>OU830603.1:56194092-66194092 GCA_917563855.2 Limnephilus lunatus | reverse complement strand
CGGTAGAAGCTTTGACCACCAACTGCTTGGCTGGCTACAGAAACCGAAAATATTCTATGTTGACCCGAATAAGTATCCCTCACGGCAGTTTCAAGTAAAAACACTCAAAATTCGCGCGATTATAAACTTTACGATTTTTTAATATTTTTTTTAAATATGAGATAAACGGTAAAATACAGGTTAATTTATTGGCTATATAGCACTGCACTATAATAAGTTTTTATGTCTTCGTGTTAAAATTCTAAGATATGATTTTTTTTATGTTGGCGAGTTGGCGAAAAATTTAAAAAATGACCTTCTGGGAAATCTCAAGCAATCGAGGCAAATTTATTTCTCCCTGCGTGATCACTCCAGTGGTTAAGTCTTTTAATAGGCGCAGATTTTTTTTTTTAAATTTCAGACCTTTAAAAATGGCTCTAAGTTCAAAATCTCCTACTTCCAAACATCTTTTTGGTTATGGTTGTGTTGTATAATGTGTCAGATTAAGTTCTTTAGAATATAATCTTAAAACATTTAAATATGTGTGCCAATACTTTCCATGATAAAATAGAACTCGCTTTATGGCGTTGATTTTTTCTTGCATAAATCAAAACAAACAGGTGGTGTTAGCAGGAATTTAAACCTTATCGCCATCTATATAAAGACTGTTATTGTTGGCGTCCCGATTCCGATTTTTACACGAATAGAATCACAACCGCCTCATTTGATATGTGCGAAAAATCAAAACATCGTCAAAATGATATGATTTTAGATTTTCATGGAAAATTTATTATCGTGATTTATTTTTGGGATATTTTACCGGGTTGCGCCAAAACCTCCTAGATCGCTAGGTTTTGGTTGCGCTATCTCATTTTTAGCCAACATTTCTGACCGCGGCGTTGTTGGCTAAAGAAAGAGATAGCGCAACATGGCATCATGCCCAAAATAAATCACGAAATCCTCAAAATGCAAATTCGGGCACAAATATTTAAATGTTTTTCGATCATAATTTAAATAACTTCTTGATTTGTCACCCTACACAAAACATTGATATAAATAAATTACTAAATTACATAAATAACCATTTCCAAAAAGGGGTTAACAAAAGAAAGAGGAAGCGCAACACATAATCTCGAATCATATGTATATGTTAAATATGATTTGATATAATAATATCATTATCAAGGGATGCTTAAAACCTTCTTATCAATTTGCCAGTTATTCCTCAATAAAATTCTGTTCTCAATCTTTCTGCCTTTGTAGACATTTTGCGTAAAACCTTATTAAGTCAAAAGGTTATTAGTTATTATATTACAAGGAAGTAGATTAAATTATTGAATATTAAACGAGAGGACGTCACTTTGGTTAGACAGGGTTCTAACTTCACTTTACCTTGTTCAGAAATACGAGGTGACAATATTAGCAAAGATGATTTCCAGAATTCTGTTTTCCGATTTCTAATGTTGATGTTGAATCTCGTGTAAAGTATTTTAGTTTAACATGTTTTAAATAGGTAGTATAGTTACCATTTTAGAACATACCTAAGTATGCAGAAATAACCATATGCAACCAGCTAGGGTACATATATGTTATAATTATTCATTGGTTAAGGTTCTAACGACATTCCCTTATTGCCAAATGGGGCCACGTTCTAATTAAATGTTTTCCTTCAAAATAATTTAAATTTAAATCAAAATACTATACACAAGATTAAACCTTAAAATCAGAAATTGTTAAATAGATTGTGAGAAATTCATCTTTGCAAACTTTGACATCTCAGAACATGGGAAGGTGAAGTTGAAACCCTATCCAACTAAAGTGACGAACTACACTGCGCCTTTAAAACACAAGCAACTGTCAAATACAAATAAAATGGATAATTTCAAAAGGTTCAAAGTGATGTTAAAACCTTGCAAAATAAATATAAATATTCTCACGCCTCAACAAAATGGGTTCAGAAAATTCTCCAACATGAAATGTGCTGCCTTTGATTTTATACTAACTCTTCAAAAACACTTAGATCAAGGAAAATATGCAGCGGGCATTTTCATAGACCTCAAAAAGGCATTTGATACGGTTAATCATAAGATTCTATTAAAAAAAACTTGAATATCTGGGAATCGTGGGCAAGTCTAAAACTTTTATCTAGTTATCTTACGGGTAGGTGCTGTTCGGTTTTTATTGGAAAAGAATCAAGTGATTATAGAAATATAACATGTGGTGTACCACAGGGCTCGATTCTCGGACCATTATTATTTTTGATTTATATAAATGATATTGTAAAATGGGAAGTGAAAGGTACACTTCAACTGTATGCTGATGACACAATATTATTTTACCATAATACTAATTTAAACAAAATGGAAAAGGACATGGAAAGGGATTTGCACATCTAGCCGAGTGGCTGAGAATTAATAAACTTAGCCTTAATATTAAAAAGACTCACTATGTGCTATTCGGGAATACGAGAGGACAGCGCCTAAACATTTCCCTGGGAATAAACAAACTGGAACAAACAGATGTCGCGAAGTATCTAGGACTTTTAATTGACTCACGGCTTAGATGGAAAAACCATTTTGACCGTGTTAAATCAAAGATTGCTCCGGTGACCGGTGTAATGTACAGACTACGTATATTGCTTCCCACAGCCATACTGCGATCTTTGTACTATGCTATGATTCACTCCCACTTGGCATACCTTTCGAGTATCTGGGGGTTTTGCTACCAAAAAAATGATATCGGAGGTGCAAATAATCCAAAATAGAGCCCTACGTAACATTTTTGGCTTGCCTTGGGATACACCTGTTAAAGATATTTACCGTCACGCACTTGTATTGCCATTTAAGATTGTTCCTAGCCTTGAGATAGCTGTAATATTCTTTAATAGACCTTTGTGGCTCACTAGCCCACAATTGATTACAACGCAAGTTCGTCTTGTATTATTATTTATTAATTGAATTACAGCGGAATTACTAGTTGTTGGTAACGTGTAATTATTCGGGAGCTCTTAGATTAGAAGTGATTGGAATCCGAAGTGGCGCCGGCAACGAGCGCCCAGCGGCTGTATGTTCGGAAGCATTCGGCTACGCCCGAATGTCTCCGAACGAACGATAGACATATACCACACCTTTCTCCCTCTAATTAAGCGCTACCAACACAAATACAATTATTCTTAATTATTATTTCATTTACAAATCATTTGTCTCATTATTTACATGTTAATATATTATATACACACATTTATATATTATTTTAACCACACATTTCTATATTGTTATTCACAAATTTAAAACACTCAATAGTTTTTGTTTCTTTCCTGGAGAGGATTTATCTAGGTCGGAGCCTCCCCGCCCATGAAACTGGTTGACACGATGTACTAGGAACTGCCTCATCTACCGTACTCGGTCTTGTCGTGTCTGTACTTTCCAGCGCCGTCTCCTCTCCTCTCGCCAGGCTGAAATCAGGAGAACAAACCGTTAGCTCACTCCACAGATTGGACAACTCCTTCTCAGACTGTTCAGTCCTCGAACCATCAGACGCGGAATTTGGCAAATCTGAGACATTATCGCTCCACCTAACCGACAAGCCCCTCATCTGGTCAACATGACGTTTCCATATAAAATGTGAATCACAAATTTTAATCAAATACAATTTTTTTCCAAGTTTCTGTGTAATTATTCCCTTTACCCATGTAAATTTATTATTTTGCCTGAAATCCTTAACAAAACATTTTTGTCCCACAATAAAATTTCTAGTCTTGACCACCATAATTTTTTGCCTGTTTACGTTGATTGGTCTCAATATTTTTATTCGCCAATTCATGTTGTTTAGACACAAATTGCTCATTATCTCTTGGAATGAGACTGTCAAATGTAGATCTCAGTTTTCTACCAAAAAGCAAAACTGCTGGCTCGACTCCAGTCGTACAATGTGGTGTATTTCTATAATCTGACAAAAATTGTAACAATTTATCCCTGTAATCAAACCGAAATTTATTTCCAACCATAAGTTTTTTAAGAAAACCTTTCGTATTTTTAACAGAGTTCTCAGCGGCTCCGTTGCTTTTTGGATGCATGACAGGAGATGTCATGAATTTGATATTGTTTTCCCGTAGGAATTGTCTGAAAATCTCGCTTGTAAAAGATGTACCGTTATCCGAAACAATGAGTTCAGGGTTGCCAAAATTTGCAAATAATTTTCTTAACTCAAATATAGTATTAGCTGAATCTGCCCTTTGAACTTCAATACAGTCGACCCATTTAGTAAATGAATCGCAGACAACCAAAAACATTTTTCCTGCCAGTGGCCCACTGTAGTCTATGTGTAACCTACTCCAGGCCTTTCCTGAATTTGGCCATACAGATAATTGACTCTTTGGGGGTGACTGTTTCGTCGAAACGCAGTCTGGACATTCCTGAACAATTTTCTCTAAATCCTTGCTCAGCGACGTCCACCAAAAATAACCCCTTGCTAACCCTTTCATCTTTACGATGCCTAAGTGTGAACGGTGTATAAGCTCTAAAACTTTTTTATGCAACGAACTTGGAACAATAATCCTATGTTGCCAAAATAAACAATCCTTAACAATCGAAAGCTCATTACGCTTTATCCAATACTTCCACAAGTTATCTTCGCGGCGAATCCGTTTGGGCCACCCCTTTCTCAAACAATTCATTACGCTCTGAATTTCCGTATCAATTCCAGTCGCTTCCGTAATTGAATTTACGTCTAGATGTTCGCAATTACTAACAAAGTTTACGAAATCTGACCCGTAGTCCTCTTTGAATTTATTAAAACGTCCTAGTTTCCGATCAAAAACTTCTGGAAATTTTTCTTTGTAATATTCTTTAATTTTATCTACTTTTTCCATTTCTGACGAAACTGAATTAATAGAATTTTGTCCCGGAATAATATTGAGGTTGAAGGTTTCCATGAAATCTCTCCCAACTATTAGTTCTGATCCGTTGTTTACAATAATAAAGGTTACAAATCTAACTATATTATTGTACTCGACCTTGAAATTTATCTTACCTACAACATCTAATATACTACCATCATAACCTGAAATCTTTCGTGTTTCGGGTGACAATTCTAAATTACTGAAATGTTTACAAAACAAAATTTCTGGAATGACAAAGACTGATGAGCCCGAATCAATCATAGCATTGAAATTTTTACCATTTAATTTCAACTGAGCTGTGATTGCTTTAATAAATGCCACAGTATCAATATTATTATCATTACAGTTCATAACTGATTTCACTGATCCGTACCTGCAATTTTTTCTTAAATGCCCTATTTTTCCACAATTGTAGCACTTTGCTTCCTTCAATCTACAATTACGCGTGTCATGATTTAATTTCCCGCAAATACTGCATTTCTTTTGGGATGAAACGGTATTAAATTGTTTACACGATCCGCGCGCGTCGCTACTGTATGAACGTTTATTCGGCGTACGAGCTGGTGAAGGTGATCTTGGAAACTTTCTCACAGTATTTACTTCCAATTTAAGTTTAGTTGACTCGATCTCAGGACCTTTCGCGGTAACTGCCAGTTCAACTAACTGATTAAAATTTAACTTAGGGCCTTCAATAAACAATTTTACACGCACTGGACCCGGAAGTAAACCAATCGCAAAAACATCTACCAGATTAGCTTCTAATCTAGCCCCAAATTGACAATAAGTACTTAACCCTCTAAGTCTTGCTGCAAACTCCTTAATCGACTCGTTTTGATCCTGTTTAGCAAGAAAAAACAATTCGCGCTCCCGAAAGAGAGATCTGCATTTTACACAATGTTTTTCGAGCAACTCAATTAATTTATCAAATGTAACATCTGTGATTTTAGATGGAAAACATAAATTAGTCAGAAGGGTCAAGGATTCTGCTTCAAGCGAGTTTATCAGATAAGCCTTTTTCTTTATCTCCGTGATATCATCATGCAATAAGAGGAACTGTTCTAAACTGAGCCGAAATACATCCCAATCTCCATTTATGTGAGAAAACGGTGGAATTCTCCCGGATTCCATTCTCACGAGAGGAAAAAAATTGACACTACACGTACAAGTACACGAACGACAACAATAACTTAACAAAAAAAATACACAATTCGATAAATCCTCTACAAGAAAGAATCAAAAAACCTTAACTTCTGATATTGCGGCTGTTGACTTCCTTCTCGTATGCGAGAGCCCTTTCCTCGGCTTCTCTCGGACTTCAACTTCCGTGGATAGGCTCGACTGGTCGATCTGCCAAGCCCCAAAAACGACCACTGCCTCCTTGTGTTTTTCGGGTGCCCTTTCCTCGGCAACCCAACAACCCAGACTGTGGCTCCAGGGATAGTATAAGGACTTCCTTCCTCGGCTGTAGGTAGCCTTAAAAATCGGGATGACTTAGCCCTCCTTGTAATCGTGTAAAAAAAAATATTTTTTTCTTGTGCTCCCACAATCCAATTAATTTTCAATTTTTTTTATCCTTCGGCTGCGCCAGTTGTAATATTCTTTAATAGACCTTTGTGGCTCACTAGCCCACAATTGATTACAACGCAAGTTCGTCTTGTATTATTATTTATTAATTGAATTACAGCGGAATTACTAGTTGTTGGTAACGTGTAATTATTCGGGAGCTCTTAGATTAGAAGTGATTGGAATCCGAAGTGGCGCCGGCAACGAGCGCCCAGCGGCTGTATGTTCGGAAGCATTCGGCTACGCCCGAATGTCTCCGAACGAACGATAGACATATACAACATAGATAACATAACATAGATAGACATAGATAACAAACACCATTTTAAATATTATTCAGTGCAACGCCCACACAAATATAAAACTGAACTATAACAATGACGTTCACCAATATAATACACGACAACACAACAAACTACACATATCAAAAATACACTCAACAAAGTTCCGACTGAAATCATTAGAATACATTGCCTACACTAACTATAACAAACTGCCTGAAAATTTGAGACAGGTATATGCCTCCAACAAATCTCGAAATGATATATTGAAAACCTATTTTTTCAAATGTTATTTGGAAAACGAGTCATAAGTAGGTACAAACTCTGTTCTGATAGCCCTGATTATCTTCAAATACTAAACTTATCTATAATATGATGGGCGCGGTTTATACCTTTCTTAAATCTCGTCATGTATTTGTATGTAAACATCTGGTATTAGTTATGTATATTTTTGAGCCCGTACCTTATATTGTATTTTCCTGATTTTGATTTTTTATGCATTTCTTAGTCCATCTCATTAGTCCATCATGGAGGAAACTTTATTTTAACTTTTCGAAACCAAAAGTACATAAATCAAATCATAAAATCTTATAAGACATGTTTCTGTGAAATATTTGTAAAGTGATTCTTCATATGTTTGTGTCTGTATGTTGCTTCTGTGAAATATTTTGTAAAGTTTTTATTCATACATTGTGTCTACATATTGGGTTTAACTTCTCAAAAGTACCAATTGGCGATCCCTTAATGAGTTTTGATAACTCATGGGAGTGCAACTTCGTTGTATGTTTTATTTAATAAAAAAATAGAAAAAAATAAAAGTTTTAAAAACTTGATTTTACAACTTTGTCATACAAGTATCTATGAAAATACATTACAAATGGCTCCGAAAATTATTTTGATTGTAGAAATGAGCAAAAGAAAGTAATGGTTTTGCATTCAAGAGACATTTTTGATAAATATTTCAATTAGAACCTTGTCCCACTCAGGTGATTGAAGAGATGTTTTCGCTTTGAATTTACCGAACTTGTCGAACCTTTGAGATGACGCTTTATCGAGTAAAATTTTATTCCGTTTTTGTAATAAAAATAATCATGTTTTTCGAGAAGTTTACAGCATTTTTATTTGCTCCGTATCACAAACACTCGGAATTTTATATGTAGTTCAAATACACAAGTTAGTAACTTATGTAGTGTTATTATATGACACAAGAGTTCCTTCTCACGGAACCAACGAGTGTGTGCCACCAAAACGTCACCTGAGTTCGACAAGATTTTAGCAAGAATTTTTATTTTCAAAAATGACTTACGAAGGATTTTTCTTCACAACTGCCAGTTGTTACAATAATAATCATATTACCGTCAATATCAATATCCAATATCCAATAGTTACCAAATTACAAATCCAATAGTACTTACGCCTTCCAGGCAATGCTCCTCACGCTGGCTATTAACGAAAGTGGTGCCATCTTTTAGAATTGCTTTAATTCAATTCCATTACAAAAGTAAATGTTTATACAAACTCTGAGCGGCGTCTGAGCAGTATTCTTATTCGGATTCTTAAATTTCCACCGAACAGTCTCTAGGCTATTAATACTGTTTGATTTCGAGAGGTCAACTGTCGGGGGATCAACTGTAGGGTCACCCGTGTTGTTACATCATGTATATCGAATATTTACATAAATATCATGTTGGTCGGTAAACCCCGTAAATCTGACAAACACGCACAGGTTCAGAATAACAGATTGACAGGAACTTTGGCAACAGTAGGTATTGTTCATTATATTGTACTTAGTTAATTGCATCACACTTTCGGACTTCAACATGTTCTTGTCCCGAAGAAAAAATGCAACAAAAACTGGTATCTCCTGATCTTCAGCTGACCTCAAAATATGACTTACGTGAACTCTTAGATTGGGTCAGGTAATAACAACTATTCTGACGGGTACAAATGCCAAATGACCATTGATTAAGCCGACGTTAGATCATGAATTGCTGGTATTAACAGCGCATTGAAATGTGTATATTGGGTATGATAATTCTCGAGCAATGTTATTAATTTCTGTCGATGAATAATAACACTATTGAAATTTGGAGATTATTTGCAATAGTCATCTTCTTATCCATTCTATTCTGCTTCTTCTTATTATTATTTTGTGTGATGGGGAGTTAGATGGTCTAAGAGCTACGAGTCAATCTTGGTCTACAAGCCAGTCTGAGGTCCTGTGGATCAATCCTACCTGGGGGTCAATACAGTGAAAGCCATAACTTTACAATATCGGATCGAAAAGCGCAACTTCCGATGATTCTTCGAGCATGGTTGCACTGTTGATAGACAGACCAGATATTGACAGAGAAAAATTAGAGTGTGCAATTCACACGTGGTAAAAGCGAAACTAGAAATTCGATAGATGTCGCTATCTTTTCTTTTGCCTGTTTATTTTAAAGTGGTTTGAAAATTGGATATTGATTTTACAAAAATAAAGATGTTTATTTTTTCTGGATTGGGTAGGATTCGAACCTCCGTTCGCTGGATGTCTTTCTGGACGCTTTACGCCACTGCGCCATCGGAGGCTCGCGCGAAGTCGTGAATTTACCGCATTATATTAGAACCGAGGTCCGGTCAAAGTTCTAGTTGGTCTACCTAAGTTGGTCACTTATAGTTACACCGAGCATATCAATGGACGGCCTGTTCGGAAGATTGCTTCCTTCGAAGGAGACTAGATTAGACTAGAAGATCGACCGGAGGCCTTCCCTTTACAATCGCACTCACAATTTTCAGAGGATTTCAATATTACGGCATTCACCACTTTCACGCTTGTAGGGTGTGTGCTCATAAGTACTACGTATTTCCGGACACTGTGTATTATACTGCCTATGGTTGTCCGCGGGTTGAACTTCGTTGAGTTCTGATACAATTTAATAGTTTTTACTTTTGTCACTTTTAGGGCAGCTGCTTGGGAAATGCAATCATGGATAATTTGAATATTTATAATCAGTCAATTATCACAATCAGCTGTGCCCAATAGCTAGCTATAGTTGCCCAAGATGGCGGTGAAACAATCCACAAAGAAAAAACTTTCCATTTTAAATAGTGCAGATTATTTGACATGAATTAATAATTTGGAATGGCCAAAAAGTCACAGTGACGTGAAATCGTCACTATAATTGGACATAGTTCTGACATTCAGTTCAATTTTGAAAATTACTTCATCAGACAAATAAATAAGAACATAAAGAAACGCCACACAAGTTGAGTCCCACCAGGGCGGAGGTGAGTAGGGTAATATAGGGCTTATCAGGGTGGATTTTTATGCAGTTTACACCAATAGATAGAGTGATTCATTAGGAAAGTTTAGGTATATAATTTGTCAAGGTTTTGTGTAAATTGGTTATATAAATAAAGGGAGCGAGCTGCGGGCAGCGGGCTGTGTGGATTTGAAATGTATGCAAATTAACAGATGGCGTCGGTTAAAGGTTGGGTAATGGCGTCGTCAGTAGATGGCGTTGTGTTTCTTTAGCCACAACAACGTGTGTCCGGGTCTGCTAGTTTGTAATAAACTTCAAAATGTTAACAATAAAAGTGAATTACACACTCTGATTTTTTTTAAATCGATTTTAAAGATTTTTTAAAGGAGTGATGAAGTGATTTCTGATTTTTAACTGGATGGAAGCTCTACAGTCTCTCGTATCCAGGATGAACGAAGTATGTACTCATGAAGAATGAGTTAATGATAAATGTAAGTAAGTCTAAAGTCATGGTGTTTGAAAGAGAGAGTACGAAAACAATGTGCAATATAGTTGTGAATGATGAATACTTGGAGCAGGTGAATGAGTTTGTGTATCTGAGTTATATGTTTACGAGAGATGGGAAGGCTGATAGAAATATTGAAAGAAGGGTAAACGCAGGTAACTCCATTAATGGAGGACAGAATACCGTTGGCACTAATAAAAAAACTGTCAACAGAAGCAAAGCTAGCAGTCGACAATAGAGTGCTGGTACCTACCCTGATGTATGGCAGTGATGCATAGAACTGGCAGAGGAAGGATGAAAGTAAACTGAATGCTTTTGAAAAAAGAGCCCTGACGCATATTTTGTGGTAAAACCATGTACGAGTATGATCGTGTGAGAAATGTGGAGATTCGCAAAAAATGCAAGGCTGATGTAAGCGTAATGAGTAAAATAAATAAAGGGAGATTAGAAGAAGTCGGGGACGACCAAGGACGGCATGGCACGATTAAATTAATCAGATACTTACTTGAGTCGGGTCGGGTCATGTCAAGAGTCAGAATAATAGAAGACGATGCAGGAATGTGAATGAAGCGAAGAGTGTTTGCTAAGACCGAGTTGTTTGGCGATCCGTCCTCTTTGCCTACCACTCCGGACACCCACGGGATGGTTAGTTAGTCAGTTGAGTTAGTATTGAGTTGTCCAGTCATCGTTTCGAACACGATTCATAACAACCAGCCCCTATTTTACTTGTAATCTTACACAATATTTTTATATTAATGCAATTCATTCAAAACAAAATTAGGACCACAAAAATCAATACATTAAATTATTTGCATAAATAAGTACGAAAACTAGGAACTAAACAAAAATAAGGTTATTTTTTAGTAAACTTGACAGCCTGCGAGAGAATTCCATAGACAAATTAATGAAGCTGTCAAGTGTCAGATTCAAATAAACAAACATTTTCAGCCTAATGGTGTTTTCTTTATTCTCAGTTGACCAAGTTCTCCGTAAAATGCTTTGAAAACACATTTTATTGAGTGCAATACCGACATTACAATGGCTGTAAACGTTAAAGATTGCTTCGAGCTTCTAAGGACCGAGTCTTCGGGTATATTTCGCTATTTGTTTCTCATAATATAATAAGTTTATTCGTGGTGCTAACGCCTCTTTCTTTGCGCATTTCAGAACTTTATCTGGACCAAGATATAGCGACAGAGTACGAACTACCGGACGCTTTGGAGTTTTACAGAAACTATGTCTCCAAAAATATCCCTGTTTTGTTCAAAAACTGCGTCGCAAATTGGCCTGCAGTTCAGAAATGGAATATAAACTATTTAAGGTACTCACTAAATGCAGTAATTTCACGTTATTTATTATATTATGGTAATTATCGGTTCGGACTGGACACGCTTATTACGAATAATTTTTAGAAAAAAACTTCAGATTCGCCTTAATTACTATAAAAGGAAACTTTTTGGCTTGGGGGCGGCGGAAAATAATGCATTTTAATTTTCAATTGCGTAAAATTAAAACTCACTTCGTGAACCGATCGGTGACTGTCAGCGGCCATTAGGCACGTCGCTTTTATGTTGGTATCACTGATACATTGCAAAGAACTAACATTTGTTTTTATTTCACAGACAATCAATCATAATTACACAAACCCGCTAGACAAACCCTGCTTTGCCAAACAAACCATTCAAAACCTGGGATGTTTTTTTATAGTTTGATGACATGCAGCTTTCGTAGTTTAACCGTGTTTTTACGTATCCCACGAAGTTGGCCACAGTAGTATTCAGTTATTTGCAATGTATCAGGGATACCAACATAACAGTGACGTACCTGATAGCCGCGATTTGACATCGTGTAGATTCGCGAAGTGAATTTTAATTTACGCAATTGAAAATTAAAATGCATTATTTTCCGCCGCCCCCAAGCCAAAAAGTTTCCTTTTATAGTAATTAAGGCGAATCTAAAGTTTTTTTCTAAAAAATTATTCGTAATAAGCGTGTCCAGTCCCAACCGATATTTACCTATATTATCAACTAAAAGATAAGTAGAGTTGATAAAACTTTACAACTTTTGATCATAATAACACTTTGATTTTGTTTTGACGCACTCATCTTTATGCAGTGGCAGTTTGTGATCATTGGGAGTTCAACATTAAATCGACTTAAAAAGGGAAAGATAATCAGCTATTTGTGAGCAGTATTTCTTCTTCTTCTTTTTATTTTATTTTATTTATATTTGGGATAAGTATATTTTATATTTTATTTATTTATCCAAAAGATCCTTCAAAAAGTATCAGCATAATTTTTTGTGTATTTGCATTTGCATTCAGGGTGATGGAAAATTGTATTCAAAATTTAATTTAGGTAAAATGAAAATTTGCTTTCGTCGAATAAGATATCGGCCATCATAAATAAACCAAATCACTCACTCGGCCACATACTACTCGGTATTCCTGATACTATATAACGAAGGGCTCTTATAAGATGATTGCCATTTACAATAATTTCTGACATTTTTTTATGTTGGTATTCCTGATATTGTATGAAGAGCTAAATGCTAGATTGTAGCCGACTTCATGCGGAAACATTAAATGACGCCTAATTTGAAAAAACAATAATTAATAGTATTATGTAAACAATCCTCCAATCAAAATCACTCCAGTCGAGATGAGGCACTGGAATCATGTTGGATTTAATATAACTATACACATAGCAGGACTGCAGAGAATTGGCTCCCAGCCAAAAGATCCCTTCAGAAGCAGGACAGGCGGATGTCTTTGGATACCAATCATCCCTCTAAGATTATTCTCAGTCAGCTTCCAAGATGGCGAGAATCACATCCAAGGTCCAAGATCACAATTGTAGTGATTTTCAAAATGATCCGTCGTATTTCAGTCGAGAGGACTGTCCAATGTCTTCTGTTGCTTTTTGTGTTACTATTTCCCTCGTATTATCACTTTCATTGAGTGCTGAATCGTCAGCATAGTGATGCTACTATCATGAAGATGAAGTGACTGAGAGAATATACCATTTACATATAAATTAAATAATAAGGACCCAGTTCAGAACCTTGTGGGATTCCATATTCATCACTGTATATGTTGTTTATTTTAACATATTGAGAGCAATGCATGTACTTGATGTTCCCAGGTCAGAGTTAGCAGAGAAGGAAGTAACAGTTGCTGTGACACCAAATGGATATGCAGACGGCGTGGCCTGGGATGAGACCACCAACAAGGAATACTTTGTCATGCCCGAGGAGAGGCTGATGACTATGGGCGACTTCTTGGACTGTCTCGAGGACAAGCGGTAATCATTCAAATTCAAAAACCTTTATTGTACAAAATACAAAGAGTGTAGCTTATAGGTACATCCCATAGACATACAAATATCTAGACGAGAACTTACAGATGAGGGGTAAAAACCAACTATGTCGGGACGAAGAGAGGAAAGAGACTTGTGATTCACCAATAAATCAATCTAACAGTATATAGGTACCTCGCACTATAATATCACCATTTAGTTCTTGAAAGTAAAATCTGCATTTGAATGAATAGACCTTTTTATATGGGAGCGCGAATTGCATGCCACGTTATGAACAGATGTGTCAAGTCCAAATTCGCAAAGTAAGGTTCTGAGTATTTTCATAGTCGAATATTTTGTTTCCGTAGACACTTTTACAAATGTTTCATGATTTACTTACCCCAGCTCGACACTGGTCCGGACAAGAATGATGACGTCACATTTTTTAGATTAACGCGAGGCTCTCGCAAGCCCAGCCGGTTCCGAAAAATGGTTCCAATGGGAGGGGGAAATAACACGCTTTTATCACGTAAGGGCAAGTCCATATATTTTGTACGTCCGTGGTACATCCTATATATTGCAGCTAACCATACAGCTAAATTTAGATTTTTTTTTACATCAGCTCCACACAGGAGGCCCTGAGGAAAATAATTTCCCTAAGGCCTATGTTATCTTAGGGGATGCTGAAGAAAGGATAGGAAGTTCTGGGAAGGAAAAAGATACGAGGGCTGGGTAGGAATCTGGTGGTCAGTGTATCCAGGGGTGACAATCCATTCCCCCAACTGCAGTGCAAGGAGATGGGTCGAGAGTCCGGCTGGAAAGATCAAACGGCCTCCCTCAACCAGTCTCTCTTGATCCGGTTTGATTACTAAAGGAATGAGGTAAAGTAGGAGATATCACCAGGCTTATGGTCTAAGTGCTTATGTGAACTATATGTAAACCGCCTCTGCTATATAATAATATGCTATTGCCATTCTTTCCAGTGTTGCGAGTTTTAGGATGCTCGTGGACTGTATACTGTTGTTGATTGTATTCCAGGGCCGGCTTCATTCCGTATATCCAGCGGCAGAACTCCAACCTGACGGAGGACCTGGTGGAGCTGATGTGTGACGTAAAGTCCGACATCTCCTTCGCCAGTGAGGCCTTCGGCAAGCTGCCCGACGCCATCAACTTCTGGATGGGTGACAGCCGCGCCATCACTTCTAGTGAGTATTCATCATGACTTGGAGACTAAACTTCTTTATCAGTCAAGTTTTTTGATCAAACATTCTAATTTGAGATGAAAAGGTAGAGGAAGGTTAGGAAGTACCTCGGTTCTACTTAAGAATAAGGAATTATCCTTAGCCTTATTAACGACTTTTATGTTAAATGCGATTCCGGTTTACTCGGATTATAGCAAAATTGTCCTTCCATAAAATCTAGCAAATGCACAAATGCAAATACCAAATTCGCACAGTGCCTAAGATTTTTAAGAATTTTGTGGCTCATGACCAGAGGTGGTAGAGACCAAATAAAAGCGCACATAATAAAATTGTTTAATTAAAAAAATTATCACCCTGTGTATGGCATCTACATTTTTTAACAAAAAGGAACATACGAAAATCAACTTTTACCAAAATAACTTGTTACCTACCCACACATATATTGACCATATTAGGTTAAAAGCAAGAACATATTCCAATTAATCATAATCCAACATAACAATCCACTTCAATCAAATACACTTATCCTGAAACTAAACAATACAATCAATTTTTTTTTTATTATTATTTACTCGTAAAACACTACAAAACCACAAAAATCTACTATAAAACTGTTATTTGAAAACTAAAGAACGCACTACATATAATAAATTGAAGATTGTGTTCCGCAACAGTTAACTATAATTCCAGTTCTCTCAGATGACAGTAGAATTGTCCTTAATCTTAAAATTATGAATTACTTTTACATTAACTGTGATTCCAATTCTCTCGGATGACAGCAGAATTGTCCTTCCTTAAAATTATGAATGACTTTTACGTTAACTGCAATTCCAGTTCTCTCAGATGACAGTAGAATTGTCCTTAATCTTAAAATTATGAACGACTTTTACATTAACTGTGATTCCAGTTCTCTCGGATGATAGCAGAATTTTCTTTTACTTTAAAATTATGGAGGATTTTTACGTTAACTGCAATTCCAGTTCTCTTAGATGACAGCAGAATTGTCCTTAACCTTAAAATTATGGACGACTTTTAAATTAACTGCAATTTCAGTTCTCTCAGATGATAGCAAAATTGTCCTTAACTTTAAAATTAACGATTTTTTCGTTAACTGCGATTATAATTCTCGCGAATAACAGCAAAAAAGTTTGTTATTTTTATTTATGTAAAACCAGAATTGCCCATTTGGAATCGCAGTTGACATAAAAGTTGTTAATAATTTAAGGTTAAGGACAATAATTGTCCTTAGGATTTATTCCTTATCCGTAAGTAGAAACGGAATCTCCCCCTGGGTACTGGAGTTGAAAAACCCGGATAGTTTCTTAGTGCAATAATTATCATTGTGTACTATTAGTACTAAAAGTGAGTCATGCGACCGCTGCAAATGAAATGTTTGACTTGTGTAATTTGAAAATTTGCCTTATATAATTAACAATGCTGCTCTGTTACGAGAGTGGCTGAACCAAATCTATTTAGCACGCCCAACTTTCCAATAACAGACATAAATATGTGCTAAAAAACCAAACGATATCCAATTGATTTTGTCTTAAAACCATTTTCTATCAATCCACTTTTTGCTTCTCTAACTTTGCTCGTTTTCAAGGTCGGTGTTGTGATTGTGTTGCTTTTTATTGGTTTCTTTTTTGCAATGTCCTTGGAATTTAAAGGGAAAGATATATTTTTAGAACACCTTTCCTTTTAATCTCACTTCACATATAGTAGTAGAGCAATATCTATGTATGTATATCTAGACCTGAACCAAAATCCTCAAAATACCATGAACAAGTATTGTTACCGATGTAGGGCAAACACATACTCCAATATACCTTGTACCAATTCATATGACATCAAAATTCTTTCAAAATTATAAATAAACTTGAAGAATATCCCTCTTGGCCACAATAAACATCAATACATCTCCATCCACTAAGAAACTCTGAAACTTTCCTTATTCCTTTTTAAAGAATCAACTTCAATTTGGGAGGGGGTCATGGGTACTGCCGCCCCAAGAAGCATTTAATAAATAACCAATACCTCTAGCACAGGTCACCCCAAGTGTTTGATTTAGCAGGGATGTCCGGGTTCATGGGGTGAGGTTTGTCTAGGTTTTGGCGGCGGATGTTTGTGGTGGAGCTAATATATTATTGAACACCGTTATTGGACGGTTTGTATTTATTCTTTATTATTTTTTCATGATAACCCTCGTGTATGTTATTAGAAAAAAAATCTTATGAGAGATTTATCAACGAAAATGTTGGAAAATGAAAGAAAACAAATGCTTATTCTGTTTTAGAAAGGAAGTTTGTCGCAGTACTTACTTTATGTTTGTCTTTCGCCATTATAAAATCTCTTCTTTTATCTTCATTATTATTCAGATCTTACAAAAATTTGCAAACTTTATATTTCAGTGCACAAAGATCCGTACGAAAACATCTACTGCGTCATAGATGGAAAGAAAGACTTCCTCATTATACCACCGACCGATCTCCCGTTCGTCCCCTACAAGAAGTACCCGGTCGGTGTGTACGAACAAATACAATACGACAAAGACAAATTCAGAATCAAACCCATCTACGATACCCCAAACCTCGACTCGAGCGTTTCCTCCGTCGAAAAAGACATAAAACAGCTCAACAGCCAAAGCAACGAGAACATTAAAGATTCTAATAAAAAAGATATTAAAGAACAGAACGGCACGACCGGAAACAAAGCCAACGATGTTGCAGATCCTGTTTCGCGAACTCTGCCATGGATTGCAATCGATCCCGTACATCCCGATCTTAAATCCTTCCCCAACTTCAAAAAGGCTCATCTCTTCCACGTGACGGTGGAGAAAGGTGACTGCCTCTATCTGCCCAGTCTTTGGTTCCACCACGTCCGTCAAAGCCATGGATGCATCGCCGTTAACTATTGGTACGATATGGATTATGACATTAAATACTGCTATTTTAAAATGCTTGAAAAAATGTGCAAATTTGAAGTCTAATTCGATTCAAACCGATGTGAAGAAATTCAATCTAGTTTGACCGTTTTTTTTTTGGCGTTCAATTGCTAACAGTGAGACAAATTATTGAAAAATTGTCATTATTGTAAGACTAATAATAGTGTCTAGCAAATACAAATACCCTGTGAGTAGTCACCTCAAATTGCAACATCGATTTTGCCAAAAAAGCAGAGCGATAACATTTGGAACTTTTATAATTGCACGCTGCTTTTCGTACATGAATGCAATTAGTTTACTTTCTGTATTTTGTTAAATTGAAACAAAAAATGCATTGAATTTATCAATGATTTTTGTATTACATACAATGATCATAGAGTATCTGTAGTATGCAAGGGCTTAGCTAGGATTTTGTTAAGGGGGGGGGGGGGGGTAGAGAAATGTGACAAGGGGTATGGGGGGGTCATCAGCTCTGTATTTTGATTATTTTTAGATGTAAAATTGCAAAATACGTGACGTCACACTAGGGGGGAGGGAGGGTCTTACAAATGTGACGATGTGTGACAGGGACGGGAAAGGGGGGGGGGGGGATCAAAAAATCATGAAATTCGTGTGACATAATTTATGGACGGCCCCTTAGCTCATGTGGACATTTTGATAACAAGGAACTAACTAAAATTTTGACTGACTAACTTGAGTATAAGTCCCAATTCTGTGTCTGAGGCCCTCAGAGCCGGTAAGTTTTACAAATGCACGTAAATATAAAGTATAAAAAAAAGGAAAAGTAAAATGCAAATAAACGTACAATCTTTAGTCAACTTTCCACGATCCACACAAAAATTATAAACTAAAAAGGTAATAATAAAAATTAAATTGATTCTCACAAACAATAGACTACCGACATAATATTACTTTACGATTTGTGAGCATACCTGCATCTTCTAGGGGGGGGCAGCAGCCCCCCCCCTGCCCGTACCTTGCTACGCCCTTGGTAGTATGTATTTCCCCACCGTAAATAAGTGTTTTGTGAGTTACCACGGGAAAATTTAGCTTTAATTCGTGCTTTTATTTCTTTAAACTGTCACTGCTTCCCTTATTTTTTTTTAATTTAATTGTTATATATTGTTGTTATGTTTAATGATCTTACGAAAATTACTTTAAAGCTAGCAGCTGTACAGATAGATACACAAAGATAGCAGCCAATAAAATATATGTTAAGAAAATTAAGATGATTTTGGTAGTTCTTAATTGAAGTATGATACAGTTAAAAATGACCGAATCGGATAGAGACGCCTTAACTCAGTGGTTAGAGCTGTGGCCCGGAAAGCCGAAGGTCCTGGTTTCGAGTCCCAGAGGTGCCAATATTTTTTTCTGATTTTTCTGTATCCAGATTTTCGATTGAGTTTCGCTAAAATTGTCTTCATTTAATTAAATATTGCAATTTGAGGTTTTAATCATAAATTTTAAGAAATAAAAAAAATATTTCAATAATTTCAATTTGCGAAATGTCAATAACAAATAATTCAGAAGCGATGCGAGACATCTCTTGATAAAAAATGAAACTACAAAGTTATCTCTGTGATTAATTGAAGTACACAATGTGCAAGAACTTTTGAAATAATTCCAATAAATTTTTTTTAATTCTCTTCAAATTTGCCACATTTTGGCAAGCGAACGCTGGAGTGTGTTTGCAAATTGGCCAAAATGTGGCCATAAACGCTCCAGTGGTTATGTGAAACTCCATTGCTCGAAATAATCTTATATATTATGAAATATAGTAAGTCACAAATCTCCAATGCCTGCATCAATCTGTCTTTCTTTTGCCTCTCAAGTACAACCAGCAAAAAACTATCAATTAATGATATTAATTTATTATTAAATTTGCAATTGCAAACCACTTTTAGTAAGAAAATACAATAAAAATGCGACATCTAATAATTGATTGTCTTAACTTTGCATTTTTTGTCTCTCGTGGAAAAAGTAGCCGAAAAAAATGATGCGGAAATGGTTTCGCATGAATGATATTATATTAGCAATTATTTCTAATTATAAATCACTGTTAGCATTGGCCGAACATTCTTGTTAAGTGCTACTAGTGAGTCAATTAATGTGAGATTATTAATTTAATCCATTCTGAGCTTATCTTAGAAAATAATTTTCTTAATATCATCCTAACAAAGTCTCCCAATATTATTTAGAACGAACTTTATTTATCTCTTATAAAAATCTGTCTTCATTTTTACTGTTTTAAAAATGTCTACGTATTTTAATAATCTGTGTGTGATTTTGATCTTCAATTATATTATGTATTGTATTTGTTGTTATCAATGTTTGTTGAAATCTAATGTTGTTTTTCATTGTTAGACTATTCTGCTGTTTGTTATTGATGTATTGTTATTATAAATAATAATATTTATGTGTTGTTAATTTTAAAGCTATAAATGTTCACTTTTTGTAGGGTGGGCCATAAACATCTGCACTTTTGAAATAATCATGAAAAAAATATATAGATTGTATTTAAATAAATGATTATAGATAAGAACAAAATTATCCTGGAAAATCATTTTGTAAAAATAATTTTGTCGAAATGGCCACCATCTCGCCGCTGGACTTCCTCAAAGCAGGCCTTTAGATTTTCGAAAATTTTTCGACACAAATCTGGTGGATTTTGACCATTTCTCGATGGATGTTCTCCTTTAATTGAAGTATAGTCGCTGGTTTATTTACTTAGAATTTACTTGTAAGATAAAATATATATATTCACAAATATGTTCCTTAAAAAAATAGTCGGCTGGGGTTGAATCCGGGCTGCGGGGAGGCCATGGAATATCTTCCTCTGCGCGAGATCAGTTTGTTAGGGAAAATTTCTTTAATCAATTTCTTTTACTCCATGGCCGCCCTGTTTGTTTTCCTGCTGGTTTCTTTGAAATTTTTAAACCATGATTTAATTAAATTAACACTTGGGCATTATTGATTAATACTCTGTAATTGGTGATGCGGACGATATAGGCGGTGTGCATCATTGTTTTGTAAAACAGAACAGAACCATTGTTGAACAGAAAAGAACAAAATCATTGTTTTTGTAAAAATGTTTTACCCAGAAAGCGTGTTGCTCTCCCGTAAAGCGATCCATTGTGACTAAATTTCCAAGAAGCGAGGAACCACGTATAAGTGACCTCGCTCTCCTCCCCTGTTCGGAATCGTCACTAGCACGATTACAAAAGTGCATATGTTTATGGCTCACCCTGTATAATATGTATGTATTTAATGTATATTACTTGCACAGAAATATTATGTTTGTTATTTAAAATAACCAAATCCAAAAAATGTTAATATGTAATCAAATGACGTTTCGAATGCATTGCTTGGGTATCTAGGTTCTCCAGAGCTATTAAAGTGGGGGTTGCAATCCTCAGCAACGGGGCAATGACTAAAGAAGAAAAAATCTGGATTATAAAAAAATGACTTTTTGCTCTCTATAAAAAGATATTATGCAATTTTCACTATTGGAAAATATACAATGAAAATTTTTGTTCTTTAAAGAAATGATTGTGGCAATTTTTGTCTCCGAAAAGAAACACAATTAACAATTTGTACTATTAAAAATGAACAGTGAATTCAATAGGATTTTTTCGCTATTTTTTTTAATTTATTTTTATATTCATAGTTTATGAAAAAACTCCATTCTGTGATCGTGAGGAACGATTTTACGCGCGATCCGGTAACGCTCCCAAACAAATCTCCACCACGCTGCACTCTCTGCGATGCTTAGTCTAGGCGTGGCAGTCGTTTGCGGTGGAGCTTGCACTCGCCGCATCCGCTGGGTGTGAATTACACTCTGTAATTCGTTTTTTGTGTGAAAAGAACAAAACCTCGGTAAACATTCATTCTCAGCTACTTGAAGTGTACGGAAAGCAGTGTATAAGCGCAAAAAATGTGCGCAAATGGTGCAGAGGCGTGCGTTTGGCATGGGAGAACAAGGATTCACGCCGCTGTTGCCGTATTACGCGTACAATCGTTCCTCGCGACTACAGCACCTTGGAGACCTTATTTTACAGACAGACCTCATATACAAAATGCAAAAAAATCCAAAGCTATTTAAAAAACAAAATTTTATTATTCTTAAAATTATTTCATTTGACTGTTTTAACTCAACGACATAATATATTATGAATTAAGTACGACATTTAAAAAAATGTATAAATGTTTCAAATTGTTATTTCTATAAGTAATATTTTGACATTGTTATTTTCTCTCATTATGTGTGTAATGTTTTGTAAAAGTATAATACATATTATATATATTTATTATTAGATATCTTCCTATTCTTAACAGTGTTCTATAAAATGTATCAATGTGATTATCTAGTGCACTAAAATAATCTCTATGTGAAGGTTTTTCATGCACTCTTTAAATAATATAACATATCAAATTGAAATCATTTAGATAAATGTCCAAATATATATTATATATGTATGTCTATTTACACTTCACTTCTAGAAAAACAAACAATTTCATAAGACGCAGGGTCCTAGCATGACTATTATTGATATGAAAACAATATCGTTAGGATAAATATCAGACTTTGGAATCCCGGAAGGTACAGTGCTCAGACCAATTCTTTTTATATATGTTAATGACATTTGTTTTGACCTCTACTTGGCCAAATTTTTAGTTTACAAATGTCTCGAGTATGAACGGCGATCGATAAATCAATCAACGCTCTACGACAATATTAAACATATTCTTTTCATAAGAGTGATTTTATTAACCTCTAGGGGAAGACCCCTGTATTTGCAGTGTTGAACAATGTACAAAGCACTGCAATTGAAGTGTCGATCTTATACATTTTTCATTATATGGTATCTCAATTTGGGAGGCAGGTATGGGTACCACCGCCCAGGGAACCATTTATTGGATAGCCAACCCCCTGCCATAGGTCACCCCAAGTGGTTCGCTTGTTTGGTGAATACTACTGCACAGCAGGCCGAATCGGGAGAGACTGGTTGAGGGAGACCTTCTCTATCCAGACTCTCGATTTATACCTTTGCTCTCTCGACACACTAATCCCCAGATTATTATAATGCATCTATGCATATGAATATAAATACCTGAAAAAAAAACCTCAACTCTATGCAGAAACGGGCGGTCCCTTTGATAGATTCTCCTATCTTAACAAGCGGATTGCAATCTTTAAAGAACAGGCGTCAGGTATTTATGCTTTCCTTTTTCTACCGGAATTACAATTGAAGATGCTCAGAAGAACTAGCGTCATTGATCCCTTCGACACTAGTGCACAGTCGGGAAATACGCCAAACACGCCCCCAACACAGTTGAAATTTATCACGTGAGAATGGGTCGCTTCTACAGCTCGTTCTTGAGTTCAACAGCTCGGCTGTGGAACGGTTTGCCTCATCCTCAAATTATTTTTTCTCAGGGCCTACTGTGTGGAGTTAATGTAAAAAAAAATGGACAAATATATCTAAGAAAACGAATTGACATGGTATGCTAACGATATTGTATTCGATAACAACTGTCAAATGTAACTGTCTTGCTAACTAATTACCAATATTGTTGATAAAGACTTTTATCATGTCGATATTGGTTTTTGTGCTAGGGCCCCTTATTAGAGCGAAACCTATATATCTCTGAATCCGATACTTTAGTGATACCGAGGCCTCTGTAAGGTTAACACATTTGACACCAAGTCTTATGGTATTATTGGTCTGGGATGTGTTGTTGATTGTTAAGTTTGAAGACATTAGAAAAATGGCTTTGCAGCTGTCGTAAGAAAAACGTAGATAAGTAGAGCAGCGGTAGCAAATCCGATCATAGACATCGGTTAGCAGATCATAGACAAAAGTAGTTTTAAATGTAAGAAGTTCAGGAGAAGACGAAAAGTGAAAATAATCGACCAAATCTCAGGATAATAAAAACTGCTTCGTAAAAGTTAGCGTTTTGCAGAAATATTGTGGACGGGCAACAAAAATTACTTATTACAATTATAACAAAATTAATTCGTTTATTCAGGCTTTTAACATGTAGAACTTTAACCAAAGATATTTAAATATAAGAGATGTGCTATCCGCAGTTTCCACTGGGTGGGACTGTGCTTCCTGGTGTCGCCGATATTGTTTACCAATTAACGAATGAACCAAATGAATGAATAATTGACAAATAAACTAAACAAATTAATTCTTTCCGTATTCGAACTATATTGTTTACCAATGTTAATGCACACCTTAAAAAAATCAACGAAATGAACAAATTCTTTTCGTATGCAAACACTCCCATTAGGTAGTAGTCCGCGGACAGTCGCTCAGACATCATAGCATATCTCTTTTGTATTACAATATCTTTCAATTTAACCCTCATGCCTGACTTTTTAGATAAAAAAAAAAATTATTACTTATGTATGGGCTCAGATGATATTGAAAATAATTTTAAATTTAAATCACTTTCAATTTTAAATTAAAGACAAGAAGAAGAAAAAAATTTCGTATAAAAATGTACAATAGGCCACTTGCATCACATTTTAAAAAAAAAAATTCCGGTTTAGGCAAATATTCTAAGGCTTTCTGTATATTTTTTTTTAAATCGTATTTTTGAATTCCTGACGATTTTTTGAAAATTTCAATCCGAAAAATCAAATCATTTTTTATAAACCGGAAAAACGGGACATAATTTTATGGGTGCAAAAAAACGATAATTACATAGCCGAAAATCATTTAAAAAAAGAATGTTTTCCACACGAATAGCATTAAATTGTACGGGGTTCTCTTCGTAACATCTGTAAAAACACCGCCATCTTTATCAAAAAATCAAACCAAAGGATAAGTTTGCATAGAACAAACAATAAATCTAGTGAACGTTAAATTCAAATTCAAAAATTCGCCGGAAATCAAAGTGTTGTCATATAAAAAAAAATGAATCAGTCTGGAATTTTACAAAATTAAGGGAACATAATCAGAGACGGGACATTTTCATGTAGTGACGTCACGAGCTCAAATAATGGATTTATTCATTTAAAAATATTTTACTAACATTTTCGTAATCTTAGTAAAAAAATCTATCTACACGATTTTTTCCAAGTCGTTATGAAATCCATGCAAGTGGCCTATTCCTTTGTATTGTTTGTTTTCAAAAAAGGAAAGATTCGCTGGCACACAAAAAACAACTTTAAAAATGTTTTTAAAATTGTGAAAATCACTTATTTTTCAGTAGAGTTCACCTGGGTTACTATTTAGAAAGAAGAATAGATTTAAAATAAGTTATTTTGAGAATAAGAGGTCAGTCTTCAAGTGCAAAAGTTTTTTCCTGTACACTAACTAATAACGCAGAAATCCGTCTTAAGCAGCAAAATATTTGAACATTTCAACCAAATATTCAATCGGATGAAATTGCCAAAAAAAAAACAGCAAACCTTTTTTTCATGTTTTTGAGAGCATATAAGCATGGAAGATACTCTCAGTTTTGCTCTGGTGTAAGACCACTCTCTCCAGAATTGAAACATTGCTTGAAATGGCTTTAGCTGTGTTTGGTGATCAGCTCTAAATAGCCAGGTACTTTCCCACATTCCTCTTCCCCATCTGTTTCCCCTCACTACCTTCAGTCTCACAACATACCCCAATGCCATATTCTGACTGGCTCCAGACGAGAGCATTTGATACTATTGTGCGGTATTCACATAAAAAAGGGTGTGAAGTACCTGGCTATTCAGATGTGATCGCCAAACACGGCTAAAGTCATTTCAAGCATTTAGCACCAGGGCGATACTGAGAGTTCCTACCACTCTGGATAAAAAATTATGATATATATTTTTTTTAATAATTAAGTGGAAATATAGTATCATTGAAAAAGAAGGATAATACCAATAAATCTGAATTAAAATATGAAAAAAAACAAGACACAGAAAAATACAAAGATAACAGTCGCAACTGGGATTAGGCAATAAGTACCTATTTGAAAATAAATTAATAAAAAAATTGTTACAAATAAACTTATTAAAGAACTTTTTAATCATTCAAAAATATGGGGGAAATTAGACGAGGATAATATTGTTAATTCTGAATTTTAAATATGAGATCAACAAAAATGACTCCAATCGTTGAGGAGCTGTATATATCCCGGTAAGACAAGAAGTCCTGGGTTCGAGTCCCATTTGCGACCATTACCTTTTAATTCTTGTGTAATGATCTTGTTCTGTTTCACATTTCATTTAGATTTACATATTAGTATTATCTTCTTCAATAAAAATAATTGTGTTAAAACTTTATTAAGAATTTGCTGATCCAATCTGATAAAATTGTCAAATTTGGTAGATCCAGTTTATCGTAAAATGTGCATTTGATAAATAACTGATAAAGAAAAGCTGATAACCAAAATGAAGACTGTCCTCTCGAAGACAAATCAAATAAAATAAATAATCCCGCACAATTTATCATATATTCATTGCTTTATTAGTTTTATAGATAAAGAAATAGTGAGAAACCTATTTGATAAGTTATCCTAGAAACTTCAACATGATATATTCTTCACCGAACAGGTAATTCATAGAAGTACCATCTATACCAAAGATATTGAAGTATGAGAGATGTGCTATTGGCAGTTTTTACTGGGTGGGAGTGTGTTTCCTGGCGCCGCCGATATTGTTAACCAATACTACTGCACACCTTAAAAAAATCAACTAACCACTGGAGCGACCACGCGAAATAAATAAATTTGCCTCGATTACTCGAGATTTCCAGAAAATCATTTTTTAAATTTTTCGCTTACGTTAAAAAAATCATACCTTCGAATTTTAACATGGAGGCATAAAAACTTATTATAGTGCTATATAGCCAATGAATTAACCTGTATTTTACAGTTTATCTCATATTTGTAGGATTTATACAAAAAATCATAAAGTTTCTAACCGAGCGAATCATGCGTGTTTGTTACTTTGAAACTGCCGTGAGAGGTACTTATTCAAGTCAACATAGAATATTTACGATTTCTGTATGTTGTCTGTGGTATACTTGATAATTAAAGGTGCATATCTATGGAAAAAGGACTTAATTTTAACCGTAAACAGTTGATCAGATATTCTGCGTGAAATTTTTTTTTTATCTTTAACATCGTTCTAAAACAGTCTATTTCTATAAGTTCAGATTTGCGACATCTATGGTCATAATAGATAAAGCATTTCAATAGCTTCGTTTCAAGTCTAAAATAACAAACATGGAAGCTTAAAATATTAAAAAAAAAAAATTGCCGAATCAAGAGATAATGGGCCTTTTTTATCCGAAAAGCAATCGGGAACATTTAAAATGGCGCCAATACATGGCAAAAATCGCTCCAGTGGATAAATGAATGAATTTTTTCCGTATTCAAACTATATTGTACCCGCCGACAGTCAGGCGGCCATCATAGAATATGTCTTGTATTTCAATATCTTTGATCTATACCGATATAAAGCACGACCAATGTCGCTCATTTACATTTCATACCTTTTGACTTGTATACCTGAAGGGTGATTCTTTATCTTTTTGTTATCTTTGGCGTTAACTCAGCGTTACGAAACAATCAAGACAAAAAGGCAAAATCTATCAGATATCGAAAGACATCCATTGTGCGTTATTAGCGTCAAATATCTGTGATTTTCTATGGCTTTCAATGGCTTGTCTATGCCTGTCGTGTGTAAAATGGATTTATTACCTACTTTAATTACACTACTTACATATAATCCTGATAAGCATTAATAATTGACCATTCATTTGTCTTGTAATTTTATGTTTCTACGCGATGATATTCAATTCGTAAGTTTTCCCGCGATTGACATCTTTTAATGAGGATTATGCGGCAAAACGCGCTGTCATCTCTGGCGTTAGGTTGACTACTTTTAAGAGTTGATGTCCTAACATAAGCGCAGGATTTAGTTCGTTAATGTGATGCGGAATACTGCATTTAAGAAAACCATCAAAATGTGTCATATACAACCGATTTAACACGCGTTACAATATCGCAAAAGAAACAGAACCACCCTTCTGATGGCCAATGAAATCTTCTATCAACCCAGTCTCCTTTGATGGCTTGGTGTAACTCTAAGTGACCAGCTCAGGTAAGGGGGCTCCATCGAAGTCAGAGTTAAATTAGCCTCTCTGAAGCTGGGTGTATTATACATGGTCCGCATATACTGCAGACAGTACACAACTGCTAACCCTGTATATACTGCAAGTGCATCCCATTCTTGAATTTTAGTCACCTCTGGTCCTTGACAGCATCCCCAAAGATGTCATCGGCCCACTTCTATAGATTTATCTCTTCAGTGATTGACTAATGTAATTTAATTATTGTTAATAATGTTTTACCTACAAAGATGTGAGTGAGTTACTATGTAGCAGCTTGGGCTCTATCTCACGTGTTCATTATCACACTCATTTTGTCCATTGTGTGTGTTATTTGTTTTTTAATGAATGGATAAAGATGTTGAATGTTTATTATAACTGCACCAGCATTCCTGATATATCAACGAATAGAAATACATATATTTAATGTTGGTAATACTGTAGCCGATTGGATAATAACTAATTAACATGTTTCAACTTGCTCTTCCATAGAATTGATTGAATAAAACAATAAATGAGAATTAATCCGTAATAGACCATAGATACAGTGTTTTATTTCACACAATGAATTATGTATGTGGACATTTTCGCCAAAATTTGTACACATTTTTATGCTTTCAATTCTGCTACTTTTACATTTTATTTTTATGCTTTCCATTCCGTTACTTTTACGTTTTATTATTATACTTTACATTTTGTTACTTTTACATTTTATTTTATGCTTTCCATTCAGTTTTATTTTTATGCTTTTTATTCCGTTACTTTTATGTTTATTTTATGCATTCCATTCCATATTATTTTTATAATTTTTATTCTGTTACTTATATGTTTTATTTGCTTTCCCGCACTTTTACTTTTTATGCTTTCTATTCCATTACTTTTACGTTTTATTATTATGCTTTCCATTAATTTTTATTTTTATGCTTTTCATTCCGTTAATTTTTATTTTTATGCTTTTCATTCCGATTTATTTTTATGCTTTTTATTGTTACTTTTATGTTTTATTTTTAAGCTTTCCATTCTGTTACTTTTTATTGTTATGCTTTCCATTCTGTTACTTTTATGTTTTATTTTTATGCTTTCCATTCTGTTTATTTTATATTTATGCTTTCCATTTGTTACTACACATTACATTTTATTTTTACGTTTTATTGTTAAGCTTTCTATTCCGTTACTTTTACATTTTATTTGTACGCTTTCCATTCAAACAGACATGTCAAAAACGCAATGCACAAACTTCGGCAATAATTTCCATTTAACTTATTTTTAATGCTCACAAACTTGTTTTTCTTTGCCTTGTTTTACATCATATTTATCCCTTGCTATCCCCTACCCCTACTATATCTCCTTTGAATACCTCCCTCTGCCCCGTCCAACTTTCTCTCCTTTGTTTACCACACTTCTTTCAATTTTCTGCATTTTTAAATCTTCTCATTCGATTAATAAAGTATAACAAAACCAATTTTTTAAACTTTTATTTCTTTCAGACTGGACCAGTTTCAGACAATCATGTCCATCCCCACATTTCTTTAATTTCCCATCCTATTTTCCTTTGAATTCTCTCAACTTTCCCTCATTAACCCATCCGGGCGTTGATTTTCCCCGAATTTCTATACAGTGTGGAAACATGTACACTTAGAGCCAGCAAAAGAAAGTGGATAGGCGCTCTAGAAATGTGGTGCTGGAAAAAAATGCCCAGGATTCCATAGACAGTCAGATGCACAAATGCGTCCAATCTGGAAGAGCTAGGCATCCACTCTCAACCATCTGCCTACAATGTAATTTAAGATACTTTAGGCAGGTTTCTCGCCAAACTGAAGACTCCAACTTGGAGAAACTTATAGTTACTGGCAAAGGCGGAAGGTAAACTGGAGACTGGTACATTGGTGTCCTTGGCTCTCCATGCAGTGCAGAACCACAAGGAGTGGATGAGCCCTGTCCACCATGGAAATTGGAGAAGGGGTCAAGATCCTGACTTAAAAAGAAATTCTTCTCTTTCCATATCATCTTTTTCCAAACATAAATTTCTTCCCTCTTTGATTTCTACCCTTCTTTCCTTTTCCTACCTCTTTGTTTCTACCATCGGATTCCCCCTCCATCTTCCCATATACTCCCAAACACTGAGCATACAATAAAACCACTGAATCTGCTTGTTTTTTCTAAAAAAATATAATGTATTGTACAAAAACTATCATAATTTATTTGGCACACATTGTAAAATATTTTTTACAGAATGTAATTAAATTATTAAAATAAAAATCGACTACTAAAGATACATAAAATCATCGACTTATCCAAAGAAAACTATCATACAAAAAAATAAAACTATTTTACCAGTTTCGAATCAAACTACATAATCTTATACATAATACATAATATTTCATAACAAGAAGCAGATGTTACAATATCTAAAACTTAACAAGAAACAATTATTAATAGGTACATAATTAAAAATAACAATAGTTTGAGCGTAGTTTCACTATGTTAGAATTATCACGTTAAATTATTTGCAATACACAATTAGTTGATTAAAAAAAATTCACAATGGAATGTCAGCACACAATACTTCAATATACTATTAGATAGAATTATGTTACTTTAACTAATTAATTCTTTCTATTAAACAACACAAAATATTGATAAAAGAAATGACATACAAAATTTTATAAAAATACACCACGATTCTAAAATACTTCCATCTTCCTCTTTTCCCTATCCTCTCCCATTTTTTTCAGCTTTACAATATTCCCCAGGTGGGGATACCATATTTCCGCTTGCTTGGGACATTTAAAAATCTTGCGCGATTGATATGAAAAATAAAATTAAAACACTTCTCACTCACATAACCATGAAAAATTAAAAAGATAAATTCAGATACAAGGGTTATCCAAGAATTAAAAACCTTTCCTCATTTTCGGCGATATGAACTTTATTTCCCAAAATATGGCGGCACTAGCGTGTAGCTCAGACTTTTCTCTAAAAACGAGCGGTGATCGGGCTTGGTAGCTGCTTCAATGCGATCTTTGCGTCCGTTTGAATCGAATCCCGCTGCATGGGAGGTGTGCTCAATTATTCGCTTTCTCAACTAAAAGGGAGTCCGCCCTGTTGAAGTTCGCAAGCTTTCAATTTTGATCCCAGACGTAAGTCTACCACACAAACGATTTTGAGGGAAAAATGGCGTATGCAAATTGCGAGCTCATTGGGTTCCCAAAATGCTGAAGAGCAAAATCGTGTGGAAAGTGTTCGGGCGTCTTCGAACCATTTTTCCAATCAGGGCGAGGCTTTTTTGGGTTGAAACATGGGTTCACCACCTAACCCCGGAATCAAAAAGGCAATCAATGACATGATTTGCATGTTTTCTTCACCTGAAGCAACATTTGGCCGGAAAACCTTTGAAGACCGACATTTTTGGCAGCGGAGTTCTACGATAAGGAAATCAAGGACCTAGTGCCAAGGCTCACCAAGTGCATCGATCGTAACGGGGACTATGTCGAAAAGTAGTAAGGATATGTACATAAAATGTCATACATTTTTTTGTAAATATATTATTTCCTGATTTTTAAAATTAGAACGGTCTTTAATTCTCGGACAACCCTCCTATTTTGTGTTTCAAATCTTAAAAATCATTACAGCTTGACACGGATAACTTTGCAGTCGCTTTTGTGAATTTTTATAGATGCAGCAGCTAGCACAAAAATAATAAACACACATATAATAAATATTATGCATTGTATTTCCCTAAAACATAATATAGAGGTGCGTAGGTAAGTATGTATCACAACACAAATTGATTAACCACGGATAAGTGAATTTGGTAGATGACGATCTAGATCACATTTGATCAACTGTAAAAAAACATATTCTAAATTTAATATCTTAAATTATTATGATGACTTTCTATTCGACAAACAGTGCTATTTTGAATTAATGTATCGCCCATATCGTAATATAGAGGTGCGAAGGTAGGTACGTACACAACACAGATTGATTAACCACGGATAAGCGAATTTGGTAGATGAAGATCTAGATCACATTTGATCAACCATAGAAAAAACATTCTAAATTTCATATCTTAAATTACTATGATGACTTTCTAATCGACGAACAGCGCCATTTTGAATTTTGTTACTAGTTTTCAAGCACATCAGTCACTTTGTTAAGCTTGTCAGTTAATCACAATTTGATAAAAAATCTAAAACGGGCTGAAAATCATTGTTTAAGAGGAACTGCGTCACCTTTTTCATGCAAAACTCAAATTTGGATTTGAGGCCCAAATACTTAACCAAACTAAAAACATATTTTACGCAAATTATTTATTATTATGAAAAATACAATTGTTTCCCAAAGATTTTTAGCGCCATTGGAGAAAGTGAGATACATATAAGCAAACGAAGCAACAATTAAGCGTAAGAAGGACAACCTAGGACATAAATTGTCTCATACAGCATTCCGTATTCGAATTATGGAAGTAAGTAAGCGTATCTTGGCATTTCAGTCACACCCGTGATGTAGAATGCAGTTTTCGGCACAAATAAAATGCCACCCGGTCCTATATCTCGTTCATATACACACATTCTTTGAATCTCTATCTTTATCACACATTTTTAAATTAAGAAGTTACTGAAAACAGAAGAGTGTTTCTTAGCCCATCCACTCATGTAGAAACTGAAAAAAAAAAACAGTTGGCAACTGAATCGCTATCCACAGGAAAGGAACTTGTGAATTTCATCGGCGGTCCGCATACAGGCAACTCGTTAAAGACCAGTTGTCAAGGGCGATGCGGCGACTAGCAGTGCTAGTCGCCGCATTTCAGTTGCCATGTTGACTGGTTGCCAAGGTAGCGCCTCACGAGCTGTCAAGTTTTCGAAAAATTTGTGATATGTCAGGTTGATAAATTATTATTATATATTAAAGTTGACAATTGATAAATTATATTTTTGTTAAACAAGCCGATATAATTACTGAAATTGTAAAGTTGATATTGCAACCAGTTTTCAGCTTCTTCACGAGTGAAGGCCCTTACTTGCCACACTGCTTGAGTTTGTGAGACAACGGCCAGTATACATATACATATTATAAATAACGTCATTGTTTTTTTAAGCATTCTTAATGTTTATGTTAATATTTCCTAATTAATTAGTATTTAAAGAGCAAAATTATTTTTTTAAATAATTATCATAACTCAAAAAATGGCCTCTAAAATCGTAGTAAATTAAATTCCTTAACCACACAGGTATTTTGCGATTGTGCAAGTTTTTTGCCTTAAACGAACTGTCAGATTTATAAAAATTTTGTATTATTTCCGCTTCGCAATTAAAGCTCTATAAATGAAACATTTCTGAACGTAGCCGAATACTAAAAACTGTTTTTGAAAAGTTATAAAATAAGCTTTCAAATTTTTATATTACAAATAAATATTAACATTTGTAAATATCAAAATTTAGAATGCAAAAATGTTTTTATGTGAAAACGGTACAAAAATCACAGATTATGTAAAAAAACAAAAAAAAAAAACACTTATTCTATTGTATAAATGTGTAATAAACATTTTTGTCATCTCACTTTTTTACTACTTCATACAATAATATTTAATAAAAAATTGACAATGTCTAACGGTGCGTAAGCGATTTGGCGGGTGAAATCTGTTTCTCCAAAATAAGTATTTTTTATGTACTTCTATGGACAACTTTGAATAGAGATGTGAAGCATGATTCAATGTGAATCTTCTACTTTTTTGTTCCAGGGTTGTCACTAGAATAATAACAGGGTTATAACTATTTGTATGGGAACACATGTGTTAGCGTGAAAACACGCTTATTGTACTTGACCGCTGTTGTTATATTGTCGTGTAAACACGCTTACGGGTCGGAGTGGTTAAAATTGTACTAGATATTTATGGGACCTCTCAAATATTAAAAATTCAAAATGGTTCTGATCGATTCTCTGAGTTAAAAACACCCTTTGTAACATGATGCATTTAAAAACATTAACAACTAACATTAAAAAATATACAATTCTTTATTAAAATAAAATCTAGCAATATAGCCATAACACAAGTGCGGATAAAGTAAAAACTATAGGTACACAAATTTAGTGTTCTTTATGTGATTCATCACAGTGTAGCACGTTGTAGCACGAAGCATAATATTGCATTTGTTCTGTTTTTATAGATTAGTATTTCATAGATCCAGGTAGGTGACTTGTGTGGCGGCAATGGCGGAGAATGCTGACAAGATGGACGCCGTCCAGATGACCACGCAAGCTCCCCCCGCCAGCTCTATGAGCCAGCCGAGCACCAGCGAGAGAGACAGCTGCGCCAAGAAGATGGTGGAGCCTATGATGGCCATGTCCATACCAAGACCTCTCACAGGTGGCGGTTCATCTGACTCTTTGTCTGAAAACTGCAACAAACGAATAATTCAGTTAATTTGATGTAAACTTTTTTCTATAAACAAAAAATAGGCATGGGCCTTTAACCAGCCAGCAGCCGAGAATCCAAATTTTGTCGAAAGATGTTCTTACGATCGTACAGGGCGGTTCCAATGAGAAAAATTAATTATTCTCTTTATCAGCTTTTTAAAATTATAACTCAATATCGATTTTATTTCATTAAAAATTTGCTTTAATTTATACCTACATTCAAAAATGCTGAAAGGCGTGATGATAAAACAATTAAAATTATGTACTATTTGTAATTATTTTTTGATCATACTTAAGTATTTATAATTTTTCAATAATGTCTTATTAAAAAATTGTAAATACGGACATTCGCTTATCTTGTCCACCATATTTAATAAGATACCAATGGACGTAAAAAACGAATTAATTGGACCACCGATCTCAAAAAAAAATTTAAAAAATGGCTAATAGATCAAGACTATTTATATTGAATTTTGTTTTAATCTTGTGTATAATATGACTATAAGTAATTTGCCTGTATTATATCTGTGTGTCTTTGTACTTTATGCTTTTATATTGTAATTGCTTAAAAGTTATTCTTCTGTTTCTATTTTCTATATTGTGGTATCTTGTTATAATTGTTCTTCTGTGTTATATTAATATTGTTAAATCGACCTGCTGACAAACTGCTCTGGCAGTTTAGCAGGTGCTTAAAATGAAGAATAAAAAAAAAAGCAAAATAAAAATGTAAAAAAAATCTTAAATTGTTTGTAAGACCGTAAATAAATAAACTGAAGTATTTTTGTCACAAAACAGGTGCGCGGATCAGTTTTTAAATGATTTTATTTAAACTAAAATTAAAATTCTGAAACATAGCTTTCCAAAATTTTGAACAAAAAAACATATCAATTAATTACAAAATTTTGTATTGCATAGTACAAAATTTTGTTTGAAAATTTAACAAATCTGCCAACGACCTACGGTAAAACCACTTTGTACTAAAAATAAACATATTTTCTCAAAATTTAAAACATAGCTTTACTAGATAAAAGAACAGTCTTTCGAAATATAATTTTTGTGGAAAAGAGTCAATACATCTAAAATTTGATTTAAAAATGACATATTTCCGGATTTGTCTGGTTATTCCCTCTTAATGGCTTTTAACCGCTTCTGTGCCAAGAGCGAGATATCTCGCATTCTTGGCCGTGCCCAGCAGGCAGGCCATAGAAAAATAGCGAGTATTCTCGCTCTTTTTGAGCCTCTGTATCACACATATGTCCCATTTTTTATTAATTTAAAATATGGAACACACAGAGACATCTATTGGGATGATTTTTATTTATTTTTTGATTTTGTTTTTTTTTTTTTTTTTTTAATTAAGATTTAAAAATGATTTATTTTGATTAAAAGCTCACTGCCTGCTGTGCACAGCTACATTTCTACCTACTGGCATTTAAAAGGTTAAGAGCAGAAGATTTGTTAGTGGCTATAATAAGAGCAGGAGATTTGTTAGGGGCCATCCATAAATTATGTCACACCTTAAGAGAGAAGTGTGACAAGGGGTATGGGCTCGTACACATAAACACGATACAACCTCGCATCGTGCTACGGCATTACTGTTAAAAGATCAACTTCCTTTGCTAGGGCCAAGGCCATGCTGCGTCGAAGTTACGAACCCTATGGGGAGGGTCATCAGTTCTGTGACATCACATGTAAAAAATATTTTAACCACTGTTTTGATTATTTTTAGATATAAAATTGCAACATATGTGACGTCACACTAGTCACATACGTCTCACAAATGTGATGATGTGTGACAGGGACAGGGGGGTCAAAAAATCATGAAATTTGTGACGTAATTTGATGGCCCCTTAGTGGCTATAATAAGAGCAGGAAATTTGTTAGTGGCTATAATAGCAGGAAAGACAACCTTATTTGACACTCACATTTATTTATAAAGTAAAAACCCCTCGGAGGGATCTATATGCTCCGTGGTCTTGGGACCATCATCACTGATGTCATCCCAAGAGGTATAGGAGGATCCACTAGCACTGCTGCTGGAGTATACATCACTCCAATCATCGTCAGTGTCCAGCTCACAGAACAAATCCGTGTCTGAACTGCTGTCAGAATGCGAACCGTTCTCCGACTGATCTTCATCCAACAATGCAATATTATCTGTTATATCATCCATTATATACTCAAACTCCATGTATTTCTCTTCACGTTCTTTAACTTTTCCACATTCTTCCGCCCAATGCTTTTTCACCATTTCTTTAATAGCTTCGTTCAAAACGCCCCGAATACTTTTCGTATTGAAATTATTGACGAGCTTCGGAGAAATGTTTGCCTGGACTTTAGACCAAATTGTTTCTAGAGGATTTAAATCTTGGTGGTTGGACAGTCGGCGTAGTACGACATGTCCGTTATCTTGCAAAACTTTGTCTAAAAGATATTCTTTTACGTGATCTTTCTTATTCATGCGAATAAGTTGAAACAATTCGGCTCGGCACATTTCGGGAACAAAAGATATGTTGTTTTTGGTCAACCAGGCTTCCATAGCGGCTTTGGTGGATGTATACCAAGTCGGAACGCAGTTAGTTTCTTTGTTGTGAGCGGAATCCATGTCTACAACAATAACGGATTTTGGTTGCAGTTTAGGAAGCAATTTTTCATTCAGCCATCTCTCGTAAGTTTTGCTGGATGTTTTGTAGCTCCCGTTGGCTTTTGGTTTGGCTTCGTATATCAACAAGCTGTTTGGAGAATACAAATCTTCTCCCACTGCAAAAACTACATTTAAGCGGGAAATGTTAGAAATTGGATCTGCGCTGGGTTTATCAGTTTCGGCTGATGTAGAAGTAGCTTGAACGGCTTCATCTTTTATCTCGGTAGCTTTAGATGTACTTTGACCAGATTTTTCTGTTTCATCGCTTACTTCTGATTTGGCTTCAATTGGTAAACTAGTTTCTTCAGCTTTAGGACTTTTTGCTAAGATAGCTTCATCAGTTTTACCGTCTTCTTGCGTTGCTTCACTTTCTTTAAAAATTTCTGCCAAAGTAGCTTCAATGATTTTATCAGTAACTTCTGGTGAAGCGCGGGCAGAATTAATGCAAGGCATTGATCGAGCACGGTCTGTAGAAGTAGATTCGATGGGTTCGCCAGTCTCCTTGGAGATGCTCTTGCACATCTTCATGGAAGTGCACACGAAGGGTTCTCCGGTCTCCTTAGAAGTGCACTGGATGATTTCTCCGGTTTCTCTAGAAGTGCAGGCAATGGGCTTACTAATTTTTTCTAGAGTGAATTTGATGATTTTTTCTAAGGCATCTTCTTCGCTGTCGTTACTTTTGACGGTATCTTCCGACTTGGCTTCGGGAGCAGCTACGATAATATTCCCGCTGGTTTCCGCTAACATGGCTTCTAAAGTCATTTCACCAGGCATTTCTGCTGTATCTCTGGTACGTTTATCATATTCTTCTAGCATGGCTTCGCAGTGTCTTTCGCTTTCTTCTAACATGGCGTCTAAAGAAATGTCAAGAGTCGAGGATTCTAATTTAGCTTCGCCGACTTTATCACAATCGACAGCTTCTGGTTTTACGTCTTCACCGACTCGAAGTTCACCAACGTGTCCAGCCTTAACTTCTTTGCTTTTACCACTTTCTTCTAAGGTAGCTTCCCCCGTTTGTTCAATATCTTCTATCTTAAGATCGCTGATTTCTCCGGAAGATTCTAGCATAGCTAGAACGGCTTTGCGAGCTTCTTCTAAGTTGGCTGTACTGGTTGTATCTGGCTCCTTTACAAGTTCATCAGGCTTACCACATTCTAATACGACTTGTATGGTTTCACTGTCTTCCGATATGGTGGGAAGTTTATGATCGGGATTATCAATGAAAGTTTCAACAGTAAAAACAATGGGTCGACCTTCCACTCTATAATTAGCTATTTCGTTTAAATACCCGGGCCTTTTAGCTCTGATGCTGTCTTTTTCTATGAGTATTTTCTTATAATCTTCTGTTTTTTTCCACCGGAATCCGAGCGAGTGCAAAATCTTTCGTAACGAAGCTTTATCTCCGCCAAAGTTGATGCGGCGTATTAAAACTTGGTGAATCTTTTTCAAAGTAATAGTTGGAGAAGTTTTATAATCTATGTGAAATTGGTGAATGCATCGGCGTATCTCCGCCTTCTGAAGATTGTCCAATTGGAACTTTTCTGCTTTCTTCTTCTTTGGTGGAGAAGACATAGTTAATTATAGCTTTTAATAATAACACAACTTTAAAACTACCGATAACGCGAAACTTATGTACAATACTTGTTGGCGAGAAAACAAAACAATACTTTTTTACAGTTCTATGTCGGTATGCTACTATTTTCTTGCAATAACAAAAATCATATCAAAAATCGCGACGTTGACGTTTAGGTTAGGTTTCAAAAAACTAATTATAAAAATAACTCTGTCCTTGATCGATGACAAGCTCAAAAGTCGCTTCCAATCTAATTTATTGGGAATGATAACGAAAATATTATTGTTTAGCACGTGTTTGATCACAATATTGTCACTTTTTACACAATACGAAATAACTTCCGATGATAATTTTTTTAATTTACGAATCACAGAAACGTCGGTTTCTCACTTGTAACGTGTTTCTAAACTTCTAGTAAGGTCTCCAAAATCTAGTTGGAATACATAAGATCGGAAATATAGCGGAATATTATTATTGTCAAGTTGAAATTTAAAACCCGGCAAAGCGGTGACAGCCTTCACTTTTATTTTGACAAAGATAAAGATAAAGATGGCGATGTCTTGCTCTGTCAGATAGAGATGTACGGTTTTCCTGTTGCGGTTACTCTGTCCCGGTGACTTTGTCACTGGAATGCCACGGACTATTTTTGGTTTTTTACAAGTACCCGGACCCAGTACCGGATTATCCCTAAGGCAGAGTAGGCAACTGCCTAGGGGCCCCGCATCGGCTGGGGGCCCCGCGCCCCAAGAAAAAAATAACTCGCGTCAACGGTTCGACTCAAAATTAGTGAGCAACTCCGGCACACTTTTGGAAAAAGTCAGCTTTCAAGATGTTTTAAATATTTTATTTTTTTATTACAAACATTTATAGGTTAATAACATTACATGCATTAAAGAAAACAACAAACATAATAATTAGGTTATAACCCAATAACTGTTCACATCACGCACTAATAATAAATAAAAATTAAATAATTAAAACAAATATTTAAACATTGTTGTATTTTACTTTACTTTCCTTCGTTTCAATGTGGATATGATTATAGGTGATGTGCAGTGTGGTTTATATTTGCATTTGTTTTGGTTTTTTTTGCTTTTATTTCTAATGTTTAAAATATAAATGTTGTACAAGCTTTAGTGTGCACTACCTATCTGCTTGCTAAAATTCTTTGTTTCTCTTCATACCAAGGTTGTCTGGAAGAGATCACTTTAGTGATAAGACCGCTCATTATACTATTGTATTCGTTTCATTTTTTTTATTGAATGGGGGTGAAGGCATACCTTCGAAATGTAGTAAAAAAACAGATTAATTATGAATAAAATTACGTTGTGGTAGAAAAAAAAAAGTTGGAAGTTAGAAAAGGGTAAAGTGCAGTGGCGGACTAAGCCCGTCAGAGGCCCGGGGTGGAAAAGCTGGATGAACCGCTCCCCCCCCCCCCCTAGTTTAAGAAGTTGATCTAATTTTACAAGCTTTTTCTTCAATTCACACGGGCCTCTGACTCTGGGGGGACTCAAAACGCCTCCACGTTCCTTTGATCAAATCCTAAACAAGGCCACTGTAAAAAAATTGTCATTTTTTTAAATTAATATTCTGAAGATGAATTTGTTAATAATGCTCTCACCAAATGTTTTAAGGAAATTCGTAAAATTGACGGAGATACCTACAGCATTTTATATGAAACCATTTTAAACAGTTTGTACGTTGAATTAACGTTCAGCAAAACTTTGAACGCGTTTTTTTCGAAACTGCTGTTTTCAACACGGTTGACAACATATTAGAAAAACTATACGTCCGATTTGCATGTACTAAATCTTAAACTGTTAGTATATCCAGTCAGTATGGCACCACTTAGGGATTTTTTTTATAATGAGCCCCCTTCTATTTTTTTTTGTGAACAATGGAAATTTTCAAATGCTTTAAAATAAATCAATAAATTATCTGGGAAAGATATGTTTCAGAATTTTAGTTTTAGTTTAAAGAAAATCATTAAAAAAAGATCCACGCATGTATTTAAAAAAAAATACATTTTTATTTTGCTTAGACATTATTTGAAAAATTATAAATAACAATTAAAAAAGTACATAATTTGAATAGTTTTATCATCACGAGTTTGAACATTTTTGAATTAAGGTATTTATCAAAGCAAATATTGGGAATGAAATAATATCGATATTGAGCTATTATGTTAAAATGCTCGTATGGAGAATACTTGATCTTACTCATCGGAACCGCCCTGTACAGTTGCAAGGGTACGATCGCAAGATCATCGTTCGACGAAATTTAAATTCTCGGCCGCTGATTAATGGCAGGATTTGATAAAGGGGACATGGGACGGGCGGCCCCCCCCCCCCCCGTTAGTCCAACATTGGTAAAGGGGCCCCGAGACTTGCATTGCCTAGGGGCCCCGACATGGTTAATCCGGCCCTGCCCGGACCGATTTATTAATTTAAGTACAGTCTGACGTAATTGTAAAAAAACGTTGATTGCGCTGCTATCTTCTAAAAGCGAAGATGGCTCATAGGAAAATTAATGTATGTTTAAAAAAGCATAATGGTTCCAATGCACATTAATTTCTTTTATTAAAATGGTGTTCAGAAAATAGTGGTGCCTACTTTCCGAAGGGAGACGATTCTATAAAACATATTTATATTAACGCTTTGAATTTATTTTGAAATATAATTCAAAATTAATAGATTACTTATATTTGAAATAAGGATAATGGTGAGCGTCCATCTGTCCGCGCCGGCCGAACGCACGCACGGCACGCAACGGATTTTTCTATATCTTTATATAGAAAAATTCGTTGTCCGCAGTGACCACCGGTATTTGGCGGTGGTCATTGCGGCGCGTGCACGCAACGGATTTTTCTATATAAAGATATAGAAAAATCCGTTGCATGCCGTGCGTGCATTGCGGCCGGCGCGGGCAGGTGGACGCTCATCATAAAGGAACATAAATGAAATGTTTACAATAATAGTTTCTCAGAGTGCCAATCATGGTTTGGTATATTTATGGTGCCAATCATTTGTTGGAAACGAGTCACACTGTTACTACATTGTAATTTGAATGGTGTTCATTTGGAAAAAATTGGAAACCTTAGAAATTAGAAAGAGCGTAAATACGAATTTAAATATTATACAAATATTATAATCAATAATTATCAGCCTGAAACACTCATCTACATTGAAAAAATCTTCCGAGAAAAGATACTGGCCGCCAACGGGAATTGAACCCGTGTCCCTCTAATTGCCGGTCAGCTGCTCTGACCACTGAGCTATGGCGGCTTATCTAATACCCGCCAAATAATTCAATATATACTAGTGTTTCATTCGACAATTACTTATTATTACATTTTTTCCAACTGAAAACAACAAACTTTATTTTTGTGAGAGAGGTATTGTAAAGTACTAAATCTCCAGCTAGGTGGCGTCGATACTAATTATGTCTGCATTTATTGCTGAAATACTTTAACTTGTCAAATATTAATTATTCTTTTTAATTTATTTATTTTTTTTATTTATTTTTATTTATTTATTTTATTTATTAATTTTCAACGCCCTGGTGGGCTTTTACATTACATGTTTATAATACAGAGACAGGTTTTTAAAGACAAAAGATAAACTATAAAAAATAACTAGTACACGTCATAAAGAGTATACACATAAATTAAGGAAAGATAATAAATACATTTCAATAAAGGAGAAAGTTTCTAAATTGTAAGTTGTAAATACATGACAAAATGCAAGATACATAAAAATAAAATGGTAACAAGTTTTTACATTGTGTATTAATATAGAATTATACGAATAAATGCATTAGCCCCTATGTGATGCCCCTTAAATATCAAAATATTCTACATAAAAGTGTCGTTCAGGTATTTCTTAAATAATGGTAAACTTGTGTTAAATACATCTATATTAGAGGTGAATTTGTTTCCTAATGTGTGAAGTCGAGAAATAGGTGCATGTATATGGTAGTTCGTCCCAGAATTATTGTTGCAGAATAATACGTTTTGCCTTGTTGCTCGATTGGGTACCCTGAAATCGATGAGATGCAGGAGTTCGCAACAATCTAATTCAGAATGAATAATTTTAAACAAAAAAGTTAGGTCATTTATTTTTCTTCTGTTTTCTAGGGAATGCAATTTAAGTGTACTTAGTAAGGATGTGTAGTTAATGTGTTGAATAGGTATGTGTAACTTGAAGTTAATAAATCTTAAAAATTTGTGCTGCACTCTTTCGATATTTTTTATATGAATTTGATAATATGGGGACCAAACTATGGAATTGTATTCCAACAAGCTGCGTACGAGTGACAAATATACGATTTTTATAACTTCTAACGAGTTAAAGTCTTTGATTGTTCTAATTATAAATCCTAGTGTTTTCATGCCTTTGTTGGTTATTTGTTGTATGTGATTTATAAAATTTAATTGCGTGTCAAACACAACTCCAAGATCTCTAATTTCATTGACTTTTTCTAAGATTTTGTTATCTATTGTGTATTTGAAAGATAGTGGGGTCTTTGTTCGACAAAACGTTAGTGTCTTACATTTATCGATATTGAGGAACAAGTTATTTGTGACACACCAATTTTGTAATTTGTCGATGTTTGACTGTAGGATTAGGCAGTCACCTATATTGGATATTTCTTTGTATAATTTGATGTCATCGGCAAAAAGCAGAACTTCTACATCGTTGAAACAGCTTATGATATCATTTATGAATATTAAGAAAAGGATGGGGCCGAGATGACTCCCTTGCGGTAGACCACTAGTTGCATATAATAACTTAGATAAAGAATGTTTAATTTTAACAAATAAGATTCTGTTAGACAAATAATTTGAGAACCAATCCAACAACTTGCCTCTCAGTCCTAAGGCATACAATTTACTAAGTAATATTTTATGTGATACTTTGTCGAAAGCTTTTGAAAAATCTGTGTAGATACTGTCAACTTGTTTTTTTTTTAAAAAAGATTCTGTAATATAGTTATGGTAAAGTAACAGGTTGGTAGCAGTTGACCTACCGGAAACAAATCCGTGTTGGTTTTTATCAATTACTTTTAATATTGATGGATAAATTAAATCAAGAACAAGGGATTCAAAGATTTTCGGGAGCGCTGATTGTATACAAATAGGACGGTAGTTTTTAATGTCTGTGTCGTCACCTTTTTTGAGAATCGGGGTAATATAACTAGATTTCCAACGGGTCGGAAAATGTCCAGAAGAAAGTAAGCGGTTAAATAATGTGGTGAGTGGACCGGATATTGCTGATGCGCATTGTTTGAAAAATATTGGTGGGATGTTATCTGGGCCTGCAGATTTGTTAGGGTCAAGTGAAATGATTTTATTTAAGCATGATTCCTGTGTAATGGTGTAGTTCTGTAGATTTATTGTGTTTTGATATGTGTATGATGGTACGTTGTTATCTGATATTTCACCTTCGAATACACTTTGGAAATGATCCGCAAACAAATTAACAATATCAAAGGTGCTATTGGCTATTTTTCCATCATAATGCATTGTGGGGGGGTAGTCTGTACTTTCATTGTTTAATTTTTTAACAAAATTCCAAAGATTTTTTGTTCCTAGCGCAGTTTTCTCAACGGAGGTGATGTGTGCTTTATAGCATAGTTTAGATAGTGTTTTACATTTCTTTCTTGTTTCTGAGAAGTTTGAGTAGTCGGTGATTTGTTGAGTGAGTTTAAAAATTTTGTGTAGCTGTTTTTTTTGTTTCAGTAAGAGTATAAGGTCTGCGGAGAACCAAATTGGATATGTTCTGAGTTTTGGTGTATATGAGGGGACATGTGATTTTATATTTTCAGAAAATGTTTCATAAAGTTTTTCTAGTATTTGTTCGCTATCACTGTTATTAGTCAAGAAAGACCAATCTGTATTAGCGAGTTGGTAGTTAATGGAATCGTAATCGGCATTTTTGAAGTTGAGTGTTGTTTGTTTTAGTGGTGGTTTGTTTGTGTACATATTTACTATAATGTGTAAGGGGGGGTGATAATTATCCACCGGTACGAGCTGATCGTCTGACATTTCAACACACAGTTTAGAGCTGTTTGATAGGGCAAGATCTAGAAGGCGATCACATATATTAGGTACAAAATTGTGTTGATGCAAATTTAAATAGTTTATCATATCTATCACTTCACGTGCTGGGTCGTTAGAACTTTCGTTAGTAATATAACCATTGTCGCTAGAGTTCCATTTCAAATTGGGAAGATTATAATCGCCGACGATAATTATTTTCGATGTAGGATTTTTTGACATAAGAAATTCGATGTCTTCGCAATGCTTCTTGTAGGTTTGGATGTCGGAGTTTGGTGGTATGTATACCGTTCCAATGATGATTTTTTCCATGGGAGTAACAATTTGTACAAATAGTTGCTCCAGTGAGGTATTTTTCGTGCTTAGTTTTTTCACGGAAATATTTTCCTTGATTGCAATCAAAACTCCGCCTCCTCTGGATTTGGTACTGGATTTTGGGTTTCTGTCACGGCGAAATATCTTGTGGTTTGTAAAACCAAGTTCAGGAGATTTTATTTCTGGAACGAGCCATGTTTCAGTAAGGATAAATATATCATGTCCGTGTAAAGGTACCGTTACTTTAAGGTCATGCAGTTTTGTACGAAGTCCTCGTGTATTTTGATAATAGATTTTGATTTCATCAGGGCATTTGGTCCGGCATTTTCGGTTAGTTAGGCCATATCCAATAGTGGATTTTAGTTTTTTGAGACATTTACTATTGCTGGCTTATTATTTATGAATTTTATAGTAAGTCCGACTTCGCCTTCCAGGGTACGGTTTGCCAGGGTTTGTCTAAGATCATTTAGGTATTGCCTCTGTAGAGGGGTTTGGTCGGAATAGATTTTGCAATCGGTATGAGTTAGAGCTATATTTTTTCTACGCAATACGTTTAATACAATCAACGGATCATTTAGGATTATTTTCATTGGTCTTATTTTATTTGGTTTTACTACGCCAATGCGGAAGACGTTGACAGAGTTTTCAACGAGTGTGGTATCGATTTTGTTGAGAATTTTTAAAACTTCCACTTTATCCTGTTTAATCCGGTCCATTTGATTCACCATGACACTTTCGGGCACATTTGTAATAATTAAATTTTTGGCTCTCACCTTTCTTTATTGATAAACTAACGTTTAAACAAGATTTTTATGCATAGCACAAAGGGTAGAAAACAAATATTATAATCAATAATTATCAGCCTGAAACACTCATCTACATTAAAAAAATCTTCCGAGAAAAGATACTGGCCGCCAACGGGAATTGAACCAGTGTCCCTCTGATTGCCGGTCAGCTGCTCTGACCACTGAGCTATGGCGGCTTATCTAATACCCGCCAGATTAATATTATAATAAATTTGGCGGGTATTAGATAAGCCGCCATAGCTCAGTGGTCAGAGCAGCTGACCGGCAATCAGAGGGACACGGGTTCAATTCCCGTTGGCGGCCAGTATCTTTTCTCGGAAAATTTTTTCAATGTAGATGAGTGTTTCAGGCTGATAATTATTGATTATAATATTTGTTTTCTACCCTTTGTGCTATGCATAAAAATCTTGTTTAAACGTTAATTTATCAATTAAAAATAATAATAAATATTATAAATAATCTAAAAATATTTTTTAATGACCCATTATTAAACTTGTTCCCTTTGTAAATTATGCTATGTTACCCTCTCCCCCTTCTCACTCCCGCCAATCCATTGACACCTTTAAGTCTATGTCTATTGTTGTACCTAATTAGTTTTAAGATTGGTGGTTTGGTATATTTATGGTTTTAAGTAGACCCTGAGGAAATGAGAAATGCTTACGAAACATGTCTCAAAACGTGATTTTAACATAAAAAAGGAAGTGTATGCATACACGCACAATATAATGGATGGGCAATAAAACGCAAGCAGCCTTACTAATAAAATAAATAAAAAACACTTTATAATATAGTACTTATAACACTTTATAGTAATTATAAAATTAATTCTCCAAAATAAACTCGCATGTCATTATAATTTTAAATAAAAAACATCCCAGGTTTTGAATGTTTTGTTTGGCAAAGCAGGGTTTGTCTAGCGGGTATGTGTAATTATTCTAATACATTTCTTTCCATGTTCTGCTGTTATAAATACAGGTACAAACTTGTCTACAATGCATTCACTTAACATGCCTAGTACTGAACATGGGTTTGGGAGGGGAATTGGCGTTACAAACCCGTGCACAGTAGGATGCCGGTTGCCTTCTACCGGACACGGGTTTGGAGAAAAAATGGCATTACAAATCCGTGTTGAGTTCGAGGCATGGTTGCTTCGTTTTGAACACGGAAAAGGAAATACGCATACTCGCCAATACTGGAGTCGCGTCGGGCGTCGCTTCGTGTCCATTCCGGAGAAAAGTGGTGTTATATTTTGTCAGTAACTTACTTTCCCTTTGGTGTGGTACTGCGCCAGGATGAGGTAAGGAATAGTAGACAAGGTACTGTAGGCCACTCCGGCACTGGTGCTGAGGATAAGTACTGCCAGCTTGGTCCTGACCAGCGCCAGTGTTGCCATTCCTCCGGAGAAAAACACCAGCCCTCCTATGAATACTGCTTTAGCTCTGTAAAATTGATCACACATATTTAATTTAGTTATATGAAAGAGAAATAACTCTTAAATCTTAATAAAAAAAGGCGAAGCCGCAGAATTTCATCAGTGATTTCTTGAGTGATTTCATCGGTGATTCCTTTATTGGTTACGTCGTTTCGGTTATTTCTTCAAATTCATCAGTCATTTCATGAGCGATTTCTTCAGTAATTTTATCAGTGATTTCTTCAGTGATTTTATCAGTCATTTCGTGATTTAGTGATTTCTTCAGTAATTTCTCAGTGATTTCTTAAATTAATGATTTCTTCAATAATTTCGTAAGCGACTTCGCCAGTGATTTTTTTTCAGTGACTTCACCAGTGCTTCAGTGATATTTATATATATATATTTTTTACATTAGCTCCACACAGAAGGCCCTGAGGAAAATAATTTCCCTCAGAGCCTATGTTATCTTAGGGGATGGAATGTGGAGATTTTTTTTTAAGGAATCAAAGGAGAGGAAGTTCTGGGAAGGAAAGGGGATGAGGGGTGGGTAAGAATCTGGAGGTCAACGTGTAGTGATGGAATGAATCCATTCCTCCCACTGCGGTGCGAGGCGATGGGTCGAGGTAGTTCGGCTGGAAAAATCAAAAGGTCTTCCTCAACCAGTCTCACCCGATCCGACCCGCCAGGCAGTCGGTGGGCAAATGCATACGCCACCAAAAACCTAAACAAACATCACCCCATGAACCCGGACACCCTTACTAAGTCACCAAACGTAGCGAACCACTTGAGGTAATCTATGGCAGAGCAGAATGATTTCGTCAGTGATTCACTCAGTGGTTTCTTCAACAGTTTCATCAGTGATTTTTACAGTGACTTCACAAGCGCTTCAATGATTTCTTCAGTGGTTTCATCAGTGCTTCCATGATTTCATCAGTGAGTTATCGGTGATTTCACATGATTTCTTCGGCGATTTTTTCAGTGATTTCATCAGTGATTCAATAAGTGATTTCTTCAATGGATTCATTATTGCTTTAGTGATTTCTTCAATGGTTTCATCGGTGCTTCTGTGATTTGTTCAGAGATATCATCAGTGCTTTCTTCGGAGAATTCATCAATAATTTTCCCAATGGTTTCATTGGCGCTTCAGTGATTTCTTCAATAATTTCTTCAGTGATTTTTTCAGTGATTTCATCGGTGATTTATGCATGATGCGTGACTTGGAGTGACACAGAATGAACAAAAATGTACCGGGAAAAGACCATGGCACTACCAACGCCGGGAGAGAATTCTCATAGCCCTGTACTAAGATTGGGATGCCTACAGAATAACCTTTTTTTGTAATGTTTGTTTACTATACCTGTATAGTTTTATGAGCCAATCTATGATAGTGGAGTAAGCCGCGCAGGCTAGACAGTAAAGAGCCAGTCCCCAGCAGCCGTACCGCACTCCCTGGTTATACAGGTCCAGCTCTGGTGTGCCCGGCAATGCCTGAGAAATTATACAAAAAACAAATAATATTAGCACGGGTAGGAACTTCCTTCTTCTACTGGCGCAAGTAAAAGTTTTTTAGTTTTTTTTTTATAAACGTTTCTATCAAGCATTACCATAATCTTTAAACATGTAAAATATCGTCGCTATACTGCAAAAACTGAGTCATAAATTATGTACATGTCGTTGATTGCAAGTCACCAGTTATAAATCTTAATTGTAATTTACTAAGTATTTAAAAGTCTTAAATGTAAGCCACTAGTTATAATGTGTAAGCTTTACAGGTTGGATAAATTATGTTGAGATGATTTGTCCATTTAAACGGCGCTATATTAATAATCCATTAGAGACATATATAGGTACCGCCGCCCCGGGAACCATTTATTAGATAACCCACCAAGTCAGTCACCCCAAGTTCGTTGCGTTTGGTAGCTTAGCAGTGGTATCCGGGTTCATGGGGTGAAGTTGGTCAGGGTATTGGCGGTGAATGTGTTTGCCCACCTACTGGGCCGGATCGGCAGGACTTTCTCGGAACATCGCTTTGGGGGAGTCCCTCACTCCTGGTCACACTAACACCCAGATTCCTACCTACCCTTACACCTTTTTCCTTCTCAGAATTTCCTCTCCTTCCTTTCCTAAAAAATACCCTCAACACAGCATCCCCAAAGATGACATGGGCCTGAAGGGAATTATCGTCCTCGGTGCCTCCTGTTATGAGCTAACGTATAAAAAATATAAGTCAGTAGTTAGTGGTAGCTATATAAGTCTTAGTTGTAAGTCACTAGTTAGGTATACCTAACTACTTAGTTCGTAGTGAAAAGTTACAGGTTGGATAAATTAAGTTGAGGTGATAGAAATAATCCATTTATAATTCATATTATATAGGTACTTACAGTTGGATCGCCGCCAAACACGCACTCTCCCACAAAGTCCGTAAAATACAGCGAATAACTCAGGTGGGACATCCAAGTCAACAGGTTCGTCAGGAACAGTATCTTCAAGGAGTTGGGCATTGAAGTGAGCGACTTGAAGTATTCAGAAAAAGTCAGCATTTTGTCTTTCTTGACTCCCAGAAGTTCATCCTTCGGGTCCACTTTGTTGGACACTTCCTTAGACTTGAGAAGTGTGTCCAGTTTGGAGTCTGTTATCATTTGGTGGTTTGCGACAATCACTTCTGAGACTATCAGCTAAAATGTACAAAAAGATTTACGACAATGTTAAATAAAGTTAAACTTCTTCTAAAACAGCAAATTTATTTTGTGGCACCATTTTAATTCAAATTATCAAATTACGTTGTTTTTACCACCATAATTGATTATAAAAAACCGACATGTATTATTAAAACCCTGATGAAGTAAGCTTGGCTTACGAAACATGTCGGTTTTTATAATCAATTATAGTGGTAAAAACAACGTAATTTGATAATTTGAAAGTTTAACTATTTTAGTATTTTAATACATGTATATGTGGTATATCTAAAAAGCTTCCGAGCTTGTCACATAGAGGGCAGTGCTAAGAGCTGCCCCGAAAGTCCGCTATATGGCAGTTAGTTTAGTTCGGAGTTTAGGCACCAGGGGGGGGGGGGCAAGGGCCCGGGTGCAATCTAGAGGAGCTCATTCGATTCAGATTCCATTTGGTCAGCTTCCAGTTAGGTCGACTATCGTGGTCACCACTTGTACACTATTTAATAAATTATTAAATAAATCCCAGATTAACATAATAGAACTCTATTCTTTCCAAAGAAGTAATCTCCTCCCAAGACGAGTTGGAGAACTGTTTGTCTGAACACAACCGTTATGCTGATTGTGAATAGGTATAACTAAAACAATTGTTTTTCCAAAGCATTAGGCGATTCTGTATATTTTGTGTTAAAATGAAACTCGGTCACCGAGAAATTTTAACGATAGGTATTTTACCAAAGTATTGCTGCCACTGTCACTCTAACTCCCTCGAATACTGAGCAAAATGAACAACTGCACCCCAGGCTGAAAATACCTAAATAATATCATCAAAGTCGAGGGTTTGTATTCCCCATTTCCTCCTCCAAAACTGGACCCATTTTTTTAAATTTTTTTACTGACTGTGTAAGATGAAAATTCTCTATGTCTTTACTTTTAGCTTTTTAAAAAAGTACGTTGTCTAGTTTGCATACTTAACGTCTGTTGATCGTGTTCAAGCCAGGCAATTTTAACGATTATAGGAGGATCCTAACTCCTACAAGAAGAAACTTATCAAAAAAATCGAAACGTACCGATACACTAGTGGTTGATATCTATATTATATTTAAAAATATATTTGCAGTTTTGTCAAAATCCAGAGATGAAATTGGGGGAATCCACTTTATGAACAAAACGCCACCCGGCTTCCACATTCTAAGGCGTAGTATTGAGTTATTTTGATGCTCAGTGTGTTCAGGAGTGACGGACGTATGAATCTATCCCTGCCACTGCGGTGCAATGTGATATTCCGAGAGAGTTCTACTGGAGAGATCAACAGTCAAGCAGTCTCTCCCGATCCGGCCTGCAATGCATTTGGTGGGCAGACCGGACAAACCTCGCCCCATGTACCGCTGCAGCGGTTCGCTACTGCGCTCTGCGCTACCTCCCAGCGCACTGGGGGGACCTGTGGCACATTTAACACGAGTTACGCTGTCGCAAAAGATGCAGATTCATCCTTTTGGACTCTGAAGGAGTAGAGACTGTTGCTAAAGGTATCAGAACCCTTCAAGCTTGTAACAATGTATGGTATTTTTGGGTTGTTAGAATATTTACGTATATTTACATTTTCTCTTTCCTTGTTCCGGCGCTCCTCCTCCCGTATGACCGGAAGCGGGATCTCCCGGAAGCTGGACAGCGTGATGAGGATGCAGAGGACGAAGATGACCATGATCAGTACGAACACGGTCTTGATGTTCCCGCCCAGATATCTTCCTGGAACATTGTTCAAAATATTATGCCTAAACATCCAAGTTAACGAGTCTGAAAATGACAGATCATTTGCCTCTAATATGGTCTTCCTGCACTCAAATTGACAGATTATTACCTAATAAGTAGGTACTTAATCGCATATTTTTAAATGCCGATATGCCACAGAAGTGTGCGTATGCCTAAGCACAAATTAATATGCGTTTGTCTAAAAAAAATCCATGACTTTTATAATTAACTTACAAAATGTGTCTTGTGCCTGAACACAGATTTTATTGCGGCGCTATTAGTAAAGTAAACAATTTTTTAATTTAAAATAAAATAATAACTTTGTAAACACCACTTTTATTTTTATACTTTATGCCGACCGGGTTTCGCTACAACCGTAGCTTCTTCAGGGCAGTACAATCTCTACTAAAATTAATTTACATGTGTGTTTATAACTAATACATGATTTAACCAAATGGGCCGGACTCCTCAAGTAACGGAGGAAGTAGGTATAGGTGTAGATGGAGAATTGGGAAGGGAACGGGCGTGTTCTTTATCAATAGGGAACAATCTTAGTATGGGGCTTTTATTTAAATTTAGTTGGTTATTAACTACCTTACTGTTAGTGTTTATGGCTTTCCTTAGTTCAAGTGCTTCTAGATTGTCTAGCCTAATACCGATGTTGTTTTTATGAATTAGTGTGGCGCCTGTATTTTTGTCAAATTTACAAAGTTATTAATTTATTTTAAATTATAATGTCACATCACAAAGTAACTGCTTCATATGAATAAACAATTTTTCTTTTACAATCTACATTTTTCTCATTTTTCTTTTACAATTTTAAGAACATCGATGATCGATTGACTGCATTATGCGATCAAAACTAGAATACACTTCTGTTGTTTAGGCCCCATACAAGCTAAACTATATAGAATTTCTTAAGAATCTTTATATGAGAATGCATGGTGAATACCCGCGATTTATGCAACACATGGATTTGGTCTCTGAAACGCGCTACGAAAGTCTCCTATCTATAATAGGGATGGGGCCCTTACAGTAACAGCTTTTATAATAATTAACTATTTTATTGACAGCCCATACCTTCTGGAATGCTATAAATTGTTCGTACCGAACAACTACCGCCAGGTTCGACACCACGACTTGCTCTGTATTCCACAAGGCAGAACGGACGTTTTGACCCAGCATGACATGACCGGACATCTCGCCTATAACTACCTATGTATGTAGTTACCTTGGCTGACACCGACTCCAAAAATAACAATCGTACGAAATTAATTTTTAACTTTTTAGTGCATTTTTTGAAGGCGTTTTTTGTTTTGTTAAAATTTTTGTTTTAAAACAAAAAAAGCTACTTCTTTGCCCTACGTTCGCCCACAACCAAGTATTGCTGATGGCTACACCTACCCAAAATTTAACGCAAATTATACACTTTTCCAACTGTGTGAATTAAAATATAAAATGGAGGCAGACATTTACAATATTAAAAGTATGTATTTACCAATGATGAGGGCGTTCCAATCGATGCCTCCAATCACATATCCGAGGAACCCCCCTACTCCAGTCATCACGGTAAAAATGCTCAGTCCTCTCGCATGGTCCTCTGGAAATAAAGAAACATAGTAATGAAAAGTATAACTGGGTTCCATACTTCCATGACAGTTGATTCGCCGACAATTGGCCTCCCGGCATACTTATATACAATATGCAGTCGGTTTAGAGAAAATACGGTATACTTAATTACAGTGATCGGACAACTCAGAATGAAACCAAATCAGAAGCGCCTCAGAAAGGTCATTAAGAGTGATGATCAAAAAAATTAATTTAGGTTAGGGCTACCGGCTATTTTAAAATTATTTTTTCATGGCTTTTAATGACCTTTCTGAGGTGTTTCTGAGTTGGCACGGAACCCCTAATTACACACAATATAAAGTGTTGTACAGAGGGGGTGTACCGCCGAATAAACGAAATAAAAAACATATTTTAACTCAAATCTATCAAGGAAAAATCTACTTATCTACATACTGCGTACACCAATTAACAATTTGGTTGGCGGGTATGGGTACAGCCGCCCCGGGAACCATTTATTGGATAACCGACACCTCTGCCATAGGTCACCCCAAGTGGTTCGCTATGTTTGGCGACTTAGCAGGGGTGCCCGGGTTCATGAGGGTGAGGTTTGTCCGGGTCTTGGCGGCGGATGTTTCTGCCCACCAGCTGTGTGGCTGCCCGGATCGGGGGAGAATGGTTGAGGGAGTCCCTTTGACTTCTCCAGCCGTAGGTACTATCTCGGAACATCACATTGTATTGGGAGGGATGGATACATCCGTCACTCCTAGACACACTGACCCCGAGAGTCCTACCACCCTTAATACCCTTTTCCTTCCCAGAACTTCCTTTCCTAAAAATACCCCCTACACAGCATCCCCAAAGACGACATAGGCTTTGAAGGGAATTTTTTTCTTCATGGCCTCCCAAAGATATTCAAATTCAATATCTTTGGGGCCTCCTGTGTGAAGTTATTGTAAAAAAAAAACTCCTTTGAAAAATCTTTAAAAGTGATGAAAAAATATATGAAAATTTGGTTAAATAGGTTACGTTAGATTAGGTTATGGTCTATTTTTGATTGTTTTTTCATAGCTTTTAAATACTTTTCAAAGAGGTGTTGAGTTGTGTTGATTCTGAGTTGTCGTGGAACCAATTAAAATAGACCCCTGGATAGCAATTGGTCATGATTTGTGTAAAATTTAGGTCATTCACCTTCTATGCTTATGTAATAAGTAATAAGTATAACGATAAACTTATTAGGATTTTTGGATGATTATGTACATATGATTATCGCCCACCACATATTTTTGGGTTAGGTTAGTTTAGGAGTTCATTTAAGGCTCAGTTCCCGGCCCCAAAAAGATGAAGATGGAGAGATATGAAATTATGAATGTTAGAAGAACGCGCTAACATTTACAGTGACAAAATTGATGCAAAAAGGGTGAAAATCTTTAATAAAACACGACTTGTTAAAAATAGAGCAAAAATCTCGCGATAATTGTTTTTAATTTTATTTAAAGAAACGCTGTGAATTTTTTCATATATATAACTTGTAAAATAACCGAAACAAACGTGTTTATAATCATTATTGGTGCATACTTTGCGATTTTTTTCTATCGAGGGAATTTTATATAATTTGCGTTTCGGCGCGACAAATGTCTAGATATTATCTTCAAGAATAACATATATTTTTTTAAGAGCTTAAAAACTTCAAATGTTTAAGGGAGGTTTTGCAAGAAATCGGTTGAAATTCAAAGAACCGCCTCTTAAGCGGAACGGCTGCGGTGCCCGTTTCATAGAAAACTTAATTTTGGATTTTAGTCCAAAATAGGTACTTAACCAAGCTGAAAAATTCTTACTTTAATTAAAGGGAAAAATAAGTATCTTGTACAGATTTGTGCTGCTTTATTTATTTGTGTTTTAAATTATAAAATATAGGTACTTTAATAATTCATTTTTTAAAGGATTTGTGAGTTCATTATAAGTATTAAAAAATTGCTCAATATTTACATTTATAAAAATCTCGCTTCACGATGTTCGTTCGAGATAAACTCCGAAACTACTTAACCAATTTTTTTGCTATTTGACTTAATGTGTGTAATTTGGTCCAACTTAAGAGATATGATAGTTTTTATCTCTATTATTAACCTCAATATTTATTATTGCGAATTAAATATTCATTAAATGTTAGTTGTAGGACAATACTTTGTAATTATTTGTAAGTTCCATGACGGTGTGATTTAATTTATCGGCACAACACTTGGTCATCTATGTTGGGTAACCATCCAGTAGATGGCGTTGTGTTTCGATTTCCACTCAGTATATTTAACGTCATATGTGTTTATTGTGCTTATGTTTACGACATAACAGAGTTTCTTGAATTTTTCTTGTATTATCTTCGAACAGTTTTATTACCGTAGCGTTCGCGCGGTTGAATTTCAGAACCCAGCTACGAGTACATGTCGGACGCCACGCCATACGCGCCGCGCCACAAATAACATCTGTGTACGTGAAATTTCACACAAAGCAACTGTTATAATTCGGTTTCGAATTCAAGAATTCGACACAAGGTGTCGCTACTTCCGTCAGCAGCTCGCATGTGGATGTTTCTTCCCTAGCTATAAGTACTACGTATTTATAGAATTTAAGTATCTTTATACACCTGCATTGTCGTCAATCGAGTCAACCTCAATCACAATTTATACAAAACATTCAGGCCCATTGAGAATAAACTCTATCTACCACCGTCCGCAAGATAAGCTTGATCCAAATGACCTTGATACTCTCCTCGATAGCCACACTCCTACTATCCTCGCTGGGGACTTTAACTCAAAGCACCCCAATTGGAATAGTAGGATTACTAACACAAATGGACGTATCTTACGCAGGTACGCTAGCACTCATCCTGAACTCTCCATCGCGGGCCCAATTGAACCCACACATTTCCCAAACAGCGGGGCTAGACCCGATGTTCTGGACATTGCACTTCTCCACAAATTACCCTGGGTCTACGATATCGAAACCATAAATGACCTAAGTTCAGATCATAATCCTGTTTTGCTTACTCTTAATCAACTTTCCACTCCAATGGCACCCCGCAAATCTATAAAAACTGATTGGACGTATTTCACTCACAGAGTTGGGGTAAAAACAATCATCCCTCAAAATATTTCCGACGGCCCTGAATTAGACAAGGCAGTTGACAACTTTGCCGAGATAATTATATCTTCCATCACCGATGCCTCTAAAACTCTTCCTGAACATTCCACCCTTAATCTCAAAAGAGACCTCCCAACCGACATCCAGGATTTGATCTCTACAAAAAACAATCTTCGCCGACACTGGCATAGAAACCGAAATCCCTCGGTTAAAAAAACAATCAATAGAATTCAAGCACTTATTAGAAAAAAACTCTCCGAGCTTTCACATTCCACCTGGAACAAAAAAATTCAAGATATAAATCCACAGGACGGCTCCCTATGGAAGTTATGCAAATCTCTCCAAACTACCCCATCCCCAAGCCATCCCATTCATACCGAAAATGGCCTCATATTTGACGATCAAGATAAATCGGAGGCGTTTGCCGATAATCTTGAATTTCAATTTAGCCCCAGCTCTAAGCACGCCGACCCAATCCATATAGCAAATGTCAACCACCAAATAGACATGATTTTCGACTCCCTTCCCGGAACAAATGTACATTTCACCACCCCATCAGAAGTCCGAAGGGCCATTAAACACCGCAGCAACAAAAAAGCTCCCGGTCCAGATGGCATTACAAACTTTGCCCTTAAAGCCCACCCCCCTAAAAGCATTCTCACCATTGTGAGCCTCATAAATTCCGCTCTCAGACTGCGTTATTTCCCCAAAAGTTGGAAACACGCACACGTCATTCTCATCCCAAAACCTGGAAAGGACCCAAAATTCTGTGAGAACCATCGTCCAATCAGCCTTCTCTCAAATGTTGGTAAAATATTCGAACAAATTCTCCTCACCCGGCTCTTAAAGCACATTCACGAGATGAAAACCCTTCCTGATGAACAACATGGCTTCAGATCTCAACACTCAACCCTTCATCAACTGCTCAGAGTTTCCGAACTAATCCTCGGCGGCTTCAACTCCCAACGGTCCACTGGCGCCATTTTCCTGGACATAGCCAAAGCCTTCGACAAAGTATGGTCAAACGGCCTGCTCCTCAAATTGCACAACACGGACATCGATCCCCAACTCCTCGGTATCTTAAAATCATTTCTTCAGCACCGGACTTTTCAAGTAAAGATCCGAGGTGCACTCTCAACGCCCAGATTCATGACAGCAGGCGTCCCGCAAGGATCCCTGCTTTCCCCTACCCTCTTCAATATCTACTTACACGATATTCCACTCACGGAGAACCAACATTCGTATAAAGCCTTGTACGCTGACGACACCGCCATTATGGTTCGATACAGTTCTCCCAGGATGATCACACTTCGCTTACAACATAACATAAACATACTCCAAGACTTTTATAACAAATGGCGTATAGATGTGAACCCTTCCAAGAGCGCTGCTATTTTCTTCTCACGAAGAAAGGTTCGCAGCACTCCTAAGGGTCAAGTTTATATGTACGGCCAAGCAATACCCTGGCAAAACAATGTTAAATATCTTGGAGTCACACTCGACAAAAAACTCACATGGCACACACATATCAAACATACAATTAAAAAAACCAAAAACGCTGCTTCATCCCTTTACCCGCTTTTACATTATAACAGTCAAACGTCGCTTCAGAATAAACTTCTCATTTACAAATCAAAATTACGACCCATCATGACTTACGCCGCTCCAATTTGGGCCACAAGCAATACTAAGAGTCTAGAAACCTTCCAAAATGTCTTGCTTAGAAGATTCACCAAAAGCCCTTGGTTCGTCCGAAATAGCATTATTAATTCAGGCACGAAAATCCCTCCACTTAAAAAACACATAATAGACCTGGCCAAAACATTTTTCTCAAAACTTGCTTCAAATCCGAACCCAAGCATCTCATGTCTCGGGCAATCAAGTCCCGATGACAATCCCCTCCACCGCCTGCCCATATCCATCCTTCATCCACCTTGATGCGCGGGCTATAACAAAATTTACCTTTATATTCTTATATAAAAAATTAAATACTTGTATATATTTATTATGGTATACATATTTGTGGTATATGAATACATACATGCATGGGTGTATGTAAAAATGTCTGTATGTGTGCATATATCTATACAAAATATATGCCACTCGCAGATTTAAAACAAGCAATAAAAAAATATGAATGCCCTTCATCTTGCCCAAGGCAGCCCGAACATCGGGTTAAAAAAAAAATCCATCAGGTGACATTACTACAGTTTGCAAGACAAAGGGGTTAATTTCTCCCTGTAACTTGCTAAGAACCAATATATAATGAATTTAAGTATCTTTCCGGATATGGAGAGATTACATATGGCGTCATTGCCTGTTACGGTTACTTTAACTCGGTGACTAGCTGTCACTGGATCACAGTGGATCCGAGGAACTGGCAATTTTTGAAACCAGTTCTTATCGGATTTATAAAATGGTTACCTACACTCAAACTGGGCGAAGCCGAACTAAAAGCCACCCGCAAGGCCTAGCAGCTAAAACCTACGGAGCGGGATTTTAACTACAAGTAACTTCTTTAGTACCGTTGTAATTTTAAACACGATGAAACCAAAAAGCGACACTAAAAAGAGATAAACACATACATCTACAGGATTTAGCCTGCGAGAGAACGAGATAATATAATCGGTCTCCTCTTTGTGCGGTGCTTAGTAGCCTCCCCAATTTTGTCTACGTTAGTTTTCTGTGGCTTCTACTGTGGTACACTCTGATTTTTTTCATTTATCAACTCAGTAGGAATGTAAGATTATTTTTTTATAATTAAAATTAAATTTAGGAAAAATGCCAAATGTTTCCTTTAAAATCCGGCAACATTGAATTCTTTAATGACCAACATATCATAATTTAAACGAAAATAAATAAAATAGCGAATATCTGTTCTAGACAATTGCTATACCTTTGATTATTTTTTTTTTTCAGTTTGGTTGGGTATTTTGGCCTCAAAATGAAAAAGGCGGCGCAACCGTTCCTCTTAAGAAATCAAATTAATTCAGCTAGTTTTTAAACATAAGAAACCTTGTTGTAAAATGTATTTTACCAAACTGTTGCTGTCACTGTCGCTCTTTCTCCCCCTAATGCCGAGCGAAAGGTTCAACTTTACCGCACCTCAGAATGATAATACCTACCTAAATAAAAACATCAAAATCAAGGTTTTGTGCTCCCCGTTTTTCTCCTCTAAACCTGAATGATTTTAAAAATCATTTTTATTAACTGCATAAAAAGACAGTACTCTATGTCTTTATGTTTTGATTTTTTTTAAATACGTTTTTAAGCTTGCATTTTGAACGTCTGTTAATGGCGTTCAAAGCAGGCAATTTTAAAGATCTTTGGAGGGTCCTAACTCCTAAGAAGTAACTTATCAAAAAAATCGAAACATACCGACACACTCGACTACTGTTCGATATATGCATTTTATACTAGCTGACCCAACGAACTTCGTACCGCCTCAGAATCTGTTGTGTTAAATTTTTAACCGAATCAAATTCAGTTTTTTTGTCAAGTTAGAAATTCCACAAAGAAAGACGAAAAACAATGCGCAACTGTCTGTTTTTCGGTCGGCGTTGTGTACGGATTTATATGTTTGTGATTTTCTTACTTTTGCACTTCCTTGCGGGAATTCTGTTTTATTTTCTTTAAACGTGTGTGCGAGATTTATTATAATTATCGTATTTTTCCTTTGGAGGGATGCAGACATACGTTCACCGTTTGTCATATTTTCGACTGTTGACATTTAATAATAATAATAATAATAATAAAAGTTTATTCCAGAATGTATGCAGGGGTAGTGCAATGCAATACATTCCATATTTTGAAACAAAAAATGGGTTAATGTTAAAAATAAAGTAAATAACAACATATAAATAAATTTAAAAAAAAAAAAAACGAATAAGCATGAACAACATGAGAAAAATAATAATAAACAGTAAAATTAATTCATGCTGCTGTTTACGGAGGGTATTTTATCGTCTCCCGTCTCCAGAGGGCCATCAGCGGGGACTCCAACCAGGTAGTCATGGCGGTGATGATTGCATTCTTCGATTGGCGTAGTCTGCGCCATAAACTTCCCATGCGGTGGCGGAGAAGTGCTCGGAAAGTGTGCACTCGTCCCTCCAGGAACATTTCCGTAGCACTGCAGTATCTCGGTAGGCGGAAAAGTTGACGGTATGCGTTGTTGTAAGCAACCTTTAACTTGTTCCATTGGGATGCAGTGTAGTCAACCCACAGTTCTGATGTATACAGCGAGGTACAGAAAGCGTTGAACAATATTCTTTTTACTTTTGGGCTGCATAGGTAAAAACGTCTTGACAGCATACCTGCTCTAACAGATATCGCTCTTCTCTGCCTTTCCATATCCTCGATATCCTTAAGGTCGTCTGTGATGATGTGTCCCAGGTACTTAACGCTGTGATAAACATTCATTTTCCTGTCATCTAACCATACTGAGGGTGTTTGAATGGTTTCGTTTTTGTTTTTAAAAACCATAACTACTGACTTGGTAGTATTATATAACAGGTTATGGTTTTTTGCAAAGTTTTCACAAATTCTTAGTAACTTCTGTAATGCGCTTAGTGACGGTGCAAGAAGAACCATGTCATCTGCGTAATTAATGTTGTTCACACATACTCCATGTATATGGCATCCTATTTTCGTGGCATTAAGTTTTTTAATAAGATCATCGGTATACAGATTGAACAGAACCGGAGACATGCTTCCTCCTTGTCTTACGCCACTTTTTAAATAGAATGGATTAGACAGCTCCCCAGACCATTTCACAATATTTTCTTGTTGCGTGTGCCAAATTGAAAGAATCGCTATTACATCTTCCGGAACTGCTCTTTTCCTTAGTTTTTCCCACAGTTTATTATTTATTTATTTATTTTATTTGTGTACAAAAATTTACAACATTACAGATATTTTATCTAATTAATTGTAATAGTACCATTTTCACAGTGAGAATGTAGCGCCAAGAACCTTACAAACTCATTGAATTTTTCGAAGAATATGTCGAAATTTTTATCTAATATATTTAAATAGCGTATCGCTCTTCCCACGGGCGAATTCGGGTACAGATTTGTGCGACTCAATCGGCAATATAATATGTTATGGTGACGTCCCCGAGAGTGAGACTCTGGTACAAATAAATTGATTTGCGCCAAAATCTCACCGTTAGAGACGAGGCCATTAATTAATTGAAAGAAGTATTTTAGCAACGCAAAACATCTACGAGTTTCTAGAGAATGGTAGTTAGTCATACCTAGAATAAATCTCGATGGATATAAATATGGATATGTTCCATAGAGGCGTAAAAATAAAAAACGAAGGAATTTTTTATGAACTCTTTCAATTTTTAAAATATAGGATGCTTCAAATGGGGCCCAGATAATACAATTCGACTCCAGTACACTTAGCACCAGTGAGTTGTAAAGTAGCCTAATTGTTAGTGGGTTTTGAAATGAGCGTGAATTGCGAATGACAAAGCCCAGCAGTTTATATGCTCTGTTGCATAAGTCATTTGTGTGTTGGTGGAATGTCATTTTGCTGTCAAAAGTAACCCCTAGATCTTTTATTTGACTAAAGCGATGAAAAATGTTACCGTTAATTAAATATTCAAATATGATCGTCTGTTTTGCCCTTGTGAAAGAGACTACATTGCATTTAGGTGCACTGAAGCTTAAGCAGTTAATTTTAGCCCAGTTTGCGACAGAGTTCACATCGATTTGTAGGAGGACACAGTCAGCGAGATTTTTTATTATGCGGTAGAGTTTTAGATCATCAGCAAATAATAAATAAGAGGAATGAGTGATGATTGAGCCAATATCGTTGATGAACAACAAAAATAAAAGCGGTCCAAGAATTGATCCTTGCGGGACTCCAGAAAAAACCAGGAATTCAGCAGAACGAGAACCCTTATAAAAAACGTATTGTTTGCGATTAGTGAAGTATGAAGCAAAAAGTAATAAAAGTTTTTTGGAAAAGCCAAACGTAGCTATTTTTTTTAATAGGACATCGATATCGACCTTGTCAAAGGCCTTTTCAAGGTCAAAGTATGTAACATCTACTTGGTTTCCTTGGTCGAGAGTTCTTGATAGTAAGTCGGAAATGCATAGTAGATTTGATGATACTGACATCTGAGGTCTAAACCCATGTTGACGATCGTCAAGAAGAGGTTTGACATGGTTGTACAGATGCCGATGAAGGATTTTTTCGAATATTTTCGCTACAGAGCAAAGAATTGCAACCGGCCGGTAGTTACGGATATCGCATTTATCACCCTTTTTATGTATCGGGGTTATTTTAGTAAGTTTCCATATGTTCGGAAAAGATCCAGTTTTTAAGCAAGTGTTAAAAAAATGACACAATGGTAAAATAAAAAAGTCAGAACAACCTTTAAGAATGAACGTAGGTATGTTATCAGGTCCCATTGAGTTGGGCTTACTCAGTGCAGATATTGCCGTCTTAACATCCTCCTCTGTGATTTTGACTAAGTCGAACGGCTGACCTATTTGCTCAGTGTTTAGGATGGCGTTAACGTCGAGAGTTGGTTGTTTAGTATTATAGACAGATGAAAAGAATACTGCAAAGCTATATGCAATATCATCATACGTATTTAATTCATTGCCATCAAATGTCATAGATTTAAATGCGTTATTTGATTTTTTAAGCGCCTTTACATAAGTCCAGAACTGTTTGGAATCTGAAGCTAATGACAGTTCGATGGAGTTTAAGTAATTTTTTTCTGAGTCTCTTATTTCACGTTTAACTAAATTACGGTAATGTGAGAATTGAGCGTAGTCTGCGAGGAGTTTACTTTTTTTCCATTTTTTATGTAGCATATATTTTTTTTTTATATTACTAATAATATGATGAGAGTACCATTTAGGGTATACTCTGAGCGATGAAGTGCGGGGTGTAGAAGTCGGTATACATTTGTCAAATATATTATAAATTAGATTGTAAAAGATTTCACTTAGAGTATTCACGTCTGTTGAGTTTTGGTAGACAGGTTGCCACGAGCATTCCGATAACAATTGGTATAATACCTGGTAGTTTCCTTTGTGGAAGCGCCAGGTACTTCCAACCCCTGCCCTGACCTGAGGAGAATCTGTACCCGGATTAGAGGTGGGAGGAGCATAACATATGTATATAGTTAACGATGGGTGAAATTTATCTTCATTTACAATAGGATCATAGCATTTTTCAACAGAATTTACAAAGTTTTCGGTACTACATAGTACAACGTCTAGAGTGTTGTTAAAATCATTACATATTGTATTGTATTCCTTAAGACCATAAAAGCACTTAAAATAGTCATATATATTTAAGACACTAGGGTTGCAAGATGGAAGATTAAGATCACCTAATATTAAAATATTTTTTCCATGGAGAAGATTACACTCACTTTCAGTTTTTTCAAAAAAGCTTGAATAAATTGAGATTGATGAGCGGGGTGGTATATAAATGACGCATACATATAAAGTGGATGAATTAAATGTTAATTTGACCCAAAGCGATTCGACGTCAGGAAGATCCATCGAAGATATTCGTTCAGCGCGCAGAACAGATTCTGAGCGCACAGCCAGAAGAACACCCCCGGCACGCGTACCACGGTCTCTGCGGAAGACGATGTAATTTTCGGGGAATAATTCAGAATCGTATACGCTTGATGTTAGCCAGGATTCGGTCACTGCTAGTACATCGACGTTACATCGAGAAAACAGATTATTCTTAAACACTTTCATTTTCGAGTTCAACCCCCTCACGTTCTGATAGTAAACGGATAGAGTAGATGTTACTTTCCGTTCCTTTCTTGTGCGTGAAGGGCTATGGTTTGTTGGTATGGTTTGATCTGCGAAAAAACCACTCGTTGAACGAAATATGGTTTGGCCATAAGTTTGGATTCATAAATGTGGCGAATTTTGATTCCGGGATTCCGATACGGAACGAAGCGTATTCGGACCGAGACGGTAGTCTGGCAACGTCACACTTTAAAGTGTTGTCAGTACTGCGCAGGAATTTTTCGATGTCATCGGTTGAGGTGCTGGCGTCGAATTGCCAAGCATGAATATACTTCAGCCTTTCGACGGCAACCAGACCGGTAGGTTCTTGAGCGGTGCCACGTAGAACAGGACGTCTCTTACTCCTATGCGTCACTTTCTTCCAATCGTTGGTATTGTTGACTGGCGGCTCGGAGGTGGAGGAGGTATGCCCGGTGGTAGAGCGGTTAACATAGGAGGAAGAGGTCGAGGCTTTGGGGCCAATTTTGGTAGTTTGAGTCCCTACCGATGGATCTGGAACAGAGGATGCCGTTGAAGCAGATGTTGTAGCAGGTTGAGGGTCTACATCCGATTTGCTCTTTTTTGTAGCAGATCTCGTGGTAATCTTACGAGCGTTGGGGCGGCCGACTAAGGCAGCTAGGGTGATAGCAGGCGGTGGGCTAGCCGCTCTGTTCGGTTGTACGTCGCTGGTCCCCGTTGAGAGCTGAGGGGCGGAGGGGGACGAGCGTAGTAAAGTTGTGGCCGCTTGTGCGGCGGCGGTAGGCGCGGTAGGCAAGAGGCGCGGGTCCGGGGGGGCCTGACCTGCGGCGTTCGACGAAGAGACACTGCATGTACATGTACACATTTTAACACTACCGACATACGTTGTCAGTAAATTTTTAAGGGAATTCTGTTCCCTTTCAAAAAACAACATTTTGTCACTCAAACTTTCAATCGTTTTCGTTAGTAGGTGAAGCCCAATCAAAATTTCATTAATGTCACCCATTTTGGTATTATCAAGCGCTGATAATAGGAAACAGAAACAAAATTGCACCGCGACGAAAAAGACGTGCGTTCCGGGAAAGACGTGTGTTTATATATTATGGTACATGCGACGTACACGATTATGACGTACACGGTCAAACGCCTTGCTTAGATCTAGAAAGCAGGTATAGATTGGCGTTTTCCTTAGTTTATAATAGCTGATGGTTTCTTTTAGGGAATATATTGCCATAGATGTTGACAGTGCAGGTTTGAATCCGAACTGGTTATCTTCTGTTTTTAGATGGTCTGTTACAACAACGGATAAAATTTTTTCAAATAATCTCGCCACGGCGGTTGAGAGTGAAATTGGTCGGTAGTTATTGATCACGGATGGATCAAGATTTGTTGATTTAATTATGGGAATAATTACCGTTTTTGTCATTTCATTCGGAATGTGCCTGTAACGCAAAATATTTGAGAATAGTTTTGCTAGGATGAAATGAATCGCTGGTCCAGCATACTTAATGTGTTCAAGAGCTATTGAGTCATGTCCTGTGGCTTTTCCTGCTGCCATTTCTCTTAAAGCTTTTTCAACCATACACGGAGTAATACTGATAGCGGTGGTACTACATTCAGTTTTCAAGCAAAAATTTATATCCAGAGATTTTTCTGCCGTTTCTTCACCCGCCATAGAGAGGAAATTACGAAATTCATTGGCGATATTTTCCTTTCCTCTTACTCCATTAACACAGAGAGGAGTTTTCATATTCGTTTTCAATTCTGAAGATGTTTTTTGCCAAAATTTATGAAAATCTTTATTTATTAGTGAGGTGGCAATACCATCCATTCGCTTTTGTATTTCTGTCTGTTGACATTTTTTCAGAGCTACTTTGAAAATCGTTCGGTATTTCTTCCTGTCTTCGGCAACCGGCCCTGAGAGCGGTTTTCCGGCTTCGAGCCATGAAAGAAAGGCGCGTCTGGATTCTGCGTATTTGGCTGCAACCATATGATTCCATCCCGGGATGTTTCTATTTTTTCGATTTGGGTTATTGAATGTGGTGGAGGCAGCATTTCGCAGTGCGTCTACAACATTTAGTGTGTAAGAAAGAGGGGCAGCATTATATGTAAAATGACCAGCGCATTGACATTTGACGTTTTTGAATTTTTGGAATTCACTCACTATTTAATATTACACACAATATTGTTGCAGCTCTTTCAAAAGATGAGAATTCGTTCCATATAAAATGTATGAGGAAAAGAATTTTCTTCATAATTATTTTTTTCGTGAATTTTTGCGATGTTTTAATAGTTATTCTGCTATTCGAGGCGGAGACAAATCCAACAAATCAAAGGTTATAAAAATCGGTCTAGCCGTTCTCGTGTTATAAATGGTGAAACTAACCTGACTTTGTTTTATATATTAAGATTAAAAAATATTTTTAATAGTATCAAAAAATCCAGAGAAGATATTGGGGAATGTATGGACAAAACGCAGCCCGGTTTTCTTTTAAAACAATATCGGTGGTCGATAACCCATAGATTAGTTTTGATACATTTGTTCCAGTAGCAAGGTCAACAATTTATTTGTTATCGCATTTTCATTTTTATCAGTGTTCATCCCATTATCACTATCATTGTCAAATAGGTCCACTTCTCTGGTATTACATTAAAATATGTGATTACAATTCATTATAAAGTTGTTGACCTATTTACTTTACAAGATAAGGTAGACGCTACATGTGCTGTATTACTCTTACATATTTATATTATATATACGGGTTCACTGATACCAGTTGGTAAGGCGTACAATAGCCCCAACAAAGGCAGGCTTTATACCTTACGAAATATAATAAATATTTAATTAACCTCAAAAATTATGGTCAAGAATTGCCTAAACATATAATGAAAACACTTTGTGAAAACATGAAGACGATACCTTCCTGCAGTCCTATAGGCCTCGTTTGTCCATGTATTATGGACAGGCAGATTATTAAACCATCAGGTAGCGCAAATCTTCAATTTGAAATAATAATTTCATATCTTAAAATCTTCCTCTCAGAATACCAAATTTTCAAGGACAGGAAAAATAAAAATTGAACACCGAACAGAGAGAAAACAACTCTTATTTTATAGCGTATTGTACTGATATGTAAATACCCGAAGAATTTATTATTATAAATTTATCAAAGAAAAATGTTCACGTACATAATCAGATGTCTTAAACAAGATAAATTAAAATCTCTGTACAGGGTGTTTAGGGATATACATAATTGACTTACTTTAACCGGTTATTCCTGATATTATTTGGAGTAAAAATGTTAATGACACAGCACGATTTAAGCAGAAATTTCTGAGTTGGAAACAAAAACGTTAATGTAATTTTTGATTGAAAAAAATATATATCTAAATATATAAAAGTTCTAAGCGATTTGATGTTTGAATGTGTGAGGTTAGAGTGAGAGTCCACACAATGGGCCAAGGGAGTCAACTGCTCGATTTTGTAGACCTGCCACTGAGCGTTCATTATGGCTCTTTTCTCGTAAAGAGGGGCTAAGGGGCTAAGGGGCTGCTCCATTTTTCACTCTATTATTCGGATTGTGTAGGTTGCTACACGTAGTTTGATACCCATATCGCCTACTTTCCATTTCCAACCAAAAACTTCTACTACTCATACCACATGTAGGTGTTTAATCCAAATATGCTGTAAAATCTGTTACCCCCATTACCCCCTCCCCCTTCATGAAGAACTGCCACTGATAAGACACAATAGATGTAGGCATATTAAAAAAAATCTAAAACAACTTACCAGGTAAAGTGACTTCCAGCAAAAACGCTCTGATCGGACTCTGACAGACATCTGCGTCAAAATCCATCAAAACCGTTCCAAACACGGTTAGGATCACCGCTATAATTGGCACACTGCTGACACCTGTCGGTAGATGCAGATCATCAGTGCTGAAAGTACTATTCTCATTTAATGCTGTCAAATTTTCTGTTTCAATCCTGGATTCATTGTGATAATCTGCAAATGCTGCTGACATGCTTTCATTGTTTGCTGTCAAATTGGTTTCTGTTGAATTCCAGTCATCTGTCCCTATCTTTGCATCACCCATCAGGAGGCCTATATCTTTTCCGAATGGCACGAGAACCATTCCGAGGAAGATGCCAATGCAAAGGAAGATGATCAGAGGTCTTCTTCGGCCCAGTTTGGAATTGCATCTGTCGCTTAGAGAGCCTAGGAAGGGTGCAAATAGTAAGCCAAGAAGTGGAGAGAGGGCCCACACCATGGTCATTCTCTCATGCTCAAGTCCTAGCTCTAAAAGTATGGGTGATACGAAGGCTGTTTCAATGGAGTATGCGAATTCTATTCCCATCACGGCGGCTGATAACTTGAGGAATTCGTATGTAGTTTTTCTCCTGTAAAAAAAACAAAATTTTAATAAAATATGCACAGTGAGAGTAACCTTTTTTACGCTTCAAACAGGAGGCCATGAGGAAAATATTTCCCCCCAGGACCTATTTCATCTAAGTAGAGAAAGGAAGGAGAGGAAGTTTTGAACGAGTCACAGGTCACCAAAATTTCATTAAAAATTTTTACTCCAAAAAATGTCAGAAATCACTGGTTAAAGTCAAGTACTTCCCTCAATACCCTGAATAAAGTTAAATAATATATATAGTAGTTATATAAATTATATTATACTAGCTGGTTCCCGGCATGCGTTTCAATGCAAATTCAAAGAAATAAATTGTTTCTCCCTGCATGTCCTTTCGCGTGCGTCCTCGTTCCCATATCCCGCCCACCCTCTTCCCTCTCCTACTCCCCTTTCCCGTAAACTCCCCTCCCGTTCCTTATATTCCCAGTACATTTAGTTTTCAAACAGCTAGCGTGCCACCTATTACATTTTTTTTATTCTAATTTTCATTTTTCGTATATTAGAAATATTCATTATTGTATATCTATAAGAACAATCAATCAAATTCGGTACCTATTTAAAACATCTATAATTAAAAAAATCTATAGACAATTCTTTTAATCCAAAAAAAAACAGCTACTGCTAAATTTAATTTCATCAAACGCGCGAACCGTCAAACGTGCGAAGTTAAAATAGTCGTCAAGTTTTCTGAAATTATTCAATTTTCTTAATTTTTCTTTCCGTGAGAATCTTCTACAAATTATTAGAAAACTTTATAAAAAATATGGACGTAATAAGTAAAGTCATTCTAAAGTTATGGCGTGACCAAGGGTAACAGGGATTCATTTTTATATAAATATATATATATACTTAAACAATAGTAGTTAAAGAGCTTAAATAATAAAAATTTTAAGGGAAGTATATTACCTGTAGGTCGGTAGAAATTCAAATTGCGTAGTTTACACTTAAATAATTTAAATTTAATTAAACTTACCTAAAAATTTCTGGATAATCATGTTTTTTTGAGTCGCTTATTTTCATACTGAGATTTTCGGAATTTACCCTCCGCAAATCAAAATCTCTTCCCACCATTGTGAATAATTTATTTTCTGAAACAAACAAACAAAGCCTTGATAAAATGCTAACTAGGGTACAAAAATTAAGAAAAGCATAAAATATCAATCTACTTTATTATAAATATAGGGTAGGCTGGTATATTACATAAGTAAAGTTTTATTACGTAGGTTATTAGTTCGACTTTACAAACACGCAAGTAAAATGCGATTACAATCAGATAAATATTTTAATTAAAAAAGGGTAAATAATAATTAATTTAATATTAAAATAAAATTCTTCACGCAAAACACTTCAACTATCTCAACCAAACATATGTTGACAAATTTTCGTCAAACAAATGGTTGAGTATTGGAGAGTTGAGCGCAGAAATAGAAGGCTTTACGCTTGCAATTCAAGATAGAGTCATTAATACTAAAAATTATAGGAAGCATATCATCAAAGATGCAAATCAGATTGATGATTTATGTAGAAAATGTTTGGCTTTTCCGGAAACTATAGAACATATTATATCGGGATGTTCTGTATTAGCGCCGTCCGAGTATACATTTAGGCACAATCAAGTTTTAAAAATAATTCACCAAAGTTTGGTAATTAAACATAACTTGATTGACTGCCGTAATGTGCCATATTATGAATATGAACCAAACTCATTTTTAGAAAATGAATTTTATAAATTTTTTTATGATAAAACTATTCTAACAGACAGAACAATTAGTCATAATAGACCCGATATAGTTTTACATGACAAAATTAAAAAAAATAACTTATATCATTGATGTCGCTATTCCAAATTCTTGTAATATTCAGAAAACTGTTTCTGAAAAAATAAGAAAATTTGCAGATTTAGGAAATGAGATTAAAAGAATTTGGCATTCTCAGACTATAAAAATATTACCATTTGTTATTTCGGCTACTGGCATTATACCTAGCTCTCTCATTCAAAATTTAGGCGTATTAGATTTGTCAAAAAATTTGTACATAAAAATGCAAAAGTCGGTCATTTTAAATACATGTAGGATTACGAAAGATTTTTTAAATATTTATATTGAGGGATCAGTAGGATTTATCGGACCAGTTAGGATTTCATCAGAGCCGAACCCTCTGATATGAAAATATCTGGAGTCGGTGAAATATTTTCCCATTATGTTTCTGGTGGATTGACGTATTGTTCTTGTATTGTTTTGTATTTATTATACTTATATAGTGCACTTACATTCCATGAATTTACTAGATATTCATTTGTGGAAAAGTGTGTGGAAGGGTTTAGTCTTTCATTTGGGAAAGATTTAACCCGGACATAAAATCTGGAGCACCGTTAAAAACCTTTTTTTTTTAAAGAGCTATCTCCTAAAATTATTTTAACATTTATACCGATGTCCATATAATTTTGTTATTTATATCGGTTGCTCCTTGATTATTTGTTTTATATTTTAAAAGTTCACGTTATGTAAATGCAATAATTATTGTACAGGGTGTTAAGGGAATTCTTTCATACTTTAAATACACAATTATTCGTCACTGGTCACTCAGCCGAGTAACCGCACAAATCCTCGCCTCGTCCCTAATTGTCCAACACCTAGTGATTTTAATTTTTTTTTGTTAAAAAAAAAACATCAAAAATGCCACAGGAGACCAAATTTCATTAATATTTTTTACTCGAAGTATCGTCAGGAATCATTGATTAAAATGAGTCAAGTACGTCCTTTAACATCCTTTATAATAAATTTAGTAATTTTTACAGCGAAAAATAATTCACTTCCTTCTCCCACCGCTTATTATTATATTTTGTTTTTAGGTATTTTTTTGTCTATGCTTATCTTTCTGTGGTTATTTGTCATGTCTTAATTTTCAATACGCTTTGTATCGTGATAAGGGATGAAGAAACCATTGGTTTTGAAAAGTGTTAAAACGTTTTTCTTTTTAAATAATGGTATGAACAAATTTATTTAATTCCATTTTTCAAAATGATATCACAAAGTAATTATGCAATAATTGAAAAAGAAGACAATATATTTTTTTCCTCCATTTTTTTTGGGGATGCTGAATGCATTGTGAAGAGGGGAGCCCTAAAACGACCCGTGTTGTAAGAGGGAGAAAACAAAGAGTCCAGCAAAGAATTTTTGAACTATTGAATCAATAATGAATAATGAATGAGTCGCAGCGTAGAAACGACCCGTTCTCACATAACATAAATAGGCAATATTCTCCAAGAGCTGTGTGGTCTTCTGAATGGCATACTTCAGATTGCAAACCGGTTTTACTAAATCGTCTGGTAACGTCCTCATAATTGCAGTGGGATGATGAATCTCTTTCGAAAATAGTTGGTTGTGCCCAATTGACACTTAATGGCCAATTACAATGTAATTTGTCAACGGTGTAATTTAAAATGTTTAGCGTAATGCGGTCTACTCGCATTTTTAGAACAAAACGAATCATTTAGATCATAGATTCTCAACCTTTTTTTTCCACCGCCCACTTTGAGAAAAAAAAATTCTAGCGCCGCCTAACTCATGAATCTGAAAATCTGACGTCACGATTATATTTACCACAACGGAGGGGGCGTAATGGGATGCGACGGGGCAAGATGGGATTGGTTTCCCTGGGTTTCCTACCCCCCCCCCCCCTAAAAGTCTGAAACGCCCCCCCAATTTTCTCTTGGTCTTCTACCGCCCCCCTGAAAGTCAGAAACGCCCCCAAGCGGGTGTTATCGCCCACGTTGAGAGCCTTTGATTTAGATAAATGATTTTTTAAAAATAGGCAATTCACCCTAAAGAGAGTGCTTTGTGCCGATAAAGTTAAGAAATATAGTTTTGAGGATAATCAATGGGGACAGGACAAATCAAATAAATATTGAAGTCATTCAAGTCTATTAACTTATGTAGAACTGAAAAATCGCGATCATTTCATCAAGATTATAATTTCATCAAAATAATATAATTTCATCAAAATAATATAATTTCATCAAAATAATATAATTTCATCAAAATAATATAATTTTATCAAACTAACACGTTTCATCAAAATAATATAATTTCATCAAAATGATTTAATTTCATCAAAATAATATAATTTCTTCAAAATAAAATAATTTAATTAAAATAATATAATTCAATCAAAATAATATCATTTCATCAAAATTATATCATTTCATCAAAGTAATATAATTTCATCAAAATAATATCATTTCATCAAAATAACATCATTTGATCAAATTTATATCATTTCATGAAAATAATATCATTTCATCAAAATAATATTTTTTCATAAAAATAATATCATTTAAGCAAAATATTATGACTTAAACAAAATTATATCAATTCATCAAAATATTCCCGCTTGACATTCAATTTTAAATAGATTCGCCGTTTTTGAACGTATTACTGATAATAGAAGACAAATAAATTATATGTAAATAACTTTAGCCCGCGTCGGCACAGGACACCCTAGTGAGAAGGACTAAGAAATGCCATACGAGTATTTATAAGGTGAACGTCCATTAGCCGCACCGGCCGCAACGCACGCATTTTCACTTAACAAAAAAATGCCGGCGGTCGGTGCGGGCGTGGACGAAAGTGGACGCAGTGCTGTACTAATTCATTCAAAAATATAGAAAAATCCGTTTCGTGCCGTACGTGCGTTGCGGCCGGTGTGGACTATAGTCGCAAAATTTTAAAAAAATCTTAAAATAAAGTACTGTTTTTAAGAGCAGCTGAAAGACTCTTCCGGTTTTCCCAAGCAATTTTTGTATTCACCGGATTTCTCAACAAAACATTATCCAGTAAGTTGTTGGTCGTTTTCTTCGGCTTTTACAGTGTTTTTATTTTGTCCGTGCATTCGATCAATTATCTATTAGAAAAAGGTAGTGTTAAGAACAGCTGAAATATAGTTTAAATGACTAGTACCTCCAAGACTCGTTTCTTCCAGCTATTAAAACAGCTGCTAAAAACAGCTGATTGTAAAATTATTGTGCAAAGCATTGTTGACGTTTTCCTGACCTCATTCTAACTTTTTTAAACATATTGTCGAAGTCACAAAATCGAGCACGGTTATAGAAACTTCACAATTAAAATCAAGTAAGTACCTGTGATAAAGGCGAAGATTGATTCCAAATCACTATTTTCGATTAATTTTTACTACGAATCGGTTTTTATTTTATTTATTAACAGAAACAAACAGTACATTATTTACATTGGTGAAAAAAGTTTACAGTTAATAAGTATATTTCAAGTTAGGTACCTATGATATGTTTCATTGAAGTATCTTGTTTATATTACATTTTGACCGGGTGATGTGCGTTGTGGGAGGGTGTGTGTGTGTGTGTGTGAGTGTGTGAGTATGTTTGTGGATGTGAGAAGTGGTGATGTATGTATGTATGCGCCTTGAACAATTTACATTACTGACATGATGCTCTTTTTAAATTTGGGAAGTGAATTGGAGAAAATGTCGATATTAGAATTTAGACAAACATTATTTAACATATGAAGAGCACGGTTAATTGGCGAATTAGTTGCTGCATTTGTTTTATAATTAAGCGTGTGGAATAATTCTGTATGGCGTGTACGCCTTAAGGGTATGTTAAAATTAATTTAATACAAAAAAAAATATGTGTTGAATAAATTGAAGTTTTTTCTACCGTTTCCATTGAACATAATTAAAATAAAATTGTTATTTAATTAAAAAAATATATGAGCGTAAACTACTAAAAAATGTGTTTTTCCATTAGAAATGTATGAACTCAGAAGAAATTAGGTACTTTTTAAAAAATATTATTTTCTGGTTAAAGTTATCTATGACAGATTCCGTTGATTAATTATTTTCTTTTTTATAAAAATATTCACAAAATAAATAAAAACTACTTTTGCGCTTAAAATCGTGACCTTTAGACTCAGTTTGCAAAGCAATTTTTATGCCCACTACCTTATATTCAGTGGTGATAAGGCACACCAGCCGCGTGGGCGACATTTTTCCAAAATCCAAATGAAAAAGACGACTTAAAATTTATAAAAAAATCTTTAAAAAATCATTAAAACCCCCACCATCTTGAAACGGAACTGACGAACAGATTTACAGACAGACGAAATGCAATTGAAACAGTGTTGAACTTGATATTGTCCCGACAAAGGGGGTTTACCTATTCTATAACAGTTGGTTTTCAAATCTAAAATTAAAATTGAGATTATTATCAGAAAATTTAATGATGTATTTAATTAAATATGAAATAACTTCTTAACCAAATAAAATAAAAGTGCGAATAAGACAGATAAGGAACGTGTAGAATGCATAATATCTTACAAGTGATAATTTTGTGATTACTATCTCGTGATAAGTATTTCTGTTGTCAAACAATAATAAACAATCCATCATTGTAATGTGACCCCAAACCAGATTTGTACTCGCTGCCCAGGGCAAGGTTTCTACTTCTAGTGTAGTTGGTGAAGTGTCTGAATAATGAAATTATTATTATATTCAGGTGTTCTTATTGGTTTTATGAAATAAAATAATTCAAACGTCAAGTCATACACAGGAAGAGTACATAGCACAATAATAATATCATTTCTCGTATGTTTCATGTGGAACCGCTCGTGCGGTGATCTTCTCGCGTATGTGACGCATGTTTGGGGGCGGTGCCTGAGACGTTTTGGTGAGACGCAAACGGTTGCAGAGGGAGGGAGAAACGGAGGGCTTGTCAACAAACTGCCATCTTATGATCTTCACGCATCTGAGAGGTTGACTCAGATGGTTACTGGTGGTTTCACCTCTTCTTCACATTTATAAACGCTGGCGTCCCATAGGGATCGGTTTTGTCTTTGATGTTTTTGTTGCATAGGTATCAATCACGTTTTGTCGTGTCAATTCATTGTTACACGATGCCAGTACAGTCCACGATAGCTTTTTGTTCGATAAGCCCCCAAAGGGCACACAAGCAGAGTTTGATCGTTTGGCTTGATTCATGACTGTGCACCGGTGCCGAAGAAATCAATTACGATAATTCCATGGAGCATCTTCCATAAAACAAGGGCAGCATTCCCATCTGACGCCTGTGCTCCAGAAATTCCGTTTGTTAAGATAAGATAATCTATCAAACGGACCGCCCGTTTCTGCACAGAGTTGACGGGTTTTTCAGATATTTTGTGGTGGCTGTTAAATGAACTTGCGATTTGTATAAAATTAGCATTGGTGGACTATTAAAAATGAACGCGGCGGAAAGGTCGAATCTTCAAGCCTGGTAGGGTGAATTCGACCGTACGTCCGTCGAATACGCCGTGCCGCGGGAGCATATTTGTTTACATGCTTTCTTCACTTACGTCGTTAAGATTCCCACATTATTTGTCTTCTTCTTCTTTTCTTTGATAGGGCAAATTCAACAGTAGGTCCGTTCAATACACGGGTCGCGAGTCGCAATTTGTAAACACAGTTTCTTTACTTACGTCGTTAAGATTCTGAATATATTTTAGGGTGTATTGTCGTCTTAAGCCCCCGTACTTGAGCTGGTCACTTAGAGTTACTATCTGCAGTATCTTCGGTCCTGTACAGTACTCCCTATTTTTGATAGGCTAACTTGACTCTGGCTTCGATGGATTCCCGTACTTGAGCTGGTCATTTAGAGCAGTGGACCAAATGGTACTGGGCCGCGCAAGGGCTTCCTTTAAAATCAAAACACTTTTGAAAAAAAAATGTTTAAGCTGTTATTATCTTTGTTCTTATGTAAATTTAAAATTCAGATTCAGGAGGTTATTAATGAATGTAAGAAAATTCTTTATTTGTCGGTTGCTACCTGACCAAATAACGAAGATATTTTCAACTATCTAATCCAAACAAAACATTAGATGATAAGGAAAGTCCACAGTCGAATTATATTATCTTGGTTAATAAATAATTTTTAAAAAATAAACTTTTTTTTTATTTTTAACGCATATTTAAACAAGATTCAATTAAAACCCACAAAACTTCAACATTAAAACTTTTAAAGAAAATATATAAATAACTTGCAAGTGTATATCTGCAAAGATATCAGAATAACATTAAAATCTCGATATAAAACCCTGAGCATTCTCAAAATTATCTATCTTTGAAAAACATACTTTCAACCTTCCGTTGAACCAATATAGAAAATATCCATGAATCCAAAAGATAATTGAAAAATTATCTGAAACTTCTTCATTGTTTATATATTTTTTCTTCATTTTCCCACAAACTTTGTTTTTTCTCTACTATTATTTGTCACCATAACTTATAAGTACCACAATTATAATTTTTATTTTCATACATTGTACAAATATTTTGTTATTAAAAAAAACTACATTTAATGTGTGTGTGCCCCCCCCCCCCCTCCCAGTGGGCCGCGGTAAAAATATCTAACTTTTACCGGTCCGCGGTGACAAATAGGTTGAGGACCACTGATTTAGAGTAACCAACTATTAAATTATCTGCGGTCCTGTACACGTACAGCACCTACCTTAAATTTTTGATAGGCTAACTTAACTCTGGCTTCGATGGATTTCCGTACCTGAGCTGGTTACAGAGTTACACCAAGCATATCACTCGAAGACCTTTTCGGAAGATTACTTCCGTTGAAGGAGTTAATACGTATATTTTTCACCATTTCTCTTTTACTGCACCCTTGTTGTTCCCTACTTTGTAATCAACACAATATTTTGGTGAATAACCGTTTTATTTAAGGCTGAAAAATAAATAACTTAAATCATTTCCTAATAATGAAAACCTATATCTAAAATGGTTGATAAAATTTTTCAGTGCTTATGTAATATAGGTATTTAATCCTAAAAGTCTGACTGCAGAAACGCGTACAAATAACACATTTCTTTTGATATTTTTTTCTTGTATGTTTCCGTGCTCAAATAACGAGGATATTCTTGTTAAATTTATGTCACTTCTGACATTTTAAGACTGCTTTTAATTTGTCTACTGTGATAACTTTGTTTAAACTTTTTTTAAACCAGGCTTGTGTAAATTGGAATCATGCAGTTTTTAGTATAATGTACTACATACATGTGATATGAATTTGCCCGGAGCCAGTGGATTTATGCCAATCCCAATTTGGGGTATTTTTTAAAAATATTGTTGATGCCGGAAATATGGGAGTGGAATAATAAGGTTGGAGAGTACCCAGTTTTTTAAATTCATTTACCAATCAAAGGTTTACTGCCCGCTTATCCGGAATTTAATTCATAATTAAGAGGTTCTTACGATCGTGCAGGGCGGTTCCAATGAGAAAGATTATTTACTCTCCGTACCAGCTTTTAAAAATAATAACTCAATATCGATTTTATTTCATTCCAAATTTTCTTTAATTTATACCTAGATCCAAAAATTTAACATATCCGCCAACGACTTATGGTATAACTTTATGACACTAAAAATTATATTTTTTTCTGAAAATTTAAAACATACGTTTACTAGATAAAAGAACAATCTTTTGAAACCAATTTATAATTTTTTGTAGAAAAGAGTCAATACGTCTAAACACTGATTTAAAAATGACATATTTCTGGTGTTCTCTGGTTATGCGCTCTTACGAAAGTTTCGAAAACACTGTCATTGTTACGAATATTTTTTTTAGAAAATACTCTTTGATTCACCCTAATAGGCCACTTGTATCACATTTTTTAAATTTTGTTTCCGGTTTAGGCAAATATTCTAAGACATTCTGTATTTTATTTTTATTTTTAGTCGTATTTTTGAAAACCTGGCGATTTTGAAAATTTCAATCCGAAAAATCTGACCATTTTTTATAAACCGGAAAAACGGGACATAATTTTATAGGTGCGAAAAAACTATAATTACGTAGCCGAAAATCATTTAAAAAAAGAACGTAACATCTGTAAAAACACCGCCATCTTTATCAAAAAATCAAACCAAAGGATAAATTCGCATAGAACAAACAATAAATCTAGTGAACGTTAAACGCAAATTCAAAAATTCGCCGGAAATCAAAGTGTTGCCATATAAAAAAAAAAAATCAGTGTGGAATTTCACAAAATTAAGGGAACATAATTGGAGACGGGACATTTTTATGTAGTGAAATCACGAGCTCAAATAATGGATTTATTTATTTATAAATTAAAAAAACTATACATTTCTAAAAATTTTTACTAACATTTTCGTGATCTAAGTAAAAAAAATCTACCCACACGATCTTTTCCAAGTCGTTATGAAATCCTTGCAAGTGGCCTATTTAGTTATGAAATCCTTGCAAGTGGCCTATTAAGTTATGAAATCCTTGCAAGTGGCCTATTAAGTACTACCTTGCAAGTGGCCTATTAAAAGACAACTATTTGCATTCGAGGCGATAAAATACTGCATTCAAAATTTCAATGAAGTAAAATTAAAATTAGCTTTTACAATAATTTCTATCATTTTGTTATGATGATATTCCTACGAGCATAAAGAAGGGCTAGAAGAGACGTTGTTACCATTTTTTAATCTATGGATTAGGTAAGCAATTTTTAATTTAGAATGCGGGTAACCATTTATTAAATAACCAACACCTCTGCCACAGGTCACCCTTAGTAGTTCGCTGCGTTTAGTAACTTAGCACAGGTGCCCGGGTTCATGGGGTGAGGTTTATCCAGGTCTTGGCGGCGGATGCTTCTGCCCACCTGCTCCGTGGCGGGCCGACTAGTTAGGGAGGCTTTGACCTCTCCAGCGAGAATCCCTCGACCCCTCGCCTTGCACCGCAGTTGAAGGGATGGATTCATACGTTCGTCACTCCTGGACATACAAATCCCCTCGTACTTTTTCATTTCCTTTCCCTAAAAAGACCCTCCATACAGCATTCCCTTAGATGACATAGGCCCTGAAGTAAATTATTTTTCTCAGGGCCTCATGTGTGGAGCCAATGTAAAAAAAAAAGAAAAGGGATCTAATCTAGTCTCCTTCAACGGAAGCAATCTTCCGAACAGGACCTCCATTGATATGCTTGGCATAACTCTAAGTGACCAGCTCAGGTATGGGGGCTTCATCGAAACCAGAGTTAAGTTAGCCTCTCAGAAACTGGGCGTACTGTACAGGGCCCGCAGATACTTTAATAGTACACAACTGCTAACCCTGTACAAATCGCAAGTGCGCCCCACGGTTGAATTTGGCAGCCACCTCTGGTCTGGAGCTCCAAAAAACCCTTGACTCTGTGCAGAAACTGGCGGTCCGTTTGATAGATTCTCCCATCTTAACAGACGGATTGCAATCTTTAGAGCACAGGCGTCAGGTGGGAATGCTGTCCTTGTTCTACCGATGTTACAATGGAAGATACTCTGAGGAACTAGCGTCATTGATCCCCTCGGCACCGGTGCATAGTCGGGAAACACGCCAAACACGCGCCCAACATTTGTACACGATTTACATTAGTCACATGAGAACGGGTCGTTTCTACGACTCGTTCTTGAGTTCAACAGCTCGGCTGTGGAACGATTTGCTGGCCTCAGTGTTTCCTCCCTCCAACAACATGGGTCTCTTCAAGACCAATTTTCACTCCTTCCTTTCCTCAAAAAGACCCTCCACACAGCATCTCTAATTTTCTTACCGGAACTTAACCAACTCGATCATTGGGACCTTTTATTTCTAAGTAATTTTTGTCGATCTCATATTTTAAATTCCAATCATTTTTCCCACGTTTTTAGTTGCTACTTTTTTTAAGTGATCACAAAGTTCTAAATAACTGGGTTTGAGTACCAATTGCGACCGTAATTTTATTTATGTTTATGCCTTCTTCTTTTAAATATTTTCAGATTCATCTTCTTCTTCAATGATATACCTATTTAATTGGTGAATTTAACCTACAAAAATAAAAATTGTTTCAATAAAAAATTAAATGCCGATTCCTGGGGTTTTTATAAACGAATTTAGTATAGGTACCTACTGTTTTTACGACCACATTTGGAGTGTCAATGTCATTTATGACTCAAAGAATCTAAAAATTTAAAACAAAACATAATCCATATTTTAGCCTACCATGTAGATATTATAAAACTATTTACTTGTTGATAACTAATCAAACATTCTACTAATTTCTATTGTCTGTGATGTTGATTGATGATGATTGACGTGATGTGAAATATTACTGAGTAATCCTGCCTAAAATTATTCACATTCAATGAACTTTTAATTTTCAAAATTGAAATGATTTTTTTTACGTAACTTCCTACAGGATTCTAACAGGAAAATAATTTACCTCAGGGGCTATGTCATCTTTGGTGGAGGGTATTTTTAAAGTACAAAATGGATGATCGATGGGTAGGAATCCAGGGGTCGGTTTATCCAGGATTGTCCAGTGTGAATCCATCGCTCCCACTTCGGTAAGAGGTAATGTTCCGAGAGAGTTCTGCTGGAGAGGTCAAAATGTCTCCCTCAACCAGTCTCTCCCAATCCGGCCTGCCATGCATTAGGTGGGCTAAGGGCCATTTAGTGGGACTATGGAATCCCCGATGTTGTGATTCTGACGGGAGTGGGAAAAGGAAGGAGATGGGAGAGAGGAAGGTTGTGAAGAACCTGGGTATTCAGATCTCGTCTTTAAACAAGGCTAAAACCAGCGGGGGTATCCCGGTTCATAGGGTGAGATTTTTCTATGTCTTGGTGGCGGATGTGTTTGCCCTTACTTAATGCGTGGCGGGCCAGATCTGGAACAAAGAAGGTAGACCTTTTGACCTCTCTAACCGGCATCTCCCGACAAATTGCCTTGCACCGCAGTGTGAGGGATAGATTCATACGTATGTCACTCCTGGACACACTGAACCTCAAGTTCCTAACAACCATTCATGCCTTTTTCATTCCCAGATCTTCCTTTCCTTAAAACAACCCTTTACACAGCATCCTCAAATTAATTTTCTTATAGGTAATTATTTTTATAAAAAATCAGAGTATGCAATTTACAAGCGGTATATGTGAAACATTCAATTAACTAACGTAGACAGGAGTGGGGAGGCTACGAATCACCGTACAAAGAGGAGACCGATTATACTATCTCATTCTCTCGCAGACTAAATCCTATAGATGTGATAAATGAAAAAATATATAGATGTAAAAAAAATTTCATTATACTTATGACTGGACTCAATAACAAAGAACATTGGACTTACCAACAATTTTAATAAAAAATAGTCCCACACCCCCACTGATTATACACTTAAAACTTAACAACAATCACTTTAAATATAGTAATATTTATTAACACTTGAGTTCATTCAAGAGTCCTTAACTTAAAGCAATCACAGAGTTTTTTGGTCGCTGCCGTCGACATTTTAAAACAGTGTTTTACAATCGCGATGTCTTTGTAAACAGTGTTTATATTGGTATTATGAAGAGTGAGCACAGGCCGACGAGCCTAGTGACAGCGGACTGACTCAAGACTGGGAGCATCTGAAAAACGTGTTGCTAATCAATATTCCTTATCAGAATAGTCAATAGTGGGACGTTAATGATTATAATGTGTTATTTTGTCTGACAATTGGTAAAAGGCGAGACGTATTAAGAAAAGATTACGTTTACATCTTTGCATGGTGTCCGGGAATTCTTAGTAGAACGACTCTTAGAGGTACAAGTATTAGCAATCGCTCAAAAAGAAGAATTAGGTAATAATAAAATGTAAAAGCGAATGTTAGAGAGATAATATTTGAACGAAAATCTCGTGGGAAATTTAAATGGCATTATTTAAATAAATACTTTTCATTTATTCAACTTTTAAAATAACAGAAAGAAACGTAACAAAAGAAGAAAAACTTTTTTTGTATGATTTGCGATTTTTTTTCTATCGAAGGAATCATCATCAGCCCGTATTAATAGGCTTGCGTCTGCGTGGTTGAATTTAAGAACCCTGTTTCGAATGCATGTCTGCCGCCGCGTCAAACCCGCCACACTATATAAATATCTGTGTACGTGAAATTTCGAACAAAGCTACCGTTTTAATTCGGTTTCGAATTCAAGAATTCGTCAAAGGATGGCGTAACATCCTTTGACGAATGAAACCAACACTAACTGAAAATGAAAAGAAAATGGTCACAAACACTAACTGGGCGAAGCCGAAGGAAGAGCCGCCCGCAGGGCTTATCAGCAAAAACCTGCGGAGCAGGTTTTTAACTGCTAGTTTCATATAATTGCCATTTCGACGTGGGGAGTGTATAGATATTATTTTCAAGAAAAACATATATTTTTTTAAAAGCTTTAAAACTTGTGTTTAAGGTAAATCTACTATATAAAGAGGTAAATTTGTTTGTTTGTTTGTTTGCATTGAATAGGCTCCGAAACTACTGAATTGATTTGAAAAATTCTTTAGCTGTTGGGAAGCTACACTATGGGTAACATAGGCTATATTATATTTTCAAAAAAATAGGCATCCTTACTAAAACTTCAATAATGTAACCCAAGGTGTAAAAAAATTACATAAAATATTATTTACATCGCGTGCGCTGCGAAAACTATTGATGATAGAATAAAATAATCTACTACGACTTTGTAGAACACATCATTATTTACAAAAAAGGTCGCAACAGCATATGTCTTACTATTATGGTTATGCCACAATAAGTATTCTTTTATATTAAAAATTTAATTAATCTACTTCTACTACACTATAATATAAAGAGGTAAGATTTATTTGTTTGTTTGTTTGTTTTTTTTGTGTTTGCATTGAATAGGCTCCGAAACTACGGAACCGATTTGAAAAATTATTTCGCTTTTGGGAAGCTACACTATCCTTGAGTAATATAGGCTATATTATATTTTAAAAAAATAGGCATCCTTACTAAAACTTCAATAATGTAACCCAAGGTGTAAAAAAATTACCTAAAATATTCTTTACATCGCGTGCGCTGCGAAAACTATTAATGATAGAATAAAATAATGTACTACGACTTTGTAGAAGACATCATTATTTACAAAAAAATCGCAACAACATAAGTCTTACTATTATGGTTATGCCACAATGAGTATTCTTTTATTTTAAAAATTTAATTAAAATGTCGCCGCTTGAAAAGGCTCTTTATTTGTATCTTGGTTTTAATCCTTATCAAAATAAATTAATTCATATTCAAGACAGCTTCAATACCTTTATTTAACTTTTTGAATTTTTCAATTCGGATATTAAGTTAGTAAGATATCAGTTTAAAAATGTTAGTATTAGAAAAAAGTTTCGGCTACGGGCCGGGCGGGAGAGGAGTCAAGAAATGAAGTGCCAGGGGGGTTGGCGGGACGGGGGAGCGGGAGAGCGATAACGGGGAAGGTGGAAGTGGAACGCTGGAGGAGAACGCAAGGGAAAGGACATGCAAGGAGTAACATTTTATTTATTACAAGGAGTAACATGCAGAGAGTAACATTTTATTGACATGCAAGGAGTAACATTTTATTTATTAACATTATATTAATTACATTTAAGTAACATTAACATTTTATTTATTACAAGGAGTAACGTTTTATTTGGCATTGCAACGCATGCCGGGAAACAGTTAGTATGTAATAAATCGGTAGAAATGCGGGAAGCCAGGCCTTAAATCGAGTCCGTAGTTGGAATTTTTAGCTAAAATTTGAAAAACTTCGGTCGGCGAATGTTAATGATAAATCACTATTTTAGATAAATCTATTTATAATACGTTTATATTGTAAATACTAAAAATACACTTCGGCTAAATTTAAACTTTTTCTACCGTTTTCGTTGAGCAGAATAAAATTGTTATTTACATTATAAAAAATATAAGTGTAAACTACTAAATTATTTTTTTTCAGCTTAAGTGTTAAAACTCATATAAGAAACAACATTTTTTTAAATAAAGCTTTATAGTTAAATTGTTCGTGACAGTTTCCATTGACTAACATTTTTTCTCTCTTTAATAAAATTATTCACAAATAAAAAATAAAAACCAATTTTGCGTTTGAAATCGTGACCTTTAGATTCCGTTTGCTAAGCGATTTTTAGGCATATAACCTATATTCGTGGCGATATAAGGCACACTAAGAATGCATACATTTTTGGCTAGTGGCTTCCTCGTCGAAGCGTTGAACTGGGTTACACAAGTTTTTTTAAACCTTTAGTTACCGAAAAAAATGCAAATAGTATTTAAAAAAAAACGAAATGCTCAGATCGAAAAAAAAGGTGTTTTTGGTTATCAATTTCAATGTGACGTAAATTTCCCGTTTACACTCGTGTTTCCGGACACCGTGATTTTATCAGTGGGTAGTATTATAACAGTCGACCATCATGGTCGAGGGGTAAGACTCTCGACTAGCAATCCGAATTTTAATTGATTAAATTGTGTTATTTCACAATTAATTCATTATAAGCTACCCTGACATAAAAAGAGCTGATGACCCTGAAACGCCTGAGCAGATTTCAATAAATTGTAGCTAAGAACCATCTCGATCACGTAAGCTTTCAAACAACAAAAAAATGCATTACGATCGATCCATTCGTTTAGGAGCTACGATGCCACAGACAGACACACAGAAAGTCAAACTTTTAACACCGCTCCTTGCGTCGAGGCTTAAAAAGTAATATAAAGTAAGACCAATAAAAAATATATAAATGTAGGACCACCATTCAGTTGAATTGAAACGTTGCACAAAATGGTTTTAGCCGTGTTTGGTGACCAGATCTGAATAGCAGGTACTTCCCCTCACTTCAACCTCACAAAATACCCCAATATTATAGGGGATGCCATCCTCCAATTTCCATGGTGGACAAGGCTCCTCCACTTCTCGTAATTCTGAGCTGCGTGTAGAGTCAAGGACATCCTAGTACCAGACGCCAGTAATACTTGGTCACTCCAGCACTGCGGTGACCTTCCTCTGCTTCTTCTGCCAAACACACAAACAGGTGCAGAGGGATTTTGGGTATATACATGATTTATTTACTTGTTAATAAATTCGCTCGATGCCATAGACATACAAATAGATGGACCAGAAAATACAGATAAGGGGTAAAAACTAACTATGGCAGGGCAAAGAGAGGGACGATGGCTGTGATTCGCCAATAAATCAATATAATAGTATATAGGCATCTCGCATTATAATATGACTATTTAGTTCTTAAAACTAAAATCTGCTTTTGAATGAATCGACCTTTTTACATGGGAGCGCGAATTGCTAGCCACGATATGAACAAATACCTGAAGTCCAAATTTGGCAAAGTAAAGTTTCACTTACTTTCGGAGTGAAATATTTTGTTTCCGTATTTAGTTGAGACATTTTTACAAATGCTTCATAATTTACTTACCTCGGTAAACAGCGGCTTTATGTTTCGCGTCGCCATGTAGGTATCTTATTGAAACAGCGGCTTTGTGTTTAGCGTCGCCATGTATCTTGATGTGTTATCATATCATATGATCTGAATAAGCCTAAAATAATGCTTACCTATGGAATGTAATACGAAAATTGGGTTTATTATTTTATTCACTTCAATTATTACATGTTTTAATAACACAAGTCACCATTTTTACCATGTTATTTCGTAAAATATACCGATGAGAGCTCGACACTGGTCCGGACAAGAATGATGATTTTTTAGATTCACGCAAGGCTCTCGCAAGTCCAGCCGGTTCCGATAAAATGGTTCCAATGGGAGGGGAAAATAATACGCCTTTTATCACTAAGGGCAGGTCCATCTATTTGTATGTCCATGCTCGATACTCACACTAACTGCTAATTAAAGATATTTTTTGAGTCAATTCAACTTTGAAATTGATAAAAATTATTATAATTTCGGGGAGCCAACTGGGGATGAACTTTCGGATCACCACAACACCACACACATGCATGCACCACATATAATTGAAACATTTTTTTTTAAATTAATATTTTGAATAGAAAAAATATATCATTGAACAGCAAAATGACTTCTACTTTTATTGCTACAAACAATACGCTCTGGAATCGCTGGTTAAAATCCTTCAGGCACCTGTTGTTACACCATGTATATTATTACACATTATGTTGTATTGATTCATATTACCCTATTTTAATCATCAAATGTTACTTATTTAAACGCCATAAAATGGCTTTTACTTTTTTATTTATTTATATGTAAAAAGCATTTTTACATTGGGTTTTTTTATGCCTGTCTCGCCTGTGTCGTGACAGGCGTAGAGGTATATAAATGAATATCGTAGTTACAAAAATATTTAAGGTATGGCAGTACTTATTCACAACACTTTTTCACGCGTATGGTATCCCAGATGACCAGCACTAAATCTCACCGATTGCTCCGAAATGCAATTATATTATTATTCCGCTTCTAGTACTCGATCAATCCGGTTGCACGGCAATTTACCTCTCTACCCGTTCGTACACGAACGCATATTTGTTGTAAATAATATTTTTAAATAAAAGTTAATATCGCGGACAAATAAGTGTTTTCAATTAAACTTCATCATTATTATAAGCCTGAACACAGGATCACGGCTTGGAAGTGCCGTGATCTCAAGAAGCATTTTAAACCTCAATATTGGTAAGGTATGAAGGCAATCCTGCCTGACGTGGAGAGGATCGCCACACCAAACACTCTCCATCCACTCCTACACTAACTAACAAACACTTCCAACAAAGGTAAAATACATATTAATTTGAATAGAATTACAAGAGAAAGGTGATTGGAAGAGTGGGTAAATGTTTTAAAGAGAGTTATCTTATAAATGTTGGAGGAGATGAAGTAAAGTACCTACTAAATTCTGTCAAATCTATTTATGGAATTAAATTTGACAGGATACTATTATTTTCATTTATTTTATATGGGTTGGGTCGTGTGTTAATAGTTATTTCTGTCTATGTGTGATTTATTTTACAGATGTTTGTAAAAGTGTGGCGTCCAATACTTACTTACAATCCATTTCTTTATGTCTTGTTTGAATTTTGTCAAGGATTCAGTTTGTCTAATCGTAGCTGGTAGTGTATTGTACATTAGAATGATATATGAGATTATAAGTATACAATGGTGCCCAGGAGGGAATTAGTAGGGTAGACTGGGGACGATTGAAACATGTTATGATTGAAACATCTCAATTTACTCGAAAACTATAATACCTAAGAGTGTGATACAATATTCGAAACTCCGTCAGGTCTGTTGGGACGTTTCTACAAAAGCGCAGTAGCCGGCGAGTGACTCAATCGTGCATAGGGGACATTATTGAATTTCGCACTAAAACGTAAATATTTAAGACATTATTGTTTATCTTATAACTCATTTTACTCTCGCAGCTTGACGAAATTTTTCATTACATTATCTTCTTTATCTATTTAAGAGTGTTTATAATGCATTTGCGTGGCGTTAATTTCTATTTAAAAGGCATGTTTTTGACTTTGAAGCAGAAAATGCAGCGTGGGGATGTTTGAAACAACTCGTGTGGGGATGATTGCAACGTTTCAATCATAACCATGTTTCAATCGTCCACACTGAGAGAAAATTTAAAAGTTATAATGAAAAAAGGTCAGAAATTTAAATCATTAAGTATTATTCAAATTCAAATCATTAAGTCTAATGTACTTCTGTGATCTTGAATGGTGAACTTCTGTGATCTTGGTTGATGAAGTCGATCTCATTCGACCACATTCGACGTCACACACCCTCACGTGATAATTTCGTAATAACATATCTTTATTGATTTTCTTACATTTATAACTAAAAAAAATCAACGTTAATAGTATACATTGTTTTATCAATTATGTAAGTACAGAACAACAGAGAAAAAAAATTATGTTATGAAGAAAGTGAGTTCCCCTTCTCAAGAAACCGAGGTTGCAAACTATGCTAAAAAAACAGCCAACATTTACCTATTTTGGGCTATCTTCAAAAGATTTAACACAATTGGCATTTGATTTGACCACACAAGGCCAGATTCATGGTACACAAATGGGATGGCCGGAATAGAATGGCTCCGAGGATTTTTGCGCGCCATCCAGAATTTATTATCTATAAGATGTGCCCAAGCCACGAGTAGGTATGGCACAAGCAACAAGTTTTATTTGACATAATGTTGATGAATTTTTCAACAATTTAGCGAACGTTATGGATAGTTTTAAATGTGAACCAAAGGACGTCTATAACGTAGATGAGACCGGTGTCACAACTGTTCAAAAACCTAATCGGTTTATAGCCAGGAGAGGAACTCGGCAAGTAGATGCAGTAACGTCGGCCGAACGAGGAATTTTCATAACTGTCTGTAGCGGCAAATGCAATTGGCAACTCAATTCCGCCGATGTTCACATTTATACGTATCAATTAAGCCATTTCTTAAAAGAGAGTCCAATTGGTAGTATCGGTACCACGAACAAATCTGTCTGGATCATGGATCATATTCCTTCCTACGTGGTCTGGAAAAAAGAAGAAGATTTTACCAAATTTCTTATTCATTTTCAAAAATTCACCATTTCGTCCTTAGATCGCAAAGTTCTTTTATAACTTGATAATCATTCACCGCCGTCGAATCCTACGAAATCAAAAAAGAATATTATTTTGTAAAATCAATATTTAGTCTTCAAACCATTCCAAAATGAACAGGCAAAAAAAACTACACCTAGAGACTCCGAAGAAGAAACCACAAACAAGATGACCAATGTATAGGAAAAGGTGCACTGGAATGCGAGGAAAAAAATATGAAAAAAAATCACCCTTCACATTGATAAAAAAAGTGCTTCGTAGTCTCCACTCTTGTCTACTTTGGTTTTCTGTATATTTCACTTCTACCGCATGTGAATTGCACATCCAGATTTTTCTTTTCTTTTAATAGATAATATTTACTTGTTTAATAGATTTTAATGCCACTTAACAGATTATTTAAAAAAAAATCTAAAATAATGCGATATTTTGTATAATGATGTCACATCCCAAACCATAAATTCAATCAAATTTAATTTTTTCGACTTCTTAATTGTTGAATTTTACACACAAAAAATGCTCTTAATTCAGAGGTAAATTCTACATTGTTATGATTGAAACAGTGTGATGGTTGAAACAAGCACTTTTGTATGAAAGCAAAAAACTTATTTTTAATACCGTTCTATTCTGCTCCAGGGTAATATCGCAGTAAAAGTATGTTGATTATGCCAAATACTCATAATAAGTATAACCAAGAGCACGTAAACATTAATAATAAAAAATATATTTAAAGTTGTTTCATTTCAAGACATTTATGTTTATAATTTTTTAAATACTTGTGATATGTTTAATCACTATTCATGATCTCATTGAGTACTGTTTTAATAATGGAAATGTTGAACATTGATTAAAATTATTCCAATTATTCCATAGATATTTAGAGTGTTTCAATTATCCCCACATACTGTTTCAATCGTCCACACTATGGGGATAATTGAAACAGTTTTCCCCATCGTCTTTAAGTGGTCATTGTAGCTTACCTGTACAAGTTGTGGCCATACAATAAATTTAATTTGATAACTAGATAGATCATAGAACATCTGGTATAAACATCTTTTCCATAAATACATAAGAAATATTACTACGCCTAGTTAAAGTAAAAGTGTTTCAACCATCCCCAGTCTCCCCTAGTATTAAGAACAAAATAAGAATGTAGTCGTATGAGTACACAAAAATAATGGTAATTCTTCGGAACAAACGTCAACGGTTAATACGCACTTTTTTTTATAAAACTTTTAGATTCTTCTTAATTACCATAAAAGACAACTATTTGCATTGGGGGAGGTTGAAAATGTTAAATTTTTAATTTTAGTTACATAAATTGAAAATTTGCTTTAACACTGTCAAATCGCTCTGTTTGCAATATTATTGTTATTTTAATATGTTGGTATTACTGATATTTTACATTCCATGTTACACAAACCTAGCGTAGCCGCCAAACTACTTGAAAACTGGGATGTTTTTCTTGCCTTGACGTGAGTAGGCATTATAAAGGGGCACTTTCTTTTGAATCACAAACCATGTTACACAAACCTAGCGTATAGGTTTTTTCGGTTACGCGCCTTTGAATATATTGCCATGAAGTCAGTTACGGTATGATGTAGCCTTCCATATAGTATCAGTAATAGCAACATAATAAAATGACAATAATCATTACAAATATACAAATTGCATATGGTGAAGCGTTGTGTCTAAATACGAAAGCAAATTTTAAATTTACGTAACTAAAATTAAAAATGTAACATTTTCAACCTCGTCCAATGCAAATAGTTGTCTTTTATGGTAATTAAGAAGAATCTAAAGGTTTTATAAAAAAGTGCGTATTAACCGTTGACGTTTGTTCCGAATATTTACCAAAATAATATCGCTGAAGTGACACATTTGTGATTAGAAGTACAATGAGATAAAATAAAATATTAAATATTATTATTACAAACAATTCTTAGAATTATTGTTTCCAATGAAAAGGGTAGTTGCCCGTTATATGGAGAAAAATAATTAGTTGATAATACTGTTAATTCTAAAATTTGAAAATATGAGATTGACAAATATGACGGTTTGACAGAAGGTGGCAATAGCGAAATTGGTTAACGCACTCGTCCCGGTTAGACGGAGAGGTCTGGGTTCGAGTCCCAGCTGCGACCATTGTCTTTGTTCTGTTTTTCTGTGTCTGGTTCTCTTTCATATTTTCGTTTAGATTATTATTGTTAACTTATTCTAATATGATATATTTCACTGATGGGAATAACCTTAAAAAAATGAATAAAAAGAAAGTTTTTCTTATAAAAATTAAATATTATGTACTTGTATAATATTCTTTATGTAGGTACTCTCACAAACCACTTGAAAAATCTAATTCTCTTGTGTAATTAGACCACACTACAATGTAGACAGTAAGTAGACACGTGTCTTGATACTTCAAATCTCGTGTAGTATAGTAATTTATTAAATTATTATGTTTCTGTATACGACTCGTGCTCAGGATTTCTTGGACAGTCAGACGCACAAATGTGTTCAAGCTGGAAAAGTTAGGTATCCTCAATAGGCTCTCAAATATCTGCCTACAACGTATTTTAAGATACGTTGAACACGTTGCTCGTCAAACTGAGGACTCCGACTTTGAGCAACTCATAGTTACTGGTAAATTGTTTGTCAGAAGAAGTAGAGGAAGGTCAGGAGCACCGCAGCGCTGGAGTGACCAAGTATAACTGGCGTCTGGTACTAGCACGGACGTACAAAATACATGGACTTGCCCTTACGTACTAAAAGGCGTATTATTTCCCCCTCCCATTGGAACCATTTTTCGGAACCGGCTGGGCTTGCGAGAGCCCCGCGTTAATCTAAAAAATGTAACGTCATCATTCTTGTCCGGACCAGTGTCGAGCTCTTATCGTACATTTTACGCACGGACGTTGTATGTCTATGGAACACATACTATGACATCGAGATACATGGCGACGCGAAACACAAATCCGCTGTTTACGGGGGTAAGTAAATCATAAAACATATGTAAAAGTGTCTACGGAAACAAAATATTCGACTATGAAAATACTCAGAACCTTACTTTGCGAATTTTGACTTGACACATCTGTTCATAACGTGGCAAGCAATTCGCGCTCCCATATAAAAAGGTGTATTCATTCAAAAGCAGATTTTACTTTCAAGAACTAAATGGTGATATTATAGTGCGAGGTGCCTATATACTGTTAGATTGATTGATTGGCGAATCACATGTCTCTTTCCTCTCTTCGTCCCGCCATAGTTGGTTTTTACCCCTCATCTGTAAGTTCTCGTCTAGCTATTTGTATGTCTATGGGTACTAGGGTGTTCTTGGCTCACGCAGCACAGAACCGCGAGGAGTGAAGGAGCCTTGTCCAACCGAGAATAAAGACATTTAATGTAAATACAATGTATTTACGCACCGCTCTGATAACAATTACAAATTAAATCATTTATTATGTCTAAAGGAAAAATAAACCGCGTGATTTTGTTATCAACATGCGAACAAAACCGTGACCTTTTACAAAATATACCTAATACATGTGTCACACACAGTTTCAGCAGCCATTTTGTCAAAATATTTTTTTTCGAAGTGAATCTTTATTGGTTGTTTGAATTCTCTCCACAGCCAATTCCAATTTTGAAAAAGACAGATGCTCTGAAGAAAACATTTTCCCTCGGGCCTGCGCCATCTTTGTGGATGTGCTGTCTGGTGAGGGTCTTTTTGGAGAAAGGAAGGAGAGTATGGTAAGGAAAAGGGTATGAAGGATGGTAGGAAACTGGGAATCAGTGTTTCAAGAAGTGACGCATGTATGAATCTATTCCTCGATTCCTGAGAATATTTGGAGTAAAAGTGTAGATGTCATTTTGCTGTCCAATAGTATTCTTTTCTATTTAAAACCAAAATAAATCAATCACACGTCGCCACTGATCACACTCCTACAGGTTGCAATGTGATCGCGTGATACGCGCTGTTTCGTCTGTTACAGTTTTGTTAGAACGAGACGGAGTTCTTACAACGTGACCCGCCAGGTTTTACCCATCTACTCAGTTGCGACTTGTGATGGAAAAATATTTTTATGTTTTTCAATTTAAAAAAAAAACTCATCGGACAGCAAAATGACATGTACATTTTTTACTCCAAATATGCTTTGCAATCGCTGGTTAAAATCCTTTGGGTACGTGCTGTTACATCCTGTAGGTATATTACTTTGTTGAAGACAACTCTCTATAGGAGATTTATCTAAATGTCTCACGATATGCCTGGGTTCAGGGCCGGATTAACCATGTCGGGGCCCCTAGGCAATGCACGTCTCGGGGCCCCTTTTCCAATGGCGGAAAAACGGAAGGAGAGGGTGGAAGCGGCCCGTCCCGGGCCTCCTGGTTATGGGGGACCTCCAAACGCCTTCATGTTCCCTTGATCAAGGCTTTAAAACACCAGGACACCGTAAAAAATATTTCAATTTTTTTAAATTTCGTTTTCTGAATGATTTAAAGAAATTCGAAAAATTGACGGAGTTACAGCATTTTATGTGTAAACCGTTTGAAATAATTTGTATGTTGAATTATCTTTCAGAAAAACTTTGAAAGCGTTTTTCTTGAAACTTTTTTTAAGACTTTTTGTAAGACAACATTTGAAAAAACTGTACCTACATCCAATATGCATTCACCAAGTCTTAAATTGTTCGAAAATCTAGTGACTATGGTACCGCGTAGAGGAATTCTGATATCTAAAAAAAAAGAAAAAAAACGCGCCACGAATTTTATTTTAGATTTTTTATGGAAAATTTTCATTGCTCATAAAAATAAATAAAAGGGCGCCCTTTATTTAAAAATATCCCTAATCGGTGCCATAGTGACTGGATTTTCGAACAGTTTAAGACTCAGTGCATGCAAATAGGAATTATAGTTTTTCTAATATGTTGTCAACCAGTTCGAAAAACGGAGTTTCAAGAAAAAGCGTTTTAAGTTTTGCTGAAGGATAATTCAACATACAAACTCTTTTAAAACGGTTTTATATAAAATGCTGTATCTCCGTCAATTTTACGAATATCCTTAAAATATTTAGTAAGAGTATTATTAACAAATGCATCTTTCAGAAACATAAAACAAGACAAAAAAGACAGTCCTGGTGCCTTGTTTATGATTTGATCAACGAAACATGGAGGCCTTTGGAGCCCCCCCCCTCCTCAGAGTCAGAAACCCATGTGAACTGAATAAAAAGCTTGTAAAATTACATTTACTTCTTAAACTTGAGTTCTTTGTTTCTCTTCATAACCTTGCTATGAAGAGAAACAAAGAACTTTAGCAAGCAGATAGGTAGTGCACACTAAAGCTTATACAACATTTATGTTCTAAACATACAATTAGAAATAAAAGCAAAAAAACTAACAAAACAAATGCCAATATAAAATACTTACGGCACCAAAGATATTGAATTTCAATATTTTTGCAGGGCAGCTACAATCACATCCTCATTGATGTAATGTAATGTAATGCTGCTTAACGAATAGAAGGAAAGTAAAGTTAAATACAATTACGTTTATGTATTTGTTTTAATTATTGACTCCTTATTTATTATTTGTGCATCATGTGAACATTAGTTATTGGCTTATTGGGTTATAACCTAATTATTATAAAATGTTATTTTCTTTAATGCTTGTAATGTTATTAACCTGTGTTCCTAATAAAAATAAAAAAAGAGTCAAACCATTGACGCAAGTCATTTTTTCTCGGGGCGCGGGGCCCCCAGCCGACGCGGGGCCCCTAGGCAGTTGCCTACTCTGCCTTAAGGATAATCCGGTACTGCCTGGGTTTATTGTCTTTTATTAATGACAATATTTGTACACATTTACTCCATTTACTAAGATAACTAGCTACAATTGAATGGAAATACGTCAATAGAAAAATAACATTGGTGGCAATGGCCGCTTTTATTATATCACAATAAGACGGTCTCCACTCGGTGCTGCCGCAGCACCAACTGCCGCAGAACTTTAGTTGACTGTAGTCAAAAGCGCCAGCCGTATTGTTATTATAATAACAATACGGCTGGCGCTTTTGACTACAGTTCTGCGGCAGTTGTTACTGCGGCAGCACCGTGTGGAGACCCCTTGCCCCTTAATGCTGAATTTCTTTGTTTTACACTAAATAATTGTGAGACAAACGATGTACGTATGTCTGCTTTCCCCGAAGGAAAAATACAAGTATTATCATTAAATTTGTTGAAATCAATCACTAACTAAAATTGCCCTCTGTGGCATAAAATGTATAATAGGCTGGTTCGGCACTTAGCTGACCCCCTAGCATTGGTTTTAGGAACCAATCATCCATTGGTAAAACAGATTTCAACTCAGTCGGTCATGTATTAGTTTTTATCATTTTTATAAATCCGATGGGATTCTTTAATCTTTCTTTTTACCCATAATTCAGCCAACTAGCTAAGAAGTGTCGTAGACCCACCAGGGACTGAGCCATGTAATTAAGGGAAACGTTTGCGTGGTCCGTTTAGGCCCGTTCCACACAAATCTTAATTTTGGATTTGTTATCAAAATACCTAACCAAACTGGTTAGGTATTTTGATAACAAATAAATGTAATAAAAAGGTATACCAAATATCTGGTACGGAAGTGACCTATTATTTTTGCTATGGCTACTGCTATCAAGTAAGCAACAGCCATCAAGGTAAGGCTATAGATGATTTTGGTATATTTATGGTAAGGCTTCATCGGTCTTTCTTTATAAAAGCAGCTAATGTTCACTTCACACGCACTAGGTGAATGGACTTTGTATGTATGATTGGAGATTGGAGCAGGACAAAACTTAATTAAATAAGAAAGATTGCTTGTTATGTTCATATTAGAATTTTATTATTGTGCATAAACATAATATAAATAAGTCATTTGGCATCCATATAGAAAAGTATCTTTAAAAATCCAAACGTTGTACCTATAGATAGGTTTTTATTATTATTGTAGAAACATCTTCAGGGTACAAATTAGTATTAATTTGTACCCTGAAGATGCTTGAGTAAAGCGAAACCGGTCGGTTCATAAATTAATAAATCTCGTGGTTTAAACAAAAAGTATTTTATTTTATTAGATAGATTTTTAGTTTAAAAAAATAACAAATTATTCGTTTCACACGACAAGAGCAGACACTACAATTCTACAATCCGAGCACACGGTTTAAATAATTCTCATAATCAACAATATTGAGAAGACTAGAGAGTTTTCTAATGCATCTATATATTATATTACTAGATGACCCGACGAACTTCGTACCGCCTCAGAATCAATAACTGTTTAATTAAATTCAGTTTTTTCATTAAATTAAAAATTACACAATGAAGCAATTATCGATGCGCAACAGTCCGTGTTTTGTTTTTGTAAGTATCAGAGATGGCGTTGTATACCGATTTATATTTTTTATGATTTTCTTACTTTTCCACTTACTTACGGGAATTTAGGAGGCGGGTACGGGTGCCACCGCCCCGGGAACCATTTATTGGATAACCAACACCTCTGCAATAGGTCACCCCAAGTGGTTCGCTAAGTTTAGTGATTTAGCAGGGGTGCCCGGGTTCAGGGGCTGACGTTTGTCCGGTTCTTGGCGGCGGATGCGTCTGCCCACCTGCTGCGTAGCGGGCCGGACCTAGAGAGACTGGTTGAGGGAAGATTTTTGACCGGACTCTCTTGACCCATTGCTTTGCACCGCAGTTGGAGCGATGGATTTATACGTCCGTCACTCCCAGACACACTGACCCCCAAATTCCTAGCCACCCCTCATACCTTTTTCCTTCCCAGAACTTCCTATCCTCCCCTTCCTTAAAAAGATCCTCCACACAACATTCCCTAAGATGACATAAGTCCTGAGAGAAATCATTTTCCTTAGGGCCTCCTGTGCGTTAAACAACATTTCGGATCTAGGGGGGGGGGGGGGGGAGGGGGGCAAACCTGGGGGGCCTTCCCCGGGCGGCGGTCTTAGGGGGCGTCAAAATCATAATTTACATTCGAAAAAAAAAAAGATTCACAAAGCGCCTGGTATCCAGCGTACCTTGTTCTATCGATTATTCATTTCATTTTAAAACGCCCAGTAGGTTTTTGAACACATCCTAAGTTGATCTATGAACGTATCCTAACCACTGTCCACTGGAGCGACGACGCGATTTTTATTTTTTTCCTTGGATTGTTCGTAATATTTTGGTGACCGTTTTGAATATTTTCCGCCCACCTCAAAAAAATCATACCTCCGAATTTTAATATGGTTTACAGTCTCCTGCCCGGGTTCGAAAAAGTCATAGATCCGAGGCTGGGTGCAGACAAACGTTCACCGCTTGTCTCATTTTCGGCTATTGATACTTAGTGTGTAAGAAAGAGGGGGAGCATTACACGATTAAGAACAAATGCAAAACAATTAGCGCATTGACATTTGACGTTTTTGAATTTTTGGAATTCACGCACAGTTCAATATTATAGGTACTTATCACAAAATGCCCGCAGCTCTTTCAAATATGAGAATTCGTTCCATACAAAATGTATGGGGAAAAGAATTTTCTTAATAACTATATTTTTCGTTAATTTTTGTGATGTTTTAATAGTTATTATCCTATCCGGGGTGGAGACAAATCCAACAAATCAAAGATCATCAAAATCAGTGGGGCCGTTCTCGAGTTATAAATAGTGTAACTAACCCGACTTTGTTTTATATATTAAGATTAACTTATTACAGTGATCAACCAGATTTAGAAGAGTAGAGAGTTTCCAAAATCCATCTATTGCATAAATAACTTCGCGACAGTACTACAGTGATCAACCAGATTTGAAGGAGTAGAGAGTTTGCCAAATCCATCTATTGCATAAATAACTTCGTGACAGTACTACAGTGATCAACCAGATTTGAAGGAGTAGAGAGTTTCCCAAATCCATCTATTGCATAAATAACTTCGTGACAGTACTACAGAGATCAACCAGATTTAGAAGAGAAGAGAGAGTCCCAAATCCATCTATTGCATAAATAACTTCGCGACAGTAGGTACTACAGTGATCAACCAGATTTGAAGGAGTATAGAGTCTTCCAAATCCATCTATTGAAATTTTTGCACAGAAACTCGATTCATCCACCTAAAAAAAAGATAAATATTTTATACTTTTGAATGTAGCTATAACTTTGTGGTAATCCATTATATGTAGATAAATGAAAAAATGTTACTTTGTTTGAACCACTTGTATATTTGTTTGAAGCCGACCGGTTTCGGAACGACCGTTCCTTTCTCAGGGCAAACATATACTGATTTGACAGTTACAAAATAGTGGGTGGGTACAATATATTATTACAAAGTGTTGTGCAAATTATTACAAAAGTGGAGGTGTGGCTAGAGATTATTTAAGAGTGGGAGGGGGGAACATATCCACATTTTAAAGGTGTATTTATTATTTGTAACATAACAAACGCCCAAGTTGCCGGCAATGAATTCGAAAATTAAAAGATTTTTCATAGTCAAATGATAAGAAAGTCCATATTTAAAAATTAGTATTATTAAAACCCTGATGAAGTAAGTTTGGCTTACGAAACATGTCAGTTTTTTATAATCAATTATAGTGGTTAAAACAAAGTAATTTATTAATTTGAATAAGAAAGTTAATTATAAATGACGAAAAAGTAACAAATAAGGTTTTTCAAGCCCTAATGATAAACACTATAACGCTATCCGAAACACTGGCTATAAGTAGAAATTGCAACGCGGCACAGTAACCAAAAAATGAATCACCATAATTTTGGTCGTGCAAATCTTTGATCAAGGTTTTTACCGATGCTGCAAAATCTCCAACCCAAGTAGGATCAGCGATATCGCTGTAGCCCAAAGTAGCAGCAATAGAGCCGGCGCTATACGCGCTATTGGAACCGGCTGTGGCTTCCCAGATCCTCCGGAGCATTTTATGGAAGGCGCCTTGAAGATCTTGAACAACCGATCGGCCAGGCCAGTCTCCGAAATTCTGATCAGGCTGGAACATAAGAACAAAGCATTAAAGAAGTGTGTTAAAATCAATAACCAGCTAATACTGCCCTCTTTGGAATAAAATGTATAATAAATATAAATTTGTATAAATGGTTCGGCGCTTGGCTTAACCCCTGTTGTGTGTTCTAGTAACTAATCCTCAGATGGTAAAATAGATACATTTTGACAGTTGTTTGTTTTCATTGTGTTGGTTCTTTTTTTTCAATTCTAAAAACTTATTTAGTTTACCTCCATTCATTAATAAGCCAGTTAATTTGCATAATGAACGACATTATTAAAAAAGTTGTTCATATAGTCTGTTAACCGAAGCTTGCTGATATGATGGATGGTGCACATCGATCAATAATGCTTCACTACAATTTTTCAATCGTCGCGTCGCGTCTGTCCGAATATTTCTTATCAATTTTTGATCATGCTTGCAAACAACGCCAACTGACCAAAGCTGACGAATTTAGTCAATATCGTATTGACATAGGGTTTTATCGGCCGTCCGTTCTAGCATTCCTGGAGGTATGGAATGTCAATCAGACATAACACCATCGGTACCTTTTTTTGTAATAAAACTTACCCAACACTCCACTTTTCCGCAAAGGGTGAATATTTGTCGGTTGTTATAAATGTCGGGGCTTGCAACATTGGTATGGCTTGCACCTCACAGATCTCATCCTGGTTGAATGTGTCGGCTATCAGCGGGTTCGCTGTCTCCAACTCTGTTTGATAAGCAAAACCTACAATTGGAAAAAAAGGCTTTTAAAAAGAATCTAAATGGTCAGATTCAAAAATTAGGTTTGACGGGTTCTCTATGTGATGTAGATTCAACTGTTATATTATACTTGTTATACGGGTTTCCTGAAACCGTGTATTCGCGCATTATAAATGGGGTTGGTTAGGTATTCATTCGCAGACTTGGCGGGTAACAAATGTCAAAATCCTGAAATACCTACCTTATCTTCCCATCCTAAATTTCACTATGAAAAAGGCAATTGTTTGAAGAAAAAGTACCCAACTTTGGAGAAATGAGAGTGTGCTCAGTTATGACTCAGCTACGTGCGAAGAATATGTATGATAATGATTGGATGTTTCCTTTAGGGGGGTTCAGACACACATTCACCGTTTGTCCCATTTTCTACTGTTGATATTTAGTGTGAAAGAAATAGCTACAGCATCATGAAAGAAATAGCTAAAACCATCAGCGCATTGATGTTTGATGTTTTTGAACTTATGGAATTCACGCACACTTAATCCTTGTAATTATATTCCATACTTTCCTTGCCCCCGGGCGAAAAATCGTAATTTATTTGTTTGATTGAAAAAAAAAACGTGATTCACAGAGCGCCTGGCATTCAGCGCACGTTGTTCTATCGATTATTCGTTTGATTTTAAAACGCCCAGTTGGTTTTTGAAGTCAGAGGTTCTGAACGTGGGCGATAACGCCCCCTTGTGGGCGTTTGAGACTTTCAGGGGGGCAGTAGAAGACCCGGAGAAAATTAGGGGGCGTTGAAATGGCACAGCGAGGGCGTGGGTAGGTAAAAAAGTTCTAATAAAGACAAAAAAAACACGCTAATCACGTTCTAATAAAGCAGAGTAAACATTAATATTAGTTAACTTTTATTATTGTATATGCTGTTATCTAACACAACTAGCAAGCAAAGTAAGTCACCAAAGAAGTTTTTTCAAATAACAATTGTTTTTCGCGCGCCCGAGTGCAAACCCAACAGTGGGCAGTCGAGGCCGTGACCCCCCGTCACCCCCCGTCGCCTGCCTGTGACCCCCGCCAATACCCGCTGCCAGTCGCGCCACGGCCCTTGCGGCGTCAATACATACCTCGGCACCGCGTCCGTCGCTGCCGAGCTTTCACCCGATCTTACGCATTTTGCAACTACGTAAAGAGTGAGTTGCCTCGGGAACCCTTGCGAATGTTAACTTAACTTTCGGTGTGCATTCCGGTATCCTCCCGGATTGGCGCGAGGATGCCACCTGGAACCCTGGACCACCTGAAAAGGGAGCTGCCGCCCCTCTACACGATGTTTTGAGTACAACCCCGACCTATTCTTAATGTGTCCTCTCGTCCAGATAACTTTCGGGATGTTAGACCCCAGGCTCAGAGAGATTAATTAGGCCATTTCTTAGAAAGGGCTATGTACCGTTTCTCTTGACCCATGTAATCTGTACCTACCTTACAATACATTGCTTTGTTTCACCCTGAACACTCTTTCATTTGAATCAGTCCTCCTGTGTGGGCCTGGATGGAGACACCCTAGTTCCAACCTTTTTTAGCCGCAGCCGCACCCCCTGATGATGAGAGAAACCCTACCGACTGACTGAGCTAGCCTTCGGGAACGGTTTATTGCAAACGTAGGCGGGCGCCAACGTGGCTCTGTGGTAGAATGCCCGCCTGCGAACGTAGCAATACATTGTAATCATTTTTATCAAGTATGCGAAAATTCACATATTTCGGTAGTTCGGGAAGTGGGTGAAAATTGAACTAAAATATTCCATTATATTCAGATTGGATGATATGATTTTTTTTAAATATTATCGTTTTACGTGTTTGGTTATTAATTACTAGCTTTTACCCACGGCTTCCCTCGCATAGTATTAGAGGGAAATTACTGGCATAATTATTGGCATAATTGATATTATTCTTGCTATTTTGTCTGATAGAAAATAATTATTGTTTAATAGAAAATTTAAAAAATTGAGAATGACATTTTGCAAATAAAAATTCTATTTTAGAAAATATTTAAATTATAAAAATAGAAATTTATTTTAAGTACCTACTCCCTTTATTAATATTTTATTCATATTTGAATCCAGAGTAACCTAAAAAAAAAAGAAAATGACAGTCCACTTCAAACGCTATGCTTTATAGCAACGTTATGCTTTTTGTTCGGAGAATAAACATTTTTAGAGATATGTAGATATTAACTACGACGCCAAAAAAGTACTATTTTTAATAACAACAAAGCACTCTTTTCAAGCGTAAAATTAAAAAAAAACATTGTTTCCAAGGTAACCATTTATTTGACGTTTGCAATAACTCGATTTTGTTAGGGACAGAAAACGTATGATACATAATTTCATAACGCCACAGCTCATTGATAACGCCAGAGCTTACCAATATATAAAGCCGTTGTTACTCGCAATTAATGTAGCTTTCGATTAGTGAAAGAATTTTTTAATTCCATTCTATATTTATTTCGTGAAAGAGTCAGGACCATCCAACCAACCAACCATCCAACCAACCAACTATCCATACAAACTTTCGCATTTATAATATTAGTAAGATTATTATCAACCACTATCAAGTTTCTGTCCCGGTTTGAAAAAGTCGTAGATTCGGGGCTGAAGTCGTAGATTGTATCGTACCTTACAAAGCTGAACAACCGGGTGGCAACATAGTTCCCCTGCCTTTACAACGTACAGATAGGGACGCTCATGTTATTCTGAATTGTGAGAATTATAGAACACTGTCCCCCTCATCAGTGAATCTAATGACTCGACGGCTGAATAACCTCGGCATTCCACGTTGACTTCCACCAAAGTTTCCTCCATCATGAAAAATATATGAAGAACTTAACCCTACGTCATTTCAAGCAACGATTAATTTCTAAATGATTTTTTTTTCTCCGGAGTGACACTGTAAGTGTTTAATATGTGTTGCAAGATTTTGAGGGCAAAACTAATCATAAATACTCACCACCTTGTTTCACAAGTTTGACGCCTTCCTTGGGATCAGCAAACACTGGCGTCTTTCTGTTCTTAGTCTTGACTTTTTGAGAAACCATCAATTTTTCCAGACGCTTTCTTGTAGATTGAAATGAATAGTTTGGATTCTGCGGAGAAAAATGCATAGGAAAATTTATAGCTAATTTAAAAAAGAAAACATTAATATTATACAGTCGATATTTTTTTGCGTGGGTACGGTAGCAGTTTATTATTTAAAACGTTTCTCTTTATTTTTTCTCTTTCTACATAGATCCGTTTGTTTATATTTGTTTGTTTCTGTTTTGATCTATTTTTATTAGTTTATTTTTTCATGTTTCTGTCTGTTTCCATCTGTTATCATCTGTGTCTACATGTTTACATCTATTCCTGTCTGTTGTCATCAGTGTCTACGTGTTTACATATATTCCTATCTGCTTAAATATGTTTCTTTCGGTTTCTACTTGGTTCTATTTGTTTATTTCTGTTTCTATCGGTTTTTATTTGTTACCAACTGTTTCCATTTTATCTATCTATTTATATCTGTTCACATCTATTCATATCGGTTTTTATCTGTTTATATATATGTTACCATCTATTAGCTATTGTTTCCATCTGTGTCCTTCTGTTTCCATTTGTTTCCATCGGTTTCTATCTGTTTATATTTTTATCCATCCGTTTGTATCTATTTAAATACGTTTATTAATATATTTCTCTCTGTTTATATGTACATATCTATATAAATTATTTTCTTGGCATAAAACAACACCCAAAGTGACCATAGGTATTTAATTGTATTTTTTAATATTGTTTACCTCAAACAAAGTCCTCGTATAGCCGATATCTTCAAACACCAGCTCCAGTGGCCCCGAGACCAGGTCCTGAAGACCCCCTAGTACTGGCGGAGGAGCACTGAGAAGGGAGGACACAACGCTGGAGGTGTAGTAGTTGTAGATCAGTAGGGAGAAGAGAAACGTCATGAAACAGACAAGACGGCCGGAGAAGAAGCGAGGGTCTATGAAGACAGCTGAAGACAAATAATCAATTAAGATATAATACCGTGAACGATGGTATCTGGATGCGCATTGAAGCAACTTGTTCAAAGTTTGTGAAGCGAAAGAGCAACAAAGTTAACTCGACGGCGCGATGATAAACTTGTTGATGAAGGATTGCACATTTTAAGTAAAAAATTGTAAATTAATTAAATTAAATAACTTTACGGTGCTCCAGATTTTATGTCCAGGTTAAATCTTTCCCAAATGAAAGACTCTTTCACACACTTTTCCAAAAATGATTATCTAGTAAATTCACGCACTGTAAGTGCACTATATAAGTATAATAAATACAAAACAATACAAGAACAATAAGTCAATCCACCAAAAACATAATGGGAAAATATTTCACCGACTCCAGATATTTTCATATCAGAGGGTCGGCTCTGATGAAATCCTAACTGGTCCGATAAATCCTACGGATCCCTCAATATAAATATTTAAAAAATCTTTCGAAATCCTATATGTATTTAAAATGACTGACGTTTGCTATGTATACACTACTATGTATATATTTAATCAATATTATTATTTTGTTTCAAAACCGAAAGTTTATTCATCAGTATACAAAAATTAAAATTATATATTTTTCGTACCTTCTATCAACTGTTTCCATAATCAGTTCCAAATTTTAAAAAAAACCAATCCAACTTCTAAAATTCACTGAACTGGAGTTACGGACACCCAATCGAAATAAGTATTTTTAATAAATCACGGTCGATGCCAGTCGATGTCTGTAGTAGTTTATTTATTTATTTGTTATTTTTGTATGTACATAATTGGGATAATGTTTAAATATTTTTTCTAATAATCTTACTGATTGGTAGAAATAATTTACCTTCTGGAATGTCTTCTTTTTTAGAAGAAGCGAGTATTTCTCTCTTCCGCGGCTGCGGTCCAGCTTCCAAAACTGAAATGTTATACGAGAATGTAATAATATGGAGCAGTGGATGATTTTGTGTTTCATTTTTATCCAAGAGTGGTTACTCATACAATAAATTCAAAACCTACGATTATTTTCTGACACATAATTTAAGGTACTTATTATACATGTACCTAATTCAAATATAAAATATTATGTTCAGAGGAAACAAAATAGGTACGAATTGTGATCCTTGGGGAATTCCTGATGCTTTATTATTTATTTATTAATTTTCAACGCCATCATGGGCTTTACATGACAAGTTTATAATACAGAGACACGTGTTTATGCAAAAAAGATGAACTATTAAAGGATAACTAATAAACATCATATAAAAAGTAGGTATACAGATAAATTTAAGTAAAGATAATGCATTAGAAGGAATTAAATAAAACGGCTCAGAAATAAACTAGTATGTTAGTAATTACAAAATTTACAGGTGATTGACTAATTGTGATTTTCGTGACAAAATACATAAAAAGACATATAAAAAGAAAACGGGAACAAGTTTTTACATTGTACGTTAATATAGAAATACACAAATATATGCAAGAGCCCCCATGTGTTGCTCCTAAATATCAAAATATGCTACCTACATAAAAATAGCATTCAGGTATTTCTTAAGGCTCCGCATCCGAGTTCAAAAAGAAGATGGAGAGATATGAAATTACGAATGTTAGAGAAGCGCGCTAATATTTGAAAATTCGACTCGTTTAGAATAGAGCAAAAAAATCTCGTAGAAAGTATCTTAAGTATCATTTAAAGAAACACTGTGAATTTTTTCACAACAAACCTAATTATAGTAATTTTCGGAGCATACTTTGCGATTATTTTCTATTTATTTATATAGTACATGTAACATATATTTGACATTTCTATAGATACGATTTATTAAATCACCATACTAGGCGAATGCCTGTTTCATGGTGATTAATTAAGTATAGTAACTTTAAGTGTAGTCTAGTGTAAACAAATGGTTAAATTGGTAAAGTTATAATAAAAAATAGAAGAGAGAAAAAGAAGTGCGTAAAACAAACATGTAAATAAAATAAACCTTAAAACATATGGTACTAGTATGTAATGATGTTGAAAATTTATATCTTTATCTGAGTATATGAAACAAGTTGTAAACACTATCATAGTCACTCATCAGAAGGTCATTAAGCGCCTTTCTGAAAGTGAGATATTTGGCTTTAGAATTATTATTAATTATTATATCGAGGGAGTTTTATATAATTTGCGTTTCGGCGTGGAACGCGTCTAGATATTATCTTAAAAAATAACATACATTTTTTTAAGAACTTAAAAACTTCAAATTTTTAAGGGAGATATGCAAGAAATCGGTAGAAATTTGGGTAGCGGAGGCTTAAATAAGGGTAAACGCATACAAAATACATTAATATTAAAGGTGAATTTGGTTCCAAGTGTGTGAAGTCGAGGAATATGTGCATTTATATGGTAGTTGGTTTCAGAATTGTTGTTTCAGAATAATATATTTGTGGTTCCAGAATTGTTGTTTCAGAATAATAATATGTTTTGCGTTGTTGCTCGATTGGGTACCTTGAAATCGATGATTTGCAGGAGTTCACAACAGTCTAATTCGCAGTAAATAATTTTAAACGAAAAAGTTAGATCATTTATTTATTCTGTCTTCTATGGAATGCAATTTAAGTGTATGTAGTAAGAATATAAAGTTAATGTGTTGAATAGGTATATGAATGAGATTGTGTGTGTAGAGTGGATTTGATATGTGCGAAGATTGACTGACGAAGGACCTTGATTTTTGTGTTACTGTTTACTGCTTGGAATGAGGAAAAAACATATGCTGCATATAAAGGAAAGGACTCACCGAACAGGATAAAGAACTTGTATGCTGGCAATTTTGTCTGCTTTCTCCCCGTCCAATAGGCACAGAAACAGCAATAGGCGTGCGTTTCGTTTACACGGCGGAATTACGTCAATGTTGATTCACAGGTAGCGGGAGCACAGTGGCTATAAGGTATATGTTGCGGCGCGGGCTGGTAATTGCAGACTGGAGATAATATTTTTAGGTGCGGATTTTGGAACAAGGTAGGACAGGATTTGCAACAATATTAATACCAATCCCAAGCAGTAACAGTATGTATGCGTGCTATGTAGGTGTGTGTATGTGTAGGTATGTGTATTGGCGTAACCAGTATATGTAATTGAAGTTAATAAATCGTGAAAATTTGTGATGCACTCGTTAAAAAAAAATTTATATGAATTTGATAATATGGGGATCAAAATATGGAATTGTATTTCAGCAAGCTGCGTACTAGTGATAAATATATGATTTTTATAACTTCCTAATGGAAGAATTGACGAACGGATGAAAGTCTTTGATTGTTCTTATTATAAATCCTAGTGTTTTCATTATAAGATTGAAATGCGAGAGTTATGTCTTATTATAATTTATTTATTGTATTAAATTACTATAAATAAATTGCAACAGGAGTTATCATGGAGTAAATTTAGCTAATATAAATTGTAATACCAATGAGTGATACAGGAGAATAATATGTTCATATAAGTATTTATTTATGAGGTATTATGTTATTTTAGCGTATTTGTATCTAAATTCCGTACAGTTGAAATCATCTCCTATTTCTGCGAAAGTTTTGTCAACTGCTTGCAATCTAGGTTTTGATTTCATCGTTACAAATAAAAAAATTTAGACGGACTAGTTCTGAAGGCAATTAGGCTGAGTAAATCAGGACTGTCTAATGTCTATAATACCGGTAACATTTTTAAAGATAAAAGTCAAGTCACGGCATAATATCCCAAAAACAAAACACAATAATTAGGTTACAATTTTATTAATCGAGATCAAAGATATTAACTGCTTTCAATTAATTAAAGTGCGTTTAGAATACTTTCTGGAACCTAAACCAAATTTCCAAAAATTGAAAAAAGCACTTCTAAATAATAACTGTTTTACCTTGTTGACAAAAAGCAGCAAATACAGAGAAGAAGGCAAAGGTGATGGGGCTTTCTGTTTTATCTTTCCTCCAGTCGCTGTGCCTGGCAAGTGTGTGAGAGATCATGGAAGCTGCCAGCAAGGTGGCCAGCAGCAGGAAGCAGGAGGCGGTGGCAAGCCAACTGCTCCAGGACAGAGGCTCTGTGAACCTTTTTCCGGACAGCCCACCAGATTCCATGTCAGCAGGGACGCGGAAGAAGAAAGATACGCTAAAGATATTTTGAATTAGCGGTATAAGTACATACTCGTACATGATGTGGCACACGGCAGGTTAAAACGGCCACCAACTTTAAATGTACGTAATGTAACAAACAAATCAATGGTGATTGGAGGTTATCCACCACTTACCCGCCCTGGTTTAAGTAACAGATGGTAACTCCTTCAAGGCTCTCGCAAGGACTCTATTTTTTTGAACGAATGAAGCTACATTTAGTTTAGAATGAATTTAGACCTCCAAAGTCCCTGCATACGTTGTTAGTATGCAGTATGCAAGTTCTTAGTGGGAAATATAAGATACAATATGTGTTAGTATGAAAAAAATATAGGCAAGACAATGGAACGGGTTGGTGACAGTCCACGATTGTATCCAGCGTATCCTACAAGCACCTGTTTGGGAGGAAGACACAGTACATACATAATAAGGGCATGGCAAACGGTTGGGAGTCCTCTCCAATCGATTGGCAGTTCTAGCAAGAATATGCATGAACCGTGTCTATGAATCATGTCTAGCCGTGAACCACACTCAGCTTCCGCGCCCCTTAGCCGGTTTCTCGGTATTTCGCCTCAAAGAAAATTAAATGGGAGATTGGTGGGAAATGCCCGACGATCCTTAGGAATTCAGCGTCTAGTAGCCGAAGGCAAAGCGAAATCAATGGTTAGACGAAATGGCAAATGGTCGAGTAATCCTAGTTTAAACAGGACACCGCTTTCTTCAATAATTTAAAAAAAAATTCTATCGAAGGGTTTTCATACGGGTCTTCGGAAAAAAAGAAAAATGGGTATACTAACTCTATCTCCCAAGTTTTCGCGAGGAATTTGGTATATGGCGTTCTTTCTTCCAAATATCTCAGGCCTGTTGAAATCTCGGCCTCTCTTCTTTGGAAGACTCCCATCATTCCCTTGAAAAATACAATTCGTAGTTCAAATAAAATCGGTATAGTTTAAAATGGTCCCCACACATAAATATTCTGAAAAACAGAATAAGGAAACTAACATATATATTTAGATGTTTAAGAGATATTTTAAACGAAAAATTACTTAGAACCACATACTTCGCTTTCTGTCAATCAATTGTACAATACGGCATTATAGGATGGGGCGGTACATATACAAATCAAACACAAACAATTTACATATCACAAAAACTAATAATAAAAACAATTTTAAAAAAACCCTACTCATATTCGTCAGAACTTTTATTCCAACAATTTAAAGTCAGAAAATTAAGTGCAATATATTTTTGTCATGCAACATTACAAATTTATAAAGATAATATTCAAAATAAAGTTGCACTATTTAAAAACAACAGAAATCTTAGACAAACATCAATACTTCCTACTCCAAAATGTAAAAAAACACTAGGACAGTTAAGTCATAAATATCTCGGAGTAAAATTTTTTAATTCACTTCCTGAAAAAATCAGAAACATGAACAGTAATATCAACAATTAAACTAATATAATAACACCCCCATACACACAAGCCCTGCTTTTTTATGGGGATAAATCAAATATGTACACATATTATGTAATTAATTATTATATTGAATGTATTGTAATTTATGTATCTGTAAGTATTCGGATACTACGCCGGAGAGGATGGACAGCAAACTCAGCAGAAGGTTTAAATATATTTAATGGTGAAACAAATTAAATACGTGTAAAATGTAAAGTCGATAAGATTCAGTACAGCGTGTTCGCGAGGGAGCGAGTCGGTCGTGTCGGAGAGAGACGGTCGTGTCGGAGAGAGTGTGTCTTGTCGGAGAGAGTGAGTGAGTGAGTAATCTTCCTCCGTTTATATAGGTGATGATCCCTTTGTTCTCGTTTCCATGGTGGGGGTAAAGCGTCTGGACCTCGAACCCGCAGGATCGCTGACGGTGTCATTTTATTTATTATTTTAGCACGAGTACAGTATTTCGTCTACCGGGTCATCATTGAATGAATATTTTGCAATGCCTTTGCCTGATCAGCGGTTTTCGTCTCGGGTGTCATTGATCGATATTTAAATTAGTGTTTCGTAATGTATTGCTGTCTGATTGTTGATTCAGCTTTCTTCGCATTCCCGCTCGTGTTGATTTTATGGTTTTGAGGTCGGCATCCTGCAAAGGTATTTAGCTGCGGTGGCAAGCTGCTACAGGGTCCGCCCCCAGTGAGGTGGAGCCTCACGATTCGTTAGGGTTGCGTCGGTCCGCCGCTGACCTTCAGTTCCTCCAATGCTTGACTTCTGTAATGCTTCCGACATCTCCTCCAAGTGTAGTATATGCCCGCCAGTAGCACTGCTACTGACAGTATGATGAGAGTCGTCCATTGCAATCGGTTTGTTTCCACATGGATGTCTCCTGTCTGGGCGATGATGACTTCTTCTTTGCTTGATGCTTGTCCCATGATGAAGGTGTGCTGGTTGTCGACAGAAGTAATTTTAGATTTGTAGCTCCTTTTATAATACGATTGTTTCGAAATAATTTTATTAAAATTTTGCTGACGGAATAATCTTGTATGTGCCCTCCTCTTGAGGTTTTGTTTAAAACAGCTGTGTGCGTCATTTCGTTATCGCGCGATTGTTTACGTTGCCGGTGTCGTAATACTTGGTGAATGAACTTGCCATTGTGTCGTCGGTCAGCTGTTTTTACTATTATGTTTTGTTTCGGGTTTCGCTTACGCAATCGTTTATTCATAACAATATTTCTGCATTGTATTTGATTTTAAACTTTGTTATTCTTTCCACGATAATATATTATGCTTGATATTTTTCGGGAAATCTGACGCGTCTTCCACTCCTTGTTATCCTTGAACTTGATTCTTGGTCCGTTATCTTTACCGCTGTGTTCTTATCTGGTACTGACACGGCTGATGGCGTTGTTGAAGGGATTATAGTTGATTTTCCTTCCTCGATAATGTATGCTGGTTTGATTCGGTCTATGGTAACTGTTTTTTCTTTCCCTTTTATGAGAATGACGTATGTTCTCCCATTGCGTTTTATAACCTCGTATGGACCGCTATACGATTGTTGTAGTGGTCCACGAATAGTGTCGTCTCGTAACAGAACGTGGGTGGTCGAATGAAGATCTTTGAATATGAAGGTTCGTCTACTGTTATGTTGTGTTCCTTCTACTGGTCGGAGATTTTGCATTTGTTGACTTAGGATTTTCACAAAACCAGTTAAGTCATCCTTATCGGAAGATCTCGCGATCAAGAATTCTCCTGGTCTATACAAGGTCTGCTGATGTGCATTTCAAGTCTTCTCGCCAAGCAGCTCGTATTCCCATTAGCACTGTTGGTAATGTCTCTGTCCATCGGTTAGTCTGGTGGCATTTGATAGCTGCTTTCATCTGGCGATGTAACCTCTCTACCGTCCCGTTTGCCGCTGGATGATAGGCCGTCGTGTGAATTTGTTTCGTCCCTGCCAAGTGGTTAAGTTGTTTGAATAATTTAGATTCGAATTGTTTTCCTTGGTCGGTAGTTATCCGGATTGGTGCACCAAAACGAGTAATCCATCCTTCATAGAATGTGCGGGCGACCGTTTCCGCTTCTTGATCTTTGATGGGGAAAGCTTCAGGCCATCTTGTGAATCGGTCCACACACGTCAAGCAATACCTATGTCCTTCTGACATTGGCATAATAACGATATCGATGTGGACGTGTTCGAATCTTGCCGAATTCAGTGGGAAGTTGCCTTGTGGAGCGTTTACGTGTCGCGTTACTTTGTTAAGTTGACAAGGTAGGCAGTTTTTTGCCCATTTGTTGCAATCTGCTTTAATGGAAGGCCAGACATAACGCTGTGTTATGAGTTTGGTAGTGGCTTTTATTCCCGGGTGAGAAAGGTTATGTATCGTGTCGAATGCGGCTCTTCGGAATCTTGTCGTAACAAATGGTCTCGATTTTCCAGTTGACACGTCACAGTATAAAGATGTGTTCGTGTCAGGAATTATGACCTTTTCCAGTCGTAGGGACGATCCTTCCTGAAGATAATCATTCACCTCTTCGTCGGTTTCTTGATCGTTTGCCAACTTGGCATAGTTAATATGTGTCTTGATGGCGTCAATTCTGGATAATGCGTCAGCAACTATATTATCCTTGCCGGATACGTGTTGTATATCCGTTGTAAACTGGCCGATAAAGTCGAGGTGTCGGAACTGACGTGGACTGCATTTTTCTGCTTTTTGCGCGAAAGCATACGTGATTGGTTTGTGGTCTGTGTATATCGTGAATGTCCTTGCTTCAACCATATGGCGAAAGTACTTGACCGCTAAATAAATAGCAAGTAGCTCTCGGTCATACGCTCCGTACTTTCTCTCTGCTGGGCTTAGTTTTTTCGAGAAGAATGCCAAGGGCTCCCACTGGCCATCCACTAGCTGTTGCAATGCTGCCCCGGCAGTGGTATCGGAGGCATCACTTATGATGGCTAGTTGGGCATCGCTCTCCGGGTGTGCCAGCAATGTCGCTTGCGCCAAAGTTTCTCGGCATTCTTCAAAAGCCTTGATGGTGTCAGGTGTCCAGGGCACTGGCGTTTTGCCCTTAGCGTTTCCTTGTAGAAATTCGTTGAGCGGTGCTTGAGACTCTGCGGCTTTGGGTATGAACCGTCTGTAGAAGTTCAATATACCCAAAAAACGTCTAAGGTCCTTTGTGGTTGCCGGCCGTGTGTATTGTTGGATTGCCTCTACTTTGTCGGGTAGCGGTCGCGTACCTTCGCTGGAGACCAAGTATCCTAGGAATTTGACACTTGAGTCTCCGAAGTTACATTTTGCAGCGTTGACGACTACTCCATAATCCTGTAAGCGGCGGAAAAGGATTTCTAGGTGCTGCAGATGTTCTTCTTCCGAAGTAGATGCAATAAGTATGTCGTCAATATAAGCATAGCAGAATTCCAGTCCTTGCAAAACTTCGTCGATAAAGCGTTGGAATGTTTGTGCGGCGTTCCGGAGTCCAAAAGACATGTAAGGAAATTCGAACAGTCCGAATGGAGTGGTAATTGCTGTTTTTGCGATGTCTTCCTGCGCTACCGGAATTTGGTTATACGCCCGGACCAGGTCAATTGTAGAAAAAATTTTCCTGCCCCGGAGTGATTGGGCGAAGTCCTGGATGTGGCGAACAGGGTACCTGTCTGGTATTGTTCTAGCATTCAAACCCCGATAGTCACCACAGGGTCTCCACTGGTCGTTGGTTTTAGGAACCATGTGGAGTGGTGATGACCAGTAGCTTTCGGAAGGTCTGGCGATTCCCATTCGCATCATGGTCTCGAACTCCTTCTTTGCGGCGCGGAATCTCTCTGGTGCGAGCCGCCTGGGTCTTCCGCTGACGGGGGGTCCTGGAGTCGTTCGAATATGGTGTTTGGTTGCGTGCCGGGTCTCTCTCATCTGTCCATCGGGGCGAGTTAGGTCAGGGAATTTTTGTAGTAGTTGGTGGTAGGTAGTCGATCCTCTTACGGTTTTTACAGAAGCAACTTCGCAAGTGCTGTTACGTCCTTGAGTTGATAGTTTTGTGGTCTGGTCTCGCAAGCGGCGATTTTTGACGTCAACCAACAGCTCAAAATGGGCTAAAAAATCGACGCCAATGATGGGTTTGGAGACATCAGCGATGACGAATCTCCAGGTGAATTCTCGCCTGAGTCCAATGTTCAAGGTCAATGTAAGATTCCCGTATGTAGAAATGACGGTTCCATTGGCCGCTGATAGTTCGTACGGTTGCTTGTCATAACGTCCACAGAGTTTATTCCTGGGGAAGACGCAGAGGTCTGCGCCGGTGTCGATCAGGTATTGTATTTTGGTATTTTTGTCGGTAATAAATAAACGGCTGGAAGTCGGGCATGAGTTACTGGCCGTCATCAGTGCTTGCCCTGGTCGTTTCCCGAGCGGAATGTGCAGGGGACTCTGCACCTTTGAGTGGCTTCTCCGAAAGTACGATGGTACCAGCACATGTCCTCCTCTCTTTCTCCGCTCCTGCTTTGAGAACGTGGGCGATAGCCTTCGCCTCTGCTCTTCGAGCGTGTCCTAACCCGATCCCGATTGCGAAGGGTTTCGCGGACGCGTCTGCCGTATGTTGTCTCGGGAGCATTGACGCCTTGGATCTCGTTCCTTAGCGTAGCCCGTAGGTCTTGTATCTCCGATTTTAATGTTATTGTCAGCTTATGCAGTCGGTCTTCTAACTGCGCATCAAGTCCGGGCGTTATCTCTGCGATGTGAGCTCTGCTTGTGGAGTCTGCAATTGCGTCTGCCAAGTCAGCCACCTTGTCCAGGATAACGTCCTTCTGTGTCGCCAGTACCATCTGCATAGTGTGAGGAAGACGGCCCATCCACAGCGTTCGGAGTACCTCGTCTGGTACTGCTACACCCGCTAGGGTGCGTAGGTGGCGCAGGAATTGAGACGGCTTTCTATCCCCAATTTCTTCGTGTTCTAGGAGCCGGCGCGTCTTCTGTTCCTGTGTTGAACTTAACCGGCGGGTCAGTTCAGTCTTCAGCAGGAGGTAGGCACCGGTTTCAGGTGGTTTGAGTATGATCTCTCGTACCTCGGCAGCGTATCTTGGCTCCAAGGCTCCCAGGATGTAGCCAAATTTGGTCTGGTCTGCAATGATGCCTGATGCTTCAAAACTCCTCTCTGCCATGCAGAACCACATCTCCGGGTCGTCTGGGCAGAACGGCGGGATCCTCACCGCCACTCTGTTAATTTCGGCAGCCGCGTTTCCACTCGGTTTTGGCTGCTGCATTTTGGCGCTGTCTTTACTTCGTTGCTGGTGCTGTCACTGGACCTCTCGTTGGCTTAATTGGTTGGTTCTGAAGGCGATGTTGCGTGTGTTCGTCGGGGGTCACCACTGTAAGTATTCGGATACTACGCCGGAGAGGATGGACAGCAAACTCAGCAGAAGGTTTAAATATATTTAATGGTGAAACAAATTAAATACGTGTAAAATGTAAAGTCGATAAGATTCAGTACAGCGTGTTCGCGAGGGAGCGAGTCGGTCGTGTCGGAGAGAGACGGTCGTGTCGGAGAGAGTGTGTCTTGTCGGAGAGAGTGAGTGAGTGAGTAATCTTCCTCCGTTTATATAGGTGATGATCCCTTTGTTCTCGTTTCCATGGTGGGGGTAAAGCGTCTGGACCTCGAACCCGCAGGATCGCTGACGGTGTCATTTTATTTATTATTTTAGCACGAGTACAGTATTTCGTCTACCGGGTCATCATTCAATGAATATTTTGCAATGCCTTTGCCTGATCAGCGGTTTTCGTCTCGGGTGTCATTGATCGATATTTAAATTAGTGTTTCGTAATGTATTGCTGTCTGATTGTTGATTCAGCTTTCTTCGCATTCCCGCTCGTGTTGATTTTATGGTTTTGAGGTCGGCATCCTGCAAAGGTATTTAGCTGCGGTGGCAAGCTGCTACATATCTTTCTCTGAATAAAAAAAAAAAAAAAGTTATAAATTAAAAGATAAGTTTTCAGGTCACTTCATAAAACATTCCTGATAATAAGTATTTTTTAAATTTATTCAAAGTAAAATCTTTACATGATGACTGGCACTTCATAAATTCTACCCAGATGAACACCTGTATTTCTGAAGGAATTGCTTGTCCCGCTAGCAAATTAGAAAGAAGGACGATGTATGGAATCCTATTATATTCATAAAACAACGGGTTTAAAAAAATAATAACATGACAAATCAACTGACAGTGTATTTAAAAATACAGCTCATAATAACCCTCTTCATTACCAACTGAAAGAGAACTGCTTGATCATATAACAAGCAATTATGAGGAATGACAGTAGGGTTTAGCCAAGCTCCGAACCTAATGCCTTTGTTTTTACCCTACAGAGGCCAATGATAGTTATTTTATGAGCACATTGTTTTTTTAATCTACTGCATAAATATTCTGTTGTAAGTACTTACATCTTGGCATCCATCGCTTTTGATTCCCCCCCAAACTTTGGTAATAATATAAGTAATCCTTGAAAAAAAAATAATTAGTGTAAATCATTGAAGAAGAAGATAATACTAGTAATTCTAAACGAAACATGAAACAGAACAAGACAAAGAAAATAAAAAGATAACGATCGCAACTGGGAATCGAACCCAGGATCTTTGTTTTACCGAGAGCCTCAATCCATTTGGAGATACTATGTCGACTTTTTAAAGAAAAAAAAGGCGACGATGTTCTGGGAAGAAAAAAGGCATTAGAGGTGGATAGGAATCTGGGGGTCAGTATGTCCAGAAGTGACAAACTTTTGAATCCATCGCTCCCACTACGGTGCAAGGAAATGGGTCGAGAGAGTCCGGCTGAATAGGTCAAAGGGTCTCCCTAAACCATCTCTCTCGATCCGGCCCGCCACGCAGTTGGTGAGACATCCACCGCCAAGACCTTGACAAACCTCACCCCCATAAACCAGGGCACCCCTGCTAAGTCACTAAACGTAAAGAATCATCCGCAATCAATAATATAAATTTGGCTCGTCAATTTGATTGTCCTAAAGAAATCTTCCTAGATGTAAAGTCAAAGTTCTCTAATATAATATTTGTGAATATGTAATTGTTTAATGGATGAATAAATAAATCATTTCAAATTAATAGGTTCTTTACCTGAAGTTATAAAGTTCCTTCAAAAGGTCGAGAAGTACAGAGTTGTACTTGGTCATGCCGTTTACTCCAAAGGTGTAGCCCGGGTTCCTCAGAACTTCTTCAGCGGGACCATTTGGCTCTACCGACATCTAAACACAACCAAACACACCAAATTAAATATAACAATTTGAGCTTTTACTCACTTATTCCAACGTAAAATATTATAGAATCTTGTAAAAAAAGTCGAAATATGTCGCAAATTAAAATAAAAATTGATGTATTTATCCAAGACACAATCTAGATTGCATTTAGTTCGGACAGAATCACGCAATCGTACATAAATATAGCAGCCAAAATAATTTGCAGTAAGAAAATGAAAATAATGTTGGTAGCTCGCAGTCGAAGAACGATACAGTTAGTTAAAGTTACGTTAAGTTACATTCGTAAATTGATACGGTCTAATTAACTCAAAGGTTAAAGCACTTCCCGAAAAGGAAATGGTCAAGTAGTGCAATAAGGTAATGCCTGCATAAAACGAAATAGGGATCTGATTGGATAACTTAGAAGCACAAGAGCCAAGGAAATCCAAAAACATTAATAGCAAAGTAATTAACAACCACATAAATCTAAATAAAGGTCCAATACTTAGGTTGTTCCACATTGACAAAGAACATTCCCTTTCCCTTTCCAATTCTCCATCTACCCTTAGGCCTACTACTTCCTTCACTGGAGGAGCCCAGCCCATTTGTTTTAAATCCATCGTGAAAACAGAAAATGTTATTCATAACATATGTGATTAAAGTTGAATAGAGTACAGAACAGAATACGTTATTCAAGCTAACATCTTACCACCGTAACAGCCCTAAATGTTATTCCTCGAAAATCATTTCTTTCGGCATATTTGAAACCTTTTCTCCAAATTTGTAATCCTACAAACAAAAACAACACTCTTAATCAGTAATTATAATCAAAGCTGTCATCAGTTGTAAGATCAATGGTATAAGTGGTTAATTCAATGAAACAATCAGTAATATAATCAGTGGTATAATCAATGGTACAATCAGTAGTATAGGTAATCAGTCGTATAATAAATGTTACAATCAGTAGTATAATCAGTGGTATAATCCATGGTACAATCAGTAGTATAGGTTATCAGTGGTATAATAAATGTTACAATCAGTAGTATAATCAGTGGTATAATCAGTGATACAATCAATGGTATAATCAGTGTTTCTATCAGTGGTACAATCAGTGATATAATCTGAGGTGTAATCAGAGGTAAAATCACAGGTATAATCAGTGGTAAAATAAATGGTGTAATTGGTGGTTAAATCGATGGTACAGTCAGTGGTATAATCAAATGTACAGTCAGTGGTATAAAATGGTTTAATGAGTGATAAAATCAATGTTACAATCAGTGGTACAATCAGTGATAAAACCAATGATATTATCATTTGTATAATGAGTGATAAAATTGATGGTAAAATCAGTAGTTTATTCGGTGATATAATTAGTGGTACAGACAATGGTATAATGATCGATAATATTAATAGTTTTATCAATGGTGTAATGAGATAGGTAGAAGGCTGATGAGAAGAAGAATATTTTTTTAATTAATAACAATAACCTGGCGGCTGATGCTGGTTCCATTGTCCTAATTCATATACTTCAATAGTTCCTCCAAGCCTGTAGTGAACATTATATATCTCACACAGAATGAAGGCAAACTCATTGTCTGAAGGTTTACAACATGGCTGGGCTCTTGGTCCGGAGGTCTGATCTGACATGATGTCATTCAAATCCTTATTAAAACCTAGACAAAACAATAAAAAAGTGAATTTTGATAAAACTAGAGCAGACCAACAACAGAAATCAGTCTTTTTGATAGTATATTCATGTAAAAGCATTCCTGGCATAAACAAAATGAATAAAACAATAAAAAATTGGATATAATAAGTGTATAGGCTTGAAAAGTTCGTTTGAATGTGAACATAATATACCTACATTATATTATAAATTTAAAAATGTGCATGTTCATTTATGGTTACTTACATTTTCTTAGAACGACTGTTAAATCGACGTCTACGCTGATATTTTTAGTAGCTAAAGATTCCAAAACACGTGCATTACACATGGGGTCAACCGACGTAGCATTTTCTGTAGAATTAGAGGTCATGTCGCTTTCACTATCGCAGGGAGTTGAATCAAAGATCAACCATTTGTAAGAAGCGTTAAAAATTTCCATTGCTGATGCCTGTAAAAGAAACTATGCGTAATATTTATTCCAAGTGGAAGATACCTACTCTCAGTGTCGCCCAAAAACAACCTAAATTTATTTGACTAATTAAGGTGCACATTTATGTAATTTCTTAAATATGGCAAGGCGGTGGCAAAATGAAGAATTCCAACAGCACTCATCGGCAGAACAATTAAAATATCATTATTTAATGGTTTAAATTCGTTTTAATTACAGTGTAGTGATGCAGATGGACAATTTAAGCCACGAGGGGTCTGGTCTGCACAAATTCTCAAAATAGTATTAACTTTTAATACAATTAGGTTTCATTGCAGAGAATACCCACAATATTCTAGAATACCTATAGAATACCCATAATACCAATATACCTTCTTCCGCCTAAAAATATAACGACTTTTCTACATGTAGGTTGTGTGATGTCAAATGTATTTTTTAAAAACTTGTAAAAAACAGCTCTCAAATACCTTCTCCATCCTTTCCAAAAGCGTCTTCTTAAGTATTTTTAAATCCCTCCCAAAAAAAGGCGGGGATTCTGATTTCGAATGTTTCAAGGACAAGTGGATCACCTTCATACATTATATTGTGATTGAATTCGTTAGTACGGAAAGTACACATGCGTAATATGTAGATATGTTATTAGTTATTAATTTTACCTTTTCCAGAATCCAGTCACCATTGGGGCAATCGTTGTCAACCACTATTCCAGAGTCGCTATATGTTAGTAGAAGCATTTGCGATAATTCCACTTCCAGATCTGTTGCATTTCTCCCGCTTCCATTTTCATCCAAATTCTTCGTTGTGATCATGATTCCATTGTAGAAAAACAGCTTTGATAAATAGACCACATCTACAATTTCAACAATTGAATAGGTCACCTCGAATGGTTCGCCACGTTCGGTGCTTAGCAAGAGTACCTGGGTTCTGGGTTGATGGGGTGAGGTTTATTCATGTCATGGTGTCGAATCCGAAGAGGCCGGTTGAGGTAGACCTTTGACTTCTACAACCAGATTCTCTCGATCCACAGCCTTGCATCGCAATAGAAGGGGAGTATTCATACTTTCGTCACTCCTAAGACACACTGACCCAGATTCTTAACCACCACTCGCACTTTTTTTCCTTTCCGGAAGTTCCTCTAAATCATTTAATTCAAAAGACCCCCCACACAGCATCCCAAAAATACCATGGGCCTTGACAGATTAATTAATCTTTAATAGTACAAGATTTCTTATTTTGACAGTCTAAAATAGGTATATAAAACAATTTTATGGTCATTAATAATTAAAAATTTCATTCAATAGCACCATTCCTCTTGTCGTACTATGATGCTGTGCTATAACATCTTTTATGCAGTGTGGTATGCAGTAAGGCTGAAGTTTTCAGGCACATACATATAAGCCATAGCATTTCAAGAGAAATAGACTATCAATAGAGTACTACTCTATAGTATTAATTTAGGAAAGTAATTAAATTTTACAAATATTATCTAAAGTATTTACTCATTTACTGAAATGCTATCTTGGAAAAAATAAATCCGATTACAACTGCGACTAAATTAGATTTTAAGAGTTTTTATACAATACATTCTTTTCACAAAAAGGGAAATTTCAACTCGCTTAAAGCATTGGTTACAAACCTTCTATTGGCCAACATATGAAGAATGTTACAAATACTGTTTTCTTATCAACAAAGTAATCTTTTGACATCAAGGACTTCTCTCTCGAATTGTGATATTTCCCCACTACCAAACTTTGACAATCCAGTGCAAAAGATATCAGCACCAAATACGCCAATATCCACATTTTTACGTGAATCCTTTATAAAGTTCTGCAAAGAATATAATTATATGAGTACATACATATTACAAAGGTTAACTTGTTTAGGTTGATTGGTTTAACCCTAGAATAATAATAGTGTGTCAATTTGACTAACTTTTCTGTCGATCGTCACATTTACGCTCGTTAAGTTTGGTAATTTAAGGTTTTTTTTACATTAGGTCCACATAGGAGGCCATTACGAAAATAATTTCACTCAGGGCCTATATCATCTTTGGGGTTGCTGTGTGGAGGGTATTTTTAGGAAAGGAAGTTCTGGGAAGAAAAAGGATATGAGAGGTGGGTAAGAAGAATCTGGGGGTCAGTGTATCCAGGAGTGACGGATGTATGAATCAATCCATAATCCATCTCTGCAGTGCAAGGCTATGTTCCGAGAGAGTATCCTGAAGAAGTCAAAGCGACTCCCTCAACCACTCTCTCCCGATCCGTCCTACCTGAGGCTCCGTCACCGTCCCAACATCGGGAGACTCCGTCTCCCGGTGGGCAGACGCATCCACCGCCAATACCCGGACAAACCTCACTCCATGAAACTGGGCCCCCTGCTAAGTCACCAAACGTAGCGAACCACTTGGGGTGACCTATGGCAGGTTATCCAATAAATTGTTTCCCGAGGCATCGGAACCCATACCCGCCTCCCAAATTGAGACCATCGTCCTGCACCGCTGTGGGAGGGATAGATTCATACGTCCGTCACTCTACTGGACACACTGACTCCCAGATTGCTACCCACCCTTCATTCCTATTTCCTAATAAGAACTTTTTTCCAAAAAACCCTCCACAGAGTATCCCTAAAGATGACACGGGCACTGAGGGGAATTATTTTACACAGAGCTTCCTTTGTGGAGTTAATGTGAGAAAAAACCGTATCATTCTGTTCTTCTCGCAAAAAATATATAAATTTTTGTATGTATAATTTTTAGAGTTTTAAAACCATGTTCGATCTTGTGAGAAACGTGGAGATCCGCAAATAATTCAAGGCTGATGTGAGCTTAATGAGTAAGATTAAGAAAGGAACCCTCAGATGGTTTGGGCATGGAGAGCGAATGAACGAGAAAAGGAGTGGAAGGAGAATATAGGGCGCAAATGGTTTTTTTAATATGAATACCCCACAAGAGTCCCAACTGCTCCCGTCTGAAGCCTGTGAGACTATGGCATCCCCAATTGGGGTATGTTGTGAGGCTGAAGGTAGTGGGGAGGGGAAGTTGATAGGGAAGAGGAAGGTGGGGAAGTACCTGGCTATTCAGATATGGTCACCAAACACGGCTAATGCCATTTCAAGCAACGTTTCAATTCTGAATGGTGGTCTTACACCAGGGCGATACTGAGAGTATCTTCCACTCTGGAATGTGAATGGTAGAAGAAGTCGAGGGCGCCCAAGAAGGACATCCCACGACCAAGTTAATTAGATACTTGAGTCAAGCCATGTCAAGAGTCAGAATAATAGAAGAGCACGTATGAGAAGATATATGAATGTGAACGAGGCAAGGAGTGTGTGCCAAGACCAAGTTGTTTGGCGGTCCGCCCTCTCTGCCTACCCTTGCGAAAAGTCGTGATGATTAGTTAGTTAGTTAAAAAGAATTAACAGTTGATAATATAGGTATTCTGACATAAACCAAAGTTTAGTTCCGTTAGTACCTACTACCTATTCAATTTTAGCGTGGTTTTTATTGTGAATTATAGCACCTAAAGTGTATTTAACTTCACTTAGTATTAAAAAAGGAAAATATTCACTTCATACGTTCATCTTATAAAATATAGTATTCTCTCTGAAACTTAAATACTTATATCATGGTATCGACTAACGTTACACTCGCTTAAACTCCTATTATTTTCCATATCAAAAATCTTGTATTTATATGGCGAAAAATGCTTGCAAAAATTCACGAAAAGTTCATTCGTATGCTCTTTGATTATTTATTCCTTGTGTTTGCAAAAAAATACCTCTCTCCCTCTCGTAAACGTTCATTAATAATTCTGTTTCCAATACAAACATTAACAAATGTAATTGCATGCAGTCATTGGAATCGATTCTTTTGATCTTATTAAGATGGAACCGGGTGCCGTTTTTTCCATACAAACGTAATTCCCCAATTCCCTCTCTAGAGTTTGACACTAATGCAAATATTTTTTGATTATATAAAGAATTAAACCCTTCTTCTCTTGGTCACGCCATAACTTCAGAACAACTTTACCTATTTCATTCATCTTTTTTTTAAAGTTTTCTAATACTTTGTACAAGGTTCTTACGGAAAGAAAAATTAAGAAAATTGAACAATTTCAGTTAACTTAACGACTATTTTAACTTCGCACTTTTGACAGTTCGCGCGTTTGATGAAAATTTTTTTGGATACAGAATTACCTATGGATTTCTAAAAATTTTGAATATTTTAAATAGGTACCTATGTTAGGTACAAAATTTGATTGATTGTTCTTATAATATACAAAAACGAATAATTTTAACACACGAAAAATTAAAATTTGAAAAAAAATGTGATAGGTCTCACTCGAGCTGTTTGAAAACTGAATATACTGGGACTGTATATATATTTCTCTATCTATCTAAATACAATATCACTAGTGCAATATTACAAATCGTACATAGATCCCAACACACTAACATCAGACCAGCCTTTAATTCGGACATACACTAGCACAAAACACGATCCCAAAATCAAATACACTTAGCATCATTTACCCACACAACTAAATTTGGTATTAACTCATTCCATTATTTATATTTATTTATATTTGGGAAAGTTGACAGAAATACATAAATTACAAAATAATACAATTATAAAATGGTGAATTATGGCAATTATAAACTTTCCACAGATAATAATAGTAAACACCTTTATAACGTGTGACATTATAAAGGTGTTTACTATTATTCATTCATTTTTAGTTACATTATGTGAGGGGGGGAGGAGAAATATAGGATAAGGATTAAAAGGCTATGGACGCGAATATATAGGGGGAGGGGTAGATTGAACTATTGCGTATAGACAATACAATGCATTACCTAATGAAATAAAGCAATCAGTAGGTACCTAACAAAAAAATGTTAGTTAAAACGCTTAAAGAACCAGTAAATATTGGCTCGCCTTCATACGTTTGTTTTTTTATGTTTTATGTGTATGGATGTCTCTCAGTATTTCTAAAATCTCTCTTCTTGACAATGCATTTTTTTTTCCTTTTCAATATGTTGTATTTTTTAAACGTGTAATATCTGTGTAAAATGCTTAGGTATATCTATCTGTCCTTCCCGTAATGAGTATTTTTCTCAACTCATTGGGAATAATGTGTTACTTGTCATGTTTTTGTAATATATTATAATTAAATAAATAAATATATATTTATAGAACGCGGGAGGGGGTTCACGGGAGGGGGTTCGCGGGAAGGGGGAGCGGGAGCGGGAGAGGGTGGCCAAATAAGGTGGAGGGTAGGGAATGCGGGAGGGGAACGGGGACGCACGTGAAAGGACATGCAGGGAGAAACAATTTATTTCTTTGAATATGGCATTGCAACGCATACGACCACTAGCAAGTCGGTACGTTTTGCTTTTTTTTATATATATATATATATTTTTTTTTTTTTTTATCTTTTATTCCAGATCTCGGGGAGGGTGGTGCAGTCCCACGAGTTCCATATAATACATATACAATATATCAAGTAAAATAAAAATATTGCAAGTTGAGAGAAAAAAAAAAATACATGGTAAAAGAACATAATAGATAATAATACAAAACAAAATAAGAAAATTTGAATTAAGTTAACTTTTTGTTATAAATCTATGTCATCAGGAAGTGGCTCCACCGCTTGTAGATGGGACCCTGCCAGAAGTGGAATGCTGCCATCACAAGACTGTTTTCGCTCGAGGCTAGTCGCGTTCTGAAGTTAGTGATCCGTTTCTTCATGAGTGCTCGGAATCCGGGAACTCGCCCTTCTTCAAACATCTCGGTGGCACTGCAGTACCAGGACAACCCAAAAAGCGTTCGATACGAGTTGTTGTACTGTACTTCCATTCTTTTTAGTGATGCTTTCTTGAAGTTGGTCCATAGCTCCGAGGTATATAGGCTCGTGCAGTACGTGTTAAAAAGTTGCCTTTTTGCAGCTGGGCTGCACTTGTTAAATCTTCGAGAAATCATATTTGCCCTTATGCACAGTGATCTTCTCTGTCGCTCAATATCCGAGTCATCGCTGAGGTCTGCTGTTATATATATATATTACTTCTTATAGTTGGAACCTCCAAAACCGTGGAAATTGCCTGGTTGGAACGTCGCCAATAGACGATCAGTATACAAACTATGTATTAAAAAAAATGAAAACTTACAAACGTGAGTATTATCTTCTAATATATTTAGTAAAAATTTTAAAGATCGATCTCGTTTTAAAGGAGAAAAATGGGGAACAGAAAACAGGTATTTCCAACCTTAGGTGCAGTTGTCCCTTTCTCTAAATATTCGGAGGAGTAAGAGCGACGGTAACAGCAACAGTTTGGTATTTATATAAAAAATTACGCTAGCGTCTGTCGTATACACTCGCTTCACTGGCGGAAGTGCTGCCATCTGTAATATTTAAATAGAAATATTAAAGTTTTCATATTATAGTTTCCCCGCAGATGCGGGTTTTTACCTGCTAGTAATACCTAATGTTCAATATTCGAGTTTCCTCTTAACGGACTCCCATACTAAATTCCGTGCTAAAAATGTTTTGCATAATACAGATTGTCATTGGGCGCTTTTATAACTTCCGCGGTTACGGCACGGCAACCGCACAAAAATCAAAAAACGTACGTTCGTTATCACAATATTGCTGCTACTCTTTCTTATTCACTAAATAATAAGAATGAGACAAACGATATACGTATGTTGGTATGTTCGCTTCATCCAAAGAAAAAAGAAACAATTTTCTTACATTGCTTGCACTCGCATTTTTTTATGTGAATACCATACTAGAGTTCCAACTGCTCCGAACCCCAATTAGGGTATGTTGTAAGGCTGAAGGAGAGTAGAGAGGGGAAGAAAGTGGGGAAGTGGAAGGTGGGGAAGTATCTAACTATTCAGATCTAGTCACCAAACACGGCTAAAGCCTATTCAAGCAACTTTTAAATTCTGAATGGTATCTTACACTAGGGTGATACTAAGAGTAACTTCCACTCAGGAACGTACCCAAATATACCTTAGATACATTATTTCAAATTGTTAAATTATGAAAACACAAATCAATCAAATAAAATTTACTTGCGCATAAACCCGCGACCTCCGAATCGCTTGTCGAGAGTCTTGCCCCTCGACCACGGTGGCTGTCAAAATCGTATCAATTAAATGAGACGCTAGGTGTTTTTTGCTGCTTTTAAGGCTCCGCAACTGGGCTCGAAAAGAAGAAGATGGAGAGATACGAAATTACGAATGTTAGAGGAGAGCGCTTACATTTACATCGCCAAAATCGATGCGAAAATTGCGAAAATGTTTAATAAAACACGACTCGTTTAAAATATATCAAAAATCTCTTTGGGAGCATCTTAAGTATTATTTAAAGAAACATTGTTAATTTTTCACAAATATAATTTATAACAGACTTGTTTTTAATAATTTTTGGAGCATACTTTGCGATTTTTTTCTATCGAGGGTATTTCATATAATTTGCGTTTCGGCTTGGGCAGACATTATCTTCAAAAATAACATATATTTTTAAGAGCTTAAAAACTTCAAATATTTAAGGGAGATATGTAAGAAATCGGTAGAAATTCGAGTTGCGGCCCATTAAAATTCCTACGGCAACGGCACGGCGGCGCCGGTAATTTCACTTAGCATTTCTTTAATACGAGAGAGGGGAATATATGACAACGAACAATTCTCCTTTATGGGAAGCAGACGTATGATCATCGTTTGTCTCACTATTATTTAATGTGTAAGAAAGAGCTGCATCACTAGAAATGTACGTTTATTGCCTTTTAGTTTCGCTGCCGTACCGTCGCCATAGGAATAATAAATGCTCCCATAGCTGTCGCTGTGCCGTTGCCGTGGGAATTATAAAAGCAAGTACCTACCTACCAACGTACCAATGCACAATTTAACGCCTAGATATAGGCAATATTCATAACACAGTAATAATGAAGAGTCTAATTTTCTTCTAAATTACTGTACATATTTATGTACGTAGTGACCAAGCGAAGTTTTATCATGCCTGTTTAGTTCTGAAACAGCTTAGAAACTGAAAACCATTTTCCCAAGTCCTTGCACTGTTAATTTCTCCCTTTGTTCCTCTCATACCTTGAAATTTCACCCACTTATTTACTACAAAAAGAAGAAGATGTTGACTACCTACCTGGCAAAAATACACAATATTGCACAAAAGTCGAAAAATACCCACATTAATCAGTTGAAAATCGTTCACAACGTTATTGAAATCGTTATTGAAATCACGCTTGAAAGGTCGTAAAAAGTGCTAATTAATACTAAAAGTGTCGGTAATTGTAAGCACTCTTTGTGCTATTATCGTAGAGAGCAGCCATCATCAAGATTGCACCATCACAGCGTATAAATCCAGCACAGATAGGGGCTTTTTCCTTTCCAATTGCCATTTCCTGTGATACTTTAAAAAACGCCGTCAATTGTCTTGCATCACACAAATGTAGATTACAGTCCACCTCTCTTTCGTTTCACGATATTTTTCGTGACAACGCCTCTTTCTTTTTGATCCAAATCAAATAATATGATATAAAGGTATTTTTTCCCAGCGTCAGGTTTTTTGCGCAGCAGGAACCAAATTCGTTTTATTACGTCGGCTTCGGCAGGAACATGAAATATATTACGCGGCGTTAGAGTTTCCTAGAGTCGGTATGCCGACTGAATGTCAGCATACCGACAGCGCGTCAGTTTCACAAAATGGATACTATCTGCAGGAAGAGGAAGATTGTTGCAATGTTACTTAAAGAAATTATGGATGATCATCAGGAAGATCAGGTCTTTCTTCGTGGTATTTTTAAACTCCGGATCTTTCAAATCTTTGTGTATCACGTTATTCTGTACAAATTCAATTAAACGTTCGTCCTTGTCTGCAGAAAACCTCACTGCCGGCAATTTGGCAGTACTTTGTAACATTTTGAAACCTTCAGGACACTGAAAACGCACTAGCATTCAAGAAACAATGGCGAAGGGAGGGCAAAAAACGCTGTGCACAATGCACAACGCAATAGACTTCTCCGTGAAGAGTCGGGCCTAACACGTCGGCGCAATACGTTCCATACCGACGTGACGCGTTGGTGGAACGAGTTGGCGACGTGAAACGCTCAGGTCGTCCACGTCCAAATCACGTCGTCCACGGCACAAAAAATCTGTAATGAAAACATACCCTAACGCAATGTTTTGCTTTGCAAGTCTGACCTGTGCAAACAGGGATATGTTACACTATCATTACGAAATTCAAATGTTCATAATAAATGTTTTTTTTTTAATTATTTTTTTTTTTTTAACAAAATATAAAAGTAATTGATAGCTGAATAATAATTCGATAAACATTTCTTTGATAACTCAGCAGGGGTGCCGGGGTTTATAGGGTGAGGTTTGTCCGGATGTTGGCGGCGGATGCATCTGCCCACCAGCTGCATGGTAGGCCGGATCAGGAGAGAGCGGTTGAGGGAGTCCCTCCGACTTCTCCAGCCGAACTCTATCGGGACATTGCCTTGGGAGTGGAATAGAATATGGAACCAGAGAAGAAGGAATGGATTCATGCGTTCGTCACTCCTGGGCAGACTGATTCCCTAGATTCCTACCCACCCCCACCCTTCATACCCCCTTTCTCTCCCAGAACTTCCTATCCTTCTTTTCCCAAAAAAACCCTCCAAATATCATCCTCAAAGATGACATAAGCCCTGAGGGGAATTATTTTCCTTAGGGCCTGCTGTGTGGGGCTAACGTAAAAAATAAGATGTACTCCCATAAAAAGCTATATTTGTGTGTTTAAGAGGAAAATTGTATGTACGAATATTTTAAGATTTTTTTTATTACTGCTATTTATACTATGTGGTTTTGATTTTTGAGAAGTTTTTTTGTTGTTGTTGAAGTTTTCAGTATATTTTTTTAATTGTGTTTTGAATTCTTTGAGGCAATTTTTAAATGATCTTATAATTTCTGGAAATTTATTAAAGAAATTTGTTCCTAGTTGTTTGTGTAGATATGTTGATCCAAAGTTTTTTTACACATCTAAATCGATAACATGTGTTTTTCTCAGATTTGCTGTGTTTTTTAATGGTACGTACTTTTTATATTCAGGATGTTAAGTGATGTAGATACTTAACTTACTTTAACCAATGATTCCTGAAATTTGTAGTAAAAATGTTAATTATTAAACTTTGTTCTCTGGTGACTTTTTTGATGTCTCTTTATGTTTTTTTTTCAATTTTTTTATACCAAATTTTTTCCGGTTAACCGTCCGACCATAATGTGGCAATCCCTTTTCCTAGCATACCTTGTTCGTTTCCTGGGTGGTTAGTGATTGGTTATCCCTTTTCCTAGCAAACCTTGTTTTTTTCCTGTGTGGTAAGTGATTCGTTATCCCTTTTCCTAGCATACTTTGTTCTTTTCCTGTGTGGTAAGTAATTGTTTATCTCCTTTCCTAGCAAACCTTGTTTTTTTCCTGTGTGGTAAGTGATTGGTTATCCCTTTTCCTATAATACCTTGTTTTTTTCCTGTATGGTAAGTGATTGGTTATCCCTTTTCCTAGAATACCTTGTTTTTTCCTGTGGGGTAAGTGATTGGTTATCCCTTTTTCTAGCATACCTTGTTCTTTTCCTGTGCGGTAAGTGATTGGTTTTCTCTTTTCCTAGCAAACCTTGTTTTTTTCCTGTGTGGTAAGTGATTGGTTATCCCTTTTCCTTGCATACCTTGTTTTTTCCTGTGTGGTAAGTGATTGGTTCTCCCTTTTCCTAGCATACCTTGTTTTTTCCTGTATGGTAAGTGATTGTTTATCCCTTTTCCTAGAATACCTTGTTTTTTTCCTGTGTGGTAAGTGATTGGTTATCCATTTTCCTTGCACATCTTGTTTTTTTTTACAAATATTATGACCCAATTCTAGCAAACATAACATCGTCTCGTTTCATTCTTAGTATTTACAGTCCATTACAAGTGCATCTAATTCGTAAGCAGTTTCGGATGCAACAGCTGCAGAGGTGTTTTTGGTTGTAAGTTTCGTGTACTCATACTTATTACTAATTCTGTCAATTGCGGTCTCGTTGATGTTTTTAAATTGAACCCCATCATTGAATACTTTCTTGACTTTCATGAATAGTTCTGCCTCTTCTTCATCGTTTCTCGTCTGAGAGGTCTTGTACCGCTTTCCGCCGAAGTGGGCCGTGATCTCCTCAATGGGTCTGCCTTTCGTCTCCGGAACAAAAATTGCCGTGATTATGAAACATAGGCAACCAACGACAGCAAAAGCCCAAAAGACGGTGTGACTGCCGAAGACGTTGACGGCTTTGGCGAAAAACAAGGTTATCAAGAAGATGGAGAACCAAGGCCAGATTAGAACGATGCTGATTGCTAAACCACGAACCTAAAAGAATACAAAAATACTGTTTAGATAAGAGGTGAGGGCGAACATATAAAAAGTATATTATGAAGAAAATATAAGAGAAACTCGATCGAAAATCTGATTTTGGCAATAATACTCTAGAAAATGAAAAAAAATCGAGTGCAGTTTACACGCGGTAGAAGCGAAACTTTACCAAAATAATCTCAACCAATACTTGAAAAGCGAGGTCATAATTAAAGCGACCAATTAAGGCAGACCTAGCGAAATTTCCGTTTCATAACTCAGCCAATAGGAGCCTTTAAAAGTGACATCACGCTCAAAGTGGCCGATGAGCACAGTTGATGCATCCCAGGTGCAGTAATCGTCATTTCTGTTTCATCCGAAATCCAAATCACGGCGGGAGAATATAAGTTTCACTTAAAAAAAAAAAACAAAAGAAAACATTCGATCAAAGTTTTATTAGTAAATTATTCATTACCTGAACCAAAAACACTTCCGATACGAGTACGTAGAGAACGGGTCCAATGCCCATAGAGAAGGTGCTGACAGACACAGACAAGGCGGTCACCGGGATCCAACCGATAGTTGACACGTCATGGCCGGTATCGCGTAGGTAGAAGTAGGTTCCGAGGGAAGCCATTGAGATTACAACAGTGCAGCATGAAGAAAGTATCAGGATCTGTATAAATAATAAAATAAATATTTAATGATGCATTTCAAAACCATCTGTCTTCCCTCTCTGATGTACGCATACAGAAGAATATTGAAAACATGACAACGAACTATTCCAATTTATTCTTTATAAGTTTGAGTTAACAAAATCTATGGAAGGTGTTGTCCAAGTATGGAGCGAAAACGAATCTCATGTAGGTAATCTCGTCTCTGTATGAAGAAAGCTTTGCGGGTAGTTTTACGGGGTGATTTGACAGCACATGGTTAATCAATCTATTCATGGAAGATTTGAAAGAGGTGGGCTTGGACACGAAATTGAGTAATTTGAAATATGCTGTAGGCTGATGATGCGGTGCTGATTTCTAACATTGGAGGGGATCCCACCACTTTCCCAACGGCATTATAAGGAAACATATGGTTTCCTCCTTCACTGCACACGTCAAGACTATAATTTATTGAACGAAGCTACATTTATTTGAACGACTCAAGACCCTCTAATACCCATGAATATGGGGTTAGAAACAGTATGCAAGTACTGATTTCTAACAGTATGAAATATCTACAGCAGCTATCGGCAATTGGCAGCCCGCGGACCACGTCTGGCCCACGAAGGGGTCTCTTCTGGTCCGCAGAGCCAGAAGGCAGATTTCTTGAACGAACGATTGTGACAACGTGTAATTTTCATTAAATAATTTTTCACCTGCGCCGTTTTTTCCGTACGTTTCGTGTACGAGTAACATCAACGGTCGCGTGGCCCCCAAAAAATGACAAATTCATACTGCCCACCACCAAACCTAATTGCCGACCAATGGTCTACAGTCTGTTGAATGAAGGAAGAGAGTGTGAAGAATGAGATAATTATAAATGAAAGTTAGTCTAAAGTTACGGTGTTGTGAATGACGAATACTTGGAGCAGTTGGATGAGTTTGTTTGTCTGGGAACTATTCGTTTGTTAACGAGAGATGAACAGGCTGAAAGTTCCTTTAATAGAGCATTTAACGCACTTGGCGCTAACAAAAACTATACAAAGAATCAAAGATGGCAGTCCACAGTGGAGTGTGAAATCTTCCACCGGACGGACGGCAGTGAGGTATAAAACTGGCAAAAGAAGGATGAAAGTAGACTGCTGTAGAAATGAGATCCCTGAGGCGTATAGTCAAACCACGTATGATCGATGATCGTGTGAAAAATGTGGAGATTCACAAAAAATACAAGGCTGATGTAAGCGTTCGGATTAAGATAATGAGAGTGGCGCTTTGATGATTTAGGCATGTTAAACAAATTAAGAGGAAAAATACTGCTACTAATAATATATTTAGAATCTTAACAACGTAAGTAAAGAAGCCATGTATACAAATTGCGACTCGCGACCCAGTACGGATCTACTGTCGAATTTGCCTTATCAAAAAAGAAAAATAATGTGGGAATCTTAACGACGTAAGTGAAGAAAGAGCGTAAACAATATATGCCCGCGGCATGGCGTATTGGACGAACGTAGGTCAAAATCGCCCTAGCAGTGCTGGAGATTCGACCTTTCCGCCGGGTTATTTTAATTAATTCTGGTGTTCACATATTTAAAATGTTGTTTCTAAACGTTTCCCTCCCGAAGTTATTCATTCATCATCTAGAAAAATAAAATCTGGTGCTTACCTCTAACTTTGTAGTTGAAAAATGGGTTATAAGGTTTTAAAATCGTTGTACGTAAAATATATTTACGATAAGGTATTGTTTATTTTATTCTTAAATATAAAGAGCTTTCATCCTCAGGGGTTTGTTGAATAAAAAAGTTATTATAGTTACGAAAAATGTGGGTTTTGAGCATACAAAAATTATTAGGATTGTGTACCTAATGAAGAAAGGTGTGTTTTGAGAAAACATGACACAAATATAAATGTAGTAGAAGTCGGGACTTGGAGAAAGACATGGCTTAAACGAATTAACCAAACACTTGAGTCAGGCTACGACAAGAATCAGATAACGTAAGGGTATGAATGAGACAACGTAATGAACGTAAATGAAGCATGGTGCGTGCTAATACCGAATTGTTTGGCCTACGAGAAACGCCGTGGAGTTATTCATATTGACTGCAATGATGAACACTCATCTACATTCAAAAAATCTCTTCCTTTCAATTGCTCTTATCCACCGAGCTACGACTGGTTCGAGTCCCGTCGGCGGCATGTATCTTTTCTCGGGAGACTTTTTCAATGTAGATGAGTGTTTCGGGCTAATAATTATTACTTATAATAATTGTTACCCTTTGTGCTATGCATAAAAATCTTGTCTTAAACATTAGTTTATCAATTAAAAACAATAATTTATCGCAGTTAAAACTTATAATTAAGATAAGTTAAGTTACAACATAAGATAAGTTAAGTTACAAGTTATCTTAAGTTAACTTAGTTTTACACTTGGTTAGAACTTATCACAGTTAATGTTATCTTCTACGGCTGCATAAAATGCGAACCTTTCTGCCGAGCCTTTCAATGAGAGAGGTTGCCACTAAGGAACCCGCCAGCTGGAGACAGCCGACGATCAAGCTGGACATGGAGGGAGACAAGGAGCTGCCGGCTTCCTGGAAGATGGTGTGAGCGAAGGTCACCACCGCCATGTTGCCCATGAAGATCTGGCCTGTACACAGCGCCACGATCAGTGCAAGGACTCTCAGCGATGGTGGAGATTTCACTTGAAATAAAGTTATACTTTCAATATCACTTGACACGCTTAATAGCAATATTTTTTAGAAAAAAATCCTTTTGATTGAAAGCAGGACTCTTTTAGTGCTGCCGGGGCTTTGTTCTACTACTGAGCTAATTAGACCCTGGATTCAATTTCTAGAAACGACAATATCTTTTTCTGATTTTTCTGTTTAAAATTTTCGATTGAGAGTTGCTTATACTGTCTTCAATGATTAAATATTATAAATAGAAAAATCTGACTGTCATTTATATTATGCTTTGTGAAATAAGAACTTTCTTGTTACTAGACCTAGGACTCTCGTTGGGGGTTTTGATTAATTGTTTGAAAAATGCCATTGGCATGGCCGCACTGGGAATTAATTTTCGCAATCAATTCCAACCAGTAAATTTCATCCGCACATTCCTCGGAAGATCGAATGAAACTGACCTAATTTTAATAAGTGTAGAGTGAGTGCAAGGACACACTCAGGCGCATGTTTAGAAAGTTTATGCCTTCTAGCATTGAAGGTTGCGGTTTCACAATAATTGCATTTTTAGACATCGAATTACCGGTAAAAAATATCGGTAATATTCGCCATTTACCTGCATTCTTTTTTTGGACTTCAGCATATGCTGACGATTCCAGATAACACGTAGATAAATAATGTATTTTGAATAATTAATATAAATTACTCACAGAGGAACTTCCACGGTGACACACTTTCCTCACCTGAAAAAAGAAATATTCCAAATGAGCCGATTCAATAAAAAAAAACCTTTTTTAAATATGTTGCTAAGCCAAGTGTGTAGAGTGAAAAGGATTGCGGGTCACACGAAATGGACTCGCAGGTTACGAGTTGCTCACAATTACACTAGATCCTGTGTCGAGAAAAGCAAGCACACTGCAACCAAATAAGCCATATAAAACCAATGTTTGAGTTTTGTAATCAATTCAGGATATCATAAGGTATATTTTAAAGTAATATTGTCAAACATGTTCAGTGTATTTTACCCAGACAGGCTAAGAATGTCTATTTATGACTTACCAAACTTGGCTTCGTTTCCATTATGCGAAGTATTAGCCTCATGAATAAGTTGGTTCAGCTCTTTTTTAAGAAGATGACTGTGGACTGGAAGTCTTCTTAACCATGCTAGAGCTTCACAGGCTTCCTAAAAAGTACATCAATATTATAAATTTATTGGCATAAGAAATTCTGTCGATTTAAGTTGATTTACGGCGTACCTCATGGTTCCAATTTGGGACTGGTGCAGTTCTCGGGCACCGAACTAAAGTTACTTAACGATATAATATAGATATTATTATTTTCAGGTGACCTCAAACTGCTTAGAACCATAAAATTATCTTATTGGAGGCTTACAGCAAGTTGTTTAACAACATTTGAACAATTCGTCAAATTTCAAAAATATATTCAAGTTCTGTGAAACTATTGGCGCATTATTTAATAATAACTAAATTAAACGATCAATTAAATTGAGTTAAGTGTAAGGAAATAACCTATTGTTCTTTAATTTTCTTAAAATTTGTCATGTTAGTAAAAAGAGCGACCTAAATAAGTGCTGATATTGAAATAAAAACACGTTTAAAAGTCTTTAATAATTTCAACCCTACCTTTAGTTGATTAGTTTTAATCAAATACGATGGTGATTCTGGCATTCTGGACATCAATATAACGAATATGAAAGGTATGCTCAACTGCACGGCCAAAGCGTTAAAGTAGCTCAAATAGTCTCCGAGGACATATCCAGCAATGATTCCCAAGTTGCTGGTGACCATCAGCAGACTTCCTAAAATCCCTCTGTTCTCCAGACTGGCCACTTCTGAGCTGTATATCGGGGTCAATACGAGGTTGCCGCCCCCACCAAATCCAGCCACAAACCTGGCGCAGATTAGTGCTGTGGGATGAAGCCAGACCAGCTTTATGGTCCAACCGATCTGTTGGCAAAATATAGAACATTATTTTTTTACAGAGGGCCTGAGGAAAGTAATTTCCCTCGATTCCTATGTCATCTTTGAAGGGTCTTTTTGAGGAGAGGAAGGAGTGAACATGGGTCTTGAAGGGACCCCTTTTTGAAGTGAAAACTTTTTAGCACCGTTGTGATTTGAAACTCGATGAAACGAAAAATAGCTACCACTAAAAAAAGACCAGGAGCAGGATTTAGCCTGCGAGAGAATGAGATAGTATAATCGGTCTCCTCTGTGTTCGGTGCTTCGTAGCCTGACGGTCTCCTCTTTATGGGGTGCTTCGTAAACTCCACACTCTTGTCTACTTTCGTTTTTGAAGGTTTTTGTAGTAGGGAATAAACTGAAAGGCTGGCAAATCGTTACAAATCCTTGAAATCAAGAACGAGTCGTAGAAACGAACCGTTCTCATATGACAAATGTCAACCATGTACATGTTTGCCGCGCGGTGGCGTGTTTCCCGAATAAGTGCCGAGGGGATCAATGGTGACAGTTCCTCGGAATATCTCTCATTGAAATATCTGTAAAACAAGGGCAGCATTCCCACCTGACGCCTGTGCTCTAAATATTGCAATCCGTTTGGTAAGGTGAAGTAATACGTGAAATCCTATTTAGATACTATTTAGATTAATCTTTATGACGAATTGGCTTACAGTATCAACATCAAAAAATATGCTACGGATAAATTGAAGCTTTTACTAGGTTTTCTATGTAACGGAATTACAATAAAATTATTATTTACATAACAAAAAAAATAAGCGTAAACCACTAAAAAAATGTTTTTTCATGACTTAACTATGAAGTTATACAAGAAACATTTTTATAAAAATACCCCTTTATGGCTAAGACCATTTTTGAGGTTTTCTATGTTCTAACTTTTTTTCACTCTTATAAAATTATGGACAAAATAAATAAAAACCACTTTTTCGCTTACTTGCCGCGCGCAAATAAGACGCTCGATTGCAAATTTTTGCAGGCACGAGAATCGAAATATTTCTAGCGTTTATATTCCTCTTAAGATGGGAGAATCTATCAATCGAACCGCCCGTTTCTGCGCAGAGTCGAGGGTTTTTCAGGTATTTTGGAGCTCCAGACTGTCAAATTCAATAGTGGTGCACACTTGCGATTTGTACAGGGTTAGCAGTTGTGTACTATTAAAGTATCTGCGGGCCCTGTACAGTGCGCCCAGTTTCTGAGAAGCTAACTTACTCAAGACATTATTTCTTTGAAAGATTTGATTAGCTTACTGCGGGGCCTTAAGGGTTTAACATATCTACTATCGATATTTTCTGACCTGACATATATCAAAAGATAATCAATGTACTGTATGTATGTGACGTTAAAAATGTCTGTGTTTAACAACTAAATCGTATTTTTGATGGACGTGTATTGATAAGTGCAATTTGAAGTAGGTACTTATTACATGGAACAGTCGCAGTCGGTGCGACCTTCATCATTGACACAACCCAATTGATGGGAACGGGCAAGTCAAGTTCAACCGAGGCCGAAGCTGTCTTAATAACTAATAACTAACTAACATTTTATAAATTATGACTACTTTGGCTGTATTTATACGTATTGATAATTTAACCGCTCTGAATAGCGCCAGAGGATTATATGACAGTTGGTCTCTCGACAGTTCGCCTCCCGGCATATTTATATCCCTCTCCCGCATTCTCCTTCAATCGTTGCCTCTCCATCAGCCCCCTCCCATGAACCCCTTCGCTCCTTCGTTCCTCTCCGCCTCCCTCCTTCCTTCCCTGCTACTAAACTATATGAAATAAATGCAAATCTTACAGCTGTTCGTGTGAGAATCATGGATTTACAATTATTTTATTTTTTTTATTCAATTTTATTAATTTTAGACTTACCATTTGTTTTGTCCTATGCCTGTCTCACTAGGAGAACCTGTGTTGAGAGCAGGCGCTTAACATGAGCAGTTTATAATAATAACACAAACAAAAAAATACAAATAAAAACACAATATTACATTTAAAGTAACAGATAATCATCAACGTACCAAAAATTAAATACTTGTATGTTAGTTTTGATAAAATCTTTGATGTTGGATCTGTTTTGGCTTGTAATCCAGGACTTGGTGTAAAGGATGTTTTAGCAAAAGGCATAAATAAGAGATTATGCCCTTTTGTTCTAGTATCTCGAGCAGTATGGACATTTTCAAATGTAGTTATGTGTTTGCCGAGGAATGCTAGTATGTTTTTGGCATAGAGTTGCCTAATGTCCAAGACACGGATGGCGGCAGCGTTTGCTCCTCCCCAGGCTATAATACCGTATTCGATTATTTGCCCCCCTGCTATGCTACCGCTAATATGTATCCTTTGCAATCCCTTCCTCTGCCTCTTCCTCGTACCTCACCCCACCCATGCATATCCTTTCCCAAACCTTTCCTTTTCCCTTCCCCTCACTCCTTCCATCCTTGTCTCTAAACCATATGAAATACACTCATTTTTCAAACAACCTATTGTAATTTTTTTATAAAAATTTCACACTATCAAAACTGACCAGTAAATGTAGAAATCTTCGCGATGTGCGCACATAACTCACCAAAGCTTCATCGCAATCAGATGAATGGTGTAGAAAATACTTTATTTTTATTTTTAACTTTATGACTAAAATTTCAAATTATAATTAGCATTTAATTAAATTAAGACAATATTACCGAAACTCAATCGAAAATCTGGAGACAGAAAAATCAGAAAAGGATATTGGCACCTCTGGGACTCGAACCCAGGACCCTTCGCTTACATGGCAACTGAGCTAAGGTGTCTTTATTCAATTCGGTCACCTTTAACCGTATCATACTTCAACTAAGAACTACAAACATTATCTTCATTCTCTTAACGCACATATTATTGGCTGCTATCTTTATATATGATTGCAAGATTCAACTCGAACTAAATGCTATATAGGTATTGTCCGGATACATTTTTATCAATTTTATTTTTAATACGCGACATCTATTGACTTTTCTGCAAGTCCAGGATTAATATTTATTTTTATGTTTAACTTTATGAGTAAAATCACAAATTATAATATTTAATTAAATGTTGCCAATATTAGCGAAACTCAATCGCTATCCTTTTCTGATTTTTCTGTCTCTAGATTTTCGATTGAGTTTCGCTAATATTGTCTTCTTTTAATTAAAAAGAAAATATTTTTAAACGCCAGAGCTCACCATTGTATATATAACCTTTTCGGGAACAACAAATTATCAAAGTTTCATCGCAATCGGATGAATGGTTTAGGAGCGCATAGGGGAGAAACAAAAAACATTCATTCGGGGGATCAACTTTTGGGTCACCCCATCAGATGTCTTCCAGCCTGTTGGGACAAAGCGAAGCTATCAATTTAATGCATATAAGGAAAGCTGGTTGAAATCCTTCGGGTTCATGCTGTTCTATCCTTTACAAGATAAAAGCTGTTTCTTTCTTACAAATAAAAAAAACAGTGAATGTACCATGAACGGTAGAGCATTGGCCATGGCCGCTTTCTTCCTTCCGATCCTGTCGACCAGCCAGCCGGACAAGGGGGTGCCCAAAATGGCCCCAACACAGAAAGAAGAGGCCACCAGCGATGCCTGCAGCTCCGTCAAAGGCCTCCCCAGCGGGGAGTGGTCTCCGGAGAGAATTGGCAGATTCGGAGAAGGAAGGCACAACCGTGGTTGAAGCTCAGAATGTTTACTGAAAATTTCAATGAACAATTTAACCGATGAAGACAATATTAGCTAAATTCTGAAACAAAAAAGATACGGTCACATCTCGGACTCAAACCCAGGCTCTATGATTTGCCGGATCAGTGCTCTGCCAACTGAGCTAATAAGTCCCTATCCGATAGAACGATACAGTTAAATATGACCGAATTGGATAGGCACACATATCAGTTGGTAGAGCACTGTCCCGGCAAGTCATAGGACCTGGAGTCCCAGATGTTCGAGTCTCAGACATAAAAACAATTCATATTAAAATTTCTTGGGCTTAAAGTTATTATGATAATAGATATATCTTTTGTAGATAAAGTTGTTCGATTTGAACTGAATCGATGACCAAATTCAAACAAGATATAAAGAAATGGATTATAAGTATTGGACGTCACACTACTGCAAACATCTGTAAAATAAATTACAAATAGACAGTAATATCAATTTACATACGTCCTTACCCATATAAAACAAATAAAAATAATAAAAATGAGACGATGTATGAATGTGAGTGAGGCAAAGAGTGTGTGCCAAGACCGAGTTGTTTAGCGGTCCGTCCTCTCTGCCTACCCCTGCGGTTAGTTAGTTAGTAGATTTGACAGAATTTACTACTTTACTGCATCTCTTTCTTCATTTATAAGATAACTCTTTTTATGAGATTTACCCACGCTTTCAATCATCTTTATGTTTATTTGTAGGTATTCAAATTTATATGTATCTAAACTTAAATATTCTTATGATATTTCTAAATACTCTTATATATATGGTTTAATTGTATTCAAATTAATATTTATTTAAACTTAAATATTTTTATGATATTCTTAAATACGCTTATATATGATATTCATGTATGTACCTCTACGCCTGTCTCAACACAGGTATAACCTAGTGAGACAGGCATCGAATAATATAATGTAAACATGCCTTATATGTATAGATCGATAAATAAAAAAATAAAAAAAAATTAAGTCTTCGAATTATATTACAGGTTTGGCCTAAAATAATTTGAACATTTTTGTAGATAACTTTGTTGGACATTAAGGTCTCGAATAATTATGGATCCCATAGTACCACCGACTGCAGGCGGTTGGGACTCTTGTGCGGTTTTCACATAAAATAATACTAAGGTACTTACTGATTATAACTGCAATGTATTGATTTCTGATTCCGCCCTTCGGAAAACTGTCACATTCGGCCATGTTTCTATTTCACAAAATTGGTAATAACTAAAAATAATAATGTAACTGCCGTTACAGTGACCAATGTCCCTGTGATTCTTTTTAGCCAACTAACGAACTTACATCATAACTTTATAACAATTTTGACAATAGATTATGAATGGTCGTAAATGTAGAGACCAGAAGGTCGTCGAATGTTGAACGTGGGATCTGAAAAAAGTTCGACCCTTCTTTATTTTTACATGGAATTTTTTTCGGAAGAGAATGCAAAATACTCGGAGTGAGATGATATGAATAGGGAGCGGAATACCTAACCTGATCTTACGTCGCGTTTATCGGTTTGTCCCGCTTTTTGGTATGTCCTGTTTATCGGTCTGTCACGTTTTTTGGTCTGTCCAGTTTATTATTTATCGGTCTGGCCCGTGTTTTTTTTGTCTCCGTTGACTTTTTTGGACACTCAGCCGAGTAACCTACCTCCAACTGTCCAACACCTAAGATTTTTTAATGTTTTTTTTTTAAATTTCTATTACATTTTTACTCCAAATAATGTCAGGAATCGCTCAGACTGGTTGAAGTAAAAATAAACCTTAGCGGACGTGCTCTACAAGTCACCAAAGTTTCATGGCAATCGGATGAATGGTATAGGAAATAATTTCATAACGCTAGAGCTCACCGTCATATACATATACCTAGAAACCTTTAATCTGTATCTAAAATCAACAACAAAATTTCATCGCAACCCTAGAATGATGTTGGCACGCATACGGAACCAACAAAGAAACATTAATTTTTATATAATATTAAGATTTATTTTTCGTATAGTATCTACCTATTGTGTTGTGGGAATTTAAAACATTGTAAGAATTCGGCCTATACAGGATTGCCAAATAAAATTGAACATGTTGTAAGTATTGTTTAGTTTCGTACCATTATGTTGGTAACTATTTGAGTAGCACTGTTATCTGTAATCACCAGTCAGTACATTGGTTTTAAAACACTTTACCCTAAACTATATTATTTCCTCAATTGTGTATAAACTTCACCCTCCACTCCCCTGATTGCGTTTTTGAGCAAAAACATATTGTATTAAATTAACTTTGTGGAAAAGAAAAAAAAACTTTTTTTTTTCTACGAAGAAACCATTGAGGAAAATAATTTCCATCAGGGCCTATGTCATCTTTGGGGATGGTGTAATGAAGGTCTTTTTAGGAGATAGAGGAGTGAACATGGGTCTTGAAGAAACCCATGTTGCAGGGATGGATGGGGTGGCAATCGTTCCACAGCCTGAAGAACAAAACAAAAATGTCAACCGTGTACAAATACGCGTTTGGCGTGTTTTCCGACTACGTATCCCGAAGGGGTCAATGATGTTAGTTTCTCTCATAGGAGCATCTTCCATTTAAATACCAGTAGAACTAGGACAACATTTCTACCTGCGCTCGAAATACTGCAATCCGTTTCTCAAGATAGGGGAATTTATCGCCCGTACCTGCCTCAAGTATTTTGGGGCTCCGAATTCAATATTGCGATTTGTTGATTTGTACAAAGAAACATTTTTTGTTTACTATCGGCAGTATCTGCGGGTCCTGTATAGTACGCCCAGTTTTTGAGAGACTAAGTTGACTCTGGCTGCGATGGAGCCCCCGCACCTGAACTGGTCACTTAGAGCTACACCAAGCATACCAATGGAAGGCTTGTTTTACCTTTGTTAGAAGTCAACTTGAGTACAATTCTCCCGTGTGGAACCCACATTATAATAATCATGTACAAGCTTTTGAAAGAAAACAAAATAAATATTTAACTTTTCTAAGGTTAATTCTAGCAATTATGTTGAACTACATTCACTCTTTTAAATGATATGAATATGCATTTTCAGGCAGAAGGATTTTCATTGACTTGGTATTTCTATATAATTTTTTAGCTGAAATTATGTACCTAAGTAGTTAATTTAATTATGTGAGTCCAAAATTTCTCGCGATGTTGTAATGCTAGAAGTCGGGATTTATTTCAGTGCAAAAATTCTGGGAATAACTATTGTATGAATTCCTCTTTAAAACTAATGGAGGGAAATAATTATGCCGAGTCAGTGACATCTTCAATTTATCACTAAACAAATTCAAAATATTGTAACTGAGGCAGTTCATGCATTATTAATATTTAGCCGTGTTTGGTGACCAGATCTGAATAGCCAGGTACTTTCCCACCTTCCTCTCCCCATCTTCTTAACCTCCTCACTACCTTCAGCCTTACAATATACCCCAATTGGGGATGCCATAGTCTCACTGGCTTCAGAAGGGAACAACTGAGACTCTTGTGTATACACAAAAAAAAATTGTCCTACGTGCGTTCCTACACCATTTATTGATTGCGATGATACTTTGGTGATTTATTATGCGCACACCCGATTTTCTATACGTAATTGTGAGTCCTGACGTTATGAAACTTGCATTAAAAAATTGCAATAGGTGTCGCGGGAGTTTTTTTTCGTTGTTAGTTTTTGGGGTGTTATGCCATGTTGTTCTACCTCCTTCTATAGCCGACGTTTCGGACAGCGTTGCAGTGTCCATGCATGAAAATGCTTTTGGCCGTGAAAATCTAAAAACTTGTCGCGGGAGTTGTTTGACCACAATCATAGTAGCGGTAGAGGATAGCGGGGCAAATTTGGAAAATTCATGCTTCTTACACGGACTGACTAATTTATTCAATTTTTTTTTTTTTGATTTATTGAAATGTAAAAAAACAAAAATATTTTGTATCTCGCTATGTAAAAATTTCATATTTATGCAAACGCCTATAAAAGGAAGTTAATAAAAAAAATTAATTAATTAATATTCGCCTACAGAGAGAGAGAGAACTAACCCGAGGAAGCAATGGGTTAAACCAGCTTGAAGTACTGCATTAAAACTGAAGAAAATATAAACGTACTTTGTACATTTAAAGTTAGTAGTTTGGTCGCATTTAAGTTCAGTTCTAGAAGCAGTCATGTATACATATTGTTTGATTTTTCTTTATTGCATTATTATGATTTTTTTTACTTTATGAGTAAGACCTTAAATTGTAATATTTAATTAAATGAAAACAATATTAGTGAAACTCTATCGAAAATCTGGAGACAGAAAAATCAGTAAAAGATATTGGGCCAGGGCCCGGAGGTGCCAATATCTGTATTTTTCTGTCTCCAGATGTTCGCTAATACTGTCTGCGAATATATTTAATATTTTCTATAATTTCTTTAACTAAAAATACAAATAGGTACTTACTTATAAAAGTTTATCTGAAAAATAATCAATGTGTAGGTTATTTTCTTAATAAAAAAATAAATCTAATATTGCAGATTCTATAGTTAGGATGGTGTTCTTGAAGACATTTGTCATGGTGGCGCTGGCCTTGCTCCTGGGAGGTCAGGGGGGTGCTGCGGAGTGGAGGTGGGAGGGCAAGGTTGCCGTGGTGACGGGGGCCAGTTCGGGCATCGGGGCCGCCACTGCGCTGGCCCTGGCGGACAAAGGGGTCACCGTGGTGGGGCTGGCCCGCCGGGAAGACGAGATAAAGGTTAGAGACATTTATGATCCATTTATTATTTATTGGCCCGAAACTGGAACCTGTTTATCGGCCACGATTCCCGTGACTTTCGCTAAACTGATCCAACACATTTGCTCCGAATCCGGAAACGTTTTCTAACCCTAAAATATTGGCACCAAATCCGGAGACTTTCTCTAACTTAACTTGACATATTGGATCCAGAGATTTACTCTAACTTATTGGCCCCAAATTCGGAGACGTTCTCTAATTTAACCTAAAAAGTTGGCCCCGAATTCGCAGATTTTCTCGAACTTAACCTAACATATTGGTCTCGAATCCGGACACTCTCTCTAACTTAACCTAAAAGATTGGCCTCGAATCCGGAGACGTTCTCTAATTTAATCTAACATATCGGCCTCAAATTCAGAAACTTTCTCTATCTTGTTTTGATGACCTAACCCCTTTTTGTCACAAAATATTATTAAATATGCTATTTTCGTAGTAATTCTAACGTGTAGAAACCATCTAAAGGCCGCCTATGCAACAGACGACCGCTCTACAAGGATAGTGTCTTTGTTGTACATTTATACCAGTGCTGATTGCCATTTTATATATATTTTGTGTTGGCGAAAATAAATTCATGTCTAGGGTAATATGCTCATCAAGTTTGGTTGTTATTTACGCACCCCAGGCTTACATATATCATTATATCAGTGTTCAACGCCGCAGCACGGCTAATTACTGGGGTACCCAAGTTTTCGCACATTTCGGAACACCTTCGAAATCTTCACTGGCTGAAGTGTCCTGAAAGGATCCAATACAAATTATGCTGGATGGTGTTTAAAGCTCTCAATGAAATGGCTCCACCCTATATCTCTGAATTATGCATTCCGGAAAATATTGGTCTAAGGCAGTCAACTCTTAGATCAGCGACATCATCTGCAATCGGAAGGTTGAAAGAACTTAAGCGAAATCCGAACACTAATTTTGGTGATCGTGCATTCGGAGTATCCGGCCCTGAGGCTTGGAATAAACTTCCTATGGAATTAAGATGCATAACCAGCCCAACAGAATTTAGATCCAAACTTAAAACTTACCTATTTAAACACTCATTTCCATAAATTCGCTTTTCCATTCAAATATTTCTATCCAATCTGTTGTTGAGCGATGAATTATCTTATTGCGGTTGAGATCGACGATTAGATTCATTCATTCATTTAAGATACCTATGCTTTCCTCTATATACAGTTAACCCATTAAAATCATTTTCAAAACCGTGTTATAAAATATTGTAATATTATGTACGAACTTCCTTCTTCTTCTGGCGCTTACAATATTAATATTAAAAAAGGGTATAAAATATTTTGTAAAATGTGTAGAATAAAATATGTATGTATGTATATATAAAATCATCAAACTGCTTAGACTTGCAGCAATAACTTTCTTCTCTGTCTGTACCTATATCGGTAGAGTTTTGTTGATCGCTTGGTAATATTATTAATAAAAAAATATTTATTGTTTATTGTTTTATGTAAACACCTATTTAAATTGTAAATCTCTAATTTTAATTCACATTTGTAAATATATATGTATGCCACTAGTTTTCAGTCAGTAGTAATAAGTCATAGTCGTAAGTCACTAGCTATGTACATAATATATAAGTCTTAAATGTAAGTACCTAGTTATAGTTTTGAATCTTAGTTGTAAGTCTATCGTATTAATTTTATTTTATTGTATGCTTATATGTACAGCGCCCTTGAGGTGATTTTTCACAAAAACGGCGCTTTATAAATCAGCCAAGTATTATTATTTTATTATTATACAATGACTGTTTATTGATGTAAGTATTGTAATTTACTATTGTAGTTAAGAAGGACTGACGTCCTTACTAACTGGTAGCTATAGGTTTTGTCTGGCGGGCTCTCGCAATATAACGACTAAGCACACCTACCTTCGGTTACTTTCGTAAACGAGACCATATGACCCAAATAGACCATAGACAAGTGAAGCAATATTAGCACTAATTATTATAATTAGCGTAATATTTACTATTCTTCTGCCTGGCGTCCGGAGATAAAGTGAATTAACTTCGGGAAGTGATTCTACACGATGGTAGGAGTAAAAAAGATTACCAACTTTTTCCGAAATTCCATCTTTTTTTGTCCATACAAAAAGACGTACCTACTTGTTTCGATAGCTCTTGGAAACCTATGGTGAATTGGGCCGCGTGAATTTTGCGCTGAGGAAATAGGGAACAGAAAATGAAACTGGGAGAGGATGCCACCAGAATAATGAATGTCCTACCTTAGTATAGTCTGGAATCCTCTCTTGTTCCCTCTTGAAGTTGCACAAAAACTGTGACCATGAAAACACTTGCCAGTTGCATATGACAATGTGCTGCTCAGCGAGGTAGAAATTGTACTAAAACTCTGTAGGAACAATCCTTCTCCTGGTGACAGTAGGAGGGTGGGGTAATATTGGTAGGTAGGTCGGACAGTATGGAAGTAGGGAATATGTGCCCGAAAACTACTACTAAATATCCTTAGTGTGAGGTACAAACTTACCCGATAAATTTGATGTAGGCTTGCCGGGCGCAATTGTGGCAACATTGCACGATTATGATTGGTCCGTATCGTAACAGTGGAAAATAATAATGCTGGCCGCACACGCTGGACTAATTTTATCTTTTTACCTAAAAGTTGGAATTTCGAAAGTAGTCATTTTTCTTTTTTACTTATACTTTCATGTAGAATCACCTCCCAAAGTATATCATATGTTTGTAAAAGCCCATTTAGGCGTATATTATATTAAACGATAAATAAATAAAAAATACTGAATACAGGCAGACGAAATGCAAAACGTAGGAGTTAAAACAGGACTTCTGTCAGCAATACATTTCCTAAAGTCAGTTTGCATTCTTGTTATAATAATGATGTATGTATGATGTGTGGCCCCAGGAACTAGCAGACAGGACCAATGGGACCATCATCGCCATGAAGTGCGACATGTTCAACGAGGAGGATATTCTGAATGTCTTCAGAGCCATTGAGAGTAACCTGGGAGGAGTGGATATCCTTGTTAACAACGCAGGCACTAGTATGATGTCCAGCATGGTCGGTGAGTCATCTTCCCAGTATTATCCACCACTTACCCAGCCTGGTATAAGTAACAGATGGTTATTATAATTAGGAGTCTATTTTTTTTTTGAATGGAGCTACGTTTAGTGTAGAATGAATCTAGACCCCCAATGTCCCTACATACGTTGTTAGTAAGCAGTATGCAAGTGCTTACATAATCAACTTGATAGAAAGGTTTTAGCAAAACATATATAATGGCATAAAAATATGATAGAAAGCAAGACGAAGAATAGAAGCTCGCGGGGGATTGTACTTTGCGTATGCTGCAAGTACCTGCAAGAAAGGGATAAAAGAAAAGACAAGCATGGCACCTTTTCGACATTACAACCATTCAGTTAAATGGTTGTAATGTCGAAAAGGTGGAGAGATTTAGATACCTCGGCAGTATCCTCACGGAGAATCTTGACCCAGACATAGAGATTAGGTGCAGAATTGAAGCAGCAAGAACTGCATTCATAAAAATGAAATCCCTCTTCTGCAATGACAATATAAGCTTAAAATTAAGGCAGAGAATGCTAAAATGTTATGTGTGGTCGGTCTTGCTGTATGGTTGTGAAACATGGACCTTGAATATAAATACCATGAACAGGTTAGAGGCTTTCGAAATGTGGCTTCACCGGAGAATGCTCAAGGTCCCATGGACCGACATGATCATCAACATAGAAATTCTCAGGCGGGCTAGAGCAGATAGGGAACTGCTTACATTAATTAAAATCAAGAAAATTTCATATCTGGGTCATATACTTCGAGGGGAGAAGTATCACTTGCTCCATTTAATATTGAAAGGCAAGATAGAGGGTCGCCGAGGTCCTGGTAGGAGACAAATGTCTTGGCTGCGAAACATACGAGAGTGGACCGGCATTAGAAGTGTGGAGGAGCTATTCCGGGCAGCGCAAGACAGAGAGACCTTTTCAAGAGTGATCGCCAACGTCGGGGGGACCTGATAAGGCACATAAAGAAGAAGAAGCATGGTTAGATAAGAAAAAAAATGCTCTGCAGTCGGGAGGGTTCCCTCGGTACCAGAAACAATGTGTGTGGCGGTCAGTCAAACCATAACAAGACAGTGCATCCGTGCCCTTTAGCCAATTCCTCAGTTGTGCCTTGAAGAAAGTAACTGGGAAGTAGGGGCAAAATACCCGAAGTCTCATCAATAAGTCAGTAATAATGTATGTTGTTCAATTCTAGATGGAAATACATCGGATTGGATGCAAGTGATGAACCTGAATGTGATAGCGCTGAGCATCGCCACTCGAGAGGCTTTGAAGAGCATGAGGACACGCGGAGATGATGGTCATATCATCAATATCAACAGGTTCAACTTCTTCAAATTCATAATGTTACTATAATAGCATAATGTTACTTAGACTATTTTATTGGGCGGCAATGTAATAGTATGCCTTGAAAGAATATAGCATGAATAAAATGAAAAAAATTTTTTTTTTTTTTTTTTATTTATTTATTTATTTCAAGAATTTTGTTTTTACAATACAAATGGTTACATGTGCAAGGTTATACAATATTTCATTTTATATTACTACTACTCCATAAATTGAGCTCAAGAGCTCGTGTTTATGGGAGGAGTATTAACATGCAAAAAAAAATTAATAGTGTTTTAGTGAGATGTTTAAACAATGATCAAAGAACTTATGAAAATAAATACAAATATTACTTGACAAAGGTACATAATTTAGAAAAAATAGTTTTAGAAGGACAAATAACAGTATATACCTATATATATACTTTTAATATTAGATATTACAGTTCAAGTAAGGGTAAATTAAATTAAATTAAGGGTACAATATATCATTATCCAATTTCAGGGACTTAATTTGTTTTTTAAATTGTTCATATTTCAATGTTCCCGTTATATTAATTTTGTTTTTGGACAATAATATATTGTACCATTTTACACCTAAATACAAATAGTGATGCTGAGCCGTGGTTGTTCTAAGCACAGGAATGGCTATTAAGCCATTAATTATAAATAAAATGAAAATAAGTTTATATTAAATAATATAAATTTAATTAAATTAAGACAATATTAGCGAAACTCAATCGAAAATCTGGAGACAGAAAAATCAGAAAAATATGTGTCTCCAGTTTTTCGATTGAGTTTTGCTTATATTGTCTTCATTTAATTAAGTATTACAATTTGAGGTTTTACTCATAAAGTTAAAAATAAAAATAAAATAATATAAAGTTTAGTCATTAATTTGAAGTTTTTATTTTTATTGTTTATTATTTATTGAGTTAGTTTCTACATGAAAATAAACTAATAAACACAATGTAACATTTCATTTTATAAATTTAAATATTTTTACAGTAAGCATAACATTTCTTTTTAAATACATTCATTCTTTCTTCATTCTTCATACTTTCAGGCATTTCATCATACATCTTTAGTCCTCTATACATTAGGCAGTTCTGTGATTTTGATTTCTTCATTTGTGGCAATCGAACTCTGTTTATATTTCTTGTTTCATAATTATGTACGTCTCTATTAAAAACAATTTCATCCTTAAAGTATTTTGGCATTTGGTTTTTCATAATTTTATGCACAAAAATTAACACATTAAATAGTAGTATTTTTTATTGGAATCCAATTTAGCTCCTCTCTCATTGCGTATTTGCCATTTCCCAGTGTACATCTCATAGCTCTATTCTGTATAACTTCTAGTTTTTTTTTTTTTTTTTTTTTTTTTTATTGTTATCAAGTTTAATTTGTAGAACTCCATTTTAATTTTTATTTATTTTATATATTCAATAATTTTATTATTGAATATATAAAATATAATGTTTTTATTAATTTAATAATAAAATTATTGAATATATAAAACTTCTAGTTTGTTTAAATTTCCTTCATTGGCCAAATATAACATCGTAGAGCAGTAATCCAAATGTGGAGCAACAATAGTTTTATAAATGAGCTCCGTAGTGTTTCTATTTAATTTATGTCTTAGTCTTCTAAGAAAATTTACCTTTTTGACACTTGACGATTGATATATATTGACAGTTGACGATTTTTAATTTAAGATAGGATTGAATTTATGACCCTATTATTTTAACTAATCCTCAGGGCGTGTGTTAAGCTCGAGGAAGCCTTCGTAGGTTAATATAAATTCGTAAATGTCACATTATCACAAAACGATAAGGCATTAAGTAGGTTAGTAAAATTGTCGGGTGCCATATCATTTAAACTTTATGACAATATATTTAAATAAGGTTATTTTTGGAAACCAACAATTGAAAGAATCAAAGAAAGCATAATGGTGATTTAAATTATCTTTTTACGTGATTCCGAAGGTCCACCATTGTTTCATCTGGTCATCAGCACATATAAACCAATCCCCAGATCGATATCTTCGGACCTCTCTAGGGAAAAAAAATGTCATCAACTTAATCACGGATGAACCGAAATGGAACAGAAGATAGAGGAAGTTCATGGCATCTTCTTCTCACATGGACAGTATAATTGCACTCGATCTACTCCATTAATTCATTAGCCCAATAAATTATTTAAAAAATTAAAGTAGCTACTTGGAAGCAGAAAAATATTAAGGTTTTAACATTTTTCTGCTAATATTAGAAAAATTAGAAACTCAAAGGTATATATTTACATATTTTTATTTTCAGATAGACAATCATAAAAAAACTGGGTCAGTTTCACTGATGATTTGAAAAAAGATGTGTAAGGGAATATCAAACGTAATAATTATTATAAGCAATAATTATTAGCCTGAAACACTACTGTCGGCGGCATGTATCTTTTCTCGAGAGATTTTTTCAATGTAGATGAGTGTTTCAGGCTAAGAATTATTGCTTTATAATAATGTCACCCTTTGTGCTATGCATAAAACGCTTGTCTTAAACATTAGTTTATCATATAAAAATAATATCAAACGTCTTTAGACTTAACCTAAAATTGATTTACGAATAACGTAAACGGAATTTTATTGTTTTATATATTTACTTTTATGTTTTGTTTATTTTTTAACTCTGGAATTCAATGTTCAATGATTAGCGACAGCTTCCGTCAATGTACGAGTTACGAGCTTATGGTAGAAAGCGATAAATGGCGATTAAAGTCAAAATGACCATCTACAGTTCAGCTTCATCTATAAGAAATTGGAAATTTTTTGGCATTTTCGTTATTTGATTTTGGGTGATATGCCCTGTTACGCTACCTCCTTCTTTAGCTAAGGTTTCGGACTGCGTTGCAGTATTTATACTCCACACGAGGGGTCCTGAATCTTATTTGAAAATTTTGAGTAGAGGGTCCTTTTTAAATAAAGGAAAGAGAGGAAGGTCTGCGAATAAAAAGTTAATTATGATATTCATCGATTGTTCGTTAAAAGAAATAAGTGTTTTACAAACAAAACTAATGGTTTCTTCAGCAGCTAATGTAATAATCATTAACCATTGTATGTTGAATGTGTTACAGTATCGGGGGTCACCAGGTCCCCCGCTTCCTGGGCTCTAACATCGGCATGTACCCCGCCAGCAAGTATGCAGTCACCGCCCTCTCAGAGACCATATCCTACGAACTCTCTGAACTCAACTCTAACATCAGAGTCTCCGTAAGTCTTATAAATATCCACCACTTCGGTCTTTATCATTCTTTAGTCATTCGAGCTATGGGTATTCGGTTTTCGATTCGGCCATTTGATTTAAATAATATCATACCTCCATATATAATAATTTATATATTTTTTTACAAAACAAGTTACTCTTGGGGACTTCCAAAAAGTGCCCGCAAAGCGGAAAGAATGGGAAAATCAAGGATTGCTGACCTACCCTTTTTTCATTCTTCGCTTGTCTTAATTGCACTGGTTCATCACATTAAACATCAAACTCGTGAGCTCACGGTCTGTTTCAACAAGGTTTTACATTACAATTCCTATACACCGGTAGTCTGTGGACCATAGGTGGACCAAATTTTTTCTTACCTATAAATACTGCTTTTTTTTACGAATGCTTATATAATATTTTGATTACCTCATATGTGTACTTATATTATTTTGTTGAAATTTAATAGTTCTAGATTTAGATTCTAGCATTTCTATATGTATCTGATGAATTTTTGGTTTTATGAAAATATGTCAATTCCATGATAACTGTATAACAACTACCAATAATTCCCATTTTATTATATGTACTTATGTTTTATATGATGAATTTTTGGTTTTATGAAAATATGTCAATTCCATGATAACTTTATAACAACTCCCATTAATTCTCATTTGATTATATGTACTTATGTTCTATGCGTATCTATGTGTATGATTATTTACATGTATGCGAATACCTGCATGTGTGTATATATATATATATATATATGTGTGTAAATTATATGTGTAAATGTAAATATATAAATATGTACCCGTCTCGGAACAGACTTAGTCTAGTGAGGCGGGTTACTTACTTATTTTGTTTAAGATATTATTATTACAATAAACGCCCGGGTTGCCGGCATTTAAAAAATAAAAATAAAAATAAAAATAGGTCCACGAAACATTTATGAATTTAGATACTACAAAAACCGAATCGAAAGGTATCCAAAAGCTGATTCGTAAACCTTTTGGTATTAATGATGGAGAGGTAGCTGAAGAAGTCCACGAAGAACCCATTGAATTGCAAAATGATACTAATTACGAGGACGCGTTTAAATACACGATTAACAGTTTATCATTATTGTACCTTGTGGTCCCTGTGAGAACAGAAAAATTTCATAGTGGTCCCTGGTCAAAAAAGTTCTATCCACGGTATAGGGCAATCCAGTATCATTTTCAAAGATAAAATCAGGATAATTTTCCCATTTATTTTCTAAATGGACTGTTTATAAGATAACCGAGTGAGTGTATTAAATAGGTAGTTTATAAATATGTATGAAATCATCTTTATTTCCGATTTCACAGATTAATCAATTTTAGTATTTAATTATATTAAATCTAATATAATCATAATCAACCTTACTTAATCTGCTGAGATAACAATAATTATGTGTTTGGGCAAACTAACAAGTCTCATTCTTATGTGTATGACTGGTTACGCCAATACACATACCTACACATACACATACCTACATAGCACGCATACATACTGTTACTGCTTGGGATTGGTATTAATATTGTTGCAAATCCTGTCCTACCTTGTTCCAAAATCCGCTCCTAAAAATATTATCACCACGTGCACCAGTCTGCAATTAACAGCCCGCGCCGCAACATACCCTATAGCCACTGTGCTCCCGCTACCTGTTAACATAATTCCGCCGTGTTATCTATAAATAAACGAAACGCACGCCTATTGCTGTTTCTGTGCCTATTGGATGGGGAGAAAGCAGACAAATTTGCCAGCATACAAGTTCTTTATCCTGTTCGGTGAGTCCTTTCCTTTATATGCAGCATATGTTTTTTTCTCGTTTCAAGCAGTAACAGTACCACAAAAATCAAGGTCCTTCGTCAGTCAATCTTCGCACATATCAAATCCACTCTACACACACAATCTCATTCAATGACGGATCATGATGAATCTGTCAAATAAATTGCACAATTATCTCAATAATGTGTTTAATCGACTTATTATAAGTAATTATTTTAATTGTACATTATAGGCGGGAGCACATGCACCACGCATTTAAAGTACCTACTCATCTCATGCGACAGCGCGATTATTTTGCTAAAAATTGGCATCACCGGATCCGGTAAACATTTAGTGTTGCCGGATCCGCCAGAATACCGGATCCTGTTCTGTTGGATTGCAATCCCTAGCCCTGTACGCATACAATATAAGTGTTTACACACGTCAAATGAACACCGTGACACATATTCGTACTTGGTCCGCATAAGGTAGGTAGGTAGACAAAATAAATTGCAGGTAGGAATTAAAATTTTGGAAAAAAGTACAAGAATATGGTGGAAAGAAATAAATACTGCCCATAAATATTTTTTGGTAGGTACCAAGTTTAATATTAAAGGTACGATATTAAATTCGCGCAGGGATCACATAGTAGTTGATCACTACACGGGATCCTGTAATATACTTAGTGTTCCATGATTTATTGTTGCAAATGCAACACGTAGGTAATTTGGCCAGATAGGATAGGTTCGTAAAAAGTAGGTAAAAGGGACATGTATATAGTTGCATCAATACGTAGCTAACTTTTCTGTGCATTGCTTGTGTTTATGTCGATTGGTTAACAATGCAGATCACCCAGTGGATAAGTATGAATGAAACATACAACCAACATGATTCTAATCAGTGGAATATTTACGGTAAATCTTGAGATCATCAGTAAATAAAATAAAATCACAGGGTAACATGAGGCCAAGGTCGTTAATGAAGATTAATAATAGCAAAGGGCTAATAAATGCAGAGGAAAACCCTAAAAAATGCGCGGATATATTCAACTCCTTCTTCGCGAAAGTTGGACAAAACCTCGCTAAAAAAATTAATGAAACAAAGGGAGCGACAACTCAACAAATTATTGAAGATATACACAGTGTAAACTCACTGTCCCATTTTAAAATGATCAAGGAAGTTGATATTCTAAACATTATTGAAAATATGAAAGGAGGGTCGTCACCGGGTTTTGACAACATAACTGCAAATATGTTAAAATCTATTAAAAGCCACGTGATAAAACCATTAACTCACCTAATTAATTTAAGTTTAAAAAATGGAATATTTCCGTCTAATTATAAGAGGACAATTATCTCACCTATATTCAAAAGTGGAAACGCACAAAATGTAACTAACTATCGACCAATTTCCCTCATTTCAAATATTGGAAAAATATTTGAAAAAATCGTAAAATCTCAACTAATGGAATTTATTGAAAATAACAAAATACTTCACGACAATCAATACGGATTCCGAAAAGCGCGCAGCACACAAGACGCGATTGCAAATGTCACATCACGCATATATAAAAACCTTGATATGAGCAATAAATGTATAGGTATTTTTATAGATCTGAGAAAAGCGTTTGACAGCATATCCCATAAAAAACTTATGAAAAAATTAGATAATTTGAACATTAATGAAAACGTAGCAAATTGGATAAAAAGCTACCTAAAAAATCGCCCTCAATGTGTCAAAATAAATAACATTTATAGCGACGAAGAGACATCTGAATATGGAATTCCACAAGGTACTGTGCCAGGTCCTATATTATTCATCTTATATGTAAACGGTATATTCTCACAGTCACTTCATGGTAGTATAACCTCTTATGCCGACGATACAGTACTTATTGAAAGTGGAATCACATGGCAAGTTGTAAAACAAAAAGCAACAGAAGACATAAACATACTTAAACACTCGTTTGATATAAATCTACTATCTAAATAGTGAAAAAACTCACGTTATACCATTTGCAATAAAATCAAAGGACGTTCCGGTAAATTTTGATATAATTATACATGACAATTCTAAAGATCACAAAAAAAATAACTGTAAAATAAACTGTTCCACATTAAAAATTTCGAATAAAATCAAATACTTAGGAATAACAATAGACAAAAACCTGAACTGGAAAGGTCAAATCAACCTTACCGTTAACAAAACAAGGAAATTAATTTACATATTTTTAAAAATCCGAAACTTTCTCTCATTACAAAATCTAACATCAGTCTACCATGCTACAGTACAGTCAAATCTCCAATACTCTGTAGTAAGCTGGGGAGCTGCATACAAAACAAATCTACTCCCTGTTGAAATTGTGCAACGTCTAATTATAAAAATTATATTGAAAAAACGAAGAGATTATCCAACTCACCTTATTTTTGAAGAATTTAAAGTATTAAAATTTAATGATCTAGTTCGATAAAATATAATAATCCAAATAATAAAAGAAAAACAAAATCATAGCTTTTTAACTGAAAGTCGTACTCGTCAAAAGCATATATTTCCAACACAAAAATGTAACACCTCATTTGCACAACATCATTACACATATCTAGGAAAAAAATACTTCAATAGCCTACCTGAAAAAATAAGAACAATCGAAGACGATAAATGCTTACTAAAAGCAATTAAAGAGCAATTTAAAGTAAAAATAACAAATTGATAAAATTTATCATCATAACTTTAAATATTTTTTCATCCCGATACTCGTCCCTCTTCTAATCACAAGCGTCTGCTTCTATAGAAGAGAAATATCATACAAAAAAAAAATAATAAAAAAAATAAAAAATAAATAAATTAAAAAAATTAAAAAAAAACAGTGAAAATTTATTATATAGTTTATTTGTATCAAAAAAAGATTATTTTGAAATATAAATATTATATTTTATATGTTATTTTTGCTGTATAAAAAAAAAAAAAAAAAAATTTGACCCCTGGGGTACACCTGATATTACAATTATAGCACAATGGCTGCGCTGCAAACCATGGCAATCTTTACTTTTCTATGCAGTGCCTCTGTTTCTTGTCGAATGCTTACCAATCCGATCACCCAATGGGACAATGAGCAAAGTATGAATAAAACAACAACAACCAACCCGAAACCAGCAACAGTTCTTTTAACCACTTATTTTTACGTTAATATTATTTTGACCCGATTTCAATGCAAGATACGTTTTTAGATTTTCACGGCCAAAAGTATTTTCGTTGTTTGTTTTTGGGGTGTTATGCCGTTTTGCGCTACCTCCTTCTTTAGCCGACGTTTCGGACAGCGTTGCAATGTCCATCATCAGGGCAGATTCACACACTGCAACGCTGTCCGAAACGTCGGCTAAAGAAGGAGGTAGCGCAACCCGGCATGACACCCCAAAAACAAACAACAAAAATGATTTAAATGTTGTTACAGAATGTTAGTCCGGGATTAGTGAAAACAGAACTGATACAGAAATTGATAGATGAATTCAATGCTAAGAACATGACCCTGGCCTTCACTACCATGAACTCCATAGAGCCGGCTGACGTCGCTGATGGTATTGTGTTTATTCTCAGCACCAGTCCCAATGTTCAGGTACGCACCCACCATGACACATATACCTTATTTTATTTCGCATTAAAAGTGGAAATTTTCTAATTTTGACGATCTTTTCATCCACTCACGACATTATAATCTTCCTGGTTTTTCCTATCCATTAGATCTTAGAAATGCTAATGATTCTTTCGTTATTGGAGATTTCAATACAGATCCAAAGACTGTCTTTGGAAGAGACTCGAGCAATTCTGCAACGATTACAAATTCTGTGACAAAAGGAGTCTGGCAGAAGGTTTTTTTACATACCTTAATGATTATATGTCACCACAAGCTGGCTCTAGCATTGCATTTCCAAAAAAGGATTTGAAAGTAGTCAGCAATTTTAGAATCCACCCTTTTTCCCGAAAAGCGGAGTCAAACCGGGAGGGTACCTGGCCCCAATTTTGTTACAACATAATATACATTTATTTTTTTTAACATGGGCGATGGGTAATATGCCTATTTTTTACTTGGACGATAGGTAATAAAATATGTCTATTTTTTACATGGACGATAGGTAATAGATATGTCTATTTTTTACATGGACGATTTTTTACGTGAACGATAGGTAATGTGTGTATTTTTTACTTGGATGATAGGTAATATGTCTATTTTTTATTTGGATAATGGACAATACGTCTATTTTTTTACTTGGACAATGGGCAATACGTCTATTTTTTACTTGGAAAATGGGTACTATGTCTATTTTTTACTTGGAAGATTATTATTATTATTATTATTATTATTGGATGATTTTTATAGCGCCATTTTCGTGAGAAAATCACCTCAAGGGCGCTTAAAATATGTCTATTTTTTATGGGTAATATGTCTATTTTTTACTTGGACATTGGGCAATATGTCTATTTTTTTACTTGGACAATGGGCAATACGTCTATTTTTTTACTTGGACAATGGGTAATATGTCTACTTTTTACTTGGAAGATGGGTAATATGTCTATTTTTTAATTATGCAATGGGCAATATGTCAATTTTTTTACTTGGACAATGGGTAATAGGTCTATTTTTTTACTGGGACGATCAAACGTGGGTTAAACAAGGTTGATGAAGAGGCGTAGGCTACAAAATAAAATAACTTAAAATATGAAAATATAAAATAATGTATTGTTTATAATTTCAGATAGCCGAGCTCACCATTCAGCCTGTTGGTAGCACATTATGCCTCAGTTGAGTTCACACTACTTGCTAAATACCTTTTTATCATTAACATATGACAAATATGTATTTTTAAATATGTGTGCAGTTTCATTTTCCATTAAAATTGTAAAAACTGATAAAAGTTTGTAAATTTTTTTTCTGTAAAAAATAGTTTATTTCGGAACCTACAACAATCCTTTTATTAATATTTATTTAAAAACAAAAGAAGAAAAATAAGATAGAGATAGATGTAATTACGAATGTAAATAAACATAAATAAATTACGAAATAAAAACGATAATATTTAAGCGAAAATTGTTAATATGTTTAATTATTTATTTATTTATTACACGCCCTGATGGGCTTTTACATTATAGTTTATAAGTTGAGTATAAAAACAATGAAGAAAATATAATACAATGAGAAAAGAAAATACGTAATACAATATAAAAACAAAACCACATAATAAAATAAAAAGTACATATGTAAAAATATGATAAGAAGTCTCACATTCAATATAAACAAAAAAACTGCAGAAATTATGTAAATCTATTTGTGTCTAGAAGAATAAAAGTGATAGAATATGCAACATTTATACTGATTGGTTTTAAGATGAAATATATCACCTAAATTAGAATATTTATTTCCGAGACTGTGAAGTCTCGGAAACGGAGAATTTTGATAAGCTAGTGTCCTGGTGTTATTGAAGTAAAAGGGTAATAAATGTCGACATGATTTTTTGGGTACATGGATATTGATAAATTGAAGTAATTCTGGACAGTCAATTTTGTAATGCAGTATTTTATGTAACAGTATTAAATCTGTGCTTATTCTTCTTTCTGAAAGTTTCAACAGAGAAAATTTATCCAGGAGGTAATTATAATCAATGTTTAGTATAGGAATTTATAGTTTATGAACCTTAGAAACTTCCGTTGTATCTTTTCAATGTTGTCTGAATGAATATTGAAAAAGGGAGACCATAAAGTAGAGTTATATTCAAGTTGGCATCTGACAAGGGTTTTATATAACATAATAAATGTGCCTAAATCATTAAAATCTTTTGCAGTTCTTAAAACAAAGCCAAGAGTCTTTAGGGATTTGTTGATAATATTATTAATATGACATACAAAGGTGAGTTTGCTGTCGAACATAATGCCTAGATCCATAATTTCATTAACACAATTTAAATTTTCATCATTTAATGAATACTGAAAATATATAGGATTATTTATTTTGGAAAAATGAATGAACTGACATTTATTTATGTTTAATGCTAGTTTGTTGATAGAGCACCATTCAAAAAGATATATCAAATTAGTTTGAAGTGTAATACAATCATTAATGTGGTTGATCTCTTTATAAAGTTTCATGTCATCAGCAAACAGTAGCACGTTTATGTTTGTGAATATATCAACAATATCATTTATAAATATAATGAACAAAATGGGCCCTAAATGGGAGCCTTGCTGCACTCCACTTGTTGCTATAAATTTGTACGAATGTGTGCCATTTATTTTCACACTAAGACTTCTTTTGGACAAATAACTAACAAACCAAATTAATAAGCTACCATAAACTCCAAGTGTCGCCAATTTATTGATTAATATTTTGTGACACACCTTGTCAAAGGCCTTGCTAAAGTCCGTATATATTGAGTCAACCTGGCACCTGTTTGCTAAAGATTTAGATATGAAGTTTTCGTAAATTAGTAAATTGGTTAGTGTAGATTTATTTGAACAAAAGCCATGTTGATAGGGTGTTATAATTTTTTTAATATTTGTAGATATTTTATGGAGTACAATTTTTTCAAAAAGCTTGGGAATCGATGATTGGATACATATTGGCCTATAATTTGTTACGTCCGTTTTGTCCCCTTTTTTAAAAATGGGTGTTAGAAAACTGTGTTTCCATGTATCAGGGAAACTGCCTGTCTCTAGTGACTGGTTAAAAATTAGAAAAAGAGGAACAGTTATGCCATTTAAACATTCTTTAATTAACACTGGTGGAATATTATCAGGTCCTGCATTTTTTCTAGCATCTAACAAATTTACATGGTTTTTGATATCATTAATTTCTATGCGTATTTCAGATATATCCAGGCTAAGATTCGATGAGAATTTTGGAATTTCGTTGCTAGGTATATCCTCTTCATACACAGACTTAAAATAATCGGCAAATAGATTTGCAATGTTTTCATCATTACATCCAATTTTTCCATTAAAATTCATAGTAGTTGGAATACCCAAGTTATTATTTTTTTGAGAGTAAGTATAATTCCAAAACTGTTTTATATTTACACGAATATCAGTTTCAATTTTGTCGATGTAATTTTTATAGCACAGTTTTGAGATTTTACAACACTCCTTTCTTAACAATTGAAATTCATTGTAATTACTCGACAGTCTAGACCGTTTGTAATTTTTATGAGCTATTTTCTTACGATATGTTAAAGTGATCAATTCGGGACTAAACCAGTTTGGAAAATGAGAAATTCTATTATGTCGAAGAGGCACAAAATTTGCAATAGCATCATTTAGAATAGCATAAAATTTATTTACATTATCGTTAATATCTGTATTTTCCAGAAAGGACCAGTCTGTTGTATTTAAGCAATCAGAAATTTTTTTTAAATTTGCTTTAGAGAAGTTATAAGATGGCTTGATATTTTTGAGATAAGTGTTGTTAACAAAGGGAATTAATTAATTAATTAAACACGACTCGTTTAAAATTGAGAAAAAATCTCTTGGGGATTGTTTAAAATAGCATTAAAAAACACCGTGAATGTTTTCACACATAACTTGTCAAATAACTGAAAAAAAACGTGTTTATAATAATTTTCGGAGCAAACTTTGCGATTTTTTTTTCTACCGAGGGATTTTAATATATAATTAAGTACCATTCCGGCGTGGGGAATGTATAGATATTATCTTCAAGAATAACATATATTTTTCTAAGAGATAAGATTTCTGAGATAGGGCGCCGCGGGCCGCACGCGAGGACGCCGCGGGCCGCACGTGAGGACCGCACATGATGAAAATATATATTTTTTGCTTCTTCAAATTTTGCAAATTCACTTTGTGGCACCATTTTATTAATTGAATTATTAAAACACTTTGTTTTTACCACAATAATCTTTATTTAAAAAGTCGACATGTTTCGAGAACGATGTTCTCTTCATCAGGACAATATATGTACTAAAACTAAATTATCAAGCATAGAAAGACTGGCGTGGGTGGAAATGAAATTAGTTGGAGGGGAGGGGGGAGAGGGGCGGAAAGAGGAGGAGCTTAGAAGATAGACAGGGGGGAGGGGGTTGCTTAGAAGATCATAGACAAAATTACAATGGAAATATGTTTAAAATAGGGTTATTCACAAAATTAATTTGGTTATTAATAATATTTAAATTACTATTGACATTTTTCCTAATTTCTAATATTTCTAAAAGATCTAATTGAAAACCACTAACGTTAGTATGTAAAATTTTAAAACCCGTATTTATATCAAATGAATGGTTAAATTCAATTAGATGGTTAGCAAATTCCGAATAATTATTGCTATTTAGACATCTCAAGTGTTCCTTAATCCTCGTTTCAAAATTTCTGCAAGTTTTACCTACGTAAAAATGATTGCAATCATTACAATTCAATTGGTATACTCCGGATTTTTTCATTTTTTGGTCTTTGTCCTTGTTATTTAAAATATAATTTTTCAATTTATTATTGGTATAAAAAGCTGGCTGTATTGTATTAGGGATTTTTTTCCCGATTAAATTGGAGGTTTGATGATTTACAAACAATATTTTTCTTCATTGTTTTTTGATATTATCACTAAGCAATGGGTAAATGTAGGACAAATGAAATTTTTTCTTATATTTTTTGTTCAATATGTCGTCTATTAATTTGGGGTTATAACCATTATTAGATGCAATTATTTTAATTGTGTTAAGTTCAGCTTTGAAATTATTTGGGGATAGCGGGATATTAATTAATCGATTGATCAAATAATGGAATGCTAAGAGTTTTTGTGAAAATGGATGGTTAGATGAGTTGTGTATAATTATATCAGCGTATGTTTCTTTTCTAAAAATATTAAATTCAATCTTATTTTTAATTACAGTTAGGTTTAAATCTAAGAAATTTATGCTACAATTAATTCCTATTTCTAATGTAAATTTAATGTTTTTATGAATTTTGTTCAAAAAATTAAGGAACACTTGAAGTTGTCTTTTGGTGCCGGTCCATATACAAAAAATATCATCTACGTAACGTTTATAAAAATACACATATTTAAGTAATAAGGCAGAACTATTAAAGATTTTATTTTCTATATGGTTTAAAAATATATCAGCTACCAAGCCACTGGTACTTGACCCCATTGCCAAACCGTCTTTTTGTTTGAAAATGTTATTATTAAATTGAAAGAAATTTTGGTTTAAAACTACATTAAGACATTTAAGTAAATCCTGGGCTAAGTCATTAGGTAATTTTGAGGAATTAAGTAAGTTATTTATAATTGTTTTGCTTTCTTCAACTGGGACACATGGAAACAGGTTAACGACGTCAAAAGATACTAATAATGCATTATCGGGGATTTCCAAACCTTTCAAGTGCTCAACTAATTGTAGGGAATTCTTAATTGTATACTTAGGTTGAAAAATATTCGATTCAATTATAATAGTATTTAAAGTTGACGCTAATTTATAGCTAGGAGCATTGCAATTGGAAATTACCGGTCTGATTGGTTGAGTCTTCTTGTGAATCTTTAGTAGACTGTATAATTTGGGAATTTGAGGATTTTTTACAGTTATTTTTTTATTTCTAAATAAATTAACAATTTTATCACTTTTACAAGTTTTTAAAGTGTCCATTATCAATTCCTGACATTTATTAATTGGGTTTGTTTTTACTATTTCAAAGTTATCACCTTGTAGAAAGTCCATAGTTTTATCAATGTAATCACTTTTGTTGATAATAATCACCGAGTTTCCTTTGTCCGCTTTAGTAATGATGAGGTTTTTTTCCTTTGTAACCTTCGATATATTGATTGCGTGCATTTGTTCTGACGTATACTGTATTTTGTTAAAATTAGATTTAGGATTGATGTTTTTTATCACTTCACCACATTTGTATTGAAAGGATTTTGCTTCTTTAAATAATGCACAATTAACATCTACTGCCAAATATTCTAGTTGTTTGTTAATATTTTTTATGTGAAGATTATGGTTTAATCCTTTTGATAACAAATTTAGTTCTTCCTTTTTAAACTCATGTTGAGTTAAGTTGATGACACGGTTATGGAATTTATTTTTATTTTTTTCACTATTATTAATGTGTTGATCATTATTAGCAGATGAGTTTATTATTAAATTATTATTAGTAGTTATCAAAATGTTGTTTTTAAGTTTTTCAGGATTATTATTACACAATTTAACAAGTTTTTTTATAATATCTTTCTTCTTTTTGAAAGCTTTAATGCTGGCGATACATCTAACGTGATCATCGAATAAACACCATTCAACTGGATGCAAGTTACTAGCGAGATCCATGTGTAACACTTTGATTTGAAGCTTAATATTATTGCGTTTTTTAAAAACACTTATGAAGTCTTCTTTTAACCAGGCTATCTTAGCCTTTTTTGACGAGTTCGACACTGTTTTGAATTTCAAATTTATGTAGTTAGGAATAACTTGACGTTTTTGACACTCCCGTAGAAAAAATAAATTTATTCCAATCAGTCTATACTTGATCATTAGTTTTTTATACACTTTTGCTTTTTTAGCCGTACTCGCTACGATCACTTCTTCAAATTTTGCAAATTCACTTTGTGGCACCATTTTATTAATTGAATTATTAAAACACTTTGTTTTTACCACAATAATCTTTATTTAAAAAGTCGACATGTTTCGAGAACGATGTTCTCTTCATCAGGACAATATATGTACTAAAACTAAATTATCAAGCATAGAAAGACTGGCGTGGGTGGAAATGAAATTAGTTGGAGGGGAGGGGGGAGAGGGGCGGAAAGAGGAGGAGCTTAGAAGATAGACAGGGGGGAGGGGGTTGCTTAGAAGATCATAGACAAAATTACAATGGAAATATGTTTAAAATAGGATTATTCACAAAATTAATTTGGTTATTAATAATATTCAAATTACTATTGACATTTTTCCTAATTTCTAATATTTCTAAAAGATCTAATTGAAAACCACTAACGTTAGTATGTAAAATTTTAAAACCCGTATTTATATCAAATGAATGGTTAAATTCAATTAGATGGTTAGCAAATTCCGAATAATTATTGCTATTTAGACATCTCAAGTGTTCCTTAATCCTCGTTTCAAAATTTCTGCAAGTTTTACCTACGTAAAAATGATTGCAATCATTACAATTCAATTGGTATACTCCGGATTTTTTCATTTTTTGGTCTTTGTCCTTGTTATTTAAAATATAATTTTTCAATTTATTATTGGTATAAAAAGCTGGCTGTATTGTATTAGGGATTTTTTTCCCGATTAAATTGGAGGTTTGATGATTTACAAACAATATTTTTCTCCATTGTTTTTTGATATTATCACTAAGCAATGGGTAAATGTAGGACAAATGAAATTTTTTCTTATATTTTTTGTTCAATATGTCGTCTATTAATTTGGGGTTATAACCATTATTAGATGCAATTATTTTAATTGTGTTAAGTTCAGCTTTGAAATTATTTGGGGATAGCGGGATATTAATTAATCGATTGATCAAATAATGGAATGCTAAGAGTTTTTGTGAAAATGGATGGTTAGATGAGTTGTGTATAATTATATCAGCGTATGTTTCTTTTCTAAAAATATTAAATTCAATCCTATTTTTAATTACAGTTAGGTTTAAATCTAAGAAATTTATGCTACAATTAATTCCTATTTCTAATGTAAATTTAATGTTTTTATGAATTTTGTTCAAAAAATTAAGGAACACTTGAAGTTGTCTTTTGGTGCCGGTCCATATACAAAAAAAATTTAAAATTTTTTTTACATACTAACGTTAGTGGTTTTCAATTAGATCTTTTAGAAATATTAGAAATTAGGAAAAATGTCAATAGTAATTTAAATATTATTAATAGCCAAATTAATTTTGTGAATAACCCTATTTTAAACATATTTCCATTGTAATTTTGTCTATGATCTTCTAAGCAACCCCCTCCCCCCTGTCTATCTTCTAAGCTCCTCCTCTTTCCGCCCCTCTCCCCCCTCCCCTCCAACTAATTTCATTTCCACCCACGCCAGTCTTTCTATGCTTGATAATTTAGTTTTAGTACATATATTGTCCTGATGAAGAGAACATCGTTCTCGAAACATGTCGACTTTTTAAATAAAGATTATTGAGGTAAAAACAAAGTGTTTTAATAATTCAATTAATAAAATGGTGCCACAAAGTGAATTTGCAAAATTTGAAGAAGTGATCGTAGCGAGTACGGCTAAAAAAGCAAAAGTGTATAAAAAACTAATGATCAAGTATAGACTGATTGGAATAAATTTATTTTTTTCTACGGGAGTGTCAAAAACGTCAAGTTATTCCTAACTACATAAATTTGAAATTCAAAACAGTGTCGAACTCGTCAAAAAAGGCTAAGATAGCCTGGTTAAAAGAAGACTTCATAAGTGTTTTTAAAAAACGCAATAATATTAAGCTTCAAATCAAAGTGTTACACATGGATCTCGCTAGTAACTTGCATCCAGTTGAATGGTGTTTATTCGATGATCACGTTAGATGTATCGCCAGCATTAAAGCTTTCAAAAAGAAGAAAGATATTATAAAAAAACTTGTTAAATTGTGTAATAATAATCCTGAAAAACTTAAAAACAACATTTTGATAACTACTAATAATAATTTAATAATAAACTCATCTGCTAATAATGATCAACACATTAATAATAGTGAAAAAAATAAAAATAAATTCCATAACCGTGTCATCAACTTAACTCAACATGAGTTTAAAAAGGAAGAACTAAATTTGTTATCAAAAGGATTAAACCATAATCTTCACATAAAAAATATTAACAAACAACTAGAATATTTGGCAGTAGATGTTAATTGTGCATTATTTAAAGAAGCAAAATCCTTTCAATACAAATGTGGTGAAGTGATAAAAAACATCAATCCTAAATCTAATTTTAACAAAATACAGTATACGTCAGAACAAATGCACGCAATCAATATATCGAAGGTTACAAAGGAAAAAAACCTCATCATTACTAAAGCGGACAAAGGAAACTCGGTGATTATTATCAACAAAAGTGATTACATTGATAAAACTATGGACTTTCTACAAGGTGATAACTTTGAAATAGTAAAAACAAACCCAATTAATAAATGTCAGGAATTGATAATGGACACTTTAAAAACTTGTAAAAGTGATAAAATTGTTAATTTATTTAGAAATAAAAAAATAACTGTAAAAAATCCTCAAATTCCCAAATTATACAGTCTACTAAAGATTCACAAGAAGACTCAACCAATCAGACCGGTAATTTCCAATTGCAATGCTCCTAGCTATAAATTAGCGTCAACTTTAAATACTATTATAATTGAATCGAATATTTTTCAACCTAAGTATACAATTAAGAATTCCCTACAATTAGTTGAGCACTTGAAAGGTTTGGAAATCCCCGATAATGCATTATTAGTATCTTTTGACGTCGTTAACCTGTTTCCATGTGTCCCAGTTGAAGAAAGCAAAACAATTATAAATAACTTACTTAATTCCTCAAAATTACCTAATGACTTAGCCCAGGATTTACTTAAATGTCTTAATGTAGTTTTAAACCAAAATTTCTTTCAATTTAATAATAACATTTTCAAACAAAAAGACGGTTTGGCAATGGGGTCAAGTACCAGTGGCTTAGTAGCTGATATATTTTTAAACCATATAGAAAATAAAATCTTTAATAGTTCTGCCTTATTACTTAAATATGTGTATTTTTATAAACGTTACGTAGATGATATTTTTTGTATATGGACCGGCACCAAAAGACAACTTCAAGTGTTCCTTAATTTTTTGAACAAAATTCATAAAAACATTAAATTTACATTAGAAATAGGAATTAATTGTAGCATAAATTTCTTAGATTTAAACCTAACTGTAATTAAAAATAAGATTGAATTTAATATTTTTAGAAAAGAAACATACGCTGATATAATTATACACAACTCATCTAACCATCCATTTTCACAAAAACTCTTAGCATTCCATTATTTGATCAATCGATTAATTAATATCCCGCTATCCCCAAATAATTTCAAAGCTGAACTTAACACAATTAAAATAATTGCATCTAATAATGGTTATAACCCCAAATTAATAGACGACATATTGAACAAAAAATATAAGAAAAAATTTCATTTGTCCTACATTTACCCATTGCTTAGTGATAATATCAAAAAACAATGGAGAAAAATATTGTTTGTAAATCATCAAACCTCCAATTTAATCGGGAAAAAAATCCCTAATACAATACAGCCAGCTTTTTATACCAATAATAAATTGAAAAATTATATTTTAAATAACAAGGACAAAGACCAAAAAATGAAAAAATCCGGAGTATACCAATTGAATTGTAATGATTGCAATCATTTTTATGTAGTTAAAACTTGCAGAAATTTTGAAACGAGGATTAAGGAACACTTGAGATGTCTAAATAGCAATAATTATTCGGAATTTGCTAACCATCTAATTGAATTTACCATTCATTTGATATAAATACGGGTTTTAAAATTTTACATACTAACGTTAGTGGTTTTCAATTAGATCTTTTAGAAATATTAGAAATTAGGAAAAATGTCAATAGTAATTTAAATATTATTAATAACCAAATTAATTTTGTGAATAACCCTATTTTAAACATATTTCCATTGTAATTTTGTCTATGATCTTCTAAGCAACCCCCTCCCCCCTGTCTATCTTCTAAGCTCCTCCTCTTTCCGCCCCTCTCCCCCCTCCCCTCCAACTAATTTCATTTCCACCCACGCCAGTCTTTCTATGCTTGATAATTTAGTTTTAGTACATATATTGTCCTGATGAAGAGAACATCGTTCTCGAAACATGTCGACTTTTTAAATAAAGATTATTGTGGTAAAAACAAATTAATATATTTTTTGATTTCGAAGGATTCGATATCTGGTCGGCTAAATGTCTGCAGAGATTCGTCAGGTGCTTTAAAAAATTATTTATTAATTTTTATACCATTACACCAAAGGAGACTTGCGTGGTACTGTGGAATTATCGTATTATATTGGAAACGAGTGCCCGTGAATTAAATACATATTTTATTGCCATCTCATTCTCCGATGAAATCCTAACTGGTCCGATAAATCCTACTAATCCCTCAATATAAATATTTTAAAAATCTTTCGTAATCCTACATGTATTTAAAATGACTGACTTTTGCAAATATTTTTACGGTGCTCCAGATTTTATGTCCGGGTTAAATCTTTCCCAAATGAAAGAGTAAACCCTTCCACACACTTTTCCACAAATGATTATCTAGTAAATTCACGCAATGTAAGTGCACTATATAAGTATAATAAATACAAAACAATACAAGAACAATACGTCAATCTACCAGAAACATAATGGGAAAATACTTCACCGACTCCAGATATTTTCATATCAGAGGGTTCGGCTCTGATGAAATCCTAACTGGACCGATAAATCTTACTGATCCCTCAATATAAATATTTAAACAATCTTTCGTAATCCTATATGTATTTAAAATGACCGACTTTTGCATTTTTATTTTCAAATTTTTTGACAAATCTAATACGCCTAAATTTTGAATGAGATACTAAGGTATAATGCCAGTAGCCGAAATAACAAATGGTAATGTTTTTATAGTCTGAGAATGCCAAATTCTTTTAATCTCATTTCCTAAATCTGTACATTTTCTTATTTTTTCAGAAACAGTTTTCTGAATATTACAAGAATTTGGAATAGCGACATCAATGATATAAGTTTTTTTTTTAAATTTTGTCACGTAAAACTATATCGGGTCTATTATGACTAATTGTTCTGTCTGTTAGAATAGTTTTATCATAATAAATTTTATAAAATTCATTTTCTAAAAATGAATTTGATTCATATTCATAATATGGTACATTACGGCAGTCAATAAAGTTATGTTTAATTACCAAACTTTTGTGAATCATTTTTAAAACTTGATTGTGCCTAAATTTATAGTCGGACGGCGCTAATACAGAACATCCCGATATAATATGTTCTATAGTTTCCGGAAAAGCCAAATATTTTCTACATAAATCATCAATTTGATTTGCATCTTTGATGATATGCTTCCTATAATTTTTAGTATTAATGACTCTATCTTGAATGGCAAGCATAAAGCCTTCTATTTCTGCGCTCAACTCTCCAATACTCAACCATTTTGATTGTTATTATTATTACTTTCATCATTTTGCGTTACAAAGCAATGTCAATATTGACACGGAGAATCATAAATTAGTCATTTACACTTGACATATTACCATTTTTTGTGACTTATGTTAAAATAGGCAAATTAAAATCAATTTATGGCGATATTCATCGTGGAACAATACGGGTGTAATATAACAGAACTCCTCAAACTTTTTTATAACGGATTGATGGTATTTAGGAGATGGGATTGCTGTTTTTTTTTCAATAACCTTACTTATGATTCATCTAACTGACCTGGCCACGCGTTGCTGTGGCTAACGAAACACAACGCCAACTACTGGATAGTTACCCAACCTTTATAACCATGTGTTATTAACTCGCACCACTATCTGTAAATTTGTATACAAACAATATCCACACTGCTCGCTTGTCAGCCCGCTCGTTCACCACATACGGACATTTTCATATTTCAACCAATTTATAAAAAAAACCTTGACAAATTATATACCAAAACATTCCTCGTGAATCACTCTATTTATTGGTGAAAACTGCATGAAAATCCGTTCAGTAGTTAGTAAAAGATTATACATTTATATACATTATTTAAGAAAAATTTTGACTGCCCAATTCCCGTTTTAGGACAGTCAAATTAGGATGAGTATAAACATACGGAACATGGTCTGTAAAATATATTAAAAAAAAACAAAACAAAGATAAAAGATTAAAACAAAGTGACTGTTCTTTGCTTAGCAAAGTTTAAAAAAAATAATATTAATTACTTAAGTAGGTACTTAATTACAGAGGGTTAGATATAGAACAAACGTGTAAGCATTGCATACCATAAACCTACACAGATGGGTTGTATAAAATAAGAAAAGAAGAACAAAAAGAATTATCTCTGTGAATGGGGAGGTACTTTTAGTATGAAGTTTCTGAACATTCAACATTGTTATATTGGCAACATTGCCATATTTATCTCTGCTCAGTTAGTCATACTGAGTATCTGCGCAGAAGGGGTTCTCATGCAGGACTGGGGACCACTGGGGACTGGCCATGGGCTCCTCATTCTTTGACAAGCCGCAGGTGACCTCGGCCACCGTCCCTGTGGCGGATTGACGCACCACATAGTCATAGTTCGCCATATTTTACAACATGTGAAGATTGTTAAATCCGCGTCCATCAGCGGCATCCCTTACTGAAAACCATCAGCAAATTCATACAATCATGGATCAGCGCGAAGTACCAAGGGAGCACATTATTTCTGCTGGATTTGAAATCCGAAAGAACCTTAAAAAAATATGTCATTGCTAACGTTAAATAATTTTAAATACCCTTTTGCAAGTTATCATGTTATTGCTGCGAATCCTTTCCAGTTACCTGTCATTCGATTTAGTGTAATGTGTTCACATTTGAGTTGTACAAGTTATTATTATTGCTGTTGTGTAGTGAAAATAAATTTCAGAATACTTTATGTTTGTAATATGAAGCAGGTTTTAAGTTCATATTTGTGTTCATGTTCTTTATTCTTTATTATTTTCCAATGTTGTATTTTTTGTAAACTTATTAGTTTACGGGTACAGGAACCTTAATTTTTTTAGTTTTTTATTATAATTTTTAAGTTATGCGAAAATCTTTTATTGGATTTTATGTATGTTTTTAATTATATTCTTATAATTGTAAGTAATCGTTGATTTTGCTAAATAAATAAAATTAAAATAAATAAAATAATATATAACTAAGTGACCCATCCCCCACTAAGTGAGGGATGTTCAGATAGGATGTACCGCCAAAGAACAAAAGTATAAAACAAATTTTCATTCAAATGCATCATGGAAAAATCTGCTTCTCTGTACACTGTATATATATATAGAAGCGCATAAGTACCTACGATTGAAAATAACAGAAATATCTATGAGTAACCAAGTCTCCCCTATTACTAATTACGTCACTTTGGTTGTACAGGGTTCTAACTTCACTTTACCTTGTTCTGAGATAGGAACTGTCAAAGTTTGCAAAGACATGCAATCATTATCTATTTACTTATCTTGTGTAAAGTATTAAAAGACTATTAAAAAATAGTTTTAAATAGGACTAGTATTTACGTTTTAGTAGATCACATATTTTTTGGTCCCTCTCTAAATAAATACCCTCTCTTCTCTCAAAAATTGCCTCCCCCCCATTCAACATCTCACCTCTTCCAAGTCTGAACTCGACTCCAATCTTTCATATTATAATACTGAAATTTGCACATTTAAATAAAATTCATATATATATATAAATTTACCTTTCCTTTCTCTGTAATTGTGTAATGGAAATGGAAAAGGCTGAAAGTGCTACAAAGTAAAATTTTCAGTATTCAATAAAAACTTCATAAAACATATACTGTATTCTTCACAGCGCTGCTCCTTGCGACTGCTGTAGGAACTAGTAGGAATTTTTCTGGCACTTTTAACTTTCTCTAGGTTATTGGCAATGTCGCTTATAACACATTCCACGCAAAAAATCGATTTTTTTTATTTTTTTGGCACTTTCAGCCTTTTCCATTTCCCCTACACAATTTTAAAGGATGACCTAGAATAACCTTGATGGGTGAAAACCAGAAATAATTGGGATGAAAACATACCTAAACGTGCAGATAGAACCGTATTCAACCACCATAGCATAAGGCTCTCCGTTCATGGAGATACTTACAATCTACGTAATTGTAACGCAACCACAAGAACCCTGCTGATTTACCACTCTTTAATGCTGGTTTCCGTACACGGCGCTACCCGAAATATTTTTTTTTTTTTTTTAAAGAAAGACAAACATTCCCGGGTTACAAACAACCCAACAATGTTTGAAAAACTCCTACTACCACCACAGAAAGCCGAAAGTGTTGTGATGGAGGACATAACCAGCAGAGGAACCGAACATGCGACACCCGGGTGGGACCCAAGCGCTACGCCCACTCAACCGCTGACCGGTCTTTTTTTTTAATATGAATACCACACAAGAGTTCCAACTGCTCCCATCGGAAGCCAGTGAGACTATGGCATCCCCAATTAGGGTATGTTGTGAGGTTGGGGGTAGTGGGGAGGCGATGGAGATAGGGAGGAGAAAGGTGGGGAAGTACCTGGCTATTCAGATCTGGTCACCAAACACGGCTAGTGCCATTTCAAGCGACGTTTCAATTCTGAATGGTGGTCTTACACCAGGGCGATACAGAGAGTATCTTCCACTCTGGAACGTGCCGTAAATATACTATATATTTATTATTTTAAATGAATAAATTGTGAAATAACACAAATTAATCAAATAAAATTTACCAGATATACTGAACTTGATCATTTTTCACCTGCAGTCGTGGAGTTAAAACGATGTGAAGCGATGTCATATGACTTTTTTTCCAACATCAATCCATGTCTTCTGCACTAAATCCTTTCTTACGTATTCTGGTAAAGTATAGTTATATAAACATGCATTTTTTCCACTTCCAAAATAAATCTCACATTACTTTCATGTTCCTATTCCGACGCCATTTCTGTCAAACGTCAAATGAAAAAGTATCAGACACAAATCATGCGACGCGTCGCGCGCGATCAGCACCGTCGGTATCTTGATACTGATTGGAAAAGCCACTGCGTACGCGCCGTTTACCAGCAAAATCGTGTGGGGGGGGGTACTTACGATCGGGGCGTATGATACGCGCACGAGGATCGAGTAGCTTGTAAGTAGCGTCATGTACGGAGGCACTTAGTGACGATTAATTATAATATTATTTATTTCATCATCTTACGTTACAATTGTATATAAAAACCTTGAGAATTATAATTAGTAATTAACACTTGACGTGTTACGTGAATTACATTAAAATAAGTAAATTAAAATCTATTCCTGCGGATATCCATCATGGAATAATACTGGCAATAGTTAACGGAGCTTCACAAAGTTTTTTATAACAACTTCATGCTATTCTTAAGATTTTTTTTTATAATGCCGGCAACCCGGGCGTTTATTGTGTTAAAAATATCTTATTGTAATAATAATAAAATAGAGGGCGTTTTTTTCTACTTATGTTACCAGGAACTGACGTCTTTGATTCAACCTTTGATCCCTTCGGCTCCTGTACAAACCGGAAACATGACAAACGAGCGCCCAGCAGTTTTACACGGAGGACATTTGTCATTAGAGAACGGGTCGTTTCTAAGACTTGTTCTTGAGTTTAACAGCTTGGCTCTTAAACGATTTGCCGGTCTGTTTTCTTCCATCCTAAAATATGGGTCTCTTCAAGATCCAAAAAACGAGTGTTAAGTAAAACTTCACTAACTTATAAAAGAACATAATATGACATTGGGGTGACATTGACATTGAAAATTTTTTATTTTTTTTATTACATTAGTTACATTTATACAGCAAACTTACATAATAATAATATTTCAAATAACTGTACATTTTAAATGTATTATGTAAAAAACTTCCTTCTTCTTCTGGCGCTGTGGAGTGATTCTGGCGAATGTATGATATTTATAAGAGGTTTTCAAGTATTTTTAAATGTAAATAAATATTTTAGTTATAAATCTCCAACTTTAAGTCATAATTGTAAATATATATGTCATTGAGCTCAGTTTTAGGTCAGCTTTTGTATGTCTTAGTCATAAGTCACTAGCAATAAGACTTAGATGTAAGTCACTAGTTATAATTGTAAATCTTAGTTGTAAGCCAGTAATATTATTTTTTATGTATTTATTTGTACAGCGCCCTTGAGGTGATTTTTCACGAAAACGGCGCTATATAAATTAGCCAAATATTATTATTATTATTAAAATGGGTACAAGTGATTATTATGTCTTGTACGTTATTAGTTCCTAGCTAGGTAGATTGCCCGTTCTAAGAAACCAAATGCTGGAGAAAAATGCCAAAAATGTATTATGTAAAAAGGAAAAAAAAAACAAAATGTTACTTTTTTTTTTTTAGATATAATAAATACTAAGTTTTTACTGGTGGCGCCATTAATAGTTAACCATGTATAATTTTAAGTTTTAGGTGACATTATTTAATAATTTTTCAGACTCAATCCTACCTAAGCCAATCAACTATTTAGCTATTATTGTACCGATGCATGCCATTTTGCATGTTTAAAATGTAATTCTGGGGGGATTTATTACTACCTGGTTGGAGTCCCCCCTGATGGCCCTCTGGAGACGGGAGACGATGAAATACCCCCGTAAACAGCTGCATGAATTAATTTTACTGTTTACTATTATTTTTCTCATGTTTTTCATGCTTATTCGTTTTTTTTTAAATTTATTTATATGTTGTTATTTACTTTATTTTTATTTTTAACATTAACCCATTTTTTGTTTAAAAATATGGAATGCATTGCATTGCACTACCCCTGCATACACTTTTTACGGTGCTCCAGATTTTATGTCCGGGTTGAATCTTTCCCAAATGAAAGATTAAACCCTTCCACACACTTTTCCACAAATGAATATCTAGTAAATTAACGCAATGTAAGTGCACTATATAAGAATAAAACAATACAAGAACAATACGTCAATCCACCAGAAACATAATGGGAAAATATTTCACCGACTCCAGATATTTTCATATCAGAGGGTTCGGCTCTGATGAAATCCTAACTGGTCCGATAAATCCTACTGATCCCTCTTTTACGGTGCTCCAGATTTCATGTCCGGGTTGAATCTTTCCCAAATGAAAGACTAAACCCTTCCACACACTTTTCCACAAATGAATATCTAGTAAATTAACGCAATGTAATTGCACTATACAAGAATAAAACAATACAAGAACAATACGTCAATCCACCAGAAACATAATGGGAAAATATTTCACCGACTCCAGATATTTTCATATCAGAGGGTTCGGCTCTGATGAAATCCTAACTGGTCCGATAAATCCTACTGATCCCTCAATATAAATATTTAAAAAATCTTTCGTAATCCTACATGTATTTAAAATGACCGACTTTTGCATTTTTATGTACAAATTTTTTGACAAATCTAATACGCCTAAATTTTGAATGAGAGAGCTTGGTATAATGCCAGTAGCCGAAATAACAAATGGTAATATTTTTATAGTCTGAGAATGCCAAATTCTTTTAATTTCATTTCCTAAATCTGTATATTTTCTTATTTTTTCAGAAACAGTTTTCTGAATATTACAAGAATTTGGTATAGCGACATCAATGATATAAGTTATTTTCTTAATTTTGTCATGTAAAACTATATCGGGTCTATTATGACTAATTGTTCTGTCTGTCAGAATAGTTTTATCATAATAAATTTTATAAAATTCATTTTCTAAAAATGAATTTGGTTCATATTCATAATATGGTACATTACGGCAGTCAATCAAGTTATGTTTAATTACCAAACTTTGGTGAATTATTTTTAAAACTTGATTGTGCCTAAATGTATACTCGGACGGCGCTAATACAGAACATCCCGATATAATATGTTCTATAGTTTCCGGAAAAGCCAAACATTTTCTACATAAATCATCAATTTGATTTGCATCTTTGATGATATGCTTCCTATAATTTTTAGTATTAATGACTCTATCTTGTATGGCAAGCATAAAGCCTTCTATTTCTGCGCTCAACTCTCCAATACTCAACCATTTGTTTGACGAAAATTTGTCAACATATGTTTGGTTGAGATAATTGAAGTGTTTTGCGTGAAGAATTTTATTTGACCAGGAATCTAATAATTCCTGGTTGGTATTTATAAGAATGCTGGCATTCTCGTCGTTTAAATTTAATGGTGAAATATTTCTATCTGCCTTGCATATTATTTTGTGCATTTCTGAACTATCAGCTTTCCTATGGAAAAAAAAAAAAAAATTTCTTAGCATTTCTACCTGATTATGTTTTAAAGATGTTATTTTGACTATACCTCTACCTCCTAAATTTCTGGGTAAATTAATACGTTCTATAGCTGAATTTGGATGATGGCAATGAAATTTAGTTAATGTAGTTCTAATTAATCGTTCTAAGCTATCTAAATCTGTATTAGACCATTTAATTATGCCAAATGAGTAAGTTAATAGAGGTATTGCCCAAGTATTTATCGCCTTTACTAAATTTTTAGCAGATAGATTGCATTTCAAAATTTTTCTGATCCTAGTTTTAAATTTAATCCTAATATCATTTTTAATACTAGTATGATCTAATCTATTTGATTGCGGATATCCTAAATATTTATAAACCTCACCCCCTTTCATACTTTCAATTTTGAAATTTCTAAATATACCCTCGTCTCCATCTACAATTTTACCTTTCTCTATATGGATCGTTCTACATTTATCTAAACCAAAAGTCATTTTAATATCATCTGAAAAATTTTTAACTACTTTAATCATTTTCTCTAAATTTGGTTCAGAATTTGAATATAATTTTAAATCATCCATAAATAATAAATGAGAAATTATATTTCTCTCTCTAGTATTACCTTTAATTTTTATTCCAAACTTGCTTTTAATTAACATTTTAGATAGAGGATTTAATGCTAAGCAAAACCAAAGAGGACTCAATGAGTCTCCTTGAAAAATCCCTCTTTTTATTGAAATCCCCGGTACTATAATTTTCTTATCTTTCAAATTCAAAAGCAAATCGGTATTCCAAAATGCCATAATTTTTTCCAAAAAGCTAATAATAATTGGGTTAATTTTGTATATATTTAAAACTTTTATCAGCCACGAGTGCGGGACACTATCATAAGCTTTTTGGTAATCTATATAACAAATATGTAAATTACGTTTTTGGGTTTGAATCTGTTTTAGAATTACAGAATCAATAACTAATTGTTCTTTACATCCCATATGTTTTCTGCGACAACCTTTTTGTTGTTCAGATAAAACATTTTTTTCATCTAAATGAGTGTATATTAAATCTGTCAAGCAAGAGGTTAAAATTTTATATATTGTCGGTAAACATGTAATGGGTCTATACTGAGAGGGATTATTAATATGTTCGCTTTTAGGCAACATATAAGTAATGCCCTTAGTTAGAAAATTTGGAAAATTTTGAGGTTCTCTGACAAATTTTGAAAGATTTTTTGCCAAAAGGGGATGTAAAGTAGTCAGACGTTTATACCAAAAATTATGTATCCAATCGCAACCCGTGGCTTTCCAATTATGAGTATTTTTTATAATTTTGGCTAACAATTCAACCGATATATCAGAAAAACTCATTTGTTCAATGTCTGAACAATTGAGTTCTTCATTTTCTATCCACGGACCTGACTCATTATGTTTTATATCTTTACTCCAAATATTTGTCCAAAAATCGCGCATATCTGATTCAGATGGCAACGGATTATTATTATTCGAAATAATATTTTGTTTATCGTCAAGTTTGGAATAAAATATTTTCTCATTTTTCTGAAATAATCTATTATTATTTTTTTTATTATACGTATAATTATATCTTTTTAATCTACTAGCTTTTACACCTAATTTTTGTTTTAACAAATCTAATAAATCATTGATTATATTTTCATTATTATTACTACCAATGCTATAACCAAATTTTCTCCCAATTACATCTACATGTCTCAAAATATTCCTACTTCTATTTCCATTTTTATACTCTATTACTCTAGCTATGCTACTTCTTAAAAATACTACATCATTTTCTAATCTACTCTGCCATTCTGGTTTTCTATAATTATATGATCTATCATCAGAAGACGTTAATTTAACTCCTAACTTGTTACATATAGTGATAGCACTAGCATACACTATTGTATGAAGATCTAAAAAACTAATGTCATCAAATATAATTTTTGGTAAAATTATATTATTTAATTCAGAAATTAATTTAGATAATTTCTTTGACGTATGTAATTTTGGTAATTTTGGTCTAACTGCTTACCCCCCAAGTCAAGCGTGTGTGAAGAAGTTTTACTTTAATAATTTTCCTCGGGGCCTCCCGAGTGGCGTTAATGTTAAAAAAAAAAAGTAGCTTTATATACATCAATTCCAAGTTAAAATTAATATAATAGTGTGATCAGTGGCGACATATTTAATTTATTTTTAAATTAAGAAAAAAATATCGTCGGATATCAAAATGACATCTACTTGTTTTACTCCAATAGGCTCTGGAATCGCTGGTTAAAATTCTTCGGTATGTTAACAACACCTTTTAAAACATTAAAATGATGTTTAGTTTTGTACCATAATGCTGGTCACGGGCCACCATTTGAGAAGCACTGTAATCCGTGATCAGCAGTCGGTACTTTGGTATTAAATTGCCATGTCCTTAATTATATTATTTCCTCATTTATGTAAATTCTTAACCCTTCACTCCCCTGCTTATATCCTTAACTACTCCGATACGTAAGCGGATATACAAGATAATGTAATGATAACAGTCTAGTACAAAAAGCGTGTTTTAACGTCAACGCGTGTGTTTCCACAGAAATCGTTACAACTCCGTTAATGTTCTGATGATATCCCTAAAACAAAAAGTAGAAGGTTCATAATAAATCAAGCTGCACATCTCTATTCAAGTTGTCCATAGAAATACATAAAAATACCTATTCTGTAAGATACATGGTAGAAACAGATTATACCCGCCAAATCGCCTATGCGCCGTTAGACAGTGTTATTTTTTTATTAAATATAAATATTCTTATATGAATTAATAAAAAGGGAGGTGACTTAATTGTTCATTATACACTTATACGATATAATAAGTATTGTTTTTTTTAACATAATCCGTGATTTTAGTACCGTTTTCACATAAAAACATCACGTAAATCATTTTTTAATTTTTTTTATGTTTGCATTCTAAATTTTACAAATGTTACATATTTGTAATATATATTCATAACCTTTCAAAAATAGTTTTTAGTATTCGGGTACGTTCAGAAATGTTTCATTTATAGACCTTTAAAGTGAAGTGAATTAATTGTGAAGCGGAAATACCCCAAAATTCTTGAAAATCTGACACTTCTTTTACGACGAAAAACTTGCATATTGGCGGTAGGTCGGAGCGGTTCCAATAAAACATATCGTTCCATATATTTTTTTAAAAATAGGACGCATTCTTTTTATAGCACGTTTTATATTATGACTCTGCAGATTAGGAACTATAATAAGGTGGTACGAAGAAGAGTTTGAGCAAACTAGAATAATAGTGTACCTACAACCTAGCAGCAATTGTAAAAAACGTTTAGTACAACGACGTTTTACATTACAACTACCCTCACCATTTTCTCACGATCACAAAATAGAATGTGGCAAACAAGAAACACTTTTATGTTTTCAGTAAATTCTTAATTCAAAACTTATTCATTTTTTTTTACTTTAACTCCACACAGGATGCCCTGAGGAAAAAAATTCCCTCAGGGCCTATGTCATCTGAGATGCTGTGTAGAGGGTGTTTTTGAGGAGAGGAAGGAATGCACATTGGTCTTGAAGAGACCCATATTGTAGGATTCATGTATGATTAATATAGACAATTAAAGAACGCGGTGTATAACCAACTAGTAGGCCTGATGAAATACCTGCCTCGGGGGTGAGAAATAGCTCAAATTTTAACAAAGCATTTTAAAATGTTTCTGAAGTCTGGCTCTGTGCCCTCTGGTTGGAAAGGGTGGTTATCCATCCTATTACAAAGAAGGGTGACCGCTCCAACCCGGCCAACTACCGCCCCATAGCGATCACATCAGTTCCGTCTAACTAAGGTAATGGAACGTGTGATCAACGACAAACTGCTCACATACCTCGAGAAGAACAAAATCATTAATGACCGTCAATACAAATTCCGGCGGAACCACTCGTACGGCGATCTTCTCGCGTATGTGACGCATGTTTGGGGGTGGTGCCTGGCCTGGGACGTTTTGGTGAGACCCAAACGGTTGCACTGGATATTTCCAAGGCCTTTGACCGGGTTTGGCAGCGAGGACTTATCAACAAACTAACTACACTAAGGAGTGCTGGCGTCAAAAAATGCTGGCGTCCCACAGGGATCGGTTCTGTCTCCGTCTTTCACCGGTTATGTGTCCGACTTTCTTCGAAGCATCTTCCATTGTCATACCGGAGAACAAGGGCAACATCCCCGCTTAACGTTTGTGTTCTAAAGTCTGTAATTCGTTTATTGTATTTGGAGAATTTGTCAAACGGACCGCCCGTTTCTGCACAGAGTAGAAGTTTTTAGGGCTGCAGACCAGAGAAGGCTGCCAAATTCGCATTGATTTGTACAGAGTTAGCAGTTGTGTACTATACGCAGTATCTGCGGATCCTGTACAGTACGCCCAGCTTCTGAGAGGCTAACTTAATTCTGGCTTCGATTCTGAGCTGGTCATTTAGAGTCACACCAAGCGTATCTTGTTGTTTTATTAATGTACACCTAAACAGAGATAGAACATACCCGAGGAAGCAATGGGTTAAACCAGTTTGAAGAGCTTCATTAAAACTGGATAAAGTATAAATACATCCAAAGTAAATAGTGGGGTCGAATTCAACTTAAGTTCTATAATCAAGTAGGTAAGTTGTTTGATTTTGCTTTGTCATAATATGTAAACAACAATAATTCATATATATTTTCAACAAAAACATATAAGTTGCTTACAAAAGTTTGTCTGAAAACTAATCAATTTGTTCAGGCTCCATAAAAGCGCCATATATAAAATACTGAAGGTACTTACAAAATGTAAGCATTAAGTATTAAGTATTTTATTTCCTTAATGAAATTATTTAGTTATTCAACGCCCAGAGGGCTTTTACGTGTTTGGTAGTACCTACAATTAATTCATGACAGATGATTTTTAAACAGATAAAGAAATAATAAAAAAAAAATTAGATTAAAAATGCATACAAGTCACAAAAATACAAAAAATACAAAAATACGATTTGATAAGTTTACAAAAATACAGATATGTTTAGGAATAGTTTTGGAATAAGTATTTTACAAGATCCACAAAATTCGCCAAGTTGATGTAAAATAAGTACTGATTTCCCATAGTGTGAAATCGTTGTATCGAAGAATGTGCAAAGTAGTTACGTTTATGAATGCTGCAGTAGAATAGTGTATTTTGTCGTGTGGTTACTGTCGGTATTCGTAAGTTAATGAGTTGCAGGAGTTCGCAACAGTCGAATTTAAAGTATTTTTAATAAAAATGTTAAATTATTTATTTTACGTCTGTCTTCTAGTATCTATGCGTATTTTTAGAATATTTAGTAATGGATTATATTTTAAATTTTCTAGTGGGATATTTAATTTAAAATTTATAAATCGCAGATTTTTTTGTATTCGCTCAATATTATTAACGTGAATTTTCAAAGATGGAGACCAAACTATACCAAGTTATATTCAATTTGGCTTTTAACTAGAGATACATATAATAGTTTAATGGCATCTAAGGAATTAAAGTTTTTAGTTGTTCTTAACACGAAGTGTTTTCATAGCTTTGTTCATAATTATATGGATATGTTTGGCGAAACTTAGTTTTTCATCTAAAATAATTCCAAGATCTCTCATTTCCGTGACTCTTTCTAAAGCTGGGTTAGTGATGGAATATTCGAATAAAAGATGATTTTTATTTCTGAAGAAAGTCAAGGTTTTGCACTTTTCTACATTTAAAAATAAATTATTTTGAATGCACCAATCTTTAAACTTACCAACTATAAATCTAATTGCAGTTTTTATAGTTACAATGGTGTTCCTGAAAACATTTGTCGTGGTGGTGCTGGCCTTGCTCCTGGGAGGTCAGGGGGGTGCTGCGGAGTGGAGGTGGGAGGGCAAGGTAGCCGTGGTGACGGGGGCCAGCTCGGGCATCGGGGCCGCCACTGCGCTGGCCCTGGCGGACAAAGGGGTCACCGTGGTGGGGCTCGCCCGCCGGGAAGACAAGATCAAGGTGAGGGACATTTGTGAGCCATTATAGTATATATATTGGCACGAAGCTGGAACTTTCTCAATCTCTTTATTGGCCCAGTAACTCTCTCTAACCTTTTCTAACACATTAGCCCTGAATCCGGAGATATTTTTGCGGAGGAAATTTTGGGAGAGAAAAAAGTATGAAGGCTGGGTAGAGACCTGGGGTTCAATGTGTCCAGGAGTGACCAAAATATGAATCCATCCAACCTACAGCAAGTGGGACAAATAACCAAATATGGAAAAAACAAAATGTTATTTTTATATTCAATACAAAAACAAATTTTGACAATAAATACAATTTAGTGAGTAAATTATAATGTAAAGATGTATTTCGCGCATGCAAATTTCGAAATGATTGTACATTGCATAAAAGTAAATAAGTGTTAAGAGCAATTTTTATTGTTTACTAAATCCTAGAAGGTGGGTTATGTTTAATAAACATCTCAAATTTCCAAAATCTAGGTAAACAGCTCCAAAAAAAATGTTTAAACTTCTAAACTCTTTTTCTGATATTCCAGCTTTTATACAAAACTCACTCACCTATTTAATTTTTGTTTTTGTCTTAGAATCTCTTTAGCCACCCAACGTATAAACAAATTTAAGGGGCAAACGAAATGCAAGATAGTCGAGCTAAAATAGGACTTAGCTAGTTCAATCAGCAAGACGTTTCCATAAGTTATTAGCTTTCTTAATACACTATCTCAATCTCTGATCATAGCCTGGGGAGGAGCAAACGATGCCGACATTGATCCGATCTCTAAAGTCCAGAAACTAATTACAAAGATTATTCTAAAACTACCGATCACAAGCAGTTCGGATGAAATCTTTGAGAGAATCGGTGTTTTGGACATAAGGCAACTTTTTGCCAAAAATATACTAACTTATCTATTCAAACATATATGTAGAACTGTTTTTGACAATATCCAAACTGTTCGTGATACGAGAACCAAAGGGCAAAATCTCTTACTTATCCCCTTCGCCAAAACAACGTTTAGTCAAAGAAACTTTAGGTACTTTGCAACAAAACTTTATAATACACTTCCACTGACCATTAGACAGCACATTAATTATGTAAAATACAAATCAGATACCAAGTTGTTGACAAACTGCTTTACTGTTGACAAACTGCTTTATTGCGGTTTAACGGGATTGTATCTTGAAAACAATTAAAAAAAAAAAAAAAAAAAAAAAAAAAAAGTCTTGGATCACTAGCAAAGACAGATCATATATTAATAATATTTTTAGAACCTCCTACCTAATGCATGCTTTCCCATTGATACGATGCTGATTGTCCTTGTACCTTTCCTTTAAATATAAATAAGACAGGCACAGCACAATCACGTATGTAACTTAATAAATAAAGATTACAATAAAAATTTAAAAAAATAATAATAATATATGCATATTTTGTGGCCCCAGGAACTAGCAGGCAGGACCAATGGAACCATCCTCCCCATGAAGTGTGATATGTTCAACGAGGAGGAAATTGTGAAAGTCTTCAGAGACATTGAGAAGAAGGTGGGAGGAGTGGATATCCTTGTTAACAACGCAGGAACTGGCATCGTAGCCAGCATGGTCGGTGAGTCATTTTCTATCAGCCTTACTAAAAAATGTCGTGAAAATTTTATTCAATCTATAAACGACCGTGTACGTGAAAACCTTACTAACTGCCTAAAAATTTGGAAAGATTACATTGCTAATACAGCAAAAGATGGTGAGTAGTTAATCTTTTGTATACGCTTGAATTATTTATAATAAGAGATTTTCGAAATTTTACCACGGTATTTTAAAAGTCCTATATATTTTTAAGTTTTGAAGATATCGTAAAATCATATACCATTTTCGGAAGTAGATAAAATTATCTTTTAGATATTTGTATTAGAAATATACTTCAATATTTAAAAATTAAAATATTTTTAGCTTCAAATAAGAAAAAAAGGTGAAAATTAAGCTTAACTAAACATCTTCTATAAAAAAATTCTGAAAATTCAAAATTTAAAAAAAAAACACTCCTTTTATTTACAGATTTTGCACCAAAACTATTTATCTCGTTCATACAATTAAAAATAAATTAACTGAAAAATCTGACATTTTGAATTCATTTTTGCACAATTTTAACGTTGATTTCACTTAAATATATTTATTTATTTACGCACGCATTATTGGCATATAAATTATTAAATAACATTACTTTTATGGAAGTTTTGTTAAGGCTCAGATAACCGCACGAAAAATTTCGATTTGGACCAGTCGTGATATTTAGTTTTAAAACGGCTTCATAGGAGGTGTATCGAATAGCGCAGATAATAATTAGCGTGCCTCATTAGAGACATCTATGAAAATGACAGCAAACTAAATATGAGTTGATATATCGTGGTTGTGTTCTCCGGGCGGTCTTGATGTTCAACGAAGATTCACAAACTGTGGAATGAATTAAATATTTTTTAAATTTTATAATAAAATGAAACTTAATATATTTAAAAAAAAAATCGAAATTAATGAAAGTTTTTCTTATTAGATTATCTATACAGGGTGTCCGGGTGCAAAGTGCACAAACTTCAGAAGGAGATCCTACATGACGAATGAAGTAAAATACAACTTTTTTCGAAATTTAAATGTTTTTTTTTCCCTTATAAAAATATTTTTTCATGGAAGAATATACCTTTTTCTATACAAACAATTCAATTTTTTACCCGAAAACTAGCTTAAAACGTTAGAATTTCGAAAAAAGTTATTTGATTTTATCTCTTTTACTTGAACTATCATGTAATGGGATGGTCCGATGCTCTGTGGGGAACCCGCTTGGACAGCGCGGGTGTAAACTGTGTGCCCTAAAGTTAAAACTTAGACTTACAGATTTCAATACTTCGTTTGTATGGAAACACTATGATATGAAAATCACTTTCCTTGCGCGCTTTACCCCCGGACACCTTGTATAAAGAATATAATATATGTATATTCATAAATTATCTACTTTTGAACATTTATATAAATTATATACACTCATACATTTTTGATGCTTATCATATTTTATTTGTATAACGAAGATAATTAATTCATATAAAAAAAATGAAATTTCGAAAAAAGTTGTTCATCCTTTTTACTTCTACCATCATGTAGAATCATCTTATAAAGTTTCTGCACTTTAACCCCGGATATCCTGTCCATTATTCTAATATGAGATACAGAAGATATTATTACAATCGAAGATATTACTCGTAACAAACTAACTAACCATCACTGAATCCCGGCGTGGCAAATAATGATTAATTTGTGTTTTCACAATTTATTATAAAAATAGTATATTTGTGGCACGTTCCAGAGTGAAAGATACTCTCAGTATCGCTCTGGTGTAAGACCACCATTCAGAATTCGTTGCTTGAAATGGCACTAGCCGTGTTTGGTGACCAGATCTGAATAGCCAGGTACTTCCCCACCTTCCTCTTCCCCATCTCCTTACCCTCTCCACTACCTTCAGCCTCACAACATACCCCAATTGGGGTCGCCATAGTCTCACTGGCTCCAGACGGGAGCAGCTGAGACTCTTGTGAGGTATTACTATAAAAAAATTATTTATATATTTAAAGTTTTTTTTTCATGTCAAAAGGTTTTGCACACTAGGTACAGCCGTGTACTTGTACTCCAACAGAATTCGTTTTTGTGATTATTTAAAAAGCTGGGGCATTATTTATGCACATTGGCGAGAAATGTAGTTTCTACTATTTTTAAGAGTTAAAGTTTTCAGAGTGCTGTCAATTTTATTTCGAATTCTTTTTGGTTATATTTTTAGATGTTATTTTAAGTTTTTCTATGTTTCATTATTTAATTTGTCAAAAATATTCATTTAACTATACACATGTAATAATTTATAGACGTCAGCAACAACAGGTGCATTAACGTGTTCATGTTCGGTAGAAAAGGCACCGAGGTTGATTCTAAAATTCATTCTACGAAAACCATCTATATTTCCAACTATACAGTTATTTAACTCCTTCAGGGTTCTTAGTTTAAATAAAATTTTCAAAAAAAACTCACTGTTACAAACACACAAAGATCAATTCAATACTATAACAACAATCACAAAAATAAGTAAACGATCACAATCACGTGGCAACATAGAAATTCCAAAATATAAAACAAGTGCTTCTCAACTCCATTATACTTATCAAGGTATAAAAAATTTTAATGCTCTCCTATATAAAATCAAATCTGAAGAAAATTATAAAGCCTTTAAATCACAAATCAAAATACTACTAGATCAACCCAACACTAATTATAAGTTTTAATTACATAGAGCGAATTTCTACGTTTATTTTTATTACATTGCACCTACTAGTAATAATTGATCAAGTGTTAATTATAATATTATGTACTTAAGTTTAAAATTAAATATTTAATTTCATCATTAATTTTACAAAAAAAAAATGTCTTTCTCTGTTTAAACATATTCTCTTAAAATATTTTACCAGCATTTCAAAGTATAATCAAAGATTATTGTCACAAAATATTATTATGTACCTAGTCTTACAATATTATCGGGAAATTCCATTATAACTGAATCATATTTATGTACCTACTTACCACCTACCTACCTATTAATTGAAATGTAATAATATTTTTATTTTACTAGTACACCTATATCCTAACTTTTATGTATCTATGTACCGTACATCTAACTGTTAAGTTAGTAAATTTCTATATTTGTTATCATTCCTATAAGTTTTATTTTATTTCTTACATCAAACAAAAACAAAGGTTTAATGTAATGACACGACCCCCCAATTTAAACACGAGAAATGTTTTTCGTTATTAAATTGGGTAATTTCATTAACAAAAAAATTACTTTATTGTAATTAGTTCCTTGTATTTTTCTTCTGTAAATCTGTCATATGTATGTATTTCAAATAATAAAAAAAATAATAAAATGACGAATGAAACTAAGTAAAATGACAACCTAGAAATAACGCTTGTTATTTGTTGGGACCATAATAAAGAATAAGACTGGGACCATTACATGAACCGCTAGGCCAATACAAACGAAAACGTAAATTGAATTTTATAAATGTATTTATAAATTTTATAAAAGTATATGTAAAAGTTACATTTTAATTAACCGTATTATTAATCTTTAAAAAATCATAATTCATAATCAAGATTTCTGATTCCCCACAGTTTAACAGTATATCAGCGGCGCAGAATATGCTGGCCGCACGCAAGTCGCAAGTCCCGACAGAAGAATAAAATCTGACTGCGAGAGCCAATATCGAGTTTGGTAAAAAATATGTATTCTACTCTACGACAAATCAGTTAAAAATCCGGGCATAGGTCCGCTATGCAAGCTCTCCTGGTAGCGACTGGCGGATATTTGAAAGGCACATATGTTACACGCGCGTTAGACAGAGACGGCCTGTAATAATGATCTTCAGAATTAAAAAACGCAAGCGCCTGTTGTTAAAATATTTAATTAAACACGACTTACTTAAAAAAGTGCAAAAATCTCGCGATAATTGTCTTTAATTTTATTTAAAGAAACGCTGTGAATTTTTTCATACATATAACTTGTAAAATAACTGAAACAAACGTGTTTATAATAATTTTTGGAGTATACTTTGCGATTTTTTTCTATCGAGGGAATTTTTTATAATTTGCGTTTCGGCGCGATAAACCACTAGATATTATCTTCAAGAATAACATATATTTTTTTAAGAGCTCAAAAAGTATTAAAAAACTATATTTTACTGGAAACAAAACTAAATTTACCATAAGACATTATTTAAGTGATTAAAATTGACGCGTGATGTTTGTACAACGCGAACAAAATAACATTCAGAAGCGCGCTAAGTGGAATATGGAAGTGACATTCCTCCTCTACACGAATGCACAAGTTTAAGGTCGTTGAATTTATCCAGTGTATTTTGAGAAGCGGGAGTACAGAGACGTGTTTTAGTGTTACGTCAACGCAAGGTAAACAGCGTGCTGTTATTGAATTATTAACTGCTGAAAAAGTGACTCGCACTGCAGCATTCATCGTCGTTTAATGGATATTTATGGTGACGATGCTATTGATATATCTACTCTAAATCGATTGGTAGTAAAATTTCATGATTGAGATCCTGGAAAAGCAATAATTGTTTACTAAACACTCAGCGGACGTCCGATCATTGATACAGACGATAAACAATCCAAACTCGTCCACAATTTGATTCAAAGTGATCGGCGGATCACTGGCAAGCGTATCACAAACCATTTTAGAACATCCAAGGAACGTGTTGGATTCATTGTTGAACAATTAGAATACCGTAAAATCTGTGGACGATGGGTACCACACCGTTTTACCGACGAGAACAAACAGCGTCAATTAGAACATCTGCAAAACCTGAAGTTTGAATCAATTGCCCACTCTACACACTCCCTGATTTTTACTTTTTTCCTTTACTTTAAGAGACACCTCAAGGGTAATCATTACACTTCGGACGATGAGGTGAAGGCAGCTGCCAAGTCCTGGATTCGAGAAAAGTCGGAAGAATTTTTCAGTTATGTAATGAAATAACTTGTAGCACGTTGGGAACGGTGACTACTCGTATATTGAAAAATAAATATATGATTTTGAAGCTTAAGAAACGTACTTTAATGTGCTCTTTGTCCGATCTTGCTAATTGTTTTTGTTGGTGGTTAATAAGCATGTGTGCATTACTTTTCAGCCTTTCTAAGTTTGTTATCTAATTCTAGATGGAAAGACATCAGAATGGGCGCCGGTGTTGAACCTGAATGTGATAGCGCTGAGCATCGCCACTCGAGAGGCTCTGAAGAGCATGAGGACACGAGGAGATGATGGTCATATCATCAATATCAACAGGTTCAACTTTAATAATTTTTTTTGTAGTTGTAATATCAGTTGAATCACTTCAGCTATATTAATTGTTGCATTGGATTCATTACTTATTTTGATCCTACTTTAAAATTGCATCTACATTAGCGCAGTTAAATCGTTTATCTTTTCGTGAAGCTTTCATACGCGATTCGCGAAAGTCTCTTTCAAACGAAGCCTGTTCTTCACTTTTAGAAAATTTGAACTTCTAAGAAATTAAAAAAAAAGATTATTATTGATATTATGGTTTTTTTTAATATAATTTTTTTGAAAAAATAACTTTTTTTGTAAACAACAAGTATCCGCCACTAAGACCTGAACAAACCTTACCCCATGAATCCGGCCAAATCAGCGAACGAAGTTTCTGTCAATCCATTTGGGACGACTTATGGCAGGATTGTTGGTTATCCTATTTTATTTTATTTTTTTTTTATTTTATTTGGGAGACCAACAGTTTACATTCATAACAGAGCATAATAGTAATTAAGTGACAATAATTGAACCATTTAGAGGTTTCCACATGGGTATTGTATACAAGTGTTGTGGTTCCATAGATATTTGCTAAAGAAGACTTAACTTGTCTCATTTCAAGAGACAAGTTAATTAGGGGGGAATAGGGAGGGGGTAGGATGGGGGGGGGAGAATGGGTTAGGTTGAGGTATAGTTATAAAAATATGAGTAAACAAAAAATTAAAAGAGAAAAAAAAAAGAATTTAATATAATGGTGACTGGTGGTATTAGAAATTATTGTTGTTATAAAGTGTCGAGAGAGTGTCTGTGTGATTTTAAGGAATGTGGTGCAGAATTAAATATGTCAAATTTTTTGTATTGTGTGTTAAAAGTATTGGACGCACGATAGATGAAAGAGTTCTGCTTAGAATTAGTATTACACCGAGGGAGGCTGAGAATCATGTCTGACCTGGTTCGTCTGTTAGGAACTCGTATCTGTATACGTTGTAGGAGTTCTGGGCAATCAACGACGGATCTGGCTATTTTTTGGAGAAAGAGTACATCGGCCGAGTTTCTTCGAACTTCCAATGATGCTATCAATGCTTCCTCTATATGGAAGGCCTCTCTATTTCCAATATATTTCTCTCTATTTCCAATGTAATTCAGATATCTTCCTATTTACACTGTACAGTGTACAATTGAACAATCATGACATCACTTGTATGTAAAAGACTTTTTTGGCGTAAGCATACATAAGTTATGATATTAATTTATTGTTCAATACTAGAAATATTTTATATATATTTTTTTATATTTGTATGTTTTTATTATATCTGTTTTTATGATAATTATACATTTTTTTACATGTTAAACACATTTGTAATATGAATATAATAAAAGCCTTTCCTCACCATAAAGTTTGGTGAGTGAATTCATGCTCAATTGTGTTATCAATGTTATCATTTGAGTAAGTGAATAATAATATTGCAACTATTAACAATAGATATATTCAGAGAATATATCTATTAACAGATTTAAATTAAGTGAAATGAAATATTAATAACATCTAGTAATGTACTTTTACAGTTGTTTCAGGTAATTTTTTAATTTAATTTCAAATGTACGTTTATTTCGATATTTTTTTGTTTTAATGGGAGTTTGTTGAAATAATTTATAGCAAGATAAAGATAGGAATTTTAGATGTGCTTGGTATTAAATTTTGGGATTTTAATATTGTTTTGATATCTTGCTGATATATTGAAATGAAATTTTTTTAGCTGTATTTCTTTGAAAGTTTGTAGCATTAAATATTTTTATATAAATTATCTATTTTAGATACTTCGAACATTGAAAATATTTTTTCAGTAGAAAATGTAGATGGTTTTTTCAAAACAATATTAATCTTTGAACTATTTTGAGAGAATTAAAAATAACATCATATCTTCCTCCCCATCCTATAATACCGTATTGTATTATAGATTGAACAATTGCATAGTACTCTTTTTAGGTTTTCCAGTCTAAGAATATTTCTGAGTCTTATAAATATGTATATACATTTCCTAATTATTTTGACAAGTTCATAAATATGTGTTTTCCATTTAAAATGTTGATCTATATATACACCAAGATATTTAATTTTGGAAGTTGAATTAAGTGTAGAACATGCTGGAGTGCAATTAATTCCACTACATTTACTCTGATGTATTATAATTTTCATTTCTGGTTTCGATTTAAGTTTATTGATAGAGTATGGGAAAAAGTTTGTGTTTTCGGTATTTAAAGAGAGGAGATTTTTATCGAACCAGTTTTTCAGTGTATTAATGTCAATATTCGCAAAGTTGTCCACAGTATTCATATCAGCACCTTCAATTATTATGACAGTGTCATCAGCATAAGATATTATTTTTCGGTTTATTCTTTGTGTGAATACGTCATTTACATAGATGATAAACAGTTTCGGCCCCAGAACTATACCTTGTGAGGTATGCCAAAATTAATTGTATCTTATTGGCTAAGCACATCGTTGATTATTACGACTTAAGGGCGTTTGAAAAGGTAGCTTTTTATCCATTCTAAAGCTGTACCGTTTAATCCAACGTTTCTTAATTTATTTATAAGTTTGTCATGTGATGTGCTGTCAAACGCATTTTTGAGATCTATAAAATTTTTAATACATTTTAATGATTTATCTAATGAATTGAGAACAAGGCTAGTTAATTTTGCAAATGCATCCTGTGTTCACCTTCCATACATTCAAACTAATTTTTATTAAATATTTTGTTACATTTTATAAACTGGTTCTTTCTTTTTTTTACTATCTTTTCAAAAAAATTTGCTACATTTGAGATTACTGATATTGGTCGGTAGTTGTCAACTTTTTCTGGATTACCAGATTTAAATATTTGAGTAATGATAGTTCGTTTGTAAATAGATGTGAGCACTCCGTTTTTGAAACTTATATTTACTATATGCATTAATGGTTTAGAAATTTGATTTTTAATATTTTTTTTAAATATTAACCGTAATTCCATCAAATCCAGATGCAGAACCTCCTTTCATATCGTTTATGATAGATACTATTTCATCCTCTGTTGTGACTTGGAAAATTGCTATTTTATTTTCTGTATCAATTGAAGTCTTAAATTGGATTGATATTTATGTGATTTGCATGATTTTTTTCCTATGTTTGCAAAGAATGTGTTAAATATATTTGCAACTTTTGACGGGTTTTTTTTACAACATATTTTCGAGTTATCGTGAGTAATAGCACTGATTTCATTATTCCTGCATTTTTTCTTATCAATTATTTCATTTATAACCGTCCACACTCTTTCGATCAATCGTTTGTTTATAATAACTTTCATTTCTGTGTTTTATAATATAAATTTGCTTGTTTAAATATAAGAGATGGTTTGTTCAGCAGCTAGCTTAAGAAACATGAATCATGTATTGTGTGTGTTACAGCATCCTGGGTCACCAGATCCCCAGCTTCATGGGTTCTAACATCGGCATGTACCCCGCCAGCAAGTATGCAGTCACCGCCCTAACAGAGACCGTTTCCTATGAACTCTCACAGCTCAACTCTAACATCAGAGTCTCCGTAAGTCTTATTATCTTATTATCCATCACTTCTGTCTCTCAATTTACATCACATCATCTAAGTCATTCGAGAGATGGGTATTTGGTTTGCGAATGAATCAAATCGACCACTTTACTTTTCTGCTCAGTGTCTCTGGTTTATATTTTATATCGATTGCTTATCGATACCGACCACCCAGTGGGACAACGAGATCATAATAAAACCAACGAGACATAAATATACCAAACCACCCATTAGATCGATAACTTCGGGCTTTAGTACATGAAAAATTTGGTCACTATTTCACCATCAAAAAGCAATAATTTTTCGACTTCTTTTTTTTACTTAGCACTTGTGACGTCACGCAACATAGACGAAGATTGAGTAAGTAATTTACAAAAAAGGCGCGACCATAGACAATATAATTTTCTTTCGGGGCCTACCCAATACCACCCAAATCATTAGCCTAAAATATTATTTTAAAAATAAAACTCGTAATTACATGATAAGAATTTTATTATAAATACGTAGAAACAGGAAATACAAGAACATATATTTAAAATATGATTATGCGTTTCTACAAAACTACAGAATTTAAAAAAAAAACTTCTTATAACAGAAAAATGTAAAACTCAGAATTACATGTACCTACATAAATTATATTGTTTTAAACAATAAATAAATACAATACAATATAAGCAGGTTATATTTATGTAGCAAATTGCCACAAGAAGACGTTGTTTTAAAGATAAATTTCTCTTTTGAACGTACCTATTATATCTTTCAACAGGTCTAAAATAATTTTATCATATTTCCAAGATAATATATTCAAGATCCATGGAGACATTAGTTTGCATAAGATGTTTGATTCTTTATACGGTGCTCAAACAAATATTATATTTGTTTATTTGGCATTTAATGTAGCTCAGCTCACCATATTTTCCCTGAAATCATAAAAAATAGGATAAGTTATATTTTCCAAAAACTATATTGGTTCAGTTATGGAAATTTGTAAAATTATGCAATTTTTATTGTATTTGTATATTGTTAGCAGGCCACGTGGAGTCGGCTCCAGGGGGTCAGCGCCAGCTAAATCCTACGGATAGAAAACATGCAATTGCCAATCGGTTAGCTCAGGATTCGGCACAAACACGATTCCTCTTTGTCTCAAGGCGAGTGCCTGTGGTTCGATGCTTTCTTCTCCCTCCGCTCTCACACAATCGCCGAGTCTCCCTCCTCAATCAAAACACTGGTTTTATAACATAGATGGTTTTTATTCACTGAGGTACAATAGCTAACACAGTTTATTGCCAGCCTCGGCACAAGGTAACAGGGGTTTACTTAGGCTACCTAAAACTTAGACCATTTGCGGAAGGCTCTCTCTATACGTTTTTATAGGGGCGAATTTAAATTGCACACAAAGGGTAAAATTCAGTATTGGACTTACAGCTAGCTCCAGATTTGTGGTTCTGTCATCGGGCGGGTACGTCGACAAGCACGGGGAAGGTTAACATTTCGAACTCAAACGGCTTCCGGTTGCGTAGAACTCGGGGGAATTGCCTCTCCGACGCGTTAATTACGACGGAGGTGTTGCACGCTGGCAGCCGGTCGGGGAACTGCTGTCGCTGGCCGGCGCTCGGGCAACGGAGAGGGGGGGCGGTGCGGCGAGTTTGTGTGCTGGGACTCGATTCACTAATTTCTCGCACGCAACAGCAATAAAGGAACCTATTCTTTTATCTTTGCAACGTAACAATATGTGTATTATAGTATATAACTATGCATAATGCATGTATGTAGTTACATTTCCTCCCATGTATTTTATCTTTTAATTTATAATAACTCTCATATCAAACTTACTTATACCTATAAAGAAACCTCTAGAAATGCATTAAATTTGTCTGACATTTTTTTAAAATGAAAGTTATAAAAATAATAATTACCTCTGCGTCATACACCATGACTGATAGTATTTCCCTTATCCTCATGTAACCATCTCTAGAAACAAAAGCGAATGTATTGGAGCGTGGATAAAGCATGTTATATTGTAAACAGGTAAAGTTTTTTCGGTTCATATTCCACTGAAAGATAGGAATAAATTTATTAATATGAGTATACTGATAAAAATATAAAAAATGTTGAAAATAAGAACAGAAATTGCAAGAAAATGCAATATAGAAAACATGTATACCTTAAGATGTAATCGTGATGTTGGACAGCGTCAATTATTAGATCCCGGGTGAAACATAAATATGTTCTGAAAACGGAAACATGTACATTGTACATGCACAACACAGTTTAAAATACAATTTAAGCAATACGTTTCAAAAAATTACTTTAGGAACACTGAAATAACAACCAAAGGAAGACTCCCACATGTAATTTTGTTCTAATTGCGGGTCCTGTTCTCCCATTTTTCATTCCATTGCGAATTCCCAAAATTCATATTCGTACTTATTGCGTCGGAAATGTAAATGTCAATCAAACGCAAATAAAGCAGAAAAATGCAACAAAAATAAGAGATTCCTATTGGTTGATTTAGTAGCAGGGGACCATAAACAAATCGAAGGGGACTTATGAAATCACCCAAAGATTCTGACCACTTTTTGGCTCGGAGTTATACCCGCCTCAACGAGATAATAAAACCAACAAACTACCTGAAACCAGCAACAGTTCTTTTGTTCTTTAAACCATTTTTTCGACTTTAATATTATTTTGACCCGATTTAAATGTTGTTACAGAGTGTTAGTCCCGGATTGGTGAATACAGAACTGGTACAGAAAGCTGCAGATGAATTTAAGGCTAAGAACTTGACCCTGGCCATCGCTGGTATGAAAGCCATAGAGCCGGCTGACATCGCTGACGGGATTGTGTACATTCTCAGCACCAGGCCCAATGTTCAGGTACGCACCCACCATCTCACTTATGCTATTACGTTTACAATCGGCCTCCAGAAGGGTAACAATTTCATTACACGTTCTGGCGTCCTTTGGCTAATTTACTTTTATCTAATCTACACTAGAATTTTTGTATTATCAATAATGTGACATTTATGAATTTAATTTCAAGATACTTCTAAAAGTAGGATATATATATCTATTCAACGTAGCAAAAAGGGGCAGGTAGATGTTTTGCCAGAATATACTGCTACAAAGTGAAGGCACAATGTTAAATGGATAATATTTATATACCTACCAGCGTATATACACTAGCCATCTATTTACGTTGATATATAAATTTTTGTTAGCATTTAAGTTATTAATACCTATAACTTGAGATATGAAAACATAAAGTAATGTTTTGTCTACAATTTCAGATAGCTGAGCTCACCATTCAGCCTGTTGGTAGCACATTATGTTCCAGCTGAGTTCACACTGCTTGCTGAATACCTTTTCCAACATTAAAATATACAAATATCAAATATGTATTTCTGGATATGTGTGTAATTTAATTTCCATAAAAATTGTAAAAACTATTTTTTTTTCTATATAACATAGTTTATTTTGCAACCTACAACAATCCTCATCACTATTACACATTAAAAACAAAATGATAAAAAACTTGTGAAGAGTTTTGATCTAGCTTATTCCATTTATTCGTGTCATTGATGTGTTTAACCTTAAAAAGGAAATAACTCTTGATTTTTTAGAAAAGAATGTGTTCTTACTAAGGCCATTTTTTCTTTCCCAGAACTTCTTCTCCTTATTTTTAATAAAAAGACCCTCCACACAACATCCCCAAAGATTACATAGGCCCTGAGGGAAATTATTTTCATCGGGGCCTCCTGTGTGGAGCTAATGCAAAAAAAATCATTTCTCCTCAAAAATCAGTTCATTTCAACATTTATTTGACTGATCTCGAAATGGAAAGAATTATGTTTCTGAATAGGCAATTATAAATAATCTAGTATAAATATTGTGTTAATGAAACGAAATGCTAACTGACAAGGGTTCAGTCTTATACGTTGAAAAAATATACAATTGTAAATAATAGAAATATCTACGAGTAACCAGTTACCATGTTACTAATTATGTCGTTGGTTGGAGTGTTCTAACTTCATTTTACCTTGTTCTGAGATATGAGATGTCAATGTTTGTAAAGATAATTTCTCATTAAACGACTTCGAAAAGGAGGAGGTTATCAATTCGACGGTTTTTTTTTTTTTTAATGTTTGTTACCTCAGAACTTTCGATTGGGTGAACCGATATTGATGATTCTTTTTTTTATTAGAAAGCTGGTGCTTTCCGTGTGGTCCCATTTTAATTTAGTGCAGTTCTGACAATGGGATCCATGAAAAAACTATATATGTCTTAAATTTGCAATAAGTTTGTTTGCGACAAATGGACGAATAACTCAATATTACGTCACTAAAAATCAAAAAATAAACAAAAAATTTAATAAAACAAAAAACGACTTAAAAAATGCACTAAAAAGTAAAAACATAATTTCTTACGATTTTTATTTTTGGAGTCAGTGTCAGCCAAGATCTCCACATCTCACCTATAACTATCTATGTTTGTAGTTACCTTGGCTGACACCGACTTCAAAAATAACAATCGTACGAAATTATCTTTTTACTTTTATGTGCATTTTTTGAAGTCGTTTTTTGTTTTGTTAAAATTTTTGTTTATTTTCTATTAAAATTCATGTTAAACTTTTTTTTTACACAATATTAAACCTCAAAATCAGAAATTGTTAAATAGATTGCAAACTTTGACACCTCACCATGGTTATTCAATCTGTATATGGATATTTTTATGCAAGAGTTGAAAGAGGTGGGAATAGGCGCGAATTTGAGTATTTTGAAATTATGTAGCCTGTTGTATGCTGATGATGCGGTGTTGATTTTTAACAGTATGGTAGATCTAAATTCTCTCGTGTCTAGGATGAACAAAGTATGTAGGTATGAATAATGAGTTAATGATGAATGTAAGTAAGTCTAAAGTCATGGTGTTTGAAAGAGAGAGTACGAAAACTACTTTCAGATTACTCAAATTCACGCCCAATCCCACCTCTTTCAATTCTCGGATAAAATTTCAATTATCCATGTATAGATTGAATAACCATAGTGAAATTACGCAACCTTGCTTAACACCTTTTGTGATATTAAACCACCCCGCAAAACCACCGTTCACCCAAACACATGCAACGCTACCCTCGTACAGAGACGCAATTGCCTATATGAGATTTTAATTCACTCCATACTTGGACAACACCTTCCATAGCTTTTTCCTGTCGACTCGGTCGTATGCTTTTGTAGATCTGTAAAGGCACAGAAAAGTTTCTGGTTTTTCGCCAGAAACTTCTCAGTGAGCATACGCAAGGAGAAAATCTGGTCCATGCATCTCCACTCATAAAGGCACCTTGCACATCCCATATTTTATCCTTTTTTTCCATTCTTACCCTTTCAATCAATATTCTTCCGTACAGCTTGCCTACTGAACTTAGCAGGCTAATAGCCCTATGATTCCCACATTCCACACGTGACCCTTTACCTTTGTATAACGGCATGATTATAGCCCTTCACCAATCTAAGGGCGTGTAACCCTCCTCTAAAAAGGGGTTAAAAATTTTGCACAACCATGTGAAAATAATATGGCTATCTCTTTTAAGGTATTCGGCAGCAATTTAAATGGATAAAAATGTATCCAAGACATTTTCTAGATAGCATTTAGTTCGGGTTTGAATCTTGCAATCATACATAAAGATAGCAGCCAATAAAAATATGCGTTAAGAAAATTAAGATAAGTAGTTCTTAGCCGAAAATATGATACAGTTTAATATGACCGAATTGAAGAGGGACACATAAGCTCAGTTGGTAGAGTTGCGCCCCGGCAAGCCGAAGTTCCTGGGTTCGATTCCTAAAAGTGACCGTATTATTTTCTGATTTTTCTTTTTTCAGATTTTTTAATGAGTTTATCAAATATTGTCTTAATTTAATCAATCTAAAATCGAGAATGGTATCATTGCCTGGGGAGGAGCAAACGCTGCCGTCATTGATCCGATATATAAAGCCAAGAAACTAATTATAAAGATTATTCTAAAACTACCGATCACAAGCAGTCCGGATGAAATCTTTAGGAGAATCAGTATTTTGGACATTAGGCACCTTTATGCCAAAAATATACTAACTTATCTATTCAAACGTAGAACTGTTTTTAACAATGTCCAAACTATTCGTGATACGAGAACCAAAGGGCAAAATCTCTTACTTATCCCTTTTGCCAAAACAACGTTTGGTCAAAGAAACTTCAGGTACTTTGCAACAAAACTTTATAATACACTTCCACAGACCATTAGACAGCACACTAATTATGTAAAATACAAATCAGATACCAAGTCTTGGATCACTTGCAACGACAGATCAGATATTAAAAACATTTTTAAAACCTCTTAATGCATGCTTTTCCATTCCCAGCACGATGCTGATTGTCCTTGTACTTTTACTTTAAATGTAAAAAACATTGTTGCTGTTATCCTTATTTTTGTGTCAAACTACTTATGCTAAAATGCGCCTGCTCTCAACACAGGAATTCCTAGTGAGACAGGCACAGCACAATCTCCTATATAACTTAATAAATAAAGATTATAGTAAAAAATAATAATAAAAAAATGGTTTTGAAATCACTGGTAATTTTTTCAAAAGATGTTAGTTAGAATCTTATCCAACTGAGATAAGGATTAATTATGATATTATTTATTTCATCATCACAATTTTATGCAAATATTGACCTTGAGAATCATATACGCTTGACGTGTTACGTGAACTTACATTAAAATAGGTAAATTAAAATGTATTACTGTTGATATCCATCACGGAATAATGCAGGTAAATAGTTATCTGAGCTGTTCAAACTTTTTTATAACCGCATAATGGTGTTTGTTAACCTTTAACTGCTGACGTGGGGGCCGCTCCGTCATAGCAGCAATAATAATACCTACCTCAATACTCCCCTCCCCAACGCGCGACGCTTACGCCGCTTCCAGCAGCTTCAAATTTAGTGACGCCAGAGCCGTAAGTTTTAAAATTTAAAAATTTTAAAGTTAAATTTCGGTAAGTAAATTCATTTAAAAAAAAATTGCGGGGCCTCTCTGACCCATCGTCAGTACTTACGTGACTTTTTTAAATTTGATTTTTACTTTATAAAAATAAACATTTACAACTTTACTAAAGTTTTACATATATATATGTATAAATATAGTTTATTTGAGACACTATTGAAATATTATATAATAGCTTTTACCCGCGGCTTCGCTCGCATGGTATTAGTGGGAAATTACTGTATAAAGAACTTTCCCACGGTAATGAAATTTTTTTCCGTGATAAAAAGTAGCCTATGTCATTTCCCATTCCTCCAATTATCTCTGTTTAAAAAAATCACATAATTCAAACAACAAATAACGATAAGACAAATAAAATTCTTGAGAATGACATTTCGCAAATAAAAATTCTATTTTAGAAAATATTTAAATTATAGAAATAGAAAATTATTTTTAGTACCTACTCCCTTTATTAGTATTTTATTCATATTTGAATCCAGAGTAACGTAAAAAAATAACAAAATGGCATTCCACGTCAAACGCTACGCTTTATAGCAACGCTATGCTTTTCGTTCGGACACAAAATATTTTTAGAGATAGGTAGATATTAACTACGACGCCAAAAAAGCACTCTTTTTAAGCACAACAAAGCACTCTTTTTAAGCCTAAAATTAAAAAAAAAAAAACATTGTTTCCAAGGTAACAATTTGTTTGACGTTTGCAATAACTCGATTTTGTTAGGGACAGAAAACGTATGATACATAATTTCATAACGCCACAGCTTATTCATAACGCCAGAGCTTACCAATATATATAGCCTATGTTACTCGCAAATAATGTAGCTTTCGATTAGTGAAAGAATTTTTAAATTCCATTCGATATTTATTGCATGAAAGAGTAGGGACCATCCATACAAACTTTCGCATTTATAATATTAGTAAGATAAATTAACTATGCTGTTTCATTTAAAATGTTAAGAAGTATGCAATTGGTAGATTGTACAGTGTTTCGGCAGTGAATAGTAGATCTTGGGTCTAATCAAGTTGGCTACCCCTGCTACATGGTGTACCGTACTTTATTACCTTCCTGAATTTGAAAATAATAATCTGTATCTAACAATTTTCTTAAGACATAAGTTAATCAATTCCACCTGTCAAAACCAAGTGTAAAAATGTCAAAACGTCAGTCGCAGGTACTAAAAATTATGCGGGCCTCATATGAGTCGTGTTAAGGTCACATTTTGCAGTTTTATAATACATGAAGTTAGAGGATTTATGCATTGAACCGCTTAACTTTACTCGTTAACCCTGGAGTGGTCGGGTGGATTAAATATTTAATCCACTCATGCAAAATTAAAGATTCCTCAAAAGCGGGTGGCGCGAATCATTTCATCTTCTGTGTACTTTAAGTTGGATAACACACGGACGCGTTCAGCTCAGCGTTGGTGTCGATGGTCTACACCTGTAATCCGCGCGACCAATTACGTAACACATTTTGCAGACACAAAAAGTGAATGCTAAATACAAAAAAAATAATTTTTCCTAATCATTCTACAATTTTATGGTTATCCTGCTCAGAAATCTGCAATTAAATTAGTATATGTTATTTTTTTTATTTTACTTTCATTGTTATATCAATAAAAGTTTATTGATTGTTATATCAATAAACGTAATTTTTGGTTTAAAAAGGGGGGTTATTTATGCTTTGGTTAATTTGGTTGTGAAAAACATAGAAGTTATGTTTAATAGATATATATTTATGTTGCTTATTTCTAATAAATAATGCTTAAATTATAAGATTAAATCTTAAATACACAATAATTGGAGACCACTGGCGTTACTTTTAAGAGCGCGAACTCTGCAAGGTTAATACGGAATATGTTTTATTCAAACAGTTAGATTTAGCTTTATTATTACGAACAGTAAGTATTTATGTCGGGGTAGACAACAAAACATGCAAAAATTATTTTTAATATTTATCGTTTTTATTTAACATTTCATACACGATCAATCAATGCTGCCAATCACAGAAAAAATATTATTGCCATGAAAAACAATAAATTTCACGTTATCAAGTGACTGCATTAGTTTGTACCTGTATTTATAACAGCATAACATGGAAAGAAATGTTTTAGAACAATTACAAACATCCACCAGACAAACCCTGCTTTGCCAAACAAACCATTCAAACCCTGGGATGTATTTCTAAATTACGATGACATGCAGCTTTTCGTAATTTGAACCTCAATCCAATAATTCGAAGCAGGTACTTTTTTGTTTTTATATTGACGAGAATTTATTTTATACGATTGAAACTTCCGAATATGTCATATTTGATTGTCTATTAGTTAAAAATGAATATTCCGTATTATCCATGCATCAAACTTCGACAACATGAACGTTCCGTATTATGTATGCGTGAGGTGGACTCTATGTAGGTTATTTCCATAATGAATGCATAAATCTAATTACTTACAGATTCTATAGTTACGATGGTGTTCCTGAAGACATTTGTCATGGTTGCATTGGCCTTTCTCCTGGGTGGTCAGGGGAGCGCTGCGGAGTGGAGGTGGGAGGGCAAGGTTGCCGTGGTAACGGGGGCCAGTTCGGGCAATGGGGCCGCCACTGCGCTGGCCCTGGCAGACAAAGGGGTCACCGTGGTGGGGCTCGCCCGCCGGGAAGACAAGATCAAGGTAAGGGATATTTGTTAGACATTAAATATCTATTGGCCCGAAGCTGGAACTTTCCCTAAGCAACCTATTGGCCCCGAATCCAATGGCTTTCGCTAACCTAATCCAACATGTTGGACCGGAATCCGGAAACTTCTCTAACCTAACCTAACATTGACACCGAACGTAACGTATTGGTATTGGACCCAAATTCAGAGACTTTCTCTTGCCTAACCTAACATATTGGCCCCAAAACATGATACTTTTTTTGCAGTGTCTCCACGCAGGAGGCCGTGATGAAAAAAATCCTTCGGTGCCTTTTTTATCTGTGTGGAGGGCAGTGGCGTAACTATAAGGTGGCAGGGCTGGCAAAATGCCACGGGCCCTGCGGGGGCCGGGGCTCCAGCCCGAGAGGCCGCGAGCTCAGAAGTAACCTAACATTTTTAACATAGTTTAGTACATAAAATCAACTAAAATTAGATACAACTAAATACCATCATTATTAAGATTTAAACGCATTCATAAGAAAAGGATGTCGATCATTTTCGAAGGCATGTATTGGTTGTTTAATTTTTTGCCACAATACTTGGTACCCGGGAGAGCTAGTGACGCTCGTCATTTTGTTAGGCAAGAACGTACTTTTTGTGGCGCTGAAGGACTAGCTACGCATGGTTTTTGGGGAATTTTGAGTAGGTACGGAGGGCTCTACTACGCATTCTTCGTTTGATTGTTATGACAATAAATTGATCATTTGTATCTTTGATTTTTCGTAGTTTTTGTTTCATTGAATCGCAATTAGAGGCAAAGTAAAGTTAATTGTGAAATTTATATTTTATCATGTCTAGTTCTAGAAAATATCTAAGTAGGAGTGAAACACGAAAGAGGAGGGGGGAGTCTGAAGAAAAAAAAAAGTTACCTAAAATTAGTCAGTACTTTAAGAAACTCAATGGCCCGATCTTTAAACTTTGATGACGTTATTGATACTTTTGCGGAACAGAAAGCTCGGAGAAAAGAATTTTATTAATAACGCCGCTACCCGAATTTCACCGATTTCTTACATATCCCCCTTAAACATTTGAAGTTTTTTAACTCTAAAAAAATAATAAAAATAATATCTATACATTCCCCATGCCGAAACGCAAATTATATGAAATTCCCTCGATAGAAAAAAAATCGCAAAGTATGCTCCGAAAATTATTATGTTCACATCTGATTCAGTTATTTTACAAGTTGAAAAAATTCACCGTGGTTCTTGAAATGCTGGTTTAAACTGCCCCCGAGAGAGTTTTTGCTCTATTTTAAATGAGTCGTGTATTATTAAACATTTTCACAATTTTCGCTTCAATTTTACCGTTTTAAATATTAGCGCACGCTCTCCAACATTCGTTATTAGTGTAATTACATATGTCCGTCTTCTTATTTCTGAGCGGGGATAAGGCGTCTTAAGATTAAATTGTTATTTCATTATAAATATGTAAAACCTATGCTTTTGAAAATAAAATTTATTAGATATTTAACAAAAATGCATACAATATAGATAGAAGAGTGTTAATTGATTTGTTATTTTTATTCAAAATTATCAAATCTTTAGTTGACTGCCCTAATTTATTAGAATTAATCTGTATTAATGTACCTGCTAGACTAACTCGCAATAAAAATATTTTCAATTTTAACAATACCCTCAATACTAACTATTCTATTAATTCACCAATCCCTAGAATGCATAGCCTTGCAAATAAACATTGTGAATCTATTGATATATTTGGTGTTGACAGTTTTGCAATTTTCAAGAGACAACTCATCTCTATTTTATCTGTTAATAATTAACTTTTCTTATTTTTGTTCTTTTCATAAAACCTCCTCTCATTTAAAATCTTACCAGTAATTTATAACCATATTTTATTTTATTTTGCTGTTCTATTTAGTTCTGTTTTATCATCATACATTATTATACACATATAATTGTTTGTTTATACCTACTAACTAGCTTTTACACTGTTACGATACGCCCCTGAAGCGAGTAAATACGAGAGCACAGAACGCAGCACAAGTCCACACGGCTCGGCCGCCGCCTCTCCCCGCCCCGTATCCTGTTTCTCCTTGCCTCTCCCCCGTGCCCTGCCACTCGGCATTCCCGCTGCGCTCGCCACAGAAGAGATCTGAGCGCCTTTGAGAACGCACGCTCGCGGCTCACTTGTAGCCGGCGGACCCAATTCAATGGGGCCGCGATGTATTATTGAAATACTTTTGAGTAGAATCAGTCTTTTGCCACTATAGTTCGGTCTATTTAGACTACGAAAGTGCCTGATGAAGCTGCCACATGAGACGAGGTTCCTGCCAACCTACATGTAAGCTGTATCTTGATTTCCTCCTTAAATGTTGTCCGTAATTCAGTGAAATGTAGGGCCCCCGCGGAAATCACGACTCGGAGAGTTTCGTTTTGAGAGAGAGTCAGAGAGAGTTAAACACTTTAGCTAGGTTTGTGTAATTTGCTTTTCTTGTAATTGAATTGTACTGTAGAAACCTATGTATGTGTTTGAGTTTACAATACATGTCTAAATGATTTAACATTGTTATTATTCTGCTACGGCGGGAGGATTGTTGACCAGTGAGGATCCCGTGGGTCACCGGAGGATGGAGAGAAGTTCCCTAGCCTTGAGCTGCCCACCCCCCTGAATAGAGAGTACCATAGTCCCGCTGAGAGCTAGCCAGGGACGTGTTTTGGGCCCTGGTGTTGGTTTAGAAGCCGACATCGAGGCACCCTAACAATTGGCGCATCAACGTGGAGCCTGGAATTTTTTTCTCTATCCCGGTCACTTTGCGGGACCCTTCTTTGTCAAAATCCTCCCCCTAACAACTGTCGCCCGATCGTGGGGTTGGAATTTTTTTTCTCTCTATCCCGGTCGCTTTGCGGGACCTTCCTTTGTCGAAATCCTTCCCGCATAACAACTATTTTGTAAACATTAATTATGCCTTGTTATTCTACAGTGAATCCTGTGAAAAAACCACAGAAACCAATATGTAAATTAGATCCATAACGGATCTGACTGGAATTATAAATTGCATCGCAAGTTGAAACAACGGCCATTTTGAGTACCCGAAACGCCGCGAATCTGATTGCGCACGCGTCACCAAACAGCGAGCGCGTAGCAACAGCAATCCGCGCCAAATCCAACGGCCTTTGTTTCACGCGATATTCCGGATTGTGCGCGCAAATGCCTTGTTCCCGCCGATATCCTAACCGACTGTTGCTAGGCTGCGTTTTAAATCCAAACCGTTTTTTATGACTGAACCGGGATACCAACGGAAATCATTGATTCTGGAACCCCAGTTATTTTGCGAATTCCTTAATGAAAATTTCGGACTTACGTATTTTTATTATTTCTGCACAATATACCAATTGGCCCACTTGTGTCTGTCAAATTAGTACAATTTAATGTTTCTCCAAATGGACAAAATAATGACTTTCTTTCCCCATTGTACATTATAGGTACTGTTTTTTTTCAGCATAAGTGAAAGTGAATTGTGTTTTTTCCCTTACATAAGTGAAAAGTGGAATAATAATAAAGCCAATGACTGATTCCATGAATAAATAAAACAATTTTAATATGGTTGGATGCAATAAACCCCATATTCAGTCATTTTCATCCGGAAGTTTGTCCTTTATTTGCCAGAAATGTGCCTTTTGTGAACTTTAGTGCCTTTCTCAGTGCAAAGTGTTTTGTGAAAATAAAAAACCTGTTTTCTAAAGGTCAGTCCTGGCAAAATTTTTCTAAAATAAATAAATACTTGTGAATTTCACAGTTTTCTCAAAAGTGGTCAGTGAAATACAAAAACCTTTACCACTAAGGTCTTTCCACGCAAAATTTTTTCTCGTCTGCCTCTCCTTGACAAGAATTCTGGTGTCATGTATACAAAACACATTTGGAAGTGCCAACAGTGATCACCAAGTGAAAAGTGCCTCACAAAAATTAATTTTTGCGCTTTCTAAAGGAAACCCCTGGCCAATTTTTTTTTCTTCTCCTCACCACCCAGGAAACTCGCAATGGAGGACAAGCAAGCTATTACACCATCCAACTTGGGTACCATTCCCAATGTGCATAGTTTATCCAAAGCCCACTTACAATCTGCTTTAAGGGATAGAGGACTCTCGCCATCAAGCAAATCTAAATCTACATTGAAGGCATATGCACTTTTATTCAACAAAAAGTACATTAGGAGAATAAATCTCGCCCCCTCCAACGAAAATAATTCATGTTCGGCTACGCAAGTTTTGGATAATCTTGACAAAGAACCTACGCCGCATGTAATGATAAAACAGGACGTCGCACCCATCTTGACACAAGATAAAACTTACGATTTATCCTCTTGGAAAGTCAAATATAATGGCGTCTCCGATGTGCTGGATTTCATTGACCGTATTGAAGAAACGGCTACAATCAAAAATATCCCATTCGAGATTCTACGGAGAAACTTTATAGAACTCATCTCCCCAGAATTAATTCCGTGGCACCGCATCCAAAAGACTAAATGCAAAGATTGGAATAAACTCAGAGCTGCCCTAATCTCTAGCTTTGGAAAAAAGGAGGCCCAGCACCGGATCAAACTATCTCTACTATCTATTAAACAACTAGTAGATGAACCTGTGGCTACATTCATAGAAAGGGCTGAGTCCATCAACATCAAGCTTTCACATCCTGTTCCGGAAGCTGAACTATTACCAGTCATAACTGATGGCCTTTTAAGCAAATACGAGAACATCATCACCTCACAGAAAATTGCATCCCTGGCCCAGCTAAACGAAGTCTGCCTCCTCCTGGAATCGTACCAGGATAGGAAAAACATAAAGAATGTGTCGAATAATGTGGTTGTGCCAAGCCGTTCGTCTGGTTTAAAGCCAGAATTCGACAACAAAAAAGTGTGCTCCTTTTGCAAAAAAGTAGGCCACCTGGCCGCTACTTGTTTCAAGCAAGCAAGACTTCTGGAATCCAAGGAACCCCGAACCTCCAAGAGACACCACTCTAGGGACCGCTCTCCTCCACGCGACGAACTGCGCAACATTTTCAAGAAATCAAGGCACAATGCAGAAAGGTTACAAAACCCAAGCGATGTCAGACCTCAGGTGGATTTCTCCAAGCCCCCACCAAATTTCTACATGAAGAGGCCAAAAAACTAAATAATAACCTCTCAGGTACCCATTCTGAACCAAGGTCTAAAGAATGGACTGATTGGTTATCACACATTAAGTATTTTAACCAGACCTTAAATGTTTCCTCGGTTTGTTGCAAACAAGCTAAAGATGGGAGACCCTATGCTCTTTTCTCTGTTAACAATGTGCCCTTTTCCGGATTACTTGATAGCGGTGCATCTGTCAGCTGTCTTGGCAACAATGCTCACCTGCCTTTTGTTAACAGTGATTTTAAAATTTCGCCACAAACAACATACCTGACGACTGCGGATAATGTTTCCCAGCCGGTCATCGGTACCCTCGCACTACCAATTAATTGTAACAATAAAATAGTTACAATCAATTTTCTAATAGTGCCCTCTATATCCCAGAATTTCATCCTTGGCGTTGACTTCTGGAAGGCTTTTAACGTTGCTCCCCAAGTATTTAATACTCTTGGCGAAACCTCCACTGCTGCTCAAATTAGTGAGATCCGCACAATAATACCTCACGAAAATTTAAGCACGGACCAAGCTCTCCAACTAAAGGAAATGGTCAATAAATTCGAATCAATATCTTTCGAAAAATGTGGATTGGGTTTGACAAATTTGGTAGAACACCACATTAAAACCAATGGCCCACCCATAAAGCAACGTTATTACAACTTAGCCCCCCAAAAGCTTAAACTTTTGGAAAAAGAACTTGATGAAATGTTAAAAATGGGTGTGGTGGTTCCCAGCAGAAGTGCATGGACCAACCCAACTCTTTTGGTTTCTAAAAAAGATGGCTCCGCACGTTTCTGTCTCGACAGTAGACGTTTAAATTCTTGTACGGAAGCTGACGCATACCCCTTACCTTACGTCCACGCGACCTTAGACAAACTGCGCAACGCCAAGTTCATCTCCTCTGTTGACCTAAGCAAAGCTTTTTGGCAAATACCTTTGGACGCAGAATCGTGTGAAAAAACTGCTTTCGTTGTACCTGGTAGGGGAATGTTCCATTTTAAAAGATTACCCTTTGGTCTAAAGAACAGCCCCGCCGAATTACAAAGACTGATGGACAAACTCTTCGGTCCTGAAGTCGATAACAGCCTGTTTTGTTACCTTGACGACCTCATCATCGTCAGCGACACCTTTGAAAAACACCTATTAATGTTGGAAAAGGTTTTTCAACAACTCAAGTTCGCTGGTTTAACCATCAACTTGAAGAAGTCTGAATTCTGTAAGTCCCGTTTACGTTATTTGGGATTCATTGTCGACGAAAAAGGTCTAAGAACAGACCCCGCTAAGGTGGAAGCCATGGCAAATTTCCCCCGACCCAAAAACGCGAAAGAAGTCAAAGGTTTCCTTGGACTTGCAGGTTACTACAGAAGATTCATCAAAGACTTTTCCACAATTGCAGCCCCCTTAAATAAAATTACCGGCACCCGTAAAGGTGTCAGCAACTTCCGATGGTCTGCTGAAACTGAAGAAGCGTTTACAACTTTAAAAAATGCCCTTCAAAAAGCCCCCGTTCTGAATTGCCCGGATTTTGCACTCTCTTTTACCCTCCACACGGATGCCTCCAACGTAGGAATCGGTGGAGTCCTAACTCAAGAATTCCCAGATGGCGAACACCCTGTAGCGTATTTTTCCCGTACACTAAATAAACACGAGAAAAACTACGGAATTACCGAAAAAGAGTTATTGGCTGTATTGGATTCTGTTCACCATTTCCGCGGTTACATAGACGGTAGCAAATTTACTGTAGTCACAGACCATAGTAGTTTGAAATGGTTGATCTCTTTAAGTAATCCCTCCGGTAGACTCGCTCGTTGGGCCTCCCGTTTGTCTCAATTCAATTTTGATGTTGTACACCGTAAAGGCGCGGACAATATTGTTCCTGACGCTCTTTCAAGAATTGAATTGGCTTCATTAAATGTTGACACAATTGCCCCCCCTCCACCCACAAAAGATGAATGGTACTTGAAAATCTTCGAAGGTTGTAAAAATAATCAACAAAAGTTTCCTAATTTTATCATAAAAGAAGGACAACTATACCGTAATTGCAAGGCACTACTATCCATCCTCGAAGATTACTCTTGGAAACTTGTCGTTCCCCTCGAAGGAAGAGAAGAGATCTGAGCGCCTTTGAGAACGCACGCTCGCGGCTCACTTGTAGCCGGCGGACCCAATTCAATGGGGCCGCGATGTATTATTGAAATACTTTTGAGTAGAATCAGTCTTTTGCCACTATAGTTCGGTCTATTTAGACTACGAAAGTGCCTGATGAAGCTGCCACATGAGACGAGGTTCCTGCCAACCTACATGTAAGCTGTATCTTGATTTCCTCCTTAAATGTTGTCCGTAATTCAGTGAAATGTAGGGCCCCCGCGGAAATCACGACTCGGAGAGTTTCGTTTTGAGAGAGAGTCAGAGAGAGTTAAACACTTTAGCTAGGTTTGTGTAATTTGCATTTCTTGTAATTGAATTGTACTGTAGAAATCTATGTATGTGTTTGAGTTTACAATACATGTCTAAATGATTTAACATTGTTATTATTCTGCTACGGCGGGAGGATTGTTGGCCAGTGAGGATCCCGTGGGTCACCGGAGGATGGAGAGAAGTTCCCTAGCCTTGAGCTGCCCACCCCCCTGAATAGAGAGTACCATAGTCCCGCTGAGAGCTAGTCAGGGACGTGTTTTGGGCCCTGGTGTTGGTTTAGAAGCCGACATCGAGGCACCCTAACAATTGCACTTTATTGTATTTCTGGTCTTATTACTGATTTTTTCTTATTACTCATAGTATTTCATTTCTTTTATGATGTTTAATTTTTTTATGTTTTTAATTTCTCTTGTAAAAGCCTACTAGGGCGTAAATATATAAATAAATAAATCAATAAATCAATATTAGTAATACTATTAGGTAACTTCTTAAATAATTTATTTAAAAAATGTATATATTTATCTATATAAAGTATGTTTACATTAGGTTTTTCGATGCCTGACTCACGAGGATATATCTGTGTCGAGATAGGCGTAAATTTTACTGGGGGGGGGAGGGGCATCCAATGGATTTGACATGGGCATCAGTTGGTATAGTTACGCCACTGGTGGAGGGTCTTTTTAGGGAAAAGTAGTTTTAGGAAGGTTAACCAAGGAGTGACCAACGTATGAATCCATCCAACCCACAAATAACATGGGTTGAACAAATAACAAAATAATATGGACAAACCAATTATATCTGTATGGAAGTGTTGTTTTTATGTCCAATACAAAGAAAATTTATTATTATTAAATGTATGTCCCACAAGCCAGTTTTGAAATGATTATACATTGTATAAAATTAACCCAGTGTTAAGAGCAAATTTGATTGTTTACTAAAACCTAGAAGGCGGGTTACATACGTTTTGTAAATATCTCAAAGCCAAAATCTAGGTTATCAGTTTTAAAAAAAGTGTTTAACTTCTAAGCTCTTTTTTCTGATTTTCCAGCTTTTATACAGAACTCACTCATTTATTTTTCTTGGAATTTAGGTTATATATTAGAATTTCTCTAGCCACCAAACAACGTACAAACAAATTTAAGAGGCGGACGAAGTGCAAAATGGTCGTTTTAAAAAGGACTTTGCTAGTTAAGTCAGCAAGATGTTTCCAAAAGTTAATTTGAGTGAATAGCTTCCTATTTATAATAATAGCATATGTATATTGAATGGCCCCAGGAACTAGCAGACAGGACCAACGGGACCATCATTGCCATAAAGTGTGATTTGTTCAAAGAGGAGGAAATTGTGAACGTCTTCAGAGACATTGAGAAGAAGCTGGGAGGAGTGGACATCCTTGTTAACAACGCAGGAACTGGCATCGTAGCCAGCATGGTCGGTGAGTTATCATTTATCAGCCTTACTAAAAAACGTTAAATATAATTATTCAATCGAAAAAACAGTGTGTGTGAAAACCTAACTAAAAAAAACTGACGAAAAATACTGTTAATGGAAAGATAAATAAATACCTTGCTTATACGGTCAAAGAGGGTAAGTAGTAGTTTATCTGTTGTATATGCTTGTATTATTTATAACTAGCTTTTAGCCCGGCTTCGCTCGCATATTCTTAGTAATACGCTTTGCCAATAAACGTATAATAGATAATTTCATAACGCTACAGCTTATTCATAACGCCAGAGCTTACCAATATATATATAGCCCATGTTACTCGCAAATAAAGTAGCTTTCGATTAGTGAAAGAATTTATAAATTCCATTCGATATTTATTGCGTGAAAGAGTAAAATCCAACCATCCATACAAACTTTCGCATTTATAATATTAGTAGGATTTCTCAGTGAGTTTCGGATTTTTTACAAGGTATTTTAAATATACTATATATTTCTTATTGTTGAAGATATCGTAAAAATAAATTCCATTTTAAAAACTAGATACAATTACATTTCAGATTTGTGTATTTGAAACATAACTCAAATGTTTAAAAATTGCAATATTTTAAGCTTCCCACATGAAAAAGTTGAAAAAAAGCTTTCCTTGAACATTTTCTATTAAAATGTTGAAAAATTTCAGAAAATTAAAACACAACTGTCACTTCACTTTTTATCTCAAACATCCAATTAAAAATATAATAACTGAAAAATCTGATATTTTGGATTTATTTTTGCACAACTCAAACGTTGATTTCTCGAATTTGTATTTATTTACGCACGCGTAAGGCATTTATATTGTAACATTACTTTCATGGAAGTTTTATAAACTTACGCGGAAAAGTCAATTAGAAAATAATCTTTTTTTACTGTTAACAAACTAAATTTACAACACATCATTATTAGGATTAAAACTGACGAAAAATAGAACGAATAATTGTAATTATGTTGATTATACTAATAAAATAATGAGTTGATCAACAGAATAGAAATTATATGCATACAAATTACAAAAACATTATAAGAATCGCGCGTAAAAAATCACAAGTCAAAACCGTAATTTCGCCACACGTGAAAAAAACATGGCGGATCTACCGAAGTTCAATGTTTCCAACATAATATTGATTTTTTTTAACGTTCCAAAAAATAAAATGTATCATCTTTATAAACGTGTAACAAAAGTAGTGTTTGACGGTCGTGAAGTGTTTTTTTTAATAAAGCTGTAATATTGTATATTGTCCAATTCTATGTAGATGGAAACACATCAGATTGGGCGCCAGTGTTACACCTGAACGTGCTAGCTCTGAGCATCGCCACTCGGGAGGCTCTGAAGAGCATGAGGACACGAGGAGATGATGGTCATATCATCAATATCAACAGGTTCAATATCTTCAAATTATCATTGTACTGTAATATCAGTTGAATCACCACAGCTATATTCATGTTTGTGTATTCAATACTATTGTGTTCCTTCCATGTAATTGCATCTACATTATCGAAGGTAAATCGTTCATCTTTTCGTGAAGCTTTCACGAGCTTTCGAAAGCCTCCGACTCATTCACATGAAGCCTATCCTTCACTTTTTGAAAATTTGAACTCCTATGAAAATTAAAAAATTCAAAATTATTGATATTTTAGATTATTAAAATATGATTATTTTATTTAAAATTTAAAAATGAAAAGTTTTTGAATTTTTTGTTTAAATTAGTAGGTACATCAAGCTATACATATATTAACTTTTGAAATAAAGATACGTACCAAATAACAACATCCTTTCGGAAGTCGTTGAAGAATTGCAAAGTGTGCCTGTTTAATTCGCTTCGCAACTCGCGACTGTGGGTGGTTTGGTATATTTATGTCGCGACTCATGGCTTCATCGCGACTCGTGAGGTCACCGCGACTCGTGAAATCACCGCGACTCGTGAAGTCACCGTGACTCTTGAAGTCACCACGACTCGTACACTTTGTAGATCATCATGAAATTTCTAATTCATATTGTTCACAGATCGTATGATCGATTTGTTTGCGAAAATCGGAATGATCCATGACGCGTAGGTTGGAGAATGATCTGTGCAAAGCGCTTCATATATATTATGTGGACGACATATCACTAATAAGAAATTCTAGGAAGGAAAAAAATAATGAGGGATGGATAGGATCTGGGGATCAAGTGTCCAGTGTCATTATGAATCCATACCTCACACTGCGGTAGAGGGCAGCCTCCCTCAACCGGCCTCTCGATCCGGCCTGCCACGCATCTGGAAGACAGATGCATCCGCCACTAAGACCTAAGAGCAAACGAAGTGAACCACTTGGGATGACCTATGGCATGGATGTTGGTTGTCCAATGAATAGTAACTAAGTTAATCTCTATGGAACTCCTTTCTGTTATTATCTCTACATATTATAATTTAAAGTCCTCCGCCGCGTTTGTCTGTTTGTCTGTTAGCGATAATTCACGATTTTCACGCGGATTTCACCAATATATAGAGTGATTCATAGGGAAGATTTAGGTATATAAATTGTCATGGTTTTGATTACATTGGTTGAAATATATAATACAAAAAAGAGAATGTCTGTTGGTGGTGGACGAGCGGGCTAGCAAGCGGGCGTTGTGGATTTGATTTTTATGCAAATCTACAGTTTTATGCCGGGGTTGATGAAATTTTGCACATGTGACCTTGCAAAACAAGAGAAAAAACACTGTCTCCATTTGATTTCGAAAACCCTATGTAAAGCTCGGGCGTCGCCGGGGACTTCAGCTAGTTTCCAATATAAAATGGATATCTTCCTGCGTACACTGTACAATCATGTCATCACTTGTATATGTATAAAAGTTTTTTTGTGGTATAAATAACTAAATAATGTTATTTATTTATTGTTCAATATAAGAAAAATACAAGAGACGGTTTGTTCAGCCGCTAATGTAAGAAACATGAATCAATGCGTATTGTGTGTGTTACAGCGTCGTGGGTCACCAGATCCCTCGCTTCACGGGTTCTAATATCGGCATGTACCCCGCCAGCAAGTATGCAGTCACCGCCCTCTCAGAGACCATATCCTACGAACTCTCAGCGCTCAACTCTAAAATCAGAGTCTCCGTAAGTCTTATAAATATCCATAACTTCTGCCTTTCAATTTACTTTATCTATAGCCATTCGGGCGATGGGTGTTCGGTTTGCGAACGAATCAAATCGACAACTTTACTTTTCTGTGCAGTATCTTTTGTTCATGTGGCCGAAACGTCGGCTAAAGAAGGAGGTAGCGCAACACGGCATAACACCCCAAAAACAAACAATGAAAATGATTTTGGCCGTGAAAATCTACAAACGTGTCGAAAATGATCAAGTTAAAGTTAAAAGTACAATACAAGCATTAATCTTTGTTTGTTTGCAAAATTGAATCTATATTCTTCCTTCCCATGTCCATAATCCATATCTGTGTGCTTCTTTTGAAATCGGTTATTTTTTTAATGGTTTTTATTGCAAAAGGGAGTAAATTTAATAATTTTATAGAGAATTATTGCATATTTATTTATTCAAAAGTCGTTTTAGTTGTAGCTTGGTGGAATGTACAAATGTAGATCTTATGAATCGGCTCGAGTTTGTCTGTGTAAAGTTGTCCTGGTTTTTGAATGCGTACATTAGAATATCTTCTGTATATAATTGTTTCTGTGACATTAAATTCAGCGCTTTAAAAACATAGTCTGTAGGGGTTCTGATGGGGACTCTAAGTATAATTTTCAAAATTGCCCTTTGTACTGTGAGGACTGGTTTTATAGTGGAATCGCGTGAGCTTCCCCATCCGATAAGACCATATTGTAGATGAGATTAGGCTAATGCGTAATAGATTTTAATAAGCTGTTCTTTATCTAAAATGTTTCTTATTGTTTTAAAAAAATAGGTTAGTTTTTTGTTGCTCAAATTTTCCACTTGGGAGTTCCAATTTAAGTTTTGATCAATAATTATTCCAAGGTATTTTATTGTTTTTATTTCATTGGATTTTAAGTAATTACCGGGTAATGTGTGTAGTGGGAAGGTGTGTGTGTATGTGTGTGTGTGAGGGTGTGTGTGTGTGTGTGAGTATGTGTGTATGTATGTATGTATGTATGCTCATTGAACAATTTATATGGTTGACATGATGCTCTTTTTAAATTTGGGCAGTGAATCGGAGAAAATGTCGATGTTAGAATTTAGATTAATATTATTGAACATATGAAGAGCACGATTGATTGGCGAATCTTATAATTAAGCGTGTGGAATAGTTCTGTATTAATCTAGTGAAACAAGTTCGGTACAGTCTATGTTATTATTTAAAATTTTGTGTATAAATGTCAAATCAGCTATTACTCGTCTTTGTTGCGAAGTTTGAAATGTGCATTCAAAGTTATTGTTGAATTTCAAGGTAAGATATTTTATAAATTTATTTTGAATATGTTCTATGCTATCTATGTATTCTTTGTACTGCGGGTTCCGAATTGGCGAGGCATATTCCAGTATACTTCTGACTAATGCAAAATATAACATAACTACTGTACGCGGGCTAAAACAAAACCAAGCATTTTATATGACCTAGTTTTATGGCCCACCACATATGAATAAAACCAAAAAATAACCTGAAACCAGCAATACAACTTTGAAACACTTATTATTACTACTTTTTTTTTGACCCGATTTAATTTTTGTTACAGAGTGTAAGTCCCGGATTGGTGAACACAGCACTGATACAGAAAGCGACAGATGAAATGAAGGCTAAGAACATGACCCTGGCCTTCGCTGGTATGAACTCCATAGAGTCGGCTGACATCGCTGACGGGATTGTGTTCATTCTTAGCACCAGGCCCAATGTTCAGGTATGCACCCACCATCACATTTATGTTATTACGTTGACAATCGGCCATCAGAAGGGTACTTAAAATAAGTAAATATTATGGTGCAGCTGGCGCTGTGCCGACGGGATCAACTACGCCATTTCTTCGGAGCATCTTCAATTGAAACGCTGGTAGATCAGGGATAGCATTCTCACCCGACGACGTCTGTGCTCTAAGAATTGCAATCCGTTTTTGATAGGAGAATAAATCAATAATATAGGAGCTCGAAGAAGGTCTTAACAGGACACCCGGGAGGTAAACGAAAGGCGGGCAGACCTAGACTAAGATAGGAGGATGATGTCAGGAAGGATGCAAGAGGAATACTTCATGTCGCAGATTGGAAGACGACGGCCGAGGACAGAGGGCGGTGGAGGCTTATTTTGAAGGAGGCCATGGCTCGAAATGGGCTGTAGCGCCATTGACGAAGAAGAATAGGAGCTTTAAAATTTCAAGATTTCCGTTTACATAGAACTTCATTTTAGATACATGTTTTTCTTCATTGACTAACTAATTTAAAAAGATGTAAAATGCTCTCAGAAATTATTACCATATCAAAGTGAAGTCACAGTATAACAATGCTATTTATATACCAACCAGCCTATTTACACTATCACCTGTCTGTTTAGGTTGGTATATAACTGTTAGTTAGTAGTCTAACCTATTAATATAACTTGAGACATGAAAACATAAAACGTTTTGTTTACAATTTCAGATAGCTGAGCTCACCATTCAGCCTGTTGGTAGCACATTATGCCCCAGCTGAGTTCACACTACTTGCTGAATACCTTTTTAACATTAACATAAGACAAATATGAATGTATGTAGTTTCATTTTCCATTAAAATTGTAAAAACTTATGTAATAATGTGGCATTTTTTCTGTAAAATATAATTCATTAAATAAACGAAAAAATCAAAAACTTTGATCAAAATCAAAAGATTTGTTCTTACTGATTCCATTTACAATGTCATTGATGTATTTGAGCTTAAAAAGCAAATAACCATGTGGCGTAGCTAGCATGGGTGGCACCCGGGGTGGACAGGGTGGATAACGTAGTAACGGATAACACCCCCCCCCCCCCCCCCATTAAAGTTTAGTAAAAAATTGGTCTGTCCTGGGGGGGAGGGGGTGGCTAGAAAATTGTGATTGGGGGGGTATCACCCGACCGAGTGTCACCCCCCCGTCGGGTGGCACCCGGGGCGGTCCGCCCCCCCTCGCTACGCCACTGATTATATGTACGTAATAATTTTAGTCAACTAAAAAATATACAGCGTAGCTACAGCAATATTGCTGTTCCATGTCCGCCATTTTGGAGTTCTGAATTCGGGGTTAAAGGGTTGGCCGTAGCCACTAAACGATCGGCCAACCTCAGTATGGACGTAGCATTAAAATGGCGCCACTACCGCGTCACCTTGCAGGCATTCATAAGGTTTATTCCCAGTGGTGCAGCGTGGGTGTCGGCCGCCCGGGCGGAGGAAAGGAAATCCTATTTTTATACGAGCCGATTTTTTTAATAATCACATTTTACGAGTATTCTTCCAACGAAAATCATGTTTATAAATTCTACTACAAAATTCATATCATAACTACTGTCGGAAATCGAAAATGGTATCCATGTAAGATGATTTTGCATCTCGAATTTTTACACCGTATTTGGAAGGCAAGGCAAGTTTTAAATTACGATTGATTGTGCATTAGATAGTTCCCAAATAATAGTTACAAACGGAACAATCAGTTTCTCAGAATGTTGCAGCATTTGGTATGCAACTCAAATGTATAGCTTCACTCGGTACATGATGAATCTGCAACTCGTTATTTCATTTATCATTGTATTCTGAACACAACACCAGTTTGTATGAGGTGAATAAAAACTACACTCAGAATATGATTATGTTTTTTTTTTTTAATTCTGGCATTAAATAAATAGTAAAAACTAGAATTTTATAACTGCAGATTGAATAAGATTATGTTTTCCTTCGAAATGTGTCAGCAGATGAAACCACAATAGAAATTTTACATTCTGAACACAAAACTGGTTTAAATTATGTCTGTATGCGGCGTATTAAAAGTACACTCAGAACATGAAGATGGTTTTTCTTTGATTTTGGCAGCACATACAGAGTCTGCAACTAGGATTATATAACTGCACTTCGAATAAGATAATGTTTTCCTTCGAATTGTGTTAGCAGATGAATCTAAAATTGGAATTTAAAATTCTGAAAAATGGTTTAACCCTTCGAATAATAAGAAAAAAATATCTATAAACTTTTGCCTGTCAAGGTTTGCGAACAAAATTCTCGGTTCCCATGCATTTTAAATGTTCCTTTATATTGTTTTTTTTTTACCCTTTTGCAAAAAACAAAATTTTTCCGACGTGCTTATTAGAACATTTTCGTTTCTAAATATTAAAATGTTAGCATTGGAAATGTAAATTGGCTCAAAAATACACACCTGCATATATTCGAATTAAAGTACTTAAAAAATAATTAACTTAAACTTTTTAAATACAGATTATTTTTCTTAAATTTTTTTTAAATAAAACTTTCTCTTCAGTTTTTATCGCATTCATACAATTTTATTTTTAAATTAAATGTGTGGGACAATTTACGTCTCTGTGATTAGACGGGTTAAATTAAATCTGTATGTGGCGAATTAAAACAATAATCAGAATATGAAAATGGTTTCTCTTTGATTCTGGCAGCATATACATAGTCTGCAAAGAGAATTTTATAACTGCACTTAAAAAAAAACTAACTTTTTCCTTAAACTAGACCTCCCTCGCTCACTGAGTGAGGGAGGTCTAGTTTCTAGGTCTAGTAGAGGGGCGGGTATGTGGTGGATAACCTCCAATGCACTTCGAATAAAATAATCGTCTCCTTCGAAATGTGTCAACAGATGAATACACACCTGAAATTCTGGTTTTAATTAAGAGTGAATTTGTTTGCGAGTTCCCAGCTTTAATTAGTATTTCTCTCATAATATGCGTACGGTTTTCCTACGAATTACGAAATTTGCAGGTTAAAAAAAATATTGACATTTATAATATAAAAGAAAGAGTTGTATTCGTAAGATATCGATCTAAAGTATTGTAGAACATTTTCAAATAATTATTATACATATAAAAATACATCTTACTTTACTCCCCACACGCTACGCCACTGAAGTACAACGATGTTGACATTATGTTTCTCTCTAATGATAGTAATTATTTTCTTAAATTTATTTTATTTATTTATTTATTTTTATTTTTTTTTACAGTAATACCGCACAAGAATCTCAACTGCTCCCGTCTGGAGCCAGTGAGACTATGGCATCCCCAATTGGGGTATGTTGTGAGGCTGAAGGTAGTGGGGAGGGGAAGGAGGCGGGGAAGAGGAAGGTTGGGAAGTACCTGGCTATTCAGATCTGGTCACTAAACACGGTTAAAGCCATTTTCAAGCAACGTTTCAATTCTGAATGGTGGTCTTACACCAGGGCGATACTGATAGTATCTTCCACTCTGGAACGTGCCGCAAATATACTATATATTATTTTAAATGAATTAATTGTGAAATAACACAAATTAATCAAATAAAATTTATTTGCGCACGCCGGGTTCGAACCCGCGACCTCCGGATTGTGAGTCAAGAGTCTTAGCCACTGGACTACGGAGGCCGTCGAATTTAAATATTTATTGTTTTGGAACATTTACAGAGTATTAACATAAAAAAGTCATTAGATTAACATTGTAAAAAGCGTAGATGTTAATAGTCCACTTAAAAATGTTCACATAATGCACAGTTTAATAGTTGCTTTTCACTATGTATAAATAGAAGTTAACAGAAATTAGAAATAGCAAAATATAAACAGAGGTATAAAAAGAAATAACAAAAATAGTGATGATAAAATATAGAAATGAAAAAGTTAAAAAAAAGATCGATATACGGTGTAAAAAAACAGAAAAACAAAAAAATATTAAGGTACAAATAAAGTAAGAAACAGCCATTCACATTCAAGTTCAAGATCAAATATAAGTATTTTCAATTCTCAATTACTTGTTAGGTTAGTCTATTGTTAATTTGCTTTTTAAAGTAAGCGAGACTATTTGCATAGATGTATACATGGTTACATTCAATGGAATTATACAGACGACACATTCGAGACATTAAATAATTTTTAAACATTATTGTGACAATTTGCCGCCCCCCTTAAAAGTGCCGCCCTTGGCGGGCCGCCCCCGCCGATCTTCCCACGCTACGCCACTGAATTTTTATTGTTCCAAAATTTTTAATATATTTTATTATATAATAAATTTATTTCTATCCAAAAAAATAATGAATATATTTTTTTATTATTCCTATGTAAAAATATAACTATTTCCTCCCACCCATGAATTGTATGTTCCTCCTGTGCTAAAATGAGTTCTGTAACTCATTGGGATTGACCTAGCAAGAAATATAAACAATAAAAAAAGTGTATAAAGAATGTCGAAAAAGTAATATACATATCTAATCTTAACAGGCGGGTGAAATACTACCAAAAAATACTTTTTTCCTGAAATAAATTATTTTAAATAAAAACTTTATCTTTTATTTCATTTTTGGTAGGTACTCAGTAAAAACTAATTTGGAACCATTGGATTAGAGTACGAGTATGGAAAGAGGATTCGATAAAACTATGAATCGAAAGCGGAAGGTTAAAATCCTATTGTTCTTTTAATTCGTATTATTTAATTTGAAAATGTTTGAATATTTTATGTACTCTGATAAAATATATTATTTAAAAAAAAATCGGTAACATTATTTCAACTAAATATTTGTCAGAATTATTATTTTATAGAATTATTCTTGTCTAGAATAATTGAGTTGAATGTTGGGGAAACCTAGTAACTTCTGCTTCTGGGGGCCTAGTCTCTATCTTTTATTAACGTCTGTTAGCGCGATAATTACGTCACAAACACGTATTTTGACCGATACGCTAATTTTGGTAGTCTCTATCAAGAACCTTAACAGATTTTAAATTTGCTGTTAAGCAAAGTTAAGCTAATGGGCGACGCCTGTGGACGCCCTTGTATTTTGACAGTTCTTGTTGATTTTGGTAGTCCGTAAGTCGGAAAGTCAGTTTACTAACGTTGAATTTCACGTTAAGCTATCGGGGTCGATCGGCCTACCGATTAGTGGCGATTAGTTAACAGGGAACATTTAGATGTGTCAAATTGCCGAAAGACATACTTTTCAAAGTTGATTAATTCGAATTTTGTTCTTTAAAAGGTACCTAAGTGACATAATGTACGGTGAATTAAAAGATACGTCAACTGAAATATTTACCTAGCCTCCGAACTTTTAGGCACTTTCAACAATTACTACAAGAAACGGGTAAAGTTCAAAAATAGGTTATTAGTTTGAGTTATTTAAGTAATTTGTGCGAAACTTTCGAAAACGTCAAATGCAGCGAAGAGATCGTTTTATTGAGGAAATTTTCACTAATAAAAATAGATTTTTGATTCAAATTTTACCTCTCCCGACGTAAATAGTTGCTTATTGTATGTTTACTATAATAATATGCACCAAATAGGTACGTGTCTATTGCAATCTTATTGATAATTTGTGTATTTATGTAGGTACGTTAGCCACAGCCAAAATATACAAGTGTCATGTGATGACTATGTGTTTCTTCAAGAAAAAAACATTTACGAACACTCTATCGTCTTGCAGTGCTCTAAATTGACAAGTGTCGTGTTATTATTGAACCTCTATCCATAATCTTTAAGAAATATCCATTTACAAACCTCTTTCATGTACAATTTGACTATACATAATAAAAAAACCTGCCGCATCCATTTCTGCATTTTTACTCAATAACAACACATAAAATCGTTGGTAATCTGATTTATTCAAGCATTGACACAGTCATAGTACTGCAAGTAACACACCTCTGCAGTTAATATGACAATTTAAATCACCTCGTAGGTAATTGATGACACCTGTAATATTTTATTTATTCAACAGCACACATCAAACACTTAACATTATGTCTCTCACTAATCATACAACATAATACAAGACAAATAATCACTTCACGAACAGACACTTTTATAAAATTCAATACACCAAATGTCATCGCTGTTGTTTTTATATACATTTCCTGTCACTGTATCTCAATTTAATCCATTCCTGCCTGCTTTCCTTCATCTGCATTGTCTACTCATATCTGCAACAGTACAATACACAAGCAATTAGTATATTTACGCTTTAAAATGACTTTTATATCATTATCTCTTCTGACACAAACATTATTTAAAAACACCTAGCAATCTTGTAGCGAAACTCTATCAAAGTTCACCACCTTAAACAGTATCATTTTAATCTATCAAAGTTCACAACCTTTTTGGAAGCAGTTAATAAAATAATTACATATTTTGTCTAATTAATTCAATATATTATCTATGTGTCCAATAATTATTCACACAGTATAATATACCTACATATCTTTAAAATAGGTACACACCATCACTGTTGAATTATTTTCCTCCGGGTGGCATCATAGTATAGATTGCGTCACTTCTGTGTTGCCTTCGGTCCTGTACCTGCAATTAAACTTGATATTATATTATCTGTCTACATATCGGTGTAACAACCACTAATTTAATTTACACACGTTTATTTTGCAAAACTTTATATTTAATCGGGAAACAATTCTGTCGTCTTGTCTTCCCACGTCGTTTCATTCCCGTCTTGTGAATGCATTTTCATTTTGCAACAACAGACAATACGTGTCCATTATTCACTTCATATTTATATAATAGTACTATATCTTTTCCCTCTGAGTGGCATTGAAATTGATCTGAAACAAATGTACAAATGTAGCACAGATTATGGAAACCACACTTCATTTCAGCAATTACTACAAGAAAACAACTATTTACGTATACAAAATAGGTTATTAGGTTCCTAGATTAGGTAAATTAAGTAATTCATGCGTATTTAGTTTGATACGAAACTTCGCAAATGTCAATAGGTCATTTTTAACTTTGAATGAAAATCGTATTTTAAATGCAAATTTTTCCGTTTATCACGACTGAAACCGATGTTTCTTGTGGTAATTATGTTTGAAATTAGTTTACTTTTCAAAATGTATGCATATTTAAAGTGTAGCGGCATTTGGAGGTGTTTTCACAGTTTACCCATTTGAGTATGTTGCGACCAAAGTGAATTTGAGGTTATAATGTCCTTTTATATTAATTACTTTTTGGAAAGCTCACGATATCTTACAAAATATAGTTATTAATGTAAACAAATACAAAACAAAAGTAATAAATAATTACATAACTTACGGTCATCGTTGTTTCTTTTAAAATAGGTAAACTTGAAACTTCAAAAGCGAAAACCATTGAATCTCTGACAATCTGTCAGAAATAATTCATAGACAATTTACATTTGTGCATAGACTTTGACATTACGCTATCGGTCCGACGCCTCGCGACGCTAAAATAAACTAAATCTTAACAGAAAAGTTACGGACTACCAATTTTAGCAAGTTGCGACAACTTTGCCCTAATCACCATGTTAAGCTTAACAGACTGTTAGTTAACGTAAAAGATAGGGACTAGGCCCCCTGGTAGTGGTATTATTGGTGGACAAGAGCAATAGGTGCGGTTAGAAACCATATAATATCTTATGTAGTTATAAAGAGCAGTAGCTGCGGTCTAGGAGTAGAAAAATATTATTGTTGGATTATTTATTATTTCTTCCACTGGCAACATTAACGGCTGTTTTTGTTTTGGCGGTTTGGCGCCTTTGTCGATTTTGCCAAGTCGCCATTGCAATATTTCTTTTTCAAGTCGCAGCAAGTCGCAGATTGCAGAATCCGCTGTGCAGGCCGGTTACTATTTTACAAATTTTAAAACGTGTTCACGTTAACAATCTAATGTTAAAACCAGTAATTAAACTTAAGAAATAAGGTATACATCTACAATAAACATCAAGCATGGACAAATCTCTAATTACGCCTAAAATTGGTTTACCAATGTTGTTCATTTCATCGTAACTTCGTACTCCAATTCCAATGTTGATAAATATGGCGAAGCGGAAACATGTTGATTTGTAACCCAAAGTATGTATAGAGTTATTTATTTATCATTTGCACAAGTACAACGCTATTATTATGCCTCAAAATCATTTAAAATTACTCTATTTACACTCTCGTCATGCTGTCGATAATAAACTGTGGTTATTGTTTTAATGTTATTCCTTTTATCTTTTAGTTTTGCAAGTCATTCCCGACCCAACGTCTCCATTGTTGATTTGGCGAAGCAGATCGAACCGTTATATTGAGTTGTCGTTCAAAGTAATAGGAGTTTGCAATTGTACAATAATTCAAAATAACATCAAAAATGCACTATATTCACGCAACGCCGTCAATCAACATTCTATAACCAACCGTGAGTATCTTGCACAATGTAAAATTAGGTAGCTAGTTATTCTGTGGACATTATTTATTGTTTCAAATTGTTGTGTGCTTTACAGGGGCCTGGGGAACATGGGGCTCTTAATGAAGAAAGAAAGATTGCTACAAAGCCTACAAGATTTCATAAAGTGGTGAGTTAATCTATCTACTGTTAAAACATTATTATTTCAGATAATCTCTTGATTGATTCACTGCTGGTTGCGTTTTTAATAACGACAGGTGCTTACCAGTTGAAATAGCGGACCAATATGGGAACTGTGATCTACACAATCCTGAGATAGTCAAACCCGTAATCCTAAAGCGCGCCTTCCACTGCGAGCAGAGCGGACTATTTACGGAGTCCGCTCGACTAGCAAGCGTTAACTGCATACAAGTGCTACCACCAAAAACAAGGTGAGCGGAGCGGACTAAACGAGTTTAAATAGGTTCGAACGAGTCCGCTCGGCTCGCAAACGTTAACTGCCATACAAATGCTTCCATCAAGAACTAGGTGAGCGGAGCAGACCGAAGTAGTTAAAATAGGTCCGAACGAGTCCGCTCGCGCACACCATCGCCGACTAGTTTCTAGCGGACTCCACTCAAAAACTGTCGTCAATTCAGTTGCCTCGACTGCATTTTTTGTCGAGACGGAGGTGTTTATTGAAGCCGGTTGCCAATTTTGTTTATGGGATACGACTCTCAAAGACTGTAACAATGTTGACAAAAGAGAATTCGGCTGCCAAAACCATCATTGAGATGAAATTGGCGGAAATAAGATAGTTTAAATTTTTGAGATGAAAATATTTTTATAAATATACATTAGCAAACATTTTTTTAATACATACATGCTGTAACAATCATTTTTATTAGAATCAATACTTGACATCACAAAAATCACTCTGTTCACTTCAAACGTCAAAGCGAACTGACTCGTTTTCAATGGAAGGGCAAAACTATTTCTCATTTTTCGTTGACTTGGCTCCGGTTGCCTCGCTCATTACACGGGGGGACGGTGGAAGGCAAACTCCTAACTTAGTGACTCTTTTTTGGTGGAAGGTCAAAGCTACCCCATTAAGGGGCCCCAGTCACCACAAGGACCCCATCCCGTCCAGTGCAACAACCGATCTGTTGGATTACATCTGATAAGTGAAAGAGACGGCACACCACAAGCAAAATACGGCAATAACCTTCATTCAAACTTTTCTTGCTCTGCAGGTACCAAGCGCAGCAAAGAAGAACTGAATTCCCCCGGTCGTGATGATTCTGCGGCGTTCACCTCAGCACTGCAGACTCACCTGGGGTCCGAAAAGCACTTCAACTCCCGGTACGACTGCGACGGAACTGTTGAAAAATTCGTCCATTCCATGAAGGACCACCACACCCTCAACAATGGCATGCTTGAAGCTGTTGATACGGAGAACGCCGAGAAACATAAGAAGATAGTAATTACAAGGTCATGAGTATGACGGTGCAATCGAAGAAATACCCCCTGTACCAAAGCTAACATTGTTAGAATACCTATGCCACTACAGGTCCTGCATACAGAAGTTCTACAGCAACCACCAGTGCTACTGCTGTTAAGGACTCGCCCTCAGAGCTAAGAAGTAGCTCATAGCACTCAGCGAGGTGTTTGAAATGCCTTCCGATGGAGCGTGCCTCATCTGTGTTCCCCAAGACGATCAGGAAGGAGCCCGAGCCTACAAGAATTCATAAAAAAAAGTGAGTTCTTTATTTGCTATCACAACATAAGTAATTATTGGTTTCTACCAACTTTGTATCGACACACTTGTAGTGTATTTGGTTTGTGACACAAATAGACAGGCTCTACTGCTCGTTGTAACACGAAACGTGACTTCCCTCTCCTCTGCGTGTAAAATAAGAATTCTACGTCTTGAGTTGGGGCGTCCTACAACGTCCCAGACAAAAATACCTGTATTAATATTATACATACTTTGCATCATATCACAAATGGCGTTGGGCGAGCATTTTGGCCTATTTGCTGACTGTACCGGTGTCGATGGTATCAATAACACTAGTTCCTTCAATCATATTCCATTGAATATGCTTATTCCTCTTTTTATAACTTTGTTTATTATTATTTATTTTTTATTTATTTATTATTGTAAGAATAGTTATTACAAATCACAAACAAGTCCTGCTAAGCCAATATAATTGGCTTGTCAGCAGGTACTTATAATTAAGTTACATATAAATTTTCAATGTTATAATTTTACATCTTATATCTACAAATTCAAAATTATTCATACAAATCAATCTAAATATAAATATTTTTTTTCAGAAAGCCAATTTTTCAGCATATATTTAACCTAACTAACTAACTAACCATCACGCCGTTTCCACGCAGGGGTAGGCAGAGAGGACGGACCGCCACACAACTCGATCTTGGCACACACTCTTTGCCTCGTTCAAATTCATACATCGTCTCATACATGCTCTTGTATTATTCCGACTCTTCACATGGCCCGACTCAAGTATCTGATTCACTTGGTCGTGCCATGTCTTCTTCGGGCGTCCCCGACTTCTTCTACCATTCACATTTGCATCACATATTCTCCTTACACTCCTTTCCTCGTTCATTCGCTCTACATGCCCAAACCATCGGAGAGTCCCTTTCTTAATCTTACACATCACGCTTACATCAATCAGCCTTGCATTCTTTGCGGATATCCATAGAATAAATGAAATTTAACCTTATTCATAGAATTACATTTTCAAGGTTATTCCCATCAATGTAATATATCATTGAAGAATATGACACTAATAATCTAAAAGAAAATATGACAGAGAACAAGACACAAAAAAATAAAAAGATAACGTTCACCTCTCGTCTTACTGGGACGAATGCCTTATCTAATTAGACCATTGCCACCTCATATTAAACCGTCATTTGTCAATCTTATATTTCAAATTTCGGAATTAATAATATTATCTTTGACAATTTTTTTTTCCATATTATTGGCATCCACCTTTTTCATTGGAAACAATCATTCTAAGAACTGGTTTGTAACCTAGATAGTGTCTCGGATAAATATATCCCATATATGGAACACCTATTGACCTTTTTGTAAAAGTCTAAATGAATATTCAATTTTTATTAAAACAACTGTCTTTTTATAACTTTTGAATGTTATTCCCATCAATGTAATATACATATCATTAATTAACCACTCGGAACATTAGAGCTTCAAAAGATGCAAATATAATAATAGCGGTCAAGACATTAGAGCGTCCTTTGACGTCAATGCGCGAGATTTTACAAAAATTGATTTATTTCCATCACTAGTATACGGATTACCATGAAATAAAAAAGGAACATAGAGATTAATTATCTGAGCCGAATGGAACCTCCATCTTGTTTGATTGTCATTTGTTCAAGACATTGTTAGTTTTTTATTAAAATATTTTTGTATGAGGTGAGGTAAAGATAAAGTGAGGTGACAAAATTGTTTATTATACATTTGTACGATAGAATAAGTATTTTTTTTTTTTTTTTTTTTTTTTACATAATCTGTGATTTTAGTACCGTTTTCACATAAAACATCACGTGGGTCATTTTTACAATGTTTTTATGTTTGCATTCTAAATTTTAATATTTACAAATGTTATTATTTATTTGTAATAATACAATTTGAATGTTTATTTCATAACCTTTTCAAAACAGTTTTTAGAATGAGGTTACCTTTCCCAAAACGTGATTAATGAAGCTTTTAGTAAAAATCGTAAATAACACAAATATTATCACGTTTTGACAGTTTTCTAAGGGACACATAATAAACAAAACGTCTTATTTCTGAGAGGTTAAGAATTAACACTACTAATCTAAACGAAAGTGTGAAAAAGAACAAAACACAGAAAAATAAAAAGATAACCTCTCTTACAACCTTCAAAAGTTGCTACCGTTATCTTTTTATTTTTCTGTGTCTTGCTCTCATCGAGATTATAAGTGTTATCTTCTTCAATGAAATAATATTTTCATTTTGTTTGTATAAGCATCACCCAAAATCAATTATTTTTGAGTTATTTATATATGTATATGTGGTTTCAACTAAAAATAATTTGAATATTGTTTAATTTATTTCAGGTGTTACTTCGCGAGCATATCGTTCAACCTCTCCCGGCCGGCGCAAGACTTCTCCTCGCGTCGGCTGATCGGCGCCGTGAGCAGTCTACTCGCGCTGGAACGAGGTAGACACAAGGACGGTGTCGCAGGTTTGACAGCAGTATTGTGTATAGTTTATTTGTGGTGCTCGTACAAACAAGAACCTGCAAATTGCAAGGAGATTGGTGCACTGGAGCTTCGCAATTTTATGGCAACAGCAACATACTGGATTAGATAGTTTTGTGTACTCTGAATATGTATTTGTATAGAAATAAGTGCGTTTTGGTTGTGTCTTATATATTTTTATTATTGGCTAATGGCCTCCGTGGTCGATATGTAAGGCTCTTGGCTCGCAATACGAAGGTCGCGAGATCGAATCCCGACATGCGCAAATGAATTTTATTTGATTGATTTGTGTTATTTTACGATTAATTAATTTTAAATAATATTTAGTATATTTGCGGTACGATCCAGAATGGAAGATACTTTCAGTATCTCCCTGATGTAAGACCACCATTCAGAATTGAAACGTTGCTTGAAATACGTAGCGTGACCATATCTGAATAGCCAGGTACTTTCCTTTTACCCATCTCCTTCCCCTCCCCGTTAGCCTCACAACACACCCCAATTTGGCGATGCCGTAGTCTCACTGGCTCCAGATCGGAGCAGTTGGGACTCTTATGCGGTATTTACATAAAGAAGGCAGTCTTTTGCTGATGCTCTCATATCTAATTTCACTATAAATTTAATAGTAATTAATGTTATCTACACGGCTATCGCATATGCAATCCAACTGGACTATATTGCATATGTGCATGCACATACATACAGCTATGCATGTTTACGCGGCTAGTATGGACTCTGCCAGGGGTTTCAAACCTTTTATTGTATTTTTTAAAAACAAAATAAACTAATGGTGTGTTATAAGAAATATTATATTGAGAAACAAAATTTCAGACGTCTCATAAAAATATAATAAAGTACAAAACCACAGAAAGAAACCAAATATATTGTAAATCTTAACTGTATCGGAATTGCATATATATATTTTTTTCTTTTCTGTGGCTTGTGCATACAGATTTTTGACAAGTATATAGGTATTCGGACACAACGCCGGAGAGGATGGACAGCAAACTCAGCAGAAGATTTAATATATTTATTGGTGAATCAAATTAAATACTCGTGCGTCCGGATCTCGAACCCGCAGGACCGCTGACGGTGGGCTCCATTGTTCATTTTATTTATAATTTTAGCACGGGTAGAGTAATTCATCTACCCGGTCATTGAATGAATGCCTCGGGTGTCATTGATCGATATTTAAATTCGTGTTTCGTAATACATTGTTGTCTGATTGTTGATTCAGCTTTCTTCGCATTCCCGCTCATGTTGATTTTATGGTTTTCGGGTCGGCATCCTTCAAAGGTATTTAGCAGCGGTGGCACGGCTGCTACAAGTATGACAAACTATAGTACATACTTGTGTTGTATGGGCAAAATCTGCAAGTTTTCGACGGTACTCGGAACACTGGTACGTTTCTTGAATCACCCAGTGGTTTATTTGGAATATCGTGCGTAGCAGCAGTTGCGGGTGATGTTTGTTGATAATAGGACAAAACTGTATCCAAAGCAGTTTTATGTGAAATTTGACCGTACTGTTTTTTTTCTTTTTATTATATTGGGCTTAGCAAACTCTAAACCTAGCTCTCTTATGAAGCATTTTCTTTTACTTCTGTTATTTTTTTTCCACTCCGGATACTTCTCAATCCTTAATAAATACGTGTTGAGTACGGCAATGTCAACATTTCCACGAATAAGTGAAACGGCCATCTTGTTGATCTTACACACAAATATTCGGAGGTCATTTTGTCGCCTGTGTCAACGGCACCTTTGGTTTTATTTTAATGTATTATTATTTCTGTTTATTTTGTATCGGTTTGGTTTACTTCATTTCCAAGAAATTGAGTTGATAGCAGCAAAACTGCTTTATTTTGCTGAGGCACGTACGACACAAGTGTTTATTTGATGTAAAACCAAACAGGCTACTATACAACGGCCTTTCTTTCGATGGTAAAAACTCTTTAGGGATTTCCCTCTTATTTTTCTAAGTGTGCCAGTTATGGTGATTATTAAAACGAGTGTATTTCATTTATTTTAGCGGCTGGGAGGGTAGGCGGGAACGGGTGGGCGGAGGGGCATTAAGGGACCTTTGTTTACAAGTTAGTGGTCAAAGGAAACAAAAGGTGTTTATTTTTTTCATTAAAAGTAAACAACACAGGAGTCCCAATTAGACATGGGCAGATTCATTCCTAGAACTGAATCGATTCAGTCTGATTCCCCCGGCCTTTTGAATTGATTCCTTTTATTCATTCCTTTAATTCAAAAAAAAAAATAAAAAAAAAAATAAAAAAAAAATAAAAAAAAAATAAAAAAAAAAAATAAAAAAAAAAAAATAAAATAAAAAAAATAAAAAAAATAAAAAATAAAAAAAATCACTAAGAGGAAATTGATGATACGATCTCATTATATCGCAGATTACATCCTTTAGATCATAGATTCTCAACCTTTTTTTGCCCACCGCCCACTTTGACAATATATTTTATTCTAGCGCCCCCCAAACTGCTTTTACATACCATCTGGGGGGGGGGGGGGGCGATCGATCGATGGGTTTCCTGAAAGTCCGTTTTTATTTTTTACATACTAGGTACCTAGTATGTAAAAAATAGTCGCGAATTTGAAGCAGCTATTGCCACGATTTTATTTAAACGTGTAATTACACTGTAATATTACGTAATCGTAAGAAAGGCTATGACTCCTATCCTATTTCTGAGAAGATTATTTTAATGAGAACAATTAAAACGCATTCTTAATTATGTAGAGAAGTATTTTTATTAACATTGAAAAGATATTGAGTTTATAACTTATCTAATCAGATGTTTGAATTTGATGCGTTTTAAGAAGTTTGTTTATATTAGGCTCGATTTTACTTTTAAAAAACGTAACTCTCACGTATGACAATAACAATGCTTCATTGGTTGATAAATTTGACTCATCCAGCTGAATTGAAAATCGACAAGACTCTGTGAAAGCTTTGATGTAAATCACTGTTGACAAACCTAATAAAAAATAAATAAAAAAAGACTGCAGATGATTGCACAATGATTTTTCAATATTTTCAGCCATTTCATCAATTCATCTTTGCACAGAACTATTGCTCAAAGGAATTTTTCGGATAATATCTGCAGCTGGTTTATGGGGCGCAGTGGTAATTACTTCTTTTACTGCTGGTAAAATTAAATCTTCCCCAATAGTACGTCGTTTGCCTGTTTTAGCAATCAACAATGAGATATTGAACGAAGCTCGAAGTCCATCATCGTCATGCTTAGAAGCTGTTGAAAATTATTTTCATATAGTTAGCTGAATTTTGTACTTCTTTTTTATGTCTTGAAAATAGGTCACATCTTTGTCTTTCTTATCCGGGTGGATTTTATTAAAATTATCTTGAAACCTAGAAGGCTTCATCGCATGGATTTGTGCGATCTTCGAAAAATCCGTATTTAATATAATCCACACCATATTGCCGTATCTTCTTTTTAACTTCCGACATGGGTTTTTAATAACAACAATTAACCAATATTAAAGTTTACTTTGCTTTATTAGTATGTGATTAGAGTGTTTTGTTTGTCTTTTTTAGATCATATTTTTTTACTTGCCAACGCCCCCCTGTGCCGTCTAAACGCCCCCCAATTGTCTATGGATCTTCTACCGCCCCCCTGAAGGTCTCAAACGCCCCCAAGGGGGCGTTATCGCCCACGTTGAGAACCTATGCTTTAGATGAATGTGTTTATTTTTCGTTTCATCGCGTTTCAAATCACAACGGTGTTAAAGAAGTTTTCACTACGTATAGGGTGAATTTTGTCGTTCTGAAAAATTGTAGGTACCAAAAATATTATTATTTTGCAAAAAAAAATTTTTTTGATCAGAAAAATATATTTATAAAGGCTAGCAATTAAATCTTAAAATTAAACAATTTTTATGGTTCACCCTACAGTTTCACCAATTTTGTTTTATTTATTAAACTTAAAATTGTTTCACTTTACGTGATCTAAACTTCCCACTACCTTCAGCCTCACAAAATATCCCAATTGGGGATGCCATAGTCTCATTAGCTCCAGACGGGAGAAGTTGGAACTTGTGCGGTATTCACATAAAAAAATATATATATACTATTATCACGCTTTCGTATATCCGATCCGGTCACCTGGAATAAGCTCCACTCAAATATATAACTGAGTTTTATAACTGGATTGTTCTCACGTAAGTGCGAACATCTGTAAAACCCAGTATAAATAAATATATTTTTAAATGCACCTACCTCAATGGTGAAGTAAAAACCATGCGTCAAATATAAAACTAATTAAAAGTCTGAGCGACACGCGTCATACAATTTATTCCAAAAATAAAGGAACAAATCACTCGATTATCATTTATCACGGTACGACAGCGACTGATGTTTGTTTTGTTTACGGCTATCGGCTAGATAGACAATATCATAAAAAAAAACAATAATACATAAACATCGTTTTGTTGCTAAACGCATTGCATAATTTACGCACGTGTGAGGGAGAAAAATATAGGATTAACTTTCGGCTTTTTATTAGCAGAAGTTCAGAGTCCGAAGTGAGAAGTTTCGCCCTAATATGAGGCTTGGCGCGCGAGGACTAACGACGAACCGATTCTCTGCGGGCATATCAAGGAATAAATTAGGAACTTCTGACTAATATGTGCTGTTTGTCTTGCTGTGACTTGAATAAATTGCATTCCGCGGACCATAGCCTCGATACAACATATGGGAATTGAATTGTCGGCCGAATCAACTCAATACGTGGGACATGGGAATTGGGACAACGACGTCACAAATGAACAAGAAACAAATGTTTTGATTCCTTGAATAAAAATGAAACATTGATTGAAGTTGAGAATTGAACGCTACGGTCCGCGTAGACCTGTAGGACTATGATGAATAGTGGGACCGGCACGCTACACTCGAATCTCAGAATTATTTGACTCCTTGCCTCTTGGCTCTTGGCTGATTCGGTTGGCGGTTATGTCGCTTGGATAAGTGACTCTATGGCCGACAGGGTTTTGTTGTGTGGATTTACTGCGCGGGGTGCGGGATACTTACTACACGTGATAGACAATTTCGCGGCGCGCCGCCTGTAGTAGGTGTAGATACTTGTACCTATCCGCGCAACAAATATGCAGAATAATATTTAAATAAATTCCTACGAAACACTACAATATTTAAAGAGTACATTATTATTTTCTTACCTCAATATAACATGAAATAATTTAACTGTAAAATAAATTAATACAAATAAAAATAAATATGGTGCAGTTAAAAAATCGTAGGATGCAAGGCCAAGAGTAAGGAATAAAGATTTAATTCCTTTTGAAAATGAGAATCAGATCAAGTGTGTTACAAGATTGAATTTATTCATTTAATTCAATCATTCAATTTTGCCCACGTCTAGTCCCAATATCTTTTCGTGCATACACTTGTCCACCTCTGGTCCAAACGAATTTGTAAAGGTTTTCACGTTTAGCCTTGCGAGCAAGAAACCATAGGTGCTTCGCCTGAAATGTCAGGTGTTCGGAAATATATGTAAGGGAGCTTTGTCCTGCCATTCCGATGAGGTTGGTGTTAAGTTTGTCCTCTCGATTGGCAGCTTATTGTTAAACCTTTTTACTTCTTCCAGGAAGTCATCACGGTAGATGGTGGACTTGAATTTTATTAATATGGGTCTGCATTTATCTTTGGTGACTTTTGGTGTGGTGCGGTATGCTGCATCTATATTGGTAACATCGTTTGAGTTAATTGTTCTTTAATGTTGAATATAATGTTATTAAGGTTTTCCCCGTTGGTTTCAGGGATTCCTCTAATTTCCACATTTCTTGATCTGTTTAATCTATCAATCTGCCAACATGAAAACGGTCGCTTACCATATCCATTTTCCCTGTCCATATTTCCCCGGTCAAACTGAACATTCGTAGATTTGTACCACTCTTATTCTCATGCCCATGTGGTTTTCAATGGCTTCAAGTCTCGCTTCGAGGTTATAGTTCTTTTTTTCAAGTGTTTTATTTTTATCCTCAAGGTCGTGAACGTGAAGTAGAATCTCCTGGTATTGTCGGTTAATATCTGTTAACTTTTGTTCCGAATCTATCATTATCGACCGCGAATTATCATCCTTTTTTGCAAAGATTCTCCCAGCCTTTGTCCAGACCAGAGGCGGCCCGTGACAAAATTTGCGAGCAGTGCATTTCACAAAAAAATGGTAACATTAACATGGGAAAATAAAGTGATTTAAAGGGCGCGACATACCTAGTACAAACATTCACTTGTGGAGAAAATCCATTTGTCGTTCTTTCATTTGTGAAAATACTTTATTGACAAGATTATTAAAGTTAGTATAGAAATATCAAACTTTTTTTATGCTCATCATTGACGAAGCATTAAGACGATCTTGGGACATAGTGTTCCTCACAAATGTTTTTACACGTTTTAACGTAGAAAAACACCGTTTGCACTCAACAGTTGTCATTGGAATATTATGTTTAAAAGTTTAACCGTTTCACTAAAACACTCCGCTAAGTTACATTTGATAAATTCGACGTTAATCGCAATGTTTTCAGTAGCACTCATAAGTAATAAGTTTTTTTACAGAATAAATAAATGGTGAAGCTCAGCTTCTCGCGCGTCCTTCCTCGTCATGGTGCTAAGATTTCTCCTCAATATGGCCGAAGTAACGGTACATTTCTTCTTTGAACCTGCAAATAATTAAAAATTTATAAATGCATCGTCTTAACGGTAAAACAATTTTAATTGCAAATGAAATTAAGCTGCACAAATAATTGTTTTAGTTCAGACCTGTTACTAATGGAGAGGCCATCTTTCTTTTGAAAATTGGCTTTTCAACGCTCATCAAGTCGTCTTCCTCCTCCTTCTGGTTAGAGCTCAAAGGTACAGCTACAACACCTTGACACTTGGCATGGCACGACTCAAGTACCTGATCGTGTCATGTCTTTCTGGGGTGTCCCCGACTTCTTCCAACATTCACAATATTGTCATATATCCTACTTACACTCCTTTCTTAATTCATTCGCTTTACATGCCCAAACCATCTAAGCGTCCCTTTTAAATATGTATAAAATAATACCATTGCAATCCGAAGTACTGGCTTCTCCCACCATGGACGTCTGCAGAATGCCCTTGAGCCACAGTGTGTTATCGGAAACATCAGACGGAGGTGGGCCACCGCCTGTTTTCCTCTGCTCTTGCACCACATTGCTCCATTCCTAAAACAAAAATACACATACCATTTACTAATGCATGGAACATTTAAAAAATAAGGAGATCGAAAAACAATACTTTCAGTACTGGCAACTCTTTCGAGGTTAGCAAACATCAATCTAAGTTTGCTTGCCGATCTTGGAATGAGACCGGGCAAGCTACTATTAAATTCACTCGAGATGCGTTCCCAGGTTGCAATTTTCTGCTTATTGGTACCCGTATCCGTTTTTTTATTGAACAGCACTGCAGCATACTTGGAAATCAAATCATTTAATTTGGTTATTTCATCAGGCGAAAAATTGCTGGCCTTATTTCTATAATAATAAAATGTACGTACATTAAATTCAAATGATCTATATCGATATAGTAATCACCACACCTCTCTCCTCCAATCCCAACTTTTCTGCAGAAGGACATTGAATGGCACACATATGCAGCAGCTGTGTAGTACTCCCTCAGAGGGCTGGCTGCAAAGGTATCCCAGGCCCATATGATGGTATCATTAACGTCCCCGAAAATGCGCAGTTTCCTGTCGTCTGCCAGGGATGCATCTGTCCCGACAGCAGTTTGTGGGGAAGTGTCTCTGGCTGATACTAAGATTGATTTTTTTTTTTTTAAGGGTTTTTTTTAAGGGTAATGCGATTTCCGTAGACAGCGTTTTTTTAAATCTTGGTTGTTATTCAATCAAACATTACCCCAAGTTTCATGTCAAATAGGCAACTTAACTTGGAAGGGCTGCTGGTGCTGGTCGCCATCAGTTTGAGCCCCAAGCATTTCCCTGCGCCAAGTTGCAGGGTGATCTACACTTTTAGGCTTTAGCCCTGAATGTTGCATAGTTCCAACACGTATCCGCTGGTTGCGTACCCCTGGCTCGACTGCGGCTACGGGAACTTTGCGTCCTTGAGCGGTTGCTTCGATAATAAGAAGTGGTGTCCCTGGGTTGACGACCCCTGACTTCTAGGGCTTCGTATCGTATTGTAGTTCGGCGATGGTTTCCTGCAGTCTAGATTCAAAATATGGTCGTTTCTGGGGAGTAGACTTGGCTGGTGGAGGGCATTGTCCAAAGATCGTCGATGGCATCGGCGAGATTAGCTATCTTCTCCAGCATGGTGTCCTTCTGCGTGGCAAGGGCCACTTGTGTGCCACGCGGTAGGCGGCCCATCCACAACGTTCGTAGCATATCGCCGGACACTACGTTGCCAGCGAGAGCGCGTAGGTGTCGGAGGAACTGAGATGGTTTGCGATCCCCTTGCTCCTCGTGCTCCAGGATTCTTCTTGTCTTTTGCTCCTGTGTGGCGCCGAGACGTCTTAATTAGCTCTTCATTTCATTATTCAGGTTTAAGTGGGAGGTTATTTGAGAAGCAGCAATTTTTTCAAGTATTTTTGCTACAAAAGGCAGATTTGCCACAGGCCGATAGTTACCCAAATTGTCAACATCAAGCTTGTCATTATCATATTATATTGGGTAGATAGTGTAAATGAAACACATATTTATTATGCATGTTTTATGTCACGAATCTGCAACTTTTAAACAAAAACCCTTTAAACTAATGTATAAAACACAATTAATAATTTTAAAACTTTACTTTAAAAAAATACAAACATAAAATAGATATAAGAAACAGGAACATTTTACCTTACACAAAACCTAACCTAAGTTCATTCTAATAATGTAAAAACATTACAAAAAAAACAAACATAAAATAGATATAAAGTAACAGGAACATTAATTTTACCTTTGGTTTCAAACACAAAACCTAACCTAAGTGCATACTAATAATGTAAAAACATTACAAACACCTAAGTGCATACTAATAATGTAAAAATATTACAAACAAAGTAACAGGAACATTTTACCTTTGGTTTCAAACACCTAAGTGCATACTAATAATGTAAAAACATTGGGAGCTTAATAACGCTTGGGTTCCACCCGAGCGTCACGTGTTCGATTCCTCGGCTGGCTAAGTCCTCCATTACAACACAAGCAACATTTTCGGCTTTCTGTAGTGGTAGTAGGAGATTTTCAAACATTGTTGGGTTATTCGTAACCCGGGAATGTTTGTCTTTCTTTTTAAAAAAAAAAAAAAGATATGAAGTAACAGGAACATTTTACCTTTGGTTTTAAACACAGTACCTAGGTACCTACCAATTAACAATTTAAAAACTTCACTATTAAAAATACAAAAAGCGTGTAAAAATATAACTAGGTAGAAGGAACATTTTGCCTTTGGTTTATGCAATTGTTTATTCCTTATTATACATAGTTTGGGATAAAATATCCCCTGCATTATTTGAACTAGCAAATCCTTGTGATTCAGTTGATTCTTGACGAGAATTATCGGAATCAACAAGAATTTGTTGTAGTGGCATACAGTAAATATAATCAACATTAGAAGTTGAGTGGTGCGGTGAATCAAAAGCTTCAGGCCTACTGCCGCTAGGTTGGGCTGAAGCCGAGGAATGAGAAGATTCTAACAAAAGCGACGACAATTTCTTATCACAGTATGAATTTGTTCTTGACACATGATCATGTCATACTCCGGCATCTTCCTTAATTCACCCACAATATACTTCCCAAAATGGTCAGACTCGTTTATTATGTCGAGCCTTCGCTTTCGACAAGGAGTCGTAAATCCTTTATGATGTCTCTTCTGTGATCCAGATGTCTTAAATTCCCAGTTGCTTTCTATTAATTGACGAAATTTTAAGTTTCTCAAGGAAATTTTCAAAATCAAATTTCAGCCGTTTCCTCGATTCTATTGTTCTATATGGAACTTACGGCGGATTGAAATCAATTTCTGTGCGGACAAGACGATGAACCGATAAACCTAGGTCATGAATTTTGGCTATTAGTGGTGGCCCCTTACACCTGGATACAAAAATGTCTAGTATTCCACCAGCGTCATGAGTTGATACATCACCCATTGACGGAGTCCTAAACCATCCAGTAAGTCAATGAATTTGACAGTATTGGATGACGTGTCACGCTCAAGATGAATATTTATATCACCTATGATTATGAGAATGTCGTAAATGGTCATAGTTTTCCCTGCATTGCTCGCCATCCAAGAAGTTTGTTCTGTTAACATTGTTTTTGATCAGACCGTGCACACCCACATCCAAAGGCTGCAATTTGTGCAGGCGGAAATGACAGCATGATAATGTGGTGTTCTTTGGCCTTTCTTACTACTTCAATGTTGACATGGGAGCTGTGATTATCCAGTAAAAGGAGAACTGGTTCCTGTTCTGTTGGTTTTACGTGCTGAATGAAGTGTTCAATGAATTTGACAAATTCATTTTTAGTCATCCAGCCTGAACTGTTCCCAGCTCCAATACAATCAGGTGGGTTACTCGTGTCCGTATGAATAACCTTCATAATCTCCGCCCTCGAAATCTCGGCTTCCTCGTACAAAACAATCAAATCATATTTTTCAATTAAAACACAACCATAACATGGACTCTAAATCTTAAATAAAATAATATTACTCTAATATTTTAAAGTCGGGGTCGTGTTAAGCCCAAAAGAAACTAAATTATTTTAAACAAATTAAATCTACCGATAGCTTGTAGCATTTTAAAATAAAATCAAATGCTTTAAGAGATATTAAAGCTAATTCTTTTTTCAGTGTCAAAGGCGAAGGTAATGCAAGAAGTTTCTAAAGTAATCTATAACATTTTGGCCCTTCCTTATAAACAGCGAATTCGACATTGTTCACGTTTCGTCCTCCTCTTTGCACTACCAAAGGGTTGGCGATGTGATGGGTAGCGAGCCTCATCGACACCTGTGTCGGCCATTCCCTTCCTCCCAGGACTACATATAAAAACTACCTTAACCTCATAAAAACACTGTTACACATATTCACACCTACCTCTAATAAATATACAACTAATACCTAACAATAGTGAAAATCAAAACAAACAATTTACTGCACTGCATTATCAACTTAATTAACTTACACTAACGAAAAAATATATAATGTCTTATCACTATAAATGTTTTTATATCATGTTTATATTTTTGTGAAGTTCTTATATCATAATGTTTGTGTCACACATAATGTCTTATCACTGTAATCACATCTTGGGGAACGCAGAATGCGGGCTTCGACCGATGTCATCCTTCTGCGTGCGCGGGGGCGGTGGGACGGGAAGGGCTGCGGGGGCGGGGTGTGCAGCTCATAGTGCAGAGGCCACCAGATGACTCTTAATTTCTCTTTCTTTCTGCGAAAGGCCGCTCCAGTGGCCGAAGCAACGGACAGGTCATAGCAGTCATAATGTAGGTATTCGGCATGGCGGCGGCAGCGGGGGTGCAGACTGCAGTGTTGGTGCGGGGTAGGGGAGGGGCACCCCTGGGTTACTTAACAGCCGAAGGGATGGTCACATCTGGAGAGTGTTCGATCCCACTCTGGGGTTTTAAGCACTGTATTTAAAATGTATCTTATTATTAACAATATTGTTCGTAACATAATATTAAAAACTCGTTACAGGTCCACAATATTCACAGAAAAATTCTTTTTAAAGCGCTTTAGCAATTTTCACACAATAAGGCACATTTTTTAATACTTTTAAGGGCGCAAAATATGGAATATCCCTCTTAATTAGTGAAAAATAACGAGGCCGACCAAAAACATGCCAGGCTGCTCCGAGAGCCCGACACCTCAAGGGCGCTGTGTAAATTTAAAATGTATGAATGTGAGTGAGGCAAAGAGTGTGTGCCAAGACCGAGTTGTTTGGCGGTCCGTCCTCTCTGCCTACCCCTGCGGAGAAACGGCGTAATGGTTAGTTAGTTAAGTCTTATAAACAGCAAGAGCCAATGATTTATCTGCGTGCGTATATCTTCGACCTTTTTTTAAACGCTGGCTAAGGTTGGCTTGACTAAGAATGAATTTAGAGAGCACCGGATTTAAACTTAAAAGAGGCCTTCCTATAATGCGTTGCCATAGCAAGGCTTTCCTTGAGCGTGTAATGCTTTTTGTGAGCATATCTCAGCTGACGTCTTGTCCCCATCGTCTCCAACCACATTTTTTTCTTCCTTCGATGAAATTGATCCAATTCGATTAATGTCTAGGAAATACAATATTTCAGGCCAATAATGATTCAAAACCAAATGTACTGAACAATGCTGATGAAATAAAAAGCTATAAATATGCTTACCTGGAGAACCTTTATTTTTACATGAAGCAACTGAATTGCTGCTGGGCCCAGTATATTCATCACATTAACCAAAGTTTGCAAACAAAATGTATCAAAGGCTTTAGAAAGATCTAAAAATATTGAAATGCATTTTTTGCTTTTATCAAGGTTTTTTAACAATGAAATCAGTTACAGCAACAACAGCGTCTGAGGTAATCTTGTTTTCTTGCAACCCATATTGATTATCTGAGAACAGTTCATGGCTCATGCGAAATCCTACCAACTGACTTTGATAATTTTTTTAAATACTTTAAATAGACTTGTCAGTAGAGTAATTGCTCTGTAATCGTTCTTGTCTGTCTTTTTACCTGTTTTATGTATAGGAATAAGAATACCTTGTTTCAGGTTTGTGGGGAAGTGTCTCTGGCTGATGCTAAGATTAATTTTTTTTTTTGTTTTTTAAGGGTTTTTCTAGGGGTAATGCGATTTCCGTAGACAGCGTTTTTAAAATCTGTTATTCCATCAACCCCGGCAGAAGAAGTGTTTTTTAGGGATTGTTGAAAGGTATTAGTGGAGTTTTATTTCCCCGTCATTGAATTGTATAGACAAGATTTCTGGGAAAATCTGCTGGATTAGAAGATGGTTGTAAGGTATTAATGGAGTTCGCCGAAAGGTATTAAAGCGTGACAGCCTTATTATTAGTTTTGGTACGTAGAATGACATGGTCATCTCCATCTCCATGCAGTGCATTTTGCATTTGATTTTGTTCCATAATGATACGGTTTTCCTGGTTCCAGACTTTCTTATGGTTATGCAGGTGCTGTCTGGTAACCAGGAAAACCTGGCGGCAAATCAGTGATACTATATATATATATATGTGGGTAATCGTTGTCCACCGATAAGGATTGAAGGGTGAGGAATAAAAGATAATGTTGGAGTGAATATTTATCGTGTTCTGAGATGAAACTCACAGAACCAAAGCCAAACACATACAAGGTACAGTGAAAGTTATTGTAAGACGCAGGAGCAGTTTGTTGAAAGTGGTTGTCAGTAGCGCGCCGTGCGGGGATCTCTCGATTGCCACCCGGCCCTTGTCGAAGCTTCTCCAACCTTCGTTCCGTTTCTGCCGCGCTTGGCAGCACCGGTGATGTGGTGTGGCACTGGTGACGTGGAGTGACATCACAGAGTTGGTGCCGTGTGCAGGAATGTGCAGGGTTGTCGCAAAGATGCAGAGCAGGGGTGTCGCCACAGTACCCCCCCCCTTTAGCGGCTGAGTTTAACCTCCACTCAGGTGCGATAGTCGTATCGATGGCGTAGATCGTGTTGATATCGTAGATCGTTTTGTTGATGACGTTGAATTGATGGCGTAGATTGTGTTGATGACGATGCGATGTAGTAGTGTTTGTATGGTATGTGTTTCGCTGCAGCCTATTGTTGGTTCGGTGCCGGATTGATCACAACTCCTTCTCTCAATAATTTCCTCCTGATCCGTTTCCGGCACCATCTCCATGCGATGAATGCCAGTCCGGCGGCTACGGTCGTGCACAGTATGATCAGCTTGGATAATGAAAACGAAAAATGTTGTACGGTTGTGTCTCCATCTTGGGTGACGTAAATTTCTTCTTTAGTTTGCTGTGATCCCATTGCTGCTTGCGTTTGAACTGGAGGTGGTAGCGTCGCGGCTTGTACAAATACCCAAACCATAAACACCCTGTCAGCATTTTAACTGACTGATGCAATTTCGGCTTGTATTTTTGTAGATTAAGCGGCACGTGTAGGTAGAAAATTTGTCGATTGAATTTCCAAGAATGTCCGGCGCAAGATGTTTCATTGCTTATGTAAGCGGAATCTGCTCTGCAATTATCGCTTCATTGTTCATCGGGCGAATGAGTCATCGTTGTGCTGACTAAGTCTATTGTTCTCCAGAATGTTTACGTTTCAAATCTATAACAAAAGGCTCGGGTAAAAGATTACGTCATGGTTTGTCGAAGTTATGTGCGCCGGTCGTTTTTGTGATAACATTGATGAGATATTTCAATGCAGGGGTAGCCAACTGTAGGTTACCGATTTGCAGAACATAAAATTTGGGCGTTTCGAAACGTTACCCCAAAAGTTTCATGTCAAATAGGCGACTTAACTTGGAAGGGCTGTTGGTGCTGGTCGCCATCAGTTTGAGCCCCAAGCATTTCCCTGCGCCAAGTTGCAGGGTGATCTACACTTTTGGGCTTTGGCCCCGAATGTTGCATAGTACCAACACGTATCCGCTGGTTGCGTACCCCTGGCTCGACTGCGGCTACGGGAACTTTGCGTCCTCGGGCGGTTGCTTCGATAATAAGAACTACCACTTGTGTGCCACGCGGTAGGCGGCCCATACACAACGTTCGTAGCATATCGCCGGACACTACGTTGCCAGCGAGAGCGCGTAGGTGTCGGAGGAACTGAGATGGTTTGCGATCCCCTTGCTCCTCGTGCTCCAGGATTCTTCTTGTCTTTTGCTCCTGTGTGGCGCCGAGACGTCTTGTTGATTCGCTCTTCATTTCATTATTCAGGTTTAAGTGGGAGGTTATTTGAGAAGCAGCAGTTGAGTACAGCAACAAGTATTTTTGCTACGAAAGGCAGATTTGCCACATCGACCTGTGGCAAACTAATCAATCTTACCCAAGTTGTCGGCATCAAAGTGCGATTTTTTTTATGATTGGGGTAACTACTGCAGACTTAAGTGGTTCTGGGAAGTCACCTGTACTTAGGGACTTATTAAACACGTGAACCAGGAAGAGGAGCCAAGTTGGGATAGGGTCTATAACAGTAATCTATAACATTTTGGCCCTTCCTTATAAACAGCAAGTGCCAAAGATTTATCTACGCGCGTATATCTTGGACCTTTTTTTAAATGCGGGCTAAGGTTGGTTTGACTTGGAATGAATTTAGAGAGCACTGGATTTAAATCAAGAATAAATATTTCAGACAAACTGAGAAAAATAATTATTTCGCTTTCTAACGACGAACAAATCACATGTAATATGTCCACATTACAGAAAAATGTGTATTGACCAAGTCAGATCGGTCCTTCGGCGGCTGTAATGGAATATGATGTTTGTAAACAATAGTGAGTGTCCTTCCTAGGCTTGAGGGGTTGAAATCATACACTGAATTCAATAGCCTCATTAACTTAAAAAAGTATCTTCGTCTTACGGTTCCTTGAATGGCGTTCCTGAGGCGAGGGAGAAGTGCGGTGACATCCAGGCGGTTCAAGTCGATAGACACCATGACGCGCTGCGTTGGTGGGTCATTGGGTCCCGTGCGCCTCGGCCTTAGTTGCTCGGTTGGCCGATCCTGAGCGGGGACCGCGGGGGCAATGCCACCCATGCGTAACATCTAATAACAATTTTTAAAAATATTTTAATTATTGTCATCGTTCAACTTGAACCTTTGATATGATTGGAATACTAAGGGATTCTTGAACATAACACTTATGCCAATAATCTTCTTTCAAAATCCAGAAGCTTGAATTCTTCCTTAATTCCTGCTTCAATCTCCCCAATAATTAAAAGTGGGACTATTAACACGATACCAGTCCAATGCACCTCCTTCGAACAATTCAAATGCACCGTTAAATAAATTAATTTTACTTACTCCACGTGATTCTGCGAGTTCTCTGATGCGTTCCAGGAATTGTCTTACACAGGTCGTTCCGTCAAATTTCAAATCCCATTTATATAATGGAACAACCGAAGCGCTCGATTATAGCTGTGTATTTAACCTTCGGCATGCCAAGATGCAAAACGAAACGTTGGGTACTATGAGGGGTCGAGCCACAACCCCAGGGATTTCATCATTTCAATCCCACTTTTACCATCTATTTATAAGTTTGATGGCAAATTACTCTTATGGCTTACACGTTTAATGTATTTACGTTAAATAATTATCATAATATAGTTAATTTCATAATATAAAACCTATTCAGTTAATTTCATACAAAATCATTCATCAGCGAACGCTCTGGCCGCGACGGCTTTGACTTGTTTCCTAGTCGGTATTTTGGTACCTGCCTGCCGGCATGCTGGCGCGGTCGCAAATAACTGGGTGGTTCCAAAATAACAAAAATAATATTATCAACAAAATTAAGATTTTTTTAATATGATAATTGATTTACACTCATAAGAAAATAAACAGATTCATTACAACAATAACATAAAAAAAACTTAACAATTTAATCATTTATTGAAATTCAGCATAAAATAATATAAATACATATTAATTATTGATTTAAATCATCTTCTAAAACAGTTATTTAGCAAGGTACAAGAGGGGCAAAGTAACACATAAAAGCAATGCAAACAATCAAATAAGGAAAGGACAACGTCCGCGAAATGTGGCTAATCGCTCATCAACAGTTATATTGCAACCGGGTGAATAATTATTTCTGCAGGCTGGTACGAAGAGTTCAACCACATCCTTTATTGCTTCCAATTTATTTTTGGATACTTCCATTCTGCAAGTCCGTGTCTCCTTATCGTCAAACCGTATGCTGCTATATATGAAATGAAATCTGCACCTTGCCATTGTAGCGGAGTAAAAATGCTGCCGAAAAAGCTCATTCGTCATCCACAATTCTTGTAAATGTTGTTTTCGTCCCCGATTTCTACCGGCCACTAGAAGAATTCCTATGAAAGCGTAGATTTCCTCGTTTTTAACCAATTGGTCTTCACTGTTTGGCATTTTTTTACGTATAAAGCGATTAGTTTCCTCACACACTTTTTTAATAATACTGTCGTTCATAAACAAACAAAAAGCCTCTCGGATGGTAGTTATATTTTTCCCTTCATTTTGAACGCCAGGATTCGCATTTACAATATTGTGTGCTCTATTTCTTGCCAGCGGCGATGGCACTGAACTCCACTTCATGCCCGATTTCGAGGTCATGAAAACTTCACTAGCCGCAAATGTTGTTGTGTTTTCGTCTTCTCCGATGTCTTCGTCAGATTCTGACTCCTCCTGGACCTCAACGTGGTCCTCCACGTCAGAAAGATCGTCTTGATCTTTTGTCTCAAAATCCAAATCACTATCATTATCACTTTCACAAATGTCACTGTCATCTTCGAGAAATTTTAATAATTCTTCATCAGTTAGACCTCTTCTTGTCATTATGAACACAGTTATTGAAACGCAATATCACAAGAATGACACAATTTAAATCGCACTTCAAATTTTTAATTATTGAACTTATTTTTTTAACGTCCGCTGCAGTGTTTCGGCACGCACTGTATATAATCCCCAATAACACAGCTGGTCGGGTCAGCCACACTGGCAACGCCTTAGCAAATGACACTATGTCCTTACACCCTTATGCAGCTTTAGATGTAGTGCGTGGGAACGAGATGCCGTAAATTGCCGAGGTGCGAAAGGAACAGGGGAAACATATCCATAAGCGAACTAATGCGGGAGAGAGATGGAGTATTTCTCATAGTTTTATTTTATCGTGGATTTGGTTCCAGTGAGCAAGAAATATCATATGCGGCAAGGAATGATACCTACACATTAACAAAATATTTTTTTACGCTTTTATCAAGGACAATTTTTATTTTTTTTTAATGACCGAATACGTGTTTATCGGTTTTGTAGGAATACAAAAAATATCGAAGTCGTAAAGTCTCTATTAAAAATTTTACATGGAGAATAGTAAATTTAGAAATTTTGAGAACCCCTTTCAGAAACGGGAGGGTTAACAGAGCACATTCCTGGTCTTCGGGCTCTTTCGCTTTGTTCTGGGACCTGACTCCTTTTTTCCATCGTAGTTTATAAGTGTACCTATACGCAAAGATCGGAATAGAAAAAACATATTAATATATAATCCCAATATTCCCTTTATAAATCCTTGTTAAGTTGCCAGGAACTGTCACAATATGCCTTGCGCACGGAGTTCCGAGTGGTTATGAAACTGTATAACTTTATATAATTAATAAATTACGGGAAACTCACCGAATCCTCGCAGAGTAGCAGGCATTCTCGAGACACAAACCAAAAAACACAATATATTTTAAAAATTCTAATTCTGGAGCCGGATAGAATGCTCAAAAATCCTTTAAAATATTATTTTTTAGCGGGAATCGTTCAACAATTTGTTTGCACGCTTCAATATAAAAATCTTAACACCTGACACGGATACCGTACCTCCTTTTTCATAGATTATATACATATTCATGTTAATTAAATGTAGCATCCACCTTTTTTGTATATTACAGACTGTGTGTCCATTTACAATACACATTTAACATAAACTACAAAATATTATATACCTAACAATTAAATTAAATTACCTGAGATTGAACAGACAATCCATGCATTCTTTTCGGTTGTAGGGTGGGGGATAAAGATTCTATGAGGAAATAGCCAATTTCCTTTGAAATTCTGAATAAATTTATAAATTCTGTGTTCCCTATTTCCATCGGATTTTGCGCATCTCGCAGAATCCTAAATGGAATTCGTCCCCGATTTTCTTCCTCCAAATGTACGATTTCCATGGCTAAAAATCCTGCAGCCATTTTATCTGCAAATTGTTATGATAATTATTTATCTGAAAATCCTCCGTGTTAAATTATTATAGGTATATCGCACATGCTAAAGTGCATTTTATTGTATTTATCATATTTCTGACATATCGGTATTTTGGCAGGTTGCATACCTACTTTGAAACAACACAATTACGTTAATTCGAATCATTTAATAACGTTTAAAGGCGACAATTAACTCAAAAATCATGTTTACAGTCAATACTTAGGATAATATTAAGTTTTCTCGTGTTAAAACCACTTAAATATGGAAAACTAAATAAAAAAACGTATCACAGTAAAACAAATCCTTTGTCAAATGACAGCCGCGGACAGCTATTGACATCTCAAAGACAGGTCCCGAGCTCTCCTTACGGTGCCTTGACCAACGCTAGCGTTATGTTTCAAAATGTAAGGAATATGCCGGTTATCGACTGTCGCTGGGAGAGCGATAATCGCATTTCACGAAATATTCGAAGGTAAGGATAAATTTGAAAGCGAGGTTACTTTTGGTGTCCTTAAAAAGAACGTGAATCGCCCTCCAGGTTATTTACGTTCACAAACGTGGATCTCACTTCTTCAGCGAGTCTGTGTATTCCGTGAGCAAAATACGTCACATGAATCAAATTGGGATAAAATACTTGGAGGGCTTTGCCTGCTTTCATCATATAGGGGGCAGCTTCTGAGAGCAACACATACACATTTTCATCCGCAGAAGATTCAGGAAATATTTTTTTTATACCCTCATTCACAAATCTGGCGATCGTAGAATGATTTGCCTTTTCAAGTTCTCTGCAGGCCACCAAATAGGAAGGTGAAGGTTCACAACAATCAAATTTGCAATGTAACGGCCGCAAGTGTCGGTGGTTTCGTCAGCTGAAATCCATATGATGTTATCCTTGAGTTCATTGCGTATTTCTTCCAGGACATGTAGATAAATTGATGGTATGTAATTTTTACGTAAAGTAGATTCATCCGGTATATTTTGATTTATGCAATATTTTCTGAGAAAATCCTTCAAGGCAGGATTTGTCAGTTTGAATAGAGGGATATTGCTTGCAAGAAAAAATGCTTCACATAGATCCATGCAAAAGTGATTTTGTTGTTTACCTTTGGAGGTTACTTCACTGTTACTGCTACTTGCCACTGTAAAAACTTGTTGTCGTGGGACCTTCTTCTGCATTCCTGCGATATGAACACTGGTTTTGACTGCTGGTCTATTTGGAACTTTTTTGTGCTAGAAATGTTTTTCTCGCAAACTCGGCAGTATAAAACTTTTCCGTCGTATGTAAATATTCCAGGATATTCAGCGATCCACGTATGGGCACTTTTTTATCAGGGGGCATGGTTCACTTTCACAAGTAGAACTTTGTGCAAACAAACAAAACTCTAAAGAACAGCGCGTTCGACCAGTCAAAAACAAAATTCGCAATTCACTGAATTACCATAAAAAATATACCAAACCACCCCTCATACGAATGAATGAATTGTTTTCAGCAATTAGCCGAATTAAGCCGAGTAGGCGCGAGCGCAGGCGAAGATGAGAAAGGTTCCCCGCTCCGGCCGCAGCGATCAGTAAGATCAGTTATCAGTTCGCTGGCCGCGCGCCTTGCTATCTGACGTTTATAGTGTCGCTATGTGAGGCATCTGAACGATATCAAGCGTAAATATGCAAGATCTCAAATTTTTTGCTAAAATATGCAACTACCGCTGAAAAGGGTCTAAATATGCATTTGCATATAATCCGGTCTCTAGTCATTACTTCGGGATATATTGCCAGAGACCAGAACGTAGTACACTTTTCTATCAGATCCAGACAATATTTTACAAGCAGCGTTGTTATTTGTTTTGTCAATTCAAAGTCTTCATGGGCAACGCAAAAAATTACCTTTTTTTTGTTACAAAAGTACATCTGCAACTGCATCTGGGCAAAATATTTGGAAGTTGGTTTCCCATCCTTAATATATCTAACGATATTTTTCTGTTGTGCGGGACACTTCACTTCCACCACAAAGTCCTCACTTATAGCGTCGGGTGACGCACCAAGTAATGGGCACGATTTGCACAAAAACAAGCCCGTCCTTTTTAAATTCAAATGGTAAAGTTTCGCCACCTCTGCAATAACGCAGCCTTCCAATTCCCTTCCTCGCTTCAGAGCTGCGTTGTCTTCTAACTTGACTGCTCCTAAAATGGTTTCGACCAACACTCCGTCAAGTGTTTTGCAGTGGGCAGCCTCATAAGCTTTAGAGGCAGTTATCCTTGCATATCTTAGCTCGAACCATAAATTGCTATTTGATTGTAGATTTGTTGCAGTTTCAGCCTCACTACATGTGATTTCACTCATATTCACTGAGTAAAATTGCAACAAATCTACAATACTTGAAATATTTTGGCTTTTGGCTTCAACACTTAGAAAATGCAAAGATAACTTCTCAATAGTACTTGGCTCATTAAAAAAATTTGTGAGCTGGGTTTCAGTGACCCCCACCTCAGAAGATTTCTCTAAAAAGGAATCAAAAATTTTTCCAGTTTTAGAGGCAACTTTGTCACAGTTTTAGGCCCCATATCTTTTATTTTTAAAAACTTAATAGAGCTACCCACTTTCGAAAGTTTCGATTTAGCCCAATAGCACTTGACGGATGTTCTGGAGTCTCCCAGGGTCCGTCGATTCAGCCACATAATAAATGCAATTGAATGTTTGCAACCACCTTGGCTCGCCACGCAATCCTCACATTTTACAACTGACAATGGATGACTCCTTTTCATTGCAAATACATTCTACATTGTATCCTTGTTTTCTAATTTTAAGTTCAGGCCTTATTTTTGCCTTTACAGTACACAAGTCTCCTGATCGCTTCAACTGCACATAACCAATGGCATTGTCACCATAACTTTCTCGGGCTGATCTGAAAATAGAAAAATACATTATTATAATGCCACAAACAACAGTACAAATCAATAATAAGTAATCACATGTAATGTGACTTGTATAATAATAAAAACTTTGAAGCGATGCAATAAACAACATATTATAAAGCACTGTGTGAATATGTATCTTTAGAAATCCATTTCATATAATAATAACAACAAATACATATATTTGACAATAGATGGAACCTGTTTTTTTTTACATAGATTCAATTGACTAGACAATAATTATCATATATCATGCGAAATCAACAAAACCGGCACAAAACTAGTGAGGTTACGTCGAAATATCAGATGTCAGATGGGTAGAATACGTAATGATTATTATTTATTATACTGTAAAATTGTATTATATTTATTGTAACGTACAAATGAACACAATTAATAATTTGATATACTTACTTGGAAGCTTTAACTCCACGATATTCAGCACTAATGTAATCATTATTATCTCGTAAGTATAAAATCAACATGTCAGAATCAACTATTGGTAGGTTGTCGGACTGGCCTTGAATATATCCGATTTCTGACATTGTATGTAGTTTTTAAACAGGTTTTGAATTACATAAACCTTGTTATAAATATAACAAACCACTCGCTACTAAACTTAAAAAGACTTTTACGAAATAGAAAGCAAGACCGTTTGTACTGAAGACCGGCTGTGGTTTGGCCCATAGATAAAAGTTTGGCCCATACACCTCTCTCATCATAAACAAACCATTTCTCATGTAATAGAAAGAGATGCACCATAGGCATTTTGGTGATCCGTTTCTTGTACAAACCTCGGTTCCAATGACGTCAGAATTCGTTCGACCAATCATAAAGCGTTTTCAGTTTATAGCTATTTAATGTATTTTTAAGAACGTTTAATTAATTCTAAGAATAATAATATAGAAATATATTTATGTATTTGGAATCGGTATTTTTAGCTCTACATGAACATATTTTTTACATGTCAAAATATTTTTCACTCAACTTTCTTATTCCCAATTCATAAAGGGACCAAATCCAATTCAAAAAGGGAGCAAATCCAATTAAAAAAGAGCTCTGATAACAAATTCTAAAGTTAAAAGAGCGGGAGCAATTCCCAATTCTAAAAGGGACCAAATCCAATTCAAAAAGGGAGCAAATCCAATTCAAAAAGGGAGCAAATCCAATTCAAAAAGTTAGTTAGTTTTCCCATAAGATCTTCAAAGAAACAAGTGAAGAGAAACAACAGCTGCAACGTGTGCTTGTCAACTTCCAGCGTTGAAACCGGCCCGTTCCCTCAGTTCTGATGCAGATAGAGATCAAGAGAACCTCCCACAATTCAATTTTAAGACATTAGACAAGATGGCTGAAAGCATCGGCATATCAGAACTCGCCAAAGACTCTCAAAAGCATTTGTCAAGCCCTATTGGAGATATGAAAACAGACAGTAAAGTAGAAGAGTTTGAAATTCCCCAGGAATCGACACCAGCAATTCGCAAAATGTTAAATTGTTTTTATCCCCTTCAACTTATGATCTCACCACAAACGTGGACGATACAATGAATAGACCCGAAACTTCAACTGATGCAAAGATGCACTTGTTTCAGTAAACATGTTCGGAAAGATTTATTCCCATCTCAGTCGTGCACTCGTCCAGTGTGCTCCATGCACGCCTATTGGTCTCCTCCACGATATAGGTCATTGTTTCCAAGTCCCATATTTTGGAGAAGACATCATAGGTACTGTCGGGAGGGAACACTTCTGGTGATGGGCCAGGCTGAAGGACAGCAAAATGTTCACGTTGACCCGAGAATGTGTAGAAATCCTCGGACCAAGCGAACTGCTGCGCCTCGGGTTGGACGTCCCGCGCCTCACGTTGATGGTCCTGGTCTTCCTCCTCCTCTGACGGCTCCCACTCATCATCATCATCATCTTCTATTGCTGGAAGTTCATCGGAGGCGACGGATTCAACCTCACCGATTTCGTCACTGGCGAGGGATTCTTGATCGCTTTCCGTCGGATTTTTCTCCTCATATCTGATGAACTCCAGCAAGATGTTGTTGGATAGCTATAGACGGAAAGAATAAATATATATAGCTGTGTAAAGCGCTCTTGAGGGAATTTTTGGGGAAAATCTGCTGGGTTAGAAGATGGTTGTAAGGTATTAATGGAATTTACTTCCCCGTCATTGAATTGTAATGAAAGAATTTGTGGGGGAAATCTGCTGGATTAGATGATATTTGTAAGGTATTAATGGAGTTCGCCGAAAGCGTGACAGCCTTATTATTAGTTTTGGTACGTAGAATGACATGGTCATGGTCATCTCCATGCAGTGCATTTTGTATTTGATTTTGTTCCATAATGATATGGTTTTCCTGGTTCCAGACAGCCCTTTCTTATGGCTGGAAGGTGCTGTCTGGTTACCAGGAAAACCTGGCGGCAAATCAGTGATACTATACATATTGCATATTTTAAATACCTTAGTTCTGCATTATCCGGTCTGGCTCGTAACTTCTCCTCAAAAATTCGCGCCGTTCACCCGAAACGTACGTTTTTTCCGGATGTACCTTGTAGCCTAACAGGCTGTACATATGTACTATAGCCGCACACGCCAAGTATGTGGTCGTAAATAATACATCGTCCCCTATTGCAACCATATGCACAATGGGGGTGTCTATACCCTAGTATTCCTGCACGTATTGGCATATTGTCGTGAATGAAGCGATGTTCAAGAGCGTGTCAAGAATTGCTGTCCACCGCCACCCGCTTGTATCACCATTTTTCCAACTTTTCTCCATGTCTTTGAGTTTTATCTTGTTTGTTGGGTGGTTGATGGAGTCCACATTTTCCTGAAAACAGTTTTATATTCTTCAGGGACGTCCTCTGCAGAATATTTCGTCGTATATCGCTCTCATCACCGTCGATATCACATTCTTACATTGATTCTCATGGAAACCACTCTAGTCAAGCGGGACCTTTATCTCACCTCTATTCTTAGCTGCCCCAAGTAGCTCATAATCTATATTCTCGTTTTCTCTTGACCCCCGCGAAAAGGGTACTAGTCCTAGAACTAAACATCTTCCTGTACACTAGGTTACTTGTCTACCACAGATCTGATTTTCATGACCATCAATTTGGATGTGACAGTTTGTAATTTGCTGATTATTTCCGCATCGCTCATTAAAGCACCATCGACACCCTTGTATTTCCTACTGCGCATGTATTTTTTACCGACTCGGACTTTTACAATCTCCCCTTTGCCGGCCTTTCCACACATCCAAGCTCCTCTTTCTACTCGGGTTTTTATATCGGGTAACTTCTTTGGCATTTTCCAATCCTCTCTTATCAACCCCCCAACTAGGTTGGCGTATTATATTGCATGTTTTAAATACCTTTATACTTTCATTTTCTTGGAATATCTGGTGTTAATAAAAAAAGAACTAGACAAATAAAATAAACCTATTTAGGACAATTATTTCTTCTTATATTTTAAATATCTTAGTACTTCCATTTTCTTCATGGAATATCTGGTGCTAATAAAAAAGAACAAGACAAATAAAATAACCTAATTAGGACAACCATTTCTTCCTATATTTTAAATATCTTAGTACTTCCATTTTCTTCGTGGAATATCTGGTGCTAATAAAAAAGAACAAGACAAATAAAATAACCTAATTAGGACAACCATTTCTTCCTATATTTTAAATATCTTAGTACATACTTACATTTTCTTCGTCGGATATCTGGTGCTAATAAAAAAGAACAAGACAAATAAAATAACCTAATTAGGACAACCATTTCTTCTTAGTATCTTTGTCTTACAGTTCCTTGAATGGTGTTCCTGAGGCGAGGGAGAAGTACGGTGACATCCAGGCGGTTCAAGTCGATGGACACCATGACGCGCTGCGTTGGTGGGTCATTGGGTCCCGTGCGCCTCGGCCTTAGTTGCTCGGTTGGCCGATCCTGAGCGGGGACCGCGGGGGCAATGCCACCCATGCGTAACATCTAATAACAATTTTTTAAAAATATTTTAATTATTGTCATCGTTCAACTTGAACCTTTGATATGATTGGAATAACTCTAAGGGATTCTTGAACATAACACTTATGCCAATAATCTTCTTTCAAAATCCAGAAGCTTTAATTCTTCTTTAATACCTGCTTCAATCTCCCCAATAATTAAAAGTGGGACTATTAACACGATACCAGTCCAATGCAATTCAAATGCACCGTTAAATAAATTAATGTTACTTACTCCACGTGATTGTGTGAGTTCTCTGATGCGTTCCAGGAATTGTCTTACACAGGTCGTTCCGTCAAATTTCAAATCCCATTTATATAATGGAACAACCGAAACGCTCGATGATAGCTGTGTATATAACAGAGCACATTCCTGGTCTAGCTTGACTCTAGTCTGGTATCACTTGTATGACTTCATAAGTAAAGAGTATCTTAGAAATATTAAAAGAGCTAGCTCTGACAACGTTCGTCAATTGATTGCTTCTGGGGGACGCGATATGGAAGGGAAAGCATGCTCCAGAAAGTCTTCATTATGACGCCTTAAAAAGAGCAGAGTAATCAGAGAGCGGGAGCAAATTCAATTCAAAAAGGGGCAGAGTCCTTTTTGAAACGTTTCTTACTTTGGTTCATGGAAAGACCACATATTGCAAAACGTGCAATGTGTACCTTTGCAGAGTGGAAGTAAACTCAATTCGAAAAGGGGCCGAGTCCTCTTCGAAAAGTGTATTAATTATTAGACTTTACATAAGTAAAGAGGAGTTTCTTTCAAATACAAAAAGAGCTATGAGAGAAGGAAGAGAAGAGAAGGAAGAGAAGATTCATTTAAAAAAGGGGGCTGAGCCCTTTTTGAAACTTACTTTGGTTCCTACGATGGTGTGCTTTGAATTGGGGATGAGAACCACTTCTCTTTATTTATCCAACATCAACTTCGGTAGTGATGAATTAGATTCTGATGATCTCAATGTTGATTATGGCCCCAATGTTGATTTTTACCTAACCAATTTTGTCCAATATAAGTTGATGACTCACTTTACTTATGTAAACACAAATATTTTACATAAGTAAAATAGAGTTTTTTTCAAATACAAAAAGAGCTATGAGAGAAGGAAGAGAAGTGGAAGTAAACTCAATTCGAAAAGGGGTCCAGTCCTTTTCGAAAAGTGTATTAATTATTAGATTTTACATAAGTAAAATAGAGTTTCTTTCAAATACAAAAAGAGCTCTGAGAGAAGGAGGATGTTTTGAAAAGTGTATCTTCTTTAGATATTAGCCAATCCGGAGAACGTATTATTTTGATATTTATATGCCAGATATTTATATGCAGCTGATATTAGTAAGGGATCTAAAGAAGAGCAGAGAACACTACAAAAATGTGACGGAGATGCAAACATTTTGTCGAATGAATTGGCTGAATCTGAAATTGGTAAAGCAGCGTTGTGCTCGGTAGAGCAGCGTCATGATGCGATCCGTTGAGCGTACTGGAAGAGATGAACACCGAGAATGCGAACTACATATGGCCACCCGTTCCAGGCAAGGGGGCTGAGTCCTTTTTGAAACTTACTTTGGTTCCTACGATGGTGGGCTTTGAATTGGGGATGAGAACCACTTCTCTTTATTTATCCAACATCAACTTCGGTAGTGATGAATTAGATTCTGATGATCTCAATGTTGATTATGGCCCCAATGTTGATTTTTACCTAACCAATTTTGTCCAATATAAGTTGATGACTCACTTTACTTATGTAAACACAAGTATTTTACATAAGTAAAATAGAGTTTCTTTCAAATACAAAAAGAGCTATGAGAGAAGGAAGAGAAGTGGAAGTAAACTCAATTCGAAAAGGGGCCGAGTCCTTTTCGAAAAGTGTTTTAATTATTAGATTCTAACAAAGTCCTTCTTGGAAATGCTGAATGAAAGTCTGTCTAAAAAGATAACGGAATCTTCTTTAGATATTAGCCAATCCGGAGGAGAACGTATTGAACGGAGGACCTGTTGGATCCGTTGGAGGCGGAGGAAAACCCAGAGGAGCAGACCTTCACCTGGTCAGAGAATTTCTCCACATTCACGGGCAATGTGTACCTTTGCAGAGTGGAAGTAAACTCAATTCGAAAAGGGGCCGAGTCCTTTTCGAAAAGTGTATTAATTATTAGATTCTAACAAAGTCCTTCTTGGAAATGCTGAATGAAAGTCTGTCTAAAAAGAGAACGGAATCTTCTTTAGATATTAGCCAATCCGGAGAACCTATTGAACGGAGGACCTGTTGGATCCATTGGAGGCGGAGGAAAACCCAGAGGAGCAGACCTTCACCTGGTCAGAGAATTTCTCCACATTCACGGGCAATGTGTACCTTTGCAGAGTGGAAGTAAACTCAATTCGAAAAGGGGCTGAGTCCTTTTCGAAAAGTGTATTAATTATTAGATTCTAACAAAGTCCTTCTTGGAAATGCTGAATGAAAGTCTGTCTAAAAGGATAACGGAATCTTCTTTAGATATTAGCCAATCCGGAGAACGTATTGAACTGAGGACCTGTTGGATCCGTTGGAGGCGGAGGAAAACCCAGAGGAGCAGACCTTCACCTGGTCAGAGAATTTCTCCACATTCACGGGCAATGTGTACCTTTGCAGAGTGAAAGTAAACTCAATTCGAAAAGGGGCCCAGTCCTTTTCGAAAAGTGTATTAATTATTAGATTTTACATAAGTAAAAAAGAGTTTCTTTCAAATACAAAAAGAGCTCTGAGAGAAGGAAGAGAAGTGGAAGTAAACTCAATTCGAAAAGGGGCCCAGTCCTTTTCGATTTAAAATTGTTATATCTGCCTATTTTGCAGCGTTGTACTCGGTAGAGCAGCGTCATGATGCGATCCGTTGAGACTGAAGTTTGATGATAAAACCGATCGATGAACAGTATTTATAATGGAATGTCAATGACGTATTAACTAAAAACAACATGCCGCTGTAAAGTTTCTGGTGTTTTATTATATCGTGATTGTATTTAGTCTTAAAAATGTCTGCGATTCAGATAGGTTTGCTGCGACCCGTTGAGACTCAGCCTAGTGCAATAACCCTTAAGACAACCTAATATTACCAATTTTCCCATAAGATCTTCAAAAAAACAAGTGAAGAGAAGCAACAGCTGCAACGTGTGCTGTCAACTTCCAGCGTTGAAACCGGCCCGTTCCCTTAGTTCTGATGCAGATAGAGATTAAGAGAAATTCAATTTCCACAGCAGCAAAAAACGAATATAAAGAGGGAGAAAATTCTTAAATTGTTTTTATCACCTTCAACCTAGCGCTCCAGCTGATCAGGGATGTGCAGGAACTAATCTAAGATTTTTTTTTTTTGATTCTACGGATTCTTTCGTAATCCTCTAACTAACTAGGGCTTTGCAATACCCTTTCATGTCTAGCTAACTAGTATTACGGCTCATTTGGCCTTTTTACTATTACCTTCTGAAGGTAGTATTTAATTGACTGAGTTTAAATTATACATTAATGTCATCGTGAGGAAAAAGTCTTTACTGGATAAAAAACCTCACTCAAGTTTCAAAGGAAAAATGGAACAAAAGTTCTGAACTTTATTCAAAGAGTTTTACATTTATTTTTACTGAATGTAAATATTTCATTTTTCGGCGTCTCGTCCTTGGGGTTGGTCCTGGTGCCTGTGCCTAGTGGAAAAAAGAGAAAAAACATCATCATCTCGGCTCGATCTGCGCTGGTTTTTAGGCCAGCGCCCATCGAATCCAAAAAGTCCGAGTATCTCCACTCCACGCCACTGGGTGCGCGGTTGGAATGCGCGAGAATTTAGTGCCGGCCGCAGCGTACCGTGCCCAAGCTGCTTCGAGTCTTGTTTTGGAATGTTGCGGTAGGTCGGGGAAGTAGGTATTGGGAAAGGTCAGGGAAACGGTAGGTATTGCGTAAAAATGGCGTCAGTCAGTCTGCGTCTGTCGTTTCTTCGTCGGAATGCTCATCCTCCGGAACTTTCAGGATTAGGTGTTTAGGCATCTTATGCTTGTAGCGGAAAGGAAGGTCGTCTTGTGTCTCATAATTGCCCAGCCTTTTGATGAGTGGATTTTTCTTGTTTAACGTTCTATAGAATTGTGTTGTTAGTTGGAATGCATGTTCTTGAATGGTCGGAATCTCTTTACTGTCATGTAATCTTCGTAAGTTCGTATACATCGGGGTGTTATAGATGATTTTGATGCATTTATTCTGTAGAACTTGTAGCCTGTTGTAAGTAGAGTTGGCTATGTTACTCCATACGGGGATAGCGTATGTTAGGGCTGGGCGAATTTGAGTTAGATACAGTAGGAGTTTTTTCTTCTCAGCTAGCGGACTTTTTCTGTTGAAAATCGCCCCCACCGAGCCTATTGCATGTTGCATCTTGGTTCTTGCGTTTTGGAGATGTGATTTCCAATTTAATCTGCTGTCCAGGGTTAAGCCAAGGTATTTTACTTCGGTTTTCCACTCTAGTGCAACTCCACTCATGGCGATTTTCTTTTGCGGTATTTTGTTCTTAGTTCGGCGAGTAAACATGATAGCTTCTGTTTTGGCCTCATTCAGCTTCAGGCGCCATTTTTTATAATAGGCTGAGGTTTCATCGAGGCCTTTTTGTAGGTGTTTTATGGCTACCGTGGCATTGCTTGATGTGGCATACAGGCTCATGTCGTCGGCGTACGTTGCTTTTTCGCATTTCACGAGTGGAGGTATATCGTAGGTGTATAGGTTGAAAAGGTGCGGTCCGAGTAAACTTCCTTGAGGCACGCCCTTTGGCACACCCCTGGATGATGATTTCGCATCTCCCACCTTAACGATGAACGACCGGTTTTTCAGATAATGACGAATTATTCTTATTATGTATAAGGGCGTGTTTGTGATATACATTTTGTATATGAGCCCGTCCATCCAGACTGTGTCGAAGGCTTTTTCGAGATCGAGAAGTGCCATGGCAACGTATCTCTTGATGTTGAAAGCTCTTGAGATGTCTTCTGTGACACGTGTCAGTTGATGAACCGTCGAGTGGTTACACCTGAAACCGAATTGTTCGTTCGGGAGGGTCTTGTTTTCGTTATGATGTGGGAGGTATCGATTCAAGATGATTTGCTCCAAGACTTTGCTCAGTGTATTCAGTAGGCTGATGGGGCGATAGTTTGACGGATTCGAGCGATCTTTTTTCGCTTTGTGAAACGGTAGAACGCATGCGTTTTTCCAGGATGACGGGAAGTGGCCCAGCAGCAGGCAGGCGTTGTAGATTTTTGTGACAAAGATAATCGCTCTCTGTGGTAGATGTTTCAACAGGGCGTTCGTAATTTGGTCTTCGCCTGGGGCCTTTTTCTGCTTGAGGCGTCTTATAATGCTGGCCACTTCCTTCGGAGTGCAAAGATGTATTTCCTCCGTATCCGTTTGAGTTAGGAGGTCAAGTTCTTCAAGTCCTCTTCTAACCGTTTCGTTTATAGCCGGGTCTTCCATCCCATCGGTTGTTCTGTAAGCTTTCTCGAATCCGTCAGCCAGGGTGTTTGCTTTTTCCTCATTTGAGAGTGCCATGATTGTAGAGTTGGGCCATTTCAGAGGAGGGATGCTGTTATCTTGATAGCGGAGGGCCTTCGACATTTTCCAAAGCGAGTTGTCCTGTGTACTTAGAGATGTTACTTTTTCTGACCACAGAGTGTTTTTCAGTGTCGCTATTTCCTCTTTTATTTCCCTTCCCAGAGAGTTTACTGCTGTCTTGAAGCACCTATCATGGGTATTGTGGTGGATTCGGCGAAGTCTGTTTTTTTCTGTGATCAGGAATTTTATGTGCGGTGTGAGCTTCACGGCAAAGGGCTGGATTTTTTTCTTGGGGATGCAATCGTCTCGTGCTCTTTGAATGATTTCAGTCAGCGATTCGACGGCTTCGTCGATTTCGTCTGGCGTTGTAAGAGTCTCGGATGTTAGATAAATTTTGGCGTTGATCTCCTCTTTGAATCTTTTCCAGTCGGCTTTTTTAAAATCAAGCTGAGTCCTTGTTATTCTCGTGATTTTGCCTCCTATCGTGAAGCTCACCGGCAGATGGTCGGATGGAAGTTCGTCGAGTGTCATCAGGGGAGATGTCGTTGCGATGTTTTTTGCCAGTGCAATATCGAGAGTGCTGGGATATTTCATCCGTTGTTTGTAATATGTCGGCTTGTCCGGCGCTAGTACTTGGTAGTCGTGGCTTTCCAGATGTTTAAACAGGATATTTCCATTTTTATTGGCTCTGAAGTTATTCCAATACCTGTGTTTGGAATTTAAGTCTCCCGCTATGAGTACTTTGGTGCCGAGTGCGAACAGTTTATCAAGATCGCCTCTCACGATATTGTTTCTATCTGACGGGCAATATGCAGCGATGATGGTGTGCATTTCGTTTTTTATCTCCATCCTGATGACAGTAGCTTCCATATTTTGAAGTACAGGCGTTGGGAGTCTCGTTGTCAGAAGGCCCTGGCGGGTAAGAATCGCCGTGCCACCCGAGGGTCGTGATCTTCTATCCACTGCGGGTGGTCTATCATTCCTGTGTACGTCAAATCCTGGCACTCTCAAATTGGTTTGTTCGCCGAGATGTGTTTCGCTGAGAAGAATTATGTCAATTTGCTGTCTATTGACCAGTTCGAGTAGTTCTTCGACTTTCTGCCGAATGCTGCAAGCATTCCACATAAGGAGCTTCACCTCTGGGGCCGTGCTAGCCATCGATGGTGTTAGTTAGAAGTTCCATGAGGATGTATAATTTATCCTCCCTGCGTGTGCAGGCTGCCAGCCTTCCACGGACTTCGCTGAGGGCGCGTAGGAGCGACATGATGTCATCGTCATCAGAGTTGTTGGCAGGTCGGGACCTCTGTGTGTTGGGTTCTGGCCCGTTTTGGGCAGCCCTGCGGGGCTCTTCTTGGGTTGGCTCAGCCCTGGTTTGGCCACCCGCTGCTTGGGAATAGCTCATCCTGCCGCTTGTGAAGCCCGATGTTGAGGGCTGGCGTGGTTCGTGGCTCCTCTGGCGCGGCTCTGTGGCCCGCTGTGTGGTGTTTTCCCTAGCTCTTTGCTGCAGGGCTGCCACATATTCTATCCTCTTCGGGCATCCGCTGATGTTTGCGGGGTGAGGGCCTTTGCAGTTGCAGCAAGCGGCCGGTAGCTCTCGGGTGACCTTAGCGCAGTCGCTGGTAGCGTGTGTCCCTTCACACTTCACGCAGCGGGCAGGGTGGGCGCAGTTTCTCGACCCATGGCCGAACTGTTGGCATCTGTGGCACTGAGTGCCGTGCTGCAGATGATCGCTTCGGTATTTGCGCATGCTTATCCTGCAAAAGCAGATGAAGCGCACAGCCTCTCGCAGCTGCCCCATGTTGGTTTCTCGGCCGAAGTGGGCCAAGTACAGGGGATATTCCGACCCGGGGGTCTTCATCCTGATTATGGCTTTTGCTGGGAAGCCCTGGTCCCTCAGATCATTGCTGATCTCTTCCGTTGATAGATCTGGAAGACCTCTGATGACGGTCTTCTTGACCTTCTCGGCCTCCGTGGTGAAAGTGTGGAAGGTCTTGGCTTCCTGTCGTAGTGCGGTGGTAAGAAGGCCGTGAGCTTCGACGGAGCTCACGAGTACGCTGATGGTGCCGCCCTTGTTATATCGGAAGTTGAAGGTGGCACTTCCGATATGCCTCTTGATTTCGGCTGTAATTTGGCCGTGAGTCATGCTGCTGATTGTCATGATCACGGGCGGCACTCGCGTGCTCTTCCTGCCTGGTGCTGGGGGGGCTGTGACCTGCTGATGGTTGTTGGTCACGTTGGTCGGTCGTCGTTTCGGAGGAGGAGAACAGTATGTAGAGACGTCTTCGTCTCCAACCTCTGGGAGGGCATCATACCTGTTCTGGGACAGGAATGGGGTGGTAGTGGGTTGGGTAGGGGAGTGGCAGCGCTTAGAATTACTCGCTTTCTGCCATTCAGGCTCCATTGGGGAGTTGCTGGTCCCCAAGGGGGGAAAGGATGCGGTAGTGGTGGTAGGAGAGGGAGGGGTGGGAGCCGCGAAGATATACTCCACGGTTCCGGTCTTCACGTGCACCCTGGACGTGATGGCCCCGAATGGAACGGGGAAGTCCACGAACTCGAGGGAGCCCCTGGACTTCCTCGACACGTCGGATGATGCGGCCATGGCGTGGGCTAGGGTACTCGGATCTTTTTTGTGTAAGCTCAAAATTTTGCCTTGAGAAAGGCAGTTGTTCAGAAAGGAGAGTGTTCGACTGTTTTGCCTTGAAAAAGGCAGGTTTTGCCTTAACAAAGGCAGTTTTTGAGGCTCCGTTGGCCGAACTGAATGGAGGGCGACTGCCGGCTCCGAGCGCCCTAGGGCACTTGAAAGCTTCAGTCAGCCACCATACAGCGCTTCCTTTTTAACTTATGTAAACACAAGTACTTTTGTTTACATATGTAAAGAGATATATAAACACAACATATGGATGATAAACACAATCCATCTGAGAACTGCTGTCTATTCTATTGCCCCTCTAGATTATGGCCTAGCCAGATATTTATATGCAGCTGATATTAGTAAGGGATCTAAAGAAGTAGTAGAAGTAGTAAAAATTCTTATAAATAACAGAGAGGGAGCAAATTAAATTCAAAAAGGGGCCAAATCCTTTTTGAAACGTGTCGAGTATCTTGTAAATACAAAAAGAGCTCTTCCAAAATAGTCAGAAAAAAACGAATATAAAGTGGAAGCAAATTCAATTCAAAAAGGGGCCAAATCCTTTTTGAAACGTGTCGAGTATCTTGTAAATACAAAAAGAGCTCTTTCAAAATAATCAGAAAAAAACGAATATAAAGTGGAAGCAAATTCAATTCAAAAAGGGGCCAAATCCTTTTTGAAAAGTTTCTTTATTATGTGACTTTACATAAATAAAGAGCGGAAGCAAATCCAATTTTCCCATAAGATCTTCAAAGAAACAAGTGAAGAGAAGCAACAGCTGCAACGTGTGCTGTCAACTTCCAGCGTTGAAACCGGCCCCTTTCCCTTAGTTCTGATGCAGATAGAGATCAAGAGAACCTTCCACAATTCAATTTTAAGACATTAGACAAGATGGCTGAAAGCATCGACACATCAGAACTCGCCAAAGACTCTCAAAAGCATTTTAACTTATGATATCACTTTCAATTGCACCTTCAATATTAACTTTGCTATAAGGAAGGTTGTAATTTAAACCTTTTGACAATAAAGCCATTTCTTTGTCGAGGAACTGATATGAAGACAGATTTTTAACTCTGTCAAAAAACTTATGATTTGCCGTTGGTGGAGTATCAGAAAAGTTTTTTTTTTTTTTATTATTACACATTATCAGAAAAGTTTATTTTTTTTATTATTACACATTATCAGAAAAGTTTATTTTTTTTATTATATATTAAAAAAATTGTAATTCTGGAGCTGGATAGAATGCTCGAAAATCCTTTAAAATATTATTTTTTAGCGGGAATCGTTCAACAGTTTGTTTGCACGCTTCAATATAAAAATCTAAACACCTGACACGGAATAATTGAATTTGTTCATTTGTTAATTCGTCATTTGGAACTAATAGGGTATTTGTAACCAATTCCCCGTAGTAAATACAAATGTGGGTTTTTGAAATCAATATCCTCACTAGGAATATTTACAATGTAAGTTCTCTTTAAGAAACAACCAAATAAAGTCTTGGAGAGTCCGTGTTATTTCTGAGTACAAGACATGAATTCTTGGATATTCCGCCTGCATCTATCGAGATTATTAAAAATTGGTAGGACGAAATCCAAAAATTCTAAAAAGAGTTTAGTAACCGGATCATTAATTTTTTGTAGTATATTATCTGCAGCTAGAATGTCATTATTTTGTGTAGCATCCTATAAAAAAAAGTTTTAACGCGGAATATTGTTCCGTTCCAGTACAAGTTTCACAGCAGCGTATACTGAAAACCAACGGGTTTGAGAAGGCATTTTATTAACCTTTAAATGACAGAATGTCTGGAATTCTTTATACTCCGCTATCCTTTTTGGGCTTTATGAAAAATAATTATAGACATCCGAGAGATTTTGATGAAATTGGGAGATTTTGATGCCATTCCGGTAGATCGGGAGATGAAGTTAAAAATCGGGAGATCTCCCGAAAAATCGGGGGCTTCGATAAAACTGCTCCTCTGTTTTAGAATCTTGTTTGATTGGCATAATTTGTTTATTTATTTCCTTCGGGAAATCAATACTGTTTACTCTCGTTGTGAGTGTCTCCATTGTGTATGATCCGAAGTTGAAGTCGACCCCCAGCAGCTTCCTGTAGCGAGGCACCATCAGTCCTATTAGTTCAGGGCATAGTTTGTCAATGCCGGCTTCACCGAAAACACATTTGTAAATTGCGCGCTTACGCTGTAAAAAACAAACAGCACTTTCGTCAAAGACGTGATACTATAGCTTAGTTGCTTCTGTTGAAAGGTTCCTACGAACTGACTTAAAGTTGTCTTAGGTAGAAGAACCCCGTGCTAACGGTTTTATTCACCTGACTTTTCAATGAAAGGTCTGAATCCAGATAAACTCCCAGAAGTTTGATGGTTGTTTTCGCAATTACGTCATTGCCGGAAATAGCAATTGGCGAGTTGTCTATTAAATGTTGACATCTATTTATGGCTGCCCACAGAAACTCGTTCTTTGAAGGATTCAGCTTAAGTTTGTTTGAGTGTTATGGGCCTGTTGTTGAAGTATGAAAGAAACATCACTTTTAATGTAGAGTTCTTTATTTATAGGTTTAAATTATTATATTATAATTATTTCACTTAATTACATTTTATCACAAAATGGTTTTTTACACGGTTATAATAATTACGACTGAACCGAACTGCTTCTGATTTGAATCTGAGTTGAGAAGATGTTCTCTTCAATTTATATTAAGTGTTGTGTAACACTATAGACGTAATGATTAATAACTCAAATAGTAATATTAATAACAGATAGGAACTAAATACATGCAATTATTTACGTCTATTATTTAATTTAGATTTAAGGAATGCAGACTGCAAATAAGGTCTGTTATATCATTATGTACTTTGATAATTATTTAAGTGTTGATATTAGCATGAATATTTATATAAGATATTTGCTGTACTGTAATTATTTGTTATCAATATAAATAGGGAAACTGCAATCAGTATCAATATTCGTTAATTTACTATGGGTAGATATGTAGGTCCATGACAAGGTACAAGGTCCATGACACCTCCCCTCTTAAATGAGATACAGAGAAGCTGCTATCTCATAATACTTCATGCCGTAATCTGGCACTTCGTCTCAGAGGCATAGATTGAATTTCTATAGCTTCTGGTTCTTCTACTTCTACATTGGTTACAGTCTGTTTACATAGATTAAAGGTTATACAATTCATTATTTTATTACACGAATTCGCGTGTTTCTTATTTCTAATTTTCTTATACAACTTATATCCTAAATACAAAATAAACAATTTCAATAAACTCATAATGATAAATGATATATAACTATTTTTTACAAGTTTTTTCAATACGTGTTCTTCAGGATTCATGTTGGTTTCTAATTTATCATATATTTCATTAAGCTTATGGCTAGCAATAGTTAAATCATCACGACTGAGTCCATTTAATTTAGGATGTAATAACGGCAAATGTATTATTTCTTTACTTCTATTAACTCTGCAACAGTCATCTTCGAGTATATTAAAAGATGGAGTTATTGAATATGATATGTTTTTAGTGGATTTTACAATTTCAACATTATTTATCATTGTGGAAGTGCTGTATATTTTACATGATGGGTTTACATTTAATATTCCAGTATTTTTTAATACAATGTCAAATGGATTTGACTTATTACATTTAATTGTTATCAAGGTTTCTTTGGGAAATACATAAATCCAATCATTATCATTTAATTTATGCCAGACTTCATTTATATAATTCAAAAGTCTGGTATCGCAACTTGTGGGTATGTGATTATTTAAATTTAATAATTCTACTTCACAGATTACTCTACTGTATAAAGAGTATATTGCATTATTAGAAGAACATATCAATTTACTTTTACTAATTTCTTTACAACTATCTAAATTATCTAATACTACATATTGTGTCTTACTATCTGATATAGCTAAATATTTTACTGAAGGTAAAATAAAGACATATAATCCATCTGGTCTTTTCATAGGTAAAGGTATTAATTCATATAGATTATAATTCAAAAAACTACACAATGGGTTAGATAATATAAATACAATTCTTTTATCTACAGTAAAAACATCAAGTTTTACTAAACTTAATAGATCATTAACAAATTTCAAATTTAAAGGTAATGGATAAGACATTGAGTTTGGTAAATATGGAACGGATTTAACAAGTTCTTCTAAGTACTGTGTTGGATTAATCAAAAACGGATGTACAATATTATTTTTCGCAAACAAAATAGTATTTATTAGAGAAGAATATTCATTTTGCAATTCTGAAGTTAGTAATGTTAAAAGGGCTAAATGTTGTTCTACGTCTTGTTTTATTTCAATATTAAAGACGTTTTTATTCACGACTTTGGCGTAGTTTTCTAATTTAATAAAATTTCTGTTGAAAATTTCTTCATTCATATTTAAGTTAGTTATTGTGTTATTAAAATTTATTATAGCTGTTTTGACAACTTGTGTTTGTTGTTTAAGAATATTAAATAATTCTTTTTCATCTTTATGTACATGATTAATGGCTTCATTATAAAATAATGCATCATCTTGATCCAACGTTCCAAAAACAGTATTAAATAATTTTCCTCCCATATCTATCCATGCTCGTTTTTGACGTTTTAAACTATTTTGACCAACAAGACTAGTTAAAGTGTCTCGCTCTCTATGCAATTCTTCAATAATTTGCTTCAAAATACTTAATGAAGGTTCACATAAACTTAGTGTTTTATAAATATCTCCATTACAAATAATTTCTGTTCCTTTATGTATTCTATCAACTAATTCTATTTTTTTCTCATATTCACTTATATCTAAATATGTTATTAATTTCCATTTACTTTCTACAAAATTTACATTTTTTATATGGTTATAATAGAGTCCTGATGAAGATGCAATTTCTGTCCAATTAATGTTTTCTAACGAAAAGGTTGTAGTTGTAGTTGAGATGATTAATCTGTAACAAAAGCGTGTTTAATCCTGTTAAAATGTACTTTTACTTTCTTTTTCTTTATTAGAATTGTACAATTAACTGTAGAATTAATTTCGATTATCTGGTAAGGTCCTGTATAATTTTGAGTTAACTTTTTACATTGTCTAGGTTTATGGTTTTCATTCTTTAGATAAACCATGTCACCTATTTTATATTTTTCATTATTTATGACCCGTTTATCAAATATTTCCTTTGATTTATTTTTGCTATCTAATAGATTATTTCTAGCTATTTCTTGAGTTTTATTTAGTTTAAACTTTAAATCATCTAAAAAATTATCGTATGTGTATTTAAATTCTGGTTCTTGTATAATTGAAGAAGGTAAATCAGGTTTCACTCCAAATACTAATTCGTGTGGACTATACTTAGTTGATGTGTGCGATGTAGTATTATAGGAAAACATAGCCATGTCAATCCACTCGTCCCAATCAGATTGTGAGTCTGATATGTAGTGCTTTAAATAATCGGCTAATGTTGCATGGGACCGTTCTAAAGCTCCGTTAGATTGAGGTCTATAAGCGGTTGTTTGAATTTTCTTTATCTTAAAAAGTTTTGAAATTTCTTTTATTAGATTCGACGTGAAATCTGCGCCTTGATCTGTTAGAATCGTAGAAGGTATACCGAATTTACAAATGAATTGAGTAACTAATTTATTTGCTATCGTTGCGGATTCATGATTTGGGATCGCATATGCCTGTGAGTATTTTGTCAGATCATCTTGCAGAGTAAGGATATACTTATTACCGTTTTCTGTCAAGGTTAACGGTCCTACAATATCTAAAGAAATTTTCTGAAATGGTTTAAGAGATGTACTAGTTATCTCCATTGGTTGGATATTTCTTTTCCTAGATATTTTATTTTTTTGACAAGATTTGCATTTTTTTATATAATCCCTAATATTCCTTTTCATTCCTTTCCAACTATATTTAGTTTTTATGCGATTGTAAGTTCTGTGAAATCCTGAATGACCCGAGGATGGGTTGTCATGATTTTCTTTCAAAATTTCTGCTATCATTTCTGGTTCTGGGGTAACAATCTTATCATTACAAATTGTAATATTTATTTTAGTATTTCTAAATATGTACTGAATCATTTGTTTAATTTTTTCCCATTTAAGATGTTTGTATTTACAACATATTCTTGGAAGTGATATTACATGAGTGTTATCAATTTCTAATTTTTCCTTAAGATTTCTCAGAGCTAAAAATATGTCTCTGTATGCGGGTTTATCCCAAAAATTTTGTTTTATTATCATATGGTAAATGCCTTTACTATCATGTGTACTATACAAGATATCTCCAATATTGGGTATATTGGTTTTTAATTCGTCATAATTATTTATTAAATTTAATATTTCCAAAGCTATTCCGTCATTCATTTCAAGGTCCGCTGATAGACAATGGCCAATATTGTCTTTGCGTGAAATTAAACATTCTTCTATCTCATTAAAACTGTAAATATTTGGGTCTAAATTAGACTTCTCAAAGTTGATATAGTCGTCATAGGTATCTTTAGTTGAATTGTTTATTTGAAGAATTATTCTTGATAGGCTATCTGCATTAGAGTTTAATTTTCCTGGTTTGTAGATTATTTCATATTCGTATTCTTCCAATTTTAGTTTCCATCTAATTAATCTAGATCCTGGATCTTTTACATTAAAAAGCCATGTAAGAGGTCGGTGATCAGTTATGATCTTAAATTTCCTACCATACAAATAAGGCCTGAAATGTTTTACAGCAAATATTATAGCTAATAATTCTCTTTCAGTGGTTGAATAATTAGATTCGGCTTTGTTTAGTGTCCTAGATGCATAAGCGATAGGTAAATCTTCACCTATCTGTCCTTGACTGAGGATCGCGCCTAAAGCAAAATTACTGCTATCTGTGGTTAGATTGAAAGGTTGGCTGAAATCTGGATATTGTAAAATAGTATCGCTTGTTAGAATACTTCGTAATTTATCAAATGATTCTTGTTGAGGCTTATCCCACAAAAATGTTTTATCCTTTTTTAAAAGGCTGGTTAATGGTTTTGTAATGTTACTGAAACCCTCAATAAATTTCCTATAATATCCAACTAAACCTAAAAATGACTGAATATCTTTCGTCGACTTTGGTATTGGGTATTTGTTTATGACGTCTATTTTCATATTATCTGGTTTTACGCCGTTTTCTGAAATCACATGTCCGAGATATGCTACTTCATGTCGTAAAAACTCGCATTTATCTGGTTGTAGTTTTAAATTGTGTATTCTAAGAATTTGAAATATTTCTCTCAGTTTTTTATCATGATTTTCTAAATTATCCGCGTAAATGACTATGTCATCTAAATACACAAAGCATTTAATTCCTTGAATACCGGCTAAAACATTATTCATTAATCTTTGAAATGTCGCTGGAGCATTTTTCAAACCAAATGGCATACGTGTATATTCATAATGACCCGTAGGTGTGGAAAATGCTGTCTTTGGGGAATCTTCCGGCTTCATTGGAATCTGGTGAAAACCAGATGCAAGATCCAATGTCGAAAAATATTTGCAATGACCTAACTGATCCAAAATATCTGAGATATTTGGAAGAGGAAATGCGTCCCCAACTGTAAGATCATTAATTTTACGATAATCTATAACTATTCGCCATTTCTGTTTTCCGGATGTATCCAATTTCTTTGGTACAACCCACAATGGAGAAGACCAAGGAGATGTTGAAGGTTTTATTATCCCTTGACCCAACATCTTCTGAATTTGATCATTTACTTCTGCCTTATGAACTTCAGGGTATCTGTAAGATTTTGTAAAGGTCGGTGCGTGACCTCCTGTATTTATACCATGAGTAATCGAATTAGTGCTCGTTAATACATCTCCTTCTAAGTGGAAAATATCATTAAATTCACGACACGTTGACATCAACGATTCTTTTTCTTCTGTATTTAAATGTTCAGTTCTAATATTATCTTTTAATTTATTAATTCTTTTAACCGATTCATCGGACGCGATGTTAACTTGAAATACTTTACAAATTCGTTTATTTAAAGTTTTGCCTTTATTAGCAAATTGCACATCATCAATTTTTGATGACCTTTTTTCATAAAATTTTTCTAAGATAATAGAACATTTCTTTATTGTGATTGGTTTTTCCGTTGTATTTAGGACAGTAGCAACTGCCTTTGCGTTACTATCGACCTTACAAATACATTTACTTAAATAAACACCTTCCGCGATTTCTGTATCAGGGATGATCCCTTCTTTTATTTCTGGATTAAGAATGTTTACTTCGATAACCGTTTCAGTACGTGCCTGTACTACTATTGAATTATAACAACTCTTATCAATCTTATCTGACTGAAAATATAACGGAATCGCGTTGTTACCAATTAACAATTTATTTGTCGCATAGTCTAACTTAGCATTATGCTTCCTTAAAAAATCTGTCCCTAATAACCCATCGAGGGGTACATTTGTTCCCCGAGGCAACAAATGTATTTTATGAGGAAACAGCTTTCCATTGACATCAAATGTCAATTTAACGGTTCCGAGAGTCTTTATTGGCTGACTTGCACATATACCCTTAATATCAATTATATCTGTGTTATCGCACCATATATTACCATTTAGTATCATTGGTGTAATAAGACTAATGTCTGCACCACTATCTATTAATAATTCTGCATATTTTATATTATTATTGCTTTCCTTAAAAGGTATCCTAATATAAGCTGTAACGTGGGAATTTAAAACTCTGCCTGAACTGACGCCAGTTGCACTCCGGCAGTGAGTGACTGGGTTTTCTCGTTTCCCGAATTCCTGTTAAAGTTTGTCTGAGAATTTTTATACTTGAAACAATTTTTCTTTATATGCCCTGGTTTGTTGCAATAAAAGCACGTTATAGATTTAAAATCAGTATTTAAGTTATTTTTTTCAACTTTCTTTTTAAAATGATTTCTATCACGTTCTTGATATTCGGATGTTTGGAACACCCGAGTATTAACAGGTTTGTTCTGCTTGAAACAATTTCTCACCTCATGACCAGGTTTTTTACAAAAACTACAAAATTTCTCTTGACCTAAATCGCTTGAGAATGAAGCAGCCTGTGTTAATCTCTCCTGATTTATTGCTATTTGTGCAGCTTCTTCATAACCTTTCGGTTCTCTTGCAATTAAGGTTGTTCGATATTGAGGCAAAACTCCTAGTAAAAAAGCTTGTAGAGCGTTTTGTTTAACCATTGCGTATTTACCAATTAACTCGTTTTGGTCTGTTGTTTCGTTTCGCACCGCACGTGTTAATTTGGAAAAAATTTGATCTACTCGTTGTGTGTAACCGATTATTGATTCGCCTCTCCTTTGTCTGCATTGCGATAATTCTATAGCTAAATGAGTTGAATTTTTTGTTTCCGTAAAGTTTTCAATTAAAAATTCCTTACATTCCTCCCAGGTGTTAATCTGTCTGCATGATAAGGCATCATCTGCTTTTCCAATAATTTTGGTACAGATATACCTATACAACATGTATTTTTGTGTTTCATTAGCTAAACTGTACGAGTAATCGCAATCCTTAATAAATTTGTGAAGATTATCCGATTTACCATCATATGTTGATGCGGAAATAAATGACGTAAGGAAGCTCATTGTTACCTGTTCTTTTTTTTCTACTGAAGAATTAACTGGTTCTACTTTAGCCATTTTGTTACTTAATTATTAGAGTCTATATAAACAATATAAATCTAATCTAATACAAAATATATAAAATTAGTAAAAAATATCTTAATTTAACCCAAAATAAAAAACTTACAATAAAAACAGCAGCAGCATCTTGATGTTGTGAACGATGACTGATGACTGAAGAGTGATGACTGAAGAGCGATGAGTTCTGCAGTCTGCGTCTACGGAGCAGTTGTCCCAAGAGTAGCAGCAGAGTTATACAGAATTTTTTTCCACCTTCTTCTTTTTCTTCACAGCTTCCAGGTTGGCAACAATGGGCTGAATGGCAATCTTTTTTATTGTCGGGGACTTGTAGCGATGACAGCTGTCCGTCGATAAGGAATTGCCTTCTACCTTTGCAAAACACGGTTGATTATTTTGACAGTCTTATCGGGGACTTTATAGTGATTTAATAACCAGCTGTCCGTCGATTGATGATTGTCGAAATAGGTATGCAACACGATTTATTTTATCCTTTACTTCTGACACCAATTTTATTTTCTTGTTATGGGCCTGTTGTTGAAGTATGAAAGAAACATCACTTTTAATGTAGAGTTCTTTATTTATAGGTTTAAATTATTATATTATAATTATTTCACTTAATTACATTTTATCACAAAATGGTTTTTTACACGGTTATAATAATTACGACTGAACCGAACTGCTTCTGATTTGAATCTGAGTTGAGAAGATGTTCTCTTCAATTTATATTAAGTGTTGTGTAACACTATAGACGTAATGATTAATAACTCAAATAGTAATATTAATAACAGATAGGAACTGAATACATGCAATTATTTACGTCTATTATTTAATTTAGATTTAAGGAATGCAGACTGCAAATAAGGTCTGTTATATCATTATGTACTTTGATAATTATTTAAGTGTTGATATTAGCATGAATATTTATATAAGATATTTGCTGTACTGTAATTATTTGTTATCAATATAAATAGGGAAACTGCAATCAGTATCAATATTCGTTAATTTACTATGGGTAGATATGTAGGTCCATGACAAGGTACAAGGTCCATGACATGAGGACATCCAGGACTAATTGCTTCTAGACACTCAACTACACGAATTTTAAAGCCGGTGATCTCATTTGTTGTGCAGTAACCATCATCGGCATAACAGTGAGACAGGAGACCAAATTACTCGATTATTGATGCGACATCATTTGTAAAGAGAAGTGGACCCAACAGAACCCTGATGTACCCCTGATGAGAGTTTTGTGAAATTAAACTGTTTTTTCCCACGTTCACTGCTTGTGAGCGATTAGATGGGATTGTAGCCATTTTTTTTTACTTTAGAATGTAAACCGGTTACTTCTAGTCTCTTAATGAGAAAGTCGTGGTCAATGGTGTCAAATGTGGCGCTCATATCTAAAAATGAAAGAAGTGCTTCCTTACCTAACTCTATGGCAAGGGACTTATCTGACAGGACACGAAGTAATCCGGTTTCTGTTGAGTGGAATCTCCTATAAGCGGATTGATGATCGGTAAACAATTTATTCAGGTTTAACCCTTTCAGCCCCGAATTATTGTTTTTACATATAAAAATTATTAAATGCTTGAAAACAACTCAGAAAATTATTTGAAATTTTTTGGTATACTTTTTTTTTATTATACATAGTTTAAAAATTATTGTATGTTAATTTGAATTAACATAGGGTATTTTTTTTAATTAGTAGGGTAAAATAAACTTAACACACAAATAATACAAATAAGTGTTTATTATCAAAAGTAGACATATATAATTAAATGATCATCTATCTACACCAATCATCGACATATATGAGACCTATCATGATAAGCGGAGAATCAGTTTCTGGTAGGTGCAAAGCACAAGTGTACCAGACACCGTTGGCATTTGACTTTGGTGATGCCTTGAACACAGTGCTTGCATCTCAACTGCTTGTCAGTATACTGGGGTAGATGTCCCCAGCCGCCAAACCCAATGACGTTATATTACAAATAGTCTCACATACTCACATTATATTGTGGAAAGCAAGCAACACTCTTTTGTTTTCAGCGGTTTTCAGTATAATTTCTAAATTCAAAAGTTCATTCCTGTGTGATAAAGACAGACAATCAAAGAATGTATGGGAGTGAATGAAATAGATTCATAGTAGGGCGGCTTATTAGTTTCTTCGCCGAATACTACTGTCACATCACGGGTGTGACCTATGGGTGTGACTGAGATAACAAGATACTCTTATTCGGTTACACAATATGACAGGGAAGGGTAAAGGCGGGTAAAACGTGACACATGGGCAAATATTTTTATATTTATTATATGAGTTTTCATTAGTAATACAATATTGGTACTATTATAGTAGTATTTTTAAGTACATATTTTATTATACAGTACAGGTTATAGGTTCAAATGATTATACAAATCTATACAGATTAATAACACCTAGGACCATAAATGAACTAATACCCTAGGACCGTTACTATTTACAATTTTCATCAACGACATTATTAAATTAATGAACGCGTTACCCTTTGTACGTTTTACCCCATCTTTCCCAATGGAATAAAACGAATGCGGGACGCTGTGTGAACCGACTTACTGTTAGTAGGTTGTCCCTGTTATGCTTATGTCACTTTGTGATGCAATTTTCGCTGTCTCCTTTTCGACTATTTGCCGTTTAATTGAAGCATTTTCTCATCACGCAGGAGCGCTTTGCAATACAATTTACTTACTGGTAAGACATGACCTCACTCGACGCGTAGCAGTTTAGTACTAAAGTACTAGGAATAGAGACAGCTACAATCGTATTGTGTTTGGCTTCCCACTTTGAGATTTCTACCCCGCGTCCAGTATTAATGTCATTGGCCAAACCTCACATCCTCGAGAGGTCTTGGTTGGTTTACCTGCCGCCTACTAGAAGACAGTGTATCCTGCGATTCATGTGAGGGTCGACCTCTACGACGTGGGTTGATTGAAGAATGACCGGCTGTCAGTGCACGACCAAGCTCAGATCGAAATACTAATAAAGATTTATATTTTTCTTCTTTTTGACAACAGTGACGCCTGTAAAGTAGCCAAGCATTCACCACACACATGTCAACAACTATTGATAAATAAAAAGGATTGGATCGGATATCAATGCGGTAGAGTGAAATCAACATGTCGCTGAGGTGGACACCACCCATGCCTGCCACTATTGCTGGACAAAGTACATGTATGTAGGAGTGGGAAACCTTAAAAAGTTTCCAAAATAAATTATGGATAGATTCAATGAATAGTTACGTAGTACAGTTTTACAGATATGAAAAATAATGCCACTAAAGAGTATAGGAAATGGTTACCAAGAATTCAATCCTCATGCCAACTGCTTTTTGGAGGGCTGGTTGATTGAGGTTAATTATTGTGACCCTCTTCCGGACACCAGAGATCATTAATTTTGTCCACGTCATCGTCTTCCTCCAGTTCAATGTCAGAAATATTAATGTCAAGGAGAAGTAGTGCGATCTGCGTTTCGTTAAGACTTTTATTATATAATTTGGCAATTATACATAGAGATGGTTAATTTTAAGTTTGCGCACTTTACTTTTATAAGGATAAAATTGCTAATACCTAATCTAAAATCTCCCTATAAACTATATTTTGGGTTGTAGATCCGCTTGCATTTGCTCCCTGACGTGTTCCTGGAACTATTTGAATTTTTAAAGAATTTTCTGATTTCACCCTAGAGCAAGCTACATACAATTGACCATGTGTGAAAACAGGTTCTGGAAGAAAAACGCCAATCTGATTAAATGTTTGACCTTGTGATTTGTTTATGGTCATACCGTATGCAAGCTGAACTGGGAACTGGTGCCTGTAAAGATTAAAGGGAACCGTTACGTCTGCAGAAGTATCCAGCGTAATCCTAGGCAAAAAATGAACACTTCCTCTTCTCTCCCTTGTGATTATTTCAACTTGCAATAAATTATCTGTAAAACCTCTAAGAATCATTCGAGTACCGTTGCATAAGTTATTCGCGATGGACATGTTACGTAACAACATAAGAATCGAACCAATTTTTAAATTCAAGACATGAGGTGGTAATCCTGGCGGATTGAAAGAGTTTAAAAATCCTATCTCACCTGTTCCTCAGGATCTGGATTTCCTCTCCGGTCTCTCGCCGAATCGATACTGTAAAATGTCTTCAAGGGACCTTCTAATTTTTCTATAACTTTTTCATTGATTTTTCGAGCATTGACATTTTTGGGACATAATATTGCCCTGTCGCAAAATAAATTTGCATCGGCTACCGTATGTGAGTCTCCGTAAATTGCGCTAACAACATCCTGGCAAATGCTACTCGACGGTAAAACAACAGAAGACGCTACCCAACCTTGAGGACATGGAAGAGTTCCGTTACCAAGTTCCAACAACCATTCGGCAAACGCAGTTTGGTCACTTGAAGCCTGCATATTAGCCTTAGGGTGGACCACCTTAAATAACCTTCAAAGCCCACTTTTTGTTGATGGACGATGCAACAATTTTCCCGCGAGCCGCTCTGTGGCAAACATGTAAAAGTTGCCTAAAATCCCCACCAAGAACGACAACTTTACCCCCAAAGGGCAAATCATTTTTCATTACATCCCGTATGGCACGTTCAATCATTTCGAAAGCTGTTATTGGGGCCATCGGAGCTTCGTTCCATATTAAAACTGCATTTTTAATTATAATTTTATTTTTTTCTTGAAATTTTACATGTTGCAGAGCTATTTAAATCGAAAGGTAAATTAAATGCATTATCGCATGTTTGCCCCTGGGAAGTAAAATTGCCGCTATTCCAGTCCAAGCCACGCTTAAAACGTTTTTTCCCTGCGATTGCAACGAATGAATTAAAGTTCTATACAAAAACGTTTTCCCTGTACCTCCTGGTCCGTCTACGAAAAAGCACCTCGGAGAATTTTCGTCTGACCTACCTGAGAGAATTTGAAGGATAGAATCAAACACTTCAATCTCGTTGTTCGATGTTCAACAATGACTGCATCTCCGCTCCAGGGTTTTCTTCAATCACAACATCTGCAGGTCCTATATCCGTATTTATTGTTCGATCAGGTTCCGGCAGACCTTGTGCAGTGCAAGAAGAACCTTCGTTCAGAAGGGCATCACTTATTTCGAGAAGTGCGAGATTTATAGCCAAGTCTGCGCTCTCAACATTTTGAAGAAAATCCTCCGACATGGGCGTTTTGAAAGAATTCCGTATTTGCAATGGATCTAAAGGAAGACAATGAACCAATATAACTACAAAAAGGTTTCGAAGTGCCTTTGGCATCATGAAGACAACCCCTTCTTCTAAACACTTAACCCATTCGTTGATGTTGTCTGTCAGGCCTAATTCACATGCCGCATCACTGAAAGTAGGAAGAATAACCCCGTCGACTGTTCGGAGATTTTCGTACGAAGTTGCACCTTTAACTTTCAATAACAAAATCCTAAGGTGGTATAGTTCTCTATGACGTGGAGACACTGAAACTATCCTACCAATAACTCTATCTCCGCCTTGCTTACGTCGTTTCCAAATTTTATTTCTGTTAAAAACGAAGAAGTTCGGAATATCCTGATAAAAATGGGAATGAGCAGAATCATCTAATCGATTTAAATTGAACCAACCTGTTAATGTAGTAATGTGGGATAATGCTAACGCTTCTTCCTCGTTACCGTCTCTGAAATATACCTGTTCTCCGCCTGGCAAATGTACACTCAGTAAAACTGTCGTGTGCGACTGACCATGAATTGGATTTTCGAGAATACGCCAAGCAGCTTCTGGAGCGCTGATGAATCGACAGTCTAGAAACTGACTAATTTCATCATGGACGATTGTAGTGTCTATTGCTTCTTGAAGAAGTCGTATTTCCATGCGAGCACAGTCGTGACCCTTGGCGAGATACTTGTGGATGTATTTAATGGCGATGACGGAGGAACAAATTTCTGCATTAATATGTGCGTTGAATTTCCTAGTCAAATATGGATTGTACGGGATGACAAATTTACTATGAATTTTAAACCCTCTACATATGTGATCTTCTGAACTATTGTCTCGTCGTTTGTACACCGGATAGTCTTTTACATCTGCTTCGGTTTCATCTCGAAATGCTTTAGGAAACTTCTTAGAACACTTTCCTTCAACCATACAAATTGCTTCAGGATTGACGGTACCACATGGGCCATGAAATTCTACAAATCCTGGTCCCTCTGTCAGGTAATTCTGCGCTGATGACATTGTCTATATCTGGAGGTAAATGTAACTTGTCTAAATCACTAAGAGTGAACAGACCGTGAAGATGCGGCAAACCTCTCTTTTGTTCCTCAATTACGTAAACGTAAGCTAAAACCTTACCGAACACCTCTTTTTTTTACTATGTCACCGATAAATTCATCAACCTTCAGCTGGAACACTCGTGCGACTAAATCTGGCCTATCAGAGGCAGTTTGCCATGGATGGAGTTCATTTGTTATTTCACGCCATTTAGGATTGCAGGTGAATGTGATAAACAGGTCTGGGCGACCGTATTTCCTAACAACAGCCATTGAATCCTGATACATCTTAGTTATGTACCTCGGGCTACCGGTGAGCGTGGAAGGTAAAATGACGATGTTTCCTGCACGGATATCATGGTCTACATGTCTGTTGTTTAAATGATCCAACAATCCCTGATAACACTCCACCCGCAACTCCTTTTGGTGTAACCTCAAATATGTAAGCCTGCTGGACTCTAAACGAACATACGAATTGACGATATATTGCTGAAACAGCTTCCCTGAAGAATGAATGGGATTTAAAACCAAGCGCCTGACAGCAATTTTATGCGAATAAAATTGCAGCAAAGTAACATTATTTCGAACTCGAATTGCAAAATCTGAATGATGCCGGAGGTCTATCGACCAACCTAACTCGCCTGCTGGAAATAAAATTGGAAAGACCATTGAATCCAAATGTGGAGATAAAATGCTGATGCGTTGCGTATTATGCGACCTATTTGGATAAACAGCTATGTCGACGTCGGCTGGCAAATTCCCTTCGTGGTCTGCGATGAAGACCATACCAACATCAATAGTAGATGTCGGAGCATTGTATCTCCTCTGATCATCGGATGAAGAACGCGAAAACAACAAACTAACAAAACGCTGTTTCTCTACTTCGCGCCTCTTCTTCCTCAACAGCAGTTCGAAGATTCCGGTAACTACCTGCATAAGGACTTATTTGACGGATTGTCCTATCCACAACCAACATGATTTCCTGAAAACAATTTACGTTGGCCGGATGATTCATGCGTAGATTCACAGCTGCATCAGTTTCGTAAACGTATAGCTGCGCATAACATGGCACCTCGTTCTCTCCAGCTTCCAACATTGTGGATGTAAGATGACATATCTCTCCTGAAATCTTCAAACAAAAAGGACCCCTTGCCCGGAATGTCAGTTTCTATTGGGGGTGATGTCTATACTGGGCACAGAAACCATTTCAACATTCAAAACCTCATCAGCCATGGAAACTGTCACTTCTCTTGTTGATGTAGTAGGAGCATTCACTTCTTCAACAATCACGGATTGAATCATAGTTGCTGTCACTTCTCACGTAGATGCTGATGGACTTACACGCGTCACTTGATCTATAAGTTTACGCTTGACTCATCTTTGGCGGTCGTATTGTTGTTTTTTTTTTAAATTTTTCTCTTTCATTCGATTTTTCGATTTTTTCCGGTTTATTTTGAGCCAATTTAATTTTTCTTTTTTCATATGCCATTTTGTTTTGTAACTTCTTGGCGTTTTTACATTCTTGAATTTCTTTCAATCTCATCTTCACATTGCTTTCAGTCCCTTCTGTACGGGACCGGCACTGTAATCACTCGCCGCACAGACGATGTAGTGGGAAGGGGGACCTGCTGGCCGTTTCGACGCCTAGGGAGGAAGGGATAAGTGGGGAGAAGGCGAGGGAAAAATGGGAGAAAATGTAGGGAAAGGGATAAATGGATCAAAGGTGTGGGGAACAAGGGAGGTAGAGGGGAGTAGAGGTGAAACCTTCGCCTTGAGAAAGGCGTTCAAGCAATTGTATGACCATGGCGAGGGGAGGTAGGGAAGTAGAGGGGTAACCTGCACCTTTAAAAAGGGGCTTTTGAGTAATTGTAAATGTGCTTAAAATCTTCAAGGGTTAACAAGTCGGCCAGGGCGAGAAGAGAAAGTCCAATTTGCAGTTCGATCGGAGAGCGCAGGGCAGGCCAAGATGTGTGCGAGATGACAGATGCTGGGATTCTGCCGGCCCAAAGCTATTATGGCTCTATTTAAAGGGGAGAAAGCGGGTCCTGCCCTTTGTCTCCCCGTAATTCCAGGAACTGAGATCCTGGAATCGGCCGGGCAAAGAGAATGAACGCGACGGCGGTCATCCTTTTGTCATCTCGTAACATATCCCTGACTCGCTACGCTCCCTTGATATTTATTTTAAAATATTGTGAGTTTGCACATAATGCATGGGAGATTTTTATGAAAATAACAATTGCAAGTATGTAGATATGTACACAGATCAGGGAATTTGCACAAAAATAGGAAGAAGTTACATAGAGCCAATTTGTGCAGGATAAAAATACATGGTTTTGCACAAATCGGGTGAATAGAGAGATATAGGAATAGCTTTGCATAAATTTGAATTTGCGCAAAGGTCAAAGGGTTGTAGGTATGTACAATAGATTAAGAAGGCTTTGCACAAATCACAATTTTATGCATAGTAACAAAATAAGTAGTGTGTAGGTATGTACACTGAGTGATGGGGAGATAGGGGGGGGGGGCCAGCTTTGTTTTTTGTTGTATAGGGACCGCTTGACCCCGCGAATTAATTTATTGTACATTAATTTTAATACATTAATTAAGGACAAAATTACGTCCGATACACCTTCATTTACTACTTTTTTTGCACTTTCAGCTTGCATTTTTTGTTAATATTCTGCATTATATTCCAATTTATTCAATCTTTTAAGCTCGTCATTTTGTTCTTTTTTTGTTTTGTTTAACATTCTTACGCTTTTTTTTTCAGACTTACATGCATTTTCATTGTCAACTGTCGAATTTTCGTTTTCCCGCACTCGTCATGCGTCACTCCAGTACTTAAAAAACAGCAATACATTCATACATTAATTCTTGTTATATTTGCCCTTTCCTCGGCAGATATTAATTATTACAAGGTTCTTTAAATATAAATGTGTTTATTACTTTGAATAACCTAGCTGGATAGCTACGACTGTTTACTATTCGGGGGTAGGTATATCTCTGCGCTCCCACCTCGGGAGCTGGTAATGTCTATCTCTAGTACCACTTCTTGTACACTAATTCCATCTGGCGAGCTATGGCGCAAGCTAAATGCTTACCGCCATCTATCGTATTCTTTCCATATTAAATACCTATTTACTATACATTACAATTCTCGTCTTTGCATAATCTCAAAATCTTCTTGCACAATATTCTTATCAATTTCTTTTCCAGTCGTTGTTTATCAGTTATACCAATTTTTTTTTTACATGAAAGCGGTCAAGTGGGTTTCTAGTACATAGCAAAAAAATGTAGGGGAATTGTGCTCAAGGTGACATACTTTTTGTTTGGAGGCAAATATCTAGTTATTCAAAGGTGATAAAAAATTATTTTGACACTAAAGAAAATTACATAATTAAAATTAAATAAAAAAAAAAAAAGATCATGTCCAAGTATGATGCAACTGGCATGTACTGATAAAATAACAGAACTTGAATAGAACTTACACAGAAAGTGAATGACCTTTAAAAAAATGTTGAATTATTCAGTATCGTTGTATATTAATTGTGTAGCTACCTATTCGGGTAGGTACCTCCGCATTTTTTTCTAAAATTCTGGCAATCTTTGCTTTTTCATCGTATTTGCAATACTACCGAAATAAGTACCTACCCTGTAGGAACAAATTTAAACTGGCCAGTAAAAATCTCCACTTCTGAAGATAATCTATGGGCACGGTTTTCGTGATTTTTTTGTAAAATTTTACATTTTTATCGGCTTCTCGTGAACTTTTTTACATGGGACGGACACGTAATATTGGTGTTAAAAGTTGCGGAATATTTCCGGGTACCGTATTTTTTAAAAACATCCAAGCCGGAATCGTTTTTTCTACCGCAATTCCCTTTTCCGAAAAACAACAACCCAAACCGCTGAGAGATCTGTTTTGTTTTGACATTTAAGAATCCTGACCTTATTTAATGACTTATTTAAAGTTAGTAAAGTGCCCTTTTTTACTTTAGCTCCACACAGGAGAACTCTGAGGGAAACAATTTCCCTCATGGCTTAGGTCATTTTTAGGGACTCTTGTGTCGAGGATCTTTTTAGGGAAAGGAAATTTTGGGGAGGAAAAAGGTACAACGGTATGGGTAGGAATCTGGGGGTCATTGTGTCCAGGAGTAATGGACGCATGAATCCATTCCTTCAAATGAGGCATAAGGTGATGGGTTGAGAATCCGGCTGGAAAAATCAAAGGGTCTCCGTCAACCAGTCTTGTCTGATCCTGACCGCCACGCAGTAAGTGGGCAAACGTATCCGACGCCACGATCTAGACAAATTTCACCTCATGAATTCGGGCACCCCTGCTAAGTCACGAAACGTAGTAAACCACTTTGGGTGACTTATGGCAGGGGTGTGGGTTATCCAATAAGTGGTTCCCGGGGCGGCAGTACCCATGCCTACCAGACGCGGTCCCTCTATACAAACTGTGGATGCTGCTGTCCTTCCTTTTTAGGTGTATAATAATTGTTATTTATTTAATCTGAATTAAAAAAAAGCTTAGGCTTTATTTTACGTTGATGTCCTTGGCTATCCAGATAGCGCAGGACTGCGGGGAGCGGAAGAAAGATCCTTATCCACCATGGAAATTGAAGTAGGGTACATGATCCTCAGCAATGATGAATCTCAACGGTATATACTCAATATTGTATCAACACAGCCAGTCGACATCAGTGCAGCTGCAGTATCTTGAAACACAAATATTATTTAAATTTAGTAATTACACAGCGAAATTTGGTTTTCATATAAAATTCTTTATAGCAAAGTCAGATATAATGACTTCGCTTTTAGTGACATGTCACTTTTTATGACCCATTTTTAATAAATTATGTCCGGTTATAGTTACTGATATGATTTCTAACACAGTTGATTTTAATCCTAAAACACTTACTTTCCTTTAGCTGAATACAACATCAGTGTTACAGTCAATGGATCAAGGAATAATACTGTCACTCAAAACTAATGTTAGAAAGAATCTTGTGCCTAAAATGATTAATTGTCTTGATACTATTGAAATGCAAAAATAACGGTGCTAAATGCAATTCTTATGGCTGATGCCTGGAATAAAATGTCACAAAGTACCATTCACAACTGTTTCAAACATGCGGGATTCATTGAAAACCACATCGGTTTACCTGTTCAATCAGCAGAACATGAATTTGATGAAAAAGATGGCGTCAGTAATGCTTCTGCTAGTAACCAGTATATGGAGCAAATCTGTACGGAAGATGTCAGCATATTTACTTTAGATATTTGAGTATTATTTACGAATAGATCTCTCTGTTAAAATAAATACGTACATAAAATACCTAGCAAAAATAGGAGGATGTTTATTTTTTACAAAATGCTTTGTATGATGTCCGCTTAGTATATGATGTGTTTGTCTTTGAAATGAAGATGTTTGCACCCACAAAAAAGTTCAGAAAGTTATTGTAGGTTAAAACAACAGGAAATACATTTTGGTAAATATGCATTTGGTCCACCTCACGGATAATACGGAAAGATGTCGAAGAAGACGTCTTGTAGATTGCTCTGTTTTTGGTTAATGAAAATAATAAAAATATAATAAGTGAAATAAATACCTTCAATAAAAATTGTCTTGTAAATTGGATTCCTTTGTTCATGAGATTTTGTTTTCGTCGTCATTGGGCATTTTAAAGTATTTATAGCATCATACAACCAATTTATTATAGCGACATTTTCAACTTCATTCCTGTTAACAGTAGATCATTTAGATTATATTTATACTAACACTCATATAACATTAATCTGATACAGCCTTACTCATAATGAAACCCTACCACGACTCTACCGAGTCGCGGTAACTACACAGGGGGGTACACTACACCTCTCAGAGTAAAAATCTTTACTCATCTTCATAATGTTACTCGACAGCTGTTATGATTTTTTTGCGGTAGCAACACTCTGTTCCAAAGCTGAAAAACGCGGTAAATTTGGCATTTCGCGGCGTGTTGCCAACTTCACGTTTATTCATACGTCAACAGAACGGAACAGCGTCAAGCGTCAACATATTCGAATTCCTTATTTTAATATGTGGGCAGTCGATGGCACCCATTATTCCGGGAAAACGTTTTATTGCTTGGAAATTTGCAACTGTTGCTTGTTGTTCTTCAATACTTTGTGGCATTTTAATGTACTGTGGAGCAAGGCGGGCAAATGCAGTTGCAACCCTTTTAGCTATACGGGACATTGTTTGTTGGCTAAATCCGTGTATGTCGGCACAATCATCCTGTATCCGCAAAAAAAAAATGTTATAAAAAAATAATAACAATAAAGCCTGTTTGGTTAACGATTTCGCTGATTTGTTTCACAAGAACGTAGGTAATTATAAACACTGTCTCACCTCGTTTCTACCCCAGTGTCGTATGGCACAAAGAACTTGGAGATCGGTAGATATTTTGCCACCCCGTTTATTGTTCACATCCAAATACGGCCGCACCAAATCAATCAAACGTCTCATATTAACTTTTGTAAATCTATATTTAGACCTATAATCTCCTTCCGTAAGTGCCGCAAATGGATCGTACCTTTTTTTGTACCTTTTCGGTAGCCGTGATACACGAATGCCGCGAATACGGTCAATATTTGCCAATGCTCCATTCAAAACGTCAAGATTCACGTAAAAGTTCGCTATTTCGAAAGTTACAACGCCGTGGTACTGAGTTAACCCTGGTGACCGGTCGGTTTAAATTCTGACAGCTACTACAACTCCCCGTACAGCGACGCGGGTAAGAAAACACGGACGCGCGCCATGTTGAGTAACAATTTCACCTACCCCAGCCTTGCTCTCGTGGTTGTATCTTATTTTTTGATTATGAGTAACACTGATAATGTATATAAAAATAATAAATAAATACCTTCACACAAAATGGATTCTTATCAAGAGATGTTTTTGGATGGCTGCATACTGCATACCTTTGTAGTGTCACTGGGCATGAATATCATACCAACATCTTTATTTATAGTATAAATACATATCCAATATTATCTAGGGGCATTTTCAACATCTTTCCTGTAAGTAGATAAATTACAATTTAGGATTACATACGTCTGACCGTGTTGTAAGTAGCTTATTTCCAAGCTAATTTGTTGAAAAGTTACATAAAATTATCAATGAAGTATTATTTTATATATTATATCATTATCCTACCTACTTGCAGTCAGTAATTTAGTTCATCAGTCAGTGTATTCTTATAAGCGAAACCGTAAGCGCCATCTTATTTATTACCTTTACGAAAATAAAACTTTTAATAAGTTGTCATCTTGAATACGGAGTATCCAGTGATCGATGAAATGAAGTCTATGATTCGCATTGAAGTTTGCTTCTTCCGTTTGTATCTTGGAACACTTGCTCGCCCTTCTCTCCAATACTGTTCAATATTTTGATTATGTGCTCCGATTGCTGGATCGACGAAATGAAGTCTATGATTCGCATTGAAGTTCGCTTCTTCCGTTTGTATCTTGGAACACTTGCTCGCCCTTCTCTCCAATACTGTTCAATATTTTGATTATGTGCTCCGATTGCTGGATCGACGAAATGAAGTCTATGATTCGCATTGAAGTTCGCTTCTTCCGTTTGTATCTTGGAACACTTGCTCGCCCTTCTCTCCAATACTGTTCAATATTTTGATTATGTGCTCCGATTGCTGGATCGACGAAATGAAGTCTATGATTCGCATTGAAGTTCGCTTCTTCCGTTTGTATCTTGGAACACTTGCTCGCCCTTCTCTCCAAGCCATGAATATTTAAAAAAACACACAAAGATAAATACAAAAAAAAAAACAAATTTTAATCACTAGAATTTGGGTTATACACTTCACTGGCCATTTTGAAAAACGCGTGGATTACGGTGTCACTCCCCATGTCCAGTTCGTCCATTAGAAACGCGATCCTAGAAGGACGCATCACTGCCCAAAATAGCACAAACGTGCATATCTTTTTAATAGATAAATCGGAGAATGCAAAAATTCGTGCCGAAACTGAGAAATTACACTGCGATTTGATGCGTTTGTGGCCCACACACACATTCGTAACTTTCCGACATCGAAACATCATGTTGTTAAAATTACATTCATTTCCACATTTTTCGCAAATTTTCTCCCTCAGTAGGGCACCGTGATTCCGTAACCATTCTAACAATACTTCTTTCTCTCTAACGATATCCAAAAACCCGACCACAATACGATAGTAAATACGATTGGCACGACATTTTTTAGATTTCAGAGTCTTTCCAGGGGAAAAATATTTTGAAATTAATTTTATAATGAAAATTTTCGTTAATTGCAAACGGAAACCAACGGCTAGAGACAAAATCGCGCGAGGGAGAAAGTATTCGGATCCCTGCGTCGGATCGAATTCCAAGCGCTACACTTACCTACATTATAAATCATAACCTTTATTAATTGATGTGAAATGAATTTGTTTACAGTGGCGATATTTCTACGTATACCCTGGTTATATACAAGTATATTTTTCCTTGTAGCATTTGAAGGAAACTATGTTATACACTTTTGTCTTTCCGGCGGTAAATCCTCCTTGACGTACATCAAACTTGATGTTCAGAGAGATTATATCTATGTGACTTCACCTGATATGGTAAACCTTGGAATGCCGCTTCCAAAGCGACGGAGCAGATCAGAATGTGTCTGCAGACACCCGGCTGATAGTTCCAGCAATGACACACAGATCTCCTATAACATAATGCAGAACCAAGCATTTATTGAAAGTTACTGAAGCTACTCTTCCAGACAGGTACGATGTCATCCATTGGAATACATCACCTCGAATGCCAAATTCGGTTTCAAGTACATTTGATAAAATACTATGATCTACCGTGTCAAATGCCGCACTCATGTCAAGAACAGATACCAAACCCAACTTACCTGCTTCTATCCCGATGATCAAGTTTGAAATTACTCGCAAAAGAACAGTTTCCGTTGAATGGAACTGTCGATAAGCGGATTGATTTTAGACAAATAGACCGGTGAAGTTCAAGTACCCCACCAATTGTTTGGCAACAATTTTCTCAAGCAGTTTAGATAGGAATGGTAGATTGGATATAGGCCTGTAATTATCTGTATTGTCAGTATCAAGATTTAGTTGTTTTAGAATCAGAGTCATAGTTGATTTTTATAGTGTTTCTGGTAAAAGTGAATCGCGGTAATTACAGGCGCTATATCCAGAAGACATTGTTTTAAGAGCCAGATAGGTATGAGGTCTTGAGAGCATTGCTTGTTAGGACAAGACTTTACAGCACGCGTGACATCTTCTTCCGTTACTGCTGCAAAAGTGTGAAGTAAATAGAGAGCAGACTTGGTGCTGCGGCAGAAGACGATCCTACCAAACTGACCTTGCTTCTAAAATGTATTTCGAGGCTGTTCGCTTTAAGAGAGGAATCAACCACTACAATTTAAGAAGCAATTTACAATTTAGCTGAGAAATTTCTGTACCCGTAAACTAATAAGTTTTAAAAATACAACATTAAGAATAATAAATAATAAAGAACATGAACACAAATATAAACTAAAAACCTGCTTCATAAATTTCAAACATAAAGTATTCTGAAATTTATTCTCACTACACACCAACAATAATAATAACGTATACCTACAACTCAAAGTGAACACATCAAACTAAATCGAATTACAGGTAACTGGAAAGGATTCACAGCAATAACATGATAACTTGCAAAAGTATAATTGATATTTTTTATTTAAACTTAGCGATGAAATTTTTTTAAGGTCCTTAAATTACATGAGAATATGTCTACATTATTAAAATTCTCATTAAATATATTGCATGCTCTGAATATAAAAGAATTTAGTCTGAGATTGGTAGAACATATTTCAAGATGAAAAAGTGATTTATCTCTGTTTCTAACGCCAGGGACTCTAAAATTTATCTCTGACAAAAGGGGCGAACAATCAATAAAGCCATTGATAATTTTGTGGAGATATATTATATCTGCGGAGTCTCTTCTAATTTTTAATGATTTAAGTCCATAAAGGTCCATCGAGCTGTTTGCGTCAAGGATTCCAAATGTGGTCATCTTGCATCTATTTCATTTTTTTGTTTGTATAAAATTTCAATTTTGAGGGAATAGTATTTCTCCTTTTCGATGTCCTTTGATTGCAGGTGAACTATTTTCTCATTACACAATTTATCAAATTTGCTCCTCAGGGCCATTCAATGAGACTTATGAATTTTTCATCACCAATCTTCAAAGAAACAAGTAGGAAAATAATAGCTGCAACTAGTGCTGTAAACATCCAAAGAGTGGAAGCAAATTCCGACGCGAGTGTTGCAGAGTTCATAAATTCAGCGATGGACAACTTAGCAATATGGACATGCTGGACGATTTGCTTTTCAAATTATGGTGGAAGTACGCCGAACTTCTGGTCACTTACGTAAATTATTACGAAGATGTTATAACTATCGACCGACAGTTGAGTCATGTATTTAAAAGCATGGTGGATTGGCTATCCGTAGAAGAGAAACTGTCTATCTTGCGGAGAAATATAAACACCGCTGGTTCTTGGGGTGTGAAGGAAGCTCTTCAAACCATGAAAAACATGTCAAGACATTGGAACATTTTTATAAAGCATTTTTATGCAAATATCGAAAGTCACACTTTCATTGTTTTACTCTCCGACTGTCAGAATATTAAAAACATTGCTCGTATTCAAAATGTTGACTGTATCGATACATTTGTAGAAATATTTGATCTAACAAACGGTGAAGACATAGCTAGAGATAGCCTTAAAAGAATTTTTGCGAACGCGTTAAGTGTCTTGCGCAGTATTTTCGACATATTTTTCAAGTCTGCGGGAATGGCAGATTGGAAAGATCCAACTGATTGTAAAGAAAATTTACAGAAAATAGTCAAATTCGCTCTCTATTCGAAAACCGCAACGGTTCAGCATGTCATGAAGCTTTCTATCAATCTTAGTGAGGGAGACAGCGCTGAGAAACCTTCACCTGAATTGCTTTTCTTAAAGATGTTTGAGGATCAAATAATACCATTCTTCATGTTGCACCATTTGGAGTTTTTCCAGGTCCTTACTAGAGAGTATGGCCGCAATACACTTGTGGTAGAGGAGATTATGAAATACCTTCTTGCCAAGAAAGTTACTAACAATGAGTTCATGGAGTCTCTCAAAAATTATTTGATGCAGGTAAGAATTTTGCACTACTTACTACACTGAGTAAATAGTGCAAGTGTAAATAATAAAATTAAATAGAAACTAGGAATTCATAATGAATTGTAAAGCGCCCTTGAGGTGATTTTTCACAAAAACGGCGCTCTACAAATTGTCCAATTTTATATTTCAATTTTATTATTATTATTATTATTGGTGAAACTGCGTGCTTTTTCGTTGTTAAACCTTGAGAATAATTATATAAACTTACTATCGTTCTCACAGATTCACATTATAGAGGTGAGAAAAATAATATATTCCAATATGAGTTAAATCAATCAATAAAATTCGATAACATTTTAGCGGGCGGGAAATAGGTTTGCGGATTGAGGTTTCTGGAGCGCTGCTGTCGAAAGGGTTAGATTTGGAAGCTTTATCAACATAAGAATACATTAATTAATCAGATTATTATCTTAAATAAAGCAAAAGTAATGTAAAATTATTATTTTACTACATATAGTTTGACAAATTCGCTTACATTTCAATGGAGTGGGAATAGGTATGTGGATTGAGGTTTCTGGAGTGCTGGTATAAAAGGGGTTAGTCAAATCTTTGACAACATAAAAATTAGTGATGCAATGAATACTACTTTTACGAATACGAATATCAAGCCTACTATCCGGCGAATACGAATAACTTGGCAGAGTAATAAAACACTCATTTTTTTAATCTTTTTCTGTTTGTTTTATTATACTAATAATTAAAATTTACAATTTTTATTGAGAAAACACAACATCTGTAGATTCCCTGGTGACAGGCGATTTCTTTTTTCAGTTTGGATGTTGCCAGCCGTTGTAAAAAGCCTCTCCGAGGCGACTGTACATGGCTTGTATGAAAAATATTTTTACGTGAGTTTTTTCAGTCATGGGAAATGTAAATGTATAATCTTGGCAGAAGAGCATGGATCAGCAGATGGCGATAAATTTAAGAGCTTTAGATAAAAAAAAAAAATTATTTAAAGTTTTTTTTTCAGTATTCGTATTCGTAAATATTTATTCGCCGAATACAAATATTCGGTAAATGTCTCCTATTCGGCGAATACGAATTTGAGTTTATTTGAGTTTATTTATTTATTTATTTATTTATTTATTTATTTATTTTATACACTTTACAAATACAAGACAAAAAGTCCCGATAAACTACTTTTTAGCAGTTTGTCTAACGGGTTCTTTACGTTAAAGATCGTATTTTAGTGATTTAATAGTTACATTTATATAATATTATATTAGTTGCATCACTAATAAAAATACATTAAATAATCAGATTATTATCTCAAATAAAGCAAAAACAATGTAAAATAATTGTTTGAAAACTACCTCTGTTGATTTGTTTGTTTGAAAACTTGTATAAAATCGTTTCACAAATTGGCTTTCATTTGAAAGGAGGGGAAACAGGTTTGCGGATGGTTGGTTCTGGGGCACTTTTGTCAAAGGGGTAGGAGTTGTAAGCTTACAAAACATAAAAATGCATTCATTAATTATACCTTAAATGGAGAACCCATTTACAAGGAATCATTGTAAGTTCTTACATGTAGTAGATAAACCATAATACTCCTTGGTTGTGTCGCCCACTTGCCTCCACCACCGGCTCCTGCAGCACCAAAGTGTCCACATCATCGTCAAACACGCTGGGGAGACTCCCAATTGACGTGGCCATGATGCTCCGCAAAAAGTGGTCTCCTCCTTTACTGGTACTGCTGGAGGTCCACTGCGTTCTTGGATCTCTCTGCTACCGTCCTTGAAGCATTATTAAAACTCAATTGATAATCATATAAATTCTATTAAACGATTAAACGCTACCAATTTCTAAATGTAACAGTTAATTTAACAGCTATTTAACAGCAGAGTAACACCAATTAAGAAAAATATTCCAACCTGTCTTGCCCGGCGCTTCATGTTATCAAATCGAGCTCGGAGCTGCTTGACAGAACGGTAGAAAGAGCCTTCGCCATTAAATTCTGCTGCAATGGTGTGCCACGTCGCCTCTCGCTGAATTAGATGGCTGTGGTTAAAGTCGTTTTGGCGGGTACAATATTCTTGGAAGGTGTTTTTATATTTTCTCGTCTATATATTTTTTTTGTCTAGTACGTTTTGTAATTTGAATGCCATTTTTATTCGTAGTCGATTCTGTCTCTTGCTACTTTGAGCATTTTATTTTTGTTTGGACAAAGTCTTTCCGCGATGCGATATTCTCGCAAGGAATTCATGGGATCACCGGATATCTTTTAATATCTACTTTAACGTAAATCCTGCAACATAGACGAGTACTCATACTTGTCTCATTTTATTTTTGTATGGACAAAGTCTATCCGCGATGCAATATTCTCGCGTTAAAAATAAAGGAATTCATGGGATCACCGTCTTTAATATCTACTTTAACGTAAATCCTGCTACATAGACGTCGATGCTCATACTTGTCTCATTTTATTTTGGTATGGACAAAGTCTATCCGCGATGCGATATTCTCACGTTAGAAATGAAGGAATTCATGGTATCACCGGATGTCTTTTAACATCTACTTTAACGTAAATCCTGCTACATAGACGTCGATACTCATACTTGTCTCATTTTATTTTTGTATGGACAAAGTCTATCCGCGATGCCATATTCTCGCGCTAAAAATGAAGGAATTCAAGGTATCACCGGGTGTCTTTTAATATCTACTTTAACGTAAATCCTGCTACATAGACGTCGATACTCATACTTGTCTCATTTTATTTTTGTATGGACAAAGTCTATCCGCGATGCGATATTCTCGCGTTAAAAATGAAGGAATTCATGGTATCACCGGGTGTCTTTTAATATCTACTTTAACGTAAATCCTGCTACATAGACGTCGATACTCATACTTGTCTCATTTTATTTTTGTATGGACAAAGTCTATCCGCGATGCGATATTCTCGCGTTAAAAATGAAGGAATTCATGGTATCACCGGGTGTCTTTTAATATCTACTTTAACGTAAATCCTGCTACATAGACGTCGATGCTCATACTTGTCTCATTTTATTTTGGTATGGACAAAGTCTTTCCGCGATGCTATATTCTTGCGTTAGAAATGAAGGAATTCATGAGGTCACCGGATATCTTTTAATATCTACTTTAACGTAAATCCTGTAACATAGACGTCGATCCTCATACTTGTCTCATGTTATTTTTGTTTGGACAAAGTCTTTCCGCGATGCGATATTCTCGCGTTAGAATTAAAGAATTCATGCTTATATTGTCTGGAAAATGATTTGAAAATTTTTCAAATTAGGCATCTATGTCCGGTATAGTTAAAAAGGAAGTTAAATTTGAATTTAAAGTGAAAGAAGTGGAATTATTATACATTGTTAGCAGCACATTCAATGTAACTGAATACTTGTAGCATTTGATCTCCTTTTTATTGACGGAGTCCCCCCTACTATTGGCCCTCGGGGCAGGCTTCGTCGCCGGCGCATCACCCTGCCTTCCCCTTCCAAGGCTTGGCTTGCTCGGTAGAGTTTGCGCCGCTCGCTCCATTGGCACACGGCTACCACTTCCATCACCTGCCGAATCCATTCTAGCACGTAAGGTGACATGAGGGGTGCAGAATAAGTGGGAGGCGGGAGCAACAAGGAACAACGCCATCAAGGAACTGAAGGAGCGCGGCGGCTCGTCCCTGCAGGCGATCAAGAAGTACATGACTCATTGGGAGAATCAGCGGGGAAAGACAGGTACATCTGTCAAAGTATCTTATAAATACTAAAAGAGCTCTGACAACAAATTCTAAAGATAACGAATACATATTTCAATTTAATGAACAAGGAACAACGCCATCAAGGAGCTGAAGGAGCGCGGCGGCTCGTTCCTGCAGGCGATCAAGAAGTACATCACTCATTGGGAGAATCAGCGGGGAAAGACAGGTACATCTGTCAGTATCTTATAAATACTAAAAGAGCTCTGACAACAAATTCTAAAGATAACGAATACGTATTTCAATTTAAATGAACATTTTAAAGAAAGAGGGAATTCCTTCGAAAGCACTGCCAAGAAAGAAGACCCTGTTGAGCTTGACTCTAGTCTGGTATTGTAAGGTGACATGAGGGGTGCAGAATAAGTGGGAGGCGGGAGCAATTCCTCCAAACGTGAAATACCACTACTTTCATCGTTTCGTTACTTACTCAGTTATGGGGCTGTACATCGGTACACGGTACACGGCGGTACACGGTACAAAAAGGGAGCAAATCCAATTAAAGAGCTCTGATAACAAATTCTAAAGTTAAAAGAGCGAGAGCTCAGCGGGAATTCAAAAAGGGAGCAAATCCAATTCAAAAAGCCAATTGATAATTGGCGTTCATCAATTGATTGCTTCTGGGGGGACGATGTGAAACTTACCTTGGTTCATAAGGACGAATTCTGAAATGGAAAGCTTGCCCCAGAAAGATTTAGTCTTTATTATGGCGCCTTAAACATATCTAAAGAGCAGAGCAATCAGAGAGCGGGAGCAATTCCCAATTCAAAAAGGGAGCAAATCCAATTCATACTTACGTTTTTTTTGATTATATCTGGATTTATCGGCGTTTTGTTGGGACCGGGCGCACTACGCACTTTGACGGTTCGGAAATGCTTTGTAACCTGACGCCAGATGTTTTAAGAACTTTTTTATGAATTATTCCCGCGCAGCTAGACGTTTTTCGTGTTCCCGTTATATCAAGAACAAGAATGGAGGAAGCTATTCTGACCTTTTCCTTGGTACAGTTTCTTTATACAAAAGGGTCATATTTCTACCGCGGCCTACCGGCGACAGTGGGGTTAAAAATATGCTGTCCGAATATCACTTTCCTTTAGTAATGTAAGAAATTAGGTAATCAACATGCTCTTTTGTCCCCCCGTCAAGTCATTGACCGGAAAATATCCATGATCCGTTAATACAGACTATCATAAAAGTATGTATCTCTCGAACTGTAATCGAGGGCACCATCAAAAGTCAAAGATGCTGTCCGAATACCACTTTCAATTATATACTGACAATTCGAAGGTACGAAGAATACTCTAAATAATTTCTGTGGTAAACGGGAATTAAATACATCAAACAACTTAATACATTGTTGCTACTGTGGTAGAGCTGATCCGATTTGCTCGAGCGGGTCCTTCCGTTTGCCGTAGATGGGTCTGGTCCAAAGAGAGATAGAATAGTCTGTGGTTCAGAGTGAGGCAAGGGTCAGAAGAGAATGAAGGCGAGTAGAGGCAGAATCGTATCGAAGCAGAACAGAGAGGTGTGGACTTGGCGAGGGTTGATGACTTGACTGATAGAATGGCAAATAGAGTCATTATCTTGCTTTACAAGCTCTAGCTCCTTTATAATGATGGGAAAATATGATTTTGGGGATAACACTGACACGAGCATGAAGAATGAACCAAAACCCCATCAAAAAACGCCAACGGCATCCGTCACTCTGATTGTAAACCAAGCTTGATCATCATGGACTTATACCAATCTGTACATGATTTGTTTTGGGATATGGGCGTTTAAGATAACATACAATTTAAACACCATCCATAAATATTCAAAACAAAGTTATAAAAATTAAATCAGGCACTATTAGTTGTGAAAGTGCATAGTGATTATTTGGTTTCTGATACGTCTTCCTTTAGCGAGACGTGTCCTCGGAAGTTCCGATTCTTCTGAACCGCATTATGGCCTGTTATCCATTTCAGAATGGTTATCATACTCATGGATGCGACTCAATCTCCGCATATTGTGCATCACGATGCAAGAATCCATCGATTAAAGAAGATGCCGAAAATTTTAAAGCTACCAAAAGAAATTGCACATGTGGTAATCCAAATCGTAGGTTGCAATATCGGGTCTTTTAGGTTTTCAAGAATGAAGTTATATTGTACTGAGTAGTGCAACAACCTTGTTGCTTCCAATAGGTTGCACTATCGGGTCTTTTAGGTTTTCAAGAATGAAGTTATATTGTACTGAGTAGTGCAACAACCTTGTTGCTTGCAATAGGTTGCACTATCGGGTCTTTTAGGTTTTCAAGAATGAAGTTATATTGTACTGAGTAGTGCAACAACCTTGTTACTTCCAATAGGTTGCACTATCGGGTCTTTTAGGTTTTCAAGAATGAAGTTATAATTGTACTGAGTAGTGCAACAACCATGTTGCTTCCAATAGGTTGCACTATCGGGTCTTTTAGGTTTTCAAGAATGAAGTTATATTGTACTGAGTAGTGCAACAACCTTGTTGCTTGGGTATTGATAAATGGAGGTGTTGGTTCGTGAGAGATTGGCTTCTCTCCATCTATCTTTGGAGTCATGAGAAAGCCGGCTGCTTTTCAAGATACTGTGTGTCCCAGGAAATGATGGTTTGGGGACGTGTTGTTTCCAGAATTTCATCATCATGTGATGAACTCGTACGGATTCATTCATTAGAATCCGCTGAGCCGATAGACAATATCTCCAAGTTCCTTTCAAAACTCCTATGTCAAACACCTCTCCACAGCTGAGCGAGCTCTACAGTGTGCTTCGGTGTATCTCTTTTCACTGACAATGGCTGAATTTGGAATGGGTGTCATCAACCATGGTTCCAACGGGTAACCTGCATCTCCTGTTAATGTAGGCACATACTCGTACCTTAAGTTTTGTTTTAAGTTTTTGAAGATCAAATCAGGTAGGTGACGTCCCCCATTCCCCATACTCTGATTAAACTGATTTCCGGTGTTTGTCATGACTCTTGCCAGCATATATGTTGGTCTTCAAATCTTGTGGGGTCCTTCGACGGTTCACAGACGGCGCACTGTGACTTTAGGTGAATGCAAAAGCCTTTGATGCAATTCTCGAGGATTGTTGTCAGCCCAATAGCGGATGTTATATACATACTACATGTCATATGACTTATTTTTTACCTTTAAGCCAACTTTTCCTTTCTCCTCTTCCATGCCACAGCTTCATAATGCGACGAGGCGGAGAATTAGCCCAAATCTGACTATCGTGCCGCGTTCCCAGAAATCTTGCATTTACATAAAAATTATCAGATTCGGATCACAAAATGAGGTATTATATTATGAGATTGGTTTACCGTGTCCTTACCGGGAACTTTTTAACCCATATTAATATGAGATTCTAAGGATTTTAGAGTCCTCAGTCTTGGGAATATATACCTGTCCTTCTTTCGTCCATGTGAATTTATATTCTTTTTTTATTTTCGCTTGTTTTGTTTGGGCCAGGAGGAATTGTTTTCTTGACATGGTGGTCGGATATATAGGTGGGTGCACTATGACCCATCTGAGCATGTGGTAGTCCTGAGGATGAAATATTTATTCGTCCTTTGGTTTTAATGTGATCTTTAAGTTTCGCCAGGAATAAATCACCCACGAGTTAAGAGCTGACGGTGTCTATTACGTCTCTAGGTTTTGTACGAGTATCATCGGAGCGGTTTCTACCTCCCACCGGCACCACAGAGGTCACATCTTCAGGTTGTACTACCGATTTTGTTACGTTGGATAAGTTGTGAAATGTAGTAACTAGATTTTCATGTGGATTGTCCGGAAGTTGCGCAATTCTAGGTTGTTCAACTGAGGCTCGTATTCCTAAATTTATTTATTTGTACACGCCCAATAAAGGCTTTTACATATAATAAAATTAAAAATACATTTGGTATAATCAAAGAATTAAGAGATAACAATTAATAAGTATCAAGTATAATTTTTTTTTACTTAAAACAACACAGTAAAATATAGGATACACATTCATATACATACAGTCTTAATAACAATGTTTTTATAGGTTGATAGACATTGAGTACCGTTGGTGTTCATGTAATTTTTATTCCCTGCGCTGTGCAGTCAGTTCATTACTGAGTTTATTTCTGCATTGGTACCTGAATTGTTACAATGGTAAGGTACATTCTGACAAACCGTTCTACTAGGCACATGAATGTTAATCAGCCTAAGGAGTTCAGGGGAGTCAAACATGTTATTAACAATTTTGTACAGAAAAAATAGATCAGTACATATTCTTCTTTCTTTTAATGTGGCAAGGTCCATAATTTTCAATAGTGACATGTAGCTAATGTTTTCAATAGGAATTCCTAATCTATAATTTATGTTTCGTAAAAATTTATGTTGGATTCGCTCGATAGATTTTTCACGAATATTGTAAAATGGATTCCAAATGGTTGAGTTGAATTCTATAGTTCCAGGGAAAGGATTATCCGAATGTTCAAACATTAGTCTGGCTCTCTGCCTTTCTGCAACAGTCGAGGGAAATTTGACCCACGTCTGCACTAACGTTTGGCTGATAGCCGAAGAAACATTTAGGATGCATCACCAAACTGACAACAGACTTACTGCCAAGCCCCTCTCATGGCATATACCTCGCTGGTACAAGCCCACCACATAGAATCTTACTGCAGTAAGACCATACCGTGATGATCAGCTCGAAGAATACTCGGAATCGATGCCTCAGTTACTGGACACCTGGAGCAGATTATATCAGCAACATCCGTCTCAGCGTACAAAAGACTCACGCAAGACACGGAAAATGACAATACGTCATCCAACAAGCCACGATACTCGTCGTACTCATACGGGTAATCAAAACGAAGAAGAGGACGAACTACGTTGGGAGACGGTATCTGTTCCAAATCAATCACTGGTGGCGGTGAAGCAGGAGGAGAATTAAGGATCAATATCTCTGACTCGTGGACGATTCTTCTGGGCACCATTCTTGGACAAATGACTGCAATCGGCCTTTGTTCTTCACCAAACGGCTCCAAAAATGCCCTCCTGGTGGGAGTATAGAGAGAAGAAGGTGTTTCAGACATGGTCAGAATGCAACTAAAGATGGTGCTGAAATGCATTTCATATAAAAGGAGCAGCAAATATGCAACTCCCGGATTAAAATATTTTCTCACGATAAATCGCACATGTGATGTCTAGACTTGATGATTAATTACTCTCCCACATGTGATATATCCCGTGGGAATGCAAATAAATAATTTACAGACATTTTATGTGGGAAAGGGACCATACCTCTTTTTTCACAGATTATACATTAATTATATGTGATTGGACTGGACAGTCATTTATTGTTTTCTTTTTGGTCGTAGAGAGTGGGATCATGATTGTATCGAAATTTGGAATATTATCACAAATTTGGTTTGCCTCATTTCCATGGGATTTTGAGCATCTCTTAGAACTCGAAATGGGATCCTTCTCTCGTTACGATTTTCCTCCAAACCTATAATCTCCAGATCCAAAGATCCTGCAGCCATTTGGTATGCGAGTTATTAGTAGTATTTTTTTGGAAATTTTCAATGGCAAATTATAGGTGCATCACACATTCATACTAAATGTGATGCTTATTGTAATTTCAATCACTTTTATCTGACAGTTTGGTATTTGTATTAGTCATGCATAGAACCTGACCATCTAACCTTTTCCTATCCCTAAATGAATGCCCCCTCCATTCCACTCCCCGGCGGGATTGATGAGGTCCTCAAGGAACACGTTTCATAAACGTAATGTGGAGACGTTTAACCCTTACAATACCATAATTTTTCCAGCCATTGAAAAAAAAATTTTTGACTACATTTTGGAGTTCTGTGATTTTTTTCAATATTTTTACAAATTATCATACGATTTTGGAAATATTTCATGTTGTTCCTGAGGAAGAACATTAGGGCTTCGGGGGTGTAAATCAAAGAACAGGTAGTACAAGAAGCATACATATTTTTTTTGTGTTTTTAATTGTTGAAAAATAAATATACAAAATTTGATACTAAAAAATTATAAAGGTCAACTTATTAAATTACAATATAATATTACGCTAAGATAATTTTAATTCACAATGAAAACTCTTTTTTATTTTATTTTTTATACCAAAACCATTTCCCTAAATTTACACAGGACAAACAATTTCTTTCTCTCTGGAGACAAAGGGCCAAATGTCTTCGTTTTGATTCAACGTTGGTTCATGCCCAATACCATCATATCTCAGATCAGCGATTGGATGTGGTGCAGGGTGGGCACGTTTTTTACCGAAAATAAAAAGAAATAAGTTGGGAAAAACTTATATCTGACTAAAAATGACAGAAAGGGGAGTTGTTCAGTTCTCTGACATTCTCCGAGGCGGCCAAGAAGCCGAAGGCGAAGCCCTCTCACCCGAAGACTTCCGAGATGATCAACAAATTCATTAAGTATAAACGTATCAATAACGCCATCAAGAAACTGAAGGAACGCGGCGGCTCGTCCCTGCATGCTATTAAGAAGTAGGTGTATCACCGCCAACTACAAGGTCGACGCCAACAAGCTGTCCCCCTTCATCAAGAGGTACCCGCCCTTGCCCATCTCTTCCGGAAAATTTGTCCTCGCTGAGAAAATCTGATATTACTCCGAAGACCTAAGGTGGCGGCGTCTCCCATCCCGGCCACTTCCACTAAAAAGGCCGAGGCATCCTCCGCAGCGGCCAAGCAGCCGAAAGCGAAGCCCTCTCACTAATAAATTCTCTTGTCTCTTGTCGAATATGTTCCATGTTCGACCCACTCGTCCAAACCTTATCGGCTTATGGCGTATGCACAATGTTGCACCCTCAGTCAAATTTCATTTCCGCATTGTTCAGGATTTTTATAGATTTTTCTCGAATTCCACTAATAGATTTAGTAGTATTTTTGTACAGAATACAAATTTGTCTGCTCAACAATATTTTTTATAATATTTTCATGTATGAAACATGAAAAATATTGTATAGAATATATTCAGTGATGGATTTGAGAATGCTACATCACAGTGAGAGTCCGCAGGCTCGTGATCTTTTTTTTGATCCACCGGAGATCCGCTCCCATCCATGAGAAGTTGTGGCTTTACCGGGCTGTCCTTGGGGCACGGTGCATGACTCCGGCTCTCCTCCCACTGCTCCTCCGACTGCTGCCTCTACCAAACTCTATGATTGAAAAATAATACTTAATGGTGTCATTTAAAACTCACCTATGTTGATAACAATATCAAACACAATAATCGCTGTAATATAACAATAAGAAATAATTACAAAAGTACTTACGGCGAGACGAACCGCTCGGTGGTTGTGTTGTACGCGTGTCTTGTGTTGGATATCGTGGTTTTCATCAAATTTGGTTTCTAGTCAAATTTTGATCGATAAGTTTGTGATTTCCATCGGCTTGAATTGTCTAGTGTCCCTTACGAAGGCAGCGTGCTATTCGAGTGTAATAATGGAGAAAAGTGCGAAAGAAATCGACGAAAAGATATTGGAAGTCTACCGTAATAGTTGTTGACGTCGAAGGGACAACCACATCCATTAGCTTTGTTAAGGTAGGTCTACCGATGCATTTTATGCCAGCCGGCGTTTACATCTAGTCAAATTTTGATCGATATGTTTGTGATTTCCATCGGCTTAAATTTTCTAGTGTCCCTTATGAAGACAGCGTGCTATTCGAGTGTAATAATGGAGAAAAGTGCGAAGGAAATCGACAAAAAGATATTGAAGTCCAGCGTAATAGTTGTTGACGTCGAAGGGACGACCACATTTGTTAAGGTAGGTCTACCGATGCATTTTATGCCGGCCGGCGTTTTTGAAAGGCCGAATAAGACAATAATATATAAGTATTTATGCCTTGATTGATCTTTTTTGATTTTCTGTTCCATTAGTAAAGTATCACGCGGCGTTTTCTCCGAATTCCAGGTGGAAAGTTCGAAATTGCAAATGGTTCACGTTTTGGCAACATAGAGGGCGATTTCAAGATGGGGTCTCGGGCACCGGCTATTTTCGTAATTTGTATCTCGAAGACCGGAGGAGTTGAATTTCCCACACAATACATCGTACATGCCGTAAAAATAACCACATTTTTTATAAAATTACGTAGGTACCTCCTAGCCCGCAGATTTGGGACGCTTAAATTTTTCTTTTTGCGTTTCAACTTTATTGAACGTAATTTGTATAATAATTTAAATTTTAAATCAGTATTTAGTCAGCAATTAATTAAGATTTTCGATATTAATGGAAGATTTTAAACAATTAAAATTTCAACATGAATTAGCCTGTGATCTGATAGCCCTACATCCACACTATCCGCTACCAGAGGCGGGCCGCTCGATTTTGAAACAAAAATATCCAAAGTTCCGCCTGCATCTTGAGTTGGAGCATTAACCCATCGATGGTATCCAAAGCAGTCTATAAGTCACTTAATTTAACTGTGTTGAGTGAATCCAGACGCTCTAGGTGTATGTTAATAACGCCCCTTTATAAAAATTGTATCGGTAATAAGTCCTACAACTCACTCGAGAAAACACAACAGTTCATCGAAAAAATCTGAGGTGATTTGCTTTGATCCAGGCCGGCAGAGTACATAAAATAAATGATACTCCCGCTGAAGAAACTCTGCATACCAAGTATTCAAAAGTTAGGTACACACTTGACACCTTTGTCAAGCGTAATCCCTGGCGAGCGAATATCGCGATTCCCCCGTGATTTACGCTAGATACGCTATCATCCTTAGAAATCGTGGCTTTGTCTCGGGCTTCTAGAACCACGTACCCTAAAACTTGGAGTCTCTTTATTGAAAAGGAGTCACCATTTTCATGCCAAGTCTTCGTTATGGCCAGGTTATGCAGATTCTGTTCGTTAAAAACTCCCGCTACCTCCTCTACTTTATTGTTAAGAGATCTAACATTCCAACACCCTATACATAGTTGTCGGCTCTTAAAGTTGGCATGCCGTTGTACACAACATTATATTCTCTCTCAGGCTTTGAGAGGATTTGTGTTGGAACGTTTCCCTGTTCTGGTATTGGTGATGACGTAACTATTTCAATTTCAATTCCTTTGTAATACCCAGATATTTTTTCCTGTTCCGCGCTCCACTACAGCCCCGGAATCTAATTTTATTTTTATGGGTAGTGGTATTGTTTCCGAAGCCATGTAGCGATATCTTTGCAATTAGTGGAGGGTCGACACTTTCACTATTGAGTTTAAGCAGTGTGGCACGGTCGTAAAACTGTTCACAAACACCATAGCGCAGAGTATATCCCCGTAAATCACTTACATTACACTAGACACCTGCGACACACTGTGGTCCATAACATGTGGCAGGTTGCAGACCTTTTTCGCCCGATGACCGGCGTCACTGTGCTGTTTTAAAACAACGTGGCAAATTTCAAGTTAAAATATTTTAACATTTATGATTAAACTTTAATTAAGCCCGACAGAGCGACAATAAAATTATTTTTACACACTGAACTTAAAAATTATCGCAGTTAATTTTTTGCTTCATTTAATCCCGAAAAACTATGAACTTTTCAAGGTATTCGAAATAAACTCGGAGCGTTTGCAAAAAGCCGCCGGCAGCAATGAAGTGCCAGAAAGCTATCTTTGTGGCAAGATATAAAATTTTCCCCGGATTGACAATTTATAATGACATTGTTGTGAATGTTATGCAAGACCACTATGGCAATGATCAGAGCTTCCACTCTTGTAGCATCAATTTTGCGTAAAAATACTTTTTCCATAGCCCAATTTACTAATTAGTTTTTTTTTTACTTTATGTTAATTTTATTTTCTTGATTTTCTTGAATATTTCCGCTCGGGTTTTCCTGTAAAATTCTCCGATCTCTTACTGCCTTCCCCTCCCGGCTGAACCATAGCTTCGTGTTTTACCATATCCTTCACTCGTAGACCGGACGTTCGGACTACGGACTCGTAAAAGACTAGTTACCTGCATTCACCCTTCTTTCAATATCTCTATCAGCCTTTCTATCTCTCGTAAACATACTGCCCAGATTCACAAACTCATCCACCTGCTCCAAGTATTCATCATTCACAACTATATTGAATTTATTGAAATATTATTTTGGCAGTTACCTACAATGTAACTATGCTAGTATATATAAATTATCAAGATATTATGTTTAAGTTAGTTCTGCAATGACTTTATGAGTAACTAGTTTCTGTAGTGTAGTGTAGGTACATGAGTTGTAATAATCACACTTCAAGTGATCGTTAATATCCGCTCGCCCACCGTGTGAAATAGAAAATTCTGAGAAACATTGCTGGCACTTCACTCTGCTATCTTCACCGCAAAGATTTTTTATGAATGGGTAGTCGCGGTAATTACGCGTTGCTCTGTCATTGCAAATATAAATTAAACATATTTACACTGCACGCGGTGAGCGTAAACTGTCGCTCGTTCGGTCTGCGAAAGAAAGAGTGAGAGCGGCAACATGTGGATCAAGGGCCACGCACCGTGCCCCGCCGTTCACTCGAGTCGCCAGCCACTGTGCTCACGCAAACCGGGACAAAATATAAACCGGCCGGGACTCCAGGACCCGTGTTTGAAACTGGACAATCCCGCTCAAACCGGGACGTATAATAAGCCTACGTATCTGACACTTTGTCAAAACTAAAAGGTCACACATGTGGTATTTCTAAGGTGTCACTTATACAATAAATACATCAATAAAATAAAATTGTATTTTAACGAAAACAGGGACTTCAATGGAATGAAAACTAAACTATATTCTGATCAAAAAGATTTCTTTCATATTTATTTCAAAATTATTTGATACTGACGTTAATATTGTATTAAGAAAGATTCGCTTTTAACATGTTTTAATCACTTATAAATCTTTTTTTTTTTAAAAACATCGTTCACATAGAGATTCGGCATTAAAAACCTAGGAGAAAAGTTGTACAGTTCACATACATAAGTTATAAAGTTTACAGTTTACATAAAATAACAAAAAAACAGCAAAATCAACACGTCAAAGCAGCCTGGCATGAACATCTTTAAACGCAGCTTTCTAGGCAGCGCAAGTCAGTGAGTAGTGTCCATCAGGGCGTCTAGAGTAACAGTCACGATCCTCAGCAGCAGAGAAATGTCAACATGAAAGCAAAATAACTAAATTATTAGAAAAGTACAAACATTTAGGCATCTAGGCACATAGAGTAAACAAAACTATTTAAATGGTAAATGTATTTGCAACAAGAGATCAAATAATAATAATAATTGGACAATTTGTAGAGCGCCGTTTTTGTGAAAAATCACCTCAAGGGCGCTTTACAATTCATTATAAATTCCTAGGTTCTATTTAATTTTATTATTTACAGATAAATACAATAACATACTTACCTGCTGGTCACTTCCGAAAAACACACTTTATTAGAAAGTTTATGCTTGGGAAAGATACGACTTTGTACGTGGAGGGCATTATATTTATATTTATAAGAAGATTAATGCCAAAGTTGAGTTAATTTTTATTTGAAAGACTGGAGAATTTGCTTTATTTTTACAAAATTAGTTATTTACTATGTTGCGAGCCGTGAAGCTGAAGGTGAAAGGTTTTAACTTATGGATACGACTGTCTGAAAAGATGAGTTTTTAGTTTAGCTCTAAATTCCGCTGAATCTGTGATCATTCTTAACTCGTGTGGCAGTCCATTACAGGCTTTAGGTCCTGACACTCCGAAAGCACGTTCACCGAATTTAGTATCTGGTGTGCGCTTTGGTTCCTTCAACCTTCCGATAGCTGATGTTGCTGCTGACCTGAGGGTTGATTGTCGCGAATTGGAATTTTCTGGAATACACATTTCCGATAAGTAAGCCGGAGCCATTCTGTTAAGGGATTTGAATACCATCCAGCAGGGCTTAAACTGGATTCTTTCAGGACACTTGAGCCAGTGAAGATTTTTGAGATGCTCAGAAATATGGGAATATTTAGATACGCCGGTGATGAGTCTTGCCGCAGCGTTGAACACAGATTGTAATTTGCTGATTTGATATTTCGGAAGACTAGCATATATTCCGTTGCAATAATCTAGACGTGAAACAACATATGAATTGACTAGTAATTTAGTCGCCTGTGTTGTCAAGTTTCTCCGTACTGCTTTAATTTGCCTTAATTGAAAGAACCCCGTGCTTACAGTTCTGTTCACTTGAGTTTTAAGGGAGAAATCCGCTTCCAGATTGACACCTAGTAGTTTTATGCATGTTTTTGGAGTGACGTCACTTTCTGAAATGGTTATTGGGGAGTTATCAATATTATGCTGACGTCTGCTTGTGGCTGTCCAGAGAAACTCGGTCTTTGCAGGATTCAGTTTCAATCTATTTGAGGTCATCCAGCGCGTGATTGCTTCTAGACACTCAGTTACGCGAGTTTTAAGACTGCCTATTTCCTCTGGTAGGCAGTAGAAGTAAACTTGCTGGTCGTCAGCGTAGCAGTGAGATAGAAGACCAAATGATTCGATAATTTTAGCGGCATCATTTGTGAAGAGGATGAAGAGAAGTGGGCCCAGAACAGACCCTTGGGGAACTCCAGATGAAAGGGTTGCATATTTCGATTGGTTTTTCCCCATTTTAACGGCTTGTACGCGGTTGACCAAGTAAGATATCAGCCAGTCTTTCACACCGCAGTTTAAGTCAAAGGATTCTTCTAATCGTTTAATAAGGAAATCATGTTCAATCGTGTCAAAAGCGGCACTATGTCCAAGACCGAAAGTAGTGCCAGTTTACCTGACTCGATAGCAAGAGTTATATCCGCCAAATACGTAGTAATCCAGTTTCCGTTGAGTGAAACCTTCTATATGCGGATTTTAAGTGACATATTATCTGTGAAGCAGTGATTTTTCCTAGGATTTTGGATATTAATGGAAGATTTGAAACGGGTCGGTAATTTGAAAGATCTTCAGCGTCCAATTGCAGTTTTTTTATTAATGGAGTTAAGACGGCTGATTTGAGGGGTTTCGGTAAATCACCCATGCTAAGTGACTTATTGAAAAGACAAACAAGAAAGGGAGAAATTTCATTGCAACACTAATTTAATAACCACGTTGGAATAGGGTCAAGTGAGCACTGCTTGTTCAGTGAAGAGAGTATTAACTTCCTAACTTCTTCAAGGGATGTAGGTTTGAAGGCAGATAAGTTTCCGCTACTGCATTTAGTAAAAGATGGTGGTGAGGCGGAGGCTATTTTGGGCGCGTATTGACTTAATTTTATCGAGAAAAAAATTAGAGAAGATTTCCGGAGCTATGTCAGTTGCATTTTGTGCATGGACGTCGGCCCCGACCGTCTTTATTGAGTTCCACAGATTTCGCGGGTTTTGACGCTCACAGTCGATCCTACTTGTCCAATATTCAGACCTTTTCGAACGGAGCTATGTCAGTTGCATTTTGTGCATGGACGTCGGCCCCGACCGTCTTTATTGAGTTCCACAGATTTCGCGGGTTTTGACGTTCACAGTCGATCCTACTTGTCCAATATTCAGACCTTTTCGAACGAATTAATAACGTATATTCTTTTTGGGCCCGTATCCAATCGTCCCGCGTAATAACCCCCGCATTCTTCGTCAAACCAGTCATCAGATTTTCGTAGTCGCCGAGTTTTTGTAGAAGTAGGAGCGTATTTGTTTAAAAGAGTTGAAAGAACAGTATTGTAATAATTCGCCAGTTTGGTTGGTGATTCTGTTTCCTAAACGCTTTGTTTGCAAAGCGGAGAAGCTTTTAGCTCTGACAAGAAATCGTCAAAGTTAAAACCACGCCATGCTCTAGAGGTGATGGTTACGTAAGGGATTTTCGGTGGGTTAAAATCAATTTCTAAGCGAATTAGCCTGTGGTCTGATAGCCCTACATCCACGCTATCTGCTGCCAAAGGCGGGCCGCTTGACTTTGAAACAAAAATATCCAAAGTTCCTCCTGCATCGTGAGTTGGAGCATTAACCCATTGATGGTATCCAAAGCAATCTAGTAAGTCACTGAATTTGACTGTGTTGGGTAACTCCGGACGCTCTAGATGTATGTTAATGTCACCAGTTATGAAAATAGTATCGGAAAGTCCCACAACCCGCTCGAGAAAACACGACAGTTCATTGAAAAAGTCCGAGGTTATTTGTTTTGAGCCCGGTAGGTACAGGGTACATAGAATGAATGATGCACTTGCTGACGAAATGCGGCACGCCAAGTACTCGAAAGTTAAGTACGCGCCAATTGACAGCTTTGTCAAACGTAAACCCTGGCGAGCTAGGATCGTAATACCCCCGTGATTTATGCTAGAGATGCTGTCATCTCCTGAAATCGTGGCTTTAGTTCGAGCTTCTTCTAGAACGACGTATCCTAGGGCTCGGAGTCTCTTTATGGAAAAGGAGTCCCCGTTTTCATGCCAAGTCTCCGTTATGGCAAGGATATGCAAATTCTGCTCACTGAAAACTTCACCTACCTCTTCTATCTTATTGTTCAGAGATCTAACATTCCAACAACCAATACCAAGTTGTCGGCACTTGGAGTTGGCATGCCTTTGTACCCTCGCATTAACCAAATTAAATTCTCTCCCAGGCTTTGAGAGTATTTGCGTTGAAACGTTTCCCTGTACTGGTGTTGTGAAGACGCAACAATCTCAATGCTTTGTTCCAGATGTTTTTTTCTATTACGCCCCCCACGACAGCCACGGAACCTAATATTACGCGAATTGGTTTTAACGCGCCTTAGACTATACAGTTAAACCTTTGCAGCTATTAGAGGGTTATTATTATTGATACTCAGTAATGTTGCTCTGTCATAGCGGATGCTGTTCTCCATAGCACAAAATGTACCCCTTGTAAATCACTCGCTGTCCACTTGACACTGTTAGCTATCCACCATTGTTTATAACTAACTGCACATGTGTTTGCGAGGTTGCGAGTCCCTTTTGAGCGATACGTTGACACTGTGCCCTTACAGAGCTGTTGGCCGATTTGAAAAACATATTTTAAAATATATGTTTAAATTTGATTTAAGCCCGGAATAATCACAATTAAAATTATTTCATTATTATACACTTATTCTAAAAATTATCGCGGTTGTTTTGTGTTACGTTAAAAAAACCGGGTTGTTTTGTGTTAAGTTAAAAACCCGCGGTTGTTTTGTGTTAAGTTAAAAACCCGCCGGCCGCCTCGAGAGCGCCACAACACTAGTTATACACTCATTGAATCATTTCAAGTCTATATTATTAAACATTTTAAATTATAGATACTCCCATGCTACTGGTGCTGGCTATTTGTGCTATTACTGCTATCTTATTAGCTTCTATTTTACGTTTGTTGATTTGGGTCTCATAATACTGATTATTTTTAATAAAATTCATTAGACCACATATCATCGAATGCATCATCACAGACACAGTTGGCAGGCAACTAAAGGAGCGAGTGTGTACATGCGTGTGAGTGTAACCTGAGATCAAGCGAGGCCCTGCGACTCTATACATTCTATTCCTGTTTAAGGGAGCCTCGACGAATGTGTACAGCCGGCATAAAAGCAATAGAAAATACTTCAAAAATGTCCCCAATTCGATCTATCGATCACTGGAAATTTGTTGCTGCACTCTGAAATGACAAATAACAATTCATTAATTTAACTTAAATAACAAACAGATATACTAAAATGAAGGTTTATAAATTTGAAAGTACTTGGGAGTTATTTGAAGAGAATAGGAAATACCTCAAAAATGCTAGAAAAATTTTTGACCACTCCCACTAGCTCTTTGAAGGAGTCATTATTTATTTCCTGGGCCTTTGCCATTCGGCTTCCCACATCTGGCGTAGCAACCAAATTCCTCCGTTTCATTTTTGACCTAAGGCCGGTGGCTTCCTGGACAGTGTGTGAACCCAAGTCAGGTGAGGTCTCTGGTTGTTCATTGGAATACTATAAAACACAAATATAATTGGCATTGGTGATGAAAGGTTAACCACATGTTGACAGAATACATTATAATATTTGAAGACAATAGTTACCTCAATCTCCACCACAACTTCTTCTGCTCCCCCCCCCCCCCCCCCCCTATGCTGCTTTCAGGCAGTCCACTGCCCTCAGAACTGGCTCTGCCAATAATATTGATCACCTTTTGGGTTATATCAGTCAGAACAGGTATTTTTGTGGCATTACCAGTGCTGAGGGCAGCTCGCCTGGCATCTGCATTTCTGGCACGGCTTTTACATTTCAGGTCACGCCATGTCTGAAAAGGCAAGAATAACAACAGGTTAAAAGTGATTTACGGACTTGATATCAAGTGTCTCCATAACAGTTTATAAGAAGGTGAGTATTTTCGTAATAAGAAGCAAATAAGTCAGTTTGTTTACGTAGGTAAAAATAAACACTGTTTTCCACTGCTCCGCTGATTTTACAGGACCAAGCTCGGCCAGATGCTCCGCCAACTTCTGCCAAATTTGTTAATTTTTTTGTGCGCCTTGCGGTCCAACAAATCTCCCAGCAGCAAATTCGGAATGCTGAGCCATATAATCCGTGAGATAATAATAATAATAATAATAATAATAACGTAATATTTGTATAGCGCAGTTTTGTGTCATTTCACTTCAAGTGCGCTTAACTATAATAAATTTAAAAATAATCCTACAGTGTTCCTTACGAGATCATTACAAAATATTTATAAAATAATACCTATGAAATAAAGAATATACAGTATTTACAAAACAATGACAAGAGAACAAAAGATTAACAAAACAGTGCTGTTATAGCACAGAGGAAAATAATAATATACAAAAACAGTGTTATTGTAGCACAGGACAAAACAAGAACTTTTAAACTAAAATATAATACACTAACTTCTTACAAAAAATTCAGATATTAAACATAAAAGTACAATTAGGAGGAAACCGAAACCAAACGATTACCGGATACTTGAGAACATGACTTATTACTTGTATTGAAAAGATGTTAGGATTCATGAATGGTACGATTTTTTAAATAATTTTGTTTTTAAAGCCCGTTTAAATTCTGCCAAATTCTGGATATTAGTAAGAGCTGAGGGAAGTTTATTCCAAATGAGAGGGCCAGTTACACGAAAAGAGCGATCATAGTAAACGGCTCGATTTGACCGAGAAAGTTCGATTAAACGATTGGTAACATCCAGATCTGCTGACCTTAGAGTAAGCTGTCTCTCGCTTAAGTTTTGTCGGACACATAGTTCCGATATATAGGCAGGCGCCATTCCTTGCAATGCTTTGAAGGTCATTAAGCAGATCTTGAACTCTATTCTTTCAGGACATCTAAGCCAATGAAGGATCCCTTAGAAGCGGGGTTATATGACAGTACTTAGATTCACCAAAAATCATTCTCGCCGCAGCATTGAAGACGGACTGTATTCTATTTAATTGTGTTTTAGGAAGGCCAGCATATGCACTATTACAATAGTCCATACGTGAGACAACGAACGAATTTATGAGGGACTTTGCTCCATCAGAAGGAAGGCATCTCCTGATTGACTTTATCTGCCGTAGATGGAAAAAGCCAGAACTCACAGCTTTTGAAATTTGCGACTCAAGAGAAAGACTATTGTCTAGAGTGAAACCAAGAAATTTTATTTCTGTAGAAGGAATTATATCTGTGTCCTGAATACGGATTGGACTGAAATCTATGAGGGCTTGCCTTCCAGGAGAAGCTATCCAAATAAATTCCGTCTTTGTCGGGTTAAGTTTGAGTTTATTGACAGACATCCAACTTGAGACTGTGTTAATGAAACTAACCACCTCGTTTTTAAGGACGTCTTTTTCGTCCGGGGAGCAAAACTTGAAAATAAAAAAATCATCCGCGTAGCCTTGTGATTCAAAGCCAGCTGAGTGAATGAGTCGTTCGAGACGATTCGTATATAGAATGAAAAGAATGGGACCCAGGACAGAACCCTGGGGAACTCCGAATTCGATGGGAGTTTCAGGTGATGTACATTTATTGAAAGTTACTGAAGCTACTCGTCCAGACAGGTACGATGTCATCCATTGGAGAACATCACCTCGAACGCCAAATTCGGTTTCAAGCACATTTAATAAAATACTATGATCTACCGTGTCAAAAGCCGCACTCATGTCCAGAACAGATACCAAACCCAACTTACCTGCTTCCATCCCGATGATCAGATCTGAAATTACCCGCAAAAGAACAGTTTCTGTTGAATGAAACTGTCGATAAGCGGATTGATTTTTGGCAAATAGACCAGCGGAGTTCAAGTACCCCACCAATTGTTTGGCAACGATTTTCTCAAGCAGTTTTGATAGAAATGGTAGGTTGGATATAGGCCTGTAATTATCCGAATTGTCAGTATCAAGGTTTGGTTTTTTTAGAATCGGAGTTATAATTGATTTTTTAAGTATTCCCGGTACAAGTGAATTTACTAGTGACTTCTGGATAATTGCGGTAATTACAGGCGCTATATCCGGGAGACATTGTTTTAAAAGCCAGGTAGGTATGGGGTCTTGTGTGCATTGTTTGTTTGGACAAGATTTCACAGCACGCGTCACATCTTCTTCTGTTATTGCTGCGAAAGTAGTGAAGTCTCCAGAGAGCGGACTTGGTGATGTGACAGAAGGCGATCCTTCCACACTGAGGTCCCGAATTTTCTCAACCTTACTTCGAAAGTGTGTTGCAAAGCTGTTCGCTTCAAGGGAGGAATCGACCTTGATGTTGTTCTCTCCAGACAAAGTCTTTATATTCTGCCAGAGTTTTCGAGGGTCCTTTTCTGATTCAATTTGGTCACACCAAAAGTTCGATTTTTTCTGTGTGATTTCTTCTTTGTACACGTTTTGCTGGGCAATCCAGAGCTGCCGATTGCTGAGAGTCGGATTTCGTCTATACATCCGCTCAAGTTTCCGCATTTCCCTCTTCTTTTGAAGACATTCAGCATCGAACCATTTGCTGCAATTCCTAATGCGGCAGACCTTCTCTGTGAAAGGAGCATTTTTATCGAGTAATGCCCTTAGCGTAGAATTATATAGTGTTACTAACTCTTCAACTTGGCTCTCGCTATACTTTTTCTTATCACAGAGAGGCGACGCTTTTAATTCGTTGCAAAAAGCCTCGAAATCGAATTCTCTCCAATTTCTTGAGATTACGGATTTGAACTCCAATTTTGGAGGATCGAAGGCAAACACGGATGTCACGAGACGATGATCCGAGAGTCCAATGTCAGTAACATCCACGCTATTCGGGGGAAACCCGACCCGAGAAATTATAACGTCCAGTGTACCTCCCGCGTCATGAGTAGGTGAGTTCACCCACTGGTCGCAGCCGAAGTCACGTAGAATTTTGTTAAATTTTATTGTCAAGGGATTGGTTTTCTTTTCCAAGTGAATATTTATATCTCCCAGAATGATAACGTCGCAATTATAGTTGGAGGTGCACTCTAGGAGAGATCGAAATTCATTGAAAAAAGTTGCAGTGGCTGTAACTGACCCGGGACGGTAGATGGAAATTATCACGAGGGAAGCGCCATTAGCAGAAGCCTTGCAGCCGACAAACTCAAAAGTGGTATAAACCTGACGTATCCCTATACTGTCTAAGCGAATACCACTTTGCGCTACAATTGCAACCCCCCCGTGATTTGTAAAATTAATATTAGTTGAGTCGGTTTTGATCGGCCTTGCAGCTTCATACACCGAGAACCCACTTGACCGAAGGGTTTTGATGGAGTAGGAGTCAGCATTCTCATGCCAAGTCTCCGATAGCGCCAAAATGTGAATACCTTTGTCTCTTATCAAATCCACAATATCTTCGTGTTTCTTGGCAATCGATCTCGCATTCCAAGCAGCAACAGTTAGAGACTTTGGCAGGCGCAAGTTCCTGGTTTGTGCTAACCGCAGATTTTTAACCAATCTAACCTTTCTCCCGGCTCTACAGCCTCTTTTTCTTCCTTTCCGTTGAGGAAGAAGCACTCTATTGTTATTTTCATTATTAATACCATTGTCACTAATATTATTGTTTGTTAACGGCAAGGGTCGTAAAGCGTACAGTTCGTCCAAAGTATACCTTATCATGATTTACGACCTTACGACCCATCTCGAAACAGTTCTCACAAAAAAAACAAGAGGTAACCTTCGGTCATCGGTCCACCCCGGCAGCAAAACATGTGGCATACATCTGTCCAACCACACTGCACACTGCACTGTTACAGAAAGTTAAGTCTGTTAAAATGTTTTTGAATGAAACTATTCGATATTTAAAACTATTATATCTATTAGAATTTACACTATACAACTATTTTAACATAAAAAACACAACAATTTTGTTATTTCACTTATAAGGACGCACTTTCAGAAAACTGGTATAAAAACTACCCCGTTAAGAGAATTAAAATCCGGGAGCTTATGTAGATACGTGTCTGCAGCTCCTAAGCGCGAACACTATTTAATTTAATTTATACGAGATAATTGATTTGTTGGACCGTCGATCGAACTTTCTTGCTGAAATTATAATAACAGCATTCTGAATGTCAACAAGTTTAAAATACTTAATAATAACTACAAATTTTCAACACAATAATGTAAGATAAGTTTATAGGTTATAGTGGAAACTCTGCCGTATACAAAATACAAATAAATTACTTACATTTCTTTCGGACCTGGCATTGTCAATTTGTTGTTCTCGGACATTGTTGTTTGATGCGTAAAGCGTAAATAAACAATATTTAACGTTTCCGATACCATAGATAATTGACCGCTGCATAGAAAATATCTCAAGTGTTGTCAGCGTAAGTCAATTTCTTATTGATTGCCTTATCAATATCGGTTCGGTACAAAATCATCGGTTGTTACGCCTTGTCGATTCGATATTGTAAAGATAACGATTCCAGTGTGCTAGGACCCCTGATAGGGCACACATAGAAGAAGAAGATGCAAAAAGTGTTTTGGTAATTTTTTTTTAGTGTCCACGGAGAATTATATATTTTAGTAGTAGTGAAGATTCCTTGGATGCCAGGGCAGCTGTAATGTCCAGATAAAATTTTGAAAGTCTCGATCAAGTCACCTCTTTCTCTTCTTTCTTTTAAGGTTGGTAATCTTAGTTCCTTGAGTCTATCTTCATATCGCCGATCTTTCAAAGCTCTTGGTATTTTAGTGAATCGTCTCTGTACTCCCTCGTATCAGATTTATATCCTTTGCGAAGTAAGGACTCCATATTTGGAAAGCATATTCCAGGAGAGGTCACACATGTGTTTTATATATTTTTGACATCATGTCCGGTGTTAGGTCAAGGAATGTTTTCCTGATTAAATATGTTAGTGAGTTTGGTCTTTTCACAATCCCAGCGATGTGCGGTTCCCATTTTAAATCTTGTGATATGGTAACGCCTAAGTCTTGTTGTAATGTCACTGCTTTTAGTGGCGTTCCATTAAGTTTGTATGCAAGTGTAGGGTTAGTTTTTCCAACATGTAGGACAGTGCATTTTTCCACATTGAGTTTTAGAAGCCAGTTGTTTGTCAATTGATATATTTCATTTAAATCATTTTGCAGTTGGTCGTGATGTGTGTGTGGGTTGGCAATTGGCATATCATCGTAACCTTTCAACAAAAAACCGGGTTGAGATATGATTTGAAAAACAATATGTAGATTGGTTCATTGTTTGAATTCTTTCCTATTCCCATGTTGGAGTATTCTAGAATCAATTAATTATCAAAACCCGGGTTATCGGATATTTTTTAAATTATTTTCTCTCCAAACAATGTTTAGTTCCTTGGTTACAGCTGACAGTGGCTGACAGTTTTAAACCAAAATCAATTAATTTACATTTATCCTTCTTTCAATATCTCTATCAGCCTTCCCATCTCTCGTAAACATACTACCCAAAAACACAAACTCCTCCACCTGCTCCAAGTATTCCTCATTAACAACTTTATTGCACCCTGTTTCCGTATTCTCTCTAATGGTGGTCTTACACTAGGGCGATACTGAGAGTATCTTGCACTCTGGAACGTGCCGCAAATATACCATATATTACTTTTAAATTATTTAATTGTGAAATAACACAAATTAATCTTGTCAAATTAGTGTTATTTTACTTGTGCGATTTGAACCCGCGACCTTCTGATTGTAAGTCGAAAGCCTTACCCCTCGACCACGGAGGCTGTATGTTTCCATCGAGTACCTTAACAGGTTCAAAATAACATGGGGTGGTGCGCTTGATTAATTTATTATTATCACTCTTTATCCATCAAATTGTTAAACTTATGTATAATACAAATAAAACATTCTCCACCCATTTATTTTACAAAGAGACTAAAATATTTTGTATGTATTTAAAAACAAACTTTCTAATATGTAAATGAAACAATGTTACTTTGTTTGAACCACTTGTACTATATTTGTTTGAAGCCGACCGGTTTCGGAACAACCGTTCCTTCCTCAGGGCAAACATATAGTAACATTGTTTCATTTATCTATAATGGATTACCACAAAGTTATAGCTACATTCAAAAGTATTTCAAATATGTATTTAAAAACCAAAATTGTTTTGAAAAAAATGAAAATAGAATTAGCAAAAGGACCAATAATGTATTTTACATTCTCCAAAACAATACCAAATTAATCCAAACACATAGCAGTTTTATTGGTCCTCGTACATTTAATCTTCTACCAAAACAAATTCAAATGACAGATAAAATATAATTTTACATAAAAGAATTAAAATTACGGCTGAATGATGCAGATGTTGAAACAATTTTTCTATAAATTCTATATAAATTTCACTTTTCAATACAATTCTACTGTAACTTCAAGACTAACTTTATTTACTTTCTTGAACCTATAATAAAAAATCAACAAACTTTTATGTTTCACTTTTTTACTATAATGTTTTTTTATAGATACCTATATTTTTATACTGTTACTTTAAAATATACATTTTTTACTTGTACTTTTTGATGTAATTTAGCATGTTTGTTTGTAATACTCACAAAGGAGTACCTTAGTTGGTTCCCATTCCATACTTTATCTTATATTTCTATTTTTGAAATGTATGTAGAAATAATGGGAAAATATAAAGAGAAAAAAAATTATGCGTTTATCTGAACAAACAGAATGTGATGTATTCTTACAAAAATATCAAGAGATAATTTTACATAATTTCCTCACGAAATTATATAATAATATCAAAATATGCAGGGTACTGCCTGATAATAGTATTAATTATCATGTTCCCACTGTATTTATACTTTCTTATTAATTAATTATCATTAACCTACTGCATTTATATTTATTTCCATATGAATTTTAAATTACATATGCAATCTTTTTATGGAAATATAACAAATAACAAAATTTAAATGTAAGGATTTAATATATCAACATTATGTTTGTACGCATGTGTGTAAATGCACATGTTTTTATATCTATAATTTTATATTTTTATCTTTTATTTTGTCTTTTTATATATATATATATGTATATTTAATTTTTTTTTCTGATTCATGTCTTTTTCACTAAATAAAAAATGTTATTTACCTGCCTCGGAATAGACTTTGTCTAGTTAGGTGGGTAAAAGAAATCTATGTTCATAAATAAAAATAAAATAAATGCCCGGGTTGCCGGCACTGAAACTGAACTGATAATATTCATGTCATATCATTATTTATAATTCAAACTGTTTATAAACTTTTTATTTCATGTTTTTTGTCAATGATATTGAAAATCACTAGATTTTATGATGATTTCTGTTTATCATTAAAATATTTTCTTGTATAAGTAAGTGTTCATTGGTCAGCAATTTGAATATTTAACCCCTCAGGCTAATTTGTTTGCTTTTGGGAACAACTCAAATGGGTCTTTTAGAAATTGTTGCATCTCCCACTGTCAGAAATGTGATCTAAACGGTGTTAGAAAGAGAAATTACAGCGATTTATATTCAAATCTAAAAGTTAACCATAGATTTAAAATACCCTGTACACTTTTATGAAACCAGAGTTTTTGACAGCAATTTGTAATAGAGATTATGAAACCTTATCAATTTTTTACGAATAATTTTTACATGAAGCGATGAAAAGTGAGGGAATAAAAACATCAATAATATATGTATAGTTCATTTCATCATCTTTCGAAAACAGTTTTTTCGGATACATTCATAAATATTCCATCTATTTGGATTTTATTGCAACGCTGTATTTTGACCTTCTGAAAAATTTGAAGATTTATTAAAAAACGAATTTTATTGAAAATAAATTGTTTAATAATAATTTAACTCTTTGTATGGCTTGATTGAGACAATATCATAATATGATATTATATTTGAATGTAATTTTTTTGAATAAAATATTATATTTTATGAAAATAAATGTACTAAAATGTGCTCTGGCTTTTTATTTAGTTTTTTTTGCTTAATTTATGTTTTAACCACTACAGAGTTTTGATACCAACCCTGATGTTTGGCAGAAGAAAGATGCGGTAAAATGAGATCGCTGAGGCACACTGTATGATGTGCAAGTGGATGGAAAAAGTTGGGGACTCCCCACCAACACAATATAGCACGATCGACTGAACACTTGGGTTAGATCATGTCGAGAAGTAGAATAAGAGTATGTATGCATATCAATGAAGCAAGGTTTTTTAAACATTGATTCCTAACAGGAGGTCCCGAGGAAAATAATTTCTCGGATGCTGTATGGAGTCTTTTTAAGGAAAGGGAGGAGAGGAAGTTTATTATGAGTAGGAAAAAGGTATGTAGGTGAGTATGAGTGAGTCAGTGTGGGAGTGACGGACGTATGAATTCATCCCTCCCACTGCGTGGCAAGGGTATGGATTGAAAGGATCGGCTCTCGATCCGGCCCGCCACGCAGATGGATAGATGCATCGCCGCCAAGACCTAGACAAATCTTATCCCAAGTGGTTTGCTACTTTTTTGACTTATCAGGGGTGCCCGGGTTCATGGGTGAAGCATGTCTAGGTCTTGGCGGCAGATGCTTTTGCCCACCTACTGAGTGGCAGGCCGGATCGGGAGAGACTGGTTGAGGGAGAAGGAAAAAGGTATGAGGGATGGGTAGAATCTGGGGTCAATGTATCCAGGAGTGACGGATATATAAATCCATCCCTCCCATTGTGGGACAAGGCGATTGGTCGAGGGAGTCCGTCTGGAGAGGTAAAAAGGTCTCCTCAACCAGTCTCCCGATCCGGCCTGCCACACAATAGGAAGGCAAACGCATGTGCCGCCAAGACCTAGAAAAACCTCATCCCATGAAACCGGGCACCCCTGTTAAGTCACCAAACGTAGCGGTCCATTAGGGGTGACCTATGTCAGTGGGAGTGGTTGAGATAATAAACAGGAATCTGCAGATATTTCTCTATTAATTAATTTTTTTTATAAAGAAAGACATTCCCGGGTTACGGATAACCTGACAATATTTGAAAATATCCTACTACCATCACAGTAAGCGGAAAATGGTGATTGCAGCCGAGGAATCGAACACGTGAGGCCTGGGTGGAACCCAAACGCTATGCCAACTCAGCCACTGACCGGTCAAATTCACTAAATCAAAGAAAATGGTTAGTATGGTAAAACACAGATCTATAATATTGTTGTATTGGATAAATAAAGAAAATGGCTACCATGGTAAAACAGAAATCTACTAATTTGAATATATTGATAAATCAATGACATCTAATGGCAATATTGGTTGCAGGTATTGTTGAGCAAAAAAGCTGGATATGATGATTATGATTTTGTTCAGGCTTTTAATACAATAGTTTTGCATATCAAAAGCGCAATAGATTCAGGTTTGCTTTGATTGTTTTTTTTTCACAACGGGAGTCTTGTGAAATTAAAATAATTTTACCTGCCTTCTGCCAGAAATTTTTAAAGTGTGGTGTTATTTGGGCTCCATTTGATTGAAGCTCTCGACGTCTGAAAATCTTGATGTTCTAAGCTTATACCAACTAATAAATTCTCTATTTCCAACTTCTGGATATTCTGAAAGATGCTGTGTCAACTAGGAATACATCAAACTGGACAAACATCCAATCTGGAACGTTTTACTCGTCAAGTTTGCCTATTTATAAAAAGATTGCAAATTTGAAGTACCTACATGTAAGTATAAACAGCCTAACGATTCTATATCTTCGGTTGGGATCGTTATCGAGATAACGGACGTGATCTATTTTGATTTTTACATATTTACTGTCACATATTTTACTTTGGATCATTTTAAACACGAATTCCTACAAGTATGCATGATTATTTATTCATTCGATGTACGTGTAACTTAGAAAAAGTAACTAAATCTGACGGGAGATCACGTTCATTATCTCGATAATGATCCCACAAAAGATATAGAATCGCTCGGCAGGTCATGGGGGAAGTTTTACTATTTTGTGACATGCATCAAAAGTTAGTTGCTGAACTGTCTGAAAGGGATGTTGAAAATGTCAATGGTCAATGCAGAATCGGTTGAAGAAATCAGTGTCAAGTTGAAAGAGTCGCTCTGTTGATTAGTGCATTCTGATTTACACAAATCCTTGCTTTCGGAGCATAAAAAAGTGCATGGGATCTCCCACAAGTGTAATTGTTAGGCACATAGATCATCCAGTTGATTAGTCAGATATCTCCAAATACTACGTCTTGATTTAATAATAATAATTTTTTATTAATATATTACGCTATTACAAATTTTAATTTATTAAAAATATTTAGAAAAAATATTTTACAAATATTTGTACATAAAAGAAATTTAAAAAAATAATATAGCAATTTAAAAAAAAATCTCAGGCAGTGGTGAAGATTTCGTCAGTATGGAGAGACCCTTTCAAGAATCAAAAGAATTTCTGTTTTGAATCTCTCCTTACCGACGCCAAATATATCAATCTCGGAGGAGTTTGGTTCAGGAGCAAAATACTCCTTCCTACGGGAGAACCATTGGCAGGTTTTTCCTACAGGCAGGAAGATGATGACGCTGTCTAAAATGGTCATATGGAACATAGAGACCCATGCGCTACAAAATGGCTGAGTTCTCAATATAGCCTCGCAGCAGTCTGAATAAGTAGGTGGCGGCATACCCCTCTCTTCTGAGCTGCAGGGAGTGAAGTCCCAGCCCAGAAGAAAGTTAGTCGGGTAGAGCCATGGTTAGTGGCCATACTCCCTCAAGTAGAGAAATCTTAGAAACTTTTTTTGAACCCTCCAATATGATAATGAGGAAAGCAACATTCGGATGCTCACCATATATCAAATATTATTTACATTTGTCTGCTTTACGTGTTAATATGCTATAAAATAACACCGGGAGGCATAACAGTCCAGTTCATTAGTTTGACATTGTTAACTAAAACAAAAGAGCCCCTCGTGGAATCGCCAGTGTTTACTAAAAAGGGGCGCCAGGCTATGGCAAACCTGCTTCCGGCATCTAGCTCAGTCGTTCCGGCTTTAAGCAGGCTCTCTTCACTCAGGGCGCGGGTTGGCAGCAAAAATAGGTTAATTGGGGGGGGGGGGAAACTCCACACATGATCTGTCTCAAATCAAAGAATGCTTCAGGGTAACAAAAGCAGTGTATTGTATCCTATAGTTGGTTACATCGTACATGGATTATAAATCAGGGTAAAATTGGCTAACTGGAACCTAACTCTCTCTCCAAGTCTGGGTTTATCGCGCAGGTGCAAGGCAATTTACATGGACACAATTAAATGGGAAAATGAGGCAACTCACTGTGTTTGTCGGGCGGACGGCGTGTCTTCTCAGCCGTCACGTGCTCCATAAGCGAGGAAAAAACATACCGAGTCCCAAAGGGAGGCCCGAGAACGCAGCGTACGTTAGTTTGAAATCCACCGACGTAGAAAACCACTGCCGGAACGGGGGACCAACACAAATTCCTCCCCGTCCATAGATTAGGCGTACGTAAATCTACATGTTTGGTTTAAAAATGGCCAACGGACCGAACGTGTAGCGTAGGTCAGTTTGGTTCGGCCGCTCGATGCTTTCTGGCGCGCGGGGTCTCTCTGGACCGAGGGCGGAAAGGCGGGAAGCGGGGAAGGGGTGCCCGCCGTTGGGGTCAGGCGATTGGTAAGCACCAATCGAAGCAAGCTTGCAGTGTGGCCATTCCAAAAACAATTCCTCCCGGTAACTACTATGCACCTAACCGTGTTACATAACAACATTTTGAAATATCCTCCTAGTAACACAGAAAACATCAACATTTTGTTTCATTCACTACAAGTTTTTGTGCATGTTTCAAGATGTTGAAAATCAAGGAATAGGGATACAGGAATGGATAGTATGTATACTCCCTCGTACACAGGTACCGCATAAACCTCTTTTTTACTCCTTCCATTTTTAGGATATGGCTCTGTTCAGGAAGGGTCCAAATAATGAAACTGTATTCCAGGATACTGCCAACAAGTGCTTCGTATGTTCTCCTATTACCTTTATTTCAGTCATTACCTTTTATTTCAGCGGACTATACCATCATCAATAGATTTCCCGCAGAGATTAATTTCAAGCGACCTCCCAGGTAAGTATGGTCCTGTATAAATTCATTTTTAGGCAGCATCGCGTTCATTGGTCAAAAAATTGTACATATATTTTCGTATCGGTGATCAATGAACCGGTGTATGCAATTTTTAGCCATAAGTTGTTTTTGTTTGTTTAGCTGGTAGTCTTTCTAGATTTTAAGCATGTATGGTAAGTTTGTACAGCGCCCTTCAGGTGATTTTTCACAAAAACGGCGCTATATAAATCGTCCAAATATTATTATTATTAGAGGTAGGCAGAGAGGATGGACCGCCAAACAACTCCATCTTGGCACACTCCTTGCTCTTACTTTTCTGATTGTGTTATGTAAAAATAACTTTATAACTTATAATTAAACAAGAGTGACTTAAAAACATGTATAATACAAAAATACACTTATTCCCTATATTTTTGACAGTCGCATAATCAATCACAATATTTTATATGTACATATCATATATTATATACATATATAATAAATATAAACAAAAAAAACTTCACACACCTTAAATTTAAAATTCTCTTAACAAAAGTAACTCATTACAAACACCCTTGAGCATTCGCTGGCCAAATTGAAGAAATTTCAAAACATTTATTGGAATTATTTCAAAAGTTCCTGTGCAGTCTACTTCAATTAATCACAAAGATTACTTAGTAATTTCACTTTTTAACAAGAGATGTCGCCCATCTCTTCTGAGTTATTTGTTATTGATATTTCGTGATCCGAAATTATTGAAATATTTCGTATTAAAACTCATTGATCATAATATGTTGATATATTAAAAAATGCATTTTCGAATTTAAATCTATAACTGTAATATTATTAACTAAGCAAAAGACAACATGTGAAAGTCATAATATTTAATAATCTCCAAAAAGATACTACGTTCAGCAATTTAAGAACGAATCATGCGCAGAATTTATGTACGCATTTAAAACTTTTAACTATTTTTATACGTTTTTAGATTTTCTCAAATATTCAAAAATTAACGACTTCGAACTAACGAACGAGTCGAAGTATGATACAGTTAAAAGTGACCGAATTGGAAATGGGTTCCATAGCTCAGTTGGTAGAGCACTTGCCATGTAAGCAAAGGGCCCTGGGTTCGAGTCCCAGTGGAACTAATATCTTTTTCTGTTTTTTCTGTCTCCAGATTTTCGATTGAGTTTCGCTTTTAATATTACCGAGACGGCAAAAAAGGCAATCAACATACATTCTTAATCGCTGCTCCAATGCTGCAGCTCTTTCTTACACATAGTAATATATAAATAATAGTGAGACAAAATATGTACATGTGTCTGTTTCCTTCAAAGCATTACCTTTTTCCTTTATTATTCTTGTTTTGGAGGAACGAGATATATCTTATTACGGCGAAGGGAATGGTGTTTAATTTTCTTTATACGTGTAAGGGAGATGTGTGATAATGAGTATATGTTTGCTTTGGTGGGGTGCAGACCGTGGGTTTCACCGTTTATCTCATTTTCGACTATTGTTATTTAGTGTGTACGAAAGAATTGCAGCATGTTTAACCCATCGGCCACAGAATAAATGAGCTATAAAATTGGCCTTCACCACTGAATTAATTTTGTACCAACAATTGAAACCTGCATTGGTGTACTAAATTTACTGTAACTTTTGAACCGTACATTCAAATGAATTAATTTCTTTAAATTTGTTTACATATTGGATTAAGGTAAAGAAAAACATAAAAATAAACATTTGAAAAATATTAAAATATGTGTAAATAAGGATACAAATTTAACCTTCTTTTTTTTCCACATTTTTATTTGAAAAGTTACAAAAAAACATAATATTCATAAATCGAACAATAATAACTTTTGTATTTTATATACTTATATACTAATACCTAATGAAATAATTTGGTTTCATAGACCTCACAGCAATCAGGGACGTTCAGGATCACTACCAAAAGCCTAGAACCGCTCACAATTTTGAAGAAATTAAATGGCGGCTGGCTGCATATAAAACTTAGAACACAAATATCAGGAAAAAAACATAAGTAACATATTATTGCCAATTCAATGAAATGAATGATTATTTACCTACAGAGCGTTCGGCATTCAAAATTTTATCAAAAAATGTCACTGTCGTGCTCATTGTCCGTTTTTTGGCGGACCTACTCAGCGTGCCGGGGTTTGTGGTTAAGTACCTGAGTTGCACACCCGACAGGCTGCCGGGGTTTGTGGCCAACGGGTTAAGAACAAAAACAAAATTATCAGCGCATTGCAGTTGGACATTTTAGAATTTTTGAAATACACTCACACTTCAATATTATCTTAGTAACTATATTCCATACTTTCAAAATTATCGTCACAGCTAGAAGTATTGTAGGGGTCTACGGAGACGTCACGGTGCGGTGTGTGAGAGAGATGGAAGAAAATAATTACTTTGGAGGAAACAGACCTACGTTCATTGTGTATCTCATCTCTTAAAAGAGCTGCAGCATTATTGTGTTTCAGAACTTGTGTTTTTTGCCTTTTTTACCTTATCACGTATGAATCGTCACTGATAATAAAACCACTCAATCATTCATGCCTTGCTTCTCAATGCAATCATCACTACTTTCAAACATAAAGAGTACAATACAATAAATACCTTATTATCTAATAACACAATATTTCATCTATTTGGCATAACAATAATTAGGTATAAAGCAGGGTGAACCAGCACGCACCTGACAAACTTCAACCGGGCATTCCGTCATATTTGGAGTTAATATATTACTCAAAATACTCTCAATTTCTAAATTTTACTACAGCCGTTTTTTTTACCAACACTTGACAATACTTATTTTACACAACCATACTGATCTTGCATTTTTCATCACAGTTCAATTCGTCTTCATAACAATTCCCCAGTTTCAGATAATTTTCCAGCAATTTTCCTGGACTTATCATTTTCGAAGTATTCCAGAATCTCGTTCATAGTTCTGCCTTTCGTCTCTGGAAGGAAGAATATGGTTACGATGATGCCACCAAATCCAGCCAAGGCGAAGAACCAGAAGACGGAGCCTATTCCGACGAGGGTGACTGCAGAACCGAAGAACTGGGCTATGATGAAGGAAGCGACCCATACCCAAGTCAACAGGATGCTGGTGGCTATCCCTCTAGTCTGGAAGATGAAAAAAGAAGAATTATTTTAATTTTGAGTTTATTAAAGCGGGGGATCAGAGGGGAACATCTAGGTTTGCCAATCAGTTCAAGATCTCAGGAGTTGATCTGTTAGATCTGTAGATTTCTACAATTGGTAATGAATGCAGCGGGCATTTGTTGACCATATGTTCATTGAGTCTGTTTTAAAACTGATTTGAGCCTTTGAGTAAACACATACTTGAATCATGAAAACTTCAGAAGTGAGGCAGTAGGGAACCGGACCAGCTCCCATGGCGAAGGTGCTGACAGCCACGGACAAAGCCAAGACGGGAATCCAACTGATGGAAGACACGTCCATTCCAGAGTCACTGAGGAAGAAGTAGGTGCCCATGGCTGCCATGGAAAGGGACACGGCGAGACATGAAGAGGTTAGAAGGACCTGTACCAACAAAAAGTAAGGTTAATAGTTACTCTATATCAGTGTATCAAAAGGTGGATTTAGACCAAACGACAATAGAGCTAGAGCTGGAATAAGAGCGTCCTTTCTTAACCTTTGGTGTAAGTAGTAAGTCTTTTTCACCATTTACATCAAAATAATGGATACTAACGAACATGAACTAGAATTCTTGCAGATGCACTAGGAATGTTTAAATCAGTTGAACGAATGCTCATTAGTCATTTTTCAACAATCAGCAGTAGTGTTCACTACACCACTTATGACAGTGAGAGCGATATTGTGATTTGCCTTTCACCACGGAAAGATGCAAGAAGCGATTCCATTTTCATTTTAACTTCCTCAGGACTATATATTTTCAATTTGAGAGGCGGGAATGGGTACCGCCGCCCCTGGAACCTTTATTGAATAACCAACACCTCTGCCATAGGTCACCCCAAGTGGTTCGCTACGTTTGGTGATTTAGCAGGGGTGCCCGGGTTCATGGGGTGAGGTTTGTCTAGGACTTGGAGGCGGATGACCAGGACACACTGAACCCTTAGATTCCTACCCATCCCTTAAACCCTCTTCCTTCCTTTCCTAAAAAAAAACCTCCACACAGCATCCCCAAAGATGACATAGGCCGTGAGGGAAATTATTTTTCTCAGGGCCTCCTGTGTGGAGCTCATTTAAAAAAAAAAAAAACTATATTTCATTATAGTTGCGATTTGGATAGAGATGGCATTGTGTATGGATTTTTTTTTTGTGATTTTTTTATACGTTGAGGGAGATTTATTATTATTTTTTTTTTTTTACATTTAAAATTTTGGTACGCTTCTATCATTTGTAGACATTTTTTCATTACTCCAATCCATGATAAGTACAAACATGTCGACGCAAGTTCCAAGAACTTTGAAGAGACCACCTTGAGGAATGCTCTAGGAAACTGTTCGGAGTGTTCGGGTGCACTTGCGGTGTTTACTTCAAACGAACGAGCATTCTACTAAATTTCAGCGAATACGCTCGGAGCACCGAAAGACTGCTCTATTACTGTTTACACCAAAATTATTTGCTCATTTGGTCTAAATCATAGATTCTCAACATTTTTTTTCCCACCGCCCACTTTGAGAATATTTGTATTTCTAGCGCCCCCTATCCGAAACAGCAATAGGGCGCGTAATGGGATGCCACGACAGGGTTACATTTGCCTCAATGGAGGGGGCGTAACGGGATATCACGATGGGGCTACATTTGCCACAACGGAGGGGGCGTAATGGGATAGGGAAATTATTTTTGTGAATGGATGGCCCCTAATGGGATAGAGTGGGATGGGTTTCTCTGGATCTCCTACCGCCCCCCTGAAAGTCTGAAACGCCCCTTAATTTTCTCCTTGTATTCTACCGCCCCCCCGAAGGTCTGAAACGCCCCCAAGGGGGCGTTATCGCCCACGTTGAGACCCTATGGTCTAAATCCTCGTTTAGAGGAATGGGATCCTTACAGGAACAGCTTTTAAAATTATAAACTATTTCAGAGACAGCCCATAACACCTGGAATGCTAAAATTGTTCATACAGGGTCTCCTGCCATTTATTCCACATGTTATAATGGATGAATGATCCACATGATGGCACTACAAGAGGTATGGTTCTGCTAAACGATACCTTTACATGGCGAATATGCGAGCGAAGCCGGGGGCAAAAGCTAGTATATAATGTATAAAGGAGAATATCTGTATGTGGTGGACGAGCGGGTGGCGGGCAAGCGGGCGGTGTGGATTTTATTTATATGCAAATCTAGAGTTTTGCACATGTGACCTTCAAAACAAGAGGAAGGTCACTCTCTACATTTGATTTCTAAAGCTCTATGTAAAGCCCGGGCATCGCCGGGGACTTCAACTAGTATGTAATAAAAAAGAAAAATATAAATGTTATTTACCTTTCTACCTAATTTTTCGATCAAGGAAGACGCCACCACTGATCCGAAGAATTGAAGCAGCCCGACTATGATACTGGAAGTGGATGGAGATAGACTGCTGCCAGCCCTTGCGAAGATGTCGTTGGAGTAGGTGATGACCGCAAAGAGACCCATGAAGCACTGGATTGTGAGGAGGGTGCAAATTACAGCGAAGGCACGCCTGGTAGGTACTGAACTTACTGTAAATTGAAATTTTAATGAGTAACTGACAGTGCCGATTTGCGGAGTTGTAAAGTGGGGAGGCACAAACATTTTTTTAAAGTAAGTGGTTGCGCCAATTTATATTTTAATTATCAAATTGTCTATTGCTCAAAACGCTTTGTTCCCTTTATACATCCCGCCCCACTTATCCATTCCTTTTTGCCAAAGACCTGTAAGGTTGCCAGAACTGCATATAGTTTTGTTACCAGACGAGCGTGCAGTTCATTATTGAGTATATGGCTCGCTATTGTATTTTGACCCGCCGATGTGTAAGCAACGTGCTCGCACAACGTATTGTATTTTGTTCCTGCTTCGCGCAAGTGTATTGGATCTCCCAATGTGGAACATCGTGATTTGCCGTGTATTAATTATACTGTTTTGTGTTCATTGTGATTAAAGACATTTGATCTCGAGGAACCAGCAGCCAAAAAGAAGAACGAGAAAGGCAAGGTAGGTCTTTGTCATTCTTCCTTGAAACCTACCCCTTCCTCAAGGCATTTTGAGCAGTTTAGTAAATTAATTATTTGTTAATGAGACGCATCCGTAAACGAATGGATTTAAATTAATTCGCCCTACCAGTAAGCATTATGTACGCTATATACAATGCAACTACTGAACGCTTTTATAATTACCGTGACGGAAAAAAAGGCAATAAACAAACGTTTCTTATCGCTAAGGAACGTTTGTTTCTAATGCTGCAGCTCTATCTTACACATTCAATAATGGTGAGACACATAATGACACTAATAGATTATAATAAAACAAATAAAAAAACTTTAATGACACAATATACTTGTATCTGATTCCTCGAAAAGTACTAGTTTTTTCCTTTGGAGGAAACAGATATGTATATCTTATTTTGGCTCATCTATGGCGACGAGAATTGCATTTCATTTTGTATATATGTATGAGGGAGATGTTAGTCAACCCTTGGCAGAATTGTGATATCCCTGTGATAACACATACCAAATAATAGGCCACTATATTCTAAGACATTCTGTATTTTTTAATTTTTTTTAATCGTATTTTTGAAACCCTGGCGATTTTTTGAAAATTTCAATCCGAAAAATCAGACCATTTTTTTATAAACCGGAAAGACGGGACATAATTTTATGGGTGCGAAAAAATGATAATTACAAAGCCGAAAGTCATTTAAAAAAAAGAACGATTTCCACACAAATAGCAATACATTGTACGGGGTTCTCTTCGTAACATCTGTAAAAACACCGCCAACTTTATTAAAAAATCAAACCAAAGGATAAGTTCGCATAGAACAAACAACAAATCTAGTGAACGTTAAACGCAAATTCAAAAATTCGCCGGAAATCAAAGTGTTGCCATATAAAAAAAAATTAATCAGTGTGGAATTTTACAAAATAAATGGAACATAATCGGAGACGGGACATTTTCATGTAGTGACGTTACAAGCTCAAATAATGGATTTATTTATTTAAAAATAAAAATAACTATACATTTCTAAAAATTTTTAATAACATTTTCGTAATCTTAGTAAAAAAATCTATCCACACGATTTTTTCCAAGTCGTTATGAAATCTATGCAAGTGGCCTATTATAACGTTGTGTAGCAGAGAGCTTTTTAAAATAACACTTATTTATTGAAGTATATACATACTGCCAAATATTTGCTGTTTGTCAAAAACTTCATAAAAAATTTGATAACATCATATTTACTGACATTTTTGTTATTCATTTCAAATTTTTTAAGTAAAAAAAAAGGCTAAAGTTCCACTAAGGGTTAATGATTCTATGTTTCCTTTAGGGGGGGGGGGGGGGGTGCAGACCAGTGGCTTTGAGTTTTCAGTGAACTTGACTGCTAAGATTGAAACTACATTATTTAGTTTGGGGATTCAATGAAATCTGCTTACGAACAGCCATCCTTTTTTCATCGTCTTTAACATAACTAAAAATCTACGATTTCGTTAAAATAAATTGCTTGAGTTTGCATAACGAAGGGTGACTCTTATTAATCTGCTTGGAGGAACTAGCAGTATGGTTCCGTGTCCATTGGTTCTCCAACGAGAAACTCGAGAAAGTCTTCAATAGATTTTCCAAAAGAAATATTAAAACTTACTGAAAATTTTCCATGACGGGACGTTTTCCAAACCAGAAGCGGCGTTTCCCATATCATCGGAAGCAGAATCTGAAAAAATGGACAGCATACATAAAGTACTGAAATTAGGCCTCCGTTAAAATTCCTTTCTTCAAAAAACATTTTTCTTTGCATAGTTTTATTTCTTTTCTTATTCCCTTATATTACAATCACTGAAAGAAATTTGATGCATGCATGCAAGGAAAAAGACAACGAAAATCGGGTCCTCGATGCCTCAATATATATCAACTTACAATTTGCGAAATCTTGATTTATTGTCTCACGATTTAATATCGGATATTTCAAAGCTCCGTAGCTCATGGTGGAAAAAGCGTTGCGTTGATCTAGAAATGAGAGACAGAAAAATATGTGCAAATCATAACGCCAGAACTCTGAGAGTTTTTGAAGAACTTGTTAGAAAAAATGGTTTGGTATGTTTTTTTACAATGCTTACTGTTTACTATGAAGTGAGAGTCGACAGCTGTGTTCTTCGCTAGTTCTACTTCACTTTTTAGGCTGTCCAGTTCTTTTTTAATAATTCCGCAATCCACTGGCAGTCCCCTCAGCCAAGAGAGGGCTTTGGCAGCTTCCTTTAATAAAATAAAATTATGTTATGCGGGTAGGGCTTTGCTGCCACAATGTTCATCTAACAGAAATACATTTTTTCCAATCTGGGATTTGGCAGAATTGTGGGTGCTGTCGCCTTGAAAAATGAATTGAATTCCAATGAAAAAATGAAAAATGCAATTACTTAATGGCCTTTATTCTATAATTTAAAACACAAATAAATAAAATAGCACATATCCGTCCTAGATATTTTCTCTACGTTTTGATTAAAAAATAATAATAAAGAAGTTTTGTTGGGTATTTTCGCCTCAAATCCAAATTTAAGTTCTGCGTGAAAAAAGCCTCGCACCCGTTCCTCTTAACCGTCGTTTCCTTACAGGTTATTTTTTTTTTTTTTTACGTTAAGTTACGAGACAAGACAAAAAGGCAAAATCCATCGGACATTGGAAAGCGTCTGTAGTGCGTTTTCGGCTGTCGAATTTCTGTGGCTTTTAATGGCTTGTCTATGCCTATCGTGTGTTGAAGGAATTAATTATCTACTTTTTTTAATACTGTGCTCCAGATTTTATGTCCGGGTTAAATCTTTCCCAAATGAAAGACTAAACCCTTCCACACACTTTTCCACAAATGATTATCTAGTAAATCCACGCAATGTAAGTGCACTATATAAGAATAATAAATACAAAACAATACAAGAACAATACGTCAATCCACCAGAAACATAATGGGAAAATAATTCACCGACTCCAGATATTTTCATCGGAGGGTTCGGCTCTGATGAAATCCTAACTGGTCCGATAAATCCTACTGATCCCTCAATAAAAATATTTAAAAAATCTTTCATAATCCTACATGTATTTAAAATGACTGACTATTGCATTTTTAAATATAAATTCTTTGACAAATCTAATACGCCTAAATTTTGAATGAGAGAGCTAGGTACAATGCCAGTAGCCGAAATAACAAATGGTAATATTTTTATATTCTGAGAATGCCAAATTCTTTTAATCTCATTTCCTAAATCTGTATATTTTCTTATTTTTTCAGAAACAGTTTTCTGAATATTACAAGAATTTGGAATAGCGACATCAATGATATAAGTTATTTTTTTAATTTTGTCATGTAAAACTATATCGGGTCTATTATGACTAATTGCTCTGTCTGTTAGAATAGTTTTATCGTAGTAAATTTTATAAAATTAATTTTCTAAAAATGAATTTGGTTCATTTTGGTTCATTACGGCAGTCAATCAAGTTATGTTTAATTACCAAACTTTGGTGAATTATTTTTAAGACTTGATTGTGCCTAAATGTATACTCGGACGGCGCTAATACAGAACATCCCGATATAATATATTCTATAGTTTCCGGAAAAGCCAAACATTTTCTACATAAATCATCAATTTGATTTGTATCTTTGATGATATGCTTCCTATAATTTTTAGTATTAATGACTCTACCTTGAATGGCAAGTATAAATCCTTCTATTTCTGTGCTCAACTGTCCAATACTCAACCATTTGTTTGGCAAAAGTTTGTCAACATATGTTTTGTTGAGATAGTTAAAGTGTTTTGCGTGAAGAATTTTATTTGACCAGGAATCTAATAATTCCTGGTTGGTATTTATAAGAATGTTGGAATATTCTCGTCGTAAAAATTTAATGGAAAAATATTTCTATCTGCCTTGAAAATTATTTTGTGCATTTCTGAACTATCAGCTTTCCTATGGAAAAAAATTCTTAGCATTTCTACCTGATTATGTTTTAAAGGTGTTATTTTGAATATACCTCTACCTCCTAAATTTCTAGGTAAATTAATTCGTTCTATAGGTGAATTTGGATGATGCCAATTAAACTTTGTTAACGTAGTTCTAATTAATCGTTCTAAGCTATCTAAATCTGTATTGGACCATTTAATTATGCCAAATGAGTAAGTTAATAGAGGTATTGCCCAAGTATTTATTGCCTTTACTTAATTTTTAGCAGTTAGATTGCATTTTAAAATTTTTCTGATCCTAGTTTTAAATTTAATCCTAATATCATTTTTAATACTAGTATGATCTAATATATTTGATTGCGGATATCCTAAATATTTATAAACCTCATCCCCTTTCATAAATGACTATCCGTTTGTCGTTTTATTTTGATGTTTGTAAGCGATGACTCGCAAAATTTCCCGTGAATAGGGTTCCCAGATCAAACAATCAAAATTCCTGACATTTGATAAAATATTCCGGACTTACAAAGATATGCTCTTTTTCTTAATGGAAACCCAATGGTCAAAAGAAAGGAACAAGCTTTCTACAGAGTCTGTCAAGTCGATTCTCTTAACACAGTATAATTTAAAAAATATGACTTGTGAAATGTTCTATTAAACTATTATTAAAGATTCGGAAGTGTTGAACAATATTTCTGGGAGCATTAAATATCAGAAGTGATGATTTTACTTTGATTTGTAGTAAAAATAATTTGGTTTTATTTCATTTTTTTATATCAATCTCCACTTAATTGTAGAAATTCCATACTGTTTAGGATTCCCCCCGCATTCCGAACAAAGACCTATATTTCCGGACGTATGGCAACCCTACTTTCGACTGACTTCTCTTAAAAAGGTTTAAGCGGCAAACGCGCCGTCATCTCGTACGTTAGGGTAACTATTTTTTAGTTTTTTTTAGCTCGTTAGCGCGTACGTAATACTGCATTTTAAAGAACTGTCAAAATATGTCGTAAAAATTACAGAATCACCCTTCTGAGCAGATTTGGAGTAAAAAACTATAACGAAGTTTTACCAATGACGTTATACACTTTAGACGCGGGGTAGAAATCTCAAAGTGGGAAGCCAAAAGCAAGACAATTGCACTAGTCTCGATTTCTAGTACTTTAGTACTAAACTGTCGAGTAAGGTCGTGTCTTACCAGTAGGAAAATTGCATTTAAAAAGTGCCAAAATGCCCTCCTGTGTGATGAGAAAATGTTTCCATTACACGGCAAACAGTTGTAAAAGTGATGAAATAACATTTCATTTATATGTACATACGAATAACTTATTATTTGTCGATTATTATAAGCAATACAATTAATTTTCATGTTTCCCATCCGATAATTTTATGCGTCATTAACTCATTAGAGAAAAACACACATTCTTTGATTGTCTTATGGTACGGCCACACTGAGGCCAACTTCCAACTTCACTTTCGGACGATTATGTAGAAGGGTGCGTTGGAAGTTCGAGTTCGAAGTTTGGCTTCGGTGTGGAAGTAGCATATCTTTTTAATCCATGAATAACTTTTGAATTAAGAAATTACTGAAAACCGCTGAAAACAAAAGAATGTTGCTTACTTGCCACATTATTTTGTGAGTATGTGAGACTATGGCGAGTCTATTTATATAACGTCATTGAGTTTTACTGTCCAATGATATTTATTTTTCAATTAAAATTTAAAAAATATGTACGAGCATTTTCTATCAGCGAAATCCTTATGGTGCATCTTCTCACTGGTTAATACGAGTATGTTGTCTGTATCCGGGTGGCTATATTGCAATGTCTGTTTTATAATTTTATTAAATTCAAATGCAATGTATTCATTTAAATAGAACTTGACTGAAAAGGTGAAAAGGTACAAGATAAATAAATAAAGTTGTGACTACATATTTATGGCATTGATAATGAAAATCAGTCGGTTAAAACAAAACCCTTGTAAATCACTGTGATGCTTAGGATTGTTTAATAACAATGTTTAGATTAATTTACGATATGATATAAATAATACAAAATTGTAACTTGTAACACGCCATCTACATAAGTGTTGCGTTTATTTCCATATATATCGAGCGTATATTGATTGAGCGTTTTTGAAGTAAAACTTCTTTACGCACGCTTAACTTGGGGAGTAAGCTGGTGAATGCGTTACGAAAAGTGGTGATGCGAACGGTGATCTGGCGAACGGTGATCGAGCGAGGCGAACGATCGGGCCTTTTTGAAAGGGAGATATAAGTTAGTGAAGATAGAAAGAGAGAGAGTTATATTTCGTATATTACTGTAGGACAAGAGAGAGAGGTGCGCGCAAAAGGAATGATTTTTTGAATAACCATGCCATAGGTCACCCCAAGGTCGTAGGTCACCCCAAGATCGTAGGTAACCCAACGGTCATAGGTCACCCCAAGGTCGTAGGTCACCCCACTGTTGTAGGTCACCCCAAGGTTGTAGGTCACCCCAAGGTCATATGCCACCCCAATGTCATATGTTCTTTTATAAGTTAGTGAAGTTTTACTTCAGTGGTGTGGTCTAAAGCACACTCGTTTTTTTTTATTATTACCGTGACGATCCACGATTACGGTACCGTGACGGCATAAAAAAGGCAATGAACATTCGTTCCTTGTAACAATTAAGCCGCAGCTCTTTCAAAAGATGAGATACACAATGTACGTAGGTCTGTTTCCTCTAAAGGAAAAAAATAATAATGTTCTTGTATCTCTCTCACACACCGCACCGTAACGTCTCCGTAATAATTTTGAAAGTATGGAATATAGTTACAAAGATAATAGAAAAGTGTGAGTGAATTCCAAAAATTCAAATATAATCCTGGAGTTCTTTCTAACGCACTAAATAACATTAGTCGAATATGAGACAAACGGTGAACGTATGTCTGCACTGCCCCAAAGAAAACCCACAAACATTATCATACATCTACATCACACGTATAAAAAAATTAAACTCCATTCCCGTCGCCGTAACTAAGCCGTAAGAGCCAGATTAGGTATATCTGTTTCCTTCAAAGGAAAAACGTATATCTCATCTTCTGTCTGCACCTCACCAAAGGAAACACACAATCATTATCATACATCTCTTTCACACGTATAAAGAAAATGAAACGCTTTTCCCATTGGCGTAGCTGAGCCGTAAGAGCAAGATAAGATAAATCTGTTTCCTCCAAAGGAAAAAAGCATATCTCATCTTTTGTCTGCACCTCACCAAAGGAAACACACAATCATTATCATACATCTCCCTCACGCGTATAAAGAAAATGAAACGCCATTCCTGTCGCCGTAGCTGTGCCGTTAAGAGCCAGATAAGATATGTCTGTTTCCTCCAAAGGAAAATAGTAGACTTGGAGGAAAAAGACAAGTATTTTGTGCGTCTCATGTTCTCAACTTTTGTCTCACCTTTATTTAATGTGTAAGAAAGAGCTGCAGCATTATAGCGATAAGGAAGATACGTTTTTGGGAGGCGGGTGTGGGTACCGCCGCCCCGGGAACCATTTATTGGATAACCAACACCTCCCCCCTAAGTCAACCCCTGGTTTGCTACGTTTGGTGACTTTACAGGGTGCCAAGTTCATGGGGTGAGGTATGTCCAGGTCTTGGCGCCCGATGCGTCTGCCTGCCCGCCGTGGTGGGCAGGATAGAGAAAGACTAGTTGATGGACGTCTTTTATCCACTTTAGCCAGAATTTCTTGACCCATCGCCTTGCACCGCAGTCGGAGGGATGGATTCATACATCCATCACTTCCTTTCCCTTCTCACCCTTCATACATATTTCCTTCCCAGAACTTCCTCTCCTTCCTTTCCTTATCCCCTAAGATGACATAGACCCTGAAGGAAATTATTTTCATGAGGACCTCATGTGTGGAGCTAATGTAAAAAAAAAACATAAATCACTTCAAGACCGATGACATTGGTCCTCAGGGACATTATTTTCCTTAGGTCCTCCTGTGTGGAGTTAATGTAAAAAAAAATCAAAACTTACCTCAAATCTATTCTTCTTCACCAGGAACGAGGGCGTTTCTGGCATTCTCGACATGAGAAGCACAAAGATCACAGGCAGAGGAATCATCACAGCAAGCACAGTGGTATAGCTGGCATACGCCCCCAGGACATACATGAACACAATGCCGATGTTGACGGAGAACACCATGAGGGAACTGAGAGCCCCTCTCGTGTGGACGCTGGCTACTTCGGAGCCGTACAGAGGGGACAGCATGAAGAGACCAGACGCTGCAACACCCCCGAGGAATCTGGCCACCATGAGGCCTGTTGCAGTGCGCCAGAGGAGTTTCATCAACCAGCAAGCCTAGAATCAATAAACAAGGTTTCGTTATTGCCCATTTCACCTCATACTTTTATCAATAAACCAATTCCTTTGATAAAGTTCACCAGGTGAATCATGATATGTGAGCCTGGGGGCCTAGTCCCTATCTTTTACGTTTTGCTAACAGCCTGTTAGCTTAACTTGATGGTTTGAGCAAAGTTGTTGCAACTGGCTAACTTTTCTGTTAAGGTTTAGTTTATTTTATCGTCGCGACCGACAGAAAAGAAACAGAAAAGTTACTGACTACCATTTTTAGCCAGTTGCGACAACTTTGCTCAGACCACCATGTTAAGCTAACAGGCTGTTAGTAAAACGTAAAAGATAGGGACTAGGCCCCCTGGATGTGTAAATAACCCCAGACTTGAATGGTATTATACCCTTAAAAATTATTAGGTTAATGAATCTACTCGCCGACAAAAATATATCGACACAATGGCAATCAGCACTGGTCTAAATGTACAACAAAAGTCACTAGCCTTTTGGTTATTTTCCACGCATTAGAAATGGTGCACAATTTGATAATATTTATGACGGAAAACAGATTAGATCGTTACAATTATTATAAGCAATAATTATTAGCCTGAAACATTCATCAACATTGAAAAAAAATGTCCCGAGAAAAGATAAATGCCGCCGACGGGACTTGAACCCGCGTCCTTCTGATATCCGGTCGACTGCTCTACCAACTGAGCTACGTCGGCTTATCTCCCACCCGCCAAATAATTCAATATGTACTAGTGTTTCATTCAACAATTACTGCTTATTACATTTTTCACCTGAAAACAACCAACTTTATTTTTTTTATGTTTCTTAAAACGAATAATTAATATTTTCGGTCATTTTACTTGGAAATTAATAAAGGGCAGGTAATAAAAATAAAAGCAATTAATTTTGAAATAATAAGTACATGTCTCGAAATGATATAAATAATTCATCGTCTATAAGTTGTACAACCACAGTTTGAAAATGCCTTCAGAGGGCGAAACAGCTGTCACGCGTAATAATAATTACATAGCAGAACTTTTTTTAATAAACTGTTTTTATAGATTAAATAATAATATTATTAATATTTCTATTTTTGAAACTGATAATTCGTGTTGGAATTCCATTATAATAGATTATAATAATATTATTGAATATATAAAATAAATAAAAATTGAAACCGAGTTCTAGAAAATAAACTTGATAATAATAAAAAAACGAGTGTGCTTTAGACCACACGACTGAAGTAAAACTACACTGAAAAAAGAAAATGTGCTGACCTATGACCTTGGGGGTGACCTATGACCGTGGGGTGACCTACGACCGAGGGGTGGTCTACGACCTTGGGGTGTCCTACGACCTTGGGGTGACATACGACCTTGGGCTGATCTACGACCTTAGGGTGACCTACGACCTTGGGCTGACCTACGACCTTGGGGTGATCTACGACGTTGGGATTACCTACGACATTTGATTAGTATGTTCGCCTTACCTTAGTCGTGCAGTATTTACGCCTCGCCTGATCACCGTTCGCATCGATCACCGTTCGCATTGATTACCGTTCGCATCACACTTTTCGTAACGCATTCACTACATGTAGTTTGGTGTTGCAATGTCAAGACTTACCAGGTAAGGAAATGCGCACGCGATAGCAGCTGTCTTTCTGCCATTTCGATCAGCTATCCATCCAAACATCGATGTGAAGGGAATGGCTCCGACGCAGATGAGTGAACCCACCAGGGCAGCCTGGTCGGGGGTGAGTGGTTCGTCGAGAGGAGTGTCGGGACCAGACAGAAGGGCGAGGGATGGAGATACCCAGCCAATGGAGCAGCCGTGGCAGAAGACGATGATGTTCACTAGAAAAGAAGGCAAGAAATATAAGATACCTTTACCTATACCAAAAGATTTTTGAACCATGTCTTACTACATCGGAGGTGAGAGTCTACTTATCAAAACTTAATAGAGTATGAAGCAACCAGGAGGCGGATTCCCGTTCTTTATCCTTGGCAAGAGTCATGTCCTAATTTTTTAATGCTTTATTTATTTGTTTGTAAAAAAACAATGATTACAATAGAGAAGTCCGGTCCATTTTTTTTATGAATAATGACCTTCTAACTTAAATTACTGCATATTTTTTTTTAGAGTTAGTTTTAATAGTTGAAATAATTTTCAAAGTTTTAATTTTTGGGGATCCCTCGAAAACACCCATATCTATGATGAATTTTGTGACGTCATCTACTAAAATAACGATACACTTATTTTATGATGTTTATGTTGGTTTTCTTGGATCTCACATAGATTTGCGCAGGCGCGCGGCCATCTTGTTTATTATTACGCGTTGATTGGCTTATTTATTGCAAATGGCGAAATCAAATTCTTCCATTCTTCGCAAAACAATGAATGACGTTGATGAATTTTACTTGCAGTTTTATGTTTTTGAAGATAATTTTCGTTTAAATGATTAATTCACTGTGATATTAGTGTAATTCAGCATAAATACTAATGCTGCCTTTACTTTTTTTCAGTTTTAGTCCTTTAAATAATGTTTTGTTGGTGATTTAGTTTCGTTAACGATAGATTTTTAGGTTACTGACATTACATAATCAAAGGTTACTTCTGAAAAAAAAAAATTATGACTTTTCCGCATGAATTTAATGAAACTTCCATAAAAGTAATATTATGTAATAATGTTAAAGCCTTATGCATGTGTAAATAAATACAAATTCGAGAAGTCAACGCATTAATTGCGTAAAACCGAGTCCAAGATGTTGGATTTTTTCAGTTATTTTTTCGGAATTATTATAATTTTTTTTTTATCCTTTTTAATTGTATGAACGAGATAAAAAGTGAAGTGACAGTTTTATTCCAAATTCATAAAGTAAGAGGTCTGTATTTTTTAAATTTTGAATTTTCCTAAATTTTTCGACCATTTGTTTTTTTGACCAGCTGTTTTTTTTTTAATTTTTTCATTTTGAAACTTAAAATACTGCAATTTTCAAACACAATCGTATATGTCAGATACAAAAATCTAAAAGGCAATTCTATTAAGTTTCTATAAAGGTATATGCTTTTACGACATCTTCAAAAATAAGAAATATATTGTTAGCAGCATATTTAAATATTGCCGCTCATCTGCCGCCAGAGGTACTGCTATCGCCTCTAGCGGCCAACAAGGAAACTACACCAGCTATGGCGGCCGGTAAAGAAGGGAACTACTAACGCTTCTTGGCTGGCGGCACTGGAGAAGAACTACCTACAACACGGACAGCGAACTGCGGGATTTACAAATGGCGGAACACAATCTTGCTGATTCTTGAATGTTGTTATTGTCAATTAACGTGGAGACAATACATTTCATCATAAATATTAACTTAGCGTTTTATTATTGCTAAAAATATAGAACATTCGCTTGTGTCATACCTAAATTCCCATATAAATGACCCAAATGAATTACAGTGAATCTTCCATCGTGACGTCACCATAACAGCATTACACAGCATACCAACTTAACGCTGTGTTTTAACGTGAATATTAAAAATGAACTTTTTAATATATTTTTTTAAAACTGTACGTTTAATATTATTTAAAAAAAACTTATATATTCAGAATCAACGTTTATTGGTCTATATGAACATATTTTTTAAAGCCATAATATTTTTCACTGGAGTTCCTTATTATAATATTTGCGGTGTTTACATTATATATGTATAGGGAGTCATAAAACGCTGTCACGTGACAGCTTGTCTGCAGCTTCAACCAATTCAATTTATCTTATGTAAATTTCTTCCTATCTGGCTTTTTAATAATACAATTTTATTGATGAAAATTTAGAAAGTGGCTGGTTATGAAGTACCTGGGTCCTCAAATGATCATTACACACACAAAAAATATTTTTTACATGGGTCTCAAGTTAAAATTTTTTCGAAATTCTCCCACATTTTAATCGGTGTTCATAAAATTGTGTAATAGTCATTATCATGTCGTTTATAACATTGCTAACGAAAATTAATGATTATTTTTTCAAAATTTAGGTCGTTCAAATGTTTCGCATTTTTTTGTTTATCTCTCGTTATATATGCAAACTATGTATCGAACTCATTAGCAAACAGAAGACTTTAGTAAAGCTTTTGACAAAGTATGCCATTAATTCTCCAAGTTATACGAGTACTACGTAAGCTCGGTGTTGATAAAAAACTATTAGACTGGTTCTCTAGCTATCTCTCTGATATGATAAAGTTCTAATTATTAGGGTAAAAATTATTTCGTTTCTTTCCAACCAATTTATAGATACGAGTGTTGTACCACAAGGGTCCTATTTAGGCCTTATTTTGTTTTTACTCTTTATAAATAATATTGTTGATATTATATTTGATAACTAGCTGGTTCCCGGCATGCGTTGCAATGCCATATTCAAATAAATACTATTTTCTCCCGGAATCACCTTTCCGTGCTTTACTAAGTTTACTACTTATACTTTCTTACGTTTCTAATACTTACATTTTTAAACTCGTGATATCTTTCGAATGGTTCTATGTCCGTATTGAATAATTCAAAAAATTAAATAAAGGTATTGAAGCATTCTTGAATATGAAGTAGTTTATTTTGACAAGAACTAAAACCAAGATACAAATAAAGAGCCTTTTCAAGCGGCGACATTTTATTTAAAATTTTAAAATAAAATAACACTTATTGTGGCATAACTATAATAGTTAGACATATGCTGTGGCGACACTTTTTGTAAATAATGATGTGTTCTGCAAAGTCGTAGTACATAATTTTATTCTATCATCAATAGTTTTCGCAGCGCACGTGATGTAAAGAATATTTTAGGTAATTTTTTTACACCTTGGGTTACATTATTGGAGTTTTAGTAAGGATCCCTATTTTTTTTAAATATAATATAGCCTATGTCACCCGGGGATAGTGTAGCTTTCCAAAAGTGAAAGAATTTTTTAAATCGGTTTAGTAGTTTCGGAGCCTATTCAATGCAAACAAACAAACAAATCTTTCCTCTTTATATAGTGTAAGTAGAAGTAGATGATTTAAAGGTATTACTTTTGCAGGCGATTTAAAATAATTAAATTGTTGGAAGAATATAATTCAACAAATCAACGGTTGCCCAAAATTGATATGAAATATTTCAGAATGTTAAAAAATGATTTTTTTTTTACCCTGAAGATGTTAAATTTTCTGTTTGCGTACTATACATTTTTAGATAGAAAATTGCGGTTTTACAAAATATAAATAGGTTTACTACATCACCGACTGCAAAGTTAACCATGTCGAGCTGTATGTACCCTACCCCCTGCGGTCCGTGAATTATTAGAAAATAGACAAATTGACTTCCAATTAAAAAGACTTATACGGTTTGGGCATGTAGAGCGAATGAATGAAGAAAGGAGTATAAGGTGAATAATGTGTTGCGAATTTTAATGATAGAAGAAGTCTGGCACGATCAAGAGAACGAAATAGGGCGAAATTGTGTCGGGCCAGGACCTCCATTGATATGCTAGGTGTAACTCTAAGTAACCAGCTCAGGTATGGGGGCTCCATCGAAACCAGAATTAAGTTAGCCTCTCAGAAACTAGGCGTACTGTACAGAGCCTGCAGATACTTTAATAGTACACAACTGCTAACCCTGTACAAATCGCAAGTGCGAATTTGGCAGCCACCTCTGGTCTGGAGCTCCAAAATACCTAAAAAAAAAACTCGACTGTACAGAAACCGGCGGTCCGTTTGATAGATTCTCTCATCTTAACATACGGATTGCAATCTTTAGAGCACAGGCGTCAGGTGGGAATGCTGTCCTTGTTCTACCGGTATTACAATGAAAGATGCTCCGAGGAACTAGCGTCATTGATCCCCCCGGCACCGCTGCATAGTCGGGAAACACGCCAAACACGCGCCCAACATTTGTACACGGTTGACATTAGTCACATGAGAACGGGTCATTTTTACGACTCGTTCTTGAGTTCAACAGCTCGGCTGTGGAACGACTTACCGGCCTCTGTGTTTCCTCCCTCCTACAACATGGGTCTCTTCAAGACCAAAAAAACCCTCCACATAGCATCCTCAAAGATGACATAGGCCCTGAGGGAAATTATTTTCCTCAGGGCCTCCTGTGTGGAGTTAATATAAAAAAAAAGTCAAGTGTCATAATAATAGCAGGGTATGTATGAGACGATGTATGAATGTGAATGGAGTGATAAGTGTGTACCGACACCGAGTTGTTTGGCTGTACATCATCTCTGCGTACCCCTGCGGTAAATGGCGTGATGATTAGATAGTTAGTTGTTAGGTTACCAGTATAGCGAAGCCAGATTTATGAATTTTGCTATCGTCGGTCATATAATTGGCATAGGTCATGTTAAGATTATTTTAACATATACCGGTGTCCGGTCACTCGTAGAACAAGCTGGTGTATCTATATCACATAGACATAGAGAATACAAAAAATTCTTTATTTTCGACCGGAGCATTTAGAGTTTTTTCTTTAAAAAAAACTTTTGGAGCCGTGTCTACTATTGGACGCATTTTAAAAGACATATTCTAGACCCTGGCATATTCTGTCGGTTCCATGCCAACTCAGAATCAAGTCAACTCAACACCTCTTTGAAAAGTCATTAATTTTTTTAAATAGCCGTAAACCTACCTAACCTAACTTAACCCATTTAACCATTTTTTTTTTAATTTTTAATGACATTTCTGGGGTGGTTCTGAGTTGGTTTCATTCTGAGTTGGCCGGTCACCATTCTGTCAGATAGTCAGATTATTTCCGCTTTGCAATAAAATCCAAATCAATGGAAAATTTCTGAACTTATTCGAAAACTAAGAACTGTTTTTGAAGGGTGATGAAAAACGCTTCCAAATTTTATTACTACAAATAAGCAACATAGTAGACAAGAGTGGGAAGGCTACGAAGCACCGCATAAAGATGAGACAGATTATACTGTGTCATTCTCTCGCAGGCTAAATCCTATAAATGTGTATATTTGTCTCTTTTTAGTGTCACTATTTTTCGTTTCATCAAGTTTTAAATCTCAACGATGCTAAAGAATTTTTTACTTTAAAAAAAACAAGTGTGCAGAAATCTTAAAAACTAAAGTAGACAAGACTGGGGAGGCTACAAAGCATGACACAAAGAGGAGACCGATTATTCTATCTCATTCTCTCGCATGCTAAATCCTTTAAATGTGTGTGGTTGTCTCTTTTTAAACGACTTCGAAAAGGAGGTTTGTTACCTCAGAACTTTCGATTGGGTTTAAGAACTTTTTATTAGAAAGCTGGTGCTTCCCGTGTGGTCCCATTTTAATTTTGTCCAGTTCTGACAATGGGATCCATAAAAAAACCATATATGTATGTCTTAAATTTGCAATAAGTATGTGCGCGACAAATGGACGAATAACTCAATATTACGCCAACAGATTTCGATGATTCTTTTTTTAAAGTAAAACTTCTTTACGCACGCTCGTCACTAAAAATCAAAAAATAAACAAAAATTTTAACAAAACAAAAAACTACTTCAAAAAATGTTCTAAAAAGTAAAAAAATAATTTCGTACGATCATTTTAATTGATTTTGTAGTATAACATTTTTCGGTTTGAGTTTTCATTTTCGAATAAATCGAGTCCGAAGTTTTTTGGGGGTCAATTTTTTCTAGAAATGCATTGAAATTTATTTATTTAATTATTTATATATATATATATTACAATAAATTACAAAATGATACTTTGTCTGTCCAACTGGGAAGGATTCCCGTTTCAGGACAGCCAAATTGTAGGTATATTTAGTTCATAATTTTCTTCATTTACGATCATTTTAATTGATCGATGCGTATGATTGTTTTTTTTTTGGAGTCGGTGTCAGCCAAGATCTCCACATCTCACCTATAACTACCTATGTATGTAGTTACCTTGGCTGACACCGACTCCAAAAATAACAATCGTACGAAATAATTTTTTTACTTTTTAGTGATTTTTTTTAAGTCGTTTTTTGTTTTGTTAAAATTTTTATTTATTAGTATTATAAACTTAACTATATATATATATATTATATAGTATTGCTTGGTTTTTCAAAAAACTCACTTTTTCCTTGATGCGAAAATCGACCTCACCGCCCCTCGCGTTTCACCAACCTCAAGGTTCACTTTGGCTCGAAGTCTAGAATTGTCCCTTCGGCTGACACGCGAGAATGGACATTAGCGCTCGCTATTTTGGAACGCTTCAAAGTTCACAATCCTTCGAAGAGTCGATTATTTTCCAGCCACTAGCTTTTGTTTCTTTTTTGTTAGGGGAAACATTTTTCATCGTTATCAATATGTTTGCCAAAACTTTACGGGAGACATCTAGCGGTGCGGAATACAAGTATGGATTATTCACATTAGAAAAAATCAAATGTCTATCGAATACTGTTGTAGTTCTATTTTCATCCGTTCGAAATGGCAGCTTCGTCTGAATTTAAATAAATACGCTAGCTTCACGATTTTCACAAAAAAAATAGACTAGACAGGAAACTCACATAAAATTGAACTGATACATTTTAAGAGCGAAAAATAATATAAATTTGCGGCGAAAACTGGAACTACTCATAAAATCACTCAATTCGGCTAGGTTATATTTTCCGCCGACAGGTTCGCCCCTTTAAAAACGTCGGATCGAGAAAGGAAGTAAAAAAAAGTTAGTTTCCCGTACAAAACTGATTTTGCTAGGAATTTATTCTAATTAATTAAACGGCTTCGAGAAAGTTCTTGAGAAAAATTGACATTTTATAGGGGCATTACGGAATTAAAGATTGCGTTAAAAGTACACCTTCCGGCGGAGATGTTTTTTAATAAACATAAACAATACAAGTTTTAGAAACTTTTAAAACCAAAACATGTTTAGCTCCCCCTTGAAAATGTTTCACAATATTGCATTCAAATTCGACATTTTTCTGACATTTGCGAAAAATTCACTTTCATCGATAAATGCAAATCGTTTGCAGCCTGTAAAATCGGCTGGTATATTAAAATTTTATAATTTTTCTCGAACTTTGCAACACTGAAGATGGAGTCGTGATGGCGTTAAAATCCACTACCACCTTAAAAAAAAGCAGACCCCGCCCTAATAGGTTTTGTATGAAGAATTTTTTTTTTAATGGCGGATTTCAATTTGTGTGGTTCGGCAGGGCCTTAATTTTAGCGGGAATTGTGCAAATTTGTGCATCGGTCTTGCCTGTTTAAAAAATATAATTATGGAATATTATCTGTCTGTGTATTATATAGTAGGTAAGTACCTAATACAAAAGCGCTAGATTTACCCGCGCTTCAACAGCAAATTGAAATGTCAAAAGAAAACGGATCTCTCAGCGGTTTGGGTTGTTGTTTTTCGGGAAACGGCATTGCGGCCGGAAAAAACGATTCCGGCTTGAATGTTTTTGAAAAATTCGGTACCCGAAAACATTTCGCGTCTTTTGATACCAATATGAGGTGTCTGTCCCATGTAAAAAAGTTCAGGGTCGCCGAAAAACCTATAAAATTTTCCAAAAAAAACAAGAAAATTGGTGTCCATAGATTCACTTCAGTAGGGTGGATATTTACCGGCCAGTACATTGAAATGTTATTAATTCAGGGTAGGTACCTACTTATCTCGGTAGTATTGCAAATATGATGAGAAAAGCAAAAACATTGCCGGAATTTTGTAAGGAAATGCGCCGGTACCTGCCGGAATGGGTAGTTGGACAATTATTTAGGTTTTTGATGCAATTTAATTTACTAAGGTAATGTTGTTTCCACGATACTGAATAATTTAACGATTTTTTAAAGTTCATTTTCACGTTCTGTGTAAGTTGTGTTTTTTTATCAGTAAATGCCAGTTGCATCATAAAACTGAAATATTTACAGAACTTGAATAGAATTCGAACCGAACTTTTACAGAACGTTAAAATTGACTTGAAAAATTAAAAAAATTTTAATTTCGTTAAACAACCCAGCCTAAATATGAGTTCTTTTTTACGTATGTATGCAAGTACCTATACTCAGAATATAAGTAGGTTCCTACCTGCACATAAACACTCGATATCATCCGACGATATTGCATACGTATTAGTTTTCTAATTTTACAATGAAATTACTCGAAGTTGAACGGAATATTTTTTAAAAGTATTAAATTCATATAGCGCTTTATTTTAAGCAGTAAAACTACTGGTGAGTTCTGGCATTATAAAATTTGTATGAAAATGTACGTACGCTCATAACTTCCGAAGGACTGCAACAAATTGAAAAATTCTTTTTTTGTTGTGTTCGTTATTGTTAGTACAAGGTTTGTATAAAATTACTGGTGAGTTCTGGCATTACGAAATTTGTAAAAAAAAAATTATAGATGGCGCGCGAGCTGTTTGAAAAATAAATGTACCGGGAATTAGTGTATTAATAATGCGGCAGGTGGGGGGGGGGGGGGTGGAAACAGGAAGGGGGGGAGGGGAACTCGGGAGGGGGTTTACGATACAGAGAAGCCTAGGAGTGAAGTGGGGGTGAGCTCTGGCAACACGAAATTACGCATTGCTCAACCGTTCATCCGATTGTGATGAAACTTTGGGGATTTGATGTGTGCATTTCTACAATGGTGTTTATATACTAACGTATAGCAGGTTTTTGCTGCTAGGTCCTGCGGACGGCTTTATGCATGGTTGTATGTTTAACCGCTAAGCGTTTCTAAACCATTCATCCGATTGCGATGAAAATTTGAGGATTTGATGTGTGCATGCCCACGACGGTTTCTGTATACAAAAGTGAGCTCTGGCATCATGAAATTACGCATTGCTAAACCATTCATCCGATTGCGATGAAACTTTTAGGATTTGATGTGTGCATGTCTACAATGGTGTTTATATACTAACGTATGGCAGGTTTTTGCTGCTAGGTCCTGCGGGCGGCTTTATACATAGTTGTATGTTTAACCGCTAAGCGTTGCTAAACCATTCATTCGATTGCGATGAAAATTTGAGGATTTGATGTGTGCATGCCCACGACGGTTTCTGTATACAAAAGTGAGCTCTGGCATCATGAAATTACGCATTACTAAACCATTCATCCGATTGCGATGAAACTTTGGGGATTTGATGTTTGCATGTCTACAATGGTGTTTATTTACTAACGTATGGCAGATTTTTGCTGCTAGGCCCTGTGGGCGGCTTTATATATATTTGTATGTTTAACCGTAGGTACCTACCAGCTTACTATGGTTTTTTTTTCTGTTAGTTAGTAAGTCAAGTTAGTTTTAACCCGTTAGTTGCATTTGCAACAGGCATAAGCTAGTTATATAGTATTGCTTGGTTTTTCAAAAAACTCACTTTTTCCTTGATGCGAAAATCGACCTCACCGCCCCTCGCGTTTCACCAACCTCAAGGTTCACTTTGGCTCGAAGTCTAGAATTGTCCCTTCGGCTGACACGCGAGAATGGACATTAGCGCTCGCTATTTTGGAACGCTTCAAAGTTCACAATCCTTCGAAGAGTCGATTATTTTCCAGCCACTAGCTTTTGTTTCTTTTTTGTTAGGGGAAACATTTTTCATCGTTATCAATATGTTTGCCAAAACTTTACGGGAGACTTCTAGCGGTGCGGAATACAAGTATGGATTATTCACATTAGAAAAAATCAAATGTCTATCGAATACTGTTGTAGTTCTATTTTCATCCGTTCGAAATGGCAGCTTCGTCTGAATTTAAATAAATACGCTAGCTTCACGATTTTCACAAAAAAAATAGACTAGACAGGAAACTCACATAAAATTGAACTGATACATTTTAAGAGCGAAAAATTATTTAAATTTGCGGCGAAAACTGGAACTACTCATAAAATCACTCAATTCGGCTAGGTTATATTTCCCGCCGACAGGTTCGCCCCTTTAAAAACGTCGGATCGAGAAGGGAAGTAAAAAAAAGTTAGTTTCCCGTACAAAACTGATTTTGCTAGGAATTTATTCTAATTAATTAAACGGCTTCGAGAAAGTTCTTTAGAAAAATTGACATTTTATAGGGGCATTACGGAAATAAAGATTGCGTTAAAAGTACACCTTCCGGCGGAGATGTTTTTTAATAAACATAAACAATACAAGTTTTAGAAACTTTTAAAACCAAAACATGTTTAGCTTCCCCTTGAAAATGTTTCACAATATTGCATTCAAATTCGACATTTTTCTGACATTTGCGAAAAATTCGCTTTCATCGATAAATGCAAATCGTTTGCAGCCTGTAAAATCGGCTGGTATATTAAAATTTTATAATTTTTCTCGAACTTTGCAACACTGAAGATGGAGTCGTGATGGCGTTAAAATCCACTACCACCTTAAAAAAAAGCAGACCCCGCCCTAATAGGTTTTGTATGAAGAATTTTTTTTTTTAATGGCGGATTTCAATTTGTGTGATTCGGCAGGGCCTTAATTTAAGCAGGAATTGTGCAAATTTGTGCATCGGTCTTGCCTGTTTAAAAAATATAATTATGGAATATTATCTGTCTGTGTATGATATATTAGGTAAGTACCTAATACAAAAGCGCTAGATTTACCCGCGCTTCAACAGCAAATTGAAATGTCAAAAGAAAACGGATCTCTCAGCGGTTTGGGTTGTTGTTTTTCGGGAAACGGCATTGCGGCCGGAAAAACGATTCCGGCTTGAATGTTTTTGAAAAATTCGGTACCCGAAAACATTTCGCGTCTTTTGATACCAATATGAGGTGTCTGTCCCATGTAAAAAAGTTCAGGGTCGCCGAAAAACCTATAAAATTTTCCAAAAAAAACAAGAAAATTGGTGTCCATAGATTCACTTCAGTAGGGTGGATATTTACCGGCCAGTACATTGAAATGTTATTAATTCAGGGTAGGTACCTACTTATCTCGGTAGTATTGCAAATATGATGAGAAAAGCAAAAACATTGCCGGAATTTTGTAAGGAAATGCGCCGGTACCTGCCGGAATGGGTAGTTGGACAATTATTTAGGTTTAAATGCAATTTAATTTACTAAGGTAATGTTGTTTCACCGATACTGAATAATTTAACAATTTTTTAAAGTTCATTTTCACTTTCTGTGTAAGTTCTGTTTTTTTATCAGTAAATGCCAGTTGCATCATTAAACTGAAATAATTACAGAACTTGAATAGAATTCGAACCGAACTTTTACAGAACGTTAAAATTGACTTGAAAAATTGAAGAATTTTTAATTTCGTTAAACAACCCAGCCTAAATATGAGTTCTTTTTTACGTATGTATGCAAGTACCTATACTCAGAATATAAGTAGGTTCCTACCTGCACACAAACACTCGATATCATCCGACGATATTGCATAAGTATTAGTTTTCTAATTTTACAATGAAATTACTCGAAGTTGAACGGGATATTTTTTAAGTATTAAATTAATATAGCGCTTATTTTTAAGCAGTAAAACTACTGGTGAGTTCTGGAATTATAAAATTTGTATGAAAATGTACGTATGCTCATAACTTCTGAAGGACTGCAACAAATTGAAAAATTCTTTTTTTGTTGTGTTCGTTATTGTTAGTTCAAGGTTTGTATAAAACTACTGGTGAGTTCTGGCTTGACGAAATTTGTAAAAAAAAATTGAATAGGTGGCGCGCGAGCTGTTTGAAAACTTAATGTACCGGGAATTAGTGAATGTAATGAGGCAGGGGGGGTGGAAAAAGGCAGGAACCTGGGAGGGGGGAGGGGAACTCGGGAGGGGGTTTACGAGACGGAGAAGCGTAGGAGTGAAGTGGGGGAAAGGGGAAGCGGACGCTGGTGAGGAAAATGGGGGGGGGGGGAAGGGGATTGGAACAAATGAGAAAAGACACGCAGGTAGAAACATTTTCTTTATTAAATGGTATAGCAACGCATGCCGGATACCAGCTATCTTCTATATGTATAAAAATCAAAAAAATATTTGCAAGTAAGTATGTATGTATGTCCGCTATGCGTTGCTAAACCATTTATCCGATTGCGATGAAACTTTGGGGATTTGATGTGCGCATGCCCGCGATGGTTTCTGCATACAATGGTGAGGTCTGGCATAATGAAATTACGCATTGTTGAACCGTTCATCCGATTGCGATGAAAATTTGGGGATTTGATGTGTGCATGCCTAAAATGATGTCTATAACTAACGTATGACATGTTTTTGCTGCTAGGCCCTGCGGCCGGCTTTATATGTATTTGTATGTTTAACCGCTAAGCGTTGCTAAACCTTTCATCCGATTGCGATGAAAATTTGAAGATTTGATGTGTGCATACCCACGACGGTTTTTGTATACAAAAGTGAGCTCTGGCATCATGAAATTACGCATTGCTAAACCATTCATACGATTGCGATGAAACTTTGGGGATTTGATGTGTGCATGTCTACAATGGTGTTTATTTACTAACGTATGGCAGGTTTTTGCTGCTAGGTCCTGCGGGCGGCTTTATACATAGTTTTGTGTTTAACCGCTAAGCGTTGCTAAACCATTCATCCGATTGCGATGAAAATTTGTAGATTTAATGTGTGCATGCCCACGACGGTTTCTGTATACAAAAGTGAGCTCTGGCATTTTGAAATTACGCATTGCTAAACCGTTCATCCGATTGCGATGAAACTTTGGGGATTTGATGTGTGCATGCCTACAATGGTGTCTATATACTAACGTATGGCAGGTTTTTGCTGCTAGGCCCTGTGGGCGGCTTTATATATATTTGTATGTTTAACCGTAGGTACCTACCCGCTTACTATGAAATATATTTTTTTTCTGTTAGTAAGTAAGTCAAATTAGTTTTAACCCGTTAGTTGCATTTGCAATGGGCATAAGCTAGTTATATAGTATTGTTTGGTTTTTCAAAAAACTCACTTTTCGCTTGACGGGAAAATCGACCGCACCGCCCCTCGCGTTTCACCAACCTCAAGGTTCACTTTGGCTTGGCGACGCAAAAACGCCGCTGGCACGCCAAAACGACCTCTCCGGTCCTCGAGTTTCGCACACCTCAAGGTTCAATTTTGTTCGAAGGAAATTGTCCCAACGGCTGACACGCGAGAATGGACATTAGCGCTCGCTATTTTGGAACGCTTCAAAGTTCACAATCCTTCGAAGAGTCGATTATTTTCCAGCCACTAGCAGTTGTTTTTTTTTTGATAGGGGAAACATTTTTCATCGTTATCAATATGTTTGCCAAAACTTTACGGCAGACTTCTAGCGGTGCGGAATACAAGTATGGATTATTCACATTAGAAAAAATCAAATGTCTATCGAATACTGTTGTAGTTCTATTTTCATCCGTTCGAAATGGCAGCTTCGTCTGAATTTAAATAAATACGCTAGCTTCACGATTTTCACAAAAAAATAGACTAGACAGGAAACTCACATAAAATTGAACTGACACATTTTAAGAGCGAAAATTATATAAATTTGCGGCGAAAACTGGAACTACTCATTAAATCAACCAATTCGGCTCAGTTATAGTTCCCGCCGACAGGTTCGCATTAAAAAAAAACCACAAATTAGGCCTTAGTTTCGATGCAATGGAAAATACTAGAGAGAATGTTGAGACAGGTCAGTTATCCGAGATGTCAAAACAAAACGGATCTCTCAGCGGTTTGGGTTGTTGTTTTTCGGGAAACGGCATTGCAGCCGAAAAAACGATCCCCGGTTAGATGTTTTTGAAAAATTCGGTACCCGGCAATATAAGGCAACTTTTAACACCAAAATTTTGTGTCCTTTCCGTGTAAAAAATTTCAGGGTCTCCGAAAAACCTATAAAATTTTCCAAAAAAAACAAGAAAATACGTGTCCATTGATTCCCTTCAGTAGGGTGGATATTAACCGGCCAGTACAAATTATGTTATTAATTCAGGGTAGGTACCTACTTATCTCGGTAGTATTGCAAATATGATGAAAAAAGCAAAACCATTGCCGGAATTTTGTAAGGAGATGCGCCGGTACCTACCGGAATGGGTAGTTGGACAATTATTTAGGTTTTTGATGCAATTTAATTTACTAAGGTAATGTTGTTTCCACGATACTGAATAATTTAACAATTTTTTAAAGTTCATTTTCACTTTCTGTGTAAGTTCTGTTTTTTTTATCAGTAAATGCCAGTTGCATCACAAAACTGAAATAATTACAGAACTTGAATAGAATTCGAACCGAACTTTTACAGAACGTTAAAATTGACTTGAAAAATTGAAGAATTTTTAATTTCGTTAAACAACCTAGCCTAAATATGAGTTCTTTTTTACGTATGTATGCAAGTACCTATACTCAGAATATAAGTAGGTTCCTACCTGCACATAAACACTCGATATCATTCGACGATATTGCATACGTATTAGTTTTCTAATTTTACAATGAAATTACTCGAAGTTGAACGGAATATTTTTTTTAAAGTATTAAATTCATATAGCGCTTTATTTTAAGCAGTAAAACTACTGGTGAGTTCTGGCATTATAAAATTTGTATGAAAATGTACGTACGCTCATAACTTCCGAAGGACTGCAACAAATTGAAAAATTCTTTTTTTGTTGTGATCGTTATTGTTAGTACAAGGTTTGTATAAAATTGCTGGTGAGTTCTGGCATTACGAAATTTGTAAAAAAAAAATTATAGGTGGTGCGCGAGCTGTTTGAAAAATAAATGTACCGGGAATTAGTGTATGTAATGCGGCAGCTGGGGGGGGGGTGGAAACAGGAAGGGGGGAGGGGAGCCTGGGAGGGGGGAGGGGAACTCGGGAGGGGGTTTACGATACGGAGAAGCCTAGGAGTGAAGTGGGCTGAGGGAAGGTGTGGGAGGCGGAGTGGAAAGGGGAAGAGGACGCTGGTGAGGAAGGGGGGGGGGGGATTCCTGGTTCCTGTATACAATAGTGAGCTCTGGCAACACGAAATTACGCATTGCTAAACCGTTCATCCGATTGTGGTGAAACTTTGGGGATTTGACGTGTGCATGTCTACAATGGTGTTTATTTACTAACGTATGGCAGGTTTTTGCTGCTAGGTCCTGCGGGCGGCTTTATACATAGTTGTATGTTTAACCGCTAAGCGTTGCTAAACCATTTATCCGATTGCGATGAAAATTTGAGGATTTGATGTGTACATGCCCACGACGGTTTCTGTATACAAAAGTGAGCTCTGGCATCATGAAATCACGCATTGCTAAACCATTCATCCGATTGCGATGAAACTTTGGGGATTTGACGTGTGCATGTCTACAATGGTGTTTATTTACTAACGTATGGCAGGTTTTTGCTGCTAGGTCCTGCGGGCGGCTTTATACATAGTTGTGTGTTTAACCGCTAAGCGGTGCTAAACCATTCATCCGATTGCGATGAAAATTTGTAGATTTGATGTGTGAATGCCCACGACGATTTCTGTATACAAAAGTGAGCTCTGGCATCATGAAATTACGCATTGCTAAACCGTTCATGCGATTGCGATGAAACTTTGGGGATTTGATGTGTGCATGCCTACAATGGTGTGTATATACTAACGTATGGCAGATTTTTGCTGCTAGGCCCTGTGGGCGGCTTTATATATATTTGTAGTTTAACCGTAGGTACCTACCCGCTTACTATGATTTTTTTTCTGTCAGTTAGTAAGTCAAGTTAGTTTTAACCCGTTAGTTGCATTTGCAACAGGCATAAGCTAGTTATATAGTATTGCTTGGTTTTTCAAAAAACTCACTTTTTCCTTGATGCGAAAATCGACCTCACCGCCCCTCGCGTTTCACCAACCTCAAGGTTCACTTTGGCTCGAAGTCTAGAATTGTCCTTTCGGCTGACACGCGAGAATGGACATTAGCGCTCGCTATTTTGGAACGCTTCAAAGTTCACAATCCTTCGAAGAGTCGATTATTTTCCAGCCACTAGCTTTTGTTTCTTTTTTGTTAGGGGAAACATTTTTCATCGTTATCAATATGTTTGCCAAAACTTTACGGGAGACTTCTAGCGGTGCGGAATACAAGTATGGATTATTCACATTAGAAAAAATCAAATGTCTATCGAATACTGTTGTAGTTCTATTTTCATCCGTTCGAAATGGCAGCTTCGTCTGAATTTAAATAAATACGCTAGCTTCACGATTTTCACAAAAAAAATAGACTAGACAGGAAACTCACATAAAATTGAACTGATACATTTTAAGAGCGAAAAATTATTTAAATTTGCGGCGAAAACTGGAACTACTCATAAAATCACTCAATTCGGCTAGGTTATATTTCCCGCCGACAGGTTCGCCCCTTTAAAAACGTCGGATCGAGAAGGGAAGTAAAAAAAAGTTAGTTTCCCGTACAAAACTGATTTTGCTAGGAATTTATTCTAATTAATTAAACGGCTTCGAGAAAGTTCTTCAGAAAAATTGACATTTTATAGGGGCATTACGGAATTAAAGATTGCGTTAAAAGTACACCTTCCGGCGGAGATGTTTTTTAATAAACATAAACAATACAAGTTTTAGAAACTTTTAAAACCAAAACATGTTTAGCTCCCCCTTGAAAATGTTTCACAATATTGCATTCAAATTCGACATTTTTCTGACATTTGCGAAAAATTCACTTTCATCGATAAATGCAAATCGTTTGCAGCCTGTAAAATCGGCTGGTATATTAAAATTTTATAATTTTTCTCGAACTTTGCAACACTGAAGATGGAGTCGTGATGGCGTTAAAATCCACTACCACCTTAAAAAAAAGCAGACCCCGCCCTAATAGGTTTTGTATGAAGAATTTTTTTTTTTAATGGCGGATTTCAATTTGTGTGGTTCGGCAGGGCCTTAATTTTAGCGGGAATTGTGCAAATTTGTGCATCGGTCTTGCCTGTTTAAAAAATATAATTATGGAATATTATCTGTCTGTGTATTATATAGTAGGTAAGTACCTAATACAAAAGCGCTAGATTTACCCGCGCTTCAACAGCAGATTGAAATGTCAAAAGAAAACGGATCTCTCAGCGGTTTGGGTTGTTGTTTTTCGGGAAACGGCATTGCGGCCGGAAAAACGATTCCGGCTTGAATGTTTTTGAAAAATTCGGTACCCGAAAACATTTCGCGTCTTTTGATACCAATATGAGGTGTCTGTCCCATGTAAAAAAGTTCAGGGTCGCCGAAAAACCTATAAAATTTTCCAAAAAAAACAAGAAAATTGGTGTCCATAGATTCACTTCAGTAGGGTGGATATTTACCGGCCAGTACATTGAAATGTTATTAATTCAGGGTAGGTACCTACTTATCTCGGTAGTATTGCAAATATGATGAGAAAAGCAAAAACATTGCCGGAATTTTGTGAGGAAATGCGCCGGTACCTGCCGGAATGGGTAGTTGGACAATTATTTAGGTTTTTGATGCAATTTAATTTACTAAGGTAAAGTTGTTTCCACGATACTGAATAATTTAACAATTTTTTAAAGTTCATTTTCACTTTCTGTGTAAGTTCTGTTTTTTTTATCAGTAAATGCCAGTTGCATCATTAAACTGAAATAATTACAGAACTTGAATAGAATTCGAACCGAACTTTTACAGAACGTTAAAATTGACTTGAAAAATTGAAGAATTTTTAATTTCGTTAAACAACCCAGCCTAAATATGAGTTCTTTTTTACGTATGTATGCAAGTACCTATACTCAGAATATAAGTAGGTTCCTACCTGCACATAAACACTCGATATCATCCGACGATATTGCATACGTATTAGTTTTCTAATTTTACAATGAAATTACTCGAAGTTGAACGGAATATTTTTTTAAAAGTATTAAATTCATATAGCGCTTTATTTTAAGCAGTAAAACTACTGGTGAGTTCTGGCATTATAAAATTTGTATGAAAATGTACGTACGCTCATAACTTCCGAAGGACTGCAACAAATTGAAAAATTCTTTTTTTGTTGTGTTTGTTATTGTTAGTACAAGGTTTGTATAAAATTACTGGTGAGTTCTGGCATTACGAAATTTGTAAAAAAAAAAATTATAGGTGGCGCGCGAGCTGTTTGAAAAATAAATGTACCGGGAATTAGTGAATGTAATGAGGCAGGGGGGGTGGAAAAAGGAAGGGGGAACCTGGGAGGGGGGAGGGGAACTCGGGAGGGGGTTTACGAGACGGAGAAGCGTAGGAGTGAAGTGGGGGAAAGGGGAAGCGGACGCTGGTGAGGAAAATGGGGGGGGGAAGGGGATTGGAACAAATGAGAAAAGACACGCAGGTAGAAACATTTTCTTTATTAAATGGTATAGCAACGCATGCCGGATACCAGCTATCTTCTATATGTATAAAAATCAAAAAAATATTTGCAAGTAAGTATGTATGTATGTCCGCTATGCGTTGCTAAACCATTTATCCGATTGCGATGAAACTTTGGGGATTTGATGTGCGCATGCCCGCGATGGTTTCTGCATACAATGGTGAGCTCTGGCATAATGAAATTACGCATTGCTGAACCGTTCATCCGATTGCGATGAAAATTTGGGGATTTGATGTGTGCATGCCTAAAATGATGTCTATAACTATAACTAACGTATGACATGTTTTTGCTGCTAGGCCCTGCGGCCGGCTTTATATGTATTTGTATGTTTAACCGCTAAGCGTTGCTAAACCTTTCATCCGATTGCGATGAAAATTTGAAGATTTGATGTGTGCATAACCACGACGGTTTTTGTATACAAAAGTGAGCTCTGGCATCATGAAATTACGCATTGCTAAACCATTCATACGATTGCGATGAAACTTTGGGGATTTGATGTGTGCATGTCTACAATGGTGTTTATTTACTAACGTATGGCAGGTTTTTGCTGCTAGGTCCTGCGGGCGGCTTTATACATAGTTTTGTGTTTAACCGCTAAGCGTTGCTAAACCATTCATTCGATTGCGATGAAAATTTGTAGATTTGATGTGTGCATGCCCACGACGGTTTGTGTATACAAAAGTGAGCTCTGGCATCATGAAATTACGCATTGCTAAACCGTTCATCCGATGAAACTTTGGGGATTTAATGTGTGCATGCCTACAATGGTGTCTATATACTAACGGATGGCAGAGTTTTTCTGCTAGGCCCTGTGAGCGGCTTTATATATATTTGTATGTTTAACCGTAGGTACCTACCCGCTAACTATGAATTTTTTTTCTGTTAGTTAGTAAGTCAAGTTAGTTTTAACCCGTTAGTTGCATTTGCAACGGGCATAAGCTAGTTATATAGTATTGTTTGGTTTTTCAAAAAACTCACTTTTCGCTTGACGGGAAAATCGACCGCACCGCCCCTCGCGTTTCACCAACCTCAAGGTTCACTTTGGCTTGGCGACGCAAAAACGCCGCTGGCACGCCAAAACGACCTCTCCGGTCCTCGAGTTTCGCACACCTCAAGGTTCAATTTTGTTCGAAGGAAATTGTCCCAACGGCTGACACGCGAGAATGGACATTAGCGCTCGCTATTTTGGAACGCTTCAAAGTTCACAATCCTTCGAAGAGTCGATTATTTTCCAGCCACTAGCAGTTGTTTTTTTTTTTGATAGGGGAAACATTTCAATATGTTTGCCAAAACTTTACGGGAGACATCTAGCGGTGCGGAATACAAGTATGGATTATTCACATAAGAAAAAATCAAATATCTATCGAATACTATTGTAGTTCTATTTTCATCCGTTCGAAATGGCAGCTTCGTCTGAATTTAAATAAATACGCTCGCTTCACGATTTTCTCGAAAAAGGAGGAATCAACATAACGACAGTATTCGTATAATGTTGCTATATGCTTGGTTTTGGAATGCCTAATTTTGGAATGTTGTTTTTTAATATTCAGAATGTTTCTTACTAAAATTTTTAACTTTGTCAATAAATAATATGGATACATTAAAATATAGTGAATATTTAACTGCTGTAACTATATCTACACTAAATAGAAAAAATACATTATTGTAGAATTTCTTTTACCTCATTTCATGGATATTGTTTGTTCTTTTTTTTTCAACTAATTTATTATTTCATATAATTATTTGAAATATATAATATTTAATAATATTTTAATTAATAATATTTTAAATATATAATATTTTAAATGAAGTTCTACATACTTTACGCTTGACAAAAGCGAAAAAATATGTAAAAAAAATTTTTTAGGGTGTTTAGTTGTTATTTTTTCAAAAAAATAATTTTTTAGTGCTATTCACAGGTATATTTTAAAATTTTGTTTTTAAATAAAGCATTAAAGTTAATTTATTAAGATATCTTTGTTCTCAATAAAAAATTTTTTTACGAAAACCATGTTTTTTCTTAGTAAGCATTAACATTTTTTACCCCTGAAACATGTTTTTTTGAGATATGGCATCACTAAACTTCGTATTCAAAATGACAACTTTTTATAATTTTTTTATGGATTGGTTTGGTATTAGTTTTAGTTCATTACATAAATAAACCAGTCAGTTCATTAGTTCATTTATTATTTGTTTATTCATGACTGTGATTTTAAATACGATTTTGCGGATTAAAATAGGTATGATAATAATATAATACTAATATATTACTTCATTATAAAATTTATGTAACTTTTCTTTGCCCATTAGCTTTAAAAATTGTCACGAAACGCGTTATTTTAGAAATAAATATAACCTAAATCTTCCTCTGAAGGAATAAAATGCCGCAATGATACAATTTATACTGGTGGGTGGTTTGCTATATTTATGTTATACTGTAAAATGCCTGATGGGGACATTTAATAAGCTGAACTTTGTTATTTTTGACGAAATTGACGCGCCGTGTTGACAGGATTACAAATGCGCAGGTGAGATCACTTTTCAACCTTTATACAGTTATTATCCGAGTTAGATAATACACATAAAATATAATTATCCTATTATTATTATAACATAACATTGAATTACCATTTTTTACAGGTTTTTGAGGAGCTGGACATTGACTACAGTGTATTATTAAATGCCAGGTGACGGCTGGCGTTGTCAAAATTATTGATGAAATCTAAAATATACTCAAATCAACGAAGGACAACAAGGTGAAAATACAATTGAAACAAAGATTAAATTAATGCAATATGCTTTCTTAATTTTTCCTGTCTGTAGAAAAAAACCTGTGTTCCCATTATTGAAATGTTCCTTATTTGATGAATAGTTTCAAATTTTTTCCACAAATTATAGAAAACTCACAGAAAAATATATCATTCTAATGCAATGGCTACAACGAGCGAAGTGCAAATATTCAAATTCTATGAAATATAAAACTAATCTTATAAAATATTATTGATTACAGCACGTTAGTTCACGCATTTCTTCGTAGCCTGGGTGTATGTCATGGACATAAACAGTAAGCTGGAGGAACGACATTTGAGATGGTATGGGCACGTAAGACGGAGATCATCAGACCACACAGTGAAGCAGGCAATGTCTATGTAGCTTCATCGACAGTCATCCAGAGAAAGACCAAAGAACTCCTAGATGACTCAATGCAGAAACACATGGATGAAGGCGATACTCCGAACCGAAGAAACTATAATTTGAGAACGAGAAGAACCGACCCCGTGTATTATTAAATGCCAGGTGACGGCTGGCGTTGTCAAAGTTATTGATTTAATCTAAAATATACTCACATCAACGAAGGACAACAAGGTGAAAATACAATTCTGTACCTCAGAAGAAAAAGGTCGGTTGTCACATTTTTGAAATTGTTCAGGAGAGAGGAAATAGTAAAATAATTAGTCTATTGGTTATCTCTTGATGGTTAAATTTATGTAATTTTTTTCCTGTTTTTTTTAATTTGTCTTAAGGCACATATTAATATTATGGTTTTTAACGTTTTTAGCGGACATCCGACCTTATAGCATTAGAAAATAAAAATACTCAAAATACACCAGACCTTTTATGTTGACCTAACTTTGTTTTCCGTTGTCGTAGGACAACATTCTTTATACCTGTGTGTAGATACTGAAATAACTAAAAAGGCCTCATACATAACTCATTTTCACAAATACTGGACAACCGACCTTTTTCTTCTGAGTTACAGAATTGAAACTTATCATTTATGATAAAATTAATGCAATATGCTTTCTTAATTTTTCCTGTCTGTAGAAAAAAACCTGTGTTCCCATTATTGAAATGTTCCTTATTTGATGAATAGTTTCAAATTTTTTCCACAAATTATAGAAAACTCGCAGAAAAATATATCATTCTAATGCAATGGCTACAACGAGCGAAGTGCAAATATTCAAATTCTATGAAATATAAAACTAATCTTATAAAATATTATTGATTACAGCACGTTAGTTCATTTACACATTCGTCGTAGCCTGGGTGTATGTCATGGACATAAACAGTAAGCTGGAGGAACGACATTTGAGATGGTATGGGCACGTAAGACGGAGATCATCAGACCACACAGTGAAGCAGGCAATGTCTATGCAGCTTCATTGGCAGTCATCCAGAGAAAGACCAAAGAACTCCTAGATGACTCAATGCTTAAAGAAACACATGGATGAAGGCGATACTCCGAACCGAAGAAACTATAATTTGAGAACGAGAAGAACCGACCCCGTGTATTATTAAATGCCAGGTGACGGCTGGCGTTGTCAAAATTATTGATGAAATCTAAAATATACTCAAATCAACGAAGGACAACAAGGTGAAAATACAATTGAAACTTAAAGATTAAATTAATGCAATATGCTTTCTTAATTTTTCCTGTCTGTAGAAAAAAACCTGTGTTCCCATTATTGAAATGTTCCTTATTTGATGAATAGTTTCAAATTTTTTCCACAAATTATAGAAAACTCGCAGAAAAATATATCATTCTAATGCAATGGCTACAACGAGCGAAGTGCAAATATTCAAATTCTATGAAATATAAAACTAATCTTATAAAATATTATTGATTACAGCACGTTAGTTCATTTACGCATTCGTCGTAGCCTGGGTGTATGTCATGGACATAAACAGTAAGCTGGAGGAACGACATTTGAGATGGTATGGGCACGTAAGACGGAGATCATCAGACCACACAGTGAAGCAGGCAATGTCTATGCAGATTCATCGACAGTCATCCAGAGAAAGACCAAAGAACTCCTAGATGACTCAATGCTTAAAGAAACGCACTCAGAACCGAAGAAACTCTAATTTGAGAACGAGAAGAACCGACCCCAACAGCCTACCTAGGCAATGAGTTGGGACAGCGCCAGAAAAAAGAAGAAAGAAAGATTGATTACAGAAATCACCTACTTTGTCTACTGGAAAAGGATGTCAAAATTATCTCCGCACAAGGCGCTCTTTGAGTTATAACAAATCATGATTTGTCATAACCCAAAGGATCAGCTGTGATAAGAAATCATGATTTTGAATAGGTTGAAATGTAATATAATGAAACTTTTCTAATATTATTTTAAATAAATAAATAAGGTATAGTATTTTGCAATTCATCTTATAAGAAGGGTATATTCTGGTTCCTTGCTATTAAAAGGATAACTGGGGAGATAGTACTTATAAAAAACAATGGTACATAGTCACAGCACACGTTTCACAGAAAAAAGGTCTGAAAATACCTAAAATAGCAAATAAATGTATGGAAACTGAACACTGGAGAATTTTGTGCCAGTGATTTTGAATAATATCAAAAATAACTTTGCTTTTGAGTAAAATAAGAGTTTAAGTATGATAATTTTAAAGATGTGGCTAATGAATGAAAAATCTATATGGAGGCACTGCCGAAAACCAGCTGCATTCCAGGAGAAATCCTTAATTGTAGCTGAGCAGTGACCTTTTTTAGATGGTTTGGGCTCACCCGAGGAAAACATAGAACGATTAAGTGAATCAGATGCTTGGGCCATGTCAAGAATCAAAATAATAAGAAAACATGTGTGAATGTGAATGAATGTTTGCCAAGACTGAGTTATTTGGTAATAGTTAGTTAGTTGTTTCTCAACTCACCCGCATGTGTTTACCAAATTTAAGCAGTTACAAGTTAGAATTGTGGTTCTTTATTCTCCTCACTGTGTGCCTTATGTTTTTAATATTATTAAAGTAATTAAAATTTTAATAAATATAATAGTGCAGTGTTTTGTTTACAAAACCTATGTATCAATACCTCGCTTAACAATTCTGCATTGACATCTTCAATGTTACAAAGAGTTCAGCAACTATCTTTTGATATACGCCACAACATAGTAAAACTACGGAAACTGCCCCCATGTACTTTTTAATTTTGTAATCTTCTCCATAATATATTAGTGTATAACTATTTTATGGAAAACATGAAAAAATAAATAAATATTTATTTGCAGAATGTAGGTACATTGTATTTTTTTGTATTACAGTACATTATGCACCTGACACACACAGCTATAAAAGCACAAGCAAATATTTGTTGAACCGCGATTGAGTATGTGTTGTATCGTCAGACGACGCTATCAAATATTTCTTCCTATGGTAGGAGAAGGGGTCTGATGAATTAGGGAGCACCACGAAATACCATTTCTTTGTACTGAATCTATTAACTAGACAACTGTCATCTGCACGTTTAGGCAGCTCCGTCATTAAAATGAGCCCCTCCTGTTTTTTGGAGGAGAGGAGGTAGCACAACTTTTCACATATCACATCAGGAGCGGTTACGACATAAGATATGTTTTGTCTATGGTTGATTTGCGCATAAACTGCTTAGATGTGACAGATCCGAAGGGATTGTATGGAGAGCATTATTTAGCATGCGATGATCTTTTATATTTTATTGCTGTGTGTGGCAGGGGTCTTAAGTATATGTAGAAGTACCATTAAAGTTATAATTTGTATTGAATGCTGGACTATGTACAACTCCTACTCAAAGCAACTCGAACCAGCAGAAATGCGAATGCTTAGATGGTCGGCAGGAGTATCACTAAAAGATAAGATTAAAAGTTCACGCATTCGTGTTAGTTTAGGTGTCACGGACATAAACAGTAAGCTGGAGGAACAACAGTTTAGATGGTATGGGCACATAAGACGGAGACCATCAGACCACACAGTGAAGCAGGCAATGTCTATGGAGCTTCATCGACAGTCATCCAAAGGAAGACCAAAGAAATCCTGGATGACTCAATGCTCCAAAATACTTGGGAGAAACGGCCTGGATGAAGGCGATACTCAGAACCGTAGAAGCTACAACCTGAGCCGACCCCAGCAGCCTATCTAGGCAATGAGTTGGGAAAGCGCAAGGAAGAAGAAGAAAGTTATAATTTGTATTAAATGTTTTATTTACCTAAAAAGAAATTTATACTATTACATATTTCATATCAATAATTATTCTTTATTCATAAACATATATTTTTTCAGGTAGACAGTTTTTCGACTGCCACACTAGGCACATGCCCGTATTATAGTAGTAGTAATAACATTAATATAATAAAAACAAGCTTAAATTGTTTTGGCCGGCCATTTTGTGCATCGTCCGATTAGTATGACAAAGTATCGCTGGCCCCTTGAGGGTCATTATATCTGGATTCTACTGTATCATCCATTGCAAAAAGTTCATTAAATAAATTCCCAGGAATTCTTTTACAAATCTTTATCCGTAAAACAAGAAGAAAATTGTTATTAATTTAATAGAACAGTTCATCAATACCAATATTGAAACATCAGAAGTCCTAGCATGGGGCATAGATAAGGGTTGATAGGATAACTTTCAGTAACTTCTCATCGTTCTCTAGGACAAATGCAGATCACTAACATACAAACAATAGTTGACGTAGAATATATTAAGAGTAGTTAACCAGCCAGCAGCCGAGAATTCAAATTTCGTCGAAAGATGTTCTTACGATCGTACAGTGCGGTTCCGATGAGAAAGATTAATTATTCTTCGTACTAGATATCTTTTGTGGGATCGTTATTTGATAATGAACGTGATCTCCTGTCAGATTTGTGTGGTTTTTATGGCTGTTATTTGGTTTTTCTTTGTACAACGTACATTAAATGGATAAATAATTGTGCATACTTGCAAGAATTCATGTTTAAAACGATTTAAACTAAAATATGTACAAAAAGATCACGTCCGTTATCTAATAATGATCCCACAAAAGATATAGAATCGCTCGACTGGAAGTACCTAATTTGTAACTGAGCAAAAGAATTTAATAATATTTTCCTTGGATGAAACTTCAATTGCAAATTAGACATACAAATATAATATAATTATTATATTCGGTAAATATGCATTTAGTCCACCTCACGGATAATACAGAACGTTCGTGTTGTCGAAGTTTGATTCACGGATAATAAGGAATATTCCATTTTTATGTTAAGGTTAAACTACGAAAGCTGCATGTCATCATATCGTTTTTTTCTTCATATATTTAATTAAACACCCGCTCTTCGCATCATCCACGTTCATACATCAAATCGCATAGTTTTAGAACCCGTTAGTTGCTTTGCAATGGGCAAAACCATTCATCCGATCGCAATAAAAATTTGGGGATTTGATGTGCGCATGCTCGCGATGGTTTCTGTATACAATAGTGAGCTCTGGCATCATGAAATAACGCATTGATAAACCGTTCATCCGATTGCGATGAAACTTTGGGGATTTGATGTGTTCACGTCTACAATGGTGTTTATATACTAACGTATGGCAGGTTTTTGCTTCTAGGCCCTGCGGGCGGCTTTATACATAGTTGTATGTTTAATCGCTAAGCGTTGCTAAACCATTCATCTGATTGCGATGAAAATTTGAGGATTTGATGTGTGCATGCCCACGACGGTTTCTGTATACAAAAGTGAGCTCTGACATCATGAAATTACGCATTACTAAGCCGTTCATCTATTGGGATGAAACTTTGGGGATTTGATGTGTGCATGCCTATAATGGTGTCTTCATACTAACGTACGGCAGGTTTTTGCTGCTAGGTCCTGCGGGCGGCTTTATACATAATTGTGTGTTTAACCGCTAAGCGTTGCTAAACCATTCATCCGATTGCGATAAAAAAATTGTAGATTTGATGTGTGCATGCCCACGACGGATTTTGTATACAAAAGTGAGCTCTGGCATCATGAAATTACGCATTGCTTAACCGTTCATCCGATTGCGATGAAACTTTGAAGATTTGATGTGTGCATGCCTACAATGGTGTGTATATACTAACGTATAGGAGGTTTTTGCTGCTAGGCCCTGTGGGTGGCTTTATATATATTTGTATGTTTAACCGTAGGTACCTACCCGCTTACTATGAAATTTTTTTTTTCTGTTAGTAAGTAAGTCAAGTTAGTTTTAACCCGTTTATTGCATTTGCAATAGGCATAAGCTAGTACTATATAGTATTGTTTGGTTTTTTGAAAAACTCACTTTTGCCTTGATGCGAAAAACGACCGCACCGCCCCTCGCGTTTCACCAACCTCAAGGTTCAAATCGGCTTGGCGACGCAAAAATGCCGCTGGCACGCCAAAAAGACCTCTAGCCTGTTTTGATTTCGCACACTTAAAGGTTCACTCTCCCTCAAAGGCCCGCGGCCCACCCTTTGTATGGGAAAAATTCAGCCAAAAAATGTGTCGATCATCTCAAGCCAGAATGGACCTCGGCGGTCGGTATTTCGGAACAATTTAAAGTTCACAATCCTTTGAATTTGTTTGACACTAGCAATTGTTTCTGAGAGACCGTTTACTGAGGAGGTGAAATTCAATCGCGGAAATATAGTTTTTTTGTAGACAAAAAAACGTCGCTAGCGATTTTTTCTCTCATAAGAATTAACGGCGAAAACTGGAACTTCTCATTAAATCAACCAATTCGGCTCAGTTATAGTTCCCGCCGACAGGTTCGCATTAAAAAAAACAACCACAAATTAGGCCTTAGTTTCAATGCAATGGAAAATACTAGAGAGAATGTTAATACAGGTCAGTTATCAGTTACCCGAGATGTCAAAACAAAACGGATCTCTCAGCGGTTTGGGTTGTTGTTTTTCGGAAAACGGCATTGCGGCCGGAAAAACGATTCCAGCTTGGATGTTTTTGAAAAATACGGTACCCGGCAATATAAGGCAACTTTTAACACCAAAATTTTGTGTCCGTTCCATGTAAAAAAGTTCAGGGTCGCCGAAAAACCTATAAAATTTTCCAAAAAAAACAAGAAAATTGGTGTCCATAGATTCACTTCAGTAGGGTGGATATTTACCGGCCAAATTGAAATGTTATTAATTCAGGGTAGGTACCTACTTATCTCGGTAGTATTGCAAATATGATGAAAAAAGCAAAACCATTGCCGGATTTTTGTAAAGAAATGCGTCGGTACCTACCGGAATGGGTAGATAGACAATTATTTAGGTTTTTGATGCAATTTAATTTACTAAGGTAATGTTGTTTCACCGATACTGAATAATTTAACATTTTTTTTACGTTAGTTAATTTCACGTTCGATGTAAGTTCTCTTTTTTTATCAGTAAATGACAGTTGCATCATAAAACTGAAATAATTACAGAACTTGAATAGAATTCGAACCGAACTTTTACAGAACGTTAAAATTGACTTGAAAAATTGAAGAATTTTTAATTTCGTTAAACAACCCAGCCTAAATATGAATCCTTTTTTACGTATATATGCAAGTACCTATACTCAGAATATAAGTAGGTTCCTACCTGCACATAAACACTCGATATCATCCGACAATATTGCATACGTATTAGTTTTCTAATTTTACAATGAAATTTCTCGAAGTTGAACGGAATATTTTTTTAAAAGTATTAATTCATATAGCGCTTTATTTTAAGCAGTAAAACTACTGGTGAGTTCTGGCATTATAAAATTTGTATGAAAATGTACGTACGCTCATAACTTCCGAAGGACTGCAACAAATTGAAAAATTCTTTTTTTGTTGTGTTCGTTATTGTTAGTACGAGGTTTGTATAAAATTACTGGTGAGTTCTGGCATTACGAAATTTGTAAAAAAAAATTTATAGGTAACGCGCGCGAGCTGTTTGAAAAATAAATGTACCGGGAATTAGTGTATGTAATGCGGCAGCTGGGATGGAGGTGGAAACAGGAAGGGGGGGAGGGGGACCTGGGAGGGGGGAGGGGAACTCGGGAGGGGGTTTACGATACGGAGAAGCCTAGGAGTGAAGTGGGGTGAGGGAAGGTGAGGGAGGCGGAGTGGAAAGGGGAAGAGGACGCTGGTGAGGAAGGGGGGGGGGGGGGGGGGGGAAGGGGATCGGAACAAATGAGAAAGGACACGCAATTAGAAACATTTTCTTTATTAAATGGTATAGCAACGCATGCCGGGTACCAGCTATCTTCTATATATATAAAAATCCAAAAAATGTTTGCATGTATGTATGTCCGCTATGCGTTGCTAAACCATTCATCCGATTGCGATGAAACATTGGGAATTTGATGTGCGCATGACTGCTATGGTTCCTGCATTTGATATGTGCATGCCCACGACGGTTTCTGTATACAAAAGTGAGCTCTGGCATCATGAAATTACGCATTGCTAAACCATTCATCCGATTGCGATGAAACTTTGGGGATTTGATGTGTGCATGTCTACAATGGTGTTTATATACTAACGTATGGCAGGTTTTTGCTGCTAGGTCCTGCGGGCGGCTTTATACATAGTTGTGTGTTTAACCACTAAGCGTTGCTAAACCATTCATCCGATTGCGATAAAAATTTGTAGATTTGATGTGTGCATGCCCACGACGGTTTCTGTATACAAAAGTGAGCTCTGGCATCATGAAATTACGCATTGCTAAACCGTTCATGCGATTGCGATGAAACTTTGGGGATTTGATGTGTGCATGCCTACAATGGTGTCTATATACTAACGTATGGCAGATTTTTGCTGCTAGGCCCTGTGGGCGGCTTTATATATATTTGTATGTTTAACCGTAGTTTCCTACCCGCTTACTACGAAATATTTTTTTTTCTGTTAGTAAGTCAAGTTAGTTTTAACCCGTTAGTTGCATTTGCAACAGGCATAAGCTAGTCATCATATATTTTGCTGTTTCATAGAAAAATAGTTTACAAATCAAAATGTTTCTTTTTTTCAAATTGCGGTCGGAAACATTTGTTTTATATAAGTGCAATGACGTTATATTATAAATAGACTCGCCATAGTCTCAGATACTCACAATATAATGTGGAAAGCAAGCAACACTCTTTTGTTTTCAGTGGTTTTCAGTATAATTTCTAAATTCAAAAGTTCATTACTGTGTGATAAAGACAGACAATCAAAGAATGTACGTGAGTGAATGACATAGATTCATAGTAGGGCAGCTTATTAGTTTCTTCGCCGAATACTACGTCACATCACGGGTGTGACCTACGGGTGTGACTGAGATAACAAGATACTCTTATTCGGTTACACAATATGAAAGGAAAGGGTAAAGGCGGGTAAAACGCGACACTCGGGCAAATATTTTTATATTTATTATATGAGTTTTCATTAGTAATACAATATTGGTACTATTATAGTAGTATTCTTAAGTACATATTTTATTATACAGTACAGGTTATAGGTTCAAAATGATTATACAAATCTATACAGATTAATAACACCTAGGGCCGTTACTATTTACAATTTTCATCAACGACATTATTAAATTAATGAACGCGTTACCCTTTGTACGTTTTACCCCATCTTTCCCAATGGAATAAAACGAATGCGGGACGCTGTGTGAACCGACTTACTATTAGTAAGTTGTCCCTGTTATGCTTATGTCACTTTGTGATGCAATTTTCGCTGTCTCCTTTTCGACTATTTGCCGTTTAATTGAAGCATTTTCTCATCACGCAGGAGCGCTTTGCAATACAATTTACTTACTGGTAAGACACGACCTCACTCGACGCGTAGCAGTTTAGTACTAAAGTACTAGAAATAGAGACAGCTACAATCGTATTGTGTTTGGCTTCCCACTTTTAGATTTCTACCCCGCGTCCAGTATTAATGTCTTTGTATAAGTGTACATTTTATTTTTTCTATGGTTAACTTTTAGATTTGAGTGGTGTTTTCACTTCCTAAAACCGTTTAGATCATACATATTTCTCACCACGACAATAAGCTAATTAACGATTTCTATGAGACCTATGTATGTGAGTTATTATACAAAAACGAACGAATTAGCCTTAGCTTAGAGGTTAAGGGTTAACTTAAAATTACTCATAAACTCCTCGTTCATAGATGGCGCTGATTCATCTATTTTAGGAAAATAGGCTTTATCAAGTTATGCTTCAAAATATTAAGATTAGGTAAATAATTGCTGTTTTGCGCCTATACATACGAAATTTGAATAAATGCGTTTTTTGAACAATTCTTTCAAGAAAGGCATACATATATAATATTGGACGGAATCACCGATACAATGCTGTATTTTTTTTATTTTTTTTTTATTGATCTATACGTGATGTTTACAATATATTATTCGATGCCTGTCTCGCTAGGGTATACCTGTGTTGAGACAGGCGTAGAGGTACATAATTGAATATCATATATAAGAGTAATATAATTTACATCTTTGCGATTCTTTCAAGGACATAAAAAACCATCCCTTCGTTCAGAATGTAATTATTAATGTTTTCAAAAGCTGTCTTGACAGAAGCTCATTCCTGTGATCTCTTGAGCGAAACCATTCCTTGTTAAGAATATATTATGAACTAAATATACAATTTGGCTGTCCTGAAACGGGAATCCTTCCCAGTTGGACAGACAAAGTATCATTTTGTAATGTATTGTAATATATATATAAATAATTAAATAAATAAATTTGAATGCATTTCTAGAAAAAATTGACCCCCAAAAAACTTCGGACTCGATTTATTCGAAAGTGAAAACTCAAACCGAAAAATGTTATACTACAAAATCAACCCCATATTTGATGTAGATCATTGTTTCTTAACCCTATTGATGTTGATCATTGTTTCTTAACCCTGTTGAAAGAATCGCCCCTTTTACCATGGTAAAATTATCCATAATCTGCTGACAGCAACCGACTTCGAATTCAAAATTTCAAATTCGTAAATGTTTAAAACAGAAACGTCCATATTGGAAAGAATTGGACTGAGAATTGAATAGAATTATGCTCATTTTTTCAGAAAACTTAAATAAGTGGAAATAAATACTAGTTTTGTAGGTAATAAATCCTATGAAAACAATTGTCTTTTAATTTTTGACATTTCGCAACGGCGCATTTCGGAACTATTTCTTGCGGTAAGTCTCTTAGCTTATCAAACTGATTTTATAAGCTATAAAAAGGCTGGAAGATGGCGCGGACGCAATTATACCTGTCAAAAAACTTCCGAAAGAATAAGTTCTGTAACTTGCTATAAATTACGTTAAATGACTTTTGGTGTCGTTTTTGTTTACATTGGTAATTTGGCCATAAATCGCTTACAAGAGCGATTTACAGGAAAAAACTTACTAGTCTAACCCAGCCCTTATAACATACATCAACATTCCGAACATACCGACAGTCCCCAGAACTTTATCAAATTTCTCGAATCTCTTGTTCTCACTTGACTTAACCTAACCCAAACCAACTAACTAACTAACCATCACGCCGTTTCCCCGCAGGGGTAGGCAGAGAGGACGGACCGCCAAACAACGAAACAACTCGGTCTTGGCACACACTCTTTGCCTCACTCACATTCATACATCGTCTCATACATTCTCTTCTATTATTCTGACTTTTGACATGGCCCGACTCAAGTATCTGATTCACTTGATCGTGCCATGTCTTCCTCGGACGTCCCCAACTTCTTCTACTATTCACATTTGCGTCGTATATTCTTCTTACACTGCTTTCTTCGTTTATTCGCTCTACATGCCCAAACCATCTGAGGGTCCCTTTCTTAATCTTACTCATTATGCATACATCAGCCTTACATTCTTTGCGGATATCCACATTTCTCACAGGATCATACATTGTTTTACAACACATACGCCTCAGGGATCTCATTTCAACAGCATTCAGTTTACTTTCATCCTTCCTCTGCCAGTTCCATGCCTCACTGCCATACATCAGGGTAGGTACCAGGACTCCATTGTGGACTGCTAGCTTCGCTTCTTTTGACAGTTTTTTATTAGCGCCAACGGCATTCAGTCCTCCATTAATGGAGTTACCAGCATTCACCCTTCTTTCAATATCCCTATCAGCCTTCCCATCTCTCGTAAACATACTACCCAGATACACAAACTCATCCACCTGCTCCAAGTATTCATCATTCACAACTATATTGCATACTGTTTTCGTACTCTCTCTTTCAAACACCATGACTTTAGACTTACTTTCATTCATCATTAACTCATTCTTCATACATACTTCGTTCATCCTAGATACGAGAGACTGTAGATCTTCCATACTGTTGGATATCAGCACCGCATCATGAAGGAGAGGAAGTTTCGGCAAGGAAATGGGTATGAGGGGTAGGTAGGAATCTGGGGTCGGTGTTTCCACGAGTGACGGACGTACGAATCCGTCTAGAGAGGAATCTGGCCGGAAAGGTCAAAAGACCTCCCTCAACCAGTGTCTCTCGATCCGGCCCGCAGACGCATCGGCCACCAAGACCTGATGTAACCTCACCCCATGAACCCGGGCAACCCTGCTAAGTCACCAAAGTGGAACCACTTGGGGTGACCTACGGCAGAGTGGTTTGTTATCCAATAAATGGTTTCCGGGGTGGCGGTACCCATACTCGCCTATTGTTTTATTGTTGTTGTTTTACAAACATTCTAAGGGAATTTCTAATAAACGTATTTTAAAATATATACAACTTGTATAATATAATATATAATAAATTGTTATGCATCAGATGTGTCGAATTTAAAACACGTCTATTGGTATGGAGGTAATTGTTTTATTCTTACATAATATTGTTATGTACCGTTATCGGGGGGTTTGCATTTGTACTTTATTACTATTTTTTTTATGTGTTAACCAGCTGTAGTGTACATTATAAATAAACACTGTATAAGTGATGTTTTTTCAATACAGATATGAACATTGACAAAAAAAATCTAGACAGGGTATGTTGTTGTTAAAAATGACATCAAAACTAACATTATTGGTTCCAAAAATTGGATTAATATAACATTTATCAAAAAGAAAGTGCATTATTTTACAGTCAAAATATCGTAAGAAGTATTCCTCTTTGTCTTTTATTGATCTGCATGGATCAAATTTGTCATCCAAGATGTGACGCTTTCGAAGCCAGGGGACGGAATCAGATGGGATGTTTGGTTAACCTTTAAATACCGACGTGTGGTCTGACAGACACTTCGAGCGTTCAAAAAGTCTAGTTACCTGTGTTAGTGTAGTAGTATTATCCCGCGCTTCCCTCTACCCCACAAGGGGCATACATTAATTACGTGAGCTCTAAAGGGGGGGGGGGGTCCAGCAAAATCTCACATTACCTGAAAAGAATATACGAAGTGGCCCAAATTTATCTCACCAAAGAGGCGGGGTCTAGATTGTAAGAATAACTGCTCACATAATTAATGTATGCCCCCAAAGTAGTCGCCCAACACGTCGCCTCAGTTCTTATTTGTTCAATAGACCATTTTAGTTTTTGTTCAATCTCCACTTTAAAGTATAAAAAGTGATAGTTAATAACTTATCTAAGAATTATTAAAACTAATGAGACCTTTACCTTTACAGAAATAGCTTTAATACCTATCATTATGTTTCATTGAAATGATAAAAGAAAACATTCTCCTGTAAATTTTCTAATGGTCTATTGAACATTCAAGAACTAAGGTAACGAACAGAGTCCGTGGAGAATGTCGGCGCGTGCGATTTTGATAAGTTATGGCTGTTGTAAGATCGTGAGTGGTTCTTCAGACCACTCGTCGGTACTTTTGTAATTTTTTTGGATACGACTTTTTTAAGATTATATGGTTTTTCTCTTTTATTTTCAGTCAAATATTACAGTGAATCAGCCAGGCTCTTCGTCCATGAAACTGGCAACCTCAATTGAAATAGCAGTGTTCCTATCACTAGGAAGAGATATGAAACACGGTCTCATTCCAAGGGAATTGCGTTCGTCGATAAAAAGAGTTCTTGGGTCAGATGCGCCGGAAAATGTTAGGGAAAAAAATTAAATGAGCGTAAACAACCTAATAACTCTGTTATATGTGTCCCTAAAAAATAAAACGCAAGATTGCTTACAAAAATGACACTTGCACGAAACATGTGTACCTTCAATGCAGCGAAACTGTGTGCAAAGACTTTTTGTAATATTTGATAGTTCCTATAACTTGATGCCTTGTGGTTTTTCATAAAACTGACGATTATTTATGTTTTTTATAGTTTACCTAGTTATTTAACTTTGAGAATAATTGGTTTTCGAGAAGATTTTTTTTTAATTATATTAAAAGTAAGGTAAAGCTCCAATTTTTGTTTTAAAAAAATCGACGTCTGTGATTTTTAATGATTATGATTATTAATAAATGTGTATGTCTCTACATTTTATTTTACTTTATAGATATACAGGGTGTCTTGGGGTAAAATGCATTCGGGAGGTAATTCTAGATGATAGGAGTAAACTACTTTTTACGAAATTCCAAAAAAAATTTCCCCATACAAAAAGACGTACCTACTAAAAATCCTTAGTGTGAGGTATGATCTTACTTGCTTAGAGCCTGCCGGGTACAATTTTGGCAACATTGCAGGGTTGTGATTGGCCCGTATCGCCGGTCTAATTTTTCTTTTTACCACAAAACTACCCCTAAAAGTTGGAATCTCGACAAAAGTTATTTATCTTTTTTACTTGTAACATCATATAGAATCACCTTCCGAAGTTAATGCACTTTACCCCCGGACACCCTGTATAAACATTATGAAGAAAAGGGATGTTAAAAAATAATCGATTTTGCATGCTAAGAAAAAGGACCGATTATTTATGTAAAAGTCACATCCCTAAAAAAAACAATATTTTTTATATTAAAACTATGGTGATCTAGCAGACGCACGTCGGTAGTTAAAGGTTAAAAACATTGCTATATCGATGTATATGAATAATTATTAATTACGTAATTAATATTTGCGGGTCATGAATATAAATATTATCTATATATTTTTAAATAAAAAAGTTTTCCACGCACCCATTAGTTAAAGTGTGATAATTAACACTCTTCAATATATCAACTTGTTCATATTTATATATTTCCGATATCGCGTGGTAAAGTTCAAAGATCACCAGTCTCAACTAATTGAATGTAGCCATGTGAAAATGCGCTCTTTGTAAATACATGTTTCAGTGAGAGCAATTCTGTGGTACAAAATTATATTTCAGCACATAAATAATCCTTTATATATTAACAGGCTGGAACACAACCATAATACTCGTTTTAACTTTAATGAAGGGCTAATTGTTCCTAAGCATACAAATAAATATGGACAAAGAACGTTAAGGTGAAACAGATGTGACCATTCCCATACAATCTATTTTTCAACCGCATTTGAAAACTACAGATAATATTTTATTTATTTTAATGTCGAAAAATAATACTCATAATGAAATATTCGCGAACGAAAATTTCACAGTTCTATCACTTATAATAACCCAGTAATTAAATTAACAAAATTAATTATTTTGTGCAGAAACTGCTAGCCAAAATGCCCTAACCTGCGTTAGAAGGAGACAAACCTATGTGCGAGCCATACGTTTCACGTGCACGCTTTCAAGCCATTCCTATGGTGTTAAAGTGGTCAGTATATTTGTAGTAAAAATGTCAATTTGCGTGGCGCGATTTGTTATTCTGATAGAATGTTCGTTTTGCTTTTTTATGAATGTTCCAGTATTACTCGGCGCAAGGAACATTTGCGGTTTTGGCACGCAGTAAAAAAGGACAAATTAACTATATAATTATAGTGAGAACGACTGTAATTATTTAGAACTTTCTTAAAACTCCAACTATCACTAGACGCCCGCCTAGTTATTTTGTTATTGAGACTTGCTAAACAATAAAATGCATAGATCGAGCTGGGTACCTACATTCTGTCCGATTCTCGTCTGTCTGCCACGAGTTTTAGAGGTTGAAGCTTTTTTCGACTTTGTACAACGCATTATTGTTATTCCATAAAAATGAGGCGTGCTCTTTATAAGAATCAAAAGTATTATTAGAGAGCATACTTGGTCGAAGGTAGAGAGTGGATCCAAGACTAAGTTACAAATTTTTTACAAATATTTTATCGGTAAATACCTAACTAACCATAACGCCGGTTCCTCGCAGGGGAAGGCAGAGAGGACGGACCGCCAAACAACTCGGTCTTGGCACACACTATTTGCCTCACTCACTTTCATACATCGTCTCATACATAGTCTTCTATTATTCTGACTTTTGACATGACCTGACTCAAGTATCTGATTCATTTGATCGTGCCATGTCTACCTCGTGCGTCCCCAACTTCTTCTACCATTCATATTTGCGTCATATATTCTTCTTATACTACCTAGGTACTTTCTTCATTAATTCGCTCTATATCCACATTTTCTAGGTACATTCTGTAGTAATTTATATAAAATTAAAATTAAATAATAAATATTTTGATTACTAATAAATATTTTAATTACTATTTTAATTTTAACAATTAAATTATTTTATTCTGCAGTAATTATTACATTCTGTAGTAATCGTGTAATTTTTACTAATTATCTATCACCGTTTTCTCGCTGAGAGGATGGGTCACAACTAAGAGTTGAAAGAGAATGTGAGGAATACGATTATTCACATTCATACACATCTCTTCTATTATTCCGACTGACTGTTCCCAAATAATTAATTCGCTTGATTGCGCCGTTTTTTGCGAAAAATGATCTCAAGAGACACTATACTATAATGTTAGTTGGTATCACAATAACAGAAAAAAAAATTGTTAGATTTCGCAGAACGAAAGTTGAAGTCGATTTTGTGTTTCTATTGTACAGAAATCGGGTTCTCACCGATATTTTTCATAGATTCTATGAAATAGATGATGTGGGATCCCAGTTTTAGCCTTGCATTCTTTCTTGATACAGTACACATATTATATTATCTATTTGACGCTTGTAGAACAATCATACACGGATTTAAACAAAATTTAATGTTCTTAATAGTTATTTCGATTAATATTGGTCAGAAAACAAAATTTAATGTTCTTAATAGTTATTTCGATTAATATTTGTTAAAAATATTATGAACTAAATATACAATTTGGCTGTCCTAAAACGGGTATCCTTCCCAGTTGGACAGACAAAGTATCACTTGTAATGTATTTAATAAATATGTATATAAATAAATAAATAAATAAAAAAAAAAAAATTTACCACTCATACCCCTCAAGGATCTCATTTCTACTTGTACCCCTTCCTCTGCCAGTTTGAGTGTCAACAATTTTATGAAATCACACCACATACTATATTATTATGTATTGTGATGTTGTCGAATGAACGATGATTATGGAAGCCGTGGTATCCTGACTTGAGCACACGACAAATTTGTTTCTCCATCTGGCAATTCTAACCACTTCGTTGGTTTGACAAATGCGCCCCATAGAAATGTAAGAATTAAATGTAACTTTTTGACTTATTCGCGAAATATTAGCGAGCAAGCAACCGAGAGAATGCATGGTTAATGAGTAGGTATGTACCTACATCGCTTGTTATGAATTAGCCCGTTTAGCAAAAGCGGCCTCTAAAAAAAGGTCCAGTTAACACCAGCTCCCGCCACACATGCCGTTGTTCCCAGCCGGTTCCTTTTATAAATTTATTCAATCTTCCCAGGCGTTGATTTAATTTACTGAATACAACAAACCTCTATCTCGCGTCTCTCTTCCACGCATGCGGAACATCGTAAAATTTTTGAAATACATCGTTTTCGCGAATGTTTTTTGGTTGGGTAAATAAAAATGTTCTTTACCAACGCGCGCGGAGCTGTGGAAAATGTCTTTTGTGCATATTTTTTGCAATGAAATTGTGTATTTTTCACCCGTTTTCTACGATTATGTAATTATAGGTACAATTTTTTTTTTATATAGATTAATATTACTAATATACATTCGCGAACCAATAATTCATCTCAATATTAAAAAAGCATAACGTGTTAAAAGTGTTTTATTAGACGATATTGAAAATAGCACCATCTATCGGCGTAAAGTTTCTAAAAATATTTTGAGAATACCCTTAAGGTTAAAAACATTGCTATATCGATGTATATGAATAATTATTAATTACGTAATTAATATTTGCAGGTCATGAATATAAATATTATCTATATATTTTTAAATAAAAAGTTTTCCACGCACCCATTAGTTAAAGTGTGATAATTAACACTCTTCAATATATCTACTTATTCATATTTATATATTTCCGATATCGAGTGATAAAGTTCAAAGATCACCAGTCTCAACTAATTGAATGTAGCCATGTGAAAGTGCGCTCTTTGTGAATACATCTATTTTAATTTTGATATTGTTTTCTTGAATGAATGTAAAATCTTGGAAGTGGAAATTAACCTACTTCCAGACATCCGATCGAGCTGAAACTTGGCAAATAGACTCGTTATCGATGAAATGCCATCAGATAGCACTATCAGATGTGCGCGTACACGCACTTCTCTGAAGTTGACTTTTTTAGGATCTCGGAAGATATATTTTTTCACAATAATTTCCCTCAGAATGCTGCGGGAATGTGTGGAGAGGGCTGCAAGGAGAGGAAGTTACGGGAAGAAAAATGGGAAGGGTGGGTAGGAATCTAGGGGTCAGTGTTTCCAGGAGTGACGGACGTATGAATCCATCCCTCCCGCTGCGGTGCAAGACGATGAGTCGAGAAAGACCAACTGGAGAGGTGAAAGGTTTTCCATTATTTAATTTGTTTCAAGTTGGTACACATTGGGAATTGAATATTATGTAAACAAAATATAAGCAAGTTTAAAATGTTATTTAATTATTATTGTTTACAAGATTAGAATAATAATAAACATAAACTGTGAAAAGGAAATGATTTCCGATTTTCGCAGCCAATTATTATTTTTGTGTTATTGTGCCGTGTTGCGCTTCTTTCTTCTTTAGCCAATGTTCTTGAGCCAAAATTGTTCCTGGAATACTGGGAAGGTTTAAAACGCATCAAGCACGCCTATTTACGGAGGCAATTGAAATCCACAAAAAATAGGGACGACGCGCGATAGGGCTAAGCGTAATAGTTCATGGTATTCGGTACTTGTTTGGTTACACTAAAACTAAATGACGAAAACCACATTCGTTTCTATATTGTTTATACCAAATTTCCGGCCCTGAGAGGATTAACCCCTCAGGCTCTGGGCCTATTTTCGTAAGGGGTCGGAAGGTTTATATTTCTGCTTTGCAATAAAGTCCGATTAAATGCAATATTTATGAACCCGGATGAAAAGAAAAAAACACATATTTTATTATTCTTTTTTAAATTGGTACAAGATTTTTTATGCATAGCACAAAGGGTAACATTTATTATAAGCAATAATTATTAGCCTGACGCGGGTTCAAGTCCCGTCGGCGGCATTTATTTTTTCTCGGGAGATTTTTTCAATGTAGATGAGTGTTTCAGGCTAATAATTGTTACACATATTTTATTATTACGATCGGTCAGTGGTTGAGTGGGCATCGCGTTTAAGGGGGCGTCGCGTGTTCGATTCCTCGGCTGGCTAAGTCCTCCATCATGACACAAACAACATTTTCCGCTTATTGTGGTGGGAGTAGGAGATTTTCAAACATTGTTGTGTTATTCGCAGGTAACCCGGGAATTTTCTAATACTGTTTAGAGTTTAGATCATATTTTACCCATGAGTAATTCCGAAAAGCAATCAAATTATCCTACATACATACTTCACCACAATCTACACATCTGCCCTGATGATACACACTGTAACGCTGTCTGAAAGGTTGGCTAAAATAACCAAAAAATTATCACGATAATAAAGAGGATTCCCATTTTCAACTGTTCGCATCAAGTAGTACATTAATAGAAAGTGTTGGGTGAAATTATCATTTTAAATTTATTTATATTCCAGTGTTTTGGTTTTAAAAGTGGGCGGTATGTTATTGTTTTAAAGTTGATAACAGTGTTTATAAATAATATTAAATTTATTGAATCTACTATCTGGTGAATTCTGGAAACGAAGTGAAATTAATATTTTATGACCATTGATAATCATATATGGCGTATCTTTCAAATTCAGTCGAATAATTAGGACCACCATTTTTTTTCCTTTTTTTCCATTAATTTTTGCAAACATTTAAAAAAACCATTTCATATGTATAAATTATAAATCAGATGCTAGTAATTTTTTTATTATTTATAAATGACATTGTTAGTGTATTTAAAGACGTACAAGTCCTTCTCTTCGCTGATGATTTGAAATTGTATAAAATGATACGTAGTATAGAGGATTGTCATATTTTACAATCAAATTTAGATAAATTGTATCATTGGTGTGTGATCAACTCGTTATTTCTTAATATTCAAAAATGCCAAGTTATTCGTTTTCGTAAAATCCAAAGTCATGTTACCTATGAATACTCTTTAAATAATGTAAAATTGACACCAGTCGCTCAGATAAGGGACTTAGGTGTTATATTTGATGAAAAGTTAACATTTACTCTGCACGTAAATGAAATAACAAATAGAGCTTTAAAAATGCTAGGGTTCATATGCAGAACAGCAAGTGGTTTCAAGTCACTAGAATGTTTGAAAACATTGTACACTTCTTTAGTAAGAAGTCAGGTAGAGTACAATTCGCCAATTTGGTCCCCAATGTATAAAATCCAACAATATAGAAAGGGTACAGCACAAATTTCTAAGATTTATTAACTTTAAGCTAAATATTCCAATTTAAAATATTAACTATGTCCTTTTGATGAAACAACTCAACATAATTACGCTGTCAGATAGGCGGATCATCTTTGACCTTGTACTATTAAATAAAATTATTAATAATTGCATTAACAACCCTGAAATTCTCTCCAAAATAAAATTTTACATACCGACCAGAAATACGAGACAAAGTGCTACCTTTTTCTGTGACAATTTCAAAACGAATTATGAGGCTCATACACCTATTAATAGAATGCATCATCTGGGCAATAAAATTGGGAATACTGTAGACATATTTAAAGATTCCGTATAAGTCACAAAACGAAATCTTTATAATTATTTTAGTAAAATGTATGATTTCACAACTCCGTAGTGAATACACTCTATATTTCTATTTTTTTTTTTTAGTTTTTATATGTCTTTTTACAAATTTCGCTTTCCATACCTATACATTTAATTTGTCTTAAATGTATCATAAATCAATATGAATACTATGTATTTGCTAACACAACTGTATTACTTATGTATATATCTTGTAAAAGCCCAGAAGGGCGTAAATAAATAAATAAATAAATAATGGGAACGCACTAAATGCACTGCCTGTGTATGGATAATATTATGTATTTATTTATTTATTTGCAAAAACAGCATAAAACCGATACATTGCAAGAGCGGTAAGAAAAGATACATAATAAATACATTTACAGTTAAAGTAATACATTTCGTTAAAACATAAGTGCTATTTCACGCTTAAAATCGTTGTAGGAAATGTGGAATATATCCACATTTCCTGCGAGGCAGTTAATTAACCTAGTGAGTCGTCCTAGGGGCATCACTATTGGTAAGTTAGTTCTGCACCTAGGAAGAATCAAAAGCCTGTGTTGGCGGCCTCGCGTGAAATTATCCGGGACATAGAATCCTATTTCACCCAGAATATCTGGTACCGATACAAACCATTTAGAAGCTTATAAGCCATCAGCAGTAATGCGACATCTCTTCTGGAACTAAGGCTGCAGATACCCAGCATTCCCGAGATAAATATAACCCACCCGAGATAATATAACCCACCGCCCAGGGAACTTTTATTGGATAAACAACACCTCTTCCATAGGTCACCCCAAGTGGTTTGCTACGTTTGGTGATTTAGCAGGGGTGCCCGGATTCATTGGGTGAGGTTTGTCTAGGTCTTGGAGGCGGATGACCAGGACACACTGAACCCCAGATTCCTACCCACCCCTTAAACCCTTTTCCTTCCCAGAACTCTCCCCTCCTTCCTTTCCTTAAAAAACCCTCCACACAGCATCCCCAAAGATGAGATAGGCCCTGAGGGATATTATTTTCCTCAGGGCCCCCCCTGTGTGGAGCTCGTGTAAAAAAAAAACAAAAAATTACTTACAAAATAAAAATATGTTTTTATTGAACGCTATAAAATGACATTGTAAGTAGGGTATCAGTAGAATGAAAGAGACATGAAAAATATTATGAGGGATACAGTTGTTTTTTTAGTTTTTTTTTTTTAAATGTAAATGAATCTAAATCAAAAAGCAAAATCTAAATCTTTCCAACCAAAGTGAGGATTTTTTGGGTTGAAATATGGGTTCACCACCTAATGACATGATTTGCACGGCTCACTAAGTGCATCGATCGTTACGGGGACTATGTCGAAATAATAGTGGCTTTATGTACCTAAGATCTCATATGCTTTTTTGTAATAATATTTCTTCCTGATTTTTTAAATCGGTCGAAAATATTTTATTTCTATGTACATAACTTTAATAATAAACTTTTAACTTATTTGTAGAGGCTTAGTAAATGCAGCATCGCCTAACTTCGAAAGCATAATATCTTGGTAGACAAATTTGATCCATACAGACCAAGAAAAGATTAAAAAAAATGCTTTTTGCGATCTTTTGACTGCGAAATATCACACTTTCTTTTTGATATGTAATCTTTTCGTAATCCAATATTTGGAACAAATAATTTTGGTTGCGGGTCATTTTTAACACCCACACGTCCTGCCTAGACTTTGTTGATCATTGTTGATGACGCATAATAAAACTAACAAATAAAATACATCTGATTAATCTGTGCTAATAATGAGTTCATTCCTCACATGGAATATTTTTCTATAGTTCAAAACACATTCGGATAATAACCGATATTAACCTAACATAACCCATTTTTAGATAAGCGAAACTAACGTCAGCTTACCTATCTTAGTGCGTCCTATTAGCATGAATATAAATAACCTGCTAATTTTAAAACATGATATGATCTATAGACTTTCAAAATATCATATGAAAATCTCTTAAATCAATAACGGCGAAGAAGCAGCACTTAGCAATTCCTGAATCTCTTTTTTTTTCAAAGTTGTTTTCACAAAACCAGCCACATAACACTACGTTAATTACACTTTTGCAATACGGTGTCACTTCTACACTCATCATATACCTTTTTTCTATCGTTTATACCAGCCCTGATTATATGAGGTGAACGCAAATCACGGCTTACTACTCTAGAAGTAAAACAATATTCCTAACACAATTCACTATGGTAAACTAAAATATGATTTATTTTTGGGGTACAATGCCGTGTTGCTCTACCTCCTTCTTTAGCCAACTTTTCGGATAGCGTTACAGTGTCCATCATCAGAGCAGATGCGCAGTCTACACTCTACACTTGTCTGTGGACAGACATGTTGTGTGTAGACAGATATGTAGTTTAGAATACAAATGTATATCTGCCCTGATGATGGACGCTGTAACACTTTTCGAAACATTGGCTAAAGAAGTTAGCGCAACACGGCATAATACCCCTAAAATAAATCACGATAGTACTTTTCACGAAGCATTTCTTCGTAAATAATAATAATGTATTAAAATACATTATTTAAGATTAATGATTTCCATTTATTCTGTATAATTTTCTAATCTATGAAAAGTTGAATAGTCAAGGTCCCATTACAGATCCTTGCTTGACACCCTTTGAGAGCAATTAAACACCATTAAAAAATCATCTACTTTGCACATGTAAAGCTTCACAGGGGCAAGTTTGTTCGAATAACATGTTATCAAGCAAGACATTTTCTTTTCATGTACACGATGTTTTAATATGAAAAGCTTTGCAAATTTCAATGTTTTCAGTAGAAAGTTTTGTAGAATTGTGAAGAATCGATTCACTAAGTATATACCACCATCAATAATGACATATCTCGGCAATGAAACTGAAATACAACTGTTGGATTATCGATTACATAATAAATTACAGTACGAAAGGCAACGTCATAGAGAAATCAATAAAATAATAAATTGTACTTACTGACAACAGCTGCTATATATTGGTTTTTGGCACTGGGCATCACATCAATTTTGGAATCCATTTTGCGATAAAAAACCTACTTAAAAACACGCGAAAATTATTTAAAAAACAACTAATTATTGGTATCAACAAAATTTAAGGATTTTTTAACATACTTTTTACGTTCGGTTTCAAATTTTTTACACTTTGTTTTAAACAACTAGCAATTTTTGATCATTGTTATTTTTTGTATACATATTGCAACGTTTTTTTGCAATGGTGGTTGGTCGAAGACATCTGTGTGAATACTGAGGTGCCGTTTGCAAAGTTCTGAAGTAAATTAACTCTGGTTTTGCAGATAACGGATGATGTGTGACGCGAGATCTGTCAGTTTTGACAGATTTAGCGCATTTTTTGACAGTTTCGATACACGTGGACGGTGCATCGTTTGAAAGTTGTTTTAGTTGACATTATTTTTATTTGCGAAGAAGGGTGACCAAGTTTTGATGGGACAAATCGAACGCACTAAATTCGGTTGTCTGTGCGTTAATGACGGCCTCCGTGATTGAGGGATAAGGCTCTCTACTACCAATTCGAATATCGCGGGTTCAAATCCCAACGTACGCAAATAAAATTTATTTTATTAATTTGTGTTATTTCACAATTATTAAATTTAAAAAAAATTAAAGCATAATTCCGGCACGTTCCAGAATGGAAGATACTGCCGGTTTCGCCCTGGTAGAACACCACTATTCAGAATTGAAACGTTGCTTGAATGGCTTTAGACGTTTTGGTGACCAAATCTGAATTTCCAGGTTCCCACCTTCCTCTCCCCCATATCCTACCTCTTCCCGTTAACTTAAGCCTTACAACATACCCCAATTGGGGATGCCATTGTCTCACTGGCTTCAGAAGATCAGCGCTTAATAAAACAGCGAGAAATCTGGTTGAATGAACTCGCATTTGCTTTGCATTTAAGATAACTAAAAGTTTGAAGAATTTAGACAGGCGACAATTTACGTACCTACAATATAATATTTTTAGCAGAAAATTATTTTAATGGCCTATTAAATTTTAAAATTAGAAACAGTTTGTTGATAATTTAGAGTATTTTATTTTAGAGTATTTTTCAAGTCTGCGTCAGTAATACATTTTTTTTTGTATTAGCTCCACACAAGAGGTTCTGGGAAATAAATAATTCCGTCATCTTTGGCGATACTGTGTGGATTGTCTTTTGGGGAAAGGAAGGAGATGAGGAAGATTGTATTTCACTGGTTTCAGCATGGCTAAAATACAACAAACTCGTTTTAAACTATAGCAAAAAAATTTACTTACCTTTTTATAAAACCATTCTACTAATATTATAAATGCGAAAGTTTGTACGGATGGATGGTTGGTTGGATGGTTGGATTTTACTCTTACACGCAATAAATATCGAATGGAATTTATAAATTCTTTCACTAATCGAAAGCTACTTTATTAGCGAGTAACATGGGCTATATATATTGGTAAGCTCTGGCGTTATGAATAAGCTGTGGCGTTATGAAATTATCTATTATACGTTTATTGGCAAAGCGTGTTACTAAGTAAATGTTTGAAGTGGGCTGTCAATATTATTTCTTTGATAGCGAAAGTACCGGAGAAATCTGAGAAATGCATTCTGGTCTCAGGTTTGAGGAAAGGAAAATCCTGATCTATTTCCTTCTCGTGGTGGGGAGTGAGCAACGACCTCGTGTCGGCAAATATAGACAGGGACCGAGCGTTGGCCGGAATAAGCTAACCACCAACTTTCACCTACCAGGCGTCTGTTGTCTAGGGCACCCTCTTGTCCTGGAGAAGTAAATAATCTCCAAAGGCGGAAGAACCTTCGAGGTCAACGGCATAGGATGTGGAAAGAAACGGGAAACTACCACATTAAAGGTCCAAGTGACATCCCAAGAACCAGCAAAACATGAATACCCAATCTCAAGTAAAATTCTCCGGAGGTAAAATAGTCCCCCGTTCGGATCTCCGGGTGGGGACTGCTCGAGATGCTAGAAACACAAAGTCAATAGTGAAACCAAAATCAAATACAAAAAACCAAATAGCGAGATGGGCAACGTGGAATGTCCGTACATTACTGCAAAACAGCAAACTGGATAATCTGAAAGCTGAGATGCAAAACGTAAATTTGAATGCCCTAGGTAAAGCAGAGATGAGATGGCCCAATTGTGGAGACTTCTGGAGTGGCGACTACAGAATCATCCACACAGGATGCATAAAGGATAAACCTGGCCAAGGAGGAGTAGGCGTTGTGCTGTGCAAGGAGTGGGGAAGACGGGTTAAGGGATACGTGCAATATAGCGGAAGAATTATTCTAGTCAAAATAGAAACTAAGCCTGTAGACACTGTAATTATTCAAGTATATATGCCAACATCTAGTCACAGCGAAGAAGAAGTGGAGGAGGTATACAGTTCGCTAGATAAACTTATATTTGAGATAAAAGCAGGTGAAAATCTGATTCTCCTAGGAGATTGGAATGCTGTTGTAGGAGAAGGACGTGAAGGAACTTGCATTGGGCCCTTTGGGCTGGGTGCAAGAAACGACAGAGGAAACAGACTGACAGAATTCTGCGAAAAACACAAACTAGTGATAGCAAACACTTGTTTCCAACACCACCCAAGACAGCGATACACCTGGAAATCCCCTGGAGACAGACAAAGACTGCAAATAGACTATATAATGGTTAGACATAGATTTAAAAACCAAATAAAAGACTGTAGAAGCTATTCCGGCCCAGATATAGATAGTGACCATAATATGGTAATGGCCAAAAGTCTTCTAAAACTGAAAAAATTAAAAAAGAGAAATAATTTCAAATGGGATACAAAAGTATTAAAGATAAAAGAGATTAGCGACAGTTTTAGGGAAAAGACGAAAGAGTGCAACCTAATGGAGGAGGAGAACGTGAATGCGATCTGGAAAGTGATAAAGACGAAGATTATAACTACGGCAGAGGAAACTATAGGCAAGGAAAAACCCCAAGCAAGGAAGGAATGGATAACCGATGAGATCCTAAATATGATAAAGGATAGAAGAGAGCTCAAAAATGATAAAAGAGCTGAATCACAAAAGAAATACAAAGTGCTAAGAAACAAAATAAAAAGAGAGTCAAGAATAGCCAAAGAAACATTCTACCAGAATAAATGCGATGAGATAAACGACGACCTCAAGAGAGAAAATGTAGAAAGAGCTCACGCTGCGGTGAAAGACTTCTTTGGGATGAGAGTTGGAAAGGGTAAGGCAATAGAAGGAGAAGACGGCAAAATACTTTTCGAAAATGACCAAATAGGAGAGAGATGGAAAAGATATCTGGAAATGCTGTACAATGGAAAGGCAAATACTGACAACGAAACATTGATAGAAAGAGAAAATGAGGTAGACGCAGATGATTTGGGAGATCCAATCACTAGAGAAGAGTTTGACCTCGCACTGAAAAACCTCAAAAACGGGAAAGCACCCGGAATCGATGACGTTCCGGCTGAACTCATTAAGCCAGCAGGAAAAGGAACTACAGATGCCCTGTTTAAAATGATACAGACAATGTATAAGACTGGAGAGATACCGGAGGATTTCGAGAAATGCCTAATTGTCGCATTACCAAAGAAGGCAGGCACGACGAAATGTGAACAACACAGAACTCTTAGCCTAATATCCCATGCCTCAAAAATATTGACTAATATCATTCTAAAAAGAATCGAACCAAAAGTAGAGAACATCCTTTCCGGAGACCAGTATGGCTTTAGAAGAGGTGTAGGAACCAGAGAAGCAATATTGTCGCTACGAATACTACTAGAAAAAAGAATAAAAAGAAACCAAAACACATTCATCGCATTCATAGACCTGGAGAAGGCTTTCGACAAAGTAGAATGGAAAAGACTCTTCGAGATTCTGAAGAGAATTGATATCAAATATAGAGATAGACGAATAATCCAGGCGCTATACAAGAATGAGGCCGCTATAATTAGATGTGACAATGATACAAAAGAAGCCAGTTTAAGACAAGGGGTGAGACAAGGATGCTCTCTGTCACCTGTTCTTTTTAACGTTTATATACAGAGTGCGATTGATTACTTGAGAGAGAGAATGAGTCACAGAAAAGGTGTAAAGATACACGGGCAAAAGGTGGATATGATAAGGTTTGCTGACGATATTGCTTTGGTTGCTGAAAGCGAAGATGAACTGCAAGAGGCCTTAACAACCATGCAAAGCATTCTTCAAAACAACTACAACATGAAGATAAATAAAGACAAAACAAAGCTGCTGACTGTAGGCCGAACGCAACACCAGATGAGAGTAGAGATGGCAGGAGTTCCACTAAAGAACACTAAGGAGTTTGTCTACCTCGGGAGCAAAATAACATGGGACGGTCGGTCTAAGAGCGAGGTCGACAGCCGTATACACCAGGCTAGGCTTGCATTCAATAAAAGGTCGAAAGTAATTGAATCAAATAATATAGACCTAAAACTGCGAATACTCCTCATCAAGACCTATGTGTGGAGTATCTTGATGTACGGCTGCGAAACATGGTGCCTATCTGAAAGAGATAAACGGAGACTAGAGGCTTTTGAGATGTGGTCCTATAGAAGATTATTAGGAATTTCCTGGAGAGACCACATTACAAATGAGGAGGTTCTCCAAAGTATCGAAGGAGGAAGGCACCTGCTCAGGACCTTGTCCGAAAGGCGTGCAAGATGGATCGGACATGTTTTTTTTTTTTTTTTTTTTTTTTTAAACGACAAGAAGGTCTCTTGCATACCATAATGGAGGGTATGACCGAGGGGACAAACTCTAGGGGACGCCCACGCCGAGAGTACCTAGACGACCTGCTGGTGGACGTGCGCTGCTCATCATATGCAGAATTCAAAAGAGCCGCACAAGACAGGGAAGAATGGAAAAGAAAATTAAAGGAAATTGCTGCAAACCAATCCCAGGATTGAAACCAGAGAGAGAGAGCGAAAATTCAAATATTAGTATTCTAATATGAATATTTAGTATAGGTAGATACAAATATAAAATAGGTACTTATCTACATTTTGACCTAAGCCAACAGCTATACTAATATTATGAATGCGAAACGGAGCGTATTTGATTGTTGATTGATTGGGGGAGGGGGAGGGGGAGTGGTAGTGTAAGAGAGGGGGGGGGAGTGGAGGGGGGACGAATATGCGAGCGAAGCCGGGGGTAAAAGTTTGTTAAAAATATACCTAAAGACAACCTTAAAATTAGAATCCATAATACTAGTTGCAATCAAGAAATGTGCTTCATGTGCAACGAACTCACTTATGTCGAAAATATAAAATATTTAGGACTATCAATAGATATAAATCTTAATTGGAATTCGCATATTAATCAAATCACTTCTAAATTAAGATATCTGACCTAGATATTTTATAGACTTATGGAAGTTCTAAACATTGAGAAATTGAAAACTGATCTACTTTTCCCTGATGCAATCTTCAATCACTTATGGCATTATAGGATGGGGTGGTGCACTTGATACATTTATTAAGCCTCTACAAATAATTCAAAAACACATAAAAAGTCATATATAACAAAAATAAAACATTCCTGACCAACTTATTATACAAAGAAACTAAAATATTTATATACGTAAATTATTTATATTACAAACTTTGAAATATGTATTTAAAAACAAAAATAATTTAGAAATAAATGGAAATGAGCAAAAGAATAAATAATGTATTTTACACCCCACAAACCAATACTAAATTATTGCAGACACATAGCAGTTTCATTGGTCCTCGTACATTTAACCTTCTACCACTATAAACTCAAATGATAAATAAAATGATAAAATATGTAAAAGAGGTAAAATTATGGCTGAATAATGTAGATATTGAAACGCTTTTTCTATAAATTTATCCATCCTTCTACAACTCACTTTCTGTAACTTTCTAAACTGTAGTACGCACAATATGTTTTCTGTTTATTAATTTTTTCATAATAACTAAAAAAAAAATTAATTAGTGCGTTTTTATCCATACTTTTTTATTTATTTTATAATAGTTGAAAAAAACCTTTTTCACTTCTTCTACCTATGGAATATTAACTTTATATTTTATATGTTTTTTTAAGGCTATTTTATACTTTGGGTAGGTACTTGGAAATATAGTATTTTGTTTTAATATTACCCACACTCAGGCAGTGGCCTTAATGGGTTTTCATTTCTTGTTCATACTATTTGTTATTATATATTATGTTATTATATACTATTTGTTATTATACATTATATTTAGAAAGAAATGGTAATAAATAAAGTTTAAAAAATAATTTACGTATCACAAAAACTAATACTAAAAACAATTTTTAAAAAACCCTACTCATATTCGTCAGAACTTTTATTCCAACAATTTAAAGTCAGAAAATTATGTGCAATATATTTTTATCATGCAACATTACAAATTTATAAAGATAATATTCAAAATAAAGTTGCACCATTTAAAAACAACAGAAATCTTATGCGGGGTCCATTGCGCCGGCAAACGCCAGAATTTTGCTTGACAGTCCTATACAACAATCAAGGTCACAATTTTTGCCAACACTCAAGGCCGCAGTGTTTGTGCTTCCCGTGTTCGGCGGAAAACAAAACTTAAACATCTCATCCCGGGTGAAGCGGGAAGGCAGGCGGGGTCCAGCGGGGGGGGGGGAGAATTCATTTTTTGACAGAAGTCGCGCGGTGCGGTCCGTGTATGTAGAAAAATAGGAACGGATTTTTGTGGTTATGTGCTATGTATGAGCGAACATAATCACGAGTTTAAAATATTATTATACCTAAATATAATATAATAATTATTCTGTTGTTGACGTAAATATTTACGTACTTTAGAGTAGAATTAGATTTTAGATAGATAATAGAATTTAGATTCTATAGTTCTAAATTAGGTCGTGCAATAAAATGACGTTATTATATAATGTCATTGGTGCAATAATCGATATTAGTCTGAAATCTTTCCTGATTAACCCTGATCTGTGCTTTCTTCCTGATGCAGGTAGCATCTTTTCTACATCGAACGCATTTTAACATTTATGCAAACGATAAACGTCAAAATTTTTGATACGCGGACCTAATAATTATGATTTTAAGTTGTAAATAAACACACTGTCGTAATCTTCGATCAAGTCGTAATGGATGATTATTTCTTTCGTGAACTCACTTGTAAATAAAGTCTATTAATTTATTAATCGGTTTCAGAGACACGGGAGAAATTGACCATTGTAAATCGATATTCTATTTTTGATGCTACGTAATTATTTACGTAGCAACAAAACGTATTCACTCTAAATTCTTAATAAATAGTAACTTTAGGTCGTGCGTATTAGTCGGAAATCTTTCCTGATAAATAAATATCTGTGTTTTCTCCCTGATGCATCTCTTTTGTCATCAGAACGCATTTTAATATTGATATGGTACAACCAAACCAAAAACAAGATTAGGAAGTCGGGAACAACTGAATACTCCATGGTTTGATTCCAAATTAAATTCCTTAATCAAAGAACGAAACCAGATTCACAAACAGTGGAAACAAGACCCTGGTAATATTACTCTTGTAACACTTAAAAAGAGATTGAGAAATACCATTACTAATTATAGGCGAAGTCTAAAACACAAATATTATGCGAACAGCTTTCAACAAAACCAAAATAACCCTACTAAAACTTGGAAAATCATAAACTCTATTCTGTCAAACCGAGCACATAAACCAACCAACGAAATAGAATCCCTCATCGTAAATGACTGCGAAATTAAGGATCCGGATCAAATAGCATCGGCATTTAATGAGTTTTTCCTCTCGATAGGAGAAAAGTTAGCAGCTACCATTCCGTCATTCCCGGACGACTGCAATACCGTCCTTGTAGAACCGAAGGCTTGCCAATCCTTATACATGGCTAGGACAAACAAAGATGAGGTATTGAGGATCATCTCTAAAACAAAGCTGAAAGCAGCACCGGGACTCGATGGAGTAACACCATCAGTTCTTAAGGCTTGTAAAGAAGAACTAGCGGGTCACCTAGCAGAACTTTTTAATTGGTCACTGTCCTCGGGAAAGTTTCCGAATGAATTAAAGCTTGCGAAAATAATACCTATACATAAAGGAGACTGTAAAACATGTATTTCTAACTACCGTCCCATATCACTTTTATCGGTATTTTCAAAAGTGTTTGAGACCATAATCAAAGATAGACTCCTAAAATACATATCTGCGAATAATATCCTTACACCACAACAATATGGCTTTCGGAAAAATTCTAGTACTCAATGTGCCACCTTTGATTTTATCTCTACCCTTCAACAGTATATAGACCAGGGTGAATATGTGGCAGCCATATTTATAGATCTCAAAAAAGCCTTTGATACGGTCAATCATGAAATACTCTTAAAGAAATTGGAACATTTGGGTATTGTTGGGAAGCCCCTAAACCTCATACGAAGCTACTTAGATGATAGATTTTGTCTTGTCGAAGTCAAAGGGGTCTCGAGTGGCTTAGGTAGAATCACATGTGGAGTGCCACAGGGATCAATTCTTGGCCCTCTGCTTTTCTTGCTATATGTCAATGACATAACTAAATGTGGTATCTCTGGAAAACTCCAACTTTATGCGGATGATACTGTAATCTACTATCACAGTAAAAGCCTGAGTGACCTGGAGTCTCTAATGAATGTAGATGTCTCAATTTTAGCTAATTGGCTCCGTATTAATAAATTGAGCCTCAATTTAAAAAAAACGCACTATCTAACATTCGGTAATAAGGATTATGGGTCCATGAATATTTCACTTGGAACTGATAAACTCCAAAATATGGATGTTACGAAATATTTAGGGCTATTAATAGACTCTAAACTTACGTGGAATTCCCATGTTGAGCATGTGAAATCAAAAATTTCCCCAATTACCGGTGTACTGTACCGACTCCAAGGTCTTCTCTCCATATCTCTACTACGGGCCACTTACTATGCAATGATTCACTCCCATCTGAGTTATTTAGTTAGTATCTGGGGCACTATTACTAAAAAACAAATATCAGAAATACAGGTGATTCAAAATCGAGCTATAAGGAATATCTACCATCTACCGTGGGATACACATATCAAACATATATATTCAAAGGCAAACATACTTCCTTTTACGGTTCTACCTAAATACAATATCACTAGTGCAATATTACAAATCATACATAGATCCGCACACACTAACATCAGACCAGCCTTTAATTCAGACATACACCAGCACAAAACACGATCCCAAAATCAAATACACTTAGCATCATCTACCCACACAACTAAATTTGGTATTAACTCGTTACAATATATCGCATATAGACAATACAATGCATTACCTAATGAAATAAAGCATTCAGTAGCTAACAAAAAAATATTTGTTAAAACGCTTAAAGAATATTTCCTGAAAATGTATTTAAACCAGTGAATATTGGCTCGCCTTCATACGTTTGTTTTTTATGTTTTATGTGTATGGATGTCTCTCAGTATTCCTAAAATCTCTATTCTTGACAATGCATTTTTTATTTATTTATATATATTTTTTTTATTTTTTTCCCTTTTCAATATATTGTATTTTTTAAACGTGTAATATCTGTGTAAAATGTACTTATATCTATCTGTCCTTCCCGTAATGAGTTTTCTTCTCAACTCATTGGGAATAATGTGTTACTTGTCATATTTTTGTAATACATTATAATTAATAAATAAATAAATATAAACGTCAAACGTCAAGTTTTCCAATGATTGTTGTGTTGGACTGTCAAAAGTCTGGCGTTTGCCCACGCAATGGACAAAGCTTTAGACAAACATCAATACTTCCTACTCCAAAATGTAAAAAAACACTAGGACAGTTAAGTCATAAATATCTCGGAGTAAAATTTTTTAATTCACTTCTTGAAAAAATCAGAAACATGAACAGTAATATCAAAAAATTTAAATTATACCGAAAATTTGAACTGAATATAAAAAATAAAACAATTAAACCAATATAATAACACCCCCATACACACAAGCCCTGATTTTTTATGGGGATAAATCAAATATGTACACATATTATGAAATTAATTATTATATTGAATTTATTGTAATTTATGGATCTTTCTCTGAATAAAAAAAATAAAAAATTAATAAAAAAAATAAAAAAAAGTCCTGAGAAGGAAAAAGTTATGAGGGGTGGGTGGGATTCTATGGGTCTAGTCCAGGATTGACGAACATGTGAATCCATCCCTACTACTGCGGTACAAGACTATGGGTCGAGAGAGCCCGGCATTAGAAGCCTGAGTCCGGCCTCTCCTGGTTGGTGGGCAGATGTATCCAACAGCAAGCCCCCAACAAAACTCACCGCTGAACCCGTAGCGCAAAACTTGAGGTGACTTATAGCAGAGGTCACCCAAAGTCTCCCTGAAAATTTGACTTGCAATAAATTATTTCTTTATTTATTTGTAAGAAACAAACAGCTTTTACATAACACATATACAGTGATAAATATATAATTGAACTGGAGTCAAGCCACAGAGGTTTCTTATGTTAAGTACATCGGAAATGAAGTTTTATTATATTATAATTAATTTTGGGTTATAGGAAGGGGAGAGGAAAATGAATATGGGAAAATGATAGGAGATGCTCGCGATATATTCTCATTTTAATAATCGATCGTACGCGTTACTTCATATCGATATTTATTTAGGTTTTTACTAAAAATGTCAATGCTGTGAAATTTTGTATTATATTGTGCACATACACGAGGAATTTGGGAGTTTTTTCTAATGTTTGTTCTACAAGAGGGTAAATAAAATAAATCGGATTGCCATGCCGGGTTGATCTTGACGGAATATGAAAAATTATTAAATTGGTAAGTTCTGGTGAGTCCAGGCCATTGTTTATAATTTTAAACAATAGGATTTGATCAAAAATTAGACGTCGTGTTTGGAGGAATTTGAAATTGTGAAATTTAATGGATTCGGTATAATTTGAGAAGTGTAATTTGAATTTATAATTTAAGTGTTTAAAATATTTTTTTTGAATTCTTTCTATTCTTTCAATATGGGCTTGGTATAAAGGAGTCCAGATCGGTGTACAGTGTTCCAAGTGCGGGCGAATATATGAGGTGTAAAGGGAATATAGAGTGTTTATGTTGTGGAAGGGTTTTGCGATACGAATTATAAATCCCAGCATTTTATTGGCTTTTATAATTATTTCATCAGTGTGTTGAATAAAGTTTAATTTGACATCCAATGTTACCCCAAGGTCCCTGATATATTTTACTTCATTGATATGTGTGCCGTTCAGTGTGTATACAAAGGAAATTATATTTTTATTACGTGTAAATGTTAATTTATTGCACTTTGAGATGTTAATAACAAGTTTGTTTAATTCGCAATAGACAAAAAGACGATTGAGGTCTTTATAATTATAACCTTCTTGGTAAATAATATAATAAAACGAATGGGTCGTGTAAATAGGTACAACAAACAATTTATTTTCTCTAGGAAATAATGACGCGGGTAGTAGAACTATTTGTGAACGTGGTTATAAATTAGGAAAATACTATCAACATCTGGTTGTAAGTTTCACGTCCTTATTTATTAAGTTCCCATTGTTATGCTTTATTTAACGTTTCCTAACAAGAATATTATATTGCAGATACGGTAATCAAAGAAAATGCACAATTATTTTACGGTAATATTTACGGTTTATTTGAAGTAGGTACAACTAGTTTGCAAGTATGACGCAGTTTAATAATAGTAAAAAATCAAAAAATAAACAAAAATTTTAACAAAACAAAAAACGACTTCAAAAAATGCACTAAAAAGTAAAAAAATAATTTCGTACGGTTGTTATTTTTGGAGTCGGTGTCAGCCAAGGTAACAACATACATGTAGGTAGTTATAGGTGAGATGTGGAGATCTTGGCTGACACCGACTCCAAAAATAACAATCGTACGAAATTATTTTTTTACTTTTTAGTGCATATTTTTAAGTCGTTTTTTGTTTTGTTAAAATTTTTGTTTATTTTTAGATTTTTAGTGAAGAGCGAGCGTAAAGAAGTTTTACTTTAAAAAAAGAATCATCGAAATCTGTTGGCGTAATATTGAGTTACACATACTTATTGCAAATTTAAGACATATATGGTTTTCTCATGGATCCCATTATCAGAACTGGACCAAATTAAAATGGGACCACACGGGAAGCACCAGCTTTCTAATAAAAAAAGAATCATCAATTTCGGTTCACCCAATCGAAAGTTCTGAGGTAACAAACATAAAAATAAAAAAAATACCGTCGAATTGATAAGCTCCTCCTTTTCGAAGTCGTTTAAAAACAGTACAAAATTATAACTTAACCCTCTTATTCTTTCTCGCGCTGTCCCAACTCATTGCCTAGGTAGGCTGTTGGGGTCGGATCTTCTCGTTCTCAGGTTGTAGCTTCTTCTGTTCTCTGAAATATTTTGGAGCATTGAGTTATCCAGGAGTTCTTTGGTCTTCCTCTGGATGACTGTCGATGAAGCTCCATAGACATTGCCTGCTTCACTGTGTAGTCTGGTGGCCTCCGTCTTATGTGCCCATACCATCTCAACCTGTTGTTCCTCCAGCTTACTGTTTATGTCCGTGATAACAGGCTACCACCACGAATGCGTGAACTTTTAATCCTATCTTTTAGTGAAACTCCTGCCGACCATATAAGCATTCGGATTTCTGCTGTTTCGAGATGCCTAGAGTAGGAGTTGTACATAGTCCAGCATTCGGAGCCATACATTATCGCGGGTCTAACAATATCTGGTATATCTTTCGAAGTTTTATAGTCATTTTGGAGTCACACAGTTTATGGGTACTTAACCCAAATTAAACTTATTGTTCCATCAACCGCTCGTTAAACCTTTTAACAAAAGGGTTACGAGTATTCAGTCTCGGTTAGCTTAAAGAATTTCAGTCCTGCCAGAGGTTTTTCCTTGAAGATGCGCGCGTAGAACCGGAAGGCAACTTAACTGTCTCGAGTTACCACATGACCTTATATTCATCTGTATGGCTGAGCGACGGGGTGCAAAATCTAATCAATATCATCCCTTACCACTTATTAGCAGGGAAAGAGAAGACATTCGAGATTGAATAACTCACAATATACCCTCGAAATAATTAGTAGGTTTTGTTACAATATTATTTATTTGAATAACTTCCGTATAGTAAACATCTATATATTTTTAATCATAGATGTTAATAATAATAAATCTAAACGATTAATAACACAAAGAAATAAATAATGTAACAGTCGCTTTATTTAATTCGCTGAGATTTGCATTTTTGTCACGTGAATATCTTTAATATCTATTTCAATTAAATTTAAAAAATTTGGAGCTAGATTTTGTTCCATAGGTAGTATTTGTCTTCCGAGTCATGTCAGTCTATGTCTTGTGTCAGTTGTGCAGTATGATGGTTTAGTTTATTTTTTTGGTAATGTATAAATAAATTTTTAATATATATTTGCTGAATGTTCAATACAGCAAAGTCCTTATAACTATATTGTTGAGAATCTATAAGGTTTTTTTGTAATAAATTTAATTAAATCTTTTAGCGCTTTATCAAGGGGGCCAATTTTAGTTTTAGCAGCGCCTCCCCAACCTATCATACCGTGGGTGATAATTGATTGGGATAATTTGTCGATCGAATTCTGAACATTCCAATTATTATTGGCGCTCTGCAGCATGCGCTACCAAACAAACATCTTTTAAGTCGCATAGAGATAATAAAGTTACGTACAAGTTATTTGTAACTTATCTTAAAAAACAACAGAAAAGTGGATTCCCATAAATAAGTTCTTATTTCGGCCTTGAAATGAAATGGTCCTGTAAGTAGGTTATCTAAAACAGTTGTTTTGAAGTGAACAGAGGGTTCCCTTTTAATCAGTCATTTTTTTCACCTCTTGTGACTTGCGATTTCCATTTAGCTGTGTTGGACATTTATCTTCACTCTCAAATAGTTGCAAACAAAATAAGTAAAACAATGAACTTTTTCAGAACAATACGAAACTTTCTCGACAACACTTGAAAATGATTTATTTTGCAGTCTGTCAATCTATTATCGATGATGGCATCATAGCATGGGGAGGTGGCACTGCATTTGCACTAGACCCAATCATAAAGGCACAGAAAACTATTATAAAAATAATCCTTAGACTACCTCTAATTACAGACTCGAATTTTATCTTTAATATTATGAATGTGTTTGACGTTCGGCAGATATACGCAAAAACAATCCTCAATCATCTGTACACAAATATACATAAATACTATGAAAAAAGATTAAATATACGCTATACACGAAACAATAACAGAGACTTACTTTTCAAATTCCCATAACGCATACTACTTTTGGTCAACGAAGCTTCAGATACCTTGCATCAAGACTTTATAACATTCTTCCATATAGAGTAAAAAAATGTGATTCACAAAAAAATTTCAAAAATAACATAAAAATTTGGATTAAAAATAATGATAAGGCCTTTACCTGCGCGCTCACCCAAATTCGTAACTAAACCAATGTACTGATTGTTATTATTCAAAATTTATTGTTAATTCAACCAATCTATTGTATGATTATATTTTAATATAAGTGTAGGTATGTTAATAAGAAATATAAATTGACTTAAAAATTACTGCCTCAACACAGGCTAGCCTAGTGAGGTGGATTACGAAAAACCATAATTTATAACTATTTTCTATTCTTCAAGTAGGTACCTTCTGTTCATATTTATATTTATCTTCTGTTGCTAATCTTTTGTACTTACATAAACCATTGTAAATATTAACACTGATTATGTACCTACATTTCTTTTTTTTGTTATAAATCTTGCAAATTTTGTTGAATAAAGATAGATATTATTATTATTATTATATAATTAAAATTTGTTATTAAAACAATGAATTGTATGATGTATAAAGCATCAATGGAAAAAAAGGATTCCTATTTACTAAATTTGTTTCGTCTCTCGAATGAATAAATTATTTTATTACATTCATTTCTACGTACTGTAATATACCTTTTTTACCCTGTTTTTAAATAATCTGCATAATCAAGTTATTGTCATTATCTCTAAATAAACTCAAAAACTACAGAACGAATTTTCATGCGGTTTTCACCAATATATAGAGCGATTCATGAGAAAGGTATATAATTTGCCTAAATTTTGTGTTAATTGGTTGAAATATATATTATATAAAGGAGAATGTCTGTATGTGGTGAACGAGCGAGCTGGCAAGCGGGTGGTGTGGATTTGATTTGTATGCAAATTAACAGATGGCGGTGTGAGTTAAAAGGTTGTGTAACCATCCAGTAGATGGCGTTTTGTTTCGTTAGCCACAGCAACGCGTGACCGGGTCAACTAGTAATGTATAATATTCTATCAAACATTATGTCACAGTATCTAGATAATAATTAAAAATAACAAATTGTAAAAACCTTTCTAATGCTTCTAAATTCTTAATTCTCAATTTATAATTATTTATTCTTAAACCTTAACTCCTAACTAATTCCTTATTCATAATTCATATTACTTTATTATTTGTACATTATTCTTTATTCTTTTTCTTAATTCTTAATTATGAATTCTTAATTCTTAATTCTTAATTTTTAACTCTTAATTCTTAATTGTTAATTCTTAACACTTAATTCTTAATTCTTTATTCTTAATTCTTAATTCTTAACTCTTAATTCTTCATTCTCAATTCTCAATTCTTAATCCTTCATCCTTTATTCTTTAACCTACTGGACAAATATTGATTAGATATTTTTACATAGTAGTATAAAGCAAAGTAAGATTTTCATGCGGTTTTCACCAATAGATAGGGTGATGACATAAGGAAGGTTTAGATATACAATTTATTAATTTGTCAAGGTTTTGTATAAATTGGTTAAAATATATAATATATAAAGGGAGCAGGCTGGCAAGCAGGCAGCGGGCTGGCAAGCGGCTGGTGTAGATTTGTTGTGTATGCAAATTAACAGATGGCGTTGGTTATAAAGATTGGGTAATGGAGTTGTGTTTCGTTAGCCACATCAAATTTTTGGCTGGGTCTGCTAGTATTTATTATAAAATCTCTACCCATGTCCTTCTACCACCACAATAAATACCACACGTGGATAGTTTATTTAAAAGCTTACAGTTAGGTACTCGTATTCAATAAATATATCAACTTCATTCAAGATAACAAGATTAATTTTAACTTCTAACTGTCACCAAACTAACATTTTAATCTCCGTAAAATAAATACGACCGTAATTTTTAACTTTGTTCATCGCGTGGTGCTTTTAATAGAAGTCCAATAAATAATTTCAGACAGATTTCATCAGGTTGTTGGGGGAAATGACACCTGTATTGTGAAGAACAAAGGAATGATTTACGGTGTTATTTTTTTAAAAATTTCCACGTGAGTTGTCGCTATACAAAACTAGTAATCAAGTTCAATCAACCCTCCAGTGAACTTTTGGGTATTTTCTTGCACCTATTTTTGAACACGCGACTTCTGGATTCTTAGTCGAGGATCTAACGGAGTGAATGAAACCGAATAATATCGTAGTGTTGCCTCCGGGCCACGGACGTACAAAAAAGATGGACCTGCCCTTAGTGATAAAAGGCGTATTATTTCCCCCTCCCATTGGAACCATTTTTCGGAACCGGCTGGCGTTGCGAGAGCCTCGCGTCAATCTAAAAAATGTGACGTCATCATTCTTGTCCGGACCAGAGTCGAGCTCTCATCGTACATTTATGAAATAACACGGCAAAATGGTGGCTTGTGCTATAAAAACGTGTAAAAATAGAAAAGAAAAAGAGAATAAACCCAATTGTGATATAAAATTCCATAGGTAAGCATTATTTTACTCTATTTTAGGTTTATTCAGATAATAGGAATATAATATGATAACACATACGACGCACAGTAGCAACGCAATACACGGCTATGCGAAACACAAAGCCGCTATTTACTGGGGTAAGTAAATTATGAAACATTTGTAAAAGTGTCTTAACTAAATACGGAAACAACATATCCGCCTATGAAATTAGGTGAACTTTACTTTGACATGTTTAGACTTCGCAAAATTGTTCATAACGTGGCTAGCAATTCGCGCTCCCATGTAAAAAGGTCTATTCATTCAAAAGCAGATTTTACTTTTAAGAACGAAATGGTCATATTATAATGCGAGATGCCTATATACTGTTGGATTGATTAATGGACGAATCACATATCATTTCAATCATTTTGCCGCTCCGCGCCCCGCAATTGTTGGTTATTTTGTTACCCCTCTCCTGTCTGTTCTGGTCTATCAATATTCATATGTCTATGCTCCGGCCCTATTTCATCTTTGGGAATGTTGTCTGGCGGGTTTTTTTTAAAGAGATGAAAGATTGAACATTAGTCTTGAAGCGAGTAGTAGAAAATATCAGTCATAGAAATGTACTTTTATCGCGTTTTTTACATCAGCTCCACACAGGAGGCCCTGAGGAAAATAATTCCCCTCAGGGCTTGTCATCTTTGGGGATGTTGTGTGGATGGTCTTTTTACGAAACGAAGGAGAGGAAGTTGGGTAGGAATCTGGGGGTCAGTGAGTCCAGGAGTGACGGACATATTTATTTATTTATTTATTTACGCCCTAGTGGGCTTTTACAACAGAAATTAAAAACATAAAAAAATTAAACATAAAAGAAATGAAATACTATGAGTAATAAGAAAAAATCAGTAATAAGACCAGAAATACAATAAAGTGCAATGTGTAAAAGCTAGTAAGTAGGTATAAACAAACAATTATATGTGTATAATAATGTACGATGATAAAACAGAACTAAATAGAACAGCAAAATAAAATAAAATAAGGTTATAAATTACTGGTAAGATTTTATGGATCCATCCGTCCCACTGTGATGCAAGGCGATGTCCCGAGGGAGTACGGCTGGAGAAGTCAAAAGGACTGTACTTAGAGTCGCCGATCTAGACTAAATTCATCTTTGTTTCAGGTGCTACACGTATTGCTCCTGTCTCCCTCAGTATCTCCTCCATTACTCTTCATTTGGTGTATATGTCCCCGTAAATTACTGGTTGGTTACATTTTACTTATAAACACATTTTTTCTCTTCTTGTTTTGCTTATTTTTTCTGCTTTAGTTTCACACCGCTTACAAGCATCTATTGTGGGTTATTTTGTAATATCTCTGCTAACAATGATTAACGTTTTTACCTCAACAGGTCATGTTCTATCTTGGAGGATATGAATATAGTATGACTTCTGTACTCATAATACAATTATGTTTAAAATATATAATTGCTCTTATTATTTTCTTACTTTACATTAGCTTTGGTTTCCATACTTTGGTGGCGTAACTTACCTAACTGTAAATATAATGTATCGTCGTCACCCCATAAAAAGGAAGCGCGATAAGCACTGTTCGTGCATATAGCTAGGCGAACACCGGAGCGGTCTTCCCGCGGTACTACCGCGCCCCCCAGTGACATGCGTAGGCCTGAGGAATAGCCACATGGTCTCGACGTCCTTCCGCCCCCCCTTCGGCAACCCGACGCTCATCTTTTTCCCAAGGTCTTCTAAAACTTCCTCTTCTTTCCCTTATATTTTTTTCGAGGCAAAGTCGGGGAGCTGCTAAAGGGCGCGGATTTCAGGTTTCGTCTGTGGTTGGGCTGATAGCCATGCACATTGTCATTGGACTGCCTGATGGTTTGTGGAATACCTTCTCTGACTATTTTTTTATTATTTTAATTTTCTCTGGCATTGTATGTAAACACTTGCATTATATTATTACTGTTTTTTTTCCTTTTTTCATTATTTCTCTTATTCCAGGCTTCCTCAACCTGTCGCAGCTCTTATTTTCTTTTCAATTAAATGAAGAAAATATTAGCGAAACTCAATCCAAAATCGTAAAAAATATTTGCACCTCTGGGACACGAACCACGTCCCCTTCTTTTTTAATCATAAATTTTAAAAAATTAATAAAATAAAGTCAAATCTTATTTTTTGTTTTTGTTTTATTAACACTTTTATCTCCATAGATTTCAGAAGAATTATTCTACGGATTGCCATTTTTATTTATTTTTATTTTTATTTATAATGTTAATGTAAGTACTTGCATACTGCTTACTAACCCCGTATGCATGGACATTGGAGGGTCTAGAGTCATTCAAATAAATGTAGCTTCGTTCAATAAAAAATAGAGTCTTGACGTGCGGTGAAGGAGGAAACCATCTGTTTCCTTAAAACGCCGTTGGGAAAGTGGTGGGATAAAAATAAAATACGCCCGCCCTGAGAGGCTAACTTAACTTGACTTCGGTGGAGCCCCCGTACCTGAGCTGGTCACTTAGAGTTATAGCAAGCTTATTATTAATGGAAAGCTTGTTGGGAAGCTTGCTTCCGTTGAAGGAAATCTGAAAGAGAAGCCTAGATCCTAGATCGTTCCATTGAAGAATAACTTGGTCTGCAGACTATGGCAGCTTTTATGAACGAATTTTTTATAAGTATTGTTTCCATTTAATGGTTAAGTCTGTATCACTAACAGCAGTAATGTAATTATTCGCTTAACCCGTCGTCGTTACCTTTGAGATTAAAACGTTATTTGCCGAACTCAAATATCACGCAAATAAATACACACGTGTAGATGATTTTTTTTACCGCAGACTTTACTTAATAGAGATTTTCTTGGTCAATAGTCTAGGCTGGGGGTTGGCAGTTTGTCAAGCGACAAGACTCAAATTGTCATGGAAACAGGATAGCAAAAGTACCAGAAAGCCGCATATTATATAATATGTAGTATACATTTTATATTCTGCCAAAATATAGCATCACCACTGCCATCCTACAAATAATTCAACACTCCTCACTCACCAACACTAAACCAGCCTTTAATTCCGATATATACCTCGAGAAGAACAAAATTATTAACGACCGTCAATACGGATTCCGGCGGAACCGCTCGTGCGGCGATTTTCTCGCTTATGTGACGCATGTTTGGGGACGGTGCCTGGAACGTTTTGGTGAGACCCAAACGGTTGGACTGGACATTTCCAAGGCCTTTGATCGGGTTTGGCATCGAGCGCTTGTCAACAAAATGCGTTCTTACGGACTTCCCGCATCCTTGTGTGCGTGGATTGCCGACTTTTTGAGGGGGAGGTCGATTCAGGCGGTTGCTGACGGTTTCACCTCTTCCTCGCAGGGTTTTGAAGCAAAGAATGGATGGTTACCTCGAGAGTGTTTTCTCTTGGGGTAAGAATAACCTCGTCAAATTTAATGTTTCAAAGACCCAATCATGTATGATAAAGTCTAAAAGGGATCGAAATGATAATCTAGTCTCCTTCAACGGAAGCATTCTTCCGAACAGGACCTCCATTGATATGCTTGGTGTTACTCTAAGTGACCAGCTCAGGAATGGGGGCTCAATCGAAACCAGAGTTAAGTTAGCCTCTCAGAAACTAGGCGTACTGTACAGGGCCCGCAGATACTTTAATAGTACACAACTGCTAACCCTGTACAAATCGCAAGTGCGCCCCACGGTTGAATTTGGTAGCCACCTCTGGTCTGGAGCTCCAAAATACCTAAAAAAAAAAACCTTGACACTGTGCAGAAACGGGCGGTCCGTTTGATAGATTCTCCCATCTTTTATTTTTATTTTTATTTATTAATTATAATGTATTACAAAAATATGACAAGTAACACATTATTCCCAATGAGTTGAGAAGAAAACTCATTACGGGAAGGACAGATAGATATAAGTACATTTTACACAGATATTACACGTTTAAAAAATACAATATATTGAAAAGGGAAAAAAATAAAAAAATATATATAAATAAATAAAAAATGCATTGTCAAGAATAGAGATTTTAGGAATACTGAGATGCATCCATACACATAAAACATAAAAAACAAACGTATGAAGGCGAGCCAATATTCACTGGTTTAAATACATTTTCAGGAAATATTCTTTAAGCGTTTTAACAAATATTTTTTTGTTAGCTACTGAATGCTTTATTTCATTAGGTAATGCATTGTATTGTCTATATGCGATATATTGTAACGAGTTAATACCAAATTTAGTTGTGTGGGTAGATGATGCTAAGTGTATTTGATTTTGGGATCGTGTTTTGTGCTGGTGTATGTCTGAATTAAAGGCTGGTCTGATGTTAGTGTGTGCGGATCTATGTATGATTTGTAATATTGCACTAGTGATATTGTATTTAGGTAGAACCGTAAAAGGAAGTATGTTTGTCTTTGAATATAAAAATATGTTTAAGTAGCGTTCTGTTTTCGTTTAGACATTGGTATTTATCTTTTTCTTTGATAATTTGAATTAATGAATTTTTAATATATAAATCTTTAAATGTAGGTACTTGGAATTCATCAAATAGGCGTTCTGTTGGGTAGTCCAAGGATTTTTTTAATATAATTTTAATAATTGTTCTTTGTACAATTTCTATTGGAACAAGGTTACATTTATATGCGGATCCCCAACTAATGATAGCGTATTGTAATTAGTGTACAAAACGCTTATCATACCAGTACTCACATACTCAGCTGAGACTTGGGTACTAACTGAGGAATGAGCGAGCACTGGATGTTTTTGAAAGGAAAATTTTAAGGCGTATCTTCGGACCGGTTTCAGAAAATGGATTTTGGCGCAGACGTTATAACAATGAGCTGTATACTCTATTGAAGGATCCAAACATCACAAAGTTTATTAAACTGGGAAGACTTCGGTGGCTGGGTCATGTAGAGAGAATGACTGAGCATCAAGCACTAAAGTCCCTTCTGAACTCGAGATCGACAGGGCGAAGGAGCCTGGGAAGACCGTGTTTAAGAAGGAGCGACAACGTCCTCAAAGATTTATCCACCTTGGAGATTGTTCACTGGAGAGAGCTGGCACAAAACCGTGAGGAGTGGAGGAAGACTCTTGAGGAGGCCAAGACCCACCAGGAGTTGTAGTGCCAAGAGTGATGTCTTTACAATAATGATAGAAAAACTTTTTAACCAATTCTCATAGATATCGAAATCAACTTCAATTTTATGTACTTTACAATTACAATTTTATCTTAACAGACGGATTGCAATCTTTAGAGCACAGGCGTCAGGTGGGAGTGCTGTCCTTGTTCTACCGGTATTACAATGGAAGGTGCTCCGAGGAACTAGCGTCATTGATTCCCTCAGCACCGGTGCATAGTCGGGAAACACGCCAAACACGCGCACAACATTTGTACACGGTTGAAATTAGTCACATGAGAACGGGTCATGTTCAACAAGTGGAACGATTTACCGGCCTCTGTGTTTCCTCCCTCCTACAACATGGGGAGGGAGGAAACACCTCCTTCCTTTCCACAAAAAGGCCCTCCACACAGCGTCCTCAAAGATGACATAGGCCCTATGGGAAATTATTTTCCTCAGGGCCTCCTGTGTGGAGTTACTGTAAAAAAAAAATACACCAGAATACAACACGATCACAAAATCAAATACACTGTTACGATACGCCCCTGAAGCGAGTAAATACGAGAGCACAGAACGCAGCACAAGTCCACACGGCTCGGCCGCCGCCTCTCCCCGCCCCGTATCCTGTTTCTCCTTGCCTCTCCCCCGTGCCCTGCCACTCGGCATTCCCGCTGCGCTCGCCACAGAAGAGATCTGAGCGCCTTTGAGAACGCACGCTCGCGGCTCACTTGTAGCCGGCGGACCCAATTCAATGGGGCCGCGATGTATTATTGAAATACTTTTGAGTAGAATCAGTCTTTTGCCACTATAGTTCGGTCTATTTAGACTACGAAAGTGCCTGATGAAGCTGCCACATGAGACGAGGTTCCTGCCAACCTACATGTAAGCTGTATCTTGATTTCCTCCTTAAATGTTGTCCGTAATTCAGTGAAATGTAGGGCCCCCGCGGAAATCACGACTCGGAGAGTTTCGTTTTGAGAGAGAGTCAGAGAGAGTTAAACACTTTAGCTAGGTTTGTGTAATTTGCATTTCTTGTAATTGAATTGTACTGTAGAAACCTATGTATGTGTTTGAGTTTACAATACATGTCTAAATGATTTAACATTGTTATTATTCTGCTACGGCGGGAGGATTGTTGGCCAGTGAGGATCCCATGGGTCACCGGAGGATGGAGAGAAGTTCCCTAGCCTTGAGCTGCCCACCCCCCTGAATAGAGAGTACCATAGTCCCGCTGAGAGCTAGTCAGGGACGTGTTTTGGGCCCTGGTGTTGGTTTAGAAGCCGACATCGAGGCACCCTAACAATTGGCGCATCAACGTGGAGCCTGGAATTTTTTTTCTCTATCCCGGTCGCTTTGCGAGACCTTCCTTTGTCGAAATCCTTCCCGCATAACAACTATTTTGTAAACATTAATTATGCCTTGTTATTCTACAGTGAATCCTGTGAAAAAACCACAGAAACCAATATGTAAATTAGATCCATAACGGATCTGACTGGAATTATAAATTGCATCGCAAGTTGAAACAACGGCCATTTTGAGTACCCCGAAACGCCGCGAATCTGATTGCGCACGCGTCACCAAACAGCGAGCGCGTAGCAACAGCAATCCGCGCCAAATCCAACGGCCTTTGTTTCACGCGATATTCCGGATTGTGCGCGCAAATGCCTTGTTCCCGCCGATATCCTAACCGACTGTTGCTAGGCTGCGTTTTAAATCCAAACCGTTTTTTATGACTGAACCGGGATACCAACGGAAATCATTGATTCTGGAACCCCAGTTATTTTGCGAATTCCTTAATGAAAATTTCGGACTTACGTATTTTTATTATTTCTGCACAATATACCAATTGGCCCACTTGTGTCTGTCAAATTAGTACAATTTAATGTTTCTCCAAATGGACAAAATAATGACTTTCTTTCCCCATTGTACATTATAGGTACTGTTTTTTTTCAGCATAAGTGAAAGTGAATTGTGTTTTTTCCCTTACATAAGTGAAAAGTGGAATAATAATAAAGCCAATGACTGATTCCATGAATAAATAAAACAATTTTAATATGGTTGGATGCAATAAACCCCATATTCAGTCATTTTCATCCGGAAGTTTGTCCTTTATTTGCCAGAAATGTGCCTTTTGTGAACTTTAGTGCCTTTCTCAGTGCAAAGTGTTTTGTGAAAATAAAAAAACCTGTTTTCTAAAGGTCAGTCCTGGCAAAATTTTTCTAAAATAAATAAATACTTGTGAATTTCACAGTTTTCTCAAAAGTGGTCAGTGAAATACAAAAACCTTTACCACTAAGGTCTTTCCACGCAAAATTTTTTCTCGTCTGCCTCTCCTTGACAAGAATTCTGGTGTCATGTATACAAAACACATTTGGAAGTGCCAACAGTGATCACCAAGTGAAAAGTGCCTCACAAAAATTAATTTTTGCGCTTTCTAAAGGAAACCCCTGGCCAATTTTTTTTTCTTCTCCTCACCACCCAGGAAACTCGCAATGGAGGACAAGCAAGCTATTACACCATCCAACTTGGGTACCATTCCCAATGTGCATAGTTTATCCAAAGCCCACTTACAAGCTGCTTTAAGGGATAGAGGACTCTCGCCATCAAGCAAATCTAAATCTACATTGAAGGCATATGCACTTTTATTCAACAAAAAGTACATTAGGAGAATAAATCTCGCCCCCTCCAACGAAAATAATTCATGTTCGGCTACGCAAGTTTTGGATAATCTTGACAAAGAACCTACGCCGCATGTAATGATAAAACAGGACGTCGCACCCATCTTGACACAAGATAAAACTTACGATTTATCCTCTTGGAAAGTCAAATATAATGGCGTCTCCGATGTGCTGGATTTCATTGACCGTATTGAAGAAACGGCTACAATCAAAAATATCCCATTCGAGATTCTACGAAGAAACTTTATAGAACTCATCTCCCCAGAATTAATTCCGTGGCACCGCATCCAAAAGACTAAATGCAAAGATTGGAATAAACTCAGAGCTGCCCTAATCTCTAGCTTTGGAAAAAAGGAAGCCCAGCACCGGATCAAACTATCTCTACTATCTATTAAACAACTAGTAGATGAACCTGTGGCTACATTCATAGAAAGGGCTGAGTCCATCAACATCAAGCTTTCACATCCTGTTCCGGAAGCTGAACTATTACCAGTCATAACTGATGGCCTTTTAAGCAAATACGAGAACATCATCACCTCACAGAAAATTGCATCCCTGGCCCAGCTAAACGAAGTCTGCCTCCTCCTGGAATCGTACCAGGATAGGAAAAACATAAAGAATGTGTCGAATAATGTGGTTGTGCCAAGCCGTTCGTCTGGTTTAAAGCCAGAATTCGACAACAAAAAAGTGTGCTCCTTTTGCAAAAAAGTAGGCCACCTGGCCGCTACTTGTTTCAAGCAAGCAAGACTTCTGGAATCCAAGGAACCCCGAACCTCCAAGAGACACCACTCTAGGGACCGCTCTCCTCCACGCGACGAACTGCGCAACATTTTTAAGAAATCAAGGCACAATGCAGAAAGGTTACAAAACCCAAGCGATGTCAGACCTCAGGTGGATTTCTCCAAGCCCCCACCAAATTTCTACATGAAGAGGCCAAAAAACTAAATAATAACCTCTCAGGTACCCATTCTGAACCAAGGTCTAAAGAATGGACTGATTGGTTATCACACATTAAGTATTTTAACCAGACCTTAAATGTTTCCTCGGTTTGTTGCAAACAACCTAAAGATGGGAGACCCTATGCTCTTTTCTCTGTTAACAATGTGCCCTTTTCCGGATTACTTGATAGCGGTGCATCTGTCAGCTGTCTTGGCAACAATGCTCACCTGCCTTTTGTTAACAGTGATTTTAAAATTTCGCCACAAACAACACACCTGACGACTGCGGATAATGTTTCCCAGCCGGTCATCGGTACCCTTGCACTGCCAATTAATTGTAACAATAAAATAATTACAATCAATTTTCTAATAGTGCCCTCTATATCCCAGAATTTCATCCTTGGCGTTGACTTCTGGAAGGCTTTTAACGTTGCTCCCCAAGTATTTAATACTCTTGGCGAAACCTCCACTGCTGCTCAAATTAGTGAGATCCGCACAATAATACCTCACGAAAATTTAAGCACGGACCAAGCTCTCCAACTAAAGGAAATGGTCAATAAATTCGAATCAATATCTTTCGAAAAATGTGGATTGGGTTTGACAAATTTGGTAGAACACCACATTAAAACCAATGGCCCACCCATAAAGCAACGTTATTACAACTTAGCCCCCCAAAAGCTTAAACTTTTGGAAAAAGAACTTGATGAAATGTTAAAAATGGGTGTGGTGGTTCCCAGCAGAAGTGCATGGACCAACCCAACTCTTTTGGTTTCTAAAAAAGATGGCTCCGCACGTTTCTGTCTCGACAGTAGACGTTTAAATTCTTGTACGGAAGCTGACGCATACCCCTTACCTTACGTCCACGCGACCTTAGACAAACTACGCAACGCCAAGTTCATCTCCTCTGTTGACCTAAGCAAAGCTTTTTGGCAAATACCTTTGGACGCAGAATCGTGTGAAAAAACTGCTTTCGTTGTACCTGGTAGGGGAATGTTCCATTTTAAAAGATTACCCTTTGGTCTAAAGAACAGCCCCGCCGAATTACAAAGACTGATGGACAAACTCTTCGGTCCTGAAGTCGATAACAGCCTGTTTTGTTACCTTGACGACCTCATCATCGTCAGCGACACCTTTGAAAAACACCTATTAATGTTGGAAAAGGTTTTTCAACAACTCAAGTTCGCTGGTTTAACCATCAACTTGAAGAAGTCTGAATTCTGTAAGTCCCGTTTACGTTATTTGGGATTCATTGTCGACGAAAAAGGTCTAAGAACAGACCCCGCTAAGGTGGAAGCCATGGCAAATTTCCCCCGACCCAAAAACGCGAAAGAAGTCAAAGGTTTCCTTGGACTTGCAGGTTACTACAGAAGATTCATCAAAGACTTTTCCACAATTGCAGCCCCCTTAAATAAAATTACCGGCACCCGTAAAGGTGTCAGCAACTTCCGATGGTCTGCTGAAACTGAAGAAGCGTTTACAACTTTAAAAAATGCCCTTCAAAAAGCCCCCGTCCTGAATTGCCCGGATTTTGCACTCTCTTTTACCCTCCACACGGATGCCTCCAACGTAGGAATCGGTGGAGTCCTAACTCAAGAATTCCCAGATGGCGAACACCCTGTAGCGTATTTTTCCCGTACACTAAATAAACACGAGAAAAACTACGGAATTACCGAAAAGGAGTTATTGGCTTGTGATAAACCCCCCCCCCCCTACGAAGTAGTAAAACCTTCACTTGATTTCCTAAATGCTGCTACATTGCTACAGCTACCCCGCTCGGCCTTTAAAAAGCTCGTAGCTCGCCCGTTCTCGCGTCTCTCCCCTGCATTTCTTTTGAAGCGCCTTCTCAACCCCATCACGTAATACTTTTATGCAAACGTGACGAGATGCTCTTAATTAATCAATTGTAATTAACCCCACAACGTTGTGTACTTTTTTGTTTGAGTGGTTTGGTATAGTTAATCCAATTTAATTAATAATTTATTTGTGGTAAACCCTTGTTCTTTTAGATATGGCGTGTTACAATTTGCAAGGCTTCGAATAACAATGACTGAGTCTGACTAGCTTGAAAATTAACTAATTATCTATCTATATTCGTTCAGCTTCCTCCCCTAGCACCTGTTATACACCTACGCTCATTGACGACTATTTTTATTGAAGTAATCTGCATTTTCCCTCCTAGCATCTAATATATAAATTTACATTCAAACGGCGAATTGAGAAGATCCTACCTTTCGATGCGATGTCACGTACTCTCTGCAGCTCTATAAAATGCTATCATGAAGATAATTTGACATTTATGTACATTCTAACAAAAGATTTACACTCAAGCAGTACGGATTGCAATGATTCTACACTCACAGTTCTAGATGCAGTTTGTTAGTTAGCTAGCTTGTTTTATCTTGTTAATTTGATTCTACGGGTAGGTATTTTGGATTAACATGAGACAGAACATGTGCTGTTTAAATAATTGGACTCCTCCATAGCCCAACTGATAAGGTGATGGTCATAGACCGCCGAATCAGCTTCCAATTCCAACGCCTCCGGAGAATGTTAAGGTCGCAAGCGACGAATGAAAATCGACATGTTTTGCCTTCTGTCGGGAAAGGGTTTGATGTGTGTTTCTGGATCGTAGAGTGGTAATGGGAATAATATCGACCACTACGTCGCCAAATTATAAATGTGTTGATGATGATGATGGAAGGTCATCTCATACCGTTTGATATGAGGGTCTGGTTCATAGAGTGGTAATGGGAATAATATCGACCACTACGCCGCCAAATTATAAATGTGTTGATGATGATGACGAAAGGTCATCTCATACCGTTTGATATGAGGGTCTGCTCCGATTAATGGCGTGATAGCCGATGTCAGGAACTGTTCAGGAAATGCGTGGGTGGCACGAGGTTTTAGATCGTGACATCCTACTCTGGATTGATGATGATGATGATGATTTTGAAGTTCTTCAGCATGCCGATGACTTGAGTTCCATTTACTCCTAAAGCACCGGCATAAACATTAAACCGAAGTTGATTAGACAATCGGCAATGTCAGGAGATCGGTGGGGCCGCTCTCTCCTCTGATCTGGCGATGTATGAATTTAATTAAGGAAGATTTTGATGTCACCGATCCTCGACTTGGCAGTCACTCATGTCCTCAATAGTCCCGTTCTCCGTCCAGCACGCCGCCTCGAACCAGTAGAAATAATGATTACGTTTTTCCTAGGCACGCTACAGAAACGTGCGCCAGCCTGCAATCGCGATGGTCATCGGTATTTGATTTGAATGAAAAATACGTCCCCTCGCATAACATACACAGGCGTAACGTGGGACCTTCCCCGAAATGTCACGGGCATATGCTCTACGATAGGCGTACCCCAACCTCAAACTCAAATATCAGCTCAAAGAAAGAAATGTCAAGCTCGGCTTCCAGGGTGCTGGGTCCAAGAATGAAAGGCACCAGGTCGTGAATCTGGCTTCCCTCCCTTCTATTTCCCCCGCTGCACTTTCGTCCAGAGTACTTTCCCACCCTGATGCTGGATGATCCCTATTCCTAGTGTGAGGGAGTTAAGAGAACTTTTGCTACTTATGTAGGTGGATATAACGCATTACGCTTAAAATATGAATACCTACCGACGGCTTCATTCAACCGACAATGTGAAAGTTTTTGATAAATCGAATATCGAATGAAATATACCTACCTAAGCGTAAACCAAAAGTAGTTAAGAAAACTTATCCGGATTCCAACAAAGAACCGCCGATCGGTTGCCAAACGATTCCATATGTCATGTTCCCTTCGTTCCGCCGACAAGGCAGACCCCACACGAGCGTAACCTAAAAGGTAGTGAAGCCCACGCAAATTTCGTCACTTCGTTTCCCCCATGACGAAGGTAGTCCGGCCAGATCGTAATCTTCGTCCTGCATCAAACTGGCCTCCCGCGACGACAACTTTTATCCGCTGGTACCTCGGAGCGGCGGTAGAAGGAGGGCGAAATGGGTGCACGTCCTTTGTTCTCCTGAAGTCCCCCAATGCCTTAGTGACGTACATACGTCGACATCATGGAATGGCTCCGGCCACGCTTCCAATCCAGTCTAGAGCGGGTACGAGATCCACGTTACCGAGATGTGATCACAAGGGATTCCAATTTGCTCGGACCAGACACGACCATCGCTTACTTCGCCTCCACATTAGGAAAATAGTGTAAGCCCACCTGCATTTCGATCACATCGCCCCCGATAAAGTCGCGTGAGATACTTCCTCATGGTGAAATAGGAAAGCCGGACCCGTTAATTCATTCGACAACCGCCGTCCATTCTCGAGTCGTAACCCGCTCAATTAAGTTTGAAGAAAAAGAGTTTGTTAATTAAGTAGGTGGATATAGCGCATCACGCTAAAATGTGAATACCTACCGACGGCTGCATTCAACCGACAATATGAAAGTTTTTTTTCTAAGTCGAAAGAAATATACCTAAACTTGAACCAAAGGTGATTATATGATTAGATATCGAACCAAGTTTATGCAAAGTCCTATGTAATAGACTTGTTGTGATACCCAAAATTTGGAATAAGGTGTGGGAAATTTTTGGAATGGGAATTCAATTATGTCAGATTTTGTTAGTAAGCAAAGATGCCCATGCTACGCACCATTCTATAAACTGTTAAATTACCCAATGCCTTTTCAAAAACCCTTCCTGAATATAGTCCCCTAGCTACATTTAAAAATATTATTACGAAACTCGTAAATAGTAATTATCACCTCAAAGGCGCTTTACACATTAATTTATACCTATATTCTATACCTCTGTATTTTGTTACCCGTTATGTATTGGAGAATACCCAATAACCTAGTTTTCTCGACCACCAACAGAGCACTTTTAAAAGATTTTATTATTGTTTTGTGGTTTCAAAATCCCGTCTTTTAAATGAAGTCTCTCGTCTAAGATTTATTGCCCGAAAGCGCACTTTGTGCTTCAAATGCTATTTTAGTCCATTGAACCCCAAATTATTATCTTTACAACGGCCTTGTCTCAAGAATAACTTCACCCAACAAAGGTACTTGCTAGCCGGTCAACCCGGAAACGTGCAAATCTCCGCTCGACAAAAAAAAGGGTCCTAGATTCCTAAGGCTTGTATATAAACCCTAATTGACTCTTTCCTGCAAGGCCCGTACTAAATATGTTAATAATTTTATACAAACTTACCAAATTCGCCTTGTTGCACAAAATAATTTCACAAATCAATTCACTACAATAATATTTAATTCAAACAAGCACTTATAAACCACAACCCGTCATGCAGTTATTTATTCCAAGATGCAGCCGCCAAACACAATTCTCGCGTAGATTTCTTTTTTTAAATTTCACCCTGCCCCTGATAGACGCCCCGAAAGTACGTCCCGACCGCCTCAATTTACAAATTATATTATTTAACTTCACCGATATGAACTCGCAAGCCTCACTCTCTGACTTCCCTATTCGCGTGGACTCTTTTTGTCTAATAAAACGGAATTTCCTTTGTTTAATTAAAATGAAATATCCCCGATTTAGGCGCACCAAACTGGTCTCCTCGCGACTATCGGACCTCGATCCCTTAATTTAAACCTTGCTTCCCAACGACCAAATCTTGACTCCCCTCAATCGCGTGAACTATTTTCCTTTAATTTTATGAATTATTCCCGGTTTACGCGCACAGAGTTATTATTCTGCCGTTTATCAAAACTCGATGATTTTTATCCCGTCTGCGCGGCCCTAGGTTCCTTCCCTGACTGTCCTTTCTTATTATATATTACTATCTGAATTATTCCCGGTTTACGCGCACCAAATTATTACTCTCCCGTTTATCAAAACTCGATGATTTTTATCCCGTCTGCGCGGCCCTAGGTTCCTTCCCTGACTGTCCTCTAACACTCCTCTACCCCGACTATCGTTCCCACTCCCTGCCCCCTGACTCCCCAAACATCTCCTTGTGTGGTTTCAACAATATATTAGCCACTTCTTCAAATCTTAAGTGATAAACACATCTCCCAATATGCATATATCAACTTTAATAGTCAAAAAATGTCACACTTTAACTATTATTTCAGAGAATTTTGTGTAGGAACCATGTTCGCTTTTTTTTCCGGTGTAAATTAATTTTGTCTGCGACGGAGTCATAAACTATCCCCATAGCGCTTAAAAGAAGAGCTCAGTGGCGTACTTCAATCTAATACTCTTTCTCAATACTTGCGTTGACTATTGGTTATATAATAACATTATATATTCATTGTCCGAACACGCTTTTGTCCTTTCTACGTGCGTCACTATTTAACGAATTCTGCAATCCTATTTCGACAAATATGTCAAATATTTCAACCCGTAATCGGCGCGTCGCGCTAGTATATTTAAATGCACCAACGAGCAATCCTTATTGACTAATTTTCAATTTTCCTACTGCCATAGAAAATTCACCAGATAATTGTTTCGTAAATCCAATCTGCCCGCGTTAAGATCAACCACCCCACGGGCAAATATCCATCGGCCGCCCCTGACTTGATAATGAACCTGAAATATCCATTAGAATTCCTCCTCCAACCAAAGTATTTTGGCACACGTGTTTTTCCTAGTAATGACCCGGTTTCATAAATCACCCTTAAGAGTTGGAACAGAGAATTGTATTCTGAAACCATACCCTGTTACAAAATCGAATATAATTCCAAATTGATCTCTCAATTTTAAAAGAATCATTTCGTAGGCCCAAAGGCGAGATCATCACAGGCTGTATTGGATTCTGTTCACCATTTCCGCGGTTACATAGACGGTAGCAAATTTACTGTAGTCACAGACCATAGTAGTTTGAAATGGTTGATCTCTTTAAGTAATCCCTCCGGTAGACTCGCTCGTTGGGCCTCCCGTTTGTCTCAATTCAATTTTGATGTTGTACACCGTAAAGGCGCGGACAATATTGTTCCTGACGCTCTTTCAAGAATTGAATTGGCTTCATTAAATGTTGACACAATTGCCCCCCCTCCACCCACAAAAGATGAATGGTACTTGAAAATCTTCGAAGGTTGTAAAAATAATCAACAAAAGTTTCCTAATTTTATCATAAAAGAAGGACAACTATACCGTAATTGCAAGGTACCACTATCCATCCTCGAAGATTACTCTTGGAAACTTGTCGTTCCCCTCGAAGGAAGAGAACAAATAATAATTGACAATCATAGTGCTCCCGACTCTATACACCCAGGAACTTTCAAGACGTATAAAAAGATTTCCTTGAAGTATTACTGGCCTGGTCTTTTCAAACAAATTCGCAATTACATCTCTAAATGTGAAACTTGTAAAGCTTATAAACATAGCACGGCAGCACCTGCCGGCCTAATGGGTAACCCCAAACGCGCCGACAGACCCCTACAGTCATTGTCAATGGACCTCGTCGGACCTTTTCCTCGAAGTTATGCCGGACACATGCACATACTTAGTGTAGTGGATGTTTTCACCAAATTCTGTTGGATCTTCCCTTTAAAAAGAGCCAACGCGTCCGCCATCATCAAACTTCTGGAAAAACACATTTTTATACCTTACGGAACACCCAGAACCGTAATTGTTGATAACGGAAAACAGTTTATTGCCCAGGAATTCAAAGAATTTCTTGCCAAATACGGAATCAAGGACATTTATTATAACACCTTGTACACTCCCCAAAACAACACTGTCGAACGTTACAACCAAACAATCAACACAGCTCTAGCTATTCTAGTTGATAAAGACCAACGCACTTGGTGTAAAAACCTAGATAAAATTCAGGCCGCTATGAACAACACTGTTAACCTGGCCACTGGTTACACACCTTTCTTCTTAAAACACGGTATGGAACAAGTCGTCCATGGTTCTCTACATAGGGACACAAACTTTCCTACGTCATCTACCACCACAAGCAACCCTACCGCAGACTATGCCCATCGCTTGGAAGAACTGTCGGCCATTTACAGTGAAGTCACTGATGCTTTGCTCCTGGCTCACCAAAAGAGTGCGGACAGATATAACTTACGTAGAAAACATGTCACCTTCAATACAGGAGACATAGTTTGGAGAAAGAACAACACACTTTCCCAAGGAGCCATGTATTTCTCTGCTAAGCTGGCACCACGTTTCGTGAAGGCCAAAGTCCTAAGGAAAATATCAGACCTAGTGTACTCCTTGTCTGACTCATCTGGAAAGCACATTGGTAATTACCACATTAAGGACATTGTAAAGTCTGGAAGTGAGGAGTCAAGTAAAACTGCCCCCACTATCTCAGCAAACGTAAAATGATCCAGTATGTATCACATTTTTTTTGTAAGCTTACAGAGTCTTACTACGTCAGGCGTGTATTGTGTCAATCACATGCCCATCGTTTCGTAAATGAAACAAGTTGTAAATTATTTTGTAAATTAATGCGTACTCTCCTTGAAGTTACTTTCAAATGTTGTTTTTGCACTGTTTTTTCTTTCCCTCACGGCAATTTTTTCTTTTATTTTTTTCACCTGTTCTAAAACTGATCACTTTGGAACGGAGACACTTTTCGAGTTTCAATGTTTGGGAAGTCGCGAGCCCATTTATTGTCTCAACACGTACACTACGCAATGTTCATGCCACGTCATACCCTGCCTTGTCATGTAATTTTGTAATTTTTCTCCTATTTTTTTGTTGCATTTTTGTCGTGTGGAAAGGAACTTTCTCACCTGTTTATTTTGTTCATGTAAAGTAGTTGACAATTGCCCATCGGCGTGTCGTTCTAGAAGTCGGGTTTTGTAAATTCCAAGGTGTTAAATTCCGACTCAGAACCAGTTAACTATTTTTACAATTTTTCCTTTTATCTTGTTCATCATGAGTTGTAAAACCTTCCGAGGTATCTCTAGCATGAAAATCAAACAGTGGTTACTTACATAGTCGCCCCTCGTGTATATAAGTTTTTTTCAATTTTTTCCTCTTAAATTAAAAATTGATGGCGTCCTACCCAAATTCATGCTCTTGTACCAAAATTGGATATCGACACGTCCATTTTGGAACTTGTATTTATAAAACCAATGATTGGTCTTTATAACCCTGTATATAAATCAATTTGGCTCGTTTCAACTAAAGTACGTAAAACCGAATCATCCGGTCTTTGGTTGTTATAACAAAGCCACTGCCTTTTGTTATTTTATTTTTTTTTGCTTGTACGTTACGTATGTCTTATATGACACGTTTCAACCCTACGAGATAGGTTAAATAAAACCTTATGGTTATCCTGATTTTGGAATTCACAACTTTTAGGTGTTCATTTAACCAAGTATTTGCAACCCAAATTGCACATAACCTGGTATGTTTGTAACTGCACAAAGGGTATGTAAAACCGTAATTGGTCCCTTTTCTTTGGTCTTCCTCACTGCAGGTTGCCACAACAGACAGTATGTAAAACCATTATAGGTCTGTCTTTGTTTTAAATACTTGGTGTAAGTAGAATTATACTCCGCCATCACCCTTGTATTTTGTAACACATGAAGTAGCATCAAATTGTCTATCTTCTCTGTCGTACGCTCTTGGGCTACGGAGTTAGTTAATCTAACGAATCTTTATAAAATGTGTTAAAATCAAGCATCATTAACGTTTATTGTGTTGTATTTAAACGTAACCCTGTTACATTATAGGAGAGATCCTTAGAACATCCACCATTATAGGAGGGATCCTTAAAATACCTGCCACGATACGAGAAGTTCGTCATAATCACTTTTGCTCATAGCTAAATGTTATTGAGTTGGTCGTGTGACATATTTGTCATGAGCACCGTTTTGTACAATCTGTTTTGGTCGTGTGTCATTCATTTGTCATGAGTACCACCCTTTTTGTACAATCTATTTTGGTCGTGTGTCATTTATTTGTCATGAGTACCGCTTTTGTATTTTGGTCGTGTGTCATTCATTTGTCATGAGTACCGCTTTTGTATTTTGGTCGTGTGTCATTCATTTGTCATGAGTACCGCTTTTGTATTTTGGTCGTGTGTCATTCATTTGTCATGAGTACCGCTTTTGTATTTTGGTCGTGTGTCACTCATTTGTCATGAGTACCGCTTGTATGTATAATTGTGTACAACCCTTGTACACGAGACGTGGAGACGTTAAAACACTTACCGTGATTCGTGCGAACGACATAATATCGGCCTTGCCATCTTCTTTAAGAGGCATTGTATAAACTCTTGACTTCTGTCTATAATTGAGTTTTATCTTGTATGTACTTACATGTTTTTGTACACTATACGTGGAGACGTTAAAACACTTACCATGAGTCGTGCGAACGAAATAATATCAAACCTTTTGTGTGCGATCTACGAAATGTAGTCCACAACCCTTTGTTGTCATTCAACGCCAATGCCCGTGGACCTCCTGTTTTTTTACTTCTTTGCAAAAAGGAAAGAAGCCCAGGAGTATCTACTATCCCAAAAGGACTAGTTTGTAGCTTCACTGCTAACTATGGGGCATAGTGCTGTGGGAGTTAATCGATTGAGCACAAAACCACCCAACTCGTTGTCTGAGGAACGGATAAGAAAACCCCCAGGTTTGTGAAATTGGAGCAAGGGTCTGTCTTTTCTCACAATCACGCAGGAGTTTTTAAAATGACCCCTAATCTTTTGCCCAATACACGCAAAAGATTAGTCTCTTTGTTAATGTGTATTCAAATTTCTCCTCATCCTTTTAACAATTGTAAAGAGTCAGGAAATCTGCTGGTTGATCATGTTTCATTCTCACATGGAGTTTGAAGTGGAAATTAGTCCAGTCTCTAGCAAGTTTCGTCACTCAACTCCTTTCCTTTTCCTTTCCTTTCTCCTCACCATCATGTTCTCAGGTATATGTTATGAAGAGGAAAATCTGTTGTTAACCATAATTCGCCCTCACTGGGAGTGCGAATCTGTAAACTAACCAATTATCAGCAGGCTTTCTCCCTCACTCTCTGCATATGTCTCACCTTTTGTTCTTTTTCTCAATTTCACGAAACACATTCATGAATGTTGGATATGTACGATATGCACTTGGCGTACCGTTTGTCTCCTTTTGACAACCTTTATTCATGAATTGGTTTCTCTGCTTTTACCGTGACTCATTCACGACTTCTTTGTCTTGTTCGTTGAAATTCTACAAAAATGTTACCACCTTTATGTTAACATAGGCCATGGAAGGCCGGTTGTTTTTTTAACCAAGACATATTGTCACTCGGCAAACGCCAAGTCATCCTGGTAAAGGAAAATGTTCATGTAATCACAATTTAGTTAGAAAACTCTCTCTTCGTCACTCTCTGGGTCGGTGGTTAAAACTTCGTTTATTTCATTATCTGGACACATTTTGTTTCTCTCCAAACCTTTTCTTCATTGGTCCCTAGGCAGGTAAACTTCAAGAATTTTGCTCTTATAATAATTTCTCCCGGATTAAAAAGAAGCCCAGGCGGATGTCATCACCAACAGCCAAGCTGAGCTCCACTTCCTGACAGCACGCGCTGTGGTTACTAGGTCCCTCCTGCTGCCATTTTTCTACGCATTTGTTCCTGAAAGCACAGACCATACCGCCCATATGTATGTTGTTTTGTCGTGCCACAGCAAGTTGAGTTGTCCCACTATACATTATGACACTCTGAACCACCTTTTGGGCACGCTAGCTCCTAGGTTTGTTCTTACTCTTGCTATCAATGCCAACTATGTCGTCTCTTGCGCTGTCATGCAGTGACGCATATATCGTCATGTGTAAACCATCATTACCTTGACTTCCAGTATTCGCTGAATGCGTACCAATACAAGTTATGTTGAGCTACATTATGCCTCAATAACCATTATATACGATCCGTGTTTACCTTAATAACACTTTAGGATTCGTACTGGTATGTCTGCAGACACTGGATTCTCCTCCTCAATGACCTCTGTAACCATAGTCGCGGCACAGCAACCACAGTCTCCACTTCGTGAACTTCGACGTCTTCGACAAAACCAAGTGTTTTCTAAGGCCCAAGTGTACTTTTGAGTGTTATCTCAAAGGGGTCTGATTACAGTGATAATGTAATCCTTAGAATCTGTGAAACCACGTCCTCCTCTTCGAAATTCTCCGAAACCAAACAAATCCACGCTTCGCAAACTTAGCTCCCAGACCAATGAAACTTTAGAATCACACAGGCATTTTTGTTCTTGTTTTTTTGTTCTTCGATTGTACAAATATGAATTGTTATTTTTCAATTGCATAACCATGTATTGTTATTTTTCAATTGCATAACCATGTATTGTTATTTTGTTCAATTGCATAACCATGTATTGTTATTTTGTTCAATTGCATAACCATGTATTGTCATCTTTCAATTGCATAATCTTGTATGTTGTTTCACACCATGTACTTTCACCAAAACTGTTCTTTTCCAAACATTGTATGTACCCCTCACCCATTCCCTACAAACATTGTGACCTAAACTATAACATAAATTGCATGTTCTAGCTAGGCATCTCTCAAGCAACGAATCTCTCAAAAACCCCAATGAAAGTTTAAGAGGATTTTTTTTTCCTACAGCTCCATTGCCACGTCGCTTTTTTTCCAAGCGCGGGGGGAAGTGTTACGATACGCCCCTGAAGCGAGTAAATACGAGAGCACAGAACGCAGCACAAGTCCACACGGCTCGGCCGCCGCCTCTCCCCGCCCCGTATCCTGTTTCTCCTTGCCTCTCCCCCGTGCCCTGCCACTCGGCATTCCCACTGCGCTCGCCACAGAAGAGATCTGAGCGCCTTTGAGAACGCACGCTCGCGGCTCACTTGTAGCCGGCGGACCCAATTCAATGGGGCCGCGATGTATTATTGAAATACTTTTGAGTAGAATCAGTCTTTTGCCACTATAGTTCGGTCTATTTAGACTACGAAAGTGCCTGATGAAGCTGCCACATGAGACGAGGTTCCTGCCAACCTACATGTAAGCTGTATCTTGATTTCCTCCTTAAATGTTGTCCGTAATTCAGTGAAATGTAGGGCCCCCGCGGAAATCACGACTCGGAGAGTTTCGTTTTGAGAGAGAGTCAGAGAGAGTTAAACACTTTAGCTAGGTTTGTGTAATTTGCATTTCTTGTAATTGAATTGTACTGTAGAAACCTATGTATGTGTTTGAGTTTACAATACATGTCTAAATGATTTAACATTGTTATTATTCTGCTACGGCGGGAGGATTGTTGGCCAGTGAGGATCCCGTGGGTCACCGGAGGATGGAGAGAAGTTCCCTAGCCTTGAGCTGCCCACCCCCCTGAATAGAGAGTACCATAGTCCCGCTGAGAGCTAGTCAGGGACGTGTTTTGGGCCCTGGTGTTGGTTTAGAAGCCGACATCGAGGCACCCTAACAACACCTATCGACATCTACTCACACGACTAAATTTGGAATTAACTCCTTACAATACGTCGCACATACGCAATACAACGCATTACCTAATGACTTCAAACTTCCAGCATCAAACGAAGAAACATTGGCAAAGGCTCTAAAAGGATATTTTCTCAGCAACTTTATTAACCATGAGTGACGAATTTAGCTGTCTTCCTTTGTAACTCTTGTAAGTTCTTCAATTACCTGTAGGTATCAAATGTGTCTAGTCCGTTTAAAAATCTATTCATTGATCTTCCTGTTCTTGTGAAAAAATAATTTTCTTTTAGATGATTAATGTTGTCCTTCCCGAAATGAGTTTTATTAAACTCATCGGGAGTAATGTATTATAAATGTTTTGTTATAATTTTGTAATACATTATCTCTAATAAATAAAATAAATATATATAATTTTTTTACATTAGCTCCACACAGGAGGCCCTGAGGAAAATTATTTTCCTTTATTTTCATCTTAGGGGGTGTTGTGTGGAGGGTCTTTTTAAGGAAGGGAAAGGATAGAATGTTCTGGGAAGAAAAAAGGTTTGAGGGGTGGGTAGGAATCTGGGGGTCAGTGTATCCAGGAGTGATGGACGTATCAATCCATCCCTCCAACTGCGGTGCAAGGCGATGGGTCGGGAGTCCGGCTGGAAAGGTCAAAAGGCCTCCCTCAACCAGACTCTCTTGATCTGGCCCGCCATGCAGCAGGTGGGCAGACGCGTCCACCGCCAAGATCCAGACAAACCTCACCGCTTGAACCCGGGTACCCCCACGAAGTCGCCAAACGTAGCGAAGCGCTTGGGGTGAGCTATGGATATGGGATATGGACAACATCTATGCAAAGAGCAGCATGTGGCTCACTAGCCGCTTATTCGGAATTCCGATCCCTGGTCTAGGCCTATTTTTAATTTTTTTTTTTATTACGTTAGAGTTATTTATTGTTTTTTTTTATAATTTTAAAGTTATCGCTGTTATTTCCGCTTACAAAACCAAATAAAATCTACACTGCTGTCCAGAAACACCAAGATATTGTGTACAAAACACTTATCAGACTAGTACTTGCGTACGCAGCTGGGACTTGGATACTAAATAAGAGGAATGAGCGAGCTGGACGTTAAAAACGTTAAACTGGACGTTTTTAAAAGGAAAATTCTAAAAGGAGGCGTATCCTCGGACTGGTTTCAGAAAATGGTTTTTGACGCAGACGTTACAGCAATGAGCTATATACTCTGTAACAAAATTTATAAAACTGGGAAGACTTCAGTGGCTGTGTCATATAGAGAGAAATGACCGAGTATCAAGCACCAAAGTCCCTGCTGAACTCAAGACCGATAGGGCGAAGGAGCCTGGGAAGACCAAGATTAATACGTAGCGACAACGTCCTCAAAGATATATGTATATATATCTACCTTGGAGCTTCTAAACTGGAGAGAGCTGGCACAAAACCGAGATGAGTGGAGGAAGACTCTTGAGGAGGCCACCAGGGGTTGTAGAGCCAAGAGTGATGATTTATTTATTTATTTACGCCTATTTAGGCTTTTACATTTACATGATTTATTTATTTATTCGGAATTTCACGCCCGGCTGGGCTTTTACATGCATTTTTTTTAAAACAGAGAACATCTAAATCTAAATGTGCATAACAAAATAAAAAACCAAATAATACACAAAACAAAAACAAAATCAAAATCGAAATCAAAATCAAAATCAAAATCAAAATCAAAATCAAAATCAAAATCAAAATCAAAATCAAAATCAAAATCAAAATCATAATCAATATCAGAATCAGAATCAGAATCAAAATCAAAATCAAGATCAATATCAAAATCAAAATCATAACCAAATCTAAAACAAAAACAGAGTAAAAAAAACAGAAATAAAAACAAAATACTCCACCATGCAAGATGGAAAAGCGTAGACTGGGAAAAGTGCAATACATGTGAAATAATTCGAAGCAGAGCTATGTAGTTGGAATTATTAAATTTGTGGTTCTTCTTTCTGATATAAATTCTACTATGACTTGTTTATATTTAGTGAATGATGTGTTTAATATGTCAACAACATCTTTATAGTCATTAGCCAAATTTTGTATACGGCGAACGGGGGTATACAATAGGCCACTTGCATGGATTTCATAACGACTTGGAAAAAATCGTGTGGATAGATTTTTTTACTAAAATTACGAAAATGTTAGTAAAAATTTTTAGAAATGTATAGTTTTTCTTATTTTTAAATAAATAAATCCATTATTTGAGCTCGTGACGTCACTACATGAAAATGTCCCGTCTTCGATTATGTTCCCTTAATTTTGTAAAATTCCACATTGATTTTTTTTTATATGGCAACACTTTGATTTCCGGCGAATTTTTGAATTTTTTTTAACGTTCACTAGATTTATTGTTTGTTCTATGCGAACTTATCCTTTGGTTTGATTTTTTGATAAAGATGGCGGTGGTTTGACAGATGTTACGAAGAGAATCCCGTACAATTTATTGCCATTCGTGTGGAAAACGTTCTTTTTTAAATGATTTTCGGCTATTTAATTATCGTTTTTTCGCACCCATAAAAATATGTCCCGTCTTTCTGGTTAATAAAAAATGGTCTGATTTTTTGGATTGAAATTTTCAAAAAATCGCCAGGGTTTCAAAAATACGATTAAAAAAAAACAGAATGTCTTAGAATATTTGCCTAAATCGGAAAAAAATTAAAAAGATGTGATGCAAGTGGCCTATTGTGATTATGTGTTGGAGTTGTCACAATATAATGGTAGAGAGTGCCTCGATGTTGAATTGCGAGGTATATGGAAAGAAATCAAGTTCTGGGCTGTCAATTATTGAATTTATGATTTTATGTAAACATGTTAGGCCATATACGTTCGGATAATTTTAATAAATTAAGTTGACGTAGTAGATAATCATAGTTGATACATTTCCTTGTAATACCCATTCTGAAATTAATATATCTTAAGAATTTATTAATTTATTTTATAATGATGATGTTAGAGTGCATTTGTGCGGTCTTTTGAAATGAGCAAGTGGGACTATTTAATATTAAATTAGGTACATTTTGTCTTGGGGAAAGGACAAAGGGGAGAGTTGACGGGGGAGTGGGCGACGAAGTAGAATTTAAAAGGAGACGTAGCAGCGGTTGTAGATAAATTTGGAAAATTCATGCTTCTGCGGCTCAGACGTCGGAAAGCCTTCTAATTTATTCATGTACGCACCAGACGGAAAAAATGTATCCAAAAGCTCTGCAATAAACACTCTATCTTTAAGTACAATATTGTTATTGTCATTGTATAAATGAAATATTTAAAAAAATATTATAATAACATTTTTAAAATAAATTCACATCTATTGGCCATTCCAAGAACTTCTTAGTAACTTCATACATAATTTTATTAATGTTTATCGAATTAAAATCATCGTTGGTTTCAAGATTACTGCACTCACAAAACTTACTTTTAGCGACATCTTGTCTCGCTATACGAAACTAATTATTAGTGAAAGGCTGATTCAGATCGACATACTCAACTTAGTAGTCGTTAGTCAGTTGTTGTTAGTTCCTGTACTAGCCGTCTGCAAAGATAAGTATGTCAAGTTTTAAATAATAATGCTCTCGTGAACTAGTAGGTAGGTACGTAGGTATATTGTAAATACTCTCTTTTTATAATCTGTTAAAGTTACAGAGATGTAGTGTGAATGCATTTTACAGGACGGAAAGTTTTTCTTGATTCGATTAATTTCGATTAATTTAATTTAGAGAATTACGGCTTATCTTCCACACTTATTATTATGTTAGAAAGGCCTACATACCAGACTAGCCATTCTGTGAACAATTAGTTTACCTTTTGAATGAACTTTAGCTAACTACGAAATCGCTTGCTGAGGATTGGTTTGTAGGTACTCCTGTAATTGTTTTTTTTTTAAATATGTAAATTCAGTAGGTATGTGTTGGTTCGTTCAAAATTCAACCAAATATAATAATAATAATAATAATTGGACAATTTGTAGAGCGCCGTTTTTGTGAAAAATCACCTCAAGGGCGCTTTACAATTCATTATGAATTCCTATTTATATTTATAAGAAGATTAATGCCAAAGTTGAGTTAATATTTATTTGAAAGACTGGAGAATTGTAAGAATTTGCTTTATTTTTACAAAATTAGTTATTTAGTATGTCGCGAGCCGTGAAGTTGAAAGTTTTTTTTTTTTTTTAAGGATACGACTGTCTGAAAAGATGAGTTTTTAGTTTAGCTCTAAATTCCGCTGAATCTGTGATCATTCTTAACTCATGTGGCAGTCCGTTCCAGTAGGTCCGGTTCAGTTAGGTCCTGACAATCCGAAATCACGCTCACCGAATTTAGTATCTGGTGTGCGCTTTGGTTCCTTCAACCTTCCGATAGCTGATGTTGCTGCTGACCTGAAGGTTGATGTTGTTATTATGTGTTGTTAAATATGTTGTTATTTTACTTGTATATATATTAACCCTTGTATTTTTAGAAAATGTGTATAACAATTAGTTTTAAATAATGAAAAAAAAATGTTTAAACTTAAAAACTTTTATTTCTCAATACGAATTTTTGTGAACATAGTACAAACCAATCCTGAACAAGCGGTAATACATGTGTTTAAAATTTAGATAAAAGAAATACATATATCAAACATATTTATTAATTTAAAATAAACTAACTTTTGTACCTACTCTATTGTTTGTCTGAATTGTTCCTCGAACATTGTGAACATAGTACAAACCAATCCTGAACAAGCGGTAATACATATGTCCAAAATTTAGATAAAAGAAATACATATTTCAAACATTTGTATTAATTTAAAATAAACTAATTTTTGTACCTACTCTATTGTTTGTCTGAATTGTTCCTCGAATCAGTTCCAATTTTAAAAATTACACCTTACAGACAAAATCACAACAGAAAATTTTATTTAATAGCAGTTTTCGTTTATTAATTAATAAACTAACTAACCATCACGCCGTTTCCCCGCAGGCAGAGAGGACGGACCGCCTTGGTCAACAACTCGGTCTTGGCACACACTCCTTGCCTCGTTAACATTCATACATCGTCTCCATAGACATACAAATAACTAGACGAGAACTTACAGATGAGGGGTAAAAACCAACTACGGCGGGGCGAAGAGAGGAAAGAGACTTTTGATTCGCCAAGTCTTCTTCATTGTATAAGTATGTGTTTCATAGACATACAGCGTCCGCGCGTAAAATGTACGACGAGAGCACGACATTGGTCCGGACACGCCCAGCCGGTTCCGAAAAATGGTTCCAATGGGAGGGGGAAATAACACGTTTTTTAACACGTAAGGGCATGTCCATATATTTTGTACGTCCGTGATCGTCTCATACATGCTCTTCTACTCTTCTCTTCTGACTCTTGACATGGCCCGACTCAAGTATCTGTTTCGCTTGGTCGTGCCATGTCTTTCTCGGGCGTCCCGACTTCTACCATTAACATTTGCGTCATATATTCTCCTTACACTCCTTTCCTCGTTCATTATGTCTACATGCCCGAACCATCGGAGCGTTCCTTTCTTGATCTTACTCATTACGCTTACATCAGCCTTGCATTCTTTGCGGATCTCCGCGTTTCTCACACGATCATACACGGCTTTACCACACATACGCCTCAGGGATCTCATTTCGGAAAAAATTCAGTTAATATTGCTTGCCGCCGCCTAATTCTTTCAGATTCGTATTCCCCGGCCCATAGTTAGTATAAAAATAACTAGTTTGTATTTTTAGGAATTTCGCCACTAAACCGAACTTTAGCCCTCATTTCTACAGCATTCAGTCTACTTTCATCCTTCCTCTGCCAGTTCCATGCCTCACTGCCATACATCAGGGTAGGTACCAGTACTCCATTATGGACGGCTGGTTTCGCGTCTTTGGAAAGTTTTTTTGTTAATCTTCATGAATAATTACGTTTTGTCATAAAGCAGATTAATATTAACTTTAAATTATTTGTTATACACAGAACATTGAATATGTTATAATATATGTTATAACACCCAAAGAAATAAACATAATAATCCACTCTGTGACAAATACAGAAAACCACAAATGCAATATAAAATAATATATCATAAAAATAATTCTTAAAATGCCACTTACTACCAGCACGGATACTATATTCAATTCCTTCTACGTTATGGACATAAAACAGCTTTACTCAAGATCCATACTAATTAATTTACATAAAAACAACAAAACACTATACAAAGCTACACAAACAATACACAATACCCGAGCCAAAAACAACGAACTTCTCCAAACTCCTTTTTTCAAAACCACCTTCGGGCAAAGACACTCTAAATACATAGCTTGCAAACTATGCAATACTCTACCAACTACGATCAGACAGACTGACTCCTTTACAAAATTCAAACAAGATATTAAAAAATGGATTATAAGCATTGGACGCCTCACTATTACAAACATCTGTAAAATAAATCACACATAGACAAAAATAACTATTCACATACAACCTAACCCTTAGAAAATAAATGAAAATAATGGAATCCTGTCAAATTGACCTTTAAATAGATTATGCAGAATTTACTTCTCTACTTCATCTCCAACATTTATAAAATAACTCTCTTTCAAAGATTTACCACCCTTCCAATCACCTTTCTGTTTTAATTCTATTCAAAGTGATATGTATTTTACCTTAAATATCCTTGTAACTACAATATTCATTTATATACCTGTACGCCTGTCTCGACACAGGTATACCCTAGTGAGACAGGCATATACATAAAACCATTGTAAATATATTATATTATAGATAAATAAATAAATAAATAAATATATTATGTACAAACATAGAAAGCAAGACCGATATTAAGTACCTGGGCATAACAATAGACCAGCGTTTAAAATGGTCCCCACACATAAATATTCTGAACAACAGAATAAGGAAACTAACATATATATTTAGATGTTTAAGAGATATTTTAAACGAAAAATTACTTAGAACCACATACTTCGCTTTCTGTCAATCAATTATACAATACGGCATTATAGGATGGGGCGGTACATATACAAATCAAACACAAACAATTTACATATCACAAAAACTAATAATAAAAACAATTTAAAAAAAACCCTACTCATATTCGTCAGAACTTTTATTCCAACAATTTAAAGTCAGAAAATTAAGTGCAATATATTTTTATCATGCAACATTACAAATTTATAAAGATAATATTCAAAATAAAGTTGCACCATTTAAAAACAACAGAAATCTTAGACAAACAACACTACTTCCTACTCCAAAATGTAAAAAAAACACTAGGACAGTTAAGTCATAAATATCTCGGAGTAAATTTTTTTAATTCACTTCCTGAAAAAATCAGAAACATGAACAGTAATATCAAAAAATTTAAAACTCACCTTAAAAATTATACCGAAAATTTGAACTGAATATAAAAAATAAAACAATTAAACTAATATAATAACACCCCCATACACACAAGCCCTGCTTTTTTATGGGGATAAATCAAATATGTACACATATTATGTAATTAATTATTATATTGAATGTATTGTAATTTATGTATCTTTCTCTGAATAAAAAAAAAATTTAAAAAAAATGTCCTTCAAATCATCGATACATAGTTAAGAAAAAAAAATATTTTTAATTTCACGCCCTTGTTTGCGCATCTAAAATTTCAAGTCATAAATACTGAGTTGGGCTCTGTTGATTTGTATTTATAATCACTGATTTCGTTACAAATATTCAACAGATCAATATTTTACCTAAACAGTGTAAATATACCCAATACAAAGCATTACTATTAGTTCCCTTTTAACCGTTGTTAGCGTCATAAGTAATTGTTCATAAATAAGATATCTCTGAAATAAAAGTTAAATTATTTTTTCCTTCAAATATTGCATTGTATTATTAAGGTTATATAAGGGAACACAATGGAAGATCGCACTAGTGACACTTTTTTTGAAGAGCCTATTAAAACGAGCATCAAAAATCAGTATATTGCTGCTCTTATTGGTATGTAAACAATAATTTGTCACTTCTTCAAATACAGTAAACTTTTTAATATTTCTATATTACCAGTCTGAAGAGGCCTTGACAGGCTGAAACCGGTTACGGTCTAATAAAATTAAGTGGAAAAAAGTTTAATATTCGTTTTACTATATATAAAATACTGTAAAATTATTCTGTGGCAACATTTTATTTCAAAATTAATGAAGTAAGTACTAGTGTTAACCACGTTTATTGTTTAAAAAACCAACATATTTTTATTTGACACCCCAAAAACTAACAACGAAAATATTTTTATTTTACTAACTTCGTCGGGGTTTACTTAAAAACCCCGTTGAAGTAAGTATTGCTTACGAAACACGTTGGTTTTTAAACAATAAAAGTGTCTAAAACAGTATTCTATTCTATTATTTTCTATAATTATATGTAATTATTTTATTTTTCAATATTTTGTAATATTTTGCAGTAATTTTGAAAATATTATTTTTCCATTTTTGTAACTATACATATTATTATCTATATATATAATTACATATACTAACTCCCCAGTTAGACCCGAGAATATTTCTCTACTACTTGGGTAACCAAAAAAAATGATGTCTCATATTAAATGTAATATATTATTATTTATTGTGAATATTAACTTTTTTCTAAATAAAAAAAAATTAAAAATTTTTTTTTTGAAAATTTTGTCAGTCTCTCTCCATCTAACTTACGAATACCCACAGTAACAACACTTCAAAATACACTATTCTACTGCAGCATTCATAAGCGGAACTGCATTGCCCACCCTCCGATACAACGATTTCACACTATGGGAAATCAGTACTTAGGTGATGTTGATATATTTAAAATCAACTTAGCGAGTTTTGTGGATCTTGTAAAAAATATATTCCACTCTTCCTAAATACATCTGTATTTTTGCATTTTTATGACTTTTGTGCATTTTTTATCTAATTTTATTTTTATTATTTCTTTATCTATTTCAAAATGACCTGTCATTAAATTATTGTACTACCAAGCACATAAAAGTCCCCTCGGCGTTAATAAATAAAAAAATCTGTATAATATATATTTTTTTTAATCTAGAATTTAATCTAGAAAAGATATAAGTATTAAGACAGGTTGTTTAAAAAATTTGAACAATTCATCAAATTTTAAAATAATTTTCAAGTTCTTTGCAAGTTCTGTTATTATATCATTAAGAGGAAACCTGGCGGCGTTTTGTCCATACGTATGTATGTATGTATTTCCCAATTTCCTCTCTGGATTTTGTCATAAGGCAAATATGTTTTAATAATATATAGATATCGACCACTAGCGTGTCGGTACGTTTTGCTTTTTTTGGTAAGTTACTTCTTATTGAAGTTAGGACCCTCTAAATTCGTTAAAATTGCCTGGATTAAATGCCATCAACAGACGTTCAGTATACAAACTAGACAATTTATTTTTTTAAGTCAAAACGTACAGACATAGAGTATTCTCTTTAGTAAAAAAAATCTTAAAAACCCTTCAGTTTTGGAGAGAAAAATGTGGTATACAAAATCTCGATGTTGGTGATTTTATTTAGGTATTATTAGCCTGAGTTGCAGTTGTCCCTTTCGTACAGTATTCGGTAGAGTATGAACAACAGTGATAGCAACAGTTTGCTAAAATACCTGTATTGTTCATATTTATCGGCAACTAGGCCTCCTCTGAAGTTGTACGGGGGTTGTATATCATGTTGTGGTCATTTGCATTAGATTACGAGATATCGTCTTTGCTAACTTTGACACCTCTTATCTCAGAATAGTGCAAAGTAAAGTTAGAGATAAGTTGACAATGATGTTTGAAGTTTGCTTAGTTCACATTATTGTCAAATACATACATACTCGTAGATTATTTAAATATTTGTTACCAAGATTATCTTAGGTAAACGTTTTATTGGGGAATTCAAATTATAGTAATAGATTGAGACTTAACATTATTTGGAGTAAAAAAATATACCTAAATGAATTTTTTGTCCCCCCACGGGGACATTGCAATAATTCAAAATTCAATAAAACGTAGTTTTCTATAGCAAATTATTGAAATATTTATTGAGTTAACATCGACATTTTCTCCGATTCACTGCCCAAATTTGGAAAAGAGCATCATGTCAATAATATAAATTGATCAATGCGCATACATACATACACACATACTCACACACACACACACACACACACACACACCTTCCCACTATACGCATCACCCGGTAATTACTTAATATGGATACCATGAATAAGACACTACAATGGAACACATAATAGGTACCCACAATGAAATATATTTATTAATTATAAATTGTTTTCACCAATGTAACTAATGTACTGTTTGTTTCTGTTTATAAATAAATGTGTACATTTGGGAATCTTTACATAAAGCAAATTCGCTCCCGCTATCTGTACGCTTAGATCTTTTAAACTACGCAACGGATTTTCATGCAGTTTTCACCAATAGATATAGTGATTCATGAAGAAGGTTTAAGAATGTAATCTGTCAAGGTTTTGTGTAAATTGGTTGAAATATATAATACATAAAGGGAGCGGGCTCACAAGCGGACAGCGGGCAGCGGGCTGGCAAGCGGGCGATGTGGATTTGATATGTACACGAATTAACAGATGAAGTTGGTTATAAAGGTTGTGTAATGGCGTTATTGAAACACCATTACATATTATGTTTTTGTCCATTCCAGCCAGCATCAGTACCCTGTGCTACGGCTGCGCGGTGGGCTGGGTGTCCCCCTCTCTGCTTTACCTCCAGGCGCCCGACTCTCCCCTGGGAGCCCCCCTGACCGACTCGGAGTCGGCTTGGGTTGCCTCCGTGCTGTGCATCGGTGCGCTGGTCGGCACACCAGTCTTCGGGCTGCTGGCCGACAGGCTTGGCAGGCGGTGGGCCGGACTTCTCATAGCCGTGCCTTATACTGTAAGTTAAATTATTACCTAGGAAGGCCACTAGAGCTGAAGACTACTGAAAAATGGCGAATTTCAATATATCCCAACAAAAGTGCTGCCACCGTCTTTACACAAAGAAGGTTCAAACAGCTCCCGAACATAATACTGTTTGAGAAAAAAGGTGCCATGTCAAAAATCAATTTAATATACAGAAGTAAAATTTAATTAAATGAAGACAATATTAGCGAAACTCAATCAAAATCTGAAGACAGAAAAATCAGAAAAAGATATTGGTTCCACTGGGACTCGAACCCAGATACATATTTATCCAGACACTATCTAGATAGCATTTAGTTCGGGTTGAATCTTGCAATCATATATAAAGATAGCAGCCAATAATATGTGCGTTAAGAAAAATTAAGATAGTGTTGGTAGTTGTTAGTCGAAGTATGATACAGTTAAAGGAGTCTGCCCACTACACCGTTCCATACCATGACCGTACTATGAACGTATCAGCCACGAAATAAACACGCTACGTCCTACTATGCCCACTAGAACGTGCTAACACCGTATGATACCCGTACGTAACGGGTTTAGTGACCGTATGATACCCGTACACACCGGGGTTAGTGTCCGTTCCATCCCCGTTCAATAGGCGTACGGTGCCCGTTCTATTTCCTGTGTTGCCAGTCATTTTGCCTGTGTTTACGTGTCAGACTGACGCGTCAGGAGAAGCATAGTGTTATTGTCATATCATTAAAATACCAATAAGATGGCTATTATAAAATAATCTGTAAGAGAATTAGCGTTAATTGCCACTATTTTGGACGAGGAGGAGAAAGTGGAAATTGAAAACCGAAAAAGAAAGTCTAGACGTTACTGGGTGTATGTTACATGCATTTTGGATGTTTTAAATTGTATATCAATTCGTATTTACGAACACACTCGATAATTTTTTCGTCCTCCATTTTTTCAAAATTGTCTGTCTCATAGAACTGAACACAAATCACGAACTAACGGAGTGCCAACGCGGTTAGAACGGGGATCATACGCGTATGATCCCCGTTCTAACACCGTCGCGTGCCATGCATAGAGCGAACCGGCACCTGCAAAATATTGTCATCGAGAATTCACCGTCGGTCCGGTCATGGTATGCGACGGTGTTGGTCGGTGACGGGACTGGCTAGTGGGCAGCGTTTCATACTAGTCGATACAAAGAATATTTTTTTGCACGCGCCGCTACGGTTACGGTCATGGTATGGAACGGTGTAGTGGGCAGAGACCTTGATCGAATCGGAAATGGGTTCCATAGCTCAATCAGTAGAGCAGTTGGCCATGAATGCTAAGGTATCTGAGTTCGAGTCCCAGTGGAACCAATATCTTTTTCTGATTTTTCTGTCTTCAGATTTTGATTGAGTTTCGCTAATATTGTCTTCATTTAATTAAATATTATAATTTGAGTTTTTACTCATAAAGTTAAAAATAAAAATATAAAAAGAAGTAAAATTAGTAAATAAGTCAATAGCCGCACTCTACCCCATGCTAGGGAGAAATAGTCGATTATCGGCACACAATAAGTTTTTCATCTATAAGACGACCGTAAGGCCAGGCTTTACATACGCTGCACCAATTTGGGATGATGCAGTTCACAATCACTTAGATAAATTACAAACCATCCAAAAACAAAGCTATTCGACTAGTGTTGAGTGCGCCTAAGTGGATCAGGGTTCACACTCTTCGTGACAACACAAACATACCTCTGATAAAAGAGTTAGGAGGCCCTGAGGATAAAACTCCCTCAGTTTCTATGTCATCTGTGGAGATGCTGTGTGAAGGTCTTTTCCTGGAAAGGAACAAGAGAAGCTCTAGGAAAGAAAAAGGTACGAGGGATGGATAGGAATCTGGGAGCTAATGTGTCCAGGAGTGATGAACGTATCAATTCATCTGTTCCACTGCAGTGCAAAGTTATGGCTCGAGATAGTACTGCTGGAGAGGTTAAAAGGTCTCCCTCAACCAGTATTTACCGATCCGGTCCGCTACGTAGTAGATGGGCAAATGCATCCGCCGCCAAAATCTTTATAAATCTCATCCTATGAACCCAGGCACCCTTGTTAAGCCATCAAACGTAGTGAACCACTTGAGGTAACCTCAGGGGTGTTGATTATCCAATAAATGGTTCCCAGAGCATGCAAATCCCACAATTAATTCTCTTGCTAAATACAGCGAGAATATACTTTGGAAAAAATACTTTGAAATAATGCATGCCATTTGCTTGCAGCTCTGCTGGATTTTGAAGCTCAGCGTGCCAACCGTAGGTGGCCTGCTAGCAGCCAGGGTTCTGGTAGGCATCGCCGGTGGAGGCAGTCTTCTGATAGCCCCTCTCTACTGCTCCGAGATCGGAAGTCCCAGGATACGAGGGGCTCTGGGCTCTCTCGCAGTGCTGACCATCAATGCTGGGATCCTTGTGGACTTTGCGATCGGAGCCTGGGTTTCTTACTATCCATTCCTGTGGATCAATCTCGCGATCCCTGTGGCGTATGGTGTTGGGTTTTTCTTCATGCCGGAAACGCCAACATTCTTGGTGAAACAGAAGAAATATAAGGTAAGATTTTTTCGTAACTAATTATTTCTTTGTGAATTTTTCTCTGTTGATTTTAACTCCTTTTGGGAATAACTCATAAAGGTCTCATACAAATTGTTGTATTTCCCTTACTATCGTAGTGAGAAATATTATCTAAACGGTGTTAAAAAGAGAAAATACCACACTTTATATTCAAGTTAACCACTAAAGAATTTGTGCACAAACTTCGAGAAGTGATTCTACATGATGGTAGAAGTAACAAAATGTAAATAACTTTATTCGACATTCCTACGTTTTTTTTTCCTAAACAAAAATATTTTTCCTAAGAAGCATATTATTTTTCGTCTATAAAAATATAGCTAAGACTTAGACCATAACCCAGGTTACAGTTTAGAGATTCGTTTCTGCAGCCAAAATGTGGTGTAGTGTCTAGATTCCGTCGGATTTTATAGATAGAATTTTTCTGCCATCGCCCCTCTAGATTTCTTTAATGATCCCTAATTTTTTTAATGCTCCCTAATTTTCTTTGTGTCTTCTACTGCTCTCCTGAGGGCCTACAGCGACCACAAGTTATCGCCTACTTTGAGAAAGACTGGCTCCCGAAGTTTGTGCACTTTACCCCCGACACTTGTATAGTACAAGCAAATTTGCCGAGGTATTACGACAGAATTCATTTTAAAAATTCTAAAACTTAGTGTTTCGGTAATGTATTAGGTAGTCTGTCATTCGTATCAATACACGCTTAACAACAATGTTCCACATTGTAGTTAAGTAGTTACCCTCAATTCAATGATTCTCACAAGTGCATAGGTATCTCATCTTCAATTTAAGTTGATTTTCATGTTTTTGATTGAGTGCTTTGATAAAAGGTGTTTGATGTTTACTTACTATAATAATACGCAAAACCATAATTTTGAGATGGATAGTTCTATCAGGGTCGAAATCTAAAGTGCTTGCAACTTTCCTAATGATTGCATAATTAGAGAGATCAGTTATCTCATTGATTTTTATAATAATATATAATATGGGTGATCAAAATCAGGATTTTTTTTATGGCTTGATTTATTATTATTTTGGAATTTGTCATTTCTTTCCTATCTCGATTTAAAATGATCGCATGAGATTACATTAAAAAATGGGTCCCTCAAAAAGAATCTCGTAAAAAACCAAGACGGTTGATGATTATTTAATGATATTGCATAATTGGGTATCTCTTCTGGTTTGGACAACCCAAATTAGAGAAAAAACGGAGTTTTTTTTAACTGCAATCCGCCTGGAGCCAGTGAAACTATGGCATCTCCAATTGGGGTATGTTGTGAGGTTTATGGTAGGGGGAAGAGACAGGAGATGTGGTAGAAGAAGGCGGGGAAGTACCGGGATATTCAGATCTGGTCACCAAATGCGGCTAAAGCCATTTCAAGCAACGTTTTATTTCTGAATGGTGGTCTTACAACAGCGTGATACCAAGAGTATTTTCCACTCTGGAAGTTGTCGCAAATATAACATGGTATAACCTAATCCAATACATTAAGGTTTACATGCTTACGTCGGGATTTGAACTCTCAACCTTCGTATTGCTAGACGATAATCTTAGGTCATCCGCAAACGGAGAAACTGAAAAAAAAACAGTTGGCGACGCAATCGCTATCCACAGGAAAGAAACTTGTGAATTTCATTGGCGGTCCGCACACAGGCAACTTGTTAAAGACCAGTTGTCAAGGACGACGCGGTGACTAGCAGTAGGTACCGCTAACATGGCAACCTGTCAACGCTGCAACTGAAACGCGACGGCCGCGGAACTAGCAGGGCTATTAGCCGCGGCCGTAGCATTTCATTTGCCTTTTTGACAGGTTGCCATGATAGCGGCTCACGACCTGTCAAATTTTCGAGTAATTTGCGATATGTTAGATCAGAAAATATCGATTTTGTTCAGGATGTTGATAAATTGAGTTGCGCCGTGAATTGAGTTGCCAACCAGTTTTCGGTTTCTTAATGAGCGAAGGTCCTTATCCCTCGACCACGGAGGCTGCTGGTGAATTAAGGAAGGAAAGGCACTATACCAATTTCTTTACATTCAATGTAAAATAATAGTTAAACTACACTTAGTTGTTGTGAAATGTGGTTTATTCGTTGGCGATCTGCAGTCATGATAAAGAACGATGACAAGTTACTGACATTATGAATAAAACCTGTATCAGTCGACCATGCTAGATACCCCGGATAAACTTCATCCCATGAACTAGGGCATCACTTATAAGTCACCAAACGTAGCTTGACACTTGTGGTGACCTAAAGCAGAGCGTTGGTTAATCAATAAATCGCTACCTCGAAAGTATGGTGACTATCTATAGACTGGAAACTTTTAGATGATTTTTTATGCAATACCACTATATATACTTACGAATACCCACAGTAACAACACGACAAAATACGCTATTCTACTGCAGCATTCATAAGAAGAACTACATTGCCCATGTCCACTCTCCGATTCAACGATTTCACACTATGGGAAATCAGCATTACTTGATGTTGACATATTTAATATCAACTTGGCGAGTTTTGTGGATCTTGTAAAAAACGTATTCCAACACCATTCATAAACACAGCTGTATTTTTGTAAACTTATCAAATCTCTGTATTTTTATATTTGTATGATTTTGTGTGCATTTTTTATCTAATTTTATTTTTATTATTTCTTTATTTGTTTCAAAATTATCTGTCATGAATTAATTGTACTACCAAATATGTAAGAAGCCCTCTGGGCGTTAAATAAAAAAAATATTAAGTTCGATAAACTTAATCGATTTAAAGGGATTCGAAAAATTGATAAATAATAAAATGGTATTAATAAATGATGTTGTCCAAGGTGCAAAATTTATTGAACAAAATTAACGTTTTTATTTTAACGATATTGTCCTATTTTCCAGGAAGCAGCAGAAGCTATTGCCTGGCTGAGGAACATCTCAGCAGAAGACCCTGTAACTCTGGGAGTCCTATCCAACCTGAAGCAGGAAGACCTCCTGGCGGCCAAAAACTCTACTGAAGAGACGACGCTGAGGGATATTGGTACAAACAGTTTCAAAGGGAAAATTGTGCAAGTAAAAGAGTGCACAATCATTGTGTTCGAGATATTTGCCTACAAGGGCGGATCCAGCTTTGGCGCCAGGGGGAGGGGGGTCACATAGTCGTGGTCAAGTCACAAGAAGTTATAATTTAATTTTGATAATAATAGATACAAGTAAAAAGTAGCTATTTTATTAAGTACTTAAATAAAATCTATATTGTGAGAAAAAATAAATAAAAACATTATTTTTAACAATTTTAATTAGTGGTCCACCTAGGTCCTGGACCCAGCTCAGGGGGGGGGGGTCATGACCCCCATGACCCCCCTCGCCTCCCTCCCTGGATCCGCCCTTGTTTGCCTACTCCATTAAGCTAAAATTCTGAATCCCGGGGTGTTTCCTAGTCCGCCTCTTCCGCCTATCCGTTATCTTTCTAACTTCATTCAACCTCCAACGTAATAATTGTGCACTCTTTTTCTTTCACAATTTTCCATTTGAAACTTTTTTTATGACCTCTACACTATTTATTTATTTATTAACCCTTCGAATAATAAGAAAATAATATCAGATCAATAAAACTTTTGCCTGTCAAGGTTTGAGACTTCCAGGAATTCCCTGGACTTCCAAATACATCATTTAAATTTTTATATAGAATTACCAAGTCAGTGAAAATCCACACAATCAGTCAATGACTTTCTCAACATTTTCCATAAGTTCAGAGTAATCCTTCATTGCCTTCATAGAACCTACTATTAAAGTAAAACTATTACCTATATGATGTGTTACGTATTACGACACTAATTTGCTGTAAAACGGATTTGATGTCAACATTTATAATCCTTTGAAACTCTTAAGAGATTGTAATTTAGATATGCACCTAAAAACATGTCGCACTTAGCAGTTGATATTATTAATGCTGCTTTTTTGCATTGTAGAGCCCAGAGTCGATGGCGCTGAACAGGGAGGGACGCCAGTCAAAACTCCAGAAATGTCGCCTTGGAAGTTTTTCGGTCAGATTTTTGGCATTTTTATTCATATATCGTGTATTCAATCAGCAGGTTACATAGTACAACAACATCTTTCAAAAATGTTTTTACAGCCAAACTTTCAAAAGTTTAGAGAAAGCTTTGACTCCTGAAACCGAATCCAGGCTAGACCAAGAGTTTGGTGTAGTTGTTGATCTCTTGGCTTAAATCTTGGTACTATGCATTGAGCATTGTAGTGATACAATTAATTATGGAAAACGCAATCCCTCCGCTTTCTCCAACGATTTTTATAGAAGTTTAATTCAATGTATTACTAACAATATTCTGACCAAGAATCACAAGCATCCGGGATGTCGTTGTCATACACCGGTACTGAAACTGTTTGTTCAGGACAACAACAATATGCAGGGCCATAAGGAATGGATGAGCCTGTTCACCAAGGCAATTGAAGTGACGGTCACATTCCTCAACCATTACCGACTCCAGAAGAACTCCAAAATCGGACCTATACCATGCTTAAAGACCATCCTACTTTGATTCCAGTCACTTCACGCGTCACCTTGAGAGCTTTCGGCGTCTGCTTCGTGCTGATTAGCATCCAGGGCTACATCGGGATGTTCGCCATCAACAACTTCGCTACGGTCATCTTCAAGGATGCTGGAAGCTCCCTGTCCCCTGGCAATGCCGCTATTGTGGTGGGCGCGCTGCAGTTGCTGGGATCCTACGGGTCTATTCTCCTGGTGGAGAGGCTGGGAAGGAAGGTGAGAAGCTGACTTGTTCTTGACTCTTCTTCTTCGAATGGTGTAAGAGAGTTGCTGGTGGAATTCATTAATTAATGGGGTCTTTCGAACTTGGGTGGAGAAATTTGAGACTTGAAAATCTGCCTTGTTTATTAATCTTCTACTTCAAAAGAGTTAGCAGAGTTCATAGTAGGAATCGTTCAACCGTCTTTCAGAAGGCCGTGTTTAGCCATAAAATGTGTTATCCATACTAATATTATAAATGCGAAAGTGCGTGTGTTTATTTGTTACGCTTTCACGCCTAAACCACTACACCGATTTTAAAAATTCTTTCACCAATAGAAAGCTATGTTATCAGCGATTAACATAACGGCAAGCTCTGGCGTTATGAATTTTTTATAAATTAAAATGTGTGTATTTCATATATTTTAGCGGTAGGGTGGAAAGGCAGGGGGAAGGTAGAGTTCGCGGAGAGGGAAGAGACGAGAGATGGGGGAAGGTGGAAGGGAACGGGGACGCATGGAAAAGGATATGCAGGGACAATCAATTTATTTCTTTGAATGGCATTGCAACGATTGCCGGGTACCAGCTAGTAACCAATAATTGGAAGATATTCAAGGGAATAGGTAACAAGGTGCAACCCATGCTAGCTACGCCACTGTCTGTAGGCTTAAGCGTCACTGTAGTTAGCTACAATGCAAGGCCGAGGCCTAAAACCAAAATCAACCGTAACAACGAGTATCAACAACAATCATCACCATTTGCATACTGTTGTAGATCGATGGCACTCACTTAATTCGTCGATGCCAAGGCTTGTACTGTCGAGCTTGCTACGTACCATCAATTGTCCAGTGATATAAATATTTTGTAACATTTTTTGTGAACTGTACCAAAGAAAAATTGACCATTCTTTATTTTTACTTCCAGATCCTCTTCATCACCTCTGCCACCCTCGTCTCCCTGGCCATGGCCACTCTGGGCACCTACTTCCACTTTAAAAACCTGGACTATGACGTATCCAACGTCGGCTGGATCCCCGTGCTCGCTCTCTCTGTCGGAGTGGCCATCTATTCTTTGGGAGCTGGTCATGTTCCCTTCGTCATCACCAACGAAGTCTTCATGGTTCAGGTCAGTTAATACTCATCTATCCATTTCATTTTTCGCACGGAGGCAAATGAAGAAAGGGAGGTGTTCGTTATTTGGGGAGGTAAAATAAATATAGCATACCTAGACTACTGGACTACTTCCTTGGGCTGGTCCGGTGCCCTTCGTCATCATCAACAAGATCTTGGTGGCTCAGGTCGATTGATACTTGTAGTGTATAGGAATGTGTATATAGTTTCAATGTCTTTCAACAGCTGTCGTTAATATATTTAGTAATATGTAGTTTTTAGGTGTCTCAGTAAAGTACTATAGAAGAGTATTAACTGTGGTCGTTCGTGTCTAATACCCGAACAGTTACGGAAATAGGCGATGATATCCGATCGACAGTTGGGTACCATAGTGCCGAGTTCCCTTGCTTTAGAATTACTCAGAGCATTCTTTGTTTCTCGGATTTCCATTCATTGCAGAACGACACCTTGCTTGGAGTTAAGAGTGTATAACTAGCAAATCATAATTCCGATTCAGACTCCAGCGCTCACACATCAACGCTCGCGAGCGGACGTTTTTGGAACTAGATTTCGTCCCGCTGCAAGCCGGGTTTCGCGTACCTACTAATTCACGCGGAGCTAGGGCTATGCTTCAGATGAAGATGTTGAATTCTCGCATCCAGAATTTTAATTAATAGTAGTTATTTGTAATTTGTATATCGAAATGCATAAACATAAATAGATACAAGTGAAATGCGTAAACACGGTAAGTATAAAGTAGATTATACCTACATGAAAAAACAATTTGTTCTTTTTTTAAATATTTTGTTTTTTATTGTATTTTACGGCCGTTAGAGTGGAAAATGCTCTCAGTATCGCCCTGGTGTAAGACCACAATTCAGAGCTGAAACGTTTCTTGAAATGGCTTTAGCCGTGTTTGGTGACCAGAACTGAATATCCAGGTACTTCCCCACCTTCCTCTTCCCTTCTCCATTCTCTTACCCACTACCTTCAGCCTCACAACATACCCCAATTGGGGATGCCATAGTCTCACTGGCTCCAGACGTGAGCAGTTGGGACTCTTGTTTGTTGACTCTCATGTAAAAACAACAAAAAAAACGAAATATGAAATTAAAAACATGAATTGCCAAAAAAAATATTTAATAGGCTTAAATTTAAACACCGATTTACATTGGAAATTATGTTTTTAACAAATAAATTTAAAATTAATACATATCCGTAATATTATACCTTTTGTCCAAACCACTGGAGCGATTTCGGTCTACGGTCGAAAAATAAAAATGGACCACTTTTATTTTTCTGCGATTGATTTTGGTCCAAAAATTGACCGCATTTTCCTACCATTCGTAAAACATGTATTGTAATTATTGAAAACATTTCCTTGGCCAGCCGTTTATTTTAACACGAAGCTGTTGAAATGCTTTATATATTATGATCGTAGATGTGGCAAATCTGCACTTCGTATACTATTTTAGAACAATGTTAAAAATAAATTTTTAAAATATTTTTTTCCCGCCGAATTTTTAATGGCTATTTACGGATATAATTAAGTCATTTTTCCATGAATATGCACCTTTCATTATCAAGTATACCACAGACAATATACAGAAACCGAAAATATTCTATGATGACCCTAATAAGTATCCCTCACGGCAGTTTCAAGTAAAAACACTCAAAATTCGCGCGATTATAAATTTTACGATTTTTTTTATATTTTTTTATATTTTTTTTATAAATTCTACAAATATGAGATAAACGGTAAAATACAGGTTAATTCATTGGCTATATAGCACTATAATAAGTTTTAAGTCTACATGTTAAAATTCGAAGATATGATTTTTTTTTAATGTTGGCGAAAAATTTTAAAAATTACCTTCTGGGAAATCTCCAGCAATCGAGGCAAATTTATTTCTACCTACATGATCGCTCCAGTAAAATAATTATTCAGTTTGGTCAAGTATTTTGGCCTGAAATCCAAATTTAAGTTTTGTATGAAAAAGACCGCGAAGCCGTTCCTCTTACCGCTAACTCGGTTTGAGTCTTGGATTTTCTTATCGAGAATATTGAACTCCATTATCTAATAAATTAGTTCACATAACGCCAGATGGCCACACTTCTTATAAATGTTTGTACGCTGCATTTTTTCCAGGCTCGTGGTATAGCAACAACCATCATCATATTCTGGCTGTGGGTGACCGCTTTCGTGGTTGCCCAGTTCTACACCTCTGTTCAGGATGCCATCGGCTCTGACGGGATCTTCTGGGCATTCGCGGTCATCGCCATCTCAGGGTCCATCTTCTGCTTCTTCGTGGTGCCAGAGACCAAAGGGAAGTCGCTAGATGAGATTCTGCCGTACTTCGATAAGAACCTGAAGAAGGAAGGGCAGAGGGGGGAAGTTGGAGGATTGTTATGAAAAAATGTTTAGATGATTTTTTTAGTTAATAGAAATATATAAAAAATTTTGTATGTCTTCTATGCGTTGCTAAACCATTCATCCGATTGCGATGAAACTTTAGGGATTTGATGTGCGCATGCCCGCAATGGTTTCTGTATACAATGGTGAGATCTGGCATCATGAAATTACGAAAAATTAATACGTATAACTTCCAAACTACTGCACCAAACTGAATAATTATTTTTTTGTGTTCGTTATATTCAGGACAAAGTTTGTATACATTACTGGTGAGCTCTGGCATCATGAAATTTGTATAAAAATATTGCAATAGGTGGCACGCGAGCTGTATGAAGACTGTGTACCGGGACTGAATGCATGGAATGCGGGAGGGGGGAGGGGAACTCGGGTAGGGGGTTCTAGGGAGGGGGAGGGGAACTAGGGATCGGGGAGGGTAACCTGGAAGAGGGGAGGGGAACTTGGGAGGGGGTTCGCGGGACGGGGGAAAGCGAGAGGGGAAGGGAACGCGGAAAAGGAAGAGGAATGGGACGAATGGGAAAGGACACGCAAGGAGAAAAAATTTCTTTATTATATGGCATAGCAAAAACATGCCGGGTATCAGCTAGTAAATCCATGATTCTCAAACGGACAGCTGTATGTGGCCTGCTTACGTATTGGAAAAGTATTTTTTCTTTTTTTTTATTGTTATCAATTTTATTTTGAAGAACTACATTTTAATTTTAATTTATTCTATATATTCTGTAGGCATCATCAAACTAATAATAATTTCATAGCAAAACTTATTTATAAGAAACAGTTTTTTTCTTATAAATTAAATACTTTTATAGGACCGGTCAGTGGTTGAGTGCAAGGGCGGATTTAGAGGGGGGGCACGGGGGCACGTGCCCCCCCCCAGGAATTTTTGTGTACTGTAGAGATTCCATCACAGTACATACTTAGAAGCAAATCAAATTATCAGAGTTGTTAAAATAACAGAAAGAACATGAGTCAAACTTTTGTCCATTTCTGGCTGGGATTGCGAATTTTGTTTGTTGCATCCCATTCATGCACTTGCAAATGAAAGATGATAATCTGCGTTTGCGAGAGCGGTACGGTACGGTCGGGTAAAGCGCGGTTGGAAATGCCCCCCCCCCCCCCCATTAAAGTTGACAAACTCAAATTTCGACTTCATAAAAAATTGGCCCGTCCTGGGGGCCGCCTCCCCTCCGCCCCTTGTGCCCCCCCCAGAAAAAAATCCTGGATCCACCCTTGGTTGAGTGGGCATAGCGCTTGGTTCCCACCCGCGCGTCGCGTGTTCGATTCCTCGGCTGGCTAAGTCCTCCATCACAACACAAGCAACATTTTCGGCTTTCTGTGGTGGTAGTAGGAGATTTTCAAACATTGTTGGGTTATTCGTAACCCGGGAATGTTTGTCTTTCTTTTTTAAAAAAAAAAAATATATATTATAGTTATTTTAAATATACGAGTATGTAGAATCAGTGGCGTAGCTAGCATGGGTGGCACCCGGGCGGAAAGGGTGGAGAACGTGGTTAGTGTCACCCCCCCCCCCCCCCCCCATTAAAGTTAACAAACACTAATTTCGACAAAGGGTAGACCGATAAGCTACGAAGCAGCGCACAAAGAGGACATAGATTGGTCATTGTCTCGCAGGCTAAATCCTATAGACATCTATAGATGCACGTGTTTTTTCTTTTTTTAGTGACGCTATTTTTCGTTTCATCGTGTTTTTAAAATCACAATAGTGCTAAAAAAGTTTTCACTTCAAAAAGATAACTGTCGCAACTGGCTTTAGAACCCTGATCTTCTAGTATTACCGGCTGGCGTCTCTACCGATAGAGTTATTGCCACCAATATTGACATACAATGGAGTTTTACCTTTTTTGTAAGGTCATCTCCATACAAGTTCCTCTTAAAATAATCGACATTTACAAGATTTACAGGAGATTTCATGATTTCAATCAAAACATATCATATTAACCTTTCAGTAAACACAGTGAGCACGCACTTTTTTTCGTACCAAGTAAAATAACAATAAACACCGACTAAAATCTCTTTTTAGTGCTTTTTTTCCAGTCAACTAGTATCCGAAGTGACTGTAAGACAGAGGCAGAGTAGAAGTGCCAAGAAAATAAACAGTAAACACGCTTAAATTTGACAAATACACATCACATCATACATATTTAAAATTATTGTTCACCATTGACGCGCAGGTACCTTGTACTCTTCGCGCCTAGTGCCCGTCCACCACTACTAACTTAGTGAACGATATACCAGACTGCAAGCGACCATCCAGGGAAGTTCAACCAACTATTAATTTATTTTAACAAAATATCAAAACTCATTATGGATGCGCAAGCATACATTTCCTTGGCCAAAGATGCCATTAATGCATTAACCAACATTGTGATGGACCCAAACAATAAATTTACCAAGGAGCATATTGCAAAAATAATGCCTAAAACAAATAATATTCTTAGCTCCATTGGACAAATGGCAGCGAGAATGGCTACTTTAGAAGGTGAATTGTCAGTATACAAAAATATTCCTCCTACAACAACACCTACTATTCCCTCAAATTTTCAAACCAAAAACGTTTGTGAGATCATTGCTGAGATCAATGAGCAAAATTATAGAGAAAAAAATATAATAATTTGTAACATTCCTGAATGTGAAGCATCAACCCAAACAGATATTATGAATAGTGATACCACCAACATAAAAAAAATTATTTTTGACTTGGACAACTCTACCAACTCTCTCGACCTGAAAATATACAGGATCGGGAAAAGGGATATAAATAAACCGAGGGGAATCAAAGTTGAGTTTCCCGAGTCAAAATGGCCTAAAATTTTACTCGGTAAAAAACACTCACTAAAAAATAACATTCGCATGTACCCGGATCTATCATTTGCGCAAAGGAATCAGTTAAATGATTTGAGAAACGAACTTAAAAATAGGCAATCATCAGGTGAGCAAGATATCACAATTAAATATATTAATAACAACCCAACAATTGTCAAATTATCTCCAAAAAACTGACGAATAACCTAAAATCTACAAAACTATCTATGAATATTTATTACCAAAATGTGAGAGGACTTAAAACTAAACTAAATGATTTAAGAATTAAATTACCGACCTTAGTATATGATGTCTACTGCTTCACTGAGACATGGTTGACCCCAGATATTAAAAATGGCGAGTTAGGATTTCACTCCCATGACACATATCGAATGGACCGCGATACCAATACTAGCAAAAAAAGTAGGGGAGGTGGTTGTCTAATTTCTATTAATACTAAATTTACCTCAAGAAAAATCAAATGTACAAATATCAACGTGGAACAACTATTTGTTTTAGTGACAAGCAAAAGTGAAAAAATTATAGTTGGTTGTACGTACATTCCACCCTCATCTGATGTCCAGCTTTATTCTAGTTACTGTCAAGAAGTAGAAGTATTGCGAAGAAAATATCCGGACGCTAAATTTATCCTTACAGGCGACTTTAATCAACCAACTGTACATTGGGATATTAACAACATTAATACTCGCACAAATTCCACTTCCAATAATGTATCTTCTGAACTTATAGAAATGTCATGTTTCCTAAATCTTAGACAAGTGAACTTTATATATAACTGTAATAATAATCTATTAGACTTAATTTTCAGCAATTCCAACAATATAAGTGTACAACATGCAAATGATAATGTTTCAACAATTGATAACTATCATCCACCACTTTTTGTTAAGCATATATCTACACAAAATTTAAATTTAGAGTCTTTTAAAGAAAAATTAAATTTTTATAAAGCGGATTATCCCAAGATTAACGAGTTTCTCGCCAAATCAGACTGGAACTTTATTAGTAATTGTAATAATATTTATGATATAATAGAATCTTTTTACTGCATAATTAACAAATCAATTGAACTTTACGTTCCTATTACAAAATATAGGACATCTAATTACCCCAAATGGTTTAACAAAGAGCTAATTTGTACAATCCAGTCAAAAAAACTTGCACATAAAACATTCAAAATATCTCGAGCTCCGAATGACTATCTACTTTTTTCTAAATTACGCAAAAAGGTGAAAAACATATCGATCTCATGTTACAAAGAATATCTGGAAAATATTGAGCAATCGTTACAAAATAAACCTCAAAATTTATTCAAATTCGCAAATAATCTTAATAGTAATGAATCTGGTATTCCGTCCATCATGTACTACAATGGTAAAATTGCTGATACACCCCAAGGAATTACTGATTTATTTGCCGAATGCTTTGGCGAAGTATATGATCCAAACCCATCCAATAACCAAATACCTAAATTCAACTCAAATATTTCTATTGATTTCAATGACCTTGTTATTGATGAAATCGATGTTCAGCGTAAAATTACACTATTAGATACTCAGAAATCCGCTGGCCCGGATACCATACCTGCAATTTATTTAAAAAACTGTGTATCTAATTTAAAAGGCCACCTAACCAATATATTTAATTTATCATTAGCATCAGGCCTTTTCCCACAAAAATGGAAGATCAGTTTCCTTAGTCCCATCTATAAAAAAGGTGACAAAACGGATGCTTCTAACTACAGACCTATCTGCATACAATCAGCAATACCTAAATTGTTTGAATCCGTATTTTTATCAAAATTTATGCTACAGGCTCGTAAAATCATTTCTCCTCACCAACATGGATTTATATCCGGTAGATCTACACTTACAAATTTAATTATATACGAAAAATATATATCAGACAATCTAAATTCAAGATTGCAAACGGATGCAGTTTACACAGATTTCAGCAGAGCATTCGATAAAGTTTCTCTAAAAATCTTATTAAACAAACTAGAAGTATATGGAATAAAAGGAAATCTACTAAAATGGCTTGAGACCTATTTAACTATTTAATCATATATCACAGGAAATTGAAGCTTCAAGTGGCGTGCCACAAGGTTCTCATCTAGGTCCGATTCTCTTTTTGCTATTTATCAATGACATTGTTTCAATATTTGAAGGTATCCATTTCCTATTGTTTGCTGATGACTTGAAAATTTACACTATTATAAGATTATTATTTAATGGACTGTCTTGTATTGCAAAACAACTTGGATCGATTATATAATTGGTGTAACACAAATGATTTATTTTTAAATATTAACAAATGTCAATCTATAAGTTTTTCTCGAAATAAAAATCCAATACTCTTTCAATATCATATCAACAATGTTAATCTTTCTATAGTAACATTAATAAAAGATCTGGGTGTCGTTTTTGATAACAAGATGACGTTCGTCCCCCACATCGATGCAATCACGAATAAAGCACTTAAATGTCTCGGTTTTGTGTTAAGAACGTGCAAAGATCTAACGTATATTAATACCCTTAAAACGCTATACATAACACTGGTCCGAAGCAACCTTGAGTATAATTCCTCTCTCTGGTCGCCTTTGTACAATGTACATTCACACAAAATCGAAAGAGTACAACACAAATTTTTAAGGCATATAAATTACAAATTACACATTCCCATAGAAAATTTAAATTATAATTATTTAATGAAATTGCTTAGACTACCCGAATTATCACAGCGAAGAAAAATCTGTGATGTTTTATTATTATTTAAAATCATTAACGGATATTTGGATAGCCCTGAACTAGTGAATATGATACATTATAAAGTACCCAATAAATACAACACTAGACTCCATGCTCCATTTAACATAGTTGCTTCTCGCACTAATTTTATGTTCAACTCTTGTATTCAGAGATTGCATCGTGTGGGGAATGAAACTTGCTCTACTGACATATTTATTTATAAAAACATCGCTCCCTTTAAAAAGCTTATATGCAGGCAGTTATATTAATATATTAATCGATTAATATATAAATGAAATTATATATTAATCGCTAAAAAAATGTTTTAAACCACTGCCAACCGGTATGCTTCGAGTATGTTTGTAATCCTGTTTTGTGTAATATTGTGACAATAATTTGCTGAATCTACTGTAGCCTGAGCCCTAATAATTAGTTAGGCCATTTGTCTGACTTGCTTCCTTCTGCAGTTACAACTGTGAATAACAGATTAGAATTAAAATCATGTATACCTTTTGCAATAACTTGCTATAACATTACTTGGATACCTACTAACACGTATTCCAATACATCAAATTTCAATATTTATAGCTTACTTGGTACTTTGTTTTATGTCAGGTCTTATATAACCCTAGTATATTCTTTTTCTATTGTACGACTACATATTTATTTTGTATTTATTTTCAATTTTATCTCATTGTACTTACAATAACAACTGTATCACTTCAGCGATATTACTTTTGTATACTTGTACATTCTTATTTTGTTCTTAATATAATACTGACACCTTCCTATGTATCTCTGTATACTTTTAATCTCATGTAACACTTTAATGTAAAAGCCATTTTATGGCGTTTAAATAAATAAATAAAACAATATTTCAAAAATTACCTTACCTCAATGGTTTCGACTAAATAGTCGTTCTTTGGTCGAAGTTCAATGGCAATTAAAGTATTTAATAACTTTCCATGTAACAACAAATACACGATATCGTTAGGTATTAAAAACATTCGTTTTAAACAAAATGATTTTTAGCAAATTGTGGCAAATTCGCAAAACGTCTTGAGCGATCCCTTGCCATAAAGTGCCAAAATTTATTAAGTGAATCTAAAAATATGGAATCAACGATGATTTTTATTTATTTATTATATTTCATTTCACTACATAAAACAGGAACCATGAGAAATTTACAAACACGGATGTTTCAATATTTTGTAATCAAAAATATAGTTACAAAAATAATTAGTTTAAATATGCAAAAGAATATGACAAACAAGATTGGGTAAAAAGTAGAATTCAAAAAGTTAACAAACAAATTATTAAACCGGGTCTCTTGCGACTTCCAATATGAACATTTGCTGGAACATTACTATAAACATTTTGTTTTCCGTCTCCTCTATTTGTTGAAACATGGTTGAAACATCGGGAGGAAGTGGGTGTGGCCACACACATTTTTTCGAGTGGTCTATGGTGAGAACATATCTACGCATATGCACTGAACAACTTCACGTTTACCTAAATGTCAAGAAGAGTTCTGATGAGGAAAAAATGAAACATCAGAGAGAAAACGCAGATTTGATAGATATTTTTATTATCTATCAGGATATATTTATTTATCAAGAAAGATTTCTAGCCAATGTCGATTATTACATGACCTAATTTCACCATTTAAGAATTTCATCTGCGCAAATAATTACGTAGACGTCAAAAAACGTCAAGTTCTGATGTGAAAGAGATTTCTACGGTTTTATCCATAAGATTGTAGATGTTACATTTACATGTAAGTATCAGGGAGAACACGCAGATTTCAAGTTAGACTTCGAAATTTTATTAGGTATTTATTTATCAGGATATACGCGTCCCAAAAAGAATTTTGACTGGACACCCAGGTGGAAAGAGAAAAGTGGGAAGACCCAGACTGAGGTGGGAAGACGATGTAAGAGGGGATGCAGCACAGCTTCCCCAAGTACCAAATTGGAAGTCAGCCGCTAAGGACAGGAGGAGTTGGAGGCAAATGTTGCAGGTGGCCAAAGCTCGATATGAGCTGTAGCGCCATCGAAGAAGAAGAAAAAGATTTATTTATCAGGAATTAAGAATAGAATACCGATTCGGGTTGAGCAATTTCTTCCTTGTCTCTGAAACCGATTTTGAAAAACTGTGTTTGATTATAGACATTACAATGTGCAAGAAAAATTTTACCAGAAATACGAATTACAATTAGATTAATATTTCTGGCTACTATCATTCGTAACAGGACCTAAATGTACTATTTAAGAATTTCATAACAGCAAGCATTATCATAAATGTTTACATAAGTTTATTTGCCCTCTACATATAAATTAATAGTCTTTATTTACAGGTGGGTTCACTAGAGAAGTAATCATCAATTACGGCAGTATTTATTTTTAATGTATTAAACTCATAATTATCAGACTCGCGCAGTTGATATAATCCTAAAAAAATATTCGATTAAAGGCGGAAACATACTTACGTGTCGTGGTGTGTCGTGACGCACCAGAAGCAGACCGGTTTCATACATTTATTATGGTTAGAGACATAATTGTAGGTCGTGCCGTGTCGCGACGCGTTATGTCGTGGCGTCGACTGCTCACCACCGATTGCGCCAGAGCGGTAGTGGGGGGTGTGACGCGATACGACACAACATTCGAATGTGTTTCGATAGCGCGTGGCTCGTGACGCATCATTAAACATGAATAACTAGCCGACGCTTGTTTGCAGCGCGTTGCTGAAAAATGACTGACAAGCTTATTGATCTTTTACGTCAACGAAAAGTTTTATATGACACAAAGTGTAAAAAGTATAAGGATCATTTGATCAGAAATGCTCAAAAATCAGTGTATGGATATTCTCATATTGTGCTTTGGTCATTCTAAAGTATTGGTAGAATTTCTCGTCGTCACTCTCTACTTCTATAATATCTATAACAATACGATGAAATTCACATTTATTCTGTTTCTCTCTGTTTATAGGGTTCTACCTTTTATTTCTTTTTGTTTGCCCTCAAGAAGTTTCATTGCTAAGAGAAATTGAAGATCTTCATCAAAATCACTATCCGAATTAAAACATTACACACATTTAAACGCTGCGCTGCAAAGGTTTGATATCTACTGTTCAGAAATAACGCCAGAGCACGCCACGATACGACACATTAGTGTGCACAGTAAGCACCACGACACGTAAGTATGTTTCCGCCTTTATTCTCCATGACTGACCGCACGGCGCGGCTACTGTAAAAAAATAACAAATCCCCCCCCCTCCCCCGCCTGCCTTCCCCATTTTACCCGTGAGGAAGATGTCATCATCTGCGACCAAAAATTGTTCAAAGCTACGCACCCATTGACAAAGTTTATGGTAATGTTCAAGCAAATGTTCATGTCGGAGGTCGGAGGGACGGGACTCTATTGGTGCCTGTGGTGATAGAGGATTCAGTACAATACTGCCGGGCGTTTAACCAGCCAGCGGCCGAAAATCCACATTTCGTCGAAAGATGTTCTTACGATCGTATAGGGCGGTTCCAATAAGAAAGATTAATTATTCTCCGTACCAGCTTTTTAAAATTATAACTCAATATCGATTTTATTTCATTCCAAATTCGCTCTTATTTATACTTACATCCAAAAATGCTGAAAGGCGTGATGATAAAACTTTTAAAATTATGTAATTTTTGTAATTATTTTTGATCATAAGTATTTCTCATTTTTCAATAATGTCTGAGGAAAATAAGAATGTAAAAAAATCTGAAATACATTAGTTTGTAAGTGCGCAAATAAATACACAAACGGACCAATTTTCGTCAAGAAACACATGTACGTATATATTTTTTTGTTATTAAAATTCTGTAGCATGTAACGTTTACCAGATAATGTATTGATTTATATTACTGCATGATTATATGATTTGAAATGGGTGTGGTATAATACAAAATCTTTTTTGAAAATTTAACAAATCTGCCGACGACCTATGGTATAATCTTATTATATTAAAAATAAACATTTTTCTCAAAATTTAAAACATAGATATGTTTATTAGATAAAAGAACAATCTTTCGAAATCAATATAAATTTTGTTTGTGGAAAACAGTCAATACGTCTAAAATCCGATTTAAAAATGACATATTTCTGGTTTTCTCTGGTTATATCCTCTTAAATAAAGAGCTTCATAATAGATACATTTTTAGATTCGTTTTTGAAATTTCACGGCCAAAAGCATTTTCGTTATTTGTTTTTGGGGTGTTATGCCGTGTTGCGCTACCTCCTTCATAATATAATATCAGCTATCTGGGTGGATTCATTGGCTTTTCTGGACGCATCCGAAAACTAAAAACTGCTTTTGAAAGGTGTTGAAATACGCATTAAAATTTTATAATTCGAAATAAATAAATAGATATATTTTTTAATGGAATCATAAAAAAGTTTTTAAAATGGCTCACATTACTGGCTAAATATTAAAAAAATAAAATCTTAATATATTAAACAAAATCGGGTTAGTTACACCATTTATAACTCAAGAACGGCTGGACCGATTTTTACGATCTTTGATTTGTTGGATGCGTCTCCACCTTATATAGCCTTTAAAACATTGGAAAAAAGTCACGAAAAAAAAGTTATGAAGAAAATTATTTTCTTCATACATTTTGTATGGAATGAATTCTCATATTTTGAAAGAGCTGCAGCAATATTGTGATGAATATAATAATGAATAGTGAGTGATTTCCAAAAATTCAAAAATGTCAAATGTCAATGGGCAAATTGTTTTGCTTTGTTCTTAAACATATAATGCGGCCCCTCTTTCTTACACACTAAATCTCAATAGTCAAAAATGAGACAAACGGTGAACGTAGGTCTGCACCCCTCCAAAGGAAAAATACAATAATTATAATAAATCTCCCTCACACGTATTAAGAGAATGAAACGCAATTCCCGTAAGTAAGTGGAAAAGTAAGAGAATCACAAAAAAACTTACACAACGCCATCTCTGATACTGATAAAAACAAAACACGGACAGTTGCGCATCGATAATTGTTTCATTGTGTAATTTGTAATACAAAAAACTGAATTTAATTCAGCTAATAAGTTAACACAACAGTTATTGATTCTGAGGTGGTAAGAAGTTCGTCGGGTCAGCTAGTATATATTATATTAGTACAAAACCATTAATACATAAGTACGTCACATCAATCTAAACTTCGTTCACGCAAGCTGTTATTATTTCATTAGATTCCGTATTTACTAATGGGTTAGTAAATAAAGGCATTAACGATTAACAGTCAATTATTTTATTATTTAGACCAGGGTTTCCCAAACTTTTTCTGCGACGGAACACTTTGCAAACCGGTAAATTTTAACGGAACACTTCCGTTTTTGTGGCTAATTTTTTAGGTTGGGTAATAATTTCTAACTGTAAAAATTAAAAAAAATGCTTTTAAACAGATAAGTTTTTAGATTTTCACGGCCAAAAGCATTTTTGTTGTTAATTTTTGGGGTGTTATGCCGTGTTGCGCTACCTCCTTATATAGCCGACGTTTCGGACAGCGTTACAGTGTCCATAATCAGGGCAGATCCGGTAGATCCGACGATATAAACGTCGGCTATAGAAGGAGGTAGCGCAACACGGCATAACACCCCAAAAACTAACAACAAAAATGCTTTTAAACACATTATTTATTTAGTATATAAAAAAAATGGAATATGAACAAACAAAAAAATGGAGTAAATATAGCACCTAATGACTTTGATGAGTCCGTGAATTGCATATTTTCGTGATATTGCAAAATAAAGCAATGCGAATAATACTTAAGCGCAACATATACATACACACGGATACGAGACATGCTAAAAGAGCTAAATATGTTGTCGGTGAAGCAAACTGTGTATTTGAATGTACTTATTTTTTTACATAAAATTAACATGGGGACGATGTCTAAGGAACTAAAAAGAAAAATACATTATAATAACGAAACACACGGACACGGGACAAGAAATTCAAAGCAAATTAGACTGCCGACAAGAAAAAAATCAAGCACCCAGAAATCTCTGATGTAGGTACCAGGCAGTCCAACTGTATAACAACATTCCGAATGAAATTACTTAGATAGAAAATATAAATAAGTTTAAAAAATAATTACGAAAGTATATCTACCTCAATTATTAATGTCTTCATTTATATGTAATATTTAAAGAATGATTATGTTTGCCAACCAATGTAAATGTTTATATCTTTATAAAATATTAGCACACACAAAGATGTGAGCTAATTTAAGATTAATAAATAAAAAAAAATATCAGGCACAATATTGGTAAGTTGGATTCCAATATCTGGTGTGGCGTCGAACCTAATCCTGCACACTGACTTAGTTGCAGCGTAATTAGAAAATCCTGCTTCGCATAAATAGGTTGTAGAAAACGGAAGTAAAACGATAGTAGCTTGTTTTGGGGCACTCTTCTTATTAACTTGGCCAGAAATCTTTAAAGGCTGATCTTCACTAATCGAATGTCGTAGTCACTAATTAAATCAATTAGAATTTCATACTCTACTTGCGCCTAATCCTACTGGTTTAGTGTCACGGAAAATGGATTCGGAACCCAGGAAACGTCCTTCAGTTTTCGAAAATATTGCAAAATAGTTGTTTCAAGTTATGTAGCTGTTCTTAAAATTCTTTGGAAACCTCTTCATCTACTTTAAAATTTAATTCATTCAAACATTCATGTAAGGCAGGAAAACAATCAAAATGATTAGATCGATGAAATCCAAAATTGCATTTTTTTTAAACTTTTTCACCAACATTTACGGCACCATGCGCATTTATAGATACTAATTGCTAACAAGGTGAAGTAAAACGGATTTAAATATAATTTTCTTCCTGATAGAGTCGATTTAAAAACAAAATATGGTTTGGTTCCTTGGGAACAGAAATTTTGTGAAACACATGCCGATCTTTTATCCCGTTCCACACAATTCAGATGTTCGTAATATCGATTCTTATGACAGTATTATTATACAGCACAGTAATAAATTTCAGAGTTTTTTTTAGTATGTAAAATAAAGATTTACTGCGATAATAATAGCATAAACGGCTCTTTCAACTTCCACAAAGCTTAGTCTCTGTACCTGGAAGGGTCTAGTACCTAACTTAAGAACTATTATGAAATATTTATACAAATAATAATTTGTTATTAATATCAGTAGTGTTGAAATATGAATATGTGTACATCATGTTAAAAGAAATTCTTCCGACAAATTGTCGTGGAACCCCTATTCAGGATCAGCGGAACCTTTGCGTTCCGCGGAACACAGTTTGGGAAACCCTGATTCAGACAAATAAGTAATCGGGGTGACCATTGATCTTTTTCATTTTTCATAGATTGTTTAAGTTTCAGAAGATTTAGCAAAATTCTAACCTACCCAGCCCTAACTGTCTAACGCCTACCTACCGATTTTTTTTGAAGTAAAATTCTTAACGCACGCTCGACTTGGGGGAAAAGCTGCTGAATGCGTTACGAAAAGTGTAATGTTACGAAAAGTGTGATGCGAACGGTTATCTGGCGAGGCGAACGGTCAGGCCTTTACGTACGCTTGACTTGGGAATGAGCTGCTGAATGCGTTACGAAAAGTGTTATGGAGAGGTGCGAGCACGAAGAATCATTCATTGAATAACCAAGCCATGGGTCACCCCAAAGTCGTAGGTCACCCCAAGGTCGAAGGTCACCCTAAGGTCGTAGGGCACCCCAAGGCCATAGGTCACCCCAAGGTCGTAGGTCACCCCAAGGTCGTAGGTCACCCCACAGTCGTAGATCACCCTAGGGTCGTAGGTCACCCCATAGTCGTATGTCACCCCAATGTCATATGTCACCCCAACGTCAATGCCACCCCAATGTCATGTCAAGGATAAGGATGAGGATAAGGATAATGAGGGTAAGGATAAGAGGGAGATATAAGTTAGTGAAGTTTTACTTCAGTCGTGTGGTATAAAGCACACTCGTTTTTTAAAACTTATATATTATACATATACCACTGTCCGAAACTCTAAATTCCGCCGAGTCTGTGATCACTCATAAATCATACGGCAGTCCATACCGGGATTTAGGTCCTGATACTCCGAAAGCACGCTCACGGAACTTAATATCTGGTCTGCGCTTTGGTTCCTTCAACCTTCCTATAGTATAGATGATGATGCTGTCAGCAGTCATCATCACCTGATGGTTGACTGTCGATAGTTAAATTTGAAATAAAAAAACAAATAATGGCCAAATTGCATATTGATTTTAAAAAACGTCAGTCAGAAAACCCTGCATAATTGTTGTATAACTGTACTCCAAAACACACAAACCAAATCTTGAAATGAAATAAAGATAGTGCAAAAACAACCGTCATTTTTATAAAGCAAATCTTTGAAAAAAAACAGTCTTTGCGATACAACGGACAGAAAAATGTCATTTTTATCTTCATTTTTTGGTATGCGTTTTTGTTGATAACCAAATCCGTTGGTACATAACAAAAACTTGGTTACCATGTATAAAAATAACCATCTTAGCACATGGCGCCCGTTACAGCAGGGCTACACAAACATTTGGAGGGCCGGGTTCAAAATAAATATTTCATTTTATTACTCTAAGGGGCTGCCAAAGAGAATAAATACATTTTTGGAGTAAAACTTTTTAAACGGGCTTGACTTGGGGAGTAAGCTGGTGAATGCGTTACGAAAAGTGTGATGCTAACGGTTATCGGGCGAACGGTGATCGGACGAGGCGAACGGTCGGGCCTTTACGCACGCTTGACTTGGGGAGTAAGCTGGTTATTGCGTGACGAGAGCGTTATGAAAAGTGTGATTGGGCGAGGCGAACGGAAGTTGAGAGGGAGATATAAGTTGGTGAAGTTTTACTTCAGTCGTGTGATCTAAAGCAATCTCGTTTTTTGTACATAAAATTGAAGCTGATTTCGATATCTATGAGAATTGGTTAAAAAGTTTTTCTATCAGTATTGTAAGGACATCACTCTGGGCACTACAACTCCTGGTGGGTCTTGGCCTCCTCAAGAGTCTTCCTCCACTCATCACGGTTTTGTGCCAGCTCTCTCCAGTTAAAAATCTCCAAGGTGGATAAATCTTTGAGGACGTTGTCGCTCCATTTTAAACACGGTCTTCCCAGGCTCCTTCGTCCTGTCGATGTCGAGTTCAGAAGGGACTTTAGTGCTTGATGCTCAGTCATTCTCTCTACATGACCCAGCCACCGAAGTCTTCCCAGTTTAATAAACTTTGTGATGTTTAGATCCTTCAATAGAGTATACAGCTCATTGTTATAACGTCTGCACCAAAATCCATTTTCTGAAACCGGTCCGAAGATACGCCTTAAAATTTTCCTTTCAAAAACATCCAGTGCTCGCTCATTCCTCTTAGTTAGTACCCAAGTCTCAGCTGCGTATACGAGTACTGGTCTGATAAGTGTTTTGTACACTAATATCTTGGTGTTTGTGGACAGCAGTCTGGATTTTATTTGGTTTTTTAGGCGTTAATAACAGAGATTTGCGTTCACTATACGCTTCTGGATCTCCTCACGTATTATATAATATCTCAAGAATTTATATAAGCGATAAAGTAGTAGGTACTTATAATATAATATTTTAACACGATATTATTTTATTTATTATTTTCAAAATTGAAACTGATGTGACAAGAATTCGAACAAGCGATAAAATACCCACCTACAAATCAGGACATTGTCGTGATTTTTTTTGCTTTTCATTCGGCAGCAATTGTCATTATTCTGACGTGTTATTTACATAAACTTTTTGCTTCAAATTCCAATAATAAATTATAAAATTCGGTGATTTTTCACTGGTTTGGTAACACAGCACTATTTTTTTTTATTTTGCTATGAAATATACAATCGTGTTGTGAGCACTGCTATTTTTTCGCAATACAAAACTAATAAACACGAATTTAGTGTCGTGTAACCTTCAGTATCTCAGCAACCATTACACATACATGAGTTGTTGTACACAACTCTCACGCAGTTGCAGCTGAAATGGTTTTGCGACACTAGTTGCATCACATTTTTACACTGCGTAATTAGTTGCTTATCACTAGTGGTACCGTAATTTTTGCGTTAACGCGATTCTAATTTAGTAGCTTACAACTAATGTGTGCATGATCATACTAAATATATGTTTATACGTGAAACTGACAGTGTAACTAATGTCGGGAAAAAACTTGTGCCCAACTAATTGCTTATGTATATTCGGCGTTATTGATTAAAATCTAATCTTATCTAATATAATCTAATCAGGCACCGGTGCTTAGTCGGGAAACACGCCAAACGCGAGCCCAACATATGTACGCGGTTGACATTTGTCACATGAGAACGGGTCGCTTATTCGACTCGCTCTTTAGTTCAACAGCTCGGCTGTGGAACGATTTGCCAGCCTCTGTGTTTTGTTTTTCCTACAACATGGGTCTCTTCAAAACGTTCATTGCTTCCTCTCCTCAAAAAGACCCTTCACACAGCATCTCAGATGACATAGGCCCTGAGGGAAATTATTTTCCTCAGGGCCTCCTGTGTGGATTTAATGTAAAAATCTTATCCTCACGGCACATCCAAAGATATCATAAGCCCAGAGAAAAATCATTTACCTCAGGATCTTCCGTCCTGTGTGAAATTAATGTAAAAAATCTACTGATTTTTAAATAAATTTTGATAAAATCAGTCTGGAGATTACCTTCGGAACGACCAAAAAATACACTAATTTATAGTTAGATACTTAACGTCTGAGTTTTTAACAGAATCCCAATTTTGAAAATGACTTTTAAAATTATTTTCTGTCAAAATGTTGTAGTAAAATATTTATAACTTTATTGCGTGTCTGAATTCTTGATGTAGGTACTTAATCAATTTCAATTTGTAAAATTACAAAAAATATTCTAAACAAATCAGAGTGCATTGAACCAGAATCAGACAGATCCAAAGTCTCAGAAATGAGTATTTTTATAATGGCCTTTAGGCCGCGGACCGTAATGTACAAACCCTGCTAGAGCAGCTAATTAGACGCTTCAATTAAAATAATAGACTTCAGTCTCAAGCAATCACCATCCAAGATAGTTAATCGTCCAAAACACAATGTTATTATTTGAAATCGTAATAAATACTTATAGTTTTGTTAAATCTCAGTTGACAATGTATGACTTGATATATTCTTTGATAAACGAAACATTTAACACCAGTTATCAGTATAAAACGTGACTTGTTTGCTTTTATGATCTACTGTACACAAATGGTTCCATAAGTGCACCTCAAGGCCATTTACTAATATATTTTTACCACTTCTGTTCCTGAAAAAGAGTTCATCGGTTGCTTTCAAGCAGATTGGTTTATTCATGAGTTCATTGATGGATAAAAAATACCAGTAAAAGCAGTATTGTCTAGTTGGTGGGTCATTTAAATGTAAAAGCCGACGGATACGTGTGTGTTTTTTTGTGAGAAGACAATTATAAAATGTTTTATAGTTAGTGACAGTGAAATATCGTGTAATTATTATTTATAAGTGCTAAAAGGTTGCTTTTTTGGACAATATGCATCCATCGACCAGTGGGGCAGTGGTCGGGGTGGCATACTACAGAGAAGATGCTTCAACGAGTGTTCGAAATCAATACATTGCTGCAATTATTGGTAAGGAGTATAAATGTTTTTTGTGAATGAACTCTACATTAAAAATAGGGTTAAAATACCATAAACTGAATTTAGTATCTGTTTTTTTAGGTTAAATCTTGCAAATACACTTATATCGTGGAGAAATCAAAATAAAACATTTTAAATTTTCGTTTTTCGTGTTTGACAGCTAGTGGAAAATGCTTGGTTTGTTTTTTTAACGCGCATGCGCATTCAAAATCTTCCACACAACTCCCATCTGTGAATTTGAAACTAAAGCTTTCTTATTATCTCTGCTATGAGGGTAATTATTGATTTTTTAGATGAGCGTCCATCTGCCACCGGTAAATACCGGCGGTCCGGCTCGCTTACTACTCGCTAATTTCAACTGAAAATATTCTATGATGACCTGAATAAATATCCCTCCTGGCAGTTTCAATTAAAAAATATCCAGGATTCACACGATTATAAACTTTACGATTTTTTAATATATTTTTTTATAAATCCTACAAATGTGAGATAAATGTTTCAATACAGGTTAATTCATTGGCTATGTAGCACTATAATAAGTTTTTTGTCTCCATGTTAAAATCCGAAGGTATGAATTTTTTAATGTTGGCGAAAATTTTCAAAAATGACCTTCTTGGAAATCTAAAGCAATCCTAGCAAATTTATTTATCTCGCGCGATCGCTCCAGTGGATAAGATAAGGTGATTATTAAAATAATTCATATTCTGCTCGTTCGCAGATGGCGGTAATTTATTTGTTTTAGGAATCCTTTTTGCAAGTTAGGCTGTAAAATATTGTTTGTTTGCGTCCCTAAATGTGGGGTGATAACCGATTATTTCAAAAAACGGTAAATATTCGGAACAAACGTCAACGGTTAATACGCACTTTTTTTATAAAACTTTTAGATTCTTCTTAATTACCATAAAAGACGGAAAAAATTCGGTTTAGTGGCGAAATTCCTAAAAAATCAAACTAATTATTTTTATACTAACTATGGGCCAGGGAATCCGAATCTGAATCTAAAAGACAACTATTTGCATTGGGGGAGGTTGAAAATGTTTTAGTTACGTAAATGTTTAAGTTAGCTTTCGTATTTAGATACAACGCTTCACCATATGCAATTTGTAATGATTATTGTCATTTTATTATGTTGGTATTACTGATACTATATGGAAAGCTACATCATACCGTAACTAACTTTATGGCAATATATTCAAAGGCGCGTAAATAAAAATAAAAACAAACCTTTATCAGGATAATCTGTTATGAAATAAATATTCCGATGTCATCATAATTTAAAAAAAACACCCCAGGTTTTGAATGGTTTGAGGGCAAGGCATGGTTTATCCTAGCGGGTTTGTGTAATTATGATTATTGTTATGAAATAAATATACCGATGTCATCATAATTTTAAAAAAACATCCCAGGTTTTGAATGGTTTGAAGGCAAGGCAGGGTTTATCCTAGCGGGTTTGTGTAATTATGATTATTGTTATGAAATAAATATTCCGATGTCATCATAATTTTAAAAAACATCCCAGGTTTTTAATGGTTTAAGGGCAAGGCAGGGTTTATCCTAGCGGGTTTGTGTAATTATGATTTATTGTTATGAAATAAATATTCCGATGTCATCATAATTTTAAAAAACATCCCAGGTTTTTAATGGTTTGAGGGCAAGGCAGGGTTTATCCTAGCGGGTTTGTGTAATTATGATTAATTGTTATGAAATAAATATTCCGATGTCATCATAATTTTAAAAAACATCCCAGGTTTTGAATGGTTTGAGGGCAAGGCAGGGTTTATCCTAGCGGGTTTGTGTAATTATGATTATTGTTATGAAATAAATATTCCAATGTCATCATAATTTTAAAAAACATCACAGGTTTTGAATGGTTTGAGGGCAAGGCAGGGTTTAATCCTAGCGGTTTTGTGTAATTAATTCTTTAAAAAAACACCCCAAGATTTATCTAGTCTGTATTCCAAGCAGTGGCGTACCGTGGGTATCAGCCGCCCGGGGCGGAGGAAAATTTTGCCGCCCCCCCCCCCCTATATAGGTACTTCTTCAGGGAGGGGGGGGGGGGGGGGGGGGGGGTAGTGATCCTTTTATAAATTTTTTTTTTTTTTAAATATTTATTAATTAAATCTGTATGCGGTGAATTAAAACTACACTCAGAACGTGAAAACGGTTTTTCTTTGGTTCTGGCAGCACATAAATTGTCTGCAACTAGAATTTTATATTTGCACTTCGAAAAAAGTTATGTTTTCCTTCGAAATATGTCAGCAGATGAATACACAATTGGAATTTTACATTCTGAACAATAAAACTAAAACTAACTTAAATTTTATCTGTATGCGGTGAATTAAAACTACACTCAGAACATGAAAAAGGTTTTTATTTGACTCTGGCGGCACATAACTTGTCTGGAAGAATTTTATTAAGCACTTCAAATAAGTTTTTTCTTCGAAATGTGTCTTCGGATGAATTCACAACTAGAATTTTACATTCTGAACACAAAAGGGGTTTTAATTAAATCTCTAAGCGGTGAATTAAGACTACACTCGGAACATGAAAATGTTTTTTCTTTGATTCTGGCGGCACATAAATTGTCTGCAAGAATTTTATAAAGCACTTTAAATAATATAATGTTTTCCTTCGAAATGTGTCGTCAGATGAATCCACAACTGGAATTATACATTTTGAATACAAAACTGCTTTTAATTAAATATGTATGCGGTGAATTAAAACTTCACTCAGAACATAAAAATGGTTTTTCTTTGATTCTGGCAGCACATACATAGTGTGCATCTAGAATTTTATAACTGCAATTCGAATAAGTATGCACACACCTGTCAGCTATTTAACTTTTCTGTGATAATAAATTTAAAATATATCGCCGTGATATATACGTGGAAGAAAACCGTATAAGTGTAATTTTTTGTGCGCTTTCAGCAGGGCGCACAAAGCTTCACGAATATAAAACACAAATCGACTATCAATTAGAGCTAAAATGATACTGTTGCCATTTACATTTTTATTTAAAAATAATGTATGTGTTAGAAATAAAAACAAAACGTCTGTCATTAATATTTTGATTTTAACAGTATATAAAACTTAAGAAAGATGTTAAGAAACTATAAACTAGAAAAAACTTTTAAGTCCTGACGCGAGAATAGAACCCGCGACTTCCCCAATCCAAATTTTTACCAGATGATTATTGATTGTGAAATTTTGCCGCCCCCCCAAAAGTGCCGCCCGGGGCGGGCCGCCCCCCCCGCCCCCCCCACGGTACGCCACTGATTCCAAGCAAAGTTTCTAACCAAATTAGTGCTTACCTAATTCACACAAATTAGTGGAATAACTAAGTTTCTAGCTACTCGTTATCTTATACAGCCAGTGCAATATAAAATATCAGTAATACCGACATATTAAAATAACAATAATATGGTAAACAGAGTGATTTGACAGTGTGAAAGCAAATTTTCAATTTACGTAACTAAAATTAAAAATGTAACATTTTCAACCTCCCCCAATGCAAATAGTTGTCTTTTATGGTAATTAAGAGGAATCTAAAAGTTTTATAAAAAAAGTGCGTATTAACCGTTGACGTTTGTTCCGAACAATTACCCAAAAAACTCAACCTCTCAGGCAAAAAACTGTACCGACTCTTACAAGCATAATACATTTTTTTTTTTTTAAATAATTACTAAAAATATTTCAAACCATTTCTGTATATAGACTCCGGGGTTGATGAGAGATATTTCAACTTAATATTTGAAAATATTTTTTTTCCAGACATGACTATTTCCTGCAAAATTGTGCGTTTTAATTTGTATTGGAAATAATTCACTTTGCCATAACACGGAATTAGTCACTTTTGCAGAAAATGGTACCTATTTTTTATTTGGAAATAGTCAGTTTTGCAGGAAAAGGTGATTTTCAAATCGAAAAATGAGGAGGATTTCATCATTTTATCGTAAAAAATAATGATGCCATTCGATTCCTTGGCCTCGAATTAGTCTGACTGCATATATAACTCAATTTAGCCCATCTTGGAAATAGTCAGTTTTGCATTATCACCCCACAAATATGCATCCAATTTATGTATCAAAGTAAATCTGTCGCTTGTAACCGGAAATATGTCATTTTTAAATAAAATTTTAGTCTTATTGACTCTTTTCCACAAAAAATTATAAATTAATTTCGAAAAACTGTTCCTTTACCTAGTATAGCTATGTTTTGAATTTAGAATTTATTTTTAGAACAATGAGGTTTTACCGAAGGTCGTTGACAGATTTGTCAAATTTTCAAATCAAATTTTGTATTATACAAGACACATTTTAAATCCTATAATCATGCAGTAAAATAAATCAACACATTATCTGGGAAAGCTATGTTTTAGATTTGCATGGATTTCATAACGACATGAAAAAATCGTGTGGATAGATTTTTTTACTAAGATTACGAAAACTTTTTTTTAGAAATGTACAGTGTTTTTTTAAAAATAATAATTCTCATATGGCAAGATTTCAGGCGAATTTTTGAATTTGACATTTTGCATTCACTAAATTTATTGTTTGTTCTCTGCGAACTTATCGTTTGGTTTATCGTTTAGACAGATGTTGCGAAGATAACCCCGTACATTTTATCCGTCTGTACCTGTTTTAGAAGTATAATGGTAATGGTGCGAATTTTAACAAAATCAAATTGTATAATATATTATTAGCAACGCGTAATTTCATGATGCCAGAGCTCACTATTGTATACAGAAACCATCGCGGGCATGCACACATCAAATCCCCAAAGTTTTATCTCAATCGGATGAACGGTTTAGCAACGCGTAATTTCATGATGCCACAGCTTACTTTTGTACACAGAAACCATCGCGGGCATGCACACATCAAATCCCCAAAGTTTCATCTCAATCGGATGAACGGTTTAGCAACGCGTAATTTCATGATGTCAGAGCTCACTATTGTATACAGAAACGATCGCGGGCATTCACACATCAAATCCCCAAAGTTTCATCGCAATCGGATGAACGGTTTAGCAACGCGTAATTTCATGATGTCAGAGCTCACTATTGTATACAGAAACGATCGCGGGCATTCACACATCAAATCCCCAAAGTTTCATCGCAATCGGATGAACGGTTTAGCAACGCGTAATTTCATGATGTCAGAGCTCACTATTGTATATAGAAACGATCGCGGGCATGCACACATCAAATCCCCAAAGTTTCATCGCAATCGGATGAACGGTTTTGCAATGCGTAATTTCATGATGCCAGAGCTCACTATTGTATACAGAAACCATCGCGGGCATGCACACATCAAATCCCCAAAGTTTCATCGCAATCGGATGAACGGTTTTGCAATGCGTAATTTCATGATGCCAGAGCTCACTATTGTATACATAAACCATCGCGGGCATGCATAAATCAAATTCCCAAAGTTTCATCTCAATCGGATGAACGGTTTAGCAACGCATATTTTCATTATGCCAGAGCTCACTATTGTATACAGAAACCATCGCGGGCATGCACACATCAAATCCTCAAAGTTTCATCGCAATCGGATGAATGGTTAAGCAGGTTTAGTAACGCATAGGCTTTATATAGATAAACTCATTTTCATTTATACAAATTTCATAACGCCAGAGATTACAATTATAAATAGCCTATAACCTTCGCGGGTATGCGCACAACAAATCACCCAAGTTTCATTGCGATCGGTATGGCAGCGCATAGCATACGAACAAACATACAAACAAATAAACAAAAATAAGATTATTATTATTATTGTAATTTACAAGTACAATTACATTGCATTGGAGTTAGTCATATATAGTCGTTGAACATTCAATAAGATGGATCAAGGAAAAAAAATTTATGAGATGTAATATTTTTGGTATGCCTCGTTATTCTTCTGTGCTATTCGTGTGGAAAACGTTATTTTTTTATGATTTTCGGCTATGTAATTATCGTTTTTTCGCACCCAAAAATTATGTCCCGTCTTTCCGATTTATAAAAAATGGTCTGATTTTTCCGATTGAAATTTTCAAAAAATAGCCAGGGTTTCAAAAATACGATAAAAAAACGGAATGTCTTAGAATATTTGTCTAAACCGGAAAAAAAATTAAAGAATGGGAAGCAAGTGGCCTATTCTAATTTTAGTTTAAATAAAATCATTTAAAAAAAGATCTACGCACGTGTTTTGTTGCGAAAATACTTCAGTTTGTCTATTTATTTACGGTATTTCAAACTAATATATTTAAGTTTTTTTTTACATTCTTATTTTGCTTAGACATTATTGAAAAATTATAAATAATTATGATGAAAAAATAATTACAAAAAGTACACAATTTTAATAGTTTTATCGTCACGCCTTTCAGCATTTTTGAATTTAAGTATATATTAAAGCAAATTTCGAATGAAAAAAAATTGATATTTAGTTATAATTTTAAAAAGCTGGAACGGAGAATAATTAATGTTTTTCATTGGAACCGCCCTGTACGATCGTAAGAACGTCTTTCGACGAAATATGAATTATTGAATTGAATTATAATAAGAAAAACAAATAAATAAATTAGCACATATCCGAACTAGATATTTGCAACAAATTTCAACTGATAGATCGACATTTTTGTAGTGCACAATTACAAAATGTTCATATAAACGTTAGGGAACTAGGGACACGAAAAAAGTATCGATACTTTGTAGTACAGAGTACTTTTCCTTTCGATACCGATATTTTCGTACTCGATGCTTTGTATTCGATACTTTTACTCAATGAGTACTTTTTAGCAAGTACCGATACCTTTAAAAATTTGGCTAAGCGGCTCATGTTTATGGCAACACCATCTAGTTCAATCATAGCAAACCTTCTAAAACTTTCCATTGCGTTAGTTTAATTGCAAGCACAAGCAATCTAGTGTGTCATGGAAGGATTTTGTTTTACTTTTTAGTTCGTGTTTTAACTGGGCAGCTGTGTTTCATTATTTATTTAACTACGCGCGTTTAATTTTGCAGTTGATTATATACTTATCAAACATTACACTTTTTTATGAGTACCTAAGATAGCAATTTGTGAACTTACATGTCCTTTTTTATTATTGATTATACGTACTTAAATTTGATTGTTTCCTTTTTCATTTCACTGACGTTGACGTATTTTTACATTTTCTAACTAAAATAGATACTTGAATTTGAAAATTCTTATCCTGGGGAGGAGGGTTTGATACGTAGTTAGCCCGGTCAGACCTGTAAATCAGGCCCTATGAAATATAATCGATACTTTGAAGTATCGATAGTTTTGTTTCAATATTTTTACGAGTACTCCGATACTACTCATGAGTATTTTCAATTGTCGACAATTGTCTATGGTTAAACTTGACAAGTTGCTAAGAATTTGCTATAGTAAAGAAAGTTATTATAAAAACAATTAACTAATCCATATTTTGCTCAAATATATCAGTGAACATAGTGCTTAAAAAGCTGTAGTGAGTGTTGTAGATTTACACATATTGCATGACTGTGGATTACAAAAGTGGCAAAAAATAGCTGCAGACTTGACAGCTGCAAATAACCATCACAACAATAACATTTAAAAATCGTGAAGTTACTTTTATAATCATTTAATATGCCTCTTTTCGACAAAACTCACTGTTCACAGTGCAAAAAGGGGAAAAAGTTCGGTTTATGGGCGAAATTCCTAAAAAATAAAACTAGTTATTTTAATACTAACTTTGGGCCGGGGAATCCGAATCTGAAAGAATTAGGTGGGGGCAAGCAAAAATAAACGAATTACACGACTTTAAAAATTTCGATACACAAACAATCTGCAATGAAATAATGACACATCTTTTTATGGGCGATACTCCGAAAGAAGAAATTTAATTATCTTTATACTAACTTTGGGCTGGGAAATCCGAATCTGAAGGAATTAGGTTACACTCGGCAATATTAAATGAGTTAACGACTGTACAATTTTGAATTCACAAACAATATAAAAGGCCATTTTGGACGCTTTCTGACAATAAATATCATAGAAAAACCAAAGATATTACATATTACCATATAAAATTAAGTGTTGCCATAAGCAATAATATCAATAACGTAAAACTTTCGACACGATACTTCCTCACATGATAATTCATCACATAACTCACATTAACCTGATGAATTATAACTATCTCAACGGCCGTATTCTTAGACCAAAAATGTGAAAATTCGTAGTCTTAAAAAGTTGTGACGTAGACCGGTCACCAATATCAATGTTATTATATGAATCAATGTGAATAGATAATACCGTAGCGCCTACTCGCGTCAAGGCAAGAAAACATCCCAGTTTTCAAGTAGTTTAGCGGCTACGCTAGGTTTGTGTAACATGGTTTGTGATAGAAAAGAAGGTGCCCCCTTCGTAGCGCCTACTCGCGTCAAGGCAAGAAAACATACCAGTTTTCAAGTAGTTTAGCGGCTACGCTAGGTTTGTGTAACATGGTTTGTGATAGAAAAGAAAGTGCCCCCTTCGTAGCGCCTACTCGCGTCAAGGCAAGAAAACATCCCAGTTTTCAAGTAGTTTAGCGGCTACGCTAGGTTTGTGTAACATGGTTTGTGATAGAAAAGAAAGTGCCCCCTTCGTAGCGCCTACTCGCGTCAAGGCAAGAAAACATCCCAGTTTTCAAGTAGTTTAGCGGCTACGCTAGGTGTGTGTAACATGTTTTGTGTTAGAAAAGAAAGTGCCCCCTTCGTAGCGCCTACTCGCGTCAAGGCAAGAAAACATCCCAGTTTTCAAGTAGTTTAGCGGCTAAGTTAGGTTTGTGTAACATGGTTTGTGATACAAAAGTGAATAAAATTTATTAAAAAATAATTACTGAGATATATAAACATGTTTTTTTACATAACAAATATTATAATCGATAATTGTCTCCGGCTGACAATTATCGATTATAATATTTGTTATCTACCCTTTGTGCTATGCATAAAAATCTTGTTTAAACGTTAGTTTATCAATTAAATAATAATTAATGTTTTTTTTACGTTATTGATATTATTGCTTAATGGCAACACTTAATTTTATATGTTAATATGTAATATCTTTGGTTTTTTTCTATGATATTTATTGTCAGAAAGCGTTCAAAATGGCCTTTTATATTGTTTGTGAATTCAAAATTGTACAGTCGTTAACTCAGTTAATATTGCCGAGTGTAACCTAATTCTTTCAGATTCGGATTTCCCAGCCCTAAGTTAGTATAAAGATAATTAAATTTCTTCTTTCGGAGTATCGCCCATAAAAAGATGTGTCATTATTTCATTGCAGATTGTTTGTGTATCGAAATTTTTAAAGTCGTGTAATTCGTTTATTTTTGCTTGCCCCCACCTAATTCTTTCAGATTCGGATTCCCCGGCACAAAGTTAGTATAAAAATAACTAGTTTTATTTTTTAGGAATTTCGCCCATAAACCGAACTTTACCCCAAAAAGGCAACAAATAGTGAAAAAGACATACGTTGTGCAAAATGTAATTTGTACTTCCACACTACATGCAGTGGGCTAACTCGCGCCGAATTGCAGTCGATCATGGCGAAGTCGGCACATACCTTATCGTTTATATGCGACTTCTGCTTCACACCAAAAACGGCTACAAATCAGGATGAAAAACTAATAGAGAAGCTGAGCGCCGAAATGAAAAAACTACTTAAGTGTGAATTAACCGATATCAGCAAAGCAATTGATTTCTTCTCAAAAAAAATCGATGACTATGAGGAAGAAAAGAAATAAATGTACCAAAAAATAAAAGAAGTCCAAACTGAAAATAAAAACCTTAAACAAATGATGAATAAAATACAACAAAATGCTCTAGAGACATCTCTTGAGATACATGGGCTTGAAGTAATTGAACCAAAAAAAGAAGAAAATTCTACAATCGCAATCGAACGCATCTTTAAAAAAATAGGGTGTGAAGATTTCCTTGGTAACAATAACATCATAAATTCTTACAGTAACGCATTAAAAAAGTGTATTACAATAAAGATGGCTACGAAAGAAGCTAAAGACAGGATCATCTCCCAAAAAAAGAAGACGGGATACTTCTCCGCCAAAGACATTAACCTCTCCAATTCTGAAAACCCTATCTACATTAACGAAAAGTTAACGCCACAAAATAAACAACTGCTCTGGCTAGCGAGAGCAACAAAGGCAATGGGTTACCAATATGCATGGACGAAGAACGGGAACGTCCTTCTACGCAAAAACAAGGATACTCCAATTATATATGTCAAAGACGCGAGCGACATACCACTTCAATAACCTGGACTCCCGTTTATACCTTCAAAGACGACCATCCGGACTCAATATAAATGGCTTCTTCAGAAGAAAACAACATCTCTGAAACTCACGAATGTGACAATTTTGAAGAAGTAAACACATTATTCAATAATATGTCGTTCAATTTACTAAACATGAACATTAGAAGCATTAGGAAACATTTTGATGATTTCTGTATCCTTTTAAATTCGTTATCCTTCCAAATTGATTTTATAGCACTCACTGAAACACAAATGCGCCAATGTGTTCCGTTCAACTTACCAAACTATACTACCTTTTCAATTCCGGCTAGACATACCTCTCATGATGGCATTACCATATTTTACAATGTACACTCCATATCCAACATTAATATAGACAACCCAAATTTCAAATATTCCAATGCTGCCCACGCAACTTTTACCTCCAAAGGGAAAAAATACTCAATTTTGACGGCATACCGCTCACCCTCTTTATCTACAAATCTGTTTACAGAAGAAATTAAAACTTTTATTAAAAACAATAGCTCTAACCATTTCGATTTTGCATTTTTTATGGGTGACATTAATATAAATATACAAAACGCCATACTAAATCCGTCCGCGAACGAATATCTAAATGTTATGCATTCCTCAGGATATCTATCATACATTAATAACACCACCAGACCTAATCATCCTAATGATACTTGTCTTGATCATATATTCTTAAAATCAAATAAAAATAACCACTTTAAATCCGCTACACTAAAAATTGACATAACTGACCACTATCCTACCTTCTACGGCCACCATACTCCAACTTTGCCCATCTCTGCTGAACCAAATAGTTTTTACAAAACATTTACTAAAATCAACTACTCAACTTTAAATACCTTACTGAACGAAGAATCGTGGATCGCGGTCCTATCTAATGATGACCCAAATTTAACTTTGAATACCTTTTATGAAGTACTTCAAAAACATATTCTAAAAAGTCAAGAACAAATAGCACCACCAAAAAGTAAGCATAAGCACATAAAACCATGGATTACGCGTGGACTGATAATCTCAATACAACACAGAAACAAACTTTTCAAAATTTACAAAAACCTTGAAAACCATTGCACATCCATAAACGAAGCACAGATCCACACCAAACGGAATGAATACATTTTATTTAGAAACTACCTAAACACAATCATAAAAAAACGAAAACAACAATACTACTCTACACAACTACATAATGCTCAGAACGACTCAAAAAAAACATGGCACGTAATAAATGAAATTTTAAATAGGAACCAAAAGGTTGACAAAATTCCACAAAAAATCATTACTGATAATAACACAAACATTGAAGACGCTGAGAGCATCGCAAACAATTTCAACCACTTCTTTACAAACATTGCCTCAACCCTTATAGATAGTAACCCAAGTCTTAATATTCACTCAAATCAAATTCCTCCCGACCTTTTAGAGTCTAACGACACTACCTCTGAGCTTTCTACATTCAAAGAAATAACAAAACTCGAAATTTCAAGACAAATTGACAACCTTAAAGATAGGTCTGCAAAGGGCCCAGATAACATAAGCAATACCACCATCAAATCAATTAAAAAACAGATAATCATTCCATTACATCACATTTTCAACTGCTGCATCAGACACAGCATTTACCCCAATAATTTTAAACTCGCTCACATTATTCCAATACATAAATCCGGATCCCAATGTAAAACAGATAACTACAGACCAATAACCTTAACTTCACAATTTTCCAAGATCTTCGAAAAATGTTTAAAACGACAAATTATGAACTTTCTAGAATCTAACGCAATCCTTTCAGCTAATCAATATGGTTTTAGATCTAACCTGTGCACCGACGACGCTATATTTAGTTTAACCCAAAACATATATTCTAACCTAGACTCTAACAATAAAACTCTAACCATTTTCTTGGACCTAAAGAAAGCGTTCGACACAGTCAACCACAGAATTCTATTAAAGAAAATCTTTAACGTTGGAATTAAAAACAAAAGTCTCATGTTATTAAAAAGCTATATATTACATCGTTGTATCGAACGTGTCGACGAAAGCGTATGACAACCCTGAGAATTCAAGAATGGAATTTACGCTTCCACATAATACCGTGCCGCTGCGCGTTACCCCTTCCAATAACCTACGAAACAAAGGGAGTGCTCTCATTGGCCAACGAAACACTGTGCATTTGGAATGATGTCTACAATGCTATTACATTCTACAATTAACTTATCAATTGAAAACATAAACGCAATTGATAATAAATACATGCTGCAGCATCATTGGACTCGAAAACACATCTGAATAACCACGTAATACTTCCACCAGGGACCCCAGACAGCAATGATCAAAATCAAGGAAATGATTGAGTATTTACGTTATCCCCACCCTGCTACCAGACGCGGCGCCATTGGTCAATGCTGAACAAAGGAAATGTTTGAATCGTAAATATTTACGACAGCCAATTTACATTCCGAAAAACTCGGAGCTAAATTTCGGGAAATCGGGAATAATTTGAATCAAGAAATATATATCATCACCTAAAAATAGGTATATACTACAATAAAACCTCAAAAAACTGTCGTCTACCAGTGATTATTGCACTTTAAGAAAATATTTACTTCTAGATATTGTATCTTGTATCACATTTGTAAACTTGTACCTTTTCTTGTTGAAACAATAAAAATTATGTGAGACTTCGGTTTATTGGAACAGGACTGTCTTGGCAAAGGTTATCACACGGATTTTTAACACATCTGCTCGAAAATCATAGCGATTGGGAAAAATACGTAAACGCAAGCACCCTTCAGAAACAGGGAGGTTCTGTGTTCCAAAAGTCCAACCCGGATTTGCCCTATAAAACAAACGGCAAACCGGTAGGAAATCAGTTCAAAAACTACCAGCCAAGAAGTAACAAGTCTCCAAGAAACTGAAGTCTCCAAGTTCTAACCTACTTAAAAAGTGTTTTTAATCAGTATTAAATTCTGTTCTACCTTTCTCCCAGTATCCCATTATCCTGACCCCAACAGTCTCCAAAAGTCTCCAAAGTGCAAATCAATATTAAATTAAGTAACTAAATTCAGTTTTGGCCATTATAACTAGAATCAATTTTCAATGTTTTACAACAGTAATAGATTCAGTTTTGCTAATTTAACTTAGAGTCATTAATCCAGAAGTAAAAGACATTGGCGTGCCAAGTTGTGTCCAGCTCCCTATTTTGCAATTTATGTACAAACGTCTAGTACATTTGGTCCTTCGTGCCGGATCTACACATAACACGCCTTCAGTCTTACCCAGTGGAAATGCCGTCTCTTCGCAGTGGCCGTAAGACCCCGACATCTTCTGATACATCGCTGTCTAAATCTAAACCTGACGCCCCGGGGACAAGCCGAAATATGCCAGTGGCGCCCCGACGGACCCCGGGCCCACACACCGTAGACACCGATGAGACGCCATCTAGAGGACCCCGCCAGGTCCACGATCTATCTAGTGCGAGCCCAGCCAGGAACTCTGATCTCATCACGCTTGACCGACCTGCTCCAGAATCTGTCTCCGAGAGCCTCCACGAATCCAACAGTAAAAGCAGCGAAACAACTTCTGAATCAACTGAAGACTCCCTGCGATTACTGCGCCGAGAGATGCGCATTCGGGACAGACGTCACGCCAAGCAGACAGCCAATCTGCTCGCAGCCCTGAACGCTGCGACACGCCAAGCAGTCAGCCAACCTGCCCAGGAGCCAGCACCAACCAGCCCGACCCTGCGAGCCAACCTCAGTCAGGCAGTAATTCAAGTCCAGGCACCAACCGGCCCGTTTACTAACGAGTTCGCAACGAGATATGCCACTCAAGTACACACGTCAGACGGTCCGTCAACCGGAGAGTTTGCAACTAGATATGCAACAACTCAAGTGCCCGCACCAACCGGCCCTTCTGCTAATGAGTTCGCAACGAGATATGCCACTCAAGTACACACGTCAGACGGCCCGTCAACCGGAGAGTTTGCAACTAGATATGCAACAACTCAAGTGCCCGCACCAACCGGCCCTTCTGCTAATGAGTTCGCAACGAGATATGCCACTCAAGTAAACAAGCCAGCCGGAGAGTTTGCAACGAGATATGCAACAACTCAAGTGCACGCACTGACCGGCCCTTCTACTAATGAGTTCGCAACGAGATATGCCACTCAAGTAAAAAGGCCAGCCGGAGAGTTTGCAACGAGATATGCAACTACTCAAATGCACACACCAGTCGGTCAGCCTACCAATGAATTTACAGTAACCGATCCAACTGGATATGCCGCCACCCAAGGCTACACACTACTGACGGGCCCTGCAAAGAACATCCCTACGGCCGAATACAGCCATCTCGGACCCGAGCGCCCACTTTACAATACAACGGGGTACCAGCAACAGCCAGCCTCCTCCGGCCAGGATTCCCCATTGTTTACACCACCGCATACAGCCAACGAGACAGCACGGCACACCCGAGAATGGTTGCAGCACGGCAACGACCCACTGGCCCAGATCGCCTCTGTGATGGCAGAGGCGCTCCGCTCCTCCAGAACGCAAGATAGCCCTCGCACATTAGAAGATGACTCAAGAATGGCAGCCCTAATCGCCAGGCAATCCACAGCAAAAGATTTGCCTACCTTCTCCGGAGACCCCCTCGAGTGGCCTACCTGGAAGGCACAGTACGCTCAATCCACCGCCACCTGCCAATTGACTCCGAGCGAAAATCTCATCCGGCTGCAGCGTGCCCTCAAAGGCAAGGCGCGAGATACCGTGGGTCCCCTACTAATGGATCCTGCGCAAGTCCCAGAGATCATCAGCGTCCTCGAGCAGCGATACGGCAGCGCTAACTCCATAGCAAAATTTATGCTAGACAAGGTTAAAAAGCTACCTTACCTCACGACCGAGGTATCACTCGAGGACCTGGCAGATTTCTCCGGGACGGTGCAAAACCTGGTGGCATCCCTCCGGATCTTAAAAACCGAAGGTTATCTCACCAATCCTGCATTACTGAACGACGTCACTGACAAAATGCCGAGTTCCCTGCGGCTGGCATGGCTAATCGAGATCCGCAAACAACATGCCCCGGCCACCATAACCCAGCTCGCTGCCTTTCTGAAAGAGGTATCAAACGCAATTCCAAACAGCGGGATGGTGGACCACATACGATCCCGACCACGCCGTGAACAAATACATGCCGGGTACCAGGAGGAAGAAGATAGTGATCGCATGCGACTTCTACCGAGCCATGAGCAAATACATGCCGGACATCAAGAAGAAATCGGGGACGGCCCAAAAGAAAAGATCGCCCCGATGAAACGCAAAATGAATGAGGCACATACTTACCCTGGACCAAGCCGAAAAAGAAAAACAGCCGACGAAAGCTGCGCCCAATGTGGCGGCGATCATAAAACCCGCGAATGCAAAGAATTCGCAGCCAAAGATGTTGAACTTCGATGGGAAACTGTACGCATGGGAAGGTTATGCCGCAAGTGCTTAGAAAAACACCACTCACGAAGCTGCAAAATAAACCAATGGTGCAAAGTAGGGGATTGCCGATCCCCACACCACCCCCTGCTACATAATCCCGAGTTCGTACGAAAAAGCACCGTGGAAAATGTCAACTTGTGACGCCAGGACTCCGGACAGAGAGTACTGTTAAAAATTGCGCCAGTAATATTAAGCGCTCCCAACAAAGAAGAAGTGTCAGTGTTTGCTCTCCTGGACGAAGGATCCACAGTAACACTTGTTGACACTGACACCGCAATACAAGTCGGAGCAAACGGCCCAGTTCACGGACTGCGAATCCACGGTGCCAAAAGAATGTGCACCTCTGACAATCTCTCCCAACGAGTGAGACTAAGAATACGAGGTGCGGGCAACAGTAATACATACCACATCTCTGCCAGCACAATAAGCAACCTCAACCTGCCGGAGCAACAGATCCAAGGAAGGTCTGTCGTCCCGAAGCTGCTAATAGGCCAAGACAACGCTCACCTAATTGTGTCAAGGGAAGTTCGTGAATGCAATGATACTACGCGAATAGCATCACGCACCGCACTAGGATGGATCGCTCATGGGGGAGTTAACCCCAGAGATAATAACACGACTACCACTTTGGCACTACAACCAGAAACGGCCGCAGACATACAATTGAGGGAGCTAGTAAAAACCAACTTCGCCATCGACTCGCTCGGAGTAACATCAGCCACCAGAGTCAATGCAAGCGAACAACAGGCCATTGCACTTATGAATGCAACTACCCGTCCTCTTCCTACAGGGAAGTGGGAAACTGGTCTACTATGGCGCAATCCAGAAGCCTCGCTACCTGACAATCGGCAGTGTGCGCTGAAGCGACTTCTGTCTCTGGAGAAAAAGCTAGCAAAAGACAAAAATCTAGCAGTGGCCTACAATGACAAAATAAGTCAACTTCTCAACAAAGGCTATGCCAAGAAGCTATCAGGCCATGAAGCTTCCACCACCACACCTCGCAAATGGTACCTGCCTCACTTCGCAGTAATCAACCCAAATAAGCCAGGAAAAATCAGAGTGGTATTCGATGCTGCAAGCCGATGCCGAGGAACCTCCCTCAATGATCAGCTGCTTACTGGTCCTGACCTGCTGTCCTCCCTCCTGGGGAATATAATACGCTTCCGGGAAGGAAACATCGCCATTGCTGCAGACATCAAAGAAATGTTCCTGCAAATAAAAATAAGGCGAGAAGACCAGCCGTCCCAGCTTTTCCTGTGGAGGACATCACCCCATCATGAACCAGACACCTATCAAATGTCATCAATGATGTTCGGAGCCACCTGCTCCCCAAGCAGTGCCCAATTCGTCCGAAATAAAGTGGCCGAAACATTCGAGCACGAGTACCCGGCCGCCGCAAAAGCCGTACGCACCAAGTTCTACATGGACGACTACCTAGATGCAACAGACACACCCAATGAAGCTGCTACACTAGCCCAAAGTGTAAGTGCCCTCCTCGCGAAAGGAGGGTTCCACTTGACAAATTGGGCGTCTAATAGCCCGGTGGCCCTAGCTGGCGTACCCATAGAAGACCGTGCCAGCTCCGCGATACAGATCAGCAGTGGAGGTCCAGAGACAGAACGAGTGCTTGGTTTGATCTGGGACCCCACCACAGACCGCTTCCTGTACTCATTTCGCGAGGCGATCTCCCCCGACACGGCCACACAACCTACCAAGCGGCAACTATTATCCATAGTAATGAAGATCTTTGACCCAGTCGGCTTCGTTGCCTGCCTTACCATCAGATCTAAGATGCTACTGCAAGCAGTGTGGCGCTCAAGCGTCGGCTGGGACGAACCCATTACCCCCGAACACGCCCAGAGATGGACAGACTGGCTGAGCCTGCTGCACACAAACAGCATCTCAATCCCGAGACGTTGCCTCTCAAACAAACAGAACAACGTAACTCTACACCTCTTCTGCGACGCATCGGAGCAAGCTTGCTGTGCCGTGGCCTACTTCACCGAAGAAATAAATGGATCCTTACGAGTAACATTCCTTGCAAGTAAATGCAAGGTAGCACCACTGAAGCCTCTCTCCATTCCACGCCTCGAGCTTCAAGCCGCCCTCATAGCAGCGAGACTAGCCCAGACGATCCAAAAGGAAAGCAAAGCCCTGATATCCCGCACCTGCTTCTGGACAGACTCCACAACTGTACTATGCTGGTTACGCACCGACCCACGCGCCTACTCAACCTTTGTGGCAAACCGATTGGGCGAAATAGACGAACTAACCAACATACCCGACTGGAAATGGGTACCCACAAAACTCAATCCAGCTGATATAGGAACACGAGACTTAGAGGTGCCAGACCTAACACCAGAAGGAAGGTGGTTTACCGGCCCAGCCTTTCTCACTTCCCCGGAGGGTGCATGGCCGAAAGAACGGGCACCCGCCCACAGGCCTGACGACCTAACACTAGAAGTCAAACCTCACTACGTTGGCCTTGTGTCCACCAAGGGCGAAGCACTCCCATCAGTAGAGCGGTTCTCCTCATGGCACCGGCTAATCCGCTCCACAGCTTGGATCCTCCGTTTTATCAGACGATGCAAGATGGGGCCCAACAAACCATTAGAAGGCCCACTACTAGCCGAGGAGATAAAAGCAGCAGAACAAAAATGGATCAAAATGTCCCAGGAAAACGCTTTCACAACTGATCTACACACCATCCGACAAGGTCAAAAACTACCTACTGGCAGTCGCCTCAACTCGCTGAACCCCTTCTTTGGACCAGACGACCTTCTACGAATGGGGACCCGACTACGAGCCTTGGAAAGAACAAAGAGTGTGGCCCGAACCCCCATAATACTGGACGGCGACGAACCCTACACTCGGCTCCTAATCAGCCACTACCACAAAAAGGCGGATCATCCTAGTACTGAGAAAACAATTGCAGAAATACGCAATCATTTCTTCATAATACGAATACGCACAACAATCAGGAAACTATCGCACGTCTGCCCCACTTGCTTCATACGACGCAGCAAACCGACTCCACCTCTGATGGGCGCATTACCACCACCCCGCCTGATGCATCACGTCCGTCCATTCACACACTGCGGGCTTGACTATTTCGGCCCTATGGCTATCACGGTCGGTAGGCATCGAGAAAAACGATACGGAGCCATCTTCACCTGCCTCTCAACGCGCGCCATTCACCTAGAACTAGCCGCTTCACTGACTGCCGACTCGGCCATCATGGCCCTTCAAAGAATGACCGCCCGCAGAGGACAACCCACAGCCATGTACTCGGATAACGGAACAAATTTTCACGGAGCTGACACCGAGATGAGGGACGCCCTGCTGTCAATAAGTCAAGACGCCAGAATGATTGACGCAATAGCTACCCAGGGCATCGAGTGGCACTTTATACCACCGCTGAGTCCCCACATGGGGGGAGCTTGGGAGAGACTAGTACGATCAGTAAAGAAAGCCCTAAGCGCAACACTCAAAGAAAGAGCACCAAAAGAAGAAACTCTACGCACAGCACTTGCAGAAGCCGAGTTTGTGGTAAATAACCGACCACTCACCCATATTTCAGTCGACCCGCGTGATGAAGAACCTCTAACACCCAACCACTTTTTGCTGGGATCGGCTGGGAAGCGCCCCCAATTATCCTTCTACGACAAAAAAGAAGAGGAAGTATGCCTACGCCGCCAGTGGCGCATCGGACAACAACTTGCAGACACCTTCTGGAGGCGATGGCTGCACGAATACCTACCTACCATGGCTGCCCGACAAAAATGGCACCATCCAACTACACCAATTAAGAAGGATGACCTAGTGATCATCATGGACCCAGCACTGCCTCGAAACAGTTGGCCACGTGGCCGTATCCTCGAAGCAACACCTGCAGCTGATGGACAGGTCAGAACTGCTCGGATCCAAACCAGTACTGGGATATACGTAAGGCCGGCAGTCAAAATCGCCGTCATCCTGCCTGCCACACCAACAACTAACGAAACTGTACCAGTTGCGAAGACACCCGATTCAGAACTCAGACATCGGAAAAGGACACGCCCGACGAAGTAGCTGAGCACAGTCGAGACTGCACTGGGGGGAGTGTATCGAACGTGTCGACGAAAGCGTATGACAACCCTGAGAATTCAAGAATGGAATTTACGCTTCCACATAATACCGTGCCGCTGCGCGTTACCCCTTCCAATAACCTACGAAACAAAGGGAGTGCTCTCATTGGCCAACGAAACACTGTGCATTTGGAATGATGTCTACAATGCTATTACATTCTACAATTAACTTATCAATTGAAAACATAAACGCAATTGATAATAAATACATGCTGCAGCATCATTGGACTCGAAAACACATCTGAATAACCACGTAATACTTCCACCAGGGACCCCAGACAGCAATGATCAAAATCAAGGAAATGATTGAGTATTTACGTTATCCCCACCCTGCTACCAGACGCGGCGCCATTGGTCAATGCTGAACAAAGGAAATGTTTGAATCGTAAATATTTACGACAGCCAATTTACATTCCGAAAAACTCGGAGCTAAATTTCGGGAAATCGGGAATAATTTGAATCAAGAAATATATATCATCACCTAAAAATAGGTATATACTACAATAAAACCTCAAAAAACTGTCGTCTACCAGTGATTATTGCACTTTAAGAAAATATTTACTTCTAGATATTGTATCTTGTATCACATTTGTAAACTTGTACCTTTTCTTGTTGAAACAATAAAAATTATGTGAGACTTCGGTTTATTGGAACAGGACTGTCTTGGCAAAGGTTATCACACGGATTTTTAACACATCTGCTCGAAAATCATAGCGATTGGGAAAAATACGTAAACGCAAGCACCCTTCAGAAACAGGGAGGTTCTGTGTTCCAAAAGTCCAACCCGGATTTGCCCTATAAAACAAACGGCAAACCGGTAGGAAATCAGTTCAAAAACTACCAGCCAAGAAGTAACAAGTCTCCAAGAAACTGAAGTCTCCAAGTTCTAACCTACTTAAAAAGTGTTTTTAATCAGTATTAAATTCTGTTCTACCTTTCTCCCAGTATCCCATTATCCTGACCCCAACAGTCTCCAAAAGTCTCCAAAGTGCAAATCAATATTAAATTAAGTAACTAAATTCAGTTTTGGCCATTATAACTAGAATCAATTTTCAATGTTTTACAACAGTAATAGATTCAGTTTTGCTAATTTAACTTAGAGTCATTAATCCAGAAGTAAAAGACATTGGCGTGCCAAGTTGTGTCCAGCTCCCTATTTTGCAATTTATGTACAAACGTCTAGTACAATCGTCAACAACGCACAAAAATAGGATCAAGCTTAAGCACTTATGATCTAGTAAAACATGGTATTCCTCAAGGAACTGTCTTAGGACCACTACTCTTTCTAATCTACATCAATGACCTATGCAATATTGTGATACCAGGTAAAATTCTCTCTTTTGCCGACGACACTGCAATCACAGTACAAGGTAAAACGTGGGAAGACACAATCAGTAAAGCCAATAAATGCATTGCAACAGTCAAATATTGGCTAGATAGAAATCTTCTCAGCCTAAATTATGATAAAAATATTTTTATTCCCTTTTATAATTCCCATTAGTCATCCCCTAAAAATAACCTTAACTTGAAGTTCCATAATGTTAATTGTAACTTTGAGACATGCTCAAACTACGAAGATGTAAAATTAGGAAAATATATCAAGTACTTAGGTGTAACTATAGACAGCCAACTCAAATGGACTTACCATATAGAAAAAACTGTAAATAAACTGAGATACTTAATTTACATATTCAAACGTATGAGCAATATCGTCAGTACAAGAACCATGAAACTTGTTTACGACGCACTGGTGCTTTCGTCCATTTCCTATGGAATAATCGCCTGGGGTGGAACATACAATAACCATGTAAAACCATTAGAAATTGCTCAGAAGTCCATCATTAAGGTAATGTACCAAAAGCCCAAGACATATCCCACCAATCAGTTATTTCAAGAAACCGAAATTATGGAACTAAGGCGGATCTACTGTACCCAATGTCTCAAATATATAATATATATTTACTCGTCCTAACAATTTCACTAAAAACACAAATCGCTCTAGCCAGAGACATAACACATGCGTGTTCACAGTGCCTCACTGCAAAACCAGGTTGGCCCAAAGACACATTAATTATATTGCCCCAAAATTGTTCAATTCCCTACCTCACTCCACCAACATGTGTCAAAATTTGAACGAATATAAAAAAAATGTTAAAATCTGGATAAAAAATAATTTGGAACTGAGTAATTTTTTTCTGTAATTCAAACTAACAGCTTCCAAATTGCTAAAATATTCCATGTCGTTCTGAATATTTAGAATAAAAAAAGGAAATGTAAATGTATTTTTGTAAGGGTGTAAATATGCGATATAAATTTTTAAATATTTTATTATTGAAATATGTATATATCCGAATTTGAAAAAAATAAAATAAACTCCAGTAAAATCAAACATGTTGATTGATCTCTATAGCCTCTATACATATATATATATATATATATATATAAATATATATATATATATATTAAATTTTATTTTAACTACCACTGTTATCCACATAATATAATACCCACACACAGGCTTCGCCTTCGTGGGATTTTTTTTGTTATTTATATATATTTTTTTTGTTATTATGTATTTACTTGTTAAATGTACCAAAAAAAATTTGCTAATAAAAAAAAAAAAAAAAAAAAAAAAGTATAGTATCGATACTTTCTATTCGATATCGTGTCCATATAGGGAACAGCAGTTTGGGGATATCAGGCCAAGTGTAAAAGAGAAAGAGCGCTTACTAAATGGGCTAGAACCAAGAGGTACTGAGTCAGTGACGACATTGGCTTCCATTCACATGGAAGTCATTTCTAATGTTCATTATGTATTAACCTATTCAGTAGCCCACAACACACCTCCAACTTATTTATATAATAAATGTACCTGGTTCCAGTCAGCTTGGGTGTCTTCTGTTATGGTGCCGCTGTCGGCTGGGTGTCCCCATCTTTGGAGGAGCTGCAGGGCGGGAGATCTCCGCTGGGAGCCGCCCTCACCGCCTCCGAGGTGGCAGCGGTGGCCTCGCTGTTCTGCGTGGGCGGGCTTGCTGGCTCGCTGGCTTCGGGCGTCCTGGTCGACAGACTCGGCAGGTGGTGGACGGGGCTGATTATTGCTATACCTTATGCCGTAAGTTATCGAGTGTCTTTGGGTTTTTCATCTTGTCATCTCGTCATCTTGTCATCTTGAAAACTTGAAATCTTATCATCTTATCATCTCGTCATCTTGTCATCTTGTCATCTCGTAATCTCGTCACCTTGTCATCTTGTCGTCTTGTCATCTTGTCATCTTGTCATCTTGTCATCTTGTCATCTTGCCATCTTGTCATCTTGCCATCTTGTCATATTGTGGTCTTATCATATTGTCAATTTATCATCTTTCATTTTAATATCTTGCCATCTTCTACTCTTACATCTTATCATATTGTCATCATTCATCATAGGGGGCATCCACTAATTACGTGAGCACTAACGGGGGGGGGTCCATCAAAATCTCACGTTACTTGAAAAAAATATACGAATTGGCCCAAATTTATGTCACTGAGGGGGGAGGGGGGTGTAGATTGGTTGAAAAACTGCTCACGTAATGGTTGCCTCCTTATCGTCTTCTCATCTTGTGATCTTTCATTTTATCATCTTGTCGTCTTCTCACCATTCATCTTGTCATCTTTCATTTTTTCATCTTGTCATCTTTTCATCATTATTCTGATTATCTTGTCAACTTCTCATAAAGAAAATAAAGGAATCATAAAAAAAATTAAAAACAAACAAATAAAAATACATTTTAATAAACAAAGATAATACTGAATGAGTATATTATTTGAAAGATGTGTGATAGGTATAATAATTTGGTTTAAAATTTTAACAAATCTGCTAAGCTCATAGACATATGAATATTAATAGACCAGAACAGAAAGGTGAGGGGTAGAAACCAACTACAGCGGGACGAAGGGCAAGAAGACCGCTTTGGTGATATGTGATTCGTCAAAACTCAATCTGACAGTATATAGGCATCTCGTATTATAATATCACACTTTCGTTCTTAAAAGTAAACTCTGCTTTTGAATGAATATACCTTTTTACATAGGAGCGCGAATTGTTCGCCGCGTAATGAACACATTTGCGAAGTCCAAATATGCAAAGTAAGGTCGCCTATAAGGTCGAGTTCAATATTTTGTTGCTGTATTAAGTGAATACCCTTTTATAAATGTTTCATAATTAACTTACCCCAGTAAACAGGGACGGGCACACGCCATGTATCTCGAGTGACAGTGTATGTTACAAAAATGATCATATTATGTGATCTGAATTGGCTTAAAATAGTGTAAAATAATGCTTGCCTATGGAATGTAATACGACAATTTTGTTTATTCTCTTTTTCACTTCTATTTTTACACGTTTTCAAAACACAAGCCACTATGTTTACCGTTTTATTTCGTAAAATGCACCGATGAGTGCTCGACGCTGGCTTGCAGAAGAATGATGACGTCACAATTTTTAGATTAACGCGAAGCCATACACGATCCCAGCCGGTTCCAATGGGAGGGGGAAATAATACGCTTTTATCGCTTAGGGCAGGTCTACTAATATTCATATGTCTATGGCTAAACTCCATTTTTTTTTTAATTTAAAAACTAACTTTTCTAGATAAAATAACGACCAATCGAAATCAATTTATGTTTTTTGTAGAAAAGTGTCAATACTTTTTTCATAATTGTTTCTGAACAAATCTGAAACAAGTCCAAGTTGTACAAAACGCAATTGTAAAATTATTAGTTGTTCCGAATATTTTCAAACAGAGACATGATACACCATTACTGTATCAGAGTGCTAAAATTTTACCTGTTAAGGCAATACTATGGCACAAAATTATAATTCAGTATATATTTACCCAGCAGCATAAAGCGAAATTAAAACATAAATACAGCACTAGATTCACGCGCAACGACGGGTTAATAGTTCCGAAATTTAATAATAAGTACGGACAGAGAACGTTTGAATACAACATACCGAAAATATTTAATTTATTACCTGATACTATAAAGCAATGTAATTCTATGAATAAGGTTAAATATATGCTGAAAAATTGGCTATCGGAAAAAAAATATTTATACTTAGATTGATTTGTATGAATAATGTTGAATTTGTAGATATAAGATGTAAAATTATAACATTTAAAATTTATATGTAACTTAATTATAAGCACCTGCTGACAAGCCAATTGAATTGGCTTAGCAGGACTTGTTTGTGATAAAAAAATATACATATATAAATAAATAAATAAAAAAATAAAAATAAAAAAAACGTGACATTGATGTAGGTTCTTATGCCTAGTGTATCGATACTCTTATGTTGACTAGACTTTTTTTACATTAGCTCCACACAGGAGGCTCTGAAGAAAACACTTACCTCTCGGGGCACGGGCCCGTGCAATCTTTGAGGAAGCTGTGTGTAGTGTGTGTATTTTATTTTGAATGAGTGTATTTTTGAGAAAGTAAGGAGAGAAAGTTTTGGGGAGGAAAAAGATATTAGGGGTGAGTAAGAATCTGGGGGTCAATGTGTCCAGGAGTGACGAACGTATGAATCCATCCTACTGCGGTATAAGCGTTCGGTCGAGAGAGTCTGGAGATGTAAAAAGGGCTCCCTCAACCAGTCTCTCCCGATTCGACCCACCACGCAGCAGGTGGGCAAACGCATTTACCGCCAAGACCAAGACAAACAAAAAACACTCATTGAACCCGAGCACTAAGTGACCAAACGTAGCGAATCACTTGGGGCGACAAGGGTGTTGGTTTTCCATCAAATGGTTCCCGAAGCGACGGTTCCCATACCCACCTCCCAAATTCAAATAGGTCCTTATGCCTACTGTGTCAAATATATACTCTTATATTGACTAGACTAACTAATTAAAAACATTGAGAAAGATATTTCTGTACCCGAGAAGCAAACGGGTGCAATTCCAAAATTTGAAGAAATGAGTTTTTGATGCAGACTTGAAGTAAATTATCATGTTTATCAATGGCAGAAAGATACAAGTCCTATCATGAAGGAAAATAGGATTTTCAAAAATGTATACGGTTGCAACTACCTTTGTATAACAATTATCTTGGAAGCAGAAAGATGTACATGGACTTGCATTTTTATGATTTAGTTGCATTTCGAGTATTAAATAATTAATTACTTAATTTTGAAGCAGAAGGATTCAAGTCCGTTTTTTTAAACAATATTTTTAAAGGCTTCACACACAAAATATATCGTTTTATTTGCTCGTTTTTAAAACAAAACTAATTAATTTAATAATGACTTTTTTCGTTATCTACCAGCATGGATATCCGAAAAAGTTATGAGACCATGGTTACAGAAAAAAAAAGTTTTTTTGGCTCTCCTGAACATTTACCTTTTTGGACTTGCATCCGTAAGCCTTCCAGGGTCTAGATTTCAATATGCATTTTTTTTTCAGATATGTTGGCTCCTAAAATTAACAGCTAGCTCCGTATACGTACTATATGCTGCAAGAGTGTTTGCGGGGGCCGGTGGCGGTGGCAGTATGCTCCTGGCTCCACTGTACTGCTTGGAGATCGGCAGCCTCGGGGTTCGGGGGGCCCTGGGCTCCCTGACCGTCCTGTCTCTGAACGCCGGAGTCCTGTTCTCCTTCATCATCGGCTCCTACCTGCCATACACGACTGTGTTGTGGATACATCTCTCACTGCCAGTTTTGTATTTTTTCGGGTTTTATTTCATGCCGGATACGCCAACTTTCTTGGTAAAGAAGGGAAAGTATGAGGTAATTATTCTATTTGATTGTCTTATAATAATGTGAAAAAATCAATAAAGTTCGAGATTTACAAGTTGCTTTAATTACGTTATCGTAATGTTGCAACCACACCGAACTTAGTTCGGAGTTAGAATTATCGTATGGTGGCTACAGCTAACCCTCCAACTTCGAACTCCAACATGGCGGACGTCGAACAGCTGATTCGGCGATGTATCTTATCAGTTGCCTACAATTGTGCAGGTCATCCCACTCTCCCGTAATAATATTGCGCAGACTGATGTGTTGGGCCAACTCGCACAAACCAGCCATTGCCGATCGCCTCGGAGGAGGTCCAGGGCCAACTCGAACTCCAACTTTTCAATTCGAACTTCCAACGCACGATCTACTCCTCTACACAATTGTCCAAACGTTTGAAGTTGGAAGTTGGCCTCAGTGTGGCCGTACCATAAGGTTTAAAATGAATATTTAACTGGACCGTACGTCCGTCCTATTAGAAGCTCTAAGTTATTCTAAAGCTAGAGAAACCGACACTGTGGGAGCTCAGCTCTCTATCGTATATACGGCTATTTCCGTAACCCTTCGTTTATCAGACACGAACGACGATAGTCGTCACTTTCCTAATGAACTACTTAACTGACATCTATTGAGACACCTAAAAACTACATATAACTGTTTATTCTGATGGCCGGCGTAGTCCAGCGGTAAGGCTCTTTACTCGCAATCCAAAGGTCGCGGGATTGAATCCCGGCGTGGCAAATAAATTTTATTTGATTAATTTGTATTATTTCACAATTTATTCATTTAAAATAATACATAGTATATTTGCGACACGTTCCAGAGTGGAAGATACTCTCAGTATCGCCCTGGTATAAGACCACCATTCAGAATAGAAACTTCACTTGAAATGACTTTAGCCATGTTTGGTGACCAGATCTGAATAGCCAGATACTTCCCCACCTTCCTCTTCCCTATCTCCTTCCCCTCCCTACTACGTTCAACCTCACAACATACCCCAATTGGGAATGTCATAGTCTCACTGGCTCCAGACGGGAGCAGTTACTCTTGTTTGTTGACTCTCATGTAAAAAAAATTCTAACTGCATCTGTTGAAGGATTTTGAAACTACATTTATAATCCTACGTAAATAAAGTTTGAGTAAAATTGTAAATCAGAACTCTTCACCGAAAAACTAACATTATATTTTCTTTTGAGAGAATTCTAGGAAGCTGCCAAAGCAATCGCTTGGCTCAGAAACACTTCAACAGAAGATCCTGTAACCGAGGGCGTCCTCTCAAACCTTAAGGAAGAAGTTAAACTGGCTTCCAAGAATAAGAAACCTTCTGTTAACGATATTGGTGAGGCTACTACTAACAATATTGGTGAGGCGACATTGGTGAGGCCACTACTAACTAACGATGCTGGTGAGGCTACTACTAACGATATTGGTGAGGCCACTACTAACTAACTAATAAATCATTAAAAATGGGATTCACAGTTTTTGCTTTTCCAAATACATGTAAATTAACGTGCAATGAAGACAAAATTATTATAAACACATTTGTTTCAGTTATTGTAACGTATTAATTTATAACAAGGCGAGTAGGTACTGTTTTTTTTTTCTTTTACTATCCGTTAAGTTTGACAATTCAGTGTCGGGAGGTTGGCAACGCGGGCGGAAAAGAAAAAAAGGCAAGATGGCGGCAGACATAGATTTACGGGTTTTTTTGACGTCGTGTAATAGCAGGAATTTTCGGAAGTGTGGCTTGGGAGGTTTGCTAAAGGGTTGCGAAAGTTAAACGATCAGCGATGGCAGTCGTAACGGGATGATTGCTTCATATAAACAGCTTTTTTTGTTCCCCGAGTCAGAGAAGCCTAGTGCATGTGACTGCCAAGGAACTGAGAAGGATGGTTGTCCGGCGCTTGTAATGCGGCAATCGACTTATGGAGTCTGGTAATCTCGAATGTTGCTTGTAGCCGAAAAAAGAGCAAGGAGGAGTTCGCCTGGGGCGATGAAATCGAGGCGATCCGCAGCCAAGTTCTATGAGGGAGACCATTTTGCTGTTGGTTTATCGGGACTGGGAGGCGATCCGCAGCCAAGTTCTATGAGGGAGACCATTTTGCTATTCGGGCCCCACGTTGGGCGCCAATTGTAACGAATTGTCTTGCAATCCGCAACTCCACACACCAAGCGAGACTCCCACTCTACTCAGGGTCTGTGGGAATTGTTTGACGGGGTATTGAAATAACAATAATTTATCACGGGTTCTATTAAGTCAAAAATTAGGGCAATCAATTACCTTTCAGTAGGAAGAGAGAGAGAGAGAGAGAGAGAGAGGTTTTAGTATTTACGCGACGCTCCGGTAAAATCTTGGAAAAGGCCACGAACTCCATCCGGTCCCGACAAGCCATCAGCAAAATGGTCTCCCTCTTAGAACTTGGCTGCGGATCGCCTCCCGGTCCCGATAAACCAACAGCAAAATGGTCTCCCTCATAGAACTTGGCTGCGGATCGCCTCCCAGTCCCGATAAATTAACAGCAAAATGGTCTCCCGTCTCCCTCATAGAACTTGGCTGCGGATCGCCTCCCAGTCCCGATAAACCAACAGCAAAATGGTCTCCCTCATAGAACTTGGCTGCGGATCGCCTCGATTGCATCGCCCCAGGCGAACTCCTCCTTGCTCTTTTTTCGGCTACAAGCAACATTCGAGATTACCAGACTCCATAAGTCGATTGCCGCATTACAAGCGCCGGACAACCATCCTTCTCAGTTCCTTGGCAGTCACATGCACTAGGCTTCTCTGACTCGGGGAACAAAAAAAGCTGTTTATATGAAGCAATCATCCCGTTACGACTGCCATCGCTGATCGTTTAACTTTTGCAACCCTTTAGCAAACCTCCCAAGCCACACTTCCGAAAATTCCTGCTATTACACGACGTCAAAAGATCCCGTAAATCTACGTCTGCCGCCATCTTGCCTTTTTTTCTTTTCCGCCCGCGTTGCCAACCTCCCGACACTGAAGTGTCAAACTTAACGGATAGTAAAAGAAGAAAAAAACAGTACCTATTCGCCTTGTTATAAATTAATACGTTACAATTCCCCGCAACCCCCGGAAATTTTACGCCGCGAAGTGAAGTAAAATTACAAAGAATACAATCCATCAAACTCTCTCTCTCTCTCTCTCTCTGCACCTGTACCAAAAGGAACAAAGAAAACAAATCAAAATAAATCAGAACATAAAGAAAATGTCACAGAGAACATTAAAATCAAAAGAAATATATACATATGTATCCAAAATAATAAGGAAAGCTGTAAAAAGAAAACCAATACGCAGATTGGAGTTGCTTAGCCTATTTTGTTTATGCATTTTATTTGTTTATACATATCATTTGTTTATTTTTAATGAGGATGGAAACCTCCACTTCTTAATCTCTAAAATAAGATTGGAAAACACTTACTCACATAATGAGAGTCAATCTCTCAGAAACACTTGCGAGTACGGAGGACTCAAGCTCCCACTTTTGAGATCTTTGAAGAAGATACAAGAATACAAGTTATATGTATGAAAAAAATCACAGTGTTTCTTTGAATGCTGTTTAAGACAACCCTCGCGAGATTTTTGCTTTATTTTAAACAAGTCGTGTTTTATTAATTAGTGTGATCTATATCTAACCACTCCTCAAATTTTTCATTTTTCATTTTCTAAGAATTCTCTAACTTCTTCATCTTCTTCTTGTAACCCAATCTAACTATATATCATTTTTTTATTATAGAAGATCTGTGTACAAGGCAAAACATGATATATTTTTATTTACTTTCTAAGCAGCTTTGTATGTATGTATAAGACTGATTACTGTGATTTATATACCAATAATTCCTTAATATATTAATAATAACTTATCTTTTCCAATAATTCTTTAACTTCTTCACCTTATTCTTATAATCCAAAATAACTACATAAACTCTCTCATTGTAGAAGAATCTGTGTGCATAGTATTAATTAGTGAATATTTTCAACCTATACTAATGAATGTATATCCGCAAACTGTAAACTTCACCCGCCATAAAAAAGGGTCATCCCTAGCATGGAGGGTGAAATATCATAAAAAAAACTATATGTACTTTCGATAATTCATCTATTAAATAAATAAATATTAAAGATTTTCATAATTTTGGCATCGATTTTATCGCTGTAAATGTTAGCGCGCTCTTCTAACATTTGTAATTTCATATCTCTCCATCTTCTTCTTTTTGGGGCCGATAACGGAGCAACGACGTAAGTAAAGAAGCCGCGTATACAAATAGCGACTAGTACTGGGCGTTGACGATAATTTCATCCAACGACAACGTCGTTATCGTTGGCGATTTTCAACTGTTGAAAATAACTGTTTAAAATAACGTCGACGTTGACGCAACTATAGAATAGACGCGCGACAAGCCAGTACAATCAAACATCAAACTAAGCGTATAGGAGATGACACGATACAGCGATACTAAGTCAAAAAAACACACAAAAAATATATCAAAATCGTATAAGGGAATTCCTTTTAACGAGTGGTTCCCCGGATCATTGATGTATTATTATTATCCCTATGCCCCACACACGTAATAATAATCCTAAATAACGTTTAAAGTTGAAACTATTGGATGACGTTGGTTTCGGTGTTGAAAACTTTTAAATAATAAGGTTTAAGAGTTTGCACTTCGTGAACAACATTATTCGATTTTTCAAATGGTCTTTTGGTGATGTACGTACCTACTGCACTTTTTTTTGTTTCCCCATCCAATACGGCCGATACGCGGCGCCAGGGGACAATCAAATTTATCAACGACAAGCAAAAAAATAACCTATTGATAATTAATAATATTAAAGACATTGAAGATATATTTTGCTTGTCACTGATGAATTGGCTTGTTGCTTGGCGCTGCGGATCGGCCGTTTCAGATGGGAAAATCCAAAAAGGAGTGTAGTATGTGGGTACATTACCAAAATACCATTTCAAATTAGGTATAAGATCGTTCACGAAGTGTGATCTCTCGACCCTTTTGATTTAACATTCCAACACCGTTGAAAAAAATAGCTGTTAGGCGGCCGACATTGATAAATTATCAATAGGTTATTTTAATAAAAAGACAAATAACTTTGTTTACATCACTTTTATTGGTACACAATCAACATGTTTCGTAAACAATGTTGATTGTGTACCAATAAAAGTGATGTAAACAAAGTTATTTGTCTTTTTATTAAAATAAATAATGCCATCTCAAAGTGAAAACCTTTCCGAAGAAGTTTTCTCCGAACAATCAATAGGTTATTTTTTTGCTTGTCGTTGATAAATTTGATTGTCCCATGGCGCTGCGTATCGGCCGTATTGGATGGGAAAAAAACGTTCAATATGTACGTAAATTACCAAAAGACCATTTGAAATATCGAGTAATGTTGTTCCACGAAGTACAATCTCTTACCCCTTTTTATTTATTAGGCAGTTGAATCGTTCACTGCGTTGAATAATATTCGCATGTAGGTATTATATTTCAACTATTGGCGTTAATTATTATCAACAGCGTTGGACGTTGAAACAATATAACTGTTGTTTCCAACAGCTAGTTATATTTTGATTCAGTACTACTCGCGACCCGTGTATTGCACGGACCTACTGTTGAATTTTGCCCTATCAAAGTAAAGAAGAAGAAGACAGATAATGTGGGAATCTTAACGACGTAAAGTGAAGAAAGCGTGTAAACAAATATGCGCCCGCGGCACGGCATATTGGATGAACGAACGTTCGGCCGAATTCACCCTAGCAGGCCTGGAGATTAGACCTTTCCGCTGCGTTCATTTTAATTAATTCTGAAGAACGTGTTACAAATATTTAAAATGTGTTTTCATGTCGCACATCCGAAGTTATTAATTCATCGTCTAGAAAAATAAATAGGTACTAGTGCTTACCGCTAACTTTATAGTTGAAAAACGTGTGATAAAGTTTTAAAATCGTTGTACGTAAAATATATTAATGGTAAGGTATTGTTTTTATTAATCTTGATTACAAAGAACTTACATCCCCAGGACAAGATGTGAATAAAAAAAAGTTAATACAGTTACGAATTCGCCGGAAATTATTAAAATGTGAGTTTTGAGCAAACAAAAATTATTAGGATTGTGTACCGCCTTAAGGGGCCGCAACTCGAATTTCTACCGATTTCTTACATATCTCCCTTAAACATTTGAAGTTCTTAAAAAAATATATGTTTTTCTTGAAGATAATGTCTGGATCTAGATGCTGCCCAAGCCGAAACGCAAATTATATGAAATTCCCTCGATAGAAAAAAATCGCAAACTATGCTCCAAAAATTATTAAAAATAAGTCTGTTTCTATTATCTTATAAATTACTATCTGGTTCCCGGCATGCGTTGCTATGCCATTAAAAGAAATAAATTGTTTATCCCTAAATGTTTAGCGTTAATATATAAATAAATAAATGGATATTCTCATCCGTCCCTTTTCCTTCCTGCGTTCCCCTTCCATCTTTTTGACATTGACTCCCCTCCCGTACGGCCTGTATCCCAGTGACGCCTAGATCGCATAAGATGTTGCCTAGCTAGCCGAGCGGGGTGACCGGCGACCACGCATTCTTTTTCTAATACTTACATTTTTAAACTCGTGATATATTTCGAATGGGATGTCCGAATTGAATAATTCAAAAATTTATATAAAGTTATTGAAGCAGTCTTGAATGTGAAGTAATTTATTTTGATAAGGATTAAAACCACGATACAAATAAAGAGCCTTTTAATTTTTTTTTTTAGATAAAGAACACTTATTGTGGCATAACTATAATAGTTCGACATATTCTGTCTGGACACTTTTTGTAAATAATAATGTGTTCTGCAAAGTCGTGGTACATTATTTTATTCTATCAATATTTTTCGCAGCGCACGCGATGCAAAGAATATTTTAGGTAATTTTTTTACACCTTGGGTTACATTATGGGAGTTTTAGTAAGGATCCCTAATTTTTTTGAAAATATAATATAGCCAATGTCACCCGGGGATAGTGTAGCTTCCCACCAGTGAAAGAATTTTTCAAATCGGTTCAGTAGTTTCGGAGCCTATTCAATGCAAACAAACAAACAAACAAACAAATCTTACCTCTTTATAATATAGTGTCTTAGATATTTTTGTGAAAAAATCCACAATGTTTCTTTAAAGGATACTTAAGATGCTCCCCAAGAGATTTTTGCACTATTTTAAACGAGTTGTGTTTTATTAAACATTTTCGCAATTTCCGCATCGATTTTGGCGCTGTAAATGTTAATGCTCTCCTCTAATTTTGTTACATAGGGTTAATTCCGGTTCCACTTAAGGATAACGAATTTTTCGTTAACTAGGGGCAATTCAGACCTTACTTAAGAACAAGGAATGGTCTTTAATCTTAAAATTAACGTTTTTTTCGTTAACTGGGGGCAATTTCGATTCTACTCAAGGATAAGGTGTTTTTTACATTAGCTCAACACAGGAGGCCCCAAAGAAAACAATTTCCCTCAGGGCCTATATAATCCTTGGGGATGCTGTGTGGAGGGTTTTTTAAGGAGAGGAAGTTCTAGGAAGGAAATAGGTATGAGGGGTGGCTAGGAATCTGGGGGTCAGTATGTCCAGGAGTGATGGACGTATGAATCCATTAAGAGAGGTTTTGGCTGGAAAGGATAAAAGACTTCCGTCAACCAGTCTCTCTCGATCCTGCCCACTACACGGCAGGTGGGCAGACGCATCGGATAAGATCACAGACCTGGAAAAACCTCACCCGCATGAACCCGGGCACCCTTGCTAAGTCACCAAACGCAGCGAACCGCTTGAGGTGACCTATCGCAGAGGTGTTGGTTATCCGATAAATGGTTCCCGGGGCGGTGGTACCCATACCCGCCTCCTAAATTGTTGTTTTCAACTTTAAAATGAACGACTTTTAGTTAACTAGTTGCAAATCCAATTTTACTTAAGGATAAGGAATCGTCCTTAAAACCTTAAAATGAATGACTCCTTCTTTAACTGCGATTCCAGTTCTCTCGGATAACAACAGATATTTGTTTTAAAAACTAGTTTTTGAAGTAAAACTTCTTTAAGCGCGCTCGACCCTTGGGGGTAAACTGGTGAATTCGTTATGAAAGGTGGTGATTCTGAATATATAAGTTTTATTAAATAATATTAAACGCAGAGTTATTAAAAAAATATTAAAAAGTCCATTTTTAATTTTTTTTAAACTCCATGTCATTGAAACACGCCGTCAAGTTGATATTACTAAAATGTTTAGTGGTGACTTCACTGATCACCGTAAAGTCATTGTATGGGAATGTAGCGAATGTAGGTATGACACAAGCCATCATATTAACAACATTTCATCTTATTCATTTATTTACATACTGTTTATAGAGATTTAGTTGTTGTGTTTATTGAAACATTATTTAGGCCTAAATAATTCAGTTTCAAAAATAAAGGTATCTCTTATTAGTTTATATCTATTATTGAAAATATTCAAAAACTACCGTCCAAAAAAAATAGTAATGCTACTTCTGAGGAGTTTCCCTCGAACTCCGAATTTCAAAATGGCGGCGAGTCGAACAGCTGATTGCGCGATCTTATAGTAGGGGAGCCCAAGACGCTAAATGGGTAGTTACTCGAGCGTTGTGGGGACCTATTGTTTTGAATAAATCCCAAAATCCCCGGTTGGGGGGATTTAATTTAATCCCCTAATTTACTACTACTATTGTCAGGTCGGTCCTTCGGTTTCCATTTATAATATTGATTTTGATTCTTAAAAGCCAAAAAAAATAATAATTTGAAACAATTATTATACCACTCTCCCGTAATAACGTTGAAAAATATAATAATATAATTAATATAATATATTAAATAAATAATTCCACCTAAATAATATTTTAACTTATCGAAGAGTATCATAGTTTCTTCCATATAACTGTCATAATGGGTGGTTTGGTATATTAATGCTGTCATATAAAATGACAACACCTGTTGAAAATAAAAATAACTTTTCGTGATTGATGACGTCACGCGATCCACCATAGATGCGGTGGTTTTCAGGGATGCTTGAAAAATTTAAACTTTGACAATTATTTTAACTATTAAAACTAACTCTAACAATAAAAATAAATTTGCAGTTATTTAAGTTAGAAGGTCATTATTCATTAAAAAAAAATTGAAAAACCAAACATTAAAACATAAGAAAAGACCCTTTCATTTCAAAAATTGAAAAACCAAACATTAAAACATAAGAAAAGACCCTTTCATTTCAAACATCCTCAAACTATATTCTACAAATAAAGTCACCAATTTACATAGTTAGAAGTTCTTCGAAGAATGGCCAAAGATTGTGAATGTACAAATTCCTAGGTACTTGGCACTTGGAACTTGGAACCAGAAAATTGTTCCCTTTCGGACACACAAGTATTGTTTAACTCTGTTTTGTTTCGTTTTGCAGAACTTATCAATGGACATGGAGATGGGTACCAAAAGTATGAAGCAATTCGGACGAATAAAAAAGTACCTGATTGGAAATTCATTGGTAAGTTTATTTTATAAATCAAATAAATACTAGGCACTATTTCAAACTTCTAATTCTTTCCCTTTATACTGCTGTGTGATCCCCTCATGGCGAAGATTAATGTTAAATCACTCTTTTTGATTAATCTTTTCTACGAATCGGTTTACATTATTATTATTTTTTTTTAATTTGATAAATTGAAGCTTTTTCTTCTTATTTTTTTTTCTTTATTCATTGCTTTGAATGGTTATATCATTTGTGGATTTTACTACGTACTGACTCCGAATACCTCCCCTTACAATAAAGGCAATATGCATTTTTAGTGTCTTCGAAAAACAGAATTTTTTTCGACCGCTTGACGTCTCTCAGTTTATTGTTGCTATTTGCAGCTTTCCGTTTCGTATTTTAAATAATTAAGGACAATAAGTCAACCAGTGTAATCAATCAAATAATCTTCAATATATCACGCTCGGGAACGTCAAAAAACAAAATTCACTCAGCGCTTACGACATCAACAAGGGATTACTGCAATCGCAGTCCTAAAAGCACGGGGTGCGGTACGACTCCAGATACTAATATCTACAGCCTGTATGTCGGACGAATATCTACAGCTCAAACTGCTGACTAATATCTATGAGAACCAAAGTGAGGACGAATATCTACAGCTCAAACTGCTGACTAATATCTATGAGAACCAAAGTGAGGACGAATATCCGGAATATCTACTGTTCAAACTGCTGATTAATATCTACGGAATAGGTGATGTCGACGTATATTTACAACACTGGCAGAGGTTGGATTTGCAATTATGTATAGCATATTGGCATAACGTAATATTGCGTTATATATAACCTTACCTTACTTAACCTAATCTAACCTAACCTAACCTAACCTACCTACCTAACATATGCAATATTACGTTATGCCAATATGCTATACATACATAATTGCAAATCCAACCTCTGCCAGTGCTGTAGATATTCGTCGACATCACTTATTCTATAGATATTAGTCAGCAGTTTGAGCTGTAGATATTCGTCCTCACTTTGGTTCTCATAGATATTAGTCAGCAGTTTGACCTGTAGATATTCGTCCTCACTTTGGTTCTCATAGATATTAGTCCGATTTGTTCAGTTTTTGGAATTCCTGTAGATATTAGTAGACGCCTCCGTGCGGTGCCGGCATATATGGACGAATTGGATCATAGCAGGTTTGGACAAAGCAATACAGCAAAAAGCAGTGATTGTTTCTTTTTAACCCCATTTCCGTTTCATCCGAGTTTCAAATCATAACGGTGCTAAAGAAGTTTCACTTCAAAAATGGATTAGAGTTCCTTATTGCTGGGGATCGCTACTCCCTTTTCAAATTACCACCTTGAACAAGGCTCCTCTACTCCTTGCAAACCTGCGCTGCACTGATAGTCACAGAAATCAACGTGCAACACCTCTAAATAAGTAGATGTATGTTCTTCCAGTGACTTCCAAAGTGACCATGAGAGCCTTCGCCATGTGCTTCATCCTAATGACTGTGCAAGGTTACGTGGGAATCTTCGCAGTTGTCTCCTTTGTCAGTGAAATCTTTTTGACTGCTGGTAGCACCATATCTCCAAGCAGTGCCTCAATAGTGGTTGGGTCTTTGCAATTGACAGGAGCGTTTATGTCCATTTTGCTAGTGGACCGACTTGGAAGAAAGGTACGAAAATCTTTCGTAATCGTATTATCTTAATATTTGATTTTATAATTTATTTCTGTATTGAAAGTTTTACTTAGTTTTTGCGCATCTCAGAAGGTTCTTGGTCAAGGTGCCAAAGAGAGAGTTCATGCTGCCTTTCCTAAGTATTTTAGCAATTTTGTTAGTTCTTCTTCTTTCTTATGGTGGGGGTCAGAGGGGGGCATCTAGATCTACGAGTCATCAATTAACATCTCAGGCATCACCTTGTGGACTTCATTAATCCCACCGGGTAATAAAGAGAGCGGGCATTCATTGACGTATTGTGGTCTGCACACAGCCTTAGAATAGAATTAGCCATAGAATCTTGAAGACCCACCTATGCTTCATATGGGCATAACGGCTATGGGAGCACCTTATCCTATGAACGGTGGATCAGACTCGAGAGAGTCGTGTACAAGGGCGGATTTAGGGGGGGGGGGGGGGCACGGGGGCACGTACCCCCCCAGGACCGTATTTTTGTGTACTGTGGAGATTTCATCACAGTACATACTTAGAAGCAAATCAAATTATCAGAGTTGTTAAAATATATGAATAAAATAACAGAAAGAACATGAGTCAAACTCTTGTCTATTTCTGGCTGGAATTGCGAATTTTGTTCGTTGCATTCCATTCATGCACTTGCAAATGAAATATGATAATCAGCGTTTGCGAGAGCGGTACGGTCGGGGGAAAGCGCGGTCGGAAAAGCTCCCCCCCCCCCCCCCGCCCCATTATTAAAGTTAAAAAACACAAATTTCGACTTCATAAAAAATTGGTCCATCCTGGGGGGAGTGGATTGCCGCCACCCCCTCCGCTCCTTGTGACCCTCCCAGAAAAAAATCCTGAATCTGCCCTTGGTCGTGTAGGTATATCTCAAATCAACCGATTTCCAGTCGTTTCCACATATCTTCTGGAGAGAGAGAGAGAGCTATCCGGAGGAAACTGTCTCCTCCATCGAGAAAATTTTGTCACTAACTTTGTAGGTACTTTGTATATTCAAATAAAAAAAGCGCAGCCTTTTAACTTCAATTTTGGTTAATTCAGGTTAGGTTGGCTGAAGTTTGTTGGTTTCATAAAAAAAAACAGTATGTGTGCGGATGGCAGCCGCTGTTAGTCTAAATATTAATTATTATTATTTGTTTTTCTTCGCTTTTATTCAATTCCATTATCGCGATGCTGTTAATGTGATCTTATTGTCATTAAAATGATGCGGATATTATAATAGGATGTATTTAAATATTGAGAAAGGTTTGGAAAACCGGAGGTTAGTGTGTAAGAACTACGATGCAGTAATTCGAGAGAGAATGGCGGTTCATTTCGAAACTGCTCTCTCGTTCAGAACCGCAGTCCAACCTCTATTACTCTGAGAGTCCAACACACATGTTGCAGTATGGCAACTGAATGAATATTGCCAGTATTTAAAATCAAATTACAAGTAGTTCCTACATCCTGTTTTGTTATGGAACCGATTTTATAATACCAACCACTGATAATATCAACACTTCTTGTTTGTCCAGGTTCTCTTCATCGCCTCTTCTGCTGTCCTTGGTTGCGGAATGTTCACCCTGGGTACCTACTTCTACTTTAAGGTCCACGGACACGACATGAGCTTCGTGGGATGGATTCCAGTGACTGCCTTGTCGGTTGGCATATTCATGGACGCAGCGGGAGTGGGTCCCATACCTTTTGTGATTGCAAATGAAGTGTTTATGGTCCAGGTAAGCAACTTCCAAATTTACTACAAAACGGATTTAAACCTTCAGGAGGTCTACCTTTATCAGTACGATATTGATCAAATCCGTCATCAATTCGTCAGTTACCAATATTTTCGAGCACGGTCAATGATTGATAACACATATTCTGATCGACGCGACCATTGATAAATTTTAGCACGACCTTCATAGTATCAGATTAGTTTCGGTTAACTGTCAATATACACATATTTTTTAATAATGTCGTTCATTATGCAAAATTACTGGCTTTTTTTTTTTTTTTTTACAGTGAATACCGCACAAGAATCTCAACTGCTCCCGTCTGGAGCCAGTGAGACTATGCCATCCCCAATTGGGGTATGTTGTGAGGCTGAAGGTAGTGGGGAGGGGAAAGAGGTGGGGGAGAGGAAGGTTGGGAAGTACCTGGCTATTCAGATCTAGTCACCAAACACGGCTAAAGCCATTTTCAAGCAACGTTTCAATTCTGAATGGTGGTCTTACACCAGGGCGATACTAATAGTATCTTCCACTCTGGAACGTGCCGCAAATATACTATATATTATTTTAAATGAATTAATTGTGAAATAACACAAATTAATCAAATAAAATTTATTTGCGCACGCCGGGTTCGAACCCGCGACCTCCGGATTGTGAGTCAAGAGTCTTAGCCACTGGACTACGGAGGTCGTCAATATAATGAACGAACGAACGTCGGCTTATTTAATGAACGAATTGAACTAATGAAGCTTTTGGAATTGGAAAAAAATAGTAGGTTTAAGCGATCCATAGACTTAAATAATGCATCTAGGACGCGACCAATTTATTCCGTTCAATCTTTGAGAAACGAAAATGGTTTAAATATGACTAAAGTCCTCATTAAATAATTAACTCCCTTTTAGTGTGAAAAGATAAATGCCGACCGACAACGCAAATTTATGTTGGTATTTAAATTTAAAAAAATTAAAATTTGTTAATATTTTTACGAAATTGTTTGGCGTTTGAAATTTCAGAAAATAAGTTTATAAAAAACACCACCAGCGTTGCCAGCGTAGGTATATCGATTTCGTATTTATTCCCTAACAATATCGGCTCAGTTGTCAACGGTGAAACCGTGCTCGGTATATCGATATAAAATCATCGTAAGTTACGCCTATCGATCCGATATTGTAAAGTTATCGAGTTCTTTGTGCTTGACTCCCTGGACACGCAACGTTTTCCGTTTAAAATAATGGTAGCAGGTTTTTTCAAATGCCGTATATAATTTAGTTTTACAAATCAATTATTTTTGACACATTCAGCTACAGAAGGTATTAATAAATCATTCCATGATCTTGTCACCCAAGAGACGCATGTCTGCTCACCTGATTTGGCTTGTGATCTAGCTATAGTGCTTTAATCATGGATATAATCCCATCCAATTTAACTCCAAAAATAGATTTGACAGAATTTACTAACTTACTTCATCTCTTATAAGATAATTCCCTTTAAAAGATTTACCCACACTTCCAATCACCTTTCTGTTTTAATTGTTTTCAAATTAATATGTATTTTACCAAACATTCTTGTAACTACGATATTCATTTATATACCTCTACGCCTCTCTCGACACATGGTGTCGCGAAACTGCGACTCCACTATAAAATTGGCGGTTGTGCTTGAGAGCAAAGCCCTGACGCAACCCTCAAAGGACCAGTCCCGATAACTACGTGGTCGCTATGTTATATGGGACGATTAGATAGCATGCACTCGCAAAACCTGATGGATAGTCAGTCGATGTTCAGATCTGGGCTTTTGGAGAATTAGATAAGCCCAGAACGGAAAAGGAAAATAGGACTCGCCAGTTGCAGATGGGGCCTCTCTGATCTCCAGGTTTTGGTGTACACTTCACTATGTTTAGTAACTTGCAATATTATTTTTGCAACAGTTGTAATATGTGCTCCCTGTCTGAGACATTAATTTGTACTGAGGTACTGAGCTTGAAATAGTGTCACCTCTTCTTCTTGCAACAATTGCTCTTTTTCAAGGTGACATTTTGGGATAGGAATATTAGGTAGGTGGGATAAAATCAGGAATTTGACATATTCTACCCACCAAGTCTGCGAATGCAATACCCAACCAATCCCATATAATAATGCGCAAACAAGTATTATAATATCCTAGTGAGACAGGCATCGAAAAATAAAGGTCCCCAGTTTGAGTGTTGGTCACAACTTAATTCAATGTGTCTTTTTCTGATTCATTAGAATATATTTTTTTATATTCTTTCATCGCAAATTTGGTAGGATATGATTTTAGATTTTTCACGGCCAAAAGTAGTGTCTTGTAATGAAAGTTAGTCCACTCAATGTGGTTTTTTGCGTTTAATTTTAGTGTAGCCATTTAATATCACGATCTAGCTTATCATGGATCAGGTCGCTAGCAATAACACTTATTATGTAGATGGTGATAAGGTTTACATTCGCGTTTAACACCGGCCGCCTTTTTGACTTATTCACGAAAAAACATCGCCAAAAAGCTTGTTTTATTTTATTTTGTGACAATAAACACCAACGCAGAAATTCTCAGGCGGGCTATAGCAGATAGAGAACTGCTTACAATAATAAAAGTGAGGAAAATTTAATATCTGGGTCATATGCTTCGAGGGGAGAAGTATCACTTGCTCCAATTAATATTGAAAGGCAAGATAGAGGGTCGCCTAGGGCCTGGTAGGATACAAATGTCTTGGCTGCGGAATGTACGAGAGTGAACCGGCATTAGAAGTGTGGAGGAGCTATTCCGGGCAGCGCAAGACTGAGAGACATTTTCCAGAATGATCACCAAGTTCGGGGAGATCTGATAGGGCAAACCAAGAAGAAATATTTCTAAGCGATCTAATTTTCAAGGCAAAATCACCTTAATATTTATGGAATATTTGTGGGTTTCAATTTCCTCCGTAATTAGGCACGCTCGATGCGTTTTGGACCTTCCCAGCATTTTAGGCACAAATCCAATGTAACGGTGCTCGGCAATTTGTGTGAATGTATCTGCATATTATTTTAACAACTCTTAACACTTCTTCCAGGCTCACGGAATAGCTGTCACCATCTTATCAATTTGGTTTTGGGTCACCCAGTTCGTGCAGACCCAGTTCTACAAATCCGCCGAGAGCGCCATGGGGAGTGAGGGAATCTTCTGGGGTTTCTCAGCAGTGGCCTTCTTCGGCACCCTTTTCACCATCTTCCTGGTGCCGGAGACCAAGGGAAAGTCGCTCGAGGAAATCCTGCAGCTCTTTGACAGCAAGTTGAAGAAAGAAGAAGTCGTTGATGGCTTTGAAGACGTGAGGATAGATGATTCGGGACATTTATGAAGAAATTAGCTAGAATTGATTGGATGGGTTGTTTCACAGAATTTGAACAATTCATCAAATTTCAAAATTAATTTTCAAATTCTGTAAAGGTTCCATTCAAGTTCTGTTATTAGATCATTATTGGCCAGTTATTTCACAAACTTTCATAGAACTTGACAATTATCTTTGAAATTAGATGGATAGTTCAAATTCTGTGAAACAGTTAGTCAATGGGATGCGTTATTTTACAGAATTGGAATAATTCATCAAATTTGTATGTTAAACTATAAGTTCTGTAAAAGTATTCAAGTTATGTTATTATCCCAGTACTGTGCAGCAATCGGCCCATGACTACATAATAACAGAACTTGAATTGAACTTTCGCAGAAGTTGAATTTCAACTTTTGAAATTTGATAAATTGTTCGAATTCTGTGAAACTTTCATGCTTAATATTTTTTATGTAAATTAGGTACCAAAATAAAAATATTTTTATTTAAATGTGCAAATAATATTAGTTTTTATTGATTCTATTTTTACCTGGATACTCCACAACCATCACAACTGTCCGAAGCCAGTGAGACTACGACATCCCCAAGTTTATGTTGTGAAATTAGGAAGGAGAAAGCTGTTATGGTTTACAATATTAATATATAAGTTCTTTGGACTTAGTCCAGTTAGTAGAGGTCTTTGACTTGCAGAGTTGTTATAACATAGGAACCCTGAATTAACTTCCAAGTTTTTGACCTTAGGTCTGATATCAATAAAAAAATCAGAGTGTGTAATTCACACACGGTAGAAATGAAACTAAGAAAATAGCTAGATGTCACTTTCTTTTTTTTGCATGTTTAGTTTAAAGTGGTTTGAAGATTGGATATTGGATATTGATTTAACAAAAATAAAAATGATTTTTTTTTGTAGGATTCGAACCTCCAGTTCGCTTGATGTGTCTCTCTGGTCGCTGAGACTTGTCAGGCACCTTGCCCACTGCGCTATCGAAGGCCCGCGCCAAAGCGCGAATTTACCGCATTATATTAGAACCGAGTATTTGTGTAGATCTGAGCTGTGACGCATTTCCGTTTCATCCGAATTTCAAATCACTAACGGAGCTAAAGAAGTTTCACTTCAAATATCTCCATTTATTCTACCTCGTGGTGGTGTGGAAATGAGTTCAGTTATTATAATTGTGTAATGAATAGCCAGGAATAATAAAATAACATATTTAAGATGGAGAAATTAAGAATTTTATTAAAAAAAATATTATTTCCGCTGCTGTAAATCATTATAATTACTTACAAAAACATATATAAAAATATAATTTATGCAATTTTATCTTCTTTTAGTTTGTCTCATATGAGTTTATCGTAGGATTAACTGTTGAGGAATTATTATGAAAAAACAAATTTTTGGCAGCTGTCAAGCAAGATGGCATTTTTTCAATAAATTATATTTTTTCAATAAGTTGAATGATTTTTCATTTGAAGTAGGGGAAATTGAGATTAATTCGAGTGCACAGACACGCCCAAGACATACTTCTACGTCTACACGTTTTCCCTACTTTCTATAATGGTGCACAAGAGTCTTTAATAGATAACTGGCCAGAATTTCCAGAAATAATCAACAGGTTATTAGCATATAAATAACTCGTAATTTGGGTATAAAACGGTTATTTGGTTATTTTATAGATCCTGCTTTATTGTTACTTTTTTCCATTAGCTCCTCACAGGAGACCCTAAGGAAACTAATTCCCACCAGGGCCTGTCATCTTAGGGTATGCTGTATGGAGGGCCTTTTTAGGAAAGGAAGGAGAGGAAGTTCTGGTAAGGAAGTTCTGGGGTTTCCAGGACTAACTGACGTATGAACTACGGTGGAAGGCGATGATCCGAGAGAGTACTGCTGGAGAGGTCAAAAGGTATCCCTCAACCAGTCTCTCCCAATTCGGCCTGCTACGCAGTTGGTGGACAGATGCATCCGGCGCCAAGATCCGGACAAACCTCGCCCAATGAACTCGGGCACCCCTGCTAAGTCATCAAACCAGGAGAACCATTTGGGGTGGCCAGTGGCGGAGATAATCTAATAAATGGTTCCCGGGGCGGTGATAAATTGAAAAGTAGGTACAACTTTAGTTGTCTAATTATTAGTTATCAGTAGTTATCTTAGTTATACAGTTATTGCAGATTATGGTTTTATCAGTTAGTATCGGGTTGGTTTTCGACCCACAAAACGGGATAGCACTATGTATATGAACTACGAAGTTTAATATGATTTAAGATTTTCACGGCCAAAAAATTTGATGAGTCATTTTGGGGTGTTGTGCCAGTTGCGCTTCCTTCTTCTTTAGCCAACGTTTCAGTCAGCGCTGCATTGTGCATCATCAGGGCGCCATTACGCATCTGCCCTGATAACGAACTGTATCTGCGATGACGGACTGTAAGGTTGTCCAAAACGTTAGCTAAAGAAAGAGGCATAATACCCCCTTGTTCTACCGGTATTTCAATGGAAGATGCTCCGAGGAACTAACATCATTGATTCCTTCGGCACAGTCGCACAGGAAACAAGCCAAACGCGTGCCCAATATTTGTATGCAGTTGACATTTGTTCCATAAGAACGGGTCGTTTCTACGACTACGATCGGCTGTGGAACGGTTTACCAGCCTCTGTGTTTCGTACCTCCTATGGGGCTTTTCAAGACCCAGATTCGCTCCTTCCTTGCCCCAAAAAGACCCACCACACGTCCTTTTTCACGCGTCCCCAGAGATGACATTTCCCTGAGGGAAAACATTTTTCTCAAGGCCTCCTGTGCGGAGCCAACGTAAAAATAAAAATATTTCACGATGGACCCAAAAATAAAGATATACATGCAACCCGTATACAGCGCCGTCCCTTTCGTGATCTATTTAAGTCACAATTAGCTAGCAGACTAGTTCTAGTACCTAGTTAAATATCAATATCTATCACAACCGTCATAACGGTTTAATAATTAAATAACCGAATAACCAAGCTGTAGCTAACTAAGTTGCATGTATTTCTACATAACCGTTGTATAGTTGATTAATCCTACGGGTACACTTGCTCATTTGAAGCCAAAGAGCATGCTACCTAGTAGCAATTGCTACCTAGTAACATGTGTGTCAGTGACGTTGCTAGTAATGAGCATGCTCATTCAACAAATAACAGCCGTTTGATTAATGAGCATGCTTATTGGATTATCGGGTGGAAGGGGAAGCCTTGTAGCATGTGTGAACAGACTAGCTTATTATGAGCATGCTCATTTCAATCCGATCTCAGTTTGCGCCTGCGCATTCTTAGCAAAAATGGCCCGCTGGGGAGACGAAAAAACCTCGTGTTTCGTGATTTATTATGGGAATCACGAATATACTTAGAACACAAGGTCACTAAAATACCCACATTAGATTTCAAAATTCCCCAAAAGCTCCTTTACCTCCAAAATGAAACAACATTCTATTGAAATTAGCATTTATTTCTTAATATTTAGTCATTTTCGGATTTGTTGACATCTTGGACCCAAATCAAACATCATAATCATATTGCAGCCATAGAGATTATATACCTATATCAATGATTGCAGCACAAACTTCAGATATAAATTTAGCCATAGTAGATTTTCTAACCCTGTTAAATGCTGATAATGTGTACAAAGAGCCTCCGACAGCTAGGTACCTATCTCAATGTAATTTCCAATTTTACTTTAGCCGGAATAGCATTCCGCATTTGATTATCTCGTTTTTGTATGACACTTTCAATTTCAGAGAGTAGCTTGCCAAATTTCTGCGGAAGCATTCGTAAATGATTTTTATATCCGTTGACATCTTCTTCTGGCATTTCTACTAACAAATGAGTACTTGCTCCAAGGTTTGCTCTTCTCGTGATCCAATGACGAAACCAAATCGATCTTTTTATTTTCTTTTTTTTTCGCCATAAGTTTCTTCAGTAAATGCGTTGCAAGCAATAAGAAGAACGGAACTGACACTTGACGATGATGTTTATTATTTGACATGAGCATGCTCATTAAGTAGCATGTGTGTTCAAATGTTGGTTTTGAGCACGCTCATTCACGAGAAAGCTCGAACCAAGCCTGCTCATTATTGAGCAAATGTGTACAGTTGACTATTTTTGACAGGAGCGTACTCATTAATGAGCATGCTCATAAGCCGGCTTCTGTAAGCAAGTGTGTCAGTACCAATAGGTATGCCATGACCAGTTGTAGCTATTCAAATATCCATAACCACCACAACCGTGATAATCTAATACCCAAATAACCGTGTCGTCGCTAACGAAGTTGTGGGTAAGTGTGTTGGTTATGTTATATGCCAAGACTAGTTCTAGTTGAAAAGGTACTGACACACATGCTCACAGAATCCGGCTTATGAGCATGCTCATTAATGAGTACGCTCCTGTCAAAAATAGTCAACTGTACACATTTGCTCAGTAATGAGCTGGCTTGGTTTGAGCTTTCTCGTGAATGAGCGTGCTCAAAGCCAACATTTGAACACACATGCTACTTAATGAGCATGCTCATGTCAAAAAATAAACGTCATCGTCAAGTGTCAGTTCCGCTCTCCCAGAACTAAACAAAGTAATCTTATTGCTTGCAACGCAATTATTAATCTTTTGACGAAAGAAAACAAAACGGTTGATTTGAGTCCAAAATGTCAACGGTTATACAGTTACAAGGACATAATAGAGTCAGTGCCGTCCGCACAGAAGTCAATTTGATTTCGTAATTGGATCACGAGAAGAGCAAACCTTGGAGCAAGTAATCCATTTGTTGTAGAAATACGAGAAGAAGATGTCAACGGATATAAAAATCATTTACGAATGCTTCCGCAGAAATTTTTATTTTATTCCGGCTAAAGTAAAATTGGAAATTACATTGAGATACCTAGCTGTCGGAGATTCTTTGTACATATTATCAGCGTTTAACAGGGTTAGAAAGTCTACTATGGCTAAATTTATATCTGAAGTTTGTGCTGCAATATGATTATGACGTTTGATTTGGGTCCAAGATTTCAACAAATCCGAAAATGACTAAATATTAAGAAATAAATGCTAATTTCAATAGAATGTGGTTTCATTTTGGAGGTAAAGGAGCTTTTGGGGAATTCGGAAATCTATTGTGTGTATTTTAGTGAACTTTTGTTCCAAGTATATTCGTGATTCCCATAATAAACCACGAAACACAAGGTTTTTTCGTCTCCCCTGCGGGCTATTTTGACATTTTTGCTAAGAATGCGCAGGCGCGAACTGAGATCGGATTGACATGAGCATGCTCATAAGCTAGTCTGTTCACACATGCTACAAAGCTTCCCCTTCCACCCGATAATCCAATGAGCATGCTCATTAATCAAACGTCTGTTGATTTGTGAGCAAGCCCATTCGGCTTGAAATGAGCATGCTCATTACTAGCAATGTCACTGACACACATGCTACTAGGTAGCAATTGCTACTAGGTAGCATGCTCTTTGGCTTCAAATGAGCAAGTGTGCCCGTAGCATTAGTCTAATATCAATAACCATCACAACCGCCATAACCTAATAACCAAATAACCGAAAAACCAAGCTGTCGCTAACGAAGTTGTGGGTATTTCTACATAACCGTTGTATACCTAGTTGGTTATGTTATATGCCAAGACTAGTGTATAAATAAAGAAGAGACGTAGGAGGTAGGAGTATTAATACTGTTATCTATCGATGAACGAAGGTTATCATTGGGTTAACCTGTAACCTAACAATACTTCCTTGAACACAACCAGTTTCGGAACAACATAAGAAGGTAACTTAAACCTGCTTTATTATGTTTTATTAGAGATAATTTTGCTGTAGAAGTTTCATGATATATCGTGATCATACATATATACATAATATTATTAATAAAGTAGATGGGTCAATTATGTTTAACCACTCGGGTTTAGACAATAAATATTTTAACTTTTTTTTTATTCGCGAAAAAAATTACGATATTGAGCGAATTTCTATTTATTCTTTATTAATCATGGGGTGAGTTTTATCTAGGTCTTGGCGGCACATGTGTTTGCACACCTACTGCATGGCGGGCCGGATCCGGTGAGACTGGTTGAGGGAGACCTTTTGACCTCTCCGGCCGGACTCTCTCGACCCATCGCCTTATACCGCAGTGACCCCCAGCTTCTTACCCATCCCTTTTCTTTCTCAGAACTTCCTCTCCTTCCTTTCTTATAAAGACCCTCCATACAGCATCCCCATATGACATAGGCCCAAGGGCGTAGCTAGGATTTTGTTAAGGGGGGGGCAGACGGGGGGGGGGTAGGGTGTGTGTGACAAGGGGTATGGGGGGTCACCAGCTCTGTGAGAAGGGGTCTCACAAATTTGACGATAGGGACAGGGGGGGGGGGGTCAAAAATCATGAAATTCATGTGATGTAATTTATGGATGGCCCTTTAGCTCATGTGGGCATTTTGTTAATGAGGAACTAACAAAAATTTTAGCTGACTAACTTGAGTATTAGTCCCAATTCTGTGTCTGAGGCCCTCAGGGCCCTAACCGTATTTTAAAATATAAGAAAAGAAGCAATAATAAAACAATTAAAGACACATTTTTTACTTCTAGAATACATATTTCTAAGGAAAGGGTTCGAGGGCCTCTATGGATTAAGTCATAAATTATAAATACATAAACTGCTTGAAAACATTTGGAACCGTACATGGTTGAAGTTTTACAAATGCACGTAAAAATAATACATAAAAAAAGGAAAAGTAAAATACAAATAAACGTACAATATTTAGTTAGATACGTAAGTTATGCGGGTACAAAAAAAAGCTTTTCTAATATTTATCCCAACTTTCCATCATGCACAAAAATTATAAACTAAAAGGGTAATAATAAAAATTAAATTGATTCTCACAAACAATAGGCTACCGATGTAATATTACTTTACGGTTTGTGAGCATCCCTGAATCATCTAGGGGGGGGGCAGCTGCCCCCCCCCTCTGCCCGTACTTTGCTACGCCCTTGCGATAGGCCCCGAGGGAAATTCTTTTTTTCGTGGCCTTCTGTGTGGACCTAATGTAAAAAAAAAATGTTGACGAATAAATTGTCCATAAAGATTTAAAATGTGCCATTTTCGATTTGCCACCAAAATTACATGCCCGTTTTTATTTGTGAATTTGGCGGCATTGACGTCACGTCGGCCAACGTTGGTGACAGCCGTCTTACCAGACAATAACGTTTTCTATGTCATAATGACGTTATAGCCAGTTGGAACCATTTCGGAAAGCGCAGTTTTTCAAATCACCTGTTTATGAATGAAAATATTGAAATTACCCATTGTTAGTGCAATGATCACAATCAGAAAATTAAACTTTAAATCTTCTAAATGGTTTTTTAAATTATTTCAGTTATATCATCTGTAATTTTATTTCGAAATATTCCCGCTCGAAATATTTCAAATAGAATTGCTGTTTTTGAACTTATTCCAAAATGAGGGTCAGTTTTTAATTATTATAGACTGACACGTGCAATTAGAAATAGGTATTTAAAATTTTGAACGCAAACTTGGCTAATTTTTTTAAAATCGCTTACCGGTGGTTTTTTATAAGCTGTATTTACCACTTTATATGTGCAAAATTTCATCAACCTCGAAAAAAATTGTAAAGTTGCACACAATTCAAATCCACGCCACCCGCTACAGACTATGAACTTTATTTTTATTTTTTATTTATTTATTGTTTGTATGTTTTTTAAAACAACTAGGTAAACATTTTTTTATATGTTATGCAGTGTTATAAAGTATCTAAAAAAAAAGATTTTTCTACCATAAAGAGACAAGGCTTTTGTGTTTGGTGAGGGAATTCAGGCTCAATTATATGAAATCAAATAATAAAATATTGCAAATAATAACAAAAAAGATAAGTAAGAAAAACTCAAGGTTTGAAAGAAATAATAATTATAAATATGAACTCTTCCAGTAGTTTCAGGTGATTTTTCAATAAGCTGGAATTCATGATTATTTTTGTCAATTTTTAGATTTACAAGGACGTTATTGAAATAAGTTAAACCTAGATAGAGATAGGTAATTTATATTTGCATGGTATTGAATTTTGAGATTTTAAAGATATTCTGATATCTTGCTGGTATATTGAATTGTTAGTTATTTAATCTAGTATATTGAATTGTAAGTTATACGTTTCAAATTAAACGGGAGCGTCTGTGGTAAATGCAAATAGAAAGCTTTGTGTTGTCTCTTTCTAATTATGTATGTATAGGGTGGGCCATAAACTTTGGAACATTTGAAATGATCGTGAAAAAAAGTATAGAGATTGTATTTAAATAAATGATTATTGATAAGAACAAAAATATCCTGGAAAATCATTTTGTCAAAACTCCTCAAAGCAGGCCATTAGATTTTCGAAAACTTTTCGACTCAAATCTGGTGGATGTTGACCATTTCTTGGAGGATGTTCTCCTTTAATAGTCGCTGGTTTATTTACATAAAATTGAATTGTAATATAAAATATATATAAACACAAATATATTCCATAAAAAAAGTCAGCAGGGGTTAAATCCGGTATGCGAGGAGGCAAGGGTGGATTTAGGGGGGGGGGGGGGGGGGGGGGGCACTGGCACCCCCAGGACGGTATTTTTGTGTACTGTGGAGATTCCATCACAGTAAATACTTAGAAGCAAATCAAATTATCAGAGTTGTTAAAATATATGAATAAAATAACAGAAAGAACATGAGTCAAACTCTTGTCTATTTCTGGTTGAAATGGCGTATGTTGCATCCCATTCATGCACTTGCAAATGAAAAATGATAATCAGCGTTTGCGAGAGCAGTACGGTCGGGGGAAAGCGCGGTCGGAGCCCCCCCCCCCCCCCCCCCCCCCCCCCATTAAAGTTGACAAAACACAAATTTTGACTTCATAAAAATTGGTCCGTCCTGGGGGGGGGGGGGGGGGGGGGTGAATTGTGCTCTTGAGTGGCCTCCTGGTGGAAAAATCCTGGATCCGCCCTTGCGAGGAGGCCATGGAAGGAGATCAGTTTATTAGGGAAAATTTCTTTTACTCCATGGCCGCCCTGTTTGTTTTCCTGCAAAATTTCTTCGAAATTTTTAAACCATGATTTAATAAAATTAACACTTGGGCATTGATTAATACTCTGTAATTGGTGATGCGAACGAAATAGGCGGCGTGCATCATTTTTTTGTAAAACAGAACAGAATCATTGTTGAACAGAAAAGAACAAAATCATTGTTTTTGTAAAAATGTTTTACCCAGAAAGTGCGTTGCTCTCCCGTAAAGCGATCCATTGTGACTAAATTTCCAAAAAGCGAGGAACCACGCATAAGTGATCCCGCTCTCCTCCCCCGTTCGGAATCGCTGCTAGCAAGATTACAAAAGTGCATATGTTTATGGCCCACCCTATATAATATATCTGACCATAATAGAAAATTAATTTGATGATGTCTTGCTGGATTGAAAAATGTCTATCCATAAATTAGCAAAAAGAAAACATAAATTTAGCACTATACCTAAAATCGGACAACTCAGCATTATTCGTGTTATAAGTTATAACTAACAACATTTCCGAGAAAACCCAACGATTGACAATCCAGGCAACAACATTAAATTCCGCAGGTGCTGGCTAAAACTTTAATTCGGATGAGCAGGGCCGTGTTTGGGTGGTAAGACAGTCTATAAAAAAATACAAGTGTGCAGTTCACACGCGGTTGAAGGGAAATCTTCAGAAAACTGAAGTAGATAAGAATGGGGAGACTATGAAGCATCGCACAAAGAGGCAATCCGAATTTCAACCGACTTATAACTATGGGTGTTTACTCAAAGTCTATAGAGGTAATATCTGGTGTCCCGCAAGGTTCCCACCTAGGTCCGCTGTTCTTTAACATTTATACAAACGACATTGGATCATGCTTTCAAAATTCCGAATATGTGCTTTACGCTGATGACATGAAAATATTCAAAGTTGTGCATTCTCTCTCTGACTGTGAAGCATTACAAAGTGACCTAGATAAGCTTTGCAAGTATTGTAAAGTTAACTGTTTAGATATCAATGTTTCTAAATGTCATACTATGACATTCACCAGAAATAAAAATGTAATTAAGTACTCTTATTCACTCAACAATGAACCTGTCATCTCTAAAACGGAATGTAAAGACCTTGGTGTTTACCTTGATAGCAAACTTATTTTTAATATGCACATCGACTCAATCGTTCACAGGTCATATAAAATGCTTGGTTTTGTTCTTCGTATAAGTAAAGTGTTCAGTAACCCGCGCACAGTAGTTATGTTATATTTTGCATTAGTCAGAAGTATACTGGAATATGCCTCGCCAATTTGGAACCCGCAGTACAAATTATACATAGATAGCATAGAACATATTAAAAACAAATTTATAAAATATCTTAAATTCAAATTCAACAATAATTATTAATGCGCATTTCAAACTTTACAACAAAGACGAGTAATTGATGATTTGACATTTATACACAAATTTTTAAATAATAACATTGATTGTACCGAACTACTTTCCCTAATTAATTTTAACATACCATTAAGACGTACACGCCATACAGAACTATTCCACACGCTTAATTACAAGACTAATGCAGCAACTAATTCGCCAATCAATCGTGCTCTTCATGTATTCAATAATATTAATCTAAATTATAACATCGACATTTTCTCCGATTCACTGCCCAAATTTAAAAAGAGCATCATGTCAATCATATAGTTTAATGCGCATACTTACACGCATACATACACACATACAAACACACCCTCACACACACACACACACCCTCACACACACACACACACACCCTCCCACAATGCACATCACCCGGTAAAAATTTAATATAAACAAGATATTTCAATGAAACATATCATAGGTACCTAACTTGAAATATACTTATTAACTGTAAACTTTTTTCACCAATGTAAATAATGTACTGTTTGTTTCTGTTAATAAATAAAATAAAATAAATAAATAAATAACATATTTCTCTTGAACACGAACACTTTAAATTTTTAAGTTCCCAAAAAAAGTATGTTTATTCGAAGATAATATCTTTACATTTGACATGCCGAAACGGTAATTTAATGAGATTCCCTCGATAGAAAAAAATGGCAAAGCATAGTCCAAAAAATATTATAAACTTGTTTTTCTGTTATTTTACAACTTATATGAATGAAATAATTCGCAGCGTTTCTTTAAATGCTATTTAAGACATTTCAGTGGGGAGATTTTTGCTCTATTTTAAACGAGTTTTTTATAAAACAGTTTCGCTTAAATATTGTCGTTGTTAATATTAACGCGCTCCCTCTAACATTCTTAATTACATGTCTCCCCTTCTTCTTTTGAGCTCTTAAACCTCTTACCCGGGCGTTGACGAAAGTTAAACTCTCGGCCGCTCGTTAATGGGCCTTTCTGGGTCTATTTTAACATTATCGATAACAAGTCTATCGACCTACTGGAAGGATTCGTATGCGATTTGACGTCATCTCTATTTGAAACACTGCAAAGAACTCACTTTCAATTTTATTGTAATATTTTTTTAAATTTTTAAATTGTACAAGTATTATTGCAAAACATGGATACTACACAGTTCAAGTTTCGGTGAAATGCCACCCATTAAAAATGCCGCCCTAGGCACCTGCCTAGGTCGACAAGACCTAAATACGGCACTGCGGATAAGTAATAAAATATATTCATTGATTATTACCGTATTAAGCGATCTGGGAATCCGGTCTATGAGAAATCAGAAATTTAATATTTTGCAAGAATGCATTCGGCGAACGGTCGTCGAGGTGTTTTGACGTGCCTACGCGAAAATTAATAATTATAATTTATAAAATTTTAATATTATTGTAATTTTAATTCTTATAAATGTGATATTATAATATTTTTAATAATAACAAAATTTAAATGATATTGAAAAGTGCAAGTGTTGTAAAAGAATAATTTGTTATTGTTAAACATTGATAGTGAAATGTAGTGTTGTTTATATTGATAACTTTTAAAAAGTGACAGTAATTTTGAAAACGTAACTTTTTCAAATCATTATTTTTGAAGGGAAAACATCTTTAGCACCGTTGTGATTTGAAACTCGATGAAACGAATAATTGTGTCACTAAAAAGAGACAAACACATACATCTACATTTACAGGATTTAGCCTGCGATAGTTTAATCGATCTCCTCTTTGTGCGGTGCTTCGTAGCCTCCCCACTCTTGTCTACTTTAGTTTTCTAAAGGTTTTACTTCTACGTCTGCATTGCACACTCTGATTTTTTTATGCTAGAGTCCCAACTGCTCCCAGCTATCGAGTGCCAGTTATGGTATCCCTGATGACTGGGGTAGGTATGTTGTGATGCTGAAGGGAGAGGGGAGGGTCAGAAGATGGGGGGAGTAAGGTTGGGAATTACCCGGATATTCTTATCCACTAAACACGGCTAAAGCCATTTCAAACAACGTTTCGGTTCTATGGTGGTCTACTGAGAAGTCTTCCACTCCGTAACATGAAATCTAAAAATACCAAGTATTTATAAAATTTACCAACGCACGCCGGGTTTGAACACCTCCCCACTTTTTAGAGTGAATACTGTACAAGAGTCCCAACTGCTCCCGTCTGAAGCCAATGATACTATAGCGTCCCCAATCGGAGTATATTGTGAGGCTGAAGGTAATGGGGAGAGGAAGGTGATGGGTATTCAGATCTAGTCACCAAACATGGCTAAATCCACATCACTTAACGTCTCAATTTTGAATCGTGAACTTACACCAGGATGATACTGAAAGTATCTTCTGGAACGTGCCACAACTAAACTATATATTATTTTAAATGAATAAATTGTGAAATAACACAAATCAATCAAATAAAATTTACTTGCGCACACCGGGATTCGAACCCGCGACGATTCGCATTGCTAATCGAGAACCCTCCCCTCGACCATGGAGGCCATGAAAAACTTCCGTCACTACCTTCAGCCTCACAGTAAACTCCAATTGGGAATGCCATGGTCTCATTGGCTCCAGACGGTTGGGAGCAGAAAGGACTCTTGTGCGGTATTCACATTTTAAAAACATTCCTCTTTCATTTCTACATCTCCATTATCAGCTCACAGCATTCCTCGAAATGAGGATGTCATAGGCGGTAAGGCTCTTGACTCGCAATCCGAAGGTCGCGGGATCGAATCTTGGCGTGGCAAATAAATGTTATTTGATTAATTTGTGTTATTTCACATTAATTCATTTAAAATAATATATAGTATATTTGCGACACATTCCAGAGTGGAAGATACTCTCAGTATCGCCCTGGTGCAAGAATTCAGAATTGAAACATTGCTTGAAATGGCTTTTGGTTTTTGGTGACCAGATCTGAATAGTAAGGTACTTCCCCACCTTCCTCTTCCCCATCTCCTTCCCCACTATCTTCAGCCTCACAACATACCCCAATCGGGGATGCCATAGTCTCACTGGCTCCAGACGGAAGCAGTTGGGACTCTTGTGCGGTATTCATATAAAAAAGCAAAAAGTACATATATACATATATGTAATTTGAGTAGGCAAGTAATAAAAAAAATAATAAAAATAAAATGTTAAAAAATTCTAAATAAATCACAAAAGAAAACAATTAACACACTGACGGAAATTATGCATAATTACACCTTATGTTTTATATTAACTATTATCAAAATTGAATTAATTATAATCTTTGGTAGTGTTCGGATAAAAACTGGTTTTGACTCTCAAGCAATGAGAATTTAATGGTAAATCTCGAATTCGATATATAATGCCAATATAAAAGGACATAAAAATAATAGTAATTTATTTTAATGTTTTGGTATTTGTAGGTAGGACCCGCATAATCACGATTCCGACATTTACTTGTATGGAAACACCTGTAAAAGTCATATTGGTTAAATAGCATGGGTATTTTTTTTAAAATTTTGAAATGTGATCACAATTACAGCACATTTTTTACCCAAATTAGCATTGAAAATGTCTTCATTATATTGTATTTAACAGCGTATTATTTTCTTTGTTAAAACTTCATAATCGAACAGTATTAATACGGTAACGTCTGCGTTGTTGAATTTCAGAACCCAGCTTCGAGTGCATGTCTAACGCCACGCCATGCGCGCCGCGCCACAAATAACGTTGGTGTACGGGGAATTCCACACAAAACTACTGTTATAATTCGGTTTTGAATTCAAGAATTCGTCACAAGATGTCGCTACTTCCGCCAGCAGGTCGGATGGGGACGTCTCCCCCCTAGGTATAACTGCTACGAATTTGTGAATATGTGGTAACACTTAACACTCCGGACATGGAAAGATTGACGGTAATACATGTTGTATCAAGCGGCTGTATATTACATACGACGTCATTGCTCTGTCTCGGTTACTTTGTCCCGGTGACTAGCTACACTGGATGACAGTGGATCCAAGAAACGGGTTATTTTTTGGAACCAGTACCTATTGGTTTTATAAAATGGTCACCAACACCAAATGGGCGAAGCCGAACCACAAGCCGCTTGCGGAGAGGGTTTTTAACAGCTAATATAGATATTATTTGCCTAGGCAATGTGAAATAATATCTGCCTAGGTTCATTTTAAACTGAAAATTTAGGTCAATTGCATCGTTAAACTGCTAGGTAGGTACTTAAGAATCGAATTTTATTTCTGCAGCTGTTTAAATAAATTAAAATACATAACTTTCATTTCTAAAACTGAGTTTTTCCAAAAATATCGAAATCGATCCAGGGTACTAACGGACGTACTTGACTCACTTTAACCAGAGATTTCTGAAATTATTTGGAGTAAAAAATATGAATAAAATTTTGGTCTCCAAAATGAGTGAACGACCAACCCCTCACTCTGCCCCTAACTGTACACTACCTACTATTTTTAATGTTTTTGTAAAAAAAAAAATCAAAAATGTCACCGGAGACCAAAATTTCATTAACATTTTTTACCACCAATAATGTCAGAAATCACTGGTTAAGTAAGTCAAGTATGTCCCTTAACACCTCTCTAAATGGAGAGCCCTGAAACGATTGGTGTATTTAATTTTTTTACCAGAAAGCACTAATTCTTTACGAATTATGCCTTTGAAAATAAGGTTTTTCTTCAGAACGAATTATTTTCAGTTTTCTCTTTTTAACGCCGCGCCGTTTAGACCATGTTTCTTATGGTGACAGGAAGGGAGATACAGTCACGATTTCTATGATGTCTATGTATATTATGAGCTGTTTCCAAAACTAGCCTGACTGGTTAAGAGACTTATTCAGTTTACCTGAACCTTATTCACTTTACATTTTTTAAGTGAAAAATAATATTTCTTTTAAATTGTTTATTTTATTTTTTATTATTATTTATTGCCTTAAATTATATAAACCACCACATTTTTTTACAAACACATTTCTTAAAAAATTTATTATTTTCAGTTTTGAGAAAAATTTTATGTGGATAAACAGAATTTTCTTTAACTGAATGGACTTTTTTTACATGAATACCGCACAAGAGTCCCAACTGCTCCCGTCTGGAGCCAGTGAGACTATGGCATCCCCAATTGAGATATGTTGTGAGGCTTAAGGTAGTGGGGAGGGGAAGGAGATAGGGAAGGGGAAGGTGGGAAGTATCTGGCTATTCAGATCGGGTCACCAAACACGGCTAAAGCCATTTCAAGCAATGTTTCAATTCTGAATGGTGGTCTTACACCAGGGCGGTACTGAGATTATCTTCCGCCCTGGAACGTGCCGCAAATATACTTTATATTATTTTTAATGAATAAATTGTGAAATAACACAAATAAAATTTATTTGCCACGCCAGGATTCGATCCCGCGACCTTCGACTGACCTATTTTTTACAAAAATTATAAACAAGTGTAACACATTTACAATTGTTTACATATTTAAAGAGATTTTTAATTTAAAGTTACTGCAAAAGAAATTTGATTTCCTAAACATTTGCGATTTCGGAAATAGTCAGATTTGGAATAGAATACCACAACTGTGATACATATTTTTTATGGAAAAAAGTTTTATGTGACAAGACTAATAGTATGCAACCAAGTGGAGTGATATAAATAATAATAGTTGCAATAATGGAGGAAGTTAGGCACTATGATAGGCAAGGAAGTGTCGGAAGACAATTTTTGGCTTCTATTTTAAGTGAGTATAATCAACATTTCTATATTTTTAATGCATCTTTTAATGAATGTTACCTACCTAACTGCATGACAAAAATGTTAAATAACGTAAAATGTTTTTTTAATAATGGCCTGCAAGCTTAAACCTGCATGTTCAACAATTTAATAAATCCAATTGAAATCATTCGCAACGAGAGGCGGTTTTTTTATTGTTGGTATACCAGTTGCATTTTATGCTCACTATGAGATAGGTTTACGCATCTATTAAATCTTGTAGTTTTGTTTCTGTTTCTAAACATATTATGTTACCTACCCAACCTACACCAAGATTATCACAATAGTTTAAAACAAAGTACAACTGTAGCCCTGAATGAAGTTTCATTATTGAAGTTTACTTCGAATGGAAGATTAATTCCATAAATAAAGTTGTTCCAAGGATCCCTTTTTTTAATTTTGTGATTTATTTATGCGAAATATACAAAGTTGCAGTTTAGCTTTATTGCAATTCGTTATGCAACACAAAAAACAGATAGGAATAATGTTTAATAACATTTTTGGCAACAAAAAACTTGGAATTTGCAAGTTCCCTCTAAGAAGTTCCCTGAGTTCTCGTATCTTTTGCCTACTTTGCATATGGCGGCCGCCGAAACCGGAAGACCGGCCAATTTAAGCGAGTCATCCATCCAGTTATTTTATATATCTATGGGTTTACGTGCGTCAAGTTGCTCTGTGGTAGGGGGCTTGTCAAGATATACCTCGGTATTTTTAGTAATGGTATCACTATTGTTACTAATCTCTCCCATAGCAAGCATAAAAATCAACTCATATACCGGCCCATAGTGAGGAAAGCGTAAGCCGTCAAATATTTGGTGTGAGATTGCAATACTGAGGAATACAAGGCGCTGCAAAATAGCGCTATACCTTTGCACGATTTGAGAATTATTGTATTACTTATATTATTATGTTCTCTATTTTATGCAGGTGCTTGCAGATTCTTACAGATGCAATGTCGCCTCATGGAGCCTTATGAATGAGTTTTTCTTTTACCCTGTTTAATTTATTTTTGTCTTACTAACCTATTTTTTGCATTTTGTTTTTCCTGTTAAGCACTTGCATACTGCTTACTAACAACGTATGCAGGGATCAGGGATACTGGAGGACTAGATTCGTTCAACATAATTAAACGTAGCTTCGTTTAACAAAAAAAAAGAATCGTGCGAGAGCCTCGAAGGAGTAACCATCCGTTACTTATACCAGGGCGGGTAAGTGGTGGACAACCTCAAATATACCTTTGCACGAAGGTGTCGTCTCTCACCCAACATGCCGCCTAAAGTCCCGAAAACCATCTGAATGGAAGGAGATAGACTCCTCCAATTATCATCTATCACTCCAGAAGATGGAAACTTGAGTGATGCCCACTTGTGAAATGCCCATCTCATACATGACCCCATTCAGAAACAACCTGGGTTCGTACTGTCTCGTAAACTCTGGCCCTTCATCAAAAGAATACGGTTCTCCCACAGCCGTTATGCCCACATGATGTATAGGTGGGGCCTTAAATGTGATACGATGCAACGAATGCTTACTCCATTCATTCCCCGGCGGGATTCCACAGGGCATCGCCTAGTGCCCTAGACTGTTTCACAGACCTAGGTGTTTCTCTTTGACACATGTGCACAATTTCCAACATCAACGCAACAACAGAGTAAGCATTTTATTCTATTGATGGGGGAGCAAAAATTACGAGGCTTTGGCTGTCAGGCTGTCCAAATTTACCAATACTCCTCATTTGTTGTTCCAGTGTCAATGGCTTCCTTCTGCTATGGCTGCTGCGTGGGCTGGCTCTCCCCCGCCCTACCCACACTACGATCACCCGCCTCCCCTCTGGGCATGGCTCTCGCTCCAGCAGATGAGGCACTCCTGGCCTCCCTGCTCTGCCTGGGCGCCATAGCGGGTACACCGGTGTTCGGCGGCATCGCGGACAAGTTCGGCCGCAAGGTGGCGGGGCTGTGCAGCGCGGTGCCCTTCGTGGTAATTTGGTCCATCGAGACGGATCACTTGAAATTTTCTTTGAAAGAAGTAGCTGAAATATGGATATGTATAGAGGCATCCTCAAAATACCTGCACTGATGATCTATGAGGACAATAAAATGAGGGTTGCGATAACACTTGCATGTCTTCTGATCGGATGGAAGTTTCCTTCTGGTTTTAAGGGGAGGTTAAAATATCTTCTTAAAAGAGTAACCTAACTTAACCTAATTAATTAACGAAGAAGTAAAATGTACAAAAGATAATAACACACAGTTCTCTAACACACTTAGTGATGATCTGCATATCTCTCGTAACCATATGCCCATTACCCATTATGCTATCTCCCATATTTTACTCAGTCAATGTAGTGTATGTTATTCACATGGGCTGTCATCAAGTGTTTGGCAGTGTCTTCTTGTTCCCTTGTATATGTATAAGAGCATTCTTTCCACGAGTTGGTCATGTCAGATTTTGGTTACCTTTGAGGTCCACAGGTGTCTCCAACTGACCCTCTGTCTGAGCTTTCCTGTAGCTCTTAGGTCTTAGTTATCCGCAAATCTCTCGTGGTGCTGTTTCAGAAGTTCCGTAAAATAAAGTATTGGATGAGGAGCAATAGATATATAGAGCACAAATAAAAACAACGTACCAAAACATGTGTGTAAATGGAATTAGAACACAAGGAAAACATTTAAATTCAATGTCTAGAAGAGAAAATGTTATGGAGATTAAGTTGGACGTATGCCAAAAGAAAGAAGTCATCGAACTGTTTATAGGTTTATAATTTTAATGCATAGGTATCTAAAGATTTCTAAAACATGTGCAACCTAGTTACACCGGCTTGGTAATGGGTATATTTCGATATTAGGACATTCGAGTCTTGGGTGCAGAAAACGTCAAACCTCTTGCTTGGTACTATTACCTACATTAATTTGAAATAACAAATAAAAGTATTTGATGATATCTTTCAGAATTTACGAGTTCTGTGATGAATTCAGATAACGACACGTAAAAATGTTTTTCATGTACATTTTCGGACGAGTTAGCTTTATATTAAAGTCAAGCATCCCATTCCGGACGTTAGTAACAAAATTCAAACACAAATACCTGGCTACTATTCCAAGTAAAACATTTCCTAAAATTGTTTCTCTACTAGGGATTATGTTTTTTTTAATCTATTTGCATTCCTCTTCTTCTTAAATCGGTTCCTCATTGCTGAGGACCATGACCCCCACTCCAATTTCCATGGTAAACAAGGCTCCTCTACTCCTCGCGGTTCTGCACTGCGTGGAGAGCTGCGGACACCGACTTACCGGGCGTCAGTGATACTTGGTCACTCCAGCGCATTGTTGACTTTTCTCTGCTTCTTCTGCCTTCCATTTTTCTAGTGACTATAAGACAGGTTTCTCCATTTTAGAGTGTTCAGTTGGGCGAGCAACGTGATTAAAGTATTTTAAAATATATTGTAGGCAGACAGTTGATAGCCTATTGGTTACGCCAATACATATACCCACACATACACACACCTACATAGCACACATACATACTGTTACTGCTTGGGATTGGTATTAATATTGTTGCAAATCCTGTCCTACCTTGTTCCCAAAATCCGCACCTATAACTACCTTCACCACGCCAGTCTGCAATCAACAGCCCGCGCCGCAACATACCTATAGCCACCGTGCTCCCGCTACCTGCAACATTGACGTAATTCCGCCGTGTCCGCCGTGTAAACGAAACGCACGCTTATTGCTGTTTTCAGTGCCAATTGGACGGGGAGAAAGAAGACAAAATTGCCAGCATACAAGTTCTTTATCCTGTTTCGGTGAGTCCTTTCCTTTATATGCAGCATATGTTTTTCCTCGTTCCAAGCAGTAAACAGTAACACAAAATTCAAGGTCCTTCGTTAGTCAATCTTCGCAAATATCAAATCCACTCTACACACACACTATCTCATTCATCTTGATCCAAACGAGCCGGACATTTTTGAACCATAATATTAGTAGATAATAATCCAGCAGAGTGTGAATACGTTTTTACAATACCGCATATAAATAATTACCCGCATTCCCGCAGTTTGATATACCTACATGAGTAATTTGTTTCTTTATACCTATCGTATTATGGTTGGAAATAACATATTTACCCGCTGTTAGAATAAATAGATACAAGACACTGCTTTGATATTTATTTCTGATAACTCATGTAATTGTATCTTGCTAATCAAATCGCATTACCTACCTTATAAATAATACGATTATTTCTTAATATTCGTATTGTTTATATTATTGGATTACATTACAAATAGAATAATACGATCGTAATATTTATAATTTGTTAATGATAATAAACGCAAAATAAAATAGTGCACGGCGCATCTGTTAACCTTTCACAGCTCACCAGTCAATTTAACCCCGTGCGGTTATCACTGTGAAGTAATTAAATATTTATTAAATATTAATTAATTAATTCCGCATAAATAATACAGACACATTATTTTAACCGCAGTTTTAGTTGTTTATCGTCTCATATTTTGTAAAATATAACCGGAATAAATAAAATGGCTACAAGCGCGTCATCCGGGTCGTCTCGGGACGAAAGACGTCTCAAACGTTTAAATGCTAAACTATCAGCTAGCTTTGCAAGCTTACAGTCGGTGTATGACAAGATAAGGAAAGCTTCGGAAAGCATTAGCAATCGCCAATCTTTTTTGTCAGGCGCAACTACTGTTGAAAAAATTCGTTCTGAATTTATAACAATTTTAGATGAAAAGGTGGATTGCGAACTGGAATTGAATCCGGAAGCAATTGCTGAATACTCTCAATTAAATGCATTTGAAGAACTCTTCGGGGTTATTAAATATACCGAAGCAAATATGCTGTCCAATCCAGTTGCGAAACCTCGCCGTCAAATTAAGTTACCGCCTTTGGAAATAGCGTGCTTTGACGGAAAATTAGATAATTGGCCTCTTTTCTATGAAACATATAATTCGGTTATACATTTGAATGATTCTCTGGATAATACTGAAAAGATGCAGTATCTGATGTCTAAATTGACCGGAAAAGCATTGAATATTTGCAAAACTATTACGCCTACTGGTACAAATTATCAAGTTATTTGGGACGCATTGTGTACTAAGTATAATGATCAACGCGTTCTTGCTGAATCATACTTTGACCGATTGCTGAAATTGCCTCCAGTTAACTCGGCCACGCCCGCTTCTTTAGAGAATTTCGCAGATGCATACTCCGCTAACATCGCCGCGCTGAAGCAATTAAAAATAAAAGACCTCGCAGAATTCATATTGCTACAACTGGGTCTTAAACGGCTTGACATAGAGATTGTAAAGGCTTTCGAATCTTCTATTAAAAATAATGAAAATCTACCTTCCAGCGCGGAACTAATCGACTTTGTAAGACAACAGCAACGAATTCTCAACCGCGCGCAATTCACGCAACCGACCTCGAACCGCCTTGGCTCAAATATTAATTATACCGCTAAACCGCTAAAAACTAATTCCGCAAAGGCATTTATTAATGTCGAAAAAATCGATAATCACTCCATCGAAATTTGTTTTTGTTGTCAAAAAAGATCGCACCCTTTATACCAATGTACTAAATTCACAAGTCTAGAACCACGCGATCGATTTAACTTTATTAAGTCATCGAATATTCGAGTTTGTGTGAACTGCCTCAGTACTAGGCACATCACGAAAGCTTGTAAATCAAAGAGTACATGCAAAACATGCGCGCTCAACCATCATAGTTTATTGCATTTCAAACAAACTGATGGGCGAAAGTCACAAACAGACCCAATACCATCTCCCGCGTTACAAGCAGATGCCGATAATGATAACTTAAATTCTTTGAATCCGGTTTCGCTATGTGTAACAAATTCATGCCCTAGTGCAAATACTACTGCACTCTTAGGAACGGCTGTTTGCACTACCAGAGACGCTAAGGGCCAGGTACAGACGTTACGGGCTCTAATAGATAGCGGCTCCCAAAGGGACATAATTACGCGCAAATGCTGTTCACGCTTGAATCTTACGGTGCGGTCATCTCCAAGTACTTACGTCACGGGAATAGGTGACGTAAGAAATGTGACAAATGGCGTAACTTGCTTAAAGTTACATTCCCGCTATGACATCACTCAGTCGTATACGATTAAACCATATGTAGTAGAAACTATAACCAGTGAGTTGCCTACTGTTAACATTAACCGTTCCTCTTTGTCGTATCTTGACAATTTGCCCTTAGCAGACACAACATTCTGTACGCCCGGTGAGATTGATATTATCTTAGGATGTGACATATTTGCTCGCATTCTAAAGGCAAACAAAATATCAGGTTCTCTCGGCCAGCCATTTGCTATTGAAACCACTTTGGGATATCTCATCTTGGGTACTGCCCCAACGATGATTGAAAACCCAAGTATAAACGCCACGCAATCATTTTGTACGTTCACGCAAAATAATGATTTTTGCCTGTCGCGCTTCTTCGAATTGGAAGACATTCCAGATGAGAAGTTTTTAACGCCTGATGAACAAGAGTGTGAGGACATTTTTAAACTCACTACCTCTCGTGACACGGCAGGTCGTTATATCGTCGCGTTGCCGTTTCGAAACAGTCCCTCTGTTCTCGGTGAGTCGTTACCCGCCGCCGAACGCAGGTTTCGATCTCTCGAACGCCGCTTGATATCTCAACCCGCAATAAAGTTAGAATATGACAAAATATTGCGCGAATACCTACAGAAAGGGTACATTTCGCCGGTCGACAATTCTGACTTACCTCATTACGTTATACCGCATCATATTGTAGTTCGTGAAGATAAACTTACTACTAAAATTCGCATGGTGCTAGATGCGAGTATGAAATCCGATTCGGGTTATTCGCTTAATGACATCCTACATACAGGAAAGAATTTACAAGGTGATTTGTTTCGCATTATCCTCAATTTCAGATTGTTCGCAATAGCTATAACCGCTGACATAAAACAAATGTACCTACAAATCGTAGTGCAAGAAGAATGCCGTCGTTATCAGCGCATGCTGTATAGATTTAACAATAGTGACCCTTTACAATTGTTCGAATTTAATCGCGTCACTTTCGGCATGTCTTGTAGCCCATTTTTGGCTATGCGTTCACTGCGTCAACTCGCAACGCATGAAAAACCTCGTTTCCCACTCGCGGCAAACTTGGTGGAAAATGGCTCATTCTACATGGATGATTTCGTCACCAGTTGCTCATCAGTCGAGGAAGCTACCGAGTTGTCGACGGAATTAATTCAGTTATTCGCTGCCGGAGGATTCGACCTTGTAAAATTCTCTTCTAATTCTCCAAAGTTTTTATCCACGATTCCTACAGCTCGTCGTGTTAAGGAACATGTGGAATTTAATCCCGATGAAAACCTAAAAATACTAGGGCTTCATTGGATACCCGCTTCTGATCATTTTGTATTTGTCGTACACACCGACGAAAGAACGTGTACTAAACGAAATATTCTCTCGACGATTGCTCGTCTTTGGGATTTGATGGGTTTCGCCGCACCAGTTGTATTATTGGCTAAGCTGATAATTAAATCTCTATGGGAGTATAACCTGAATTGGGACGATACTCCTCCTGAAACAGTTGTCACACTTTGGCGACAGTTTAAAAAGGAATTGCCATTACTGCAATCTATTAAAATTCCTCGTTTTTTAGGAATCGAACCCCAATGTGTATTAACGCTTATCGGGTTTTCAGACGCAAGCGAACGCGCATATGGAGGTGTTATTTACTTACATGTTTACTGTCCGAATACTGATAAAACCACAATTAATTTATTATGCGCTAAATCCAAGGTCGCTCCGGCTAAGACGATTTCACTTGCGCGATTAGAACTATGTGGAGCGCTAGTACTTGCACGATTAATGCATACGGTCAGTAATACCTACACATCAAATTCGAAAGCTCATACGACTTTAGCTTTTTGCGACAGCACGGTTGCTCTAGCTTGGATAAATTCACCGCCTGCAAGATGGCAGACCTTCGTTGCCAACCGCGTCTCACAAATACAAAACCATCTTGGGGCTGAATGCTTCCATTATATAAGAGGTCAAGACAATCCCGCCGACTGCTTATCGCGGGGTCTTACTCCCGCTCAGCTAATAGACCATCCGTTATGGTTTAACGGTCCCGTATTTGCCCAATTACCTAAAAGTGATTGGCCTTTACAACGTTTTGATACGAAATCGATATCTGATCCACCCGAATTAAAAACAAAAATTTTGATGTCCGTTCAAGACAATAACCGCCCCAAAACAATTGCTCCACCGTTATTGTGTGCACTAGCTTCTCGTGTTAGTTCATGGCCGAAATTAATTCGAATAGTAATTTATGTTTTTCGTTTCATTAAGAAATTACCACGAGCATTCGAATTAAGCCATATCTTAGTTGCAGAAATCGCTGTTATAAATTCTATACAGCAAGAACATTTCTCCGAAGATATAAAGGCAGTCAAAGATGGGAAGAAGGTTCGGCGAGCGATTGCAAAATTAAATCCGTTTCTTCATGACGGAATTCTAAGGGTAGGAGGCAGATTGAGTAATGCTGAAACAGAATTTGACAGTCGTCATCCCATTCTATTGCCCGCTCGGGATAATGTAGTCAATTTAATAATAGACTACTATCATATAAAGAACATACCGCAGGGTCGTTGTTAAACTCTGTCCCTTACCGTCACAATAGATTTAACGACATCTTAGAAGTTAGTTCATAATACTTTAATTTTTAAAAATCAATTAGATTAGTTTCATTGTTAAATAGGTACCAAACCCTACTTCTAGTTTTATCTACCGCAGGTTCAGTATTATTTATTGAATCCTTTCAAATCATATTTTTCGTTTCAATGTTTTTTATTTTTTTTATTTCCTTGCTATATCAGTCATTTTGACCATTTGGTAAAAGCATTTATATAACTTACATAATAATTTCTTAACTTTTACATAATTTATTACATTCTACCGCGTGTCATTATAATTTTTGTTTGCGCGTTGAAACGTATTGGCACTCTTTTGGTTTATGGAAGTGGATTCTTTCATCCCCTTCCAGGCGGGGGGCATGGTTACGCCAATACATATACCCACACATACACACACCTACATAGCACACATACATACTGTTACTGCTTGGGATTGGTATTAATATTGTTGCAAATCCTGTCCTACCTTGTTCCCAAAATCCGCACCTATAACTACCTTCACCACGCCAGTCTGCAATCAACAGCCCGCGCCGCAACATACCTATAGCCACCGTGCTCCCGCTACCTGCAACATTGACGTAATTCCGCCGTGTCCGCCGTGTAAACGAAACGCACGCTTATTGCTGTTTTCAGTGCCAATTGGACGGGGAGAAAGAAGACAAAATTGCCAGCATACAAGTTCTTTATCCTGTTTCGGTGAGTCCTTTCCTTTATATGCAGCATATGTTTTTCCTCGTTCCAAGCAGTAAACAGTAACACAAAATTCAAGGTCCTTCGTTAGTCAATCTTCGCAAATATCAAATCCACTCTACACACACACTATCTCATTCACCTATTGTGATTGTGATATCTAGAGAATTTTTCTCTAGCACCACATTCGAGGGCACCACAGCCGCACTTTCACTCATTCGGGACAACACTAGGGAAAGAACTCTGGTTTTAGGTTGAACTGTAGCTCGATAATTAAAGTACAATTTTAAGCCATATTCTAGCATTATAAAATTCAATTGAGTGGACGTATCATGTTCATATATGTATCACAAGAACGGCACTATAGAAATTAACTTCATACCTGAAATGAAGAAGAATCGAACTTCAATCTTCAAAAAAACATATTTCCACAATGTACCTATTACATAAGCAACGATGTAATCAAACAAATCTCTTTTCAGTTGTGCTGGATCCTCAAGTTGTCAGCCACCTCCCTACCACCAATGCTGGCCGCCAGGGTTTTGGCAGGGGCTGGAGGAACCGGTGCTATGCTGGTGGCACCTCTCTATGCTGCTGAAGTTTCAAGTCCCCGTTGTAGGGGAATCCTGGGCTCCATCGCGGTGCTGGCCATCAACGCCGGGATCCTGTTTGCCTACACAGTGGGGGCTTACACGGAGTACCACACGTTCCTGTGGATTTTGCTGGCTGTTCCAGTTGCTTATTTTGTCTGCTTTCTATGGATGCCGGAGACGCCAATTCATTTGGTAAAGAAGGGAAGAGACGAGGTACTTTATTTTTTTATATTTGCTGAATAACCTAACCACCAATAATTTAACCCGCAGAGATTGGCAGTAAAACGGAATCTAGAACATTTTCCCCCGGCCCCTGTTTCAGACAGATTCCGCCATGTTCAAGCTATCTCCACCTTTCAATATTAATCAACGCTAAAATCGTTTTTTTAACTCCTCTTTTGTGTTTCTATCGCAAAATATTCTATTTTCTGAATTCAGCCAAAATTTATTTCCATCTTTTAGTTTCATACCCACTTCCAATGACAACAGTTTTGGTCGTCGAAGTTTTTGTTTATCTAGTATTTGGATTCAATTGTTCATCTTCTTCCAGAGAGCTGCAGAAGAAATCGCCTGGTTGAGAGGGCTCTCCATAGGGCACCCCGCAGTGGACGAGGTTTTGGCGCACATCAAGAGGGACCAGACCTTAGCCAACCAGAGTGTCCTGCAACTTGCCTCAATAAAGGAAATTCGTAAGTATTCCTGTAAATTTTCCACCCCTTCATAACGATTTCATAACGACTTGGAAAAAATCGTGTGGATAAATTTTTTTACATGAAAATGTCCCGTCTCCGATTATATTCCCTTATTTTTGTAAAATTCCACACTAATTAATTTATATGGCGACACTTTGATTTCCGGCGAATTTTTGAATTTGCGTTTAACGTTCACTAGATTTATTGTTTGTTCTATGCGAACTTATCCTTTGGTTTGATTTTTTGATAAAGATGGCGATGTGTTTACAGATATTACGAAGAGAACCCCGTACAATTTATTACTATTCGTGTGGAAAACGTTCTTTTTTAAAAATGATTTTGGGCAAGGTAATTATCGTTTTTTCGCACCTATAAAATTATGTCCCGTCTTTCCGGTTTATAAAAAATGATCTGATTTTTCGGATTGAAATTTAAAAAAAAATTGCCAGGGTTTCAATAATACAATTAAAAAAAAAATACAGAATGTCTTAGAATATTAGCCAAAACCGGAAAAAAAAAATAAAAAATGTGATGCAAGTGGCCTATTTGTTACCTAATTAATTATTAAAATTTTCTCCACGCTAAGCCCTATTGAAGATCGCGTCAGCAGAGATTAATGATGGCATATCTTGAAGAGTGCCTTCGTTGCTTTGTAAGCATTAAACATAATCATTATGTTTCCTGCCGCTAAGTATTTAAATATGTGCGTTATGTATGTTTGCATTTAATAATAATTATTATTGGGAGATATATATGGATAGTTGGGATTACAGTACAGGTGGTATCCCCACTATATGCACGGTCGATCGATAAAACCTTCTATCAATAACCACTGGAGCGATTTTGGTCGAAAAATGGACCACTTTTATTTTTCTGCGATTGATTTCGGCCCAAAAATGGACCATATTTTTTCTACCATTCGTAAAACATTTATTGTAATCATTTAAAACATTTCCTTGGCCAGCCATTTATTTTAAAACGAAGCTTTTTAAATGCTTTATCTATTATGACCATAGATGCCGATGCCGCCAATCCAAACTTCGTGGACTATTTTAGAACGATGTTAAAAATATATTTTTTATTTTATATCAGATGTTTAAGGATAAAATTAAGTCATTTTTTCATAAGTCAGTTGGCGATAATTGCGAGTACCTACGGTCAACAATTAATAAGAAATCTTCCGTCGGCCGATATACAAATTTTAGCGCGGCCTCCAATTTGTCAGATATACTTCTATTAACTATCAAACAAAATACACATATTTTAATAATGTCGTTCGTTATGCAAAATCACCGGCTTGTTAGTGAACGAAGGTGACATAGACAATGTGAGTGATTCTGTACATGTTAAAATCATAGACCATATTGTTAGGTTTTCCATTCTCACAGTTACAAAATGCACAGATATGCCAAATGATTGAATAATATCAGCACCCTTTTACCTAAAGCCAATATCAACTCTCCAACCACGCGAATAACTTTTGATGAATACTTTTATAGATATTTCTTCTTTCTTTCAAGTTTTCTACCCAGTGACCCTAAAAGCCTTCGCCGTGTGTTTCATCCTGATCACCTTCCAAGGCTACATCGGCATGTACGCCATCATGAGCTACGCATCTGACATCTTCATGGAGGCTGGTGGCTCCTTCTCAGCCAACACTTCTGCTATCATCCTGGCGGCGCAGCAGCTATGTGGATCTTATGCATCTATTCTGTTGATAGAAAGGATCGGGAGAAAGGTTAGTATAGTCGAAGAATGTAAGTATAATCGGGAGAAGGTTAATATAATCGGGATAAGGTTAGTATAATCGGGAGAAGGTTAGTATTATTTTTTTTTCGGGTTCTCCATAAAACAGTTATACACCAAATTATTACCTACGGAGAAGATTACAAAATTTAAGAGAAAAAAAAGTCCAAGGGGGCAGTTTCACTATGTTGAGACGTATGTCAAAAGATAGTTACTGAACTCTCTACAGGTAACATTGAAGATGTCGATGCTCAATACAGAATCGTTAAGCAGATAAATTGCTCTGTTTAATGGCGCATTCTGAAAGGAAGAAGTTCTCGCTTTCGGGGCATAAAAAAGTGCGTGGGATCTCCCACGAGTATACGCGTTAGGGACATATAGGCAGGGGCGTGCACTCCATAAAGGCACATAAGCACTGCCTACCCTGCCATTTTTGTAAAACATAAGCATGTAAATAATATTATAATTTATTTAATTATTGCTAAAAATAAATACACACTTTCAAAAATAAGCGTGAAAAAGCAGAGCAACCGAAACTACGCAAGCGCCTCACTAAAATGCAGTCTGAGCAGGAATTATTTCAATGTTTACGAAATGCACAAAGCATAGAGTAGAACTGTCGTTTTGAATTTGCTTCTTTGTGTTTTTTTTTGTTAGTATTAAGCCGTGCTTTCTAGAATAAAATTAGCAAATGGTAATCAGTGACGACAAAAACAACTGTTGTTACGTACTTCTGCCGAATAGTTGTCTTTCATAGATGCTAATTGTCAGTTCAAAAACGTTTGTCGTAGGTACTTTAATTCTGAAATTATCTGATAGAATATTAAAATTTTAACCTGTGAAACTTGTTATATTTTCCTACTGCCTACCCTGATCAAAAACTCTGTGCACGCCCCTGCATATAGGTTAATCTTCTTCAACATAGGCGGATTCAGTACAGTACCGGAGATCAGCTTAAAAAAATGTTTCCCCAAAAATATTTTTCGGCGGGCTTCTAAGGTGTTAAGATCGAGCATTCCTGTTAAAAACAACGATGGATACAGGATATAGTACCTATAATCGGGAGAAGGTTAGTATAGCCATAGCAAAGGGCTGTCGTGATAGTTATCGGCAAAGAATGTTTATATTTCTAAATTCTTCCCACGTTATTTCCACGTTTTTTTTAATGCTTAAAAAAATAAGCTAAAAATAACTATGATTATGGCATTTTTATTTTATTTTTATGTTAACGAATAAATTTTCTACATCGAACTAAGTTTTACCATTTTTGAATTATCGCTAAAACGATATTTTGGGACGTGGCTATCGTGTGACGTCATGAGTGCGGACGCTCCCTGACAGTCTTTATTTATGCTGGTTCAGCTGAGCTACGCTTGTGACGTCACAAACCCATTTGCAAAAAACGGGCCGTTTTAATTTTGTAAGTTTTAGGGCGTTTTTAAAATCAATAATATTGAATGAAAACATAAAATACAAACATTTTTAGTAGGATGATTAAAATCAGAAAAATGATCTTTAAATATTCCGTACATTTTCAACAGAATCCCTCGTTTGTGGAAATACCCCATTATCTTCCTTCCCACATTTCTTACATGAAAATGAAAAGGCAAAAAATACCAAAATGAAGTGTCACATGATCAAGTCAGTGCCATCGAGCAACGTTAATATGAAAAATAGCGGTGATTGCAGTTGGTTTTGATACTCGTTGATATTGCTAATTTGTGTGTGGTTTTAAAAATAAATAGAGTGTTTAGACTACTTTAAACGGTTAAGTTTACTTGTCGACGGCACTGACTTTGTAATTGGCGGTCTTTGTTGTGAACCTCCCTATCTGATGATGTTCTGGACAATAGCTATTACGTTAGAGTGGAACCGGAGCGCTTATATTAAGATCAATAGGCACACAAATATTAAAACTTAGGTATCTTCAACTCAGAAACGGTATTATGGTTGATCTGTAGAATTTTTTCAATATTCATAATATTATTCATGGTTATTGCGCATGGTGTTTATAATGTTTCATTTTTTTAAATTTCTAGCTCCTCCTAACCATATCAGCAGCTGTGGTCTCTATTGGCATGACCGGTCTCGGCACCTATCTCTACATGAAGGAGATGGGACATGACGTCAGCGCCTTTGGATGGGTTCCAGTGTCGTCTCTGTCATTGGCTGTCATGGTGTTCTCTGTTGGGGTTGGACCAGTTCCCTTTGTCATCACCTCTGAGGTGTTCATGGTTCAGGTAAGACTTCAATAAAGTTATCATCAATGAAGTGGCGTGTTATGTTAAACATGCAATTTAAACTGCTTTACCTATTTTTTTGTCCAAATCTGACTAACAAAGTTCTTTTATTCTATGTTAGAGAGGGAATCCTATTTAATTTTATTAAACTGGAGATTTTTTTTATTAATCCCACAAGAGTGTAAACTATGTAATTTTTGGGGTTGCTGTGTGAAGGGTATTTTAAGGAAATGAAGAAGAGGAAGTTCAAAGAAGGAAAAACTTTCCATTAACTGTCATTTGTGCATTCAGAACAGTCTTTTTAGGGAAAGAAGGGAGAGGAAGTTCTGAAAGAAAGGGGGTGAAGGGTGGGTAAGGAATCTAGGGGTCAGTGTGTCCAAGAGTGACGGACGTATCACCCCATCCCTCCCGCTTCGGTGCAAGATGATGGGTCGAGAGAGACCAGTCGGAGTAAACCGTCCCGCCACGCACCTGGTGGGCAAGTGCATATGTCGTTAAGACCTGAACACTCCTCACCCGATGAACCATGGCACCCCTGCTAAGTTACCAAAGTAGCAAACCACTTGAAGTGACCTATTTTTTTATATTAGCTCCACACATGAGGAAAATAATTTCCCTGTGGCCTATATCATCTTAGGGGATGCTGTGTGGAGGTTTTTTTAAGGAAAGGAAGAAGAGAACGTTCTGGGAAGGAAGTAGGTATGAGGGGTGGGTACTAATCTAAGGGTCAGTGTGTCAAAGAGTGGCTGGCGTATGAATCCTTCCCCTCAAATGGTTGAGGGATTCTGGCTGGAGATGTCAAAAGACCTCTCAACCAGTGTCTCTCGATCGGGCCCGCCACGCAGCAGGTGGTCAAACACACTTGGGCACCCCTTCTAAGTCACCAAACGTAGCAAACCACTTGGGATGACCTACGACAAAGGTGTTGGTTATCCATTAAACGGCGGCCCCCATACCCGCCTCCCAAAATGCCTGTGGTAGAGGTGATGATTATCCAATAAATGGTTCCCTGGGGTTCGCCTGCCAAAAACTACTAACTCACTAACTTTAAAAAAAAATACCGAATTGCAAATTTTTTAAACATTTTTTTTTCTTTAGGTTCGAGGTATAGCCACCACAATCATCATATTCTGGATGTGGATCACAGCTTTCATGGTCTCCCAGTTTTACAGCTCTATTGTGGCCTGTATCGGTGCATACAGCACCTTCTGGTGCTTTGCCGCCATAGCACTCTTCGGTGCCATCTTCACCATTCTCTTCGTTCCGGAGACCAAAGGGAAAAGACTCGAAGACATTCTCACATCATTCTCGTCAGACTTCAACTATCCAAGAAGGGAAAGAATACCCACTAACGATGACGAGGAAGTCAAATATGCAAATAATATTTTATGAGATTCGATTTGAAATAAACGATAAAACACCATTTTATTTTGTTGATGTCCATTTATTGTAATATATTAGAATATTATTTATGATTAGTTCTATCATTGTTATTTTGCTTTTGCTGTGCTCGGGTCACATGGTGTCGGTTATGACTTACGACGTGTGCCGTAAATAGCCAATCAGAGGGGGGCAAGTCATTTCTTTTTGTGAGAGCTTGCTGCTTGCCTGACAAAACCTAGCAAGCGAGTTATAAGGACGTTTGTCCTCTTGAAACATATTTATATTGTACGTAATAACAATAAACAGTCACTGTGATTTCAAAGAACCAAAATCTTTTAATCAAACAAAGTACCTACTGAGATACGGTCCAGTACTAATAACTAATAATAAAGACAAATATACTAAGGATTACAGAGAAGAAGATGAAAGTGTAGTTTACCAACTTAAAAGATAATGTTTTTACGCTTTATAACTATCCAAAAATATTCCACTAATAATCTCTTATTTTTTGGTTGTCCCTCTCTAAGCCATAAATATACTAACCCTCTAAAACTCTAAACTTTGAAAAGAAAAATAATTTAGTTTATTGTATGGCAATACTAACTAAAAAGCAAGAAAATGGCAAGACTCTTGCTGACTCTTGCCAAGTGACTGTAAACTGTGACAGGACTTGCACATACTAAAAAAGAATAAAAATTTAGTTTTTTATACATTTTACGAAAATTAAATATATTTTTGGGGATATAACTTTATTCTTTTAGTTAGTTCGTGTGAAAATTCAATACTTGGCACCTTCTAATATAAAATAATCATCGTATATAATTAAACTTGTTTGAAGGTCGTGAGGTTATGACAGATGACAGCACCTATCGTTGCATGTAGTCACTCGTTGACAGCTGATCGTGATGGCCCAGTCTTCGCTGTGAGGTTATATTATGATTTAATATTTACAAAAAACATATTAAAATTACTATTAACACATAAATTAGTGTCGTCAATACCTTAATTAAACATTTATCAATACTTTATTAATGATTTTCATTCAAAATATCGTTTTTAAAGTTGTTACTCAATTGATTGTGCAACCCGAAGATTGCCCAATGTTTGGACTTGGATTGGGTTTGTGTAGGGATGAATTGTCTATTTTGGGCCGGTACGCCAATTATTTGGACTACAATTCAAAGATTGAGATGACAAATGCTTCGGAAAGTCGATTAAGTGCTGTGCGACATCTGTAATAAGTGATTTGTGGCAATTTTCAGGGAATTTTGCCGCCGATTCGATGGCCCCTGGACTAGATGAACTTATATTCCGTGCTCAAGAGAAGCTTGAAGTTATACAGGTAAACGTTAAAACCTTTCTATTTAAAATAAGTAATTACATATAATATTACTTTGTTATTCAACAGTGTCCCTAATGAAAGTCATTATTGTGTGATACATCAACCTAAACAATCATTGTTAAATCCACCTGACCAATAATATCTGTAACATGTTTTAAGCACAGAAAAATCCATGTCAGTTTATTATTAACTGCGGCAAGAATCAAGCCTGAAACTTCTTGCGTACAACACAATATATATGGAAGAAATATTTCTTAATATTTTGGTAAAAATGTTATAAATAGTTTATTTTTCAGGTACACCTATCAACCGGTGTAGCAGCGAGCAAGGAATATGTAGCTCATTTACATCAGTTAATTCAAGAGGTAATTTTACCATTAATAATCTTATTGTATTCATAAAAAAATGTCTAAAAAAGCCAAGCTAGCAGTCCACAATGGATTGCTGGCACCTACCCTGATGTACGACAGTGAGGCATGGAACTGGCAGAGGACGGATGAAAATAAAACTGAATGCTGTAGAAGTAAGATTCACAAGAATGCAAGGCCGATGTAAGAGTACCTACTGAGTAAGAAAAGAAGGGATGTTTAGATGATTTCAGCATTTAGAACGAACGAACGAAGAAAGGAGTGTAAATAGAATATATGACACGAATGTGAATGGTAGAAGAAGTCGGGGAAGTCCGAGGAAGACAAGGCTCGATCGAGTGAACCAAATGCTTGCGTCGAGTGTCAGAATAACAGAAGGGAACGTATGAGACGATATACAAACGTGAATGAAGAAGCATCAATTTTCATCATATTTTTAAAATAAATGTGGTAAAATTATTTTTTTAAGTTTTCTATTTACTCAAAAATAATTGTTTAAGTTGCTTCTAAAATCATGAAACACTAAAATCTTTGATGGCCTTTATCTTATAATTTAAAGCAAAAATAAATAAAATAGCTCACATCCTTACTAAATATTTGGGTAAATATTTACCTAACCGCCGCAAGCCGCTTCACTTTTAATAGGCATACATTTAAAGAAATAAACTACCCATAAACTTAATTACCACAAGAATTATCGGTTTCAGTCGAAAAAGGCGGAAAAATATGCATTTAAATTTATATTTCATAAAAACTTTTTTGTACGTAATTTTTCCTTTACGAATGACATTTCATGATGTATTCTTTCCATTTTGAAGGGGTACCAATTTTTAAATATTAATAAAGGTTGCCATACCCGAAAAATTATTACCTCAAGAAAAACATCCCAGCTTTCTAGTAGTTTAGCGGCTACGCTAGGTTTGTGTAACATGGTTTGTGATACAAAAGAAAGTGCCCCTTTATAACGCCTACTCGCGTCAAGGCAAGAAAAACATCCCAGTTTTCAAGTAGTTTAGCGGCTACGCTAGGTTTGTGTAACATGGTTTGTGATACAAAAGAATGTGCCCCTTTATAACGCCTACTCGCGTCAAGGCAAGAAAAACATCCCAGTTTTCAAGTAGTTTAGCGGCTACGCTAGGTTTGTGTAACATGGTTTGTGATTCAAAAGAATATACTCCAATTATGTATTTATTCAGAATATGAAAATTTGTATGGTGCAACCTTTAGTACCTTCCTCGAATATGTGTGATTTTTTGCGATATGGCAATCTTTTTTAATATTTTTCCATTGGTACCCTGGAAATCGGTCAGTATGCAAAATAATGTAAAAATAATGCAAAAATAATGATCTCAAATCCAAAATTAAGATTTGTATGAAACGGCCGAAACACTCTGCACGAACGTTCCACTTAAGTCTGAGCTCAAACTTGTTTCAATATTGAACTATCCACTAATATAATTAATATGTGTAATTGTTTGTTAATTACATGAATTGCCCCAAGCTAAAATACTACTCTGTTAAAGTAAACAACTTTTAGAGAATGTCTTGCTAATAATGAGATTTTAGAAATATATTTTGACAATTTGTTGGTCATTTGGACTCATCATTCACAAACACACAACTTATAATATATGCTGATTTTAATATATTTATTTTTTTACCAACTTCATATATTTTATTAAAATGTATTATGTTTTTCATATTATAAAATGGGGGCCTCAGTACGGGTAACCCACCCAGTGAGGCCAACCCAACATTATATAAATTACAAGCAAACCTGGCCACACATTGCTGTGGCTAACGAAACACAACCGCCATCTACTGACAACACCATTACCCAACCTTTATAACCAACGCACTTTGTTAATTTGCATACATATTGAATCCACAGTGCCCGCTTGTCAGCCTGCTGCCCGCAGCCCGCATTATTATATATTTCAACCAATTTACACAAAACCTTGACAAATTATATATCCTTCCTCATGAATCACTCTATCTATTGGTGAAAACCACATGAAAATCCGTTGCGGGGTTTAAAAGATCTAAGCATACAGACAGCGGGAGCGACTTTACTTCATACTATGTAATCTACTACACTATATAAAGAGGAAAGATTTGTTTGTTTGTTTGGCATTGAATAGGCTCCGAAACTACTGAACCGATTTGAAAAATTCTTTCACGGTTGGGAAGCTACACTATCCCCGGGTGACATAGGCTATATTATATTTTCAAAAAAAATAGGGATCCTTACTAAAACCCTAATAATGTAACCCAGGGTGTAAAAAAATTACCTAAAATATTCTTTACATCGCGTGCGCTGCGAAAACTATTGATGATAGAATAAAATAATGTACTACGACTTTGCAGAACACATCATTATTTACAAAAAATGTCGCAACAGCATATGTCTAACTATTATAGTTATGCCACAATAAGTGTTATTTTATTTTAAAAATTTAAATAAAATGTCGCCGCTTGAAAAGGCTCTTTATTTGTATCTTGGTTTTAGTCCTTATCAAAATAAATTACTTCATATTCAAGAATGCTTCAATACCTTCATTTAACTTTTTGAAATATTCAATTCGGACACACCATTCGAAAGATATCACGAGTTTAAAAATGAAAGTATTAGAAACTTAAGAATGTATTAGACGCGGGAGGGGAACGCGGACGCACGGGAAGGTGATTCCGGGAGAAAAATGTATTTATTTGAATATGGCATTGCAACGCATGCCGGGAACCAGCTAGTGATACAATAAAGATAGCAGCCAATAAAAATATGCCTTAAGAAAATGAAGATAATGTTGGTAGTTCTTAGTCGAAGTATGATACAGTTAAATATGACCAAAGGGGATAGTGTCCCATTAGACCAGAGCCCCAGCATGGCTAGGGTCCTGGATTCAATTCCTAGGTATGACCATATTTTTTTCTGATATTTCTTTTTCAAATTTTCGATTGAGAGTCGCTAATATTGTCTTCAGTGATTAAATATTTCAATTTGATATTTTACTCATAAGTTAAAATAAAAATACATAAATGGTTTTAGTTAACTTTTTTACGAGCATGCATTAAATAAGTGTTTGTTTATATTGGAGCAGGCATGGGCCAGTCCAGCTCTCCAGGAGGCCTTAAGCCGGGCGATGGAGAACGCCCAACTGGCCTCGTCCCGGTTGCAGGAGGCCGCGGGCTCTGCCTGGGAGGCCACCGGTCTGCAGGACCTACCCTCACCAGCAGAGATGATGCAGCAACTATCCGACATCCTGAGAGACAGGAGTAAGTCAATACAGTTTATTTATTACTTTTAAGAAAGAAAGAACAACACTCCAGGGCTACAAATTACCTATCAATATGTATTTTTTCTGTCTTCCATTTTGTTATGTTGCATTATTACTGCACCACTTTGTTAGGGTGTATCAATAATTTCAACTTTTGAATCCAGAAACGCCTGGGGTCTCAAAAGTTTCGTCTCACAAAGAAAATGAGAACTGCATTTAAATTTATTTTCAAAAAATGGTTATTAGCTCACTAAAATGCATTCAAAATCAGAAAAAAACCTAAAAAAAATTTTTTTTAATTATGGTAAGTACTTAATTAATTTTTTTTTCAATAATTTAACGTTTGTTTGTTATTAAACTGAGAATATTATTATTATTTATTTCGACAAAAATGAAAAAAAAATCAAGTTTTTGAAAACAAGTAAGTCAACAAGAATACTGATTTTATCCAGAAAAGTGTTATTTTCTCCTTTTTTAACAAACACTTCACACATGTTTAAAAAAAAAAAATTGCATTGTGTACTGCAGTTATGGAATAAAAATTAAGTTTGCTACAAAATATAAAATATGGACTCTTATACTTATATAGTATAAATATACCAATCCCCATTCGCTGTCACTTTGGTATGTTGGTATTCCTGATACACTTGAATATATACCAATCCCCATTCGCTGTCACTTTGGTATGTTGGTATTCCTGATACACTTGAATATATACCAATCCCCATTCGCTGTCACTTTGGTATGTTGGTATTCCTGATACACTTGAATATATACCAATCCCCATTCGCTGTCACTTTGGTATGTTGGTATTCCTGATACACTTGAATATATAACGAACGGCTAGAAGATTTTGAAGGTACCACGAAATCTGGAAAGGTAAGTACTAAATTATCGGAGTTTTGGGAATAAAATGACGGAAAAAAACATGTTTTTAATTTCGGTAATTATTTTTTATAAATCATACATTCACTTTTGTATCAAAAACCGTGTTACACAAACCTAGCGTAGCCGTTAAACTACTTGAAAACTGGGATGTTTTTCTTGCCTTGACGCGAGTAGGCGTTATAAAGGGGCACTTTCTTTTGAATCACAAACCATGTTACACAAACCTAGCGTAGCCGCTAAACTACTTGAAAACTCGGATGTTTTTCTTGCCTTGACGCGAGTAGGCGTTATAAAGGGGCACTTTCTTTTGTATCACAAACCATGTTACACAAAACAGTCTGGTACGCTTTGCTCTAGCATCTTTTCGTACAGTAACAAGAATACCAACATAACAAAATGACATTTGAAAATAATGTTTGAAAATGGACGGTCTCGTTTCACAGAACGAAAGTTAATTTTAATTTTACGTAATCGAAATTTAGAATGTAATATTTGCCACTTCCCCCAATGCAAATAGTTGTCTTTTAATGTAATTAAGGTGAATCAAAAGATTTTTTCAAAAAAAAGTGCGTATTAACCATTGCCAGCGATCTCAAAAATTTACCGTTATATTTGTCAGTGTGGCGCAGAACTGCTCTCATCTTTGTGTGCGGGGTGGCTTGTGGCTCGGTTGTGGGGATCTCCATGGGCATCTGTTGGGGCTCCAGGATTGTGGCTGTTCCTCACTACAGGGCTCTGCATTCTCTCAGAGATGTAAGTACTATTTTATTATCACCCCTTTTTTATTTTTTCAGCAGTTCAGTTGTTCAACTTCATAAAAAATCAACAATAATTATTTAAGGCTGTATTTTGATAATATTCATGTCAGTATATGAGGGGGGACCCAAAAATAACGAGACTTGGGCGGTAGAGGGGAGAAGTGGAAGGGAAGTAGTACGGAAACTCTTTCTCAGTCAATGTGCTAAGCCGCGTCACTGTGAGACCATGCATTCGTCCTAAGTTTAATTATTTTAAGTCAATCATTTCTTCTTTCGAAAATGCAAAATGGCATTTTCAAAAACTCGTCTGCTCTCTGAAGATCAAAGAGAGAGTTGCCTTTAAGCCTGCCACGAATTGAAAAATCAGATGGAAGAGTACCCAGATTTTTTTCCAACATTATTAAGAGGCAAAAGCAGCCTGAAATCCACAAGAATATCCAAGAAGAGGCAAGAAGAAGGAAGATTTAAAAAAAAAACCCAATCCATTCCTTTATTCCTGCCCAACCTAAATTCCAATATTGGCTTATAAGGTTGCCATGTATACCGGTTGATTAAACTCCAACCTCCCACTACCCTCAGAGCATGTGTTCCAAGTCCTAAGAAATCAGTGCCCCCTGGTGTACCGGTCTCACCGGGACAGGAGTGCTCCTGGCTGGGGTAATACAATCGTATCGTATCGTAAGGTTATTTATTACTGGTGATGAGTCGTAGTGTTATGGGAATGATCTTGAAACCAAGCAACAGTCAAGCCAATGGAAGAGTGCTCTCTCTCCTCGTCAGAAAAAAGCGCGTCAGGTGAAATCGAACATCAAGACAATGCTCAATTGTTTTTTTGATGTCAGAGGTGTTGTACATATAAAGTTTGTTCCTTCAGGCCAAACAGTTAACCGACAATTCTACTTGGAGGTACTAAAGAGGTTGTGAGAGAGCATCATGAAAAAAGGTTGAATCTTTGGTACACTTCCACCATGACAACGTACCTGCTCACACCGCCTGTCTGTGAAGCAGTATTTGAGCAAGAATGAAATAACCCCAATTGTTCACCCGCTCTATTCGCCCGACGTATCTCTCTGTGACTTCTTTCTATTCTCTAGGATGAAAAGGGACTTGATAGGAAAATGTTTTCATACTGTTGAAGAATTGAAACAAAAATCGCTGGGGGCCATAAAAGACATTCCAATCAGTGAGTTTAAAAATTGTTTTGAATAGTGGAAACAAGTTTGGACAAGTGCATACACTCTATGGCGAATACTTTGAAGGCGACCAAATTTCAAATATAAAAAAGTTTTAAAGAAAGTCTCGTTACTTTTGAGACCCCCCTCGTGTGTGCTACTTATATATTAAGTGGGTAGTTGTCACTCGAGTGGTTAAGCTTATGGAGCAGTGTTTAAATATTGAGTTTGCTTTAATTTCATTCTGAGGACAGACAATACTTGTCTAAAGATCCTGATATATTAAATTCAATCTCCCCTCTTAAAATTGTCATCTGACGATTGATGTCTTTCCAGGGAAGCGCAGTTGTGGTGGAGGATAGTTTTGGAGCCGTGGTCCGAAGACCCTCGGATGTGGTGGTCAGCATAAGGGCCTTCTCCGTTCAGCCCGAGGACCGCGCCGTGCTGAGGGGCCGTGGCCGGAGACTGCGAGAGATGTGCCGGGGAAAACATCAGGTATCATTCTTTCATTTTGCAATGACTTACATATCTGTTATTTATTTTCTTCTAGACTTTCTGTGGCCAGGAAATCTTTCAATATTCGATCCCGTATATGAATATATTTTCTAGAATTGTCTGATGTTATCTTTTTTCAGGATGTAACTCTAGGACGATCATTCTCTGGGATTGTGACCGAGATGGGACCAGCTGTCACGAGATTGGACATAGGCGACGAGGTTTGTTATTATTTAATTTATTATCATGAGTTACACAGGTGTCTGGAAACTTGCAGTAAAAGTGGGAAACTGTTAAAACTACATCATCTGAGATTTTTGTACATGAGGGAGTATGGCTATTACCCGTGGCTCTATCCTACTGACTTTCTTTTGGGTATGCTTGGAATGAACCATCTACGGGTCAGAAGGGATGTACACATTGCTACGCATTTCTTCAGATTGATTCGTGGATGGTTTGAAAATACAGCTATCTTGGAGAGCATTCACTTCTATGTTCCCGATGGTTATCTTCGCCACCGACAGCATAGACTGTTCTATCTTCCGGCTTGCAGGACTAACTTGCCAATGGTCATGCCGATCGGGAGAGCAATCTTGCTGTTGAACAGAATTAATTCGGATATCGATATATTTAGCGTTAGTGAAGCTGCTTTTAAAAGGCATGCTCTATTAATGCTTGTATAGTTTTTGCCTACCATTTGTTTTATATTTATATTTATGTTTAATGTAATACTCTTACAACTGTATTTTAAAAACACATTAAAATGTTTAATTTTGTAATGTTTTTAAAAGAATAAATAAATTGAATTGAATTGAATCACATTCAGAGTCAATTTTCCGGTATAACTTTTTTTGATTTGATTTCTCGTTGTCGAGTAAATTGAGTACAAAGTTAAAAATTTTAAAATAAATGTTCGCTGAGGGTTAATATAGATCCAAAGGTCACCCCAATTGTTCGCTACATTTGGTGACGGCCATTGTGTTTTCCCACCTACTTCGTGGCGGCCAGGATAGGGAGAGATTGATTGAGGGAGACCTTTCCACCTCTCCAGCCGAACTTTGACTCATCGCCTTGCACCGCAGTGAGAGGGATGCATTCTTACGTCCATCACTCCTGGAAACATTGACCCCCAGATTTCTACTCACCCATCATACCTTTTTCTTTCCAGAACTTCCTCTCCTTCCTTTCCTTAAAAATACCCTCCACACAGCATCCCCAAAGATGAAATAGGCCCTGAGGGAACTTTTTTCCTCAAGACCTCCTGTGTGGAGCGAATGTAAAGAAAAAGTTTTTTGGTCCTTCTGTAGCCAAAAAATTAAAAATCTCTGATATAGATTCACCAGTTTCCTACTTGTACTGCAATTTTCCAGACACTGTGTATTTATAACATTCTTCATTCTATATTAATAACCGGTCAGTAGCTAAGTGGGCATCGTGTTTGGGTCTCATCCGGGCGTCGCGTGTTCGATTCTTCGGCTGGCAAAGTCCTCCATCACGACTCAAGCAATATTTTCCATATACTGTTGTGGTAGTAGGATATTTTCAAACATTGTTGGGTTATTCGTAACCCGCGAATGTTTGACTTTCTTTTTTTTTTAAAATAAATTATGTATTTTAACCATACTGTTATGTATTTCAGGTATGGGGCGCTCTGGGAGATTGGGAAGGGGGAGCAGCTCGTGAGGTGCTCTCCTGCCCGGCGCACCGCCTGGGCCGTAGCCCCCGCACCCTGCCCGCTGAGGCTGCGGCCTCCCTGCCCCACGGGGGCGCCCTGGCCCTGCACAGCCTGCACCGGGCGGGGCTAAGTGCTCACACGGCTAAAGGAAAGAGGTAGGATTCCCCTACCAGCCCATTACTAGTGATGTGCCCCCATTCGGCAGATGCTGAAAGCATATTTCAATTATTAACCCCTCAGGCCTCAAGTCAAGTTAAAAATTACAAAATGAAGCAATTATCGATGCACAACTGCCCATGTTTTGTTTTTGTCAGTATCAGAGATGGCGTTGCGTAAGGATTTATATTTTTTGTGGTTTTCTTACTTTTCCACTTACTTACGGGAATTGCGTTTCATTTTCTTTATACGTGTGAAGGAGATTTATTTTAATTATTGTATTTTTGTTTGGAGGGGTGCAGACATACGTTCACCGTTTGTCTCATTTTTGACTGTTGACATTTAGTGTGTAAAAAATAGGGGCATCATTATATATATATAAATATATTTTTTTATAGTTATACCTCACAAGAGTCTCAGCTGCTCCCATCTGAAGCCAGTGAGACTATGGCATCCCCGATTGGGGTATGTTGTGAGGCTGAAGGTAGTGGGGCGGGTAAGGAGATAGGGAAGAGGAAGGTGGGGAAGTACCTGGCTATTCAGATCTGGTCACCAAACACGGCTAATGCCATTTCAAGCAACGTTTCAATTCTGAATGGTGGTCTTTCACCAGGGCGATACTGAGAGTATCTTCCACTCTGGAACGTGTCGCAAATATACTAAATATTATTTTAAATGAGTAAATTGTGAAATAACACAAATTAATCAAATAAAATTTATTTGCCACGCCGGGATTCGATCCCGCGACCTTCGGTGTGGGAGTCAAGCGCCTTGCCACTGGACTATGCCGGCCGTATGTTTAAGAACAAAAGCAAAACAATCAGCACATTGACATTTTTGAGTTTTTGGAATTCACTCACTATTCAATATTATATTTATCACAATATTCCTGCGGCTCTTTCAAAATATAAGAATTCGTTACATACAAAATGTATGAGGAAAAGAATTTTCTTCATAATTTTTTTTTTTTGAACTTTTTCGATGTTTTGATAGCTATTCTGCTTTTCGGGGCGGAGACAAATCCAACAATTCGAAGATCATAAAAATCGGTCCAGCCGTTCTTGAGTTATAAATGGTGTAACTAACCCGACTTTGTTTTATATATGTATTAAGATATACAGCGTGGTGTTTTCTCTTTCCAATACCGCTTAAATCATATTTCTTACAATGATAGTAAGGGAGACACAACAATTTCTATTCCTATATGAGTTGTTCCGAAATTAGCCTGAGAGGTTAACGCTAATGCTCGAGCAGATCATTCATAAAAGCACATGATTGCTAGTTTATTGATGTTTCAGGGTGCTGATAATGGGCGCCGGCAGTGGACCGGGGTGTGTGATGCTGCAACTGCTAAAGGTCTGGGGAGCACACACCACGGCTGTCTGTGACCCCAGAGCGAGGCCTCTGGTTACCGCTTTAGGTGAGTGTGTGTATGTAGGTGAATGAGAAGCGATTGTTTCTACCACTTGTTCTTGCGTTAAATAGCCCTGCTGTGATAATATGATTGTGTTTCCTCCCTCCTATAACATGGGTCTCTTCAAGATCCAGGCTTACTCCATCCTTTCTGAAAAAAGTTCTTTCTCCAACCCTCAATCCTTACCGTCTTGCTACAATCCTCTTCCACACAGTCTATCCATCTCATCCTCGGACCATTCATTCGATTTGGGAGGCAGGTATGGGTACCGCCGCTTAAAGTGCTTCCCCCACTATTTCGCTACGTTTGGTCACTTGGCAAGGGTGTCTAGATTCATGGGGTGAGGTTTTGTCTAGGTCTTGGCAGCAAATTCATTTACTGCTTGTTGGGCCGGATCAGGAGAGACTGGTTGAAGGAGATCATTTGACCTCTTCAGCAGGACTCTCTCGGAACTTCACCTTGCATCTGGGTTGGAGGGATGGATTCATACGTCGTCACTCCTGGACACACTGAACCCCGAATCACTATCCACCCTCATACCTTTTTCCTTACCAGAACTTCCTCTCCTTCCTTTCCTAAAAAAAACCCTCCTCACAGCATCCCGAAAGATGACAGGCATTTTTTATTATAAACTGCTAATGTTTTAAAGCGACTGCTCTCGTTACAAATTGTAGGTCTAGAATTAATAAAGGGGAATTATTTTCCTGTGTGGAGCTAATATAAAAAAATTATATATATATTTGCGTCAACAGATAATTTTTTAATGCTCATTAATCCATCTTTTAGGCGCGGGTGATGTAGTGACCGTAGACTGGTGCGAAGACTCGGAGCGTGACTGCAATCTGGCCCTCTGCCAGCAGCTGTACACCGACCTGGTAACGCGGGGGCCCTTCGACGCCTGGCTGGTGTGCCGGGCGCCCCCGTGTGCCCCCACTCCGCCTGCCACCTTGCTCAGGTGCGGGGTGCCCCCAACAGACCTACGACCACAGCCCCTTAACACTGACAGGCTGCCCACGATACTCACATCCGTGTATCGGGTGTACTTATTAGCTAGGAAAATATTTTCGGTAAGTTTTGTTATTAACCTTTACATTGTGCCAACCAGAAACACAGGGTCAGTACTACCGTTTTATTGTGGCAATACTACGACCATGGCCCATTTCAATATACCACTACACAGAATTCAAAACTTGGGCAACATGATACAATATAAACATGAAATAATTAAATCATTTACCCATAATTCAAGTACTCACTAAGGAATTTCTTTAGTAAATTTAATAAACTACATCGACAAATTTACTAAACATATCTCTACCTATCATTTTAATAAATAAATAAAAAAATGCATCTTTGTAATTAAATATATTTTTATTTTTTATTTATTTATTTTTATTTAGGAAACAAACAGTCATACAAAATGATAATATAACAAAGAACATTCATATGTTGTAGACCAATTAAGTTCCATTAAGTTAAAATTTTGATAGTTTTTTTTTACCTATTCAACTTATGTGACAAAAAAATAAACATAATAAGGAAAAACATAAAAAGAAAAACATAAAACGTAATAAAGAAAAAAAGTAAAGTTTTTAACAAACATAGTTATACTATTTACTACGGATAATAATATTATAAATTTTCACAAAAAAGAAAAAAAAAAGTATTTTAAGTTATTAATATATTAAGCTGCATTTTATACGGGGTCCGCCAAATAACTTTTTTTTTTCAAAAACAGGGCGCAAAACATCGAGTGTAGCTTCGGCTGTGTGGCACGTAGCGCCGTCCTGTTGAAACCAAATGTTGCCAATATCCTCCTCTTCAATTTTTGTGAACAAAAATGTTCAACATGGCCCGATAACGATCGCCATTGACTGTAACGGCCACTCCTTGCTCATTTTCAAAGAAAAATGGCCCAATTATGCCTCTGGACCAAAATCCGCACCAAACAGTGACTCGTTTTGGGTGTACCGGCTTTTCAATGTATGCGTGCGGGTTTTCTGTGCCCCAAATACGACAATTTTGCTTGTTTACATACCCGCCAAGATCAAAATGAGCTTCATCCGAAAAGATGATTTTTTTGGCAAAATCGGCATCTTAATCAAAATAAATGTCGCAATATTTCCCAGCGTTGTTCAAGCGTATACACAACCATATTCGCTCAGCGGAAGGATAAAACTAATTATCTGTCAAATCAGACATGAGCTAAGTGTTACCATTCACGAAATAAGCACTAGTTGAAAAAAAAAACTTTAGATGGCGGACCCTATATGATTTCAAGTCATGGTTGAAAATGTCTACATCTCGTAAGGCATTGTAAGTTTCACAGATAAGTATTATTACAGAGTTTGCGCGTATTTTGATTTACTGTGTGGTATTCTAAATAAGTCGTTTTATCTGGTATTTTGTTTGGGGCAACGAAATGCAATATTTTCTAACAGATATGATGAATCAACAAGGCAGTTCATGATTTTGTATAAGAATATTGCATCAGAGATTTTTCTGCGTTTATATAAGGCGATAGGGTCAAATTGATGATCACTAAAGCGATACGATAGGTGTTTTATAAATTGTTTCTGGATATTTTCAATGCAATGAATATATGTTTGATATTGAGGATTCCAAATTACTGAGGCGAACTCGAGTTGTGACCGTACATATGACATATATAACAGAATTAGGGTGTGTGCTATATAGTAAAAGGTTTTGTAATGCGAATAATGAAACCCAATTGCTTATAAGCTTTTTCTAGAATATTTTCAATATGATCCCTAAATAACATTTTAGAGTCTAGTATAACTCCAAGATCTCTTATTGTTTCTACCCGTTGTATATGTATATGACTAATTAATACATTAAACGGTGTTTCTGTTTTACACCGTGTAAAGATTGTATATTTTATTTTTTGCGCGCCATTCGTATAATGTTTTTGTTCCATATTTCGCATTATTAACCAATTCACTATTATGTTAATATAATTCAACATAATTACTATTATTCGTGTTATTTTGTTCAGTTTTAGTCCTTTAACCTTTAAAAAATAAGAAAATACTATTTGTATACTTTTGCCTGTCACAGTTTGCGCACTACATATTATATTCCTGGTCCTTTCCATGCATTTTAAATGTTCCTATTTATTGGTTATTTTGTAGCCCTTTTGCAAAAAAAAATTGTTCTAAAATCTAGATAAAATAATCTTTCCAATGTGTTTATTAGAAATAAACATTTTTGTTTCTAAATATTAAAAAAAATGTTAATTTAATTATCAAAACACTTTGTTTTTACCACAATAATCTTTATTTAAAAAGTCGACATGTTTCGAGAACGATGTTCTCTTCATCAGGACATTATATGTACTAAAAACTAAATTATCAAGCATAGAAAGACAGGCGTGGGTGGAAATGGAATTAGTTGGAGGGGGGGGGAGGGGCGGAAAGAGGAGGAGCTTAGAAGATAGACAGGGGGGAGGGGGTTGCTTAGAAGATCATAGACAAAATTACAATGGAAATATGTTGTAACGGACGTGTCGTCGTCCTTACAAGACTGTAAATTTATGAGGGCACCGGTGGCTGTGCACTCCTTCCCTTTTGTCTGCCAATGATGATGATGATGCTGGCCTCCCTACATCCAGTGGGTAGTGGCCCTGGATGCGCCTAGTTTCTGCCTGGGCCTGGTTGCCTTGGGAGTACCCAGAGTTAGGGCCGGCTGTAGCGGCAGGCACCAGGCACTCGTCCAGGCAGAACTTCAGCAGGAGGCAGCAGGAAGCAGGACTTCCAGTGGTAGGAAGTAATAAAAAACACTTTGTAGAGTAGAATTTGAACTGAACGTAACATATTTATTTGGAAATTTGCATCATATATAAGGGGTACTTGTACCCGACAGCGTTCGGGCAGTGTTTTTTACAAAAAGTGGAGGGGTTTTCGTCCTCAGACCAAATGGTATAAATAGGGCGGTCATTATGTGGGCACCCTATTTTGCCGGTGTCACCGTTGAAGGCGGTTGCTTAAAATGTGTTTTTTATAATAATTCTACAGAGTTAATTGTGTACATATGTGTTCGTTATTATACAGTAATCATGAAATAAACCAATTGTCTATTGCTAGATTTTTAGTTAGAGTTGTTTAGCTCATTTTTGAGCCAAATTGCATAAAATATAAATTGATTTGCCGTTTGGCTGAATATCTGATTATTTACAGGTACACTGTTATTTTTACGAGGTCCCCCGTAAGATGTGTTAATGAAACCTTTTTGTTTCACCATCTTACGGGGCACCTGGATTTTTAAAATCGGAAAAACGTATTTTTACCGAAAATTTTCTAAGTGTTTTTTGAGGGTCATTTATTGCCCTAGTTTGAGTAATTTAAGGGCTAGAGACTCAGGCTCTCTTTCCCTCGATGCCTTGTAGGACTGCGGAATGAAATTTCTTAGTTTCATTATCCTACAAGGATCGTAAGTTAAAATATTTAACAATATGTCAAAAAAAAGGAAACATAAAAAATACGTTTGAAATTATAAATTGAAAAATGTCCCTGGTGGCAACCTGAGCATGATAGCGTTTATTTGTTGCACCGGGGGCATTGTACATAGAAAAATGAAAGTATTTTATTAATACAATATTACAATTAGAATAACTTTAAATTCTAATTGGAAAACAAACATAAAAATATTTTCAACGAAAAAGATCGCTGGCGGTACGGTACTAACGAGCTCAGTGGCCAAGCGGATTTTTGGATTTCGAGCGAAATCTCAAAAAATGACCACTGAACTGTAGAGGATACCGCCAAGGATGTTTTTCGTTGAAAGAACATTTGAGGGTACGTAACACGTCGGTTACATATGTTATAAAAAATTTATATTGGATATGTAAATTGGCTAAAACATACATACCTGCGAATATTAAAATTAAAGTATTTTAAATAGAATAAACTTAAAATTTTAAATACAGATTCCTTTTCTTAAAAAAATTTGTAATAAAACTGTCACCTCACTTTTTATCACATTCATACAATTTTTTTTTTTTTTTTAAATCAGTTTACAAAGTATAATAATTTTGATTACAAAATAAGTTACATAATAAATTTTCACTGATTATTTTTTTTAATGTTATTTCTCTTCTATAGAAGCAGACGCCTGTAATTAGAAGAGATTTTAAAATTAAATGTGTGTTACATCACAAATTGGCGTGAAATAAAACCGTCACTTATGACCGGATTTGTAAAATATCTGAACAACATATCTCGTATAATCCTAGTGCAATGAGAAGCATTATTTCTTTAAGCGACCGGTCAGTGGTTGAGTGGGCATAGCGCTTGGGTCCCACCCGGGCGTCGCATGTTCGATTCCTCGGCTGACTAAGTCCTCCATCACAACACAAGCAACATTTTCGGCCTTCTGTGGTGGTAGTAGGAGATTTTCAAACATTGTTGGGTTATTCGTAACCCGGGAATGTTTGTCTTTCTTTTAAAGAAAAAAAAAAATAAAAAATTTCATTTTCTAACATAAGAGAAATTACAAATATTCGCATGTCAGGAAGAAAGATATTAAACTTTTAATAATGTACGGTCACCCTGGGACAATCTGGGTCTCCTGTTATTATAACGACATATGATGTTTTGGGACAACTTGGGTCTCCTGTTATTAGACGGGTTGAATAATGTTTTGTTGATAATTTATTTTTGCTAATGGTAAGTTTTAGGTTATTTCTGAAACATTGTTTTTCAATTACTTTTTGCGTGAATTTAACAAAACTTCCATGAAAGTAATGTTATTTATTAAAATGTCTTATGCGTGTTTAAATAAATACAAATTCGAGAAATCAACGTTCAAGTTGTGTAAAATCTATTTTTGCAAGTTTTACATGAAATTCCTAAAAATGATGGAAAAACTATTATTGGAGGATGATTCATAGAGATTTTACTGTAAAAACTGTAAACCATACCTATGTAATATATTGCAATTTCAGTGGGCCCGCGGAGTGAACACCGACCCTGACTTCCTGCTCCCGGTGCCCCTGGACGCGGAAATGCTGGACCGTATAGCCTCGCACGTGGAGGCTGGCAACCTGCAGACTGTCGTCGATAAGGTCACTACTTATTTCATTTAGTTATTCCTTTGATGTTGTGTGGATTGCAAAGCTGAACTTATAACCATTGAAGCGCTTTTTGCCACAATATGGCACTATTTAAAATACCTCAGATTGCTTTGATGCCAATTTCGGCAAATATTCCCTCAATTCTTTAAAAAAAAGTTTTTTTAATATTTTTGAATATCCCTGCGGTATAAACTTGACGTTTTAAGAAAGCTAGAAGAGCCTACTTCTACTTATACTCAATAGATGTCACTGTCCTCTAGTTTTTTACGGATTATTTGGGTTTACAACAATGGAATTCATACAAAAGTATCTGATGCCGTCGCTGTCAAAATGCTTGCATTTAAAATGCCGTTTTTCATCGTGTTTTAGTGGATTTTTCTAACATATTTGTATGACTGCAGATACTAATATCTACAGCCTGTATGTCGGACGAATATCTACAGCTCATATGTTTGACAAATATCTATGAACTTCAGAGTGAAGACTAATATCTACAGAGCTAAGGTCGGATAAATATCTATGACGGTCCCAGTGATGACGAATATCTATGGAGCGTAGGGACTAATATCTACAGAGGGCAGCTGAGCAAGAGGTTGTACGGAAAAGCATAAACTACTTAAATTACGTAATACTAACCTAGCCTAATATAAATTAAGTTTTTTAAACTGCATACGCAATATTACGTTATGCCAATATGCTATACATAATTGCAAATCCAACCTCTGCCAGTGCTGTAGATATTCGTCAACATCACCTGTTCCATAGATATTAGTCAGCAGTTTGAGCTGTAGATATTTGTCCTCACTTTGGTTCTCATAGATATTAGTCAGCAGTTTGAGCTGTAGATATTCTTCCTCACTTTGGTTCTCATAGATATTACTCCGATTTGTTCAGTTTTTGGAATTCCTGTAGATATTAGTAGACGCCTCCATTTGTATAACCAGTGTAATAATGATTGAATTAATAATGTATTCAACATATTTCAAACTTTAAAATACAGTGAATACTTGTAACACAAACTTTTGCATGGTTATGTTCGTAGTTACTGCGTAAATTTGACAATTTTTCAGTTGCCTTCCAATTTATGAATGGTATAATTTTTCTGATTTAGGTCTACGCTCTCCAAGATTTCGAACTAGCCCTCGCGCATGCATGCAGCGTTGGAGCCATCGGGTGCACAGTGGTCCGGATGTCCTGATCCCGGCCGTCCCCGGGCGACCTATACGAGATGTTACAGCTCCCGTCGCCCAAACTATCCGCCACCAGAACTTGGTTCCTGCCCCAGAGGAAGGAATACCTCCTGTACGACCGGGTTCGGCCCTACTACACCATACTGCAGAATGGACCAAGATTTCGACTGTGAAAATAGGTACCCCTAATACGAATGTCTGGAAAATAATAATTTTATATATATACGGTGACCGAACAACTCAAAAAATTCGTAAATAAAGATTCGTAAATAGGAGATTTTTAACCTGAAAGCAGTTTTTATAGGCCTGATATTTAATTTTTTTCTGTGCTTATAAAAAGACTAATAAAAAAAATCTCACATATTTTAAAGGTAAATATGCATTCTATTCGCAGAAGTAGAGGTTCAAATCTGAAACGCCTGAGTGGGAACAAATAACTATCACGCTATCAACTGGTTGGTTGTGATATTTTAAAACATGCAATTTTCACCTACGGCACTTTTTTTTGCTTGTACCAAGTCTTACTTTTTATGGGGGGGGGGGGGGGGAAATTGTGCTTGGAAAGTGGGTGTTGTGCCAGATAAGATTGAGAACCTGAAGAAGGGCGGTCACAAGCGCGTTGACTGAGCAGGCTCCAACGCGCACGAGGTTATGCTGGGTTAGGTTATGGGCTATTTTTTTCATAACTTTTAATGATTTTTCAAAGGACTGATGAAATGACACTTTGTTGAGTTGTTGTGAAATCATTTATATTTCCCAATAGTTATTATTAGACATCGGATTATATGCACTAACAAAGTGCCAAAATATGCACTAAAAAAGGCCGAAATATGCACTAAAAACTCTTGATATGCCTAAAATATGCACAATGCAAAAGCAAAATACCATTTTTATATTTGTATATTTTAATTAAAGACGATACAAAAACAGCGAAATATTCTTAAAATTATTCACTGTTTTTGTGACAATATATAATTAAGTATTTTTCCAAATTTTCGGGCAAAAATTTTTGATGTTTGTCACCCAAAATGCCAAAAACGACTTCTCTACATCAACTGACGTCATCCGACAAAATTTAAAAATTTTGCGCCATTTCTGGAGATACCTGTTTATGCAGGATATGTATGACCTGTGCCGTTGATGTAGGCATTAAAGTTCTTCATGTCTTCAAAACTCGAATTTTTAAACAAAATAGCGTCTAACTTTTCACAAATCTTTTCTGATATTGAATTGGGAAGGGCGTTGGCGAGTTCAATCATTGTTTCCAGTATTTCTTTTGATTTAAATAGAGGAAGGTTTTTTGTTTCCAATTTTTCTATGGCATCTGGTAACTTGTGGAAATGTGTTGAGATGAGGACGATATTCTGTTTAATGGATGCTTCTTCAAATGCTAAATATGCACGATTGGGAAAAAAAGGCTAAAATATGCATTAACACCGTAATTAGAGAGTTATATGCATTTGCATATAATCCGATGTCTAGTTATTATATTGAGTGAAAGCTTAGAATGATATTCCTTTGATAGTTGAACGAACCGTTATTGTTATTTCTTCATTGAGAAATCCACCCACTACAAATGTGTTCAACCCTCTCTAATATGATAATACTTAATATTATATTATTTTATATTTCGGTCAGTTAGTTGATCGAAATTTGATTCGTACAAGTTTAAAATGTAACCCCTTAGGCCTCTGGCATATTTTGTCAGAATTTGGATGAAAATGGAATAATATTTCTGAACATATCCGAAAACTAAAAACTGTTTTTGAAAGTTGATGAAATATGCTTTCAAATTTTATTATTAGAAATAACCACTGTTTTGCCGCAATATGGCACTATTTAAAATACCTCGGATTGCTTTGCTGCCAATTTTGGCAAATTTTCCCTTAATTGTAAGGAATTAAGTAAAAGTTTACGATTTTATAATATTTTTTTTATAAATCCTACGAATATGTGAAAATTGACAAAATATAGGTGAATTCATTGGCTATAAAGAACTATAATTAGTTTGTATGTCTCCATATTAACATTCGTTGGTATGATTTATTTTTATGTGGGCGGAAAATTATTAATTGACAGCATTACAGTGTCCATCATCAGGGCAGATGTGTATTATGCATGTGATTACACTTCTACCCTGATGATGGATATTGGAATGATGTGCGAAACGTTTGCTAAATAAGTATGTAGCGCAAAAACAGTTTTTAGTATTCGGCTACGTTCAGAAATGTTTCATTTATAGAGCTTTAATTGCGAAGCGGAAATAACACAAAGTTTTTATAAATCTGACAGTTTGTTTAAGACAAAAAAACTTGCACAATTGCAAAATACTTGAATGGTTAACTATTCTATTGTTAACTTCTAGATTTGAATATAAAGCATGGTGTTTTGTCTTTCTAACACCGCTTACATCATAATATTTCTCACCATTAGAGCAAGGGAGACGCAACGATTTCTATGAGACCATATTACGAGCTGTTCATAAAATAAAATAAAATTATCCTGAGGGGTTAAGAGCACAATTTTTTACTAAATATTTAATGTGGTATCAATAGGTTAATTGAAAAGGCATGTTTGTGCTGAAACTTGTACTTTAAACTCGAATTGGTGTACCTAAACAAACATATATTTTTAAGTAATGTATACCTAAGTAGATTGTAAATAAATAAATAAATTATAATATGTACAGTTAATTATGCCAGAAGGGTGATTCTATATCTTTTGTTTTAAGTCAGTGTTACAAGACAAAGTCTGTTGGATTTCGGAAAGCGTTCGTCGTGCATTATCATCAGCTGTCAAATTTCTGTGATTTTCTACGGCTTTTAATGGCATGTCGATGCCTGTCGTATGTTGACATCAGTTGGTGTGGATTAATTACCTACTTAAAAATACAAATTACTGTTTATTAGTATGAGCCCTTGCCTGGAAAATGTTGTATTCATCTTGTTCTGAGAAAAATTGCTTCATAAATTGTTTCATAACATTTAATATTTAAAATACATAAAACATACAATTCTTAAGAGTTTTAAATGAAAAGTCGTCTAGAAAGGCAATTATATTAGAGTTTATTACTAAATTGTGGAATAATGATGTATATAAAAATTTCACACACAACGTTATTCCACAAAACGTTTTTTTTTTACTCTACAGAAAGTAATCATTGATGTATTTGAGCTTAAAAAGCAAAAATAATATCATGAATAAATGAAACCATTTACGTTTGAGATATGTCTTGAGATCGACATACAATATTATTCCACAAAACTGTTTCAACGGCTACAAAGCAGCTTTAATAATAATTTTTGTGGACAAATTCTACTTTTCTGCGTTCTTCAGCTTCTTTGCTTTGAAGTCTTTCTAGTTGAAGTTGTAAGACATTCGTTTTCTCCATTTATTCCCATGAAATAAAACCATGCTCTGTGATTTCGATAAATGGCATTATACAACGTTCTTCCACAAAACGAACTTTGAAATGCTGCCAAAGGCCTAATGTTAGATGCAACATTATTCTGGTCAAGGGCTCAGTTATTAAAACTACTTACATAATATATATAAGCCTAATAGGCGTTTATAAATGACTATCCGTTAGTCATATTATTTTGATATTTGTATGTGATGATATTCGATTCGCAAATTTTGAGAAATAACGAGGATTACTTAACAAACGCGCTGTCATCAACTAATTTAAGATTTGGTGTCTTAACACAAGCGCAGTATTTAGCTCGTTAGTGCAATACGGAATACATACTGCATTTATGAAAACTATCAAAATGTGTTGTATACGGTCAATTTAACACGTTAGGCTGTCGCAAAAGTACAGAATCACCCTTCAGACCTATATTACATGGTATTTAGTGCTATGGAAGAATGTAGATACATAAAATGTAAGAATTTTACAAAAATAAGCACCATGTATTTGTGCAATTTTGCTTATGAATTATATTATATGGTTGTTGTAATTTAATTAAATGAAGAAAGTCATATCTATTACATATAATATAATCTGTAAATAATATTATTACGCACAAGTTTACTTGTTAAAAATTAGTTTAAGTATCGCAGTCAGTGGTGTAGCGAGGGGGGGCGGTCCGCCCCGTGTGCCACCCATGCTAGCTACGCCACTGATCGCAGCCAGAGTTGAGGTGAACACATTAGTTACACAGATGCATTGCTTGCATACAGCATTTTTTGTGTTGGTATTTGAACAAAAACTAAACTCCAGTAAAAAAAAAATTTATTAATTTTTTTTATTATAAAAAGAATACACTGTATTTTATTTAACTAACTGTAAAAACTTTGTGAATATTCAAATTTGATGATTGTATACACTTTGTTGCCAAGCAAGACAAATAACTGTTTCTTAATCACGTTCCTAAAGTTCTGGGAAGACCCAAAACGCATTGAGCACACCTAATTACAGAGACACTTAATACACTTATTATGATGCAAAAACCCCATTAATATTTATAGGGATAGGATTAAGCTTGTTCTTGTTATTCGCTACTAGACGGCTACACCAAAACTAATCGCAGAAAAACCACATTAATTTTAACTAATTATTATAGTGAAATACCAACCCTAAAGGGATTAACGAGCACAACTAAAACACACATCTGCACTAATGATCGACAGTGTAAAGCTGTCCGAAACATTTGCTAAAGAAGTAGGAAGCAGCGCAACATGGCATAATAACCCAAAATTAAAGCTAATATGCATTGTTCGGGTCAACTCTAAGGCCCAGTTGTTTCACAGAAATTCACATGTAACAAAGTTATTGAATGGCTATTTAGCGTCGTTTTGTTTTTTTTTGACAGTTAAAGTCCATTTCAGCTTTTGATAGTCAAAATATTTCTGTTTTACAATAAAATCCAAATAAATGGAATATTTCGGAACATATCCGAAAACTTAAAACTGTTTTTGAAAGGTGATAAAATACATTTTCAAATTGTGTAAGTCATTATAAATATGTATATAATTTTTTAAATATAAAAATTTTGCACGCAAACATAAAAAAGTTTTAAAATTGGCCCACCTTACGTTCTTTCTAACTAAAATTACTGGTAACGAAAAAAAAAAAAAACACATTGATAATTTATAAGACAAATGTATTATAAACGTTATTGTCACCCCATTTTTTTGTCATTTGATATTCAAAATCCCCAAAGTTTCACAAATTTATTTCAAATTGCGATTCGAAACTTTGTTTTCATAAAAGTGTACATTTTACTTCTTTTATGGTTAATTTTTGTAAACTAACTAACTAACCATAACGCCGTTTCCCGCAGGGGTAGGCAGAGAGGACGGACCGCCAAAAAACACGGTCTTGGCACACACTCTTTGCCTCTTTCACATTCATACATCGTCTCACACATACTCTTCTATTATTCTGACTCTTGACATGATCCGTCTTAAGTATCTGATTCACTTGATCGTGCCATGTTTTCCTCGGGCGTCCCCGACTTCTTTTACCATTCACATTTGCATCATATATTCTTCTTACACTACTTTCTTCATTCATTCGCTCTACATGCCCAAACCATCTGAAAGACCATGCTTTATATTTGAATATAAAGCATGGTCTTTTCTCTTTCTAACACTGTTTATATCATATTTTTCACTACGATAGTAAGAGAGATATAACCATTTCTATGAGACCTTTACGAGTTGTTACGACTTTTCAAATGTAAAAAAAATGGCACTAAATAGCCATTTGACGACGATGTTACATTTGAATTTTTGTGAAACAACTGAGCCTAATTATGCAAACTATAAAATAGTTAAATCCAAAGCATGGTTGTCAAAAAAACCAAAAATCGATAATATTGGAAATATCTGATTTTATTTCTAATTAATATAGAATTATTTTCACTGTTATTTAAATTATACATATATATGGTTATTGGGTTCATACTAATGATAATAATATATATGTCGTTTTATTAATTAAATGTTGCCATATTATTTATGTGATAAATAAATAATTTATTAAAATAAATAGCCATAAAAATAAATCCACTTCTTCCAAATAAGATATCTTTTGTGAAGATTTTATTTATTGGGTCCTATAATATATAATATTATTGTGAAATTATACTGCCTTAAAAATGTAATTTGGTCACAAAAACACCACTAATAACAAAATAATACCTTATATAATTCTGTACAAATTTATTAAGTAATTTTTATTATATTTTAAGCATTTTTTATTTATTTTTGTACTTAGCAAAAGTGCAATATCAATTTTTGTTTTAAATCACATTTATTCATTGTAAATAGTAGGTTAGTAAAAATATTTGTTATCGTATTTATAAATAATAATATTGTTGTTAAAAGTGTAAACATTTTTATGAAAATATATACCTACTTGTTATATTCGTAAGATGTGTTTTTTTTTAATCTGTACTGGTATCATGTTTGCCAATTTGGGTACCGCCGTCCCGGGAACCATTTATTGGGCAACATTTCTGCCGCAGATCATCTTAAGTGGTTCGCTATGTTTGATGACTTAGCAGGGGTGGCCATCAACTGCGTGGCGGACCAGATCAAAAGAGACTGGTTTAGAGAAACCTTTTACCTCTCCAGCAGGACTTATTTGGAACATCGCCTTGCACCACAGTGGGAGGCATGGATTTATACATCCATCGTCAGATTCCCACCCACCCTTCATATCTTTTTCCCTCCCAGAACTTCCTCTCCTTCCTTTTCTAAAAACACCCTCCATGCAGCATCCCCAAAGATGATATTTTCCTCAAGAGTATGTAGAGCTAATTTTAAAAAAAAAATCATGTAGTTCCCAACCTTGCTCTACCCATCTCCTTCCCATAACATTCTTCAAATTGGAAATGCAATAGTCCCACTGACTCCGGGAAGTAGGGACTGTTGTGCATTAATCACACAAAAAAGATGCCCATAACATTTGAAGACCGAGTGGTAAATGCTCTCAGTATCAGCCCTGGTGAAAGTAAACATTGTTTGAAATGGGTTTAGCCGTGTTTGGTGACCTGAAGAGTCAAGTACTTCACTTCCCAACCTTCCTCTACCCCCATCACTTTCCCCTCCCTCCCCTTTACCTTCAGCCTCACAATATACCCCAATTGGGGATGCCATAGTCTCACTGGCTCTGGACAATTTTAGATTCCTGGAATCAGGTTAAAACGCATTCAAAATAAAGTGCCATTATTATCAATTTTATTACATTTATTTTCCATTATAAAAAAACATAAATTAATTATTTTGACAAGTAAAAAAAAACGATTCTTCAAAAATAAACACAAAAATACACATTGCTTTGTAAATGAAATAAAAATTTTAAAGTTACATTTGGGAAACACATAAATTGCATTCATTGCAGCCACATATTATTATTACATTCATTGCGTAATTTAATTACAATTTGTTTTACGGAATAAAATATCATTGGAGAACTTAAACCTCTAAAAGAGCGAGTTTCTGAGACAAAAAGTGTTCAATAGAGTGAGATATTTTTTCGAACAACAAATTAACAAATTTTAAACTTCAATTTGTAGTACGTATTATAAAAAAAATAACTTTATATAAAAAATACCTATATGCATAATACTAAAATAACCGAATTAATAACAACAAAAAATTTCATATTAACCACTCAGCAACATAAGCAGATATACACGTTAATATGCCGACATCAGTTAAGTACAATAAGCGTGTTTACACGTCAACGCGTATGTTTATACAGAAATCCTCATAACTCCGTTATTGTTCTAGTGACATCCCTAAAACAAAAAGGAGAAGCTCCATAATATATCAAGCTACCCATCACTATTCAAGATGTCCATAGAAATAGATAAAAAAATCTTTTCTGTCAGATACATGATAGACCGCCAAATTGCCTATCCACTGTTCGACATCGTTATTTTTTTATTAAATATTCTTGAATGAAATGATAAAAAAGTGAGGTGACCAAATTGTTTATTATGCATTTATAAGATACAATAAATATTGTCTTTAAAAACATCACGTGAGTCATTTTTTTTATGTTTGCATTCTAAATTTTTATGTTTACAAATGTTAATATTTATTTGTAACATAACAATTTGAAAGCTTATTTCATATCCTTTCAAAAACAGTTTTTAGTATTCGGCTAAGTTCGGAAATGTTTCATTTATAGAGCTTTAAGTTTTCGTAAATCTGACATGTCGTTTAAGACGTAAAAAGTGCATATTCGCGATGTATCGGAGTGGTTAATATTAAAAATTAATAGAAAAATTTCCAAAAACACTGCCGCACCATGTGCGTCCATAATCCTTTGAGAAAAAAAATTTTCGGACGCCAATGGTGCGGCCATACTCTCCTAAAGGTTAATAACAACATTACACTATTAAAACAAACAAGAAAAAAACACAAACTTACAACATTGTTAAAACATCAATGATAATAATTAAAATTGGTGATCCCCCCAATTAATATAAAATTATTATTTTTGGTGCATTATTTACCGATTTCAAACCTAAAATTGACTTCAAAAATACATTTTATAATAAGTTGATATGGATATCAAACGAATTTATTTACTTTGTCGATTTTTTGTACTTATTTGCTGATATATACAGTATATAGACAAGTAGTTTTATCCTTGATGCATTTTAATGAAAATATCTTTTATACTTTGTTATTCAGGGGTACATCCTCTCTGCACACCCTTTTGGGACACTTAGTTATATTTTGTGTAAGTAGGTATACCGTATTTTCCCTAAACCGACTGTATATTGTATATGGCCAACTGTAAGGGATCACCTGTCATGGAACCTAAAAATCTAGCCCACTATTTAGCACCACACCCTTTTCTCTCCAAGGCAGAGAATAGAATGTCATAAACAATTCTAGCTCAAGCACCTTGCTATCTATCTACAAAGCTATTAAGTAATAATCAGTGGCGTAGCTAGCATGGGTGGCACCCGGGGCGGAAAACGTGGTGTCACCCCCTCCCCCTCCCCATTAAAGTTTACTTTGAGAAAATCAAAACGCAAAATTAGAACTCCTTAAATATAAAAACATTGCTAGCTAGTCAAATGTGTAAACAAAAATTTCGCAATCCTCAAAATTAAAACACTTTTAAAAAAACTAACATATTAACAACTTTTTCAACAATCAATAGGTAATAATTCCCTTCACAAGTTGAGTCAATCACAATGTACGAAAGAAATGAGAATGATACAATTGATAAGCGAGGAATATTTCAGAGGAATCCCCCACAAAGCAATAGTAAGAGCTAGGAATGAAAATAAAACAACCAAATTTTTGGGGAATCCCGACCGACCGAGCCATAGAGCTAAAAATAACAGTTCCAAGTGGAGTCTTTAATTCTAATATGCTGCAAAATTTTTAAAAAAATCATTTGCTGGCGTGAAAATATAATTTTAACAACCCATTCTTAAGTTAAAACAAGATTTGTGTTCAGAGTGTAATGATAAAATTTCAATTGTGAGATAGTAAAGGTGTGAGTCCCCAGCTTTAATTATTAATACACGCAGTACACGAAATTATTTTACTCCGATCTTTGTAGCACATATTCTGCAACTTTCAAATCTCGCACCTGGAACTCGAAAATGGTTTCCTTTGAAATTTAATTTGAAACTCTGTTTAACTGCGGACCCATTTCAAAGGAAGCCATTCCCGAGTTCCATTATTGCAAGATATTCCCCGAGTTGCAAGATATGAAAGTTTCAGACTATGTGCTCCAAATATCGGAGGAAAACCATTTTCATGTTATGGGTGTAGTTTTAATTAAAACGAGTTATCGAATTCAGATTCAATCTTAAATTGAAACCAGTTTTGAGTTGAGCTTTAAATTTGAGTTGCACACCGTACGCTCCAAAATTCAGAGGAAAACCATTTGCTTGTTCCGTGTGTAACTCTATTCAAGCTTTTGGATTCTTACACAGACTCACTCTTAACTTAAATCTGGAAAAATGTGAGATTAGTATAGGCCGGGTCAACGAATAAATAAACCTTCAAGATGCCACACTCACGTAACGTCGCCAATCAAAAAACTTTTTATTTTTCAAAATTAGGACTAAGGCAAAAATCTGATTTAAGGATTACTAGTTTATCAATTATACTTGTACATATTACACAGTTATATTATTAAAAATATACAATATCTTTATTTTTAGTAATCCTCAAACTAGATTTTGGATAATACCCTTCCTAATATTCGATAAAATTATTTCGGTATTATGATTTACAGCGCTAGTAACGCGAAGGTGACGTCTTATCCAAATAATCGACAACTGATCGAAATCTAAAAGCGCTCTTACATTTGGTATACAAATTACCTTAGCTTGAGAAACTACCCCAGTGTAAGCAACTAATTGTTTGGTGTCAATACTGTCGGCAGTTGACTTGGTAATAATCGGTGTAAATAGCGCTTCGTCAAAAAATTCTAAACGCATGTTTCGAATTCATAAAAAATGTTTTCTGAAATCCTCCAAATTACTTATTATTCGTTAAATATTTATTCATGTACAGATGAAAAAAACATACAGATGATTGATCATTTTTCTTCAATCAGTTATCGATCGATTCTGGTGTAATTGTATTCAAATTTCAGGGAAATCCCCGACCGAGCCAATACTTCGAGCTAGGAACAAAAATAAAAACATTTTTTCGGGAATCCCCGACCAACCGAGCCATAGAGCTATATAACGACAGTGTTCACGTGTAAAATATTTTTTGCGGCAATTTTGCACTTCCGTAAGTTTTTTCTCCACGTTCGAGTGTCACCCCCTCCTCGGGTGGCACCCGGGCGGTCCACCCCCCCCTCGCTACGCCACTGATAATAATCAAATGCACAGCATGTCAAAAAATGACAGACCGAGAGAGAAATTATTTTTGACCAGAGTTGTTGAGTCGAACACACATTAAAAAGAACATAGATAGAACATGGGGAGGCTACGAAGCACCGCACAAAGAGGAGACCGATTATACTACATATCTCATTCTCTCGGGCTAAATCCTATAGATTTATGTGTTTGTCTCTTTTTAGTGTTGCTATTTTTCGTTTCATCGAGTTTCAAATCACAACGGTGTTAAAGAAGTTTTCACTTCAAAAAATTAGTTAGTACAAATCAAGAATAAAAATCTGGCTGAAAGAGGTTAACGAAAAAACACTAAAAAAACACAAAAAACATAAAAGACAAATAAACTAGAATTCAATTCAGCTCGTTCATCATTAAATCATTTGTTTTTGCTTTCCTGTAAAATTAACTTTTTTGACTTACTACACTTTTCTCCGGGATTTGTGAATATGTATACATATAGACACGTCCACAACACATTACTTCTATCGGTTATTTCTTCTATGGTACATAGTCAATTGAATGTAATGTTATATTAATATAACATCAGAAGAGGTGCACACGTTTTTAATTTAAAAATATTTGCGCCTCCGTATTGGTTGTCATCTCCTCAAATTATAATTCTGCAGAGGAACTGCCCTGTGATTCTGATACGGAGCTCTACAGATTGCACAAATAGTCAAACTCCTGGCGCAGTTGTGGCAGAAAACATGACCACACGGCAAACAACACGGAGAATTGTTTGTGATCAAACACGAATCGCAAGCCGTGCGCCGGGAATGCTGGAGAGTGCGTTTATTCTTCGGTTCGATGTCTTCAAAAGATGGAGGCGATTGAACTGCACTTAAAATTGCTCGCATCAAGTACGGGACTCCTAATGTACGCAAAGTACTAATGCGAGGTCTTCTGCCTGGTACAGCACATACGTAATTTATGCTTGTTAGTCTTTTGGTTATATTGTAATGTTTTGCTCCCAAAAAGAAGCAAGCTTGGTGCAGTTCTTGTAGTATCGGTAACGACCAGTGCGCTAGCGAAATTATTTTCAAAAATACCGTCTTAGGTCTCGGTAGAAGATTTTGGTTTTTTAAAACGCTTTCTTTGGCTCTGTTTAAGATTTTTGTGACTACTTGATGACCAAACGCTCCTAAGAGTACATAAATCAGTCGGATTAACTTCGCAGGGACCCGCACGTAAGAATCGTCGACTTGTATGATGCCTGTGTACTCTTCTCCAAGCGTTTGCAAGTCTCGCAGTGTTGTGATGGAGTTGTAGACGAGATGCGATGCGAAAGGTATGTATTTGGAGTATATTTGCCATTTTCTGTTGCCGAATAGTCGTAGTACTTCTGATGCAGAGCCTCCGAGCTGCTTCTCGAAGTATTCGTCTTTTTGGGCGGCGCGGAATATAGCAGGTCCGCCTGCTGCGGGCAGCGCCATAATGAACGCCTTATAATTAGTATGAGATCGATAAGGGATGTGTTGACATAAACACACTATTATCAATGCTTTATAAATAGAGGAAATTAACAATACAATGCACTTGCGTAATATTTGTAAACAAATGGACTTTGCATTTTGCAACCCATAAATTAACCTTGCAACCATAGACCGATTCTGTAGCTGTCATCTGTCACTACTAGAGAATTCAGAGTTGCCAATGCATTGATGCAAATGATGCATATCCTGCATATGTTCTAAAATACCCACAATAGTTTAATAAATTCCCCATAACTTCCTTTACCTCCAAAATTTAAAAAAAAATCTATAGAAATTAGCAACTATTATTATCTAGTCGTTTTCGGATTTCCTCTGTCGTTCAAGCTTGCTTCAACAAATGTGTTTTAACATTTCTGGTGAAGAAAATGATATTATAGTACAATCTCATAATTATTGTAAACACTTTTTTTAAATATGGCTGGATAGAGAACAAATGCCCAAAATCCTCAAATTAATTTATAAGATCAAAAATAATATACGGAATTGTAATATATTTTTCATAGTGAACAAAATAAACAATTTAAACCGATAATGAAATGTTATTACTACGATACTGTAAGTAAGCGAGATGTACCTATATTGTTGTCTTACCTATGTTCTTGTCTTGTTTTTATTTTGTTGCTTTTGGCACCAACAGTGTCGAGTGCCGACATAAATATACCAAACCACCCAGTGTCGATGTAGCCACGCGAATTAATGCAAAATCATGTGTTTTTAATTTGAAAATTTGATCGCTTATAAATATTATAGATGCTTCAATTAAATACTGTCAGTAGAGCACAACTTGGCCTTCAAAATAATCAAGTATGTTTTTAATAAGGTTTTTTGTAAGTCTGGAAAAAAATAAAGTATCAGGCCTATAAAAAATAGTTTCAATTGCAAAATCTCCTAGTAATGAATCCATTTTCGGATAAAGTTTTATTGTGTAATGTGGAAAATTAAGTTATTTATAAAATAATAATATGAAAATATTTTAATATTTGTGCCTGAATTTCACAAAATAAAGCAATTTCGGCATGAATCAAAATGGGCAGCATGCAACGAATTTGGAATTGAGAATTAAACCTTATGCTGTCCGCATAAAGACTATGCGCATTTGTATGAGTTAACGCCTTGCTACGGTGGCGAATGGATTTCCCTAGACTCCATGTCGATTGGTTCTGTGAAACCGATTTTAAATTTCCATAGTGATGTTTGTGATAAAGGTACAGCATATTGGTAGCATTGCCGTAGGTAGCCGAACGCACCCGGTCCGCCCGCCATTCCTTCTGTGAGCGCGGCTCAGTATAGACGTTTAACTTTGTACAATTGTAGTCAATAAACAACTTCGTATAACGAATCACATCTCTCATTATAAATAGTAATTAGTTCTTCCTTATTAGAGATTAACAAGGACATTACACTTATTATTATAACAAACAATTCTTAAGAAAGGAGTTATGTTTTTTATAGGCATTTACAAAATCAACCTATAAAAAAACAACTCTCAAATACCTTCTTCAACCTTTCCAAAAAAGTCTTCTCAAGAATTTTTAAATCCCTCCCAAAAGAGGCGGGGCCCTTCCCATTTCGAATTTTTCAAGGACTAGTGGATCACCTTAGTAGTTGTGTACTGTGCCTAAAAAGTACGAAGAAAGATCCACTAGTCTAATATTCTTCTTTCTTTGATCCACGTTAGGGCTATAAAAGAAAATAGGGAAAAGGAAAAAAAATAAAGTTAAACATATTTTTGGATATTTTAATATAATTTCTTTCACATTTCGTCAACAACTCCCCCTCTTGGCCGGAAATACAAATATTATTCTAGACATCTATTACGCCGTTTAACATCGCAAAACTCAACGCAAACAATTGGAAAAACTGCGTGGCAGTTCAAAACATTCACAAAAATATCCTTTTATATTTTTCAGCACAATTTAGTCTATAATGTAACATTGATTTACTTACCTATAAGGTGTATTTACAAAACACTATTTTATCAACAAATTCATACCAACTCCATTCAACAAAGATTATTAATAAATAATATTCTTCTTCCATAAACTTTTAACCTAAAAATGATGATTCTATTACAATAATTACTGTTATGCACACTTAAAACCACTAGTCATATTATTATTTTTACAGCTATTGGTTTCGATACTTTAAAATAATGTTTTATACATTTATTTTATATCTAGAAACTAAATCTCATTGTTTTTTCTGCACACCTTTCGTTATATTTTTAATACAAAATTTATTGTTCAGTTAACAACAGAACATTATCGAGGTTTGGAATTACATAAATAAATTTCAAAGTGCTTCAAATTTGGCAAGAATTTTAATAAAAATACATTATAATATAAAATTATCTATCTAATATAACAAATTTATGTTTTAGTAGAGGATTTTATCAAGGTACACATTTGGCCAGAAATCTGTAAAACAATCTAAGATTTCTCAGCATTTACTTTGACATTATAAAGTGGAAATTATTTAAACCTTACGGCCGTTGTTCCCAAGTTTACGATCGATCAATCTGAGCCTCCGATCAGCTAAGTGAATTGTTTAGTAACGCTCGTTTCGCCTGTTGGTCGGAGGGTTGCGTTGGGAAGAGCGTATTTGTGCATTTGAGGAGTGTTGAGCCAACATTTCGGCTCAACAGTTGATCAGTAAGATTGGAAATAACGGCTGATAGTGTGTCATAGCTAAAATGCCGAGCGGCCCGCCATGCGCCGGCTGATATTATTATCGTAATAACTTACTTGTTTATTGCAAAATTATGTTTTGTAAATTGTACCATATTACCAGGTAATGTGATTATTATACATTTATAGAAATGTATATATCTGTCTTATGTAGTTCCACCAGGGTATAATTAAGAAATATGAAAATATTCTTAAGTTTTTTTAATATTTTTCTAGCGAAATAAGCGTTCTTCACAATAAAAAATAAGTCATATTAGACTTTCCTGTAAATAAATTCAATATTGTGACTTTCGAAAATGAAAAATTGTGACATTTGAAAAAGAAATTGTAACGAGCATTTACATTATTTTGTTGCCAAGCTAATAAAATTTATTTTAGTACGCTAGGAGTATTTTTTAAGGTGCAATTATGCTACAGATTCACTATTATTGTGAAAAAAAAAAATGTGTATTACATACTAGAAAGTACTTTTTGGAGATTTTGGCCTAAGGTACACTTGATGCAATCCATAATATCTTGGGTTTTTACATACCTACAGAACAATATAATACTTCTCATTCATTATTTTAGGTTAGACTGCATTCAATAAAATTATCTAACACGCTTAACTTATACCTACACACGATAAACACAATTAATGGACAAAGCAATAAATAAAATTTCCAGGAGTCTATTGCAGGTAATTTGGATACAAATCACAGATTATGCTGAAGTTTGTCAGTTATTTTGACACACGAATACATCAAATGAGAATATTTCTAAAAAATAAGGCTAATGTAAGTTATTGTGACGCAAATAAGTCAAATATAAGTTATTCAGACACAAATAAGCTGAGAATGTAAGAGTTATTCTGACGCAAATCAGTGAAATGTAAGTTCATCTGATACAAATAAGATAAATGAAGTTATTGTGACACAAAAAAAAACAAATGTAAGTTATTCTGACACAAATAAGCTGACAATGTAAGAATTGTTCTGACACAAATCAGCCAAATAAAAGTTCATCTGACACAAATAAGTCAAATGTAAGTTATGCTGACACAACTAAGCCAAATGTAAGTTATTCTGACACAGATAAGCTGAGAATGTAAGAGTTATTCTGACACAAATCAGCCAAATGTAAGTTCATCTAATAAATGTAAGTTATTGTGACACAAATAAGCTGAGAATGTAAGAGTTATTCTGACGCAAATCAATGTAAGTTCATCTGATACAAATAAGATAAATGTAAGTTATTGTGACACAAATTAATCCAAATGTAAGTTATTGTGACACAAATAAGCTGACAATGTAAGAATTATTCTGACACAAATCAGCCAAATATAAGTTCATCTGACACAAATAAGCCAAATGCATGTTATTCTGACACAATTAAGCTGAGAAAACAAGACTTATTCTGACAGAAATAAGCTGAGATAACAAGACTTATTCTGACAGAAATAAGCCAAATGTAAGTTCATCTTATACGAATAAATAAATGTAAGTTATTGTGACACAAATAAGCTGACAATGTAAGAATTATTCTGACACAAATCAGCCAAATGTAAAGTCATCTGACACAAATAAGCCAAATGTAAGTTCTTCTGACACAAATAAGCCAAATGTAAGTTTATCTGACACAAACAAGCCAAATTAATCAAAGTTATTCTGACATTTGATGCATAAATTAGCATAATTCATAAAAAAATAAAATTTTCAGTTATTCTTTTTAATATAACCACTGTTAATTTGGATTTCATTAACAAAATTTAATTCATACATTAAAATTAAAAACACACGCTTATAACAAAAGATTAATTTTTCCAATTCCTAAATTCAAGCTAGTAGTCCATTATGTCCAAAATTTTCTAATAAAAAACAATGTACACATAGCTTAATTAGTAATTTCTATATTACATATTATGAAATAAATAATACACAACTACACATATTTATATAAAATAACCTACACATACAAAAATAAATGTAGTAATAATGCATTTAAAAAAGTGTGTTTTATTTATTATTTTTTTTTATATTAGTGGATCGATTTTTTATTTTTCTACTCTTAATTGCGATACTAGGTATAATACATTTTTTTCTCAATTTAAGAGCCCAGTTTATACTGTCTTTCAGATCATTCTCACTTGGAAGTATGCATTGTCAGAATCCATGAAAAATAGGACAAAACTTTAACAGGGTAAAAATATATAATAGGGATAGATTTCGTGGGTTTCATTATCAAATTGATAGCTGGAGGCAAACCATGTGACCATATTTTTGACACCAGAAGGGTTTGAGAATGCTTTTAATAAACTATGACACATATTGTATCTTATATTTCCCGCTAAGCACTTTCATACTGCTTACTAACAACGTATGCAGGGACATTGGAGGTCTAAATTCATTCTAAACTAAATGTAGCTTCGTTCTTTCATAAAAAATTAGAGTCCTTGCGAGAGCCTTGAAGGAGTAACCATCTGTTACTTATACCAGGGTGGGTAAGTGGTGGATAACCCCAAATGTCGAAGAGCACATTGAAATAATCAGACCCGGTGCAAAAAAGTAAAGTTTGCTAAAGTAAGATAACGGTTTGCAGCACAATCCATTTTGGCACTTTTCTGCACAGGATCTAATCGTTAGTTTTTAATCGAACTATCTACAAATCGGGTTATGTAGCGATGCAAAAATTAGTGAGGTGAGTAAATTATAATACACTTGTAAAAATGTGTAACTAAACAGTATAACAAAATATTCGATTTTGGAAACAAGCACAAGCTTTTGTTTACTCGATTTGTGATTTTTGTAGTTAAGTTTTTTACGCAGTCAGCAATTTGCACTCCATTGTAAAAATATCTAAGCAGATTTTATTTTCGATGACTAAATAGTGATATTACAACGAGAGTTGCCTATATACTGTCAGATTCATTTATTAACAAATCAGAGAAAGCGAGAATGTCATGTCACCTCCGTGTTTATTTCCCTTTCCCTGATAGGCCGGTCGGTCAATTTGGATGTCTATGGTCATTATAGTTAAATTTACCATAAATCATATGTACTACAATAGGATATTACTTATGTACATAAATAGAATAGGTACACTCTTAAAACAAATTATTCAATGAATTTTTTAAAAAATAATTATAAATATATGTTTAATTGATAATTCTATAGATTGACTGTGTGCGGACCCTTTTTAAAAGACATTTTTAAGAAAATTTATTATGGAATCGATGCCTATTATATAATAATTATTATATATTATTAACTCTATTGCACATTACAAAACATTTTTCTGAAACAGGTTAAACAACGATGGCCAACAAGCTCATTGGAATAATTGAACAATAATAATTATTATTACTAACTACTAAAAAAAACAATAATTAATTTAATATTTCGACCGGAGATACAAAACGAATTGTTTAAATTTTAAATGCATTTAAAAAGTGGTATAAAAATATGCGGTACACATCAATTATACATGCACATATATTGACTATTTTAGTAATGAAATAATATGAATTTTACATTATGCTCAGGTAAAGAAAAAAATTATGAATATTTCTCCAGACTTACATATCTTTTATCTATGGATTACCAACAATATAAAAAGACTTACTAATCTTTTATCTATGGATTACCAACAATATAAAAAGACTTACTAATCTTTTTCTATGAAATTTAAAACATACAAAAATAGTTGCATTTCTTTTATCTATGACTTTTCATTGCACTGAAATTTAAAAGTGAGAAATATTTATACATAATACAAAAATACAAGTTTATCACCAGTAGATGTAAGAGTGTCTATTCTTAGACGGAGGTTTATTTTCTACATTTGCTTTTACTGCAGCTCCTACGTATCGTCGGGATCGATGAAAAGAGCGGATACCGCAAATATCAGGAATACTACGCCTCCGATCAATGTCACTGAAAAAAAAAACAAAAATGTATTATTAAATTTAATATTTAGTAATAGCAGACAGCAAAATTGTTTCGTTTTTGTAGAGGTGTTGGTCATCCAATACATGGTTCGTGGAGCAGCGGTACCCATATCCGCCTCCCAAATTGTAAAAGAAACAAATAAAATTAAAAAAATGACTTATTAACTGCTCTTTAACCCCTAGTAGACAGGTAGTATTTTGTAAATATCTGAAAACCTAATATAATATTGAAAATTATATTTGAAATAATTGACAGGCTTCTGCAATATCAACTTTTTTGCTTTCGAATTTTCATGGACAGTAACAAAATGCGTTAAAACTTCTAAAACCTAGCTCTATACCCACATATTGCAGTACATTTGTAGGTGTAGTCATGATTTCACTGAACTGCTATTGTAGTTGGTCGTATCCTAGGGGTTAATTATTGTAGATGTATGCAGCTTTCGTAATAATATTGGGTTTATTCTTTCTAGGGCTCAATGTGCTGTACCCTGGCTGTCGCCCAGTCGCTCTACCGACTGAAACGCGTTAGGGATTGGAATGCATAAATCACCTTCCAAACACTACCGCGTTTCGGTCGCCTTCGCGCTTTGTTGCTCTCTGTTTCGAAACAAAAAAACGCGCATTTTATTTTTTACTTAATAAATATTTTCAATGTAAAAAAAAGATTTTGCAAGTACAAAAAACGCGGTCCATCCTCTCTGCTTACCCTTCTATAATAACGGTCGTCACCCTCACAGAAACAGAGAGCAACAAAGCGCGAAGACGACCAAAACGCGGTAGTGTTTAGAAGGTGATTTATGCATTCCAATCCCTAACACATTTCAGTCGGTAGAGCGACTGAAATGTGTTAGGGATTGGAAATACGCACCCTGGCTCCCTTTGCTTACATGGCAAGAAGCAAAGGGACCTGGGTTCGAGTCCCAGTGGAACCAAAACCTTTTTCGGATTTTTCTGTCTCCAGATTTTGATTGAGTTTCGTTAATATTGTCTTCATTTAATGAAATTAAAATTTTATTTATTTTAACAGAAAATTATTTTAATTCTTTATTTGAAATGTGAACATATTTTATTTAAATTTCTAAAGGCTTCAAGCATACATTTTTTAGCATACATACATTAATTATTCAGAGTGGAAGATACTCTCAGTATCGCCCTGGTGTAAGACCACCATTCAGAATTAAAATGTTGCTTGAAATTGCATTAGCCATATTTGGTGACCAGATCTGAATAGCCAGGTACTTCCCCACCTTCCTCTTCCCTATCTCCTTCCCCTCCCCACAACCTTCAGCCTTACAACATGCCCCAATTGAGGATGCCATAGTCTCACTGGCTTCAGACGGGAGCAGTTGAGACTCTTGTGCGGTATTCATTTAAAAAAATTCTTTTTATCAATCCTACAATAATAATATCCCGCGATTTTTCATGGGCGAAAACTGACGAATTAATGAATCATTGAAATTTATTAACATGAATTTGCCCATTTTAGTTTCAAAGTGTGTATTTATTGAAATGTCTTTGAAAAATAATACAGCACTTGTTTATTTGACTGTGATTCAATGTCAACACATTAACACTCACTCATAAATGGCTTATAATAAACAGTTGGGGAAGTACCTAGACTTGCAATAAAACGTAAAATAAATAAAAGGCAAGATAAGATTGCGGTTTTATGCATTTCTACGACAATTATATCATAAGCACCTTATAAAATTTTTGCCGTTCACTGCAAAGACATAGCAATACATCTAGACTAGCTATAGTCTCACAAAACTCATGATAAAATGTGGCAATTAAGAAACACTCTTATGTTTCCATTAAATTCTTTATTCAAACGTTGTTCATGTATTTTTTTTTACATTAACTGCACACAGGAGGCCCCGATGAAAATAATTTCCCTCAGGGCCTATGTAATCTGAGATGCTGTGTGGAGGCTCTTTTTGAGGAGAGGAAGGAATGAATATCGGTCTTGAAGAGAACCATGTTGTAGGAAGGAGGAAACACAGAGGCCAGCAAATCGCATCAAACACAAGAACGAGTCGAAGAAGCGACCCATCATGTGACAAATGTCAACCGTGTACGTATGTTGGGCACGCGTTTGGTGTGTTTCCTGACTATGCACCGGTGCCGAAGGGATCAATGACGCTAGTTCCTCAGAGCATCTTCCATTGTAATACCGGTAGAACAAGGATAGCATTCCCACCCGACGCCTGTGCTCTAAAGATTGCAATCCGCCTGTTAAGATGAGAGAATATATCAAACGGACCGCCCATTTTTGCACAGAGTCGAGGGTATTTTTCAGGTATTTTGGAGCTCCAGACCAGAAGTGGCTGCCAAATTCAACCGCGGGGCGCACTTGTGATTTGTACAGGGTTAGCAGTTGTGTACTATTAAAGTATCTGCGGGCCCTGTACAGTACGCCCAGTTTTTGGAAGGCTATCTTTACTGTTTTTTTTTTACATGAGCTCCACACAGGAGGCACTGAGGAAAATAATATCCCTCAGGGCCTATATCATCTTTGGGGATACTGTGTGGAGGTTTTTTTAAAGAAAGGAAGGAGAGGAGAGTTCTGGGAAGGAAAGGGTTAAGGAGTGGGTAGGAATCTGGGGTTTAGTGTGTCCTTGACAAATTGCACCCCATAAACCCGGGCACCCCTGCTAAATCACCAAACGTTGCGAACCACTTGGGGTCACTTATGGCAGAGGTGTTGGTTATCCAATAAACGTTCCCGGGGCGGCGGTACCCATTCCCGCCTCCCAAATTGTAAATGACTGACTTTGATGGAGATGTATGACAAAGAGAGACATTCAAATAATATGTGTTTATGAACGAAATAAACGCTGGGATAGGGCGGCGTTTTCACATTTAAAAGTTTCGTCGAATACTACCTCAATGCCGACTGATGGATTTTGAGGTGTCAAATGATGAAGCTATAATAGAGCAATGACTGTTTGTAAATGGCATCAATTGTACTTGTTGTTACTGCTGATTTGTATGATGTTTTACCACAATCACATAAATAAACAGAGTGATTAAACTATTTTAAACAGTAAAGTTTACTTAGCGACAGCACTGACTTCGTAATTTCACTTGCCCAGGCCCTGTACTTTTCTCATCACACATTTTGGCACTTTTTTAATGCAATTTACTTAGAGGTAGCACATAACCTTAGGCGATGAGTGATAGTTTGGTACTAACTATGAAATCGAAAACACTACAATTGACTTGCTTTTGGCTTGCCACTTTGAGATTTCTACAGCAGGTCTATATATATATATTGTAATTCATTTTTATTTATTACATAAGATACATTATTTATACAGCAAAAATAACATATAAAATACATATAATATTTATATTTCAAAATAACCTTTTTTGATACAAATAAAGTACCTACATAAAAAATTTTCACAGATTTTTTTTTGTATGATATTTCTCTTCTATAGAAGCTATAGCTTTTGATTAGAAGAGGGACGAGTTTCTGGATGAGAAAATATTTAAAATATATGAACAAAATATATTTTGTATCTTTTAATTTAATTGTGGTAGATACTTAAAAAGGAAAAAAAAAACAAATTTACAAGTTATATAAGTAATGATGATAAATTTTATCAATTTGTTATTTTTACTTTAAATTGCTCTTTAATTGCTTTTAGTAGGCATTTATCGTCTTCGATTGTTCTTATTTTTTCAGGTAGGCTATTGAAGTATTTTTTTCCTAGATATGTGTAATGATGTTGTGCAAATGAGGTATTACATTTTTGTATTGGAATATATATTTTTGACGAGTACGACTTTCAGTTAAAAAGCTATGATTTTGTTTTTCTTTTATTATTTGGATTATTATATTTTTTCGAACTAGATCATTAAATTTTAATACTTTAAATTCTTCAAAAATAAGGTGAGTTGGATAATCTCTTCGTTTTTTCAATATAATTTTTATAATTAGACATTGCACAATTTCAACAGGGAGTAGAGTAATGTCAGTGATTTACTGACAATGTATATAGTTGACAATAATACATTTGTAGTTTTGCAATTCTAATAGGAGTCCCTTATAAGGCTTTTGCGAATATGACAAACGTAGTCGGTAAAGTCAGAATTCTTGGTTCAATACTAGTAAGAGTATTTCATATCAAAAAGGATATTAAAATAGTGGTCGCCACGACTTGTTCAAGATACCATACGGCAGAACAGATGTTCTAGCATAGCACAGTATGACAAGAGGAACGGTACCATTGAATGAAATATCCAAAACAGTAGATACATTTAGTTGCTCTTCAAATAACCTTAAAATTTTTGTTGTGCAGGTACCTATCTTCCCAAATGTTGAGAATATTAACTAGCCACTGAAGCATTTTTGGCCACATTTTGGCCAATTTGCAAACACCCTCGAGCGTTCGCTTGCCAAAATGTGACCAATTTGAAGAGATATTTTAAAAACATTTATTGGAATTATTTCAAAAGTTTCCAAGCTTTGTAATCTTCGATTAATCACAAAGATAACTTAGTAATTTCACTTTTCAATAAGAGATGTCTCGCATGTCTTCTGAATTATTTTTTATTACATTTCGCGAACCAAAATTACTAAAATATTTTTTCATAACTTTTTCCTTCCAAGAACTTCCTTTCCTTTCTTCTCTGAAAAGACCCATTACACAGCATCCCCAAAGATGACACAGACCTTGAGGGGAAATATTTTAATGAGGTCTTCTGTGTGGAGATAATACAAAAAAATATATTAGTATTTGATATTAATTAAGTATTAGATGATATTTACCAGTTCGAACGGAGATTCTTTGAGCAACCATTCTGCCTCCAAGCACCGCAAGTCCAGTGCAGAGGGAATGGCCTAATATTCCTCCAACTACTACTCCCCACACATCCTGCAAAAAAAAAACAATTTTACATGATTGTTACATACAATAAGTCACTCCTATAAGTCTTATATGTAAGTCACTAGTAATAAGTCTCAGAAGATAGTTGCTAGCTATAAGTCTTAGTTGTAAGTCACTAGTTATTAATCTCAGTTGTAAGCCACTCGTAATAAATTTTAACTGTATGTGATAGGGTACAGGAAATCTATGTCTTAGATGTAAGTCACTAGTTATAAGTCTCAGTAGATAGCTGCTAGCTATAAGTCTTAGTTGTAAGTCATTAGTTATTAATCTCAGTTGTAAGCCACTCGTCATAAATTTTAACTGTAAGTGAAAGGGCACAGGAAATATATAAGTCTTATAAGTAAGTCACTAGTTATAAGTCTCGGTAGATAGCTGCTAGCTGTAAGTCTTAGTTGTAAGTCACTAGTTATTAATCTCAGTTGTAAGCCACTCATAATAATCTTAACTATAAGTGATAGGGTACAGGAAGTATATAAGTCTTAGATGTAAGTCACTAGTTATAAGTCTCAGTAGATAGCTGCTAGCTATAAGTCTTAGTTGTAAGTCATTAGTTATTAATCTCAGTTGCAAACCACTAGTAATAATTTTTTACTATAAGTGATATAAAACAGGAAATATATATAAAATAAGTTGTAGAGTTTCCTAGAGGTGATGCTGAGAGGAATATTTAGAAAAATAAATACAAAAAAAAAAATTGCATTGATTATGCAAAAAAAGCTTTGTTGTTGGACTACACATGTTTAGCACATGAAATAATAATTTTCTAGGTTTTTATTTTAAAGATTTAATTGAAAAAAGAACTGTTTATCAACATTCACCCAAGTGGACTTATTGTACATAGGAACTATGTATATGACTCATATAATTCGTCCAAGTTTTTCTGCTAGCTGTGCACGTAGTTGGCATTCTCTCTGCATTTTAATTTTTTAAAACCAGTTTAAATCGCTTATCAAAGTGTTTGATTGTTGTATTTGGGTTACGGGACTTCTTTCCTAACCATTTTAATATAATTTGTGAGTCGTATTGTGTTTTTTATATTAGTTTTTGTGAAAATTAATTTCAATTTGACATATTATTCAATCAATTTTATTTTTATTTACACTTTGAATTTAGTGTTTTTGTGTCGGAACAAGTCCCTAGCAACCAGTTTTATTTCTTAAATAACTACTTATATTAAATAATTACTAAATCTGAAATTCAGTTCTGTGGCTTTTATAATTTTATCCTAATGGATATAAACGAGGAAACAAGTGCGCTTCGTTTGCTAACGATGGCCATCGAAGCTCTTTCGGTTAAAGTGGACAATTTAACGAGTGAATTGAATGCTGTTAAAAATTTTCTAAAAATATCACCATTAATTGTCGATACTTTGTGCAATAGTGAAAATGTCGCAGGTACATCTGTGCAGAATTTTCCTGTTCTCGCTACAGGCACACTTTGCCCGCCCGGACCCCTCGTCACCGCCATTAAACCGCCCCCGCTCGCCGCTGCTGGGCCAGATACCTACGTTCTGATGCCCCCGCTTTTCGCTTCGCCTCCTAAGCTGGCTCCTACCTTAAATGATGCTTCTTGTTTTACCACCGGGAAAAGAATTACCCGCATGCAGGCCTCGAAAGCGTCCCAAAGAGGGGATAAAAACAGTAACGCTTTAGACAAGGGACAATCTTCTTCCGTTTCTGCTTCATCCAAGACAGAAGTTGCACCTGATACTGTCAAACCTGAATGTTTGCCGTCAACATCATCTGTCCGACCACAGATTGAAAGGCAGCAAAAACTTATTATAACAACATCCTCCATACTCGCTGACCCATTGGATCCGTCTCCTGTGAACGAACACGCGGCTCCTGCCATGACGGATAACACTATAGTTTATAAGTCACACCTAAGCGGCGTGTCACCGTAAGGGGTAATCTAAAGAATGAAAATGAACCAGTATTTAACTTCTTTCACTTTTACCCCTTTCATCCTGATACTTCTTGCGATGACATGTCGCATTACTTAACGTCACTATATGGCGCCGCTTCTTATAAGGTCGTTAAAATTAAATCTCGGGGTGAGTACTCATCAATTAAGATTGGCATCCCTCACACAGCTGTAACCGAAGTTTTGAAAGCTGAACACTGGCCGCGCCGCACATTCATTAAGGAATGGGAAGTTAGGCTGGTGGTGCCTCATCTTCCAACGGTTGCGGTCGGCAGCAGCTGACTCAACTCACACAGTAAAAATATACAAATTCATCATCTCACAAGCATACCAATAAAACGGCCCTTTAAAATAAATTCGGAAATAAAAATTTATTATCAAAACGTTCGTGGATTACGCACAAAATTACAAGATTTGAAATCAACATTTCCTACAATGGATTATGATATTTTTGCTTTTACCGAAACTTGGCTGAACGATAGTATTTATAATTCTGAGTTGGGTCTCTTTGACCACACCGTGTTTAGGAAAGACAGAGATATAAGTACTACTAATAAAATAAGAGGTGGTGGTGTATTAGTATCTATAAACTCAAAACTGAATTCTAGAAAACTTAATTGCGTCTTCAAAAATCTTGAACAATTATTCATTATGGTGTCTACCAAAAAAGAAAAAATTATATTAGGATGCATTTATATTCCCCCATCATCCGATGCCCAAGTTTATAAAGACCATTACTTTGAAGTAGAATCAATGCGTAAAAAATTCCCTAGTGCTAAAATGATTTTGATAGGAGATTATAATATACCTAATGTAGTATGGGATTCTGAATATTTTAAAACTTTTTGCCCAGACAATATTAATCATGGTTCCCATGAAATAATTGAAATGTCTAATTTTTTAAACCTTCGGCAGATTAATTTTGTTTATAATGTTAATTCCCGTCTTCTAGATCTTGTATTTACGAGCTCCGACAGTGTTAATGTTTTACGTGCAAAAGAATGTGTCCTACCAATCGATGTGCATCATCCACCTCTGGTAATTTATTGTAAAAGTAATATCATGAAAAATACTAGAAAAACTAGTTACAAATTAAACTTTTTTAAAGCTGATTTTACAAAAATAAATGAGTTGCTTTCCTCGACAGATTGGTCATTTTTGAACTTAAATGATAACGTAAATTTGTTGGTAGAAAAATTTTATGATATTTTATATAACGCAATTGATTTACATGTTCCCATAACAACAAGTTATGCTACTAAATACCCCAAATGGTTTAGTAAAGATCTTATTGAAATTATTTCGCAAAAGAAAATTTGTCACAAAATTTATAAAACAACTAGAAATATAGATGACTTCAATAAATTTCGAGATCTACGATCTAAATCAAAAAAGATGTCAAAAATGTGCTATTTAAACTATATTAATAAATTTGAAGAGTTAGCAATTGAGAATCCGCAAACTGTTTTCAAATTCTCCGAGACTCTTAATAATAAAGAATCAGGATTTCCTTCCACAATGTTTTATAAACACAGAGTAGCTGATAACTCTTTAGATATAGTAAACTTATTTGCTGATTGCTTTGGTGAAGTCTATAATACTAAAACTGATTTCTCATCACATGATTTTACATTTGACGATTCTATTGACTTTAACAATTGTATATTTAATGAAGCTGATATTAAAAAGAAAATTATCACTTTAAAACAAAATAAATCAGCAGGCCCTGATAACGTTCCTGCAATATTTTTATTAAAATGTGTATCCATATTAACAATTCCACTAATGAAAATTTTTAACCTTTCTTTGAAATCTGGAATTTTTCCTGATCAATGGAAGAATAGTTTCTTAACACCTATATTTAAAAAAGGTGATAAAAATGACGTCTCAAATTATAGACCTATATGTATACAATCTGCAATTCCTAAATTATTTGAATCTATTTTATTAACGAAACTTAATAAGGAATTTAGTAAAGTTATTACACCATTTCAACATGGATTCATTTCGGGAAGATCAACTCTAACAAATCTTTTGATTTATCAACATCACATAATTGAATCGTTAAATAAACGATTCCAAATTGATACAGTGTACACAGACAAAGGCATTCGATAAGGTATCTCATGAAATTTTAATCCAAAAACTAAAAGCTCTTGGTATCTCGGGTAGTTTGTTAAACTGGTTCATTAGTTACTTGTCTTGTAGAAAACTTTCTGTAAAAATTTTAGATTACATTTCAAAACAATTTGTGGCTTCCAGTGGAGTTCCGCAAGGTTCACATTTAGGTCCTGTTTTATTTTTAATATTTATTAATGATATTTTAAAATTTTTAAAGAAGTAAACATACTCTTGTTTGCTGATGACCTAAAAATTTACAAAACGATTACCTCAATTAATGATTGTAATATTCTTCAAGCCAATCTTGATCGCTTACAGGATTGGTGTAATTATAATGAACTATTTTTAAATATTGATAAATGTCAATTTATATCTTTCTGTAGAAAAAAAATCCTATTATGTCTCATTATAGTATTAACAATATTTCTCTTAAAAAGATGTCTAATATCAAGGATCTGGGTATCCTTTTTGATGAAAAATTAACATTTGTTCCACACATTAATGAAGTTACTAATAAGGCTATGAAATGTTTGGGATTTATTTTAAGAACAGTAAAAGATTTTTCATCACTTTATTCATTTAAAATTCTCTTCACTGCTTTAGTAAGAAGTAATTTAGAATACAATTCCACTATTTGGTCTCCATACTATAAAGCACACAAAATAAAAATTGAGAAAGTTCAGCATAAATTTTTAAGGTTCATTAATTTCAAACTCTCCATACCTATTGAACAAATTAATTATGTTAATTTAATGAAAATGCTTAATTTAACTGACCTATCGTGTAGAAGATCCAAGAGCGATTTGGTTCTATTATTCAAATTAGTTAATGGATCACTTGACGCACCTGACTTAACAAAACTAATAACTTACCGAGTACCTAATCGTGACACGAGACTTCCTGAGCTGTTCTTTGTTTATCCGTCTAAAACAAACTATTTCATTAATTCCCCAATACAAAGACTTCATAGGCTTGGAAATGAATTCAGTTCGGTTGATATTTTCATTTATTCTTTACCTAAATTTATAACAGAAATTTCTAAAATTCTTATGTAAATTTTATTATTATTCTTCTAATATGGTTTTTGTTGGTATATCTTTTTAATTCTGCTTATATCCTTATTGTTCAGTTTTTTTTTTTATTTTAAATAATACTATTTTATATATTTCTTTAATTGTACTAATGAAAAACTTATGTATCTGTATTAACGTGTTTTTGTAAAAGCCTTTAAGGCGTGAATAAATAAACAAATAAATAAATAATGTATATGTCGCAGGCCTATCGTAAAATCAGGCAAATCATAGTGCGCCTCAGGCACTTCACGATCTGCCGTCAGGCACTTCACGATGTGGCTAGGCGCATCATGATCTACCTGATTTTACGATCAGCTGGCGACATATATATATACCAAAGTATAAGGACAAAAAAATCGACACTGTAAATAAATCCTTTTGATATCCATACCCAATTATTATTAAAAATATTTTTGAAGTTGATTTTAGGGTTGAAATTGGTAAATAATGCAGGAAAAAATTATAATTTTATCGCCAACTGTCGGAGAAACAACTATCGGATTACTTAAAAATTTTAAACAACATTTTGATTCTAAATTCACTTTCATGGATTCATGGACCTTCAATACTAGTGGATACTAAGAGTATCCACCAGTTAATGCATTACTGACCTCCCTGGCGCCTAGAATGACCGTGGCCAGCTGGGAGCGGTCTCCCCACTCGGCCAAGAAGGTCATGGATGCGGCCTGCATGAAGCAGCGAAGCGCTGCTCCGAGTGCACGCTTCTTTGTGTTGACCCTGGCTGCTTCCTGATCCACCAGAGACATGGCTGCATCCTTCTCATACTGGAATAAAGACAATCATCAAATTAAACAAAAACAATTATTGTCAAATTGAACAAAAACAATCATCAAATTAATGTTATGGGCATATTCTGTAAGAAGGCCAGAAAATTTCCGCTTTGCAATAAAATCCAATTAAAAGAAATATTTCAGTATGTATCTGAAAACTAAAAACTGTTTCTGAAAGGTGATGAAATTTGCTTTCAAGTGTTATTATTAGAAATAAACGTATAATTTTTTAAATATTACAATTTTGAATGCAAACATGAAAAAGTTTAAAAAATGGCTAACCTTACATTTTTTCTAAGTATAATTACTAATAATGAATAAAAATTAAAATTACAAACATATTTAATTAGAAAATTGTATTATAAACGTTATTGTCACCACACTCTTTGTTTGTTTCATAAAAAAATCACAAAGTTTCATAAATTTTTTTCAAAATTGCGGTTGGAAACTTTGGTTTAAAAAAAGTGCACATTTTAATTTTTCTGTGGTTAACATCTAGATTCGAATATAAAGTGTGGTGTTTTCTCTTTTTAACAGTGTTTAGATCATATTTCTCACTATGATAGTAAGGGAGATACAATGATTTCTATGAGACCTATGAGCTGTTCCCATAAGTGGTTAATATGTATAAAGTTTGAAGTCTTTGCCAACATACCTGGTCATCCCTTTTCCTGAGATCTTGTTGCACCTCTTCCAGTTCCTCCTGACCCTCATTGGGATCCATCTTCCAGCCGTCCCGCAGCATCTTCAGCCCAAACAGCGCAAACAGGGCGGCTGACAGGTAGTAGGTATAAGCACGTGGAACCCACGTCGCTATCCAACCAAATCCAGCTAAGAACAGAAAAAAGTGAGGTTAATTTGATGGATTATTTATTATATATTCTTCTTCTGAAAATTCTGGGTGCTATTCCAGAGGGTAGACCTGCAGTGGATCTCTGATATAGCATGGAGTAACAACTCGAGACAGTCTAGATGGTCAAATCAATAGCTTAACAAAATCTGATCGACAGGATTAACTGACGACAATTTTATATTTACATATTCACCAGCACATGTTAGCGGTGTTAGGCTTGTTGATAGTAAAGTCAATATTTATTTATTTATTTACGCCTTGATGGCTTTTACATGTAAATTAAATTGTACAGGAGCATCATAACAAGGATATAGCATCATAAGAAGTATATCTTTATATTGGCAATTTACTTAAGGCAATTGACTGATCTAATATGTTTACATAAAATTATTCACAGCCATCTTGATACTACATTATGTCTTAACAGTATTGAAATTAATGTCCCCAATTCCCTTTGTTTAAGACCCCATAACATTTTTCATATGAATACATTTAAAAATAATATCGCCTACTTTAGCCCTCTGACCCAGATGTGTCGACTGTATAACAAGATAGAGTGCGCTGATGTGGATATTTTCGTTGATAATTTGTACGGATTTAAAAAAAAAGCTCTAGCGCTGTTAAAAAGTACTAACTAATTATGTTGTGTGAATTGTCTTTCTATGCATGCTCGCGTATTTCATATGTCTTTTACCACTCATTGCAATGTGTTACTTAAGTGACCTTGTATATAATTCTGTATTTTTATTTGTGATGTTTTTGTTTTTCTAATTGTATTTATTTGTATTTAATTGTATGTAATTATAGATTTTTATAATTGTGTAATAACTGAGTTTTATACCTGGATTGTACTCATGTAAGTGTAAACATCTGTAAAACCCAGTATAAATAAATATATATATAAAATCTCGCATCACGATGTTTGTTCGAGATAAACTCCGAAACTACTCAACCGATTTTGATGAAATTTGGCTTACTGTTTGTAATTAGGTCCAGCTTAAAAGATAGGATAGTTTTTATCTCGATTACTTCAATATTTATAATTGCGAATCAAATGTTCAATAAATGTTTGTTATAGGTCAATGCTTTGTAATTATTTGTAAGTTTCATACGTTTCAAACAGATGGCGGTGTGAGTTAATTTATCGAAACAATTATCTAGGGTGGGTAACCATCCAGTAGATAGCGTTGTGTTTCGTTAGCTACAGCAACGCGTGGCTGTGTCAGCTAGTAGTACATAAAATAATAAACTGAGCATGAAAGACATAAGTAGGCAAAACAATGCATACAATATTGACAATGAATAACTTTGAAGAAATAACTTTGGGAGGCAGGTATGGGTACAGCCATCCCGGGAACCATTTACTGGATAACCAACACCTCTGCCATAGTTCACCCCGAGTAGTTTGATACGTTTGGTGACTTAGTCGGGGTGCCCGGGTTATGGGGTGAGGTTTGTCCGGGTCTTGGCGGTGGATACTTCTGCCCACCAACTGCGTGGCGGGCCGGATTGGGAGAGAATGGTTGAGGGAGACCTTTTGATCTCTCCAGCAGGACTCTATAGGAACATCATCTTGCACCGCGGTGGAAGGGTTAGATTCGTATGTGCGTCACCCCTGGACACACAGACCTCTAGAATTCTACCCACCCCTCAGACCTTTTCGCTTTCCTAGAACTTCCTCTCCTTCCTTTTCTAAAAAGACCCTCCACACAGCATCCCCAAAGATGGCATGATTGATCGTTCTAGATCTCCTGAGGCTGGGCTTGCCATTATTTTTTTACATTAGCTCCGCACAGAAGGCCTGTGTCATCTTTAGGGATGCTGTGTAGAAGGTCTTTTTAGGGAAAGGAAGTTCTGGGAAGAAAAAAGGTATGAGGGGTAGGTTAACGTATGAATCCATCCCTGCATGCAAGGGAATGGGTTGAGAGAGTCCAGTCGGAGAGGTCTAGGTTAGGTCTTCGTCAACCAATCTCTCCTGATCCGGCCCGCCACACAGTAGGTGGACAGATACATTTGCCATCAAGACCTAGACAAACCTCACCCCATGAACCCGGTGACCCCTGTCAAGTTACCAATTGGTATCGGTGTTGGTTATCCAATAAATGGTTCCCGGGGCGGTGGTACCCATACACGCCTCCCAAATTGAAAAAGGCTATGGACGGAGGCCGCCGAGAACACAACAGCTAGTAAGTAAGGTAACTGTGCAAAGCAGATTAGCAACAAAAGAGTACGTAATAAAATAATAATTTAGGTTAGGTTAGTTTTTTTCTATCCTTTTCATCACTATTCATTAGTGTTCTGTTTTATTTTGTCATGCAAGGTTTACCTGAGAGCACGGTCATCAAAGCCAGCGCAGATATGGCTCCTGTGAAGACCAGCATCCGAGGATGACGCATGGCCATGATGGCCGCAATGAAGAAGGTCTTGTCTCCGAGTTCACTGACGATGATCACCGACAGGGAAGCAACCAGGGCCTGCATGAAGCCGGAGCTGGCGTCATTCTCTATGTGCTGGAAAGAAGAAAAATAGAATACTTTAATATACTTCTCAATAATCATTCAATTTAATTTGGGTGGCATGTATGGTATAACCAACACCCCTGCCACAGGTCAGCCCAAGTGGTTCGCTACATTTGATGACTTAGCAGGGGTGTCCGGGTTCATGGGTTGAGTTTTGTCTGGGTCTTGACGGCGGATACGTCTGCCCAACTGCGTGGCAGGCCGGATTAGAAGAGACTGGTTGAGGTAGACCTTTTGATCTCTCTACCAGGATTCTTTCGGAACACAGCCTTGCACCACAGTAGGAGGGATAGATTCATACATCCGTCATTCCTGGACACGTTTCCTCCAGATTCCTACCCACCTCTCACACTTTTTTGTTTCCCAGAACTTCCTCTCCTTCCTTTCCCTAAAAAGACCGTCCATACAGACACCCCAAAGATTACATGAATTATTTTCATGATGAGGGGAATTATTTTCCTCAGGGTCTAGTGTATGAAGTAAATGTAAAAAAAAAAAAAAAGTGTCTGTTGATCCGCTACTTTTGGTGACTTAGCAGGGGTGCCCGGGTTCATGGGGTTTGTCAACGAATGCATTTAGGCGAATGCGAATGGAGAGCTGGTTGAGCGCGACCTTTTGATCTCTCTAGCAGGACTCTCTTGGAACATAGTCTTGCACCGCAGTGGAAGGGTTGGATTCATACATCATTCCTGGACACACTGACCCCCAGATTCCTTCCCAACCCTTATACCTTTTTCCTTCCCAGAACTTCCTCTCATTTTTTTCTAAAAAGACCCTCCACACAGCATCCCCAAAGATGACAGGGTGTCTTGTGTGGAGCTAATGTAAAAATATAGCAATTTTCAAGCTAACTGTTTAAATTGTTGAATTAAACTAGTAATTTTGAAAAAACCATTCAAATTTCATGGCGCCAGAGTTCACCGTTCTCTACTTCACATAGAGGTGTATTGATAGAAAGCTTGCACATTACAAAGTATGTCAATGCTTTAGTTGCAAAACCAATATTTTTTGCACATTGCATTTTTTGTCCACTAGCCAAATTTTCGCAAAAAGTTTTTGTCAACAATATATTTTAAACATGCAATAATGTTAAATTTCATAAATAAATTCGTGTTTTTCAATGAAATTTTATTGCATTTTTATCTAGGCGTTGCAAATCTCATTGTTGAATTTAATGCACAAAAACTAGCATAGTTTCTTCATAGACAATGTGTTTTATTGGACCAAAAAATCGATTAGCGTAGATAAAAACGATTACCAAAGACAATATTATATTATTTTATGATATTTGTGCTGGCTTTTAATAATAAAACAATAATAATAGTAATTAGTACAGTTTTTATAGCACCGTTTTTGTAAATAAGTCGTATCAAGGGCTCTTGGTTTTTACCACAATAATTCTAATGATAGAATATTTTATTCAATTTCAAACCAATTTTCAATATTTTCTGCTGAGTGCATTGCAATAATTGAAGCCCTCAAATATATAATCAAAAATAATTGTGAACATTCCCTTGTTCTCTCTGACTCTCTCAGTTCCCTCCAAAAACTTAAATCCTGTCCTCTTCTTCATCCTGATGATCACTTTGTATGCCTCATTAGAGTGCTGATAGCCTCCATTCAAAGCTCTGGAAAAACCGTAATTCTTGTTTGGATCCCTGGACACATTGGCATAGTGGGTAACGATATTGCAGATTCTTTGGCAAAACAAGGAGCGTCCAACCCTATTGTTACCCTCATAAACCATATTCCCCTATCTGATATTTTTTCCATCATCAAAGATAGATCCCGCAATGTTTGGACAGAGTATTGGAACATTGCTAGTCAATCCAAGGGAACCCACTACGCCTCAATACAAAGGACTATCCCATCAAAACCGTGGTTTCAAAAATTCCCCCATTTTTCTAAAAAATAAATTTCCTCACTTATTCGAATGAGAATCGGACATTGTTCCGTTCCTTCTCACCTTTTTAAAATTCACATCCTTGACTCCCCAGATTGTACACTTTGTGGTCTAGATGTGGGCACTTTAGATCACATATTTTTTGGTTGTCCCTCTCTAAATAAATATCCTCTCTTCTATCAAGCGTTATCTAAAATTGCCTCCCCTCCATTCAACATTTCATCCCTTCTAAGCCTGAACTCGACTCCAATCTTCCATATAATTCTGAAATTTGCACATTTAAATAAAATTAATATATAAATTCTCCTTTCCTTCCTCTGTAATTTTAAATGATGGCCTAGAACACCCTTGAAGGGTGAAAGCCAGAAATAATTGAAAAAAAAAAGGGCTCTTGGTAATGAAATGAAATAAAATAGAAACTTTATTAACCTTTGAAAATGATATTATATTGGAACAATTTATAAGATATTTAAGGTCATGACTTAAAAGAATTCATGATCTGCTCTTTCATAGATGGCGCTAGTTTCATTATTTTAGGAAAAAAACACTTTTTGCAAGTTATGCTTTGAAATGTTACAATGAATTGTTTGCGCCTTTACATACGCAATATGAATAAATAGCCATTTAAAATGAATAAAAGCCATTTTAAATGTCTCCGATTGCATTTCGAATAAAAAGGGCAATTATCTGTTTATTCGGCAAAAACAATTTAAAAAAATATTTGTAGCTCCCACATTTGTTATTTTGGACTTAAAACGAAGCTATTGAAATACTTTATCTATGACCATAGATGTCGCAAATCCGAACTTCGTAGACTATTTTACAACAATGATAATTTTTTTTTCATGCAGAATTTTAAATCAGCAGTTTACGCTTAAAATTAAGTCCTTTTTCCATATTTATGCACCTTTCATTATCAAGTATACCACAGACAATATACAGCAATCTAAAATATTCTATGTTGACTCGAATATGTACCTCTCACGGAAGTTGCAAAGTAACAAAGACGCAAGATTCGCGCGGTTATAAACTTTACGATTTTTTAAATATGTTTTTAATAAAACTAACAAAAATGAGATAAACGGTAAAATACAGATTAATTAATTGGCTATATAGCACTATAATAAGTTTTTATGTCTCCATGTCAAAATTCGCAGGTATGATTTTTTTAATGTTGATGAAAAATTAAAAAAAAAATGATCTTCTGAAAATGGGAAGGGGAGACGGGAGGGGAAGGGGAACGGTGCGAATGGGAAAAGACATGCAGGGAGAAGCAATTTGTTTATTAGTGGCATTGCAATGCATGCCGGGAATTCAATAATGTTTTATAATTATGTGCATTAATTTCTTTACATGCATTCTTTAACCTTCAAAGTCCATATTATCAACTTTCACATCTCGTTCCTAGATATAATGATAACCAATGATTTAATTTGTCCAATCAATGCTAAGTCACCTTATAAAATTCACAGAAAATAAAATGATAACAATGTTTTTTAACCTCGAAAAACTGCACCAATTTTAAATCTGGTCAAGGCCTAGACAAGACTTCATTCATCATTGATAAGATCTACAAATACCAAAATTCAATCTTATTGCGTACGTATAACACCCGAAAGCATGTGTGACCTTGTTGCAGGTTATATACGTCATGCAGGCCGTACGCCTTCATGCATATGTCTAAACTGATTTCCGTAAAAACCGATTTCCGTAAAAACCGGTTTCCGTGAAAACCGATTTCCGTAAAAACCGATTACTGACAAAAGAAAATACCACATACATTTTTTGTTTTCATTCATGCACCTAATTATATTCTATCTGACATACATTATATAACATTACTAGCAAGCGATAGTTTATCTAGACATTTAAAAACTGGTTTCTGGAAAACCATTTTTTTAACAAAAATGTCAGGAAGCCAGTATATTTTAAACCACCTTATTTATATAGGAAACTTAATTTTACTACCATTAGGTTATGATTTTTAATATTAAACAATATAATTTCGGTTACCTCCACGCGGGAGGCCCTGAGGAAAACAATTCCCCTCAAGACCCATGTCATCTTTCAGGATACTGTGTGGAGGGTATTTTTAGAGAAAGGAAGGAGAGGAAGTTTTAGGAAATAAAAAAGTATGAAGGATGGGTAGGAATCTGGGGTTCAATTTGTCCAGGAGTGACGGACGTATGAATTCATCACTCCCAGTGCGATGCAAGGTGATAGGTTGAGAGAGTCCAGCTGAAGAGGTCTAAGTTAGGTCTCCCTCAACCAGTCTCTCCCGATCCGGCCCGCCACGCACATGGTATATAACTATTTTTCACAGGTATAAAATTTGTAATTTGTAAAGCATTTGTAACCTAACCTAACCTATTTTCTAATACATATTTCCATTTTTTAAATTGATTGTTGATTTGTGGTGAAATTCTGTCATCACGGCCAGTTGTTTTTCGCAGAATTTGAACCCAAAACATCAAATTCCAAAGATAATTTTCAAGTTCTATGAATGTTCTATTCTAGTTCTGTTATTATATCATTCAATATAAGACAGTTGCTGCACAGAACGAAAATAAAAACAGAACTTCATAACTTTGTTCCATTTATTAATTTATGGCCGGATTGGTTTCACAAAGCATTTTCAAACATAAATCACCAACTGTAAATGGCGTTGTAAATATACCTAATTACAAGTAATTATTGTATAAATACTGGTAATAATAATTTTAGCAACTAATATGGGAAGTCCCGACAGAAAAAGCATAAATCACAAACTTTTTTAAAATGAGACTCGCACTAACAAAAATTACATAAAAACAGAGATACCTTCATTACTATGCAACTGTATGACGTTTGGTATGTTTATGTCATCTTTGGGGATGCTGTATGGAGGGTCTTTTTAAAAACAGAGATGACTTCAATATTATGCAACCGTATGACGTTTGGTAAGGTTATGTCATCTTTGGGATGCTGTGTAGATGGTCTTTTTAGGAAAGAAAGGGGAAAGAAAGGTCTGGGAAGGAAAAAGTTATGAGGGGTTGGTAGGAATCAGGGAGTCAATGTGTCCAGGAGTAACGGACGTATGAATCCATCCCTCCCACTAGGTGCAAGGTGATGTTCTGAAAGAGTCCTGCTGGAGGTCAAAAGGTTTCCTCAACCACAGTCTCTCCCGATCCAGCAGTCGATGGGCAGACACATCTGCCGCCAAAACCCAGACAAACCACACCCTCCATTCACAGCGAACCACTTGGGATGACCTATGGCAGAGGTGTTGGTTGTCCAATAAATGGTTCCTGGGGCGGCAATACCCATACCCGCCTCTCAAATAATTTTACTGAGTTAAGAAGAATAATTTTTTAACATGCTTTCTCTGCACATATTTATTTATTTGTAAGAAACAAACAGCTTTTACATAATACATGTACAGTGATAAATATATAATTGAACTGGAGTCAAGCCACAGAAGTTTCTTATGCTAAAGTACATCGGAAATTAAGTTTTATTATATTATAATATAGGAAAGGGAGAGGAAGAGGAATATAGGAAAAGGATAGGAGATGCTCACAATATAATTAAAGTAGAATCTCGCTAATATACACTGTTCGACACATTCAGTAATCCGGAACTATCTTATTCAGGGCTAGAGTTTTTTTTTATGTTATTGTTAAGAAAAAATAATTGTAGATAAAATAATATTTCAACAATACTTTGTAAAAACATAAATATTTTTCTACTAAAAACCCATAAAACTTGATTGAAGTTCTCCAAATATGTGTAGGAAATACTAGACATACCTACAATATGTATTATAACTTTAAAACAAATAGGTACTTAAAACTGTAATTAATCTTTATATATCCACTAGAGCGCTTTTTGCCACAATATGGCACTATTTAAAATACCTCGGATTGCTTTGTTGCCAATTTTAGGCAAATTTTCCCAAGATTTGTACTTAATTTGAATTATTAAGTTAAGATTTTTAATGTGGGCGGAAAATATTCAAAATGGCCACCAAAAAATCACGAGCAATCTGAGGAAAAAAGTTTTAAATTGGTCTGTCGCTCGAGTGAATATAAAAATCTACTCCGAAACTACTAAACCGATTTTGATGAAATTTGGCTTACTGAATGTAATTTGGTCCAAATTAAAAGATAGGATAGTTTTTATATCGATTATTGACCTCAATATTTATTATTGCAAATTAAATGTTCATTAATGTTTTTTATAGGACAATGCTTTGTTATTATTTGTAAGTTCCATAAGTTTCTAACAGATGGCGGTGTGAGTTAATTTATCAACACAAGACTTGGTTATCTAGGTTGGGTAACTATCCAGTAGATGTCGTTGTGTTTCGTTAGCCACTGCAACGCATGGCTGGGTCAGCTAGTATATATATATAAATTTATTATATTTTTATTGCAATTTCAATATATTTTAGACAGAGAAGCTCTCTCGGAAGTTTTTTAAGCGACTGAAGGAAAAAAAACTTTCTATGTGATAAAACCTTATTAAATGTTCATTCATTTTGGGAAGCAGGTATCGGTACCGTCGCCCCGGGAACCCAGATATCTCTGCCGTAGGTCACCCCAAGTGGTTCAATACATTTGGTGACTTAGCAGGGGTGCCTAACTAACAACCTTAATTTAACTTCACCTCAGACTTTAATCTATTGTCTTTTTCAGACAGGATCTATTGTGAAATGTATGTATGTGATCTATATAGAAATGAGATCCCTAAGGCGTATGTGTGGTAAATCCATGTATGATTGTGTGAGAAATGCGGAGATCTGCAAAGAATGAAAGGCTGATGTAAGTGTAAGGAGTAAGATAAAGAAAGGAACGCTCCGATGGTTTGGGCATGTAGAACGAATGAACGAGGAAAGGAGTGTAAAGAGAATATATGACGCAAAAGTGAATGGTAGAAGAAGTCGGGGACGACCGAGAAAGACATGGCACGACCAAGTGAATCAGATACTTGATTCGGGCCATGTCAAGAGTCAGAATAATAGAAGAGCATGTATGAATGTGAACGAGGCAAGGAGTGTGTGCCAAGACCGAGTTGTTTGGCGGTCTGTCCTCTCTGCCTACCCCTGCGGAGAAACGGCGTGATGGTTAGTTAGTTAGTTAGTCTATTGTGATACCGTACGTATTGTGATGGCATACATCGTGATCACAAATACCATGCAAGGTATAATCCCATCGATTTACCTTATTCATTAATACTAGCTCGTGATTACAATATCATGCAGGATGTAATTTCATCGATCTACCTTATTAATTAATGATTTATCCTGTTATCTATAATTTTATGTCTTGCTGAAATAAAAATACTTAACACGTTGCTGAGTTTTAATTTTTCTGTTTTAAGCAGAGAAAATTCCTTTCTCATAATCATAGAATGTATATGCAGAATGGTTCCATGCCAAATGAGAATAAAGTAAACTCGACACTTAGAAAAGTCATTACGAGCTATGAAAAAAATAATTTTAAAATAGCCTAAAGTAACCTATTTAACCAATTTTTTATAATTTTTTTTCATCACTTCTAATGACTTTTCTGAGGTGGTTCTGAATTGTTTTCATTCTGACTTGTCCGATCACCATGCAGAATTATGTGGATTAAATGAGATTCCACAGGGAATTCTTAATTTTAAGATTATCTTGATTTTTTTCCTTTTGAATTTTCACACTTTTTATTTATTGTTTATTTATATAGAAAGTATTATTGTTTTTAATTCAATTTTAAACTCACTAGGATTAGCCTCTGTTGAGGTTAATAATTTAATAAAGTAATGAAAATGACACTAAATAATAATAATAAGTAGACATCGGATTATATGCACTAACAAAGTGCCAAAATATGCACTAAAAAAGGCCAAAATTTGCACTAAAAACTCTTGATATTCCCAAAATATGCACAATGCTAAATCAAAAAACCATTTTTATTTGTATATATATATTTTAATTAAATAGGGTACAAGAACAGCGAAGTATGCTTAAAATTATGCATAATTTTTGTGAAAATATACAATTAAGTGTTTTTCCAAATTTTTAGTGCAAATTTGTGACGTTTGTCACCCAGTATTAATTTGCACGTCGAAAACTGACATCATTGGACAAAATTTAAAATTTGGCGCCATTTCTGGAGATTTTATGCAGGATATGACCTGTACCGTTGATGCATGCATTAATGTCCTTCATATCTTCAAGACTCAGGTTTTTAAGCAAAATAGCGTCTAACTTTTTACAAATCTTTTCCGTTATTGAATTAGGAAGGGCGTTGGCGAGTTCGATCATTGTTTCCAGTATTTCTATCGATTTAAATAGAGGAGGGTTTTATGTTTCCAATTTATCTATGGCATCTGGTACTTGTGAAAATGTGTTGAGATGAGGGTGATATTCTGTTTAGTGGATGCGTCTTCAAATTCCAGCTTGCTTGACTGAATTGCAATGGCCTCAGAATTGTCAAAATGACCAACTTCTTGTTGCCTTGACAAAAACAAAACGAAATATGTATGTTTGGGAAAAAAGGCTAAAATATGCATTAACGCCGTAATTAGAGAGTTATATGTATTCGCATATGCAAATAAGCAAATGCATAAAATCCGATGTATAATAATAAGTATTGAAATGTTAATGTTTCTTACAAATAATGGGTACCTACTAAGCTGAAGGAAGCTAATACATTATAATGTAGGGTGACCATGTGTTTGTATTTGATATCAAATAATATATTACGTTATTCATTTAGAAAGGACAAAGATGAAAAACACTGTTGGCAATCTGTTGGTTAAAACAAATAATTTTCAATTTTTTTAAAGTGCACAAGGAATTAGAAGACTTAATATGTTCTGGATGGCCATTTATTATAGTGGAGCTTGATACAATACAGTGAAACTCTCTTAAGAAGTTTTCCAAGGGACCGGAAAAAACAAACTTCTTAAGCGGGGAAAACCTTATAAGTGGGAAAAATTGGGCCAATATTGAGCCGAGGGACTGAAAAAACCAAACTTCTTAAACCACGAAACGTCTCAAGAGAGAACTTCTTAAGAGGGTTTCACTGTAATTTCTTTAACCAAAAGAAAATTTAGTCTGAATTGACACAAAGTTCATACCAGAGCCAATTCTAGTGGAATGAATTTGCTGTATTTTTTCTGCTATATTATATACTAGCAGACCCAGCCACACGTTGCTGTGGATAACGAAACCTTTATAACCAACACCATCTGTTAAATCAAATCCACACGCCCATTTGACATCCCGCTGCCGCTTGGCCAGATATATTATGTATTTCAACCAATTTACACAAAACCTTGACAAATTATATACCTAAAAAACTTCCTCATGAATCATTCTATCTATTGGTGAAAACCGCATGAAAATCCGTTGCGTAGTTTAAAAGATCTAAGTGCATATACAGCGTGAGCGACTTCATTTTATACTATGCAAAGATATAAAAAAAAACTACAAGTTTTGGATTTAAGGCAGAGCCCCAATCAATTAACCGAAATTCTAAATGTTATTGAAAAAGAGCATGATAAACTTTCAAAACAATTTTTTTTGACCCAAAGGCATACCAAGGAAGAAGTGGGATAGAATGTGTGGAAGAGGGTTGGAGCAGGACTGGAAGGACTGAGGACTGAAGGATAATGGCTAAAGACCATCAATCTATGGAGGAGGACAAATACTACCATAGGTGTAGCGCAACGATGATGAATAAGTATTTTTGATGATTTAAAAAAAAAACTAAGTTCATAAAATCAACAAGTACAGCAATGCAGATGTGAATAATGCAAATTATCTTTCACCATTGTCCTTGGCCCATATAGTAAAGCTGTTATCAGCTGGGAATTCGAACGTGTTCAATATTTGAAGGTAACGATCCTTATCACTTATCTCCGACAGATCTTGCGTTTATCCGAATATTTTTACAACCAAAAACACAGATCTCAGATCTTATCATGGCTGCAAAAAATTCAAGGCAATGAGGTCATCGATTGCAATATTGTGTACATTATATTCTCCTGATGAAGGAAGGTCATTTCCGAAACCGGTACAGCAAAAATTATTAAAATAAATTGATGTGTTTATATTTTATAATGGAATTAGCTTGCCCGGCATGAGTTGCTAAGCACTTAATAAAGAAATTGTTTCTCCCTGTGTGTCCTTTCCCATTCGTCCCGTGTCCCCTTCCCTTCTTGCATTCTCACTCCGCCTTCTCCACCTTCCCTATCCCCACTCTCCTCTCCCGCTTTCCCCGTCCCACGAACCCCCCTACCAAGTTCCCCTCCCCCCTTCCACATTCCATACATTCAGTCCCGGTACATTCAGTTTTTAAACAGCTCGCTTACCACCTATTGCAATTTTTTTAATACAAATTTCATAATGCCAGAGCTCATTATTGTATATAGAATCCATCGCGGGCATGCACACATCAAATCCCCAAAGTTTCATTGCAATCGGATGAATGCTTAGCAACGAGTAATTTCATGATGCCAGAACTCACTATTATATTATATAGAAACCATTGTCTTGTCTTCTGTGTTGTGATTGTCCTATTTCATACTTAAAATCATTCTTTTCTTAACACTTTTCATTCTCAGTATTTATCTCGATGTGCACAGTCCTTTACTTTAACTTTTTATGTCTATGCCACCTCTTACTTTAAATCTTTATGTCTATGCTACTTCATAGTGAAATATTGTCAATTTATTATCTATATTGTCTTTTCTCTGTGGTCACGTCAAACCTGCTTGTTGATAAATATGTGTGTGATTGTTTTGCAAGCTCATTCTCTCTAATATATTCTCGAATTCTCCACTCTCTCTCTACTAACTTATCGACTCAATTAAGCTCTAACTAATTGCCAGTCAAATCTCTTATTGTAAAGTTATTCAATAAAGTTACAATTATATCCAAGAAACACAAGAGTTTTATAAGGATAACCTCAACTCTCTACCTCCCAGTACGCCCGTCTTGGCGTTGAAACAAAAGATGTCAATAACGCAGCGTCAGCTGACCGACCGGAGACTTCCCGAGACCTCGCCAGGACGAGCTACTTCAACCATCATGGGCATGCGCATTTCAAATCACCAAAGTTTCATCGCAATCGGATGAACGGTATGGCAGCGCATAACAAACAAACAAACAAACAAAAATTGATTTTTATATATAAGAAGATACCTAGATTGTATTTTTTTTAAAAGACAAACATTCTCGGGTTAAGTATAACCCAACAATGTTTGAAAATCTCCTACTACCACCACAGAAAGCCGAAAATGTTGCTTGTGTTGTGATGGAGGACTTAGTCAGCCGAGGAATCGAACATGCGACGTACCCAAGCCCTGTGTCCACTCAACCACTGACTGGTCAAATGGTCCCGGTCGGTGTATTTACAATGAATATATCTAACTGCACTTAAAGTCCGTTGTAAAGAATGCTCTGTGTTAATCTGCCATCTGATATCTTCGTAACCGTTGTCTCTTTCATATAGTACAACTACTGACCTCTGTTGAGACACATTAAAGCTAAACATAACTACCTATACTAACAACATCTGTATCAACACTACATACATATTCACATACACTACAATTATCGAGATTTGGACATGCAGAACGAATAAACGAAGAGAGGCGTGTAAGAATATATGACACAAATGTGAATGGTACAAAAAGTCAGGGACGCTCGAGGAAGACATGGCACGATAAAGTGAATCAGATGATTGAGTCAGGCCATGCCAGAATAATATAATCAGAATAGTATAAGAGCATATTATATGAGACGATGTACGAATGTGAATGATTCAACGAGTGTGCCAAGACTGTTGGCGTTAAGTCCTCTCTGCCTATCCCTGCGGAGAAACGGCGTGATGGTTAGGTAGTTAATTAGTTTTATTATAGTGTGATGTGTAATGTTTGGTATTATTTACATTCAAACACTACTAGATCGTTGAAAACAAACTGGTTTATTTATATAAGTTTACGAATTTACAATAATTATGCTACAAGTCACATGAACTGTCTAAACTAGCAGCTAATTGAATCTGAGCGAACCACTCCCGACAACCACCGCCTACTCGAGCACGCCTGTCGGCAATCGATAGAAACACTTTCCTTGCTGGCATCTGTCGGCATCACTTAGAAGCTCTTTCAATAGATTACACGATGTAAAAAAACAACTTAGATATTGCATAACTCTCGTTCGGGGGAGTGTATATCGGTTTAAAGAAAAATCTATAGATAGCGCAGAGGACGTTATACTCTAGAATCTATTTATATAAGCAATATTGTGAAGCATTGCACGCAAGTATTTGTCCTTATAGATTAGTACGATTAGACTAAAACAATAATATGAGAAAATATAAAACACGGTGCATGTTCAACAACTGCGTAAAATACGATACTTAAGAGAAAGATAATGCATTTTTTAGTTCAATTCTCTGTCTAGTGTAGAGGTACACCCAGCGAATGTAAAATATTAATTTATTTGATTAATTTTCAACTAATTTATACTCTGTTTACTAAGTTAAAGTTGGAGGCAAATCTTAAGGACATACAGGTTTAAAAAAATACAAGATGTGTTTAGGAATAGTGTTGGAATAAATATTTTACATGATTCACAAAACTTGCCAAGTTAATATTAAATATGTCAAAATCACCTAAGTACTGATTTCCCATAGTGTGAAATCATTGTACCGGAGAGTGAGCAATGTAGTTACGCTTATGAATGCTGCAGTAGAATAGTGTAATTGTTACTGTGGGTATTTGTAAGTTTATGAGTTGCAGAAGTTCGCAACAATTAAATTTAGTACTTTGAATAAAAAGGTTAAATCGTTTATTTTACGTCTGTCTTCTTATGTATGTATTTTTCGAATATTTAATAACAAATTATATTTTAAGTCTAAGTAAGTAAGATATTTATTTTAAAATTTATAAAATGCAGAATTTTTTTTTTGTATTCGCTCAATGTTATTGTTGTGAATTTTGTAAGATGGAGACCAAACTACTGAGTTATATTCAATTATGCTTCTAACTAGAGATACGTACAATAGTTTATTGAGAGTTTCCGCTGAGAAAAAAAATTATAATTGATAAAATTAAAAAATAAAGATCACAAAAAACCATTGTAGTTTTTTTTACTTTTGGGAAGACAGGTGTACAAAAATGTTTTAAGATTATTTAAAGAGTAATTAAATATATTTACAGTTTTAGAAATTTCATTCAATAGAAACATTCCTCTTGTCATGCTATGCTGTGCTAGAATATCCGTTCTACTGTACGGTATCATGAAGAAGTTGTGGTGACGACTACGGCTGATTCAGGTACGTATAAGCCACAGCATTCCAAGAGGAATGAACTATCAATAGAGGTATGCACCATGAATATTAAAACTAAGTATTGCAGAACATCTACAAAGTTTCTAGGCTAAATCTATTTATAAGTCCATAAGCGTATGAAACTTGGATAAAGACCATGCATTCACATATACAGATTTAACCTGTTGAATGTTGGATGGTATTTCGAAAAGCCACTGGCAAATTTCATAGAAAATTATTTAAAAATAATTCAGAGTAGCTACAATAATCAAATAGTACCTAGGTCCTAGATTGATATTGGTGCAATCGATTCTGACCTTGTTCTTTATACATTTTTTTATAGATAAGGGTTAAAATCGCATTAAAAAAAGCAAAGATAGGCCAGCGACAGATGAGAGGTTAAGGTTTTTTTTTTTAAACATAAAAATCAGTAGGTATTGGACAGTTAGGGTCATGGTGAGGAGTTAGGCGGTTATTCAGCTGAATGATCAGTGAAGTCAAAAAGTCACCGGAGACCAAAATTTCATTTAAGTACATTTTTTAATCCAAATAATGTCAGGAATCACTGATTAAAGTCAAGTACGTTCCTACATACACCCTGTACATATATATGAGGATTTTTTTCTGGATTTCTTTTAGCATATTTATATATTTAGTTTGGTGCGGAGTCCACACACAACTAGCATACTCCAGCTTACTTCTTACAATACCATCAACCACTTCTTACAATACGCACACTTTCTTTTAAATATATATTGATTAAGTACCTTAAAAAAGGCGCCAAATAACTTTTCGCGAATTCCTGTGTGCTCAGCTGACGTGGAAGAGAAATCCATAGTTGAACTGTATCCTTCATCCGTTTGCGTCGGTCCAACCACGGACGTACTTAACAAGGACACGCCGATTATATCCATCTTAACCGTGGCGGAACTTAATACACTTAACGTAACACTTAAACTTAATGTTATGTATTTATTGACAATACAATTAAATTTATAATTTGTCACAAAACACACAAATTAAGTGTTTTTTGTTAAAATTACTTAACAAATCACTTAAGTTTATATGATATTATAAAATTATTGCTTTTTCGGAGATTTTATAAATAATTATTATCAAAACTTTTTGTCACGAAAACAAGCAAATTAGAAGTTTTTTATGTTCGTGATGAAAATGTTTAAGAAATTTTTATTAAACTGTACAAATCGCTTAGTTTATATGTATAATATAATAAAGCTATCGCTTTTTTGAAGCTATTTGAAATAATTATTATTAACAATTATTTAAGAACACTCTGTATTAAGTAAAAATCAAGTAGGTACTATTGCAAATATGTTGTATGCAGTTTTCATTTGCTAAAACACACTAAATAATGAAATTAATAGAATGTATTTGTTGACAAAACAATTAAATTTAAAGATTGCTACGAAAACATTCAAATTAAGAGTTTTTGTTCAAATTATTTAACAAATCACTTAAGTTTATATAATATAACAAAACTATCGCTTTTTTGAAATAATTATTATTAATAGTTACTTAAGAACACTGTATATTAAGTAAAAATCAAATAGGTACTACTGCAAATATGGTGGATGCAGTTTTTATTTGCTAAAACACACTAAACAATAAAATTAATATTTTTCAAGTGTGTAGATTTTTATCACAAAAGAGTAAAAAGTTTCTACAGCGAATTGTAAAAAACATCTACAGTAAACACTCTTCATTGTTTGCGAGAGAAAAAAAGGTGCTTCGCTTGGTCATTGCGCAAATAAATAGAGATCATATTATTGCCAATGGAAATGTATGTACTACATTGTATATTACAATTTATAGGAATTGAAAATCTGCCCTAGATAAACAATTGAATTGTTATAAGAACAAATCTACAATCTAGTGGGGATTATAAAATGCTAGAAAGATAAGAAAATTGTTGAGATTAAAACTAACTTAATCGGTTTAAAAAAAATCAGAATGTGCAAATCACATGCAGTACAAACTAAAGTAGACAAGAGTGGGAAGGCTACGAAGCATCGCCCAAAGAGGAGAGCGATTATACTATCTCATTCTCTCGCAGACTAAATGCTATAGATGTAAGTGTTTGTCTCTTTTTAGTGTAGCTATTTTTCATTTCATCGAGTTACAAATCACAACGGTGCTAAAAGAAATTTTCACTTCAATAGAACACAAAACATTTATCTTAAATTAAAACTTAGAAATTTACGAAGTTTTCAAAAATGAGATATTAGGTTAGGTTTGAAAAACATCTTGTTTTAAACAAAATCTTAGGTTTTAGATTATAAAAATCAATTCTTTAAATTATTTAATGCATTTAAACACTTTTCATACAAATTTCCACAGGAGTGCAGAATGTTTCACATGTAATTAGATGTTTTTTTAATATTATTATTTGTTTTAAATACAGAATTCGTGCAATGGTAACAATACGACCATCTGTACTGACAGTACAGAACTGAATGGTGTGATTAAATATTTGTGATAACATAAGAGCACACACGTACTTACTACCTTCCCACATGAGTACACGGATAATGTAGATTTTAAGATAGGAAGATATCATAAAAATATTTTATTTTATACGTCATAGAAGTTGTTGAAAAATTTGTTTGAATAAAAAAATGACCTAATTTTCATATTTCAAAAATATATCGTAACTGCATTTGGATAGAGTTCTAACTTCACTTCACCTTGTTCTGAGATGTGAGGTGTAAAAATTTGCAAAGACAATTTCTCATTATCTATTGACCAATTTCTGATTTTAAGGTTGAATCTTGCGTAAAGTATTTTAATTGAACATATTTTAAAGGAAAATATTTAAATAGGATATAAACTTACCATCTTATAGATATTATAAAGGCGAAAGTTTGTATGGATGAGTGTTTTTCTTTCACGCAATAAACACCGAATAGAATTTAAAAATTCTTTCACTAATCGAAAGCTACATTATTTGCAAGTAACATAGGCTATATATATTGGTGAGCTCTGGCGTTATGAATAAGCTGTAGCGTTATGCAATTATTTTTCATACGTTTTCTGTCCCTAAAAAAATCGAGTTATTGCAAACGTCAAACAAATTGTTACCTTGGAAACAATGTTTTTTTTTTTAATTAGGCAATTCACCCTAAAAATAGTGCTTTGTTGGCGTCATAGTTAATATCTACCTATCTCTAAAAATGTTTATTGTCCGGACGAAAAGCATAGCGTTACTATGTAATTATTGGACGTGGGCTGTCATTTTGTTATTTCTTTAGGTTACTCTGGATTCAAATATGAATAAAATACTAATTCCTACTTGAGGCGAAATCATCAGAATAAATTAGGGGAGTAGGTACTTAAAATAATTTTCTATAATTTAAATATATTCTAAAATAGAATTTTTATTTGCGAAATGTCATTCTCAAATTTTGATTTTTCTATTAACTTGTTGTGTACCGAATGTGGCCGCATATGCTTGAAATATTGTCACCCGGATGACAATCGGCACTCAAATGATTAAACAATAATTATTTTTTATTAGACAAAAAAGCAAGAATAATAACAATTATGCCAATAATTATGCCAGTAATTTCCCACTAATACCATGCGAGTGAAGCCGCGGGTAAAAGCTAGTTTTAGAATATACCTAAACAAGCAAATAGAACCATACGCAACCAGCTAGGGCATAATAATTCATTGCACAAGGTTCTAATTACATCTGCCTAATGCAATTCCAAGCAAGAGTCCTGTTTAAATTTAAATATAATGGTTTTGTAAGGTAAAGATATTGTATTTCTTAGTCCTCCTCAATAGGGGTTCCTGTGCTGAGGCGGACTAAAATTGTTTGATTATAGTTTATTTGTCTTCTATGTCGTTTTAAGTGTCTTCATTAGGGTGTTTTCGTCAACCTCTTTCAGCCATGTTTTTATTCTTGATTTGTACTCATTAAATTTTTTTATTGGTTTTATGTCTTGGGGAAGAATATTATGGAGTTTAGTTGCAAAATAAGTGTAGTTTCTTTGTCCGAATGTGGTTTTATAACTTAGAATGTTTTTTATGTCATTTTTATTCGATCTAGTGTGATGGATACGCGGTCTAGTATAGGATTCAGTATTTTTGAATAGCTTAAAAAATATATTTTTGGCATATATTCGTTGTACATTTGGTACGTCAAAGCTATTGAAAATTTCAATTGAAGGCGTTCTAATAGGTACTTTCAGTATGGTCTTTATGATTCCTTTTTAAATTGTATTCAGGTTGTGTATGTATTTATGTGTAGTAGATCCCCATCCTATAATTCCATATTCAATTCGAGAATGACATAACACATTCCATTAAAATATGATAAACAAAATTGTTAAATAGTCTTCGCAAAATTTGAAATCTTAAAACATGGTAAGGCGAAGTTAGAACTCTATCCAACCGAAGTAGCGAACCGTAATGCGCCTCGTAACAACGTGAACTGTCAGATACAAACAAAATGGAGAGTGTAAGTGATGTTAGAACCTTCTAAAATAAATGATTATCTAAAATGATTGATGTTAGAACTTTGTCATACCTATATCTACGAAAATACAACACAGATTATCAATTTGGGAGGCGGGTATGGGTACCGCCGCCTCGGGAACCATTTATTGGATAAGCAAAACCTCTGCCATAGGTCACCCCGTTCGGTACGTTTGGTGACTTAGCAGGGGTGCCCGGGTTCATGGGGTTAGGTTAGGTTAGGCCCACCAGCTGCACGGCAGGTTGGATCGAGTGAGAATGGTTGTGGGAGTCCCTTTGACTTCTCCAGCCATACTCTCTCGGAACATCGTCTTGCACCGCAGTGGGAGGGATGGATTCATACGTCTGTCACTCTTGGACACACTGACCCCTAGATGGGAACCCACTCCTAATACCTCTTCCTCTCCTTCCTTATTTCCTAAAAAGACCCTCCACACAGCATCCTCAAAGATGATACAGGCCCTGAGGAGAATTAATTTTCTTAGGGCCTCCTGTGTGGAACGAATGTAAAAAAAAAAGAAGATCTTGAAAATCATTTTGGGTATAGAAATGAGCAAAAAAAAATGCTTTGGCATTCAAAAATATTTTTTAAAAAAGCTTGTTAGAACCCAGTCCAAATGAAGTGGCGATATATTGATAAATACATTAAAAAAAAATGGATGGAAAAGTTGGCAAGAGTATCCGGGATAAATAGGTCATGTTATTTGCTTGGAACATTTCCTAAAATAACTATTTGCTAAAAGTACTTGAGTACTACAAAAAATTGTGTATACAAAAATAGGTAAAAGTATGACTGACATTTCAAAGATGAGATTATAGATTGGCACGGTTAACTTTGTAGCAGAGAGTGTCGTTATTGTTGGTGTTTATTGGAAAAAAAAAACAAAAAATTGTAATATATCAATGAATGTATGAAAAAAAACAAGTCACAGAAAAATAAAAAGGTAACGGTCGCAACTGGTACATGATTATCCAAGACACTAGGTTACAAACTAGTTCTTTGAACATTGTGATCATCCAAAAAGATAGCTGCCAAAAATATGGGAAAAAAATTAAATAAAATTAGTTGAAGATAATATTGTTAATTCTGAATTTGAAATATGAGATTGACAAAAATGACTTAAAAATAATAGGCCTAAATGACCGAGTTGGTTGAGGAGTTTTTCCCGGTAAGACGAGAGATTCATTTGTGTCCCAGTTGCGACCGTTACCTTTTTATTTTTGTGACTTGTTCTTTTTCACATTTTTGTTTAGATTTATTAGTGTTATCTTCTTCTTCAATGATAAATTCTTCATTGATGGAAATAACTTACAAAAGTTATTATAATAATAATAATCTTTATTTGGAAAACAAACAGCTTTACAAAGATACATAAAAATAAAGAGTGCTAAAATAAAACAGTACGCCTAAAAACATGTTTTCGCTGATAAAAGATAGTTATTCTAATAAAATAAAATAAAAAATTGTTCAATAATTATTCTTTTCAATTCTGAATGGTGCTTCACCATGGCGATACTGAGAGTATCTACCACTCTGAAACCTGCCACAAATATATTATGTATACATTTTGTAACTTTTTTTGAATTTAGCTTTTGTTTTCGAATAAATTGAATCCAAAGTTGGTATGTTTAAACAAACAAAAAAATTAAATCGTGGACTACCAGTTTCCGTAAACCACGTACATTATTTTATTTATATAACATGAGAAATAAATTAATTTTATTTATTTATGGAAATTATCTTTGTGCAAGAAGCAATGACGAACCATTAAAAGGTAAAAGTAGCTAAAATCCTAAACACACGAGTAGCGGCAATATGCTGCATCTCCAAAAAGCTAGTTTTAAGATAAATGACTTTAAACTTTTTGACATTTTGTTATTTTCCTCGCAAACTAAGAGAAGTAACAATTTCAAATTTGGTGAAAGGTTATATTACCCTTCATTTAAAAAGTTGTTAAAAAAATACAAATATATTCCGGGACCGGTGAGTGGCTGAGTTGGTATCGCGTTTGGGTCCCAACCGGGCGTCGCGTGTTCGATTCCTCGGCTGGCTAAGTCCTCCATCACATCACAAGCAACATTTTACCAAATACCATTAAATCAAATACCAAAATTTTACATATATTTGCTTTTTCATTGATTTGTGTTTTAAATTATAAAACGCAGATCATTAAGGATTTCATTTTTTTTATAGGTAACCTTTTCAGTTATGCCCACGTACTGTTTATACATTGTTTATAAATACTGTTTGTTTACTTTTTTTTTTTTTTTTTACAGTGAATACCGCACAAGAATCTCAACTGCTCCCGCCTGGAGCCAGTGAGACTATGGCATCCCCAATTGGGGTATGTTGTGAGGCTGAAGGTAGTGGGGAGGGGAAGGAGGTGGGGAAGATGAAGGTTGGGAAGTACCTGGCTATTCAGATCTGGTCACCAAACACGGCTAAAGCCATTTTCAAGCAACGTTTCAATTCTGAATGGTGGTCTTACACCAGGGCGATACTGATAGTATCTTCCACTCTGGAACGTGCCGCAAATATACTATATATATTTTTTTAATGAATTAATTGTGAAATAACACAAATTAATCAAATAAAATTTATTTGCGCACGCCGGGTTCGAACCCGCGACCTACGGATTGTGAGTCAAGAGTCTTACCCACTGGACTACGGAGGTCGTCGACTGTTTATAATGAAATATAAAATAAAATACTTAAACATTGTAAAAAAAAGAGTTTTTTGGGTTGAAAATTAAGATTTATTTAGGAAAAATTTGTGTTGTGTTTTTATTTTCTTAGTATTGAAAAAAGATTTGTACAAAAAATTTTAATTTTAATTAAAAAGCGATATGTAGAAGTTTTCACCCTTTGAAAACAGCTTAGAATTGACCTTCTCTCCAAATAAGATTAGTGGAATTATTTTTACCTAATGTTGCTTAGTAATCGTTATAATAGGTACGGATTATCAGTGAACCACCACATTTTCAGGGCAGCGGCCGCCATTGATTGTAATGGCAAAATATTTGTGAAAATTGTCCTGGCAAAGTGCTGTATTAAAAGTAACTATGTTCTGCCATTACAGAAGTGTTTTTTTGCAGTTACAGCTTTGTGCCATCGTGCCGAAGTAACCACAATAAACAAACAAAAATAAGTTCATTTCATGTAGGTTGACGAATGGAATTGATTGAGTGCTGTAAAGGTAAAATACTGTATCTATAGATAAGGCATTTTGTCGTAACACGGGCGTGTGGCCATCATAAGAACTAAGTAAGTACATTGACCCAAAAAAAAAATAATAACTATAATTATACTTTCTTGTGTAAGTATTAACAATGTCAAACACCAATACAGTTACATATTTTAAGTATTTATATGTGATTTTAATGAATCCATGGTTTTAATCAGATTTGATTTAAGCACGCAGGTTAACAAATCCATCAACTTGTTGACAGCTAATAATTGTGGATTTTTCGATATAATATCAATAATATTCTTTATCTTCAACGATAATGTTAATAAGCAATTGATATTTGTGTTAATTAATTAATTGTTTATCATTGTTGCATCTTTGTAACGCAGACACACAGACAGAGGTCGGCAATATATTTCCTGTTACACTTGTGTCTAGAGTGACACTTGAACTTCTTCTTGCCTCGTTGCTTAGAACTGTGATCCCTACTCCAATTGCCTGATGAACCAGGTTGCTGCACTGTTCTGTGTTGCATGAACCGTTCTCATGTGACAAATTTCAACTATGTACATAAGTTGGGCGCGCGTTTGGCATGTTTCCCGACTATGCACCGGTGCCGAGGGGATCAATGACGCTAGTTCTTCGGAGCGTTTCCATTGAAATAGGGATAGAACAAGGATAGCATTCCCACCCGACGCCTGTGCTCTAAAGATTGCAATCCGTTTGTTAAGATGGGAGAATCTATCAAATGGACTGCTGTGTCTGCACAAAGTCGAGGGTTTTTTTCAGGTATTTTGGGACTCAAGACCAGGCTGCCAAATTCAACTGTGGGACGCACTTGTAATTTGTACAGAGTTAGCAGTTGTGTACTATTAAAATATCTGCGGGCCCTGTACAGCACGCCCAGTTTTTGAGAGGCTAATTTAACTCTGGCTTCAATGAAGCCCCCATATCTGAGCTGGTCACTTAGAGTTACACCAAGCATATCAATGGAGGGCCTGTTCGGAAGATTGCTTCCGTTGAAGGATACTAGATTTTCAGTTCGATCCCTTTTAGACGTAATCATAAATGATTGGGTCTTTGAAACATCAAATTCAACGAGATTATTTTTACCCCAAGAGAAAACACTCTCGAGGTAACCGTCCATTCTTTGCCAGTGACAATGGTTACTTCAGGTTAAAGTTCAGTTTAGTTCTAAAGGAATTACATTTTTGTAAACAGAAATGTACAAAAATACCACAAATTTATGTTTTTGTAAATTGGACCATCTTTCCAGATAATGCATTTATGTATTTTTTGGTTGTTTATTAACCCCTTAGGCTAATTAGTTAGCTTTTCGGAACAACTCATATAAGTCTCGTAAAAATCGTTGTGTCTCCGTTACTATCATAGTGAGAAAATGTTGCTTATGCAATGGTATAGGACTTAGTTTGAATCCCCGACGCCCGATGGGAACCAGTTTCGGACCACTCGACTATCTCTACATATTATAAATTAAAGTCCTCCGCCGCATCTGTCTGTCTGTTCGTGATAAATTCAAATACTACTGAACGGATTTTCATGCGGTTTTCACCAAAAGACAGAGTGATTCATGAGGAAGGTTTAGGTATACATATAATTTATTAAGGTTTTGTGTAAATTGGTTGAAATTTATAATTAAAGGAGAATGTCTGCATTTGGTGGACGAGCGGGCTGGAAAGCTGGCGGCGTAGATTTGATTTGTACGCAAATCTACAGTTTTATGCCGAGATTGATGAAATTTAGCACATGTGATCTTCAAAACAAGGGGAAGGTCACTGTCTACATTTGATTTCTAAAACTCTGTGTAAAGCCCGAGCATCGCCGGGGACTTCAGCTAGTAACTAATATTTATTCTAACTACTAATCTAATCAAGGTGGGCCAAATGTTCACAAGGGCTAATGGACAATTCACCCACTCAATTGTTGGCCCGCCTAATCTAGTCATTATCTTAATTATACTCCTACAGCATAATCGTATTGTAATCAACACAATTATTACATTTTGGATAGCAATAGTACCAGCCAAACAAAGTGCTATCAATTATCATGATTTATTTTTGGGGTATTATACCATGTTGCCATTCATTGTTCTTTAGCAAACGTTATCCACTGGAGAGATTATGGTCGACAAATGGACCACTTTTATTTTTTTTTTTTTTTTTTTTAAATCATGTATATTATCGAGGCTTCTGACTCACACAATGTTGTCATTTTTTGCCTCATCTGTTTTTAAATTATAATATTATCTATAATCTCTAATGATCTTTAAAAGGTGCTTAGTCCTTTTATATTCATTTTATATAAAAATTCACTTTCAAATATTTTCCAGTTTACATGATCTAATAAATTTCATTATTCTCGATATGGCATGAAACTCGGTTGAGGCTATTAAATTCTGAACTTCCGATGGGTTCGAGGTCATTAATATTGTCACTCTCTGTCGTTCATATTTAATGCACTTTGATAATGTGTGCTCCACATCTTCAATTTGTTCACATATCGAGCACATTGGAGAATCAGAGAGGCCTATCAAACACAATATTCTTCCCATTAGTGCATGTCCGGATCTTAATCTAAAAATGATTCTCATTTCTGATCTTTTCAGATTAACCTCAGTGAACCATGGTCTTTTAAACGGTTCATTTTGGAGCTTTCTGTACCATATTCCCTTATTGGTAGACAATGTTTCAAAATGATTATTCCACATATTATTATATATGGAATTTATCTTTTGGGAGTAATCTTCAGCGTCTGGCGTCCAGTCGTAGATGCTTCCATTCACACATGCTTCGTTTGCCAACAAATCCGCCTCTTCATTCCCATGTATTCCTACATGAGATGGAATCCATTGCAAACATATGGACACATCTTTCTGCTGTAGCCGCCTTATTTGTTCAACAATATTGTAGCCTATTTTCCTACAGGGAACTCCTTTCGGAATACTTTTAATATGTTGAAGTGCACTTTTAGAATCGCTTAATATTACAACTTGTTTCCACTTATTTTTAATTGCATATTCTACTGCTTCTTTGATTGCTATCAATTCTGCATTCATAATAGTGCAATTTGTATTCAATTTTATTTGATGGGAAAAATTGTTTGGCATTGAAATGAAAGCTGCTCCAACTTGGTCTGATTTTTTTGATCCATCAGTGAAGATCTGGCTGAATCCAGAATATTTTTTAGTTAGCATATCGCTTACCATATTACTAATTTCATTTGGTAAGAGTAGTCTTTTGGGGGAATTAAAATTGTCAATCTCAACTGAAATACATTCCAAATTAAGTGCTCCTACCCAGGTTTCAAAGGAGTACATATCTAGACATTTATTTTTATTTATTTTCCAATCAATTGTTTCCGAACAAATTTTAATCAACATTGGTAATTTTTTATTGTTCCAGAATCTGTTTTGTATCAAGGATTTAAGTTTGAGAACCTCTAAAACTAGTGGATTATTTTCAATGGATACAGCTCTAAGCCAAAATCTTGCGGCTAGTTTCCAAGTTCTTATATGCAAAGGAGGGGCACTCATTTCACTTTGTAAAACATGCACTGGAGTTGAGTTCAGGAAACCTCCACATATTCTTAAAGCTCGTGATTGTATTCTCTCTAATTTTTCGAGATTGCTTTTGGCAGAGTTGTAAAAAAGTATACTGCCATAGTCTAATCGACTTCTTATAAGAGAAGTATACAATCTTCTCATGTGAAGAGGATGAATTCCCCAGCTTTTTCCTGACAACACTTTCAAAATATTCATTGGCTGATTCATTTTTAAACAGGTGTTATTTATATGTTTATTCCAAGCGAGTCTGTAATCCAACCATACCCCGAGGAACTTATGTTCATCTACTCGTTCTATAAGTACATCATTTATTTTTATATTCAGGATATTTCGTCGCTTTCCTTTTGCAAATATACATATTTTTGTCTTATTTTCCGATATTTCAAGACCTTTTATTTTAAGAGCGTTCTGTAATTCCAACAGAGCTTTTTGAATAATGTTTTCGCATGTTTTTACTTTTGAGCTTGAATAATAAATACCAAAATCGTCAATGTACTGTACGCGTTTCACTTGGGGATAGTTTCCTATACCGGAAGTTCCAATATTGAATAAGAGGGCAGACATGGGATCTCCTTGTGGTAGTCCTCTCGTGCACATTTGTTCAGCGAATATGTTAGGTTCCTTAATAATAATCATTCTTTGTTTCAAATATTCCCAGATATATTTTATAACTTTCCCTTTGATACCTTTGGAAATAAGAACTTTAATGACCTCTTCGATCTTTATATTATTGTATGCATCTTTAATGTCTACAAAAGCAGCAAGGGTAACGGCGTTGGTTGTTTGGGCAACTTGGATCTCTGTAACCATTCTTCCCAGATTATCCATTGTTGACAGTTTTCTTCTAGATCCTATTGTAGACTTATCAAATAAGAAATTATTTTCTAAATACCACTCCAATCGCCTTGTTATTATAGTGTTGAAAGTTTTGCAAAGACATGAAATTAATGAAATTGGTCTTATAGAGGTCATGAGCTTTGGATCTCTTCCGGGTTTAATTATAGGAATAATTTGTACCTGTTTCCATTGTATTGGTATAGTGGAAGTTCGCAAAATTAGATTAAATATATCTACAATAATTAATTGGCAAGAAGTAGGTAAATTTTTTATCATTGAGTAGGATATCAGATCTATTCCTGGGGAGGTATCTTTGGATTTTAATACTGATTTTAATTCAGAAGCTGTTATCGGTTTGTGAATACCAGTAGTCTCCGAGGTTTCTTCTTCGGTCCACACATGTTCGATTAAATTTTCGTTTGGAGCTAGATATTGTAGATATTGTAGCGCCGATTCGCTGTTCTCAAAGATATTTGGACGAGAAGATCCTATTCCCTTATACCATTTCATTTTCTTCCACATATCAGAATAGGTTGTATTAGTATCGACAGAATCACAAAATTTTTGCCATCCTTCCCTTTTTGCTTTTCTTACTATTCGTCTGGTACTGGATTCCTTGCGCTTTAATTCTATATAATTGTCAATATTAACATTTTTCCGTAAATGAGTCAGCGCTAATCTTCTTTCAGCTATAGCTTTAGAGACTTCTTGATTCCACCATGGTTTTGGTTTGAATGCTTTATTTTTAGATTTCTTAAAGAATGGAATACTTTCATCTGCACTTTTGTTCAGAACATCTTCTAATTTGTTATAATATTCTTGAACTGACAATTTTTCTTCAGGAAAATTTTGTATGAATTTATCTACAGTGGATTTGTATTTGTTCCAGTCAGCTTTTTTGAAATTTCTTTTCATAATTGGTTCATAATTACAATCGGTTTTTTCTAAAGTGATAATAATTGGTAAATGATCACTACCCATCGTATCTGTGTCTATCCTCCAATTACAAGTTAGTACAAGCTCAGAAGATACCAGGGTAATATCCGGGCTCGAACTCCTTTGTCCGGGATGTCCTATTCTTGTTACGTCACCGTTATTGACAATAATAAGGTTTGAATCTTGGCAGGCTTCTGCAATAAGATCTCCCCTCAAATCTCGTATAGCTCTATCCCATAGTGGATTATGGGCATTGAAATCACCGCCTAGTAGGGCTCCTGGTCCCATCTGGTCAAAAACTTTCCTCCATGTTTGAATTGTGATATTTATATTACTAGGACAATATATCACATTGACAGATTTCAGATTTCCGGCATTTAATAGTTTAACACTGCACAATTCTAATTCACAGGTCGTGGTGATGTCTAGGGTTCGTTCAATTGATTGTAAACTTTTATGGATTAAGATTGCAACTCCTCCATATCCATCGGCTCTGTCTCGTCTATATGTTGTATAGTCTTTAAATCTTAAAATGTAAGGAAATTGAAGCCACGTTTCGGAGATAAGTGCAATTTTGATATGTTGCTTTTGTAAATATATTTCTAAATCGGGTTTTTTAAAGTGCAAACTCCGAGCATTCCATTGTAATATATTAAGATTATTCTTATCCATTGTTCGTCGTAAAGATTGATTTTAAAATTTCATTTAAGCCGCCTTCCTTAATAATTCCCATGATGGTGTCTATAAGTCTATTAACTGCTAATTTCACAAGACTTTCCCAATTTTCTCCATTCATAAATGTTGTTAATATTTCTCGAGCAATGTTAACATTAATGTTGTCTTTAGGATTAATCTGAGTTTCACCAGTGTTAGTCTTATTTCCTTTAAGTTTTTCAGCATAACTGCTTTCTCCACTTGATTTCGACACATTTTCTTTATCTGAATTAGTCTTCTTTCCTGTTTTTACATTTTCTTTTTCTTTTAAGTTAGGTTTTTTCTTATCTACAAGTATTTTCGCTTGTTTATATGTAACTTTTTTTTTTGCCATTTTTTGGGTTATCTCTTTCTCGTTCTTCCACTTTGGACAATTAATATCGTTAGCCGGATGATCTCCTCCGCAGTTGACACACTTAGCTGCCTTGTCACAGGTCTCATGTTGTTCATCACACTTAGGGCACAACTTTTTTTCTTTTTTACCACAGTTTTGAGCAATATGCCCATATCTCCAACAACTATAACATTGCATAACTCTAAATATATAGGGTTCTACTCCAAATTTGACCCCATATATAGAGACATACGATGGGATCTCTTTCCCAACAAATTTTAGACTCACAGTTGTCGTAAGCGTGAGTTGTCCTTCTTTTCCTTTTTTGGAGAGCCGCTTTATGCTAACCACATTGTTATCACTTTTAATCACTTCCATGATCTCCTCATTAGTGACATCAAGATCTAAACGTCTGATGACACCAAAAGTATATTCAATGTTCTTTTTTATTGTCACTTCCCATTTCTTTAGAATAAAAATCGAATTTTTTATGGCCTTTTCAGCTTCCAAATTATTTGGGAACGTAATTTCAATTTTAGTTCCGGATATTACTTTAATTTTTTCAATTTTCATTCCGGATTTAAAAAGAATTTTAGCCATACCCAATTTACCAGGTAAGTTTTCTCCTTGAATTATAACAATTCCTTTCTTTTCTTTAATTTCTTCATTTTTTGTTTCACTTGTCTCCGAGTTCATCCTTGATCTTTTACCGGATCGTGTAACGGTTTGCCACACCCCAGCAGACTCATCATTTGGAGCACTTGCTATTTCCATTTCTTCATTTATCACTATTTTGGGCGATAGTGGGTACGCCATTTTAATAATGGAACCAGCGCCGTCTGGTCCTGTTCTATCCTTTATTTTACAATAATTAACACGTATAAACACATATAAACACAATTAAACTGTAAATTAGATGGGAGCAAATCTCGAAAATGTGCTGTCAAAACTGATGTTATTGTTGCAATGGGACCACTTTTATTTTTCTGCGATTGATAGAGGTCCAAAATTGGACCACATTTTCCTACCATTCGTAAAACATTTCCATGGCTGGCCATTTATTTTAAAACAAAGCTATTGAAATGCTTCATCTACTATGACCATAGATGTTGCAAATCCGAACTTGGTAGAGTATTTTAGAACGATTTTAAAATTATTTAAAAATATTTTTTTCCTGCCGAATTTTTGATCAGCTGTTTAAAATAATTAAATGAGGAAGATAATTTCCCTCAGGGCCTATGTCATCTGAGATACTGTGTAGAGGGTCTTTTTGAAGAGAGGAAGGAATGAACATGGGTCTTGAAGAGACCCATGTTGTAGGAAAGAGGAAACACAGACGCTGACAAATCGTTCCACAGTCGAGCTGTTGAACTTAAGAACGAATCGAAGAAGCGACACATTCTCAGTGACAAATGTTAACCGTGTACATATGTTGGGCACGTTTGGCATGTTTCCCGACTATGCACCGGTGCCGAAGGGATCAATGACGAATCTTCCATTGTAATATCGGTAGAACAAGGATAGCATTCCCACCCGACGCCTGTGCTCTAAAGATTGCAATCCGTTTGTTAAGATAGGAGAATCTATCAAGCAGACCGCCTGTTTCTGCACATAGTCGAGGGTTTTTTTCAATTATTTCGGAACTCCAGACCAGAGGTTGCTGCCAAATTCAATTGTGGGATGGACTTGTGATTTGTACAGGGTTAGCAGTTGTGTACTATTAAAGTATCTGCGGGCCCTGTACAGTATGCAGTTTTTGAGAGACTAACTTAACTCTGGCTTCGATGGAGCCCCCATATCTGAGCTCGTCACTTAGAGTTACACCAAGCATATCAATAGAGGGCGTGATCGGAAGTTTGCTTTCGTTGAAGGAGACTAGATTTTCATTTCGATTCCTTTTAGACATGATTGGGTCTTTGAAACATTAAATTCAATAAAAATATAGTAAAACTACATTCTAAAATATAATAAAAATTTAAAAGAAAGCATGACTTCAATGTTAGGAGTTTATCACGGGCAATTCAGATAGAAAGCGTTGTTCTAAGATAACAGTGGCGGCTCGAGCACTTCGTTAGTGGTGGGGATCGACAGATTTTATGTACTGTACCGTAATCTCACCACCCGTAGAATATAATATAAAATTTCTCAAAAAAAAAAATGATAGTCTAATCATGCTAGTCGAATATATTTAACACAAAATAATATAAAATGTCTATTGATATATGCCAATTTACAATATAGTACAATAAAATTAAAGCTTTATCTTGCAAGATTATTATTAAACTAATTTGAACGCGAGCGATTCCCGCCCGTAACTTCGCAAACAAATAATGGTTCTGTGAGTATCCAAAGGGTTGTCCCTGCCGGTATTTGAATTCACAAACTACTGCGCATGCGCAGTTGCATACGATCGCGAAACACCGCAAGGAAAATATTGGGATAGTTCGGATCGTCCCCCAAGTGAGCATTAGATTCTGCGCACTGTGAAATAGACCCGCTGTTTTTTGCGCTGTACATTGTTTTGCTGTACGTGCATAGGGTCTTGTTAAAATCATCCGGAATAATTTTTTGTATTTTATTTCTGCAAATGTTAATTACTTTTATGTTTAAAGAATTTATTCACTTTGGTGAAGACAAAGCATCGACTGTTATTTCCTTTACCTAGTAGGTTTTGAGTGTAACTGGTGGGGACCGTCCCCATTGTCCCCCTGTGAAGAACCGCCACTGCATTTCTACACACTTATTTCAACTAATGATAAAATAAAATGAGGAACACTTCAATTGGCGTATTTTCTGTAATAATAATGCAATGTACGTCACAATTGTTGGTATGTATGTAAATAAAAATATAATTTTCTTTAATTTAAATGTATGTGCATAATCCAGTCATTATCACTTGATAATGACTAGATTTCGTCAGCCAGGAGTCACCAAACAAAGGCATAATAAGGAATGTCTTTTTGTGGATTTCTGAAAACCCATTTTGTCGTTACTAATGATTATTTTTTTTTACATTATCTCTACGAGGGAGGGACTGAGGTAAAATAAAAATCTCTCAGGGCCTTTTTCATCTTTGGGGACGCTGTGTGGAGTGTCTTTTTGGGGAAAGTAAGGAGAGAAAGTTCTGGGAAGGAAAAAGGTAAGAGGGGTGGGAAAGAATCTGGGGGTCAATGTGTTCAAAAAGGCCCAAGCGATTAATAAATTTAAAAAATTCAGAATCACTACTTTTTAAGTCTGTACTAATTATCTAGTAAGTATGTATTCTTCACATCAGCCATAATTGCATGACCAATAATACTAAGCTAAATTAGCAAGTTAGCAGCCCACAATGGAAGGCTGATACCTATCCTGATGTATGGCAGTGAGGCATGAAACTGGCAGAGGAAGGATGAAAGTAGACTGAATGCTGTAGAAATGAGATCCCTGAGGATTGTGTGTTGTAAAACCATGTGCTTAAAAAAAACTTATCGTAAAATGCCTGAGTGGTTAAATTATGAACTACAGTGAGAAATCAAATAAAACTCAAAAGTTATATTCAATAAGTTACAATTCTAAGAATAATTATGAAAAAAAATATTTTAAGAATTGGTTATAGGCTATTTTTCAACATTTTTTTCATAGCTTTTAATGACTTTTCAAAGAGGTGTTGAGTTGTGTTGATTCTGAGTTGTGATGGAACCTTTCGATTCACCTATCACCAAATCACATATATTTTATATTTATTACTTTACGGCACACAAACCACTCAGACGGTTCTTATGTCATTCTCATAACTAACTAACTAACTAACTAACCATCACGCCGTTTCCCCGCAGGGGTAGGCAGAGAGGACAGACCGCCAAACAACTCGATCTTATTATTCCGACTCTTCACATGGCCCGACTCAAGAATCTGATTCACTTGATCGTGCCATGTCTTCCTCGGGCGTCCCCTACTTCTTCTTCCATTCACATTTGCGTCATATATTCTTCTCACATTATTTTCTTCTTTCATTCGCTCTACATGTCCAAACCATCTGAGGGTCCCTTTCTTAATCTTACTCATTATGCTTACATCAGCCTTGCATTCTTTGCGGATATCCACATTTCTCACACGATCATACATGGTTTTGCCACACATTCGCCTCAGGGATCTCATTTCGACAGCATTCAGTTTACTTTCATCCTTCCTCTGCCAACTCCATGCCTCACTGCCATACATCAAGGTAGGTACCAGGACTCCATTGTGGACTGCTAGCTTCGCGTCTTTTGACAGTGTTTTATTAGCGCCAACGGCATTCAGTCCTCCATTAATGGAGTTACCTGCATTTACTCTTCTTTCAATATCTCTATCAGCCTTCCCATCTCTCGTAAACATACTACCCAGGTACACAAACTCATCCACCTGCTCCAAGTATTCATCATTCACAACTATATTGCACACTGTTTTCGTACTCTCCCTTTCAAATACCATGACTTTAGACTTACTTACATTCATCATTAACTCATTTTGCATACACACTTCGTTCATCCTAGACACGAGAGACTGTAGATCTTCCATAGTGTTAGAAATCAGCACCGCATCATCAGCATACAACAGGCAACATATTTTCAGATCACTCAAATTCGCGCCCAATCCCATCTCTTTCAATTCTTGCATACAATTATCCATGTATAAATTGAATAACCATGGTGACATTACGCAGCCTTGCTTAACACCTTTTGTGATGTCAAACCACCCCGTAAAACCACCGTTCACCCTAACACATGCAACGCTTCCCTCGTACAGAGACGCAATTGCCTGTATGAGATTTGTATTCACTCCATACTTGGACAACACCTTCCATAGCTTTTTCCTGTCGACTCGGTCGTATGCTTTTTGTAGATCTACAAAGGCACAAAAAAGTTTTTGGTTTTTTGCCAGAAACTTCTCAGTGAGCATACGCAAGGAGAAAATCTGGTCCATGCATCCCCTTCCACTCATAAAGGCACCTTGCACATCCCATATTTTATCCTTCTCATAGCGAATGCCTAAATTTAAAAGATCGTGCTAGGTTTAAAGTGGGTGATATCAGTCATACTTCCTAAGAGATAAGCTGATATAACTCGTGTAATAGCAATCAAATAAAGTGACAATGTTGCAGAAACAACCTTCTCTTTCCGTTATTAACCACTCCGACCCGTAAGCGTGTTTACACGACAACATAACAATAGAAGTCAAGTAAGTACCCTTGGATTCCCACAGAAATCGTTATTGTTCTATTGACAACCCTATAACAAAAAGTAGAAGATCCAAAATGAATCAACCTTTAAATCTCTATTCAAAGCTGTCCATAGAAGTACATAAAACAGACTTATTTTGTAGAAACAGTTTTCACCTGCCAAATCGCCTACGCGCCGTTAGACATTGTTAATTTTTTATTAAATATTATTGTATGAAATGGTAAAAAAGCGAGGTGACAAAATGGTTTATTATACATTTATATAATAGAATAGGTGTTATTTTACATAATCCGTGATTTACATTGCCGTTTTCACATAAAAACATCATATCATTTTTACAATTTTTTTATGTTTGCATTCTAAAATTTTAATATTTACAAATGTTAATATTTATTTGTAATATAACAATTTGAAAGCTTATTTCATAACCTTTCAAAAACAGTTTTTAGTATTCGGCTACATTCAGAAATGTTTCATTTATAGAGCTTTAATTGCGAAGCGGAAATAACACAAAGTTTTTGTAAATATGACATTTCGTTTAAGATGAAAAACTTGCATATTTGCAATAGATCGGAGTGGTTAAGATTTATTATTTTGGTGCACACAAAGCACTCAGACGGTTCTTATGTCTTTCTCATAGCGAATTCCTAAATTTAAAAGATGGTGCTGGGTTTAAAGTGGGTGATATCAGTCATAATTCCTAGAAGATAAGCTGATATAACTCGTGTAATAGTGTAATCAAATAAAATGACAATGTTGCAGAAACAATCTTCTTTTTCCGTTGTTAAAATAGTTCATCGTTCTGCCGATTTTACTAAAAAACAGCTAAGAAAAAAACATGCCAAAAATGTCATATTCTTATGAAAAAATAACCTAGCACTGCCATCTTTTGGCAAATTGTCGAAACTTTTTAGTGAAAATATGTAGATAAACAGATTAGTGACAAAAATTATCCATATTACTATTTATTTTTAACTTTATGAGTAAAAACTCAAATTATAATATTGTCTTCATTTAATTTAACATTAAAATTTAATTTTAAAAATATATACATCGATCGTCCGGTTGAATAGGCAGACATCTCCGAAAAATTGGAATTTGAATTGAGTATGCAGTTATATGTAGGCGTGTACCCTCTATCTGGTACAATACTCAGATTACTCATAAGGGGTCGTCCATTAATCACGTGAGGCTCAAAAGGGGGGGGGGGTCAAAAAAAAATCACGAAACATCACAAGGGGGGGGGAGGGGTAAAATGAGATATCACGTGTATTTATTTTTCATTGAACGCACGATTTCTAAAGGTGAACGTCCTATACTTTGTACCAAAAAAAATACACGTGATTTTGGGGGGGGGGGGGGGAAGTTAGCCTAAAACCTCACCACATATCACCATGAGGGGGGGAGGGGGTCAAAAAGTTGCTAAAAAACATCACGTGATTAATGGACGACCCCTAAACACCACCAACATCTATTATAATGCACAAAAACTTGTAGTGAATAAACAAAATATTGTTGTTTACTGGGTCACTAGTAGGATATTTCAAAATTTATTTATTATGAGCATTAGAATATTGCTATACTCTTTATCTCTAAACTTAGTATTTGCAAATGTTTGAGTAATCAACTGGACTATCGATATATATATATAGGCTTACAATACTTTTATGTCATTAATTAAACTATGAAGTTGCACATTATTAAAATACCTAGCGCAGACCCGTGAAAAATCATGGGTTATAATAATTGCACGATTTGTGAAGCTGAGAGTATTTATAAAAAAATAGTGGCCTCATAAAAATTCAAGAAACTCTAAATTCACACTAATCGAACAAAACATGTAGCACTGCTTATGATAAGGTAAGCTATTCGAAGAATATTTTTGTACGAATGAAATAGCTATATGAACGAGCCGCAAAGTATGTCCACTAGACCTAGTTCAATTAAACCACAAACGTTGTCTCAGTAAAGTATCTTCAGTCTGTTAATTCATCTGAGCATCCTTCAAACATTTAAACAAAAGAAAAATACACAATATTTTTAAAAAAATAAGTATCGCCTACTTTATCGCTTGTCTGAAATACTTAAACCAACCAGGATCTTACACAAACAAGGTTCTCACGCAAACTAGATTCTTAACTGGACTAGGTTATAATACAAACTAGGTTCTTACACAAACTAGGTTCTTTCCAAACTAGGTCCTTAGACAAATAAGGATTTTCCACATACTTAGTGCTTATACGGACTTAGTTCTTACACAAACTAGATTTTTACTCAAATTGGGTTCTTACACAAAACAGGTTTTTACACAAACTAGGTTGTTAGGTGAAATTGGTTTTTTACACGAACTAGATTCTTACGTGAATTAGATTCTTACATTGACAAGTTTTTACACAAACCAGGTTCTTACACAAAACAGGTTTTTACACAAACTAGGTTTTTAGGCGAAATAGGTTTTTTACAAAAACTAGGTTCTTACATGTATCAGGTTCTTATACGTACTAGGTTTTTACACAAACCAGGTTCTTACATGAACTAGGTTCTAGCACAAACCAGATTCAAATCCCATCTAAATTCTTACACAAACTAGATTATTAAATGAATGAACTCCTTGCACGGACTAGGTTCTTACACCATTTATGAAATGAACACTAGCATAAATGTCAAATAAATAATGTAGACACTTACATTGATAGTTTCTGGTGACGCCTCTTCTTCAGGCAGCTTGGAGGTGTAGGTCCGCTGGACTAGACTCAGCAGTGCTAGTGTCAGGAACACTAGTGCACGTCGAGCCTCCATTGTAATTCTAGAATTAATAAAACACCAATGTTAATAAACAAGCAATCTACAATCAAGAAGAAGCACATGGAATTGGGCCGCTAACAATAACACTCCTTATGCAGATGACAATAAGGTTTAAATTCCCGCTAAACACCAGCTGCCCATTATGATTTATGCAAGAAAAAAACATAGCATTTATTAATAACTTAATAGTACATTGGCACAATAAGAAGCTAGCTAAGCTAAGACAAGAGAACTGGGTGGGAGAAGAAGTTCTTACTTCGTGTCTAGAAACAAAAATTCAGAAAATACTAATAAATGTGTGAGAAAATTACTGTGATATCGTAATGATATGATTTTGTATTCAACAGAGGCGGTTCGTTGGTATGTGCATTTGTGTATTGCACTACTTGTCTTCAATTTTCATATAACAACTTATAACGACATCACCTGTGCCCCAGTCATAGATATACAAAAGTACGCTCTAGTCATAATTCCTACCAGGACATTATTTGAACCATCTGTCTACAAGACTCCCGCGGAAGCGCAAACGGGACGTACATATTCTGATGTGCACAAAACTTTGTTTAACCATACAACGGGGATTGCAACGGGCGGTATCCAGAAAGCTCGGCAGTGACATGAGCGAAACAGATTACACTCATAACTGCAAATCACATTTTGGAGCAGTATTAACAGATGATTTTACAACATTACACGTTATTATACCTAATTGAGAATAACCCCTAGATCTTTTACCTAAGTTAGGTGATAAAAATGTTACCGTTGATTTAATACACAAATGTAATTGGCTGTTTCGTTCTTATGTATGTTATGAGATGACATTGTATTTTGGTGTACTGAAACATAGACAGTTTGTTTTTGCCCAATTTGCAATGGAGTCTGCTTCAATTGCAAAAGAACACAGTCGTCGAATATAATACGGTATAGTTTTAAGCCATTTACAAACATTAAATATTGCGAATGAACGATTAAAGAACCCATAGTTTTAATGAAAAACAGGAATAAAAGCGGACCCAAAGTAGATCCTTGAGAAACTCCAGTAAAAAATTATGACAAATATTCCCAGATTACGAATAACCTTTATCTACTATCTATAAACATTAAATATTGCAAACGGGCAATGACAAAATCTACAGTGTTGATGAAAAACAGGAACAGAGGCGGTCCTAGGATAGATTCTTGAGGAACTCCAGAGAAATAAAAAAATGACAATCATTCCCAGTTACGAATAACCTAACAATCTTTGAACTCTCCTTATCCCCATCATACAAAAAAAAACTAAAATGTAGCTGAAGAATGAAGAAGCCATGATGAAGGAATTTGCTTGAACAAGGAATGCCTGGGTGTGAACCTGAGGCTTTGGACCACTTGGCTACAAACTGACCTCATTGGATCTTATTAAATTTCATACAAAAGTCTTAAAAACTGAGTAGGTAGGTAGTTTGATTGTAAATTTGAATGTTGTATTATAAAACCTTTTGTTTTTTATTGTATTCAGATATATAACTCATTCAAAGTACTAACGATGCGTGCATGAAGCTCCTTCAAGATAAGTGAATTTTACACCATTTGGTCATGCGTAATCCAATGCTTCTAGAATGTATTCGTTTAGTAATACTAATTCACAATGTTAGCGCTACAACATTCACACATTGGCATTCGTGCACGGTGAATTTAAACTGTTTCGTGAGATTTTCAGTGATGAATTGCGTGACTTTTGCTCTCGAGATGGTTTTGCAAACATTGACAGAAAAGTATTATTTTACAAATATAACTTTGTAGAGTGAATGAATTGCAGTATCCCCATTAACCCCCCAGGTTTCGGGTCTATTTTGTCGGAAGGTCAATATATTTTCACTTTGCAATAAAATCCAAATAATTGGAATATTTCTTAACTCATCCGAAAACCAAAAACTGTTTTTGAAAGGTGATAAAATACGCTTTCTAATTTTATAATTCGAAATAAATATATAATATAGGATGCTCTTGTTGAATTGTCCGGTCACCCAACATTACATACTAGGTACAATTTAAAAGTGAACTGCACTGCTGGCAATTTTAGTCACGAGCCGCCTCTGGTATTCAATAAAATATTATTGATGTAATTATTATTGAAATTACACCTTAATTATATAATTATTCTCCTCTAATCACTGCCGTGTAAATACGTGACTAATTTCGGTGCAATATTATTATCACAACAGTTTTAAAATTCAAACAACGGTTTTACAATTCAAACAACGGTTTTACAATTCAAACAACGGTTTTACAATTCAAACAATGGTTTTACAGTTCAAACAACGGTTTTACAATTCAAACAACGGTTTTACAATTCAAACAATGGTTTTACAATTCAAACAACGGTTTTACAATTCAAACAATGGTTTTACAATTCAAACAACGGTTTTACAATTCAAACAACGGTTTTACAATTCAAACAAAGGTTTTAAAATTCAAAGAAACTGGTTCACAATTTGACAGCATTGTATTTTTTAATTTCATTGTATTTATTGTAATGTGACAACAATATTATCAAGTCTGGAATAAAAAGAAATAAAGTCAATTTTAAAATAAAGCTGTTATTTGGATTTCCATTGAAAAAACAAGGATGACCAACTACGACCCAGTTATTCTGCAGAAATTCAAATGTAACATTGTCATCAAATGGCCAATCAGCGCCATTTTGTTTTTTTGCAATGGAGTCTCTATCAATTGCAAAAAGACGCAGTCGTCGAATATATGGTATAGTTTTAACCCATCTACAAACATTAAATATCGTGAATGAGCGATGACAGAACCCATAGTGTAAATAAAAAATTGGAATAAAAATGGACGCAAGATGGATGGTTAAGAAACTCCAGAGAAAAAAAAATACGACAAACATTCGCAGGTTACGAATAACCTCTATCTACAATCTGTAAACATTAAATTTTCGAAAGGGCGATGATAGAATTGACAGTTTTAATGAAAAACAGGAAAACAAGCGGACCCAGGATAGATCCTTGAGGAACTCCAGAAAAAAAAATGATGACAAACTTTGATGGGTTATGAATAACCTCTATCTACCTTCTAAAGACTTTAAACATTGCAAAATAGCGATGACAGAATCTACAGTGTTAATGAGAAACAGGAACACAAGCGGACCCTGGATAGATACTTGAGGAACTCCAGAGAAAAAAAAATATGACACCTATATAACCTAAGATAACCTCTATCTACCATCTACAAACATTAAACATTGCGAACTGGCGATGACAAAATCTACAGTGTCAATGAAAAACAGGAAAACAGGCGGACCCAGAATAGATCCTTGATGTACTCCAGAAAAAAAAAATTTGCCAAACTTTGATGGGTTACGAATAACCTCTAGCTACCGTCTATAAACTTTAAATATTACAAACGGGCGATGACAGAATCTACAGTGTTAATGAATAACAGAAACATAAGCGGTCCTAGAATAGATCCTTGAGGAACCCAAAAAAAATTTTTTGACAAACATTCCTGTTTACAAATAACCTCTATCTAACATCTACAAACATTAAATATTGAAAACGGGTGATGACAGAATCTATAGTGTTAATGAATAACATAAACAGAAGCGGTCCTAGAATAGATCCTTGAGGAACGCAAGGAAAAAAAAATTATAACAAACATTCCCGGATTATGAACAACTCGACAATCTTTGAACTCTCCCTATCCCATCATTAAAAAAAAAAGACTGAAATCGTAGCTTACGCTATGATGGAGGATTTTGCTTGAACAAGCAACACCTGGGTGTGAAACCGATGCTTTTAACCACTTGGCTACAAACTCAACCTCATTAGTTTTAATATCTTATTAAATTTCATATAAAAGTCTTACAAAACTGAGTTTGATTGTAAATTTAAATATTGTATTACAAAATTATTGATTATCTATTAATAATTTTAAATTCCACACAGAATAAAAGAAATATCCCATTAATACAAACTATTTTCACTGCGCACTACAATACTAAAGAAACACACTTATTTCACAATAAAAGTAAAAGATAAAAATTAAACCATACAAAATGCAATCATTATTATTATTAAAACAAAAAATACACTCACTCTTGACCGGAGCAATTGCAAAACTGACAAAATCATCAACTTTATATTTGCAATGTTAAATATTATAAGCCATCAGGTTGACTTCACAGCACTGCAATTTATTATTATCAATGTTTTATTATTTTCTGTTACACTTCATTTCACATTCAATGTCGATTGAATATTGAATTTATTTTGCAACTTTAAGTCAGCACAAGTCATTTAATTTTTTTCTAATTTACTTATTAATGAGTTAGTGTAACTGACGACTGGTGATTTAATGTAAAATAATGATTAATACCTAAGTGATGATTTAAGTGTATTATTTGCTGATAATTGTTTTTTGTAAACTTTCTGGATGACTGGACACGTTTAACCCATCAGGCTAATTAACCACTCTGATACGTAAGCGGATATACACAATAATATAACGATAGCAGTCAGGTACAATAAGTGTGTTTTCACGTCAACGCGTGTGTTTCCACAGAAATCGTTATAACTCCGTTATTGTTTTAGTGACATCCCTAAAATAAAAAGTAGAACGTCGATAATAAATCAAGCCACACATCCCAATTCAAGTTGTCCATAAATATACATAAAAAGACCTGTTCTGTCCAGTGGCGGCCGCTGCCCTGAAAATGTGGTGGTTCACTGATAATCCGTACCTATGAGATAACGCCTACTAAGCAACAATAGGTAAAAATGATTCCACTTATCTTATTTGGAGAGAAGGTCTATTCTAAGCTGTTTTCGAAGGGCGAAAACTTCTACATATCGCTTTTAAATAAAAAAAATATTTTTTTTGTACAGATCTTTTTTCTGTACTAAGAAAATAGAAACAACACAAACTTTTCGTAAATAAATCTTGAATTTCAACCCAAAAAATTTTTTTTTTTACAATGTTTAATTTATTTTATTTTATATTTCATAAAATAAAATAAATTTGAAAGTAGTGTAAGAAGAATATACGACGCAAATGTGAATGGTAGAAGAAGTCGGGGACGCCCGAGGAAGACATGGTACGATCAAGTGAATCAGATACTTGAGTCGGGTCATGTCAAAAGTCAGAATAATAGTAGAGAATGTATGAGACGATGTATGAATGTGAGTGAGACAAAGAGTGTGTGCCAAGACCGAGTTGTTTGGCGGTCCGTCCTCTCTGCCTACCTCTGCGTGGAAACGGTGTGATGGTTAGTTAGTTTTATATTTCATTATAAACAGTATACAAATAGTATTTATATACAATGTATAAACAGTACGTGGGCAAAATTGTCAAAGTTACCTATAAAAAATTAAATCCCTTAATGATCTGCGTTTTATAATTTAAAACACAGATCAATAAAAAAACAAATATATGTAATATTTAGGTATTGACTGTACCTTTTGATTAAAAAAAGAATTATTCAGTTTGGTTAAGTATTTTTGCCGCAAATCCAAATTTAAGTTTGTATGATAAAAGCCGCCCGGTGGCACACGAATATAGCTTAATTTTTCATACATATTGCTTGCGTTGCGCGCTGGCGATGTTTGGGATATTCCGTACAAAAACATAATTCGTTCCGCGTGCAATCGGCCTGCACGCAGGGAGCAAGGCAGCTTCGCGCGAAACTTAGAGAATCCGCTCTCCCTGATTCATACTATATTAGGCATTATATTGGTAGGTGATATTTTTAATGAGATTCATAGATTTTATATTTTTCAGTAAGATATTATAAAGTAATTTTAGGCTATATAATTTACCAGTGCTGCACACGAACGCACTGTGCAACCAGCCGCCCTTGGTTCTGTCAGATATGTACATGGTAGACTGCAAAATCGCCTACCCGCCATAGGTTGTTATTTTTGTTATTGTTATGTTTTATTAAATATTCTTGCATTTTTTTTATATGAGCTCCACACAGGAGGCCCTGAGGAAAATAATTCAGGGCCTATGTCATCTTTGGGGATGCTGTGTGGAGGGTTTTTTTAGGGAGAGGAAGGTGAGGAGAGTTCTGGGAAGGAAAAGGGTTTAAGGGGTGGGTAGGAATTTGGGTTCAGTGTGTCCTGGTCATCCGCCTCCAAGACCTAGACAAACCTCACCCATGAACCCGGGCACCTCTGCTAAATCACCTTCTCTTTTTTTTTTACATAATCTGTGATTTTAGTAACGTTTTCACGTAAAAACATCATGTGAGTCATTTTTACTTTTTTTATGTTTGCATTCTAAATTTTAATATTTACAAATGTTAATATTTATTTGTAATATAAAAATTTGAAAGCTTATTTCGTAACCTTTCAAAAACAGTTTTTAGTATTCGGCTATGTTCAGAAATGTTTCATTTATAGAGCTTTAATTGTGAAGCGGAAATAACACAAAGTTTTTGTAAATCTGACATTTCGTTTAAGACGAAAAACTCACATATTCGCGATAGATCGGAGCGGTTAACTTTCAATATTTTTTTTCGTTTTCGGATATGTTCCATAGAAATATTACATTTATTTGGATTTTATTGTAAAGTTGAAATATTCTGACCAACTGACAAAATATGGTTGAGGCCTGAGGGGTTGAAAATAATTTTTTTTTTAAATGATGGAAAACACGGAGTTAAATATTTCAATACAAAAATCATAGAATACGGACATAAATTATTAATGTAAATGGCTGTCAGCTGTCATCCCATATGACAATAGCAAAATTTCATTTTACTTAATTAAAATTTTAATTGCAATATTTTCAATCACCCCAAAAGCAAATAATTGTCTTTTAAAGTAATTAAAATAAATCAAAAGTTTTTTTTTCTAAAAAATATATTCATATTAAGCATGTCCAATGAAAAAATACTGTGTTTTTTGTCTCCAAGGCAACAAAAAGTGTCATAGAAAGAATTTTCTTTTGACGTGCTAATGTGATTTTAATGTCCACACATCTTAAATATGTCAATTTATAAAACTTTACGGCAATAATAATAACTAGCAAGTTCCCGGCATGCGTTGCAATGCCATTTAGACGGCCGGCGTGGTCTAGCGGTACGGCTTTTGACTCACAATCCGAAGGTTGCGGGATCGAATCCCCGCGTGAGCAAATAAACTTTATTTAATTAATTTGTGTTATTTCACTATTAATTCATTTAAAATAATATATAGTATATTTGCGGCATGTTCCAGAGTGGAAGATACTCTTAGTAGCGCCCTGGTGTAAGACCACCATTCAGAATTGAAACGTAGCTTGAAATGGCTTTAGCCATGTTTGGTGACCAGATATGAATAGCCAGGTACTTCCCTACCTTCCTCTTCGCCATCTCTTTCCCTTCCCCAATACCTTCAGCCTCATAACATACCCCTATTGGGGATGCAATAGACTCACTGGCTCCAGATGGGAGCAGCTGGGACTCTTGTGAGGTATTCATATAAAAAAAAAAATAAAAAAAACACTCGGACCCATAAGCTTGTTTTACAATAATATTACATTACCAAACATATGTATGACGTATGAGGCATACCTGACTTATTCAATAATAAAATCATTGTTCTCTTGACTTCTTCCCCTTCCGCATTCCCCTTCCCAACATCCCATGTTCACTTTCCACCTTCTCTGCCTTCCCCCCTCCCTCGTCACTCCTCCTGCGAATCTCTCCCCTCCTTCATTTACACCCACACCACCCGGATTCCCCTCCCACTCCCGCCTACCCTCTCTGCCGCTAAACTACGTGAAATGCACTCATTTTTTAAACAACTTGCGCGCCACCTATCATAATTTTTTGTAAAAATTTCATAATGCCAGAGCTCACTAGTATATAGAAACCTTCGCAGGCGTGTGCACAACAGCTCACCAAAGTTCCATCGCAATCGGATTAATAGTATAGGAAATAATTTCATAACACCAGAGCTCACTATTATATATAGAAACCATCGCAGGCATTTGCACATCAAATCACCAAAGTTTCATCACAATCGGATGAACGGTTTAGGAATGCATAAGGGACAAACAAAGAAATATTCATTTTTATATATTAAGATAATTGACTGATTTGTATAGCGCCTTTTTTGAGATAAATCATCTCAAGAAATTCGTAATACAATAGGAAAACTGGTAAAATTATATCACATATAAAGCCTAAAATAACCTTTTTTTTCGATCTGAGCGAAACAGTTTTTTATTCTTCATTTATTCCGTTTAAAAAACTTTAGGAGACAGATTTACGCTTCGATGAATTTCAAAAGACATTAAACAGCTGATATTAATTCCAAAATTATCATTTTTAATTAAATTTATCTAAAAAATTTTAATTGTTAACTAGATTTACTCGAAAACCAAAACTGAAATCAAAAAAAGTTATACCACAAAATTAACTCCAAATATGATGTAAATTCATCAATTTCTCGCTTGTACTACGAGTTTCCGAACGCTGTGTATATGTAATAAAATTAATTTAAATTGCTTACAACTAAGATTTATAACTAGTGACTTAAAGTTAGTGACTATTGTTCAACGTAAATGACTTACGATCTAAAGACTAATAAGTACTAATAAATTATTAAGAAACGAGTATTTCCGACAAACCAATTTCTTTCAAGTTTACCAGACGAGATTTTTATTTTATTTTATATGAATATGACACGAGTCTCAACTGCCTGAAGTTAGTGGAAATATGGCATAAGTACCCTATTTTGGGAAACATTTTTAGGTTAAGGAAATTGCGAGGAGAAAGAGACACGGAATAAGAAGGTAAGAAAGTACCTGGCTATTCAAATCTAGTCACTAAACATGACTAAAGCTATTTCAAGCGACACTTTGATTTTCTCATTGAAGCGTTAATCCTTCAGGACTCAAGCGTATTCTGTCAGATTGTCAGATTATTTCCGCTTTGCAATAAAAACTAAATAAATTGAATATTTCTGACGGCCTTTGTGTCCCGAGGTAAGCCTCTCGACCCACAATCCGAAGGTCGTGGGTTCGATCCCAGAGTGCGTAAATAAATTTTATTTAAATAAATAATATATAGTACATTTGCGGCACCTTCTAGAGTGGAAGATATGGTGTAAGACCACCTTCAGAATTGAAACGTTGCTTGAAATGGAGCTTTAGCCGTGTTTGTTTCAGATCGGAATAGCCAAGTATTTCCCCACCTTCCTCCTCCCCACCTCCTGCCCCTCCCCACTACCGTCAGCCTCACAACATACCCCAATTGGGGATGCCATAGTCTCACTGGTTCCAGACGTTAGCAACTGGGACTCTTGTGAGATATTAATATAAAAAAATGAATGTGGAGGTCCATCATCCAATCACTGGAAAGTCCAATTTCCAGTGATTTGGAGTAAATGGTTGGTGATTTGGTTTTGCTTCTGAGATTCTTAGAAAATTCCTCACAAATATATCCATTACCCTTTCGCTTTTGTAGTTTAGAAACAGCTGTATTATTAATAAATTAAAATTTTCAGTAAATAGAATGCCCTCTTAATAAGCGGAGCATTTTTTACTGCTTGAAAATAGAATAACAAAAAATAGCAAGGTAAAGTTAACAGTTTGGTCGATTAACTTGTTAAAAAAATGTCTACAACATCACAAGTGTTTATCGTAGCTAATTCTGAATGAAGACCTGGTCAAGGCTTTTCTATTGTTCAAGAACTTTTTTTCCTTCTTTGTGTCACGTACAACTGCTAAATCAATTAACACTGTATCAAAATTTTCAACCAAATATTGAATGGAAAAATAAAATAATAATTTTAGCAGTTAAAAGCCAGCTCCGCAGGTTTTGGCTGCTAGGCCCTGTGGACGGCTTTTGGTTCAGCTTCGCCCAGTTTAAGTGTTGATGACCATTTTATAAATCCAAAAGGAACTGGTTCCAAAATAGCCGGTTCCTCGGACCCAGTTGGTCACCAGGACAAAGTAACCGCTACAGGCAATGACATCATCTCTACATACTATGAATTGAAGTCCTGCGGTGCGTCTGTCTGTCTGTCTGTTTGCGATAAACTCAAAAACTACTGAATGGATTTTCATGCTGTTTTCACCAATAGATAGAGTGATTCATGAGGAAGGTTTAGGTATATAATTTGCCTAGATTTTATGTAAATTGGTTGAAATATATATATACTAGCTTTTATCCACGGCTTCGCTCGCATGGTTTTAGAGGGAAATCTATCTTATATATAAAAATCAAAATATGCTAGCTTCTGGGTTTGTAGTTCCCGGCATGCGTTTGCCATACCGCTTAGTAAAGATATTCTTTCTCCCTGCGTGTCCTTTCCCCCCCCCCCGTCCCATTCTTCTTTCGCCTCGTATTCCTCTTCCGCATCCCCTTCCTGTCACGCGTTCCAACTATGCCTTCTCCGCTTTCCCCCCTCCCGATTTCCCTTCCCGCATTCCACAAATTCAGTCCCTGTGCATTTGTCAAACAGCTCGCGTGCCACCTATTGCAATTTTTTTATACAAATTTCGTAATGCCAGAGCTCACCAGTATATATATAGAGACCTTCGTTGACGTGCTCACAACAACTCACCAAAGTTTCATCGCAATCGGATGAATGGTTTAGCAAAATGCGTAATTTCATGATGCCAGAGCTTACTATTATATACAGAAACCATCGCGGGCATGCACACATCAAATCCCCAAAGTTTCATCACAATCGGATGAATGGTTTAGTAACGCATAGGCCCTATACAAACATACAGCGGAGAAGGCAGAGTGGGAACGCGTTAGGGGAAGGGGATGCGGAAGAGGAATAGGAGGCGGAAGATGAATGGGACAAAGGGAAAGGACACGCAGGGTGAAACAATATCTTTATTAATTGGCATAGCAACGCATGCCGGGAATTACAAACCAGGAAGCTAGCATATTTTGATTTTTATACATATAAATTTCCCCCTAAAGCCATGCGAGCGAAGCCGTGGATAAAAGCTAGTAATTAATAAAAAATTCCCAAAGTCTAAAAAATTTATTTCAAATTGCGATTTGAAACTTTGGTTTCAAAAAGGTGTACATTTTACTTATTTTGCGTTTAGCTTTTTTTAATTTAAACATAAAGCATGGTGTTTTTTCTTTCTTACACCGTTTATATAATATCGTAAGGGAAATACAACGAATTCTATTCTACGAGTTGTTCTGAAAACCAAACAAATAGACTATTGTCGTAATTAGCACATGATCTTACGCGACGCGTGGCAGTTTAGTACTAAAACTATTGAATCAAAAACACTACAATTGGCTTGCTTTTGACTTGCCACTTTGAGATAACTGCATCGTATCTATATGTATAGTAGCGACATTAATATTCACCAAATAATATTTTTTATATAATGACATTTCGAAAACTGCAAATTCACTAAGTACTTGATGTTTTTTTAAGATAAAGAAAAGTGATATAGAAATTGAAATCAATCAATCATGTTTAATTGACAGGTGTATAAAAAACCATTATCTTTAGAATCTTTTTTTTTTTTTCAAAATACTGGAAGATGATTTGAAAATCCAATATTTATCAGTCTATGTCCAACACTTGTGCAGAGTGAATATATTCAAAGTGTTGGACATCAGATTAAAGCCAAATACAAGTGTTACACAATTTGGTATATTCGTAAGATATTATTTCTGAATTGTATGTTTTAGTGAAGTTCATTTCTAAGAAAAATATTTTCTTTGTTAACCACTCAGGTATTTTGCGATTATGCAAGTTTTTTGTCTTAAACGAACTGTCAGATTTATAAAAACTTTGTGTTATTTCCGCTTCGCAATTAAAACTCTGTATATGAAACATTTCTGAACGTAGCAGAATACCAAAAACTGTTTTTTAAACGTTGTGAAATAAGCTTTCAAATTGTTATATTACAAATAAATATTAAAATTTAGAATGCAAACATAAAAAAAATGAATCACGTGATGTTTTTATGTGAAAACGGTACTTAAATGACAGATTATGTAAAAAAAAAAACACTTATTCTATCGTATAAATATATAATAAACAATTTTATAACCTCTTTTTTTACCATTTCATACAAGAGCATTTAATAAATATTTAAAAAATTAACAATGTCTGACAGCGCGTAGGCGATTTGGCAGGTGATAACTGTTTTTACAAAATAAGTCTTTTTTATGTACTTCTATGGACAACTTTGAATAGAAATGTGAAGCTTGATTCAATATGGATATTTTACTTTTTGTTTTAGGGTTGTCACTAGAACAATAACAGAGCTATAACGACTTCTGTGGGAACACACGCGTTAGCGTGAAAACATGCTTATTGTACTTGACTGCTATTGTTATACTGTTGTGTAAACACGCATACGGGTCGAAGCGGTTAAATATAATTTATATGTGAAATTGTAACACATATTTAGGTAAATATTCCACTAACCGCCGCACTGTCTTCGACACAGGTATTAGAAATTACACTACGTTTCAACTTAATTACTTCAAGAAACAACTAATTTCATTGGATAGATGGTGAAAGTTGCATTAAAATTCCATTTTCATTCAATCAAAGTTTAAAACTCCCCTTATAAAACAATTCCTTTGCCACCAATGACGTTATATAAATAGACTCGCCATAGTCTCACATACTCATAATATAATGTGGAAAGCAAGCAACACTCTTTTGTTTTCAGCGGTTTTCAGTATAATTTCTAAATTCAAAACTTTATTCCTGTGTGATAAAGATAGACAATCAAAGAATGTACGTGTGTGAATGTCATAGATAAATATGGTAGGGCGGCTTATTAACTTCTTCGTCGAATACTGCTTTCACATCACGGGAGTGACCTATGGATGTGACTGAGATAACAAGATACTCTCACTCGGTTACACAATGGACAGGGAAGGGTAAAGAATACAATGACGTATTATTATAAGATTAATTGTAATAATTATAATACAATAGTCTATGGTACCGCTACCGGTCGTGTTTACAACCGCTCTATTAAAATGTCAACAAAATGCGAGTGTCGCGTCGTAATTAATGAGTTGCTAACATTCATACAAAATAAAGTGGATGTTCTAGACGAAGTGAGCATTGTACAAATATGCTCCACAAGCTTTCAAGAGGACGAAATTGAAAGTGCCAAATGCCTTCTGTTAGAAGCCGTCCCTGGCCGTCGCGTCACGAGAAAAGGCGATGGTAAAATAACAAAAACATTGCAAGACATAATAAAGATCGTCAAAGAAACAGATCCAGACCAACTACCGACGTTTGTGGCCCGAGATCTCAACAAGTTGCCACCAGTTACATTCGACCACATCGACGTCACAAGGTTTCTTAAAGATTTGACATTGCTAAAAGCCGAAATAGCCGGAAAGGCGACAATATGCGAGACAAACGCCTTAAAACAGGAGCTCTGTGAATTAAAAGGAACTGTCAGTCAAATCACACAAGAAGGGTTCCGTTTAAATAATAAAAATCCAACACCGAAGACGAATGCTAGTCAGGGAAATAAGCAAACAAATACACAGCACCAGCCATGGCGCATTACGCCTCACGGACGACCATTACCGACATCTAGCGATCCGGGCTGTACGACGGCTCGAGATTCAGCTGAACAGGCCCGAAGTAGAACGGAAAACGCCGAACGCGCCCGAATGCCACCGCTAAATGTAAACAATAACAATAGCGACGATACAAATGAACGAAATGCGCAGGATTTTACAGTGGTTGTGAATAAACATCGCAAAAAGAGACTTTTAAATAATCGGGGCACAGGATCCAATGCAGGAAACTTAAAAATAGCAAACCTTTCGATAGGGCTATATGTATCTCGTTTCGCACTTGAAACGAGCACAGAAGATGTTAAGTCTTTTTGCGATAATAAAGGTTTAAATACTAGTAAAATTGAAATCCTTAAACCTTATAAAGAAACCCCATTTAAGACATTTAAAATAATGATTCAGCAAAGTGACATTAAAACTGTAATGAACCAAGACTTCTGGCCGCGAGGCATCGTTTTCAGAAGATACAGAGAAGCCGCTGAGCGAGTTACGAAAGAAACTAAACAAAATGAATAAGCTCAACATCACTTCGATCAATTGCCGATCTGTAAAAAGAGTGGAAAAATTTATTTTCGATCTCTGTACTACAAACGATATTATTCTATTACAAGAGACATGGCTTATACCGACCGATTTAGATTTTCTCAGCGAAATTCACCCTGAATTCATGAGCTATGGTAGTTCGGCGGTAGATATTTCAAATGGCCCACTGCGAGGAAGACCATACGGCGGGCTAGCCATACTATGGAGGAAATCATTCAAGGCAGTGACGATCGACTGTGAAACTCCCAGAATCATAGCGATTGATATCACACTCGACACTGGAACATTACTTGTCATGTGCGTATACATGCCGGTGGAAAACACTGATAATCTACCAGAATATTTATCCTGTCTCTCGAAATTGCACACGATAATCGAGGAAAGGGACAACCCAAACTGTATACTTTTGGGAGACTTCAATGCTGATATGAATTCGCCCTTCGGACGTGAGCTAAAATCGTTCTGTTCAGAATATAACCTCCACATTGCGGATGTTGACATTCTCCCGCCTGACTCGTACACATATGTAAGCGATGCTCATAATACAACTAAGTGGCTCGACCATTGTCTCGTAACTCAGGCGGTACATAATATAATTGAAGACATGTATATTGACTACCAGTCCGACTGGTCTGATCACAAACCAATGCACACCACTTTACGAACTATAGGGCTACCTACATATACTACAAGTTCTTCAATAGTAGGAGATCCATGCAGATAAGCGACCCAAAAGTCAAAAACAAGTGCAGTCCTACTCCAGATACGTCCAATTATCAATAGGTCAACTTGAGATAATTCGTGGAACCGACATTGCAATTGACAGCACGATGATAAATGAAAAACAAATCGATGATCTATATAAAAACATTGTACAAGTATTACGTACCTCAGCAATATCTGCGTTTAATATAGAGAGAAGGCCTACGACTGGACGAAGATGGAAGACTGTGGCTGGTTGGAATGAGAAAGTTGCCTTACATTATGAAAGATCAAGAAATGCGCACATAAAATGGCTGCAGAACGGACGACCCACTAATGGTCCCATTATGGAAGCTCGAAAGCAAAGTAGATCGTTATTTAAGAAAGAATATAAAAAATGCCAAAGAAACTTCGAGCAGAACAAAATGGATAAAATAGCAAATAGCCTACAATGCAAAAACTTTTCATCTTTTTGGAACAAAACTAATGCTATATTGAAAGCAAAACATACCGCACCGACCAATATTGATGGAAAATCTGAAAATAAAGCTATAGCTGAAGTTTTCAGGAATACTTTTTGCTCCGCACCAGTTCAACCACAAACAATGGATGAAGAGTTTTATACACCATTGCATCAATCAAAACAACAGCCGTCCATTGTCATCTCTCCTGAGATGATTCAGCGAGCAATACGCAACATGGCAGGAGGTAAATCTGCTGGTCACGATGGACTTGTCATAGAACATGTGAAGCATGCGGGGGGATATTTGACAACACTGCTCGCCTCTCTCTTCACTGCCATGGTTGGGCTTGGACACATTCCGAAAGAACTGACCAAAACCATTATAGTACCGATCCCAAAAAGTCGCCAACTAAACCTGACATCCTCCGTTAATTACAGGCCCATATCTCTTGCCACCATAATAGCAAGAATATTTGAAAAGGTGATTTTAAATTTAACGGAAGACAAGCTCATTACAGAGGATTCCCAAATGGGCTTCAAAGCTGGGTGCTCTACTGATACAGCCATATATAGCATGAAACTATCAATAGAATATTACAAAGCCAGAAAAACATCGGTATATGCATGCTTCCTAGACCTAAGCAAAGCTTTTGACATGGTTTGTCATGATAAATTATGGAAAAAACTGACGGACCGACAATTACCACCACAAATTGTAAATATATTGAGTATATGGTACAAGCAACAGGAAAACTTCGTCAGATGGAATGACAGCCTGTCAGAAGCAGCAAAATTAAAGTGCGGCGTTAGGCAAGGAGGCTCAATGTCCCCAGTGCTGTTCAATGTATATATGGACGAACTTAGTAAAATACTGAACAAAACAAGAATCGGATGCCACGTTGCCGGAGTATGTATGAATAACATAAGTTATGCAGATGACATGGTCATACTAGCCCCATCAGTAAGGGCAATGAGAAAACTTCTTGCCATATGCCAAGCATACGTCGATAGTCATGGTTTGATGTACAATGCCAAAAAATCATCATTGCTGGTGTTTAAAGCAAATACTGGTCCTACTGTCATTCCACCTATTCTCCTCGGCGGAGACACTGTCAAAATCTGCAGGGAAATAAAATATTTGGGGCATGTCGTCACTGATGACCTAAATGATAAAAATGACATAGAACGCCAAAGAAGAGTACTCAGCGTTCGAGCCAACATGCTCGCCAGGAGATTCAACAGGTGCAGTTCTCCTGTGAAGAAGCAAATATTCCAGAGCTACTGCATGAGCTTTTACACCAGCGAACTTTGGACAAGATACTCACAAGGCGTCATGAACTCACTTCGAGTACAATACAACAACGCATATAGGGCGCTATTCGGCCTACCTTGGCGATGCAGTGCCTCGCAGATGTTCGCAGAAGGAAGGGTACATGGGTTCGCCGCCTTGATGCGCCACAGAATAGCCGGGGTGAGTCAGCGCTACCAAAGATCGGAGAACACTCTCGTCCAGGCCGTGGCCCAGTGGCAGGGCGCGCCTCTTCACCAAACATGGAGAATACATCTGAAGCCCCCGTAGTAGATATACGATTACGTACTAAATATGTAGATGTATATATATATATATATATATATATATTTTTTTTTAATCTTTTTTATGTTATTTGATTTTTTATCTGGTAAATCCGTTTTATTTAATGTATACTTTTTTATGGCTGACAGAGTATTGCACCCACCGCTCTGTTCGGCTGAAATAAACATTATTATTATTATTATTATAATGATTGATAATAATAAGTAATTTGCGTGTGCTTTCAAATGAAGTGTTATTCCTTCGCCTTTACGACTATTTGCCGTGTAATTGAAGCATGTTTTCATCACACAGGAGGGCATTTTGGCGCTTTGCAATGCAATTTACTTACTGGTAAGACACAACCTCACTCGACGCGTAGCAGTTTAGTACTAAAGTACTCGAAATAGAGACAGCTACAATCGTCTTGTGTTTGGCTTCCCACTTTGAGATTTCTACCCAGCGTCCAGTATTAATGTCATTGTTTGCCGCCATTTTAATTTTTTTTTTGTGTGTATTGAAATTTGTGTGAGATTTATTATTTAAGTATGTCTTACTCCGATTAATATGCAATATTTTGTAGTGTACTGTCGTTTAAGACACACTAGCAGATTCTCCCATGGATGGAGATTACTTATTTGGAATAATAGATTCTTGTGTTTATCTGCGTTTATTATATACTTCGCGTATTACAATGTTGACCACGTTAGTCAACCTAACTAGAAGCTGGCTGAAAGGATTCTATACAGAGGGTTCCAGTGAACACTCACCCAAAGCTGCTTGACCCTCTGTCGGTTCCCACAGGAACTAAACTACCTGCCATCTAACGGAATCTAAGGACAGCTCTTAGCACTGCCATCTGTGTCTAGAAGCTGGAAGCTTTTGGATACACTATATATTTCTTATTCAAATTTTATATTTAGCTTTATTATCACGAAAAGTGAGTATTTATGTCGGGGGAGACGAAAAAATATGCAATGTTACATTTTAATTTTGTTAAAATTATTTCACTTGTATATGAACTTCGCTACGCCATTTTTATTTTCATCATTTTTGTATTGAATTAATTTCATAGACAATCAATCATCAATCAATGCTGCCAATCATAGAAAAAATATTATTGCCATATAAAGCAACAATTTATTCATGTTATAATGTGAATGCATTATTGACAAGTTTGTAACTGTATTTCGGCCCCTTAGGGTCAAAAAAACGTATCTCATTTTTCTTTATTTTACAGGAGAGCAAAAAAACCTAGTTCTCAATTAATCAATGTTGTCTACTTTTTAACAAATGAAACATATTAATAATTTCTTCTCACTTTCTTAAAGTTTGGTATTTTGTGCTTCTGAAACATGTTTTAAATGCAAATAAGTAATTCATTTTCATATGTTTTTTTTTAATTTTAGTTCAGCTATGTCTCAGTTACGTTTCTTTGGTCCTAACCAAAGTAAAAATTTCTTTCACTGAACTCAAGTTACGAGAAACTTGCATAGGTGTTTGACTTTTCTTACATCCGAAAATTAATTTAGATGATGAATATAAATTAGGATAGTGGTGGAACAGCAATAAAAATATTTCAAGTCTAGAAATATTAATTGAAAAACTTATTTAAAACAGAAAAAAATAGAAAATATTTAGGTAGGTAACTATTTACCAACCGATACTAATATCAAAAGAAAACTTAATATGCTACATAATATGCTAATTTGCTAAAAAAAATGGAATTTTATACCTACATTATGAATACCAATGTAGGTAACTGCTTCCTTATAAATATGTAACCAGAACCAAAAAAAACTCTTAGGTTATTAGGCAAATAATATAAATGTAGATACGTTTTTAGATTTTCACGGCCAAAAGTATTTTAGTTATTTGTTTTTGGGGTGTTATGCCGTGTTGCACTACCTCCTTCTTTAGCCAACGCTTCGGACAGCGTTGTCCATCATCAGGGCAGATTCGTCAGATGTGTGATCTACCGACAGATATGTGATCTGCCGACACATCTGTCGGATCTGCCCTAATGAGGGACACTGCAACGCAGTCCGAAACGTTGGCTAAAGAAGGAGGTAGCGCAACACAGCATAACACCCCAAAAACAAATAACGAAAATACAAATGTATTATAAATTAATTTTAGAATCATTCATCAACAAATTGTTCAATAACGCCTTCCTCAACTTGATTATCAGTAACAATAATTCCTACTTTGATAGAGTTGTAAAATGTGTAATATTGGGAGGGTATAATACCTTTATCACACAAAGTATTGCAACTTTTCAGTAGCAATTTTCATTGGGGCGTTGTAAGCTCTTTGTAATTGTGGAAGTCCAACTCATTACCTTGTTTTAGGAACTTGTCTAATTGTTTTGAGTTTACGACATTCTTGTTCATCTTTGTTGTATTTGAAATAAATATGGTCAGGATCTTCTTTTGAATGTGATTTTTAACTAGTTCATCCATGCCATTTGTATCTGTCGCTATGTTTTTAATTAATTATTTCCGCAAGTTGATTTAACTGAAGAAATACTCTTATCCCATCTTGATGACAGCATATTTGGATTTTCTGGAAGCTAATCTAATATCTGTGTACCACGATGAAGGGTCATATACATATATTTATTTTATTTGTAGAAGTTTCAATATATCCACAGGTATCACTCATCAGAATGAACTTCTTTCCATTAGCATTAGCTACCAAATACCTATACATACATGAAGCGATTTTATCTGAGCCACCACCAGCTATTCCTTTATGCCATATTTAATTTCCAGCTTCATTGCTCCGAACATTAAAAATAGTTAAATTATAAACTGCCAGGCGTCGTTTATAAAAAAAGTGTTCTAAAAAAATTCGATGAAATTAACAGTGGATTCTGAAACAAGGGTTTTAGATTGGGTTTTAAAATTCTGTACAGAAATTTTGCGTTTGTATATGGCGGTCACACTCTTCCGAAAGAGATATTTTTCTTCCGTATTAGCATTTTCGTATTTAACACACGAGTTGTAGATATCTTTGCGTGGTTGATGGAACTATAGGCATTAAATTTGTATCGGTACAACCACATTATTTCAGGTACATACATTTTATCCTTACACAAGCCAACATACATGTGCAGTATGTGCACATTACGTATGTGTAATGTAAAATCGGCCGCTAGATATTTAAATGCATGCGATTTCCCAAAATATTACTAATTATATTTCTAGCAAAGGTTTCAGTAATATCCAATGTAGCCAAGAAAAATCATTGGCATACTTGGATTCTCGAATCGCCCTTATAGAAGAAGAACTGTCTTGATATTTGGCGTCGTAACTCTTGACGTAGCAGTTGTAGCAATTGTAACATCAATTTCATTTTTGGGGATGTTGTGTGGTGAGTCTTTTTAGAAGAAGGAAGGAGAAGAAATTCTGAGAAGGAAAAAGGTATGAGGGGTGGGTTGGAGATCGGGGGCCAGTGTGTCCAGGAGTGACGGACGAATGAATCCATCATTTCCACCGCAATGCAAGGGAATGTTCCAAGAGAGGTCGAAAGATCTCCCTCAGTCTCTCCCGACCCGGCCTGCCACGCTGTTGATGGCAGACACATCCGCCGCCGAGATCCGGGACCCCATAAACCCGGGCACTTCTGCTAAGTTACCAAACGTAGCGAACCACTTGGGATGATCTATGGTAGAGGTGTCGCTAATCCAATAAATGGTTCCCGGGGTGGCGGTACCCATACCCGCCTCCTAAATAAAATATTTGTAGCACTTGAAGAATCTTCCTTATTATTCAACATTGCCGTTTCCATTATTCGTTGAATCCGTGTTTTGTGTGTTTTCCTTTCCATATTCGATTTATATTGAGTCAAAAAACAGGTAAAATAACCAAACTAATATTTAAACCACTCGTTTAAATAAAAAAGGCTGCAAACACAACTTCCAAATCGTAAATGAATGACGCGTAAGTGACATGTCAGTAAAACAGTTCCATAATCTACGCGGGTGAATCGAACGTAACTAAAGATGCGTTTCTTTGACTCGCAAGCAAATATCTTTTTATTCAAGTTTAAAAATCGCAAGTAAATATACACTCTACTGACATTAACAACAAATGATTTTGTACAGATACGTATCGATGTATATTTTTATCCGTTAAACCTACAGATACGTGTCTTTGTCATTTAACGTAACGTGTTATTTTGTGACTAGTACCATCCGTAACTCAAAATCGATAAAAATTGAGATACGTTTCTTTGACTCTAAGGGGCCGATTTATAACAGAAGAATATGGAAAGAAAGGTATTAGAATAATTACACATACCCGTTAGACAAACCCTGCTTGCCAAACAAACCATTCAAAACCTGAGATGTTTATCTAAGTTATGATGACATGCAACTTTCGTAGCTTGAACTTCAACCCATATAGTACTAGTAATAATTCAAAGTAGGTACTTTTTTAGGTTGGTATTTCTGACAAATGTTATATTTAATTGTCTATTAATTAAAAAAGAAACGCTCCGTACTATCCGTGTATCGAACTTCGACAACACAAACTTTCCATATTATCCGTGAGGTGGGCTTATACATTTTTACCTGAGTTTTTTTTTACTCCAGATACTAATATCTACAGCCTTTATGTCATACAGCTCATCTGTTGGACAAATATCTATGAACTTCAGAGTGAAGACTAATATCTACAGAGCTAAGGTCGGATAAATATCTATGACGGTCCCAGTGGTGACGAATATCTATGGAGCGTAGGTGGGACTAATATCTACAGAGGGCAGCTGAGCAAGAGGTTGTACGGAAAAACAAATTTTAACATAATTTTTTTTTAAACCATATACGCAATATTACATTATGCCAATATGCTATACATAATTGCAAATCCAACCTCTGCCAGTGCTGTAGATATTCGTCGACATCACCCGTTCCATAGATATTAGTCAGCAGTTTGAGCTGTAGATATTCGTCCTCACTTTGGTTCTCATAGATATTAGTCCGATTTGTTCAGTTTTTGGAATTCATGTAGATATTAGCAGACGCCTCCTTTTGCTTGTAAATAGATTTTTCTTGTAATAATTGTTGAAACAACATGTAATTACCATAATCTGTGCCTAAAAGTGCAGTAGTTATGGAAATAATTTAACTTATTTAATTCAGCACAGTTTGCGTTGTAAAAACATTTTTAAAACGAATAAATCGATTGAGTTCAAAAGACATGCTCGACGAAAGTAGAAAGTAAACATACAATATTTTTAGTTTTGTATGCCAAGGTTATTCAATAAATATAGCAGAAACATGAACCACATACTCAAGTCTCAAACAAATTAAGACTTTAATTGATTATTTAGCCAAGTTTTTGATCCAGTCTTCTGTCAAAACACTTCTCTACTCATTAAAAGGTTATTATTTTAAGTATTTAGTCTTATTTAAGTATATTATTAATTGGGACGGATACTCACTGAAATTTTACACAGCCTGGCGGTCAAGTGTAGATAATTCCAAACTGTTTCAAATTAATGTAATATATAAAACTAAAAACCGGAGCGAACTGCGAGGCACATTCTGTCAAAAATTGACATCGATGACGTACGAATCCGAATGTATCTACGTTCCAAAAATGCTGCCAGTATTAGGAAAATACATTACTCACTTCAAGAGTACCTACTGAAATCGATCATGATAAAAATACTTATCACAAAAATAATCTAAAGCGTGTACAAATTCTAGAGGATCTGGATATGGATATGCCGGTTGATAAGCAAAATTATTGATCTTATAATTTTCCGTTTTTGAGCAAAATCATTTCCGCGAACTTTCCCTTAAAAATTTTTTTTGGGAAATGCAAATTAATTATTTTTTAAATGAGTAATGACATAAGGGAGATTGTTTCCCCTACCAATTTGTTAATTGAAAATAGTTTCCCTCTGGGCCTATGTAATCTGTGCGATGCTGTGTGGGGGTGTTTTATTTTTAGGAAAGAAAGGAGAGGAGGTTCTGGGAAGGAAATAGATGAAGGGTGGGTATTAAACTGGGGGTCAGCGTGTTCAGGAGCGACGGACGTATGAATCCATCCCTCCAACTGCGATGCAAGGTGATGGGTTGGGGGTGGAGGGATTCTGGCTGGAGAGATCAAAATAACTCCTTCAACCAGTCTCTTTCGATCCGATCTGCTACGCAAAGGGTGGGTTGACGCATCGGCCACCAAAACCTGTGATGTACCTATAGGTATACCAATGCCAAAAATTCACAGAATTGAAAAAGATGTGCGATCTTTTCCCAGCTGGCTTAACTAGCGTGAATAAGGCGGTAAACCCAAAGGAGTCTTAAAATAGTTAGGCAGGAAGTCGTCATATAATTTTAGAAATAAGAAATAATATAACAATAAAATTTGTTACTAGCGGCTAAAGCCAAAGAAGCGTAATAAAAATTGGAAAGCCAGGATGTTTTCGGCAATGGCAAACGAACAAATGCGACCCAACATTGCCTGGCTAATAAAACCCCCAAACCATTGCGAGGCCGGATAAACCAACCATCGCCGAGCCGAGCGAGGGGCAATAAACATTTTCCTTTGACCCCGCCGCGGCCGGTGCCAACGAAAGATGTAAAAAAATTATTATTTGTACCTATTGTATAAATTGTGCATCGTGCCAAGCTAACAAGCCTCCTAGCGACATCTATGGGGTAAAATTACGACACCAGCGCCAAGGATCCGTTGCCGCATCAAGATGCGGAAGGATAAGGAACTGAATTACTTCTACGATCCGACGTCAGGGGAGGAACGGGGGATGATAAAAAAATCTCACCAGGAAGTCAGTCACCATTTGCCCCGGCCAGGGAGCAGTCACCGCTCACCGTCCACCGCGGACGCGGTCCCTCCGCCCTACGGAGTCGCCGCTCACCATCCACCCTGTCCACCGAGGACACGGTCCGACAGTCAGTCACCATTTGCCCCAGCCAGGGAGCAGTCACCGTTTTACAGGCTGACAAGGCGCTGTGCCAACGTGCCGCGAAACCACGCGGGTCGAACTCCCGACCAGGGGGTACCAAGACTCTTCGTTGCAGCCCGGCCAGGGCTCCATCGAGGCTCACCCACGTCCGCCAACTCACGCGCCCTTCCGACAAGGGAGTTTTGTGCAGATTCCCGTTTGCGCAAATTTTCACTTCAAAGAACTTTCGCAACTTTGAATTGTGCAATAATCAGTGACCCAATAATTAATAAATTAGTTAAGTGCCAGTGTATCAATCCAGGACGATCAGTTACACGCGGAGACTCCATCATCAGCAACCAAAGGGAAGTGACTGAACATTTTATTTGTTTTTTTTTAACCGCCAAAGTGATTAAACTCTGAACAATTACATAAAGACTTTTACCGTAGAATTGAGCAAACAGACAATCTAATTTTAAGACTAGATAAATTAATTAAGTACCTAGAATAAGACTAACACTAGATTAACAATTAACAACCGCTTTTTGTATTAATAGAATAAATGTGTCATTTCTATAATCGATAGCTTTTTAATTTGTTCCTCCTTAATTTTAAGTTTAGATTTAAGTTTGAACCCCGCCGCAAACGAGGGCGTATCAATTGGCGCCCAACGTGGGGCCTACTGGATTTTGTCTAGTAGAAATCCGAGTGTGGATTTCCGAACCACGAACCCTGAGATTAGAATAGTTACGGCAAAAAGGAGGAACAATAGTTATAAAATTAGTTAAGTACACTCCCAGCTATAATCACAGATAGAATCCATATAGAATCAAACTAGATGCAGTATTATTTGTTTTTAAATTAATTGGTAGGCATTTTTGTAAGATTTTTTTTTGTAGTTGATGTTTAAATAATATTTTTTTTATTTCTGGGTTTAATGCTTCCCGCCTCAAAAGAGTATTTGGCGCCCAAATTAGTTTAGGTATAGTTTTGTAGAAATAGAACTGAATTCCAAATTAATTTTAAATGGCATCGGCTAATACATCGGCTAATACATCGGCTAACACGCGAACCACGCGACAAACCACGGCAGATGCATTACAGGCAACTGTAGACGTTAGTAGCCTCACACCACCGTCAGAAAAGATGGAGAACAGAGGGCAGACTTCGTGCCATTCGAGGGTACTGGAAGATCGGTTCGAAGGGCTGCCGGAGGAAGACCCTGAAGAGTTTATCCTCGCGTGCGAGGAATTCTTCGCTGCGACAGGCTGTTCATCAGCACTTAAAGCGGAGAAAGCGGTGAACCAGTTGCAGGGAGAAGCAAGAACGTGGTGGCAGCCTCATTCACGCGGGCGATGGAGCTGGGAGGACTTTACTACGCAGCTACGGAAGCGTTACGGCGTAGCGGGAGCAAAGACGTCGCTAATAGTAACACTGTACGGAGATCCACAGAGGAGTGACGAAAGCGGAGTTTCCTTCTTACAACGTAAGCGAGCAATTTATAAACGGGTTTTCGGAGAAACCGGCATGGATGAATTATGCCCAGATCTGATAGGGCTGATGATGCCTCGTTATAGAGAGCTGCTAGAGGCGGGCCTAATCTTCGGCTCGTACACCATGGAAACACTAACAGCACGGGTAAACACCATCGATTTCCCGAAGGAATTACTCTTCCGCACACCGCCGCCCCGACATCAGGAAAGGGCTAATACCCGTAACAACGACGCAAGGCGACCACGTGACCAATTGCCCTGGTGTCATAACTGCCCAGGAAGGCACTGGAATGCAGATTGCCCAGAACTGTACCGCCGCAGGGCGGAAAACTGCCATGGCCCGGGCGCCGAACAAATCGGACAACGTCGCGTCCAGGGCCCCCATACTTAGGTACATATGAGTACCAGTATTCTCAACGAGAAGATCAGACCAGACCGCATCAAGCTCAAGAACCTCCACAATGTTCCTTCGCGTACGCGCCTATCGTGGAACCACCACGGTACACACGCGGCCCAGTTACACCGGATATCGCCTCCATTATCGAGCACAACATACTCACACTTCAAGAGCCGTACGCCGGGCCAAGCGGCCATAATATTTCCCACACACCACCGCAAGAAATCACTCAACACGCGCCTCCAACGAATATCCAGCAAAACGCAATTAATGACGTGCCGCCGCCTGTAAATGCGTATCCCCTGGAGGTATTTATACCAGCGAGCACAGGTACCTTCACCTATACGCTAGCCGTAGAACCGACTAGCACAATCACTCCCATTATTCCGGATATCGAAACAATTCCCGCAATCAACTTCACCATTGCACAAAATGCAAGCAACCTGCAATCACCGCTCCCCGGGCCACTCCACAGCATCGATTCGTCCCCCATTGCCGCTACAGCACAAAACAATCAGGTGACGCCTTTTCCATCTATTGTTTCATTGCGCAATGCTACAGACGAACTCGAGGCCTCTCCACAGCCAACCCCCGGGTCAAGCGGCCACAATACGCCGGCGGAACTTGCGCCAGGTAACCAAAGCCGGGCACACCTGTTAACCATTCCTGAAGAAGAAAATCTTTCAGAAAAGGACGATATGCCGTACACTTCGGTATTAGCTGAGGAACGTATGGATAGGTATAGGATATCTAATATTGCACACAAATTCCCACCGAGGGCGCATGATCCAATTGATTCACGAAAGGTGGGCTACAACCGCTATTATCAATCCCACTACCCACCCGGCATCACATGAAAACAAACAATATCATATCGATGATGAGACCATTATATTATGAAGCTGGATAGATACATAGAACGTTAGGTAATATTAGAGTGTTAGAATAATTTTCATAGTTTTAGTTAAGGTTAATCATAATTACTTAGTGCGTTAATAATATTAATTACTGCGAATTTTCGACAAAAAAACCCGGGGGCGATTGATGTACCTATAGGTATACCAATGCCAAAAATTCACAGAATTGAAAAAGATGTGCGATCTTTTCCCAGCTGGCTTAACTAGCGTGAATAAGGCGGTAAACCCAAAGGAGTCTTAAAATAGTTAGGCAGGAAGTCGTCATATAATTTTAGAAATAAGAAATAATATAACAATAAAATTTGTTACTAGCGGCTAAAGCCAAAGAAGCGTAATAAAAATTGGAAAGCCAGGATGTTTTCGGCAATGGCAAACGAACAAATGCGACCCAACATTGCCTGGCTAATAAAACCCCCAAACCATTGCGAGGCCGGATAAACCAACCATCGCCGAGCCGAGCGAGGGGCAATAAACATTTTCCTTTGACCCCGCCGCGGCCGGTGCCAACGAAAGATGTAAAAAAATTATTATTTGTACCTATTGTATAAATTGTGCATCGTGCCAAGCTAACAAGCCTCCTAGCGACATCTATGGGGTAAAATTACGACACCAGCGCCAAGGATCCGTTGCCGCATCAAGATGCGGAAGGATAAGGAACTGAATTACTTCTACGATCCGACGTCAGGGGAGGAACGGGGGATGATAAAAAAATCTCACCAGGAAGTCAGTCACCATTTGCCCCGGCCAGGGAGCAGTCACCGCTCACCGTCCACCGCGGACGCGGTCCCTCCGCCCTACGGAGTCGCCGCTCACCATCCACCCTGTCCACCGAGGACACGGTCCGACAGTCAGTCACCATTTGCCCCAGCCAGGGAGCAGTCACCGTTTTACAGGCTGACAAGGCGCTGTGCCAACGTGCCGCGAAACCACGCGGGTCGAACTCCCGACCAGGGGGTACCAAGACTCTTCGTTGCAGCCCGGCCAGGGCTCCATCGAGGCTCACCCACGTCCGCCAACTCACGCGCCCTTCCGACAAGGGAGTTTTGTGCAGATTCCCGTTTGCGCAAATTTTCACTTCAAAGAACTTTCGCAACTTTGAATTGTGCAATAATCAGTGACCCAATAATTAATAAATTAGTTAAGTGCCAGTGTATCAATCCAGGACGATCAGTTACACGCGGAGACTCCATCATCAGCAACCAAAGGGAAGTGACTGAACATTTTATTTGTTTTTTTTTAACCGCCAAAGTGATTAAACTCTGAACAATTACATAAAGACTTTTACCGTAGAATTGAGCAAACAGACAATCTAATTTTAAGACTAGATAAATTAATTAAGTACCTAGAATAAGACTAACACTAGATTAACAATTAACAACCGCTTTTTGTATTAATAGAATAAATGTGTCATTTCTATAATCGATAGCTTTTTAATTTGTTCCTCCTTAATTTTAAGTTTAGATTTAAGTTTGAACCCCGCCGCAAACGAGGGCGTATCACCTGGATAGTGGATACACCTCACTCATGAACCCGGGCACCCCTGCTGAGTCATCAAACGTAGTGAACCTTTGGTTTAGAGGGGTTGGTTATCCAATAAATGCTTCCCGGGGCGCCGGTACATGTACCGCCTTTATAATATGGTTGGGGAAAGTAATTTTATTTTATCACAAATTATCGAGAACCAAGTATTTTAAGAAACATCTGATAAGATAATGTCGGCTGATAGCAATAAGCCAATTATTGATCCCCTGATATTCCAACAAAGAGATTCTCAAAACTCATTAGTAGGTAATCCTTCCTGTAAAATGTTTTAAGAGGAATGCAAATTTGATTAAATCCAGTAAAATAATAAACACGATGAAAGGGCGATGCTTGCTAAAATGTACCTATACGTCTCAGAACAGACATTGTTTAGTGAGGCGGGATACTTCATTGTTTGTATATGAAAACATTATTTCAATAAACGCCCGGGTTGCCGGCATTTAAAAAAAAGTTTTATTTCTTGTCCACTTCCTTTACCCAAGTTTTGAGTATTTTAAAATGAGGACAAGCCTGTGATTATTCTTTAAATAAATTCATCTTTCCGTACAATGGTACAATATACATGATAAGATGAATCATTTAAAAGCAACTTCAAGACGTCGAGGGGGAAGGCTCTCAACTAGCAATCCGGAGGACGCGGGTTCAAATTCCCGCTTACACATTATTTAACAATTAATTAATTAAAAATAATATATTGTATATTTGAAATACGTCCCAGAGTTGGAGATACTTTAGAATTGCCCATGTGTAAGACCACCATTCTGAATTGAAACGTTGCTTTAAATGGCTTTAGCCGTGTTTTTCCTTTATTTCCCCATTCTTTTCAGTCTCATAACATATCCCGCATGGATATACCATAGTCTCACTGGTTTCAAATGGTTAGAAGCAGTTGGCACTCTTGTGTGGTATTCAAATAAAAAAAGAGAAGTATTAATTATTATTTGGAGGTATCTTGAAGGCTTTAGATTGGCCGCCATTCGCTATCACACGTTTTTATCAACTAAATCTCAAGACCGAAAAGATAATAATTTATTATCTTCTCGATCTCACGGTCGTCATACTATCCCAGAATAGTATGTCTGCAGCGGCATGTTTAGTGCTAGCACGCTGTTGAATCTCAATTTAGAACCTTGGCGAAAATATCTTACCTATCTAACGAACGATCTTTTGAGTAACACTTCCAAATAACCACAGCAGATTTTAACGTCGTACGTCATCATCATGCGAGTAATTCTGTGTTTTCAATGTTTTCATTGATTAAGAATATTTCAATCTCTTTCCAACAGCATACATGAATATCATTGAATTAGTGTCGAATTTGAAATAACGAAATATTGTAAGCTTTATGATGCATTTTAAAGAAGAAAACTCCCATACTTATCATCGTAATCTATGTGCCTTTTACGAGTGCAGTCGTTCCGAACTGCAGTCTGCATGTGGAAGATTACTTTTTATGGATATTTTTTCCATCATCAAAGATAGATTCCGCAATGTTTGGAACATTGCTAGTCAACCCAAGAGAGCCTGTATGCCTCAATACAAAGGACTATCCCATCAAAACCGTGATTTCAACCATTCCTCCATTTTTCCAAAAAACAAATTTCCTCACTTATTCGAATGAGAATCGGACATTGTTCCGTTCCTTCTCATATTTTTAAAATTCACGTCCTTTACTCCTGTCTTTTGTTCATTCTCTTCCATCAAGCGTTATCTAAAATTGACTCCCCTTCATTCAACATCTCATCTCTTCCTAGTCTGAACATCAATCTGGACATATAACATTGATATATAAATTCACCTTTCCTTTCTCAGTTATTTTAAAATATGATATGAGATGACAAGAGAACACCCTAGAAAAAAAAATCATAAAAAAATGGTATGAGTTTCGTCAATAATAATTTGCAATACCTACTTACAGGAGTTTTGCTGTTTAGTGCAACAATAGCTACGGTCTGTCATTTATTTAAAAGAAAAACAATTATTTTTCTCTAATGGCAACATTTGAGCCATGCTTATTTTCGCAGGTTATGTTACTGTCAAATTCAAATGTCATATTTACATTCACGAGGTCGGTGTGTAAATTGTTTTTACTAATTATTTTACCATAAAACTTTTCTCTGAAAATGGATTCAGTGAAATACAAATGGAGATCGGTGAATTTGGATGATTTTGGAACGGCTGGACCAAATACTAACTTCGAGGGCTTATTGGGAATCGAAGAATGTTTGGACTACAGCGTTTTAAGTAAAAGAAATGCTCGAAGGAAAGCCCAAAAGGTAAAATATGATACTTTACAATCGTAGCTTTCCAATACACTTCATTAAAAACCATTTTCTTCGTCTTATTTATGTTAGTTTTACTTTTTTCGCGAGTTTTATCGACCATCACACTCTTTATTTTGTTATTTGAATTTCAGGTTATGAACAATATATATCACTCAATTAACTCTCCTATATTACTCGTATAGTTCTGATATTCACTGACCATTGTAATTTCTTCAAAAATAAAAGCTGTCAAATAGCATTTTTTTACATAATGATTATCTAGGTATGTCTAAATGATAATAGACATCAATTATTAAATATTTGACCGTAACCGGTTTCAGCTTGTTAAAAACATCATTATTTATGTCCTACTCCGCTTCACGCTTAATGCGGAATATTTTTATTCTAACAGTTAGATTTAGCTTTATTATCACGAAAAGTGAGTATTTATGTCGCGGGAGACAAAAAAATATGCATTTAACATTTTAATTTTGTTTAAATTTAATTCACTTACGAGGTAACGCCATTTTATTTTCACCGTTTTTATTTCATAGACAATCAATCATAATTACACAAACCGGCTAGACATCCCCTGCTTTACCTAACAAACCATTCAAAACATGGGACGTTTTTTTAAATTATGATGACATGCAGCTTTCGTAGTTTAACCTCAACCTAAAAAAGGAATATTCCATATTATGGGTGCATCAAACTTCGACAACACAAACTTTCCATATTATCCGTGAGGTGGACCAAATGCATATTTACCTAAACATCTTCAGACTGGTAGAAATTATTCTTTACCTACGGTTTATATACATTTCTAATTGTTCCGATTCTCTGCCCAAATTTAAAAAGAGCATCATGTCAATAATATAAATTGGGTAATTCTTCGGAACAAACGTCAACGGTTAATACGCACTTTTTTTTATAAAACTTTTAGATTCTTCTTAATTACCATAAAAGACAACTATTTGCATTGGGGGAGGTTGAAAATGTTACATTTTTAATTTTAGTTACGTAAATTGAAAATTTGCTTTAACACTGTCAAATCACTCTGTTTGCAATATTATTGTTATTTTAATATGTTGGTATTACTAATATTTTACATTCCATGTTACACAAACCTAGCGTAGCCGCTAAACTACTTGAAAACTGGGATGTTTTTCTTGCCTTGACGTGAGTAGGCGTTATAAAGGGGCACTTTCTTTTGAATCAAAAACCATGTTACACAAACCTAGCGTATAGGTTTTTTCGGTTACGCGCCTTTGAATATATTGCCATGAAGTCAGTTACGGTATGATGTAGCCTTCCATATAGTATCAGTAATACCAACAAAATAAAATGACAATTATCATTACAAATTGCATATGGTGAAGCGTTGTGTCTAAATACGAAAGCAAATTTTCAATTTGCGTAACTAAAATTAAAAATGTAACATTTTCAACCTCCCCCAATGCAAATAGTTGTCTTTTATGGTAATTAAGAAGAATCTAAAGGTTTTAAAAAAAAAGTGCGTATTAACCGTTGACGTTTGTTCCGAATATTTACCATAAATTGTTCAATGCGCATACATACATACACACACACACACCTTCTCACTACATATATCACCCGGTAATTACTTAATATGCATACCATAAATAAGACACTACAATGAAACACATAATAGGTACCCACCATGAAATATACTTATTAATTGTAAATCGTTTTCACCAATGTAACTAATGTACTGTTTGTTTCTGTTTATAAATAAATAAATAACATATGGGGGAGAGGAGAGGGGTGAACACAAGGATTTTAATGGATTTCATTAATTACATTTGTTACTAAGTCGTCTTTGACTGTCGAATTTTTAATTATTTTGGGTATTCCCAGTAGGCTTAATTACCTCGGGTTTGTAGCCCATTACGATATTGTTCAGGGAATACCTTACAAGTAAGTAATATGAATTATTAGTGACCTAATTTTATTTATTTTTAGGAAAAGAAAACAGAAACAGTCAAAAGGAAAGCACCATCTTCAGCAGATGGCAATGTCACTCCCAAGAAGTCAAAGATTATTTCGTCATCTGGTTTTGAAGTAGACTGTGTTAATGCAAATGTTTCTCTTACACCCTCGACTGGCCCCAATACTCCAGATGGAAATAAAAAAGACAAGAAAAACAAAAATAAACCTAAAACAAATGGAATCGAAGCTAAAGATAGTAGTGTAGTTGCTTCAAACGATTCAGAAATTCCAGAAGAAGATGCCGCTACCAAGAAAAAGAACAAACAGAAACAAAAGAAAGCTGAAAAAAAAGCAGCCAAGAAAGCGGAAGCAACTAACGGAGTTGAAACAAAAGAAGGCGAGAAGAAAGAAAACACACCAGTAAAGAAAAAGAAGAAACGTAAGCCAACTAAATTCGAAAGAGAACGGGCGAAACGAGACCAAAGAAGAGCAGATAAAAAGAAAGATAAAGCGATGAAAGACAAACCTGCTAATGAAGACGAAGCCATAGTGAAACCTCCGGAAATAAGTTGTCTGAATGCTATCCCAGTTGAAGATATGCAAGCGTGGATGCAATTCAGTATTCCCGATGTTATTCTGAGGGCTTTGGCAGATCAAGGATTCAGAAGTCCAACACAAATTCAGGAGTTGACCCTTCCAGCTGCTTTGCATGGTAATATTATTTTTGATGATCTTTTATGATAGCTGGACACACATACAAATATATTTTTTTAAATAATAATTCGATCCAACTTAATTACTGCAAAATACAACTATTTTAGGTGGAGGAAAAAAAAATACTGCATTAAAATTCCATTTTTGTCAATCAAAGTTTCAAATTTAAATTGTTTTGACACTTCGGCCATGTTTTTTCATTGTTTGACGTATTTGTTTTGAGTGTTGCCAGCGATTCTAAAAGTTTACCTTATTTTCTTTTGACGAGTCTGGAGGATAAGTGATTTTGTTCCCGTCTTTTTTTTTTTTTTTTTTTTTTTTACATTAACTCCACACAGGAGGCCCTGAGGAAAATAATTTCCCTCAGGGCCTATGTCATCTTTGAGGATGCTGTGTGGAGGGTCTTTTTGAGGAAAGGAAGGAGTTAACATGGGTCTTGAAGAGACTCATGTTGTAGGAGGGAGGAAACACAGAGGCCGGTAAATTGTTCCACAGCCGAGCTGTTGAACTCAAGAACGAATCGTAAAAACGACCCGTTCTCATGTGACTAATATCAACTGTGTACAAATGTTGGGCGCGTGTTTGGCGTGTTTCCCGACTATGCACCGGTGCCGAGGGGATCAATGACGCTAGTTCCTCGGAGCATCTTCCATTGTAATACCGGTAGAACAAGGACAGCATTCCCACCTGACGCCTATGCTCTAAAGATTGCAATCCGTCTGTTAAGATGGGAGAATCTATCAAACGGACCGCCCGTTTCTGCACAGAGTCAAGGGTTTTTTTTAGGTATTTTGGAGCTCCAGACCAGAGGTGGCTGCCAAATTCAACCGTGGGGCGCACTTGCGATTTGTACAGGGTTAACAGTTGAGTACTATTAAAGTATCTGCGGGCCCTGTACAGTACGCCCAGTTTCTGAGAGGCTAACTTAACTCTGGTTTCGATGGAGCCCCCATACCTGAGCTGGTCACTAAGAGTTACACCATATATTTGATGTAAATGTAAAGGATCTTCTATTTAGTGATGTGCACTCGGATTCTTGAAATGAGATTATATCCTAGTTATTTTATATTTTGATGAAAATGTATTATTTAAAGATTTAGGATGGGTTGTTTCAAAAAATTTTACGGATTCATAAAATATTTAAAGTTAATTTTCACGTTCTGTGTAAGATCTATTCAAGTTCTATTATTATATCATTATGGGCAAGTTGCTTAATAAAACTGAAATATTCATAGAACTCACACAGAATGTGAAAATTAACTTTAAATATTTTATGAATCTGTCAATTTTTTTTAAACAACCGTCCTTAATAAAGACAGTAAAATTAGTTTGGTAAACTTGCAAAATCGCTGAAGACGCTTAATGTGAATATTTTTAGAAGAAACCTTTTCATTCACCTTAATTACTATAAAAGACAACTATGTATTTGCATTCGGGGCGTTGAAAAATACTGCATTCAAAATTTCAATTACCTAAAATGAAAATTTGCTTTTGTCGTATGAGATGGCATTGCGGCCATCATAAATAATTTCTTTCATTTTGTTATGTTGGTATTCCAGATAATACTGCGTAACGAAGGGCTAGAAGAGACGTTGTTACCATTTAATATATGCTTACTACGCAGGCACTAGTTTGGGCGTAATTCTGGAAATAAAATAAAACTAGCAGTTAGCGGTTTTTGCTGTTAGGTCCTGTAGGCGACACGAATGTAGCTTGGTCACAAACTTCACATACATATCCAGACGGGAGAAATTCATGAAAATGCAAATCCAAGAGTACTTACGCCTGCCAGCCAACGTTCCTCATGCTAGCTGTTAACGTAAGTGGCGCCATCTTTTGGCATTATTAGCTACTTGCTTTAATTCGATTCTATTACGATAGTAGCTCAGTCACAAACTTAAAACTTGATACGTTCACAGATGGTTTCCATATGGCGCGGCGTCAGAGTTGTATTCGGAGTCAGATTCTTAAATTTCAACTGTGCAGTTGTTAGGGTATTAATACTGTCAGATTAAATAAAGGTTTTTAGGCAAGTTTTTTTACATAAATATTTTTAACCAACTTATTTTGACCCTGGCTTGAACGTTCCGTAAAACTTAAAAATTTATTTTGTTTAATTTTTCAGGAAGAAGAGACATCCTAGGAGCAGCTGAAACGGGTAGCGGAAAAACTTTAGCTTTTGGCATCCCAATTTTGACTGGAATCCTTCGCATGAAAGAAGATCTCGCCAACGGAATCCAAGAAAAAACCTTGAAACCTCTTCCAAATGCTTTAATCAACCCTTTCGTCAGTGAGCAAGCCAAGATAGTCAACTTCAACAAGCTGAATAAAGAAGAGAAAAAGAAGCTAATGAAGGAGATCAAAAGCAAAAAGAAGTATAAAAGTCGAAAACGTGTCCAAAGAGATGATGACGAAGACGAAGATGATGAGGAAGATGGCGAAGTATCTGAGGAAGAGGATTCCGATGAAGACGATGCTGAAATTTCATCCGACGACGATGAAGCGTCCGAGTCTGATGAAAACGGCGAGATGGTCGTCGATGATGAAATTTCCGAGCAAAGTGATGAAGAATCGGTCGATGAAGATATGGAAATGTTAGAGTCTGACGGTGACGATGATGATGAAGATTTGGGCATCGGAAGTGATGAAGGTTCTAATCAGACCCCTGATGAAGATGAAATCATTCATGACGATGAAATGAAACCTGCTATTAATGATGATGATGATGATGAAGAGTCAGATTTTGAAGAGAGAGAAGAAGAGGTGGAGGGACTCAATGAAGAAGGTATGTTTTTTAAATTTTATGATTTATTTTTTAAATTCATGATCAATTTGGTCTTCTTTTTTTTAACATTTTTTTACATCCCCCACCTGAGGAAATAAATTCCTTCATGTCATCTTTGGGGATGTTGTGTGGAGGGTCTTTCTAGGGAAAGGAAGGAGAGGAAGTTCTGGTCAGGAAAAAGGTATGTGGTTGCAGTGCAAGGCAATGTCGAGAGAGTCCGGCTTTAGAGGTGGAAAGGTCTACCTCAACCGGTCTCTACTGATCCGGCCAGCCAGCAAAAGCATTCGCTTCGAAAACCTAGACAAACGTCACTCAATGAACCCAGGCACATCTCCTAAGTCACCAAACGTAGTAAGCCACTTGGGGTCACCTGTGGCAGGGGTGTCGGTTATCCATTAAATGGTTCCGATGCATTACAGTTTTGGGTTAATTGTCTTAAGTCACTTTTCAAACTTCTCCACATGCTGCTATCACGATAGATTGCGTTGAAAAGGTCAACATTGTAAAGGTAAAAACTACAAAACCAAAAAATGTTAAACTCCACTGTATACTCTAGCCTCTTTTTCTGTTATATGTTTTATTTATGATGAATAGCTGGGGTACCTGGCTTCGCTCAGGGAGTTGATATGAGATTGAACTGATGTTCGAACCCACGACAGATCTTGCTTTATATACTCCTACCAATGGGTAGCCCCACTCATACAATAAAAGCTTCGAATGGTTCACAGTCTTCCAGAACATTCCACAACATTTGAGAGTGTTCTGGGATGTTTCACAATGATCCGGGATGTTCTGGAATGTTGTGGAATGCTCTCGAATACTTTCAAATGTTTTGGACTGTTCTAGAAATTTCTAGAATTCGAAATTTCCAGCCCTTATATCTTCAAAAGCACGCCCTTCAGGGAAAAACGAGAACCTTCATGGATGTGGGATAGAGGGCTACCACATCATATAACTCCCTTGGTTGTACCGGTACCCGTTTCTGAGTTTTAGCAGCACACACATTTTACACTTTCTTTATAATATATATTGATTTATGATAAATTGTATATCAATGTTCTCTGCAGCAGGATCATATTAAATTTACCTATGTTAATTAACATTGTTTTATTCCCCAGGTATTGGTTGCGTAAAAGTCATTGACAATGTATCCCCTTCGGAAATAATTCCCGAAGTTCCGGGGAAGAAGAAGAGGCCTTTGAAGCCTCTGTATGCCCTCATCCTGACTCCGACGAGAGAGCTGGCCATCCAGGTGAAGAACCACCTCGTGGCGGCTGCCAAGTATATGGGTGAGTTGTTATATTGTGATGATATCATTGAAACTTATAGAGTGTTGAATATTTCTTAACCTCTCCGTTAGTGAGTTTTAAAAAATAAAGTGGTACTGCGGGAGTGAGTTTTTTCAATAATTAAAATAGATATTTTTTTAAATGCCAAATCACGGAATATGATAAAATAATATACTTTTACTGAGAAACTAGCACATAAAAATCAATAATATGGTTTTTAGAAGGAAAAAACAAAAACATGCTTTCAGAAATCACCAACCATCGGTCATCAAAACAGAGGTTTATTATCTTCTAAAAATTAAATTCACTTACCACAATTTGAATTATTCCATATGTAACTTTAATAGTATATTAAAATATAAGTGGATAAACAGGTCTTTAAAACACGCGCGATTTTTCGAGCACGACGGCGTAGCCGAGTGCTCGAAATAAAGCAAGTGTTTTAAAGACCAGTTATCCATGAATATTTTACGCTATTTTTTTTTATTGGTACACTTTGAAAACATAAATATTGATATTATTATTAAAAATTTGGAAATAAAACTATTAATGAATTCGTGATGTGACATCACAATATCTTGTTGTCATGGAAATGAAAAACACAAACATTAATTTGCAATCTGTCACATTTGACGTTTAAAATATTCCTGTCAGATTTATAGTTAAAAGTTGACATTTAGACTTCACATTTTGTTGATTTGTTGATGTTGCCATGGTAACTTTAAAAAACGCGCGTTCCATAAAGTGCGATTTAAACACGCTAGAGCGTACTTTAAATGAGTAAAAAAGGGCACCAATAAAAAAAAATTTTTTTTTACACAATCATATAGGGACACAAATTTAACCATTTACACTAAAACTGTTTTTTTTTTTTTTTTTTTTTTTTTTTTTTTTTTCCCGGTAACTAATATTGTTTTTTTGTATGGTAGTCCTCGAAACATGGATATACTCAAAACGCAACATTACAGTCGGTGCACATATATTTCGTATCCTTTCTTTTTTGAGGTCGAACTGCTGTATGTCTACATACATGGCATTGTCGTTGAGTTCGTTTTCCTTGGGCTCCAGTTTCTGGTACAGGACGAAGAAAATGTTTCCCTAAAAGACGAGTTGGATGGTCCACTACTCGCCTTCCTCCAGATGATGCCGGCCTGTTTGTATGATATTTTTCGACCAACTGAGATATAAGGTTTTCCCGGAATTCGCTAAATGATAAAACCTTTTGCGTTTTCAAACGATGCAAAAAAAAAGCATTTAGTGTCCCAATATCAATCAATCTGAAGAAAATTTTTTTGTACCATTTTAGAGATTTTCTAGAACTGTCCGCAAAGCCTAAAATGCGGTCCACTTTGTCAACAGCTCCCATATTTTTTGTATATTCTAAAACTGCCTCTGGTTTTATTTTATTTTCTCCCGTGGAGAAATCAATTTTGTCTGTTACTATCATTGCGTCTGAATGTATGTTAATGAGCATTATTACATCTCTTCTATCGCGCCATTTCATTGCCATGAGATTGTTGGAATTCAGTGCCTTCACTTCTCCTCTTTTCATCTTCTCATTACCAAATTTTGGCATATCTTTTCGGTTCGCTCTAACCGTTCCACATGCAAACTGAGGGTGTGCTACAACAATGCATACAGGCAACTTATGCAACTACCGAGGTTCTGCAGCGCCTCCACGATGTTCACCGAAGGGAGGGTGCACTCATTCCCAGCCTTACTTTGCCACCGACTAGCCAGCTTCTGGAGCAGGACACGGAAATCAACCAACATCATTGTCGTGGCTGCATCCGAGTGGCTCAGTTCCCCACTAAATGAGCGATGGATGCAGATGATGAGGCGACCTCCCTGATGGACGATAAAAAAAATATATATATATATTTTTCTTTTGTATTTTAATTTCTGTGTAATTTTATTTTATTTTTAATTTTATGGTTATTTTTTTTTTTTTTTGTTATTTATGTTCAAATTTTATTTTCATTAGGTACCTACCTAATAATATGATTTTTATTTACTCCGTATGCAATATGGCAGACTGGGATTGCACTACCCTCCCAGTCTTGCTGGAATAAAAACTTAAATAAAAATAAAAAAAAATAAAAAAATAAAATTGTTTTATTTTTATGCAGGAAATCAAACAATGTTGGGCTTGTATACCAATTATCAACAAACAATCTGTGACCTTTCCCTAAATAATCACTTAGCATTGTGGTAACGACTGACCCTGATATACCAATATCGGGATTCATCTTTATGTCTGATTCAGAGCCAGTATACACAATTATATCCAAAACATAGCCGGTTAGTGCATCACAGTGCACAAACAACTTTATCCCAAATCTATGTCGTTTTGATGGAATATAAATTTTGAATGAGAGTCTTCCCTTCCACAACACGAGACTCTCATCTATACAGAGATTTTGAAAAGGATAAAAAGTTGTTTTGAAAATCGTCTTCAAAGGATCCAGAAGATTTCTTATTTTACATAATTTGTCGGTTGTCCTAATATCGTTATCTGAAAAATGAAGGGCACGCAGCAAAAGTAAAAATCTGTCCTGGGAAAATAAGACTTTGAAGAAAGGGGTTTCAATTACTGGATTATTCGTCCAGTATTTCTTCAGTGAGTTTTTTCCCACAAGACCCATAAGCATAATCGTGGCGAAAAATGTATACATTTCGGCCTCCGTGGTATCTTTCCACTTCTTCATTTTTGAGTTTAGGGAAACGTCTAAGGAAATTTTTGCAGCGTACTTATTCGTTTGGCTGACAATTATTTTCACTACGTCAAGCGTAAAAAATATTTCAAAAAACTCAATTTCCAACGAATTTTCGCTAACAGAAATATTTTGTTTTATACCTGAGTTGCTGGAGTTGAATTCATGGATAACGGGCGTAAATTCACCCTGATCCCATTTACGTTGATCAACTTTTCTCTTTTTAGCTGTTGAACAACTAGGTACGGTTGTTTCATCCAAATCAGATGTATCAGATTCATCGGATGAACTATCTGAATGTATTGGTATATCTTCAATATCCTCGAAAACATCTTCATCTTCACTTTCGATCAAAGCATTGGCAATGTCTTCGGCGTTCATTTTATATAAGTTCCGAAATAGAAAGTCAAACTACTTGTTGTAATGTCAAAGATAATAACCAATATCTTACAAATAACACTACGAACAATAAACAACACAATTCACAATACGGACAAATAACACGTTCCAAATGTCAATAACTGTCAAAAACTGTCTTCAAACTATATAAAATCACTAACAGCACAATCGTATAAACAAATATACACATTTAAACACGTAAAATATTTCATCAATGCGAAATCAAACACGAAACAGATAATTTGCAGCGTAAAACACATAAAAACATCAACGGTTTATTCTTTCAAAATGCGGCGTTCAGCATAAAAGGTTTGCTATAACCGACTGCCGAACGGTGACATCACAGAATATTTAAATCGTGAATAACTCGGTCGGTATAATAGATAAATCGCTAAAACTTCGAAAAGTTATGTAGAATTGATCAGAGATGTCGGTAACCTTCAGTTTTTGTGAAGAAACCTAGTAATAATTAATTTCTAGGCGCAAACGTACATGTACGGTCATACTCCTTCCGGGATATTTTTTTCTCACCGTACATGTACGGTCATACTCCCGGACAGGTTAAAGATTAATAAATTCTATCCTCATACAATTTTGCCGCCGATTATCGTCGTGGTCGACCCTCTAAATTCAGATACCTATTCTAAATAAATTCATAATACTTCCGCGTAAATCGACATTTCATGGCCAATTTCTATAGTAGCCCGCCATTCTAATTCCGGCCGAATTGCACCGTAACCAGCCCTTTAAATGAATACATATATTCAAAGTGAATTTGTAAAAATATGATATTTCAGTGTTAACCGATTCAGAATTACAAAATAATAATACAAAGTAGGAAGATTTTAACCGTGTAAATCGATATTTTACGGCGTTTTACCACCACAGTTGTCTGACATATTCAGATTTACGAAGAAAAAAAAATTGTGTAAATCTATGTTTTTCGAATTACACAAACTAATTTTCGTGTGCTGGCAAAAATGAATTAACGAATTTCGAATAAAAAAATTATTTTGTGTAAAAATAATGTCTTATTATTTTTCAAATTGATTGATTTCTCCATAGATATAAAGAGTAACCGAATAAAGAGAACCGAATAAAATATAACAAAGGCAAAAAGTATTAAATATCTAGGAGTGGAAATAGACGAAAACCTTAGATGGGACATACACATAAATGGAATCACTAAAAAGCTCACGAGACTTGTGTATTTCTTCAAAAACCTAAGAAACATACTACCTAGGAAAGACATAAAAAAAGTTTTTTATGCCTTATGTCATTCCCGTCTTGAGTACGGAATTATAGTATGGGGATCTACTACAGCCAATCATATTAACCACTTAGATATTGCTCAGAAGAGCATTATAAAAACCATACTAAAATTACCCATCAGAACCCCCTCAAAAGATATTTTTAAGTGTTTTGACGTTCTTAATTTAAAACAAATATATGCCAAGAATATTCTTATACATCATTTTAAAAACAGAAAATCTCCTAATGAAACTCGGATACATGACACAAGAGCCTCAAAAAAGGATATACGAGATGTTCCAAAATTCAAGACAAGTTTTGGCCAAAGAAACCACATATATCTTGCAACTAAACTATACAACATCCTTCCTCCAAGTCTGAAAAAGATAGAAAAGATAAATAAGTTTAAGGAAAAAATCAAAACATGGGTGAAAGAAATTAATGCAGACATACTAGAGAATGTATTAAAAACATCATAGAAACTAAATAACGGAAAATCAAAGAAATCTACCAGTCCGCCTCAGCACAGGACCACCTAGTGAGGAGGACTAAGAACAAACGAATTAAATATTTATATATATCATCATATCTTGTAATTGTCATCAAACCTGTAACTAAATAGTCACTAATAAAAAAAAAAAAAAAAAAAAAAAAACAAAAAAAGTTGACAAAAACTTAACATTTGTAGTTTTTTTTCTTCCTTTTCTTCAATGTTTTATTGTATGGAACCAATTGAAATTTCTCATTTGTTAAATATGATCTAATGAAATTATGTGTTATTTTACAGATATTCTGATAGCCGTGGTGGTGGGAGGCATGGCCGAGGTGAAGCAGGAACGTGTGCTAAAGCACTGTCCGGAGATAGTGGTGGCCACACCTGGAAGGTTGTGGCAGATGATCCAACAGGGCAACAGGCATCTGTCTCAGGTCACGGACATCAGGTGAGAACTGCCACGGACCATACAGATCTAAAATTGAAGTGATAATGACTGTTAGTTTACTGAAATATCGATCATAATTACCTGTTTAATTTTCATGTCACATCAATAAAACACACTCCGTTTAAACCGTCAGGTCTATTTGTTCGGTTTTCAGAACAACTCATATAGGTCTGAAGAGCGATTCTATATCTTTTGTGGGATCGTTTTGAGATAACGGACGTGATCTCCTATCAGATTTGTGTGATTTTCTATGGCTGTTATTTGCTTTTTCTATGTACAAGGTACATTAAATGTATAAATAATCATGCATACTTGCAGGAATTCGTGTTTGAATCGATCTAAACTAAAATATGTGACAGTAAATATGTAAAAATCACAAATCTGACAGGAGATCACGTCCGTTATCTCATAACGATCCCACAAAAGATATAGAATCGCTCTTCTGATGGAAATCTTTGTGTCTCCCTTACTTTCATGGTTAGAAAGATGATCTTAACGGTGTTAGAAAGAGAAAATACCACGCTTTATATTCAAATAAAGTTAAGCCCAAAATAATGTTAAGCCCAAAATGTACACCTTTAAATCAAAGTTTCCAACTGCGATTTGAAAAAAAATTATGAAACTTTGAGAATTTTTGCATGTAAACATAAAAAAGTTTAAAAAATCACTTACTTCCATTAACATTAACTCTTTTTTTTGTCATTTCATGTAAAAATAATTCATAAAAAATTTCCAATGTTTGATGAAACTTTGGTTTCATAAAGTTAACTTATAGATTTGAATATATAGCATGTTGTTTACTCTTTCCAATACCATTTAGATCATATTTCTCACTATGATAGTAAGGGAGACACAATGATTTCTATGAGTTCTACATATATGAAATATTCCGAAAAGCCAACAAATTAGCCTGAGGGGTTTATTCATAGACATATGAATATTAGTAGACCTGCCCTAAGCGATAAAAGCGTATTATTTCCCCCTCCCATTGGAACCATTTCATTGGAACCGGCTGGGATCGTGTATGGCTTTGCGTTAATCTAAAAAATGTGACGTCATCATTCTTCTGCAAGCTAGCGTCGAGCACTCATCGGTGCATTTTACGAAATAAAACGGTAAACATAGTGGCGTGTGTTTTGAAAACGTGTAAAAATAGAAGTGAAAAAGAGAATAAACAAAATTGTCATATTACATTCCATAGGCAAGCATTATTTTACACTATTTTAAGCCAATTCAGATCACATAATAATATGATCATTTTTGTAACATACACTGTCACTCTAGATACATGACGTGTGCCCGTCCCTGTTTACTGGGGTAAGTAAATTATGAAACATTTATAAAAGTGTATTCACTTAATACAGCAACAAAATATTGAACTCGACCTTATAGGCGACCTTACTTTGCATATTTGGACTTGGCAAATGTGTTCATTACGTGGCGAACAATTCGTGCTCCTATGTAAAAAGGTATATTCATTCAAAAGCAGAGTTTACTTTTAAGAACGAAAGTGTGATATTATAATGCGAGATGCCTATATACTGTCAGATTGAGTTTTGACGAATCACATATCACCAAAGCCGTCTTCCTGCCCTTCGTCCCGCTGTAGTTGGTTTCTACCCCTCACTTTTCTGTTCTGGTCTATTAATATTCATATGTCTATGGGTTTATTCCATTTTGACATAATTTTATAATGAGCATTCGTGCAACCAATGGTTGATGGTATTGTAAGAAGTAAGCTGGAGTATGCTAGTTGTGTATGGACTCCGCACCAAACTAAATATATAAATATACTGGAAGGAAACGTTTTCTATGAGACCTATGTGAGCTGGGACAAATATGGCATTCAGTGATTAAATGGGTTAAGCTAAATAAATCAGGGCTGTCTATAATACCATAAACAACAATAATTCTAGATACCTAGCGATTGACGAGACCGATCGCATGATGGAACGAGGTCACTTTGAAGAACTGCACCATCTCCTGGACAAGGTCAACGATGATGAGCAGCGCAAGGCGCGGAGACAGACCTTTGTGTTCTCCGCTACCCTGACCATGGTGCACGATCTGCCTCACCATCTCAAGGGGAAGAAGGTCACCAAGAAGGGAAAGGTATTACATTATGCATTTAATCAAAAGAAAACATTTTTTAATGTTTCTGCTGTGATATCAAAGTCCTCTATCAGTGCAAAATGAATTTATTATTTTTTTATTAAAGTAAAAATACAGGATAAAAATATGTGATAAATTGTGTAGGAAAGAACAAGGTATGCAAGGAAAAAGGAATGACCAATCACTTACCACTATATCTCTACAAAGGAATACATGACAAAACCGCAATATAGTTGCATAGTTTCACCACGATACCTAGAAGAAAATATCACCACAACAAAACTAATGAGTACAAAACGATATTATGTACTTCCGAAATGGTCAAATTCCTTCTTTTTAATAAAAAATGAGATTGTGTCTGTGAAAAACACCAACAACTTGCTTCCAATGTAGTTCAAAATCTTCTTTTGTTTTAAAAACGAATGCACTCGAATTTGCACTATTTTTCTTGGCATTGTTCCAAATTTCAAATACTTTGAAACTGCGACTCCACTATAAAAATTGGCGGTTATGCTTCAGAGCAAAGCCCTGACGCAACCCTCAAAGGACCAGTCCCGAAACTACGCGGTCGCTATGTTACATGGGACGATTAGATAGCATGCACTCGCAAAACCTGATGGATAGTCAGTCGATGTTCAGATCTGGGCTTTTGGACAATTAGGTAAGCCCAGAACGGAAAACGAAAATAGGACTCACCAGTTGCAGATGGGGCCTCTCTGATCTCCAGGTTTTGGTGCACTTCACTATGTTTAATAACTTGCAATATTATTTTTGCAACAGTATATGCTCAATATGTGCTCCCTGTCTGAGACATTAATTTGTACTGAGCTTGAAATAGTGTCACCTCTTCTTCATGCAACAATTGCTCTTTTTCAAGGTGACATTTTTGGGATAGGAATATTAGGTAGGTGGGATAAAATCAGGAATTTGATATATTATACCCACCAAGTCTGCAAATGCAATACCCAACCAATCCCATATAATAATGCGCAAACATTCTCCCGGCCTTGGAAGTACCTACCGAAACTGACGGTACTTTCAAAATAAAGTAAAGATTTATAGTGAAAAAATGAAATGTAATAATCTTATATATCCACGATTGATATTACGTAGTTAAGAACGAAAAATAAAAATATAGAGATAAAGAAAAATAATAATTATTGTGTAGGCAGAGGACATAATTTCACGACTGGTCGTTTAAAGTTCCCAGAAGGGGTTCTTACGAGTGCCACACGAACCACTCCGTCTTTGTCCGGGAATATTTCCTCAACAACACCCACCGGCCAATAAAGTGGACTCGCATCTTCTTGATGCACCAATACTATAGTACCTACTAGAATGTTACTCGCGGGACTATTCCATTTTTGTCTCATCTGCAGAGAGTGAAGATACTCTATATGCCATTTCTTCCAATAAGATTGAACGAGGTGGTCCAAAAGCTCTTTCCTTCTCAGCAGACTAATGCGTTCATTAGTCATATCATAAGCGGGCAAATGCTGAATCGGAGTAGACATTAGAAAATGAGCCGGAGTAAGAGCTTCTGGATAATGACAACTACTTAATAAACATAACGGACGTGAATTAAGTAAAGCCTCTATTTGTGTCAGAACTGTGAGAAGTTCTTCATAACATAAAAGTTGGGTACCCACAACCCTATACAGATGTGATTTAATGGATTTAATATTTGATTCCCATAATCCTCCAAAGTGAGGAGCGCGAGGTGGAATCGTCTTCCACTCAATTCTCCGAATGTTAAATTCATTGCGAAGGACTTCATTAGTTGAATTTGCCTCCAAAAAATTATATAAGTCATCCAGACAATTCTTCGCGCCAATGAAGTTTGTCGCATTGTCACTGTACATACATGAAACCGGTCCACGTCTGGATAGAAAACGTTTAAATGCGTTTAAAAAATTGTCCGTGCTTAGATCCGATACCAATTCTATATGTATAGCCTTTGTCGTTAAACAAATAAATAGACATATATATGCCTTTTGACTTTTTACCCCCCGACGCCTAGAAAGGGTTATATTTATCGGTCCGGCAAAATCTACACCAGTATGTGTAAATGCTTTTGCTTCTTGAACTCTAGCTGTCGGTAAATCAGCCATTGGAGGTATAATATTAGAAGGTGCGGTTTTAAAACAGAAATTACACGCATGTACTCGTTTGCGTATTAGGTTTCTTCCCGATAAGATCCAATAACGCTGTTTAATTATAGACATAAGGAGATGAGCACCAGTATGACAATTCACACGATGGTAAAAATCTATAATTATATCGACAATATGATCCTGTTTTGGCAGAAGTATTGGATGTTTGTTTTCATAAGGTATATTCGCGTTTGTTAATCTACCACCTATACGTAGCAATCCATTATGATCGACGAACGGGTGTAATTTTCGAATCGAAGACGAGCATAGTTTTTTCCTCTGTATTAATTGCATATCGGCATAAAAATACCTTTTCTGTAAAGCTTTTAATACATTTATTTCCGCAATATTTAATTCCGTGGAATTTATAACTGTTGAACGCGATAACTTTCGCGTAAATCGTAAGATATATACGACAATTCTTAGCAGTTTTGGCCATGAGGAAATTTTTAAGGCAAGATTATATATTGGAGAATTATTCTCTATTGACGTTATCGTGAATGTATGCGATTTTTTCAATTCCAAAGTATTCTCCTCCTGAGCAGAGGGAGAAAAGCTTTTGACAGGCCACTCGGACACTGGGTTCGCAGCCCAGGGTGGACCGTGCCACCAAAGAGAATGATCAATAAGCTGAGCGGGCAATAGTCCACGTGATAAACAATCACTAGGATTGGTAACTCCATCTATATGATAAAAATGTTTCGCGGGTAAATTTTCCTGAATTTCACTAACTCGATTAGCTACAAAAGTTTGCCATCTGTGTGGGGATGAGTGAATCCAAGAAAGTGCTATTTTTGAATCTGAAAAAGCAAATATATCGTTTATCGAAACGCGATTCTTATAAGTATCTACAATAGATCTAACAAGTCTAGATAAAATAAGCGCTGCGCATAATTCCAATCGAGCGAGCGAAATTATTTTTAATGGGGCTACCTTGGATTTCGAACATATCAAATTCATAGTAGCGTTGCCACCCTTATCTGTGACATGAAGATATACTACGCACCCGTACGCTTTCGTACTCGCGTCTGCAAAAGCGATAATATTTATCGTGCAGTCCTCTTTTACTCCCAAATATCGAGGTAAATTTAAATTAGAAAGCATCGGTAATTCTTCCTTGAATTTGACATATCGATTAACAATACTTTGGGGTAGTTCTTCGTCCCATCCCACTTTCTCTAACCACAGCTCTTGTAAAAGTAATTTGGCATATAAAATTACCGGAGCAACCAAACCTAATACATCGAATAAACGTGCTATTGTGGAAAGAACTGATCTTTTACATATAGTTTTCTCCTCCATGGGACATATTATAAAACGAAAACAATCAGATACCGGATCCCATTTTAGTCCTAAAATGCTACAATTATCCGAGAAATCCATCGTTGCGCGGTGCGATTCTGGTAATTGAGCGAGCAAATGAGCAGAATTACTCGACCATTTAACTAATTCAAATCCTCCAGACTTGAACATCGCCATTAATTCTGTAGACAAAGTGACGGCTTCACTTATAGTATTTACAGAATATACAAAATCGTCCATATATAAATCATTAATTGCAACTTCTGCGGCTTTCGGGTGAAGATTTCTTTCATCGCTCGCTAGCTGTCTTAAAGTTCGCATCGCAAGGAACGGTGAACAATTTAATCCAAAGGCGAGCGAATTAAATTGATAAACTCCAATTTCTTCATCTTCGTGAAATCTATAAAGAATTTTTTGATATTTACGATGGCTTTCCGTTACCATTATACGTAAATACATTTGCTTAACATCTGCGGTCAATGCTATAGCGAATAAGCGAAATTTAATTAAAAGTGTAAATAAATTAGATTGCAAGTTTGGACCAGTATACAAAATATCATTAAGTGACAACCCTGAACTGGTCTTTGTACTGGCGTCTAATACAACACGTGTTTTAGTTGTTGATTTATCTTTACGAATAACTGCGTGATGAGGAATGAAATATCCCTCATCAATATTAGATGAAGACGGAACTTCATACCTTATATATCCCTTTTCCAGATATTCAGAAATTACTTCATTATAACTCCGATGCAATTCTGGCGACGTATTAAATTTCCGTTCTAAATATTTATATCTGCGTTGCGCGACACTGAGCGAATTTCCTAAATTATTAGGATCTGTCTTAAAAGGTAAAGATACAATATACCTTCCCGAGTCATCCCGTTGGACGGACTCGACGTACATTTTCTCACATTCCGCGTCTTCAGCACTCATCAATGACTTAATAGGCATGTCTTCAATGGTCCAAAATTTGGATAACGCATTGTATAAATCCACGTTGGTTATGGGGCCAAATGTCCACGAAACATCCGGCGTACACTTAGGTATTTCACCCATTACAATATATCCGAATACCGTTTGTATAGCGGGTGGTGCATTCATATTATGTTTAGATAAAACCTTATTTCCCAGCATAATATATGGAAATAACTGAGCGCCTAATAAAATATCAACATCAGATGGAACGTTCCAATTTTCATCCGCTAGGTTTAAACCAAGTAAATGCTCACATGACTTTGTGTCAACATATTGTGTAGGGAGCTTGTCCGTGATTTTGTCGACCACTAATAGGCTTATTTTATATTTATCTTCTGAAACACGGGATTTAATTGTCAATGCAACATGCCCCAATATTGGTGTCTCTACCGAACCAACACTTTTTATAACTGAATTATTTAAAGGAATTATTTTAAGATTCAATTCATTACAAGTATTTAAACTAATTAAATTTTGTTGCGAGGCGCAATCAATTAAACACCTGACGGTTACTTGATTATTTTTATTGTCATAAGCAAATAACTGCGCGGTTGACAATAGTACATTCGTAGTTAAATTACCCGCAGTAAAATCATTATGATGTTTATTCCTTGTTATTAATATAACAGCTTCGTTTTTTGAATTACTTTCGTTGTTCACCGTACCCTCAAAATGCAATGCGGTATGGTGACGTTTTTTACAAATTCTACAATCCGATTTAGATGAACATTTCACCGTCCTATGTTTATCGCTTAAGCAATTTACACATAAGTTATTTAATTTTACAAACTGAAAACGTGCCTTAGGCCTCAATTCATTAAATTGTTCACACTTAAACAATTCAACATGATCGCTTCGATTGCATTTCCGGCACTTATTATTATTACTTGTAGTACGATTATTATCAAACGACTTCGGTTCAACCACAGCGAAAGAATGCGAAACTTTATTTTTATTATTATTAACTTTACTATCTAGTCCGGTTCGTTCAAGAATTTTAACATGCGAACGAATATATTCTATTAAATCGGTATATGTAGGTATATCTTTCTCCCGTATAGACATTTCGAAATTTTGCACCAATTGTATATCTAATTTTTTCAGTGCAATATGTAGAATTATAAAGTCTGTTAGGTCATCAATACCTAATTCCTTGAGCGCAGACATGGAAGACGCAAACCGTTCAATAAAATTATTTAAATCATTTGAGTTAGAAGGTGCCAATAATTTTAAATTCAATATATTGTTCAGGTAAAAGGTACCTAGCACGCGCTTGTCTTGATATTTCTTTTCGAGAGCATTCCAAATAACAAAATAATTTTTTTCATTCGGAAGTACTCCAGCAAAAACCGATAACGCCTTTCCTTGGAGTTTTCCTATCAAATATTGCATCTTTTGCGAAGTATTCAAATTTTCATTAGAGTGGATGTTTAATTTAAAAGCTTCGTAAAATACTGACCAATTCTCTTGATTTCCGTCGAAGGATGGCATATCGATCGCTGGAAGCTTAATAAATTGCGAATTATTTAATTTCTGCGTACCACCTAAATCTTGCTTCGCCACAATACTTTCGCGTATACTAACTACAAAGCAGTACTTATTTTCGAATTTATTCCATAAATCGAAATTTATATTATAGTTTGGATCCCTTTTTAATTGGAGCGAAAGAAAGTCATCACAATACGTGTTAAATTGTGAATAATATGTAGCTACATTAACCGTTTGTTTAACGAACTCATCCGAACTCCTTGTCTCTCTATCAGCGATAATTTTCGCTTTCTCATATAACTCATTGAGGCGATTATGCATTAAATTAATCTTAGATTCTAGTAATTTGATTTTAACTAGATCCTGAGTACCATCACTCGTCGCCATGATTAATTCTATGTAGGAATTTTAATGCAACAATAATTACAAACGTAGTTTGGTACAAACGAATTTACAAATTATAAAAAGCAAATAACGTTAATTTGCAGGTTAAATATATTAATTTGCAGGTTAAATATATTAATTTTAAATACCCCGTTGGTAATCCGGCTCGAAAGAACCAAAAATGGTGTCGCGAAACTGCGACTCCACTATATATCATTTTTACATATGTACTTTTTATTTTATTATGTGGTTTTGTTTTTATATTGTATTACGTATTTTCTTTTCTCATTGTATTATATTTTCTTCATTGTTTTTATACTCAACTTATAAACTATCATGTAAAAGCCCATCAGGGCGTGTAATAAATAAATAAATAAATAAATAAAAATTGGCGGTTATGCTTCAGAGCAAAGCCCTGACGCAACCCTCAAAGGACCAGTCCCGAAACTACGCGGTCGCTATGTTACATGGGACGATTAGATAGCATGCACTCGCAAAACCTGATGGATAGTCAGTCGATGTTCAGATCTGGGCTTTTGGACAATTAGGTAAGCCCAGAACGGAAAAGGAAAATAGGACTCACCAGTTGCAGATGGGGCCTCTCTGATCTCCAGGTTTTGGTGCACTTCACTATGTTTAATAACTTGCAATATTATTTTTGCAACAGTATATGCTCAATATGTGCTCCCTGTCTGAGACATTAATTTGTACTGAGCTTGAAATAGTGTCACCTCTTCTTCATGCAACAATTGCTCTTTTTCAAGGTGACATTTTTGGGATAGGAATATTAGGTAGGTGGGATAAAATCAGGAATTTGACATATTATACCCACCAAGTCTGCAAATGCAATACCCAACCAATCCCATATAATAATGCGCAAACATTCTCCCGGCCTTGGAAGTACCTACCGAAACTGACGGTACTTTCAAAATAAAGTAAAGATTTATAGTGAAAAAATGAAATGTAATAATCTTATATATCCACGATTGATATTACGTAGTTAAGAACGAAAAATAAAAATATAGAGATAAAGAAAAATAATAATTATTGTGTAGGCAGAGGACATAATTTCACGACTGGTCGTTTAAAGTTCCCAGAAGGGGTTCTTACGAGTGCCACACGAACCACTCCGTCTTTGTCCGGGAATATTTCCTCAACAACACCCACCGGCCAATAAAGTGGACTCGCATCTTCTTGATGCACCAATACTATAGTACCTACTAGAATGTTACTCGCGGGACTATTCCATTTTTGTCTCATCTGCAGAGAGTGAAGATACTCTATATGCCATTTCTTCCAATAAGATTGAACGAGGTGGTCCAAAAGCTCTTTCCTTCTCAGCAGACTAATGCGTTCATTAGTCATATCATAAGCGGGCAAATGCTGAATCGGAGTAGACATTAGAAAATGAGCCGGAGTAAGAGCTTCTGGATAATGACAACTACTTAATAAACATAACGGACGTGAATTAAGTAAAGCCTCTATTTGTGTCAGAACTGTGAGAAGTTCTTCATAACATAAAAGTTGGGTACCCACAACCCTATACAGATGTGATTTAATGGATTTAATATTTGATTCCCATAATCCTCCAAAGTGAGGAGCGCGAGGTGGAATCGTCTTCCACTCAATTCTCCGAATGTTAAATTCATTGCGAAGGACTTCATTAGTTGAATTTGCCTCCAAAAAATTATATAAGTCATCCAGACAATTCTTCGCGCCAATGAAGTTTGTCGCATTGTCACTGTACATACATGAAACCGGTCCACGTCTGGATAGAAAACGTTTAAATGCGTTTAAAAAATTGTCAGTGCTTAGATCCGATACCAATTCTATATGTATAGCCTTTGTCGTTAAACAAATAAATAGACATATATATGCCTTTTGACTTTTTACCCCCCGACGCCTAGAAAGGGTTATATTTATCGGTCCGGCAAAATCTACACCAGTATGTGTAAATGCTTTTGCTTCTTGAACTCTAGCTGTCGGTAAATCAGCCATTGGAGGTATAATATTAGAAGGTGCGGTTTTAAAACAGAAATTACACGCATGTACTCGTTTGCGTATTAGGTTTCTTCCCGATAAGATCCAATAACGCTGTTTAATTATAGACATAAGGAGATGAGCACCAGTATGACAATTCACACGATGGTAAAAATCTATAATTATATCGACAATATGATCCTGTTTTGGCAGAAGTATTGGATGTTTGTTTTCATAAGGTATATTCGCGTTTGTTAATCTACCACCTATACGTAGCAATCCATTATGATCGACGAACGGGTGTAATTTTCGAATCGAAGACGAGCATAGTTTTTTCCTCTGTATTAATTGCATATCGGCATAAAAATACCTTTTCTGTAAAGCTTTTAATACATTTATTTCCGCAATATTTAATTCCGTGGAATTTATAACTGTTGAACGCGATAACTTTCGCGTAAATCGTAAGATATATACGACAATTCTTAGCAGTTTTGGCCATGAGGAAATTTTTAAGGCAAGATTATATATTGGAGAATTATTCTCTATTGACGTTATCGTGAATGTATGCGATTTTTTCAATTCCAAAGTATTCTCCTCCTGAGCAGAGGGAGAAAAGCTTTTGACAGGCCACTCGGACACTGGGTTCGCAGCCCAGGGTGGACCGTGCCACCAAAGAGAATGATCAATAAGCTGAGCGGGCAATAGTCCACGTGATAAACAATCACTAGGATTGGTAACTCCATCTATATGATAAAAATGTTTCGCGGGTAAATTTTCCTGAATTTCACTAACTCGATTAGCTACAAAAGTTTGCCATCTGTGTGGGGATGAGTGAATCCAAGAAAGTGCTATTTTTGAATCTGAAAAAGCAAATATATCGTTTATCGAAACGCGATTCTTATAAGTATCTACAATAGATCTAACAAGTCTAGATAAAATAAGCGCTGCGCATAATTCCAATCGAGCGAGCGAAATTATTTTTAATGGGGCTACCTTGGATTTCGAACATATCAAATTCATAGTAGCGTTGCCACCCTTATCTGTGACATGAAGATATACTACGCACCCGTACGCTTTCGTACTCGCGTCTGCAAAAGCGATAATATTTATCGTGCAGTCCTCTTTTACTCCCAAATATCGAGGTAAATTTAAATTAGAAAGCATCGGTAATTCTTCCTTGAATTTGACATATCGATTAACAATACTTTGGGGTAGTTCTTCGTCCCATCCCACTTTCTCTAACCACAGCTCTTGTAAAAGTAATTTGGCATATAAAATTACCGGAGCAACCAAACCTAATACATCGAATAAACGTGCTATTGTGGAAAGAACTGATCTTTTACATATAGTTTTCTCCTCCATGGGACATATTATAAAACGAAAACAATCAGATACCGGATCCCATTTTAGTCCTAAAATGCTACAATTATCCGAGAAATCCATCGTTGCGCGGTGCGATTCTGGTAATTGAGCGAGCAAATGAGCAGAATTACTCGACCATTTAACTAATTCAAATCCTCCAGACTTGAACATCGCCATTAATTCTGTAGACAAAGTGACGGCTTCACTTATAGTATTTACAGAATATACAAAATCGTCCATATATAAATCATTAATTGCAACTTCTGCGGCTTTCGGGTGACGATTTCTTTCATCGCTCGCTAGCTGTCTTAAAGTTCGCATCGCAAGGAACGGTGAACAATTTAATCCAAAGGCGAGCGAATTAAATTGATAAACTCCAATTTCTTCATCTTCGTGAAATCTATAAAGAATTTTTTGATATTTACGATGGCTTTCCGTTACCATTATACGTAAATACATTTGCTTAACATCTGCGGTCAATGCTATAGCGAATAAGCGAAATTTAATTAAAAGTGTAAATAAATTAGATTGCAAGTTTGGACCAGTATACAAAATATCATTAAGTGACAACCCTGAACTGGTCTTTGTACTGGCGTCTAATACAACACGTGTTTTAGTTGTTGATTTATCTTTACGAATAACTGCGTGATGAGGAATGAAATATCCCTCATCAATATTAGATGAAGACGGAACTTCATACCTTATATATCCCTTTTCCAGATATTCAGAAATTACTTCATTATAACTCCGATGCAATTCTGGCGACGTATTAAATTTCCGTTCTAAATATTTATATCTGCGTTGCGCGACACTGAGCGAATTTCCTAAATTATTAGGATCTGTCTTAAAAGGTAAAGATACAATATACCTTCCCGAGTCATCCCGTTGGACGGACTCGACGTACATTTTCTCACATTCCGCGTCTTCAGCACTCATCAATGACTTAATAGGCATGTCTTCAATGGTCCAAAATTTGGATAACGCATTGTATAAATCCACGTTGGTTATGGGGCCAAATGTCCACGAAACATCCGGCGTACACTTAGGTATTTCACCCATTACAATATATCCGAATACCGTTTGTATAGCGGGTGGTGCATTCATATTATGTTTAGATAAAACCTTATTTCCCAGCATAATATATGGAAATAACTGAGCGCCTAATAAAATATCAACATCAGATGGAACGTTCCAATTTTCATCCGCTAGGTTTAAACCAAGTAAATGCTCACATGACTTTGTGTCAACATATTGTGTAGGGAGCTTGTCCGTGATTTTGTCGACCACTAATAGGCTTATTTTATATTTATCTTCTGAAACACGGGATTTAATTGTCAATGCAACATGCCCCAATATTGGTGTCTCTACCGAACCAACACTTTTTATAACTGAATTATTTAAAGGAATTATTTTAAGATTCAATTCATTACAAGTATTTAAACTAATTAAATTTTGTTGCGAGGCGCAATCAATTAAACACCTGACGGTTACTTGATTATTTTTATTGTCATAAGCAAATAACTGCGCGGTTGACAATAGTACATTCGTAGTTAAATTACCCGCAGTAAAATCATTATGATGTTTATTCCTTGTTATTAATATAACAGCTTCGTTTTTTGAATTACTTTCGTTGTTCACCGTACCCTCAAAATGCAATGCGGTATGGTGACGTTTTTTACAAATTCTACAATCCGATTTAGATGAACATTTCACCGTCCTATGTTTATCGCTTAAGCAATTTACACATAAGTTATTTAATTTTACAAACTGAAAACGTGCCTTAGGCCTCAATTCATTAAATTGTTCACACTTAAACAATTCAACATGATCGCTTCGATTGCATTTCCGGCACTTATTATTATTACTTGTAGTACGATTATTATCAAACGACTTCGGTTCAACCACAGCGAAAGAATGCGAAACTTTATTTTTATTATTATTAACTTTACTATCTAGTCCGGTTCGTTCAAGAATTTTAACATGCGAACGAATATATTCTCTTAAATCGGTATATGTAGGTATATCTTTCTCCCGTATAGACATTTCGAAATTTTGCACCAATTGTATATCTAATTTTTTCAGTGCAATATGTAGAATTATAAAGTCTGTTAGGTCATCAATACCTAATTCCTTGAGCGCAGACATGGAAGACGCAAACCGTTCAATAAAATTATTTAAATCATTTGAGTTAGAAGGTGCCAATAATTTTAAATTCAATATATTGTTCAGGTAAAAGGTACCTAGCACGCGCTTGTCTTGATATTTCTTTTCGAGAGCATTCCAAATAACAAAATAATTTTTTTCATTCGGAAGTACTCCAGCAAAAACCGATAACGCCTTTCCTTGGAGTTTTCCTATCAAATATTGCATCTTTTGCGAAGTATTCAAATTTTCATTAGAGTGGATGTTTAATTTAAAAGCTTCGTAAAATACTGACCAATTCTCTTGATTTCCGTCGAAGGATGGCATATCGATCGCTGGAAGCTTAATAAATTGCGAATTATTTAATTTCTGCGTACCACCTAAATCTTGCTTCGCCACAATACTTTCGCGTATACTAACTACAAAGCAGTACTTATTTTCGAATTTATTCCATAAATCGAAATTTATATTATAGTTTGGATCCCTTTTTAATTGGAGCGAAAGAAAGTCATCACAATACGTGTTAAATTGTGAATAATATGTAGCTACATTAACCGTTTGTTTAACGAACTCATCCGAACTCCTTGTCTCTCTATCAGCGATAATTTTCGCTTTCTCATATAACTCATTGAGGCGATTATGCATTAAATTAATCTTAGATTCTAGTAATTTGATTTTAACTAGATCCTGAGTACCATCACTCGTCGCCATGATTAATTCTATGTAGGAATTTTAATGCAACAATAATTACAAACGTAGTTTGGTACAAACGAATTTACAAATTATAAAAAGCAAATAACGTTAATTTGCAGGTTAAATATATTAATTTGCAGGTTAAATATATTAATTTTAAATACCCCGTTGGTAATCCGGCTCGAAAGAACCAAAAATGGTGTCGCGAAACTGCGACTCCACTATAAAAATTGGCGGTTATGCTTCAGAGCAAAGCCCTGACGCAACCCTCAAAGGACCAGTCCCGAAACTACGCGGTCGCTATGTTACATGGGACGATTAGATAGCATGCACTCGCAAAACCTGATGGATAGTCAGTCGATGTTCAGATCTGGGCTTTTGGACAATTAGGTAAGCCCAGAACGGAAAAGGAAAATAGGACTCACCAGTTGCAGATGGGGCCTCTCTGATCTCCAGGTTTTGGTGCACTTCACTATGTTTAATAACTTGCAATATTATTTTTGCAACAGTATATGCTCAATATGTGCTCCCTGTCTGAGACATTAATTTGTACTGAGCTTGAAATAGTGTCACCTCTTCTTCATGCAACAATTGCTCTTTTTCAAGGTGACATTTTTGGGATAGGAATATTAGGTAGGTGGGATAAAATCAGGAATTTGACATATTATACCCACCAAGTCTGCAAATGCAATACCCAACCAATCCCATATAATAATGTGCAAACAGTGATGTGGTTAGGAAGAGGTAGGAACTGGATAAATGACTTCCCGGTAGGAACTAATCATATTCTCATTTCAAAACTATAAAGCCTCAGTCCATTGCATAACAAGTCTCTCCTGTCATAACATCGACAATTTATCCTTTTCATCTATGTCTGGTTACAACCATCTGAATATCTTTTCTCTGGAATTGACGATTGTTTATTTTTTCAGGTGATCAGTAAAAAAGTAGACAAACTTACAGCGGAACAAAAGTTGAAGAAGGTCATAGAGATGTTAGGAATTACAGACCCCAAAGTTGTTGACGTCACTGTGGGAAATCAAGGTATTTAATTGCACTATTTTTTTTATTTCTGTACTCAAATATAAATTTAGGCCCATTTCCGAATCATGTAACAAGATATGCCACGAATAGTGATTTTGCCGAACACGGAATATTCGGCTAAGCTCGACAGGTTCCATTGCATCGTTGAATTGCGTGTGGTACATATTTGTTTCGTTTGCGAGTAGGTCGTGTCACAACACGCATTATTTGTTGATTGTTTCATCAAATTGTGTTACTTATAGTGTGCAACACGTCTGTTCGCGAAAAGCTTTACGAAATGGCATCATTTAATAACAAATCACCTATTTGGGAATATTATGAAATTTGTAGTGAAGACAATAAATATTAAATTAATATCCAATTTTTTCATGATTTGGTGTTCGGTCGAATGGTTCGCAATATTCGGCCGAATATCGAATAGTAAAAAAGTAGCAGAATTGGCTGAATACTGAATAGTAGCCGTGGTAAATAGTATTCGTGGCATCTATATATGTAACCAATTTAAAAAAATATATTTTTTATCTTTTTCGCCTATGGAGTACTGGTACCTACCCTGATGTATGGCAGTGAGGCATGGAACTGGCAGAGGAAGGATGAAAGTAGACTAAATGCTGTAGAAATGAGATCCCTGAGGCGAATGTGTGGTAAGACCATGTACGATCTTGTGAGAAGCGTGGAGATCCTCAAAGAATGCAAGGCGTTAAGATTAAGAAAGGGATGCTACGATGGTTTGGGCATGTAGAGCGAATGAACAAGGAAAGTAGTGTAAGGAGAATATATGACGCAAATGTGAATGGTAGAAGAAGTCGAGGACGCCCAAGAAAGACATGGCACGACCAAGTGAATCAGATACTTGAGTTGGGCCATGTCAAGAGTCAGAATAATAGAAGAGCATCTATGCGACGTTGTATGAATGTAAACGAGGCAAGGAATGTGTGCCAAGACCGAGTTGTTTGGCGGTCCGTCTTCTCTGACTACCCCTGCGGAGAAACAGCGTGATGGTTAGTTAGTTAGTTAATAATATTAATATTTGGATTTTAAGAGCGCTGTACAAATATATATGTAATACATTTTTAAAATGCTCCATTTTCAAAATGTATTACAACATATGCTCCATGTATGTGCAAAACCAGGCAGCCTTGATTCACCAGCTTTGTGGTGCATAGGGTTAAAATCTCCATAGCCCATGATGAAAAATGATATTACAAGATGAAAATAGTTGACACACCCTTGACCTATAGAAATTCGAGACAGATTAAGATTTAAAATAAAACAATAACTTTGTAAACACCACTTTTATTTTTATACTTTATGCCGACCGGGTTTCGCTACAACCGTAGCTTCTTCAGGGCAGTACAATCTCTACTAAAATTAATTTACATGTGTGTTTATAACTAATACATGATTAAACCAAATGGGCCGGACTCCTCAAGTAACGGAGGAAGTAGGTATAGGTGTAGATGGAGAATTGGGAAGGGAACGGGCGTGTTCTTTGTCAATAGGGAACAATCTTAGTATGGGACTTTTATTTAAATTTAGTTGGTTATTAACTACCTTACTGTTAGTGTTTATGGCTTTCCTTAGTTCAAGTGCTTCCAGATTGTCTAGCCTAATACCGATGTTGTTTTTATGAATTAGTGTGGCGCCTGTATTTTTGTCAAATTTATGGTCTTTTTCGATCAAGTGGTTTGCAAATTCCGAAAATCCAGAGCTGTGTAAACATCTAAGGTGTTCTTTGACACGGGTATTTATATTGCGTGCTGTTTTGCCTATATAGAAAAAAGGACAGTGAAGAAGCTACGGTTGTAGCGAAACCCGGTCGGCATAAAGTATAAAAATAAAAGTGGTGTTTACAAAGTTATTGTTTTATTTTAAATTATAATGTCACATCACAAAGTAACTGCTTCATATGAACAAACACAGATTAAGATGTTCATTTGGCCAGAGTTCACCGTTTTAGAGCTTTTGTCTCTGGTCGATAATGTCCAGTGTCATGAAAAAATGTGAAGTAATCGGGTCAGAAGTTCCCAATCTTGGATCAGATCAAAAATACCCATTCTTGATCTGTCTACCTTTAAACATAGAAAAAATGCCATAGATAACTCTGGCTCATCAATCAAATGATCAAATATTTTTAGAAAACGCAACCCAACCGTTCGATCTTTGGTGGTTCGTGATCAGGTCAAAAGACTACATGAGATAAATAGAATTCTGCTTCATAGTTAAGATTGTATTTATTGTAATCAATATGTTTGTGTTTGGCAGGTTCCTCTGACACCCTGACGGAGTGCCGCATCATATGTCCCATAGACCACAAAGACTTCTACCTCTATTACGTGCTCAAGAGATATCCCGGCAGAACTATAGTGTTCTGTAACTCTATTGGATGCGTTAAAAGGTTAACATTTACATCTTATTTGTTTTAGTGTAAAGAAATATTTACCTACATACAATCTCTACAAATTTATAATTTTAAAGGTCTGTTCAAATGAGCAGTATTTGTAAAAAAGTTTGAAACTATCATTCCAAGATTTTAGCTATAATAATAATGAATGATAGTAAATATTTTCAGGTTGGCGCAACTGTTTGGCTTATTGGCTTGCAATCCCCTTCCCATCCACGCCAGTATGCAACAAAGACAAAGACTGAAGAATTTGGACAAGTGAGTTTCTGCTTCCTATGATCTGGGACTTTTCAAGAACTATAATGTTAAATATGTGAAACAATGAGTGAGTTCGTAACAGAAACTTTTATTGCAGAAAAATATAACAAAATAATATGGAAACAATATGAAGTTATATATAAGGGAATATAACTATACTTTGCAATATCAACGCAGGGCGAAATCTCCGACTGTAACCGAAAGGAAGAAAATCTCTAGGGGCTCTGCCATCTTATCAAAGTGGACAACATATCTACTATTGATCTCAGGCACTGAGCCTTTGGACTTAATCTGGATATCCACTGGTTCAAGGCCATGTAGCGGTTTATATAGGGCTGTTTGTGGTGCATCTTTCGGTAGGTAGCGGGGAGCCGCCCGCTGAGTAGCTGATGTTTTAATTGCGCAACTAATATGATCGCTACGGCATCTTGCGTTCGTGGACAAAGACGCTATATTACATGTACGGGAGAAAGTATTCGAGCTCGCACAGTTTCACTTGAACGGTTAACGGTTTTCGGTTAACTCTTCAGACCTCGGGCATATTTTGTCAAAAGGTCAAAACTAAAAACTGTTTTTCAAAGGTGATGAAACACGCTTCCAAATTTTATAATTCTAAATAAACGTATAATTTTTTTAAACATAAAAGAGTTTAAGAAATAACTAACCTTATGTTTTTTTCTAACTAATATTTCTGATAACTTAACCTTACATCTCTGAATTATGCATCCCGGAAAACACCGGTCCGAGGCAATTAACCCTTAGATCGGCAACTTCATCTGCTATAGGCAGACTAATAGAACCCAAACGAAAGCCAAATACTAAGTTCGGAGATCGTGCTTTCGGAGTATCTGGGCCTATGGCTTGGAATAGACTCCCTCCGGAATTAAGATGCATAAAAAGCCCAACAGAGTTTAGGTCCAAACTAAAAACCTACCTTTTCAGGCTCTCATACCCTTAACTTAATTTAAATATACCTATCTGAGAGTATCATACTTGTATTGCTTATGATATGTCTTAATCACACTTTTCTTACTGAATTAAAATTACTCGAATCCTTACACATCAATCTATCTCTCGGAAGATCAAATCCTTGTACTACTGCACCGCCCACCATAAAATGTTGCTTTTACTTTTCAAAATATGTACACGCATTAAAGAATATATTATATATTAATATTAAAATATTTTCAGAATTAAACAACATATATGTTCACAATTATGTCCTCTGCGTGCGAACTCTATCTAAATTTCTTTAAATAGACAATAAACAGTGTTAATTTCAAGCGACCTCCCAGGTAATTATGGTCCTGTATTAATTCATTTTTAGGCAGCATCGCGTTCATTGGTCAAAATATTGTACATATATTTTCCTATCGGTGATCAATGAACCGGTGTACGCAATTTTTAGCCATAAGTTGTTTTTAATTGTTTGTCTAGCTTGTAGTCTTTCTAGATTATAGGCATGTATAGTAAGTTTGTACAGCGCCCTTGAGGTGATTTTTCACAAAAACGGCGCTATATAAATCGTCCAAATATTATTATATAACGAAAAAAACTAAAAAGACACATATTTTATTAGAAAAAATGTATTATAAACGTTATCATCAACTCACTTTATCGTTTCATTTAAAAATAATTAATTAAAACTTCCCAAAGTTTCATTATTTTTTTTCAATTTGCCGTTGGAAACTTTGGATTACTCTTTGTAGAAAAAAGTGTACATTTAAATAATTTTTCGGTTAACTTTTGATTTGAATATAAAGCGTGGTATTTTCTCTTTCTCACACCATTTAGATTATATTTCTAACCATGATTTTAAGGGAAACAACGATTTCTACGAGATCTATATATGAGTTGTTCTAAAAACTGAATAAATTAGCCTTATGGGTTTAGAATTTATATTTCCTACACATCTTTATCCTTTTGTAAGCAATTTATGTTTGTTTTTAGGTTCCGAGACAGTCCTCATGGCCTCCTGATAGCAACAGACGTGGCAGCGCGAGGCCTGGATATACCTAATGTAGAACACGTCATACATTATCAAGTGCCCAGAACTGCTGAGGTAAATACCATCCGTACTTAGACAAATATCTGTGTACCGTCAAGTTTTGAAATAATGAGTAAAGCAATATTCGAATGCTCACCATAAATCAAATATTATTTACACTTGTCTGTGTTTTACATATTAAATATGCTATAAAATAACATGGGGAAGTGTAATGATCCGATACATTAGTGTGACATCTTGAAATATCCTTCTGGTAAATATCAATTTTTTGTTTAATTTACTTTAAATTTTTGTGCATTATAATTGATTTGGTGATGTTTATGAGTAATCTGAGTATTGTACCAGATAGAGGATACACTTTTACACATAACTGCATACTCAACTCAAATATCGATTTTTCGGAGTTGTCTCACTAATCAACTGGACTATCGCTATATAAAATCCAAAATAAATTACATATTTTTAGTACAAAAGTTCTTGCTCAGTCTTTATTAACAGAAATATCTGAAAATGCATACAACATATTCAGTTTTAAATTTTTACAGTTCTTAATTTGCAGCATATAATAATAATAAATAATAACGTAATATTTGTATAGCGCAGTTTTGTGTCATTTCACTTCAAGTGCGCTTAACTATAATAAATTTAAAAATAATCCTACAGTGCTCCTTACGAGATCATTACAAAATATTTATAAAATTATACCTATGAAAAAAAGAATATACAGTATTTACAAAACAATGACAAGAGAACAAAGATTAACAAAACAGTGCTGTTATAGCACAGAGGAAAATAATAATATACAAAAACAGTGTTATTGTAGCACAGGACAAAACAAGAACTTTTAAACTAAAATATAATACACTAACTTCTTACAATAAATTCGGATATTAAACATAAAAGTACAATTAGGAGGAAACCGAAACCAAACGATTACCGGATACTTGAGAACATGACTTATTACTTGTATTGAAAAGATGTTAGGATTCATGAATGGTACGATTTTTTAAATAATTTTGTTTTTAAAGCCCGTTTAAATTCTGCCAAATTCTGGATATTAGTAAGAGCTGAGGGAAGTTTATTCCAAATGAGAGGGCCAGTTACACGAAAAGAGCGATCATAGTAAACGGCTCGATTTGACCGAGAAAGTTCGATTAAACGATTAGTAACATCCAGATCTGCTGACCTTAGAGTAAGCTGTCTCTCGCATAAGTTTTGTCGGACACATAGTTCTGATATATAGGCTGGCGCCATTCCTTGCAATGCTTTGAAGGTCATTAAGCAGATCTTGAACTCTGTTTTTGTAAAAATCTTTGCTTTTTTTCAACGGATACCGCTGTCCCAAGAATCTATTCTTGGAAAACCAGCACCTCTGCCATGTCACCTTGTCACCCCAAGTGGTTCGCTACGTTTGATGACTTAGCAGGGGTGCCCAGGTTAATAGGGTGAGGTTTGTCTAGGTCTTACCCACTTACTACATGGCGAGTCGGATCGGGAGAGAATGGTTGAGGGAGACCTAACCTAGACCTCTCCAGCAGGACTCTCTCGACCCTCCCCTCGTTCTTTATGCTTCCCAGAACTTCTTTTCCATTAAAAAACCCTCTACACAGCAACTCAAAAGCTTACATACGCCCTGAGAAAAATTATTTTCCTTTGGACCTCCTGTGTGAAGTGTGAAGCTATTGTAAAAAAAAATCTAAAAATTCTCCATATGTAATTTACATTCGGTTGTGGAACGATTTTCCGACCTCTGTATTTCCTCCCTCCTAAAACATTGGTCTCTTCAAGATCCATGTTCACTCCTTCCTATCAAGACTCTCCACACAACATACCCAATGATGACAGAAATTATTTTCTATGAAATTAGTGTCTATACTTACTATTTTCCTTAGTATTTTGGTTATTCCATCGATGTAATAAATGGTCTAACTTTTGCAGAATTATGTTCACCGCAGCGGTAGAACTGCCCGAGCCAGTAAGGAGGGAATAGCCATCCTCATCATGGAGCCCACCGAGGTGCAAAATTACACCAAGATGTGCAAGACGCTGGCCAAAAGTGAGATATTTATACTTTATTTTGTCATTTATATTAATAATACCCGAGCTTGCAGTCCTGTGCGTTTCTCTATGCTTTTGAAAATTCCTGCCACACTGCCATCTGTTGGATATCACTGAAAGTTGTGAGGAATTTAGCATAGATAATTTATTGAAATTAGTTATTAAATAAAAAAAAACTTATTAACCACTCAGATATTTTGCGAATATCCGAGTTTTTCGTCTTAAATGAAATGTCAGATGTACAAAAACCTTGTGTTATCTCTGCTTCACAAATAAAGCTCTTTAAATGAAACATTTCTGAACATAGCCGAATACTAAAAACTGTTTTTGAAAGGTAACAAAATAAGCTTTTAAATTGTTATATGACAAATAAATATTAACATTTGTAAATATTAAAATTTAGAATGCAAACATTAAAAAAAATGTAAAAATGACTCGCATGATGTTTTTATCTGAAAACGGTAATAAAATCACGGATTATGTAAAAGACAATACTTATTATATCGTATAAATGTATAATACACAATTTAGTCACCTCACTTTTTTATCATTTCATACAAGAATATTTATTAAAAAATAACAATGTCTAACGTCGCGTAGGCGATTTTTCGGTCTACCATGTATCTGACAGAATAGGTCTTTTTATGTATTTCTATGGACAACTTGAATAGGGATGTGTTAGCTTGATTTATTATCGACCTTCTACTTTTTGTTTTAAGGATGTCACTAGAAAAATAACGGAGTTATAAGGATTTCTGTGGAAACACATGCGTTGACGTGAAAACACGCTTATTGTACTTGACTGCTATCTTTATATTAACGTATATATCCGCTTACGTATCGGAGTGGTTAAAGATGGTAACATAAATTATTATTGTCTGTTTGGAATGTTACTTGGAAGATTTTTTTAAATATGAACACCGCCCAAGGGTCCCAAATGTCCGGAGACAGTGGTACTATGGCATTCCCAATTGGGATATGTTGCAATGCTGTAGTGGGGTGGGGAAAGGTAGGAGATCGAAAGAGGATTGTGGGGGTATTCTGATCTGGTCACCAAACACAACTAAATCCATTATAAACAATGTTTCCATTCTTTTTGGTGATCTTTTACCAGGGCGATACTGAGAGTATCTACCACTCTGAATTCAAAACTAATCATAAGAAATACCTACCTATCCTAAATAAAAAAAAAAATTATTATCAATTTTAAAATATGAAAAAATTGATTTATTTCATTCTTACAATAAATAAATTGTTTCTTCCTCTAGCTGAAGACCTCCCTCACTTCCCAGTGGATGGAGCGCTACTGGCAGCCGTGCGTTTGCGCGTGGATCTGGCACGCGAACTGGACCTGCTCACGCTTAAGGTGCGCAAAGACAGTGCGCAGCGAGGCTGGCTGGAGAAGGCCGCACTCGACATGGACATGGTCATTGATGACACTGACATGTATCCTTTTTACGCAAACTTTTTTTTTATATGACGCATGTTTTTTCGATGTCTGGGGCCAGGGGATCTATGGCAGTGATGCATAATTGTTTTAGGCGGAGGGCCAATTTATCAATTTTCAGTAGGTAGCTTCAGCTCGATATTTATTGTCTGGTAAGACTGCATTTTGGAAAGCGAGTATGGGTACCGCCGCCCCGGGAATCATTTATTGGATAACCAATTTTCCTGCCATTGGTCACCCCAAGTGGTTCACTATGTTTGGTGACTTAGCAGGGGTGCCTACCTACTGCGTGGTGGGCCGGATCGGGAGAGACTGGTTGAGGGAGACCTAACCTGTATCTCTCCAGCCAGACTTTTTCAATCCATCATCACCTTGCATAGCAGTGGGAGGGATGGATTCATTAGTCCGTCACTCCTGGATACATGACCCCCAGATTCCTACCCACCCCTCATACCTTTTTCCTTCCCGGAACGACCTCTCCTTCCTTTCCCTAAAAATATCCTACACACAGCATCCCTAAAAATGACATAGACCCTGAGAGAATTTTTTTCTTCAGAGCCTCTTGTGTGGAACTAATGTAAAAAAAATGACAAAAACTTAATTTTTCTAAAAAACAAACAAGTTATTACGAAAATAAAATTGTGAAAATTTTTAGCAAATGTATTCAAGAAGTTAATAGAACGTCCAAAAAAAACGCTGCAGATGAGTTTTTTTTGTTTTGTTACTCTTTTTTTTTTAAATTTCAATGCCGGCAACCCGGGCGTTTATTGTTTTAAATTATCGTTTACAAACAAGTAACCCGCCTCACTAGACTATGTCTGTTTTGAGACGGGTACATGTACATATATTTACAGATAATTTCTATAAATTATGTTTTATCTATGTTTTTTTTCCTAGCTAATTATGATTTTTCTTAACCTAAACAAATTAGGCCGCACAAAATGGAGAATCAGGCGGCTGCAGATTTGAAGAACGTCCTCGTAATTAAAAAGAAGCAACTAACCCAACTTCTAAATTCACCGCTCTTCCCCAAAGGATTCAGTTTCAAATTCCCCACAAACAATATGCTGGAAAATACGCTAACAATGCCCCAGAAGCAAAATGCAGTACAGGCCATGAAATCTGCGATGGATTCCGGCCTCGTTAAGAAATTAAAAAAGGCTACAAAGAACGAGGCGATATTGAATTTACCGGCTGATCTCAAGAATATGATTTCGCATTCGAGTAATGAAACGTTGAAAGAAAATAACGCTGCGATTGCTGCTCTCGATAAAGACGCGGCCATTTTAAATAATGGCGAAAAAGTGAGCAAAAATAAATGGAAGAAATTGAAAAGAACTGTTGCAACATGAAGAGAATGAATTGTAATTTGTATTATAAATTGGATTTACCTTGTTATGTTATTATGTTAATAAACATAAAAAATATATTTATTTGTTGTTTTTTTATGTGAATACTGCATGACATGGCATCCGACGGCCGGCGTAGCGCAGCGGTAAGGCGCTTGACTCGCACACCGAAGGTCGCATTAATTTTATTTGATTAATTGGTGTTATTTCACAATTTATTCAATTAAAATAATTATATTATATTTGCTGCACGTTCCAGAGTGGAAGGTACTCCCTGTATCGCCCTGGTGTAAGACCACCATTCAGAATTGAAATGTTGCTTGAAATGGCATTAGCCCTGTTTGGTGACCAGATCTGAATATCCAGTTATTCCCCCACCTTCCTCTTCCCCTCCCCACTACCCTCAGCCTCACAATGTACCCCAATTGGGGATGCCATAGTCTCACTGGCTTCAGACGGGAGCAGTTGGGACTCTTGTGCGGTATTCATATAAAAAATATAAAAAAATCCCCAATTGGAATGTGTTGTGAGGGTGAAGGTAGAGAGGAGGAAAAGAGAAAGGTCCAGAAGAAGTACCTGACTAGGCGATTGGGAAGCAGTTATGGGTACCGCCGCCCCGGGAATCATTTAATGCATAACCAACACCTCTGGCGTAGGTCACCCCAAGCGGTTTGCTACATTTGGTGACTTGGTGGGTGAGGTTGGTCCGGGTCTTGGCGGCGGTTGCATCTGCACATCAGCTGCATGACAGGCTGGATCTGGAGAGACTGGTTGTCGGAGACCTTTTCAACAGGACTCTCTCAGAATATCGCTTTGCACCGCAGCGGAACGGATGGATTCATACGTTCGTCACTCCTAGAGACCCGGCCCTTAGATCCCTAACCACCCGTCATGAGTTTTTACTTCCCAGAACTTGATTTGACATAGGCCCTGAAGGGAATTATTTTCTTCAAGGCCTCCACCGTGCCTGCCCCGCAGCGTATGTCGTTTCATACTTATTCATACATTACGAAATCTATACTGAGCGGCCTGCGTTTTGGCATAAGCCCAGCCTGTATCTGGTTCACTTGATAGTACCATATCTTCCTTGGTTATCCCCATTTAGATCCATCACATCTACATCAGAGTGCGAGAATGAGTCACAGAAAAGGTGTAAAGATACACGGGCAAAAGGTGGATATGATAAGGTTTGCCGACGATATTGCTTTGGTTGCTGAAAGCGAAGAAGAATTGCAAGAGGCCTTAACAACCCCGCAAAGCCTTCAAAACAACTACAACATGAAGATAAATAAAGACAAAACAAAGCTGCTGACTGTAGGCCGAATGCAACATCAGATGAGAGTAGAAATGGCAGGAGTTCCACTAAAGAACACCAAGGAGTTTGTCTACCTCGGGAGCAAAATAACATGGAACGGTCGGTCTAAGAGCGAGGTCGACAGCCGTATACACCAGGCTAGGCTCGCATTCAATAAAAGGTCAAAAATAATACAATCTAATAATGTAGACCTAAAACTGAGAATACTCCTCATCAAGACCTATGTATGGAGTATTTTGATGTACGGCTGCGAAACATGGTGCCTATCTGAAAGAGATAAACGGAGACTAGAGGCTTTTGAGATGTGGTCCTATAGAAGACTATTAGGAATTTTCTGGAGAGACCACATCACAAATGAGGAGGTTCTCCAACGAATCGAAGGAGGAAGGCACCTGCTCAGGACCTTGTCCGAAAGGCGTGCAAGATGGATCGGCCATGTTATACGACAAGAAGGCCTCTTGCATGCCATAATGGAGGGTATGACCGAGGGGACAAACTCCAGGGGACGCCCACGCCGAGAGTACCTGGAGGACCTGCTGGTGGACGTGCGCTGCTCATCATATGCAGAATTCAAAAGAGCTGCACAAGACAGGGAAGAATGGAAGAGAAGATTAGAGGAAATTGCTACAAACCAATCCCATGATTGAAACCAGAGAGAGAAACCATCCGAGCATCTTTTTTTTAATCTTACTCATTACGCTTTCGTCAGCCTTGCATTCTTTGCGAATCTACATTTCACAATCATACATGATTTTACCGCACACGTCTCAGGGAGCTCATATCTACAGCATTTAGTCTAATTTCATCCTTTCTCTGCCAGTTCCATGCCTCACTGCCATACATCAGGGTAGGTACCAGCATTCTATTGTGGACTTCTAGTTTCTCTTTGGACAATAAAATAAATAGGGGATAATAGACAACACAAAGCACATTTTTTTAAACTTTTATTTCATAATCTCCCATATGAATTCAAAATTTTACTATTTACACAATTGAAAAAAAAAAATAAACATAAAACACAATTTTTGGAAAAGGTTTTGCACAATATTGCTATCAAAAAACATAAAATTAAAAAAAAACTCTTGTGCAGTTTTTAAAAATATGTATTGACATAGTATTGCCAGTATGAGGATTTATTTTACCGCTTATATTATTTAAAAATTATTTTTCTGCAATGGTCACCCTGTTTCGTGGGCAAGTAGAAGTTTTCCCTATTTGAACTTAGACATAAAAAATGATTAAATATTTTCACTTAAACAAAATTATAATATGAATCACACTATGAATTTACTAACTAATTCACTGGTATTGTTACAGAACACACAATATAAATCTTTACAATACAAAAAAATTATATTTATTAGTCAAATTCAGTGGTTCCCAATTAGTTTTCTAGGTACCCTATGAGAAAGAGTAGAAACTTGCATACCCCTTATAGCCAAAATGTCTGTATCATTCAGTGCGTATGCATACTCCTTCAAGTAACGTCACATACCACTAATGGGGAACCACTGGTGTAATTAATTTGCAAACCAAACTTTTGCTTGATTAATTCGAGGGCTTAAGAGGAAACTGGGGCGGCGTATTGTCATACAAACATTAACCAAATTTCTCTCGGTGTTTTGACATTCTGCAAATATTTTTTAACCACTCAGCAACGTAAGCAGATATACACTTTAATATGACAATAGCAGTCAAGTACAATAAGCGTGTTTTCACGTCAACGCGTATGTTTCCACAGAAATCGTTATAACTCCGTTATTGTTCTGGTGACATCCCTAAAACAAAAAGTAGAAGCTCAATAATAAATCAGGCTACCCATCACTATTCAAGTTGCCCATAGAAATACATAAAAAGACTTATTCTGTCAGATACACGGTTGATACATATTTAACCCGCCAAATTGCCTACGGGCCGCTAGACATTGTTAATTTTTATTATGTGAAATGATAAAAAGTGAGGGGACTAAATTGTATATTATACATTTATACAATATAATAAGTATTGTTTTTTACATAATCCGTGATTTTAGTACCGTTTGCACAAAAAACATCATGTGAGTCATTTTAACTTTTAATATTTACAAATGCTAATATTTATTTGTAATTATAAAAATTTGAAAGCTTATTTCGTAACCTTTCAAAAACAGTTTTTAGTATTCGGCTGCGTTTAGAAATGTTTCATTTATAGAGCTTTAATTGAGAAGTGGAAATAACACAAAGTTTTCGTAAATCTGACATGTCGTTTAAGATGTAAAAAGTGCATATTCGCGATAGATTGGAGTGGTTAAGCCCTCAAATTTATATATATATATTAATTTGATATCAATGATTTAAAAGCAATAAAAATAATTTAGAAATAATAAAATTAAAACAATGACTTAATGGCAAAACCGGCAAATATTTATTTAGGTATGTAATCACAACTTTTACCATAATTTTTTTAACAAAAAATCATAGTTTTTTTCGTATCATGTAACCATTGATATAAAACATATTTTGTGCCTTCACAGACGTAAAAATGACTTTAAATTAGTCTAGTTGATATGACAACTACTATCAATCATTTCAATTTCAAAACAAGAGATTGTTTTATTTTATTTACGGATCTAATTTAATGCAAGGACCTATACAGTGTATTCTGTAACAATGCTTGCAGTTATAAATATTCACTATGTATTAAAAGTAACTAGGAATAATTTAAATTTACAACCTAAACTATGTTTATAATATAGTCTTATATATATGATCTATAGTAACTTTATTTTTAATCGGCTAATATAGTTTATTTTCTTTATTCTACAAACTTAATAAATTAAAGCGAAATTTCTTTTGTCCCCTTAATGGTAGATTTATTCATTTAAGAATGATTACTGAAAAAAATAATTATTGCATAAAAAAATTATTTATTCAAAAAAGAAAATGATTTTTGATTTTCTTTGCAAATTCAATCAAGATTCAATTTTATGTTACATTTTTGATATTTTTCTTTTGTATATCGATTGTCCAGTTGATTGGTCAGATATCTCCAAATATCTGTGTTTTACATATTAAATATGCTATAAAATAACACCGGGAGGCATAACAATCCGGTATATTAGTATGAAATTTTGAAATATCCTACTAGTGACCCAGAAATCATCAACATTTTGTATAATTCAATACAAGTTTTTGTGTAATATAATTGATTTGGTGGTGTTTATGAGTAATCTGAGTATTGTACCAGATAGAGGGCACACTTTTACATATACAGTGAAACCCTCTTAAGAAGTTCTCTCTTAAGACGTTTCGTGGCTTAAGAAGTTTGGTTTTTTCGGTCCCTCGGCTCAAAATTGGCCTAATTTTTCCCACATATAAGGTTTTCCTGCTTAAGAAGTTGGTTTTTTCCGGTCCCTTGGAAAACTTCTTAAGAGGGTTTCACTGTAACTGCATACTCAATTCAAATTCCAATTTTTCGGAGATGTCTGCCTATTCAACCAGAAGATCGATATGTCAGTTATATTTTGTTTGATTTTAATTAAAATAACATTACAGTCGATTCTGTTTAGTTGGGACAGCTGGTTATTTGGGACAAAACCCAAGGAACAGACACTAATACAAATTTACTTCGTTTATCTGGGACACCATTCTGCTTAATTGGGACAAATGTCCATCTGAATTTGACTAAAAAAATGTCTCAGTAAAGGAATTTGAGTTGAAAAGGGAACCGTGAGCAGGTTGCGGCATGGGATAAAATATTTGTGTCCCAATCTGACCCAATTAAGCAAAATCAACTGTATTTAAAAATTATATTTTTAGATAAAAACATTTTTATTTTGGAGCAATAATTGACTATCAAATAAAACACTTACATATTTATTTTACATATATTCTATGTACAGCTTAGAGAGAAGTGTAAATAATCCAAAATATCTTCAAAATCATGTCTAAGTAAATATTTATCTGTGCTTGAACTCTTAAAAAGAAAAAAAATATACAAGTATACTTCAACCAACTTAACTCTTCCAGTGGTTGAGAACACAACTTGAATAAAACTATATATTGATGACATTTTTAGTTCCTGATTTCGCCACTAGTTGAGATAGCTGGTTGCCGTATATGTAAATAAATGCAATGAGTGTGCAAAAAACATTATTGTACTGGTTGAGTTAAGTGTACTAAATTGAAGAGGTACATATTATTATTTGAATGGAGAAGAGGTTTTTTTTTAGTACCTACTTGTTATATTCAGAGAGATTAAAAAAAATCATAGATAAAATCAACAAAAATTTATCGTTAAAAATTAAGTACGTTTCCACAGGTTTTGTATAAAATATATGCATTAATATTTGAATTTTCTGTTTTATAGACATTTAAGTCGAAGTACGTGCGATATCCATTGATATAAAAAGATGTAATTGGCAATATGGAGTAAAACCTGTATTCTGTACTGATTTTTAATAAAGGTCTTGTCATTTCTGTTACTGAGAGGTCCAACTGCATAATCCTATGTCAAAAATGGCTAAAACAAACATAAAACATTGTGCTTTGTTGCATAAAATCAACAATTTAAATGGCAAAGTGATCTTATCAAATAAAACATAAGTTACAATGATTGTTACATTCTCAAATCATTTCTGTCGCTAACTATACAGATTTTAACTGCCTTACATTTTTCAAGCATTTGATATACATAATACGCCATTAATATCAAAAGTAGTCTTAAATCTAATTGGTTAAACAAAATTGCATTTCAGAATGAGCTCATTTCTTAAAACTGTAAAATAATATTAATTAAATATTGTTTATTGCAAGAGAATTACTTCGGTACATATTTAAACTGTTTTTTCATCTTTGAAATCATTTCAGAAACAAACTAAATATTATTAAGCCTTCAAAACAATCTACGAAATACGTTGACTATCTTATATTTCCAATGTTTCTTTTATTGAAACATAATTTGAGACTTAAATATATTTAATTTACTCTAAAAATTCATTCAACAAACTGTCATTAACGTCAGAATGCTGTCACAAAACTGACATAAATGTCAACCAACTGACATAAATGTCCACCAACTGTCATTAATGACAGAATGCTGTCATGAAACTGACATAAATGTCAAAATACTGTCATAAATGTTGCATGATGTTATATTTACGATATGTGGCATAAATTTTAATAAACCGTCAATAATGTCAGAAATGTCAACATAATTTCTTTAATGTTGCACAATGTTAGATTTATGACACAAACTGTCATAAATGTCACGTTAACAGCATAAATGCCAAGAAACTGGCATGAATGTCACAAATCTTACATAAATATCAAGATACAGAGAAATCTCAATTGATCGTTCCTCGAAAGATCGTTTTCCTGCATTTGTCGTTTATTTCTTCCGTCCTGAATTAATTTCATACAAGACTCACAAAAATAAATTGCATCGATCGTTTTTGTACTAGATATTTTACTTGATCAGTATTTTTTCAAAATGTGTACATACCAAACCATATTTCATAGCTAAATGCTTGATTTCAATTAACGGTACCCGTAAACAATGAGCAAAACATTTTAAATATTTAACTTTAGGTGTCACTATGTCGCTGCAGCATCAAATACGGTGATCATTTTACTTGCAGAAATACTTTGAAAACTAGAAAAATAGGACGAGTTCTGCAACGGTGGTAAAGGATCGAAAGAGAGTATTTCCGAGTCGTTTTGCAACTACAATAATGCAACTGACATATGCGAGCCTCTCGTCATTTAAAAATCACTGAATCCTTGACGTTTTAAGAATATGAAAACTTTACCAGTAAAATATTATGCAAACAAAAAGGCATGGATAACTATGAACATTTTAAAATTGTTTTTAATGGATCTTGCATTAGCAACGAGCATACAACAATGAAATATTTGACTATTTGTAGATAACTGCAGATCAACCAACTGATATGACATTTGTATGAATGTACCATTTTTCTATTACCGTTTTTTCAATTATATTATCAAAAGATGCCATAAATGGCTACAACAAACTGTGAAAAATAGACAAAAAACCTTAAATTTATTGCTGCTGATTGAGTATTATTGATAGATCTAATAACCGGGCAATCTAAAACTAACAACTAACAGAGGATATCACAAAGAAGAGCGGCCGGAAAGCACATCATAAGAAGCCCATGTCCAGAGCGTTGTGAAGGGCGGCCATGTCGGAGTGACCGCTGATTCGCCAGAAAGGGTAGTTCTTGGCTTTGGCCGCGGTTTCCTCTTCCGTACCATCGCCGACCACGACATACGTACAGCGATCGCCGTACTTTTGCCGGATCTTTTCGAAGCAGGTGTCTTTTCCTGGAAAAGTACAAACATAATGAAATGCAAAACTGTTTAATTCTCGAAATGTCAAACTAGAATATTTTCATAACCTCACTTACAATCAAACAGTTGCTGTAGCTGTCATTTTTACATTCTGTCATTCTTCGTTGACTGTTTTATTCCTGGCAGTTATCTAAAGCACACGCACTGTTACAAATTGTTTCACACAAGCAACGCCATTCTCGTTCAAAGTCTCGATGATATTAGTAGGAACAACCTCGCCCTGTTGGTCACGGGAGACTGGCTTTGCGATGATTTTACAAAATGTCGGCAACGTGTACTGTAGTCACCAAGATACTTGAATCATAGAGTATTGGATACTTCAGAATCTCTGTGAAAGATAGGCCTTACTTATATCAGTCGTAGGATTACCAGCAAGACACTACCACTTCAAGAGACACATGCAGAAATGCAAGAAAATCCAATAGGCCCCTTGCATGGATTTCATAACGACTTGGAAAAAATCGTGTGGATAGATTTTTTTACTAAGATTGCGAAAATGTCAGTAAAATTTATTAGAAATGTATAGTTTTTTTTATTTTTAAATGAATAAATCCATTGTTTGAGCTCGTGACGTCACTACATGAAAATGTCCCGTTTCTGATTATTTTCCCTTAATTTTGTAAAATTCCACACTGATTAATTTTTTTTTATATGGCAACACTTTGATTTCCGGCGAATTTTTGAATTTGCGTTTAACGTTCACTAGATTTATTGTTTGTTCTATGCGAACTTATCCTTTGGTTTGATTTTTTGATAAAGATGGCGGTGTTTTTACAGATGTTACGAAGAGAACCCCGTACAATTTATTGCTATTCGTGTGGAAAACGTTCTTCTTTTTAAATGATTTTTGGCTATGTAATTATCGTTTTTTCGCACCTATAAAATTATGTCCCGTCTTTCCGGTTTATAAAAAATGGTTTGATTTTTCGGATTGAAATTTTTAAAAAATCGCCAGGGTTTCAAAAATACGATTTAAAAAAAAAAAATACAGAATGTCTTAGAATATTTGCCTAAACCAGAAAAAAAATGTGATGCAAGTAGCCTATTCAGTGGTGCCTGTTTGGTTTTGAAATGAGAATATGCTTAATTCCCACTAGGATGTCATTTGTTCAGTTCCTACCTCTCCCTAACTATTTCTCGTTTTTAATTAACCTTGCTGGAAAAGTATTTGAAATCTGGAACAATGTCAAGAAAAATAGTGAAAATTCGAGTGCATTTGTTTTGAAAACAAAAAGATTTGGAACTACCTTGGAAGCAAGTTGTTTTTCACGTACCTACACAATCTCGTTTTTAATTAAAAAGAAGAAATTAGACCATCTCAATATCAATAATTACCTCGAGGTATAGCGGACCTATATTGTAATTGTGTAGTTTGTTCCTTCGCAGAGATACAGTGGTAAGTGATTGGTCATTCCTTTTTCCTAGCATACCTACCTTGTTTTTTCCTACACACACTCTCATCCAATTCCAGCAAACACTATATTGTCTTGTTTCGTTTTTAATATTTACAGTCCATTACAAGTGCATCTGAAGCTATAAATCTTAAGCAGTTTTGGAAGCAACAAAGCCAATGTTCCAACTTGATGGGAAGAAGACTAAGAACCATGAGACATAGATGCATCCCCAATGATAACCGTGTTGAAATATAAAATTTATACCACTGAAGCGCTTTTTGTCACAATATGGCAATATTTAAAATACTTCGGATTGCTTTGATGCCAATTTTGGCAAAATTCTCTCGATTCTTTAAAATTTTGGAAAATATTCAAAAGAGCTCAAAAAAAATTACGATCAATCCCAGAAAAAAGTTTTTATTTGGTCTGTCTCTCGAATGATTAAAGGAACTGACAAAAATTCTCGCTTTAAGTTTAAGCATAATAGCTCACCATTATAATAATATTTGGACATTGATACAAGTGTTATTCTTACCAGTTTTGGTTGCCGAGTAGATATTCTCCACATTGAAGACGCCAGCCAGTCCAAACAGAAGAACCTTGGCCACTGCGGGAACCAGTTGAGTTGTTGTCACCAGGACGTTAACACAGTTTTCCCTAAAAAAAAATCAAATTGTTAATTATGTACCACAGGCTTTATTTAAAACCTATAAATGTTCAATTTGGGAGGCGGGTATGGATACCACCACCCCAGAAACCTTTTATTGGATAACCAACACCTCTGCCATAGTTACCCTAAGTGGTTTGCTACGTTTGGTGACTTAGCAGGGGTGCCCGGGATCACTGGGTGAAGTTTGTCTAGGTCTTGGCAGCGTAAGAGACTGGTTGAGGGAGATCTTTTAACCTCTCCAGCCAGACTCTCTCGACCCATCGTCTTGCACCACAGTAGGGGGGTGAATTCATATGTCCATCACTTCTGGACACATTAACCCTCAGATTCCTTCCCACCCCTCATACCTTTTTCCTACCCTAAACTTCCTTTCCTTAAAATGACCGTCAACTACATTTTTGCAATGGTGCGCAAATTGCAAAAGTTTTAGGAGGGAGGAAACACAAAGGCTGGCAAATTGTTCCACAGCCGAGCTGTTGATCAAAGGAACGAGTCGAAGAAGCGACCCATTCGCATGTGATAAATGTTAACCGTGTACATATGTTGGGCACGCATTTGACGTGTTTCCCGACTATGCACCGGTGCCGAAGGGATCAATGACGCTAGTTCCTCAGAGCATCTTCCATTGAAATACCAGTAGAACAAGAATAGCATTTACATCCGACGCCTGTGCTCTTTGTGGCAATCCCTTAGTTAAGTTAGGAGAATCTATCAAACGGACCACCCGTTTCTGCACAGTGTTGAGGGTTTTTTTCAAGTATTTTGGGGCTCCAGACCAGAGATGGCTGCCGAATTCAACCGTGGGGCGCCCTTGTGATTTGTAGGGTTAGCAATTCGTCGCTTTAGTTCGTTTTACTCCAACAGACCATTTTTAGCGAAATTGAGTTAAGTATGCAGTAGTTCTCAGAAAGTCTTTATGTTTACAATGCAAGTGAAAAAAAAAATTTAAAAAAATTATGTAAGGGGTTTTCAAAACGCAGTTTGTCTTACATCCTCTAAAATGAAACAACATTTCGAGCGTATTCCTCCAACATCCACACGTTGGCCAAAAAGACCCCCCGTTTTCAAACCGGCCGTTTAATTAAATTTCATACAAATTTCTCCAACATCCAAGCTGTATCTTAGCCTACGTGTGAAATTTGAACTCTCGGTTCCGGGCGTATCTCTCTTACAGACCAAAGAGCCAATAGCGTCGCAGCTGAGAACCACGTGACCGCTCTCATTTCAAATATTTGGTCATTAGCCCCACGGCAGTAAACATCTTTACTTGTGATTTTGCTATTTACAAAGTTATTTTAGTGGTTTTCTGGGAGATTTCTCCACACAAAGTGCCTTATGATGTACACTGTAGAAAAGGATAAAAATTTCCAAGAAAAATATAGCAGGTAATTAATTTTTCATTTTTTTCTCAGCAAATTGTTTCAACTGGCCGTTCGTTACAGGGTGGTTATAATAACATTATACAATATATTATATTATTATTATATAATATATTATGTATACACTGTAATGAAATTAGGTTTTTTCAATTTTTCCTGTAATATTTCACTATATGTAATGTATTATGTATACAATTATCTATACATAATATATGTAGGTATACATAATTGTACACATAATATATAATCGAAATACCCAATGTTATTATGTTATTATGTTATTATTACCCAATGGTACATTTAGTGTGTAGTAGCTGTATGTTATTTATCTACCTATCCGTAATTATTAAAATTTTGTGTAAAAATACCTGCGTATGATATTTAAAACAATTAAAAGAATAAGGACGTTGAATGAGCTTTTGTTTTAAGCACAATTAATACCTAGTATTGGTATGTTTAACTACCTATAGGTAATTATTTAAATCTTTGTGTAAAATACCTATTTATGATATTTAAAACAATTATAAGAAAAAAAAAATTGAATGGGCTTTTGTTTTAAGCACATTTAATGCGTAGTATCGGTATTTTTATCTACCTATAGGTCCTATAGTTACGTGATTATTTAAATGTTTGTGCAAAATACCCATTTTGTGATAGTTAAAAAACACAATTATTAGAATAATTTATTTACTATAAATTATTCTAATAAGGACTGATGTATTATAGTACCTAATATAATATATGTGACTATCTACCAAATCTTAGTGAAATCATTATTCTACTTTAGATACTTAAAACAAGCCAACAATTAGAAAAAGGTAATGAAGGAGTTCTAATTTTCGGTATATTTAGTTCCTAAAATATCTGTTTGTTTATCAACCTAATTTGTATGAAATTATTCTACTTATGATATTTAGAACAAGCCAATTATTAAAATAAGGAAATCAAATAGTTTTAATTTTCGGTTCATTTAGTTCCTAAAATATGTTTGTATGTTTATCAGCCAAATCTTTATGTAAAAATTCTACTTATGATATTTAAAACAAGGCAATTTTTAGAATAAGTACAATGAAGGAGTTTTTGTTTTGGGCACATTAATAGCTTCTTGTTTATCTACCTGTACCTAATTATTTAGATCTTCGTGTAAGAATGCCTACTTGTAATACAAAACACAATTATTAAAATAAAGGAGTATTAAAATAAAGGTGCATTTAGTACCTAATATTTATGTGTTTATCTAACAAACATTTGTGTCAGAATTCTACCTGAGATATTTAAAACATGTTTATTAGGTATTAGAATAAGGAAATGAAGAAGTTTTTGTTTTTGGTACATTCAGTATCTTATTTTAATCAACCAAATCTCCGTGTAACAATGAAAACATTTTTGGTATATTTAGTGCCTAAGATCAGTTGTATTTGTATACCTATAAATATCTTATTACTGAAATTAGAAATTGAAAGAATTGTACACTGAATGACAATGAAAGCATATCTATTATTTTATACATTGAGTTGCTAATATTTCTTATTTTTTTGTTTATTTCTTACCTATTCGAGTTTTATTTGGTTCAGAGCAATGAATTCAGAATGTCAATAAAAACTTTATTACTATTCGCACATTTTTAATGATTAGGAACCCCTTTCATTTGACTTTTTTACCTAGATCCATTCCCAGTCCCTTTATTCCAGCCGCTTTTGTAACCCTTCTAATAATTTGGCCCAACTAGGTGGTACTTCAAATATCGGAACACATTTGTTATGAAGCTAAATGTGGTTAGTGGTTAGGAATATTTTATGACCTCTTTTTTTACAAGGTCTATATTGTGTAATAGACGTAAATCGCGTCCCATGTGTTCGAACATAGGATCATTTTTAAAAAGAAGTCGTCGTACATTGTTTTAAATATTTCTAAAGAACTTGTATTTATCTATTGTGTTTCAAAATCCTTTGAGTTATCTTTTTATTTTAAAATGTTGGATACTACACTTCTGTTATCACGTCATGACGGCCTCCTGTGGTCGAGGGGTAAGGCTCTCAACTAGCGATCCGGATGTCGTTAGTTTCAAACCCAGCGTGCACAAGTAATTTTTATTTTGGTAGATTTGTATAATTTGGGGGGGGGGGGGCGGGTATGGGTACTACCATCCCGGGAACCATTTATTGGTTAACCAACATCTCTGCCATAGGTCACTCCAAGTGGTTCGCTACGTTTGGTGACTTAGCAAGGGTGCCCGAGTTCATGGGATGAAGTTCGTACAGGTCTTGACGTCTGATACGACTGCCCACCTGCTGCGTGGCGAGAGAGAGACTGGTTAAGGGAGGCCTTTTGACCTTTCCAGCCGGAATCTCCCGACTCTCGCCTTGCACCGCGATTGGAGGGATGGATTCGTATATCCGTCACTCCCGGACACACTGACCTCCAGATTCCAGATTCTTATCCACCCCTCATACCCTTTTTCTTCCCAAACGTTCCAGTCCTTACCTTCCTTAAAAAGACCCTCCAAAGAGTAATTATTATCCTCTGGGCCGCCTGTGTGGAGCTAATCTAAAAAAATATATATATTTCACAACTGAATCATTAAAAAAAGTATAATATGTAGGTATATGTGTTTTTTTTCTTTTTGTTTAAATAGTGAAATAACACAAATCAATACAAAAATATATATCATAAATATATATATATATATATATATATGGTGTATTTGCGGCACGTTCCAGAGTGGAAGATACTCTCAGTATCACCCTGATGTAAGACCGCCATTTCGAATTGAAGCATTGCTTAGAATGGCTTTAGACGTGGTTGGTGACTAGATTTGAATAGCCAGGTAATTACTAACCTTCATAACTGCTTCCTCTTCCCACTAAATCCAGCCTCACAAAATGGGGTATGCCATAGCCTGCCTGGGTCCAGGCGGTTGGGAGCAGTTGTATTAACATAAAAATAAAATCACGTAAATCAATCCAACCTTTCGGGTCGGATCATACTAAAGCTCGGATTTATACGCCGATATATGATAAAAATTATATGTGGATAATTTGAATAGCATTGTTTTAGTGCAAAAACGCTTTACAATATACATATTTTTTACATTAGCTCCACACAGGAGGCCCTGAGGAAAATAATTTCCCTCAGGGCCTAAGTCATCTTAGGGTATGCTGTGTGGAGGGTATTTTTGAAGAAAGGAAGAATAGGAAGTCCTGGGATGGAAAAAGGAATAAGGGGTGGGTAGGAATCTGGGGGTTTGTGTGTATAGGAGTGACAGGCTTAAGAAACCATCCTTCAAACTGCGGTGCAAGGCAATGGGGTCGTGAGAGTCCGGCTGGAAAGGTTCAAAGGACTCCTTCACGCAGTCTCTCTTGATCCGGCCCGCACGCAGCAGGTGAGCAGACTCATCTGCCGCCAAGACCTGGACAAAGCTCACCCCATGAACCCGGGAACCTCTGCTAAGTCACCAAACGTAGCGAATCACTTAGAGATACCTTTTTTTCTTACCATAGCTCCACACAAGAGGCCCTGAGGAAAATAATTCTCCTCAGGGCCTATGTTATTTTTGGGAAGGAGGTAGAAGAAAGTTGTGGGAAGAAAAATCTGGGGGTCAGTGTGTCAAGGAATGACGGACGTAAGAATCCATCCCTCCCCACTGCGGGTAATGCAATGTTCCGAGAGTCCTGCTGGAGAGGTCTACAGAGCTTCCTCAACCAGTCTTTCCCGATTCGGCCTGCCATGCAGTTAGTGGGCAGACGCATCCACCGCCAAGATCCGGACAAAACTCACTAAGTCACCAAACGTAGCGAACCACTTGGGGTGACCTATGGCAGAGGTGTTGGTTATCCAATAAATGGTTCCCGGTGCGGTGGCACCCATACCCGCCACTCAAATAATAACGATGAATAAACGTAGGACCTTTCTTATAACTAACGGTTGATGACTTGATTCATGAACGATTGCATTTACTGTGCTGCTCGTCAATCAACAATCAAACATGCAATAAATTAATCGATGAGCATATTGCCACCTGAAACATTATTTAATAAGTATGATTGTCTGAAAACATACGTTTTCATTGATGATTTAACGATGTTATTATTTAACAAAAACTTACTCTTGAAATTTGGTTCCCAAACAAATAACATATTAGGTATTTCTAAAAAATTGTCGAATGCTCTAAGAAACTATTTAAAAATCACATCCGAATATTTAGGTCTCACCGCGAAAACATAGGACACATACATCCATAAGTATTAAAGTTCAATTAATTGAAATGCTTTCCGATCTCCCTGTAATACCAAGCACGTTAGATAAAGTAACTTCACGCAAGAGTACGCGCTCTTGTCTAACATCCAGTGTCCTTTGTCCAATATCCAACTTTCGCAAACAAGAATTCGTCACTTTGGCCAACATCCAAATTAAAAACGTGTTTTCTGCGTAATTTTATACATTTAGAACATATTGTACTTAAAAAAAACAATTTGTAATACTTTAACACATTTTAGTAGACTTACAATTTAGCTAATTTAATTTTATATGCCTTTTTCGTAAAAAAAACTTTAAAGCGCTGTTTCTCACGATTTACGTTTTGGTCTGTTGGAGTAATACGAACTAAAGCGACGAATTGTGTACTATAAAAGTAATTGAAAATATTTGTTTAAGTTTGGTTTGAGTAAGTTTTTAGGTCTTAGCTTCAACAATAACTCCAAAGTAGATCAAAAATAGTTTTATTGTAGCCCAACAGAATATACAACAATTTCCTGAAGTCCCCCAACGGACCGATAATATAATGTGTCCTTTTTAAGGCAAACTAACGCAGAAGAGGAGGAATTAACAGAAATCATCCTATTTATAAATATAGATTAGAGGGTCCATTGGAAGGGGACAAATATAGCTATTCTTGACATCTATGTAGAAAACCTTAAACTATAAGTATGCCTGACATCTTTGTCAGGAGTACAGAAACGTTTTACCTGGTTAAACAAAAGATTCATTTCTTAACATATAGTCACATGGTTTGCCTTCAATTCATCAAAATGATATTCAGATTTTGCTTTACGACATGCCTATCTCTTTTGATATCAGTGGCCCGTCAAACAGAATGCGTGATTAACGCGATGGCGTTATTTACGTTACGTCGCTTACTTTCTGTCTGAACGGCTTCGGCGTTAGGCAGAGCGTAGACCCGATTAATTTATTTCAATTCCAATTTCCTCCCACAATCTCTTCTTATTACTAAACTTATTATCTATGTAAAAATCTATAATGTGTATGTTCAAGAACAGAAAAAAAAATTCAATCAACTTTTCAATATTCATTTTTACCACTGTCAAGTAATACCGTCCGGCGTTAGAGTATCGCGTGATGCTAACGCGATCGCTCTGTTTGACTGGTCTAGTAATGTTCAGTACAACCAGTGGCGGCTCTCCCCTTAGGACAATGGGTGTTTGACCCCCCAAAATTATAAGACATAATAATAATATTTTTTTACGGAATAAACCGCTCAACGCATCGAATTCTTTACTTAAAATGAACTGCAAAATAATAGCAGTTAGCGTCGACGACTCGCCGGGTGACGAGCAGTGACATCTATCGTGTCAAATGGAAGCTCCAATTCTCACAATATTTAGATCCCTGGGTCAATTTTTGACTTGCCCCCGCTATAGGATATCTTCTGTCTCTATGCGCGCCATACAATAAACGCGATGGCACTGCACTATGTTTTTATCTTGGAGTAAAAATTCCCGCGTATAGGTACCACAGAAACCCTAGCGACGTTTTGGACATGACCGAATGTCGTGGAAGGGAGACAGCATTATGAATCTTATTCGTTGTTGAAAGAGGTAGCGATACAACGTAGGTCGGTTTTGCATTTTGCACGCATGCCTCGTCCATTGTATTTGGACAGTACGGGAAAGATTTTGAATAATAATTATTTAGTTGTTATCGACGACGTTTCAAATTTAGTTTGGTGGCACATCGAGAAGTAGATCTTTTCAAATATTATTAATTATTATATTATGATCACTTTTCAAGGGACATAGAAAACAGCTTGATTTAAAACAATGTTTATTTTTTAGGTTCCTAATCTAAGTGACAGCAGATTCTATACATTTAATTATCTAGTTACAGGTAAATCATTTGAAAGGGACCTTTGCTTTAGATAGATAAAAAATATCTAATATAATTTAATAATAAATCTGTTTTTGTTAGGTAGCTGAAAAATGCAAAAAAAAACATCGTCAAATTGAAACGCAAGGCTAAATTTAAATAAAATTGATAAATGCCTTTTCTCACCCAATATCTTTGGACATTTTAGGGGTAAAAGGGGACTGCGGACGTGTGTTTCAAAGTCAATTTTTGTTTTTAAATTTTTGATATTTCTATTTCGGTTTCTATTTTTTCTAATCTACCTAATTTTGTTTTTATATTATGTATACTTTGATACATACTATCGGTGTGCATAACTATATTGAAAAGTGCCCTCTTTAAAATGATGTGCCAGCAAGTACATGAATTATTTAGTGATTTTGCAATTTATAAATAATACCCATGTAATTTGAGTTGCGGGTTCATGACCCTACCTGTCTTCAAATTGATATAGATAATAATATGTCGGCATTTTTCACAAAATCGAAAAAAGGTAATTTCACTTTTTTTTTTCAAATGACCTCCCATACCTGGAGCCCTAGAGCCGCCTCTGAGTACAACACAACACAGCGTTATTAACGCGGCGTTATTCACGCCTAACGCCGCGTGAATCACGCGTTCTGTTTGACGAGGCCTTTACCTAACAGTTTAGGAACTTACCTAGAGTTAATAATGTTGAGACATCTATTGGCCATGGTCAGCCAGTTGTCGGTGGCAGCTTCTATCTCCGCTCTCAACTGGAGCCACTGGTCTCTCTTGCCCGGACCCAGTAATCCTCCAACACTGTTAAACAAACAAAAAACTATAAATTAATAGATGCACATAAATTATTTATGACTGCAAGAGTAGATTTTGTTGTTATAAAAATCTATAAATTTAATTGTTTTCCCTTGTCATCCGAATCGATCTCAAAATTCTTTGTAGAGATTAAACAGCTACCTTCTCTTTCCATTAATAACAACTCATACAGATCTCATAGATATCATTGTGTCTCCCTTACTATCATGTTGAGAAATATGATCTAAACAGTATTGGAAAGTGAAAACCCCACGCTTTATATTAAAATCTAGAAATTAACCACATAAGAATTAAAACGTACACATAAATGAAACCAAACATTTCTGACCGCAAATTAAAAACAATTTATGAAACTTTGTGATTTTTTTATGAATTACTTTTATAGGAAACAACAAAAGAGTAAGATGTCAGATGTTGAGGTCTTCGGACCTCTCCAGCCGGACTCGACCCATCGCCTTGCACCGCAGTTGAAGGGATGGATTCATATGTCCATCACTACTGGAAACACCGACCCCCAGATTCCTACCCACCCCTCATATATATTTTCTTCCCAGAACTCCTCTTCTTCCTTTCCTTAAAAAAAACCCCACAGCATCCCCTAAGATGACACAGGCCCTGAGGGAAATTATTTCCCTCAGGGACTCCTGCGTGGAGCTAATGTAAAAATAAGCATCTTTAAGAAATACATGGTTAATATGCCAGAGGTCTGATCCCCCCATTACACGTATCAGTATTCGCATCAGTATTTACTGATGCGAATTACTGACGACAACCGTCAGTATTTGTGAGCCATTATACGTGTCAGTATTACTGACGTCAGTATCGTTGCGAATCCTTGCGGGAATGACGCTTTTAAAGTGATGGATCCGAAAACAAAAGCGTGTGTTGCTATAATTTTGGCATTCGGTACAAAGAAACGAGTGAAGCGCTAACGATGGGTGAAGGACTGGCTTCTCAAAAAAGAAAATATCTCACATTTGAATTTAATGGATGAAATTTTGCTGACTAATCATTTATTTATTTTTAAGCCATCAACAAGGTGCAAATACAAAGATCCATTTACATTTTAGCCACTGGAACGATTACAGAAATAAATAAAAAAAAAAAACATACTCCTTGATTGCTCAACATTCCTGTGCGATCATTTTTAAAAATTTTCCTCTGACATTGAAAAAAAATCATACTTCCGAATTTGAATATGGAGACATACAAAACTGATTATTGTGCTATATAGCCAATATTTTACATTATCACATATTTTGAGATTTGTAAAAAAAAATTAAAAATCATAAACTTTATTATTTTTTTACGGAATTTAGGTAAATTTGGCTTCTCAAAGCCACAAAATCAATCCCGAGACTTAACCACTGGATTGCTTTTGGTTCGATTCGGACCGATTTTATTTTTCTGCGATTGCTTTCGGTCCAAAATCGGACCACATTTTCCTACCATTCGTAAAACATTTATTGAACATAATTATTTAAAACATATTCATGGCATTGGCAGAGGAAGGATGAAAGTAGACTGAATGCTGTAGAAATGAGATCCCTAAGGCGTATGTGTGGTAAAACCATGTATTATCGTGTGAGAAACGCGGAGATCCGCAAAGAATGCAAGGTTGATGTAAGCGTAATGAGAAAGATCAAGAAAGGAAAGTTCAGATGGTTTGGGCATGTAGAGCGAATGAATGAACGAGGAAAGGAGTGTAAGGAGAATATATGACGCAAATGTGAATGGTAGAAGAAATCGGGGACGCCCGAGAAAGACATGGCACCACCAAGTGAATCAGATACTTGAATCGGGCCATGTCAAGAGTCAGAATAATAGAAGAGCATGTATGAGACGATGTATGAATGTGAACGAGGCAAGGAGTGTGTGCCAAGACCGAGTTGTTTGGCGGTCCGTCTTCTCTGCCTACCCCTGCGGGGAAACGGCGTGATGGTTGGTTAGTTTTAATTCATGGCCAGCAATTTATTCTATCAAATAGTTGTTAAAATAGACTGTAAGTCTATGACCTTAACGATTGTCTTTGAATTGTTCTAGAACGAATTTTGACAGTTTAAAACTCAGTTACGCACTCAAATTCTACAAAATAATTTTCAAACCAAACTTTTGATTTGCTGTTAACATATGAAAAAATGGATTTCTGATATATATTTGCATCTGAGGTTATCAAACAGGCCATAGGGAACATATCAACGTAGAACATATTCAATATATGTATTAAAAATATCCACTGGCGGCAATTTCTAAACACTAAAGCACAAATTTCGCGCATTTATAGAGTTGAAGATTTTTTAATAATTTTTCTCTCAATTTTAAAAACATAAGATAATTAGTAAAATATAGGTGAATTCATTGGCTGTATAGCACTATAATTTGTTTATATGTTTACGTGCACAAATGTGGAGTAATCATGTTTTTAATATGGTAGCTAGAGGCGATAAAACAGCACCGTCCTCCATCCGTCCTCCATGGCGCATAAGAAATACTGACGTACTGATGCGGCGAGCCCTTACACGCATCAGTACAGCATCAGTATCCCCCACCACTTTTCGGCCACGCCCCAATACTGATGAGGCCAATCCAAATATCTAGATGCGCGTCAGTAATTTTGTCGATGCGTCAGTATTAGCCATTACACGTATCAGTATTCGCATCAGTACCTAAATACTGATGCGAATACTGATACGTGTAATGGGGGGATGAGGCGTTAAAATATAATGCTTACCTATTTCTATAATTGTTATAAATCTCTTTAATCTTCCGATACCGGAATGCCAGTTTACGCATCCAGTCCACTCCCCCCCTGACGCCCTGCGCAGGGCACAGTCCTCCAGCGCCCCCCAGTGGTAGGGGGTGTCCCCCCATTCCCCCTGGGCCCCCTTGATCCCGGGCTCCGTTGGGACCCCCGGGTGGGGCCAGACAAGCGGCCGAAAAGCCATCCCCCCGGAAATTGTAGGTGCTCAGGTCTTGTCCGTTGTCGTCTGCGGAAACAGCGTCCACATGCTCCTGGTCACACTCCTGGAATTAACAAATGGTTTATCATAAGAAAAATGTAATACAGTAGTAATAATTATTACAACTTCAGTAATCTGAGATTATTTGGAACTCTAGCACAGTAAAATCAATAACTTAACAATATCGAATCGATAGGCATAACTTCTGATGGTTTTATATCGATGTCCTGAGCACGGTTTCACCGTTGATAGTCGGAACGATATTGACAGGGAATAAATAAGAAATCGATATATGCTTGCAACAAAGGAGGTATTTTCTATGAGTTGACACTCCGAAATGTCAAACACCAAACAATTACATAAAAATATTAATAAATCGGTAATGTTGAATTGAAATACTAACCTAAATATACATTGGCAGTACGCATTTACTTTTTGACATTAAATGAGTGTTAATTAGTTAATGAGGTCTTTAGTCTATTTCAACTACTTTCATTTCTAAAAGATCGAACGGAATAAATTGGTCGCGTCTTAGTTGAATTATTTAAGTCTAAGGATCGCGTACACGACTTCTTTCAATTCCAAGAGCTTCGTTAGTTGAATTCCGTTCAATAGTAAGCCAGTAATTTTACATAACGAAAACATTATCCAAATAAATGCGTATTTTGACAGTTAACCAAAATTTATCTGATACTATAGGCCAGGCTAAAATTTATCATAGCTAATTTTTAAGAATTAGTGTTATTTTTAAAATATGGGATGAATGGTGAAATCTAGGAGGTTTCATTGACTTTCAATTGCAGTGAGCAGTTCATGTGTTTCTGTATTGATATTTGGAGTAATGATTTTTGTAATTGCTGTAGAAATGATAGAATCATTATTATTGAACTCACCTCAATATCATTGAAGAAGAAGTGAGTGTCGGCAAGACTGAAGATCATCTCCTCCATACGGAAGCCTAATTGGATATATTGCTGTGGTTCCTGGAAATAAATAAAAACATATTAATAAATTGTTATGAGATCGACGGTCCCGAAGAACAATGTCGGATCTGACAAATATTTAAAATCGTTCTGTTGGCTTATTTTGTTGACTTAAAAGTCTGTATTTTCGGATTTTTTTAATGAAATGAGATGAAGTATCAAAGATCAAAACAACACTACATTTCTTGATACCAAAAACAGTAAGCATGCAGAAACGATACTTTACAAAGCTCCACTGCGATAATTAAAAATTGTACATCCGACATTGTTCTTCGGGACCGCCGATATGAACAATTGATGCCGAAAGGGGGATCAGAAAGGTGATCCTGTATCTTTTGCGACTATCAACTAGTTTAAATCCCCCATAAATATGATTCGTTGATCTATAAGAAAGAGATTGAGGTGAAAAGCTTTGAATAGGTAATGTTAGGTTGGGTTATAAAAAGCTTAAGTAAGGTTACCTCATTGTTCGGTTAAGCTTCCTCTTTGTTAGATAAGGTTACCTCAATGTTAGGTAAGGTTACCTCAATGTTAGGTAAGGTTACCTCACTACTAGGAAAAGTTACCTCAATGTTAGATAAGGTTACTTCAATATTAGGTAAGGTTACCTACCTCAATGTTAGGTAAGGTTACCTCACTATTCGGCAAAGTTACTTCATTGTTAGGTAAGGTTACCTCAATGTTAGGTAAGGTTACCCCACTATTAGGCAAGGTTACCTCAATGTTAGGTAAGGTTACCACAATATTAGGTAAGGTTTCTTCATTGTCAGGTTTCCTCACTGATAGGTTAGGTTACCTCATTGTTCGGTTAAGATTCCTCTTTGTTAAATAAGCTTACCTCCCTGTTAGGTAAGGTTACCTCACTGTTAGGTGAGGTTTCTTCATTGTTAGGTAAGGTTACCTCACTGTTGGGCTAGGTTAACTCAGTGCTAGCTCAGGTTATGTTACCTTATTGTATCGTGCGGCGAATCCTCCCGTGAGCAGTGTGTGGAAGATAATGATGGTCTCGTCCAGATCCCAGATGAAGACGCGGTCGGTGGCGGGCTCGCTGGGCGCCCCCTGGGTGGAGGGGGAGGAAGCTGTCTGCCGGCGACCCCGACCTCGCCCTTGCTTGCCCGTCCCCTGCTGACCTTCCCTGGAACATCAGATAACCAATTAACAATCAACAAACTGGCTATCACACCGTTCCATGCAGGGGAAGGCAAAAATGATAGACTACCACACTTCTTTTTTCGATTCAATTCAATTTATTCATTTTAAAAACATTACAAAATGAACATTTCAAAGCATTTTTAATAAGTTGAGTGCCGATTGTCATCCGGGTGACAATATTTCAAGCATATGCGGCCACATTCGGCACACAACAAGTTAAAAGATAGAAAATATTTAAGATAAGCAGATTTAAACTAACAGCAACAAAGCTTGCCATCTAAATTGCGCTTCATTGATGTTTAACATTTCGATATTCAAAGTGACTCTATTCAACAAGACAGCTCTCCCGACCGGCATGATCATTGGCAAGTTAGTTCTGCAAGCCGGGAGATAAAACAGTCTATGATGTCGGTGACCGAGATAACCATTGAGAACATAGAAACTAATGCTCTCCATAATAGTCAAGTTTTCGAACCATCCACTAATCAGTCTAAAGAAATGTGTTACAATGAACACATCCCTTCTGATCCGTAGATGGTTCATACCGAGCATGCCCAAGAGAAAGTTGCTAGAGTAGAGCCACGGGTGGTAGCCATACGCCCTCAGGTAGAGAAATCTCAGAAATTTCTTCTGAACCTTCTCCAACATGAGGGAATGCTTTACTTGGAGCGGGATTCAAACCACTGATCCACTCTCAAGCCTACTCCTAACCACAGCATTTTTTTAATCATTAAATCCACGCAGGAGATCAAATTTTGATACATTGGAAAACAAAGAGCCAGCAATAGTTTTGAACACAAGGGTAGAACATTTCCAATTACTAGAATGAAGTTTTGAATGAGGAATGGACATGTTATAAAACTCAATGTGATGAAAAGAAACCGAAGTCAACCAAACTGACAACTTTTAAGAAGCCAACAGGATGAAGGAGTGTTGAGAAACCTGAACTTAGATAACTGAATAGAGCGGGGGACGGAATGGACGTCAGGATTCTCCAAGTGTTGTAGGATCAATTAATTAATTTGTTGTTATACTGAAAGATGATAACTTACCCTGATCCGCCACTAGGTCTTCGACTAGATTCACTCTTAACTGGAGAAAGGGGGCTCGTTTCTCCCATGGACAGGAGCCCTGAAGAAGGGGATTCTGGAACAATGATGGGCGTTAAAAACAAAGTCAATAAAGCAGGTCCTAAAAGGCATCCTTGGGGGATTCCTGTAAAATCAAATATGAACATTTGAAATCTCAAAGATGTAATAGAAAGATGAGGAAGAAAATATAACCATGAGAGTGAAAGGGAGCTTAAATGGTGGAGAGAGAAGTGAAAAGGTCATAAGAAAGACTAAAATAAAAATGAGAGGATGAAATAGTTTAATAGTTGGAAGAAGAATCAAAGTCTATTTCAAATATGTAGTGGCTTACCTGGCAGGGCAGTGGTCAGGTGGTAAGGAGCACTACCCGCCGAGCTGGGCGGACTGAGGGCGTAGGGCGGGTAGGGCTGATAGTAGGGAGCATAGCTGCCACCAGAACTGGGTGATATACCCTCCGAGTAGGCTGGCATCCCGTAATTGTATTCCTGGAAGTAAGCAGACATTTATCTTAGAATATTGATTAAGCGTAAAGTTGTTTTGATGGCGAGAGAAATTTGTAGACCTGCGGCTGGATGTGTGGCATAAGGAACTTGAGGGAAACATCAGAAGACCAGCAGGAGTAGTGGTTTTATAGGTACGCTCTCCTAGGATTGTAACACCGATGATGTATGTATGCAAATATGAGAAATTGAGTTGGAAATTTGTATTTCCACAAGGCTCAGTGCTGGGTCCTATTCTATACACCATTTTGGAGACAGTCAGAATTTTTCTGAATTTTCATAGCAGGCAGAAATAAGGCGAAATTAGTAAAGCAATCCAATGAAAAATGAATTTTATAGATGTAAAATATGGATTACCGCAAGGCTCAAACTTGGGCCCTACTTTAATTTAATTTTAGAGATAGTAATAACTACTTTCAAATTTCTATTGCAGGCATATATACAGAGTTGAGTCTCTTGTTTGTCCTGAAAATTTGCCCTAATGATGGACACTGGAAGGCTGTTCGAGACAGTATACAGTTAATTACCTACCCTAAAAACCAAACAACATTTTATAGAAGTGTGACTAAAACGGATGCGAAAGTCACATAGTTAGGAAAGGCTTCTTCTCTTTCTGGAGTCCCTCCTATTGCAGGTTGACCGTCATCGGGACAATCTTCTGTTTAATGTGACGATAGTTACAGTTACCTGATGCATCGAGGCCCCCGAGAAGGTGCTCTGGAAGGGTGAGGAGTAGGCGGCGGGGTAGGGCAGGCAATAGCCCCCCGCACCCCCGCCTGCACCCACACCCGCCCCGCTGCCTCCGTAGCCCACATAGGAAGGGGTGGCTTTGCATGAGGACCTGAAATGATGAAGAGGAATTAGAACATGGCCTGGTCGATAAAATAAATCAGTGAGAGTGGGAAATACTCTCAGTACCTCATCGAGACGATGTTATATTTGTTTACACTTCGAGGCGTACACAAAGATATTTAATTCACCTTATGGCGTCATTTTAATTAAATGAAAATAAATATCTTTATAGGTACACCACTCTTTAATAAAAATAATCGATATGTTTCAAAACCAATGATTTTTTTAACAGGAAAAAGTATCAAACGCAATATCCTGATGAAGAAACTATTGGTTTGGAAATATTTTAATTAAATAGTGGTGTATATAAAGATACTCATTTTCTTTAATTAAAAAAATATGTTATTTAAAATACAAATTCATACCTGTAAAATTTTATAATCAGAATCAAAACTGTTTCATACTGGAATCTATTTATGATGAAACAAAAAATCGTGTTAATGCCAAGCCAATAGTATTATTTTTCATTAGGTGGTGTTTCCTCTCCAACATGCTGAAGAATTGCATCGTAAATTCACAAATAAACCACTCATGGTCACGATTGCATTAAAAAAGTTTTCTTTAAAAAAGTTTCAAAATTATTCGCCAGATGTCACTACTGTGACCCATTCCGAGTAAATCGTCGTATTCTGGTAATTAATGATCACGGAAGTTGTTCGGAAGTTCGACCTGTATAATAATGCTCATGCGACCGTTTACATCTGTAAATTTATTTGCGGTAAGATGGCTTCCTGTCAACAACGACCTGCTACTGTCAAATTTACGCGATTTTGTCAATAAAGACGAAAAGGTCAAAATAAAGTGTTGAAATAATTGTGGCTTTAATTCAACAATTCTCCCCGCGCTTTTGTGCCGTCAAAGGCGGCAATTAATTTCGTTTTATCCGAATGACAGCTAGGTACCTGACATCTGCTGACAGCAACCGACTTCGAATTCAAAAATTCAAACACGTAAATGTTAAAAACAGAAACATCAAGATTGGAAAGGATTGGGCCGATAATTGAATAAAAGGATGCTCGTTTTCCAGAAAATTTAAATAGGTGGAAATAAATACTAGTTTTGTAGGAAAAAAATCCCATGAAAACAATTGTCTTTTAATTTTTGACATTTCGCAACGGCGCATTTCGGAACTATTTCTTGCGGTAAGCCTCTTAGCTTATCAAACTGATTTTATAAGCTGTAAAAAGGCTGGAAATTCGCGCGGGCGCAATTAGACCTGTCAAAAAACTTCCGAAAGAATAAGTTCTGTAACTTGCTATAAATTACGTTAAGTGACTTTTAGTGTCGTTTACATTGGTAATTTGGCCATAAATCGCTTACAAGAGCGATTTACAGGAAAAAACTTACGAGTATAACCCTACCCTTACAATAAAATTAACACAAAAAATGCATACACGATCCAATGTAAAATGTAAAGCACTGCAGAACCACCAGCCGAATTATTATTATTACTCAGATAACCCGACAAAGGGAATAATAATACTTCTTCAAATACAGCAAATTTATTTTCTGGCACCATTTTAATTAAAAATTAAAAGATTTCTTGGTTTTGAAGAAACCTTTAAAAACCTAAATGTTTGGAGAGTGATGCTCTCTTCCTCAGGGTTTACTAGAAACGTTTTTGGTATACCCTGAGGAAGAGAGCATCACTCTCGAAACATTTCGGTTTTATAGACATTAAAAGTGGTCAAAACTACGAAATACTTTAATTTTGGAATAATAATAATTCGGCTGGAGGTTTTGCCTAACGATTTGGAGACCCTGCATGCAGTCCTGCAAGCAGTGCTTTAAATCGGATGGTGAGGAGGCCGTTTGTCGTACTCTTATTATAACTAGCAATTATACACTGCATGGCCTTTCAGGTAGGCGGTTTAGTAGGCGGTTGGTTGGGTTAGTGAGTGTATTAGTTACCTGGCAGGAGCGGCACTGGAGTAGGCGGAGTAAGGCGATTGTCCGTAGAACGGGGCGGCACTGTTCATGTAGCTGGTGGGACTGGGCGTGTATTGCTGCATACTGAAACATATAACACACACAATCAGGCTCTCATACCCCTAAATTAAATAATATACCTACATGCAGTGGCGTAGCTAGCATGGGTGTATAGGGCAGATAACGTTGTTGGTGTCGCCCCCCCCCCCCCCCCCATTAAAGTTGACAAATACTAATTTCGACTCATAAAAAATTGGTCTTCTGTTCTGGGGGGGGGGGGGGTGGCTAGAGAATTAATTTGGGGGGGGGTGCCATCCGACCGAGTGTCACCCTCACTACGCCACTGCCTACATGAGAGTAGATATCATTTCTGAACACACCTTTCTTATTGAATTAAAATCATTTAAAATTTAAAGCCCTACACCTTAATCTGCCTCTCACCCAGTGGCGTAGCGTGGGTGTCAACCGCCCGGGGAGGAGGAAAATTTCGCCGCCCCCTTAATTGGGTACTTCAACCGCAGATTTTCATGCGCCCGTGGGGCGAGGGGGAGGGGGCGGGGTACGTGGAAATCCTATTTTTTATTTACGAGTATTCTTCCAATAAAAATTACGTTTATAAATTCTACTACAAATTTATAACTGCTCTCGAAAATCGAGAATGGTATCCATCTAATGAGATTTCGCATCTGGAATTTTTACACCGTGTTGAGAACACAAGGCAGGTTTAAGGACGACGCTATACCCTAAAATATTTTCAGAATATTAACGGCGTAAGTAAAGAAGCCGTATGTACAAATTGCGACTCGCGACCCGTGTATTGGACGGACCTACTGTCGAATTGCCCTATCAAAGAAAAGAAGAAGACAAATAATGTGGGAATCTTAACGACGTAAGTAAAAAATTTGCGCCCGCGGCACGGCGTATTGGACGGACGTACGGTCGAATTCACCCTGGCAGGCCTGGAGATTCGACCTTTCCGCCGGGTTCATTTTAATTAATTCTGGTGTTACTAATATTTAAGATGTTTCTAAATGAATACCTCCCGAAGTAATTAATTCATCGTCTAGAAAAATCAAATCTGGTGCTCACCGCTAACTTTAGTTGTAAAACGTATTACAATTTTTTAAAGGCGATGTACATTAAAAAAATTATGGCAACTTACTGTTTTTATTAATCCAAAATCTAAATAACTCGCATCCCTTGTGAGGCATGGAAATGAGGCGCGCAAACTCCCGACAAACGTGGTTATGTCTCGCCTTAACTTAAGTTGATTTTGCGTAAGAGTCCCCAAATAATTGTTAAACGGAACAGTCAATTTACTCGGTACACGATGAATCTACTACTTGTTATTTAATTTATCGTTACATTCAGAACACAAAACTGGTTTAAATTAAATCTATATCCCGCGAAATGAAACTACTAGACAATATCTGTTTTGAGCCGGGTAGCAGTATCTATCATTACATATATCAATAAAAATAAAAGTAAATAAAATTACAAAAGATAATAAATAAAAAATACAATTAAAAAAAAACTTAAGTAAAAATACAAACGATTACCTACATAAAGTAATCTAAATATAAAATATTACTTACTTACATGTACAAAAATAATAAAAATAATTGAACATTTTTAGTGTGAAAGTTCTTTTTGAATATATATTTAAATATCAATATACAACGTATAAAAAAACGATATTATTATACATTCATTTGAAGGGGATTCCCCAGTTTTGTAACGGAATAAGTACCTAATGAAAAATTCTGTGCCCATTTCAATCGGTCCGAATCGTAGGTGCGACAAAAATATGAAATGAAATTGTTTAATTTTTTATAAGATAATATTATTATTTAACCGTTAAAAGTCCGCCCCCTCTCCGCCCCCCCCCCCCCCCCCCACGCTACGCCACTGATTAGATAGGTATACATTTGTTGAGATGATTTTTCATAAACACGGTGCTATAAAAATCTTACAAATATTATTATTATTATTGTATAAGTTGCGTTATTAAAAAAACTAAAATTTATAATAATACGTCGTTTCATCTCTAACCCTACGGTCCCTACGACAAGAAAATCATCGATCAATATTCAGATAATTGCTTCTAGGTATTTAGATACGAATGATTTCTTCGAACGCGAAAGAGACAGAGGTTGTTATCACAAAAGCTCCACGTTTGAACCATGTGCGCGAGAAAGAGAAAGGTATTATTATCATTCCAGAGAGGTAGGAACATATATATTTTATTGTAGTGATGGGGCGAGACACAAGATCGCTATTTTCTCAATGTATCGATATAACGATCTCTCAGCGGTATAGTTGGTAGTATCTCACCTGTGATAGTAGTTGTATGTGGAGGGCGGGGCCTCGCTGAGAGCGTCGTGCGAGAGGCCGCCCCCGGCGCAGTATAGCCCCGCCTGCCCGCCACCGCCCCCCGCGCCCCCCAGCTCCTCACCGCCCCCCGACCCGCCGCCCCCAGGGCTGCGCACCTCGCTCTTTACGCCTCCGCCCCCTGGAACATTAACAACATTATTATTTCATCATTGAAGGATGCATTGGAAATTATGAGAAATTATTAGAGCTTTGTAGAAAGCGTTCAAAAAGAAGAAGAAGATTGTTTGAAAAGGAGAATATATATACGAATGTTAGAGAGAGCGCGCTAGTATTAACTAACTACCCATCACGCCGTTTCTCCGCAGGGGTAGGCAGAGAGGACGGACCGCCAAACAACTCGGTCTTAGCACAAACCCTTTGCCTCGTTTACATTCATACATACCCTTCTATTATTCTGACTTTTGACATGGCCCGACTCAAATATCTGATTCACTTGATCCTGCCATGTCTTTCTTGGGCGTCTTCGACTTCTTCCACCATTCACATTAGCGTCATATATTCTTCGTACACTACTTTCTTCGTTCATTCGCTCTACATAGCCAAACCATCTGAGCGTCCCTTTCTTAATCTTAGGTGTAGGTACTCATTACGCTTACATCAACCTTACATTATTTGTGGTTGTCCAAGTTTCTCTCAAGATCGCACATGGTTTTACCGCACATACACCTCAGGGATCTCATTTCTACAGCATTCAGTTTACTTTCATCCTTCCTCTGCCAGTTCCATGCCTCGCTGCCACACATCAGGGTAGGTACCAGCACTCCACTGTGGACGGCTAGCTTCGCTTCTTTAGACAATTTTTTGTTCGCCCATTGATGCATGGATTTATCTGCATTTTTCCTTCTTTAAATATCTCTATCAGCCTTCACATCTCTCGTAAATCTTCTTCTTCTTCAATGGCGCTACAGCCCATTTCGAGCCTTGGCCTCCTTCAAAATAAGCCTCCACCGCCCTCTGTCCTCGGCCGTCGTCTTCCAATCTGCAACATGGAGTAATCCTCTTGCATCCTTCCTGACATCATCCTCCCATCTCAGTCTAGGTCTGCCCGCCTTTCGTTTACCTCCCGGGTGTCCTGTCAGAACCTTCTTCGGTACTCGTGTGCTTGGCATTCGGTGCACATGTCCGGCCCATCTTAATCTTTGGAGCCTTAAATGGGTGGAGAGTCTGGGAGCTTGATAAATTTCATAGAGCTCATTGTTGTGGCGGATTCTCCATGCCTCTCCCTCTCGCACCGCTCCTAAGATTCTTCGCAGTACCTTTCTTTCGAAGATGTCCAGCTGTTCTGCTGACTTTGCTGTCAGTGTTCCCGCCTCACATCCATAGGCCAAGACCGTTCTGATAATTGTTTTATATAAGGTTATTTTGGTTTTCCTATGGACGTTTCGTGATTTGAACACTGGCAGCAACGCGAAGTAAGTGTTGTTAGCGGCTGTGATGCGCTTTCTTACTTCTACTGGGTCTTCATTGTCCTGCGTTATGATGGAGCCCAGGTAGGTAAACTCTTCGACCACTTTGAAATTATAATTGTCTTTAAATTTCACATTATCTTTTATTCTGCGGTGAGGGGTTCTGGTTTGCATCATGATTTTTGTTTTTCTCTCTCTCGTAAATATACTTCCTTAATAAGTAAGTACTATTGGCCAATTAATCTATAATAATATACGCTTCGCGCAGCATTTCTTTACCGATTTAAGTTAGGTTGGGTTTAAAAAATATGTTGTAGATACTAACCTGACGAATCATTCATCAACCAAGCCACCGCAGTGGACGCCGTCACGCCGGCGCAAAGTCCCTCTGGAGACAGCTGAGATCCGCAGCCCTGACCCAGGCTAGGGGACACGCATAAGGCGGGAGCCGGACCCTCTCCAGGCAGGGGCACCGCGCAAGGAGATACAGCACCACCCAACAACACCGAGCCACCAGCAGACCCAACCACAGAACCAAACGGACAATGCAACAAGGATCCAGGAGAAGAACTGCTCAAACTGGACAAGCCAGAACTCAAACCGGACAATCCAGACAACCCACCACCAAGAAAAGACGGAATAACAGTGGAGTAAGAAGGAACAACTGAACTGGACGGAGAGCTACACAAGAAAGGAGACGAATTTGATACAGAAATATAAGAAGGACTATTGTTGTGATTGGACGCTACAGAACTAGACAAAAATGATGGCGAGTTAATACTGCTTGAAAGATAGGAACTATGATTGTTGGTGACACAATTTTGATTGTTGGTAGAGTTGTGATTACTGATTGACAAAAGACTTGAAAGATTATTGTTGTTATTATTGCTATTACTGTTGTTGCAGTGATTGTTTGAATTGATCAAAGAATTTTGCGAGTTTTGTATGAGGTTAGAGTTGGTTATTAAGGAATTGAGTGAGGGTTGGGTGCTGGGGGAGTTCTGGGTGGTGGGTGGTGAGGAGGTGTAGAGGGAGGATAGACTGCACTGGATGTGAGGAGGGAGGGTGACGGTGGTGGGGGTGGAGAGGAGGGCGGGGTGCAGCTCCTCGAATGGGGGGGAGTATGTGTCCGGGCTGCTGCAGCTCGAGTTGTGGGATCCGGACGATAATCTGGAAAAAAGGAAAATAATAGATTAGAAAATGGGGCAATATCAATGACGGCCTTTGTGGTCGAGGGGTAAGACTCTCAACTAGCAATAAAAGGTCGCGGGTTTAAATCCCGGCAAACGCAAGTACGTTTTATTTCATTGTGTTATTTCACTATTTAATTATTTAAAAACAATACAAGGTGTATTTGCGGCACATTCCACAGTGGAAGACACTCTCAGTATCGCTCTGATGTAAGACCAACATCCAGAATTGAAACGTTGCTTTAAATGGCTTTAGTCGTGTTTGGTGACTATATCTGAATAGCCAGGTACTTCACCGCCTTCCTCTTCCTAGTCTCCTTTCTCTCCCAACTACTTTCAGCTTCACAACACACCTCAATTGGGGATATCATAGTCTCGCTGGCTCCAGGCGGCTGGGAGCAGTTGATGGGACTCTTGTGCGGTTCACATTTAAAAAAAGTAAAAATTATTAAAATAGTACCTGTAGGTAGGTACGAGTACATCACGTTTATTGGCGAAATGCATCGTACATATAGTTTTGTATTAGTGATCGATGAACCGGTGGATGCAATCTGTTTACATAAGTTTTTATGATAGTTTGTCAAGTATGTACCTAGTTAGTAATAAGATAGAGCATTATAAAAATATATTATAGAGGAGATGTACTGAATATGGCATACGTCCCTAATATGAGATTGTGGTGTTTCTCAAAATTTATGTAAGAAAAGCCTCTTTAAAACCCAGCGTTCCCGATTCCCCACCGACTCACCTTGAAAAGGTAAGTACTCGTCCGGACGCCGAACACCACACTCACCTGAGAGAGTGATTAAGTTTTTTTTTAAATTGTTTGTTTTTTTACGTAAGTTTCACTTTATTTTTTCTCTAAAATTTTTCTCCACAAAATTGTCAATCTTTCACTGGTAGACAATATTATTATTTAAATTTTATGTTTTCGTAATAATTTAAAGTAAAATTGAAGCAGATTTTATTCTACGAATATATTTGTTTGTATTGATCTTGTTCCTAATATGGGATTTTTTGATGATCCTAATATGGAATACTATCTCATGTTAGGAAGAGTGTTTTCAATATGGAATAATAGAACAATTTTTTTTTTGGTATTCCAGGTTGTATTTTGGCCTGTCGTAGTCGAAAAAGTGTGAAAAAATGTCGTAGAAGAAACAGCGGAAGACGTGGGACAAAAAAATGATAAAAGTCATGGAAGCTGTAAAATAGAAGACCGTGGGATATCAGAGGCGAAGAGTGGATCCAATGTTTAGTCTGCCGCCATTGATGCCGTTTGGAGTGTTCGGGAGCCGATCATATTGATTTTTATGTGAATATTGCAAGCAAAATTTAAAAAATCAGTGTATCCCATAATAGGAGCACTTTTTTAATAATAGTTTTTTCTATTGTTTTACCTTTCGTTTAAAATGAAGACGTTTTTGTATTTCTTTTAATACTTCTTTGACATTTTAAGTTCCGTAACTATATTTCCAAAAATTTCAATGTATAATACTTAATAAACGATTCAATAATAATTAATCAGATTTTTTTTACCTAAGCTATTCCATATTCGGTACATCTCCTCTATAGATACCTATTTGTAAAGCGCCCTTGAAGTGATTTTTCACAAAAATAGCGCTATACAAATCATCCAAATATTATTTTTGTTAGATTTTCAAAACTAACAGCTTTTTAATCCCGTGGGATTGCGGAATAGAATTTAGAAATCCGGCGGGATTCCACGAAATTCGTAGGATTTTTTTATTAAGGGGTATCAAATTGAAAGAATGCCAACATTTCATAAACATTTTTCATTATTTAGTATCAATTATATTTCATAGTAGTATCTATAAATATTATTAAAAAAAAACATTAAAAAGGTAACATAGTACCTACCTAAGTCATTTAAGAGGACTTTTCACATTAATCATCTTTGACATTAGTCAAATATCTAATACATTAAATTTAATTCATACCTAATATTTAAAAAAAATATATTGAATAGGTAAAGTTCCTAATAAACATTATTTAAGGAGTCATAAAACATTTCATTTTGATTTATTTAATAACAATATTGCCTATTTCAGACATAGGTAGGTATCTATGTATCGAATGTGTAGATTGTATAATGCCATAGAATTTGACGATACGGACATATTTACAAACAGCATAAACATTATATTTTAAAAAAAACATGTGTTAAAATTTATTAGCTATACCTACGCTAATATACATCATGGCCATAGACATACAAATAACTAGACGAGAACTTACAGATGAGGGGTAAAAACCAACTATGGCGGGGCGAAGAGAGGAAAGAGACTTGTGATTCGCCAATAAATCAATCTAACAGTATATAGGCACCTCGCACTATATAATATCACTATTTAGTTCTTGATAGTAAAATCTGCTTTTGAATGAAAAGACCTTTTTATATGGGAGCGCGAATTGCATGCCACGGTATGAACAGATGTGTAAAATCCAAATTCGCAAAGTAAGGTTCAGAGTATTTTCATAGTGGAATATTTTGTTTCCGTAGACACTTTTACAAATGTTTCATGATTTACTTGACCCAGTAAACAGCGGCTTTGTGTTTCGCGTCGCTGTGTATCTCGATGTCTAAGTATGTGTTTCATAGACATACAGCGTCCGTGCGTAAAATGTACGATGAGAGCACGACACTGGTCCGGACACGCCCAGCCGGTTCCGAAAAATGGTTCCAATGGGAGGGGGAAATAACACGTTTTTTAACACGCAAGGGCATGTCCATATATTTTGTACGTCCATGATCATGGCAAATATAAGTACCTATGTATTTGAAAAAAAAAATTGTAATTGCTTTATTATTATTTCTCTTACTATGTTTTATATTTTACTAGCTGACCCGGACATGCGTTGCTGTGGCTAACGAAACACAACGCCATCTACTGGATTAAACACCCAACGTTTTAACTCAAAAATCTGTTAATTTGCATACAAATCAAATTCATACCGCCAGCTTTTCAGCTCGCTCGTCCACCACATGCAGACATTCTCTTTAATTATATATTTCAACCAATTTACACAAAAACTTGATAAATTATATAGGTACCTAAACTTCCTCATGAATCACTCTATCTGTTGGTGAAAACCGCATGAAAATCCATTTTGATAAAATTTGATTAAATATCTTGGAACATAAAAATTTAAATTTATGTTTAAAAAGATAACTAATGAAAGAAAAATTAAAAAAAATGAAAAGAAATAAAAAGAAAAATAAAAAGAAAAGAAAAAGAAAAGAAATAAGAAAAATGGAAAAAAGATGAATGAAAATAATAATATGTAGAGATTTTGCTTTATTACCTACCTACCTATTTCACTAGTAGCATCTCTCTTGGTAACAACTAAAACTTTATTTACCTACGCTGTGAACACTTTTAATTGGAATGTTAATATCTATGCACATCCCATTGGCAATTTCATTAATGTTATGAATGTTAACACTCTGTTAATGTTTCAAACAATAAATAAATAAAAAAATAACATTTATAGTATTTTAAGAATACTTTCATTTTGTTGAAATCGCAAAAAATATATTAATTGTCACTGATAAGACCCTCTACAGTCCTTTGATATCAACCGTCTTTGCCACTAATATTTAAAAAAAAATACACTGAAAACGTAATAAGTATCTATTGAAGACTTTGATAAAAAAAAATTATCGTAAAAAACATGGACTATGGAGAGTCCTGTCACCAAAACGAGAATTGAGATTCGAACTTTAAAGTCCAGCAACGGAAAACACGGTGTCTGCGGTGAAAATGTCATCACACATCAGTCCAATTTTTTGGTGTAAATTTAGTATTTTTTAATCCCGCATATGAACACTAGAAAACACACATTTTTTACATTATCTCCACACAGGAGGCCCTAAACAAACAAAAAAACTCCTCCAGGGCCTATGCCCACATTGGAGATGCTGTGTGGAGGGTCTTTTTAGGAAAAAGCATAATTGAATAAACAATATTTTTCGCCCATATTTTTTTTACTTACAGGAGGAGGCCCTGAAGAAAATAATTCCCCTCAAGACCTATGTCAAGATTGGAAATGAGGAGTGTGAAAAAAGGAAGGATAGGAAATTCTGGATAGGAAAAAGGTATATGAGGGATGGGTAGGAATGTGGGGGTTAATGCGTTCAGGAGTGACGAACGTATGAATCCATCCCTCTTACCGCGGTGCAAGGTGATGGGTCGAAAGAGTCCAGTTGGAGAGATCAGAGGTCAAAAGTCTCTCAACCAGTCTCTCCCGATCCAGCCACGCAGTAGGTATGCAAAAGCATCCACCGCCAATACCTAGACAAACCTCACCCCATGAACCCATGCACCCCAGCTAAGTTACCAAACGTAGCGAATTATGTATCACACAATAAATGATTTCCCATACCCGCCTCTCGAATTGCACATGAAAATCCCACAAATCCGCGTGATAAAATATTGTTGAAATCCGCGGGATAGCGGGATGTTGAATTGCAAACCCTAATCACAATATACCAAGCAAATATTTTAACACTCTTTCCAATACATTTTTTATAAACACTATGATCACACTTATTCATAATTACTTATTGATATTCACACTTCACACTTTGTCACTTCACAGTTTGAACATAGACAAACATCTACAAACGACGAAACAGCTGTCACACATAATATAACAACACAGTGAAACTTTTCAAGTTATACAAAATTACAACGATTCACACACAGAGCGATTTTTTTTACACTATTGCGCTTACCTAAGTTTCCGATGTCGAGATTTAAGATTACTTTTAGTATCCCCCTGTCGGGTAACAAAGACAACCGTTCAGTATCGCACGTCACTCGGGAATGGCATTTTACATCAATTTAGTGGCTGGAACTGAACAGCCAGGTATGCATTCCCCTCTCTGTTCCCCATTTTTGTTTTATAGGCAGGTAGTTATTGGTACCTGCCCTAAATCGTAATTATTGACTGGATTTATCGATGCGAAAAAATACAATCAACCAATAATAGAATTTAGAAAAAGGTATGCAATTTTCTTTGTACGGCACAGAAGTAGGTATCTACGGTGACAGTTAGCCTCTCGAAATTATATATGTACTAGCTTTTACCCACGGCTTCGCTCGCATAGTACCTACCTATTAGTGGGAAATTACTGGCAGAATTTATTCTTGCTATTTTGTCTAATAGAAAATAATTATTGTTTAATAGAAAATTTCAGAAAGACGTTTCGCAAATAAAAATTCTATTTTAGAAAATATTTAAATTATAGAAATAGAAATTTATTTTAAGTACCTACTCCCTTTATTAGTATGTTATTCATATTTGAATCCAGAGTAATCTAAAAAAATAAGAAAATGACAGTCCACTTCAAACGCTATGCTTTATAGCAACGTTATGCTTTTTGGTCGGAGAATAAACATTTTTAGAGATATGCAGATATTAACTACGACGCCAAAAAAGTACCTACTCTTTTTAATCACAACAAAGCACTCTTTTTTAGCCTAAAATTAAAAAAAAAAAAACATTGTTTCCAAGGTAACAATTTGTTTGACGTTTGCAATAACTCGATTTTGTTAGGGACAGAAAACGTATGATACATCATTTCATAACGCCACAGCTCATTCATAACGCTAGAGCTTACCAATATATAAAGCCGTTGTTACTTGCAAATAATGTAGCTTTCGATTAGTGAAAGAATTTTTAAATTCCATTCGATATTTATTGCGTGAAAGAGTAGGACCATCCATCCAACCAACCAACCATCCATACAAACTTTCGCATTTATAATATTAGTAAGATATAAAAATGAGTGTAGGTATGTTTGATTGCTAGCTTGCTTGCATGTGTGTTATATGTGTATTGTTCATGTATTGCTATAGCAAGCATAGGAAATGTTTGAAACTTTCAAAATACCTTCTTGTCACCCTCGCGAAGGTTTCTGGATTATTACAACCACATGACAATACATCTGAAAAGTTTTTTTAATCGTTAGAAAAACTCTTACGAACCTGTCAAAAATGTAACAATTTGAGAATGACATTTTGCAAACCATCGATTGTTCAATCAAAATTCAATTTTCTAATAATCTCTTTAAATTATTGAATTTAATTGAAGTACTCCCCTATTATACTAACCCAAATGGAGTACTTTGAGTCTAATCAAGAATTATAGGTTTTTATTTATTTTATTGTTTTAATTTATTTATTGTTATAATACACAAAAATGAATGTTTGTAATATGTGAGAAATGAAAAATTCTTCTTCGTTTTCTTGTGCCCTGCCCGTTCAACGGACTTTGGCTATCATGTTGGTTTTGTGGACTTTGTTTACTGCGGTCCGGAACAGCTCTACAGTATAGACTGGCCAAATCACTGTCTAAGGATTTTCAGCCATGATGTTCTCATTCTTCCAGGGTCCCGTCTTCCAGCAATCTTTCCCTGCATTATGAGATGCAAGATCTCATACTTCTCTGGATGTCTCATCACATGTTCAAGAACTTATTTTTATTTATTCATCCGAACCATAACACCTTCATTCATAACCCTGTTCATCTAGCTTATTTTAAGTATTCTTGTGCAGATCCACATCTCGAATGCATCAAGTCACCTAATTAGCTCTTCCGTGAAATGAAAATTTGTATAAAAAAATTGCAATAGGTGGTGCGCGAGCTGTTTGAAAACTGAATGTACCGGGACTGATTGTTTGGAATGCGGGAGGGGGGAGGGGAACTCGGGAGGAGGGTTCGCGGGACGGGGGGAATCGGGAGAAGGGAGTGGGGAGAGGGAAGGCGGAGTGGGAACGCGTGAGGGGAAGGGGGCGCGGGAGGGGAACGGGGAGCACAGGAAAGGACATGTAGGGAGAAACAATTTATTGCAACAATTTATTATAAAATAATGCGACAGAAAAAGGAATACAAATGTTTGTGGACATCTCCATAAATCGCGCACACATCACGGGACATTACTATTAAAGAATAAAACGTATTATAAAACAGGCCGTACACGGAGTTATCTCGACATACGATCGGGTAGGTACCCACCCATTATCCTGTGTGGCCATCGGATAAAAAATAAATCTGCCCGGCGCGGGGCGGCTGGCAACACCGTCCTAACACAACTGTCACACGGGAATTCGAAAATGGAATGGAATGTCATCCGGATTTGTTGTTCTTTGTTTTTGGGCTCGACAAATTATTGTGTCAAGATTTTTGAAGGAATTTTAAATATTCCTGAAGTATTTAAATAAATTATTATGGTATCTAAGCAAAGGTGAACTTAAAATGAGAAAGAAAATATGTGTCTTCTTTATGTTATTGCATAACTTCTCTTTTAATATGAATTCCGCACAAGAGTCCCAACTGCTCCCAAATGCTTATTTTTTAATGTAAATTCCGCACAAGAGTCCCAACTGCTCCCAAATGCTTCTTTTTGAATGCGAATTCCGCACAAGAGTCCCAACTGCTCCCAAGTGTAGGAGCCAGAGGGACTATGGCATCCCATAATAAATATTGGGTATGTTGTGAGATTAGCTTGGCTAGTATGGATACCGCCGCCCCGGTAACCATTTATTAGATTATCAACACCTTTGCCATAGGTCACCACAGTGATTCGCTACATTTGGTGACTTAGCATTTTTTTTTACATTAGCTCTACGCAGAAGGCCCTGAGGAAAATAATTACCCTCAAGGCCTATACCTTTTAAGGAAAGGAAGGAGGGAAAGTTCTGGGATGGAAAAGGAGTGAGGGGTGGGTATGAATTTGGGGTTCAGTGTGTCCAGGTCATCCGTCGCCAAAACCTAGACAAACCTCAAACCAAAGAACCTGGGCACCCCTGCTAAGTCACCAAATATAGCGAACCACTTGGGATGACCTATTATTTGGTTGGTTATCCAATAAGTAGTTTTTCTAGGTTTTGCGGCGGATGCGTCTGCCCATTTACTGCGTGGCGGGCCGCATCGGGAGAGACTAGTTGAGTGAGATCATTTGGCCTCTCCAGCAGGGCTCTCTCGAACCAACTTGCACCGCAGTGGGAGGGATGGATTCATATGACACACTGACCCCCCAGATTCCTACCCACCCCTCAAACACTTTTCCTTCCCAGAACTTCCTATCTCTTTTTCCCAAAAAGACCTTCCACAAAGTATCCCCAAAGATGACATAAGTTTTTTCTTCTTCAGGGCTTCCTGTGTGGAGCTAATTTATGAACAAAAAAATATGTAGGTAGGTAGGTACCTAATTGTTTTATTATTATTTCTTTTCTTTCATTCATTTTTTTCTTTCTCTGTACTGTATACTTACTAGGTATGTTTTATATTTAATTTTTCTTTTCATTTTTCTGTTATTTCACTAGTAGATAGCATCACCGCCAAAGATATTGAAATACAAAAATCACCACCTAGTAACAACTAAACTTTGATTTACGTATTAAACATTTTTAATTGAGGCGATCCAATAGTACAGGAAAAAATCGAAATCGGATTTCACGCCCTTTATAGGAGGAGTTTAAAAATACTTGAGAAAAAACTCTCGGAAAGGTTGGAATAGGTATTTGGGGAAAAAAAATTACAGGTTGATTTCGTAAAGGCCTGTAAAAAACATTAATTCCTTTTTTACGCATTGTTAATTGTAATAAAACGGAAATTTAAAGTTAATTTCACGAAAACAAGCGGCGCGAAGGAAGGCGGGGCGTGACTGATACGAAATGGGTTGTGTCCAGTGCATGGTTCTTGTGCTCATGCCATAAGGGTCACTTTAAGATCCAAAATCGTAGAGTGCGGGCCGTATTGATTGATGTCAAAAATAACAACGAGAAAATGCATGTTTTATTTTATTTGTGAAGTTCGGACGTAAAAATCATTTTTTTTTGCGATTATTATAAGAGAAACTGAATTTGCCACATTATACAATTAAACCATGTCCGAAAAGGGGTTTATAAGTAGGACAGTTAGCATTCGAAAGTGTTTTTATAGACCTAATACTTTATTTTTTTTCTAGGCTTATTAAAATACTTATAAAAAAATGACCGATATTTTTAAGGGCCAAGGTATGTTCTACACGCAGTATTTAATTGAAGCATCTATAATACTTCTAAGCGATCAAATTTTCAAAACAAAAAACATATGATTTTGTATGATTTTACATTATTTAGTATGACTTCATCTTAATGGAATAATAAATTATTAACAATCTGTAAACGCTTCAAACAATTAATAAATAAAATAAAATTTAAATAATAAAAATACCTACATATTATTGTCACCAGTAAGAAAAAAAAAGTAGAATGATGGTAGGCATTGTTTAATCTCTAATCTGACTTTATATGAATAATTTATAGAGGAGTCTTAAGACCAAACGACCCAAAGATTACATCAATGGACCCCAACTCTAACCAACTTAAAAACGAAAGTTATTTTTAAGTCGAGAGATATTAGAAGAAAGAATATGAAAATATTATCAAAAAATTATAAAAATAATTCAAATATAAACTAAATGAAAAAACACACTTTGTAAACCACCACTTTATTTGAATTAATAATTATTTAACAGACAACCAGGTTTCGCTTAGCTCAAGCTTCATCATGGCTATTATATTGACTGGTTGGCTGTTAAATAATTATTAATTCAAATATAGTGGTGTTTTACAAAGTGTGTTTTTTCATATATGTCACACCACAAAGTATTTGCTTCCTTCGATAAAATCAAATATAAACTATTGCAGAAAATAACTCGTAAAAATCTGTTTAAAATCTTTAGGTCAATCAAATTATATTCTGTAGTACCTATACCTACAGGTTAGTCAATGTAGTTTCAACATTCTTCAATAGATGTCGTTAGTATAGTTATTCGAAGTTTTGTGATATTTCAACAGATGTCAGTTAAGTATTATATTAGAACAGTATCGTCTATCGTCGCTCGTGTCGAATGTACGAACGGTTCCGATGATAGCCGAAGGGAGGAGAAGACTAGGAGCCCCAGAATAACTTAGAGCCTATTAGAATAGGGACGTCTAGTCATAAAATAAATTTAATAAACGTAGGTAATTTAATAAACGAAATTAGATGGCAACGGAAATTTAAATATTAATTTAACTGTCAAAAATTAGACCAACTGGACTCTAATAGGAAAGCATGAAAGAATAATATTATAATAGGTAAGATTCTTGACTACGTATTCGGCGGTTGCGGGTTCAATTCCTGACGTGTGTGACTAATATTTATTTGATTAAATTGTGTTGTTTCACAATTAATTCATTAAAAAGCGAAATGAGTAAGATTAAGAAAGGGACGCTCAGATAGTTTGGGCATATAGAGCGAATGAACGAGGAAAGGAGTGCAAGGAGAATATATGACGCAAATGTGAATGGTAGAGAAGTCGGGGACGCCCGAGAAAGATATGAACCAAGTGAATCAGATACTTGTGTCGGTCGATGTCAAGAGTCTGAATATTCAAAATGAATTGTAAAGCGCCCTTGAGGTGATTTTTCACAAAAACGGCGCTCTACAAATTGTCCAATTATTATTATTATTATTAAAAGAAGAGCATGTATGAGACGATGTATGAATGTGAAAGAGGCAAGGCATGTGTGCGAAGATCGAGTTGTTTGGCGGTCCGTCCTCTCTGCCTACCCTGCGGAAAACGGCGTGATGGTTAATTAGTAAGTTATATTTTGAAAAAAGAAATCATAAAAAAGTAAGTCAGTCTTTGTACAGCTCCAGACGGTAGGGAGCAGTTGGAACTCTTACCCTTCTATCATTCTGGCAATTGATATGACCCGACTCGAAAACTTCGAATTATTATCAAATTTTGGCTACCTATATTATAAATTATCAAAGTAGGTGATATTAATATCAATATCAAAAGAAAATTAGTAGGGAATGTTGGTCCCTACAAGTTTCAGCACACGCGCAGCGTCACGACATCACACCCACCATCCATAACTCGTATAATAAAATATAAACGTTATATCTCTCTCGACCCGCCATAAACTAACATCTTTACCTCCAGTCTCAGCATCCAACAGACCACTGGACCAGTCATGGACCGGAGACCGGATCAACAGGCCGCGGCCGGTTGTTTATCCCGGACTGTCACAATTCACAATGTGGATAGAGCAAGGTTGAGAATAATTACTTACAGCGGGAAGGTTAACACTTTTTTTTTTTTTTTTTTTTTTTTTTTTTTTTTTTTTTTTTTTTTTATTAGGTTTGTCAACAGTGATTTACATGAAAGCTTTCACAGATACAATTACACTGAACCATGGTTGATGCTATCACTAATTAAAGACAAACACAACATTGATAACATAATACTTACATATATATACAATCATTCACACACACACACATACCATATATTCACACATTATACTTCTGGTTTCTTGGTTTGTCTCTGGTTATTATTATTTGTATACCTACCTAGTTATATAGATAGTTTATTTTATTCAATTTACAAGCTGGTTCCCGACATGCGTTGCTATGCCTCTTCATAAAGAAATTATTTCTCCCTGCGTGTCCTTTCACATTCATCCCGTTCCTTTTCCGCCTCCCCTTCCTCTCCCGCATCCCCCTTCCCTACCCTCTCCCCTCTCCCGCTCCCCGTCCCGCCAACCCCCCTCTTACGTTCCATACATTCAGTCCCTGTATAATCACTTTTCAAACATCTCGCGAGCACCTATTGCAATTTTTTTTTACAAATTTAAATTTTTAATTTTATATAATAATATATTACATATCATTATCATACATCAGTTTTTTTGGTTACCCAATTAGAAATTATTAATATATTAACCAACATTCATTTTCGTATATTAGGTATAAGAAAAATCAATCAAAGTTGGTGCTTCATAGATACCTATTTAAAATAAATATAATTTTGGATTACATTCAAAATATCCGATTTCGATTAAATTATTTAATTTAGGAGTTTATTCGAAAATTTAATTTTGATTTAAAAATCGATGGTTTTCAAAATGTCATTCTCAAATTTGACAGTTTCGTAAGAGTTTTTGTAATGATTAAAAAAGTACAAATGTATTGGCAGAAGGTATTTTAAAAGTTTCAAACATTTCCTACACCTATGCTTAATATAGCAATACTATTATAGACAATTCATATATGTACATATAAACATATTGAACTATAGATACATGTAGGTACTAGCAGACCCAGCTACACGTTGCTGTGGCTAACGAAATTCAACGCCGTCTACTGACAACGCCATTACCCAACCTTTATAACCAACGGCATCTGTTAATTTACATACATATCAAATCCTCACCGTCCGCTTGCCAGCCCGCTCCCTTTATATCTTATAGATATTATAAAGGCGTAAGTTTGTATGGATGAGTGTTATTCTTTCACGCAATAAACACCGAATAGAATTTAAAAATTCTTTCACTAATCGAAAGCTACATTATTTGCGAGTAACATAGGCTATATATATTGGTAAGCTCTGGCGTTATGAATAAGCTGTAGCGTTATGCAATTATTTTTCATACGTTTTCTATCCCTAACAAAATCGAGTTATTGCAAACTTCAAACAAATTGTTACCTTGGAAACAATATATTTTTTTTAATTAGGCAATTCACCCTAAAAATAGTGCTTTGTTGGCGTCATAGTTAATATCTACCTATCTCTAAAAATGTTTATTGTCCGGACGAAAAGCATAGCGTTGCTATGTAATTATTTGACGTGGGCTTTCATTTTGTTATTTCTTTAGGTTACTCTGGATTCAAATATGAATAAAATACTAATTCCTACTTGAGGCGAAATCATCAGAATAAATTAGGGGAGTAGGTACCTACTTAAAATAAATTTCTATAATTTAAATATTTTCTAAAAGAGAATTTTTATTTGCGAAATGTCATTCTCAAATTTTGAAATTTTCTATTAAACAATAATTATTTTTTATTAGACAAAAAATCAAGAATAATAACAATTATGCCAATAATTATGCCAGTAATTTCCCACTAATACCATGCGAGCGAAGCCGAGGGTAAAAGCTAGTATTATATACATATATCAACCAATTAACACAAAACCTTGACAAATTAAATACCTAAACCTTCCTCTGAATCACTCTATCTATTGGTGAAAACTGCATGAAAATAGTTTAAAAGATCTAAGCGTACAGACAGCGGGAGCGACTTTACTTTATGCTATGTAATGATAATGATATACATTTCGAATTATAAAATTTGAAAACGTATTTCATCACCTATCAAAAACAATTTTTAATTTTCAGATGCATTCATAAATACTCCATTTATTTTCAGATGCATTCATAAATACTCCATTTATTTTCAGATGCATTCATAAATACTCCATTTATTTTCAGATGCATTCATAAATATCTACTCCATTTATTTTCAGATGCATTCATAAATACTGCATTTATTTTGATTCTATTGCAAAGCTAAAATATTTAGTTCACAATTATGTCCTCTGCGTGCGAACTCTATCTAAATTTCTTTAAATAGACAATAAACAGTGTTAATTTCAAGCGACCTCCCAGGTAAGTATGGTCCTGTATTCATTCATTTTTAGGCAGCATCGCGTTCATTGGTCAAAATATTGTACACATATTTTCGTATCGGTGATCAATGAACCGGTGTATGCAATTTTTAGCCATAAGTTGTTTTTAATTGTTTGTCTAGCTGGTAGTCTTTCTAGATTTTAGGCATGTATGGTAAGTTTGTACAGCGCCCTTGAGGTGATTTTTCACAAAATCGTCCAAATATTATTATTATTATTATTATTTAGATCTTCCGACAAAATAGGCTCGAGGCCTGAGTGGATAAATTTTCCTATAATACAGCCCTCTATAAAGTTTTCATCGCTCTCTGTTAATAGGTAGAAAGTATGGCGGTACCGCCGACCATTAATGTCCTACCAAATGATCATCCCACACCCCTGTTTACAAATTCCCATTAATTACTTCCATTTGAAAAGTCCCTACCCCAATTTTAACATGTTTAATGGTTAATGGCTTTTTTGTCTCTGACTAATTTGTTTGTTTATTATTTTTTTAGTTTATTTTGTGTTTTTATTCGGCGTTTCGAGCATTTTTTAAGTGTCGCCACTCCCCTGAGAGCCAGAGGCTATTTTTGAAGACAGCGAGAGATAATAAAAAACAGCTTTTTTTAAAAATGATTTTTTTATTTAAGTACTTACTTGGGAACATTTGAAGATGGCGGTGAGAGGCAAAATGTTGCCAACTGAATTCGAAAAAGAGCTAAAATTTTGTATATCTTAAGTTGGGACCGAAAATTCACCATTCCGGGGATGGGTAATGTTATTACTTGACAAGAATCCCAGTTGCTCCCGTCTAAAGCAAGTGAGATTATGTCATCCCCAATTGGGGTATGTGTTGTGAGGCTGGAGGTAGTGGCGAGAGGAGGGAGATGGTGTTCCCCATTAGGAAGGTGGGGAAGTACCTAGCTATTCAGAGCTAGTCACCAAACACGGATAAAGACATTTCAACAATTCTGGATGGTGGTCTTACACCGGGGCGATACTGAGAGTATCGTCCACTCTACTTCATATTATAATTAAATGAGTTCAATCATTCGAGGGGTAATGCTCTTGGATCGAATCTCGGCGTGTGCAAATAAATTATATTTGATTAATTTGTATTATGTTTGTTAACAATTTGTTCATTTAAAATAATAAATAGTGTATTTGTTGCACGTTCCAGAGTGGAAGATACTATCATTATCGCTCTGGTGTAAAATCACAATTCAAAATTGAAACGTTGCTTGAAATGGCTTTAGCCTTGTTTGGTGACCATATCTGAATAGCCAGGTACTTTCCCACCTTCGCCTTCCCCTCCACGCTACCTTTAGCCTCACAGCATACCCCAATTGGAGAGGTCATAGACTCACTGGCTCCAGACGGGAGCAGCTGACTCTTGTGAGGTATTCGTATAAAAATAAAATAATCATATATGCCCGGAGACAGTGGGGCTATAGCACCCTCAAACTAGATTAAAAAATATGTTTTGGAACTTATATGTAATTATAAAATCTGCACCTCTCTAAACACTAAATGCTAACAAGGGAAATATCATTGCCAATCTACCCACAAAATCGTAAAAACATAAATATCCAACGAACTTGTAAGAAATGACGTCAAATAATCACCGTTTTTTAAAACGTTTTGCATTCCTTCAGCGAAAAGGCGTTTTAAAACATTAAAACATGCATAAAACAGACATAAAACTAACATAAAACAGTCACAGGCGAGATAAATATGTGCAGCGAACAAATCGAAACATCTATTGATCGTGTTTGATTGTAAAACGAACTAAAAAACACACTGATCCGATGAATCTCACTTGTTTATTATTTGTTTTATTTTCATTGCTTGAAGAACATTCAGATTTACTTTCAAGATGAGTTTATTTAGATCACTAGATCGCTGTAACTATAAAATTTGTAAAAATAATTATGTAAGTCTTTCTTTTATTGAAGTGACTAGGTAATAGGCTATCCATTTCCAGATTTAATTTATTAGCAGAACATCAAAAGAATCAGAAAAGTGATCAGACAGGAAAACAATCAGAAAGTATTGCAGTATTTTCTTCTAATCAATTATCAGTAGGTATACATATACAAAAAAATAAATTTAATGGCTTCGCAGAATGGATGGACCGCCAAGCAACTCGGTATTTTTTACATTAGCTCCACACAGGATACACCCTGAGGAAAGTGATTTCCCACATGGCCTATATCATCTTTGGGGATGTTACCTATATGCAGGAATTGAAAAAAGGTGGGATTGGATGCAAAATTGAGTAATCTGAAAGTTGCCTGTTGTATGCTGATGATTTCTAACAGTATGGAAGATCTACAGTCTCTTATGTCTAGAATTAATAAAGTAATGTATGAAGAATAAGTTAATGATGAATGTAAGTCAGTCTAAAGTCATGGTGTTTGAAAGAGAGAGTACAAAAACAGTGTGCAATATATTTGTGAATGATGAATACCTACTAGGCGATCGGCGATGGTGGATGAGTTTGTGTAGGTATTTAAGAAGTATGTTTACAAGAGATGGGAAGGCTGATAGAGATATTGAAAGAAGGGTGAATGCAGGTAACTCCATTAATAGAGTATTGAACGCTGTTGGCGATGACAAAAAACTGTCCAAAAAAGCGAAGCTAGCCGTCCATAATGGAGTGCTGGTACCTACTCTGCTGTATGGCAGTGAGGTATGGAACAGTGAGGTGTGGAACTGGCAGAGGAAGGATGAGTGTAGACTGAATACTGTAGAAATGAGATCTTTGAGGCGTATTATGGTAAAACCATGAACGATCGTGTGAGAAACGCAAAGATCCGCAAATAATGCAAGGCTGATTGATTGTAAGGGAGCATCCATTAATTACGTGAGCACAAACGGGGGGGCGGGGGTCCAGCAAAATCTCACGTTACTTGAAAAAAATATACGAATTGGCCCAAATTTATCTCACCGAGGGGGAGGGGGGGGGGTCTAGATCGGAAGAAAAACTGCTCACGTAATTAATGGATGCCCCCTAAGCATAATGAGTAAAATTAAGAAAGAGACGCTCAGATGATTTGGGCATATAGAGCAAATGAGCGAGGAAAGGAATGTAAGGAGAATATATGACGCAAATGTGAATGGTAGAAGTCGAGAACACCCAAGAAAGACATGGCAGGATCAAGTAAATCAGATATTTGAGTCGGGCCATGTCAAAAGTCAGAATAATAGAAGAGTATGAATGTAAACGAGGCAAAGGGTTTGTGTTAAGACCGAGTTGTTTGGCGGTCCGTCCTCTCTGCCTACCCCTGCGGAGAAACGGCGTGATGGTTAGTTAGTTAATTATTTAATGTGAAAGAAAGGGCTGCAGCATTATAGCAATAAGGAACGTAGGTTTATTGCCTTTTTTGGGGTTACGGTACCGTTAACGTGGATCGTCACTATAATACTAAAAGCTTCCATTGGCAAATTCGTTATTGTGTAGGTTAATATGCAAAATATATCCTAAAACGTTTCGTCTGATTAGGCAATTTTTATTCAATATTCCATCACATAAATAACCAATTATTTAAATCTAAAAACGATACGATACTAATTCAGTTTTTAGCGTTTCCTAAAGCCATCTTACTGCGGCCATAAATGAGATAAGATCTGTGTTTTATAGATTTAAACAATTTAATTTAGACATATGTGAAAATGGCTTTCCAAAAGAAACGAAGCGATCGGCATTGATTAAATAAGGATCAGTATTGCTTGAAAGAATTAGATTTTAATTTTAAATGTTCGATTTGGATGATTTGTCTTTGACAGGTGATGTAAATGGTTATTTTTATTTATTTGTTTTGTGTTCAGGAAATAATAATTTTAGGCACTTAGCTAATTACATAACGCCATTTTTGCAAGATATCATATTTCAAGATTGTACATTTTGAACAGCCCTGCAGTGTCTAATATTCCCACCATTTCTACTTTCTACATATAATATATAAAAATGAATGCATAATAATAATAATAATACTCGATTATAATAATAATACACGAATGGGAAAGGACACGCAGGGAGAAACAATTTAATTATTAAGTGGCATTGCAATGCATGCCTGGAATTCGCAAGTAGGTAGGTACTATATTTATAAGACTTAATATATGGAACGCGGAAGAGGGGAGGGGAACGCGGAAGGGGAGTTGGCGGGACGGGGAAGCGGGAGAGGGGAGAAGGAAGGCGGAGAAGTCGGAGTGGGAACGCGTGAGGGGAGGGAGAGGAAGGGGAGGCGGAAGGGGAACGTCAAATGGGAAAGAACACGCAGGAAGAAACAATTTTTTTTTTTTTTTTTTTTTTTTTTTATTGATCTATCTATATACGTGATGTTTACAATATATTATTCGATGCCTGTCTCGCTAGGGTATACCTGTGTTGAGACAGGCGTAGAGGTACATAATTACATATCATATATAAGAGTAATATAATTAACAATTCAACATAAAGATGATTGAAAGTGTGGGTAAATCACATAAAGAGAGTTTTCTTATAAATGAGGGAAGAGATACAGTACAGTAGTAAATCCTGTCAAATCTATTTATGGATTTAGATTATTAAGGATTTTATAATTTTAATTTGTTTTATATGGGTAAGGACGTATGTAGATGGATATTTCTGTCTATTTGTAGTTTATTTTACAGATGTTTGCAATAGTGTGACGACCAGTACTTATAATCCATTTCTTTACAACTTGTTTGAATTTGGTCATTGATTCGGTTTGTCTAATCGTAGCTGGTAGTGTATTGTGTAGTTTGCAAGCTATGTATTTAAAGTGTCTTTGTCCAAAGGTGGTTTTAGAAAAGGGAGTTTGGAGGAGTTCTTTGTTTTTGGCTCGGGTATTGTGTATCGATTGTGTTGCTTTGTATAGGGTTATGTTGTTTTTATGTAAATTAACTAAGATGGATCTTGCGTAGAGCTGTTTAATGTCCATAACGTTAAAGGTGTTGAAGATCGTATCCGTGCTGGTAGTAAGAGGAAGTTTAAGGATTATTTTTATTATCAGTTTTTGTGCTTTAATGATGGGGTCGAGGGCACTAGAATAAGTGTTACCCCAAGCTAAAATTCCGTATTCGATGTGTGATTGGCACAGTGAGTAATACACTGTTTTTAAAAGGTGTAGATTGAGGAAATTACGTGTTTGTTTGAAAAAGTATATGGATTTGCGGATTTTGTTTGTAGTGTTTAGTATATGTTGCTTCCAATTTAGGTGTGTATCAAAGGTTATTCCTAAATATTTTATAATGTTTACTTGTTCAAGGCATGGGCAGTTACAATTCAGGTTCGGAGATGAGTTTTTACATTCGTGTATTTTTAATTGGGGGTGGAGGTTTGGTTTTGTGATATTGGTGAGACTAAACAGTAAGTATTTTGTTTTCTGTACATTGAGAGTTAGTGTGTTTGAGTCAAGCCAGTATTTAACCTTTTGAATGCCTTCCTCCGCTTGCGAATAAACGGTAGGCCAGTCTTTCGCTTGGAATAGCAGGACAGTGTCGTCAGCGAAGCTGACAATAGTGGCATCGATATCTAGGTTACACAACTCGTTAATGTATATTAGGAAGAGCGTTGTATTAAGTGGTATAGCAACGCATGCCGTAACTCGCTTGTTCATATATAAAATTGAATGTGTATTTGCTTGTACATATCTATGTTTGTTCCTTATGCGGTGGGTACTATACCATTCATCCATTGTAATGACGAAACTTTGGGGATTTGATGTGCGCATGCCCGCGATGGTTTCTATATATATAATAGTGAGCTCTGGCGTCATGAAATTATGCACGAATGGGAAAGGACACGCAGGGAGAAACAATTTCTTTATTATGTGGCTGTGCAACGCATGCCGGGAACTCGCTAGTGCTATATAAGATTGAATATATAGAACGCAGGAGAGGGGAGGGGAACGCGGGAGGGGGGAGAAAGAAGACGGGGAAGATGGAGGGGAACGCGTAAGGGTAAGGGGTCGAATGGGAAAGGACACGCAGGGAGACATTTTTTATTAAGTGGCATAACAACGCATGCCGGGAACTCGCGAGTTTATAATAATGATTGGATGATTTGTAGAGCGCCGTTTTTCTGAGAAATAACCTCAAGGGCGTCTTATCGTTCTTCTAAATCCTGCATCCTTTACACATCTAGAATCCAAGTCATCGCTGCTAAAGCCAAGTTTAATGGACTCCCTATTTATATTAGTTTGTCGCCTCTACTCAAAATCAAAATAATGTGTCCCAAGGGACAGTTCTTTAGAGAAATTCCTAAACCAGAGCAATAAAGAAGTCCTTTTGCTTTAAATATTGTAGTTTATATGCGGAAGCGGTATAGGAATTTCGATTTTATTACCAACCCGTGAAATTTCCGGTAAAGGTATAAGTACGTTGCAATAAGACTTGATAATAATAATATAATTGGATAATTTTTAGAGCGCCGTTTTTGTGAAAAATCGCCACAAGGGCGCTGTACATTTTATTATGAATTCTTAGTCTCTATCTAATTTTATTATTTACAAATAGATAGGAAAACATACTTATCTGGCAGGTCACTTCTGATAAACACAGTTTAATTAGAAAGTTTATGCTTGGAGAAGATACGGCTTTGTACGCGGAGGACATTATATTTAAAACACTGGATATTTCATGATTTTACGTTTGCTACCCTCATCACTGTTGATATTAGATTTATGAGAAGATTAGTGCCAAATAAGTACAGTTGATATTTATTTTGAAAGACTGGAGAATTTTCATGAAATACGTTCATGAGGTGAGGTTTATCCAGATTTTGGCGACGAAAGTCTGCCCGCCAACTGCGTGGCCTGCTGGATCCAGAAAGGCCGGTTGAGGGAGACCCTTTGACCTTACTAGACGGACTCTCTCGACCCAACATCTTGCATAGCAGTAGGAGAGATAGATTCATAGGTCACTTCTGGACACACTGGATCCACTCCCCATAACGTATTTCCTTCACACAGCATTCCCAAAACCTTCCTCTTCAACCCAGCGATATTGGGATTGGGAACCCAATTGGGATTGCCATAGTCCCAGTAGTTCCGGAAAGTTGGAACTCTTATGCAGTGTTTAATAAACTTAGTCAAATTGCATATAATTGGCATTATAATTTTGTTTTGGCATATAATTTTGTATTAGTGATCGACGAACCGGCGGGTGCAATCTTTTAGCCATAAGTTGTTATAATGGTTTGTCTAGTTTGTAGTTTGTAGTGAAATTGTAGAAATATATTCTAAATTTGTAGGTACAGCGTCCTTGAGGTGATTTTTTACAAAAATTGGGCTATACAAATCATACTAATATTATAATTGTTTTGTCATAAGTAGCCATCGATTTAGTCAACATAATGTACCCACTGAAGGCTGAATTTCCTCCTATTCTGTTGTTATATAATTGTTCTTTAGCATCTTGTCTATAGACCAACCTGCTACCAATTCAACTTTTTCTATGTAAACATTGGCCACTACACGTTCTACAGTGTCTTGCGCCAGTGTTAGAGAGATGTCGTGAATGAACCGCTGTGTCTTGGTATAGGACATATTAAATTACCACCTGAAGTAATTTGATCCAACCTTAGTATGCTCCAGATAACTTTGTTGGTATACCAACTACTTACGTAAGTTCACGGAATATTTAAAAATGTATTTGATAATAATCATAACACTAAATAGAATAAAAAAAATCGTAAATCTATACAATTTTCCAAATAATACGCAATTTCCTTAACATCTAGCTAATGAGTAAGATCAAGAAATGAACGCTTCGATGATTTGGGCATGTAGAGCGAATGAACAAGGAAAGGAGTGTAAGGAGAATATATGACGCAAATGTGAATAGTAGAAGAAGTCCGGAACTCGCGAGAAAGACATGGCACGACCAAGTGAATTCACCTGATCGTGCCATGTCTTGCGCTCGGGTGTCCCCCACCTTCTTCTACCATTCACATTTGCGTCATATATTCTCCTTAAATTCCTTTCTTCGTTCATTCGCTCTACATGCCCAAACCATCTGAGGGTCTCTTTCCTAATCTTACTCATTACGCTTACAAGCCTATTAGCACTCTTTGCGGATCTCCACGTTTCTCTGACGATCATACATGGTTTTACCACACATACGCCTCAGGGATCTTATTTCTACAGCATTATATTCGTATACTTCATTGTCAACTGTTAGCTTCGCTTCTTTGGACAGATTTTTGTTAGCACCAAAGACGTTCAGTCCTCCATTAATAGAGTTACCTACATTTACCCTTCCTTCAATATCTTTATCAGCCTTCCCATCTCTCGTAAACATACTTTCCAGACACATAAACTCATCCACAATTATTCACAACTAATAAAAAACTGTCAAAAGAAGCGAAGCTAGCAGTCCACAATGGAGTCCTGGTACCTACACTGATGATCCGTAAAGAATGCAAGGCTGGTGTAAGCGGAATGAGTAAGATTAAGAAATGGACCCTCAGATGGTTTGAGCATGTAGAGCGAATGAACGAAGAAAGTAGTCTAAGAAGAATATATGACGCAAATGTGAATGGTAAAAGAAGTCGGGGACTCCCGAGGAAGACATGGCGCGATCAATTGAATCAGATACTTGAGTCGGGCCATGTCAAGAGTCAGAATAATAGAAGAACATGTTATGAGACGATAAATTAATGTGAACGAGGCAAGAAGTGTGTGCCGAGACCGAGTTGTTTAGCGGTCCGTCCTCTCTGCCTTCCCCTGCGGGGAAACGGCGTGATGGTTAGTTAGTTAGTTAAAATCAGTATATTACTCACTGTGCCAATCACACATAGAATACAGAATTACTATTGTTTTATAATTTTATATTTTAGTTAATTACTTTAGGTATATAGAAAGATAGTATATTCACAGTCATATTCACTGGGGATTCCTGTTCTTATGCGACTTTATTTAGGTTGTTGTGTTGGTCTTACATACTTCATGTTTTTTTAAGATTTCCTCATCTTCATATTTTTAAACCTCATCTTCATGTTCATTGATTTCCTCATATTCATGTTAGTAATCTCATCTTCACGTTCAAAAACCTCATCTTCATGTACAAATTTATTCCCTGATATTCATATTTGTTGACTTTCGCGTCTCTGTTTTGGATTTCCTCTTCTTCATAATTAATACCAAGTCAGTGGACATCTTCAATTTATCTTAAGACAAATACAAAATACTGTTACTGAGGCAGTTCAGTTATGCACAATAAATACTCTATATTTCTTAGTAAAAGAAATATATGCCTTTTATATTTATTGGTAAAAGAAATATATAGTATTTACATTTTATTTAATCAAAGTGTAATTTTTAAATTGTATATGTAAAAGCATCGAAAAAGGGCGTAAATAAATAAATAAATACTGGGTTAAGAGAGTATTTCTTCTACTGTCCTCGATCTAATCATTTAAGTCCAATAATGAGTGATAGAAATAATTCTGAAACTCCCTCTTTTTACCAGCACCGACACTATCTTCAATTTACGGACATAGAACAGTTCTTTATAAGAAACATTATGGTTCATTTGCTCCAATACAATAAAATACAATACATATCTACATAAACTTACCGATCCAAAAATAACAAAAATGCTCCAAACTGCTTTTACTAAAACTACTTTTGGGTACTTAATGGATTCAAAGGATCAGAAACACTGACCAAATTTAAGCACGAAGTAAAGAATTGGTTAAAATAGGTGGTCCCATTATTGCAAACTTCTGTGAAACACTTATTTTGATGTGGATTATTCAATTTTGAATATATTAAGAAAATTAATTTCCCTCAGGGCCTATATCATCTGAGATGCTGTGTGGATATCTTTTGGAGGAGAGGAAGGAATAAACATTGGTCTTGAAGAGAGACCCATGTTGTAGGAAGGAGGAACCAGAGAGGCCGGCAAATCGTTCCACAGCCGAGCTGAGTCAAAGAAGCGACCCGTTCTCATGTGACAAATGTCAACTGTGTACATATGTTGGGCACGCGTTTGGCGTGTTTCCCGACTATGTACCGGTGCCGAAGGGATCAATGACGTTAGTTCCTCGGAGCATCCTCCATTGAAATACAGGTAGAACAAGGATAGCATTCCCATCCACGCCTGTTTCCTAAATATTGCAGTCCGTCTGTTAAGATATTCGTACGTATGCAAACCTATTTTTATATTTAAATGTATTATAAAACTTCCAAAACATTCTACATAAAATTCAATCTGTACCTAACCTAACCTAACCTACACCTATTAAAAAAATATCTTAAAATTTAGCTTCTTTATGTCTTTCCATTGAGTCACACGTCATTTTTATATTTTGAATATTATTCAATTCAAATTATGACAAACAACTGTCAAAGTGACGTTCCGTCCATTAAAACACATGTATCGGCCTGTCACAGCGAGAAACATCTGTATTTTGTCGGTTTAGTTATGTTATGAATGTCTGTAATTGGAGAAACCGGCTGGCACGCCCACTGAGTGTTCTATTTTCTATTTTCAAATATTCAAATTTGAATAATAGATTATTACCTACAACTCTCTTTCTATGTTCAATTTTACGAGATAAGTAAGAGAATGTATTGTCGTCATTCAAGAAAAAATAATAAAATATTATGTTATTTTTTTTAGTTTTCGGAAAAACTCATACAGGTCTTATAAAAAGCGTTTATTCTCCTTTACTATCATGGTTAGGAATGTGATCTAAACGGTGTTAGAAAGAGAAAATACCACGCTTTATATTCAAATCTAAAAAATAACAGCGAAATATTTAAAATCTACACATTTATGAATCCAAAGTTTCCGACCGCAATTTGAAATTAATATTAATTATGGAACTTTGTATTAATTATTTGTAAATAAACGACAAAATATGAGTTGACGATAACGTTTATAATACATTTGCCTAATAAAATACGTTCTTTTTTTTTCGTTATCAATAATTTTAGTTAAAAAACGTACGCACTTTTTTATGTTTGCATGCAAAAATATTCTTTGCGGATATCCACATTTCTCAAACGATCATAAATGGTTTTTCCACATATAAGCCTCAGGGATCTCATTTCTACAGTATTCAGTCTACTTTCATTCTTCCTCTGCCAGTTGAGTTCTGGTACCTAAACTGATAATCCGCAAATAATGCAAGGCTGCTGTAAGCTAAATGAGTAAGATTAAGAAATGGACCCTCAGATGGTTTGGGCATGTAGACCGAATGAACGAAGAAAGTAAATAATGTATGAAGTGGTAAAAGAAGTCGGGGACTCCCAAGGAAGACATGGCACGATCAAGTGAATCAGATACCTACTTGAGTCGGGCCATGTCAAGAGTCAGAATAATAGAAGAGTATGTACAAGACGATGTATGAATATGAATGCGGCAAAGAGTGTGTGCGAAGACCGAGTTGTTTGGCGGTCCGTCCTCTCTGCCTACCCCTGCGGGGAAACGGCGTGATGGTTAGTTAGTTAGTTAGTTTAACAAGAATAGAAAGACACATCTAATGTAAGTTTGTTTAAATAAGCATCAGAACAGAAATCAACATGTTTATACACAGAAGCACTGTCTCCTGTCAGACGTGTTTTGAATTCTACAAAACGTTTCGCCTCCTTGACACCCGGTTTCCTGTCTTACCTCTTCCCTCTGACAATATTCCTTTCCTCCTGTTTCTATTTCCAACTCACAGTGCCAGTCTGGTCTCCACCATCTCCAGGAATTAATAAGACAGAATCCTGTGCACTCTATTTAATTGGTAGCGAATTGTTGGTATCGCGACATGTTTGCATAAAGGTGGGAAAAGGGATGTGTTGTAAATTGGACGATTTGGACTTTTGTCAAAATTCAACAGACAAATTGGTGGTCTAAATGATAATATACAACTTGTTTAGAGAAGTTTTGTGCTATTTCACTTTAAGATGAAGCCATACTAAATAATGCAAAATCATACAAAATCGTATGTTTTTGTTTTGAAAATTTGACCGCTTAGAAGTATTATAGATGCTTCAATTAACTACTGCGTGTACAACGTACCTTGGCCGTTAAAAATATCGGTCATTTTTTTAAATAATTCTTTTGATAAGCTTAGAAAAAAAAAAGTATTAGGTCTATAAAAAACATTTTCAACTGAAAACTCTCCTACTTATAAACACTTTTTGAAATATGGTTTTATTGCATAATGTGGCAAATTCAGTTTCTTATATAATTATCGCGAAAAAAAATGATATTTACGCCCGAACCTCACAAAATAAAATATAATATGCATTTTCGCGTTGGCATTTTTGACATCACGGCGACAATACGGCAGTCGACGAATTTGTTATATCAAAGTGAACCTTATACCGTCCACCGAAGAAAGACGTGCAGCCGCCCCATTCTTTCGTCATTACTCCTCCGAACGGAGCGGAGAAACAACGTGTTAGGGTCCGCGCTGCTTGTTTTCGTGAAATCAATTTGAAAATTCCGTTTTATTACAATAAACAATGCATAAAAAAGGAATTAATGTTTTTTACAGGCCTTTACGAAATCAACATTTAAAAAAAAATCTCAAATATCTTTTCCAACCTTTCCAAAAGCTTTTTCTCAAGTATTTTTAAACTCCTCCCATAAAAGGGCGTGAATTTCGATTTCGATTTTTTCCTGTACTAGTGGATTGCCTTAAGTTCGTTTAAAGAGTTGGGTAAAATAAAGATAAACGGTGTTAGTTTCGAGCGACCTCCCAGATAAGCATGGTCCTGTATTCATTCATTTTAGGCAGCATCGCGTTCATTGGTCGTGACATTGTACATATATCAGTGATCAATGAACCGGTAGATGCAATTTTTAGCCATAAGTTGTTTTCATTTGTTTGTCTAGCTTGAAGTATTTCTAGATTTTAGAAATATGTTATAATTTAGTACAGCGAGCGCCCTTGAGGCGATTTTTCACAAAAAACGGCGCTATATAAATCATCCAAATATTATAATCATTATGGATAGAGAGCCTTAGTTTCTATGTTCCCGATGGTTATCTCCGTCACCGACAACATAGACTTTTTAATCTCCCGGCTTGCAGGACTAAAGCCTACAATAAACGACATCTTTGTTCAGCCCTATTCCAATTAGAGACCAAAGTCAACATTTTTCGCTTTACGCGATCGCTATTTTCATCTCCATTTTCATATCTACGATTTAAATTGTCATCACTGCAAACAACACATGAACCATGCTGTTTGCTGTGATGCCAACTGAAATCGTAGATATGAAAATAGAGATGAAAATAGCAATCGCATAAAGCGAAAATTATTGAATTTGGTCTCTAATTGGAATCGGGGTGAAAAAAGATGTCGTGTATTGTAAGCATAACTTGCCAATGGTCATGCCAGTCGGGAGAGCTGTCTTTTTGTTAAATAGAATCACTTCGAATATCGATATAATATCAATGAAGCTCAATTTAGACGGCAAGCTTTGTTGCTATTAGTTTAAATCTGCTTACCTAATCTTAAATATTTTCCCTCTTTTAAAAACGATTTAAAATGTTAATTTTGTAAAGCTTTAAGGCGCCGTATCCGAAAGTGCGCTAATATTTAAAACGGTAAAATTGGAGCGTAAATTGTGAAAATGTTTAATAAAACACGACTCGTTTAAAATAGAGGAAAAATCTCTAGGGGCTGTCTAAAACAGCATTTAAAGAAACACTGTGACATTTTCATAGATTTAACTTGTAAAATAACTGAAACAGACGTGAAAATAATAATTTTCGGAGCATACTTTGCGATTTTTTTCCATCGAGGTAATTTCATATAATTTGCGTTTCGGCGTGGGGAATGTATAGGATATTTATCTTCAAAAATAACATACCTATATTTTTTAAGAGCTTAAAAACTTCAAGGTATTTAAGAAATCGGTAGAAATTCGGGTAGCGACGGCTTAAAATAAATAAATTGAATTGAATTATTCAAATATTCGGCAAACGTGTTTCCTCTTAATATCTAAATAAAAAATCTACGCATTTTAGTGTGGAACAATTTCAGATATAAAATATATTAAACCCATTAATTTGTCCATCTCTTTTGAATGTTTTTGACATTATTTTTAATGTCTCTGTCACAATGGGATCAAAAGAACATCACCAGGTGTGCGCAGCCCTCTTCACTCTGGTCTCTTCAGTCAGGAGTCGTAATAAAGTGACAGCGCGGAACATTGGGTAAACAACGCATCTCTTCTGGATTGATCTAATTGTAAACTTGTAATGTTCCGTGTTCCGTGGAACCGTGTTCCCTTGTTCCCTGTGCCGACTGGACGGTTGATTGCTGTTTTGCCGTTTTGCTATTTTAGTGCTGGCAATATGTTCTTAGTTTTGATTTAGATGTATGTTTTTAACGATTGAAGGTTAAAAATAGAGACAGGATTAATAGATACAGAATAAAGGATGAAATGTTTTAATTAGTGCAAAGAGTGAAAAAACGTTTGACGCATTTTAAAATAACATAAACATACTAAATAAACGTCGTTTATTCGCAAGGGTAAGCTGAGTGGACGGACCGCCAAATTGACTCATTCACATTCATACATCGTCTCATACATCGATCGTCCAGTTGATTAGTCAGACGTCTTCGGAAAACGAAATTTGTGTTAAGTATGCAGTTATATGTATAAACATATATCTGGTATAATACTCAGATTACTCCGTAAACGCCACCAAATCAATAAATTATAATGCAGAAAAAAATTGAAATTTCATAACGCCAGAACTCACCATCATATATTATAAAGAAATCTTCGCGGTGCGCGCACAACAACTCACTAAAGTTTTATCGCAATATAATGAACGGTATGGCAGCGCATAAAATATGAAGAAACAAACAAATATTGATTTGTATAGGTACGTATAATATACTGGTACATAATATTTTCACTATTTTTCAGTGTAATATACTCGTAGATATAAGATTTTCACTATTTTTCAGTGTAATATACTCGTAAATATAAAATTTTCACTATTTTTCAGTGTAATATACTCGTAGATATAAGATTTTCATTGTTTTTCAGTGTAATATACTCGTAGATATAAGATTTTCACTATTTTCGCTATTTTGATAAAAGATTTGCACTATTTTCACGATTTTAACTATTTTCGCTGTATTATAATCGTTTTTTTATATTAGCGCGCTCCCTCCTACATTCGTAGAGCGAATGAACGAAGAAAGCAGTGTAAGAAGAATATACGACGCAAATGTGAATGGTAGAAGAAGTCGTGGACGTCCGAGGAAGACATGGCACGATCAAGTGAATCAGATACTTGAGTCGGGCCATGTCAAAAGTCAGAATAATAGAAGAGAATGTATGAGACGATGTATGAATGTGAGTGAGGCAAAGAGTGTGTGCCAAGACCGAGTTGTTTGGCGGTCCGTCCTCTCTGCCTACCCCTGCGGGGAAACGGCGTGATGGTTAGTTAGTTAGTTAGTTAGTTCTTCTTTTTGAAATGTTGGAAACACTAACCGTCACCTCTGGTTCATTAGCCATTAGCTGTGATATAATGCAACCATTGCATTAGTCAAGACAGATTCATACCAGTCTTTGTCTTTTGCTATGGCCACAAAACAAACAATAATAATATTGCAACCACAATGCGTGCTCCGTGAAGTCACTCCTCAACGTAACCACCGGCACTCTTATGGTGGTAGAACTGGACGGGAAAATATACACTTCTAGTAATAAGGGAACATAATATAATACTTGCAGTTCTGTGAAAGTAGACCTAACTAACTAACCATCACGCCGTTTCTCCGCAGGGGTAGGCAGAAAGGACGGACCGCCAAACAACTCGATCTTGGCACACATTCCTTGCCTCGTTCACATTCATACATCGTCTCATACATGCATACATTCTATTATTCCGACTCTTCACATGGCCCGACTCAAGTATCTGATTCACTTGGTCATGCCATGTCTTCCTCGGGCGTCCCTGACTTCTTCTACCATTCACATTCGCGTCATATATTCTCCTTACACTCCTTTCCTCTACATGCCCAAACCATCTGAAGGTCCCTTTCTTAATCTTACTCATTACGAGTAAACCTAACGTCCTCATTTCAAGTAGACCTAACTTCCAAAAAAAAAATTCTGATTTTAAGTTCTGGGAAGAAAAAAGGTAAGAGAGGTGGGTAGAAATCTGGGCGTCAACGCGTTCAGGAGTGACGGACGTATGAATCCATCTCTCCCACTGCGGTGGGAGGCGGTGGGTTGAGAGTCCAGCTGAAAAGGTCTTCCTCTACCAATCTCTCTCAATCCGGCCGCCACTTAGTAGGTTGGCAAAAACATCCGCCGCCAGAACTGATTTATTTATTTATTTCAACGCCATAAAATGGCTTTTACAATCCGGTGATACATGATACACAGTGGTACACAGGAGGGTAATTATAATGATAACAAAATAAGAATGTACATAAAACCAAGTACATATATACGTGTGATAACAACTAGTATTTAGTTATAGGATACAATTATGTATTACAACCAAAAAAAAAGAATATGAGCTCGTATCATAGACATATGAATATTAATAGACCAGAACAGAAAGGTGGGGGGTAGAAACCAACTACAGCGGGACGAAGGGCAGGAAGACGGCTTAGGTGATACGTGATTCGTCAAAACTCAATCTGACAGTATATAGGCATCTCGCATTATAATATCACACTTTCGTTCTTAAAAGTAAACTCTGCTTTTTGAATGAATATACCTTTTTACATGGGAGCGCGAATTGTTCGCCGCGTAATGAACACATTTGCGAAGTCCAAATATGCAAAGTAAGGTCGCCTATAAGGTCGAGTTCAATATTTTGTTGCTGTATTAAGTGAAGACACTTTTATAAATGTTTCATAATTTACTTACCCCAGTAAACAGGGACGGGCACACGCCATGTATCTCGAGTGACAGTGTATGTTACAAAAATGATCATATTATGTGATCTGAATTGGCTTAAAATGGTTTAAAATAATGCTTGCCTATGGAATGTAATTGGCTAAAATTATTGTTACCTTCAGTTTGAAATGACTGAGTTTGAACAAGACAAGAGTTATACAAGACTCATCCGATGAACCCGGGCACACTTGCTAAATCACCAAACGTAGCAAACCACTTGGGTGACACTTGGACGGGGTGTTTGTTATACAATAAATGATTCTCGGGTCGTCGGTTTGCTCGCAGAGGACACTATAAAAAATACTGGAAATGCGTGATTTCACATTTGCTAATTTACCGTCCATTACAGATTGACATTACATTAATGAGAAGATTAGTGGAAAAAGTAGAGTTGATGTAAGTCACTCCTGGACATACTGACCCCAGATTCCTAACCACCCTTTTTCTTCCCCTTTTTTCCGTCCTTTCATTAAAAGACCCTCCACACAGCGCCATATGACATAGAACCTGATGGATTTTTGGCTCCTGTGTGGTGCTAATGTAAACAAATCGTATAACTACATAAAGCGTATATTTATCTGTAGTTACCTGCTAGATTAGTTTGTTTTCTGAATCTGTTTGTAAGGGTGACCGGACAACTCAGAATACAATGTGATTAATTTAAAAAAAAAATGGTTAAATAGGATATGGACTATTTCTCAATTATTTTTTAAATAGCTTTTAATGAATTTTCAAAGAGAAGTTGAGTTGACTTGGTTCAGAGTTGGCATGAAACCATTTTTAATATATAGTGTCCTCTGCGTACAAAATCGTCCAGTTTACAATTTGAGAGGTGGGTATACGTACCGCCACCCCGGCAGGGGCGTGCACAGAGTTTTTGATCAGGGTAGGCAGTAGGAAAATAGAACAAGTTTCACAGGTTAAAATTTCCTTATTTTATCAGATAATTTCAGAATTAAAGTACGAGAAACCTTTTTAAACCGACAATTAGCACTTATTAAAGACAACTATTTAATAGAAATACATAACGGATTTTTTTGTCGTCACTGATTGCTATTTTCTAAATTTATTCTAGAAAGCACTGCTTAATACTAACAAAAAAACCTCATAGAGGCAAATTCAAAAGTTCAGTTCAGCGAATTCAAACAGTTCTACTATATGCTTTGTGCATTTCGTAAACATTGAATTATATATTGTATGAAGTTAGCTCTAGTCAGAAATAATTCCTGTTTAGGCCGCATTTTAGTGAGGCAGTCGGAGGGCGCGCGTTTAGTTTCTAGTTACAGTTTATGCCGCGTTTGTAGTATGCCGTTTGATGTGGCGCTCGCGTAGTTTCAGTTGCTCAGTTTTTTCGCGCTTATTTTTGAAAGTGTGTATTTATTTTTAGTCATAATTTTATAAATTATAATATTATTAACATGCTTATGTTTTACAAATACGGCAGGGTAGGCAGTGCTTATGTGCCTATATGGTGTGCACGCCCCTGCACCCCGGGAACCATTTATTAGATAACCAACACCCCTGCCATAGGTCACATCAAGTGGTTTGCTACCATTGGTGATTTAGCTGGGGTTCATGGGGTGAGGTTTGTCTAGGTCTTGGCAGTGGAGGCGATTGCTTGGTGACGGATCGGGAGAGACGTTTTGACCTCTCCAACCGGACGACACATTGACCCCAGATTCGTCCTCACCCATCGTACCTTTTTTCTTCCCAGAACTTCCTCTCCTTCTTTTCCATAACAGATCCTCCACATATATCATCCATAAAGATTGGGGTCTCCTGCGTGGCCGAGTGGCGTTAATGTAAAAAAAGTCGTCTAATAAAAGGGTGTGTTTATCTGAAGTGACCTACCAGGCGCCCTAGCACGGTCGAACGATAAGAATTGACAGGATAACTTTCGGTAACTTCTCTTCGTTCCCTAGGACAACTGCTGATCGCTAACTTACAAACAAAAGTTGACGTCGTATAAATTAAGAACACATAGTCATTGTGAACTGTTATTTATTCGTTGGCGATCTGCAGTCATGCTAGGGAACGATGAGAAGTTTATTTATTTATTTACTTGTTACCGAAAGCTACCGATACAATCCTTATCGATCGACCGTGCTAGGGATTCAGTTTGTTCACTGTTTGTAAGCATTTTGTAAGTATTAAAATTATGTTTGTAATTCTAAAAACTCACAAAAATTGTACAACGGCCTTGTACAACCTTCACAAAAACGGCGCTGTACAAATTATTCCATTATTATTATGATGTCCCTTGTTGTAAGGTGGTCATTCGCTTCCTTAGAAAGCTGCCGTCATGCATCTTACTAGGTTGTTCCTCTTGGCTGTGGGCTCTGGGCTGACCGATATGCTTCACAGACCACGTGTTATGCGCCCCGAACACTACGACACTACCCACAGACTCACAAACTTATCATATAGAAATAAGTATAATTTAATAATTCACAATTTATTCATTTGTTGTTATATATTTCAGTGCGGTTTACACGTTTACAGGAATACATAACCATATTATAAACATACTAGCAGACCCAGCCACACGTTGCTGTGGCTAACAAAACACAACGCCATTACCCAACCTTTATAAAATCCACACCAACCGCTTGCCAGCTAGCTGCACGGTGAATATTTGACATGTTTACCTTCCTCTTGAATCACTCTATCTATTGGTCAAAACCGTATGAAAATCCGTTGCGTAGTTTAAAAGATCTAAGCCCACATACATTTTGAGCGACTTCATTTTATACTATGTAATGATGCCTGAATGGAATATTTGAATTTCTCGGCTTCTCTCTACTATAATAAGCATGTATTATACATATAAACCTTCCTCTTGAATGACTCTATGTATTGGTGAAAACCGCATGAAAATCCGTTGCGTAGTTTAAAAGATCTAAGCGCACATACATTTTGAGCGACTTTATTTCATACTATGTAATGATGAATATTTGAATTTCTCGGCTTTTCTCTACTATAATAAGCATGTAATATATATAAAACCTTTCTCTTGAATCACTCTATCAATTGGTGAAAACCGCATGAAAATCCATTGCGTAGTTTAAAAGATCTAAGCGCACATCCATTTTGAGCGACTTCATTTTATACTATGTAATGATAATGATGATGATGGTCAAGTCAACCAAATAGGTTCATGCCAAGGGGCCATGCCAAGAGTCAGAATAACAGAAGAATACCTATTTATTTATTTATTAATTTTTGGAAAATCGATAGTTTACATTTTATCAGTTTGTAATTTATGTGCAACTAGCGAGTTCACGGCATGCTTTGCAATGCCACTAATAAAGAAATTATTTCTCCCTGCGTGTCTTTTTCAATTCGTCCCGTTCCCCTTCCTCTCACATGGCCCCTTCCCCTCATGCGTTCCCCCTCCACCTTCCCCTCTCCCGCAAACCCCTCCTCTCCCGCGTTCAATATATTCAGTGCCGGTATATTCAGATTTTACAGCTCGCGTGCCACCTATTACATTTTTTTACAAATTTTATTTTTTTAAATATTACAAACATTAATTTTTGTGTATTATAAGAACAATCAGTCAAATTTGGTACCTAACATAGGTACCTATTTAAAATAAATATAATTTTTGATTAGATCTAAAGTACCTATTCGATTTTGGTGAGTATCATAGGTGAGTACTTGGATTAAATTCATTAATTTAAAGAGTTTATTCGAAATTTGTATTTTTATTGAACAATCGATGGTTTGCAAAATGTCATTCTCAAATTATGACATACATATTTGACAGTTTCGTAAGAGTTTTTGAAATGATTAAAAAAAAATCTTTCAGATGTATTGTCATGTGGTTGTAATAATCCAGAAACCTTCGTAAGGGTGGAAGGAAAGAAGGTATTTTGAAAGTTTCAAACATTCCTATGCTTAATATAGCAATATATAAAGCGAATGAACGAGGAAAGGAGTTTAAGGAGAATATAGGTATGACGCAAATGTGAATGGTAGAAGAAGTAGGGGACGCCCGAGGAAGACATGGCACGACCAAGTGAATCAGATACTTAAGTCGGGCCATGTGAAGAGTCGAAATAATAAAAGAGCATGTATGAGACGATGTATGAATGTGAACGAGGCAAGGAGTGTGTGCCAAGATCTAGTTGTTTGGCGGTCCGTCCTCTCTGCCTACCCCTGCGGGGAAACGGCGTGATGGATGGTTAGTTAGTTACATATATATAAACATGCATATAAGCAAACATGTATTATTTTTTTATATACACATATGGATGTAGCCAAAATAAAACAAATTATGAATTTCTTCCTTGTAACTTTATCTCTAATAAATTCCATGTTACCTATTTGTACCTGTTTTTTTAATATTAAAAATAGTAAAAGACGAAAAACAATAATAAAATAGACCAGAGAGAATGGAACTCCTTTGTTGTTGCAAGTTGCATAGGTATTCATATATCATTATCAGAAATGACATAAGACACTTTATTTAAAATGTGTTTAAACCATAGACATCCAATTACTCCATGGTTTAAGTTAAATTATAATAAGTTATCTAGTGAGACTGATCTCTCGTATTACAAAAAAGTCTAGGAATTAAGGCATCTGAGATATAAACGGTAACATAATATAAGTCAATATTTGATACTGTGTTTTATATAAACAACAATGGATAATCATTTAAACAATAGATACACGTGTAAGTAATTATATTTAAAAAGGCGTCTGAAGTTTTTTTCTAATTTGACGATAATACTGTCTACTGTCTCTGTCCAGTGTTCACATAATAGGTACATCGAGAAACAACGTGGTTGTATTTATATTTTATAATGTAATATGTATACAAGAGTCTCTGGCAATCGTATCCATCCAAGTCAAAAACATATCACTTTCACCCTAACTGTCCTCGAAATTGAAAATAAGTAATTTTATAACAATGTAAAAAAGTCTTATTTATAAGTTTTTGTAAAGATCGTTTCATAAAAAATCTCCAGCCCTAGAGTCCTAAATTCTTTCAAAATAAATATCAACTCTACCTTTGCCACTAATGTTCTCATAAATGTAATACTAATAGTGATGGGGGTAGCATATGTAAAATAATGCAATGTCCAGTGTTTTAAATATAATGTCCTCCGCGTGCAAAGCCGTATCTTCTCCAAGCATAAACTTAATATGTAATTAAAGTGTGTTTATCGGAAGTGACCTGCCAGGTAAGTATGTTTTCTGAATGTATATTTGTAAATAATAAAATTAGATACAGACTAAGAATTCATAATAAATTGTACAGCGCTCTTGAGGTGATTTTTCACAAAAAGGGCGATCTACAAATTATCCAATTATAATAATTATTATTCCTCAACTGGCGTATTTTAAAGCTAAAGGGAGTGGGGAAGGGAAGGATAAAGCGAAGACGAAGATTTAGAAGTATCTGGCTAGAGTGGAAGATACTCTCAGTATCGCCCTGGTGTAAGACAAACATTCAGAATTGAAACGTTGCTTGAAATGACATTAGCCGTGTTTGGTGACCAGATCTGAATAGCCAGGTACTTTCCTCCTTCCTCTTCCCTATCTCCATCCCTCCCCACTGCCTTCAGCCTCACAACTTACCCCCCGTAGTCTCACTGGCTTCAGACGAGAGCACTTGGGACTCTTGTGCGGTAATCAAATATTTTTTTTTTAAATTAGAGCTGATTATCAAACACGACTGAATGGTGGTCTTTCACTAGGGCGATACTAAAAGTCTCTACCACTCACTGATTTCATATAAGTTATCAAAATATGTCATTTTTGAGCTTTGTCCAAGAGGCTATATTTCCGAAAAAGGCTTCATAAAAATTGCAAACTACACATGTACTGCATATTATTATTGTTAGGAATAAATAAATACATTTAAAAATGAAAGTTTGCAAAGCCCCCTGTCCTCTGACCCTTGTGCCCATTCCGAGAAGGTTTAGGACCCTTTAGGTAATAATACTGGGCCAAACTCGGGACCCTGTGGTACGCCCGAACGCAAAACCTTCTACGAAAAACACCAACATCTCGCAATAAGGAGCACATTATAAGAATTGGGGACATAAGAAATAATAAGCCTAATAATCTCCTAACGCTTGCCGCCGCTCCCGACTTAACTGGATTGTTTGTTTTAAGTGATGAAGGGATTTTAAGGTGGTTTTTTTTTGGTTATTGTTGTAATAAGTTTAATGGGTTTTTATAAGCTTGTCAAATAAGCTTTTTCTTATTTCTTATCTACGAAATATTGTAAAAAATCACCTCAAGGGGGCTGTACAATTTATTAAGAATTCTTAGATTCTATCTAATATTACTATTTACAAATAGATACAGAAACATACTTACCTGGCAGGTCACTTCCTATAAACACACTTTAATTAGAAAGTTAATGCTTGGAGAAGATACGACTTTGCACGCGGAGGACATTATATTTAAAACACTGGACATTGCACGATTTTACATTTGCTACTCCCATCACTATTAGTATTACATTTACGAAAAGATTAGTGGTAAAAGTACCTACAGTTGATACTTATAGAATTTAGGACTCTTTAGGGCTGGAGAATGTTCATGAGATGACCTTTTTAAACGCTTACAAATAGGATTGTTTTTTTACGTTTTACAAATTAGTTATTTATAGGTCGCTCGGGCGACGAAGTAGGGGAGGCCCAAAAAAGACATGGCACGACCAAGTGAATCAGATACTTGAGTCGGGCCATGTAAAGAGTTAGAATAATAGAAGAGCATGTATGAGACGATGTATGTATGTGAACGAGGCAAGGAGTGTGTGCCAAGACCGAGTTGTTTGGCGGTCCGTCCTCTCTGCTTACCCCTGCGGGGAAACGGCGTGATAGTTAGTTAGTTTAACCTTCCTACAGAGGCGACAAACTTATTAATCAACTCTTACGTAGTCTCACGGCTTGATTACTGTTACGGCATCTACGCTAGTCTTCCAAAATACCAAACTGACAAACTTCAATCCGTGTTTAATGCAGCGGCAAGGCTCATAACCGGGGTCTCTAAATATTCACACATTTCAGAACACCTTCGTAACCTTCACTGGCTCAAGTGCACTGAAAGAATCCAGTACAAATTGTGCTGGATGGTGTTTAAATCAATCAACGAAATGGCCCCACCTTACATCTCTGAATTATGCGTCCCGGAAAATACCGGTCCGAGGCAATTAACCCTTAGATCGGCAACTTCATCTGCTATAGGCAGACTAATAGAACCCAAACGAAAGCCAAATACTAAGTTCGGAGATCGTGCTTTCGGAGTATCTGGGCCTAAGGCTTGGAATAGACTCCCTCCGGAATTAAGATGCATAAAAAGCCCAACAGAGTTTAGGTCCAAACTAAAAACCTACCTTTTCGGGCTCTCATACCCTTAACTTAATTTAAATATAATCTGAGAGTATCATACTTGTATTGCCTATGATATGTCTTAATCACACTTTTCTTACTGAATTAAAATTACTCGAATCCTTACACATCAATCTGTCTCTCGGAAGATCAAATCCTTGTACTACTGCACCGCCCACCATTAAATGTTGCTTTTACTTTCCAAAATACACTCATTAAAGAATATATTACATATTAATATTAAAATATTTTCAGGACTAAACAACATGTGTTCATAATTATGTCCTCTGCGTGCGAACTCTATCTAAATTTCTTTAAATAGACAATAAACAGTGTTAATTTCAAGCGACCTCCCAGGTAAGTATGGTCCTGTATTAATTCATTTTTAGGCAGCATCGCGTTCATTGGTCAAAATATTGTACATATATTTTCGTATCGGTGATCAATGAACCGGTGTATGCAATTTTTAGCCATAAGTTGTTTTTAATTGTTTGTCTAGCTTGTAGTCTTTCTAGATTTTAGGCATGTATGGTAAGTTTGTACAAATTTAAATTAAATTTATTATTATTATTATTATTTAGCGCGGGCATTGAATGTGAAGGTGAAAGAATTTTTGATTTTTAGGATACGACTGTCTGAAAAGGTGAGTTTTAAGTTTAGCTCTAAACTCCGCCGAGTCTGTGATCATTCTAAGTAAAAGGTGATTTTCTCACGAAAATGGCGCTATAGAAGTCATCCAATTATTATTATTATTAAACTATAGAACGAAAAGGATAATCGATGGAATTTTAAATCCTGGGAGAATTTCGAACTAGTAGTTTCGTAGAAAAAGTACGTAAGGGCGTTAGCCATGAAAAAATTGAATAAAAAATTTCCGAAATGCTACGACCCTAGTCAAAAATTAATATTTTAATAAGGTCATGTTAAAAAAATGTCTTTAAAAATTCCTCGGAATATCCGCCTCATCTGATAGATTTATTGCAGTCCCGTCACGCAAAAAAGGCGAAATAGCTCTTTTAAAAAATGAGGGTCGTTCTATTCTAGAGGCTATGTGTCGTCACACTCAATAAGTCACTTTTTACCCGAAAGGGGATTGACGCTAACCTTTTCTAGGCGATAAATCCTCATTATATAAGTTAGGGGCAACTCTCAGCCAAGGGGCAATGTGTGCCCGGACAGGGGTAGGCAACCTAAAACAATATTAAACATCCTCCATCTTACTTCCATCAGGTACACCAAAACTAAACGCTGAAAAACAATATTATTTCATTTTTTTACATTTTATCTTGATACAAGAAGCCCTGAGGAAAAACATTCCTCAGGGCCTATGTCATCTTTAGGGATGCTGTGTGGAGCGTCTGTTTAGGTAAAGAAAGGGAGACAGTGCTGGAAATAAAAAAAATGTATGATGGGTAGGAGTTTGGAGTTTATGTCTTTAGGAGTGATGAAAGTATGAATCAAGACGATGCGATGGGTCGAGAGTTCTGCTGGAGTGGTCAAAGGTCTCTCTGAACCATCACGCAGTCTAATAATAATTATTATTTTTAATGAATACCGCGCATGAGTCCCAACTGCTCTTGTCTGGAGCCAGTGAGACTATGGCATCCCCATTTGGGATATGTTGTGAGGCTGAAGGTAGTGGGGAGGGGAAGGAGTTGGGGAAGAGGAAGGGAGTAAGAAACTGGCTATTCAAATTTAGTCACCAAATACGGCTAAATCCATATCAAGTAACGTTTGAATTTACTTTTTATCAGGGCGATATTGAGAGTCTCTTCTACTCTGGAACTCTATATTATTTTTAATAAATTAATTGTGAAATAACACAAATTAATTAAATAAAACACCTTCAGATTGTGAGTCGAGAGTTATATCCCTTGACCACGGAGCTCTTTAGTAAGTGGGAAAAAGCATTCTAGAAAAAATCACCTAGACAAACCTCACCCGACGAATTCCGTGATAAGTCACCGAACGTAGAGAACCACTTGGGGTGACCTGTGGTAGAGGTGTTGGTTATTCAATAAATGGTTCCCCGGGCAGCGGTACCCAAAACCAAATTGTAATAGGGGAATCATTAAACCGATCGCGTCGCGTTTCTGCACAGAGTCAAGAGTTTTGTTATATTAGAGGTGGCTGCCCAATTCAACTTGCGATTTTTACATGGTCAGCAGTTGTGTTAACTACTATTAATAATAATATATCAAAAATATAATTTTTTTGGTCATCAAAAATCTCATCACTTTTATCACCAAAATAATGAGTGCAGATATTTAAGAATTGAGCACCCCTGATTCGATTCCCATCCCTTCGGTGGTGTCAGGTTGTTGGGTGTCAATTAGTGGTGCGGTGATTAACTTCCCTGCAGATGTACGCTCTCCGGTCTTCTTCCATTCACCAACGGCCACCACCAGTCACCCGGTCCCTGTCACCCACTCACTAGTCACTAGTCACCCAGTCAGTAGTCACCCAGCCAGCTACCAGCAAACCAGTCAGTAGTTATCTATAGATAATGCGATAGGAAGTGGGATGATAGATCAAGATGATGTCAAGTTTTTGTGGAGGATAGGATTGGGGAGATGTCATGGGTCATATGTCACAGGTCATTTCAACATTGTTTTCGAATTCAAGAATTATCAACAAGACGAAGCCATGCGAAGTAATGCAAAATCATACAAGTATTATAGATACTTTAATTAAATAGTACAAGTAGAACCCATCTTGGCATTAGAAATGATAGAGTATTTTTTTAAAAGTACTTAATATTTTCTGCCTGTAAAAATAATAATAATATTTGGATGACTTGTATAGCGCCGTTTTTGTGAAAAATCAGCTCAATTCATAAAATGTTTATACAATCTTATTTCAACTATTGAAAATAACAACCTATGGCTAAAAATTGCATCCACCGGTTCATCGATCACCGATACGAAACTATATGTGTAATAATTTTCCAATGAACGCGATGCTGCTGTAAAAATGCATTGTACAGGCAGAAAACATATACAAGACCATACTTACCTGGAGGGTCACTAGAGATTAACACTGTTATTGTTTATTTAGAGAAATTAAGACACAGTTCGCAAGCAGGGGACATAATTGGGAACTATAAAATATGTTCTGTAATGAACGTATTTTGAAAACAAAAGCAAAATTTTTACATTACATTTTTACAGCAGCATCGCGTTCATTGGTCAAATCATTGTACAAAAAGTTTCGTATCGGTGATCGAGAACCGGTGGATGCAATTTTTAGCCATAGGTTGTCATAGTGGATTGTCTAGTTTGTAGTTTGAAGTAAGATTGTAGAAATGTGTTACACGTTTGTACAGCGCCCTTGAGGTGTTTTTTCACAAAAATGGCGCTATACAAGTCATCCAAATATTATTATTATTATTATAAAGATCTCTTCAACCCCTGAGGTTAACTTCTTCGCTTTTCGGAACAACTCATATAGGTCTCATAAAATCGTTTGTGTTTCTTTTACTATCATAGTGAGAAATATGATCAAAACTTTAATAATAATAATAATATTTGGACGATTTATATAGCGCCGTTTTTGTGAAAAATCACCTCAAGGGCGCTGTACAAACTTACCATACATGCCTAAAATCTAGAAAGACTACAAGCTAGACAAACAATTAAAAACAACTTATGGCTAAAAATTGCATACACCGGTTCATTGATCACCGATACGAAAATATATGTACAATATTTTGACCAATGAACGCGATGCTGCCTAAAAATGAATTAATACAGGACCATACTTACCTGGGAGGTCGCTTGAAATTAACACTGTTTATTGTCTATTTAAAGAAATTTAGATAGAGTTCGCACGCAGAGGACATAATTGTGAACATATGTTGTTTAATTCTGAAAATATTTTAATATTAATATGTAATATATTCTTTATTAATGAGTGTATTTTGGAAAGTAAAAGCAACATTTAATGGTGGGCGGTGCAGTAGTACAAGGATTTGATCTTCCGAGAGACAGATTGATGTGTAAGGATTCGAGTAATTTTAATTCAGTAAGAAAAGTGTGATTAAGACATATCATAGGCAATACAAGTATGATACTCTCAGATAGGTATATTTAAATTAAGTTAAGGGTATGAGAGCCCGAAAAGGTAGGTTTTTAGTTTGGACCTAAATTCTGTTGGGCTTTTTATGCATCTTAATTCCGGAGGGAGTCTATTCCAAGCCTTAGGCCCAGATACTCCGAAAGCACGATCTCCGAACTTAGTATTTGGCTTTCGTTTGGGTTCTATTAGTCTGCCTATAGCAGATGAAGTTGCCGATCTAAGGGTTAATTGCTTCGGACCGGTATTTTCCGGGACGCATAATTCAGAGATGTAAGGTGGGGCCATTTCGTTGATTGATTTAAACACCATCCAGCACAATTAGTACTGGATTCTTTCAGGGCACTTGAGCCAGTGAAGGTTACGAAGGTGTTCTGAAATGTGTGAATATTTAAACTTATTTAAATTTATTATATTTAAACAGTATTGGAAAGAGAAAACACCACGCTGTATATTCAGTATTGGAAAGAGAAAACACCACGCTGTATATTCAGTATTGGAAAGAGAAAACACCACGCTGTATATGTTATGTGCCAATGTACCCCCATGCTATCATTTGTTATCAATTCTCTTGTGCATGCATATTTGTAACAACTAATTAGTTGGAACCTAGTTATCAATAAATACATAGAGATAGCAATAAACCTAGTTGGACCCTATTAATCAATAAGCACATAATTATAAGAACAATATTTGTTAATTCTAACATTAGATAATTATTTATTATATAAGAGAAATTAGAGAAGCAGCACCAGAGTGAACATTGTAGCCGGACCAGACAGTATCGCTGTCCGTGCATTCCTGTAACATAAATACCGATAAATAAACTATATACAGAAATTATACCGAGTACCACAACATTGACAATCACCTACCGGACCCTAACATAAAAGTGGTGTCAGAAGTGGGATCCTCGAAAAAATATTCCAGAAATATTGAGGAACCTTAACAGGGTTAACGGTACAATTGGTGAAATTGTTAATTCACAAGGAAGCGAATTAAGACAAGGGACTTCTACGGCACATTAAACCGACAGGAACGTCAAATTAAAGAAGAACACATAAAATCTCCATCTTCTGCTGAAGCTGCCGAAAAATCTCCATCCTCTGCTGAAGCTGCCGAAAAATCTCCGTCTTCTGCTGAAGCTGCCGAAAAATCTCCATCTTCTGCTGAAGCTGCCGAAAAATCTCCGTCTTCTGCTGAAGCTGCCGAAAAAATCTCCGTCTTCTGCTGAAGCTGCCGAAGTGCTGGATGCTGGAAGCTGATAACTTCAAAATGTCATTTTTTATGTAAGTTCCTTAAATATTCCTTACCCATTCTATTCGAAATCCTATTTTTCCTGTAATATAAGTTAATTTCATCTCTCTTGCCATTCAACTCTGCTCACTCTCCTTTCGTCTTTTACACAATTATTCACACTAACACTAATTACACAAAATGCCGCCTAAAACAGACACTATTAAACCAGAAAATATTTCTCTAAGTTTTTTAACTAAACTCATACGTACTTTTGACGGTGATACAGACCAATTACCCACTTTTATAAAAAATTGTGACTATGCATACAAGCTTGCGAACGATGACCAAAAAGACATAATTTTCACTTACATTCAAACTCAAGTTATTGGTAAGGCAGACTTAATTACATCTTGTAGATCACTCGAAACATGGGAAGCATATAAATCATTTTTAATCGAAAATTTCACTGAAAATAAAAGTTTTTCACAAATAACTCTCGAATTACAATCTTGTACTCAAAATCGTAACGAGTCAATTACATGTTTCACTCAAAGAATCGATAAATGCTACAGTAATCTAATCAGAGTAATTAAAGCAGAAACATCAAATCCTACTGAATTAATTGGAAAAAACGCTATGGTAAAACAGATGGCCCTCCACCAATTTCTTGTTGGCGTAAATCCTAATTACAGTATTGTGATACGCGGTCAAAACCCTAAATCTTTTGAAGAAGCTTCGTACCTTGCACTCAACGAAGAAAAAATAGTTCAGTACAAAAATCCTAAAAATCCTGTAATTAGCAATACAACCATAAATAAGGTCAATAAAATAACATGCACTTACTGCCAAAAAATCGGTCATAATTCGTATAATTGTTTCAAAAATCCCCAGAATAAACACAAATCTATAAACCATCTTAACACAAACAATGGCGAATCTTTAAAAAAAAGCGAATATTCAAGAACGTGTAATTATTGCAAAAAAAAAGGTCATGTCATATCGGAATGTCGAAAAAGACAATATAATAATCAAAACAAAGGCCAAAATCATGCAACCTCCTCCTCCAATCATTTAAACTCCGGGAATTCCGACCGGACTGCCACGTCGCGGAATATCAACCACATAAAGGCAGAATCCTTAATATAAACGAGTCAACTCCACATATCAAAATCACGTGTCCAAATTCCATTAATCCAAATAATTGTCTGAACCTTCTATTGGACACCGGTGCCGACATCTCTTTGATCAAACTCTCATCTATACAGGGAGACGTTCCTGTAGATGAATCAATCAAACTAAATCTCAGAGGTGTAAATAATTCTAATGATCCTACACTAACTCTCGGCATCGTCAAACTCGAATTTAAATTCAATGCAAAAAAATATTACCACAAAATTCACATAATTCCTGAATCTACCAACGTCCCATTAGATGGATTGCTTGGCAATGATTTCCTACGTCGTGTCCGCGCACATATCAACTACAAATCCAATACTTTACAATTCCATGGTCAACATATTCCTATTCATCACAAAATCGACGCGGGTCAATCTAAATCAATATCTAACTCATTTATAATTAAACCGCGCACCGAAACTCTTATTGAATTTCATGTTCAAAATCCAGAGATCGAAGAAGGACTCGTTCCTGAAGTCGAAATACTTGAAGGTGTTTATTTATCTAAATCAATAGCTAAGGTCAATACAAATTGCAAGGCTCTAGCTACTATATTAAATACAACCGAAAGGTCTGTAAAAATCCAAGCACTCAGTCTCTTCCTTGAACCATTCGAAAAATCTAAATCAAGTTTGTTAATTCAAAATACATCTACAAATAATAAAAACATATTCAATTTCAAATCATCATCAAATAATGGGGCTGAACGTGAACAAACTATATTAAATTCAGTTCGACTGGATCATTTAAATTCTGAAGAAAAACACTCCGTCTTATCTATAATTAAAGAATACCAGAATTTATTTCATTTAGATAATGATACACTCACGACAACAAACGCTGTAGAACACGAAATACATACAACCTCTGAAATCCCAATTTTTACAAAATCATACCGATATCCAGAAATTCACAAAAAAGAAGTCAACTGCCAGATCGCGAAAATGTTAGAACAAAAAATTATTAAAGAGTCGAATTCACCGTGGTCATCACCTCTGTGGGTAGTTCCAAAAAAACAAGATGCCAGCGGGAAGACTAAATGGCGTATCGTAATCGACTACAGAAAACTAAATAATATTACTATCGGCGACAGTTTTCCACTTCCAAATATTTCCGAAATACTAGATCAGATGGGGCATTCGAAATATTTCACTACATTGGATTTAGCTCAAGGTTTTTATCAAATTAATATGAAAAAAGAAGACAGTGATAAAACTGCATTTTCCACTCCACTTGGACACTATCAGTTCAATAGAATGCCAATGGGTCTAAAAAATTCGCCAAATACCTTTCAAAGACTTATGAATAAGGTCCTAACAGGTTTACAAGGCATCAGATGTTTTGTATACCTTGACGACATCGTCATTTATGCGGATAATATTGAAAATCATTCCATTAAGCTACGCGAAGTATTTAGTCGTCTACGAACGCATAATCTCAAACTACAACCAAATAAATGCGAATTTATGAGACGTGAAGTTATTTATCTAGGTCATATAATTTCAAATGAAGGTGTTAAACCAAACCCAGATAAAATTTCAGTTATAAAAAATTATCCTGTTCCAAGAAACGTGAAAGAATTGCAATCTTTCTTAGGACTCATAGGGTACTATAGAAGATTCATTAAAAATTTTAGTGTTGAAGCACAACCACTTACCAAATTATTAAGAAAGGATGAACCTTTTAAGTGGGGAAACGCTCAACACGAATCATTTGATAAAATGAAAAATTTCCTAATCTCTGAACCAATTCTTCAATACCCGGATTTCTCCCTGCCTTTCAATGTTACGACAGATAGTAGTAATTTTGCTATTGGTGCCGTTCTATCTCAAGGTCCAATATCAAAAGATTTACCTATTTCATATGCCTCTCGCACTCTAAATAAAGCCGAATCAAATTACTCAACAACCGAACGTGAACTTCTTGCTATCATTTTTGCGGTAAAACATTTCAGACCATACCTTTATGGTGTAAAATTTAACATAATTACAGATCACAAACCATTAGTTTGGCTATTTAATGCAAAGGATCCAGGATCTCGACTAGTTCGATGGCGGTTGAAACTTGAGGAATACGATTATAACATTATCTTTAAACCTGGTAAGCTTAACTCAAACGCTGACGCTCTGTCTCGAATAGATAGTAAACAAATACTCCATATCAAGATAGATCCAGAACCAAACTCATATGAAGACTTTATTAAATCTCACTATTTAAATAAAAATACAGACTGTCAGAATATCGTTGAAATCAATAATAATTTGCTAACTCAGAAGGATAATTGGTGCCATATAATTTCAAACGATAAGGAGATGTCTCAAGGAATCGCTTTTGAAATAAAAAACCTGATAACTAATTTTAATGAAATCGCTAAATCTAAAAGCGACATAAATGATATATTATATTCTAAATATAATAATTTCAAAATATTCCATTTGATTGCAAAAGAACATTTTTGGGATAAACCCTCATATCAAGATGTATTCAACTGCTTCAGAAAATTAAAAGATATACTAATCTCTCAAAATATTAACTCTATATCGATCCCGACATTTGGAAATGATATAAATAATTTAAACTCAAATAAAATAAAATCTATCATTTTTTACTTATTCGCTGGAACTAATATTAAAGTAACAATTTGTAAAAATAAAATTTGTAATCCAAATATTGAAGATATACCGGATATCATTAAGGAAAATCATGATTCTCCCCATTCTGGACATTCAGGTTTCCACAGAACGTATCGCCGAGTCAAGGACCGATACTCGTGGAGTCAAATGAAAAAAGATATTCGCGATTATATTAAAAAATGTGAATCATGTCAGAAAAACAAAATATCTCGTAAACGTAACATTCAACCCATGGAAATAACTTCAACCTCGGAAAAGCCATTCGATAAAATAGCATTGGACATCGTAGGCCCATTACCTTTAACTGAAAACGGTAACAAGTACATCCTTACGTTACAAGATGATCTCAGTAAATTTTCTCAAGCATTTGCAATTCCGAATCACGAAGCCGTCACAGTCGCTCATCAATTAGTCAACAATTTTATTTGTAAATTTGGAATACCTAAACAAATAATTACGGATCAAGGTAAAGATTTTACGTCCTCAATTTTAAAAGAAATTGCAAAACTTTTCAAGATCAAACAAATTCAAACAAGCGCATATCATCCACAATCCAATGGTGCGTTAGAAAGGAGTCACGCTACCTTAGCCGATTACCTTAAGCACTTTATCTCCGATAAGCAAACTGATTGGGACGAATGGATAAACTTAGCAATGTTTTCATACAACACAACTACACATTCCTCAACTAAATATACCCCTCATGAATTAATTTTTGGAAATAAACCAGAATTACCAACTGCTATTATCAGAGATCCAGAATTTAAATATACTTACGAACATTATGTAGATAATCTCCAATTAAAATTAAATAAATCATTTGAATTCGCAAGAAGTAACATAATTAAATACAAAAATAAATCAAAGGAATTTTACGATAAGAAAAGTGTCAATAATATAACGTACAACCTAAATGATAAGGTATATTTACGAAACGAATCATCCCTAATTCACCATTCCAAAAAACTAACACCTAACTACAAGGGTCCTTACAAAATCTGTCAAATAAATTCACCAGTAAACTATACAATTTTAATAAAAAATAAAAAAGTAAAGGTACATGCAAATCGATTAAAGAGAGCTTTTGTTCCAGATTAATCACAGTACTACAGTCTATGCCTATAGCATCTACATCTCTAAATGAATTCAACTGGGCTGAAATAAATTCATCCTCAGGACTTTTCTATGAACATATTAAATCAGTCAAATTTTATGAAACTTCTTGGAATGTTATCGCATCTTTCGACATGCAAACATTTCAAAATAAATTATTCTCCGTAGAAAAAACTTTTAACAAAACTTATGCTATCTGTAATGATGGCATATTTAAAAAATTATCTTTCTGTGAACCATCCCTTAATATAATAGAACAAATCATACCATCTTTAAAACAACAGGATACAACTTTAAAGGAATTAATAGGTCATTCAAATATCAGACCCAGACGCGCATGGTTAACGCCATTGGCTCTGTATTCAAAATAATATTTGGTACTCTTTCCGAAGATGATGCAATAGTTTATGATAACGCAATAAACTCACTTCAACAAGACAATAACCACGTCACCAATTTATGGAAACAACAGACACAGATTGTAAAAACGGCAATATCTAGTCTAAATAATTCAGTAGTGAATATAGAAAAGAATGAAAATCAGTTTAATATAAATTTTCACAAATTTCAAGCTTATGCCACTGATATTAACAAACACATGTTTGATGTCGAAATCAAACAAGACATTGAATATCATTTAGCTTCACTTACACTCATAATCACAGAATTACAAAATGAATACATGACACTCATCGACGCAATATTATTTGTCAAAGGCAATATATTACATCCATTTATTATAAGTCCTAACCAATTATCTATTGAGCTAACCAAATCTATTCCTTACCTACCAAGCTCAACATGTTACCCTGTACCTCCTGAAACAAGATATGTAAATCAATTGTTACCACTAATTAAGTTGAAATGTTTTTATCTTAATACACGAATTATATTTGTAATGTCAATTCCCTTAACCAATCATATTAATTACGAAATGTATAAACTTATATCTTTACCAGCCAAACGACCAGATAATTATTATGTATTTATTTTACCATCTATAGAGTATCTTGCTATAGCTGAAAACAAGAAACATTATTCAGTAATTAATAATTTAGAATCTTGTAAAAATATCAATGAAAATAATTCAATTTGTGAACTTATCAATCCATTATATTCCATACAATTAAGACCAATATGTGAAACCCAACTTCTATTAAATAATATGACTATCATGCCAAATAAATGTAATATTAGAATCACAAATTCAATTGACGAAGTATGGCATAAATTTGTAAACAAAAATCAATGGATTGTTGTACTTCCTAAACCAACTAGAATAACCATTAAATGTAATAATTCTGATCCATCCGATTTATTTCTAGGAAATATTGGAATATTATCCTTAATGTCGAATTGTAAAATATATACTAGTTCCTCTATAATTTACACAAATTTTAACAACATTAATTTAAATGACATGCTATCATCTAAATCAATTATCCCTCAATTTAATATACTAGAAAAAAATTGTTACTCAGAAACTGGAAATAAAACTATTGCTCTAGAAATTCCAGATTTGTCCTCCAAAATTCAGAGTCTTAATAATGAAGAATTAAATACTGCAAGTCGCAATCTAGATGAAATTTATCTTAATATTGAAACAAAATCAAAAGTAACGCTTCATAAAATCTCTCAGAATTCTTATTTCTCATACCTTTTAATGAGCATTGTCATGTTTATTTTTTATAGACTATACAAATATTATAAATCAAAAAACCAACCGAATAATTTAGACACTCCAGAGGTACCTACACTTATGGTAACACTAGAAGACGACAACGACGCTTTAGTCAGTGGTCGACATACGCGACTTACATCGACAGTGAAGTAAGGAAGATTGTCGAGGTCGACAATTCTTCTAAGGGGGAAGATGTTATGTGCCAATGTACCCCATGCTATCATTTGTTATCAATTCTCTTGTGCATGCATATTTGTAACAACTAATTAGTTGGAACCTAGTTATCAATAAATACATAGAGATAGCAATAAACCTAGTTGGACCCTATTAATCAATAAGCACATAATTATAAGAACAATATTTGTTAATTCTAACATTAGATAATTATTTATTATATAAGAGAAATTAGAGAAGCAGCACCAGAGTGAACATTGTAGCCGGACCAGACAGTATCGCTGTCCGTGCATTCCTGTAACATAAATACCGATAAATAAACTATATACAGAAATTATACCGAGTACCACAACATTGACAATCACCTACCGGACCCTAACATATATTCAAAACTTAAAGTTAATTCCGAGTAAGATTAAGAAAGGGACGCTCAGATGGTTTGGTCTTGTAGAGCAAATGAACGAGGAAAGGAGTGCAAGGACAATATATGACACAAATGTGAATGGTAGAATAAGTCGGGGACGTCTGAGAAAGACATGGCACAACCAGATGAATCAGATACTTGAGTCGGGCCATGTCAAGAGTCAGAATAATAGAAGAGTATGTATGAATGTGAAATCCTCTCTGCCTACCCATGCGGGGAAACGGCGTGATGGATGGATGGATGATTAGTTAGTTAAAGTTTATTAAAAAGTACACTTTTACGAAACCAAAGTTAATAAACTACATACTAATAACAATAAACAGTGTTAATTTCAAGCGACCTCCCAGGTAAGTATGGTCCTGTATTAATTCATTTTTAGGCAGCATCGCGTTCATTGGTCAAAATATTGTACGTATATTTTCGTATCGGTGATCAATGAACCGGTGTATGCAATTTTTAGCCATAAGTTGTTTTTAATTGTTTGTCTAGCTTGTAGTCTTTCTAGATTTTGGGCATGTATGGTAAGTTTGTACAGCGCCCTTGAGGTGATTTTTCACAAAAACGGCGCTATATAAATCGTCCAAATATTATTTTTATTATTAATAATAATAGTTTATTTGCGGCACAGTCCGGAGGAAGATACTCTCAGCAACGCCATGGTGTGACACCACCATTCAGAATTGAAATGTTGCTTGAAATGGCTTTGGAAAATGGAAAAATAAAACAATGAAATTTCCCTCTGGTTTTTTCATGAATATGAGCAGCGTTCGACAAATTTGGAATTCAAAATTAAACCTTATGCCATCCGCATAACGATTTTTATATCAGTTCCGCCCGTCTGCAGTGGCGAATAGACGTCCCTAGACTCTGCATCGTCTAGTTCCGTGAAATCAATTTTAAATTTCCTTATGTCTAAGAATTTCTAAGAAAGGCGTTAATGTTTTTTACAAGCCTTTACGAAATCAAACTGTAAAAAAAACAACTCTCAAATACTTTCTTCAACCTTTCCAAAAGCTTCTCTTCAAGTATTTGTAAATCCCTCCCAAAAAGAGGCGGGGATTCCAATTTCAATTTTTTCCAGGACTAGTGGATCACCTCAACCGCCGCTGTTAGATATAAATATATTTATGTCGTCTAACTTTGTAAAGAGCTTCGTGTAATTATGAATAAACGCTGAGATACAAAAAGGGTCAAGATAAAGTCCAGAGTGAGTTTGTTGGTAAGACGAATGGGCAGTATAAATGGTGTTGTCACCAGGGTGTTTTCACGCCCTGCGTTTCGGTATGCGAGCGCGATTCGTCTTCGGGACAGTGACAGGGCGCATCCATCTGGCGCCAATTATCTTACACTGGCCATTTCTCTTTGTGCTGCCAAGCGAGGTGCGCAGGGCCGGCGCAACTCATTATTTAACCCGCCCGATTTACCAGGATCAATGTTTTGCATTCATCGTGTTTGAAAATTACTGTATTTACTTAAATGTATTTTAATTGATAAGAATATAAACGTAGACTGACTGCTGTAGAAATGAGATTCTTGAGGCGTATGTATGGTAAAATCATGTACGATCGTGTGAGAAATGTGGAGATCCGATTTCTTTGTGTCTTACTTACTATCATGGTGAAAAATATGAACACTAACTAACTAAACTAACTAACCATCACGCCGTTTCCCCGCAGGGGTAGGCAGAGAGGACGGACCGCCACACAACTCGATCTTGGCACACACTCTTTGCCTCATTCACATTCATATATCGTCTCCACGTTTTATATTGAAATATAAAAGTTAACAATAAAAATGTACACCCTTATGAAACCAAAATTACCGACCGCAATTTGAAAAATATGTTTTTGTATTTTTGTGAATTTTTTATTAATTATATTTTCATAAAACTACAAAAAATAGAGGAGGCAATGACCTTTATTTAATAAAGCATGTGTGAGTTCTTACTTTTTTTTGTACCAGTAATTTTAGTTAGAACAAACTTAAAGAGAGCTATTTTAAAAAAATTTTAAGTTTATGCAAAAAAAAAATTATAATTTCTTGTAATAAGATTTTAAAGCGTATCTCATCACATTTCACGAACAGTTTTTAGTTTTCGGATACGTTCAGAAATATACCATTTATTTGGATTTTATTGTAATGCGGAAATAATCTGACCATCTGATAAAACTCGTTTACAAGGTTTTAAATTGCAACTTCAAAGTGGCTTTCAGGAAAACGAATTTAAGTTTTAAAAAGCACAGTGGTCCAAATGCATATTTTTTACTTCAACCAAAAGGTTGTAGGAACTAGTCGTAATTTGATTTTATATATCGGAAATGTAAAAAATTCTGAAATAAGTAGTAGGTACCTACCTATTTTCCGAAAGTAGACGATTCAACGTATGCTTAAACTTTGTATTATTTTACGCTCTGCAAGGAAGATAATTACATGAAAAGGCGATTTTTTTAATTTCTGGATTTTGTATATCAAAATTGCCAAGTATTAGATGTTAAATCTAAATAAAACAAATTCTAATTCACAGATCAAAGGCAAAAAATTAGAAAAAAACCTAAATAATTATTTAATTAATGAAACTCAATCGAAAATCCGAAAAAGAAAAATCAGAAAAAGATACGGTCACATCTGGATCTCGAACCCAGGACCTATGACTTGCCGGGTCAGTGCTCTACCAACTGAGCTAATGTGTCCCTGTCCGATTGGGTCATATTTAACTGTATCATTCTTCGACCAAGATCTAATAATAAAGCGCATTTTTGTGATATTTCACTTCAAGTTCAACTTAATGCATATTTTTATTAGCTTTATTAGCTGTTATTATTATTTTTTATTAGCTGGTAAATAACTAATTTTGTAAAAATAAAGCAAATTCTTACAATTCTCCAGTCTTTCAAATAAATATTAACTCAACTTTGGCATTAATCTTCGTATAAATATAAATGTAAAACCAACAGTGATGAGGGTAGCAAAGATAAAGTCATGCAATGTCCAGTGTTTTGAATATATTGCCCTCCACGTGCAAAGTCGTACCTTTCCCAAGCATAAACTTTCTAATAAAGTGTGTTTTTCGGAAGTGACCTGCAGGTAAGTATGTTTTTGTATCTTTCTGTAAATAATAAAAATAAATAGAACCTAGGAATTCATAATGAATTGTAAAGCGCCCTTGAGGTGATTTTTCACAAAAACGGCGCTCTACAAATTGTCCAATTATTATTATTATTATGTATGATTGCAAGATTCAACCAGAACTAAATGCTATCTCGACGTTTCTTGGTTAAATTTATTCATTTTTATTTAATATGCGACATCTATTGACTTTTCTGCAAGTCTAGGAGGAAAACTTACTTTTAACTTTGAGTAAAACCTTCAAATTGTAACTGTAAAAAACTTTTGATTTTCGATTGAAAAAAAAAATAGTTAAAAATTAATGTTTAATATTTTAATTAATTAATTTGTTCTTAATTAATTTGTCTTCATTAATAAAATATTACAATTTGAAGGTTTTACTCATAAAGTTTTAAAAAAGGAAATAATTAAGTGAAGCTATTTTATGCGCTCTTCTTTGTTTCAAAACGAACTATAAAACTCGAATGTGAATTTTCGAAAACGAAAATGTGGAATGTGAAGAAGTTTAAACCGGAAGAACCAAATTTAAAGACAAACAGCTTTACTTATAAAGAAAAAACTTATTAACCGTTAAACGGTGTTTAGTTACACATTGAAGAGACAGTACATTTTTTATTCCGAATTATCTTAATAAAAAATAATGTTGCTTTGTTTGTCTCTTAATTGTTCCTAAACCATTAATCCAATTGCGATGAAACTTTGGTGAGTTGTTGTGCGCTCGCTGGCGAAGGCTTCTATATATACTGGTGAGCTCTGGCGTTATGAAATTTGTATAAAAATAGTGTAATGCGTGGCGCGCGAGTTGTTTTAAAAATGGTTTAATTTAATATAGTTTAGTACGGAAGGAAGGAGGGAGGGGAAGAGAAGGCGGAAGGGGAACGGGGATGAATGGGAAAGGACACGCAAGGAGAAACCATGTCTTTATTTATGTAAATGTCATTGTAACGCACGCCGAGAATTCTCTAGTTACTAATAAAAATTACGACAAATATATTCCAACGTTATACAAAATTTGCCTAGCCCTGCTGCGGCCCTGTACGGTGTGACAGTTTGATAGAGGGCGCCCTATTAATTTGCTGTTCTGCCCGTCATCGGATGTGTTCTGCATTTCAAACATCTAATCTCTCCTCTTCCTCTTACCCTTCTCTTTTCCGACACTCCTGGCTGCCGACTCCCGACTCCCGACTCCCGGCTACTGCACATTCAGCGCGTAATCCGCTTAATTCAACTTGCATTTGTGCAGAAATTAAGTTTAAATCATAAAATGACTTGCCTGGTACTGTGCCGAATTTAACCTACACGAAAATGTGGCAAGTTTTGTTGTGTGAAATGACAAACTTATAGAAATCAACACAAAACTGATATCGTCAGAAAATCACATAATTTTTTTTTTCTTTTAAAAGAAAGATAAACATTCCAGGTTACGAATAACCCAACAATGTTTGAAAATCTCCTACTACCGCCACACTAAGCGGAAAATGTTGTAAAATGAGGAATCGAACACGCGACGCTCGGGTGGGGTGGAACCCAAATGCGATGCCCACTCAGCTACTAACTTTAAGATTTTGACAGCCGAAAGTATTATCGTGATTCGTTTTTGAGTTATTATGCCGTGTTGCGCTACCTCCTTCTTTAGTCTTTCGGACAGCATTACAGTAATTCAGTATACAAGTTAGAAAGTGTATTTCTAAAAAAACAAAACGTACAGAAAAGAATATTATCGTATAAAGTTACAATTTCGAAGGCAGGAATGCGTAACGCCGTCCTGGGAACCATTTATTCGATAACCAACACCTGTGTCATAGGTCACCGCAAGTGGTACCTACGCTAATTTTGGTGACTTAGCAGGAGTGTCCGGTTTCTTAGGGTGAGATTTATGTATCTAATAGATATATTTATCTAGGTTTAGCAGTGGATGACCTTTAAACCCAAGATTCCCACCCACCCCTCATATGTTTTTCCTTCCCAGAACTTCCTTTCATTCCTTCCTTAAAAAGACCCTCCACATAGCATACCAAAAGATGACACAGGTCCTTAAGGTAATTATTTTACTCAGGGATCCTGTGGAGCTAAAGTAAAAAAAAAAGTTGGTGAAAAAATCTTAAAAATTGATCCACTTTTGAAAGATAAAAACAGGGAAATACGAAGACATCAGTTTCCCTTTAGTTTAGTATTCGGGGAGAAACAGCGACATAGACAGCAACAGTTGCGTAAAAACCTACTTTTTTTATTTTTCGGCACCCGCTTTTCCTCTGAATCTTTAATCAATTCAGAGTAATGCATTTTGAAAACGACGCGTGTGTTGCACAATTCTCAAAAAAAAGTCTTTTCATACTCGACACACGAATAACCCATAAATAACTTCTACAAAATGTTACAAATTCATAAAAAATAAATAAATGTGTACCCCATTATGCTGTAAGTAAATCAATGAATGCCCACAACCCGTAACTCAATCGGTTGTGCATCAATGGTACTAAATGACCCTCGTTAAACTAAACACACGGTTACCACATGGATCACATCTTGGACCTGCTCTATTCAACATTCTGAAATAATAATAGTAATACATGTTCGTTTGACCGATTCTTCTGCAAGAGTCAAAGGAGATACTATTCAATATAATTCACACGGAAGACATCCATTCAGTTTGAAAATAAACGACATAGCACATGTGGTCACGTCAGTGATTTGTGATTTGTGCAGTGCAATTTTGGGTAGGGATAAATGGTTTTTGGATGAAAACAAAAAATACATTCTTAGGAAATGGAAACATGTTAATTTAGTAGCTCATTTTATTTACCACAATGTCATCCTGGGAAAGAGGATAGAAAATTATAAAGAATGTTATCTATGGTTTCGGAGGTCATGGGTTAATTTTCTGATGCAGGTAGGCATAGCAAAACCAAATTCAAATGTTGATAAAACGCGGTTAGCAATACATATGCCAAGGTATTTAGGTAAGTTTTGAAGATGGGCTTTCCCAAACCAGTATCCAAGTAAATGGTTATTGGTAGCACTATTTACTTATCGGTAAAGTTAACACGTCCAATAGTAACAATAGAGGTCGGGGGTTAGGCTCTTGACTAGCGCAAGAAAATTTTATTCGATTGATTTGTGTCATCTTACAATTTAATAATTTAAAAATAATAAAAGGTCTAAATTATGGATCACGTTCCAGAGTGGAATATACTCTCGTTATTGCCCTAGTGTAACACCACTACTCAGAATTGAAACGTTGCTTGAAATGGCTTTAGCCGTGTTTGGTGACTAGATCTAAATAGTCATGTACTTGCCTGCCTTCCTATTTTCATCTCCTTCCCTTCCCCATTACCACAACGTACCGCATTAGGGTATTTTCACAGTTTTTTTTGTTGAAAAAAATTGCGATAGTGAAGTAATTTTTATTTTCAAAATTAATCACTAGGGTTATTTTAAAACTAAAGTTTTAACATTGATATGAGTTTTAAGTCTAAGTTATAGTCGTCTTTAGTTAGAAGTAAGATTGTATTTAGAAGTAGAAATATATAACAAATTATTAGTATTAAAAATAAATCTGAATATAGTAACTATTATAGAAAGTAGGTACCCAGCGAAGTGTTTTTACGGCGCGGAGATTTATGAACAAATATATTTTATCTTCAAAAAGATCAGAAACACAAAAAATGTCCTCTTTTTACATTCACATGAGATAGAGTGTTTACGTGTGGCAAAATGCATTAGCTTTATTGTAGGTATAGGACTTCTTAGAATGGGATGATAAAAACTATCAACATTTCTATTCGAATCTAATAGTCGGAAAATGTAAAGATCACATCTGTGATGATGCGATCTATACTGAAGAATTCACGGCTACGAACTTTAAAAATATACACAGGGTGTATATTTTTAGAGTTTAGCAGATTTTAACCAGCGATTCCTGGCCATAAATGTACTTGCCACTCTAATGCCGCAGAAGAAATATCACACGTGGAAAAGTGAATATGCGTAGGTTTTTAGAATCCCATTGATAGAAAGATGATTCCATTCTTAGATAGGTGTGAAACAGAGCAAAAAATGAATACAGTAGTTGCGATCATCCCGGCTTATCATGGGTTCGGGTCCGGTGTCGCCCTACAAAGACTTTAATTAATTTAAGGGCGAATAATTTCTGAGATATTGTCTCGGCCTTTGTGAAGAGATTGTGAAGAGAAGCAGAGATTTTTGAAGTTTTCAGTACCTAGTTAAAAATTCGATAATAACACGCTGTTGAACTTGCGTTGACATGGCACTGAAACACATCTCCATACTTCCGCTTCTAAGAATACATTGGAAGGATTCAACGACCACAACCTGCGCATGCATAGAGAGGGAGAATGTCACTTCCACATTCCACCTGGTGCGCTGCTGAAGGTCATTTTGTTCGCGCTGTTCAAGCATGTGTGCATTACTTTTCAGCCTACCATCGTAGAAAGATGACATTCTTAGATAGGTGTGAAAAAGGGCAAAAAAATGAATACAGGAGTTGCGATCATCCCGGCTTATCAAGGGCTCGGGTCCGGTGTCGCCCTACAAAGGTATTAGGGCGAATTATTTCTGAGAGATTGCCTCGGCTTTTGTGAAGGACTTTTGAAGAGAAGCAGAGATTTTTTGGATTATCCCAATGCAGGTGTTTTCAAAATTGGTCCGAAAAGAATGCCTTGATTTATGAGAAACTAGCTGACCCGGGAACTTCGTACCGGCTCATAATCAATAACTGTTGTGTTAACTTGTTAGCTTTATTTAATTCAATTTTTTTTATTAATGTTCGTGTTTGGTTTTTCTCACTATCAGAGATGGCGTTGTGTACTGATTCATATTTTTGTGATTTTCTTACTTTTCCACTTACTTACGGGAATGGCGTTTCATTTTCTTTATACGTGAACAAAAGCATAACAATCAGCGAATTGACATTTGACGTTTTTGAATGTTTGGAATTCACTCACTATTCGATATTATATTTATCACAATATTGCTGCAGCTCTTTCAAAAGAGCAGAATTCGTTCCATACAAAATGTATGAGGGAAAGAATTTTCTTCATAATTTTTTCGTGATTTTTTCCGATGTTATTCTGCTATTCAGGGAGGAGACCAATCCAACAAATAAAAGTTCACAAAGATCGGTCCAGCCGTTCTTTAATTATAAATGGAGTTAATAACCCTCTTTGTTTTACAAATCAAGATTAATAATTTGCTGAAATGGATACTCAGATGGTTTGATGATGTAGAGTGGATGGAGGAGAAAAGAGTGTCAGGAGAAAATGTAATGCGTAAGTAGATGAAAAAAGAAATTGGGGACGCCCCTACAAAACAAATTAAGTTAATAATAGAGTCGGTTCACGAGAAATAAAATACAGTGGTATAATTTGTTTTAACTCCTCGACTCGACTCTATGCAAATACGGGCGGTCCGTTTGAAAGATTCTCATATCTTAGCAAACAATATTTAGAGCACAGGCAACGGGTGGGAATGCTGTCCTTGTTCTATCGGTATTTCAATGGAAGAAGCTCCTAGGACTAGCGTCATTGATTCCTTCGGCACCGGTGCACAGTCGGGAAACACGCCGAACGCCTCCCAACGTTGACATTTGTCACATGAGAACGGGTCGTTTTTCCCTCCTACAACACTAGTCTCGTCTTCCTTGCTTTCCACAAAAATACCCTCCACACAGCATTTCCGAAGATGACATATACCCTGTAAAAAATTGTTTTCTTCAGAACCTCCTGTGTGGAGTTAATTAAAAAAAAACAGAGTGTGCAATTCACAAGCGGTAGAAGTCTAAGAAACCATCAGAAAACAAGAGCGTACCTAGCCACAAAACACCACACAAAGAGGAGACCGATTATACTATACTGATTATACTATACGTTATACCGATTATACTATACTGATTATACTATACGTTATACCGATTATACTATACGTTTGTACAGCGCCCTTGAGGTGATTTTTCACAAAAACGGCGCTATATAAATCATCCAAATATTATTATTATTATTATCTCATTCTCTCGCAGGCTAAATCCTACAGATGTTTGTACTGTTTGTCTCTTTTTAGTTTCGGTATTTTTCGTTTCAATCAAATCACAACGGTGCTAAAGAAGTTTTCAGTTAACTCCAGGAAATAATTTCTCAGGAAAGGAAGGAGTGAACTTATGACTTGAAGAAACCCATATTACAAAAAATATATGTAACCTACAATTACTTAGACCCGTATTATATCAGTACAACAAAAATCCATTCACTTTCAAGCAGCCCTCAGCTTCAAAAGCCCTTCCATACATCACAATAGGCATTATCACATTATAACACCATCTTCCGTCAATCCGTAACGCTTCGTATTGCTCTTTTTGTACCAGCGCCCTCCAACAAAGACCAACCCAGCAGGCACCCGACCATAACTACACAATGATGGGCCCTATAGTTGAAGTAAGGGCTACTCAGTACTCAAGTAGCCCTCGAGAACACAATTGAAGATAATAGACAATAAAATACAAGAGATGTGACACGTTTTTGACATCATTTGAACGCTTTGGCCCATAGAGAACCATTGATAAGTAGAGAGAATGACAAACTATCAAAATGCAGTAAGTTTTTGCTTTAATTTTGCATGGATTGGTGCAAATAGGTGTAAATGTTTGGGATAAAGATGTGCTTAGAAGCGTGAGAGAGGGTGCATTGATAGACTAGAATAGATTTATGTTTTTTTTTTTACATGGAATTTAGAAAAAAATCACGCGAAAAATTGGAAGAATGTTGAATTTAATTTGGATTAAAAAGTCAATCACGTAGCCCTCCAAAGTACAATGGAAGATTATAGACATTAAAGTAAAGAATCTCTTAATTTGCGAGGCGGTTATGGGTACCGCCGCCCCAAGAACCGTTTATTGGATAATCAACACTTCTTCCATAGTTTGCTACGTTTTTAACTCAGCATGTCGGGTTGTCCGGGACTTGGCGGCGGATGAACCTGCTCACCCGCTGCGTGGCAGGCCGGATCAGGAGAAGCCGGTTTAGAGGGATTCTTGGACCACTTCAGATGCACTTTCTCGACACATCCCCTTGCATTGCAGTTGGAGGGATTGTTTCATATGACTGTTGTGTGGAGGGTCCCTTTAGAAAAGTATGGAAAGGAAGTTCTGGGAAGGAAAAAGGTACGAGGGGTGAGTAGAAATTTGGAGGTACCCATACCTGCCTCTCAAATTGAATTTATTTAAAGTTTATATATATATATATTTATTTTTTTATATGAATACCGCACAAGAGTCCCAACTGCTCCCGTCTGGAGAGAGAGTCTAGTGAGACTATGGCATCCCCAATTGGGGTATGTTGTGAGGCTGAAGGTAGTGGGGATGGGAAGGAGATAGGTAAGAGGAAGTTGGGGAAGTACCTAGCTATTCAGATCTGGTCACCAAACACGGCTAAGGCCATTTCAATCTACGTTTCAATTCTGAATGGTGGTTTTACACCAGGGCGATACTGAGAGTATCTTCCACTCAGGAACGTGCCGCAAATATACTATATATTATTAAATTAGTAAATTGTGAAAAACACAAATTAATCAAATAAAATTTATTTCCTCGGAATGCGAGTCAAGAGCCTTACCGCTGTTCTACGCCGGCCGTCATACATATAAAATCAAATATGTTTATCGGAGACACTACGTTGCAAATCAATTATTTAGAACTTTGTGTTCATATAAACAGGTAGCAGCCAAAAATATGAGAAAAATTAGTCGAAGATAAATTGTCAATTATTCTTAATTTTAAATATGAGATCAACTAAAATGGCTTTAAAAAAGATGTATCAATGGCCTAGTAGGTTGAGGTGATTCTGGGTTCGAGTCTATTATTTTTCATATTTTCGTTTAGATTTAATAGCATTATCTTTTTTAATGGCTTATTCAAAACTTGAAGAAATTACACTCTGAAGCTCGACCTCCAAACTAATCTGTCTAACCTTCTTTAAAACAATAATAAAGAGACGCCGGTTTTTGGACACAAACAAAACACTGTCTATTAAATTTTCTTGCTATCTTTTCTCATATACATTAATCTTAACATCACATTCGGCGTTATGATTTACTTATCTTAAATAGTAATTGCGAAATGTTCCTAAGTCGTTCACATAATCTAAACTGTCGCAGAGGTTATGAAATTATATCATCAGGTCTGATGGCTTCATTAGTCTCAGGTTTTACTGTTCATACTTGCTTGAAATGCGATAAGAATGTTGGTACGCGTTGGTTGGTATGTTGTATGCTGATGATGCAGTGCTGGTTTCTAACAGTACGGAAGATCTACAGTCTCTCATGTCTGGGATGAACCAAGTAGTATGTATGAAGAATGAGTTAATGATAGAAGTATAAAGTCATGCTGTTTGATAGAGAGAGTACGAAAAACAGTGTGCAATATAGTTGTGAATGATGAAGACTTAGAGCAGGTGAATGAGTTTTTGTATCTGGGTAGTATTACGAGAGATGGGAAGGCTGATAGAGGTATTTAAAGAAGGGTAAATGCAGGTAAATCCATTAATGGCGGACTGAATACCTAAAAAACTGTCAAAAGAAGCGAAGCTAGCAGTCCACAATGGAGTCCTGGTATCTACCCTGATGTATGGAAGTGAGGCATGGAACTGGCAGAAGAAGGATGAAAGTAGACTTAATGCTGTTGAAATGAGATCAAGAAAGGGATCCTCAGATGGTTTGGGCATGTAGAGCAAATGAATGAAGAAAGTAGTGTAAGAATATATTACGCAAATATGAATGGTCGAAGAAGTTGGGGACGCCACAAGGAAGACATAGCACGACCAAGTGAATCAGATACTTAAATCGGGCCATATCAAGAGTCATAATAATAGAAAAGTATGTATGAGACGAAGTATGAATATGAATGAGGCAAAGAGTGTGTGCTAAGGCTGAGTCTGCCCTCTCTGCCTACTCCTGCGAGAAACGGTGTGATGGTTAGTTAGTTAATCTATTATGATTACCAACTAGTGCAGCTTTGAAGAGATCATAGACCTTCACCTTCATTCAATCTGATATTATAGTTTCAAATTACACCTACCAGGATCACAGAAACTCAAAGAGGTAAAAGGAACACAAAACACAAATATTACCTGGACGTTGAATGAATAGTCCCATTCACAATTTGTACCACTGCTGTGGTAGTTTCCTGATCTTCGGCACTAATTATAAATTGGCTATGACATGTTGGAGCGCCAATGTGACAACGGAAGTGTGCACCGTCTGTCCAATTACCTCTAGTGTCACAGTGACACTGTCTCTAATTGTTATGGCATGAACAGTGGACCAGGACACTGGACTGTTGGTTGAACACCCAGATAGTATAATGTTATTGAGTTCTGGAGTTATGAATGAGCTGTGGCGTTATGAAATTATGTAACAAAATCGAGTTATTGCAAACGTCAAAAAAAATTGTTACCTTGGAAACAATGTTTTTTTTTTTAAATTTTAGGCTTAAAAAGAGTGCTTTTTTGGCGTCGTAGTTAATATCTACATATCTCTAAAAATGTTTATTCTCCGAACAAAAAGCATAGCGTTGCTATAAAGCATAGCGTTTGAAGTGGTCTGTCATTTTCTTATTTTTTTAGGTTACTCTGGATTCAAATATGAATAAAATACTAATAAAGGGAGTAGGTACTTAAAATAAATTTCTATTATTATAATTTAAATATTTTCTAAAATAGAATTTTTATTTGCGAAATGTCATTCTCAAATTTTGAAATTTTCTATTAAACAATAATTAATTTCTATTAGACAAAATAGCAAGAATAATAACAATTATGCCAGTAATTTCCCACTAATACTATACGAGCGAAGCCGTGGGTAAAAGCTAGTGTGAAATAAAACAAATCAATTAAATAAAATTGCTTCAATAAACTACATAAATATTCTATTAATTAAATAAAATTGAATAAAATATTTAGTTTCTTCAAAGTTCTTCTTCCCAAAAATAAGCAATTCCCTTTCATTATCAATCTTCGTTCTTCCGAGTCAGCTTAGTCCAAAACAATGCGACCATTAAAGCAATCTAAACGCAGCGCATCTCTAGAGCATATTAGTCATAAAGCACCAAGTTTGAAGTGAATGAATGCGGTCCATCAGTCTTGATGTCTGAGCATTACACGTTTCTGTTTTATTTATTGTGAAGAATTATCTCTCATCAGCATTCCAAATCTCACCAAACCATTTCTGAATAATATAGCCCTAATCAGTGGCGGCTCTCCCCTTAGGACAATGGGTGTTTGACCCCCCAAAATTATAAGACATAATAATAATATTTTTTTACGGAATAAACCGCTCAACGCATCGAATTCTTTACTTGAAATGAACCGCAAAATAATAGCAGTTAGCGGCGACGACTCGCCGGGTGACGAGCAGTGACATCTATCGTGTCAAATGGAAGCTCCAATTCTCACAGATCCCTGGGTCAATTTTTGACTTGCCCCAGCTATAGGATATCTTCTGTCTCTGTGCGCGCCATACAATAAACGCGATGGCACTATGTTTTTATCTTGGAGTAAAAAATTCCCGCGTATAGGTACCACAGAAACCCTAGCGGCGTTTTGGACATGACCGAATGTCGTGGAAGGGAGACAGCATTATGAATCTTATTCGTTGTTGAAAGAGATAGCGATACAACATAGGTCGGTTTTGCATTTTGCAGGCATGCCTCGTCCATTGTATTTGGACAGTACGGGAAAGATTTTGAATAATAATTATTTACGTTGTTATCGACGACGCGTGACGTTTCAAATTTAGTTTGGTGGCACATCGAGAAGTAGATCTTTTCAAATATTATTAATTATCATATTATGATCACTTTTCAACGGACATAGAAAACAGCTTGATTTAAAAATATGTTTGTTTTTTAGGTTCCTAATCTAAGTGACAGCAGATTCTATACATTTAATTATCTAGTTACAGGTAAATCATTTGAAAGGGACCTTTGCTTTAGATAGATAAAAAATATCTATTATAATTTAATAATAAATCTGTTTTTGTTAGGTAGCTGAAAAATGCAAAAAAAAAAACATCGTCAAATTGAAACGCAAGTCTAAATTTAAATAAAATTGATAAATGTCTTTTCTCACCCAATATCTTTGGACATTTTAGGGGTAAAAGGGGACTGCGGACGTGTGTTTCAAAGTCAATTTTTGTTTTTAAATTTTTGAACTTTCTATTTCGGTTTCTATTTTTTCTAACCTACCTAATTTTGTTTTTATATTTTGTATACTTAGATACATACTATCGGTGTGCATAACTATATTGAAAAGTGCCCTCTTTAAAATGATGTGCCAGCGAATACATGAATTATTTAGTGATTTTGCAATTTATAAAAAAATACCCATGTAATTTGAGTTGCGGGTTCATGACCCTACCTGTCTTCAAATTGATATAAATAATAATATGTCGGCATTTTTCACAATATCGAAAAAAGGTAATTTCACTTTTTTTTTTCAAATGACTTCCCATACCTGGAGCCCTAGAGCCGCCTCTGGCCCTAATGCCTGAAGCACACGAAGCTAGTATTTCAAACAAGGATAATAATAATAATAATAATTGGACAATTTGTAGAGCGCCGTTTTTGTGAAAAATCACCTCAAGGGCGCTTTACAATTCATTATGAATTCCTAGGTTCTAATTAATTTTATTATTTACAGAAAGACACAAAAACATACTTACCTACAGGTCACTTCCGAAAAACACACTTTATTAGAAAGTTTATGCTTGGGAAAGGTACGACTTTGCACGTGGAGGGCAATATATTCAAAACACTGGACATTGCATGACTTTACCTTTGCTACCCTCATCACTGTTGGTTTTACATTTATATATTTATAAGAAGATTAATGCCAAAGTTGAGTTAATATTTATTTGAAAGACTGGAGAATTGTAAGAATTTGTTTTATTTTTACAAAATTAGTTATTTACTATGTCGCGAGCCGTGAAGCTGAAGGTGAAAGGTTTTAACTTATGGATACGACTGTCTGAAAAGATGAGTTTTTAGTTTAGCTCTAAATTCCGCTGAATCTGTGATCACTCTAGCGATATTGCGAAAATGCGATAGCAAGCTAGTAACAGATAGCATTTCTAGTAATCTAGTAAGCTTAATTTTGAGAGTAGGTATGGCTACCGCTGCCCCGAGAACTATTTATTGGATAACCAACACCCTTGCCATATGGTTCGCTACGTTTGGTGACTTAGCAGGAGTGCCGGATTCATGGAAAGAGAGAGAGAGCTGTCTTGTTGTTAAATAGAATCACTTCGAATATCTAACATCATTTATTGATATGTATATATGTATATTTTTTTTTTAATGGCTTTTCACCCCAAAGGAGTGTTCTGGTTCATGTGAATGATTTTGTGAGTTTATTATTGATATATTTAACATCAATGAAGCACAATTGTTCTGTTAGATCTGATTATCTTATCTTAAATACTTTCTGAGTTTTAAAAAAGCTTTGAAATGTTAATTTCGAACTATTTTAAAATTAATTGAATGGAGTGAATTTTGTCTAGGTCTTGGCAGCGGATGCGTTGGCCCACTTTCTGCGTGTCAGGCCGGATCGGGGGAGTTGTTGAGGGAGACCTTTTGATCTCTCCAGCTGGACTTTCAATGTTTGGTGACTAGATCTGAATAGCCAGGTACTTTCCCAGCTTCCCCCTCCCAACAACCTTCAGCCTCAAATATACCCCAATCGGTGATGTCATAGTCTCACAGTGAGTTATTAACATAAAAAAAAATCGAGTGCAGTTCACACGCGGTAGAAGCGATCCTTCACCAAAACAATCTCAATCAGCAGGAGCCTTGAAAAGTGAGCTCATAATCAAGTAGGTACTGTAATGCGTCATTTCTGTTTCATCCGAGTTTCAACAATCTCAACCAATAGGACCCTTAAAAAGTGCCATCAAACTTCAATCCGTGTTTAATGCAGCAGCTCGACTCATAACCGGAGTCTCTAAATATTCACACATTTCAGAATACCTTCGTAATCTTCACTGGCTCAAGTGCCCTCAAAGAATCCAGTACAAATTGTGCTGCATGGTTTTTAAATCAATTAATGAAATGGCCCCTTACATCTCTGAAATATGTGTCCCGAAATACGAAATTTGGAGATCGCGCTTTCGGAGTGTCTGGACCTAAGGCTTGGAATAAACTCCCCCCGGAACTTAGATGCATAACAAGCTCAACAGAATTTAGGTCCAAATTAAAAACATACCTTTTTGGGCTCTCATACCCTTAAATAAAAATACCTATCGGAGAGTATCATAAAATTTTGTTTTTGTTTTCAAAATACGCTCATTACAGAACATTTTATATATTATACTTCCCAATTATGTCCTCTGCGTGCGAACTGTGTCTAAATTGCTCTAAATAAACAATAAAAGTGTTAATCTCTAGTGACCCTCCAGGTAAGTATGGTCTTGTATATATTTTCTGCCTGTACAGTGCATTTTTACAGCAGCATCGCGTTCATTGGTCAAATCATTGCACATATAGTTTCGTATAGGTGATCGATGAACCGGTGGATGCAATTTTTAGCCATAAGTTGTTGTCGTCTATAGTTAAAATAAGATTGTATACCTAAACGTTTTATAAATTTGTACAGCGCCCTTGAGGTGATTTTTCACAAAAACGGCGCTATACAAGTCATCCAAGTATTATTTATTATTATTATTATCAAAATCAATGCGGCCAATGAGCGCAGTTTAACGCTTCGTATATACCTACTGTAATGCGTCATTTCCGTTTCATCCTAGTTCCAAATCACAACGGTGCTAAAAGAGTTTCACTTTAAAAAGCTTGATAACCTGGTTTGAAATATAAGCCTCGTGTGCACCGGGCATTAGTCCCGAATAGGTGATTTTGGTTAATTGGTCAATAAAAGCAAAATTTTATTAGAATTTTTTCATCTTCAAGCTTTGCCGCCAATGAAACGATTGTTTTTATTTCGGCAAGGTTTTGTATTCTTTGGTTATGAAAGGAGCAGAAAATATTATTGTGTTGAATAAATAATAACGTTTATTGAACAGTTCAAAACTACGATCAATGGTTACCGCTGACCTCGGGTTGAAAATTATTATTTTTTTTTAAATTTCATTCTTTGTTTTTTGAATCGCAAATCTAAACTGATCCCTGATGCTTATTATTGTAAATACCATTAGTCCAGTCAAATAAGGATTTCACTCCTAAATGAAACGGAATAAGCTGAAACTTTGTATAAACCTTTATTATAATATTCTACATGTTGCCTCAAAAGTCTCATAAGGTCAAGTGTGCGCGTCTTTGGATATTCAAGGTCAAAGGTCACGAAAATCAGTTTTTTGGAAATATCTCGCTTCTTTTGCCTTGAATCGTATTTGCATTCATACAAAAGTTGTAGAGTATAAAATTCTCTACAAATTTTGTTTTAATAATTTTTTTATACGGTTAACCGTTTATAAGATTGAGCGCGAAGAGAGCGGAGCGCACATCCGTACATGCCATGCATGGCGCAAGGTCAATGGCGAATTTAAGTTCATTGTGCGGTTTATAAATTAACTATTTAATATTTTATTTATAAATGTTACTTATAAATCAAATAGTCATTTAATATTACTTACCTATTTCAAATAATAATTATGTGAATTATTGGAAACATATTGTAAATATAATCTCATTAAGAATGATTGTATTTTAAGAAAGAAAATTGTATTTTAGGAATAAATAAGGTATTTTGGTTTTAAATGTGTACATAGACCCAAGTCTACGTACACATTAAGAGTATATCTGGAAATACAGAACACCATTAAGAGTATTCGAAAAAATCCATATATCCATTAAAAGTACTCGAAAAACATACTCCTACTTAACGACCTTTTTTATATTTGCAAGATGCATCATCAAATTTTCCATTGTTTGTATAAATAAGACCGTTTTCTTTCTGATGGAACCACTTTATACCAAGTTTATTCGTTAGTTTTAAAGTGCATCTTGGCAACGACGGACGTAAGATTATAAGAGTTATCATGGCTGATTTGTGTTTTATATGTAATAAGTCACTTTCTGATGGTAATGCTGTAAATGTTATGCGCGGTAGACAGACCATAAAAGCAAAGTGTTGAAAGAAATGATGGACACATTAACTATTTAAACACTTTAACTTCTGTAAATGTTCATACCGAGTGTCGAAAAGTGTACATTAGTAAAAATTCAATCAGAGCATCGAAAAAACGCCTCGAAGAGAGTGAACCTTCAACGTCGTCAAGTGTACCTCGCAAGAAAAGAAATGAAGTGTTTGATTTCAAAGAATTGTGCTTATTTTGTGGCGAAGCAGCTGATGAAGGAGCAGAGGTGAAAAAACACAGGAAGTACAAACGCACTATTAGTAAAGTAAGCACTCTCGAATTCAAAGACAATGTTATTAAAAGAGCAGCAGAACGAAGCGATTGTTTAGGAGAGTTAGTAAAATATCGTGTATCTTATGACTTATGAGCATGACTTGATAGCTGCTGAAGCAAAATACCACGCCTTTTGCTACAGTAATTTCTTAAAGCCTCGCCAAGATGGTCAAGTCACACAATCAATGAAAAAGATTTTTGACTATATAGAAAATCATGAAGATTCCCAATTTACATTGTCAGAGCTTAAAGATGTCCCTTCGGAGTATGTAACAAGTGATCAGACAAAAATTTTAAAACTACAACAGAAGTATTTAACTGATATAATAAATCAGTGTTTTCTGATTTTTTGAAATCTGAAGTTTTTGAAGGTTTGGAGATGAATGTCATTGATAACGAGGAAAATGATGATAATGACTTTGAGCGACCGGAAGAAGAAGATGATGATGAAGAAGAAGAACACGAACTCCCATACCGGCTAACTAATAATTAAAGTAAGAAAAAATCTTCCCATTAAAAACTTCAACTTGGATTGTACAAATTTATTGATAGATGATTGCTAAATAAAAATATTATTAAAAAATGTATTCCTAATTTCTTTCCTACTTGTTCTAATGAGATTATAATTAAAATATAATATTAAAAATAAATAAATTACCGAGCCGAATCCTCTGATATGAAAATATCTGGAGTCGGTGAATTATTTTCCCATTTGGTCTCTGGTAGATTGACATGTTGTTCTTCTATTGTTTTGTATTTATTATACTTATATAATGCACTTACATAGCGTGGATTGACTAGATGATCCTTTGTGGAAAAGTGTGTGGAAGGGTTTAGTTTTTCCTGTGGGGTAAGATTTAACCCAGACATAAAATCGGACGCATTAAAAAAATTACTTTATTGTTTATTTGAAAAAGGCAAGTAATATTAAATGACTTATAAGAAATATTTATAAATAAAATAATTAATAAATTAAAGATTTAAAAAAAATATTACATAAATAAAATATATTAAATAGTTAATTAACTAATATTTAACGAATAATTAATTTAAAAAACCGTTCGATTAACTGGGATTCGCTATAGACCTCGCGCTACGGCATATACGGCTGAGCGCTCCACACTCTTCGGGCTTTATCTTAAAAACGGTTAACCGTATAAAAAAATAATTTAAACAAAATTTGTAGAGAATATTATACTCTATAACTTTTATGTTGAACGCAAATACGATTCGAGGCATAGGAAGCGAGATATTTCCAAAAAACTGATTTTCGTGACCTTTGACCTTGAATATCCAACGACGCGCACGCTTGACCTTATGAGACTTTTGAGGCAACATGTAGAATACCAAAATAAAGGTTTATAAAAATTTTCAGCTTATTCCGTTTCATTTGGGGATTATCCCCCTTTTTTAGCTTAACTGACTGGACTACATATATATTTTGATATTTTCACGTTTACCGAACAGCGACGATACAAAAGGCAAAAAACATACGTTCTTTATCAAAATAATGCTGCAGCTCTTTCTTACACGATAAATAATGCTGAGACAAAAGATAAGACACCCAATGCACGTAGGTTGAAAAATGGCTAACCTTACGTTTTTTTCATTAAAATTACTGTGGTATTTTCTCTTTCTAACACTGTTTATATAGGTAATATTTCTCACTATGATAGTAAGGGAGACACAACGATTTCTATGAGACCTACATATATGAGTTGATCCGATAAGCGAAAAAATTTGCCTGAGTTAATAATCTCCATCAGCGAGTAAAACTGTAGGCTGTATATAAATTTTTTTAAATTAATTTTTTTTAAAAGAAAGACAAACATTCCCGGGTTACGAATAACCTGACAATATTTGAAAATTTCCTACCACCACCACATTAAGCAGAAAATGTTGCTTGAGTGAGGACTTAGCCAGCCGAGAGGAATCGAACACGGAACGCCTGGGTGGGACCCAAGCGCGATGCCCACTCAACCACTGACCAGTCGTAATGGTAAGCTCTGGCGTTATTAAATTTGTATAAATGAAAATGTGTGAATTTCATATATTTTAGCGGCAGGGAGGAAAGACAGGGAGGTGCGGTTCGCGGGGATGGAAGAGACAAGGGAGGGGGAAGGACTTGCAGATTTATTTGAATGGTATTGCAACGCATGTCGGGTACCAGCTAGTAATATATAGTGTTTGGAAAAGCAAAAGCAAAATTTGATGATGGACGGAACAATAGTACAAGGATTCGATTAGAATATTTATCTTCCTAAATATGATTCGTCCCTCAGTAAGAGACAGATAGAGGTGCAAGACTTCGAATAATGTTATTCCAATGTATTACTACATTTATAATGTGAATTTTTTGCAATGTGCATTCTGAAAGTAAATGCAATCAAAAGGTCAAAACTACTCACGGAGGTCGAAAAGAGTAACTCGTTATTCTGACTGCCGTCAATGGTGAAACCAGATCTTCAATGTTCACATTTACATTCTGAATTCTACGACGATGCACTTTTATTGATGCACTCAGAACACTTGACTGCAACACCTAATTGCATCGTCATTTTGACGATCCATTCATGATTTTGCAGAGCTGCTGAACGCATTGAGCTTTAAAGATTATGACAATCATCAAAAATTAACTTTCAACAGGAAGTCTAAATCACGTCGTTTGTCGAAGTAGGTATTTTAATTAGAGGTGCTGAACAGATTAACACATACACGTGTATTGCGGGGGTGTTCTGGGTGCCATAAGTAAGGTAAGTCTTCCCTTACTTTGGATTTTAATTGTTTTTTTTTTCAAACATTAACTCCACACAGGAGGGTTAATTCCCCTCAGGGCCTATATCACCTAAGGGGATGCTGAGTGGAGGGTATTTTTGAGAGGAAGTTCTGGGAAGGAAAATGGTATGAGGGGTGGGTAGGAATCAAGGGTTTAGTGAGTCTAGGAGTGACGGACGTATGAATCCATCCCTCCCACTGCCGTGCAAGGCGATATTCCGAGAGAGTACGGCTGGAGAAGTTAAAGGAACTACCTCAACCATTCTCTTTCGATCCAGCCCGCCATGCATATGCATCGACCGCCAAGACCCGGACAAACCTTACCCTACGAACCCAGGGCACCCCTGCTAAGTCACCAAATGTAGGGAACCACTTGAGGTGACCTAATTACCTTTAAAAAAAAGGCTTATACTAAAAAAATTCCGCCGGAGTTAGCGATGAAGCATTTTTATTGTCGCCAAATATTTAAATGTATCTCGTGGCTCAAGGGTTGTGGCGCCAAGTAGCGAATATATTCTAAAAATTGACCGTTGGTTTTCAGTGCGCTTACGTCATCGAGCGGGGAGGGGGGTCCGATAAAAGCCTCGAAATTCATCCTGCGCGACGAGAGAACCAATCATAACTTCGCAACCGAAAGGGTTTACACGAGTTATACGTGCGTCGTCATGTAGATCTTGAGGTGCTCCAAAAATAAAGCTGAGCAAAAAAATATCAAAGTTGTCGAGTAAAAAATTGTGCGACAGTTTATGAAAAGTTATAAAATTGCTTGTTTCAGATACTCAATTTAAATTATAATTCCCTACACTGTTCTTAATTTAATGTCATTGTAAGATTTTCCAAAATAAAATAAATATTCATGGAAATGTGACATTAATTTTCCCCAAAAATATTTAATAATTAATAACTTACCTTGCTGAAGAGTCTGCGTCTATTCTTGCTCTTTTCACCTGAAAAAGAAAGATATTTATTAACACCACATTTTATTTCTTGTCTCCAGGTCTTGTCACAGCACTGTGCAATCTTCTATATAAAAATCAAAATATGTTTGAAACTTTCAAAATGCCTTCTTTCCACCCTAGCGAAGGTTTCTGGAGTTATTACAACCACATGACAGTACACCTGAATTTTTTTTTAATCATTCCAAAAAACTCTTACGAAACTGTCAAAAATGTTACCTGATGTATTAAGTAAATAAGAATTATAGTTATTTTAAAGAGGTAGGTGTAAGGTACCAAATTTGATTGATTGTTCTAATAATATACAAAAAAGAACGTTTGTAATATATTAAAAATGAAAATTTGAATAAGAAAAAAAATTGTGTGCTTTAGACTTAGACCACACGACTGAAGTAAAACTTCACTAACTTATATCTCCCTCTTATCCTTACCCTCCTTATCATTATCCTCATCCTTATCCTTATCCTTATCCTCATCCTCATCCTCGTTCTCATCCTCAACCTCATCCTCATTCTTATCCTTAGCTTTATCCTTATCCTTATCCTTATCCAGCTTACTCCCCAAGTCAAGCGTGGGTAAAGGCCCGACCGTTCGCCTCGCATCACACTTTTCGTAACGCATTCACCAGCTTGCCCCTCGAGTCGGGCGTGCGCAAAGAAGTTTTACTTCAAAAAAATTGCAATAGGTGGCACGCGAGCTGTTTTTAAACTAAATATACTGGGACTGAATACATAATTGGCGGGACAAGGGAGCGGGAGAGGAGACAGGGAAGGCAGGGTAGGTGGAGGGGAACGCGTGAGGGGAAGGGGACATGAGAGAGGAAGGGGGCACAGGACGAATGGGAAAGGATACACAGGGAGAAATAATTTATTTATTAAGTGCCATTGCAACTCACTAGTTGCTGATATAAACCAAAAGCAATAATTTAAAAGCCATTATAACATTCTCTTCAAGAGTTCTAAATAGCAAAAATTATTACTCCATAATAAATATCTACCTACTAAATTTACGCTTTACAGAAGCTAACATTCACTAATTCGATGTTTAAATGATTATTAAATAACAGTTACAGTCTGTCAAATAAGAGTAGAAAATAAATGAGGGCGCCACAGTTGCCCAAATGGCAATACTAAAAGTATAATCATGGTGTTAATCTAAAGCTGTGTAACCTACATTTTTATTGAAAAGGCATAAAAGTGAAAAAAAAATGATTGCAATACAGATACCCACTGATCTCAAAATTAGAATTGTAAATGGGTATACTATTATTATACGTTTGCAATTTTGTGTTAACAAAATGAAGAAAAACGATATTGTAATAAAATATAAAGCACACTTTAGAAATTGCTCACAATTATTTAATATTAGCTTAAGTACCTAGCTTTGCCCGGGCTTTAGATCATGCCTCTAATTTTAAATCTGAATATATTTAACTCATTCAGATCTAAAAGTAGTGTAACTAAACTCACCATTAATTATTCTTCCTTTCCGCCTACTGTTAAATTCAAATCTATGTTAAATTAAATGAAAGCCAATCACTTTGTAAGACTCAATTTAATCAAATTTATGTAATTTTGTAGGTACCTTCACAATAGTGCTTCTTCGATTTAATTTTTTTTTTAAGAACAAAAAAATGTTTTTAAATTTGTGTACAGTGTTTTGAATTTTCAGTGTCATTGCACTTTTAAAGAAAATTTGACAGATAAATTGGTGTTGCCAGCCTAAAAATTTCTTAGTTCGATTTTTTATATTTTCTACTCTTATTTGACAGACTCTATATAGATTAATGAATGTTCAAAACGGTCGTTATATACCGTGATTAGGCCAATATGTCATCATTTTTTGACAGCTGAAGAAATATAGAAGCCATTTTATTTTACTTTTGAGGATTTTTACCGAAATATACGTAATTTATGCGGATACTAATACTAATGTAATAATCGTTGAATTATGAAATATTCTCATGAAAGATGCTTTACAAAAAATATGCGAAACGCGACAAGCGAAATTTTCAATATTCTTGAATATTTTCAATTTCAGCCTTGCTAATAAAAAATCATTTCCCAACCGTTTTAGTTACACATCGTATAAAGACCGTAGGTACATTTTAAAATTCAATTTACGATACTAAAACCGACGACATCGCATTTTCCATTCCACGCATTCTTGTAATCTCTATATAAATCGTGGTTTTGTTCTTAAAATGGTCAATTAACTATTACTAGCTGCTGACCCTGCCACGCGTTGCTATGGTTAACGAAACACAACGCCATCTACTGGATGGTTACTCAACCTTTTAACTCACACCGCCATCTGTTAACTTCCATAAAAATCAAATCTACAACGATCGCTTGCCAGCCCACTCTTCCACCACATACAGACAGACATTCTCCTTTAATTATATATTTCAACCAATTTACACAAAACCCTATCTATTAGTGAAAATCGCATGAAAATCTGAAAAGTAGTTTTGAGTTTATCGCGAACAGACAGACAGACGCGGCGGAGGACTTTGATTTATAATAATATGTAGAGATATTCGTATAACTAAATATAATTAAAACTTATTTATGTTATTTCTCATCAGTTTTAGTAAAAAGTTATACAAGCATGTTGTAAATTAAACTTTCGTATTAAGTCAGAAAATGGGGTTTTATGTTATATGGTTATACCTACCAGTAATAAAATAGAATTTTATTGTCTAAATTTTATAAGAATTGAAGAAACTGAAAAAAAATAAAAAAAATTCACAATGTAGATATTCTTAACACCTTCAGAAATATCGAACAGAAGAAACGCGTACGATCATAAATTAGTACGTGAGTATGAAATGTATCGGGAGTATCTCCTATCCTTATCCTATATTCCTCTTCCTCTTCTCTTACCTAAAATTAGTTCTGAGATATAATTAAATTCTTATCTCTAAGTACATTTAGCAATAAGAAACTTTTTAAAGCCAAAATTGACTTATTTTTTTTACATTGGCTCCACACAGGAGGCCCTGAGGAAAGTAATTCTCCTCGGGGCCTATGTCACCTTTGAGGATGCTGTGTGGAGGGTCGTTTTGGAAAGGAAGGAGAGGGTATTAGGAGTTTTAGGAAGGAAAAGGATATTAGGAGTGGGTAGCAATCTGGGGGTCAGTGTATCAAGGAGTGATGGACATATGAATTCATCCCTCCCACTGCGGTGCAAGACGACGTTCCGAGAGAGTACGCCTGAAGAAGTCAAAGGGACTCCCTCAACCATTCTCTTCCGATCTGGCCTGTCATGTTGGTGGGCAAACGCATCCGCCGCCAAGACCTAGACAAACCTGATCCCATGAACCCGAGCACCCCTGCTAAGTCGCCAAACGTAGCGAACCACTTGGGGTGACCTATGGCAGGGGTGTTGGTTATCTAATAAATGGTTCCCTGGGCGGCGGCACCCATATCCGCTTCTCGAATTATTATTAATTAACTTCATATTATTCATTTTTCATACTTATATTACGGAAGCTGTTTTTATCCTACAAATAATTTTTTTTTAAAATAACACCTTTTTAAATGACAAGTACCAGAGCTTTGCTACAATTTCAAAAATTTGACAAACAATGAATCAACAATCAACACACCCAAAAAAATACTGTAAAAAAAAACAGGAAACGATGACATCACCAAATCAACGCTCATAAAAGGATACAATAATTTTACAACGTACTCTCGAGTTAAACAAACATAAAAGAAATCTATAAAAATTGCAAATTATTGGCAGATTGTTGAAATAGGCGACAAATAAACATGGCAACTGCTTTAAATTGCCATTTATTATAACTTTATTACATTAAAAAACACACGATCATTGTATATTTTTAACTCTTGTCGTGTGCCTAGAATTATTAGCATATCATTACGGATGCAGGTATTTGTTTAAAGCTTGAAATAAAAGATGTTGTCCTCATTCTTTTGGACAATATAGTTTTTGGTTTGCATTGATTATTCATTGATGGTGTTCGTGCTAAATGTTCTTCTTTAGGCTAAAGGACATTGGCATAGGTCAGATTTTAATCCGTTTCATTTTTATTCAGTTATGATTTACAATCGTATGTCAATAAATTTTTATTATTATTGTATGCAAGAATTGAAAGAAATGGGATTGGGCGCGAAATTGAGTAATATGAAAGTATTTTGCCTATTGTATGCTGATGATGCAGCGCTGATTTCTAACAATATGGAAGATCTACAGTCTCTCGTTTCTAGGATATAAAGAATATCACGGAAAATAAATATTACAAATTTGAGGTACGTGCAAGTATAAAAAGATCATAGTGGCAGTTTTACTACGAGGGCTGTCCGTAAAATAAGGTCTCCAAGGGGCTGCGGTCACGAGGAACAATTTAAACGAGATCCGGGAAAAACGACATGTAGCCTGGTTTCCCTACGCCAAATCACCACTTAGTCTCGGCGTGGTAGCCGTTCGAGATGAAGCTTACGCTCGCCGCACCCGCTAGGTGTGAATTACGCTCTATAATTTGATTTTTGTGCAAAGAACAAAAACCCAGTAGAAATTCATTCTCAGCTATTTGAAGTGTACGGAAAACATTGTATGAGTGCGAAAACGGACGCAAATGGTGCAGAGAATTTAAAAGCGTGCCGGACGGCCATCGGTTTCAGATGAAAAAAATGCCAAAGTGGAAAATACAATTATTGCAAATCGACGGGTGATGGTTCGGGAGTTCTGTGATATGATCCCTGATGTCAGTAAGATCATTATTGACAAGATTTTGACAATAAATTTAGGAGACCACAAAGTCTGCCCAAGGTGGGTCCCAAAACGCTCACCGAAGATCACAAAGAACAACGGATTGAAGCAGCCCGCAGATTCCTTGAGTGCTACGACATCGATGGCGAAGAATTCTTGAACTCAGTTGTGACTGGGGATGAGACCCGGATACACTAAACGACCCCAGAGATAAAGGAACAATCCCAGTGGCATCATTCAGATTTGCCGATGCAAAGTTTAAAAACGAATTAACGGCGAGTGCGGCGAGTGGAAGCTCCATCGCGAATGGTTTCCACGCCGAGACTAAGTGTCACAGAGGGCGCAATTTGGTGGGGATTTGTCAAGGGGAAACCAGGCTACATGTCAGTGTTGCAGATTGTGCTTAAAATCATTCCTCGCGACCGCAGCGCCTTGGAGACCTTATTTTACGGACAGCCCTAGTATTTTATGACACGCGTCATGTTGAACTATATGATCACCGCACAAGTCACAATGCTCCATAAGGCCCGAAATCAGTGAGACTATGGCATCCCCAATTGGAGTACCTACCTATGTTATGAGGCTGAAGGTAGGCGATGCGAAGAGGAAGGTGTGGAAGTACCTGGCTATTCAGAACTTGTGACCAAACGAGGGTAAAGCCAACTTTCAAGCAACCTTTCAATTCTGAATGGTGGTCTTACACCAGGGCGATACTGAAAGTATCTTCCACTCTGGAACGTGCAGCAAATGTACTACGTATTATTTTAAATAATTTAATTGTCAAATAACACAAATCAATCAAATAAAATTTATATGAGCGTGAGATTTGAAGTCGCTACTTCCGGATCGCTAGTCGAGGGCCATACCCCTCATAACTATCTGTAAGTGATGTTGAAAATGTCGATGGTCAATGTAAAATTGTTCACGCATTCTCTTAGGCATCAGTCCTCGTTTTCGGAGCATAGAAAAAGTTCATGGGATTTCCTACCGAGTATTTTTATTTTTAAATTACACAGGAGTCCCTGTAATTCCCCAGGGCCTATATTTAGGGAAAGGAAGGAGATTATGTTCTGGTAAGGTAAAAGTATGAGGGGTGGGTAGCAATCCGCGTCTCGCAGAATTTTAAGCGATTGAATAAAAAAATCATAATACTGCAAAGCTTACAATATTTATTACTATTTCTTTCTCGTGACAATCAGCATTATTTTTAATAGTAGAAATTTATCAACAGCAAAAGTTCAATACAAGATGAAAATATTATGAATTTGTATCAATGAATCAATATATAATGACTCAGTACAATATAAGTAGGTACTTAAACATTCCTCTAGACGTGACCTACTCCAATGTATTCTCCATTGAAACAAATCGTGTCAACATTGAATCGGCTTGATCAAAGACATGACGGAACGATTGGTAAACAATTTATACAAAATGTATTTGTAACAACTATTATAATATTGTGAAAATATGACGCGTTTGTAGCAGTACGTAAAACAAATTCAACACATGGTCACCATACGTGCTTACATTATAATGTTTTGTTTTTTTTTTACAGGAGGCCTTGAGGAAAATAATTCCCCTCAGGGTATATGTAATCTTAGGATATGATGTGTGGAGGGTCTTTTTAGAAAAGGAAGGAGAGGAAGTTCTGGGAAGGAAAGGGGTATGAGGGGTGGGTAGAAATCTAGGAATGATGGATTTATGAATCCATCCCACCTACTGCAAGGTGACATTCCGAGAGAGTACCGCTGGATAAGTCAAAGGAACCCCTTCAACCATTCTCTCTCTATCCGGCCTGCCACGCAGCTGGTGGGCAGACGCGTTTGCCACCAAGACCTAGACAGAACTAACTCTTGATTTGGGAGGGGGTATGCGTAACCATTTATTGGATAACCTACACCTCGGCTATAGATCATTCCAAGTGGTTCGCTATGTTTGGTGACTTAGCAGAGGTCCTGGATTCACGGGGTGAGGTTTGTCCAGGTTCTAGTGGCGGATGCGTCTGCCCCCCTGCTGCATGGCGGGCCGGATTAAGATAGACTGGTTGAGGGAAGCCTTTTGACCTTTCCAGTCGAACTCTCGACCCACATCGCCTTGCACCGCAGTTGAAGGGATGGATTGATATGTCCATCACTCCTGGATACACTGACCCCTTTAGATTTCTACAAACCCCCCATACCTTCCCTTCCTTAAAAAAACCCTCCCTAAAAACCAAATGTAAAGAACATATGTATGAATATGAATTATAAAAGCAGCCAATAATGGCTTTAGCCGCGTTGGTGACAAGATCTGAACAGCCAATACTTCCCAACTTTCCTCTCCCCCATATCCTTCCCCTCCGCACTACCTTCAGCCTTACAACATACCCCAATTGGGGAAGCTCAGATCAAAGATCATAGTCTTACCAGCTCCAGACCTTTGGGAGACACTTTAAAAAATATCCATGCATTATCATCAAACCTTTTTACAGAAACTTTCTTTAATTTACGTGAGTACAATGTCCAATTATTACATCAAACAAAGGATATTTTCATACTTGTAAATATGCATTATGAACGCCATAACAAGACTGTTGTTCTTGACAGCCCGCATGTGGTAAATTCGTGACGGTGTGACGCCGGGAGGTCTTCAAGTTTAAGACTCCCCAGTATTGGGGACCTCTAGAACTGGAGGCTTTTGTTGGTAAAGTATCCACAATGCACAGTACTTCAGAGGAGGTAGTTGATATGGCTGATGGCTCGGTAAGGCAAAAGCAATATTGTTTCCAAGGATTTGTTGAAGTTAAATTATTTTGTATTAAAGATTGTTTTGGTAATGCAGTGCGAGGTTTTTGAACATGTTTATGAATTTTTCACTTCTTGTACTTAATAATAATAAAAATAATTGGATGGTTTATAGAGCGCCGTTTTTGTGAGAAGCGCTGCTCTTCTTAATGGTCATAAAGCGTTTTAAAAATAAAAATAATTGGATTATTATAATTATTTCTATTAAATGAAAATTAACCTGTAAAATACCACCTATTTAATCCAAATAATCCACTTTTTAATATGAATACCGCACAAGAGTCCCAACTGCTCCCGTCTGAAGCAAGTGAGATTATGGCGTTCTCAATTGCGGTATGTTGTAAGGCTGAAGGTAGTGGGGAGGGGAAGGAGATAGGGAAGAGGAAGGTGGGGAAGTACCTGGCTATTCAGATCTGGTCACCAAACACGGCTAATGCCATTTCAAGCAACGTTTCTATTCTGAATGGTGGTCTTACACCAGGGTGATACTGAGAATATCTTCCACTCAGGAACGTGCCGTAAATTTAGGTACTATATATTAATTCAAATGAATAAATTGTGAAATAACACAAGTTAATCAAATATAATTTATTTGCCACTCCAGGATTCGATCCCGTGACCTTCGGAGTGCGAGTCAAGAGCCTTACTGCTGGACTACGCCGGCATAAACACACTTTAATTAGAAATGCTTGGAGAAAATACGACTTTGCACGCGGAGGACATTATATTTAAAACACTGGACATTGTAAAATTTTACATTTGTTACCCCATCACCGTTAGTATTTTATTTTATTTTTTTTTGTTTTTTTAATTCCTTTATTTTTCCCATATTTTACAATTTATATTTACATATTTGAAAATCATAACAATAATGTGGGAACCCACTAAGGCGCAGCCTGTGCGTGGGTAATATATTTAAAAAAAAGTTTTTTTTTTTAGTACCTAGAAAAAAACAAACAGGGGTATATAAAGCAAAAACAAAAATTGTTTAAAACATTTTGTACAAAAAGTGTATACAATAGTGTATGGTTAAATAAGTGTAAGTGTAATTAATGATATACATTGTAATAATAGGTGTAAAGTTTGTGAGAAAAGTGATATAAAACTAAATAAATAGAGTTTTTAGAAACATAAAGTGAAATAAAACTAAATAAATAGAGTTTTTACATCTGTATGGTTTAGCCATAATTTTAACTCTTTTACGAAATGCGGAAGTTTTGTTGCAACTTGAATATGTTTTGGTAAACTATTGAAGGTACGAGGTCCAATAAAACTACTGTGAGTTTGCATTTGTTTTGTGTGTGTTTGGGGGGTATAGAATACATTATTATTTCTAATGTTGATTCTGTTTACATTTTTTTCGAATTTGTTTACGTTTTTAAAGATATATTTCATAGTTTGCAGTATAAATAGTTTACGGAGACTGAATAGTTTAGATTCTTTGTATAAAGCATCTGTCGAAAATGTTTTAATTCTATTATACATAACTTTGATAATATAATTTTGAGTTGTTTGTAAAGGTTTTATAAAAGTATCAAGGGCACCACCCCATCCTATTATTCCATACATGAGTGAAGATTGCACCATAGAATAATAAATCATTTTCAATTTGTCAATATTCAATACTTCTTTGAGTCTGTAAAATATGTATGTAAGATATCTCAATTTAGAAACGGTATTATTTATTTGTGAATGCCAATTTAAATTTGTATCAATACATATACCCAAATATTTTATCTTTTCAACTTTTACAATTTCAGAGCAAGATGAGCATATTACTTGATTACAGTTAGTATTATGAATTCTAATTTTAAGGTTATTGGGGGGTTTGTTTTTACTGTTTTTATAAAAAGGTAGGTAAAATGTTTTATTGTTGTTTAGGAAGAGTCTATTACTATTTAGCCATGATGAGACATGTGCAATACATTTTGATGCATTTAAATAAGTTTCAAGCCAGGATTTTCCGTTTACAATTATTACTGTATCATCAGCATAAGATACAATATCACCAGGGATTACAAGATTACATAAATCATTTATATATATTAAAAACAGGATTGGGCCAAGCACAGTACCCTGTGGTACTCCATTTTTTATCCTCGTTTCAGTACTATAAAAATTCCCTATTTTTGTTTTTTGTTTTCTGTCTTTGAGATAGTTTGTGAGAATTTTTAGTGTATCTTTTTTGAAACCTATTTGATTAATTTTTTTTATAAGTATATTGTGGTTAACCGTATCAAAAGCTTTTCTTAAATCTAAAAATAAAGCTAGGCATTTTTTATTTTTATCAACAGATGTGTACAATTTTTTTGTCAAATCGAATATTGCATCTTCAGTGCTTAGGTTACTTCTGAAACCATATTGATTTTGGGACAGAATTTTGTTTTGTTCTAGGTGATTCATTACTCTATTTTTGATAAATTTTTCAAATATTTTTGAGAGGTTTGAAACTAAGGAAATAGGTCGGTAATTGTCTAATATGTGCGTTTCTCCTGATTTGTGAATTGGAATGATGGTGGAGATTTTAAATTGTTCAGGGAAATGTCCCTCTTTTAGTGATATATTAAAAATATGTAGCAATGGAATTAAAATATTATGTTTTATTTTTTTTAGTGTGTTACCCGATAAACCATCAATTCCTGTAGAATTTGTTGACTTTAGACTATCAATGTGTTTTACAATTTCGTTTATCGTGATAGGTGAAAAATATTCTAAGGAATTTATTGAATCGTAAGATGAGAGTAAATGCAAAGATGAGTCTACGGGTGTTGAACTATCAATTTTACTAGAAGATTCAAGTACTTGATCTACTACATTTGTGAAGAAGTTGTTAAAGTTTTCTGCAATGGCCGATTTGTCAGTTATACTATTGTTATTTATTTTAATCTCTTTCACATCAGTTGATGCCATTTTTTTTTTGTTCATTATTTCATTAATAATATTCCACGTTTTTTTGGTATCATTTTTTGCGTTATCAATTTGTTCACAATAGTATTTCTTTTTACAACTTCTTATTAACCTATTTAGTAAGTTTCTATACATCAAATACTTTGTTTTCATAAAAGACATTATTCTTACGTTATTTTTTTGACAGGTTTTTTCATAATTTAACATTTCTCTGTAAAGTTTATCTCTGTGTTTAATGGAGACTATTAGTCCTACAGTAATCCAAGGTTTGATTTTTTTATATTTTCGCTTATTAATAACAATTTTGTATGTGCTTTTCGATATATAATCTTGTAGAGTTTTATAAAACAATTCTAATGCTGAATTACATTTATGAAAAGATTAGTGCCAAAAGTATAGTTGATATTCATTTTGAAAGACTGGAGAATTTACGACTCTTTCGGGATTGACCATTTTCAAAAAACTGTTATTTACTAACTGCCATCCCCAAATTGTGATATGTTGTGAAGCTGAAAGTAGTGGTAAGGGGAATGAGATGTTGAAGAGGAAGGTAGGGAAGTACCTGGCTATTCAGATCTGGTCGACAAATACGGCTAAAGCCATTTTAAGCAGCGTTACAATTCTAAATGGTGGTGTTACACCACGTGAAAAAACAAATATCAATCAAATAATTTTATTTTGGCAAGCCGAGATTTGAGATTGCTAGTCGAGAGCCTAACTACCCCTCGACCACGGAGGCCGTCGGAGATGATTGTCAGTATCAAAACTTCATCTGAGCCTAACAGGCTATCAGGTAGTCCCACGAACTAACACCTATTAGACAAGATGACACGTTAGGCAGTATTATTATTATTATTATTAGTATTGTCACCCATCGCGGGCAGTGGCCACACGTGAGTCCGGGGCAGGTGGTGGAGGAGGGAGAGAAAGGAAAGGGGAAGGGACAAACGATGTGTCACTCGCGAGTTCTTTATTGCCTCTGTCCATCGAGACCAACTGCAGGGTGGTCCGGAACAGACATATTATTTAATAATTTGGACTGCTAAGAGAAAGCCACAAGCCAAATGTATGTGTTATTAGTGTGCCTTATATCGCTACGAATATGGGTTAAATAGGCATAAAAATCGCTTGGCAAATGGAGTTTAACCACTGGAGCGCTTTTTGCCATAATATGGCACTATTTAAAATACCTCGGATTGCTTTGCTGCCAATTTTAAGCAAATTTTCCCTAGATGCATTCGTACTTAATTTGAATTATTAAGTTAAATATGTATGATTTTTTTTTAATGTGGGCGGAAAATATTCAAAATGATCACCAAAAAATCATGAGCAATCTGATGAAAAAGTTTTAAATATGTCTGTCACTCGGGTGGTTTATATAATGTGGCAAATTAAGTTCTTTACCAAATAATTGAAAAACATTTTGCCATGAATCAAAATGGTCGGCGTTCGACGAATTTGGAATTGAGAATTAAACCTTATGCCGTCCGCATAAATAAAATGTGCATTTTGTATCAGCTGACGTCCCGCTACGGTGGCGAATGGACATCCCTAGATTCTATGTCGCTTATTTTTTCACAAAACGGCGCTGTACAAATTAATCAAATATTATTTTTGTTTTATTCATTTGAGATTGGAGTCACAGGAATCAGTGACCACCCTGTACTTAAGGTGTTTAATATTAGTATAGTGGTGACCCTGTGTAATGCGACTGCGCATGTGTAGTATATGGTGTCCCGGCATTCCTGATCTGGCGATACAGACTATGAGACTATAGGTATAGGTACAGGTATAGGTATAGACTATAGCGAGATAAGTGTAATTTATCCCCTCGCCTTTATTCGTGTGTTTATCGGACCCCCTTTTGTTTTTTACACAAATTTATACGCAGAGACACGCTTTTTCTTGTACGACTAATTTCTGGTACAGGTACGTTCGAACGCCGAGGTGCGACACGAAGGTCCGACACCTCACCTTAAAACAATTAAGTATCCATAAAGTTTTTATATAATACTAGCGAGTTATAATAAATAAATAAATTGTTTCTCCCTGCGTGTCCTTTACCATTCGTCCCCTTCCTCTCACGCGTCCCTTTCCCCTATCGCATTCCCACTCCACCTCCTCCACCTTTCCCCCCCCCCACTCCACTTCTTCCTTTCCCCCCATCCCTCGAACCCCTCTCCCGAGTTCCCCTCCCCCTCCCAGGTTTCCCTCCTCCTTCCTGGTTCCACTTCCCCCCTACCGCGAACCCCCTACCCAAGTTCCCCTCCCCCCTCCCACACATTCAGTCCCTGTAACAATCAAACAACTCGCGTGCCACCTATTGCAATTTTTTTATACAAATTTCATAATGCCAGAGCTCACCAGTAATTTTATATAAACCTTGTCCTGACAATAACGAATACAAAAAAAAAGAATTATTCAATTTCCAGGACGTAGGATATTAGTTTTTCAGCAAATTTAAATTTACTTTATTTTCAAATAAATCTCTAATTTATTGCTTCAAAACATCAAAATTGCGCTCAACTGTAGAATTTGATATCTACCTCTTGTGTAGAAACAATGGTAGAACCACAAAATATCTGAAAAGTCTCGACATTTTTTTTTACATTAGCTTCACACAGGAGGCTTTGAGGAAAAAATCCCTCAGGGTCTATGTAGCCTTTGGTGATGCTGTGTGGAGGGTATTTTTTATCACCACATGAACCCGTGCTAAGTCACCAAACATAGCTAACCACATCAATTAGGGAGGCAGGTTTATCAATTTATTGGATAACCCACACCTCTGCCATAGGTCACCCCAAGTGATTCGCTACGTTTGGTGACTTAGTAGGGTTGCCCGGGTTCACCAGGTGAGGTGTGTTCAGGTCTTGGCGGCGGATTTACTTGCCCACCCGCTGCGTGGTGGGCTGAAACTGAACAGACCGGTTTGCGGAAACCTTATGACCTCTGTAGCTGGTCTTACACCGCAGTTCACTCCTGAACACACTGATTTCTAGATTCCTACCTACCCTTCTTACATTTTTCCTTCCCAGAACTTCCTCTCCTTCATTTCCTTATAAAGACACTCCACATAGCATCCCCAAATATGACATAGGCCCTGAGGGAAATTATTTTCCTCGGGGCCTCCTGTGTGGGGTGAATGTAAAAAAAAAAATCTTCTTCAATGATGTATATTATATAATCACTCATCGCATATTTCAAACATGTCATTGGTACCGATCATTTTAATAATTTCCAAAACCTTATTTATTTAATACTGATTTTTATAATATGACTCTTCCAAAAAAAAATTAAAACAAAATTATTAACTGATTTTTGATTACAGTATTTTGATTGCACCTCCCCACCTTCCAGCAGAGGTGATTCCTTGAACGCGCCAGAGATGCGAACCCGGGAACATTATATTATATGACCGATGTCAAGACATCTGTCCCACGGGCCCGGCCGACCAGCCCGGGGTATACCCATCTATCCAGACCCAGTCACTGTGTCTGCTGCTGTCACGATTATTATTGTGGCAGTCGCGAGCTCGAGGGTTTCATTTAGGGATTTTTCACACGCTAACAAAACAAAGAAGACGATTAACGTTTACATCTATCTACATAAAACAAGGTGTTTTTAAAGTGACTGTCAGTTATGTTGATATTTTAAATATTTAAACCGGGTAGGTTAAAACAAGGTGTTTTTAAAGTGACTGTCAGTTATGTTGATATTCTAAATATTTAAAGCGGGTAGGTACTAGATAAACTACTAAAAATTAGGTACCTACGTAAAGAGGTTAGGTAGTATTTAGGTAGACAAACCAGCTATAATTAGGCAGGTAAAGCTGGTAGGTACTTAGGTAGATTTTTTTTATTTTTTTTTTATTTATTTATTTTATACACTTTACAAATACAAGACAAAAAGTCCCGATAAACTACTTTTTAGCAGTTGGTCTAACGGGTTCTTTACGTTAAAGATCTTATTATAGTGATTTAATAGTTACATTTTTACAATTATATAAAATAAAATTGAATTTTTTACAGAAATATAGATAAAAATAAATTTTTGAAAACATAATGTACGTACATGGTCTGATTGCCATGTGTCTGTATTAAGTTATTAAGTGCGCCTATATATAATACACGACTATAGTAAATAGTAATTGTACATAATATATGAAATGTATTAACTGCATTGTATTAACTGTACACGTGACTGTATTTGTACATATTATATGATAAACTCTTCTTTCATCCACAAGCTAATGCTTTTAATGGAAGACCAGTAATATTATAATGTGTAGCAATTTTAAGATAAACAAATAAAAAAAATTAAAAAAATTAAAAAAAATAACATTTTTAAAGTCTTTAGAATAATAAGTCATTGTAAGCTAATACAAATTATCTATCGATGAACTATCAATAACTAGGTAGGTAAAATGGGTAGGTACTTAAGTAGATGAACTATCAATAACTAGGTATGTAAAGTGGGTAGGTACTTTGGCAGATAAACTATCATTAACTAGGCAGGTAAAGTGGGTAGGTACTTCGGTAGATACATAATTAATAATTAGGTAGGTAAAGCGGGTACGTACTCAGGTAGACAAATTAGCAATAATTGGGTACTGTCAGACTTTACCCAAGTTACAACAAATTTCTACAGGAAATAATTGATCTTCATGCATTTCTAATGCAAAAAAAAAATTTTAAGCGTTCACGTTTATATATTTTTAAAAGTAATTAACATTTTTATTTTTATTCTTCTCAACGGAAACGATAGGAAAGGCTTCAATTTATGCAAAACATATTTTTTTTGTATTTATAATATTAACCGATTCATAGTAAAGATTAATCGAAAATGGTGATTTAGCATTTAAGCTTTGCCTTGGAAGTTGGAGTTGGCATAATTCCACTGTCAGAACAAAATCATTAAAAAATATATCTTGTTTACTTTATTTGTAATAATTTTGCAGAAAAGGGAGACATAACTGATCTTTTATGTATTTTATTTATGTTTAATTCAATAAAAAAAAACATTTGTTTAACAAGTCTTGACAAACCATCTGACATCTTTGGAGATATATGTACCTATTCGGGAGAATAAACTTGCGGAGTTATTCATTTGGAAGTGTCAGTAATAATATGAAGTCAATGGAGTTGTCAATTTGTTTACAGATATTTTATTAATTTATAAGAAGATAAAATACTTTTCATATACCATAAAAATGAACGAAATAATGTTTCGACACTTGTTGATTTTTTTGATTAAATAGTGGTTTACCTACACAGCATTTTATTTTAATTTTTTTTATGTGAATACCTCACAAGAGTCTTAGTTGCTCCCGTCTGAATTTCTGAAGCCAGTGAGACTATGGCATCCCCAATAGGGGTATGTTGTGTGGCTGAATGTAGTGGGGAGGGGAAGGAGATGGAGAATAGTAAGGTGGGGAAGTATCTGGCTATTCAGATCTGGTCACCAAAGACGGTTAAAGCTATTTCAAGCAACATTTCAATTCTGAATGGTAGTCTTACACCAGGGTGATACTGAGAGTATCTTCTACTCTGGAAAGTGGCGCAAATGTAGATACTAATATTAATTGTGAAATAACACAAATTAATCAAATAAAATTTATGTGCGTACGCAAGGATTGCGAGTCAAGAGCCTTATCCCTCGACCATGGAGGCCGTCATTAGCCGTAATTAAAATCAAACCACTTTTGCGTTTATTGAAGAAGTTTTACGGAATACTAGCAAGTACCCGACATGCGTTGCAATGCCATTCAAAGGGAGAAAATCTTTTTCACTGCGTGTCTTTTTCCATAAATTCCGCAGTTCCCCTACAGCATCCCTTCCAACTTTTCTGCCCTCCCGCGTTCCCTCCCCCTCCCCCCTTTCTCGTCCCCCATCCCGCGAACCCTCCTCCTTTCCTTTCTGCTACTAAACTATATGAAATACACCATTTTACAAAAAAATCGCGCATCACCTACTGCAATTTTTTACACAAACTTCATAACGCCAAAACTCAACATTATATATAGCCGTGTTGCGCTACCCCCCGTTTTAGCCAACGATTCGGACAGTATCAAAGTGTCCATCATCAGGGCAAATGTGCAATCACAGATACGCACACTGTAATGCTGTCGGAACCTTTGCCTAAAGATGGAAGTAGCGTAACACGCCATAATAACCCAAAAATAAATCACGGAATTGTATTTGCACTTATTTAGACAATAATTTAAACAAGTGAAATGTATACCAAATATCGTTAAGAATCTATTTGATGTTAGTATTTTTAAAGTAATTATAGCAACAGTTTTGACTTGTTCTCTAGCTTTGAGTACCCTTGAGGTAATATTTTACAAAAATAGCCCTTATAAAAATTAGCCGAATGTTTAGTATTTCAAATTACAAAGTATGTGAAGTCGAAGGTCGCTGGTCCATGGTTCGATCCTTGAAAACGAGTTATTTAAACTTACTTACAAAAGAAAATAACCCATAATGTTTGTTTTACGCGCGATTTAACGAGCGCACAAATTTCCATTCTCCAATAAAATTACACCATGGAATGACACCATCTTATTATATTAATATGGGCAGAGAGAATGAAGTTAGTAGTTGTGGATAGACTGTGCTTTCAAACAATTTGTAATTATTTTGGATTTGAATTATTGGTTGCAAAAGGTGCGTATTTAAATATAGACAACGATACGATATGATACTAATTTACCACATTAGCCAGGAGCACTCCTGTCCAGGTAAGACGAGTATTCCAGGGGGGAACGTTTTGTTAGGACTTGGAAGAACAGGTAAACATGGCTACCTAATAAGTCAATAAAGGAATTGATTGTGCGTTGGTGTTTGTTTCTATTATGTTGGTGTTTGCATCTTTTTGTTCCCGTTTTTTCTTGTTTCTTTCACTTTCTCGCAATTTTTTGCCTTCTCTGTTCTCTTCTTTCGCTTTTTGGCTCTCTCTTAAATATTAAAGTCTCTTCTTGGATATTTCTTTACTATTTTTGTTTTTTCTTGCTTATTCTTGGATCCTGTTGGTTCTTCTAGCTTCTTCCTACTTCTTTTCATTGGCTCGTCGTGGGTTTTCTTGCCTCTGTTGGTTCTTCTTGTTTCTTCCTATATACTTCTTTTCAGGGCATGGATATTGCCTCATCGTGGATTTTCTTGCCTCTTGATGTTTCTTCCTACTTCTTTTCAGCGCATTTATCTTCTTTCATCTTGGCTCTCTCTTAAATATTTAAGTCTCTTCTAGGATATTTCTTTACAATGTTTGCCTCTTCTTGATTCTTACCTCTTGTTGGTTCTTCTTGCTTCTTTTCAGCTCATGGATACTGTACTGGACTCTTCTAAACCTCTTATTTCTCCTCGTGGAAATGTTGAAATATACAACAATAACAGACGAAAGATGTCAAATATTATCTACCATATTAAACTGTCCGAAAATCGGTATCAAAATAGAACATTTTCTTTTTTTAATGCCGAATCCATAAGAAAAGACAACCATGGAAACTGGAACATACCTTTAGCGTAACAGTTACATTGTTACTCTAAGCGTAAGACTGCCATTAGAATAGGTAAGGTTGAAAATTGGGATATAAAACGTGGGATATAAGTGGTAAATTTAATATTAAGTGGGAAAAGTGTGACGTGGTAAGCGTGACACTGCGACAGTATGACAGGAGGAATGTGGAGAATTTCAGTTAACATTATTTTATCGCTTGTCGGACATTTAGTAGAAGGTGGCAGACATCGCCACCTCACAGGTTTTATAGGGCACTGCATTTTAAAGGGCCAGACTGGTCGGGTACACTTACTTGTCTGATGAACGGATAATTAGGCCGTTTGTCAATTGAATAAATTTTTCACGGGGTTTTTTTAATAATGCCGAAAGCGTTTAATAAGGGAGATATGAAAGAAATCGGTAGAAATTCGGGTTGCGGAGGCTTACTATGCGACATCTATTGACTTTTTTGCAAGTCTAGAATGAATATTTATTTTATTTTTAACTTTATGAGTAAAATCTCAAATTGTAATGTTTTAATTAATGAAAACAATATAAGCGAATCTCAATCAAAAATCTAAATAACAGAAAAATAAGAAAAAGATATGGTCCATCTAGGACAGTCACATCTAGTCCTAGATGTGACCGTATCTTTTTCTGATTTTTCCGTTTCCAGATTTTCGATTGAGTTTCGCAAATATTGCCTTCGTTTTAATTAAATATTACAATTTGAGATTTTATTCATTAAGGAGATCCACTAGTATAGGAAAAAATCGAAATCGCGCGGAGCCTAACACGTTGTTTCTCCGCTCCGTCCGGAGGAGTAATGACGGAAGAATGGGGCGGCTGCCAGTCGTTCTTCGGTGGACGGTATAAGGTTCACTTTGATATAACAAATTCGTCGACTGCCGTATTGTCGCCGTGATGTCAAAAATAACAACGCGAAAATGCATAATATATTTTATTTTGTGGGGTTCGGGCGTAAATTTAAATTTATTTGCGATAATTATATAAGAAACTGAATTTTCCACATTATACAATAAAAATATATCCGAAAAAGTGTTTATAAGTAGGAGAATTTGCACTTGAAAATGTTTTTTATAGACCTAATACTTTTTTTTTCTAAGCTTATTAAAAGACTTATATAGTCAAATATAAGTCTTTTAAATGACCGATATTTTTAAGGGCCAAGGTATGTTCTACACGCAGTATTTAATTGAAGCATCTATAATACTTCTAAGCGGTCAAATTTTCAAAACAAAAACATACGATTTTGTATGATTTTGCATTATTTAGTATGGCTTCATCTTAAGTTAAACATAATAATAAGTAAATAATAATTAATGTTATTAAATTTCAGAGAGGAACGAATACCACAAACATAATTCATCACTAGTCTATTATTGCGACTCTAGACACGACCCGCTAGTCTCTGCGCGTGCCATCAGAAAAATAGTTCCAATCCGTCCCTGCATTTTTATCAATTCTGTAATCAGATGACTGCTTCAGATATGGCCAGGCTCGAGAGTAGATGAAGGAGGTATCACATTAATTATATTATCACCATTAAACCAACCTTTCCGAGGACATTCAAATCCATGTTTTCCCTTTTAATTACTGCCTTTCGAAGGACAACAAGTGATTAACATTTTAACACGATTTTACAGACATTATTAACGATTTTGTGCAATTTATAATTTGGTTGAAAGATAAAAATAAGACAGCTCGTTAAAATAATCTAATCTAGAGAGATTTAGGATGTAGTTTTTTTACATTAGCTCCACACAGGAGGCCCTGAGGAAAATAATTCCCCTCGGGGCCAATGTCATCTTTGGGGATGCTGTGTGGAGGGTCTTTTCTTAAAAAAAAGTTCTGGGAAGAAAAATGTTGTCCAGGAGTGACGAACGTATGAATCCATCCCCCCACTGCGGTGCAAGGCGATGTTCCGAGATAGCACTGAGAAATCAAAAGGTCTCCCTCAGCCAGTCTCACACGATCCGGCCTGCCAGGCAGCTGGTGGCTAAATGCATCCACTATCAAGAACCGGACCTTATGAACCCGAGCGCTGCTGCTAAGTTACCAAACGTAGACCGCCACTTGGGGTGACCTATGGCAGAGGTGTGGGTTATCCAATAAATGGTACCCGGGGCGGCGGTACCCATACCCGCCTCTAAAGTTTAAAGTTATACATTATAGATACGTATTATTATTTATCGCTACTTTATTGTTTTTTATTTCTAACTGTAGATACTTTCAAATTTTTGTTGTTTTATTTTTATTTCATGTATGTATGTATTTTTGTTTTCTATCGTAACTTTATTTATATTATGTATTTCTTTCTTTCTGTTAAAATTGTACTGTCTTTATATATTTATTATTCTAATCAAATTCTTGTAGGTACTATTGTACCGCCCTTCATAAAATTTTGCTTTTGCTTTTCTTTGTTTTTGGGGTGTTATGTCGTGTTGCGCTACCTCCTTCTTTAGTCAACGTTTCGGACAGCGTTGCAGTGTCCAACATCAGGGCCGATCCGGCAGATGTGTATTATTGTTAAAATATATGTCAGGATTAAATAACATGTGTTCCCGATTATGTCCTCTATGTGCGAACTGTACCTAAATTTCTCTAAATAAACAATAACAGTGTTAATCTCTAGTGATCTCCCAGGTAAGTATGGTCCTGTATATATTCTGCCTGTATAACTGTAGGTACAGTTCCGTATTAGTGATCGATGAACCGGTGGATGCAATTTTTAGCCATAAGTTGTTATAATGGTTTATCTAGTTTGTAGTTTGTTGTAAGATATAGTATGTAGAAAGTATATTATAAGTGTTTACAACGCCCTTGAGGCGATTTCTCACAAAAACAGCGCTATAAAAATCATCAAAATTTTATATGGGTGAACTTGTAGTGGGTGATCGAACACTGGGCGCTAAGCACATATGGTCAGAAATAAAAGGTCTGGGTCTCCAACGAATCCGCTCAAGTTTTGATAATATAATATTATTTGGATGATTTATAGCGCAGTTTTTGTAAAAAATCATCTCCAAATCGTTAAAAATCGTACAAAATATATACCTAATATATTTCTACAAAGAGCTAAACTTAAAACTCATCTTTTCATACAGAGTCGTACCTATTCATAAAGTCAAAATCCTTTTATCTTTACCTTCACTGCCCGCGACATTTTAAATAAATAACTAATTGTACCAAAGTGTTAAAAATTCTTATTTGTGAGCTATTTATATTTGTAGAGGTCATTTCATAAAAATTCTCCAGCCATAAAGAGTTCTAAATTCTCCAGTCTTTCAAAATATAAATAACAACTCTACTTTTGTCACTAATCTTCTCATAAATGTAATACTAACTGTGATGAGGGTAGCAAATGTAATATCATCCAGCAATGTCCGGTGTTTTAGATATAATGTCCTCCGCTTGCAAAGCCGTATCTTCTTCAAGCATAAACTTTCTAACTAAAAGTGTGTTTATCAGAAGTGACCTGCAGGTAAGAATATTTTCTGTATCTACTTGTAAATAGTAAAATTAGATAGAGCCTAAGAATTCATAATAAATTGTACAGCGCCCTTGAGGTGATTTTTCACAAAAACGGCGCTCCACAAATTATGCAATTATTATGTAAAAGTCCTCTTGGTAAAACAAATAAATAAATTATACTAACTGACCCAGCCACGCGTTGCTGTGGCTAACGAAACACAACGCCATCTACTGGATGGTTACCCAACCTTATAACCACGATAAATTAACTCACACCGCAATCTTTTAATTTGCACACAAATCAAATTCAGACCGCCCGCTTGCCAGCCCGCTCGTCTGTTCTGGGTAGGGACACCCTAATCACCTAGCGGTATGAAATATACTTTACGACCTATTCTCATACCGAACAAATATTCATAAAAAAATTCATAAAAATCGGTTGAGCCGTTTCGGAGGAGTGCGACCACAAACACCGTGACACGAGATTTTTTTATATATAGATAAAAAAATTATATATTAGTCATATAGTGTCAAAATCCATTGAGGAAATTGGGAAACACGTTCGTATAATCAAAACAAGACCCTCCTTACAGCATCCCCAAAGATGACACAGGTCCTGAGAAAACTGATAATTATTACTAAGTTCAATGCACTTTACGTGAAATCGTCGGCAAAAACTAGTCTGACTCCAATCTCAAATTTTTGCAATCGTAGGCATTGTTACGAGCAAAACAAAATAAAAATATGCAAGACAAAAATTTTCAGAAAATGAAATTTAATACTGAATTGAGAAATATATATTTTCCCAAGATGTCATTAACCCTTGAAACCGGTTTTAAGTCCCACATTGTTAACAATTTTTATTGTTTGATTTGTCGGCAATAAATTAATACACCTGTCGAAGTTGTGTGCAATTTAGTAAAATTTTATAGTTTATTTGCTTACTATCCAATTTGGCCAAGAATTTTGATTATTGTACAATAATTTTTTTTATTTTTTTTGGGGTGTTATGCCTTGTTGCGCTACCTCCTCCTTTAGCCAAAGTTTCGGACAAAAGGAGGAGATAGCGCAACATGGCATAACACCCCTAAAATAAATAACAAAAATGCTTTTGACCGTGAAAATTTGAAAACTTTTCCTTGTATAATAACTTTGTTCGCTTATATTTTTTTTTGAAAAATCGATAATCATGACGTTGCGAGCTGAAAATAGTTGCGTCGGCCTAGAAAATTCAGGCACACAAGGGCTTCAGGAAAAAAAATTCCCTCTGGGCCTGTTTCATCTTTAGGGACGCTGTGTGGAGAGTCTTTTGAAGGTCTGTTGACAAACTGCTTAGTTGCGGTTTAACGGGATTGTACCTTAAAAAAGCAATAAAATTAGAGGAAGGAGAGGATTCTTAGATAGGAAGGAAAAAGGTACGACGGGGTGTGATGAACGTATTAATCCATCCCTCCTACTGCGATGCAAGGCGACGAGTCGAGAGATTCCGGCTGGAGAGGTCAAAATGTCTCCCACAACCAGTCTCTCTCGATCCGGTCCTCTACGCAGTAGATGGGCCAAAGCATCAGTCGCCAAAACCTAAGACAAAAATCACCCCATTAATCCGGACATCTCTGTTAAGTCATCAAACGTAACGAACAACGTAGGGTGACCTACGGCAGGGGTGTTGGTTATCCAATAAATGGTCCACTTCCAAAATTGTGACCTAAATTTCTAATTATATTGATTAACAATGAATTTATATGTTTATCGTCCCAGGAAATGTTTACATTTAGTGCCATAATTTCTACGATAAAAGTGCCACAAAAGCCAAGGTGTGCAATAATATAGGTGCTACTTTCAAATCATACAAAGATAAGGTGCCATCATCTGCTATCGTGCCGATAATAAGCGAAATCAAGCTACAACTTTGAAGGGCGCATGAAGCTAATGTTCCAGTTACAGCTCATTCGGGAAGGGGGGCATTAAGCTAATTCAAGCCGGTGCAAGCATATGAAGAGGCATGAAGCTGTGCCCATATGAAGCTAGCACTATAGAAATTAAAGGGGACATGAAGCTAAAGTTCCAGATAAAGCTGCCTACTAGAAAATGCTAACTGACTTGGTGACAGTGCAATGCAACATGAAGCTGGTGCCAAAGAATCAAAAGCTTCAACAGTTTATAGTTTATATCTATAAAGCGGGCATGAAGCTTATGTCCAGGAAAATCTGACTCTAGCTGGTGAAAAATGAAGCTGGTGAAATAAAAAAAAACTAAAGGAATCAAGGGGAGCATGAAGCTAATGTTTCACAAAGCTTTCTACTAACTTAGTGGCTGTGCAAGCTAACACGAAGCCAATGTTTCAGGCAAAGCTGCGGTGTCTAAGACTAGAGGGGTGCAAGTAACTTGGTGCAACATGAAACTGGCCGATCCATGAGTGGCAGGAAGCAAATGTACCACAAAGCTGCCTACTAACTTGGTGGCATGAAGTTAATGTTCCACAAAAGTGTCTACTAACTTGGTGGCATGAAGCTAATGTTCCACAAAGCTGTCTACTAGAGAGTGCCAACTAACTTTGTGCCGGTGCAAACTAATAGTGGTGCGACATGAAGCTGGTGCCATAGACACAGAGTGGTTCCAAACCTTCGGCTCTATCATCTTGTCTATGTGCGGGGGGCATCTGGTGACTCCTGGAGGGGATCCGACCACGTTCAGATAAGAGCACGGCAGTAGCGTCACCATATTACGACCCTTGGCCTTATCTTGCGGCAAACAGAGAAGACAGCATTAGTTATTAGCTAGAAGAATAATAAATGTTAACGAATGGAAGAAAATATAGGAAGCACAAAGATGAAGAAAATAGCTTAGAAATAGTCGGATTTTGACGTTTCAAAAATTAAATAATGTTTCAACAACTCTGTGAATCTTTAAAACCTGCTCTTCAGCCTGACTGTAACTAACTAACCATCAAGCCGTTTCTTCATAGGAGTAGACAGAGAGGACGGACCGCCAAACAACTCGGTCTTGGCACACACTCTTTGCCTCGTTCACATTCATACATCGTCTCAGACACACTCTCCTATTATTCTGACTCTTGACAAGGCCCGACTCAAGTATCTGATTCACTTGATCGGGCTTCCCCGACTTCTTCGACCATTCACATTTGCGTCATATATTCTTCTTATACTACTTTTTTTGCCCAAATTACAAATTACATGCCCAAACCATCTGAGGGTCCCTTTCTTAATCTTACTAATTACACTTACAACAGACATTCTTTGCGGATCTCCACATTTTTCACACGATCATACATGGTTTAACTACACACACACGTCTCAGAGATCTCATTTCAACAGCATTAAGTCTACTTTCATCCTTCCTCTGCCAGTTCCATGCCTCACTGCCAAACATCAGGGTAGGTACCGGGACTCCATTGTGGACTGCTAGCTTCGCTTCCTATGACAGTTTTTTATTAGCGCCAACGGTATTCAGTCCTCCATTAAATGAGTTACCTGCATTTGCCCTTCTTTCAATATCTCTATAAACCTTCCCAACTCTCGTAAACATACTACCCAGATCTCATTATCGTGCTGGTGAAAGACCACCGTTCAGGATCGAAACATTGCTTGAAATTCTTTCTTGCTTTGAACCTTCCTCTCCCCCATCCCATTCCCTTCCCCAATACCTTCAGCCTCACAACACGCCCCAATTGGGGATGCCATAGTCAAGGAGTTAAGGAAGGCAAACAATCACTTTGGATGTGGATGAAAATAATTTCTTTTAGGGCCTATGTCATCTTTCGGGATGCTGTGTGGAGGGTCTTTTTGAAGAAAGAAAGAAAGAAAGAAGTGAGGAGGAAAGACACACGGAGGTCGGAAAATCGTTTAACAGCCAAGCTGTTGAACGTGTCGTAGAAACGACCCGTTCTCGTATGAAAAATGTCACCCATGTAAAATCTACTGCAAAACCGTGTACTGCACCGGTGCCAAAAGGATCAATGACGCTAGTTCGTCGGAGAATCTTACATTGAAATACCGGTAGAATAAATTCAATTTGGGACACGGGTATGGATACCGCTGCCCCGGGAGCCATTTATTGGATAACCAACACCCCTACCGTACGGCACCCGAAGTGGTTCGCTACGTTTGATGATTTGGCAGGGGTGCCCGGGTTCATGGAGTGAGCTTTGTCGGATGCGTCTGCCCACTAGCTGCATGGCAGGCCGGATCGGGAGAGAATAATTGAGGAAATCCATTCGACTTCTCCAGCCGTACTCTCTCGGAACATTGCCTTGCACCGCAGTGGGAGAGATGGATTTAAACGTTCGTCACTTCTTAACACACTGACCCCCAGATATCTAACCATCCCTAATACCCTCTTCCTTCCCAGAACTTTTTCTCCTTCCTATCCTATAAAGACCCTACACAAAGCATCCCCAAGATGATAAGATGATATAGACCCTGAGGGAATTATTTTCCTCAGGGCCTCCTGTGTGACAGCATTCCCAATAATTCATGGAAAACAGCAAGTAGTCAAGCGGTTTCTCTTTGAAGAAGTTCATTCACCAGCTTATTACATTTCATAATTCAATACTACAGTGTCAAATTCAACTTGTGCGTAAAACCGACAGATCTATTATATATTTTGCTTCGTTTAAATTTTTATTATTTTAACAAGATTGTTTCTGCACGTTTAAATCACCATTAATTTAGCACCAGCGGCGTTTGGCAGAAGTGCCAAGACTGCACTCTCGTCAAGTCGCACAGTTGTTGTAGATGTTGACAAAGAGAGAAAAACGAATAAGAAATGTTGAAGTCCAGTCGTCCATTGAACCTTTGAGGTCGGCAGCCGGTAGCCGGTAGCCGGTAAAACCGCTGGGAAGTGGGCTGCCATAATAACAAAAGCGACAGAAACACGATGGTGACGTTTGTTGACTTTGCCAAGTTTGCGGGTGGTCATGCTGGACTAAAATGTTTTAAGAATTCAACAAATTTTGTATACATTAAAAAGTAAGTAAATCGTGTCAGAATCGTTTTTCTGAAATGGGTGATAATTTAAAAAAAAAAAACGAGTGTGCTTTAGACCACACGACTGAAGTATAAAAGATGAGAGAAAGAAAATGTGCGCGGGCACTGCTCTCTCTTGCTCCAACAGCGTGATACAGACAATAGGCCTGCATTGTGTCTTAGATATCTTAGATAAGCGTAACTGCCTATGAGAAATCTGCTCATTCTTGTGAAAACTTCTGTAGCACCGTTGTGATTTTAAACTCGACGAAACGAAAAATAGCGACACTAAAAAAAACGACCAGTTTTATTTCAGTCGTGCGCTTTAGACCACACGACTGAAGTAAAACCTCACTAACTTATGCCGTCCATTATCAATATAATAATAACAGGAATAAAAATATCCCTATCCCCCCAACATCCCCATCAACTCAACTTAACTCTCAACTCTCAACTCTCAACTCTCAACTCTCAACTCTCAACTCAATTCAATTCAATTCAACTCAACTCAACTCATATCATTGATCAGCGTTTCACATTGATAACGTTTCATATTGATTAGCGGCACGTTCCAGAGTGGAAGATACTCTCAGTATCGCCCTGGTGTAAGACCACCATTCAGAATTGAAACGTCGCTTGAAATGGCATTAGCCGTGTTTGGTGACCAGCTCTGAATAGCCAGGAACTTACCCACCTTCATCTTCCCTATCTCCTTCCCATCCCCACTACCTTCAGCCTCACAACATACCCCAATTGGGGACGCCATAGTCTCACTGGATTCAGACGGGAGCAGTTGGGACTCTTGTGCGGTATTCATATAAAAAAAAATATATAAAAGCGTGTCACATTTTTTCGTAACGTTTCATATTTTTTCGTAACGTTTCATAATTTATTCATCATTTTACCCCCAAGTGTCGAGCGTGCGTAAAGAAGTTTTACTTCAAAAAGAGACAAACACATACATTTAAAGGATTTAGTCTGCGGGATAATTAGATAGTATAATCGGTCTCCTCTTTGTGCAGTGCTTCGTAGCCTTCCCACTCTTGTCTACTTTCGTTTTCTGAAGGTGTCACTTCTAACGCGTGTGAACTGCACATTTTTATTTTTGAAATGAAAACGTCTTCAGCACCGTTATGATTTGAAGCTCGATGAAACAAAAAAGCGACAATTAAAAGAAACACATATGTATATCTATAAGATTTGCGAGAGAATGAGATAGAAAAATCGGTCCCTCTTTGAGTGGTGCTTCATAGCCTTCTCACTCTTGTCTACTTTAGTTTTCTGAAGGTGTCACTTGTACCGCGTGTGAACTGCACACTTTGAAGTGAAAACGTCTTTAGCACCGTTGTGATTTGAAACTCGATGAAACTAAAAATAGCGACACTAAAGAGAGACAAACACATAAATTAAAAGGATTTAGCCTGCGGGAGATGATATGTATATGATAGTATGTCTACTTTAGTTTTCTGAAGGTTTCACTTCTAGTACGTGTGAATTAAAAACTCCGATTTTTTTTGTATATAAAAGCGACACTAAAGAAAGACAAACACATACATTTAAAGGATTTAGACTGCGGGAGAATGAGATAGTATGTCTACTTTAGTTTTCTGAAGGTGTCACTTGTACCGCGTGTGAACTGCACACTTTGAAGTGAAAACGTCTTTAGCACCGTTGTGATTTGAAACTCGATGAAACTAAAAATAGCGACACTAAAGAGAGACAAACACATACATTTAAAGTATTTAGCCTGCGGGAGATGATATGTATATGATAGTATGTCTACTTTAGTTTTCTGAAGGTTTCACTTCTAGTACGTGTGAATTACAAACTCCGATTTTTTTTGTACCTATTAAATATCTTATTTTTCAATGATATTACATTGATGAGTATAACCTTGAAAAAGTTATTCCAATAAAATTGAATTAATAAATATAATATAATAGGGAAGGACCCTCTATCTAAAACTGTTCAATGCAAAGCAACAGCGTTGTACATCAGCGATGGTTATCATTTACAAGGAAAAATAATTTCCGCCCCATTGTCGGATTTCTACCCCAATTCACTTATGCACCGTGCAGTAGCGTCGAATTCAAACTAAACTAAATTTTAACAAGCGAGAAACGATGGAATTGACTGATAAAAGAGCATGCAATACATACTGCTCAACCTTCTTCTACCCCTTTTATTTCTCTTCCTGCTCCCTCAGCCTTACAACATACTCCCCTTCCAACAGGGATACCAATGGTAGTTCACATAAAAAAAGAGACAAGGTATTACCGCTGATCTGTTGTAACTTCACCATATTTGTCGTGAATTACGTAAATATGTGTAACAGAAATAGAAGTTTATGAAAGGAGTGTAAGGAGAATATATGAGGCAAATGTGAATGATAGAAGAAGTCGGGGACGACTGAAAACTCGGCACGATGAAGTGAATCAGATACTTGAGTCGGGCCATATCAAGAGTCAGAATAATAGAAGAGTATGTATGAGACGATGTATTAATGTGAATGAGGCAAAGAATATGTGCTAAGACCGAATATCTGCCTACCCCTGCGGAGAGACGGTTAGTTAGTTAGAAATAGGAGTTATACAGAACTCAAAAAATCATAATTCAAACTAAAGTAGACAAGAGTGGGGAGGCTACAAAGCACCGCAAAAAGAGAATACCGATGGGCTTCGAAGCACCTCACAAAGAAGAGACCGATTATACTACCTCATTGTCTCGCAGGCTAAATCCTATGCATGTATGTGTTTGTCTCTTTTTAGTGTCGCTATTTTTCGTTTCATCGAGTTTCAAATCACAACGGTGGTAAAGAAGTTTTCACTTCAAAACTTAGCAGTTTTATGACGTAAAAAGATATAAATTAGTACAGAGGAGTTTCTTTTATGTAAAATAAATAATTTCGAAGTTAATGTTTCTTATAGATCTGAGTCTAATATAATATTTTTTTTTTTTTTTTTAAATGACATTAAAGTTGACAATGCTACCAAACATTTTTAGAGATCACTTTTAATAGCTAAAGAAGTCTTATCTCTGTGATGAGTTTAGTTTCAAAATACTAAAAACGTTGATCAGTATGAAAATAACGTACCTACCTCAATAATTATTATTGCTTATTTAAATTAAACAATCAAAATTTAAAACAGGGCTCTAAAGGGAGCCTTGAGGAACGCCGCTTTGTAATAAAAATTGACGAGACGTTCATGAATTTTTAATACGACATCCTCCCTTGAAAAAGATCGCTGCTCTTTTGTGCGTTATGTCAAGCCCGTATCCGTCAGCGGCAATGCGCAGAACTGTCAGTATTGGGTCCTGCATTGCGCACCTATATCACCATGACAATGCGACACACAGAGAAGGTATAATAATACGCCGGATGCTTTATAAGCGGCCCGCCCATCGCATAGTAAGGTTCCATTGGTTTATTGCATAAATAATATTCTTTAAAAGCAGGGATTGTACATTTTTGGATGTGAGAGCTGAGAGACAGGATAATGCGCGTTTTCATCCAGCGACAAAATATCCTCCGACAAAATATCTACTAAAACTTAACCCAACCTAACAATAAAATGGGACAAAAATAATACAGACATCCTGTAAAGACAATAAAAGATTTTCCTACTTTCGAATAAATCCAGAAAAACGTGTATTGTAGTAAATCAAGAAAAGCGTAGTAGGCTGAGAGCACGTTCACACTTCCGTCGTAAAAATGGAGATGTGTTCCGTCTTTACGACGGAAGCCCTAGCCGCTGTAGTGGCTCTATGGAGCTGTTCACACTTGTCGGATCCGGCGTGAAGACGGATCCATTATTTTTTGCCGGAGAGTTCGCCTACGCAGAGTGTCCGTCGTGAAGCCGGAAAGGAACGCGCTGGCTCATACATTTCAATGGAGCTGTTCACACTACACGGCGGGACGACGGATCCGTTTTGAACCTGCCACACCCGGCTTCACACTTCACCACCGCCCGCTCCCAGACGCAAGCGAGCAGGCAAATTGTGATTTTATGGGGCGCGCGTTTGGCGTTTATAATATTATTATATAATATATATGTTCGTTCCAGAATGCGATTTTTTCTATTTAATATCAAGAAAATATTTAGTCATATCATTCATGTTTTTTAGTCATTTTAGTTATAATAATTGCTGGATGATTTTCGCGTACTTTCTCCTTTTCAAGTATGCAAACAAAATATTCTCCCACGGTTTGAACAAATAAGGTCCGACCCCTGAAGTAATTTTATGGCTGGTATTACATCAATACATTCCTTACCGATTTGGAAGAAAAAAATTATAATTTAAATTGTTTTATTTTTAAGTAGGTATTTGCTTTTTTCCTTCTTTTTAATAAGTACCACATGACAACAAGAGCTTCATCGTCGTCAATTGAGCAGTGCGCACGACCGTCTACTGAAGAATGATAAAATGTTTTGGTCGTTGTTTTCGTAGAGTAGGATCCGTCTTGAAAACGGAAGTGTGAACAGGGGCCTAGGGCTTCCGTCTTAACGACGGAACCCCTCTCCGTTTTTATGACGGAAGTGTGAACGGGCTCTGACGAGTTTTTCATGATTCCAGTTATTTTATTTTTTTGCACGTTAGCAAGATCTTATACGAACTGGATACAATTGTTATTTTCTATTTAAATGTTTAATATACATTTAAAAAACGTGTTTTAATTTTTATATGCCTATATTAAAAACGATTTATAAAGAAACTAGAAGACTTTTTGATACAGTAACAATGACATCGCATTCATTGTGAGAAACCACATCAGATGGCATTACGGCGATCCACTAGTACAGGAAAAAATCGAATTCGGAATTCACGCCCTTTTATGGGAGGAGTTTAAAAATACTTGAGAAAAAGCTTTTGGAAAGGTTGGAAAAGATATTTGAGAATTTTTTTTTACATGTTGATTTCGTAAAGCCCTGTTAAAAACATTAATTCCTTTTTTATGCATTGTTTATTGTAATAAAACGGAATTTTTAAATTGATTTCACGAAAATAAGCGGCGCGGAGCATAACACGACTTCTCTCCGCTCCGTTCGGAGGAGTAATGACAGAAAATCGGGGGCGGCTGCCAGTCGTTCTTCGGTGGACGGTATAAGGTTCACTTTGATATAACAAATTCGTCGACTGCCGTATTGTCGCCGTGATGTCAAAAATACCAACGCGAAAATGCATATTATATTTTATTTTGTGAGGTTCTGGCGTAAATATCTTTTTTTTTTCGCGATAATTATATAAGAAACTGAATTTGCCACATTATGCAATAAAACCATATCCAAAAAAGTGTTTATAAGTAGGAGAGTTTTCAGTTGAAAATGTTTATTATAGACCTAACACTTTATTTTTTTCTAAGCTTATTAAAAGACTTATTAAAAAAAATGACCGATATTTTTAAGGGCCAAGGTATGTTCTACACGAGTATTTAATTGAAGCATCTATAATACTTCTAAGCGGTCAAATTTTCAAAACAAAAACATACGATTTTGTATGATTTTGCATTATTTAGTATGGCTTCATCTTAACACATAATTTTTTACCAAAATTCATTAGGGCGGATATTGGAACTATACATGTAACGATTCAAATTATTGTTAAAAAAATAATAAAATGGAAAAAAAATAATACAGATAACAATAATTTATTGTCTTTACAGGATTTTTTTTACTTCTTATTACCTTAACTCATTTTTTTACCTTTTGTTTTTTAGATTTAACTCTAAATTTATATGTTACTTTCTCTGTTATTGTATTACAATATGTATATAAAAATATAATTATGTTAATGGTACTTGTTGTGCCGTATGTTTTTTAAATAAATAAATTTTCGTTATTAGTTTTTGCGGTGTTATGCCGTGTTGCGCTACCTCCTTCTATAGCCGACGTTTCGGGCACTGCAACGCTGTTGTAATAAAAATTGGGAATACAAAACCTCAATTTTGATGATTTTATTTAGGGTATTATCAGCTTGAGCTGCATTTCTCCATGTCGCGCTCAGTATTAGGGGGAAGTAACAGCGACAGTGAAAGCAATAATTTCGTAAAATACCTTTTAAATAATATAAAAAACATTTCGTAAATTTCCGAAGGCGTCGAAAATTATAATTCACATATATTATACAACAGCGTTTTAAAAATCAAGGTTGTCAATCCCTACCCTTGATAGTGTATTCCCATCCTATGCACTGTGTATAGGCTGTACACGCCCATTATTCCGCCCCTAACATCCAAACCATCTTTTATACTTATAGCGCAATGGAGACATAATGTGACAGGGTGATCAGTTCATAGAAGATAAAATCATAATTGCTTACAAATATAAGAGAAGATAAAAATAATATCTCACAGTGAAAACTTATTCAGACATTAAAAATACTAATTTCGATTGCGATTCTCTCTGTAACTCCGGTTTAAAGAACTCTAGAACTTTTGCTTTGGATTTAAGTTTCATTGTCAAAATCGGTTTCTTTAAATATAATAATGTGTATTTTTACGGTGCTCCAGATTTTATGTCCGGGTTAAATCTTTCCCAAATGAAAGACTAAACCCTTCCACACACTTTTCCACAAATGAATATCTAGTAAATTCACGCAATGTAAGTGCACTATATAAGTATAATAAATACAAAACAATACAAGAACAATATGTCAATCCACCAGAAACATAATGGGAAAATATTTCACCGACTCCAGATATTTTCATATCAGAGGGTTCGGCTCTGATGAAATCCTAACTGGTCCGATAAATCCTACTGATCCCTCAATATAAATATTTAAAAAATCTTTCGTAATCCTACATGTATTTAAAATGACCGACTTTTGCATTTTAATGTACAAATTTTTTGACAAATCTAATAAGCCTACATTTTGAATGAGAGAGCTAGGTATAATGCCAGTAGCCGAAATAACAAATGGTAATATTTTTATAGTCTGAGAATGTCAAATTCTTCTAATCTCATTTCCTAAATCTGTATATTTTCTTATTTTTTCAGAAACAATTTTCTGAATATTACAAGAATTTGGAATAGCGACGTCAATGATATAAGTTATTTTTTTAATTTTGTCATGTAAAACTATATCGGGTATATTATGACTAATTGTTCTGTCTGTTAGAATAGTTTTATCATAATAAATTTTATAAAATTCATTTTCTAAAAATGAATTTGGTTCATATTCATAATATGGTACATTACGGCAGTCAATCAAGTTATATTTAATTACCAAACTTTGGTGAATTATTTTTAAAACTTGATTGTGCCTAAATGTATACTCGGTCGGCGCTAATACAGAACATCCCGATATAATATGTTCTATAGTTTCCGGAAAAGCCAAACATTTTTTACATAAATCATCAATTTGATTTGCATCTTTGATGATATGCTTCCTATAATTTTTAGTATTAATGACTCTATCTTGAATGGCAAGCATAAAGCCTTCTATTTCTGCGCTCAACTCTCCAATACTCAACCATTTGTTTGACGAAAATTTGTCAAAATATGTTTGGTTGAGATAATTGAAGTGTTTTGCGTGAAGAATTTTATTTGACCAGGAATCTAATAATTCCTGGTTGGTATTTATAAGAATGCTGGCATTCTCGTCGTATAAATTTAATGGCGAAATATGTGTTATTATCAGTATTTTTATTATGGGTTATTATTTATATTTTTATTATAAACTGCTCATGTTTTTAAAACGCCTGCTCTCAACACAGGCTTTTCTAGTGAGGCAGGTGTACAGGACATCACAAATCGTAAGGAAAATAGAATAAGAAATTTAATCAGAATATTTATCTTCCTTTTTTTTAAAAAAAAAGACAAGCATTCCCGGGTTACGAATAAGCCGACTATATTTGAAAATCTCCTACTACCACCACAGTATATTTAAAATGTTGCTTGAGTTGTGATGGTGGACTTAGCCAGCTGAGGATGGGACGCCTGGGTGGGACCCAAACGCAATGCCAACCAGCCACTGACCGGTCGTTCCTAAATCTGATTCGTCTCAGTAAGAGACAGATTGACGTGTAAGGATTCGAATAATGTTAATGCAATAAGAAATGTGTGATTAAGACATATTATAGGCGATACAAGTTTGATACTCTCAGATAGGCGTATTTAATTTAAGGGTATGGGTATGAGAGCCTTAAAAACAAAGTTTGTAGTTTGGAACTAAATTCTGCTGAATTTGTTATGGAACTTAGTTCCGGAGGGAGTTTATTCCAATCAACGAAGCCTTCAAAACAGTCTTATCTACTTGATAGTAATAATAATACAAAATAAAATAGTATGTTTGTATTGCCATCAGATAAGGCGTTGAAACGGATGTAGGGACAATGTACGGAGATTGCAAAATATTCTATTGTAAATGGTTTTCAATTGTTGAATACTTTGGGATTATTGTCAAAGAATGCAAGAACATAGTGTAAAACATGAGAAATAGTAAGTATTACACTAATGCAGACCTTGCGTGACGAGGGGTAAGGCTCTCGACTAGAAATCCGAAGGTCGTGGGTTCAAATCCCGTGGGTCGTGGGTTGATTAAATTGTATTGTCTGTCACAATTTAATAATTTTTTTTTTATTCACATTTTTTTTATTCCAGTTTAAAGAAAATTAGATTTTCACTCATTTAACTATAAATAATTAAACATTTATAATCAAAATAAACTAAATATTTCAATACGGCTTTATTTTATTTCATTATTTTGGTTATCAAGAATAAATATTAATATATTTTTTTTTAATTTACCCACCTTCTTTTCGTTTTTAATGTCGTTTGGGAGGCAATTATATAAGTTGCCCCCTTCGTTACCAATGAATTGTTAACCATAGTTAGTGTGGATGTGTTTTAATTATTGGTGTTTAAATGTATGTTATCGCGTGGTCGTGTAAATAGTTAGTGTACTTGGGATGTTTTAACGAATTCTGTGTTTGTGTGTACGAAAATTATATATTTAAAATAGTACAAGGTATATTTGCGGCGCGTTCAAGAGTAGAAGATACTCTTTGTATTTTCCTGGTGTAAGACCATAATTTAGAAATGAAACGTTGATCGAAATGGCTTTAACCGAGCATGGTGACCAAATACTTCTCCCCCTCCCTCGTTCCCAGCTTCTTCCTTTTCCCACTATCTACCCCTTCACAATATACCTACACCAATTGGGGGTGCCATAGTCTAGAGGTATTCAAATAAAATAAAAATAAAAAAAACTGGCAGAGGAAGGATATAAAATATAAAATATTTAAACAATAACAGTTTCTCCGAGTTTGCAAACCATTTGTTGGAAACTAGTCATACCTTTAACCAAGGGCGGCTGGTTGCACAGTGCGTTCGTGTGCAGCACTGGTAAATTATATCGCCTAAAATTACTTTATAATATCTTACTGAAAAATGTAAAATCTATGAATCTCATTAAAAACATCACCTACCAATATAATGCCTAATATATTATGAATCAGGGAGAGCGAGAGAGTTCCGCGCGAAGCTGCCTTGCTCCCTGCGTGCAGGCCGATTGCACGCGGAACGAATTATGTTTTTGTACCGAATATCCCAAACATCGCCAGCGCGCAACGCCAGCAATATGTATGAAAAATTAAGCTATATTCGTGTGCCACCGGGCGGCTTTTATCATACAAACTTAAATTTGGATTTGCGGCAAAAATACTTAACCAAACTGAATAATTCTTTTTTTAATCAAAAGGTACAGTCAATACCTAAATTTTACATATATTTGTTTTTTTATTGATCTGTGTTTTAAATTATAAAACGCAGATCATTAAGGGATTTAATTTTTTATAGGTAACTTTGACAATTTTGCCCACGTACTGTTTATACATTGTATATAAATACTATTTGTATACTGTTTATAATGAAATATAAAACTAACTAACTAACCATCACACCGTTTCCCCGCAGAGGTAGGCAGAGAGGACGGACCGCCAAACAACTCGGTCTTGGCACACACTCTTTGTCTCACTCACATTCATACATCGTCTCATACATTCTCTACTATTATTCTGACTTTTGACATGACCCGACTCAAGTATCTGATTCACTTGATCGTACCATGTCTTCCTCGGGCGTCCCCGACTTCTTCTACCATTCACATTTGCGTCGTATATTCTTCTTACACTACTTTCAGATTTATTTTATTTTATGAAATATAAAATAAAATAAATTAAACATTGTAAAAAAAAATTTTTTTTGGGTTGAAATTCAAGATTTATTTACGAAAAATTTGTGTTGTTTCTATTTTCTTAGTACAGAAAAAAGATCTGTACAAAAAAAAAAAAAATTATTTAAAAGCGATATGTAGAAGTTTTCGCCCTTCGAAAACAGCTTAGAATAGACCTTCTCTCCAAATAAGATAAGTGGAATCATTTTTACCTATTGTTGCTTAGTAGGCGTTATCTCATAGGTACGGATTATCAGTGAACCACCACATTTTCAGGGCAGCGGCCGCCACTGCCTTTAACTTCAACAGTGGAATAGAATTAATGCATTGTAATGTCAATGGTATTCATTTGGATAAACTTGAAATTTTAGAGATCAGAAAGAGTGTGAATGCGAATTTGAATATTATAATCAAAAATTATTTTTGAATGATCCAATATTAAACTTATTTCCTTTGTAAATTGTTCCATATTGTCCCAACCCGTTTTAATTTTTTAATTTTTTCCATTGTTACCATTGTCTATGTTTATTATTTGTCTATGTTTGTTATTGTTTCTTTGACACTACGTTCTATGTCTATATTTAAAAAAATAGTATTATTAAAACCCTGATGAAGTAAGCTTGGCTTACGAAACATGTCGGTTTTTTATAATCAATTATAGTCGTAAAAACAAAGTAATTTATTAATTTGAATTAAAATGGTGCCACAAAATAAGTTTGCTGTTTTAGAAGAAGTGATTAATGATCGTGGAAAATACCTGCGTTGAGATTCCCAAAGGATGCAAAGCTGATGTAATGTAGAGCGAATAAATGAAGAAAGGGATGTTAGGAGAACATCGATCATCCAGTTGATTAGTCAGACATCTCTAAATACTATGTTTTGAGATAATGAGGAAACCAATATTCTGTGTTTTAAGCGAATTAAAAATTCTATAAAAAAACACCGGGAGGCATACTGGTCCGGTACATTAATTAGTATGACATTTTAAACATTGACCCAGATATTTTTTTTTGTTTAATTCACTACAATTTTTTGTGCAATATAATTGATTTGGTGGTGTTTATGACTAATCTGAGTATTGTATCGATTGTTACCCAAATATCGATTTTTCGTAGATTACTTATCAACTGAAATATCAATATATGACGCGAATTTGAATGGTAGAAAAAGTCAGGCACGTGGTCCGCATCAGGAAGACATGGCACGATCAAGTGAACCAAAATGTACTTGATTCGTCATGTCAAAAGTCAGAATAAATTTTTAACATAAAGGTATTTTTTAAACATTAGCTTCATACAGGAGGCCCTAAGAAAAACAATTTCCCTGTTATCTTTGGGGATGCTGTATGGAGGCCCTTTTTAGGGAAATAATTTCTGGGAAGGAAAAATGTATGAGGGGTTGGTAAGAATCTAGGGGTCAGTGTGTCCAGGAGTGACGGACGAATGAATCCATCCCTCCCACTGCGGTACAAGAAGAAGGTCCCCATCAGTCCCCAAATAGTCTTTCCTGATCCGGCCCGCCACGAAGTCGATGGGCAAACCTCACCCCATGAACACGGGCAGCCCTGCTAAATCACCAAACGCGACGAACCACTTATGGTAAACTGTGGCAGAGGTGTTATTTATGCCTCTCAAATGGTTTAAATAGCAAAGAGTGTGTGTGTGTATGTGTCTAGATCGAGTAATTTGGCGGTTTATCCTCTCTGCGGGAAATTAGCGTGATGTTTAGTTAGAATAATTTAAATAGTTAAGGCGATCCAATAGTCCATGAAAAAATCGAAATCGGAATTCACGCCCCTTTATGGGAGGAGTTTGAAAATATTTGAGAAAAAGCTTTTGAAAAGGTTGGAAAGGTATTTAAGAAAAAAAAAATACAGGTTGATTTCGTAAAAACCTGTAAAAAGCATTGTTTATTGTAATAAAAAGGAAATTTAAAATTTAAGAAAGTGTTTTTTATAGACCTTATACTTTATTTTTTTATATGCTTATTCATAGACTTTAAAAAAAATGACCCATATTTTTAAGGGCCAAGGTATGTTCTACACGCAGTATTTAATTGAAGCATCTATTAATACTTCTAAGCGATCAAGTTTTCAAAACAAAAACATATGATTTTGCATTATTTAGTAAGGATTCATCATTATCCCTCTCGCTCTTGGCATCTTGTGCGGTACTAAAAAACATATAAATAATTGACCAAAAAATAACCAGTTTTTTTTCTTTAAAAAAACATGGCAATAACTCTGTAAGTCACTAAATTCCTTCCAAGAATAAAACATTTAAAACAATGAATGAATGGGAACTGTGATTTTTTTTATATCGGAACATAAATCTCTCCCGCAGCACGCACGGAGTAAAAACACAGAAAAAAAAAACACGAAACCAAAAATGTTTATCGTCCATCTGTTTTGTAGTCACCAAATCAAAACGTCATATTTTATATTTTTTGTGTTGGTCCCTTCAAAAGTGAAAAAAACCACCGTAAAATCACAACTTAACAGTTTTATATCTGAAAAGTGAAAGATTATTTGAGATTTTATAGTCGGGGAGGATGACTTATAAACATTAAACCTATATATTTTATTTTATTTTTAACTATTTTTTTAAAATTAACTCCACGCAGGAGGTCTTGAGGAAAACAATTTTCTTATGGGCCTATTTCATCTTTGAGAATACTGTGTGGAGGGTCTTTTTAAGGAAAAGAAGTAGAGGAAGTTCTGGGAAGGAAAAAGGTATATTTTAAAGGTAGGTGCATAGTAATCTGGCGGTCAATCTGTCCAGGAGAAGTGGACGTATGAATCCATCTCTCCCATCTTGCTGTGCAAGGTGATGAGTCGAGAGAGTCCAGCTGGAGAGGTCTAGATTAGGTCTCCCTCAAACAGTCTACCAAATGTAGCGATCCACTTGTGGTGACCAATGGCAGGGGTGTTGGTTAACTAATAAATGGTTCCCGGAACGGCGGTACCCGTTCCTCTTCCCAAATTGGTAAGAATTCCTGTAATTGAAATGTTTTAATTTATTATTTGAATACCGCACAAGAGTTTCACCTATCCGGAGCCAGTGTGACTATGGTATCCCTATTTGGAACATATTGTAAGGCTCAAGGAAGTGGGGAACGGGAAAAGAGATGGGAAAGAAAATTGTCGGAAAGTATCTGGTTATTCAGATCTGGTCACCAAACACGGCTAAAGCCACTCCAAACTTCGATTCTAAATGGTGGTTTCATAAATGTCTAAAATAATAATATTCTTTGGATCATTTACATAGCGCCGTTTTCGTGAAAAAATCACCTCAAGGGCGCTTTACAAGTTAATTTATAAATTCTATCAATTAGACTTATAATTATTAACTTCATATGGTTAAGATTTATTACTGGTGACTCACAATTAAGACTGTAGTGTAAGTCACTAGTTATAAGTTTTAGTTGTAAGTCACTAGTTATAAGTCTTAGTTTTAATTCAGTAGTTATCAGTCTTAGTTGTAAGTTACAAATTATAAGTCTTAGTTTAACTCAGTAGTTAGTTAGTTGTAAGTCACTAGTTATAAGTCTTAGTTGTAAGTTATTACTAGAAGTCACTAGTTATAAGTCTTCGTCACAAGTCTCAGTCGTAAATCAATAGTAATAACTAATAACTTAACAACTAAGACTTATAGCTAGTGTCTTACAACTTCGACTTGTAACTACCGACTAAAAACTAAAACTTAGAACTACTGACTTGACACTAAGACTTATAACTAGTGACTTACAACTACATCCTATAACTAGTGACTTACAACTAAGACTTAAAACTACATATGTTTATGACTCACTCGGTCATAACATGCGTAGTTTTAAGTCTTAGTTGTAAGTCACTAGTTTTAGTAAATACATAATACTGCTATAATATGATTTACAACTTACAACTATGATTTAAAACTAGACTTACGACTATCATACTTACGAGTACATATTTACATTTAAAAATTATTTCTAAAATTTTTTTTAAAATGTGCATTAGACATCACGCATAATGCATCACGCAAAAAACTCTTACATCATCTGATAACGTTATTTTAAAATCAAAATGTTTAAAAAAAAACAATGCTTAAACACTTAAACGCCCACAAGTTTAAAAAAAATGACAAAAGTCAGTGGGGTATTTTACACTGTTATTATATCACCTTTATCTCAATAGACTTTTGTTATTGTATTGTTGTTTACAGCGTGAAGACTTGACCGTAAATATCTTTTGATAATAGTGTATTGTTCGTTTGATGGTTTTATAAAACTTCTGCCTATTTAAGTCTATTATCTATTGTAGTAGAAATGAGAGTTGTAGGTGGTAGAAAGATGAAGTTAAGTGGAAATTATGGTCATTTATGTGTTATTCAGGTGTTAGAATCTGTGTTTTATTGGTAGGAAACAAGATAAAATAGAGACGGAAAGGACGATCTCCAAAATTATATCAGAACACTTGTGAGCATGTCAACTCGGCCACCCAGACTAATCGGCAATTAAGCAATTTTTTTAATGTAAATACCGTACAAGAGTCCCAACTGCTGCAGTGGGACTATGGCTTCCCAAATTGGGGTATGTTGTGAAGCTGAAGTTAGTGGGGAGCGGAAGATGGGAAAGAGAAAGGTGGAGGAGTACCTAGCTATTCAGATCTAGTCACCAAACACGGCTAAAGCAATTTGAAGCAACTTTTCAATTCTGAAAGGTGGTCTTACACCAGGGCGGTACTGAGAGTGTCTGCCACTCTGGAACATTATTTTTAAATCATTAAATTATGATATAACACAAATCAATCAGATAAAATTTTATTTCATTATTATTGTTGCGCTACCGCAAGACGCCATAATACCCCAAAAAAAATCATATTGTGGAAGCAACTGTTTATATTTAGCTACATTTTGTCAATATTTTACATTTATCAGTGCTTAAAAAATTCTATATATTACCCAAACAAAACAAAATTAAAGGTATTCTCAAAATTGCACTTTTTTTTCTAAATGCCGCGTTTTTCACTTATTTTATTTTGCCTAGTAAACATTCCATCAAAAATAATCCCCTTTTCAAATACCATCTCCCAAAACTCCGCTATTAAACCAAATTACAGTATATTTTTTACGTAATTTCAGTGAAAACAATATGTACAAACAATAGTTTACAATGTAATTTCCGCAAACAAGGCGGTTTATCCTCTAATTTCACGACCTACCTAAAAGACAACCAGAATAATACAAAATAATTCCTCTCTAAATGACCACCTACTTAAAAATACCCCAGCATTAAACAAACAAACGTGGGGTATTTTAGTTCCACTGGTAACCCTGGGTAATTCCCAATTAGGAATGCGATTACACGCCACTGCTTCTGCGGGTCATCCCAGTGGGAATCTCAGTGGGGTGTCGCGCCCCGTCCCATTGGGACAGCAACGGTAGCCAGTTAGTACCTCGGTAAACCAGCATTGTACAGGCATACCCCCGCGGGCAAAGTGGGAAAGGGCTAGGGTACGGTAGCGAACCCCGCTGGGGTGCGTAGGAACCCCAGCGGTAATTGGAAGGTTAGATACGAGATTGATGAAGTTTGATATTGATTTTGAAGGGGTTTCATGGTTTGGTTGGGTGCGTAATTAATTATTAATTTTTTGTTTATTTTGTTTCTTCATTTTGATTTCAAGTGTAAATAAATTATTTATTTTATTTAAGTATATGAAAAATGCATGATTCCCAAAACTTACGTACATATGTGAATGTTTGAGGTAATAATAAATAATTATATATTCAATAATAAAGTAAATGACAAAGAGGATACTGGTCTAGAGCCTCAAAACACTTAGAATTCAAATTTCGTCGAAATATGTTGTTACGGTCGTACAGGGCGGTTCCAATTAGAAAGATGAATTATTTTCGGTAAGTACCAGCTTTTTAAAATAATAACTCAATATCGATTTTATTTCACTCACAATTTGATTTAATTTATACCTACATTCAAATACGCTGAAAGGGGTGATGATAAAACTATTAAAATTATGTATTTTTTGTAATTATTTTGTTAATAATAGGTAAGTATTTATAATTTTTCAATAATTTCTAAGCAAAATAAGAATGTTAAAAAAATCTTAAATATATCAGATAAGTTTTTAGATTTTCACGGCCAAAAGCATTTTCGTTGTTAGTTTTTGGGGTGTTATGCTGTGTTGCGCTACCTCCTTCTATATCCGACATTTCGGACAGCGTTGCAGATCTGCCCTGATGATGGATCGATCAGATCGTCGGATCTGCCGGATCTGCTCTGATGATGGACACTACAACGCTGTCCGAAACGTCGGCTATAGAAGGAGGTAGCGCAACACGGCATAGCACCTCAAAAACTAACAACGAAAATTAAATATATCCGTTTGTAAGATCGTAAATAAATAGACAAACTGAAATATTTTCGTCACAAAACACGCGTGCGTATCTTTTTTTAAATGATTTTATTTAAACTAAAATTCTGAAACATAGCTATCCCAGATAACTTATTGATTTATTTTACTGCACGATTACATGATTTCAAATGTATGTTGTATAATACAAAATTTTGTTTAAAAATTTAAGAAATCTGCCAACGATCTACGGTAAAACCCTATTGTAATAAAAATAAACATATTTTCTCAAAATTTAAAAACATAGCTTTACTAGATGAAAGAACAGTCTTTCGAAATCAATTTATAATTTGTTGTGGAAAAAAGTCAATAAGTCTAAAATTTAATTTAATAATGACATATTTCCGGGTTTGTCCGGTTATTCCCTCTTACACTGCCGTAAGCTTTTAAAATGTTTTTTTTGGTTGACTGAGGATTGAATCTTCCTCCCCAGGGATTGGAGTCAACACCGCTAACACCTAAGCCAAATGCTAATTGAACAGTACCGACATTTATTTCATATACCTATCAAATGCTGTAATTTTTTAAACACATACATAAATATAATGTCGTCCAATTTCAGTCTATGAAACATATCCAATTTATTCGGGAAAATGTCAAACATAATAATATTTGGATGACTTGTATAGCGCCGTTTTTGTGAAAACCTAACCTAACCTAACCTAACGATCTGTGTGCGCATCTAACTAGCCTATCTGCGGAGTTTAAGCTTGACGGATGTCGGGAAGTGGGTTAATTTCCACTTAACAGATTTAATTTCATTCATTCATTCAAGAAAACCATCGAAATTCGAATAGATGTATTTGAAAAAAAATAGTATTCAACATGACCACCATCTTAAATCGCAACCGGAATATAATAAACAAATTTACAGACAGATGAAATGTCAAATTATCGAGTCAAAACAAGACTCTTGCATAAGTGCACCGCTAAAAGAGCAAAACCCCTTCGTTAACACCAGCAGAATCACACTTGTACGTCACAGCTTCTTTACTTAGAGATTCGCAGTGTTGATCCGGCGCCCTCCGGAGCCCCTGGGGGCAGGTAAGACCCCCAACCGAGACGGGTCATGAGGGCAGACAAGGACCCCACCGAGGGGGGCCGTACCAAAAGACTCCAGGGACGCGAGTTTTTAAACGACGCATTGTCTTATTGTTATTTTGATTTTTTTGATTGATTTGTAAATATCGTTGCAATAGGAAGTAAAGATGTTTGTAAAATGCTTCTTTGGTGATATTACCCAAAAATTAAACAAAAATCAATTATTCGTAATTTGAATACTACACAAGAGTCCCAACTACTCATTACTACCTCTGCGGTCGAGGGGTAAGGCTCTGGACTAGTAATTTAGAGGTCGAAAGTTCAAAACCCGGCGTGCACAAGTAAATTTTATTTCATTAATGTGTGTTATTTTAATTTTTTTAATGTATATTTACGGCACGTTCCAGAGTGGAAGATATTCTCAGTATCGCCTTGGTGTAAGATCAACATTTCGAATTGAAACGTTGCTTGAAATGGCTTTAGCTGTGTTTGGTGACCAGATCTGAATGGATAGATGCTTCTCAACCTTTCTCTTCCTATCTCCTCCCCCTTCCCAAACCTTTCAATCTAAAAACAAACCCCAAATGAGGATGCCACGGTCTCACTGGCTCCAGACGGTTGGAAACTCTAATGTGAAAGAATATAGAAAAGAGGAAGGTTGGGTTGAAGAGGAAGATTGACTGGCTATTCAGAACTAGTCACAAAACACGGCTAAAGTCGTCTGAAGCAACGTTTCGATACTGAATGGTTGTCTTTCACCAGGGCGATACTGAAAGCATGTTTAAATATAATTTGGGAGGCGAGTATGGGTAGGTACCATTGATAACCAACACCTCTGCCATAGGTCACCCCAAGTGGTTCGCTACGTTTTATGACTTAGCAGGGGTGCCCGGGTTTATGGAGGTAAGGTTTGTCCGGGTCTTGGCAGCGGATACGTCAGCCCACCAACTGAGTGGCAGGCCGGATCAGGCCGGGAGAGAATGGTTGAGGGAGTCGATTTGACTTCTCTAGCCCTACTCTCTTGGAAAGTCGCCTTGCACCGCAGTGGGAGGGATGAATTTATACGTCCGTCTCTCCTGGATACACTAACCCCCAGATTCATACCACCCTCATACCCATTTAATAATAATAATAATAATATTTAGACGATTTATATAGCGCCGTTTTTGTGACCTTCCCAGAACTTCCTCTCCTTCCCTTCCTCAAAAGACCCTCCAACAGCATCCACTAAGATGACATAGGTCCTGGGGGGAATTATTTTCCTCAGGGCCTCATGTGTGGAGCTAATGTTAAAAAAAAACATGGCTAAAGCCATCTCAATCAAAGCTTCGATTCAAAATTGTGGTTTCACCAGGGCGATACTAAGATCATGATTTTTTAATACTCTGGTACTCACTAAAATGGCATTATTTTAAAATCTCCACATCCATGCATGATTTACCACAAATACGCCTCAAAGATCTCATTTCTACAGCACTCAGTCTACCGTCACAAAATACACAGCCCTGTACACTTTTTTAGTAATTTCAATTGAATATTAATTAAACAAACAAAAAGAAAAAAGTATTGCAACGTCACTGTCAATAAAGTTGCCAGTATGCTCCCGTGGAATTTATTTAACGTGTGGCAACATCGGCCGTGTTCACAGGTCTGTGTTGCCTGTGTTCAAAAAGCATTTAAATATAACATCCCCATTAAATTCCCTTATTGATGGGTGATATTAAAATCGTTTTTATATGGTAACATCTCTCGCCAGAAGGCTTGTAAATTCATATTATTTTGAAATGTAGTTACCTGGATTTTTACAATATGAAAATTTAAAAAAATCAGAGTTTGTAGAGGTGAAACCTTCAGAAAACTAAAGTAGACAAAAGTGGGGAGACTGCGATTTACTTTCTTTATCAGTGTGAAGGATGATTTTTCCATATTTTATCGTAGAATTCCAGTGCACCTTTTCCTATACATTTGGTCATCTTTTTAGTATTTGTGTTTTCTTCTTCGGAGTCGCTAGATGTCGCTTTTTTGTGTTTTCTTTGCATATTAATTTAGGAATAGTTTGAAGATTGGATATTGATTTTACAAATATATAATTTTTTTTTATTTCGTAGGATTGGATCCTTGATCCGCTGAATGTCTGGCCGCTAAGGTTCGTCGGGCGCTTTATACCACTAGACCAAAGGAGATTTGCGTGGGACCGTGGATTTGTGGTATTTTATTGGAACCGAGTACCCGTGAAATAAATAAATATTTTATTGCTATCTCATTCTCACGTAGGCTAAATCCAGTAGATTTGTCTCTTTTTAGTGTCACTCTATTCCAGCGGTCGGGGAACCGGGGCAAATTACCCCAAATGGGGTAATTTGCCGAATTTGCTGAAGAACCTCCGGGTTTGGCAGAAACAATACTTGAACTGCGATCTAATACTGAAGCACGAATTCCATTTGAGAGCAAAGCCAAGCTGTCGTCTTTTTGGATGTCAAAAGCTACGAAGGCTTTCAAAATCTATTACTTACTATTTTCATGTAACTTTTTATTTTATTTTCCATGTAAATTAATTCAATAAATAATTTTTATTTAAATATACATTGATTGTCTTCTTTTCGAAATGGGGGGAAGGGGTAATATCGTCTTACGCAAAAATATTTTGGGATAATGGTTCAAAAAGTTCCCCGACCGCTGCTCTATTCCGTTTCATCTAGTTTCAAATCACGACGGTGCTAAAGAAGTTATCACCTTTAAATAATTATGCTTTTTCTACCCTTTCTGTTGAGTGGAATTAAAATAAAATTGTTAAATTACTTACAAAACATAAGCATACATTACTAAAAAAAGGGTGTTTTTTATTAGAAATGTCCAGTTGATTAGTCAAACATCTCCCTCAAATCGAAATTTGGGTTGAGTATGCAATTATATGCAAGCGTGTACCCTCTATCTGGTACAATAATCAGATTACTCATAAATACCAAATCAATTACAATGAACAAAAACTTGTACCTAGTGAAATAAACAAAAAAATAAGATTTTTAGATAGAAGTCACTAGTAGAAAATTTCAAAATGTTTTACTAAAGTACCGTAAGATTTTTGTAAAGGACTGTAAATACTAAACACTAAACGAGACAAAATGGTGTTCTGGAATTGGGTGATAATATGTGTAGGAAAAACAAGGTATGCAAGGAATATGGATAACCAATCACTTACCACTGTATCTCTACAAAGGAGCACACGACACGATCACAATATAGATATAAAAACGACATTGTGTTCACGAAAAACAGCAACAACTTGCTTCCAAGGTAGTTGCAAATCTTATTCGGATTTTAAAACAAAGGCACTCTAATTTTCACTAGTTTTCTTGTAATTGTTCCAAATTTCAAATACTTTTCTTGGTGGGTAGGGAGAGTTCCAAGAATCTTGTGTGACCCGAAAATGCCTATATACCAGACTGTTGTTAGACCCTCGATAATGTATGGGCTCCGAATGCTGGACTATGTACAACTCCAACTCTATGTATCTCGAAACAGCAGACATGCGAATGCTTAGATGGTCGGCAGGAATATCACTTAAAGATAAGATTAAAAGTTCACGCATTCGTGGTAGCCTGGGTATCACGGACATAAACAGTAAGCTAGATGAACGACAGTTGAGATGGTATGGGCACACAAGACGGAGGCCACCAGACCACACAGTGAAGCAGGCAATGTCTATGGAGCTTCATCGACAGTTATCAAGAGGAAGACCAAAGAACTCCTGGATGACTCAATGCTCCAAAATATTACAGAGAAACGGCCTGGATGAAAGCGATACCAAGAACCGAAGATATAGCCTGAGAACAAGAAGAGCCGACCCCAACAGCCTATCTAGGCAATGAGTTGGGACAGTGCAAGGAAGAAGGTGTATAGGTTAAGGTAAGAACTGGATAAATGACATCTCTGTAGGAACTAACCATATTCTCATTTCAAAACCAAACAATTATGTTCAAAAATTTTTAAAGTATTTATTGTGTAGGTAATAAGATTTTTTGGGGTCACCAAGACTTTGATTATTGACGTGTTTTTTAACTATTTTAGTAAGTATTATAAAAAGGTATGTCATTTTAATAGGTTTGTCTCAAATTTATCACCTAGGTTTTCAACACCAAACAGGCGATGACGCATAAAAAACAGAATGTCAAATGAAATAAAAATAAAATAATTTTACGGCATGTAGCGCCATCTGCTTATGGGACTGCGACACACGGATAGCCTATAACGGCTAACCACCGATTAGCAATTAGGGGCACCTATCTTCATCTTACTCGTTATACCCATAAAAAATCAACATAGTTTTACATAAAAAGCATCTATGGTCAAAGAAAAATATGGAGGATGTGTTACTTTTGATAAGAGATGTAATTTTATTAGCATTTACATAAATTACCGAAAAAAGCAATCACATAGTGGCTTGACATTAAATATATAAAAATATTTTGTTTTTAAAATCACTTTATTTGATTTGTAATCTCAACCATCGTCAAGATAATAAATATATTAACTGAACTACAGTACAGAGGAAGATAATAAGGTATAGACAAACGACAAAGAAAAAGCATGTAAGAAAGGGAGAGAGAAAATTCTTTCTCGAAATCATATAAATAAATTTGAAATGCTGTAAAGGACAATATATTTAAAAAAGTTAAATACGTAATTTTTCTCTTTCGATTTGCGTCATCGAAATATTTCTAGAAAAATAATTGCGTCTTTTACGACGTGTATTTTAGCAGAATTTTTTTTTTCTTAAAAATTATGTGAATACCTCACAAGAGTCCCAACTGCTCCCGTCTGGAGCCAGTGAGACTATGGCATCCCTAATTGGTGTTTTTTGTGAAGCTAGAGGTATTGGTGACGGGAAGGAGAAGAAGAAGAAGAGGAAGTTACTGGTTATTCAGATCTGTCACCAAACACAGCTTAAGTCATTTCAAGCAAACGTTTCAATTCTGAATGGTGATCTTACACCAGGGCGATACTGTTAGTATCTTTCACTCTGGAACGTGCAGCAAATACATTATATATTATTTTTATGAATTCATTGTGAAATAACACAAATTAATCAAATGAATTTTATTTACCCGTCGACCACGCCGTTTTCTTTAACAATATTTAAAAAAATTGTTACTATGTATTTGAATTGTTTCTACTGGTAGATTTACAAGAAAATGGTAAGTTTTCTGGAAGATGTAATAAATAATGTTTTTTTATAATAAAAATTCATAATCATAAATCTACAAAAACACGAGATATGATTTTTGCTGTAAAGAATTTCAAATTTTCGTGATCAATATATATATAAAGAAAAATTGACTGCCAATTTAAAAACAAACCACATAATTACGAGATCCTCCATTTTGGATTATATTTTTTTGTAAGACATACATTGTCTTCATCCTCCAATTTTCAATGATCCAATCGAATTACCGATTCCTTATCGATCAATTTATCTAATACCTTCAATAATAATTATTGATTTTGTGGTCATTCTTGTCCAAGACCCCCCGTGGCCCGTGCATACTAAAAATAATCACAAATTATGGAAATTTCTTTAATTTCCATCACGCTAATCAAATGATGGACAAACACGATACCCCTTAATGTCCACAAAATAAAAATATAATAATATAGATGGATGTTTAATTTCTAGTGGGCTTTTGTTTTTATAATTTCCTGGAAAGGATAATTTTGTATTTTGTTAATAATAATTAATTGTATTTTGTTGTTATACGTGAGAATAATAAAATGTTAGACACAAATTAATTATCTTGGGTGATAGTAATATAAGCATTTGACAGGGGGGTCAGAATATTAGGAATTCATTTAGGAACGGAAGGCGATTTTTTAATATTAAAAAAAATATATATATCTTTTTTATATATGTCTATATAAAAATTAATGTATGTTTGCATAGGAAATATTAAGCATAGGAAATGTTTGAAACCTTCAAAACATCTTCTTTCCAACCTCGCGGAGGTTTCTGGATTATTATAATCACGTCACAATACATCTGAAAAGTTTTTTTAACCTTACAAAAACTCTTACGAAACTGTCAACCATGTCACAATTTGAGAATGATATTTTGCAAACCATTGATTGTTCAATCAAACTTCAATTTTCGAATAAACTCTTTTTAATTGAAGTATCAACCTAAATCGAATATTTTGAATTTAACCAAGAATTATAGGTGTTTTAAATAGGTACCCACCATATTTAGATTGATTGTATAAATAAAAAGGAATGTTTCTTTGTTTGTCGTTTATGCGTTCCTAAATTAATCATCCGATTGCGATGAAACTTTGGTGATTTGACGTGCGCATGTCCGCGATGGGTTCTATATTTAATAGTGAGCTCTGGCATTATGAAATAATTTCCTATACTATTAATCCGATTGCGATGAAACTTTAGTGAGTTGTTGTACGCACGTCCGCGAAGGTTTCTATATAATATATATTATACTGGTGAGTTCTGGCGTTATGATATTTGTAAAAAAAATTAACAATAGGTGGCGCAGGAGTTGTTTGAGAAAGGAGTGTATTTCATATAATTTAGCGGTATGGAGAGAAGGCGGGAGGGATCGAATCCACTTTCCAGCCCGCTCGTCCACCACATACAGACATTCTCATTTATATTTCAATCAATTTACACAAAACCTTGACAAATTTTAAACCTAAATCTTCCTCATGAATCCGTTCAGTAGTTTTTGAGTCTATCGCGAACATACAGACAGATAGACGCTGCGGAAGACTTTAATTTATAATATGTAGAGATGATACAATAACAGGCGTGTAAGAAATATCCCGATCAGCCGGTACCAAACGTCAAACTTTGACAGATCCATTTATAACAACCAAAGATCTGATCAACAGACCACGCAATAAAATTATTAAAAAACATGTCGCTTCAAATGTTCACATCTTCGTGTAAAATCTTCAGATATATTGTTAAAAAGCGGATATTTTACGACATAGATTATTAATCAAGAATTTTAATGGCAACACTTACGAGAATTAAACATTTTATTGCCAGACCGAATTTATGTCGCGGTGTTGCCATAATGCCATATTATTTAAAGCTTTTATTGTACGGCGGGTTAAACAACAAATTAGTTGTGGATAAATCTAAAATCTACATAGTGTTTTTGAAATGCTGTATTTTAGACAGTTTATTGGATTTTAATAAAGATGTCGAAAACTTGGTAAGTTTATTATAATTCTCTATGGTCGATAAAGCGTTTTTGATGTAATAGACAAAATGTTACATCAAGTCTATTAAAAATTTTATTAGTAAAATTCAATGATTTAAGTAAATTATGTTGAAAAAATACATTTCTACAGTGCAATCGTTTGGCAAAGTTAGAAAACAAATTTTCCCCTGAAATAGGTACCTGCTTTAAATACCAACCTATGAAGATAAGATTAAAAGTTCACGCAATTGTGGTAGCCTGGGTGTCACGGACATTAACAGTAAGCTGAAGGAACGACAGTTGAGATGGTATGGGCACATAAGATGGAGACCATCAGACCACACAGTGAAGCAGGCAATGTCTATGGAGCTTCATCGATGGTCATCCAGAGGAAGAGCAAAGAACTCCTGGATGACTCAATGCTCCAAAATACTTCAGAAAAACGGATGAAAGCGATACTCAGAACTGAAGAAGCTACAACCTGAGAACGAGAAGAGCCGACCCCAACAGTATACCTAGGCAATGAGTTGGGACAGCGCAAGGAAAAAGACAGACTTAAATACCAATGTACATAATTATAAACCGTTACTATATTTTTTTTATTTTTTTTTATTTTTTTTTTTTTTTTATTATTTATTGACCAAGATATTGGAATACATATATACAAAATACAATGTACATTTTTTTAAAAATTTTTTTGGTATAAACCACCTCACTAGGCTGAGCCTGTTCCGAGGTGGCAGGAATTTAAACTAATTTAGATATCTTAATCTTGGAAGAAAAATAAGATTAAAAAATAAATATTTAAGTTTAGAAAGATAAATACAATAAAAGAAAAATAAAAGAGTAAAATAGAAAAAAATATGATAGAAACAAATTAGAGTCATAAAAATAATTGAGAGGAAAAGACGAAAATACAGGCGTTGAGTGTGTTCTTGTATTGTTCAGGTTATCTGACCGCAGTATATAATGCCTTTGTCGATTATCCACATATGGATTTTGTGTTTTGCATTTTTTGTCATGTGGATATCTTTAACATCTTTTTTAATTAAATTAAAAATTTTTGGAGCCAGATTATGATAATGTCTTTGTCCATATGTAGTATTTGTCTTCGGAGTCATGTGTTGATGTCTATGTCTTGTGTCGTAATTGTGTTGTGCAGTATGATGGTTTAAGTTGTCTTGTTGGTAATGTGTAGCTATAATTTTGATGTACTGTTGCTGTATGTTCAATACAGCAAAGTCTTTAAATAACTGTATTGTAGAGAATCTAAAAGGTTTTTTAGTAATAACTTTAATTAAGGCCTTTTGCGCTTTGTTGAGAGGGTCCATATTAGTTTTCGCAGCACCACCCCAACCGATCATACCGTGGGTGATAATTGATTGGCCTAAAGCGTAGTATATAGTTTTTAAGGACTTCATTGGCATTATGTTTCGTATGTTCTTAAAAAAATATATAAGTTTTCTGACTTTACCCGCTGTTTTATGTATTTGTTCTGTCCACCTAAAATAGTTGTCAACGTAAATTCCTAAGTATTTTATTATCTCAGTCCGTGTTAGCGGGTTGCATAGGCAGTTTTCTTTAGATAAGCAGTCGTGTATGGTTAAGTTTTCATTAGGTCTCGGTTGACGTCTGGGATCTATACTAAATGTCATGTACTTTGTTTTGTCTATATTTAGTGTTAGCAGGTTATTGTCTAGCCAATTTTTAATCCGGTTGATTCCATGGGCAGCCTTTTTATAAACATTTGTCCAGGAGTCAGAAGTAAAACGAGAACAGTGTCATCCGCAAAGCAAATAATATCTCCGCTAATATCTAACTGACACAGGCAATTGATGTAAAGTAAAAATAGGATGGGTCCTAATGTACTTCCTTGAGGAACTCCGTAAGTTATGTATCTGTTTTGGCTTGTTACATTACGTTATTTCAAATAAGGAATTGTATAATTAGTCCAAAGAAACGTCACTTTTTCAAAGACAATTATTATTTTTTCAAACGTTTTTCAGACAGGCAAGTAGGTACCAAAAAATTGAAAAAATGCGAATAAGAAAGTCCAAATAAACACGAAGATTTCAAATTTGAAAAAAGAATATTTACTGAATTATTAATATGGCCACCATCTTGAAACGAAACGTACAACTAAATTTACAGACAGGAAAAAAGTAAAACGGTCGGTTAAAACAGTATTTCTATAAGTTCAGTCAATTAATTTGCTTACCAAAATCGGTTGAAAATAATGTTAAAAATCATGAAAATTAGTACCTACTTACAATAAAATGAATTCCTTTCAAACAGTTCATTGACTTAAAAACGACAACATATTGTAAGAAGTTCATTGCCTTGTGGCGTAAAATTGTAAAATAATTTAGTAAGCATATTTTCCGAAAGGTCGACACATGTGCCACATCCCCCGGAAGTGGGAAAGCCTAAAAAACTAAATATCGCGAAGCCTTACAACATACAACTTATAACATACCCTACAACTCATCTCCCACAATATTATAAAAAATCTAACTAACTAACCATCACGCCGTTTCCACGCAGGGGTAGAAAGAGATGACAGACCGCCAAACAAATCGGTCTTCATTTGGCACACACTCCTTGCTTCATTCACATTCATATATCGTATCATTCATACTCTTCTATTATTCTGACCCTTGGTATGGCCCAACTCAAGTATCTGATTCACTTGAACGCGCCATGTCTAATTTGGGCGTCCTCGACTCTTTCTACCATTTTGCGTCGTATATTCCCTTATACACTCCTTTCTTCGTTCATTCGCTGTCCATGACCAAATCATCTGAGGGTCCCTTTCTTAATCTTACTTTGCTGATAACCATTAATGTTGCCAGGAATAAGAAGATTATTGTGGGCTGTATTTACATCCCACCAAATTCAAGCAATGAAGTATACAGGTGCCATAGTGAGGAAGTGGAAGTTATATTAAAAAGGAATCCTAGTGCGACATTTTTACTCGCTGGTGATTATAACCTTCCAAACGTGAATTGGGTGAACAGTGACGATAATATCAGTGTTAGTGAGTCTGGTCGCATTATTCTAGACATGGCGTTATTCCTAGGTCTTAATCAGGCAAACACTTTACCAAATGTAATTAATCGTACTCTTGACTTATGTTTTTCTAACTTAGATTCACTAGAAATTGAAGAATGTAGTGAGCCGCTGGTGCCCACTGATGTTTATCATCCTCCACTAGAAGTTATTATCTCTAATGTATCTACATATTAATACTTCTAAACTATCGTTCAGTTACCAAAATTTTTTCAAAACTGATTACGCGAAAATTTGTAATTATCTTCTCTCTTTTGATTGGTCATCTATGCAATATGATGATATCAACACATCTACCAATGAATTTTATTCTGTTTTGGAAAAGACTATTAGCATGTATATTCCAACCATGAAATGTAAGCCAAAAACATATCCAAAATGGTACTCCAAAGAACTTATAAATCTGCTTATCACCAAAAAACTTAAACATAAAGAATATAAATTACATCAAAAATATTCTGATTACATTGAATTTAAAAATATAAGAACCTCATGTAAAAGAATGTCTATGACCTGCTACCGTAACTATATAAATGAAATTCAAAACTCTATAATAAATAATGTTAGTTCTTTTTGGAAATACTCAAAATCACTTAAAGAAGATGATTCTGATTTTCCGAGCATTATGCACCTAAATGGCAGCCATAGCAATAATACTGATGGTATTGTGAACTTGTTTGCAAAATTTTTTAAAAGTGTTTATTCAACAGACTCAAATAATGCTCCTGTTCCAACAACAACACTAGATGAAACTCTTGATATTTCACAGTGTACCATAAGTCTCTCTGATGTAATTACTAAAGTTAAATTCTTAGATATACACAAATCTGCGGGACCGGATAATATCCCTACAATATTTATTAAAGAATGTATCAAAGTAATTGCTCTTCCATTAACCAAACTTTTTAATTTGTCTTTATCTAGTGGAATTTTTCCCGATAAGTGGAAAATTAGTTATTTGACTCCAATTTTCAAAAAGGGCGATAAAAGTGATATTTGTAATTACAGACCAATATGTATTCAATCCACCATACCGAAACTCTTTGAAAGCCTAATACTTGACAAACTTTTTACACAAATAAAACCTGTAATATCCAGTGGCGGCTGGTGTTCATAAAAATAGGTGGTGCGCTAAAATAATAATAATAATGGTCTTTATTTCAAGATGTGGGAAGGTGAGTGCAATCCCACACATACCATAGAGATATCCCATAAATCTTGGACCTACCTACTCTAATTAAAATAAATTCAATTATGAAAAAAATCCTACCTATTTGTAAATTAGGTCGATCCTCCATTATCTCTGGGTGCATGCAACACATTGAGTCTAAACTAATTATATTTATTAAGATAGATTAAATTCTTTTAAAGTTTAACAACATCGTTCAATCTAAACAGATATCATAAGGATTGTGAGGAACAACTCACTGAAAAAGCATTCCATATTCCATTATTTTAAAAGAGTTCTAGTAAAATAAATATTGATCCATCACCATTTGTAAAGTCGCCGCGATTGTAAATTCAAATTCAATAACAGTTGACTCCTATCCAGAAATGGTATTTAGATAGATACTTATTGGCACGAAAATCGAGTTAAAAAAATGTTCAGTTTATCACACATCCGAAAGTCTTCCTTACGCTCCGTAACTCCAATGAAATATATACTGTCATAACTCATAACAAATAATGTCCGCAATGTTTGTTGTTATGCTGTCGTTGGTCGATGCTGAGTGAAACATAGCATGAAAAAGAGTAGATATTAAAATAAAGACACGATATGGATAATAATATGACACAAACGTGTCCCCGTTTAACATGCTACATAACGAACCATTCCTTTTGATGTGGTGGAAATTTTTGGATCGTCACCTGCGATTTCGTAAAATTTGCAAAGCATTCAACCTACCTACGATTTTGGCTCATTATAGAATTATAGAAGAACTCCTGTGATCGCTTTGCAAAATGAACCACCACTCTGAATATAGGCACACAACGATCTGCTTTGTTACGCGGGCAGTCCAGTAGGCACCTATATTACGCATGCATTATAACCGAGTGTATATTGTGAACTGTGATGAGGCGTGTCGGAAATAAATATGTTTTTTGGCGCTCGGAAATTTTTAGATTTAAAATAATTAATTAGATTAGATTTAAATTAATAGATATATTTTGGGAGTGCGGCGCTCCTCCGCACCTTAGAGCTGGCCGCCACTGGTAATATCACCTTACCAGTTTGGATTTATGCCGGGTAGAAGTACTCTTTCTAACTTGATTATTTATGAAAATTTTATAACTAATGCTTTTAAAGAAAAACTACAAGTAGACTCTGTCTATACTGATTTTAGTAAAGCATTTGATTCAGTTTCCCATGAAATTCTCATTTGGAAATTAGAAAAACTTGGTATACGTAGCAATTTATTAACCTGGATTGAAAGCTATCTTACTAAAAGACAACAAATTGTTAGAATAAAATCCTCTTTGTCCGAAAAAAATTATGCAACAAGTGGAGTTCCACAGGGTTCACACCTTGGCCCAGTCTTATTTATCTTGTTTATAAATGATCTAACAAAAGTATTTCATGATGTATTTTTCTTACTTTTTGCTGATGATCTCAAAATGTTTAGAATTATTAAAAATATTTACCATTGCAACATTCTTCAAGATAATATCAACAAATTGTTGATTTGGTGTAATGAAAATAGACTCTACTTAAATATCTCAAAATGTCAAGTAGTTAGATTTTCTCGAATAAAAAATCCAGTGATCTTTAATTACAACATTGATAACAATACTCTTGAGACATTAACACAAATTAAAGACTTAGGCATCACTTTTCAATCAAATCTTTCATTTGTTAACCACATAACAGAAATTTCTAATAAGGGCTTAAAAATGTTGGGATTTATAACTAGGCTAACTAGAAATTTTAAAAATATAAAATGTATTAAACTGTTATATTTTGCATTTGTTAGAAGTCAACTTGAGTACAATTCTCCCGTCTGGAACCCATATTATAATACACATGTACAAGCTGTTGAAAGAATACAAAATAAATTCTTACGTTTTCTAAATTTTAAAATGGGTATTCCAGCAATTATGTTGAACTACAACACTATTTTAAATGATATGAATATGCTCAAATTATCAGACAGAAGAATTTTCACAGACTTGGTATTTCTTTATAAAATTCTAAATGATTTAGTTGATAGTCCATTATTACTTGAAGTAATAAGTTTCCGGATTCCTCTACGTAATACTAGAAGTCAGGATTTATTTCAGTGCAGAAATTCTGGAACTAACTACCATATGTATTCCTCTTTGCCCAGAATACTAATGGAGGGAAATAATTTTACCAAGTCTGTGGACATCTTTAATTTATCTTTAGACAAATACAAAATGCTGTTACTGAGGCAGTTCAGTTATGTAAAATAAATACTGTATATTTCTTATGCCCGTGCCAGACATGTGTTCAAAGAAGTGTTCAAATAAGTGTTCACATGTGTGGCACGGGCATTTGACACTGTGTTCACTTATTTGAGCACTTAAGGCTCAGTTCCCGGCCCCAGAAAGAAGAAGATGGAGAGATATGAAATTACGAATGTTAGAAGAGCGCGCTAACATTTACAGCGATAAAATTGATGCAAAAATCATGAAAATCTTTAATAAAACATGACTCGTTTAAAATAGAGCAAAAATCTCGCGATAATTGTCTTTAATTGGATTTAAAGGAACGCTGGGAATTTTTTCATATATATAACTTGAAAAATAACCGAAACTAACGTGTTTATAATCATTTTTGGAGCATACTTTGCGATTTTTTTCTATCGAGGGAATTTTATATAATTTGCGTTTCGGCGCGATAAATGTCTAGATATTATCTTCAAGAATAACATATATTTTTTTAAGAGCTTAAAAACTTCAAATGTTTAAGGGAGGTTTGCAAGAAATCGGTTGAAATTCGGAGAACCGCCTCTTAAGTGCGCTTTGCCGTTCCGTGTCGGTTTCTTTAGCGCACATCAAAGGGATCAAAGTCCAAATGTTTGTATGCCTGCCACACTGCGCGAAGCCCAGTAGCGCGAGCGTCGCCGTGGAGAGAAGACGTTCTCCAAAAATTACTGAAGTAACCCACTGGTCTAGGCATCATTCATCAACAATGGTTTTTAAATAAAAACGACTACAGGGAAAACATTATCTTAAAATTATTCTATATTCAATTTGGGAGGCGGGAATGGGTACCGCCGCCCCGGGAACCTTTATTGGATAACCAACACCTCTGCCATAGGTCACCCCAAGTGGTTCGCTACGTTTGGTGATTTAGCAGGGGTGCCCGGCTTCATGGGGTCAGGTTTGTCTAGGTCTTGGAGGCGGATGACCAGGATAAACTGAACCCCAGATTCCTACCCACCCTCAAACTCTCCTCTCCTTCCTTTCCTTTAAAAACCAGCCACACAGCATCCCCAAAGATGACATAGGCCCTGAGGGAAATTATTTTCCTCAGGGTCTCCTGTGTGGAGCTCATGTAAAAAATATATATAAAAATACGATGACTTATAATTTCCCTGATTTATTATTGTAAGTGTTGTGCTAGCTGTAAAATAAAATTCACTTATACCTTATTCTATTACGATACATTTCAAACATCCATTCACGTCTTCGTTTTGGCTGTTTTTGTTTATTTATTTGCATGTGTAATAAATAATTACACGCACATAAATAATATAAGCAAACTGTGTCGACCAAATCGTCGTCCATGTTATGTGAGGTCTACTTGAAAACTGTGAGCTCAAAGAAGTGATCAAATCTTTGAACACATATCTGGCAGTGACACACATAAGTGACCAAATGTGTGAGCACAGTCTTCAAATAAGTGCGCACTTATTTGAACTCGTGTCTGGCGCCGGCTTTAATAAAAGAAATATATACCTTTTATATTTATTGGTAAAAGAAATATACAGTATTCATATTTTATTTAATCAAGTGTAATTTTTAAATTGTATATGTAAAAGCCCCGAAAAAGGGCGTAAATAAATAAATAAATAAACCACATTTCTCACACGATCATTGATGGTTTTACCACACATGCGCATTAGGGATCTCATTTCAACAGCATTCAGTCTACTTTCATTCTTCCTCTGTCAGTTCCATGCCTCACTGCCTACATTAGGGTAGATACCAGCTCTCCATTGTGGACTGCTAACGCCAATGGCGTACAGTCTTCCAGGAGTAACCTGCATTTACCCTTATTTCAATATCTCTATCAGCCTTCCCATGTCTCGTAAACACACTACCCAGATACACAAACTCATCCTCTCTTTTAAACTCATTCTTCATACATACTTGGTTCGTCCTAGACACGAGAGACTGTAGGTCTTCCATAGTATTAGAAATCAGCACCGCATCATCAGCATACAACAGGCAATATACTTTCAGATCAATTTCTCAATTTCCCGCCCAATCCCATCTCTTTCAATTCTTGCATACAATTCATTCTCCAGCCCTAAAGAATGCTAAATTCTCCAGTCTTTCAAAACAAATATGAACTGTTCTTTTGCCACTAATCTTGTCATAAATGTAATACTAATAGTGATGGGGGCAGCAAATGTAAAATCATGCAATGTCCAGTGTTTTAAATATAATGTCCTCCGCGTACAAAGCCGTATCTTCTCCAAGCATTAAATATCTAATTAAAGTGTGTTTATCGGAAGTGACCTGCCAGGTAAGTTTGTTTCTGTATCCATTTATAAATAGTAAAATTAGATAGAACCTTAAGGCTCCGTTTCGGTCCAAAAAGAAGAAGACGGAGAGATATGAAATTACGAATGTTAGAAGAGCGCGCTAACATTTACAACGATAAAATCGATGCAAAAATCATGAAAATCTTTAATAAAACACGACTCGTTTAAAATAGAGCAAAAATCTCGCGATAATTGTCTTAAACAGCATTTAAAAAAACGCTGTGAATTTTTTCATACATATAACGTGTAAAATAACTGAAACAAACGTGTTTATAATAATTTTTGGAGCATACTTTGCGATTTTTTTCTATCGAGGGAATTTCATATAATTTGCATTTGGGCGCGACTAGTGTCTAGATATTATCTTCAAGAATAACATATATTTTTTTAAGAGCTTAAAAACTTCAAATGTTTAAGGGAGTTTTGCAAGAAATCGGTAGAAATTCAAATACCAGCCTCTTAATAAATAAGACAATTTATAAAGAATTCTTAATAAATTGTACAGCCCCCGTGAGGTGATTTTTCACAAAAACGACGCTCTACAAATTATCCATTTTTATTATTATCAATTACCTATCCATGTATGTAGATAGATACATACAAGCAGTATATCATATTTTACGAGTTGTCTAAATTCATTAAAATACACTTGCCATTTATTCACTGATTAAATATGAAACCAACTCATAAAAACACGTAGAATCCAAATATTTTATCTTATTCATTACCTAATGAAATTAAATTAAGTACCAGTAGCGAATAATAAAAATATGACATAAGTTGCACTTAAAGAATATTTTCAAAAATATATCACACACTAAGAAGATTCCTACATAATTTTAAAGCCATAGAAATATGACACTTATATTTAAAACATAATAAATTCAAATCTTTCACCTTTTATAGCCGACGACATAGTAAAACAAACTATTGACAATTTTACCTATTTTTAAGCTTTTGATAGTCATTTGATAAAAATTCTCGTCAGAAAATTAATTATACCTAGGTACCTAATAAGTATATCAACTCTACTTTTGCCACTAATTTTCAAATAAATAATGTAAGTAATATCAATAGTGATGTAGGGGAAAATAGCAAAATCGGGGTAGGGTGCCAAAAGTACAGTCGATATTTATTTTGAAAGACTGGAGAATTTAGGACTGTTTAGAACTGAAGAATTTTTATGAAATGACCTTAAAAAGCTAACAAATTAATGCTTAATTACTTACTTTTACATAATTAATTATTTATTAGCGTAAGTAAATATAAAATGTAAAAACACGTAAGTAATGTCCAGTGTTTTTAATATAGGTAGTGTCCTCTGCGTGCAAAGTCGTATCTTCTCCAAGCTTAAACTACCAAATAAAATTATTTTTATCTGAAGTGCCTACCGTTTATAGAAAACTAGCTGACCCGGCGAAACTTCGTACCGCCTCAGAATCAACAACTTTTGTATTAACTTATTAGCTGAATTAAATTCAATTTTTTATTAAATTAAAAATTACAAAATGAAGTAATTAGCTATGCGCAACTGTCCATGTTTGTTTTTGTCAGTATCAGAGATGGCGTTGAATACGAATTTATATTTTGTGTGATTTTCTTACTTTTCACTTGCTTACGGGAATTGCGTTTCATTTTCTTTATTATTACGTGTGAGGGAGATTTATTATAATTATTGTATTTTTCCTTTGGAGGGGTGCAGACATACGTTCGCCGTTTGTCTCATTTTCGACTATTGACATTTAGTGTGTAAGAAAGAGAGGCAGCATTATATGTTTAAGAAGAAAGGCCAAACAATCAGCGCATTGACATTTGACGTGTTTGAATTTTTGGATTTCACTCACTATTCTATTATTTATTTATCACAATATTACTGCAGCTCTTTCAAAAAATGAGGATTTGTTCCATACGAAATGTATGAGGAAAACTATTTTCTTAATAATTTTTTTTTTCATGTAGATAATTTTCCGATGTTTTAAAAGCTATTTTGCTATTCGGGGCGGAGACAAATCCAGAAAATCAAAGATCATAAAAATCGGTCCAGCCATTCTTGAGTTATAAATGGTGTAACTAACCCGACTGCTTTATATATTAAAAGATAAACGTTTATAGTGATAAATGTCGGCCATTAATTTTTATTTGATCCAAACCAGGCATTGAAACAAAGATAAAGTATGGTATGTTATGTTTGTATTTTAGGGAGAAATACTCGCTGGACAATTTGACCGACGACGCACGACCATTCTGTTTGTCCAACGTTTTTCCGAAGGCAAAAGGCTTTCGTCAGCGTTCAAGAAGGCACCCTTTTCTAGTTGTCAGCGGTTGACAATATAACGAATCTACTAATTTTTGATAATCTTTATTATTTATTATATTTTAATGATAATAATATTTGGATGATTTATATAGCGCCGTTTTTGTGAAAAATCACCTCAAGGGCGCTGTACAAACTTATAATACATGTCTAAAATCTAGAAAAACTACAAGCTAGACAAACAATTAAAAACAACTTATGGCTAAAAATTGTATACAGCGGTTCATTGATCACCGATACGAAAATATATGTACAATGTTTTGACCAATGAACGCGATGCTGCCTAAAAATGAATGAATACAGGACCATACTTACCTGGGAGGTCGCTTGAAATTAACACCGTTTATTGTCTATTTAAAGAAATTCATATAGAGTCCGCACGTATTATATACAAAAATCTCGCGTCACGATGTTTGTTCGATATAAACTCTGAAACTACTTAACCGACTTTGATAAAATTTGTATTACTGTGTGTAATTTAATCCAATTTAAAAGATAGGATAGATTATCTCGATTACTGTCCTCAATATTTATTATTGCGAATTAAATGTTTATTATAGGACAATGCTTTGTAATTATTTGTAAGTACCATACGTTTCTAACAGATGGTGGTGTGAGTTAATTTATCGACACAAAACTTGGTTATCTAGGTTGGGTAACCATCCAGTAGATGGCGTTGTGTTTCGTTAGCCACAGCAATGCGTGGCTGAATCAGCTAGTTTTTATAATATTTGTAACAATCCCGTACCGTTCATAGCTTCGTTTTCACATAATATAATTTGGCATAAACTCCGCATGTAAGAAAGAGCGAAATACTGGTTTTAAGACGAAGATAAATGTTAAATCATTATTTTCGATTAATCTTTACTATGAATCGGTTTAAATTATTAATATAAAAAAATAAGCATTAGATAAATTGAAGCTTTTCCTAACGTTTCCCTTGAGTAGAATTAAAATAGAAATGTTAATTTTACTTTATAAAAATATACGCGAAAACTACTAAAAAAATGTATTTTTTCATTAGAAATGTATGAACGTAAATGAGAAACAACTTTTTAAAAATACGATTGTATAGCTAAAATTATGTGTGACAGTTTGCCTTGATTGACTTTTTTTCTTTCTTATAAAATTATTCAAAAAATAAATTTAAAAAAAAAACATTATTGGAGTGATAAAAGTAGATATTTATAATAATAATAATATTTGGACGATTTATATAGCGCCGTTTTTGTGAAAAATTACCTCAAGGGCGCTGTACAAACTTACCATACATGCCTAAAATCTAGAAAGACTACAAGCTAGACAAACAATTAAAAACAACTTATGGCTAAAAATTGCATACACCGGTTCATTGATCACCGATACGAAAATATTTGTATGTACAATATTTTGACCAATGAACGCGATGCTGCCTAAAAATGAATTAATTGAAATTATATTGAAATACTGGAGAAATTAGGACTTTGGGGCTGGAGAATGTTCAAGAAATGACCTTCACAAAAAGAATTTTTTACATTTTTACACAATTAGTTATTTACAATGTCGCGCGTAAAGGAGAAGGTGAAAGGTTTTTGACTTTATGGATACTAATCTGTATGGAGACGAGAGTTTTAAGTTTAGTTCTTTGTAGAAATATATTGGTATACATTTTGTACAGCGCCCTTGAGATGATTTTGCACAAAAACTATAATATAAAACAAAGTTGAGTTAGTTACACCATTTATAACTCAAGACCGGCTGGACCGATTTTTACGATCTTTGATTTGTTGGATTTGTCTCCGCACCGAATAGCAGAATAGCTATTAAAACAACGGAAAAATTCATGAAAAAAAAATTATAAATAAAATTCTATTCCTCATACATTTTGTAGGGAACGCATTCTCATTTTTTGAAAGAGCTGCAGAAATATTGTGATAAGTATAATATTGAATAGTGGGTGAATTCCATAAAAAATTAAAAAAACGTCAAATGTCAATGCGCTGATTGTTTTGCTTTTATTCTTAAACATATAATGCTGCCCCTCTTTCTTACACACTAAATGTCAATAGTCGAAAATGAGACAAACAGTGAACGTATGTCTGCACCCCTCCAAAGGAAAAATACAATATTTATAATAAATAATCTCCGTCACACGTATTACTAAAATAAAACACAATTCCCAAGTAAGTGGAAAAGTAAGAAAATCACAAACCGTACACAACGCCATCTTTGTTACAGACAAAAACAAAACACGGACAGTTGCACATCGATTATTGCTTCATTGTGTAAATGTTAACTTTAAAAAAAAAATTTATTTAATTCAGCTAATAAGTTAAATCAACAGTTATTGATTCTAGAGCGGTAAGAAGTTCGTCGTGTCAACTAGGTAGTTATATTATAAAACTGGAGAGGATTTGTTGGAGAATCGACTGGAACAACAGAAAAAGGCTCCTATTTGTGCGCCCCAAAAATATTTAAATTAAAAAATAATATTAGGTAGGTTTGAAAGAATGTTTGGGATATCTGGTCAAAGTTAAAAAGTCATTCGTCCGGAACCAGTGGACCTGCTTGGAAGAGAAAAAAACCCAACCGACAGAGACCTTTTATTTCTGACCATATGTGCTTAGCGCCCAGTGTTCGATCACACACCACAAGTTTATAATAATAATAATATTTGGATGATTTGTATAGCACCGTTTTTGTGAAAAATCACCTCAAGGGCGCTGTACAAACTTATAATAGGTAGTAACTACAGACTAGACAAACAAACCATTATAACAACTTATGGTTAAAAATTGCATTCACCGGTTCATCGATCACCGATACGAAACTATATGTACAATGATTTCACCAATGAATGAGATGCTGCGTAAAAATGTACATAGGTAGGTATTTAATTTATTTTTAATTTTACAGATAAAAAATCTATTAAAGTGTACGCCGTATATTATATATTTTCCTAGTAATATTTCGACGATGCAGATAGAAAGAGAAAAGGCGGAGATCTCATTTTTGGATTTATTGTCCTTTACACCATTTAAAATTTCCGCTAACGATATACTATATGTACCTAGGAATGTAGGTGTATAATAAAATAAATAAATCTTTTCAAGGGTGTTTTATGCAGAGTTTATTTCATTTTGGCATTTTGCACATATCTGCAATATTATCTTCTGCGTGCCAACTGTACCTAAATTTCTCTAAATGAATATTAAAAACCTCCCAGGAAAGTAAGGTCCTGTATATTTTCTGTCTGTACAGAGTATAGGTAAATGAAACAATATATGTAATTTTTTATGGGTTCATTGGCCAAATCATTGTATGTGTAGGTAGTTATTACAATATTGCTGCAGCTCTTTCAAAAGATGAGAATTCCATACAAAATGTATAAGGAAAAGAATTTTGTCACAATTTTTTATCGTGAATTTTCCCGATGTTTTAATAGTTATTCTGCTATTCGGGGCGGAGAAAAATCCAACAAATCAAAGAACATAAAAATTGGTCCAGCCGTTCTCGAATTATAAATGGTGTAACTAACCCGACTTTGTTTTATATATTAAGATTATAATTAAATTGCATACTTTTCAGATCTGTCTATTTGAAAATCCAAAATTGTTTTAAATTTTTTGAATAATATTGTCTACGGTGCTTTGAAAGCGTCGATGCACCCAGGTGATAAAACCAACGCGACGGTAAGCCACAAACTTTTGCTTTCGCTGCGACCATAAACCGTCAACCTTGTTAATACTATTTTATTATAGCCCGGTATAGGAGACAAATGTCTTGGCTGCGAAATGTACGAGAATGGACCGGTATTAGAAGTGTGGAGAAGCTATCCCGGGCAGCGCAATATAGAGATACATTAACCAGAATGATCGTCAATTAGAAAAAAAATGTAGAGCTTAGCGGGGCTCGGAAAATAATCCGTAAATTAGCCTAGATATCGCCAGTATTACACGGATTGTCTATGATTTTATTACAGAAACGAAGAATGCAGTAGTGTCAAAATCCAGAGAGGAGATTGGGGAATATGCTTGAATGAACAAAACTCCGCCCGGTTTCCTTTTAACATCCGAAATCAGGCAATTGACGCATTCCTTGTGCAGATTTAAGTTAGAAACATGCAAAAATTCATGTTTAACTTTATTCTGTGAAGTTCAGGCACAAATTTTAAAATGTTTTCTGTTTAAAACCTAAGAAACTTAATTTGTCACACCACTGGAGCGATCACGCGAGATAAATAAATTTGTTTCGATTGCTTGAGATTTCCCAGAAGGTAATTTTTTAAATGTTTCGCCAACATTAAAAAATCATATCTTCGAATTTTAACGACTTTAAGACTTTTAAAAACTTTTTATAGTGTTATATAGCCAATTAATTAACCTCTATTTTACCGTTTATCTCATATTTATAGGTTTTATAAAAAAAAATCGTTAAGTTTATAATCGCGCGAATTCTGGGTGTTTTTTAATTGAACCTGCCGTGAGGGATATTTATCTGGTCAACATAGAATATTTCCGGTTTCTGTACATATGTTGTCAGTGTACTTGATAATGAAAAGTGCATATCTATGGAAAAAGGACTTAATTTTATCCGTAAGCAGCTGTTAAAAATTCGGCGGTAAAAAAATATTTAAAAAAATTATTTTTAACATTGTTCTAAAATAGTCTACTTTCAGATTTGCGACATCTATGGTCATAACAGATAAAGCATTTCAATAGCTTCGTGTTAAAATAAACGGCTGGTCAAGGAAATGTTTTAAATAATTACCTAGGAAAATGTGGTCCGTTTTTGGACCGAAATCGCTCCAGTGGTTATGCAATAAAACTGTATTCTAAAAGGGGTTCATAAGTAGGAGATTTTACATCTTTTATAGACCGGATCTAGAGACTGTTTGACGGAGAACTTTTGACCTCTCCAGCCGAATTCTCTTGGAGCATCGCCTTGCACCACAGTGGGATGGATGGATTCATACGTCCATCACTTTTGGACACATTGACCCCCAGATTCCTACCCACCACTCATATTTTTTTTTTCCCAGAACTGCCTCTCCTTCCTTTCCCTAAAATACCGTCCACAGGGCATCCCGTATGTTTAAAAAATGGAAAAATACATTTTGATCAGAAATTTTTTGAATTGTTAAATTATTTTTTAATGAATTTATATTGTTCGTTAGCTTTTAGACTTGACTAGGTACCTACCTAATACGAACAGAACTTATACAGAATATGAAAATTATCTTCAAATATTTGATAAATCCGTCAAATTTTTTGAAACAACCCGCCCTTAGTTGTAACAGAATTTGAACAATCCATTAAATTTCAAAGTTAATTCTATGAAAGTTCTATTCAAATTATGAAACTGGCCTGTAATGGAATAATAACAGAACTTGAATAAAACTTTAAAAAATTAATGAATTGTTTAAATTCTGTGAAAGTGGCATTTTATCTTTAATTATTAAAGAAGATAGGTAGGTACCTAAACCTAATACTAATAAATCTAAACGAAACACAAAATAAAACAATATAGGTACCTAGGTAGGTAACTAACTAACCATCACGCCGTTCCCCGGAGGGGTAGGCAGAGAGGACGGACCGCCAAACAACTCAGTCTTGGCACACACTCTTTGCCTCACTCACATTCATACATCGTCTCATACATTCTCTTCTATTATTCTGACTTTTGACATGGCCCGACTCAAGTATCTGATTCACTTGATCGTGCCATGTCTTCCTCGGACGTCCCCGACTTCTTCTACCATTCACATTTGCGTCGTATATTCTTCTTACACTATACTTTCTTCGTTCATTCGCTCTACATGCCCAAACCATCTGAGGGTCCCTTTCTTAATCTTACTCATTATGCTTCCATCAGCCTTACATTCTTTGCGGATATTCATATTTCTCATACGATAATACATTGTTTTACCACACATACGCCTCAGGGATCTCATTTCAACAGCATTCAGTTTCAGTAGGTATACCTATGAAAATATGAAAAGGTATGGGTCGCAACTGGGACTTGAACCCCGAATCTCTTGACTTATCGGGACATACTTAACCTATATTTTTTCTGTACTTTTTTTCGATTTTATATACAGAATTAACATTCAGGCCCCGACCATATTCTGTCATCCATGGGTCAAAATATTTCGGCTTTGCAAAAAAATCCAAATAAATGTAATATTTATGAACGTTTCAAAAACATAAAAATTGTTTTTGAATGGTGATGAAATACGCCTTCCAATTTTATTATTAGACATAAACCATGTAATTTTTTGGTAAATATCGGTTGGGACTGGACACGCTTATTACGAATATTTTTTTAGAAAAAAACTTTAGATTCGCCTTAATTACTATAAAAGAAAACTTTTTGGCTTGGGGGCGGCGGAAAATAATGCATTTTAATTTTCAATTGCGTAAATTAAAATTCACTTCGCGAATCTACCTACACGATGTCAAATCGCGGCTATCGGGTACGTCACTGTTATGTTGGTATCCCTGATACATTGCAAATAACTAAATACTACTGCAGCCAACTTCGTGGGATACATAAAAACACGGTTAAACTACGAAAGCTGCATGTCATCAAACTTTAAAAAAACATCCCAGGTTTTGAATGGTTTGTTTGGCAAAGCAAGGTTTGTCTAGCGGGTTTGTGTAGGTAATTATGATTGATTGTCTGTGAAATAAAAACAAGCTGGAGCTCCAAAATACCTAAAAAAAACCCTTGACTCTGTGCAGAAACGGGCGGTCCGTTTGATAGATTCTCCCATCTTAACAGACGGATTGCAATCTTTAGAGCATAGGCGTCAGGTGGGAATGCTGTCCTTGTTCTACCGGTATTACAATGGAAGATGCTCCGAGGAACTAGCGTCATTGATCCCCTCGGCACCGGTGCATAGTCGGGAAACACGCCAAACACGCGCCCAACATTTGTACACAGTTGATATTAGTCACATGAGAACGGGTCGTTTTTACGATTCGTTCTTGAGTTCAACAGCTCGGCTGTGGAACGATTTACCGGCCTCTGTGTTTCCTCCCTCCTACAACATGAGTCTCTTCAAGACCCATGTTAACTCCTTCCTTTCCTCAAAAAGACCCTCCACACAGCATCCTCAAAGATGACATAGGCCCTGAGGGAAATTATTTTCCTCAGGGCCTCCTGTGTGGAGTTAATGTAAAAAAAAAAAAAAAAATGTTAGTTCTTTGCAATGTATCAGTGATACCAACATAACAGCGACGTGCCTAATGGCCGCTGACAGTCACCGATCGGTTCGCGAAGTGAGTTTTAATTTTACGCAATTGAAAATTAAAATGCATTATTTTCCGCCGCCCCCAAGCCAAAAAGTTTCCTTTTATAGTAATTAAGGCGAATATGAAGTTTTTTCTAAAAATTATTCGTAATAAGCGTGTCCAGTCCGAACCGATAATTACCCTTGCTTTTTTGTAGTTCCATATAAAAATAATTAATAAAAAAATTCACAAAATTTCATAATTTTTGTTTAAATTGCAGTCGGAAACTTTGGTTTAAAAATGTATAAGATGGTACCAACATTTCAATAATTTTGTAGTTATATTTTCGATTTTAATTAAAAGCGTGGTGTTTTCTCTTTTTAACACCGTTTATATAAAATTTCTAACCATAATAGTAAGGGGTGCACAACAATTTTATGAGACCTATATGAGTTGTTTCAAAAAACGAAAAAAAAATAACCTGAGAGGTTAGCAATAATATCTTCAACTAAATTTTCCCAATTTTTTGGCAGCTATCTTTTTAAATAATTACAAAGTTATTTAGAAAGTGTCTCGGATAATCACATACGATTTTATTTATGGAACACCTATTGACTGTTCCTAAAACGCTAAATGAATATTCAATTTTGATTGGAATATGTACCTACTTATCTATTGACGTTATAAGTAACTAAATTAAGGCGTTTTCAATTAGGTAATATAATTTTCTTCAATAAATACATATTAATTAATAAATTAACGTAAAGAATTAATAAAATTATTATTTAAATATTTACCGTTTTTTTCCAGGGGTGATACGAACACAAAACTGCCGATTTAATTGTATTAAATCACAAAATTCACCACACATAACTTTTTAATTGTTTTAAAATATTGCACTTTCAAAAATATGATTTTGAACACAAAACTTACTTAAAAAGCGTCAAAATATCATAAAAATTACTATAATAAAATTACGAAAGCTCTTAAAAGAGTTGAGAACACTTTTGTTTTTAAATTTGAACTTTTATTTGAGCGTTTTTTAGTGAAAATACTGTTTTATGATCGCGCCGGAGAGTTTTAATGAAAAAATGTCAACTTTTGTCGATAAACGTCGGTTTCTGTCGATTGTTTGTTGGTCAAACTGTCAAATTATCGATCGGTATTGTCTTAGGTTTCAATCTAGCGATTTAGGGTGACTTAGATGTCCGAACACGATACGAGAAGCGCAGTATAACAAAAGCAATATCAGTTACAGATCTGCATGTATTGCGCCCTCGACCTCTTACTACGCTATACTGAAATTTAAAACTGTTCGACCCATGAAATCCATTGGACCGTCCCCGCCTATGAAACAACGCCAAAAGCGAGACGACACCTTACAAAAAGGACCAAACCAAAAATAAGAAGCATTCATCAATTAACCATACGTTGGCTTGGTTTTTTTTGTGCGGAGTTGTTAATTTCCCAGCTGGTTTTTTTTCTGGGCGGAGCCACAGTTTGGACGAGTGAGGGGAACAAGCGTAGGTGTCGTATGGCGGTGTCACTCTCGCACTTGTGTAAAGGATACGCCTGTCGATCCTACGTTCGTTACGACCACATCTATAAAATTATTGTACAATAATAATGTAATTGAGGCGCTTAGAGCTGATGGTGAAAGAAATTGTTTGAAAACATAAGAAAATTAATTGGGAGAAAAAAATTGCGGAACCCAGGATATAGGAACAATATGTTATTATGACTGGGGATGCTGTGTGGAGGGTGTTTTTGAGGAAAGAAATGATTGAATCTGGTTCTTGAAGTGATCCGTGTTGTAGGAGGTGGGCAAACCATTTCACTGCCGAGGTGTTGAACACAAGTACAATTGGAGAAGCAACTCGTTCTCATGCGACATTTTTTATAAAAAGTACCTGCTTTGTTCAAATTAAGAGTCAAAAAGTCAAACCACAGAGGATTTGATATAAAACTGTGAACACATATATATATAACACACATTTACATTTTGTAATCTCCTACCCGATAGCCTGAATAAAAAAAATTAAAGAAAGAACTGTTCGATCAAGCGTGGAAGAAACTATGGTCAATTTATAAAAAAGATTGGGCTTGCATTCCATAGAAAAGTCTTTTCTCACTACCTAATCAATTTCATAGATTCCATGGAATAGATTTGAATCAGGTGTGTTTACGGCATAATATTTTAGAGTCTGAAGAAAATTTTATTTATGGTTTTGATCAGTAAATAATAAAAATCATGCTGTCACTATTGTTTTTGAAGTTACTGATTTTCCCAAAAATTCCTTAAAACGTGAATTTAGCAGCTAAGAATATCTCTAACCATAACATAAATCATGCAAATTTGCTTATAAATTTCGACGAAAAATAAAGCGATTTGTTTATGCCCCACCCATTTGTTTTCACTCATCCATGAGATACTGTTACGTTTGTCTTATTTTTTCTTTTATTGTGTCTCCTATAGTAGGTTCAATATTTTCCATCAATTTTCGACTGAAAGCTTAATATCACCACCATCAAATTAAACATACTAATTTCTATTGCCTGTGATGAGCGTTATTCCTGTGTGAAATTTGATTCAATGTACTCAAAATTTCTTTGAATTTAAGTGTTACTTCCAAAATTGGAACTATTGATCTACTAATTTTAACCTATGCTGCAATTAACATATTTTTATTTATCTAAGACACTATCTAGATTTTATTTAGTTCGGGAAGAATCTTGCGAAAAATGAAGATAATGTTGGTAATTAGTAGAATTATGATGCAGTTAAATATGACCGAAGAGGATAGGGTGAAATTAGCTCAGTGATTAGAGCACAGATTAAGCAAGTCCTGGGTTCATTTACTTTAATATGTGATCGTATCTTTTTATAATTTTTCTGTTTCAAATTTTCGTTTGAGAGCCGCTAATATTGTATTCAATAATTAAATATAATATAATTCCTCACACTTAAATAACCCCCACTCTTAAATAATCCCTAGCCACACCTCCACCTTTGTAATAATTTGCAAAACATTTTGTAGTAATATATTGTACCCACCCAATATTTTGTAACTGTCAAATCAGTATATGTTTGCCCTGAGGAAGGAACGGTCTTCCGAAACCGGTCGGCTTGAAACAAATATACAAGTGGTTCAAACAAAGTGACATTGGATAAGTTTTTAGATTTTCACGGCCAAAAGCATTTTTGTTGTTAGTTTTTGGGGTGTTATGCCGTGTTGCGCTACCTCCTTCTATAACCGACGTTTCGGACAGCGTTACAGTGTCCATCATCAGGGCAGATCTGGTAGATCCGACGATGTTATTTCATTTATGTATAATATAATTCATTTGACACATTTTCAAAATTGGTACTGATTTGTCGAGATTTCAGACTATCCATGATTTTTTTTCAGATTTGAGCTAGTTTTAAGTATGTTATTTTTTAGCTGTATTATTTGGAAATCATTATATTAAATTTCAGCGCCTTTCTGCTATTACACCTTCAAACATTTTACAAAAGTGTGAGTGAGTCGGTCTGTATTTTCAAGTGCCTCGCTTCTATGTGTGCGTGGGACGATTAATAAAAAAGATGATAATATTGCATTAGCAAGAATGAGATGACAATAGTCAATTATTTGATTTTCGACTTTCTCGTATTCTTTCAGAAGATCGAATCGCCATCTTTAGGTATATTGTCAAATCAATTTTTCGTTGCTTACGAATCCAGAGGCCGCGCGTTCAAATCACTACAAAATTTTATTTGATTATTTGTGTTATTTCTAAATTTATTCATCTTACTCATAGATATTATAAACGGGAAAGTTTGTATGGATGTAGACATGTGTGTTTGTTACTCTTTCCCGCAAAAACTACAGAATGGTTTTTAATTAAACTTTACAATAATATATATATCTATATCTCATACATCAGAATAAAATATACCTAGGCTATCATTGCATAGTATAAATCACAATCGCTCCCGCTGTCTGTACGCTTAGATCTTCTAAACTACGCCACGGATTTTCATGCGGTTTTCACCAATAGATAGAGTGATTCAAGAGGAAGGTTTATTTATATGTATAATACATTCATATTATAGTAGAAAAAAGCCGTGATATTCAAAGATTCAATTCTGGCAGCGAGCAACAAATTAACAGATGGCATTTGTTATAAAGGTTGGGTAATGGCGTTGTCAGTTGGTGACGTTGTGTTTCGTTAGCCACAGCAACGTGTGTCCGGGTCAGCTGGTTTAAAATAATAGATACATACCGAGGGCGTAGCTATAGCATTCACATGAGGGGTTCGACAACCCCGTACACCCCCCCCCCCCCACCCCCCACAGGCTTCAGAAAAATGCGTAGAAAAAATATAAAATAGTTCTCGTAGATTATATTCCTAGAAAATAGGTAGAACGTTTCTGAAAAGAGGGTAGGTATATAGGTCTGAAAAAACATTATAATAAAATTGTAAACCCCCCCCCCCCCTTTCTTTAATTGGGGTTTGCTTTTTCGAGGGAAACGATTTGTTCCAGGACCTATGTATTTGGGAATGCTGTTTGGATGGTCTTTTAAGAAAAGGAAGGAGTGGAATTACCGTAGGAAAAATGTACGAGGGTTTACAGGAATCTTAGGAGTGACGAACGTATGAATCCAAAAGATATCAAAAGGTCTCTCTCAACAAGTAGATATCTATCGATCCGAACCGCCACGCAAAATGTAGAAAGGCAGACGCATCCGCCACCAAAACCTTGACAAACTTCACCCAATTAACGCAGGCACCCCGGCAAAGTCACCAAACGTTACAAACCACTTGGGGTGACCTATGGAAGGAGTGGTGGTTATCCAACAAATCGGATCTCTAACTCATCACTGACCGGTCAGTGGTTGAGTGGGTATCGCGTTTGGGTTCCACCCAGGCGTTCCGTGTTCGATTCCTCGGCTGGCTAAGTCCTCCTTCACGACTTAAGGAGATCCACTAGTACAGGAAAAAATCGAAATCGGAATTCACGCCCTTTTATGGGAGTAGTTTAAAAATACTTGAGAAAAAGCTTTTGGAAAGGTTGTAAAAGATATTTGAGAATTTTTTTTAAATGTTGATTTCGTAAAGGCCTGTAAAAAACTTTAATTCCTTTTTTATGCATTGTTTATTGTAATAAAACGGAATTGTTAAATTGATTTCACGAAAACAAGCAGCGCGGACCCTAATACGTTGTTTCTCCGCCAGAGGAGTAATGACGGAATAATGGGGCGGCTGCCAGTCATTCTTCGGTGGACGGTATAAGGTTCACTTTGATATAACAAATTCGTCGACTGCCGTATTGTCGCCGTGATGTCAAAAATACCAACACGAAAATGCATATTATATTTTATTTTGTGAGGTTCGAGCGTAAATTTCAGTTTTTTTTGCGATAATTATATAAGAAACTGAATTTGCCCCATTATGCAATAAAACCATATACGAAAAAGTGTTTATAAGTAGGAGAGTTTGCACTTAAAAATGTTTTATAGACCTAATACTTTATTTTTTTCTAAGCTTATTAAAAGACTTATTAAAAAGGTATGTTCTACACGCAGTATTTAATTGAAGCATCTATAATACTTCTAAGCGGTCAAATTTTCAAAACAAAAACAAACGATTTTGTATGATTTTGCATTATTTAGTATGGCTTCATCTTCTTTTTCGCCGCTACGCGCATCATTTCATGCGAAAATAATTTGTTCCCCCAGCGCTACGCGCATCATATCATGCGTTTGACTTTAGCGGCTGTATACTACGTAAATACGCGACGAATTTAGCAGATAACTGAACCAAAAATTAGTTCAATCCTTTATCTTACTGACATCTGGCGTTTGCTGGTTAAAATATAATAAATTGTTTACATAAAACATTGTGAAGGCGATGATTCGTTAAATCTTCATTCAGTCATTTGGATGTCGCGCCGCTGAACCGTTGTGTCATCCATAGTATTTCTTAGGTGATCCAATCTGCTTTGATGGACTTATGCGTCGATGTAAAATATTGACCGATTTCTATTTTGCGAATCTTTTTAAGTAATTTATTTTTCTGTGGTAAATTAGTTTGTTTGTGAACTTAAGTGACGTGATGTGTTTTGAAAATAGTTATTTTACTCAAGACTTTTTGATTGACTTTCTTTTGTGACTTTATTTCTAAATTTTGTGTACAACTTAAATTGTAATATATGTCTATATTTATGGGCTTACAGTTTATATATCAAAATTGAACTCTCTTAAAAATGGCAAACCGCAGTCTTAAGGAAGACGAAATTTATGAAACATTTTTAGACATTGACTCTGATTTAGAAATAAGTGAAGATGATCAAGATATTACTGAAGAAGTTAGTGACAGTGAAATAAACGCCCCCGGGACAAGCCAAGATCATGACTCTCGTACACCTAACTTAGACGATACCGTAAATGCAGACTGCTTTTCTTCTTGGACCTCCGGTCCATTTATTCCAATAGTTCATGAATTTGATGATTTTGTGTCAGGTTTTGATCCATCCACTTTATTTTCTGGAAATTCATCGGAAATTGACTTTTTTGAATATTTCTTGAACAAAGAAATAGTGTCAAAAATGGTAATCGAAGTTAATCGATATTATATAGCCACCATATCAAAACAAGAACCTTCCGAAAAATCCAGACTTCGTAAATGGGTTGACACATCTGTCGAAGAAATGTACGTTTTTTTTGCACTGTTAATGTTAATGACTAGAAACCGACATCTTACTATCGAAGAACACTGGTCCACTGATCCATTGCTCGCTAGTACAATTTTCGGAAAAACCATGTCTAGGGATCGTTACGAAATTATATTGCGAATGTTACACTTTTCAAACCCTGACACACAAATTCCTGGTGACCGACTTTACAAAATTAAAATCCTAATTGACCATACCCGAAAATTGTTCAAAAAAACTTTGATACCTTATGAAAATTTATGCATCGATGAGAGCATAATTGTTTTCAAAGGGCGTTTAATTTTCAAACAATATATACCATCCAAACGTCACCGGTTTGGAATTAAAATGTTCGTATTGTGTGACGTGAAGACGGGTTTTATATTAGACTTCATTATTTATTGTGGTGAAGGGACTGACATAACTGACTCTGAATGTCTCGGGGTTTCGGGGGCTGTAGTAACGACACTACTTCAAGATTATTTAAATAAAGGACATAATCTTTTTATTGATAATTGGTATAGTAGCCCTCAACTATATGATTTTCTCCATACGAACAAAACCAATGCATGTGGTACGGTGCGGAAGACACGAAAAGGCATGGCGAAATTTAACAAACTTAAAAAGGGTGAAATGAAAGCACAACATCGTGGACCTCTGTTGGCTTTAAAGTGGTGCGATAAAAGAGAAGTTCACATGCTAACAACCTTACATGACGACTCCATGGACATGACGGGAAAAGTTGATTGGAAAACTCGTCAACCAATTATGAAACCCAAGTGCGTTCTAGACTATAATAAGTGTATGGGTTCTGTTGACAAAGTGGACTTGATGTTAAGTAGTATTAATTGTCTGCGAAAAACAATTAAGTGGTATAAAAAAGTGGCCTTCCATATTATTGATTTATATTTATTGAACTCTCATATAGCTTTTAAATCAATTACAAATAAAAATGTTAGTTTAGCAGATTTCCAATTAGCCGTAATACGACAATTGTTGCAAAAATATCATTCAACTCCCCAATCTGAGCCTCATTCTCGCTCTTCGCACGATTTTCCTCTGAGACTAACTGCTAAGACATTAGCAAAACATATGCCCCACCCAATTAAAGGAAATAATTCTCAAACACTTCACAGAGCCTGCCGAGTGTGCGCAATTTCTAAAAAAAGGAAAATGTCCCAGTATAAATGCCTCGAGTGTGATGTGACATTGTGTGTGTGGCCATGTTTTAGAAACTACCACGAAAAACAAAACTTATAAATATTTCTCCTTGTGTTTACTTTTTATTAAAACTTTATTTGTTAGTAGATATAATAATAAAAATAATTGTGTTTTAATGATATCGGCGCAGTGGTCCAAATCCCATCAGACCGGGTAAGTAACTACTATAAACAATATAGCAGTGTGCATGAATATGGCGACAGTTCTTGTTGATATCTTGTGATGTCTCACTGTTTATAATATTATGTCTGTATCCTGTGGTTTATCGTTTATTTATGTGTTTCAACAAACTTCAGAAGAATTAATAAAGCTATTAAGATAAGCAAATCATAAATCTGTCAAGAAATAAGAGATTTATAGCTGTTTAAAGTGGTAGGTTTTGATTGTCAAAGTGAGTGCCGCGTATGAGTGTAATTTTCGGTACGTTTGAACGCAGAGAAAAGGTTAAGCAACATTTTCCATATACTGTCGTGGTAGTAGGAGATTTTCAAATATTGCTGGGTTAAGAAATACCCGACAATATTAGATTCTTTTTAGAAAAAAAAAATAATAATAATGGATTACTTAGAATTACAGCTTTTCGTGGTTGCGTGGTTACGATCCTTGTCTATGAATCCGGAGGTCTCGGCTCAAAATCCCGGTGTGCAAATGAAAATTTCATTTTAATAATTTGTGTCATTCCACAATTTATTCATTAAAAATAATATTTCTATATATAGTAGATATATTTGAGTAACTTTCCAGAATAGTAGATACTTTCAATATCGCCCTGGTGAAAGACCACTACTGAGAATCGATCACTTTAGCGGTGTTTTGTGACCAGATCTGAATAGACATGTACTTCCCAACCTTTCTCTTCTCTAATCTCCTTCCCCTCCCCAAGGCATTCAGCCACACAACATACCTACCTCAATCGGGGATGCCATTTATCACTGGCTGCAGAAAATTGGGAGCAGTAGGGACTCTTGTGCTGATTCACATTTAAAAAAAATGGTCTAAGAGACACAGTTGGCCCTTCGGAAATCATAATTATTATAAAGATCATATATTTTTAAATCGATTTCAAAAATACCTATAAGATATGGACATCAAAGGAATTTATTTATAGTGTCGATTTAATAAAAATTATATTATAGATACGCTGGTATCAGTGGCGTACCGTGGGGGGGGGCGGGGGGGGGGCGGCCCGCCCCGGGCGGCACTTTTGGGGGGGCGGCAAAATTTCACAATCAATAATCATCTTGTAAAAATTTGGATTGGGGAAGTCGCGGGTTCTATTCTCGCGTCAGGACTTAAAAGTTTTTTCTAGTTTATAGTTTCTTAACATCTTTCTTAAGTTTTATATACTGTTAAAATCAAAATATTAATGACAGACGTTTTGTTTTTATTTCTAACACATACATTATTTTTAAATAAAAATGTAAATGGCAACAGTATCATTTTAGCTCTAATTGATAGTCGATTTGTGTTTTATATTCGTGAAGCTTTGTGCGCCCTGCTGAAAGCGCACAAAAAATTACACTTATACGGTTTTCTTCCACGTATATATCACGGTGATATATTTTAAATTTATTATCACAGAAAAGTTAAATAGCTGACAGGTGTGTGCATACTTATTCGAATTGCAGTTATAAAATTCTAGATGCACACTATCTATGTGCTGCCAGAATCAAAGAAAAAACATTTTTATGTTCTGAGTGAAGTTTTAATTCACCGCATACATATTTAATTAAAAGCAGTTTTGTGTTCAAAATGTATAATTCCAGTTGTGGATTCATCTGACGACACATTTCGAAGGAAAACATTATATTATTTAAAGTGCTTTATAAAATTCTTGCAGACAATTTATGTGCCACCAGAATCAAAGAAAAAACATTTTCATGTTCCGAGTGTAGTCTTAATTCACCGCTTAGAGATTTAATTAAAACCCCTTTTGTGTTCAGAATGTAAAATTCCAGTTGTGAATTCATCCGACGACACATTTCGAAGAAAAAACTTATTTGAAGTGCTTAATAAAATTCTTCCAGACAAGTTATGTGCCGCCAGAGTCAAATAAAAACCTGACCAGAATGTAAAATTCCAATTGTGTATTCATCTGCTGACATATTTCGAAGGAAAACATAACTTTTTTCGAAGTGCAAATACCTATAAAATTCTAGTTGCAGACAATTTATGTGCTGCCAGAACCAAAGAAAAACCGTTTTCACGTTCTGAGTGTAGTTTTAATTCACCGCATACAGATTTAATTAATAAATATTTAAAAAAAAAAAAAATTAAAAAAAAGGATCACTACCCCCCCCCCCCCCCCCTCCCTGAGGAAGTACCTATATAGGGGGGGGGGGGGGGGGGGGCGGCAACATTTTCCTCCGCCCCGGGCGGCTGATACCCACGGTACGCCACTGGCTGGTATATACAGTATATACACAAGTAGTTTTATCCTTGATGCATTTGAATGAAAACATCTTTTATACTTTTGTTATTCGGCGGTTCATCCTTTCTGCCCACCTCTTCGGGGACACTTAGTTATATTTTGTGCAAGTAAAAAAGTAAACTGACTGCATATTGTATATTTCATGTATCATGGAATCCAATTTTCAATGAAGTTAGGTACCTACCTAGAACAATTTTGAAATAAAAAGAAATTACACTGATCAAAAATTCTTTTGTGTTCTTTTATAGAACTAACTTGCCAATGGTTATGCCAGTCGGGAGGGCTGTATTTTAAGGCGATCTACTAGTACAGGAAAAAATCGAAAACGGAATTCACGCCCTTTTATGGGAGGAGTTTAAAAATACTTGAGAAAAAGCTTTTGGAAAGGTTGGAAAAGATATTTGAGTTTTTTTTTTACATGTTGATTTCGTAAAGGCCTGTAAAAAACATTAATTCCTTTTTTATGCATTGTTTATTGCAATAAAACGGAATTTTTAAATTGATTACACGAAAATAAGCGGCGCGGAGCACAACACGACTGCTCTCCGCTCCGTTCGGAGGAGTAATGACGGAAGACGGGGGCGGCTGCCAGTCGTTCTTCGGTGGACGGTATAAGGTTCACTTTGATATAAAAAATTCGTCGACTGCCGTATTGTCGCCGTGATGTCAAAAATACCAACGCGAAAATGCATATTATATTTTATTTTGTGAGTTTCGGACGTAAATATCATTTTTTTTCGCGATAATTATATAAGAAACTGAATTTGCCACATTATGCAATAAAACCATATCCGAAAAAGTGTTTATAAGTAGGAGAGTTTTCAGTTAAAAATGTTTTTTATAGACCTAATACTTTATTTTTTTCTAAGCTTATTAAAAAAAATGACGGATATTTTTAAGGGCCAAAGTATGTTCTACACGCAGTATTTAATTGAAGCATCTATAATACTTCTAAGCGGTCAAATTTTCAAAACTAAAACATACGATTTTGTATGATTTTGCATTATTTAGTATGGCTTCATCTTAAATAGAACCACTTCGAATATCGATCTGTTTAACATCAATGAAGCACAATTTCAACGGCAAGCTTTGTTGCAACTGTTTGTCTAAATCTGTCTAAATCTCATCTAAAAGATTGTTCTCTTTTAAAAACGCTTTAAAATTGTAATTTTGTAATGCTTTTAAAATTAATAAATTGAATTGAATTAAATTAAAATGATTCGTTTTTTAGGGTAGGCACAACATTTGACCCTTTAGGAACGCCGCTGGTCTACCTACTTGAACAATATAGACATTGCCTACCTAGAAGCCATCAGGGCAAAAAAAAATAGATTCAATCAACAATCCAATCAATTTACTTAATGTCAACATCCTAAAAACATCCCCAAAAGTCACGTAAACATCCCCCTCCACAATAGCACAAAAGAGACATACTCAAGAGATTGGGGTTGTTAAATTTCCGCCGCAAATGAAGGGTGTTAGAGAAAGACAACGAAGTATCGCTTTTCCTCCCTTAGCCGAGGCATGCGATTGGTCGTTGTTTCGGGAGCAGTGGGGGATGCTTGGGAAAAGAGGGTGAACAAATAATATGGCTGTTTCGTTTGTAGTTTCAATTCAAGTCACAAGTGATGTCTACGATAAAGAAATGTATAATGACTTCAATCTGGTATGTCATAGAAAAACTTGTGGTAGAAATGTTATCTCTCTACCCACTTATATATTTATACGCTTATAGAGGCTTTTACGTGATAGTAATAATAATAATTGGATAATTTGTAGAGCTCTATTTTGTGAAAAGTCGTCTCAAAGGACACTATACAAATTTTTATTTATTTTTTATTTATTTATAAAATACATGTTACATATGTTAGACATTTACATAGATAAGATTTATTAAATCACCATACTAGGCGGCTGCCTGTTTCATGGTGATTAATTAAGGATAGTTACTTTGAGTGTAGTCTAGTGTAAACACATGGTAAAATTGGTAAACTTATAATAAAAAATAGAAAAGAAAAAAAGCAGTGCGTAAAATAAACATGTAAATAAAATAAACCTGTTATTCGGAGTTCTTAGGCTCTATCTAATTTTATTATTGATCTACAAATAGATAGGGGAGACCGGGGACAGTTGTACCAATTTGACTTTTACCATTTTCTACATCTTAGGTATAATGTTTATGAAAAAAATGCTCATACTCAACGGCAGATAATTTAGTTGTCTACCAAATTCTTATTCTATGATTTTTCTAAATCTTATAGAAATAAAGCTATAAGCGCATGGACAGATCGGGGGAAATGCTACAACTGACCCCTACCCCGGGGTTAGTTGTACCAGTAGCGGAATTTAAATTAAAACACAGAATTTATCGATAAATGTGTTCAATTTTGATAATTTCGGTTAGGAAAAACAGTTTGTTTGTTAGTTTATAAAATTACTATTCAAAATTTCAATTACATTGAACGTAATTCACCATTTATCTGACCACAAGAAAACTCTTATAGAATTCGTCAGTTCAAGTGTTACCAAGGATCTTAAGTATTGTAATATAATAAAAATACAATACAAATATATATTAATACCGTAGCATGTTTAAAACTCAAGAAAAAGGGAAGAAAAAATAATTAAAATTTTGTATGAAAACACTGTGGTACAATTGTCCCCGCGGTACAATTGTCCCCAAAAATATGTATATATATATATATATATTATATACATTTTGCAATAAAAATATTTATTCATTTTCTATGACAATATACAACGAACAATTAACTACACGGGCTCAAACTTTTACATATTACAGTCTTATTAAAATTTAAATAATTATAATACAAACTTGTAACCATAAAATACATATATTCAAATATGATTTGGTGATGAAAATATAAAATTTACCACAAAAAAACACAGTAACAAACATAAAATAACAAAAATGCTGGCAAAATAACAAAATAACTAAAAAAGGTATTAAATAACATATAAAGGTACGTCTAAGGTACGTCTAAGAAACTAAGAAGCAAGAATAAAATTATTTATATGAATATGTTATTATTAATTAATAACATTATAAAGGTAGAGATCATTGACATGGTAATTAAACCAACATTAACATAAATCCATAAAATGAAAGGGGTTTGGACTCTGAGAGTATAACCGACGAACATTCATTTATGACTTGAGAGCTGTGCTCACAGAATCTTAAAAAAAAACCTCGGGGTTAGTTGTAGCACGGGGTCGATTGTACCGGTACAATCGTCCCCGGAAAAATCGGTACAACCATCCCCGAGGGGTCATTTTAAATGAAAACGCAAATTTTTGGTTAATCCCTACTCTAGAACGCTTCAAAACTCGTCCTAAAATAAACTCAAGTGTCCAAAGAAATGTGTACATAGCAAAATACTAATAAACAGAACATAGTAATTGTAATATTAGAGAATGAACGCAATCGAAAAAATTACGATTTAGGGCTCAAAAATTTCTTCTTCCGATTGCGAACGTCCGGGTTCCACTATGTCCCGCGGGCTACCGACGTTTGTCCGCACGCATAAAGGCTATCCCCTGATGACATATAGTATACGTACCAATTATAATAAAAGAGTTATTCGCCTTGGTACTACTGACCCGTGGTACTACTGTCCCCGGTCTCCCCTAGGTACAGAAAACATACTTACCTTGCAGGTCACTTCTGATAAACACACTTTAATTAGAAAGTTAATGCTTGTAGAAGATACGAATTTACACGCGGAGGACATTATATATATAAAATACTGGACATTGCATGATTTTACATTTGCTACCCTCTACTACTGTTGATTTATTAGAAGATTAGTGGCAAGTGTAGTGAGTTGATATTTATTTTGAGAGACTGCAAAATATAGGACTCCTTAACTCCGCAGGCCTCGGGCCTATTTTGTCGGAAAAATATTCCCACTTTAAATTAATACATTTTGAAGCGTGGCCCAAAGAAATCGAAAGTACCTACCCACTTTCTAGTTGAACGGATTTCGACACCTATTTGAAAACGTTTGCTCTATTCCAACTAAATTAGGTAAGGTAAAATAATTGAGAGTTATTACGGGAACTTATTTTTAATATTATCTACTATACAGGTAGAAAATCATTGGATATAAAAAAAGATACCTACTTATTAAGTTTTGAAAATAAAAGTAGGTACCTATGTCCAAAAATATATATTATATTCAATTTTTACAAGAAAAACTTTCATTTTATACTTTTTTGAAGGTTAGGTTATTCCCATCAGTGAAATATATCATATTAGAATAAGTTAACAATATCTAATAATCTAAACGAAAATATGAAAGAGAACGAGACACAGAAAAACAGAAAAAAGACAATGGTCGCAACTGGGACTCGAACCCAGACCTCTCCGTCTAACCGGGACGAGCGCGTTAACCAATTTCGCTATTGCCACCTTCTGTCAAACCGTCATATTTGTCAATCTCATATTTTAAAATTTTAGAATTTAAAAATATGAGATGATGGTGATAACCTTCAAAAAAGAATAAAAAGAAAGTTTTTCTTATAAAAATTGAATATTCATTTAGACTTTGTTCCATATAAATAAATTCGGATATATCTATCCGAGACGCTATCCAGGTTACAAACCAATTCTTAGAATGATTGTTTCCAATGAAAAGGGTAGTTTCCCGTAATATGGAGAAAAATAATTAGTTGATAATAATGTAATTCTAAAATTTGAAAATATGAGATTGACAAATATGACGGCTTTGACAGAAGGTGGCAATAGCGAAATTGGTTAACGCGCTCGTCCCGGTTAGACGGAAAGGTCTGGGTTCGAGTCCCAGTTGCGACCATTGTCTTTTTTCTGTTTTTCTGTGTCTTGTTCTCTTTCATATTTTCGTTTAGATTATTATTGTTAACTTATTCTAATATGATATATTAAATAACTTACCACGATCAAGAACCGAACATCCGGAAGGTAACCATATTGACCATTACGAGTAGGTACACCACCAACTAAGAAAAAAATATCGAACCTACTGAAAATAATAATTGTGTAAGTATTTTTGATTTTTTTATTGTAATATAGGCAGGTATGTACTCAGATCATATCCGAAATTATACTTATACGATTATATACGATTCCAAGTCAGTTGATCCTCTGACGGTAAGTCTCCCATTATATATTTATATCTATACAATATGCTGTCGGTTTAGGGAAAATACAATATACCTACTTAAACAAAATAGAACTAAGTTTCCTGAAGGGGTGTGCAGTGAGGATGTACCGCTGAATAACAAAAGTATAAAACATATTTTTCATTCAATTGCATCAGGGATAAAACTACTTGTCTATGTAATGTATTCTTGAACCACCACTCATACCTTTTTCCTTCTCACATTCCTCCCCTTTCTTTCCCTAAAAATACCCTCCACACAGCATCCTCAAAGATGACAGGCCTTGGGGGAATTTTTTTCTTAGAGTCTCCTGTGTGGAACTAATGTAAAAAATCTCTACTCACAGACAAATGCGCGGGTAGATCACAACGCTATGAATACCATTTGATACAAAATTTTACATTTTGATACAATATTGTTTTTATTTTGATACACATTTTTTTTATTTTAATACAGTATTTTACATTTTGATACAAAACTTATTTTATTTTGATAAAATATTTAATTTTTATTTTTGGTACAATATTTTTTATTTATTTATTTGGAATTTCACGCCCGGCTGGGCTTGTACATACATTATTTTTAAAACAAAGAACATCTAAATCTAAATGTGCATAACAAAATAAAAAACAAAATCATAAACAAAACAAAAACAAAATCAAAATCAAAATCGAAATCGAAATCGAAATCGAAATCCAAATCAAAATCAAAATCAAGATCGAAATTAAAATCAAAATCAAAATCAATATCAAAATCAAAATCAGAATCAAAATCAAAATCAAAATTAAAATCAGAATCAATATCAAAATCAAAATCATAACCAAATCTAAAACAAAAATAGAGTAAAAAAACAAATTGAAATAAAAACAAAATACTCCACTATGCAAGATGGAAAAACTGTAGACTGGGAAAAGCGCAATACATGTGAAATAATTCGAAGCAGAGCTATGCAGTTGGAATTATTAAATTTGTGGTTCTTCTTTCTGATATCAATTTTACTATGACTTATATGATATGCTTCCTATATTTAGTGAATGATGTGTTAAATATGTCAACAACATCTTTATAGTCATTAGCCACATTTTGTATATGGCGAACAGGGGTATACAATTGTGATTCTGTGTTGGAGTTGTCACAATAGAATGGTAGATAGTGCCTCGATGTTGAATTACGAGGTATATGGAAAGAAATCAAGTATAATAGTTCTGGGCTGTCAATTATTGAATTTATGATTTTATGTAAACATGTTAGGTCATATACTATTTCTACATTCGGACAATTTTAATAAATTAAGTTGACATAGTAGATAATCATAGTTGATACATTCCCTTGTAATACCCATTCTGAAATGAATATACCTATCTTAAGAATTTATTTTGAATTCTTTCTATTGTGAGTGAATGACTAGCATAACTAGGTGCCCATACTGTCGAGTTGTACTCGATTTGACTCCTAACCAATGACATGTACAATTTTTTAATGGTTTGAATATTTTTAAATTCTTATCACGTTACAGTTGTTAGAACTACATCATTAATGGAGTATTCATAAATTATTGGATTTTTTATTCTATGAAATCTCATAAGAAAACATTAATATTTAGATACAATATTCTTTATTTTGATACAATATTTTTAATTTTGATACAATATTTTTTATTTTGATACAATATCTTATTTTGATACAATATTTTACCTTTTGATACAATATTTTACATTTTGCTACAATATTTATTTTTATTTTGATACAATATTTTACATTTTGAAACAATATTTTTTTTATACACTAATATTTTACATATAATATTGTTTATTTCAATACAATATTTTTAATTTTGATAAAAAAATTACATTTTGAAACAATATTTTTTTTTTTTTTTAATTTAAAATAAAACAATAACTTTGTAAACACCACTTTTATTTTTATACTTTATGCCGACCGGGTTTCGCTACAACCGTAGCTTCTTCAGGGCAGTACAATCTCTAGTAGAGATTGTACTGCCCTGAAGAAGCTACGGTTGTAGCGAAACCCGGTCGGCATAAAGTATAAAAATAAAAGTGGTGTTTACAAAGTTATTGTTTTATTTTAAATTATAATGTCACATCACAAAGTAACTGCTTCATATGAACAAATATTTTTTTTATATACTAATATTTTACATATAATATTGTTTATTTCAATACAATATTTTTAATTTTGATAAAAAAATTACATTTTGATACAATATTTACTTCATTTTAAACAATATTTTAAAACAATATATTTTTTTTTATACGATTTAGAATTATCAAGAGTATCTATTTTTGCAACTGCAAAAAGTATAAGTGCAACTTTATCACACCTCTGAAAAGTCAATAAAAGTGACGAAAAAAGAAAAAAAATGGTTAGGTAGTTTACGTTAGGTTAGGTTACGGGCCATTTTAAATATTTTTATTTTTAATGATCTTTCAAAGGGGTATCGAAATGCCACTTTGTTGATTTGTCATAGAACCCTATTTGCATCTATTTTAAAAAATTTCAGTAATTACCCAAAACACATGTTTTTAACGTCACTCGCATTAAAGGGCATTAAACCTCCTATCTCACTTTTCGGGTAATCGATTGTAAAGATGTGAATTCACCGATAAGGTAATTGTGTGTGGTGCCATCACTAACTGGACAACTGGCCAACCCTACGGAGATCGCCAGCCGCGATGGTGAACGTGTCGGACAAACCGTCTCCTTTGTTTTAAACATTAAATTTAAATAAATTCAGGGGACACCCCATAAAACCTCAGCTTGAGGGGATAGGGTGGTCAAGAAATGAAGCCTTAATCTTTTTTTTATTTATTTATTTTTGGTATAAATTAATGAGTAAAACCTTAAATTGTTATATTTAATTATTATGGAACTAGGACTGAATGGGTTCGCCGGTCTGACGAGACTCCGGATCGCTGGCTCTAATGGCGTCTAATGGCCTCCGACAACACGATGATGAACGTAGCTTTCCAGCGCCAAGCGCCACTCCTGAGTGAGCACTGGTCCCGAGCTCGATCTATGGGATTTGGGGGCCATCTCACTTAGCCATAAAAGATCATTTGGCTTGGCGTATTTCAGCATATCACTAGCCGTATATTCCCTTAATTGCGAGCGACTTGACGAAATACGCCCTTTTAACTTTTATAGCTAAGTCTGTCGGCCCCATTATGTTCAACAGTTACTATATAGGACGTGTGGGATTGCACTAACTTCCTCACATTCTGAGTTTGAAAAAACAATATATCTTTATTTAAATTATCAAATTATTATTATAAGAATAAAATCAATTTTTCACAGTCCTCCTTACTAGGGTTTCCTGTTCTGAGGCGACCTGCTTGTATTATTATGAAAGTATTTATATTTTGTATTTAGTCTCTCGTTGACTTTACTATGTGTCTTCATTATATTTGTAAGCTCCTTGAGATGGCTTTTCACAAAACAACGCTGTAGGTATAAATTAATCTTAATTTTTAGTTTAAATTTATCTTTATTTTAAATGTTTTTACTGTATTATGTATAAATTCTTATATTATAAAATGGGGGGCCTCAACACAGGTAAACAACCCAGTGAGGCCAACACTATCGGATTGTACTATGAAATATTGTAAAATAATATATCAACAATAAAAATTTAAAAAAATATTTGTATGTTGATTATCACTTCTTCAGTTTATTCTTTTAGCAATGTTTTTAGTTTGGTTTTTTCCTGTTTTTGTTTGATTTAGTAGAGCATTGTGTAGTATTATTGTTATTTATAGTTGTGTCCAAAAATGTGTTCAAACTGCGAAAAAACAGTTTTGTTGCTTTTTGTCCTAGCTGAGTATATATGTTGGGCATTGACGCATTGTAGTACCTATTCAGATATATATTTTTTTTTAGTTCATAAAACATTATTGATAAATGTTTTTTAGAGAACTTTCAAAATGTCCTTTACGGTGAGCGTCCATCTGCCCGCGCCGGCCGCAACGCACGCACGGCACGCAACGGATTTTCCTATATCATTATTATAGAAAAATCTGTTGCGTGCTCACCTACTCCTTTTTGGGCTATGAGCCGATCTGTGGGAGTGCTTAAGTCCAACCTTCATCAAGTTTCGTTGGGGAATGCTACACAGAGGTAGGTTATTCGAAAACTTTTACAGATTATTATTTTTTAAATCTTTTCGTACGATTCAACCCCTGGTCGGCCGAATGTCTGCAAAGATTCGTTAGGTGTTTTATACCATTGCACTAATATGGACTTGCGTGCGATCGTGGATGTATCGTATTATATTGGAACAGAGTACCTACCTGTGAATAAAGTGGTTGAGTGGGCATAGCGCTTGAGTCCCACCCGGGCGTCGCATGTTCGATTCCTCGGCTGGCTAAGTCCTCCATCACTACACAAGCAACATTTGTTGTGGTAGTAGGAGATTTTCAAACATTGTTGGGCTATTCGTAACCCGGGAACGTTTGTCTTTCTTTAAAAAAAAAATAAAAAAATATGACCATGGGGTGACCTTTGACCTTGGGGTGACCTACGACCTTGGGGCGACCTACAACTTTGGGGTGACCTATGACCTTGGAGTGACCTATGACCTTGGGGTGACCTACGGCATGGTTATTCAATAAATGATTCCTTGTGCTCGCACCTCTCTTTCTTGCCCCTACAGTAATATACGAAACGTAACTTTCTCTCTGTCTATCTTCACTAACTTATATCCCCCTCTCAACTTCCGTTCGCCTCACCCGATCACACTTTTTGTAACGCTCTCGTCACGCATTCACCAGCTTACTCCACAAGTCAAGCGTGCGTAAAGAAGTTTTACTTAAAAAAAAAAACAGTTTTTCAGTCACCATTCTTTGCGACCACCCTACAGAACTGTGAGGTAGGTACTAGGTACCTCCCATCCCGTGTATAAAGTCAATGAAACAAGCTCGTCCCGGACTTATTTTATATGGTACTTAATGCTTGTTCCACAAGGCGCGAGTACCACACGTCCAGCCAACACCCTCCATACCACCAACCACTACTTACCTTCTACACCAAATATACCTACATACTGGGCCGTGTAAAACAAGATTTATAATCGGATAAGAAGTACAGTGCAAGCTTTATGGGGGGTCACTATTTTTATTTTTAATAATTAATAAATTTGTTGAAATTAAAGTGATGGATATTTTGGTAATCCATATTTTTTTAAACATTATAAATATTTACAGCAAAAGCGTACCAACTGCTTTCTTTTGACCAGAGAGAGTAAGACAACTTTTTTGAAGTGAAACTTCTTTATGCACGCTCGACCCTTGGGAGGTAAAATGATGAATACGTTCCAAAAAAATATGAAACGTTACGAAAAGTGTGATTGTTACGAAAAGTGTGATTGTTACGAAAAGTGTGATTGTTACGAAAAGTGTGATTGTTACGAAAAGTGTGATTGTTAAGAAAAGTGTGATTGTTATGAAAAGTGTGATTGTTACGAAAAGTGTGATTGTTACGAAAAGTGTGATTGTTACGGAAAAGGGGATTGTTACGAAAAATGTGATCAATAAAAAAGGAAACGAAGCATGTGCAACTTTTGCCCACGCTTCGTTTCCTTCATTTCATATGTTCTTTTATAAGTTAGTGAAGTTTTACTTCAGTCGTGTGGTCTAAAGCACAATCGTTTTTTTACATTAGCTCCACCCATTAAAAAAAAATGAGTAAAATAAATCCCCCAATGGCCTATATCATCTTTGGGGATGCTGTGTAGATGGTTTTTTTAGGAAGGGAAGGAGAGGATGTTCTGGGAAGGAAAAAGTATGAGGGGTGTGTAGGAACGGAGGGTCAGTGTGACCAAGAGTGACGTACGTATGAATCTGTCCCTCCCACTGCGGTGTAAGGCGATGTTCCGAGAGAATCCTGCTAGAGAGGTCAAAAGGTCTCCCTCAACCAGTCTCTCCCGATCCGGCCTGCTACGCATTTGCTCCACGCAGGAGGGCTTGAGGGAAATTATTTTCCTATGTCATCTTAGAGAATGCTGTGTGGAGGGTATTTTTAAGGAAGGGAAGGATAGGAAGTTCTGGGAAAGAAAAAGGTAAAAAATAATAATAACAATAAGATTTGTATGACTTGTATAGCGCCGGTTTTGTGAAAAATCACCTCAAGGTCACTGCACAAACTTATAATACATTTATATAATCTTACTTCTAACTACAAACTAGACAAACCACTATAACAACTTCTGGCTAAAATTGCATCCACCGGTTCATTGATCACCGATACGAAACTATATGTACATTGATTTGACCAATGAACGCGATGCTGCTGTAAAAATGTACTGTACAGGCAGAAAATATACACTTAGCCATACTTACCTGGGAGGTCACTTGAGATTAACACTGTTATTGTTATTGTTGTGTGAGGGGTGGGTAGGAATCTGGGGGTCAGTGAGTCCAGGAGTGTCATCCATCCAATCCATCCCTCCAACTGCGATGCAAGGCCAAATGGCCTCCCTCAACCAGTCTTTCTTGATCCGGGCCACCACGCAACAGGTGGGGGGCAGACGCATCCACCGCCAAAGCCTAAACAAACCTCACCCCTTGAACCCGGGCAGCCTGCTAAATCACCAAACGTACCGAACCCATACCCGCCTCCCAAATTGGTATTGGTGTCATCCGGTATCCGCCGACAAGCTCACCCCGTGAACCCTGATACCGCCTCTAAGACACCAAACGTAGCGAACCCCTTAGTTCCCGGGGCGGCGGTACCCATACCCGCCTCCCTAATTGTAAAATGACTACTGTCTTGGTAAAATAGTACTAGATCATAGACTATTATGTTACCTTACAACTGGGTGGCCAACTATTGGGGGATCAGCTGTCGGATCACCAAAAGGGAAAAAAGAAGAATTTGCCAACTCCACCGAAATACGAATCGGCGCTTGGTCTAGTTGAATTTAACAATGTTTTCATGGACAAAATGCATAGACAGAGTCTAGGTCTAGAGAGACGGCTGTCATTGTTGGATGGGTGTTTATATATATCGCTTGTTTATTATTGTCTTTGTTGAAGTAATTAATGCCTTTCTTCAGATGTTCAGATTTATTTAGTTGTGTTTACCGTCCTTCTTTCTCAAGAGATTTAACGACTGGGAATCAGTGTTTTATTGTTATTGCTGTGACGACCATCAAAGGGCTCAGTTTAGATTGAAATTTAATCTGATAGCCAGCTAAGTAACTCATAACAACAAAATAGGACAAGAGATGAACGAATTTTGTAGGAAACTCCAAGAAATAAAAATTCTCCAAGAAACCAAAGTTTAGCCGAGGAAATTTGTTTTTTCGAATATCTATTAATCAAAAAAAACTTTTTTTTTTACATAAGCTTCTCACAGAAAACTATTTTCTTCGGGGCCTGTGTCATCTTTGGGGATGCTGTGTGGAGTGTCTTTTTTAGAGCACTTTCTAGAGTTCTTTCCCTTTTCCCGCCGATTAAAGCAGAATTTAATTACTTTTTGGTCTCCGTGGTTCAGTGGTAAGGCTCTCGTCTAACAATTTGAAAGTCGCGGGCTTAAAACCCGGCATGCGCAGATAAATTTTAGTTGATTAAATTGTGTTACTTCACAATTAATTAATTAAAAAATAATATGATTGAAACGTTGCATGAAATGATTTTAGAAGTGTTTGGTAACCAGATCTGAATAACCTGGCATCCCCACCTTCCTCTCCCCATCTCCTCCCCCCCACTACCTTCAGCCTCACAAAATTCCCCAGTGTAGGATGCCATAGTCTCACTGGTTCCAGACGGATGGGAACACAGCTGCTTCTATTGTGAAGTATTCACATTAAAAAAAACATATTTATTTTTTGCACACATTCAAAATGACAGGAAAATTATTCGGAAAACTCTGCATAAAGCCTGTATAACGCCGGGAACTTAAAACAGTAGAAATAGATGATAAAAACTTTGAATTAAAAACCATTTAATTAATATTATTCCTCTAAATATTAATATGGAAACATAAAAACTGCTTACAGCCAATGAATCCACTCAAATTTCACCGTTTAATTCATATTTTAAGGTTATATAAATTTGGCAATTTATGGCAAGCGATCGCTCTAGACGTTTTGCAAACTGGCTATAAAATGTCAAAAATCGTTGGAGATATAAATGCCCATAAATCAAAATTAGTCATATTAACTATCCTCATTATTTGTTTCGCCAAAGCACTTGTCTTTATGGAAATGTGATGCAGACCAGACCAGGGCCGGATCCACGAAATCTGGCGCCCTGTGCAGTAGGTACGGATGGCGCCCCCCCCCTACATTTTTATTTTGATTAAAAATTCGTTCACCCCAATTTTTTTTATTTTTTTTATTTAATTATTTTTTTTTACACTAATTTATCAAAAACTTAAGGGTGTAACTTTTCCAAGTGACCTGGCGGTAGCTCTCACACTAGTTTTTTTTTAAAGAGAGAATCGCCAGGAGCCCTATACTCTCTGAATCTATTGGGTAAACATAAAATTATGGTGATATTTTAATTATTTTAGGAAAAACTCTTTTTGCAAGTTATGTTTTAAAATAATACAACGAATTGTTTGTTTGTGCCCGTATCGTGATTTAAAATACAGGTTACGAGACAATGCGGGTGGTTTCGCTGAACTAGTTCCATTAGACATTCTTGAGTTTTACTGCGTTTATCTACGTATATACCCTACGCGAATATTAATAGAAAAAGCAAATACAAATCGTTCTCATGGCAACGTACAACACAAGAATAGCATCTACAGCTTCTGACTAGCTCTAAAATCTAATAAGAATATAACCTCAAATTTGTACCTTGTGTGAGCGAACAAACACCAAATTGAGCGAACAAACACCATACAAACACTAAACACTGACATATGGTATCTACGGCTTACGAAAGACGCTTACACTGACACCGTAAAATAACAAATCCAACAAATCTAATAGATATTAATTATACATTTCACGAACTTCAAATAATATGTCAAATAAATGATGAAACTGTCAACACGTTGCAACCTGGAAATCCTGCAAACCGTGCGATGCTTTTGTTAATGGAATCGACTGAAGATTTCATAAGAAAATGGTCTTTAACTACCTTCTCCTAGAGACTTAAATCGTACAAAATAAAACAATAGCGAGCGTACGGACAACACACTAACAAAAATTGTCAGCATTTTGAAAGGCGCAAGTCGGTTTGTTTGATTTACAGGAACAAAAAAACTGCGCTGTGATTGGTTATTGAATTTGGATCGCACCCATTCGTCGTAAAAGATATATGGAAAAATAGATCTTACGTTTAAACTAAATATATGGAATTTGTAAAAAAATTCTGTAACTGACTATAAATTAGTAAGCCGTTGATTTCAACCTGATGCGTGCGCATTCTGTTTCTTTGGAAAGTGTTGCTAAAGCGTAATAATTATTTCGTACTATGGGTAATTTTTAAACGATTCAGGGAATATTATAACTAAATTTTAATACAATATTTATTTTCTCACGGCGCCCCTTCGGAGTTGGCGCCAGGTTTTTGCACGTTTTTGAACGTATGGCAGATCCGGCGCTGGACCAGACATTGATGACTGCTTTGGACAGCACATAAATATCGGGTAAGGTGCTAAGGTGCTGTATAAAGGTGACAGCTCTATTACGGTGCTGTTTGTAGAAGGTAATCCTAAAAGGAATTAACTTTCATCTTTCCCGGAGATTAAGACTGCAGAAAGCTGATTGATGGGCGATTGTGTTGACTTTATTGGTGAAGCAATATCAAATTCGTTATTTAATAGTTGTTAATTAATTTATTTATGAATCATCCAAAACTGCTCACAAATTACAACTTCATGTAGCGTTCAGACAAACAGTTTTCCAACTCGTCTTGGGAAGAGATTACTTCTTGGGAAAGAATAGAGTTCTTTTATGTTAATCTGGGATTTATTTAATACTTCGCGTGTACAAGTGGTCACTACGATAGTCGGTCTAACTGGAAGCTGGCTAAATGAGGTCTGAATTGAATGAATTCCTGCAGACTGCACGCGGGCCCTTGGCCCCCCTGGTGCCCAAACTCCGAACTAAACTAACTGCCATCTAGCGGACTTTCGGGACAGCTCTTAGCACTGCCCTCTATGTGACAAACTCGGAAGCGTTCAGATGCACTTGTAATGTACCTACTGTAAATACTAAAAATTAAAAGAGGCGAAATAGTGGTCTTTGGAATTGGGTGATAATACGTGTAGGAAAAACAAGGTATGCCAGGATAAAGGATAACCAATCACTTATCTCTGTACTTCTGCTGTAAGGAGCACACGACACAATAAGGGAATGCAAATCTCGCGAGATTGGGGCTCAAGCGAGATCCCGCGAGTTTATGAATAACAATCTCGCTAGATCTCGCCAATTTCGAGATCTCGCAAGATTGGCAGTTTTGTGTGTTTTTTTTCAAATAATCACAATATTTGAATAAATTAGGAATAAAATAATAAAAATTAAAATGATTATAAGATAAACATTTATTTTCACGAATTTTTAATAGACCTTTATGCATCAAACATTGTTAGACGTATTTGTCTATAATTTTTTAATAAACATCTAGGTAGTAAACTTTGACGTACGTATCTATCAAATAACAAATGAAAGAAACAACCAGTCTTCTCTTCTAATATCAAACAAAAATCTTTTGTAATAAAACAGTTCTTTTATAACAAACAAAACAACGAAAAGTCGAAAAAAATTAAACTTATTATCTAAGTTGAGTATAAAACTATATCTACTCAGTAGATCCATTAGATATTACAGATTAATTAACAAAATATACCAATTAGTCAGACTATTAGAAATTACAAATTGCAACTCCGTCCGTGTCAGTCCGTGCATCAAATAAGACGTTTTTATGCTCGAGTGCAATCTCGTTAAACTCGCGAGATTGCATTCTCTAGACACAATCACATTATAATTTGTATAGTTCAAAGTTGTATATAACAAAACGATATTATATACGTCCAAACTGGTCAAATTACTTATTTTTACTTAAAAACGATGTTATGTATGTACCTACATGTACATGAACAACACCAACAACTTGCTTCCAAGCATAGACATACAAATAGCTACAAGGGCGGATTTAGGGGGGGGGCACGGGGGCACGTGCCCCCCCCAGGACGGTATTTTTGTGTACTGTGGAGATTCCATCACAGTACATACTTGGAAGCAAATGAAATTATCAGGGTTGTTAAAATATATGAATAAAATAACAGAAAAAAATGAGTCAAACTCTCATCTATTTCTGGCCGGAATTGCGAATTTCATTCGTTGCATCCCTTTCATGCACTTGCTAATGAAATATGATAATCAGCGTTTGCGAGAGCGGTACGGTCGGGGGAAAGCGCGGTCGGAAAAGTCCCCCACCCCCCCCCCCGATTGAAGTTGACAAAGGGGCTGTTCAAGTATTATGTAACGCACTTGAGGGGGGGGGGGGTCCGAACAACGCGTTACGTAACATGTTTTTTCTATTTAACTAAAAAATAGGAATTAGAAACTTAATGCACATTCTTAAGGCTACGTCAATGTTTGGGTAAATTGTTTTAAGTTATTTATGTCTTAGAACCTAAAATGTAAAATCGCTTTGGTTTTTCGGGGCAGTTCTCCATCTCAAGCTATCGCTGTTAAATCAGATTGTAGATGGATACATTTATCAAAAAAAAACTTTTCTAAACCTCCAAATTTATGTCGTTACTAACATACTTACTCGCACTATTTTGAACTTCTTCAGTGTTCAAATTTTGATGGAATAAAATTTTCTGATAAAGGGTTTTCTCCTCTGTTGGTAAATATAAGATTTCTTAGATATCCTTTTGTAGTACATGAATAGTTGCAGTCAGAACACGAAAAAGGTTACTCTCCACCGTGAATCAGCGAGTTCGTTCTTGTGCGTCCCTTTTGAGAACATGATTAGCTGCAGCCGGGACATGAAAAAGGTTTTTGTCCACTGTGGGTTAACACGTGATAAGATGTCCCTTGCGATAAAATTAATAGTAGCAATCCGGACATGAAAAAGATATTTCTCCTCTGTGGCTAAATATGTGACGCTTCATTTGTTATTTTGTAGAACATGTATATTTGCAGCGAAAAAGGTTTTTATCGACTATGGGAAAACATGCGATTTTTTTTTTTATTTCTCTTCGTATAAGCATAGTTACACTCACAACATGAAAAGGTTTTTTTCACTATGAATGGCGCTGTGGATTTTTAAATCTCCCTGTCGAGAACTTGAATAACTGCATTCGGGACATGAGAATGGTTTTGTCCACTATGTATAAACATGTGATTTTCTTAGTACCTCTTTGAAGAACGTGAATACTCGCAGTCGAAACATGTACAAGGTTTTATGTCAATGTGAGTCAGAAAATGAACTGTAAGAAGTTCCTTTGTACAACATGAATACTTGCAGTTGGGAGATGAAAAAGGTTTTTGTCCAGTGTGGATATGTGAATTTTTAGATACCGTTTTGTAGCGCATGAATAGTCGCCGTCGAGACATGAAAAAGGTTTTTCATCGCTGTGAGTCAGCAATTGCCGTTTTAGTTTTTTTTTCGAGAAAAGAATAGTTGCAGTCAGGACATGAAATAGGTTTTTCTCCACTGTGGTTAAACATGTGAATTTTAGATTTTCGCTTACTTCGTAGTACATGAAAAGTTGTAATTACTTTGTAGTACATAAATAGTTGCAGTCGGAGAATTTTCTCCACTACGAGTCAGCAAGTGACTTCTTAGGTATCTCTTTTGAGAAAACGAGTAGTTGCAGTCAGGACATGAAAAAGGTTTTCTTTTCTGTGAATCATACCGTAGATTTTTAAATCTTCCTTTTGAGAACTTGTAAAACTGCATTTGGGATATGAGGAAAGACTGTTAAATTGTGGAGATCCGGAAGGAATACAAGGCGGATAAAAATAATATTTTTTTTTATAAATAGCAACTTGCATAAATAAAATAAACAATATACGCATGTATCGCGAGTTAAAAATCTCTTCTTTTATTTATTACCGCAAACGCGATTAAAACAAGAAAAAAGGTATTTAAGCGACTTTACAGTACTTTGCGCAACTTAATTGTGACTTTCAGGTAAAAATTGTCACTTGGGCGTTACGTAACGTTTAGGGGGGGGAGGTGTATAATAAAACGTTGCTGCGCATTACATGGGGGGAGGGGGGGTCAAAAATCTTCAAATATTGCATTACGTAATACTTGAACGCCCCCAAACACAAATTTCGACTTCATAAAAAATTGGTCTGTCCCAGGGGGGGGGGGGGTAATGTGCTCTTGAGTGGCACCCCCCCCTATCGGGTGGCACCCGGGGTGGGCACCCCCTCCGCTCCTTGTGCCCCCCCCAGAAAAAAATCCTGGATCCGCCCTTGAATAGCTAGACGAGAACTTACAGATGAGGGGTAAAAACCAACTATGGCGGGACGAAGAGAGGAAAGAGACTTGTGATTCGCCAATAAATCAATCTAACAGTATATAGGCACCTCGCACTATAATATCACCATTTAGTTCTTGAAAGTAAAATCTGCTTTGAATGAATAGAACTTTTTATACGGGAGCGCGAATTGCTTGCCACGTTATGAACAGATGTGTCAAGTCCAAATTCGCAAACTAAGGTTCTGAGTATTTTCATAGTCGAATATTTTGTTTCCGTAGACACTTTTACAAATGTTTCATGATTTACTTACCCCAGTAAACAGCGGCTTTGTGTTTCGCGTCGCCATGTATCTCGATGTCATAGTATGTGTTCCATAGACATACAACGTCCGTGCGTAAAATGTACGATAAGAGCTCGACACTGGTCCGGACAAGAATGATGACGTCACATTTTTTAGATTAACGCGGGGCTCTCTCAAGCCCAGCCGGTTCCGAAAAATGGTTCCAATGGGAGGGGGAAATAACACGCCTTTTAGCACGTAAGGGCAAGTCCATATATTTTGTACGTCCGTGCTTCCAAGGTAGTTTCAAATCTTCTTCGTTTTTCAAAATGAATGCACTCGAATTTGCACTGTTTTTCTTGCAATTGTTCCAGGAGATGGTTATGGAGAGGTTGGAAATGGATAAGTGACATCCTGGTACAAAATAAGCATATTCTTATGTCAAAACCAAACACATGTAAAATCGCAGTAGATATATCTTAAATAATTTATTTTTTTATGTGAGTACCGCACAAGAGTCCCAGGTGTTCCCAACCGTATGGATTCAGTAAGACTATGGCATCCCAAGCGGGGAAGGTATATTGTGAGACTGAAGATAGTGGGGACAGGAAGAAGATGTGGAGAGGAAGGCGAGGGAGTATTTGGCTATTCAGATCTGGTCACCAAACACAGCTAAAGTCATTTCAAACAACGTCTCTACAATTCTGAATGGTGGTCTTACATCAGGGCGATCTTGAGAGAATCTTCCATTCGGTAACGTGCCGCAAGTATGAATATTATTTTAAATTAATAAATTGTGAAGTAACACAAATTCATTTGAATCCGCGACCTCCAGATTTCTAGTCGAGAGCCTTAGATACATATTTTTTTTTTTTTTTTTTTTTTTTTTCTTTCAAAAACATTACATTTTATTTTTAGCATATAAATTAAATTATAGTATACAATTATATAATGTTATAATTAGCATACATGTTCACGTTCGAATGTTAATACCACTCTTCCATAGAAGCATTAGCATTACTATTCTTTTACATATTCTTTTACAGATCCTGTAAAAATATCGTTTTTATTTTAACTATCTATTAAATTTTACCAGTATTTTTTTACATTAGGAGGACCTATGGAAAATAATTTCACTCAGGGCCTATGTCATCTTAGGGGATGCTATATGGAGGATCTTTTTAAGGAAAGAAAGGAGAGGAACATCTGGGAAGGAAATAGTTACGAATGGTGGGTAGGAATCTGGTGATCAATGTGTTTAGGAGTGACGCACTTATAAAGGCATCCTTCCGACTGCGGTACATAGCGATGGATCGAGAGAGTCCTGCTGGAGAGATCAAAAAGCCTCCCTGCACCAATCTCTCCAGATCTGGCCCGCCGTGCAATAGGTGGGCAGACTCACCCGCCACCAAGACCTAGACAAAGCTCACCCCATGAACCCGGGCACCCCTGCTATATCACCAAACGTAGCGAATTATTTGGGGTGACCTATGGCAGAGGTGTTGGTTATCAAATAAAGGGTTCCCAGGGTAGCGGTCGGTACCCATACCCGCCTCCCAAATTGGACCCCCATTTCGCTTGTTTAGGCAGTTTTTTTAAAGCGCCAACGGCATTCAGTCCTCCAGTAATGAAGTTACCTGCATTTACCTATCCCTTTTTCAATATCTCTATCAGCCTTCCCATCTTTCGTAAACATTCCAAAATAAACAAACTCTTCCACCTGCTCCAACTATTCATCATTTACAACTATATTGCACACTGTTTTCGTACTCTCTTTCAAACACCACGCTAATTTTAGACTTACATTCATCATTAACTCATTCTTCATACAGACTTCGTTCATCCTAGAGACAAGCACAGCAATTATCTACTAAGTTTTTACTAAGTGTGTTATCAATGGAGATTTGTGTACAGTTTTAATTGACATTAATTATGCAGTTTTTCGGACTTGCATTGACATGCCTTGTTTTTCCCCTATCCTTCCCTTAATCACACAAAGCACCCATTGCACATCTAAAGGAATGCCACAAGGCTTAATGATTCACCTAACTTATTCTTAAATTCATCCTAGACATAAGCGCAGCAATAGGCTACTTGCATGAATTTCATAACGACTTAGAAGAAATCGTGCGGATAGATTTTTTTACTAAGATTACGAAAATATTAGTAAAAATTTTTTTAAATGTATAGTTTTTTATTATTTTTAAATGAATAAATCCATTATTTGAGCTCGTGACGTCACTACATGAAAATGTCCTGTCTCCGATTATGTTCCCTTAATTTTGTAAAATTCCACACTGATTAATATTTTTTATAAGGCAAAACTTTGATTTCCGGCGAACTTTTGAATTTGCGTTTAACGTTCACTAGATTTATTGTTTGTTCTATGTGATCTTAGCCTTTGGTTTGTTTTTTTGATAAAGATGGCGGTGTTTTTACAGATGTTACGAAGAGAACCCCGTTCAATTTATTGCTATTCGTGTGGAAAACGTTCTTTTTTAAAATGATTTTCGGCTATATAATTATCGTTTTTTCGCACCCATAAAATTATGACCCGTCTTTCCGGTTTATAAAAAATGGTCTGATTTTTCGGAAAGAAATTTTCAAAAAATCGGCAGTGTTTCAAAAATACGATTTAAAAAAAAACAGAATATCTTAGAATATTTGTTTAAAACGGAAATTTAAAAAAAAAGTGATGAAATTGGCCTATTATCTACTAAGTTTTAACTAAGTGTTATTAATACAAATCTGTGTACCTATGGTAAATGGCATTATTCAAAAGTTTTTCATTGACATTCCGTGTTTTTCCCCTATCCTTCCCTTAATTACCAAAACACCAACTTCACACCTAAAGGAATGCCACAAGGCTCAATGATTCACCCCATCGGAATGTAACAAAATTTGTGGCATTCCATTTTATGTGATTCCCAACACATTCTTGTGACAAATGCAATATCAATAATTATTGTTGTAATGTCCCCTGAATCAGACATCCTCGTGGTGTGGTCCTACTATAAACCTGGTTAACTTATGACCGTGCGTGAATGACTAGTGAATAGATCTGTAGTGTCGGGTTTCCTTCGGACCAACAACATTATTGTTATATAAGAGAAAGATTTTTATATTGTTGTTTTTTACGCAGGGGGTCGTTGTTTAAGGTTTCGACTTACATAACTTTTATAAATTAATTATTATACAACATTTTTGATCAATTATATTGTTTTTTATTATAGGCCACACACGTTTTCTGCTAGTTATGTTCAGCGATCTTTTATTCACGATGAAAGATACTCTCAGTATCGCCCTGGTGTAAGATCGTCATTCCGAATTGAAACGTTGCTTGAAATGGCTTTGGAAGTGTTTGGTGACCAGTTCTGAACAGCCAGGTACTTTCCCACCTTTCATTTCCCCATCTCTTTCTCCTTCCCACTACCTTCAGCCTCACAACATACCCCAATTGGGGATGCCATACTCTCACTGGCTCCAGACGTTAAAAAAAAATCTATCACTCCTGGATACACTCAGTAATCTGGTGATGAGTGTATCCACCCATCATGCCCGTTTCCTTCTCAGATATTGCTCTCCTTTCTTTCCATAAAAAAAACCTCCACACAGCATTCTCAAAGATGACATAGGACAAGAGAGAAATTATTTTCGTCAGGCTGTTTTCTTACACTAGCTCCGCCTGTGCGGAGCTAATGTAAAGCCTTTGACATCTCCAGGCGTACTCTCTTGGAATATCGACTTGCACCGCAATGGGAGGGATGGATTCGTACGTCCGTCACTCCTGGACACACTACCCCCAGGTTCCACCTACCCCTCATACACTTTTCCTTCGCAAAACTTCCACTCCTTCCTGTCCTAAAAAGATCCCCAACTCCACATTTATTCTTTTGAATGTTTTGGCTGGGGAACGTCAGGAAGATCAATTTTAGACCCGCTTGCGAGGGCTTGAAATCCATAATTAGAAAAATTGTAGCGCTAAGATCTACAAAAACGTAATATACTTGAGGTTCGTCAAAACTACACAAAAAGGGATATCATTTATCATCCTCGTACACACACATAGCTCTTTCGCAAGGTATCGCGCGTACCTACTCATCCCGCGACAAAATATCCCCGACAAAATATCGCCCGACAAAATATTCCTCTACATAATATACTACGGAAAAAACATCCCCCGACAAGGAAGGAAGAAGACAGAGCAAGGAACTTACAGTTTCGATTTAAATTTGGCGCCGAAAGGTTTTGTTGGGTTAGGTTAGGTTAGGTTAGGTTAGGTTAGGATATTTTGTCGGGTGAAGTTTTCTCCGTAAGATATTTTGTCGGAAAATATTTTGTCAAAACTACAAAATCACACATCCGACATTGTTCTTCGGGACTGTCGATTTGGATCCTTAGAACAGGCAACCTGCCTAGCTATTAACTAACTAATATTAACCTAATAAGAAATAATAAATGATAACAATAATAACTTTTAATTGTGTGTATATTGTATTATGTGTGTGTAGAGGTGTTGTTGGTTCCCGTATGTTAAGTTTTACGTAATAACTGGGCATCATCTTCGTCATAACCGTGGAATATTTAAATGAGAGCATTAATTAACGCTGTCAGCCAATTCAGACAATAATGGCCATATGGTACTCTGCCGTGGGGGAATACCAATCAAGGACCATGAGGTTTACTTTGTTATTTCAATAATAAATTAACTCTAAAATCTTTTCTTTACACTTGACTTATTAGACATTTTTCCGAATGTGTATGAATCACACATACGTGCACCAGTGGCGGTCCGGTCGTGGAATGCTAAGAATATCAGTTTGAAAATGGTCGTGTAAACCGAAGCGGCTGTAACAAAAAACACACTAAAATACTTGCAGAACTTGATAATAATATTATCAAATTTAATTTTAAATAAATTAAAATAATAATAAATAAATATCGCGCATATGGCGCATCCCCAGAACTGCGGGCGGGTCAGAAAATGTTCATAAAATAAATAAATAAAAATTTGAAAACAAAAAATATCATTTTCAGTTGCAACAACATCAATAACTTCAACATCTAACTGAAAACTCACGGACAGCCACTGATATGCACCATGTTGACGAAATTTTTTTTTTGCATTAGCTTCACGAAGGGGGCCCTGAGGAAAATAAATTCCCTCAGGGCCTATGTCATATTAGGGGATTCTGTGTGGAGGGTTTTTAAGGAAAGGAAGAAGAGGAAGTTTTGGGACGGAAATAGGTATGAGGGGTGGGTAGGACTCGGGGGTTTAGTGTGTCCAGGAGTGATGAACGTATGAATTCATCCCTTCAACTGAAGTGCATGGCGATGGGTCGAGGGATTCTGGCTGGAGAGGTCAAAACTTTTGAGGAGGTCTTTTGAGTCAAAAGACCTCCTAAAACAGTCCCTCTCGATCCAGCCCGCCACGAAGCAGGTGGGCAGATACATTGACAAACCTCACCCAATGAACCCGGGCTCATCTACTAAGTTACCAAACGTAGCGAACCACTTGGGTGACCTATGCAGAGGTGTTGATTATTCAATAAATGGTTCCCGGGGTGTCGGTACCCGTACCCGCCTTATATCAAATATATTAAAAATACAGTACTAAAGCTCCAAAAATATACACCCCTTTGATGCATTACCATATTATATCATAATAATATAGTAATCTAGTCACCAGTCTTAAAATATTTTGAAAATAATTTAGTGAAATATCTCAATTACATCCATTTCAAATGCAATTAACAAAATAAGTACATTTTTTGATTTAATACCATCAATATAAAACTAATGGTGTGATATGTTCCCTCATTCCTCCATTCAACCTTTTGTTTATTACCTGTCCCTAGCCGACAGTGTGTGACCTTGCAACAGTTGTACCAACCGGTTAGTCTATTACGGAAACTTGTGCAGTGATCAACCCGGTGATCCCTCAGTGCCATAATATGGATTCTCACCAAAAACATGCAGTAAAAAAATTAAGGTACCTAAGTCAGATTTCTTCCAAATGTCCACTGTTCACCAAACTATTCCCGTTGTTGTGTCACATAACATAAACATATTTTTTATTACAGTCTTCTGTCGCAGACAAATACCTACTGCAACTACACACTACTTTCAAAGGGTTCTATGACAACTCAGAATCAACCATTCAACGCCTCTTTGAAAAGACATTAAAAGCTACGATTTTTTTTTAAATAGCTGGAAACCCAACCTAACGTAACCTATTTATTCAATTTTTTTTTTTCATTTCTTATAATGACTTTTCAAGGGAGGTGTGGAGTTGTGTTAATTCTGAGCTATCGGTCCACCCTTTCAAAGATGGGTACTCACTCCCTACATCGCAATGGTGAAATATCATTTTATAAACAAATTGCACAGATTTTCTACTTCCAGTCCGAAACCTGAAAATCTTTACCGCCTCAGGGAAACACTTCTCATACATTTACCCCCAATTCCATAATTAAAATATGTTCATGCAATAATGGTCAAAAACTACCAAAATTGGCTGTTTCATTATTAGATTTTTCGTTCATTGAACAGTGTTCCCCCGCGCTGTCCCAGAACAATGAGATAATTGAATAAGGCCACTACAGCATCCCGGTGCCCGGTGCTATTTCTCACTGCTGGACGCTGGTGCTGATGAAGTTCGCACGCCAATCACACTGTTCTCTACTCTACTCTATACTCTACTATCTCTACCTCTACGCCATTATACGTTGTGCGACCTGCTTTAGTATTATCTTTGGAATAACATGCTAATACCTTGTTCCGCAATAATGAAGGTCATAATCGTAGAAATGGCGTCTCCAGGGAAATGATGTGAAACTGAAGTTAAGCCAACTACTTTCCACAAGGAAGGAATTAGGAAGAGGAGGGTTGGAAAATAGGATGTAGGTATCTGTACTCTGTGTATGTTTTTTACCTCTGTCTTTAAATTGGGAGTCGGGTATTTGTACCACCACCCTGGGAATCATTTATCAGATAACCAACACCCCTGACATTGGTCATCCCAGGTGGCTCTCTACGTTTGGTGACGGTGAGCATATATGTGACCGGGTTCATGGAGTGAGGTTTGTGTATTTTCTAATAGGTCTTGGCGGCGAATGTTTTTGCCTACCTACTGCGGACTAAACCTAGACTAAACCAGCCGGACTATCTCGATCTATCGCCTTGCACCGTAGTTGAAAGGATTTGCTTCACACATTCCGACCGCAATTAAAAAAAAAATTATGAAACTTTGTGATTTTTTTAGGAATTATTTTGAGATGAAATGATAAAAAAGTGAGGTTAAAATATTTTTTTATAATTCATTTGTATAACCTCTGAATTTTTCTCTCATACCTCCGAATTTTTATACGGAGACATACAAACTATATAGCCAATGAATTTATCTATCTTTTGTCGGTTATCATATATTCGTAGGATTTATAGAAAAAATATTATAAAATCGTAAAATTCTACTTACTTACTTACAAATAAGGGAAAATTTGCCAAAATTGGCAGCAAAGCAATCCGAGGCATTTTAAATAGTGCCATATTGTGGCAAAAAGCAATCCAGTGGCTAATAAAACATGTGAATGTTTTTTTTATTTTTTTCATTAATTTTAGATATTTATATTTAAAAAAAATACATGCTTATTTCTAATAATAAAATTTGATGGCCTATTTCATCACCTTTCGAAAACAATTTTTAGTTTTCGGATACGTTCGCAAACATTCCATTTATTTGGATTTTATTGCAAAGCGGAAATATTTTTACCTTCTGACAAAATACGCCCAATTTTTGAAGTGTTAATGTAAAAAAAATGTTTTTTTAACATGCTGCAGTGACCTTCAGTAACCACCAAGCACAAATGCATTTTAGGAAAAGTCAGTTAGCACTTTGAAATAAAAGTGCAGCACTTGTTAGCACTCTAATTGAGTTGTCAGTTCTGTCGCCACCCTGGCTGATTCAATTATCTCCCCACTGGACCACGAGACGTCTTCATTGCCCTCCATTGTCATCAGCAAGTGCATTAGTTATATCTGCATCAGAGAGTGTTGGAACAATGCGTAATTATGTATTCATCTTGAGTTAATTGCTTATTTGCGAGTTATGCCAATTTCAATATCGCATTTTTATCATACATGGAAGCTAACAAAGATTTCTTCTATTTCATTAAGCGAAACTCAATAGAAAATCTGTAAAACGAAAAATAAGAAAAATATTGATAATAATCAAAATGGGCGGCGTTGAAAAAAATTGAAATTGAGAAATAAACCTTATGCCGTCCGCATAAGGACTATGTGCATTTGGTATCGGTTAACGCCACGATACAGTGACGAACGGACGTCCCTAGACTCTATGTCGCTTGGTTTTAAATTTCCTTCTTATAATAATAAAATTGTTAGAAAGAAGTTAATATTTTTTACAGGCCTTTACTAAATCAATCTGAGAAAAAAATAACTCTCAAATACCTTCTCCAACCTTTTCATAAAAGTCTTTTCAAGCACTTTTAAATCCCGCCTAAAAAGAGGCGGAGCCCTCCCGATTTCAAATTTTTCAAGGACTAGTGGATCACCCCAAGTCAGTAGATTGTCTTATTAATTAAAGTATTGTAGTCATTTCTCATAAGATTGAAGGTGTTTAACCAATATAAGATAAGCAGGCATAGACAATACGGAGTTATTTCACAGTAATAACATCACAATAATAAAAAGAAATACTTTTACTTTTACAATTTTAATTTTATTTTCACAATAACAATGTTTTGATCCTACCCATTGCCTACTCCTCCCCCAGTTCACCCAGAAAGACAGATAGAAGAATAAAGCTTCGACACCTACATCTACAAGAGAAGCACTTCCTCTCCAGATATACTACTAGATTCCTACCTAGGTATACACAGTATCTACAGAGTATATACAGGCTATAGACAACCTACATAACACAGGATGTATCTGTAGTATAGAGATCAGGGGTCCGTAATCCAGCCTGCAGATGAATCTTAAATTCTTAAAACAATCAAATAAAAATGTATCTGGGTAGTATGTTTACGAGAGATGGGAAGGCTGATAGGGATATTGAAAGAAGGGTGAATGCTGGTAACTCCATTAATGGAGGACTGAATGCCGTTGGCGCTAATAAAAAACTGTCAAAAGAAGCGAAACTAGCAGTCCACAATGGAGTCCTGGTACCTACCCTGATGTATGGCAGTGAGGCATGGAACTGGCAGAGGAAGGATGAAAGTAAACTGAATGCTGTTGAAATGAGATCCCTGAGGCGTATGTGTGGTAAAACAATGTATGATCGTGTGAGAAATGTGGATATCCGCAAAGAATGTAAGGCTGATGTATGCATAATGAGTAAGATTAAGAAAGGGACCCTCAGATGGTTTGGGCATGTAGAGCGAATGAACGAAGAAAGCAGTGTAAGAAGAATATACGACGCAAATGTGAATGGTAGAAGAAGTCGTGGACGTCCGAGGAAGACATGGCACGATCAAGTGAATCAGATTCTTGAGTCGGGCCATGTCAAAAGTCAGAATAATAGAAGAGAATGTATGAGACGATGTATGAATGTGAGTGAGGCAAAGAGTGTGTGCCAAGACCGAGTTGTTTGGCGGTCCGTCCTCTCTGCCTACCCCTGCGGGGAAACGGCGTGATGGTTAGTTAGTTAGTTAGTTATCAAATAAAGTGCTATGGTACATAGCCTGCAACTTCTTCAAAATAACCATTTACGTTAAAATAATTTTGAAACTATACAGAAAGTGTTTATTCAAAGAAACTAGAAACTAAATACAAAAATATAAAATGTAAAGGCGCCAAAGGCCTTGGAAAAAAAACAATAAAAAAAATAAAACCTTAGTGAGGAGAACTTCGAAAACTATAAGATTATTCTTGCGCTATGCTTTATTTTAACATTATGTACAAACTTTACCATATTAACTAATTTCATTAAAATGAAACGTTTTTAGAGAAACCGGGTCATTTTACTGTAAAAATGAATTCTGAACTATTTAAATAATGCAACAAAACGAGGTAAGAAAAACCAATAGTAGCCAAGACGAAGCAAGGAGAAGTTAGAAGACGAAAATAAAAGCAAGATGAGATAAAAAGAAGCAAGAAAAGGACAGCAGAGCCAAAAAGAAGAGACAATAGACGAAAACCTTAGATGGGACATACACATAAATGGAATCACTAAAAAGCTTACGAGACTTGTATATTTCTTCAAAAACCTAAGAAACATACTACCTAGGAAAGACATCAAAAAAGTATTTTATGCCTTATGTCATTCCCGTCTTGAGTACGGAATTCTAGTATAGGGATCTGCTACAGCAAATCATATTAACCACTTAGATATTGCTCAGAAGAGCATTATAAAAACCACACTAAAATTACTCATCAGAACCCCCTCAAAAGATATTTTTAAGTGTTTTGACATTCTAAATTTAAAACAAATATATGCCAAGAATATTCTTATACATCATTTTAAAAACAGAAAATCTCCTAATGAAACTCGGATACATGACACAAGAGCCTCAAAAAAGGATATACGAGATGTTCCAAAATTCAAGACAAGTTTTGGCCAAAGAAACCACATATATCTGGCAACTAAACTTTACAACATCCTTCCTCCAAGTCTGAAAAAGATAGAAAAGATAAATAAGTTTAAGGAAAAAATCAAAACATGGGTGAAAGAAATTAATGCAGACATGCTAGAGAATGTATTAAAAACATCATAGAAACTAAATAACGGAGATCAAAGAAATCTACCAGTCCGCCTCTACTACCTAGTGAGGAAGACTAAGAACAAACGGATGAAATATTTATATCCATCATCATATCTTGTAATTGTCATCAAACCTGTAACTAAATAGTCACTAATAAAAATAAAATAAAATAATACGAAGCACGAAGAAGTAAGAAGAGCAATGCATTCAAAATTAGACACTAGAAAGACAAAAAAAGACAAAAAAGCTAGGAAAGAAAACGCAAGAAGATATTATATGAAGAGGCTAGAATAAGAAAAAAGAAGCAAACTTAAGCAATAAGAACAACAAAGAAATAAGAGAATAGAAAAGGTAAAAAAAGCGACGAGGAAAAACCGACGAGCTAAAAAGAAGCAGGAGGAAATTATAATAATAATAATAACGTAATATTTGTATAGCGCAGTTTTGTGTTACTTCACTTCAAGTACGCTTAATTATAATAAACTTAAAAGTAATCCTATAGTGTTCCTTACGAGTCCTTACAAAGATTGATAATGTGAAACAAAGAATATACAGTATATACAAAGCAATGCCAAGATAACAAAATTAAACAAGAAAAACCAAAAAATAAAAAAATATGCAAGAAGATACTCAAATAGTCAAGAGAGAGCCAAAAAGAGCCAAGACAAAGCAATAATAGGTAGGAAGAAACCATATAAGGCAACACGAACCGAAAAATAAAAAGAATTAGAACAGAATCAAAAAGAAACGCTCGATCAATTAATTTATTTCTCCGTTGGCTTATTAGGTTACCATATTTCATGGTTCCATGCCAACTCAGAATGAAACCAGCTCAGAACCACCTCAGAAAGGTCATTAAAAGCTATGAAAGAATAATTTTAAAATAGCCGGTACCCTTACCTAACTTAACCTATTTAACCATTTTTTAAATATTTTTTTGTTATCACTCTTAATGACCTTTCTGATGTGGTTCTGAGTTGGTTTCATTCTGAGTTGGTCGGCCACCTATATCATGCATAACGGTTGATTAAATTCCAATGGAAATGATTTGTTAGGGCGCGTTCTAAGTCCTAACCAAACATTTTTTTAAATTTATTTATTTTATACATTTTACAAATACAAGACAAAAAGTCCCGATAAACTACTTTTTAGCAGTTTGTCTAACGGGTTCTTTACGTTAACGATCTTATAACAGTGATTTAATAGTTACATTTTTACAATTATATAAAATAAAATTAAATTTTTTACAGAAATATAGATAAAAATAAATTTTTGAAAACATAAAAAACAAGTCTTTAGAATAATATGTCATTGTAAGCTAATACAAATTAATTCTTTCCGTAAGCCAAGTCTTCAGTAAATTCATCAATTGTTTGTTTTGGGCACAGTTTTTAATTTCAGCAGGTAACATATTTAAACAACTGGGAATCATGTAATTTAACGTTCTTTGTCCATATTTATTTGTATGCTTAGGTACAATTAGCCCTTCATTAAAGTTAAAACGAGTATTATGGTTGTGTTCCAGCCTGTTAATATATAAAGGATTATTTATGTGCTGAAATATAATTTTGTACCACAGAATTGCTCTCACTGAAAGAACTTTGAGACTCTGATAAAAGTATGGAATATTATGCCTTTCTTTGTATAAATTTTTTTCAGCTAATAATTTAACCAATGAATTGCCAGGACAGGAGTGCTGCTGGCTGGAGTGTTGCATTCGTATCGTAAAGAACAATTACCTACTTCTTTTTTGCCTGCTGATTAGCCGAACATATTTTTTTCAATCTGGCCATTTATAAAAACGTTTTCCGATCCCTGGTATAGACAGATCCCGGTACAGCCTCCGAGGCAGGAAAGGTACCAAATACTACTATTACTGACGTAACCCGAGATCCTCATTCGCTCTCGGCGTAACACGATACGCCCTCCCCACCCCTGATACTCTGACGTCACTAACCATCCGGAGGTGGGTCGCAAGGCGGGAGGGAAGCACCCACTCAGAGGGTGGTGGGTGGCAGCAAACCTTCCACCCAACTCCCACACCCATCTACGGAGTTTTTGCCATCTTGCTACGACGTAAAGGCGTAAAACGTAGAAGGCTTTGTAAATCTTTACAATGTTTTGTATTATCTTGTCTTCTAAGGCTGTTGTGCTCAGTTGTCGAATGTTATAATAATGATGTTTTATCCAGGATGTGGGAGGATAGAGCAACCCCACACATCCCATATAGCGATACATATTTATAGGTGAATGCAGTAAATTTGCTGATACTCTCACAGACTTAGAAACGGTGAACGACTTTATATACCTAGTCTCATCTATAAGTTTAGTCATCAAAGACATTTTAAATACATAGCTTACAAACTAACAAACTTTGACTGGCCTAAAACAGGATCCATTCCTAGTTGGCTAGTCAAAGTTTCCACATATGTTGTATTGTATAATTTTGTATGAAATAAATTATTATTTTTTTCTTTATTACGACGAAGCCATACTAAATAATGCAAAATCATACAAAATCGTATGTTTTAGTTTTGAAAATTTGACCGCTTAGAAGTATTATAGATGCTTTAATTAAATATTGCGTGTAGAACATACTTTGGCCCTTAAAAATATCGATCATTTTTTTTAATAAGTCGTTTAATAAGCTTAGAAAAAAATAAAGTATTGGATCTATAAAAAACATTTTTAACTGAAAACTCTCCTACTTATAAACACTTTTTCGCATTTAGTTTTATTGCATAATGTGGCAAATTCAGTTTCTTATATAATTATCGCGAAAAAAAAAAGATATTTACGCCCGAACCTCACAAAATAAAATATAATATGCATTTTCACGTTGGTATTTTTGACATTACGGCGACAATACGGCAGTCGACGAATTTGTTATATCAAAGTGAACCTTATACCGTCCACCGAAGAACGACTGGCAGCCGCCCCCCTGTCTTCCGTCATTACTCCTCCGAACGGAGCGGAGAGCAGTCGTGTTATGCTCCGCGCCGCTTATTTTCGTGAAATCAATTTAAAAATTCCGTTTTATTGCAATAAACAATGCATAAAAAAGGAATTAATGTTTTTTACAGGCCTTTACGAAATCAACATGTAAAAAAAAATCTCAAATATCTTTTCCAACCTTTCCAAAAGCTTTTTCTCAAGTATTTTTAAACTCCTCCCATAAAAGGGCGTGAATTACGATTTAGATTTTTTCCTGTACTAGTGGATCGCCTTAAACTACACAATTCACTACCAGCTACGATTAGACAAATTAAATCATTGACCAAATTCAAACAAGATATAAAGAAATGGGATATAAGTATTGGACGTCACACTACTGCAAACATCTATAAAATAAATTAAATATAGACAGAAATATCAATTTACATACGTCCTTACCCACATAAAACAAATTAAAATAATGGAATCCTGTACAATCTAACTCCATAACTATTTGACAGGAATTACTACTTTACTTCATCTCTTCCTTCACATATAAGACTAGCTGGGTTACCCGGCTTCGCTCAGGACAATAAGATAGTGTTCTGGATTGTTGCACAATGATGTTCCCGATTCCCTATTCCTGATCATTCCACGACATACTCCGCCACTCCTTCCACAACTTTCTACAGCTCTATGGAACCTTCTAGAACTTTCCGGAAGACTGTTCTAGAAATTTCAAGAGGGCGAAACTTTCAGCCCTTATATCTTTAAAAGCACGCCCTTTAGGTAAAAACGGATACCATACTTTATATAGATACATAATAAAATAAAAAAGTTATACTAATAAATAATTCTCCTCCATTGTCCCAGCTTTTACAGCCTGTATCCGTCAAGTGCGAGATGTTCAGATGTATCTCGTATCGATCCCTTCCATTGTGGCTATATTCTCTCTACCTCTCTCTGACGGCACCACATCCTCCCACCTCTCACCTCCCTCCTCCCACCTCACACCACTAACAATATAACTACAAACTCGATAACACAAAACAACATCATAACAGACAACATACGAGATGCATCGGCAATCTATTCAATGTATACTCCTTTGTAACAAGATTAGATCTTTTTTTATAGGAACATTTCAATTTAAGAGGCGGGTATGGGTAGCGCCGCCCCGCGAACCATTTATTGTATAACCAACACCTTTGCCATAGGTCACCCCGTCTGGGTTCATGGGGTGAGGTTTATCCGGATCTTAGCGGCGGATGCATCTGCCCACCAACTGAGCGACAGTCCGGTTCGGGAGAGACTGGTTGAGGGAGACCTTTCGACCTCTCCTGCCGGACTCTCTCGATCCATCACTTTGCACCGCAGTAGGGGTAAGAGGGATGGATTCATACGTCCGAAACTCCAAGACGCATTGACCTGCAGATTCCCATCTACCTCTCATATCTCTTTCTTTTCCAGAACTTCCTCGCTTTCCTTTCCCTAAAAAGACCCTCCACACAGCATCCCCAAAGATGACAAAGGCGCTTTATCATAAGCAATTATTTTTTTCAATTCATATCGTGTCCATGTCAATAGTCAGAATAACAGAAAAGAATATATGAGAAAATGTATAAATGTAAGTGAAGCAATAAGTGTGTGCCAAATCAGAGATGTGTGGCGGTCTATTAACTTTACCTACCCCCGAGGAGAAACGACGTTATATTTAGTTAGTTTTAAAATAAATCGTATCTTAACAAAGCGATATACAAACCACAACATCACACCATAAAGTCCAAATTTTGTATTTAATTCCACATAATTACAGACTGAATTCAGTTCAACTGCGTATCATCCAGCCAAAGCAGGGGTGGTAAAGTCAGATACAGGGGTATCTATGGAGACAGGAGCCATGGTAACACCTAACACCACCAACACCTGGCCTAGAAGCTATCTCTTCGTAAGCATGGCAAAATTCTCTCCAATGATTCAAGTTATTCTTTGAAATACTTATTTGTTCTGGTTGTTGTTTTTGATGTGAATGTTTGTAAACCCAACGCATTTTTTTGTGCTGTTTTATTTTTTAAGCTGGTGGTTTGTTGTCAATTTGTTTGGATTTAGTCTTATTCTTTGCTGTTTGAGGTTTTTAAAAATAAAATAAGAACGAAAAATGTTTTTTTTCAATTACCTTCCCTACATAGATACGACTTGTTTCTTGAATCTATTCGAGTTTTCAATGTTTGGGATGAACAATATTAGAGTTTGGCAAGAAAGTGTAGAAATTTGTTTATTTGGAACTAAATTTTTTTATTACTATAGTAACACCGAAATACTCGTTTTGTCAATGACATTTCGTATGGCTCTTGGCTTTAAAAAGTGTAGAAAACGCTGAAAATCACTCGTTTAATGTTTGTTTTTTCATTGTTTGCCTGTGCATTGTTTGAATTGAATACAAATGAACAAACCAATACGTAGAAAGAGAAGTTATATACTGGGTTTTCAACGCTTCCTAGCCGATTATCGCGCGAAGAAGCTCCTATGCCTAATTTGTAAGCTGTTTACAAACGAACTACAGAAATGACTGGTAAGTAGTATCGTTTTTTAATGAATTTCAGTAGTATTACAAGATTTATGCCAATTTTCGAGTGATTATAACCATTACAATCTGATTTGAGGTTATGTTTAAAAATCCGAATTTGAAATTTACATTTGACAGTTAATATTAGGCCACAAGAAAAAGGGAATAACTCAATTAACAAAAAAATAATAATAATATGCAACTTCTTTAAACTCATAGAAAAGTTATAGTTATATAATTATAGTTAGAATATACTCTTTTTTGTTAGTTTTCTCAGTCTTTCTTTCTAAATGAATATTATCTAGTGTGTTTTTTTAAACTCCCTTCTATAGAATAATCATTTTAATGATATTTTCCACACACAGGTAAATCTGAATCAACAGTAAGATGAATCGTCAAGGAAGGGGAAAAGACAGATGGAAAATTTGAAACACCGGGAAAACGGAAAATAGCATAATAATAATAATATGTAATATCATAAAAGTGCCGATGATTGGAAAAATTGTGGCAAACAAGTGATCAAAATTGAGGCAGAATATTATGCACTAGGAAGTAGGTACTATATATGTTGATATCGATGAACTGATAATACGTTTAGATGAAGATGAAGATACGGAAGAAGAAGAATCACATGAGTTTGAAGACAATAATGTCGGGTGTTGAATTAATAGACTCAAAAATTTAAGTACCTACCATAAACGCCCACTTAAAGCTTGTTTTGTTTTATTTTCTATTAAATTCCAGTTTTTAGTGCAAAATTTTTGAAAGTACAAATATGATATTAAATATGCATGTTGGCCGAAGTGTTTTTAAAAACATACATTCATTGTCTTATGAGCCATCTTGGTGTTGCCATTTAAAACCTAAAAAACGATCGCAGCGCCATCATTTATTTTCTACACTTTCTTGCCAAACTGTATATTGTTGTGATCCGTTTTACATTTGGAGACTTGAATATAGATATCGTATTGCTTCGTACCTCATGTTCAAAATATGTTGAATGCTGCAAATAGTTGTGTTTATCTAGAAATTACTTAACCGCTCGGACCCATACACTTGTTATCACGATAATATAACATTACCAGACATATGCACGACGTACAAGGCGTACCTGACATATTAGGTAATAGAAACAGCGGTGCAAATTTCAGGTCTTCAAAGCTCACCTTACGTTAGTTTTTGCTATTTCGTACAATCTGATATCTTCAAATTATCTATCTGTTCCCGGTGTTTTGTTCATCTACTTATATCTATATCATCATCAATACGTAATATAAAGTAAAGTCGCTCCCGCTGTCTGTACGCTTAGATCTTTTAAACTACGCAACGGATTTTCATGCGATTTTCACCAATAGATAGTTTTTAGATTTATAATTTGGCAAGGTTTTGTGTAAATTGGTTGAAATATATAATATATGCGGGCAGTGGGCTGGTAAGCGGGCGGTGTGGATTTTATATGCTCGCAAATTAACAAATGGCTTTGGTTATAAAGGTTGGGTAATGACGTTGTCAGTAGATGGCGTTGTGTTTTGTTAGCCACAGCAACGCGTGGCCGGGTCTGCTAGTAATGTATAAAAATGAATGTTTCTTTGTTTGTTCCTAACTAGTTCCTCTACCATTCATCCGATTGCGTTGAAATTTTATGTGTAAATACCACTATGTTCAAGGTCACCATCCGTTTCACTGATAGTTCCTTTAACATTTTATTTACTTTTGAAAAACTGATAACGTCTAAGCATTATTTTCATTATCCTATTTTGGAGAATTTGAAACATATTTTGTTCTCGGTTGAGATAATAGTAGAGCAGTAGTTAAAAAGTGGAGGAATTATGGAGATCTCAAATCCAAAACGGATTCATCATCATCATCACTCTTGGCTCTACAACCCCTGGTGGGTCTCGGCCTCCTCAAGAGCCTTCCTCCACTCATCTTGATTTTGTGCCAGTTCTCTCCAGTTTAGAAGCTCCAATTTAGATATATCTTTGAGGACGTTGTCGCTCCATCTTAATCTTGGTCTTCCCTGGCTCTTTCGTCGGTGTTGAGTTCAGCAGGGACTTTGGTGCTTGATGCTCGGTCATTCTCTCTACATGACCCATCCACCGAAGTCTTCCCAGTTTTATAAATTTTGTCACGTTTAGCTCCTTAAACACAGTATATAGCTCATTGTTGTGACGTCTGTGCTAAAATCCATTTTCTAAAACCGGTCCGAAGATACGCCTTAAGATTTTCCTTTCAAAAACCTCCAGTGCTCGCTCATTCCTCTTATTTAGTATCCAAGTCTCAGCTGCGCACGTGTTTACTGGTCTGATAAATGTTTTGTACACTAATATCTTGGTGTTTCTGGACAGCAGTCTGGATTTTATTTGGTTTTGTAGGCGGAAATAACAGCGATTTGCGTTCACTATGCGCTTCTGGATCTACTCTGTGGTATTATTGTCGTTGGTTTTCAGGGATCCTAGGTATGTAAATCTTGGTACCGTTTCAAAATTTTGGCTTCCACATGAGAGAGTTGGGGTTTGTTTTGATTACCTTTGATTACATTGTATCTGTATTACCTATATGTATTTTTTTTTGTGTATTGGATAGAAAATGCTACAATGTTTTAGTTATTGTCGTATGTTTAGTAAAACATTTAGTCGCAGGAGACAGGTCTGAAATGAATGAAAGATTCCAACAATTTTCACCATGAATCATATCTAAGTCTGAGCTTGTAAGCTTCTTGTAGTTCACAGAGCAGACAGTAAGACACTGCACACTCGCATTTATAAAGGGACTCCATTTATATTCAGTCTTACCAATAATATCTCCTCACTTTACCCTTTCAATTACCAACACAAACACATCAGAAATACAAGTTAAACTCTGATTAAAAGACAAGTGGATCACGGGATCTATGTAGAATAAATTCCTTTAAATTTCAACACCGACAAATGAAGTTTTTTTTTTCAAAATTGTCGGTAATTTTTTTTACATTAACCCAACACAGGAGGTAAATCAGGACCATAATATCTCTCAAGGCCTATGTTTTATGTTGAGATGCTGTGTGGAGCGTCTTTTCTGGGAAATCTGGGTATCATTGTGTCCAGGAGTGACGGTCGTACAAATCCATCCATCCCGCTGTAGTGCAAGACGGATGGGTCTCCTCAAACCAGCCTCTTCCGATCTAGCCCGCTACGCAGCTGGTGGGCCGGCGTATCCACTGCCAAGGCCTGAATACATCTCACGCATTGAACCCAACCACCACCAATTTGCTATATTATATGTTCGGGGATTCCTCGAAAATTCTGTTGTTTTATTTTCGTTCCTAGTGAGTGGGCATCGCGTTTGGGTCCCACCCAGCCGTTTCGTGTTCGATTCCTCGGCTGGCTAAGTCCTCCATCCCAACTTAAGCAACATTTTCGGCTTACTGTACTAGATTTTCAAATATTGTCGGGTTATTCGTAACCTGGGAATGTCTGTCTTTCTTTTTAAAAAAATAAATATACAAAATAACTAATAAATAGTACTTAATTCGTATTTTTAGTAGGAAATAAATTCATATAAAACGAGAAGCGTAGACAAGCCATTGAAAGCCATAGAAAATCACCGAAATTTGACAGCGTGCAGTTCTGCAATGTTCCGCAACGATGTTCCTGATTTCCCATTCCCGAACATTCCACAACATTCCAGAATGTTCCGGGATGTTCTGGAATGTTATGGAATACTCTCGAATACCCTCGAATGTTCTGGACTGTTGTAGAAATTTCTGGACGGCGAAACTTCCAGCCCTTATAATCTTCAAAAGGACGACTTTCAGGTAAAAACGGGAACCTTCTACATTGATGAGGGTTAGAGGGCTACCGCACCATATAACTCTCTTATTCGTACCGGGACTCGTTTCCACGACCCACACTTGTGTACACTTTCTTTTATAAAATATATTGATTAAAATTAATCACACTTTACGATTATCGGATTTTTATTAATCTTAACAGTTTTAATTCTTGAGGTGACACCACGTTATCCGCCCCGGGTGTCACCAGTGCTAGCTACGCCACTGAGGCTAGCTTGTACTATTTATATTAGACCATATGAATGAATCTATTGAAAGTTTAATAAATAAAATAATAATATAGATAAAAATTATTGATATTTGTCACCTGACGTGTTAATAATCTCATAAGGCGTTTATCTCAATCATCTCCACGCGCTGTCAGCTGTCAGCTGTCAGTCTGACAGATTAGTGCAACACGGCGCTTGCGCACTGCACATTGCAAACTGAACACTGAACACTGCATTACCGACTGCACTACCAACTGCAAGTACGCGCATTTCGCATGGAGCCAATTTAAACTAAATCGATTTTGCAATGCGTTGGATTTGTATATTTTTCTGCAATTACAATTACAACATAATCGTGAAAAAACACTGGATATTATAGTAGTAGGATTTGTGAACCTTCAGGATCATTGGCAGGGGTGCTCGGATTCACGAGGGTGAGGTTTGTCTAGGTCTTGGAGGCCGATGTGATTGACTGCGTGGCAGGCCGGATCGGAAAAGACTCCAGCCGGACTTCGACCTATCGCCTTGCACCGCAATGGGAACGATGTATTCATACGTCCGTCACTCCTGAACACATTGACCCCAGATTTATACCCACTATTTATACCTTTTTCCCCGGAACTTCCTCTCCTTCCTGTCGATAAAAAGACCTTCCACACATAATCCCCTAAGATGACACAGGCCCTGAGCAATTTTTTTTTCTTTCACGATTCAAGATTGATGAAATTTCGCAAACTTAACTTCCAAGAGATTTTAAATGAGATTTGACTCAATTAATATTGATAATATATCTACTCAGTTAATATTGACTCAATTTTCAATGAGATTTCAAAACACCTCCCCCACCCTACTTTCTCACCCTTAAAAAGCGGAATTTTTATATTTATTTTTGATGAAATTTGCTGTTAATGAAAAAAATGCACAGATCGGTTCGGAAAGAATTCTGGTTATTTTTATAAATTTTCATTTCGTTTTTGATGCCTTGATGTATGGCAGTGAGGCACGGAACTGGCAGAGGAAGGATGAAAGTAGACTGAATGCTGTTGAAATGAGATCCCTGAGGCATATGTGTGGCAAAACCATGTACGATCGTGTGAAGAACGTGGAGATCCGCAAAGAATGCAAGGCTGATGGAAGCGTAATGAGTAAGATTAAAAAAGGAACGCTCAGCAGGTTTGGACATGTAGAGCGAATGAACAAGGAAAGGATTGCAAGTAGAATATATGACGCAAATGCGAATGGTAGAAGAAGTCGGGGACGCCTGAGGAAGACATGGCACGACCAAGTGAATCAGATACTTGAGTCGGGTTATGTCAGGAGTTAGAATAATAGAAGAGCGTGTATGAGACGATGTTTGAATGTGAATGAGGCAAGGAGTGTGTGTTTTTCGGTCCGTCCTCTCTGCCTTCCCTTGCGCGAAAACGGTGTGATGGTTAGTTAGTTAGTTTAGAGAGCCAATCCAAATCTCTAAATCCGCCAGGATCACAGAAAACCGCAGAGTAAATGGTCCGTTCACCATAATATGCATTTCGCAGTTTCGCATTAGACAGTATATTTGCAGGCCACAGTATCCGCTTTCCTCGGAACGTGCCGATGCGATTTATATCTGACACCTTCGCTTAACTCTGTCATCCTGGTACTGGGACTGGGTACTGGGACTGATACCGCTGTACTAATAATTCTTTGCTGTAATGCATATTAAGTTATTATTTATTTTATTCTGCGACCTTTACGACATCTTCGAAACTATTTTTATAAGTTTTTAAAATTCCGCACAATAGTCCCAACCATAAACTCCTAACCATTCGAAGCCAGTGCGAATATATCATGTCTATGGGTATCTCCAATTAGGGTATTCTGTGCGAGAATTTTTACTGCTCCCGTCTGGAGCTAGTGAGACAAGGCAACCCCAATCGGGGTATGTCGTAAGGCTAAAGGGAGTGGGAAGAGGAATGAAATGGGGGAAAGGAATATGGGGAAGTACCTGATCATTCAGATCTTGTCACAAAACACAGCTAAAGCTATTTTAAACAAGTTTAAGTTGTGTTTCACAGGTATAGGGCGATATTCAGAGTATTTTCCACTCTGGAACGTGCCCTTATATACTTTACGAGAAAATCACGAGATAGGCATAAAATATAAAACCATTTTAAAAAAAAATTGCCAAATCTTAGAATCGATCCTCGATCAAGTTAAGCTACTATGCTGACCATTACACAACCAACAATTGTAAGAACGGAGGCATACATTTATTTTATGTATAGGTGCCCGGGTATTTTTTTTTTATTTTTTTATATTTGGCAATAATGATTTAGAATACCTACAAATAAATTTACATCGGTTACTTAAGTTTGACAATCAAAAAAACAAAAAATGTTGCCTTTCCTCACCATAAAGCGACAACGCCCTTGTGTTTCGTGAGGGAATTCTTGCTCAAATAGTACATTAAAATATCGTGTAAGTTAGTAATAACGGCTAACTAACTAACCATCACGCCGTTTCCCCGCAGGGGAAGGCAGAGAGGAGGGACCGCCAAACAACTCGGTCTTGGCACACACTCTTTGCCTCACTCACATTCATACATCGTCTCATACATTCTCTTCTATTATTCTGACTTTTGACATGGCCCGACTCAAGTATCTGTAAATAATAAGTAAGGTTAGAAAATCATGTATAAATTTAAAAATAAAAATCATGATTAGTTTAAAAAATCATAATGTTAATTAAAAAATCAATATAAATTAATGAATTATGTAGGTAAGTAACAAAAATTATTGTAATTAGTAAGTAAAGGATATGTAAGAAAGAATGGAGTGAGGTTTGTCCGGATCTTGGCGGCGAATGCATCTGCCTACCAGCTGCATGGCAGGCCGGATCGGGAGAGAATGGTTCTCCAGCCTCTCTCGGAACATTGTCTTGCACCGCAGCGGGAGGGATAGATTCATACGTCCGTCACTCCTGGACACACTGATCCCCAGATTCCTACCTACCCCTCATACCTTTTTCCTTCCCAGAACTTCCTATCCTCCCTAAAAGTACCCCCCCTACACAGCATCCCTAAAGAATAAATAGGCCCCAAACGCATTTTTTTTACTCAGGGCCTCCTGTGTGGAGCTAATGTAAAAAAATCTGCCTATTTCCAAAAAAAAACATTTATTCAATAATGCCTTAAGTATTTTATTTTGACTCGACGGAACTTAGCATGTTGTGTAAATAAATATTGATTTAGCTACAAGGATGCGACACACGTCTCGTCTGCCGTCTCGCCCGACCTGTTTGATTGACATCTTCCTGTCTTCTTGGAAGATGGGGTTAGAGAGAATGCGTCATAACAAGAAGTTCGTTAATTCTTTGCTGTCTTTTTGTTATTCTTTTTAAATTTGTTCTGGTTAACGCCTAGTGTTTGGTTATGAAATTATAATATGCTTAGTTCCTACCGGGATGTCATTTATCCAGTCCCTAACTATTAACTTGCTGGAAAAGTGTTTGAAATTTGGAACAATTAAAAATTGTGAAAATTCGAGTGCATTAGTTTTGAAAACAGAAGAAGATTCGGAACTACATTAGAAGTAAGTTGTAGGTGTTTTTCGGGTACACAATTAATATCGTTTTTAAGTAAAAAGAAGGAATTTGACCATCTCGCAAGTAAATAATATCATTTTGCACTCATTTTTTTTTTTTTTTTTTTCTTTATTCATTATATAATTTGTGTACAGTTTTACAGGTGATTCGACTACCACGCTAGGCACATGCCCGTATTATGGTAGTCGATTTATGAATATATAATTATATAAATGTAAGAATTGTTATTGGTTAATACATAGTTTAGTTAGGAACAATATTTTTGTATAACAACGAATTCTTTAAGTGATTTCGCAATTAAGTAGATAGCATAAGCAATAAACCATTCTTATTATTGGCTGCTTTTTCGCTTAAATAGGTACATAAATAGATAGATAAATAAATGAATAACTCTTCTTGTGGAGATGTTGAAAATAATTCATCCAAATATAAATATTAATATGATCATTATCAAAAGTTTTTTTTATTTTTTATTTGAATGTAAAATAAAATTAAAAATAATAATAATAAAGCAAATTAACTTAATTTGTTGACTTCAGGCATTCTTTAAAATAGTTCCTCCCCTTTGTAAATAACCAACCCTGTACATTTATGATATAAAGCTTGTCAGTTTTCGATTTCCTTGTATCAATATTAAGTAAGTTCAACATTTTCGGGGCAAAGAACATTTGAACATTTTGGGGCATTCGTTCTGTTGTGACGAAAATTACCTCGAGGAATCGCTGCGGAACTATATAAATATATCGTGATTGTGTCGTACACTCCTTCGCAGAGATACAGTGGTAAGTAATTGGTTAACCCCTTTCCTTGCATACCTTTGTTTCCCTACACATACGAGTATCACCCATTTTCGACAAACACCATTTCGTCTCGTTTGGTTTTTAGTATTTATAGACTATTACAAGTGCATCTGAAGCTGTAATAAGCAATTTTGAATGCAACACGAAGTAAAACGAGGAATCCATCGGGGACTTCCTAGTAGCTCGCCACACTTGCATCGATTTATGGTATTTTAAACCTTGCATACTAAACTATATTTTATTCGCTTGGCAAGGAAATAATGTTTCTTAATACATATTTTTTTATAAAAACTCTTTTTATAACTTATGAAGGTTATTCCCATCAATATAACATTGAAGAAGAAGATAACACTAATAATATAATCTAAAAGATAATATGAAAGAGTACCTACAAGACACAGAAAAATAAATCAAAAGATTACTGTCGCAACTAGGACTCGTACCCAGAACTTCTCGACTTACCGAGACAAACGCCTTACCAATTCGGCTACTGAGACCTTTTATTTAATAAACTTCATATTTGTCAATATCATGTGTCTAATTATCTTCGACTAATTTTTCCATACTATTGGCAGCTACCTTTTTCATTAGAAACAAGTGTTCGAAGAACTGGTTTATTTATATGGAATATTGTAAAATTGTATTATTTTGTATTATTGTAGATATTATTTTTGTAAAAGTTTATATGAATATTCAATTTTTATTAGAACAACTCTCTTTAGGTGAGGAGATCATCAGGTATATGCAATTAACCACTGGAGTGCTTTTTGCCACAATATGACAATATTTTAAATACCTCGGATTGCTTTGCTGCCAATTTTGGCAAATTTTTCCTTATTTGTAAGCAATTAAGTAGAAGTTTACGATTTTATAATATTTATTTTTTATAATCCTTCGAATATGTGATAATCAACAAATGATTGATGAATTCATTGGCTTTATAGAACTATAATCAGTTTGTATGTCTCTTTATTAAAATTCGGAGGTACGATTTTTTTAATGTGGGCGGAAAAAAATCTATCAAAAAATCTCGAGAAAAAAAGTTTTAAATTGCGCTGTCGCTCCAGTGGTTAAAGGTCATTCTGAAAGTACCTAGTGATTGAAATCGAAAATATATCCAAGTCTTTACAATCGCAGGGTTAATATTACAATCGAGTAATTCTTAATAGTTTAAAAAACAAAAGGATTCAAGGTTTCAATGTTACTCGTAAATTTCGGCTTTATATTAAGATAAATTTGATGGATTACAGATGAATTATACATGTTGTTTATAATTTTAAACAAAGAGATTATATCTGAAATGTGTCTTCTTTTGGCGAGTGAGACTTCTCCTAGATTCCGATGTTCTTATGTAATTTATAAATCTTGCTTAATTTTGGGTCCATAGCATCCTACAGGCCTGTGTCGCTGATTTCAAAAGCACTGAAGTAATTTATTAATAAAACATAAATAAAACCGTATGGAAGATCTACAGTCTCTCGTGTCTAGGATGAACGAAGTATATATGAAGAATGAGTTAATGATGAATGTAAGTAAGTCTAAAGTCATGGTGTTTGAAAGAGAGAGTACGAAAACAGTATGCAATATAGTTGTGAATGATGAATACTTGGAGCAGGTGGATGAGTTTTTGTATCTGGGTAGTATGTTTACAAAAGATGGGAAGGCTGATAGAGATATTGAAAGAAGGGTGAATGCCGTAACTCCATTAATGGAGGACTGAATCCCGTTGGCGGTAATAAAAAACTGTCCAAAGCCGCGAAACTAGCCGTCCATAATGGAGTGCTGGTACCTACCCTGATGTATGGCAGTGAGGCATGGAACTGGCAGAGGAAGGATGAAAGTAGACTGAATGCTGTAAAAATGAGATCCCTGAGGCGAATGTGTGGTAAAACCATGTACGATCGTGAAAGAAACGTGGATATCCACAAAGAATGCAAGGCTGATGTAAGCGTGATGTGTAAGATTAAGAAAGGGACTCTCCGATGGTTTGGGCATGTAGAGCGAATGAACGAGGAAAGGAGTGCAAAGAGAATATATGATGCAAATGTGAATGGTAGAAGAAGTCGGGGACGCCCGAGGAAGACATGGCACGACCAAGTGAATCAGATTCTTGTGTCGGGCCATGTGAAGAGTCAGAATAATAGAAGAGCATGTATGAGACGATGTATGAATGTGAACGAGGCAAAGAGTGTGTGCTAAGATCGAGTTGTGTGGCGGTCCGTCCTCTCTGCCTACCCCTGCGGGGAAACGGCGTGATGGTTAGTTAGTTAGTTAGTTTAAATAAAACCTTTTAAATTATTTGCAGTGGATGGCCATTTAAGAACCATTCTAGTATGTGTCACGTCTTGTCGTTCAGGAGTCGGTTGAAAAATAGGTCGAACGCCCCTGGCTCTGTCGGGTCATGCTTTTTGAAGCTGGTAATTGAAGAATGAAACAATATTTTAACATATCTTCGCTGCGGTGGCTAAAAAAATAACACGTCATTCACAAATATTTTGGATGAGTCGGTTTCGTAAATAATATATTACTACTCTTTTTTATTCTTCTAGTCATAGACCAATTATTTTTGGTAACAAAACAACAAAAATTACTTTTGTTCATGTTTATATTAACTCCACACGGAAGGCCCCGGGAAAAATAATTACCCTCAGGGCCTATGCCATCTTTGGGATACTTTGTGGGGACTCTCTTTAAGAAAGGAAGCAAAATAAGTTTTGGGAAGAAAAAGGTATAGGTGATGGGTAGGAATCTGGGCGTCAGTGTGTCAAGGAGTGAAGGACGCATGATTGCGTCCTTCCTACTATGGTGCACGGCGCTGGGTCGATATAGTCTTGTTGGTTGTTGGAGATGCCCAAAATGGTCTACCTCAACCAGTTCCTCCCAATCCCGATGCTAGGCAATTTGGTGCGTAGCTTCCGCTGCCAATATCCCGACAAATCTCCCCCCATTTACCCGGATACCCCCGCTAAACGCAGCCAATCACTTGGGGTGACCTATTGCAGAGATGTTGGTTATCCAATAAATGGTTTCCGGGACGGCGGTACCTAAAATAAACATTATTACTAGCCAACTGAAGGGAGTTCCTAGGGAGATAGACATAGCACATCACCAAATGTAATAGAATTAATAAAGATGAATAATAAAACAAAAACAGAGTATGCAATTCACAAGCGGCTGAAGTAAACCTTTGGAAAATTAAAGTAGACAATAGCGTGGAGACTACGAAGCACCGCACCAAGAGGAGACCGGTTATATTATCTCATTTTCTCGCAGTCTAAATCCTATGGAGTATAGATATATGTGTTTGTATCTTTTTAGTGTCGCTATTTTTCGTTTCATCGAATTTCAAATCAGAATCAGTTTTTAATTAAATAAATTTACCCTTTTCTTCATAATTACGTAAGGCCTAGTAATTGAGCCAATTTTGATGGGACAAATTTCCACTTGACCAAGTGGTTTCCGTCCATCTTTTCTGCGTGCCTGGACGGTATTGTCACCCGACCCCGGCGACAAGTGACAAGTGACAATACTATCAGAGGTAGACTGGGTAGGTACTGGGTTCAGCCGGAGTGACGGGACACCAGACCTGTCTCACGCTCAGAGGTCCTTGCTTCCCCTTCCGGTCTAAAACAATAATAATATGCCACACTTTGTCAAAGTCTTTTCCTCTTTATTTTACGAAACCACGGGTTTTGCTTGTTGCGTAATGCATTTTTGATTTTTTGTAGGTGACTTAAATAATAATATTATGTTATGACTAATGGATGACACGACATTTGATCTCCCGCAGTTCGCATCCAAAATTATAATTTTTTGTGCATTATTTACTAATTTCAAACATAAAATCGACTTCAAAAGCTCTTCTAATAAGTTGGTATGGATATGCAAAATTTATTTATTTACAGTGCCAATTTTTTGTACTTATACGCTGGTTTGTACAGTATATAAACAAGTAGTTTTATTATTGATGTATTTGAATGAAAATTTGTATTATGGATACTTTTGTTCAATTTGGGAGGCGGAAATGGGTACCGCCGCCCCGGGAACCTTTTTTGGATAAACAACACCTCTGCTATAGGTCACCCCAAGTGGTTCGCTACGTTTGGTGATTTAACAGGGGTGCCCGGGATCATGGGGTGAGGTTTCTCTAGATGGTTGGAGGCGGATGACCAGTACACACTGAACCCCAGATTCCTACCCACCCCTTAAACCCTTTTCCTTCCTAGAACTCTCCTCTCCTTCCTTTCCTTACAAAAACCCTCAACACAGCATCCCCAAAGATGACATAGGCCCTGAGGGAAATTATTTTCCTCAGGGCCTCCTGTGTGGAGCTCATGTAAAAAATAAAATCGGTGGTGCATCCCCTCTGCACACCCATTCGGAGAAACTTACATGCAAAGGACCTGAGGGAAATCAATTTCCTCAGGGCCTCTTGTGTGGAGCTAATATAATAAAACAAAAAAATCAAATTGTGCAATTTATAAGCGGTAGAAGTGAAATCTTCGGAAAAATAAAGTAGACAGGAGTGGGGAGGTTATGAAGTACCACACAAAGAGGAGACCCATTATACTATCTCATTCTCTCGTAGATGTATGTGTAATATATGCTAAATCCTATAGATGTCTCTTTTTAGTGTCGCCATTTTTCGTTTCATCGAGTTTCAAATCACAACGGCGCTAAATAAGATTTCACTTCAATATAAAAAAAATACAAGTGTGCAGTTCACACGCAGTAGAAGCGAAACCGAAAGAAAACAAAAGTAGACAAGAGTGGGGAGACTACGAATCACCACACAAAGAGGAAATCGATTATTAAATCCTTTAGATGTATGTGTTTATCTCTTTTCAGTGTCGCTATTTTTCGTTTCATCGAGTTTCAAATCACAACGGTGCTAAAGAAGTATTCACTTCATAGGTAAACATATACTCGTATATACAGCTTACTATACACAAAGACAACTAAGTTACAATAGTTAGGTAAATAGCGAGTCCAGGCGGCCAATGGTAACGCGATCTCCTGACCACAGTTCGCAGTCCGAGTAACTACCTTCCTGTTATAGAGCAGTGTTGCGGTGCCGCCGTTACTCTTGGCTAGTCATGGTTAGCCGGGTTGCTCCGCCTAGGCGCCCAGTCAAACCACATAGCACAATATAACCAACTACTTACACACAAACGTAATAATATAAACATTAATCTGGAAAAGACAGTGCTACAGACGCATACAATTCTAGGGACAAAAAAAAATCACTGAAATAATCGAAAAATTGAAACAGAAAAATATGTTGTTACAGGACCAAGACACTATCTATAAAGCAATTAGTTTGAGATGAATCTCGTAATCATGCCTAAAGATAGCAATGAAAATTTCGTTAAGAAAATAAAGATAATTTTGGTAGTTCTTAGTAAAATTATGATACAGTCAAATATGATCCTTTTCTGATTTGTGTGTTTCAAATTTTCGTTTGGGAGTCGCTAATATTGTCTTCAATGATTAAATAGGAAATTACCATAGGTTAACCCTAGTTTTTCGCTACGTTTGGTGACTTAGCAGGGGTGCCCGGGTTCATGGGGTGAGGTTTGTCTAGGTTTTGGTGGCTTATGTCCACCTACTGCGTGCCTGGTCGGATCAGGAGATGTTGGTTGAGGAAGGCCTTACTAGACCTCTACAGTTGGACTCTGTCGACCCATCACTTTGCACCGCAGTGAAGGATGGATTCGTACGTCTATCATTCCTAGACACATTGACCCCCAGAATCCTACACACCACTCATACCTTTTTCCTTCCCAGAACTTCCTTTCCCTAAAAAGACCCTCCACACAGCATCCTCAAAGATGACATAGTTCCCGGAGGAAATTTTTCCTTCTGTGAGGGGCTAATGTAAAAAAGAAACAAAATATATACTCGTATTTTTTTAATTTGTAGCTAGTTTTGTACGGGAACGCTTCACTGTGCACATGTAGGAAGACCCTAGTTAAATGAAAATATAAACAAAAATATATATTTAGTTAAGATCGTATAACCAGCCAGCGGTGGAAAATCCACATTTCGTTGTAAGAGGTTCTTACGATCGTACAGGGCAGTTCCAATGAGAAAGATTAATTACTCTCCGTACCAGCTTTTTAAATTTATAACCCTATATCGATTTTATTTCGTTCCAAATTTGCTTTAATTTATACCTACATCCAAAAATGCTGAAAGGTGTGTTGATAAAGCTATTAAAATTATGCCTTTATTGTTATTATTTTTTTATCATAAGTATTTATCATTTTTCAATAATGTCTCAGCAAAATAAGAATGTAAAAAAAACTGAAATATATTAGTCTGTAAGTGCGCAAATAAATACACAAACGGACCAATTTTCATCAAGAAACACATGTAGGTACTTATATATTTTTTTATGATTTTATTTAAACTAAAATTAAAATTCTGTTACATACGTTTACCAGATAATGTATTGATTTATTTTACTGCATGATTATTTAATTTGAAATGGGTGTTGTATAGTAAATGTACTTTTTTGAAAATTTAAGAAATCCCCCATCGACCTATGGTATAACTTTATTATACTAAAAATTATCATTTTTTCCGAAAATTTAAAACATAGGTTTACTAGATAAAAGAACAATCTTTCGAAACCAATTTATAATTTTTTGTGGAAAAGAGTCAATACGTCTAAACACTGATTTAAAAATGACATATTTCTGGTGTTCTCTGGTTATACGCTCTTAACACTGAATAGATTATACACTATAGGAACGCCTTCGGGCGTCACCGACTTAGTATAATTTGCGTCATATATTCTCATTACACTCCTTTCTTCGTGCATTCGTTCTACATCCCCAAACCATCTAAACGTCCCTTTCTTAATCTTACTCATTAGATGCGCTTACTTAAGTCTTGCATTCTTTGCGGATCTCCATATTTCTCACACGATCATACATGGTTTTACCACACGTACGCTTCGCGGATCTCTCATCCTTCCTCTGCCAGTTCCACGCCTCTCTGCCGCACATCAGGGACCAGGGTAGGTAACAGCACTCCATTGTGGATTTCTGGCTTCGCTTCTTTGGACAGTTTTTGTTAGTGCCAACCCAACTGCATTCGGTTCTCCCATTAACGCTGTACACAGAGAAAATATATTATGTGATTACCAGCTGTTATGGACTTAACTTTATCCATCTCAACTTTATTATTCCATGTTTTTCTGTTCGGTATCAAATAACTTGAAAACATTTCTTGGAAGAGCACACAATTATCGCTAATTCGTTATAAAAATTATTTTTATTCCATAAATAAACAATCCCACTAGAAAGGACAAAGCCATCAACAAAAATCCAAGAAAGAAAATAGAAACTTGTTTTGTAACATTAAACTATAGTTTCTTCTAGCTTCGAGAACTTAGAATCGAGAATAGATAAGAAAGGAATGAAATTAATAATAATATCTAAGAACGTGTTTTATATTATACGAGTAGCATTAATTGTTATCTGATGTTGACAAATGTTGGAAATTTAAAAAAAAAGTATGGTTTAACCCTGCGCTGGTCAAATGGGTGATTTTGTAACTTTTGTGATATCTTTTGCGTCAAGTCAGCGTTTCGTGTCACTAAGACAAAAAAGGCAAAATCCGTCGGATATCGTAAGGTGTCTGTCGTGTGTTATCGGCTGTCAAATTTCGGTGATTTTCTATGGTTTTGAATGGCTTGTCTACGCTTGTCGTTTTATATGAATTAATTTCCTACTAAAAACACGAATTAAGTATCATCTATATATTAGTTATTTTGTTACATTGTGAGGAGTGTAAATCTTAAATAATATTAAATCTTAGAAAAACAATAAGCATTGCTTAAAGAAAAAAAAAAAGTTAAAAATGATAGCTACTTAAAAAACAAATACTTTATGTCTGATAGGATATGTGAGACCCGCGCAGACTTTGACGACGTATGTTTCTGAGGGAGGGGTGGGTAGAACTATGTTCCCTTCGTGTAATGCTAGCGTTAGGTACTTATTAGCGACAGATATTAAAAACATGACATTCACGCAAAATTTTAAATAGGCGACTGTTTTAAAATGCTTTGGGTCTGTCAGACCCCACAAAGCTTGCGGAGGGTTAAACAAAAACATAATTTGAGACGAGCTTGCTTATGGAGTGGAGATATTTACAAATCGTATTACTGAGATAATATTATGAACACTTTGTTAATTGAGATATTAGGAATTTCTAGAGGAAAAACTAAGATGTCATCTGATAAAAAAAACAACCTTTTATTGACTCAGCGTAGCTTTAACTCGACTGTATTTATTTAGTCTGTCTGTAAACTTCTTTGTTTTTTTTTACGTTAACTCCACACAGGAGGCCCTAAAGAAATAAAATTCCCTCAGGGCCTATATCATCTGAGATGCTGTGTGGAGGGTCTTTTTGAGGAGAGGAAGGAATGAACATTGATTTTGAAGAGACCTACGTTGTAGGAAGGAGGAAACACAGAGGCCGGCAAACCGTTTCACAGCCGAGCTGTTGAACACGAGAACGAGTCGAAAAAGCGACCTGTTCTCATGTGACAAATGTCAACCATGTACATATGTTAGGCACGCGTTTGGCGTGTTTCCCGACTATGCACCGGTGCCGAATGGATCAATGACGCTATGTCCTCGGAGCATTTTCCATTGTAATACCGGTAGAACAAGGATAGCATTCCCACCCGACGCTCTAAGGATTGCAATCCGTCTGTTAAGATGGGAGAATCCAAAGATATTGAAATATAAGGAGATGTGCTATCCGCCGTTTTTACTAGGTGAGACTGCGCTTCCGGGTGTCGCCGGTGTTGTTTACCAATTAAGATAAAGCCATACTAAATAATGCAAAATCATACAAAATCGTATGTTTTTGTTTTGAAAATTTGACCGCTTAGAAGTATTATAGATGCTTCAATTAAATACTGCGTGTAGATCATACCTTGGCCCTTAAAAATATTGGTCATTTTGTTAATAAGTCTTTTAATAAGCTTAGAAAAAAATAAAGTATTAGGTCTATAAAAAACATTTTTAAGTGCAAACTCTCCTACTTATAAACACTTTTTCGGATATGGTTTTATTGCATAATGTGGCAAATTCAGTTTCTTATATAATTATCGCAAAAAAATTGAAATTTACGCCCGAACCTCACAAAATAAAATATAAAATGCATTTTCGCGTTGGTATTTTTGACATCACGGCGACAATACGGCAGTCGACGAATTTGTTATATCAAAGTGAACCTTATACCGTCTACCGAAGAACGACTGGCAGCCGCCCCATTCTTACGTCATTACTCCTCCGGAAGGAGCGGAGAAACAACGTGTTAGGGTCCGCGCTGCTTGTTTTCGTGAAATCAATTAGAAAATTCCGTTTTATTACAATAAACAATGCATTAAAAAGGAATTAATGTTTTTTACAGGCCTTTACGAAATCAACATGTAAAAAAAATTCTCAAATATATTTTCCAACCTTTCCAAAAGCTTTTTCTCAAGTATTTTTAAACTCCTCTCATAAAAGGGCGTGAATTCCGATTTCGATTTTTTCCTGTACTAGTGGATCGCCTTAACGAATACACTAAATGAACGAATAATTAACGAATAAACTAAACGAACGCTAAACTAAATGAGCAAATTCTTTCCGTATTCAAACTATATTGTTTACCAATAATAATGCACACCTTCAAAAAATCAAGAAAATGATCAAATTCTTTTTGTATGCAAACTACGCTGATTAGGTCGTAGTTCGGCGACAATCGCGCGGACATCATAGCATATCTCTTTTGTATTTGAATATCTTTAAGAGAATCTATCAAACGGACCTATCTAGAGAATCTATCTTTGTATTGTTGAATTGAAAATTTCTTTAGCACCCTTGTGATTTGAAACTCGATGAATCGAAAAAGCGACACTAAAAAGAGTCAAGCACATATATAGGATTTAGCCTGCGAGATAATGAGATAGAAAAATCGGTCTCGTCATTGTTCGGTGCTTCGTAGCCTATCGATCTCCTCTTTGTGCGGTGCTTCTTAGCCTATCGGTCTTCTCTTTGTGCATGCGGTGCTTCGTGCCATAGACATACAAATAACTAGACGAGAACTTACAGATGAGGGGTAAAAACCAACTATGGCGGGGCGAAGAGAGGAAAGAGACTTGTGATTCGCCAATAAATCAATCTACAGTATATAGGCACCTCGCACTATAATATCACTATTTAGTTCATGATAGCAAAATCTGCTTTTGAATGAATAGACCTTTTTATATGGGAGCGCGAATTGCATGCCACGGTATGAACAGATGTGTAAAATCCAAATTCGCAAAGTAAGGTTCAGAGTATTTTCATATTGGAATATTTTGTTGCCGTAGACACTTTTACAAATGTTTCATGATTTACTTAACCCAGTAAACAGCGGCTTTGTGTTTCGCGTCGCTATGTATCTCGATGTCTAAGTATGTGTTCATAGACATACAGCCTCCGTGCGTAAAATGTACGATGAGAGCACGACACTGGTCCGGACACGCCCAGCCGCTTCCGAAAAATGGTTCCAATGGGAGGGGGAAATAACACGTTTATAACACGTAAGGGCATGTCCATATATTTTGTACGTCCGTGTTCGTAGCCTACTTTAGTTTTCTGAACGTTTCACTTCTACCGAGTGTGAACTGCACACATTTTTTCTGTTGATCTGCATCCGCACTCTCTCCACCCATCGTCTTGCACTGTAATACGGGGATTAGATTCAAATGTTCGTTACTCCTGGGCACACTGACCCCTAGCTTCCCACCCACCACTGACACCTGTTTTTCTTCCTAGAACTTCTTTCCAACCTTATCTTAAAACGACGATCTACCCAGCATCCCAAAAGAAGACAAGGTAAAATATTTCCCTCGGGGTTCCTGTGTCAAGTTAATGTAAAAAAGTACATAAAGAGGGAGTATCCAGACATAATCGGAAATATGTCATTTTTAAATAAAATTTTAGCCGTATTGATTATTTTCCCCAAAAAAGTATAACTTGATCTCGAAAGATTGTTCTTTTATCTAGTAAAGCTACGTTTTAAATTATGAGAAAATGTGTTTATTTTGAGCATAATAAGGTTATACCCAAATATATTAAAATACATTCAATATCTTTGGTTATACCGTAGGTCGTTGGCAGATTTGTTAAATTCTCAAACAAAATTTTGTATTATACAACACACATTTCAAATCATGTATAATCATGCAGTAAAATAAATCAAAAGTTATGTGGGAATGTTTCAGAATTTTAATTTTAGTTTAAATAGAGTCATTAAAAAAAAGATCCGTGCACGTGTTTTGTGACGAAAATACTTCAGTTTGTCTATTTATTTACGGTCTTACAAACTAATATCATTCTTATTTTGCTTAGACATTATTGAAAAATTATAAATACTTATGATCAAAAAATAATCACAAAAAGTAAGTACATAATTTTAATAGTTTTACCATCACGCCTTTCAGCATTTTTGAATGTAGGCATAAATTAAAGCAAATTTTGAATGAAATAAAATCGATATTGAGTTACTATTTAAAAAAGCTTGTACGGAGAATAATTAATCTTTCTCATTGGAAGCAAAAGCGATTATAAATTTGGATTAAATTTTGATAACAGAAGTCACAGCATCCATCTGTTGTGAAGATTATACACTAATAATTAAAATCATTATTGCACTAATTAAAATTAACAAAGACATTAAACACAATATAATCACAACATTACTGTCCATTGGTGTCCAATATCTTGGAAGCAACGTGCCTACCGGACTATCTGCCCGTGAGAAGACTTCGAAATCATTTCTCCCACACTGGAACCTCCTGGTTATTATGTATGTACTTTCTTATTATGTCTTTATAGCCTTATCTGGATCAGGTACCCTATTGTTTAAAATAGACTCACGCAGTTGTTATTGGGCGCTACTGTTTTGTATGATAGATTAATTTACTATTGTTTGATAAGCGAGATTAATACATTAATTTTATATTATAGTTTGCATCCAGTGACGGTTTTCTCTAATGTGCATTTATGCAGTGAAAATCTAAGGACCCGTCTTAGAAAATAAATCAATAAAAAGGTAAGAAATTGAGAAAATTCGTATTACTATAATTTTAACATTGCTAAATGACTATTTTAGATTAATATTGACAACGAATTGGTTTACATCAAAAATACAAAAAAATATGCATAGAATAAATTAAAGCATTTCCTATCACTTCCGTTGAGTATAATTAAAATTAAATTGTTAATTTATTTATAAAAAATATAAGCGTAAACTAATAAAAAATGTACTTTTTCATTGGAAATGTATAAAAACATATAACAAAACTATTTTTTAAAAATACAATTTTATGACAAAAAAATTTTGTGACACTTTCCGTTGATTGAATTTTTTTCTTTCTTGTGAAATTGCTTACAAAATAAATAAATAAACACTTTTGCACTTATGATCTCTAGACTTGGTTTGCCTAGCGATGTTTATGTGATTAAAATGAGTAAATTACTGAATACCTATTTACTTTAAAAAAATTACAGTTTCTTTTGTACATTGTTATGCACCATTTATTGGATAACCAACACCTCTGTCATAGGTCGCCCCAAGTGGTTCGCTACGTTTATTGACTTAGCAAGGCTGCCCGGGTTCACGGGGTGAGGTTTGTCCGGGTTTTGGCGAATGTATCTGCTCAACAGCTGTATGACAGACCAGATCGGGAGAGAGTGGTTGAGGGAGTCCCTTTGCCTTCTCCAGCCATAGGTACTCTCTCAGAACATAGCCTTACACCGCAGTGGGAGAGATGGATTCATACGTTCGTCACTGCCGAACACTGACCTCCAGATTCCTTTGTGATTCTCTAGCTCGTGACAATTTTTTTGTCAAGTACGACATTATATTATTTAGGCACAGGTGTTTTAATTTAATGAATCGCCGAATCGTAATTTGCTGCTAGGTCGCTAATCTCTGGTGAATTGATGGGACGAGAATCCTTTAGATCTAGGGAAAAATATATACAACATCGAAAAAACCAACATAGTTTTTATTCGCTATACAAAATAAATTTCTTTTTTCTCTCTTTTAACCTTTGAACTCTTGTTGAGATAAACCACGAACCGCCACTGTTTTCATCCGTATGTTTACATATTATGACATGTGACATTGAATATGGGTTAGTATCGGAGAGTGTTCAATTAACCTTGACATGCTGCCAACAATAACAATGCTATTAAAAATTCATTTGCACAGGATTAACTACGAGTAGGTAGTATAAACTAGATGTTTCTGCTTTTGAACCTAGTGAAATTTGAGTACCAATTTCGTGCAATTTGAAATTTGCACAGATTTTTCCTTCTGGAATATCTAAAACAGTGACGCATAAGGTAACCAGTTTTTTTTTTGTAGAGATGATGAAGTGGGAGGCGGGACAAACTGAATTTATGCAATTTTCATTGTCTGTTTGGGGCCTACGAGTCCAAAAGTCTTACGGAATAATTAAACATAAATAGAATTAAAATTCGAAGCCTATTACTGAAATTTTTCAAAGAATATTTATTACAATATCTATGTGCTTCAAGGCCAATGTTTTCTTCAAATAAAAATTTTGTGCACAGGATATAAAGTATGCCTAGTATCTAACTCTTATTTTTAATAATTATTATTCTTCTGCCGATTTGAGTTTGGCTCTCTGACCTAACCGATCTCTGAATGGTAATCATAGTTTAACTTTAGTATACGACGCATTCTGATGAATAGAAAACATTGTTCTCGAAAAATGTTGATTTGTATTTAAAAAAGGGATGTAAATAGTTTCGGCTGTAGGACTCTTTTTCAAACTTTTTAAAGTGTCTAGTACTTACGACATAAATATAACTATCATAATGTTCTTTCTTCTCGTTATTGACCCCTTCAGTCGCAATTATGTTTCCACGTACTGACCAATTGCATGCTCGATAACACCTTAAATATTTTTATGAAAATTTTTGGTGAATGTATAATTTTTTTTGCTTTCTAATTTAAATTTTTCCAAATATGATTTTTATTATTTTGAGGCCTCAAAGGGCCATTTTTATTAGTAATGGTAAACTATCACACAGCAATTGTTTAATTTAAAATATATTTATATGTATACATAATATATTAATTGACAGTGTGACATACATAAATATAATGATAACAAAATAATAATGGATTTCAGTTCAAGCAAAACAGCCAATACGAAATCTGTAATTTTTAATTTATTTTTTCTTTATTTTGAAGGTATTATTCTTTACAATTCAGTTTTTAACCTCACTAGGACCAGCCTAACATATATGTAACATTATTTTTACAGTATTTTTTTGGAATAAAGATTGCAATCTATAGCATAAAAAATATATGACATTTGGAATGTCCTTCACACAATTTGGGAGGTGGGAATGGGTACTGCCGCCCCTAGAACGATTTATTGGATAATGAACACTCTGCCAAAGGTCACCCCAAGTGGTTCGCTATGTTTGGTGATTTGGGTACCCGGATTCACGGGGTGAGGTTTGTCCGGGTCTTCTGCACGGGCCGGATCGCGAGAGTCTGGTTGAAGGAGATACTTTGATCTCTCCAGCCGGACTCTCTCGACCCATCATCTTGCACCACAGTTGGAGGGATGGATTCATACGTCCGTCACTCCTGGACTCACTAACCCCAGATTCCTACATACTTTTCATTCCTTTTTCCTTCCCAAAACTTCCTCTCCTTCCTTTATCTCTTAATATGGCATGGGACCCGATGGAAATTATTTTCCTCAGGGCCTTCTGTGTGGAGCTAATGTAAAAAAATGATTCACTAAACACATGAATTTGCCAATTTCAAGAAAACAGGATACAGTAAATATTTTTCTTTATGTTCCTCAGGAAGAACTCTGGTATTGAAAGGGTTATCTAAAAATGTTTCCAGCTCTGTGGTAAGACTGTGGCACTGTTGCGCTCTAGTTGCCAGCCATACCTACTTACTGTACTTCTAACTGACCACTCGTCACCTTGGTTGGACATAGTTCTAACTTCACTTTCTTCGTTCTGAGATATCAAAACTTGCAACTATTTCTTCTAATCTATTTACCTATTTCCAATTTTGAAGTTGAATTAAGGAAAATATGTTAAATGCGACTTACCATTTTAGAACATATCTTGGTTACGCCAATACACATACCTACACATACACATACCTACATAGCACGCATACATACTGTTACTGCTTGGGATTGGTATTAATATTGTTGCAAATCCTGTCCTACCTTGCTCCAAAATCCGCACCTTTAACTACTATCACCACGTGCTCCAGTCTGTAATAAACTGCCCGCCGCAACATATCATATAGCCATTGTGCTCCCGCTATCGGTGAATCGCCATTATCACAACTCCGCCGTGTTCTATCAAATAAACGAAACCCACGCAAATTACTGTTTGTGCCTGTTAGATGGGGGAGAAAGCAGACAAGTGCATTGCCAGCATACAAGTTCTTTATCCCTTTCGGTGAGTCATTTCCTTTCTATGCAGCATATGTTCTTCTCATTTCCAGGCAGTGACAGTAACACAAAATCAAGGTCCTTCGTCAGTCATTCTTTACACAAACATATCAATACACTCTACACAATCATAATCTCATTCATATCTAAACGTGCATTTGAACCATATCGATTGCGAAAATTTGAAATACTGTAAGGACAATGAATCCAGAAAATTAGTTAAATATGTCATTTTTCCCCGTTTTTTTTTATTTCGATCTGCGTCGCCGAAATATTTCTATTAAAATAAGTGCGTCTTTTATGACGTGCATTTTAAGAGGATTTTTTTCTGAAAAATAAAAAATAAATTAAATGCTTTTATTAAAGAAATTTAATACAAATGATATGTATTCTGAAAGATTTATTTAATGTATTAAAGTAAGATATCATAAGTTATAGGTTTACAAAAATAAGAAATAGGACATATAAAAAAATATATCTTTTCACTCTCCTAAACAGTTATTTGTCCTTTGCAGCATTTCCGTGATCGATAGGCAACGGGACAGAGTATAATAAATCATCGAATAAGGTTCTTAAGGTGAAGTTATACGTGAAATCCTAATTAGATACTATTTAGATTAATCTTTACGAAGAATTGATTTACAGTATGAACATCAAAAAATATGCTACGGATAAATTGAAGCCTTAACTAGGTTTTCTATGTAACGGAATTACAATAAAAATTATTATTTACATAACAAAAAAAATAAGCGTAAACCACTAAAAAATTTTTTTTTCATGACTTTACTATGAAGTAATTAATACAAGAAACATTTTTATAAAAATACCCCTTTATGGCTAAGACCATTTTTGAGGTTTTCTAACTTTTTTTCACGCTTATAAAATTATGGACAAAATAAATTATTAATAAACTTAGCTTTATCAAACTATCCTAAAATATCTGTAGAACTCTCAAATGATCCACTCCTACCAATAGATAATCACCATCCTCCCCTATACATTAAATTAAATATTACATGCGAAAATGAAAAAATACCTGTACAAAGAGTCCTAAACTTTAAACGAGCCGATTTCGACTCAATTAACAGCCATCTCTCAAATACAGACTGGTCGTTTTTATCCGATAAAAACATTGATGAATCTTTAGACCAACTTTATTTATACTTTTCTAATATTTTTGAATCCTATGTACCTTTTTATAAACCGAGAAGCTATACCTACCCGGTTTGGTTCTCATCAGAGCTTACTGCCTCTCTTCAGCAAAAAAAGAGTCAACACAAAAAATTCAAACAAAGCAAATCCATAAGTGATTATAAAATCTTTAGCGAAACCAGGAAAAAATGTAAAGATCTTTCCAAACAATGTTACAAAATGTATATAACCTCTATCGAGGACACTGTCTTTAAATCCAAAAATCTTTGGAAATTTCTTAAAAAACTAAACAATGAAAACACAGACTACCCGCCAATAATGCAAATGAATGGAACCAGTGCAAACAATACACAGGACATTGTAAACCTCTTTTCGGACTTCTTCAAAGATGTATATGATGAAGAAACCCCAGATGACAAAATACCTGAATACAAATTTAGCAAGACTACACACTTAACAAATTGCCATATCACACAAAAATGTTGCGAACAGAAATTATTTTCCTTAGACACTGACAAATCCGCTGGCCCAGACAACATTCCACCAATATTCCTCAAAAAATGCTCTAATACATTATCTAAACCACTTACATTATTATTCAACCGTCTCTTGACCCTTGGACACTTTCCAGACCGCTGGAAATCTAGCTTCATTACACCTATCTACAAAAAAGGAGACGACACTAATATAGCCAATTATCGCCCCATTTGTATACAGTCAGTACTACCCAAGCTTTTCGAATTACTGTTCCTCGATGAAATCTATCCCAAATTAATAAAATTAATTGACCAAAAACAGCACGGTTTTATCAAAGGTAGATCTACCGCAACTAACTTAACAATATTTCAAAACTTCATATTACAATCTTTTTCAGAAAACAAACAAGTCGACTGCATATATACAGACTTTTCGAAGGCATTTGACAAAGTATCCCATAAACTACTAATCCAAAAACTATTTGCTCTAGGAATAAGGGGTAACATGCTAAAATGGTTTACTAGCTATTTATTAAATCGTAAACTTTTCGTCAAAATAAAATCTTGGATGTCGAAAGCTTTCTGGGCTACTAGTGGCCTACCGCAAGGCAGTCACCTTGGCCCGGTTTTGTTCCTCATTTTCATCAATGATATAACCAATTGCTTCAATGATGTCGAGGTATTGCTCTTTGCTGATGACATCAAGCTATAAAAGAAAATAACTGATTTAAATCATTGCCAAATACTACAGTCAAATATTAGTAAGTTTAAAGATTGGTGCATTCAAAATAATTTATTTTTAAATGTAGAAAAGTGTAAAACCTTGACATTCTTCAGAAATAAAAATCCTGTTTTATTCGAATATTCCATCAATAACACAGCTTTAGAAAGAGTCCCGGAAATGAGGGATCTTGGAATCATTTTGGATGAAAAACTAAGTTTCGCCAATCATATCCACCAAATTATGAACAAAGGTATGAAATCACTAGGCTTCGTTTTAAGAACAACTAAAAACTTTAATTCCATAGAAGCCATTAAACTATTATATGTATCTCTAGTTAGAAGCCAAATTGAGTATAACTCGGTAGTTTGGTCTCCATCTTACAAAATTCACGTTAATAATATTGAGCGAATACAAAAAAAATTTCTGCGTTTTATAAATTTTAAATTGAATATCCCACTAGAAGACTTAAAATATAATCTATTACTAAATATTCTAAAAATACACACACTAGAAGACAGACGTAAAATAAACGACTTGACATTTTTATTCAAAATACTTAACTCTAAATTCGACTGTTGCGAACTCCTACAACTCATAAACTTACGAATACCGACAGTAACCACGCGACAAAATACCCTATTCTACTGCAGCATTCATAAGCGGAATTACATTGCCCACTCTCCGATACAAAGATTTCACACTATGGGAAATCAGTACTTAAGTGATGTTGACATATTCAACATCAACTTGGCGAATTTTGTGGATTTTGTAAAACACTTATTCCATAACTATTCCTAAACATATATGTATTTTTGTAAACTTATCAAATCACTGTATTTTTGTATTTTTGTGACTTGTGTGCATTTTTATTTAATTTTATTCTTATCATTTCTCTATCTGTTTAAAAATCATCTGTCATCTGTCTATGTGTTTAAAAATCATCTGTCATAAACAAATTGTACTACTGTAAAAGCCCTCTGGGCGTTGAATAAATAAATAAATAAATAAATAAATAAATAAATAGAAACCACTTTTCGCTTACTTGCCTCGCGCAAATAAGACGCTCGATTGCAAATTTTGCAGGCACGAGAATCGAAATATTTCTAGCGCTTATATTCCTATTCAAAGATACCACAGGCTACGTTATAATTAAATAATTTGTGTTAATCTAAAATCAAAATTGGCCTGAGGAAAACAATTTCTCTATAGACCTATGTCATCTTAGGCGATGCTGTTAAGGTTTTTTTTAAAGGGAAAGGTAGGAAGCAAACGGTATGAGAGATTGGTAGGAATCTGAGGTTTAGTATCTCCAGAAGTGACGGACATATGAATACATCCCTTCAAATGCGATGCAAGGGTCGAGTTTGGCTTGAAAGACGAAAAGGCCTCCCTCAACCAGTTGCTCAGAAGATTGGCAGACGCATCTACCCCCAAAACCTATACAAACCTCACTCCACCTATTTTTAAATCGGGTAATAAGTCGAACGTGGAAATCTATAGACCTATATCGATTTTATCTCATGTTCCTAAAATTTTTGAGTCTATAATCATAAAGAAAATAATACCTATTTTCAAAAATGTGCTGATTGAGGACCAGCATGGCTTTAGATCTGCTAAATCTACCACTACAAACTTACTCTCCTTCACCAACACCATAGTCAATGGCCTAGATTCTAGGTGATTTATCTTCTAGGCCCTAGAAGATAAATCACAATTATCATGTTCTATAATATACAGAATAAGTAACGAAACGTAGCGGAACACAGAGATGTGCTAAAATATGGTTTTTCATTCAAAGGTCGATTCTGAAATAAGTGTCAGTTAGAACCTTGTCACACTGAGGTGTTTCCATTACATGCAATAGTTATAAGAGGTAAAATACACCCATGTACCGCTACGTACTATAATATGACCAGGTAAGTGGTGAGTGGTGAGTGGCAGGTTGGGTGGTGGGTCGGGTCCAGTGGTGAGTATAGCTCTCTTACCACAGCTGTAGTATCACACGAGTATCGGTGGCTACTGAGAGTACTGAGACTGAGACTGAGGTCTGGATAGGTACTACAGGAGACCATAGCTACAGTGGGTATCTTCATAACACAATTACAACGCCGCACACTGGACGAAATCATTAAAAATTGACAAAAAGTTGTCAGTTATTATCAAAACTAGTTTCCGAGTTAAGGTAATCCACTAGTCCTCGACAAATTCGAAATCGAAATCCCCGCCTCTTTTTGGGAGGGATTTAAAAATCCGAGTAAAGTTCGAGTCGTGAAAATTCGAGACCAGGTGGCTAACAATAGCACCACTTATGTAGATGGCGATAAGGTTCAAATTTCCGTCTAGCGCCACCTGCCTGTTTAAAAAAAAAAAAACCGCCAAAAATTTTTTTTTTTAAATTTATTTTGCAAAGCTCAGGCAAAATTATGTAAATGTTTTTCAATTATTTACTAAAGAATTTAATTTTCCAAATTATTCAATAAAGCCATAACTGAAAAGGAGTTCGTAAGTAGGAGATTTTAAACTTTAAAGCAGTATTATAGGCATGATACTTCTGGGTTTGTAAAAAGACTAATAAAAAATTCTCGTTTATTTCAAATGTGTTCAACTAAAAGTATAATATAATTAAACTATCTAAAGCCCGGGCAACGCCGGGGAATAGCAGCTATATATACATCTAACTACACGACACCACGTTATCCGCCCCGGACTCCACCCATGCTAGCTACGCCACTGCGTACGAGTACGTTAGGCGCCCGTTTGGTGATGCACCGATGTCGAAGGGGACAATGACGCTAGTTCCTCGGAGCACCTTCCATTGTAATACCGGCAAAACAATGAAAGCATTCTTACCTGAATCCTGTGCTTTAAAAATTGCAATCTGCTTGATAAGACAGGGGAATCTATTAAACACACCGCTCGTTTCTTGACAGTTTCAAGGGTTTTTTCAGGTATTTTTACAGACCAGAGGTGACTGCCAAATTCAACAGCGAGGCGCACTTGCGATTTGTACAGGATCAGCAGTTGTACAATTAAGTATCTGCGGGCCCTGTACAGTACGCCTAGCTTTTGAAAGATTAACTTAACTATAAATCTACATTAGAAACACAACAACCCATCACCTTCAAATAATCCAATCACTTCCTCACAATACAGTCCTCCCCAGGCAAAAGGCAGAATGCAGGAGGCAGGAGTAAAAAGGCAGTAACCCTCCACAATTAGATTTATTCTTAAGCCCGATGGATGGTGTAAAACGATCCTCTCGAGGGGTTGCATTAAACAGGGTGACTATAGCGGCTGGGGGATCCCTCATCCCTTTGTTTGTGTGAGGGTGGAGGCTTTGGTAGTCATGATAAACCTTATACTATTTTATTCACACTTGCTTTTAAATTTGTTTAAATTGTGCAAAATTCAGTTTTCAAAGTTTATTTACAATATTTTATTGGCGTTGATAATTGATTCTCAATTAGTTTTTCCTTAGTACCCTTCGAGGAAGATTCCAAAGTTTTTAGACTTATTAATTACATAACAATAATTCTAATAATAATGAATATCAAATTTTGTAATGCACTATCAATAATGCAATATCAAATTTTGTAATGTCTATCAATATATTATTTTCAACTGGAGGCCGGAAAAAACGCGATGCGCATTTTTTCCGGGAACTTTTTGCATTTTTATTTTATACCAATAATTTCAACAAAATGAAGCGAAATTGATGGTTTGACCGACTCTCTCTCAGCCATTCTATGACACTCGAAGTTTTGTTGATTTTTAAACACATGAGAACGGGTGGCTTCTACGACTCGTTATTGAGTTCAACAGCTCCAACAATATGGTTTTCTTCAATATCTAGATTCACTCATTCCTTTCCACAAAATGAATCTCCACACAGCATCCCCAAAGATGAAACAGATCTGAGGGAAATTCTTTTTTCAAGACCTCCTGGAGGAAAAAACTGTTTTTTGTAAAAAAGAAGTATTGTAAGGCATTATTCAAATGATTTAAATGTAAGAATTTATGATATTGTTTTTTTACTGTTCTGTTTACTGTGTTTTTTTTTACGTACCTAATAATAATATATAATATACAATAAAAAATTGAAAACATGTTTCTTATTATTGAAATCACCTTTCTTAAAATTTATAAAAATCAATCAAAAATAGCCCAAATCTGAATTATTTTTGCATATTTTTAGTTTTTTTAACCCTTGCATTTTTTGTCAAGGGTTGGTGCATTGAAATGCGCATATTTTATTGATTTTCCATCAATTTCTCCCGCTCTTTATTTGCGACCATTTTTTCAAAAAAAAAATCAACATTTTTGTATACTTGCAATAACCTTTTTTATAATAATTTTTAATATGCTCTTTGCAATTTGGGAGGCGGGTATGTTTACCGCCGCCACGGGAACTATTTATTGGATAACCAAAACCTCGACCATAGGTCATCCAAAGAGGTTCGCTACGTTTGGTGACTTAGTAGGGATACCCGGGTTGATGGGGTGTGGTTGTATAATGTTGAGAGACTGTTGAGGGAGACCATTTAACCTTTCTAGCAGGACTCTCTCGACTAATCGACTTGCACTGCATTCAAACGACCGTTAATCCTGGACCCACTAACCCCCAGATTCCTACCCACCCCGAATACATTTTTTCTTCCCAGAACTATTCCTTTCTTTCCTTAAAAATATCCCTTACCTTCACACATCATCCCCAAAAATGACATACACCCCAAGAGAAATTATTTTCCTCAGAGCCTCCGTGTGTATCTGATGTAAAAAAATATTAAGGATTTTGGATGAAAATTGTATTGAAAGTTTTGATATATGTGTATTAAAGTAAATACAGTCTATTAAGTAGCGAAAAATCCTACAAAGACAAAGCTTATGCGTAAGTATTATATTACTGGTATTTCTAAGGTTTAAAATAGAGCTTAAAATGAAGGAGTTCATATTTACTTAGTAGAAAAAGGATTTAAAAAAAATCACGGACTGTAGGTTGTCGACCCCTCTTCGTTCTTAAAGAACACGCCCGTAATACCATATTGTTAATGCCCCGCTTCGCGAAATGAAATTGGGCGAAATAGCTATCATCGCGTCATCTCAACACACTGGAGTATAATTTAATCAGAAAATGACTCGACAAGGGACCGATGATTATGACAAGTTGCTGCCAATTAAATTATTTTAAATTGATAGATGGCGTTATCATAATATTTTATTTATATTATGGGGGGGTGATATGTAAGACATATTTTATTTCTAGTGATGATTGGGGATGTCATTTTGAAATAGAATGGCCTTAATTGGTCGGAGGCCCTCCTTCTGGTATGACAGTCACCGTGGTTGAGTGGCCACGAATCCTGAGGTCGCGAGTTCAAATCACGAGTGCGCAAGAAAATTTAATTTGATTGATTTGTGTTGTTCCACAATTAATTCAATAAAAATAATATACATATAATGTTATGATTTATTTTTCAGTTATTACGCCGTGTTGCGCTACCTGCTTCTTTAGCCAACGTTTCGCAGAAAATTACAGTTTCCATCGTCAGGGCAGATGTAATGATGTCCGAAACGTTGGCTAAAGAAGGAAAGAAAAGCTTAAAGCGTAGCACAGCATAATACCCCAAAAACCAATCACTATAAAATACTTTTGGCAGTGAAAATGACAAATTAATATACAACGGAAATCGAAGTAGCTACCTACGGAAAGTTCCTAGATATTTCAGTTTTTTTTTTTTTTTTTTTTTTTTCATTTATTTCATCAAATTTAATTTTTAGAACTCCATTTTAATTTTAAGTGTTTCTCTTTTATACATTTAGTAATACTATTATTCATTTTATAAAAACCAGTTAACTTATAAACAAGCAGTGTTATTGAATGTATAAGAAAAAACACTAAAATATTCTTTCAGAATCGCCCTGGATCATTCAGAATCGAAACGTTGCAACGTTTCGCCATTCGTTAAAGCCATTTTAAGCAACGCGTTGCTAAATGGCTTTAACTGCGTTTGATAATCAGATCTGAATAACCAGGTACTCCCTCGCCTTCCTCTTCTTAATCTCCTCCCCCTCCCCACTTATTTTAGGCTCACACATTACACACCCCAATTGCGATGTCAAAGTCTCACTGGCTCCAGACCTTTGGGAGCAGTTGGGACTCTTGTGCGGTGCCTACTCACATAAAAAAAACTTATATTTATAGCAGTTTGGTGTTATGATATTTTATGTTTCTGTACGTACCCAGTTGGGACTCGTGTACGGTACATACTCAAATAAAAAGCTTATCATTGAAGAAGAAGATAATACCTACTAATAAATTTGAACGAAAATATGAAAAAGAGCACGACACAGAAAAAAAAGCTAACGGTCGCAACTGGGACACGAACTCCAGATCTCTCGTCTTACCGGGACAGGTTGCGACTGTTAGCTTTTCTACTTTTCCGTGTCTTATTTTCATATTTTAGTTTAGATTTATTAGTATTATCTTCTTCTTCAATGCATATTACATTTATGTGAATAACCTTTAAAAGTTATAATAAAAGAGAGTTATTAAAAAAAACACTTATAGATAATAATTAGTAAAAATGTCTTATTTTTTATAACTACCTACACATTTAAAAAATTGGTCCATACATAACTAAATACATACATAGGTCGATATGTATGGTTCAAAATTCTTGCTTAATAGAAATAATTAATAATAAAAAAGTGTTGAAACTGTCAAAGTTCAAATTAGAATCACTGTCATCGTCATTATTATCTATGGTGACAAACGCCCCCCAGTTCCTGGTTTGTTATCTGCCTGCTCTTGCCGCCCCTCCCGAGGGAGTTGGTTGACGTTGCCGCCTAATTCGACACACCACCGTATTAAAATTAACAACACTGCCCTCTCTATCACTTCACACTTGACATTATTATTGGGCGATTTAAGTACCTACCTACTTTTGATATCATTATGGTATCTACCAAAGAACTGTTTGACAAGGAAAACAGCGCCCATGTAATCCATATATTTATTATTAATTTGCCGGCAACCCGGGCGCTTATTTATTCATATAAAATATTATTACTAGCTGTTACCCGGCAGGCGTTGCTATGACATTTAATAAAGAAATTATTTCACCCTGCGTGTCCTTTCCCATTCGTCCCGTTCCCCTTCCACCTCCCCTTCGTCTCCCGCGTTTTCTTCCCCTCTCGCGTTCTCCATCTTTCCTCTCCCCCCTCCCCCCTTCCGTATTCCATACATTCAGTGCCGGTACATTAAATTTTCAAACAGCTCACGTGCCACCTATTGAATTTTTTTTATACCGATTTCATAATGCCAGAGCTCACCAGTTGTTTTATACAAACCTTGCCCTGACAATATCGAAAATAAAAAAAGAATTATCCAATTTGGTGCCGTCGCTGTCGTTCGGAAGTTAGGCGCGTACCTATGTACATACAGTTCTGCGATTCATTTTTATTTATATTATTTATATAATTACATTTATATTAAATACGACGCCTGAAATAAAATTTTCCGCAAATATATCAACATCGTTTCCACGACAACAATTTGTTTTGCTTTTCGTTTTTTTTTTATTTGATGACAGTACACGTGTAATAAATATAATATATTAATATTTATAATTTCATAACGCCAGAGCTTACCATTATAAACAGCCTTATATATCGCAGAAACGTAGCTTCCTATTGGTGAAATAATAATAAGTCCCAGCAAGGCTAAGATCCCGGGTTCAGTTCCTGGATGCGACCGAATGTTTTTATGATTTTCTATTTCAAATTTTAGTTTGAGAGTTGCTAATATTGTCTCCAATAATTAAATTTATTTAAAAGTTATATTTGAATAGAGTATTTTTTATATATTTTGTATATTTAAGGTAAATTGAATATTGTAAAGATTTTTTCAGTAGAAAATGTAGATGTTTTTTTTTTAAAGTATAACCTCAACTATTTTGAGAAAATTTTAAATATTATCATATATTCCCCCCAGCCTATAATACCGTATTTTAATTGTAACAATTGCATAGTACGCTCTTTTTAGGTTTTCTAGTCTAAGAATATTTCTAAATAATTATTTCTCTTCCAATTCCACGCTTCTGAGAATTAGTGGGCGAACTGTAAGAATATCTACTTACATACTAATATTATTTAGTGAGAATTCTGAGTAAGAATCAGATTACTAACTCGCGATACGCCAATTTAAAACTAAATAATTACGTTCTACAACTTTAAACAACCATCAAATATAATTATGTATATTAATTTGTATTTATGCAAACACTTAACGCCAACACGTTCAAAAGATTTATAAATGGTTTCCTTATCTTATACATCTTATATTCACACCCATCGTTATAACAATAAAACTAACTAATTAACTAACCATCACGCCGTTTCCCCGCAGGGGTAGGCAGAGAGGACGGACCGCCTAACAACTCGGTCTTGGCACACACTCTTTGCCTCACTCACATTCATAAATAGTCTCATACATGCTCTTCTATTATTTTGACTCTTGACATGGCCCGACTCAAGTAGGGGAGGGTGGGGCGTGTTGAGACGGGGGCGTGTTGATACATCGCGTTTAAAATTCCCGCTAGTTGACATAGCTGCGCGCGGATCACGCCGTTTCGTGTGAACCCCGTACCGCCAGTTTCTGTCAAAACGGTGGTGCCGTGAGGTCGGTATAATTAAAGTTATGCGACAAAGTGTGATTTTTAAGTGCTAAACGAACTTTTCCAGGAAATTTTCGAAGTCGTCTGCCAACCTGCTAACACTCGGTAAGTCGTTATATGTTTTTTTCTCCACAAACTGTATCTTTTGACTGTGTTATTAGTTATAAATGAAATGCGTACGTCAAGTATGTTTACTTGCATGGCCATTTTTATGTAAAATCGTCGGGTGGGGCGAGTTGTTACATCAAGGCGGGGGCGAGTTGTGGCAGACATAACTCGCCGCTAGAATTTAGTTTTTTTTTACGTTTATATAAAATATGCATTATTACAATATGTGTTATGTAAATAGGCGTATTTTTTTAACATATTATGAATGTATATATGTATTACCTAGATACATTTCTTTTTTGTGCCTATTTGTAATTTTTTTTTTTCAGTCTTGCAAAATGAAATTCCAGAAAACGTTTATGAACAAGCTGCAGCTGAAATCATTACTACAAACGTGTCACTTCGAAAAGCTGCAGTCTCTTTTGGAATTAATCATATGACACTAAAGCGGTTCATCGGAAGGAAAAAAGCTAGTCCTCTTACAAATTTTAAGGTGGGATATTCCAATCCTGGTCAAGTTTATACTCATTCACAGGAAAAAGAACTTGCAGATTACATCGCAAAATGCAACAAAGTTTACTATGGGCTTAATACACCCCTACAAAGAAAAAAATAGAATTAGAAGACAAACTAAGAAAGGAAAAGAAAGAGAAAAAAATAGAAAAAAGCGTACATACAAAACTAAATAAAAAAACAAGCACCCAATAAAAAAAAGGCGGTGTCAAAAACAGAACCACATAAAAAAAAATATTTTAGACGTAAAAAAACGAATTTTGGTGTCCACATCATCCAGTGAAACTGAAGAGGAGCCACCACTTATGGAAACTGACGACAGCGATGCAAACGAAGAAGAGCAATGTATATTTTGTCGTAACCCCTATTCTAATGATATTTCTGGTGAAAGATGGGTGAGGTGCATAAAATATCATAAATGGTGTCATGAGTTATGTGCCGGAGTGGATGAATACATTCCTGACTTCATCTGCGACTTTTGCTTGACTGGCTGAGATTTATTTTAAATGTTTTTATTTTTTTTATTACATTGGAGGTACACTACAACCACTTTTATTTAACTGATGATAATATATTATCAGGACTTTCGATTTTACCAATTTTATTTCGTACCTACCTAATGCTTTCACTTAATTATTTGTTCGTCTCAACACGCCCCACCCCCGTCTCAACTAGCCCCACGGGTGGGGCGTGTTGTGCCAATTCCCATATTTTGTAAAATAATATTTTGTCACTTTATTCGTATGTTAACAAGGTTAATAATACCAAAATAATGTGGCCAAAGAGTTATTTGTTTCCATTAAAATGTCAAACCTTTGATTTCATTAAAGATTTTTCTACGACACTCAGTTTTGTAATTTTGTCACAACACACCCCACCCTCCCCTACTTGATCGTGTCGTGTCTTCCTCGGGCATCCCCGACTTCTTCTACCATTCACATTTGCATCGTAGATATATTCTCGTTACAATCTTTCCTCATTCATTTGCTCTACATGCCCAAACCATCGGAGCGTTCCTTTGTTAATTTTACTCATTACGCTTACATCAGCCTTGCATTATTTGCGGATCTTCACATTTCTCACACGATCATACATTGTTTTACCACACATACGCCTCAGGGAGCTCATATCTACAGCATTTAGTCTAATTTCATCCTTTCTCTGCCAGTTCCATGCCTCACTGCCATACATCAGGGTAGGTACCAGGACTCCATTATGGTCTGCTAGTTTCGCTTCTTTTGACAGTTTTTTATTAGCGCCAACGGCATTCAGTCCTCCATTAATGGAGTTACCAGCATTCACCCTTCTTTCAATGTCCCTATCAGCCTTCCCATCTCTCGTAAACAATAATATTAATAATAATAGGTACTTGGATAAGTTATATAGCGCAATTTTTGTGAAATAACAATTCATAAGTTTTTTTTATGTGATATCTCGCAAGAGTCAAAATTTAATTTACATATTTTACTCCAAATAATGTCAGGAATCACTGGGTAAAATAAGTTAAGAATGACCCATGCTATATATAATTCCTTTCTAAAAAAAGACCCTCCAGACCGCATCCCCAAGATGATATAGGCCCTGAGGAAAAATATTTTTCACACCTCCTGTGTGGAGTTAATACAAAAAAAATAAAGCGATTAATATAAGACTAAAAAAATAATTAAATAAATGAATCAAAAAATGTATATATATATAAATATATATCAGTGGTTGAGTGAATAGTCAGTGGCTGAGGGAGCATCGCGTTTGAGTCCCTCCCAGACGTCGCATGTTGGTTTCCTCAGCTGGCTAAGTCCTCCATCATGACACAAGCAACTGTGGTGGAAGTAGGAGATTTTCGAAATTGTCAGGTTATTCCCCGGAATATTTGTCTTTCTTTATCAATAAAAATCGAAAACTATTACATTTAATTAATAACTGATAACTTTGTATAAACCACTTTTTTAATAAACAATATCGACATGTTTCAATAACAATGTTATCTTCTTCAGGATATGTTATTATATTTAATGTGAATAGCATGGTAATCTTATTATATGAAAAATTGTGGGAAATTATTGACAAATACTTTAAAAAATATGGTACTCAAACAAAAAATCAATATCCTGTCTGGTTTAATCAGCAATTGATTGCTCTTCTCAAGAAAAAAAAAAAGTTAGACTTAAGGTAAAAAAACATGGTTATGAGTCAGATTATAGGGAATTCTCTTATTTAAGGAAATTTACAAAGAAAATACAAAGTGAATGTTATAAATCATATATCAACTCTGTCGAAAGTGGTCTGCAAGGTAACATAAAGTTATTCTGGTCGTACTCAAAATCATTACGAAAAAATAATTGTATTCCTAAAGTAATGCATCTTGACGATATTTCCGCGAATGACGGTGAAAACATAGCAAACATATTCTCTAAATATTTTTCATCTGTTTATACCAAGTCGGAATCATCTACTAATGATTCAATGCCAAACATTACTGAACACAATCAAAGCAATTTGGGTAAAATACATATTAGTGCAGATGAAATAAAATGTTTTTTGAGTAAAATAGATCCCAGTAAGGGCCCAGGACCTGATAAAATTCCTCCTTTCTATGTTAGTTGCTGTGCAGACTCTTTATGTTTACCGCTTTTTATAATTTTTAATGCATCCCTTACCACGGGAACTTTTCCCGATCTGTGGAAAAAAGCACACGTGGTCCCAGTATTAAAATCGGGAGACCAATCTTTAATAAAAAATTATAGGCCAATCAGTATACTATCCTGTTTTGCTAAAGTTTTTGAATCTCTGATATATAAAAGTATTTTTTCAAATTTTAAACCCCTTCTCTGCACTAGGCAACATGGGTTTGTTCCTCAAAGATCAATCAACTCAAATCTTTTGGAATTTTGTAATTATGTTTGTAATTCTTTTAATGAAAGATTACAAGTAGATACAATTTATACTGATTTCCAAAAAGCTTTTGATAGAGTTAACCACTCCATCTTACTAAAAAAACTTGAACAAATTGGAATACATGGAGACCTATTACGCTGGGTGAAATCATATTTGTATAACAGAACTCAATTAGTTCTTATTAATGGATACAAATCATCCCCTATAATTGTAACTTCTGGTGTACCACAGGGTTCAAATCTTGGCCCCCTGCTTTTTCTTATATTCATAAATGACCTTGGCTCGAAATTAAACTGTGATTATGCTTTTTTCGCCGATGATCTTAAAATTTTTCGTAAAATTAAGTCTGTTTCCGATCATCAGCTGATTCAAAATGACCTCGACACACTCAATAACTGGTGTACTGTCAATGATATGCACTTAAATGTTGAAAAATGTTACATTTTAAACTTTACTAGAAATAGAATTATAAAGGATTTTTCTTATGTTATCAATAATATTATTCTCAAAAAAGTTTCTTCAATAAGGGATCTAGGAATCACTCTTGATTCTAAATTCATATTTGATGTACATATTAACAACATTAAGTGCAAATCATTAAAAATGATGGGATTTATTCACAGAATATGTAAACCTTTCAAAGATCCTCAATCAATTCTAACACTTTACAATGCCTTAATTAGAAGTAAACTTGAATATGGAAGCACTATTTGGAATCCACATTACTGCAAATATGAAAACATTGTAGAATCAGTTCAAAAAAAATTACTAAGAATGTTATCCTTCAAATGTGGACTACACGACCATCTCAGATCATACGATGTACGTCGTGATTACTTCAAGATTGATACACTTAAAACTAGAAGGCAATTGACTGATCTAATATGTTTACATAAAATTATTCACGGCCATCTTGATACTACATTATGTCTTAACAGTATTGAAATTAATGTCCCCAATTCCCATTGTTTAAGACGCCATAACATTTTTCATATGAATTCATTTAAAAATAATATCGCCTACTTTAGCCCTCTGACCCAGATGCGTCGACTGTATAACAAGATAGAGTGCGCTGATGTGGATATTTTCGTTGACAATTTGTACGGATTTAAAAAAAAAGTTCTAGCGCTGTTAAAAAGTACTAACTAATTATGTTGTGTGAATTGTCTTTCTATGCATGCTCGCGTATTTCATATGTCTTTTACCACTCATTGCAATGTGTTACTTGAGTGACCTTGTATATAATTCTGTATTTTTATTTGTGATGTTTTTGTTTTTCTAATTGTATTTATTTGCATTTAATTGTATGTAATTGTAGATTTTTATAATTGTGTAATAACTGAGTTTTATAACTGGATTGTTCTCATGTAAGTGTAAACATCTGTAAAACCCAGTATAAATAAATAAATAAATAAATAATAACATATTGTTATTGAAACATGTTGGTATTGTTTATTAAAAAAGTGGTTTATACAAAGTTATCAGTTATTAATTAAATAATAAATAATGCCACAAAGTTATTTTGCAAAGATTTAAGAAAAAACTATTACAGTTCACCAAAATGTTCATGATCTCTTCTCATTGTAAGACAGATCATCAACAGATGTTGTTCGAGAGTATTATAAATAGAATCAACATCTCTAGCGATTATTCATCTCAATTCTATTCCACTAATAATAGCCTGATTGTAATCAGATCACACAGAGGTAGCTGTTAGTTGGTACAGTGTTGATACAGACCAGGGAGACTCCGAGAATGGGCGCGGCCTCATCAGATATACCGGAATCTGGTCTCAAAACAGGGTCTCACATTGAAGGTGATACACTAATTCTTGAACAATTCGAAATCGGAAGGCCCCGCCTTTTTTTGTAAGGGATTTAAAAAATACTTGAGAAGTTTTTTTTTAAAAGGTTGGAGATGGTATTTGAGAGTTGTTTTTTTACAGATTGATTTCGTAAAGGACTGTAAAAAACATAAACTCCTGTCTTATGCATTGTTTATTATAATTTATTTACATAGAGTTTTCGGAACCAGATGAAGGCAGTAATTTTCATTTTATTTTAACCGTCAAGTGCGATAAATTTTCATTAAAAAAGTATCAAAATTCCGAGCAGTTACTCAGAGATTGTGAAATAGATAATAGGTATACTTATACTCTACTCGACGAGTGGCGCTAATAGCGTGTTCGCATTGAACAAGTAGTAAGTCAAGTAGCGAGTATACTTGCTGCTTGACTTGCTGAAAATAGTTCTAATTACGTTCAAGTAGAGTTCATTAGGGGGCATCCATCAATTACGTAAGACCAAAAGAGAGGGGGGAGGGGGTTCAGCAAAATCTCACGTTACTTGAAAAGAATATACGAAGTGGCTAAAATTTATCTCACCAAATGGGGGGTTGGAGGGGGAGGGGCCTAGATTGGAAGAAAAACTTCTCACGTAATTAATGTATGCCCCTTAGTGAACCGCCCGTTGCAAGATGACGGGCTACAACACAACAAAGTGAATTGGCTAATTAAGCTGATTGTAATGCTTATTTTAGAAGATGTCGAAGAATAAATGGTGAGATGAAAATAAATAAACTATGAACGCGAAAAGAGATCAATAGCAGCACAAATACAGAATTTTACACGACATAATATTTATTTATTAACATTAACTGTATAAATATACCATAAATAAAGATTACATGTCACAAAATCATAGTTGTACATAAGAAATAATAAAAGAGTGGAGGTCTTTACGCACCCGAAAAAATAAAACGAGATGGATTGACTCTACTAAATAGCTGAATAACCTACTCTGCTAAAATAGTGGTGTTCGGACGCGTTTAGTTACTAATATACTGTCTAATCGACTGAAATAATAGATGTGTGCGAACGGCTCTTAAATGACAGATAACGAGAGATACGACCGCAGTCTTTCTCGCTAAGTTAATGATGGTACCTACTAAACTAAAAGTGTTTGGTGTGAAATGTTTTTAAATTAAAAAAATAAATGATGGTGAGTAAATTAAACAAAATAAAATTGACGCCCTGTTTCTGAGACAAGGATCCGGGTCCTAGATATCAAATGATGGAGGTGTGCGCCAGGTGAGTTGTGTTTGATTAAGGACTAATGTTAATCAGATAGGTTTATATAGCGTCGAATTGTTATGAAATTATGTCTAGGGTAATTTGTAAACATGATTGAAGATGGGTTTTTATTATGTTGAAGTTGAGAAAGGAGTGTCAGGATGTGGAGGTGGATGGAAGAAGAAGTCGAGGAACACATTCTATATCCTGGCATACGTTCCTTGCTTCATTTACATTCATACATCGTCCCAGATATATGTACTCTTCGGTTATTTTCTTATTTGATACGACTCAAGTATTTTATTCCCTAAATCGGGTTCTTCTACCCCATAGGTTCTCAACGTGGGCGATAACACCCCCCTCGGGGCATTTCAGACCTTCAGGGGGGCGATAGAAGGCCAAGAGAAAATTGGGGGACGTTTCAGACTTTCAGGGGGGCGGTAGGATACCCAGAGAAACCCATCCCACCACCCCATCCTATCTTGCCCCATCCCATCAGGGGCCATCCATAAATAACAAATATTTTCCCTACCCCATTACGCCTCCTCCATTGTGGCAAATGTAACCCCATTGTGGTATCCCATTATGCCCCCTCCGTCGTGGTATTCCGTTACGCCCCCTCTGTTGTGGCAAATTTAACCCGCCGTGGTATCCCATTACAACCCCTCCGTTCGGATTCACAAGTAAGGGGGAAATAAAAATATTCTCAAAGTGGGCGGTGGGCAAAAAAAGGTTGAGAATCTATGTTCTACCCACTTTTATCTGTTGAAACTATATTAGATTTGAAAAAAAGGTTTGATTGTGGTATTATTTTTTTTTTTTTTGAAATGTTGTTTTCGAGTAAATCGAGTGATATATTGGAAAATTTTCAGGTAAGTGTTTTTAAAATTTTCGAAATTGGAAAACCTGTCCAGCGCCGTTCTTGCGGCAAATCACCCTTACTTTTACGCAAGTATATTTACATTTTTTGCGTTAGCTCCCCACACGACACCCTGAGAAAAAAACCACATCAGGGTCTATGTTTTCTTTGGGTTTGCTGTGTGGAAGGTCTTTTTAGGGAAGGGAAGGAGAGAAATTGGATGGGGTGGGTAGAAATCAAGGAGTCAATGTGTTCAGGGGTAATTAAAGTATGAATCCATCCCTCCCACTGCGGTGCAAGAGTCCGACTGGAGAGTCCGGCTGGACAGTCTGGAGTGTCCGGAAACTTCAAAAAAACAACCTCACCAGTCAACAATGTTAGTAAACAATGTAATATGAATTTAAATTTGTCAATTTGACTGGCCTAAAACAGGATCCATTCCTAGTTGGCTAGTCAAAGTTTCCACATATGTTTTATTGTTCAATTTTATGTGAAATAAAGTTATTATTATTATTATTATTATTAGTCTCTCCCGATCCGGCCCACCACAAAGTACGTGGACAAACGCATTTGCTGCCAAGACCTATACAAACTTCATCCCATGAACCCGGACACACCTCCTAAGTCACCAAACGTAGCGAACCACTCTGGGCGACCTCTGACTCCCAAATTGACACTTATATCATGGTGGACAATACTCCCGGTATCGCCCTGCTGTAAGACAACCATTCAGAATTGAAACGTTGCTTGAAATGGCGTAAGCCGTGTTTGATGACCAGATCTGAATAGCCAGGTTCCCCACCTTCTTTTTCTCCATCTCCTTTCCCTCCCCACTACCTTCAGCCTCACAACATACCCCAATTGGGCATGCCATAGTCTCACTGGCTTGAGACGGGAGTAGTTGGGACTCTTGTGCGGTATTAATGTTTAAAAAAACAACCTAAAGTTCCCCTTTGTACAATTAATATCTGCAGGAAATATAATTCATATCATTCAATAAAGATGTTCTGTATTTTTAAGGCACAATTTAACGTTTTTCTGGTCCTTTTAATTTACAAAAAAATATGGACACTTTTGAGATCCAAAGTAGGTCGGCACTCGGCACTACCACAGTGTGCGGGCTACACAGATTAATGCGGCGTGAGGTCTGCCACTAGTAATACGAATAAATAGTCCAACTAAATACCATAATCTGATTATCGCCACTCCATTGGGAGTGCTTATCGACTAAAATAAAACAAATTGATTTGTCGGTCGATCCCTTGGGCTCTAAGTGACACAGCATGGACTGGCCTAATATGATGAATTAGTATGTTCGAAATGATAAAGGTTTTAAACTAAACATCATTGATTTCCGACGAAGGGCTAGAGAGAGTATAGAGCCATTAAAATGTGTCTTGGCAAACGCTCCTTGCTTCATTCACATTCATCCTCTTCTGTTATTCTGATTCTTGACATGATCGGACTTGAATATTTAATTCACTCGATTGTTCCACGTCTTCCCCGAATGCCATCGACTTCTTCTACCATCCATTCTGGCGTCATAATATATTCTTCAGGTGAGTACTTTTTTTTTTCGTTTTTGCATTAACTTCATAAAGGAGGCCCTGAGGAAAAATTTTCCCACATGTTATCTTTGAGCATGCTGTGTGGAGGGTATTTTTAGGGAAAGGAAAGAGATGAAGTTCAGGAAAGGAAAAAGGTATGAGGGGTGGGTAGGAATCTGGGGGTCAATACGTCCAGAAAGACCCATGAATCCATCCCTCCTACTGCTGTGCAAGGTTATGAATCGAGGGAGTCCGGCTGGAGAGGTCAAAAGATCTACCTCTACCAGCCACCTCCGATCCGGCCTGCCACGCAGTAGGTGGGCAGACATATCCGCCACTAAGACCTAGACATACCTCACCCCATGAATTCGGGCACCCCTGCTAAGTCACCAAACCTAGCGAACCACTTGGGGTGGTCGCTAGGTTTGGTGACAAAGACATGATCCGACTCGAATATTTGCTTCACTTGGTCGTTCCACGTCTTCTTCGAATGCCACCAACTTTTTCTACAATCCATTTTGGCGTCGTAATATATTTTTCAGTTAATACTTTGTTGTTATTTATGAAAATAATAGTACGATATTAGCTGTGTAAATTTCGTAATGTCAAAGCTCACCGTTCGAGAATTCGATCGACTGAATTTTCCTTCAGCACCTAAATAAACATTGGAAATATCAAATAAATAGGTTTTTTTTCTTCAAACACGGCTGTGTTTGGGGACCAGATCTGAATAGCCAGTTACTTCTCCACCTTCCCCTTCCCCATATCCTTCCTCTCCCCACTACCTTCAACCTCACGATACACCCCAAATGGGGATACCATAGTCTCACTGATTCCAGACGGGAGCAGCCGAGATTCTTGTGAAGTATTACTATAATTTTTTTTTTTATAAAATACTTAGTTTGAACCACATTCATTGTAAAAAGCCCACATGTTTCGTGAGCCATCATGTTTCGTGATACTTACTTCATTATTTTTTTTTAGTTTTAAGTAAACCCTAATGAAGTAATCATTGCTTACGAAACATGTTGAGTTTTAAACATTAAAACTGGTTAAAAATAAGTATTTTAATAACTTTTAAATAAATAGGTAACTGAAAAAGTAATGTAGGTACCTAGACTTACCCAAAGTAATTGAGTTTTCCACAAAATTTACATGACAAAAATGGTTTGTGTGGACAGTTTGGAAGCTATAACTTTAATTTTTTTATAATTTTCGATTTGATAATGAACATAAGAAAGGTTCTAGAAAGTGGAAATTTTATCTCAGGGTGATAAATAATAATTGAACCATAAATTTGCTTTGCAAGTGTTCCTCAAGGCTACCACTTCGGTCCTGTTATATTTTACAAAGAAACACAACGGTAGGCCGGCATGCTGGTGGGTCCTACGTCCAACCCACCGCTTTATTTAATCGGATGCCAACAGATTAATAAAATGATGAAGAGATTATGACATTATTTAAACAAGGGACAACTGAAACACCTCATTCACCAGCCAAGAGGAAATCCTTTGATAAACTTCGTTGATGAACCATTTGAACATTAAATCTTAATACATTTTTAATTGCTTTTATTTTGTATATTTTGTTTGACACTAGAGGGTGAAACGCCATACCTACATATTTATTGTGTCACACCCGTGCTTCTTGCTTTGTTCAGATAGATATTATTTTTTAGATTTTTAACAAAATTCGACTCACATACCTACCTAATTGATTGATTTCATTGTGTATGGTCATTGACCTAGTGTATGGTGTGTTTTTCCCATCCAGTGAATATATAATCTCTAGAAGTGTCAAATACCGATTTGCAAGAAAACTGTTTATACAAGGGTTCCATAACGACTCAACAAAGTGGCATTTCAACAACTCTTTGAAAAGTTATTAAATGTGATGAAAAAAAGCTCATAACCTAACCTTACGTAACCTATTTAACTTAGTTTTTTTTCATTAGACGGCCTCCATGGTCGAGAAGTAAGGCTTTTGACCAGCAATCCAAATCCCGGCGTGCGCAAGTAAATTTTATTGATTGATTTTTTAAATTTATTTCACAATTTAATCGTTAATAATATATAACATATATTATGCGGCACGTTCTGGATTGGAAGATACTCTCAGTATCGGCCTGGTGCAAGACCATAATTCAAAATTAAAACGTTTGCCTGAAATGGCTTTAACCGTGTTTTGTGACCATATACGAATAACCAGGTATTTTCCACCTACCTCTTTTCAATTTTCTTCCCCTGTCCACAACTTTTAGCCATAGTCTCACTGGAACAATTAGGACCGTGCGGTAATCCCGTAAAAAAGGTTGTTGCAAATTTCCTGCAGGATCTCAGCATCAAAACACCCTCTCCAAACCGTCCTTCAAACCTTCAAGCCCTTCCAGGAGACTCCTGCCACCCATCAAATTAAAGGATTTTGATTATATCCGCTGAGATATCGGATGTCTTCTTGAGGGGCGGAGTGACAAAACAATGCATTGTCATCTAAAGTTATCTCGTAAGGGTAGTGGAAATTAGTGACACGCAAGGGGAGAATTCTTTCAACAGTTTTAAATTCATTATTGTCTCTTGGGACGGTGCGAAAAAGAACAAATCGTCTGGCTGTTACCGTAATTTAAAGGGAAGATTGCAAACATGGACGTCAGATGGGTTTGCTGTGTTTGTTCTGCCGGTATTTTGATTGTTGATAACATTTCAGATCACATGATTTACATTGAACACGTTTACATGATGATTTTGCATTTTTTTCCCAGTTAAACACCGGCTTGGCCTCCCTGCTTTTCTGAAGGAACTGCTTGTCCCGTTTGCGAATTTAATAAGGAATCCTATTGTATTTATAAACAAAGGGTTTATAAAACTAACAACAACAAACCAACTGTCAGCGTGTTTGCAAATAGTTCAAAATTACATTCTCCATTACCTACTCTGATAGAGAGAGAGAGATCTGCTTGATCATATAGTGAGTAATTCACATAATTGACAACAGGTTTTAGTCAAGTTCCAAACCTAGTGGCTTTGAGTTTTTACTCTGCAGAGGGCAATTATAATTAGTTTTCAAGCTTATTGCTTTTTAAACCTATCTCAAAAGTATTTGTTCGATATGTAGTCAAGCCAGGTGAGAATAATTCGTTTTTAAGACCTTATTTTTTTAATTTTATTATATATATTTTTTAATTTGTGACCATGGTCGGCTCGTCTTGGCTGTGAACTAGCAAACCGGTTTTAACGTTTTTTTTATTTGCATTTTGCATCCCACTTGCCCAGAGCCAGTGAAAATATGGCATCACAAATCGGGATATGTTGTGAAGCTGAAGCGAGTAATAAAGCGGGGGATATGGGGGAGAGAAAGGTTGATATGATAACGACTTCTGAAGAGAAATAGTCATCACGCGTAATAATAAATATAAACTTTTTTTTATAAATTGAATAATATCTAATAATATCATTAAACAGAAAAGCGAAAAACTTAAAAACAAAATGGATTTCTACAAATGAAACTCGATAGCCATAAAATGACTTGTTACATTGATTGAGTTAGTGTGGGAAGGAAAGGAGGAGATGGGTGATTGGATTCCCGTAGAGATCACCTGGAAGATGCTGTGATCTGCGATGGTTCCTCCATCAGAGGATACAAGATATTATCTAATACGCAGTTAAACGCATTTGCGACTCTCAATCGAAAAATTAAAACAGAAAAAGATACGGTCACATCTTGAAATTGAATCTAGGACCTTAACCTTGAGCTAATGGGACCCTTCGGTCATATTTAACTGTATCGTACTTCTAATAAGAACTCCTAACATTACCTTCATTTTCCTAACGCATATTTTATTGGCTGCTATCTTTAGTTATCTAAATGGTATCTTGAATAAGTATAGCGATTTTTATTGACAATTTCTTTATTAAGTGGCATGCCTTGCTAAAGAATATAGAAATATGCCACTTAATAAAGAAATTGTTTCTCCTTGAGTGTCCTTTCTCATTCGTTCCCCTTCCGCCTCCCCTTCCTATCCTGAATCCCCTTCCCCTCGCGTGTTCCCACTCCGCCTTCCCTTTCCTCATTCCCATTTCCCGCTTCCACCGTCCCGCGAACCCCCTTCCCTAGTTCCCCTCCTGCATTCCATACATTCAGTCCCGTTACATTCAGTTTTCTAACAGCTATTGTGCCACCTATTGTATTTTTTTATACAAATTTTATAATGCTAGGGCTCACTACTATATGTAGAGATCGGATGAATGGTTTAGCAACGCAGAGATATCTCATATACTCGCTTATATATATAGACAGAAGCAAGCATATTTTGATTTTTATAGATATGCGACATCTATTGACTTTTGTACAAATCTGTAAAGAATGTTTATTATTATTTTTACTTAATGAATAAAACCTTAAATTGTAATATTTAATCATTGAAGACAATATTAGCGATGCTCAATTGAAATTTTGAATCAGAAAAATTAGAAAAAGATACAGTGATCATTATTCACACATAAGAGGTTTCAGTGATCGAATTGGTTTAAGCGCATGTCCCGGTAAGACAAGAGATTCTGAGTTCGAGTCCCAGTTGCAACCGTTAGCTTTTAATTTTCCTGTGTTGATATTTTTGTTTAGATTTATTAGTATTACTTTCTTAAAAGATATTATTACTTCTTTAAGGCAAAGGAAATTATCCTTGTACACTCGAGGATAAAAACTTATGTAAGTACAAGGAAGTTACGAAAACTACGGAAAATTGATACGTTTTTCCTAATATCAGTTACTTGTTAAATAATTAATATGATTGAAATCCCTATTTTATTGGGATTAGTTACTATTCATCGATTCGAGTATCAATTAGTAAACTCGGACTTTATAAATATCTTGGCGGCGGATGCGTCTGCCCACCAGCTGTGTTTCAGGCCAGATCGGGAGAGACTAGATTTATGATACTTTATAATATAAAGTATCATAAAACTAGTCTATACTAAAGTTTATGACGACCTTTTGTACTCTCCAGCAGGACTCTCTCAGAACATCGCCTTACACCGCAGTAAGTGGATAGATTCATACATCTGTCACTCTTGGACACACATAGAATCCCACCCATGACGGCCGGCGTAGCACAGCGGTAAGGCGCTTGACTCGCACACCGAAGGTCGCGGGATCGAATCCCGGCGCGGCGTGGCAAATAATTTTTATTTGATTGTTTTGTGTTATTTTACAATTTACTCATTTAAAAATAATATATAGTATATTTGCGGCACGTTCCGGAGTGGAAGATACTCTCAGTAACGCCCTGGTGTAAGACCATCATTCAGAATTGAAACATTGCTTTAAATGGCTTTAACCTTGATTGGTGACCAGATCTTAACAGCCAGGTACTTCCCCATCCTCCGCTTCCTTATCTCCTTCCCCTCCCCGCTACCCTCAGCCTCACAACATACCCAAATTAGGGATTCAGGCGGGAGCAGTTGGGACTCTTGTGCGGTATTCGTACAAAAAAAAAAAAAAAACCCAGCCCTCATAACTTTTTCCTTCCCGGAGGTTCCTCTACTTATTTTTCTAAAACTACCCTTCACCCAGCATCCCCAAAGATGACCCTATCCTCAAGAAAAAGCAATATTTCGATTCTGAATGGTGGGTTTTTATCAGGGCGATACTAAAAGTATCTAACCCTTAATTCTGGATCCATAGTCTTGAAAGCTTAAAAAAGTATATGGAATTTGTAACATTATTTATTAAGATCTCTTCAGAATACGAAATAGCCTTCCTAAAAGCTGAATGGCACAGAGTAAATAAAAATAAAGGAAGAGAAGAGAGAAGAAGGTGAGGGTGGGGGGGGGGTGGGGGAGAGGGAGGGGTAGCGAACAAAAAGGGCGCGCAAGATGGCGGCTAAAAGCGTTCCATCGTTCTCTATTCAAATATTTGCTGCACGCCCTCAAGCGGACCCAGTGGACATGTGAATAAGAGGTTCCATACAACTCAGAATCAACTCAACTCTTAAATTCATTAAAACCTACGAACGAAAAAAAAATCAAAAATAGCCCGTTAAGTAGCGTAACCCTTTTAACCAATTTTTTATTCATTTTTTCATCCCTTACGATTTTTGAAAGGAAGTGTTCAGTTGAGTTCACTCTGAGTTGTCGGGTCACCGATAAGAGCAAAAAAGTTTTTGGTTGAAAATGGTGCACGAACAACACATACGGCCGGTATATTATTTGATCTTTATCTATGCTTGGTTTTTAAAATGAACTTAACACATATCGTAATACGTATATGTATATACAGCATATGTAAATATGTATATATCGGAACTATGTGTCCGACAAAACTTAAGCGACAGACAGCTTACTCTAAGGTCAGCAGATCTATATGTTACTAATCGTTTAATCGAACTTTCTAGGTCAAATCGAGCCGTTTAGTATGATCGATCTTTTCGTGTAACTGGCCATCTCATATGGAATAAACTTCCCTCAACTCTTACTTTTCCAGAATTTGTCTGAATTTAAACGGGATTTAAAAACAATATTATTTAAAAAATCATACCATTCATGAATCCTACCATCTTTTCAATATACGTAATAGTCATGTTCTCAAGTTTCCGGTAATTATTTGGTTTCGGTTTCCTCCTAATTATATTTTTATGTTTAATGTCCGAATTTAATTTATTGTTAGAAGTTAGTAGGTATATTATACTTTAGTTTAAAAGTTCTTATTTTGTCCTGTACTACAATATCCCGTAATTATTGTCTATTATTATTGTCCTGCGTGTGCTATAACAGCACTGTTTTTGTTAATCTTTGTTCTCTTGTCATTGTTTTGTTAATACTGTATATTCTTTATTTCATATTATTTTATCAATATTTTGTAATGGACTCGTAAGGAGCACTGTAGGGTTTATTTTCATTTTTATTATTTTATATGTTCAATAATATTATTGTTTTATGTATAAAAACAGTTTATTATAAACAAGTTTTGCTTTGCAAGATTATTTTTTTAATTTATAATAGTTAAGCGTTAAGTGAAATGACACAAAACTGCGCTATGCAAATGTAACGTTATTATTATTATTATGTACTTTTAAAATAATGTAAAAACTGTGGGTTTTTTACATTAGGTCCACACGGGAAGCCCGTAGGAGGATAATTTCCCTCAGGGCCTGTGTCATCTTTGGAGGTGGTGTATGGAGGGCCTGTTTAGGAAAAGAAGGAAAAGTTCTGGAAAGGAAAAATGTCTGAGAGGTGAGTAGGTCTGATCTGGGGGTCAGTGTGTCCAGGAGCGACGGACGAATGAATCTGCGTGTTCCAAGAGAGCTGTTGGAGAGGTCAAAAGGTTTCCCTCAAACAGTCTCTCCCAAATTTGACAAGTGTCAATAGTAACACCTCAACGTCTAAAAAAGGAATCTAGTTGCAAGTGTAACTAAGATTTATATTTTTTTTTTATAAAATAATTTTATTTTATATTAATACCGCTCCCGTCTGGAGCCAGTGAGACTATGTCACCCGCAATTGGGGTATATTGTGAGGCTTGGGCTAGGGACTCACGGAGCGATTTTTACCCGCGCCCGCCGCGGTTGCGGGATGGAGTTTTATTTTCAAAACTCACGAGACCGGAGTTTTTTGCGGGCCCGCAGCCGCCGCGGTTGCGGTTATCGATCGCAATCTTGGCGGTTGATTACCGCAAGACGGGCGGTTGCAAGACGGGCAGTAAACGATCAGTTGAGTTCCAGACCGACAGTAGATCGACTTCAATATCAATATCCATTTTGTTGATAAACGTGCACAAACGCGTCACCACGCAACGACTAATAACAAGTCACTGCCACTGGTCACTGCAAAATGCGTCGGGATTTCTCTACACCCCTCCCCGCTGCCCACTGCGGTCGCCCGCCAACCGATCGCAGAGCGCGCGGGAGCAACCCGCCGCGGTTGCGGGACCGCTATAATATAACGTCATTGCGTCCGCGCCCGCCGGTACAAGATGACCGCCGGTGCAGCGGGACCCGCAAACAATCGCACACGCCGCGGGCGTAAAACGCGTCGTGAAATGTGCTTTAATTTTTTACATAAATATCTGCATTCTACAAAGGCTGCGGGCCCGCAACCGCGGCGGGCGCGGGTAAAAATCGCTCCGTGAGGCTAGGGACTCACGGAGCGATTTTTGCCCGCGCCCGCCGCGGTTGCGGGATGGAGTTTAATTTTCAAAACTCACGAGACCGGAGTTTTTTGCGGGCCCGCAGCCGCCGCGGTTGCGGTTATCGATCGCAATCTTGGCGGTTGATTACCGCAAGACGGGCGGTTGCAAGACGGGCAGACGCGGCGGGTTGCTCCCGTGCGATCGCAGAGCGCGCGGGAGCAACCCGCCGCGGTTGCGGGATCGCGCCCGCGCCCGCCGGTACAAGATGACCGCCGGTGCAGCGGGACCCGCAAACAATCGCACACGCCGCGGGCGTAAAACGCGTCGTGAAATGTGCTTTAATTTTTTACATAAATATCTGCATTCTACAAAGGCTGCGGGCCCGCAACCGCGGCGGGCGCGGGTAAAAATCGCTCCGTGAGTCCCTAGCCTTAGTCCCTAGCCTGTGGGAAGGAGATGAGGGAGAGGATGTTGAGAAAGAACGTGTTTTTTTCAGATAGTCACAAAACACGGCTAAACCCTTTTCAAACAACGTTTCAAATTCTGAATGGTGGTCTTACACCAGGATGATTCTTAGAGTATCTTCCACACCGCAATGTACTGCAAATATACTGTATATTATTTGTAATTAATTACTTGTGAAATAACACAAACCTGGGATTTGAAACCGCGACCTCTGGATTGCTATTTGAGGGCCTTATCCTTCGACTACGGAAGCCGTCAATCATATTAAATTTTACCAACAATTAAATTTCATCGGGGCTTCATATACAGCAATATAGCTTAGAAAGCATATAGAGTAACAACGCGACCTTCAGATTCTTAGTCAAGGATATTTACCTTTCAACGACAGACAATAGCCAAAGACAATTGAAGAAGAAGAAATATAATTATTTTACATTTCAGTGTTTGCGAAGTTTTCCACAAGTCCACTGGGTCCGGTTTCATCAGGAGAGGTAGCCATGATTGATCGGAACTTCCGGCCGCCATGACAACACGATAGGGGGCGGGGAGGGGGAGAAGTACGGGGGGGTGGAGGCAGAAGGTTGCCGCAGATCAATCCAACGTTCCTACACAACCTTCAAAATATATAGCTCCCATCCTATACGTACCAATATATTGTGTTCCTACGTGAATTTAGGAAGGTACTTACTTGGGAAATATTTATTTATTTATTTGTAAGAAATAAACATTTTTTTAATATATGGATTAAACAAAATATCAAAAAAGTTTCTTTTAACAATGCTGATTCATCAATCGTCTAGTTAAAACATATTTGAAAAATCTAAATTGAGTTGAGTATGCAGTTATATGAAAAAGTGTACTCTCTATCTGGTACAATACTCAGATTACTCATAAACACCACCAAATCAATTATAATGCACAAAAATTGTATTGAATTAAACAAAATGTTGATGTTTTCTAGGTCACTAGTAGGATATTTCAAAATGTCATACTAATGTACCGGACCGTTATGTCTTCCGGTGTTATCTTATAGCATATTTATCTAAAGAAAACTGCCTATGCAACAATGCAACCCGCTAACACGGACTGAGATAATAAAATACTTAGGAATTTACGTTGACAACTATTTTAGGTGGACAGAACAAATACATAAAACAGCGGGTAAAGTCAGAAAACTTATATATTTTTTTAAGAACATACGAAACATAATGCCAATGAAGACCTTAAAAACTATATACTACGCTTTAGGCCAATCAATTATCACCCACGGTATGATCGGTTGGGGTGGTGCTGCGAAAACTAATATGGACCCTCTCAACAAAGCGCAAAAGGCCTTAATTAAAGTTATTACTAAAAAACCTTTTAGATTCTCTACAATACAGTTATTTAAAGACTTTGCTGTATTGAACATACAGCAACTGTACATCAAAATTATAGCTACACATTACCAACAAGACAACTTAAACCATCATACTGCACAACACAATTACGACACAAGACATAGACATCAACACATGACTCCGAAGACAAATACTACATATGGACAAAGACATTATCATAATCTGGCTCCAAAAATTTTTAATTTAATTAAAAAAGATGTTAAAGATATCCACATGACAAAAAATGCAAAACACAAAAAACCATATGTGGATAATCGACAAAGGCATTATATACTGCGGTCAGATAACCTGAACAATACAAGAACACACTCAACGCCTGTATTTTTCCTCTTTTCCTCTCAATTATTTTTATGACTCAAATTTGTTTCTATCATATTTTTTTTCTATTTTACTCTTTTATTTTTCTTTTATTGTATTTATCTTTCTAAACTAAAATATTTAATTTTTTTAATCTTATTTTTCTTCCAAGATTAATATATCAAAATTAGTTTAAATTCCTGCCACCTCGGAACAGGCTCAGCCTAGTGAGGTGGTTTATACCAAAAAAAAAAAATGTACATTGTATTTTGTATATATGTATTGCAATATCTTGGTTAATAAATAATTTAAAAAAATATATATATTTAATATGTGAAACACAGACACGTGTAAATAATATTTGTTGTATTGTAAGCATTCGAATATTACTTTCCTCACCATCTCAAAACTTTGTATTTGGAGATGTCTGACTAATCAACTGGACGATCGACTTACACAATTTTTTCCTTTTATATTTATTTCTGATAATTTTATATTTTTTAAATTTTTTATCCAATTGTAAACCATTGTAAGAACTCCGTTAGTAATTGCCCCGGTAGCTCAGTGGTAAAACACAGAGATTTTCTTTATTCATTTTACAAAAAACAGCATCCCAACCGCCTGGAGCCAGAGAGACTATGGCATTCTCATTTTCATTCGATTTGAAGATGAAGTTAGTGGAGAGGGGGAGCAGATATGGAAGACGAAAGTGGGGAAATTCAGATCTATTCACCAAAAATACGACTAAAGCCAATTTTCCAACGTTTCAATTCTGAATGGTGATCTTACACCAGGGTGATACTGAGAGCATTTTCCACTTGCCGCATACTTATCTTTTATTATTTTAAATGATTAAATTGTGAAATAACACAATTCTATCAAATAAAATTTACTTGCGCATGCCAGGATTTGAACCCGCAACCTTCGGATTGCTAGTCGAGAGCCTTACCCCTCGACCACGGAGGATGTCATTATAATATACATTCAATATATTTCAAAAGCAATAAAGAAAATTACAAAAAATCGTTGAATATATGTCAAAAATATGTCAAACTACAAAGTGACTGTTTTCTACCAAAAAAAAATACATGTGTGCAGGTATTTAAGCGGTAGAAGCGAAACCTTCAGAAAACTAAAGTAAACAAGAGTGGGGAGGCTACGACAAAGAGGAGACCGATTATTCTGTCTCGCAGGCTCAATCATAAAGATGTATGTGTTTGTCTCTTTTTAGTGTCGCTATTTATCGTTTCATCGAGTTTCAAATCACTTCTTCTTCTTATTCTTGTGCTCTGTCCGTTCAACGGACGTTGGCGATCATGTTGGCTATGCGGACTTTGTTTACTGCGGCCCAGAACAGCTCTACAGTAGACTGGCCAAACCACTCTCTCAGCTTTTTCAGCCATGAGGTTCTCCTTTTTCCAGGGCCCCGTCTTACGTCAATATTTCAATGTTATGAGATGCAAAATCTCATACTTCTCTGGATGTCTCATCACATGTCCAAGTTATTGAAGTTTTCGGATTTTTATAGTTTTAATAACTTATTTTTCTTTATTCATCCGAACCATAACATTTTCGTTCGTAGGATTTTTTAAAGTAAACAAGTTTATACTTGGTTTGATCCCTATTTGCGGCTGTTACCTTTTTAATTTGTATTTTTCTGTTTCACATTTCGTTTAAATTTATTAACATATCTTCTCCTTTAATGTTTAAATATTAATTTTATTCAATTAAACGTAAAAAATGATAAATTCGCATAATACATATTTCGCCCAGCATCACCTAACCCCTAAAAACTTTCGTGAAAGGTGATATTCGTGTCTCGGCTCGGGTTCCCGGCGTCCCGGCCTAGCACGCGACCATAATCAATTACTCTTCTTCTTTTTATTACTTTTATTACTCTTCGCGTCGCCCCGGCCGCCTGGACCGGGGGTCTGCAATACCTCCACTAAATGTGACAAATAACACAATAACCTCACGACAATAACGCATTGTTTTGTTGTGTAAAAAAGACAAATAACACAATACGTTACTTGAATAATGAATAAAAATAACATTTGAATGATTTGTATAGCGCCGTTTTGTGAAAAATTAACTCAAGGGCGCTGTACAAACTTATAATATATTTCTACAATCTTACTTCTCACTACAAACTAGGCAAAAGATTATAACAACTTATGGCTAAAAATTGCATGCACCGGTTCATCGATCACCGATACGAAACTATATGTACAATGATTTGACCAATGAACGCGATGCTGCGTAAAAATATACTTTTTACAGGTAGAAAATATACAGGACCGTCACTAGAGATTAAGGCGATCCACTAGTACAGGAAAAAATCGAAATCGGAATTCACGCCCTTTTATGGGAGGAGTTTAAAAATACTTGAGAAAAAGCTTTTGGAAAGGTTGGATATAATAAATAAATAATATCACCGTTTAGTTCTTATATATAATAAATGGATATAATAATAAATAATATCACCGTTTAGTTCTTGAAAGTCAAATCTACTTTTAAATGAATAGACCTTTTTTATATGGGAGCGCGAATTGCATGCCACGTTATGAACAGATATGTCAAGTCCAAATTCGCAAAGTAAGGTTCTGAGTATTTTCATAGTCGAATATTTTGTTTCCGTAGACACTTTTACAAATGTTTCATGATTTACTTACTCCAGTAAACAGCGGCTTTGTGTTTCGCGTCTCCATGTATCTCGATGTCATAGTATGTGTTCCATAAACATACAACGTCCGTGAGTAAAATGTACGATAAGAGCTCGACACTGGTCCGGACAAGAATGATGACGTCACATTTTTTAGATTAACGCGTGGCTCTCGCAAGCCCAGCCGGTTCCGAAAAATGGTTCCAATGGGAGGGGGAAATAACACGCCTTTTAGCACGTAAGGGCAAGTGCACATATTTTGTACGTCCGTGGAGAGTCACTAATATTGCCTTCGATGATTAAATATTAAAAAATGTTTTTTTTCGTTGTTAGTTTTTGGGGTGTTATGCCGTGTTGCGCTACCTCCTACTATAGCCGACGTTTCGGACAGCGTTGCAGTGTCCATCATCAGGGCAGATCCGGTAGATCCGACGATGTGACACATCGTCGGATCTACCGGATCTGCCCTGATGATGGACACTGCAACGCTGTCCGAAACGTCGGCTATAGTAGGAGGTAGCGCAACACGGCATAACACCCCAAAAACTAACAACGAAAATGCTTTTGGCCGTGAAAATCTAAAAACATTAAAAAATGTGGTTTTATTAATTAATTAATTCCCAAAAAAATATTATTGAAACTTTGAATCCCCCTAATATAGGTATTGCTGTAGACAGCAATCCTATGAAGGTTCTCGTTCTTGTATTCTCACCACTCAAAATGTTTTTGGGCTGACATACCTGTTACTTTAATATTGTTCACAAATTATTTTGTAGCTACCTGATTTCTCGGGACTGTTAAATAAATCCTTTATTACGATATTATTAAAAATACTCATAAGATTTGTGAAAGTAACAAGAAAAATAATTACAGAGACTTCAAACAGAAAGGGTTAGGTAATATTTGTAAGTTGCGGTTGGTTTGAGTGAAATCGTGTAAAATTCTCAGCATATTGTGTGTGAAACTTGGTTTATTTTATGGGAATCTATAAAACTATGTTAGAAAGAGTTGAAAAACCAACACGCACATAATATCAGAACATAATGAAAGCATATATTATGAAAATAGACATTTATTCATCGTACCCATAAAGCCTTTGTTCTAGGATAAATTTGGTGGACAAATCACAAAGCTTTTTATATTTTCAACACATTTTAAATTCAAAGAATTGAATTAAATTGTATTTATTGATTTAATAGTGTATCTACAAAAAAATAATTCACATCACACACAGACGTTCAGCAACTATCTTTTGACGCATGTCATAAAATAGTTTGGGGATGCGGTGATCAGGGTCTTTTTAAGTAAGGAAGTAGGGGAAGTTCTGGGAAGGAAAAAGATAGGGATGGGTAGGAATCTAGGGTTTGTTGTGTCCAGGAGTGATGTATTTTGCATTATATCTTAGCAGTATTGAAAAAAATGTTTCCATTTCCTATTATTTTTAAGATACCTGGCTTAAAAAAATGGCCTGTTTCAGCACTCTGACAAAATATAAATCCCTACAAAAGTCCCATTTGCTAAAACAATGGCATCCTCAATCGGGTATGTCGTGAGGCTGAAGGTAGTGGGGAGGGGAAAGAGATTGGGGGAGAGGAAGGTGTAGAATTATCTGTATATTCATATTTGGCCACCAAACACGGCATAACACCCAAAAATAAATAACGATAATACTTTTGGCCGTGAAAATCTAAAATCAAATAATACTACATATTGTTTTTAATTAATTAATTGTGAAATAACACAAATTAATCACATACATTTTTTTGCGCACGCCGACCTTCGGATTGGTAATCGAGAGCCTTAACCCTCGACCACTGAAGCTGTCAAAACCCGTCACACTTTGATTCTGATTTCATATCCTAATGGACGGATTGCAATCTTCTGACGTAGGCAAGACTGCTGTGTTCGATGTAGGTACCAGGATTTCAATAAAACGTGTTCCGAATACTTGGTTTACTCAATTCGAAAACGAATAGGTACATACTTTACAATACATGATTTAACTCTTTTCATATTAGGAGTAAAGCTCCTACAGTATTTTTTTTCAAAAATGTTCTTATCGAGGTAACAATAATACCATTTTTATATTTGTGGATATCGATTACAGACATGCCATTCACCTCAAAACAACCTAACCTAACCTTACTTAATAATAGCAACTTCCAACCAAAAGTACCCTCGTTTCTATAGTCAATATGTACCTAGTAGGTAGGTACCTGCCGATTAAATATTTTAGGGGAAATGGACAAATTTATAGAAATTGTCTGAAATGCATAAAGAATAAAAATTATTGTAGTGTTTGTTCAACCCTTTTAGAATTTTGAATGTGTCCAAAATTCAAGAATTGGCTTTTTTTTTGACCATTATTGCAATTTTTTCCCACGAACTTTTGAATGCTAAATTTAACCCTTTTTTGAAAAATTTTAACCCTCTTATTCGATAACTTTTATCATTTGAAACATTAATTTTAAAATTATTTAGGAAGGTTGGGCTAGGTGTGTTTTATAAGGAAGTAATTTTGTAAAGATTTATTGGACTATAAGGTAATATATTTAATTAAAACTTACCAAATGTGTTGTCCGTTAAAAATAATTTAAAAAGGCGGGATAATTTTTTTGAGATTCTAACCATATTTTAGTAGGTACCTTGGGCTTTGATTTAAGCTTTATGTGGGTTAAGGTGATCCAATAGTTCAGGAAAAAGTCGAAATCGGAATTCACGCGAGGAATTTATGGGAGGAGTTTAAAAATACCTTATAAAAAGCTTTTGGAAAGGTTGGAAAAGGTATTTGAGATTTTTTTACAGGTTGGTTTCGTAAAGGCCTGTTAAAAACATTAATTCCTTTTTTACGCATTGTTTATTGTAATAAAACGGAAATTTAAAATTGATTTTACGAAACCAAGCGGCGCGGAACCTAACGCCTGTTCCCCGCTCCGGCCGGGGGAGGACTGGCAGAAAATGGGTGCGGCTACTGGCTAGTACAGAGGTTCCCAAAGTGGGTGCCGCGGCACCCTGGGGTGCCGCGGACAGAGGTCAGGGGTGCCGCGAGGCCCCCAGAGAATTGTGCTCTTGGGGGTGACACTCGGTCCCGAGGCTACCACAGATAGACATTATATGACAGGGGTGCCGTACAAATTTTCTAAGGGTGCCGCGACTTGGAAAAGTTTGGGAACCCCTGGGCTAGTTAGTAGTACTTTGGTGGACGGTATAAGGTTCAATTTGAAAATCCAAATTCGTTGACTGCCGTATTGTCGCCGTGATGTCAAAAATAACAACGCGAATGCCTATTGTATTTTGTTTTGCGATTTCTGGCGTAAATGTAATTTTTTTTGCGATTATTATAAAAGAAACTGAATTTGCTACATTAAACAATAAAACCGAAAAGGGGTTTATAAGTACAGGAGTTTGCACTTGAAAGTGATATTTTATAGATATAATACTTTATTTTTTTCTAGGCTTATTAAAAATCTTTTTTTAAGGGCCAAGAAATGTTCTACACGCAGTATTTAATTAAGTATTTAAAAACACATGATATTGTATGATACTAGATTTAAATATGGATTTCTGGTCAAAATGCTTGATTATTACTAACAGATAATTATCTTTTTAATCAAAATTATAGGAAATATCTAGTACGGTTATGTGTTATTTTATTTATTTGTGTTTTAAAGGAACCCAGTTTGTGATAAAACACAACAGCCTAGTTGATACCTTTTTGAAAATTGAAACATAAAGTTCATTCATGTTTAAAGTTGTATACTATATTATTACGTTAGAGTGGTTGGACGATACAACATCTCTTTCTATACTATAAGATCCACATATTATTCTAACTGTGACGGCAAAAGGGACTTCCCACAATTATTTTTCAAAAACTTTTTTACGTAAGACTTATTTCTTACCGAATTTAAATACTTTCCCTAGGTTCGTAGAATTTTTTATATATTTTTTTATATGAGCTCTACACAGGAGGCCTTGAGGAAAATAATTTCCCTCAGGACCTATGTCATCTTTGGGAATGCTGTGCGAAGGGTTATTTAAGGATAGGAGGGAGAGGACAGTTCTGGGAAGGAATAGGGTTTAAGGGTAGGAATCTGGGGTTCAGGGTGTCTCGGTCATCCGCCTCGAAGACCCAGACAAACCTCACCCCATGAACCCGAGCAACCCTGCTAAATCACCAAACGTAGCGAACCACTTGGGGTGACCTACGGCAGAATTGTTGGTTATCCAATGAAGGTTCCCGGGGCGGCGGTATCCATTCCCGCCTCCCATATTGTAACAAGGTTAGCTCATCGATGGGGTAGAGTGGTGATTGGCTAAACATTCGTGACGTAGCTTGAAGTCCATGTTCACTGGGAGATTTGAATGTATTCACGTTAGGCGTTCGAAATTTCGAAAGCGACCCGATGATTTTTTACGGGAGGCATTTTCTACGAAACTTGAAACTTTCCCTCCTTGGTCAGTTCCGTGTAGTGTAGTGTGTACCTACTAGTGGTAGGTACCTACCTTCACACTATCAAGGTCACACTATCAAGGTCACACTACCACTTAAAACTACCACTGAAACTTTCCCTCCTTGGTCAGTTCCGTGTAGTGTAGTGTGAAGGTAGGTACATACTAGTGGTAGTGGTAGTGGTATTACTAGTGGTAGGTACCTACTTTCACACTATCAAGGTCACACTATCTAGGTACATACCACTAGTAGGTACCTACCTTCACACTTCACTACACGGAACTGACCAAGGAGGGAAAGTTTCAAGTTTCGTTACAGTTTGTTATTTTTGTACTTAAACTGGATGTAAGATTCTCACAGCCAGTACTGTTATAATAAATATTATGGATTTGTCTTGTTTAGTTAATTAAATATGACCGAATCGGATAGGGACAAATTAGCTCAGTCAGTAGAGCTCCGCTCTGGCAAGGCATAGATTCTGGGTTCGAGGCCCAGATGTGACCGAAACTTTTAAAGATTATTCTGTTTTCAGATTTTCGATTGAGCTTCGCTAATATATATTTTTTTTAAATGAAAGACAAACATTCCCGGGTTACGAATAACCCAACAATGTTTGAAAATCTCCTACTTCCACCACAGAAAGCCAAAAATGTTGCTTGTGTTGTGATGGAGGACTTAGCCAGCCGAAGAATCGAACACGCGACGCTCGGGTGGGACCCAAGCGCTATGCCCACTCAACCACTGACCGGTCAATTGTCTTCATTTAATTAAAATATTATTGTCTTCATTTAATTTAAATATTACAATTTTAGGTTTTACTCATTAGCCATTGCAGCGATTTTGGTCGAAAAATGGACCACTTTTATTTTTCTGCGATTGATAGCGGTCTAAAAATGGACCACATTTTACTACCATTCGTAAAACATTTATTGTAATTATTTAAAACATTTTGGCCAGCCATTTATCTTAAAACGAAGCTTTTGAAATGCTTTATCTATTATGACCATATATTTCTCAAATCCGAACTTCGTAGACTATTTTAGACCGATGTTTAAATATATTTTTTTTAATATTTTTTCCCGCTGAATTTTTGATCAGCTGTTTGTGTGGATAAAATTAAGTCATTTTTTTCTATATATATGCATCTTTCATTATAAAGTATACCACAGACAACATGTAGAAATCGAAAACATTCTATGCTAACCCGAATAAATATCCCTCACGGCAGTTTCAAGTAAAAAACACGCAGGATTCCCGCGATTATAAATTTTACGATTTTTTAGTATTTTTTTTATAAATCCTACAAATTTGAGATAAATCTTAAAATACAGTTCAATTCCATTGACTTACAGCACTATAATAATGTTTTTAAGTCTCCATGTTAAAATTCGAAGGTATGATTTTTTTATGTTGTCGAAAAATTTAAAAAGTTAACTTCTGGGAAATCTCGAGCAATCGAGGTAAATTTATTTATTTCGCGTGGTTTTTAAAAATTAAAATAAACAATGCATTTCCCCTATCCAGAAACAAGGTACCTACCTATACCAGTATATTTAATGAAAGTAAAAATAATGAAAAAATCAACAAAACATAATTTTTCCAAAATTTTGGTTTATTCCCTTTTGTCGATATTCGAAGTGTCCATCTGCCTCGCACCTGTGGTAACTTGGGGAGAAGGGTTGACATGACGGAAACCCGATATTTGGCCGTGGGTTATGACTGCTCGGGGGAAAAATGAACTAAATACTTTATTTTCGTAAGCCCCGTAACCCTATACCCCCGACGAAGGGAACCATTTCTCTTCCGAAACGTCAATCGGAAATATTGCAAAGGCAATTGTTTATTTTCTTGTTAAAGTGCCCGAAAGGTCAATTTTTTTTGCCAAAATTTATTGCGAATTTACCAAAATTCATAAATACAATTCTATCTTTTTTAAGGGTGATTTTTTTCCGTTGAAATGCACAATGAAATATTTATTTTAATCTGGAAAAGGTCAGTATTTTTTGTTATTTATTGCGATGTATTTTAGATTTCCGGAATTACTTCATTTTAAGGGTTTCGCGACTTTTCAACCCGCGACAAAATATCCCCCAACAAAATATCTACTAAAACCTAACCTAACCTAACTTAACCTAACCTATCCTAACGTAAGCTAACCAAACCTAACCTAACCAACTAAAAAACTGAAATAACAGAAGAGAATAGGCAAGAAATCTGAAATCAGATATAAACCGAGTAACCTAACCTAACAAAATCGGACAAATATAATACAAACATCCTATACAGACAATAAATTATGGTTAAAAAATAGTAAAATATAAAATAAGGTTAGGTTAGGTAAGATTTGGTTTCAATCCGCTACAAAATATCCCCGACAAATTATCCTACGGACAAAATATCCCCCAACAAAATATCTACTAAAACCTGACCTAACATAACCTAAGCTAACCAAACCTAATATAACCTAACCTAACGTAACAAAAAAATGGGATAAAAATAATACAGACGTCCTATAAAGACAATAAATTGTGGTTCAAAAATAGTAAAATGTAAAATAAGGTTAGGTTAGGTTAGGTTGGGATTTAGTAGATACTAGCTGACCCGACCACGCGTTGCTGCGGCTAACGAAATACAACGCCATCTACTGGATGGTTACCCAACCTTTTAACCACCGTCATCTGTTAATTTGAATACAAATCAAATCCACACCGCCCGTTTGCCAGCCCGCTACAGACATTCTCCTTTATAAATTATATATTTTAACCAATTTACACAAAACCCTGACAAAGTGTATACCTAAACCTTCGTCATGAATCACTCTATCAATTGGTGAAAACCGCGTGAAAATCCGTTCTAGTAGTTTTGAGTTTATCGCGAACAGACCGACAGACGCGGCCGAGGACTTTAATTTATAATATGTAGAGATTTTGTTGGCGGATGTTTTGTCCGTAGGATATTTTATCGGGGATGTTTTGTCGCGGGATAAAAAGCGCAGAACCTTTTCTTATCACCCTCTTTTTAAATTTTTAACGTCCGTTATTTTGAAATTTGGCAAAAATATGACTTTCATTGTGATTTCAAAAGGTCAGTGTAACTCTCAAATTTTGACAAAATGCCTCCAAATTCTATACGCCAAAAAACGGTTTTATTGTGAAGGGGTATTTTATTACTAGAGGTTAAATCAATATTTCTTTAAGGGTTGAATGGAATTATATTTAGAGGTTAAGGTTGTCCTTTGTTGATAACTAGGGGTTAACTTTTTACCTAAATACGTGGTAATAATTTTGGGCTTTGCGTTTTTGTTAATTTTCTAAGACTTTCTTAGGTAGGTACTTAATTGAAAAATATTTTTACGATTTTTTCACCGAGTTCTCACGAAATGTAACGATAATTTTTTTTTGTAATGAATTTTAAATTAATTGTAAATAATTTTGAATACAAGAAAGCAAAACCGTTATTTTTTAAATGAATTATAAAATTATTGACTTATTGTTCGACTTTACCAATTTAATTGAAAATACCTCAAAGATATCCTAATACCTATACAAATAAATCTAACTATGGTAACTTTTAACATTAACTCCACACTTTAGATTAATCGTATTGCTACGAATTGGTTTACATTATAAATACAAAAATGTGCTTCGAATAAATTAAAGCCTTTTCTAGTGTTTGTTACTTTATGAAAAATATATGCGTCAAATACCATAGTGTATTTTTTTCATTAGAAATGTATGAACGCATACAAGAAATAATTTTTTTTAAATATTGTTTTTTGGCTAAAATTATCTATGACAGTTTCCATTGATTAACTTTTTTTTTCTTATAAAAATATTCAACATATAAAAAATTCGGTGCTTTAAATCGTGAGCTTTAGAGATGCCTTTTATTAGCTACATATATTGGCTCGCCTTCATACGTTTGTTTTTTATGTTTTATGTTTTTCATAAAGTAACAAACATTAGAAAAAGCTTTAATTTATTCAAGGCACATTTTTGTATTTATAATGTAAACCAATTCGTAGTGGATGTCTCTCAGTATTTCTAAAATCTCTATTCTTGACAATGCATTTTTTATTATTATTATTTTTTTCCTTTTCAATATATTGTATTTTTAAACGTGTAATATCTGTGTACTTATATCAGTAATATCTGTGTAAAATGTACTTATATCTATCTGTCCTTCCCGTAATGAGTTTTCTTCTCAACTCATTGGGAATAATGTGTTACTTACCATGTTTTTGTAATACATTATAATTAAATAAATAAATATCCGTGACAATATAAGGCACGCCAAGAACACATGTACATTTTTGGCTTGTGGCGTCCTAAACTAACTAACCAACACGCTGTTTCCCCGCAGGGGTAGGCAGAGAGGACGGACCGCCAAACAACTCGGTCTTGTCACACACTCCTTGCCTCGTTCACATTCATACATCGCCTCATTAGTGTTTTTTACAATTTTCGCAGCATACTTTTCGATCTTTTTCTATCGTGGGAATTTCATATATAATTACTTTTCCAACACCGTAAATGTATAGAGATTGAACTTAAAAACTTAAAATGTTCAAGAGAAATGGGTTATTTCTTCAAACACAGCAAACTTATATTATGGAACCATTTTAATTCAAAATTAATAAATTACTTAGTTTTAACGGCGTTTATTGTTTAAAAAAACCGACGTTTTTCGTAAGCAATGCTTATTTCATCAGGGTTTACTTAACTAATTACAAAAATAGACATAGACCTAAATGTGTCAATGGGTGGGAGTGGGAAGGGGATGGGGGTAGAAAGGCATAATTTATAAAGGAAACAAGTTTAATAACGGGTCATTTAAAAATCTAAATAAATTAGAAATCTTAGAAATTAGAAAGAGCGTGAATGCTAATTTAAATATTATAAATAATCAGAAAATAATTTTATATGACCCATTATTGAACTTGTTCCCTTTTTAAATTATGCCCTTTTACCCTCCTCTCCCTTCCCACTACCACCTTTTCATTGACACCATTACATTGCTTACGAAACATGTTGGTTTTTTTAAACAATAAACGCGGTTAAAACTAAGTATTGTATTAATTTTGAAATGGGTTATCTGGGATGTATGTTATATTTACGTCATGTTCCAGAGTGGAAGATAGTCTCAGTTTTGCCATTCAGAACTGAAACAATACTTGAAATAGCTTTAGCAATGTTTGGTGATCAGATCTGAATAGCCAAGAATTTCTCCACTTTTCTCTACCCATATCCTTCCCCTCCCCGCTACCTTCAACCTCACAACATTCCCCAATTGAGTGGCCATAGTCTCACTGGCTCCAGGCGGTTGGGAGCAGTTGAGACTCTTGTGCGGAATTCACATAAAAAAAAACAAAAACAATAGGTACATAACATGATTATGCATTACTTCGAAGTGCATAGCCGTAAAAATCAATTTCACCGAATGTAAGAAGTAAAAATTGAGATTATTATAGGTACACCGACACGCCCACAATACACATCTGTTAATTTATATCTTCTGTGGGTTACATAGATATCCACTACGCGATGGATCTGCCTATACCTACTTGAATTATTATTAAATAAACAGAAAAAAAAATCTATGTCCTATATATGTATAACAACACGTTGAACCCTCTTCTTCTTTGTAATATATCTTTGTGTTCACAATAGATCCATTCATCTAAAATCTGAAGGGGTCTCGGTGAGACTGTGATCTGTTTTAACTCCAGACCCCGCCCAAATTATCTCTGGTTTTTTTATGGTCTTGAAAAACGCAGCCATTTTGAATAAGTCAATAAAAATAACATCGATTTATTTTCAATCCAGAAAAATAGTAATCATCATAATCAAACGGTATTAATTTTTTTTATTTTTTATTATTTATCGAGTTAGTTTATACTACATGAATATAAACTAATAAGCACAATGTAACATTTCATTTGATAAATTTAAATATTTTTACAGTAAGCATAACATTTCTTTTTAAATACATTCATTCTTTCTTCATTCTTCATACTTTCAGGCATTTCATCATACATCTTTAGTCCTCTATACATTAGGCAGTTCTGTGATTTTGATTTCTTCATTTGTGGCAATTGAATTCTGTTTATATTTCTCGTTTCGTAATTATGGCATTTGGTTTTTCATAATTTAAGGCACAAAAATTAACACATTAAATAGTAGTCTTTTTTTATTGGAATCCAATTTAGCTCCTTTCTCATTTGATTAATCCTTGCGTATTTGCCTTTTCCCAGTACACATCTCATAGCTCTGTTCTGTATAACTTCTAGTTTGTTTAAATTTCCTTCATTGGCCAAATATAATATCGTAGAGCAGTAATCCAAATGTGGAGCAACTATAGTTTTATAAATGAGCTCCGTAGTGTTTCTATTTAATTTATGTCTTAGTCTTCTAAGAAAATTTACCTTTTTTGATACCTTTTTTAGTACATATTCAAAGTTTGCTGTGAAAGTCAGTTTTGAATAGAGTATTACACCCAGGTATTTGATTTCATTTACTTTTCCAATTTTTTCACCATTAATTGTCAAATTTAACCCTGTGTTACGCTTTTTATTGCCTATTTCCATATATTTTGTTTTGTTTACGTTCGGTTTCAATTTGTTTAATTTCAGCCATTTTGATATATTTTGTAGGTCTTCGTTTATTTTGTTAATTGCATCTATGTAATCTTCACACGAAATATAGATAGCCAAGAAGAAATATATTTCGTGTGAAGATTAATTTAAAAATCCGGCTAAGAATAAAAATCTAACACCTCCGAATTTTTCTCGCGATTAATTATATAATTTTCCTACAATACATGGATAAATTATTCAAATCACAAAAACAGCATAATATAGTTAATATTATTATGTAAGTATGTATAAACGAAATCTGGTTCCTCTCAGATCCAGTATTTTCTCTCAATGTCCTTTCTCTCCGCCTCTTTGACTGGCAGCCGCCGCCCCCGTCAGTCTGACAGCTCCCCGTCATTCTGACAGTGATGCAAAGAGTGTGTTTGTGTGCCCGGAAAGACACTGGTGAAATAACAACCCGGACGACACAAGGAAAACAAACCGCATTCTGTTGGGAGACTGCCACTAAAACATAACTAAATATTTCTAAGTAGGGTAAGGGAGGGCAAAGTGGAAGGGGCGGGCAAAGTGGAAAGTTCATATAAAACAAAAAATAGCGACTTCCCCCCCCCGCTACGCTCACTTACCGCAAGTCCCGTGTTGCCCTTATGCCCCTTCAGAAATTTAGTATAGCTACGGCGACCCAGCGCGGTGCACGTCTATGTTGAGTGATTTGTGCAGATTCCTTACGAAAACATTCAAACTTCAACGGTTGATTTTTCATTGAAAGGTAAGGATTTAGTTACATGCTATTTATTATTATATTGCATATAAGTATAATTCAACGTTATTTTAATACGTCTGTAATATTTTGATACGATTTTTCGAAATATTAATTTTATTTGTTCCTTTCACACCATTTGGGCAAAGTGGAAAGTTGTATGTGAGGGCAAAATGGAAACCTTTCCACTTTGCCCGCGCTCGTGATTTCTTAGAGACATCCAGTTTTACTCTAACGTAACCATTCAATTTTATTTTTTTATTTTCAGATGGTTAATAAATATATCAAGCGAAGCAATCAGGGTTCATGGAGCGAAGAAAACATGAGAAGAGCCATAGAAGAATCGAAGACTACTTCCCTATCTGCTGCATCTAAAAAATATGGCATACCTCTTGGGACGCTGCATCGGCATTTGAAAAGTGGAATATGTACTAAAAAATTAGGAAGATTTCGTACTGTATTTTCCGAAGCTCTAGAAAAGCTAATTTGTGAACATGCCAAAGAACTGGATAGTTGTTTCTATGGGCTAACAAAGGAATCCTTGCAAACTTTAGCCTACCAACTAGCTGTTAAAAATGACGTGGAACATCCATTTCAAAATGAGAAAGCTGGTCGAGCATGGGTTACAGGGTTCATGAAGAGGCATCCTGAACTAGCATACAGAACCCCGGAACCAACATCTATTGCACGTTGTGCAGCTTTTAACCAGTTCCAAGTGAATCTTTTTTACGATAATCTGTGGACAATGTTGGCACAATATGATTTCATCAACCGCCCTGACGATATTTACAATATGGACGAAACTGGCGTCAAGACAACTTCTGAAAGACCTCCTCGAATAATATCAATAAAGGGTAAAAAACAGGTAGGAGTCATATCTTCCGCTGAAAAAGGCCAGTTGACTACAGTTGTGTGTTGTTGCAGTGCTACAGGAAGATTCATCCCACCATGTTTTATTTTTGGAAAAAGAAAAAGGATGAACGAGCGGTTATTGGATAATGCTCCTAATGGTGCACAGGCATGGTGTTCGGATTCCGGCTGGATCGTCAATGATATATTCAATAAGTGGCTGCAAGTTTTTATTGAAAAGTCAAAACCTTCAAAAGAAAAACCCGTTTTACTTATCATGGATAATCATTCCACCCACCAAAATCTGGAAGGATTAAACATGGCTCGCGAAAAGGGCGTTATAATTGTAACCATCCCTCCACACACTAGCCATAAACTCCAACCTCTAGATGTTTCAGTCTACAAACCATTCAAAGTTGCCTTTGAAAGAGCTGTGGACACTTTCCAAAAAAACCACCCTGGAAGACGTATAAACCAATTCGACGTCGCAAAACTTGTTCGATTTGCCTTCGAAAAAAGTGCAACAATAGAAAATGCAGCAGCTGGTTTTAAAAAGTGTGGCATATTCCCATATGACAGGAATCTTTTCACTGATTTAGATTTCGCTCCTTCTACGGTTCACTACAAAGCGGAAAACACTGAGCTGACCACGAACATTGGTTGAAACCGTGACAACATCTACAGTTCCAACGTCTGTAGAACTGGAAAATCAACAGCCCACTGAAACAACTTTGCTGAATTTAGAAACCAACGATGGAATAAGTTTTCAAAATTTATCTTTGGACTTAAACATCACTAGCCCTACGAGTCCAAGCAGAAAAACGTGCGATATACCCCCAGATGAAATAATTGCTGTTTCTCCGAGAGACTTAATTCCAATACCAAAATTTTCTAGACCAGTTAATGAAAAACGTGTCAAACGGCCATGTCAAAAGTCAGAAATTCTAACCAGTTCGCCCTACAAAAATCAATTGGAAGAAAAAATAGCCAACAGGACGAAAATTATCAAGGAAAGAGAGCAGAAATTAGAAATATCAAAGAAAATAAAAATTGAGAAAATGGAAAAGAAAAAGAAAATTTTTAAAAACAAAAAAATTAACAAGAAAGACGAAGAAAAGATTTCTCGAAGAGAACCAGTCAAAGTGAAAATTAATTTTCAACCTCAGCCCGGCACATCGAAACAACAAAATTTGACACTTTGCATGTTTTGCCAAGAAATTTACATTGATCCTCCAACTGAAGAATGGATTCAATGTAATGTCTGTCAAGAATGGGCACATGAACTGTGTGTCGATATTGACAATGATGGAAAATTTACCTGCTTTAATTGCCAATCCCATTAGAGGAATCATTCTATCGCATTCTACATTTTATTGTTCTATATTATAAGTTTCCACTTTGCCCTTTCCACGTTTCCACTTTGCCCTGCTATGCGGGCAAAGTGGAAAAAAGTGAGGTTTTCAAAACTGGGTCTCCATTACTAAAACTGTTCGTTTTTATTATTATTTTGTTTCAATTACCAAAAATATGTAAGTTCCTTATTTTAATAAAATTTTAAAAACTTTAAAAAACTTACATTTTCTTAATTAATCTGTAAGCTAAAGTTAAGTTTTCCACTTTGCCCCCCCTTCCCCTAGATGAATTTTGAAATATTTTATCGATTGATCCCTCTGTTTGTAAGCGTTTTACAAGATGATTTTTTCATACAGATTCCCATATGGAAAATACTTATATGAGGACCCACCCACCCACCCTTGCTTTACACGACCTTTAAACATACCTTTTTCCTTACCAGAACTTCCTCTTCAATCTGTCCTTAACCCTAGAAAGATATTCTACGTCTGAGAGACGTAATAGATACATAAGAAGTGCTGTATTTTTTTTTATTTCGCAACGTAGCCCGCTGTCTATCTCAGTTAGCTCAGTTGCCAAGCAGAGCTTGCGCGGGGCGGCTCTGTCACCACGGTAAGTAAAAAATAACGGATAAATACATACACCTTACGTCCGAGAGACGTATGATTACCTTTTAACTTAACTTTCAGACTTGTTCGTAAAAATGAGATTTGGCGAAATAATAATTTTTTAAAATTATGTATCACGACTGATTATCATTTAAAAACGTTTATAAAATGTGAAAAAAATACGATTTAGATATAAAATTAAACATTATTTTTAATTTAAAAAAGACTTAATTATATGGTAGTTGATTGATAAGAGGTTTACAGAATTTTGTTATTTTTTTAATTACAATATATTTTTTATAAATATTTTGATTTTATTTCAAGTATGATTTTATTTAAGTTCGACGGCCGGCGCAGCGCAGCGGTAAGACGCTTGATTCGCACACCGAAGGTCGCGGGATCGAATCCCGGCGTGGCAAATAAATTTTATTTGATTAATTTGTGTTATTTTCACAATTTATTCATTTAAAATAATATATAGTATATTTGCGGCACGTTCCAGAGTGGAAGATACTCTCCGTATCGCCCTGGTGTAAGACCACCATTCAGAATTGAAACGTTGCTTGAAATGGCATTAGCCGTGTTTGGTGACCAGATCTGAATAGCCAGGTACTTCCCCACCTTCCTCTTCCCTATCTCCTTCCCCTCCCCACTACCCTCAGCCTCACAACATACCCCAATTGGGGATGTCATAGTCTCACTGGCTTCAGACGGGAGCAGTCGGGACTCTTGTGCGGTATACATATAAAAAATAAAAAAAAAGTAAAAACCCCTAAACTAATTACCTTTAAACTGAGTAGGTAGGTATGACAATATGTCAAATATTCACTGTTAAAGTCTTTACGTCTCCAAGACGTATGATCTTTAAGGTAGGTAAAAATAAGATTATCTGGCTAGGGTTAAAAAAAACCCACACGCAGCATCCCTAAAGATGATCTATATCTACATACCTACCCTGTAAGAAATGATTTCCTCAGTGCTTCCTGTATGGAGAAGTGTGGAGGGGCATAAAACAAAATTGATTTGAATTTTTACAAATTTTTTTCCTGTATATCATCGCATTACAAAGTTTGACGTAAGCGTCTAAATTTTCATACGTTGGTTTGGTATTATATAACATACTATTAGTGAAATGTTTACGTAACTGTAATTTAATAATAAAAGGAAACTGATATTAAATTTGAACGTTTAATTATCTAAACTCATCGTAAAATCTACGATTAGAATCTGGTAAGCAATCTAGGAGGCAATCGATATAGAATCGATTAGATGAACCCTACATAGTAAGAAAACGTTAAAATTGGGTAAGTTAATAGGTTTTCTAAGAGAAAAAACGTCCACATTAAAATGATGCCATGAAAATTAATTCGGTCTGAAAATTAGATCGCTTAAAAATATTATATATGCTTCAATTAAATACTGCAAGTGGAACACATCTTGGCCTTGGGAATAATTGAGAACTTTTTTAATACAAGTCTTTTTATAAGTCTGGAAAAAAGGAAAGTATCAGGCCCATAAAAATACTTTCAAGAACAAAATCTCTTACTAATGAATCCATTTTTATTATATAATGTGGCAAATTAAGTTCTTTAGAAAATTATCGGGAAACATTTTAATATTTGTGCCGAATAGAGATTCTCTTTTATTTCACAAAATATATTTTTTTAACAAAACAAAATCTGAATTACACTTATTAATTTGTCTTACTTCAAAAAAAAAATCATCGAAATCGGTTGGTGTAATATAGAGTTATTCGTCCATTTGTCGCGCACATACTTATTGCAAATTTAAGACAAATATTGTTTTCTCATGGATCCCATTCTCAGATCTGGACCAAATTAAAATGGGACCACACGGAAAGCACCAGCTTTCAAATAAAAAAAGAATCATCATTATCAGTTCACCCAATCAAAAGTTATGAGATAACAAACAAACAAAAAATGTCGAATTGAGAATCTCCTTCTTTTCGAAGTCGTTTAAAAACAAAACGCGCTGCTTTTTCAGCATGATTAAAATGGACGGTGTTCAACGTATTTGGAATTGAGAATTAAGGCCCGGCTTTCCGCATTTCTACCGATTTATTACATATTTTTCTTAAATCCTTTAAGTTTTTACAAATAATATTTTTTTTATGCAAACATAAAAAGTTTTACAAATGATTGAAAGTTCTGAAAAAAGCACCGAAAGGAAGAACCGACTCCAAAAGTTTTTTTAAACCTTAAATGCAAAGAATATTTTTTTGGCTATTTATGTGTAATGTGTGTAGATTCACCAGATTATACTGTGAGTTTCTGTACACCGTGTACATATATTATTCCCTACCCATCGACCACGGAGGCCATCAGATTACAAGATAGATACCAAATAAATTTTAGGCGCCTGCAAAACGTCAAAATCTTTGACAATTGTTATTAAATTTAAATTATGTTAAAAATTTAATTAAAAATATTACACACTTTATATCATGTTACATAAATCTGTAGATACGTCGCAGGAGATCTTCGTTGTAATACAAAAGTATACTTTATACTGCCTCTGGTACATAAACAATTTATCTTAGTTTTTTATCTTTCACGTATCGGATGGCCCGGGCTACTTTGGGAACTGACTTATTCACACCTGGAAACGGTTTTATCTTTAATTAGTTTTTTCTATAACTAATCATATCTTATTAAAGACGTCTCGTAAGATAGTAGAAGATTTTCAAATTTCGATGTAAAAGGTTTTTCCTCAAAATGGTATTATTGTAGACAGTCCTGATTTATTAAGAGCGTATAACCAGCCAGCGGCTGAAAATCCATATTTCGTCGAAAGAGGTTCTTACGATCGTACAGACCGGTTCCAATGAGAAAGATTAATTAATCTCCGTACCAGCTTTTTAAAATTATAACTCAATATCGATTTTATTTCATTCTAAATTTGATTTAATTTATACCTACATCCAAAAATGCTGAAAGGCGTGTTGATAAAACTATTAAAATTATGTACTTTTTGTAATTATTTTTTGATCATAATTATTTATCTTTTTTCAATAATGACTCAGAAAAATAAGAATGTAAAAAAAAATTAAATATATTAGTCTGTAAGTGCGAAAATAAATACACAAACGGACCAATTTTCGTCAAGAAACACATGTACTTATATATTTTTTTATGATTTTATTTAAATTAAAATTAAAATAATGTTACATACGTTTACCAGTTAATGTATTGTTTTATTTTTCTGCATGATTATATGATTTGAAATGGGTGTTTTATAATAAATGTACTTTTTTGAAAATTTAACAAATCCGCCAACGACCTATGGTATAACTTTATTATACTAAAAATTATAATTTTATCTGAAAATTTAAAATATACGTTTACTAGATAAAAGAAAAATCGAAACCAATTTATAATTTTTTTGTGGAAAAGAGTGAATACGTCTAAACACTGATTTAAAAATGACATATTTCTGGTATTCTCTGGTTATACCCTCTTAAGCTTAATTACCTACCATATACCGACAAGAATTATTCACTCTAAATTCTTTTTAATTGCAACAACAATTTTCAATACGAAGGCGGGTATGAGTACGTTTTTTAATGTAAATAAATAAAATATAGGTAGTTAACAAATTGAGTCACTAATGAAAAGGTTTTCCTCAAATTGTTAAATAAATAAATATAGATGTTAATAACGATGCTTTTTAGGGCCGCGAAAAATTTAACACGCGTCTATTTACCTCTCAAGAATCTCAACTGCCGCCAATCGTCTGGAACCAGCGATACTATGGCATCCCCAATTGGAGTATGTTGTGTATTCGGGGAGGGGAAGGATAAAGTGAGGAGTAATGTGGGGAAGTACCTGGCTATTCATATCTAGTCGCCAAACACGGCCAAAGACCAACGTTTTAAGCAACGTTTCAATTATTCTAAATAAGGCATTTTCTTTATTCTTTCTTATTCTAGAAAAAACTATGACAATGAAAGTATTTTTAATTATTATTTTTAATTGATAAACTTAACGTTTAAACAAGATTTTTATGCATAGCACAAAGGGTAGATAACAAATATTATAATCAATAATTATCAGCCTGAAACACTCATCTACATTGAAAAAATCTTCCGAGAAAAGATACTGGCCGCCAACGGGAATTGAACCCGTGTCCCTCTGATTGCCGGTCAGCTGCTGTGACCACTGAGCCATGGCGGCTTATCTAATACCCGCCAAATAATTCAATATATACTAGTGTTTCATTCGACAATTACTCATTATTACATTTTTCCAACTGAAAACTACCAACTTTATTTTTGTGAGAGAGGTATGATAATTATTGATTATAATATTTGTTATCTACCCTTTGTGCTATGCATAAAAATATTGTTTAAACGTTAAGTTTATCAATTGAAAATAATAATTAATATTTGACAAGTTTTTTTTTTTTTACATGAATACCTAACAAGAGTCCCAACTGCTCCCGTCTGAAGCCAGTGAGACTATGGCATCCCCAATTGGGGTATGTTGTGAGGCTGAGGGTAGTGGGGAGGGAAAGGAGATAGGAAAGAGGAAGGTGGGGAAGTACCTGGCTATTCAGATCTGGTCACCAAACACGGCTTATGCCGTTTCAAGCAACGTTTCAATTCTGAATGGTGGTCTTACACCAGAGCGATACAGAGAGTATCTTCCACTTTGGAACGTGCCGCAAATATACTATTTATTATTTTAAATGAATAAATTGTGAAATAACACAAATTAATCAAATAAAAATTTTTTGCCACGCCGGGATTCGATCCCGCGGCCGTCAAGTTAAAGTATTTCAGCAATAAATGCAGACATAATTAGTCTCGACGCCACCTAGCGGGAGATTTAGTACTTAACAATATCTCTCTCACAAAAATAAAGTTGGTTGTTTTCAGTTGGAAAAATGTAAAAATGAGTAATTGTCGAATGAAACACTAGTATATATTGAATTATTTGGCGGGTATAAGATAAGCCGCCATAGCTCAGTGGTCAGAGCAGCTGACCGGCAATCAGAGGGACACGGGTTCAATTCCCGTTGGCGGCCAGTATCTTTTCTCGGAAGATTTTTTCAATGTAGATGAGTGTTTCAGGCTGATAATTATTGATTATAATATTTTTTATCTACCAAAGTATTTTTATTTTATTTTTACGTTGACGAATAAATTTACTACAACGATTTAAAATTTGCCATTTTCGATTTGACGCCAAAACAACATGTTTATAACAAAAAAATTTATTCGTGATTTCGGTGGCGTTGACGTCACTCGGGCTACGTCGGTGACAGCCGTCTTACCAGCCAGTGGCGTTTTCTACATCATAATGGCGTTGTAGCTAGTTGGACTCGCTTCGGAATTTGCCGTTTTTCAAACCAATAACAACACAAATTTTTGTGTATCCGGGATTTGAGCCCGCGGCCTCCGATCCGTAGTTGAGAGCCTTAGTCATCGACGGCAACAATTTATTTGCTACTACCGCGTTAGGGAAAAATCCCGGGAAACGATACCTTCTTCTTTAGTCCATTCGTCATCAGGGTAGATGTGTGGATGACATACTGAAGATGAACAAAGGATGCTATCCGAAATGTTGGCTAAGGAGAGAAGTAGCGCAACACGGCATAATACCCCAAAAATAAATAACTATAAGTGAAAAGAAACAATCTTTTTTTTAAACGACTTCGAAAAGGAGGAGGTTATCAATTCGACGGTATTTTTTTTTAATGTTTGTTACCTCAGAACTTTCGATTGGGTGAACCGATATTGATGATTATTTTTTTATTAGAAAGCTGGTGCTTCCCGTGTGGTTCCATTTTAATTTGGTCCAGTTCTGACAATGGAATCCATGAGAAAACCATATAGTCTTAAATTTGCAATAAGTATGTGCGCGACAAATGGACGAATAACTCAATATTACGCCAACAGATTTCGATGATTCTTTTTTGAAGTAAAACTTCTTTACGCACACTCGTCACTAAAAATCAAAAATAAACAAAAATTTTAACAATACAAAAAAACGACTTAAAAAAATGCACTAAAAAGTAAAAAAAATATTTCGTACGATTGTTATTTTTGGAGTCGGTGTCAGCCAAGATCTCCACATCTTACCTACTTGTATGTAGTTACCTTGGCTGACACCGACTTCAAAAATAACAATCGTACGAAATTATTTTTTTACTTTTTAGTGAATTTTTTTAAGTCGTTTTTTGTTTTGTTAAAATTTTTGTTTATTTTAAATCATTTATAATTGGTGCCATTGGTGGGATGTGGGAATAATGGAAATCAAGATCATTACAAATAAAATTGAATAAATGTTAGATAAGGCCTACCTTTTAAGGCAGTAATTGAAGCATGACACATATCAGACCATATGTTCGTAATTTTCAACAAATTTCTTACGCAGCTTAAACCAAAATTATGGACAATAAAATACCTCTTTTTGATTATTCCATTGAAACCAAACACCTCCAAATGAATCGGTGAAAGATTCCTCAGAATTCTTGGAATTTTTCACCTTCCTTGTGGGTCCAATGAAGATAAGGAGTACATTATTGCGTGGAGACCGCTGAAGTGTCGACTTTGCCAAAATTAAGTTGTCACTGGAAATATTCCTCGAAAACAGTTACTTTGTATACTTCACTTTTTCATAAGAACACGCCGAAAACGAGCCTTCATTTTGACTTTTGACATGTATAGGATTTCACAATTATGTCCTCTGCGTGCGAACTCTATTAAAATTTCTTTAAATAGACAATAAACAGTGTTAATTTCAAGCGACCTCCCAGGTAAGTATGGTCCTGTATTAATTCATTTTTAGGCAGCATCGCGTTCATTGGTCAAAATATTGTACATATATTTTCGTATTTGTGATCAATGAACCGGTGTATGCAATTTTTAGCCATAAGTTGTTTTTAATTGTTTATCTAGCTTGTAGTCTTTCTAGATTTTAGGCATGTATGGCAAGTTTGTACAGCGCCCTTGAGGTGATTTTTCACAAAAACGGCGCTATATAAATCGTACAAATATTATTATTATTATTTAAGAGTCGTACTTGACTTAGCTTAGGTACTTTAACCTGTTAGTGATTATTCTTGTCATTTCCCTGATTCCTACCCATACCTGGCCCCTACCTACATCCGAGAAGTCACAAGTTCAGTGCATTGACAATCTTCAAGTGATAGCACTGTTCTATGCTCAGTATCTTGATTTCTTGATAAAATTCCGAGTTATGCGTAAAAAGCTTTTTAATTTTATTTATTTATTTTATACATTTTACAAATACAAGACAAAAAGTCCCGATAAACTACTTTTTAGCAGTTTGCAAACGGGTTCTTTACGTTAAAGATCTTTTTATAGTGATTTAATATTAACATTTTTACAATTATATTAAATAAAATTTAATTTTTTACAGAAATATAGATAAAAATAATTTTTTTAAAACATACATAACATTTTTAAAGTCTTTAGAATAATATGTCATTGTAAGCTAATACAAATTAATTCTTTCCGTAAGCCAAGTCTTCAGTAAATTCATCAATTATTTGTTTTGGGCACAGTTTTTAATTTCAGCAGGTAACATATTTAAACAACTGGGAATCATGTAATTTAACGTTCTTTGTCCATATTTATTTGTATGCTTAGGTACAATTAGCCCTTCATTAAAGTTAAAACGAGAAAACGAGTTCAAAATTACAATCGGTGAAAAGCTGAATGTCGACAAGAGATATCATTATGCTGCCTTCAGTGAGTTTCTGCGTCCATTTTACGTACCATCCATAAAGTTTCTAACATAACCAGTGACTTCTGACATTATTTGGAGTAAAAAATGAAAATGAATCGCTTCCGGTAATATTTTTAATGTTTTTATTTTATTTTTACATTAAGTTATTGAAGAAAAAAAAAACATCTAAAAAGTCACCGTAGACCAAAATTTCGTTTACAATTCTTATTCCAAATAACGTCAGGAAACACTGGTTAACCTTTTGTGTGCCGCATTCGCCAGGCCGATTTGAAAAAAAGCGGGCGCAAACTACCTTCCTGACTTTTGCTTAAATATCCATATAAATACGAAAACGAACTGATGTTGTTATTTTCACACAAACCTGAATACACAACCTACATGAAAAACACATTTCAAAGGTGATTGCTAATAAATAAATACCTTTAAATTCATTTGAAAAAGGAACAAAAAGTCCGCTTTCTCCCTACTTTCCAGTTTTGACAGCGTTTCGAAGTCAGAGATAATTCAATTACAAATCGTGTAGTGATGCCACAAGCATGAAATCTTTAAAGTTACGAAGAGAGATATTGGCGCAATCGATTGTGACCTTATCTTTCATACAGTTTCTTTATACATAAGGGTCAAAATTGCATACAATTTTTTTTTTTTAAATACACTCGTGGCCACCGGGTGACCAACGGCACAGGTAAGTCAAGTTAACCTTAACATCCTGTATAACACTGATGTAATTTGCACAGCTGTCCAAATCCATACAAGTAATGTAAGTTTATCGACCATCATAACACGGGCATCAGCCTAGCATGGTGGTCGAAAAATCCTTTATGTAACCATATTATCTACGCAATCAATAAAAAAAAAAATTTAAAAAAGTCATTTTTATTACGAAAAATAATGTGAATTTTATCACAAATACGAAACATGAAAATGGTAAATATAACGTAAAACTTTATATTGAAAGGGTCCATTATTGTTCTTTGGTTCGCTGTCGGTAAAAAACGAGTTATTGTCGCTAAAGAAATTTCTTCCTTCAAGAAAATTTGTTATCAGGATCCCAGTTTGTTCAGACGCGTTCATAAAAAACATTTTTTTAATCTGGAGAAGTTATACACCTCTTAATCTGGGACCAGTTCTTGAATTACCTAACCGATGAAAATTAATTTAAATTAGTAATGACCTTAGTATTTGCATAAAAGATTGGAAGCAAATTTTTCAGTGTTTATGTTCGATTTCATGGCAGTTGATTCCCCTACAGTTGGTCTCTAGGCATGCTTTTATACAATATGCAGTCGGCTTAGGAAAAATACGGGACGCCTTCTTACCAAAATATATGTCCCTGAACGGATGTGCAGAGAGAATGTATCGTTGAATTTTAGAGTATTTTTTTAACATTAACTCCACACAGGAAACCCTGAGGAAAAAAATACCTCTGGGCCTATGTCATCTTTAGGGATGATGTGTGGAGGGTCTTTTTAGGGAAAGGGATCGGAGGGAGTTCTGGGAAGGAAAAATGTATGAGGGGTGGGAAGGAAACTGGAGGTCAATGTGTCCAGGAGTGACAGACGTGTGAATCCATCCCTCTCACTGCATTACAAGGCGATGGGTCGAGATAGTTCAGCTGGAGAGGTCTAGATTACGTCTGCTTCAAGCAATCTCTCCCGATCCGGTCCACCACGCAGCAGGCGTGAAAATCCCACAATCACACGCATTCGCCTCCAACCTACACAAATCTCACCCCAATAACCAGGGCGCCCCTGCTAAATAACCAAATATAGCGAACTATTTGGGGGTGACCTATGGCAGGGGTGTTGGATATCCAATAAATGGTTCCCGGGGCGGCGGTATAAAGCATACACGTATTATTTTCATTCAAATGCATCATAAAACTACTTGTCTATATACTGTATATACCAGCATAAAAGTACAAAAAATCGACACTGTAAATAAATTAATTCGTTTGATATCCATTCCAACTTATATGAAAGATATTTTTGAAGTCATTTCTAGGTTTGAAAATGGCAAATAATGCACAGAAATTATAGCTTTACCACTGGAGCGCTTTGAGTCCAAATTTATACCGCTTTTATTTTTCAGCGATTGATATCGTCCTAAATTGGACCACATTTAACGAACCTACAAATATGAGATAAACACTGAAATCTAGGTGGATTCATTAGCTTTAAACCGCAGTAAGCTGTTTATATGTTTCAGTATTAAAATTTTGAGGAATGATATTATTTAAATCGAATGGCCAAATCAAAAACTCAACACCAATCGCTAGAGTGGAGGGATTATAATTTCGGGGTCGGGCGATCACTGTTACGTCCGAACTCTCCTCGATCGTCGCTTGACTTATTTTTACAATTTAATTCGCAAGTATTTATTGCTTTCTTCAATTCAAAATTCACACACACTTCAATTGATTCCAAAATATGTTTCTGAACTAATAGAAATTTATAGGCCACCCTGAAGGAAATTCGTGAGAACTCGGTCACAAAACCATAAATAATTTTTCTTTTATTAAAGTCTAAAACTTCTATTATGTGTAAGGTAAAAAGTTAACCCCCAGTCTTTAACAATCAACATAACTTTAACCTTTGACTGGATTTGATTCAACCCTTAAAAATATTGATTTAACCTTTAGTAATAAATCACCCCTTTACTTTAAACGGTTTTTTTTGCGCGTTGAAAATTGTGGAATTTTATCGAAATTTTAATGTTGTACTAGTCCTTATACCGTTCAGTTTCGCTTCGTATATTATTCTCCGATATATGAATGCATGTGAGTGAAGCAAGGAGTGTGTGTTAAGATGATGGCTTAAAGAACATTGTGGGGGTTCCACCACTTTTCCAACTAGGGTATAAGGAAACTGATTGTTAACACTAGAGATATTTTCTATGAATTCACATTTCGAAACGCCAAACGTAAATTACGTAAAAATATTAATAAATTGGTATTGTTGAATTGAAACACTAACCTAAATATGCATTGGCAATCTTCAATTACTTTCTTACACTGAATGGGAGTTAATTAATTTATGAGGTCTTTAGTCAATTTCAACCACTTTTGTTTCTTAAAGATCGAATGGAATAATTTGATAGCGTCTTGGTTGCATTATTTTAGTCTATGGATCGCGTATAAGACTTCTTTCAATTCTAAGAGCTTTGTTAGCTCAATCCGTTCATTAAATAAGCCAATAATTTTGCATAATGAACGACAATATTTAAAAATATGTGTATATTGACGGTTAACCGAAACTTATCTGTTACTATCCACGGCCTCCAGGCCGTGCTAAAATTTATCAATCGTCGGTCGAAATATCTGTTATCAATAATTGTTGACCGTGCTCGCAAATATCAATATTGCCTATATAATATATAATTGACCATAGATGACGGATTTAGTCAACATCGTATTGAAATAGGGTTTTATCGATCGTCTATGCTATAAATACACCCTGAACATATCTTATATATAGAAATCAATATTTGTTTGTTTGTTTGTTCGTACTTTATGCGCTGCCATACCGTTCATCCGATTTATTTTTGTTTATTTATTTATTTATTTGTTCTTGTTATAAATAACTAGCAGACCCGGCCACACGTTGCTGTGGCTAATGAAACACAACGCCATTACCCAACGTTTATAAAAATCCACACCACCCGCTTGCCAGCTGCCCGCTGCCCGCTGCCTGAATTGAATATTTGAATTTCTCGGCTTTTTCTATAATAAGCTTGTATTATATATATTAACCTTTCTCTTGAATCTATTGGTGAAAACCGCATGAAAATCCGTTGCGTAGTTTAAAAGATCTAAGCGCGCAAACATTTTGAGCGACTTCATTTTATTTTAAATTATACTACGTAATGATGAATATTTTAATTTCTCGGCTTTTCTCTACTATAATAAGCATGTTTTATACATATAAATCTTCCTCGAGAATCAATCTTTTTTTAATTTTTTTGTTATTGGTGAGAACCGCATGAAAATCATGAAAATAAGCGCAAATATTTTAAGCGACTTCATTTTGTTCTATGTAATGATGATACATCAGTAAAAAGAAGCTTTGACTGTCCAACTAGGAGTCTCCCGTTCTAGGATTGTGATGAAACTTTGGTGATTTGGGTTTATAGGCTATATATCTGGTAATATATCGGTAAGCTCTGGCGTAAAAAAAATTGTATCAATGAAAATGTGTGTATTTTTGCAAGGAGAATCAATTCTCCAGTGTGCATCATCCAGCATTGATGCACAGTAATGCACATTGGAGAAAAATACTGGCACCTAATGTGGTCACAGAATCCTAAAAGCTAATTATTATGATTTTATTTTGTTATTTCCTTTGTTCATGTTCAATCATTTCACCTGCTTCTCTATTTAAATTGTATATTTTATAACCCTTATGAAATGTGTGGGATTGCACTATTCTCCCCACATACCGGAATAAACATTTATTTATTTATTTAATATATTTCTTTGAATGGCATTGCAACATATGCCGGGTACCAGCTAGTTATAAATAAAATATAAAACTTAACGCAGCATCACATTCATTGGTGAAATGCGTTGTAAATATAGATTGAAGAAACGGTGGATGCAATTTGTTACCTATAAATTCTTATAATAGTTTGTCTGATCTCTAGTCTATACTTAGTAATAAGAAAGAATGTTGAATACAATGTATTTGTACAGCGCCCTTGAGGCGATTTTTCACAAGAACGGTGCTATAAAAATCATCAAAATATTATAATTATTATTATTACCAGGTATGAAGGGTAACAGTTCAAAACAAAACCTCCCACCCCTCAGAGGGTAGAAAGGTAAATGATAAACGCAGAGGGGTGGAAAGAGGACCGTACAAGCAGTAACCAGAGGGTTCTGCAGGTATAAGGCAGTGGTCGGTATTAGTTTTGGTGGCGGGGCGATTGAATATGTAATTTTTTTGGGGGCCACGCGACCGTCGACGTCACTCGTGCTCGTGCGAGCCTGCTCAAGCAGTGCGCATGTGACTGCCCGTCTGATCGTCCGATTGTCATCGTGTCTAGCAGCTAGCAGCATCGTATAGCGCAATCCTTATTTGAAGTAGGTATATTTTTCTTCAATGCTCCCCCACCCCTTTCCACCATTGCAGAAGCTTCATTTTCCATTTATAATAATTTGTGGGTGGATTTTCAACATTCTGAGAATTTTTGAAAGTGGTTATTACATGTTTTGATTTTTTTTCCGTAGCTCCATGCAGGGGGCCCTGAGAAATATAATTTTTCCTCTGGGCCTATTACATCTTTGGGAATGCTGTGTGGTGGGTATTTTAATTTATTTTTATTTATTTAATTATTTTCATATTACATTAGGTTATAATAATGACGTATTGCCCATCTCACTAGGTGTGAAACACCTGTGTTGAGATGGCAATTTACAGAGTGGTTATAATCTATGATTTTGTTTTATTAATATTATGAATATGACAGGTTGATATAAAATCTTTTTTTCTAAGTAATATACAATTCAAGTATGTTATATGAACATTGCAGTAGGTACATGGTTACATATTTACACACAGTAGGCATAAAGGTAAGAATGTTATTAAATACTCCTGATAGATATGTTTATTTGAGGTGATCAATGATTCTACTTTTAAATGCACTTTTGCTTTGAGTGTTTCTTATTTCAGTAGGTAGAGAATTGAATAGCTTTGTTGCATTATATTTAAAAGTTCTTTGTCCATAAGAGGTTTGACAAACTGGGATGTTAAAAGATTTTACATTTGACTCTCTTAGGGCTCTAGTGTTTATTCGTTCCTCAAACATGTGTGTATTTTTAAATTGATGAAGCAGAATATTTTTTTGTGAATCTGCTAGAGATGTGTGTGGAATAAGTACGCAAGGTAGGAAGAAAGGTGACGCATGGTGGGATGACGAGATTAAAGCACTGGTCTCAGAGAAGAAGAAAGCATGGTTATGTCTGATAGCGGCTGGCAGTGCTTCTAGCGAAGAGAGAGATAGAGCGAAAGAAGTATATAAGGGATGCAAGAAAAGAGTAAGTGTTGGAGTGAAAGTACGAAAGAAACGTCTGGAAGAGGAAGAGGGAATAAAAATGACAAAAAACTTCCAAGAAAACATTAAACTGTTTTGGAAGGAGGTCAAAAAGTCCCGGAGCGGTCCAGAGAATGGGAGCCTAAAAGTGATAAAATCGAAAGATGGAAGAATGTTGACGAATGAGGAAGAAATAAATGAGAGATGGATGAAATATTTTGAGGAAGTCTTCGAAAGCAACCCGAGTGATAGTGAGGCCAGCGGCAAATCGGGTATGAACGATGACGGAGTGAATGTTATCAAAATCAGCATGGATGAAATTAAAAATTCGATAAAATGCATGAAGAATGGTAAGGCTGTAGGTTTCGACAATATTGCGGCCGAATACTTTAAAGGAGATAGCCATATTATTCTCACATGGTTGTGCAAACTTTTTAACCAGTGTTTAGAGGAGGGTTACACGCCATTAGATTGGAGAAGGGCTGTAATCATGCCATTATACAAAGGTAAAGGGTCACGTATGGAATGTGGGAATCATAGAGCTATTAGCCTGCTAAGTTCAGTCGGCAAGTTGTACGGAAGAATATTGATTGAAAGGGTAAGAATGGAAACAAAGGATAAAATATGGGATGTGCAAGGTGCCTTTATGAGTGGAAGGGGATGCATGGACCAGATTTTCTCCTTGCGTATGCTCACTGAGAAGTTTCTGGCCAAAAACCAAAAACTTTTTTGTGCCTTTGTAGATCTACAAAAAGCATACGACCGAGTCGACAGGAAAAAGCTATGGAAGGTGTTGTCCAAGTATGGAGTGAATACAAATCTCATACAGGCAATTGCGTCTCTGTACGAGGGAAGCGTTGCATGTGTTAGGGTGAACGGTGGTTTTACGGGGTGGTTTGACATCACAAAAGGTGTTAAGCAAGGCTGCGTAATGTCACCATGGTTATTCAATTTATACATGGATAATTGTATGCAAGAATTGAAAGAGATGGGATTGGGCGCGAATTTGAGTGATCTGAAAATATGTTGCCTGTTGTATGCTGATGATGCGGTGCTGATTTCTAACACTATGGAAGATCTACAGTCTCTCGTGTCTAGGATGAACGAAGTGTGTATGCAAAATGAGTTAATGATGAATGTAAGTAAGTCTAAAGTCATGGTATTTGAAAGGGAGAGTACGAAAACAGTGTGCAATATAGTTGTGAATGATGAATACTTGGAGCAGGTGGATGAGTTTGTGTATCTGGGTAGTATGTTTACGAGAGATGGGAAGGCTGATAGAGATATTGAAAGAAGAGTAAATGCAGGTAACTCCATTAATGGAGGACTGAATGCCGTTGGCGCTAATAAAACACTGTCAAAAGACGCGAAGCTAGCAGTCCACAATGGAGTCCTGGTACCTACCTTGATGTATGGCAGTGAGGCATGGAGTTGGCAGAGGAAGGATGAAAGTAAACTGAATGCTGTCGAAATGAGATCCCTGAGGCGAATGTGTGGCAAAACCATGTATGATCGTGTGAGAAATGTGGATATCCGCAAAGAATGCAAGGCTGATGTAAGCATAATGAGTAAGATTAAGAAAGGGACCCTCAGATGGTTTGGACATGTAGAGCGAATGAAAGAAGAAAATAATGTGAGAAGAATATATGACGCAAATGTGAATGGAAGAAGAAGTAGGGGACGCCCGAGGAAGACATGGCACGATCAAGTGAATCAGATACTTGAGTCGGGCCATGTCAAAAGTCGGAATAATAGAAGAGTATGTATGAGACGATGTATGAATGTGAGTGAAGCAAAGACTGTGTGCCAAGACCGAGTTGTTTGGCGGTCCGTCCTCTCTGCCTACCCCTGCGGGGAAACGGCGTGATGGTTAGTTAGTTAGTTAGTTAGAATATTTTTTGAATACAGTTTTTGCAGGTTAGGAACATTTAGTGTCTTAAAAATAAAATCAGTGCTCGTTCTCAACGGGACTTTAAGAATAACCTCCAAAATTAGTTTTTGAATCTTTACTAAAGGCTCCAGGCAAGTATTTGTGGCACTTCCCCAGCTAATAATACCATATTCAAGTGATGATTGTATGAGAGCACAGTAAACTTGTTTCAGTTGTTTTATATTTAATATATCTCTAACATTTTTAAAGAAATAGACGAATTTCCTCAGTTTTGTCGTTAAGTTTGTAACATGTGCGTTCCATTTAAGAAGATCATCTATTTGAATACCAAGATATTTAATACTGTCAACTCTACTTATAGAAGGACAGGTACATGGAGTTAATGAGGGGTTACAGCTGTGAAGTTTAAGGCTTTTTTGTGAAGGCAAGAGCTTATTTGATATTCGAAATGTTAGAAATTTGGTTTTGTCTGTATTCAGGGTTAATATGTGAGCATTAAGCCAATTTTTAACAATACGAAAGCCATTTTCTGCCATTTTAAAGACTTCATCCCAAGATTTGGCATAAAATAGCAAAACCGTATCATCGGCAAAAGTTGTGATTTGTCCACAAATTTGTAAGTTACATAGATCATTAATATATACTAAGAATAATAAGGGTCCTAGGATGCTACCTTGTGGAACTCCACAAACTGTTTTTTGGGAACTACTACAGGTACTGCTTATTTTAACACATTGCGTTCGATCAGTTAGATAACTATGAAGTAATTGAAGAACTGTATCTGATATTCCTACCCTCTTAAGTTTATCTAAAAGTATTTTGTGGTTCACAGTATCAAACGCCTTTGCAAGATCAAGGAAAATTGCTATACATTTATTTCCTTTGTCAACATTACTTGTTATGAAGTTTGTAACGTTAGCGATGGCGTCTGAGGTTGATAAGTTTTGGCGGAAACCAAACTGATTTGCTGATAATATTTTACTAGAGTCAAGGTAAGTAGTTAATTGATTTCTCAGTATTCCTTCAACAATTTTTGAGAGTGCACTTAGAACACAAATTGGTCTGTAATTGGTAATTTCAGATTTGTTCCCACCTTTAAAAATTGGAGATATAATACCTTGTTTTAATACATTTGGGAAGCAACCTAGAGTGAAGCTCTTATTAATTAGGAATTTGAGGGGAACGGCTATATGAGATTTCAGTGATTTTAGTAGTTTACTTGGTATTTTGTCAGATGAAGTCTTGATATTTTGTCAGATGAAGTCCTCTCTTTCAGTGAGTCGATTTCTTTGATGATATCCTCCATCGATACATCTTTTAGAGTAAATTTTGCGTAAGTTTCTTCTCGGAAATTATCATCTGGTGGTGGAGTTTTAGTATTGCAGTTGATGTTTTCTTTTATTTTACTGGCCAAATTTGATCCAACGTTTGTAAAAAAAGTATTTGCATGATCGGCAATAGTCTTCGGGTCCAAGTTAAAATTCACATTCTGACCATCAATTGTAAGTTCATCAATTTGATCTCTGAATTGCCTTGCATGTGTTATCTCTTTAAGAATTTGCCAAATCTTTCTGGAGTCATTATTACATTCAATAATTTTTCTTGAATAGTATTTATTCTTTACGTGTTTAATTAGTTTTGTACACATATTTCTGTATTTTTTGTAAAATGTAGTAAGTAAGTAATTATTTGGATCTTTCCTTATTTGTTTGTGAATATTATCTCTTTTCCTGATGCATTTTAATAATCCAGGTGTAATCCAAGGTTTAGTGATTGAATTTTTTTTACTTGGTACCTCTTTCTGTTTGGTGTGTAGTTTTATTTGTTTTTGAATAAAATTGGTAAAATAATTCCATGCCTTATCATTATCAGTAATTGAGTACAAATTTTCCCATTTTTCGTTTTTTATGTTGAAAATAATTGTATCCCAGTCGATTTTATTTTTCACAATAGATATATTTACGGAATCATCTTTACTTTTATTTTCATTTCCAACTTCCAATATTGTAGAGTAGTGGTCTGTTACTGTGGATTCATATATTATTGTGTTGATAGGTTTTTTCGTTTTGCCTATTATATGGTCAATACAAGAAAGAGTTTCTTCAGTGACTCTAGTAGGTTTGTTGATGTAGCTAACAAGACCGTAGTAGCTTATGGCGTTGAGGTAATTGTCTTTTTGAGGATGTCCATTTTCTAAAATATTAATGTTTGTGTCTCCAATTAAAAACAGATATTTACAGTGTTTTAGTTTATGCAACACAGTTTCAAGTGAAGTAAGGAAGTTTGTAATATTGTTTGCGGATGGGGATCTATAAATAGCCAGTATATCAATTACTGACTTAACTTGTATGTGTAGACAATTGGAGTCATTGATTTTGATTTCTTTGGTAGTAGTTTTCAGATTGTTTTTAATGTAAACTACAATTCCGTCATTTTGTTTAGTATTATATGAAGTGTTGATGCAATAGTAGCCTTCAATATTTTTTGGTGTATAAGAACTTTTAATCCAACATTCTGTTAGGATCATTACATCAAATTCGATGTTTATTAGTTTTAGGTTTATGAGGAATTCTTCGAAGTTTTTATTGATGCTTCTTATATTTTGGTGTATTATTTTCAAATTATTTTTTAGACCTAGTTTTATGTTTTCTGTGTTGGTAGTAACAGTTTCATTTTCAAATAGGTGGCATGTGAGTTCTTCCAGATTAGTAGCCATTTTATGTATTTTAATTAATTTTTTTAATGATAAAATTAAATTTTACAGTGTTAGAAGATCTCTTTCATGTTTTATATTTATAATTTTAGATTCCGTTGATTTCCGCGTGAAAACTTTACCATTTTTAAACCACGTGTATTGGTGGTTTAGTTCCTGTGCTCGCTTCTTAGTTTTCCATAATAAGTCCTTATTATATGAAGACAACACTTCGCCGATGTACAAGGATGGACTTATTTTCTTGGTTAGGTTTTTTGCTGCAAGAAGGTTATGTCGAGTAGTAACGCTAGAATTGTGGAATTTGATGATAATTTTTCTTGGAAAACCTTGACGACGGTCAGGAACACGATAGATTTCTAAAAAGTCTTCATCCAGGATTTGAGTGCCAAGCTTATTAGCAATATCTTTTGCAGTTTCTATCGGGTTTTCATTTATATTTTCACACACTCCAGAGATTTCAACTTGGTTTGATAAGCTATTTTGTTCCAGTTCGGCAAGCCGAATATCAATATCATTCATTCTAGACAGGTCTTTTTTGATTTTTTCAACTTCTATTTTAATTCCCGCTAATTCGTTTAACTTAGTTAATATTTCATCGTATTTTTCGGAAATGAAGTCGGTTGCTTTTTTTGTTTCAGCTGTCTCGAATTCAATTTTTTTAAACATTTCTTTTTTTAAATCAGAAAATTTATTATCAATATAGTCAAAAATGATCTGATTATTGTCGACTGACTGGGGACTATGTGATGTTAAGGCGTTATTTTTTGATTTGGAGCGGAAAGGATATTTTTAGGAAAGGAAGTAGAGGAAGATCTGGGAAGGTAAAAGATATTAGGGGTGGGTAGGAATCTGAGGGTCAGTGTGTCCAGGAGTGACGGACGTATGAATTCATCCCTCCCACTGCGGTATAAGGCGATGTTCCCAAAAAGTACGGCTAGAGAAGTCAAAGGGACTCCCTCAACCATTCTCTCCCGATCCGGCCTGCCATGTTGCTGGTGAGCAGACGCATCCGCCGCCAAGACTTTGACCAACCTCAACCCATGAACCCGGGCACTCCTGCTAAGTCACCAAACGTAGCCAACCAATTGGAGTGACCCATGGCAGAGGTGTTCGTTATCCAATAAATGGTTCCCTGGCGGTATTACCCATATCCGCCCCTCAAAATGTGACCAATGGTGCGACAAGTATGGTGGGAAGGAATAATCATCCGTTCAGATCAGTTCAGACACTTTGATCAAGGGATCACTTCGCGGGCCACTTCTGGCCCGCGGACCACCAATTGCCGATCGCTGCTATAAGGTACAGGGTAGAGACTGTAGGTTCTATGCCCTGTAGAGTACAGCCTTCAGTGTGCAGGTCCCAGGCTGGACAAACAGACAAACACAGAGGGCGCCAGCACATCCCTTATTGCCATCCCTATTCCCTAATGCAGGGATGTTTGCTCTCGAGGGATAAAACACCAAACTCACCCTATAGCTTTTTACTTTTTTAATATTTGATTTGGATTCTGACTTCATGATTGATTATGATTAACTATTGGAATAATGATTTCATGGATTAAAAATAAATATAATTTAAAGGTGGTAGGTACTGCTTGGCTTTACTCGAGTTCCTATATTTGTTTATATTGGTTCCATGACAGTTCATCCTGCGACAATTCATCCGGCGACAGTTCATCCGGCGACATTTCATCCGGCCGACAGTTCATCCTGCCGACAGTTCATCCGGCCGACAATTCATCCGGCGACAATTCATCCGGCCTGATCATTTAGAAGATTTTTTCTTCAAGTAAGTATGCAAAGAGGATATACGGCCGTACAACCAAAATCGATAAACTTATATCTGAAGGCATCTTGAGTGGAAATCCGCTGTAACGTAACCTAACCTATCCTAACCTAAGCTAACAAATTAGTCAATTCACCCTAAAAAGATGGTGTTAATTTCAGATAAAAAAAGTTATATTATATGCAAGTAGGAATCTTTACGGTTTTTTGCTAAGCCGATTGCACCTATAAGTATGTCGTATTTTGTTATTCACGCATGCTTCTTCAGAGAGTCGAAATTATTCTTAGTAAAAATATTTTTACAGCGGATTTCCACTCAAGATGCCTTCAGATATAAGTATATCGATTTTCCTCTTTGTATTCTTACTTGAAGAAAAAATCTTCTAAATGATCAGGCCGGATGAATTGTCGCCGGATGAATTGTCGGCCGGATGAACTGTCGGCAGGATGAACTGTCGGCAGGATGAACTGTCGCCGGATGAACTGTCGCCGGATGAATTGTCGCCGGACGAATTGTCGGGTCACCGTTTATATTATTTTAGAATATGTTTACATTATAACTACAAAAAAATATGCTTCCGATAATGTGAAGATTTTTCTACGTTTCCGTTGGGTAAAATTAGAATAAAATTGCTATTTAGTTAGATACGTTTTTAGATTTTCACGTCCAAAGCATTTTCATTACTTGTTTTTGGGGTGTTATGCCTTGTTGCGCTACCTTCTTCTTTCGTCGCGGACAGTGTTGCAGTGTCCATCATCAGGGCAGATCCGACATCTGTAGTGAAGTCCTGTGTTAACTCGACCGTTTGGCTTTTTATCTGTCTGTAAATTGGTTTGTGCGTTCCGTTTCCTTTTTCGGAAATCTTCTGTATCGGTTTTATTGTTCATGCAATTTTTACTTTGACTGGATGGCTAATTTTGACTATTGTTCAGTAAAGATTATTTTTTCAAATGTGAAATCTTTGTGTTTATTTGGACTTTCTTACTCGATTATTATGGTATCTACCTGCTTGAAGAAAGTTTTAGGAAAGAATTGTCGGTGAGATAATGACGTTTCTTTGGAAAAATTATATAGGTATCTAATTGAAATAAAAAAGAGTCACATTAAATAAACAGGGCGTTACAGTTCGTGTAACAGTTACAGTAACTGTTACAAGTTACTTTAACCAGTGATTCCTGACCAAAGATATTGAAATATAAGGAGATGTGAATGAGATAGTGTGTGTAGAGTGGATTTGATATGTGCGAAGATTGACTGACGAAGGACCTTGATTTTTGTGGTACTGTTACTGCTTGAAATGAGGAAAAAACATATGCTGCATATAAAGGAAAGGACTCACCGAACAGGATAAAGAACTTGTATGCTGGCAATTTTGTCTGCTTTCTCCCCATCCAATAGGCACAGAAACAGCAATAGGCGTGCGTTTCGTTTACACGGCGGAATTATGTTAATATCGATTTACAGGTAGCGGGAGCACAGTGGCTATAGGGTATGTATGTTGCGGCGCGGGCTGTTAATTGCAGACTGGAGCACTTGGTGATAATATTTTTAGGTGCGGATTTTGGAACAAGGTAGGACAGGATTTGCAACAATATTAATACCAATCCCAAGCAGTAACAGTATGTATGCGTGCTATGTAGGTGTGTGTATGTGTAGGTATGTGTATTGGCGTAACCAAGATGTGCTATCCGCCGTTTTTGCTTTTTAGAAAACTTTGCTAAACAAAGAACAGTAACTTTGTTTTAATCATTTATTTTTGTTTTGTTTTTTTTTTATATTATTTACAGACCATGTTCCGTATGTTTATACTCATCCTAATTTGACTGTCCTAAAACGGGAATCCTCCTAGTTGGGCAGTCAAAAAATTTCTTAAATAATATATTTAAATGTATAATCTTTAACTAAATAAAATAAATAAATACTAGGTGAGACTGCGCTTCGGGGTGTCGCCGGTGTTGTTTACCAATTAACGAATAAACTAAATGAACGAATAATTAACGAATAAACTAAACGAACGCTAAACTAAATGAACAAATTATTTCCGTATTCAAACTATATTGTTAACCAATAATAATGCCCACCTTCAAAAAATCAAGAAAATGAACAAATTCTTTTTGTATGCAACTACGCTGATTGTCGTAGTTCGGCGACAGTCGCGCGGACATCGTAGCATATCTCTTGTATTTGAATATCTATGTTCCTGACATTATTTGTAATTAAAAAAATGTTAATGAAATTTTGGTCTTCAACGATTTTTCGATGATTTTTTTTCCTTCAAAACCAAACAAACAGAAAATCTTTCACATGTCATCTCTGGTCACTCAGCCGAGTAACCGCCCAACCGACCCTAATATGCAAACCTCAACTGATTTCTTATGTTTTAATTTAAAAAAAAAAAACAACAATAAAAGTAATCAGAGGCCAAAATTTTACATACATTTTATACTCCAAATAACGTCAGGAATCAATGATTAAAGTAAGTCAACTACGTTTCTTAACACCATGCAGATATTTATGTGTCTACTTACAAATATAATAATTTCAGATGAGATTTTTGAATAGATTTATTTTATATAAGAAAAAATAAGAAACATCCTTTTTTGTAAGCGATGTCGACGGTTCACAGAATGACTAATTCTAACTAACTAACTAACTAACTAACCATCACGCCGTTTCCCCGCAGGGGTAGGCAGAGAGGACGGACCGCCAAACAACTCGGTCTTGGCACACACTCTTTGCCTCACTCACATTCATACATCGTCTCATACATTCTCTTCTATTATTCTGACTTTTGACATGGCCCGACTCAAGTATCTGATTCACTTGATCGTGCCATGTCTTCCTCGGACGTCCACGACTTCTTCTACCATTCACATTTGCGTCGTATATTCTTCTTACACTGCTTTATTCGTTCATTCGCTCTACATGCCCAAAACATCTGAGGGTCCCTTTCTTAATCTTACTCATTATGCATACATCAGCCTTACATTCTTTGTGGATATCCACATTTCTCACACGATCATACATTGTTTTACCACACATACGCCTCAGGGATCTCATTTCAACAGCATTCAGTTTACTTTCATCCTTCCTCTGCCAGTTCCATGCCTCACTGCCATACATCAGGGTAGGTACCAGGACTCCATTGTGGACTGCTAGCTTCGCTTCTTTTGACAGTTTTTTATTAGCGCCAACGGCATTCAGTCCTCCATTAATGGAGTTACCAGCATTCACCCTTCTTTCAATATCCCTAATATGACTAATTCTATTTTCAATTATATTCCAATATATTCCAATATGACTAATTCTATTTTCGTTATTTGTTTTTGGGGTGTAATGCCATGTTGCGCTACTTCCTTCTTTAGCCAACGTTTCGGACAGCGTTGCAGGGTCCATCATCACACGTCGCAATGGCAGAAACGTATCCCTTTTTTATAACAGCCGCTCCAATACCAACTACTTACAAAATGAATTCATACATCGTGCCTGCCACTATCATAACACACACCTCATATATACAGACATCTTCAATATAACTTTCAACAAATTCAAAGCAACACTATTAGATAAATGTAATGCATCACAACACACCACTTAACATCCATATTTATATTTGTTATATTATTAATCAGATTTCTTTCCTAATTTGCAATATATTTACATATTCCGTAATTGCATACATATCATCCTTATACTCCTATAAGATCATAAGCTTACCCTTCATTGTGTTTTTCTATATTCTTATCATACATATTTAAGAATTTAGCTTCTCCTAACTATTTTTTTTCTTTATGTTTTCTTGTTTAGCTACTAAAAAAAAAAATTTGCGAAAACATGTTTTTTAGACTTACTGTTTTATTTTAGCACTCTTTCTTTTATGTATCTTTGTAAAGCTGTTTGTTTTCCAAATAAAGATATTATTATTATTATCGGATGATGATGGACACTGCAATGCTATCCGAAACGTTGGCTAAAGAAAGAGGTAGCGCAACACGACATAACACCCTAGGAACAAATAACGAATATACTTTTGGATGTGAAAATTTTAAAACGTATCTGACTAATTCTACTTTTAAATCTATTTCTAGTCATCCAAAAATAACAAATTTCATGAATAAACAATTTGTTTTCATATTGTTATCCATAACAATATTATATTTATCATTCCTAAATCTTCTGTCCGATAATATCTAGGCCACTCATTCACATGAGCAGTTCAACTGTATTTAAGAATGCATTTGATGTAATCTGGCACACACAATATAACACACAGTACAAGTGATGCCTCAGCTGAATAATATCTGTCAGCCAGCGGCCTAATTCCAACAATGCGGTGTATGATTGTGATTTCGTTGGTCTTTTATGTGCTCCTGCTAGATGTAGTTGATGTAGTTTGCTAGATCAGAGATTGACAACATTTTTGGTTGTTTTTTACGTTAACTCCACACAAGAGTCATCTTTGAAGATGATATGTAGAGGGTATTTTTAAGGAAAGAATGGACAGCAAGATCTGGGAAGGAAAAAAGGTATAATGGTTGGTTAGGAATTTAAGAATTCAATGTGTCCAGAAGTGACGGACGAATGAATCCATCCCTCACGTTGTGGTGCAAGACGATGGGTCAATAGAGACCAGCCGGAGAGGTCAGACCACAGAATCCTCAAGAATGATATAGGCTCTGAAGGAAATTATTTTCCTCAAGGCATCATTTGTGGAGCTAACTTAAAAAAAAAAATACAACAAAAACAGAACACAATAAAGTTTAAGTCAAGGTATAAGTCAGAGAAAACAAGAGATTCGATAGATTTTGTGAAAGCTTTCGCTAAATACATATATTCGGTGGATTGCTAAAACAGCTACAGTGGATGCTATATAGTCAACACATTCGCAAAAGTAGATATTAGGAGGAGGTTAAGTTGGTTCTTGCGAAAAGGAATATGAAACACTTGTAAACACGCCTAGTTGTACTAATTACTACCTTCTACAACATTGGTACTAGGACTAGGACTAGAACTCTCTTACCTCTCATTAAAAACAAGCACTCTCAAAGACGATGAGGTCCTTGGGGTAAATCTTTGGGCTTCCTACGAAGAAGTGTAGAGAGATCAGGATGGAAACGTTGCTCGAATTGGCTTTAGAAGGGTTTTGTGACGAGATTCGTCCAGCCAGGCATTTCTAAGTAATATTCCTCTATTCTTACTTTATTCAGTCTCACAACAGTCCAATATTTCGATTGAGTCTGGACAGTCAGATGCCTTAACAATTTAACATAAGTTCTTACATCTTTATTATAAAATGTGAGTTTAACATTTAAGTTATTGCATTAATATTTTCACGGTCAGCAGAGCCATACCAGAAGTTCATGCATAATACAATAGGTTCCACCACCGAGCCGTGAGGTACACCGCATTGAACGTTATGAGGACATTAAAAGACATATATATATTAAGTATATTTTTTTTAGTCTAAATTTTACATCTTACATCAAATGTATTCTTTTTTCTTTTCTAAAACAACTATAATATTGTTTATTATCTACTTACTAATATTTTGATTTCACAACATTGAGACATAATCCACGAAAAACTGCAAGACTTTTAGCTTCTTTAACATTTACAGGGAGTTCATTAAACATTTTAAAACCTTTCTGGTAAATATTGTTTTGTATTCCCGATAAATTTGTTTTAGGAAGCCTAAAATCGTTGCAGTTTCTCGTAGGATAACAATGAATCGTTCTATTAATTCTAACATTATTCAACATATAATCTGGTAACGTCTTATTTTATAACGTATAAATAAATACTGAGGTATTTTGTAGGGAGTATATTTGTGCGGCGTTCTATCTTCTCTCTCTTCCTAGTTGATTAGTGAGTTTCATATATTTTTCCAGAACCCTCGTACAGCACCCCTGCACACTGTTGGACCAAATATCCGTGCAGTGTGAAGCTCATACAGAATACAATAGGTCCCGGCGCAGAGCCCTGGGGTAGGCCGCGCTGAACGGGTAATATGACACCGCGAGGGCCCAGGATGTACAGGATAGTCCTGGGGGGCGGACTAGTCAAATAAATTATAATAATATATCGTGAAAATGTTATGAATAAAATCCGTGTTATATTATTGTTCATTATAATGTAGCAAATACTTATCGGAATGTGTTGAAAAAATACGATTAACATTTTTGTAGTTATCATCACTAGGTAGGTACCTACTCACTTATATTTTAGATAGAAAATCTGTGTGTAGTAAGTAGCAAGTATCAAATAACCTCTAACTTTGAACGCAGTTTTCCGTATGAAATTTAAATGTCAAAGTAATTGTTTTATCGTATTGAGGATTTAAACAAAAACGTTTGTTTAATATTTTTAGTTACAAATAGTAGTTTACTACGAGAACTACGTACGAGGGCTGTTCATAAAATAACGGGAATTTTTAAATTTCGCGGGTTTAGATGGTCTGATTATCAAAATGTTGTTTTTGTTATGTTGGTGTACATGCCCCTGAAGTATGATGAAATTTTCAGCTATATTCCTTGTTTAGTTTGTCTGAGGCAGCCACTAAGGTTAGACGTGTTTTTATGAGCTCGGCAATTTTTTCTTTTTTTAAATGGATCAAAGATTTTGTGAATGGGTCAAAGAAAAATGAAATAAAGTGTAACAAAGTATGTGAAATGTTAACAAAGGCCTACAGTGAGTCTGCTACGAGTAAAACAAGGGTTTACGAGTGGTATAAGCTTTTCCAAGATGGCCGTGAAGACGTTGAAGATGACGAACGCCCCGGACGCCCCAGTACATCATCGGCTATTGATGCGTCCGGTTATTTTATAAGTAATATGTATGAAAAAATTCACAGTGTTTTTTTAGGCAATCCCACGAGATTTTTGCTCTATTTTAAACGAGTCGTGTTTTATTTAACATTTTAACAATTTTCGCTTCAATATTATCGTTTTTCATATAAGCGCGTTCTCTCTAACATTCGTATTTACATATCTCTCCATCTTATTATTTTTGAGCGGGTACAACGCGCCTTAAGTGCGTTTGTAATAATGATTAAATAAAATACCCTAAAATAGAACTTGGTATACGAATAAAAAAAATCTGTCCGTACAGTTATACAAAAGTGGCGGTCAAGATAGAACCAATATATTTTATTTATCATATAAACTGAACAATAACCATGGAAACCGCCGCCAACTGTTTGGACTGAATGTTCAACATGTTCAATATATATTATTTATCATATAAACTAAATAATAACCATGGAAACCGCCGCCAACCGTTTGGACTGAATGTTCAACATATATTGAGATCGATATGCCAAGTTCTCCTCTTGGGTATTTTGTTTAAACATTGGTTTATCATAATTTTGAATTTTCTCTTGAGATTATAACTTGAATTGTGTTGAATATTTAATACGCTTCGATTTACCTCGAATTTTTAATTTGACGCCATAAGTTGTTTACGTGCAGCATTCTATGTAGAAAATAATTAGTTTCGTTGTCTTTTAATCACCAAATCTAGTCCGCTCCTGTTTGTTTGATCTGGTTTGGTAGCGCCGCCAGCCATCTGCCGTCGGTCGGGAAATATCCCGTACAGGGTACAACAGAGGAAAGGAAAATAAAAGGCAAGCGAATGAATCGGCAGCGGTGTGATGGGAGATGATGGGATATATACAATATACATCACATTAGATAACTACCTACGTAAGAGCAGTTGTGTTAAGAGGCTCAGAAGATGATGTATGGTTAAATTCAATCGAAGCGTTTTTTCGATCATTCCAAAAATTCACTTTACGTAATTAAAACAGTAGTAGTTTCAGGAGTAAAAAGAAGTAGAATAAAAGACTCTTCAAACTGCTAAAGATGTCAAACAGAATTTTATTGGAAAATAGTGATCATGGCTCTTATTCTATCTTTTTCCAACTGGACAAAGATAGAATAAGAGCCAATTGTGTTAAGAGGTTCAGAAGAAGATGTATGAAAATCCAGCCGAAATGTTGTTTCGACCATTCCAATGATCTACTACTATATGTAATTAAAATAGTATTAGTTTTAGGAGTAAGAAAAAGTAGAATAAAAGAGGACCCATCTTACATCCCTGAGTAATTCCTTTTCAAACTGATAAAGTTGTCCAACAGAATTTTATTGGAAAATAGTGATCATGGCTCTTATTATATCTTTTCCAACTGGAATACTGACAACTGTGTTAAGAGGCTCAGAAGATGATGAATAGTTAAACCTAGCCGAAACGTTGTTTCGACCGTTACAATGTAAGAAAAAGTAGAATAAAAGAGGACTCAACTTGCATCCCTGAGTAATTTCTTTTCAAACTGCTAAAATTTTCAAACAGAATTTTATTGGAAAATAGTGATCATTGCTCTTATTCTTTCTTTTTTCCAACTGGAATTATCAACTCCTCGTAGTAGAACTTTTATGTTAGGTATTTAGTTTTTTTTAAATAGGTATATAGATAGGCGCTCTAAAAGCCGGATAATGATTTTTTTACATTAACTCCACACAGGAGGCCCTGAGGAAAATAATTTCCCTGAGACCCTATGTCATCTGAGATGCTGTGTGGAGAGGTCTTTGTGAGGAGAGGAAGGGATGATAAGGGAAACACAGAGGACGGTTAATGAGTCGAAGAAGCGACCCGTTCTCATGTGACAAATGTTAACCGTGTACATATGTTGGGCACGCGTTTTGCGTGTTTCCTGACTAATGAGCGTAATACACGAGTCCGATTTTCAGCCCGATTCCAATTAGAGACAAAAGTCAACATTTTTCGATTTGCGCAATCACTATTTTCACCTCTATTTTCATATCTAGGATTTCAATTGTCATCACTGCAAACAACACATGAACCATACTGTTTGTTGTGATGCCTACTGAAATCGTAGGTATGAAAATAGAGTTGAAAACAGCGATCGCGTAAAGCGAAAAATGTTGACTTTTGTCTCTAATTAGAATCGGGCTGAAAATTGGGCTCGTGTATTACGCTCATTAGTTCCTTGTGTTGAGCAGCTCAGCTCTCTGGGTCTCTTCAAGACCAATGTTCATTCCTTCCTCTCCTCAAAAAGACAGCATCTCAGATGAAATAGGCCCTGAGGGAAATTATTTTCTTCTCCTGTATGGAGAGTTAATGTACTAAAAAATGAAAGGTATTTTTGAAATTTGAAATTAGTAAATAGTGCACAAAAATTATAATTTTATAAGAATTATTATTTCGAGGAGCTAACTGTTGGGGATCATCTGATCATCCCCTTTGACACATTCTTTGAAGAGTTTGATCACGGGAGACAATAATCCGTATAATTACTGTTTGTTTGCAAAATTATCTGCTAAAATCTTCTGTTCTCCTGTTACACTGGACATTAAATTATTATAGAAAATACGCGTGTCGCACACGTGGCGTTGCCATATACCCCACGTGGGGGGATGGGGTTAATCAAAGTAATGACGGGTGGGGGAGGTGGACACGTGAAATACACGTGTGTGAAGGTCACGTGTCTTGACGTACGGATGGTATTACCGTTCAGGTGAGGTTAGAATTAATGAATAATTTCTGGATTTTATACATTTTCTTTGTTAGGGTGAATAAATTTAGCTTTTAGCGGGTGGGAAGCGAATTTTTATCCAATTATAAATGTGCAATGGCGTGGTGATTGATAATAGGGGGTGATTCCATCACGGAGGTAATCTAAAATAAAATATACATTTTAGTTTTAGCTAGCTTTAGAGGGCTTCTGTGGTCGAAAGGTAAGGCTCTCGACTAGCAATCTGAAGGTTGCGGCTTCGAATCCCGGCGTGCGCAAGTAAACTTTATTTGATTGATTATTTTACAGTTAATTCATTAAAAATAATATGTAGTAAATTTGCGACACGTTCCAGAGTGGAATATACCTCAGTTCTCAGTATAGCCCTGGTGTAAGACCACCATTCAGAATTGAAAAGTTGCTTGACCGGTCAGTGGCTGAGTTGGCATCGCGTTTGGGTCCCACCTAAGTAAATCCAGGCTAAGTCCTATATCAAGACACCACCGCTTACTGTGGTGGTAGTAGGAGATTTTCAAACATTGTTGGTTATTCGTACCTAACCCGGTAATATTTGACTTTCTTTAATTTTTTTTTTAACAAATCGCTTTAGCCGTGTTTGATGACGACGTCTGAATAGCCAGGTACTTCCCCACCTCCATCTGCCCTATCTTCTTCCCCTCCTCACTACCCAAATTTGGGATGCCGTAGTTTCACTGGTTTCAGATGGGAGCAGTTGAGACTCTTGTGCGGTATTCACAAGAAGAAAACCCGATAAAAATCAAGAAATCCTGCTTACTTGTCAAGATTAACCCTAAGAAAAACAAAAGAAATAGACATTTTAAATAATATGTACCTACTTCAAAGCTTATTATCAAAATTTGGTGAAAAAAATTTACATGTTATAGTTAGGTACTTATCGAGTTAGCGCTTTATTACAAACGCTCGTAATAATTTTCCTGAAATTCAAAGCAAATCCGAGTTCTACAGTTCATTCAACCAGAGTAACAGACAGACACATAACCGAAATTTTGACAATAAAGACAAATTCCAATATTCCACAATTTCCATTGCTTTCAAGATGAGACAAAACAAAGCGCGCAAACACCATCATTTCGTTTACACTGCAATATTTGCCCACTGCAGCAACAATGGCCGCAAATGTGATTTTACCATTTGTTTACAATGGTTTTCAGCTTGGTCCAGCTAAAGACCGACTTCAAGGTGTTTGCAGAGACTGCTAAACACACAGTTCTGTCTGGTAAACAAACCTCTCTGGTCTCTGACAATAAGTAATGCAACGAATAAAATGGACGTGTTTCGGCTGATTCCACGGTAGATTTGGCAAAGTAACAATGGAGAGATTATCCAGTGTTTGAAAGCGGCCGAACTGCAGTTTGCAAAATAAGGTAATTATTGAAAAGCTGCGTAAAATAAATACGTTTCTTCATTTGTTTTGGCGACCATTTATTATTTGTTTGTTGATTTTGTTGCATTGTGGGTATGTATATTACGTTGAGCCAATTATCTGCGATTTGGCGTGTCGTTTAAATATAATAGATAATAATAACGTAACGTTTGTATAGCGTAGTTTTGTGTTATTTAACTTCAAGTGCGCTTAAGATGAAGCCGTACTAAATAATGCAAAATCTTACAAAACCATATATTTTTGTTTTACTTCTAAGCGATCAAATTTTCAAAACAAAAATATATGGTTTTGTAAGATTTTGCATTATTTAGTATGGCTTCATTTTAAGCGCACTTGAAGTGAAATAACACAAAACTACGCAGTACAAACGTTACGTTTTTATTATTATATTTAAACGACACGCCAAATCGGCTCGACGTAATATACATACATACCCACAACGCAACAAAAACAACAAACAAATAATAAATGGTAGCCAAAACAAATAAAAAAAAGTAGTTAGTTTACGTGCTACAATTTAATGCTGCATATAGAACATACCTTGGCCCTTAAAAATATCGGTAATTTTTTGTATAAGTCTTTAAATAAGCCTAGAAAAAAATAAAGTATAAGGTCTATAAAAAAAACTTTCATGACCAAATTCTCCTATTTATAAACCTCTTTTCATATATGGTTTTATTGTTTAATGTGGCAAATTCAGTTTCTTTTATAATAATCACAACTTCACAAAATAAAATACAATATGCATTTTCGCGTTGTTATTTTTGACATCACGGCGACAATGCGGCAGTCGACGAATTTGGATTTTCAAACGTCCACCGAAGAACTACTGACTAGCCACATCCATTTTCTGTCAGTCCTTCCCTGGCCGGAGCGGGGAACAGACGTTAGGCTCCGCGTCGCTTGGTTTCGTGAAATCAATTTTAAATTTCCGTTTTATTACAATAAACAACGCGTAAAAAAGGAATTAATATTTTTTACAGGCCTTAACGAAATCAACATATATTTATTTTTCTCAAATACCTTTTCCAACCTTTCCAAAAGCTTTTTCTTAAGTATTTTTAAACTCCTCCCACAAAGGCGCGTGAATTCCAATTTCGGTTTTTTCCTGGACTATTGGATTGCCTTAATTATAATAAACTTTAAATAATCCTACAATGCTCCTTCCGAGTCATTGCGAAATATTGATCAAATAATATAAAACTAACAATTAACAGTAAATTCAAAGCTTTGCCAAGAGAACAAAATTAACAATTACAGAGCTGTTGTAGCACAGAATAAAACAAGAAAATTAAAGCAAAAATATAACATAAAACAGGAGGAAGTTTAAAAGACACATTATGAGTGGATATTAAACATAAAAGTACAATAAGAAGAAACCGAAACCAAACAATCTCCGGAAACTTGAGAACATGGCTTATTACAGTATATTGAAAGAAGTTAGGATGTAAGAATGGTATGATTGTTTAAATAGGTTTGTTTTTAAAGCCCGTTTAAATTAAACCAAATTCTGGATTTTAGTAAGAACTGAGGGAAGTTTATTCCAAATGAGTGGGCCAGTTACACGAAAAGAGCGATCATAGTAAACGGCTTGATCTGACCTAGAAAGTTCGATTAAACGATTAGTAACATCTAGATCTGCTGACCTTAGAGAAAGCTGTCTATCGCTTAAGTTTTGTCTGACACATAGTTCCGATAGATAGGCTGGCGACATTCCTTGCAATTCTTTGAAGGTCATTAAGCAGATATTGAACTGTATTCCCCACCATCCTCTACCCCATCTAATTCCCCTCCCCTCTACCTTCAGCCTCACAACATACCCTGATTGGGGATTCCATAGTCTCACTGGCTCCAGACGGGTAATAACACAAAAATTAGGAATATAATAAAGTAAAGATTGATAAATATGAATAAACGAGACCACCCCAAAGTTAGTAGAAAGTTCAACACATAATAATGGTGAAGTAGGTAAAGACAAGGGCGAGGATGTTTGTGTAGGACTAGTCCCGATTCACAAGTTCTGGAGTTCTGGTCCGGCTGTGCTAGTTCCGAGTGGCTCTTCACTTCGCGGACCTACTCGGCCAACCCAGTTATCCATTGCTAGTGCTAGTAGTGTCTAGATTCATGAAAGGAACTGTGGAAACCAGTGGCGTGGAGTGACTTTTACAGATAGTACATTTTGTTTATTTTTGATTATTTTTTTACATTAGCTCCTCACGGGAGGCCCTGAGGCAAAAAGTCCCTCAAGGGATATATCATCTTTGGGGATGTTGTGTGGAGGGTCTTTTCAGGGAAAGAAAAGAGAGGAGAAGGAAAAAGGTGTGAGGGGTTTGGTAGGAATCTGGAGGTCAGTGTGTCCAGGAGGGACGGACGTATGAATCGATTCCTCCACTGCGGTGCAATGTGATGGATCGAGAGAGTCTGGCTGGAAAGGTCTAGTTTAGGCCTCTCTCCAGATCCGGCCCGCCACGCAGTAGGTGGGCTGACGCATTCGTCGTAAAGACCTAGACAAACCTCACCACATGCAGGCACAAGAGCATGCTCATCTATAAACAAATAATGTGTACAGTTTATGAGCATGCTCATGTCAGTAGGTACCTATCATAATGATATGAACTGGACTTGTCTATTAGACTGTACAAAATGGGAATCCTTCCCAGTTCTTTCTTGTATGTGAATAAACTCTGTATTGAAGGAATAAATGTGGAACCATTTATTGGATAACCAACACTGCCATAGTTAACCCCAAGAGGTTTTTTTAATTTTATTTATTTATTTAACGCCCAAAGGGCTTTTACATATTTGGTAGTACAATTAATTTTTAAACACGAAGAAATAATAAAAATAAAATTTAATAAAAAATGTACACAAGTCATAAAAATACAGCGATTTTGTAAGGTTTAGTGACTTAGCAGGGGTGCCCGGATTCATGGGGTGAAGTTTTTTTATAGAACTTGGCGACTGGTTCTTTTGTTAACCCACTACGTGGTGGGCTGGATCGGGAGAGACTGGTTGTGGAAGACCTTTGGACCTCTCCAGCGACCATCGCTTTGCACCACTGTGGAAGGAATAGATTAACATATTCGTCATTCCTGAACACATTGACCCCCAGATTCCTACCAATCCATCATATCTTATTCCTCACTAGAACTTCCTTTCCCTAAAAAGCCCCTTCAACCAGTATTCCACAAAGATGATATGGGCCCTGAGTAAATAATGTTCATATTAGAATAAGTTAACAATAATAATCTAAACGAAAATATGAAAGAGAACAAGACACAGAAAAACAGAAAAAGACAATGGTCGCAACTGGGACTCGAACCCAGACCTCTCCGTCTAACCGGGACGAGTGCGTTAACCAATTTCGCTATTGCCACCTTCTGTCAAAACGTCATAATTATCAATCTCATATTTTCAAATTTTAGAATTACATTATTATCAACTAATTATTTTCCTCGGGGTCTCCTTTGTGGAGATAATGAAAAAAGGTGTTAACAAAAATTGAAACTCTTTTTACCGATTAAAGAATTATTTTCGCACGTCACTGGTTGTTGGTTTCCAAAATACTGGAGTATTTAGTGAAGTGTTTGTTAGGTTAGGGTGGACAGGGACAGTTAGGGCAATGTTTGCACGAGGTAAATGGCGCCAATAGGAAGTGCGCGCACACTTTCATCATTTCTCGAGTTTTGGGGAAAATAAAGTCATTCTCAGAATCTTCGTCGACCTTTCATTCTAGAGAATCAGAAATCGAGTGTCGAGAAATTTTAATAATAGGTATTTTACCAAACTGTTGTTGTAAGACAGGAGAATCTATCAAACAGACTGCCCGTTTCTAAATTGGGTTTTTTCAGATATTTTATATGGAATCCGTTATTACGCTCTTCGCAATTCCCTCGTGCAAAAGTATGTTTGAGCCCTTGTTCTGAAAAAAATGCGAAAAACGAAAGCAGTTATGTTTCATAACATTTAATATTTAAAATACAGTAACATTCAATTAATTCTGAAGAGTTTTAAATTAAAAGTCGCAAAGAAAGGCATTTAAAATAGAATTTATTACTAGAACTTATACTGGATCAGTGGAAAAATGTTGTATATAAAAATTTCACACGCAACGTTACTCCACAAAATGTTTTTGTTTTACTCTTCGTACCTTATAAGAAGCTACATGCTCTTCTATCATAAATTTACACATGTAATTGATGTATTTGAGCTTAAAAAGCATAATAACGATATAAATAAATGAAACCATTTATGTTCTAGACATTGTCATAAGATCAACATACAACATTATTCCCCAAACCTGTTTCAACGGCCAAAAACCAGTCTGAATAATATTTTTCCTGGATAAATACTAGTTACCTGCATCCTTTAGCTTCTTGACTTTGAAGTCTTTCTAGTTGAAGCCATAAGAAGATAGTTTTCTCTTTTTATTCCCATGAATTAAACCATGCTCTGAGATTTCGATAAATGGCATCATACGACGTACTTCCACAAACCAACTTTTTAAATGTTCATTAAACATGTATATTAATATGCCCAACAATAATAACTCAACATAGATCATTTTGTTAGATACAACATTATTCCATCTCTAACCCAACATTGATCGTTTTGTTGGATACGACATTATTCCATATCCATATTTATATTATATTTTTTCGTATATATATATTATTCCGTATATCAATAACTCAACCTCGATCATTTTGTTGGATACAACATTTTCCATCAAAAACTCAACATTGAAAATTTTGTTAGGTACTACATTATTCCATCTAAAACTCAACATTGATCGTTTCATTGGATACAACATTATTCCATCAATAACTCAACATTGATCGTTTCATTGGATACAACATTATTCCATCTATAACTCAAAATTGGTCTGACGAGCTGAAACCGGTTACGGTCAAATAAAATTAAGTGGAATAATGTTTTTTATTTGTTTTATTATAATCTATTATAATGAACTTCCACCACGAATTACCAGTTTCAAAATAGAAATATTCAACATTGGTCGTTTTGTTGAATATAACATTATTCCATCAATAACTCAACATTGATAGTTTTGTTGGATACAACATTATTCCATCTATAACTCAAAATTGGTCTGACGAGCTGAAACCGGTTACGGTCAAATAAAATTAAGTGGAATAATGTTTTTTATTTGTTTTATTATAATCTATTATAATGAACTTCCACCACGAATTACCAGTTTCAAAAATAGAAATATTCAACATTGGTCGTTTTGTTGAATATAACATTATTCCATCAATAACTCAACATCGATAGTTTTGTTGGATACAACATTATTCCATTTATAACTCAACTTTGATAGTTTTGTTGGATATAACATTATTCCATCATTAACTCAACATTGAAAACGTAGAAAGGACCCTGATCTAATTTGCATATTTAAATAAATAATAAAATTATCAACAGTATATATTACCGATACACCTGATTTGTTACAACTCATCCAATTCAACATCCCTTCCCGTAGACTCCGAAATAATGAATTGCTGTTCCTCAATCAACATTCTACTAATTATGGATACCATTCTCCTTTATTAAGAATGTCGAGACTTGTCAAGGCAAGTCAAAGCATTGAATTTTTCGATGTAAAACTAAATGACTTTCGGCAGTCGATAAGCAATATTTAAATGCTTCTTCATGCTTTGACTTGTAGTGTCTTCTATATGTATCTACTTTTTACATTTTATATTGTCATTGCTATTCATTTATATGTGCTCTACCTTCACCTTCACCTCTGCTTTTTTTATTCGTGTTATTATTATGTTTTTAATGGACTATTGTCCGTAAATTAATAAATAAATAAATTGATAGTTTTGTTAGATATAAAATTATTCTGGGCAAGTGCTCGATTGAATGGGTATCTACACACCGTTTCTAGTATGTATATGATTCTGTTCAGTACAGTTTAACAAGTCCTTTCTTCACCTTCGTGTATGGATTAGCCGTGGCAGTGACAGTGAGAACATACCGAATACCTTTCAGATTCTTACCCAGTACACAGTATACAGTACCTGCTAAATACTCGGCGTGTTGTCCGCTTTTACTAATAGCGACTGGTGACAACAAACATTACCTCGTAAGGTTTCCACGTAGCACCTACTAACAAACTACAGCTACCTTCCTACTTCCCACTTCCCCATACACAACAGGGATCAGGGATCTTCAATGTTTCAGGCTGCTATAAACCAGAAGTATCTAGATTTCTCATCCAAAAACGTATGTCTCTAATTTTTTTACATTAGCTCCACATAGGAGACCTTGGGGAAATATTACTCCTTTGGGGGTGTCATCTTTGGAGATGCTGTGTGAAGGGTCTTTTTAGGAAACGAAAAAGAGGAAGTAATTCTGGAAAGGAATAAGGTATGATGGGTTGGTAGTAATTTGGAGTTAAGGATGAACAGGTAATTTTTTTTTTACATTAGTTCCACACTGCAGGAAAATAATTCCTCTCGGGCATGTGTCATCTTTGGAGATGCTGTGTGGAGGATATTTTTAGGAAAGGGAAAAGATAGTAGTGGCAAGGCAATGAGTCGAAAGATTCCTGCTGGAGAGGTACAAAGTCTCTCTCAACCAGTCCCTTCCGATGTGGCCTGCCACGCAGTAGGTAAACAAATTCATTCGCCGCCAAGATCTAGACAAACCTCACCCAAACCCAAACGACACCAAACGTAAGGGTGACCTATGGTAGGGGTGTTGGTTATTCAATAAATGGTTCTCGTGCGGCGATACCCATAACCGCCTCCCTAATTGTTGTTCTGCATACGAAATTTAAGCGGAGAATAATCAAAATTCTGGATCAAGAAATATGCCGACGTGGCATTTCTTGGGTTTTGCTTTATTCTTTGATAATAAGATATGGGATGGTATTTTAGTACTACTTCAGATCTTGCAAACAATTGGTTGGTGATACATGAATTGGTACATGAAAAGGGAAACACCTACGCATGACGACACACAGCACACGGACAGAAGACAAGAGACGGGAGATAGGGGTGGGTAAGTCAATAATCCAGATAACGTAAGGTTTCTTTGTCTCCCTTTAATAAACTACCCCATAATACCTATTGAACAACTATCCTGTCACCTGTCATGGTTCATTTCATCGAACAATCAAAACCTGGATCTTGCATAAAATCAAATTCCAAGCTTCCCATGATCATTATTTATTAAGTATTAAGTGGTATTTCAGACACTCTTATCCATAAAATCAAAAACCTTTCACCTTCACCTTCAATGCCCGCGACATTATATATAACCACTGGAACGACCAGGCGAAATAAATAAATATGCCTCAATTGCTCGAGATTTCCCAGAAGATAATTTTTTATATTTTTCGCTAACATTAAAAAAATTATGCCTTCAAATTTCAACAAGGAGACATAAAAACTTAGGTAAAATTTGGATAGGGCCTGACACGCTTATTACGAATAATTTTTAGAAAAAAACTTTATATTCGCCTTAATTACTATAAAAGGAAACTTTTTGCATTCCGGGAGGCGGAAAATTATGCATTTTAATTTTCAATTGCGTAAATCCAAAATTCACTTCGAACCGGTCGGCGACTGTCAGCGGCCATTAGATACGTCACTGTTATGTTGGTATCACTGATGCATTAACAAGAGCTAAATACGACCGTAGCCATCTTCGTGGGTAACACAAAGAGGCGCGGAATTATGAAAAACAGCGCATTAGGAATAAATAATGTAGATAAACGAACCTCTAATCATAATCACTTCAGAGTCTAGCTGAGGCACTGGAATCATGTGTTGGATTTCATCGTCATTATAGTTGGAGGTGTTGGTATTCGTCGCATTAATAATTGAAGAATAGAAATAATAATAATAATAATAATAGCTAGAAGTTACGTAAAATAAAAATAAAACGTGCGCATTAGGTAAGCACTACTTTGACGAAATTCTGAAAATAAAATGAATAAAGGCCTTTAGGCAAGTTTTTTTACATTGAAAATTTTATTTTTACATTGAAAAAAAATTTTTTAAGTAAAAAAAAAAAAACGCGGCGTTTAAAAAATATATATAATATACGAATAGAGGTTTGTTAATATTATAATTCTGTTGTGTTTTCATAATTCCGCGCCTCTTTGTGTTACCCACGAAGATCTCTTGTTAATGCATCAGGGATCATACCAACATAACAGTGACGTACCTAATGCCCGCTGACAGCCGCCGGTCGCTTCGCGAAGTGAATTTTGGGTTTACGCAATTGAAAATTAAAATGCATAATTTTCCGCCTCCCGGAATGCAGAAAGTTTCCACTTATAGTAATTAAGGCGAATCTAAAGTTTTTTTCTAAAAAATATTCATAATAAGCGTGTCAGGCCCTATCCAAAAATTACCAAAACTTATTATAGTGCTATATAGCAAATAAATTAACCTGTATTTTACCTTTTTTCATTGTGTGTTTTTGGGGTGTTATGCCGTGTTGCGCTACCTCCTTCTTTAGCCGATGTTTCGGACAGCGTTACCGTAAACACTACAACGCTGTCCGAAACGTCGGCTAAAGAAGGAGGTAGCGCAACACGGCATTACACCCCTAAAACAAACAATGAAAATGCTTTTGGCCGTGAAAATCTAAAAAACGTATCTGTATTTTACCGTTTATCACATTTTTGTAGGATTTATAAAAAAAATCCTAAAGTTTATAACTGCGTGAATCCTGCATGTTTTTTTACTTTGAAACTGCGGTGAGGGGTACTTATTCGAGTCAACATAGAATATTTTCGATTTCTGTATGTTGTCTATGATATACTTGATAATGAAAGTTGCATATCTATGGAAAAAGTACTTAATTTTAACCGTAAACAGCTGATCAAAAATATTTTTAAAGTTTATTTTTAACATCGTTCTAAAATAGTCTACGAAGTTCGGATTTGCGACAAATATGGTCATAATAGATAAAGCATTTCAATAGCTTCGTTTTACAATAAATGGCTGGCCAAGGAAATGTTTTAAGCAATTACAATAAATATTTTATAAATGGTAGGGAAATGTGGTCCAATTCTGGACAGCTATCAATCGCAGAAAAATAAAAGTGGTCCATTTTTCGACCATAATCGCTCCAACGGGTATAGAACTCACTGTCTAAAAATGTTAAAAATTCTTATTTGAAAGCTTTTGTAATGGTCGTTTCATAAAAAATTCTCCAGCCCTAAATTCTCCAGTCTTTAAAAATAAATATCAACTCTACTTTTGCCACTAATCTTCTTATAAATGTAATACTAATAGTGATGGGGGTAGCAAATTTAAAATCATGCAATGTCCAGTGTTTTAAATATAATGTCCTCCGCGTACAAAGCCGTATCTTCTACAAGCATAAACTTTCTAATAAAAGTTTATCGGAAGTAACCTGCATCTGTTCATAAATAATACAATTAAATAGAGCCAAAGAATTCCTAATAATTTGTAAAGCGCCTTTGAGGTGATTTATCACAAAAACGGCGCTCTACAAATTATCAAATTATTATTATATATGCTCAAGTATCGCCCTGGTGAAAAACCGCTATTCAGAATTGAAAAGTTACTTTTTTTACGTTAGTTCCAAACAGGAGGTCATCTTTGGAGATGCTGGGTGATAGATCTTTTTGGGAAAGGAAGGAGAGGAAGTTCAGGGAATAAAAAGGTGTGGAGGGTGGGTAGAGATTTTGAGTATTCATCCAACCCTTCCACTGCGATGCAAGGCGAAAAGTCAAGAGAGTCCGGCAGGAGAGGTCTATGTTGGGTCTCCCTCAACCAATATCTCCGATCCGATGTAGTTGGGAAAACGCATTGACCGCTAAAACCTAGACCAACCTTACCCCATGAACCTGGGCTCTTCTGTTAAATCACCAAACGTAGCGAACCACTTGAGATGACCTACTAGGGATGTTGGCTATCCAATAAATGGTTCCCGGAGTTATCCATACCCGCCTCCTAAATTGTAAAAAAAAAACAAATAAATGCCACACACGATAAACTTGCGACGAATCTCTCATGAGTTCTACTATATTTTCCGCTGGTAACAGGATGATCTGATAAAATCTATCTTTTTTAGAGTAGTAAGTAAATTTAAAAAAAAAAAACCTATTGCCTAGTCATTGCGCCAACTGAATATTCAATACCTACGTTATATACCTACCATCATCTGGAATGGAAGAGCTGGACCACCCCGACAGTGCTGTCATCCACTTCACACTGATTATTCCACCATTTGTCTCCTGGTCACGGCAGCAAGTAAAAACCTCGCATTGAACACACTCAGGTGGAGGCTGTTAATTTATTCTAAATAGATCATAGTAAAAGTTATCATACAGTTTGACAACAAAATGTGAATTTTTTAACAGTTTGGGTCCAAGTATACAAACAATCTATGCCAAAAACTTTCTGGTTCATAATTTCAAAAAAGGCACAGACGCAAACACCTCACATAATCATAAAACCAGAGCCAAAAAAACAGACATACTAAATATATATCATACTAAATATTATAAACGCGAAAGTTTGTATGGATGTATGTATGTTTTTTACTCTTTCACGCGAAAACTTCTGCATGGATTTGAATGAAACTTTATAATAATATTGCTCATACATAAAAATAACATATAGGCTATAATTTTAAAGCTAGCTAGGAAGGGGAAGCGGGAGAGGAACGGGGACGCACGGGAAAGATGAATCAGGGAGAAACAATGTATTTCTTTTAATATGGCATTGCAACGCATACCGGGAACCAGCTAGTATGTTATATTAATTTTTTAACATGTCAGATCTTCATCCGTCATTCACATCAACCGCAACACTTCCCACAATACATCCTCCACGACTTCTTTTCCACCTACCAGATACCATAGGGAGTAGTCAGCTGTCAGCAGGGTCTTGTCTTCCCACTTCCTGTCACGGGGGGGGGGGGAGGGATGAGGGGAGAAACAGGTTCAAGCCATCACAAGGAATAAGGGGAAATATTGTGACGTCAAAGGTAAGAGGAATCCTTAAAAGAGATATTCCGAAATCAATTAGTGGCAGGTAATAAAAAGTGGATAGTTTAAAAAAAAAATATTCATTCATCCTTAAAAACTAAATAGTAAATAACCGGCTTTGAGTGCATGTCTGACGCCACGCCATACGCGCCGCGCCACAAATAACATTTGTGTACGTGGAATTTCAAACAACGCTGCCGTTGTAATTTGGTTTCGATTTCAAGAATTCGTCACAAGATGTCGCAACTTCCGTCAGCAGGTCGGATGGGGACGTGTCCCCCCCTAGGTAAAACTGCTACGAATTTGTGAATATTTAGTATCTTTACGGATATGGAAATATTGACGGTAATACATAGTTCTATCAAGCAGCTATATATATTGCATATGACGTCATTGCCTGTCCCGGTGACTAGCTACACTGGATGACAGTGGATCCGAGGAACGGGCTATTTTTGGAACCAGTTCCTGTTGGTCACCAATGGTCACCAACACTAACCGAACCAACAGCCACCCGCAGGGCCTAGCAGTAAAAACCTGCGGAGTGGGTTTTTAACTGCTAGTTTATAGTATGAGTGAGGGAGAGGCAAGAAAATAATTACTTTTTTCATTTTGAAGAAGCAGACATACGCACAATGGATATATTTTGATGAAGTGAAAACCTGTCAAAAGAAGCGAAGCTAGCGGTCCACAATGGAGTACTGGTACCTACCCTGATGTATGGCAGTGAGGCATGGAACTGGCAGAGGAAGGATGGAAGTAGACTGAATGCTTTTGGAATGAGATCCCTGAGGCGTATATGTGTTAAAACCATGTATGATCGTATGCTATCGTAATGAAATGGAAGATGCTCCGAGGAACTAGCGTCATTGATCCCTTCGGCACCGGCGCATAGTCGGGAAACGCGCCAAACGCGTGCCCAACATATGTACACGGTGGACATTTGTCACATGAGAACGGGACGCTTCTTCGACTCGTTCTTGTGTTCAACAGCTCGGCTGTGGGACGATTTGCCGGCCTCTGTGTTTCCTCCTTCCTACAACATGGGTCTCTTCAAGACCAATGTTCATTCCTTCCTCTCCTCAAAAAGACCCTCTACGCAGCATCTCAGATCTCAGGGTAATTATTTTCCTCAAGGCCTCCTGTGTGGAGTTAATGTAAAAAAAATGACGAATGTGGAGATCCGCAAAGAATGCAAGGCTGATGTAAGCGTAACGAGTGAGATTAAGAAAAGGGAGAGGATGGTTTGAGCATGTAAATCTACATAGGTAGATCTTCAGTAGATAGAATGCCTGCTAAATAACACACTACAGGTAAACGAAAGGTGTAAAATTTAATCAACCTTTCCAATGATTGGTGTGCGTTGGGGGCTCCCAGTTCACAGGTAGTGCTTCAGTGCTGTATTAAGGTTTCTACACTTCCGAGCCCTTTCAGTGTGGTTATTAAAGTAAAGCCCTTCATGTGTGTACCTGCAAACCAACTCAAATAATGGCTAAATACATATGATGAAAAATAGTCTCACATAGGAGTATAGTTGTAGGTTGGTGGTTCTTTTTTCAAGAGTTCAAAGTCGTGTGGGGACTGTTGTGTTGCTGCAGCAAGTGGAAAAGTGACGGGAAATGGGAAGAGGAAGGTTGGAAAGAACCTGGTTATTCAAATCTAACCACTAAATAAGTCACTTTAAGGCTCGGTAACCAGAATTTTTACCGATTTCTTAGATATCTCCCTTAAACATTTGAAGTTTTTAAGCTCTTAAAAAAATATGTGTTAATAAGATAATGTCTAGATGCTGCCCAAGCCGAAACGCAAATTATACGAAATTCCCTCGATAGAAAAAAATCGCAAAGTGTGCTCCAAAAATTATTAACAACAAGTCTGTTTTTATTATCTCATAAATTATATTTGTGAAAAATTCACAATGTTTCTTTAAATGATACTTAAGATGCTCCCCACGAGATTTTTGCTCTATTTTAAACAAGTCGTGTTTTATTAAACATTTTCGCAATTTTCGCATCGATTTTGTCGCTGTAAATGATAATGCGCTCCTCTAACATTCGTAATTTCGTATCCCTCTTTCTTCTTCTTTTTGAGCGCAGATGCGGGGTCTTAAGTCATGTGTGTAAGCTTGAGGCGTGTAAATAGCAGAATGCCTACACGCCTACAGTATACGACATCTTTTTTCAGCCCGATTCCAATTAGAGACAAAAGTCAACATTTTTCGTTTTACGCGATCTCTGTTTTCATCTCTATTTTGATTTGAATTCAACCTTTGAAAAAGCAAATTATGGCATGAACATAGTAAAAAACTGGTTGGATTCTAACCTTCTAACTCTAAATATAGATAAAACAAAATACCTACTTTTTTCCATACGTAAACCAAATATCCTCCACAACTGCCAAAAACTTACCATACATACATGTTCACAGAACCTTAACACGCCTACATCACCTCACAAAAACTGCTTATGCGATAACCTAAAAATATCAAATGAAATTAAGTACTTGGGAGTTATCATAGATGATCAACTACGATGGGAGGCACACATAAATTCTACAACTAAAATGCTTCGCAAATTATGTTACATTTTCTACTCTCTTAGATCTATCCTTAGCCTACAAACACTAAGATGTATTTACTTTGCACTTTTTCAATCAATTGCTACATATGGTATTGTAGGATGGGGAGGCTGTGCAACATCAATTCTTCATCCCTTGGTCTTAATACAAAAACTATTGCTAAGGATAATATTCAAATGTAACCCATCACACCCATCAGAACCACTTTTTAAAAAATTCACAGTATTAGACATTCGACAATTATACATAAAGACGATTCTCATATACTTATGGAAAAATGATTTGATGAAAAAAACACAACAAAAAATTCACACCCGGTACTCATCCCAACTAAAATGCATAATTCCTCCAACAAAAACAGCCTTCGCACAGCACCAGTTCTCTTACATTGCACCCAAAATGTTCAATTTGCTAAGTATTGATACCAGGAAATCGAAAACTGACAATCAATATATCACAAGTGTTCAGAACTGGTTAATTATAAAGGGAAGGAATAGGGATTGCAATCCCGCAGCTAATTCAATCCCGCGGGATTGATATGCGGGATTGCTCAATCCCGCGCGGATCCCGCGGGATCCGCATCTTTGAAATAATGTTTAAAATCAAATTGAAACTACAGATTTTTGGGTAAAAATCAACTTTTATTTAACATTTCTAACACAAAAATTAAAAAAAATAACAAAACATTGTTTGAACAACATTATTCATTAAAGTGAGAAAAGAAAAAAAGAAAAGAATGAAAGAATAAAAAAAAAATAATAAAAAATTTCAACCTATGGTGATAAGTTTTGAAAGTACGCTCTTAAAAAGCAAATGGCATTAATTGTGTCATCTCCAAGCCTGCTTCTGAGCGAACTACAAATATAACCTGCTGCTGAAAAAGCTCTCTCGGCTTCTACGCTAGTAGGCTGCACCGTCAGGATATACTCATAGGCGAGCGTCAGGTACTCTCCTCTGATACCTTCGGAGTCAAAGACCATCATTTCCTTCTTCAAAATTTTCTCAAAGTCCTTTTTTTTGCTGTCTGGCTTTTTCTTGAATATTTCTTTTTCTTGTAGAATTTGTTTTTCCAGTTCGTCTTTTAGCGTTAGAGTGGGAATAGTGGAATCTGTATCAGTAGCAGATGTATTTTCGAAGTCATCTGTATATGTTTCATTTTCATCGTCTTGAACTACGACTCTTTCTATTATATTCTTTATTTCTTGGCGTATTGCAACTTTTCTTGGCATGAAGAATGTAGTTTTAACGCCAAATTTTTAACTTGCGGGATCCGCGGATCCCGCGCTTTGAAGGTGCGGGATTGCGGATTAATAAAAGCTGCGGGATCCCGCGGGATTGCGGGATCCCGCTTTGCGGGATTGCAATCCCTAGGAAGGAACTATTTTAAAGAATGCCTGACACCACTAAATTGAGTCAACTTGATCTTAATTAACCTAACTTGACTTAACTTAACTTAAATTACTTAACTTAACCTGACTTAACTTAACTTAACACTTTCTGCAAAAACAGGAATACATTTCTAAAAAAAAAAAAAAAACATGTCTAATTTTATTATAAAGGTCAACATCTGCCTAAACCGTTTCTGTTACTGTTATTTGTATAATATAGTATGTCATATTACTTAATTTATTTGGAGGAAAACATCATTTTATTTTTAAACCTAACATTTATTTGTACAAAAATTGGTGTAAAATAATGTACCTACCAATATAACCATGCACATTTAGATTTTCAACAAAATAAAATTCCTTTCTCATATGCATACCATATAGTACCTACTCTTATTTTATATATTTATAATTACATACCTTTGTTTGATTTATTATTATTTATTTATTATTAATTTATTAATTTATTTATTTATTATTATTACAACTCTTTTATATTACTATATAGCAATTTAGATTATTTTATATTTTTTTGTATTCTTGAATATCATATAATTTTATGTATATAATTTCTTAATTCTTTCACATTCTTCATATTTCATTTGTTAATGTACCTACTGTATATAAAATCGATCGCCACAACACGGGCATGTGCCTAGCATGGTGGTCGAAAAATCCCCAATGTATGTAATGAAAAATCTAATGAATAAAGAAAACTTTAAAAAAAATATCTACGATTTCAGTAGGCATCACAACAAACAATATGGTTCATGTGTTGTTTGCAGTCATGAAAATTGAAATCCTAGATATGAAAATAGAGGTGAAAATAGCGATCGCGTAAAGCGAAAAATGTTGACTTTGGTCTCTAATTGGAATCGGACTGAAAAAAGATATCGTGTATTGTGGGCATAAGAGGGCTTTCTGCTTTCCACTTTCTACCCTTTGGACGCTTTTATATTTACCGTGACGATTTACGGTAACGGTATCGTGACGGCATACAAAGGGAACAATCTTTTGTGCAAATGTGTTAACTGTATAACACTAACTAACTAACTATCACGCCGTTTCCCCGCAGGGGTAGGCAGAGAGGACGGACCGCCAAACAACTCGATCTTGGCACACACTTTTTGCCTCACTCACATTCATACATCGTCTCATACATTCTCTTCTATTATTCTGACTTTTGACATGGCCCGACTCAATGTCATGTCTTCCTCGGACGTCCACGACTTCTTCTACCATTCACATTTGCGTCGTATATTCTTCTTACACTGCTTCTGCTAGTGGCAAGATTCTGGACATACTGGTATTAGTAACACTGTCAGTGAGTTTTCAGCGAGCTAGAGCGCTAAGATTGAAAAATATGACGTAATTGACGTTGTTGAAGCTGAAAATGAATTTCATTTTTTTTCAAAATTTAAAATTTTTGTTTGAAGATCTTCAAGATTCTTTCAGTAAAGGGATGCGCTGCATCCACATACTGAAATATCTTCATGCGAAAAGTTGAAATTTAGAAAAAAAAAACATACCATTTTCCTTACAAGACCTTCCCCTCCTTCTTTTCCTTAAAAATGCTTTGAGGGAAATTATTTTGAAAAATGCATACTTCTGGAGCGTTTTCTATAAAAAATATTTTTCTGAACTTGCTTTATTCCAAGTGGAAATTAATAGTTTTCTTATAAGCTATCTTCCTTTAGGTTTCCATTTGAAAGATTAATGCGAAACTACGATTTTAGATTAATCTTTACATTATGAATACTAAAAAATATTTTTTAAATAGACAAAAGCTTTTCGTATCGTTTCGGTTGAGTAAAATTAAAATAAAATCATTAATTACTTCATAAAAAATATAAGCGTAAAGCACTAAAAATTTATTTTTTTACTAGAAATGTATGAAAGCATATAAGAAACAGCTTTTTAAAAAATACAGTCTTATGGTTAAAATTATTTTTGACAGTTTCCTTTGATTAACTTTTTGTCTTTCTTATAAAATTATTCACAAAATAAATAAAAACCATTTTTGCGCTTAAATTCAAGCGTTTCTAGACTTCGTTTGCCAGGCGATTTTTATGCCAATTACTTAAACTCGTGGCGATATAAGGCACACTAAAAATATATGCATTCAATTTTAATTCCGATTTATATAAAATAACAACAAAACTCAGTCATGACAATAGTAATACGATAGATTTAGAAGTAACATCCTACATAACGGGACGAATAGGAAAAGAAACGCAGGGAGAAACATTTTCTTTATTAAGTGGCATTAATCGGATGAATGGTATAGGAAATAATTTCATGACGCCAGAGCTCACTATTATACCTAAATATTTATATATAGAAACCATCACGGGAATGCGCACATCAAATCCCCAAAGTTTTATTGCAATCGGATAAATAGTTTAGAAACTCACAATTTCATGACACCAGAGCTCACTATTATTTATAGAAACCATCACGGGCATGCGCACATCACATCCTCAAAGTTTCATCGCAATCGGATGAATTTCTTAGAAACGCATAATTTCATGATGCCAGAGCTCACTATCATATACGAAAACCATCGCGGGCATGCGCACATCAAATCCACAAAGTTTCATCGCAATCGGATGAATGGTTTAGAAACGCATAATTTCAGAACGCCAGAGCTCACTATTATACACAGAAACCATCGCGGGTATGCGCACATTAAATCCCCAAAGTTTCATCGCAATCGAATGAATGGTTTAGCAACGCATAAGGAACATACATACGTACATATATACCACATACAAACATGCTAGCAAGCTTGCCAGCTGCCCGCTGCCCGCTGCCTGAATTGAATATTTAAATTTCTCGGCTTTTCTCTTCTGTAATAAGCATGTATTATACATATAAATTTACATATACATATACATTTTAATTATACATATACATATACATTTTAAGCGCACTTGAAGTGAAATGACACAAAACTGCGCTATACAAATATTACGTTATTATTATTATATAAACCTTCCTCTTGAATCACTCTATCTATTGGTGAAAACCGCATGAAAATCCGTTGCGTAGTTCAAAAGATCTAGGCGCACAAACATCTTGAGCGACTTCTTATATAATAAACAAAAAACTCACTGATGACAATAATAATATAATAGATTTATTAGTAACATCCTACCTTTCCCCTCCAAAATATCGAAACCCTCCCTTCACTTCACCCTCTCTTCTATCTGCCTTCTTCCCCTGATTACGCCACGTCCGCCCGACTGGACCCGTCAGGCCGCATCAAGCCGAGGGTTCACGGATCGCGGACCGCAGCTTCCTTTTTTTTACCCCTGCCTTTATTGTCTTCTGTGGCGTCCTTGCTTCTTTTAAATTACAATCGATATTCGACAGTATCTGGTTTCAAGACCAACGCTTGTACCCAGGTCTTTACTTTAGTTTAAATTCTAAATAAATGGTTTTAATATGAACCTAGAGTGGAAACTTGAGTTTTCTGACCTAGATTAAATGGTTTTTCAATTATCTGTATTGTATAAACAAAACCTTCACCATAGGTCACCCCTAGTGGTTCGCTATGTTTGTTGACTTAGTAGGGGTTAAAAGCCCGGGTTCATGGGGTGACGTTTGTCCGGATCTTCCAACTGCTTGATCGGCCGGATCGGGACACTGGTTGAGGGAGAACTTTTGACTTCTCCTGGTGGACTCTCTCGGAACATCCCCTTGCGCTGCAATGAGAGGGATAGATTCATACGTCCGTCACTCCTGGATACAGTGACCCCCAGATTCCTACTCACCCGTCGTACTTTTTTCTTCTCCTTCCTTTCCTAAAAAGACCCTCCACACAGAATATAACCAGGCCCTGAGGGGAATTACTTTTTTCGTTGTGAAGCTAACGTAATAAACAAAAATTTTATCAAAACAAAAAACGACTAAAAAAAATGCACTAAAAAGTAAAAAAAAATAATTTCGTACGATTGTTATTTTTGGAGTCGGTGTCAGCCAAGGTAACTACATACATAGGTAGTTATATGTGAGATGTGGAGATCTTGGCTGACACCGACTCTAAAAATAACAATCGAACGAAATTATTTTTTTACTTTTACTGCATTTTTTTAAGTCGTTTTTTATTTTGTTAATTTTTTGGTTTTAGTGACGAGCGTGCGTAAAGAAGTTTTACTTCAAAAAAAGAATCATCGAAATCTGTTGGCGTAATATTGAGTTATTCGTCCATTTGTCGCGCACATATTTATTACAAATTTAAGACATATATGGTTTTCTCATGGAACCCATTGTCAGAACTGGACTAAATTAAAATGGCACCACACGGGAAGCACCAGCTTTCTAATAAAAGAATCATCATTATCGGTTCACCCAATAGAAAGTTCTGAGGTAACAAACATAAAAAAATAAAAAAAATACCGTCGAATTGATAACCTCCTCCTTTTCGAAGTCGTTTAAAAAAAAGATCAGACCAGGTTTATGACATTGTTCACCAAGTCATCCAGCCTGCGCACGGTAGCTCACACCTTGGCTTGGGACGACTATTGCAAGTCGCGTTTCCACTTCCTGAGCGATGGGTTTGCCACAATCCCTAAGCTCCAGTTTGATAAGTAATACCTATCAATTTTTTTTTGTCTAGTTTGATGATCGTTAGCTCCAAAAGTTTCTACCTGCACTAAATTGTATGCTACTGGATTAAATAAGAAAATATACAAACATATATCCAAGAGGTATATATTTCAAACAGTAATTAACTTGTTTAATAGGTACCTAACTATGTAATTGTGAAGGAAAAAAGAAATGAAGGATATTGAAAGTGAAACGGGTTCCATAATACGCAGCAGGGCTAAAGTAAAATAATACAATGTAAACAAAAGATTAGGGACCAAGGACACTATCTCTGTCTGAGATCAGTGTTTTCCATCGATACCTTCCTCACTATAATTACACCAAACATTCACTCCAACGAACTACTGAAATTCTAACAAAAACAAACTGCAGACAAACTACACAATCACGTGGTAAGTTAGTATTCCTTCCCATATTTTCTTATATTTATGTATCAGTTATCGATGTCGTTTATAAACTCATAGACCTAGGCATATCTAAATACATTGACTTGAAGTCAACACAATCAAAGATTTAGGCATTTCTGGTATTTTTTTAAACTAACTGTAATTACTGTACAATTTAAAGTTTACCTGTAAGATCTTAGATCACCATTCTGTTTTAACCTTCTTTTCCTGTCTTATGTTTTATTAAACAATTTAACGTTATATTTTGTAATAATTGTCAACTTTACCAACAAGAGGGAGTTCCTCAGGGATGCGAGTTGGGTACTACCTTATTATTTTTTCCAATTATATTATATTAATGATAAGTGATGATTAATAGTAATAAATTAATTAAATAAGATTAATATTGATACTCGATAAGTTCGGAAGACGATTTGATTATATTTTAAGTAAAATTTTGTAATAATTGTCAACTTTACCAACACAAAGAGTGAGTTACTCAAGGATGCGAGTTGGGTACTACCTTATTATTTTTTTATTCATTTATGTTATAATAATGATAAGTGATGATTAATAATAATAAATTAATTAAATAAGATTAATATTGATACTCGATAAGTTCGCAAGACGATTTAATTATATTTATAGTAAAAGTTTGTAATAATTGTCAACTTAACCAACACAGAGAGTGAGTTACTCAAGGATGAGAGTTGGGTACTACCTTATTATTTTGTTCAGTTATGTTACATTAATGACTAGCAGACCTGGCCACACGTTGCTGTGGCTAACGAAACACAACGCCATCACCCAACCTTTATAAAATCCACACCACCCGCTTGCCAGCAGCTGCCCGCTGCCTGAATCGAATATTTGAATTTCTTGGTTTTTCTCTACTATAAAAAACATTTATTGTACATTTAAACATTCCTCTTGAATCACTCTATCTATTGGTGAAAATCGCATGAAAATTCGTTGCGTAGTTTAAAAGATCTAAGCGCACATACATTTTGAGCGACTTCATTTTATACTATGTAATGATAACGATATGGTGCTGATTAATAATGATACTCGATTAGTTCGCAAGACCATTTGATTAAATTAAAAGTAAAATTTTGTAATAATTGTCAACTTTACCAACTTAAAGAGAGAGTTATTCAAGGACGCGTGTTGAGTCCCTCATTATTTTTTTTATCATTTATGTTATATTAATGATATGGTGATGATTAATAATGAACTCGATCAGTTCATAAGACTTAGTTTATTTTTAACACTTTACATTGATTACGATTGCAACTGTAACTCAATATTGTAATAATTGTCAACTTACCAACTTAAAGAGGGAGTTATTCAAGGGCGCGAGTTGGGTCCTATATTATTATTAGTTTTAAATTTATGTTATATTAATGATATGCTGATGTTGCGTTACTTTGATTAGGATTGCGGCTGTGACTGGCGTCTATTATATCTAAGAGCTGGGATAGTAGGATGTGAGAGAGAGATTTATTTATTTATTTATTTATTTAGCGACTATATAAAATAATTGTTACATACAAGATATAATGGTGAAATTAAGTATAAATTATTGTATTTCTTAGTCCTCCTCATTAGGGGGTCTTGTGCCGAGGCGGACTAAAGTTATTTAAATATGGTTTATTTGTCTTCTATGTCGTTTTTAATGTCTTCAATAGGGTTTTTTCATTGACCTCTTTTAGCCATATTTTTATTCTTGATTTGTATTCATTAGGATTTTTTATTAGTTTTATGTCTTGGGGAAGGATGTTATGGAGTTTTGTTGCAAAGTATGTATAGTTTCTTTGTCCGAAAGTGGTTTTATAACTTGGAATATTTTTTATATCGTTTTTATTCGATCTTGTGTTATGCATACATGGTCTAGTAGAGGATTCATTATTTTTGAAAAGCTTCAATAATATATTTTTGGCATATATTTGCTGTACATTTGGTACGTCGAAGCTATTGAAAATTTCAATTGAAGGCGTTCTAATTGGTACTTTCAATATGGTCTTTATGATACATCTAATAAAATTACTTATATACTATGAAGTCTTTCTACAAATTCTACACATTAGTAACTTTTAAATCCCACGATTTACTTTCGATGTACACGGAACTTAGAATCTTAAAGGTTTTTTAAACATCCCACCTGTTTTCACCTGCAAGTTTAGATTGCATCAAACTTACGATTAGCAGACTAGCAAAAAATGGCAAACTCTCTCTACTTGGGCATCGCGCATTCCAGAGCCAGTAGTTAGATGGACAGGCAAGGGACGTTGCCAATATGTCGGTTCAGTAGCTACAAGGGTCCTGGATTAGCCATAGATGATCGGATGGCAGGCGCCACTGGTCTATTGTACCCATTGTTGAATATCTCAAGCGAATAAATAATTATGATGCTTTTGGGGCCTGAAAAATTCAAAGAAATTGTTATGCAATGATTAAAACACTTTTTTTTAAAATTGGTGGTAGGTACTTTAGCTTTAGTACCTATTCAATTTCTGATGTAAAATATTCATAGAATTTTGATTCCATAAATCGTAGCCCAATTCTAATAAAATATTTAATACGTTGTTCGCATCGTAAAAAAAATAGACTACAATATGTACTAAATTTGTATTACCTAGTTGGCGCCCCGCCATATTGGCGAATGGATGCCCCTGTAGCCTGTACGTCTCTTGGTTCCGCGATTTTAAATTTCCTTGATATTATAATAAACATTGCGTAAAAAGGGAGTTTATGTTTTTTACATGCTTTTACGAAATCGACCTTTGACAAACAACTCTCAAATACCTTCTACAACCTTTCCAAAAAAAATTTCTCAAGTATTTTTAAATCCCGCCCAAAAAGAGGCGGGAATTCCGATTTCGAATTTTTCAAGGACTAGTGGATCACCTTAAATCTACATTTTCTTTAACTTGTTACCTATCACGGTATATGTGGATTTAATTAGTATTCTTTTACAGACTGCAGATCGCCAACGAACACACATGTCCGTAGGCGATCCGCAGTTCTCATTTGCTTATTCAATTTGGGAGGCGGTAATGGGTACCACCGCCCCGAGAACCCTTTAATAATAATAATATTTGGACGATTTATATAGCGCCGTTTTTGTGAAAAATCACCTCAAGGGCGCTGAATCACCTCAAGGACCTTTATTAGATAACCAACACCTCTGCCATAGAACATTACAAGTAGTTCGTTACATTTGGTAACCTAGCATGTTCATGGGAAGAGACTTTTGACCAAGCCGGGGGAGCCCTTTCGGAACATCGCCTTGACGCCATCGGGAGGGATAGATTCATATGTCCGACCCCCAGATTTCTACCCATCCCTCATACCCTTTTCCTTCGTAGAACTTCCACTCTTTCCTTTCCTAAAAACACCATCCGCATAGAATCCTCAAATATGACAAAGGCCCTGAAGGGAATTATTTCCCACAGGGCCTCCTGTGTGGAGCTAATGTAAAAAAAGTATTATTACGGAAAAAAACAGAATGTTCAAATCTTTAAAATTCTCCTGTCAAATTCCATACAAAATCAGAAACATCATTAAAAAATCAGTAGAAAGTAACAAACCAAAAAAATTTGCACTTTTTCTCTAAGTTAATAATACTCGTATATTGATTGGACATGCAAGCTGCAACATTTTAAACAGAATAATGGGAAATAATTATAACATAAATGTTTTATTTATCCTGGCCAAAATGCGTCCAGATCCGTATTACATGTGCGTCGGGGATCCGTCTAATAGTCTAATCTGACGCCAGACTTGTGTTGACTATTGACTAGTGTCTGGACAGCCGGGCAGCTCCCTGGAAGGGATTAGTCCACTCGGCCGACCCTAAGTCTCGCCCACAATGGGTATCAAGCTTTTATACTGACGGGTGTATTGGCGAGGAAGTACTCGTAACTTGTTGGTAACTTGTTAGGTACGAGTAAATTAATACTATTTTTTATAGGAAAAGCTCTCTCTTTATAACTTTTGAAGGTTATTCCCATCAATATAATATATCATTGAAAAAGTAGATAACAATAATGATCTAAACGAAAATATGAAAGACAACAAGTCACAGAAAAATAGAAAAAGATAATTGTCGTAACTGGGACCTCTCGTCTAACCGGGACGTGCGCATTTTCCCCAAGACGTTATTCCGTATCTGATAGTAGATTCCGCTAGTAACAGATAGATTATTTTTAACGTACTTGCAGGCGTGAAATATTTACTTTTTTAATTCGTCTCACAATAGCTCGCAGACGTTTGCAGACATTACGTAAGTGAGTATCGCATTCCACGTGCGTCTACAGTGTGTGTACCTACGGTTATCCCCAAATATAATAATAATTATATTTTTTTATTAATTTCTTACACCATTACAAATTTTAATTTATTACATGTAAGAAATAACGCCATATAAATATTTAAAAAAAATTTGTTTACAAATATTTATACATAAAAGAAATTTAAAGAAAAATAGCAATTTCAAAAAAATCTTCAGTATTTGTGATGATTTCATGAATCGGAAGAATTTTCCTTTTGAATCTCTCCTCATCGACGCCAAATATATCAATCTCGGAGGAGATTTGGTTCAGGACCAATATACTCCTCCCTACCGGGAGAACCATTGAGGACTGCCTGACTGACTGACGTATACAAACGTTTACACCAGTACAATAGTTCTACATTTAAATTAAATTAAATATAATAAAAAAACCTTGTTGACAAAACAATTTTATAAAAATTATCAACATGTTTCTAAATAAAAAAATTCTTCATCAGGAAACAAAGAATATAATAGACAAATAAGTACATTTTACATGTACTATTTAATAGTACCAGAACAAGAATAAAACTATAACAATAAGTTGGTACGTACCTAGTACATAAAAAATGAATTATCTGCTGCATGAAATTCGATATTTTGCAAAAAAACAGGCAATAAATTTTAACCACACAATCTCTGAGGTTTGCAGATACATTAAAACCTATTGACGATCAAACTTCTGCCTTTGTTGCTATTTGCCATCATGGCCGAATAAATAAAAGCAATTATAACTCCCAGACGAGGTCGGGATATCGCGTTTCGGATATATACGAGGAAACAATGCATGCTCCAGCATCTCTCGTCTGGTTTACTGCATTTGGCCAGATTGAGTTTCCAAATTTTGGGAAATTTTCAAAAGATGCGACTAAAATTAGATTTCGTACTTTAAATTTTAAAGCAGTGGTCAGTAAAGTGTGGTTTGAGATCCTTTTTCAGTGTGATGGTATATTTTTTCATACGGAGACATCTAAAAATTCAGATTCCTAGAAATAGCTTTTGAAATTTTTTAAACCAAAATTTTATCACAATGCAAATGGCTCATTTAAATAAACAAACTCACTTTTGCCACAGATTTTTGGAATATTTCAACTTATTTTCAGATTTTTTTGTTAGTATACTTGAGTTATTATTATTTTTTAAATTACCTCACTCAGAAGCTCTGAAGAAAACAATTTCCCTCTGGACCTATGTCATCTTTCGGGATGCGGTGTGTATGGTATTTTAAAGGAAAGATATAGAGAGGAAATTCTGGGAAGGATAAGATATGAGGAGTTGGTAAGAATCTGGGGTCAGTGGATCCAGGAGTGACGAACGTGTGAATCCATCCCTCCTACTCGAGAGAAGGAATCTGGCTGGAGAGGTCAAGAGTTCACATCAATCAGTCTCTCCCGATCCGGTCCGCCACGCAAAGGTGGGCAAAAGCATTTGCCGCCAAGACCTTGACAAGCCTCACCCCATGAACCAAACGAGTCAACAAATGTAGCGAACCCCCTTGAAGTAACCGTGTTGGTTATCCAATAAATGTATCCCAGGGCAACGGTACCCAAACCTGCCTCCCAAATTGTTGATTGATGAAAGTTTTCTAACCCCTGACCAGCATTAACAATTATGTAAAACCTTCTTCAACAGCCAAAAGAAAAACAATTAAATGAAATTCAGTACTTTCGAGACCCTTCTTCTAGAATTTCTAAACAAAGCATTTATGTACTTCACATTGCGTACTTTTGCAGGTCAATTATTTCAGATTTGCCAAGGGATCGTGGCCAGTTTTAGAATTGCAAACGTTTCTGGATGAGCAGATTCTGTAGGGGTGTCGGGTGTCTAGGCTTATGGACAATGCAAGCAATGGTCGATTGGGACTTGGAGATTGTACACCTTGATGGTTGATCGGTAGATACCTTTAGGAGATTGGAGATGGGTAGATGTAGAAATGCACAATGGGTAGGGACATTAGGTATAATTGTTCAGGCACCTGCGTTACATAACATTTTATCCAGTGGTCTTTAATTACAGCATTGATGATACAGCTCTTGAAATATTAAAAAAAATAAAGATTTATATTAAAGCTATTACTTTTCAATCAAATCTTTCATTTGTTAATCACGTTAATTACAAATGTTGGAATTTAAAACTATGTTATCTAGAAATTTCAACAATATTAAGTGAATTCTGGGGGTTAAGGGTAGTTCTTGACGCAAGAGGCTTACGGTGATTCTCGACATCGTTATTTGAAGTAAAAAATGTACCTAAATGAAATTTTGAGTTCTGGTGACATTTTTTTTGTTTTCAACTAAAAATATTTAAAAAAAAATAACTAGAGGCGGGTCAGGGGTTAGTCGGTTAATCGGCTGAGTGATCAGTAACGACATGTGGAATAATAAATAAATGTTCGAAATAATATCAAAGTTTTCTTGGTATATTGTTACTTGTCACAAGTTCCAGATTCAACAGATTCAAGAGATCTTCTTATGGATGTCCAAGTAATTTCTAAAACAATGTTCATTCAACGGGAACAAAGGAGTTCCTCACGGTCCAACGGTTGGTCCACATTGACACATGGCGTGGCTGTTAGATTGTTGGATTTATACCCCGTGCATAGTGGTGAAACTGATGAAGGCTGTCTATCTGCAACATAACAGGTTGTCAAGAACTCTGGGTTCGAATTCCTGGAAGGCTATGATGGTATTAAAAAATCCATGACGATTTTTTCAGTTTTTTTCTTGCAGGTACATGACATGATTTTAGTAGAATAAATATATTGATGGGGGTTTAGTGAAATTGCAACACGACTTTACGGGTGATCAAACACATTAAACATTTTCGTGGAAGAAAGAAGTTCGCATTCGCGTTGCCCAGAGGAGAGATTCTGTATCTTTTGTTGGTACGGGGAATCGGCTGTAAATTTTGTGTGATATTCTATGGTTGTCAATTGCTTTTTCTATGGCTGACGTTGGCCGATGTCAGATATCAGCTGTCGCAAATTTTAGTTTAGAGTGTTTAAAACACGAAATACTGTGAGTAAACATGATTATTTATTCAATTAAATAATGTAAGTTGTATACCATTTACGAATTTTCGTTTCTATCTAAATACGCATGAATTGTTCACCAAAACTAAGAACCTATTTTGTGCACAAAAATGGTTGTTTCGTATGTAATTGTTGAAATAAAATGTAATTTCCGTAATCTGTTTCTAAAAATATGGCGGTTAGTGGAATTATTAATGTATTTGGTCCAAAAATATTCATTTAGGTATTCTGTACGTGTACTTTGCCAAAGAGATCTAAAAGACGGACTTATGGAAAACAACAAAACGTACATTAAATTAATAAATAAGCATATATACTTACAGTAATTCGTGTTTTAAACACTCTAAACTAAAATATGCGACAGCTGATATCTGACATCGACCAACGTCAGCAATAGAAAAAGCAATTAACAGCCATAGAAAATCACACATGACAGCCGATTTCGTATGGAATATTTCAGAATCCACAAAAGAAATAGAATCGCTTCTCTGGATGGAAGATACTTTCAGAATCAGTATAAACTTACTAATAAGAAAAAGAATCAATGATAATAGAATATGATTAGGTAAACATACGTTCCATTCTCGTTTCGGAAACTTCTTATATTCCATTAAATGTTTCGTAATTGTAACTTTAGACCAAAAATTGTTGTACCAGTACTTTCATAATATGAAATAGGAAGTCAAAGGTACCACCACCATTCAGAAGCTCCAACCGTGGATATTAAATTACCTGATATATCAAGACTGAAGGTATCAACCACTGTCTTCCGTCTCCCTTCAGCTTTCAACCTTGCGTGATTGGAGCGAAGAACTTAGGTGTAAGGCAGGCAGAAAAACCGTAAGAAAGAAGAGGAGTCATGCCTCTGAAGAAGTGAAGTGGAAACCTGGTGTGCGTGTATCCTCTCTTCCCTCCCATTCACTCGATTTTCCAACCACATCCAATCAACCACAATCTCTTCTTCCTTTTATATTAAGCTTAACACTTCAACAAGTTGGTCGTACGTCAGTAAAGGTCTATCAACCTTATAGTTGACTTCATCACAAGACCTGTATGTCGGACGAATATCTACAGCTCATATGTTGGACAAATATATCTGAAAACTTCAGAGTGAAAATCTACAGAGCTAAGGTCGGATAAATATCTATGACGGTCTTAGTGGTGACGAATATCTATGGAGCGTAGGTGGGACTAATATCTACAGAGGGCAGCTGAGCAAGAGGTTGTACAGAAAAGCATAAATTACTTCAATTACGTAATACTAACCTAACCTAACTTAACATCAATTAAGTTTTTTAAAATGCATTCGCAATATTACGTTATGCCAATATGCTATACATAATTGCAAATCCAACCTCTGCCAGTGCTGTATATATTCGTAGGCATCACCTATTCCATAGATATAAGTCAGCAGTTTGAGCTGTAGATATTCATCCTCACTTTGGTTCTCATACGTTCTCACTTTACACTCTATCAATTTAATCACCTTTCAAACAAAACATAATATATCTCCATTTTCTAAATTAGTGGCATTGTATGTACAAGATTAATTAATAGATTAATTAATAACTTAACTTAATTAATAAATAAATTAGTGTGATATATATCTAACAACTCCTCAAATTTTTAATTTTCTAATAATTCTCTAACTTCCTCATCTTCTCCTTGTAACCCAACCTAACTATATATCATTTTCTTATAGAAGATCTGTGTGCACAGTATTAAGAGCAGGCATAACATGATAATTTTTTTACATATTTTTATTTACTATCTAAGCAGCTTTGTATGTACGTATAAGACTGATTACTGTGACTTAATATATTAATAATAACTTCTCTTTTCTAATAACTCTTTAACTTCTTTATCTTCTTCTTATAGTCAAAAATACCAACATAAAATCTTTTATTGTAGAAGAATCTGTGTGCATAGTATTAATTAGTGAACATTTTCAACCAATACTAATGAATATAATCCGAAAACTGTAAACTTCACCCGCCATAACACAGGGTCATCCCTAGCATGAAGGGTGAAATATCATAAAAAAACTGTATGTACTTTCGATTTTTCATGTATTAAATAAATAAATAAATCATAGACATTAGTCAGCAGTTTGCGCTGTAGATATTCGTCCTCACTTTGGTTCTCATAGATATTAGTCCGATTTGTTCAGTTTTTGGAATTCCTGTAGATATTAGTAGACGCCTACCATCACAGTACTCATAGATACAGATACATAATTTACATACAGCGTGTTTCATTTTTTTTAAATTAGTTTCACACAGGAGGCCCAGGGTCTATGTCATGACTTTGGGTATGTCGTGTGGAGGGCATTTTTATGGAAAAGAAAGGAGAGGATGTTCTGGGAAGTAAAAAAGGATGAGGGGAGGGTAGAAATCTGTAGGTCAGTGTGTCTTTTTTACAGAGATAAATTAATAACCTCAGAAAACTTGTGGAAATATGGCATCCCCAAATGGAATAAGTGATAAGAACAAAGGGAGTGGCAAATTAGTTAAAATTCTCTAAGCCATGATATTTTTCACTGGAGTTCCTCATTAAACAATTCACGTAAAAATCTGGTGTTCTGTCATTATTCAATTATTGTTGTTAGTGCCCCAATATTCTTATCTTTTATAATCCCACGGCTGCCTCACATCTGAAAATATCAATGACTTCAATAGGTATATAAATCGGATAACCATAGCAGATATATTTGGGTGTTCGACGAAAAATATTTGTAATCACCATTCGAGAATTTGTAAGATTATTGCCATTTCCGCGCAATCCATCGGAATTTGGTTCACTTAAGATTAGAACTAAAGCATTCATTGCTTAACAATACTGATAAATAATTACCTTATATTTTATCTACCTGACGCGAAGAATAAACATAATTTTTGCTCAGTCAATCAGCCAACAGCGGAGGCGACAGTGAAGGTGTTAAACAATAAATTAAATAATTGTGAATATCTTTATATCAAGGATTATTACGATTTTTGGAAACGTCACTACATTATTTAATTAAATTAATTTTAACAAGCAGGTAGCTAATATTTTAATATTAATATTATTACATTATCATTGATTGTCCATTGCAACACAACATTCTTACATCAGATCTGCTTCTTGCTACTTTTCAGAGCCATGGAGGTTGGACTTCACCTCCGGTGTTTACTCCTAGTATTTGCTTTCATATTCCCCTGCGCACTCAGTCAAGGTAAGTGACCAAAAAAAAAAATTTTAAATCTCATATTATCATCAGCGGCAGTCGTTCAATGAAGAAATGAAAGCACTGCTTGCCTAGTAGTTTGATAATCTTAATATATAAAACAAAGTCGGGTTAGTTACACCATTTATAACTCGAGAACGGCTGGACCGATTTTTATGATCTTCGATTTGTTGGATTTGTTGGAATAGCTATTAAAGCATCAAAAAAATTCACGAAGAAAATAATTATGAAGTAAATTCTCTTCCTAATACATTTTGTATGGATCGAATTCTCGAAAGAGAAGCAATATTGTGATAAGTATAATATTGAATAGTGAGTGAATTCTAAAACGTCAAATGTCAATGCGCTGATTGTTTTGCTTTTGCAAACATATAATGCTGCCCCTCTTTCTCACACACTTAATATCAACAGTCGAAAATGGGACAAACGGTGAACGTATGTCTGCACCCCTCCAAACGAAAAATACAATCTTACTAATATTATAAACGCGAAAGTTGAATTGGATTTATGTGTGTTTGTAACTCTTTCACGCAAAAACTTCTGAATGGACTTTACTGAAACTATACAATAATATAGTTCCTTCATCAGAATAAATATAGGCTGTACATAATGGTAAGCTCTGGCGTTATGAAATTTGTATGAATGAAAATGTATGTATTTCATATATTTTAGCGGCAGTCAGGAAAGGCAGGGGAAGGGGAACGGGGGAGGTGGGGTTCACAGAGAGGGAATAGACGAGGGAGGGGGAAGTGCGGGGAAGGTGGAAAGGAATGGGGACGCACGGAAAAGGACACGCAGAGATAATCAATTTATTTCCTTTAATGGCATTGCAACGCATGCCGGGGACCAGCTAGTAAACAATATACCTATGTGAGTTGGTTGTCTTGTCGGAAAACGGATATCAAGTCGATGTGGTCTGCACCTAATATTTTAAAGCCTTTGACGACATCCACACAACAACTTAAGATGAAGCCATACTAAATAATGCAAAATCATACAAAACCATATGTTTTTGTTTTGAAAATTTGATTGCTTAGAAGTATTATAGATGCTTCAATTAAATGCTGCGCTTAGAACATACCCTTCAAAATAGTGATTTTTTTTTATAAATCTTTTAATAAGCCTTAAAAAAATAAAGTTTTTATAAACCCCTTTTCGGATATGGTTTTATTGTATAATGTGGCAAATTCAGTTTCTTTTATAATAATCGCAAAAAAATTGATATTTACGCTCTAACTTCACAAAATGAAAACAAACATAAATTTTGGCGATGTTTTTTCCCAGTGCATTAAAAGAGTCGTTACCCAACTGCGAATATAATCCCTACGCCATCTGCAGAAGAGCCGATAGCGTGTATTATATTCACAGTCAGTTGCCGCCAGTCTTTCAGGCCGAATAGACATTGCTCCGTTTTCCGCATTGCTTCGTTCTGTAAAATTGTACTTGCGGACCGTTGTTGGCTACGGATTATGGTTTTTATTGGTCAACAGCGTCAACGCCCCAAAGTCCTTTAAGCTCCCCGATTCCGAATGGGTCCAGTTCTAGGGGATCGCCTTAATTGAGAAAATCGAAGTATTGTGTATACCTAAACGGTAACCTATTTCATCGGTTAACCTCTTATATCAACAATCGCATGTAAAAGGGCTCTGCTCTAGTTTTGACCCTGTATCCTCAGGAGTTCCCCAAGGATCTCACCTTGACCCTATCTTAATTAATATTTTTATAAAAGATATTAACAAAAATATCCACAATTCTAATCTATTACTATAATGTTGATGACAAAAAGATTGTCGAAATTAGTCTGAGAGGAATTGTTTAGAACTTCAAGACGACTTGGAATTTTTGTTCAATGTTAAAAAAAATCGCCTTCTTTTGAATGCAGATAAATTTAGTGCCATATCTTATTTTCGCGTTGTTTTTTGAAAAATTATGTTTTCGTAAATCGTATCATCTAACCAGAAAATTTGTTCATATATTTATAAAAATAGTGTCTATTTATTTAGTAAATACTATTTACCACAAGTAGTTTTTACAGAATAGCTCCTGGAAATTAATATTTTGTTTGTGCCAATTGTATCGGCGGCACTCAAAATATTAAAAGAGAAATCCAGAATACAGTTTTAAAAAAACTCAAGGTTTATGAATGAACAAACAACAAAATGATTGCTGTATATTTTTGGATTATTTGAAAACAGTCCTATAATGTTTTTTTTTTCAACAGAATGGGAAACACCACCATTTCTGAATATTGCACCAAGGCCAGAGGTGGAATATTCAGCATTCGATCCGGTACGGGGCCAAACTATAAACATGGAGGAAGAAATTGAAGGAGAAGTTCTTCTCGCTCAGTTCAATTTCGCAGGTACAATAAATTAATTAACTAACTAACTAACCATCACACCGTTTCCCCGCTGGGGAAACTACAAAATCGATGATTTGAGGCTACAAAATCGATTATTTGTCATTTCCTCTTTCCCAATTAGGTAAGTTTTTTTTTTGGACCTAAATTCTGTTGGGCTTGTTATGTATCTTAGTGTCAGAGGGAGTTTATTAAAGGCCTTAGGCCCAGATACTCTGAAAGCATGATCTCCAAACTTAGTATTTAGCTTGCACTTAGGTTCTACCAGTCTACCTATTTCTGATCTAAGAGTTGACTGCCTCAGACCAGTGTTTTCCGGTTAGTTCAGGTGGGGCCATTTCATTTATGGGTCTAAACACCACCCAGCACAATTTATTGGATTATTGGTTTCTTTTAGAGCAATTGAAGGCCGTTGAAGATTACGAATATGTCCTGAAATGTGCGAATATTTAGAGTCCCGGTTATGAGCAATGCAACTGCATTAAACATGGATTGAAGTTTGTCAGCTTGATATTTTGGAAGGCTAACATAAATGCCGTTACAGTAATCTGGAAGTGAGACTTGGTTTTACCGGTAGGTATACTATGAGAACTCGAAATTTAAAATGTGTCTCCACTATGAAAGATCTTGGTATTGCGTTTTATAGTAGGTTAACTTTTCATGCTACATTGTAATGACATGTACTTTACTGAAAATGCTGGGTTTTGTCCTACGCACAGGCTTGTTCTACTGAGATTAAATTTTAAATAGTAAAAGTGTTTGTGAATTGATTTCTTTATGTTTTAGACACCACGGGTGCCACAGAGCCTTATATATTTTCCTTTATCTCTGGCACTAATAATAACTTGGGTGCAGAAATAAGACGAGGAGCATCAGACGATGGCAAAATATGGCATCTGTACATCACCAAAACACAAGATTACGAGATTCCAGCACATCAAAGATACATGATGGAAATTCGTGTAGGAAAAACAACCCACAATCTGATCTAGTTCATCGTTAATATTGACGACAATGCTCCAATCATTCAAGGAGGGATATGCCAAGTGGAGGTAATAAATTATTATAATATTAGTGTCGTCAGAATCTCAAAGTTACAATTTATGGGGGCATCCATTAATTACATGAGCAGTTTTTCTTCCAATCTAGACCCCCCCCCCTCGGTAGATAAATTTGGGCCAATTTGTATATTTTTTTCAAGTAACGTGAGATTTTGCTGGACGCCTCCCCCCCCCCCCGTTTGTGCTCACGTAATTAATGGATGCCCCCTTATGATATTTGAGTTTATAATCTACGCCTTCACAGATGGCGCCAATTTATTGTTTTAGGAAAAAACACTCTTACAAGTTATGCTTTAAAATATACATTTATTTATTTTATTTAAGCATAGTTAAGACCAAAAAAAACGAAAAAAAAAGAAAAAAAAAAGGTTTATTATTAACAAAATAAAATATGTGGAAATAGGCAATAAAAAGCGTAACACAGGGTTAAATTTGACAATTAATGGTAAAAAAAATTGGAAAAGTAAATTAAATCAAATATCTGGGTGTAATACTCGATTCAAAACTGACTTTCACAGCAAACTTTGAATATGTGCTAAAAAAGGTATCAAAAAAGGTAAATTTTCTTAGAAGACTAAGACATAAATTAAATAGAAACACTACGCAGCTCATTTATAAAACTATTGTTGCTCCACATTTCGATTACTGCTCTACGATGTTATATTTGGCCAATGAAGGAAATTTAAACAAACTAGAAGTTATACAGAACAGAGCTATAAGATGTATACTGGGAAAAGGCAAATACGCAAGGATTAATCAAATGAGAGAGGAGCTAAATTGGATTCCAATTAAAAAAGACTACTATTTAATGTGTTAATTTTTGTGCATAAAATTATGAAAAACCAAATGCCAAAATACTATAAGGATGAAATTGTTTTTAATAGAGACGAACATAATTATGAAACAAGAAATATAAACAGAGTTCGATTGCTACAAATGAAGAAATCAAAATCACAGAACTGCTTAATGTATAGAGGACTAAATATGTATGATGAAATGCCTGAAAGTATGAAGAATGAAGAAAGAATGAATGTATTTAAAAAGAAATGTTATGCTTACTGTAAAAATATTTAAATTTATCAAATGAAATGTTACATTGTGATTATTAGTTTATATTCATGTTGTATAAACTAACTCAATAAATAATAATAAAAAAAATTGTGTTCTCTTTATCATGTAGATTCATCAATTTCAGTATCGCTACCTACAGGACACCAAGTAAATAGGTTATGTGATCTTATATGCAGTGGCGTAGCGTGCCTTGGAGGGGCCCTGTATCAAAATTAGTTGGGGGGCCCAAATGAAGGATAAAGATTTCTCACAAAAGAAACAAAAATGCTTGCATTAAATAAAAATAAATATTTATTGATTATATAAGTTATCACTTCCTCCTAGAAATTGAACTAGCTAACTAGTTTTAACTGGAAGGGTCGAGAATAGAAAGCATGCTGTTATTACCTCCGGAAAACTGTGTGCAAGGCTATTGAATTTTATCAGCAATATTTCCATGAGTTCCTTAATGGAATGAATTTTCTGAATTTCAGATTTTAAGCATGTTTTCAGAGCAATTAATTTTCATAAAGATTAACTTAGATGTCTTTACTGTATTTAGCCGACAGTTTTCCGGAAGCGTTTTTTATCACTTCGTTTGAAGAAGATAGGAGTTTCTCTGGTTGTAATACTTCGAAAATATAACTCAGGTCACAAAGGCTCTGAAATCTTTTTTTACTAGTAGTTTGAGAAATTAATATATCTAAACAGCGATAGTATACATTGACCTTGAAATTCTCTCATCTTGTGATAACTCATATCTATATATCATAACTCAAAAAACGCTTCGTTATCTTTCGCCTTTTATTTAAAAAAAAAACAGTTTTTACCCCCCACTCTTTTGCAAAATCTCTGGACTCAATCATTATTATTATTATTATTTAGCAAACCATTGAATGAGTTTTGATTTCTTATTTCGCTCAGTCTATTCAAAAGATTTCTTAATAAAATACTAGCATTCGCTTAAACGGGGAATCCCGCAATAACCGATGTATGATGTTGCCAACATTTGGCGCACGCTTAACCCGGGAAAAAAAGAGATTGCTTTTCTTGAATTTTGTCATTTCTGAAGTGAAAACTATATAGGCACGTATGACAGCTTTTTGTATGTTTTTTTCCCGGGAAGCACGAGATTAAGTGACATTGTGGATAACATTTTACTAATTTTTGCTTACACACGTTAGGAGGGCCCTGTAGCCCGGGGGCCCCGTATCATTGATACGGCTGATACGGCGGTAGCTACGCCCCTGCTTATATGGCTTATTTAATGCGCCCTTTATGTGAAATTTCACAAATATATCCATTAATTTATTTTTCTCCTTATTCTCCAGGAGCTGTACACCGGAGTTACGGAGTGTAATTACCTTGTCACAGATGCCGATGGAGTAATGAGTATTGACGTTATGACATTCCGCATAGACTATCGTGCAGGTGACAAAGAAATGTTTGGAAAGTTTGTGGAAGAAAAAAAAGATATTACTGGAATGTCCATGCGGATATTTTTGACAATTGCGGTAGAACTAAATTTCGCTGAGAGCCAAATTCACGTCTTTAAAATTGTCGCAATGGTAAGTCTTACAATTTACATTATTAAATAGTATTACTTTTAATAGTCAATAGCTTGTGTATTTGTTGTACTTGTCCAATCAATCCAATTTGTCATCACCCTACATCATAAAATTAAAAATGACGTCTCGTTCAGACCCCACTTTCCAAATTTTACCTACATGTAACATATTCGCCTTCAACCAATGACGTTATATAAATAGACTCGCCATAGTCTCACATACTCACAATATAATGTGGAAAGCAAGCAACACTCTTTTGTTTTCAGTGGTTTTCAGTATAATTTCCAAATTCAAAACTTTATTCATGTGTGATAAAGACAGACAATCAAAGAATGTACGTGTGTGAATGTCATAGATATATGGTAGGGCGGCTTATTAATTTCTTCGCCGAATACTGCTTTCACATCACGGGTGTGACCTATGGGTGTGACTGAGATACAGGGGCGTGCACAGAGTTTTTGAACAGGGTAGGCAGTAGGAAAATACAACATGTTGTTTGACAGGTTAATATTTCCACATTTTATCAGATAATTTCAGAATTAAAGTACGACAAACGTTTTTAAACCGACAATTAGTATTTATGAAAGACAACTATTTGATAGAAATACATAACAACAGATGTCACTGTCGTCAGTGATCGCCATTTGTTGATTTGTTCCAGAAAGCACTGCTTAATACTAACAAAAAAGCCTCATAGAGGCAAATTCAAAACGACAGTTCTACTCTATGCTTTGTGCATTTCGTAAACATTGAATTATACATTGTATGAAGTTAGCTCTAGTCAGAAATAATTCCTGCTTAGGCCGCATTTTAGTGAGAAGTCGGACGGCGCGCGTGTAGTTTCTAGTTACAATTTATGCCGTTTGATGTGGTGCTCGCGTAGTTTCGGTTGCTCAGCTTTTTTGCGCTTGTTTTTGAAAGTGTGTATTTATTTGTAGCAATAATTTAATAAATTATAATATTATTTACATGCTTACGTTTTACAAATACGGCAGGGTAGGCAGTGCTTATGTGCCTATATGGAGTGCACGCCCCTGCTGAGATAACAAGATACTCTCACTCGGTTACACAATGGACAGGGGAGGGTAAAGAATACAATGACGTATTATTATAAAATTAATTGAATAATTATAATAATTGATAATAATAAGTAATTTGCGTGCACTTACAAATGAAGTGTTATTCCTTCGCCTGTACGACTATTTGCCGTGTAATTTAAGCATTTTCACATCACACAGGAGGGCATTTTGGCGCTTTGCAATGCAATTTACTTACTGGTAAGACACGAACTCACTCGACGCGTAGCAGTTTAGTACTAAAGTACTAGAAATAGAGACAGCTACAATCGTCTTGTGTTTGGCTTCCCACTTTGAGATTTCTACCCCACGTCCAGTATTAATGTCATTGCCTTCAACACTTTATGTTTTTAAGCTATTAAATTTTTTTTTATTATATTTTAAGATATCTAATCTCTATTCAGACGATAAGCTGAAAAAATAATTATATGAATTTTCCAGAATATAAAAATCGTAAAGCATGTTACGAAATTATAAAAAAAAATACCTGGTTCTGTTTTTAACATGTTATAGATATGAAAAGTGTTTCTACGTGCTATTTAACTTAGCTGTCAAGAGATTTTTGTTCATATCATGTCAGTCATGTTTTATTAAATATTTTTTCTTAGGCCTCTTAATTTTAGTTGTTTTCAATATTAGCAAGCTCGCTCTGTCTTTCATTGTTTAATATCTCTCTTTCACACTAGCTTCAGTAATCTTCTTCTTCTTAACGCTTATAACGGAACCTTCATCTAGCTTTAGATTAGCACAATAAATTGTCTGATTGCTGACATTTATGTTTTAATTGAAAACTTATTTCTACTGCAAGCCTCCTGTTAACAAAACTTAGTTTGAAACCATGGAGAAAAGAGGAGATGGCACTATCGATGGCATTCTGGTACAACACATCAAACAAACTCAACTAGGCACAATTGGGTGGGACTTAGGTACTATGTCAGTATGATTTCATCTTGATTTACAGATTGTTCCTCCATAAACCATAAATGGAAATGCAATGTGAAATTATGTAAAAATCATACCGGAAGAAAGTTAAAAACTAACGATATTGCTTTTCACGTGAAAGTATCTACTGTTGATTTTTATAATAAATTGCTTGTTTCCGCCACGTGTTTCTGGTACATGTTTTGTGATAATGGGCTTTGAAGAGAGTTACTTTAGAGTTTACAATCGCATAGCATTGGTTTGTGAGATTGGATATTTTTATTCCAAAGGGTCGACCTACCTCTTTTTTTTATTACTTGCTAGAGCAATCCCGATGAGTTACAGAACTCGTTTTAGGACAGGAGGAAAATTCATGGGTGTGAGGAAATAGTTACAGTTTTACTTGGAAAATGGATATTAAAAATATAAGTTTCACATACAACATAGACTAAAAATAAATAAAAAAAAACAGGTTGAGTGAGCAAACCACAATAGAAAATAATTAAAGAAACAAGGAACAAGGTTATACAAATGTGGATGATTATGATTACAAATAAATGGAAAAGAAAAGAAGAGAAAAGGAAACAAGACAATTGAGACATGACAAGAAAAATTACATAGTTTCATCCTTAAACGTATTTAAAAAATATTCTTTTAAAGAATTATTCCGAACTTTTTTATTTTGCTGGATTCCCTTTTTCATATCTGGAAGCGAATTATGTAGTGAATAGGCAACATAGTTCAGAGATTTTATTCCATATTTTGTAGTGTGTGTTTGAGGTATGCGGATTTTATTGCTATTTCGAGTATTGTGAGTGTGAATGTCTTGATTGTAAAGTGTCTTGATGTTAGTGTGAGTTGATTGTTGAGTAATTTGTAGGATGGTGCTTGTGATTTCATGTTTAGGAAGGACTGTGATTGGAAGAATAGGTACCGGAAACTGAATAGATGTCTCTGACATGGGTGTCCCATGGAAGTTCAAAAACATTTCTGAGAGCCTTTGATTTAATTGTTTTTTTTTATATCGCCAGATCACTCATAATTACACAAAAGAAACTGTAAATTCCATTTTTACTATATAATTTTCGTTGCCCGGCTTGAAAATCATTATTCAAATAAAATCTTGTTTATTTCCATTGTTACATGTCACATTGGGTTTATTCAAAGTAGAAATTTAATTAAATATTCAATTTATATAGTTGGCTTAATGTTTAACCGGTGTACCGCTAAGTGTTTCTTAAGGCTCAGCTCCCGGCCCCAAAAAGAAGAAGATGAAGAGATATGAAATTACGAATATTAGAAGAGCGCGCTAACATTTAAAGCGATAAAATTGATGCAAAAATCATGAAAATCTTTAATAAAACACGACTCGTTAAAACTAGAGCAAAAATCTCACAATAATTGTCATTAATTTTATTTAAATAAACGCTATGAATTTTTTCATACATATAACTTGTAAAATAACCGAAACAAACGTGTTTTTAATCATTTTTGGAGCATACTTTGCGATTTTTTTCTATCGAGGGAATTTTATATAATTTGCGTTTCGGCGTGACAAATATCTAGATATTATCTTCAAGAATAACATATATTTTTTTAAAAGCTTAAAAACTTCAAGTTTTTAAGGGAGGTTTGCAAGAAATCGGTTGAAATTCGGAGAACCGCCTCTTAACCGTGTTGAAAGAATCGCCCCCTTAACCGCAGTCAAATTATTCATTTTATATACACTTTTAAAATATATAAGGAGATGAAATTATTTTGTTATTTCCAGGATTCACTTCCTAACGAGGGGTCACTCAGCGCAGTTGTCCAGGTGATCGACGTACCCAATCATCCTCCAATCTGGAAAACTATTTTAGCATCCCAAACATTTGACGAAAAAACAGAACAAAATTTCAAAGTGGAGGCGGTGGACGGTGACACTGGAATCAATGATAAAACAAGTTAATGCAAACACATAGCAGTTTTATTGGTCCTCGTACATTTAATCTTCTACCAAAACACATTCAAATGACGGATAAAATATCACTTTACATTAAAAAAATTTGTTGAAACACCTTTCCTGTGAATTCTTTGTAAACCTTTATGTATCCCTTTTCAATATAAATCTACGGTTATTTCAAGACTAACTTTATTTTATTACCATATAACAAAAAATGAACAAAAACAAATTTTTGTTTCACTGTTTTTACTACATTTTTTTCACAGAAACCTAAATTTCTAAACGTTTACCTTAAAATTAACATTTTTTTCTTGTACTTATTGATGTAATATAGCATTTTTGTTTATATTACCCACACACAGGCAGTGCCTTTATGGGTTCCCATTACCTACTTTTGTCTACGAGTATTGGTTGGGCGTTTACACAATTCATAGCTACACTTACTTACATTTTTTTTTTTTTTTTTTTTAAAAGAAAGACAAACATTCCCGGGTTACGAATAACTCAACAATGTTTGAAAATCTCCTACTACCACCACAGAAAGCCGAAAATGTTGCTTGTGTTGTGATGGAGGACTTAGCCAGCAGAGGAATCGAACATGCGACGCCCGGGTGGTACCCAAGTGCTATGCCCACTCAACCACTGACCGGTCGGTATACATTTACATATATCATAGACTCTGTCCTTGTAGCTTACTTGTCACATATTCCATTCCTATCCATCCCTATCATGTTCCTTTTCCCCATCCTATCCCATCCCTATGTACCTACCTATTAACGATGCCATAACAATCAGTGTCGTCTATAATTCTCCGCTAATATATGTAATATCGCAAGTATATAAGTGCATGAATATACTTGCGGTATTATATATATTAGCGGAAAATAATAAATGTTCACGCGGCGAGTTGCAATTGACGACAATGATTACCAGCCAAGATAGCAGAATGTCACAGGTTACCGCAGTAAGTCCCTTCCTTCATTTCCTTTAATTGCATTATTTCTACTTGTAGAGTGGTCTTTCCAAAGATATTGAAATATAAGGAGATGTGATATTCGCCGCTTTTTTACTAGGTGAGACTGCGCTTCCGGGTGTCACCGGTGTTGTTTACCAATTAAGGAATAAACTAAATTAACGAATAAACTAAACGAACGCTAAACTAAATGAACGAATTCTTTCTGTATTCAAACTATTTGTTAACCAATAATAATGCACACCTTCAAAAAATCAAGAAAATGAACAAATTCTATTTGTATGCAAACTATTCTGATTAAGTCGTAGTTCGGCGACAGTCGCGCGGACATCATAGCATATCTCTTTTGTGTTTGAATATCTTTGGGTCTTTCACACACCTATATTTCAAAACACATTCAAGGTCCCTCGAAATCCGCATCCACACAAAACACACATCAATAATTATTGTATTTTTCCTTTGGAGGGGTGCAGACATACGTCTAATTTTCGACTATTGACATTTATAGTGACATATGTTTAAGAACAAAATCAAACAATCAGCGCATTGACATTTGACTTATTTGAATTTTCGGAATTCACTCACTATTCAATATTATATTTATCACAATATTCCTGCAGCTCTTTCAAAAGATGAGAATTCGTTCCATACAAAATGGATGAAGATAAGAATTTTTTTAATAATTTTGTTTCGTGAATTTTTCCGATGTTTTAATGGCTATTCCGCTATTCGGGGCGGAGACAATTCCAACAAATTAAATATCATAATAATTGGTCCAGCCGTTCTTGAGTTATAAATTATGTAACTAACCCGACTTTGTTTTATATATTAGGATATTACGTATATTATTATTACTAAGAATTGACACTATAGCGTGGATACAAGAAGGAATGAGGTAGCAACCCTTTGTATACTTGAAATACAAAAGAATTGTCTTTTTAACTTTCTAAACAAAAAGGTGTGACAAATAAAATTGAATATATTTTTAATAAAATTATTGATTCCGTGACAGTTGAGTCTAAATTAGTGATCATTTTCACATTAAGGTGATCCACTAGTCCTTCGAAAATTCGAAATCGGAAGGGCCCCTCCTCTTTTTGAGAAAGATTTAAAATATTTTTAAAAACTTGAGAAGACTTTTTTTAAGGAGAAGGTATTTGAGAGCTGTATTTTACAGGTTGATTTCATAAAGGCCTGTAAAAACATGAAATTCTTTCTTAAGCATTGTTTAATAACAAGGAAATTTTAAATCGATTTCACAGAACCAAGCGATGTAGAGTTTACGAACGTTTATTCGCCACCGTAGCGTTAACTGATAAAAATTGCACATAGTCTTTTTGCGGATGGTATAAGATTTAATTCTCAATTCCAAATTCCTTGAACGCTGCCCATTTTGAACCATACCGTAAAAAACAGCGTGAAATTGCGTTGTTTGGTTTTATTTTTAATCGATTCATTAGTAGAAGATTTTGCACTTGAAAGTATTTTTATAGGCCTGATACTTTATTTTTTCCAGACTTAAAAAAGACTTATTAAAAAAATACTCGATTATATCCAAGGCCAAGATGTGTTCTACTCGCAGTATATTGAAGATCGAAAATATTTCTAAGCGATCAAATTTTCAAACCAAAAACATATCATTTTGAATGATTTTGCATTTAGTCGCATGGCTTCATCTTAACTTCAATAAACTTAAAAATAATCCTACAGTGCGCCTTACAAGTCCTTACAAAATATTAAATAATATTAAACAAAGAATATACAGTACATACAAAGCCATGCCAAGAGAACAAAATTAACAATAACAATGAAGTTTTGGCACAGAACAATAATAATAAACAAAAAGGGTACCTACTATTAAAACAAGAACATAAAAACTAAAATATAATATCAAATAGGAGGCAGTTTACGTTCAGAAATAAGAAACATTCTAAATGGACATCAAACATAAAAGTACAATAACGAGGAAACCGAAACCAAACAATTACCGAAAATTTGAGAACATGGCATTGAAAAGTTGAGATTCATGAATGGTATGATTTTTTAAATATTTTTAAAGCCCGTTTAAATTCAGCCAAACTCTGGATAAGAAATAATATAGTAAATATCTTAGTAAGAGCCGAGGGAAATTTATTCCAAATGAGCGGGCCATGAACCACAATACATTGGTATCAAACCTTCAATCTCCACTCAGCTAAATATTTGCCTCTCAAATATAATTTATGTATTTACCTACATCATATTTTTTGTCTTTGATTTAGTTCACAATGAATGAACACCACCGTATCAAAAATACAAGTAAACAGGTACACCAGCCTTCAGTGCTTCAGGCCTTCGGTCAAAACACGTTTGACGTTTCGTTCACCGCACACATGACTTTACACTTCAGTAATTTCCAGTCCTTAGCAGAACTGGAACGTGAAACGAACCACGAATAAAAATCAACCAGAAGCTGTAGCTGTACCAAGGTCACTGATAAAGGTGGTCCATAGATAATTCTTTTTTTTTCTTTTAATGTGATTACCATTCTAGAGTTCTAACTGCTCCCCAACCGCCTGGAGCCAGTGAGACTATAGCTTTCCCTATTGGGATATTTGTGAGGCTGACGGTAGTGGGTAGGCATCTAGGGACGGTAGTCCCTAGATGGGAAAGAGGAAGGTCTGGACCTACCCAAACACGGCTAAAGCCATTTAACGCAACGTTTTAATTCGGAATGGTGGTATTACAACAGGGCTATTCTGAAAATATCTTCCACTCTGGAACTGAATTGTGAAATAACACATAATCAATTAAATAAAATTTACTCGCGCACGTCGGGATTTGTACCCGCGACCTCCTGATCTAGTCTAGAGCCTCAATCCTCGACCACGGTGGTCGTCACAAAGCAGTGATTCAAATGTTAGACTAGCAAAAATTCCCTCTTCAGGAAAAAAAAACACTGTTAATAGGTTCAATTATTATTTTTATATTAACTCCAAACGGAGGAAAATATTTTTCTATGGGGCCTACTTCATCTTTGGGGATATTTTGTGTAGAATCTTTTAGGTAAAGGAAGGAGAGGAAGTTCTGGGAAGTGAAAAGGTAAAAGGGGTGGGTAGGAATCTGCATATCAGTGTGTCCAGGAGTGATATATGAATATATCCCCCCACTGCGGTGCAAGTGTCGAAAGAATCTGGCTGGAGAGGTCAAAGTCAAAGGATCTCGCTCAACCGGTCTCTCCCAATCCAACCCGTCACGTAGTTGGTGGGCAAATGCATCCGCCACCAAGACCTCACCTCATGAACCCGGGCACTCCTGCTAAATCACCAAACATAGAGATCCACTCGGAGAGCGGTTACTCAATGAATGGTTCTTGGAGCAGCAGTACCCATAATCGCCCCTTAAATTTGTTGTCTTAAATAATAAACTTCTTTAATAGTATACTTTTGAGTAGCTCCTCTCGTTGCTGAAGATCGTGTGGCCCACTTCAGTTACTCCGATGAACTAGGTTTCTCCATTCCTCACGATGAAGATGAAGATCCATGGACGCGCTGACTTCCTTTACACATGTCCTAGCTTCCACTGTGCCTTTGACCAAGAGTTTGTCCAGGTTCAAATTCTCAGTTCGACGAGCAACTAATTCAAAGTAGGTACCTTAGGAAATTCTCAATAGCCAGTTTTGGTTGCCCAGCTCTTCCAGACTGCATATTTTAATGCACCTGGTTGTCCAGGAAATCCTGTCAATTTTTATCCAACACCACGTTTTGAATATGCCTATCCTAGTGAATATTTAATTAATTATTATTTTTTTAGTAAGTGTGTACGAGTATATTCTATGATTGTTACTGTACGCTGTTATTAATAAAAGACAACAACTTTAAAAAAAAAAATTAAACAGGGTCTAGTAACGTACCTTGCGGAAAGCCCGTTTCCACGGATAATGGTCGTGTGTTGTGTATGAATGAGTGGCAGACCACCGGGCTGTTCTAGGTCCCGGTTGTTATTGGAGATTAGATAATGGACGCATCGGATGATCTGATCATCTGGTCATCTCAACAGCGGAGGCTGTGACTGATGACTCGTGCGGTGACAGGGGAGACAAGTGCGAGTTATTTTAATAAATAAACATTACTAATATTTAAAAAAAAAAAATGTTTTCCGGTTACGAATAATCTTTTTTTTCTAATTCTCCTTACTCCCGTCCTAAAAAAAGATGAATTTGATGCTTGTGCAATTGTGGAGGACTCATAATCCAAAGGATGAAACCCGCTATTCAAAATATAGCTTAAGTCATTTCAACGTTTGATTGACGCCAAGCAACGTTTTGATTCCTCCCAGGGCGATGTTCGTGGACGTTTTACACGATTTTCGTTATTTAGCCGTTATGACGCTGTAACAACATTATATATATCATCAAGGCAGCTTTTAAATTGCAAAAGAAAATTATTAAAAAAATGGTCGGCGTAATGTGTTGGTATCGCTGCCCCCGAAAACCATTTATTGGATAACCAACACCCCTGCCACAGGTCACCCTAGTGATACGCAAAGTTTGATGACTAAGCGGGGATGTCCGAGTGGGGAGGTTTGTCTAGTCTAGGTCTTGGCGACCAAAGCATTTGCCCACCTACTGCGTGGCCAACCGGATCGGGAGAGATTGGTTGAGGGAGACCTAACCTAGGCCTCTGCAGCTGAACTCTCCCAACCCATCGCCTTGCACCACAGCGGGAGGAACAGATTCATACGTCCGTCATTCCTAGATGATTTGCCTTCAGATTCCTACTCGCCCCTCATACCTTTTTCCGTCCCAGAACTTTTCCTAAAAATACCTCCCACACAGCATCTCCAAAGATGACATAGGCCCTGAGGGATTTTTTTTCCTCAGGGCCTCCTGTGTGGGGCTAATTTAAAAAAAAAAGTTTGCCCCTGGACATACGAATACTTACATATCATGCAGTCGATAAAGCGAAAATAAAGTTACGCAAAATATAACTAAGTGCAGAAAGGATGTACCTACCGTCGAGTACCTATAAGTACGACAAATCGACACTGTAAAGAAGTTCGTTTGATATCCATACCAACTTAAATATTATTGAAGGTATTTTTGAAGTCGATTTAGAAGTGAAATTGGTAAATAATGCATGGAAAATTATATTTTTATAATAATTACAATTTCGGGGGTTGACTGTCGGGTCACTAGTTTCCATGTGGGAATCGCCATGAAAAAAAAACATCTTGTAAAACGCCTATAAGTAAGTCTTCAGACGTGGAATTTGGTTTGTTATAATAGTTTCATCTCCCCTGCTAAAAAAACAATTAAAAAAAAACATTTTTTATAAATCACAAAAATCAATCAAGCTTGTGCAGGTATTTCATCGGTGGTTCCACATCTATTCACCATACGGATAGTGCCCTGGCCTTCACTGATCTGTCGTGACAGTCATTGTGGCGCTCTGCCGACTATATTTACATACTCTATACCTGGAAATACAGGCCTAGTCCTAGTTAGTGATGATCTAGTGGATCTAATCAGACTGGTAGTGTAATTTTGATGACGGGTTAGCTGAATGGGGAAGGGGTTGTATTATATCTACGATCATAATCTGGAATATTATTTAAGATGAAGCCGCGCGAATTAATGCGAAATCATAAAAAATTAAGTATTTTTGGTTTGAAAATTCGATAGCTTAGAAATATTATTAAAAAAACTAACCATAACGCGTTTCATCGTAGGGGTAGGCAGAGAGAAACAACTCTATCTTGGCACACACTCCTTGCTCGTTCATATTCATACAACGTCTCATACATGCTCTTCTATTATTCCGACTCTTCACATGGCCCGACTCAAGTATCTGATTCACTTGGTCGTGCCATGTCTTCCTCGGGCGTCCCCGAGTTCTTCTACCATCACATTTGCGTCATATTTTCTCCATACACTACTTCCCTCGTTCATTTGCTCTACATGCCCCAACAATCTGAGCGTCCCTTTCTTAATCTTACTCATTACGCTTACATCAGCCTTGTATTCTTTGCGGATCTCCACATTTTTCACACGATCATACATGGTTTTACCACACATACGCCTCAGGGATCTCATTTCTACAGCATTCAGTCTACTTTCATCCTTCCTCTGCCAGTTCTATGCTTCACTGCCATACATTAGGGTAGGTACCAGCACTCCATTATGGACGAATAAATATTATAGAAGCTTCAATTAAGGTGATCCAATAGTCCAGGAAAAAATCTAAATCGGTATCCACTCCTCTTTTTGGGCGGGAATTAAAAATACTTAACAAGACTTGCGAAAAATCTTTTGGAAAGGTATTTGAGAGTTGTTTTTACGGATTGATTTCGTAAAGGCCTATAAAAAACAATGCATTGTTTATTCTAATAACAAGGAAATTTAAAATTGATTTCACGAAACCAAGCGACGCGGAGTCTAGCGATGTCTATTCCCCATCGCGCACGTGGCGGAATTGATACAAAATTGGTGTGACAAGTGCAAAGTTCTTACGTCGATGGCATAAGGTTCAAATTCATTGAGTAGCGTCAAAATTGCTGTCAAAAATAACAACGCAAAAATGCATATTATATTTTATTTTGTAAGGTTCAGGCATAAATATAATTTTTTTGAGATTATTATAAAAACAACTGAATTTGCCACATTATATAATAAAACTACATCCGAAAAGGGGTTTATAAGTAGGAGAATTTGCACTAGAAAGTGTTTTTTAATAGACCTAATACTTTATTTTTTTCTAGGCTTATAAAAAGAAATGATCGATATTTTTTAAAGCCAGGATATGTTTTTTTTTTTTACATTAACTCCACACAGGAGGCCCTGAGGAAAACAATTTCCCATGGGGCCTATGTCATCTTTGAGGATGAGGTGTGGAGGGTCTTTTTGAGGAAAGGAAGGAGTGAAAGGTCTTGAAGAGACCCATGTTGTAGGAGGGAGGAAACACAGAGGCCGGTAAATCGTTCCACAGCCGGCTGTTGAACTCAAGACCGAGTCGTAAAAACGACCCGTTCTCATCTGACTAATGTCAACCGTGTACAAATGTTAGGCGCGTGTTTGGCGTGTTTCCCGACTATGTACCGGTGCCGAGGGGATCAATGACGCTAGTTCCTCAGAGCATCTTCCATTGTAATACCGGTAGAACAATGACAGAATTCCCACCTGACGCCTGTGCTCTAAAAATTGCAATCCGTCTGTTACATGAAGTATTTAATTGTAGCATCTATAATACTTCTAAGCGATCAAATTTTCAAAACAAAACACATCATTTTGTATGATTTTGCATTAAGATGTTAAGATTTGTTGGAAAAGAAAGCGATGTTACAATGGCGCTACCAGTGGCATGACCATACCTAAATAAAGTAAGTTTATTATTGAATATAACTTTGAGTAGGTAGCCTAGATAAATTTAAGATAAAACAAAATGTGGATAAGTCATAGGGATCGCTGTGGGGTCCAGATAACGATCTTCCCGCAGAACCTACTCAACTACCTGCCCATCTCCTCAACAGCCTCCGTCCGATATGATAATCGGGGGCCGCAGTATTACCAGAGCTCTGGTGTCCAGTTTCAAGACAGTACTTACCACCTATCCAGTCATATAGATACCTTCCGATGGGCAAAGACAATAGAGGGTGTCTGGTTGTTCGAAGTAAAACTTCAGAAACTGAATTATATGTCCATAAATATCTATTTCTATTGATACTTTGTTTTTGTGAATGGTGGCGACTGGCAAATCTGAATAGCTACTCGTGAGTACTTTAAAACCACTCTTGCCTAAGAATAATAATTGGATAATTTGTAGATCGCCGTTTTTGTGAAAAATCACCTCAAAGGCGCTCTGCAGTTTATTCGGAGTTCTTAGGCTCTATCTATCTAATTTAATTATTTATTTATTTAACGCCCAGAGGGCTTTTACATGTTTGGTAGTACAATTAATTCATGACGGATGATTTTTAAACAGATAAAGAAATAATAAAAATAAAATTAGATAAAAAATGCACCCAAATCTATAAAAATAAAAAATAAATCAGGGATTTGGTAGGTTTACAAAAATACAGATATGTTTAGGAATAGTTTTGGAATAATTTTTTTACAAGAGCCACAAAATTCGCCAAGTTGATGTTAAATATGTCAACGTCACCTAAGTACTGATTTCCCATAGTGTGAAATCGTTGTATCGGAGAGTGGGCAATATTTACAAACATATACAGAAAACATGGTTTTCAACAAATCAGTTTATTAGAAAGTTTATGCTTGGAGAAGATACTAAGTAAATTAACTTACTAATTTGAAAGGCGGATATAGGTACCCCCGCACCGGGAACCATTTATTGGATAACCAACACCCCTGCCATAGGTGGTTCGCTACGTTTGGTGACTTAGCAGGGGTGTCCGGGTTCATGGGGTGAGGTTTAACTAGGTTTCTTATTTTTTCTCGTGTGCAAAAACGTATATTTATCTTAATTATATTTGCAATAATTAAAGAAAAGTGCAATTACTTATCAGTTCCAAAAATATTGTCATTTGTTATTAGTTATTACCTAAATTGAAAGTTTTACCCAGTACCTAGGGAGAATGAGGTTACAAAATGATGTCTTGTAATTGAACTTACTCGATATCTCGGATCACTTACCAATCCCCCTGTAAAACCATCTGTATTTACAAGACACACGATGATTCCTGTACAAACATTTAAGATGAATATTATTATTTATGTTTGGACACATTGACAGCGTGGAAGATGCCATCAGAGATTCGAAGGTGTCAAAGTCACCCGTGTTTCCGATATTACGGCCGAGCTTTTGATGACCGCGTAGGACGATGATGTTCCGAAATGATGACTACACGTCTTGGTGAATCGAAGACTCGGTGAAAATACAACTTTTTTCAAAATGTGAGGAAAAACCTCACAATATAACTAAGTGTCCCCGAGGGAGGTAAATGGAGTGTGCAGAGAGGATGTACCGCCGAATTACAAAAGTAGGTATACCTAAAACATATTTTCATTCAAGGATGGATTTCGTTGGAGGATTATAATATCGTTGAATTGTATTGTTGGATTCACTAACGATTGTATTGATAATATTGTTGGAATCACTAACGATTGTATTGATTACTAGCTTTTACCCCCGGCTTCGCTCGCATATTCGCCCCCCCCCCCCTCTCCCGCACTACCACTCCCCCATCCCCTAATCAATCAACAATCCAATACGCTTCTTTTCGCATTCATAATATTAGTATAGCTGTTGGCTTAGGTCAAAATGTAGATAGGTACCTATTTTATATTTGTATCTACCTATACTAAATATTCATATTAGAATACTAGATAATATTTGAATTTTCGCTATCAAAGAAATAATATTGGCAGCCCACGTCAAACATTTACTTAGCAACACACTTTGCCAATAAACGTATATTAGATAATTTCATAACGCCACAGCTTATTCATAACGCCAGAGCTTACCAATATATATAGCCCATGTGACTCGCAAATAAACTAGCTTTCGATTAGTGAAAGAATTTATTCCATTTGATATTTATTACGTGAAAGAGTAACATCCAACCATCCAACCATCCATCCAACCATCCATACAAACTTTCGCGTTTATAATATTAGTAAGAAGTAAGAATTGGCAGCCCACGTCAAACATTTACTTAGTAACACACTTTGCCAATAAACGTAAAATAGATAATTTCATAACGCCACAGCTTATTCATAACGCCAGAGCTTACCAATATATATAGCCCATGTTACTCGCAAATAAAGTAGCTTTCGATTAGTGAAAGAATTTATAAATTCCATTCGATATTTATTGCGTGAAAGAGTAACATCCAACCATCCAACCATCCATCCAACCATCCATACAAACTTTCGCATTTATAATATTAGTAAGATAAGATATTGATGGATTCACTAATGATTGTATTGATAATATTGTTGGATTCATTAACGATTATATTGATGATATTGTTTGATTCATTAATGACTGTATTGATAATATTGTTTGATTCACTAACGATTTTTTGATAAAATTGTTTGATTCACTAACGATTTATTGATAATATTATTGGACTCACTAACGATTGTATTGATAATATTGTTGGATTCACTAACGATTGTATTGATATAATTTTTTGATTCACTAACGATTGTAATGATAAAATTGTTGGATTCACTAACGATTGTATTGACAATATTATTGGATTAACTAATGAATTAATGATTGTATTGATAATATTGTTGGATTCACTAACTAAGAGTTGTGGAAAACGTGGCGATGTTTAGTGGTATTTAATCAGGGGCATAGATGCTGTCGTATTGCATGCGGGGGTGTCCCTACTGTTTGCAGGGACACCCTTTACCCTAGGTATCGTATGGGGTGGCTACTGTAGTTGATAGTGACTACCCCATAAGTATACCTGTGCTTTCGCTAGATGTCAGGAAATGCTAATGAGGTAGATTGTGTTGGATAAGCAATAAAAATAAGGAAATAAACCTGCTGTTATCACCAAACAAAATGTACAGATGACATAAGAGGAAACGGGGCGGCGTTTTGTCCGGTTCCATGCCAACTCAGAATCAAGTCAACTCAACATCTCTTTGAGAAGTCATTAAAAGCTTTGAAAAAATAATCTAGTTATCCCTAACCTAACGTAACCTATTTAACCAATTTTTTATATTTTTTTTGCCATCACTCTTAATGACCTTTCTGAGGTGGTTCTGAGTTGGTTTCATTCTGAGTTGGCCGGTCACCGTTTTGTCCATATACCAACGGATTCCCAAATTTCTTCTCTGGATTTTGTCACTAGTGCAACTATATTTTTAATATAAAATAAATATCAACCACTAACTAGCGGGTCGTTACGTTTCGTTTTTTTTATAAGTTAGGTACTTAACTTCTTATAGGACCCTTCAAAAAACGTTAAAATTGCCTGCTTTGAACGCCATCAACAGCTGATGTTCAGCATACAAACTAGACAATGTGTTTTTTTAAAGAGCAAAACGTACAGACTAAGAGTATTGTAGATTTACACAGTTATTGTTTGAGATATCAAAGACAATTATTTTGTCAAACTTTCTTCCGACAGGTATTCAGATATATTCGACAGGTATTGCCGAGTGGACAATTCGTCGGATTCCCACCCAGGCGTCGCGAGTTCTAACCACTGCTAGCTAAGTCCTCTATATACATATTATTATACCTAAGATGCATAACGCCGCCACGGAAACCATTTATTGGGTAACCAACACCTCTGTCATATGCCACTCCAAGTGGTTCGCTACGTTTAGTGACTAAGCAGGGGTGCCCACTTCATGGTATGAGGTTTTTCTAAGTCTGTGCGGCGAATGCGTCTGCCCACCAACTGCGTGGCGGGCCGGATCAGAAGAGACTGAGAGATCAGACGTTTTGATCTCTCCAACAGAACTATCTCGCAAAAACCGCAGTGGGAGGGTTGGATTCATACGTCCGTTATTCCCGGACACACTGACCCCCAGATTCCTACCAACCCCTTATACCTTTTTCCTTTCCAGAATTTTCTTTTCCAAAAATACCCTATAACCCATAACATTCTTAAACATGACATAGGCCCTGGCCTGAGGGGAATTATTTTCCTCAGGGCCTCCTGCGTGTGAAACTAATTGCCAATACCTAATAAATAAAAAAATAAATAAATTTAAACAAAAATATATATATTCCAGATGAAAATGCCTAGGTTTGAGGTGTGCAAATTGATGTCCAAAAAATCAGATGAATTAGGTACATATATAGTCAAGATTTTTCCAATTTAATTGATGATCTCTTTCCGCCACGAACCCTTCAACACAACCTTCCCCTTTGCATCTATCACAATATAATATTGTTCAATGACAAACTCCCCCTCAATTGTTCACAGCCCTCAGGGCCGAAGTACTACCCTAGGAGGTCTCCCATTACACAAAGAAAAATAATAATAAACACTACACAACAATGCGGGAGAGGGGGGGCTCTGTCTCTACGACACCCCAACTCATACAACTACCTATATTATACCCTACAGACAAGTACACTCAACTTTCTAACTAGATTAACTGTTCTTTTAAGAAATCGCTGTGTTCGTTCGATTGATTCGTAGGTACCTAAGTATATATCTGTTTAGAAAAGCAATAGAGGATTGGATAAAATAAAATGGTGACTGATTCGATTATTTCTACCTTCTTTACATATTATAAAATAAAGTCCTCCGCCGCATCTGTCTGTCTGTCTGTTTGCGATAAACTCAAAAACTACCTAACGGATTTTCATGCGGTTTTCACCAATAGATAGAGTGATTCATGAGGAAGGTTTAGGTATATAATTTGTCAAGGTTTTGTGTAAATTGGTTGAAATATATAATACATATATAAAGGACAATGTCTGTATTTGGTGGACGAGCGGGCTGGCAAGCGGGTGGCGTGGATTTGATTTGTATGCAAATCTGCAGTTTTATATGGAGGTTGATGAATATTTGCACAAGTGACCGTCAAAACAAGAGGAAGGACACTCTCTACATTTGATGTCATATTCTGTGTAAAGCCTGGGCATCGCAGCTAGTACCTACCTATAATAATAAAAAAATATCTGGAGTTCCAGAACAACCTCAGGGAGTTTACAATTTAGGAGGCGGGTATGGGTACCGCCGCCCGGGAACTTTTTATTGGATAACCAACACATCTGCCATAGGTCACCCCAAGTGGTTCGATATGTTTGGTGACTTAGCCGGGGTGCCCGGGTTCATGGGGTGAGGTTTGTCTAGGTCTTGGCGTCCGCCCACCAGCAGCGTGGCGAACCGGATCGGAAGAGAAAGGTTGCGGGAGTCCCTTTGACTTCTCGGAACATAGCCTTGCACCGCAGTGCGAGGGATGAATTTATACTTCCGTCACTCCTGGACACACTGACCCTCAGATTCCTACACACCCTCATACCCCCTTCCTAGAACTTCCTCTCCTTCCTTTCCTAAATAAGCGCAGGATCCCCAAAGATGACATAGGCCCTGAGGGGAATTATTTTCCTCAGGGCCTCCTCCTGTGTGAAGCTAATGTACCTAATTAAAAAAAATCCATTTTCTTGCTCTTTCGTGGAATAAGACTGTAAAGCTGGGCAGGCCGTCGGAAAAAAGAAGGAAAACAAAAAACCTATGAGATTTTTTTGGAAAATTGTGATATATCTGTAACTATAATTGTCCCAACTGCTCCCAATCCCAGTGAGATTATGGCATTCCCAACAGGTTATGTTGTGAGGCTACTTAGATCTAGTCACCATTAGACACGGCTAAAGTCATTACAAGGAACGTTTCAATTCTGAACGGTAGTCTTACACCAGGGCGATACTGGAAGTATCTTCCACTCTGGAACGTGCTGAAAATGCACCTTGGGTAAACCTATTATTTTTAAATTATTAAATTGTGAAAGGACACAAATCAATCAAATAAAATTTACTTTCGCACGCCGGAATTTGAACTCCTAACCTTTATCATATAATTTAGCCTTCTTTTGAACTTATTTAGGGTTAAATTAAAAAGTCAACTGACTCGGCATAATTATTTCCCTCCATAAGTATTCTGAACAAAGAGCAAAGAGGAACACAAATGGTAGTTAGTCCCAGAATTTATGCACTGATATAAAATAAATATTACGTAGTGGAATCTGAAAGCTTATCAATGAAAGCTACCTATTCCGGATTAATTGCATCATATTTTATATATAAACTAGCAGACCCGGCCACAGGTTGCTGTGGCTAACGAAACACAACGCCATTACCCAACCTTTATAAAATGCACACCACCCGCTTGCCAGCTGCCCGCTGCCCGCTGCCTGAATTGAATATTTGAATTTCTTAGCTTTTCTCTACTACAATAAGCATGTATTACACATATAAACCTTCCTCTTGAATCACTCTATCTATTGGTGAAAACCGCATGAAAATCCGTTGCGTAGAAAGATAAAAGTTTAAAAGATCTTTACATAGATTGATACATACATTTTGAGCGACATTTTCATTTTGTACTATTAATGATGATGATGATTCAAATTCAGTAAAAATCATTCTGTCTGACAATTTAAGCAATGAATTGCAGTGACCCGACAGTTGCAATTTTGAGAAAAAAATTATATTTTTAGTACAATAGGTAAGCCACAAGGCACACGGGTCGTTGGCAATTTTTTTTTAAATTTTTGACATAATTTTGTATCATACAACACACATTTCAAATTAAACAATAAAATAAATCAATAAATTATCTAGGAAAGCTATTTTTCAGACTTTTAATTTTGGTTTAAGTAAATAAAATCATTTAAAAAAAAGATCCGCGCACGTGTTTTGTGACGAAAATACTTCAGTTTTTACGGTCTTACAAACTAACATAGGTATCTACCTATATAAGTTTTTTTACATTCTTTTTTTGCTTAGACCTTATTGAAAAATTATAAAAAAATAATTACCAAAAATACATAATTTTAATAGCTTTATCATCACACTTTTAAGCATTTTTGAGTATAGGTATATAGTATATACCTATCAAAGCAAAGTTTGATTGAAATAAAATCGATATTGGTTTATTATTTAAAAATGAGAATATTTAATCTTTGTCATCGGGACCGCTCTGTACAGTTGCAAGGGTACAATCGCAAGACCGTCTTTCGACGAAATTTGAATTCTCGGCCGCTGGTTAATCGCCCTTGAGAATTTATTTTGTAGATATTAATAAGTAGGAACTTATCTAATAAATTGGATGTAAAGGGGAGGGCCGAGAGATGGGAATAATAAATAGGAACTAATAGGGTCCTGAGGGATGCATGAATTTAGCCGGAAAGAGAAGAGAATATTAAATTTAATTGGCATTTATTAAACACCATTTTGGCCAATTATGTTTTTAGTTTGGCGTAAGAACCTACCTACGTACCAAAATATTAAATCTTTTCTAAATAATTTAAAGTCACTTGCTGAAAGAAATTAAATTTTTAAAACTCTCAGATAGATGACTTATTTTAGACTTGACGTTTATTTTTAAACGACTTCGAAAAGGAGGAGGTTATCAATTCTACGATAATTTTTTTATTTTTTTTATGTTTGTTACCTCAGAACTTTCGATTGGGTGAACCGATATTGATGATTCTTTTTTTATTAGAAAGCTGGTACTTCCCGTGTGGTCCCATTTTAATTTGGTCCAGTTCTGACAATGGGATCCACGAGAAAACTATATATGTCTTCAATTTGCAATAAGTATGTGCGCGACAAATGGACGAATAACTCAATATTACGCGCGCCAATAGATTTCGATAATTCTTTTTTTGAAGTAAAACTTCTTTACGCACGCTCGTCACTAAAAATCAAAAAATTCACAAAAATTTTAAGAAAACAAAAAACGACTTAAAAAAATGCACTAAAAAGTAAAAAAATAATTTCGTACGATTGTTATTTTTGGAGTCGGTGTCAGCCAACCTATTACTATATATCTATGGATTTTGTAAAAAACTTATTCCAAAACTATTCCTAAACATATATGTATTTTTGTAAACTTATCAAATCACTGTATTTTTGTGACTTGTGTGCATTTTTATTTAATTTTATTCTTATCATTTCTCTATCTGTTTAAAAATCATCTGTCATCTGTCTATGTGTTTAAAAATCATCTGTCATAAACAAATTGTACTACTGTAAAAGCCCTCTGGGCGTTGAATAAATAAATAAAAATAAAAATAAAAAATCTACCTACGTATGTAGGTAGTTACATACGTAGGTAATTATTTTTACAATCGTACATTATTATTTTTTTATTTTTAGTGCATTTTTTTAAGTCGTTTTTTGTTTTGTTAAAATTTTTGTTTGTTAAAATTGCAAATAGCATTATGGACAACCCTGATTTACTAAGTCTAATTACCTTCTTATATCTATACCAACAAGAACTACTAGATCCAACATTATTTATAAGTAATTGCAATAACGATAGGGCTGAGTCATTTAGATATCTACTCGCTTGTACCTAAATTGCATCCTGTTGGAAATACTTTCTCAGAAGTAGTAGATATGTTCAACTGCACGGAATATATATATAATAATAATAATAAGCCTTTTAATTCTGGTCTTCGGTCAGGTATACTAAGCATGTTCTTGTTTGTTTACACGGACGTATATAAGGGGGGGGTCTTGGGGGTCCGGACCCCCCCCATTGCACCGCGCCGATTGTAGAAATAAAGGCTGATTGATTAAGACTGACTATTTTTTTCACGAAAACATGACCTTATATATTTTTTTTTAATTTGCGGACCCCCCCCTTATCAAAGCTATATATACGTCCGTGTTTGTTTATAATAAATCCCGAAGCTCAGTTTGCCTCTTGGCATAGGCCTCCTCTAACATTTTCCACTGGGACCTGTCATGCGCAACTCTTCTCCATTGATTTCCAGCCGTGAGTTTTAGGTCGTCTTCCCATCTTATTTGTTGACGTCCTCTATTTCTCTTGCCATCTCTTGGATACCAGTCAGTGACATTTTTACACCATTTGTCTTGTGGATCGCGGATCATGTGACCTGTCCATCTCCACTTTTGTTGGTCTATTCTGGCAATTAAATCAACAACTTTGGTTTTCTCCCTTATTGTGCTGCATCTCACTCTGTCCTGTTTCCTTATTCCTGTCAGACTTCTCTCCATGGCTCTCTGGCAGCGTTCCAACTTGTCTCTGTGTCGTTTGGTGAGTGCCCAAGTTTCACATCCATAGGTGATGACTGGAAGTATGCATGTGTTGAAGACTTTCCTTTTTATTTGCATACTTAGCTCATTGGATTTCAAGATTTCTTTCAAAGACCAGTATTTCTTCCATCCATTTGCTACTCTTCGCTCGATTTCTTTAGTGGTTTGATCTTTATGAGATATTATCTGTCCTAAATAGATGTAATCCGACACATATTCGAGTGGTTGATTGTCAATTAGTATAGTTACTGGTTTAGAGTTTGTAAGCAATTTTGTTTTATCTTTGTTCATGCATAGGCCGACTTTCGCGCTTTCGTCAGTTAGCGATTCTATCATTTTCTTTAGGTGTGATGGGTTTTCCTCAAATAGTACTATATCGTCTGCAAATATTAGGTGGTTCAATTTTACACCTTGCACGTTGATACCATATTTTTCCCAATCTAGTTTGCGGAAGATACTTTCCAGAGCAGCCGAGAACAATTTTGGTGATAAAGGGTCTCCCTGTCTTCAGTGGCGTGCACAGAGTTTTTGATCAGGGTAGGCAGAAGGAAAACCGCGGAATTAATCCAAATTTTAAAAAAATAAACCTACCACAGATAACTTCCTTCGTACAAGTTTTCGCTAAGTGTGCTTGCTGCTGGCTGCAGATGGTAGGTTTGGATTATCTAAGCCACATCAAATATCCAAATAATAATAACAAATAATCGCTTCATTTATGCATATTATCACAAGCCAAATACTAGATATCCGAGGTGGCCTTTACGTTGGCGTTGTCTCACACTTCATACTTCAGACAACAACAGATGTCACTGTCGTCACTGATTGCCATTTGCTAATTTTGTTCCAGAAAGCACTGCCTAATACTAACAAAAAAATCTCATAGAAGCAAATTCAAAACGACAGTTCTACTCTATGCTACGTGCATTTCGTAAACATTGAGATTATATCTTGTATGAAGTTAGCTCTAAGCAGAAATAATTCCTGCTTAGGCCGCATATGGGCGCATTTTAGTGAGACTGTCGGAGGGCGCGTGTAGTTTCTAGTTACGGTTTATCCCACGTTTGTAGTATGCCTTTTGATGTGCCGCTCGCGTAGTTTCAGTTGTTCAGCTTTGTCGCGCTTATTTTTGAAAGTGTGTATTTATTTTTAGCAATAATTTAATAATTATTTGCATGCTTATGTTTTACAAATACGGTAGGGTAGGCAGTGCTTATGTGCCTATATGGAGTGCACGCCCCTGCCTGTCTTACACCTCTCTCAATCTTGAACTTTTTTCCCAAGGTTTCTAGTTGGATCCTCGCTTCGCAATTCGAGTATATCTTTTTTATAATATTGATGTAGTTTGAAGGTATCCCTTGCTGTTCAAGACTATCCCATATGGCTGTGTGTCTTATGCTGTCGAAAGCTTTGGAGTAATCAATGAATGCTATGTATAGTTTCTTATTATACTCGTTATATTTTTCTACTATTTGTTTCACTGTGTGTATGTGGTCTAGGGTAGAGTATTTTTGTCTAAAGCCGGCTTGCTCCCGTGGTTGGTTTTCGTCTAGCTTTTTACTTATTCTTTCCAGGATAACTTTCGAAAATACTTTGTAGATATTTGACATCAAACTTATAGGTCTGTAGTTCCCGATATCTTCTTTTTGTCCTTTCTTAAATATAAGAATAATGTTTGATGTTTTCCACTGTGTAGGGATTAGACCAGTTATTAGTATTTCATTGAATATTGAAGTGAGTATTGGTAGTAGTTTAATACTTTCTCAGAAGTAGTAGATATGTTCAACTGCACGGAATATAGTCATATAAGAACTAAGAAGGATATAATAATATACCTCAATTATAATAGGTACCTAATCAATATTATCAATGCTATCTACTAACACACTAACACTATTCTTCTACATGGGTTCTATAATAATTTGTATTTGAATACCACACAAGAGTCCCAACTGCTCTAAAACGTATGGAACCAGTGAGACTGTTAAGGTACGTAGGTGCATCCCCAATTGGGGTATTTTGTAAGGCTGAGAAAGCACCTACATGCCTATTCAGATCTGGTCACCAAACACGACTAACGACATTTCAAAGCAGCATTTCAATGCTGATGAATAGTGGTCTATCGCACCATGGCGATACTGAGAGTATTTACCTCTCTGGAAAGTGCCGCAAATATACTAGGTAGGTACCTACCTAGGTAGAAATAACATAAATCAATCAAATAAAATTTATTATTTGACACCGCGACCTCCAATACATATATAGATACTATCCCGATAATATCTAACAATTTAGGAGACGAGCATGGGTATCGCTGCCCCAGGAACCATTTATTGGATAACCAACACCTCTGCCATATGTCACCGCAAGTGGTTCGCTATATTTGGTGACTTAGCAGGGGTGCCAGGTTCATGGGGTGAGGTTTGTCTAGATCTTGACGGCGGATGCGTCTGCCACCTGTTGTGTGGCGGGCCGGATCTATAGAGTCAGGTTGAGGGAGCCGGACTATCTCGACCCTTCGCCTTGCACCGCAGTGGGAGGGATGGATTCAAACGTCCGGTGACGTCCGTCACACACTGACCCCCAGATTCATACCCACCCCTCGTACCCTTTTCCTTCTCAGAACTTCCTATACTTCTCTTCCTTAAAAAGACCCTCCACACAGCATCCCCTAAGATGACATAGGCCCTGGGGGAAATTATTTTCCTTAGGGACTCTTGTGTGGAGCTAATGTAATCAAACAAAATGGAACTGATTTATCGATAATTCATACTATCCCGTGATTTTTCAAATATATATTATGTATGTGTCTTTTATTTCGATCATTCCAAATTCAAACGTATCACAAACAAAATATAATCATGAAAATATTTTTAATTTCTGTCAACTCCGTCTATAAGCTGAACAATCCAATTAATTTATACCCATCTTCTCCGACCAATCAAAAGCGTGCTTGACTCCGCCCATAGGGAATGCCGACCAATCAAATAGCTGGGGGAGTGGCCAAATAAAGTGGAATAAAAGAAGAAAAAACAGAAATAGAAAAGTCAGGGGTGGGGAATTTAAATTAAATAAGTTTTTTTTTTTTTAAATTTTTTTTTAAGGGGAATTGGATGGTGTACTTTTTCATTAGGTTAGGTTAGGTTTCAAATCAATTTACACCTTAACCCCTCAGGCCTCGGTCATATTTTGCCAGACGGTCAAAATATTTCCGCTTTACGATAAAACTTAAATAAATGGAATATTTGAATATAAAAATTTAATTTAACGTTTAATTATTTAAATACAAAAATTTTAATGCAAAAATAAACAGTTGAAAAAATGGCTCAACTTAAGTTACTGATAACGAAAAAAAATTGCCACCCCCTCCCCCATGTTCCTCTATCCCCCCCCCCCCCCCCCCCAAAGCCCCACATTTCTCTCCCCCCCCCCCCCATCACTCTTCTACCCCCCGTCAATCTTCACCCCCCCCCCCCTCATCCCCCTCCCTTCCCCCTCTCAAACTCCCCAATAACTAAACAAAACACCTAAAATCATTATTCTACAACCATTATTAAATAATAAACTCATGATGAAAGAGAAAGGGGCCTTATTTGGCCCGGTGCTCTGTAAGCCAGTATATCAAAAGTCAAAAAAACGAAAAAAAAAAAAAATATATTTTATTAGATAAACGTAACTATCACCTCACTTTTTTGTCTTTTCATGTAAAAATAATTCATAAATTTTGTTTTTTTTTTTAAATTGCGGTGGGAAACTTTAATTTCATAAAGGCACATTTTAATTATTTTGTGGTTATCTTTTATATTTGAGTATAATGCTACGTTCAGACCAGCGTATCAAACATAAAAGATGATAGCACGCCACATATCGCTCTCCATACAATCCCTTCAGACCGTTCACACTAAGCGCTTTGATGTGCACATCAACCATAGACAATGCACATATTACGCCGTAACCGCTCCGGAGGCGATATACGAGCAGATAAGCACCCCCCTCTCCCGCCGAAAATAGGAGTGGGGGTCTTTTTAATTACGGAGCTCCCAACTCAGTTCCGTCGTTCCGTGTCCGTGTCCCATCAAAACTCAAATCATGAGCGGCGTTGCTTGAGAGAAGCTTCTAGTGTTTTCATTTGGGCAATTTTTTGCTTTGTGGGGATTTCGCGGAATCCGGGTGCTAACCTCCTTTACCTTCGACACTTTTGGAAATTGACGCGAGGTCCATCGGCATGTTAAGCCAAACCACTAAATTTCGACGAACGAGTGACCGAGACTTGCAGCTTGCATACAATCTAAAAATTTTATAAATAGTATTTGTAATTATATAGTCAATATGCGGAAATGTTTAGTGTGTTCATCGCATTTGATTCATCATGCAGAAATGGTATATTACACGGTGTTCAGTCACAATGTTTCAATACTACGCGTGCATTTTTGTGTACGAAACCTAATGTTGAAGTCAAAAATGGATTATCGACGTGGCTTTACACCAACTAATATGCAAAGGTAAGTTCAATATTATTACTTATGAAATAAGTATCAATTTTTATGCAAATGTCAATAATACTGGGGATTTCTGTCCATAACCTCAATCTTTGTTAAAAACAGTGATTTTACAACTGTAATGAGATTATAGCACTAGTACAACGCATAGTTCCGTAGTGTAGCCATTTTTGACAGCTTTTTGCTGAATAAAATAATACGTAAACAAAACAATAAAATTGTAATGTATTTATTTATACTGGGTTTTTACAGATTGTTATCACACATCTGAGAACAACTCAGTTCATTATACAAATAAGACAAAATAGGTAAAAATTTATATAAAATCAATCAACCAAATTATTCAATGTTTAATTTTGAAACAGTTTAAATACAAATGAGATAAAATAAAACAAAAAAACAGTTAGAACTAGAAAATTTAAAAAATACATAGTTTCCTCAAGTGACAATTAATTAGAGAGGCAAGACAAGAGACATGATTAGAGACACAAATGATACATAATAAATTAGCACATATTTTTCAGTAATCGCACAGCATTTTTTTTGAATCCATATAAATTATTAACAAAAATATCTACCGTCTACTTCACAGTGTGGACAGCCGTTTCAAAACCAATGCGGCTAATTTAAATTTAATGCCATATCTGGTATGTATTACTAAAAATTATTTTATTTTCAGGACCACCCTAACCCTACCCAGCTGAGCTGAGCGACAACATAACCAAAAACATATAATATATACTTCAATATCATTGTTTATGGAGGATGGATTGTGCAGACTACAAAAATATAGAATTGAAGGAAGAGTCATGGATGGAGGTCATCAAGGAATGTGATTTGCCAGACGGTATGCACAGTTTATTTTCTAAATATTTTTTAACACTGAATGCAAGTCGATTTATTTTAGCAATTACAAGCATGTTATTTAGCAATTTCCACATAAATCCGGCCCTGAAATAGGTGGAGCCTTTATGACCACGTGCTAGCCATCAATGGCTCCGACACAATGGTCAAATTGATAAATTTCCTTGAAGTCTGTAGCGACTTTTTTCCACTCATCTTGGGTTGGTTCTGCCATTACCTGAAATTACTTTTAATTATTTATTTTCATTCTGCCTGACAGGAGATTTATTTCAGACTTGATTATATTACATAAAGTCATGATCAATATATATTCTCTCATAATCTATGTAAAAACCCAGCTGGGCATAAAGTCAAATAAATTACTATCGGCTGGAGATAGCATCACATTCCTCTTTTATAATTTCTGAGACAGTTGTTCTGCCAATCCTATAATTGTAGACAATTCTCGTGAAGCTATCGCCTGTTGCCAAGTACCCGTAAATTACTTAAGGTTTTTTTTGTTTTCAGTGAAAGAGGCCAAGTGCCTCTGGAAGAAATTAAGAGATGGCTTCCGGCAGGCGAACGCCAGATCTAAAACGACAACAGGACAAGCAGCCTCACCAACTGCAACAAAATGGAAATGTTTTCATTTAATGGAATTCTTAATACCAACTTCACTTCAAGCATGAAAGCACATACTTTTGAAAAAATACTCCAGGCTTTCAGCAGCTTCCTGGCAGGAGGCTCGATTATATCGTCATCTGTATCTATCAGGTTTTGCTCCAGTTGTGCATTGATATTACTTTATCGGTCTGTTTGCCAACGTCGGAAAAAGGAATTCCATAAGATGGAAATATTTCATTTAATTTGATCTAGCGTCCGGATAATTTCAAGTACATTTTCTTCTCGAGCCTTAATAACTACATAATATTAGTTAACATTTTGTTTTTTCCAGCCTCATTATTAATGAAACACGGTAATCATACTTGAACAGAAGCAATTTATTATTGTAAAACAAAAGCGTGTAGGTACACTACAGATCCTAGATGTCAGTAGTTTAAACATTTGAATTATTTTATTACCATAGATCAATACCACCACTTAACAAAATAATACAAATAAGGTAAAACAAACGCAAGGAAAGTACACAGAGCTTCCATATAAGATCCTAGATGGCGGTAGGTAACTTTATTATTTTATTATCAAAGTTCAATACCACCACTCAACGAAACAATACAAATAAACCAAAAACAAATACTAGGTATGCAATACTATATCCATCTTGTTTATAAATTTATAATGTTTTATTTTACTTAAACTCTTAGTTAGCATATCTGCTGGCATTTCAGAGGTATTTAAATATTCTAAATTAATTAATTTATTTGCAACAGCCTCTCTTATGAAATGAAATTTGACATCGATATGCTTACTACGTCTATGATGAATACAATTTTCAGAAAGTTTTATAGCACTTTGGCTGTCATTATATAATGTAATAGGTTTATTACCTCTATTTATTAGTTCATTAGACAGGTTTTTCAAGAATATAGCCTCTTTACTTGCTTCACAAGTAGCCATGTATTCGACTTCTGTACTTGATAAAGCGACAGTTTGTTGCTTCCTACTTTCATGATATTAAACAACCTTCATAAATAAAACAATATCCAGTGTATGACTTACGATCTAAATTATCAGATGCAAAATCTGCATCAGCGTAACCAACTATGTCTAAATTTTTTTTTTTGTACATTAGACCATAACTCTTGGTAAAATTTAAATATTTTAACACTCTCTTGGCATGCTTCCAATGTGTTTCAGTGAAACAGTTATTAAATTGGCTTAGGTAACTAATACAATAAGAAATATCAGGTCTGGTTAAAACAGAGAGGTACATTAAACTGCCTATAAACTGTTGGTAAGGAAACTTGGAATGTACATTTTCTCCTTTTTCAAAATTTAAATTAGTCTCCATAGGTGTCTCTACATTTTTCTTAAAATTCTCTTAACCCAATTTACATACTAACTTTTCTATAAATTTCTTTTGACTAACGAAAATATTATTTTTCTGTATTTTAACATCCATACCTAGACATTGTCTTAATTGACGAAGTAAACTGATGGGACGCGTGAAGCTAGAGTCGTCATATAAGGCCTTCAAACGCTTCTATACACCTTGTACTGTTTGATCGTTTTTGATGTGAACATAAATTGAGGGGTCAATCGTCATAATAAGTTTAGCTTTTGCCTTTTTATCATCCAAACTTGTACAATCGGATTATTCTGGCTTGTGAATATCGACACCATCCAACATCAAAAATTGTTCAGCTGCAAACGACCATTCATCAAAATTCTCCGGACCTTTTAAGCTGAATTTTTCTTCTCTAGCCTTCAAAACTATGTTATATTAGTGTACATTTTGTTTTCTCTAGTCCCAGTATAAGCGTTGGTTAATTTAAATTATATTAGTATGTTTACAATTGTTTATAATCTTTTATTCTGTCTATAAAAGTATGTACATACTTGTACTGTATGTAAATAAACAAGATGTTCTGCTGAACTTTGATCTGAAGACTGAAATAGATATACTTTTCTTTTAGTATTTAAGAGTGTCTTACCAGCTAATCATTATTCTGATTCCTGCGCCAGCGCTCTCATATCAGAGCTTGTTAGCGGAAGTTTTTGGAATTAGATTACGTTCCGCTGTAAACTGGGTTTTGTGTATCGCGCGGAGCTAGGGCGGCTACATTGCTACGGTATGCTTATATTCTCGCGTCCAGAATTTTAATTAGTAGTAGTTATTTGTAATTTGTATATCGAAGTGCATAAACATAAATAGATACAAGTAAAATGCGTAAACACAGTAGGTATTAAATAGATACCTACATGAATAAACATTGTGTTAAATTCTTTTTAATATTTTGGTTTTTTGTTTTTTAATTTTATTTTACGGCCATTAGAGCGAAAGATATCTCAGTATCGCCCTGGTGTAAGACCACCATTAAGATTTGAAACGTTGCTTGAAATGTCTTTAGCCGTGTTTGGTGACCAGATCTGAATAGCCAGGTACTTCCCGACCTTCCTCTTCCCTATATTTTTACCCTCCCACTACCTTCAGTCTTACAACATACCCCAATTGGGGATGCCATAGTCCCACTGGCTCCAGACAGAAGCAGTTGGGACTCTTGTGCGGTATATTTATGAAAAAAGTGTAATATTCAGTTGGATTGTAAAAAATGTCTCATTTTGAAATATTTATTCGTATGCACAATTTTTTATTTTATATTTATCTGAATACCGCACAAGAGACCCAAATGCTCCTACTGGAGCCAGTGAGACTATGACGTGACTATGGGGTATATTGTGAGGCTGAAGGTGGTGGGGGAAGAGGAAGGCGAGGAATTACCTGGCTACTCAGATCTGGTCACTAAACAACGTTTCAATTCTGAATGGTGGTCTTACACCAGGGCGATACTGAAAGTATCTTTTACTCTAAAACGTGACGCAAATATATTATTTTTAAATTAAATAATTGTGAAATAACCCAAATTAGTCAAATAAAATTTATTTGCCTATGCCGGGATTCGATCCCACTACCTTCAGATTGCTAGTCAAGAGCCTTACCCCTTGACCACGCCGGCCGTCAATAGGTAGTATCAGTAATTTGGAAGGTACATCCACCAACTACATGGAAGGCCGGATCGGGAGAGACCGTTTTTTTTACACTCGCTCGACACACTGCTTATCTCTTCTTTGGGAATGCTGTGTGGAGGGTCGTTTTAGGGAAAGGAAGAAGAGGAAATTCGGAGAAGGAAAGGGATATTAGGGGTGAGTAGAAATCTGGGGGTCAGCGTGTCCAGGAGTGCGGATGTATGAATCCATCCCTCCCACTGCGGTGCAAGGCGATGTTCCGAGAGAGTAAGGCTGGAGAAGTCAAAGGGACTCCCTTAACTTTTCCAGATCCGACCTGCCATGCAGCTGGTGGGCAGACGCATCCGCCGCCAAGACCTAAACAAACCTCACCCCCTTGAACCTAGGCACCCCTGCTAGTCACCAAATGTTATGAACCACTTGGGATGACCTATGGCAGACGTGTTGGTTATCTAATAATTGGTTCCCGGGGCGGTGGTACCCATACCCGATTCTCGTGTTTATTATTTTTCCATCAAAATTATTTATGATTTGTCAATAATGTCTTAGTAAAATAAGTATGTAATAAAATCTGAAATATATTAGTTTGTAAGTGTGCAAATAAATAAACAAACGGACCAATTTTCGTCAAGAAACACATGTACGTATATATTTTTAAATAATTTAATTTATCTATTTATTTACGCAAAAATAGTCTATTAACAATAAAACAATAACACGAATAACAAGCGTGCATAAAGGCACGACCCACCTAGCAATCGATCACCGTTCGCATCGATTACCGTTCGAAGGAAATTTTTCGTAACAATCACCACTTTTCGTAACACATTTACCAGCTTACCCCCCAAGTGTCGAGCGTGCGTAAAGAAGTTTTACTTGAAAATAAATATTTTGGATCAGTTGGGACTCTTGTGCGGTATTCACATAAAAATAATTTACAATAAAAAAAATTTCAAAATTATAAAAATTTTATCATAAAAATATTCAATGAACATGAAATTTTGCGTTGGGGCAACCCTATAAATTTTACAAACATGAAATCCTATTTATTATTCTTCGTTATTCGTTTGAAAATGTTGCGATGTAGAGCGCCGCGAAGACAACCGCCAGTGGCCGCAGTTGCGGTCTGAATGAGCGCTCTCGATTCGTGTTTTCGTTGATAAGAAAAATTGTGAAACGCAAAGCTGTAAATTAATTAATATTAAATACACCCTAAAATTATTTTTCCATTAAAATTATTTATGATTTGTCAATAATGTCTTAGCAAAATAAGTATGTAAAAAAATCTGAAATATATTAGTTAGTAAGTGCGCAAATAAATAAACAAACGGACCAATTTTCGTCAAGAAACACATGTACGTATATATTTTTTAATAATTTTATTTAAACTTAAATTAAAATTCTGACAAATAATTTTACCAGATAATGTATTGATTTATTTTACTGCATGATTATATGATTTGAAATTGGTGTTGTATAATACATGTACTTTTTTGAAAATATAACAAATCTGCCAACGACCTATGGTATAACCTTATTATACTTAAAATAAACATTTTTTCTCAAAATTTTATCCATACCTTTACTAGGTAAAAGAACAATATTTCAAAATCAATTTATAATTTTTTGTGGAAACGAGTCAATAAGTCTAAACACTGATTTAAAAATGACATATTTCTGGTTTCTCTGGTAATGTCCTCTTAATGTTTGACAGAATTTGAAATCTGAAGACTAAAATAAATATATATTTTTTATTGTATTTACTGTTGGACAGAATTTGTTATCTGAAAGCTGTAATTTTCTTCTCTAGCCTTCAACATTATGTTATATTAGTGTACATTTTGTTTTTTCTAGTCCCAGTATAAGTGTTGGTTAATTTTAATCATATTAGTAAGTTTACGTTAATCTTTTATTCTGTGTGTATGTAAATAATTGTACCGTACGTAAATAAACAATATGTTTTGCTGGACTCTGATCTGAAGACTGAAAGAGATATATTTTTCTTTTAGTATTTATTGTTGGACAGAATTTGTGATCTGAAAGCAGAAATTTTCTTCACGAGCCTTCAAAATTATGTTATATTAGTGTACATTTTTATTTCTCTAGTTCCATTATAAGCATTGGTTAATTTAAATTATAATAGTATGTTTTCTGATTCTGTTTATTTATTCTGTGTATTTAACAGCACTTAAATAAATAATATTCTTGACGAACTCTTTTGTTTTTATTATTTTGGGAGGTGTATCTTTTTAGAAGGTTTAAATATTACTTTATTTCGCATACCTATAGCAGACAGCGAGTCTTTCTTGAATACTTAATGTCATCAAAGTTAAAGATAACCAAAAACATATGGGGCATCCATTAATTACTTGAGCAGTTTTTCTTCCAATCTAGACCCACCCCTCCCTCGGTGAGATAAATTAGGGCCAATTCGTTTATTTTTTCAAGTATCGTGAGATTTTGCTGGACCCCCTCTCCCCGTTTATGCTCACGTAATTAATGGATAACCCCTAATACATACTTCAATATTATTTTAATGATGTCATCATTAAATATGATCAATTTTAAATATGTGTTGCAGCGTGCTGTACTAAAATGTTGGATTTCAATTAAACTAAATAAATTTATACTAACAAACTTAATTTTATTTTTTATACAATGTCCCACTTGCACATTTGTGTTTTCACGTCACCCTGGCCCTGGTACTTACCTTAGTATTTAGTATAATATTATCTGATAAAGTTACCGGCTGCTGTGTTTTTGCATTTGGAAAGAACTTACATTATTTTTAATCCTCTGGATTCCAGCAGTTGACACCATGTGAGCACCTAACAATGAGTGCTAAAAGATTCCCTTGTTTATTTAAAATGCATACAAAGGATTACAAAAACATAGAATTGAAAGAAGAGGCGGAGGCACTAAGAATGTGATTTGCCAGACGGTAGATATGCATAGTTTATTTAAAAAAAAATCTGTTATAGACTGTAGGAAACGCTGAATGGAGGGTATACAAGAGACCATTTGAGTGTAGTCAAACTGAAAAAACTGTTGGAAAAGTGTAAACTTAAAAATGGAAGATGCTCCGAGGAACTAGCGTCATTGATCCCTTCGGTGCACAGTCGGGAAAGACGCCAAACGTGTGGAAGAAGCGACCCATTCTCATGTGACATTTGTCACATGAGAATGGGTCGCTTCTTTGACTCGTTCTTGTGTTCAACAGCTCGGCTGTGGAACGATTTGCCGGCCTCTTGTTTCCTCCTTCCTACAAAATGGGTCTCTTCAAGACCAATGTTCATTCCTTCCTCTCCTCACAAAGACCCTCCACACAGAATCTCAGGTGACATAGGTCCTGAGGGAAATTATTTTCCTCGAGGCCTCTAATGAATCATTTAAATGAAGATCTACATAATATATCAATATGGTTGAAGAAAAATAAACTAAAATTGAATGTACCTAAACAAAACTAAATTTATGAACATTGGAAAACGAGTACCTAACGCAAACAAAAAAGACATATTGATAGACGGTGAAGTTTTGAAAGAAGTATTTGAAAATAAATATTTGGGAGTAATAATTGACTCCATATTGACTTTCGCTCAAAATACAAAACAAATTATTAAAAAGATTGCCAAAAAAATTTTGCTGTTGGGAAGAATAAAAAGATTCATTGACACAGTCTCCAGTAAAAATGTGTACAACGCAATCATTGTACCACTCATAAGTTCCTGTAGCAGCATTCTATTCTTAGCCAACGACGGACTAAATGAAACAAATGACAATTCTACAAAACAGCTGTGAGAACTAGGTAGGTATATTGAAGAAAAATAGGTACACTTCAGTCAAGAAAATGTTGAAGGAGTTAAACATATTAACAAATTATTTACTTCAATACTATATTGTTTCTACAAAATAATCAATGGCCATACGTCTATTGAATTCCTAAGAAAATTGATAAACTACAAAGCAAAAGTATAGAAAACGCGCGAATGTCAGCTGTCAAATTGTCAGATCTAGTACAAAATCTACAAAGAAATGGTATCTCGCGGCAGTTGGCGGCAGTTATCGAGCTGTCTAAATTCATCTGACCCCCTCTCCTACCACAGGAAGAAATATTTGATAGGCTCGTGTGAACGGCACAAAATATAAGCGCTCGCGGCTGAACAGATATCTGCTCGCGGTTGATGCGTTAATGTGAACGGGCTTTAAAGCGTGATGTTTTCTCTTTCAAACACCGTTTAGATCATAATTACGTGGTGTCCCCCCCCCCCCCTTACTATAAAGTTGAATGTAAATTGGCTAGTAATTGTAATCTCGGAATTGAGGTGACACTCGGTCGGGTGTTACCCCCCATCGGGTGGCACCCAAAGCGGAACGACCCCCCCCCCCCCCCCTCGCTACGCCTCTGCCTATATAAACTGTTCCCAAAAACGAACAAATTAGCCTTAGCCCTTGGGATAATTTTGCGCCGTAAGGGTAACTTTGGCCCATTCGTTAAAAGTTTCAGATTTTTTTTTAATCTTGAAAAAATAATAACCCTGTAAAATATAATATCTAGTATTGTCAAAAATGTTATCATAAAATGTTTTCGTAAAACTGGCGTAGGTAGATTGATAACTTTGACCCATTTATTTATTTTGAAAAGACTTAAAATAATGTTTCTTTGTTGAAAAAAACTTATTTCATAAATTCTCATAAAGGAGACCCTGACGAACAAATGGCCTATGCCCCCCCCCCCCCCCCCGGGGGGGGGGGGGGGTTGACACCAACCACGTTTTCCGCCTCCAGAAAGGAGAGGAAGTTCTGGAAAGGAAAAATATATGAGGGGTGGGTAGGAATCTGGGGGTCAATGTATTCAGGAGTGACGAAAGTATGAATCCATCCCTCCCACTGCGGTGCAAGGCTATGGGTTGAGAGAGTCCGGCTAGGGAGGCCTAGGTTGGATATCCCACAATCAGTCTCTCGTCTCTCTCGATCCGGCCATGTAGTCGGTGGGCAAAGGCATTCGCCAGCAAGACCTAGTAGACAACCGAACGCATTTAACTTTTTTTTTATATGAATACCTCACAAAAGTCTCAGCTGCTACCGTCTGGAGCCAGTGAGATTATGGCTGGCCAGTGAGATTAAGTAGTGGGGATGGGAAGGAGATGGGGAAGAGGAAGTACCTGGCTATTCAGATCTGGTTACCAAACACAGCCAAAGCCATTCTAATTCTTAAAGCAACGTTTTAATTCTGAATGGTGGCTTTACATTAGGGCGATACTGAGAGTATCTTCCACTCTGGAACGTGCCACAAATATACTATATATTATTTTATATGAATTAATTGTGAATTAACACAAATTAATCCAATAAAATTTATTTTGCGCATTTTAATCTTCAGATTGCGGGTCAAAAGCTTCACCCCTCGACCACGGAGGCCAGGACTTAAAATAATATAAAAAATAAAAAAACAAGTATTTGCTTTCAAACTCAGCTTTATTGAATCATTTGACAGAAGTATTTCAGTAAAGCATATTTTTGAAAAATTAAATTGTAAACATATTAAAAAAAAAAATTGAACACAGCATATTTTTGGACAAAGGTATATTAAAACATAGAACCGGATCAAGCAAATACAAAATTATTTTTTTACAATAAACTGAAAACCAAATATCTACCTAACAAATTTATAATATAGTGCGATAATACATATATAGATAAAACAATGTTTAAACCATTTTGTTTTTATTTTAACTTTCAACTAAATGAAAACACTAAATTTTTAATAAGAACAACTCTCTTTTTATAAGTTTTGAAGATTCCTAGGTACATATATTTATCCAAGACACCATCTAGGTTACAAACCAGTTTTTAGAATATTGTTTCCGATGAAAAAGGTAGTTACCTATAATATGGAAAAAATTAGTCGAAGATAATATTGTTGATTCTAAAATTTGAAATATAAGATTGGCAAATATGACTGTTTGATGGAAGGTGAGAGTGACCGAATCGGTAAAGGCGCCGGTCCTGATTAGACGAAAAGTTCTGGATTCCAGTCCAAGTTGCGAACATTATTTTTTCTATTTTTCTGTGTCTTGTTCTCTTATTTTTGTTTAGATTATTATTGTTAAATCTTCAATTATATATTGCATATAGGAATAACCTTAAAAAGTTATAAAAAGATAGTTTTCTTATAAAAAATTTAAATAAATTGTTTTATTGACATAAATTATTACTTTATCATTGTGTTTTTAATTGCTTGACCTGGATCATATTATAAATTGGGTTATTTTACAAAATATGTAGATATTAAAAAGTTTGAAAATCAGATGACATAACTAAGAAATATTTAATTATTTCAATAAAGTTGTTTGTAACAAATTATAAATAAAGAATTGGCTAATTATAAATGGTAATAATAATAATAAAAATTATACAGCGGCAAATAAGCGTTGAGAAACATTTATTTACTTGAATTTAAGTAGTTAATTTGGTACATGACTGTTGTTATCCAATGGAGCGATTTTGGCCAGATTTTGGCAAATTTGCAAACACCCTCGAGTGCTCGCCGGCCGAAATGTGGCAAATTTTAAAGAGATATTTCAAAAATTTATAAGGGTATTATTTCAAAAGTTTCAGCAAAGATAACTTAGAAGTTTCACTTTTTAACAAGAGATGTCTCACATCGTTATTGACATTTTGCGAATCGAAAATATTGATACATGTTTTCTTACAAATCATTGATCATGTGTTTACATATTAAAAAATGTATGTTTGAATTTAGACAGTTTTACACACAACATATAACCTAACCTAACCCAACAGATGTGAGGATTGACCAAACGGAGAGATAAATAATAATAAAAAAGGAAAAACTGTTAGGTTAGGTTAGGTTGCCAACCACATGATTTTGTATCTACGAGTCAACAGTCACGTACCAATTTTTTTTAATGAAAAACAGTAAAACAAAAACAAAATAATTAAAAATTGCGAAAATAATTTTTTTTTAACAATTTAAATAAAAATACAAAGATGGCGGAGTTATAACTTCTATAATTTAAATGGTCTTAAAATAAAATTAATTTAAAACAATCCGACGGATATCTATTGTGTTTTTGCATTTTTAAAATTTTTATACTTAATGTCTGAAAATATTAAAAATTAAAAGCATTGACTAAATTAAATGTAACTTATATAAGTAAACATAAAACATTTTTGTAATACAAAATACTAAATAGCTAACAAACAACTGTAATAATAATAATAATATGAGAAAAATGTTACTTTTTACAAATAAATGGTAGAAACGTTTAATTTTTGGCCTCACTTTTGAATTCCAAAATAACGGAATTTGTCAATTTTATTTGAAACAAAATGGTTTTAAGAACTAATGGTAATTTTATTTTAAATGCTGGCAATATTAATTTAGTTGCTATACTGAAACGCTTGCACCACCGCTCATGGATTTGAAATGAACAATTTAGTACACATTACAAACATGTTAACTAAAATTAAATTTGATAATGTTATTACCAAGGATCTGCAAGAATTTTAGTAAGTATTTTTGTTACAGCTGTTTCGGTTTACAAGACCATTTTTAAACTGTGGTTGATCCACATTGAGACGACGTATTTGTATGAATCTAAATGTCAATTTTGGTAGTGTCTAAATTGATTTATTACCGATTAAACCAATTTGCTGAGAAATTAAGTAGAGACAGTAGACACTCCATTATGTGGGAGATCTGTTTTCCCACACTAAGTGTTGGGGTTTCCTTAATTGTTTAATAATGACTTGACTGCTATGACTTATTTAAGTACTTTATATTGTTTAGCTTTTGTAAACATACTAAGGAGTGGGTAATAAATAATTTTCTGTACTTTATTAATTAGCGTTATGTTGGGGTCATTCGTTCGTTTATTGATTTCTAATTGTTCAAGCAAATTTAATCTAAGACCCTTTTTTTCATATGTAACGGTTTAGGTTTGTTGTTTTTAAGTGGAACGTGATTATTTACTAAGAGATGTTCTGCGAATTTTGAAGAAGTGTTTTTATTATTATAACATCGTATATGCTCTTTGAATCTAGTTAAGAATGCTCTACCAATTGGCTTGGTCACATTTTAATTCATATATGCCACCTGCAATACTTGCAGAGCTTGATAAAAACATTATCAAATTTAATTTTAATTCAAAACAAATACGATTACAAATGTCACTGAAGACAAAATGGCGGTTCGTTTCTAAACAGCGGTCGTACAAAAGCGCTGTCCAACGCGCATGCACTTTAGTGTGGCAATTAAACGAATATTGCCAGCTTTCAAAATCAAATTACTAATAGTTTCTAAATGGTGCCAAAATAACAGTCACTATAAAGTCATTGTTATTTTCAGAGTTTCTTCCATACAAAACAATTTCAATTCTCCGTAAAATTTAGTTAAGAGATTATTAATAAAAAATAAGAAAAACAAACATTCCTGGATTATGAATAATCTGACAATACTAGAAAAACTCCTACTATCATTGTTATAAGCAGAAGATGTTACTTGTGCAATGATGAAGGACTAAGTTAGCGGAGGAATTTAATGCACAACGCCTTGTGGGGAATCTGACGCATTTGTAAAAACAGCCACTAACCATAACCGGAGAGATTTACGAAATTACAAATCCAACAGTACTAACGCCTGCCAGCCGAGGTTCCTCACGCTAGCTGTTAACGTAAGTGGCGCCATCTTTTGGCATTGCTTTAATTCGGTTCTATCACAAAAGTAGTTTTGTATGCAAACTCCACACACGAAAACGGTTTTGCGTAAGGCACGGCGTCAGAGTTGTATTCGTAGTCGGTTTCTTAAATTTTAACCGTACAGATGTAGGCGTAATACTAACGTCAGACGGTGTTTAGGACAACAAATTATTACAAAAAAAAACGAAAGTCTCGAAATAACATAGTTTTTCATAACTGTGATTTTGAAACATTTAAAAACTAAAGTTAACGGAGAATTGTAACTGTAACCTTTTAAAATCATAACTACCAACTTTCCAATGTTAAATTGAGATCAGGGACTGCAAAAATATTGTTAAAACTAAAATAATTAATCTTAATGTATCACAATTTTTTTTATTTCATTATTTAATAAATTATATATTTTTTTTATTCCTTAAGAGTATTCTCTCCTCATTTCTGCCGTAAACTAAAAATTAACAGTTTGGTGAAAAAAAAAATCCAATTAATTCTTTTTTTCAGTCATATGTGCCACTTTAGTATTCAAAATATTTACATGGGGTAACGATAGAAAATAATGCCTGGATTTCCTAAGAATCTATGATAAAAATATTAATTAAACACGGACTTTTATTAAATATTGATAAAAACCATTCAATTGTGTGTTTGATTCAAAATACACAAGAATTTTTCCACTTGAAAAAGATTTAGGGTAAATATTCCTAACCTAACCTAACCGCCTGCACTTTAGGCACAGATTATGGCAATTACACTTCATTTCAACAATTATCATTACATGCACAAAATAGGTTATTAGGTTCTTAGTTTGGGTTAAATAATAAATTCATGCATATTTAGATTGAAATTAAACTTACGCAAATGTACAAAAAAAATCCAAAATGGCAGCAAAGTGATTGTTTTATAAGGGAAATTCTGAAATTTTATTGAATAAAAAAGTAATTTTAATGCATCTTTTAGCATGTATCCAAATGATATTAGTTGTTTCTTGTAGTAATTAAGTTGAAATGAAGTGTAATTTCAATAATCATAAGTGTTATTTCCATAATCATAAGTGTTATTTCCATAATTATAAGTGATATTTCCATAATTATAGGTGATATTTCCATAATCACATGTGTTATTTCCAAAATCTATTAAAAGTGCGGCGGTTATGGTAATATTTACCAAATTTAGTTCTCATTAGTACCAAGCCTACCAAGTGTGATGAATTTTAAAATGCAATGTGTAAATAATTTTTTAAAGATAAAAAAAAGTATTTACTCCGCTTGGAAGGTATCTACTGAGGAAAACCTCTAGTATGTCCATTTTGGGGATGCTGTGCGGAGGGGTCTTTAAGGAATTTGAGTACAAGAAAAAGGAGTAAAAATAATCCTTTCTCAATTGGAAGATAATGTCAACCGTGTACAAATGTTGTGCAATGACGTTATGTCATTGAAATACCGGTACAACAGACACAGCATTACCATATTCTAAACATTGCTCTCCAGATTTTTAGTGCAACTTAAGAGTTTTATTACTACAATTGTCATGGTTATTGCAGATTATCCATAGTTACAAAACTGGTTGCAGTCATTTCGTAAAATACAGCACAGAGACGCCTTTCTCTAAATTTGGATTTCACATTAATAGGTGTGAAGCTAATAAGAACAAAAAATTTTGTAAATTTCAGTTATATAAATATATAAATATCTATATGACAAATATAATATAAATCAAACAATTTTAATTGCCAGCATTAAATTGTTTTCGTAGACTAGTAAAATGATTTTACTATAATATTTAAATTGGTGACAAGTCTGGTAAACCTTGCGTATTTAGAATCAACACATGCTTTGTTTGATATTAAATAAAATTGAATTCTTTGCGTCGTATACCAGTCACTTGGTACGTTAGGTTAAGTGTTAAATTACTTCACAAGTTCAGCAACAGATGGCAGCGTTGTAGAAAAAAAATAGATGCATGGCTTTGATGAAATATTAACACATAATTGTTTTACGTACTTCAAAATCTAATTTAACAAATGATTTTCAATATTCTATACATACTAACATTATGTATTTGTTCTATAGAATGCTAAAAAGGTGTTCATTTGATAGAAATAAGTACATATATGTAAAAAAAGACTAGTTTAAATTTAAAATTTTAAAAATTGCCGTAAAAAAAATTAAATTGCCAAATTTTTAAATGAATTAAAGACAACTGTCAAATAATGTTGAAAAACATTTTAATATGATTAAAAAACACTGCATTTTTTGTTGTTTTTTTGTCAAAAATATAATAAAATACGTCATATTATGTAGTTTTAGAAAAAGTAAGCCATATGTAAATAGCAGACATTTTTTTTTACTATGTAAGATGCTATATTATGTTTAAATATGTTGACCATTATCATAAGTTTTACAGGGAAACTTTATCCTATTCTAGAAAAAGACATTGAATGGACAAAGGGCATTTTTCTCTGATACCAAACTTTAAAGAAATCCCAGGTTAATCTGACATGTTTGAATTTTCCCTATTCGTAAACCTCTGGAGCGACAGCGCATTTTAAAACTTTTTTCTTGACAATTTCAGAAGATATTTTTTTTAAATTTTTTGCCAAATTTAAAAAAAAAACATACCATCGAATTTTAACATGGAGACATAAAAACTTATAATAGTGCTATATAGCCAATGAATTAACATGTATTTTACCATTTATCTCATATTTGAAGGATTTATAAAAAAAATCGAAAAGTTACCACGCGAATCCTACGTGGCTGTTACTTTGAAACTGCCATGAGAGGTTCCTATTCGAGTCAACATAGACAATTTTCGATTTCTATATATTGTCTGTGGTATACTTGATTATGAAAAGTGCTTATCTATGGAAAAAGGACTTAAGGTTAAACGTCACGTACGTTATAATCTACGCATTCACAGATGGCGCCAATCAAATTATTTTCGGTTTTTATTACTTTTTACACGTTACGCTTTAAAATATTGAGGTAAATTAATTGTTCGCGCACGTACATATTTAATTAGAATATAAATAAATAGTTTTGTCCATAAATAAACCCAAATCTTTCAAGAAAGGCTGAAAAATTCAATTTTGTATCGATGTTTCAATCCAGTAATGCATTTTTCAGCCTTTCTAGAAAGATTTGGGTTTATTTATGGACAAAACTATTTATTTAAATTCTAATTAAATGTGTACGTGCGCTAACAATTAATTTACCTTGATATTTTAAAGCGTAACGTGCAAAAAGCATTAAAAACTGAAAATAATTTGATTGGCGCCATCTATGAATGCGTAGATTATAACGCGCGTGACGTTTAACCTTAATTTTAACCGTGAACAGCTGATCAGAAGTTCGGCGTGAAAAAAAAAAATTTTTTTTAAACATTGTTATAAAATAGTCTACGAAGTTCGGATTTGCGACATCTATGGTCATAATAGATAAATCATTTCAATAGCTTCGTTTTAAGTCCAAAATAACAAACGTGGGAGCTACAAATTTTTTATTTTTAATATTTGCAAAAACAACGAGATAATTGCCTTTTTTATCCAAAAACCAATCGGAGACATTTAAAATGGCGCCAATATATGGCGAAAATCACTCCAGTATGTATAAATATTTGTAGGTAAATGTTAAAACTACCCTTCCCGCCCAAAGTGCGTTAAGAAAGTAATTACGAATGAGGATGTTTTTTTTTAAAGAAAATGTATTATATCCAAAAATGACGAACTTACGAGCTTTTAAAGTGAACTGACATTATGATTTGCTATAATAATAAAATAAATATGTTTATCCATTTCGCTACAGAGGCTTTCTAGTTGTCAAAACAGAAAGCCCAAGCAATTGAAGAAATCCATTCATAGAAATAATATTTTGTCCAATGTCCATTTAACATCCGCAGGTTATTAGTAAAACTTATAACATAGCTACATTATAATAAGAGGACCTTATATAACAAAGTGTGTAAAAAAATCACACATCTAGAATCAGAGCCATACCGTGACATTTTCCAAATTTATTCATTTTGCATTTCACAAGTTTTTTTCGAAAATCATTTTTGTATGGAAAATCATTTTTATATGGAAAATATTTTTTGTGTGGAAAATTATTTTTGTATGGAAAATGTTTTTTGTATGGTAAATCATTTTTTTATGGAAAATCATTTTTGTTTGGAAAAAATATGAGCATAAGTTTTTGTTTTGGAAAATGGCAGAAATTGGCTGGAAACTCACGGCATGTCAATTTTATTCCAGACACATTCATTTCTATCTTCAAAACTAACATCCATTTATTCATATATAACCATAACTCCGTAATAAGCTCTACCCTTGTGATTGGATTGTTTTGTGTTAATAATTCATTGAAGAACAACTCTTATACTGATAATAATTATTACAAAATTGTATTGTGTTATCTAGTTACAGAACAGATTTTAAATTGACAATATAAATCTGTTAAAATGAACACTTTAATCCTAAGAATGTTTTTTGTTGACTGCTAAATCCAAAACTAAATTTGAGTATCTCAAAGTTGCAATGTCATTAAGACATCAATGTTTTGGTATGATGTCATCAAGATATCCATGTTTTGGTATGATGTCACCAAGATGTCGACGTTTTGATATGACATCATGAAGATATCAATGTTTTAGCTATGATGTCATGAAGATATCAATGTTTTGGTATGATGTCATCAAGATATCAATGTTTTGGTATGATGTCATCAAGATATCCATGTTTTGGTATGATGTAATTAAGTTTTGATATGACATCATGAAGATATCAATGTTTTAGTTACAATGTCATCAAGATATAAATGTTTTGGTATGAAGTCATCGAGATATCGATGTTTTGAAGATATCAATGTTTTACTTATGATATCATCAAGATATCAATGTTTTAGTTATGTCATCAAGTTAATAACGTTTTTTATTATGATGTCATCAAGATATCAATGTTTTGGTATGACCTCATCACAATATCGATGTTTTAGTTATGATGTTATAAAGATAACAATGTTTTACTTGTGATGTCATCAACATATCAATGCTTTTTTATAATGACATCAAGATATAAATGTTTCGGTACGATGTCATCAAGATATCGATGTTATACTTATGATGTCAACAAATTATCAATTTTTTTTATGATGTCATCGAGATATCAATGTTTTTTAATGATGACATCAAGAAATCATGTTTTTTTATGACATCATCAAAATATCAATGTTTTAGTTATGATTTCATCAGGATATCAATGTTTTTTACTTATGATGTCATCAAGATATCAATCAATGTTTTAGTTATAATGTCATCAAGTTTTTTACTGTGTTGTCATCAATATATCAATGTTTTGGTATGACCTCATCACAATATCGATGTTTTTTTATGCTGTCATCAAGATATTGATGTTTTACTTATGATGTAATCAACATATGAATGTTTTTTATGATGACATCAAGATATAAATATTTCGGTACAATGTCATCAAGATATCGATGTTTTACTTATGATGTCAACAAGTTATCAATGTTTTTTTATGACGTCATCAAGATATGAATGTTTTAGTTATGATATCATCAAGATATCGATGTTTTACTAATGATGTCATCAAGATATCAATGTTTTAGTTATGATGTCATCAAGATATTGATGTTTTACTTATGATGCCATCAAGATATCATTATTTTAGTTATAACGTCAACAGTGATTTGAACTCATGATAGTTTTACAAATTTACTATAATCAAGTGTATAAATCTCAGGACTAAAGTGGTAAATGTCAATCAATAAATATGAAATATGTAACAACACTAAACCTGCAATATGTGTGTTGCAAGGCTGTCAAAACTAATGAACACTTTGACTGTTTTACATGGCAACATTAGATACCTAAATTAGTGATACTAAATTAAAAATAACTTATCAATAAAAAGAGAAACACAAGAGGGGAACACCCTCTATGCCTACTTATTGTAGAAGCCTTCACCCTTCTCGCAGTAATTTTATATGCACACCCCAAATTTCCTCCCCAAGCCCATTTTAAATGGACCAGTATACAGCTCAGAATCTTGTACTACCGATTTAAGAAATTTTCTCATGTGAAAATATTCTGTATGAAAATATATTGTGAGGCTGAAGGAAGCGGGGAAGGGAAGGAGATGTGAAAGAGGAAGATTGGGAAGTACCTGGATATATATATATCCTTTTCTACCATAGGGGCAGTTTCTACCACTCTGAAACGTGGTACAAATATTATTTTAATTACCCTCAAGCTTCTGTCAGAAGGTCAGAATATTTTAATTATTTTGTGGTTAACTTAAAGATTTGAATATAAAGCGTAGTGTTTTCTCTTTCCAACACCGTTTTGATCATATTTCTCACTATGATAGTAAGGGAGGGACGAAAGATTTCTATGAGACCTATGAGCTGTTCCCAAAAGTGAACAAATTAGCCTGTGGGGTTAATATAATGTATGTTGTAATCTCTCCCTCTCTTATAAATGACAAACACGGCAATTTTCGGGTTATTATGCCTTGTTGTGTTCCTCCTTCTTTAATCAATCTGTGTGTTTATGTACGTAGAAGTGATACCGTGTTGCTCACGTCAAAGGTTGTGAATTTTGTCTAGGTCTTGGCAGCAGATGCGTTTGCCTACCTACAGATCGGGAGACTGGTTGAGGGAGACCTTTGACCTCTTCTGCCGGACTCTCTCGACCCATCACCTTGCACCGAAGTGGGAGGGATGGATTTATACATCCGTCACTCCTGAACACCAGATTCCTACTCTTTTTCCTTCCCAGAACTTCTTCTTCTTCCTTTCCATATAAAAACCCTCCACACAACATCCCCAAAGATGACATAGGCCCTGAGTGATTTTTCCTCAGGGAATTCAGTGTGGAGTCAATTGCCTCCTTAATTACGAGCGCTCAATGTGTTTTGGGTATTCCCAGCACTTCCCAGGAAAAAATTAAATTACTGTCTCAGATACTATATTTAGTAAAATTTTCCATTCTGAGCGATACACTAGTCCAATAAATTGAGATCAAGAGATAAATTGGCAGATTATTTTGTTATAATATTATACATAATAAAACACCGCTAAATTATATATTATTATATAGTTATGTAATTTAAAAGCTCGCACGCCAAAAAATTGATTAAAATGTCCCGATACAATGTGACACGCACAACATTTTATTATATTTCGCACACACTTGACGAATATGATTCTTCATATACACAGGAAATATAATTATAATTTCCGAAACAAACACGCATGAACACAAATTTTGTATGCCAAATTATGATTAATTTAGGCTGTTTATTATTCAAAATTTTATAAAAATTGATTAATCAAATGTTTGTTCACCAACTCTGTTAATAAAAAAAAGTTTTCATTACACTTCAAAACAACAGTTTTTTTTAATATTTTTATATCAACACTGAAAGCCAAAAATTTTCATTAAAATTTTCAGCCAATCCTGGATAATTTTGAGCATTTTTATCACTCAGTTCCATTTTTTTAATTTTGCAATCAATCCAGATACATTTTTTAAACAAGTTTTTTTTTACTACAATACACAATTGTTATTATGTATATGCAAAAATTCTTACTGCGATAAAGAAAAATGAATTCTAGATTACATATGGTTTACAATGATAATTTTTTATTTTAAAATTTCAGGGTCAACGTAATTTGGAACCATATGATCCCAGTTCGGTAGAAAACCTTCGATCAATGATAAATATTGTGAACAATTGAAAAGCATTTATATTTCCGTAGACTAAGGCAGCCCACAGGTGAGAGACTTCAGTTGCCGAGACAGTTATTATAGGAAAATTAATCCTTTTTATTTTTAACTTTATGAGTAAAATCACAAATTATAATATTTTATTAAATGAAGACAATATTAGCGAAACTCAATCGAAAATCTGTATTTAATTAATTGAAGACAAAATTAATCCAATAGTACTTACGCCTGCCAGCCGATGCTCCTCACGCTAGCTGCTAACGCAAGTGGCGCCATCTTTTGGCATTGCTTTAATTCGTTATTTATTTCAAAATTGTTTTAATTCATTATTTATTACGTCATAACAAAAGTAGATTTGTATACAATGCTATAAAAGCCAAAAGATACAGATGCGACTGTATCTTTTTCTGATTTTCTGTTTCAAATTTTCATTTGACTGTTGCTAATATTGTCTTCAATAATTAAATGTTACAATTTGAGGTTTTACTCATTAACCACTCCGATACGTAAACGTATATACACGATAATATAACGATAGCAGTCAAGTACAATAAGCGTGTTTTAACGTCAACGCGTGTTTCCACAGAAATCGTTATAACTCCGTTATTGTTCTAGTGACATCCCTGAAACAAAAAGTAGAAGGTACATAATAATTCAAGATGCACATCTCTACTCAGGTTGTCCATAGAAATACATAAAAAGACCTATTCTGTCAGATAAATCTTAGATACAGATTTTACCGCCAAATCGCCTACGCGCCGTTTGACATTGTTGTTTTTTTATTAAATATTCTTGAATGAAATAATAAAAAAGTGAGATGACTAAATTGTTTATTATACATTAATAATACGATAGAATAAGTATTGTTTTTTACACAATCCGTGATTTTAGTACCGTTTTCACATAAAAACATCACGTGAGTCATTTTTACATTTTTTTTATGTTTGCATTCTAAATTTTTATATTTACAAATGTTAATATTTATTTGTAATATAACAATTTGAAAGCTTATTTCGTAACCTTTCAAAAACAGTTTTCAGTATTCGGCTACGTTCAGAAATGTTTCATTTATAGAGCTTTTATTGTGAAGCGGAAATAACACAAAGTTTTTGAAAATCTGACATTTCGTTTAAGACGAAAAACATGCATATTTGCGATAGATCGGAGTGGTTAAGTTATTCCAAAAAAATTAAATAATAAAAAGTCTCTGCATTTACCGAGATGGATTTTTATGACCGCAACTGTTGCAACGAAACTGTCTCCGCAACTAAAGACTATAGTCTGGGAGCTGCTTTCGTTTAAAAAAACTACTATTAAGAGCAAAAATGATAAAAAAAAAATTTAAAATTTCAATTATTTGTCTGGTATGATGAAAATTTTATTTTTGAAATGAAATAGAGTAAGATACAAAATACTTCTCACAAAGTTACAATTTTTGCATTTACAATACATATCATACAAAACATAAAACATCAGATGTTTAAGTTAAAATTCCAGCACATATTAACCAGCCGAAATAATCCTAGATATGTATTTGTGGACATATTTAAAATAAACAAGCCCCAATTATATTCAAAATTTTAAACCATAGACAATGTTTAAAAACATCTACAATTTGTGTACACTTTGTGGCGTCATTTTAATTTACGTAATGAAAATAAATAATTTTGTATGCAACACTATTACATAAATCAAAATAATCAACATGTTTCAAAACAAATTGTCCGACAGGATAAAAGGACTTAAATGAAAATTAAGATATATAAGAAAAAATATGTCGATTACTTTTATTAAATAGTGATGTATACGAGATGATTTATTTCCATTAAATTTGTAAATCATTTTTTGTTTAAATTAATTCAAATCAAGCAAGCAAAGCAACGGCCATCTATAAACTGTCACATTAGTAATGGTTTGTATTCAGAACTCGCTGAATTAAGAACTTGTCGTATTAATACTTGCTCTATTAATAACTTGCTGTATTAATAACTTGCTGTATTAATAACTTGCTGTATTAATAACTTTCTGTATTTATAACTCACTGCATTGATAACTTGCTGTATTAATAGATTGCTGTATTAATAACTTGAAATATTGATTACATGCTGCATTAGCAGTGCTGCTGAGTGATTGCCATGTTAAAAACTTGCTTAATTGATAGCTGTATTAATAATTTGATGTACTGATAACTAGCTGTATTAATAACTTGCATTGATTGCTGTATTAATAACTGGCTGTATTGATTGGTGTATTAACTTGCTGCGTTGAGCGTTGGATTATTACCTTAGGTACTGTATTAAACACTTACAGCATTATCGCTGTATTGATAATATACTAAATAGATTGATTGCTGTATTAATAACTAGCTGTTTCGATTGCCTTATTGTATTAACAACTTGCTGTAATAATAAATGGCTGCATTGATAGCTTTCCATATTAATTACTTTATTGACAACTTGTTGAATGGTTGCTGCATTTATAACTGTTATTTTGCTGTGTTAATAACTTGCTGTACTGTTGCTGCATTTATAACTGTATATATAACTGCAGTGATTGCTGTATTGTTATTTTGCTGTGTTAATAACTTTCTATACTGTTGCTGCATTTATAACTGTATATATAACTGCAGTGAATGCTGTATTGTTATTTTGCTGTGTTAATAACTTGCTGTGTTGTATCCTTGCTGAGTGACACATATAATTACTGCAGCATCTCCATGCGATTCAGTGCGTGTCATTTGTTTGCGGGGGCCCTGAGTGGGGGGCGCGCACGAGGGCTGGTGGGGGCTCCAGGGGGCGGGGGGCGAGAGGGGGGAGGGGCGGCGAGGGGGGCGGGGGGTCACGCGGGAGCGCCGGCGCTCTCGCCCCCGCTGTACAGAGTCACGGAGGCTATGTAGTTGTTGGGCATAACCTGCAAATAAAACAAGAATAGTTATTCAATGGGTGGGCAAATATGTAAACTTGGCAATGAGAGGTTGAACTCATCACTTGAAAACAGAACAACTTTAACCACTCAGCAACGTAAGCAGATATACACATTACTATGATAAAAGCAGTGAAGCACAATAAGCGTGTTTCCACCGAAATCGTTAACTCCGTTATTGTTCTAGTGAGATCCGTAAAACAAAAAGTAGAAGCTCCATAATAAATCAAGCTACCCATCACTATTCAAGTTGTCCATAGATATACAAAAAAAAGACCTATAAACCTAAAATCGCCTCCCACAGTTAGACATTGCTATTTTTTTATTCAATATTCTTGTATTAAATGATAAAAAAGTGAGGTGACTAAATTGTTTATTATACATTTATACGATAGAATAAGTATGGTTTTTTACATAATCCGTGATTTAGTACCGTTTTCACATAAAAACACCACGTGAGTCATTTTTACATTTTTTTTATGCTTGCATTCTAAATTTTAATATTTACAAATGTTAATATTTATTTTTAATACAACAATTTGAAAGCTTATTTTGTAACCTTTCAAAAACAGTTTTTAGTATTCGGCTACGTTCAGAAATATTTCATTTATAGCGCTTTAATTGTGAAGCGGAAATAACACAAAGTTTTCGTAAATCTGACATTTAAGACGTAAACAACTCATGTAGGTCTCATAGAAATCGTTGTGTCTCTCTTATTATGACGGTTAGAAATATAATCTAAACGGTTTTAGCCACTGGAGCGATTATGGTCGAAAAATGGAGCACTTTTATTTTTCTGCGATTTATAGCGGTCCAAAATTGGACCACGTTTTCCTACCATTCATAAAACATTTATTGTAATTATGTATTTAAAACATTTCATTGCCAGCCATTTATCTTAAAACAAAGCTATTGAAATGCTTTATCTATTATGATCATAGATGTCACAAATCCGAACTTCGTTGACTATTTTAGAACGATGTTAAAAATAAATTTTTAAAATATTTTTTTCCTGCCGAATTTTCCATCAGCTGTTTACGGTTAAAGTCCTTTTTCAATAGATATGCACCTTTCATTATCAAGTATACCACAGACAACATTCAGAAATCGAAAATATTCTATGTCGATTTGAATAAGTACCTCTCACGGCAGTTTTAAAGTAACAAACACGCAGGATTCGCGCGGTTATAAACTTTACGATTTTTTTTATAAATTGTACAAATATGAGATAAACGGTAAAAGCCAGGCGTATTTGGAAAAAACGGCGCGAAATTAGCTTTTTCCCATTCCGGAAACAAATCGTAAAAAAATATATTTATACAAAAATGAACTGATTTTTTTAATTTCTATACAAACCTGAAAAGACACCATACGACAAAAAAAAAACAATCCAAGGGTGTTTTCGAAGAAGTTTATGACATTGGTACTTCTTTGAAAATGTAAAATATTTTACATTTTCAAAGTTTACACACCTAAAATGACAGTTGTAGTGCCGCCAAGGTCGCCAAGTCAACCATAGATATTTTTTGTAAATTATTCCGAGAGGCTAGGCGCTATGCGGCTTTTTGTTACGTCTAGAACGAGAACGGCCCAAGCGATTCTGACCTTGTTCTTCGTACAATTTCTTTATACATAGGGGACAAAATCGCTTCAGAAATTTTTTTTTTTGACAAATATTTTATTTATGTGGGACTCCGGCTAGCCAGAGGTTTTCATTGGCTAATAGCACTATAATAAGTTTTTACGTCTCCATGTTAAAATTCAAAAGTATGATTTTTTTATGTCGAAAAATTTTAAAAATGATGAAATCTCGAGCAATTGAGGCAAATTTATTTATTTCCATATTTTTGAAATGCCATATTTTGTTGATCAAATTCTAAATTATTGATTACAGTCCAATTGCTTTGCAATCTATTTGCGACTACATATTTCATTGATGGCTTACCTCAAAGATGATGTCCTGATAACCATAGCAAAAGGTGGAACCAAAGGGATTGGTGGTGTTGGTGGAGGAGGCTCTGTTGAGCACCACGGGGCGCTGTGAGGGCCTCAGGGCCGCGGCCACCTGCTCCCAGCGAGAGTACGCCGACACGGACACCGCGGCCGGGGGGCTCACGTCCACCAGCTTGTCGGACGCCAGCTGGGACCTGATATCACATCAATTTATTATGTTATTATAAAGTAAAATATTCAAATCAAATTCTACAAGGTCAGATTAACTTTAATTATCTAGGGGCAATTTCGGTTCTGCTTATGGAATTGTTTGTAACCATAAAATTAACAACTTTTTCGATAACTGGGGACGATTCTGGTTCTGCTCAAGCATAAGGAATTTTCTTTAACCTTAAAATTAAAGATTTTTTATTAATTATGGGCGATTCGTTTGGCTTGTGGATAAAGAATTGACCTTAACCTTAAAATGAATGACTTTTCCTTAAAGTAGGGGCGATATTTATTATACCCGAGGATAAGGAATTATCCTTAATCTTAAATTAACTATGTATTTTTTTATTAAACAAGGAGACATTCCAGTTCTACTTAAGTATAAGGAATTTATACCTTAGAATTAACAACTTTTTTGTTGCACTCCGGATCTACTTAAGTTTAAGGAAATGACCGTAACTTTAAAATTAACAAATTTTCAATAACTATGGGCAATTCCGATTCTACTTAAGGGTAACGAATTGTCCATAACCTTAAAATTAACGACTTTCCATTAACTCTTTAAGTGCCAGTAGGTAGAAGTGTAGCTGTGTACAGCAGGCCGTGAACTTTTAATCAAAATAAATCATTTTTACATCTTATTTGAAAAAAAAAAAAAAAATAAAAAAAAAACCAAAATCATCCCAATGTCGTCTCTGTGTGATCCATATTTTAAATTAATAAAAAACGGGACATATGTATGATACAGAGGCTCAAAAAGAGCGAGTAAACTCGCTATTTTTCTATGGCCGGCCTGCTGGACACGACCAAGGATGCGAGATATCTCGCTCTTGGCACAGAAGCAGTTAACCAGGGGCGATTCCGGTTCTGCTTAAGGATAAAAATTGACCTTCACTGCGATTCCAGTTCTCTTGGAAGGTGAAAAAGTTGTTAATTTTAAGGTTAGGGACAATTCTTTATCCTTAAGTAGAACTGGGATCGCCTCTCTGGTTAGGTTAGGGGGCAGATTCACTTTCACCAGTTTATCGGACACAAGCCCGGGCCTAATAATAATAATACATCAATTTATTACGTTATAAGCAATAATTTGTTTTTGTGTTTAATTCGTAGAACTCCATTTAAATTTAACAGAAAAATCAGAAAAAGATACTGTCACATCTAGGACTCCATCATAGATAGGTAGAGCTTCGCCCCGGCAAGACAATGATCCTGGGCTCGAGTCCAAGATGTGACCGTATCTTTTTCTGATTTTTCCGTTTCAGATTTTCAATTGAGTTTAACTAATATTGTCTTCATTAATTAAAAAGTTAAAATTAAAAATAAATAAAAATTATTTTATTTAAATGAAATTTTCTAAGCCAATTAAAAAAGATTTAGAGTAAATTACCTCTCAGGGGGTATGGCCAGATTGAACTCACAGCGGTGGTACATGTTGAAGTTGTAGTGTCCAGGGTAGTTGGTGTGCAGCACCAACTTCTTCACTCGCTGTGTGCGCGCGTCAAACAGGACGTCCTGTAATCACAACAACATGTCATCGAGGCATCATTAACACTGCATAGTCTCATGCTAAATTTCTTCTTTCATCGCATGGTGGAGGGCAGGGGCCCTTGCACAGTAAAATAGATCGGGCTTGTCAAACAAAAAGCTATCATGGACTGTACTGTCGTCCACATAACAATGAATTGGTGCACATTACAAAAGGTCATTGATGTGCAACAAAAACAAAGTCGGAGGCAGAACTGATCCCTGTGGGATGCCAGCATTTATCGAACGCGAGGAAGAGGTGAAACCATCAGCAACTGCCTGAATCTATTTGTCCCTTAAAAAGTCGGCAATCCACGTACACAAGGATGCGGGCAGTCCGTAAGAAGGCAGTTTTTTGACAAGTCCTCGGTGCCAAACCCGGTCAAAGACCTTGGAAATGTCCAGTGCAATTGTTTGGGTCTCCGCCCCCAAAAATGCGTCACATAGGCAAGGAGATCGCCGCACGAGCGGTTCCGCCGGAATCCTTATTGACGGTGGTTAAGGATTTTGTTCTTCTTAAGGTATGTGAGCAGTTTGTCATTAATCACACATTCCATCACCTTAGACAAAACTGATGTGATCACTATGGGGCGGTAGTTGGTCGTGTTGGAGCGGTCACCCTTCTTTGGAATAGGATGGATGACCGCTTTTTTCCAACCAGAGGGCACAGTGTCGACTTCAGGGACATTTTAAAGAGCTTCGTAGCTAAACAGAAGGTTTTTGACCATACCGAAAGTAAACAATATCGTTCTATATTTATTTGTGATGTTGTTGTGGCGATAATTACCTCGAGGTATCGCAGTAGAACTATACAAACTATATTTGTGATTGTGTTGTGTGCTCCTTCGCAGAGGTACAGAGGTAAGTGATTGGTTATCCTTCTTCCTTTCATCCATTGTTTTTCCGTACACTTATTATCACCCAATTCCAGCAAACACTGTTTCGTTTCATTGTTAATACAGTGAAACCCTCTTAAGAAGTTCTCTGTTAAGACGTTTCGTGGCTTAAGAAGTTTGGTTTTTTCAGCCCCTCGGCTCAAAATTGGGCAAATTTTTCCCACATATAAGGTTTTCCTGCTTAAGAAGTTTGTTTTTTCCGGTCCCTTGGAAAACTTCTTAAGAGGGTTTCACTGTATATATTTGCAGTCCATTTCCAAGTGCATCTGAAGCTGTACTTCGTAAGCAGTTTTGGATGCAACAATTTATAACTAACTGACTAATCATCACTCCGTTTCTCCGCAGGGGTAGGCAGAGAGGACAGACTGCCAAACAACTCGGCCTTGGCACACTCTATTTGTCTCATTCACATTCATACATCGTCTCATACATACTCTTCTATTATTCTGACTTTTGACATGGCCCGACTCAAGTATCTGATTCATTTGATCGTGCCATGTCTTTTCAATTCATATTTGAGTCATATATTTTTCTTACACTACTTTCTTCGTTCATTCGCTCTACGTGCCCAAACCATCTGAGGATCCCTTTCTTAATCTTACTCATTACGCTTAAACCAGCTTTGCATTCTTTGCGAATCTCCGCTAATCTCACACGATCATACACGGTTTTAGCACACATAAGTCTCACGAATCTCATTTAACAGCATTCAGTCGGTTTTCATCCTTCTTCTGCCAGTTCCATGCCTCACTGCCATACATCAGGGTAAGTACCAGACACCATTTTGGAATGTTAGCTTCGCTTCTTTTAACAGTTTTTTATTAGCGCCAATGGCATTAAGTCCTCCATTAGTGGAGTTACCTGCATTTACCCTTCTTTCAATATCTCTAGCAGCCATTCCATCTCTTGGGGACGATAAACAAACTATATACTACCCAGATACACAAACTCATCCACCTGCTCCAAGTTGTCATCATTCACAACTATATTGCATACTATTATTTTTAATTGATAAACTAACGTTTAAGACAAGATTTTTATGCATAGCACAAAGGGTAGATAACAATTAATGCTTATAATTTAATGCCGTTTACTATGATCGCTCTTTTCGTGTAACTGGCCCTCTCATTTGGAATAAACTTCCCTCAGCTCTTACTAATATCCAGAATTTGGCAGAATTTAAACGGGCTTTAAAAACAAAATTATTTAAAAAATCGTACCATTCATGAATCCTAACATCTTTTCAATACAAGTAATAAGTCATGTTCTCAAGTATCCGGTAATCGTTTGGTTTCGGTTTCCTCCTAATTGTACTTTTATGTTTAATATCTGAATTTTTTGTAAGAAGTTAGTGTATTATATTTTAGTTTAAAAGTTCTTGTTTTGTCCTGTGCTACAATAACACTGTTTTTGTATATTATTATTTTCCTCTGTGCTATAACAGCACTGTTTTGTTAATCTTTGTTCTCTTGTCATTGTTTTGTAAATACTGCATATTCTTTATTTCATAGGTATTATTTTATAAATATTTTGTAATGATCTCGTAAGGAACACTGTAGGATTATTTTTTAATTTATTATAGTTAAGCGCACTTGAAGTGAAATGACACAAAACTGCGCTATACAAATATTACGTTATTATTATTATTATAATAATTGATATATTGCAAACTGTTTTCGTACTCTCAAACACCATGACTTTAGACTTACTGACCTTCATATCATTAACTCATTTTTCATTCATCCTAGACACGAGAGACTGTAGATATTCCATACTGTTAGATATCAGTACCGCATCATCAGCATACAACAGGCAACATACTTTCAGATTACTCAATTTCGCGCCCAATCCCATCTCTTTCAATTCTTGCATACAATTATCCAGGTATACACAGATTGAATAATCATGGTGGAATTATGCAGCCTTGCTTAACACTTTTTGTGATGTCAAACCATCCCGTAAAAAATATAAATACAAAATAATATATTATACTGACCAGACCCAGGGTGAAGTAGTTGAAGAAGTAATCCGAGTGGTTGGAGTGTCGGGGGCGGTGTGCATGCGGGCTGTGAATGCGCATCTTGTCCTCGGCCTTGTAGAAGACCCTGGCGGGGGCTCCTAGGGCTCGCGCCACCTGCTGCGGCCGCTGCCCAAACTGCACGGAGCGGCACAACTTCAGGCGGGTCGGTTCCAGACTGCGCCCAGAACCTGGAACAGTTGCACAAAGTGATTAGATTATATTTAATTAAATAAAGATAATACAGTAGAATTCGAATATAATGACTTCGCATATAACGGTCTATTGTTTTTAGCGACGACAATGTAAACTCAAGATAGGTTTCATAACTTTTAGTAGGAAAACGTAACCGTTTATGACTCCGTTTTAAGCGACCAACTGCTTAAAGCAACCTATTTTAATGATAATAATTCGTCTGGTTAGAACGATGCACAGTGTTTTGTTTACTTTTCTCTTTGTGTTTTTGTGTGAGTAGATTTTTGTAATTGTATGTACCTATTTGTGTATTAACTGAGTTTTTATAATTGGATTGTCCTCATGCAAGCAAGAACATCTGTAAAAACCCAGTATAAATAATTTACATTGCTTTTCAAGATCAAAAGCTCAGAATAATTCTATCGGATAATTAGGACTGGCTGATGGCTTATCACAACAAAAGTCTACAATGTTTTGTTTATCCAAGAGTTTCATTTGGAAAAGCTATCAGATTCCGGAAATTACAGCAGAAAGGTTAAACCCGATACTGGTAGCCGCTTAGGGAGAGCTCGGGGCCAGTAGGGGTCTCGCCTGTTACTGCTTGGTAACAAGTAAAGGTAGACTAACTAAGGTTAGGTAACGTTAGGTTACCTTCAGTGTAGAGGTGCAGCCTTAGCCCTTTAGTCTGCTGTCTGTCCCTGAGCACCTCGCAGCGGGACAGGTAGAGGTGGCTCTGGTAACAGCTGAGGGGCAGTTCGGGAGTCGCAGGTCCAATTACAGGGCCTGAACTGTTACTGGTCTGCAAGAGGAAATTTTAAAATTATGATACAAGATTCTCATAGTCAACGTAATTACGATGTTTGGCTTTTAGGTACATATTGCTTTTTCTGCTTCTTCTTGAGGCAATGTCTTGTGCAATCTTTCAGCGTCCATCCAGTCTTTCAGTGTCCATCCAGTCTTTCAATGTCCATCCACTTTTTCAGTGTACCTATATCAAGTCTTTCAGTGTCCATCCAGTCTTTCAGTGTCCATTCAGCCTTTCAATGTTCATCCAATCTTTCAGTGTCCATCGGACTCCATCCAGTCTTTCAGTGTCTATTCAGTCTTTCAGGATCCATCCATTATTTCAGTGTCTATCCACTTCTTTCAAGTCTGTCTGTCAAGTCTTTCAGTGACTCTTTCAGTGTCTATCAAGTCTTCGATTGTCCATCTAGTCTTTAAGTGTCCATCCAGTCTTTCATTGTCCATCCAGTTTTTAATTGTTCATCTAGTCTTTAAGCGTCCATCATTCTTTCAGTATTCATCCAGTCTTACAATGTCAATCGCAAATATATTCAAATGCACGAGATCGGTCAGTGGTTGAGTGGGCATAGCGCTTGGGTCCCACCTGGGCGTCGCATGTTGGCTAAGTCCTCCATCACAACACAAGCAACATTTTCGGCTTTCTGTGGTGGTAGTAGGAGATTTTCAAACATTGTTGGGTTATTCGTAACCTGGGAAAGTTTGTATTTCTTTAACAAAATTAATAATAGTAATATGCTATGGTGTCCGCCCGACCGTCGGCAGATTACTTCCTAATGGGAATAGAATAAGGAAGATAGTTGATTTTTTTAAGGTGTGTAGTAGCATCGGTTAACAATATAGTTTGAATATGGAAAGAATTCTTTCATTTAGTTGATTTTTTTAAGGTGTACAATCTTTGGTCAATCCAGTCTTTTAATGTCCATATATATGAACACATATGATGAAGGGCCTACAGCAAGACAATAAGGAATATTATATTATGTAGAATGTTTCCTGAATGTTAAAAGTAGTTAATTACCTGAGAGTGGTGAGCACCATGGTACACGGTGGTTCTAGCCACCACGGGAGAGGCACCATTGGGGAACTGCAGTGAGCCTAGCCCATGGGCGTAGCCAGGCTGAAAACACACCACACAATTACACACCATTCGATTAGAGCAGGATCTGAGCAACTACTTTTAAAGAGAACCTTCACGATATTTATCGTTTTGATATTTTACATAAAGGCCTATATATTTCATCAGTGAAATTTTTGACGTGCGCCATCTGATTCTATTTTCGCATAACTTTCTTGTTTTTTGCAAAACAACATTTTTCTAAATTGTACCATCTTACCAGTTTTTGCTTGTACTTAACGGTTTGGTAATGACCGATATTTATGTGTGTTACTTTTAATAAACTGTGAAATTATTAACCCCGATACAGGCGTACCCTAGTGGGGTTCATAATTACATGCTAAAAAAATTTATTTAAATTGTGAAGCAATAAATAAATAATGTTCCATGGCCCATCTGCCTTGCTTCCATTATCTTTGGTTGATATCTCAGTCAATTTCTAACCGATTTGAAAGGGGCGGAGCTTAAAAATGTAGAAGAAAGGGCAGGGCTCACCTCGAATTTGCTATCTATGGGGAAGTAGAAGGAGAGCCCCCGGAAGTTGAGGGCGAAGAGTTGACGCTGCGAGTCATACAGGCCGGGGTGGGTGGCCCCGAAGGAGTGCTCCACCTGCTCAATGGACGGGGGCACCTCGGGGGCGTTGAACCAGGCGCCACTGAAATATTACAACAAACTGTTATATATTACTCTCTCCCACTAATCCGCCACCCCAAAAACTGGACTAGTGTCCAATTAGTGAAAGCGGCAGATTATTACAGTGCATAAATACAAAATATTATTTAATTATTGAAGACAATATTAGCGAAACTCAATCGATAATCTGAAACAGAAAAATCAGAAAAAGATATGGTAATAAAGATAAGTAATAAGAAGCTGTATTTACCAGTATTTGAGCTTGACCAGCTTCATGTTGTATATTTCTATGATCTTGAGGCGTTGCGCCACGGGGTCGAAGATCAGTCGGATACCATCCAGGGGCATGTTGATCACCAGGTCCACGGCGAGAGGATCCTGAAACAGATTGACACAGCATTAGATACATGCAAGATTAGATTGACACAGCATTAGATAAATACAAGATTAGATTGACACAGCATTAGATAGATACAAGATTAGATTGATAAAGCATTAGATAAATACAAGATTAGATTGACACAGCATTAGATAGATACAAGATTAGATTGGCAGAGCATTAGATACATAAAAGATTAGATTGACACAGCATTAAATACACACAGATTAGATTGACACAGAATTAGATGTGTATATACAAATTGGTTTAAGTTTGTTTAAATTTGTAAATTGTAATCTGCAAGACTGCTTTTATTTTATTTAACATAAACCTACTCGTAGCAGAACAACCAATTCTGTAAATTGCGATCTCAACACAGGCGTTTCACATCTAATGAGATAGGCAATATGTAAGCATCGATATCAAATGTTTGCATACGTATATATAAAATAAAATACAAGATTAGACAGACACAGCATTAGATATATACAAGATTAGATTGACACAGCATTAGATATATACAAGATTAGATTGACACAGCATTAGATACGTACGAGAATAGATTAGACAAGATTAGAATGAGGCAAAGAGTGTATGCCAAGACCGAGTTATTTGGCGGTCCGTCCTCTCCGCCTACCCTTGTAAATGAAATGACAAAAAGTGAGATAATAATAAACTTTATAATAAATTTGTTTAATAAAATGTGTGGGTCTGTGTTACTGCCATCTAGATTTTACCATTTAGATAAATGGGTGCCTGTGTTTTTTTTCGTTATAAGTAATTTTAGTTAAAAGAAACTTAAGGTAAGCCATTTTTAAAACTTTTTAAAGTTTGATTTCAAATTTTTTATATTTAAAAAATTACATTTTTATTTATAAAAACAAAATTTGTAAGCATATTTCATCACCTTTCAAAAATAGTTTTTAGTTTTCAGATATATTCAGAAATATTGCGTTATTTGGTTTTTATTGCAAAGTGGAAATATTCTGACCTTCTGACAAAATATGCCCGAGGCCTGAAGGGTTAATAAATAAGCAAACAAATAACAAATTCCAAATTAAATTAGCAAGACAGTCATCAAACTAGTGAAAGGAAACTCTAAATATTTATTTAGAATATTATTATTATTTTTACTTATAATTAGAAGGTCAGTAAAATAATTGCTAGTGGTCATTATTTTGTAGATAAAATTATTGTTGACTAAAAAATACAAACTTATCAGCTGGACTGTTGGGGTGACCATGTTATGAGGTATGGATGGATGAAGAAAGAAGTTTTGGGATGATATGTTATGCGCAAGTGAATGTAGAAGAAGTTGGGGACGTCTCAGGAAGAAATGGCATGACCAAGTGAACAAAATACTTGAGTCGGATCATGTCCTCCAGACATTTTTGCAGCTCGGACGCGATTCGTGTGCTATACTATAGTCTAGTACGTAGCATTTTGGAAAGTGGTTCAGTAATATGGGGATCAGTGGATTTAACTTACTCTCAAATGATAGAGAAAGTGCAAAAGAAGTTTCTGAGATATTTATATCTTAGAGACTTCGGATATTATCCCTGGTTATATCCATCAGCCTTTTTGTCCGGCATGCTGCGTATTAATAGCCTTGCCGATAGAAGGAAAACTGCTTTGCTGATAACAGCATATAAACTTTTAAACGGTAACATCTGTATTCCCGATATAATACAAAAATTTGAGTTTTATGTCCCCGACAACTTCACAAGAGCGCGCAGACACAGAACTTTTGTTGTTCCGAGATGCAGAACTAACTTACCATTAGTAATGCCGCTTGGAAAAATGATTCTGTTACTAAATTACCTATCCCCTGATATAGATATTTTTCAACTAAATATTCAAAAATTCAAAAACGCTATTATTACTTAATAAAATACAATGTATGTTTATTATTGGTTATGTATAACTGTAAATGTGCATTTAAAATATAATAAATAAATAAATAAATGCCTAGAGTTAGCATAATACAAGAGTTTTCATGAGAAGAAGTACAAAATTAATGTTGATGTAACACGGGGTGTGTGCTTCAAACAAAGTGCGCGTCCAATAAAGTGTGAGTCAAACAAGACAGGTTAACGAATGATGTGCCGATCGTGCTCCGGAGACCTTTCTTTTAAATGGCTGAACTTGCCGATGGTGCTCTGGAGACCCGTTCCAATACCATCCACGCTGAAATTTTTAGCGACGCGATTTTAACTTTTATGCTTTGAAAACTATATAGAAAACAAATTCATAATCGATTCTACTTTCTAATTCATGAATGTAACCTGTATGACAGCTCATCAAATACATTTTTTATGGAATATAATTTCCTATGTCATCTTTGGGGAAGCTGTGTAGTGGGTCTTTTTAATGAAAGGAAGGAGAGGAAGTTCTTGGAAGGAAAAGGTACGGGGGTGGATAGTAATCCAGGGGACAGTGTATCGAGGAGTAACATATGAATCCATCCCTTCCGCTGCGGTGCAAGATAATAGGTCTAGAGAGACCAGCCGTCGAAGTCAAAGTATATCTCTAAAATGGCCTCTCCCGATCCAGCCTGCCATGCAGATGGTAGGTAGGCGCATCAGCCACCAAGACTGGTTGAGGGAGATCTTTTGACCTCTCCAGCAGGACTTTCTTAGAACATTTCCTTGCACCGCAGTGGAAAGGATTGATCTATTCGTCCGTCACCCTGGACACACTGACCCCCAGATTTCTATCCACCCCTCATACCTTTTTCCTTCCCAGAACTTCATCTCCTTCCTTCCCCCAAAAAGACTCTCTACACAGCATCCCCAAAGATGCCATAGGTCCCGAGTGGAATTATTTTCCTTAGGGCCTCCTGTGTGGAGCTAATGTAAAGAAAAGGGCCTTAACCACTCCGATATATCTCGAATATGCACTTTTTGCGTCTTAAACGACATGTCAGATTTACGAAAACTTTATGTTATTTCCGCTTCACAATTAAAGCTCTATAAATGAAACATTTCTGAACATAACTGAATAAGAAAAACTGTTTTTGAAAGGTTACAAAAGAAGCTTTTAAATTGTTGTATTACAAATAAATATTAACATTTGTAAATATTAAAATTTAGAATGCAAACATAAAAAAAATGTAAAAATGACTCACGCGATGTTTTATGTGAAAACGGTACTAAAATCACGGATTATATAAAAAACCATACTTATTCTATCGTATAAATGTATAATAAACAATTTAGTCACCTCACTTTTTTATCATTTCATACAAGAATATTTAATAAAAAAAATAACAATGTCTAACAGTGGGTAGGCAATTTGGCGGTCTATCATGTATCTGACAGAAAAGGTTTTTTTAATGTATTTCTATGAACAACTTGAATAGTGATGGGTAGCTTGATTTATTATGGAGCTTATACTTTTTGTTTTAGGGATGTCACTAGAACAATAACGGAGTAATAACGATTTCTGTGGAAACACACGCGTTGACGTGAAAACACACTTATTGTACTTGACTGATGTCGGCATATTAACGTGCATATCTGCTTACGTTGCTGAGTGGTTAACACATCTCACCAAAAGTAGTGAACCACTTAAATGACAATGGTATCGGTTATCCAATAAACGGTTCTTATGGCGGCGGTACCCATACCCGCCTCCCAAAAACTGCATGTAAGCAAATGAAAAAAAAAACAATAATGTGTACATGTAACGAATGGTCACCCAGAGATATAACTCATAATGTGGTCAGCTGCGTACATTAAACTGTCACATATGTGTCACAAATATATATATATACGTCATGTTTAATGTTCAATTCTTACATTCTTGTTTTTCATGCTACTTTATAAAAAATAAACATAATTATTTCTGAAATGACCATTTTCTAACTTTGACTTTCTAACTGCAGGGGTAAGTGGAGAAATGAACCGTCAAACCACTTATTATTTTTTTATTACTAACACCTTTCTTAGGAACTTTTACATAGAAATAGTAAAAATTATACAGTTTTTCTTTATTTATTTATATGACTGAACTGCCCAGCAACAATCGTCAATCAAAATGAAAATCTGGTCTCCATCAACGGAAGCAATCTTCCGAATAGACCCTCCATTGATATGCTTGCTATAACTATAAGTGACCGGCTCAGGTATGGGGGCTCCATCGAAGCCAGAGTTAAGTTATCCTCTTAGAAACTGGGGGTACTGTACAGGGCCCGCAGATACTTTAATAGTACACAACTGCTACCCTGTACAAATCGCAAGTGCGCCCCTCGGTTGAATTTGGCAGCCCCCTCTGGTCTGGAGCCCCAAAATACATGAAAAAAAAACCCTCGACGCTGCGCAGAAACGGGCGGTCCTTTGATAGATTCTCCCATCTTAGCAAACGGATTGCAATCTTTAGAGCACAGGCGTCAGGTGGGAATGCTGTCTTTATTCTACTGGTACTTCAATGGAAGATGCTCCGAGGAACTAGCGTCATTGATTCCCTCGGCACCGGTGCATAGTCGGGAAACATGCAAACAAGCGCCCAAGAGAACTGGTCGTTTCTACAACTCGTTCTTAAGTTCAATAGCTTGGCTGTGGAACGATTTGCTGGCCTCTGTGTCTCCTCCCTCCTACAACACGGGTCTCTTCAAAACCTATGTTCACTCCTTCCTCTCCTCTAAAAGATCCTACACATAGCATCTATAAAGATGACGTAGGCCTTGCGGGAAATTATAATAATGTAAAGAAATAAAAATAAAACTTTTGTATTTATTTAATGATAAATTGAAGTTTTTTTTTTTTTTTACATTAACTCCACACAGGAAGCCCTGAGGAAAATAATTTCCCGCAGGGCCTATGTCATCTTTGTGGAGGGAAAATAGACATGATCTCTTAGTGATTTTAGGGGGAACCCTAGTGCCCCCTTTCGAATCGTACATAATTTTTTACCTTCAGGTAAGTAAAGGTTAATGTAACAAATCGTTATCTTTCCATTAGACAAGTGCATGATATGGGAAGATGATTTCATTGCTTTGTGTTTGTCTATTGATTGTATTTGGGTAACTATACAATGTCCTATCACTACATTACTGTTGATGTTCCAAAAGTAACCTAAAAGTTCTACACTCGCAGCGGGTAACCCAATTATTTTCTTTTTATCACAAGTATGCTTATTAAAAGATTCAACTATAAATCTTAAGCAGCCTTACTCATAATGAAACCCTACCACGACTCTGTAGAGTCGCGGTAGCTACACAGGGGGGTACACTACACCGCTCAGGGTAAAAATCTTTAATCATCTTCATAATATTGCTCGACAGCTGGATTAAGGGTTATGATTTTTTCACGGTAGCAACACTCAGCTCCAAAGCTGAAAAACGCGGTCAATTTGGCATTTCGTGGTGTTTTGCCAACTTCACGTTTATTCATAAGTCAAAATATTATTCGACGAGATTGTTTTGTGTTTCGCGTTTCAAAAATAACTAATAATGGATAATCATAAACAGTAAATCGGATGAGGAAACAAAAATTAGTAGGCGTAATAAGAATCGGGGTGATGTTGAAATGAGTGTTATAAAAAATAATAATAATAAAGCCTGCTTGGTTATCGATTTCGCTTGTTTCACGATTTGTTTCACAAGAATGCAATTATAAACACTCGTTTCTACCCCATTATCGTATGGCACAGAGAACTTGGAGATCGGTAGATACTTTGCCACCCCGTTTATCATCGTACCAAGGCAATTAAACATCTGACGTTAACTTTTGTAAATCTATATTTAGACCTAAAATCTCCTTCCGTAAGTGCTGCAAATGGATCGAACCTTTTTTTTTTGCACGAATGCCGCGAATACGGTCAATATTTGCCAATGCTCCATTCAAAACGTCAAGATTCTCATAAAAGTTTGCCATTTCGAAAGTTACAACGCCGTGGTACTGAGTTAACCCTGGTGACCGGATGGTTTAAATTCTGACAGCTACTACATCTCCCGTACAGCGACGGGGTAAGAAAACATGGATGCGCGCAATTGACGCACCATGTTGAGTAACAATTTCACCTACACCGGTCTTGCTCTCGTGGTTGTATCTTATTTTATGATTACGAGTAAGACTGTTAGTGTATAGGTTATTTGTTTGAATAAAATATTACTATAATTTTCTGACTTTATGTAAGTTGCAGACTACAGTCGTTAGCCATTCTTCCTTTGGGGGCATACATTCATTACGTGAGCACAAAAGGGGGGGGGGTCCAGCAAAATCTTACGTTACTTGAAAAGAATATACGAAGTGGCCCAAATTTATCTCACCAAGGGGGGGGAGTCTAGATTGGAAGAAAAACTGCTCACGTAATTAATGTATGCCCCCTTTCCACCATCAATACATAAAATTCGAAAATGTTTGTATTTCATATAGTAAAAGGACAGGGAGAGAAGGCGGGAGGGGGAGGGGAATCCAGGAGGGAGGAGGAGAATGAGGGCGGGAACAGGGACGCATGGGAAAGGATAGTCAGGGAGAAACTATTTATTTTTTCGAGTGGCTTCGCAACGCATGCTTGGTACTCGCAAATTTGATTATGAAAATAAAAATGAAATACTAACCACATCGCTGTAGAGAACCTGCACTCCTCGGATGACCCCCACCTGTGACTGGATGATGGCCACAGACTGAGAGAAGTGCATTCCTGAAACATGCAAACAACACATTTATATTATATAATAACAAGTCTGATACATAACTATAGGCCTTTATCTGTGGTTGAGATTTAAAAACAATTCTTGCTGTGAACCTAGCTGGATATATGGCGCGTAATCTGAATGGATCTGTACAAAAATAGCATTATCGAGATAAATGAGAGGGGAACGAGTGCGGGAACGGGGATGCAAGGAAAAAATACACGCAGGGGAGGGGTGACGGAGGGACACGGTACGAGGGAGAGGCAGAGAGAGGGATTACAAAGGAGACATAGTAGTAGGGGATAGTAACCTTCTGATTTATTTTTTGAGTGGTATTGCAACACTTAATTATTTATTAACGGACTTACATCCAATTTACAACAAAATAACATGAAATTTGGGAAAATGTATATTGTAAAGATAAAGGATGGTACGTGAAAGCAAAGACAAACAGAGAAAACATAATAAAAAAGAAGTGAAATATAAGTGTCAAGTCAAGAAGACTTCTAAAATTAAAGTAAATATAAAATATCTTCAATTGCTTAGAGCGAAAAATATCATTTAGGCTTATACCAAAAAAATCAACAGGTCTTGACGTAAGTTGACCATTCTACAGATACTGGACAGAGGTGAATTATAACTATAATTAGTCGAGTGTTGATTGAGGAAGTGCAGTTCTTTATTTCTAAGTCTACGAGAAGGTATGATGAATGACACGAGTTGCAATAATGTAGGTGTGTCAATAATACAGTTGATAATTTTGAAGAAACAAATGAGATCAGATTTTTTCCGACGGTCTTCTAAAGGAGAAAGATTTAGAGTTTGTTCAATTTCATCATACGAGTAATTACCTCGTTCTAATCCTAGCCTCCTAGCAATCCCTTTTAGAAACCGATGTTGAACGGACTCAATATGACGAATATGGATAACATAAAAACGGAGACCATACAACACAAGCGTATTCAAGATGGGGGAGAACCAAGGAGCAGTAAAGAGTTCTTAGGGTATTTATGTTTTTGAAGTCAGAAGTGATTCTAGTGATGAAACCAAGTAGTTTGAGAGATTTATTAACACTTGCTGGATACTTGCTGGTATATCGACGCTGGGAAGGAAAAATGGCTTATGCACCATACAGCTGTGATATTAAAAATTAACCTACACAATATGCTACATTGTTTTTTTGTGCTTGTGTTCGTCATTTCAAATTTTCTAGAATTTCACAGAACATGTGAGGCGTGTTGGAACAAAGACAGCAATCTCCACCATTGGTGTAAAATGAGTTAGATATGGCGATGGATAGAGAATCAAAAATACTATCGACTGCTGCAAAGATTTCGGAGCATAAACGACAATATCCCATTCATTTTTGAACTATATTAATTAGTTCCGAAACAAACACAGCAATCTCCTTTAGGTTACGGATCAAAAACAGCAGTTTTTATTTGGACCAATCAGAGGGCCAGAAATATGATATTCAATATGGCCGCCCCATACAAAGTGTGAGCAGCAGGACTGAAACTTATGCTCGGTTTCTTAATGTTTTTGCGGTGAAAAGGTGATTTTTATTGGTGTAAATTATACCAAAACCAAAGATGGAATGTTTTCCAAGTGAAGTTATACCAGAAATAGCAAGGAAGCGTGCGAAAAACCCAGAAATGTTGAAGAGGAATGTTGCCAAAAAACATAGGTTGGGCGTATAATGTTATTGTAAATGTCAAACTTTTGTCAGTTTGGTGAAATGCCCATAAATATGTTTTTAGTACCCGTGTAAGTTTAATATTGTGATAAAGGAAGAGACTGAAATATTCTCTTACGTTGGTTCTTTTATTATTAGGTACTAACCTATTTTATTTCAAATATATTTTTTTTTTCAGATATTCTGCAAAAAAATTACGAAACACAATAATAAAACATTCCATCATGCAATAATAAACAAATTTTTATTAATCAAAATGTCGGACCCTAAAAATTTTCATGATATTTTTTACAAAACATGCGAAAAAAACTATCAAGATACCTTTATTGGCTTTAACTATCGAGTCTTTTTTTTTTTTTTTTTGCTCTTTATTGGTACCATTTTTCCATATTATTTTATACTTAATTAATAATTACTTATAGTTAATTTTATGTTTTTCTTTATTTGAAATTTATTTCATTAGAAAATATTTCCAAAAAACCATTTTTTTTTAAATATTTTAATGATGTCAGGATTATATTTGTATGTGTCTTTTATTCGTCACTATTTTGTTTGTTTTGTGTAATTCATTATAACATCATAATATGTAAAATGTCTGTGTTGTAAAATATGTCTTTCCAAATAAATAAGTAAAATGATACTTATTACTGATTTCCGAATTTTACTGTAACCTAAAATAAATGCCCTTTTCAGTTCGGAACAAAACCAGCAATATCCACATGAGTTTGGAACAAAACCGGCAGTATCCAACCTTCCAGAACAAAAGCGACAATCTCCATCTTTTAATTGAAAATAACTCAATAATATACCAATAAATCGCAATAAAATGTACACACAGTGTTTCTTATGGAAACATTTATTAACAAAAACTATACTTTATAGTTACGGTATTGGAAAAATACAAAAAAAAACATTTATTGCGTTTTACTCGAAATGAAAAGAAGTGGAGACTGCTGTCTTTGTTTCAACACGCCTCATGTGGAATAATTGGTAAACTCTAGAAAACTTCATTTGATGAACACAAGAACAAACCAACAATATAGCTTATTGTGTAGGTTCATCTTTAATGTCACAGCTGTTTAGTGCTTTAGCCATTTTTCATTTCCAGCATCGATACTATAAATCATTTACAGTACGTTCTTACTTAACATTAGGTATAATATAATATATTATAGATGCTCTATATTAATGAAATGTTTATATTATAATAATTGAGTTGATTTAACTATAAAATAAATAAATAATAATAAACAAAAGGAAAGCTAAACACACAATCATCACATATGGTATTAATTTATTATCAGTCTTATCGGAAGCAGGTAGATAGATGATAGTATACTCGTATATTCTTGATATGACTTAATCTTCATTGTTGGAAGTAAAACAAAAACAATACCATGACATGACGACATCCCATTGATAACAAATATAATCATTACTCCTCACTACAAAAACATGTTTCATTTGCAATATGTAATGTTATGTTTATTTACTTCGAGATAAGATTTTTTTTTGTAGTGCTATCTAAATGATTTATTTTATTTAACATTTCACAAAATTGATGATATTGAATGCTTAGAAAAATGCCAGAGAAATAACATTGGAGATAAAAAGTATAAAGAACAAAAACTGTTGACCAATGCTGAACTTTACATCAGTTTCTTTTCAGAATCAAAAAGGATTTAACTGAACATCTCTTTATGTACAGAGATAAATGAATGCTTAGAGCAGGGGTTCCCAAACTTTTCCAAGTCGCGGCACCCTTAGAAAATTTGAATTTTCTCACGGCACCCCTGTCATATGCCCCCCCCCTGTAGTTTTGAAAAGCTTCAATAATATATTTTTGGCATATATTTTCTGTACATTTGGTATGTCAAAGCTATTGAAAATTTCAATTGAAGGCGTTCTAATGGGTACTTTGACCAGGAAACTACTCGATATGGACAGAAACTCGCTGAGGGAACTGGTATGACTACTAACGGGACACTGCCATCTCAGGAGACACATGCAGCTATTGGGAAAGGAGTGGAAAGCACCAATTGATGTAGAAAATGTGAAGAGGATGAAGAGGCTCCAATTCACTTGTGGTGCCAATGTCCTGCCCTGGTGGGAACTAGGCTCAGATACCTGGGGAGACACATCGTGGAACCAGAAGACTTAGCCACATATCCAATGACAACTCTGGTGAACTTCATTAAAGGGACTGGGTTATTGTTAAAGGATTGAGGTAAAATGGGAGATAGTACAATGGGCCTATGGCCTAAGTACTCACGGGAACTAACTGTAAACCGTCTCCGCAAGTTAAAAAATAAAAAATAAAAAAAATAATGGGTACTTTCAATATGGTCTTTATGATTCCTTTTTGAATCGTGTTCAGGTTGTGTATGTATGTATGTGTAGCAGATCCCCATCTTATGATTCCATATTCAATTCGAGAATGGCATAACGCGTAGTAGACCTTTTTCATATCCTTTTTATTTACCACGTTTCTTAGATTTTTAAAGAAACATATAAGGCTTGTTAGTTTTTCAAGATGTTCTTCAATTATTACTCCGAGATATTTTATGTTTTGTGTTTTTTCAGTAAGTAATATTTCAGTTATATCATTAATAAAAACGAAAAGTTGAGTGGTCCTAAATAAGAGCCTTGAGGAACTCCGGAGAGTACCTACAAGAGATGATTTTTATAAAAATATTCCATGTGATACAAATTGTTTTCTTTAATTGTCATAACATCACAAAGTTTAAATAACTTTTCCTACTATATATGCTATCAGTATTATTATTGGTTCATACTAAGTAAGTAATAAAAAATAAACCCATCTGTTCATTATTGACAAGTCAAGTTCACACTAAGCACACAATCATAGACAACAAGTCTATTGTGTATTGTGTACCCAAAGGTCATTCACTTTATATTATGAGCTAATCAATTTTAGATGCAGACATTTTTAAATCACAACATTCATTTATTATGCTTGCATATTCCTATATGGGATATTTGCCGAACTATGCACTTATTTAAAAGATTTGAATTATTGTTTCAAACATGTGATTGCAATGGAGATTGGCATGTCTGTCTGGATGGTAAATCTCAAATAAATATCTATTTATAATAGTGACCCAAACAATATCATCAAAAAATAGCAAGGTTTTATTTATAAATACGTTTTGTAAAGAGTTATTTAAAGAATTTCTGTTGAATGAGCCAGAAAAATAAAAAACTTATGTGAAAATATTATTTTAATGATGAAATTTTTTATTTAATGTCATTTTTTATGTTTGTAAAATCATAACAGATTAATTTTATTATTGTATTTGATTAAAATTATCAGACAAACAGAAAAAATTGCGAGATGTTTGGAATTTGTTTAGCATGCTTTGTAATATGCTTCGGATTTTTTTTTTTACAATTTAGAATTTAGTACCAGGGGAGCATGAAACATCAGAAGATGTCTAAACCTTGTCAAAAACCTTGTGCAAGCTATAAGAGCATAATTTATTTATCTAGGTGCGACCTTGGAAAGTGACTGTGGAACAATGCAACAAGGTGCAACTGGCTTTAACGCAAATTAACGAAGTGAAAATATAAAAACAAAAAACTCTTTATCGAAATCGACGCATTGAACAAAGGCCAGACTGTTGTGAAAATCGAAAAAATAAATAATATTGACAATGTTGAGGAGACGGCCGTCAGACATGACGGACGTTTTAATATCTCAACGCCAAAGCGCGGGAATCATCATTGTACAATATAAGCACGCATTGCGTAATTTTCAATGTTAAATTTACAACGCAAAAACCTCGAGGATTGTAAACACAGCGAAGAGTAGGAAGACATTTCTTACCGAGCACAAATTCCCATTGATCACAGCCGAGGGACCGCTCTGGAACCACCTCGAGGTCCAGCATTTTAACTATTTCTTATTGCTAGATGATTATTAACACAGATTTCACGATTGGAGAGATAATTTGAGTCTTTTCACAGCGATGGGGCGAACTTTCTTTGTTTGGCAACTTCAGTTTTCAACCATTTTGTATTTGTCAGAACAACTGTCATTAAACAGCTGATTGTGATTTCAGCGGCGCGCAGAACCAAGCAATACAAAATGCACGCCATATTATTCGATTAGAAATTTTAACAATATGAAGTGTATTAAACTATTATTTTTTTCATTTGTTAGAAGTCAACTTAAGTACTTTAATTAGAACTAGAAATTTTTTACAATTTATAGTGTTTAGTGTTAACAATATAAGAATTATATTTTTCATTTGTTAGAAGTCAACTTGATTACAATTCTCCCGTCTGGAGCCCATATTATAAATTACATGTAAAAGCTGTTGAAAGAATACAAAACAAATTCTTACGTTATCTAAATTTTAAAATGGGTATTCCAGCAATTATGTTGAACTACAATACTGTTTTAAATTATATGAATATGCTCAAATTGTCAGACAGAAGAATTTTCACTGACTTGGTATTTCTATATAAAACTCTAAATGATTTAGTTGATAGTCCGGTATTGCTTGAATTGATAAACTTCCGGATTCCACTACGTATTACTGGAAGTCAGGATTTATTTCAGAGCAGAAATTCTGGAACTAACTATCATATGTATTCCTATTTGTCAAGAACACTAATGGAGGGAAATAATTATACCAAGTCAGTGGACATCTTCAATTTATCTTTAAGAAAATACTGTTACTGAAGCAGTTCAGTTATGTATAAAGAAATGTATAGTATTTGTATTTTTACTGTAATTTTTAAATTTCATATGTAAAAGCCCTGAAAAAGGGGGTAAATAAATATGGATTTTTCCAAAGGAGTCATTGTGTTTTCGGTGTTTCAGAAATAACACAAATAATGAAAAACAGATTGCACAAATAATATACTTAAATGGAGACTCGTTTGATCGGAAAGAAGTTGTTTGTGATAAGTTATAAGTTCGGACACTTGAAGGATTTTTGCTTGTGGAGAAAAACAAAGAGTGTCACGAAATTACCAATCTAAGTATTAACATTTATTTATGATTCGATAACGACACAGATGTTAAAAAAGTACTGTAAGCTGTATTTTTTTGAAGTGAAAACTTCACTTGCACTTTCTAGTCTCCCCACTCTTGTCTACTTTGGTTTTCTGAAGGTTTCACTTCCACCGGGTGTGAATTGCACACTCTGATTTTTCGAGTTTTTAATTATTATGTATTGATTTACTTTGTATTACATTCGTATATAAACTAATTCGCACAAGGTAACATTTCATTTTACAAAACTATATTTTTACAGTAAGAATAACATCTCCTTTCAAATAAATTCATTCTTCAGAATTTCTGGCATTCATCGTACATCTTTAGTCCTCTATACATTAGGCAGTTCTGCAATCTACGTCTATTTATATTTCTGGTTTCATAATTATGTATATCTCTATTGTAAACCATTTCATATGAATTTTATCATTTGGTTTTCATAATTTTATTCACAAAAATTAACGCATTAAATAGCTGTCTCTTTATTACTGGAATCCAATTAAGCTCCTGTCTCATTTGATTAACCCTTGCCTACTTGCCTTTCTCCAGCTGGCAACTTGAAACTGGCAACTGACAAACAAATTGTCAAGTGTAAGGTTTACATAATTATATATATTTTGTAAATCGTTTATTCAGGAAAAAATGGCATAAAGTCAACAGAAAAAAAACAAATTATCAAGAATAGAAGTGTTTTATGAGAAGATCTGAATACTCGGGTACTTCCCAACATTCCCTTTTGCCGTTTCCTTCCCCTCCCCTTCCCATTTTTTAGCGTGTCCCAAATCCCAAACTGGGATTCTTCAGTTATACTTAGGGGTATTTCACCATCCTTCTGATAGCTTATCCATACGATAACGAAATATTAATAAATAAACAAATAAATACTCGCAACAGGTAAAAAAAAAACCGTCTAACTTATCCTTTAAACATAAAGTCACTATACATAGGTTCATGTACCGAATAGTAAACTCAGACTTTTTAATTTAATTTAATTTAATCGTGTTCTACGAGGATGGTGATATACCCCCTAAAAAATAGAAAAACTAATTAATGTTAAAATTTCCTATTTTCTTTTTTGTTCTCTCATAAAATTAAAATATTTAGATTAGCGTGTTTTTCAAAATGAATCATTCTTTCGGGTCTACATTTTTTTAAATTTTAGAACCAAGCCATAAATAAACCAAACCACACACCAACAAAGCTGATTGTAAAATAAATTCCATGTATTTGCATTTAACGCCGCCACTGCTCGACATCTAACTACGCTTGCGCAAAACAATACTTCGTTCCATTAAAAACTCGTACGCTGAAATCATAATTTATCTCTTTCTTACTTGTTTGAAAAAAGAGAGCAGACTAATAAATTATTCATACTATTTTTTCTCAGACGTTTGAGTCCGAACGTCACGATTATGTAAATAATTAAAATTCATGGAAATCAGCGTTGTTTACCATTATTTCGCTGTTTTTCTGCGAAAGAATTTGTTTTTTGCGAAAATCGTGGGAGTGTTTTCTTCATCAACAGGATGAAGCGAAAGGCGAAAGGTTTGTTTTGATCTTTGAAAACAGGTTTATTTATGTTTGAAAATAACAAAATAACATGGTAGGTACCGAAAAGATTCGAATCGTTTTCAAACACTTACCGCAAGATGGCAGTAGTATCGTTTTTATTTGAATTTATTTTACTAAAAAACACAGATGTCACTAGTGGTAATAATTTAAAATCTTTTCAGGTAGAGCAATAATTTTTCGCAACGTTATCATAATTTCTTGTCCGGAAATAAAGCGAAGAAAATGTGTAATGTCTTACAACAATATTTTTATTGTTTTTAATAGAATTTAGATTGTCAGAATTATTAGGTTGTTAGACTAATAATCTCGTGATAGTGAGTTTAGTAGTGAGTAATGTATCAAATAAATTAATGATTCAGCGATGACCTATGAATCGACTAGTTCTTCATGGAATATTTATAAATTTATATCATTACATTATTAGTGTGTTTATCATCACTTTCCCTTTAGAAAATTATGTTTTCGAAGTAATACCAAGAAGCAGTAATTATTAAGATAGAAATGATTATTAAGAAACTATTTTTTTCGGCGTGTACCAGTGTACCTAGCCTGTACGTAATAATAATAATAATAATAATATTTGGATGACTTGTATAGCGCCGTTTTTGTGAAAAATCACCTCAAGGGCGCTGTACAAATTTATAAAACGTTTATACAATCTTATTTTTAACTATATACAACAACATCTTATGGCTAAAAATTGCATCCATCGGTTCATCGATCACCGATACGAAACTATATGTGCAATGATTTGACCAATGAACGCGATGCTGCTGTAAAAATGCACTGTACAGGCAGAAAATATATACAAGACCATACTTACCTGGAGGGTCACTACAGGTAAGTACACTGGAGGGTAAGTACAGTACAATGAATGAAAGCATCTTTATTTATAAGTTTATTAGGAAGTAGGCCAATTTTGGGAGGCGGTTATGGGTACCGCCACCCCGGGAATAATTTTTTTTAATTTACCAACACCTCTCCCAAAATGCTTCGCTACGTTTGGAGAATTAGTAGGGGTGTCCGAGGGTAGCAGGGGTTAGCGGGTAGCGGATTTGTCCGGGTTGAAAGGCTGGTTGAGGGGGACCTTTTGACCTCTCCAGCAGAACTCTCTCGGAACATCGCCTTGCAACTCAGTGGGAGGGATGGATCCATACGTCCATCACTCCTGGAGACGCTGACCCGCAGATTCCTACCTGTACCAAGGGCGGATCCAGCTTTGGCGCCAGGGGGGGTCACATAGTCGTGGTCAAATCACAAAAGGTTATTATTTAATTTTGGTAATAATAGATACAAGTAAAAAGTAGGTATTTTATTAAGTTCTTAAATAAAATCTATATTGTGACAAAAAATATATGAAAACTTTATGTCAATTTTAATTAGTGGTCCACCTATGTCCTTGACCCAGCCCAGGGGGTCATGACCCCCATGATCAACCATTTTCCTTCATTGAATTTCCTCTTCCTTAAAAAACCCTCCACACAACATCCCCAAGACGAAATAGAGGCACTAAAGGGAATTTTTTTCCGCAGGCCCTCCCGTGTGGAGCTTGTGTAAAAAGGTATATGTATGTAACACTTGATTATACCTAACATGTTTGAATTCATTATTTTTAAAAAGTATTTTTTGCTTACAAAAGTGGTTTCTTTTTTGACAGACCGCGACCCCCATTTCTCTATTGTACCTGATGCGACCCCCAGGTTGAATAAAGATGCGCTTAATAATCATATTGCCTCGGTGTTGGTTTAACTTTTAAATTGTACAATAATATAAAACGACAATTCTAATATTGACATTCATAATATTGTAAATTTATTCATGTTAAAACAGTAAAAGTCGACTTTTTAAAGTATTTTTATCTATTTTGATTGTGGTATTTTTAGCTGAAGTTAAACCACAAAGTTACATTTTGTTGATTGACAATAAAAAAATTGTGACTAGCTATTATTTCTCCAAACTTTGCAAATACACTTTGCGGTGTCATTTTTAATTAAATGAAAACAAATAACTTTGTAAAAACACCGCTATTATATCAATATTATCAACATGTTTCGAAAACTAAGTTTTCTTCGCAAAACTAACTAACCATCACGCCGTTATCGGCAGGGGCAGGCAGAGAACCGCCGAACAACTCGATCTTATTAATCTGTATCTGATTCACTTGATCGTGCCAAGTCTTCCTCGGGCGTCTCGGACTTCTTCTACCATTCACTTTTGCATCATATATTCTTCTTACACTACTTTCGTCGTTCATTCGCTCTACATGCCCAAATCATCTGATGGTTCCTTTCTTAATCTTACTCATTACGCTTACATCAGCCTTGCATTTTTTGCAGATCACTACATTTCTCACACGATCATACATGGTTTTACCACGCTTACACCTCAGAGATCTCTTTTAACAGCATTCAGTCTTCTTTCATCCTTCCACTGCTTCCATGCTTCACTGCCATACATCAGGGTAGGTAATTCCAGGTATCATTTGCAAAATTGGAACTGATCAGACTACATTTATGTATTGTCCTGCTGAGCGATTCTATATCTTTTGTGAGATTGTTATCGAGATAATGGACGTGATCTCCTGTCAGATTTGGGTGATGTTTACATATTTACTTTTTTGCATTAACTCAACACAGGGGGTCCTAAGGAAAAATTTCCCTCGGGGCCTATGTCATCTGAGATGCTGTGTGGAGGGTCTTTTTGAGGAGAGGAAGGAATGAACATTGGTCTTGAAGAGACCCATGTTGTAGGAAGGAGGAAACATAGAGGCCGGCAAATCGTTCCACAGCCGAGCTGATGAACACAAGAACGAGACGAAGAAACGACCGTTCTCATGTGACAAATATCAACCGTGTACATATGTTGGGCACGCGTTTGGCGTGTTTCCCGACTATGCACCGGTGCCGAAGGGATCAATGACGGTAGTTCCTCAGAGCATCTTCCATTGTAATACTGCTAGAATACTGTCAAATATTTTAGTTTAGATAGTTTTAAACAAGAATTCCTGCAGGTATCCATGATCATTTATTCATTTAATGAACGTTGTACAAAGAAAAAAACATAGGTGGTTGTGCTGAATCCATTATTAGACCAATTAATATAGTTCAAAAACTAATTCTGCGAATTATATTTAAATGTAAACCTACCCATCCCTCAAATGAACTCTTTGCCAAAATCAGGGTCTTAGATATTCGACAGCTATTTACTAAAACAAGCCTTTATTATATGCGAAAAAATAACATACTAATGGCTCCACAACATCAAGCACACACCCGCTTTTCATCAAACCTGGGTTGCGTGGTCCCAAAAACTAATACCTCATTCGCTCAACGACAATTCTGGTTCATCGCTCCTAAAATATATAATGCTCTGAGTACTGACATAAAGTCAAGTAATTCTAAATCACTTTATATAGCACGTGTACAACATTGGAATTTTCGAAAGGGGACGAGCGTACTTCAAAGAATACATGAGTTCTTAACTCTACATTTTGACTAATAATTTTTTCATTTCAAAATTTTATTTCTATTTTTCTTTAAAATATATATATATGTATTTATATTTTTTTTCTCTTGGTGTTTCACTTAATTTTATTTATTCTAATCTATATATATATGTTTTATTTATATATTTGTATAGAACACAGGAGTTCTTAACACTTCATCTTTAATATCTTCTTTTAGTTATTTTTTTAGATATTTATTAAGTTAAAAGAAATACAAATTTCGCTTTGTTAACTTAAGTGTACATTGATAGGAACAAAAATAATATATATATTAATAATTATGGTTTACTACCTAAGTAACATATTTCTTCATTGTTAGTTTATTTATTTAAAAATTGGAATTTAATTTTTATTTCTATTTTTCTTTAAAATATGATTTTTGTTCTTTACTTTTCCCTTACTTTTATGTATTTCTTAATTTTTATTTAGTATGGTAATTATCTGTTTCAATAAAATAATATTTAATTCCTATTTAAAATATTTATTGTATGACTACCACAACACGGCCATTAGCCTAGTGTGGTAGCAAAAAAAAATTAACCAATAAAATTTCATGAAATAAAAATAAATAGATAAATAACACAAATCTGACAGGAGATCACGTCCGTTACTAATAACGATCCCACAAAAGATATAGAATCGCTCGGCTGGTTTAAATATGAGTGAATAGGTAGGTACCTACCTGAGTGAAGTCTATCTCTCCCACGGATATGTTTATATTATTATTAACCATATTATCATTACTGCGGTTGAACCATAAACCGGACCACGACAGACCGCAATAGTCTCGCCCCCGGGCAGAGCTGTGGCGTGGTTATGCGTGGCATCGTGTGGTTCGGCGTGGCGTGACGTGACGCGCCGCGGCGTGGCGTGTGGCATCATATCTCGTCGCGTTGGCGACCCACGGACTGCGCGTGACGTGTGACATTTACAGGAATAACATTAAACAGACATTCCGTAGGTCAGGGATTGGCAACATTGAAAATGCAACTAAAAAACTATTGTTTCAATTTTTATTTTACTTTAACTCCACGCAAGAGACCCTGAGGAAAATATTTCACCTCAGGGCCTATATCATCATTGAGAATGCTGACTGGAGGGTCTTTAGAAAAGGAAGGCGAGGAAGTTCTAGAAAGGAAAAAGGTATAAGGGATGGGTAGGAATCTGGGGGTCAGTGTGTCCAGGATTATCATCGCCTCCCACTGCAGTGCAAGGCGATGTTTCGAGAGAGTTCTGCTGGAGAGATCAAAAGGTCTCCCTCAACCAGTCTCTCAGACGCAACCAGATGCACGTTGCCATGACCCGGAAAAACCTCACCCCGTGAACCCGGGCACTCCTGTTAAGTCACAAAACATAGCGAATCACTTGGGGTGACCTATGGTGGGGCGGGTCTGATCGGGACAGACTCTTTAGGGTAGACTCTTTGAACTCTTCCGCAGGACTCTCTCGACCCATCGCCTTTCACCGCAACAGGATGAATGGATTCATACATCCATCATTCCTGAACACATTGATTTCTACCCCTCATACCTTTTTCCTTACTTGAACTTCCTCACCTTCCTTTTCCTAAAAAGACCCTTCACACAGAAACTACAAAAGCGTATGCCTGTGATGTGAATATTATAAACGCGAAAGTTTGTTTGGATGTATGTGTGTTTGTTACTCTTTCACGCAAAAACAACTAAATGGATTTTAATGAAACTTTACAATAATATAGCTCATACATCAGAATAACATATGGGCTATAATTTATAAACCTAGCTAGGAAGAGGATGCGGGAGGGGAACGGGGACGCACGGGAAAGGTGATTCAGTTCAGGGAGAAACAATATATTTCTTTGAATATGGCATTGCAACGCACGCCGGGAACCAGCTAGTTGTATAGTAAAGTATGGTCGCCTAGGGTCGAAAGGTCTTAAACAATTTGGCTATATCAGTTTTCTTACAATTCAACGGTCTTAAACAATTTGGCTATATCAGTTTTCTTACAATTCAACGGTCTTAAACAATTTGGCTATATCAGTTTTCTTACAATTCAACGGTCTTAAACAATTTGGCTATATCAGTTTTCTTACAATTCAACGGTCTTAAACAATTTGGCTATATCAGTTTTCTTACAATTCAACGGTCTTAAACAATTTGGCTATATCAGTTTTCTTACAATTCAACGGTCTTAAACAATTTGGCTATATCAGTTTCATTACAATTTCTATGGATTACCTGTTGATCTATTCTATGATAAATCCAAATAAGATCATAACAAAATTCAGTTAAAAAAAACCAACCGTCTCTTTTTTCATTCGCCTTCCAAAGGTTGCCGATTAATTCGCTCCATAAATTCTTTATTCATTTGCATAAAACGGTTCATGATTTCACTTTTAACTTTTATCAAGGACGATAATAGTAAATCGACATATTTATTATAAACTTGTTCCTCTAACCTTCAACTTCAGACTTGAGACAGTCTCTTGAAGATAAAAATAGATTTTTTAGTGCCATAACAAGTTTGCTTCCTTGTGCAAATATTTTGTAACATGATGCTTTGATTTTAAAGTAAACAATATTGTAATTTGAGACAAATATTAAAACAAACACCAATAAACTTATTCACAGTATGTACCTACAATTTTAAATGCTGTATTTTTGATCATTGAAGACAATATTGATACGGCAGCATCTAAGGAATTGAATCCAGGACATTAGCAATTTTTTTTTATCTCCACAAAGGAGGCTCTGAGGAAAAAACTTGCCCTCACGGCCTATGTCATCTTTGAGGATGGGGGAAGGATGGTCTTTTTAAGGAAATGAAGGAGAGGAAGTTCTGGGAAGGGAAATGTGGTGGATAGGAATCAGTGTGTCCAGGAGTGACGGACGAATCAAAACGTACGTACGCTCTTACGCATTGGTGACCTTTTTTTATTTATTTATTTCTATTCTTGAACATACACTTTACAAATTATTACATTGGTTTAGATAGATAATAAGTTTAGTAACAAGAAAAAAAACATTAACCCTTCAAAAATTTGGCATTTTTTCAGATGGTCAAAATGTTTTCGCTTTACAATAAAATGCAAATATTTGGAATATTTCTGAGCACATTTAAAAACTAAAAACTGTTTTAGAAAGGTGATGAAATACGCTTTCAAATTATATATGTAATGTAAAATAAACATCTATTTTTTTAATTTTAAAATTTTTGCATACAAATATAAAAAAGTTTTAAAAATGGCTCACTGTACGTTTTTTCTAACTAAAGTTACTGATAATAAAAAAAAAATAAAAACACATACATTTTTTATTAGAAAAACGTATAACAAACAAATATTGTAATCTCACTTTTTGTCGCTCTATGTAAAAATAATTTATTAAAAATTCCCGAAGTTTCAATTTTTTTTTATATTTTCGATTCAAAACTTTGTATACATAAAAATGTACATTTTACTTTTTTGGTGGCTATTTTTTAGATTTTAATATAAAGCGTTGTGTTTTCCCTTTCTAAAACCGTCCAAAACATATTTCTCACTATGATAGTAAGGGAGTTACAGCGTTTTATACGAGACCTATGTGCGTTGGGACAAATATGGTCTCCTGCCATTGTACCTGTATGTAAATAGGTTAGTAATATTATTTTGTGAACACCTCACAAGGCGAACCTGTGCTGAGGTGTTCCCATGTTTGGGATTAAGTGCTATTCTGTCGACGTAAGTAGAAACACCGAACCCTCCTTGATAGTGACCCATGGTGGCTGTATTGTATACATAAATTAAAGATTAGTTGCAGTTAGGATCTATATACAGTTATTCTCAGCATCTAGATTATGTGTAAGATAAATAATTGTCTTAATAAACAGGTAGGTATATTTTACTATGGACCACAAGCCACTGGTGTAAGTAATGTTGTAGTAGGTACTATTTTCTGTCCCGAAACAATGTTTTATTTTAGATTATAATAAAACAAATAAAAAACTTTATTCCACTTAATTTTATTTGACCGTAACCGGTTTCAGCTCGTCAGAGCCATCTTCATACTGGTACAAATAATTCTTAGCCTACGGTTGATATACATAACATATGGGGGGAGGGGGAGAGGGGTAGTCTACAAGGATTTTAAAAATCCTTGTAGACTACCCCTCTCCCCCTCCCCCCATATGTTATGTATATCAACCGTAGGCTAAGAATTATTTGTACCAGTATGAAGATGGCTCTGACGAGCTGAAACCGGTTACGGTCAAATAAAATTAAGTGGAATAAAGTTTTTTATTTGTTTTATTATAATCTATTATAATGGACTTCCACCACGAATTAACAGTTTCAAAAATATTAATGTTTTATTTATTATTTTTTTAATGTTTGGGTTGTGTTATGTTTGGATAGGTGTTATAATGTTTTGAGTAAATTGAATATCTTGTTGTTTGATCCAGTCTTTGATGTGTTTTTTGTGAAGCATTGTAGATGCATTTGTAGTTAATAGTTGTTTTAAACCTTCCTCTGCTTCTTTTGGCTTTAGTAACAGTAAAGTATTACCACTGACTATAAGTTTCTCCAAGTTGGAGTCCTCAGTTTGGGAGCAACATGTAACATGTCCAAAATACGTTGTTGGCAGATAGTTGAGAGCTTATTGTGGATGCCTAGTTCTTCCAGAATGGACACATTTGTGCATCTGGCTATCCATGGAACCCTAAGCCTTTTTCTCCAACACTACATTTCGAGGGCATCTATCCGCTTTCTTTACTGTTTCCACACAGTATAGAAAATCAACACCGGACGAGTCTCATCTTTATTCTAAACATAACATAAACAAATTATATAATTAGAAAGTATTTCTAGAAAGAACAAGTATTATATTTTTCAAAAAAACAAATTTATCACGTACTTCCCCGGATATAGGTATCTACTTAAGTAGATTGTAATCAAAATTACAGATATATTGCAAAGATATAATAATAGTGATTACTATTGATTACTGGTGACTAACGCGGCTTGTTTTGATGCAAATTTTCCATATGCCACTATAATAATTGTCAACAACCCTAGAACGTCGACTGTTATGTTTTTTTAAAGTTGATACACAGTCGATTTTGTACTTTTTTCTTTTTCGGTGAAATTTAAATAAAAATGGTGAAATTTAAAAAAGTTATTCGCCAGGGTCTCTCTAAAATAAAGCTTAATATGCTAAATCACTATTTTAGTTTATTCTTTACTACGAATTGGTTTACATTATAAATACACACAAATGTGTTTTGGATAAATTGAAGCTTTCAAACAAAACTACATACCTTAGACGTAAAATATCTCCTTCTTCAATTGCGCTACCGCCCATTTCGAGCCTTGGCCTCCTTCAAGATGTGCCTCAATCGCCCTCTGCCCTCGGCCGTCGTCTTCTAATCTGCGACACGGGTAGTCCTCTTGTTTCCTTCCTGACATCATCCTCCCATCTCAGCCTAGGTCTGCTTTCGTTTACCTCCCGAGTGTTCTGTTAGAACCTTCTTCGGTACTCGTGTACTTGGCATTCGGTGCACATGTCCGGCCCATCTTAGTCTTTGGAGCCTTAAATGGGTAGAGAGTTTGGGAGCTTCGTAAACATCATAGAGCTCATTATTGTGGCGGATTCTCCATGCCTCTCCCTCTCGCATCGCTCCTAAGATTCTTCTTAGTACCTTTCTTTCGAAGGTGTCCAGCTGTTCCGCAGATTTTGCTGTCAGTGTTCCCGCCTCAGATCCACAGGCCAAGACCGTTGAAGACGTAAAATACAAAACGTAATTAATCACAATTATTATTAGGTAGTTGACACATTCGAGTGAAGTGCAAATAATTTCCTGTGAATTATAAAATATGCACTAAAAGAAAACAATAATATTATTGAATCAAAATTTCATAAAAGGACGTGACTCACATTGGAATTTTACAATCACATTCTGTAACATAGATACGAGTATTACATTATTGTCCTTAGACGTAGGCTGTACTTACAACTGATTGTATTGTTTACCAGAACAATTAGTCAGGCGCGTAAGGTGCTCTAAATACTAACTAGGTGTCACGAGTTGTCCTCTATGACCTCTAGGTGACCTCTAGGTGTCGTGAGATTTGGGTGATGATCTCCGAGGTCACCTCAACAATTCGGACAGGAGTAATTGACCTTTGTAGATGGTGTCGGAGCTACAGTACAGTGAACAGGGTGGCTGCTAGTTGATACCAAACAGATATTACATTTAGATGTGAAATAACTTTGAACATGAGAGAGAAATAATAAAAATTAAATTATGATAGATAAAAAATACATACATACATGAAAAAAATTCAAGAAACAAAATTTTTAAAAATACACTGATCAGATAGGTTTGCAAAGAAATATTTTTCACAGAACAAAGATTTTAGACTAGGATTGGAATAAGTTTTTAATTCGCTGCATGGCGGGCCGGATCGAGAGAGACTGGTTGAGGGAGGACTTTTGACATCTCCAGCCAAAATCCCTCAACCCATCGCCTTGCATTACAGTTCAAGGGATGGATTCATACGTCCGTCACCTCTGGAAACACTGACCCCTAGATTCCTACCCTCCCCTCATACCTATTTTCTTCCCAGAACTGCCTCTTCTTCTTTTCCTTAAAACAACCCTTCACAATACATTCCCTAATATGACATAGCCTATTTCAACTTTAAAGATGCTGTGTGGATTGTCTTTTAGAGGAGAGGAAAGAGCAAACATGGGTTTTGAAGAGACCCATGTTGTAGGAGGGAGGAAACACAGAGGCCGGCAAATCTTTCCCAGCTGAGATGTTGGCAGATACATCGGCCGCCAAGACCTTGACAAACCTCACCTCATGAACCCGGCACCCCTGCTAAGTCACCAAACGTGGAGAACCACTTGGGGTGACCTATGGCAGAGGTGTTGGTTATCCAATCGGGCGGCGGAACCCATACCCGCCTCCCAAAATGTGTAAAGTTGATGTAAAAAAAATAATACCAATCTAAATATTGATAAGTCTATAATATAATAGTACCTATAATAGATAAAGTACAAAAAAAAAGTTTGGTAATTTAAACATAAGTGAATATTTTTATAATAATAATAATTATTATTAAAATATTAAAGAAAAGTTTGTTGTAAAGCAAAAATCAGCACAAAAAGCGCTGTTGGTTTTTTGCCGTGATTTAGAATTGTTATCAATTACGTAATTAACTCTAGCGAAAGTGTCGCCTGCCCCTGTGCGTGCAGTGACACGACTAAAAAACAACATGTTGGTAGGTGCATGTTCCAGTCACCCTGTATTCCGCTGAAGTACAATATTAATTAACGGTGTTATGTAACGAGGACTTGTTACAACATCTAAGAAAATAATAACATACTACCCGAACACAGAAAAAACCAAAATACTTCTTATAATTTCGTTTTTATTATCTTTTTCAAGGAAAACAAATTGATCAGGTATTTCCCGGGATAACCAATATTATAATCAATAATTATCAGCCTGAAACACTCATCTACATTGAAAAAATCTTCCGAGAAAAGATACTGGCCGCCAACGGGAATTGAACCCGTGACCATCTGATTGCCGGTCAGCTGCTCTGACCACTGAGCTATGGCGGCTTATCTAATACACTTTAACTTGTCAAATATTAATAAAGTATTTCAGCAATAAATGCAGACATAATTAGTCTCGACGTCACCTAGCGGGAGATTTAGTACTTAACAATACCTCTCTCACAAAAATAAAGTTGGTTGTTTTCAGTTGGAAAAATGTAATAATAAGTAATTGTCGAATGAAACACTAGTATATTTTGAATTATTTGGCGGGTATTAGATAAGCCGCCATAGCTCAGTGGTCAGAGCAGCTGACCGGAAATCAGAGGGACACGGGTTCAATTCCCGTTGGCGGCCAGTATCTTTTCTCGGAAGATTTTTTCAATGTAGATGAGTGTTTCAGGCTGATAATTATTGATTATAATATTTGTTATCTACCCTTTGTGCTATGCATAAAAATCTTGTTTAAACGTCAGTTTATCAATTAAAAATAATAATTAATATTTCCCGGGACATATGATCTACATAATTAGGCAGATTGCGATCATGATTACAAACTTATAACATATTCTGATTACTGTTGATTACTGTTGACTAAGGTGGTTTGTTTTGATGCAAATTTTCCTCAAATATTAATGTTCTCATTCTTCAAAAGACCGGCCACACAACATCCCCAAAGACGATAATAAATGTTTAAAAAATCCCTGGGGGCTTCCGCACGGTTTTTTTTACATTAGTTCTAGCTTCTGCAGAAGTTCCGCAAGTTTTTTCACTTCCGTTTCCGCTTCTGGTTCTGCAAACTTTATAACAGAACTCTAAACGAAGAACATATAAGGTTTAATGTATGAAAAACATCGAAACAGACTCAAAGGTGTAAAAGCAGCAAAATTACATTTTATTAAATAAAATTTACCTCTGTTTAATTTCGAGTACTTAAAGTACAAAATACAAATTTAATTAAACAAATCTTAAAAAATAAAATGGTGTTTTTTCTTCATAGTATCTATTAGTACTTCTGCTTCCGGTTCCACTTCCGCTTCCGCTAAGATTTACTTTTGACAACTGTTTCCATTTCTGCTTCCGTTAAGACACTTCCGTTGCATCACTAATTAGTTCCACACAGGGCCCCTAAAATTAAAAGATTACCATTTATAAATAACTAGCTGACCCGGCGAACTTCCTACCGCCTCAGAATCAATAACTGTTGTATTAACTTATTAGCTGACTCAGTTTTTTTATTAAGTTAAAAATAACACGATGAAGCAATTATCGATACGCAACTGTCCGTGTTTTGTTTTTGTCAGTATCCGAGATGGCGTTGTTTACGGATTTTTTGAGATTTTCTTACTTTTCCACTTACTTTCGGGAATTGCGTTTCATTTTCTTTACACGTTTGAGGGAGATTTATTATAATTATTGTATTATTCCTTTGGAGGGGTGCAAACATACGTTCACCGTTTATCTCATTTTCGATTGTTGTCATTGTTGACATTTAGTGTGTAAGAAAGAGGGCAGCATTATATGTTTAGGAACAAAAGCAAAACAATCAGCGCATTGACATTAGACGTTTTTGAATTTTTGGAAATCACTCATTATTCAATATTATAATTATCACAATATTTCTGCAGCTCTTTCAAAAGATGAGAATTCGTTCCATACAAAATGTACGAGGAAAAGAATTGTCTGCATTATATTTTTTTCGTAAATTTTTTTGGTGTTTTAATAGCTATTCTGCTATTCGGGGCGAAGACAAATCCAACAAATCAAAGATCATAAAAATCAGTCCAGTCGTTTTTGAGTTATAAATGGTGTAACTAACCCGAATTTATCAGTTTAGATACATTGTTCATAGATAGGCACAACTCTAATTTTCGAATTTTGTAAAATCCAAAAAGAGGCGATTCCAAACAATAGCCTTTTTTTAAAAATAAAACCGGGACATCCAGCGGCAGAAAGGTCACCGGAATACAAAAACCGTGACAGAAATATTGTCGGAAGCTGAATTTATATATTTATTTTATTTAAATAAGCAAATTTCAAAATTATTTGGAAGATAGAAGATTATTTACGAGTACCTACTTAAAAAATATACCTATATATATAAATATTTGTAAAATACCTACGAAAAATTAAAATTTGAATAAAAAATTGTAATAGGTGGTACGCGAGCTGTTTGAAAACTGAATGTACTGGGACAGAATATATGGAACGCGGGAGGGGGAGCGGGAGAGGGGTGAGGGGGCGGGCAAGGTAGAAGGGGAACGTGGGGGGGTAGATGCGGGAGGGGAACGGGGACGCGCGGGAAAGGACATGCAGGGATAAACAATTTATTTCTTTGAAAATGGCATTGAACCTGCTAGTACTTAATAAACGATGCAGCGTAAGGATTAATTTTTATATTGATAACAATAATAATTTTTTGTTATCTTCCTTTTTTTGTAACAAGTGGAGATAATGATATCCTCACTGGGATCTCCCGTGCTGAGGATTTCTTTTACATATTAAAATTTTGTTTTTCGTTATGAATAATATTTAGTGTTTTTTGTTGAAAATTTGCGAATCGAATATCATCGCTTACAAACATCAAAATAATATAACAGATAGTCATTTATGAAAGCCTGTTAGGCTTATACATATGTAATAACATAGTATTATAGTTATTCGTGTATTTAAGTAGGTGATTAATCCATTTAACACACGACAGGCGTAGACAAGCCATCGAAAGCCATAGAAAAACACAGAAATTTGACAGCCGATAACGCACGACGGACCCTTACGAAGTCCGGCGGATTTTGGTTTTTTGTCTTAATTATCTCATAACGCGGACGTTACGAAAAACATAACACAAAAGATACAAAATCACCCTTCTGATCTCTCTATCCCACTAAGCACTTGCATACTGCTTACTAATAACGTATGCAGGGACATTGGAGGTCTAAATTCGTTATTAACTAAATGTAACTTCGTTCTTTCAAAAAAATTAGAGTCCTTGCGAGAGCCTTGAAGGAGTAACCATCTGTTACTTATACCAGGGCGGGTAAAGTGGTGGATAACCTCCAATGATCTCTCTATATTTTTTACCCTCTCTGCCTATCCCTGTGGAAATGAAGTGGTGATTTGTTAGTTAGTCAGTAATTATTGAAGATATGGAATGTCATCTCGAATGCACTGAAGCCGAACCGAAGAAATATGATACGAGTATAGGATGTCGCGGTGAAAACTTGCGGTGAGAACTTGTGGTTAGAACTTGCGGTGTTGAGTTATGCAGCTCAGAAAAATTTCTTATATTCATTCTTATAATATTACCTCGTTGACCTCTTTGGTCCAACGTTAACATCATCGACTACGAGTTCCGAGGTAACGGGTTCGAATCGCGGAACGCGTAATCAAATATTATTCAATAATACGATATCATATTGGGACACAACAATAATGTTGAAGATATATTTGCAGAACGTTTCATAATGATAGATTGATTCATTATCACTCTGGTGAATGACCTCTATTCAGGCTCAAATATAGTTTAAATTGCTTGAAATAATGAAGGAAAAAAAACAACCTACAGTCAACAGACATGAATATGATGAAATCAACAAATATGAATGTGATGTCTGAGGTGAGAAAGATGAAGATGAGAAAATCAACAAACATGAAGATGGGGAAATCAACAAACATGTGGATGATGTCTTCAAATATGAAGATGAAAAATAAACAAACACAGTCAACAAACATGAAAATGAAGAAAACAATCAGCAAACATGAAGATGGGGAAATTTACAGATTACATAGATTTGTTCCACAAACACACACGAAGATAGGGAAATCAACAGAAATGTAGAAGATGTCTACAAATTTGAATATGAAGGTATCCACAAACACAGTAAAAAAAACATGAAGATGAGGGAGGAACAATCAACAAACATGAAGATGATGATATTAACAAACATGAAGATGGGGAAATCGAAAAAAATGCAGATGAGGTTTAGAAATATGAAGACGAGGAAATCATAAAAATATATGATTTTACACCAATCTAAAATTTCTGTTTCGAATCGGTCTATGAGCAGCAAACTTGTGAAAATATTGGTTCCATGACAATGTATTGGTTCCTCTTTGAAAAAAAAAATTGAAAAATAGCCCATAAACCTAACACAACCAATTTAACCATTATTATATTTTTTTCATCCTTTAAATGACTTTTCAAAGGAGGTGTTGAGTTGAATTCATTCTGAGTTGTCCGGTCACCAAATACTAAAATAAAATAATATCGACTTTAGCCGTGTTACTACGGTCTCACAAACGTGGAAAAGAGGAAGGTTGAAAAGTGCCTGACTATTTAGATCTGGTCACCAATCTATGCTAAAGACATTTCAAGCGACTTTTTTATTCTGGTTACTAGCGTTTTTCGTGTAAATCACGTAGGTAAGATTTTCAAATATATTTTATTAAATTACCTATTAATCTGAAGGTTTAGCTATTATGTTGTACCTATTACCTTATTTCTAACAACTAACCTAAAAATAGTTTAAATGAAAACACCTACGTTGAAAAATAAATTAAATACTTTGTAAGTTTAAACAAATAATAACCTCAACGGACTAGAATACATAAAATAATATTGGACATCTGCTGATGTTGTTTTTGTGATAAGTAGGTGTTTGAAAGGTGTAGTCACAATATTCGAAGTCACGACAACAATTTTATTACTTCGGATAAGTGATACTTTTTTACATATTTTCATAAGCTGACCTAATATGTAGAATAAATATACTCGTAATAAAACCTAAAAATAAAGTGTTAGTAGATTTAAATATCCAACATCAGAATCTCAGCTTAAATTGAAAAATTACCTAAAATTACTACAAAAGTCCAATCTTCCGATTATCTTTTTAAACGACTTCGAAAAGGAGGAGGTTATCAATTCGACGGTATTTATTTTTATTTTTTATGTTTGTTACCTCAGAACTTTCGATTGGGTGAACCGATATTGATGATTCTTTTTTTTTTATTAGAAAGCTGGTGCTTCCCGTGTGGTCCCATTTTAATTGGGTCCAGTTCTGACAATGGGATCTATGAGAAACCAAATATGTCTTAAATTTGCAATAAGTATTTGCGCGACAAATGGACGAATAACTCAATATTACGCCAACAGACTTCGATGATTCTTTTTTGAAGTAAAACTTCTTTACGCACGCTCGTCACTAAAAATCAAAAAATTAACTAAAATTTTAACAAAACAAAAAACGACTTCAAAAAATGCACTAAAAAGTAAAAAAATAATTTTGTACGATTGTTATTTTTGGAGTCGGTGTCAGCCAAGAACTCCAATATCTCACCTATAACTACCTATGTATGTAGATACCTTGGCTGACACCGACTCCAAAAATAACAATCGTACGAAATTATTTTTTTACTTTTTAGTGCATTTTTTTAAGTAGTTTTTTGTTTTGTTAAAATTTTTGTTTATTAAATTTTGAAATCTGTTTTTGATAAATCTCTTTTTCTTACTTATTTTTTTTGTTATTATATTTACATAGTATAAAGTAAAAGTCACTCCCGCTGTCTGTTTGCTTAGATCTTTTAAACTACGCAACGGATTTTCATGCGTTTTTCACCAAAATATATAGTGATTCATGAGGAAGGTTTAGATATATAATTTGTCAAGGTTTTGTGTAAATTGGTTGAATTATCTACTACACTATATAAAGAGGTAAGATTTGTTTGTTTGTGTGTTTGTTTGTTTGCATCGAATAGGCTCCGAAACTACTGAACCGATTTGAAAAATTCTTTCGCTGTTGGGAAGCTACACTATCCTTGGGTGACATAGGCTATATTATATTTTTAAAAAAATAGGCATCTTTACTAAAACTTCAATAATGTAACCCAGGGTGTAAAAAAATTACCTAAAATATTCTTTAAATCGCGTGCGCTGCGAAAACTATTGATGATAGAATAAAATAATGTAGTACGACTTTATAGAACACATCATTATTTACAAAAAAGGTCGAGACAGCATATGTCTAACTATTATGGTTATGCCACAATAAGTATTATTTTCTTTTAAAAATTTAATTTAAATTTCGCCGCTTGAAAAGGCTCTTTAATTGTATCTTGGTTTTAATCCTTATCAAAATAAATTACTTCATATTCAAGACAACTTCAATACCTTTATTTAACTTTTTGAATTTTTCAATTCGGATATTTAATTAGAAAGATATCACGAGTTTAAAATTGTTAGTATTAGAAAAAAGTTTCGGCTACGGGCCGGGCGGGAGAGGAGTCAAGAAATGCAGTGCCAGGGGGGTTGGCGGGACGGGGGAGCGGGAGAGCGGTGGTGGGGAAGGTGGAAGTGGAACGCTGGAGGGGAACGCACGGGAAAGGACATGTAAGGAGTAACATTTTATTTATTTGAATATGGCATATATTATAAAAGAAAGTCCAAAAAAACGTGCAGCTCGCAAAAACTCAGAAACGAGTCCCGGTTCGATCAAGGGAGTTATATGGTGTGGTAGATCTCTATCTCCCCTAGGGAATAAGGGTATCCGTTTTTACCTAAAGGGCGTGCTTTAAAAAGATATAAGGGCTGAAAGTTTCGCCCTCTTGAAATTTCTAGAAAAGTCTTCCGGAAAGTTCTAGAAGATTCCATAGAGCTGTAGAAAGTTGTGGAAGGGGTGGCGGAGTATGTCGTGGAATGATCAGGAATAGGGAATCGGGAACATCATTGTGCAACATTCCAGAACACTATCTTATTGTCCTGAGCGAAGCCAGGTAACCCAGCTAGTATAATATATAAAGGGAGCAGGCTGACAAGCGGGCAGTGTGAATTTAATATGTACGCAAATTAACAGATGGCGTTGGTTATAAAGGTTGGATAATGGCGTTGTCAGTAGATGGCGTTGTGTTTCGTTAGCCACAGCAACGTATGGTCGGGTCTGCTAGTTTGAAATAATTTAATATTTACTTACAAGAAATAGCCTTGTCTTTTTATTGCGAGGAAAAGTTAGTTTTAATTTTTCTTTATAACGCTGTATATACGTACACATAAAAATTGTATATTTATTGTGAAAAACCTACAAATATTAAAAACGATAAAAAAAATCTTTCGAAACCTTCTTGCTACTCATTATAAACATTTGCAAACCTTCTAAAACTAACAACTATAATGCTTGTGTTACACACAGCTATAACAGACAACATATTATTTGGCTTGGTCTATTTCAGCATATACATATATATATATATATTTTTTTTTTTTTTTAATTATTACATTAGTTACATTTATACAGCAAAATTACATAATAATAATAATATTTCAAATAACTGTAGATATTAAAATGTGTACAAGTGTTATTATGTCTTGTACTTTATTAGTTCCTAGCTAGGCAGATTGCCTGTTCTAAGGAACCAAATGCTGGTGAAAAATGCCAAAAATGTCTTCTGTAAAAAGAAAGAAAAAAAAAAAAAAATGTTTTTTTTTTTGTAGATTAAATATACATATACTAAGTTAAAATATATTATACTAAGTTTTTACTGATTGTGCCATTAATAGTTAGCAATGTGTAATTTTAAGTTTTAAATGACATTATTTAATAATTTTTCAGACTCAATCCTACCTAAGTCTATCAACCATTTAGTTATTATTGTACCGATGCATGCCATTTAACATGTTTTAATATTTAATTCTGGGGGGATTTTATTATACAATTTCGGTCCCAGATATGTATATGTCTTTTGAAACTTTGCCGTATTGCTCCCTGGGACCACGAGATCCTTTCTGGTGTGACTTCTTGTTATATATTTATGGTCAATTTGCTTAAGATTTTCTACATTTTTGTGTACGTCGATAATAACCTTTTTTTATATAGTTTTGACGAACATCAAGTACATAAAATTTTTTGTAGAGCTGATCGCTAGAAAACCTATAGGGTTTACGCATAATGACTCTAATTATGGATTTCTGGGCCTTCACTAATGGATCTAAAATTGTTCTACCTGACGCTCCCCAACCAATACAACCATACGTTAAGATGGGGTTGCATAATCCGAAATATATTTTTCTTAAGTCTTGTTGTTTGATTATATATATATTTCATATATTTCCATTGGGAATGTACGGTGAGCGGTATGCCGAAATAGGCCAAACCAAATGATTTTATTATACAAGCATTATTATGAGGTGTTTGATCTGTGACATGCTGACATTTCAACAACAATAAATAAATTAGGCCAACCTTCTGCAACAACAGGGTCCTGACTACGTAGGTACAAGGCCCTATTGCATTCATAAAAAAAATATTGTTGGTGTTACAGGTGTTTTGTGGGTTATTACTACACGGGGTCCGGAAATTTGTGTCTCATTAACTTACTTATATGTTTTTGAAGCGAAAATTTGTTTAGAACCGTTGTGATTTGAAAATCGATAAAACGAAAAAGGACACTAAAAAGATACAAACACATACATCTACAAGCAATAGAATGAGATAGCATAATGAATCTCCTCTTTGTGCGGTGCTTCGTAGCTTCCCCACTCTTGTCTACTTTAGTTTTTTGTAGGTTTCACTTTTGCCGCGTGTGAATTGGACACTTTGTTTTTTATTGTGATTACTTCCCAACGAATTAACGACGGCACTATCTTCGGGGATGCTGAGTGGAGGGTATTTTTTGGAAAAGAAAGAAGGTGAAGTTCTGGGAAGGAAAAATGTACGAGGGATGGGTGGGAAGCTGGGTGTCAATTTGTCTAAGAGTGACGAACGTATGAATCGATCCCCCCCACTGCAGCAGCGATGGGTCGAGAGACTCGAGAGGTTGAAAGGTCTCCCTCAATTAGTCTCTTCCGATCTGGCCCACCACGCAATAGATGGGTAAAAGTATACGCCGCCAAGACCTAGACAAACCTTACCCAATTAACCCGGTCACCCCTGCTAGTCACCAAACTGGGGTGATCTATGGCAGAAGTGTTGGTTTTCAAATAAATGATCCACTAAATTGATAACATGTTGATAGTTTTGATAATCGCATAACAATATCAGAGTGTGCAATTCACACGTGGTAGAAGTGACACCTTCAGAAAACTAAAGTAAACGAGAGTGGGGAGACTACGAAGCACTTTTTTTCGATGATTTTATCCATATTTTTGTCGTCGAATTCCAGTGCACCTTTTCCTATACATTTGGTCATCTTATTAGTATTTGTGTTTTCTTCTTTGGAGTCGCTCGCTAGATGTCGCTTTTGTGCTTTATTTTTCCTATTCATTTTGGAGTGGTTTGAAGATTGGATATGTATAGAATTCGATCCTTGGTCGGCTAAATATCTGCAAACGTTCGTCCGTCGCTTTATACCACTAGACTACATGAGACTACAGGCAGTGGTATAGCTAGTGGGGTGGCACCCGTGACCCGACTGGGTTCTAACTTCCAAACTTTGGAAGGTAGAATATTGCCACAAAAATATTTTACACATGAACACTTTATGTTATTTATATGTTTGTAGCTCTATGGCTCAGTCTCTAGGGGATTCCCCAAAATCAAGTTTGAGGATTACTTATTCTTGAAGTGACAGCACGTTATCCGCACAGGATGCCACCCATGCTAGCTATGCCACTGACTGCAGGAACTGAGTACCCGTGAAATAAATAAATATTCTCTCGCAGGCTAAATCCTGTAAATGTGTGTGTTTGTCTCTATTTAGTGACGTTCGCTTCAAGTCAAGTTTCATATCACAACGGTCCTAAAGAAATTTTCACTTCAAATATGGTATAAACTCGTATATCATTTAATTATCAGATGCATAGGTGGGTACTTCCTACAGTTTGCATTTCGGAACTAACTGCAGTAGTACCAGACACACAATATTGGAATTATTTTTTATAAATACAGCCCACGTATTTCTAGTCCCCGTGCACACTGTTGCCACACTACACGCGTCATTACCCACCCGTAACATTGGGTTCAACACCGGCCAAAGTACACAACAAATTAACAGAGACACAAACACCTTTAAAACTATAATTAAATATAACATTGTAGGTAGTCCAAGTAACGTGAATCAGCAACACCGTTCTCTTTACACTGTATTATTATTTTACGTTGGAATGTTATTATTGCTAAAGAATTATAACAACTGGTCTTGTTTAAACATAATCGAACAAAATTTTGTTATAAATGTTTCAAAATGCAATATATTACCAATTTTTATTGGAATAACTCTGTTATATCGTAAAACCCATAACCAGCGACCGAGAATAGGCCACTTGGATGGATTTCAAAACGACTTGGAAAAAATCGTGTGTATAGATTTTTTTACTAAGATTACGAAAACGTTAGTAAAAATTTTTAGAAATGTGTAGTTTTTGTTTTTAAAATAAATCCATTATTTGAGCTCGTAACGTTACTACATGAAAATGTTTCGTCTTTGATTATGTAAAATAATAATTTTGTAAAATTCAACAAAAATGTCAAGAATACGATAAAAAAAATTAAAAAAACGGAATGTCTAAATATTATATGTCTGAATATTTGCCTAAACCGATATTTTTTTATTTTTAAATGTGATGCAAGTTGCCTATTCAAATTTCATCGAAAGAGAGTCTTGCGATCGTACCCTTGCAACTGTACAGGGCGGTTCCGATGAGAAAGATTGATTATTCTCATATTTTCTGTAACTTAATATAGATTTTATTTAATTCAAAATTTCCTTTAATATATATACCTACATTCAAATTAGAAATAAAATTCTAAAACACATGATGATCAAATTATTAAAATTATGTGCTATTAGCTGGTACCCGACATGCGTTGCAATACCATATTCAAAGAAATAATTTGTTTCTCCCTGAATCACCTTTCCCGTACGTGCCCGTTCCCCTCCCGCGTCCCCTTCCTAGCTAGCAACATAAATTATAGCTTATATGTTATTCTGATGTACGAGATATATTATTGTAAATTTTCATCAAAATCCATTCAGTAGTTTTTGCGTGAAAGAGTAACAAACACACATATATCCATACGAATTTCGCGTTTATAATCTTATACTACAAAATAACTACAAAAATGACTTAAAAATAATAGGTCACAATGGCGGAGTTGTTTAAGGCATTTGTCCCGGTAAGACGAGAGATCTTGGGTTCGAGTCCCAGTAGCGACCGTTACTTTTTTTATTTTTCTGTGTTATGTTCTTTTTCATATTTTCGTTTAGATTTATTAGTATTATCTTCTTATTCGATAATAATCAATAAATTATCAATTACACGTAATTAAAATAATTTTTCCATTAATTACGCCCTCACAATGCACATATTTAATCAGTGAAGTAGATCCAATGCACATATTATCGGAGACTTTGGGGTAATACTGGGTGTTAAACTAAACTATATAAAACACACTACAAACATAATGATGTAATTAACACATCCAATAAAATGCATGGATTTATAGGTAATTCGCTTATCAAAACATTTCCACAACATAAAGAGTTTGTTCAGCGCCCTTGAGGTGATCTCTCACAAAAACGGCGCTATATAAATTACTCAAGAATAATTATTATATATTATTGTACTCAGTATTCGAAAAAAATAATTTACTTTGAGTCTTTTTCTTTTACACTAGCTGGTACCCGGCATGCGCTGCCATGTCATTTAATAAACAAATTGTTTCTCGCTGCGTGTCTTTTTCCATTCGTCCCCTTCCTCTTCCGCGTCCCCTTCCCCTCTCGCGTTCCCACTTCGCCTCCTCCACCTTCCCTCTCCCCACTCTTCTCCCCCCTTGAACTCCCCTCCAAGTTCCCTCCCCCCACGCTTGTTCCCCTCCCCCCCCTCCTGCAAACCCCCTACCCGAATTCCCCTCCCCCCTCCCCCATTCCATACATTCAGTCCCAGTACATTCAATTTTCAAATAGCTCGCGTGCCACCTATTGCATTTTTTTTACAAATTTCATAATGTCAGAGCTCACCAGTAGTTTTATACAAACCTTTTCCTGTCAATAACGAACAAAACAAAAAAAAGGATTATCCAATTTGGCGCAGTCTTTCGGAAGTTATGCGCATACATACATTTCGGCTATTCATTTTTATTTATATAGATAGATTAGCTCCACACAAAAAGTTCCTCCACACAGCATCCCAAAATATGACATAGGCTCTGTGGAAAATAATTACCCCAAGGCCTATGTCATATTTTGGGATGCTGTGTGGAAGGTCTTTTTGGTGAAGGAATGAGAGGAAGTTCTGTCAAGGAAAAATGTCAGTATGTCCAGGGCATATGAATCCATCCCTCCCATTGCGGTAAGGCAGTGTCTCAAGATAGTCCTGCTGGAGAGATTAAAATGTCTCCCTCAACCAGTCTCCCCGAATCCGGCCTACCACGCAGTTATCCGATGCCAAGACCCGGACAAACTCACCCATGAACCCGGGCACGCCTTCTTAGTCACCAAACGTAACGAACAACTTGGGGTGACCTACGGAAGAGGTGTTGAATTTCCATTAAATGGATTCCGGGGCGGCGGTACTTATTTCCGCTTCCCAAATTATCGAACTTGTCATAATGACTACAACATAAACACATAAATTACAATTTGGAAGGAGGGTGAAGTCACCCCAAACCACAAGTGGTACGCTGCATTTGGTGACTTAGGAGGGTTCATGGAGTGAGCTTTGTCCGGGTCTTGGCTGCGATCTCCTTACGAGCTACTTGGCAGACCGTATAGGGAGAGGCTGGTTGAAGGAGACCCCTTGATATTACAGTAGGAACATCACTCGGAACATCCCTTGGTGAATTCATTATTATTTTTATTATTATTAAGGTATGTTATTATAGCCTTCTTATAACCATATTCTTTGAAGTTGTAACATCTACTACTGCCGAGAAAGCGTTGCCCACTGCATGCAATCCATGTACAAGCGGGTATCTAAATGACTCAGTCGTGATATTGTTTTACTATCAAAAAGGATTTTAGATTGAGCAGTTCTTGTTGGTGATTGTGATAGCACATTAAAAATTGGGTATTAAGAGGAAACCGGGCGGCGTTTTGTCCATATTCCTCAATTTTCTCCCTGGTTTTGACACTACTGCAAATACTTTTAACGTAATATAGATATCGACCACTAGCGTGTGGTGCATTTTGATGTTTTTGATAAGTTACTTCTAGTAGGAGTTGGGACCCTAAAAAATCGTTAAAATTGCCTGGTTTGAACTTCATCAACAGACTTCAGAATACAAACTAGACAATGTATTTTTTGAAAAAGGTAAACTTAAATACATAGAGGATTTTTATATTAGTTTGTAAAAAAATATATAGTTTTGTAGGAGAAAAATTAAGGAAAACAAAATCTCGATTCGGAATGATTTTATTTAGGAATTAGCGAGTTCCCGGCGTGCGTTGCAATGCCACTAAATTAAAAATATTGTTTCTCTTCTTCTCTCTTTCCCTCCCGTGACTCTCCCCCCTCCCGTGTTCCCATCCCCTCGCATTTACTTTCCACTTTACCCGCCCTTCCTCTCCCTCGACCCCCCCACCAGCTAATCCTTCCACCTTTCCTCCCTGGCGCTAAACTACATGAAATACACTCACTTTAAATTTTTTAATATAAATTTCATAACATCAAAGCTCACCAGTGTTTATAAAAACCACCTTCCCGGACGTGCACACAAATCACCAAAGTTTCATCGCAGTCGGATGAATAGTATAGGAAATAATTTCATAACGCCAGAGCTCACCATTATATATAGAAACCTTCACGGACATCCACACAACAACTCCCTAAAGTTTCATCGCCATCGGATGATGGTTTAGGAGCGCTTAAGGGACAAACAAAGAAACATTATTTTTATATATTTAGCCTGAGGTGTAGTTGTCCCTTTCGCTCAGTATTCAGAGGAATAAGAGTGAAAATGACATCAACAGTTTAATAAAATACCTATTACTAAAATTAACGGCGACCGTGTTTCCTCTTAATAATGTTCCAATATACAAAATTTTCCGAGGTGTGTCACATTCCAACGTTAAATGTAGGGATTGCTTTTCGATTTAATCACTTGATTCATTCTCAGTATGCACCCACAGAGTACTTCTTCTTACTATCGATATATTTTACATACATGTACTAATCATCGATATTAATTTTATCAATATAACTGGATAACATTCCTTGTATTTTATTGTACCTTCTATAACTTTTATACCTTCGAAGCCAAATGAGTTTATAATCTGTAATGAAAATTGTTATCATTATTTTTTATATGGTGTTATTTATACGCCTACGCGGTATTGTTACCATACAATTGATTCTGAGTAATAGGGTTTCCCTATCGTTATAATTTATCTTTATGAAGAGTGTGATATTGTATGCACTCTTCGTATGTGTAAATTTTCCACGTGTATATGTATAAAAATATTATTAGTTTGTGTCTTCATGGTTTCGATAAAATAGTTATAGACCAATATATTAGAGAAAGATTACAAATTTTGTAAATTGTTTCAAAAGATAATTGCTCCCCTGTCCATAAGTGACATTGAAAATGTCGGTGCAAAATACCAAAATGAAGTAACGAATTACGACAACATTTTTGCCAAGTGAACGATTTTAGCTTGTTTCACGCACGCTTTTATAAGCTTGTACGACAAGTCATTTTGGGAGCCGAGTATGGATACCGCCGCCCAGGGAACCATTTATTGGATAATCAACACCTCTGCCATAGATCACCCCAAGTGGTTCGATAGGTTTGGTGATTTAGCAGGGGTGCCCGGGTTCATGGGGGTGAGGTTTGTCGAGGTCTTGGCGATCGATATATCTGCTCACCTGCTGCGTAGCGGGCCGGATCGAGAGAATCCGGTTTAGGAGGTCTTTAGACCTCTACAGACAAAATCCCTCGACCGGGAGGGATGAATTATTACGTCCGTCACTCCTGGACACACTGATCCCCAGATTCCTACCCACCCCTCATATCTATTTCTTTCCGAGAAATTCCTCTTCTTCCTTTTCTTAAAAAACCCTCCACACAGCATTCCCTAAGATGACATAAGCCCTGAGGAAAATTATGTTACTGTGTGGAGCTAATTTAAAAAAAACACCAAGTTTGGTCGTTTATCATCTATTTATTTTGGTGACTGGAAAACTCAGAATGAACTCAACTCAACACCTTCTTTGAAAAGTCAAAGTGATGAAAAAAATATTAAAAATGGTAATAGGTTTCGTTAGGTTAAATTATGGGCTATTTTTCATTAGTTTTGTATAGCTATTAATGACTTTTCAAAGAGGTGTTGAGTTGAGCTGATTCTGAGTTGGCATAGAACCATTTTTTTTCATGTTTCAAAACATGTTTGAGGAACACATAAGGAAATTAAGGAATTACAAATTTGAGGAACAACGGTCGTGGAGGCAGTTTTACAACTTTCGTCACTGCTAAAAAACAAAAAATGGTTTGCTGAATTGTCTGTAAGTGATGTTGAAAATGGTCAATGCAGAATCGTTAAGCACGAGCAGTTGAGCGGCTCCATTTTCCCTTGGACCAAAATAAGATAAATCAATATTCATGAATTTTGATTTTGCTATTGTAAATAATGTTGGCGTAGTGGGTAACGATATTGCGAATTCCTTGGCAAAACAAGGAGCGTCCAACCCTATTGTTACCCTCGTAAACCATATTCCCCTATCTGATATTTTTTCCATTATCAAAGATAGATCCCGCAATGTTTGGACAGAGTATTGGAACATTGCTGGTCAATCCAAGGGTGCCTGCTACGCCTCAATACATAGGACTATCCCATCACAACCGTGCTTTCAAAAATTCCCCAATTTTTTTCCAAAAAATAAATTTCCTCACTTAGCCATTATAAATTATGTTACACGAATTTCATGATTTTGTGACCCCCTCCCGCCCCCCGTCCCTGTCACACATCGACACATTTGTGAGACCCTCTCCCCCCCAGCGTGACGTCATATATTTCGGAAGGGGTGTAATGGGATAGGGAAAATATTTTTGTGGCAGTCGCATGTTTCACAGTCGTTTTGTGCATGTGACGTCACAAAGCTCATGACCCTCCCACACCCCTTGTCATACTTCTCTACTCCCCTCCCACCCCCCCCCCCCCCACCCCCCTATCCATTAAGGTGTGACGTAATTTGTGGATGGCCCCTTATCCGAATGAGAATCGGACATTGTTCCGTTCCTTCTCACCTTTTTAAAATTCACGTCCTTGACTCCCCAGATTGTACATTCTGTGGTCTATAATTGGGAACTTTATATCACATATTTTTTGGTTGTCCCTCTCTAAATAAATATCCTCTCTTTTATCAAGCGTTATTTAAAATTGCCTTCCCTCTAATCAACATTTCATCTATTCTCTTCTAAGCCCTAAACTCGACTTCAATCTTCCATATAATTCTGAAATTTGCTCATTTAAATAAAATATTATAGATGTTATAAAGGCGAAAGTTTGCATGGATCTGTGTTTGTTATTCTTTCACGCAATAAATACCGAATGTTTATTGGCAAAACGTGTTGCTAAGTAAATGTTTGGGGTGGGCTGTCAATTTGTTATTGGGATTTCTTTGATAGCAAAAATTTAAATACGAGAATTCTAATATGAATATAAATTTAGTGTTCAAATATAAAATAGGTACAAATCTACATTTTGACCTACTATTATGAATGCGAAACGGCGCGTATTTGATTAATTGGGGGAAGGGGGGGTGTAGTGGGGGGGGGGTGTAGTGGGAGGGGTTGTAGTGGGGGGGGGGGGGTGGGGGGAGGGGGAGCGAATATGCGAGCGAAGCTGGGGGCAAAACCTAGTCATATATAAATTCACCTTACCTTTCTCTGTAAATTTAAATGATGGCCTAGAACACCCTCGAAAGGCGAAATAATTTAAAAAAATACGATTATTTAAAACTCCCAGGACATTAGTAATTATTACTTGGATGACTATCATTGGCTAACTATGTGCCCACCACTCAGGGTTTACCAACAGCGATGCGCTAGTCACATTTTAAGGTGCATTTTATAACATGACAAACACGTATCGTTTACACAAAAATACTGCATTTTTACCACAAACCACAATGAAATCTAATGGCTCAGATATACATTTTGAAATTATTTTTAATAATGACATTTACGAGTATTTTTTTGGTTGGTCTGCATGATGTCCTCAAAGTTGTCACCTAAATTTCACTAGTGAAGAATGCATTACTCAACTTTGAAAGCGTTTTAAAAAATATTTACTCGTAATTTTTACGTTTTATTGTAGGCCGATTATGCACGAGTATATAGAAAATTTTGGTCAGATCTTTCACCAGACTTAGGGTGTACAAGTTACCAATTTTTAGATTCTTAATGAGGGTCTTTAATTTGAAAGTATTTCCCAAATTCCCCCCTGAGTAGGGTTACTAGATGACAGGAATTTTCCCGATATGTTTGGAATTTTAGCTGTCTGTCAGGAAAACAGGGAAAATTGTAAATTGTCAGGAATTTTTAAAACGAAAGAATAAAATAGAAGAAAAATATTTATAACAGTTTAATTGCAACAAATAATAATAAAATTATCAAATCTAATAATTAAATTGATTCATTTATCTGAACCTAGATATTTTTATAAAATTAGATATTTTTGATGCCTTCAGGTGGATACCAACCACAAATCACTGACACAAAATGTCAGGAAATTTATTGCCAAGTCAGGGATTTTGGCCGGAAAACTCATTTTCGGATCTGGTAACTCTACCCCTGAGGCAAGGTAAACTTATTCTCCGCCAAGACCTGGAAAAACCTCACCCCCCATAAACCTGGACATCCCTGCTAAGTCACCAGACTAAGTGAACCCTTAAAATTTATTATTTAATTGTTAAAAAAATCTTTAAATCATATCGTATTTCGAACTGATTGCAGAGTTCAGAGCCGAGAAGTTTACAGCTCTGCTTCTGTAGGTTGTTATAGTGATACATTATAATTCTGTTAGAGATTTACTAAAGATAAGAATAATATTATAAGATATCTTGATAATTAATCACTACTTGAGTAGCGATGGTACGGCTCTATTAAAGTGCTTATTCCGATGACACGACAGTAAAAAGGATTATAAGTGTTTATCAACTTTCTGTCACTTAATCTAGGTAAAATTTTAAATATGAATGTTATAATAGCAGGTGCGTAGTATTCTTTTGTGCTATGTGTGCTGTGCACTCGGGTGGCAGAAACAAGGGGCGGTCTCGATTGATCCGCAGTTTACCTCTTGATTCGACGGTATTCATAAAATTTGTGCAGGAAATAGGCAGGGAAACTATAACATCTAAAATTCTATGATGTTTGGATGACAACATTGAAAAGATTCAATATAAGTTCCTGAAAATAAGAGTAAAGAAAAATATTATAAAATATGTCTCTTATCGCTTGCGAAATTATGAAAACTATGTCCCCATGGACCTTAAATCTCTTGATCAAAGCCAAGATATCAGAGACCTAGTAATACTCTCTCTAGAAGATAATTTACAACTTTATAAACAGATGTCGATTAAAAGTTACTCTATCTCCGGATATTTTTATATTCCTAAGACCAATACCAATTACCTTAAAAATCTATTTATAAGAAGAATCTATGGCATATTTAATAGATTATGCCCAGACATTGATGTGTTTAACATGAACCTCACTAAATTCTCAACGTCTGTAAAAAATAACATTCAATAGAATATGTTTAAACGAAAACTTAATAAGTCATTGATTTTTTTTGGTTCATCGGTTCGATTGGTTCGTAAAGTTGCGGTTCTTTGAGCAAAATCACTTCCTCAAAGATATTACTGATATCCATTAAAATTTAAATGCAAACCTTGAAAATATTTCTTAAAACACTATTTGTAGATTTACGTAAGAAGAATTAATTTCTCAGAATGTTTTATATTATGTATATTGTTGTGTATTTTTCTTTTTTCTATTGTGATTTTAAATTTCAATGTTATTTTATAAATCAATGACATAAATATTCATAACACTGTTATAAATGAATTTATAAAGACTGTATAACGCTAATAAATAATATTTAACAGTATGTGCAATTTACACGCGGTAAAAGTAAAACCGTCAGAAAACTAAAGTAGACAAGAGTGGGGAGGCTACGAAGCACCGTGCAAAAAGGAGACCGAATACTATCTCATTCTCTGGCAAGCAAATCCTTTGTTTGTCTCTTTTTAGTCGCTATTTTTCGTTTCATCGAGTTTCAAATCACAACGGTGCTAAAGATGTTTTCACTTTAAAAAAAGTAATACTAAGTACATTTTAATAGTGAAATTCACTGCTGGCAATTCCAGTCACGAGCCGCCTCTGGTCCTAACCGCAAATGCAAGGTGTCATGTGATTCGGATTTGATACGATGAATGTAAAAAATATATATATAAACTCTTGCAGCGGTCCTGTGACGGGTAATAATGGAAAATCACATGTTTTTTGTATGACCGATGGCCGGTGTTTTTTCATGCAGAGTGCAATCAATGTTTTCCCTATCATTGTGTTTTCTGTAGTACATGACAATACGATAAATACCACTGACATCAACGAAGATATCGCACTTACGGCTCTAATTCAAGATCAATAATTATTGACGACAATTCATGCCCAGGCAAGTCTGTACTTATTTGACAAACCATAAATATTATATTTAATGTCAACCAGCGATATCCCGGTATGCGTTGCAATTCAACTAATAAAGAAATTCTTCGGCGTCCCCTTCCTCTCCCACAACTCCTTCCCTTCTCACGATCCCACTCCCCCCTCTCCGCCTTTCCTCTTCCCTCTTCCCCCGTCCCCCGAACACCCCCTCCCACGTTCCCCTCCCCTATCCCGCGTTCCCCTCTCCTCTCTCATCGCGGGAATGCGCACATCAAATCTTCAACATTTCATCGCAATCGGATGAATGGTTTCGCAACGCATAATTTCATTACGCCAGAGCTCACTATTGTATATAGAAACTACCGCGGGCATGCGCACATCAAACGTTTTCATCGCAAGGGTTTATCGCAATCGGATGAATGGTTTGGCAACGCATAGACTACTCATATATTCCCAAGCGAACATATTTTGATTTTTATATATACAGATTACCACTGACATCAACGCACATGCGCGTTCTAGGATCAATAATTATTGACGACAATACATGCCCAGGCAAGTCAGCACTTATTTGACAACACCGTTTGGCTAACACCAAGTATTTTCGCTACGTTTGGTAAGCAGGTCGGATCGGGAGAGGCTGGTTGAGGGAGACTTGATTTGAGAGTTTTGATCTCTCCAGCAGAACTTTCTCGGAACATCGCTTTGCACCGCGGTGGGAGTATATATTCATACGTCCATCACCTCTGGGATTCCTACCCACCCCTCATACCTTTTCCCATCCCAGAACTTTCTCTCCTACCTTTCTTAACAAGACCCTCCACACAGCATTCCCAAAGATGATATAGACCGTAAGTTATTTTCCTCTTGACATCCTGTGTGGAGCTAATGTTAACAAAATAATAGCCCAGACCCGTGAAAAATCACGGGAAATTATAATTGTAGGATTTGTGCAGCTGAAATTTGAAATATTTGCCTCAAGATCATTGCCTTTTAAAATATGGTTAGACATTTACCTCTCGAATGTACATAGTTAGTAAACTTGAAAAATTGCTATATCTGTCAAACATTTTAACAAAAGAATTACTCTTAATTTCAACTATAGAATTTTAATTTTGCTAACTACTTTATCGGTTGTATGAACCATAATCAGTTCTAATTTTGAAAAACAAAACAAATCCCAGTTCTAAATGTCATTCAACCAAAGTTATACAGAGACAAACCACCGAAGTTATTATTTAGCAAAAAATCAGTTTCATTTTAAAAACGCTAATTAAAACAATGAATAATTATATTATATTACAGGTAGGAACCTTACCTACCTACTTTAACATTTTTCTGAATTCTTTACACAATTGATTCCAAACTTAAATTCAAAGCAAATTTGAGTTCATTGAACCAGATTTCACACAGGACTAACATTTCACGCACAGACAACCGAAATTAGTATTTTTGATGAGCACAGCACAGTCCCTTTAAAAAAAATTCCGTTAGGCCGCCGCTACCCGAATTTCTACTGATTTCTTACATACCTCCCATAAACATTTGAAGTTTTTAAGCACTTAAAAAAAAATATTTTATTTTTTAAGATAATATCTAGACGCGTTACACGCCGAAACGCAAATTATATGAAATTCCCTCGATAGAAAAAATCGATGCTCCGAAAATAGATGTAAACACATTATATTTATTAACATATTTAAGAAGTTATATCTATAAAAAAAATCACAGTGTTTCTCTAAGTACTATTTTAGATGTTGCCAATGAAATTTTTGCTGTATTTTAAACGAGTCGGTTTTTATTAAACATTTTCACAATTTTCGCTCAAATTTTATCGTTTTTAATGTTAGCGCGCTCTCTCTAACATTCGTATTTACATATCTCTCCATCTTCTTCTTCTTGAGCGGGTATACGACGCCTTAACATCTTGGAAATATGGTTTTATTATTGGAAAATTAATCCATTCAGGCAGTGTCATAAATATGTAAGTTTATTCTTCAGTATGTAGTTAAGCAATTCTTATGGCTATATTTATTATTATTAATTTGCACCTTACCGCGCGTCACTCATAAATACGAAGCGACAGGGGTTACCAACATGTTTATTATTGGGATATCCTTCCTCTCCTCAAAAATACCCTCCACACAGCATCTCAGATGACATAGGCGCTGGGGGAAATTAATTTCCCCGGGGCCTCCTGTGTGGAATCAATATAAAAACGAATACATAATTTAATACACCTACATTACAAAACAAAAATAATTATTCAGTTTGGTTTGGGTGTTTTGATTTCAAAACCAAAATCAAGATTTGTATGAAACGGGCCGCACAAATCGCATCTGAGCGATAATAGTGAATGTATGTAGTAGGTATGAATGTAAAAGTATTTTATTTTTTTACAGTGGATACCGCACAAGAATCTCAACTACTCCCGTCTGGAGCCAGTGAGACTATGGCATCCCCAATTGGGGCATATTGTGATGCTGAAGGTAGTGGGGAGGGGAAGGAGGTGGGGAAGAGGAAGGTTGGGAAATACCTGGCTATTCAGATCTGGTCACCAAACACGGCTAAAGCCATTTTCAAGCAACGTTTCAATTCTGAATGGTGGTCTTACACTAGGGGGATACTGATAGTATCTTCCACTCTGGAACGTGCCGCAAATATACTATATATTATTTTAAAAGAATTAATTGTTAAATAACACAAATAAATCAAATAAAATTTATTTGCGCACGCCGGGTTCGAACCCGCGACCTCCGGATTGTGAGTCAAGAGTCTTACCCACTGGACTACGGAGGTCGTGTATGCAGATATGTACCTACCTGTATATCTGTTCTACCTTCGATAAAAACGGCACAATTCTTAAATAATTATTGTGGCCTTAAAAGCGAAAATGTCATTGTTATATTATTATATTTTACTCGAATCCAAACAAAAATAGTTGCAAAATGATCATTTGAGCTGAACTACCCACTAGATATGTGAACGAAATCACACGGCTTCTCAACTTTCGTAAAACAATGTTTTTTATTGGAATAAACTGATTTAATACACTCAAACGAAATATTCAAATTGCTCTACTGAAAAAAAAAGTTTTTTGAGTTGTGCCGTTGTTATTCCCCAGGTGCGAAATATTCCTCTTAAAATGGGCTCGTCATAGATCAGTTGACCACCCCTACATTATAGGAAGGTAAATCAGCCTACTGTAAATAGAAGTGTGTATCCAGTATGTATGCATATCATTAAGTGCATATGTGCAACATGTACATAACTGCATATTAAATCAAGACTTATCACAGTCAGATAGTCAGTTAAGTGCAAATAATGACCTCGCGTAGGTACTATTACGGAAACTTATCTTCAATCAGGGAAGTTCCTACTTAACAGCTAATGTATGTGTTTACACTGTTATTCAAGGTTTGGAATATTATACAAGGTGTCTTAAAAGTCAATTTCATCCTTTTAAGGGCTGATATGCCAACTCATGACGGGCAATAATACCGTTATATATGACTTCAGGCGATCCACTAGTACATGAAAAAATCGAAATCGGAATTCACGCCCCTTTATGGGAGGAGTTTAAAAATACTTGAGAAAAAGCTTTTGGAAAGGTTGGAAAAGATATTTGAGAATTTTTTTTTACATGTTGATTTCGTAAAGGCCTGTAAAAAACATTAATTCCTTTTTTATGCATTGTTTATTGTAGTAAAACGGATTTTTTAAATTGATTTCACGAAAATAAGCAGCGCGGACCCTAACACGTTGTTTCTCCGCTCCGTCCGGAGGAGTAATGACGGAAGAATGGGGCGGCTGCCAGTCGTTCTTCGGTGGACGGTATAAGGTTCACTTTGATATAACAAATTCGTCGACTGCCGTATTGTCGCCGTGATGTCAAAAATACCAACGCGAAAATGCATATTATATTTTATTTTGTGAGGTTCAGGCGTAAATTTCACTTTTTTTATGCAATAAAACCATATCCGAAAAAGTGTTTATAAGTAGGAGAGTTTGCACTTAAAAATGTTTTTTATAGACCAAATACTTTATTTTTTTCTAAGCTTATTAAAAGACTTATTAAAAAAATGACCGATATTTTTAAGGGCCAAGGTATGTTCTACACGCAGTATTTAATTGAAGCATCTATAATACTTCTAAGTGGTCAAATTTTCAAAACAAAAACATACGATTTGGTATGATTTTGCATTATTTAGTATGGCTTCATTAGTATGGCGAAGAAGACATGGGAAATAATGCAAAATCATGCAAAATTCAGTTTCTTTTATAATAATCGTAAAAAAAATTATATTTACCTTCGCCCGAACTTCACAACATAAAATAAAATATGCATTTTCGCGTTGTTATTTTTGACATCAATATCAATACGGCCTCCAGGATCAAAATTTGGATTTTCAAAGTGAGCCTTATGCCGTCCACCTAAGGACTACAGACTTGCCACACACATTTTCTATCAGTCGCTTGGTTCCGTGAAGTCAATTTTAAATAAAAACTAACTAACTAACTAACCATCACGCCGTTTCTCCGCAGGGGTAGGCAGAGAGGACGGACCGCCAAACAACTCGGTCTTGGCACACACTCCTTGCCTCGTTCACATTCATACACCGTCTCATACATGCTCTTCTATTATTCCGACTCTTTACATGGCCCGACTCAAGTATCTGATTCACTTGGTCGTGCCATGTCTTTCTCGGACGTCCCCGACTTCTTCTACCATTCACATTTGCATCATATATTCTCCTTAGACTCCTTTCCTCGTTCATTCTCTCTACATGCCCGAACCATCGGAGCGTTCCTTTCTTGATCTTACTCATTACGCTTACATCAGCCTTGCATTCTTTGCGGAATTTTAAATTTACTTGTTATAACAATTAACAATGCTTTAAAAAGGAGTTAATGTCTTTTACAAGCCTTACGAAATCAACATGTAAAAAAAAATCTCAAAAACCTTTTCCAACCTTTCCAAAAGCTTTTTCTCAAGTATTTTTAAACTCTTCCCAAAAAGGGACGTGAATTCCGATTTTTCCTGGACTATTGGATTACCTTAAATATAATTTATTTTATTTTATTTACTCTTTTACACGCCCATACACAGGGTTTTGACCGGGGATTCCTGACATTATTTAGAGTAAAAAATGTTAACAAAATTTTGGTATCCGATGACATTTTTGATTTTTTTTCTACAAAAACATAAAAATAGTTGGTGTTGGACAGTTGGGGACGGGGTAAGAGGTTGGGCGGTCTCTCGGCTGACGACTCGGCTCGAGTGACCAGTGACGACATGCGGAAGAATTTAAAAGAAAAAGAAAAACACATGAAAAAAAGTGATTGAAAAAGTCATAGGAGACCAAAATTCTGATAACATTTTTTACTCCAAATAATGTCAGAAATCACTACGTAACTTCATACGTAATCAGTATGTAACTTAACAACTATAATATTAGATTCTTTGAAAAGTCATTAAAAGTTACGATTTTTTTTAAATAGCCTATAAGCTAAACCTAACGTAACCCTTTTTAGCTATTATTTTAATTTATTTTTCATCACCTTTAATGACTTTTCCGAGGTGTTGAAGTTGCACTATTCTGAGTTGTTCACCGTAATATTAAAAAAAATTAACTAACTAACTAACCATCACGCCGAGTCCTAAGAAGGTCCTAACAGGAAACCCGGCGAAAAACGAAAGGCGGGCAAACCTAGGCTGAGATGAGAGGATGCAAGAGGACTACTCCATGTCGCAGATTAGAAGACGACAGCCGAGGACAGAGGGCGGTGGAGGCTTATCTTGAAAGAGGCCAAGACTCGAGATGGGCTGTAGCACCATTGAAGAGTTATACTAAAACATCGTGTGTTTTCAAGTTAATGTCATTTTCATGAATTTCGTGAAAATCGAGACCTTAGATAAGTTTTTCCATTTACAAAATTGAATATTCTATGATTTCATTTTTCAATATGCAACCCTGAATAACCCTGCTATGGTTCACCACCAAAAATGATTCGGGCAAAAATAAAAATATTATTGCCGATTCAGGAGAATCGATCTAAGATGTCGATTTTCACGAAATTTATACTAAAACTAACGACATCGTCCTCCGAGATTTAACGTTGATCTTTGAGACACCCTTTATATTATTATATGGATTAGAAAAACAACTTGACTAATGACGTATTATATTTTAAGTACCTATCTATCTACCTGCTTAATTAAATGATTGGATAAAAATAAATTCGATTGTACGTCAATCGTAAATTGCTTGGAACTCTTAAAGCGCTCTCATATTTTTTTTTAATATTTAATCCCACACAGGAATAAAAAATCCCTTAAGGCGCCGTATCCGCGCTCAAAAAGAAGAAGATGGAGAGAGAGATATGTAATTACGAACGTTAGAGGAGCGCGTTAATATTTAAAGCGATAAAATCGATGCGAATATTGTGAAAATGTTTAATAAAACACGACTATCACAAGTATCATTTAAAGAAACATTGTGATTTTTTTCACAACTATAACTTGTAAAATAACTGAAACAAACGTGTTTATAATAATTTTCGGAGTATACTTTGCGATTTTTTTCTATCGAGGAAATTTCATATAATTTGCGTTTCGGCGTGGAACACGTCTAGATATTTTCTTAAAAAATAACTTTTTAAGAGCTTAAAAACTTCAAATGTTTAAGGGAAATATGTAAGAAATCGGTAGAAATTCAGGTAGCGGCGGCTTAAAGCCTCTCTCATTTTTGAACGGTATTTTTCTCCCTTTCACTAAAAAGGTCCTTCACACAGCATCCCCAAAAATGAGACAGGCCCAGAGTAATTTTTTTTCCTAAGAGCCTCCTGTGTGGAGATAATATACGAAAAAAAATAAAACTATTGCGTTTCACGAGTTCCAAGCAATTTAAGATTGACACCTTCTGCGTGGCGGGCCGGATCGAGAAAGACTGGTTTAAGTAGGTTTTTTGACCTTTCCAGCCAGAATCCCCTGACCCATCGCCTTGCACCGCAGTTTAAGGAATAGACTCATACGCCCGTCACTTCTGGACACACTGGCCAACGATTCCTACCCACCCCTCATATCTATTTCCTTCCCAGAACTTCCTCTTCTTCGTTTTTCTTATAAAAAACCTCCACACTGCATTCCCTCAAATGACATAGACCCTGAGGGAAATTATTTTCCTCAGGGCCTCCTGTGTGGAGCTAATGTAAAAAAAAGAAAACTTTTTTTTTTAATAGTATCTTTTTTTCTCTTAGGTTTGAAATTGATATATTATTATAATGCACAAAAATTATAATTTTATAATAATTGTAATTTCGGGAGGTCAATAGTCGGGGGAGTTACTCTCAGGGGATTAACTGTCAGGGATCAACTATCGGGGGATTAACTATCGGGGATCAACTATCGGGGAATAACTGTCGGGGATCAACTATCGGGGATTAACTGTCGGGGATCAACTCTCAGGGGATTATCTGTCAGGGATCAACTATCGGGGGATTAACTATCGGGGATCAACTATCGGGGAATAACTGTTGGGGATCAACTATCGGGGATTAACTGTCGGAGATCAACTCTCAGGAGATTAACTATCAGGGATAAACTATCGGGGGATTAACTGTCGGGATCAACTATTGAGGATTTACTGTCGGGGATTCTCTACCGCGGGATTAACTGTCGGGGGATTAACTGTCAGGAATCAACTATCTGGGGATTAACTGTCGGGGATTAACTATCGGGGGATTAACTGTCAGAGATCAACTATTGGGGTTTAACTGTCGGAGATCAACTATTGAGGATTTACTGTCGGGGATCAACTATCGCGGGATTAACTGTCAGAGATCAAATATCGGGGGATTAATTTTCAGGGATCAACTATCGGGGGATTAACTGTCGGGGATCAACTATTGAGGAATTACTGTCGAGGATCAAATTCGTGTTAATTTGAAATAACGCTGTAGACCACGGACGTACAAAATATATGGACATGCCCTTACGTGTTAAAAAACGTGTTATTTCCCCCTCCCATTGGAACCATTTTTCGGAACCGGCTGGGCGTGTCCGGACCAATGTCGTGCTCTCGTCGTACATTTTACGCGCGGACGCTGTATGTCTATGAAACACATACTTAGACAATGAAGAAGACTTGGCGAATCACAAGTCTCTTTCCTCTCTTCGCCCCGCCATAGTTGGTTTTTACCCCTCATCTGTAAGTTCTCGTCTAGTTATTTGTATGTCTATGCTGTAGACCATAGAATTGACAGAAAGAAACTTAATGCAAAAAAGTCTATGTTGGCGCAGATAGAACCTTATTTTCTCAAGAGAACGTTTGATCTAGAAACGTAGACGTAAGAAATTCTAGATTTGTGAGCAAATATTTAATTTTCTCGTATTATTATCAAAGTACTCAAACCGGTAGTCAAATATATGGGACGCCGTAATCTTATCTGCTAGCTTTATTAAAGTAGTGTTTTTAGTAGGTTGAAAAGTTTCGCAATACCGGTAAAAAGATTAATTTGTTTATTTATGTAAATTTATTGTGAAATTGTCGGTAAAATAATGTAAAATTAAGCCTCGAATTCAGGACAGTGAGATTAGAAATATTTGGTGTGACTTTTATCAAATAATGTTAGTATAATGATTAATGGCAACACCTTTGTTGTCTATAATTTTTTTGTTACCAGTGAAAGTTTGTATTCAAAATTATTGTAATATGAAACATTAACCGGTCAAAATAACTCGTATAGGTCTCTCATAGAAATCGTCGTATCTCCCTTACTATCGTAGTTAGAAAAATGATCTAAACGGTGTTTGAAAGAGAAAAGACCACGCTATATATTGATTGAGCGTTCCCGACTTCTTGTGTATTCTCCTTACACTCCTTTCTTAATCTTACGCGTTGCGCGTACATCAGCATTGCATTCTTTGCGAATTTCAACATTTCTCACATGATCATACATGATTTTATAACACATTCTCCTCAGAGATCTCATTTCTATACCATTCAGTCTACTTTCACCCTTTCTCTGCCAGTTCCATGCCTCACTACCATACAGCAGGGTGAGTACCAGCACTCCAGTGTGGACTGTTAATTTTGCCTCTTTATACAGTTTTTTAGCGCCAGCGGTATCCAAACTTGCATTTACCCTTCTTTCAATATCTCTATCAGCCTCCCCGTCTCTCGTAGATACATAAATTCATCCACCTACTCCAAGTATTCACCATTCACAACTATATTGCACACTGTTTTCGTATCTTCATTGCAAACACTAAGATTTTAGATTTACTCATTCTGCATACATTCTGAATGAGTTATATATAATTAAATTACATATTTTACTAATATGATTAGTGTTTCACAAAATTATTGTGTATATCACATATTTATAAAGGTCCGTAAAGGCGTATAATAATATAAATAAATAAATTATAATCAGTAGTTTCTTATTGAGAACTCGTTACAGGTAACATCGCCATAATCAGAAAATAACGATATCATCTACAATATGGTTAGACGGGGAGATTTGTCATTGAGATTGTGAATGTAACAATCGTTTTTATCTAGTTTTATCAGAACTCGCATAGTTACTATTTACCCGGGATAGCGTTCTAAACAATTAATAATATCTACTTACCTATTGTACTATGGGAATTGTGTCATGTACGCACATAAGAATTATTTAAGGTAAATTGTACTTAGTAACACGTGTACTGAAAGAAGATTTCACTGATTCGTTATTACTAATTACACTCATTAGGTAGGTACCTGCCCTTCCTAGTAATTAAATAGCCGCACAATCAGATTTTATTACATATCGTATAAAGACTGTACATATTCTTTATTGGATTATGTGTTTGTTTGTTACGCTTTCACGCCTAAACCACTAAAAAGTTTTTTTTTTAACAATTAGAAAGCTACATCATATGCGAGTAAAATAGGCTGTATATAATGGCAAGCTCTGGCGTTATGAAATAATTATAAATATGAATATATAAAAAAATTTTATGCGTTTTCTGTCCCTAACAAAATTCCTAACGTCAGAAGAAAAGCAAAACAAATCGTTGTCGTGGAAACGAAGTTGATATATTTGCGGGAAATTGTATTTCAGGCATCGTAGTTAATATCTATCAAATTAATCACCCACTACTGGTGAGCTCTGGCATTACAAAATTTGCAATAGGTGGCACGCGAGCTGTTTGAAAACTGAATGTACCGCGATTGAATGTATGGAATGCGGGAAGGGGAACTCGTGTAGGGGGTTCGCGGGAGGGGTGGGAGGGGGACCAGGGAGGGGGGGGGGAACCTGGGAGTGAGGAGGGGAACTCGGTACGGTTGAAGGGGGGGGTGGAGTGGGGAGAGGGAAGGTGGAGGAGGCGGAGTGGGATCCTGAGAGGGGAATCGAAAGGGAAACGGGACCAATGGGAAAGGACACGCAGGGAGAAACAATTTCTTTATTAAATGGTATAGCAACCATGCCGAGTACCAGCTAGTCTATTACACTATAATAAAGAGGAAAGATTTGACTGTTTGTTTGCATTGAATAGGCTCCGAAACTACTTAACCGATTTGAAAAATTCTTTCACTGTTGGGAATCTACACTATCCCCGGGTGACATAGGCTATATAATTTATTAAGTTAGCTAGGAAGGGGACGCGGGAGGGGAACGGGGACGCACGGGAAAGGTGATTCAGGGAGAAACAATGTATTTATTTGAATATGGCATTGCAACGCATGCCGGGTACCAGCTAGTAGTGTGTAAACAGACAGATAGATATTCTCTCCAATGACAATACTCATCAGTAGAGACCGGATTATATGCAAATGCATATTTGCGTATGCATTTGCATTTTTAGACACTTTTCAGCGGTAGTTGCATATTTTAGCAAAAAATTTGAGATCTTGCATATTTACGCTCAATCTCGTTCATCATCAAGGGTATTATCAATGACTTCGATAGTGCAGAGGCTTTAGCAGTTTTCCAGTTCAAAGAAGCATTTGACGATGCTAGTATTAAAAAAAACTAGCTATGATTAGCACTCATTTCGCCTACATACCTGCAAGTATAAAAAGGCTTGAAACTCGTGGATTGGCGTTGAATGAATCTATTCAGTCAGGTTATGAAGAAATGTCACCTTATGAATTCCTCGTTGTCAAAGCTTTTCCCGACTAAACTCAAAGAAAGTTTAAAAACTTATTGAACAATAATCCAGGGTTTGAACCCTTGTGCCAAATTGATAGCTTCATCAACAGGGCAGGTGAAATTTTGCCCGGCACAATAAGTTAAAAAATCGCACCCAAATTTAAATTCTGTCCAGTCACATCATCAGTAGACGTAGAACGCTCCTTTTCCGCTTACAAAAATATATGAAGCGATCGTAGACATAATTTGTCTACAGAATATTTAGAGCAGTACTAATATGTCATACTCGTTTTTAAAGGTAAATTGTATATTTCATTGTTAAATACATTTGGTAATTAATATTTTCGAAAATATGCTTGTTATCATTGAGAACTAATTGCTTACTAAAATAAAAATAAAATATTAAAAATACGACTTCCTGTATTATTTCATGTTGCATGCTTTGGCCCTTTTTATGGATTTTCGTGCATATTTTAGCTATTTTTATTGCATATTTGCATACATATTTTGGGCTTTTTTATTGCATATAATCCGGTCTTTACTCATCAGTATCAAGTTCATTCATGCCATACATCCAACTGTGCAATTAAGTTTGTACGCCATTAATAATCCATGGGGATACGAAGCTATTGAATTACATTACATTATTCAGGAATTGCTTTACAGGGATCATTCGAAATCGCAAATTATAACCTCCAAAAGCCCGATTTGGGATCGATATTGGTTCATTATTCAGACAATACAAAACAGTATTCAAGACATACACAGCTATTGTAATATGTTTCATTGAACCTGGCAGGTAATGGTACGATATACGATAAAAAAATAGTGTACATTACTCTTTGTGTAGAAGATCCGCGATTAAAACATTAGTGAATTTAACGTGTTTTTTATTACAATTAACTCCACACAGCAGGCCCCGATGGAACTCATTTTTGAAGTAAAACTTCTTTACGCACGCTCGACTTGGGGAGTAAGCTGGTGAATGCGTTACAAAAAAGTGTAATGCGAACGGTAATCGATGTGAACGGTGATCGATGCGAACGGTGATCCGTTCCAGTTTCGGTTTTTCAGCTTCTCCCCTGCATTGCATACTACCAAAATGCAAAGACGCTTAAGGCTCCGCATCCGAGCTCTAAAAGAAGAAGATGGAGAGATATGAAATTACGAATGTTAGAGCGAAAATATAATAAATTGCGAAAATGAATAATAAAACACGACTCGTTTAGAATAGAGCCAAAATCTCCTGGAACGTATCTTATTTATCATTTAAAGAAACATTGTGAATTTTTCACAACTATAACTTGTAAAAATAACTGAAACAAACGTAGCGGAAGAAGGGAGAGGGAAGGCGGGGATGGAGACGCGGTAAGGTAACAGGGACGCACGGGAAAGGACATGCATGGAGAAACTTTTTTTTTAATATGGCTTTGCAACTCATGCCGGGAAGCAGCTAGTTTAAATATAAAATCATAGACATTCAATGATTTTATATTAAATTGGCTACTCTCCATATAACATTTATGAGAGGATTAGTGGCAAAAGTACAGATGATATTTAATCTCCAAATGGAGAATTTAAGACTCTTTAGAACTGGAGAATTTTTATGAAAGGTTAAAAAGCTTACAAGTTCTTATTTGTTTATATTTGTACACAATTGTTTTTAATAATTATCAATTGATTGATTTTAAAAGAATGAAGTTACAAAAAATTCCCTTTTGATCATCAATATCAATGGGAACTATTGAAAAGTTTATGTAAATATTGCTGTTTAGATAAACACTTCGCTTGCCACTGCGTCATTCGAGGGTGATTCGCAAGTATACCGAAAACTATTTATAAAAAAAAAGGAAAAGTGTTTATTTTAACACGTTTAAATCAATCACCTTCAAAGAACTCTTCGTTTGATGCAATGGACTCGTCCGTTTTGTGGTCTGGTTTAGATCAAGGTATTGACTTCTTGGAACGCTTGTTAATACATATTGATTTCGAAATTTCTTGTAGTTTTTTTAGGTGAAAATTTATTTAGCACCGTTTTGATAAAGAAAGAATAAACAACAATAAATAACACTGTTTAAACAAAAACCCAAATCCTTAATAATCAGTTAAAAGCGTCCAATAGCCCGATATTTGAGATATTTCCTATAAACTAGTAAAAACCCACATCCGAGCTCAAAAAGAAGAAGATGGAGAGATGTGTAATTACGAATGATAGAGGAACGCGCTAATATTTAAAGCGATAAAATCGACGCGAACATTGTGAAAATGTTTAATAAAACACAACTCATTTTAAATTTTTGTATCATTTAAAGAAACATTGTGAATGTTTTCACAACTTCTTCGATGGCGCTACAGCCCATATCGAGCCTTGGCCTCCTGCAACAGTCGCCTCCAACTCCTCCTGTCCTCAGCGGCTGACTTCCAGTTTGGTACCTGGAGAAGCTGTGCTGCATCCCCTCTTACCTCGTCTTCCCACCTCAGTCTGGGTCTTCCCACTTTTCTCTTTCCACCTGGGTGTCCAGTCAAAATTCTTTTTGGGACGCGTGTATCCGGCATTCTCTGTACATGCCCAGCCCATCTCAGCCTGAGGAGTCTCATATGTGCTGAGATGCTAGGGGCCTTATATATGTCATACAATTCTGTATTGTGCCGGATGCGCCACTGTTCGCCCTCTTTCACGGGTCCACATATTCTTCTCAGCACTTTTCTTTCAAAAGTATCCAGCATTTCAGCCATCTTTGCCGTCAGTGTCAGCGCCTCACATCCATATGCCAATACCGTTCTCACAATGATCTTATATATGGTTATTTTGGTTTTTCTGTGGACACTACGTGACTTAAACACTGGCAGCAAAGAAAAGTATGTTTTGTTGGCTGCTGTGATTCTCCTTCTGATTTCTGCTGGGTCCTCATTGTTCTCTGTTAGACTGGAGCCCAGGTAGGTGAATTGATCGACCACTTCGTATGAGTAGTTGTCTTTAAATTGTGCACTACTTCTTCTTCTGTGTGAAGGGTTCCTGCTCTGTACCATCATTTTCGTTTTATCAACATTAACCCGCAGTCCTACTTCTCGTGCCGCTGTTTCTAAAGGGTCGAAGACCTCCTTAATGGCTGAGATTGATCTTCCGATAATGTTGATGTCATCCGCATATCCGACAACTTGACTGCTCTTGAAACAAATATTGGAGCCAGTGTCTATTAGCGTTTTTCTTATTACATATTCGAGCACAATGTTGAAGAGAGTGGGAGCCAGACCATCCCCCTGTTTTAGTCCCTGCGATACCGTGAATTCTTCCGACAGTTCTCCGTCTATTTTGACCTGACATCTTGAGTCTGACATTGTGGCCTTGATGAGCCTAACCAATTTAGGTGGGATCTGGAATTGAAGTAGTATGTCATATAGACACTCCCGATCTATGCTATCATATGCTTGCTTGAAATCTATGAATAGTTGATGTACATCTATATCAAACTCCCAGCACTTTGCCAAGATCTGTCTGACGGTGAACAATTGGTCTGTTGTGGATCTACCTGTGCGGAAGCCTGCTTGATACTCTCCCAGCAGGTTTTCTGCATACTTATCAATTCTTTGTTTCAGTATCATGGTGTAGATTTTATATGCTGTGCATAGAAGTGAAATGCCTCTATGATTTTCGCATTTTAATTTGTCACCTTTTTTGTGAATTGGGCATATTATGCTTATTTGCCATTCCTCTGGGATTTTTTCCAATTTCCATATTTTTGTTATTAAACTAAGTAGCAGATTTTTCAGGTGCTCATTTCCATATTTGAACAACTCTGCCGGCAGGTTGTCTTTCCCAGGTGATTTGTTGTTTTTAAGTCTCTTTAGTGCAGCATTTATTTCTGACATTGTTGGTGGGTTCGCTGATTCTTCATTACTTGATTCAGTGGGGATGTTAGTAGGGTGGCTTCTCAGGTCGCTATTAGGGTTAAGAAGTTTATAGAAGTAGTTTTTCCATACTGTTTTAATTCGTTCCTTATCAGATATAATTGAACCATCAACGTCTTTACATAGTGTTGTTGTACCGGACGTATTTTTAAGATTAATTATAGTATAATTTATTTTTAATTTTATGTAATATTTTATGAAAGAATAAAAATATTTACGGGGTCAAGCAGTCAGCCTAAGACAAAAAATAAAGCTTGACCCCACCCTCTGTGTACATACCTACACACTACCTTAATCAAATTAACCTTTTCCTTTGCACAAATTCGATCTGTGCGAAGCCGTTCCTATACAAACCTTCGCACGGGTCCAATTTGTGCAGATCTCTATTATTTACACTTGCATAAATTCAAATTTGTGCAACCTATGTGTTTTTACCTTTATTTACACCCTATGTATTTTTACCTTTATAAACACTTGCACAAATTCGAATTTATGCAACCTATGTATTCGTATAACAGTTTTGCATAAATATAAAATGTAAAATGTGCAAACTCACATAATAAACGAATGATCGGAGAGGCATCGAGAGTAGGTCGAGATAAAACTCTGGCGTTCTCAGCTTCGTTGCGCAATAGCGAAACGAACGCGGTGGCGTTTTACAACTCTAACAGTCAAAATTCTAAGAATTTCATCTCAGTTCGTAGAATTGAGATGAACAAAGGACTGAGACGGGCAGACTCCCGTCTCTGGACCCTTTAAATACGGCTGTTAGACCGCCAGATCGGCAGAGTTCCAGATCTCACCGCTTCAGCAACATCTCGCCTTCTCTTCTGCCTTCTCCGATCTACCCCTGGAAAACTTGGACTTCTTCTTCTCCGCCCTGGTTGGACCGCCCTCCAAGAAGAAAGCATTACAATAAATTGGTCGATCGCGCAAATTTCCCCTCTACCTCCCTTCTTCCCCTCTACTTCCCCTCTAACTCTACCCCCCTTCCGCCCCCCTTGCCTTCTACCTTTCTCCCTACATTTACCCAATTTTCCTGAAATCTCCCCACTTTTCCCTCTCCCTACATTTTTTCCTCATTTTCTCCCTAGGTGTCGAAGCGGCCAGCCGGCAACTTCCCACTTCATCGTCTGTGCGGCTGGCGACTACAGTGCCTGTCCCGTACATGGTCCTTCGAGCCGGATCGCCGTCTTCACGCCTTCACGTCTTCACGTCTTCACGCCTTCACGCCGTCCAGTGACGTCCCGAGATGCCATCCCTGCGAAGCGGTCGCCGAGCTTCGAGCTCGGACTCACAACCCGACGTGGAGCCAGGGCTGCCCCTACCCCCTGCCGGTGCTGCCAGCCCTGCTGCCAGGGCTGCCCCCGCCGACCCACACGCTGCCGGCCCTGTGGGCCCTCACCCTGCCGGTGCTGCCAGCCCTGCTGCCAGGGCCGCCCCCGCCGATCCACACGCTGCGAGCCCTGCCCCTGACGATCCACACGCTGACAGCCCTGCCGACTCACATCGTGCCGGCCCTGACAGCGTACTGTCCTCGGATGCAGAGGATGACTCTACCACCACAGAGGACACCGTCAGGCAGCTCCGGAGGGACAACCGAGCGATGAGCAGACAACTCGATGCACTGCTCGCATCCATCCCCACCGCAACGCAGTACCTCCCTGGTGCGCCCCCTGGCGCCTACCCTGGTGCCCATGCTGGTGCGCCCCCTGGCGCCTACCCTGGTGCGCCCCCTGGTGCCCATGCTGCTGCGCCCCCTGGTGCCTACCCTGGTGCGCCCCCTGGCGCCTACCCTGGTGCCCATGCTGGTGCGCCCCCTGGCGCCTACCCTGGTGCGCCCCCTGGTGCCCATGCTGGTGCGCCCCCTGGTGCCTACCCTGGTGCGCCCCCTGGCGCCTACCCTGGTGCCCATGCTGGTGCGCCCCCTGGCGCCTACCCTGGTGCGCCCCCTGGCGCCTACCCTGGTGCCCATGCTGCTGCGCCCCCTGGTGCCCATGCTGGTGCGCCCCCTGGTGCCTACCCTGGTGCGCCCCCTGGCGCCTACCCTGGTGCCCATGCTGCTGCGCCCCCTGGTGCCCATGCTGGTGCGCCCCCTGGCGCCTACCCTGGTGCGCCCCCTGGTGCCCATGCTGCTGCGCCCCCTGGTGCCCATGCTGGTGCGCCCCCTGGTGCCTACCCTGGTGCGCCACCTGGCGCCTACCCTGGTGCCCATGCTGCTGCGCCCCCTGGTGCCCATGCTGGTGCGCCCCCTGGCGCCTACCCTGGTGCGCCCCCTGGTGCGCCCCCTGGTGCCTACCCTGGTGCGCCCCCTGGCGCCTACCCTGGTGCCCATGCTGCTGCGCCCCCTGGTGCCCATGCTGGTGCGCCCACTGGCGCCTACCCTGGTGCGCCCCCTGGTGCGCCCCCTGGTGCGCCCCCTGGCGCCTACCCTGGTGCCCATGCTGCTGCGCCCCCTGATGCCCATGCTGGTGCGCCCCCTGGCGCCTACCCTGGTGCCCATGCTGCTGCGCCCCCTGGTGCCCATGCTGGTGCGCCCACTGGCGCCTACCCTGGTGCGCCCCCTGGTGCGCCCCCTGGTGCGCCCCCTGGCGCCTACCCTGGTGCCCATGCTGCTGCGCCCCCTGATGCCCATGCTGGTGCGCCCCCTGGCGCCTACCCTGGTGCGCCCCCTGGTGCACATGCTGCTGCGCCCCCTGATGCACATGCTGGTGCGCCCCCTGGCGCCTACCCTGATGCGCCCCCTGGTGCCCATGCTGCTGCGCCTCCTTGTGCCTACCCCGGTGCGCCAGCTGGTGCCCATGCTGCTGCGCCCCCTGGTGCCCATGCTGGTGCGCCCCCTGGTGCCTACCCTGGTGCGCCTCCTGGTGCCCATGCTGCTGCGCCTCCTGGCGCCTACCCTGGTGCGCCTCCTGGTGCCCATGCTGCTGCGCCCCCTGGTGCCCATGCTGCTGCGCCCCCTGGTGCCCATGATGGCGCGCCTCCTGCTGCACACCCTGGCGCGGCTCCTGGTCCTCATCCTGGGGTGCATCCGGCTGCACACCTTGGCGCTTACCCAGGCGCTTTTATTGGCGCGCCCTCTGGTGCCCATGCTGGCGCCTACCCAGAGGCGCTCCCTAGCGCCTACCCTGGGACACATCCTGGCGTCCACCCTGTGCACCAGCCTGGCGCTCACCCTACGGCGCGACCACCGGTGCAGCCTGGCGCTTACGAGGGCGCCTACCCCACGCACCAGCCCGGCGCTACCCCTCAGGGTTTCTCACCGCTGTTCCCTCCGCAACCGACCGCCGACGAGACTGCCAGACATACCGACGAGTGGGTCCGTCAAGGCGTCAACCCTCTTCTGACGCAACTTGGCACCATTATGGCTGACGCCATCCGCTCCGCGCGGGACCAAGACAGCCCCCGTCCCACGATAGACGACAACATCCGGTTGACCGCTCTCGTCGCCCGGCAGTCCACCGCCAAGGACCTCCCCACATTCTCCGGGGACCCCCTCGAATGGCCAGCCTGGATTGCTCAGTATGAGCAATCCACCGCAACCTGCAAACTAACCTCCAGCGAAAACCTTATTAGGTTGCAGCGGGCGCTGAAAGGAAAGGCCAGGGAGAATGTTTACTCCCTCCTGCTGAACCCGGAGTGCGTTCCCCAGATCGTGGCAACCTTGGAGGAGCGGTACGGAGGTTCTGGGTCAATCGCCAACCTCATGCTGGATAAGGTGAAGAGGCTGCCCTTCCTGCCCGCAGAAGCCACCCTGGAGGATATTGCAGATTTCTCCGGGACGGTACAAAACCTAGTGACTTCCCTGCGGGAGCTGAGGACTGGGGGCTACCTCACCAACCCCACCCTGCTGGCCGACATCACCGCCAAGATGCCATGCACCCTCAGGATGGCTTGGCTGCTGGAGCTACGTCACCTGGGCCAGACGACGCAGTCTACGATTGTACAGCTGGCAGCGTTCCTGAGGAGTGTCGCTGGCATGATACCAATCAGCGGGATGGTGGATCCACTACGGTCCAGCAGAGGGCGCCGGGAGCATGTTCAAGTCACTATGGCGGACGCGCCATCAGGTGGAGCGGTCAACCGCCCACCACCACCGGCGGGAAAGAACAATAACAGTGAAAAGAAGACACCAAAGAAAAACAGTGCGTGCGCTCAGTGCGGTGAGCAACACAAAACTCGTGAGTGTCGGGAGTTCATTGCCAAATCACTTTCCCTCCGTTGGGAAACGGTGCGCGCGGGTAACCTGTGCAGAAAGTGCCTGGAGCCACACCACTCCAGGGATTGTAAAGAGAAAGTGTGGTGTGGTGTGGGTGAGTGCCGTCACCCGCATCATCGTTTGCTCCACCGGGAGAGCGTCGCGGAGGTGAATATGTGACGCCAGACTGTAGACGACCGCGTGCTGTTGTCGGTAGTGCCGATTGTGTTGCGGGGCCCCACCGGAGGGGAAGTGTCATCGTTCGGCATGTTGGATACTGGTTCCACCATCACCCTCATCGACGCTGACACCGCGACGCAGATCGGCGCCCATGGCCCGGTCCAACACCTGCGGCTGCGCGGAGCAAAAGGGCTGTGCACCTCCGACGCCCACTCCCAACGTGTGAAACTGGTGATCCGGGGCTGTGGTCTGGAGACCACCTTCACTATCTACGCAAACACAGTAGCTGACCTGAGCCTGCCGGAGCAACGCGTTCCTGGGCGAAGCGTCACCCCGAAACTCTTGATTGGGCAAGATAATGCCCATCTAATCATATCAAGAGAGGTCCGTGAGAATAACACTACCCGCATAGTGTCACGGACCGCTTTGGGGTGGATCGCTCACGGAGGCTCAAACCCCAACAATGACGGGCCAGCTACCACACTGGCCCTCCAGTCGGAGACCGCCGCAGATGCTCGCCTGAGGGAGTTGGTAAAATCCAACTTTGCCGTCGACTCCCTCGGCGTTACGTCTGCCGCCAGAGTCAATGCCATGGACACCAAAGCCATGGAATTGATGGAGAAAACCACCCGCCCTCTTGCAACTGGGCGGTGGGAAACTGGTCTCCTCTGGAGACACCCTGACGCCACACTGCCCGACAATCGGCAGTGTGCGCTGAAGCGGCTCCAGTCCCTCGAGAAGAAGCTGGCTGCGGACACCAACCTGGCAGCGGCGTACACCGACAAGATGTCCCAACTTGTCGCCAAAGGATACGCCAGACGCCTCTCTCCACATGAGGCGTCACTCCCTGCCCCGCGAAAGTGGTATCTTCCCCACTTCGCTGTCACCAACCCGAACAAACCAGGGAAGATAAGGGTTGTGTTCGACGCCGCCAGCCGATGCAGAGGGACTTCGCTCAATGACCAGCTCCTGACCGGCCCCGACCTGTTGTCCTCTCTCCTGGGAAACATCCTCCGATTCCGGGAAGGCAGCATAGCCATTGCTGCCGATATCCAGGAGATGTTCCTGCGGATCCAAATCCGGAGAGAGGACCAGCCCTCCCAGCTCTACCTATGGAGGGCACCCAACCAGAGGGAACCCCACACTTACCAGCTGGCGTCCATGATGTTTGGGGCGACCTGCTCGCCCAGCAGTGCCCAGTACGTGCGGGACAGGGTGGCCGGGCAGTACGAAGACCAGTACCCGGCCGCCGCAGCAGCCATTCGTTCACGGTTTTACATGGACGACTACCTGGACGCTGTGGAAAACCCTGACGACGCTGCTGCCCTAGTCCGCGACGTAAGGGCCCTCCTTGCAAAGGGAGGGTTCCACCTTACAAACTGGGCCTCAAACAGCCAGGACGCGCTAGCTGGAGTACCCCCTGATGACCGCGCCACCTCCACGGTAGCGATAAACAGCGGGTGCAGCGAGACTGAGAGGGTCCTAGGGTTGGTGTGGGACCCATCCACCGACCGCTTCATCTACACCTTCCTTGAAGCGGTCAGCCCCGAAGAAGCCACGCGGCCCACAAAGCGGCAGCTCCTCTCCATCGTGATGAAGATCTTCGACCCGGTGGGCTTCGTGTCCTGCCTCACGATACGGTCGAAGATCCTGCTGCAAGCCGTGTGGCGTTCAACTGTTGGATGGGACGACCTCATCACTCCGGAGCACGCCGAACGCTGGAGGGACTGGATGAGCCTGCTACAGGAGAGCAGCGTCTCCGTCCCGCGACAGTCTCTGCAGCGGAAGACGAGCAGCGTGACCCTGCATCTCTTCTGTGACGCCTCGGAGCAAGCCTGCTGTGCCGTCGCTTACTTCGTGGAGGAAGTGCAGGGCGCTCTACAAGCCACCTTCATTGCGAGCAAATGCAAGGTGGCGCCGCTAAAACCTCTATCCATACCCCGCCTTGAGCTGCAATCCGCACTCATGGCGGCTAGGCTGGCCAGAACCATCCGGTTGGAGAGCCAAGCGAGGATAGCTGCAACCATTTTTTGGACGGACTCGACCACGGTGCTGTGCTGGTTGCGCACGGACCCGCGCAACTACTCTGCGTTCGTGTCCAACAGGTTGGGCGAGATAGACGAACTCACCTCCATAGCCAATTGGAGGTGGGTTCCCACCAAGCAGAACCCGGCCGACATCGGCACCCGGGACTTGGAGCTGCCCGACCTGTCACTCCAGGGAAGATGGTTTTGCGGCCCCGCTTTCCTCACCACACCGGAGAGCGACTGGCCTAAGGAGCGGACCCTCACCAAGCCAGATGACCAGACCCTCGAGACCAGACCTCAGCACTTCGTCGGCCACATCACCACGGCCGGAGAGGCGCTGCCTCTGGTCGAAAGGTTCTCTTCCTGGTACCGGCTGATCCGCGCTACAGCGTGGATGCTGCGGTTTATCAGGCGCTGTCGGATGGGCCCGAACCGACCCGCCGAGTTCACGCTACGCGTGGAGGAGCTGAGGGAGGCCGAGCGCAGATGGGTGAGGAGGTCCCAAGAAGACGCCTTCTCCACCGACCTGCACACCATTAGGCTCGGCCAGGCGCTACCTGCCGCCAGTCGCCTGATCAGTCTGGCCCCCTTTCTCGGACCTGATGACGTTTTGCGGATGGGCTCGCGGTTGAGGAACCTCACCGGAACAACCAGCGTGGCGAAGACTCCCGTGATCTTGGATGGCGCAGACCCATATGCCCGGCTGCTGATCCGCCACTACCACGAGAAGGCAGACCATCCAAGCACGGAGAAAACCGTTGCCGAAATCCGATGCAGTTTCTTCATCCTGCGACTCCGCACCGTCAGCAGGAAGATAACTCATGACTGCCCCACCTGTCACATACGACGGAGCAAGCCCGCTCCACCACTGATGGGGATACTGCCACCGTCCCGCACAGCACACCATGTTCGCCCCTTCACGCACTGCGGGCTGGACTACTTCGGGCCGATGGAAGTCACAGTCGGCAGACACCGAGAGAAGCGCTATGGAGCACTCTTTACCTGTCTCTCCACCCGCGCCATCCACCTAGAGCTGGCGGCCTCTCTGTCTGCTGACTCAGCTATCATGACCATACAGCGAATGACCGCCCGAAGAGGTCAACCCGCGGTGCTGTATTCCGACAACGGGACGAACTTCCATGGCGCTGACGCGGAAATACGGGATGCCGTGGCATCCCTCCAGCAAGACGCCAGGATGACAGACGCCATCGCCACCAAGGGCATCGAGTGGCGCTTCATCACTCCTCTCAGTCCCCACATGGGGGGAGCCTGGGAAAGGTTGGTGCGCTCGGTAAAACGAGCCCTGAGCGCCACCTTAAGGGAAAGGGCGCCAAGGGAGGAAACCCTGCGCACGGCACTGGCAGAGGCTGAGTTCGTGGTCAACAATCGGCCACTGACTCATATCTCTGTCGACCCGCGAGACGAAGAGCCCTTGACCCCCAACCACTTCCTCATGGGATCTGCAGGAGACCGCCCACATTTGTCGCTCTACGACAGCAAGGAGGAGGAGGTATGTCTCCGCCGACAGTGGCGAATCAGCCAACAACTGGCCGATATGTTCTGGAGGCGGTGGCTCCGCGAATACCTCCCCACCTTGGGCACCCGACAGAAGTGGCAACACCCGACTGACCCGCTCAAAGCAGGTGACCTGGTGGTCATCATGGACCCCGCGCTACCACGCAACAGCTGGCCGCGCGGGCGCATCATCGAGGCCATCCCCGCTGCCGACGGCCAAGTGAGGACTGCCCGGGTCCAGACAGCCACGGGGACATACACCCGTCCTGCTGTAAAACTGGCCGTTCTCATCCCGGCACCAGCACCAGCAACGACCTCGACCACACCCGGACCAAGGACCCAGCAGCCCAGGGGAACCGGACGTCGAGGACGCCACCGACCTGTACGTCCTGACAGCTAGGCGCAGCCGTGACTGCACCGGGGGGAGGATGTACCGGACGTATTTTTAAGATTAATTATAGTATAATTTATTTTTAATTTTATGTAATATTTTATGAAAGAATAAAAATATTTACGGGGTCAAGCAGTCAGCCTAAGACAAAAAATAAAGCTTGACCCCACCCTCTGTGTACATACCTACACACTACCTTAATCAAATTAACCTTTTCCTTTGCACAAATTCGATCTGTGCGAAGCCGTTCCTATACAAACCTTCGCACGGGTCCAATTTGTGCAGATCTCTATTATTTACACTTGCATAAATTCAAATTTGTGCAACCTATGTGTTTTTACCTTTATTTACACCCTATGTATTTTTACCTTTATAAACACTTGCACAAATTCGAATTTATGCAACCTATGTATTCGTATAACAGTTTTGCATAAATATAAAATGTAAAATGTGCAAACTCACATAATAAACGAATGATCGGAGAGGCATCGAGAGTAGGTCGAGATAAAACTCTGGCGTTCTCAGCTTCGTTGCGCAATAGCGAAACGAACGCGGTGGCGTTTTACAACTCTAACAGTCAAAATTCTAAGAATTTCATCTCAGTTCGTAGAATTGAGATGAACAAAGGACTGAGACGGGCAGACTCCCGTCTCTGGACCCTTTAAATACGGCTGTTAGACCGCCAGATCGGCAGAGTTCCAGATCTCACCGCTTCAGCAACATCTCGCCTTCTCTTCTGCCTTCTCCGATCTACCCCTGGAAAACTTGGACTTCTTCTTCTCCGCCCTGGTTGGACCGCCCTCCAAGAAGAAAGCATTACAATAAATTGGTCGATCGCGCAAATTTCCCCTCTACCTCCCTTCTTCCCCTCTACTTCCCCTCTAACTCTACCCCCCTTCCGCCCCCCTTGCCTTCTACCTTTCTCCCTACATTTACCCAATTTTCCTGAAATCTCCCCACTTTTCCCTCTCCCTACATTTTTTCCTCATTTTCTCCCTAGGTGTCGAAGCGGCCAGCCGGCAACTTCCCACTTCATCGTCTGTGCGGCTGGCGACTACAGTGCCTGTCCCGTACAGTTGTATTCGGTTTGAAACCCTTCTTGAAGAAGTTTACTCCCATATATGCCTCTCTAGTATTATTATCAACAAAGTCCTGTTCCATTTTAAGCAGTATATCATTCAAGAATTTTCTTTTCTTTCCCCTTATCAGCTTATTCGTTTCTTTTCTCGCTTGTTCGTACGCCTGTCTTTTGTTTCTTGTTGACCTTTCCAAGTATTTCTTTCTGAGTGTATGCTTTTCAGCTATCTTTCTTTCACACTCTTCATCAAACCAAGGGTTCCTGGGCTGTTTGGGCATGTTTCCGACACTTGATTCCACTGCTCTTACAATTGCTTCTTTTAAATCATTCCAGTCTTTTTCGAGTGATTCCTGGGAGTTCTGCTCAGTGATCTGACCTGGTAAGCTATTTACAAGGGCGTTGTGGTAGTGCTCTTTGCCTTCTGGTGTTTTTAGAGCCTCCGTATTGATTTTTGGAATAGTTGGTGGTTTCCGTGTCCTGTTGTTTGCAATTCGGCTCCTATAGGTGGCTACCACCATGTAGTGGTCTGAATCACAGTTGGCGCCCCTATAAGTCCTTACATTTGTTATGCTCGTTGCCCCCCTTCTTTCTATCAGGACGTGATCAATTTGGTTATGGTGTCTACCATCTGGTGATGTCCAGGTCCGTTTGTGTATGTCTTTTCTTGGAAATTGAGTTGAGGCCACGATTAGGTTTCTTGATTCTGCAAAATCAATCACTCGGGTTCCATTATTATTAGCGTTCACAACTATAACTTATAAAATAACTAAAACAAACGTGTTTATAATAATTTTCGAAGCATAATTTGCGACTTTTTTTCCATCGAGGTAATTTCATATAATTTGCGTTTCGGCGTGGAACGCGTCTAGATATTATCTTCAAAAATAAGATATATATTTTTTAAGAGCTTACAAACTTCAAATGTTTAAGGCGATCCCCTAGTACTTGACCTATTCGGAATCGGGGAGAGTAAAGGACTTCAGGGCGTTGACCAATAAAAACCATAATCAGTAGCCAACAACGGTCCGCAAGTACAATTTTACAGAACGAAGCGACGCGGAGAACAGAGCAACGTCTTTTCGGCCCGAAATCCGGGCGGAATATACTACGCACTATCGGCCCTTCTGCAGATGGCGCAGGGATTATATTCCCAGTTGGGTAACGCACTGGGAAAAAACATCGCCGAAATTTATGTTTTATTTCATTTTGTGAAGTTTGGGAGTAAATATCAATTTTTATTGCGATTAATATAAAAGAAACTGAATTTGCCACATGAAAAAATAAAACCATATCTGAAAAGGGGTATACAAATAGGAGAGTTTGGACTTGAAATCTTTTTTTATAGACCTTATTCTTTATTTTTTTCTAGGCTTATTAAAAGACTAGACTCTAGGCTTAAAAAAATACCGATATTTTTAAGGGCCAAGATATGTTCTACATGCAGTATTTAATTGAAGCATCTATAATACTTCTAAGCGATCAAATTTTCAAAACAAAAACACGTGATTCTGTATGATTTTGCACTATTTAGTATGGCGATGTATGTAAGAAATCGGTAGAAATTCGGGTGGCGGCGTATCCCCGCTCAAAAAGAAGAAGATGGAGATATATGTATTTCTATGGAGGGAATTTCATACAATTCTTGATTTCTAAATGTTGTGGATTAAAATAAATTAATTTAATTAATTATAATGGATAACCAGAAAGTTTTAGCAACATTCAATAGAATTTATAAATGTATTTTGTTTTAACAGCTAAAGTGATAATATAATTTAAGTCAATAAACTCTCTTCGGTCAACTTTCCACCGGACACGAATGCATCCGCTTTCAACTCCTGCATTAATACTAATACCAACCTTACAGGAAGTTGTCATTTTACTTGTAATATGGGGATACTTGAATCGCTGGGGCGACATTGATAATCGCGAATATCTGAACAACACTCGCATAATCAACTTCTAGTGCCAAAAATTAAATCAACTTTTGCCCAAAAGCACGAATCCTACCTCGCACCTCTCATTTTCAACTCCTTCCTAAAAGAAACCACGTATTGCATTACAAAAAAAAACCTAAAATGATTATATGAACATTTCAATACATGGTTACTATACAAAAAAGGGCAAGCATCACCAAATTACTGATAATCTATTCACAGTTTGAGAGGTGGGTATGGGTACCGCCGCCCCGGGAACGATTTATTGAATAACCAACAACTCTGCCATAAGTAACCCCAAATGGTTCGCTACGTTTGGTGACTTAGCATGGATGCCCGGGTCCATGGGAGTGAGGGGGGCGAGAGAGACTGGTTAAGGTAGGTCTTTCATCCTCTCCAGCCGGAATTGCCTCGCGGTTGGAGGGATGGATTCATACGTCCGTTACTCCTGGACACACTGACGCCAGATTCCTACCCACCACACAAATTTCCTTTTCAAAACTTCATATCCTTCCTTTTATTTAAAAAAAACCCGCACTGCATCCACTAAGATAACATAGGCCCTGAGGGAAATTATTTTCCTCAGGGCCGATGTCATGATAAAGAAATTTCGATAGTTTAAAAACATGTGCAATGAATACGACATTAAATTTTCAAACACTGAATCTCCAGGTACTTCCCCACCTTCCTCTTCCCTATCTCCTTCTCCCCCCCCACTACCCTCAGCCTCACAACATACCCCAATTGGGGATGCCATAGTCTCACTGGCTTCAGACGGGAGCAGTTGGGACTCTTGTGAGGTATTCATGTAAAAAAAAACACAATTTCTTTTAATAAAAAAAATCGAGTGTGCTTTAGACCACACGACTGAAGTAAAACTTCACTAACTTATGCCGTCCATTAACAATATAACAATAACAGAAATAAAAATATCCCCATCCCCTCAAAATCTCCATCAACTCAACTCAGCTCTCAGCTCTCAACTCAACTCATATCATTGATTAGCTTTTCACATTGATAACGTTTCATATTGATTAGCGTGTCACATTTTTTCGTAACGTTTCATATTTTTTCGTAACGTTTCATAAAATATTCATCATTTTACCCCCAAGTGTCGAGCGTGCGTAAAGAAGTTTTACTTCAAAAAATATTTAGTTTCAAAGTTAACAATTGATTAAAGTCACCTCATTTTACGCCTATAAAACCCGCGTGGGAAGGCAGTAATTTCCACAGCGTTACACATAGCTTGCTTTGTCCCACATGCTAATTACAGTGTTAGATTCGTCATGCCCACATTCAATGCCTTGGTCATTTGTCCTACAAATGTACATATTCAATTATGCAGATTTCTATAAATACAAATTGCATTCATATTTCGCACTACTGAAAGTAGAATGTATGGTTCGAGCAAATATACCAGTTGTCCCAAACAACACCATATTTGTGTGTACTGAAAACCTTCTTTGTGTGTAGTTGGAAGTAAGATTGTAGGTATGTATTATAAGTTTGTACAGCGCCCTTGAAGTGATTTTTCTATACAAGTCATCAAAATATTATTATTATTATTGGTGCATGTGTATTCTCTTCAGCAATGTTTTTTTTTACATTAGCTCCACGCAGGAGGCCCTGAAGAAAATAATTCCTATCTGAGCCAATTTCATCTTTGGGGATACCCGGACACCTCTGCAATTTCACAGGCGGGTATGGATACCGCCGCCCCGGGAACCATTTATTGAATAATCAACACCTCTGCAGCCCGGTCACCCCAAGTGGTTCGCTATAATAATAATAATAATATTTGGATAATTTGTAGAGCGCCGTTTTTGTGAAAAATCACCTCAAGGGCGCTGTACAATTTATTAAGAATTCAAAGGTTCTATCTAATTCTACTATTTACAAATGGATACAGAAACATACTTATCTGGCAGGTCACTTCCAATAAACACACTTTAATTAGAAAGTTCATGCTTGGAGAAGATACGGATTTGCACGCGGAGGACATTATATTTAAAACACTGGACATTGCATGATTTTACATTTGCTACCCCCATCACTATTAGTATAACGTTTATGAAAATATTAGTGGCAAAAGTAGAGTTTATTTATTTTGAAAGACTGGAGAATTTAGGACTCTTTAATGTCTGCAAATATATACCACCACACTAAAGGGGACTGAGGGAGGAACCGAGTACCCGTGAATAAAATAAACATTTTATTGCTATCTCATTCTCTCGCATGCTAAATCCTATAGATGTATGTGTTTGTCTCTTTTTTGTGTCACTCGCTTCCGTTTCATCGAGTTTCAAATTCAGAAATTGAACACGACGATTAATTTTTATGTTTATGTTTCTGTTTGTGTCCTAATACCCTCCTAGAATTCAAAGCAAAATTTTAATGTTCTCATCAATAAATTACGGCAGCTGGCGTTGCAATTATTTGAAATCTGCAATGCACTTTGCATTTTTAATATCGTCTGAAAGAGTAAATTAATATAAATAAGCTTATATCAGATCATTAAAACAGCAAATGCTTCTGATATTTAATTTAAAAATATTACCTACCAAGCTTTTATTATTTTTTTCTTCTTTTAATATGACTACTAACTCTGCATTCATATAGAAATTACTGTAGATACGAGTATTTAAAATGTTTGAGATTTATTACACTTTCATAAACTTTTATTTTATACTAGCTGGGTTACCCGGCTTCGCTCAGGACAACATTCTAGACATACTCCGCCACTCCTTCCAGAACTTTCTAGAGCTCTATGGAACCTTCTAGAACTTTCCGAAAGACTGTTCTAGAAATTTCAAGAGGGCGAAACATCCAGCCCTTATATCTTAAAAAGCACGCCCTTTAGGTAAAAACGGTAACCGTCATCCTGGATCTACCACTAGGCATATATAACTAACTTGATCGCACCGGGACTCTTTCTGCAAGTTTTTTGGACTTTCTTTTATAATATGTATGGATTAATACTTTTAAATATTTATTTTTTTGTTGAGGGTTGTAGTAAAAAAATATATCGCTTGCGACGAACTAAAATTCCAGAAAACATCAAGTTTGGACGTAATTAGCAATTTGTTATGTGTCGAGAAAGCAGGAGTGCCCGGGTTAGTGGGGTGAGGTTTGCCTAGTTCTTGGCGGTGGATACGTTTGCCCATCTACTGCATTTATTTGGGAGGCGGATATGGGTAACAAACACTTCTGCCATAGGTCACCCCAAGTGGTTAGCTACGTTTGGTGACTTAGCAGGGGTGCCCGGGTTCATGGGGGAGGTTTGTCCAGGTCCTAGTGGCGGACGCGTCTGCCCTCCTGCTGCATGGCGTGCCGGATCAAGAAAGACAGGTTAAGGGAGGCCTTTTGACCTTTCCATCCGGACTCTCGACCCAGGGATGGATTGATACGTCCGTCACTCCTGGCCCCACTGACCCCCAGATTCCTACCCACCCCTCATACCTTTTTTCTTCCCAGAACTTTCTAGCCTTCCCTTCCGTTCCTTAAAAAGACCCCCCACACAGCATCCCCTAAGATGACATAGGCCCTGAGGGAAATTATTTTCCTCAGGACCTGCTGCGTGGATCTAATGTGAAAAAAAATGACGAGCCGGATTGGAAGAAAGTGGTTGAAGGAGACTTAACCTAGACCTCTCCAGCCGGACTCTCTCGATACATCGCCACAGTTGGTGGTATGTATTCATACGTCTGGCACTTCTGAACACATTGACCCACAGATTCTTACTTATCCTTCATACCTTTTTCCTTCCCAGAGCTTCCTATCCTTCCTCTCCTTCCTTTCCCTGAAAAGATCTCCACATTACATAGTTTTGGAGGGATTCTTTTTTCCTGTGTGGAAGAGCTAATATAAAAAATGTAGATATTTATTGTTATCAAGTTTAATTTGTAGAACTCCATTTTAATTTTAATTTATGTTTGATAATGCCCTCAGAAGGCGAAACAGCTGTCACACGTAATAATAATTACCAGCAGAACTTGTTTATAAATAAACTGTTTTTATTAAATTAATAATAAAATTATTGAATATATAAAATAAATAAATAAAAAATTATTTTAAAAAAATTATTAAAAAAAAAATATTAAAAAAAAAATAATAAAATGAAGATATTAAAAATATGTTTGCAAAATGTATGGTTTAATTCAAAACCGTCAGGTAAGAATTTCCTCAACTATTAGGCGCACAGTCTTTTAAATTCCGGTATTAAATAATAATACTGACATTAAAATTCTCCTTCATCCTTGTAGGGTCGCCAAAATATTCTCAAATTTGGACATCCGATACCTGTCCTGAATTACGATATCTGAAATTTAATAACACCTGTTAAAATTTTGGTCAGCATTGGTGCCACTAGCTAGTAACTGTGTTGGTAGTAATAATAGAAGGTTCATAAATATATATTTTTTAAATTATTGAACACAATATTAGCGACTCTCAAACGAATGTTTGAAACGGAAAAATCATAAAAGTTACAGTCGCATCTAGGAACCTAGGACATTAGCCTTGCCGGAGCTCTGCTCTTACCACTGAGCTACTTATAAGTAAGACTGATAGGCGTTCATAAATGACTATCAGTTTGTCGTATTATTTTGATGTTTGTACGCGATGACATTCGAATCGCAAATTTGACTGACATCTCTTGAATGAGGATTACGCGACAAACGCACTGTCATCTATGTCGTTAGGGTAACTACTTTTAAAAGTTTCTGTCTTAACACAAGCGCGGTATTTATTCAGCTCGAAACGGAATACCGCATTTAGGAAAACTGTCAAAATGTGTCGTATACGGCCGATTTGACACGCGTTACGCTGTCGCAAAAGTTATAGAATCGTCCTTCTTGTAACGAAAAAATAAATATTTGGCTGGTGTTGCAATCATTGCATAACTGTGAAATAAATAAAAATTAAAGGTCCCAAAATATACAGTGCTGAAATGAGCGTACCTAACTAACAAGATCAATAAAGATATATTGATCGTGGACTCGTCGCATAGTCATCGCATAATCGTTATGACTTACAGAATATCCTGGAAAGGTGGAGACAGATCCTGGAGGATAATGGCCTAAAAATTGGCAGGAAAAAGACTGAACTTGCCATTTAAAGACAAAAATGCTGTAACTCCTTCGATGCAACCGGATGGAGTAACATTATCCAACTGAGACTCGTTTAAGTATCTGGGTTCACTCATTTACAGAGACGGAGGATGTGCAGCGGATGTCAACCATACAAAATGAAATCAGGAATCTTGTGTGATCCGAAAATGCCAATAAAACTTAAAGGAAAGATATACCAGACTATTAATTGTTAGACCCGCGATTATGTACTGCTTCGATTGCTGAACTATAAACAACTCCTACTCTAGGCAACTCGAAACAGCAGAAATGCGAATGCTTAGATGGTCGGCAGGAGTATCACTAAAAGATAGGATTAAAAGTTCACGCATTCGTGGTAGCCTGGGTGTCACGGAAATACACAGTAAGCTGGAGGAACGTCAGATGAAGCAGGCAATGTCTATGGAACTTCATCGACAGTCATCCAGAGGAAGACTAAACAACTCCTGGATGACTCAATGCTTCAAAATATTACAGAGAAACGGCCTGGATGAAAGTGATACCGGAACCGAAGAAGATGTAGCCTGAGAACGAAAAGAGCCGACCCCAACAGCCTACCTGGGCAATGAGTGCAAGAAAGAAGAAAGAGGAAGATTGATCATGGATGCAAGTTTGAACAAATAAAGGGATTAGGAGAGTGTCACAAAAAAAGATATCCGTAATCCTTTTTAATTACATGTTTCCGGTAATTTTAAATAACGTGATATTCTACATTTCGTTTAATAGAAATATCTTTCGACATTTCAGTGGCATTGATTTATCGATATTTCAAAACTATATTATCAATGTCGGTATTGCATCAATGAGTGCAGGCAATTTAAAGCAGTGACGTCTCGTAAATTTGCAGCGATAATGCTAATGAGCTGTTTCATATCTTTACATAGTATAAAATGAAGTCGCTCCCGCTGTCTGTGCGCTTAGATATTTTAAACTACGCAACGGATTTTCATGCGGTTTTCACCAATAAATATAGTAATGCCTGAGGAAGGTTTTTAGGTATATAATTTGTCAAGATTTTGTGTAAATTGGTTGAAATATATAATATATACGGGCAGCGGGCTGGCAAGCGGGTGGTGTGGATTTGATTTAACAGATGGCGTTGGTTACAAAGGTTGGGTTATGGCGTTGTCAGTAGATGGCATAGAGATGTGCACATTTTGCATACTGGAAGTGCCCACTTGCATAGAAGAATGGGATCTTCTGCTGTACACACGCCAAGTAGCCGTCCCAAACAACATGACGTTCAGAATCAACGAACTTCTTCATCAGGGTCACCAATGTAACCATGTGGAAGTACTGAATCCACAAAGCAGCGGTAGACCCATTATCCTTGAGGGATTCCAGATGATTCTGAAATTTAGTCAAAGCTGACACCAAAGAAACTCTTCAAATTTGTCTGGAGTAAGTTCCTCCATGCTGGTCAGCATAGTCAAGATCTCTCTCTTCTCTTCCATTTAATTTTTAACAATAAAAAAATATTTTTTAACAATAAAACTTGCATTTTTAACAATAAAAACGGTTTTTCTTTTTAAACTTGACATTTTCCCCCCTCCATATCTCCCTAGGCATTGACCCTAACAAAAAAATTTATAGAACCTTTTTTGTAGAAAATTTTATGTAAATAATTTAGTACATCAAAACTTTTTCGATAGAGGTAGTATTTTTCGAGTTATTAACGAAAAACTAGAAAAAGGGAACTTTAGAGACCCCTCTACCCTTAGCTCCACCCCCACCCCTCAGTACTTTTAGTACGTTGTTAAGAACACCTTCCCCTATAACTGTGCCAAAATTCGCTTCTACACGAATTTTGTCTTCGTTGCCTGGACTATAGCCGTCACTGTTATAGTTGACTATTCATTAAGTAGGTAATAAAATCGGTGTTTTATCAATACAATAATAATTTTATCAAAATACGTGTCTTCTACTATCTGACATGACGGATATTTCTGATTATGCGAGTACAATGTGATAACATGGACTCATCAATAATTATAAAGCAATCCAGACTGATTTGTCTTCAAATTGAATCATTGGAAATCCGAGGTCAAATATTATTGAGAAAAAATTTAGGCCGGAGTCCAGATCATCACCATAATGAATTATTTAATACGTCATAATGAAAAAGGGGGATACAAATTTTATTGCACTTTAGATTAGATTGTTATATTTTTTTGATAACGACAATATTAATTGTTAAAAAGCAGATAAAATTTAATATTTTGATAAAAAAAACTTGTTTGATTAATTTAATGATTTCGAAATCGTCATTTTATTTTTTTAAATGATAAATTAAATTTGACATATTTATATTGTTATGATTTTTTATGTGATTGAGCGCCTTTGTTATTAGCGTAATGACCGCGTTTGCGGTACCGTGACGGCAGAAAAATGCAATAGACATACGCGTGAAGGGTATTTTTAGGGGAAGGAAGGGGAAAAAGGTCTGGGAAGGAAAAAGGTAGGAGGATTGGGTAGGAATTTAGAAGTCAGTATGTCCAGGAGTGGCGGACGTAAGTATGAATTCACCCCTCCAACTGCGATGCAAGGCGATGTGTCGAGAAAATCCGGCTGGAGAAGTCAAAAAGTCTCCCACAACCATTCTCTCCTGTTCCGAAAAGCCCTGCCTCCCAAATTGGGTGTGAGCATGAAACTATAATATCCATACTCGGTGTAAGTTATGGCTTGATTTCCGATATGTTTTAGGAAGTGGGTATGTTTTGGACGTCTTATGAAAAGATTTTTTTTTATGAGCGGAGACGGTTTACATATAATATATGTATGTATATCTCCCGTGGGCACTTAGGCCATAGGTCCATTGTGCTATCTCCTATTTTACCTCATTCCTTTGACAGTAACTCAGTCCCTTTTATAAAGTTCACCACGAGTGTCATTGGAAATGAAGCTATATCTTCTTGTTCGACAATGTGTCTTCCCAGGTCTCATTTCTCCTCTTCACTCCTCCTTGGTTCCCTGACTGCCCCATGAAGGAAGAGGGCTTCATCTCTTCTCTTCGCTCCTTAGTTCCCCGAAGGCACCACAATGGAGAGTTCACCTCCCCTTGATTACCTAAAGGCCCCACAAGGGAAGAGTCCTATCCATCTTGATTCCCTGAGGGTTCAGGAGGGAAGAGGACTTCATCCCTCTTCCTAACTCCTCAATGATTCCCTAAAGGGAAGAGTTCACAGAGATAGCTTCATTTCTCCTCTTCACTCCTACATGGTTCCCCGAAGGCCCCACATGGGAAGAGGGCATATTCTCTCCACCTCACTCCACCTTGGTTCCTCGAAGGCCCCACGCTGGAAGAGTGGCCTTCCCCTTGGTTCCCTGAAGGCCCCACAAGGGAAGAGTTCATGGAGGTGGCCTCAGATCTTCTCTCCACGGCTTCTCCTTTTGGTTCCTCCTACAGGCCCCAGGAAGGAAGTCCACAGAGGTGGTCTCAACACCCTGGGTTCCCAATAGGCTCCTAGTTTTCGATTTGTCCAGTTTTTGTCCCACGAATGACCAGGGAAATAGAAGGTCCACTCCAGCACAGCCCCGAGTACTGTAGTAAGGTCTAGGCACTGTTCGTGACACTGTTCCCCAGGATATTCAGCCTGAGCACGGTAGCTCACACCTTGGCTTGGGATGGCTATTGCAGGTTTTGTGTTTCTACTCGGAGAGTATCATAAAATTTTGCTTTTGTTTTCAAAATACGCTCATTACAGAACATATTTTATATTATAGTTCCCAATTATGTCCTCTGCGTGCGAACTGTGTCTTAATTTCTCTAAACAAACAATAACAGTGTTAATCTCTAGTGACCCTCCAGGTAAGTATGGTCTTGTATATATTTTCTGCCTGTACAGTGCATTTTTACAACAGCATCGCGTTCATTGTCCAAATCATTGCATATATAGTTTCATATCGGTGATCGATGAACCGGTGGATGCAAATTTTAGCCGTAAGTTGTTGTTGTCTATAGTTGAAATAAGATTGTATAAACGTATTATAAATTTGTACAGCGCCTTTGAGGTGATTTTTCACAAAAACGGCGCTATACAAGTCATCCAAATATTATCACAAAAGATTACTTCAGCCGTTTATGAAAATCCATATGAAAATTATATTGTGACAAATTCTGTAGATATACACCGATATCGGATCAAATCTACCGATCTACTAAAATCACTCAAATTTCTTAAATATTATTTAATAAATCTCGTGTTTTGAGTCATAATCTATTAGTCTCCTCATTAACCTCTAGAGTGCCAAGAAATCCCCAATAGATTTCGGACATATGTACCTACTCGCCGTGTGCCGGGGAATATCTAGCGATGAGTCGTTTATGAACGAGCCGCTCAATTGAGCTAACTCTTTTTAATGAGCCGTGTTGAAAGTTTTTATTATTACCGTGACGATTCACGGTTATGGTACCGTAACGGCATAAAAAGGCAATAAACAAACGTTCCTTATCACTTATCACAATAATGCTGCAAATCTTTCAAAAGATGAGATGCACAATGTACGTAGGTCTGTTTCCTCCAAAGGAATAAAAATCATAATTTTCTTGCATCTCTCTCACACACCACACCGTGACGTCTCCGTAGACCCTACAATACTACTAGCCGTGACGATAATTTTGAAAGTATGGAATATAGTTACAAGGATAATATTAAGTAGTGAGTGAATTCCAAAAATTCAAAAACGTCAAATGTCAATGCGCTGATGGTTCTGAACAGTTTTATAGATCAGAAAAAAGTATAAATTTGCCTGAAAAAGCATACTTTGTTTTTTTTTTTAAGAAAGAAAATTAAAAAATTCAATTTGCTGTATAAACGTAATTTCAATGTATCACCAATTAGCACTCTTTGCCCAACCCATTTCTTAAGGCTTATGTGTTATATAAAATGCCTACAATCTCTAAATCTTTATTGATTTTAGTATATATTTTTTTATACAAACACAGCACACATATCCACAAGATAGCAAATAATTATCTTCTAATCCTTAATGCACACAGGGAACTCCTCATTTTGTTAAGTAGTAAGTCACCAGGTCAATAAATACTTTTGACAAATTCTTAATCACATCATTTAGGACGGGTTTTTTCAGAAAATTTGACGGATTCATCAAATATTTGAAGTAAATTTTTTGACGGCTGGCGTAGTCCTGTGGTAAGACTCGCAAACCGAAGGTCGCGGGATCGAATCCCTGCGTGGCAAATAAATTTTATTTGATTAATTTGTGTTAATCCACAATTTATTCATTTAAAATAATATATAGTATATTTGCGGCATGTTCCAGAGTGGTAGATACTCTCAGTATCGCCCTGGTGTAAGACCACCATTCAGAATTGAAACGTTGTTTGAAATGGCACTAGCCGTGTTTGGTAACCAGATCTGAATAGCCAGGTAATTCCCCACCTTCCTCTTCCCTATCTCCTTCCCCTCCCCACTACCTTCAGCCTCACAACATACCCCAATTGGGGATGCCATAGTCTCACTGGCTTAAGACGGGAGCAGTTTAGACTCTTGTGCGGTATTCATAAAAAAAAATAATAAAAAGACAAGATCAACAACAAGATTGTTGATTTGTTCAAAAGCTGAAACGGTCTTAAAACTAGAACTGGCAAACTTTCAACTGCCAAAAAAGAAAAATGGAACTGAATGACAATTTGTGATGACTTCGTCACGCGTGAATTTCTGCGAAACTGGGCCTAAGAAGGTACCTAAATGTGAAGTTTTTCAATTTTATTGAAATAACAAATTAATCAATTTTGAAGGTTATTATACCCTTGTGTTTGTGTGGGTATAATGTCACCCACCCTCTTCTCGGCTCTTCTTGGCTCTTCGTGGCTTTTCTTCTGGGATCTTATCGTCTCTTCTTGGCTCTTCGTGGCTTTTCTTCTGGGATCTTATCGTCTCTTCTTAGCTCTTCTTGCATCTTCCCGGATCCTCTCTCCCCTCTATGGCTCGTCCCGTCCTTCCTGCCCCCTTTTAAAACTTCTCGACTCTTCTTGAATCTGCTTGTCCCTTGTCTCTTCTAGACTCTTCCAGTCTCATTTTGTCTCTTCTTGGCTCGAATTGGCTCTTCTTGTATCTTCTTGCATCTTATTCCCTCTTCTTTACTCGCCTTGTCTCTTCTTGAATCCTCTTACCTCTCGTTACCACCCAAGCTTGGCTCCTTTGTACTCCTTACCTTAATAATCTTCCTCTGTACTCTGTAATAATTTAGTTTATATGTTTATTGTCCCGAAGAAGGTTGAGATCAACTGAAACCGGTCAACGGTATTCTGCCGTGATGCGCTTCCTCCTTATTTTGCCAACGTTTCAGACAGGGATACAGTTTCCATCATCAGGGCAGATGTGATAATGACGATCGATCGTATCCGATAAAATGGTTGGTGAATATTTAGGTACTAATAAAAATAATGACGCACATCTGAAGATTTGCTTTTCTATTCCTAATTCTATAATATAATCCAAATTATATAGAATTTCAATAATTATCTGTGGGTTTCTTAGTGCGTGAGTCTTATCTGTAGGAATATTCCAAAATACAAAGAGGTAATAAAAACCATTAAAATTCGTCATCACTCGTCACAAATTAATAGCACTTAATATTTGGGAAAGCACGGCGTGATATCTTATTTTATGAAGTTTTTTTATTAATCTAGTCATAAATATCTGATGAACGACTGCGCGGCCTTTTTCATACAAAACTTATATTTGGATTTTTGGCCAAAAATCTGAAAGGAATTGAAAAAAAAATAATCAAAAGGTACCAAAATCAAATGTCAAAAATGTTAACGTTTTTTATGAATATACCTAGTATTAAATACCTGATGACATGCGTGGCTTTTGGCTCATATAAAACTTAGGTAAATACTTGAATGAATCTGCGGACAAGTTCACCAGCGAAAATTAAAATATTACTTCGCTTTTAAAATTGCTGATGATTTTAGAAGCTTTTATTAACGATGGCATGTTTACAGCCTTCGACAGAGGTTTGTTTGCCTTTACGTATTATACGTAATTTCGTGTTATTTATTTATCTTTTTTGTTAACTAATTTAAAATTATACGAATACTTTAAATTAATAATTTTAAATTAGCGAAGTAAAAAAATATTTTTGTAATCAAAAAGTATAGTAAGTATCTAGTATGGTTGATAGCTAGATACTTTTTTTATTTGTTTTTTTAATTATTAAATATAATTTTTCATCGTTTTGGAGGCGTCTTTGGAAATTTTTGGTGGGTTGATCATATCTATATCTACTACACTATATATCTACTTCTACTACAGTATATAAAGAGGTAATATTTGTTTGTTTGTTTGTTTGTGTGTTTGTTTGCATCGAATAGGCTCCGAAACTACTGAACCGATTTGAAAAAAATTTTCGTTGTTGGGAAGCTACACTATCCCTGGGTGACATAGGCTATATTATATTTTCAAAAAAAATAGGCATCCTTACTAAAACTTCAATAATGTAACCCAGGGTGTAAAAAGTTACCTAAAATATTCTTTAAATCGCGTGCGCTGCGAAAACTATTGATGATAGAATAAAATAATGTACTACGACTTTATAGAACAAATCATTATTTACAATAAAGGTCGCGACCGCATATGTCTAACTATTATGGTTATGCCACAATAAGTATTCTTTTATTTTAAAAAAATTATTAAAATGTCGCCGCTTGAAAAGGCTCTTTATTTGTATCTTGGTTTTAATCCTTATCAAAATAAATTACTTCATATTCAAGACAGCTTCAATACCATTATTTAACTTTTTGAATTTTTCAATTCAGACATTTAATTAGAAAGATATCACGAGTTTAAAAATGTTAGTATTAGAAAAAAGTTTCGGCCACGGGCCGGGCGGGAGAAGTCAAGAAATGAAGTGCCAGGGGGGTTGGCGGGACGGGGGAGCGGGAGAGCGGTGGCGGGGAAGGTGGAAGTGGAACGCTGGAGGGGAACGCACGGGAAAGGACATGCAAGGAGTAACATTTTATTTATTTGAATATGGTATTGCAACGCATGCCGGGAAACAGCAATATATTATAAAAGAAAGTCCAAAAAAACATGCGGACCGCAAAAACTCAGAAACGAGTCCCGGTAAGATCAAGGGAGTTATATGGTGAGGTAGATCTCTATCCCCACTAGGCAGTGGCGTAGCGTGGGGGGGCGGGGGGGCGGCCCGCCCCGGGCGGCACTTTTGGGGGGGCGGCAAAATTTCACAATCAATAATCATCTTGTAAAAATTTTAACTACTTAATTTCATATTTTTGTTGCACCTGCGATTCGGACCGATTGAACTGAGTACGGAATTTTTCATTACTTTTTCTGTGACGAAACGGGGAATCTCCTTTTTAATAAAAGACAAATAACTTTGTTTACATCACTTTTATTGGTACGTAAACAATGTTGATTGTGTACCAATAAAAGTGATGTAAACAAAGTTATTTGTATTTTTATTAAAATAAATAATGCCATCACAAAGTGAAAACCTTTCCGAAGAAGTTTTCTTCGAAAAATGAATCTCCTTTCTTTATATGAATGTATAATAATGTCATATCGATCACTTTAGCTATTGGCAATACCGTCTGTAGGGAATTGCAAGAATTCCCCTATTTGGTTTTACGCTAGGATTGTATTCAGTGATCATAAAGATTTAATTAAAAGTAGTTAGTTTTGTGTTCAGAATGTAAAATTCCAGTTGTGGATTCATCTGACAACACATTTCGAAAGAAAACATATAATTTGAAGTGCTTTATAAAATTCTTGCAGACAATTTATGTGCCGCCAGAATCAAAGAAAAAACATTTTCGTGTTCCGAGTGTAGTTTTAATTCACAGCTTACAGATTTAATTAAAACCACTTTTGTGTTCAGAATGTAAAATTCCAGTTGTGAATTCATCCAACGACACATTTCGAAGGAAAAACTTATTTGAAGTGCTTAGTAAAATTCTTGCAGACAATTTATGTGCCTCCAGAGTCAAATAAAAACCTTTTTCATGTTCTGAGTGTAGTTTTAATTCACCGCATACAGATACAATTTAAGCCAGTTTATTGTTCAGAATGTAAAATTCCAGTTGTGGATTCATCTGCTAACACATTTCGAAGGAAAACATAACTTTTTTCGACGTGCAGTTATAAAATTCTAGTTGCAGACAAATTATGTGCTGCCAGAAAGAAGAAAAACCGTTTTTATGTTCTGAGTGTAGTTTTAATTCACCGCATACAGATTTAATTAATAAAAATCAGCAAATAAATAATAAAAAAGGGATCACTACCCCCCCCCCCCCATTCCTGAAGAAGTACTTATATAAGGGGGGGGCGGCAAAATTTTCCTCCGCCCCGGGCTGAAACTGGACCGATTTTCAAGACTTTTTTATCAACTGCATTAGAAGAAAAATTATCTATGCTGTTTTAGACCTTTTTTTAAAATACTTTGTCTAGTTTATATAGGTAGGTACTGAGTGTTTGTTGATGGCGTTCAAACCAGGCAATTTTAACTCCTATTAGAAGTAACTTATCAAAAAAGCAATACGTACCGACAAGCTAGTGGTCGATATCTATATTAATTATATTATATTAAAAAAATATTTGCACTTGTGTCAAAATTCAGAGGGGAAATTGGGGAATACCTTCCTGTTATCTATCTATTATGGTAATGTAGGTACTTGATGCCACGACTCGTATTCAGATTCATATCTCCTGCTATATCCTTTTAAAAACTTAGGTTTAGCTAGCTCATGGTTTAATCACGTAAGCCTAAAATAGTTATATAAATCTATTGTTTAACAGCAGGAAATATCTGACACGATGTCCAGTTGATAAGTGAAAAATCTCCGAAAAATTTAAATTAGAGTTGAGTGTGCGGTTAAATGTAGGCGTGTACCCTCTATCTGGTACAATACTCAGATTAATCATAAACACCACCAAATCAATTATTATGCACAAAAGTATTTTTTTTTATATGAGATCCACACAGTAGGCCCTGAGGTAAATAATTTCCTTCAGGGCCTTCGTCATCTTTGAGGATGCTGTGTGGAGAGTTTTTTTTAGAAAAGGAAGGAGAGGAGAGTTCTGGGAAGGAAAATGGTTTAAGGGGTGGGTAGGATTCTGGGGTTCAGTGTGTCCTGATCATTCACCTCCAAGACCTAGACAAACCTAGCCCCATGAACCCGGGCACCCCTGCTAAATCACCAAATGTAGCGAACCACTTGGGGTGACCTATGGCAGAGGTGTTGGTCATCCAATAAAGGTTCCCGGGGTACCGGTACCCATTCCCGCCTCCCAAAATTCCCATGTAGTGAATTAAACCAAATGTTGATGTTTTCTGAGATTTTTGAAAATGTCGTATTAATATACCGGACCGTTATGCCTCCCAGTGTTATTTTATAGCATATCCAATATGTAAAACAGAGACACTTGTAAATAATATTTGATTTGTGGTGAACATTAGAATATTGGTTTCCTCATTTTCTCAAAACTTTGTATTTGGAGATGTCTGACTAATCAACTGGATCAGGGGTCTCCAAACTTTTAAGCCGGAGGTCCGTACTGATTACTCCAGAGAGTCCCAAGGGCCAAAATCTATAATTTTAATTTTTAAAATTTATTTTCCTGCCATTATCTATAATTTATAGACAATTCGCCGAGCACGCGCTCTGAGCAAGCACACGTGTGCTAAATTCGCTGGTTCAATTACTAATTGTGTTATATTTTTTTGTCACGACTGCGACGCTTAACGACATCTGGTGGTTAAGCCTCGATGACACACGGCGAGTTTACAAGCTACTATCTACTAAGTTTAAAAGCGGGTGAATCGGCGAGTGAGATTGTCATGATGACACTCAAAACTGTCTACTCGCTCAGTAGCTCGCGACATTTTTGTAGGAAACTGGACTCGCACGTAGCTGCTAGCGCCAGTAGCGGAAATAACGTTAACTAAGTCTTCAGACAATTGACAGTCGAAATCAGCTGTTAATTGGCAGCCATATTGGAAACATTAGTAAACCAATCACGAGTTGGCGTGTAGCGGGTAAAGTTGACGACCTCTCAACTTTTTTCGTAGATTGTCAACAATCTGCTAGTTAGCAAGTAACACGATAACACTGAGCGAGTTTACTAACAGATAGTTTTAAAAGATATCTATGTAACGGTGTTTTGGTTTGAATTTGTTTTTTTGGGTGTGATTTACTATGGAAAGTATGGCAAAGAAGCGAAAAGTAGACTGTGAATGCAGAACATTCCAAGATCAATGGAACTTTCAATATTTCGTAATTGAGTCCAGTAAGAAAGCACTTTGTTTGATTTGCAATGAAACCATAGCAGTTCTCAAAGAATATAATATTAAACGTCATAATGAAACGAAACATTTTCAAAATTTCTCAAATATACAGGAAGTTTGCGGACAGAAAAAATTGAAGCTTTGAAGCGTGGATTAAAACCGCAGCAATCTTCGTTTACGAAACTCAATGCTGAACAAGAGGCTGCAACTCGTGCCAGCTTTCGTGTGGCTCTTGAATTCGGCGAATTCGCCGCTTCTGAGCAAGGTTTTAGACATAAGCTGTCGCGGGCCTGATTGATGACACTGGTTCTAAGATGTCGCGGGCCGGATTAATGACACTGGCGGGCCGGATGCGGCCCGCGGGCCGTAGTTTGGAGACCCCTGAACTGGATGATCGATATGTATTTTCGTGAGTTTATCATTTTTTTGTTCGTAAAGGCCAAGCGTTGAAGAAATGGGTCAATTAAATCTTTCGAAAAAGATACGAAAACGGTTTGGTTTAATAATAAGTATTTTAAAGTAAGATATCTTTTGTGGCATAATATTTTTACAACAAGTAGTTAGGTAGGTATACTACCTATTATATACTACAGTAATACAAATACATATTTTAAAATTCCGTATCATTTATTTATTTTATTAAAATTGTTGAACCATAGAAACATCCTCTTACAGCACAATATTTCTTATTTTAATATTTTTTAAACATTAGGTAAAATAGATAGGTTTAATGTTTTTAAAGAGTATTTAAATAAATCCACATTGTTTAAATAAATTTATTGTAATTTGGCAGGTGGGTTCCGGTACCACGCACCGCCCGGGAACCATTTATTGGATAACAATAGTCAACCCAAGTGGGTGGAGATTTAGCAGGGGTGCCCGGGTTCATCGGGTGACACGTGTCCACTATCCAGGTCTTGGCGGCGGATTCGCCTGCCAACCAACTGCATGGAGGGCCAGATCGTCAGAAACCTTTGACCTCTCCAGATGGTCTCTCCCGACCCATCCCTTTTACTTATTTGAGGGATGGATGGATTCATACGTCCGTCATTCCTGAACACACTGATCCCTAGATTCCTACCCACCCCTCATACCTTTTTCCTTCTCAGAACTTCTTCTCCTTCCTTTTCATAAACAAACCCTCCACACAGCATCTTCAAAGATGACGCGGGGTCTGAGTCTGATAAGTGTGTAAACAAATATAATAAATACCTGAAAAAAGGAGTCCCTTGATACCTAAAAAAAAACACAACTCGAGAAACTGGTTGTAATCTTTAGAGCACCTTGTGCTGTCCTTGTTCTACCGGTACTTTAATGGAAGAAGCTCCGAGGAACTAACATCATTGATCTCCTTGGCACCGGTGCATAGTCGGGAAACACGCCAAACGCGCGCCCAACATACAACGGTTGACATTTTTGTCGCATGAGAACTGGTCGCTTCTACGACTCGTCCCTTAGTTCAACAGCTCGGCTGTGCTCCCTTCAAGACTCATGTTCACTCCTTCCTCCACACAGCATCTCCAAAGATTACATATGGACATTATTTTCCTCAGGGCCTCCTGTGTGGAGTCAATGTTAAAAAAATAAAATAAAATTCAAAGTGAATTTATTTTATTATCTTTCGTTGACTAGAATCTAGAATTACCAGCCGAAGTGAATGCACTTCCACTCCATCATATAATATAGGTATTCTACTTAATCGTGCCAACATTTATTTGGCTGATAGCTGATAAGGGGTCCTACTGATACACTGATGGTCTACCGCCGATAAGGCCTTCAGGCAATACAGAATACCTATACATATATACCTAAATATTATTGTATGTAGGTATGTTATCTTTCCAGTCCACAGTGCATATAATACCAGACTATGTGACATTTGTCATGTTTTGTTGTGAGTCAGAAATGAACTTAGCTATCAGCTGTTCACGGTGATATCACTTTATAATATTACTAGCGAGTTCCCGGCATGAGTAACAAAGCTATTTAATATATAAATTGTTTCTGCCTGCGTGTCCTTTCCCATTCATTGCGTTCCCTTCCATGCATTCAGTCCCGGTACATACAGTTTTCAAACAGCTCGCGTGCCACCTATTGCATTTTTTAAATACAAATTTCACAATGCCAGAGCTCACCACTATACAGGGAGTGCGCACAACAACTCATCAAAGATTCATCGCGATCGGATGAATAGTATAGGAAATAATTTCATAACGCGAGAGCTGACCACTATATATAAGAACCATCGCGGGCGTGTGCACAACAACTCACCAAAGTTTCATCGCAATCGGATGGATTTTTTTTTTATTTTTTTTATTTATTGTTTCAAGATACAATCCCGTTAAACCGCAATAAAGCAGTTTGTCAACAAGATGTTAATGTTTAATTACAATTTAAACATACATACCTACATATTATTATTACTATAACTATATTAATTGTAATAATTAACACACATTAATTAATATAAACAATCTCTATTCAGTAACCATTGTTTCAGCATATATCTGAATCTATTTGTAGAGTCGCATTTTTTTAATATTAATTGGTAACATGTTAAATGTTTTTGGCACGTTAAATTCTTGGGTTCGCCGTCCGTAGTTATTATTATATTTTGGAACAAGCATTCCTTCATTCTTTGTGAACCTCGTATTATGCTCATGTTCCACTCTCTTCTTATAATCAGACTCAGATACATGCTGAATCAATATTTTATACCCATTGACGTATGATATCTAGACGAGCCCTGTGAAATTCAAAATGACTCAAGAAGCCAGCAAAAGCAGGCTCAAGGCCAATTTATGAAAAAGTGCCTGCATTGTTTTGCACCGTTCAGATCGCATAGTGCTTTGTGTTGTATATTTTATCGGTCTACAAGATCTACACTGAAACTAATTTGTGTGTCAGCCGTCCGGACCGAGTTAATTTTTTTAAAACACAAAAATATACCACTTCCGAATATTGTACAAGGTACACACCGCGGACTTTATTTTTGAAAATGTAGTCAGCTATCTGAATACAACAAAAAAAATATACCTTACAGATGTCTTTTAGGCAGCGTTTCAATAAACGTAATAATGTTAAAGAAATTACTTTTGGTCGAGCAATATTTCTGACGTCATGCCACGTAGCCCGGTTCGTTCACTAATACATTGACATACAGGCTCAAAACAAAACATAACGGCTTGTTTAAAATTAAAAGACAACATCTTGTCACACACTGAACGCCCTCGGGTTATTTTTTCAAGCGACTTAGCGAGCGTGTACGGCTAGTTTATACCAAGTAGGAGTGATAAATTCAACTCCACAATACGTGTCGCGTGATATTCAAGGCATCTGATTGGTTGATGAATGTCAAAACTACATAATGGGATTTGAGAACGAACTTTGTGTTTTAGGAACTGGCTTCTCTAGGCTTTTTTGAGCGAGGCGGTGGAATACGATGAAGAGTTGTATTGTTAACATTAATATCATGGCGTCATTATTCACAGGCAAGTTAGTTAGGTAGGGCTTATCTAGACTTAATTGATCGAAGTTTATACCATAATAAGGCCTGCACCGGTAATGTTGTTAAATTCCGCAATGGTTTAGGGACCGCAAAGAAACGTTCATTTTTATGTATTTTTTTTATATGACACCCACAAGAGCTCCCCTGTTTGCACAGATGTAAAGACAGGGGGGCTATTTCATCACCCGGTTGTGAGGAGAGTTCAGGTAGGGGCTGTGGAAAGTTATTCATCAATGCGTGTCTTGAAGTAGTCCCCTAGAATAAATATCTTCTGGATACGAATTTAGATTTTCACGGTCAAAAGTATTTTCGTTAATTGTTTTTGAGGTGTTATTAATTAGTATCTAAAATTTGTTTGGCCAAAAGATGTTTTAGCAAAAGGAATATAAGTAAGAGATTATGCCCTTCGGTTCTAGTATCTCGAACAGTTTGGATTTTATCAAAAACAGTTCTGTGTTTGAAGAGGTATGCTAGCATGTTTTTGGCATAAAGTTGCCAAATGACCAAAACAAAAATTCCAACCGTACTACTTTTTCAATTTTATTTATCTTTAATTTATTGTTCTCCAAAGTGCTATCGCGTTAAATTGTTCTCAACAGGATATTCATTATCGTGATTTATTTTTGTTTAGAATGTTCACGTTCAATTATAATGTAAACGTATTCACATAATATAATTACTAAGTAATTATAAATATACAAATTATTATTATTGATAATTGCTCTCATAATCTAAAATATTATTAAATATTCACGCTAATGAATAATGACTGTTGAATGATATTTATTTATTTATTCGTAAGAAACAAAACAGCTTACAAATAAATAGAAAATAGAGATAAATATGTCAAATGGAGTCTTGAGAAATTCTTTATACAAAATTTTCATCTATTCATGGGCGCTTTGTCAAACTTAGTTCGGTCATAACTAATGAGCGTAATACACGAGCCCGATTTTCAGCCCGATTCCAATTAGAGACAAAAGTCAACATTTTTCGCTTTACGCGATCGCTGTTTTCAACTCTATTTTCATACCTACGATTTCAGTAGGCATCACAACAAACAGTATGGTTCATGTGTTGTTTGCAGTGATGACAATTGAAATCCTAGGCCCTATGGCACCGAACGGACTGAAATTTTGGATTCTTACAAAGAATCACGGTCTGTACACGAATCAATCAAAAAATCTTTGTCAAACTTAGGTTCGGTCATAACTTAGGCCCCATGGCAAGGAACGGACTGAAATTTTGGATTCTTAAGATGAAGCCATACTAAATAATGCAAAATCATACAAAATCGTATGTTTTTGTTTTGAAAATTTGATCGCTTAGAAGTATTATAGATGCTTCAATTAAATACTGCGTGTAGAACATATGTTGGCCCTTAAAAAATCGGTCATTTTTTTAATAAGTCTTTTAATAAACTTAGAAAAAAATAAAGTATTAGGTCTATAAAAAACATTTTTAAGTGGAAACTCTCTAACTTATAAACACTTTTTCGGATATGATTTTATTGCATAATGTGTCAAATTCAGTTTCTTATATAATTATCGCAAAAAAAATTGAAATTTACGCCCGAACCTCACAAAATAAAATATAATATGCATTTTCGCGTTAGTATTTTTGACATCACGGCGACAATACGGCAATCGACGAATTTGTTATATCAAAGTGAACCTTATACCGTCCACCTAAGAACGACTGGCAGCCGCCCCATTCTTTCGTCATTACTCCTCCGGACGGAGTGGAGAAACAACGTGTTAGGGTCCGCGCTGCTTGTTTTCGTGAAATCAATTTAAAAAATCCGTTTTATTACAATAAACAATGCATAAAAAATTAATTAATGTTTTTTACAGGCCTTTACGAAATCAACATGTAAAAAAAAAATCTCAAATATATTTTCCAACCTTTCCAAAAGCTTTTTCTCAAGTATTTTTAAACTCCTCCCATAAAAGGGCGTGAATTCCAATTTCGATTTTTTCCTGTTCTAGTGGATCGCCGGTCTGTACACGAATCAATCCAAAAATCTTCTAAAAGAAGAATTTTAAAATTCTTCATACATAGTCTCTTATATTCATGTTACTTTGAGTTGGAGTTTTGCAGTGTCTTAAAAAAATAATTTTAGGTAGGTAAGGGGGAGAGAAAGATGAATTTAGGATAAGGATAGGATACACATATGCAGGGGCGTGCACTCCATATAGGCACATAAGCACTGCCTACCCTCCCGTTTTTGTAAAATATAAGCATGTAAATAATATTATTATTTATAAAATTATTGCTAAAAATAAATACACACTTTCAAAAATAAGAGCGAAAAAGCTGAGCAACCGACACATCACACGGCATACTTCAAACGCGGCATAAACGGTAACTAGAAACTACACGCGTGCCCTCCGATTGCCCCACTAAAATGCGGTCTAGCGTAATACACGAGCCCGATTTTCAGCCCGATTCCAATTAGAGACAAAAGTCAACATTTTTCGCTTTACGCGATCGCTGTTTTCAACTCTATTTTCATACCTACGATTTCAGTAGGCATCACAACAAACAGTATAGTTTATGTGTTGTTTGCAGTGATGACAATTGAAATCCTAGATATGAAAATAGAGGTGAAAATAGCGATCGCGCAAATTGAAAAATGTTGACTTTTGTCTCTAATTGGAATCGGGCTGAAAATCGGGCTCGTGTATTACGCTCATAAGCAGGAATTATTTCTGACTAGAACTAAATTCATACAAGACATAATTCAATGTTTACGAAATGAAAAAAGCATAGAGTAGAACTGTCGTTTTGGATTTGCTTTTATGAGGTTTTTTTGTTAGTATTAAGCAGTGCTTTCTAGAACAAAATTAGCAAATGGCAATCAGTGACGACAAAAACATCTGTTGTTATGTACTTCTATCAAATAGTTGTCTTTCATAATTGCTAATTGTTGGTTCAAAAACGTTTGTCGTACTTTAATTCTGAAATAAACTGATAGAATATGGATATTTTAATCTGTGAAACTTGTTGTATTTTCTTACTGCCTACCCTGATCAAAAATTCTGTGCACGCCCCTGCACATATGTTATGTGTGGTCGGTCTTGCTGTTAGAGGCTTTTGAAATGTGGCTTCACCGGAGAATGCTCAAAATTTCATGGACCGACATGATCACTAGCAGGATCTAGAGCAGATAGAGAACGGCTCACAGTCAGGAAAACTTCATATCTGGTTCACATACTTCGAGAGGAAAAATATCACTTACTTCAATTAATATTAAAAGGCAAGATAGAGGGCCTAGTAGGAGACAAATGTCTTGGCTGCGAAATGTACGAGGGTGGATCTGTATTAGAAGTATGGAGGAGCTATTCCGGGCAGCGCAAGATAGAAACACATTTACCAGAGTGATCGCCAACGTCGGGGGACCTGATAGAGCACAAGAAGAAGATGAAGATAGGATACTCCCGATAATTTCCACACTCTACATCAATTTAACATAAAACCTACTGAAGAGGTAAAACATTAGAAGTGAGTTGTATGCTTGTCAGTGTGCCCGAAGTGAGCTTAAGTTTTCCTTATTTTGGGTGAAATCGATGAAAGAGTTTTAAATTTCGACATCCTTTTATATTAGTTTTCATCGCCTAATAAAAGTAGGTAGGTATGTCTTAAGAGGAACGACTGTGCGGTCTTTTTCATACAAAACTTAAATTTGGATTTGAGGCCGAAATAACCAACAAAACTGAATAACATTTATTTTTATTTTTTATTATTATCTTTATTTATCAAGTTACATAGGTTATTGTACTGTGCCTGTCTCACTAGGAATTCCTGTGTTGAGAGCAGGCGCATTTTAACATAAGTAGTTTAATATAAAAAGAAGAATAAGGATAACAACAACAATGTTATATATATTTAAAGGTACAAGGACAATCAGCATTGTACCAAAGGGAAAGCATGCACTAGGAGGTTATAAAAATATTGTTAATATATGATCTGTCTTTGCTAGGGATCCAAGACTTTGTATCTGATTTGTATTTTACATAATTAGTGTGCTGTCTAATGGTCAGTGGAAGTATATTTAGTTGCAAAGTATCTGAAGTTTCTTTGACCAAACGTTGTTTTGGCGAAAGGGATAAGTAAGATATTTTGCCCTTTGGTTCTCGTATCACGAACAGTTTGGATATTGTCAAAAACAGTTCTACGTTTGAATAGGTAAGTTAGTATATTTTTTGCATAAAGTTGCCTAATGTCCAAAACACCGATTCTCCTAAAGATTTCATCAAAAGGTTTAGCAAATGTCTAGTACTGCCATGTGCTACTATTAATTTGTGTTTTAAATAATAAAATAAAGGCCATTGAAAAAAATAATTTAGGTAGGTATATTGATTTTACAGGCATTTTTGGCTAATATTTGTGAGTTAATACTGTTGATATTAATGTTTTTTTCTGTATTTACGATACAAATATAATGAACTATAAAAAAAACAGAGTGTGCAATTCACACGCGATAGAAGTTAAACCATCAGAAAACTATAGTAGACAAGAGTGGGGACGCTACGAAGCACCGCACAAAGAGGAGACCGATTATACTGTCCCGTTCTCTCGCAGGCTAAATCCTATAGATGTATGTGCTTGTCACTTTTTAGGGTCGCTATTTTTCGTTCCATCGAGTTTCAATTGATCACAATGGTCTTAAAAATGTTTTCACTTCAAAAATTTGTATTAAGCTTTATTTTTAATTTTATTATTTATTGTATAGAAATTTTCGAATATCCAAAATCGATCTTCGGGTACCGTAACTTGTCGACTATTTTTTCTTATAACAAAAAGTAGGCGTAAGCTAGACAAACGGCTGTTTTTCAGTGACGTTTCACAAGGACATCACTGTCGGAAATGTAGTTAAACGTACTATTATTTTGCACTAGTGACATGTATACAATCATGACGTACCTAGGTATGTATTTTTCGTGTCAAATCTAGTAAATTGTGCAACTTAATTGCATCAAAGCCTCTCATTACGAAAGCAATCGATACAGTTTACTCGGGTGACCAGACAACTCAGAATGGATTCAATTCAAAACCTAAAAAGTAATTGAAAAATATGAAATATATATATAAAAAAAGTGGTTAAATAGGTTAATAGTAGGGATGTTATGGAGCTCCGTATCCGTAACCGAAACTATCGGATATCCGAAATAAAAAAAATATCCGTAACCGTAACCGAAACCGATATAAATGTTTCGGATAGTTTCGGATAAAGGCGGAGTCTAAGTGACAAAATTTTTGTTTGTTTTGCCCGGCTGAGGCGCTACTTGTCACATTAGCCACGCGTGCAGGCAGGTATAACAAAATAGTCTCTCCCACACGTAGAGTTCAAAGTGGGAGTTTTTGAGTATTAAAATTACAATTAATGTTTAAGTTTTTTAATAAACATTTTGTAATGGTTTCATTATTTACAAAATTCATTAAGAACTGTTTTTGTTATTATGTACCTACTTAGATTACAGTAACAGTGTACCAAGGTTTTATTGCAATATTATTTTTGTTTTTATAATTTTCTTTTTTATATTTTTAAGTACATAGTATGTATGTATTGTATGTACTACATACCTTCACAGTTCATAGGTACCTACAAACCTACATATCACTTAAAGTTGCTAAAATAATAGTTGTTTATTTGACTGATTGTAAAAACATTTGATAATATAGACTAGAAATAAAAGTCAAATCTTTCTGTTTGTATTTTACTTTTAAAATTTTAAAATTCTAATATCCGTAACCGAAATTATCCGAAACTAGCGGATAATCCGAAATAATTTTATATCCGTATCCGTATCCGAAACCGGTAGGTATAATATTATTCCTATATCCGTATCCGTATCCAGATCCGAAATTTCATATCCATAAAATCCCTAGTTAATAGGTCATAGGTTCTCAACGTGGGCGTTTAAAACTTTCAGGAGGGCAGTAGAAGACCTAATAAAAGAGAAAATAGGGGGCTTTGAGCCATCTCAATTTAATCCCTAATTTTCTTTCAGTGAGGGCGTGGGCAGGTAAAAAAATACGGTATATAAAAGGCAAAAAAAAAACACGCTAACCACGCACTAATAAGACAAAGTAAACTTTAATATTGGTTAATTTTTTATATTGTATTTATTGTAATAATTTTTATCACGTGTGCAAAAATTCACATATTTCGGTAGTTCGGGAAATGGATGAAAACTGAACTGAAAGATTCCATTACATTCAGATCTACATTAAATTGTTTTGATAATATGATTATTTTCCCTGCTTCAGATTTTATATACGGGTTAAATCTTCACCACAGGAAAAATTAAACCCTTCCACACACTATTCCACAAATTATCATCTAGTAATCTAGTCAATCCACGCTATGTACCTAAGTGCACTATATAAGTATAGTAAATACAAAACAACACAAGAACAACATATCAACCTACCAGAGGCCATTTGGGAAAATAATTCACCGACTCCAGATATTTTCACATCAGAGGGTTCGGCTCGGTAGAACTCTTAACTGGACCGATAAATCCTACTGATCCCTCAATATATACATTTAAAAAATGACATGTTTAATGTTTTTATTACATAATATTATCATCTTACGTGTATTATTATTATTATGAATTGAGTTGAGTTGATTCCGAAATGTAGCGGAACCGATTACTCGAAGATGCAATTGTGTCCAGGAACGAGTGTGTCTATTGTGCATAAATATACCAAACCACCCATCTATTGTGATATTACAAAATGAACCAGTGTGCGTCATCTGTCATATTGATTGAAAATTTAAATGATAATATCAGGATAAGTAGTTTTGCAATCTATTGTGATAAATCAATATGTTTCTAGGAATTTCCACACTTGACTAAGTGCATCATGCAGTGTTCCCGAACTCAAAATTTCAAAATCGGGAGAATTTTCGCCTAAAAATCGGGAGAAATCGGGAGAAAACGGGAGAATTTTGAAGAAATCGGGAGATTACTAGAATTATTATAATAAAATTCTTCCCTTGTCAATATTCCGAATCCCTTTTATTATTCCGAAGCAGAACCTTAACAACAAATCAAAAAAACCCATAAGCAGCGCCATCAATACGATTATTGTAGACGTTGCCCGTGGAATAACGCAATTTTCCCTAACGTTCAACGGGGACTTACTTTACGTTTGGAAACTCAGCACAAATTTTTGTGAAACTTCGACCTTGGGGGCCGTTCAAGTATTAAGTACGTAACGCAATTTAGGGGGGGGGGTCTTGTTTAACGTTACTGTGCGTTATCGGTCCGGGAGGATTCGAAAAACGCGTTACGTAACATGTTTTTTTTATTTAAATAAAAACTATGGAATACCCAAGTTGGCAAGCCTTATCGTTTATGTTTTACAGGGAATCCGTAAATGAAGATTTGCAGTCAGGACATGAAAAAGGTTTCTCTCCACTGTGATTCAGCGAGTGCTTTCTCAGACGTCCCTTTTGTGAACATGAATAGTTGCAGTCGGGACACGAAAAAGGTTTTTGTTCACTATGGGTTAATATGTGATATTTTAGATATTCCTTGCGATAACACGAATAGTGTCAATCGGGACATGAAAAAGATTTTTCTCCACTATGGGAAAACTTGCGATTTTTTAGATTTATCTTCGTAGTACATGCATAGTTTCACTCAGAACATGAAAATGGCTTTTCTCCACTATGAATCGCGCTGTGGATTTTAATAACTGCAAAAAAACTTCCTTTCGTGATCTTTAATAACTGCATTCGGGACAAGAAAATGGTTTTTGTCCGCTGTGGATAAACATTTTTGGTGGCTCTTTGTAAAACAATAATATAATAATACATAAATTATCGCAGTAGAAACATGTAAAAGGTTTTATGTCACTGTGAGTCGGCAAATGAATTCTAAGAAGTTCTTTTGTACAACATGAATAATTGCAGTCGGGACATGAAAAGCTTTTTCTCCATTGTGGGTAAACATGTTATTTTTAGATTTCTCTACGTAGTACAAGAATAGTTGCAGCCGGAACATGAAAAAGGTTTTTCTCTACATGAGTCGGCAAGTGACTTCTTAGATATCCCTTTTGAGAACACTTATATTTGCAGTCAGGACATGAAAAAGGTTTTTCTCTTCCGTGAATTATTCTGTGGATTTTTAAATCTTCCTTTTGAGAACCTGTATAACTGCATTTAGGACAAGAAAATGGTTTTTGTCCACTGTGGGTAAATATTTAATTTTTTGGTGCCTCTTTGTAGAACATGAATAATCGCAGTTGAAACATGTAAACGGTTTTATGTCACTGTGAGTCAGCAAATGATTTTTAAGAAGTTCCTTTGTACAAAATGAATAATTGCAGTCGAGACATGAAAAATCGGGAGATTTTGATGCCATTCCGGTAGATCGGGAGATGAAGTGAAAAATCGGGAGATCTCCCGATAAATCGGGAGCTTCGGTAACACTGGCATCATGTTTAAATATCGTAATAAACATCCAATTCAATTAGCACACAATCATAATAATGTATGTGGGTAGGTACCTATATAGAAAGGAGTTAGCTTTCAATCACCAAGCTCTTTGTTTTCTAACATAATCATTTAAAAAACAAAAATTTTAACAAAACAAAAAACGACTTAAAAAAATGCACTAAAAAGTAAAAAAATAATTTCGTACGATTGTTATTTTTGGAGTCGGTGTCAGCCAAGGTAACTACATACATAGGTAGTTATAGGTGAGATGTGGAGATCTTGGCTGACACCGACTATTTTTTTAATTTTTAGTGCATTTTTTGAAGTCGTTTTTTGTTATGTTAAAATTTTTGTTTATTTTTTGATTTTTAGTGACGAGCGTGCGTAAAGAAGTTTTACTTCAACAAAGAATCATCGAAATCTGTTGGCGTAATATTGAGTTATTCGTCCATTTGTCGCGCACAAACTTATTGCAATTTTAAGACATATGGTTTTCTCATGGATCCCATTGTCAAGAAAAAAAAAAATACCGTCGAATTGATAACCTCCTCCTTTTCGAAGTCGTTTAAAAAAACGCACTTTCAATTTTTTGGAAATGTTTTATTTGATGTGATTACTGATTAGACCCCAGGGGCGAATCTAACGGTCAGCATTTTTGCAAATGTTGACTGCTCCCCCGTAGTTCTGTTTTTACCAATTTGGGAGGCGGTCATGGGTACATTCGCCCCGGAAACCATTTATAGAATAGCCAACACCCCTGCCATAGGTCACCCCAGTAGTCTTGAGTACCAAATGTCCCATACAAAAACATAAAATGTCCCCCCACCTCACAAAATCTATTTGTACTAACTGTGGGTAAGTTGTGAGGTGACAGATATGGTGTAGAAGTGTAGAGGGAGATTTAGAAGAACTGGGGGCCTAGTCCCTATCTTTTACGTTTTACTAACAGCCTGTAGCTTAACTTGGTGGTTTGAGCAAAGTTGTCGCAACTGGCTAAAAATGGTAGTCAGTAACTTTTCTGTTAAGGTTTAGTTGCGACAACTTTGCTCAAACCACCAAGTTAAGCTAATAGGCTGTTAGTAAAACGTAAAAGATAGGGACTAGGTCCCATGATCTATTCAGATCTAGTCACTAAACACGGCTGAAATCATATCAAGCGAATCTGGATGAAGGACTTATATTTCATCTTTACATAGTATAACGCAAAGTCGCTCCCGCTGTCTGTATGCTTAAATCTTTCAAACTACCAACGCAACGGATTTTCATGCGGTTTTCACCAATAGATAGAGTGATTCATGAGGAAGGTTTAGGTAGGTATATAATTTGTCAAGGTATTGTGTAAATTGGTTGAAAAATATAATATATAAAGGGAGCGGGCTGGCAAGCGGGCAGCAGGCTGGCAAGCGGGCGGTGTGGATTTGACTTAAGACAAGATAAGACTTAAATATTGATATAAGCTACAAGAACAAAAACGCCGATTCACTCAAAAACACACTAAAATCACACAACATACGTTTGATTATTGACAAACCTACTCGCATACAAGGTAATAAAAAAAGTATAATAGATCACATAGGTACAAATATATCAAAAAATTGTTTTACATGGGAAGTCACAGAATTAGCTATATCAGATCACATGGCACAGTTAATGCACATAAAAATAAAACATAATATAATCCAAACTTGGTATGCAAAAAAACAATTATTTAACAAAGAAAATACTAAAATGTTTAACGATTACTTATCTTGTATATGTTGGGAACCATTGAAATCATTTGAATCCGTCGATGACAGTTATGAATACTTCATTAATGAAATAAATAATGGTATGAAGCTTTGCTTCCCCTTTAAACAATATAAATATCCCCAAAAACATAATATAAATTGGGTAACTCCTGGTATTATCTATTAGACAAAAAAGACATCTGTACATGAAACAAAAAAACACAAATGACCTTACAATCATAAACCATTACAGACAATACAAAAAAATTCTCAGTAAAGTAAAACAGGTAGCTAAACGGGATTACAATAGTAAACGTATTCAAAACGCGCAGAATAAAACCAAAACATCATGGAACATAATAAAAGAGAACTCAAATAATTCAAATTCTAAAATTAAACCAAAAATCTGTCTTAAAATAAATGATAACCTGGTATCAGAACCAGAAAACATTGCAAATGAATTTATCATTTTCTTTGCACCACCGCCACCACCACGAAATACAACTCTTCATCCACAATCTGCTAAAACAATCACAAACAAACAATCATTCTTTATAACGCCTGTAAACAAGAAAGAAATTATCAAAATCATTGTAGAATTGAAAAATAAAAGCAGTGTCGGCACTGACAAAATCCCTATAAAAACTATTAAAGCATGTGCACAAGCATTGAGTTACCCGTTGGAAATATTAATTAACAAATCTTTTGAGTCAGGAACCTTCCCAGAACAATTAAAACAATCTATTATTGTACCTTTGTATAAAAAGGGACCTAAACAGGAAATCTCAAACTATCGACCAATATCCCTATTACCAAATTTTTCAAAAAAGAGCCATGTACAATCGCATTTATAACTTTCTCGAAAACTTTGAGATAATATGTCCACAACAATTTGGATTTCGTAAAGGCCGTTCAACAACACAGGCAGTCTTTAATTTTTTAAACAAAATTCTTGAAAGTATTAATGTGAGCAAAAAAACCGTAGGTATTTTTCTCGACCTCTCAAAAGCATTCGACAATGTTGAACATAAGCTTCTTCTAATTAAACTTGAACATATGGGTATAAGAGGTTTAGCATTAAAATGGTTTGAATCATATCTAAAAAACCGTGAGCAGAAAGTCCAAATTCCAAATATCGATGAAAAAATGTTTCAGTACATGGTAGAATCCAAATGGAGAAAAATTAACAAGGGTGTGCCACAAGGAAGCATTCTTGGGCCCCTCCTCTTCCTTATCTACATAAATGAACTTCCAATTATTGCTGGCACAGAATGTTCAATGTTTGCTGATGACACCGCTTTGTTGTATGAATTTAATGGAGACGTTGACGAATTTAACAAACGTGTTAACGAGACTTGCCAATTAATAGCAAACTGGCTGTTATCACAACATCTGTCACTCAACACAAATAAAACTCAAATTTTAAAATTTTGTCCAGTGCAAGCTACACCTATAAACATAAATGTAAACTTTAATAATAATATTATCGAACACTCCCAAACTTGTTCACTGCTGGGAATACAACTAGATACCAATATAAACTGGAAAGAACATGTATCAAAAATAGTAGCAAAAATCAGTAGCTTTTCTTTTGTTCTAGGTACACTGAGAAAAATATTGAACATTGAATCAGTAATAGCCGCATACTATGGTTATGTTTATTCAATAATAAAATATGGTATAATTTTTTGGGGAAACTCAGTAAACGCTAAAGATGTTTTTATCATCCAAAAAAGATGCATGCGTAAAATTACAAACTCTGCTCGTCTGGATTCATGTAGACCTTTGTTTAAACATCTGAAAATTCTGACAGTCACAGACATATATATAATGGAACTATGCATGCTAGTGCGATCATCTACAGTCAAGTTTCCACAAAAAAACTCGGCACATAAATACGCTACAAGATTCACAGAAAACTTATCAATTCCCAAAGCAAATAAAACAATAGTCCAAAAAGGACCATATTACATGGCCGTTAAAGTATATAACAACCTTCCACATAACATCAAACAAATTCAAGACACACACAAATTCAAATTATCACTCAAAACATTACTTCTAAACAAATGTCATTACACCTTAAGTGAATACCTCACATAAATGAAACACCTATTTTTGTATTCCTGTTATCTGTATTTTCTTATTTGTATAAAAATTATAATATTATTCTTTGTATGAACATTATAATATAACATGTATGTGGTTAGCTGGAAGAAATGGGATCTACCCATAAGCTATACCTTTTGTATTTTTTTATATGTACAATAAATATTTTTTGATTTGATTTGATTTGATTTGATATGTACGCAAATTAACAGACAGCGTTGGTTATAAAGGTTGGGTAATGGCGTTGCCAGTAGATGGCGTTTACCGGGTCTGCTAGTTTAGAATAAAACATAACAGAGTAAAGTTTATCATCACCTACCGACAGACGTTAACTATCATGTGATACGCACTCCGCCTCATTCCAGCAGCACCGCACTGACGAGTACCTACTGGCGATGTGCGGCAGAATTTTTTGTCATTGCAAAATGACGTCTACATTTTTTACTCCAAATAAATATGCTTTTAAGAATCGCTGGTTAAAGTCTGTCAGTGCCTAAATGGTTAAAATCTGTCAAAAAATGTAATTTATATGCAAAATTATAACAACCATCTCGAAAATAAATCATTCCTACAACGTCTACACTTCTTTCAAATATATTATAATTTTAACATTATTTATGTACATTTACATAAACATTGTGTGGTTTTCCTGAATAAGATAAAATACATTTACATTCATAAAAATTATTACCTATTCAATTTTAAATGAAAACAAAACAATCTGTGTGTGTTTTTGTCCTCAATATTTGAACAGATTATTTTATGGATACAATTTGAAGGCCAACATTTTATAGGTACATTTCCCACAAGCCTAAGACCGAATCTTTTAAACTTTTTTTTGTTTATTTCTTTGTGATGACCGTTTTCTGTTTTACTGTGCAAGAGTCCCAACCGCTCGGAGCAGTGGAAAAAATATGTAATGACTGCGAATGAATTCCAACTGTGCAGAATCAGTGGCATACTCAATTTTGGGGTTTGTTGATGATTAAGGAAGTGTTGTAGAAAAATAAATATAATAAAATAAAATATGAAAAAAGTTGTGTAAGTTTCATAACGCCAGAGTTCACGATTTGAGTTTTGCTGCTTCAGAAATACTTTTATGTTTTTATTTTTATTTTATTAGCTACACACAGGAGACCCTGGGGAAAATAATTTCCCTCAGGGCCTGTGTCATCTTTGAGGAAACTGTGTGTAGGGTCTTTTTAGGGAAATGGAAACGCATGTTCTGGGATTCTTAAGTAAGAATCTGCAGGTCCAGGAGTGACGGACGCATGAATCCATTCCTTCCACTGCAAGGCAATGGGTCGAGAGCCCGAGGTCAAAAGGTCTCGCTCAATCAGTCTCTCCCGATCCGGCCTGCCACCCATTAAGGTGGGAAAACGCATCTGCCGCCAAGACCTAGACAAACCTCACCCCATGAACTAGGGCACCACTGCTAAGTCATCAAATGTAACTGTGACCTACGGCAGGAGTGTTGGTTATCCAATAAATGGTTCCTGGGGTGGCGTTACCCATATCCGCCTCCTAAATTGTATACTGTTTTGTAGGTAAGATTCTCCCTTAAAACAGTAGTTGGGTTACCATTTGAGCCCTTGCCCGGAATAACATTGTATCCAAAAATATTCTTGTTTTAAGAAAGAAGGTAAAAACTAAACCAGTTGTATTTCATTGCATTTTATATTTAAAATACAAAAACATACAATTCTCGAGTTTTAAATGAAAAGTGGTGAAGAACGGCAATTAAATTAGAATTCTATCATTAATTTAAATGTTGAAAGCTTTGTTGGGTAAGACCTAATATCTTTGCCGACAACACAGACTGTTTTATTTCCCGGCTTGCAGAACTAACTTGCCAATGGTTATGCCAGTGGGGAGAGCTATCTTGTTGTTAAACAGAATCACTTTAATATTGATATGTTTAAGATCAGTGAAGCAGAATTTAAACGTGGATGATTTTGTTCCAAAGGTACTTTTTGACGAAGTAAGAATAAAGAAACGGTGATGCAGGTTTTAAAATTATGAGCTGTATTGTGTTTTTTTCTGCTATGACGTCTTCCATAAATCTTAAATCTCATTATTTAAGTTCTTTGTTGTATTGAACAAAGTCTGTGGGTATTTTTACACTTTATAATTTGCAATAAAGCCTCGATTACATTGAGCGAGTTTACAACCTACTAACCGGCGAATTCACTATCTGCTAGTAAACTCGCTCAGTGTAATCATATTACAAGCTAATTAGCAGATTGTGAACAATCTACGAAAAAAGTTGAAAGGGGGTCTACTTTGCTTGCTACTCGTTAGCGTGTGCCAGAAGATTGCGGCCCGCCATCTGATTTCGTAACAGTCAAATAGCTGACAGAATAATTTCGCGCGGGAGTCGTTATTCTCGCTACTGGCTAGCGTGTGGCACTAGTTGCGAGCTCAGTTTTCTACAAAATGTGGACAGAATTACTTCGCGCGGGAGTCGTTATTTTAGCTCATGTTATCAAAAAGGAAAGCAAAACGGATATGATTTATGTTTATTTATGATTCATTTTTAACACTAGAACACCCAGAAAATATAGCAACAGGTGGTTGCAACTCGCTAGCTAGTTCGCTACTGAGCGACTGGAAAGTTTTGGTGTCATCATGATAATCTCACTCACCGATTTGCCTGCTTTTAAACTCGCCGTCTAGTAGCTTGTAAACTCGCTCAACGTAATCGAGGCTTAAGACAATAAAAAGTAAAAGTCAAAGGTAAATCATATTATTTTTAATTGTACCATAAGACAATAGAAGCAATTCCCATTCATTATTATATTTCACAACACAATTAACCTGTTAAACAACATTTAAAATATGTCAATACATTAATCATTCTTACAAAAAATTGGTTCAGTCTGAGAAACATGGTTATTATTTAGAGAATTATTGGTATAGAATACATTACATAGTGTTATAACCACTGGAGCGCTTTTTGCTGAATTTCAGCACCACCTACAAAATCTGGATTTGCTTAGCTGCTGAATTTCAGCAAATTTTCCCTAGATGCATTAATTTTTTTTTTAAATATTTTCATCAACTCCCGCGATCTTAGATTCGCATAATAATGCAGTTTATAAAATCCTTTAAAGCATTTTCATAGATGTCTCTATTCTTTTGGGTCTTGCTGCTGATAGGTCTATTGTTGTCTCTCCTTCTTTATCATTAACAACGTATCTATCAGAAAGAGATGTTACAAAGGAGCTCTCAACGACAAGGATATCTTATGTTTACCTATCCTTCAAATTTCGAACATCCAGTTGATTAGTAAGACATCTCCAAAAAATATAAATTTGAGTTGAGTATACGTAATATGTAAAAGTGTACCTTCTGTCTGGCACAATACTGAGATAAACACCACTAAATCTTGTATTGAATAAAACAAAATGTTGATGTTTTCTGGGTGACTAGTATGATATTTCAAAATGTTATACTAATGTACAGGACCGTTATGCTTCCCAGTGTTATTTTATAGCATATTCAATATGTAAAACAGAGACACTTGTAAATAATATTTGATTTATGATGAGCATTTGAAAATTGATTTCCTCATTATCGCAAAACATAGTATTAGGAGACGTCTGACAAATGGACGATCGATGTCAGCGAAAAACGGAAAAAAAAACTTAGGACGTTTGGGACTTGATATCAATTAAGTACACACATTGACTTTAGTATCAAATAGCAAGATTTCAACATTAGATTGACTGCAAGTGACTGATGATATAAGTTTTGATATTGATCATCAATTCTGTTTTTTTATCTTTTTTAAAATAACATGGTCAACAAAGCGAAATGGTAACATCCCATATTATTAGAATCGTAGGTTTTTTCCATCCCATGCATAAAAATACTTACACAAAAATAGTGTAAAATTAGGTTAACTCGCTTAACCAGAATTGGCCGTGCCTACAAAACTTCAAATACAATATAAATGTTATATTAAACAAATTTTAACATGACATGACATTTATGTATGTTATGGATTCTATACCAATTATTATTATTAATTTAGACATAAGATATAATAAAGGACTATGGTGATTTTTTAAATACTTTTTCTAAAAGTCAATACACATTAGGTGGTTTTGTTGCATATTATTTAGATACAGCACCATCTATGTTGTGGAACATAAAATGCAGACAAATTAGCGGTGAAAAATAATAAATTTAAGATTAAAACATTAATTGACAAATTATATTTTATTTTTAAAATAAAACAGGTGTGATAATGAACAGTTAGTAATAGCTGAACGATAAATGCATCTGGTTCCCAATCAATCTTCCATCAATGCACAAACATTTTTTTTGCTTATAATGACGGTAGTAGAAATAATTTTAATATTGTCAGGTTATTCGTAACCTGGGAATGTTAAATCGTTAAAAAAAATGTTATTAATGTCATTCATAACCACTTGAGCGCTTTTGGCCATATTTTGGCCAATTTGCAAAACATCCTCGAGCGCTCTCTTGCCAACATGTGCCCAATTTGAAGAGATATTTTAAAAGATGTATACTTCCATTAATCATGTGTTACATTTAAAAAAATGCATGTTTGAATTTTAATTTATATCTGTGATTATCAACTAGGCTGTAGAGAACACATAGAAGTCATAATATTCAATATTCTCATAGGAATGCCAATTTTAAAGTAAAAAATACACAGAATTCATGCACTGATAAATTTACTTAAGGATTTTTTATAATTTTTTTTATGTATTCTAAAAATATAAGATAAACAGTTAAATATAAGTGCATTCAATGGCTCTCTTACACTATAGGCAGTTTATACATATTAAAATTTGAAGATATGATTTTTTTAATGAGAGTGGGAAATTTCCAAATCATATTAACGCGAATGCTCGAGCAGTTATTGTACATTAAATACATATTTTCTCAAATCATTATTTGAGATGTTATTTCACAACATAGAGGGTGTAAAAATAATAGATTTTACAATACATTACTAGTCCATTTATTATATTTTATTATGTATTGTATTGTACATAATACAGTGTATTATAAAGAACAACCGAATTATAAACAAGTTTATATATTTATAAAGACTTCTGTTCAAATATTATCAATTAATACATACCAGTGATATATTAAAAATGATTGCATACATCATTGAGTTTCTTTTAGCGTGCACTAATGAACAAAAAATCAATTAATTTTAATTTCTGGTTGTTCCTTAGGCAACTCCAGTATATATACAATATACACAGACAGGTGGGTACTTAATAATTATTACAAATTTATAGATAAACAAACTTATCCGTGCAGGCAGATGGTAAAGAAAAAAATATCATTCATATACTTTTTGTATTCACAATATTCAGGCGAAAAACACAATCTTTTTTGTCTCACATATCGTTTGTCCAGTTGCTTAGTCAGACATCTCCAAATACTAAGTTTTGAGATAACGAGGAAAGCAATATTCGAATGCTCACAAAAAATCAAACACATCTGTATTTAACATATTAAATATGCTATAAAATAACACCAGGAGGCATAACAGTCTGGTAAATTAGTACGACATTTTGAAATATCCTACTAATGACCCATAAAACATCAATATCTTGTTTAATTCACTATTACAAGTTTTTGTGCATTATAATAGATTTGGTGGTGTTTATGAGTAATCTGTGTATTGTACCAGACAGAGGGTATACGCCTACATAAATATAACTGCATACTCAAATCAGATTTTAATTTTTTGGAGATGTCTGACTTATCAACTGGATGATCGATATGCTTATTTATTGTTTTTAGTAAGAAAGGGACGAAATATCTTATTTTAATATTCAAAAAGGTTTTACAATTTCACAAATACAGTGCGCTTTTTTATTATTTAAAAAATTAACTTAACCATGTATGTGAAAGAAATGTGGAGATCCGCAAAGAATGCAAGGCTGATGTAAGCGTAATGAGTAAGATTTAGAAAGGGACCCTCAGATGGTTTGGGCATGTTTTGTTTTTACATTAACTCCACACAGGAAGCCCCGAGGAAAATAATTTCCCTCAGGGCCTATGTCATCCGAGATGCTGTGTGGAGGGTCTTTGTGAGGAGAGGAAGGAACGAACATTGGTCTTGAAGAGACTCATGTTGTAGGAAGGAGGAAACACAGATCGTTCCACAGCCGAGCGGTTGAACACAAGAACGAGTCGAAAAAGCGACCCGTTCTCATGTGACAAATGTCAACCGTGTAGGTACATATGTTGGGCACGCGTTTGGCATGTTTCATGTAGAGCGAATGAACGAAGAAAGTAGTGTAAGAAGAATATATGACGCAAATGTGAATGGTAGAAGAAGTCGGGGACGTCCGAGGAATACATGGCACGATCAAGTGAATCGGATACTTGAGACGGGCAATGTCAAGAGTCAGAATATTATGTATGAGACGATCTATGAATGTGAATGAGGCAAAGAGTGTGTGCCAAGACCGAGTTGTTTGGCGGTCCGTCCTCTCTGCCAACCCCTGCGAGGAAATGGCACGATGGTTAGTTAGTTAACTTTTTTCTTGAGGCGTTTTTTTACAAGCAATGTATCGGTCCGAGTACTGTATTCACAGTACACATAACATCAACACTGACTTCACAGATAAGTTTGTACATTCGTACAGAATGACATATTATTCAACTATGCACGAGGAACAAAAAAAAACATATTTTTACATATTCATTTTTATTCAAAAAATGATACAAGGACTGCATAAATGGGTTTGTAAATGTAACATTATCTCGTACACCACTGAGATTCTAAGAGTTGATAATACTATCAGCCAAACAGATAACGGTACAACATTCATATCGATTTCCTAACGGAGTCCATCATCCATTCAAAACCAGCTGACGATGATTACAGTTATCAGGCACACTCGAGGAATTTCACATTATCAGAATTAATATATTTAATCTAAGCAAAATTAAATGAAATACAACAATGATTATCAGATTTGATAAGATTAGAAAAATTAAATAAAAATGAGAAATTTTTTAATCGTCGTAAAAATTCACTTTTAAAATGCTGATTCAATTCTTTTAATCTCGTCACACAATATAAAAAAGCTGAAAATCAACCAAATGGAGATGTATTAAAATACTGTATTAATTTTAAATAAATTGTAATCGCGCAAGTACTTACTAATATTTATTACCTAATTTTAAAACAATTTTTTCTTTAACCTCTCAAGACTAATTTGTTCACTTTTCGGAACAACTTATATAGTTCTCATAGAAATCGTTGTGTCTCTCTTACTATCAAGGTTAGAAATATGTTCTAAACGATGTTAGAAAGAGAAAACACCAAGATTTTTATTTGAATCTGAAAGTTAACCACAAAATAATTAAAATGTACATCTTTATGAAATCTAAGTTTTTAGCCACAATTTGAAATTTTTTTTTGTAAGTTTGTGAATTTTTTATTAACAATTTTTACATGTAGCGACAAAAAAGTGAGGCGATGATAACGTTTATAATACATTTGTCTAATAAAATATGTTTTTATTTTTTTTCATTATCGGTAATTTTAGTCAGAAAAACGGAAGGTGAGCCATTTTTAAAACTTTTTTATGTTTGCGTGCAAAATTTTTATATTTCACAAATTTATTTCAAATTGTGATTTGAAACTTTGGTTTCATAAAGGTCTACATTTTACTTCTTGTGGGGTTAGTTTTTGTAATTGAATATAAAGCGTGGTCTTTTCTCTTTCTAACAACGCTTATATCATGTTTCTCACTATGATAGTAAGGGAGACACAATGATTTCTATGAGACCTACTTATATGAGTTGTTCCAAAAGCCAAACCAATCATCCTGTTAGTTTTTCCACAAAATAGTTCCTCTGATAATTTTACAGCTAAGAAATATCTAGTGAAAAATAAATTAAATCATTTGGTTGATATTAAATTTGTTTTGTTAATACATAGTTAATACATTTTATTGTGCGAGTTATTAAAAGAAAAAGTAACGGCATTTGGGAGGGAAATTTTTTCCTTTGATGTCTCATACAACGTGCGATATTATTTATTTATTAATAAATTTATTTATTAAAGCGCTGAATTCATTTAAAAAAATAACAAAAAATAAATAAAAACATATTTCCAGATGGTTGATAAAATCTTTAAACCAAATGTGAAAAGACCAATACTTTTCGATTCTTTAATCAATTTCATGTCTACCACTTTAGATTTGACAATAATAATCACGTGTAGATCTGACGGCCTCCGTGGTTGAGGGGTAAGGCTCTCAACTAGCAATCTGGAGATCGTAGGTTAAAACCTCGGTAATAATAAATTAAAATAATATGTAGTACATTTGCGGCACGTTCCAGAGTGGAAGATATTTAGTAATGCATGGTGTAAGATCACCATTCAGAATTGAAACTTTGCTTGAAATGGATTTAACCGTGTATGGTGATCAGATATGAATAGCCAGTTACTTCCACGTCTCCTTCTTCCGCTCTCCGATACTCTCTGTCTCACAATATACCTCAATTGGGGATGCCGTAATCTCATGTGCTCCAGACGGGAGCAGTTAGCATATTTATGCGGTATTCACATAGAAACCAGTTAGGTTATCCTTAATTGACATATGTTGTGAGGCTGAAGGTAGTGCCTGGCTATTCAGATCTGGTCACCAAACACGCTGGCTTATGCAATTTCAAGCAATGCGCCGGAGTTTTGCAACACCTTGAAATAAAGCATCACCGTGTTTATAAACTGCTTATTGACAATAATTAAACTTTTTTATAAAACAACTTATGTAGACATGAAATTAAGTAATAAAAACCAACACTTTTTCAGTAAATTTTTTAATTTCTCTGAAAAATAGTGTTCTGTGCCATTTTTGCAACATTAAAAAATATACTATAAAATAATTTAGATAGTTTTAAAGATTTTTTTAGCAATTTAATGTGAATCATAAAGTCACTTAGAGAGCTATACATCAGAAAGGTGTTTGTTTTACAAAATTAGAATTTTTGAATTGTTATGTAGATGATCCGACAGCTGATCCCCCATAGTTGGCCCCCTCAAATTATAAGAATTATAATTTTTTGTGCATTATTTACCTTTAATATTAAGTTAGTACGGATTTCAAATGAATTTATTTACAGTGTCGATTTTTTTACTTATACTCTGGTACTTATATACAGTATATAGACAAGTAGTTTTATCCTTGATGGATTTGAATGAAAATATGTTTTATACTTTTGTTATTCAGCGGTACATCCTATCATTCGGGGACACTTAATTAGTTTTATTTTGTGTAAGTAGGTATGCCGTATTTTCTCTAAACCGACTGCATATTGTATAATAAGTATGCCAGAGGATTAACTGCCAGGGATCAACTGTCATGGAACCGTGATGTATTGTAATAATTAATTTGTTTTTTTCTAGACGTTATCGTTTCTAGCCTGAGTAAAATACAAATGTTCTAACACATAATATGACTGGATGTTATCACCTTAATACATAAAACATAAGTAAAACATATATCACATATTAATATCATTACAATTATTAATAAAGATTAATTAATTAAAACAGTGGGTATCGGTTTTTGTGATGTTTGGAGAAGCAATTATATAAAACACGCTAGATTGGCCATACTAATTAAGACACCCTTACAACATCTCTATATAGATTATTAAAAATTTCAAAACTGACAAAAATTCAGGCTTAACATATTTACGTGCTGTGTAGAAATTGATTAACGTAATATGGCGCGACTTTAAAATCGGGGGTCGACTTTTAAATCGGGGGGCCACTTTTAAATAGAGGGGTGACTTTGAATATCGCGGTTATTTGCATACTTCTTGGTACTCATAAAATACTCGCTTATTATTAACGATTTTTTTCAGGCAGTGTGGATGCAATGACGTTTTGAAAATAAGTTGTTTCTTGTTATATTCAAACATATCGAAAGACTCAAAGAACAATGTTGGATCTGTTAAACATTTAAAATAGTTTTGTTGGCTTATTTTAATTCGGTTTTGATGATTTGAAAGTCAGTATTTTTAATGAAATGGAATACAAAATATCAAAACAAACAAACTATATTTCTTGATTTCAAAAACTGTAAAAATCCAGGAACGAAACTCTAACAGCTCTACTGCAAAACTACAAAATCGCGATTCCGATATGAAGCAATTTTTATAAATATTTAATTATTGTTTGGTATAATTTATATTGTATCAACAGTGTCTTTCGATAAATTCAAACTCGCATCTTTTTTTCCAAAATTTTATGGTATTGGCAAATTGTAATAAGCTTATAAAAAATTGTGTGTTAAAGTCGCCCTACATTAAAAAGTTACTTTGGTCACCATTTTTTTGACTTCCCAAACACAATAACTTCTTTTGTTTCACATGTATTTCGATAGTTTAAACATGTGCAATAAAAAAAAAATTGGTTTCATAGTTGAAAATTGAATAAGTCGCCCCATTTTACAGTATGCAATCTCTCGAGACAATTATTGCAGGCACCATTGCAATACAAGATTCATCGATAATTTGCAAAGGTCTGCATAAACACAATGTCTAAAACATGATCTGAAGATGGTATCATTTGCAGCAATGAACACTAAATTACTGTTTGTTTTTCTAGGAAAATGGATAATGGTTTGCATGGAAATGTATTTTATTTTACAGTATTATTTTTGCGGATACTGTTTGAAGGGTTTTTTTAAAAGCCATATTTAATATTGAAAAAAATAGATTTGAAATAATAGATACACCTCTACAAAATCAACTTATTTACCTTGAAATTTTGATGGACAGAAATAAAATGCGTTAAAAACCTATAAAAGCTAGGTCTACGAACTGCACTGCATCTCAAGTCAGTCATAATTTCATTGGACTGCAAATGTAGTCAGCTGCACAGTAGGGGTTAAAAAATGAGGTTTAATGCGAGGTTGAAGGGAGAGGGGGCGTGATGGAGATGAGAAACTTGGAAAACACCAGGCTATTCAGATCTAGTCACCAAAAACAGCAAAAAGCTTTTAAAGCTATGTTTTGTTTGAGTAGTGGTCTTTCACTGTCTACATTTCTGACATTGTATTGTATGCACAGGTACCTAATACCTATAATTAGTATTCAATTCAGAAATTTTAAAATCAGAGTAATAAAAATAATAAAAAAAAAAAAAAAAATTTAAGTCTGATTTTCATTTCAAATCGACTAGATAATTATTACTGGTAAAGGGGTCAATTTTCGTAAGCCAATTTAGCATTTTTTATACCAAAGAAGTGTAAGATTTTTCCCTTTACACTTATTGAGTAAACTTACATTATAGGAAACAAATTAATACATTGATGTACTGAAGTCAGCAAAAATTCTTTAAAATGTGTGTACAAAACATTGTTTGTTGGTTAAAAAACAAAACTCCAAAGTGCAAGTGGAAAAAATACCCAGAATAACCAGCTGTATTCAAAATACTGATTCATTTAAGCTGCCATTAAAAATAATAATCACTTATTGGTCTTTTAAAATACAAACATTTCAAGAAAACAAGTAATATTCAGCAAGGACATTGTGATGAACGCCTTATTCACTTTAAAACATATATATTTAGAAAAATTTGCAAAAAAAAATTATTTACCTAAGAAATTTTCTATATTTTAGAAATAATTTTATTTGTCAGGTTATTAGACCAACAATGTGACAAAAATGCTTGCGATCTCATTACAAATAGTTTTATTTAATGTTTTCCACTTGGATACCTAACTGTAGTTAAGTTTTGTTTATATCCCTGGAGGTATAGCTTGGATGATTCATAAAATCCTATCTCTCTCTGGTTTCAATCCTGGGATTGGTTTGCATTTCAATATGATATTGACGAAATTCGTCTTTTATGGACATGGAATTTCTTTAAATAGACAATAAACAGTGTTAATTTCAAGCGACCTCCCAGGTAAGTATGGTCCTGTATTAATTCATTTTTAGGCAGCATCGCGTTCATTGGTCAAAATATTGTACATATATTTTCGTATCGGTGATCAATGAACCGGTGTATGCAATTTTTAGCCATAAGTTGTTTTTAATTGTTTGTCTAGCATGTAGTCTTTCTAGATTTTAGGCATGTATGGCAAGTTTGTACAGCGCCCTTGAGGTGATTTTTCACAAAAACGGCGCTATATAAATCGTCCAAATATTATTATTATTATTATTTATCAATACTTGCGAGCACAGTCAACAATTGGTAAGAGTGATTTCGACCGACTATTGATAAATTTTAACCCGTTCATAACGTCGTTTGTTATACAAAATTACCAGCTTATTAATAAATGGAGTTCAACTAACGAAGCTCTTAGAATTGAAAGAATCGTATACACAATACAAAGATTTAAATAATTCAACTAAGACGCAACCAATTTATTCCACTCGATCTTTGAAAAACGAAAGCGGTTGAAATATGAATAAAAACCTCATTAACTAATTAATTTTCGTTTAGTGTCAAAAAGTAAATGTGGACTGCCAATGCATATTTACGTTAGTATTTCAATTAAAAATTACCAATTTATTAATATTTTTGCATTTGTTTGACAGTTTGAGAGTCAATTCATTGAAAATAGCTCTCCAGTGTTGCCAGCGTTCATTTATATCCTGTCAATATCGGTTCGGCTGTCAACGGTAAAACCGTGCTCGGGACATTGATATAAAATCATCAGAAGTTACATCTATCGATCCGATATTGTTAAGTTATTGATTTTACTATGCTAGAACTCCTGGGAGTATAACAAACAAGTTTTGTTAAGATATCCAATATTATGCTGCACATCGCTCAAATTAATATAATTGAGAAATATGAAAATATTTATAGCTCTGGGACCAATACTCGGACCAATACTATTAACAAATCGACATGAGTTTTGCCTGTAGAATTGGAATTTTGTCACATTGAAGATTTTAAACAACCTAAACGACAATAAATTTATTTGCAAAGTGTTTAGATTAATTGTTTTAAAATTTCCCTTTACTAGGTGCTAGGGAAGTTTTCGCTTTCATCGTGAAATGTGTTGAAATAGTGTTATGTACGCCAACATGTTTTCTTTCATTTAAAATTATTAATGATAAATGCGAGATGTTTCATTTCAAATTATCTAACAATTACTAATAATAATATTATTAGCCAATCACTGAAATCATAATACATAATATTATAGACTAGAAACGTAATATATATATCATGGTAGTGCGTTCATAACTCAGAGTTGCTCAGGCACCTTTAAAATTAACTTAAATAAGCAAAGGAATGATACAGAATAAATTGTTAGTATTTTAGGAAAATTGTCGCTATTTGTTAGAATCAGGAGATTTCTTATCGTAAAACTCCTAATACGTAAGACATTTATTATGCGTGGTAATGCGTGTAATGTGTAACGCAAACAGTATGGACAACACAATAACTCCGTTGTTGTTCGAATTGATCCATTGTTTACAAAAGTGCGAACCAAAAGCGTAACCAATTAAGGTAAAATATTCGTACTCTGTTTACCTACTTCTTGATACGCACAAATTATGTAAATAACACTTAGTTTCAACTGAATTACTATGAGAAACAAATATTTAAGTCGAAGGACATGATAAAAGATACTTAAAAGTTTAATTTTTTTTTATATCAAAGTTCAAAATGACAACATTTTTTATCTTGTTAGTGTAAACCAAACTCACAATCCGTTATGATAAAATTTTTCTCCATTTATTTCTCAAAATGAACAAATTATTTAAATAATACATTATTTCAACTTAATTACTGCAAGAAACAACTATTTACATCAGAGGACATGGTAAACGATGTTTTAAAGATCAATTTTTTTTAAATCAAAGTTCAAAATGACGCCATGTTTAATCTTGTTATTAATTTGTAACGTTTACTGGAAGTTTTAACTTCAATCTAAATACTCAAAAAATAATCCAAAATAAGGACCTAACAACCGATTTTGAGCATGTTTTTAACTCCCTTGTAAATAATTGTGTTTTGCACTAATGAAGTTGAAACGAATTGTTATTTCAACGATTTGGGCTTAGGTATTTAGAAGTAAGCAGAGTATTGGAATTTACCCAAGTTGCTTTTATAGATATCAGTCCAATCATAGCCAAGAGCAATTTTACAAGAACTGTTTGTAGTGACATCCATGCTAAGAACGTTACATTACACATTACATGCGTCATAACTGGACAAAAGATATTGTAAGATTGCTGTGATGTGGGATTTCTTGATCCTATTACATACTTTAAAGTTCACAAAGTATTATACTGAAGACCTTTAACTGATATATTCATAATAATTGTAAATCAATTACCATCATGCGTATCTGCATACAAAACACTTTAGTGGAGTTATAGAACTCCGATATGAAGTTCTATTGGGAATGCGGGTGGGGATGAACTGGGTACTACGAGAAGCTTGCGCAGCGGGGAACTTGATAACTTCAAGAGGTCCTCAGCAAGCCAAGCTGATACCCAAAGTGGCCGTGGTACCTTGCAGAATGTGTGCAGCAAACTTCACTTCACTCTTCGTTATTTTCTGAGAGAACGACACCATACTTTAAAACCACCAAAGAGATAAACCAATAGAAATGTTTCCTGGGTGTTTCATCCTTAGGTTGAAATCGGTCATTATTATCAATTTCCTCGACCTAAGAGTCGAAAGGTGTTATGTAGATTGTTTAGATCGGGTAGACACCAGTTTTTTTTCATCGGCATAAATCACACTTTTAACACTATTCGTTTTTTTCCATGTTTAAAACTATGTACGTTGTGAAAGTAATGTGAGAAACTTATCAATAGAGTTTAATATTTACACGGGTTTATATAGCGTTAAAGAAACACTCGTAGAAGTCCGGGGCTAGTATTTGGCTTTGGGACAGATCTCGGTGGCGAGGCCACCCCAAGCGAGGCGATATTGTCGCGCACGCCACTGTACCGTGGGCCGGCATAGTGCTAACAGGAGTAACACGGGGCCCGCCAGTTCGCGTAGCAGCCACGCTAGCGCAAACCACCACTTGGGAAACGGGGGTGGGCCGGCTTGAGCCGCGCAAAGCAACAACCAGTCCAGCAGGAACCACACCAATGCGTGCGTGGCCAGCACTGCAGCCGGCTCCCAGCCTAGTAGTGTATGCGTTGCCCATGCTGCACACACTCCAAGCACCAGACACTCCGAAATAGGCTCTAGTAGGATTGTGTGCGGTAGCATTGCTGACCGCAGCTGAGCCCAACGCATCAGTCGTGATGCTAATGCACGCACCCCTCCGCGACCGGGATTTTGTATCGCGGGCTGCGAGGACACCGCAAGTCTCCAACCCTTCGCGCGCAGGGCTGCGGCCAAGAAGAAATCTTCCGCTAAATAATCCGCAACAGCTGCCAGCCCGCCGCACGCTTCAAACGCTGAACGTCGCACTAACGAACTCATACCCGTGTGGCAGTTGATGCGTAGGAAGTCTGCAGCGAGATACATACGAGCTTGAGCCGTGCCGAAGTACACTTTTTCCAGCGCTGCGGCAAATCCGGGCCGATCCGCTACAAATGGCATCTGATGCACTAGTCCGACGCGTTCGGTCAAATGCTGCACCATGTCTAGAAGAGTGTCCTCCTTCATGCGGATTCCAGCGTCGCTGATGAGTAGCAGCTCGTGGCGAGCGGCAGTCAGGCCTGGCTGCATGTTGTTGACCTTCGGGTTCACCCCGACGCGTTCACCTCCGACTAGAAGACGCGCGGGCACGTTGGGATATCTCGCCATGAGCGCTCCCGCCACGGCTGCCGCGGGATCCTTCTCATCCTCCACGCAGAACAACACCTCGTACAGCGGATACTTCATCGTGAAGAACGTCTCCAGGTTGGAGCTCAAGTTGGGATCGTCCCCCAGCAAAGGTTTCAGAATAGAAACGCCGGGCAGAGGAACCTCCAAGGACGGCGCGGCGACGGGGCGGTGTAACTTCCATCTCGAGTAGAACAGCGCTATGAGGTGGATGATCCATAAGCATATCCATGTGATGAAGAAGAATACGGCGAACCCGTAACGCGTATAAATCATAGTGGTCATGACGGGGAGAGGATACACAAGGATCGTTCGACGGTTGACATAACTGACGTTACCGAAATACTCCGCGACTGAGACGGCTCTACGGTTCGACTATCACATTCACGACACTGCGAAATCGAAGTGACAACACTCGACGTGACTCCGACCTCCGATATCTGCCGCCGACGATAGTGAAACGCCAAACTTCGAGCCAATTTATGCCGCCATCCGACAGTTAGCAGATAAGACACGCTAGAGGAGGTGTTGACATCTTTAAAAATACATGCGATATCGAACTCCCAAATTCAACAATACTCTCCAGCTGTATTCTTCGGGGAGTCAGATAATTAGCTAATGAAACCGGGCAAATAAAACATAATCGCTGGAGAATGCGAATATATACATAACAATGCGGAATAATAAAATTGTTGGAAATTTAATAATGTCCGCAATACGCAATCGAGTTCTTACTCGGAAAAATATTTTTTCAGTACCCGAGTAGAAAAAGTAAATCATTTATGTGGTCACGTAATCTAAATGTAGGTAAACAATGTATCCGTTTTGTGGATACTTAGCTGACAACGGTTGGTAACTTAGGCATCGTAGAAATAGAAAAATGATTTGATTCGAATACATTTTTAACTAATACCATCTGTCGACACAAATGTTAACTAACACTATTCTTATACAAATCCTTTGTCTTGTTACTTGCGTACTTTCACATAAATATAGAACGAGTTAGCACGTACTATTGAAATATGTACATTGATAACAAAAAGTTTGTATGCTTTGTTCTATTACAAAACTTGATAATTTCCCGGGAAATTGGACAAACTACATTATTTTTTCGTTTTCATTCGTAATAAAAGTGGGTATTTTTTTGTACACAATGTTTTTTCATGCTGCATAATGACACTCAATACAAACAGATAATATATATATTTATATGTGTATTTGTACAAAATATAACCAAATAATATAACACACAAGGGCTAGACGGGATTGGTTTATTTATGGGTCAGATTGTGGAAAGCAAGGAAGAATGGAATAATTTCAATCTTTAAAAGGTTAATAAAATGAGGTCTGCGATATACAATAAACCCCAATATAGTTTACAGATAGCTAGATAGGGGTAATGCTTCTGTAGATTTTGTTCTGTTTACCTTTAAAAAGGGGTATAACTTCGAGAATTCCTCATTCAGTTTTTAAATCTGTAATTTATTTATATTATTTACCCCCTCTGTCATTTTATTTAGAAGTTACAGTTTGCAGCCGTTCAATTATTTGCAAGGTGAAAGAACAAATAAGCTTTCCACTCACAGCACTAGATGGTGCTTTACAAAATTGGCATTATTTTGTATAAAAATGTCATTGTGTTGCCATGTAGTCAAAACTGTTCCATGTGGTGAGAATATAAGTTAAAAAAACTGTCAAAAAAAAAAAATTACTTGTGGCAACACTTGTCATGTAATGTCAAATGTTTTGAGTTTTGACATTTAAATTTATCAACATTCGCAATTCTGTCCATTTTTGTTGAATTCTCGTGTTGTTCAGTAATATAATAATTTCAAGTCTATTTATTATAATAGTTACTTGATCGGCTGATTGGTGGAGCAGTTGAAAGCTTCGGATTTCCATCCGGGCATTGCGAGTTCAATCGTCACCTAGCTATATCTTCAATCATTGCTTTTTTCTGTTCGTAACCCGAAAATGCTTGCTTGTCTTTCAGTGGCGGTTTGTGGGTTGAAAAGTGGGGAGGCACAAACATATTTGATCATTTTTCCAATCATTGCTGCTTCGGAAGTTGAGTAAGCCTCACACTGAACATCGCTTGATCATGTCACTACTGTTCATTTCGATTCCATGTGGTTTGCTGACTCCACTCCACCTACATGAATCAGAGGCCCTCAGAGCCCTGCGTCTGCCTCACTGATGTACTTTTGAGAGCGGAAATCCATGTGTAGCCGGCCAGTATGATTACTATTTATTTATTTATTAATTTTCGGGAAATCGACAGTTTACATTTATTTCAGTTTGTACATAGTATTAAATAACCAAAATAAAACCAATTATGGATTTCCTCCTTGTGACTTTACTTCTACTGAGACGGCATAATAAGGAATAAGTAAATTGATTAATTATAAAGACAACCAGTCCTAGTGAGATACAAAAATATAAAAGGGTAAATTTAAATTGAAGTAACTTTATGGCTCATATCAATAACATTACAATATATATATAGACTCGTGGTAGAAATAGTGGTGGCAAGGCAAAAGTAAGGCAATTGTATTGTTTTTTATAAGAAAAACTTTCTTTTTATTACTTTTTTGAAGGTTATTCCCATCAGTTAAGTATATTATATTAGAATAAGTTAACAATAATAATCTAAACGAAAATGTGAAAGAGAACAAGACACAGAAAAACAGAAAAAAGACAATGGTCGCAACTACGAAACTGCCACACATTGCGGGACGTTCTGTCCTACTTGCATTAAAAAGTGTCAAAATGCCTTTTTTAATGCAATTTGCATTATAGTAGTAAGCAGAGGATGATCACTGATGCGTTGGACGGAGCGAGTATTACAGATTTCCGTGCAGCGCGGGACTGAGAAGTGGAGAAGCCTTGTTCATCAGAGCAAATGGAGTAGAGGTCACGAATCTCAGCAATGAAACAAATGCCCAAGAAGAAGAAGTTATGGATAATCTAATATTGTCTTTATTCATCAAATGTTACAATTTGAGGTTAAAAAATAAAATAAATATTCATCCTAGATTTGCAAAGAAGTCAATAGAAGTCGCATATTAAATAAAAAATCGATGTATTTATCCAAGATACTATCTAGATAGCATTTAGTTCGGGTTGAATCTTGCAATCATACATAAATATAGCAGCCAATATGAATGTGCGTTAAGAAAGTGAAGATAATTTTGGTAGTCCTTAGTCGAAGAATGATAGCGTTAAATATGACCGAATCGGATAGGGGCACATTAGCTCAGTTGGTAGAGCACTGACCCGGCAAGTCACAGGTCCTCGGTTCGAGTCCTAGATGTGACCGTATCTTTTTCTGTTTCAGATTTTCAATTGAGTTTCGCTAATATTGTCTTCAATAATTAAACATTATTTTGTTTTTAGATGCCAGACGAATCTGCACTTAAAGTAAGAAAGGCAGAAGAGGGGTTTTCCTGTATTTGTGGAGCCATTTTTAAGCATCGTAGCAGCCTCATGGTTCACCTGAAGAGTCACACAGAAGAGAAGAATTTTATTTGCGAATTCTGCTCTCAAGGTATGCTTTTTCAAAAGAGTGTTTTTTTGTACTTAAAACAAAACTGGGATTAATTAACATTAAATTAACTTAAACTCCTATTTAAAAAAAAAAGTATTTCTTTCTAAGAAAATAAAATAAAATAGTTCAAAAAATATTATTTGTTTTGTTTAATTTTTACAATGTATTTTGATTCAGCTTTCAGACAAAAAGCAAACTTGGATCTTCACATTAAAGGTCACACCAATGAAAAACCATTTGTTTGTCAAACTTGTGACAAAGAATATATATCAAAAAGGTAATTAGTAGGTACCTTTTTGTTTATTAAAAAGTTAAGGATGTGATTTAAAAATTATATTACTGTAAATTATGTGTAGAAAATATCTTCTGCAACGTGTTTGTATTTTTGAACCCACATTATTCATTAAATTCCACAGAATAATTTTTTATTATATAACTCAAAAGAAATATTTTATTGAATGACCTGCATGTCCTTTCCCATTCGTCCCTGTTCCTGCCCCCCTTCCCCTCCCCTCCCCTTCCGTGTTCCCCTTCTACCTTTACCGCCTTCCCCCCTCCCCCGAAACTCCACCCTTCCCGCGCTCCTTTTCACCCTCACACATTCTCCTGCCCTTTTTCGGATTCCCATCCCCCTCCCGCCTTCCCTCCCTGCAGCTAAACTATGTGAAATATACTTAATTTTCAAACCACTTACTTATTTTTCACCTTTTGCAAAATTTTTCTACAAATTTCATAACGCCAGAGCTCACCAGTGTGTATAGAAACCTTTGTGTTGAAAAGTTTCATTGCATTCAAATAAATAGTACAGAAAATAATTTAATAATGCCAGAGCTCACTAATATACATATATGTATAGAAACCGATATATATGTATATTTATCGCAATCGGATGAATGGTTTAGGAATGCATAAGGGACAAACAAAGAAACATTCCTTTTTATGTATTGACGTTACTAATTCAGCTACATGTTTTAAATTTCAGAGCACTTCTAACACACAGGAGGGTCCATACAAAGGAAAAGTTGTACAAATGCAATTTTTGCCAAAAAACATTCTCACATCATGATAATCTCAAAAGACATGTTGCGAGACATTCAGGTTAGCAGATTTACTTTATTATTATCATCTCAATATAATCTTCAACAGATATCGCTAGTGTAGGGTGTCAGCGAGGGTATCAGCAGTTGTCAACTTTTTTAATCCTGCGTACCCCTTGACCCTTACTACAAAATTGTTGTACCCCGTACCCTCTATATATCTTGTGTACATGTGTAATGAAAGACATGTTTCAGTTGTAATTTTGAATACTCTCATCATTACATGAATCTAACAATCTTCTTCGATGGCGCTACAGAAAAGAGCTATATCCATATCGAACTTTGGCCTCCTGCAAGAGTCGCCTCCAACTCCTCCTGTCCTCAGCGGCTGACTTCCAGTTTGTTACCTGGAGAAGCTGTGCTGCATCCCCTCTTACCTCGTCTTCCCACTTTTCTCTTTCCACCTGGGTGTCCAGTCAAAATTCTTTTTGGGACGCATGTATTCGGCATTCTCTGTACATGCCCAGCCCATCTCAGCCTGAGGAGTCTCATATGTGCTGAGATGCTAGGGGCCTTATATATTTATCATACAATTCTGTATTGTGCCGGATGCGCCACTGTTCGCCCTCTTTCACGGATCAACAATCAAGTCACACAAATACAATTAATGGAATTTTTTATAGAGTGTAACACGACTTTAGGCATTTTTAACCAGTTCCAAACTTAAACAAATTTTGTTCCACCTCTTTTTACAATGAAAAAAGTTATGTTCTCCAAACACAACTCCAAACTCACACAGTGTATTGAGAGAGTGAATTTTTTTGCCTCAAAAACGTTGAGTTTAAAACCTACATTCGTGCCTCGATATTGCATACCCCCAATTTTTGCTTCGTGTACCCCAAGGGGTACGTGTACCACAGGTTGAAAACCGCTGGTGTAGATAATTGTTACATGTAGTTTTTAGGTGCCTCAATAGATCTCAGTTAAGTAGTACCTAAGAAGAGTGTCGACTATCATCGATATGTCGTATCACGAACGGTTATGGAAATAGCCGATGATACACGTTAGACAGCTGGAATCCCACAGTGTTAGGTTCCCCAGTTTCAGAATGACTTAGAGCTTTTTATAGGGGGAACGTCTGGTCCAGTTAAATATTTATTGTAAACCTTATAGTAATGTAAATAAAGCAACTTGTAATCTCGACGAACTCAATCATTGGAGTTTTTCCGAACATTGAAATATTTTGTGATTGAGATTACTTGATTACCAGTGATTGAGATTACTTGATTATCCGTTATTGAGATTACTTGATTACCAGTGATTGCGATTACTTGATTACCAGTGATTGAGATTACTTGATTATCAGTGATTGAGATTACTTGACTATCAGTGATTGAGATTACTTGATTACCAGTGATTAAGATTACTTGATTACCAGTGATTGAGATTACTTGTTTACCAGTGATTGAGATTACTTGATTACCAGTGATTGAGATTACTTGATTACCAGTGATTGAGATTACTTGTTTACCAGTGATTGAGATTACTTGTTTACCAGTGATTGAGATTACTTGATTACCAGTGATTGAGATTACTTGATTACCAGTGATTGAGATTACTTGTTTACCAGTGATTGAGATTAATTGATTACCAGTGATTGAGATTACTTGTTTACCAGTGATTGAGATTACTTGATTACCAGTGATTGAGATTACTTGATTACCAGTGATTGAGATTACTTGATTATCAGTGATTGAGATTACTTGACTATCAGTGATTGAGATTACTTGATTACCAGTGATTGAGATTACTTGTTTACCAGTGATTGAGATTACTTGTTTACCAGTGATTGAGATTACTTGATTACCAGTGATTGAGATTACTTGATTACCAGTGATTGAGATTACTTGTTTACCAGTGATTGAGATTAATTGATTACCAGTGATTGAGATTGCTTGTTTACCAGTGATTGAGATTAATTGATTACCAGTGATTGAGATTACTTGATTACCAGTGATTGAGATTACTTGATTATCAGTGATTGAGATTACTTGACTATCAGTGATTGAGATTACTTATTTACCAGTGATTGAGATTACTTGTTTACCAGTGATTGAGATTACTTGATTACCAGTGATTGAGATTACTTGATTACCAGTGATTGAGATTACTTGTTTACCAGTGATTGAGATTACTTGATTACCAGTGATTGAGATTACTTGATTATCAGTGATTGAGATTACTTGACTATCAGTGATTGAGATTACTTATTTACCAGTGATTGAGATTACTTGTTTACCAGTGATTGAGATTACTTGATTACCAGTGATTGAGATTACTTGATTACCAGTGATTGAGATTACTTGATTACCAGTGATTGAGATTACTTGTTTACCAGTGATTGAGATTACTTGTTTACCAGTGATTGAGATTACTTGATTACCAGTGATTGAGATTACTTGATTACCAGTGATTGAGATTACTTGTTTACCAGTGATTGAGATTAATTGATTACCAGTGATTGAGATTGCTTGTTTACCAGTGATTGAGATTAATTGATTACCAGTGATTGAGATTACTTGATTACCAGTGATTGAGATTACTTGATTATCAGTGATTGAGATTACTTGACTATCAGTGATTGAGATTACTTGATTACCAGTGATTAAGATTACTTGATTACCAGTGATTGAGATTACTTGTTTACCAGTGATTGAGATTACTTGATTACCAGTGATTGAGATTACTTGATTACCAGTGATTGAGATTACTTGTTTACCAGTGATTGAGATTACTTGATTACCAGTGATTGAGATTACTTGATTATCAGTGATTGAGATTACTTGACTATCAGTGATTGAGATTACTTATTTACCAGTGATTGAGATTACTTGTTTACCAGTGATTGAGATTACTTGATTACCAGTGATTGAGATTACTTGATTACCAGTGATTGAGATTACTTGATTACCAGTGATTGAGATTACTCGATTACCAGTGATTGAGTTTACTTGATTACCAGTGATTGAGATTACTTGATTATCCGTTATTGAGATTACTTGATTACCAGTGATTGCGATTACTTGTTTACCAGTGATTGAGATTACTTGTTTACCAGTGATTGAGATTACTTGATTACCAATGATTGAGATTACTTGATTACCAGTGATTGAGATTACTTGATTACCAGTGATTGAGATTACTTGATTACCAGTGATTGAGATTACTTGATTACCAATGATTGAGATTACTTAATTACCAGTGATTGAGATTACTTGATTACCAATGATTGAGATTACTTGTTTACCAGTGATTGAGATTACTTGTTTACCAGTGATTGAGATTACTTGAAATAGTAATCTCAGTCACTGGAAGTTATAAGTAGTGGTTTATTTCATGATTTCAGGTGTAAAAGTATTTGCCTGTGGAATATGTTCGAGGTGTTTCAGTGACCAACTGTTGTTGACTTCGCACTTGAAAGTCCACAGCTTGGATAAACACTTTGAATGTGATATGTGTGGAAAGAAATTTGCTAGGAGGTAAGTCCCTGCTGTATTATACTACATTTTTTATATAAATACCTCACAAGAGTCTCAGCTGCTCCCGTCTGGAGCAAGTGAGACCATGGCATCCCCAATTGGGGTATGTTGTAAGGCTGAAAGGAGGGGAAGAACAGTGGGGGAGTACGCAGCTTTTCAGATCTGGTCACCAAACACGGCTAAAGCCATTTCAAGCAACATTTCAATTCTGAATGGTTGTCTTACACCAGGGCAATACTGAGAGTATCTTCCACTCTGGAACTTGCCGCAAATATACTATATATTATTTTTAGTTAATTAATTACGAAATACAACAAATTAATCAAATAAAATTTAATTATTATTTTTAATTGATAAATAATAATAATAATATTTGGACGATTTATATAGCGCCGTTTTTGTGAAAAATCACCTCAAAGGTGCTGTACAAACTTACCATACATGCCTAAAATCTAGAAAACTACAAGCTAACTAAAACTATGTATTTATTTGCGCATGCCGAGTTCGAACCCGCGACCTTCAAATTGTTGGTCGAGAGTCTTATCCCTCGACCACGGAGGCTGCCAAAATGTAGGGACTCTTGGGCATTATTCACATTTTAAAAAAAACAATGCGCATTTTGTTTTATTTTTTTACAGTTTAAAAGATATTTCTAAGCTCCATAACTAAGTGTCTTGATATCAGAACTTACCTTTGATTGGTTTTACCTAAAGCTATTTTAAGCAATGTTTCGGTTACAAATGGAATTATTTCACTAGGGCAATAACTGAGAGTATCTACAACTCTATCTACAAAAATTAATGATTTTTACCTGATTATTTTCCAGACAAATGCTTCAATGTCATCTCGTCATCCACACCGGCCAAAAACCTTACAAATGCAACGAGTGTCAAAAACGATTCACCCACAACTCCGACGCCTTAAAACATCAAAAGATCCACTCCGGTGTACGCCCGTTTGCCTGCCAACTCTGTTCATCCACTTTCGTTAGACGAGCACATCTCACGAGACACGGCAAGACTCACAATAAAATACACGAAAACAAAACAACCAACGAACTGCTAAACAGTAACGATTATAGTGATAAAAGATGTAACGCCGAATTGAAAAATGACTATGGCTTTAATTGTGATCAAATAAATTATAAACAAATCAAACAACGAAATAATGAAACTACGTTGATGAAAAACGGTCCCTACATACCGAATGTAAAATTTGACAATAGTGGTATTGTCGATATTCAGTTTATTTGTGCCAGTTTAAAGGATGAATTGGAGGGGGAGTGTGCGGAGGAATGTGTTGAGATTAAGAGCACAGAAGAATTGGATTCTGTTGTGAATAATTTGGGTAAAGAAGGGTGCGTTAAGGTGTTGATAGGACGGGAGAATAAGGAGGGCGATTGGGAATATGAAGAGGTTGAAACTACCATTGAAAGAACTGCTGGCGAACCTGAGAGCAGTATTTATAAAGAAGACATTCAGGTTTGTTATTTAATTGTTTTTTATATCCCTATAAAACAGCTTAGCACTAACGGTAGCAGAGAGGACGGACTGCATACAACTTTTCTGCTATTCTTACTTGACCCGACTCTAGCGTTTGATTGTGCCGTCTCCACCCCAAGTGGTTTGCCACGTTTAGTGACTTAGCAGAGGTGCCCGGATTCATGGGGTGGGGTTTGTCCGGGTTTCGGCAGTGGATGTTTCTGCCCATCAGCTGCGTGGCAGACCGAATCGGGAATGACTGTTTGAGAGAGGACGGACCTGAATTTTGACCATTTGCTTTGTACCGTAGTGGGAGGAATGGATTCATGCATCCGTCACTCTTGAACATATTGATCCCCAGATTTCGACTCACCCGTCATATCTTTTTCCTTCCCAGAACTTAATCTCCTCCCTTTCTTCAAAAGACCCTCCACACATCATCCCCGAAGATGATACAGGACCTGAGGGGTATTATTTTCCACTGGAGGCCCTGAGGAACTGAAGGCCCTGGAAACCCTCCACACAGCATCCCCAAAGATTATTTGGGACCTGAGTGGAATTATTTTCTTCAGGGCCTCCAGTGGAAAATAATTCTCCTCAGGTCCTATATCATCTTTGGAGATGCTATGTGGAGTGTCTTTTGAAGAAGGAAGGAGATTAAGTTCTGGGAAGGAAAAAGGTATGGTACGAAGTGATGAGTCAAGAGAGTCCCGCTGGAGAGGTAAAAAGGTCTCCCTCAAAAAATCTCTTCCGGATCCGGCCCGCCACGCAGTAGGTGAGCAAATGCATTCGCCGCCATGACCTAGATAAACCTCATCCCATGAACCTGGGCACCCCTGCTAAGTAACGAACGACTTGGGGTGACCTACAGCAGGGGTGTTGGTTATCCAATAAGACCGCAGTAACCATACCCTCCTCCAAAATTCATACCCACTCTTCATATCATTCCCAAAACTTCTTCTCATTCGCTTCCCTAAAAAGACCATCCACGCAGCTCTCCAATGACGACATAGACCTCCAATGGGTTACTGTTACTCTTCAAGACCCAGCTTTACCACTTCCTTTCCACAAAAAGACTCCCCACAGCTTCCGTAAAGATGACGTAGGCCCCGAGAGAAATTGTTTTCCTCGGGGAAACCATTTGTGGAGTTAAAAAAATCTTAACCGACAATACGGACGATAATACAAATCTTGATGAAAATATCTTGCCGGTAAGAAATTGTCGTAGCCCTTAAAATAAAAGTGTTTTTTACTTTTATTTTCCTTTTTTTAGATTGAAAAGCACATTGAGAATGATGGTGAGAAGTTCAAATCTGATGCGACTGATTCATCAACTCCTTGGAAGTGTGCTGTGTGCAATATTCACTTTGTGAACAAATCGGACCTAACCAGCCACGTCAAATATAATCATGTTGATTTCACAATGTTTAAGAAATATGCAGTGAAATTGGTAGGTTTTAAAAATAAAATTAAAAATATGTATTTTAGGGATATTTTAGTAAATTGATATTAACCACTGAAAACATAACGATAGAAGTGTATTGTGGGCTTGTTTTTGTGTCCCAGGTAAGCTCAATTTGTCCTTACTTCGGGTAAAATTGATCAAAATTTTCAAATATATCGATCGTCCAGTTGATTAGTCAGACATTTCCAAATACCAAGTTTTGAGATAATGAGGTAAGCAATATTCTAATGCTCACCATAAATCAAATATTGCTTACACGCGTTTGTGTTTTACATATTAAATCTACTACACTATGTAAAGTGGTAAGATTTGTTTGTTTGTTTGTTTGCATTGAATAGGCTCCGAAACTAATGAACCGATTTGAAAAATTCTTTCACTGTTGGGAAGCTACATTATCCCCGGGTGACATAGGCTATTTTATATATATTTTTTAAATAGGGATCCTTACTGAAACTCCAATAATGTAACCCAAGGTGTAAAAAAATTACCTAAAATATTATTTACATCGCGTGCGCTGCGAAAACTATTGATGATAGAATAAAAAAGTGTCGCGACAGCATATGTCTAACTATTGTAGTTATGCCACAATAAGTGTTATTTTATTTTAAAAATTAAAATAAAATGTCGCCGCTTGAAAAGGCTGTTTATTTGTATCTTGGTTTGAGTCCTTATCAAAATAAATTACTTCATGTTCAAGAATGCTTCAATACCTTTATGTAACTTTTTGAATTATTCAATTCGGACATACCATTCGAAAGATATCACGAGTTTAAAAATGTAAGTATTATAAACGTAAAAAAGTATTAGACTCGGGAGGAGAACGGGGACGCACGGGAAGGTGATTCCTGGAGAAAAATGCATTTATTTGAATATGGCATTGCAACGCATGCCGGGAAACAGCTAGTATGCTATAAAATAACACCGGGAGGCATAACGCTCCGGTACATTAGTATGACATTTTGAAATATCTTACTAGTGACCCAGAAAATATCATTGTTTTGTTTATTTCACTACAAGTTTTTGTGGATTATAATTAATAATTATAATAATAATGATTTATTGTCTTCCTTTATTTATCTTTATTAATTGATTTGGTGGTGTTTATGAGTAATCTGATTATTGTACCAGATTGAGCATAGATTATCAACCTTTTTTTGATGAGAATATTTTTATTTCTAGCGCCCCCTAACTCGTGAATTCGAAACAGCAATTGACCACGACAAAGCGGGCATAATGGGATACCACGACAGAGTCAAATTTGCTACAACGGAGGGGGCGTAACGGGATATCACGACGAAGGGGGCGTAATGGGATACCACGATGGGGTCACATTTGCCTCAACGGAGGAGGCGTAATGGGATAGGGAAAATATTTTTTGGAAGGATGCCCCCTAATGGGATGTGATGGGGCAAGATAGGATGGGGTGGGATGTGTTTTTCTGGGTCTCCTACCGCCACCCTGAAAGTCTGAAACGCCCCCCAATTTTCTCATGGTCTTCTACTGCCCCCCTGAAGGTTTAAAACGCCCCCAAGGGGGCATTATCGTCCACATTGAGAACCTATGAGATAGAGGGTACACTTAACATACAAATACAACTGCATATTCAACCCTAATTTCGATTTTTCGGAGATGTCCGATTATTCAACTGGACTTCCTCTGTCAATTCTACATCTCACTCTTCCGTATGAAAGCACTTAATTAAATCTTAAATTATTTCTATGTCTAATTTAAATGTTTTAATTTTAATATTTCAGGTCATAAACAAAACTTCTGGAGAAATAGAGAAAAATCCACTGGTCCTGAAACAAAAGATATATCCACTATCAAAAGATGCCCTCCAACCAGTTTTTACTAAATATCTTATCAAAGACAGAACTTTTAAAGAACCGCTCCCGAAAAAGCAAACTAAATTACTCTTCAACAATAATTTGAGAATCTTTCGCAGTAGAAAATCATTGAATGTTAGTTCCAAAAATAATAATATGGAAGGCAATGATAAAACGGAAAAAGATTGTAATTTTAAATCAGATAAAAATTATAATATTGTATCACAGAATGATTATAACAAAATAGATTATTGTAGCACTAAGTCAGAGAATTGTAACATTGAGTCAGATATTTGGAACATTTTACCATCGAATTGTAATGATAAATCAGAAGATTGTTTCAATAAGTCGACGAATTGTAAAATTGGTCTTGATAGGATTATAAAAAATGGTTGTAATCAAGATTTAGATATAATATTGAATGAAAACAATTATGAATCATTGCAAGAAAAGAAAATAATTAGAGAAATCGGAAATGACGATTGTTTTGCAATTATAATTGTAGACAAATAATTATTACAAATATTGGCACTGTGAAAAAATTTGTGATGCTCATATCGAAAATTTGCAAAAGAAAAATCAGAAAAAGATACGGTCGCATCTAGGAATTGAACCCAGGACCTTGTCGGGGCGTTGCTCTACCACTGAGCTAATGGAACCTTATCCACTTTGGTCATATTTAACTGAAGGTATCATACTTCAACTAAGAACTATCAAAGTTATCTTAATTTTCTTAAGACTATTTTTGTTGACTGCTGTCTTTATGTATGATTGCAAGATTAGATATTCATCCTAGACTTGCAGAAAAAGTCAATTAAAGATGGCGCACGTTTACCAGCATCTTTAATTAGAACAGTTATTTAATTAGTATAATAATTATGTATTACCAAATACAACTAGTCAACGGAATATATACATTTATGAATATTTGTAGTTAAAATCACTGAAAAGATAAACCGATTATTTACAAATAGGCAATATGCTCAGAAGAATAGTTATGTATATGTACTTGTGTGTTATGTTTTTATTTATTGAACTTGTAAAGTATGTGTTTTGAAAATGTATCTACATACACACATAAACATACTGTTGGTCACTCTTTTGAAATACTTTTTAATTCAGCATTACCAACCAAATACGAAATTTGCATCCTTATTTGAATGTGTTCATACCGAGGAAGCTTTTTTACAATCTTCGCCATAGAGTTGATTAAAAGATCTGTCTCATCCAATTAATTTTGAGCAGAAGTTGCTCCTTATTGATCTAGTTCCTTCAATGGCTGTCCTCTGTTCCTCAGAGTGTGTTAATTTTTTATTTTTCTTATTATCTCTATCATCGTTTTCCTTAACACCACCTTTGTTACTATCTTCGTTACAATTCATATTTGCTGTTTCATCAATCCGGTTAATGTTGTTTTCGATGTCGGCCGGTGTATCCTCTGCAATTCACTCTTGTCTTTAGGGAGCTCATCTTCGACCAGATTGGTAATTGTGTTTCTTTGTGACGAAGGAATGCTATGCAAGAATGATCAGACCTATTCTTCGCCGCTTCAGTGTTACGATTTCTTTTACGCCGAATATAATAATCCCTTACGTAGGCCGATCTTTAACAGCAGTCAGAACCTGTAAAAAAATTAAAATGATAATTTTATTATAAATGAAACATGGACGTACAAAATAAATGGACTTGCCCTTACGTGATAAAAAGCGTGTTATTTCCCCCTCCCATTGGAACCATTTTTCGGAACCGGCTGGGCTTGCGAGAGCCCCGCGTTAATCTAAAAAATGTGACGTCATCATTCTTGTCCGGACCAGTGTCGAGCTCTTATCGTACATTTTACGCACGGACGTTGCACGTCTATGGAACACATACTATGACATCGAGATACATGGCGACGCGAAACACAAAGCCGTTGTTTACTGGGGTAAGTAAATCATGAAACATTTGTAAAAGTGTCTACGGAAACAAAATATTCGACTATAAAAATACTCAGAACCTTACTTTGCGAATTTGGACTTGACATATCTGTTCATAACGTGGCATGCAATTCGCGCTCCCATATAAAAAGGTCTATTCATTCAAAAGCAGATTTTACTTTCAAGAACTAAATGGTGATGTTATAGTGCGAGGTGCCTATATACTGTTAGATTGATTTATTGGCGAATCACAAGTCTCTTTCCTCTCTTCGTCCCGCCATAGTTGGTTTTTACCCCTCATCTGTAAGTTCTCGTCTAGCTATTTGTATGTCTATGAAATGAAACAATGTTACTTTGTTTGAACCACTTGTCATTGATCATTTTATTGTTTATTTCAAGCTTTTGGCCATGGGACAACTTTTCGATCATTTGTTTTCCAATATCGAGTAAGCCATTCTTGGATAAGTGTAATAATAAGAGAAGTTGCAGAGGCCATTTTCAAAATGTTCAAGTTAATTATACCGTACCTAATCAGTAGCCAATTGCATTTTTTTTTTCAAAATGTAATTTTCCCAACTGATGAAGGAAAATATATAAGGATGAAGGCTCCCAAAAGCAGTGGACCATTATATTTTAACTATGAAGAGTATTCAAGCACATAATTATGTTTTTATCCATAATTGAATTCAAGCACATAGCACATTTTTATGAAACCCTGAGGAAGGTTCAGTCTTTTTTTTTACATTAACTCCACACAGAAGGCCCTGAGGAAAATAATTTCCCTCAGGGCCTATGTCTGCTATATGGAGGGTCTTTTTGAGGAGAGGAAGGAATGAACACTGGTCTTGAAGTGACCCATGTTGTAGGAAAGAAGAAACACAGATGCCGAGCTGTTGAACACAAGAACACCAAGCATATCAACGTAGGGCCTGTATGGAAGATTGCTTCTGTTGAAGGAGATTAGATTTCATTTCGATCCCTTTTAGACGTAATCAGACATGATTGGGTCTTTGAAACATTAAATTCAACATGATTATTTTTACCCCAAGAGAAAACACTCTCGAGGTAACCGTCCATTCTTTGCTTCAAAGCCTTCCGAGCCGTTGGAGTTTGTGAGCCCTTTAGGGGCTTGTCAAACAAAAATCTATCATGGACTGTACTGTCATCTGCGTAACAATGAATTGGTGCACATGACAAAAGGTCATTGATGTGCAACAAAAACAATGTCGGAGACAGAACCGATCCCTGCGGGATGCCGGCATTTATCGAGTGTGAGGAAGAGGTAAAACCATCGGCTACCGTCTGAATCGACCTCTCCCTTAAAAAGTCTTGACAGAAAATAGTTTTTTTTTAATATATTTGTTTATGCAAAATATTCAATAAAGTTATGTCCATACAAAGTTATTTTATTCAAGGAAAGCACCCGACTTGTGTTGCAATGCCACTCAAAGAAAGAAAGTGTTTGTGTTTTAATTCTGTTTATGGTTAATTTTTCATCTGGTGTGTACACCATCGATCAATCAAGTCTACATCAATGGTGTACATAAATAGATCTGAATGCTCTCCGACACGTGGGTTTGGCAGCAGCATTGGTTTTTCAACTTTACCTCTGCTATCCCCTACTGATCTATGTCTCTAAAGAAGAAGGTAGTGCAACACGGCATAACACCCCAAAAACAAATAAAGAAAATACTTTTAAAATTTAAAAACGTCCCCCACTATATATTATAATATATAAAAACCTCGTGTCACGGTGTTTGTGGTCGCCGTCCTCCGAAACGGCTCGACCGATTTTGATGGAATTTTTTATGCATGGTTATGTATTTTTATATTTGGTAGGTATGAGAAGAGGTCGTAAAGTATATTTCATACTGCTAAGTGAATAGGGAATGGATTAGGGTGTCTCTATCCAGAATTTTTTTTTTTTTTTGCCATCAAAAAATCGGTAACTCCATTAATGGAGGACTGAATGCCGTTGGCGGTAATAAAAAACTGTCCAAAGACGCGAAACTAGCCGTCCATAATGGAGTGCTGGTACCTACCCTGATGTATGGCAGTGAGGCATGGAACTGGCAGAGGAAGGATGAAAGCAGACTGAATGCTGTAGAAATGAGATCCCTGAGGCGAATGTGTGGTAAAACCATGTACGATCGTGAGAGAAACGTGGATATCCGCAAAGAATGCAAGGCTGACGTAAGCGTGATGTGTAAGATTAAGAAAGGGACTCTCCGATGGTTTGGGCATGTAGAGCGAATGAACGAGGAAAGGAGTGTAAGGAGAATATATGATGCAAATGTGAATGGTAGAAGAAGTCGGGGACGCCCGAGGAAGACATGGCACGACCAAGTGAATCAGATACTTGAGTCGGGCCATGTGAAGAGTCGGAATAATAGAAGAGCATGTATGAGACGATGTATGAATGTGAACGAGGCAAAAGAGTGTGTGCCAAGATCGAGTTGTGTGGCGGTCCGTCCTCTCTGCCTACCCCTGCGGGGAAACGGCGTGATGGTTAGTTAGTTAGTTAGTTAGTTGAATTTCAAAGAGAACGAAATTATTTATGTTGTTGAATGACAGATGGCGCTATGTCAAAGTACAACCAAAATATTCACTAGAAATAATTTATATGGCAGAATAGCGTTCCCCAGGTCAGCTAGTATATTTTAAACTCAGAAACGAGTCCCGGCACGATCAAGGGAGTTATATGGTGTGGTAGCCATCTATCCCCCATTCATGAAGAAGGTTCCTGTTTTTACCTGAAGGGCGGAGCTTTTGACGATATAAGGATGGGAAGTTTCGCCCTCCAGAATTTTCTAGAATATTCGAGGGTATTCCACAACATTCCAGAACATCCCGGAACATTCTGCAATGTTGTGGAATGTTCGAGAATAGTCTAAAACGTTCGGGAACACCCCGGAATCCATTTTAAAATAAATACTAATAATAAAAAATAAAAAATTCTAATCTATGTGAAGAGAGAGAAGAAATTCTCCCACAACTCAAGCCGTACTGAAGTTCAAATACTTAAAAAAAAAAACCAAGGATGTGTAAATACTATAAATGACCCAAAAACGATGCAAATATGGTAAAAAGCGTGCATCCGGCAGCACTGTTGACGGTCATCCAGTTGTCTTCCAAATTGTGCTTTGTGCTCACAATCAACGCTCTCAAAGGGAACGAAATAACCGCAAACGCCGCGAATTGCCGCTTCAGATAAAGTTTTAGTGACGTCATCCACTGCTACATAACGGCCGCTAGATAACAACACCGCTTTCTTACTATTACACAAGTCTTTTACATTCATAGTTTTTGTATAAAAAAATACCAAGTTATCCTTATCAACCGATATATTTTAATTTAGGTTTTACGCCAACGGTTTTTACCTATTTCATTACAAAGAAGAAAAATTTTCCAAACAACCCTATCCATAAAAACTTGTTGTTATTCAATCCGACATTAGCACCAAACCGTCAGCATTCAAATTTCCCACGCATTTTCAAAACACATGTTTTGCTCCAAACTGTCTACCAACGTAACCAAAATCAATTTACTATAAAACTGTAGTATTGTTGAATGCGATAGAAAGAGACAAGGATAATTTTATACGAATGCTTAAATCGTTTGCGCACGATTTTCAAGTGCGCAGTACGAAGATCGTTCCTATATAAGCAGGTATGATAATTTATTGTTATGCAGTCTCGTTTTCGCTTGTGTTGAACGTTCTGTTTATCAAACATGGTGGTCGAGTTGTGTTTTGATATGCATCGAGTTTTCTCCGGTCTTTGATAGTGTGAAAATACTACAAACCACACGTAATTGTGATTGTTTAATTCGCGTTGTTAGCTCAGTGTTAATGTATGCCATGAAATTCTGTGTGTGACATTGAAATAATAACATTTAACGTCTTTGTTGTAATTATTGTGGGCCGTCGATGTCCCATCTCGGAGCCATGCTGCCAGTTTAGTTTGACGTGTGTTTTTTCGATAATTTTATCGCCGAAGGCTTTTTGCTTTGGTTCGTTAAACCACTTTTTCAAGACCGCCTTGTACAAAGTGTTGTCGCTTTAATTCATATTTTCGCCTTTCTTTCGTTCTGTTTTGTGTGATGTTTAGCGTGTACGAAACGCGCACATTTCTTTAGTAGCCTTTTTTTTTTTAGTTTTTTTCGGCTTCTGTTCGAAGTTTCTCGCAGACAATGGACTACGAAAAGGAGACTGCAATGATTGAAGGTATGTACACAATTAATACATTTTATGTCATGCTGTAGATTTGTTGTGACTAGTCTTTGAACATTTGTTACCCAGGTCACGCACGCAATATATTTTGAATTACAATTTGCAGAACGCAGTTAGCATGGCTACCAACAGGGTTTTCCTTAAATATTTTTTAATTAAATTGCAATAATTTTGATAGAAATTAAACAATAAACTTTCGCCCTACGTTCTTGTAAAATCATATAATAATTAATAATGTGTGTAGGAACGTACAATAAAATCAGCTGTGGATATTTAAAAAATTCGTTCGCTAGTTCCTGTTTTGTTCACCTGCAAAGATAAGTGTGTCAAGTTGTGTTGAAGTTTTTTTTTATCCGCTTTCATTATTAAATTTCGTATGAATTTAAATTCAACAAGCCTATAATAAGTAGGTATTTTAAATGAATACGAATGAACAATGTCCTGTTTCATATAATAGTAGAGTAAGACATATTTTAATATATTTTTTGTTTACCTAAGTTGTTTAGGTAGCTAAGAGCAATTATTACACTAAACAGCTCACTTTTGGGCACAGATTATGAAAAGTACACTTTTCAACAATTACTGCAAGAAACAACTATTTACGTGCACAAAATAGGTTCTTAGTTTGGGTTAACTTAGTAATTCATACGTATTTAGATTGAAACGAGACTCACGCAAATGTCAATCCATTTAAAAAAAATGGCGGTAAAGGAATCGTTTTGTGCGGGAAATTTTAAACTTTGAATAAAAAATGCAATTTTAATGCATCTTTTACCATCTATCCAAACGCAATTATTTGCTTTTTGTAGTAATTAAGTTAATGTGTAGTCTAATTTGTAGTTAAGAAGCGGTAAGTCAAATATTTACCTGTTTTTATGTGAATGCCGCACGAGAGTCCCAATTTCTCGGAGCCTTTGGGACTATGGTATCCCCAATTGGGGTGAGTTGCGAGGCTGATATGATGGAAGTGCCTACGCGTCTACAACATTTTTTAAATCTTTTACCAGGATACTGAGAGTACTTATCTAGAAAAATTGCATGTGAATGTTCCTTTGCATATTTTTTTTACTTCGTAGTTAGGTAGGTACCTAATCGGTCATGGTAAATGTGTCCCATGTAGTCGTTTTTACAATATCTCTGAATTCGTACTTGATCATGCCATGTCTTCCTCAGACGTCCCCGACTTCTACCATTAATTTTCACCTCACACATCGGTCGTCCAGTTGATTATACAGACATCTCTGAAAAATCGAAATTTGAGTTGAGTACCTACCTACACAGTTATATGTAAAAGTGTACCTTCTATCTGATTCAATAATATAATAATAATAATATTTGGATGACTTGTATAGCGCCGTTTTTGTGAAAAATCACCTCAAGGGCGCTGTACAAATTTATAAAACGTTTATACAATCTTATTTTAAACTATATACAACAACATCTTATGGCTAAAAATTGCATCCATCGGTTCATCGATCACCGATACGAAACTATATGTGCAATGATTTAACCAATGAACGCGATGGTGCTGTAAAAATGCACTGTACAGGCAGAAAATATATACAAGACCATACTTACCTGGAGGGTCACTAGAGATTAACACTGTTATTGTTTATTTGGAGCAATTAAGACACAGTTCGCACGCAGAGGACATAATTGGGAACTATAATTATAATATATAAAATGTTCTGTAATGAGCGTATTTTGAAAACAAAAGCAAAATTTTATGATACTCCGATAGGTATTTTTATTTAAGGGTATGAGAGCCCAAAAAGATACACAGATACACTCATACTCACCACCAAATCAATTAATTATCATGTACAAAATTTTTAGTTGAAATAAACTAACAAAAAACAGTCTTTCTGGGATACCTACCAGTAGTAAATTTCAAAATGTCATAGGTACTTACTAGCTGGGTTATCCGGCTTCGCTCAGGACAACATTCGAGAGTGTATCGATGTATCGTGTATCGATCATTCGTGATCTTCTGGAATGTTCCACAATGATGTTCCCGATTCCCTATTCCCGAACATTCCACGACATACTCCGCCACTCCTTCCAGAAATTTCTAGAGCTCTATGGAACCTTCTAGAATTTTCCGGAAGACTGTTCTAGAAATTTCAAGAAGGTGAAACTTTCAGCCCTTATATCTTAAAAAGCACGTCCTTTAGGTAAAAACGGGAACCGTCATCCTGGAGGGGGGATAGAGATCTACCGCACCATATAACGTCCTTGATCATACCGGGACTCGTTTTTGAATTTTTGCGAGCCGCACGTTTTTTTTTTTAATAATATTATTATTTTTTTTTTTTATATAAATATATATTGATTTAATATGTAAAATACAGGCATGTGCAAATAATATAATTTTTCATTAGAATATTGCTTTCTTCATTCTCAAAACATAGTATTTGGAGATATCTGACTAATCAATTGGACGATCGATATATTCTCCCGACGTTCTGTAATATCAGAATAATCATGTAGAATAATGGTAGAAATGTTCGGGGACGCCCAAGGAAGATATGACACGATCAAGTGAATCAGATACTTGAGTCGGGCCATGTCAAGAGTAGAATAATAGAATTATTCTCATCTATTATTCAATTTAATGTATGAATGTGAATGAGGCAAGGAGTGTGTGCCAAGACCGAGTTATTTGGCGGTCCGTCCTCTCTGCCTATTCCTGTCAGAAACGGCGGGATAATTATTTAGTTAAATTTGTAACAAGGTCACAGGTATAATAGGTACGTGATTTTAGCACGCACACACGCCTCAGGGACCTCATTTCTACATCACCCAGCCCACTTTTATCCTTCTTCTTCCATTCAATGTCTCACTGCCTTACATCTCTGCTGAGTGATTCTATATCGAACGGACGTGATCTCCTGTCAGATTTGTGTGATTTTTACATATTTAATGTCACATATTTAAGTTTAGATCGTTTTAAACACCAATTCCTGCAATTATGCATTATTATTTATTCATATAATGTAGATACGTTGTACATAAAAAATAAAAAATAAAACAAACAAATAACAGCCAAAAAAATCACACTAATCTGACAGGAGATCACTAGGGGTACGTAAATTTCGCAAATAAAAAATCGTCATTTCGCATTTAAAAAAACTCAAAATAGAAAATTTCGCATTTATTTCGCAAAAAAAAAAAATGTTAAAAACTAAATTATAGGCTAGCATTGTTGTAATTTCTACATTTTCATCTTTCATTGTTTGCCTGCGATCAGTTACGACAATGTTGTAGATACTAAAGTACCTCTCGGCATCAACCATAGACATACAAATAACTAGACGAGAACTTACAGATGAGGGGTAAAAACCAACTATGGCGGGGCGAAGAGAGGAAAGAGACTTGTGATTCGCCAAGTCTTCTTCATTGTCTAAGTATGTGTTTCATAGACATACAGCGTCCGCGCGTAAAATGTACGACGAGAGCATGACATTGGTCCGGACACGCCCAGCCGGTTCCGAAAAATGGTTCCAATGGGAGGGGGAAATAACACGTTTTTTAACACGTAAGGGCATGTCCATATATTTTGTACGTCCGTGGCATCAACACTATTGACAGGGCAATTGAGACATTGAATAGCTGCTTTTGCAAATCCAGGGTAGCAAGATTTTGATGTAACTAAAACTTGCATTACATCCACAGGAGCTTCTTGGCCGACCAATCGAAGTAATTGTCTGTGAAAATGAGAGTACCCGTCAATTAGTTCTTCTTGTGGTACACTTTTGAAAAACGGAATTTTTGCGAAGCTTTCCATTATGGAATTTGAATTGACAGAAGAAGATGGCACATTTGCTGCTTCCGATGGACAAAATAATCTGCCAATGTGCTTGTAGCACTCATTTGTTGGATTCGGCCCCATGTGTTCCAACAATTTATCCAAGCTCTTTTGAGCTGCTGTCTTCAACATCATGCTGTGATCGATAGAATTTTCGGTTGATAAAATATTAATTGTTTTTTCGCCAAAAGAGCCTTCACATTGACGCTGAAGAGAGGACTTCAAATCTTCTAATTTACTCCACTAAATGTGTGCAAACGAATAGTTTGAACCTTGTAAATTGTCAATTAGTTTCATAATTTTCGGACAGAATTCTGATACGAATGTAAGTTGAACTTGAGGTGCGAAAGTATTTAATTTTCAAATTTCGCTTTTATCGCAAATAAAATGCAGATTTCGCTTTTATCGCATCTATTTCGTAAAAACGAAATTTACGTACCCCTAGAGATCACGTCCGTTATCCAATAACGATCCCACAAAACATAGATTCGCTCGGCAGAGTTGGTATCAGTACTCCATTGCGAATTTTCAGTCTCGCTTCAATATTGCTTTGTTTCGTAAATGCATAGTATTTTAGTGTTGTGTGTGTGTGTTTTTTTTCCGTAAAAGCATACTTGTTCAAAGTTCTTACTCACCTGCTTTATTATTATTGTACCTGCTAAATATCTCCAGGTAGAATGGCAACCCAACTGCTAATGTCTCGAGGGTCGGGGTAGGTAGGTACTGGCTACTACTACTACACTCTCCTTTGTCGATAAAAACCTCTTGGAATAAATCAATGGACGTAAATGGCGAACGTCTGCATTCTTTACGACCATCACCCCGAAATGGGAAAAGCCATTATCCCTTTTATAAAATAATGCACCGTGATATTTTGGAATGTTGATAAGATGGTGTATTATTTGGTATTTTCCCACTAATTTAGAAGTTCTTTCTTGGAATATTATAATGGTTGAATGCATTGTTATCGTTTAGGTACCTACCCTACCAATTTATATCAGATACCTTTTCTCGTGTACAGTTTGGCAAGAAAGTGTAGAAAATAAATGATAGCGCTGCGATCGTTTTTTAGGTTTTAAATGGCAACACCAAGATGGCTCATAACTCTCATAAGCCAATGAATGTATGTTTTAAAAACACTTCGGCCAAAATGCATATTTCATAGCGTATTCGTACTTTCAAAATTTTTGCACAAAACACTGGAATTTCTTCTTCTTCTTTGTGTGCCTTATCAGGTCCCCCCGACGTTGGCGATCACTCTTGAAAGGTCTCTCTGTCTTGCGCTGCCCGGAATAGCTCCTCCACACTTCTAATGCCGATCCACTCGTATCACTCTCGTATTAAGAGGCGGTTCTCCGAATTTCAACCGATTTCTTGCAAACCTCCCTTAAACATTTGAAGTTTTTAAGCTCTTAAAAAAATATATGTTATTGAAGATAATATCTAGACATTTATCGCGCCGAACTGCAAATTTTATAAAATTCCCTCGATAGAAAAAAATCGCAAAGTATGCTCCAAAAATGATTATAAACACGTTTGTTTCGGTTATTTTACAAGTTATATGTATGAAAAAATTCACAGCGTTTCTTTAAATAAAATTAAAGAAAATTATCGCGAGATTTTTGCTCTATTTTTAACGAGTCGTGTTTTATTAAAGATTTTCATGATTTTTGCATCAATTTTATCGCTGTAAATGTTAGCGCGCTCTTCTAACATTCCTAATTTCATATCTCTCCATCTTCTTCTTTTTGGGGCCGGGAACTGAGCCTTAAGCATAACTTCAAATTAGATTGTAATTATTATAATCGCTCGAAAATTGGCATAAATCTTGTAATACTAATGAAATTTATTAAAAAAACTAAACTAAATACCATTCATTTCTGCAGTTCGTTTGTAATGTAAACATCTTCCAAATTAGATAGGAGCTTTGTCGCACGATATTCAGCTAGGCAGCATTGAAAAAAGGCAGTATATAACTTCTCTTGCACCACTACGTATTGGTTTATTAATTTTAATTCAATTCAAACAATGCACAGGCAAACAATGAAAAAAATAAATTATTAAACGAGCGATTTTCAATGTGTTCTACACGATTTAAGTCAGTAAAGCCATGAGCCATACGAAATGTCATTGACAAATCAAGTATTTCGGTGTTACCATAGTAATGAAAAAAATTAGTTCCAAATGAATAAATTTCTACGCTTTCTTGCCAAACTATACCCATAGCTTTATTTTTTAATGGAAAACTTATTAAATATTTTAGGGAATTTGAAATAATCTATCCCACCACTATTATTTTTATCTTTTATCACATATAGTGCTTTTTAGAAACTTCCCGTTAGGCACTTTTGATTGTTTTTAATGAAATGAACATTGGAACGAGGAAACCCGGTCGCAGAGGTTCAAGGAAAATACGTTATTATTAAAAAAATAAGAAATGTGATTGATTGATTTACAACTAAACATTGGTAAATGTCAGATTATTAGTTTTTACAAAGGTAAAAATCCTCTTTAAGTTTTCCTATGATATGAATGGTGTTAATCTTCTTCGTGTATCACAGATTCGTGATCTTGGTGTTATATTCCATGAGAGTCTACAGTTCAACGTTCACATCAATGAAATAACAAGCGATGCAATGAGAATACTAGGTTTTATTTTGAGAATGGGTGTAAATTTTAAAAGTATATCAACATTAAAAAATCTGTATTGCTCGTTAGTACGAAGCAGATTAGAGTATAATTCCACCGTATGGTCACCATATTACAAAGTCCATTCTCAATCATTGGAAAAGGTACAAAACATATTCCTTCGGTACATTAATTTTAAAACGAAAATTCCAATCGAACTTATAAATTTTAATAACTTACGCGCAGAAACCAGACTCCAATTATCAGATAGAATATTGTTAATTGGTTTGTTATTTTCATACTAAATTATCAAATTTTTAGTTGACTGCCCTAATTTGTTGGAACTAATTTGCATTAATATACCTGTCAGACAAACTCGAAGTAAAGATATTTTCAAATGTAACAATATCCGCAATACTTACTACTCTGAGATTTATTCACCAATTCTAAGAATTCATAGCCTTGCGAATAAACATTGCGAAATTTACAGATTTATTTGGTGTTGACAGTTTTGCAATTTTCAAGAGGCAACTAATCTCGATTTTATCTGCTAATACTTTATTAACTTTTATTATTTTTGTTCTTTTCATAAAACCTTACCAGTAATTTATAACCGTATTTTATTTTATTTTTCTGTTCTATTTAGTTCTGTTTTATCATCCTATACTAACTAGCTCTTACACATTGCACTTTATTTTGTTTTCAGGTCTTATTACTGATTTGATGTGTATAGGTATATAGCTTAAGCTAAATTGTATTAGTTTTCCATAAGTAGGTACTACTCGTACTATTTCATTTTTTTTTTAATCTCTGTTATGATTTTCTATACCTTGCGATGATGATTGCTTTCTTATTTATTCTGTTTTATTGGTTTAGTAACACACATAATTATTATTGTGAGTATAATTTTTCTTCTATGCATGTAAAAGCCCACTACGTCGTAAATAAATATAAATAAATAAACAAAATTGAATAGATTCAGAAAAAAATCATTAAATACCTTTCTTATAAATCGCACATCGATTCGATATTGTAAAGTTATCGATTTCACTGTGCCAGAGCTCCAGAGTGATGTTACCTAATTTTTTATAGTCAACTTTTATTTACGTAGGTTCCGCAATAATTCAGAAAAAAATCATAATAGCATGTTGACGTTTAAGCATATCATTATTTTTCCTTTCAGTGTTGACACTCTTGACTCACAAAATAGTGTGTTCTAGTGATAGAATATTATTTTGTTGTTGTGTAATTTAATTGAGTAGGTACATAATATAAACTGCGTTGTAGGTAATCTAAAAATGGCGGGAGAATAATAAGCTATGGTAATTCAAAACCGGTAAAGTAAGATGCATACCACTGACAAGATACACCTGTAGAACTGTGTATGTGTGCCGAAAGTAAGCTCAATTTTATCTTATTTCGAGTAATAATCAATATTTTCATTGGCCTTCTGGGGCGTAGGATCACGTCATTTTTATTTATTTTATTTGGTACAATTGTACTTTTTTGACTTGTACTATTTTATTGTACAACAGAATTATTCCAAATACTGTACAATTTAGTTACCATATCAGCATTTAGGCAGGTGACTCTTAATATCACTCACTTACATCCAAGTTCATTTAACAGCACCACTCCCCTCGTCATGCTACTATGCTTTGCAAGGACGTCTGTTCTGCCGTTAGGTACTTTAAACAAATAATGATGTCGACTTCGGCTGTAGGGCTCTGGTACATATAAATTATAGCATCCTAAGAGAAATGGGCTATCGATGAAATTGTTCCAACAAATTATGAAAAACAGAATAGCAAGACTTGCTTTCCGCCGAGTTTCTAAATTCACAGAATCAGTTTCCTCAAGTAACTCAATATGGTGCATGAACCTTATAAAATATACCTACCCACTCTTCATACCTTATCCTTCTCAGAACTTTCTCTCCTTTCTTTCCTTTAAAAAACCCCCTACACGACCTCCGTAGTCCAGTGGCTAAGACTTTTGACTCACAATCCGGAGGTTGCGGGTTCGAACCCGACGTGCGCAAATAAATTTTATTTGATTAATTTGTATTATGTCACAATTAATTAATTTAAAATAATATATAGTATATTTGCGGCACGTTCCAGAGTGAAAGATACTATCAGTATCGCCCTGGTGTAAGACCACCATTCAGAATTGATACGTTGATTGAAAATGGCTTTAGCCGTGTTTGGTGACCAGATCTGAATAGCCAGGTACTTCCCAACCTTCCTCTTCCCCACCTCCTTCCCCTCCCCACTACCTTCAGCCTCACAACATACCCCAATTGGGGATGCCATAGTCTCACTGGCTCCAGACGGGAGCAGTTGAGATTCTTGTGCGGTATTCACTGTAAAAAAAAACACAGCATCCCCAAAGAAGACATAGGCCCTGAGGGAACATATTTTTCTCAGGGACTCCTGTGTGGAGCTATTGTAAAAATACCTGAGGAATTTCTTCTGGATTTGCTCCAACATATCAATGAACTTCTAGTGGTACGGTGCCCAAACATCGCTCGCGTACTCCAGTTTGCTTCTCATTATGCCATCAAATAATGCTAGCTTAGCTCTTGGTTAGTAAGGGGGACACAACGATTTCTATGAGATCAACATGAGTTGTTCCGAAAACCCAACAAATAGACCCGATGGTTTATGGTATATACAGATTACGAAATTGGATACGGTGAATGACCCCCGAAAATGGCAACCGCCTACACGCCGTGGTTTCATTGAATAAAGTTAATACTTAAGGCGATCCACTAGTACAGGAAAAAATCGAAATCGGAATTCACGCCCATTTATGGGAGGAGTTTAAAAATACTTGAGAAAAAGCTTTTGGAAAGGTTGGAAAAGATATTTGAGATTTTTTTTTTACATGTTGATTTCGTAAAGGCCTGTAAAAAACATTAATTCCTTTTTTATGCATTGTTTATAGCAATAAAACGGAATTTTTAAATTGATTTCACGAAAATAAGCGGCGCGGAGCATAACACGACCGCTCTCCGCTCCGTTCGGAGGAGTAATGACGGAAGACAGGGGGGCGGCTGCCAGTCGTTCTTCGGTGGACGGTATAAGGTTCACTTTGATATAGCAAATTCGTCGACTGCCGTATTGTCGTCGTGATGTCAAAAATACCAACGCGAAAATGCATATTATATTTTATTTTGTGAGGTTCGGGCGTAAATATCATTTTTTTTCGCGATAATTATATAAAAAACTGAATTTGCCACATTATGCAATAAAACCATATCCGAAAAAGTGTTTATAAGTAGGAGAGTTTTCAGTTAAAAATGTTTTTTATAGACCTAATACTTTATTTTTTTCTAAGCTTATTAAAAGACTTATTAAAAAAAATTACCGATATTTTTAAGGGCCAAAGTATGTTCTACACGCAGTATTTAATTGAAGCATCTATAATACTTCTAAGCGGTCAAATTTTCAAAACTAAAACATACGATTTTGTATGATTTTGCATTATTTAGTATGGCTTCATCTTAAGAGTGAATAACCAGCACATGACAACTTCGATTCCGACACTAGCGCTAACACATCAGGGCTCGCGAGCGGGCGTTTTCAGAACTAAATTTCGTTCCGCGGCAATCCGAGTTTTGAGGGTTTTGTTCACGCGAGCTAGGGCTACCCGCTACTATTACTACTTTATATTACTATTCTCGCTTCCAGAATTTTAATTAGTAGTAGTTATTTGTAATTTGTATATTGAAGTGCATAAACATAAATAGATACAAGTGAAATGCGTAAACATAGTAGGTATTAAGTAGATACCTACATGAATAAACAATTTGTTATATTCTTTTTAATAGTTTGGTTTTTTGTTTTTTAATTTTATTTAACGGCCATTAGAGCGAAAGATATCTCAGTATCGCCCTGGTGTAAGACCACCATTAAGATTTGAAACGTTGCTTGAAATGTCTTTAGCCGTGTTTGGTGACCAGATCTGAATAGCCAGGTACTTCCCCACCTTCCTCTTCCCTATATTTTTACCCTCCCCACTACCTTCAGTCTTACAACATACCCCAATTGGGGATGCCATAGTCCCACTGGCTCCAGACAGGAGCAGTTGGGACTCTTGTGCGGTATATTTATGAAAAAAGTGTAATATTCAGTTGGATTGTAAAAAATGTCTCATTTTGAAATATTTATTCGTATGCACAATTTTTTATTTTATATTTATCTGAATACCGCACAAGAGACCCAAATGCTCCTACTGGAGCCAGTGAGACTATGACGTGACTATGGGGTATATTGCGAGGCTGAAGGTGGTGGGGGAAGAGGAAGGCGAGGAATTACCTGGCTATTCAGATCTGGTCAATAAACAACTTTTCAATTCTGAATGGTGGTCTTACACCAGGGCGATACTGAAAGTATCTTTTACTCTAAAACGTGACGCAAATATATTATTTTTAAATTAAATAATTGTGAAATAACCCAAATTAGTCAAATAAAATTTATTTGCCTATGCCGGGATTCGATCCCACGACCTTCAGATTGCTAGTCAAGAGCCTTACCCCTTGACCACGCCGGCCGTCAATAGGTGGTATCAGTAATTTGGAAGGTACATCCACCAACTACATGGAAGGCCGCATCGGGAGAGACCGTTTTTTTTACACTCGCTCGACACACTGCTTATCTCTTATTTGGGAATGCTGTGTGGAGGGTCGTTTTAGGGAAAGGAAGAAGAGGAAATTCGGAGAAGGAAAGGGATATTAGGGGTGAGTAGAAATCTGGGGGTCAGCGTGTCCAGGAGTGCGGATGTATGAATCCATCCCTCCCACTGCGGTGCAAGGCGATGTTCCGAGAGAGTAAGGCTGGAGAAGTCAAAGGGACTCCCTTAACTTTTCCAGATCCGACCTGCCATGCAGCTGGTGGGCAGACGCATCCGCTGCCAAGACCTAAACAAACCTCACCCCCTTAAACCTAGGCACCCCTGCTAGTCACCAAATGTTACGAACCACTTGGGATGACCTATGGCAGACGTGTTGGTTATCTAATAATTGGTTCCCGGGGCGGTGGTACCCATACCCGATTCTCGTGTTTATTATTTTTCCATCAAAATTATTTATGATTTGTCAATAATGTCTTAGTAAAATAAGTATGTAATAAAATCTGAAATATATTAGTTTGTAAGTGTGCAAATAAATAAACAAACGGACCAATTTTCGTCAAGAAACACATGTACTTATATATTTTTAAATAATTTAATTTATCTATTTATTTACGCAAAAATAGTCTATTAACAATAAAACAATAACACGAATAACAAGCGTGCGTAAAGGCACGACCCACCTAGCAATCGATCACCGTTCGCATCGATTACCGTTCGAAGGAAATTTTTCGTAACAATCACCACTTTTCGTAACACATTTACCAGCTTGCCCCCCAAGTGTCGAGCGTGCGTAAAGAAGTTTTACTTGAAAATAAATATTTTGGAGCAGTTGGGACTCTTGTGCGGTATTCACATAAGAATAATTTACAATAAAAAAAAATTCAAAATTATAAAAATTTTATCATAAAAATATTCAATGAACATGAAATTTTGCGTTGGGGCAACCCTATAAATTTTACAAACATGAAATCCTATTTATTTTGCTTCGTTATTCGTTTGAAAATGTTGCGATGTAGAGCGCCGCGAAGACAACCGCCAGTGGCCGCAGTTGCGGTCTGAATGAGCGCTCTCGATTCGTGTTGTCGTCGATAAGAAAAATTGTGAAACGCGAAGCTGTAAATTAATTAATATTAAATACACCCTAAAATTATTTTTCCATTAAAATTATTTATGATTTGTCAATAATGTCTTAGCAAAGTAAGTATGTAAAAAAATCTTAAATATATTAGTTAGTAAGTGCGCAAATAAATAAACAAACGGACCAATTTTCGTCAAGAAACACATGTACGTATATATTTTTTAATAATTTTATTTAAACTTAAATTAAAATTCTGACAAATAATTTTACCAGATAATGTATTGATTTATTTTACTGCATGATTATATGATTTGAAATTGGTGTTGTATAATACATGTACTTTTTTGAAAATATAACAAATCTGCCAACGACCTATGGTATAACCTTATTATACTTAAAATAAACATTTTTTCTCAAAATTTTATCCATACCTTTACTAGATAAAAGAACAATCTTTCAAAATCAATTTATAATTTTTTGTGGAAACGAGTCAATAAGTCTAAATACTGATTTAAAAATGACATATTTCTGGTTTCTCTGGTAATGTCCTCTTAATGCCAGTATGATTTGATTACAATATCCATTAAAATAATCTCAGCAAGTGTGATTTCACCATAAAGCTGTTATTATGACGACAGAAATTATTAATATTCACTTGTCAGTGTCGTAAATCTCTGCTTTGCAAATATTGTGATTATAACCAGTTGCGATTTTCTCTGAAATGCGTTTGTCCAGTAAACCAGGGTTGCCAATTCAGCTAGCGTGGTTTAGCTTCTAAGCTCGTTTTTTCAGGCAATCTAGCTCCCTTTTTAAGATAAATTGTAGGCAGATAGTTGAAAGTTAAAACTGTCAAAAGAAGCGAAGCTAGCAGTCCACAATGGAGTGATGGTACCCACCCTGATGGTTCACAGTGAGGCATGGAATTGGCAGAGGAAGGATGAAAGCAGACTGAATGCTGTTGAAATGAGATCCCTAAGGCGTTTTTGTGATAAAACCATGTACGATCGTGTGATAAACGTGGAGATACGCAAAGATTGCAAGGCTGATGAATGCGTAATGCGTAAGATTAAGAATGGGACCCTCAGATGGTTTACTAGCGAATGAACGAGGAAAGATGTGTATGTGAGATGTGTATATATGACGCAAATGTGAATGGTAGAAGAAGTCGGGGACGCCCGAGGAAGACATGGCACGGTCAAGTGAATCAGATACGTGAGACGGGCCATGTTAAGAGTCAGAATAATAGAAGAGTATGTATGAGACGATGTATGAATGTGGCAAAGAGTGTGTGCCAAGACCGAGTTGTTTGGTGGCCGCCCTCTCTGCCTACCCCCGCGGGGAAACGCCGCGATGGTTAGTTAGTCTTATAGACTTGACAAAGTGTGCCCAATTCGTTAGATTGTCATTGCGGCCTCTAGAATTACCATATTCTGTACTTATATGTATTATGCTAATTATTTATTTATCATTGCGATACTACATACTTATTACTCACTCGGTTTGCCTTGTTGCTTTTTGCTTGTTGCCATGCCACACGCCACGCCATATATTATTGTGTAGGAATATTTGTGATTTGTGTGACCTGGCCCCTAAATTACAGGGTCATCGCTGGACCCGCAGATACTGTCAGTATCGCCTTGACGAAAGTCCATTACAAGACGATAAACCGATGATGGAACAACTATGGTGGGGGCGTGTCCGTAGTAGACTCAATTTTTTTACACCTTAACAGATTATCATTTTAATAAGTATGTCTAAGTTTTAAGTATAGTAGTAACTTATCACCTCGTTTAAAATATACTTGGACGTGTCGGTGTGTCCAAAGTCAGCTCATTTCTCCTTTACTTCTCATAAAATTTGTAAAACATTTTCAAATGTCGAACTTCTTTTTTTTTACATTATCTCCGCGCAGGAGGCCCGGAGGAAAACGAATTCCCTCGGGGCCTATGTCATCTTCGGGAATGCACAAATTGTGGAAGGCCTTTTTAGGGAAAGGAAAGAGAGGAAGGTCTAGGCTGAGGTTATTTTTCACAAAAACGGCGCTATATAAATCGTTCAAATATTATTAAGGAAAAAATATGTGGTTAGGAATCTGGGGGTCAACGTGTTCATGAGTGACGAAAGTTTGAATCCATCCCGACCACTGTGGTGCAAGGCGATGGGTCGAAAGAGTACGGCTGGAGAGGTCTAAATTATGTCTGCCTCAAGCAGTCTCCCGATCCGGACCGCCACACGGTAGATGGAGAAAGCATCCGCCGCCAGCACGTAGAAAAAACTGACCCACGAACCTGGTCATCACCGCTAGATCACTAAAAGTAGCGAACCACTTGGGGTGACCTATGGCAGGGGTGTTTGTTAGCCCGCCTCCCAAGTTGAGCCCTTATAATAATAATAATAGTATATATATATATATATATATTTTTTTTTTACAATAGGTATACATATTTTCTCTTATCATTGATTCTATTGAGGAAAAGGTCACTGCTCAACTACAATTCAGGATTTCTCCTGCTGGTTTTCAGCAGTGCCTCCAATATTAAACAGGAAATAAATAAATAAAATAAAATAAAAATGAATTAAAAAATTTAAATGAATGAAAATAAAATAAATACAATTAAATTAAATTCCATAAAGAATAAAAAATAATTAAATCAATATCAAATCTCCAATTCAACGCACACAATGTAAATAATAGAAGTTAAAATCTTACTAATATTATTATAAAAAGTTTGTATGGATGGTTGGTTGGTTGGTTGGATGGTCCTTACTCTTTCACGCAATAAATATCGAATGGAATTTAAAAATTCTTTCACTAATCGAAAGCTACATTATTTGCGAGTAACATAGGCTATACATATTGGTAAGCTCTGGCGTTATGAATAAGCTGTGGCATTGTGAAATTATGTATCATACGTTTTCTGTCCTTAACAAAATCGAGTTATTGCAAACGTCAAACAAATTGTTACCTTGGAAACAATGTTTTTTTTAAATTTTAGGCTTAAAAAGAGTGCTTTGTTGGCGTCGTAGTTAATATCTACCTATCTCTAAAAATGTTACCTATCTCTAAAAACGAAAAGCATAGCTTTGCTATAAAGCATAGCGTTTGACGTGTACTGTCATTTTGTTATTTTTTTAGGTTACTCTAGATTCAAATATGAACAAAATACTAATAAAGGGAGTAGGTACTTAAAATAAATTTCTATTTCTGTAATTTAAATATTTTCTATTATACAATAATTTTTTTCTATTAGAAAAAAAACAAGACTAATAACAATTATGCCAGTAATTTCCCACTAATACCACGAGAGCGAAGCCGCGGGTAAAAGCTAGTAAAAAATAAATTAATAATGTAAATCGGAATTCAAATTAAGCCAATAATCTTAATATTAATACTCCAATACATAATAAAATCGATTCAAATAAAATATAATCATTTCATAAATAAATAAATAAAAATAAAAAATGTGAAAAAGTAATTAAATGTAATGAAATTAAAATAAAAAAAACAATAAAAAGTAGGTATATATCATAAACCAAATCGAAAACAAAAGAAATTTTTCCTTCAATTGTAAATTTTATTAATTAAGATGTTGTGCGGTTGACTGTACACTGTACAGTCGGCAACCATTCACCGCAGAGCTTCTTGAAGTTTATATGGAGTTCTTATTAATTTGGGTCTTATTAATTGGCGACATGAGTTTTCCTTCAAATCGGTATAGATCACATTTCTTAGATTTTCTGTTTACTGTGTAGGTACTTACTACTTACTTGACGGGTTAGTAAAGAAGTTTGGCGAACTTTTCGAGACTGCTTATGTAAGTCAAAGGTCACTCCCCAATTCCCCAGTCTCCAGTCTCGAGTCAGTGCCAGTTGTTCCAAAACTCTCGGGAAATCAGGCTTTTGCGACGCACGGTAAAAGCGCACACTAATCGCTTATACAAAAGCAACCATCACGCCATGTATCCCCAGAAGATATGGTGTCCTGGAAAACTGACATTTTGAATTCTAAGAAATGTTTTTTTTTTATTTATTTTTTTTTAAATGTTACGTAATGTTTTACGATAAATATACAGAACACAGGGACACGCTTAAGACGAAACTCGGTCACAGAGAAATTTGAACAATAGGTATTTTATCAAACTGTCGCTCTTACTTGAATGCCACATGTTTAACTACTAACGTAATTATTATTTTTAATTGATAAACTAACGTTTAAGACAAGATTTTTATGCATAGCACAGATGGTAAGAATTATTATAAGCAATAATTATATTATCAGCCTGAAACACTCATCTACATTGAAAAAATCTTCCGGGAAAAGATACTGGCCGCCAACGGGACTCGAACCCGTGTCCCTCTGATTGCCGGTCAGGAGCTCTACCACTGAGCTATGGCGGCTTATCTAAAACCCGCCAAATAATTCAATATATACTAGTGCTTCATTCAACAATTACTGATTATTACATTTTTCCAACTGAAAACAACCAGCTTTATTTTTTGAGAGAGAAAAATACTTACTTTTGAGAGAGGCATTGTTAATACTAAATCGCTCGCTAGGTGGCGTCGAGACAAATTATGTCTACATTTTTTTGGTGAAATACTTTAACTTGTCAAATATTAATTATTATTTTTAATTGATAAACTAACGTTTAAGACAAGATTTTTGTGCATAGCACAAAGAGTAACAATTATTATTACTAACGTAATATTTCATTGATCTCTGTGTTTCCCTTTTTTATTTTTAGTTCACCACATTTTCTCCTACCTTTAGCAGTTCGAATTCAAATAAAATCACTTCCTGAAAGATATTATTGATATCCATACAAATTTAAATGTAAACCCTTGAAAAATTTCATTTAACACTTTTTGTAGATTTAAGTAAGAAGATGCACTTTATCAGGATTGTTTATATCAGGTATTGTTGTGTATTTATATATTATGGTTCTAAATTTTAATTTGTCGTTATTTATTGGTCAATTACATACATATTATTATCAATGTCATTTATGAATTTGTACAGACTGTTTATAACTAATAAATAAATAAAAAAAATACTCCCCCGAATACTGAGCGAAAAGGACAACTGCATCTCAGGCTGATCATACCAACATAAAACCATCAAAATCGAGGTTTTGTATTCCCCATTTTTCTCTTCCAAAACTGGACCGGATTTTAAGATTTTTTTACTATCTGTATTAGAAGAAAATACTATATTCTGTTCGTTTTGATTTTTTTAAAATACTTTGTCTAGTTTGTATACTGAACGTCTGTTGATGGCGTTCAAAACAGGCCATTTTAACGATGTTTGGAGGGTCCTGACTCCTATAAGAAGTAACTCTTACAAAAAAGCAAAACGTACCGGCACGCTAGTTATTATATTATATTCAAAAATATTTGCAGTAGTGTTAAAATCCAGAGAGGAAATTGGGGAATACGTTTGTATGGACAAAACGCCGCCCGGTTTTCTCTTAATACGTACATTTTATTTTTAAAACACTCTGTATCGGTTAGATAACAATAGAAAGTAAGTATTTCAGTTTCCAAAAATGGAAAAGAATTATTAATTATATTTTCGTTATTATATTATACTAGCTGACCCGGTGACTTCGTACCGCCTCAGAATCAATAACTGTGGTTTAAACTTCTTAGCGGAATTAAATTCATTTTTTTTATCAACTTAAAAATTATACAATGATGTTTTTATCGATGCGCAAATGTCCGTGTTTTGTTTTTGTCAGTAACAGAGATGGCTTTGTATACGGATTTATATTTTTTGTGATTTTCTTACTTTTCCACGTACTTACGGGAATTGCGTTTCATTTTTTTTATTCGTATGAGGGAGATTTATTATAATTATTGTATTTTTATGGGTACCGCCGCCCCGGCAACCATTTATTGAATAACCAACACCTCTGCCATAGGTCACCCCAAGTGGTCACGTTTGGTGACTTAGCAGGGGTGCCCGGTTTCAAGGGGTGAGGTTTGTCCGGCGGATGCGTCTGCCCATCAGCTGCATGACAGGCCAGATCAGGAGAGAATGGTTGAGGGAGTCTCTTTGACTTCTCCAGCCGTACTCTCGGAACATCGCCTTGCACCGCGGAGGGATGGATTCATACGTCCATCACTCCTGGACACACTGACTGCAAATTCTTACCCACTCCTAATACCCTTTTCCTTCCCAGAAATTCCTCTCCTTACTTTCCTAAAACGACCCTCCACACAGCATCTCTAAGGGTTACATTTACATAGACTTCGCCACCGACATCATAGACTGTTCTATCTTCCGGCCTGCAGGACTAACTTGCCAATGGTCATGCCGGTCGGGAGAGCAATCTTGCTGTTGAACAGAATTAATTCGGATATCGACATATTTAGCGTTAGTGAAGCTGCTTTTAAAAGGCAAGCTCTATTAATGCTTTTATAGTTTTTAGCCTACCATTTATGTTTAATGTAATACTGTTACAATTTTTAATACACATTAAAATGTTTAATTTTGTAATGTTTTTGAAAGAATAAATAAATTGAATTGAATAAACGCCGAGGAGAATTATTTACCTCAGGGCCTCCTGTGTGGAGCTAATGTAAAAAAAACAATTAAGTGATCAACTTTTTGTGTTTGGTAACATTATCAATAACAGAAAACACACATACATATATTTTTTTACACAACCTTTATTTTCTTTTTGTGTCTTGGTTCAATTTTCCAAAGGCGCCGATCGCGTGTCTATTGGAACATTGGAAGCCCTAATATCCAACCATTCGTATGTATGTACCTATGTCTATGTATATATTTTTTGTTTCTCTTCTGTATCAATCAAATATCAAAGCAATAAATTATTTCAAATTGCTGCGCAATTGAAAAAAAATCCATAATGTATGCGGGCTGAAGAATCTTTCAGAATTTATTGTTATCAAGTTTAATTTGTAGAACTCCATTTTAATTTTAATTTTTTTTATATATATATTCAATAATTTTATTATTAAATTAATAAAAACAGTTTATTTATTAACAAGTTCTGCTGGTAATTATTATTACGCGTGACAGCTGTTTCGCCTTCTGAGGGCATTATCAAACTGTGTGTATGAGTCATAGTACAAACCTATCCAAAAATACTATAAATAGATTGTCTGTATGTGGCATGACCACAGTTTGATAATGCCCTCAGAAGGCGAAACAGCTGTCACGCGTAATAATAATTACCAGCAGAACTTGTTTATAAATAAACTGTTTTTATTAATTTATTAATAAAATTATTGAATATATAAAATAAATAATCTTCCAGAACTTAATTTTTTTTTGAAAGTAAGATTAAGAAAGGGACCCTCGGATGGTTTGGGCATGTAGAGCGAATGAACGAAGAAAGTAGTGTAGGAAGAATATACGACGCAAATGTGAATGGTAGAAGAAGTCGGGGACGTCCGAGGAAGACATGGCACGATCAAGTGAATCAGATACTTGGGTCGGGCCATGTCAAAAGTCAGAATAATAGAAGAGAATTTATGAGACGATGCATGAATGTGAGTGAGGCAAAGAGTGTGTGGCAAGATTGAGTTCCGTCCGCGGACCGTACGCGTCCGTCCTCTCTGCCTACCCCTGCAGAAACGGCGTGATGGTTAGTTAGTTAGTCATTTGAGAGTTTAGGAATAAGTTTTTAAAGGGGCCAGTACCACCAACCGTAACCAACGTTTCACCAACCGTCACATATCAACGTTCACCGCCTTTTTTTTACATTTGAACGGTCTCTGTTATCCGTTAATTCTCGGCTGACAGAGGTTTGTCTAATATACATTTTTTTATCGCACAAGAGTTCCAGCTGCTCTCAACCGCTTAGAGCTTGGAGCCAGTGAGGATATGGCATCCCCAGGTGGTGTATGTTGTGAGGCTGAAGGCACTGGGGAAGGGCAAAAGATGGGATAGAGAAAGGTGGGAAAGTACCGGGCTATACAGATCTGGCCACCAAACACTACTAAACCCATTTCAAGCAACGTTTCGATTTTGAGTGCTATTGCTTCTCCAGCGCGATACCGACGACATACTTAGTCGGTAATTGCAGGCCTTTCAATTATGTATATAAAAATTCCGTTTCGTTTTATTTAAAAATACAATTTTTATCTCGCAACGTCATTTAATAATAATAATAATAATACTACTACTTTATTACACATAAAATTGAACAATAAAACATATGTGGAAACTTTGACTACCCAACTAGGAATGGATCCTGTTTTAGTCCAGTCAAATTGATAAATTTAATTATATTAATATTACATTGTTTACTTACTTACATAACTTACTTACTTACATTACTTACATAACATGTTATTTATAGAAGGAAAAAAGTGTTAATTATGTATTCCTTACAGAAGCTTGAATTAAATGTATAATTTGTACTTATAAGAAAAAGAAGAGAAATAATGATATCTTAAAATCAAATTCAGATATTTTCCCTTAGAGCGCTTAAAACAGAAAAAAACAAAAAAAAAAGATAAAAGATAAAACCGGTAAAGTAAACAAAACCGGTAAAGTAAATAAAATCCAGATGGTAATAATAAAAAGACTATCTCTTGGTCAACATATCTTCGGTTTTGACCCTCCCTAAATCAAGGAGCCAGTCGTTTACATAGAACTTTGAAATAGAAAGCTGACAAAAGATAGATTTCTTCAAACACAGTAAACATATATTGCGGCCCCAATTTAATTAAAAATTATTAAAAAGTGGTTTATACAAAGTTATCAGTTATTAATTTAATTTTTTTTTTTTTATTAAATAGGTACTTAGTTTTATCCACTTTTACTGTTTAAAAAGTAAAGATAAGGTAACATAAAAGTATATAAACATGTTTTGTGTTTCAAAGAACAGTGGTTTTTCCGATTTACAACATATTTTCCTTGAACACTTTGTTTTTATGTTCTTAAAAAATTTCCTGTTATTTTTTAAGATAATATCTATACATTTGTAGAGCCGAAACGGTAATTATATGAAATTCCCTCGATAGAAAAAAAATCACGTAGTATGCCTCGAAAATTAATAAAAACGCGTTTAGTTTTGTTATTTAAAAAGATTATTGGTATGAAAAAATTCACTGTTTTTCTTTAAATGCTACTTAAGACGTATCGAGCGTTTTTTGCTCTATTTTGAATAAGTCGTGTTTTATTAAATGTTTTCACAGCAGTTGCTATTAGCGCTCTCCCTCTACCATTCATATTTACATATCTTATATCTCCCTTTCAAGCAGTCATCGAAAACGCTATTCGCCCGCGCCGATTCGCCGCTTGAATCGTCGCCTAACGCCTAACAAACTTATGCTTGTTGTTTCGGCACCTAAAAATACGTGATTATGTTATTATATGTTTTACAAAGGTTAAAAAATATTTTTTTTAGTGTGGGAATTAACAAAAAAATATAATGGAATTCTAAGAAAAGATTATGTTTATTATTTGCAAATAACATTGACGTATGATATCCTTGGTCGAAGGCAAATAAGCATTATTAAAAACTAACATTAATGAAAATACACCACCTTTTGTTTGATTTTGACACAAAAGAAGGGGAAGAAGGCCTCCAAGTTGGGTGAAAATATTGAATCTGATTGGGGTGTTTAGGGGACATAAAAGTTTCCATGAACCCGCCTCCCATGATTTTTTTAAAGAAGGAGGCTCTCCTTCCTTTCAGAGCGAACAAGATTTTTTTTCTCATATCTCTTTATTCATTATAAACTAACTCAAGCGGCGGCTCTCCTTCCTCCTTCTCGGCCAGCGGACTATTTTTTTTTCTTCAACAGACATCTTGAAACGTCCTTTTTGCCGCTCACGATCACATACCTTCCTTTTCCTATTTTTTTAAAGCCCCTTTCATCCATGCATTCCCATTCTTCTTAATCAAATTTTTTGAAGCTGGATGCCGGGTTTTAAAACTAAGTATTTATAAATTTTGGAAAGACAAATTATTTGTATCATGAATGAAGCTACCCTTGGAATGTCATTTATGATTAATTTTAGTCTCGGACAGATCTTATAATAAATTCATTTCCACAAGTCATAATATTTATCTCATAGAATCAGCAGTTACTCTTCTCTTATCGTATGTCTACCTAATTTAGATGGATCAAAATTATATCTCGTGCCCAGTAATCCTGACGTGAATGGATTTTAATTTCCAACGAACTAAATTAGACCGACTGTAGGTCTGAGCTGGAATTTGAATGCACCATAATATTATTATGATGGTTGTCTTAGATATTCTGCTTGGCAAAATAATTACTGCGAAGCAATTAATGCTAAATCACTATTTTCGATTAATCTTTACTACGAATCGGTTTACATTATAAAAACTAAAAATATGCTTCGGATAAATTGAAGCTTTTTCTACCGTTTCCTTTGAGTGGAATTAAAATAAAATTATTAATTACTTTGCAAAAAAACATTAGCGTAAGCTACTAAAAGATGTTTTTTTTTGCATTTAAGAAACAACTTTTCAAAAATATAATTTTATGGTTAACATTATCTGTGACCAGTTTCCATTGCTTATTTTTTTTTATTTTTTTATAAAACTTTTCACAAATTAAATAAAAATCATTTTTGCGCTTAAAATCGTAAGTCGTGGCCTCTAGACTTCTTTTGCCAAGCGATTTTTATGCCTATTACCTTCATTTTTGGCTTGTAGCTTCCTCTTAATGGTAGAGTGTAAAAGTTAAATTAAATGTAAAAGTTTAATTGTTTACATATAGTTCTCGTGAGCACCTAGGCCATAGGCCCATTGTGCTATCTCCTATTTCGCCTCATTCCTTTGACAGTAACTTGGTCCCTTTTATAAAGTTCACTAGGATTGTCATTGGAAATGAAGCTATATCCTCTGGTTTCACAATGTGTCTTACCAGGTCTTCTCCTCTTCACTCCTCCTTGGTTTCCTAAAGGCCCCACGAAGCAAGAGAGCCTCATCTCTCTTCCCCACTACTCACTCCTTGGTTCCCTGAAGGCTCCACGAGGGAAGAAAGTTTCATCTCTCCTCTCCGCTCCACAACGGAGAGTTCACCTCCCTTTGATTCCCTGAAGGCCCTACAAGGGAAGAGTTCACAGAGATGGCCGCATTGCTCCTCTTCACTCGTATATGATTCCCTAAAGGCCCTACAAGGGAAGAGTTCACAGAGATGGCATCTTTTCTCCTCTTCACTCCTACATAGTTCCCTGAAGCCCCCACATGGAAAGAGGACATCGTCTCTCCACTTCACTCCTCCTTGGTTCCCCGAAGGCCTCACACTGGAAGAGTGCACTTCCCCTTGGTTCCCTGAAGGCCCCACAAGTGAAAAGTTCGTGGAAGTGGCCTCAGCTCTCCTCTCCACGACTTCTCCTCTTGGTTCCTTCTGCAGCACTCCTAGGTTCCCCAAAGGCCTCTAGTTTTCGAAAAGGTCCAATTTTTTTTCCTACGAGTGACGAGGGAAATAAAAGGTCCACTCCAGCAGAGCCCCCGAGTGCTGGAGTAAGGTCTAAATACTCCGAGTTGCCACCTTGTTTCTCGGAGGCACTGTTCGTGACACTGTCTGTTCCCTTGGATATTCAGCCTGAGCACGGTAGCTCACACCTTGGCTTGGGATGGCTATTGCAGGTTTGTGTTTCCACTCCCTGAGCGACGGGTTCGCTAAACATTTAATTAAAAATTTAAAACAAACATAATTGTATTATTAAAGCCTTAAAGGTTTAATCAATGTCACGAGTCACGATACCTCCACAAGTACAAGGCTGTCGTCATTTGCATGTCTATTAAATAATGCCATTGTAAGTCATTATTACCTACACTTAACCTTGTGATAATTGTTTGTGTTTTAGTGTTGTTAGGGCACTGCTAAGTACTCAGTACTGGTCCTGCGTGATGGCAATAGATCACTCAAAGGAAAGTCACGATCTAAATAATCATTATTGTTATTGCCACTGTATACACAATATCTAGAAATGTGACATATGCCCAATTGAAAACTTCACAATGTTACATAAGCGATTAATGGGGTGAGGTTTGTCCAGGTCTTCGCGGCGGATGCGTCTGAGTCGAGAGACTGGACGACCCCTAACGTGGTGTCACCCTAAAAAATAGTAATCAACAAACTAGATTTTGAATAATATCCTACCTATGTAATATTGTAGAAAATAATTCAGGTATGACGATTGACGGCGCCAGTAATCCGAGGGTGGCCTCTTATCCAAAGAATCGACAACTGAATGACATCTGGGGATTTATTACATTTGGTCGACGAATTAACGACGAAACTATCCCAGTCAAATGTGTAAAAACGTTATTTATTACTAGCTAGATTACCCGGCTTCGCTCAGGACAACATTCGAGAGTGTTCTGGAATGTTCCACAATGACATTCCCTATTACCGAACATTCCACGACATTCTCAGCCACTCACTCCTTCCAGAACTTTCTAGATCTCTATGGAACCTTCTAGAACTTTCCGAAAGACTGTTCTTGAAATTTCTAGAGGGCGAAACTTCCATCTCTTATATCTTCAAAAGCACGGCCTTTAGGTAAAAACGGGAACCGTCATCCTGGAGGGGGTAGAGATCTACCACACCATATAACTCCCTTGATCGTACCGGGATTCGTTTCTGAGTTTTTGCGGGACGCACGTTTTTTTGGACTTTCTTTTCTGATATATATTGATTATTCTTTAATTATTTATATGTACACACAACAATGAAATACAGAAAAAAAACATGCAGTTGATTGTTAATTTTTTTCAGTCAGTTATCGATCGATTCTGCTACAATTGTATTCAGGTTTTGCGTTCATTAGTTATCGTTTATTACAAAAAATAAACTCTTCAATCCTCTGTCCACAATCTTGTTTTTTGAAATATGTCTTTCAAATCTTTTAAAAACACTAACAGTATAACAAATTTTTCACTAATTCACGTCAATCAGTAGGTAACAATTCATTTCACTAGTTCACGTCAATCACAATGTACGAAAGAAATGAGAATGACACAGATGACAAAACAGTGTTCATGTGAAAAATATTTTTGTGGCAATATTCTACCATCGTAAGTTTTTTTTTAATGGTTGGGTGTCACCTCCCATCGGATAGCACCCGGTGCGGACCATTTACGTAATCTGTGCGTATTAAAAAATGCAGCAGTTGGGTAAAAATTTACCTTCACCCGAAGTAGGATAAAGTTGAGCCTACTTCGGACACAGAGGCACGCCTACAGCAACCTTTAATCACTCTATCTCTTCAGTGGTTTGATTTTAAGTACCTAAAAGAAAGAGTAGCTTGCTGTTTATTTTGATGGTAATGTCTTTATAAAGAGTTTACTTTCGTGTTGGGTAGGTATCCTTGAACTTGTAATAAAACGAATTAACTGTCACCTCGCTTGGAACCTGACAAAATTTATACTTTTAGTTTTTACATGAAAACTTAAATAAGTCATAATAATAATAATAATAATATTTGGATGACTTGTATAGCGCCGTTTTTGTGAAAAATCACCTCAAGGGCGCTGTACAAACTTATAATACATTTCTACAATCTTACTTCTAACTACGAATTAGACAAACCACTATGACAACTTATGGCTAAAAATTGCATCCACTGGTTTTTTTTTTTTTTTTTTAAGTTTTCTTTATTCATTAGATTTTTCATTACATACATTTGGGATTTTTCGACCACCATGCTAGGCACATGCCCGTGTTGTGGTGGTCGATTTTATATACAGTAGGTACATTAACAAATGAAATATGAAGAATGTGAAAGAATTAAGAAATTATATAGGTACATAAAATTATATGATATTCAAGAATACAAAAAAATATAAAAGAATCTAAATTGCTATAGAGTAATATAAAAGAGTTGTAATAATAATAAATAAATAAATAAATTAATAAATAAATAATAATAAATAAATAATAATAAATATAACAAAGGTATGTAATTTTAAATATATAAAATAAGAGTAGGTACTATATGGTATGCATATGAGAAAGGAATTTTATTTTGTTGAAAATCTAAATGTGCATGGTTATATTGGTAGGTACATTATTTTACACCAATTTTTGTACAAATAAATGTTAGGTTTAAAAATAAAATGATGTTTTCCTCCAAATAAATTAAGTAATATGACATACTATATTATACAGATAACAGTAACAGAAACGGTTTAAGCAGATGTTGACCTTTATAATAAAATTAGACATGTTTTTTTTTTTTTTTAGAAATGTATCCCTGTTTTAGCAGAAAGTGTTAAGTTAAGTTAAGTCAGGTTAAGTTAAGTCAATTAAGTTAAGTTAAGTCAAGTTAGGTTAATTAAGATCAAGTTGACTCAATTTAGTGGTGTCAGGCATTCTTTAAAATAGTTCCTTCCCTTTATAATTAACCAGTTCTGAACACTTGTGATATATTGATTGTCAGTTTTCGATTTCCTGGTATCAATACTAAGCAAATTGAACATTTTGGGTGCAATGAAAGAGAACTGGTGCTGTGCGAAGGCTGTTTTTGTTGGAGGAATTATGCATTTTAGTTGGGATGAGTACCGGGTGTGAATTTTTTGTTGGGTTTTTTTCATCAAATCCTTTTTCCATAAGTATATGAGAATCGTCTTTATGTATAATTGTCGAATGTCTAATACGTTGAATTTTTTAAAAAGTGGTTCTGATGGGTGTGATGGGTTACATTTGAATGTTATCCTTAGCAATAGTTTTTGTATTAAGACCAAGGGATGAAGAATTGATGTTGCACAGCCTCCCCATCCTACAATACCATATGTAGCAATTGATTGAAAAAGTGCAAAGTAAATACATCTTAGTGTTTGTAGGCTAAGGATAGATCTAAGAGAGTAGAAAATGTAACATAATTTGCGAAGCCTTTTTGTTGTAGAATTTATGTGTGCCTCCCATCGTAGTTGATCATCTATGATAACTCCCAAGTACTTAATTTCATTTGATATTTTTAGGTTATCGCATGAGCAGTTTTTGTGAGGTGATGTAGGCGTGTTAAGGTTCTGTGAACATGTATGTATTGGTAAGTTTTTGGCAGTTGTGGAGGATATTTGGTTTACGTATGGAAAAAAGTAGGTATTTTGTTTTATCTATATTTAGAGTTAGAAGGTTAGAATCCAACCAGTTTTTTACTATGTTCATGCCATAATTTGCTTTTTCAAAGGTTGAATTCAAATCTTCGTCATCAAATACGATAACCGTGTCATCAGCAAAAGATATAATAGTGCCACCAGTATTCAGATTGCATAACGTGTTAATGTATATTAGAAAGAGAAGTGGGCCTAGAACACTGCCTTGGGGTACGCCATATGTGATTGGTAAACTTGTACTTCTATACTCTTTAGCCGAGTTGATAATAGTTGACTGGGACCTGTTTGTTAGATAGCTCTCAAACCATCATCTCAATTCATCGATCACTGATTCAAAACTATATGTACAATGATATGACCAATGAACGCGATGCTTCTGTAAAAATGTACTGTACTCTCTGTACAGGCAGAAAATTTATACAAGACCTTACTTACCTGGTAGGTCACTATAGATTAACACTGTTATTGTTTTTTTTCGTTGTTAGTTTTTGGGGTGTTATGCCGTGTTGCGCTACCTCCTACTATAGCCGACGTTTCGGACAGCGTTGCAGTGTCCATCATCAGGGCAGATCCGGTAGATCTGACGACGATCATCGTCAGATCTACCGGATCTGCCCTGATGATGGACACTGCAACGCTGTCCGAAACGTCGGCTATAGTAGGAGGTAGCGCAACACGGCATAACACCCCAAAAACTAACAACGAAAATGCTTTTGGCCGTGAAAATCTAAAAACTTAACTGTTATTGTTGTTGTACCTAATGTATTTTTTTCAAGTTGTGAGTTTAATGTGAATATCGCCCAAGAGTTCAAACTGTTAAGAGCTATTGCGACTATGGCATCCCAATAGGGGTTTGTTGTGAGTTGTGAGGTATGGGAAGGGGAAGTATTTTCCTCAGGGCCTCCCGCGTAGAGCTAATATAAAAAAAGGTGTGATCAACGACAACTGCTCACATATTTCGAGAAGAACAAAATTATTAACGACCGTCAATATGGTTTCCGGTCTTGTGGCGATCTTCTCGACAGACATATACATATAAATATGGACCACAAAATACGCCACAAGCCATTTATTGTGATATTATTTATTCTATGTCTCATCCTGTTAAAGTAACCTAGTTGAAAGTGTTGCCAGTATGCCTTGAGAGTTGCTTGGAAATTATAGGATCGCGTGTGGTTGGTGATTACTGATTGAGTACTGTAACTTCATTTTTCTTCACTCACAATGTCGTTTGTTTAACTTATTATTATCGTTTAATTTCATTTACATATTGACCCATATTGTCGAAGAGGTATGGAATAACAAAGAACTCCATACCGACAGTTACCACTTTAGCCTATAATCGCGGTTTAAATATTACATAATTATATTATCACACAAATATTACAAAAACTATTAGGTACTAGCTGTTTACCCGCGGCTTCGCTCGCATGGTATTAGTGGGAAATTAGTGTATACAGAATTTTCCCACGGTAATGAAATTTTTTTCCGTGATAAAAAGTAGCCTATGTCATTTCCCATTTCTCCAATTATCTCTGTTTAAAAAAATTCACATAATACAAACAACAAATAACGATAAGACAAATAAAATTCTTGAGAATGACATTTCGCAAATAAATATTCTATTTTAGAAAATATTTAAATTATAGAAATAGAAATTTATTTTAAGTACCTACTCCCTTTATTAGTATTTTATTCATATTTGAATCCAGAGTAACGTATAAAAATAACAAAATGACAGTCCACGCCAAACACTATGCTTTATAGCAACTCTATGCTTTTCGTTCTGACAATAAATATTTTTAGAGACAGGCAAATATTAACTACGACGCCAAAAAAACACTCTTTTTAAGCACAACAAAGCACTCTTTTTAAGCCTAAAATTAAAAAAAAAAACATTGTTTCCAAGGTAACAATTTGTTCGACGTTTGCAATCACTCGATTTTGTTAGGGACAAAAAACGTATGATACATAATTTCATAACACCACAGCTTATTCATAACGCCAGAGCTTACCAATACATATAGCCTATGTTACTCGCAAATAATGTAGCTTTTGATTAGTGAAAGAATTTATAAATTCCATTCGATATTTATTGCGTGAAAGAGTAAGGACCATCCATACAAACTTTCGCATTTATAATATTAGTAAGATTTTTCAAAACTATCGCTGTCACTGTCGCTGTTACCCCTTCGAACATTTTGAATATTGCTTTTGTTCTTAAACATATAATACTGCAGTTTTTTGTTACACACTAAATAACAGTCGAAAATGAGACAAACGGTGAACGTATCTATGCACTCCCCCAAAAGAAACATACAATCATTATCACATTCGCACGTTTAAATAAAATGAAATGCAATGGGGTATTTCCACGTTTAAATAAATATAAATTTAAATTACGATGATTACAGCATTTTTATTTTATTTTTATGTTGACGAATACATTTTCTACAGCAAGTCAAAGTTTCCCATTTTTGAATTACTGCTAAAACGATATTTTGGGGCGGGGCTATCGTGTGACGTCATGAGCGTGGACGCTCGCAGACAGTGTTTATTACGCTGGCCCAGCTGAGCGACGCTTGTGACGTCACAATCCGCTTTGCCAACCACGGGTCGTTTTAATTTTTGTCAGTTTTATATCGTTTTTAAAATCAATAATATTGAATGAAAACATAAGAATTAAACATTTTTAGTAGGATGATTAAAATCAGAAAAATATTTTTTTAATATCCGTACATTTTCAACAGAATCCTTTGTTTGTGGAAATACCCTTTCCCGTCGCTGTAGCTGAGCCGTAATAATATATATCTGTTTCTTCCAAAGAATAAAAAAGTAGTACTTTGGATGAAACAGTCACGCTTATTTGTGTGTCTCATCTTTTATCTCACGATTTTCACGCAAGAAAGAGCTGCAGCAATATACCGATAAAAAACGTGTGTTTATTGCCTTTTTTTTGCCGTCACGGTATCGTAAACGTGAGTCGTCACGGTAATGATAAAAACGCTCATTCACCATGTTACTAAAGTAAATACTTTATTAATTTATTTAACAGAAACCTTTCCCTGTAACTCAAATAGGACGAAAATGAAAGTAGGTCAGACGCAAAAAGTTTACGCATACAAATTTTAGCCATTCGATTCCCTTTTCTGCTACTCGCTTTACCGGAAGGGTCCACGGATTTCAGCTGCTCCGTCCCCCCTCCCCCAAGCCCAACATCCCCTTTTTCTACCCCCCCCCCCCCCAACACCCTTCACAACTTCTCCCTAAGCCCTTACAATATAATATATGTAGGCACTCCGGTTTATTGTAACTAATACAGCCCAAAGGAACGATAGTCGTAAACAACTATAATAATATGAACAAGTTCTTTGTCCAATATCTAACAGATTTTTTTAAATTTTTGCAAATACCGTATAAGGGTCCCAACTGCCAGGGTTCAAAGTAGTGAGGATGGGAAGGAGATGGGTAAGATTATTTTTTTTACACAAACTCCACACAGGAGGTTCTGAGGAAAATAATTTCCGTAGGTCATCTTTGGGAATACTGTGCGTGGGGGTATTTTTGTGGAAAGGAAGGAGTGAACCTGAATCTTGAAGAGACCTACGTTGTAGGAGTAGGAGGGAGAAAACACAATGGCCGGCAAATCGTTCCACAGCCGAGTTTTTGAACTCAAGAACGTTCGTAGAAGCGATCCATTCTCACGTGACAAATGTCAACCGTACAAATGTTGGGCGCGCATTTGGCGTGCACAATTGCCTAAGGAATCAATGACGCTAGTTTATCACTGCATCTTCCATTGAAATACCGGTAGAACGAGGATAGCATTCTAAATTTTTTTTTTTTAAAGAAAGACTAACTAACATTCCCGTGTTACGAATAACCCGACAATATTTGAAAATCTACTACCACCACAGTATATGGAAAATGTTGCTCGAGTCGTGGTGGAGGACTTAGCCAGCTAAGAAATCGAACACGGAACACCTGGGTGAGACCCAAACGCGATACCCACTGACCGGTCAATGCTAGGAAGATTCTGGCTATAAACCATTTCAAGCAACGTTTGGATTCTGAATGGTGGTCTGTCAACACGGCAATACTGAGAGTATATACCACTAGTACAACAGTCTAGTTGAAGAAATAATTTCGATATTGGAAAATGTTTTTATCATTTTCTTATATTATATACGTATAAGGGTGTTACTCTACAAGTTCCCGCTGACGGTGGATTGACGACATTAAAGCAATAGCAGGTGGTACATGGACAAGAGTAGCTAATAATAGAGAGAAATGGCGACAGTTGGAGGAGGCCTCTGTCAACTAGTGACATACAGACAGGGAGTCGATGCATGATAATTGTTATAAATATGAAAAGTTATGTAATGTAATTTACTGTCTGAATAAATGCTATTATTATTATTATTATAAGTAAAGGGGTTAGTGGGGTTAGTGTCTGAGAGTTCCTGCTAGGTATAACGCCATGGTCTACGTGCTTCTGTATGCATGCTACAGTACTAACCCCACACTCTACATTCTACAAGTGCCAAGGGGGTTTTTGGGGGGTGGCCCCGCCTACCCTCCTCCCCCCTCCCCCTCCCACAGGTCGTAAATCTTTCTCGAACTTCCCTCTGTCGTCCTGCTACGACGTAGCACAGCAACTCACTACGTTCATAATTCATAATTACATTTTTAACCCTAGAACCGTACCCATCATAGACCATACACTAACAGTACCCAGGGGTACTGGAGTACCCTGTTAAATAAAACATCTTTTTTACGCGAGAAAAAACATTTATTCAAAATTAACTTACATAGACTGTTATGGCACTTATTTCAGTCTTACATAATACAATAAGGCTTAATTAAAAGTAACTTTTCTTAACAATTTTGGCAAATCTTTGTTTGGTGCTCTAAACATATGAAACGTTTACATTTCTGACATTGAGTGCGTGACTTACGATCTTTTGACCTGGGACAAAATTAATATCTTCCAGATTTTGATTCTGAAGGGGTTAGAGCATCATAAGACCGCTTTTTTCCCAATATTCAGCCAATACTTTCTTGGAGATGCATCGGCAAAGTTTTGTATAAAAATCGATCCTCCAAGTGAGGTTTTATAAGGACAAAAGTTAGAGTTTTCAGATAAGTTCATCTATTCTTGAAAACTTGTTTTCCGGTAGCGTTAGATGAATGCAGTAATATCATAGAATTGATTCCGAGCCATAGCCATCTAAAAAAAATAAATTATTCAAGTAACACGCAACTAAATGCAAAATACCTAAATATAATAAATAATTACACATTTTTTCCAAAACAAAGTTATGTGAAAGGTTATTATGCAAATAAAAATAACATTCAAATAAAGAAACACGTATCAAATAGCACAATAACACGCTTTATATCGCAAAAACATTAAAATCATAGTAATCAAAATAATTACCTTAACCGTACCCAGGGGTACTGGAGCGCCCCACGCACGTTTTGCCACGACCACACACTAGCAGGACTCCCGTTTGACTGATGTTTCGAAGCGACTCCCCCCCACTTGCAAATACGCGGCGGCGCGAAATGATCCGTTGTGAAACGAAAAAGTTATCGCAAATTTTCAAAAAAAAAAATAATTTGTACCCCAGGGTACGGTTCTAGGGTTAACTATAGCCTGACACACCCAGCTTTGCAGTCGTAAGAAATTGCATAAAAAAATACGTAGTTTGTTCTTTATTTTTTGTTGTTAATTTTTAACGAACAAATAGTACACAACTGCTAACAGATGACAATGTTTATAATACGTTTTGTCTAGTCTAATAGAATATGTGTGTATTTTTATTTTTTTTTTCGTTATCAGTAATTTTTGTTAGAAAAAACGTAAGGGAGCCATTTTTAACACTTTTTTATGTGTGCATTAAATTTTTTTTATTATGCATTTATTTCTTATTATAAAATATCAAAGCGTATTTTATAACCTCTCAAAAAAAGTTTTTAGTTTTCACGTGCGTTCAAAAATATTCCATTTATTTGGATTTTATTGCAAAGCGGAAACATTTTAACCTTCTCTCAAAATATGTCCGAGGCCTGAGGTGTTGAACAACCGTATTTTATGGCTTACTGAAATGTATGTGCATAATAATATATGTATACAAATTGACCATAATTATTTGTCTTCTAATCAATTGTATTTATTTCTTTACAGGTAAGACATGTTTTTCTTCTCTCGCATGACTACTACTCGCAGGAACATGTAAGGTGACTACCAATCAAGGAATTATTGATCCTTATTTTACGGATGTATCATGTATCGCCAGTTGAGGGTTTACCTTGTTTGCCGGGTTTCAGTACAAATCGAATATTTGAGAATCTTCTTTTCGAACCTAAAATGTTCCAGAATTAGCCAGATACGCAGATTTGCCATCACATTAACTATAATCAACTATAAAAAAATCTTTTTCCCCTCTTAGGTATAGGTAATTATTTTTTTCCTTCATTTCTACCAACCAAGCAATTATTGATCTTTTTTCCTGTACTTACCAGTTGACGCTTATTAGCTCGTTTTCTTAGTACAAATCGAATATTCGAGAATCTTCTTTTCGAAACTAAGATGTTCCAGAATGTGCCAGACATGCAGTATGTATTGTCATGTCATAACATCAACTATTTTACTATAAAAATCTTGTTTTCTCCACTTCGAAATACATGTAATTATTTTTTAAATAAAATATTCCAGAAACTTCTCGTTTTATCTCGAAGGTTCCATAACATTTTACAACATTCGTGTATTTTTTCCCCTTCTTAGGTATAGGTATTTTTTTTCCTTCTTCAATTCTACCAATTATTGATCTTGTTTACCTATACAAAGCGGTTGACGAACCTTATTTGCTCGTTTTCTTAGTACAAATCGAATATTCTAGAATCTTCTTTTCAAATCTCATGAGTTTAATTTCTTCCTGAATGTGCTAGATATATGCAGTATTGAAATATTTTAACTATTACAATTTTAAAAAACTTTGTTTTCCCTTCTTGTATACAGATAATTATTTTTTAAATCAAATATTCTAGAAACTTCTCGTTTTATTTCGAATGTTCCAGAATGTGTCAGATTAGCAATATTCGAGTATTCCTCGACCTTCCATTATATAGAGTTTTCTAGAAATTTCTGTACGCATCTCGAATGTACCAGAATCTGTCAGATTTATTATATTCTTGCGGTCCCCATCTGACAATTAAATAGTGTTTTCCAGAAAGTTCTTTATGTTTTTATATCGAATTTTCTAGAAATTCTTTTATGTATTTCAAAAGTTCCAGAATATCAGGTAAAATGTGCGGTCATTCCTCACTGACTTGTTATTCAGGTTTTCAGAACGTGTTATTATTATGCAATAATATTCGTTTATTCCGAACCTGACGACCCCATGGTTGAGGAGTAAGGCTCTCGACTGGCAATCCGAAGGTCCAAATATTGGCAAATTTTATTTGAATAATTTGTGTTATTTGACAATTGATTCATTAAAAATAATATACAGTATATTTGCGGCACGTTCCAGAGTGGAAGATACTCTCAGTATCGCCCTGGTGTGAGACCACCATTCAGAATTGAAGCGTTGCTCGAAATGGCTTTCGGCATATTTGGTGACCAGATCTGAATAGCCAGGTACCTTCCTATTCCCCATCTCTTCACAACGTAGCCCGTTTGGGGATTTTATTGTCTCACTGGCTCCAGTCGGGGGAGCAGCTGGGATTCTTGTGCGGTATTCACATTAAAATTGGTTCTTTAAAATCGTATGGAATTCACGAGGTATGTTTAAGGCAGTTTCAACGAATGAACTTAAAATGCAACCTTGAATCCTGTAGGTAGGTACATAATGCCGCGATGGCGCCGGAAAGTCTGCAAACTCCATCTCATCTGACCTTTAAAAATAACAAATTATAGATAACAGTAATAGTATGGCTACCATTTTATAAAAGTCGCGACAGTACGCCTTGGCACAGCCAAATTATATTACGGAGATTGGACGAGTAAAAATTAATAAAATTTTAATTCTCGAATGTTTTATTAAATTATTAAATTTTGCCGTTATTTGCTTTTTCTAGTCATAATAATTCTGAAGGACTTACTATGCAGTAAAATCACTCAGCATTTTTGCCCGTAACCTATTGGGGTTATTTCGTATTTTATCGGTTACTAGATGGGTTACCCGGCTTCGCTCAGGACAACATTCGAGAGTGTTCTGGAATGTTCCACAATGATGTTCCCTATTCCCTAATATTCCACGACGTACTCCGCCACTCCATCCAGAACTTTCTATAGCTCTATGGAACCTTATAGAACTTTCCGGAAGACTGTTGTAGAAAATTCAAGAGGGCGAAACTTCCAGCCCTTATATCTTGAAAAGCACGCCCTTTAGGTAAAAACGGGAACCGTTATCCTGGAGGGGGGGATAGAGATCTACCACACCATATAACTCCCTTGATCGTATCGGGACTCGTTTCTGAGTTTGCGGTCCGCACGTTTTTTTGGACTTTCTTTTATAATCATTGATGTATTATACATAGATGAGACATTTAGCGAATAAATTGGTTCAACGAAATCGCAGGTTAGTACCTCCATTTCTGTGTGACATATGAAAGTAGGATGAAACCATGGGCTTGAGTAAAAGGAAAGGACGGTCTGACGGCCGAGCCTTTTGACGCGGTGGCTTCAGTTAGAATTCACTTGTTCGTGCATGATTTGAACACGAATCTCGGAGAATTATGTACGGGATAGCGCCTCTATAGTATATCTCTATGTTTATAATATATATTAATTAAATTTTGCCGATATTTGCTTTTTGTAGTCACAATAATTCTGAAGGACTTACTATGCAGTAGAATCACTCAGTATTTTTGCCTGTAGCTTATTGGGGTTATTTCGTATTTTATCGGTTACTAGCTAGCTTACCCGGCTTCGCTCAGGACAACATTCGAGGGTGTTCTGGAATGTTCCACTATGATGTTCACGATTCCCTATTCCAGAACATTCCACGATATACTCCGCCACTCCTTCCAGAACTTTCTAGATCTCTATGGAACCTTCTAGAACTTTCCGGAAGACTGTTCTAGAAATTTCAAGAGGGCGAAACTTTCAGCTCTTATATCTTCAAAAACACGCCCTTTAGGTAAAACCGGGTACCGGCATCCTGGAGGGGGGATAGAGATCTACCACACCATATAACTAACTCCATTTATCGTACCGTGATTCGTTTCTGAGTTTTTGCGACCCGCACGTTTTTGAACTTTCTTTTATAACATATATTGATTACTAAAAAAATATGGAATAGTATTTTTAAAGTAGGTGAATCTCGAAGTCATTTGTAGTAAAAACTGTAGGGTACATTTTTGTCTCCGGTTTTTTTTTCGTAGTGAATTTTTTTTAGCACCGTTGTGATTTGAAATTCGACGAAATGAAGAAGTGACAATAAAAAAGAGACAAACACATATATCTATAGTATTTAGCCTTCCAGAGAAAGAGACAGTATAATAGGTCTATTTGTGCGGTGCTTAGTAAATAATCGGTCTCCTCTTTGTGTGGTGCTTCGTAGCCTCCGCACTCTTTAGTTTTCTGAAGGTTTCACTTCTATCGCATGTGAATTACAAACTTGTATTTTTTTGTTGATGTTTCAAAAAAAAAAATTAAAGGGTATTCAATTTGAGAGGCGTGTATGGGTACCGCCGCCAGGGAACCATTTATTGGATAACCAACACCTCTACCATAGGTCAACCCTAGTGGTTCGCTACATTTGGTGACTAAGCAGGGATGCCCGGTTTCACGGGTTAAAGTTTGTCCGGTTCTTGGCGGCGGATGTGTCTGCCCATCAACTGATCTCTCCAGGAGGACTCTCTCGAAACATCGCTATGCACCACAGTTAAATTATAAGAGAGCTTAAATTAAGCAAATTAAACAAGTAAAATTTTCAAGATTTTAAGCAACCCCCGACACAAAAAAGAGCTGATTTACTTTGTAACACCTCAACAGATTTTCATGAATTGTAGCTAAGAACCATCTCGATCACGACGTCAGCTTTCAAACAATAAAACGAGTGTGCTTTAGATTGAAGTAAAACTTCACTAACTCATAAAATAACATATGACATTGGGGTGACATATGACTATGGGGTGACCTACGAATGTGGGGTGACCTACGACCTTGGGGTGACCTACGACAAAAAATGCATCATAATCGGTCCATTCGTTTTGGAGCTACGATGCTACAGAAATTTAAACTTTCAACACCGCTCCTTGCGAAGACTTCCATAAATGTTAGTCAAAAAGTGGAATGGTTAACTTATTGTGATGTAATAACAATGTAAGTTTTCTAGGGTTAAATGTGATGACCTTTAGGACATGTAACCCCGACCTTTATGACGTAAAGTTAGTGTCTGCACATTTCGGCCGTTTACCCAGTGTCCCCCATTCCGACAAAATGTTTTAATTCTTCACCCAAAATCGCACGTATAAAATCGCTAGCAATTTTTATAAAGCTGACATAAAATTTCCACAGGCTTTGAAGAAAAGCATTTTATATTCGTCAGCCAACATTTATAATCTGGAAAAGCTACAAATCAAACCAATCCCCTTGGTAAATATAATTCCCAGTCTTTCTTATTGAATCTTCGTTGAAGGGAACGTTTTTAAATTTTCACGACCAAAATCCGACACATCTTCTGTCAGATCTGCCGGATCTGCCCTGATGATGGACACTGCAACGCTGTCCGAAACGTCGGCTAAAGAAGTAGGTAGCGCAACACGGAATAATAACCCAAAAACAAATAACTAAAAAGAACCTACTGTAATTTTTCAATTTTAGCTGGAATTCATGATTATTTTCGATATTTTATTTCGATGGTATTTTGATTTTTTTATTTTTTTTTTTATTTATTTATTTTATACATTTTACAAATACAAGACAAAAAGTCCCGATAAACTACTTTTTAGCAGTTTGTCTAACGGGTTCTTTACGTTAACGATTTTATAATAGTGATTTAATAGTTACATTTTTACAATTATATAAAATAAAATTTAATTTTTTACAGAAATATAGATAAAAATAAATTTTTGAAAACATAAATAACATTTTTAAAGTCTTTAGAATAATATGTCATTGTAAGCTAATACAAATTAATTCTTTCCGTAAGCCAAGTCTTCAGTAAATTCATCAATTGTTTGTTTTGGGCACAGTTTTTAATTTCAGCAGGTAACATATTTAAACAACTGGGAATCATATAATTTAACGTTCTTTGTCCATATTTATTTGTATGCTTAGGTACAATTAGCCCTTCATTAAAGTTAAAACGAGTATTATGGTTGTGTTCCTCCAGCCTGTTAATATATAAAGGATTATTTATGTGCTGAAATCTAATTTTGTACCACAGAATTGCTCTCACTGAAAGAACTTTGAGACTCTGATAAAAGTATGGAATATTATGCCTTTCTTTGAATAAATTTTTTTCAGCTAATAATTTAACCAATGAATTTTGCACTGATTGAACATGGTCTATATTTGTTTTACAGGAAAATCCCCAAGCTGTTATTCCATACCTTATAACAGATTCAGCTAGAGATAAATAAATTATTCGAAGTGTGCAGATAGGAACAAAAATTTTTAGTTTATACAATCTGCTTACAATTGATCTTAGTCGTGCACAAACTTTGTTTATTTGTGTTTGGTATTAAATTTTGAGATATTAATATTATTCTGAAATCTTGTTGATGTATTGAATTGTTGTTATTTAGCTGTATTTCTTTGAAAGTTTGTAGTATTGAATATTTTTATATATTTTGTCCATTGTAGGTACACTGAATTTTGAAAAGATTTTTTCAGTAGAAAATTTAGGTGGTGTTTTCCTAAGATAACCTCAATTATCAATCTTTTAAATGCTCTAGTTTGAATCTTTTATGTGAAAGCCATTTTTCTCATACAAAATATCGCGAAAAGACGCCAACGATTTTAACTCTCTTAAAAACGCCGCTGTACTTACGCTTCGTTCCTTTCTTAAAATGCCACGCTTTTCAGGACTTTCCTTCAGTTAGCTTTCGGCCGGTAGATCGTCCTCTCATTACCGCCAAGTTCAATTGAGAAAATATTCAGTCTAGCTCTGTCCGTGATCGACTACGGACGTGTCTGTTTGCGCGCGCTCCTCGTAGCGGAAAATCGATACCGGTGTTAAAAGCTACGCCGTAGCTCGTAGCGTTTTGGGTTTGTGATCTTTTCTAAACGAGGCTTTTCGATTATTTATCAAAATAATATAATTTACAAAATACATGTGATACGATGGCAGTTATTTTTTTAGTGGTTTTTCGTCTCACATGGAAAATATTGAAGGTACTGTTATAGTTTTTATCAGCATAATGCTACGTCTATTACCATATTATAATCAAGTTAATATGTTTTATAATGGTTTTCAAATTGTCAATTTTTTAATCAATGCAAATCAGTACTTATTTTGACTCAAGTGTTTCTAAATCTCAATGGATGGTTTTCGATTTACTGTTATGTTATTTATTAGTAATTCCAACTCTAATTTTCATAAATTATTACGATTAAGTTCATTTTATAAAGTACCTACCTACTTAGGATGTACTTTACAAGAAAATTATTAATTTTGATGGGTAATTTTTTTTTTGTATCTGTAGAAACAAAATGTCTCAGTTTTCATCTTGAACTCACACATAGATATGCGTTGCTTGCATACATCATATTTGTAGATGCTTCGTTTATTTCGAAGCCTTACTAGAAATTTATCGTGAATTATAAACAGTGATATTTTAGCAACATAAGAAGTTATTATTTGATTTTTTTTAAAGTTTGTACTTTACTGTGATTTTTTTACATTTTTTATAATACGTCTTGATCATAGAAAAACTAATATTGTTCAAAATTTGGTTCAAATGACAACTGATTTTTACCAAATTTAATTTGAGAGGCGGGTATGGGTACCGTCGCCCTAGGAATTTTCTATTGGATATTCGCTACGTTTGGTGACTTAGCAGGGATGCCCGGGTTCATGGGGTGAGGTTTGTCTAAGTCTTGACGGCACATGCGTTCGCCCACCCACTGCGCGGCGGGCTGGATCAAGAGAGATTGGTTGATTGAGACATTTCACCTCTCCAGCCGGACTCTCTAGACCCATCTCCTTCTTCCGCAGTGGGAGGGATGGATTCATAAAGTCACTCCTGGATACACTGACCCCAAGATTCCTACCCACCCTTCATACCTTTTTCCTTCCCAGAATTTACTTTCGTATCTTTTCCTAAAAAAGACTCACCACACAGCATCCTTAAAGATGACATAGGCCCCGAGGGAAATTGTTTTCCTCAAGACCTCCTGTGTGAAGCTAATAAAACTGATGTCGCCAATTCACATAAAACTTTTCGACTCCTAGATCCCAGACGGATGAATTTTTTTTATAGATAAAAAACTTACAAAAGTCCTAGCTGCTCCCGTCTGGAGCCAGTGAGACTATGGCATCCCCAATTGGGTTATGTTGTGAGGCTGAAGGTGGTGAGGAGGGGAAGGAGATGTGGAAGAGGAAGATGGGGACGTATCTGGGGCTATTCAGATCTAGTCACCAAACACGGCTAAAGCCATTTCAAGCAACGTTTCAATACTGAATGGTGGTCTTACACCAGTGCCATACTGAGAATATTCTCCACTCTGGAACGTGCTGCAAATAAACTATGTCTAATTATTTATTCATTTTCGGGAAATGTACTATCTGTATTATTTTTAATGAATTAATCGTTAATAACACAAATGAATCAAGTAAAAATTACTTGCCTTCATCGGGATTCGATCCCGCGACCTTCGTTTTGTGAGTCTCTTAAGAGCCTTACCCCTAGACCACGCTGGCCGCAATGGTATTGCTTATCTGTCCAAGAAAGAATTTAGATATTTGAAAATGTTTTACAAATTTAGTCAGAAATAAGAGGAAAATGCTTAATTTAATCATGCAAACTTGAGCACAAAACACTTGTTATATTTTGTATTTTATACGTTTTTATTTAGCACATGGCATTGTGCGGTCTCGTTCTTCTAAATATTATTTTTTGGCAAACAGGCGTGGAGTATTATTAGACGATATTAACTTCTTTATTCTTGAGCAGTAAACTTTACTGCTGTTTATAAAAATAATTAACCACCGTTTTATTTTATGCTAGTTTGTTCAATCCGTATCCGGCATACCAACTGAACGGATATTTCCTAGTAGTTTGATCTATCGGTATTCGAAAGTAAAGGGTAAAAAAAAACTATATAGGTACATAACTGAAAAAAAAATAAGCGCCCGGGTTGCCGGCTCTGAAACTGAACTAAAGCTTTTCAACCCCTAGTAAAAGCAAAACTCCTTTTTATTTTTAACTCGAGTAAAATCTCAAATTGAAATATTTAATTAGATTAAGGCAACATTAGCGGACAATATTATAAAAATAGCAGCCAATAAAATATGATAATGTTGATAAGATAGAAATGAAGATAATGTTGGTGGTTTTTAGTCGAAGTATGATACCTGAATGCCGAAGGTCCTGGGTTCGAGTTCTAGAGGTGCCAATATCTTTCGATTGAGTTTCGCAAAATATTGTCTTAATTTAATTCAAAATCTTTTTTAAATTTCATTCAATTTGGGAGGCGGGAACCCCAAGTGATTCGCTACGTTTGGTGACTTGGCAGGGGTGCCCGGGATCACAAGGTGAAGTTTGTCTAGATCTTTGCGGCGGAAGCGTCTGCCCACTTACCGCGTGGCAGGCTGGATCGGGAGGTACTGGTTGAGGGAGACCGCATTGAGCCTATCCGGCATGATTCTCTAGCTAGACCCGTCGCTTGCTCCTTAGTGAGAGGGATGGATCAATACGTCCGTCATTCCTGGATCCACTGACCCCCAGATTTCTACCCACAACTCATACATTTTTCTTTCCCAGAACATCTTCTCCTTCCTTCCTTTTAAAAGACCCTCCACACAGCATTCCCAAAGATTTCACAATGGCCCTGAGGGAAATTGTTTTCTTAAGGGCCTCCTGTGTGGAGTTTTTGTAAAAAAGAGTTTAATTATGTTTTTTATCATTTTGATAGCTGTTTCGGCTTACAAGGCTATTTTCAAATTGACAGTTAGGAAATGGCCTTGCTCAGGTTGAAAATGGCTTTGTTTAGTTTGAAAATGGTCTTGTAAGCCGAAACAGCTGTCTCAATAATAATAATACTTGCAGAACTTAATAAAACATTATTAAATTTGATTTAAATTGAGTAGCAGTTTTAAAAATTAAACACTAATCCATTACTAATTCAAGAAAGAATTTTCAAATAAAAAAAAGTTTAATTTCCCCAGAGGTAAGGAAAATTTTGCTTGTTTCGGCCGCACGGACACGCCCCCAAACTTGTTTATGTTTCTCTTCATTGTTCTCTTCCTTATTGTTGATGTGATTTATGTTTGAAACCTGTTTGATTTTTTGTTTTTTTTTTTTTCGCTTTTTATCTTTGTATTCTGGCTTTCTTTTTGTTAGGTTGCCAAGATTTATTTCAAATACCTAGACAGTATCGCTCATTCTCATTGACAAATTGTCAAAATTCTTTACTAGAAAAATTACATTTTTCAAATTCCTTAACGAAAAAAATGCATAATCGATTTAGGTTTGGTTGTTTCAACTTTTCGCCATATTATTTTATTTATTTATTAATTAACGCCCTTTTTCTGACCTTTTACATATGAATAGTAAGAAAAATACAGTATTTATTGTACATAACTTAACTGCCTCAGCAACAATATTTTATATTTGTTTAAAGATAAATGAAGATGTCCACTGACTTGGTATAATTGTTTCCCCCCATTAGCATTCTGGACAAAGAGATGGTTAGTTCCAGAATTTCTGCACTGAAATAAATCCTCACTTATAGTATTGCGTAGTGGAATCCGGAAGTTTATCAATACCGTTTATGACGATCAAATCAACGATATGCACCATTTTTGTTTTTTTTTGACTTTGGAACGGTCCCCGTTAAACGATGCCGATTCTCGTCCGGTTTCAGCTTTTGAACAAATTGTAATCAGTTGTCAAGCGTAACAGTCAAAATTTTATGCTTATCAAATTCTGAAACAAGCCGAAAATTGGCATTCAACGGGGACCGTTCAAATGTCAAAAATACAATTGTATTTTTAAAAAATCTATCAAATAACTAACCCAATAATGGTATAGCATTTATGTAGCGCAGTTTTGTATTATGTCATTTCCATACGCTTTACTATAATTTTTTTCTATGTGTATGCTGCACAAGAGATCCTACCGCTCCCGTTTGGAGTCAGTGAGCGGGCGTGAAAGTGGTAGGGAGGGGAAAGAGATTAGGAAATGGGGAAATACCTGGTTATTCAGAACTGGTCACCAAAAACGGCTAACGCCATTTCAAACAACGTTTAATTTCTGAATAGTGTTCTTACACCAGAATGATAATGAGAGTATCTTCCACTCTGAAACGTGCAGAAATTATACTAAATTTTACTTTTAATTAATAAATTGCGAAATAACACAAATTAATCAAATAAAATTATTTGCGCATGCCGGGATTTAAACTTTGAACCAGCGACCTTCTAAATGCTAGTCGAGAGCCTTAGCCGTTGACCACGGAAGCCGTCAATAATATTAGAAAATGTACTCTATTATGTAAGTAAACGAAACAATAGCTTCGTACAAATTCTGTCACGGTCAAGTTTAAATAAAATCAATACATTTGAATATTTTATTCACTGGTTAAATATTTGACATAGAAACCAAAGTTTATTTCATAATAGCCTTGGGAACCATTAATTGAATATTCAATTCTAGGTCACTCCAAGTGGTTCGCTACGTTTGTTGACTTAGCAGTTGTGCCCCGCTTCGTGCGTTGAGATTTGTCCAAGTCTTGGTAACGGATGCGTCATTTCAAAAGGTGCGGGCCGGATTGGAAGATTCCGGTTGAGGGAGACCTCTGTTGACAAATTAATAGTGTTGGAAGTGTGGTTTTAACCGATTTAATGGAAAGCTGGTGTTGCCAATTTATATAATTAGACCCAGCTCCTAGGCCCCAGATAGGCTAGTGAAATTGATCATCGTAGGCATAGGCCGTTCAAGAATGTATTTATATTTTTTACCATTGATGATGTATTATATGGAATATATGTAATACGACGAATGTTTACTGACTGCACAGTCAACCACACAATATCTTAATTGATTTAAATTATTTACTTACGGTGCTCCAGATTTTATGTCCGGGTTAAATCTTTCCCAAATGAAAGACTAAACCCTTCCACACACTTTTCTACAAATGATTATCTGGTAAATACACGCAATGTAAGTGCACTATATAAGTTTAATAAATACAAAACAATACAAGAACAATACGTCAATCCACCAGAAACATAATGGGAAAATATTTCACCGACTCGAGATATTTTCATGTCAGAGGGTTCGGCTCTGATGAAATCCTAACTGGTCCGATAAATCCTACTGATCCCTCAATATAAATATTTTTAAAAAATCTTTCGTAATCCTACATGTATTTAAAATGACTGACTTTTGATGTTAATATTATTTAATAATAATTTTAATATTATTTACTTTAATTTAAATTTTGATTTATATGAATTTAATTTATATTTAATCAATTAATTAAATATTAAATATGTTATACTAGCTAGGGTACCCGGCTCCGCTCAGAGAGGTGATATGAGATTGAACTGACGTTAGAACCCACGACGGATCTTGTTTTATATACGCCTACCAATGGGTAGTCCCAAAAGGCTTTGAACGATCCACAATGTTCCAGAACATTCCACAACATTCGAGAGTGTTCTGGAATGTTCTACAATGATCTGGGATGTTCCCGAACATTCCACAACATTCCAGGATGTTCTGGAATTATGTAACGATTATCGTTTTCTAGTAGTGGATACACGTTTCGAAGAGGTTGGTATTTAAAAGCCCCTCTAATTCTCTTCGCTCTTTGTGTTTGACCAATTTTAGCAGAAGTGGGTTATAATTGAACTTCTTTCGGACAGAACAGACACGCCCTCAGTACAACTCTATCGGTTTTTCTCTTCAGTGTAATACTTCAATGAATTTGTCGTGTTTTGTACGACTTCTTTATCAGAGTGCCGACATCATTGATTTCAGATTAGTAATAAAATGATGAAATTTGATTATGAAATGTATTTGTTATAGATAATACAATTACCAACCCACCGATACAATACTAGATTTAAGATATATTTTCTATATTTTGTAATATATTTGTTCTGCTTATTTGATAAACAGTTTCAAAGACGAATCAATCGACCGTCACGATGCTACATGACGAAAATACTGGGAAATATTTAGCAGAGTTTTTTCAACCTCCATTCTGTCACATTTGATCGAAATTTGCGTTTAAGGCGAAGATTAATTCTAAAAAACTATTTTCGATTAATCTTTACTAAGAATCGGTTTACATTATACATACAAAATAATATGCTTTGGATAAATTGAAGCCTTTTCTACCGTTTCCATTGAGTAGAATTAAAATAAAATTGTTGTTCTATAGTTTTATTTTTCACTTTGAGTAAAACCTCAAATTGTAATATTTAATTAAATGAAATCAACATTAGCGAAACTCTGTAAACAAAAAAATCGGAAAAAAGATATTTGCACCTCTGGGACTTGAAACCAGGACCTTTCGCTTTCCGGGCAAATGCGCATTTGCCTTTGCCTGAAAGGGGTACTTTTGAGGATATACGGGATGGAAGTTTCGCCCACTAGAAATTTCTAGAACAGTCTAGAAAATTCGAGAATATTCGAGAGCATTCCACAACATTCTGGAATGTTGTCAAATTTTCGGGAATAGGGAATCGGGAACATCATCGTGGAACATTCCAGAACACTCAAATGTTGTGGAATGTTCTGGAACATTGTGGACCATTCAAAGCCTTTATTGTAAGGGTGGGGCTACCCATTGGTAGGTGTATATAAAGCAAGATCCGTCGTGGGTTTGAACATCAGTTCTATCTCAGATCAACTCCCTGAGCGAAGCCGGGTACCCACCTAGTTTATATATAAAATTCAAAATGGCGCTTGTGGTCGATTTGACCGTATCAAATATGAGACAACTCAACATTAATAATGTTATTAATAGATTGAATATTAAATTAAAAAATAAAGTAATTGAAATACACGGTTTGTATTAGTTTTTACACATCCTTACGGGGTTCTGTTATGAAAATTAATTTAAGAAATTAGTAAAATAATCAAGACAAAAATCAACGATCCGCAGCAAAATTGTATGCATATAATCTGGCAGCCATTGTGATTTTTTCGAAAAACTGACTTCTCTTAGGCTGTCTCAAATACGAAGTATTTTGGAAGTCAGGCCCATATTTAAACACGATTTATAAAAAAAACTAGAAGACTTTTGGAAATAATAACAACGGCATCGAATTCCTTGTGATAAACCACATCAGCCGAGGGTTTCTATATCTTTTGTGAGATCGAGATCTCCTGACGGACGAGATCTCCTGTTAGATTTGTGTGATTTTCTATGGCTGTTATTTGTTTTTTTTTGTTACTCTCGCAAGGACTCTAATTTTTTTAAAGAACGAAGCTACATTTAGTTTAGAACGAATTTAGACCTCCAATGTCCCTGCATACATTGTTAGTAAGCAGTATGCAAGTGCTTAGCGGGAAATACTGTGTGTGGTACAGGTCTAACACTTAAATTTGATCGTAGAATTCTGAAATACGAAATGCCGGCCGACTTTTTGTATGGCGCTGTAAATAAACACGCCCGCTGAGTAATTTGCAGTGCTTTTGCGTCATTCTTAGTCATTTTTACCTTTCGGCTATTGTAAGCAAATAACATTGTTAATTTATGCCATGTTTACTAACTTCATTCATTTTTCAGGGAATTCGCGAAGCGGCGGTTTCAACTGGTTAATAAATTATATAACATATAAGACAAAGTTGCTGTTTTTAAATCTCAACACCATTCAATTTTCAATTCAAATTTTTCAAATAAAAAAAGGCGTTTTTAAATAACTTTTTATGTTATTATAAAGCAGCCTCGCTGAAGATAAACGATTTGTCGATATCCGAATTGATTCTGTTAAAGCTGAGACATACTACGTGATTAGCGTTTTTTTTTTCTTTTTAGATAATTTTTTTTTAACTTCCCATGCCCTCACTGTGCCATCTCATCGCCCTTTAATTTCTCTGAAAGTCTCAAACGCCCACAAAGGGGGCAATACCGCCCACGTTGAGAACCTATGACGAGTGTTCAAAAACCGACAGGGCGTTTTAAAATCAAATGAATAATCGATTGAACAAAGTGCACTGGAGGTGCGTCGTGAATCAAATTTTTTTTTCAATCAAACATAAATTACGATTTTGGCGCCCCGTAAAAATGCCGCCCGGGGAGGGCATTCAATTTTTTCCCCCCTTTAGATCCGGGACTGGTGGGCTCCAAACTACTGACCCACTCTCAAGCCTACTTCTAACCAATGCATTGTACGGTGACCGGACAAGTCAGAATGAAACCAACTCAGAACCACCCCAGAAAAGCCGTTAGAAGTTAATTCAAAATTAATTATGAGCTTTTTTTAAATATTTTTTTTCATAGCTTCTAATGTTTCAAAGAGGTGTTGAGTTGAATTTATTCTCAGTTGGTATGGAACCGCATTTGACAGTATTGTAAGAACTTGGTTGTCTTTAAAATTCCTTGCAGTACGTAGGACGAAAGCCAACTCACCATCATTTTGAATTTGTCAACATTTTATAGTCCAGTAACTTTGTCGCCTGAATGTATGGGGTAGTATGCGTTAAATGCGGTAGTTCTGATTTTTTGCAGGCTTGTTTATAATGTTGGCCTAATGAATAATCCAAGTTTTTGACCTCGACCGCCGAACGCAACTTTGTCAAAAATCGAAAAAACCGCGTAAAAATCGTTATTTTTTCAAATTTTGGCGATTATAGCCCTAAAGGACTAGTTTTTTAAAAAACTTTTTTTATTACGTTTTTAAAGTAAACTAAATTTGCTACAAAATGATACTATAACTGTCTCTGTAAACCTAATAGTTTTTGAGATAAAGCATTTCAAAGTTTGTGACCTCGAGCGCAAACCGCGAAAAAAACGTTATTTTTTTCAAATTTTGGTGATTATAACCCTAAAGGACTAGTTTAAGAAAAAGCTTTTCCAAGATGTTTTTTAAGTAGACTAAATTTGCTACAATATGATACTAGAATTGTCTCTGAAGACCCAATAGTGTCCGAGATTAAGCCTTTCAAAATGTATCATTTTTTTCGAACTTCGCAATTTTTTACAATTCTGTCTTTCTGAATGAATTTTGACCCTGATTATTCTATCGAAGCCCTATACTTTTAAGATGGGGTCATGATGTATAAGCTAAGCTACGAAAAATGAAGTAAAAAAGATAAAAAACAAAGTATTTTCTTTTTATTTTTTTATTTATTTAAAAAAAGATAAGTACAACAAAAGTTAATAAGTTTATTTGTTAGGAAACTGAGTAATATTCAAAATAAAAAAAAAATAAATTAATTTAGCCCTCTTGGAAGGTCCCGGTTGAGGTTCGTCCGTATCTGGATCGACGTATTGGGATGGCATATCCCCATCAGCATCAGGAGATGGTGATGAATCGTCGACGTCTTGTGCCCACAAGTCATCCTCCATTTCGACATCGGACAGATCGTCGCCTTCTGGGATATGTATTACTTCAACATCGGGTATATTGTCACAAGAGGGCCCCGCTACAGTGCCTGCAGACTGATGAGCATTTTAATCCTGCCTTCCTGCAGCTGCACGCGTTCCCACAACCCTTCGTGCAGCCGCAAGAAATCATCCGCAAGAGGTGTTGTGGGGCTGCATCTCTGGTCATCATTTTAGGGTTGAGGCCTTGTGGCGTAGATATTCACCCCTAGGAGAGAGGGTTCAGTGTGACTCCCAACCACGCCTGAACCTGTAAGAAGATTGTACATGAGAATAGAAAATGATGAATGATATGTATGATATTATTATTATTTTATTATCGGTTATGCGCCGATTTTAGTTCCGTTTCAGCATTTGATCCCATTGTAATTAGCTGAAAAGCCGATCAAAGCGGTCTTATTGCCAGCAGATCTCAATATGACCAAAATCTGCAAGTTTTGCAGGTATCTTACCTGCCGTGAATATGAGTCAACCGATTTCTTATGTTGTTATTAGAGAATTATTTTGGAATTTCCCCGAGACTTCCTAGAAGCAGATCCGATCACTCGCAATCTGTTTACGATGTTCCGGGTTCGACACTCTAATAAAGGAGTCATTTAGGTCAAAATATGTCGTAGTTGTTTATGAATTTTGCTTTTATTTTTGACTTTTCTGTTTGATATTGTTATGCTGCACAAATAATTCCAAGACGTGTTATCATTATAAGTAAAGGAAAATTATGTGATCTGACCTTTCGACGTCAATGAAATATATTATCGTTTAATGAAAGGATTTCGGTATTCGGAAATATTTGATTTATTTTATCAGGAGTAAATAAAGGGAGGGGGTGAATTCATTTGATTAATTTATTGTTTGAAATATTATTGAAATATTGTTTGAAACAGTGTTAAAATTATTTCAGAATGAAATTGCCATTGGGATTGCCATTAGGATCCCTGAGGAAAAAAATGCTTCAAGGCCTGTGTCATCTTTGGGGATGCTGTGTGGAGAGTCTTTTAAGGGAAAGGAAGGAGACGGAGTTCTGTGAAGCAAAAGGGTATGAGGGGTGTGTAGAAATTTGGGGGAATCATCTGTTCAGGAGTGACGTATGAATCCATTCCTCTTACTGCGGTGCAAGGCGACGGGTCGATAGAGTCCGACTGGAGAGGTCTGGTTCGCTCTCCTTCAACCAGTCTCTCTCGATCCGGCCCGCCACGCAGTAGATGCGCAAACTTATTAGCCGCCAGGACTTATAGACAAGCCTCATCCCCATGAACCGGGACACCCCTGCTAAGTCACCAAACATAGCGAACGACTTGGGGTCACCTACGGCAGGGTATTAGTTATCCAATAAATGGTTCTCGGGGTGGCGGTCCCACAACTTTGAAATTGTTCAAATTGAAAAATATCTATAACGTCCACATTTATGAATTAATTAAAAATAAATATAGTATATTTGCGGCACGTTCCAGAGTGGAAGACACTCTCAGTATCGCCCTGGTGTAAGACCCTGTTTGGTGACCAGATCTGAATAGCCAGGTACTTCCCCACCTTCCTCCTTCGTCTCACTGGCTCCAGACGGGAGCAGTTGGGACTCTTGTGCGGTATTCATATTTAAAAAAAATCTATACAAAGTTGGGAGCCTCTGATCTAATCACACGCCCATAGCGACCGGCGAAGTTGTGTGACAACTAGTGACGTTGGTTCTTTGTAACGCGCGCGAACAATGAAGTCGACCGAGACACTTGTAAGGTCTCTCGGTACCTACTTGGTGTTGGTAGGACAGATACAATCTAAGCCAATTTATCAATTAGCAGGCTGAGGCCCGGCGATACGTACCTACCCCACATACTGTAGATACTAATGGCCTCACCAAAACTACGAGACACCCCATTAACACATTTTCATGTACCCGTGAAAAATCACGGGATAGTCTGAATTTTTGATTCTAGACAGGTCAGTTCCAATTTTTAAAATAATCTAGCTAACTAACTAATCACCACGCCGTCTCCCCGCAGGGGTAGACAGAGAGGACGGATCGCCAAACAACTCGGTCTTGGCACACACTCTTTGCCTCATTTATACATCGTCTCATACATACTCTTCTATTATTCTAACTCTTGACATGGCCCATCTCAAGTATCTGATTCACTTGTTATATATTCTCCTTACACTCCTTTCCTCGTTCATTCGCTCTACATGCTCAAACCATCGGAGCGTTCCTTTCTTAATCTTACTCATTACGCTTACATCAGCCTTGCATTCTTTGCGGATCTCTACATTTCTCCCACGATCATACACGGTTTTACCACAAATATGCCTCAGGAATCTCATTTCAACTGCTTTCATACTTCCTCTGCCAGTTCCATGCCTCACTGTCATAAATCGGGGTAAGTACCAGAACTCTATTGTGGACTGCTAGCTTCGTTTTTTTTGTTTTTTTTTTTTATTATAGCCAACGGCATTCAGTCCTCCATTAATGGAGTTACCTGCATTAACCCTTCTTTCAGTATCTATCAACCTTCCCATTTCTCGTAAACAAACTACCCAGATATTTTAAATAATCAAATATTATAATAACTAGCTGGGGTGCCCGGCTTCGCTCAGGGAGTCGATATGAGATTGAACTGACTTTCGAACCCACGACGGATCTTGCTTTATATACCCCTACCAATGGGTAGCCCCACACATACAAAAAAGGCTTCGAATGTTTCACAATGTTCCAGGACATTCCGAAACATTTTAGAGTGTCCTGGAATGTTCCATAATGATCTGTGATGTTCCCGAACGTTCCGAACTATTCCCGAACATTCCACAACATTCCAGAATGTTTCGGGATATTGTGGAATGCTCTCGAATACCTACTCTCGGACTGTTCTAGAAACTTCTAGAAGGCGAAACTTCCAGCCCTTATATCTTCAAAAGCCCACCCTTAAGCTAAAAACAGGAACCTTCTTCATGGATGGGGGATCATAATAATGCCATCTCTAGTTATAATAATAATAATAATAATAATCTTTATTTGGAAAACAAACAACTTTACAAAGATACATAAAAATAAAGAGTGCTAAAATAAAACAGTAAGCCTAAAAACATGTTTTCACTGATAAAAATTGTTTTTTTTTCGCTGACAAGAAAAACATAAAGAAAAACTAAGAAAAAAAATAGTTAAGAGAAGCTAAATTAAACATAAAGAAAAACTAAGAAAAAAAAAAAAAAAAAAAAAATATATATATATATATATATATTTATAGTAGAAAGAATCTCATAATTGTGATCTCCCGAAAGAAATCATTCATTTATTCGGAATTCAATTATTAATGTTCTCCAAAATGACCTTGGGAAAAATTAACATGTCGTATATTCTAGTTTATAAATGTGTAATTTCTACTACTTAAGAAATTCTAAAAATTATGATACTTTACTAAATTAAATATTCATAAATTTATTGGGAATTCTTATGTCATATATAGGTTTATAAATTTGTAAATTCTAACTATGCAATTGTAAATGTTCTCCAAAATGACCAGGAAAGAATCTCAAACTTGGTATCTCCCGAAAGAAACCATTCATTCAGCCTAAATGCAATAGTTAAGGTTCTCCAAAATGACCTTGCAAAAATTACATATTTGCGATTCTTTCAAGGAACCATCCCCTTGTTCAGAATGCAATTATCAATGTTTTCAAAAACTGTCTTGACAGAAGCTCATTCCTGTGATCTCATGAGCAAAACCATTCCTTTGTTAAGAATATTATGAACTAAATATACAATTTGGCTGTCCTGAAACGGGAATCCTTCCCAGTTGGACAGACAACATTTTGTAATGTATTGTAATATATACATATATCTATATAAATAAATAAAAGTTTTAGCGTCTTCCGTTTCAACGATGACTGTCCATTCGACCCCAAAGAATGGTAATGACCAGTGCTGTTTCTAAGTGCGGACTCGTACAGCTAGCTAGCTATATGTAATGTATGTCGCACGCGGCACGCCGGATTCAATTGGCATTACTTGTGTGAGATCACTCCCAAATTGGCAAATCACGTCACGTGAGTCACGTGGATCATTCAGCCGTGACGGCCCTCCACGTTAACGACCAAATTCTTGTTAAATTATTGCAGAATTTAAGGTTCAATCGAAGTTATGCACTGTAAATCGCAAAAAAGGATATATTAGTACATGGAGGCAGGCAGGCCCTAAGGGCCTGTCATCTTTGGGGATGCTGTGTGGAGGGTTTTTTTTAGGAGAGGAAGTTCTGGGAAGGAAAATGTATGAGGGGTGGGTGGGTATCTTAGGGTCGGTGTGTCCAGGAGTGACGGACGTATGAATCTGTCCCTCCCACTGTAATGCAAGGCGATGTTATATTGTTAAAGCACAGGCGTCGGGTGGGTATGCTGCCCTTGTTCTACCCGTATTTCAATGGAAGATGCTCCGAGGAACTAGCGTCATTGATCCCCTCGGCACCGGTATATAGAAACACGCCAAACGCGCACCCAACATATGTACACGATTGAAATCTGTAACATGAGAACGGGTCGCTTCTACGACTCGTTCTTGAGTTCAACAGCTCGGCTGAGGAAAGATTTGCCAGCCTGTGTGTTTCCTCCTTCCTACAACATGGGTCTCTTCAAGATTCCATGTTCATTACTTCCTCTCCTCATATAGACCGTCCACACAGCATCTTAAAAGATGACATAGGCCCTGAGAGAAATTATTTTCCTCAGGGTCTCCTGTGGGGAGTTAATGTAAAAAAAAGAGTGTGCAATTCACACGCGATAGAAGTGAAAACATCAGAAAACTAAAGTAGACAAGAGTGGGGAGGCTTCAAAGCACTGCACAAAGGGAAGACCAAGTATACTATCTCATTTTCTAACAGGCTAAATCCTATAGATGTATGTGTTTGTCTCTTTTTAGTGTCGCCATTTTTCGTTTCATCTAATTTCAAATCACAACGGTGCTAAAGAAGTCTTCACTTCAAAAACTCTGATGCGGTGTTTAGACAAACAATTTATATTTCTATTTTGGATGCTGTAGGAACATGATTGATTACTCATTCTGTCTGCCTACGATTATTAGAAACCCAGAGTGGGTTGCCATTATTAAAATAATTATTCTCTTGCAGACAATATTATAACGGTTATTTCAACTTTACACTTTTAACTATCGCATTAATATTAATTTATTACTTGTATGTTCCCTCCTACTATTCTTCCCCCACTGAATATATAAACCGATAGAAGTATATTTTGTGGTCGTGTCCGTGTGACAGAATTAAGCTAAATTTGTCCTTACTTCTTCCGAAATTGATATAACATTTTCAAATATTGAAATTCTCTCTTTTTAATGTGAATATCGCACAGAGTCCAGGCTGCTCCCTTCTGGAGCCCGCGTTAGACTATTGCATCCTTAGTTGGGGTATGTTGTTAGGCTGAAGCTAGTTGGGGGGAAAGAGATGAGGAAGAGGAATGTGGGGAAGTACCTGGCTATTCAGATCTGGTCATCAAACAACGTTACATATCTGAAAAGTGGTTTTACGCCGATTATCTTCCACTCTGGAACGTGCCGAAAATATACTAAAAGTATTATTTTTAATCAATTAATTGTGAAATAACACAAAGCAATCAAATAAAATTTACTTGCGCACACCGGGATTCTTAGACCCGCGACCTTCAGTCGAGAGCCTTATCCCCTCGACCACGGAGGCCCTGTGTCCGAAGTAAGCAAAATTTGTCATACATAAAGAATGCAGCCAATAATATATGCGTTAAGAAAATGAAGATATTGTGGGTGCAGTTAAAAATGACAAAATTTGATATCGACACCTTGGCGCAGTGGTAAGCGCTTTTGCCCGGAAAGCGAGAGGTGCCAATATCTTTTTCTGATTTATCTGTTTACAGATTTTCGATTGAATTTCGCTTATATTGTCTTCATTCAAGTAAAAATTGTCCTTTTGGGAGAAATTGATCAAACATTTGCAAAAAATACAAATTATTTCTTCAAATTTTGCAAATTCACTTTGTGGCACCATTTTATTAATAACATAATTAAAACACTTTGTTTTTACCACAATAATCTTTATTTAAAAACTCGACATGTTTCGAGAACGATGTTCTCTTCATCAGGACATTATATGTACTAAAAACTAAATTATCAAGCATAGAAAGACAGGCGTGGGTGGAAATGGAATTAGTTGGAGGGGGGGGGGAAGAGGGTTGGAAAGAGGAGGAGCTTAGCAGATAGACAGGGGGGAGGGGGTTGCTTAGAAGATCATAGACAAAATTACAAATCTTAAACATATTTCCTTTGTAATTTTGTCTATGATCTTCTAAGCAACCCCCTCCCCCCTGTCTATCTGCTAAGCTCCTCCTCTTTCCAACCCTCTCCCCCCCCCCTCCAACTAATTCCATTTCCACCCATGCCTGTCTTTCTATGCTTGATAATTTAGTTTTTAGTACATATAATGTCCTGATGAAGAGAATTTCGTTCTCGAAACATGTCGACTTTTTAAATAAAGATTATTGTGGTAAAAACAAAGTGTTTTAATTATTTAATTAATACATATTATTTCATGAATGGGTTTTAAATTACATCGATCTGTCTGGGGCCTAGGGCCTAGGAGTCGAAACGTCTTGTATAAATTATCGACGTTTAATCTTGCAAATCGGTATAGAACACGCTTCTAGAGATTGTAATATATTCAGTGTTCCTACCTGTATAGAGTTACCTGCTTACTTTTTTATAGTGCGGGCAGATTTGCATCGCTAATTCTGTTTTTTTTTGCTCAGTATTAAAATCCACGATACCTGTTGGGTCCTTTTTTGTTCTGATAAAAAAAAACCTTGTGATTTTCACACTGAGGACAATAATAATAAGTCATTCGGAACAAATCGTGAGTACTTTTTATCTTGTATTACAAACTATTATAATTTTAAATTTCTTTTACAAACCTAACAATAGCTGGATTTAGGATTTCATGATTTGTTTTTTTTTTCAATTCAATTTATTCATTTTAAAAGCAATACAAAATTACATTTTCAAAGCGTTTTTTTAAAAGAGAAAATATTTTCGATGACATAAAAAGATTTATTTTAACAGCAACCAAGCTTGTCGTTTGAATTGTGATTCATTGATGTTATTAAACATATCAATATTAAAAGTGATTCTATTTAACAACAAGACAGCTCTCCCGACTGGCATGAGCATTGGCAAGTTAATTCTGCCAGCCGAGAGATAATAATACAGTCTATGCTGTCGGTGACGGAGATAATCATCGGGAACATAGAAACTAATGCTCTCCATGAAAGTCAAGTTTTCGAACCATCCACGAATCAGTCCGAAGAAATGTGTTACAATGAGAACATCCCTGCCGTATTTAGTGACCAGATCTGAATAGCCACGTATTTCCCAACCATTCTTTTTTCTGACTACACTTCTTTCACCCCTTTCCTCTCCTACTCCGTTTGGGGATGTCATAGTCCCACTGATTCCGGACAGATGAAACTCGTGTACGAATTCACATTTAAAAAAAAATGAAAGAAAAAAATCCCCTTCATTTTTTGGGATACTGTGTGGAGGACGTTCTGGGAAGGAAATGGGTAAGAGGATGGGTAGAATCTGGAGATCAATGTGTCCAGGAGGGACGGACGTATGAATCAATTCCTCCCACTGCAGTGCGAGGCGATGTGTCGAGAAATTCTGGCTGGAAAGTTCAAAAGGCCCTCAATCAACCAGTCGCCCGATCCGGCCCGCCACGCAGTAGGAGGGCAAACGAATCCACCACCAATGATGTCAAAATATGTATTTTTGATTCAAATCACCCGTTGACAGGTCCGTCTCTGATACTGCAGTACTAAATTGATATGGTCTACGAAACTGGGTTAGTTTTTATCAGATTCGATGCGGTTTTTTCCTTTTGTTATCGGAAGGTCTGACCGCGCCGAATCGAAGAAAATGGGCTACTTGTTGACTGTTACAATAACAATATGGGTATTGTGACAAATTTATCTATTCAGTATTTCGCTAAAATACGAAGATAATAAAAACGTTTTGGATGACGAATTTATCGTGATTTTTGAGTTGATGGCTAGTCGTGGCCTTGAGTTAGTTATAAAACATAATCAATGTATATTATAAAAGAAAGTATACAAAGTGTGCGTCGCTAAAACTCAGAAACGAGTCCCGATACGACCAAGAGCGAGGGAGTCGTATGTTGTGATAGCCCTCTATTCCCAGTTCATGAAGGAGGTTCAGGGGCTTTTGAAGATATGAGTATTCTAGAGCATTCCACAATATTCTAGAATAGTCTGGAATGTTCGGGAACATCCCAGATCATTGTGGAACATTCCAGAACACTCTAGAATGTTGTGGAATGTTCTGGAACATTGTGGAATATTCTAAGCCTTTTTTGCGTAGGTTGGGCTACTTATTGGTAGGGGTATATAAAGCAAGATCCGTTTTGGGTTTGAACGTCAGTTCAATCTCATATCAACTCCCCGAGCGAAGCCGGGCAGCCCACCTAGTTTTTAATAAAACTAGTCTACTAACACTGTTACTGGATCGTAAGACAGGCCGGCAGTGAAGTTCGTAAGCCAGGTTGGCCAAACGTTGTTTTTAATTAAACGCATTGTCAAACTCGACAAACCTTACTAAAATGGTTATACAGCTGTCGTATCTAACTCTGCTAACTAACTAACCAAAACGCCGTTTCTCCGCAGGGGTAGGCAGAGAAGGCGGACCGCCAAACAACTCGGTCTTGGCACACATTCCTTGCCTCGTTTACATTCATACAACGCCTCATACATGCTCTTCTATTATTCTGACTCTTGACATGGCCTGACTCAAGTATCTGATTCACTTTGTCGTGCAATGTCTTTCTTGGGCGTCCTCGACTTCTTCTACCATTCACATTTGCGTCATGTCGTTCATTCGCTCTACACGCCCAAACCATCGGAGAGTCCCTTTCTTAATCTTACAAATCACGCTTACATCAGCCTTGCATTCTTTGCGGATCTCTACGATCGTACATGGTTTTACCACATATTCGCCTTCAGGGATCTCATTTCTTCAGCATTCAGTCTCTGCCTAGTTGATAAATTTAATTAGCTAGGTCAATCAGCAGATCTGTGACTCAGTATGTGTTTGATGTAAGGTGCCCTTGTCCTTGTGTGGGGCAAGGTCGATCGCAACCCAACTGCTGACCGAGATATTTGAAAAGTAGGTATTTTTAACAATAATTTATTATCATTACAGGTTGTCTGTATTATTTTTATCCCATTTTTTGTTGAGTTAGGTTAGGTTTTTGTAGATATTTTGTTAAGGGATGTTTTGTACTAACCTAACCTAACGTTATTTTACATTTTAATAATTTTTAACAATAATTTATTATTGTATGTAATAATTTTATGTTGAATCTTGCAATCATATATAAAGATAGCAGCCAATAATATGTGCGTTAATAAAAATGAAGATAGTGTTGGTAGTTCTTAGTCGAAGTATGATACAGTTAAAAGTGATCGAATTGGAAATCGGTTCCATAGCTCAATCGGTAGAGCAGTTGGCCATGAATGCTAAGGTATCTGGGTTCGAGTCCCAGTGGAACCAATATCTTTTTCTGATCTTTCTGTCTTCAGATTTTGATTGAGTTTCGCTAATATTGTCTTCATTTAATTAAATATTATAATTTGAGTTTTTACTCATAAAAGTTAAAAAAAAAATATATATAATTTATTATCTTTACAGGTTGTCTGTATTATTTTTATCCCATTTTTTGTAAGGTTAGGTGAGGTGAGGTTAGGTTTTATTAGATACTTTGTTAGGGGATGTTTTGTACTAACCCAACCTACCTACCTAACCTAACCTATTCGAACAAGTTATTTTTAGTTGTTCAATTCGAACTTCTAACACACCTACCTAGCCACAAACCATTACGAGTAGATATCTAATACATACTTCAATAATGTCTGGGTAGGTATATTCCTACTCGAATGACCTTGGAGAAGTCGGTGATGTGAACGAATCCAAGATCATAGAAATGTCTAATACGAAGCAAAATGATGATTCACGCACTAATGTCCCAAGTTGGTATAATTATGACTACATAAACTTTTAATAGCTTATCTCAAAAGTTATCTTTAAAACTTATCTTTGATTTAGCTGCTTTTTTGCAGAATAACGGCGATATCAAAGTTAAGTAAGTGTTTGTATTAATCATGTTAACATTAATTAAAAATATTTCCTATCTCTGTGGGTCAGCGCAGGTCTTATGTCAAACAGCTTTAAAAATTATCGTACATTTTATTGTTTGACATTGTTGTTAGTTATTTGTATCACAAGTAGTTTCTTGCATTACATTGTAGTTCTTTGTCTAACAATTTGTCTTCAATTTTTCTTCGACAGGTTGATCTTATTACAATGTATTTCGTTGTCTGACAATTGCTATTTTTATGATAAGTTGATCTTATTACAATGTATTTCGTTGTCTGACAATTGCTATTTTTATGATAAGTTGATCTTATTACAATGTATTTCGTTGTCTGACAATTGCTATTTTTATGATAAGTTGATCTTATTACAATGTATTTCGTTGTCTGACAATTGCTATTTTTATGATAAGTTGATCTTATTACAATGTATTTCGTTGTCTGACAATTGCTATTTTTATGATAAGTTGATCTTATTACAATGTATTTCGTTAATAATAATAATAATATTTGGACGATTTATATAGCGCCGTTTTTGTGAAAAATTACCTCAAGGGCGCTGTACAAACTTACCATACATGCCTAAAATTTAGAAAGACTACAAGCTAGACAAACAATTAAAAACAACTTATGGCTAAAAATTGCATACACCGGTTCATTGATCACCGATACGAAAATATATGCACAATATTTTGACCAATGAACGCGATGCTGCCTAAAAATGAATTAATACAGGACCATACTTACCTGGGAGGTCGCTTGAAATTAACACTGTTTATTGTCTATTTAATGAAATTTAGATAGAGTTCGCACGCAGAGGACATAATTGTGAACACATGTTGTTTAATCCTGAAAATATTTTACTATTAATATGTAATATATTCTTTAATGAGTGTATTTTGGAAAGTACAAGCAACATTTAATGGTGGGCGGTGCAGTAGTACAAGGATTTGATCTTCCGAGAGACAGATTGATGTGTAAGGATTCGAGTAGTTTTAATTCAGTAGGAAAAGTGTGATTAAGACATATCATAGGCAATACAAGTATGATACTCTCAGATAGGTATATTTAAATTAAGTTAAGGGTATGAGAGCCCGAAAAGGTAGGTTTTTAGTTTGGACCTAAACTCTGTTGGGCTTTTTATGCATCTTAATTCCGGAGGGAGTCTATTCCAAGCCTTAGGCCCAGATACTCCGAAAGCACGATCTCCGAACTTAGTATTTGGCTTTCGTTTGGGTTCTATTAGTCGGCCTATAGCAGATGATGTTGCCGATCTAAGGGTTAATTGCCTCGGACCGGTATTTTCCGGGACGCATAATTCAGAGATGTAAGGTGGGGCCATTTCGTTGATTGATTTAAACACCATCCAGCACAATTTGTACTGGATTCTTTCAGGGCACTTGAGCCAGTGAAGATTACGAAGGTGTTCTGAAATGTGTGAATATTTAGAGACCCCGGTTATGAACCATGCCGCTGCATTAAACACGGATTGAAGTTTGTCAGTTTGGTATTTTGGAAGACTAGCATAGATGCCGTTACAGTAATCAAGCCGTGAGACTACGTAAGAGTTGATTAATAGTTTTGTCGCCTCTGTATCTGATAATTGCTATTTTTATGATAATCTGATCTTATTACATTGTAGTTCGTTGTCTGACAATTGCTATTCGTATGAAGTGTTGATATTCTTATATTGAAGTTCGTTGTCTGACAATTGCTATTTGTATGCGAGTTGATCTCATTAAATTGTAGTTCCTTTTTTTGAAAATTACTATTTGTATGACGATTACATCTTATTACATTGTAATTGGTTGTCTGACAATTGCTATTTGTATGACAAGTTGATTTTATTACATTGTTGTTGGTTGTCTGACAATTGCTATTTGTATGACAAGTTGATATTATTACATTTTAGTTCGTTGCCTGACAATTGCTATTTGTATGGCATTGTAGTTCGTTGTCTTTGTATGACAAGTTGATCTTATTACATTGTAGTTGGTTGTCTGACAATTGCTATTTGTATAACAAGTTGAACTTGTTTGTCTGAAAATTGCTACGTGTATGACTAGTTGATCTTATAACATGGTAGTTCTTTGTATGACAACTTCCCCTTTGTTTAATAAGTCGATCTTATTACACTGTATTTCGTCGTCTGAAAATTGCTATTTGTATGATAAGTTGACATTATTATATTGTAGTTCGATGTCTGATAAGACGTTGTTTGTATGACAAGTTGTTATTTGTATGACAAGTTGTTCTTTGTAACGTTATAGTTATAATAATAATATTTGGATGACTTGTATAGCGCCGTTATTGTAAAACATCACCTCAAGGGCGCTGTACAAACTTATAATATATCTCTACAATCTTATTTCTAACTATAAACTAGACAAACCACTATGACAACTTATGGCTGAAAATTGCATTCACCGGTTCATCGATCACCGATACGAAACTATATGTACAATGATTTGACCAATGAACGCGATGCTGCTGTAAAAATGTACTGTACAGGCAGAAAATGTATACAGGACCATACTTACCTGGGAGGTCACTTGAGATTAACACTGTTATTATGACAAGATGTTGTTTGCATGACGAGTTGTTCTTTGTTTTGTATTATACATCAGCCACCTCTGGTCTGGGGCTCCAAAATACCTTTTAAAAAACCTCGACTCTGTGCAGAAACGGGCGATCCGTTTGATAAATTCTCCCATCTTAACAGACGGATTGCAATCTTTAGAGCACAGGCGTCAGGTGGGAATGCTGTCCTTGTTCTACCGATATTACAACGGAAGATGCTCCGAGGAACTAGCGTCATTGATCCCCTCGACACCGGTGCGTAGTCGGGAAACACGCCAAACACGCGCTCAACATTTGTACATGGTTGACATTAGTCACATGAGAATGGTTCGTTTTTACGACTCGTTCTTGAGTTCAACAGCTCGGCTGTGGAACGATTTACCGGCCTCTGTGTTTCCTCCCTCCTACGATATGGGTCTCTTCAAGACCCATGTTCACTCCTTCCTTTCCTCAAAAAGACCCTCCACACAGCATCCTCAAAGATGACGTAGGCCCTGTGGGAAATTATTTCCCTCAGGGCCTCCTGTGTGGAGTTAATGTAAAAAAAAAAAAAACGAGTAGTTCTTTCATCGTATCTAAACCGAAGGAACACATGACCACTTGTACCTGACTACTGCTCCAAATTCTTTGGATTGAGAATTGAATTGATTAGCAAGAACGTCGTAACTTGTAACGGGTTACGCTGTTATGCCATTCCGATCATATCTTTGATTTATTCGCACGAATTTCCAATACCAGATCCCAAAAGAAAGATTTATGTTTTCGATCACGCCCATTAGATGTATTTTTCAATGCCGTTAGCAGCAAAACTGGCAATTATTATTAACCACGTTGGTAAATTTTTGCTAAATCAAAATAGTCCAATTATTTTGTGTGCAAATAGAACGACAGTCAAGCGAGGCACAAAATAAAACAAATAATTTTATAATGGTAAAAAATCGTGAATCGCCTATTTAATATACAAGTTTATGCATAAAATTAACAGTTTTATACGCTCTCTGCCTATCCGCGAACTTCCTGTATGATACCTTAGCAAACTGTGAAATTATCACTATTATTTCATATTTGCCACTCTAGTTTAGGTAATAAAATTCCTTACTTATACACATGTAAACTAAACAACCTTCACGCGATTTCCTCGCTTTGAGAGTTTACTGCCACCATGTTATTGTCACCTCAAAAAAAATCGACGAAGTTTCATAAATTTTTCTCAAATTACTAATAAGACTTTGGTTTCATTGAGGTGCACATATTTCATTTTTCTGTGGTAAACTTCTAGATTCGAATATAAAGCGTGGTGTTTTCTCTTTGTAACACCGTTTAGATCATATTTCTCACCTTGACAGTAAGGTAGATGGTAGATACAACAATTTCTATGAGACCTATGTGAGTTGTTCCCAAAAGCGAACAAATTAAGCTGAGGGGTTAAATATATACGTAGAAAGAGCGTTTCTAATGAAAAAAAAAGAAATAACAACCATGCTCATCTACTATCCATAATGCCATACTGCCAATTACACTGGGAGGCCCAAATTAGCTCTATAACAAAGACTCCGTAAGTTATGCCATATTTTTTATTCTCTTCGATCAATCCTTGATACAAAAACTCTAAAGTGTTTATTTTGCTCTTTTCCAATCTATATCAACGTACGGTATTATAGGCTAGGAGGTTGTGCAGCATCCATTCTCTACCCTCTAGTGACCGTCCAAAATCTTTTGCTAAGGATCATCTTTAAATTTTCCCCCTCTCATCCATTTTCAAGAAACAGCATATTAAAATAGCTCTCATCCATATATGGAAAAATGGTCTGATAAGTTCCATACAAAAATATATACATACATATCCGCATGGAAAATGCATAACCCTTAAAACAAAAACCACCTTTTCACAGAGACGATAATCATACATCGCACCCAAAATATTCAACGCACTAAAAAACGACATCAAAGATCTAGTACAATTGCATGTCTCTCCATCTTTTTTTTGAGCGGGTATACGGTGCCTTAACGACCGTTGCTCATCTCCTATCCATAATGCCATATTGATCACCTGGTTCATACTATAAGTTAGTATTATAATGGCTAAAGGTTATCTGTAATCTGTTATTGCACCAAACTTGTACATCTCTTATCTGATAATGCTCTTGGATTATAAAATCTGAAGCCAATGACACGGCATGGCCTTTCCAGGTTCAATTCCACTATTAATTACTGTTGTTTCTTTGATGATACAACTATTATTATAGATATGGATTCAGATTTCCATATGCGTATTACACATTTACTATGCACTATTTTCAATCTTTAAACGAGTACGGTATTATAGCCTGGGGAGGAGAATACTCTTGGATTATAAAATCTGAAGTCAATGACACGGCCTAACAGTCAGCCTTTCCAGGTTCCATTCCACCATTAATTACTGTTGTTTCTTTGATGATACAACTATTATTATATATGAGGATTCAGATTTCCATATACATATCGCACATTAACTATGCACTTATGTTGATCTTTAATCGAGTACGGTATTATGGTCTGGGGAGGAGAATGATCTTTGATTATAAAATCTTTATTTCCAGGTTCAATTCCACCATCAATTACTGTTGTTTCTTCGATGATACAACAATTGTATTATTGAGAAGGATTTAGATTTCCATATACATATCGCACATTTACTATTCACTATTGTCAATCTTTAAACGAGTACGGTATTATAGCCTGGGGAGGAAAATACTCTTGGAATATAAAATCTTTCTTTCCAGGTTCAATTCCACTATTAATTACTTTTGTTTCTTTGATGATACAACAATTGTATTATTATTGATAAGGATTCCATATACATACCGCACATCCCATAGAAAACTGTCGTAAGTCAAACTATTCTATTTTACGTTTCATCACTGAAGTGATTGTTATTATCCAAACCTTACGAAAATATTTAAGTTAGATCATTCAAGTTAGATGTCGCTAGTATCTCTTTTCGACGGAACCGTTTGTTCATTATTCATTCATTAGTTTTAGCTCTCCTGTAAAATTATCTTTTGAAGTGAAAACTTCTTTAGCACCGTTATGAATTGAAACTCGATTAAATGAAAAAGTGATACTAAAAAGAGACAAACATAATCTATAAGATTTAGCCTGCGAGAGAATGAGATAGACTAATCGGTCTCCTCTATGTATGGTGCTTCATGGCTTCCCCACTCTTGTCTACATTAGTTTTCTGAAGGTTTACAATAACAATACTTAACTAAATAACCATCGCGCCGTTTCCCCGCAGGGGTAGGCAGAAAGGACGGACCGCCAAACAACTCTATCTTGGCACACACCTGGCCTCGTTCACATCACACATCGTCTCATACATATTATTCTATTATTCTGACTCTTAACATGGCCTGCTTCAAGTATCTGATTTACCTGGTCGTGCCATGTCTTCCTAGGGCGTCTCCGACTTCTTCTATTATTCACATTTGCGTTATATATTCTCCTTACACTCCTCTCCTCGTTCATTCGCTCTACATGCCCATACCATCCAAGCGTCTCTTTCTTAATCTGACTCATTACGCTTTCATCACAGCCTTGTACTATTTGCGGATCTCCACGTTTCTCACACGATCATACATGGTTTTACCACACATACACCTACCACGCACAATTATCTTCTCGTCAGCCTTTATGGCGCTTACAAAAACGGACTTGATTAATTATTGATTGTTCAAGTGAAATTAATCTAAGACCATGTAATTTGACATAATTGCCCGTAAATTTGATTTAAGTACATTCAATTTTTTTTAAAGTCACTGTTATAATCTAAGATTTTAACTTTACAAATAAAATGATTATCTGGCTTTGCAGACATGCCTCCAACACATAATTTGTCCATGTATCGGTTACATGTTACATTCATTACACACGAGTGGGTGATAAATTATAAGATTTATAAGGTTAGTCGCTAATGAACAATGAAGTGCAATCTACGACGTGTAATATATTATTAACTAATGCAATAAATAAATAATCGCTTTAATCCGTCAATCGTACCAATCATCAGCACGTGCGCCGCACGTGGGACGGACATGTTTCGTGATCGACCAGAACCAGTGTAATTAATTTGATTGATTAATGGCTACTAATTTATGTTTTCTAATTAAAGATTATTTTTAAATACATCCATTTGAATTTCGATTTTGTTTTCGTGAATTAATGAATGATTGATTGCTAATCTTGGAGGTGGAAACTAATCCTCGACGATCGAACTGAAAAAACTCGCAGAAACTTAAACATTGGAGTTTATCCACCACTTACCCGTCCTGGTATAAGTAACATAATATGGTTAATCCTTCAAGGCTCTCGCTAGATTCTATTTTTTTATTAAACGAAGCTACATTTATTTATTTTGAACGAATCTAGACCTCCAGTGTCCCTGCATACGTTGTTAGAATGCAGTATGCAAGTGCTTAACAGGAAAAAAACATAATACAACAAATCAGGTTAGTAGATAATACAGCAAAATAATAGTTAAAGCAAACTGAAAATCGGCAGATAGATTTGTTGTCGATGACAATGCATTATACCAACTTATATCACACGCGCACACACAAACACTTCTCTGAAGTAGGCTACTAGCCGGTCCAAGAAATGGTCCGTAAATTGAAATTGGATGTACTATAGTTAAAAAAAAATATTTTTATTACGTGTTGATTTTTAATATTGGTTCCATGACAGTTGCCCTCTCGGCATACCTACTTATATTCTTCATTTTCTTAAGAAATATTTTTATTGGTTGCTGCTATCTTGAAGTTACGTCTAGAAAATGTTGGTAGTTCTTAGTCGAAGTATGTTAAAAAAGTTAAATATAACCGAATGAGATAAGGTCACATTAGCTCAGCGGTAGAGCAGAGCCCCGGCAAGGTTAAGGTCTTGGGTTCGATTCCAAGATGCGACCATATCTTTTTCTGAATTTACACTTTCAAATATTGTTTTCAGTGATTAAATATTACAATTTGATGTTTTACTCATTAAATTAAAATAAAAATAAATATGATTGAAGAAGAAGATAACAATAATAATCTAAACTGAAATATGAAAGAGAACAAGACAAAATAGAAAAATATAATGGTCGCAACTGGGACTCGAACCCAGAACCTCTCGTCTAACCGGGACGTGCGCGTTTAGCAATTCCACTTGAAATTAGTTGAAGATATTGTTAATTCAAAAATTTTAAATACGAGATTGACAAATATGAAGGTTTGACAGAAGGTGGCGATGGCGGAATTGGCGGTTTTTGGTTCGAGTCCCAGTTGCGACAATTATCTTTTTCTATTTTTCTGTGTCTTGTTTTCTTCCATATTTTCGTTTAGATTTATTAGTGTTATCTTCTTCTTCAATGACATATTACATTGAAGGGAATAACCTTCAAAAGTTATAAAAAGAGAGTTTTTCATATAAAAAAAAATAAAAAAAATAAATCTTCTTTTTTGATGTTATAAAGCACGTAGTAAGTATTTTAGTTTGCTGCACTAGTAGTCAATCGGATGTCTCAGGCTCCCCGTTGTCATGGCAACAAACTGTCAACGGAGGATGAAACCGGTCGTCATTGAAATAAAACTAGTTATTCTGGACTTAGACCGGCGATGTTTCTGCATTATTATATTGTTTAATTTGAATTACGACAAATAACTTGTTGAACTCGCTGAGATGTGGACGAAAAGACATTTAGTACAAATATACGTCAGTTTTAAAAAGAAAAATTGAAAACCACACAAGTCCCAACTGTTCTTAACTGTTTGGGAGTCAATGGCAACCGCAATTGGGATGCACTGTGGTGACGCTGAAGGGAAGGAGATTTTTGAAGTGAAACTTCTTTAACACCGTTGTGATTTGAAACTAGATTAAACGAAAAATAGCGACACTAAAAAGAGACAATCTCATACATCTATAAGATTTAGCCTACGAGAAAATGAGATAGTATGATCGGTCTCCTTCCTCCGTACCTTTTTTTTACATGAGCTCCACACAGGACACCCTGAGGAAAATAATTTCCCTCAGGGCTTATGTCATCTTTTGGGATGCTGTATGGAGGTTTTTTTAATGAAAGGAGAGGAGAGTTCTGGGAACGAAAAGGGTTTAAGTGGTGGGTAGGAATCTGGGGTTTAGTGCTTCCTGGTCATCCGGCTCCAAGACCTAGACAAACCTCACCCCATGAACCCGGTTCACCCTGCTAAATCAACAAACGTAGCGAACCACTTGGGGTGACTTATGGCAAAGGTATTGGTCATCTAATAAAGGTTCCCGGGGCGGCGGTACCCATTCCCAATAATGCGTATGGATTGCACTCTGATTTTTTTTAATTGAAAATTTCTTTATTAGCACCGTTGTGATTTGAAACTCGACGAGACGAAAAAGCGACAATAAAAAGAGACAAACACATACATCCATAGGATTTAACCTGCGAGCGAATGAGAAAGGATAATCGGTCTCCTCTTTGTGCGGTGCTTCGTAGCCTCTCCAATCTTTTTTACTTTAGTTTTATGAAAGCCCTGAGGAAAAAAAAAATTAATGCACAGCGAAAATATTCTGACCTACTTACTGACAAAATATGGTGGAGGCCTGAGGCGTTAACCAAACTTTTAAAATTATCTTTCACGTTAAAGATAGCGCGCTATCATGATGCTATTATAATATAATTATATTATCAAAAGTCGTTGTAATAATATTGTAATCTTTGATATCGCGTTTTGATTTACAATTTTATTTGCACGGAATAAGCCAAACTTTTTAATTGGCCTTTAATGACGAATGCATTGTAATTAGTAGATAGTATAGGCCTACCTGCATATTGTCAGATAGATTCAACGTTGGGTCTGATAATGATGTTGATATCAGAAATTGATAGACACATGGCCTTCACGCGGTATTAGTGGCGTGGCTAGGGGGCAGCCCGCACCAGATGCCACCCGCTCATGAAAAAAAATTCTAAGGTAGAATATTGCCACAAAATTATTTTACACGTGAACACTGTCGTGTTATTTATATTTTCGTAGCTCTACGGCTGGGTCGGTCTGGGATTCCCCAAAAATTCAGATGTTTTATTTTGTTTCTAGCTCTAACTGTTGCTCGGTTGGGGATTCCCCTGAAATATTTCTTGCTTGTCACCTGTATCATTCTCATTTCTTTCGTACATTATGATTGAAGCGAACTCGTGAAGTGAATTGTTACCTACTGATTGATGTGAGTTAGTGAAAAAGTTGTTATTCTGTTAGTGTTGAAAGACATCTTCCAAAAAAACAAAGTCAGTGGATTGGATAGTTATTCTGTTTGTTATAAACGATAACTAAAAACGTAAAACCTGAATACAATTATTGTAGTGGAATCGATCTATAACTCACTGAAAAAAATTACCAATCATCTGTATGTTTTTTTCTGTATTTCAATGCTGTGTGTATATAAATAAAAAAAATTAAGGAATAATTTTTACTAATATTATAAACGCGAAAGTTTGTATGGATGTACGTGTGTTTGTTACTATTCACTTTCTACAGAATGGTTTTTAATGAAACTTTACAATAATATAGCTCATACACCATAGGATATATAATGGTATGCTCTGGCGTTATGAAATTTATATAAATGCAAATGTGTGTATTTCATATATTTTAGCGGCAGGGAAGAAAGGCAGGGGGGAGGGGAACGGGGGAGATGGGGTTCGCGGAGAGGGAAGAGACGAGTGAGGGGTAAGGCGGGGGAGGTGGAAGGGAACGGGGACGCACGGGAAAGGACATGCAGGGAGAATCAATTTATTTCTTTGAATGAGTTTGCAACGCATGCCGGGGACTAGTAACAAATAATAAGTAGTTAGGAGGATTTCGAAAAAAGGTTTTACACATTTGACAGGGGTAGTTTCGTCGTTAATTCGACGACCAAATGTGAGAGCGCCACAGATTTTGTTCAGTTGTCGATTCTTTGGATAAGAGGCCTCCCTCGGATTACTAGCGCCGCCAATCATTATACTTAAATTATTTTCTTCGATATTAGGTAGGATTTTATTTTCCAAAATCTAGTTTGAGGATTACTCATTCACGGGGTGACACCTGACCACTTATCCGCACCGTGTGCCACCCATGCTAGCTACGCCACTGCGTTGCATATCGTGTTATACGTGACCTTATCACGTCGATAAGTATTTTTATTAATTTAATAATCAATAATGTGTTCACTTTTAAACTAATATTATGCTTTAATCGTCTTTCTCTGTGTTTCTACTAAGTAATAAGCACTGAACATTGAATCTTTAGAAGTTTTTTTTGGTAGTGAAAACTTCCTTAGCATTGATGTGATTTGAAAATGATACGAAGTTTGATTTTCATCCACTTCCCGAATTACCGAAACTAGCGAATTTTCACACACCTTAATAAAAATGATTACAGTACATACAAGAACGAAAATTAACCAATATTAAAGGTTACTTTGCTTTATTAGTACGTGATTAGACCCTTTTTTGCCGGCCGCCACCCTCACTGTGCCATCTCAACGCCCCCTAATTTTCTTTGGGGCTTCTCTTCCCCCCCTGAAAATCTCAAATGCCTACAAGGGGGCTCAATGCCTATAGTATAACACTATAGATCTGTGTGACTTAACACCGTACAGGCAGGGACATTCTTGTGAGGTGATATATTAAAAAAACCGCCATTCAAAAATGTTAAGAACAATTGGATCGTCTTAAACCATGAGCAACTAACTCATTTTTGCAATTTCTGAGTTAGAGCTTAAAATGAGTACTCCAAATCATAATCTATCTCTGCGAGAGAGAACCAATCAGAGAAAAACTGTCTATGATTGATCAAGACAGTTTTTCTCTGATTGGTTCTCTATGGCAGAGCTAAAATATGATTTGGAGCCCTCATTTCAAGCTCTATCTGAGAAACTGCAAAAAGTGAGTTAAATCTGTTGACTATGGTTTAAGACGATACAATTGAGCTTACTTCGAGTAAGCGGACTCGTCCACAATACACTGCTAACCGTTATCTCTTCAGTAATAGAGATAATAATTCTGATACCTCATCTTCTTAGAAAAATTGGCACAGTTCGTATAAATACCTTGAACTCAGCACTTCGTTTATGGTATCCAAGAATATGTATTGTTCTTGCCGCATACTTGTATTAAATTAATATATTGAACAGTTATTGGATATTGATTGATTGCTTTGTTTACGAACCGTTTTACCGCTATTGTTTTTAAGAATCCCCAGGGTTATCTCAGTATATTGCTAAATAAACCGTGTTTTTTAATGGGGACGTCTCCTTGAGATAAAATTGAGTGTATTTTAAAAGAATGCTTTAAATGATAAATTCTTCTGTTGCTAAGACGTCTGTTCCATTACTTTTCTAATTATATGTACCTATATAAACAAATCTTTTTAGTGTGTTTAAAAAGTACTGATTTGGGAGACTTGAAAACGGTGTAACAACAGAACTTTAATTGAAGCGCAATCTAATAATATTGGAAACATTAATAAATAATAGTGTATTGTGGAAGTGAGTTGAGGTGTTGACTGTTGGTGACTCGTTTTGGCTGAGTGATTGTGACGCACGGGCGAGTCTCTTCAGATCTGGCTATTCGAGAGATGAGGGGCATTGGGAGAGACAGAAGGCTTCACGGCCTGCCGCACGAGAGGTCGCCAGCGAGAACGAGGGTCTCTCGTCTCCCGTCGTCCACCCCGCTCAGGGTCCTCGAGTGTAGGGAGGCGAGTTAACACAGGGGTGCGCCGCCACACTGTTGCTGCTGAGAAGCGCACGGCGTGCAGGAGAAAGGATCAAATACTAGCTACACCAAGCTGGAGACAGGAGAAGTCTGGCAGAAGTCAAGCTACACATATCAAGAGACAAGAAGTCTGGCAGATACCAAGCTAGAGACAGAAGTCTGGCAAAAGTTAAGCTACACAATATGACATAAGCAGTATGACGTAAGCCAAGCTAGAGGCAGAAGAAGTAAAGCAAAAGCCAAAATACACCGAGCTTGGAACAGGAGAAGTCTGGAAGGTACCAAGATACAAGAGAAGTCTGGCAGATATCAAGCAAGTTACGAGAGAAGTCTGGCAGATACCAAGCCAGATAAAAGAGAAGTCCGGCAGATACCAAGCTGCAGTCGGAAGAAGTCTGTCGGTTGCTAAATCTAAAAGGTGACTACGGAGGTCGGAAACGAACAACAAGAGATCCTAGAAAAGGGTGCAACATAATTCAAGTCTTATGAAAGTAAAAAGAAAAGTTGGGTGGATATCAGGGGAGCAGAATATGACAGGAATTGTCCGTTAATCCTTGCTGGAAGACTAAAATAGCCTATTCTAAAACACAAATAAGACACTGGTTACATTAGCAGAGAACTATTATCGAACTTTATACACTGTGGTATAAGATCTGGTAATTGGGTTTATGTTGTGGCTTTCGAAATCATAGTGTCGAATTTCTTGTGTAAGCGTAATAGGACGTTGGGATTTATAACTTTAGAAAATAACCACTGACAATTCAAATAAAATACACATCAAAACATCTTGTGTCTCCACCATACCTTTCACACGAGTGTCTGCGAAGTTTACACTGAATATATTGTGATAGACATCGCTATCGAATTGCATTCATACTTCATTAGAGAACCTCAGTGATTGTTTTGAAGGGGAACTTCTCGACTTGACCAGTTCATCCAAACCAATTCAACAATGACGGAGATGATTCAACAATACAGTGAGTACCTTGCTTGTTTTATATTTATTTATTTTCAGGTTGTTTTCTTTTCATAATGTTTTATACTTTACAGGTTTTTTTCGTCTGATGTCCATTGGAGACATATACACTCTACCGGGGTATCCGAAAGCATTTTAAGTTACGGACACACATGATTGCGAGCATGCTTATAACAATTATTTGTAAGACATTTACTTGTGTATGGCATGCTTTTTTAAGCGTACTCATGAATAAGCGTGTTAAAACAAACAATTGAATAAACGTTGCTATTTAAAAGCAGGCTCTCGATAGCAGACTGAAGCAAAATGGAGGCTCTCTCTGCAAGAAAATACTAAAGTGTGTTTAAACCAGTGTCAGTTCCCTCAGTTATAACGATATAATAAAGTCTCATTCTCACAGAACTAAAAAAATAATGGTATTGCTTGCAACGTAAACGGTAAACAAACTTTTGGCGAAAGAAAAAAGTAAATAAAAAGATCGATTTTGATCCGTAATAGACCACTTGCATAACATTTAAAAAAAAAATCCGGTTTAGGCAAATATTCTAAGACATTCTGTTTTTTTTTTTTAAATCATATTTTTGAAACCCTAGCGATTTTTTGACAATTTCAATCCGAAAAATCAGACCATTTTTTATAAACCGGAAAGACGGGACATAATTTTATGGGTGCGAAAAAACGATAATTACATAGCCGAAATTCATTTAAAAAAAATAACGTTTTCCATACGAATAGCAATAAATTGTACGGGGTTCTCTTCGTAATATCTGTAAAAACACCGCCATCTTTATCAAAAATCAAACCAAAGGATAAGTTCGCATAGAACAAACAATAAATCTAGTGAACGTTAAACGCAAATTCAAAAATTAGCCGGAAATCAAAGTGTTGTAAATTTTACAAAATTAAGGGAACATAATCGGAGACGGGACATTTTCATGTAGTGACGTCACGAGCTCAAATAATGGATTTATTCATTTAAAAATTAAAAAACTATACATTTCTAAAAAAATTTACTAACATTTTCGTATTCTTAGTAACAAAATCTATCCACACGATTTTTTCCAAGTCGTTATGAAATCCATGCAAGTGGCCTATTGGATAACTATTGAAATAATCCTTAGAGAAAGTAAACATTTATTAGTAGAAATACGAATAGAAGATATCAAGTGTTACAAAAATCATCTAAGCATGCGTTTGCAGAAATTTGATCAGCTACTCACTAAAATTAAGTATTTATCGAATCGATGCTAGCATGCTCATAAGCAAACCTATTCAGACATGCTAAGAGCATAACCCCTTCCACCTGCGTAGCGTGCTCAAACGTGCCGCTAAGTAACTAATTGCTGAATAACAGCATGCTTCCGTGCTACTGATGAATATGTCTGTCCTGATTGGACCACCGCCGAATTACAAAGTCGTGCTGGGTTGCTAAATAAACTTCACTGTCGTAGTTAACCATTCCGTTTATTTAGTATGCTTTCGTTAAAACAACACACAAATCAGCAGTAACAGCGAGTATCAACAACAATTGCAAACTGTCGTTGCTCGGTGGCATTGGCTTGACCTACTGTAGTCGGCCTAGCCTATTGCTCACCGAAGGAATCCGCCCTAAAATGCCTCCGTATATTAAATTTGTTTTTGTAAGTACCGCACAAAAGTCACATCTCCTCCAAACAAAAGAACCTCAATTATTATTTGAGGTTTATTATCGTGTAAAAGTTTTATTTTAATTGAAAATATTAAGGAATCTCTGAAACAAACAGTGAAAACTATCAGAGTTTAATATAGGGAAGGCATATCACATTTTCCATAGCGATGAAATTATTTTTATCGCGTATTGTGAATAGTTAATATCAACGGAAGTGGAATAATGTGCGAATAAACCATCGAGTAAGAATGCTTGCGGTTTAGCTTTGCGGTAGAGAGGTTTTGATTTTATGAGGAACACACACCGTGATAAATGATATAATTATGTTATTTCGAACGTTCTTACCTCTTAACGTTTTTCTATTTTATTCATCAAATCGACGATCAGCGGCATTTAGATTTATTGACATTTGAACGGTCCTTATTAACGGGTTATTTTTACAAACTATAAAATCGTTAAAATGTGACGAAGATAAGGTAAGTTTATTTTTTTTTATTCTGATCATAGTACTAAAAATGTGTAATTTTAATAATTTCATTAGTAATTATTGATTCGAAAAACCGTTCATTGCACATTCATTGAACGTTGATATAGAAAACGCCACTGGCTGGTAGGACGGCTGTCCCCAACGTTGCCCGGTGTGACGTCAACGCCGCCGAATTCACGAATAAAAAGAACATGTCGTTTCAACCTTTGATTGAATTTTTATCAGCTGTCAAGTATATCCTTCATGCTATTGTTATTCCTGCATTAATCGTCGATTCGATGGTCATCAAATCCGATGCAATGTAATTCGAAACACCCTTAGCTTAGATTACCCACGAGCATTACTTTTAAGAACGCCAGTGAATGACACGGATATATCAAAACCGGTAGCAAATACTTAAATAAAATTCAGTAACATATGTACACTGCTAATTAAATTCTTCAGCACAAAATATATAGAAATTGTAACATAGAATACCCAAAAAATGCAAAAACATGAAATTTCTTTGTGTGAGAGACAACCTCATTCTCTTGGTTTATCTCATCATTGAACCCACCTGATTCTCTGATTTCCATCTCGAACAGTGGAAAATTTAACTGTTTATGTCTCCAATAATGATGATCCGGCAATCTCTGCCAATAACTTTTAATCGTTCAAATTGATTACAGACTAATAATAATAATGCAATCTTATCCGTCTTTTGAGCTCTTAATTGCTGTCATATTAGACTGTCTGACATGCAACGTAGATAATGTATGAAGCATGTTGTGACTGTGGCATACTCAACTGTCTTTTTTACGAGATGCTTCGGATTATACCTACATAAATGTCTCGCAAACAATGGTATTATTACATGATCAAGGCAATTTTCCAGTTTTTTCCGGATTGTCCAAATGGTCTTTATCGCAATTTGCAAATTAAATATTTATTTTATGTCTTTTGTTTGAATTGTTACGTTGATATTTCACGTGATTTTTTAGCATCACGCTGTTTTTTGTTGTTGTAACTTTTTTAAATTAAGTATTGCTGTAAATCAAATTGCGTCATGTGGGGGATGCCGCTGATGGTTCCGTTGCTAATTATGACCGCTCCCTTATTCTCATGAACGACACGTGCAACAAGGTTAGGGATTACAATGAAGCTCTCGACAGCAAGACTTCGTGTTATTACTTACGTAGATTGGGTTGGGAACTTGGGAAGCCTTTTTTTCTATTTTCACAACATATAAGCCTACGAAAATTCACATTTACACATTACTCTCTATATTACCATCTTCGTGTAAGTTCCTTCAGTATCAGCAGTGCTCTTCAAAAATGACTTCCAAGCAAAGATATTGAAATATAAGGAGATGTGCTATCCGCCGTTTTTACTAGGTGAGACTGCGGTTCCGGGTGTCGCCGGTGTTGTTTACCAATTAACGAATAAACTAAACGAACGAATAATTAACGAATAAACTAAACGAACGCTAAACCAAATGAACAAATTCTTTCCGTATTCAAACTATATTGTTAACCAATAATAATGCACATCTTAAAAAATCAAGAAAATGAACAAATTCTTTTTGTATGCAAACTACGCGCATTGGGCCGTAGTTCGGCGACGGTCGCGCGGACATCATAGCATATCTCTTTTTTATTTGAATATCTTTGCTTCCAAGTATTGTTTTTATTTATTATTAAGTTTCCTGAGTCCGAGCAAGACATATCACCATCAAGTGAATCAAATCAAACAATATAATATTTGGGAGATGACGTAGGAATATGAATGAAGCGAGCATAACCTTAGTTATCATTTTTTCACTCTCAATTAAGTGGTAGAAAAACAAAGGATTAAAATAAATAACTTTGAATTTTCTAATACCTTATTAATGTAAAGTACGGCGTACCCCAAGGAGCGCCCTTTTGACCCCGCTTCTTTTTAACTACTATAATACCATAATACGGGCATTTGCCTAGCTTGGTAGTAGAAAAACCATGTAAAACAAACCTGTAACAAACAAAATGAATATAGAAAATTTAAAAAAAAAATATATAATAATATTAAGAATGCATTCTCCACAAGCTTCTGATTTTTTGCTGAAGATAATCAGACCACTAAGTGATTGCTTTCAATGAAAACAAAAAGATCCTAAGGATAATTAAATCCTATCTTGATTGTTTACTTTCATCTTAATATCGATTAATTATTTAATAATTGATCTAAAATTAACTGCTTGGAGCACAATGTTGATGAGTGCTTTTTTTACTTTTAGCAAAATGCGATTCGATCGTCAATAACCAAGAAAAATATTGTTTGTTTATAAAAACGCAACGATCTTGTGCGTCAATCCAGAACAATGTTTTTTCGGTTAACCTTGTTTTGTAAATATTATTTTGGAGAATTAAAAATAGTCAATAACAAATAATATTATGTACATTTCCTCAAACATCGCAATACATTGTGTAATTTTTTTGTATTATTCCAAATCGATCAAAATAGATAATAATATATTGACACTTTGCTAATGTTTTTTTATTGATTTATTTATTATTAATTACAATTAATCAAAATAGATGCACGCCATTGATTACGAATAGATATTAAGATCAGTAATACTTATTATAATTGGATTGGAAATTCCATTTCGGGCGAAGAGTCAACAGTACTTACCTATAGCATTTTAGTAATAAAATTAACATTTATGCAATACATCCATCCATCATATGTTATTGATAATTATTGAAACAGTATGTATTAATGTGCACGTCAATCTTGCCAGTGCGGTAAGATTCTACGCGTGTTTATACCACACACCAAACCTTAGCAAATCAGACACGTCCGAGGTCTTTAAAAATTTAAGCGATACTATTGATGACCTCTTGCCCCGCTACCCTACGGCAGAGTTTGTGGTCCTGGGGGACTTCAACGTTCATAAGTACCTTGGTTGAAGTTCTCAGAATCAACAAACTCGGCTGCACGACAAGCGGAATCCTTTGCCCTTTGCCACGGATTGGAGCAAATGGTTCAGGAGCCTGCAAGGGTTCCTGATGTCCATGGCATGGCCCGACTCAACTATTTTATTAATTTGATTATGTCTTATCGGGTGCCACGGCCTCTCCGACTTCTCCTGGGGCTCCTTCCTCCATTCATCTGCTCTATACTTTCAAACCTTTGTATTTTGACATAAATGGTTTTATCATACAGAGATCAGAGATCTACTGGACTCGGTCTACTTTCATCATCTGCCTTGTTTCCTTTTGTCAATCCGATTCAGGTATTTTATTCACTCGATCATGTCTTTCCGGGAATCAGGGCTTCCCTGACTTCTCCTGGAGCTCCTTTCTTCGTTCATCTGCTGTACACTTCCAAACCATCTGCCTTGCGTTCTTTCTGTATCTCCACATTTTGTCACAAATGGTACTATCATACAGAGATCAGAGATTACGAGAGATGGGAAGGCTGTTAGAGATATTGAAAGAAGGGTAAATGCAGGTAATGGAGGAATGATCGCCGTTGGCTCCAACAAAAAACTGTCATAATGGAGTGCTGGTACCTACTCTGATGTATGGCAGTGAGACATGGAACTGGCAGAGGAAGGATTAAAGTAGACTGAATGCTGGAGAAATGAGATTCCTGAGGCGTGTGTGTAGTAAAACCATGTACTATCGTGTGAGAAACGTGGAGATCAGCAAAGAATGCAAGGCTGATATAAGCTTAATGAGTAAAATCAAGAAAGAGACGCTGAGATGGTTTGGGCATGTAGAGCGAATGAACGAGGAAAGGAGTGTAAGAATAATATATGACGCAAATGTAAATGGTAGAAGAAGTCGGGGACGCCCTAGGCAAGACATGGCACGACCAAGTGAATCAGATACTTGATTCGGATCATTTCAATAGTCAGAATAATAGAAGAGCATATATGAGACGATGCAAGATAGAGTTGTTTGGCGGCGATGGTTAGTTAGTTAGTTAGCGATCAGCAGGACTCTGTCTACTTTCATCCTACCTCTGCCAGTTTGTCTCACTGGCCATATATAATTGGCCATTGGTCTGAGCACTCTATTATGGACTGCTGATACTGCAATAATTGCGTCTTATTTCATTGTTTTTTCCATTCCGTCCTGTCTTTATTACATTTAGTTAATTTACCGCTATCATCATATCAGATCACGCGGCTATCAGGACCAATAAAAGTCTCGTATGGAAAAAAATCAACACTTGAGATAAAAATACTCCAAGCTTGCTCTTATTGTCTGTATATTGTGAATATACCAAGCACTGAATGAGATAAACACGATAGAAGTGATTTGTTGCTGTATCTCTGCCTGATGAAGTAAGCTAAATTTTAGCTTACTTCTGATGAAATTGATGAGGCATTTTAAATTTTGAAATTATTTCATTTGACTTTTAATGGAATTCCTCAAGGACCCTTACTAAGGCCACTCTTATCCCAAATACGTATTACCGGGTTCTGTCTATTCTATTGTACGTATACGATGAACACCTAAATGTCCTAAATTGTCTATGAATTATTTATTTATTTATTTATTTGTAAGAAACAAACAGCTTTTACATAATACATGTACAGTGATAAATATATAATTGAACTGGAGTCAAGCCACAGAGGTTTCTTATGCTAAAGTACATCGGAAATGAAGTTTTATTATATTATATTTAATTTTGGGACATAGGAAGGGGAGAAGAAGTAAATTATGTTTGTATATGAAGATCGCACTGCAATATTTTACTGTGGCAAAAATTAGAAGCGTTGTTAGATAATCTCAGCTGTAGTTCTGGCTAATTAATAAACTCGTTACCTGATAGCTCACCAAAAATGACCGTTTTCATTGGCCTGTCTGAAGCTTACGAGTCTGGTCTGATGTATGTAGGTCGGTTTTCTTTCAAATCGGTATAGATGTTACCGGGGATGAGATGTCAACAATGTACAAGGTAGATTATTATGAGCAAAAATGACTCGCATGGCAGATGTAAGGAATAGGTTAATGTTTTTCAAAGAAAAGAAGGTATTAGAAATACGAATCAATATTAAACTAAAAAGTGACATCCTGAAATTAAGGCTGTCTGGCATGCGCTTGCTTAGGTTTAAATAGTTCATTTTGATACCGTGGCAAGTTGAAATGACGCATAATGAAATCTTCTTTTGTGAAACGAATCTCACATCGTGAGAAGGGCAGGACACCAGAGAAATGGCTCCCAGCCAAAAGGACTCTCCAGAAACAGGAAAGGCGGATGATTCTCGATGCCAATCATCCCTCCAAGATGACTTCCAGTCAGCTCCCAAGATGGCGAGTATGATGTCCAAAATTCACAATTACGATCGTAGCGATCTTCAAAAAGGACCCGTCGTGTTGCGGTCGAGAGGACCACCCCGAGCTCTCGACTGTTACACCAATAATGGCGGAATGGCGTGCTTTCTTTTCAAATCTGCTGATTTGAATCTGTGCAGGATCAACAACTGTTGCATTCTAAAATACCAATGCCCAAATGTCAATTGGAATGCCACACACCGAAACCATAAATAAAGTGTGTATAAGGGGTGCACACACTTTGTTACAAATACTTTTATGTAACACTGATAACACCTCTTTTGATATTCTGGTCAGTGGTATAAAGTATGAAGAGTGCACACCTGTGTTGGTGCGACGATCATACTTGATATATATATATATATATATATATATATCATCAAGCGTTTATTATCATCATCATCTGTTATCATGGGATCCGTGCACGACCATTAGTCTCATCACGTGTCTGCCTCATCACTGTCATGAACCTGGTTCATATTTTATACCTTCTTTATTATTTACATATGATGCGTGTTGAAACAAAGACGGCAATCTCCACCGTTGGTCTAAAATGAGTTGGATATGGCGACGGATAGAGAAACCAAAATACTTTCGACACCTGCAAAGGGTTCGGAGCATAAATGACAGTATCATATACACTGTAGGCACTACATATTGTACGGCGCATAATAGCCACAATATTACTTTATAACTTGGCAACACCAAAACCCACGCACCGAAACGACAATTCCGGTGAATTACTTGGCAACATTCGTTTTCTTCGAATTCATTCTCGAAAGGTGCCTTGGTCTTCCTGGGTCGCAAAGGTGCGTCTCTTAGTTTTTACCCTTGTTAAACTTAGTATAAATAATTGTCGTGTATTTAAAACATAAAAAAGTTAAGTTGTAAATATGTATAACTCATTTCAGTTCAACATAACACATAACCTCTTCTCATTTATTACCCTTAATATAAGAGTCAAATGACGTGGATGGATCGGCCGCAGACGTATTAGTGAACAGGCCATCTAACCACCAACCACCATAACACGGGCATCAGCCTAGCATGGTGGTCGAAAAATCATCTAATAATGTAATCCTATTTTGTAAGTAACTAATAAAGAAAATTAAAAAATAATCCTTCCAACGTTATAACACTTTAAAATACATGTATTTAGTTCTGCAAAAAAACGGCAATCTCCATTAGGGTATTGCAAAGTACGGAACAAAATCGCATAACGATAATATCAATGATACCTATACATATATGAATTGTCCCGAAAACCGAACAGATTGGTGAAAGTACACAGTGATCTGATTGTTATTCATAAATTAAGCAAGAAACTGGCAATCATTCGTTAAAATATGATACATTGGTTCTGAGAATACAACACATTGTAGAGGATAATAAGAATTATAATAAATTTATATAGGTATCAGCCAAGATTTGGGTCAAGATTAGAGCAATATTCTCTTCCTACAATCTTCTTCGTTGATTGTATTACAGGTCTGTTGTTCTACCCGTGATAAATCACGTGACTTAACTTTATTGAACCAAGACGAAATCTGATAATTTGTTTGATATGGGATTTATACGACCCAAAGTATTATCGTGATTTATTTTTGTCGTATTAAGTTTACCAGCAGATAGTGAATTCGCCGGCTAGTAGTTTTTAAACTCGCTCAATGTAATCGAGGCTTTATGCCATGTTGCCCTACCTTCTTCTTTAGCCAACGTTTCGGAAACAACGATAGAGTGTCCATCTTCGAGGTAGATGTATAGATAGCGGTGAAATGTCTCTGAAATATGTATTTATGTATGTGGAGGTAATGATACCGTGTAGCGCGCATTAGTCCGCTTATGGCCAATATTTAAATATAATAATTAGCTCATTTATGTGGTAATCGGTGTTTAGTTTTGGTGAAGCCGTCAAGTACCGGTTTCCAATAACTATTTAGCCGAGCCCAGACATATCTATTAATACTAGCAGTTAAAATCCCTCTCCGCAGGTTTTTACTGCTAGGCCCTGCGGGCGGCTTTTAGTTCGGCTTCGCCCAGCTTGGGTGTGGGTATTTTATATTTTATAAATCCGATAAGAACTGGTTCCAAAAGTAGCCAGTTCCTCGGATCTGATCCAGTGACAGCTAGTCACCAAGTTAAAGTAACCGTGACAGGCAATGACGACTTATGTAATCTCTCCATATGTAGTACTTATACCTAGGAAGAAACGTCCACATGCGAGCTGCTGACGTAAGTGGCCACATCTTGTTACGAATTCTTGAATTCAAAACCGAATTAAAATGGTAGTTTTTTTTAATTCCACGTATACAGATGTTATTTGTGGCGCAACGCGTACGGCGTGGCGTTAACATGCACTCGAAACTGGGTTCTGAAATTCAACGACGTAGACGCTGGGGTAATAATAACGTTCGATTACTGGTGTTTTAGTGTTATAATTTCTAAGACTAGTTTTAGGTCATCAGCAAAGATAAGAAAACTTAGAATGCAGAATTACTTCTGAAATGTCATTAATAATTACTGAAAAAAAGGAGTGGGCCTAAATCAGAGTCTTGTGGTACAAAAATGGAATGGACTGGAAAAACACAAACTGTTTCCTGTCGGCGGTTTTCAATTGTAGCCGTGCTCGAACCAATAAATTGGCTCGAACCACCACCATTTTATTTCTTCTTCTTGTGCCTTGTCCGTTCATTCTTCCAGGGCCCCGTCTTCCGGCAATCTTTCCCTGCATTATGAGATGCAAGATCTCCTACTTCTCTGGTTGTCTCATCAAATTATTATTTTATTACACTGTTTTTAATTCGAAATGTCTTTGTTTTTGCTTGTACACGTTCTCTTTTTTTTCTTTCCTTTATATTATCGGGCGTTTCTAGCCGAATTTCTTTGAAAATGTGTCAAAATACGTGTTTTAGTGAAAGCTATTATTTGAGATTGTGACAATTGGTTTTGCATCGTGCTAAAAGTGCTAAAACGGACGTTAAAGTTCGCAACTGATTTCGATTTTGGACAAAGGATTTCTTCGCCCCGCGACATCATAAGATAAGATCTTATTTCTATTTTATTCATAACATTGAAGTTTTGTTTATTTATGTTAGGTTCGGTCAGGGAGGTTCAACCGTTGGGATATTTGACGTTCCATAAAATGCTACGAATTTTTGATAATTTTAGGTTACAGCTCTTGAAAGCAAAATGTTGCGATGCACTGGAAGCGTTGATATTTCAAGTATTGAAAGACGAGGATCACATTGGTCTTATATTGTTATTATGTATATTTCTTTGTGCCCAGATGGAGACATAACATCAATAGTGGCAGTAAAAAAGTCACGAGTGGGTATTTATTTACTAGTGGAGCTGTTTGTCAAATTAATTAATTTGTGTTAATTTAATTTATCTAATTGTTTATTTTCAGTCGGTTTTTATTTCTTATAGTGTATTTCAAAGTTAGTCCTTTTCGTAGACAGATTCATTCATTCACAAATGAATGAATAGTGATACGAAAATACGAAACAAAACGAAAATACGAAAGAAGAAAGAAGAGCCAAGAAGTGATAAGAAAAACTACGAAGAGCCAAGTAGAGCCGTGAAGAGATGAGAAGATCTAAGACGAGCCAAGAATATACCAGAAAAAGCCAAGAAGAAGGAGAGACCAGAAGAAGCAAGAATAGGCAAAAAAAGCCAAAAAGATGATAATATCCCAGAAGAAACAAGAAGAGCCGAGAAGATGCGAGCATTAAATGTGCTCGAAGAAGCAAAAAGGGCAACTAAGACATAATAAGACTAGAAAAAACCAGAAGAAGAGACAAGAAGGGGGAAAAAAACACGAAGAGCCAAGAAGTGACAAGAAAAGCCGCGAAGGACCATGAATAACCATGAAGAGAAGATCCACGACGAGCCAAGTGAAGACGAGAAAAAGCAAGAAGAGAGGAGAAGAGAAAAGAAGATTAAATAAGAGACGAGAAGATTCAAGGAGAGGCAAGAGGATCCAAGAATATACAGGAAGTGGCAAGAAGAGACGATTATGTTCCAGAAGAGCCGAGAAGAGACGAGAAAATCCAATTAAAGTCAAGAAGATGCAAGTAGAGCCAAGAACGAGAGGATCCAAGAAGATGCAAGGAGAGACAATAAGATTCAAGAAGAGGCAAGAAGAGCCGAGTCGAGCTGAGGAAGAGTCGAGAAGATCCAAGAAGAGACGAAAGGAGCCATGAAGTGACAATAAGAACCCAGAAGAGAAGAAGGAAGAACAGCCAAGAAGAGACAACAAAAACCCTGCTATGGCAATCGTATGGCGGAAAACATAAATTACGGGAAGCCGGAAATGAGAAGCTAGAAGCAGCAGGAGGCAACAACCAAAAAATACATATATACACGGGAAGCGGGAAATGGAAAGATGAAAACGGAAGGCAATAAGCTGGAAGGGAGAAGAAACCGGAAGCAAAATAAGCGAAAGGCGAGAAACTATACATATATAGTTCAATCATTTCCTTTATTCCTGCCCATCCTATATTCCAATATTGGCTCCAGGTTGCCATGTATACCGGTCGATTAAACTCCAACCTCCTTCCTATCCTCAGAGCACGTGTTCCAGTCCTAACAAACAGTGCCCCCTGGCGTACCGGTATCACCGGGACAGGAGTGCTCCTGGCTGGGGTGGTACAATCGTATCGTATTTATATTATTCTTCTATTACGTGTATTTTACACGAGTTTTAATGTTTGTATAATAAATACACATGGTGTGCATAGGTACAATATTTAGCCACACCGCTGTTTACACAAAACTCCATTAATTTAACGCTTGTTTATGGCTGCACCTATGTTTTCCTCCATTGTTGATTTATGCATTCTAAAATTTATTGTGGTTTTCAATTTTGTGATTCGGGCTGGTTTCTTATCAACTAAAAACTTAAAATTAATTAATAGTGCTAAACAATTGAGAGAATCCCCGGGAATCATTTGTTGGATAATCAACACCTCTGCAATAGGTCACCCCAAGTGGTTCGCTACGTTTGGTGACTTAGCAGGGGTGGCCGGTTCGTGGGATGAGGTTTTTACTAGGATTTGGCAGTGGATTATAATGATGACCCCAAATTCCTACTCACCCCTCATACCTTTTCTTCCAAGAACTTTCTCACCTTACTTTCCTTAAAAAGACCTCCACACAGCACCCCCAAAGATTACATAGGCTCTTAGGGAAATTAGTTTCCTTCTTATCTAGAATTAGGGCCTCCTGTGTGCAGCTGACGTAAAAATAAAATCATAATAATGTCTCCGATAGAAACTCAAATTGTAATTTGATATCGAAATTTATTTATTTATTTTATTTTAAATGCACATTTATAGTTATACATAACCAATAATAAACATACATTTTTAATCATCAATGTGTGCATTATCTGATTAACACACATACAAGTAAAGGTAACGGCACACTGGGACTACGTACGCAACGTGCACAAATTTGATTCGTACTTTCGCGATATTGAAGGCATTTTACATAATCAATTCAGTTACTTATTTATTATATTCATATATTCACATGGGTTTTGAAGGTTACTTGAAGGTTATTAAAAAAAAATTAAATGGCTTACTAAGTGATGTGACAATTTTCTTGCAAAAAAAGGAACGTGTGTCGAATTCTTTCAAAATTTTAAACGTTTCGAGTCAAAATGTTTCTATAAGTTTTTTGCTAACATTTTCATGTTTGGTGTTAATAATTTTTTATTTAGAAATGTCAATGTTTGTTTCAAATACAAACGTCTCAAAGATAATTTTATTTAGTTTTTTAAATGGTCTTTGTTTTTACCTTAACTTCAAAAAATAATAAATATATAGCACTTTTAAAATATATCGGAAACATTCCGAACAGCGCCAATCTATTCTGGACAGTGCAGATCAGCGTTCCGTGCGGAGCGTCGGATTGCATTGATTGCGACAAGTGCGTTTCTGAAGCATCTGTTTTCGTAAAAAAATGTATGGTTTATAAGTTGTCCAGATAATTTATAAAGCGCCGTTTTCGTGAAAAATTACCTCAAGGGCGCTGTACATATAAGCATACAATGAAATAAAATTAATACGATAGGCTTACAACTAAATTTCAAAATTATAACTAGGGACTTGGGACGGGGGACTAGGGACATTAAGACTTATATGTAGCTAGTGACTTACGACTAATATCTTATTTCGTTGCGTACATTACGTACGTGGGCCAAGTGTGTCCTTACATTTAGTGTATTGTCGGATGTGAAGTGTTTACAAATTATTAATATCAACATGAATTAATTTTCCGGTCGCTCAGCGGAAAACAATAAAAAAATGTAATATTGTGTGGCAGGCGATAACAATATTATTGGAATGTTCGGATAATCGGAAACTCGCTTGAATCGCAGCATTTTCTATTATTTTATTCAATATGCAGTAGATAAGCATTAAACCTTGACAGTTTTCCAATTATTTATTGTAAACCAGGGTTATTTTGGTCCAAATTCCTTTTTTCATATTTTTCCTTCAGGCCCGGCTTCCCGCAATTCTACCGATTTATTACAAATTCTCCAACACTTTAAGTTTTAAAACTCTTCAAAAAATTTGTGTTTTTCTTGTAGGAGTGTTCTGGAATGTTTCACAATGATGTTCCCGATTCCCTATTCTCGAACATTCCACGACATACTCCGTCACTCCTTCCAGAACTTTCTACAGCTCTATCCAACCTCCTAGAACTTTCCGGAAGAGTGTTCTAGAAATTTCAAGAGCGCCAAACTTACAGCCCTTTTATCTTCAAAAGCTCCCCCTTTCGGTAAAAAAGGGAACCGTCATCCTGGAGGGGGGTAGAGATCTACCACAACATATAACTCCCTTGATCGTACCGGGACTCGTGTCTGACATTTCGCGGTACGCGCGTTTTTTGAACTTTTTTATATAATATATATTGATTATCGGCCTTATAACACATTTAAAATGAATTTATAATTAAAATAAATTTCGTGTAAAAAGTTATAAGATTTTCTAAGAGGGAGGGGGTAAAAGTAGGCGTGGGGAAGGAAAATATGATAAAAATCGGACTGTTTGACTAATCTAACTGTATAGATATTTGTTAAATTGGTTTTACTTATTTTAAATGTTTTTTTTTTAATTTATTTATTTCAAGGGCTTGTAGATAAGACCTATTATAACAAATCTAATTAGTTTTTTTTTTAATTTATTTATTTCAAGGGCTTGTAGATAAGACCTATTATAACAAATCTAATTATTTTGAGCGTATTTGAGAAGTGTTCACGCTCGAATACTTTGTCTGGCAATGGTTGTCTCTTATAGACCAGGAGACGACATAGGTAAACCCTACGTCATCGAGTACACGGATGAAACTACTTTTTAGTGATAATGGACACTTAGTAAACCTTAAAAAAGCTGGTCTGCCGGTGCGCCTCTTGGCAGGAGCCGCGCTGCCATGGAAATAGTCAGCGATTTTTTTCGAAAAAATTACGTCATCGAGTACACGAACGGGAATGGTGTCATATGATAAAGGTCGATTAGAAAATGAGAAAAAAGCAGGGCTGCCAACCGGCAGCTTGGCAAGTTCGCAGGCAGCCGGCGTCAAAGTGGGGTAAAAAATAGTAAATTTTACGTCATCGAGTACACGAATGAAACTAATGAATAACTATAGTCCAGATCATCCCGTTTAAGAATTTCTTGGTCTGCCGACCAGCAGCCTGGCAAATTTTTGTGTACGATGTTTTAAATTTTTTTTTTTTTTTTTTTTAATTTTTCGTTTTTTTTTTTTATTATTTTTATTTCATTAAAATTTTGAAAACTTTGATTGCCATATTTTAAAAATATAAACGATAATGATAAAAAAAAATAATTTGAGAGTTCCGAGTGTACCCGTCCGTCAGGAGAGCCGTTCGACGCCAAACCACTTACGAAACCTGCCGCGGTGCCCCTCACCGCTGTCGCGTGTCAATATTATTGTACAAATTTATAATATTAATAGTCCTTTTAAAATTGCCTAATAGTTCATAGTAGTTGAAAGTTCGAAAAACCAACGCACCGTCACTGTAAGAGCTGCGTTCGTCCGTAAAACGACAGAAATTTCCGAAACCCCGTCCGTTTCATATCGGTTTCGCTTGCCCTGCTGCACCGATTACATCGAATACAAGATCAAAACTAACGAAAAACTGTAGTCTAGATTATTTTATTCATGATTTCTTTAGTCTGCTGACCAGCAGCCTGGCAGTTTTTTGTGAACGATTTTTTAAAATCTTTTTTTTTTTTTTAATTTAAAAAAAAATATTTTCAATATCTTAATTATTATTTTTATTTCAATATAGTTTTAAAAACTTAGAATGCCAGATTTTAAACAAAATAAGTGGTAATGATAAAAAAATAAATTTTGAGTGTTCCGAGTGTAATCGATGCAGCAGGGCAAGCGAAACCGATATGAAACGGACTAGGTTTTGAAATTTCCGTCGTTTTTCAGACGAACACAGCTCTTACGGCGACGGTGTGGTGGATGTTTGAACTTCCAACCACTTTGTTTTATTAGGTAATCTTAAAAAACTATTATTATTATAATTTTGTATAATAATATGGGCATGCGATAGCGGCGAAGGGCTCTGCGACCAGTTTCCAGTAAGTTGTTTCGCGTCGAAAGGCTCTCCCGTCCGATAAGTACACTCGGAACACTCAAAATTTATTTTTTTATTATTACCACTTACATTATTTTAAATCTGGCATTCTAAGTTTTTAAAACCATATTGAAATAAAAATAATAATAAAGATATTGAAAAAAAATATATTTAAAAAATTAATTGGAATTTAAAAAAATTGTATACAAAAAACCGCCAGGTTGCTAGTCGGTAGACCAAAGAAGTCATGAATGGGATGATCTAGACTACAGATTTTGGTTAGTTTTGATCTTGCATTCAACCTAATCGATGCAGCAGGGCAAGCGAAACCGATATGAAACGGACGAGGCTCGGAAATTTCCATCGATTTCCAGACGAACGCAACTCTTACGGCGACGGTGTGATAGTTGTTCAAACTTCCAACCACTGGGTTATTTTAGGTTCTTTTAAAAATACTATTATTATTATAAATTTGTATAATAATATGGGCATGCGATGGCGGCGAAGGGCTCCGCGGCCAGTTTCCAGTAAGCTGTTTCGCGTCGAAAGTCTCTCCCGTCCGATGAGTACACCCGGAACACTCAAAATTTATTTTTTTATCATTATCATGTATTTTATTTAAAATCTGGCATTCTAAATTTTTAAAACCATATTGAAATAAAAATAGTAATAAAGATATTGAAAATAATTAAAAAAAAGTTTAAAAAAAAAAAATTGTGCACAAAAAACTGCCAGGCTGCTGGTCGGCAAACCATAGAAGTCATGAATGGGATGATCTAGACTACAGTTTTTAGTTAGTTTTGATCTTGTACTCGAGTAATCGATGTAGCAAGGCAAGCGAAACCGATATGAAACGGACGGGGCTAGGAAATTTCCGTCGTTTTCCGAACGAACGCAGCACTTACGGCGACGGTGCAGTTGTTGTTTGAACTTCAAACCACTATGGACTATTAGGTTATCTTAAAAAGACTATTATTATTATAAATTTGTATAATAATATGGGCATGCGATGGCGGCGAAGGGCTCCGCGGCCAGTTTCCAGTAAGCTGTTTCGCGTCGAAAGGGTCCCCCGTCCGATGGGTATACTCGGAAGACTCAAAATTTATTTTTTTATCATTACCACTTTTTTTATTTAAAATCTGGCATTATAAGTTTTTTAAACCATATCGAAATAAAAATAATAATAAAGATATTGAAAATATTTTTTTTTTACTTATAAAATAAATTAGAATTTAAAAAAGTTGTATACAAAACACTGCCAGGCTGCCAGACGGCAGACCAAAGAAATCATGAATGGGATGATCTAGACTACAGCTTTTGGTTAGTTTTGATCTTGCATTCGACCTAATCGATGCAGTAGGGCAAGCGAAACCGATATGATACGGACGAGGCTCGGAAATTTCCGTCGTTTTCCGGACGAACGCAGCTCTTACGGCAACGGTGTAGTAGTTGTTCGAACTTTCAAACACTATGTTATATTATATTATTTTTAAAAGACTATTATTATTATAATTTTGTATAATGATATGGGCATGCGATGGCGGCGAAGGGCTCCGCGGCCAGTTTCCAGTAAGTTGTTTCGCGTCGAAAGGCTCTCCCGTCCAATGAGTACACTCGGAACACTCAAAATTTATTTTTTTATCATTACCACTTATTTTATTTAAAATCTGGCATTCTAAGTTTTTAAAACCATATTGAAATAAAAATAATAATTAAGATTTTGAAAATATTTTTTTTTAAATTAAAAAAAAAATAACGCTTTAAAAAATCGTTCACAAAAAACTGCTGGGCTGCTGGTCGGCAGACTAAAGAAATCATGAATAAAATAATCTAGACTTCAGTTTTTCGTTAGTTTAAATCTTGTATTCGATGTAATCGGTGCAGCAGGGCAAGCGAAACCGATATGAAACGGATGGGGTTTCGGAAATTTCTGTCGTTTTACGGACGAACGCAGCTCTTACAGCGACGGTGCGTTGGTTTTTCGAACTTCCAACTACTATGAACTATTAGGCAATTTTGAAAGGACTATTAATATTATAAATTTGTACAATAATATTGACACGCGACAGCGGTGAGGGGCACCGCGGCAGGTTTCGTAAGTGGTTTGGCGTCGAACGGCTCTCCTGACGGATGGGTACACTCGGAACTCTCAAATTATTTTTTTTTATCATTATCGTTTATATTTTTAAAATATGGCAATCAAAGTTTTCAAAAATATAATGAAATAAAAATAATAATTAAAAAAAACGAAAAATTAAAAAAAACAAAAAAAAACTTTAAAACATCGTACACAAAAATTTGCCAGGCTGCTGGTCGGCAGACCAAGAAATTCTTAAACGGGATGATCTGGACTATAGTTATTCATTAGTTTCATTCGTGTACTCGATGACGTAAAATTTACTATTTTTTACCCCACTTTGACGCCGGCTGCCTGCGAACTTGCCAAGCTGCCGGTTGGCAGCCCTGCTTTTTTCTCATTTTCTAATCGACCTTTATCATATGAAACCATTCCCGTTCGTGTACTCGATGACGTAATTTTTTCGAAAAAAATCGCTGACTATTTCCATGGCAGCGCGGCTCCTGCCAAGAGGCGCACCGGCAGACCAGCTTTTTTAAGGTTTTCTAAGTGTCCATTATCACTAAAAAGTAGTTTCATCCGTGTACTCGATGACGTAGGGTTTACCTATGTCGTCTCCTAGTCTATTACTACCGCTGCCGTTAGGGGCAGCGGGCCAATAGGTACCTATATAAAGACAAGCGTACCCTTAGAGTTTAAGAGGCGGTTCTCCGAATTTCAACCGATTTCTTGCAAACCTCCCTTAAACATTTGAAGTTTTTAAGCTCTTAAAAAAAATATGTTATTCTTGAAGATAATATCTAGACATTTATCGCGCCGAAACGCAAATTATATAAAATTCCCTCGATAGAAAAAAATCGCAAAGTATGCTCCAAAAATGATTATAAATACGTTTGTTTCGGTTATTTTACAAGTTATATGTATGAAAAAATTCACAGCGTTTCTTTAAATAAAATTAAAGAAACTTATCGCGAGATTTTTGGTCTATTTTTAACGAGTCGTGTTTAATTAAAGATTTTCTTGATTTTTGCATCAATTTTATCGCTGTAAATGTTAGCGCGCTCTTCTAACATTCGTAATTTCATATATATCCATCTTATTCTTTTTAGGGCCGGGAACTGAGCCTTAAGTTTACTTGGCGAGGTGAATCGCGTAACTTCCGGGCTCTATTGAGAGAGCATACTCGTGAATCTTTTGTATAAAGTGTCGAGTGATTAAAGGATAATTGGTGTCCTTTGGGGTTATTATTGTGATAAAGCTACTGTTAAAGCTTGTACGTTTAAGGCTCAGTTCCCGGCCCCAAAAAGAAGATGGAGAGATATGAAATTTCGAATGTTAGAAGAGCGCGCTTACATTTACAGCGATAAAATTGATGCAAAAATCATGAAAATCTTTAATAAAACACGACTCGTTAAAAATAGAGCAAAAATCTCGCGATAATTGTCTTTAATTTTATTTAAAGAAACGCTGTGAATTTTTTCATAAATATAACTTGTAAAATAACCGTAACAAACGTGTTTATAATCATTTTTGGAGCATACCTTGCGATTTTTTTCTACCGAGGGAATTTTATATAATTTGCGTTTCGGCGCGATAAATGTCTAGATATTATCTTCAAGAATAATATATATTTTTTTAAGAGCTTAAAAACTTCAAATGTTTAAGGGAGGTTTGCAAGAAATCGGTTGAAATTCGGAGAACCGCCTCTTAAGTAACTACTGTTTTACGATTATTGAACTGTCTACTTGTGTTAATTGCTTGTACCCACCCAATAAAGACTCATTTGTGTTCAAGAAGAAAAGCGTGGATTGATTTTATTTAATTACCCCGCTAAACTATCACATTTCTATATAGTACATAATATTATATCCCCATAGATTTATTAAACGAGTGATCTTTATCTATTAGGTGCGCTGCGAATTCTGAAAAAATGTGCGCTGAAAATTCTGAAAAAATTTACACTTTTTTTAGTCGTTTTAACCTGTGTAAAATGCTGGGCAATCATTACATTTGCCAATATTTATATTGCGGAAATTATTTATCAAATAGGTCAAAGTAACACCTTTAGGGACAAAGTTACTACCCTGTTTTCGGGTAATTTTATTTCCAATACGAGATTCCTCGTGACATTGTTATAATGACGAGTGATTGCGTTGTTAGTGCTCGAACGGTTTTATCGCAAAATGTCGCTAATTATATTATTTGCAATATTATCCTAACCGCAGCTATTTTTGTTCATTACGGTTATTCTATCTGGTATTATAACACAGTTATTTCATATTTCTATTTTTGAAACTGACAATATTTCATGGTAGAATTACATTATAATCTGTATATATAAAAATGAATCCCTGTTTCCCTTGGTCACGCCATAACTTCAGAACGACTTTACCTATTTCACTCATCTTTTTTTAAAGTTTTCTTATACTCTGTAGAACGTTCTTACGGAAAGAAAAATTAAGAAAATTGCGCACAAAATTGGATAATTTGAGAAAACTTAACGACTATTTTAACTTCGCACATTCGACAGTTAGCGCGTTTGATTAATTTGATTTTAGTAGGCAGCTGTGTTTTTGTATTAAAAGAATTGTCTATGGATTTTTTAAATTATATATATTTTAAATACGTACCTACGATATGTACCAAATTTGATTAATTGTTCTTATAATATACAAAAATGAATATTTGTAATACACGAAAAATGAAAATTTGAATAAAAAAATTGTAATAGGTGATACGCGAGCTGTTTGAAAACTGAATGCACTGGGAATGAATCTATGGAACGCGGGAGGGGGGTTTGCGGGACAGGGGAGCGGGAGAGGGGAGAGGGGAGAGGGTAGGCGCGGAAGGTGGAAGGGGAACGCGGGAGAGGAACGGGACGCACGAGAAAGGACATGCAGGGAGAAACAATTTATTTCTTTGAATATGGCATTGCAACGCATGCCGGGCACCAGCTAGTAATATAATAAATATTAACTTATTTCAACTTTAATTTATTTGACCTCAACCGAGTTCAGCTTGTTAAAGCCGTCTTCAGACTGGTACGGGTACTGGTATTCTTAACCTACGGTTTATATACTTGACATATTTGGGAGGGGGAGATTGGTGATATACAAGGATATTATTCAATTATATGGGTTTTGTTACATTTATTACTAAGTCGACATTCATTGTCGAATTTCTATTTATTTTGGTTATTCCCAGTAGGCTTAATTACCTCGGGTTTGTAGTTTCCAACCTTCTTTTTCCATATTTATTTCTCCTTCTCACTTACTTCAATCTTACAAGATACCCCAATCCTGGATGCCATAGATCCGCTGGCTCCAGACAGTTGAGACGTGCGGTATTCACAGTTTAGACTCTTCTCAACGCAATTAAATTGCATAGCTATAACAAAAGTATCCAAAAAAAGGACGAAGTTGAACTAACGAAGCTCTTGTTTGGCGTCTGACGTTTCGGAATATTAATTTATAGAAACACCTATGTACAGTGTTGCCAGCGTGTATAGATTTCTTATTTATTCCCTGTCAATATCGGTTTGGCTGTCAACGGTGAAACCGTGTTAGGGACATAGATATAAAATTGTCGAAAGTTATCGGTTTCGCTGTACTAGAGCTCCATTCTACCTTCATAAATTAACCACAGAATTAGTTAAAAAATTTCCAAGTCAGCTTCAAGCATTTAATGTTCGGTTCGTCCAAAATCGTACACTGCAAAACTACGCAGTTTAATTTCTGTTTTGCGTCTCGCATAGCCAAATCTCTGGGTTAAATATACCTCGTTCATTATTTTCTCGCAGTTTATGAACACGTCCGTCTATTATGACGATAATGGCTAGAGATTGTCTTGTTTGAGAAAAATAACAGGTCTTAGCAGTTTAGAAATACCTGATCCTTTGATACCTTTGTTTATAGTGGCTGAAACGTGAATTTTCATCGTTCTTTTCTCTACTAAATATTTAGATTGGCCAAGTAATGCATCTCTCTTTTACACGCGGGTATTTTTTTAGTCAATGAATTTATAGGCGTTCGTTTTAGTTCGTCTTTAATTCAATTTTTTTTTACATTAGCTCCACACAGGAGGCCGCAAGGCATACAAATCCCTGAGGGCCTATCTTTGGAAATGCTGTGTGGATGGTATTTTTTGGGAAAGGAAGGAAAAAGGTATGATCTTTTGGCATTGCTTTAATTCGGTTCTATTACAAAAGTAGATTTGTATACAAACTCCACGTACGAACACGGTTTTGCATTAGGTCTGATGTCAGAGTTGTGTTCTCAGTCGGATACTTAAATTTCAACCGTACCAGTCGCTAGGATATTAATACTGTTTGACGGTTGATTGATGACTGATATTTTAGATTTGAATGTGCCTTTTAGTAAAATATCGGCTTTTAGCTGATAAAAACAATGTTTTTAACAAGTATTTGACACGCCATATTATCATTCACAAGTATAATGAACTCCAATTTTCGCCATTGACGTGGTTTCTCTGTCTAAATTTAGCATTAAATAAATAATGCCAAAATATCTTCGTGATATTTTGTCATAAAGCACCTGAAAATTTCCAAATGATGACTTGGATAATTGGATCACGGAGTTACTCAATGTAATTCCACCATGTATTGTCAGTATCAAAAATAGAAATATATAAGAATTATTGTTTTATCCCAAAGTTAAAATTACCTACTATTTTTGTCGTTGTCGGGTTCCAAGCGATTATTTAAAAAAATTATAATAGATTCAATTTTGTGATAAATACAAATAAATCATTTCAATGTTTTTTGTCTATTTCTTTTGATATCTTATGCAGGATATGAAGGGACGTATCGGATGAAATTTTATCAAATTTTTGTTGCTTTTTTATTTTGAAAAAAAAATCACTTACTGGTCACACAGCATTATATGTATATCTTGCACGTGTTGGCATCCCAGGCGGTATCTATGACGTCAGAGCCGAGCCGAAACGTTTAGATATGATTATACACGTAGTTTCAACACCCCAACAAATCTCGACGATCTTCGATCTTTATTGGATTTTTCCCGAACATATTTCAAGCAAGGGACACATATTATATACGGATTTAAATGCCTTTCAGAATCGACGTGTGTTGTTATCTATGTATTCATCAATATATTATAAAATAAAGTCCAAAAAAACGTGCAGCTCGCAAAAACTCAGAAACGAGTCCCGGTACGATCAAGGCGATTATATGTTTGGTAGATCTCTATCCCCCATCCAGGATGACGGTTCCTGTTTTATACCTTAAGGGCGTACCTTTGAATATATAAGGGCTGGAAGTTTCGCCTTCTTGAAATTTCTAGAACAGTCTTCTGGAAAGTCCCAGAATGTTCCATAGAGCTCTATAAAGTTCTGGAAGGAGTGGCGGAGTATGTCGTGGTTTAGGAATAGGGAATCGGGAACATTATTGTGGAACATTCCAGAACACTCTCGAATGTTGTCCTTAGCGAAGCCGGGGATCCCAGTTAGTATGTACTGTTTTTATCTTCCATAAGCTTTCTGGCGTTTTTTTTTTTTGGAAATTGGCCTCTCACAAAATTCCTATCCAAAGCCTGCAATTCTCTTCAAATCTTTTCAGCCCATCTCATGTATATTATTTTCCATTGAAACTCATCATTAACGATTTTTTAAATGGTTTGAATTCTTCTGATTCGCTTCTGTCCTTTCTAGATAGTTCTATTCTTGTTCTGGCAAGCCCTTTGATAAGAAGCTTTTATTTTTTGCCTACGTGACTAAAATCAGGCCTACCACGTTGACCTTTTGCTGGGCCTATGCTTTATGGACCTCTTGTATGTTTTACCAATAGAAATGATGCAATCCGGATTCAGTCCACTGTCCACAGCCTGTCAAACAAATTAGTCCAAATCACTCTAAATGTTGGAATGATAGCTTTGTTCGGTATTTTGACACGGTGTCATACAACTTACGCACTAACGCAGGGGTCGTGGTACCTTGAGAGGAAAGGCTGTTTCTTTTTCATACCAAACAAAAAAATTTCAAAAGTATAGGAAATATCTAGTACTGATGTGTGCTACTTTATTTATTTGTGTTTTGATAATAAATGCGATGAGTCGCATCAGCATCTTCCTAGAAATACCTTGAATTCGCAAAAATATTTCCAACATTTACTTTGTCTCCGAGTCTTTGTTTTATTTTGGATGTCTCCGTTGCAGGAATGGCGTGAATGCAATGAATAATATACTTAGAAGACATATAAGTACGTCTTTCCAAGCAGCTGCATTCAAACTTCAAACCCAAATTCAACCGAAATGAACAGTATTTTTTTGTGGTTTTTATTTGTTCACTTGTGTCCTTGTTCCTTTGAGCTTGTATGCCTCCATTCGGACGCTTCGTAATTATATCGATTATACTGACTTCTCTCGCGGGCTAAATTCTATAGATGTATTTGTTTATCTCTTTTTAGGTGATATCTTATTAGATGATATCAGTAATTTTAGTTCGAAAAAACGAAAGGTGAGCCATTTTTAATAAATACTTTTTTAGGCTTATAAAAAAATCATGTTTATTTCTAGCAATAAAATTTGGAAGGGTATTTCATAACCCTTCAAAAACAGTTTTTAGTTTTCGGGTGCTTTCAGAAATATTCCATTTATTTGGATTTTATTTAATAGCGGAAATATTTTGACCTTCCGACTAGTAAATAGTATTATGAATGTTAGATAGTTTCATCGATTTTTTAGAATTGTTTAGAAATTGACAAAACAACGAAAGGCGAAATCTGAATTAATTTGGGCACCAACTAGTGTCCGACCGAAACTAGTTTTTACGGCCGATACCGAAACCGAAACTGAGTTTCGGCTTCTGTCTCAGGTTCGGCCGAAACCGAAACTTCCATATTACAGGTACACTAAACAAAAAATACTCTTTCATCGAACAAAATAATTTCTTATAAAATTTATTTAACCACATAATTTCTTCTAAACTTTGGTCACATTGTATGGGACTCTTTTTAATTAACTAAAATATAATTAAAATTAAAAAGTACCTGCCTACCTACAGTAAAAATATATTTTTTATGCAAATAATATTTAATGTATGAAAATAAAAAGCGTTTTCTCTCAAACTAAATGAAGAGCTTTCATCTTAAAAACAAAATAATTTCTTCTAAACTTTGGTCATATAGTATGGCACTCTTTTTAATGAACTACAATACAATTAAAATTAAAAAGTACCTACCTACCTACAATAACAAAATATTTTTAATGCAATAATTTTAATGCAATCTTAATGCAAATATTAATGTTAATAATGCAATTTTAATGCAAATAATAATAATAATAACGCAATAATGCAATTAATGTATCAAAATAAGAAGCGTTTTCTCTCTAAACTAAATGAAGAGCTTTCATCTTAAAAACAAAATAATTTAATCTAAACTTTGGTCACATAGTATGCCACTCTTTTTAATGAACTACAATTTAATTAAAATTAAAAAATACTTATCCATACCAACAATAACAAAATATTTTTATTGCAAGTTATAGGCACATGAAAATCGATAGAGTTTTCTCTCAACTAAAAAAAATCTGTCATGAGCTTCATTGTGTTACAACTATTAATAATTTTAATGGACTTTTTTTAGGTGCACTAATTTGTTTAGGTGCACTAAAAAAATGCTCTTTCATTTAAAGAACAAAATAATTTCTTCTAAACGTTGGTAATTTTGTGTGGCACTCTTTTTGATGAACTAAAATATAATTAAAATTAAAAAGTACCTTCCTACCTACAATAACAAAATATGAAACAAGTTAATCAAGTCATAACACGACTATATGCGCGGACGCAGCACAATGACACTTCGTGGCTCGCAGTTCAGTGCACCGAACATCTTCGATCGCAAGACCAAACCTCCCGAATTCAGTTTCGGTTTCGGCCGTAGTTTCGGCTGGATGGCGGCCGAAACCGAAACTAAGCCGAAACTCGTTTTTTGGTCGAAACTAGGCCGAAACCGAAACCGAAAGTTCGGTCGGACACTACCACCAACATAACGCCAATAATGTGTTTGTCTCACGGAGCCTTTGGGAATTTGTATTATTATTGGCTCAAAACCTAATTGGCCACTAATTACGTTTTCTTTTCGTTTTTCGCATTCTGTGCTGATCCCGATTTTCCGTACGTTCCGTTCCCGTTTCTATATGGTGACCGTTTTAATTGTTCATTAAAGATTCTATTTTCAAACGTGAACTCTTCCTGTTAGTTTGGACTTATTCAATACTTGCAGCTGGGGTACCCGACTTCGCTCAGGGAGTTGATAAAAGATTGAACTGACGTTCGAACCCACAACGGATCTTTCTTTATATACCCCTACCAATGGGTAGCCCCACCCATACAAAAAAGGCTTCGAATGGTCCACAATGTTCCAGATCATCCCACAACATTCGAGAGTATTCTGATATGTTCCACAATGATTTTTCGATTCCCTATTCCCGAACATTCCACAACATTCCAGAATGCTCCGGAATGTTCTGGAATGTTGTGGAATTCTCTCAAAGGTTCTGCACTCTTAGAGAAATTTCTTGCGGCGAAACATCTGGTCCTTGTATCTTTAAAAGCACGCCCTTCAGGTAAAAATGGGAACCTTCTTCATGGATGGGGGGTAGAGGGCTACCATATCATATAACTTCCTTGATTATACCGGGGCTCGTTTCTGAGGTTTCTGATTATAACTACTAATAGACGTTCATAAATGACTATCCGTTTGTACTATTTTGATATTTGTACGCGATGACATTCAATTAGCAAATTTTCCCAGATACACATCTCTTAACGAGGATTACGCGGCAAACGCGCCGTCATCCTTTGCATTAGCGTAACTACTTTTAAGAGTCAGTGTCTTAACACTTACACTACTAAAATTCAGCGTTTAAGAAAACTGTCAAAATGTGACTTATACGGCCGATTTAACATGCGTTAAGCTGTCGCAAAAGGTGCAGAATCACCCTTCTGTTTCGCATAAACGCCTAACCAATTCTTACAAACTCGTCTAGACTAGTTATTCACTCTGATAATATTATTTTAATTACTACGGCAGTCTATCTTACACGTGGTATACACTTCGGTATCGCTTATCTTAAGCAACCAAATATGACGCATATGAGATTACGCAAGAAAATCTCATATTATTTGATTTTAAAATCATTCACCCAATATTAGCTCGCGCACGATCCATTCACACTCGCAATACTGTCCACACCTGCCGCGTCTGCTGTTCCTCTAAAACTCTAAATTCTGGACCTCGCTAGTACCTCCCATCCCGACACGAGATAAATAACAATATGGCTACTGAAATAGAAGAGTCGAGCCCCCAAAGCGATGATCTCGTATTTGAACACACGAACACACCAGGAGCTGATAATAGACGGTGATAATACTTGCCAATGTTTTATTTTGGTCTTGGGAATTTTTCAGAATTGCTACTTGAGTAAATGTTGGATCTTGCAGTTAGTCACGCTGGGGAACTTGCTATCGAATTTGCATTTGGAATCTATACTATTTCGTGTACATATCTAGGATCATATGCCAGTTTGTATTTATAATCAAACAGTATTAATAGCCTAGAGACCGTACGGTTAAAATTTAAGAATCCGACTAAGAACACAACTCCGACGCCGCGCTTTACGCAAAACCATTTTCGTACGTGGAATTTGTATACAAATCTACTTTTAACCGAATTAAAGCAATGCCAAAAGATGGCGCCACTTACGTTAACAGCTAGCGTGAGGAGCATCTCCTGGCAAGCTTAAGTACTATCGCATTTGTAATTTCCCTAATCTCTCCAGATATGGACAGATCGATAATATGATTATTATTGTAAGTGGCAGTTGTGAATAATAATAATAAATAATACCACGCGTCTATATGTATATTAATATGACGTCATTGCCTGTCGCGGTTACTTTTTTCCGGTGACTAGCTGTCACTGAATCCTGGTGGATCCGAGGAACCGGCTAATTTGGAACCAGTTCCTATCGGATTTATAAAATGGTTACCAACACTCAAACTGGGCGATGCTGAACCAAAAACCGCTCGCAGGACCTAGCAGCAAAAATCTGGGGAGTGGCTACACTAAAGAAACAAGTAGAATACAAAAAATTACATGTGTGCAGTTCACACGCGGTAGAAATGAACCCTTCAGAAAACTAAAGTAGACAATAGTTAGGCTAAATCCTATTGTGTTCGTCTGTTTTTAGTGTCGCTATTTTTCGTTTCATCGAGTTTCAAATCACAACGGTGCTAAAGAAGTTTTCTGGGAAATTTTTTTGATTGCAAAGAGTCTCCCACTTTGACCATAATGTCCATCACTGCCTACAATTCTTAAATCATTGCATCTTACTTGTATTTGTTGTATAATATTAAACCAGGCATGCCCAACCGGTGGCCCACGGGCCGCACGTGGCCCAATTGAAGATTTTTTGCGGCCCGAAATGAAGTTTTCAGCTTTTTATGTTTTTATTTTTATTTTGGTATTCATTCAAAAAAGAAAAAAGTCGTTTTTTCAAATTTATCACATTTATTTTATACTAGCAGACCCGGCCACACGCTGCTGTGGCTAACGAAACACAACGCCACGTCATTACCCAACCTTTATAACCAACGCCATCTGTTAAATCAAATCCACACCGCCTGATTGCCAGCCCTTATTTATTGTATATTTCAACCAATTTACACAAAACTTTAATTGTATTTATTCATTTTTCTTCAAATTTATCTATTGTTGAAAACCGTATGAAAATCCGTTGCGTAGTTTAAAAGATCTAAGTGCACTGACAGCGGGAGCGACTTTTATACTGTGTAAAGATTTTGTGAAATTAGAACTTTCTTGTTATTAGACCTCGGACTCTCGATTGAGGTTTATCGCTTGCAGGCGCAATGGCCGCACTGGGAATTTATTTCAGCAATCAATTCGAACCAGTATATTTTTTCCGCACACCTCTCGAAAGATCGACCGCAATTGACCTGATTTGAATAAGTGGAGGGTGAGTGCAAAGGAATAATGATACCGAATTACCGGTAAAAAAATAACAGTTATATCCGCCATTAACAAACGATTTGGGTTTGGTACCCCTTTATTATACTTATTTGTTTGTTATGTATAAAGAATTTAAAATTAAATTTTTATTGTCGGTCTTGCTTGAACAAGTGTTCATTTCATGCTGCGATGATGTTAAACATAACAAATTTCTAGTCTTGCTTTATTCAAACATCCATTTTAATTGCACCCAGGTGAAAAATATAGGTCACTTTTTTCTTGCACCTGAAAATACGTCTTTTCATATTTTTCTGTGTGAATACTAAATGATATAATCTACTGTCCCACGCCAGCGACTGTGGCTAACCCAATTGGGTTACGCTGTGAAGGCTCAATGGAGTGGGAAATGGGAAGGTTGGGATGTATCTTGTCATTCAGGACTTGTCACCATTTTTAGGTGGCATCACTCATCTTGTACGAAAAGGGAGAAGATCACAAAACGCGTCTTTAAGGTTAAACGTCACGTACGTTATAATCTACGCATTCACAGATGGCGCCAATCAAATTATTTTAGGTTTTTAATGCTTTTTGCATGTTACGCTTTAAAATATTAAGGTAAATTATTTGTTCGCGATCGTACATATTGAATTAGAATATAAATAAATATTTTGTCCCTAAACAAACCCAAATCTTTGAAAAAAGGCTGAAAAATACAATATGGGATTGAGTCACCGATACAAAATTGAATTTTTCAGCCTTTCTTAAAAGATGTGGGTTTGTTTATGGACAAAACTATTTATTTAAATTCTAATTAAATATGTACGATCGCGAACAATTATTTTACCTTGATATTTTAAAGCGTAACATGCAAAAAGCATTAAAAACTTAAAATAATTTGATTGGCGCCATCTATGAATGCGTAGATTATAACGTACGTGACGTTTAACCTTAATGTAAATTTAAATGTCGGTAAGTGGATGCCTAGGATGAGTGACATCTCTTGACATAAATTAAAGGCTGTATTAATTTGAGAACACCTCCCATCTATTGAAAGAAGTTGTATTAAATGTGTAGAAATTCTTATCACTCTTGGTATATGATAACACTTTAACTTTATAAATATAAGTCAAGAAGATTCTAAATATTCAATAAACTTTACCCGAAAGAGTACCATGAATACTACAAGGAACTTGTTTATTTATTTAATGTTCAAATAATTTAAGGTGTAAACATAATATGATTTAAATTAAATAAAATTTACAATTTTCGGAACAAAATGTAAACTAATCGCTGTTTTAAAAAAACATGTTAAATGCTTTTTTATAAGTTCTTTCGACGCTATTGAAAATATCTGTTACTTCTATATATTGGTTACGTAAGCCGTGTTTGCGTGGTATAAGTAAGTACATAAACGAATTGGTTTTGCATGATTGTTGAAAAAGTATTTTTAGTTCGTGTCACTTTATCAGGAACATGAAATGAAATCAATTGCAATAATGCAGGGCTGTCAACGAGGGAATTAATGATTTTAAAGAAAATTTACAACAGATACCAATCTTCTGTTAGACAGCTTTATTGATTTTATATTTTACATTACACAGTTGTATCTGCAAAATGAATATTAAATTTATAATTAAGGTCTTAAAAATTTGTCCTGTATTTTTTTCAGTAGAATCTGTGTGAACCTTATAATGCGGTGACCAAATAGATGAGTTGTACTCAATTTGGCTGCGAACTAATGAAGTGTACAAAATTTTTAGATATATTACAAAAGTCTATACTTAAATTATTACTAATGCTTGCTCATTTTACTCAAAATTCGATCTGAAGAAATCTCATTGTTTATTAATAATATTTAATATTAATAATATTAAATATTTAATAATTTTCTTTTAAGTATGTATATATTACTTTTATGATATTTTAAATAACTATGCTAATCGAACCACGGTTATCTTTCCTGAATTAATTGGTTATTATTATTATTATTTTTTTTTTTTAAATTATTTCTCTTCTCTTTTTTTCTTATTTTATACAACCCATATGTGTAGGACTATGATATGCAATGCTTACACGTTTGTTCTATATCTATATGTTTTAATCCTCTGTAATTAAGTACCTACCTAAGTAATTAATATTATTTTTTTTAAACTTTGCTAATCAAAGAACAGTCACTTTGTTTTAATCTTTTATTTTTGTTTTGTTTTTTAATATTATTTTCAGACCATGTTCCGTATGTTAATACTCATCCTAATTTGACTGTCCTAAAACGGGAATCCTCCTAGTTGGGCAGTCAAAAAATTTCTTAAATAATGTTTAATCTTTTACTAAATAAAATAAACAAATAAAAAATTCCAAAATATAAGAGTGTCCAGTGAGTGTAAGCTATTTTATCTGAATCCAATCAATGAATCCATATCTACAAATGTTCTCTTTCGTCCAGTCTACATTCACATATTTTTCTTAACGAAACAAGCTATGAATGAATCACTTGTCTTTTAACCGGATTGCTCGCTCTAGTTTTTCTTTCATCCTTGACGCTGTCAGACCACACATAAATTGGCTGTTGAATGGAAACTCTAAATACTCAACATAATAATAATATCCAACGAAAGCGCTCAATAGGCAAGCTCGTGAAATATTTCAACAGGAGCACTCTGTCAAAAATTGGCGTGTGTGCCAAAACCCACAATGTTTCTACGGACGATTTGTGTTAAATTTTTATGTTTCTGAAAATCTTTTGTCAAATTAAATTGCCTCTTAGCTGAGGATAGTGACACCTTCACCAACTTGGATCCTCCAATCTTCACGGTCTTGCGTAGCATGACGGGTTTTTGTGTAAATTAACTAAGATGGATCTTGAGTAGAGCTGTTTTATGTCCATAATGTTCAACGTATTGAAGATCGTATCAGTGCTGGTAGTAAGAGGCAGTTTAAGAATTAGTTTTTGTGCTTGACGGGGTCGAGGGCACTGTAATAAGCATTACCCCTCTCAGGCCAAGGGCTTTTCGAACGTCTGTGATATTTGACCACTCTAAAATATCTGTGATATTACTCTACTTCTCATGCCAAACACTTAGCCAGTAACCACAAGTTTCTGCAGGTTCTAGTTTTCAGTTTGGCGATCAACGTGTTCAAAGTATTTTAGGATCCGGATATTGTAGGCAGTCGCTGTTCAATTTGGGAGGGTACCGCTGCCCGGGAACCATTTATTGGATTACCAACACTTCTGCCATAGGTTACCCCAAGTGGTTCGCTACGTTTGGTGATTAAGGTTGCCCCTGTTCATGGGGGGAGATTTGTTCGGATCTTAGCGGGGCGGATGTGTCTGTCCACCAACTGCATGGCAGGCCAGATCGGGAGAGACTGGTTGAAGGAGACCCTTGACCTCTCCAGCAGGGCTCCATCGGAACGTCGCCATGCATCGTAGCCATCCCTCCCGATGGATTCCTACGTCCGTCATTCCTGGTCCACGGATTCCTACCCACCTCTGATACATTTTTCCTTCCCAGAACTTCCTATCCTAAATGAACCCTCCACTAAGCGTCTTCAAATTACTCTCTTCACATTTCCAGCTTTCCTCTGGATGACTGCTTCACCGACAGTCATCCGGAAAAAGACCAAAGAACTCCTAGATGACTCGATGCTCCAAAATACTTCACAGAAACGTCCTGGATGAAGGCGGTACTCAGAACCGAAGAATCTATAACCCGAGAACGAGAAGAGCCGACCCCAAAAGCCTACCTAGGCAATGAGTTGGGACAGCGCAAGGAAGAAGAAGAGGAAGTCTTAGCATCTCCAAAGTTGACAAAGGCCCTAAGGCGAAAAATTTTCCCCAGAGCCTGCTGTGTGGAACTATTGTAAAATAGGAAGAAAAAAAAATATATCTACACAAATCAAAGTAATATCTTCAAAGTATGAACATCCGCATTGCACACGAATCTATCCCCGCGTCTCGTACTTTGAAAATACACCAGAGTCATATTATCAGTGCAATTGCAATTAACAGCAACATCAATCAGTCTCGCTCAAACTGATCAGTCCACTTTCTTTTTCAATAGCTGTCTGTTCCGCGAACACTGGCGCAAACAAACGTTTAAACGGTAGACTACCATTGGAACATACAGCACTAGGTAACCTCTGCAGCTGCAGCATCCAGAACTAAACCGATTCTTTCACCGGTTCGACTATGCTCGTTACGTCATATAATTTCAACTGATTTGTCTTATTTTTTTTCGTAATCTGTCATCAAACCTATATTTCCTAGAAGTTTAATCTGTACCGATGTCGTCAGTTCGCAATTGGCTCCAGAGATATCAATGAAATTGATTATGCAGGAAAACCTTGTACGCGAAGGATTTTGACCAGCGATTTCTGATCATGTTTGGAATAAAAAACGTAGATGTCATTTTGCTATTATCCGATGATATTTTTTTCAATTAAAAAGAAAAAATATATGTTTTCATCAAACGTAGCAGTGTTCTACGCATGGCGATGGGATCACGTGATATGCGTTATTTATCCTCTGACCGCGCTGCTGGAACGAGACGCAGTACATATCATGTGACCCCTGCTGGCCCCGATCCTAATTACTCAGTTGCGACGTGTACTGGAAAAACCTTTTTTTGTGTTTTTGGGGTGTCTCGGGTTCTTGGGATGAGGTTTGAGTCTAGGTCTTGACGGCAGATACGTTTGCGCACCTACTGCGGGGCGAGTGGATGAAAGACCTTTTGACCTCTCGAGCTGGTCTCTCTCGACCCATCCCCTTGCTCCGCAGTGGGAGGGATGTATTTAAACGTTTGTCACTCCTTGATACATTGACCCCAGATTTCTACCCACCCCTCGTATCGTTTTCCTTTCCAGAATATCTTCTTCCTTTCCTTAAAAATACCCATCCCCAAAGATGACAGACCCTGAGGGAAATTATTTTCCTTGGGGCATCCTGTGTTGAGCTAATGTAAAAAAAATTGAGTACAGTTTACACGCGGTAGGAGCGAAACGTTACCAAAACAATCTCAACCAATACTTGAAAGGTGAGGCCATAATTAAAGCGACCTCCAGTAATTTCCGTTTCATATCCCAACCAATAGGACTTTAAAAGTGACATCATAGTCAAAGCGGACAATGAGCGCAGTTGAAGCGTCGCAGGTGCAGTAATCTTCATTTCCGTTTCATGCCAAATCCAAATCACAGCGGGGCTATAGAAGTTTCACTTAACGTTAGATACGTAATCTGATCTTGGTTTAACGTGGGGTGCAATTATTAATTTGATTGCCTTCTCTAGTGTGTTCTATGTCAATGTTGATAGACTAGCGGTCTAACAATCTGCTTTGTAACGGGATACAGTCTACGCCCATTGCGTCGCATCTTTGCCGCGCTGCATTTTTTACTATTATTTATCATGTTGATTTGGAGGTGTCGAATTAGATTCGGTATTTAATTATTTGTGGCCAGTTGCCAATCCGGCTTCGACCACGTGACCACTGTGACCGGCATGAGATCGACGACCGCCGGATTGGCCACGTTGCATATAATCTGAGATCGGAATCCCGACTTGCACTGTAGGCATAGTGCATAAAAATAGATGCACTTGTCCACTGCGCTTATTGTTAACTTGACTCTGGACTCTATGCCTGTGTTAACCACGCCATACTTTCGTGGCTTGGCCTATTTCAGCGTATTTTATTGCTTGCTACTTTATAATTTTATACGCTTGCATAGTTTTGACGGCCTCTATCTCGCAAAAACTCAGAAACGAGTCCCGGTACGATGAAGGGAGTTATATGGTGTGGTAGATCTCTATCTTCCCTCCAGGATGACGGTTGCTGTTTTTACCTAAAGGGTGTGCTTTTAAAGATGTAAGGGCTGGAAGTTTCGCCCTCTTGAAATTTCAAGAACAGTCTTCCGGAAAGATCTAGAAGGTTTGATAGAGCTCTAGATAGTTCTGGAAGGAGTGGAATGGGGAATCGGGAATATTACTGAGCGAAGCCTGTAACCCAGCTAGTTAAAAATAACAGAATAGGCACGTTCCAGAGTGGAAGACACTCTTATTATCGGCCTTGTGTAAGACCAACACTCAGAATTGAAACGTTGCTTGAAATGGCTTGTTTGATGACCAGACCTGAAAAGCCAGGTACTTCCCCCACCTTCCTCTTCCCCATTTCCTTCCCCCCCCACTACCTTCAACCTCCCAACATAATTTGATAATCTGTTCAAGAACTGCTTTAGATTTTTGAAAATGTTTGATAAATTTACTCACAGGGAAAATAAATTTAACCCGCCCACAATTCGCGAAATATTTGTTTTTTAACTGAGTTTTTAATTTATTATCCGAGTTAGGAATAGATAATTTTGTCATTAGTCATTATCCACGCAATTAGCTCTATTCCGGATGACGGTTTGACAATCTGCACAATTATACAGGCAAGTTGTGATAAAATAACAGAACTTTCCGTATACTGTTGAACAATATAATTACTCACCCTTTCATATGATTCAAGATGCTAGCTTGCACAATTAAATAACCAATTCTCAAATATATCGATTTGTTTTACATAAAAAAATTCTTATGACAGCTGTAAGCTGTTCTAAATCGGTGAGGAAAGTTACCGACAGGACACTAATCAAGTAATCGCTAATATTATCCGTCCTAGAAGAGCTACGCATGCAAAATTGAATTTTCAACTGTCTGCCTTGCCGCGTATGATAAGATACTTTGTACCCTTGGTCGCCAAATTGAGAACTCCAACCTGCATAGGCTTATGGTCATTGCAAAATATCAGCGAAACTTTGTATTTGAACTAATCAATTTTGGAAGGTTGGTACATGTACCGTTGCTCCGGCTATTTATTGGGTTACCAACACCCCTGTCATAGGTTAGCAGGGGTGCCCGGGTTCATGGGTGAGGTTTATCTAAGTCTTGACGGCAAATGCGTTTGCTCACTGTTAGATATATGAGTTAGTTAAAAGCTTCACAGGTTCGCACACAGAGGGCAGTGCTAAGAGCTTTCCTGAAAACCCGCAAGATAGCGGCTGGATTAGTTACGAGTTAGTGCTCCAGAGGGCCGAGGTTAAGCAGCTCCAACAAAACACGGTGAGAATCAGATCTATTTTAGCTAGCTCCTAGTTAGGTTAACTACTCGAAGTCACAATTTGTGATACGCGAAATTTTAATAAATCCAGATTGATATAAAGAACTCTATTCTTTCCCAAAGAAGTAATCTCCTTTCAAGACAAGTTGGAGAACCTGATTGTGTGAACACAACACTCTCCTACAGCGTGGCAGGCCGGGTCAGGAGAGACTGGTTGAGGAAGATCTAACCTAGACCTCTCCAGCCGGACTCTCTTGATACATAGCCGGTAGGGGTGGATTCACACGTCATGTTACCTTGTTCCCTCCAAGAATGTTTTCTCGTTTTCCTTTCCCTAAAGATACCCTTCACATAGCATCCGCAAAGTTGACATACATAGGTCCTGAGATAATATTTTTCCTCACGACCTCCTGTGTGGAGATAATGTTAAAAAAACGCGCTGGAGTGACCAGTGACTGATGTCGGGTACTAGGGTGTACTTGGCTCTCCACTCAGCGTAGAACCACGAGTAGTGTAGGAGCCTTGTCCACCATGGAAATTGGAGTAGGGGTCACTCAGCACTGAGGAATCAAATTAACCACTCCAACCCTTAAGCGTGTTTACACGACAATATTACAATAACAGTCAAGTAAAATAAGCTTGTTTTCAAGCTAACGCGTGTGTTCCCACAAATATCGTTATAACTCCGTTATTGTTCTAGTGACAAACTAAAACCCTACAAAAAGAAGAAGATCCATATTAAATCAAGCTTCCCATCGCTATTCAAAGTTGTTGTAGAAATACATAAAATGACTTATTTTGTAGAAACAGTTTTCATCCGTCAAATCGCCTACGCGTCGTTAGACATTGTTAATTTTTTTATTAAATATTCTTGTATGAAATGGTAAAAAAGTGAGGTGACAAACTTGTTTATTATACATTTTACGATAGTGTTTTTTTTTTTAAATCCGTGATTTTAGTACCCTTTTCACATATAAACATCACGTGAGTCATTTTTACATTTTATGTTTGCATTCTAAATTTAAATATTTACAAATGTTAATATTTATTTGTAAGTAAACAATTTGAAAGCTTATTTCATAACCTTTCAAAAACAGTTTTTAGTTTTCGGATACGTTCAGAAATATTTCATTTATACAGCTTTAATTGCGAAGCGGGAAAAAACAAAGTTTTTATAAATCTGACAGTTCGTTTAAGACAAAAAACTTGCACAATGGCAAAATACCTGAGTGGTCAAGAAGATGATGAAGTGCCACTTTATTGAGCTGTCCGATCACTTCTCAAATCATACACACGCAACGCCAACGGTCTGATCATTTTAAAAATTTTGCTAAATGTATTAATTTTAAATTTTTTATCTATCTATAGATGTGATAATTATTTCGGTACACGGACGGTAGGCAAATAGGCATAGGCATATTCAAATTTCTGCCAATGCTTTGATTTGTAATTTATTAGAGCAGGTATTATGAAAGGTGCTAATTTCTAACATGGCTTGTCTAATTTTTAAACCTTTGAGAGAGGCTCGGCTTGGGTGAAAACATAGAAAAACTTAAAGTTTTATCCATATTGATTTCAAAGAAAACTGATATCGCCAATTCACACAAGACCTCTCGACTCCTTGGTCCCAGACAGGCCGATGAAATTGATTAGATGTTCAAGAAAGATTTTCGATGTTTGAACATTTTTATTTATGTATTTAATTTTAAGGATATAAATAATACCTTGATCAAAAAGTTTTACGACTAAAATAAAATCGAAAATAAAAATTTATTCATCAAAATTGATATAGTTCGCATCAAAGTACTCCCTATCAACTGCAACGCATTTACGCCAGCGCTCGATATAATAATCCTCGAAACACCGCTAGTACTCAATTTTGACTCGACACTAATATCTACAGCCTGTATGTCGGACGAATATCTATCTACAGCTCATATGTTGGACAAATATCTATGAACTTCAGAGTGAAGACTAATATCTATTTCGATTATTATGAAAGAAAATGAATTAGCCACATTATACAATAAAACCATATCAGAAAAGGGGTTTTTAAATAGGAGAGTTTGGACTTGAAAGTTTTTTTTATAGACCTTATACTTTATTTTTTTCTATGCTTATTAAAAGACTTATAAAAAATGACCGATATTTTTAAGGGCCAAGATATGTTCTACAAGCAGTATTTAATTGAAGCATCTATAATACTTCGAAGCCATCAAATTTTCAAAACAAAAACACGTGATTCTGTATGATTTGGCATTATTTAGTATGGCTTCATCTTAATTTAGGTTAGGTTATTTAACAATGATCAACGGATAATTCAGCAAGCAGGCCCGATACTTACATTATCCAGGCTCCGTAAAATGGCTGGTGAATTTATTAGGGGCGTAATCTATTCCATTTACTTTAGTCTAAGTTTCAACCAAGAAAGAAGAGAGGAACAAATACGAACGACTCCAGATACTAATATCTAAAGAGCTAAGGTCGGATAAATATCTATGACGGTCCCAGTGGTGACGAATATCTATGGAGCGTAGGTGGGACTAATATCTACAGAGGGCAGCTGGGCACCTTACCTAACCTAATTCGACCTCTGGCAGTGCTGCAGATATTCGTCGACATCACCTGTTCCATAGATATTAGTCAGCAGTTTGAGCTGTAAATATTCGTCCTCACTTTGGTTCTCATAGATATTACTCCGATTTGTTCAGTTTTTTGGAATTCCTGTAGATATTAGTAGACGCCTCCCTCAATTTTCAGTATGTTCATAGAGCCGTTTTCGATTTTTTATAACATTCTCTCGGGTGCTGTTTTTTGAGTCGGTTGAACAGAAAAAGTCTCGGGAGCCAGATCAGATAAATTCGAAAGTTGATGGATAGTATTGTTTTTGGTCAAAAACTTACGGATAAGGATCGCATTGTGCGACGGTGCGTTATTGTGCTGCAAAATTGATACCATTTTCGGACTTGTAATAAATAAATCGAAATCGTGCACAAAGGTTAAGATACTCAGATTTAGTAGAGCGTAACTTTTACAAACGTCAAGTTATGACGCTGAAATTTGGAGGGAAGTGTCAATGATAGATGTGGTGGTAACCTAACAACAACGGTCTTAATGGTGGTCTTCCACTCTCAGTGATGCAAACCGTTGAAAAAATATCCGTGTCTCTTCAAGACAGACAATCTATTCTACTATTAAAACAAAAATTTAAAAGCATGATAAAATTACGTGTGTTGTGAGAAAAAGGTCAAACAGACATCATTACTTTAATTATTATATAATTAAATAAATTATATCATTTTCGATGAAAAGATTTTACGACAAATTCGGCTTTATCCGCAAATAACCGACTTTTTCAGTGCCAAAGCAAACCGATAGGGTTATAGTATCAGTTTATTACTTTTTAGTCTGATTGTATTGTATTACGCAATTTCAATTAAATTACCATAATTAGTATATGAAAAACTGCAAAGTAACGTCTTATGAATCTTCTGACAGAATTATTACCCTAGCGACTCTGCACGGTTGAAATTCAAGAATCCTACTTCGAGTACAACTCTGACGCCGTGATGTGTATAGTAATAGAACCGAATTGAAGCAAGTAGCTAATAATGCCAAAAGATGGCGCCAATTACGTTAATAGCTAGCATGAGGAACGTCGGCTGGCAGGCGTAAGTACTCTTGGATTTGCATTTTCATTAATCTCTCCAGTCTGGATACGGATGATAGTTTGTTACTAAGCTACTGACGCGTCGCCCGCCGCCTTCTCTTGTCTAAACTCTGTCGCTAAACTATATGAAATACAGACATTTTTCAAACAACTCGCGCGCCAAATTACCACTTTCATTACAAATTTCCTAACGCCAGAGCTCATCATTATACATATAAATCTTCGCAGGCGTGCGCACAACAACTCACCAAAGTTTCATCGCAATCGGATGAATGGTATAGAAAATAAATTCATAATGCCAGAGCCCACCGTTATATGTATATGTATAGAAAAATTCACGGGCATGCGCACAACAAATCACGAAAGTTTCATCGCAATCGGATAAATGGTATAGGAAATAAATTCATAACGCCAGAGCTCACCGTTATATATAGGAACCTTCACGGGCATGCGCACAACAAATCACCAAAGATTCATCGCAATCGTATGAACGGTTTAGAAACGCATAAGAGACAAAGAAACCTACATTTTTATATATTAATATATTCTTCGTCTCTTGCAATATCTGTCTTTTAAAACATAAAACATCGTGTTTATTGCGCTGTTAAGATTCACGACTGGCAGTTTAATATTATGATTTGTTAAAAATGGTTCGTAGATAAAGTGACAACAAAATATTCACAGTTAAGAAAAAAGTACAAAAATATTTTGACGTCTTTTGGCATCTATATTTTTGAAAGAGTTATATTTATGTGAATTTTATCGCTTGTTTTCGTTCATGAATACTCTCTTAACATATTGCGTTATGCAAGTGTCTACTGAGAGGTCCAGTGCAAACTATCTCTCTTTTTAGATTTATTTAATTATTTTTATTCTCTGAACAGAGAATCCCTAGAAGTGCGATCGTTGTGATCTATTTGGACCCAGTTTATACTGCTTCTGCTGTAGTAATATATTGCGTCGTCTGCTTAAAAAAAACTCGCTATTTAGTTGTCCTCGACAGATAACGTTAATATTTTATTTGTAAGAGTGGCCCTAATGTGAATCCTTGAGGAACTCCATTTTTGTTCTAGAAAGGATTACTAATAATAAGAGTGGCTCTAGTTTGAATCCTCGGGGAACTCCGTCTTTCGTCGTCTGCTTACAAAAAGCTCGCCATTTGGTTGTCATTGACAGATATCGTTCGTAATTTTTTAAATTTTGTTTTATTGGAATACCTCGAGTCCCAGCCGCTCCCGTCTGGAGTCAGTGAAACTCTGGCATCCCCAATTGTGGTGTATTGTGAGATTGAAGGTAGTGGGGAGAGGAAGGTGGGGAAGTACCTGGCTATTCAGATCTGGTCACCAAACACGGCCAAAGTCATTTCAATCTAGGTTTCAATTCTAAATGGTGGTCTTACACTAGGGCGATACTGAGAGTATCTTTCACTTTTTAACGTGCCGCAAATATACTATATATTATTTTCAAATGAATTAATTGTGAAATAACACAAAATAATCAAAAAAAAAATATTTGTCCACACCGGGATTCGATCCCGAACTTCGGATTGGGAGTCAAGAGTCTTACCCCTCGACCACGACGGTCGTCAAATTATTTGTTATTTATAATAAGAGTGGCCCTAGTACGAATCCTTGAGGAACTATATCTTTGTTCAAGAAAGAATTACTCGTAACCTACTACGAAGTGACCCTACTACGAATCCTTCCATTTTGTTCAAGAAAGAAGTACCTTCTCGTAATAAGAGTGACCCAAGTACGAACCCTTGAGGAACTCCATTTTGTTCAAGAAAGGATTTGAACATTTGAAAATGTTCAATTTTCAGCAGACATAGAAGTAAGGTAAAAATATTCTTTCATCGGGCACACGCCCACAACATACTTCTATCTCTTGTATCTTCAGTAAGCCAAGCGAACGACAGGCATCAATCGACGTTGCTAATTAAATTAGGGTTTCCAATATCAGGGTCGATAATTTATTGGCCGCGTTTTAGCATCATTAGAAGTGCTGCACGGCGTAGGTGGGTTCGATTGACCGACACACTCAACTTATTAGCAGGTATTAACGCGCAGTATCGAATTGCGAACGTGAACCAGGAAAGTAAATATTACTAGTGTTAGCGAGGCCAGAGTCGATTAGTCCTGGCCTAATAACATCGATAGTGATTTTATCTACAATGTCGGTTATATGTCAACTTCCCGTATAAGTCGACTAGATTAAGCAGTTGACTAAATTGACAAAAAATATGCGTTAAAAAATGGAGTATATAATGTTGGCAGTTCGAAGTATGTTAAGTAAGTAGTAATACGTAATTAGCTCAGTGTTAGAGCTCCGCCCCGGAAAGGCAAAGGTCGTGGGTTCAATTCCTAGGTCTGACCGTGTCTTTTTATGTTTCAAATTTTCGATTGAGTGTCGCTAATATTGTCTTATTAAATAATATTACAATATTACTTTTTAAGTTAAAAATGCAAATAAATAACCAGATTTGGTTGACTTTACATGAATTGTTGTTTGTTTGTTGGCGATCTGCGGTCTTGCTCGGGAACGTTTGACGTAATAAATCGATATTGTCGGTGAAGCTTTTATCGGTTTTACAGGAATTTCATACAAAATGTAAAGATTAAATAGGCCCTGTGAAGGAATTTTTGGTCTAAAATACCTTAGGATAGTAGATATTGTGCCCAGAAGAAGAGTCCCGAAGCAAGTTAATTAGGTAAGGTTAATCAATAAACAATGGTTGTAAAACTGCATATCTCGATACAGGAATGCCCTAGTGAGATGTGCAGCTTATGTTTTTATGTATTTATAATTTTCAATAAATAAATAAATGCTCAAATAGAGTTTAATTATTATTAAAAATGCCTTACAAAGTAATACCCTTTAATCAAAACGTATGGCATAAAATATTTCGATTTTAGGTGTTTAAGGCAACTTTGACATTTGTGACTAAAGTTTTTTTTTTAGTGAAACTTCTATAATAGCCTTGCTGTGGATGAAATGGAAATGACGGATACTGCACCTGCGACGCATCAACTGCGCTCATCGGCCGCTTTGATTATGATTTCACTTTTAAAGGCTCCTATTGGTTGGGATATGAAACGGAAATTACGCTAGGTCTCGCTCATTGGTCGCTTTGATTATGACCTAACTTTTAAGTATTGGTTGAGATTGTTTTGGTAAAGTTTCGCTTCTACCGCGTGTAAACTGCACTCGATTTTTTTAATTGCTCTAACTACCGCTTAACTGATTGAACATTGGTTCTAAAAGTTTTGGAAGGCATACATAATAAATACACCGTCCGCTGGGCACGTAGGGCGAATAAAACGAAGAAAGGGGAGTGTAAGGACAATACATGATGCAAATTTGAATGGTAGAAGAAGACAGCACGATCTAGTGAATCAGACACTTGAGTCGGGCCATGTCAACAGTCAGAATAATAGAAGAGTATGTATGAGACGATGTACGAATGTGAACGACGCAAGGAGTGTGTGTTAAGACCGAGTTGTTTGGCGGTCCGTCTTCTCTGCGTATCCCTGCTAGAAACGCCGTGATGGGTAGTTAGTTAGCGTTCGCTAATTGGGCTTCACGTGGCAGGACACGTGGGCTTTTGGTCACGGGTGCCCGATATCCGGTGCCGAGTGACTTCACGCCCAATGATGGGGTGTCTAATGACGTCATTCGGCACCCGTGAATGCCCGGGCCACGTCTACTGAAGCAGATAAAACTGTTTTTACTGCTCATAACTAGCTATCTGAAAAATAAAATAATGTTACACGAATTTTTATGCGAAAAATTCGAATTTTGCAACAACCGCAAACCGGTTCAAATGTATTCCCAGAAATATATTACAGTGGTTTACAATAATTATTGGCAATATCGAAATTCTTTCTTGAACAGATTTATTTTATTTTATTTTTATTTTTTTTTTATTTGGGAGACCAACAGTTTACATTCATAACAGAGCATAATAGTTATTAAGTGACAATAATTGAACCATTTACAGGTTTCCACATGGGTATTGTATACAAGTGTATTGGTTCCATAGATATTTGCTAAAGAAGAAAAAAATAACATTTCAAGAGACAAGTTAATTAGGGGGGAATAGGGATGGGGTGGGATGGGGGGGGGGAGAATGGGTTAGGTTGAGGTATAGTTATTAAAATATGAGTAAACAAAAAATTAAAAGAGAAAAAAAAAAGAATTTAATATAATGGTGACTGGTGGTATTAGAAATTATTGTTCTTATAAAGTATCGAGAGAGCGTCTGTGTGATTTTAAGGAATGTGGTGCAGAATTAAATATGTCAAATTTTTTGTATTGTGTGTTAAAAGTATTGGACGCACGATAGATGAAAGAGTTCTGCTTAGAATTAGTATTAGTATTAGTACAGATGCCTGTATGGTGCCTAGGAGTCAGTAGGTCCTACGTGAATTGATGACGTCAGTTTTCTTTAAAATCAGTACTTACTGATTCACATTTCATGCTACATGGTAGGTTACCCGTCTTGTTATTCCTTGCCTTGTTATTTTTCAATTATTAATTAGGAAAAAAATGTCAACTTCGAGTGTACGCGAGTTTTCTGGAAGATTCATACAAATTTCAAAGACACTCCTGAAACACAGAAATCCTATAATAGTGATCTATTTTAAAGAAAGCTTTTGTCACCAATTAACATAAAGCCTCTGTACTCATTTTCTTTTCAAGATAAAAATTCGATACATGGACATTTTCGACATCGCCAGAAGCGTGTTTTATTTTATTTCGCCAAGCTCAGGCACAAATATTAAAACGTTTTTCGATAATTATTTAAAGAATTCAATTATACAATAAAACCATAACCGAAAATAGATTCGTAAGTAGGAGATTTTGAACTTTAATGCAGTTTTTGTAACCCTGATACTTTATTGAAGTGAAAACTTCTTTAGCACCGTTGTGATTTGATATTCGATGTAACGAAAAAGCGACACTAAAAAGAGACAAACAACATACATCCATAGGATTTAGCCTGCGAGAGAATGAGATAGAATAATCGGTCTCCTCTTTGTTCGGTGCTTCGTAGCCTCTCCACTCTTGTCTACTTTAGTTTTCTGAAGGTTTCACTCCTACTGCGTGTGAACTGCACACCTTCCTTTTTCCTTGACCCCTTTTTATGTTCTTAACTGATGTCTAATTCAATATTTTCTTTTGTTTCAGGTAAGGATTTTTTATTTCTTTTGGAAAATTCGGTGGTAAGTCAGTTTTGGATTAAAAAACAAACGTTTTTTTAAAATTATGGGCAAACATTCATGATTTACTCCAATTTGGGAGGCGGGTATGAGTACCGCCGTCCCGAGAACCATTCAACATCTTTGCCGTAGGACACCCCAAGTGATTCGCTACGTTTGGTGACTTCATGGGGTGAGGTTTGTCTAGGCAGCTTTACCTTAAGCCTCGGCAACCCGAATTTTTACCGATTTCTTACATATCTCCCTTAAGCATTTGAAGTTTTTAGGCTCTTAAAAAAATATATGTTATTTTTGAAGATAATATCTAGATGCTGCCCACGCCGAAACGCAATTGTATGAAATTCCCTCGATAGAAAAAAATCGCAAAGTATGCTCCAAAAATTATTAAAACAAGTCTGTTTCTATTATCTTATAAATAATATTTGTGAAAAAATGGCGAATTCATATTTGTGAAAAAATACGAATTCGCCGAAATAAATTAAAGTGTGAGCCTCGGGCAAACCCCCGATAAACGTGGTTATTTCTCGCCTTAAACAATGGCCGGCCGACCTAGAAACCGGCCCTATACTGTGTATTTCCCGTGCCTCGCGATTCGTGACGTATTTCCAAAGACCTTGTCTCTTCCCACTTCCCACCCGCCGCACCACGTGGTGGGCCCCGGCCGCTAATGTCACCTGTCACGTTGACGTTTGGCGCTGTCACGTGACCGCTGGCCGGCTTCGGGCATGCGCCACATAGCGTGAGGCAAATGCCGAGCCCCATTTGACGACTGCACCACAAGAGCCAAAGACCAAATTCGTTTAAACTAGGCGATGCCCGGGCTTTACACAGAGTTTTCGAAATCAAATCTAGACAGTGACCTTCCCCTTGTTTTTAAGGTCACATGTGCAAAGTTTCATCAACCTCGGCATAAAACAGTAGGTTTGCGTACAAATCAAATCCACACCGTTGCCAGTCCGCTAGTGCTAGTACACCACATACAGACACTCTCCTTTATATTTCAAGCAATTTACACAAAACCTTGACAAATTATATGCCTAAACCTTCCCCATGAATCGCTCTATCTATTGGTGAAAACCGCATAACAATTCATTGTATTTTCAGTAGTTTTTGAGTTTGTCGCGAACAGACAGACAGAAGCGGCGGAGGACTTTAATTTATAATATGTAGAGAAGTATTGGACACCTACTTCGATAAGCCGATTTAACAGTTCCATGCCAATTCAGAATCAAGTCAACTCAACACCTCTTCGAAAAGTCATTAAAAGTTATGATAAAAAAGAATGAAAAATAGCCCATAGCCTAACCCAACGTACCTATTTCACAATTTTTTTATAAAAATTTTACATCACTTTTAATGACTTTTCAAAGGAGGTGTTTAGTTGGTTTCATTCTGAGTTGTCCGGTCACCGATTTAACAATACATTATTATAAAACTAGCGCAGACCACCGAAAAATCACGGATTTCTGAATTCTCAACAAATCAGTTCCAATTTTGATAATGATTGAAATTGAATCTGTTGAAAATATTATTTTAATAGGTAGATGTACTTTATCGCTCGTCTGAAATCTCCAAATAAACACTTTCAAGTTTGAAAGTGACACTTGCGGGGTTACGTTGGTTTGGTAGCCAAGAAAAAAGGCATATTTGCTCGATTAAAAAAATAATTAAAGTATGAATTATTTAATTCGAAGTGTTGAACAACTTCTCAACAATATTGGAAAAAAAAACGAGTGTGCTTTAAAGACCACACGACTGAAGTAAAACTTCACTAACTTATAAAAGAACATATGACATTGAAACACATTAAAAAGAGAAACGAAGCGTGGGCAAAAGTTGCACATGCTTCGTTTCCTTTTTTATTGATCACCGATCGCATCACACTTTTCGTAACGTTTCATATTTTTTTGGAACGTATTCATCGTTTTACCCCCCAAGTGTCGAGCGTGCGTAAAGAAGTTTTACTTCAAAAATTCGTAAAATTCAGCCGGTGGGGCCCGGTTTCGGCTAATTCGGTCCATGAATATAGTGAAGAGGATTGGCGACGTAGGGCACCCTTGTCAGAGGCCAATTTCCACATCAAATTCTTCCGAAACTTTACCCTAAAGCTTGGAGGACTCGACGCTTAAATCCTTAGAGTCTTCGGGTACGTTCTCCTACTTCCCAATCACTATCGTCAAGGCACAACCGAGGAACCGGCTAAAGGGCTCGGACGTTGAGATTCATTCACGGCAGACCGACCACCATACACATTCTGGCTGGTACTGCCAGATGACGAGAGAGGTATCCCACCCGGCATAAATGTTCTTCATATCACAATAGTTGTTTTCATTATCTTTTCTTGCAGATGCTTGCAGCATACGCAAGATGCCATTACCCTGCGAGCAGCCGCCTTTTATGTTTATCTGTTATCTTTTTTTAATTAGTTTCTTATGTAAGCACTTGCATACTGCTTCCTAACACCGTATGCAGGGACACTGGAGGTCTAGATTCGTTCAAACTTAAATGTAGATTCGTTTTTCAAATTAGAGTCCTTGCGAGAGCCTTGAAGGGGTAACCATCTGTTACTTAAACCAAGGCGGGTAAGTAGTAGATAACCTCCAAAGTCCCTATATTTTAAAAAGGGTACCAGAAACTATTCTCCAAATATCTTAACATATTTTCTTGGCTTCTCAGCCAACCAGAAAAAGCTTACGCTGGGATCCTGGAAAAAAGATTTAATTAAAGCAACTAAAATATTTATATCTAATTTTCAAATCAAAAATACACAATTTTGCATTACTTAATAGTGCATCATCTTGAGTACACAATTTGTTTGTAAGACAATTGCAGTAGTCACAGAGGTATGTATGGATGGGATGTATTGACTATTCTAGTCACGTGGGACCATAGCACGAAATCGACATTAACTAATAATAAAATCTGAATGACGTCAATCGCACTGACAAACATATTTATTAGAGCACCTGTCACGTGGTTAAAACCATAAATGCATTATGAATAAGTTTAGTAGATTTTTAGAAGGTCGATCGAGACAGATTAGGTATAACTTAAATACACAATACCGGTTAATACCGGTCAAGTGTCCCACAAGGGTCCCTCCCGGGAGTCATTCCTCGGCTGGCTTAGTCCTCCATCACGACACATGCAACATTTTCCGCTTACTGTGGTGGTAGTAGGATATTTTCAAATATTGTTAAGTTTTCGTAACCCGGGAATTTTTATCTTTTGTTTAACGTTATTTTTACTGTTTATTTAGTCTTTCCACACATATTTTTCATCCTTGCACTGTTACAACTCATTGCCTAGGTAAGGTGTTGGGGTCGGCTCTTCTCGTTCTCAGGCTATAACTTCTTCGGTTCTGAGTATCGCCTTCATCCAGGCCGTTTCTTTGAAATATGTTGGAGCATTGAGTCTTACAGGAGTTCTTTGGTCTTCCTCTGGATGACTGTCGATGAAGCTACATTAACATTGCCTGCTTCACTGTGTGGTCTGATGGTCTCCGTCTTATATGCCCATACCATCTCAACTGTCGTTCCTCCACCGTACTGTTTATGTCCGTGACACCCAGGCTACCCACTTATATTGCAAAACGTAATACCACACAAGCGTCCCAAGTGCCTCCAATCGCCTGGAGCCAGTGAGATTATGGCATCCCCAATCGGGGTATGTTGTGAGGCTGAAGGTAGTGGGTAGGCGAAGGAGATGGGGAAAGGAAGGTGGGTAAGTTCCTGGTTATTCAGATCTGGTCACCAAACACGTCTATTGCCATTTTAAGCAACGTTTCAAGTAGGTGTATATGGTGGTCTTATACGAAGGCGATACTAAGAGTATCTTCCACTTTGAAACATGCCGCCAATATGCCTTATTTCATTTTAAATAATTAATTGTGAAAACACAAATCAATCAAATTAAAATTCCTTACGTACGTCGGGCTTTGAACGCGCTACCTCGGGTCGCTAGTCGAGAGCCTTGGCCCTCGACCACGGTGGTCGCCTTATAACTATATTCGGTGCATATCTTACTGTAATAGCCTTATAATCTTAGGTTTTACTAGTGAATTTTAGAATTTTCTGGAAAATCTGAAGATTTACCGTAGTACGGGCTTTTACAGTAACACATGCATCTAGGGCATGTAGAGCGAACGAAAGAGGAAAGGAGTGTAAGGAAAATATATGACGCAAATGTGAATGGTAGAAGAAGTCAGGGATGCCCGAGAAAGACATGGCACGACCAAGTGAATCAGATACTTGAGTCGGGTCATGTCAAGGGTCCGAATAATAGAAGAGCATGTATTAGACGATGTGTAAATGTGAACGAGGCTAGGAGTGAGGTTGTGCCAAGACCGAGTTGTTTGGCGTTCCGTCCTCTTTGCCTACCCCTGCGGGGAAAGTTGGTTACATACAGATACTACTTCTGAGAAAGTATTGCCAAATGTATGCAATCGAGGTTCAAGCGAGTATCTAAATGACTCAGTCCTGATATTGTTGCTACAATTAAAAATAATTTTAGATCGAGTAGCTCTTGTTGTTATTTGGCTGTCTATCCTCATACACCTGTGATAATATATTAATTACACACTTTCTCCTCCAATTGGCAGACTGTAGAAAAAAAACGTGATTTTTTCGGGCGTGCCCCACTTTACGATTTTTTTTCCTAAATTATTTTTATAAACGTTTTATTTATCTTCAGTCAGTTTTTTTTCTTATTTTAACACGGGTTAATCTAATAACACACGAGTTTATAAACGAGTGTACAAAAGTGTGCGTTCCGCTAAAACGCAGAAACGAGTCCCGGTACGATCAAGGGAGTCATCCAAGTGGAATGTTCGGGAATATTACAGAACACTCTCGATTGTTGTGGAATGTTCTGGAGTGATCCATTCAAAGCCTTTTTTGTTTGGATGGGGTTACCCATTGGTATATAATAATATATAAAGCAAGATCCTTCGTGGGTTCGAACGTCAGTTCAATCTCATATTAATTCTCTGAGCGAAGCCGGGTACCCCAGCTAGTATATAAATAATAATACATACAATTAATATACTGGATATTCTTTGTTTCACATTATTTAATCAATTTTTCTAAGGACTCTTAAGGAATTCTATAGGATTAATTTTAAGTTTATTATAATTAAGCGCACATGAAGTGAAATAACACAAAGCTGCGCTGTATAAATACGAATAATGAATATTTAGGTAAGTTCTTATCTTTTGTCTTTCAACGCCTCTGTTTTTCTGAATCAACTTAACGTCGTTTTTAAAGAGTTCCGAGCTTTTCCTGTTTTATGTCGGCTATTCCTGATCTGCCAAACAATAACAATTAAAGCGGAAAATAATAATAATTATGACCGAGTTTTAATTTAGAAAATAGACCGAGCGACTCGCGCGCCACCCGCGAGAGCGGTGAAAACGGCAAGCTCGGCGCGTTTTTCCCGCCATTTAGCTAATCATCAGCCGCCATTATGCTATCACCATCATTGCACGCGTGCACTTAATTAAGTTTATTATCATCAATAAAGTTAGCAATTGTCCCAGAATGACGTCTTGTAACTTAATTCTGCTAGGTGCACTGAACCCATTATCTCTAGAAATGTCGTCAATAGTGAAAACTTCTTTAGCACCATTTAATCCCAACTCCTTAGTGTGTTTACAAAAGCTAAACAATATAAACTTAACTAGTAATAGCAGTAAAGTTAAAGAGACTAACATTTAGTGAAACAGATCTCCCACATAATGCTGTTTCTACTTTCTTAATTAGTTTCTCAGAAAATTGGTTTAACCGCTAATAAATCATTTTAAACACCTTAAAAAATTGACATTTAGATTCGTATAAATAAGTCGTCTCAAAGTGGTTTAATCACAGTTTGAAAATGGCCTTGTAAGCCGAGACAGCTGTAACAAAAATAAAAATACTTGTTTATAAAGAGCTTCTTATGCAAAACTCGATGAAAATAATAAACGAGTGTGCTTTAGACCAGTGGTCCCCAACCCATGGGCCGCGGCTCGGTACCGGGCCATGGACCAAGTGGTAATGGGCCGCGCAAGGACTTGCTTAAAAATCAAAATACTTTTGAAAAAAAAGTTTAAGTTGTTCCACAAACCTTGTATTTTCTCTACTATGTCTCTACAACTTATGTAACACAATTTTTTTTTTTTTATTATATATTGTACAAATATTTTGTTATTAAAAAAAAAACTACATTCAATGCTACTCCCCCCAGTGGGCCGCGGTAAAATTATCAAACTTTGACGGATCCGCGGCGACAAAAAGGTTGGGGACCACTGCTTTAGACCACACGACTGAAGTAAAACTTCACTAACTTATATCTCCCTCTTATCCTCACCCTCCTTATCCTCATCCTCATCCTTAATCTTTATCCTTATCCTTATCACTCCCCAAGTCAAGCATACGTAAAGGCCCGACTTCGCCTCGCCCGATCACCGTTCGCATTGATTACCGTTCGCATCACACTTTTTCGTAACGCATTCACCAGTTTACCCCCCAAGTCGAGCGTGCGTAAAGAAGTTTTACTTCAAAAAGCGATACTATAAATAGACAAACACATACATTTACAGGATTTAGCATGCGATAGAATGAGATAGAATAATCGGTCTCCTCTTTGTGCGGTGCACTTTAGTTTTCTGAAAATTTTATTTCTACCGCATGTGTGTACTGTACATCTTCTTCAATGGCGCTACAGCCCATTTCGAGCCTTGGCCTCCTTCAAGATAAGCCTCCACCGCCCTCTGTCCTCGGTCATCGTCTTTCAATCTGCAACATGGAGTAAGTCCTCTTGCATCCTTCCTGACATCATCCTCCCATCTCAGCCTAGGTCTGCCCGCCTTACGTTTACCTCCCGGGTATCCTTTTAGAACCTTCTTCGGTACTCGTGTGCTTGGCATTCGGTGCACATGTCCGGCCCATCTTAGTCTTTGGAACCTTAAATGGGTGGAGAGTCTGGGAGCTTGCTTAATATTCGTAGAGCGTGTGTATACATAGCATATATTTTTTAATTATCGTACTAGAGTTCCAACTGCACGGAGCCAGGGATTTTAGCATCCTTAATTCGGAGTATTTGATTAATTTTAGCAGAAATAAAGGGAAAAATTGAGCTAACTTTGGCCACACGGACACTCCCTCAACACACTTTAATCAGTATATCTCTCCACTTACATAGAACAATATTTGAGAAGCACGCTATTATTATAGTCAAAAAAAAACTTAGAGTAATTTCACACAGAGTGCACGCCAAAATACCGCTCCTCATAAATCGTTTAAATTTATAGCGAATAATACCGAAAAAGTTATAATTCTACCGGCAATTGTTTTCGTTAAGATCTATTCAGCGAAAGATCTACATTAATGATTTATGAGCGGTCTCATAAAGTGATTTAATCATTTTGAACAATCTATACGAAGTGACAGTTAAGTGAATATTGTTGCCCAAATAAATATCCGATTATTACAAGTACCTATCAACTAATACTGCGCCCAAATCAACAAATATTGCACTAACTTGACGCTACGTCATATGTGGTCAATAGTGTAATAGCTAACGCGATCGCTCAGGCACACCTGACGGACCGAGATCGAATCCTACCTAATCCAGAAGAATTTTAATATTTTTATTTTTTCCTAAATAAATATCCGAGTTCCAAACCTTCCCAAGATGAACAGGCAGAAGAAATCACAAAAAAGGTGACATCTAGCGATTCTGAAGAGGATAATCTCAATACTAATAAGACTACCAAATCTACAGGAAAAAATGCACCCGAATTAGACGATATAAATATGGAAAAAATTATCCTACACATCGCCAAAAATATGGAAAATATTAAAAAAGAAATTATAACAAAAATGGAAAAAATCACAGCTGAAACCCAAAAAAGTATAGAATTTATTAGTAATCAATATGACGAACTAATAAAAAAGATAGATCTAACTCTCATTCAAAACAAGAAAATTGAAGGGGAAATTGCAATCATTAAAAAGGATCAACAAGACAAAAATACCACTATAAAACATTTGGAAATAAAACTATCTGACCTTGAAACTAAATTCCGCTCAAATTACTTGGAAATAGCCGGCATCAAGCATTCAAGTGGCGAAGTGGCGGCCGAAATAGTTACAAAAGTTGCTGCAGCAGCTGGCCTGGAGATCAAATATGGCGATATAACCGACGTAAAAAGAATACCGGACAGACGTACTGATGCCCCCCCCAAACTGCTAGTTCACTTCGTTAACAAAACCGCAAGAGACAACCTCCTCGCCGTAAGAAAAAACATCAACTACGCTGCCATCAAAGGACTTGCACAAGACAAGATATACATTGGAGAAGAACTCACCCCATATAATAAAGAACTTTTATGGCAAACAAAAAAATTTGCCAATGAAAACAATTATGCATATGTCTGGTACAAGGATGGAAGAATCATGATGAGACGCCTCCCGAACGAAAAAATTACTTATATTAAACATGTAGATGACTTAAAAAAAATAACTTAAAATATTGGAAAATTTATCCTCTCATATTTCATCACAATCTACAACATCATACAAAAATGGATTCTGCAACTACTAACATAACGCCTAACAAATCAAACCTATCAATCTACCATCAAAATATCAGATCAATAAACAAAAACTTTGACCATTTTCTCATCCAACTCGACTTTACTAAAATCAAATATGATCTAATTATCCTGACAGAATGTTGGCTAACACCTTACTATACTCCTAAAAACATCCCCAATTATACCCACCATCAAACCTCAAATCACTACAGACAAAACGACGGCATAGTTTTATATACATTAAACAACTCTCCCAACACATATAACGTCAAAGAAATTACCATCACAAACTCAAACTGTCTTCAAATAACATACAGCATCAACACATGTATCATTGCACTTTACCGCTCTCCTTCTAAACCTAACATCTCCCCCTTTTTGCATGACTTAAACTGTTATCTTACCGAGCTAAAAAAATCAAAGAACCTAGTTTTAATTGGAGACCTAAACATTAATATTCTAAAAAACAATGAACATCCCCAGTGTCAAGATTACTTAAATACCATCATGTACCATGGAATGGAAAGCACAATAAACTCACCAACACGATGTACACCACACTCTTCCTCCTGCATCGACCATATTATGGTTAAATCATCTAACCAATACACCTCTGAAATCCATATGTCATCAATTACAGATCACTACGCTACCTCCTTCATAATGAGTTCCAAAAACAATGTAAAAAGCCAAACACCAACCGAAATAACAAAGAAAACAATTAACTATGAACACCTCAACAAAACGATTAGTTCTAAATCCTGGGACAGACTATACAATATAACTAACGTAGAGGAGGCCTGGAACTACTTTTCTACCTACCTACAAGACACCCTTGTACAAAACACAAAAATCACCTCAAAAACCATTCCTAGAGCTATCAAACCTATCAAACCATGGATAAACCATACTATCATCAACTGCATTCGGAAACGCAACTCTATACATAAAAAATGTGCCACGAATCCGTATGATATCACACTCCATAATTTCTACAAAAGATACAGAAATATTTGCACACAGGTCATTAGGAAGGCCAAAAATCTATACTACAATAAAAAAATTTCCGAGTGTAACAATGACCCTAAAAAAATATGGAAAGTCCTCAAGGAAGCTACCAATTCAAATAAAGCCACCGACTCTTTAAACTCTCTCAATATCAATGATACCACTGTAGACTTTACATCGAACCCCAACACAATTGTCAACTATATAAACAGTTATTTTGCAAATATAGGTCCAGAACTAGCAAAAAAAATCCATCCAAATAACCATATGCTAGGCCCTAGCGACCACCCCCCCAATAATGAATTCACATCCCACTTTGTTCTTAAAACGGTTACAGAGAAAGATGTTTCTATGGTAATAAACTCTTTAAAAAACTCTTCATCCACCGGCATTGATGAAATATCCAACAGTGTTCTTAAAAAAATTGCCCCTGTTATAATTCAACCATTAACTCATCTGCTGAACATTAGCATCCGTCAAGGATTATTTCCAACCATTCTAAAACAAGGTCTTATTATCCCTATTTTCAAAACAGGCTCCAAACTTGACATTAGTAATTATCGTCCTATTACGCTACTCAATTCCCTGTCCAAAGTATTTGAAAAGATCGTCAACAATAGTCTTATGGAATACCTGGAAACCAACAACCTACTTTCGCCGCGGCAATTTGGCTTCAGAAACCATAAAAGCACAAACGATGCCATAGCCACCGTCTCTGACTATATCTCTGGCCACCTCGATAAGGGCTCAAAATGTCTATCCGTATTTCTTGACCTATGTAAAGCGTTTGATACAATATCACACGCCAAATTAGAACGCAAAATGTTCAATATAGGTATTAGGAATAATGAATTAAGCCTACTCTCCAGCTTCTTATCTGACAGATCCCAATGCGTTAAACTCAGAGCTACAAAGAGTCAGAATTTGCCCATTAGTTACGGTGTCCCACAAGGCAGTGTTATAGGTCCAACGCTCTTCCTAATATATATTAACGAGTTATGTAACCTAGATATCGATGCCACTATTGTCAGCTTCGCTGACGACACTGTCCTGCTATTCCAAGCGAAAGACTGGCCTACCGTTTATTCGCAAGCGGAGGAAGGCATTCAAAAGGTTAAATACTGGCTTGACTCAAACACACTAACTCTCAATGTACAGAAAACAAAATACTTACTGTTTAGTCTCACCAATATCACAAAACCAAACCTCCACCCCCAATTAAAAATACACGAATGTAAAAACTCATCTCCGAACCTGAATTGTAACTGCCCATGCCTTGAACAAGTAAACATTATAAAATATTTAGGAATAACCTTTGATACACACCTAAATTGGAAGCAACATATACTTAACACTACAAACAAAATCCGCAAATCCATATACTTTTTCAAACAAACACGTAATTTCCTCAACCTACACCTTCTAAAAACAGTGTATTACTCACTGTGCCAATCACACATCGAATACGGAATTTTAGCTTGGGGTAACACTTATTCTAGTGCCCTCGACCCCATCATTAAAGCACAAAAACTAATAATAAAAATAATCCTTAAACTTCCTCTTGCTACCAGCACGGATACGATCTTCAACATCTTCAACGTTATGGACATTAAACAGCTCTACGCAAGATCCATCTTAGTTAATTTACATAAAAACAACATAACCCTATACAAAGCAACACAATCGATACACAATACCCGAGCCAAAAACAAAGAACTCCTCCAAACTCCCTTTTCTAAAACCACATTTGGACAAAGACACTTTAAATACATAGCTTGCAAACTACACAATACACTACCAGCTACGATTAGACAAACCGAATCAATGACCAAATTCAAACAAGTTGTAAAGAAATGGATTATAAGTACTGGTCGTCACACTATTGCAAACATCTGTAAAATAAACTACAAATAGACAGAAATATCCATCTACATACGTCCTTACCCATTTAAAACAAATTAAAATTATAAAATCCTAAATAATCTAAATCCATAAATAGATTTGACAGGATTTACTACTGTACTGTATCTCTTCCCTCATTTATAAGAAAACTCTCTTTATGTGATTTACCCGCACTTTCAATCATCTTTATGTTTAATTGTTAATTATATTACTCTTATATATGATATGTAATTATGTACCTCTACGCCTGTCTCAAGACAGGTATACCCTAGCGAGACAGGCATCGAATAATAGATTGTAAACATCACGTATATAGATCAATAAAAAAAAAAAAAAAAAAAAAAAAAAAATAGTCTATTAGATACTTTTTTTAATTCCCCTTTTTTATTTATATTATTTTGTTTATTTATATTCCTCGTAAAATGGCTGAGTGCTGGGCAACCTCTACACAAGATTAACTTTTAATTATTGCACCACTCTACCGTCAGAATTTGTCAATTTGCCAAAATCACGCTGCGGATGCCGGGATGCCGTAGATACCCTGCCCCGATACACTCCCCCCAATGGACGCATGACCAAGAACCGCCACGTGGTCCTATCGACTTTGTCCTCCGACCGGGAACGAGTCAGTCTGATTTCTTCTCCCGTCGGTTACCGAGCAAAAATCCGGTCGATATTCCGGTCGCCCAAGTTCAAATCCCCGACCGGACGGAAAATAATAAAACCTACCTATCTATGTGTCTACTGCGGTCTAGCTGTAAGAAAATATATAAAAATTACTTTTTGAAACCGTGGGGAAAATTCGTATCTCTCTTCTTCTTGATATGTTAATAATATACGTGTTTGTATGTTTGTAATAATTAGACATCGGATTATATGCACTAACAAAGTGCCAAAATATGCACTAAAAAAGGCCGAAATATGCACCAAAAACGCTTGATATGCCTAAAATATGCACAAATCAAAATAAAAAAAAAATATATATTTTAATTAAAGACGATACAAAAACCAATGACAAAAACAGCGAAATATTCTTAAAATTATGCATAGTTTTTGTGACAATATAAAATTAAGTGTTTTTCCATATTTTAGAGAGCAAAGTTGTGAAGTTTGTCACCGAGTATTAATTTGAACATCGAAAACTAACGTCATTGGACAAAATTTAAAATTTGGCACCATTTCTGGAGATAGCTGTTTAGGCAGGATATGACCTGTACCGTTGAGGCATGCATTAATGTTCTTTATATCTTCAAGACTCGAGTTTTTAAGCAAAAGAGCGTCTAAATTTTTACAAATCTTTTCCGTTATTGAATTAAAAAGGGCGTTTGTGAGTTCGATCACAATGATCGGACTCACAAACGCCCTCCAAACAATTTCCAGTGTATTTCTATTGATTTAATTTATCTATGGCATCTGGTAACTTGTGGAATTGTGTTGAGATGAGGCTGATATTCTGTTTAGTGGGTGCGTCTTCAAATGCTAGCTTGCTTGACTGAATTGCAATGGCTTCAGAATTGTCAAATTGACCAACTACTTGTTTCCTTGACGAAAAGGAAACAAAATATGCACGATTGGGGAAAAAAGGTTAAAACATGCATTAACGTCGTAATTAGAGAGTTATATGCATTTGCATATGCAAATGCATATAATCCGATGTCTAGTAATAATAATATAATAATTGGATATATAAAACAATGTCGGGTTAGTTACACCATTTACAACTCAAGAACGGCTGAACCGATTTTTATGATCTTTGATTTGTTGGATTTGTCTCCGCCCCGAATAGCAGAATAGCTATTAAAATATCCAAAAAAAATCACGAAAAAAAATTATGAAGAAAATTGTTTTCCTCATACATTTTGTAAGGAACGAATTCTCATCTTTTGAAAGAGCTGCAGCAATATTGTGATAAGTATAATATTGAATAGTGAGTGAATTACAAAAATTCAAAAACTTCAAATGTCAATTCGCTGATTTTTTGATTTTGTTCTTAAACATAATATATAATGCTGCCCCTCTTTTTTACACACTAAATGTCAATAGTCGAAAATGAGACAAACGGTGAACGTATCTCTGACTGCACCTCTCCAAAGGAAAAATACAATAATTATAATAAAACTCCCTCACACGCGTATAAAGGAAATGAAACGCAATTCCCTTAAGTAAGTTAAAAAATAAGAAAATCTCAAAAAATATAAATCCATACACAACGCCATCTCTGATACTGATAAAAACAAAACACGGACAGTTACGCATCGATAATTGCTTTATTGTGTAATTTTTACTTATGCTGGTACGTACAGGCAGTTTTATCCTTGATGTATTTGAATGAAATATGTTTTATACTTTTGTTATTCGGCGGTACTTCATTTTTTCGCACCCTTTCCGAGACACTTAGTTATGTTTTGTGTAAGTAAGTATATCGTATTTTTCTTAAAATCCCGCCGCTAAGTATTTACATAAAAATGTTAATATTTTATTTTGGTTTGGTCCCGTGCTTTAGAAGTTGATATGACGCGTATTTTGATTCGTAGAGCTTTTTGTTTTCTGTTCCAAAGCTCAGTCGATTTACATTTTTAAACTTCAATGTTAAACAGTCCATTATTTCGTAACTTGCATTTTCGCACTACGTTTCGTAATTTTAGTCTATTTTCTACTCTTTTATGAGCGCCTAATGTCGTTTTACGACGATATAATTTTCACGCCGAGTTTATTACCGACGACGTTAAAATATAAACATAACGCACTAGTAAACCAGTTACTAAAATCATAATGAACACTACGACATCTTCTTTTGTTATATTTTTCGTGAGTTCAATCTTCTGTTAGAAGAGTCTTCCATCTTTGCACAAGCAACGTTTTCGCATTATAGTGATGGTAGTAGGAGTAATCTAATTATTCTCATGTTATTTGTATCCCCGGAATGTTTGTCTTTCTTTTTAAAAATATTTTTTTTTAAATCAGAGTATGCAGATCTGAAGTGAAATCTTCAGTAAACTAAAGTAGACAAGAGTGGGAAAGTTACGAAGCACCACACAAAGAGGAGACCCATTATACTATATCATTCTCTAGCAGGCTAAATCCTATAGATGTACGTGTGTGTCACTTTTTAGTGTCGCTATTTTTCGTTTCATAGAGTTTCAAATCACAATGGTGCTAAAGAAGTTTTTACTTCAAAATAACGATTACATTTTTATTATCACTTTTTGTTGTTTTATAAAAAAAAAAACAAATTAATAAAAAAATCACAGTGTTTCAATTGCGGTCAGAAATTTAGTTTGCGTAGAGGTGCACATTTAAATTTTTCTATAGTAAACTTCTAAATTCTAATATAAAGCGTGGTATTTTTTCTTCATGGCACCGTATTTCTCACCATGACAGTAAGGGAGATACAACGATTTCTATGAGACTTAGTGAGCTGTTCCCAAAAGCGAACAATTTAGTCTGAGGGGTTAAGAATCTCTGACTTATACTATACTCGTATCTGTATTCTTTAATACTTTAGAAATTTCGTACGCACTTGAGTTCTTTGGCACGCAGACTCTCCTTGAATCTCCGCCGACTAGTTATGGATAGGTGGGTAGTATAGTATATCCCTAGTCACGTACGTGACAAGCACGCCGTAGCATCACGTGCGACTTGACGATCTCCTCAAATAAAAAAAATAATAATATCTCATGGCGTTTGTTTTCGTTAATTAGGTCCAATTTAGTTTACTAAATTTCAACCGTCTCCTCCGTGATTGACGATGTGGCGATTTGAATTGTTCAAATTCTGAATTGTACGTTTGGAGGTAGGCAGAGAGGATGGACCGACACGTAATAAATCTTGCCTTGGCATACGCTCCTTGCTTTATTCACATCCACGAATAGTCTTATATATAATAATAATAATAATTTGGCTGATTTATAAAGCGCCGTTTTCGTGATAAATCACCTCAAGGGCGCTGTACATATAAGCATACAATATTAATAAAATAAAATTAATACGATAGGCTTACAACTAAGATTCAAAATTATAACTAGGGACTTACATTTGTATATATACGTATACATACTCTTCTGTTATCCCAAATGTTGTCTCCAGTGTTTGATTCACTTAATCGTGCTTTGTCTTTCTCGGGCATACCTGATTTCTTCTACTTTATCTTCTATAGTTCTATGATCACTAATAGTTAATTATTTGTTACTTTGGTGTTATCTCATTTTCACTGTACTGTTATTTCATCGATCACTAGTAGTTGTTTCATTGTCACTATAGTGTTATTTCATTGATCACTGTAGGGTTATTTCATCGATCACTAGTAGTTATTTCATTGTCACTTTGGTGTTATTTCATCGATTATTGTAGTGTTATTTCATCGACTACTAGTAGTTATTTCATTGATCACTATAGTGTGTTATTTCATTATCACCATAGTGTTATTTCATTTATCACTGTAGTGTTAGGGGGCATCCATTAATTACGTGAGCAGTTTTTTTTTTCAAATCTAGACCCCCCCCTCCCCCTCGGTGAGATAAATTTGTGCCAATTCGTATATTTTTTTCAAGTAACCTGAAATTTTGCTGGACCCCCCCCCCTCCCGTTTGTGCTCACGTAATTAATGGATGCCCCCTTATTTCATTGATCACTATAGTTTTATTTCATCGATCACTAGTAGTTCTTTCATTGTCACTATAGTGTTATTTCATCGATCACTAGTAGTTCTTTCATTGTCACTATAGTGTTATTTCATCGATCACTAGTAGTTCTTTCATTGTCACTATAGTGTTATTTCATCGATCACTAGTAGTTCTTTCATTGTCACTGTAGTTTTATTTCATCGATCACTAGTAGTTATTTCGTCGATCACTAGTAGTTATTTCATTGTCACTATAGTGTTATTTCATTGATTACCTACTAGTAGTTGGCGGAGTTTGGACATTATTTATTTATCTTCTCGTAAGATTTTTCTTATCTGAATACTACATCAGGCATCCCCATTTGAGAATGTTTGCGTTGAGTGAAGTCGGGAGGGGAAGGAAATGGGGAAGAGAAAGGTTGGGAACGTGGTTTTAGTTTATTTTTTTAGTACGCATAGTAGGCTCTAATGCAAAAAAATCTCTCAGGGCCTATGTCATCTTCTGGAGTGCTATGTGGAGGTTCTTTTTATGGAAAGGAGAGGAAATTCTGGGAAGAAAAATGTCTATAGATTATTATTAATTTAGTTCCAGCTTCTTTCAATAGATGTCGATAGCTTAGTTTGTACCTAATACGAAGTTTTTTGCTATGTCGCAACAGATGGCAGTTGAATAGTATATCAGAAAAGTACCTTCTATCGCCGTTCGTGTCTTAGGTACGAACGGTTACGACGATGGCCGAAAGCATCGGCCAGATTGGGCGGGCTCCAATAGTCCGATCACAGCAGCGGCAAAACTACTTAAGAGCCTAGCCTAGCAAGGAGGTCTGTCCATTTTAATATTCATGGTAAATATTTACGATGACAAAATATATCAACAGAACAATTTTCAACACCAAATTTCAGGAGCGTCTATTGATTTTGCTAATATTATTGTATTATTGTAATTTCCCTTTGTTCTGAGTTCATGTTTTATAGTAGATAACACATTTTTATGTATTGCTCTACTTTGATATGATTTCATGGCCATTCTGTGCGACATATTACTTATTACTGCCTCACGACTGTCGACTTCAGACACGAAATAAATAAAACACATAATACAATAATATTAACTGTTATTTAATTTCCTTGTGCGTACGTACCTACGTGTGACATTTTCAAAATTGGAACTAATGTGTGTATTAAGGTGAAGATTTTTGCTAAATCACTATCATCATCATCATCATCAAATAGAATTAACATCCTAGAGACTGTACGGTTGAAATTTAAGAATCCGGCTATGAATGCAAAACCGTTTTCGTACGTCGAGTTTGTATACAAATCTACTTTTGTAATAGAACCGAATTAAAGCAATGCCAAAAGATGGCGCCACTTACGTTAACAGTTTGCGTGAGGAGCATCTCCTGGCAGGTGTAAGTACTACCTACTGGATTTGTAATTTCGTGAATTTCTCCGGGTATGGAGAGATTGATGATAATATGATTAATATTGTAGCAGGCAGGCAGTTGTGATAATAATACCACTCGTCTATATATTAAATGTATATGACGTCATTGCCTGTCGCGGTTTCTTTGTCCCGGTGACTAGCTGTCACTGGATCCCAGTAAACCAGTTCCTATAGGATCTATAAAATGGTCACTAACACTCAAATTGGGCGAAGCTGAACCAAAAGCCGCCCGCAGGGCCTAGCACCAAAAACCTGCGGACCGGATTTTTAACAGCTAATTTTGGATTAATCTTTACCACGAATCGGTTTACATTAAAAATATTCTTTGAGTAAATTGAAGCTTTTCCTACCATTGAGTAGAATTAAAATAACATTTTCAATTACTTCTTAAAAACTTTAAACGTAAACTACTAAAAAAATTGTTTTTTATTAGAAATGTATGAACGGTTGAACGCAAAAGAAACAGCTTTTTTTTAAATAAACTTTTATGGCTAAAACTATCGGTGACAGTTTCCACTGATTAACTTTTTTTTCTTTTAAAATTATCCGCAAAATAAATAAAAATCACTTTTGCGCTCGTAATTTTGACCTCTAGATTCCGTTTGCCAAGCGATTTTTATGCCTATTACCTATATTCGTATCGATATAAGTCACATTAAGAAAACATATATATTTGGCTGGTGGCTTCCTCGAAAGAAAGTTTTCAAATACACAAAATAATAATAATAATAATAATTGGACAATTTGTAGAGCGCCGTTTTTGTGAAAAATCACCTCAATCAAATCAACACGAGTGATAAAGTATCTACCTACCTAAAATATATTTTGTATTTGAAATTTGTACTATTTTTTTAGCTGTAGAAACAAAATTTCTCAGGTTTCATCTTGGTAAATCAAGTTAATTAAGTCACGTGATTTATCACGGGTAGAACAACAGACCTGTAATACAATCATGTATTTTACTCTTGTATTACATAATACTATAAACGAAGAAGATTGTATGAAGAGATATTGCTCTAATCTTGACCCAAATCTTGGCTGATATACATATATATTTATTTTTATCCTCTACAATCCGTTGTATTATCAGAACCATTGTGTATCTATATTATGTTTTATCGTATGATTTGTAACACATATAGAAAGGATTAACTTCTTTTTAGTTTGCCAATTTGTTGCTTAATTTTATGAATAACGATCAGATTATAATGAGCTCATTGATTGACAAAAATTTGACAGAAGTATTGACTTGTTCGATTATATATTTTTATTAATAAATAGTGAGTCATCGCGTTATCAGGGAACATTAAAGATATAGATAGAAGGATGCGGACAAGTCCGCGTCCCAAAAATAAGCTTCTTATTCCTTGTGCAATTTAAAAAAAAGTACAACTAAGCTGGTGCACCGGTGACTCGTACGCAGATTCATTAAGTTAAAACCAGTCTTGTGTTTAGAATTTTAAAAATAATCACGTTGCGTATTCATGTTTTGATGCATTTCGAAGGAAACAATTTGAGGAAAACCATTTTCGAGCTCCGAGTGTAGTTTTGAACCTGGGGAAACCACACAGATTCACTCTTAGTTAAAACTAGTTTTGTTTTCCGAATGCAGGATGAATTTCGAAATTGTTGTAGAGAATTTTAAATTCTATATGCTTCATAATTCTGAGGAAATCCATTTGCTTGCGTGAAACCATAATTGAAGCCTCGCGTACTTAAGTGAAAACCAGTTTTGTGTTCAACAATACAATTTCAATTGTAGGTTCATCTGCGGAGCCATTTCGAAGGAAACCATTCTCGAGTTAAAAGTGCATGATATGAAAGTTGCAGACTATGTGCTGCAAATATTAGAGGAAAACCATTTTTGTGTACCGCATTGAAGCTGGGGACTAGCACCTTTACCTACTGTCTCATCTTTATTTACGCATCTCTATTCACGAAAGTTAGAACCATTTTTGTGTTTCAAATACACAATTAAAATTTCAGTTGCGGTTTCATCTGCAGATGATTTTTGAAGGATACCGTTTTTATTGTTCAGAGTGGAGTGTAAAATTCTAGTTGCATATTTGCTCTAAAATTCGGAGGAAAGCCATTTGTATATTCTGAGTGCACAATATTCAGATATTGTTAATGTACGGGACGGGCACTGTAGTCGCCAGCCGCACAGACGATGAAGTGGGAAGTTGCCGGCTGGCCGCTTCGACACCTAGGGAGAAAGTGGGGAAAAAATGTAGGGAGAGGGAAAGGTGGGGAGATTTCAGGAAAATTGGGTAAATGTAGGGAGAAAGGTAGAAGGCAAGGGGGGCGGAAGGGGGGTAGAGTTAGAGGGGAAACCTTCGCCTTGAAAAAGGCGATCGACCAATTGTATGTTTCGAAGTCTTCAGGGAGGGCGGTTCGGCCAGGGCCAAGAAGAAGTCCAAATTGTCCAGGTGTCGATCGGAGAAGGCAGAAGAGAAGGCGAGATGCTGTTGTGGCGATGAGATCTGGAACTCTGACGATCTGGCGGTCTAACAGCCGTATTTAAAGGGTCCAGAGACGGGAGTCTGCCCGTCTCAGTCCTTTGTTCATCTCAATTCTACGAACTGAGATGAAATTCTTAGAATTTTGACTGTTAGAGTTGTAAAACGCCACCGCGTTCGTTTCGCTATTGCGCAACGAAGCTGAGAGCGCCACAGAGTTTTATCTCGACCTACTCTCGATGCCTCTCCGATCATTCGTTTATTATGTGAGTTTGCACATTTTACATTTACATTTTACATTTTACAAGGTGTATGAACAGTCTGCACAAATTGGAATTATTTTATATTTATGCAAAACTGTTATACGAATACATAGGTTGCATAAATTCGAATTTGTGCAAGTGTTTATAAAGGTAAAAATACATAGGTTGCACAAATTTGAATTTATGCAAGTGTAAATAATAGAGATCTGCACAAATTGGACCCGTGCGAAGGTTTGTATAGGAACGGCTTCGCACAGATCGAATTTGTGCAAAGGAAAAAGTAAAATTAACATTAAAAGGTGTGTAGGTTTGTACACAGAGAGGGTGGGGTCAAGCGTTGTTCTTTTGTCTCAGGTCGACTGCTATGACCCCTGATTAATTTTATTATTTAATTAAGGTAGTGTGTAGGTATGTACACAGAGGGTGGGGTCAAGCTTTATTTTTTGTCTTAGGCTGACTGCCTGACCCCGTGAATATGTTTATTTTGTCATAAAGTATTACATAAAATTAAAAATAAATTATACTATAATTAATCTTAAAAATACGTCCGGTACATACTCCCCCCGGTGCAGTCACGGCTGCGCCTAGCTGTCAGGACGTATATTTAGTGTCGCCCGAGGGTGGCAGAGGTTCCGGGCTGTATGAAGCGCTGCGTCTGCACTCTAGGTTGCGGCAGGCGTTCATCATCTCCGTGTAGACTCCGTTGTCTGAGGGAGGCCATATCGGCACGGAAAGCTGCTCATTCGCAGCGGTGGAGGAGAGGCCGCGCTGTATCAGGCAGCGGCCGTCGTCCGTCTGCTTGGGCCCATGCGCCGCCGAATAGGCGGGAATGGTGCCAGCGACTGCGCGGGGTGCGAGGGGTGCGGGGAGTGCGAGGGGTAAAGGGCCACGCACCACCGTCCGGTGGCCGATGTTTTTTCGGTCGGGCATGTGGGCAAGGCTCCCCCCGTCATTTTGGCTGGGCGTACGGGCAAGACTCCCTCCGTCATTTTGACCGGGTGTACGGGCAAGGCTCCTTCCGTCATTTCGACCGGGCGGTCTAGGGCCAGGCGATGCGGTGACACGTTGCGTCGTAGGGTAGGCGTCAGGCTGGTGCGCGTGTTGGGCACCAGAGAACACGCCTGGGTGCGCGTCAGGTAGCGCGCCAGGAAGCGCGCCGGGATGCACGCCAGGAGGGGCACCAGGGGCGTCGCCGTGCATGCCAGGCTGGGCACCAGGAGGGACATCAGGAAGCGCGCCAGGATGCGCGCCAGGATGCGCGCCAGTGGGCGCGTTGGGATGCGCGCCAGGGTAGGCACCAGGGGGCGCACCAGGATGGGCACCAGGGGGCGCACCAGGGTAGGCGCCAGGGGGCGCACCAGCATGGGCACCCGGGGGCGCACCAGGGTAGGCGCCAGGGGGCGCTCCAGCATGGGCACCAGGGGGCGCAGCAGCATGGGCACCAGGGGGCGCAGCAGCATGGGCACCAGGGGGCGCAGCAGCATGGGCACCAGGAGGCGCACCGGGGTAGGCGCCAGGAGGCGCAGCAGCATGGGCACCAGGAGGCGCAGCAGCATGGGCACCAGGGGGCGCAGCAGCATGGGCACCAGGGGGCGCAGCAGCATGGGCACCAGGGGGCGCAGCAGCATGGGCACCAGGAGGCGCACCGGGGTAGGCGCCAGGAGGCGCAGCAGCATGGGCACCAGGAGGCGCACTAGGGTAGGCACCAGGGGGCGCAGCAGCATAGGCACCAGGGGGCGCACCAGGGTAGGCGCCAGGGGGCGCACCAGGGTAGGCATCAGGGGGCGCACCAGCATGGGCACCAGGGTAGGCGCCAGGGGTCGCACCAGGGGGCGCAGCAGCATGGGCACCAGGGGGCGCAGCAGCATGGGCACCAGGGGGCGCAGCAGCATGGGCACCAGGAGGCGCACCGGGGTAGGCGCCAGGAGGCGCAGCAGCATGGGCACCAGGAGGCGCACCAGGGTAGGCACCAGGGGGCGCAGCAGCATGGGCACCAGGGGGCGCAGCAGCATGGGCACCAGGAGGCGCACCGGGGTAGGCGCCAGGAGGCGCAGCAGCATGGGCACCAGGGTAGGCGCCAGGGGGCGCACCAGGGTAGGCACCAGGGGGCGCACCAGGATGGGCACCAGGGGGCGCACCAGGGTAGGCGCCAGGGGGCGCACCAGCATGGGCACCAGGGGGCGCAGCAGCATGGGCACCAGGGTAGGCGCCAGGGGGCGCACCAGCATGGGCACCAGGGGGCGCAGCAGCATGGGCACCATGGGGCGCAGCAGCATGGGCACCAGGGGGCGCACCAGCATGGGCACCAGGGCAGGCGCTAGGGGGCGCACCAGCATGGGCACCAGGGAGCGCACCAGGGGGCGTGCCAGGGTGTGCACCGGAAGGCGCACCAGGGTAGGCACCAGGGTGCGCACCAGCATGGGCACCAGGGGGCGCGCCAGGGTGTGCACCAGGAGGCGCACCAGGGTAGGCACCAGGGGGCGCGCCAGGGTGTGCACCAGGAGGCGCACCAGGGTAGGCACCAGGGGGCGCACCAGCATGGGCACCAGGGGGCGCGCCAGGGTGTGCACCAGGAGGCGCACCAGGGTAGGCACCAGGGGGCGCGCCAGGGTGTGCACCAGGAGGCGCACCAGGGTAGGCACCAGGGGGCGCACCAGCATGGGCACCAGGGGGCGCGCCAGGGTGTGCACCAGGAGGCGCACCAGGGTAGGCACCAGGGGGCGCGCCAGGGTGTGCACCAGGAGGCGCACCAGGGTAGGCACCAGGGGGCGCACCAGCATGGGCACCAGGGGGCGCGCCAGGGTGTGCACCAGGAGGCGCACCAGGGTAGGCACCAGGGGGCGCGCCAGGGTGTGCACCAGGAGGCGCACCAGGGTAGGCACCAGGGGGCGCGCCAGGGTGTGCACCAGGAGGCGCACCAGGGTAGGCACCAGGGGGCGCGCCAGGGTGTGCACCAGGAGGCGCACCAGGGTAGGCACCAGGGGGCGCGCCAGGGTGTGCACCAGGAGGCGCACCAGGGTAGGCACCAGGGGGCGCGCCAGGGTGTGCAGCAAGGGGTGCGCCAGGCCAGGAACCAGGGAGCGCAGCTAGGGGTGCGCTAGGGCTGGCACCAGGGAGCGCACCAGGCAGGTACTGCGTCGCGGTGGGGATGAACGAGAGCAAAGCAGCGAGCTGCCTGCTCATCGCTCGGTTCTCCCTCCGTAGTTGCCTCACCATGGCAGAGTAGTCCTCTTTGGCATCAGAGGACAGGGTGCTGCCAGGGCCGACAGGGTGTGGGTCGGCAGGGCTGGCAGAGTAGGGGCCGGCAGGGCTGGCAGCGTAGCTGACAGGGGCAGCCCTGCCAACAGGGCTGGCAAAACCGGCTTGGTGAGGCACCGCAGGGCTGGCAGCGAGAGACGTCATCTCGGGAGCTAGGAGGCGTGAAGGCGTGAAGGCGTGAAGACGATCATCCGGCTCGAAGGACCATGTACGGGACGGGCACTGTAGTCGCCAGCCGCACAGACGATGAAGTGGGAAGTTGCCGGCTGGCCGCTTCGACACCTAGGGAGAAAGTGGGGAAAAAATGTAGGGAGAGGGAAAGGTGGGGAGATTTCAGGAAAATTGGGTAAATGTAGGGAGAAAGGTAGAAGGCAAGGGGGGCGGAAGGGGGGTAGAGTTAGAGGGGAAACCTTCGCCTTGAAAAAGGCGATCGACCAATTGTATGTTTCGAAGTCTTCAGGGAGGGCGGTTCGGCCAGGGCCAAGAAGAAGTCCAAATTGTCCAGGTGTCGATCGGAGAAGGCAGAAGAGAAGGCGAGATGCTGTTGTGGCGATGAGATCTGGAACTCTGACGATCTGGCGGTCTAACAGCCGTATTTAAAGGGTCCAGAGACGGGAGTCTGCCCGTCTCAGTCCTTTGTTCATCTCAATTCTACGAACTGAGATGAAATTCTTAGAATTTTGACTGTTAGAGTTGTAAAACGCCACCGCGTTCGTTTCGCTATTGCGCAACGAAGCTGAGAGCGCCACAGAGTTTTATCTCGACCTACTCTCGATGCCTCTCCGATCATTCGTTTATTATGTGAGTTTGCACATTTTACATTTACATTTTACATTTTACAAGGTGTATGAACAGTCTGCACAAATTGGAATTATTTTATATTTATGCAAAACTGTTATACGAATACATAGGTTGCATAAATTCGAATTTGTGCAAGTGTTTATAAAGGTAAAAATACATAGGTTGCACAAATTTGAATTTATGCAAGTGTAAATAATAGAGATCTGCACAAATTGGACCCGTGCGAAGGTTTGTATAGGAACGGCTTCGCACAGATCGAATTTGTGCAAAGGAAAAAGTAAAATTAACATTAAAAGGTGTGTAGGTTTGTACACAGAGAGGGTGGGGTCAAGCGTTGTTCTTTTGTCTCAGGTCGACTGCTATGACCCCTGATTAATTTTATTATTTAATTAAGGTAGTGTGTAGGTATGTACACAGAGGGTGGGGTCAAGCTTTATTTTTTGTCTTAGGCTGACTGCCTGACCCCGTGAATATGTTTATTTTGTCATAAAGTATTACATAAAATTAAAAATAAATTATACTATAATTAATCTTAAAAATACGTCCGGTACAGTTAATATAAGTGCAGTTTTGAAATTCTGGCTGCAGACTATGTGCTGCCAGAATCGGAGGAAAACCATGTTCATATTCTAGTTGTAGTTTTCATTAAAACCATAAGAGTTAATAACCAGACAAAGCTGAAAAATGACATTTTTGAATGAGCTCATAGACGTGTCGAAGCTTTTTACAGAAAAACGATAAATTGATTTCGAAAGATCGTTATTTTATGTGGTAAACTTATATTTTAAATTTTGAAAAAGTTAACATTTTTTTAATAAAAAAATAGTTTTACTGTTGGTCGATGGCAATATTTGTTAATTTTCAAACGAGTAAAGTTATTATACAATACATATATCATACCAAATAGTAATACAGTATTATAAAACTGTTCATTATCTAGGCAAAATATAATTTAGAATTTTAATTTAATTTCAAATAAAATCATTAAAATAAAAATCCAAGCACCCGTTTTGTGCCGAAAATACTACAACTTGACTTATTTATTACACACTTACAAATTGATTTCTCTCGGAATTTTTAACACAGAAATTTAACTTAAGACGTTATTGAAATATTAGAAATAATTTTTAACCAAAAATATTTTCTCGAGTATATAATTCTGTTGAATTTGCGACACGCTTTTGTGAATATTTTATTCTGTATTTTGACGCGCACGGAGCTAACCAAAACTCTTAGTATCTGTCGATTCACGGCAGCGAGCGGTCGTGTTGTCCGCGCCGGTCCAGTTCATAACATTTTAAATTTATTCGTCCGCTTAAAATGGGGAGAAAAATCAATAAAGAGAGAACTTTCATAAAAAAAATCAAAATTACCACACCAAAAACATAACTGGGAGAAATATAACGAGAAAAAACAAAGATTAGTAATATTTAATTATCAATTTACGTTGTACATACCTTATATGCTACAGGGTCGTTGGAACGAATCTGTCAGATTTATTGTGTATTTTTTATAACATGTTGTTTAATTTTTAGAGAAAAGAATCAACATTCTAAAGTAAATAATGACTGTAAAGTTTCATCGGTATGTGCAATTCAAATTTTTATTATATATATATTATTATGTACGCGTAAATCGAAAAAGTATATTTGATCAATGACAATGGGTAATAACTTCAATACATTGTGATTCATGGATATTACGGTGACCGATTTATCCGTTTATACCGCGGAAATTATAAACTAGCAATACTACCCAGCCTTACCGTGTATAGGTACACGGTGTCGGGAAATACGTGGTACATTACGGTGACCGATTCAATTGTAATTACCGCGGTAATTATAAACGATAATTTACTAGCATTAATACACGCAAGCAACATTGCCTTATAAACACGGTGGCGGGAAACCGGTGGTACATTCCGGTGACGTAATTATAAACAATAATTCACTAACACTAATACCCGGCGTTGTGCGAATTATACGCTCGAAACATTACCTTGCATATGTATGTCGTAGGCCGATCGTAAAATCAGGCAGATCATGTTGCGCCTAGCCACATCATGATCTGCTGCATCGTGAAATGGCGGCAGATCGTGATGTGCCTGAGGCGCATCGTGATCTGCCTGTTTTTACGATTGGCCTGCGACATATACCAAAACCTAGACTCCACAAGGCCAGGACACTGGATCAAGATGGCCGCCGCTGAAGGCTGATGAGTATGGATTAAAAAATCTAATAAAGTGCCAATTATGGCAAAATAGTTATCTGAAGAGAGAAAATATTATACTAATTATACACTGAAGTGCAAAAAACATAGGTTCATGTATTGACGGGTAAAATTAGGCAAAAAAAATTCTTAGTAAAAAATCAATAATATACTTTATTAAAAATGCAACATTTCTAAGTACAGTGTATTGGTACTTATAATCGGAGAAGGTATCAAAAAAAAGATATTTTTTTAGAATAAGGGCCAGTTGTTTCACAGAATTTAAACAATTCATCAAATTCCAATGTAAATTTAAAAATTTCTGTTATTAAACCAATATGGGCAAGTTATTCCACATAGCTAAAATAATAACAGAACTTGAGTAGAACCTCAACAGAACAACGGCAGTTGAGATTGTAGAGTAGTCTGCTGCAGTTTCCGGAGGTTGAAGGCTGGCGGTTGACAATTTGGCAGAATTGACGGGATGGCTCCCGGAGCAAGTTTCACCCTCTTGTAATTCATTATGCATTGCTCTCCAGTTTGAATGTTGGTGTGAACACTGGTTGTAATGATGTCCTCCTTTCTAAAATGCAGCTCGCAAACCTGAAAAGTTATTACTTTAGTGTTAATTTATCTTCAATAAACATTAAATATCTAGGCACTCATTCATTACAGCAAAAAGCTGTCACAACCGAAACAATATATTAAATTATACAACAACGTTAACATAAACACATTTTCAAATCAAAATAATATGAATAAACATGTGTAAACATCACATCGCAATCGCAGTTGCACGTTTTTATACATTGAGGTTATGTACAAACATAACAATCAATATGCATTCAATTGTGCTTGTTATATAATGTAGGTACATTTTCACAATGCACGACAATAATAGATTTCATTTGTACAGTACACCCCTAAAAATAGTGTTATTTAGCCGTTTAAAATATTAAATATCTAGGCACTTTGAAAACTTGTATTTTTTCATGGTGTTGTCTTTCATTGCACCAAAAAGCTGCCAAAACCGATATAATATTAAATTGGACAACAACGATATGAGCTAACATTAAATTAGAAAATAAACACATTTTAAAATCAAAATAATACGAATAAACATGTGTAATCATCACATTACAATAGATTTTTGACGTTTTTCATATAGGTACATTGAGGTTATGTACAAAGTTGAATCCTGTATTTGCAATAAAAAAATAAGCACATTTCACTTACCGTTGAATATTTTGTTGGAATGAAATCCCGACGAATAGACTTAACCCATTTTTTACCACGGGAACAGAAGCTTTTTACCATACTTTTTCTTCTATTTTTAACTTATTTATTTTTCTTTTTACGAACATATTAATTTATAAACAATAATCTGCGTAAATCGTCCTCAAATTCAATTTGATTCTGAATCTACTTTGCTTAAGACAAGTTCGTCCAGTCAATGAATGATCCAAAAGGTTTTAGGGTGCGTGAGCAGGAACCTAAGCGATTCCTTCAAAAAATTGTTTAGGGTGCTTAGGGTGTAAACATACTAAAAGTCCTGACGTCTAGGTGGTGAGTTAAGGGGTGGGGGGGAGGTCCCAATTTTCAGGTTTCCGCTCATATCTCGAAAACGGTGCGTTGCAGAGGAAAATTTTCTGAAATTAAGTAAAAGCTCATAAAATCATCTCCAACTTTTATTCTTTATGTAATTTTCGAAATCGGAGCCGTTTTTGAGTTACACGTTCTACAAACGTAGATATTTTTGAAAAAAATCATTTTACCTCACATTTTTCATCAAACATTCCTTCATGTCGTCTAAAATATTCAACAAAGAAAATAAATTTATATTAAAGAAGTTGTAAAGAATTTAATTTACTTTTATAATATAATTATATATATATATATATTTAGATGCAAATTAATCTCCAACCAGTAAATATTTACAACAATTTTAAGTTTTTTCGTAAAATATCATTTTCAGACAAAGCTGTTTTTATTTCATTACTGACACACATTTTGTTCGTTCGCCTAATAATACGTGTGACCACAGTTAAAAGCCAATTTTTAAAGAAAGTAGAAAAAAATAATATCACTTGAAAAATTTTAAATTGTATTTTATAATGAAAATTATAATTATCTCATGACAAAATTTTACGAAAAAACTTAAAATTGCTGTAAATGTTGACCGGTTTGAGATAAATTTGCATTTGTATATATATATATATTCTAAAAGGGAATTAAATTCTTTATAACTTCCTTAAAATAAATGTATTTCTTTGATGAATATTTTAGACGATATGAAGGAATGTTTGATGAAAAATGTAAGGTTAAGATGAAGCCATACTAAATAATGCAAAATCATACAAAATCGTATGTTTTAGTTTTGAAAATTTGACCGCTTAGAAGTATTATAGATGCTTCAATTAAATACTGCGTGTAGAACATACTTTGGCCCTTAAAAATATTGGTCATTTTTTTTAATAAGTCTTTTAATAAGCTTAGAAAAAGATAAAGTATTAGGTCTATAAAAAACATTTTTAACTGAAAACTCTCCTACTTATAAACACTTTTTCGGATATGGTTTTATTGCATAATGTGGCAAATTCAGTTTCTGATATAATTATCGCGAAAAAAAAATGATATTTATGCCCGAACCTCACAAAATAAAATATAATATGCATTTTCGCGTTGGTATTTTTGACATCACGACGATAATACGGCAGTCGACGAATTTGCTATATCAAAGTGAACCTTATACCGTCCACCGAAGAACGACTGGCAGCCGCCCCCCTGTCTTCCGTCATTACTCCTCCGAACGGAGCGGAGAGCGGTCGTGTTATGCTCCGCGCCGCTTATTTTCGTGAAATCAATTTAAAAATTCCGTTTTATTGCTATAAACAATGCATAAAAAAGGAATTCATGTTTTTTACAGGCCTTTACGAAATCAACATGTAAAAAAAAAACCTCAAACATCTTTTCCAACCTTTCCAAAAGCTTTTTCTCAAGTATTTTTAAACTCCTCCCATAAAAGGGCGTGAATTCCGATTTCGATTTTTTCCTGTACTAGTGGATCGCCTTAAATGATTTTTTCGAAAATGTTTACATTTGTGGAGCGTGTAACTTAAAAACGGCTTAAATATGGAGAATTACGTATAAAACAAAAGTTGTAGATAATTTTACAAGCTTTTACTTATTTTAAGAAAAATTTCTCTGTGACGCACCGTTTTCGAGATATAAGCGGAAATCCGAACACTGGGACCTTCTCCCCCTCCCCCCGCTAGCTCACACCTAGACGTCAGTACTTTTAGTATGTTCAGACCCTAAGCACCCTAAACAAGTTTCTGGAGGAATCGCTTAGGGTCCTGCTCACGCACTCTACACCTCCTTCCTTGACTGGACTAAATGTGCACATCAGCGTGGAAAATGAGACAAATATTCCTATTATCGTTTTCCAGTGATTTCGAAAGTTTACCCACATCCATTCACATTTTATTTTTATAAGATCTTTATTTGCTTTGAGCAAGCATTCATTTGTCATTTTCTATTTTTCTTTAGCTCTCCGGTAGGTTGTTTCTTTTTTTACCCTTAGATTAATTTAACACACTAATTTCGGTAATAATTATTTATTAGAAATGTGTACTCGCTTTATTTAATTTTTTGACAGATGATTTTTGAGCTTACTAACGACGTTCATTCGAAATGTAAATTTCTGACGCCTCTCTAATTTGTCAAAAAAATATATTATAAAGAAATTTGATACTGTGTCTTTGAATGGTTATGGATCGTGTTTTATATTAAGAACGACTGGTGAATCCAAATCAATATTTAAAAAAAATTAAAACGCTCTGAAGAAGTTACTTTCTGTTAAAAGAACTTAAACTTTCTCTGGTTAGAAGTTACTTTCTGTTAAACAGTGTTTTAGTAACACATTTAATAAATACTGTACAATTTCTGTTTTGAACTATTACTAATAAAAAATGTCTTTAACTGGCTGCGAAAGAGAGGCTAGACATATGCATGCACCATGCGCGTGAATTTCCCGTAAAAATTATGGTTTTAATTTGTGATTGTGTAATTCAAATCGTGTTTTTGTTAATAATTTCTGTTATAATGACCAAGTCTCTAATATATTCAGTATATTTTATATTATTTTCAGTTTTATTCTATTAATAATGCCATAGAGACATAGTCCCTGTTACGATCAATGCACTGGGTGAGCCGTGGAACCAGGTCTTCATTCCCTTATCGTTCAACTCCGCCGTCAAAAATGCAATCAACTCTCCCTCCGCATCCTGGTCGGTCTCCAAAGATTTTTCGTCCATGTGTTGCTTCAGGTGAAGAAAGAGGTGTAATTCATGTCATTCATTGCCTTTTTGGTAGGGTTAGGTGGTGAACCCATTTTTCAACCCAAAAAGTTTCGCCTTGGTTGGAAAAACAGTTCGAAGAGATCCGAGCGCATTTGCGCAACGAGTATTAATTTGCATACTCCATTTTTCCCTCAAAATCATTTGTGTGGTAGACTTACTGACATCTGGGATTAAAATTGCAAGCTTATGAACTTCAACAGGGCTAACTCCCTCTAAATTGAAAAAGCGAATAATTGAGCGCACCTCGCAGGGGGTGGGGTTCGACAACGGAGCGTCTTTCTCAAACGAACGCAAAGATCGCACTGAAGCAGCTACCAAGCCGGATCACCGCTCGGTTTTTTGGGAAAGTCTGAGCTAACGCTAGTGCCACCATATTTTGAGAAACAACGAGCAAAGGTAGTTAATTCTTGGACAACCTTCACATTATTGTATTGCGGTCTGTTTTCACTTTACAACTACTAACTGTAGTCCTACTGTTTTTATATTTTCAAGTTCTGTACATATATTATGTAGACTATACTAAAATATATGCTTGTTGCTATATTTTACATATTTTTTATTATAATGCTGCTGTTTTATTGGTTATCTTTATTTATAGTTGAATTACATAATTTTGGTAAAAATATAAATGTTAAAAATACATTTTACTTTTTTTGACATTAGCTCCATACAGGAAAATATTTCATAATAAGAATAAATATGTCATCTTTGGGGATGTTGTGTCGAAGGTCTTTTTAGAAAAAGGAAGGAGAGGAAGTTCTTGGAAGGAAAAAAGGTATGAGGGGTGGGTAGGAATCTGGGATCGGTGTATCCAAGAGGATGTATGAGTCTATCCTCACCACTGCAGTGCAAGGCTTCCGAGAGAATCCTGCAGGAGAGGTCAAAAAATCTCCCTCAACCAGTCTCTTCTGATCCGGCCTGCCACACAGTTGGTGGGCAGACGCATCCGCCGCCAAGATTCGAACAAACCTTATCCCTTGAACCCGGGCAAGTAAGTCACCAAGCGAAACGAACCCCTTGGGGTGACCTATGGCAGAGGTGTTGGTTATCCAATAAATGGTTTCCTGGGCGGCGGTACCCATACCCGCCTCCCAAATTGGGTTCTGGATTCTGGGAAGGAAAAAGGTACCAGGAGTGGTAGGAACCTAGGGGTCCAAATTGAGTTCCGTTTCCCAAATTGGGTTCGGGATTCTGGGAAGAAAAAAGGTATCAGGGGCATGTAGGAATCTGGGGGTCAGTCCAAGAGTGACGGACATGAAAAAATCTATCCCTCCCACTGTAAGGAGATGTTTCGGAGAGTGCTGCTGGGTAGGTAAAAGATCTCCCAGGTCCAACCAGTCTCTCCTGATCCGGCCTGCCATGCAGTTGGTGGGCAGGTGCATCCGTCGCCAAGATCCGGACAAATAAATGAACCCAGGTATATGGGGTGAGGTTTTTGAAATTCAATTTAATTTAGATTACCAACAATAATCTCCCTGGTTCCCGGGCGGTAGTACCCATACCCGCCTCCCAAATTACTGATAATACCTATTGTGAGAAGAATAAATATGTAAAAATGAGATATTTCTTACAATCAAACTGAATATCACTCAGTAGAAATACAATTAAAAAACAACAACAGAATACTCGTAAAAACATTTCAAAAATCAAGAAATTTGTATATTACGTATGTACTTATTTTATACCCACTATTTTTACGCATTTCACTTGTATCTATTTATGTTTATGCACTTCGGTAAACAAATTACAAATAACTACTTATTCGGAAAAAGCTGGAACCGAGAATTCAATATCGATGTCGTCTGAACCATCCTATAGATATCGCCAGTTGAGTGGGACATGCTGCTTGCGGCGAAGCGAATGTGGTATTTCTATCTCGTTCTAAAAAACTTCCGATCGTGAGGCCGTCTTTTGATGAAATTTGAATTTTCGGCCGCTGGTAATGCCCTCTTAAATTAAAACCGATTCGAGTTGCACACCACATGCTGTGAAATTCAAAGGAAAAACTATTTCCTTGTTCTGTATGTATCAATTATTTAAGCTTGTGGACTCTTACGCAGAGCAGACTCACTCTTAACATGAAACCAGTCTTGTGTTCTAAATGTAATTTAAAAATTAGAGATGCGAACTCCTATAACAAAATTCAACGGAAATTCTCGTTATCTGATTGCAATAAGGAACTCCAGTGAAAAATATTATGGCTTTAAAAAAATATGTTCATATAGACCAATAAACGCTGATTCTGAATATATAACTTTTATTTAATAATATTAAACGTACATTTTTTAAAAAAATATTAAAAAGTGCATTTTTAATATTCTCGTTAAAACACAGCGTTAAGTTGGTATGCTGTGTAATGCTGTCATGGTGACGTCACGATGGAAAATTCACCTGGTGATTCACTGTAATTCATTTGGGTCATTTATAAAGGAATTTAGGTATGACACAAGCGAATGTTCTATATATTTCTTATTTTTGAAGATGTCGTAAAAGCATATACCTTTATAGAAAGTTGATAGAATTGCCTTTTAGATTTTTGTATCTGACATATACGATTGTGTTTGAAAAATGCAGTATTTTAAGTTTCAAAATGAAAAAATTTAAAAAAAACAGCCGACTGTAAACATATTATATTAAATGGTCGAAAAAATTAGGAAAATTCAAAATTTAAAAAATACAGTCCTCTTACTTTATGAATTTGGAATAAAACTGTCACTTCACTTTTTATCTCGTTCATACAATTAAAAACGATAAAAAAATATTATAATAATTCCGAAAAAATAACTGAAAAAATCCGACATCTTGGACTCGGTTTTACGCAATTAATGCGTTGATTTCTCGAATTTGTATTTATTTACATATGCATAAGGCTTTTACATTATTAAATAATATTACTTTTATGGAAGTTTTATTAAATTCACGCGGAAAAGTCATAAAAATTATAGAGAAGTAACCTTTGATTATGTAATGTCAGTAACCTAAAAACCGAACGAAACTAAATCACTAACAAAACATTATTTAAGGACTAAAACTGAAAAAAAGTAAAGGCAGCATTGGTACTTATGTTGAATTACACTAATATCACAGTGAATTAATAATTTAAACGAAAATTATCATCAAAAACATTAAACTGTAAATAAAATTCATCAACGTCATTCATTGTTTTGCAAAGAATTTGATTTCGCCATTTGCAATAAATAAGCCATTAGCCAATCAACGCGTTATAATAAACAAGATGGCCGCGCGCCTGCGCAAATCTATGTGAGATTCAAGAAAACCAACATAACAATCATAAAATAGTGAATCGTTATTTTAGTAGATGACGTCACAAAATTCACCATAGATATGGGTGTTTTCGAGGGATCTCCAAAAATTAAAACTTTGAAAATTATTTTAACTATTAAAACTAACTCTAAAAAAAAAAAAAAATATGCAGTAATTTAAGTTAGAAGGTCATTTTTCATAAAAAAAAATAAAAAAAATGGACTGGACTTCTCTATTATAAATTTTTGTTGTAGAGTTTTATGAATAAGATGTCTGGGCACTTATTTATAATTTTTTTATTCCAAGAATTAATGTCGAAACTGATATAAAAAAAAAGTTTATTTACAAAATTTAATTCTTTTTTAAAAAATGATACATTATTGCGGCCTGTGGGTACAACAATTCAAATGGTCCCACGGTAAATAGGTTCCCCACCCCTGATCTAAAGATTTAGTACCTACTTTGTGCCTAATTCATCTATAATTATTATTTATCTTTTTTGGATTCATGTACGAGTATTAGATTTTTACAACTGCATTGTTCTGACTCACGTGCGATCATTGCGACCTAATGTAAAAACCAAGCATCAATTTTATTAAAACAAGTGACTTAAAAACCCGTCTAATAATACATAAATTTCAGTTTTTATTCACTCTTTTTTCCTGTTAACCACAAAATAAATATAATAAATATTGCGCTCGGCGTCGGCTTGTCGGCTTGTCACCAAGATGAATATTGTCGTGATAATAATATATTAACACACGTGCTCACGCGCTCAGCAGTCGGCCCTCAGCACTGTCAGCACTAGGTGCTATCCGCCAGCACTAGCACCGGCACGCCGACCAGTCAGCACGTGGCTCGCGCCCAACGCGGAAGTGTCAGTTAAACCAACCCGTCTCCAGTTTCTGAAAATAGTGCTATGTTCTGAATATCCGAATAACCAAACAGCTGACTTCAGGGACTTGTAGCAGATCTATTTGGAAAACAGAACCAATATGTGTCTTGATTCGGGTATGTGATTAAATTTCTTTTATATTGCAATTTTTTTTATTAAATAACCTTGCAGACAGCGTCGACCTTCTGCGCTAGCGATCAAATTCTAAGATTTTCAATTAACATTGATTCGGCTGATTTTCATTACAAGATATTTAGCCAACAATATCGATCGTCAGTTGATTAGACAGACATCTGCAAATACTAAGTTTTGACATAATGAGCAAAGCAATATTGAATTTCTGCCGTTTTTTAATATATTTCTCTTGGACACTTTAAGTTTTTAAGTTTCTAAAAAAATATAAGTTATTTTTGAAGATAATATCTACCTATACATTATTTGCCACGCCGAAATGGTAATTATATGAAATTCCTTTGATAGAAAAAAATCGCAAAGTATTCTCCGAAAATTATTATAAACACATTTTTTTCTGTTATTTTGTATGTTATTTGTATGAAAAGATCGCAGTGTTTCTTTAAATGCTATTTAAGATATTTCCCACGAGATTTTTGCTCTATTTTAACCGAGTCGTGTTTTATTAAACATTTTCACAACTATTTATAAGTATGTATTTCCAATACATACTACAATAGTGATTTTAATCGTGTTCTTATTTGTATTTCTGTAACAAACTGCGCCTGCTCTCAACGCAGGAGTTCTTAGTGAGATAGGCATAGCACATCGTGAATTGTAATAGAAGTAACCCCTTAGGCCTCGGGCCTATTTCGTCGGAAGGTCAAAATATTTCCGGTTTGCAATAAAGTTCAAATAAATGGTAGATATATTTTTGAGCGCACCCGAAAATTAAAAACTGTTTTTGAAATGTGATGAAATATGCTTTCAAATTTTACGATTCGAAAAAAACACATTATTTTTAAATATAAATAATTTTTTTTTGCGTACATAAAATGTTCACTTTACGTTTTTTCTAACTAAACTTACTGATAACGAAAAAAAATAAAAACACACCCATATTTTATTAGGCAAATGTATTATAAACGTTATCTGTAACTCACTTTTTTGTCGTTTCATGTAAAGATAATTAATGAATTCTCGAAGTTTTGTGATTTTTTTTTAGCTGTCGGAAACTTTGGTTTCATAAACGTGTACATTTGAATTATTTTGCCTTTAACTTTTAGATCTGAATATAAAGCATTGTTATTTCTCTTTCTAACACCGCGCCGTTCAGTTCAAGTTTGTCGGTATCAACTGTCATGGAATCGAATAAGTCGACTCACAAAATAGCTGGGAAATGTTTATTTTTAAATGTTTAGCGAATATAAATTAAAACATGAAAATCAGTATACAATGTATACTATACATGTACAAACACTGATGGATTTACAATGCAGGGGGTCTACTTTCTGCTTCCAGGACATTTTTGTCTGACGTCACAGCAGCTGATTCAACATTTGCGGGAGATTTGATATCAGATTAGGGATCTGAAAATTGCGTGATATTTTTCGGCGAAATTTGCGTAATTTTTTGTAAAACGCGCAAAATATTTTTTCAGCAAGAGTGCTCTTATTTTGCCCATGTGTGCGGGCGAAGGAGCACGTCTATCTTGAGGGTCTAGATTCTTTCTAAATTATCCGGTGTTTTCATGAACCGATTTTCCTGAAAAATGTTACACACACGCGTTACAATCAGTGCAATTTGTTTTACTTTGCGATTTAATTTTACCTCTTTCCGTTTTAAAGTTATGTTCGCTTTTTTAAATATATTACAAAACGCATTTAAAATTAGTTGGAAGTTACTAAAATCACACAAAGCTCTACGTTTTTGGGTTACTTATCGTAAAAACTTTTTTTTTTTTCAAAATTGAAAATAAATTACTGTAGGCGGCATTTTCGACGTGAAGTTAGCTGCGTTCCAATTTATGACTAATCAAGTTTGTTTGAATATTTGGGTCAAGAAAGTCCGGCTGGAGAGAGCAAAATGTCTCTCTCAACCGGTTTCTCCCGATCCTGATCCAGCCCGCCACGCATTAGGCGGGCAAACGCATTCGCCGCCAGGGCCTAGACAAACCTCACCCCACGAACCCGGGCACTGCTGCTAAATCACCAAACGCAGCGAACCACTTATGGGATGAACTAAGGCAGAGGTGTTGGTTATCAAATAAATTGTTCCCGGGGCAGCGGTACCCATACCCACATCCCAAATTAAGATAAGAATAATTAGTAAAGTTTAGGGCCGAATTTTAGTGATGACCCTTAAAATTTTTCAAGCAATTATTCATTTAAATGTACTTTACACTTCGCAACTAAAATAATCTTTATAATTTATTATTAATAAAATAATATTGTGACATATTTCTGTTTTATGACTGTAAAGCCATTCTATTCTGAAAAATACATATTTTTTGCGCATTGCATCACCCGTCATGTGGGTTATCTGAATACTGAAAATATAAGCAGATATTATAATACATATGTAGAAAATCATATGTAAAGTCAATATTAATTTATAAGATAAGCTTTATGTCAAATGGGTGTGAATATTCACATTGTATTACGGAAATACTACGGACGGATGTTTAAAAAAATTTGATGAATTCACCAAATATTTGAAGTTAATTTTCACGTTCTGTGGAGGTTAATCAGTCCAAATTTTGAAATTATTTTTTTTTTAAAAGATTATTATATGTAGGTAGGTACTTTATCCCTTCTCTAAATTCTTCAAATGAGTTCCAATATTAAAAATCACACTTAAATTCAAAGCAAATTTGAGTTCATTGAACCAGAGTTACACAGGACGTAATTAATATTTTTGTCTGCTTTTCTTGTTGAGACTTTCATTATTTTTATTATGTGAAAACCGAAGAAGAGTCCCAACTGCCATTAGGGACTAAGACATCCTCAATTGGGGTATATTGTAAGACTGAAGGGTATAGAGAGGTAGTAGAGAGGAAGGTTGTAAAGCTTTTGGATATTCAGTTCTAGTCACCAAACTGTCTACTTTTGAAGCAATTTCAAGAAATTTTTCGATTCTAACTAACTTAGTATCGCCCTGGTGGGACACCAGCCATTCGGAATCGAAACGTTGCTTGAAATGGCTTTAGTTTAGCATTCAATTTGGGAGGCATGTATGGGTACCGCCGCCCCGGAAACTTTATTGGATAACTAACACCTCTGCCGTAGGCCTTCCCTCTCCCTTTACAACATACCTCTATTGAGGACGCCGCTCCTACTACTGTCACCGTACTGTTGGGAGCGATTGAGACTCTTGTGCGGTATTCTCATTAAAAAAGGGTAACACTGAGAGAATTTAACAACTTGCTTATTTTCAGATCCTTGTGAAAGTTACCTAATTCTACTTCTTATAATATATCGTCTGAACAAGTATCTAACAGAGCGGTGTTTTCTTGTTCGCAGGCAACTGCGGCGATGGGTCGGGCGGAGAGGACGGAGCGGCGCTGTGCTTCGAGGACGAGGGGCTGGTGCCGGCCGCCATGCGCGCCCTCAACATGATGCGCAAGAACCGACACTTCTGTGATGTCGTGCTCTACGTAAGTATTACTGCTTCCATCACCAAACAAAAGTAACAAAGCAAAAAGGTAACATAAAAGAAAACTAACAAAAAAGAATAGTAACATAACAGAAAAGTAACAAAACATAAAAGTAACGTAACAGAACAGAAGTAACATAAATAAGACTTTACAACATTATGTTGTAAAGTCCAAATTTTAGTCAGTAGGTAGTAAATAATATTGTAGTAGTCATAGAAAAGAAAACATTAGATATAAGATGTCAAATTCTATATCTAAATAAAATACACAATAAAAAAATAAAAATAATAACAGAACAGTAACAAAATAGAAAAGTAACAAATAGAACAGTAACATAAGAGCAAGTAACGAAACAGAACAGTAATAAAATCGAATCGTAACATAAAGTGAAGAAAAAGAACAAACCTAACCTAACCTATTTTATCGTGTTGTGTTTTGTCATTGTTCCGTTTTATCCCTTTACCCAGTATTGCCATGTCTAGCCAAATCTGAGGTCGCCCGCAGATGGGATAGTCTGACGATCTCGAGAAGACCGCTCACAGAGAACCCTTTTTTCCATTGAATTAGGAGCCGGTTCTAAGTTTTGATGCATTCATCTTCTTATGTTGATTTCTCATTGCTGAGGTTAGTGACCCACACTCTATTTTCCATGGTGGACAAGGCTCCTTCCACCAAGTGCGGTTCTGCACTGTGTGGAGAGCCAAGGATACCCTACACCCTAGTACCAGACGCTAGTGATACTTAGTCACTCCAGCGCTGCGGTGACCTTCCTCTGCTTCTTCTGCCAAACACTTTGCCATTGATCATGAGTTTCTCTAAGTTGGAGTCCTCAGTTTGGTATATCTTAAAATCGTTGTAGGCAGATAGTTGAAAGCCTATTGTGGATGCTTAGCTCTTCCAGAATGGATACATTTGTGCGTCTGGCTGTCCATGGAATCCTAAGCATTTTTCTTCAGCACCATATTTCGAAGGCTCTATCACCCGTATTCAGAGTCGATCCTTAAAAGTTGTCTAAGTCAAGTGTCGGCCTTACCTTAGCAAAGGTAAGTAACGTCCCCGGCCGGCTTTTATACATCTAAAGTCATCCCGTCATAAGGTTTATTTTAGGTTAACATCATGTTTTCAAAATAAGTATGCATTCTTTCATTCTTTGTCGATTTCAAATCAGTATAGACATAATGTAAATAACAAGTTTCATCATAGCTGCATCACAAAATGCTATATTTTCGTTTCACAAAAGTAGAACAGAATTTTACAATAGATATCTACTAAAAAGAAGCATTTACCTGATAATTACCAGTAGCGTAGAATCTCAGCGCGATAGCTACCTGAATAACAGGAGGTATGGGCAAGCCTCTATTATTTACTAAAGTGTAATTTGGAAATAATAGAGGAATTAATAGATGCATTACAGTTGTTTTCTCCAACCGATATCGCTCCTTTAAATTGGCGGTCACTTGGCAAGTTAAAGGTACCTATCCCACCAACCTCGAGTTTTGACAGCTATAAGTCAAAGTAAGCAAGAATGCGCATGCGCAGTGTCGTAGAGACTTCCAGACGTCAGTCTCTGAATACAAATAATGTGCCGAATGTGGCTTCATATGCTTGAAATATGGTCACCCGGATGACAATCGGCACTCGGGAGGTAGCTTCCTTACTATGTGACGTCACACCGACCTTAGGTGTGTCTCTGAATACAAAACGGTGTTTCTTAAAGGAAAGGAAGGCTCCTTGAACTAAAGGATCGACTCTGAATACGGGTGTAAGGGTCCGTGTTTCTACACCGTATAGAAATATGTGGAAAATCAACGTCTGGACTACTCTCATCTTGGTGGTCTTCGTTATGCTTGTCACTCCATATCTTTAGCATTTTACTCACGGCGTTTTTGCAACCCAATGCAAATTCATTCATGACTAAATATACGTGTCTTGTGTCTTAAAAACTTCAGCCGTAGTTGTTGCCACAACTTGTTTGAGATACACAAGTCAGAACAGATATCTAGCAGAGAATAGCAGAAATTGTGCTATTGCATGAAATTTTGAAAACCAAAGATATATTTTAACCTAAAAAGTTTTTTTTGTATATCCACCTATCTTCCCAAATGTTAAGAATATCAATAGATTATTTTTGTCATACAATAATTTAAAATATTTGTAATTTTTTACTGAAAACAAGACAAATTTTAATCTTTACCCTTTCTGTTTCTTGAAGTCAGTGCAGGTTATTATGATTTTGAAGCAGAGTTATAATAATACTAATAATGTTGCATATTGGTTGGTTACAGACTGGGTGCACAGAAGTCCCGGCTCACCGAGCTGTTCTGGCCTCCGCATCGCCCTACCTCATGGAACTCTTCACCGCTGATCAGGTAAACACCCCTTTCTTTTTTGTTTAATAAAATTTATGTCAAAATCATCTTCTTCCCCTCGTCCTGTTCGGTTTTCTCTCTTCCTCGTGCTACCAGTTTACCTAACCTAATTGACCGAATGTTGATCTGTCTCCAAAAAGCTCTTGTCAAAGGCTCACTTCGTTGGTTCTGCCACACCCTCTACAAGTTTTCCGACAGTAATTCTGATGGTGATTTATTCCAGGACCGAGGAGGGTCCACCACGGTGGTGCTACCCCTGTCCTACAAGCTGAGCGGCCCCTGTGAGAGGAAAGCCCTGCTGAGTCTGGTGGACTATGCCTACACGGGGAAACTGAGTGTGCCTGCGCACCAGGTTAGTCTATACTTCATATTTATCATAGTCTTCCACTGAAGAAGTCCTGGGTCAATCGTGATTGACCTGATCATTTTGACCCAATCATTTAAACCCGATCATTTTGACCCAATCATTTTGACCAATCATTTTGACCCAATCATTTAGACCAGGGGTCTCCAAACTTTACAGCCTTAGGGCCATATTGAGTACTCCAGTAAGTTCCAAGGGCCAAAACCGTTTTAATTTTCTTGCCACCTTATATGTATATAAAAATCATTATTTGTTCGTATTTTATGCGCTGCCATACCGTTCATCCGACTGGGGTAAAACTTTTGTGGTTTGTTGTGCGAACGCCCGCGAAGGTTTCTATATATAATGGTACGCTCTGGCGTTATGAAATTTTGCATGAAAATTTACTACAGGTGGTGCGCGAGTGGTTTGAAATGTGTGTATTATATATATATATATATTTTTATTATTGCGGCAGGGAGGGAAGGCAGGAGGGGAGTGTAACAAAGGACATGGGGGTCGTGGGAGGGGCGACGAGGGAGGGGAAAGGCGGGGAGTGGGAGGGGACGGGACGCATGGGAAAGGACATGCAACGCATGTCGGGTACCAGCTAGTTATTTATAGTATATATAGACTAGTAACCGAGTATGCGCCCTGAGCGATAGTACGCTTGCTAAATTCGCTAACTACAAACTATTGTCAGTGGAAAATCACAATTAGGTACATAAATCTCATTAACATTTTATAATGTTTACATGTTAAATGATTATGTGTTTACATGTTACAATGATTATATACGTTTATAATTTTAGTTGGATTAATTTCAATTACTTTTTCGTAGCAAGTAAACAAAACCGATCGTTCTGTGTTTTTTATCTAACTTCTCACAACAACAATAAACCATAGCTGTCGCGGGCCTGATAGATGACACTCGTCATTAGCTGTCGCGGGCCGGATTGATGACACCGGCGGGCCGGATGTGGCCCGCGGGCCGTAGTTTGGAGACCCCTGATTTAGACCAATCATTTTGATCATTCTTTTTTGACCTGATCATTTTGAACCAATCGCAAATCATCGACGATCGATTGGGTCATTCTTTCAAAAAAGATTTGATCATTTGATCGATGAACTGTAACTCCAATCAGCACCCGTGATAGGCGTGGCAAGCGATCATAGTTATAAATTTTGTCGACTGAATCACTCTCGAATCACATTCTTACGACATTGAAATAGAAATGGTAGATATCTGAAATAGGCTGTATTTGAGGTTCGTGACAGACCATTTCAGATTAACCATTTTTTTTCTATGTCACGAGAACGATACTCGATACCAAGTCTATATAATTTATACATCTATGGTCTATGTTAACATGACGGCAGCACATTGATCTATCTGTGGCATCTTTTCAATTTTTAAAAGTATCCAATCAAAGAGTGGTTACTTTCGACTCAATCACTTTGGCAGTGGGTTGTATAATATGATCGATCGACCCAGGACTGACTTCGACCCACCACTTACGCTCAAAAACATCTTTAGTTGATATAATTTTAGATTTTCAGTCAGAAGTATTATCGTAATTTATTTTTGAGGTGTTATGCCGCGTTGCTCTATCTCCTTTAGCCAACGTTTCGAACTGCGTTACAGTGTCCATCATCAATTTTAATTCCACCTCTTAAAGGCTGACAACACTGTATCGCATCTACATACATAAGCACACACTTCTCCACTATCGATTACACCTCTGCCCTGATGATGGACACTGTAACGCTGTCTGAAACTTTGGCTAAAGAAGGAAGTAGTGCAACACTGCATATACCCCAAAAATAAATCACGATAATCTTGATTTCCATACATCAATTCTCAAATTGTTTCAACTTCAAGCATAATAAGTTATATTTGGTATAATATATGCATAATAAATTAATTGTGTTGTAATTTGTCTTAAGGTGAAGTCGGTGTACCTGTGCGCCTGGCAACTACGCATGGACGAGGTTGTGAAGCGCTGCGGTCGCTTCCTGGCCGGCACCTGGCTCTCGCGGGACACGTGCCTAGCCGTGCGCGCCCTGCCCGGCCTCAAGGGCACCGCTCGCGCCAACGTCGACAAGTACATCGCAGAGAATGTGAGTAAACCTGCTGTGAACCGTGACCGTGCGTAAACTCCGCAAACACCTATTCAAATTGAAATTCTCTCTCAGGGAAATTTCTTAGAGATCTATTAAATTGTGGTATTTTGTTATCTGGTTTGAACCAGAGATATGCATTCATCAGATTGAGTAATTTAATTGATTTTTAGTTTTAATTTATGTGTTCCTACTGCTCCCAACCATCTGAAGCCAGTGTAACTACGGCATCCCTGATTGAGGAGTGTTTTTTTTTCAAAACTGTCATGTTTTACCAAAAAATTATTGTCTAAATAACCCTAATTGGTGACTACTGTCTTTTGGGAGGAGGGTATAGCTATCACCGCCCCAGTAAACATTAATTTGATAACTTACACCTCTGCCATAGGTCACCTCAAGTGGTTCACTACTTTTGGTGACTTAGTTGGTCCGGGTTCATGAGATGGTATTTGTCCTGGTCTTCGTGGCGGATATGTCTGCCCATTAAATGCGTGGCGAGCTGGATTAGGAGAGGCCGGTTGGGGGAGATCCTCAATCTGACTCTCGATCCATTGCTTTGCACCGCAGTGGGAGGAATGGATTCAAAAGTCCATTCCTCCCAAATTCCTGGCCATCCCTCCCACCAAAACTTCCTCGCTTCTTTACCTTAAAAAGACCCTTTGCTTGGCAACCCCAAAGTGTGGAGTTATGTTAAAAAAAAATTCTCTCACTGTTTAATAATTTGTTAAAATAATTTGTGTGTAGTTCTCGCTGCTATACAAGAGCAGCTCCCTATCAACGCTGCCACTGGTCCAAGTGGAGGTGCTGTACACCAGCAAGAGGGACATGGACCGCATGGAGCACCCCCTTCTTGCTGAGCTGATGCTGCACTGGCTCCGGGACCAGATCACCGATGAACAGGCTGAGGTGCGTCCATAACCTATTCATCCAACATCCATACATATTTATTAAAAACCTAAAATATTTACATGGTGCAAATATACTAATTTATTTATTTCACCTTTCAATAAATTATGGAGTTCCGTAGGGATCTGTACTAGGACCACTACTCTTCCAAATTTACATCAATGATATTTCGCAATTAGATTTAAACGGTGAAATTTGTTTATATGCAGATGGTATTGCAATTTTCTTTTGGGGATTGATCACTGACGAATAGGTCGAGGTGCCTCGTTAACCTATTCATCAACATTGTATATTTATATATATTTTATTTACATAAAATATATATAAATATGCTAATTTATTTTTTTCACTTCCAACTAACTATGGAGTTCCGCAGGGATCTGTTCTAGGACCACTACTCTTCCAAATTTACATCAATGATATTTCGCAATTAGATTTAAACGGTGAAATTTTTTTATATGCAGATGATACTGCAATTTTCTACTGGGGTAAAGATTTAGACATCTTGTTAGAAAATGCACAAGAGACCTAGAAAAAATTATAAGTTGGCTTCAATCAAATATCCTAACAATTAATGTACAAATAAAGATGCCATGCGATGGGCTGGACATGTCGAAAGAATGCCAGATGATAAAGAACACCAAAAATTATGACTAATTAAAACAGGTCAATGAAGAGGTTGATGGACAGTGTGGTAGAGGTTTTTATGCTGTGTTGCACTACCTCCTTCTTTAGCCAATATTTCAGACAGCGTTATAGTGTCCATCATCACAGCAGATGTGTAGATTGTGCTGAAGTGTGTGTTTAAACCCGCCTTAGTTACTTTGGATTTGTTCTCGAAGATCGTAACGCATAAAACTTTCCTAATTACGGAGGCAATTGAAATCCACCAAAACCCTATTAATATTATAAGAGGCGACGGAGCTAATCTTTTTAGTTTTTGTATCTGGTACAAGACTAAAGTCATCAGGCATTATTTCAAAATTTCTATATCACAGTATTTGGGACTCACAGAAATGATATGATAATGAAGTGACGATTTGATAATTTGTCTACAGATAACCTCCCTGGTGGGTCGCACGCACTTGCTGTATCTGGCTGGCGGAGGGGGGCTGAAGGACTGCGCCGCACTGCCCCCGGCACACTCGGACACCCCCCTGCTGCAGGACTACCGGCGCATGCTGCTCAAGTGCCCCAGCAAGAGTGAGTACCACCAGCTTCTTGATTCAAATGTGCCAACTGTGCTATCTACGACCAATCTCTATGGCCCTAAACACATCCACTTGGTACAAAGCAGTTGTTAGTTGCCTTGTGTTCCTGCCTTCTATGGATCTAATACCTCTATGCGGCTGGAGTTCGAAGCAGTTTCCAATCTACAAATGTACCCATTTTTTTTTTTTTACATTAACTCAACATAGAAGGCCTTTCTCAGGGCCACCTGAGTCGTTGGGGATGCTGTGTGTAGGGTTTTTATTTGAGAAGAGGAAGGAGTGAACATATATCTTGAAGATACCCATGTTTTAGAAGGAAGGAAACACAGAGACCGTCAAATCGTTCCACAATCAAACTGTTGAACTCAAGAACGAGTCACAGAAACGACTCATTCTCATGTTCCAGAAGTCAACCGTGTTCAAATGTTGAGTGCACTTTTGGCATGTTTCTCGACTATGCACCGGTGCCGAAAGGGATCAATGATGCTAATTCCTCGGAGAATCTTCAATTGTAATACCGGTAGAACAAGGACGGCAGTCCTAATTGACGCCTGTGCTCTAAAGATTGCAATCCTTTGAAAGGAAAATGATGAAATTAATTGTGACTGTAAAGCCTTTCTTCCACAAGGATACTCGACAAGCATCTTGGATACTACCATCGCGTGGACGTTCGTTCACAGGCACATGTTGATGACATTTTGTAAACCTGTTGGTGACGCCAGTCTAAAGTAAATTATCCTGGTATGTGTATTATAAAGAATGTGATTTTCGCAGATGGTAAGAAGAACGGCAAAGGCCAATCGGCGACCAATGGAGCCAACGGCAGCCGCTCTTCGGCCGTGTTATCTCACGACATAGTGGAGCGAGCACACCGCGCTCCCGGAGACGACTGGGCCGTCATCGTCAGTGAAAAACTGGCCGGTAAGTCTTACTTTATTAAAAAAAAAACTTGAAAAATAATAAAAAATAAAAAAATAAATTTCGTATGATAAGTCTTTTTTCTCGAATAATGCCACGTTTTAAATTAATTAATAAATGTATATTTTGTCCTTTAGAACACACATTCCTCTCTCTATGCACGCTGGACGGGCACCTTGCCCTCATCTCTGCGTCGCTCCGTCTCAACGAGTCTCCCCTGCCGTCTCCGCTGACGGGGCCCCTCACGGCTCTGCCCCCGAGGCGCGAGGCCGGCGAGGGAGCCGCCAGCCTCATGGCGGTGGCCCTGCCGCTAGCCCCACTCGACAGACCGCGCTGCGCACACGGAATGGCCGTCCTAAATGGGAAGATTATCGTCTGTGGTGAGACCACTTTTTGATTTATTCTAACCTGTTGAAGGCCGGGGGTATTTCTAAAAACCGCACGGATTTTACCTGGTTGCTTTCTGGTCAAATATCCATATAAAAATAAAGGAATTGCTTTTTTTGCAACTGTTTTCTATTTACCAGATAATATATCTTATTATTCATGTATATTAATTACATGATAATATCATAATAGGTTTTTCCAGAATAGCTAACTACTAAAAAAAAAGATTAAAAATCTCCCATTTTGGAAATAATTGTCAATAAATATAATCACACAAATATAGACTGATTTTATTGTTTCCACGCAAATCTAAAAACACACCCAACATGAAAAAACACAATTCAAAGGAGTTTTCAAATAAATAAAGACCTTTTCTACCCATTTGAAAATGTAAAATGTCGATTTTTTCGCCTTTGACAGTTGCCGAAAGTGACCCGCAAAGTCATAGAAAATTCATTTAAAAATATTCTATAGTAGCTAGATTGATGAAATTAACGTTTGTCAAGAATGATATTGGCGCAAGCGATTCTGACCTTGTTCTTTATACAGTTTCTTAATACATAAGGGTTAAAATCGCATAAAACAACAAAAAAAAACTAAAAAAACATTCCGAGCCCACCGGCTGGCTTGCGAAAAATTACAGGTTAATTTTTTCTGAAAAGTACACAACATAAGCAAAATATGGGCGCCTCATCGCATTAGGCAGTCCTGTGTTGAGATAAACAGCTTTACTCTACAGTGAAATCTCGATTGATTGTTCCTTGAATAATGTTTAAAATATTTTGTGCCATCCTCAGGTGGTTACGACAGAGTGGAATGCCTTAATTCGGTGGAGAGTTACGATCCCGAACTCAACAGGTGGACACAGCTTCCCGACATGCGCCAACAGAGAGGCAGGTTCAACATCGCCCAGGTAAGAATCCTATGCACCTTTAATATTATGCTAGCAGAAATAAACAAATCTCGAGCAATAAACAAAAGTGAAATAGAAGAGAGTCTTATCTTATTAGATTTCATGGAGAAAAGGAATCTTTTGTCCTAAATTGAAATCACTTGCAACCTTTAACATCTTTTTTAGCACAAAGTAAAACCAAATGTCACAATCCCATGAAATTTTGAAATTTTAATCCGTTAACCCGGTGCGTTTGTTTCTCTCCATCTCAGGTTGGCGAACGTATTTACGCAGTGGGTGGAAGCGACGGGCACGTGGAGCTGGACAGCGTAGAGATGTACCAGGCACCCCCCGAGGATTGCGGAGACTCGTCGGGCCGCTCCATGAGCGCCTCACTCGAGAGCCAGAGCGGGAGCATCGAGGACGCCACCATCAACAATGGTAAGTATCTGCCATTTCATCATATTATACAATACTAGCAGACCTGGAAACACGTTGCTGTGGCTAACGAAACCTTTATAACCAACGCCATCGTTAAATCAAATCCACGCTGCCCGGTTGTCTGCCCGCTGCCCGCTGCCGCTTGGCCAGATATATTATGTATTTCAACCAATTTACACAAAACCTTGACAAATTATATACCTAAAAACCTTCTTCATGAATCCTCTATCCATTGGTGAAAACCGCATGAAAATCCGTTGCATAGTTTAAAAGACCTAAGTGCACATACATCGTGAACAACTTCATTTTATACTTAGTAAAGATAAAGATTACAAAGTTTAGTTAATATAAAAATATGATTTTGAGGAACAAAATAAAAACGGTAATAGTCATGAAAATTATGGTAAAACTTACCTGTGGACCTTGCGAATTTCTAAGTTAAGCTAAACACTTTGAAAGAGCACGAGGAACACACCGAAAGATCAGAAGACATTGGCTGGAACACCTCCAGGTCAGGACCTTAGAAAATCCTTTGCGGCATCTCGTGAAGCGTAATCGAGTCTATACTCCAAGTACAAGCCCATCCATGAAAAGCCTGCGTTGAAGATCCCGAGCTCGTGGATGAAATTCATCAAGGACGCCATCCGTCAAAGGGGGCCGTAAATAAATGATTTGTGAGTGAAACAATCCCATAATGCATCCGCGCGTTTACCATTTATAAACTAAATCAAAACAATCAGCGGGATGGCTTCGATTAGGAAAAAACAGTTATAGGATTACACATTTGGGATCTCACAGTAATAAAACCGGCGAGCGGCACAATCATCCTTATATCGCAAAAAGATGTCTTGTTTTAAAAGTTAATAACTCAATTTATATGACACAATTAGATCTCCGTAGTAGCTCATAAAACGGTGGTGATCCAAGAAGTGAACTTTGCCCGGAAACAGTCAAAATAGTATTGCTGATCAATCATTTAAATGCAAAGCGGTTAATTAATCGTTAATGGTCAGGTAAACAGCAAGTCAATAATAATAATAATAACGTAATATTTGTATAGCGCAGTTTTGTGTCATTTCACTTCAAGTGCGCTTAACTATAATAAATTTAAAAATAATCCTACAGTGTTCCTTACGAGATCATTACAAAATATTTATAAAATAATACCTTTGAAATAAAGAATATACAGTATTTACAAAACAATGACAAGAGAACAAAGATTAACAAAACAGTGCTGTTATAGCACAGAGGAAAAATAATAATATACAAAAACAGTGTTATTGTAGCACAGGACAAAACAAGAACTTTTAAACTAAAATATAATACACTAACTTCTTACAAAAAATTCGGACACTAAATTTAAAAGTACAATTAGGAGGAAACCGAAACCAAACGATTACCGGATACTTGAGAACATGACTTATTACTTGTATTGAAAAGATGTTAGGATTCATGAATGGTACGATTTTTTAAATAATTTTGTTTTTAAAGCCCGTTTAAATTCTGCCAAATTCTGGATATTAGTAAGAGCTGAGGGAAGTTTATTCCAAATGAGAGGGCCAGTTACACGAAAAGAGAGATCATAGTAAACGGCTCGATTTGACCGAGAAAGTTCGATTAAACGATTAGTAACATCCAGATCTGCTGACCTTAGAGTAAGCTGTCTCTCGCTTAAGTTTTGTCGGACACATAGTTCCGATATATAGGCTGGCGCCATTCCTTGCAATGCTTTGAAGGTCATTAAGCAGATCTTGAACTCTATTCTTTCAGGACATCTAAGCCAATGAAGACGATCCCTTAGAAGCGGGGTTATATGACAGTACTTAGATTCACCAAAAATCATTCTCGCCGCAGCATTGAAGACGGACTGTATTCTATTTAATTGTGTTTTAGGTAGGCCAGCATATGCACTATTACAATAGTCCATACGTGAGACAACGAACGAATTTATGAGGGACTTTGCTCCATCAGAGGGAAGGCATCTCCTGATTGACTTTATCTGCCGTAGATGGAAAAAGCCAGAACTCACAGCTTTTGAAATTTGCGACTCAAGAGAAAGACTATTGTCTAGAGTGAAACCAAGAAATTTTATTTCTGTAGAAGGAATTATATCTGTGTCCTGAATACGGATTGGACTGAAATCTATGAGGGCTTGCCTTCCAGGAGAAGCTATCCAAATAAATTCCGTCTTTGTCGGGTTAAGTTTGAGTTTATTGACAGACATCCAACTTGAGACTGTGTTAATGAAACTAACCACCTCGTTTTTAAGGACGTCTTTTTCGTCCGGGGAGCAAAACTTGAAAATAAAAAAATCATCCGCGTAGCCTTGGGATTCAAAGCCAGCTGAGTGAATGAGTCGTTTGAGACGATTCGTATATAGAATGAAAAGAATGGGACCCAGGACAGAACCCTGGGGAACTCCGAATTCGATGGGAGTTTCAGGTGATGTACATTTATTGAAAGTTACTGAAGCTACTCGTCCAGACAGGTACGATGTCATCCATTGGAGAACATCACCTCGAACGCCAAATTCGGTTTCAAGCACATTTAATAAAATACTATGATCTACCGTATCAAAAGCCGCACTCATGTCCAGAACAGATACCAAACCCAACTTACCTGCTTCCATCCCGATGATCAGATCTGAAATTACCCGCAAAAGAACAGTTTCTGTTGAATGAAACTGTCGATAAGCAGATTGATTTTTGGCAAATAGACCAGCGGAGTTCAAGTACCCCACCAATTGTTTGGCAACGATTTTCTCAAGCAGTTTTGATAGAAATGGTAGGTTGGATATAGGCCTGTAATTATCCGAATTGTCAGTATCAAGGTTTGGTTTTTTTAGAATCGGAGTTATAATTGATTTTTTTAAGTATTCCCGGTACAAGTGAATTTACTAGTGACTTCTGGATAATTGCGGTAATTACAGGCGCTATATCCGGGAGACATTGTTTTAAAAGCCAGGTAGGTACGGGGTCTTGTGTGCATTGTTTGTTTGGACAAGACTTCACAGCACGCGTCACATCTTGTTCTGTTATTGCTGCGAAAGTAGTGAAGTCTCCAGAGAGCGGACTTGGTGATGTGACAGAAGGCGATCCTTCCACACTGAGGTCCCGAATTTTCTCAACCTTGCTTCGAAAGTGTGTTGCAAAGCTGTTCGCTTCAAGGGAGGAAACGACCTTGATGTTGTTCTCTCCAGACAAAGTCTTTATATTCTGCCAGAGTTTTCGAGGGTCCTTTTCTGATTCAATTTGGTCACACCAAAAGTTCGATTTTTTCTGTGTAATTTCTTCTTTGTACACGTTTTGCTGGGCAATCCAGAGCTGCCGATTGCTGAGAGTCGGATTTCGTCTATACATCCGCTCAAGTTTCCGCATTTCCCTCTTCTTTTGAAGACATTCAGCATCGAACCATTTGCTGCAATTCCTAATGCGGCAGACCTTCTCTGTGAAAGGAGCATTTTTATCGAGCAATGCCCTTAGCGTAGAATTATATAGTGTTACTAACTCTTCAACTTGGCTCTCGCTATACTTTTTCTTATCACAGAGAGGCGACGCTTTTAATTCGTTGCAAAAAGCCTCGAAATCGAATTCTCTCCAATTTCTTGAGATTACGGATTTGAACTCCAATTTTGGAGGATCGAAGGCAAACACGGATGTCACGAGACGATGATCCGAGAGTCCAATGTCAGTAACATCCACGCTATTCGGGGGAAACCCGACCCGAGAAATTATTACGTCTAGTGTACCTCCCGCGTCATGAGTAGGTGTCAAATCGGTCTTATTAATTAAAAAATATTAATATTATTGGGACAAATATTATTGAATGTTAGGAGAACACGGTACATCGGACTAATCCACTGTTTGTGTTGTTCCTCAGGTCCCAGCCAGCAGCAGGCACGCAAGAAGGCGTGGTCCAAGCGCTCCAAGCTGTCGCTGGCCCGCAGCTACGCCGGTGTTTGCGGCGGCCCTGAGGGCCTGGTGTACTGCGTGGGGGGCTGGGCAGGACAGGCGGGAGTCAGGGACTGCCAGCTGTACAGCAGTGCTGAGGATACCTGGAGCGAGATGCCGCCCCTCAACACTGGTTAGTCTTCACTTTACCTACTTAAGGGGGTATGCATAAATTGTAGTCATTTTTTCAGGTGTAATAAAAAAACAATAATGTTTTTACCAGCCGTTATTTTACCAAATATTTATTAAACATTAAAGAATACATTAAAAAAAATCAAACGAAAAAATTCAAAATTCAAAAAGTTACAGGGTGTTGAAGTGGTTGACACGATTGCAATCCTCCTAGTAAATTGAAAAAAAAATTAATTCTTAATCGGTAATTGGCCGGAGCCGCGCCGATGCGTTCGGTCTGTGCGCATACGCGCGGAAAAAAGTTCGAAAAATAAATTTTTTAATGCGATTTTGACCCTTCTGTGTACAGAATTTGTATGAAGAACAAGGTCAGAATAGCTTGCCCAAATATCGTAGAAGATATAGCAACTAGTTTCATTCACCTGGCAGCACCAGAATATTTTAAAATGATTTTTATCTGTGAAGTCGAAGTGTCAAATTTTGCCGCGATTAAATCTGATGCGGAATTCTTGACGAAAACATCGTAAAACCTATCAATTTATCAAATTAACGCAAGTAATGAAGTTTTTGTACATAGTTTATTGTTCTAGGAATGTTTCAGTCAATAAAATATATGAGAGCTTATAATTAATTAACAAAACATTCAATTCAAAATTCAAAGTGGTGCTTCAAAATTCATAAAAGAAGAAAAAGGTCCAAAAGGTCCGACCCATGACAGGTTAATCCAAATAAATGCTGCTATGACCCAAGCTAAGGAAAAGTAAATTTTTTTTTTCGCAAAATGGCGGTTGTCTAAAATAAATAGAAATTTTTTATTACTTTTAAATGTTGGCTAAAGGAAAAGGAAGCACAACCCAGCGTTATACTCTAAAAATCATCACAATAATACTTTTCTTTGTGAGAATATTAAAACATATTGTATTACTTAATTATATGTTTGATTATTATAAAGCTAATTGTGTGTGTTTGTTTGTTCAGGGCGCTATCAAGCGGGGGTATGCGTGTGGGGCGGAGCCCTGTGGGCCGTGGGGGGCTGCAATGCGTGGCACTGCCTCGCCACCACCGAGCTCTTCTCCGACCTCAATCCCTCCAACACCTCCGAACCTGGAGACTGGCACTTTGGTAAGTTTTCCATCCATCACCCAACCTACCTTCATCAATTTGACATGATTAAATTAATAAGTAAACTCCTCCTCCCATGTAATTATTTTAATCATGAATCATTGAAAGCTTTTTTTTCTGATTCTGATGCATTTGCGATGTACAATAATGTCACTTCCGTCATCACTGCCTCCATTTACTGTCACTGTCATTTGATAGATCCTGACCGTCCGCAATAGAACTTACTTCCGACATGGTGAAAAATATCAATTCCCTTTAGTGTGTATTAATTTAACAGGAAAAACAATAAATAAAGTTATCAAGACATATGCCAACCGCAATAAACCGTGTATTGCATCCAAAACTGTTTCTGAGTTACAGCTTCAAATGCACTTGGAAATGGACTGTAAATTAGACAATATAACCAAACGAAATGGCGTTTGATGGAATTGGGTGATAATAATATGTGTATGGGAAAAATAATGGATTACATGGAAGAAGGACGACCAATCACTTACCTCTGCGAAGGCAAACAACACAATTACAGATATAGTTTATTTAGTTCCACCGCGGTACCTCAAGGTAATTATCGCCACAACCACACAAATAAGTTTAAAACGATCTTGATACAGTCAAAAAACCTTCTTTTAGTTTATAAACGAATATAATATGAACACGATTAACCAACTATACTTACTTCCAATGTAGTCTCAAAATCTTCTAATTTTTCAGAAACAAAAGCACTTTAATTATTCTTGTCATTGTTCCATTTTTAAATGCTTTTCCAGCAAGGTGATATGGTTAATCCTCAATGACACACGGCGAGTTTACAAGCTAATATCTGAGAAATTCACTATCTGTTAGTAAACTCGCTCATCGTGTTACTTGCTAACTAGAAGATGTTGACAATCTCCGAAAAAAGTTGAAAGGTCGTCAACTTTACTCGCTACACGCCAAATCTTGATTGGTTTATTTATGTTTCCAATATGGCTGCCAATTAACAGCTGATTTCGACTGTCAACTGTCTGAAGAATTAGTTCACGTTATTTCTGCTACTGGCGCTAACAGCTACGTGCGAGTCCAGTTTCCTACAAAAATGTCACGAGCTACTGAGCGAGTCAACAGTTTTGTGTGTCATCATGACAATCTCACTCGCCGATTCACCCGCTTTTAAACTTAGTAGATAGTAGCTTGTAAACTCGCCCCGTGTCATCGAGGCTTTAGGGAGGGTAGGTACTGGATAAATTACATCCCAGTAGAACTATACATATCATCATTTCAAAACCAAACACCGTGCTCAAATTGAGGAACGAAAAACGCTCGCTGAAAATTGCATCGCTATAGTGCTGAGCGGCACTATAACGGTTAAAGTTAACACATTTGTTGTTATTATTATTGTAAATTAATGTTGTCGTGATAATTCTTCCAGGTCCCAGTCTATCAGTGGCGCGTAGAGGTTGCGGTGTGACCGCCTGGGCCAATAAGCTAGCCTGCGCCGGAGGCTCGGACGGACAGCACTCTCTGCGCAGCGTGGAGCTGCTGGCGGCCGGTGGTGCCGGCTGGGAGCCCGGCCCACCCCTGCGCGAGCCCCGCGCCGGCCTGGGACTGGCAGCCCTGGGAGACAGGCTCTACGCTGTGGGCGGATATTCAGGTAACACTACAAACACTATCGGCAACTCCTGGGTCAACAAACTGCTCTGCGCCTGGGTTTCTCTCTGTTTCAAGCATTTAGCTACGATATATGCTTTTCTATGTTCATAAGTTTTTCATAAGAATTTTGAAAATCGATTGAATCATTAAAATATATAGTACAAAACTACTAGTGAATGTGCAAGCGACTCAAGTGTTTTCGTCTATAAGGGTCTCTAAGCATTGAAGCCTAAAATATCATCTCAAGAATTTCTGATAGGGATGGGATCACTACGATCGATCTTATGGGGAGGGGGGCATGAAGGTGGATCAAGGAAGCAAGACTCTGTACTTACAAGTTTAAACAATATTTCGGCACCATAGTTTACATTTACACAAGATTAATTATCGAGAAGTGGGACGTGAACAAGAAGCAATTCGCGAGCTGTTAGATTGGGGGCAATCTTTTTTAAATCTTTTTTAAATATTTTTTTTAGTTCAGCACCTGTTACTGGGCTAAAAAGGTCTGTGACCACTATTGGAGGATATATATATATATATATATAGCCAATATAAGATAATCGCGTTGCGAATGTGTTGCGTTGTTCGCTAGCCACAGCTGAAAATTTTTGTATGAGAAAAAATATCGCAAATCACAGACAATTTTATTTAGTTAACTTAACCATGGACTACATACGTGAAATATAAAGCTGCATTTACATTATTAAACGCATAAGCCACTTTAATTTAACCGTTTATACCGGACTCCGAGCACTCGAGTACTAAATCGCATCTCAAGGGGTGTCAGGTCTAGATTCCGTCAAATTTAAAGAGATAGAATTTGTCTGTCGTCGCCCCTCTAGAATTCCTTAAAGCCCCCTAATTTTTTTAACTGTGTCGCCCCCCTGAAAGCCTCCTGTGCCCACAAGGGCGTGTTATTGCCGACTTTGAAAAAGACTGCTTTAAAAGATCGATGTAATTTATTTTTGTAAGAAGTTGTGGGAAACGAGTTGTTGAACGACAGATGTGGGAAAATTATTATTTGAGATTATTATTATGATCGATCGAAATTTCACTGTATTTAATTCACACCTAATAATTATATTACTTGTTACAGGCAAGGTGTTCCTCTCCTCAATCGAGTACCTAGCTGACGGCATGGAGGAATGGACCTCTTTCACCACCCCCTTCCCCTCGCAGCCCTCCCTGGAGCGCGGCACCTCCCCCCCGAGAGGGGACCCGTCCATCGCCAGCACCATGGCAGCCCTCAGCATCATAAACCGCCAAGCCACCACCAACAGGCTCTCACTGAGTCCCATGGACAAGAACGTCGACCACAACGGAGACGCAGAGCGACAGAGAAATCGAACCAACGCCGAAAAACAAAAGAAGTTCATCGATCAGGTTCTCAGCATCGGAGACGAGGTCAAAATCTTCCCGGACCAAGTCAAAATCCTCAAGGGAGACGAGGTCAAGATCTATCCAGAAGAAGTGAAGGTCCTCAACGGAGATTCCAATGGTCTGAGCAAGTCCGAAGCGGAAAGGAAAAGTAACGGTGACTCTGCCGTCGTAATCTGCGAATAATCATTGTTGTATTTTTAACCGTTTCTAAACGATAGTATAAAATTATATTGTGATCGATTGTATGTTGTGAAAATGATTTATTAAGAGGGTCGAGAATGAGTTTTAAATTTACGTGGAATATTTTTATTTTTCATCATCAATATTATATTATTAAAGAAAGTTTACTACAATGTGCGTCTCGCTAAAACTCAGAAACGAGTCCCGGTACGATCGAGGGAGTTATATGGTGTGGTAGCCCTCTATCCCCCATCCATGAAGAAGGTTCCCATTTTTACCTGATTGGCGTGCTTTTGAAGATATAACTTCTGCAAGATTCGCCCTCTAGAAATTTCTAGAACATTCTAGAGCTTTCCATAACATTCTGGAATGTTCGGGAATAGTCTGGAATGCTCTCAAATGTTGTAGAATGTTCTGGAACATTGTGGACCATTTGAAGCCTTTTTTTGTATGGGTGGGGCTACCTATTAGTAGGGGTATATAAAGCCAGATTTGTTGTGGGTTTGAATGTCAGTTCAATTTCATATCAACTCCCTGAACGAAGCCGGGTACCCCAGCTAGTTTATAATAATGTATAGAATAGATTAACGGGCCGTTAAGTGCTTAGTAAAATATTGGCATAAAACTAAACAATGGCCGTTTTCATTGTGTAATGTTGAAAGCATTTGATTTGTCAAAAATTCAAAATGGCGCCGGTCGTCGTTTGTGACGAGAATTTGTAACAGCACGGCCTTGGGTTTCATTGGTGAAATATAATGAATGGGGCGAAAGGGTGGTTGCCAATTCAACGGACATGCCCGTGTCTCTATTCTACATGTACAGTGTCACCATTAAGGATGTACACCAGTGTCACATTTCAAGATGAATGTATGTGTTAGATTAAAAAAAAAAAAACCATCAGGTTTTGATTGATGACAACTATTATATAATTATTTTCCTGAATTCTTTGCATGATGGTAAAAATGAATGAGATTACATATTTTTTACGGGAAACACTCCACTTGATGCGCATTTATGTTTTAAACACTGAACAGAACATCCATAGAAGCGTGATATCCTTATTTACACCATACACCTTATGGTACACCTAAAGAGCGATTCTGGAGCGAGCCTGTCAAATTTGCGTGATTGAACGTACATTAAATGAATATATAATCACATATATTTACAGCATTTCGTGTTTTAAACTAGTTGAAAAAGAAATTGCAAGCCATAGACAATCATACAAATTTTACAGGTGATTACGTACGCAATCGATTCTGTATCTACAAAAGATACAGAATTGCATGGCAGACCTCTCGGCTCATAGGTCCCACAAGACAGTTCAAAGAAATTGATTATTATCGGCGTTTAAACATCGATACCCGAAGTAAACTAAAATTGAGCTTTCACGTTTCTATCGGATAATCTCTTCAGTGATTTTATAAAAAGTGGTTTTTAATATTAAAAAAAAAAAACATTTTTGTATATTATGGTTTTGGAAGAGAAAAAAAAAACACTTTCTTATTATTTATTAATAATTTTTTTAATTTAATTATTATTATGAAAGCTTGTTTTTCTGCATGTTTTTAAATATAATTTGTAATTAATTTCAATTCTTTTGCAGTAATCATTTAGGTTTTTTTTTTCCTTATTTTATTCCAATCAAATTAGCTTTAAATTAAAAATAAAACTACCTCCATTTATTTATAGGCGTTTGTATCTTAACTAGACTTTGTCCAACAGAAAACATTCTAGTGAGATGATATGCATCAGTCTAATTTTCAAAAAATCAATTTATGGTTTCATAAAAAATTTTGTGTCATGATTTTTTTTCAAAAGATACATTGTATTATTATAATAACATTATGAAGCATTCTTTGCATGTTTATTAATTAATTAATTACTATTATAGTTTATATTTAATTAATTTTATAATTAAATTCCTTTTTAAATATCTCAAAGCAAGTTCATTTGGCAATTTTATTTTAACCTTGCAGAGTGCTAACTTTTAAATTATGAAAAGTTCCTTTTTTTCATTTGTTCAAAATTTTGCATCAAAATTCTGACATAACAATTTTTTTTCAACTTATATTTCTATTGCGCTCTCCAACAACCAAGCGATTTTCAAGCTGTATTTAGTACAGGGTTGTGCAAAAAACACAAAATTCTGAAATATTAACAAATGAACTTGCTTAATTAAAAAAAATTTTTAATGTTTCATGGGATCAGTTTTATAATTATTTTAAGTAATATCTCTAAATGAGGTGACGCTCCTTTTGTTGGCACTTATTCCTAAGGTTGGCACCACTGTTTAAATGGTGCCGACTTTGGTTGGGGTGTTTTACAGAAATTCGTCAAATGGCCATTTTGTTTTTTTTTTTTACATTTCAAAGGTTCTCATTAAATGCCGATTGCTAGATCTATTTCAAATTTCTACAAATTACGATTAGCTGACAAGCATAACAAATTTAAGCTGTTTTCTTTTTTTAACTGATTAACCTGTTGAAGGCCAATTTTAACCTGTTGAAGGCCGGACGTATTTCGAAAAACCGCGCGGATTTTACCTTGTTGCTTTCTGATCATATATCCATATAAAAACCAAGGAATTGCTTTTTTTGCTATTGTTTTCTGTTTACCAGATAATATATCTTATTATTCATGTATATTACATGATTATATCGTTAAAAGGTTTTTCGAAAATAACTAGCTAACTAACTAAAAAAATATATTAAAAAATCTCCAGTTTTGGAAATAATTTTCAAAAAATATAATCTGATTTTATTATTTCTATACAAATCTGAATACATACCCAACATGAAAAAACACAATTCAAAAGAGTTTGTAAATAAATAAAGAGCTTTATACGCATATGAAAATGTAATTTTTCGCCTTTAACAGTTGCAAAAAATGACCCGCCAAGTCATAGAAAATTCTTTTAAAACTATTCTAGAGTAGCTAGATTAATGAAACCATCAGTTACATCAAGAATGATATTGGCGCAAGCGATTCTGACCTTGTCCTTCATACACTTTCTTTATGCATAAGGGTTAAAATCGCATTTTAAAAAAAAGGAAAAAAAATTTCATGGCTGCCGGCGGCTTTCAGGAAAACGACAGGTTAAAAGCTGAAACGGACCTAGAATCGACGAAAGAATAAAAATCAAAATGGCGCTAACTAACTTTTGATGACAATGTTACATTTGAATTTCTTGCACGTAAAACAACCCAACTTTACTGTCTGTATGTTAAAAAAACTTTTGAAGACATTGTTTTTAATTGTTTTGAGAGAATGAGTGATATTTCGACTGAGTGCGGCGACTTTAACGTTAAAAAAAAAAAATCTAAGCAATCATGAATCATAATTTTACCTTACCTCATAAAATTTACTAATTAAGTACATGTTGATAATTTTCATCATGAAAAAAAAACACTCTCAAATTGTTTGTAAACCTTTTATGTGCGGCTGTCACATATGTGATCCTCGCAACTATACACATGTCACATATGTGGGACATGAAGTTTCACAATTTACTTGTAGTAAAAGTTATGATATAATTAAAACATGATGTTTTTATATGTGTTCCGAGTTAACCTCCATGGTGTTATGTTTTAAAAACTTAACTCACGGTTTGAAGGGAATAGATTCAATTCCTACTGCAGCACAAAACAAATAGAAAATCACTTTTCTTTGTATATTTAGAGCATTTCTGTCTTTGTGCTGTGCTCTTGTACGAATTGAATAATGAATAACTGTCATCGATATCTTGAGATTTTGTAGTAGCATTTTTGAAAATTATGTTTTTTTTTTTTAAACATGCACTGAAAACATTTTTGTTTATGACTTTATTATTATAAAAGTAATACATATGAATAAAGATTTTTATTATGAATGAGATTACTTTTACTGTTGAATATTATATACAAAAATTTCTACGACTATTTTTCCTAAATTTTGTAAGACATCACATATTGCCTTCTTTCTTACAAAATTGATTTGTAACATCGTTTTGACCCATACTGAGAGCTTATATTTCCATAGACACCTTTCATTACAACAGACGTGTCTTTTTCTATGCATTTACTCGAACCTAAAGTTAGGTTAACTGATTAAATTTTAAAAATTTAACTATCGTCTGTGTCAAAATTTATATTTGAGAGAGTAAAAATCTGACGTCTATTTTCTGCAACTCACCCCCAAAAAAGTATCTTTTACAATTAATCAAAGAGAAAAATTTCTTTTGAAGTGAAAATTTCTTTAGCACCGTTGTGATTTGAAATTTGATGAAACTAAAAAGCAACACTAAAAAGAGATAAACACATTCATCTAAAGGATTTAGCCTGCGAGAGGATGAGATAGAATAATTGGTCTCCTCTTTGTGCAGTGCTTAGTAGCCTTCCCGCTCTTGTCTACTTTAGTTTTCTGAAGGTTTCACTTCTACTGCATGTGAACTGCACACAAATTTTTTGTATCTCTTTATTTGCAACCCGTCATGAAAAACGATCTTGTACAATGAAACAACGCATGAAAAACGATCTTGTACAATGAAACAATGCATGAAAAACAATCTTGTACAATGAAACAATGCATGAAAAATGATCTTGTACAATGAAAAAATGCATGAAAAACTATCTTGTACAATGAAACAATGCATGAAAAACGATCTTGCACAATGAAACAATGCATGAAAAACGATCTTGTACAATGAAACAACGCATGAAAAACGATCTTGTACAATGAAACAATGCATGAAAAACAATCTTGTACAATGAAACAATGCATGAAAAATGATCTTGTACAATGAAAAAATGCATGAAAAACGATCTTGTTCAATGAAACAATGCATGAAAAACGATCTTGCACAATGAAACAATGCATGAAAAACGATCTTGTACAATGAAACAATGCATGAAAAACCATCTTGTACAATGAAACAATGCATGAAAAATGATCTTGTAAAATGAAACAATGCATGAAAAACGATCTTGTACAATGAAACAATGCATGAAAAACGATCTTGCACAATGAAACAATGCATGAAAAATGATCTTGTACATTGAAACAATGCATGAAAAACGATCTTGTACAATGAAACAATGAAAGAAATTTGTTTTTGGTGTTGATCACGAATAATCTGTCAATATTTAAATTCCTCCTGCTAATGTCTTACTAAGTGGAAATGTTGTTTGCGTAATGATGGAGGATTTATTTAGCAAAAAAAGGAATTAAACCCACCACACCTGGGTGGTAATCCGACACATTTATCAACTCAGTCACTGACTGGTATCAACTTAACTCTTTTAACGCTTGAAATTTTGATGCTAGGTGCCCCTGTATGTGGCATTTTTTCAATGCTGTGACGTCCGTGCGCATCCCAACTGCTGTGATGTCGGCGTACAATGGGTTAACCTATTGACTGTCCATTTGATTAGTCAGACATCTCCAAATATTATGTTTTGAGATAATGAGGAAATCAATATTGGAAAGCTCACCATAAATCAAATATTATTACACGTTTCTGTGTTTTACATATTAAATATGTTATAAAATAACACTGGGAAGCACAATGGTCCAGTACATAGGTATGACATTTTGAAATTTCACTAGAGACTCGGAAAATATAAATTTTTTGTTTAATTCACTACAAGTTTTTGTGCATTATAATTGATTTGGTGGTGTTTATGAGTAATCTGAGTATTGTACCAGATAGAGGGTACTCTTTTACACATAACTGCATACTCAACTCAAATGTGGACCAGTCAATGGTAGAGTTGGTATTGTGTTTGAGTCCCACCCAGGCATCGTGTGTTCAATTCCTCGACTGGCTAAATCCTGCATCACGACACAAGCAACATTTTCGGCTTATTCTGGTGGTAGTAGGTGATTTTCAAATATTGTCAGGTTAATCGTAACCCGGGAATGTTTGTCTTTCTTTTAAAAAAATAATTATTTTGATTTGTTGAAGATGTCTGAATAATCCACTGGACAATCGACAATTTTTTTAAAAACCGAATCAAAATTTATAATGTTTTTGAATTGACCTTGAAAGGTAAGAAATGCGGTCTCACTTGTACAATCCTGTCACTGAGTGCTCCATTATAACCTCTCTTATTACATGCATCATTAATGAGAAAGTACTAAAGATTACACGTCAACTATTGGCGTGTGTTTTGACGATGAAAGTGGTGACATTTTGTGACGAATTCTTGAATTAGAAACCGAATTACAACGTTAGCTTTGTCTGAAAATCCACATACACAGATGTTTATGTGGTGCGAAGGGTAAGGAGCGGCGGCAGACATGTGTTCGAAGCCGGATTCTTCAATTCAACCACGCAGACGCTACGGTATTAATAACGTTCGATTCAAACAGTGTCAGTATTTTAAAATTATAAAAAACACCAAGTCAGATGGGTCATAATCAGTTTGTTTTACGGTAAGAAATAGGAACTAGTTCAGATTTTCACTCTCGAAATAAATAAATATAACTTTTTCCATAATTTTAAAAAGTTTTATTTTATTTTAGTAGTCGATATTTCAAAAGCTTTCTATCACGCATACTATGAGATGCATCAATGTGTTAGTAAGCTAGATTAATAACTTGCAAAGTATTTAGATTACAATGTTTTTACAAATATTTACAAATTTCTTAAAATTACATACATATATGTGATTTCACATTGTTGTGGGAGAAAAATCATGTTTTATGTAGCGTAACCTACAAATAATGCAGTATTCGTTACGATATCAAAGTTTGTTAACTAACTAACTTACGTCACGTCATTTCGCGGCAGTGTTAGGCAGAGTAAGTGTTTACATATTACTTATCAAAAAATATTGATGTAATTTATTACAAATGATTCACTGCAATATTAATTAAATAATAATTCATTTAATTAAGTGTAAGAGACAAGTGATTGGGGAAGAATTTTCTTATTTGAATTAAATGAATAAATAATCATGCATACTTGCAGGAATTCGTGTTTAAATCAATCAAAACTAAAATATGTGACAGTAAACATGTAAAAATCACACAAATCTGACAGGAGATAACATCCGTTATCCAATAACGATCCCACAAAAGATACGGAATCGCTCGGCTGGTCTTGAGTCCCAAAATAACGCTTGGATCTCTGCAGAAACAGGCGGTCTATTTGATTGATTCTAACAAACGGATTGCAATCTTTAGAGCACAGGCATCGGGTGGGAATGCTGTCCTTGTTCTATCAGTATTTCAATGGAAGATGCTCCGAGGAACTAGTCAAACGCTCGTTCAACATTTGTACATGGCTGACATTTGTCACATGAGAATGGGTCGCTTCTGCAACTCGTTCTTGAGTTCAACAGCTCGACTGTAAGGTGATTTTCCAGCCTCTGGGTTTTCACCCTACTGTGATAAGGGTCTCTTCAAGACTTTCCTTTCCACATAAACGACCCTCCACACAGCATCCCCAAAGATGACATAGGCCTTGAGTCAAATTATTTTCCTCAGGACCCTGTGTGGAGTTAATTTAATAAAAAAATAAAATCAAATGCCTCTTAACCTTTCGCTTGCCACCGTAACAACAGTTGTGACGACGAGAAATCAACAATGATATGCTACGGTATCAACCCTTGATACGGTAACTTCGATTACTGATAATGTCCGCATGAGGAATTTCAAAAACCTTAGTTAATCAACTCAATCAAAATATTAATTTAAAATGATAATGCAAGTAATCAAAACAAAATTACCTTCAACTACAATTTTGAAATAATAATAATAGTGTGTAATACCATTAATATTTAAAATAATACATCATCGGGTAATGGACCTAAAAATAAATGTTAGATTGTAATTTATAAGTAAATAAATCTCTTAGATTATTTTTATATACTTTTCTAATACTTATAATCAATTCTTCTTTACTGCATTTAAGAGCATTTAGACAATGTTACAAAGACTTCAGTATCCGTAAATTGTGTATTCAAGAAATTCATTCCTAAAAGGGCTAAGGACTTTTCGATAAGGCTACTAGGATTGTGTGTAATGGTGCATATGTCCATATACACCTCTGACCGCGATCTTTTTGTGAAACAGCCTTTTATCTTGCTTACTCCTACTTATTGTTATTAGCCAGAAAGGGACAACATGTGTATACGATCATCGAATTTGAACATTTGAAAAGTTTTAACATTTTTCAATTATTTAAAAAAATTGCTGTTTTCTTTTCTTAAGTTGAGTAACTAGTTTTAAAACATGTTATAAGCAAGTAAGCGAGATGCATCTCTGTGAGTACGTACTGTGTTCGACTTAACTCTGTTTGCGTTACTTATAATCCGTAGCACTTGATGAGTGCACGCACTATCGAAGAAAATTATTTAAAATTTGTTACGACTAAATACATCATGATTGTCATCATTGTGATTCATTTTTTGGGTTATTATGCGCTGATAATGGACGCTGTAACGCTGTCTGAAACTTTGGCTAAAGAAGAAAGAAGCGCAATACTGCGTAATAAGCTAAATTTTTTTCACAATTTGGCTGTAAAAATTTCAAATCACATATGTATTCTTATTGTCATTTGAATTAAAATATAATATGTACCTATATGAAGAATAAAGCATGTGTTGTGTATTCTGCAAAATTCTCATTTCCAATATATTTTATAAGTTTATTTTAATTATGTATTACATTTAGTAAAACATTGTTTCAAACTCCATCACATTTGACAACCATTGAATCAACGATCAGCGCCATTTTGAATTTTTGACATTTCAACGGTCAACGATCAAATTCTGATCAGCTGACAAAATGTAAAAACATGACTGTTGTATTGAATGTGATAGAGTTTGAAACATCACAACCCAACTTAAATTCCACAAAAGTGGTATTTTTCTTGGAATTTTCGTGTGTGTAGTATTTTATTATTTTTAGTGTAAACATTGAAAAGATTGCGCTTATTAAAGGATATTAAACAATTCATCACTTGAATGTGTTCGTATTTCTTTTTGGTTTATTCCATCCTTTTGACAACTTTATTGGTGATTTTAAATAAGATAATAAAACATAACAAAACAGGGATTCTTTGACCAAAATGCAAAATGTTCTTTTAAAGCAAAATAAAACTGTTATGACCATTAAAGCGATGGGGTATTTACAAAAAAATTGCCTTTTAAACGATGGAGATTTCTGAAAAAAATTGTCTACCTAAATTTAGAGTCATCGCTCTAGGCCTAAAACAACGATACCTAAATATAGGTAGCCATCACTTATTCATCCGTCATCGATTCAGGTAACTGACCTGAAGCGATAATACCTAAATATGGGTGGTCATCGCTCTAGACCTAAAGCTATAAGACCTAAATATGGGTAGCCATCACTCAAGACACAGCAATGAGACCTAAATTTAGGTAGCCATCGCTCAAGACAGCAATGAGACCTAAATACATATAGGTAGCCATCACTCAAGAAATAGCAATGAGATCTAAATATAGGTAGCCATCGTTAAAGAGCTAAAGCGATGAGACTTAAAAATGGGTAGCCTTCGTTTAAGGTCTAAAGCGATGATACCTACATACGGGATACATATTATTCGACTGGTTAAAGTTAGTTAAATCAACAAAAAAAGCAAGCAAGTGCGATAAAAAGAACAATTTCTTTGAAATAAGTATTAGATCAAAATATAATTCACATTGTTGAAATACATTACATTATTATATTAGTCTGATTAGTCATTATTATATTAGTCTGAGACTATTATGTACATATTGTGAATTAAATTGTCTTTTTTGAAATATTTGAAATGAATATTCTTTAATTGACATTTTTTCATTGGTAATTATTATTACTGTTATTTTTAACACTTCTTATCTAAATGATCCCAATATACAGATGAAAATGTCTAAAAGTGTTTTGTTTTGATTCATCTTGTTTTTTTTCCTAAATACCCTTTACAAATTTGAAGGTAAAAATCACATATCACCCAAAGGGGGGTCACCAGAGCCCTCCATATATAGCCGCCTTAGTTCGTATTTGTCCAACAGACCATTAGAGAATTTTACAGGAGGAGACGGTTTTCTTTCTTTATTTCAATGAAACATTATGATAGGTGTTTAAGGCGGCCCCTAGACGCTACAATAACACTGTACGATATATTTTATTCTTCAATTAGATTGAAAGGCGCTTAGAATCCAAACGATCAATTATATTGCACAATAAACAATTAAAAATATTGATCAATTATGTTGCGCAATGGTTTAGAGTAATTTTTTTTGTATTTTCGAGTAAATATTGCGCAATACTGACCCTACACAGTGCAATGGAAAAATATGTAGCATTAAATTTAAACCCGCTCAAACTTTTGTTCAATCATTGCGCAATCTTCAATATTAACTCCAAACGGTCAATAATATTGCAAAATTCGTAATATTGCTCAATATAATTGATCGTCTAGGGGCCGCCTAAGATAAAGCTGTTTCCGTAAAGGTAAAGGTCTCATTAGTTTAAATAATTCTTAGTTAGTTATAGGTGATTAACTATATTTTTTTATACTTGATTTTTAATTTTAGAGTGGAGATTGATCAAAAACTAAAATGGTCTATTGGACAAGTAAGAACTGAGGCGACGATATCGTGGAGCGATTGTGTCTCCTTTTACAGTAACACTCAGATATTAGTTACTATTTTTTTATCTACCATTTTAACGGGATATCACCCATATGTCAATCTCTGTCCAGCAGTCAATCAATCATTGTAATGAAAAAAGGTAAGAGAGATGGTAAAAATTGAGTATAACTCAAATATTGCAGTCCTTTTCAGTAAAATGCACTTTTTACATCTGCGCTCGCAGCTTGTTTTCGGTGAGGATTTTTTCTATAATGTAGCTAAGGGTGCTATGGAGCGAAGAATCTAGTCAACAAAACAAAGATTTTTTTTTATTTAGTCAGGGTTTTTGTTTCAGTTTTCGTTGTCTCTGTACAGTGTAAAGCATAAATAAACCAACTGTTTTTTTTAGTTTCTCAGATCATATCTACTGGGAAATTTTTCTAGGGGGCATCCATTAATGTGAGCAGTTTTTCTTCCAATCTAGACCCCCCCCCCCCCCCCTCTCGGTGAGATAAATTTGGGCCAATTCGTATATTTTTTTCAAGTAACGTGAGATTTTGCTGGACCCCCCCCCCCCGTTTGTGCTTACATAATGGATGCCACCCTAGATGTAGGGAAGAAAAATATTTTAAAGGGAAAAGCACAAAATCTAGGTAAATTTTGTCTAAGATTTTTAAGTTTCTCCAGCTTTTAGAAAGAAATTAATTAATTAATATTTTGAAGTGAAAACTTCTTTAGCACCTTTGTGATTTGAAACTCATTGAAACGAAAAATAGCGACACTAAAAAGAGAGAAACACGTACATCTACAGGATTTAGTCTGCGAGAGAATAAGATAGTTTAATCGGTCTCCTCTGTGCATGGTACTTCGTAGTCTCCCCACTCTTGTCTAATTTAGTTTTCTGAGGGTTTCACTTCTACCGCGTGTGAACTGCAGTCTGTTTTTTTTTTTTAAATTTATCTCACAATTCTCTGGCAAACCCCCCCCCCCCCCCCCCCGGATGCCGCCGGGAGAGATGATGTAACTAAATTCCTGAGGAACGGCTGCGCATCCTTAAAAATGTGATACAGAAATCCAGAAATGACAGAAAAAGATTCAGTCACATCTAGGGATGGAAAACATGACCACTTCCTTGGCTGGAAAGTGCTCTGACCTGCTCAAACCACTGAGCTAATTCGACCATGTAAATTAACGTCAGAGCACTTCCTCGGAAAGGAAGAGGTCCTTTTCTGTATCACGTTTTTCGTTTGAGAATCGTTAATATTGTCTTCAATGATTTAATATTACAATTTAAGTTTTAGTCATTAAGTTATTCCAATATAAAATTAATATTTACAATTATTTCAAGTAATGTTGAACAAAAATTTTAATTTCTTTCGCAGCAACGAAAGCCTAAACGAAATAGAAAATCTTATAAATAAATTATGCTAATTATTTCAATAGATTTATGTTTCATTTTGAAGGCAAAGAACTTGTGAGGAATTTGAACACAAATTGTGGGTATTTTAACACATGCATTGGCAACCCTTTTGAGAGTATATTTCTCAGGAAAATTAATGTCAAAGTTTGACTTTGACAGTCGGCCCGTGATCTGTGCAATAATTTGTTTACAAAGAGTTTATTTCATCGGTTTTTCCATCGAAATGCTGATTTATTGCTGAGTTGTTCGCAGTTCCGCAGTGGTGTCAACATGTTGCTATTGCGCATTTTATTTTCGCAAATTAAAAACAATTCATATTTCCTCATCGGGTTGTGCGTTGGCCTGGTGGTGACTTTAAATTTTTCATCCTTGGACCAAGAATCAATATGCAGCGGCAGTACCGCGAATACATTCATCAAAGAGGAAGTCGTATCACAAGCACCCACGACAGACGAATATGAGCCGAGACTAAATTTGCAAAACAAACCGATGCGGCCTAAAAAAGAGGCGCAAATTTTGCAAAGACCGCGATATTACAGCACGGAATTGGGAATCAGAGAGAAGCTATTCATCGGCGTTTTGACGTCGGAGCAAAACATTAACTATCAAGCTACAGCGATAAATAAAACATTGGCACACTTGGCGAATAAAATAAAGTTCTTTATAACCGCCAATGTTGTCAAGAATAACCTCAACCTTACGAACATCGTTGGTTTTACCGACACTCGTGAGATTCTGAAACCCTTCCATGTGCTGAAGTATATCTCTGATAATTATTTGGAGGAGTTTGACTACTTTTACCTGATCTCTGATGCTGGGTTTGTGAACGGGCGCAAGTTGCTGGAGGTTGTCAATGGGATCAGTGTGAGTGAAGATGTATATCTGGGCACCACGGCTGAGGAAGACAGTCACTATTGCAGTCTCGGTGAGTTGCTTCATCAATTACATTACACAGGAAGCCCTGAGGAAAATAGTTCCCCTCAGGGCATATGTCATCTTTAGGGATGCTGTGTGGAGGGTCTTTTTAGGGAAAGGAAAGAGAGGAAGTTCTGGGAAGGAAAAAGGGTATGAGGGGTAGGTAGAAACTAGAGGTCAGTGTGTCCAGGAGTGACGGACGTACGAATCTATCTCTACAACTACGCTGCAATGCAATGTTCCGAGAGATCTGTTGCAGAGTTCAAAAGATATCCCTCCCGATCCGGCTTGCCACGCAGTTGGTGGGCAGTTGGTACGCCGCCAAGATCCGGATAAGCCTGATCCCATGAACCCAGGCACCCCTGCTAAGTCTTCAAACTTAGCGAACTACTTGAGGTGACCTATGGCAGAGGTGTTGGTAATCCAATAAATGGTTCCCGGGGCAGCAGTACCCATAGCTGCCTCCCAAATTGGGAAGTGTGTGTTTTTAAAGCAACTGTGTGTTTTCTAAAGAAAATGTATGGATTGTAAGTGGTCCAGATATCATAATGTGTTGCGTACTTTGCTTACATGGGCCCAGTGTGTCCTTATCTTTATTTCCTTGAGAGTAACTCTGTTCACCGGGGTTGTCATTAGGTATTCAGCTGTCTCTTGGTTCCACAACATGTCTTACAGATATCTTAGCCTTTTTCCCATCAAGATGAGACATAGGTGAATTGCAGTTTCTTCTATTAGTAAAGCGCCCTTGAGGTGATTTTTCACAAAAACCGGCGCTCTACAAATTGTACAATTATTTTTATTATTATCATTATTAATAACACCATTACCATATTTGTAATTCCCTCTCAAGACAATTTAATCTGTAAATATAAAATTCATGCGAAATGCACATAACTTAAGTCATATAGAATACATTACCATTGATATTATTATTAATTATGCTGCTTTTATCCTTATATTAACCCCTCAGACCTCGACGATGTTTTGTCAGAGGGTCAAAATATTTCCGTTTCTCAATAAAATTCAAATAACTAACTAACTAACTAACTAACCATCACGCCGTTTCCCCGCAGGGGTAGGCAGAGAGGACGGACCGCCACACAACTCGATCTTGGCACACACTCTTTGCCTCGTTCACATTCATACATCGTCTCATACATGCTCTTCTATTATTCCGACTCTTCACATGGCCCGACTCAAGTATCTGATTCACTTGGTCGTGCCATGTCTTCCTCGGGCGTCCCCGACTTCTTCTACCATTCACATTTGCATCATATATTCTCCTTACACTCCTTTCCTCGTTCATTCGCTCTACATGCCCAAACCATCGGAGAGTCCCTTTCTTAATCTTACACATCACGCTTACGTCAGCCTTGCATTCTTTGCGGATATCCACGTTTCTCTCACGATCGTACATGGTTTTACCACACATTCGCCTCAGGGATCTCATTTCTACAGCATTCAGTCTGCTTTCATCCTTCCTCTGCCAGTTCCATGCCTCACTGCCATACATCAGGGTAGGTACCAGCACTCCATTATGGACGGCTAGTTTCGCGTCTTTGGACAGTTTTTTATTACCGCCAACGGCATTCAGTCCTCCATTAATGGAGTTACCGGCATTCACCCTTCTTTCAATATCTCTATCAGCCTTCCCATCTTTCGTAAACATATTACCCAGATACACAAACTCATCCACCTGCTCCAAGTATTCATCATTCACAACTATATTGCATACTGTTTTCGTACTCTCTCTTTCAAACACCATGACTTTAGACTTACTTACATTCATCATTAACTCATTCTTCATACATACTTCGTTCATCCTAGACACGAGAGACTGTAGATCTTCCATACTGCTAGAAATTAGCACCGCATCATCAGCATACAAAAGGCAACATACTTCCAGATTACTCAATTTTGCGCCCAATCCCATCTCTTTCAATTCTTGCATACAATTATCCATGTATAGATTGAATAACCACGGTGACATTACGCAGCCTTGTTTAACACCTTTTGTGATGTCAAACCACTCCGTAAAATCGCCGTTCACCCTAACACATGCAACGCTTCCCTTATATAGCGACGCAATTGCCTGAATGAGCTTCGTATTCACTCCGTACTTGGACAACACCTTCCATAGCTTTTTCCTGTCAACTCGGTCGTACGCTTTTTGTAGATCTACAAAGGCACAGAAGAGTTTCTGGTTTTTTGCAAGAAACTTCTCAGTGAGCATACGCAATGAGAAAATCTGGTCCATGCACCCCCTTCCACTCATAAAAGCACCTTGCACATCCCTAATCGGAATATTTATGAATGTATCCGAAAACTAAAGTCTGTTTTGAAAAGGTGATGAAAAACTCTTTTAAATTTTATAATTCGAAATAAACATATAATTTTTTAAATATTAAATTTTTGCATGCAAACATAAAAAAGTTTTAAAAATGGTTCACCTTAGATTTTTTCTAATTAAAATTAGTGATAATGAAAAAACTAAAAATACATTTATATTTTATTAGGCAATGTATTATAAACATTATCGTTAACTCAGTTTTTGTTGTTTAATGTAAAAATAATTATTAAAAAATTCCCAAAGTTTCATAATTTTTTTTCATATTGCGGTTGGAAATTTTGGATTCACAAAGCTGTACATTTAAATTATTTTGTGGTTAATTTTTAAATTTGAATATGAAGCGTGGTGTTTTCTCTGTCTAACACCGTTTAGATCACTTTTCTAACCATCATAGTAAGGGAGACACAACGATTTTTATGAGACCTGTAAGAGTTGTTCCGAAAACTGAACAAATTAGGTTAGTATTGATCTTCTTATTAAAAAATGTGTGACACAAGTGACAACAACTTGAGTGAGGACAACCTGGACTCGTGGGAGACTGGCATCACCAACGAGTTTACAAAATGTCGGCAACATATGTCTGTGTATAAACCTCATATGAATCGTCGATTATCGGATATTTGCATATCCCCATTGAAAAAGGACCTTACTCGTGTATCATTTATCCAATAATTTGATCTTAATAAGTCTTATTTATTATTCCCATTTGTCAGACGCCATAAACTAGCAATCACTAAAGAGGTATTGCTTAATTAGTTTGTTTTGAATGGTTCCAGATGCAGGCATGCTGCTGAGCAACTCAGTGATCAAGAAGCTGAAGGAGAACCTGGACTGGTGTGTGAGGAACTCTTATTCCCCAGAGTACTTTGAGAACATTGGGCGCTGTGTCTCCCACAGCACCGGCCTGAGATGCTCACAGACTCTGCAGGTACTGCAACTGCTTAATCTTACACTATATACTCTTCTGTTATTCTAACTATTGACCAGAGGCAGCTCTAGGGGTCCAGAAGTGGAAAGTCATTTAAAAAAAAAATTATATTATGATACAATATCAAATTAAATATGATAATTTTCATTTGTAGGTACATCACGAGTCAAATTACATTTAATATAGTTAATTATTTCATGCGACAAGCGTACAATAAGCAAAATCAACCTATGTTTATCAAACCGTCTCTTTCAGACGCATAGTATTCATCATGCTTTCTCCCTCACGGCAATGACCCAAACTGTCTTCAGAATCCGAAAACAATTTTACTAGGCGACATAGTGCCATCTCACTTATTGTATGGTGCGGGATATTTGATAAATTGACCCAGCCAATCATAGTGCGTAGGAAAGAAAGCTTCCATTTGTTACATTAGATGTCACTACCATTCCACTGCCAGCTGTCTCGTGGTGCATTAAAAATACATTAGAGTAATACCAGTTGTTTTGATTTGCATAATATTTCATAATGCATAATGTTTTACCATCATTTTATAATTTTGGGAGGTTTTTGACCAATTGACCTAAGGGAAGGACCTCCACTGCTGTTGACATGAACTCGTAGTAGTTTTTATTTCACTGGATCATGTCATGCCTTCCTCGGGTGTCCCCAACTTAATCTAGTCTCATTCAATGGAAGCAATCTTCCGAACAGGCCCTCCATTGATATGCTTGGTGTAACCCTAAGTGACCAATTCAGGTACTAATTCAGGGCGTCATCAAAGAATCCAAGAATTAATGGAGTTTCCTGTCTTCACACCTAAATTAACAATTTATTTGAGATTTGATATTACTTTCCAGGAGCAACACCTCACCAGCTACAAGCTGCCCAGCGACTGGCAACTGGGCCGAGATCTGAAGACAGTCATTGAGAAGGATGATTCCTTCAACAAGGCCGTGTCGGTCTATCCCCTCAAGAGATACTCCGACTTCTACACTTTGCAGATGTATTTTGCAAGGGTAAGAACTAAGTCACTTGTTTAATTTATAAGGTCTCATTCAATGAAAATCACTCCATTTCAAAATAAATATTCGGAATTAATTTACAAAGTTCTTTTTCTTATTTCTAACGATACGCCGAATATTATTTACACGACTCGGTCCTTGTTGACCAAGACCCTTCTTAGTTCGTTGGCCGAATTAAGAAGGAAGATTAAAAAATCCCATCATATTTATAAAATTGGTAAGACTAATACAATAAAAAAAAACAACGCACAGCTGTCAAGTCAACATGACAGACTTGGTTAGAGATCTGTATTATCATATGATGATTAGTTCATAAAACCAATATCTGGGGTTCAGCAAAGTCCTGAACCAGTCTATTATACATTTTATTCTGCAGAGGGCAATGATAGTTAGTTATTGATTTCAACATCCGTTTTTACATTGATTTGATTGACAGAGTGTCTGCTAAATGAGATATAAACGAAACATTCTTTTAGGCTGAAAGGACAACTTCTTCAGCACAGTATTTGGCATACCGACTGGGGAAAGATACCCTTAGATTTCCTGTACTACAAAAAACATTCACTCCCCAACATCAGTTCGGTTTCTTTTGTACCCCCCCATACTGTTTTTTCTACATGGTGTTCTAAAGAACATATCCAGTGTAAATACAGATTTAAGTTGTTCTTAGAATAACTTCATTTCATATAAATAAAATTGGTTCTTCAATTGGATCACATATTCACTTTGTGGTGTCGAAGAAACCATTGGTTTTGAAAAAATGATATTTTTGATTAAATAAGTGGTGTTTTATAAAGTGTTTAGATTTCTTTAATTAAAATAGGATCTATTTAACCGAGACGCTATTCTAAGTTACGAACTAGTTCTTTGAACATTGGGATCATTTGAAAAGGTAGCTGCCAAAAATATGAGAAAAAATTGTTTGTAGATTATTTTGCTAATTCTGAATTTGAAATATGAGATTTGCAAAAATTACTTTAAAAAAGAGGTCTCAATGACCGAGTTGGTTGAGGCGATTGTCCCAGTAATACAAAAGATCGTAGGTTCGCGTTCCGATTGCGGCCATTTAATTTTTTAATTTTTTGTGTCTTGTTCTTTTTCATATTTTCATTTAGATTTATTAGTATTATCTTCTTATTCAATGACAGATTTGAGTAGTTTTAATATGTTATTGTAATCAATACATATTATAAAAGAAAGTGTAAAAAAATGTGCATCCCGCAAAACTCAGAAACGAGTCCCGGTACGATCAAGGAAGTTATATGGTGTGGTAGCCCTCTATCCCCCATCCATGAAGAAGGTATTCATTTTTACCTGATGGGCGAGCTTTTGAAGATACAGGCTAGTGCCACACTTGACGGAAATTCCGCCACACTGGACAGAAATTCCGCCGCGTAACTTCCGCGGTTGCAGCCACACTGAATATTCAGTGGCAGATTATCAGTCGACTGCTAACGCTTATACGGTGTGGTCGTAATGGATCCGATAGAAGTGGTAGCTATTTATGAGGCATTAGAAAAAGAAAGCGTAAATATTGGGTTCATCCCTTAAATACTCTTCGACTAGAAATTGGGCAATTTCACACCTTGTATATGCAACTAAGACATTATCCAGATAAAGCATTCGAATATTATCGAATGTCCATACAATCATTTGACGTATTGCTGAATTTAACGAAGGACTATATTACCTATAGACTATACCAAGCAAAATACAAAACTTAGATCATCTATATCTCCTGATGTTTCTATTTCACTATCCCAATTGTCGTAAAATAATTTTGCTATTTCTTCCCATGCTCGTTTCTTTGCCGTTCTATCCGGCTTTTCTCTAGGGTCCCAAACGCAAACTCTATTTTGCACCTCGATAATAAATCGTTCTGTGTCAAACATCCTGTACGTGCGCTGTCGCCGCGGGTTATCTGTCGAATGTGGCGCGATGCATACAAATACCTGGAATGCGACGTCGCCTATCTTACGCCGACGGAAGATCGGTGCGCGGAGGACGGAACAGACACGTCTGCTCGGCGGTCCACCACGGAGCGACCGATCGTCCGCGACGGAATGACCGATCTTCCGCGTAGTGTGCCCGCTATTTGTATTTATATGCAATTAAATGTATTGGCGTTCCGTCTCGGAAGATCCGCGACGTAATTTCCGTCAAGTGTGGCGCCGGCCATAAGGGCTGGAAGTTTTCCCCTCTAGAACATTCTAGAGTATTCGAGAGCATTCCACAACATTCCAAAACATCCCAGAACATTCTGGAATGTTGTGGAATGTTCGGGAATAGGGAATCGGGAACATCATTGTGTAACATTCTAGAACACTTTCGAATATTGTAGATTGTTCTGGAATATTGTGGACCCTTCGAAGTTTTTTTGGTATTACTACACATTGGTTCTACCCATTGCTAGCGGTATATAAAGCAAGATCCGTTGTGGGTTCAAACATCGGTTCAATCTCATATCAACTCCCTGAGCGAAGCCGGGTACCAGCTAGTTATGAATAATCTAATTTCTTTGATAACTTAAATATCATTTTGAATTTCAGCTCCACCTAGAAGCGACCCAGAGCATGATAGCCTCCCTGGCACAGACCCTGAGTAAGGTGGGGGCCCCGTGGCCTGCGGGGGCCCGCGAGGATCCCACGCTGCCCGCCCCCGCACCCCCTGACAGGTTCCACCAGCCCGTCCACACGGCCATCACTGCCAACTTCTCACTGATGCCGAACGACTTCTCCAATGTTCTGCCGCATTCGCACGCCGATAAGAAAGATATTGATGTAAGTAATAACTTGAAATGAAGACTTCTAGTTCTACATAGAAGTGACCCAAAATCTCATAGCATTGACCTTATAAATAACGTCATAGTTAACCTCATAGCATTCTTTTCTGATTTTTTTGTTTCAAATTTTCATTGGAGAGTAGTTAATATTTTTTATTTATTTTTTTATTTATTTAATGACAATATAAGATAAAGTAAAATTACAAAATAAGTAAAAATACAAAGTTAAGTGGTTTGTTTACAGTCCTCCATTGTTTTCAATGATTAAATATTACAGCCACAGATAAGAGGTCAAATTATTCCAAGAATAAGAAATATTTATTTCTGTTTCTAATAAATGTTTGAAAGTTGCTAATATTTTCTTCAATGATGTAGTATAATACATTTTCTTTTATTTTTCAGTACATCATCAACGCGGCAACCTTGAAAGTACAAAACGAGAATCCTAACCTCAAATACCACTCCTTAGTGAACGGCTACAAGCACTTCGACCCATCCAGAGGAATGAGCTATATCCTGGACATGAACTTCCAAGATACCGACCCGTCAAATGGCGACGGCAAACTGGTCCTGAAGCGCTTGGAGGTGTTCAAGCCGCTGGGCAAAGCTTCGGTGTTGCCAGTGCCGTATGTTACAGAGAATACGAGGATCGTGCTGGTGTTGCCAGTGTGGGAGTATGAAGTCGCAGCAGCCCTCGAGTTTATTAAACATTACGAAGAAACGTGTATGGATAGAAAGGATAAGGTCTACCTGCTCTTGGTGAGTTTATTTTTATTTTTTTATGTGAATACCCTGTACAAGTTCCAACCATAGAATATAGAAGAACCAATGTCGCCACTGACTAACCTATTTAGCATGCGTTCTGTCTCTCTTATACTTGCTTGGCTTTGTATATCCCAATCCCATTTGAATTTCATAATGATAGTACATATGAAATCACAAAGAATGGTTAAATACTTCTGCATATGAAATCTAAGCAAAGAATGGTTTAAAAAAACGTATGCATATGAAATCTAAGCAAAGAATGGTTTAAAAAAACATCTGCATATGAAATTAAGCAAAGAATGATTTAAAAAAACTTCTGCATATGAAATCTAAGCAAAGAATGGTCTAAAAAAAATCTCTGCATTTGAAATCTAAGCAAAGAATGGTCTAAAAAAACTTCTGCATATGGAATCTAAGCAAATAATGGTCTAAAAAACTTCTGCATATGAAATCTTAGCAAAGAATGGTCTAAAAAAACTTCTGCATATGAAATCTAAGCAAAGAATGGTCTAAAAAAACTTCTGCATATGAAATCTGAGCAAAGAATGGTCTAAAAAATACGTCTCTCACTCCTGGACACATTGACCCCCAGACTCCTACCAACCCCTCATACTTTTTTCCTTCCCAGAACTTCCTCGCCTTCCTTTTCCTAAAAAGACCCTCCACACAGCATCCCCAAAGACGACGTAGGCCCTGAGGGATTTTCAGGGTCTCCTGTGTAGAGCTTTTGTAAAAAAAAGTTAAATAACACAATTTAATAAAATAAATTTTTCTTGCGCATGCTGGTTCGAACCCGCAGATTTGCAGTTGAGTGTCGAGTATCTTATCTCTCGACCATTCAGATATTCATCTCGGAGATCACTCAGCCAGTCGATGGCATTGGGAGACACTTGGTTCGGCACATGTGCCGAACCAAGGGGAAATTGATGAAGGAAACATTCTTCTATGTTGTTTTAAGTTTTTTGAATTTGTCCACGTTAACACAATTTAGAATACAATGGTAGAAGAAGTCAGGGACGCCCGAGGAAGACATGGCACGGCCAAGTGAATCAGATTCTCATGTCGAGTCGGGCCATGTCGAGTCAGAATAATAGAAAAGCATCTATGAGACGATGTATGAATGTGAACGAGGCAAAGAGTATGTGCCAAGATGGAGTTGTTTGTTTAGGCCTCATTTATGCATTGTGCAGCGATTGTGACTGCAATGGATGTGGTTTAGTTAGGTACCCGTCTTCCGAGGAAGTCATTTAGACCTCATTTCTTGCAATAATGCAGAATTTTCGTAAGATTATTTTAAACCTTTCAGGTGCTTCTCTATTCTGCCGATACCCCAAGCAAAGGTCCCGAGGATATGTTCGGTCAAATCAAAACAATAAGTCTGGAGCTGTCCCAGAAGTACCGCATCGAGGGTCTGAAGATAGGCTGGGTGTCCATCCGGCTGCCGGCCATCGGCACCCCCGGATATGCGGGGCCCCCAAGGAGCGTGGGGACCCCCGGGGGACTGCTGAGCATAGCCATCTCTGACCTGGCCCTCCGGAAGGTGCCCCCCGAAAGTTTGGTGCTGATGGGACGACCGCACATGGAGATTAAACCAGATTTCTTTAATAGGGTAAAAATATTTTCAAGTCTTTATCTATATGTACTAGTTATGTAGATAGGTTCACAATGGAGAGATAAAACTATACCCTTTTAATAAATTTTAATTTTAACAAACGAATTGCAATCTTTAAAGTACAGGCGTATTCTACCGGTATTTCAAGGGAGGTGCTCCGAGGAACTAGCGTTATCAATCTCTTCGGCACCGGTGCGTACTTTGAAAATATGTCAAATGTGCAGCCAACATTTGTACACGGTTAACTTTTATCACATGAGAATGGGTCGATTCTAACACTCTTTCTTGAGTTTCTTTTCTTCTACAACATGGATCTCTTTACTTCTCCCTCTCCTCAAAAGGCTACACAGCTTCCTCAAATACGACAAAACTAGAAGAATGGTTGGAGTGCTCCACAAAAAATTCTAATTTAATGTTGTCATCCAATAGCCAATCAGCGTCATTCTTTTTTTTTTATATTTGAAAATTCTCCATCAAACAGCAGTTCTGTTTTAGTTTTTTATAAAATTGCTTTCAACTATAAATTATGCTACAAACTATAAATACTTGTAAACTATACAATATGACTGTTAAGTTTGTCAGTTGTGTTGTTCAAAAGATGATATGCACCGAGAATCGATGTTTTGATGTGGACCATTAAAATGTCAAAAAACGAAATGGCGCTGGTTTTAGATTTTCACGGCCAAAAGTATTAGGTATCATTATTTATTTTTGGGGTGTTATCCCATGTTGTGCTACCTCCTTCTTTAGCCAATGTTTCAGACAGCGTTACAGTCTCCATCATCAGGGCAGTTGTGTTTGTGTGGCACATCAACTCTGATATCTACATGGCATGACACCCCAAAATAAATAGCGATAAAATGGCGCTGTTCGATGAATTGTGAAGATGTCAAATGCTACAAAAGTCACCTTTTACTTATATGATATATATGTAATACACATTATTGTTTGTTTGCCTCGTGCAGGTGCGGATGAACAGTATCCAGGGTTACCAGGTGTTCAGCCCACTAGGTTTCCAGCGCTACCACCCGTCCCTGGCCAGCGGGCTCGCTCCCAGCAAGATGGCGGGCAGGTTCGCACCCTGGGACTACGCGGTGATCGGTTTCTACAGCCGGGACTATATCAACGGTTAGAATATTTCAATACTTCTCTCTTTATAATCACAGCCAACTTTAGTTTGTTTTTTTTTTTCTGTTCTGTTTTGTTGTAAAGCAAACATTCCCATTCCTGGTATAAGACGACCATTCCAAATTGAAACGTTGCTTGAAATGGCTTTAACTGTGTTTGATGATCAGATCTGAATAGCCAGGTACTTCCCCACCTTTCTCTTCCCTCCCTACTACCTTCAGCCTCACAAAGTACCCCAATTAGGGATGCCACAATCTCACTGGCTACAGACGACAGCAGTTGGGACTGTTGCGCAGTATTCACATAATTTTTTTTTAAATGTACACCGATCGATTAAACTCCAACCTCCTTCCCATCCTCAGAAAAAGTCCTAAGGGGTGGTAAATTTCGAATTATTTCAAAAAATATTACACTGTTAAATCGCCACTACAGATTATGCATATTTTCTTTGTGGCGACAATAAAATTCTCTGTCTCTTATAATCAATATGTATATTATAAAAAAAAGTGTACAAAGTGCTTGCCGCCAAAACTCAGAAACGAGTCTCTGTACGATCAAGGAAGTTATATGGTGTGGTAGCCCTCTATCCCCCATCCATGAAGAAGGTTCCAGTTTTTACCTGAAGGGCATGCTTTTGAAGATATAAGAGCTGGAATTTTCGCCTTCTAGAAATTTCTAGAACAGTCCAGAACATTTTAAAGTATTCGAGAGCATTCCACAACATTCTGAAATGTGGAATTTTCGGGAATAGTCTAGAGTCTAGAACGTTCGGGAACATTCCAAAACACTCGAATGTTGTGGAATGTTTTGGAACATTGTGGATCATTCGAAGCCTTTTTTGTATGTGTGGGGCCACCCATTGGTAGGGGTGTATTAAGCAAGATCCTTTGTGGGTTCGAACATCGGTTCAATCTCATCCCAACACCAGCTAGTTTAATTTAATTTTTTATTTATTTTAGTACGCATAGCTGTCCAGGACAAGTATCAAATCGTGCGCTCCGACAAAGACATTGAATCTCTCCTGGCGCGCTCCCAAGACGACATCTCCTCATTGTTTGAACTCTTCGTCAAACACTCGTTGGAGCTGCATACCTTCCGTGCCGTGGAACCAGGCCTGGTCTTCAAATACGACGAGCTGCTCTTCTGTCCTCCAGACACCTCATTTAAAAACGCCTCAACCACTTTTGCAGACGTTGTCAAAGATCCGGTGGAGAGTTTTGTGCAGTTTGGTAACGTGGCATTAACCGAAAAATGTTACGACACTTTGGCTAAAGATAATTTTGTATCGGTGACAGTGGGAGAAAGAAGCCAAATGGCAAAGTTGATATTTGAATCTGGTTCGTAAATAAGTGTTAAATGGTTTGGTTTGTGTACACGCATGCACTCATCAAAGACGATATGGTCCAAAGATAAGTGATCCATGCCAATTTAAAAACAAATTGTCCAGTTTTTATTCTTCTTTTTTAACACATTCACAGACACAATGTCTATTGACGTCGTTTTAGAGGAGATGTGATATTGCACAACGAACATAATACGGCTTTTGCATCCAAAACTGTTTACGAATTACAGCTACAGATGCACTTGTAAAGGACTGTAAATACTAAAAATGAAACGAGACGAAATGGTGTTTGTTGGAATTGGGTGATAATATGTGTAGGAAAAATAAGGTATGCAAGGAAAGAGGAATGACCAATCACTTACCACTGTATCTCTTCGAAGGAGTACATGACAACCACAAATAGTTATACAGTTCCAACGTGATACCTTAAGGTAATTATCGCCACAATAAAATGAATGCGTACAAAACGATATTATGTACTTCCGAGATGATCAAATTCCTCCAAAACATCAACAACTTGCTTCCAAGGTAGTTCTAAATCTTCTTCTGTTTTCAAAACAAATGAATCTCAAATTTTCACTATTTTTCTTGTCATTGTTCCAAATTTGAAATACTTTTCCAGTAAAGCGGTTAGGGAGAGGTAGGAACTGGATAAATGATATCCCGGTAGGAACTAAACATTTTCTTATTTCAAAACCAAACAGACGCAATATGATTACAAAGGACTGGGAAGTCAAGTTTTGTATTGCAGTACATAGTATGTAATCTGTCTATTTGTATCACAACGCGAACACTTCTGTATTTGATAGTGTCACTTCCAAAGATGATTATTTTTTACTACTGACTAGCGAGTTTCCGGCATGCGTTGAAATGCCATTTAATAAAACGCCTCCCGCGTTCCCGTCCCTGCTTCCATCGCGGGAATGCGCACATCAAATCCCCAAAGTTTCATCTCAATCGGACGAATTGTAAGCAACTCAAACTTTCATGACGCCAGAACTCACTATTGTATATAGAAACCATCGCGGGAATAGGCACATCAAATCCCCAAAGTTTCATTGCAATCGGATGAATGGTTTAGCAATGCATAGACAACTCACATACATAGACAGAAGCAAGCATATTTTGATTTTTATATAGGTATATATAGATTTTCATCGATTTCACAAACCATATATATCCTGCTACAAAAACATGTGATGGCATATGTCATATCACAAATCTCTGTTTTCTGGCGAGTGTTCATCAATGTGTTAAAAGAAAGAAAAAACATAACCTAACAATATTTGATAAACTCGTACTATGTATTTTCTTCTGAAGTTGGTTCCTCATTGCTGAGGATTGTGACTCCTACTCCAATTTCCATGGTGGACAAGGCTCCTTTACTCCTCGCGGTTCTGTGCTGCCCAAGTGTGGAGAGACAAGTACACCCTAGTACCAGACGCCAGTGATACTCGGTCACTCCAGCGCATTGGTGACCTTCCTCTGCTTCTTCTGCCAAACACTGGCCAGAGACTATGATTTTCTCCAACTTGAGGTCCTCAGTTTGGCGAGCAACGTATCCAAAGTATCTTAAAATACGTTGTAGGCAGATAGTTGAAAGCGTACTGTGGATGCTTACTTCTTCCGGATTGGACACATTTGTAACATCAAGCAGAAAGCTCGTGCTTAATGCTACGTTTGTTTATGGACTTTATCTTTGTTTTCATGAAGTTGTGACTTCATAGCTGAAGATTTTTGTTTTGATAAAATAATGCAATTAATGTTATATAAGAGTAAGAATGACAACAAAGCTACGAACAAATAATTTTTACATATTATTATAGTATATTTTTATAAATGAGGGGTATATTTGCAAAACTGACTTAACCTACTTGGGAAATCGCAAAAAACTGATGCATGTGTCAAATATATGAATTTTGGTGTTTTTTTAGGGATAGATTACTTTATTTTATTTTACTTTGCTAAATTACTTTATAAATATAAACACATATATATATTATATACTAGCAAAGTTCCCGACATGCGTTGCAATGCCACTTAGAGGCCATCCATAAATGCATAATTTTTTGACCCCCCACCGTCCCTACCACAAATCGTCACATTTGTGAGACCCCCTCCCCCTAGTGTCAAGTCATATATTTTGCAATATTTTACATGTAAAAATAATAATTGATAATATTTTTAATTTTTTCGTCAACATTCAATATCGTCACTGTCATATTTACCACAACGGAGGGGTGTAATGGGAAACCACAATGGAGGGGGCATAATGGGATAGGGAAAATATTTTTGTGGCAGTCGCATGTGTCGCAGTCGTTTGGTTCATGTGATGTGACTAAGCTGATGACCCCCCCCCCCTTTTCACACAATGTCACACTTCTCTACTCCCCCCCCCCCCCCCCCCCCTATAGCCCCTTAATAAAGAAATTGTTTCTCCCTGCGTGTCCTTTCCCGTTCGTCCAGTTCCCCTTCCGCCTCTCCTTCCTCTCTCCCCTCTCCCGCTTCCCCCATCCCGCCAACCCCTCTCCTGCGTTCCCCTTCCCCTCCCGCATTATATACATTCAGTCCCGATGCATTCAGTTTTCAAACAGCTCTATTAATAAACAGCAAACCTATTGCAATTTTTATATACGAATTTATAATGCCAGAGCTCACCAGTACACATATATAGACAATTCGCGGGCGTGCTCACAACAACTCACCAAAGTTTCATCGTAATCGGATGAACAGTTTAGCAACTCGTTCTTGAGTTCAGCAGCTCGGCTGTGGAACGATTTACCGGCCTCTGTGTTTCCTCCCTCCTACAACATGGGTCTCTTCAAGACCCATGTTCACTCCTTCCTTTCCTCAAAAAGATCCTCCACACAGCATCCTCAAAGATGACATAGGCCCTGTGGGAATTATTTTCCTCAGGGCCTCCTGTGGAGTTAATTTTTTACATTAATTCCTGTGGAGTTAATGTAAAAAAAAAAAAAAGCAATGCATTGTTAGCAAAGCATAATTTCATGGCGCCAGAGCTCACTATTGTATATAGAAATCATCGCGGGCATGCGCACATTCAATCCATTTAGTTTAATTGCAATAGGATGAATGGTTTAGCAACGCATAAGAAACACACATCCAAACATATTTTGTATTTTATGTATGTATATAATATGTATCTATATTGAAAAGTAATAAGATATTTTTTACAATTCGTGTTTGGAGTAAGTCTGTTTTCCAATCAACTATCTTGGAAGATGTTGATTTTGAAACGCTAACAACAACTGGCAGAAACTTTCATACAAATCAACTAGGCAGCCATTTTGTCATGGAATAAGCCTGTTTAAGGCCGGTTACAGTGCATGACCGACGGTCGGTGCGTACGGTCGGTCCTGACGATCGCATACCACTGACAGACCGTCGGTGCGTACCGTCAGTTCACGCTTGACCAACAAGCTGACCGGACGTCGTACGCGAATTGGACGCGTTTACGAATAGTTTATTTGCTGCTATTATCTTCGTAGGCGTATTAGGAACAGAAACGACGATGATACAGACATCCATACGGTCGGTCCACCGACCTGTCTAGCTTGTCGGTCGACCGACGGTCCGCATGCGCACGCCCTCGGTCGGTCCTGCACTGAACGGTTTATGAATTTTCATACAAATGACAAGCGCGACCGACGTACGCACCGACCGTCGGTCATGCACTGTAACCGGACTAAAGGTAAACATTGTACGGAATAAGACGAGTTTGCAAGAAACAGCAATTTTAAAAGTTATTTTTCTTTTGAAATAATAATTGTAATGCAAAAATATTGTTTAGTGAAATTGTGAAAAAAATTGGAATAAGTCAGTTTTGCAAACAACACTCAAATATGATGGTGCCAAATCATTATAGTATGAAAATGTAATTTTAAGAAATTAATTGTATTAAAGATACCATAGCATGAATTTTTTTAATGATTAGATAAACGTTTTTTTACATTAACTCCACACAGGAGGCCCTGAGGAAAATGATTTCCCTCAAGGCCTATGTCATCTTTGAAGATGCTTTGTGGAGGGTCTTTTTAAGGAGAGGAAGGATTAATTTTTTTTAATTCACGTACTGCTTTTATTGCTTAATATCATGTATGTATATCCAGTCTTTTGTTTAATTTAGTTAAGTATTGTTTTTTTAATTAATGTTTATTTCTTTTGATATTAGATTTTGCCTGCTTTATAAATATTTTGTGATATTGTTAGTACATAATAATTACTGTTTTAAGTATTGTTTTGTAAATCGTATAATAATTAATAATTATAGTTAAGATATCGGTCTTTCAGTTGATTAGTCAGGCATCTCTGAAAAATCGGAATTCGTTTTTGTCCATTATAATTATTGATTTGGTGATGTTTATGAGTAATCTGAGATAGAGGTTACACGCCTACATATAACTGTATACTCAACTCAAATTTAGATTTTTCAGAGATGTCTGGCTAATCAACTGCCCAATAATATTGTCAGGACAAGTTGTGTGTATGAAGTGCCTTAAAATATTATATTTTATGTACATGACTTAGTTTTATAGAAAAATAAAAGCTATATACAAACATTACTTCTTTAGTTTATTTTTTCGATATTTCCACCCTTTATTTCAGGCTCTTGAAATAGTTAAACTGTTTTATAAATAGACAGTCATTATGGATTGACAAAGACAGGTAATAAAATGATTGGAAAATTGCGAAGGATGTGTTACATTGATTAATAATAAACTAAAATAAATAATCATAAAATGTGTAATAAATTATTGAATACATCGGTATTAGTTTCTCTCAGAATGTGAAAGGCCAATGTTCAAAATCTAAATGTTGCTTGAAATGGTTTTATCCATGTTTAGTGACTAGCCGAGTGATTCTATATTTTTTTGTTGGATCGTTATGAGATAACAGACGTGATCTCCTGTCAGATTTTTATGATTTATTTGCTTATTCTATGTACAACGTACATTAAATGAATTAATAATCATACTTGCAGGAATTCGTGTTTAAAATTATCTAAACTAAAATATGTGACAGTAAATATGTAAAAATCACACAAATCTGACAGGAGATCACGTCCGTTACCTCGATAACGATCCCACAAAAGATAGAGAATCGCTATGCAGATCTGAATAGTCAGATATTTCCCAACCTTCCATTCCCCATCTATTTTCCCTCCTGATTACATTCAGCCTAACAACCTTCCCCAATTGGGGATGCCATAGTCTCACTGGCTCCAGTCGAATTTTATAATTATTTTTTATATGTGAATATCTCACAAGAGTCCAAACTGCTCCCAACTTATGTTGTAAGGCTCAAGGTAAGTGGGGAGGGGAAGGAGATGTGTAAGAGGAAGGTGGGAAAGTACCTGACTATTCAGATCTAGTCACCAAACATGGCTAAAGCCATTTCAAGAAACGTTTCAGTTATGAATGGCGGTCTTACACCAGGGCAATACTGGAAGTATCTTTCGCTCTGGAACATGCTGCAAATATACCTACCTTATATTATGCGTACCGGAATTTGAAGCCGCGATCTCCAAATCACTAGTCGAGAGCCTTGCCCCTCGACCACGGAGGCACAGTTGGAAGCACTTGAGAATGTTGTAAGGGATTCACGTAAAGAAAATGCATATATGTATCAAATGTACTTATTTTCTGTTTTTTTTTTTATTTAGTTACTATATAGCAAAGAACCGTGAAAAATCACAGATAGTCTAAATTCTTGACAAATCAGTTCCAATTTTGAAAACGCCAATTAAAATAATTTTCTGTATAAAGTACTTATACTTAAATTATAGGTAGGTACTTTATTACTTAAAACAGTTCTCCAAACAAACGCTTCCAATTTTAAAAATGACACTTAAATTCAAAGCAAATCCGAATTCTAGAGTTCATTGAACCGGAGTTACAGCCCTGAAGAAAGCACAGACTAAGTAAAATAGATTGGTAATAATATAATTAATAATATCACAAACAGAAAATATAATTTCTACAGAAAGACGGTCCTCTTACGTTAACATACCTAGCTAATATTTAATAGATTTCTAATATTTTTTTTCATGTTTAGATTAACAGTTATTGTCAACGTCAACACAAAAACAAGGTGTGATAATGACAGCAAGATGTTGACATTGTCACATCAAACCAAACTTATCTGTGTTTTAGAAATGGTCTCCTTGACAACGGAGAATTCACAAAAACAACAAAAATGAGGCAATCACTGTGCAGCAATATACACTGTCATTAAATTTAATCGAAAATCACAATGAACAAGGTATTCAATACATAGAATTGTCGATTTTGAGGCTAACATCACACAAGGAGAATTTAGCTATAAAATTAATCAATAATGGAATTAATTGAAGAAGTTTGTTGTGAATTGGTGATGAAGAAATGTCTAATCTAATGATCAGGTGAGTGTTATTTTTTTGTTAATGCTATCAAGATAAAAAGGTCTTTTCATTCCCATTATGTGTCTATTATATCTTTTGTATTATTTATTTATTCTTATCCACTCAAAAGGTAAGTGATCGGTTTTCAATTTGGCCATCCGATTTAACCCCTTAGGCTAATTTGTTCGCTATTAGGAAAAACTCGTATAGAAATCTTTGTATGAGAAATGTGATACAAACGGTGTTATAAAGAGAAAATATAACAAATATTATAATCAATAATTATCAGCCTGAAAAACTCATCTACATTGAAAAAATCTTCCGAGAAAAGATACTGGCCGCCAACGGGAATTGAACCCGTGACCATCTGATTGCCGGTCAGCAGCTCTGACCACTGAGCTATGGCGGCTTATCAAATACCCGCCAAATAATTCAATATATACTAGTGTTTCATTCGACAATTACTTATTATTACATTTTTCCAACTGAAAACAACCAACTTTATTTTATTAAGTTAAAGTATTTCAGCAAAAAATGCAGACATAATTAGTCTCGACGCCACCTAGCGGGAGATTTAGTATTAAAAATACCTCTCTCACAAAAATAAAGTTGGTTGTTTTCAGTTGGAAAAATGTAATAATGAAAAAGTTTTACCTTACAATAAAACTTATATTATGTACTTAGCTTTATTTAAAACCTATATAGTGAGATAAACATTACCATTTTGCAGCCAAATTCGACGTTTCTTACCAATATTCGTGTGAAATTTTCAGTTTAAATCTCCCGCCAATGTCACCTGGCAGTTCCAAAAGCATCTGTCAGGCGGCGTTGCGTTGCACGGCGTCATGACGCTAACAATTATGCGCCATTAGATCTCATCAGGCAGCCCTTGCCTAGGTTTTAAATAAAGCTAAGTACATAATATAAGTTTTATTGTAAGGTAAAACTTTTTCATTATGTAGCATAGGCTTTATTTAAAACCTATATAGTGAGATATTGTTTGTTATCGCCTGGTGACATGATGCTAATGTGAATCAATTAGGTATAATATTTATATGTTAGAAATAGAGGCAAGGCTTCTAGAAATGAGCTAACCAGTTACAGAGGTTGAAAAAGGTCAGCAACGGATGGGTCAGTGTTGATTCGGCCAACCGATTCTGCAATTTCCCTTCTATAGAACTTGGCAAAGGTATTAGGAGTTCTCCAGTTGCCACGTGACAGTATATCATCCAGTTTATACTTCTGCAACCAGTTCAGAGATGCCACCGCTGAACGGATGCTGCCAGGTGGATCCTCTATGCCGGCATCCCTGAGGACTGTCCTAATCCAACCTGCAATTACTGCCCTGGAGGCCGCCTTCGCCGCTCCACAAGTTGTAATAAATAGATTAGGAAGTATCGCCTGCGTTCTCCGTTCCCTTGACAGTTCTATGACCTTCTCTGTCCAATAGACGGGGTCTATGTTCCTTGTCTCAGAGCGAGCCAGCTTCCACCCTGATTGCTGCCAGTCCAGGGCCGGATCTACGAAATCTGTCGCCCTGTGCAGTAGGTACCGATGGCGCCCCCCCCCCCTACACTTTTATTTTGATTAAAAATCCGTTCACCCCAATTTTTTTATTTAATTTTTTTTTTTTTTACACTAATTTATCAAATAAAATCAAGACATATAAAGGGTGTAACTTTTCCAAGTGACCTGCGGTAGCTCTCACACTCATTTTTTTTAAAAGAGAGAATCGCCAGGAGCCCTATACTCTCTGAATCTATTGGGTAAACATAAAATTATGGTGCTATTTTAATTATTTTATGAAAAACTCTTTTTGCAAGTTATGCTTTAAAATAATACTACGATTTGTTTGTTTGTGCCCATACCATGATTTAAAATATAGGTTACGAGACAATGTGGGTGGTTTCGCTGAACTAGGTCCATTAGACATTCTTGAGATTTACTGCGTTTATGTATATACCCAACGCGAATATTAATAGAAAAAGCAAATACAAATTCGTTTCCATGGCAACGTACAACACAAGAATAGCATCTACAGCTTCTGACTAGCTCTAAAATCTAATAAGAATATAACCTCATATTTGTACCTTGCATTTCCCCAGCGAACAAACACCAAATTGAGCGAACAAACACCATACAAACACTGAACACTGACGTATGGTATCAACGGCTTACGAAAGACGCTTATGTACACTGACACCGTAAAATAACAAAACCAACAAATATAATAGATATTAATTACACATTTAACGAACATCAAATAATATGTCAAATCAATTATGAAACTGTCAACAGTGTCAACACGTTGCAACCTGCAAATCCTGCAAACCGTGCGATGCTTTTGTTAATGGAATTTACTGAAGATTTCATAAGAAAATGGTCTTTAACTACCTTCTCCTAGAGACTTAAATCGTACAAAATAACTAACTAACTAAAATTGTAAACATTTTGAAAGGCGCAAGTCCGTTTGTTTGATTCTCCAGAATAAAAATACCGCGCTGTGATTGGTTATTGAGTTTGGATCGCACCCATTAGTCGTAAAAGATACATGGAAAAATAGATCTTACGTTAAACTAAATATAAGGAATTTGTAAAAAAATTCTGTAACTGACTATAAATTCGTAAGCCGTTGATACCAACCTGACGCGTGCGCATTCTGTTTCTTTGGAAAGTGTTGCCAGAGCGTAATAATTATTTCGTACTATGGGTAATTTTTAAACGAATCAGGGAATATTATAACTAAATTTTAATACAATATTTATTTTCTCACGGCGCCCTTTCGGAGTTGGCGCCAGGTTTTTTGCACGTTTTTGAACGTATGGCAGATCCGGCGCTGTGCCAGTCTGCCGAATCCGTCTTGGCACCAAACACTGGCCAAATGGAGATGCCTTCACTGTCCACTGACAGTCTTTCAGCTGTGCAGTGGAGCAAGGTGAGATCGTGGACTCGGCGCCCTGATGCCAAAAGTAAGATTGTGGCTGCTCTTCTTGATGCTTCAAAGAGAGTTATGTGTTGAGGCAAATTCTTCTCCAGCCAAGATGAAACAATCCTCGGGTCCCAAATGGGTGGCCTCGAAGGCTTTATTCTAGCTAAAGATATCCCTTTTAGTATCTTCTTCACTATCGGATTGGAGTTCAGCTTTCTATTGTCCTCTGGAGAGCCTAAGGTACACACCACTGACTTATGCACTAAAATGGTACTCAGCGATAGCTTTTCTCTGATGTGTAGGTCGGCTAGGAACCTGGCCAGGTCCTCCGCTTTGGGACGTATGGCATCGAGCTGATTTTCCGACGCCCAGTGCTGCCACCTCCGCCATGCCGGAGCATAAGTGCGAAGGGTAGAACTTCTCCACCCAGATCTAAGAAGCTCCTTCTGCTGAGTTGACCAGCTTTTTAGGTTTTTGTCCCACCCCCACAAAGCCAAATCTCCAGAATGAAGGACTCTACTTGAGGAGGAGGGTTGTTGGTCCTGGTGTCTATCAGGGCTTTTTCTAGATTGTGAATCGTGAGAGGTGGACCTAGGGCCCGACACTTCAGATCCGCTCTCCAAAATGCCCTCTCCCAACGAGGAGCCACTACCAGATACAATCCCTTTGCACTGTTTAGGTGGCAAAGAACCCTGGGCAAGAGGCACGGGGGAGGGAAAATCCAAGCCAGCTGATAGTCCCAGTCCCTGCTCCAAGCGTTGTGGTAGTCTGCTTTGTCGTCCTGAAAATCAAGAGAAACATACCTTTGAACCACGTGTGCTGTCTTAGAGCCAAAGAGGTCTATCTCGGGTCGTCCCCATTTTCTGAAAGCTACCTCTGTAAAAGAGGGCAGCAAGTGCCATTCGGGTACAGCACGATGACGAGATAGACAGTCCGCTACTTCATTGAAACGACCTGGTAAATATTGTGCTGTCATGGAGATACAGTGTTTGTCCAACACATCTAGCACTAGCCGAGTACAGTTCAGGAGTTGAGTCGACCTGGTACCACCCTCCTTGCGGAGGTAAGATACGACAGACTTGTTATCCGACTGGATCAGAAGACCCGAGCCGGATAGCTCAAGCGCGTGAGGAGACAAGGCAGCCAACACGGCGAGCATCTCCTTCAGATTGGAGTGAAGATTTAGCTGATCTTCAGTCCACACACCGCTGAGAAGTCTCTCGTCTAACTGGGCACCCCAGCCCTGATCCGAGGCATCGGTTGTCAGGTAATGCTCAAACAGCGGCAGATGTATAGGTGACGTCAGGGTGAGCGATCGAACCCACCATCTCAATTCCCGAGCGGCAGCTGCAGGAATCGGTGATAACTTCCAAGGGTGGTAGTGTCTGAGTTCTAAGCACCCTTTTTGTATATATCGGCTGTTGAGTCTGCCTCTTGGAACTGCAAAACTAGCAAAGTTTAAGGAGCCCAGGAGGCTGCGCCCCTTATTTAGTGACCACCTTCCTGTCTGAATCAAACCCTTCAACAGATAAGATAGGGCTAAAACCTTGTTCTGAGGGAGAGACTTTTCGTTAGTTACAGTATTCCAGCTGATACCAAGAAATTGGACTTGTTGTGATGGTTCCAGAATTGACTTGTCAAATTGTATCTGCCATCCCAATTCTTGTAAAAACTCCACCATTTCGCCAGATTGGCGCTTTAAAGTAAGCAGGCATTGGTTTACTAATAAAAAATCATCCAAATATACTATAATTCTCATCCCTCTCTTCCGCAATTCCTGCGCTACCCAGTTAGTGATGGTAGCGAATGCCTTAGGTGAGGTGGCCAGGCCAAAGGGGAGAGATGTCATCTGCAGGAGTTCATTCCTATAGATGAGTCTAAGGAAACATCTATGATGCTCACTCACAGGCACATGGAAATAAGCGTGCGTTAGGTCTATCTTAACCATCCAGTCATTCGGTTGTAGAAAAGTAGGAACTCGATAAACGTTTACCAGACGAAATTTACTAATAGTCAAAAAGTTGTTTAAATACTTTAAGTTAAAGACCGGTCTCTTTGAACCATCTGATTTGGGGACGAGAAACATGTTAGAAATAAATGAGGGAGTGGCAGGTGCCGACTCTAAAACTTTAAGGGCCTTGAGTTTTTCAATTTGTTCCGTCATTGCCACGGAAGTCTTAGTAGCGAACGGGGAATTAAATAAATCAATATGATTACTCAGTGGAGGTTTTGAAGAAAATGGAATCCGGTAGCCCTCTAACATCTTAAGGATGATAGTAGGGGCGCCAAGGTTCCTCCACCTACCTGTGAATGAGCGCAACTGACCCCCCTGAAAAGAGGGGCCTTGTTTAAAACCTCTTACGATCCGACTTCCCCGCCCTTTCCTTGGGCCTAAACCTATCTCGGCGAATGAAAGCTTTTGCAGTTCTACGGGCTGGTTCCTGACCTCGGCTCTCTGGCTGCTCCCTTCTCGCGATAGTCCTCCCCTGCCGCATTCTGGGACGAAAGGGCTGCAAGTTCTGCACTGCAACGGGCTTAACGGGTGGAGCAGGTCGCGATGTGCTAGGCTGAGGAGCGAAGCACTTCATCACTCCTCCCAACCTATCCAGCTGCGCCGACAGGATGCTTGGATCGAAGAGATATTCAGATGTGGGTGGGATCTTTCTTATGGCGTCTCTAACGAACCCGTCGCTGATGCTCCGCAAAACCCCCTCTCTTCGGTACTCAATGTGGCTTGCCCGTTTTCCGCAGACCATCTGCATGATGTCTTTAGACACCTTCTGGGACTCGGACCCCGCGGCGAAGAGAGACTGAACTTTCTCATAAAGAGTGGAAGTGCTCAGCTTCGTGCCCGGTTCCGCGCTCCAGTTGACCAGCTCCTGCAGGGAGCCCTTCAAGAGATCGGCATGTAGCGAAAGCGCATTGGTCAGGGATCCGCAGAAGGAGTCCGTTGACGTACTGGCCGATTCTTCCTGGGCTACACGCTTCAACTCCGGGTTCAATGTCAACATTGAGAAGAGAGGGGTTGCTGCGTACGACTTCTGGATCTCGAGGTAGCGGACGTTGTTCCAGTTGGCCGTCCCCAGATGCTGAAGGAGCTCTACCCTTTTCACCCTCCCTGGGTCGGCCAACGGTATCTTCGGCTGCTTTAGTTCAGTCGTCCACTCCCCGAGATCCAAGGCACGAGACGGCAGAGGACAGGTGAGACCCATCCCTTCATCTCTGTCGGCTTCCCTCGCCAATTCCTCCCGGAGCGACGCGGGGGTGTCCAGGGAGATGCTGTCGTCGTCTTCCGAGGCGTCACGGATAGGGACATCCGCCCGCTTCTCCAACAATAGACGCAACATTTCCTGCATCTGGGACATTTGCGTTGTGAGCACGTCAATTCGCGGGTCGCCGGTTGTGGGCTCACATACCTTCTGCCTCTTGGCATCACCGCAGACCCTTGAACGTTTGCCCCGCGTGTCTGTATGAATTATCTTCATAACGTCCGCCCTCGAAATCTCGGCTTCGCGATCCGAACTTCCCGAATTCGACATCACAAACAAAAACAAAACACAAAAACAAAAAACACACGAAACTGGAATATAATTTCGGAATTCGAACAGTATAACTGTTAAAAAAATGTCTTCGAAATTATAAATTTTGCGCAAAATACTGCAGAATAACAATTTTACGGTATTTTGATGTTTCAAAACAAAAACAAACGTGTTTGACCTTCGCAAAATAAATGCTAATGGCGCATAATTGTTAGCGTCATGACGCCGTGCAACGCAACGCCGCCTGACAGATGCTTTTGGAACTGCCAGGTGACATTGGCGGGAGATTTAAACTGAAAATTTCACACGAATATTGGTAAGAAACGTCGAATTTGGCTGCAAAATGGTAATGTTTATCTCACTATATAGGTTTTAAATAAAGCCTATGCTACATAATAAGTAATCGTCGAATGAAACACTAGTATATATTGAATTATTTGGCGGGTATTTGATAAGCCGCCATAGCTCAGTGGTCAGAGCTGCTGACCGGCAATCAGATGGTCACGGGTTCAATTCCCGTTGGCGGCCAGTATCTTTTCTCGGAAGATTTTTTCAATGTAGATGAGTGTTTCAGGCTGATAATTATTGATTATAATATATGTTATCTACCCTTTGTGCTATGCATAAAAATCTTGTTTAAACGTTAGTTTATCAATTAAAAATAATAATTAATATTTGACAAGTTAAAGTATTTCAGCAAAAAATGCAGACATAATTAGTCTCGACGCCACCTAGCGGGAGATTTAGTATTAAAAATACCTCTCTCACAAAAATAAAGTTTATTGTTTTCGGTTGGAAAAATGTAATAATAAGTAATTGTCGAATGAAACACTAGTATATATTGAATTATTTGGCGGGTATTTGATAAGCCGCCATAGCTCAGTGGTCAGAGCTGCTGACCGGCAATCAGATGGTCACGGGTTCAATTCCCGTTGGCGGCCAGTATCTTTTCTCGGAAGATTTTTTCAATGTAGATGAGTGTTTCAGGCTGATAATTATTGATTATAATATTTGTTATCTACCCTTTGTGCTATGCATAAAAATCTTGTTTAAACGTTAGTTTATCAATTAAAAATAATAATTAGAAAATATAACGCTTTATATTCATATCAAAAAGTTGATCCCAAAAGAATTAAAATGTACACCTTTATAAAACCAATTTTTTTGTGAAACTTTGTGAATTTTTTATTAATTTTTTTATATGAAACTACAAAAGGGAGGTGAAAGAAACGTTTATAATAATAAATTTGTCTAATAAAATATGTGTGCTTTTTCATTTTTTTATTACCAGTAGTTTTTAGTTAGAAAAAACGTTAAATGAGCCATTTTTTAAAACTTTTTTTTGTTTGCATTCAAAAATTTTATGTTTCAAAACTTATATAGGTACATATTTATTTTTAATTATAAATTTTTTTAGCTTTTTTAATCACCTTTCAGAAACAGTTTTTAGTTTTTGGAAGCGTTCAAAAATATTCTGTTTATTTGAATTTTATTGCACAGCGGAAATATTTTGACCTATTTTATGAAAATTCATAAAATTCCATCTACTCAATTTTGGGTATCCATCACTCGGGTGATTGTTACTCAGTGAATATTACGTATCTTCAAATAGAAATGCCTTCTCTCTTCATTAAATACATACAGATACGTTATTGTCTCATAAAATGTGCCAAGTAACAAACACACTTAAGTTTCCAGTAAATTCTTAAAGATGTTCATGCATGTAACATGTATGGCAAAGATAGACATTCAAATAATGTGTAAGAATGAACGATGTATATATTTGACCAGGCAGCGTCTCTTACTTAAAAGTTGCTGCCAATACTACATTAACATCACTGAGATGATAAGATACGCTTACTCACTTATTCTAAGACGAATATGGAATGCTGAATGAGACTTTCTGCTAGTAGATTGTCCTTCTTATGCTTATGTGTTGCTACGTTCGCTATCTCATTTACTCTAATGGCACTGAAAATCTTCGTTGATCTCTGATAGTCTCTTCCTCTCTTATATGCTTTCTCTTTTGTTTACCTTACAATCTTTCTTTGTATTGTAATTAAGTTTATATGTTTATTATCCTGATGAAGGTTGAGATCAATCGAAACCGGACGACGTGTATAAATCAAATAAAGTGGTTTTAAACAAAGAACTTTTTTCATTTGTATAATGTCAACCCACAAAGTGTTTGCTTTCTTCGATAATATACATGTCCTATGTTTTGTAATAAAGTTGAATTAATTTTAATTTAATTAATTGAAACAGATAGCAGTGACATTCTCCAACCCGCCTCAGTAAGCTCTCTAAGCGGTTTGCGCATTCGAGTCAGCGATGGGTCTGTTTGACCGCCTGACAGGATGGCTGGGTTTGAAGAAGAAGGAAGCGCGGGTGCTGGTGATCGGCCTGAACAACAGCGGCAAGTCCACTCTGGTGGAACGCTTCAAGCCTGAAGAACGGAGAGTGCAGCATACCACACCCACTGTGGGATTTAATGTTGAAAAGTTTCAAAGTGAGATATACTTTTATGCCTTGTTTTTAGTAAATGATATTTTATAGATCTATTTAAAAGTTCCCAATCTTCTTATTCCCATTTCCTTCCTCTTTTACTTCCTTCATCCTCACAACATCCCCAATTGGGGATGGCATAGACCCTCTGTATCCTTACTGCAAGTCTCACAGAATTTATTATTGTGCAACATTGCCCTGGGAACCATTAATTGTATAATCAACACCTCTGCCATAGATCATTCCAAGTGGTTTGTTATGTTTGATGACTTAGCAGGGGTGTCCGTGTTAATGGAGTGAGGTTCAACTAGATCTTGGCGGCGAATGCGTTTACTCACCTACTGTGTGGCGGGCCGGATCAGAACAAACTGGAATTTTTGGAAATTTAGCCGGACTCTGTCAACACATCGCCTTGCACCATAGTGGGAGGGATGGATTCATACACCCGTCATTCCTGGACACCCAGATTCCTACCCACCCAACACCAGAACTTTCTCTTCTTCCTTTCCCTAAAAAGACCTTCCACACAGCATCCCCAAAGATGACAGAATTTTTCTCCTCAGGGCCTCCCATGTGAAACTAAAGTTTAAAAAAATGATATAATTTAGGTACTCTACCTATCAAAAATAGTATCTACATACTAATATTTTCAAAAAAATTGCTGTGGATTGATCGGTCATTGGCTGAGTCCGGATCACATTTGGGTGCCACCCAGGCGTCCCGTGTTCAATTCCTCGGCTGGCTAAGCCCTCCATCACGACACAAGCACCATTTTCCACTTACTGTGATGGTAGTAGGAGATTTTCAAGTATTGTCAGGTTATTCGTAACCCGAGAATGTTTGTCTTTCTTTTTTTAAAAAAAAGTTTCATAATTTGATGCCTGCTTTTTATGCAGTGAACTATACTATAATGAGTTAATAAAGGGGGGGTCAGCACGGGAAAGCCACCCAGCGAAGCCAACATTATTAAATTGTACTATAAAATGCAAAACATTGTATCAAAATAAATTTTTAAAAAGATGTTTTATGCAGATGGGGGCGTGGGTTTTACAGCTTGGGACATGTCGGGCCACGGGCGGCATCGCTCACTGTGGGAGCACCATTATCGTGAAGCCAACGCCATCATCTTCGTCATCGACTCCAGCGATCGTCTGCGACTAGGTGAACAATTCACTTATCCACTGCCAATAAATACATATCTACGGTCTCTAAGAACAATGTTGGATGTGCAATTTTTCTAGTTTTGCAGTAGAGCTGTTTAGTGTTTCTTTTCTGCATTTTTACTATTTTTACATCTAGACATCTAGAAATGTAGTGTTATTTTAATATTTTGCATTTCCTTTCATAAAATCCGAAAGTACACACCTTTAAATCAACAAAATAAGCCAAAATATAAGAAACTAAACTATTTTTAATTTTTAGCAGATCCGACATTGTTCTTCGGGACCGTCGATATAGTACATACTGCATATTTCTTTCAATTAAACCCCTTGTCCAAAAGAGTGAAGCTGGAAGGTGGAGCACAATGGAGTGCTAGTACCTACCTACCCTGATGTATGGCAGTGAGGCATGGAACCGGCAGAGGAAGGATAAGATAGAAAGTAGACTGAATGCTGTAGAAATGAGATCACTGGACGAACGTGTGGTAAAATCATGTATGATTGTGTGAGAAGTGTGGAGATCCGCAAAGATTGCAAGACTGATGTAAATGTAATGAGTAAGAGTAAGAAAGGGATGCTAAGATATTTTGGGTATGTAGAGCGAAAGAACGAAGAAAGGAGTGCAAGGAGAATATATGATGCAAATGTGAATGGTAGAAGATGTCAGGAACACCCGAGGAAGACATGACACGATCATTTAAATCAGATACTTGAATTGGGCCATGTCAACAGTCCAAAGATAGAGGAGTATATACGAGACGATGTATGAATGGGAGTGTGTGCCAAGAATGAGTTGTTTGGCGGTTCATCCTCTCTGCCTACCCCTGGAGAGAAAACGGTGTGATGGTTAGTTAGTTAATTAGTTGTGCTTGGACCGTAGTTGTGCAAAATTACAGTAGTGATTTTTTCTTTATGAAAAATGCTTGAATATCATATTGTTTGTATTTTAATTAAATGTATGTGCTTACTTATGAAAATGAATTTCAGTGGTGGTGAAGGATGAATTGGATCTGTTGCTGCAGCACCCGGACATATCTGGACGGAGATTACCAATTCTTTTCTTTGCCAACAAGATGGACTGCCCCGATGCTTTGTCTAGCGTCAAAATTGCTGCAGGTAAAACACCATTCTAATTTACTGTAGTGTATTGATTATTCATATAGTTTCAGCTTCCTTTAATAGATGTCGATAGCTTACTTAGTAATACAAAGTTCTGCCGTATCCCAATGTTAACCAGGCAGAAGTTGATCATGATATCAGAAGAATACCATCTATCGTCGTTTGTGTCTTAGGTACGAACGGTTATGATGATAGCCAAAGGCATCAGCGAGATTGGGCGGGCTCATAGAGTCCGCTAGCAGCAGCGGCAGAACTACTTAGAGCCTAGTCTAGTAAGGACGTCTGTCTAGCTGAATATTCTTTGTAAATATTTACGATAACTAAATAAATCAACTAGTAATCACTGGAATCTATAATTTATTTGGAAGATACCCAACACATCTTAAGTTGTCTTTGTAATGAAAATTCAGAGACTTAACATTTACTCACCCTATCTACTATGACTGCAATAAAATATGGTTTAAAAGGTCAACTTTATACAACATCATTTAGTAATAATTGTAATGTACTTTAATCCCAGTGATTAGGATAAATGCCATAGTGTTCAGGGAAACGCCACAATAAGATCGTCGAGATTACAAGCTGCTTTATTTACGACCAGATACTTAAGACCAGACGTCCTTTCTATAGCAGGCTCTAAGTTATTCTGCAGCTGGGCGCGTGACACTGTCAAAGCCCGGCTGTCTATCATATACCTTCGGCTATTGTCACAAATAAATTAAGTGGAAAAAAGTTTTATATTTGTTTTAATATATTATTATTATGGAATTCCACCAGGAATCAAAGTATTAAAAATAGAAATATTAAAAAGATTCAATCTAATTTAACAACTTTTTGGTTTAACTGTTACTTTTGTGATGTGTTGAATTGAAAATTGGCTGAAAGCTGAAAACGCTGAGCGCTCTGAATCGGACCAAAGTGAAAGGTAACACTCTCATCTTCCTACTGAAGCTAAATGTGGGTCACTTTGTTTTGTGCCATAAAATAATGGGTACAAGGAAGATGGACAACCAATCACTTACTTCTGCGAAGGCACACACAACACGAATATAGTTTATTTAGTTCCACCGCGGTACCTCGAGGTAATTATCGCCATAACAAGTATAAAACAATCTCGATAAGGTCAAAAACCTTATTTTAGTTCATAAAAGATATGTATTATGAACACGAACAACCAACAAAATGCTTTCCAATGAAATCCAAAATCTTCTTTTTTTTCAGAAACAAAAGCACTTGAATTTGCTCTTGTCATTGTTCCATTTTCAAATGCTTTTCCAGCAAGGTGATATGGTTACGGAGGGTAGGTACTGGATAAATGACATCCCGATAGGAACTATGCGTATCATTATTTCCAAACCAAACACTAATAATGATAATGGTTTTGTTCCAGGTCTAGGTTTGGAGAGCATTGTTGACAAACCTTGGCACATTTGCGCCTCGAATGCCTTAACTGGAGACGGACTGCAGCAGGGAGTGGAATGGCTCACCGTGCAAGTTAGGGACATACTCAACCAAACCAACTAACTGTGTGATTGACTCCCAAATGTGACACTTTGATATTAGACAGGAAAAATGGACTAATCAATGAAGAAGATATTTATAAATCTAAACGAAGTATGGAACAGAAAAAGATACAAAAAAAAAAAAGGTAGCAGTCGGAACTGGGGATCGAACCCAGGACCTCTATTTTACCGGGACGACACTCTAATCACTGAGCTATTGACACCTGATAATTTTAATTACTAATATTATTTTCCTCAATTTATTCTTATTTTTTTTTGGCTATCCTTTTTTTTATATTTATACATATATATTTTTTGTATTATGTTAGCTCCACACAGGAGGTCCTCGAGAAAAAATTCCCCCTCAGGGCCTAAGTCATCTTTGGGGATGCTGTGTGGAGGGTCTTTTTTAAGGAAATGAAGGAAAGGAAGTGCTGGGAAAGAAAAACGGTATGAGGGGTCGATATGAATCTGGGGGTCCATGTCTCCAGGAGTGACGGACGTATGAATCCATCCCTCCCACTGTGGCGCAAGGCGGTGGTTTGAGAGAGTCTAGCTGGAGATCTAGGTAAGGTCTCCCTCAACCAGTCTCTGCCAATCCGGCCCGACGTGCAGTAGGTGGGCAAATACATTCACCGCCAAGACCCAGACAAACGTCACCCCACGAACCCCTGTTACCAAACGTAGCAAACCACTTTGACCTATGGCAAGGGTGTTGATTATTCAATAAATGGTTCCCGGGGCAGCGGTTCTCAAACCCAAATACTGATATAAGTTCTACCTGAATGTATTTATAATCTATATACTCTCTCAGATACACCTATCCGAGAAAATAATCAGGTCTCAATAGCTTAGTGGTTAGAGTATTATCCCGATAAGACAGTGGTCCAGGGTTCGATCCCCAGTTGACCTTTATTTTTTTTTGTTTTCTGTGCCTTTCTGTTTCATGTTTCATTTAGATTTATTAATATTATCTTGTTCTTCAATGATTAATAAATATTACATTGATGTATAACCTTTAAAACTCATTTCTATAAATTGAAAAATGGATTAACTCTATTAATCTTAGATTCGGGTCTTTTACTGATACTCAAATATAACATTATCATCAAATTGCCAATAGCGCCATTTTGTTTTTTTTTTTTAATTTATGTCCTTTTAAAAAAAAAAAAAAATGGCTCTGATAAAAAATTTTATGACAATGTTACGTGGAAATTTCCTTTGAACTCTCTGATCTATGCATTCAAATTATTTTTCTTAATTTTACTACAGTGTGCATTTCTTCCACATTTTATTTTAATTTTTATTTAACAACTAATAAATGGCATACATTTTAAAAATACAAAAACACTTTCCCATGCAATTATCTAGCTTACAAAACATTAAAAAATAACAAGTTCGTACTTTGAATGACATCAGAATATGATATAAAATCATCTCCTCTGAAAACACCACAATTTCTGTACACCATGTTTACATAAATATACTGAAAATATGCACCTGGACTCTAATGTACTTTTTCAAACTTTACAACCTTTTTTCCTTCAAAATGTTTTGGTGAAGCTATTAAAGCCATAACAATAGCAGTCGATAGCCCTCCATTTTTTCTCTGCTTTTGCAAATATGTATTGTGATATTATTTTCTAAGTATATGAATAAAGAAGGTTGTTTGTAGTTGTATAATATGTATGTTGGTATTTAGTCGTGACATTTTTCAAGAACACCCCTTTATGTAGGATGTAAAGACAGGCGAATTACATCAGGGGTTAGGTTAAGTTAGGGGATATTGAAAGGAATTTATTAATTCTTGGGGGAAAAACAGTTTAAATACAGTTAATAAAAAATACTTTTGCTAGAAAACACAATTTTTTTGTAAATAGTTAGAATTAATTAAGAAAAAAAAATTAAATGTGTAATTTTAAAGCATGACAGAAAATAAATGCTCTTGGTGTACTGCCCAAAAGTTGCTATGCCACCGACCATAGTTTACATAGCATATGGGAAATTCTTACACAAATAATGGTTAGGGTAAATTTTCAGGATGACAAGCTTAATACAAATCTTTAAAAAAAAAAGTTTAGTTACTGTGAAAGACAACTATTTGCATTTGGGGCGATGGAAAATACTGCTTTTAAAATTTCAATTGCTTAAAATGAACATTTGCTTTCGTTGTATGGGATATGGGATGACAGTTGACAGCCATTTACAATCATTTATGTCGGTATTCTACTACTCTCTGACATTTTGCATTGAAATTTTAAATGCAATGTTTTTATCGCCCCCCCATTAAACATTCATATTAAGCGTATATAGTCATTTTTTATTTTTAAGTTTTGCTAATTTTCAGTTGGTTCGTGACAGCTGTTTCGGCATTCAAAGCTATTATCAAACAACATAATATGGAATTCTATAAACTAAACACAAAAAGTACTGCATAACTACATTGTTTTATATTTTGTAAAAAACATACATTGGCAATATTATATTTTAACACTTTAGTACTTTTGAAATCCTCACAAAATACATAGTTTTATAGTGTAACAAATTAAATATATCGATCGTATAGTTGATTAATCAGACATCTCCAAAAACTAAGTTTGAGATATTGAGGAAAGCAATATTCAAATGCTCATCACTAGACATCGGATTATATGCATTTGCATATTTGCATATGCAAATGCATATAACTCTCTAATTATGGCGTTAATGCATATTTTAGCTTTTTTTCCCAATCGTGCATATTTCGTTTAGTTTTCGTTAAGGCAACAAGTAGTTGGTCAATTTGACAATTCTGAGGCCATAGCAATTCAGTCAAGCAATATCACCCTCATCTCAACACATTTCCACAAGTTACCAGATGCCATAGATAAGTTGGAAACAAAAAACCTTCCTCTATTTAAATCGATAGAAATACTGGAAACAATGATCGAACTCGCCAACGCCCTTCCTAATTCAATAACGAAAAAAAAATGTAAAAAGTTAGACGCTATTTTGCTTGAAGATAATAAAGAACATTAATGTATGCATCAACGGTACAGGTCATATCCCGCCTAAACAGGTATCTCCAGAAATGGCGCCAAATTTTAAATTTTCTCCAATGACGTCAGTTTTCGACGTACAAATTAATACTGGGTAACAAACTTCACAAATTAGCTTTTGAAAATTTGGAAAAACACTTAATTATATATTGTCACAAAACTATGCATAATTTTAAAAATATTTCGTTGTTATTGTAACGTCTTTAATTAAAATATATAGAAATAAACTTGGTGTTTTGATTTTGCATTGTGCATATTTTGGGCATATCAAGAGTTTTTAGTGCATATTTCGGCCTTTTTTAGTGCATATTTTGGCACTTCGTTAATGCATAATCCGATGTCTACTCCTCGCAAATCAAATAACACCGGGAAGCTTAACAATCCGGTACATTAGTAAGACATTTCAAAATATCCTACTAGTGACCCAGAAAACATCAACATTTTGTTGGTTGTCTACAAGTTTTTGTGCATTATAATTTATTTGGTGATGTTTATGAGTAATCTGAGATAGAGGTTACACGCCTACATATAACTGTAAACTCAACTCAAATTTAGATTTTTCGGAGATGTCTGACCGATTGATATATAATATACTCTCATGACAATTATTTACAAAGCTAACAACATTATTTTTTAAACACAAGCAGATTTACAAACTTATGTGTGAGGTTGGTCAAAAGAGAAAATAACAACTCTATTGTTTTTGCAATGGTAAATTACAATATCTACAGTACCTAGCGATGTACCGACTGCACAAATAAGTCTGTAAATCTTCTGAAAAAAAGTTTATCCTATTTATTTAAGATTGACAATAAGATAAGTATTGATGTATCTAAACTAGAATTTAATTAATTAATAAATGTGTAGTACCTAAATGCAGCAATCCATTATTTTTATTTAATTAATGTGGCAAACAAATACACACATGTATGTACCTACGGTGCACGACTTCAAAAAGTCATTAAATGTGATGAAAAAAAAACAATAAAAAATAGGCCATAACCTAACCTAACCTAACTTAACCAAGTTTTTTTTAATCACTTTTAATGACTTTTCAAAGGAGTGATAAAGTTGTATATTGTTGAGTTGTTTGGTCACCGTATCCACACTCCAGTGGCTGTCCTTTAGTGAGGTAGAGTGCTAAAATTCAAAAATATGACATTATTGTTTTTGTTATAGCTGAAAACGATTTTTTTTTAACTTTCCATTTTTTTATCGTCGAACTAAAGTGCGCGAAGTAGCAGAGGACGTAGGCATGACGTACGGAACTTTACCTGATAAGTTAAGTATGAGAAAGGTGTCGGCCCAATGGGTGCCGCGTTTGCTTACGGTGGACAAGTGGATAATGCACCAGCAAATTCATCCATGGCCACATTGCGTGAATTGCGCTACGAATTGCTGCCACACCCACCATACTCGTCCGACCTGGCTCCCGGCGACTTCTTTCTGTAGCTTCTTCTGCATAAGTAACCTTTTAGAGGTTTTCAGTCCACAGTTCGGTTCACCATGCAAAATAAATAATATTTATGATGGACTCTGATTAGGTTATGTTGCAGAAAGTAAAATCCAAAGAAAAAAAAAACTAAAACATATATTATGATACTTAGATACAGGTACTCATTGATCCAATCTCATACATGAAGTAAGTTCTATCAATTTTTTCTATCCAGTACAATAATTATATTAGCTCCTCATCAATCTTTGCTGCCCATCATCTTGAATCTGGCCACTGTCTTGGCTATCACGTTCAGCAGGAACTTGGCGCCCTCGGGATGAGCGCCCTGCGTACTGCCGTCCACTCCCAGCGCCCTCGCACTCTCGCGCACCAGGAAGTCCAGCTCGGCCATGGTGGCGCGGGCAGACTGGGCGGCGTGCGGGGGCGCCAGGCAGCGGTTGGCGAGTTGAGCGAGCTGGGCGCGCTCCGAGCTGAAGGCCTCGTCCAGGTCAAACAGCTCCAGCGGGGGAGGAGGGAGCTCGCCGAATATGGGAGGGAATACCTTAAACAAATAATCAATGACTGCCATGTTTTTCTAGTATGTATTAAGGTATTAGAATAATTACATAGACCCGTTAGACAAACCCTGCTTGCCGTACAAACCATTAAAAACCTGGGATGTATATCTTATTTAAAATAAAAATTGGTGGTGTTCTTTTATTTATTTTCATTCTAGGTATTAGAATAATTACATATACATACCCGTTAGACAAACCCTGCTTGCTGTATAAACCGTTCAAAACCTGGGATATACATATATCTAAAGAGCCCCTCAAAAGTTAGTAATCCGTATGACGATAACGCGCAGCTTGAACCTCAACCCAGCATCAGTAGTACCGGGTATAATTCGATTTAGGTACTTTCATTATAATAATTTTATTGTCTATATATCATTTCTATACAATAAAAGACAGTGGCACAGTGCATATTGATGGCTGAAAGCCAAAATATTGCATCTCCATAAACCGTAATTTTGAGATAAATTAAGGTAAACTAATATGTAAATACATATCTTTGGAATGGTGTAAAGCGACTGATAAGTGGACTGAATGGGTGGAAAAAGTTAAGGAAAGCAGGATTCCAAAGTTCCACTGGCTTCAGGCAGTTAGAACTCTGGTGCGGTATAACTAAAGATGTAACTTACGGCAACTTGAAGAGCTGGCAGAGGAGTCTCAAACTGTGGTGTGATCAACTTGAGAGCTTCGTGTTTAGTGCCCAGGACTTTGTACAGTTCAATTGCTTCGGAAACTGGAAACACAATACATGCATACAATTATTAATATTTCATAATAAAAATATTAAAATAAGAATATTTTGAGAGCTAGGTGAAACAATTGTAAAACCAACAGCTAGATGGATTGTAATCTCACCATTGTTGTAATTGAATGAGAAGAGGTGCATGTCAAACATGCCTGTGAAATCTGCATTCTTGGTCTTGTTCTGCAGCTCGCCAAGGTCCCCGCTGATATCCGTCACGGCCAGGCTGGGCCGCAACATCTCCGACATGAATACGTTATCCGGAAGCGTACGGTACGGGTTTATCTGACAACATTAACTATATTATAATTTTATTGAACGGGAGAAATGATTCAGATTTCATTGCGGGCTATCCGGACTTTATATATATTATACGGGTTCCATGATTCATTTCAATTTAATTTATTCATTTTAAAAACATTACAAAATTTACAATTTCAAGCCGCTTATAAAAGAGAAAAATATTTTAGATGAGATAAACAGATTTAGACTAACAGTAATAAAGCTTGCCATTTGAATTTTGCTTCATTGATCTTAAACATATCAATATTCGAAGTAAATCTATTTAAGAACAAGACACCTCTCCCAACGGCATAACCATTGGCAAGTTAGTTCTGCAAGCCGGGAGATAAAATATCTATGCTCTCGATGACGGAGATAACTATCGGGAACATAGAAACTAATGCTCTCCATGATAGCCGAGTTTTCAACCCATTCACGAATCAGTTACAATGAGCATATCCTTTCTGACCTGTAGACGGTTCATACCAAGCATGCCCAAGAGAAAGCCGGTAGGGTAGAGCCACGGGTAGTAGCCATACTCCCTCAGGTAAAGAAATCTCAGAAATTTCTTCTGAACCCTCTCCAACATGAGGGAATACTTCACTTGGTGCGGGCTTCAAACTAGTCCTGGGTCGATCGTGAATGACCTGATTGTCGAAACCCGCTCACGAGCCACTAAAGAGCGAGTGGGTTATTTATTCGTCAGCACCCGGGTCGCGCCAGTACCCGGGTCGCACGTCGCACGATCCGTGACTCGCGCAAACCGAGACACACTCCGGCGACCCGCAAACTACGGACACATTCCCCGCATTCTCGCACCCCGTGACTCACGACACCCTTACGATCGGTCGCCGGTTGCCCATGTGGCGAGCATGTGGCTAGTGGGACGTGTTACATTATGACGTGTTAGCTCACAGTCGCAAACTGTGAACTGCGACACATTCGGTCAGTTGTCGATCATCACACACGCGCGTAAAATTATCCTGCTTCCTGCTCATTTGTCACGTCATCGCGGGAGTGTGTCGGTTTTAATTTGAGTATTGTTAATCTACGGGTGAAGTGCATTTCTTTTAACTTTTTGTTGGTGTTGTTTTTGTAAGTGTGAATGTAATTGTACATTTTAATAGAAACTGTAAAAGTGTAAAATGTCTGGATAAGGAAATTTGAATATTATTATTACAACTCTAATAATTTTACTTTAAAATAAATTAATAAATTGATATTTTATTTAACAACCAAAATGTTCTTTCGTCGTTGACGTTTTTATCGTGTGGTTATTGCATTTTTTGTTAATTTTGCAATATTTATATGTTTAATGAATAACAATATATAAAATAATTTGAAATGTTTCTACACAATTTATTTTTTACCGTTACCGGTCAATGCTCAGCCTATTAAAATTCTAATAAAAATCGTGCAAACATTGCAAATATTATTTATTTTGTACACCCTCTCCTCTAGTAACTTGGACTCCTAATCCTAACCTAACTATCCCACTATCAAAAAATATCATAGCAATCATAATAATTCATGGGCACGTTTAATTTATTTTTTGTCTTATTACACAAAGAAAAATTATAAAATAATAGTTTGTAATAAAGCATTACAGCTTACAGCTAATTAACTTATTTAAATTCTCAATAAAAGCTTCAGAACACCACGTTTTTTATATCCTTCAAAACATGATAAAACATTATTTTTTTTACCCCTGAAGCATTTCTTTTTTGAAATTTATTTCTGGGACATGACATTACTAGTTACAGGTGTGAGCTATGAGCGAACGTTCACACAATTATAACCTGGGTTTCGTGTCGTGTATGACTTGACCGGTCCGAGCGGCGACCGGCGCGCGGCACGCTCGTGGAACGTAGCTGGGTGAAGAGTAATCGAGTTTCGTATTTTGGGTCGTGAAAAGAGCGGGTCTTCGCGACCCGCTCATGACGCCAGTGAGTCGTGAGCGACCCGGGTCGTGTAAAACGATCGATTGACCCATGACTACTTCAAACTACCGATCCACTCTCAAGCCTACTCCTAACCAAAGTATTGTATAGTACTGTGAGAACCCAGGTGTTTCTGAAATTTCTCACAGTGCGTAGGACAAAACCCAGCATTCTCAGTAAAGTACTACACGTCATTCAGAGGCGGATACAGAAAAAACTCAAAGGGGGGACGCTAAAGATATCTTGAGCAGTTTTTCTTCCAATCTAGACCCCCCCTCCCCCTCGGTGAGATAAATTTGGGCCAATTCGTATATTTTTTTCAAGTAACGTGAGATTTTGCAGGACCCCCCCCCCCCCCCCCGTTTGTGCTCATGTAATTAATGGAAGCCCCCTTGTCGACCTCAGCCTTGTCTTTGTACGCCGCAATGTTGAAAAATTTCTTTCTACGACAAGCAAATATTTTGTACAGCGTGTGTTTCTCAAACAAATGCCAGACAGAATAACGTATTGGCATCACTAGAATGGTCATGACTTTTCTCATAGGTTAGCTATCTATGTGCCATACAGAAATGTATAAAATACAATGACGTGGACGCGCGCGCGTGCTACTTAAGAAAGTATAACTACTCGATAACTCAACTCAGAGTCGAATGATGAAAGAAACGAATGAATAGCGTGCGAGCTGGCGCCACTGACGTCATTATGATATGAGCATGAAAAGACAACCTACTATCAAACACAGTACCAAGATCTTTTATAGTGGAGACACATTTTAAATTTCGAGCTCTCATGGTATACCGGTAAAACCAAGTATGACACGCTCTAGTGAAAGAAACATTTAGAGATATTGAATTGAATCTGGTTTCGTTTACCTCCTGATAAAATAGAATGTTATAAAAATAGAAGGGTGATAAAACAGATTGTAGTGTCAATAACAAAATATGTATGTAGTTTCAATGTCCTTCAAGAGATGTCGTTATTTCAGTTGTTGTTATATGTAGTTTTGAAGTGTTTCAACAGATGTCAGTAAAATAGTACTACATATAGGAGAGTGTCGACTATCACATGTTTGTGACTAATACCCGAACGGTTATGGAAATAGCCAATGATATCCAAGTTCACTTGCTTCAGAAATACACAGAGCATTCATTAGAATGGACATTTGGTCCAGTTAAATATTCATTGCAAACTAGACGATAAATAAATATTAATCATAATTTATATTTTTTGTTAAAAAAAAGAAAGACACATTCACGGGTTAAGAATAATCTGATAATATTTAAAAATCTCCTACTACCACCACAGTAAGCGGAAAACGTTACTAGTGTCGTGATGGAGGACCAGCCGAGGAATCGGACACGGAACACCTGGATGGGACCCAAACACGATGCCAACTCAGCAACTGACGCGTCGAAAACCTAAGGAACCGAGTATAATTGAAACTCCCGATCATTTGTCAGTCTGAAGATGACCTTAATAGGCTGAAACCGGTATGGTCACAAATAGGCACTTCTAATGACTTTATATCACTTTTCAAAGGTGTGCTAATTTGCCACTGTATAATTGAGTTGTCATGGAACTGTCGGCTACATGATAGATGGCTTTAGTTATATGTATAATGTTGAGACTCACGTCAGGGTCATCAGCATCTACTGGGTGCAGCTGAACCTCCATGCTGGAGGTGAGGAAGCCAAACACTATTTCCCTAATCTGGTCGTTGCATTCCTGCTCGATGTACTGGTCTTCAAAGAACGAGCCGGACCCAAACACCACCAGTTTCCCTAGAAACCATAAACAATTTCAAAAATATTGTTCAACCTGGGAACAGCTCCCATAGGTCTCATTGTATCTCCCTTACTGTCCTGGTGAGAAATATGATGTAAACAGTGTCAGAAAGAGAAAATATCAAGCTTTATATTCAAGTCTAGATGTTAGCCACAGAAAAATTAAAATGTGCACCTCTACAAAACCAAAGTTTTTGACCGCAATTTGAGAAATATTTAAGAAATTTCGTGAATTTTGTATTAATTATTTTTAAATGAAAAAACAAATAGGTGAGGTGATGATAATTTTTATAATATATTTGTCTAATAAAATATGTGTGTGTTTTTATTTTTTATTGTTATCGGTAATTTTAATTCTAATAAACGTAAGGTGAGCCATTTCCAAAACTTTTTTGAGTTTACATTCAAAATTTTAATATTTCAAAAACTATATATGTTTATTTCTAAAAATAAAATTTGTAAGCATATTTTCGTGTGGCTAACAAAACACAACGCCATCTACTGGATGGTTACCCAACCTAGATAACCAAGTGTTGTGTCGATAAATTAACTCACGCTGCCATCTGTTAGAAACTTATGGAACAAATAATGCTTTGGACCAAATTACACACAGTAAGCCAAATTTGATCAAAATCAGTTAAGTAGTTTCGGAGTTTATCTCGAACAAACATCATAATGCGAGCTTTTTATGTATATAATAAAGATTACCGTTATTGTCCGTGGTGCAAAAAGAAGCCAACGGCCTTTTGACGGGATAGGCCATCTCCCCGCTGGACAGGACCACCACCGAGGGGCGCTTTACATTCAGGGTGGCTCCGAATGGGTACACAAAGCTTGGGGAGTCATCATCACTGGAATCATTCGCATTACCATAGGAATTAGAGAGCTAAACAGTGTTAGTTTTGGTTTCACCTAACACCGCCACCCCACGAAACGTTTATTGGATAACCAACACCCCTGCCAGAGGTCAACGCCAAGTGGTTCTCCAAGTTTGCTGACTTAGAGAGACAGGGGTGCCCGGGTTCATGGGGTGAGGTTTGACTAGGTCTCGGCGGCGAATGCGTTAGCTCACCTACTGAGACTGGTTGAAGGAGACCCAACCTAGACTTCTCCAGCCAGACTCTCTCAACCTATCGTCTTGCACCACAGTGGGAAGGATGGATTCATACGTTCGTCACTCCTGGACATATTGACACCCAGATTCCTACCCAACCCTCATACCTTTTTCCTTCGCAGTACTTCCTCTCATTCCTTTCCCTAAAAGACCCTCCACACAGCATCCCCAAAGATGACAAAGGCCTCCACTTCTCATTGCCCTGTTCTGCATGGAGAGCAAAGACCCCGATGTTCCAGATGTCTGTGATACTTGATCACGCCTACCCATTTTTTTTCCCTTTCTTTATGTTGCTAGTGAGTATCTGGCATGCGTTGCAATGCCACACAAAGAGAGAAAGTTGTCTCCTATTTTCCCCTTCCAAATTCCCCCCCCTCCCACGAACCCCCCTCTTCACCCGTATTCCCCTCCCGCATTCCCCTTCCAACTTCCCCGTCTTCACCCTTCCTAGTCCCCCCTACTGCAAACCCCCCTCCCCTTTGCTCCCCTCTCCTTCTCCCGGATTCCCATCCTCCTCCCGCCTTCCGTCCCTGCGGCTAAACAATATGAAATATACACATTTTTCAACAACACAGGCACGCCTATTGTTGAATTGGCCAGAGCCCACCATTATACATATATAGAAACCTTTGCGAAATCAGAATAATAGAAGAGTATGTACGAGACGATGTATGAATGTGAATGAGGCAAACAGTGTGTGCCAAGACCGAGTTTTTTGGCGGTCCGTCCTCTCTGCCTATTCCTGCGGAGAAACGGCGTTGTGGTTAGATAGTTAGTAAGTCAAAAGTTTCATCGCAATCGGATGAATGGTATAGGAACGCAAACGGGACAAACAAAGAAACATTAATTTTTGTATATAAAAAGATTGATCTTTGAACAACGGCAAATACTAACCTGTATTCTATGACGTCGGGGTTGAACGTGGGTAACTTCTTGATTGCTTTGACTATTGAACGATTAACTATACCATTGGTGACGAGACACTGCTTTGGGTGGAAATATTTATTATACTTCACTCGCACGGCACAATCTGAAACAATCGTTAATCATTGATATGTATTATAAAAGAAAGCGTATGAAAGTGTGCATCCTGCTAAAACTCAGAAACGAGTCCCGGTACGATCAAGGGAGTTATATGGTGTGGTAACCCTCTATCCCCCATCCATGAAGAAGGTTCCCGTTTTTACCTGAAAGGTGTGCTTTTGAAGATGTAAGGGCTAGAAGTTTCGCCCTCCAGAAATTTCTAGAACAGTACAGAACATTGGAAAGTATTCGAGAGAATTCCACAACTTCCAGAACATCCCGGAACATTCTGGAATGTTCGGGAATAGGGAATCAGGAACATCATTGTGGAACATCCCAGAACACTCTGGAATGTTCTGGAACATTGTGAAACATTTGAAACCTTTTTTGTATGGGTGAGGCTACCCATTGGTAGGGGTATATAAAGCAAGCCGGATACCCCAACTACTTTATTCCTATTTCATTCTTTAAATTATGGAAATACTAGCATAGACACAGTGGAAAATCACAATTGAAGGATTTGTGAAGCTGAAAGTAATTATAAAAAAATGAATGCCTTTGAAAAGAAGAAATTTATCATTCAATTGTTAGTAAACTTGAAAAATTAAAACATCTATCTAATGGCAATATAAAAATACAGGACATGTTCAATTTACACTAATCAAACAAAAAAATTAAATTTATATCAATTTATCTTTTCTTTGCTTATATGGTAGGTAGTACATAATCAGTGTTGCCAACTCAGCTCCGAGCTAGATTTAGCTCCAAAATGAGACCGTCAGCTCCAAAAAAAGTGGTTTAGCTCGTTTTTTCAGACAACCTAGCTCCTATTTTTATTCAAAACTCGTGAACCAAAAATGACAAATTTAAGAGCTATTTCTTTAGGAACTGGTTATTTTCGTATTTAAAAGTTGGTTTTTACCTCAGTATTCCCCCCCCCCCCCCTTTTTGATTGTCTTACACCAGGGCAATACTGTAATTAATGTGTTTGGGAGTAATGGATGTATGAATCTATTCCTCCCGCTGTGGTGTTGGCAACATTGTACATAATATAATATGTTAAAATGAAGTATATATAAAAGACCAAATTACATAATTTAAACATTTTAACTGACCATTGTTAATCACAACACCATACTCTTCGAGAAAGAAGTTGATGTTAGTGTTGTTATTCTCCTCTCCCCCGTCTGTCAGGGTGACCAGCACGGCCCCTCCGGAAGCCACATACTTCTTCAGGACGGCCAGCTCCGGATCAGTGAACACATCCAGTGGAGTAGCTATTACCAGAACACGGGCATCCTCCAGGAGTGCGGAGGTAAGTTCATCACGATTGCTGGAAGGTTTCAAAAAATTTATCAGTTTGTAAAATCTATATTGGAATGTAAATCAAAATTGAGAAGGGATTAGGTTAAAACTTTCCGGATTTCTATATTATATTCGTTATATTCGATAATGGATTTGCATGTCTAGCAGTCTACTCATAGTTCATAGTATCAACAAGGCTAAACTGAGCGATTTCAACGTCTTCTGTTCATTGCAGGTCCAGGGTCCAGCCTCTTCTTGCACAGCCTCTGAATTAAAATATTCTCTAAATAAATAAAAGTAATCACCCAACTTACACTATGACTTTCCAGGAGCCTTTGAGTTTCCTGTGGAGAATTTTGTAATTTTCATTAAGTTTGAACAACTCATTTTTCGAAGCGTTGAATATTATTGTGTTTTTCAAATTGGGATCTTTCATTTTGTTGTGATGATATTCTTCAATGCTGAAATGTCAAGTTGTGTTTTGATTGGTTGCCTGGCAACAAGCAACAAGCATTTTATGGCTGATAAAGGCATTGCAATAGCTTATCTGAACTGAGTTCACAAGCATTTCGTGAGTACAAATGCACCAACACACACAATTCTAAGTTTGGGTCAATTTATAATTATTTTCAAAGTTAGGTAAGTAGGTACCTAATTTTTTCCGTTAAATTACTTTAAATGTTTAAATTTGTTGTATGGTAACATTAATTATTTTTTTAATGTTGCCAGGACATTATTATTTCGCTATTTCGACGGGTTTGTGAAGAATATTTTAAGCCATTAAAATTAGCGAACGTCGAATCACCCTTGCACGTGGGCTTTCTGGTGATAATGGTAACTACTAAACGATGCGTGCAAATGAAAGAGAGCTTATAACGCAACTCTCAGCGACAATGTAGTACGCGCCAAATTTAAATGCCGACCTGAACCGTAAGCGAAAGTGAAAGTTGCGTAAAACATACGTGCGACAGAGAAAGGCATAGGCAGGGAGGAATGCCACTTTTTGGACCTTAAACTCATCTATTGTGACGATTTCTGTATCAACATCAGGTCGGCATTCAAGTTATACTCAATATTATTTTCCAAGCCCGATATTTGGTTGGTAAGGGTAAGAAAACGGTTAAGAGGCGGTTTCATCCGGAGGCAAACCTCCCTTAAATATTTGAAGTTTTTAAGCTCTTAAAAAAATATATGTTATTCTTGAAGATAATATCTAGACATTTATCGCGCCGAAACGCAAATTATATAAAATTCCCTCGATAGAAAAAAATTGCAAGGTATGCTCCAAAAATGATTATAAACACGTTTGTTTCGGTTATTTTACAAATTATATGTATGAAAAAATTCACAGCGTTACTTTAAATAAAATTAAAGACAATTATCGCGAGATTTTTGCTCTGTTTTTAACGAGTCGTGTTTTATTAAAGATTATCATGATTTTTGCATCAATTTTATCGCTGTAAATGTTAGCTCTTCTAACATTCGTAATTTCATATCTCTCCATCTTCTTCTTTTTGGGGCCGGGAACTGAGCCTTAAGGAATCGACATAAACTGAGGCGAAGAAAAGTCAACAATGGCTGCTCCGCAAATCGTAGCGAACTTTACTTTTCTGCGGGAGGTCTTAACTCAGCACTCAATTTATGTCAATTCCTTACCGAACCGTGGGACAGCGGGTCTAAACATATCGACTCTAAATGTCGACAATATTTCTGCCACTGCTAACTACAGAAATCCATTATCGTCTCCTTATGACTCATCCTCTTCTAACTAACCATCACACTTGGGAAGAGAGAATGGATACTGTTATTCAGACTCTTGACATGACAGATAATCATCGACCGACAGAGTCAAGGCAGGGCGTGTGGTGTTAATGACACCGAAACCAAAATTATTGAATCCAAAAATTGGGTTACGAAAACATGTAGCAAAAAGATAGTTCATTATCATCTATTGCTTTAAATATTTTGTTGCAGAATTATCTTCCAATATACATTTTATGCTTTCTAAGCGATGCAACGAAATTAGATAGGTAGTTTTGAAATGAAATTACTCATTGGTGGGCAAAATTTGTAAGACATACCAAATCTAAAGTTGATTTATATCGATGTCCATAATTTAACATTGTTCTAAATAGCTTTCTTGTATTTTGTTCGCTACAAAATAAATTTAAATCTCGCTACTTTTTATCCACCGCCTGGCATCACCGGGAAAATAACGAAAACGTCCGTCGGTGATTGTTCAAATACCTGCATTTTAATCAGCAGCGGTTCACAAGACACACCTCATTGTACTAGACCGAGACAAACATATTCATTAAACAAAGACAACTGTACAAAGTGTTGCCGATTCTTGTTCTGTTGAGGCAGGTGCATGTGACGTCACACACTCATTTCTGACTGTTGTGTCTGTGATGAAGTTCCGTCGTTGGTTTTAGTGTTTTTTTACATAAATTTTCTGTTATTTTATAAGTTCGTACATTTGTTTGATTATGTTATAGCGATCTTACATTCCTTTAATTATGTTATAATAGTGATAAGTGTAGTGTTAGTGGTAGGTTTGTGTATTAAATGTGTTCGAAATGTCGAAGAACAAAATCGCTGCGAGAATTGACAGCCAGTGCGTCGAGGTGAAAAGCAAGGTACGGCCGCCAAATATTTCACATTTTACCACCTAAAACTACCAGAAACAAGTAAAATTCATCATCAATCACTCAAACGTACATCATTTTATAAAATCGTCACAAAACATGTAATAAATCAGTTTTTATTCCTTGTTTTCGTCCGTTTGTCAGGATATGTAAATTTGTCTTTCCTAACTTCGACATATCAACAGTTGGGAGGATTCCAATGTTTTCTATCTTTCTTTCAAACAGTTGCAATATCTGGCTTGAAACATTGTCAATTGTCAGTATTTATTCACACCGATGTGAAAGCCGTTTCGAGATAATTCCAACCAACTAATTTGGGCAAAAGAAATTTCTCTTTCCCGATCTCTTATCTGTCAGGCAATTAGCAACCACACACAGAATTATCTTTTTGTGCAATTAGCATTCATTTTTTGTTTTAAACTAGTTCATATACCAAAAGCCGACCAAATCAAAATAAAGGCATGCGAATTTAGATATTTATGCATCATTTTGTTGAGATTTGTGAATCATCGGTCCTAATCTCGGATTCACGTACATCCTGGTTGGATTCGAAGAATTATCTGCTTTTATCCTAATATTGGTGCAGAATCCCTTTAGTTTCTCACTGACACATATCTTATCATAAATAAATAATTAAACTTAACATTTTTCGTGACATTTTCAAATTTGAAACCATCTCCTAAAACGAATCTTTTCAAATCCAAACGAGTAAAAAGTACCTACCTACTAATATTTTACCAGGCGATTTATTTTATTCTATATTTGAAATGTTTTTATTTTATTCTATCTATATACATATAAAATCAAAATGTTTGTTTGGTTGTATATATGAGTTGTCTATGTATTGCTATATTGCATAGGAAATGTTTGAAACTTTCAAAATACCTTCTTTCCACCCTCGCGAAGATTTCTGGATTATTACAACCACATGACAATACCACATTATAAAACCTTCGCGAAAATTTTTTAATCATTACAAAAACTCTTACGAAACTGTCAAAAATGTCTCAATTGAAAATGACATTTTGCAAAAGAATGATTGTTCAATCAAAATTCAATTTTGAAACTTTTTAAATTAATGAATTTATTTCAAGTATGGTACTTACCAAAATCGAATATTTTGAATCTAATATAAAATTATGTTAGGTACCAAATTTGATTGATTTTTCTGAATATAATGAACGCTGGAGGGGAGGGAAGGTGGAAGGGGAACGCTTGAGGGGAAGAGGACATGGGAGGGGAATGGGAGGCGGAAGGGGATCGGGACCTGACCTCCAGATTCCTACCCACTCCTCATACCTATTTCCTTCCCAGAACTTAATCTTCTTCCTTTCTTTAAAAAAAAAACCTCCACACAACACCCCCTAAAATGGCATATGCCCTGAGAGAAATTATTTTCATCAAGACCTACTGTGTAGAGCTAATGTAAAAACAAAAAAAAACTGCACCTCAGGCTGGAATTTTGTATCCCCATTTTTCTTCTCCAAAACTTGACCGATATTCAAACATTTTTATAAAAAATATTCTATACGTCTACGTGTTGCATTTTTAAAAAATACCTCGGCTAAAGTTCGGTTTACTGGCCAAATTCCTAAAAATACAAACTAGTTATTTTTATACTAACTATGGGCCGGGGAATACGAATCTGAAAGAATTAGGCGGCGGCAAGCAATATTAACTGAATTATACGACTTTAAAAATTTTTTTTCACACATAGGCAAATGGCCATTTTGGAAGCATTCTGATTCCTAGAAAATCAAACTAGTTATTTTTATACTAACTTTGGGCCGGGGAATCCGAATCTGAAAGAATTAGGCGGCTGCAAGCAATATTTAATGAATTATATGACTTTAAAATTTGCTATAAACAGACACAAAAAGAACACATTTTGACATTATCGAAGTAGTAAGAAAACATAGAAAAAGAATAAAGATGTTACATCACATAAAATTAAGTGTTGCCATTAAGCAGTAATATCAATAACGTAAAATAACATGTTTATAATTTAAGTACTTACTTTTTATAAATTTTACTCACTTTTGTATCACAAACCATGCTACCTAAACCTAGCGTAGCCGCTAAACTACTTGAAAACTGGGATGTTTTTTTAAATTGACGCGAGCAGGCGGTATAAAGGGGCACAAACCATGTTACACAAACCTAGCGTAGCAGCTAAACTACTTGAAAACTGGGATGTTTTTTTTAATTGACGCGAGCAGGCGGTATAAAGGGGCACAAACCATGTTATACAAACCTAGCGTAGCCGCTAAACTACTTGAAAACTGGGATGTTTTTTTAAATTGACGCGAGCAGGCGGTATAAAGGGGCACAAACCATGTTACACAAACCTAGCGTAGCAGCTAAACTACTTGAAAACTGGGATGTTTTTTTAAATTGACGCGAGCAGGCGGTATAAAGGGGCACAAACCATGTTATACAAACCTAGCGTAGCCGCTAAACTACTTGAAAACTGGGATGTTTTTTTTAATTGACGCGAGCAGGCGGTATAAAGGGGCACAAACCATGTTGGGTTAGGTTAGGTTAGATTAGGTTAGGTTAGGTTAGGTTAGGTTAGGTTAGGTTAGGTTAGGTTAGGTTTTATATAATAACATTGATATTGGTGACCGGTCTAGGTAACAACTTTTTAAGACTACGAATTTTCATACTTTTGGTTTAAGAATACGGCCGTTGAGATAGTCATAATTCATCAGGTTAATGTGTTATGTGATGAATTATCATGTGAAGAATTATCGCGTCGGAAAGTTTTACGTTATTGATATAATTAGTTTTTGATTTTATGGCCACACTCAAATTGTTGTTTTTCTATGGTTTTCATGTGTTAAAATGCTTTCAAGATGGCTGTTTTCGTTTGTGTTTATTGAAAATTTAAAAGTCGTGTAATTCTGTTAATATTGCTTGCCGCCGCCTAATTCTTTCAGATTCGGATTCCCCGGCCCAAAGTTAGTATAAAAATAACTAGTTTGATTTTCTAGGAATCAGAATGCTTCCAAAATGGCCATTTTCCTATGTGTGTCAAAAAATTTTTTAAAGTCGTATAATTCAGTTAATATTGCTTGCCGCCGCCTAATTCTTTCAGATTCGTATTCCCCGGCCCATAGTTAGTATAAAAATAACTAGTTTGTATTTTTAGGAATTTGGCCAGTAAACCGAATTTTTTCCAATACCTTTTCTTGTTTGTATACTGAACGACTCGTTCGCATCGATTTATATATATTTAATGCGAACGGTAATCGATGCGAACGGTATAATCGATGCGGCGAACGGTATAAGGTATAATCGATGTGAACGGTGATCGGGTGAGGCGAACGGTCGGGCCTTTACGCACGCTTGACTTGGGGAGTGATAAGGATAAGGATGGTCACCCCAAGGTCGTAGGTCACCCCATGGTCATATTTCACCACAATGTCATATGTCACCCCTAGGTCATAGGTCACCCCGTTCGCTACGTTTTATAACTTAGCAGGGGTAATTGGATTCATGTGTCGAGGTTTGTCTTGTAGTTTTACTTCAGTCGTGTGGTCTAAAGCAGACTCGTTTTTTTAAATTTTATAATTCATCACATCATCATTAATAACAGCATATTCATAACGCCAGAGCTTACCATTATAATATATTGCCTATATGTTATTCGGATGTATGAGCTATATTATTGTAAAGTTAATTAAAATCCATTCAGTAGTTTTTGCGTGAAAGAGGAACAAACACACATACATCCATACAAACTTTCGCGTTTATAATATTAGTAGGTTATAGTAAAATTATTTTTTTAATGTTTTCATTTACTCACAAAAATTATTTAGCCCAAATTGCCTCGAAAATCATGAAACATTAAAATCTTTAGTGACCTATATTTTATAATTTAAAGCAAAAATAGATTAGATCACATCCTTACTAAATATTTGATATATCTTTTGATAAAAAAATAAATTTTCAGTTTTGTTGGATATTTTGATCTCAAATCCAAAATTAAAACTTGTATGAAACGGGCCGCGCAAACGTTCCTAAAGGCTCCATAATAAGCGATTTAAAAGAAGAAGAAGACGATTTGAAAGGGAGATATAAATATGAATTTAGTAAGAGGGAGCGCGCTAACGTTCCACAAGATCTCTTGCCAATAATTGGCAACATCAATTTTTATTCAATTTCGCATTGATCCCACTTTAAACAATTTGTTTAGTACTCGTAAGTTTAGGAATAATCTAAATTTCAAATGGAATAAGTACCAAGAATTTTATAATAAGTAAACAAATATTTAACATGTTTTTTAAACATTTTAGTTTATTTCAATGGAATATTGTTTTATTTCTGATTTGTTAGTATTAAATTTGTAAAATATGGCATTTAAAAGCCAAAGGTTATATAATATATTTGTCTAACTTTCACGTCGTCCTCTACACACTCCTTGCTTTATTCACACTCGTCTCATATCTTTTGTTATATTGACAAAAGATATCAAATATCTCGACTCAAGTATTTTATAATAATATATTGCTGTTTTCGTCTAAAGGAGGCCTCGAGGAAAATTATTTGCTTCATATTTGGAGATGCTGTGTGGACAGTCTTTTTAAAGAAAGGATGGAGAGGAAATTCTGGGAAGGATGAAGGGCGGGTAGGAGTCTAGGAGTCAGTGTGTCCAGGAGTGACGGACTTATGAATCTATTCAAAAACCAGTTGGAGAGGTCAAAGGGTCTCCCCTAACCGGCCTCTTCCGATCCGGCCCGCCACGCAGTTAGTGGACGCCACCATGGCCTAGTGTCTAGGTCATGGTGGGGTGAGGTTTAGACCTTTTTAGTTTAGGTTAGGTTAGGTTAGGTTAGGTTAGGTTAGGTCCTAGACAAACCTCACCCCATGAACCCCTGCTAATTATTATTATTATTATTATTATATTATTATTGGATGATTTTTATAGCGCCATTTTCGTGAGAAAATCACCTCAAGCGAAGTGATCAAACATAGCTAACCACTTGGGGTGACCTATGGCATAGCATTTTTCCTCTACTATTCATCCAATTGCGATGAAACTTATGACTTCTATATATAATAATGAGCTCTGGCGTTATATTTTTTCTTCTACTATCCGTACGATTGCGATGAAACTTTGGTGAGTTGTTGTGCGCACGCCCGCGAAGGTTTCTATATATACTGGTGAGCTCTGGCGTTACGAAATGTCTATTAAAAAAGTGCAAAAGGTGGCGTGCGAGTTGTTTAAAAAATGGGTTTATTTCATATAGTTTAGCGGCAGGGAGGGAAGAAGAGAGGGGAGGCGAAATGGGAAAGGACACGTTGGGAGAAACCATTTCTTTTTTAAGTATAAAATAAAATAAATCGAATACAAATTGTTCCTCATTATAATTGATCTGTATTTTGTTTCAGTTTGATGCCGAATTTCGCCGCTTCAACGTGACTCGCTCGGACACCTCCAAGTACGAGGAGTTCCGGTCGCTGGTGGACCGGCTGCACGGCCTCAAGGATACCGCCTTCCTCATCTCCTACACGGACCCTCGCGACGGGGACCTGCTGCCCATCAACAACGATGACAACCTCGGCAGGGCTCTGCAGACTGCCCGACCTCTGCTCAGGGTCATCATTCAGAGAAAAGGTAGGAAACCTGGGTTACTGTAATATTTGGTATTATTCACATTCATCATCATCATCATCATCACTTTGGCTCTACAACCCTTAGTGGGTGTTGGCCTCCTCAAGAGGCTTCCTACACTCATCTGGGTTTAGTGCCAGCTCTCTCCAGTTTAGAAGCTCCAAGGTAGATATGTCTCATCTTAATCTTGGCCTTCCCAGGCTCCTTCGTCCTATCGGTCTTGAGTTCAGCAGGGACTTTGGTGCTTGATGCTCGGTCATTCTCTCTACATGACCCAGCCACCGAAGTCTTCCCATTTTTATAAATTTTGTGACCTTTAGCTCCTTAAACATAGTATTATATAGCTCATTGTTGTAACGCTATTTACATTCAAACACTATTAAATCTGTGGGGGTACTTCTCAATAACTATAGGTTCTTGATAACAAACTGGTTTATTATGAGTTTATTTACAATAATTATGCTAAAAGTCACATGACCTGCCTATACTAGCCGCTAATTGAATCTAAGCTGTAGGCTGGCCAAAACTACTCGACGGCCATCGCCTATTCGGGTACTTCTGTCAGCAATCTATAGAAGTATTTTCCCTGCTGGCATCTGTCGGCATCACTTAGAAGCTCTTTCAATACATTACAGTTACTCTCTATCAGTGGCGGTTTTTGTCTAAATTGTAAGGAAATAAGTGACAAACTTGTATTATGATGCCTTCAAATTCCGTGCTAAAAATCCACCAGTTTCGTCCGAATGATACTCGTACTGCCAAAAGCGAGTCGGAAATGAATCCCATAGGTGCGTTTTGAATATCAGCACCTATGGGTCCTTTATTTATTAGATACTAGCTGGGTTACCCGGCATCGCTCAGGACAATAAGATAGTGTTCTGGAATGTTGCACAATGATGTTCCCGATTTCCTATTCCTGATCATTCCACGACATACTCCGCCACTCCTTCCACAACTTTCTACAGCTCTATGGAACCTTCTAGAACTTTCCGGAAGACTGTTCTAGAAATTTCAAGAGGGCGAAACTTTCAGCCCTTATATCTTTAAAAGCACGCCCTTTAGGTAAAAACGGATACCCTTATTCCCTAGGGGGGATTCCCTTGATCGAACCGGGACTTGTTTCTGAGTTTTTGCGAGCTTCACGTTTTTTTGGACTTTCTTTTATAATATATGCCATATTCACTTTCTTTTATAATATATGCCAGCGTTCCACTTCCACCTTCCCCACCACCGCTCTCCCGCTCCCCCGTCCCGCCAACCCCCCCTGGCACTGCATTTCTTGACTCTTCTCCCGCCCGGCCCGTAGCCGAAACTTTTTTCTAATACTAACAATTTTAAACTCGTGATATCTTTCTAATTAAATATCCGAATTGAAAAATTCAAAAAGTTAAATAAAGGTATTGAAGCTGTCTTGAATATGAAGTAATTTATTTTGATAAGGATTAAAACCAAGATACAAATAAAGAGCCTTTTTAAGCGGCGACATTTAAATTAATTTTTAAAATAAAAGAATACTTATTGTGGCATAACCATAACAGTTAGACATATGCTGTCGCGACTTTTTTTGTAAATAATGATGTATTCTATAAAGTCTTAGTACATTATTTTATTCTATCATCAATAGTTTTCGCAGCGCACGCGATTTAAAGAATATTTTAGGTAATTTTTTTACACCCTGGGTTACATTATTGAAGTTTTAGTAAGGATGCCTATTTTAAAAAAAATATAATATAGCCTATGTTACTCAGGGATAGTGTAGCTTCCCAACAGCGAAAGAATTTTTCAAATCGGTTCAGTAGTTTCGGAGCCTATTCGATGCAAACAAACAAACACACAAACAAACAAATATTACCTCTTTATGCTATAGTGTAGTAGAAGTTGACATACAAAATATATTAGTGGCGCCAGAGCATTATACCTTCAATTTGGGAGGCGGGTATGGGTACCGCCTCCCTCGGAACCATTTATTGGATATCGAACACCCCTGCCACACCATTGTTCGCCACGTTTGGTGACTTAGCAGGAGTGCCCGGATTCATGGGTGAGGTTTGTCTAGGTCTTGGCGACGGTTGAGTTTGCCCACCTACTGGGTGGCGGGTCGGATCGGAAGAGACTTACCCACCCCTCTTACCTCTTTCCTTCCCAGAACTTCCACTCCTTCCTTTCCATAGAAAGATCCTCCACCCAACATTCCCGATGATGACACAGGCCCTGAGGGATTTTTACCCTCGGGGCACTGAGGTCCTGAGAGACTTTTTTCCTTGTAGCGAATGTAAAAAATAAAAACCTGCAATCTTTTTGGAATATACTAGCTGTTATTAACATTTTATTGCTATCTCACTCTCTCGCAGGCTAAATCCTATAGATATGTACTTGTCTCTTTTTAGTGTCGCTATTTTTCGTTTCACCGAGTTTCAAATCACAACGGTGCCAAAGAACTTTTCACTTCAAAAATTTGGTTAAATAAGTTAGGTTAGGGGCTATTTAAAAAAATGATCGATTTTAATGACATTTCAAATGAGGTGTTGAAATGTCACTATGTTGAATTTTCATGGAACCAGTAACTTTTTAAAAACAAGTAATTTTAGTCAAAAGGATAATTCTTTGTTCTTTTGTCGGTTGATTATTCAAAGGTTTGTTGACTTGGTCGCGTTTCGTAATTACATTGGTCTAATTGGTGTTGTTATCAGTTCACCAGATCGTGAAAAAATCTGCCAGCCGCGTCTCCTAGTTTAGATTTTTTGGAAGCAATTATCTTTATTGGATTGAATACCTAGTTACATTAATTTATTGCAATTTTTACACTCGATTATACACGGTATCCCGAAGCTCGTAGTATAAGTGGGAAAATTAAGCTGGTGACATCAACTTCAACATCACATTTGCAGTCGATTTTATAGTATTTTTTTTAAAGTTTGAGCTTTCTTTAAATCGATTAAGGTTTCAATTTTTCAGGTAAAATTTGAAAAAATCGGTTGCTAGTAGGCTGCTAATATGGCAAGGGTCTCGACTAGCGATCCGGAGCTCGCTAGTTCAAATCCAGGCGTGCGCATATAAATTTATTTTATTGATATGTGTTTTCACAATTTAATCATTTTAAAATAATATATGATAAGTATATTTGCGGCACGTTCCAAAGTGGAAGATGCTCTCAATATCGCCCTGGTATAAGACCACCATTCACAATTGAAACTTTGCTTGAAATGACTATCTGAATAGCCAGATATTTCCCCACTTTCCTATTACCCATCTCCCCACTTCCCTTCAGCCTCACAACATACCCCATCAATTGGGGATGCCATAGTCCCAACTGCTCCGGGAGAAGTTGGAACTCTTGTGAGGTATTCGCATCAAACAATATTATCATTTGTTTATAAAAGTTATTATTAAGCTGTTTATAAAACACATAAGATGTGACATATGATTTAGATTCACCGGTTCCAAGAGTCCGAGTCGGAAACTTTGGATACTCTCAGTATCGCCCTGGTGTAAGACCATCATTCAGAATCGAAGCGTTGTTTGAAATGACTTTTCCGTGTTTGGTGAACAAATCTGAATAGCCATGAACTTTCCCACCTTCCTCCACCCAAACTCCTCCCCCTCCCCTTTACCTTCAGCCTCACAACATAACCCAATTGGGGATTGTGGTGTATAGGTTAGTCATGTAATTTCAACATCTTTCAATAAATGTCGTTAGTATAGTTAGTTGTACGGAGTGTTATGGTATCTCAACAGATGTCAATTTAAATATTATTTTAGAAGAGTATGATCTATCGTCGTTCGTGTCTAATGTGCGAACGGTTACGATGATAGCCGAAGGCATCTGACAGACAGGCAGAAGCCATCAGTGTCGCGACTCGCAGCTGCGGAATAACAGCCTTCTAGAGTAAGGACGTCAGGTCCACTTAAATATTCATTGTACACTTTACGATAAACATTAACCACTGTAGCAACAGCGCAATTTGAAACTTTTTTCTCCGATTGCTCGAGGTTTTATTGGTGATCATTTTGAATATTTTCCGCTCACATAAAAAAAATCATGCCTCCGAATTTTAATATGCAGACATACGAAATGATTATAGTTCTATATAGCCAATGAATTTACCTATCTTTTGTGGAATATCACGTATTCGTAGGATTTATAAAAAAAATTATAAATTCTAAACTTCTACTTAATTACTTACAAATAAGGGAAAATTTGCCAAAATTGGCAGCAAAGCATTCCGAGGTATTTTAAATAGTGCCATATTGTGGCAAAAAGCGCTTCGGTGGTTATTAATACACTTTGTAAGTTTCCTAACACATTTCAAGTAATCTTATTCATTTTTTTTTTTTATTTTATTTTTTTATTATTTATTTATATATGTATATTTTTTTTTTATCACAAACAAGTCCTGCTAAGCCAATTCAATTGGCTTGTCAGCAGGTGCTTATAATTAAGTTACATATACATTTTAAATGTTAATAGGTACAACTGAGCAGCCATAGTCTCACTGGCTCCAGACGGTTGGGAGCAGTTAGAACAACTCTTGTGCGGTATTCAAATAAACAAATAAAAAATTAAGATTTTTACGATAATCGTTTGTTGGCTTTCAATGGGTTAAATGGCTATCATTACCGTACTACGTTATTATCAAAGACAAATATTTGTTTCAGTACTTTTTGAACTCAATTTCTTAGCCTCAAGTGTGCTATAGTTAATATGTTACCAAGAATACCTCTGATAAAAATAATCATCGGCAAACACAACTAAGTTATGATAATAAATGACTCTTCTACATTCCTACGTGGCGGCAATGTTTTCCCAATACTTGAAAATGGACGACTGTCACAGTATTGTGAACACCGAACAAAAAAGCCCTAGAACTGTATATACCGAGTCGAAATAAAATTTAAATCGTTTTTAATTTTTTATTGTAATCAACATTATTATACTTTGTAAACTGATTATTTAATAATAATAAAAAAAAATGTCGCACTGAAGCAGCTACCAAGCCGGTTCACTGAAGATTCGACTCCCTTGTCAATACTTAATAGGTCAATTAGGGCGACGCACCACGTCGTGTGCAATTCGGAATCAGACCGCTAACGATAACACTCCTTTATGTAGATGGCGATAAATTCACGTTTAACGCCGGCCGCCTGTTTTGATTTATTAAAGAAAAAAACATCAACAAAAAGCGTGTTTTATTTTATTTTGAGAAGTTCGGGCAAAACATTTGAATGTTTTACGATCGTTTTATAAAGAATTTTATTTTCCACATTATACAATAAAACCACAACCGAAAAGGGATTCATAAGTAGGAGATTTTGAACTTTAAAGCAGTTTTTAGGCCTGATACTCAATTTTTTCTGGGCTTATAAAAATACTAATAAAAAAATGCTTGATTATTTCAAAGGCAAATATGTGTTCTACTCGCAGTAGGTAATTAATAAAACATTGACCAATCAGTGGCCGAGTTGGCATCGCGTTTGTTCTCACCCAAGCGTCGTGTGTTGTGACTAAGTCCTCCATCACGACACAAGCAACATTTCCGCTTACTGTGGTGGTAGTAGGAAATTTTCACATATCGTCAAGTTATTCGTAACCCTGTCAAATGTGTGTCGAGTGGCAATATTTGTCTTTCTTTAAAAAAATTTTTAAAAATATTTCTAAGCGATCTAATTTCAAAACCAAAAACACACGATTTTGCATTACTTAATAGTGTGTCTCACCTTAATTTGATTATTTTTTTGAAAATAAATACTGCATAAGAGTTCCAACTGCTCACAACCGTCTGGAGACTTTGAGAAAATGCATAACATCCCCAATAATTTGGTTATGTTTTGAAACTGACGGTAATGGTGGGGGAAATGATACAGAAAAGAGGAAGATGAGGAAGTACCTTGCTATTCAGATTTGGTCAAAGCCTTTTCGCGCTACGTTTCAATTCTGAACGGTGGTCTTTCACCAGGGCGATACTGAGAGTATCTTATACTGCTCAAGAGAGGTTTTCTGTATTAGAAAATGTTTAATCAATTTCTTCCGAAGTAAGATTAAATTGAGCTTACTTCTGGCGCACGAACACGCCCACTACAGCCTTCTGTAGGTTTATCTCTACAGTGATGGAAAATGGCCTTGTTTGTCGATGATAAATAGTATAATTAACAATCGACCCAATTTTACAAAAGGGCAAGAATTTTTATGGACGATTTTTTTTAATGATTATTATTTTTTTTACATTAGCTCCACACGGGAGGCCCTGAGAACAATTCCCCTCGGGGCCTATTTCATCTTCAGAGGGAGGAGAGTTGGGTAGGAATTTGGGAGTAAGTGTGTCCAGGAGAGACGGGCGTATGAATCTATTCCTCCCACTACGGTGCAAGATCGAAAGAGTCCGGCTGGAGAGGTCGAAAGTTCTCCCGCAACCGGTCTCCCCTGATCTGGCCCGCCACGCAGTGGATGGGCAAACGCATCCACCAAGACCTAGACAAACCTCGCCCCATGAATCCATTCATTCCTGCTAAGTCACCAAACGTAGCGAACCACTCGGGGTGACCTATGGCAGGGGTGTTGGTTATCCAATAAATTCTCCAAAGTTGCAGGTTTGGGTGTTCCAAAGTTACATCACCACATTTGATATCTATAAAATCGACGATCAGGGTCATTTCGAATTTTCGACATTTGAACGGTCCTCGTTAAACGCCTTTTCTCAGTCCTCTTCAACCTATTTTAGCTCTACATGTGAGCAAATTAAATAAATTGGATTGTGGTGTTGATCTTGCCGGAATATGATTCTTTATTAAGAGGGAATAACCAGACAAAACAGGAAATATGTCATTTTAAAATCAAATTTTAGACGTATTGACCCTTTTCCACAAAAAAATATAAATTGATTTCGAAAGATTGTTATTTTATCTAGTAAAGCTATGTTTTAAATTTTGAGAAAATGTGTTTATTTTTAGCAAGGTTATATATACCGTGGGGTCGTTGGTAGATTTGTTAAATTTTCACACAAAATTTTGTATTATACATCACACATTTCAAATCATATAATCATGCTGTAAAATAAACCAATAAATTATCTGGGAAAGCTATGTTTCAGAATTTAAAATTTAGTTACAATAAACTCATTTAAAAAAAGATCCTCAAACGTGTTTTGTGACGAAAATACTTCAGTTTGTCTATTTATTTACGCTCTAACAAACTGATATTTAAAAAAAAAATAGGCCACTTGCATGGATTTCATAACGACTTGGAAAAAATCGTGTGGATGGATTTTTTTTTACTAAGAATACGAAAATGTTAGTAAAAATTTTTAGAAACGAATTTTTTTATTATTTTTAAATGAATAAATTCATTATTTGAGCTCGTGACGTCACTAAATGAAAATGTCCCGTCTCCGATTATGTTCCCTTAATTTTGTAAAATTCCACACTGATAATTTTTTTTTAATATGGCAACACTTTCCGGCGAATTTTTGAATTTGCGTTTAATGTTCACTAGATTTATTGTTCTATGCGAACTTATCCTTTGGATTGATTTTTTGATAAAGATGGCGGCGTTTTTACATTATCGGCTATGTAATTATCGTTTTTTCGCACCCATAAAATTATGTCCCGTCTTTCCGGTTTATAAAAAATGGTCTGATTATTCGGATTGAAATTTTCAAAAAATCGCCAGGGTTTCAAAAATACGATTAAAAAAAAAAAACAGAATGTCTTAGAATATTTGCCTAAACCGGAAAATTAAAAAAAAAAATTTGATGCAAGTGGCTTATTATTACCTATTATTTAAGTGGCCTATTATTATTGGCCTACTATGTATTACCTTCTTATTTTGCTTAGACATTATTGAAAAAATATAAATACTATTACCTGCCATAATACAGGATCATCCCTAGTATGGAAGGTGAAATATCATAAAAAAAAACTATATGTACTTTTGATAATTCATGTATTAAATATATTCAAAAAAATAATTACAAAAAGTACATAAATTTAATAGTTTTATCATTACGCCTTTTAGCATTTTTTAATGTAGGTATAAATTAAAGCAAATTTTGAAAGAAATATAATCGATATTGAGTTATTATTTTTAAAAAGCTGGTACGGAGAAAAATTAATCTTTCTCATTAGAACTGCCCTGTACGATCGTAAGAACATCTTTCGACGAAATGTGAATTCTTGGCCGCTGGCCATTCCAGGCCATTATTCAGAATTTTAAATAACAAGATTTGGTCAAAAATGAATCGTCGTGTATGAAGGGAGTTGAAGTTGTGAAAATTAATAGATTCGGTGTAATTACTGACTTATGCAGCGATGCAGTTACGACGTAATTTTTATAATCAGAACAAGGCAGAAAAAGCATGCAGGAAGCAGGAAGGCAGTACAGGGGCAGGTTACTAACAACAGTGCATTGTTTAGCATCGCTTCATCGATGAATCCGTACAAATGTGCATACCTAACCCTATCTATACATTCATATATCATAATTACATAAGCAGTATTTAATATCTATTAGACACATTGCAAGACCTGTTTTTATAAGTTTTCTTTTCCTAGGTTTGATCGATAGGAAAACAAACATATCAGTTTTTAGATTTTCACGGCCAAAAGCATTTTCGTTGTTAGTTTTTGGGGTGTTATGCCGTGTTGCGCTACCTCCTACTATAGCCGACGTTTCGGACAGCGTTGCAGTGTCCATCATCAGGGCAGATCCGGTAGATCCGACGATATATTAGGAGGTAGCGCAACACGGCATAACACCCCAAAAACTAACAACGAAAAAAACACACTTATCGATCGTGGAAATTTTAAATGGTGTAAAGGACAAAATGTTAATTGTCCAGGAGAGCGAAAAGAAAGTTTTTGAAGTGAAAACTCGATGAAACGAAAGCAAGCGACGCTAAAAAGAGAGAAACACATCAGTGGCGGTCCGTGAGAATTCAGTGAGCTAGAGTGCTAAGATTGAAAAATACGACATTATTGATTTTGTTGTAGCTGAAAATTAATTTAATATATTTTTTAAATTCTAATATTTTGTATGAAGATTTACAGGTTTCTTTCAGTTTGGGGATGCGCCGCATCCACATACTGAAAGATCTTCATACAAAAGGTTGAAATTTTGAAAAAAAAAATCAACATCAATAACGTCGTATTTTTCTTGCTCACTGAAAACTCGCGGACCGCCACTGAAACACATACATCTATTCTATAGGATTTAGCTGTGAGAGAATGAGATAGCAATAAAATATTTATTTATTCACTGATACTCGGATCCAATATAATCCGATAAATCCTCGGTCCCACGCGTGCCTCCATTAGTGTAGTAAAAAGTAAAAAAAATAAAGCGCCTGACGAACTTCAGCGGCCAGACGGCGAACCAAGGGTCGAATCCTATGAAATCCAATTAAAAAAAAAATTGTAAAATCAATATCCAATCTTCAGACCACTCCAAAATGAACAGCCAAAGAAAACACAAAATAAAGCGACATCTAGCGACTCCGAAGAAGAAAACACAAATACTGATCAAGATGACCAAATGTATAGGAAAAGATGCAATGTAATTCGACGACAAAAATTTTGGAAAAAATCATCTTTCACATTGATAAAAAAAGGGCTTTATACCTTCATAGTCCCCACTCTTGTCTACTTTAGTTTTCTGAAAATTTCACTTTTACCGCGCGTGAATTGCACACTCTGATGATTAGTTATTATTATAGTATTATTTAATAAATGTAATCATAAATTTGACTGTCCATAATTAGATGCATGTCCACCATTGATACTTTTACCCTACATTAATTAAAATACGTAGCCAATTGTTTACAAAATATATTTCAATTAACATCCATTACATTACACATCAACGTAAGCGGATTATTGTAAATGTAATTAATTCATTAAAATAATAATTAAGCCTTGTAAACCTTTTCCTGATAAAATAATTAATAATCCTAGCTATTTTCCCAACGGCACGTTTACTTGGAGTCTTCTTTTTCAATGCATATTACAAAACCTCACTGGCACCCCAACTTCATGCCCACTGAACAAATACATTTGTATGTGAGATGTCTATGCGTTGCTAAACCATTCATCCGATTGCGTTGAAACTTTGGGGATTTGATGTGTGCATGCCCGCTATGGTTTCTATATACAATAGTGAGCTCTGGCGTAATGAAATTATGCGTTGCTAACCATTCATCCGATTGCAATGAAACTTTGGGGATTTGATGTGTGCATGCCCACTATGGTTTCTATATACAATAGTGAGCTCTGGCGTAATGAAATTATGCGTTGCTAACCATTCATCCGATTGCAACAAAACTTTGGAGATTTGATGTGTGCATGCCCGCGATGGTTTCTAAATATAATAGTGAGCTCTGGCGTAATGAAATTATGCGTTGCTAACCATTCATCCGATTGCAATGAAACTTTGGGGATTTGATGTGCGCATTCGCGCGATGGGAGTAGGGAGGGGAACCCGGGAAGAGGTTCTGCGGAGAGGGAAGAGGTTCTGCGGAGAGGGAAGGCGGAGTGGGATCGTGTGAAGGAAGGGAACGCGGGAGTGGAAGAGGAGGCGAAAGGTTAACGGGACGAATGGGAAAGGACACGCAGGGAAAAACAATTTCTTTATTAAGTGGCATTGCTAAGCATGCCGGGAAATCGCTAGTCTACTTATAAATATATTTAAACTACCCAAAAAAAATCAATCACTGATGAACCAATAAATGCACGCTAAATTCTCTAACCATTAATTAATAATAATAGATAGTCTATGGGAGAATAATAAATTTTCCATTCGTTGCCTTACTTTCACAATGCATGTAAAATCGGCTATAAGCACGAAGAATCGTGGATTTCTTATTTCTTGTATGGGCGTTGAATTGCTTGAGATTAGAACAATTTTAATCGGTATTATAATTTTGTTCAGAATCAATTATTCATAAGATAATTATAATACGTATTCTATCGAGATGTTGCTGAGCGGTTATAATCCTCGGCTATGAATCCGAAGGTCGCTAGTACGCACCCCTCTTGTGGCATGCACTCTTTTCGTCATTCACATTCATCCCACATCAATGTGATATATATTTGATTCACTTGATTATGCATATTTGTTTTTTTTTACCCATATTTTTTAACACATTTTTGATTGTGCACATATTTTCTGTTGCAAATTTGATTTTACACATAATTTTTGACACATTTTTAGACACACATTATATTATCCACATATTTTTAGACACATTTAATTATACACAACATATTTTTGACACATATTTTTAGATTCATTTAATGATACAGGTATTTTTAGACACATTTGATTATACACATATTTTTTGAGACATATTTTTAGACGCATTTGATTATACACATATTTTTTGATATCTACATATTTGATTATACTCGTATTTTTTGACACATATTTTTAGATACATTTAATTATACACATATTTTTTGAGAAATATTTTTTAACACATATTTGATTATACTCGTATTTTTTACACATATTTTTGATACATTTAATTACACACACATTTGATTATACGCATATTTTTGACACACATTTGATTATGAACGTATTTTTTTACACATATTTTTGATACATTTAATTACACACACATTTGATTATACGCATTTTTATACACATTTGATTGTACCCATATTTTTGACACACATTTGATTATTATCGTATTTTTTGACACATATTTTTAGATACATTTAATTACACACACATTTGATTATACGCATTTTTATACACATTTGATTATACGCATATTTTTGACACACATTTGATTATTATCGTATTTTTGACACATATTTTTAGATACATTTAATTACACACACATTTGATTATACCCATTTTTATACACATTTGATTATACGCATATTTTTGACACACTTTTGATTATTATCGTATTTTTTGACACATATTTTTAGATACATTTAATTATACCCACACATATTTTTAACACATATTTTTTTGAAACGTAATTGATTACGCACATATTTAATTGAAGCCCCGAAAAAGGGCGTTAAACAAAAAATAAATAAATTATACACATATTTTTTGACACATATTTGATTCACATTATTGTGCCATGTCTTCCTACGACATGTGTTTGTAAGTTTCTTTTTAAGTGTGCACGTCTGAGAATGGTCTTGTAAATCGGCCTTTTTAAAAACGAAACGAGCCCGCCCTTGTGTTAATAAGCCTCTCAAAGAGGGGCTTTTCAATTTGTGATGAGCCAGACACGTCGGAAAGGGCTTTCCTTAATGGGGTGGGGGTCTTCTATTCACCGCCGCGACCCGCGACTTGAACACCACTTTAAATTCAAGCCATCTTTTTCGCTGTTTGAGTGATACTCATTTTAAAATCGCCTTGGAAAAAAATTCTACCCAATTATCTTAGAGTGTTTTTTTTTTCTATGTACTTACATTTCTTTCAAGATTTTCAGACTGATTTTTAAAATATTTTTTTAGAAATTTAATTATTTTTCATAAAGTTAAGTACCTACCTACCGCCTACAGGCGTTGCTTGTGTACGGCATGTTTCAAACTTGTTATTTCGGAAAATAAAATTTTACATTTAAAAAATGTATAATACTAGCGAGTACCCGGCATGCGTTGCAATGCGACTCAGAGAAAGTGTTGTGTTTAAATATGTTTGTTGAAGTCCTTTTTTGGCTAGAAAAATAGACATTGTTGCCATTTAATTTACAATTTGGGAGGCGGGAATAAGTACCGCCGTCTCGGAAACCTTTATTGGATAACCAACACCTCTGCCATAGGTCACCCCAAGTGGTTCGCTACGTTTGGTAAGTTAGCAGGGGTGCCCGGGTTTAATGGGGTGAGGTTTGTCTAGGTCTTGGAGGCGGAAGATCAGGCCACACTGAAACTCAGATTTCTACCCACCCCTTAAATCCTTTTCCTTCCCAGAACTTCGACTTATTTAACACAGCACCTAACATTTTCAAATCTAAAATGAATAAATAACATTTACACATATTTAGACAGAATAGATCTATCCCTTTCCCCTCCATTCCACCATCCCATCCACATAACCTAATTTAACTATTTTTCTTTATACCTACGCACTTAATAATTTAATATACATCAGTGAAAACCTGTTATTGGTTAAATTTTTATACATATGTATTTCATCAAACATTATTGTTATAAACTGTTGGTTTTCCAAATAAAATAATATAAAAAATAAAAATTACTTCTTTTTCCTTCAAAAAACCCTCCTCGCAGTATACCCAAAGATCATAATAGTCCCTAATAGGGGAAATTATTTTCCTCAGGGTCTCCCGCGTTGTACTCATGTAAAAAAATGTATGCATTAGTAGTCTGAACAGAATTCTGGAATGAAAATTAAATTAAATAAATTATGTAGGCGTATGTGTGGTAAAACCATGTATGATCGTGTGAGAAACGCGGAGATCCGCAAAGAATGCAAGGCTGATGTAAGCGTTATGAGTAAGATCAAGAAAGGAACGCTCCGATGGTTCGGGCATGTAGAGCGAATGAACGAGGAAAGGAGTGTAAGAAGAATATATGACGCAAATGTGAATGGTAGAAGAAGTCGGGGATGCCCGAGAAAGACATGGCACGACCAAGTGAATCAGATACTTAAGTCGGGCCATGTCAAGAGTCAGAATAATAGAAGAGCATGTATGAGACGATTTATGAATGTGAACGAGGCAAGGAGTGTGTGCCAAAAACCGAGTTGTTTGGCGGTTCCTCCTCTCTGCCTACCCCTGCGGGGAAGCGGCGTGATCGTTAAATAGTTAGTTAAATAAATGATTTTTGGTAAATTTTTTAACATTCAAAATTTAATTTTTATGCAGTAATTTCAATCGCCTCGAATGAAAATAGTTGTCTTTTATAGTAATTAACCACTCAGGCCTCCTGGAGCCTATTTTTTCGGAAGTCAAAATATATCGGTGTTGCAATAAAATCCATATACTTAAATGGAGTATTTTTGAACGCATCCGAAAACTAAAAGCTGTTTTAGAAAGGTGATGAAATACGCTTTAAAATTTTATAATTCGAAATAAACATATATTTTTTTTAATATAATTTTTTTTAATGCAAACCGGTTGTGGATGAGTGGGCATATCGTTTGGGTCCCACACGGGCGTCGCGTGTTCGGTTCCTCTTCTGGCTAAATCCTCCACCTCCGCACAAGCTACATTTTCCGCTTACTGTGGTGGTAGTAGAAGATTTTCAAATATTGTTGGGTTGCCCGCGAATATTTTTCTTTCTTTTTAGTAATAAAAAAAAGGAAAATGAAGTAGGTAATTAAAATTACTGATAACCAAAAATAAAATCTCTTAGATATGTTATTGTATTAGGAAAATGTATTATAAACAAACGTTATGGTTAACTCACTTTTTTGTCCATGTAAAAATCGTGAATATAAAATTCCCAAATTTCATAAATTTTTTTTTTAAACTGCGACAGGAACATTGTATTCATAAAGGTGTACATTTAAATTATTTTGTTGTTATTTTTAAAATGTTAATATAAAGCGTGGTGTTCTATCTTTCCAACACCGTTTAGATCATAGGTTCTCAACGTGGGCGATAACGCCCCCTTGGGGGCGTTTCAGACCTTCAGGGGGGCGGTAGAAGACCAAGAGAAAGTTGGGGGGCGTTTCAGACTTTCAGGGGGGCGGTAGGAGACCCAGAGAAACCCATCCCACCCCATCAGTGCTCCAGATAGTTCGCCGGCGGGACGTACATCTTTTTCGCCACGCGCGTAATTTTAAAATTATTAAAATCATTTACAAGTTTATCCTAATGGATATCAACGAGGAAACGAGTGCGCTTCGTTTGCTAACGACAGTGGTGGTGGTCGCAAGTAACCGAAGTGGTCCCCGAGAGAAGTCATCTCGAATATAGATATCAAACATGCCCTCATAGGCGTTGGAAAGCTGGAGGTCTTCAGAATGAATACGATCTGTTAAGTTTTTAAAGTTAGTTAAGCGCGAGGTTCGAGTGGCTTATCGAGCTTACGTATCTGAAATCGAGGAAAACATCATGCATGATCCCAAAATGTTTTGGCACTATATAAAATCCCTTCGGAAGGATGGTGGTCTGAATACACCATGATGAAAGGTAATCAGGAATTTCGTGGCTTGGGTGTGGCTTACGCATTTGCTGATCGTTTTCAATCGGTCTACAATAAAGACCCTCCACTTCTAGACATTAATAATGCGGCTATATTTAATACCAGAGGAGCTTCAAACGTCGATTTAGATATATTAATGGAATCTGACCTTATGAGTGCCACAAGTCTCATGAAGAACTCACACTTCGTCGGACCAAACTTCGTACAGGTATTTTTTTATTGAAGGGTTCGCCGAGTTCCTAAAAACGCCATTATGTATTATCTTTAACTTAACTATGTATTAGCACTTCCACTTTTCATGAAGTATGGAAAACTTCCAAAATACATCCTTATTTTAAGAAAGGTTCGAAAAAGTTAATTGAAAATTATAGACCAGTTGCCATACTATCAGCTCCTGCTAAACTATTTGAAAAATGAATTCATAAATTCCTTACGCCTCAGACATTATCCCCGGAACAGCATAGTTTCAGGAAAGGAAGATCCACTGAAACCAATCTGAAGGTTTTTACCGACTATGTTGCTAGGTCCCTAGACAGTGGATACCAAGTAGACTGTTAGTATAACGACTTCTCCAAAGTCTTCGATACTGTGAATCACGATTAGTCATAAAATTCATTAGTCACAAAACTTCCTCAGATGTTAAAGTTTATTTAAAGTTACCTAAAGAACAGAAAGCAATTTGTCGCACACGGAATCTTCCAATTTGCTGAATTTCTTGTTTTTTCTGAGGTTCCCCAATGATCGATCCTGGGGCCTCTTCTCTTATCCATTTTCATTAGTGACATTGTTGTAGTCATCCGTTTTTCTCGCTTTTTGCTGTTCGCTGACGATCTAAAATTATATCTTCTAATGAGAAATATTGAGGACTGCCTGCGCCTTCAAGCTGAGGTTGGTAATATTTCAGAATGGAGTCAACGAAACCAGCTTCATTTCAATGTCTTGAAATTCGTAGTTCTGACTTTTAACAGAGCATTTAGTCTCACCTACGACAGTTACACTATGCTCGGTCATAATCTCAGACGAGTTTCTAATACAAAGGATCTTGGGATTATGTATGAAAGTAATTTGACATTTCGCCCTCATATCGAAGGAGTTTGCCAGTCAGCCTTAAAAATATTAGGGTTTGTTCTCCGAACCGTCAGAGTTTTTCGGGATACCCGTTCTCCGAAGATTTTATACTTCACCCTGGTCCGAGTAGGCTGGAGAGTGGTTCGCTTATTTGGAATCCACATGAGGTGGGGTGCTCCCTCTTGTTGGAGAGGGTTCAAAAAAGTTTCTAAGATTTATCTACATGAGGAAGTATCCCGAAATCTATATACGGCTCTACCCTACGAACTTTCTTCTGGGCATGCTGGGACTCACCCTGCAGCTCAGAAGAGAGGGGTATGCCGCCACCCATTTATTCAGACTGCTGCGAGGCTATATTGAGAATTCAGCCATTTTGGAGCGCGTGAGTCTCTATGTTCCAAATGACTATCTTAGACAGCGTCATCATAGATTATTTTATCTTCTTGCCTGTAGGTCTAACCAGCCAATGGTTCTCCCGGTAGGGAGGAGAATATTGCTCCTAAACCAAATCTCCTCCGAGATTGATACATTTGGCGTCAGTGACGACAGATTCAAAAAGGAAATTATTTTGATTCTTGAAAAAATTTCTCCAAATTTTCAGCACCGCCTAAAATTTTTTTTAAATTGCAATTTTTCTTGGAATTTCTTTATCTCTTTATAAATATTTGTACACATTTTTTTGTAAAATATTTATATGGCGTTATTTCTTATATGTAATAAACTCAAATTTGTAATGGTGTAAGAAATTAATATAAATAATTATTATATCCCATCTTTCCCCATCCCATTACGCCCCCCCCCCCCCGTTGTGGTAAATATACGACGACAATTGCTTTCTTTGCGATTTAGGGGGCGCTAGAAACAATAATAATCTCAAAGGGGGCGGTGGGCAAAAAAAGGTTGAGAATCTATGGTTTAGATCATAGATTCTCAACCTTTTTTTGCCCACCGCCCCCTTTGACATTATTTTTTTTTCTGGCGCCCCCCAACTGTTTTTACATACCATCTTGGGGGGGGGGGGGGGGAGGGAGATGGGTTATGGCTCTTATCCTATTTCTGAGAAGAAGATTGTTAATTAAAACGCGTACTTAATTATATAGAGTAGTATTTTTATTAACATAGAAAAGGTATTGAATTTATAACTTATTTAATGAGATGGTTGAATTTGATGCGTTTTAAGAAGTTTGTTTATATTAGGCTTGATTTTACTTAAAAACAAACGTAAGTCGCCGCGTTCTGTAATATGGAGCCTATTTCTCTTTTTGGTTACCAACGTTGCTACAGCACTGAATCCACGTTCAGCTAAATAAGACGATGGGAATGCTATTAAAAATCGTTGAACTACCGACCATAATCCTGGGTACAGTTGCAAAATCGGCTTCTGCAGCCAAAACTCTTGGTAGCCATTCTTAAATTTAATTTTTAATTCCTCATTTGTCGTCAGTTCTATTAGTTCTTCTTCTAACTGGGATGATCCTGCTGTGTTGACATTTGAAAAAGGATCCAAAACCCAATCTGGTATGTCCATGTTTAAAATATCCTGGAATCGTTCCTTGAAATCAATGTGGAGGTTTTCCAAGTGTTGACTGTAAACAAGCAAGTCGTCGTTCTTGAATGATACTGCTGATAAATTTGGGAAGTTATTAAATTCCCGTCTGCCGATATTTCTTTTGTATAATAGCAGTTTGGATACAAAAGCTGCAACACAATTTTTTGTCTTAATCAAATTTAAGTCGTCGCCTTGAAGTTGGAGATTGACATCATTAAACAATTTATACAGGTCTGTCAAGTACGCAATATCGTTCTTCGATGAGGTGAGGTTGTCGCGCAATTCTGTGTCTTTGTTTTCTAGGAACTCTATCACAGACTCAAACAGATTGTAAAATCGAGTCAAACATGAACCTTTTGACAGCCAGCGCACCTCTGTGTGAAGCAGCAATCGGTTGAAATCTTCATCATTGGCAATGCAAAGCTGTCGAAATAATCTGTCATTCAATGAGTTACTTCTGATTTTATTAACTGCTCTGATAACATATTGCAGTGATGTATGGAGGCGTTCACTCAGATTTTTCGCAACCAAATGCTGGCGATGAATTACGCAATGCACAGCAAGCAAGTCAGGAACTTTAGTTTTTAAGCACGCTATGAAGCCTTTGTGGCGCCCTGTCATAGCTGGGGCGCCATCCGTAGCAGCTGACAAAATATTATTTAAAGGAATTTTCTTTTCGTCACAAAACTTTTCCAGTGTATTAAATATGGTTTCTCCTTTTGTATCTGTTTCCAAATTTGTAACAAACAATAATTCTTGACATATTTTCTCATCTTTGATGAATCTCACGTATGACAATAACAATGCTTCATTGGTTGGTAAAGTGGACTCATCCAGCTGAATTGAAAATCGACAAGACTGCAGATGATTGAACAATGATTCTTCAATGTTTTCAGCCATTTCATCAATTCGTCTTTGCACAGAACTATTGCTCAAAGGAATTTTTCTGATAATATCTGCAGCTGGTTTATGGAGCACAGTGGTTATAACTTCTTTTACTGCTGGTAAAATTAAATCATCCCCTATAGTATGTGGTTTGCCTGTTCTAGCAATCAACAATGAGATATTGTACGAAGCTCGAAGTCCATCATCGTCTTGCTTAGAAGCTGTCGAAAATTGTTTTGATATAGTTGGCTGAATTTCGTACTTCTTTTTCATGTCTTGAAAATAGGTCACATCTTTGTCTTTCTTATCCGGGTGGATTTTATTAAAATGATCTTGAAGCCTAGAAGGCTTCATCGCTTCATTTGAAAATGTTTTTCGACAAATAAGGCACATTGGCGATGATGGATTTGTAGGATTTTCGATAAATCCGTATTTAATATAATCCACACCATATTGCCGTATCTTCTTTTTTACTTCCGACATTTAGAGATAGGTTCGTGAGTAAAAGATTAACTCTTAAAACCCTGTTATTAATGACGCGCGTTAATGTTAATGAACATAAAATGATAAATCAGTGCCTTTATATAGGTTGGAGACATATAACACGCTTCGACAGGAATAAAATAAACACGCAGTGACTCGCTTTCAGCACCCGGTCGCGTATTTACAAAACCTACACCGGTTCAGTCGCAGCGGCCGCGGCAGCTGAAATGGGATAGGGTTTGTTGTGCAAAATCATCAACAAACCCTAAAAAAACTGTTTCGTTTGCTTCGTTTCGTTGCTCTCTCTGCTTCAGTTACACTGCTTTCTACAATAACATTCAAACATACAAGTCCATTCCTACTAGTACCTACATCTCAAAAACTACAATACCATCAGATATTTTTACCGCATGGGTAGGAGATAGGATGACCGCCAAACAACTATTAAATACCAATGGCTAAAATATTAGTAAGATGTATCTATTCTCATACATATAAATGTGATTAAGCCAGCAATGGAACCGAGTTGTTTGGCGGTCTATCCTCTCTGCCTCCCTCTGCGGGAAGCAGCCTGATGTTATTAGAGAAACGGCCTGATGTTATTAGCTACCATAACTGAAATTGTGGGTATATAATAAAGACTAGTAAACAAGACGATGTATAAATGTGGTTAAAGCAAGCAGTGTGACCGAGTTATTTGGCGATCCACCATCTCTGCCTACCCCTGCGGTTAAACTATCTGACGGTATTAAAGTCTGTTGGGATGGCTGAACTGGTAGGTTTGGACTTGTACGTAAATTTAACTATGTAGGAATGTCAGTGAAGCAAGGAGTATGCGGTAAATGACAAAATATGTATTGCTAGTTTTAATTATGTGTCAAAATGTACTGCGACTGCACTTATGATCCAACATAGTTTGAGTTCCCCCATGAGTTTCATACCTTTTGAGAATATAATGCAAGCTATGAATTGTACACGTTTTTATAAATTTACGAAATAAATATATAACCATGGAAATGCACCAGCACCAACACCAACAGAAGCTACTCTATAATTACGGTCCCCACAGTCTCTGAAACAGATAGATAGAGCAACGAAGCGCGTTGGCGACTGAAATGGTATTAGGTTTGTTGATGATTTTGCACAAAAAAAAATTCCATTTCAGTCGCCGCCGTGACTGAACCGGTATAGGTTTTGTAAATACGCCACCCGGCGCAGAAATAAAACGCGGGCTTGTCGCGGAGACAAAGGCGACGCAGGAACAGAATGGATCGGGGGCTAAGGGACCGTCTTGTCGACGCATGCAAGCTCACTCGTTGACTCCCGAATGCATTGACGACACTGAGCAAGTTAGATCAATACACAGATAATACTGTCAATTCTTGCAGGATTGCAAAAATCCCGTTATTTAACAAAAAACGTTATAATTTAATAGCTAAAAACTTTTTATTTATTAACAGGCTTTTATTAACTTCGCCTGTATTTATGTATGTATGAGATATTTCACGTGAAATCGGAAGATTTTATTTAAAAAAAAAAATTATTCTAATCAACAAATTAAAATTTTCAATAATAAAATTTAATGTAGATCGCAATTTTCATCAATTTTCGCAAACGTGATAAAAATGATTAAAATACACACAATAACAAAAATTACCCATTAAAGTTTACTTTGCTTTATTTTTTTATTTTATTTTTTTATTTATTTATTTATTTATTGTTTGTAAATATTACATAATACAATATAGTTAACTTAAAATGTCCAACTAGGCAATTGCCCGTTTTAGGACATTCCAGTATGATAATGTTTTTACATGTAAATTATAGTAAATTATAGTGAATTATAGTGTTGACTATTCTGTTGGTAAAATAATACATATGTATATTCATATTCTAGAATACTTTCATTTTTTATTTATTAGTATGTGATTAGCTTGTTTTGTTTGTCTTTTTTAGACCATAATTTTTTTTTCTTGTAAACGCCCCCCTGTGCCATCTCAACGCCCCCCAATTGTCTCTGGATCTTCTACCGCCCCCCTGAAGGTCTCAAACGCCCCCAAGGGGGCGTTATCGCCCACGTTGAGAACCTATGGTTTAGATCATATTTGACGAAACGTTTTCTATGAGACCTATATGAGTTGTTTCGAAAACCGAGTAAAGTGATTCAAAATATTTATTTTTCTTAAGGCGCCGTATCCACGCTCAAAAAGAAGAAAATGGAGAGATATGTAATTACGAATGTTGGAGAGAGCGCGCAAATATTTAAAACGATAAAATTGAAGCGAAAATTGTGAAAATGTTTAATAAAACACGACTCGTTTAAAATATAGCAAAAATCTCGCGGGGAACACCTAAAAGAGCATTTAAAGAAACACTGAGTTTTTTCAAACATATAACTTCTAAATTAAGTGAAATGAACGTGTTAATAATAATTTTCGGAGAATACTAATATAATACTAATATATAATAAGTTTAAGGAAAAAATCAAAACATGGGTGAAAGAAATTAATGCAGACATACTAGAGAATGTATTAAAAACATCATAGAAACTAAATAACGGAAAATCAAAGAAATCTACCAGTTCGCCTCAGCACAGGACCACCTAGTGAGGAGGACTAAGAACAAACGGATTAAATATTTATATATATCATCATATCTTGTAATTGTCATCAAACCTGTAACTAAATAGTCACTAATAAAAAAACTTTGTGATTTTTTTCTATCGAGTGAATTTCGTATAATTTGCGTTTCAGTATGGGGAACGTCTAGATATAATCTTCAAAAGTAACATATAATATATTTTTAAGAGCTTAAAAACTTCAAATGTTTAAGTGAGATATGTAAGAAATCGGTAGAAATTCGGCTAGCTGCGGCTTAAAAAAAAATATATTATTAAGCGTGTCAGTGATTTCTAAAGTTTACCGAAAGGTCTTGTGTGAGTATAGTAATATTTTTTTAATCGATAATGATCACATTTCTAGGAATTATTATATTCAGTGTTACATCTTACTTGCAATCACGCCCCGCGATGTACGTAATTTTGCAACATAAAAATTTCACTTTTGCAACCGTGTTTCATTTTTATTTATTGCTAAACACGCATGCATAATATTTCCTTGCCGTGTCGTGGGAGGCTCTGCTGTGAGGTGGTACCAATTGTGGAATAATTTTCAAAAATGGAATAGTGCCCAAACATGGCCGCTGCCTAAAGTCACGCTACCAATGATAAACTTATTTAAATATTTTGATGGTTGAAAAATTGATTGAAGAGCTATTGGAGTATGTCTATTGTATTTATTATTTATTTTGGTGATTTACGTGAGTTACTCAATGGCGTTATGGATAATCTCTAAGTGTTAAGCCAAAAACAAGGCAATTGTATTGTCTTCGATTTCATAGTATAGCGTCGCGTAAGGTCGTGTCCTACCAGTAAGTAAATTACATTAAAAAGAGTCAAAATGCTCTCCTGTATGATGAGAAAATGTTTCCATTACACGTCAAACAGTTGTAAAAGCCAAGGAGTCACATTTCATTCGTAAATATATTTCTTTCGTAAGTATAATATTCCATTCGTAAGTATCGATATACTTCACCTATATTAAAAGTATATAAATAAATATAGGTGAAGTGAAGTTATAACCCTATCCAAATGAAGTAACGACATAGGATTCCAGGCCAATTCAGAATCAAGTCAACTCAACACCTCTTTGAAAAGTCGTTAAAAGCTATGAAAAAAATAATATTAAATTGTCCAATTTTTAACATTTTTGAAGTAAAACTTCTGTACGCACGCTTGACTTGGGGAGTAAGCTGGTGAATGTGTGACGAGAGCGTTACGAAAGGTGTGATCGGGCGAGGCGAACGGAAGTTGAAAGGGAGATATAAGTTAGTGAAGATAGAAAGAGAGGGAGTTACGTTTCGTATATACTGTAGGGGCAAGAGAGAGAGGTGCGTGCACACATTTTCTTTCTTTCTTTCTCTCATAGCCACTTACGTTTCGTATGTCTAAGACATAGTGCAGGCCTATTGTCTATATCACACTGTAGGAGCAAGAGAGAGCAGTGCGCGCGCACGTTTTATTTCTCTCTTCTTTTATAAGTTAGTGAAGTTTTACTTCAGTCGTGTGATCTAAAATCTAAAGCACACTTGTTTTTTCAGCACTTTTAATGACTTTTCAAAGGAGTTGATTTCATTATGAGTTGTCCGGTCACCACGATATAGTACCTTCCCATGTTGAGTGTAAGTTATAGGGTAAGAGTGGAATGAGACGGGAAACAAGAAGGTGGGCACTTACCTCAAGCAAATTGACGCGCGCGTCAAGCTGCTTGAGCACAGACAACTAAGTATTATGTATCTACTAATTAAAAAAATATTAACTGTGCTGCATCCATCCCGTACATTTAAATCATCTTAGCATGAGACGCTAAACGGATTTTACTGCAAAATTTGCATACCTCGTTTCATATAACGTTATCGATGAAATTACACAGTCAACCTGCAAACTGACTTCGTGTTCGGCCATACAAAATTGCTTGGAGTTGGGCGTTGATCCGACTGCAGGGGGGAGATATGTGGCGAGTAAAGGATCGTGTGATTTGATCATAACTGTTACATCGATTGCGCGTATGGAAATGTTATATGAAGTTTCTTGGATACGGATTTGCAATGTTGATGTACAATAATATGATAATTAGATACTCTCAGTATCGCCCTGGAGAGAGACCACCGTTCAGATGTGAAACGTTGTCGGTTGAAATGGTAATAGCCGTGTTTAGAGACCAGATAATAACCAACACCTCTGCCATAGGTCACCCTAAGTGGTTCGCTATGTTTGGTGACTTAGCAGGGGTGCTAGGGTTCGTGGGGTGAGATTTGTCCGGGTCTTGGCGACGGATGCATCTGCTCACCAGCTGCATGGCAGGCTGGATCGGGAGAGAATGGTTGAAGGGGTCCCTTTGACTTCTCCAGCTGTAGGTACTCTTTCGGAATATCGTCTTGCACCGAGGTTGGAGGGATGGATTCGTACGTCCGTTACGCCTGGATACACTGACCCTTAGATTCCTACCCACCCCTCATACCTATTTCCTTCCCAGAATTTCCTCTCCTTCATTTCCTTTAAAAAAACCTCCACATAGCATCGCCTAAGATGACATAGGCCCTGAGGGAAATTGTTTTCCTCAGGGCCTCCGTGTTTAGTGTCCAGATCTGAATGGTCAGACACTTCCCAACCTTCCTCTTCCCCATCGGTTGACGGACACCGTGGTAAAGGGGTAAGACTCTCGACTTGCAATCCGAAGGTCACGGGTTAAAATATTTGATTAATTTGTGATATTTAACAATTAATTAATTAAAAATAATATATATAGTGTATTCGTGGCAAGTTGCAGAGTGGTACATACTCTCAGAATCGCCCTGGTGTAAGACCACCATTCAGAATTGAAACGTTGCTTGAAATAGCTTTAGCCGTGTTTGGTGACCAGATCTGAATAACCAGGTACTTTCCCACCTTCCCCTTTTCTATCTCCTTCCCCTCCCCACTAACTTTAGCCTCACCGAATACACCAATGGGGATGCCATAGTTTCCCTATCTCCTTCCCCTCCCCACTAACTTTAGCCTCACCGAATACACCAATGGGGATGCCATAGTATCACTGGCTTCAGACGGTAGCAGCTGGTATACTTGTGCTGTATTCGCATTAAAAAAATTGCCTCGCAACATAACCATTGGGGAGGTCGTAGTCCCACCGGCTCCGGGCAGTTGGGACTCTTATGCGTTATTAAAATTAAATAAAATAATTTCTTTGAAATATTGCGTAACATGAAGAAATTGATGAAAACGAAATAGTATCGTGCGTAAGATTGAATTATCGATTTCCTTCAAAACCTTTCAGCAAACATATCCTTCTAACATTCTAACCCCTTTTCCTAGAAGGATAGAGAATTCAAATTTATTTACGCACTAGCTAAGTCACCGGCGTTGTCCGGGCTTTACACAGAGTTTTTTATAAATCTGATGTAGACAGTAATTTTCACGGACGTACAAAATATATGGACATGCCCTTACGTGTTAAAAAACGTGTTGTTTCCCCCTCCCATTGGAACCATTTTTCGGAACCGGCTGGGCGTGTCCGGACCAGTGTCGTGCTCTCATCGTACATTTTACGCACAGACGCTGTATGTCTATGAAACACATACTACGACATCGAGATACATAGCGACGCGAAACACCAAGCCGCTGTTTACTGGGTTAGGTAAATCATGAAACATTTGTAAAAGTGTCTTCGGCAACAAAATATTCCACTATGAAAATACTCAGGACCTTACTTTGCGAATTTGGATTTTACACATCTGTTCATACCGTGGCATGCAATTCGCGCTCCCATATAAAAAGGTCTATTCATTCAAAAGCAGATTTTACTATCAAGAACTATATAGTGATATTATAGTGCGAGGTGCCTATATACTGTTAGATTGATTTATTGGCGAATCACAAGTCTCTTTCCTCTCTTCGCCCCGCCATAGTTGGTTTTTACCCCTCATCTGTAAGTTCTCGTCTAGTTATTTGTATGTCTATGGTAATTTTACTATTTTAAACGTAAATTTTTCAAAATCCACCAAGAAGTATCAAATTTCTACTTTAAGGGTGGGAAAAGAGGATGGGATGGTTTTAAAAAATGTCATGTGGACAGTGATCTTCCTCTTGTTTTGAAAGTCAAGTTTGCAAAATTTCATCAATCTCGAAATAAAACTTTAGATTTGTATAAAACAAAATCCACGTATAAACTTTCGCAAAATGATATGTCCCTATTTTTGCTTATTGTGAATTTAAAGTCATATCCTTCAACATCTAGAATTCTATCTAGAAAAATAAATACACCCTCTTAATTGGCATCAAAACTGGAAAACACAATTTGTTGTTCAATGAGAGAGAGAAACAGACATGTAGTGGGTGCGTCTTTTTGAAGTAAAACTTCTTTACGCACGCTCGACACTTGGGGGTAAACTGGTGAATGCGTTACAAAAAGTGGTGATTGTTACGAAAAGTGTAATGCGAACGGTAATCTATGTGAACGGTAATCGATGCGAACGGTGATCAATGTCGTTAAGAAAGGGAACAAACCATGTGCAACTTTTGCCCAGCGAAAAGAAGACGCATGAGTGTGTACTACTGTGCGAAATGCAACAAACTATATGTCTGGAATGTCAATGTCACACCAATGTCATATGTTCTTTTATAAGTTAATGAAGTTTTACTTCAGTCGTGTGGTCTAAAGCACACTCGTTTTTTTTACATTAGCTCCACACAGGACGCCCTTAGTAAAATAATTTCCCTCGGGGCCTACGTCACCTCTGGGATTTTGTGGGGAGGGTCATTTTTAGAAGAAGGAAGGAGAGGAAGTTCTGAGAAAGAAGAGAAACTGGTGGTCGGTGTGTCTAGGAGTGACGGACGTATGAATCCATCCCTCCCTCTGAGAGGTCATAAGGTCTCCCTTAAACAGTTTCTCCCAATAGGCCATTTGCATCAAATTTAAAAAAAAATATATCCGGTTTAGGCAAATATTCTAAGACATTCTGTATTTTTTATCGTATTTTTGAAACCCTGGCGATTTTTTGAAAATTTCAGTCCGAAAAATCAGACCATTTTTTATAAACCGGAAAGACTGGACGTAATTTTATGGGTGCGAAAAAACGATAATTACATAGCCGAAAATCATTTTTAAAAAACAACGTTTTCCACACGAATACCATAAATTGTACGGGGTTCTCTTCGTAACATCTGTAAAAACACCGCCATATTTATAAAAAAATCAAACCAAAGGATAAGTTCGCATAGAACAAACATCGCTCGTAACGGCAGCCCGTGCCTCGGTACTGTCCTAGCGCTCGCGTTACCGTAACACTTTCATGACGGTAGAAGAATTATTAGTAACATTGAAAAATGAAGTTCAAAAAATCCAAACGATTAAAGACTCGAAAACCAAAACCAACATCGAAAAAATTATTGGTGATCTTGATAATGAAGTAAAATCTGATATATTAAAAATGCAACAACAAATAATTCAACTACAAGACAAACTAATTGAAAAAAACGACCAACTGGTGGGAAACATTGAAAAAATAATGAAAAACGCAACAATACCATCCTATGCCCAGGTATTATCAACAACTAAAGTTACTCCTCGAGAAGAAGAGAGATTCTCAATCATCATTTCGTCGACCAAAAATAATGCTAAAGCAGAAGAAATTGAAAAGATAATAAAAAAAGAAATAAATTTAAGCAACATAAAGATAGGAATAAATGGTTTGAGAAAAACAAAAGAAGAAAAAATAATAATATCATGCCCAAAAAAGGAATATGCAAATACTCTAACTGCCGAAATAAAAAAACTGAAAACCGAATTGGTGGTAAATGAAATTCAAAAGAAAAGACCAAAAATAATAATAAAAGGATTAAAATCAAATCTTACTGAAGACGAAATAGTTTGCGGAATAATTACCCAGAACGAAGGAATTGAAGATGTTTACAAGGAAAGTGAAGACAATAAAATCACACTAATAACGGAAATAAAAAATACAAACGTAAATGAACAACAGCGCCAATTCACTAGCTACATCTTGGAAACCAGTGGCAAAATGCGGAAAAGTCTTCTTGCACTCGGTAAACTAAATATACAGTTTCAACGAGTAAAAATTGAAGATTGCAGTCCATTAACTCAATGTTTTCATTGCTGTATGTTCATGCATACAGCTAAAAAGTGCCTACACCGAACCGGCCCTCCAATTTGCCCACACTGCATGGGCGACCACATCCTTTCAAAATGTCCGGGAAGAGAAACAATACCAGCGTGTGTAAACTGCACCAGACAAAATTCTAAATATGGAGAAAAAAACACCACGGACCACACAGCCAACAGTACTAAGTGCAACTATAGAAACAAAATGCTGAAAATTGCGAGGGATCGCATCGATTACGACTAATTATGCATATTATTAATTACAAGTGTAACGAAAACCTAAATAATATCTACAATATTTCAAAAAAATATTTCCAAAAGCCCGCCCGCAAAGTGTTAACACGCAGTGATAATATACACACATATAATACGTACTATAATTGCAAATGTGAAGTGTATTCCCAGCGCCAACATTATTGTTATAATTATTACTACCTCAAAATGAACGAATTTATAATAAACGCAATAGATAACTCATATAAAATAGACGAAAGGATTTTAAACACGGTAAATAAAACAAACGATTTTAATGATATAAAACCTACAGTCAGCCTAATAATAATACACATGAACGTTAGATCTTTGGAAAAAAAATTCGAAGAATTTCTAATAACTATTAAACAATTAAATAGAATTGACTCTATAATATTATCAAAAACGCATTCATCGAATGATATTAATTATAATATACCGAGTTACTTGTACTACGCAACAAAATATATAATTAACAGAAATAACGGCGTTGCCATATTTATATCAAATATTTACGCTGTCACAAGTGTAATTGAAATAATGGTGAATATTGTCAATTTATTAAACTTAGAGATAAATTTAATAAATTATTCATTTAATATAATTATTATTTATCAGACACATTCTCCTGCTTTAACCACATACATAGAAGAACTAAAAAAAATATTACAATATCATAAAAACAAAAAAAAAAACAAACAACTATGGATGACTTCGTAAACACGCAACTGGACAACTGCTTCAAAATCAGTGAATTCAATAGTCAAAGTGCAAAAGAGTGCAACGAAATCATCACTGACAAATTCTCTGGTATACAAATACTCCATCTTAACATCCGCAGCCTTCAAAAAAACATAGAAGAATTTATACTCAATATAAATAATCTAAATGTAAAGCCGGATGTTATAGTATTAACTGAAACATACACAAACAGTGACTCACCACATTATAATTTAAGTGATTATATCTACATGCAAACAAACACAAACATAAATAAAAACAGTGGCATTGCAATATTCGTAAGTAAGAAATATAATATTGTTACACATTCAGAACACAACTTAGATTCATCAAACTGCATAGAAATCCATCTTAACCACAACAAAATCAATTATTATTTGTTAGCAATCTATAGAACGCATGAATCGAACGCTTATTTATTTATCGAACAAATACGAAATATAATATCAAATTTAAAAAACAAAACTTGCATAATAACAGGGGATTTTAATATCAATATTAACAAAAATATAGACAATAGAATTAAACATGAATATTTGAACTGTATGACTGAAAACAACTTTAAATCGTGTATAAATGAAAATACGCGCGAAATTCAAGGTCAGAAACCATCTTGCCTAGATCATTTTTGGACGAATATTAACATAAAAGATCTTCATAAAATAAAAACCATTGTCTGGAAAAATAACATCACCGATCATCATACGTGTATATTTTTGTACGAGGAAGAAAAAACAATACAAACAAAAAATAAATCAATAAAAAAATCATATACCAAAATAAATCTGCAAAAATTAATTGAAAACTTGAAAACGGAACATTGGCAACCTGTAATCAACTGCGAAGAAGTTGAAATATGCTCAAAGTACTTTGAAAATATTTTATCCAAACATGTAGAAAACTCAAAAACAGATATTCCATATCGTAATTTAGATAAAAATAAATACTTAAAACCATGGATCACACCGGGTTTATTAAATTCAATCAAAGAAAAAGGTAAGCTTTACAAAAAAACAATAAAATTCCCAAACGACAAAAAAATAGAATTTAATTATAAAAAATATAAAAATAAATTGACACGCTTAATAAAAATTAGTAAAGATGAATATTACAAACATAAAATAATAAGTTCTGAAAACAATCCAAAAATAATCTGGCAAGCAATTAACTGTGCAATAGATAACAATAAACAAAAACATTCAATCAAGGTAATTGTAGACGAAAATGACGTAAAAATAAATGCAGAGGAAAACCCTAAAAAATGCGCGGATATATTCAACTCCTTCTTCGCGAAAGTTGGACAAAACCTCGCTAAAAAAATTAATGTAACAAAGGGAGCGACAACTCAACAAATTATCGAAGATATACACAGTGTAAACTCACTGTCCCATTTTAAAATGATCAAGGAAGTAGATATTCTAAACATTATTGAAAATATGAAAGGAGGGTCGTCACCAGGTTTTGACAACATAACTGTAAATATGTTAAAATCTATTAAAAGCCACGTGATAAAACCATTAACTCATCTAATTAATTTAAGTTTAAAAAATGGAATATTTCCGTCTAATTATAAGAGGACAATTATCTCACCTATATTCAAAAGTGGAAACGCACAAAATGTAACTAACTATTGTGATAAACCCCCCCCCCCCTACGAAGTAATAGTAAAACCTTCACTTGGTTTCCAAATGCTGCTACATTGCTACAGCTACCCTGTTACACCTACAGGCGCAACCCCGCCCGGCCTTTAAAAAGCTCGTAGCTCGCCCGTTCTCGCGTCTCTCCCCTGCATTTCTTTTGAAGCGCCTTCTCAACCCCATCACGTAATACTTTTATGCAAACGTGACGAGATGCTCTTAATTAATCAATTGTAATTAACCCCACAACGTTGTGTACTTTTTTGTTTGAGTGGTTTGGTATAGTTAATCCAATTTAATTAATAATTTATTTGTGGTAAACCCTTGTTCTTTTAGGTATGGCGTGTTACAATTTGCAAGGCTTCGAATAACAATGACTGAGTTTGACTAGCTTGAAAAATAACTAATTTTCTATCTATATTCATCCAGCTTCCTCCCCTAGCACCTGTTATACGCCTACGCTCATCGACGACTATTTTTATTGAAGTAATCTGCATTTTCCCTCCTGGCATCTAATATATAAATTTACATTCAAACGGCGAATTGAGAAGATCCTACCTTTCGATGCGATGTCACGTACTCTCTGCAGCTCTATAAAATGCTATCATGAAAATAATTTGACATTTATGTACATTCTAACAAAAGATTTACACTCAAAGCAGTACGGAGTGCAACAATTCTACACTTATGTTCTAGATGCAGTTTGTTAGTTAGCTAGCTTGTTTTATTTTGTTAATTTGATTCTACGGGTAGGTATTTTGGATTAACATGAGACAGAACATGTGCTGTTTAAATAATTGGACTCCTCCATAGCCCAACTGATAAGGTGATGGTCATAGACCGCCGAATCAGCTTCCAATTCCAACGCCTCCGGAGAATGTTAAGGTCGCAAGCGACGAATGAAAATCGACATGTTTTGCCTTCTGTCGGGAAAGGGTTTGATGTGTGTTTCTGGATCATAGAGTGGTAATGGGAATATTATCGACCAATACGCCGCCAAATTATAAATGTGTTGATGATGATGATGAGAGGTCATCTCATACCGTTTGATATGAGGGTCTGCTCCGATTAATGGCGTGATAGCCGATGTCAGGAACTGTTCAGGAAATGTGTGGGTGGCACGAGGTTTTGGAACGTGACATCCTACTCTGGATTGATGATGATGGTGATGATTTTGAAGTTCTTCAGCATGCCGATGACTTGAGTTCCATTAACTCCTAAAGCACCGGCATAAACATTAAACCGAAGTTGATTAGACAATCGGCAATGTCAGGAGATCGGTGGGGCCGCTCTCTCCTCTGATCTGGCGATGTATGAATTTAATTAAGGAAGATTTTGATGTCACCGATCCTCGCCTTGGCAGTCACTCATGTCCTCAATAGTCCCGTTCTCCGTCCAGCACGCCGCCTCGAACCAGTAGAAATAATGATTACGTTTTTCCTAGGCACGCTACAAAACATGCGCCAGCCTGCAATCGCGATGGTCATCGGTATTTGATTTGAATGAAAAATACGTCCTCTCGCATAACATACACAAGCGTAACGTGGGACCTTCCCCGAAATGTCACGGGCATATGCTCTACGATAAGCGTACCCCAACCTCAAACTCAAATATCAGCTCAAAGAAAGGAATGTCAAGCTCGGCTTCCGGGGTGCTGGGTCCAAGAATGAAAGGCACCAGGTCGTGAATCTGGCTTCCCTCCCTTCTATTTTCCCGGCTGCCCTTTCGTCCAGAGTACATTCCCACCCTGATGCTGGATGATCCCTATTCCTATTGTGATGGAGTTAAAAGAACTTTTGCTACTTATGTAGGTGGATATAACGCATTACGCTTAAAACATGAATACCTACTGACGGCTTCATTCAACCGACAATGTGAAAGTTTTTGGCTAAATCGAATATCGAAGGAAATATACCTACCTAAGCGTAAACCAAAAGTAGTTAAGAAAACTTATCCGGATTCCAACAAAGAACCGCCGATCGGCTGCCAAACGATTCCATATGTCATGTTCCCTTCGTTCCGCCGACAAGGCAGACCCCACACGAGCGTAACCTAAAAGGTAGTGAAGCCCACGCAAATTTCGTCACTTCGTTTCCCCCATGACGAAGGTAGTCCGGCCAGATCGTAATCTTCGTCCTGCATCAAATTGACCTCCCGCGACGACAACTTTTATCCGCTGGTACCTCGGAGCGGCGGTAGAGGGAGGAGGAAATGGGTGCACGTCCTTTGTTCTCCTGAAGTCCCCCAATGCCTTAGTGACGTACATACGTCGACATCATGAAATGGCTCCGGCCACGCTTCCAATCCAGTCTAGAGCGGGTACGAGATCCACGTTACCGAGAAGTGATCACAAGGGATTCCAATTTGCTCGGACCAGACACGACCATCGCTTACTTCGCCTCCACATTAGAAAAATAGTGTAAGCCCACCTGCATTTCGATCACATCGCCCCCGATAAAGTCGCGTGAGATACTTCCTCATGGTGAAATAGGAAAGCCGGACCCGTTAATCCATTCGACAACCGCCGTCCATTCTCGAGTCGTAACCCGCTCAATTAAGTTTGAAGAAAAAGAGTTTGTTAATTAAGTAGGTGGATATAGCGCATTACGCTTAAATGTGAATACCTACCGACGGCTGCATTCAACCGACAATATGAAAGTTTTTTGCTAAGTCGAAAGAAATATACCTAAACGTGAACCAAAGGTGATTATATGATTAAATATCGAACCAAGTTTATGCAAAGTCCTATGTAATAGACTTGTTGTGATACCTAAAATTCGGAATAAGGTGTGGGAAATTTTTGGAATGGGAATTCAATTATGTCAGATTTTGTTAGTAATCAAAAATGCCCATGCTACGCACCCTTCATAAACCGTTATATTACCCAATGCCTTTTCAAAAAAAACCTTCCTGAATAATAGTCCCCTAGCTACGTTTAAAAATATTATTACGAAACTCGTAAATAATAATTATCACCTCAAAGGCGCATTACACATTAATTTATACCTATATTCTATACCTCTGTATTTTGTTACCCGTTATGTATTGGAGCATACCCAGTAACCTAGTTTTCTAGATCACCAACAAAGCACTTTTAAAGGACTTTATTATTGTTTTGTGTTTTCAAAATCCCGTCTTTTAAATGAAGTCTCTCGTCTAAGATTTATTGCCCGAAAGTGTCTATTGTGCTTCAAATAGTATTTTGTTAACTAAATTATTATTTTACAACGGTCTTGTCTCAAGAGTAACTTCACCCAACAAAGGTACTTGCTAGCCGGTCAACCCGGAAACGTGCAATGCTCCGCTCGACAAAAAAAAAGGTCCTAGATTCCTAAGGCTTGTATATAAACCCTAATTGACTCTTTCCTGCAAGGCCCGTACTAAATATGTTAATAATTTTATACAAACTTACCAAATTCGCCTTGTTGCACAAAATAATTTCACAAATCAATTCACTACAATAATATTTAATTCAAACAAGCACTTATAAACCACAACCCGTCATGCAGTTATTTATTCCAAGATGCAGCCGTCAAACACAATTCTCGCGTAGATTTCTTTTTTTTTATTTCACCCTGACCCTGATAGACGCCCCGAAAGTACGTCCCGACCGCCTCAATTTACAAATTATATTATTTAACTTCACCGATATGAACTCGCAAGCCTCGATCTCTGACTTCCCTATTCGCGTGGACTCTTTTTGTTTAATAAAACGGAATTTCCTTTGTTTAATTAAAATGATTTAGAAGCACCGAGCTGGTCTCCTCGCGACTCTCAGAACTTGACGATCTTAATTCTCAACAGGATCTCTCCCTGACTGTCCTCTAACACTTCCCTGCCCCGACTTCCTTTATTATTATATATAACTATCTGAATTATTCCCGGTTTACGCGCACCAAATTATTATTCTGCCGTTTATCAAAACTCGATGATTTTTATCCCGTCTGCGCGGCCCTAGGTTCCTTCCCTGACTGTCCTCTAACACTTCCCTGCCCCGACTTCCTTTATTATATATTACTATCTGAATTATTCCCGGTTTACGCGCACCAAATTATTATTCTGCCGTTTATCAAAACTCGATGATTTTTTCCCGTCCGCGCGGCCCTAGGTTCCTTCCCTGACTGTCCTCTAACACTCCTCTACCCCGACTGTCGTAACCCATCCCCTTGTGTGGTTTCAATAATTTCTTAGTCACTTTTTAAAACCTCAAGTGGGCACATCTCCCAATATGCATATTTCAACGTTTTTAATAGTGTTCTGTCACATTAGGTCCCAAATTTCAAGAATTCCGTGCAACTTTCATGTTTGCTATTTTTTTGTGTGTAACCTTTAGATAACAGAATACAAACTAATTTTGTCTGCGCCGGAGTCATAAACTATCCCCATAGCGCTTAAAAGAAGAGCTCAGTGGCGTACTTCAATCTAATACTCTTTCTCAATACTTGCGTTGACTATTGGTTATATAATAACATTATATATTCATTGTCCGAACACGCTTTTGTCCTTTCTACGTGCGTCACTATTTAACGAATTCTGCAATCCTATTTCGACAAATATGTCAAATATTTCAACCCGTAATCGGCGCGTCGCGCTAGTATATTTAAATGCACCAACGAGCAATCCTTATTGACTAATTTTCAATTTTCCTACTGCCATAGAAAATTCACCCGATAATTGTTTCGTAATTCCAATCTGCTCGCGTTAAAGTCAGTCACCACTCGGGCAAATATCCATCGGCCGCCCCTGACTTGATAATGAACCTGAAAAAAATCCCTCTAAATGTTATTCTGGGTCCTTTCTTAGTTTTGTGAGGAATGGCCTTTGCCGGGGCTCTCATGCACTTGGGCCACGTAAACACATGTGGTTATTTAGTGGTAAGGACCCATAAATCACCCCCATGAATTGGAAACAGAGGGTCGTATGCTGACACCATTCCCTGTTACAAAATCGAATATAATTCCAAATTGATCTCTCAATTTTAAAAGAATCATTTCGTAGGCCCAAAGGCGAGATCATCACAGTCTCCCCTTTATGGAAAAAAATAGTGGAGGTAGATAGAAATCCAAACTACAATCACCTATTTTGTTCCAGAACTTCAGCAGTAGTCAGCCCGTTTGAACTCGCCTTAAATCTTTGTGCCCTTTTTTTTTCAAAATTGTAATGATGAATATTTCCTAATCCGGCCCTGTCCTGTACGTCATCGCATCCCTTCCCTATTCCGTTTCTTCGTCGGCCTTGCCCAATGTTTGTCTAATGTTGAAACTACGGTCAATGTACCTTGCGTTACGCCTACATATTTCCTGGAATTTGTCCCGGTTACCACCTACAACGGTACCTAGTCATGGTACCCTAACTGTCTCCTATTGTACTCCCCACATAAGCCGACAATGTATTATGTGAGTAGTTAGTTGTCTATTTTTGCCCCCAAACCAATTAATCCAAATTTTAATTTCTGCCTAACTTTATCACCTATTTACGCTGATTTTAAATACCCCCCGCTTCACAATAAACCCTGTTTGCGTAATTTGTAAACCCTTCCACAATCTACTACTAAACATTTTAGTGTTCCAATGCTCCACATCTTACTGTGTCTAAATTCATAATTTATTTTTCTCTATAAAATAAACCAGAGTGTTTTCCCCAATTCGGCTCTGTCATTGTTAACGGTAATACGGCTATCACTCGTAAACTTGCTCCGTCTATGTTCCCCTGTTTTCAAAACACTGTTGAAACTGTATTTGCTTAGTCGCTGTTATCTGTTTTTAAGAGGCGATCAGGTGACGTTTCACCCATACAACTTCCCTTACAAAATGGCAAGCATCTTCTCGCATAGATCGCTTAAGTCGGTACGTCTCTCCTTAATCGGTACTTTCGGTTTCACATAATGGCCGTCTCGAAGATCCGTCTGCATTTTTTTCCCCATAATAACTCGACCGTAATTATACGAGTGTGACCGACCTTTCCTTATTTTTTGTTTGTTTTTTCGTTAAAGGAACTTTGCCCAAAATGGACCTGACCGTTGTTCTAAATTTAACAATTTGGTATTGGGGACCAATATCATCTATAAATTTTTAACTGCTGAGAAATCAACTGTCTACAATACCTAGTCATTTTTTTTATTTCCTTAGATTCATACGTTTGAATACGTAATTATTATTGTAGTCCTTTAAATCTAGTGCATTATTAGAATTAAACATTTTGGATACGCTTATTCTGTAAGTCGGGTTGAATATTAGCAAACAATTTATTTTTAAAATTTTAATTTGCCATCAAGAACCGACTTCCTCCCCTCACATCGGAATACCTTTTATTCCCTATACTTATCGGAGGTTGCCTAACATTTTACCTACCTCTCCTATCTTTAATTTGGTTTTATTGTCTTCACGCCTAATCCGGTTCACGTCACTAATGTTTATTCTGCATGTATTTTGTTTCTCAACAGATTCTGTTTCTTTGAACTATTTAGTTAAACTAATTTCGTTCAATCCTGTACAGATTATTTTGAAATTACGTTTCAAAATAATGCTTTTATTCCGACTGTCACCCACTTCTTGTGATGACCGGCTGTAGGGAGGGTTTCAATTTACCGTTACGTTAAACGCACAAACCTATTTGACACATATCTCCGCTAGTCGGCACTCGGTTTAATGACCTCCCTTTTTTTTGTTCTTCACGCTGAGTGTTAAATGTTTAAATGATCTACCCTCAAAATGAAAGGGACCCTTTTTTCTATCGTTTGTTGGTGCCCCTTTTTTTTGTTAAACTATCTCTATTCAATATAACGATTAGGGTAGATTATCTATGTTTACTCTGGTAAACAGAACTACTCAACGCTGGTCCGATTGCATAATTTTTAAACTAATCGTCCGGTATCCAATTTACCAAACGTTCAAACCCAATTAAAGGTTGACTAACATCAATATTATCACCCCGGCGATCTGATATTGAATGCATTATTGAAGGACTATCTCCCCTAATAACGTAACACCCTTTCTCACTTTATCGAAGGTGGGATATCATTAGTTTCTCTTGATTAATTTTTGTTCCAAATATTATTGGAGTACAGCGCTCCGCCCCTCAAAATATGATACCTTTAATCTGCGTCTTATCAGAAATTGGACATCATCAACCAACCTCTCCTAAATTTATCTGGTTAAGCTAACGTGTACATTATTGCACTACCTACTCTCTTGATTAATTTTGTTTCACCTTTTATAGACGTACGGCGCTACTCCCCTCAAAACATGACACCTTTAACCTGCGTCTCATCGGAAGTTGGAGATTATCGGCCTATCTTTCCTATATTTATCTAGTTAAGCTAATGTAAACGTTATTGTTTCTAATTCCTCTACCACACATCTATTGTCCTAATATTTTACTTTTTTTTTTTTCGTTGAGTTTTCAGTCATTTTCGGATGACATTTGAACCTGTTTCTAATTCCTCTGCTACACATCTATTGGCCTAGTATTTTACCTTTTTTTTCGTTGTGTTTTCAGTCATTTTCGGATGACATTTGAACCTGTTTCTAATTCCTCTGCTACACATCTATTGGCCTAGTATTTTACTTTTTTTTTCGTTGTGTTTTCAGTCATCTTCGGATGACATGCGAACCGTTATACCTACTGTATTATTTTTTTTTTTCTATTCTTGTTTAAGTCATTGTATAAAGCCCAGCAAAATGCAACACTTTGTAATACCATACCTCCTGGTCACTTAGCAAAACTGTGATAAACCCCCCCCCCCCTACGAAGTAATAGTAAAACCTTCACTTGGTTTCCAAATGCTGCTACATTGCTACAGCTACCCTGTTACACCTACAGGCGCAACCCCGCCCGGCCTTTAAAAAGCTCGTAGCTCGCCCGTTCTCGCGTCTCTCCCCTGCATTTCTTTTGAAGCGCCTTCTCAACCCCATCACGTAATACTTTTATGCAAACGTGACGAGATGCTCTTAATTAATCAATTGTAATTAACCCCACAACGTTGTGTACTTTTTTGTTTGAGTGGTTTGGTATAGTTAATCCAATTTAATTAATAATTTATTTGTGGTAAACCCTTGTTCTTTTAGGTATGGCGTGTTACAATTTGCAAGGCTTCGAATAACAATGACTGAGTTTGACTAGCTTGAAAAATAACTAATTTTCTATCTATATTCATCCAGCTTCCTCCCCTAGCACCTGTTATACGCCTACGCTCATCGACGACTATTTTTATTGAAGTAATCTGCATTTTCCCTCCTGGCATCTAATATATAAATTTACATTCAAACGGCGAATTGAGAAGATCCTACCTTTCGATGCGATGTCACGTACTCTCTGCAGCTCTATAAAATGCTATCATGAAAATAATTTGACATTTATGTACATTCTAACAAAAGATTTACACTCAAAGCAGTACGGAGTGCAACAATTCTACACTTATGTTCTAGATGCAGTTTGTTAGTTAGCTAGCTTGTTTTATTTTGTTAATTTGATTCTACGGGTAGGTATTTTGGATTAACATGAGACAGAACATGTGCTGTTTAAATAATTGGACTCCTCCATAGCCCAACTGATAAGGTGATGGTCATAGACCGCCGAATCAGCTTCCAATTCCAACGCCTCCGGAGAATGTTAAGGTCGCAAGCGACGAATGAAAATCGACATGTTTTGCCTTCTGTCGGGAAAGGGTTTGATGTGTGTTTCTGGATCATAGAGTGGTAATGGGAATATTATCGACCAATACGCCGCCAAATTATAAATGTGTTGATGATGATGATGAGAGGTCATCTCATACCGTTTGATATGAGGGTCTGCTCCGATTAATGGCGTGATAGCCGATGTCAGGAACTGTTCAGGAAATGTGTGGGTGGCACGAGGTTTTGGAACGTGACATCCTACTCTGGATTGATGATGATGGTGATGATTTTGAAGTTCTTCAGCATGCCGATGACTTGAGTTCCATTAACTCCTAAAGCACCGGCATAAACATTAAACCGAAGTTGATTAGACAATCGGCAATGTCAGGAGATCGGTGGGGCCGCTCTCTCCTCTGATCTGGCGATGTATGAATTTAATTAAGGAAGATTTTGATGTCACCGATCCTCGCCTTGGCAGTCACTCATGTCCTCAATAGTCCCGTTCTCCGTCCAGCACGCCGCCTCGAACCAGTAGAAATAATGATTACGTTTTTCCTAGGCACGCTACAAAACATGCGCCAGCCTGCAATCGCGATGGTCATCGGTATTTGATTTGAATGAAAAATACGTCCTCTCGCATAACATACACAAGCGTAACGTGGGACCTTCCCCGAAATGTCACGGGCATATGCTCTACGATAAGCGTACCCCAACCTCAAACTCAAATATCAGCTCAAAGAAAGGAATGTCAAGCTCGGCTTCCGGGGTGCTGGGTCCAAGAATGAAAGGCACCAGGTCGTGAATCTGGCTTCCCTCCCTTCTATTTTCCCGGCTGCCCTTTCGTCCAGAGTACATTCCCACCCTGATGCTGGATGATCCCTATTCCTATTGTGATGGAGTTAAAAGAACTTTTGCTACTTATGTAGGTGGATATAACGCATTACGCTTAAAACATGAATACCTACTGACGGCTTCATTCAACCGACAATGTGAAAGTTTTTGGCTAAATCGAATATCGAAGGAAATATACCTACCTAAGCGTAAACCAAAAGTAGTTAAGAAAACTTATCCGGATTCCAACAAAGAACCGCCGATCGGCTGCCAAACGATTCCATATGTCATGTTCCCTTCGTTCCGCCGACAAGGCAGACCCCACACGAGCGTAACCTAAAAGGTAGTGAAGCCCACGCAAATTTCGTCACTTCGTTTCCCCCATGACGAAGGTAGTCCGGCCAGATCGTAATCTTCGTCCTGCATCAAATTGACCTCCCGCGACGACAACTTTTATCCGCTGGTACCTCGGAGCGGCGGTAGAGGGAGGAGGAAATGGGTGCACGTCCTTTGTTCTCCTGAAGTCCCCCAATGCCTTAGTGACGTACATACGTCGACATCATGAAATGGCTCCGGCCACGCTTCCAATCCAGTCTAGAGCGGGTACGAGATCCACGTTACCGAGAAGTGATCACAAGGGATTCCAATTTGCTCGGACCAGACACGACCATCGCTTACTTCGCCTCCACATTAGAAAAATAGTGTAAGCCCACCTGCATTTCGATCACATCGCCCCCGATAAAGTCGCGTGAGATACTTCCTCATGGTGAAATAGGAAAGCCGGACCCGTTAATCCATTCGACAACCGCCGTCCATTCTCGAGTCGTAACCCGCTCAATTAAGTTTGAAGAAAAAGAGTTTGTTAATTAAGTAGGTGGATATAGCGCATTACGCTTAAATGTGAATACCTACCGACGGCTGCATTCAACCGACAATATGAAAGTTTTTTGCTAAGTCGAAAGAAATATACCTAAACGTGAACCAAAGGTGATTATATGATTAAATATCGAACCAAGTTTATGCAAAGTCCTATGTAATAGACTTGTTGTGATACCTAAAATTCGGAATAAGGTGTGGGAAATTTTTGGAATGGGAATTCAATTATGTCAGATTTTGTTAGTAATCAAAAATGCCCATGCTACGCACCCTTCATAAACCGTTATATTACCCAATGCCTTTTCAAAAAAAACCTTCCTGAATAATAGTCCCCTAGCTACGTTTAAAAATATTATTACGAAACTCGTAAATAATAATTATCACCTCAAAGGCGCATTACACATTAATTTATACCTATATTCTATACCTCTGTATTTTGTTACCCGTTATGTATTGGAGCATACCCAGTAACCTAGTTTTCTAGATCACCAACAAAGCACTTTTAAAGGACTTTATTATTGTTTTGTGTTTTCAAAATCCCGTCTTTTAAATGAAGTCTCTCGTCTAAGATTTATTGCCCGAAAGTGTCTATTGTGCTTCAAATAGTATTTTGTTAACTAAATTATTATTTTACAACGGTCTTGTCTCAAGAGTAACTTCACCCAACAAAGGTACTTGCTAGCCGGTCAACCCGGAAACGTGCAATGCTCCGCTCGACAAAAAAAAAGGTCCTAGATTCCTAAGGCTTGTATATAAACCCTAATTGACTCTTTCCTGCAAGGCCCGTACTAAATATGTTAATAATTTTATACAAACTTACCAAATTCGCCTTGTTGCACAAAATAATTTCACAAATCAATTCACTACAATAATATTTAATTCAAACAAGCACTTATAAACCACAACCCGTCATGCAGTTATTTATTCCAAGATGCAGCCGTCAAACACAATTCTCGCGTAGATTTCTTTTTTTTTATTTCACCCTGACCCTGATAGACGCCCCGAAAGTACGTCCCGACCGCCTCAATTTACAAATTATATTATTTAACTTCACCGATATGAACTCGCAAGCCTCGATCTCTGACTTCCCTATTCGCGTGGACTCTTTTTGTTTAATAAAACGGAATTTCCTTTGTTTAATTAAAATGATTTAGAAGCACCGAGCTGGTCTCCTCGCGACTCTCAGAACTTGACGATCTTAATTCTCAACAGGATCTCTCCCTGACTGTCCTCTAACACTTCCCTGCCCCGACTTCCTTTATTATTATATATAACTATCTGAATTATTCCCGGTTTACGCGCACCAAATTATTATTCTGCCGTTTATCAAAACTCGATGATTTTTATCCCGTCTGCGCGGCCCTAGGTTCCTTCCCTGACTGTCCTCTAACACTTCCCTGCCCCGACTTCCTTTATTATATATTACTATCTGAATTATTCCCGGTTTACGCGCACCAAATTATTATTCTGCCGTTTATCAAAACTCGATGATTTTTTCCCGTCCGCGCGGCCCTAGGTTCCTTCCCTGACTGTCCTCTAACACTCCTCTACCCCGACTGTCGTAACCCATCCCCTTGTGTGGTTTCAATAATTTCTTAGTCACTTTTTAAAACCTCAAGTGGGCACATCTCCCAATATGCATATTTCAACGTTTTTAATAGTGTTCTGTCACATTAGGTCCCAAATTTCAAGAATTCCGTGCAACTTTCATGTTTGCTATTTTTTTGTGTGTAACCTTTAGATAACAGAATACAAACTAATTTTGTCTGCGCCGGAGTCATAAACTATCCCCATAGCGCTTAAAAGAAGAGCTCAGTGGCGTACTTCAATCTAATACTCTTTCTCAATACTTGCGTTGACTATTGGTTATATAATAACATTATATATTCATTGTCCGAACACGCTTTTGTCCTTTCTACGTGCGTCACTATTTAACGAATTCTGCAATCCTATTTCGACAAATATGTCAAATATTTCAACCCGTAATCGGCGCGTCGCGCTAGTATATTTAAATGCACCAACGAGCAATCCTTATTGACTAATTTTCAATTTTCCTACTGCCATAGAAAATTCACCCGATAATTGTTTCGTAATTCCAATCTGCTCGCGTTAAAGTCAGTCACCACTCGGGCAAATATCCATCGGCCGCCCCTGACTTGATAATGAACCTGAAAAAAATCCCTCTAAATGTTATTCTGGGTCCTTTCTTAGTTTTGTGAGGAATGGCCTTTGCCGGGGCTCTCATGCACTTGGGCCACGTAAACACATGTGGTTATTTAGTGGTAAGGACCCATAAATCACCCCCATGAATTGGAAACAGAGGGTCGTATGCTGACACCATTCCCTGTTACAAAATCGAATATAATTCCAAATTGATCTCTCAATTTTAAAAGAATCATTTCGTAGGCCCAAAGGCGAGATCATCACACTATCGACCAATTTCCCTCATTTCAAATATTGGAAAAATATTTGAAAAAATCGTAAAATCTCAACTAATGGAATTTATTGAAAATAACAAAATACTTCACGACAATCAATACGGATTCCGAAAAGCGCGCAGCACACAAGACGCGATTGCAAATGTCACATCACGCATATATAAAAACCTTGATATGAGCAATAAATGTATAGGTATTTTTATAGATCTGAGAAAAGCGTTTGACAGCATATCCCATAAAAAACTTATGAAAAAATTAGATAATTTGAACATTAATGAAAACGTAGCAAATTGGATAAAAAGCTACCTAAAAAATCGCCCTCAATGTGTCAAAATAAATAACATTTATAGCGACGAAGAGACATCTGAATATGGAATTCCACAAGGTACTGTGCTAGGTCCTATATTATTCATCTTATATGTAAACGGTATATTCTCACAGCCACTTCATGGTAGTATAACCTCTTATGCCGACGATACAGTACTTATTGAAAGTGGAATCACATGGCAAGTTGTAAAACAAAAAGCAACAGAAGACATAAACATACTTAAACACTGGTTTGATATAAATCTACTGTCTCTTAATAGTGAAAAAACTCACGTTATACCATTTGCAATAAAATCAAAGGACGTTCCGGTAAATTTTGATATAATTATACATGATAATTCTAAAGATCACAAAAAAAATAACTGTAAAATAAACTGTTCCACATTAAAAATTTCGAATAAAATCAAATACTTAGGAATAACAATAGACAAAAACCTGAACTGGAAAGATCAAATCAACCTTACCGTTAACAAAATAAGGAAATTAATTTACATATTTTTTAAAATCCGAAACTTTCTCTCATTAGAAAATCTAACATCAGTCTACCATGCTATAGTACAGTCAAATCTCCAATACTCTGTAGTAAGCTGGGGAGCTGCATACAAAACAAATCTACTCCCTGTTGAAATTGTGCAACGTCTAATTATAAAAATTATCTTGAAAAAACGAAGAGATTATCCAACTCACCTTATTTTTGAAGAATTTAAAGTATTAAAATTTAATGATCTAGTTCGAAAAAATATAATAATCCAAATAATAAAAGAAAAACAAAATCATAGCTTTTTAACTGAAAGTCGTACTCGTCAAAAGCATATATTTCCAACACAAAAATGTAACACCTCATTTGCACAACATCATTACACATATCTAGGAAAAAAATACTTCAATAGCCTACCTGAAAAAATAAGAACAATCGAAGACGATAAATGCCTATTAAAAGCAATTAAAGAGCAATTTAAAGTAAAAATAACAAATTGATAAAATTTATCATCATAAATTATATAACTTGTAAATTTGTTTTTTTTTAAGTATCTACCACAATTAAATCAAAAGATTCAAAATATATTTTGTAAATATATTTTAAATATTTTTTCATCCCGATACTCGTCCCTCTTCTAATCACAAGCGTCTGCTTCTATAGAAGAGAAATATCATACAAAATAAAAAATAAAAAAATCAGTGAAAATTTATTATATAGTTTATTTGTATCAAAAAAAGATTATTTTGAAATATAAATATTATATTTTATATGTTATTTTTGCTGTATAAAAAATGTATCTTCTGTAATAAATAAATGAAAAAAAAAAAAAAAAAAAAAAAAAAAAAAAAAAAAAAAAAAAAAAAAAAAAAATAAATCTAGTGAACGTTAAACGCAAATTCAAAAATTCGCCGGATATCAAAGTGTTGCCATATGAAAAAATTAATCAGCGTGGAATTTTACAAAATTAAGGGAACATAATCGGAGACGGGACATTTTCATGTAGTGACGTCACGAGCTCAAATAACTACATCGAACATGGGATGACCAGCAATTGTCCGAAGCCGGTGACTTCAATAAAAAGTGTGTATTTTTTACGTTAACTCCACACTGAAATGACTTGAGGATGGGATGATCTGAGGAAAATCAATTTGAGGAGATTCAGACATGATTGAGTCTTTGAAACATTAGTTTCAACGAGATTATGCGTGTTATTAGATACAGTGTATTTATCTTAGGTTAGGTAGGATCTTAATAATTTTACAAGAATTTGGTCGCTGGTACGGAGGGTCTGTAATTTCTAACTGTATGATCTATATGTCTGTCTCACACATTACAGCTAATATAGTGAATAAAGGCTTTGTCCACTTCCTGAATTACCTTTTAGGAACGTACTGTTGTTATTCACACAAAGCAAATTCCTGCAGCGCAATCACTTGCATTGCGTAAGGACTGTTATTAGCTACATATCTGCATAATTCGCACGATGTGGTATTTAATATTGGCTATATTTGGCCGATGCAGAAATGTTGATCTGAGGAAATATGCAGTGATAAAGGATTCGGAGGCAAGTGACGTAGTTGAAAATGTGGTAGACTTCGTGTCTGGAGACTCGTGTGTTTTTTTTACATTTGCTCCATCGATTTTTTTACATTAGCATGATCGATCGATAACTTTTTATCGTTCTCGAGAAACAACAGATAAACAACAGTTAATAAAAAAGATATGAAATAATAAAAAGGATATGAAAAAGGTCTACAACTCGTTATGTCATTCTCGAATTGAATATGGAATCATAGTATGGGGATCTGCTACACATACGTACCTCCACAACCTGAATACGATTCAAAAAGGAATCATAAAGACCATATTGAAAGTACCAATTAGAACGCCTTCAATTGAAATTTTCAATAGCTTCGACGTACCAAATGTACAGCAAATATATGCCAAAAATATATTATTGAAGCTTTTCAAAAATAATGAATCCTCTACTAGACCATGTATGCATAACACTAGATCGAATAAAAACGATATAAAAAATATTCCAAGTTATAAAACCACTTTCGGACAAAGAAACTATACATACTTTGCAACAAAACTCCATAACATCCTTCCCCAAGACATAAAACTAATAAAAAATCCTAATGAATACAAATCAAGAATAAAAATATGGCTAAAAGAGGTCAACGAAAAAACCCTAATGAAGACACTAAAAACGACACAGAAGACAAATAAACCATATTTAAATAACTTTAGTCCGCCTCGGCACAGGACCCCCTAGTGAGGAGGACTAAGAAATACAATAATTTATACTTAATTTCACCATTATATCTTGTATGTAACAATTATTTTATAGTCGCTAAAAAAAAAAAAAGTTAAAGACCAATAAATTAACAAAATTTAGTCGTTGTGAACCGTTATTTCTTCTTTTTCGATCTGCAGCCATGCTCAGGAACCAGGGGCCCCTGAGGAAAATAATTTCCCTCCGTCTTTGGGGATGCTGTGTGGAGGGTATTTTAAAGGAAAGGAAGGGGAGGAAGGAAAAAGGTTATTTAGAACGGGTAAGAATCTGGTGTTCAGTATGTCAGGTCATTCGTCGCCAAGACATATACAAACCTCACCCCATGAACCCGGGCACCCCTGCTAAGTCACCGAACCCCTCGGGATGCTGGCAGAGGTGTTGGTTATCAAGTAAATGGTTCCCGGGACGGCGGTACAAATTCCCGCCTCTCAAATTGAAAAATTTGAGTAAACGGTTTAATTACGACCAGTAAATAGCTCGTATCGGTTCCATGGCATCTCGTCAAAGTGGCATTTCAACAACCCTTTGGAAGGTCATTAAAACTTACGAAAAAATTGCTTATAACCTAACCTGACCCATCGTAACCTATTTAACATATTTTTTGTAATAATCACCACCAAATCAATTATAGTGCACAAACATTGTGGTGAAATTAACAAAAAAACGATGTTTTCAGGATTACTAGTACCTAGGCAATTTCAAAATGTCGGACTCTTATTTTTGTACTTTTGTATTTTTGTACCAGATGTTGTTGTATAGCATCTTATCTTACTAATATTATAATTGCGAAAGTTTGTATGGATGGATGGTCCTTACACTCCTTACTCCTTCACGCAATAAATACCGAATGGAATATAAAAAATCTTTCACTAATCGAAAGCTACATTATTTGCGAGGAACATAGGCAGTAATATGTTGGTAAGCTCTGGCGTTATGAATAAGCTGTGGCGTTATGAAATTATTTATTATATGTTTATTGGCAAAGCGTGTTGCTAAGTAAATGTTTGACCTGGGCTGTCATATTGTTATTTGTTAAGGTTACTATGCAGATTTCTTTGATAGCGAAAATTCAAATATGAGTATTCTAATATGAATATTTAGTGTAGGTAGATACAAATATAAAATAGGTACTTATCTACATTTTGACCTAAGCCAACAGCTATACTAATATTATGAATGCGAAACGGTGCGTATTTGATTGTTGATTGATTGTGGGACGGGGAGTGGGAGTGCGGGGGGAGAGGGGGGGGGGCGAATATGCGTGCGAAGCCGGGGGCAAAAGCTAGTATTTGGAGATGTCTGACTAATCAACTGGACGATCGATATATAATATATAAGTTGAATCACAACTAACACTCCTTATATTTTGTGTAGGTATTTTAATTATAAATAAAAATAAAGTTTACGAGGGAATGGGATTTGATAAGGGAAGGAATTTAATCAAATGGAATGAAAGTATATATTTATATGGAATAAATGTTTGGTTTTATATTTCATTGTCAAAAAGATGTTCCCGTAATATATTGTATCTATTTTTTCCCGAAATAACGTGTCTTTGTGATATTGTCTAATGGGGCAACATCTGGTTTAGCGGGTGATGGATGGGATCCGGATGACGTCACGATTGATGGCGCAATGTTGACTAAAGAATGTATCCATCCATTCGTGTGACAGGGATTATTCCATTATGTTTCAAATTCTTTATTTGTTCTTTTTTTTTATCTCTGTAATGCGGATTTTGTTGATACAAAAAATCTGTGGTTTAAAAAATATTTCGTTAGTTCCCCCTTTTTTCTGAACATCATTTTCACATTTTCTCCGTTACCCATAAAGAGGGTTGCTTTCAAAGCTACTCAGGAATTATGATTTATTTTTTATGTTAATACCGCACAAGAGTCCCAATCTTACCTTACCTCGAGAGTGTTTTCTCTTGGGGTAAAAATAATGTCGTTGAATTTAATGTTTCAAAGACCCAATCATGTCTGATAACTTCTAAAAGGGATCGAAATAAAAATTTAGTCTCCTTCAACGGAAGCAATCTTTTGAACAGGACCTCCATTGATATTCCTGGTGTAACTCTAAGTGACCAGCTCAGATATAGGGGCTCCATTGAAGCCAGAATAAAGTCAGCCTTCCAAAAACTGGGCGTAGGTACTGTACAGGGCCCGCAGATACTTTAATAGTACATAACTGCTAACCCTGTACAAATCACAAGTGCGTCCCACGGTTGAATTTGGCAGCCACCTCAGGTCTGGGGCTCCAAAATACCTGGAAAATACCCTTGACTCTGTCATAGATTCTCCCATCTTAACAGACGGATTGCAATCTTTAGAGCATAGGCGTCGGGTGGGAATGCTATCCTTGTTCTACCGGCATTACAATGGAAGATGCTCCGAGGAACTAGCGTCATTGATCCCTTGGGCACCGGTGCATAGTTGGGAAACACGCCAAACGCGTGCCCAACATATGTACACGGTTGGAACGGGTCGCTCCTTCGACTCGTTTTTGTGTTCAACAGCTCGGCTGTGGAACGATTTGCCGGCCTCTGTGTTTCCTCCTTCCTACAACACGGGTCTCTTCAAGACCAATATACATTCCTTCCTCTCCTCAAAAAGACCCTCCACACAGCGTCTCAGCTGACATAGGCCCTGAAGAAAATAGTTTTCCTCAGGGCCTCCTGTGTGAAGGTAATGTAAAAAAAAGTCTGTACCGTTTTTTTTTTCAAATTGTTTTAAATCACATTTAATTTGTATTTAATTTTATCACATTTGATCTGTTCAGATTCCTGGCAACCCTGGCAATTTAGATAGATATTATAGTACGATGCATGTATGTTACAGCGTTTCCGCTCACCAGCTCCGAGCAAGCGTTCTGTGAGTAATCCGATAATCTCCGTATTAGATCCGTCCCTCACACATCGCGAGTAGGTACAACTCAATCGATACCCAATAGAATCATACTCGTCACATTACGCACTACTTACTCATTCAACTTTATTTTATTTTGCAAAAACTACGAAAATATTGAAAAAGCGATTAAAAAATTACAGTTAACATAAATAATACAACATACATCTACAGGATTTATCCTGCGAGAGAATGAAATATAATAATCGGCCTCCTCTTTGTGCGGTGCTTCATAGCCTCCCCACTCGTGTCTACTTTAGTTTTCTGAAGGTTTAACTTCTACCGCATGTGAATTGCATCCTCTGGTTTTTTTTTAAATAATGTATACAATATTATCGAAACTCAATCGAAAATCTGAAACAAAAAATCAAAAAAAGATTTGTCACAGTTAGGACTCGAACCCAAGGCCTTTGTCGGGTCAGTGCTCTATCAACTGAGCTAATGTGTCCCTATCCGATTCGGTCATATTTAACTGTATCATTCTTCGACCAAGAACAACCAACATTATCTTCATTTTCTTAACGATTATTTTTTTTGGCTGCTATGTATGATTGCAAGATTCAACCAGAACTAATTGCTATCTAGATAGTGTCTTCTAGGGTTCTAGGGTTCGAGTCCTAGAGATGTGATCGTATCTTTTTCTGATTTTTCTGTGTTATGTTTTCGATTGAGTTTCGCCAACATTGTCTTCATTAATTAAATATTACAATTTGATATTTTACTCAATATTAAAAATAGATTTTTTTTTTTTTAAATTTAATAACTTTTAATAACTCTTCAAATGTGTATTAAAATGCCAATTTGTTGAGTTGTTATGGAACAATTAAAAATACACACAGTTCTCAGATCGATTTTTTGTCTTGGTTTTCTGTGATAAATAATAATATTTGGACGATTTATATAGCGCCGTTTTTGTGAAAAATCACCTTAAGGGCGCTGTTGACGTTGATGTTTTGTTATATATTTAACATGGATGTGTAATAGAAAACACTGTTATTATAATAAAGACTTTTATTGACTAGGTGTTCACAACATTGACATTACTTCCAGAGTGACCATATACCATAATTATTACACGAAGTAGTTCATCACTAGTGATATGCAAGATATAACAATAGTGATATGACAGTAGATACACCGGTTTCCCACTTGTACTACTAATTCCTGGACACCATGTACAGCGTATTGATTATAGCATGTATTTGTTTTATATATAAATTCAATTCCTAATTTTCTTATAGTGCAGCTTTTCCCACGATTTATCACAGATAAAATTATAAAGTATACGTAAGTACCTAATTGAATGCGTTCTATACGGAAATGGGTTGGTCCGACCAACAGTCAACAGTTGCCACTACTAGTATCTAATTATTCTATGCACGCTGCACGCTTCAGATGTCGCTATCAATGGTAGTATTATTATTGACTTGATTACTACGGACCTACCCGGTACCCAGGTGCATCACATGCATGTGCAACCAGATACTACGCACTAACTATCATTAATAGTGTAATTGCGGCACGTTCCAGAGAGGTAGATACTCTCAGTATCGCCCTTCCTGGTGGAAGATCACCGTTTAGATCCGAAACGCTTTATTTTTTAACTATTTGAGGGGCTTCGCTCAGAGAGTTGATATGAGATAGAACTGATGTTCGAACCCACACAGGATCTTGCTTTATATTCCCCTACCAATAGTTAGCCTATTTTTTTTTTAATTTGGGGGCGGGATTGTATACCGCCGCCCCGGGAACCTTTATTGGATAACCAACACCTCTGCCATAGGTCACCCCAAGTGGTTCGCTACGTTTGGTGATTTAGCAGGGGTGCCCGGGTTCATGGGGTGAGGTTTGTCTAGGTATTGGAGGCGGATGACCAGGACACACTGAACCCCAGATTCCTACCCGCCCCTTAAACCCTTTTCCTTCTCAGAACTCTCATCTCCGTCCTTTCCTCAAAAACCCTCCACACAGCATCCCCAAAGATGACATAAACTCTGAGGGAAATTATTTTCCGCAGGGCTCCTGTGTGGAGCTCATGTGAAAAAAGCCTCACTCATACAAAAAAGGCTTCGAATGCTCCACAATGTTCCAGAACATTGCACAACTTTCGAGAGTGTTCTGGATTGTTCTATAATGATCTATAATGACCTGGAATGTTCCGTAATGTTTCCGAACGTTCCAGACTATCCCGAACATTCCACAACATTTCGGGATGTTCTGGGATGTTGTGAAATGCTCTTGAATGTTCTGGACTGTTCTAGAAGTTTCTAGAGGGCGAAACTTCCAGCCCTTATATCTTCAAAAGCACACCCTTCAGGTAAAAGCGGGAACCTTCTTCATGGATGGGGAATAGAGGGCTACCACAACATATAACTCCTTCGATCGTACCGGGACTCGTTTCTGAGTTTTAGCGGCGCACACATTGTACTCTTTCTTGTGAATACCCCACAAGTGTTCCAACTGCTCCCGTCTGGAGCCAGTGAGACTATGGCATCCCCAATTGAGGTACGTGAGGAGGAAAGAATGTAGGGAAGAGGAAGTTGGGGAAGTACCTGGGTATACAGATCTGGTCACCAAACAATGGTGGGCTTAAATCAAGGATTCAATTTGGGAGTCGGGTATAGGTACCGCCGTCCTTGAAACCATTTATTGCCAGAGGTGTTGGTTATTCAATAAATGTTTTCCGGGGCGGTGCCTCCCAAATTGAATTAGTTATTAGTGTACGTAAATATAATTCATTTTCTTTAAAAAAAGCAATAGGAGATAACCTCTTTGGGGATGCTATAGTCCCACCTGCTCCGTACCGTTGGGAGCAATTGGGACTGTTATAAGTTATTCACATAAAAAGTCAATATCGCTCACCAAAGCCGCATTTTTGACTTGTTATTATTTTGTTTCCGTAACAACGGTGTATGTTTATGATTTAACCCCTGTAATACCATAGGTAAAATACCAGTCCGCCGTACGCCCTCACACTATTTTCGTAATAACTTGTATTTTTTTTTGCAAAATTATATTTTTGTACATTTTATCATCTTACCAGATAATGTGTTTGTACAATATACATGCAGTTCGTAACAACACATACCCGAAAGATTTTAACCAACGATTTCTGAACATATTTGGAGTTAAAAATGTACGTGTCAATTTGATGTACGATGATTTTTTTTTTCAATTTACAAACAATAAATATTTTTCCATCACACCTCGTAACTGAATAATCGGGTGTATAGCCTGGCGGGTCACGCGATGAGTACTCCGTTTCGTTTCACCAGCACGTTACACATGAAAAAACGCGCGTATCACGTGATGCCGCCGCAACGTGTAGGAGTGTGATCAGTGGCAGCGTTTGATTAAAGAATATATTTTTTGTTTTTAAAAGAAAAAAATATAATCGGACAGAAAAATGACATCTATTTTTTATACCCCAAATATGGAATCGTTGGTTAAAACTCTTCCAAACCAAAGTTTCCATCCAGATTTTGAAAAAAAAAAAAATTAAATTTAGAATTTTTTTATTAATTATTTTTACATGAAACGACAACAAAGTGAGTTGACGATAATGTTTATAAATTTAGCCAAAAATAATTGTTAGTGTTTTTATTTTTATTTATTATTAGTAATTTTAGTTAGAAAAAACAAGGTGAGCCATTTTTAAAACTTTTTTTGTTTGCACTAAAATGAATTCTTTTTAAAAAAATATTTGTTTATATCGTATTTTATCACTTCTCGAAAACAGTTTTTATTTTTATCAGATGCGTTTAGAAATATTCAATTTATTTGGATTATATTGTAAGCTAGCGGGTTCCCGACATGCGTTGCTATGCTGTTTAATAAAGAAATTATTTCTCCCTGCGTGTCCTTTCCCATTCTTCCCGTTCCCTTCCGCCTCCCCTTCCTCTCCCGCGTCCCCTTCCCCTCTCGCGTTCCCACTCCGCCTCCTCCACCTTCCCTATCCCCACTCCACTCCCCCCCCCCTTCCCCCATCCAGCGAACCCTCCTCCCGAGTTCCCCCCCCCCCCATGTTCTTCTCCTCCCTCCTGGGTTCCACTCCCCCCCCCCCCTTCCCCCGAACCCCCTACCCGAGTTCCATACATTCATTCCCGGTACATTCAGTTTTAAAACAGCTCGCGTGCCACCTATTGCAATTTTTTTGTACAAATTTCATAATGCCGGAGCTCACCAGTAGTTTTATACAAACCTTGTCCTGGCAATAACGAATACAAAAAAAGATTTATCCGATTTGGTGCAATCGTTCGGAAGTTATGCACGTACATACATTTCGGCGATTCATTTTTATTTATATAGATTGATATTTTGACCTTCCGACTAAATAGGCCCGAGGCCTAGGGGGTTAAGACACCATTCCAACTTCCGCAGCAGATTATTGCAATTTTAGCGTGCACGTCGATTGTGTCGGTTTACGGAAAACTAAACAAACACACATCGGAAACTCGGTTCGCTAAGCCATTAGGAAACGTGTGAAGTCGATGGTAAATTATTGAGTTTCCAACTGGCTTAACAAAGGCCAGTTAACTCAACTGTTATTATTTGTGCTGGTTATTATTCTGTACGGTATTACCAACTGGGGAAGTTTGCATGCAGTTTAAATGCAGGGATTAAACCGTTGTTTCAAAACTTTAAGACCCGGCATTCCGAATTTCTATCGACATAATATAACGTACATACTCCCCTTAAACGCTTTAAGTTTTTAAGCTGGAGCTTCGGACACTATCAAGCGGATTGTCTCAAGCATGTAGTTTCTTGTTTGTGGCAAGCATTTTGACTGTCTCCAACGCTTGCTTGCGTTGCGGCTTGTCACAAGCATTGCGCAATAATCTGCTGGCCGCAGGCTTGATGCTTAATTTTTTTTTTGAGAATAGACAAAAAACATTACAATGAGTAGTGATTAATTAGATAGGTATTAATTGTTTGTGTGTTTAATTCGTATAAATCCATCTGATTTTTTTTAATACTGTAAATCAAATTTAATAACGCTATTATTAAGTTAAGCATTATTAAGTTAAGTTATAGTAAAGCGCACTTGAAGTGAAATGACACAAAACTGCGCTATACAAATATTACGTTATTATTATTATTATAAGCAAATATTTCATTTTTTATTGAAGTGAAAACTTCTTTAGCACCCTTGTGATTAGAAACTCGATGTAACGAAAAAGCGACACTAAAAAGAGGCGAACACATACATTTATAGGATTTAGCCTGCGAGAGAACGAGATAGAATAATCGGTCTCCTCTTCGTGCGGTGCTTCGTTGCCTCCTCACGCTTGTCTACTTTAGTTTTCTGACTGTTTTTCTTTAGTTTTCACTTCTACAGCGTGTGAACTGCACACATGTTTTTTTAAAAATTATTATGACAGCTGTTTCGGCATTCAAGGCCATTTTCAAACTGTAGTTAGGCAACGTTTAGACGATTTATTTATTTAAGATTCTATTTACCCCGGCCAATTTCAATATCTATAGAGTGTATAGAGCCTAAAATGGTGTATTACTGGTAATGATAAAATAGTGTTTTCTTAATTGTTTAATGATGATAATAATAATAATAACGTAACTGCCATTGACTTATTTAAATATGTTATATTGTGTAGGTCTTGTGAACATGGGAGAAATGAGGAATAAATCATTTTACTTTATTAATGAATGTTCTAGTATAATATTAATATATGTTATTTATTTATTTGTTATTTCGGCTACTGGCATTATACCTAGCTCTCTCATTCAAAATTCAGGCGTATTAGATTTGTCAAAGAATTTATATATAAAAATGCAAGGCAGTCATTTTAAATACACAGGACTACGAAAGATTTTTTAAATATTTATATTGAGGGATCAGTAGGATTTATTGGACCAGTTAGGATTTCATCAGATCCGAACCCTCTGATATGAAAATATCCCATTATGTTTCTGGTGGATTGACGTATTGTTCTTGTATTGTTTTGTAATTATTATACTTGTATAGTGCACTTACATTGCTTGAATTTACTAGATAATCATTTGTGGAAAAGTGTGTGGAAGGGTTTAGTCTTTCATTTGGGAAAGATTTAACCCGGACATAAAATCTGGAGCACCGTTAAAAATATTATAACATATAATAAAGAATACTTTGTCTTTGTTAGATTCCATTTCACACAAAGTTCACTTTCGACCACCTGCACCGACGAAGTCACACGAAGACATAGACAAAGTACTAAGGAGTACTATTTTTAAGAGGGTATAACCAGAGAAAACCAGAAATGTGTCATTTTTAAATCAGTTTTTAGACATATTGACTCTTTTCCACAAAAAATTATAATTTGATTTCGAAAGATTGTTCTTAACGTATGTTTTAAATTTTGAGAAAAAATGTTTATTTTTAGTATAATAAGGTTATACCAGAGGTCGTTGGCAGATTTGTTAAATTTTCGAAAAAGATTTTGTATTATACAACACCCATTTCAAATCATATAATCATGCAGTAAAATAAATCAATACATTATCTGGTAAACGTATGTTTAAGAATTTTGAGTTAGTTAAAATAAAATCATTAAAAAATATATACGTACGTGTGTTTCTTGACGAAAATTGGTCCGTTTGTGTATTTATTTGCGCACTTACAAATAATATATTAAAAAAAAAATTACATTCTTATTTTGTTTAGACATTATTGAAAATACTACATCATTTTAATAGTTTAATCATCACGCCTTTCAGCATTTTTGGATGTAGGTATAAATTTAAGAAAAATTGAAATGAAATAAAATCGATACTGGGTTATGATTTTAAAAAGCTGTACGAAATGTGGATTTTCGGCCGCTGGCTGGTTAATCGCCCTTAAATGCCTCTTGCTTGCCCAAGCGGCTTGATCCGCGCGTCAAGCGGCTTAGGCATTGACAACAATATGTAGACAATAATAGATAACAATAGACGGCAAATTTACGTGCTTACCGTCAAGCCATTTGATAGTTTCCGAAGCCCTTTAGAAAATGTGTTATTTTTTAAGACAATCTCTTTTCACATGAAAAGTTGAGAAAGTAATTATACGAAACTCCCTCGATAGAAAACAATAGCTACTTTTAATATTCCCACGTTTACAGAATGGCTACTGTACAAAAAAGACAATAAACATACGTTCCTTATCACAACAATGCTGCTGCTCTTTCTTCCTTATTAAATAATGATGAGACAAAAGATGAGACACACAATGTACGTATGTCTGTTTCCTCCAAAGTACCTATTACTTTTTTACTTTGGAGGAAACAGGCTTACGTACATTGTGTGTCTCATCTTTTGTCTCACCATAAGAAAGAGCTGCAGCGTAATTGTGATAACGTTATATGAATATTTATGTATCGTTATAACGATATATGAATATTTAAAACCACAAAAGAATTAAAATGAAAATTTTTCAGAAACCAATATTTCCGGCCGCAATTTGAAAAAAAAATTAAACTTTGTGAATTTTTTTATTAATTATTTTTTCATGAAATAATAAAAAAGTGAGTTGATAATAAGCTTTATAATATATTTGTCTAATAAAATATGTGTGTATTTTTTTTTCGTTACCAATAATTTTAGTTAAAAAAACGTGAGGTGAGACATTTTTTAAACTTTTAAAGTTTGCATTCAAAATTTTCATATAATTGTTTCATATAACATGTTTCATAACAATTTTCATATAACATGTTTCTTTCTAATAATAAAACGTTTCATCACCTATCATAAAACAGTTTTAAGTTTTCGGTTACGTTCACAAATATTCTATTTATTTGATTTTTATTGCAAAGCGTAAATATTCTCACCTACTGACAGAATAAGGTCGAGGCCTGAAAAAGACGCATCTATTTTCCTAGAAATATTTCGTCGACGCAAATCGGAAGGGGAAAAAACGGAAAAAAAGGATATCCGAGTATTTTACTAATTTTGGATTTATTGTCCTTTGCAGCTTTTCAAATTTCCGTATTACGGAACGACTTAAAGTGGAATTCAGAACCGTGGGCCCAGATGGGGCTTGCGTAGGTTTTTTTTGGCCTTATCTTAGATTTGTATATTGGGAGTTTGTTTTTAATAGTATTTTTGCAAAGGCTGCTAGGATTTTATTAAAAAAAAAACATCATCCAGGCGTAATTAATGTGAGGCTTGGAATCGAACTTAATAAGTCGTTTTCTCAGGTCCCATGCCGCCGAACCGACTGAAATAAGTCGTTTTCTCAGGTCCCATGCCGCCGAACCGACTGAAATAAGTCGTTTTCTCAGGTCCCATGCCGCCGAACCGACTGAAATTTTGGATTCTTAGTATTCTTACAAGTCTCTTTTAAGACCCGGGTACACTCTTACCTTTCTACAAAAATACCCCCGTACAGCATCCCCTAAGATACCATAGGCCCTGAAGGAAATTATTTTCCTCAGGTCCTCCTGTGTGGAGTTAATGTAAAAAAAACAGTTGAATTTTATATTGCGCAATACTTTAATGCGAATTTCACCGCTGGTGTGTAGGGCGGTTAAGAGGAAATGGGGCGGCGTTTGTCCGTACAAACTTATTCCCCAATTTCCTCTCTGGATTTTGAAACTAGGGCAAATATTTTGTAATTATAATTTAGATATCGATCTCTATCGATATCTAAATTATATGTTTTTTGATAAATTACTTCTTATGGGAGTTATGTCCCTCCAAAAATCGTTTCAATCGCCTGCTTTGAACACCATCAACAGACATTTAGTAAACAAACTAGACAATGTATTTTTTTTAAAAGCAAAACGTACAGACATAGAGTATTCTCTCTGATACGGTTAGTAAAAAATCTCGATTTTGGTATTATCAGTCTGAGGTGCAGTTGTCCTTTTCGCTCAGTATTCGGGGGAGTAAGAGCGACAGCAAGTGACCGGACAACTCAGAATGAACTCAACTCCACACCTCTTTGAAAAGTCATTAAGGCCCGGTAGTACCCGCTCCAAAAGAAGAAGAAGGAGAGATATATAAATAAGAATGTTAGAGGGACCGTGCTAATATTAAAAACTCTTAAATTAAAAATATTAAAGACTCATTTAAAATAGAGCAAAAATCTCGTGGGGGATGTCTAAAATGGCATTTAAAGAAACACTGATTTTTGTGTACATAACTTGTAAAATAACTGAAAAAACGTGTTTATAATAATTTTCGGAGCATATTATGCGATTTTTTTCTATCGAGGGAATTGCATAAAATTGTCGTTTCGGCGTGGGGAATCTGATAGTATGAATACGCTATCGTCTGGTCTGTACAGGTTGAATTTTAATTAAGAACCCGACTTCGAGTACGTCTTTGACGCCGCGTCTTATACAAAATGCGACTGGTAAAATACATATTATTCAAATTTATCAGCGACCGGGTTTCCTCTTAATAACAAGATTGCTTTGTTCACCAGACTCGCCGAATGGATGTCATAGTGTATTGTTATAACAAATTAATGGTCTGCAAACATTTTTTCGTTCTTTGCACAGTTTGATGGGTTTAGTAATAAAGTTCCTTCGAACCTCGGACTTCATAAACTTTATGTTTGACGCCGGTATTGTTTTTATTTACGACGTTTTACCTCGCTCGGCCCGAACTCCGAACGGCGATACTTTCCGGTCGACATTATTGCGAAAAGCTTTCTGGAAAATGTTCGCATAAATCTTTAAAAACCAGGCGTTATTTTTAACGTCCTTTTTCGTATTTCTAGTAATAAAAAAGGATGATGTGAATTATTGCTCGGATTTTGCGCAAAATATTTTCAAGGGCGTTTTCGTTATTCGTTAACCTTCTCGTTCGTTACAAAGTTCCGGACCCAAGATGTTGGTTATATTTGGTTATTCTTATCGAGCCATATACGTTTTTAGATTTTCACGGCCAAAAGTATTTTCGTTATTTGTTTTTGGGGTGTTATGCCATGTTGCGCTACCTCCTTCTTTAGCCAACGTTTCGGACAGCGTTAGTGTTGTTACGGGAGGTAGCGTAACAAGGCATACCACCCCAAAAACAAATAATGAAAATATCGAGCCATGATCGCCAAAAGATCGTCACCAACAAAAACAAAATTTTTCAGGAGACGTTTTTTTCTTCTCATTTTTTAAGTAATGTAAGTACTTATGGTACCGAAATTTACAGAGAATGTTTGATTTATTGATACCATTCGCCCTACATTATGAAAATAGTTTAATTTGCGCTGCTTTTGAGATAAATGGCGGTTAAGATGTTTTGCCCGGCTAATACGCAATGCGTCTGTCGTTTACGATGTTTGCATTTCATACAAAACGGACCTACTTTTAAAAATAATGAAATATTTTTGTATTATTGATCAGTAGGTTCATGTTTTGTTTACAATACAAATTCATTATTATTTGACCTACAAAACAAACATAGGCGGTAGATATAAAACAATAAATCCAATTATTTTGAACAAAATCTTTCATCGAAAAATTTTGCATTTATTTTATTATATTTCTTATTATTCTCAAAAAGATACATAAATTACAAATAAATTTTATACAGTAGGTAATTAATTACGTAAAAGTAATAATAAATTGATGTACCCCCATAAATAAGCAGGGCTTATGTGTATGGGGGGTGTTATTATTTTTTTTACGGGTTATAATTTTTATTTTATTTATTTTTTATTCAATAAAAGATACATAAATTACAATAATTAATTACATAATTTACATATTTGATTTATCCCCATAAATAAGCAGGGCTTGTGTGTATGGGGGGTGTTATTATATAGGTTTAATTTTTTTATTCAGTTTAAATTTTCGGTATAATTTTTAAGCTGAGTTTAAATTTTTTTTTTATATTACTGTTCATGTTTATGATTTTTTTAGGTAGTGAATTAAAAAATTTAACTCCGAGATATTTATGATTTAACTGTCCTGTTATTGTTTTTTTACAATTTGGAGTAGGAAGTATTGACGTATGTCTAAGATTTCTTTTATTTTAATTATTATAAACGAAAAAGTCAGTATGATTACCATCATTTCAATTTGGGAGGCGGGTATGGGTACCGCCGCCCCGGTAACCATATATTGAATTATCTCTGCCATAGGTCACCCCAAGTGATTCGCTATGTTTGGTGACTTAGTAGGGGTGCCCGGGTTCATGGGGTGTGGTTTGTCCAGATCTTGGCGGCGAATGCGTCTGCTTAAAATCTGCGTTTTGCAACGAAACGAGTTCGAAAATCCTTCAGTTTGTCTATTTATTTACGGTCTTACAAACTAATGTATTTCAGATTTTTTTACTGAAAAATTATTAATACTTATAATCAAAAAATAATAATAAAAAGTATATAATTTTTTAATCATCACGCGTTTGAGCATTTTTATTGCTAACTTGAATGTAGGTATATATTAAAGCAAATTTTGACTGGAATAAAATCGATATTGTGTTATTAGTTAAAAATGCTGGTACGGAGAATAATCAATCTTTCTCATCGGAATCGCCCTGTACAGTTGCAAGAGTTTTTCGATTTGAATTCTCAGCTACTGGTTAATGGGCCTTAAGGGACATACTTGACTTACTTCAACCTGTGATACCTGACATTATTTGGAGTAAAAAATACATTTGAAATTTTGATCTCTGGTGACCTTTTTGTTGTTTTTTCCAATTTTTTTTTCTTTAACAAAAAAATTCTTCTAAATTTTTCCCTTCCTGGAGGTGGATTGAGTATAGTTCCAGAGATTAACTTAATAAATGTTTGCTTATATGAATTTGTTGTAATTTGTTCCAGGAGACAGCTTGGAAGAACTCAACGGCTATGGATCCATGCGGCCGCGGAACATCATCTCCTCTATCCTGGGTGGAACGCCCGGCAAGACCAAGTCCCTCGCCATTTCTAACCCCCACGACTTCAGACAAGTAAGGACTACTTTTTTTTCTGAATTTTTTACTGATTCGGATCTCTTTGCAACTTCTTTGACAGTTTTTCTTCTTCTTCAATGGTGCTACAGCCCATTTTGAGCCTTGGCCTCCTTCAAGATAAGCCTCCACCGCCCTCTGTCCTCGGCCGTCGTCTTCTAATCTGCAACATGGAGTAGTCCTCTTGCATCCTTCCTGACATCATCCTCCCATCTCAGCCTAGGTCTGCCCGCCTTTCCTTTACCTCCCGGGTGTCCTGTTAGAACCTTCTTCGGTACTCGTGTGCTTGGCATTCAGTGCACATGTCTTAGTCTTTGGAGCCTTAAATGGGTAGAGAGTCTGGGAGCTTGGTACTTGGTAGATATCATTTATCTCCTTACTATGGCGGATTCTCCATGCCTCTCCCTCTCGCAAGAGAGCTCCTAAGATTCTTCGAAATACCTTTCTTTCGAAGGTGTCCAGCCATTCCGCAGACTTTCCTGTCAGTGTTCCCGCCTCACATCCATAGGCCAAGACCGTTCGAATAATTGTTTTATATAAGGTTATTTTGGTTTTTCTATGGATGTTTCGGGATTCGATTCCGCAACCTTCAGATTGCGAGTCAAGAGCCTTACCCCTGGTAAAACGTGTCCTTATATGTGTAGATGTGATGCCGTGTTGCGCACATCAATCCTCTTAGGGCTCCAGTTTTTCACTACAATGACTTAAATTAATGTGGTTTTCGGCGTTTAGTTTTGGTGTAGCCGTCATTACCAAGAACTATTAAGCTTAGCCCCGTCGTGTCTCAATATAAATTGGTTTTTGTGAATTTCAATTGCCTCCATAATTAAGCGTGCTCGGTATGTGTTGGGTTTTCCTAGGACTATCTTTCAAACGCTTTCTTGCATTTTTAAATTACGTTATTTTACGATAAACAAACATTTCCAGGTATATTATTCATTTTTTCATTATCACATATTAAAATAACCTGACAATATTTAAATGCCTTATACTACCATCATTGTAGTGGGAAGATGTTGCTTGTGCAATGATGGAGGAGTTAGCTAAGAAGGAATTGAACCTGTGATCCCCCGTGTGTGGAAGTACCATCCGATGTATTTGTGCCACTAAGTACATCTAACTATATGTGCCACTAACTACATCTAACTAATCGAAACTATACATACTTTGCAACAAAACTCCATAACATCCTTCCCAAGACATAAAACTAATAAAAAATCCTAATAAATACGAATCAAGAATAAAAATATAGCTGAAAGAGGTCAATGAAAAAACCTTAAAGAAGACACTAAAAACAACATAGAAGACAAATAAACTATATTTAAAAAGCTTTAGTCTACCTCGGCACAGGACCCCCTTGTGAGGAGGACTAAGAAATACAATATTTTATACTTAATTTCACCATTATATTTTGTATGTAAAATTATTTTATATAGTCACTAAAATAAAAAAAAATAAAAAAATAAATGCATAAGAACACGCCAAACTCTAATACCGACCTTTTTTTGACTTTTTGAAATAATGGCACACAGAGCTCCGGGCTAGGAAGGCCCCTTTCTCTTTCATCATGACTTTATGATAAACATGACGTTAAAAACTACCGACCAATTTCCCAACTACCTATTTTAAGCAAAGTTCTTGAAAAAAATCATCTTTGATGAATTGTACTCGTCTATTTCGACAAACATTACGCCGAATCAGCACGGATTTATGAAAGGTAGGTCTACAACATCCAACCTCGCCCTTTTCATTAACTTCTTGCATAGCAAGATGGACGATAAGGAGCAAGTTGATACTATGTATACAGACTTCTCTAAAGCCTTTGACCGCGTAATTCACTCAATTCTTTTGAAGAAACTCATCCTACTTGGTATACATGGCGACCTATTTAGATGGATTAAGTCCTACATTAGTAATCGCAATCAGGTAATATTAATAAACGGTGTTTACTCAAAGTCTATAGAGGTAATATCTGGTGTCCCGCAAGGTTCTCACCTAGGTCCCCTATTCTTCAACATTTATATAAACGACATTGGATCATGCTTTCAAAATTCCGAATATGTGCTTTACGCTGATGACATGAAAATATTCAAAGTTGTGCATTCTCTCTCTGACTGTGAAGCATTACAAAGTGACCTAGATAGGCTTTGCAAGTATTGTAAAGTTAACTGTTTAGATATCAATGTTTCCAAATGTCATACTATGACATTCACCAGAAATAAAAATGTAATTAAGTACTCTTATTCACTCAACAATGAACCTGTCATCTTTAAAACGGAATGTAAAGACCTTGGTGTTTACCTTGATAGCAAACTTATTTTTAATTTTCACATCGACTCAATCGTTCACAGGTCATATAAAATGCTTGGTTTTGTTCTTCGTATAAGTAAAGTGTTCAGTAACCCGCGCACAGTAGTTATGTTATATTTTGCATTAGTCAGAAGTATACTGGAATATGCCTCGTCAATTTGGAACCCGCAGTACAAATTATACATAGATAGCATAGAACATATTCAAAGCAAATTTATAAAATATCTTAAATTCAAATTCAACAATAATTATGAATGCACATTTCAAACTTTACAACAAAGACGAGTAATTGCTGATTTGACATTTATGTATACACAAAATTTTAAATAATAACATCGATTGTACCGAACTACTTTCCCTAATTAATTTCAACATACCATTAAGACGTACACGCCATACAGAACTATTCCACACGCTTAATTACAAGACTAATGCAGCAACTAATTCGCCAATCAATCGTGCTCTTCATATATTCAATAATATTAATCTAAATTATAACATCGACATTTTCTCTGATTCACTGCCCAAATTTAAAAAGAGCATCATGTCAATCATATAGTTTAAAATGCGCATACTTACACACATACATACACACTCACACACACCCTCACACACACACACACACCCTCACACACACACACACACACCCTCCCACAACGCACATCACCCGGTAAAAATTTAATATAAACAAGATACTTCAATAAAACATATCATAGGTACCTAACTTGAAATATACTTATTAACTGTAAAAATTTTTCACCAATGTAAATAATGTGCTGTTTGTTTCTGTTAATAAATAAAATAAAAATAAAATAAAATAATGGTTGTTGAAAAAATGGTTTATTTGGTTGTTTGTTAGAAATTATTTGCAATATGGGGAGGTTAACCTTTATGGAGGATTTGTTTACGTTTTTTTTATGTGTATGTTGTTTACATTTTTAACATTTTTTGTATGTTGTTAACGTTTTTTTATGTGTATGTTGTTTACATTTTTTTTCGTACCGGGTGAGGTAGTTTATGGACGCGTTTTCATGGGTGGGAATTACCGCATAAAATGTTTCTGCAAGACGATGTGTTCTTTTAACCTCTCAGAAATAGACTTTTGTTTATTATGTGTCCCTTAGAAAACTGTCAAAACGTGATAATATTTTTGTTATTTACGATTTTTACTAAAAGCTTCATAACTCACGTTTTGGGAAACATAGTCTCATTCTAAAAACTGTTTTGGAAAGGTTATGAAATAAACTTTCAAATTGTATTATTGCAAATAAATAATAACATTTGTAAATATTAAAATTTAGAATGCAAACATAAAAAAATTGTAAAAATGAACCATGTGATGTTTTATTTGTAAAGGGTACTAAAACACAGATTATGTAAAAAAAAAAAAAAAACACTTATTCTATTGTATAAATGTGTAATAAACAATTTTGTCACCTCATTTTTTTACCATTTCGTACAAAAATATTTTAATAAAAAACTAATAATGTCTCGAACAAATGACAATCAAGCAAGATGGAGGTTCCATTCGGCTCAGATAATTAATCTCTACGTTCCATAGATATTTTTGAATACAGACGCGTAGCGTTGTTTATTATCGATATTCCGTTTTTTATTTCATGGTAATCCGTATACTAGTGATGGAAATAAATCAATTTTTGTAAAATCTCGCGCGTTTATGTCAAAAGACGCTCTAATGTCTTGACTGCTATTATTATATTCGCGTCTTTTGACGCTCTAATGTTCCGAGTGGTTAATAAGGAAATTTCAGAATCTTAGTGGAGTTGTGATACTCTTATCCATTTGGGAGCACCCATGGCTATGTGTATTGCTTTATTCTGGAATGTTTGAAGTTTTTTCAAATTTAATACTGACCTGATGTTGATACAGAAATCGTCACAATAGGCGAGTTTGAGGTCCGAAAAGTGGGAAGCCTACGCCCCCGCCCACGCCTTTCTCTGTTGCACATATGTTTTTATGCATCTTTCTCTTTTGCTTACGGTCATTGTAAAGTCAGTGAAGTGACTGTACCTGTTCTAGAATGGATCGTATAAAGTTCAGGTCGGCATTAAAGTTTGGCGCGTACTGTACAAAGGTGTTCAGCTCTATTGTAGTAGTTGGTTAACATTTGATTTGTGTGTTTAATAAAGTTGTTTGTTGTTTTGCAGGTTTCCGCAATCATAGACGTAGACATTGTACCAGAAACGTGTCGTAGAGTGAGACTACTGAAGCACGGATCTGACAAGCCCTTAGGATTTTATATTAGGTGAGAAATTCTTTATCTTTTTATGGTCATGCCAGTGGGGAGAGCTGTCTTGTTGTTAAATAGAATCACTTCGAACATCGATATGTTTAACATCAATGAAGCACAATTCAAACAAAATGAAATGAATTGAATTTTTTTCCTGTACATTATCTCCACGCAGGAGGCCCTGACGAAAATGATTTCCCTCAAGGCCAATCTCATCTTAGGGGATCCTGTGTGGAACATCTTTTTAGGGAAAAGGAGGAGAGGAAGTTCTGGGAAGGAAAGTAAGTATGAGGGAGGAATGAAGGGAAAATATGAGTATCCTGGAGTGACGGACTTATGAATCCATACCTCCAACTGCGATGCAAGGGGATGGGTCGAGAGAGTCCAGCCAGAGAGGTAAAAAGGCCTCCCTCAACCAGCCTCTCTCGATCCGGCCTGCCACGTAGAAGGTGGGCAGACGCATCCGGCCTCAAAACCTAGACAAACTTCACCCTAGAACCCGAGCACACCTGCTAAGTTCACCAACCATTTGGGGTGACATTGTGTCAGAAGTGTTGGTTTTTCAATAAAAGGTTCTCGGGGCGGCAGTATCCATACCCGCCTCCCAAATTAACTGGAATGAAACAAACAATAGAAAATTAAAATAAATATTTTAGACTTATTTCATTTTTATAAAATGATTGAAGTTTTTCAAGCTTTCATTGTCCAAGGTTTAGCAGTGAACCTGTTAAGTGCAAGGCGTAAGTGATCAGGCTTGTAAGCAATATGGGTGACATTGTAATAACATTTGTTGTGTGTTTCAGAGATGGCACCAGCGTGCGGGTATCGGCAGCGGGGGTGGAGCGCCAGCCCGGAGTGTTTGTGTCCCGCCTGGTCCCCGGAGGCCTGGCCGAGGGCACGGGGCTGCTTGCCGTGGGAGATGAGGTGCTCGAGGTCAACGGGATCGAGGTGGCCGGGAAGACCCTTGATCAGGTAACCAACTAACCTAACTCAAATACATACCACCGAGAGCTTGGCTGTAATGCCTACAATCGTGGTGTTTTCCTGTAAATCCTTGAGGCTGTGGTATCTAACCTAACCTAACTCATTTAAATACCCACTAGTGTTACCAATGTAAGGTGATTTTTGATTTATTTCATTATCTATATCGGCTTGGCGATAGACATGCCCAACGAGCGTGTAACCATGCTCGAGAAATTGATATAAAATCGTCCTCATTTAACCCGTAGGGATGGCAAGAAATTTTAATAAATAAAAAGATTTTTTGTTTAAACCCCTCAGGCTGTAACTATTATTTTCATAACTCTATTGTGACTTATCTTTTAGCATATGAAAATAATCAGCATAGTATTGAATGCGAAATGAAACAAGTAATTTCTTAACAAGCAAATTTATTACAAACTGGAGGAAAACAGTTTCATCTTTATCTTAGACTCTATTAAAGTAATTTAATATAATTATTAATCTCAGGGAGTGGTTCAAGGTCCTATGAGAATCACTTGAAAAGTGAAATTGGCAAGGAAGTCTACCTACGTTAAGCTAAACATGTGACAAGAGTGTGGGAATACGGGCACTAACCTGTAATTGCATGTAAATGTCGGGCGCCTGGCCAGTCTGTTGAACATGATCATTTAACCTTTTAAATGCCAGTAAGTAGAAGTGTAGCTGTGCACAGCAGGCCGTGAACTTTTAATCAAAAAAAATAATTTTAAAATCTTATTTTTAAAAAAAAATAAAAAAAACCAAAATCAAAAAAAATAAAAAAAATTTAAAATCATCCCAATAGATCTCTCTGTGTGTTCCATACTTTAAATTAATAAAAAAATGGGACATATGTACGATACAGAGGCTCAAAAAGAGCGAGAATACTCGCTATTTTTCTATGGCCGGCCTGCTGGGCACGGCCAAGAATGCGAGATATCTCGCTCTTGGCACAGAAGCGGTTAAATAATATATAGTAGACTAAAAACCAGTAATTGGTAAAGAGAGAACTAACTCCACACGCGTAATCAGACTGGAGATTTTCAGGTCCCAGGAAATCCAACTCGTCCTTTCACGAAATATCCGTTGAGTGCCATCTTGTAAAAACCCATCTCCAGATGTCGCCACCGTAGATGCTTTGCATTGAGTAACATCTTGCTGGAAGTCGGACGCTCTCACGTACTAGGGCGTTCAAACAAGTCAACATATAATATGCGTAGTCAACATACAAATGTAACAAGTAAGAAACTGTTACAAGGCCTTGGACCTATTTTGTCGGAAGGTCAAAATATTTCCGTTTTTCAATAAGATCCAAATAAATGGAATATTTTTTATCTATATCTGAAAACTAAAAACTGTTTTTGAAAGTTGATGAAATACACTTTCAAATTGTATAATTCAAAATAAACATATAATTTTTTAAATAGAAAATTTTTGAATGCATATACAATATAAACTTTTAAAAATGGTTCACCTTAGGTTTTTTCTAATTAAATTTACTGATAACAAAAATAAATAAAAACACATTCATAATTCATTAGACAAACATTATTTTCACCTCACTTTTTTATCGTTCCATGTTAGAATAATTAATAAAAAATTCCCAAATTTTCATATATTTATTTCAAAATGCGATTTGAAAATTTGGTTTCATAAAGGTGTACATTTTACTTCTTTTGCTGTTAGTTTTTGTATTTTATTGTAAAGCGTGGTCTTTTCTCTTTCTACACCGTTTATATCGTGTTTCTCACTATGATAGTAAGAGAGATACAACGATTTCTATGAAACCTCTATTAGTTGTTCCCAAAACCGAACAAATAGACATTAAGGGTTAACCGTGGTTTAAACCGTGCTCGGGAAATCGATATAAAATCATCCTCATTTAAGCCTATCGATCAGCCAAGCGATTCTATATCTTTTGTGGGATCGTTATGAGATAATGGACATGATCTGTCAGATTTGTATGATTTATTTGCTTTTTCTATGTACACTGTACATTAAATGAATAAATAATCTTGCATACTTGCAGGAATTGGTGTTTAAAACGATCTAAACTAAAATATGTGACAGTAAATATGTAATGATCCCACAAAAGATATAGAATCGTTATGCTGATATAGTTATTGATTTGACCGTTCTAGGTCCCATGGTATTTTATTGACTTAGAACAGTGATGGGCAAAGTACGGCCCGCGGGCCAGATCCGGCCCGCAGAGGTATTTAATGCGGCGCGCCGACGATCTTTAATTTAAAAGAAGAAATACAAGATGTTTTAAAGAATAGAACAGAGAAATGGTCTGAATTCCAGATCTTGGAAAACAAAGATTGGCGTACCGATTTTGCATTTTTTACCGATTTGCTCGAACACAATAAAATAAAATTTTGCAAGGTGGGAATCAATTTTTAGATGAGCTTTGGGGTTGTATGAAATCATTTAAAAATCAGCTTTTTCTGTTTTATAACTGAATTGAGAAGAATGATTTAACTCACTTACCGCGCTTAGAATCCGTGGCACCAGTGAGTGAGAACAAACGAAATAATTCAGTCGGGCGTTGAAGAAACTTCACACAGAATTTGAAACTAGGTTTCAAGATTTTAAGAATATTCAGTCATCGCTTGATGTTTTTTCAATGCCGTTTAATGTGGACCGGAGAATGTACCTGCAGAATTGCAGTTAGAAATTATTGAAATGCAGTGCAGCCCCCATTTAAAACAATTGTTCTTAAATTCTGAAAAAAATTTTTTTTATAGAACACTGCCGAAAACTGAATATCCAAAGATAATTGATCACGCCCAGAAAATAATAGCGATGTTTGGGTCGTCGTATGTCTGCGAACAGACTTAGATATAGATTTTACAAAATATAGATTTTAAAACAAAATGCATTTTGGCTATACTCCTGGCCGTCCTCTGAAATTTCTTAAACTTTCTGGCCCCCCATGAAGAAAGTTTGCCCACCACTGACTTAGAATGTTGTATGTTGTGTCAGGTGACGGACATGATGGTGGCCAACAGCTCCAACCTGATCATCACGGTGAAGCCGGCCAACCAGCGCGCCGTGCTGGGCAGCGCCGCGGCCGCTTTACCTCCCCCTCCCAACCGCCGCGCATCACTCTCCCAGGCCTCCAGCAACAGCCACCACAGTGAGGACCCTGACGACAGGTATTGTAACCCTATCCTATGCTAAACATCCCAACATTACTCTTTCCAATTCTCTTCCCTTCAGCCTCAAACATATCCAAAAGTTCTACAGACTCCGGACAGTTGAGACTCTTGCGCGGTATTCACATTAAAAATGGTCACACACATATCGCCTCTGTTTGAGCCGTTTAGAATTCTTTGTATGAAACTCCATACTGCAAAGCCAAAACCTCCTAGATCACAATGCCGGGACACTGAATGCAATCAGCCTTCTAACTTGTATGAAAACCTCGAAAAAAAATATTTTTATTTATTTATTTTAAATTACTGAAATATTTTTAAGTAATTTAATAAATAAGAATAAAGAGAAAAAAATACGTAAAATGAGAATTTTTGTGTGATCCCATACAAGTTAGGAGGCTGATTTGAACGAGTGTCTCGGTCTTGTGATCTAGGAGTTTTTGGCAATGCACACTAATCAGCATCATGACGACATCGCCTTGTCCCGGACAAGCTAGTGAAATGAGGTGATGCGGTGCCAATCAGATGCCGAGCTGATATGCGTGTGATAACCTTTAAAGTGTCTCCCAACTATTGTGAATGAATGACGCTTTATGGAAATTAAACACCTTCACAACACTTGTGTCTTTTTAAATACATACATCTATTTGAATTTCGCTTTTGGTTGTTTGAATGAATGAAGTGGAAATGATGGACTCGTTGTCGATAGCAATGCAGTCTATCAATTTTTGGTGGCAATCACGCATACACAAGTGAACATATACGCATTAATTAATTAATGTTATTGTTGCATCTGAAACTGTGTTCGAAGTGACAGCCTCAAATGCAACAGCCAAAATGGACTAAATTATACAAAATACGAACTGTGTTTGTTTGAAGTTGGAGGATTATATGTATGGCAAGACTATGGACTATAAGGAAGTAGGAAAACCAAGCACTTACCAGTTAGAAGCCGGACACAACACATAACAACTCAACCAGTTACTTCAAATGTCACAAGTCATCTCACACAATGCACTGATTGTTATTTCAAATGCTTTCTTCAGCTAGGTGACATGGTTGGGTAGGATGGATAAATGACATTCCGGTAGGAACTATGCATATTATCATTTCAAAACCAAACAGTTATAATAACACCTGTATAATATCTATGATAACGAAACGCACACTGCCGCGAAATACTAAAGGATTTGGATCAAAAAAGCGAAAATCAAACACTTGCTCATATCCGATGCGATAGAAATTTAACGTGTGGGTTGGGTGGAACATAATAATAGTCTAATAGCATTCCAACTAAGATATATTTTGCCTTTCAGATTTGACCAAGATGAGATAGTGGACCTGACGGGCGTGACCCTCGAGGACACGGGCTCCGACCCCCTGCCGGAGGGCTCCCTCTACCATCAGCACCAGCACTCCTCACGCCGCAGCCTGCACTCGGCCACTGACGATGGCCAGGTCCTGCACCTGTGAGGGGCCAACACACTTACTGCAGACGCTCAGTGGCCACTTTTGGGGGGTAGATAATTGGCAGAACCTCGTAAGAAAGATATTGGTTTTTGCATTTTAATGGTATCTTAATAAAGGTGACCTTGTCTTTTGTTGTATCACAGTAAAAATGACCTCATATTTGTGAAAACTTGTTAATAGTCACATTGTTTATAGTGATATCTTGATAATGGTGACCTTGTCTTTAGGGAGAACTTGGTAATAGTGACGTAGTCTGTAGTTGCAACTCGATAATGGTGATCACAGTTTTGCAAAAACTCGATTATAGTCTCATTGTTTATAGTAATTTCTTGATAATGGTGACCTTGTCTTTAGTAACGGTGACCTTAGATTTGTGAAAACACCTGGTTACACTGTTTATAGTGATATCTCGATAATGGTGACCTTGTCTATGGGTAGAGAACTTGTTAATGGTGACCTTGTACCTGTGGGCTAAAATATTTACAAAAAACACGAAATTGTAATTATTAATATTAACAAATAATGCATCTTCAATGAAACTGAACCAAAAAATACACTTATGAAGTTGGTATTATAAAGATTTGATCAGAATCATTCCATTTCTATCTTACGAGGTTCCGCGCTTTCACCGTTGTTCGTTTTAGTGTGGTGTACTCTCCACAAAACCTGCAAAAGGACATGAAATGTACTTAAAATGCGTCAAAATTGTGGTTTATCACCCTGAAATGAAAGTCTCCCAACGAGCCATGTCTTTGCAATAATAATATACGAGTTAAATGCCTAGTTACTTAGAAATAGTTTGTTGGGTTTCTAAGCAGCTAAAAGAACATTAAGTAGAGGTACGGAAAAGGAGAAATAATATTATAAGACGAGAGTTTCAACTCTTGCACTGTCTTCCGCTGGGTAATGTTGTTAGTTTTAGTCAGAACAGAAGGACAGTGCAAACAAGGACTGCAAACATCAAGATATCAAATAATAATAATAATAGTATGTGGTAATTCTCAGGTTGGCAATCATGAAGATATCAAGTAATAAGTTGTGATAATGGACTGCTGTTGTAAAGTTATCATTATTAATGTTGTAATTATCGAGAAGACAGCAGATGTGTTGTCATCTGCAAGACTGTAATGCTGAAGATATCAAGTAATTGTCAAGATTGGAGTTGAGATGAAGTCATATACATAATGTGTTTTAATTTTCGGGACTTCAATCATGAAGATATCAAGTAATATGTTGTAATTTTCAGGACTGTAATCTTGAAAATGTTGTGTCAAGAAACATGTTGTAATTCTCATGACTGCAATCCTGGAGATATCAAGTACTTAGTATGTTGTAACTACCAGGACTACAGATAATAAATATGTTGTAACTCTCAGGACTGCAATCCTGAAGATGTAAAGTACTTAATATAATGTAACTCTCAGGACTGCAATCCTAAAGATATCAAGAACATAATATGTTGTAACTTTCAGGACTGCAATCCTGAAGATATCAATAACAAATATGTTGTAACTTTCAGGACTGTAATCCTGAAGATATCAATAACAAATATGTTGTAACTTTCAGGACTGCAATCCTGAAGATATCGAGCACATTGTAAATATGTTGTAACTTTCATGACAGCAATCCTGAAGACATCAAGTATGTACATATTATGTTGTAACTCTCAGGACTGCAATCCTGAAGATATCAAGTACATAAAACATTATAATTATCAAAACTACAATTCTGAAGATATCATGTACGTTATAAATATGTTGTAATTCCTAGGATTGCAGTCTGGATGAAGTTTTTGTAATTCTCAATATAGCAATGATAGAGTTATGATATCAAATGATAAATGATATTATGTTGTAATTGTGGTAATCAATTAACTGCATTCACAACACAGAGGCAACCCAGAAATCTGGTTGCACTCTCGAAATATGTTAAAAATTATAATATTATATTGTGTGTGTCGTAATAAATTTTAATAATGCTCGGGACGAGTAGGTAAAAACAATAAAATAATTCTGATGCTGCCTTCGTGTGACTATTTGTTTAGGAAAAAGTGGATATTAATGATAATAATCCTTACATTCCAATTATGCTTATTTGCAATGACCACCGTTGATTACACTGATTAAATTATATGTTTTAAATTTAACAAGCATCAATATTCAAAATAATTAAATTCACCTTTAAAATATGTATGTAATGGTTATGTTAGCCCACCGACAGTTGGCTCGCCGACAGTTGATCCGCCGACAGTTGGCCCGCTGACAGCTGATCCGCCGTACAGTTGGCCCGCCGACAGTTGGCTCGCCGACAGTTGGCCCGCCGACAGTTGGCCCGCTGACAGTTGATCCGCCGGACATTTGATCCTTCTGCCAATTGATCCTTCGGACAGTTGATCTAAAGGATTATTTCTTGTGTACATTCTCATCTGTAAAGAACGTATTCAGGGAGGATATGCTGCCGTATTACCAAAGTTGATTTACTTATATCTGCAGGTGTCTTGTGTGGAAATGCTCTACATAAAATATTTTTACTAACAATAATCTGCACTGCTTGCTCCTTCGAAAGTAGATATATAACGCATTTCCTAAACAGACTACACATATAAGTAAGTCTTATTTTGTTATTCGGCCGTATAGACTCGGAATTATTGTTAGTAAAAACATTTCTATGCCGGATTTCCACTCAAGACACCTGCAGACAGAAGCATATCGACTTTGGTTGTACGGCTGTATATCTCTTTGCATACTTACTTGAAGAAGTAATCTTTTCATCATCTGTCCGAGGGATCAAGAATTGTCAGTGGGCCAATTCGTCGTTGGATCAATTGTCAGTGGGCCAATTGTTGTTGGTTCAATTGTCATTGGATCAATTGTCAGCGGGTCAATTGTCGTTAATCAATTTTGTCACAATTGTCAGTGGGCCAATTGTCGTCGGATCAATTGTCGGCAGGCCAATTGTCATTGGATCAATGATCAATTGTTAAAAAGGGTGTCAATAAATGTGATTCTAGACTTAATTTTGCACCGATAATGGCATATTTAATTACATAGTATTATCAGCTTACTAGGAAAATATACATTCAAAACAAACAATTTAATAAGAATGAGATACTATTTTGACATGCTTCACACATTCATTCACAGAAGATGACCTTTTGTATTAATTTTTTACAAGGCATCTTTGGGAGTCTATCTCATAAGTATTGTTTTTGGCCACCTTCCAAGAGATACAAAAAACCGGTTGCGAGATTTTACGCATTGGGAGCAATTTAGTAGAAGATTATTCAAATTAACGCTTTTCCGGAGGACATGAAAGCATTGCCAAATGTTCTTCTTTTACCTCGAAACTAGTTAATCTCATCGACCATAATAGATTTGAAACACGTGCTTAACATTGTTATGCGTACCAATGAACTGTAAATCTTTACAGGATAGCTGCTTTTGATATTACCACGTTTACAGAATGGCGATGGCAAAAACGGCAATAAACGTATGTTCCTTATCACAATAATGATGCGGCTCTTTCTTACACATTAAATAATGGTGAGATAACGGATGAGACACACAATGCACGGCCTCCGTGGTTGAGGGGTAAGGCTCTTGACTCGTAATCTGAAGGTCGTGGGATCGCATCCCGGCGTGGACAAATAAATTTTATTAGTGTAATTTGTGTTATTTCACAATTTATTCATTTAAAATTATATATATAGTATAGGTGTGACACATTCTAGAGTGGAAAATACTCTCATTGTCGCCCTGGTGTAAGACCACCATTCAGAATTGAAATGTCGCTTGAAATTACTTTAGCCGTGTTTGGTGACTAGATCTGACAAATTCCTCTCCCCTATCTCCTTCCCCTCCCCACGTACCGTCAGCCTCATAACATACCCCAATTGGGAATGCCATAGTCTCACTGGCTCCAGACGGGAGCAAATGGGACTCTTGTGAGGTATTCACATAAAAAAAATAATAAAAACATATGTCTTTTTTCTCCAAACGAAAAAGAAACAGACATACGTACAATGTGTGTCTCATCTTTTGTCTCGCCATTATTTAATGTGTAAGAAAGAGCTGCAGCATTATTGTGTTAAGTAATGTATGAATATTGCCTTCTTTTGAACCGTCGCCGTTCCGTAAGCTTGAAAATATTAAAAGCACCGATTATCTTTAACTTTGACAGATTTGTATTTGTAGCAATAACGTTTTTTGAAATAATAACAATTTTAATTAATTATATCTAACAAAGCTTTTACATAATATCACAAACTGTCTTTTAGTAAATAATGTGGATAAAATATTAACGGTCAATTATGCATACTTAGTTTCACTAAAACATCAATGACATAGGCGTAGTGAATTTAAATGAATTTGTCTAGTGTTGTATTATAGTGTTTCTGCTGTACTGTTCTAACTTTAAGGCCCTTCTACACAGGGATATGCAAGTATCCAATATTCACGTTGATCGGCTGCCATAGGTCACCCCAAGTGATTCGCTACGTTTGGTTACTTAGCAGATGTACTCGGGTTAATGGGGTGAGGTTATTCTAGGTCTTGGCGGCGGATGCGTTTGCTCTTCTACAGCATGGTGGGCCAGATCGGGAGAGACTGGTTGAGGGAGACCTTTTGACCTCCAGCCGGACTCTCTCGACCCATCGCCTTGCAAAGCAGTGGTAGGGATGGATTCATATGTCTGTCACTCCTGGACCCCAGATTCCTACCCACCCTTCATGCCAGCCCACCCTTTACCAGAATTTCCTCTCCTTCCTTTACCTAAGAGAACCTCCACACAGTATCCCCAAAGATTATACTTCATCACCATCATCAAACTTCATTACCGCTTGGGTTTTAGACCCGAATGGGCGACAGTTGTCTCTCTCATATAGTACTTCTAATGACCTCTGTTGAGACACCTTAAAACTATATATAACTTTCTATGCTAAAGACATCTGTTGAGGGACAATCATTGTCAAATTCTCGAGACAAATTAGAATGCATTCATAAGCTCACTTATGTACAATCTAACAGTTGCTGTAGGTGCCATTCTATGTTGACTGTTTTGTTACTAGCATTGATCGAAAGCACACGGATTATTACATAACGCCTGACAAGCAACACCATGTTTTAAGTCTTGGCGACACAAACGTCGACAACATGCGCAGTTGGACAGCAGTAGTCGTCCGGTTGAAATGTCTAGTATCTGATACTTGCATATCGCTGTGCAAGAAAGGCCTGATAGTTCTATTCTGCCAATTATAACTGTGTTAACATTGTCAGTCTACAATACTTGTACAAATACGGTGATGTTTAGACGTATCTTTCCCAATCGTAGAGGTATTTTAATTGGTCGAAACGTTCAATGCATTTTAATCATCATCATGGAGAGGCCTGGCCACCTTTAAAGGTTTTTACTCTTCTAATTTTGGTTAAAGCCATTATTTTAAACAATGTTTCTGTAAATTAGGATAGTTTCACCATTATAAGATCTGTTACTAATACTTTTTACGGTGGTCGTATCACCTACACGCAAGTGTGTGAGTCTGTTTGAAGCACATCTTGCATCTAGCACAATAGCGGACAGCAGTGCACGTGATCAAATTTTGACCAAAGCTATAGGAAGACAAAATGAACCATCATATAACCGAGGATCTTACAATGGTGATACTGCTCTAGTCCTAATTGGAATACCTCTATGATCCCATGATCAGTAATGTTGTTATATTATATCTTATCCATGAATTATTCTATTTAGGAATCTGAAGCAATTTCAAATGCCTTTTTTCATAGGGAAGTTAATATTTAGGATCCGTCCATCATTTATGATATTGTTAGCAAATTGTTGGTCGCTTTCGCATGATTACGAGGCGTGCACGAATTACCCGTTGTCACAATGAAAATAATGTTAATATCAGCTAAATGTATGAATCATTATTTCTATCAATGATGTTTAATTTATTGTCACATTTAGTTCTCAATATAAAACCATAAGTTTAGAATTGTTTAACTCTCGATTTGATTAACGATCTAATCGACGATTACCGAATTTTCGGGCTGTTTCCGCGTTTGTTTGATCAAGGTGTGATCAGCCGTCAAGCATAACAGCATGATCGTTAAGCTTGACTGCAGATTTAATTTATGCTAAACGAAACAGGCCGACGGCGTCGTTTAAAGGTAACCGTTAAAATGTCATAAATTAAAATGGTGCTAATCATTGATTCTATCGTCGATCAAATATTCAGAGATTGCAACAACCCAATCTTAGATATCATAGTCGTCACTTTTAGTATCCTGCTTTCCAATCTAAGTTTATATATTGTGAAATTCTCTTATAAGGTTTTCATTTCTTAGGCATGAAAACTTCTTTCATGAGAACCTTATAAGTGAGTTTAACTATTTTTACAAGGTTCATTTAGTTACAAGCTCAATCTTTTGATGATTTTTAAATCTTTCCATGTTGATTTGTACCAACCTTAAAATCATAATTTAGCGTTTGCGTTTTAGCCGGCCGTTTGTCGTCCCGATTTGTAATTGTCGTCATAATGTCGTGCTATTTTGGAAAGTGACTTGTTGAGTATTAATAGTGTTATGTACTTGTCTGTATGATTAACTGTGCACACATTTACGTTACAATGCACACGAAATAGACGAAACCTAAAAACAATTTTTTAAATAGAAAGTTTCGACTAAAAATGTGGAAATGTAATATAAATTATGTGATTTTGATTGAAAGCACTGATGTTTTTAACCCTTTAGATGCGTAAATTCAATAAAAGAGGCCAATTTTAAGATATCCCACGATGCATTATAGATTTTTTTCTATTATTGTGTGTTGCGTAAAGGATGTGTGTTTTTTTAATGGCGTTGAACGAGTTTATCCAAATTGTGACTCTTCTGTAAAAAATGTGTCATTTTGATTTAAATTTAGTAAAATTACAATATTTCTATTAATATTGTGTAAAATTAAATAATGTACGAAAAATTTATTAAAAATTGTGGTTTTTACATGTTGTGTGGGGTGGTTTTGAATTGATCAGATGTTGGTACATAATAATTGATTGAAAACCATAAAAAAAAATTCTAAAATTGTAAAAAAATTGATGAATTAAATTGTCTAAAACAGCATGTATGAACAAAACGACACACGGTTTCCTATTAACTGACGAAAATGTTGTCTGAAGCTGTAAAATGTGTTAAATTGGATAAAGATTGATGACTGTATTTACAATAAAGTGTTAATGTTGAGATCGCCAAGTATTTATCAAAACGAAGGTAACTTCAAATTCGAGCTTATTTTTCAAACAAGGATACAATATGTATTAAGTCTTGACTTTCTAGAGGAATATTCCATTGCAAAATACGACAACATAAAATCTTGACATTTTGCCAAATAAATTATTTTTAAACTATCTTCAGCTATAATATACAAGGTGTATTTATAACTTACCAGGATTATTTGATCAAACATAAAGGTCTGTTTACACGCAACGTTTTAACATTCCATTATAATTATTTAATTAAAATGAAATTGAACATTTTAAATAATTGTTGTACATTCCCAATTATTTTTTTTCTTGGTGGTGATTCTTGTAATACCAGTATTAAAAAAAAAAGTATTTCGATGTTAAAATGAAATTTGCTATTGCATTATTTTTGTGCAGACCAATTAATAACATTTCTTTCTTTATATAAGATAAGACCGCACATCCCTTATTTATTGCTTTGTACTTAAATTTATTTTGGAAACCTTTTGTTAAAGGATTGTTTTTTTTATTATTATTGATTGATTGCCGTAGGAACTTCCATGAATTATAATTTTAATGTATTTATATAGTTCTCTAGTACGACGGTGTTTTTGTAAAAAATTATGACAATAACCAATTTAACGATTATTTATTCTCCTATAAAAGATATTACGCATCCGTAATTTATAACGCATTACTGAAATTCAAATGTAACATTTTCATCAAATAACCAAGCAGCGCCATTTTGTGTGTGTGTGTTTTTTTTTACATTTAACATTTGTTAAACATGAATTCTAGGTCCATTTCGGCCTCTGCACAATTTTTGATTAGCATAAAAAGCACTGCTGTCATATTGTTATGCTTATCATATTTGACAGCCTCCGTGGTCGAGGGGTAAGGCTCTTGACTCGCAATCCGAAGATTTCGGGATCGAATCCCGGCATGCGCAAATAAACATGCGCAAATACATTTGATTAATTTGTGTTATTTCACAATTAATTGATTAAAAATGATATCCATATACATAGTATATTTGCGGCACGCTCCAGAGAGAAAGATGCTCTCAGTATCGCCCTGGTGTAAGACCATCATTCAGAATTGAACCGTTGCTTGAAATGAGTGGAAGATACTCCTAGTATCGCCCTGGTGTAAGACCACCATTTATAATTGAAAAGTATCTTGAAATGGCTTTAGCCAGTACTTTCCCACCTTCCTATTCCTATCTTCTCCCTCTCCCCACTATCTTCAGCCCCACAAAATACCCCAATTTTAGGATGCCATAGTCTCACTGGCTCCAGACGGGAGCAGCTAGGACTCTTGTGCAGTATTTATATTTAAAAAAAGCTGATCCCAATTTGATTAACTTTAACAGGGGGCCAAGTGTCAAAAAACAAAATGGCGCTGATTGGCAATTTGATAACAATGTTACAATTGAACTTCTGTGAAACACGGGACTTTAATATTTGTTTACCCACTGGAGCGACAGTGCAATTTAAAACTTTTGTCTCTGGTTGCTCGAGATTTTTTGGTGTCCATTTTGGATATTTTCCGCCCACATTAAAAAAAATCATACATCCGATTTTTAATATGGAGACATACAAACTGATTATAGTTCTATATAGCCAATGAATTCAACTATCTTTTGTCGATTATTACATTATTCGTAGGATTTATAAAAAAAAAATTATAAAATCGTAATCTTCTCCTTATTAACTTACAAATAAGGGAAAATTTGCCAAAATTGGCAGCAAAGCAATCCGAGGCTTTTTAAATAGTGCCATATTGTGGCAAAAAGCTCTCTAGTGGAATCAAATTTAGATCATTCTTTATACATTAACACCGCAGTACTTTTCCACAAAGGATCAATATTCTATGACTGATTTCTGTATATACAATTATTATTGAATACAGTTCGCGTATTGATTTTGTATTATTTAACTCCTTATTAGTTATATCGTTAAGTCAACATTATTATATTTACTTAAGATTATCTTTGTTGTCACACGACTCTATCAGAGTTTTACAAACTGCAACTAAGCATTCCATCATACAGGTATTTTATAAATAAAAAAAACAATTGCATAATTATTCCAAATGATGAATTTCATAGATATATATAAAAATCTCACGTCACGATATTTGTTCGAGATAAACTCCGAAACTACTTAACCGATTTTGACGAAATTTGGCTTACTGTGTGTAATTTGGTCCAAATTAAAAGATAGGATAGTTTTTATATCGATTATTGACTTCAATATTTTTTATTTGCGAATTAAATGTTTGTTATAGGACAATGCTTTTTAATTATTTTTAAGTTCCACAAGTTTCTAACAGATGGCGGTGTGAGTTAATTTATCAACACAACACTTGGTTATCTAGGTTGGGTAACCATCAAGTAGATGCATTGTGTTTCGTTAGCCACAGCAACATGTGGTCGGGTCAGCTAGTATCTCTATGAAACTTTAGACTACATGTTAAAACAAGTGACCAATTTGATAAATTCTCATTTAATCAGTGAACAGATTGCAGTTTTAACAGCATACTTGTTAAATGTTCTACCAATATTTCAATGGAAATTGCTCAGAAGAACTCCGCTTCATTGATTGTTTTACATTTGCAAATGAGAATGACCCGTTTTTACAACCCATTGTGGAATTATTTGCTGGCTTCTATAACATGGGTCTCGTCAAGACCTTCGCTACTTCCTCTTTCGAAAAGACCCTCCACACAGCATACTCAAAGATGACATATACCCCCATGGAAACCTCAGGGTCCCCTGTGTGAGGGTGATATAAAAATATTTAAAATTTTAAACCATTATATTAACCGCAGTTAAAATAAATTATATTATGCATAGACTTCAGTCATATTTTAATATTTTAACTTTAAATTAGAAAAAAATTGTTTTTCTGGATATCAGGGTATTATAGCAAATGATTTTTTAAGTCTAAAAACTTCTTTAGCACCGTTGTGATTTGAAACTTGATGAAAAGAAAAAGCGACACTAAAACGAGACAAACACATACATCCATAGGATTTAGCCTGCTAGAGAATGAGATAGAATAATCGGTCTCCTCTTTGTGAGGTGCTTTGTAGCCTCTCAACTCTTGTCTACTTTAGTTTTCTGAAGGTTTTACACAAATATTTTTCTTATCAGCTTAAAACCTGTACTTAAATTTTATCCTGTACTTAAAATTATGAAAATCATTATTTGGAATACTTATGTTATGTTGATATATATAATCTAAAAGTTTGTATGTAATAATACGTAGTGGTGTGCATGTACATATAATTTGTTTTTCCATACATTATGTACTTAATCTTTTTACAATAACATAAGGCATCTATTTGTTTTTTAAGAAAGTGTTTAATTTTTTTGTTTGTTTTTATTTTATGTGAAATTTTCACAAGTAATTAACTATTTTGATGTTTTCAAATCTTAGATGATTTTTATTAAAAATTTCTATTGCAAAAGACATATTTTCATACATAGTATTTATTAATTAATTAATCATGTTTTTTTATTAACAAAATTATTATTTCTAAAACACAGTTCGATTTCTCTACGAAAATCACAAGTTAACATTAATCTCACAGAGCATTTAAAAAAATAAATAATCTCATTACGTTTTGTACATATTTTAATTGCATTTAAATAGTTTGTTGCAACATAAATAAATAAAATCGTTTGTTGCAGCTACATTGCAAAAAATTGCGGAGAATTTACGTTGGATGCAAAAAAAAAAGTATTTTGTTACAATTATTATTATAATTATATTTCTTTGAGTTCTTTAATTTTTTAACATCCTTAGAAATGTAAGATGTTAAATACTTAAATAATGAATATACAACATATGATTAAAAGAGAATATTTTAACATTTAAGGTATAAGAATAAATAAAATTGAAAAACATTTATATTTTTTTATTTTATGTATGAAATTTTTTTAACGTTTACTAAAATTTCTGTTCTCTATATTAGAGAGATGTGATTAAATTAATGATGTTACAATATATATAGACACGCTGTATAAATCTCAAAGTGGCAAGCCAAAAGCAAGTCAATTGTATACGTCACATAAGGTTTTGTGCTACCTCTAAGTAAATAGCATTAAAAGAGTGCCAAAATGCCCTCGTGTGTGACGAGAAAATGTTTTCATTACTCGGCAAACACTAGTAAAAGCCAAGGAATAACATACCTTACTAATATTATAAATGCGAAAGTTTGTATGAATGGATGTGGCGTTACTCTTTCATGCAATAAATACTAAATGGAATATAAAAATTCTTTCATTAATCGAAAGCTACATTATTTGCGAGTAACATAGGCAGTAATATATTGGTAAGCTCTGGCGTTATGAATTAGCTGTGGCATTATGAAATTATTTATTATATGTTTATTGGCAAAGCGTGTTGTTAAGTAAATGTTTGATGTAAGCTGTCATTTGGTTATTTGTTTAGGTTACTATGGAGATTTCGTTGATAGCGAAAATTCAAATATGAGTATTCTAATATGAATATTTAATGTAGGTAGATACAAATATAAAATAGGTACTAATCTACATTTTGACCTAAGCCGACAGCTATACTAATACTATGAATGCGAAACGGAGCGTATTTGATGGTTGATTGATTGGAGGAGGGGGAGGGATAGTGCGGGGGAGTGGGGGGGGGGACGAATATGCGAGCTAAGCCGGGGGTGAAAGCTAGTCATTCATAAATGCATGCAAATTATTATTATCAATCATAATAAATAACACAATTGTTTTCTGCCTGAAGATTTTATATGTCATTAGAGAATGCAAGGCCTACTAGAGTACAGGGTCTGGGCGTACAAAAGTCAAATTACAAAGTCAGCGCTGTCACTAAGTAAACTTTACTGTTGTTTATTTATGCTTGCAGTAAAAAAACATACAAACCAGCAGTAACAATGAATACAACAACAATCGCCACCATTTGCAAACTGTCGTTGCTCTATTATAGCGTGATCAATTAACACCTCAAAATCTGTCTTGAGGTAGGATTCGATAAAAGTTTTGAATACAAAAATGCCGCCAGGTCCTACCATTTATTTCGTTCATACGCACACATTCTTCAAGTGTATCTTTGTCATACATGAATAACGTTTAATTAAGAACTTACTGTTTCTTACTTGCCACATTTTATCTTGAGTTTGTGAGACAATGGCAAGTCTACATGTATTGTAAAGTCATTGGATTCTTAAAAGTGAAAATTTCACAAAATATTATTAGTGGGTATACTATTTAATGAAAATATATTATAATAAAATGTTATGTCATAGGACGACGTAAACACACCTTTACAATTTGGCAGAAATTATCTTTTATAAATGGTTATCCATTCCCTAACATTTTGGAAGTTCTTGAATATTCCAAACACCAGGGGTTTTCAACTTCACACCTATATTTATTAAATTAATTAATATTGTGATTTATTTTTGGGGTATTATGCCATGTTGCGCTACCTCCTTCTTTAGCTAACATTTCGAACAGCATTATAGTGTCCATCATCAGGACAGACGTGTAATCGAAGATTGTGGTGAAGTGTCTGCTTATGCATGTATATAGATGTGATACCGGGTTGCCAGCTCCAAGCCTCTACGAGTTGGTATTGCAGTTTAATGTAAAATAGTTTTCTGCGTTAAGTTTTGGTGGAGTCATCAATTACCGGATATGAAGAACTATTGAGCTTAGTCCCGTCGTCTTTTTAAATATTTATGGGATTATTCAACACAATCTCCGATTACACGTCTGCCCTGATGATGGATACTGTAATGGTGTCCGAAACATTGGCTAAAGCTGGAGGTAGCGCAACACAGCATAAAACCCCAAAAATAAATCACTATAATATTTTTGGATGTTGAAATTTCAAATCAAATTAATTAGTGTTTGAATTTTTTAAATGTCAGTACATTGAAGTTTTCAAAATAATGTAGGTATGAGATCTGTAAGGCGTGTGTGTGGTAAAAACATGTACGACCGCATTACAAATGATGAGATCCAGTAAGAATGCTACGCTGAAGTGAGCGCAATGAAGAAGATTAAGAAAAGGACGCTTGGATGGTTGGTACGCATTTTTTTATGTGAATACCGCACAACAGTCCCAACTGCTCACAACCGCCTGGAGCCAGTGAGGTTATGGCATCGCTAATTGGGGTGTGTTGTAAGGCTAAAGGTAGTGGGGAGGGGAAGGAGATGGTGAAGAAGGTGGGGAAGCACCTGGCTATTCGGATCTGGTCAACAAAAATTAGGTATTTTAACAGAAAATTATTTTAATGGTGATTATAATATCCATGATTTTTCATGGGTCTGTAATGGTAAAGACAATTTTTTTTGTGTGTTAATACCGCACAAGAGTTCAGACTGCTCCTGCCTGGAGCCAGTGAGACTATGGCATCCCAAATTGGAAAATTTTGTGCAATAGTGGGGAGGGGAAGAGGAAGGTGGGGAAATACCTGTCTATTCAGAACTGGTCACCAAACACGTCTAAAGCCATTTCAAGCAACGTTTCAATTCTGAATGGTGGTATTACACCAGGCCCATACTGAGAGTATCTTCCACTCTGAAACGAGCCGCAAATATACTACATATTAGTTTTAATTATTTCATTATGAAAAAACACAAATTAATCTAATTATTTATAAAATTTATTTATTCTCTAATTTCTGTATTTTTAAATCAATAATTTGATTCCAAGTGCTAAAATGCAATATAACATGCAAATATAATATACATATACATATTAGTTATAATTAATTAATTATGAAAAAACACTAAGCTAATTATTTATAAAATTTATTCAAATTGTATTGTATGTATTTTAAAATCACAATAATTAATTTAATTCCATATGCTCCAGAGTTGGCACTTTGTGCTCCCAGCTAAAAATAAAACTGGCACTACACTCAAATGCCAATTCTCATTTCAAAATAAACACACATCGGATAAAGATCAACTCGTTCAATCAATCGATCGCTATAATATGCAATAGCAATCAGTTGACGAAAAGACAGTTAGCCAAGTGATTGTTATTGGTCAATAGGTAATATAGTGCCAAATAACTCTGTGCTAGCTGAAAAAGTTGTCTTAGGTCAATGTGACTTATACCTATACCAGTCTTCCTGTGTTTAAAACCATATGTTAAACAGTTGAATAAATAATACATAAAAAAAGGTATTTATACTTTGTGTAGCATACAAAAAGTTTCTAACGAAGATTGTGCCACTGTTTTATAATCCGTGTTGGAGTGATAAACGATTGTTTTGAACTAGAAAGAAGCATCATTTACTGTTTAATTAGCAAGTTTTTTTAATCAGTCTTCCAAGCTGTGTGACATTAAGGGCTGCCTTTGCGTTAAAAAGCCGGCAAAAATGTCCGAAATCCTCGAAATTGAAGAAGTTGATTCTTACCCACCGTGGAATTTCTCGTGGGTGATTCCGAAAGAATTAGCCGCCATGGCTTATCCAAGGAATAAAGAAAATTTGAAGTTTCTTGTGGAAGAAGGAATCAAACATCTCGTCACGCTTTGCCCCGAAAAGAAGCCCCCGATCGAGGAGTGCAAGGAGCTGAAGTGGAAGGAGATAGCTGTGGATGCGTTTGAACCGCCATCAATGAAGAATATTAAAGAGTTTTTGGATTTCTGCACAAAGTGTCGGGCAAAAGGCGAGGTGAGTTCACTTATTATTATCTTATTTCTTTTAGAGTAAAGTTTGTGAATTGCTTTCAATTTAAACTCTGGTAAATTATGTAGTAATGCAAATCGTGGATGGTCTCGGTTCGAATCTGATCTTTTCTCTGATCCGATACTATATTCCTATGAATTATGCTATTTGCCGTCCATTTTCAAGTTCATATAAAGTATAATAAACTTGAAAATGGACTGCAAAACATACAAAAAATTAACGAAGTTGTGTTTGATGATATTGGGTAAATAATAATACTTAATTGGATAATTTGTAGAGCGCCATTTTCGTGAAAAATCACCTCAAGGGCGCTTTACAATTTATTAAGAATTCTTAGGTTCTATCTAATTTTACTATTTACAAATGGATACAGAAACATACTTACTTACCTGCAGGTCACTTCCGATAAACACACTTTAATTAGAAAGTTTATGCTTGGAGAAGATACGGCTTTGCACGCGGGGGACATTATATTTAAAACACTGGACATTGCACGATTTTAGATTTGCTACCCCCATCACTATTAGTATTACATTTATGAAAAGATTTGTGGCAAAAGTAGTTGATTTTTATTTTGAAAGACTGGAGAATTTAGGACGCTTTAGGGCTGGAGAATGTTCATGAAATGACCTTTATAAACACTTACAAACAGGATTTTTTCCTACATTTTTACAAATTAGTTATTTAAAAATGTAGGATATAAACAAGGAATGGAAGGAAAAAGGATAACCATAAGGATCGCAAGTAATAAATCTGTGTCTTGGACATTAGGCAACTTTATGCCAAAAACATACTTTAGCATACCTCTTCAAACACAGAATTACCCTTGACAGTGTCGAAACTGCTCAAGATTCTATAACCAAAGGGCATAATCTTTTACTTATCCCTATTGCTAAAACAACTTTTGGCCAAAGAAATTTTAGATAAGTACTTTGCAACAAAATTACACAATGCACTTCCACTGGCTATTAAACAAAACACAATGTATCAATATAAATTGACACCAAGTCCTGGATTACCAACCAAAACAGATCCAACTTCAAAGATATTACCAAAATGAACTTAAGTATATATTTTTAGGGTGAAATGCAGAATACGCCAATGTCAGGGAATTTAATAAAAATGCACTTTCTAGATGAGAAAAGTGTGTAGAAACTCATTAAAAAAAGAATTAATGTGCGGATAGCAAAATTGAGGGAGATACAGCCGATCAAAGTTTTATAAAATTTCACTTCGCGAACTGATACTATTACTATCAGCCCGCCCGCCATCGTTGTCACTGTTATGTTGGTATCCCAGACCTGATACAAACAAGAGCCTAGATACGATTGTAGCCGACTTCGTGGGGTAAATTATAAGGCGCGTAATTATGAAAAACAGAATTAATAATATAATGTAAATAGGCACTGGAATGGAGAATCCCTCCAGACAAACCATTTAAAAACGTAGGCTGTTTTTTAATGTAAAGATAACATACACAAGCCCGCTAGAAAGGTTAGGTTAGGTTCGGGTTAACATACACAAGCCCGCTAGAAAGGTTAGGTTAGGTTAGGTTCGGTTAGGTTAGGTTAGGTTATGGGGGGGGGGGCGGGCAGATCCGGCGCTGGGTTAACATACACAAGCCCGCTAGAAAGGTTAGGTTAGGTTATGGGGGGAGGGGGCGGGCAGATCCGGCGCTGGGTTAACATACACAAGCCCGCTAGAAAGGTTAGGTTAGGTTATGGGGGGGGGGCAGATCCGGCGCTATACACATCGTATCTAGGCTCTTGTTTGTACAGGTCCGGGATACCAACATAACAGTGACAAAAGATGGCGGGCGGGCTGTCATAGTATCGGTTCGCGAAGTGAAATTTTATTAAACTTTGATCGGCTGTATCTCCCTCAATTTTGCTTTCCGCACATTAATTCTTTTTTTAATGAGTTTCTACACACTTTTCTCATCTAGAAAGTGCATTTTTATTAAATTCCCTGACATTGGCGTATTCTGCATTCCTCCCTATTTTTACAGTGGTACGATGATGTTTGTCTTGTTACTTTAAATGTAATATTGTGTTATTATTTACTACTTATATGTGTTATTGTTTTTATTATAAACTATTTTTAAAGCGTCTGCTCTCAACACAGATTTTCCTAGTGAGACAGGCATAGGACATCACAAATTGTAAGCCTACAATAAATAAAGATGAATTAATAAAATATAAAAACTCACTTGATTATAATCAAAGCTTATACTAAGGTAGTGTCTGCGAAGGAGTTTGGACACACAATCACTATTTTTATTAGTTTAAGATTTTAACTACAGTCCGACAATAATTCCGAGCACCAACTTCGATGTAATTAACAATAAACAAAAAATACAGGAAAAACGATATTTTTATTCACAACGAATAACACCAACAAAACACTTCCATGACAGTACTAATTTCCTTCTTTGGTTCAAAAGACAATAGAACTTTCAGAATTTTCTTGTATGTTCCATATTTAAAACAGTTTTCAACTAGTAGTGCTGGGGTTGGTTGGTGTAAGGTAAGAACTGGATAAATGTCGTCCTGGTAGGAACTTACTGCTATTCTGATTTAAAAACCAAACAGTCTTAATTAACTAAACATCACACCGTTTATTGCAGGGGTAGGCAGAGAGGACGGACCGCCAAACAATTCGATCTTGGCACACACTCCTTACCTCGTTCACATTCATGCATCGTCTCTTGCTCTTCTATTATTCTGATTCTTGACATGGCCCGACTCAAGTATCTGATTCACTTGGTCGTGCCATGTCTTCCTCGGGCGTCCCCGACTTTTTGTACCATTCACATTTGCATCATATATTCTCCTTACACTCCTTTTCTTGTTAATTCGCTCTACATGCACAAACCATCTGAGCGTCCTTTTCTTAACTTACACATTACGATAAATGCAGGTAACTCCATTAATGGAGGACTGAACGCCGTTGGCGACAATAAAAAACTGTCCAAAGAAGCGAAGCTAGCCGTCCATAATGAAGTGCTGGTACCTACACTAATGTATGGCAGTGAAGCATGGAACTGGCAGAGGAAGGATGAAAGTAGACTGAATGCTGTAGAAATGAGATCCCTGAGGCAAATGTATGGTAAAACCATACATGATTGTGTGAGAAATGTGGAGATCCGCAAAGAATGCAAGGCTGATGTAAGCGTAATGAGTAAGTTTAAGAAATTGGCACGATTTTTCCTGTTCCACAAATGTTCTTCACTTTCTCTGGTCCCTAACCATTCTTCTTTCAACCTTCTTCTACCTTCCCATCCTGCTCCATTCTTCCTCGTAGTCTTCATTTTTGCTTCCACTGGGGCACCCACAGTAATGATTTTCAGTATTCTATCATTTGGAATTCTTTCCACATGTCCAGCCCTTCACAGTCTTTGTGACCTACAGAATCTTCCAATGATTTCATACTCAATTAGATTCCCGGTTTCATTCATTAAAAATTAAGACAATTAATTTACGAGCATATCGATTGTCCAGTTGATGGACTAACACACATGCTCATTAATAAGCCGGTTTATGAGCATGCCCATCAACTGCACACATTTGCTCATAAATGAGCAGGCTTGGTTTCAGCTTTCTCATGAATGGGCATGCTCAAAGCCAGCAATTGAACACACATACTCTTTAATGAGCATGCTCATGTCAAACAAATGTCAACAAATGGAGTCAGTTCCATTTGCCAAGAACTAAAAAAAATAATCTTATTGCTTGCAACGCAATTATTTAAGAATCTTCTGATGAAAGAAAATAAAACGGTTGATTTGGGTCCAAGATGTCAACAAATCCGAAAATGACTAAATAATAAAAAATAAATGCTAATTTCAATAGAATGAGGTTTCATTTTGGAAGTAAAGGAACTTTTGGGGAATTGGAAAATCTATTGTGGGTATTTTAGTAAGCTTGTGTTCCAAATTCATTCGTGATTCCCATTATAAATCACGAAAAACAAGGTTTTTTCGCCTCCCCAGTGGGCTTTTTTGACATTTTTGTAAAGCATGTGCAGGTGCATCGAGATTGGATAGAAATGAGCATGCTCATAAGCTAGCCTGTTCACACATGCTTAGAGGCTCTCCCTTCCACCCGTGAATCCAATGAGCATGCTCACAAATCAAAAGGCTGTGAGCATGCTCAATTGAGCGCATACTAGCAACGTCACTGACACACATGCTACTAGGTAGCACGCTCTTTGGCTTCATAGAGCATGTTTATCTGTAGCATTAAAGTGTACCCTCTATCTGGTACAATACTCAGATTACTCATAAACACCACCAAATCAATTATAATGCACAAAAACTTGTAGACAACCAACAAAATTATGTTTTCTGGGTTACTAGTAGGAAATTTCAAAATGTCATACTAATGTACCATACCATCAAGCCTCCCGGTGTTATTTCATAGCTTATTGAAAATGTAAAACCCAGACACGTGTAAATAATATTAGATTTATGGTGAGCATTCGAATATTGCTTTCCTCATCATCTCAAAACTTAGTATTTGTAGATGTCTCACTAATCAACTGAACTATCGATATATTACATATGTATTCTAGATAATTTAATTTTCTAGATTCTTATTTGCCATGAAGTGGGAATCATTTAAATATAGGTATACTGTAATAAACCACTACTGTATTAAACCACTCAGGCCTTGACCATATTTTGTCAAAAAATGTCAGAAAATGTCTGTCGGAAAGAGAAATTCAATATTTGAAACAATCAATTTCAGCATAAGGAAAAGATGAGCTTACTTCGAACACACAAACACACCCACAACATAATACTATCAGTTGATCTTTCAGTGAGTGGTACTGAATCTTTGTCTGTTTCTCTGATAGAACAACTCGAGCCAAAATGCTTATAAATTTAAATAATTAATTGATTTAAAGACAGTTAACTAATATTTCCGTTTTACGTCTTTTGATGTAATTGCAGTAATTATGTGCTAAATAAATAAGAGAATACAGTTGTTGAAATAACTGTCTGTTTATCTTTCCGCCCACGTCAATTCTGCATTCTCACAATTATGATTTTGGCACACAAATGACTGCCGTAAAACAAAGCTCTCCCTCTTGATTTTAATTCGGAAAATCTGTTATCTATTTAAACCAGTTTGATCATACAACTTTTTTTTAATCCTTAAAATCTATTTTCTAAAGCAGCAAATAACTCTTTTTTTTCGTGTAATTTGAACTGCCTTTTCTGTCTTGAATTTTTAGGTCAAATTAATTTATTTATTTTCTATGTTAATATCTCACAAGAGTCTCAGTTGCTCCCGTATGGAGCCAGTTTGGGTATGTTGTGAGGCTGAAGTAGTGGGGAGGGAAAGGAGATGGGAAGAGGAAGGTGGGGGAGTTCCTGGCTTTTCAGATCTGATCACCAAACACGCCTAAAGTCATTTCAAGCAAGGTTTCAATTCTGAATCGGTCTTACACCAGGGCGATACTGAGAGTATCTTCCACTCTGGAACGTGCCGCAAATATACTGTATATTATTTTAAATGATTTAATTGTGAAATAATCAAATAAAATTTATTTGCTCACGCCGGGATTCGATCCCACGACCTTTGGATTGCGAGTCAAGAGCCTTACCCCTAGACCACGCCGGTCGTCAAATGTAAATAATTTTACATTATTTTCAGTAGTTGTCTGTGTAAAGATAGATAATTTTTCAAGATTAATAAAACTTGACAATCTTAACTATGCATTTGGTGGCATTTTAGTATAATGGTCCATTGGTCACACCAAGTGGTTCACTACATTCGGTGATTTAGCAGGGGTGCCGGGTTCATGGGGTGTGGTTTGTTAGGCCTTGGCGGGGGATGCGTGTGCCCACCAACTACGTAGCAGGCCGGATCAGGAGAGGCTGTTTGAGGGAGACCCTTTGAGGTCTTTAGCCAGACTCTCTCAACCCATCACCTTACATCACAGTTGGAGGGATGGATTCATACGTCTGTCACTCCTGGACACACTGAACCCTAGATTTCTAATCACCCCTCATCCCTTTTTCCTTCACAGAACTTCTTATCCTTCCTTTCCTTGAAAAGACACTCCACACAACATTCCCTAAGAAGATATAGGCCCTGAGGAAAATTATTTTCTTCAAGGCTTCCTGTGTGGAGCTAAAGTAAAAAAAAAAAAATTTAAAAATTCTCATATTATGTATCCACAAAAAAAATTCTAAATAACTAAATATTTTGCGTTTTCAATTCTAGGCTGTTGGAGTCCACTGCCGGCAAGGCCGCGGCCGTACCGGTGTGATGCTGGCCTGCCACTTCATGGCCTCCCGGAACCTGTCTCCGCACGAGGCCATGGCCGAAGTGCGCCTCCTGAGGCCGGGATCCTGCGAATCCGAGGAGTTAGAAGACGCCGTCATCCGCTACCACGACTGCCTGAGGGGCACGGCCAACGTCGAGGATGAGGTCTTTAAACCCAAGTTCAACCTGGAGACTAACGGGGAACCTGCGGCTGTAGCTTCTTAATTAATAAAATTATTTTTTATTGTTTTATATCATCTTCGATTATGTTCACCTCATCTTTCTCTTCGTCAGCTCACAAATAAAATTACATTATACCATTTTTTTTATAAGAATTCATATGGTGTGACAAATGTAGAAAAAAGTGTCAGCGGCAATTGTTTAAATTGATTTAAATGGCAACACCAGGGAAGTTTAAAGAAATACTACCGTGCGGTTAATAATTACATGCTAAAAATGTATTTAAATTGTGAAGAAGCAATAAATAAATACTACATTATTTTTAGGGTTCCATGACAGTTGAGATTTCTACGGTGCATCTATTATAGATACATAACATCATTGATAGAAACCAATTATTTTGACTTATTCGTTATTGTACCTATTCACTTTGGCCGAAAAAAAATCATTAAAAAGAATGAATTAATTTCTCAGTGCTAGCAAGAATTTTGAAGATATCCACGATGATCAAATTTACTCAATTTTACGGTTCATACTTTCCGTAAGAAGCCGATTCTACGTCATATTGTCAAAATGTCATTGGTCGTGCATTTGTTCCTGTCTGTTCCTGTCAAACTGTGAAATTCATGAGTAAAGCATAACCTCCATAACCTCACATCTGGATGTATGCATTTTATTTAAAATCAGAATTACTGTGTTGCCATAGTATTAAAAAAAAAATTGTTCCACTTTATCAAATTTCTACATTTTATTGTCTATTATTATTGGAACTTCACCCATACAATGTTCCTTGGATCTTTTGCTGTCCCATTTCATGAATAAATAGCGAAAAATAGATTTATTACAATATCTTGAATTGTTTATATCTTCCAGTACTTGGATTCAACCGATGCTAAGCGACGGGCTGCAACAGTTGGTGAAACACAACGTCCTTACCGAACCAACTCGTAAAATCGTTCAGCTAAGTGAAAACTGCTAACTAATAAATTCCTTCGCTCAATTTTTATCGGGTAAAACCGATCCAACATTTTTAAATATTCAAATTCTTTCTTGAACAGATAATAATCAATTTCATAGGTCTATCTGGAATCTGGGAATCTAAAGGTCTTACATAAATTGATGACATCAGGGTAAAGTTGTCGAAGTCCACTTCACTTGGCCATTTTTTATTTGTATTTTAGATTTCATAGACAATCAAATATGATATTTGCCGGAAGTACTCTAATCTAACCTAACCTATAACCTAATCTAACCAAAAAAACTGTTTAACATTTAATTTCTTTAGATTGCTGTTTAGGTTTTTCATATTTAATTTTACGTTTATTATTTTTTTTATAAATAATGCATTCACTTAACACACTTTAAGCGGGAAGGGTAGTTCAACCTTTTACGCTGGTAAAGGCATTGCTGTCAAATCTTTATATATACAAAAATCGCACGTAACAATATTTGTTTGAGATAAACTCCGAAACTACTTAACCGATTTTGATGAAATTTGGCTTACTGTGTGTAATATTGTCCAAATTAAAATATAGGATAGTTTTTATTTTGATTATTGACCTCAATATTTATTATTCTGAATTAAATGTTTGTTATAGGACAATGATTTGAAATTATTTGCAAGTTCCATAAGTTTCTAACAGATGGCGGTGTGAGTTAATTCAACATAACACTGTGTTATGTAGGTTGGGTAACCTTCCAGTAGATGGCGTTGTGTTTCAACGCATGGCCAGGTCAGCTAGTATTTTTATATAATTATTCTACACCAATCGCTTTGCAAGGGTCCCAACTATGTATATGAGATACAAGTCTTATTCCTCATCTTCTTATATGTGGAAGAATATTTTATCAAAGGAAACTTTCACTTTGGCACTGGAGATGTGCAAATTGTTTTTTTTTGTGACAATTTGTACCAAAGTGAGACAATTTTTTTTGTAATGTAATAAAATATGTACATTATTTTTACATATAAAACATCACTAAATGGCCCAACAATGACTTTAACTTCTGTTTATGGAGTCCTATTACAAAGTAGGCTATAATTTTGGACAATACTTTTATAGTTGGGGTATGGTGAGTACTATATAAAAAATTCAATCAAATGCATATATTATTTTCAAAGATATATCGGTTTAAAACAAATTCTATTTTGTCGAAAGAGTTCCTCGTTTTCACCCACCTGAAGTGTGTTATTAACAAGGATAAATTATTGTTTTATATGGCAATAATAATTTTTTTATGATTGGCATCATTGATTGTCTATGAACTGTAATACAAATAGGAATTATGGCATCGAACACTTCATGTATGTATCACATAAGTTAACCTTTTAAGTGCCAGTAGGTAGAAGTGTAGCTGTGTACAGCAGGCCGTGAACTTTTAATCAAAATAAATCATTTTTACATCTTATTTAAAAAAAAAAAAAAATCAAAATCAAAAAAAAAAAAACCAAAATCATCCCAATGTCGTCTCTGTGTGATCCATATTTTAAATTAATAAAAAACGGGACATATGTATGATACAGAGGCTCAAAAAGAGCGAGTAAACTCGCTATTTTTCTATGGCCGGCCTGCTGGACACGACCGAGGATGCGAGATATATCGCTCTTGGCACAGAAGCGGTTAAAATGAACAAAATTAAAATATAAAATGCATTTTTTTTCGTCTCCCCCAAAAATATACTCACTTTTCGTAATAAATAAGAAATATTCCTCGTTAACCATGAGGCGGACTTCGACAAGTTCATCATAATTTTTATAACTTTTATTATTCATATGTCATTGTTATTAATTAAATAAATAAAATATATACTTTAAAAAGGTTTTCAACTTTTATTTATAAAAAGTAACACAATCTTAATTATTACAAAATTTAATATAATATTATATTTCAAAACTATTTACTAAAGATTTGAATTTTTAAATACCAGTAAAGGTAAATAATTTTTTAAAAATGCAAAGAGGAACATATTTAAATATAAAAAAAGAGATTATTTTGGAAAATATTACAAATTGCTAAAGTTTTATTATAGTTGAACTGAACAACCAGTGGCAGCTCGTGAATTTTAAGCTACAACATCAATAAAGTTCTACTTTTCAATCTTAGCACCCTCAAGTCACGAGCCGCCACTGCGAACAACACAAACTTAGGATTGTGTGTATTGGTGCATATATACATGCTTACAACAGTGATGTCCTTGCGAAACGTCACTGAGAAACAGCCTTTGAAAATGTGTATTTTACAGTTATTTCAGATGTTTTACAGTGATTTTTTTTTGCTGAAGTTAAATACAAAGTGTAGAACATGCTGTATGCAAGGATTGCATCTGTGATTCGGTACTGCATTCATTACAACTGTGACTGTGATATCTATACTATCCGAACTTGACTGATTTTTTTATTCATATGTAAGAAATACATACAGAATCTGAAGTGCACAAAATTGTATGTATTAAAGTTCATATTTTCAATCCAGCACCATTAGGCTTTATAATATTACAGTACAAGATTACTACTGTTTCTTTAAAATAGTTCAAGCATCTCTATTAAAACTAACCCAGGAAGTCGAGTGATACCTTAAATACTTTAAATATGTACATTGACCTCGATAAAGAATACTAACAAAGGTTTTTTATCAACATTATCGTCGATTAGTCGAAAATTTAATTTAATAATGTTATCAAGTTCTGCAAGTATTTTAAAATATATTTTTGTGACAGCCGTTTCAATACAACAAACAATATTTTTTTTTTTTTTTTTTTTAAAGAAAGACAAACATTCCCGGGTTACGAATAACCCAACAATGTTTGAAAATCTCCTACTACCACCACAGAAAGCCGAAAATGTTGCTTGTGTTGTGATGGAGGACTTAGCCAGCCGAGGGAATTGAACATGCGACGCCCGGGTGGGACCCAAGCGCTATGCCCACTCAACCACTGACCGGTCAAATGCGCTTAAATGGGTCATAACAATAATGATATTATTAAACAATTAAGAAAACATTAACATTTAGTGCGGGGAAAATAGATTTCAAAGTACCCCACATAATAGAATGTCTACTGTCTCAATTATTTTTCAGCAATGGTTTAATTGGTAATAAATCACTTCAGACACTTAAAAAAACAAATTGAAATTTAGGATCGTATAAATAAGTCGTCTCAAAGTGGTTTAACCACAGTTTGAAAATGGCCTTGTAAGCCGAAACAGCTGTCACAACAAAAACTAAAATACTTTCAGAACTTAATAATAACATTATTAAATTCAATTTTTAAAAAATTAATAAGTTCTAAAAATTAAACACAAAACCCCATAAAGAGCCCGTGCTAACATCTCCAAAGAGCAGTCTTTACAGGTCCGGATGGTTGAAGGGGACAATGTTGCAGCCGAGATAGCCCCGGCCGGCCCAGACGCGCGGGGTCAGAGGCACCTCCAGCACCTGCTCTTGCCCCCGGAGCACCTTCAGATTGATGCGCTGGTTCATCGAGTGCCGCACAATGTCGCCCATCTGCGACAAGTCCGTGTAGTTGGCCACGTTGAGTGAGCCAAACTCAAGGATTTCATCGTCTACCCTTAATCCCTGCAATTAACAAACAAAAATTAAAATTAAATATATGATAGTGTTTTTTTTTTTTAACATTAACTCCACATAGGAGGCCCTGCGGAAAATAATTTCCCTCAGCGCCTATGTCATCTGAGATGCTGTGTAGAGGGTCTTTTTGAGGAGAGGAAGGAATGAACATTGGTTTTGAAGAGGCCCATGTAGTAGGAGGAAGGAGGAATCAAATCGTTCCACAGCCGAGCTGTTGAACACAAGAACGAGTCGAAAAAGCGACCCGTTCTCATGTGACAAATGTCAACCGTGTAAATATGTTGGGCACGCGTTTGGCGTGTTTCCCGACTATGTTTTTAGTGATCTTTATTTTCAGTCGTTCCCTAGCAGTGATCTCCATTGGACACACACTGGACATTGCATGATTTTACATTTGCTACCCCCATCACTATTGGTATTACATTTATGTGAAGATTAATGCCAAAGTTGAGTTAACCACTCCGATACGTAGCGGATGTACACGATAATATAACGATAGCAGTCAAGTACAATAAGCGTGTTTTCACGTCAACGCGTGTGTTTCCACAGAAATCGTTATAACTCCGTTATTGTTCTAGTGACATCCCTAAAACAAAAAGTAGAAGCTCCATAATAAATCAAGCTACCCATCACTATTCAAGTTATTATTTTTAATTGATAAACTAACGTTTAAACAAGATTTTTATGCATAGCACAAAGGGTAGATAACAATTATTATAATCAATAATTATCAGCCTGAAACACTCATCTACATTGAAAAAATCTTCCGAGAAAAGATACTGGCCGCCAACGGGAATTGAACCCGTGACCATCTGATTGCCGGTCAGCAGCTCTGACCACTGAGCTATGGCGGCTTATCTAATACCCGCCAAATAATTCAATATATACTAGTGTTTCATTTGACAATTACTTATTATTACATTTTTCCAACTGAAAACAACCAACTTGGGTATTTTTACCAGAGGTATTATTAATACTAAAGTGTTTCAGGCTGATAATTATTGATTATAATATTTGTTATCTACCCTTTGTGCTATGCATAAAAATCTTGTTTAAACGTTAGTTTATCAATTAAAAATAATAATTAATATTTGACAAGTTAAAGTATTTCAGCAAAAAATGCAGACATAATTAGTCTCGACGCCACCTAGCGGGAGATTTAGTATTAACAATACCTCTCTCACAAAAATAAAGTTGGTTGTTTTCAGTTGGAAAAATGTAATAATAAGTAATTGTTGAATGAAACACTAGTATATATTGAATTATTTGGCGGGTATTAGATAAGCCGCCATAGCTCAGTGGTCAGAGCTGCTGACCGGCAATCAGATGGTCACGGGTTCAATTCCCGTTGGCGGCCAGTATCTTTTCTCGGAAGATTTTTTCAATGTAGATGAGTGTTTCAGGCTGATAATTATTGATTATAATATTTGTTAACTATTCAAGTTGTCCATAGAAATACATAAAAAGACCCATTCTGTCAGATACATAGTAGACCGCCAAATCGCCTACCCGCCGTTAGACATTGTTATTTTTTTATGTCACATTGTTTATTATACATTTATTTGATAGAATAAGTATTGTTTTTTTACATAATCTGTGATTTTAGTACTGTTTTCACATAAAAACATCACGTGAGTCATTTTTTAATTTTTTTTATGTTTGCATACAAATAAGAATTTGCTTGTATTTTTACACAACTAGTTTTTTTTTACGTAGCTCCACACAGGAGGCCCTGAGGAAAGTAATTCTCCTCAGGGCCTATGTGTCATCTTTGAGGATTCTGTGTGGGGTGTCTTTTTAGGAAAGGAAAGAGAGGAAGTTCTGGGAAGGAAAAAGGTATGACAGGTGGATAGGAATCTGGGGGTCAGTGTGTCTAGGAGTGACGGACGTATGAATCCATCCCTTCCTCTACGGTGCAAGACGATGTTCCGAGAGAGTACGGCTGGAGAAGTCAAAGGGACTCACTCAACCATTCTCTCCCAATCCGAACAGCCACGCAGTTGGTGGGTAGATGCATCTCAGACAAACCTCACCCCATGAACCCGGGCACCCCTGCTAAGTCACCAAACGTAGCGAACCACTTGGGGTGACCTATGGCAGGGGTGTTGGTTATCCAATAAATGATTACAGATTTTTACAATGTCGCATGCAGTAAAGGTGAAAGGTGGTCATCTGTCTACCCCTCGATAATTAGTTATTCAGATAGTTACCGCTTCTTCTGCAGGGGATCCTCCGCTCACAAAATTTATCTTAGCAATGACGGCCGGGTCGGACACCTTCAGAGTGTTGATGGACTGGGTCACAGATTCGCAGTCTTGACTACCATTGCTCCGGGCCACCACAGCTGATGATGACGAGGCAGCAGCCGCAGTTTCCGTGGTCACTTCGCCGCTGGGGGAGGTATCCATGGCTCCATGGTCTGTGGAGTGCAAGGCGTGGAGACCCTTCTCTATCGCTTTCATGAGAGCCTTGTGGTCATTTTGAAGACCTGGAAATATTTATTTATTAACTCCTGGTACCTTTCCCTACTCCCTATGCTTTCGGAAAATATACAGAAAAGTGGAACACCCTTGATAAGCACTTAACACATTTTATCAAATAGATAATAATGAGAAGTATTTCAGTTTGGGAGGGTTTGGGAATGGGACTTAGCAGGGGTGCCTGGTTTCATGGGGTGAGGTTTGTCTAGGTCTTTGGCGGCGGATGACCTGGACACACTGAACCCCTGATTCCTACCCACCCCGCATATCTTTTTCCTTCCCAGAACTTCCTCTCCTTCCTTTCCTTAAAAAAGACCCTAAAGAGTCATTTCTTGAAGTAATTTAACTTAACAAACCGATTGCAATCTTTAGAGCACAGGCGTCGGGTGGGATTGCTATCCTTGTTCTACCGGTATTACAATGGAAGATGCTCTGAGGAACTAGCATCATTGATCCCTTCGGCACCGGTGCATAGTCGGGAAACACGCCAAAGGCGTGCCCAACATTATGCACACGGTTTACATTTGTAACATGAGAATGGGTTGCTTCTTCAACTCATTCTTGTGTACAACAGCTTGGCAGTTAGTATAACGATTTGCCAGCCTCTGTATTTCCTCCTTCCTACAACATGGTTCTCTTCAAGACCAATGTTCATTCCTTCCTCTTCTCAATAAGATCCTAAACACAGCATCTCAGATGACATAGGCCCTGAGGGAAATTATTTTTCTCAGAGCCTCCTGTGTGAAGTTAACGTAAAAAATAAATAAAAAAAATTAAGTTGAAACGAAGTGTTATTTCTATAAGATGTGCATAAAAGTGCGGCAGTTAGGTAAATATTGGTACATTTTCGTTACTGGTGTCCACGCGTATTATTAATAATTTTTAGAAAAAAACTTTAGATTCGCCTTAATTACTATAAAAGGAAACTTTTTGCATTTCGGGCGGCGGAAAATTATGCATTTAAATTTTCAATTGCGTAAATTAAAATTCACTTCGCGAACCGATCGGCGACTGTCAGCGGCCATTAGGTACGTCACTGTTATGTTGGTATCCCTGATACATTGCAAAGAACTAAATACTACTGTGGCCAACTCGTGGGATACATGAAAACACGGTTAAACTACGAAAGCTGCATGTCATCATAATTTTTAAAAAACATCCCAGGTTTTGAATGGTTTGTTTGGCAAAGCAGGGTTTGTCTAGCGGGTTTGTGTAATTATGATTTAATTGTGTTTTTCATAATAACGCGCTTCTTCTTGTATCCCACGAAGATGGTTACGGTCGTATTTAGCTCTTGATTCGTTAAGGAAAAATTACGCACAAAAAGTTTTTATGAAATAAAAATTTAAATGCATATTTTTCCGTCTATCTCGGCTAAAGTTCGGTTTAGTGGCGAAATTCCTAAAAATACAAACTAGTTATTTTTATACTAACTATGGGCCGGGGAATACGAATCTGAAAGAATTAGGCGGCGGCAAGCAATATTAACTGAATTATACGACTTTAAAAATTTTTTTGACACCTCTAGGAAAATGGCCATTTTGGAAACATTCTGATTCCTAGAAAATCAAACTAGTTATTTTTATACTAACTTTGGGCCGGGGAATCCGAATCTGAAAGAATTAGGCGGCGGCAAGCAATATTAACTGAATTACACGACTTTTAAAGTCGTATAATTCAGTTAATATTGCTTGCCGCCGCCTAATTCTTTCAGATTCGTATTCCCCGGCCCATAGTTAGTATAAAAATAACTAGTTTGTATTTTTAGGAATTTCGCCACTAAACCGAATTTTTTCCACTGAAACCGATAGATCTTGAGGTAATTAAGTTTAAAAGTAGTTTACTTTTCAAAATGTATGCCCATGCGGCGTCTTCTTCACATTTTACCAAAAAAAGGAATGCATGGCGAGCAATATGGTGAAATAGTTCAAACCCACTTATATTATATTATGAGATTATGGAGTTCGTGTGAGATGGCTTTGCTGTAAACAATAATAATGTTATAATCAACTTACAAATGATCCTGTGTCTCGCATGACGAACTTGATACACGTCTATATCGTTACGAGGAAAACCATTGCCATCTACCAAACTATCTTCCATTCCTACTTTATTCTGTAAACAATCAAAAGAAAACAAATCAAAAACGTGCATATTTATCCCAAACCATAATAAACCGTGTAAACAATGTAAACTTACTCTTTGTAGCACATATCCGAGTTCGGTTATTTCACATTCAATCTTCTTTTTCTCGTCTATCATCTTCAAAACTTGGTTTCTCATGGGGCCATCCATATTCGCCACAACCATATTTATTTACTTCATAAAAGTTAAAATGTATTTTAGGAATTTTCACAGTATTTCACACGCACAATTTTGACAGTCATGGAATGTGTTGCCAGCATAAATAAACCCATAAATAAACCCACAAACACAAACAGGGTTGCCGAGGCTTGTATTCTAAAATACCCACAATAAATGTTAAAAATCCCCAAATTGGGGAGAGCGAAATAACAAATTCCCCGCAAATTCCCCTCAAGTTCCTTCAAAACTAAATAAAAATTGTATTGAAAAAAGTATTTTTTATTGATTTATTTTATTTTGTCAGGATTAAAATATACATTATATAAAATTTAAAAATATGTTTCAACCCGATAACCAATATTCACATGGTGTAAAAATATTTTCAATGCGGTATCCCAATATATTGTATAGTTGGTAGAAAAAAATTAAATATAAGATTACCATAAAAAAATAAGGTAAAAAAGGTTTACACTTTACAGTGCAGTTTACTGTGAGACTTTTCTGCGCGGCTGCCTACAGTGGCGCGGGACTCGGTCGCTCCGAAGCGTACCGATGTAACATGTATTAATATTGTATTGTAAAAAGTATTGTGTTTTATGTTGATGTGCACATTTAGGTATTTTTGTCTTTAAAAAAAATTATTTTGTAAAATCCCAGCCGGGGGTAAAAAACAAATATTATTTATATTTAAATGTCTCATAAATTTTTTACCGCTTTATTAATTAGCATTAGATTTCTTGATTCTGAAATATGTATGTAATATGAGCTACCGGACACCTTGTAGGTATTTTTTTAAATACCTACGCATTTTTGTTCAATCCCTTGAAGACAATGGAATTCATTCCCGATTTTCCCAGTAACGAAATTTTAAAATTTCATCCATTTGTGCAGAAATGGATTTCCTACTACATATTACTATTAGATTGACATTAAGTATTATGCGTCACTTTAAATTTTTGTGCATGTAAGTAGTTTATTTAAAAGCACTTGTCAAATTGTTGCACCTTAAGAAAGTGTGTCAGTGTGCATAGCTCGTGAATGAGCTTATTTTCTATTTTGACACGATGCCCACTCGAACTTCTGCAGCGCCCCCTAAATGCTAAAAATTTATAAACGCCCCCCTAGACCTTCAAAACGCCCCCAGGGGGGCGCTGGCGCCCCCGTTAAGAATCACTGATCTAAATCATAGAGTGGAAAGCCGAAAAATTTTGGAAGATTTTTTGGCAGAGTGGGAGGCCGCAAGTTTTTGGGAGATTTTTTCATTAAATCACCCTTTCTAAAATACCCACGAAAGATATTCAAATTCTCCACCTCCAAAGTGAAACAAAATTCTATTGAAATTAGCATTTATTTTTTATTATTATCTACTCATTTTCTCTTTCGTTCGGGCTTTAAAAACAGAAAATTATATTATATTCTCACAATTTTTGTTATTTTTTTTAATACAGTAGTTGGATATTCAAGAAGAGTCCTCGAATTTTCCCCACAAAATGATTCTCCCCGTAAAGTACCCAATTCTTGAAAAATCTAAGAAATTTCCCATAATCCCGGAATTTCTCACGAATTGGCCTCCCTGATAAAAAAACTTGGTCAATGCCTGTTTCATATTATTTTACTTAGGGGGTATTTCACCAACCTCCTCATAGCTAATCTATACACATAACGAATATGATTAAATAAACAAATAAATACTCGCAACTGGTATAAAAATTGGCTGACTTATCCTGTAGCCTTATATGCAGTGGCGTAGCGAGGGAGGTATCAACAAAATTGGAATTAAATAGTTAATAGGAAACACTATTACTTAGTACCTACGCCTATTTGTTATTAAATTTCATAGAAAACTTTCCTGTATGATTTACCATTTATCTGGAACCAGTAGTTCTGAGAAGATTTCAAAGCCAATAAATAGTTCATCAGAAATTTCCCTCTTCTTTTCCAAATCTTTTTTGGCAATGTGACTATCCCGCGATGACATACTGACTGCAATATACAAATAAATATAAAACATTTACTGTGGCCTTCATCTACAAACTATGGAAGAATGTCTACACTTACAGCGCCTGCATAAAACTAATGAAACACGGTAGTTAGATTTTTATTTATTTATTTATTAATTATAATGTATTACAAAAATATGACAAGTAACACATTATTCCCAATGAGTTGAGAAGAAAACTCATTACGGGAAGGACAGATAGATATAAGTACATTTTACACAGATATTACACGTTTAAAAAATACAATATATTGAAAAGGGAAAAAAATAAAAAAATATATATAAATAAATAAAAAATGCATTGTCAAGAATAGAGATTTTAGGAATACTGAGAGACATCCATACACATAAAACATAAAAAAACAAACGTATGAAGGCGAGCCAATATTCACTGGTTTAAATACATTTTCAGGAAATATTCTTTAAGCGTTTTAACAAATATTTTTTTGTTAGCTACTGAATGCTTTATTTCATTAGGTAATGCATTGTATTGTCTATATGCGATATATTGTAACGAGTTAATACCAAATTTAGTTGTGTGGGTAGATGATGCTAAGTGTATTTGATTTTGGGATCGTGTTTTGTGCTGGTGTATGTCTGAATTAAAGGCTGGTCTGATGTTAGTGTGTGCGGATCTATGTATGATTTGTAATATTGCACTAGTGATATTGTATTTAGGTAGAACCGTAAAAGGAAGTATGTTTGTCTTTGAATATATATGTTTGATATGTGTATCCCACGGTAGATGGTAGATATTCCTTATAGCTCGATTTTGAATCACCTGTATTTCTGATATTTGTTTTTTAGTAATAGTGCCCCAGATACTAACTAAATAACTCAGATGGGAGTGAATCATTGCATAGTAAGTGGCCCGTAGTAGAGATATGGAGAGAAGACCTTGGAGTCGGTACAGTACACCGGTAATTGGGGAAATTTTTGATTTCACATGCTCAACATGGGAATTCCACGTAAGTTTAGAGTCTATTAATAGCCCTAAATATTTCGTAACTTCCATATTTTGGAGTTTATCAGTGCCAAGTGAAATATTCATGGACCCATAATCCTTATTACCGAATGTTAGATAGTGCGTTTTTTTTATATTGAGGCTCAATTTATTAATACGGAGCCAATTAGCTAAAATTGAGACATCTACATTCATTAGAGACTCCAGGTCACTCAGGCTTTTACTGTGATAGTAGATTACAGTATCATCCGCATAAAGTTGGAGTTTTCCAGAGATACCACATTTAGTTATGTCATTGACATATAGCAAGAAAAGCAGAGGGCCAAGAATTGATCCCTGTGGCACTCCACATGTGATTCTACCTAAGCCACTCGAGACCCCTTTGACTTCGACAAGACAAAATCTATCATCTAAGTAGCTTCGTATGAGGTTTAGGGGCTTCCCAACAATACCCAAATGTTCCAATTTCTTTAAGAGTATTTCATGATTGACCGTATCAAAGGCTTTTTTGAGATCTATAAATATGGCTGCCACATATTCACCCTGGTCTATATACTGTTGAAGGGTAGAGATAAAATCAAAGGTGGCACATTGAGTACTAGAATTTTTCCGAAAGCCATATTGTTGTGGTGTAAGGATATTATTCGCAGATATGTATTTTAGGAGTCTATCTTTGATTATGGTCTCAAACACTTTTGAAAATACCGATAAAAGTGATATAGGACGGTAGTTAGAAATACATGTTTTACAGTCTCCTTTATGTATAGGTATTATTTTCGCAAGCTTTAATTCATTCGGAAACTTTCCCGAGGACAGTGACCAATTAAAAAGTTCTGCTAGGTGACCCGCTAGTTCTTCTTTACAAGCCTTAAGAACTGATGGTGTTACTCCATCGAGTCCCGGTGCTGCTTTCAGCTTTGTTTTAGAGATGATCCTCAATACCTCATCTTTGTTTGTCCTAGCCATGTATAAGGATTGGCAAGCCTTCGGTTCTACAAGGACGGTATTGCAGTCGTCCGGGAATGACGGAATGGTAGCTGCTAACTTTTCTCCTATCGAGAGGAAAAACTCATTAAATGCCGATACTATTTGATCCGGATCCTTAATTTCGCAGTCATTTACGATGAGGGATTCTATTTCGTTGGTTGGTTTATGTGCTCGGTTTGACAGAATAGAGTTTATGATTTTCCAAGTTTTAGTAGGGTTATTTTGGTTTTGTTGAAAGCTGTTCGCATAATATTTGTGTTTTAGACTTCGCCTATAATTAGTAATGGTATTTCTCAATCTCTTTTTAAGTGTTACAAGAGTAATATTACCAGGGTCTTGTTTCCACTGTTTGTGAATCTGGTTTCGTTCTTTGATTAAGGAATTTAATTTGGAATCAAACCATGGAGTATTCAGTTGTTCCCGACTTCCTAATCTTGTTTTTGGTTTGGTTGTACCTGATTCTATTGCCTTTTTAATGTGATAATTGAAACTTTTAAAAGGGTCTTCTGAGTTGCTTATGTCGATCGTGAAATTGTTATCAAGAAGATAGGATTTTACTGACATACTGTTGATGATAGGTCTCGTAATCCGGGGTTTGGTTCTATTATTAAAACATTTTTTTAAGTTGTTCTTATAGTCAACAATAAGTATGTTATGGTCACTAAGTGGATCATCAATATTCGATATAGTAGTCTGAATGTTTTGCCTATTTGATATGAAGTGATCTATAATGGTGCTGCTTGTATCAGTAACTCTCGTGGGAAATGTTTTGTTGTGTATTGAGAAATTGTAAGATTCTAAGATGTTGCAAAAATTTAATGAAGAGTGTGTGGATATGGATACGTCAATGTTAAAGTCTCCGAATATTAATGTATCTTGTCTACTTTCGTTCAGTATGTTTTCTAGGTGTGTTAAAAAATCCTGCATGTTTGTGTTAGGTTTTCGATAGATAGCATAAATGTTGACTGGTTTCCTATCACTGCTACAAAGACTTATACCTAAGAAGGAATTTTCATTTGAGAATTTTTCAATAATTGCACACTTCATAGTATCAATCACATAAATTGCTACGCCGCCTCCTCCTTCGTTGGGGCGAGAGGCAAAAACACTTTTGTAACCACTCAAGGAATAAAAATTTTCCTCTCCAACATTAAGCCACGTTTCAGTGATGACGAGGACGTGCACAATATACAGCGAACTTCTAACTTTTTCTTCGATCTCATCAAACTTATTACGGATGCTTCTCGCGTTCAAGTACATTATTCGTAGACAGTTCATCACGGGATTATAATCCTCGATGGTGAGGCACTTATGCTCACGTATGTTACACTCCATAATCGATTGTAGCAAGATCCTTTTTCAGTGCAGCTTGGTAGGCCGGGCAGTTGTCCCTGTCTCCAGTGGAATGAGCAGCAGGCTTACCAAATCTGGTACATGTAGCGCAGACTGGATCGGAAGCGGCATTTGGGCAGGATTCGCGGGTGTGATTTTTTTGGCCACAGTGCCCACACCAAGTTTCATCTCGGCAGTATTTGAAGGAGTGTCCAATCACATGGCACTTAGTGCAGACGGTAAGCCCAAAAAAGTCTCGGACGCGACACACAGTCCAATCGACAAACACTTTCTCCTGTTCCACGAGTGTTTTGCGCACAGCAGCAGGCACCTCATATATTCGATGGCAGGTGTCTCCTGTACGAGCGCCAGCCAAGTGACTAAGCTTGCAGCTTGCCAGTGTTCCCTCGACGTCTTGAACATTGGGAATACCCGTTAGAGCGATCCTCAAAAATTCAGCATCAGTTAAAGCCCTCGGCACGTTAAAAAATATCAGTCTCGGGAGTCGTTTGGTGGGTAACCGGGCCTTAAGTATGCTCGAATTATTAAGACAAGTGGCATTTAATAATTTTTCCTGCTCACCTGCAGTTGCCGTGTTGAGCAGCACCCCCTTGTTCCTTATTTTGCGCATGCCCGTGATCCGAACGCCTATTTCGGACGGTCGAATGACATCTTGGACCATTTTTATTGTGGCATCGCTGTCCATGGTGGCTTCAGCGTTTACTGGAAAGACGCAGATAGCGGGCCTTGGTACTCCAACGCTTATTTCGTTTTTTGTTTCAACATTTTCTTGATTTTTCTTTTTTGGTTTTATGATTACAATCGGCTCATGTTTTTTTACCTTTTCCGCATAAGTTTCGGGTACTATTATTTTTCTTATGTCTTTTTTAATTTCTTCATTTTTTGTATTCATGTTATTGAAAAGCGATTTATTTTCCTGCATTATTTTTTTCATTTCATTAAAATTTTGGGTAACTATTTTTGTGAGCGGCCGGAGAATTTTTAATTCGCCCTTCATTTCATTATTTTCTGCTACTAAATGAGCTATAATTTTAAATAAATTATCCATTCCTTCATTAATTTTTTCTTTTTGGCCCATGGAAATTTTTCCTATTAGATTAGAACAGAAGGAATTTATTATTTTATATCAAGAAACATATAGGTACACTGAGCTTCCCATAACAGATCCTAGATGGCGGTAGGTGTAACATTTTAATTATTTTATTATCATGGATCAATAAAAACTTGCAACATGATACCAGTGACACACAAGTCAAGTTCCGGAGTAAATTTATTCCAGGGTTTTTAAAAGCTCCTCAAAAATTCTGGCGGTAGCGGTGTGGCCATTAATCTCAGCTAGTTGGAGGGGAGTTCTGTGTTCTGTATCTCTCGAGTTCATCACCGCCGCCAAATGCCTCTCGTCTCCCTGAGGAAGCACAGTGCCGCCTCGCCTCGCCATCTCGAACACCTCCTCGGCTAAATGCAGCAGTTCGGTGACAGAGGGACTGCGAGAACATTGCAGAGGCGTTCGATTGTGGCTTCTGTCTCGACTGTTGTAGCATGCACCTTGCTCCAACAGGCAACTCACAATATCAGCGGCTCCCATCTTAGCAGCAACATGCAGAGCTGTGAAACCTTCCATTACAGTTTTAGCATTGATAAAGTCACGGTAGGCGTTGGGTTTGATCTTCTTCACATTCTGCAATAAGAGACGCACCGTTTGTATGCAAGCTCTGGATGTGGCTTTGTGCAGGGGAGTGGTCCCCTTCTGTGACACAGCAGTAGCGTCAGCTCCACTGTCCAGCAACAGTTCCACAACCTCCAATGTAGTGGCAATGTGTAGCGCCGTTCTACCCTCGCCATCCGCAGTGTTTACATCCGATCCATTCTCTATCAAACTACAAACTTGGTCCCTCTCTCCTTCATTCGATGCATTTAGCAAATTGATATCACAAGGAGCAACATAGCTGAGATCTAAATCATATTTTGATTTAAAATGTTTTTCAATATGTTCTATAACTTTATCCTGTTGTGTGAAATTAGGGTGGTTGGGGCCAAAGATGGCATTCCTCGCATTCATCCCCGTCTTGTGAACCTTAACAGCATCGTGCATTTTATTCTGACGGATATAAAGATCTGATAATAATCTTTGTGTATAAATTGTTTCACTGTGATTGAGCCCAAACACATTCATCTGAATAGCTAATGTTTCTTGAAAGATTGGCAAAGCTTCGTCAAGTTTGTGTTGTTCCATAAGAACAGCTGCCATATTGCGCCTGGCTCTGAGAGTCTCGGAGTGATTCAATCCGTGAATTATTTTTCTGGCTTCATAAACACTTCGATACAAAGGTAGGGCTTCGTGGTGCTTGCCTTGATAACTCAACATTCCGGCAATATTATTTTGTAGATCAAGAGTGTGATGGTGATGGGCGCCTAGCATGTTTTTATATCTTTTGTAAACTTCCGTAAACAAGCACAAGGCCTCTTCTTGCTTCCCCAGAGCAGAAAGCGTAATCCCGGCGTTGGTTTTAGTTGTTAAAAGTATAACGTGCTCCTCACCCAACACTTCCAGTAGTTTCGGCATAACTTCCTGAAATATATCCCACGCCTCTTTGTTCCTTTCGAGCTGCTGTAATATTAAGGCCATGGTACTCCTGGTCAGCAGGGATTCTGGGTGGTGAGGACCAAAATTTTCCACTCTCTTCTTGTAGATATTTTCCAACATGGACATAGCTTCAAAATATTTACATTGTAGGCGCAATATTTGCGCAATGGCATATTGGATGTCCAGTGTTCCAGGATTATCCTCTCCGAAAATTTCAATTCTCTCTCTTAGCATCTGTTTTAAAATACTCAGGGCTTCTGTGAAATTTTCAAGCATCAACATTGAAGATAAATTATCAGGGGTATTAGTTTGTGAAACCTTTAACTTTTCTACGTCGGAGAAATTATTTTTTATAGCAACAACCACAAGCGTGTTGCCATCGGCGTCGCGAGCCCTCATCACCGCCTTTATGATTTCTATGTCCCTTATTTTGGATATATCTTTAATTACATTAACATCCTGGGTTCGTACTTTCCTGAAAAAGCGTGCAACAATTTCCAGTAAATATTTTATATCTTTTTGTGTAGCAAAATCCAACGGAGTCTTCATATTGTCAGCTTTGAGGTTGTATGCTGCGCCATTTTTCAACAAGGATTCAACTATTCCTGGATGAGAGTATTTGGATGCGTAATGCAGAGGAGAATTGCCACCCTTTCCAACAACATTGGGATTGGCTTTGCTCTTCATCAAAATGTCACTTATCTCCTGAAAGCCCCTCCAACAGACGATGTGCAAGAGCGTTGAATTGCAAGAACTTTTCACATTTACATATTGTGCCAAGTCTTTAATCAAAATGTCGACTGTCAGAACATCATTTTTTTTGACAGCCTTAAACAGTTTTCCAATTGACTCTAGCACTTCTTTAATATTCCGGTTTTTAGTCAAATCTGATGGGGTCATACCACAGTTGTCCATGACATCATACACTGCACCGCTATGTAATAACAATTTGACCATCTCCGTATGTCCCAGTTCAGCAGAACAGTGAATAGGCATGGAGCCATGTAAATCAGGGGAATTTATATCGACATGTTTGTCTATCAAGAATTGAGCCGCAGCTAGGTGCCCTCCCCTTGCAGCGCAATGCATCAGGGTACAGCCACCAGCTCCTGGATCATCAACACTCATTTCAAACTCCAGGAAGAAGGCCAAGATATTGTGGTTGCCATGTATAGCGGCTGTGTGGATTGGTTTATAATCTTGTTTGGTTCTGGCATTTATGTCTGCTCCTCGGTTTATCAAGAGTTTTGTAATTTCAAGATTACCCGCTTCCGCTGCGATATGCAGTAACGTCCTATTGTCAGGGCCTCTCTCATTAATCTTAACACCATCTTGTTGTAACAGTATTAAGGTATTTGGAATTTGGGCATTTCCAACTGCCAGCTCTAACGGCGTTCTATTCTTCGAATCTCTGATATTAAAATTTGCTCCCCAGTGGAGTAACCTTTCCATGACTTCTGGATTGTTCACCTGGATTGCATGATACAGTGGCGATAAATCAGGATCCGTGGGATTTATATTAGTCCCACTTTCTAGTAAAACTTCGATAAACTCTGTATGTCTTAACGTCATTGCAATGAATAAAGGTGAAGGGTCTTGTATGCAATCTGCAACTTTAATACCTCTCTCTATGAGCGCCCTGGCTATTAAGGCATCACCACTTAAAGCAGCGCCATATAAAAGGTTTGATCCATCTCTATCTTTAATATTGATATCAACATCTTTAATTTTTAATAAAGCTTCGACTACATGTCTATGCCCTGCTTTAATTGCGGTTAACAGAAGTTGACCTCCGTCAATCATAAGATCTGTTTTTTTAGCAATCAATAAGTTCAAAAGGTCTTTATTATTGTTTCTTGCTGCGCAACATAATACGGAAGTACCTTCAGAATCCAAGAGGTTAATACTCGCTCCATACTTTAACAAAATCTCAACCGTTGCCTTGTGATTCCCACTAACCGCCAGATGCAACGCGGTTTTCCCATCATTTTTCTTGGCATCAACATCTGCCTTTCCTTTAAGCAATGCTTCTACAACTGAACTGTTTCCAACAAATGACGCAATATGTAAAGCTGTGTTACAAAAATCCCCTATCTCATTAACAACAGCTCCATACTTTAGCAACAATAGAATAGTTTCTTCATTGCAAGTTTTTATTGCAGCTGCATCCAATGGTGTAAAATTACTGCTATTCTTACAGTTAACTTTAGCTCCTTTCATTATCAAAGCTTCTGAAATTGCGACATGACCACCTCCAGCACTGAGATGCAGAGCTGTGGAACCTTCTTCGTCTACAGAATGTATATTAGCTCCAGCAGCTAGCAAAATTTCTACCACTTGTTGGTGACCTGCTTCTGCAGCCAGGAGCAATGCCGTCATTTGACATTTAGATTGGGCTTGGACATCGAACTTCCAATGGATTAAAGTCTCTACAACAGAAGTATGGCCATACAGAGACGCAATGTGTAATGCTGTCGATCCGGTGACATCTCTGCTATCTGCCAGAGCGCCATTCTGCAACAAGAGGTCGACTATATCCGCATGTCCACCCGCTGCAGCAATGAGAAGCGGGGTGCTGCCATCTTTTCCTTCAGAATTAACGTTGGCGTTGTGTCGCAACAATAGACCTACGATGAAACTATTGCCAGTAGAAACAGCTATATGGAATGGAGTTTTATTGTATTCCACATCTCCGATATTAACAAAAGCACCCTTTTCCAAGAGGATCTTGGTGATCTCCTTGTGATTATTTCCAACTGCGTAATACAATGGCGAATGACCCTTGAAGTTTCTGAGGTTTACATGCGCCCCGTTCTCTACTAGAGCATTCACAACCTCCTGGTGACCATTTAATGATGCCCTAAGCAATGGAGAGTCGCCTTCGTCAGATTTAGCATTAACATCAGCACCATTTAGCAGAAAGTACTTTATCATTTCTATATTAGGATGTTCTACGGCTATGTGAAGAGGAGTGAAGCCCACTCCAGAAGTTTTTTCATCCACACAAGTATTTTTCTCGGAAAGGATTTTGACCACATCTAAATAATTGAACAGCACAGCAGTATGCAAAGGAGAATATCCCGAGTAATCTTTGATAGTTGTTTTGGCTCCCAGTGAAAGTAATGTCATAACAGTTTTCTTGTGGCCATTTTTGGAAGCCAGGTGTAATGGTGTCCTTCTAACATAATCAATTTGATTAATTGCATTTCCAATTTCTTCCACTAAAAATTTCACAGTGACATCTCTTCCAAAGGTTGCGGCTACGTGCGTGGCAGTTTGACCATCGATATCTCTAACATCAGTGCTAATCATTTTCTGTTTAGTCAAAAATTTTACAGTTTCAATATTGGGTCCCCGCGCAGCATAGTGTAGTGTGGATGACAAATCTATATTTCTTGAACATATGTCAGCTCCGCCAGCGATTCCTAATGCGAAATCGTCAAAGTTGCCGTCAAGCAGAGACTTCCACATTTTTTTCTGTTTGTCAAGAATACACAAGCCCCGTTCGTATCTCTGTCTCAATTGAGTGATATTGTGTTTAAAAACGTTACCTATTTCACAGTTCCGTAAAAGGTCTTTGCTTTCTGTAAGTTTCACGGCATTAAGAAGCACGGCGGACCAAACATCAGTTGGCAGAATGTCTAACAAGGTGTTCTCGTGAGCCAAGTGGTTTCGCAAGCACTTACCGCTCAACAGAGGCATGGCCCCATCTAGATACAGCACATTATTGGGAACACGCTTGGAGCTATCTAATTGGGACATGATATCTAGCACGAGCGCTTCTACCGTAAATCTGTTTGTATTCTTATCTTTAAAGATTAATGAAAGATGCTCATATAATTGACCACACATTCTGCCAGTTCCTATGGTATTCCTTAAATCATTTATTTTCAGAGTGAGTTCTTTAAAATTTATCTCGTTGCTGTTTTTAACACTGTCGCATTTTTTCCCCCCGTTTTCTTTTGTATTGCTTTTTTCCAAAATTGTTTGTCGTCTATAATCATCAATACATTTAATATCACTCTTGTCAAATGATTCAGTGACTCGTATTCTAAATATGGCAACATCTAGTTGAAAAGTAATCACTGGACTAATTCGCAACGAGACGCTGTTATATAATTTTAGTAATAAGTCAGCCAGCATAAAATTATGTTTTTTTATTTCCTGACTATTTTTTGGAGATGTTAAATTTTTTAAGGTTATATGAGCTATACTTTTCATGATACTTATCATAATGCCATCAGTTTTTGTGCTTCGGCCATAATTGGTATAATACAGAAGACCTAATGAATGAAAAATATCATAGTCTTCCTCTGTTAATCCATGATGCAACTTAAATTGGTCGAGGACATCATTTATTTCAGTAACCAGTTTCTTCTCATATGGAGTTTGATCTTCTATGTTTCTAATAAGATCTGCGAGTTCTTGGTGGTATTTTGTAACAGTATCTGTCTCTTGGACATCCGCAATGCAAATATTGCGAAAGAAATTTGCGATTTCGTGAAATTCATCCCCATTTTCACTATTGACGAGCGTTGTCAGTATACTCTTTAATTTATCCACTTTTTTGGAGTTTGTTATGCTAATAATGACAGATGCGATCTTTTTGATATCATTTTGAATGTTAGAATATAGTACAGAGTCTTCTGACTCTAGGTGTGGATGAGATAGAGAGTTGCGCAAGTCTCGCAGGACTTGTCTGGTTTCTTTGGGTGCAGAGAAGAGGAGAAGATCACTCACGGTTGGGGAGAGCTTGGGGCTGTCCAATGTGTTCTTCAGATGCTCTCCCGTCACCTGGAGGGCTCTCTTGATAGTCAACTGGCCGAGTCTAGAAGCAGAGTCTGCCAGCAAGGCAGCGTCTAGGTATGTCTTCATGATGTGGAGAGAGGAAACATCTCGTACCTCCTTATAGTCAGCATACAAGTGTGGGTATCTGTTGATGATGTTAGCGACAATATCTTCGCGGTTTCTTCTCACCGGGTTCCTAAGCTTCTTAACATCTGTAGATCTGATGTGTTCCTCCAACTCTTGCAGGGCAGAGGCAAACTTTACCAATTCCTTCAGTAACCTCTCTTTCCTCAGTACGGACAGATAGAATAAATTTAATTCTTGGCGTCGAATGTGGGCGGATATAAAGCTCACCAAGCAGAACTCCATTTCTTCCCAGGGCAACACATTGTACGTGGACTTCAATAGGTTTTTCAATATGTAGATATTCTGAGCTATAAACTTGGCCGTGTATAAAAAGTGACTGTCCACTTCTGTATAAGTATTAACTTGCGCTATATTTTCCAGAAGCAGTTGGACACGTTCTTGGATATCAGCAATGGAAGTGTCAGGAAGTGCTCCGTCGCCTTTGGAGAAGAAACGTAGATCGAGCAACTTGTATTGTACAAACATATGCATTTCATCTGATAAGAGGACATTGATCAAGGTTAATTCCTCGTAAGATTCAGAGAGGAGTCGCTCAGATAGTTCAGGAGTTACTGACTCGAGGAGTGTGCGGAGGAGCTCCACATTGCCAGAACGGATGGCAAAATAGACAGCATCATGTCCTTCATATTCTTGCTCCACTGAACACTGGCGGGGATCAGCAACTGCAGGATCAGAGGTGTCATCCTTCAATAACAAGTTCAATAAGTCAGGCCTGTTGTGCTTGCAAGCCAAGGTGATGAAGGGGAAGGAGGGAGAGTCCATCTCCCGGAGCCGTCTCAGGTCTGCGCGGGACCGGCAGGCCAGGAGAGCTGACACTTGATGACTCTCATCTGCTTCCATTGTCAGTCACACTGCCAGTACACTTTAACACAATCAAACGAAGCTACACGGCAGAGTGCCACCAACAAACACTGCACACAATGTCACACTTCCAACATTGCTGTTATAATTTTTTGCATTCGGGAAAGGAGCAGCACCGAGCTTTATGCCAAATTCGAATAAATTACAATAATAGTCATTGAAGTTATTGGAATGACGGAATGTCAATGAGATTAAACAGTTGTCAGTAGTAGATGAGTCAGTTCTCTGATAAGAGTGATAAGATAGTACCAATGTAGATATGTCGAACATTTCACAGATAAGATTGTGTAATTAACTAAAAATGCAAAGCAAAATCGTATCATTTTAACACATTTTAAATTTTTTTTATTTTTTATTAATTGAAACATTTATTAAAGTTACAATTTTACAACATAATATAACATCAATATTTCAATAACTCTCCTAATAAAGCAGCAGCTTGTGTTTAGGAGAGAACAACTAAATATTTTTACATCTATTTAAATTAAAAATATTATTACAAAAACTATTAGTAGTTTTATGAGAAAATACGATTTTATTTTAAAAGTAATTTATTTTAAATTTTTTATTTATGTATCTTAAAAATGGAACATATTTTGATATTACTTATCTTCCATTATAAGCATTTGCTTGTGGATAGAAGATCTATCTAGGTATCTATCGATATAAATAAAAATAATAAAAATGTATGTACGTGCGTAACTTCCGAACGACTGCACCAAATTGGATAATTCTTTTTTTGTTTTCGTTATTGTCAGGACAACGTTTGTATAAAACTACTGGTGAGCTCTGGCATTATGAAATTTATATAAAAAATTGCAATGGGTGGCACGCGAGCTGTTTGAAAACTAAATGTACCGGAACTGAATGTATGGAATGCGTGAGGGGGGATGGGGGAAAAGGGGGGAGGGGGAGGTGGAGGGGGGAACTAGGGAGGGGAACCTGGGAGGGGTTAGAGGAACTCGGGAGGGGGGTTCACGGGACGGGGGAAGGGGGGGAGTGGAGTGGAGAGAGGGAAGGTGGAGGAGGCGGAGTGGGAACGTGAAAGGGGAAGGGGACGCGAGAGAGAAAGGACAGGCGGAAGGGGAACGGGACGAATGGGAAAGGACACGCAGGGAGACACAATTTCTTTATTAAATGGCTTAGTAACGCATGCCGGGTACCAGTTAGTTTTATATATTTACAATTAATACAGTCACGCCTACACCACTAGGTAGGTACATATTTTTTTACACTAAAATGTCAAAGGGACAGGTGTAATTTGTGAGGTAATTAACAATGGAAGCTAGGTACATTATTATTTTGTAGTAAATCTTATAAGTGACTCAACACTATTTCGTGATGTAAAACGACGCTGAAATTCGAGACTGCCCCAAGCCATCACTTTGGATTTGGATGTCATTTTAAATTCCTCATTGAGCCTCTTGCATGATTTTTTAAAAGTGAAAACTTTTTTTAGCACCGTTGTGATTTGAAACTCGATGAATCGAAAAATATAGATACTAAAAAGAGACAAACATATTCGTCTACAGGATTTAGCCTGCGATAGAATGAGATGGTATAATCGGTCTCCTCTTAAGAGCGTAATACACGAGCCCGATTTTCAGCCCGTTTCCAATTGGAGACAAAAGTCAACATTTTTCGATTTGCGCGATCGCTATTTTCACCTCTATTTTCATATCTAGGATTTCAATTGTCATCACTGCAAACAACACATGAACCATACTGTTTGTTGTGATGCCTACTGAAATCGTAGGTATGAAAATAGAGTTGAAAACAGCGATCGCGTAAAGCGAAAAATGTTGACTTTTGTTTCTAATTGGAATCGGGCTCGTGTATTACGCTCATTACTCTTGTCTACTTAAGTTTTCTGAAGGTTTCAATTCTACCGCGTGTGAACTGCAATCGATTTTTTTTAAATACAGGTAACAACAAACACCAGTGTTCATCATAGAAGAAACATGGTAAAAAAACTGAAGATCAGTTGGAAATGTCATTTTTTTACAATAGCTCCACACAGGAGTCCGTGGGGAAAATAATTCCCATCAGGGCCTTCATCTTTGGGGAAGCTGTATGGAGGATCTTTCTGGGAAAGGAAGGAGAGGAAGTTCTGGGAAGGAAAAAAGGAATGAGGGTGGGTAGGATTCTGAGGGGTCAATGTGTCCTAGAGTGACGGATGTATTAATCCCTCCCTCCCACTGCGGTGCAAGGCGATGTTCCGAAAGAGTCCTGATGGAGAGGTCAAAATGTCTCCCTCAACCACTCTCAGTTGGTGGTCAGACTCATCCGTCGTCAATATCCTCACCCCATGAATCCGGGCACCCTTGCTAATGGCCGTTATACACGACACCTTTTTTCAGCCCGATTCCAATTGGAGACAAAAGTCAACATTTTTTGCTTTACGCGATCGCTGTTTTCATCACTATTTTCATATCTACGGTTTCAGTAGGCATCACAACAAACAGTATGGTTCGTGTGTTGTTTGCAGTGATGACAATTGAAATCCTAGATATGAAAATAGAGGTGAAAATAGCGATCGCGTAAATCGAAAAATGTTGACTTTGGCTCTAATTGGAATCGGGCTGAAAAAAAGTGTCGTGTATAAAGGCCATTAGTCACTAAACGTAGCGAAGCACTCGGGGTGACATACGGCAGGGGGTGTTGGTTATCCAATAAATGATTCCCGGGGCAGCGGTACCCATACCCGCAGTCATCGAAAACAATGTTCATCAGCCAAAATAGTCACGTCAGTTGTTTTGAAATATCAATCGGAAAAAAAATCTTACGATTTACCGTAGTTCGTGCTTTTACAGTAACATATATATATTATATTTTTGTAAAATCAATATCCAATCTTCAAACCACTCCAAAATGAACAGGTAAAAGAAAAGAATACAACATCTAGTGACTCCGAATAAGAAAACACACATGTCATACTAATAAGATAACTAAATGTATAGGAAAAGGTTCACTGGAATTCGACGGCGAAAATATGGAAAAAAAATCATTTTTCACATTGATAAAAAAAAGTGCTTAGTTTTCTGAAGGTTTCACTTCACAATAAATTGCACACTCTGATTTTTGTTTACTTAATTTGTTTAAAATATATATAACCGTATAAGTACCTACTACTGTGATTCTGTTCGTTCACATGTTTTTTGCCAATTGAAAATTCATGCAAGAGCCTCATTTTAGTGTTTGTGAGTTCGTATTTCATTTTGCACAAGTCTGCGGAAGTCAAGTCACAAGTCAGTCAGAATCATATTCATTTTAATTCATTTCTAAAAGGGAGTAGTGGTTAACCATGGTGCGCTTTTTTCGTGGTGTTTCTTATTAGAAACCAAAATGTGCTAAATAAGAAACTTATTTTTCTAAATGGTTTTTGGTTCCAGTTTACCTGCGGACATACTTTGTTATCATAAGCTAAAATATTTTTTTTATTTTAATAATATACTTAATATTGTCTTTCAGATTTTTTTGAGAGCATTGTAACAACTCATAAATATACTTATATATATTTAGGATTTTCGTTAATAAAAAGTTTGTTCATTATTTGTTTCTTTTCTTCAGCAGCTAGCTTTGAATCTAGAAAAATAATTGACACACATCGTTATTTTTAAGAATTTACCTACACGGATTCCAAGGTATGGAAATTAAATAATTTTGTGTTGGGTCGAAACCGGTTAGCGTGCTGCCATAAAAAAAACTATGTATTTATTTATGTATGTAATTTATATTTTATTCATATAAACTATTTGTACAATATAATATGTATCGGAATTTATTTAATAATTTTGAGTAGGTACTCAAAATCCATCATGCGCTGGCAGCACTGGAAGTCGCCGCACAAAATTAAATTCAAATTATTTCAGTTTGTCTTGTTTGTCATCCGTCGCGTATTATTGTAACTGTGACCGCGCCGCGTTTTCGTATTTTAATTAATTATTTGACTTTTTAACATCTTAAAAACATTAAAGGTTAACTGTTTGGTGCTGACAAACTTAAATTAAACTTACAATGGAAAAAATAGATCCATTTACCCAGGTAGGCAAAGTTATCAACATTTTAAATTCAAATCTTCGCGTTGACATTTGTATGTATTTCAACGGTTTTGACATTTTCCTTTCAGTTTGAATATTGTGATTTAAAACTTATAAAACTAACCATCACGCAGATTACCTGATAGATAGGCAGATAGGATTACCGCCACACAACACAACTGTATTTTTGCACACACTTCATTCGCATTCGTACATACTCTTTGTTATTGTGACTTGACATGACCCTGCTCAAGATATAAACCTAAATTAACTATTTTATCACTGCTTTTAACTATTTTACTAAACTTTTCAGCGTATGTTGGAGAGGGCGAGAATACGTAAGGAGAAATTAGAAGCTAAACTTCCTCCTTCTGACAAGCCTGTCGTGAGAAAACCTTTGTCGGAGAATAACCTCATCATATCAAAATCTCCCGTCGCCTTGTCACCAGCAAAGAAGTCTGTTGCTGAAAATGAATCGCCATCTGTCAAGGCACCAGTTTTGAGTCGGAAGTTGACTATTAATTCACCGTCGAAACCTCAAACAACGGTTGTGACGGAAGAGACTGATTCCGGAGTCGCTGTGGAAATAAATATTGTTCATCAGAATAACGTGCAGGTGGATGTTCAGGTGGAAGAGAGGGAGGTGACACTCTCGCAGTACCTGAAGGAGAAAGAGGAGAAGGCTAAGATGAGTGACAAGTCTTCTCACAAAGTAATCAGTAGTAGCGGTAAGTTTGAATCTTTTGTTTACTTAATAATTGATGGTATGCGCAAACGGATCAGTTAGAAGTTTAATGGACAATCCGCAGATTGTTAAGTCCTCCATCATTATTCGTAACACGGGAATGATTTGGCTTTCTTTAACCCTTAATACCACTCGCGGGGGAGTAGAGTCCCCCACCAAGCAGGTTATCGCAAATATTTCTTTTATTTTGAGCCTTACGCGCTTGCGGCTCTGTGTATTCTTAGTATCGCCCGAGAGGTTGATTATAAGAATATCGCCCGGGCTGACATGGGACCTGGGACCTGGGACCTGGGACCTAGGGTTTTGAATCTAGGTCCCCCACGAGTGTAGTTACGTAAGAATTTTTTTTTTAATTACATTTTTATGCGTTATTAGATAACGGACGTAATCTCCTGTCAGATTTGTGTGATTTTTATGTCTGTTATTTGCTTTTTCTATGTACAACGTACATTAAATGAAAAATAATCGCGCGTACTTGCAGGAATTCGTGTTTAAATCGATCAAAACTAAAATATATGACAGTAAATATGTAAAAATTACACAAATCTGACAGGAGATAACTTCCGTTATCCAATAATGATCCCACAAAAGATACGGAATCGCTTGGCTGTTTGTTTAAAAAATATAATAAACTAGTTTTCTTGGATTTGTTATATGACTTTCATTAATTTAAAATAAATAAATCCCAAAAAAGTACTTATTTCTATTTTTTTGAAGCATAAATTGATGGGGGACCTACATCCACCACAAGTGAATCTGTGTAGGCTGAAAATAGTGAGTGTTGCTAAGTGTTAAGACACAGGTTCTCAAACATATTTCGCCCACTTTAAGATTTAAAAAAATCTTGTGCGACCATATTTTTAACCTTTTTTTTACATTACCATCTGTTGCGTATCTTAAAAAGAGTTGTTGCAAATATAATTTTTAAGCATCCATTATTATATGAATAAGATAGACAGTGTGTGACCCATATCCTATTTCTGAGATTAAAGAATGTTTCAATGAGAGTTTCAAAGATATTTCTAAGATCAAATAAAACTCAGACTTACGGCCGCTGTTCCCAATTCTACTAAGCCGAAACTAAGGTTCAAAACTGCTTAAGCATCACTTAATCATCACTTAGTCTAGATTAAGTGATGCTTAAGGAGTTTTGAACCTTACGGCCGCTGTTCCCAATTCTACCAAGCCAAAACTAAGGTTCAAAACTGCTTAAGCATCACTTAATCTAGACTAAGTGATGATTAAGTGATGCTTAAGCAGTTTTGAACCTTAGTTTCGGCTTAGTAGAATTGGGAACAGCGACCGTGAATAGTCTGTATTTTCGGAATTTTGAATGAAATGAAAATCAAAATATCAAAACAACCTATATTTCTTGATCTCAAAAACAGTAAAAATTATAGACATATGAATATTAATAGACCAGAACATAAAGGTGAGGGGTAGAAACCAACTACAGCGGGACGAAGGGCGGGAAGATGGCTTTGGTGATACGTGATTCGTCAAAACTCAATCTGACAGTATATAGGCATCTCGCAATATAAAATCATCATTTAGTTCTTAAATCTGCTTTTGAATGAATAGACCTTTTTACAAGGGAGCGCGAATTGAACACAATGAACAAATTTGAAGTTCAAATACGTCAAAGTAAGGTCGCCTATAAGGTCGAGTCCAATATTTTGCTTCTGTATTTAGTTAATACACTTTTACAAATGTTTCATAATTTACTTACCCCAGTAAACAGTGACGGGCACACGCCATGTTTCTCGGAGTGATAGTGTATGTATGGGTGGTTTGGTATATTAATTTATGGTGTATGTTCAAAAACGATTGTATTATGTGATCTGAATTAGCGTAAAATAGTGTAAAATAATGCTTGCTTATGGAATGTAATACCACAATTGGGTTTATTCTCTTTTTCTCTTCTATTTTTACATGTTTTTATAGCACAAGCCACCATTTTTACCGTGTTATTTACGATGAGAGCTCGACACTGGTCCGGACAAGAATGATGACGTCACATTTTTTAGAGTCGCAAGCCCAGCCGGTTCCGAAAAATGGTTCCAATGGGAGGGGAAATAATACGCCTTTTATCGCTTAGGGCATGTCCATGTATTTTGTACGTCCGTGGTAAAAATGCAGAAACGAAACTTTAAACAGCTCTACTGCAAAACTACGAAATTTTATAGTTCGACATTGTTTTTCAGGATCTGATTCCACCTTTATTTTCGTTTTTGATTTTACATTGCTACATTATTCATAGTTTCTTTTGAATATTATTCCTTAATGCCTTTTTTGGACCGTGTTAAACGCATCAAGCGTTTTTTGGGTGTGGTCTAAAATTATATTTTTCCTTTCCAACATCAATATGTTGTAGTGTCACGCGAAGCTATAATCTTCCTCCCCCTACAGCGAGAGGGGGTCAGGTCAATTAGGGAGCTGCCACAGAAAATCATTTTTTTGTACGGGATTTGTCACATTGACAACTGTGTAATGTAAAAACTACTATTTATTAACGTAAATGAATAAAAACCCTGTAAACATTCTATTGAATAAAATATAATCTCTCTCTATCCAAATGGTTGGCACAGACTAATGTTTTAATTTATCATCCCGTTGCAGGTTCCAGCGCCAGCTACTACTCCGTGACAGACGGTTCCTCGGAGTCCTCGTCCGGAGTCAGGGCTGATATCACCTCCGAGGGAAAGAACAAACTCAAGCGGCTGGGGAAGCTGTATGCTGGTGAGGAAAGCTTCCGCTATTATTATTGATTTGCGGTGTACAAAGAAGAGGTATTTTGTATCTTCGAATCATGGATTTATAGCGTAGATCTTGGTGATTGAATTTTGGAGTTTGCAGGGGGTTTTTTTTAAGAGTTCGGTTATTCTGTTTAGGTTTTCGGTAACTCAGTAAAAAAACACCCGCTAAACAAGTATTCCGAGTTCATTTTACGATCACGTTTACAAGATGATTTGCCTTTTTTATTCTACGTAGCTGAAAACTGGCCAGGTTCCAGTAATTAGGTTTTATAAGAAACTGCTTGTTCTGCTTGCGAATTAGAAAGAAGGAGTATTCAAGGAATCATATTATATTTGTAAACAATGGGTTTAAAAAACCAACCCTAAAGTAAAACCAACTGTCACTATATTTACAAAAACAGATCATAACCACACTCTTTATTACCAACTGAGAGAAAGAGAGAGATCTGTTGGATCATATAGTAAGTAATTAATCTAAATGACAGTAGGTTTTAGTTAAGTTCTGAACCTAACGCCTTTGAGTTTTTACTCCACAGAGGGCAGTGATAGTTGCTTACATTGAGGGCAATGATTGTTGCTGAATAATGTTGTTTGACAAGCATATTAGCGCCACCCACACGCACACTTCGGAGCGACCGAGTCCCGCGCCACTTCAGACCGCCGCGCAGAAAAGTCTCACCGTGAACTGCGCTGTAAACCTATCAGTCTCTACTTTTCTGCGCGGCAGCCTGAAGTGGCGCGGGACTCGGTCGCTCCGAAGTGTGCGTGTGGGGGAGCAAAAATAAGTACATTTCAGTACTACAGTGATATACAGTGAAAGCATTCTTTCTGCCAATTTATTTAATGAGACTTCATAAAAATATGATCCCAGTTCTTATCTGTTTTTTTAATGTTGGCCACCTGCCATCTTAATGTTGATTTTACACACCCAGTGACCACCATAAAGTTACAGGGCCGAACCTACACCATTTTGTCCAATGCAGAAAATATAATAATTTACCAATAGCCAAATAACTTTTTGAATCTGAGATCAATAATGATATCAACAATAATATTATCGGAACAACTAATTGGAGTTTATAAACTGCATTGTAATATGTATTAATTTTATCATTGACCAAGATAATGGAAGATACTCACAGTATATTGCCCTGGCGAAATACCGCCATTCAGAATTTAAACGTTGCTTGAAATTGTTTTAGCCGTGTTTGGTGACCAAATCTAAATTGCCATCGCCTTTCCCGTCTTTCTCTTCCCCATCTCCTGCCTCTTTCCGCTACCTTCAGCCTCACAGCATACCCCAATTGGGAATGGGATAAAACAAAAAAAGGCACAAAAAATAAAAGTGATAATAATCGCTACTGAAAATCGAACCTAGAACTTCAGTCTTACCGTTAAAACACTACCAATTAAGCTACCTTTTTATTTTCTGTGTTTTTTCTATGTAATGATTCATTGAGGCTTGTTATTATCTTCTTCAATGATTAAAAAATACTTAACAATACTAAAAACAGATCACATTGGCGAGTGGTCCAAAGTGTCAGACTTATCACTTTGGCGTCGAAGGTTCAATCTCAGCTAAGTAAAGTCCTTCATCACTGCACAAGCAATATTTTACCACTACAATGATAGAAGTGGAAAAAATCAATTATATAAGACCAAAAATTTATTTTTCCAGATGACGGGTCTCTTTCCTCTCCAGTCAACAGTCGCACTGAACTGAATTTCGGTGCGGAGGACCACCTCCCTCCGTCGCGGGCCGCCACTGGATCCAGGGGGCCCCGGCAGGAGTCCAGCAGCGAAGCCGAGGAACCCCGCAGAAACCTGAGGAACCGACACGCCACCAGCAGATTTGCGGCGCTCGCCAACACCATCAACAGCTTTGAGGATGACATGAGGCATTTTGATTTTGTAAGTAGACTAAAAATAATAACAGACCTAACTAAGATGCTGCCCTGAGTAACACCGTAATAGATTTAAATTGGTTCACTTGATTCATTTTTGATTCTAACTGCGGCTTTGATGCCAAATATTCCTGTTGTATCTACTATCTATGAGATGCTTGTTTAATACAAATTTTGTTTTCAATTGTAAGATTAAAATATCCAACCAAACACACTTTAAGAGCTCTCTTTTTCCCCAAAGATATTTGAAATTATTTTTTTTTTACATTAACTCCAGACAAGGAGGCCCTGAGGAATAAATTTCCCCCGGGCCTATCTCATCTGAGATGCTGTGTGGAGGGTCTTTTTGAGGAGAGGAAGGAATGAATATTGAAGAGACCAATGTTGTAGGAAGGAGAAAACACAGAGGCCGGAAAATCGTTCAACAGCCGAGCTGTTGAACACAAGAACGAGTCGAAGAAGCAACCCGTTCTCACGTGTCAAATGTCAACCGTGTACATATGTTGGGCACGCGTTTGGCGTGTTTCCCGACTGTGCACCGGTGCTGAAGAGATCAATGACGCTAGTTCCTCGGAGCATCTTCCATTGTAATACCAGTAGCACAAGGATAGCATTCCCACCCGACGCCTATACTCTAAAGATTGCAATCCGTCTGTTAAGATGGGAGAATCTATCAAACGGACCGCCCGTTTTTGCACAGAGTCAAGGGTATTCTTCAGGTATTTTGGAGCTCCAGACCAGAGGTGGCTGCCAAATTCAACCGTGGGGCGCACTTGTGATTTGTAGAGGGTTAGCAGTTGTGTACTATTAAAGTATCAGCGGGCCCTGTACAGTACCTACGCCCAGTTTTTGGGAGGCTAACTTTACTCTGGCTTCAATGGAGCCCCCATGTCTGAGCTGGTCACTTAGGGTTACACCAAACATATCAATGGAGGGGCAGATTGCAATAAAAGATTGAAATTACAGAGTCATGCTATCCCGCAGTTTTTACCGGGTGGGACTGTGTTTCCTGGCATCACCGATATTGTTAACCAATACTACTACACACCTTTAAAAAATCAACTAAATCCCCGCCCATTAGGTAGTAGTCATCATAGCATATCTCTTGTATTTCAATATCTTTGCTTTTCCTTTATTATTCAAACATTTTCAACTTTCAAACTTCTTGAACGAATAATCAATTTCATTGGCTTTCTGGTAGATCTGTGTAAGGAATATCTGTATATTGGCTACACGACTTGCTAACCTAACCTACTTGATTCTGTGTAAAGAAGGTCGGTCTCTGATGCACGTACGCAATGTAGGCATACTGAGTATGTTTTTTAGTGGAGCCTGCACTAAGGAGCTAATAGTATTGAACCCCGGTGCACGTGCGTGAAACACGACGGACAAGAGCGGAACACCTGTTTCCGATATCTGTTTTTCCTTCATATAATCCTGGCCTGTTGAAGAATCACATTGATAAATCCCTTCCTACATCCCGTACCTTAACACGCCTCACACCCATGTGGCGACATAGTTCCCCTGTCATTACATCTGTACAGACAAGGGCATTCTTGTAAGGCGTCGCATAAAAAAATTAATATGTATGTATGTAACTGCTTATTAAAAACACATTATTAATTTTCCTTTCCTTGTCGACAGAGCACCAAAGACAAGACCTCCAAGACTTCCTCCACCTCAAACGCTTCAACAGCCGCCTCTTCGACCGCCGGTTCTGTCAAAAGCCAGAGCCCAAAACCCAAACCTGTCGAGGTTATAAAGCGGGAAAGTCCTCGAACCACCCGTCTGTCCACCGGCAAAAGCACCACTCCAACACGCCTCTCTGCCGGTAAAGGAAGTTCAATCACAACACGTTTATCAGGCGGCAAAAGCCTCACACGTCTATCCACTGGTAAAAGTTCCCCACGCGTATCCATCGGTAAAAGTTCCCCACGTCTATCGACCAGCAAAAGCTCTCTCAATAGCCCCGCTAAGAGCAGTGCTGCTAAACAGGCTTCTCCCGTTGTGGATTCCAACACCTACGACAAGAAGAAGAATGGCAGCGATGTACAGGAGCTAAAGAAGGCTTTCCAAGTTCAGGTAGTGGGGACGAGCCCCAAGAAGCCCACGGGGATCTCGAGCCTGGCTTCCAAGTGGGACAAGAGCATTTTGGCTGACCTGGTAAGTGACTTCTTCATTTCGCCCAGACGAGAAGTTTTAATAATTTAAATCGATCAAAAATTTTATCACTTTAGTAATTATTAGAATTAGCATTGTGTGGATGCCATGTTAGGAAGGTTAAAATATATAGTAGTTAGTGTACATTATTTGCGTAAAAAATTATAATGAATCTCTCTATGTTTGTGAACACTTAGGTTAGTTTAAAAGGGCAGAAAGGAATCATAACTTTTCATGATATTTATGTATGTACATAGCATAAGACTTAAATTGTAATAAAGTTGGTTTTTAATATTTGAAACAAAGCAATTAAAGGCAATTTCTAGGCTCTAGTCAGCCCCAGATCTAGGGGGGGGGGCATACCATATATATACAACGAAAGTTAGTTCCTTCTGTCTTTTTGCAAACGCCAAATCTTATTATAAACCTTATCATAGTTTTAGGGGTTGAATCTTCTCTTAAAAAGAATAAAGTCAATTTCACACAAGACAATTTGATTTAACATAGCAGCCGTACTTCCACAAACAATAAATTAAATTACCAACAACCATTAAAAGTAGAGTAGTCCACCAAAGTGTAGAATTATTTAGTATTCAGTTTACTTTTTGTAGTGCATGTGAATATGTATGTAGTTTCAATGTCTCTCAACAGATGTCGTTAGTATAGGTAGTTATATTTAGTTTTAAGGTGTCTCAACAGAGGTCAGCAGTTGTCTCTGTATAACCGCTGACCTCTGTTGAGACACCTTAAAAACTGCATATACTAACGACATCTGTTGAGCGACATTGAAACTACATACATATTCACATACACTACACTTTGTTAATGAGATTTTAATACGTACGGCATCATAAATAGGCATTTTACACTTGAAATTTTTTTGTATCAGTTTCACTTTCAAAGACATTTATTTCAGACTTTGTTTTTGCAATCAATTTTTTAATGGAAGTAATTTTACACAGTTATTTAATTGTGTGATTGAAAAAACAAGCACAAATAAAATGTTATTAAATATCTAGCTACTAAATCAGTGTTTTTTTAATAGGTTTTTATGTTATTCTCTTCTGGGCTTTTATGCATGCACAATTACTATTTCTATTAATGTCTATTCTTTGTTACTTTCATTCAACGTTTTTATTTTGTTTCTTTGTTTTTTTTGTTCATACATGTATTTTATTTGTGTTTTTTTTTCAGTAAAAATGTAATAACATTGCGATATTTTGTTTGTGTTACAAAAACTCCTTTGTTTTTGCTTTCGGGTTTATATTTTTCATTGTTGTTTAAAAATATGCAGAATCGATTAAAATAATAATTACGTATTTTTTGTTCGTTTCTTAATTATTTAATCTTAAATTGTTTTTATGATGTATTTTTATGTATGTGTATTTTTTTATTGGTATACAGGGTGTCCGGTGGTAAAGCGTATTAAATTCGGGAGGTGGTTCTACATGATGGTAGAAGTAAAAAAGATTAACACCTTTTTCCAATTTTCCAACTTTTTTTTCCATACAAAAAAATTCATAGTGTGAGGTACAAACTTACCTGATAAATTTTGCCGTGAGCTTGCCGGGCGCGATTGTGGCAACATTGCATGGTTCTGATTCAGGGGCGTGCACAGAAATTTTAGTGAGCTAGAGGGCTAAGACTAGAAAATACAACATTATTGATGTTGTTGTAGCTGAAAATGATTTTTATTTTTTTTCGAAATTTCAATTTTTTGTATGAAGATTTTTATCTAGCGTAGGCATACCTATAGGTATGCCTACCCTGAATAAAAAATCTTCATACAAAATATTGAAATTTCGAAAAAAAATAAAAATCATTTTCAGCTACAACAACATCATTTACATCGAATTTTTCAATCTTAGCACTCTAGCTCAGTAAAAACTCTATGCACGCCACTGTTCTGATTGGCCCGTATCGTATCAACAGAAAATAATAAGGCTGGCGGCACACGCCGGACTAATTTTGTATTTTTACCAAAAAAGTACCCCTAAAAGTTGGAATTTCGAAAAAAGTTATTTATCTTCTCATAATGTCATGCAGAATCACCTCCCGAAGTTAATACACTTTACCGCCGTACACCGTGTACATATATATACAATTTTACAATGTTTTTGAAAACTATTTTTCGGTTCTTGACTATCTTTACAAATCCTTTGGATAACATGCTTGGAAACTAACATTATTAAGGATTAAAAGTAAAAAGGGGTATACTAATATAATTTTTTACAATTTTCGACTGAATATAATATATTTTTATTAACACGCTTTCCTCACTAACAAAGCACATTTTTAATTATTAACTAGAAATAAATTTCTTTCCATAATATCTTTATTTTTGGTGCAATTTTTTTCTATACAATCTAATAATAGTAATAATAATTTAGATTTTAATGTTGGTTGCCCTCACTTCAATTTAAAAAAATATATTTTAACGGTTTAATTAATTTTCTGTACTGTTAAATGGGGTGAAGCGACATGGATTCTACTTTGAACTAATTTGAAAAAATTTGTTTTAAAATTCAACCCTTTAAGAACTTGTCAAGTACATTACTTATCAGTATCACTCTTGTGTATACGGTATTTTTGTATTTGCACATTATCAAAAAGTGAAATGGGGACTATGGACGCTAAATAACAAACAAAAATGTAATTTTGAAGTTTGTTCATACAGAGGGTTTGACGAGGAATAAATAAAAAAATAAAAATTGCTAAAATTTCTTGTTTATTTAATATAATAACTTTGATTTTTCTCAGATCATAAAGAAAATTTTTTTCACTATAGTTCTCCTAGAAAATATATTTTTCTGGGAGAATGTTTTCAAAACCTTTTTTACAATCCGTTGATATATTTATTTAGGTGATTTAGTCTCCTCCAACTTGCGCTCATTTCATGTTTTTTTTATCATTTTCCTTACTCAATTCAAATAATCTTGTACCGATTGTAGACGAACATCAGTAACCCTCATTGTAAATCCCCACTCAGCACACCTCAAGTTCCTCTGTTAAGATGACCACCACGTTTTTAAGAATATTATTTGGTGATTTAATCTGTAAAATACTTTTTGGTACTATGAACTTGATAGCTGCATCTCAACAGATATTTTATTGTCCCATACTTCCATGATAGCTTTGTCCATATTTTAAAAAATCATCATGCAGATACGGCTGTCCTCAAACCTTATGCGGCACGTAAAACTCCTCAAAATGCGATATTTTGGTGTTTATTTAATCGAAATTTGCATATAGTTCATCATGAGGTGTAAAAAAGGCCCGTTTCGAGCCTAGTGATGTCTTGGTACAGTGTTTCACATTGCCTGTGATTACCCATTATGCGAGAAAAGTCCCGTTGTCCATCTTCATCTTTTAAGTCCGGCTTCACCATTCAAGTCCGGCTTCACCTTTCAAGTCCGCCTTCACCTTCCCGGCTTCACCTGTCAAGGCCAGCATCACCTGTAAAGTCTTCACCTTCCAAGTCCGGCTTCACTTTTCAAGTCTGCCTTCACCTTTCAAGTCCGGCTTCATCTTCCCTAGTCCGGCTTCACCTTTCAAGTTCGGCTTCATCTTCCGAGTCCGGCTTCACCTTCCAAGTCTGGCTTCACCTTCCAAGTCTGGCTTCACCTTCCAAGTCCATCTTCACTTTCCAAGTCCGGTTTCACTCCATTCGACAGTACCTACTTTCCGATTCTCTATAATTTATGGCTAAACTGACCACTAATAAATACATCCTAATTTGATTCCAATTTGAACAAAAATCGTCCATAAATTATTAACAAACCAAACAATACATCGAGTAATCTACGAATTCTATCAGGTTCTGCGTAATTATTTAAAGTTCGTGTTCAATTCAATTACAAATAATCTTAATACAAAGCAAAATGGGTTCACAGTGTCCCGTAATTTTATAATAATTATTGCAATGGAATCTCAGCGAAACTCGACCGTGTGAAAATCGTATTCACGATGCCTCCAAGTAAAATAAAAAATAATAAGTGCACTGCAGTTCGGCACCATTTTTTTCCACATGGCAATATAATAATAATAATAATACGCTTCGCGCCATTCGGTTACTGGCCGTTGCTCTGAACGGCTGTTTGTTTCGATTTGAACCGCCAGTTTCAATTTGAATATCAGAGAATGGAACAAATTATTAAAATTTGACAGTATATTATAAGTTGTTTTGGCGCAAACCCTAGGAAAACTTTGTATATTGACAATTCGCCATCTATTCTGACAACTTTAAAAAACATTGTGAAGTAAATCTCGTTTTTCGTGTTAAGTGTAGTTGAATTTCGTCTTATTTTACGAATGTTTTGGCAGATACATTCAAAGATCTATTCTACTTTTAGTTTTTAGTTTACTTTTGTTTACAAACAATGGTTTCTGTGAACTATTTTGTTGCCTGTTAGACACGTAAACAAGGCATTGTTCTGACATTGTTTTTGTGTTTAATTTCATCGAATAAACAGTGAATTCCTACTGCAAAATGAGGCAGACAAAGGAGGAAGATTTCATCATCTTGGATATCAGTGCTTGTGATAATGTAAGAGTATGTTTTCGTGTTTTATTTTCAGAAATTATCGTACACGAACGCGTCACGCTTTTTTCCCTTGGTTTCCTACGAATGACCGCAAAAATATATCATAATATGTATAATATTAATCAAGGTTTTTATCAAGCCAACGAATATGTACTTCGAAATGACCATGCGTAATGTATTTTATATTTACCACATGTTTTGTTATTTGTAAGTAAACCATAATCACATAGAAACATATCTGTTGATTACAATGATGAAACATCAAGAAATAGGTACCTTACCTACCTAGTGCGTTGTGAGTCTTTGCCAGAAGTGAGATATTTTTTTTCGTACTTTTAATAAAATTGAAAGCAAATACTATTAGGATACCCTTGACATCCGTATTATTAAATTATTTTTAAAAACAATGAGGAGCATTTATCTCAGTCTTCGGAGGAGCAAATTTTCGTTCAAATTAAATACCTATACAGATAATTTATGCCATGTTTTTACGTCTGAAATCCGATGCTTTTTTTGTTTTATTTTTAACTATTCTCAAACTAAGAATCTCTTATAGGTTCTTAGTTTGGGTTAAATAAAAATGAAAAAGGTAAATATTCCGCTAACCGCCGCACTTTTATTCGGCACGAATTTTGGAAATTACTAGGTAATTACGCTTGGATAGATGATACCCACCTACCTAAAAGATGCATTAAAATTCCATTTTTATTCAGAGTTCTTAATTTCCCATAAAAACGATTCCATTCCATATTTTTTTTTGTATGGGTTGACATTTGCGCGAGTTTCGTTTCAATCTGTTGTACGCATGAATTACCTAGGTACCTACTTAATTTCCCCTAAATAAGAACCTAATAACCCATTTTGTGCGTGTACATAGTTGTTTCTTGTAGTAATTGTTAAAACAAAGTTTCCATAATCTGTGCCTAAAAGTGCGGCGAAAATTGTCGAGAAAAAACTAAGAACCTATTGTATTGTAGATTCTATTGGGTTAAATAAAAGAGAAAAAAAAACAAAAACTTATTTTGGGTTGGTTACCTACCTAGTTAGTTTCGGTTTTCTTTGAATTTAGGTAACCCCCTTTCGAAAAAATCGTTATTCGTTCGTTTCTCCTTTAGCCGACTGAAAGTTGATTATGTCAACAAGCTGTAAGTTCATCTTTTAGTCGTCTACAGATATAAGTATGTCAATACGTACTGGAACTTTGTTTTTTCTGAATAATTTCTCAGAATAAAAAAAATACAACTAAAATTTAGGCCAACTCTTGTTCTTATTATGAAAATTTGTATTTTAAAAAGTACTTCCATAGATACTTTAGCTATGTATGCTGCAACCGTACTCGGAGTGAAACGGGTTACATTACAATTAGTTGTTTTAAATAAAATGTATAGAATTACAAGTGAAATTCTATACCTACTAAATATTCCGTACAGGTTGACAGTTCTTGCGAGCAAGTGTAACCAGACCCCTTGAGCACAACGGCTTTGAGTTATCTAGGTATGCAATTGGGGGCGTCGCAACTGTATAATATTTTATTTATACAAAATTATCTATGAATGGATTCAAAATTAGAATATTTAGTTTTTGTTAGTTTTTCGCCGCACGCGCAGTTTACCATTTGTGACAATGTGATAACAACATGACCGTTTAGTTTGACGGGTGATCATGATTTGATCAAACGCTGAGACGGGCCGAGAATCGGCGTACGAGTACCGTTAAAATGTCAAAATTAGTTTTATAACTCATCGAGATTGCTATGCAGCAAATATGAATTAGTGAAAAAAAATATCCACATTATACAATAAAACCATAACCGAAAAGGGGTTCATAAGTAGGAGATTTTGAACTTTACAGCAGTTTTTATAAGCCCAATACTTTTTCTTTCTGGGGTTACAAAAAAACTAATCAAAAAAGTAGGTAGATCGATTATTTCAAATATGTGTTCTCTTTGCTTTGCAATATTTTTTTTTGGTTTTTTTAAAAATCTTTTTTTCGTTACATTAGCACAGTAGATAGGGCAAGTTTTTTTAAATAATTATAAATAACTCACAAAAAGGCTAAGTTGACACTAAAATTATACAAAGTTGAATTCTTTGATGCTTATATTTTATAATTTAAAAGATAAATGTGTAAAAAAGACAGATGTGTGCTCTGACGGATCTGCCCTGATGATGGACACTGCAACGCTGTCCGAAACGTCGGCTAAAGAAAGAGGTAGCGCAACCAGGCATAACACCCCAAAAACAAATAAAGAAAATACTTTTGGCCGTCAAAATCTAAAAACCTTTCTATATGAAATTCATTCGATAGAAAAAAATCGCCAAGGATGCTCTGAAAATTTTTATAAACACGTTTTATTCATTTACCTAAGTATTTTAGATGTTATATCTATGAAAAAATTCGTGCTGATGTTCCCCACGAGATATTTGGTCTATTTTAAGCGAGTCGTTTTTTTATTAAATATTTTCACCATTTTTGTTCAAATTTTATCGTTTTTATTATTACCGCGCTCTCTCTAACATTCGTATTTACATATCTCTCCATCTTCTTCTTTTTGAGCGGGTTTACTGCGCCTTAAGGAAAATATGTAATAAATCGGTAGAAATACGGGTCTTAATTTGTTGAACGTTTGACTTATCAAACAGTAATCAAAGTTAGTTTATGAAAAAAACTTCCTTGTTTCTTTTTAACCCGTCTTACATGCTTACATTAATATTTTATTTAATAAACTTTTATTCAATACATTTTTATTGTATTTTACTTTCAAGAATTTTACAAACTTATTGTATTGATACATTATATTACTAGCTGTTTCCCGGCATGCGTTGCAATGCCATATTCAAATAAATACATTTTCTCCTGGAATCACCTTCCCGTGCGTCCCCGTTCCCCTTCCGCGTCTAATACTTTCTTACGTTTCTAATACTTACATTTTTAAACTCATGATATCTTTCGAATGGTATGTCCCAATTGAATAATTCAAAAAGTTACATAAAGGTATTGAATCATTCTTGAATATCAAGTAATTTATTTTGATAAGGACTAAAACCAAGAAACAAATAAACAGCCTTTTCAAGCGGCGACATTGTATTTAAATTTTTAAAATAAAATAGCACTTATTGTGGAATAACTATAATAGTTAGACATATGCTGTCGCGACACTTTTTGTAAATAATGATGTGTTCTGCAAAGTCGTAGTACATTATTTTATTCTACCATCAATAGTTTTCGCAGCGCACGCGATGTAAAGAATATTTTAGGTAATTTTTTTCCACCTTGGGTTACATTATTGGAGTTTTAGTAAGGATCCCTATTTTTTGAAAATATAATATAGCCTGTCACCCCCGGGGATAGTGTAGCTTCCCAACAGTGAAAGAATTTTTCAAATCGGTTCAGTAGTTTCGGAGCCTATTCAATGCAAACAAACAAACAAATCTTTCCTCTTTATACACGGTGTCCGAAAACTCGTAGTACAAGCTGAAAACTGGTGAACCTACATCACATAGGGAACCTAAATAAACATAAAGATTTTAAATTTAAGCATTTTTACATTAAAATTTTAAAAAATATATATCTTATAAATTTTTTCGGGTTCTTTAGGGTTAACGATACACGTTAATGATCAATGTTATTTTGACAGTTCGAAGATGCTACTATAAAATTATTTATAAGCTGCAAAATCTTTTTTCGTGTCCATAGTTTATTTATTTTCACTTACTAAGTTATTCTTCCACCTCTTCTAGGCATTAAAATATGGTTAATTAACGTATTTACTTTGTTGTGGAGCAATTTGAATAAGCGGCGGGCAATAATTTACTCCAGTTGAAAGTAATACGAACGATTTTCGGCCAATTCGAATAAGCCTTGTGAGAGAAATTATTAGCATATTTGTGTTCCAACTTACATTATGTAGTAATGTTCCTTTTCAAATCCAAAAACCCTAGGCACATCACAAAAAACACATTAAAATGTCATTGGTACATCACAAAAACATAATAACAGGCGTTGGTATTATTCTATTGTAATACACAATAATTAATCACGGTAAACTACGAAAATATCACAAAATAGTACACAAACACACATTGTTTTAAAGTTTAATGAACGAAACGGTTGTTGATAGAAAAAATGTCAACATAACGCGTCAATTGCGTGAGCCGTGAACCGAAAACTGCATAAACAATAATAAATAATACCCGAAAACACGTGATTGTACAGGTCCGAACATAGCCGCAATCTTCTAGCCTCTTCTCTCGCGTGTATTGAAATGAGCGAATAGAGATAGCTAATTTTGTTTTGTAATGCGATACGTACAAGCTGCGAATGATTCTACTTCTTGAAAACTATCGCGCGTCTCTTATTTCACGTGTTTATTGAAAGGAGCTAATAGACAGAGTGGATTTTGTTATACTACAAGCTGCGAAAATATTACGATGATCTATTTAACCGTCGAATGACCAATTATTTTATTTTTACAGTGAATTAAATTTTGGGCGATTTCAAAATAATGCTTAAAATCCGGAATTCTTTATTTGTTTTTCTTTTCAATAGTTTTTATTAGTTAGGTACTATGATCGTCAGTAATAATTTATAAGAATTTGACCAAAAAAAAAAACAACTTCTGATTCGATTTACTCGAAAACAAAAGCTCAAATCAAAAAAAGTTATACTACAAAATCAACTCCAAATGTGATGGGGAATCCCCAGTTTCCCGCTTGTACTACGAGTTTTCGGACACCTTGTATAGTGTAGTAGATAATCGGACGTTATTATTACGCTAACGTCTGTCCTACGGTTGAAGTTTAAGAATTCGGCTGAAAATGCAACTCTTATGCCGCGCCGTACGCAAAACCATCTTCGTACTCGAAGTTTCTTAAAAAGCTACTTTTGTAATTCGGTTTCGAATTCAATCAAGAAGCCAGTAATGCCAAAGGGTGGCGCCACTTACGTTAGCAGATCGCATGAGTACGTGCCACTGGCATGTATAAGTACCACGGATTTGTAAATTTGAGTATCTCTCCGGATATGGAAAGATTGACGGTAATATGATTATTATTATTGTAACTGGCAGCTGTGAATAATAGTATCACGAGGCTATATATTACATATGACGTCATTGCCTGTCGCAGTTACTTTGCCCCGGTGACTAGCTGTCACTGGATCACAATGGATCCGAAAAAACGGCTATTTTTAGAACCAGTTTCTATCGGATTAATAAAATGGTCACCAACACTCAAACTGAGCAAAGGCGAACCAAAAGCCGGCCGCAGGGCCTAGCAACTAAAACCTGCGGAGCTGGTTTTTAACTGCTAGTAATATTATTATTATTCTTTGATACCCGGCTTCGCCCGAGATTTTATTTATAATTGAATGGTTAAAAAAAATATTGAACAATATGTGAAACGTCTTTATTTGTTTTTTTCTTTAGTTAAAATTGATATTTTAAAAGTCCATAGATAATTGTGATGTTGGAAGTGTTTCTTGTATCAATTTTCAACTACTAAGAGGAAACGCAGTCGCCGAGAATTTTCAACAATAGGTATTTTACCAAATTTACTTGTTGTGCCGGGATTTGAAGCCGCATCCTACAGACTCGTAGCCAAGGTTTGCAACCACTTTTTGTTTTGTAAGGAAAGGCGAAAACAATATATGTTATAACCTATCGATTGTCTAGTTGATTAGACAGATATCTCCAAAAATACAAATTTGAGTTGAGTATGCAGTTACATGTAAAAGTGTACCCTCTATCTGCTACAAAACATAGATTACTCATAAACATCACCAAATCAATCATAATGCACAATAACTTGTGGTGAAATAAACGAACAAAAAAATATGTTTTCTGAGTTAATAGAAGAAAATTTTAATATGTCATACTAATGTACCGGACCGTTATGCCTCCCGGTATTATTTTATAGCATATTTAATATGTAAAACACAGACACTTGTAAATAATAATCAGTTTTTAGTAAGCATTCGAATATTGTTTTCATCGAGATCGCAAAGATCAACTGAACGATCGATATATTAACATACAAAAAAACAATAACACGTGTTTGTATCTCTACAGAGTGCCTCCATCCGCATATCACACCAGTATTATAAATAGCTCGCAATGTTTTATTATTTATAAAGCATCTATTTTACATACATAATTATTGCATAATAGACGAATTATACAAATATTATCATAAAATCATGTTTAATTATACTCGTAAGACTAGTATGCTAGATTTGTTTATCATTTCTGAATTGTTCTGAACATTCCTTAAAAAGACCTTGGTTATGATGTAATTGTACTTTTTAAATACATTTTTTTTTTACCTTACAATAGAAATTTTACGTTACTCGATTGAACCAATGAATAAAACGGCCGATTATGGTTGAAAATTATATTTAAATATTTTTCTGCGTGTCCTCTCTTACTTGTTCCCCCTCCACCTTCCCCGCGTTACCTCTCCTCTCCCGTTCACCCCTCCCGTGTGCCATTCCCACTCTCGCGTACCATACATTTAGTCCCGGTACATTAAGTTTTCAAACAGCTCGCGTGCCACCTATTGCAATTTTTATACAAATTTCATAATGCCAGAGCTCACAAGTGTATAAACGTAGAAACGTTCGCGGGCGTGCGCACAACAACTCCTCAAAGATTCATCGCAATCGGATGAATAGTATAGGAAATAATTTCATAAACACCAGAGCTCACCATAATATAGAAACCATTGCGGGCGTGCGCACAACTACTCACCAAAGTTTAATTGCAATCGGAAGGTTTAGGGACCGCTTAAGAGACAAACAAAGAAACATTCATTTTTATACATATAATAAGTTTAGTTTCAAGAACTAATTGTAGAAACGACCCGTTCTCGTGTGACATAACATGTCAACGGTTTATTATGACTATAATCTGTCATTGTATTTATTTAGTCTATGTTGTGTCCCTAGTCCCGACCATGCATCAGTAGGTACTTACCTAATTATTTTTTTGAAAAATCTTGAAAGAAAACCATCCAAAACAATTATTTTCGTATCCGAGCATTCGTACTACATGGTTCTAACACACACGTCTCAGAGATCTCATTTAAACGATATTCCGTCCACTTCAGTCTTGCCACACACAGTGGCGGTTCTTCCTTCAGGTCAATTCGTCAAAAATCTCCTAAAATTATAGGATAGTAACACATTGTGAAATATTATGCCAATCAAAACAACTGATATTATTCCAATGTACCTATTTGAAATGCCACCTCAAGATAGCTGGTAGCGGCAAGCAGTGACATCTAACGTCTTAAATTGAAGCTCCTTTCCCACGCACTATGATTGGCTCGGTCAATTTTTCAAATGTCCCAATATCATGTCTTCTGTCTCTTTACGCGCTATACAATAAACGAGATGGCACTATACCGCCTAAAAGAAATGTTTTCGGATTCTGAAGACAGTTTGGGTCATGGCCGCGAGCGAGAGAAAGCATGATGAATATTATGCATCTGAAAGAGATTGTTTGATAAACGTAGGTTGATTTTGAATATTGTGGGCTTGTCGCATGAAATAATTTATTATATTAAATGTAACTTGACTCTCAAACTCGTGAGGTAATTAATTACAAATGAATATTATCGTATTTAATTTGATATTTTATCATAATATCATTGTTTTTTAAATAGTCTTCCACTTCTGGACCCCTAGAGCCGCCTCTGACCACACAACCTAACCACTCAATCATGCCATATCTTCCTCGGACGTCCCCTACTTCTTCAACCATTCACTTTATAGTCAAATATTCTTCTTGAACTCCATTCTACAGACATACCTCAGGGATCTCGTTTCTACAGCATTTAGTATGACATGAAAATGATGAATTAAATAACAAATATTATAATCAATAATTATCAGCCTGAAACACTCATCTACATTGAAAAAATCTTCCGAGAAAAGATACTGGCCGCCAACGGGAATTGAACCCGTGACCATCTGATTGCCGGTCAGCAGCTCTGACCACTGAGCTATGGCGGCTTATCTAATACCCGCCAAATAATTCAATATATACTAGTGTTTCATTCGACAATTACTTATTATTACATTTTTCCAACTGAAAACAACCAACTTTATTTTTGTGAGAGAGGTATTTTTAATACTAAATCTCCCGCTAGGTGGCGTCGTTTTGCCATTTTTAAAACTTTTTTATGTTTGTATGCAAAAATTTTATAATTAAAAATATATATGTTTATTTCGAATTATATAATTTGAAAACGTATTTCATCGCCTTTCTAAAACAGGATTAAGTTTTTAAATGTGCACAGAAATATTCCAAATATTTGCATTTTATTGTAAAGCGAAAATATTTTGACCATCTGAAAAAAATGCCAAATTTTTGAAGGGTTAAAATTAAAAACGATAATATTCATTTGTAATTACCTCACGAGTTTGAGAGTCAAATTACATATAGTAAATTATTTCATGCGACAAGTCTACAATATACAAAATCAACCTACTTTATCAACTATCTCTTTCAGACGCATAATATTCATAATGCTCTCTCCCTTACGGCAAGGACCCAAACTGTCTTCAGTATCCGAAAACATTTTTATTAGGCGATATAGTGCCACCTCGTTTATTGTATGGCGCGTAAAGAGACAGAAGATATGATTTTGGGACATTTGATAAATTGACCCAGCCAATATCATAGTGCGTGTGAAAGAAAGCTTCCATTTGAGACGTTAGATGTCACTACTTGCTGCTGTCTGCTATCTCGCATTGCATTTCAAATACATTAGAATAATACTATCACAAAGCATTCTCTTTAGGGTGAATTGCCTATATCAAAAAAAAGTAACAGTTGTTTTGATTTGCAAACATTTGATAATATTATGTTTTACAGTCATCTTATAATTTTGGGAGGTCTTTGACCAATTGACCTGAGGGAAGGACCGCCACTGCAAACACACCTTAATTGGAGATGCTATAGTCCAACTGGCTCCAGACTCTTGTGCGGTACTCACATTAAAATGAAATATAAAAGCCAAAATTCAGCTTAGCAATTATAAATAGTTAGTCCTTTGTCCGCTTGCACACATAAGTGTGTCATGCTTTACTTTGGACACTGCTGTAAAAAGTAGGTGAAACACCTCTTACCCCAGATTTTAATCTTCATTGAATTTAAAGCAGAGGTTCCCAACGTTTTAAACCCATTAACCAATTTTAAAATATATTTTTCTTCAACGCCTCCACCATCCTCATAATATAATCAGCATTTCTTCGCGTACCCCTCTATAAAACGGAACCAATTCAAAACATTAAGAGGAAACCCGGTCGCCGAAAAATTTGGACAGTAGGTACTTTACCACTGTTGCTCTTATTCCCCTGAATACTGAGCGAAAGGGACAACTGCACCTCAGGCTGACAAGTTATACCTAAATAAAATCTTCAAAACTGAGGATTCGTATTCCCCACTTTCCTCCCCCAAAACTGGACCGATTTTTAAAATTTATTTTACTAACTGTATTAGAAAAAAATAATGATCGTAGTTGAGTGTTCAAACCAGGCAATTTTAACGATTTTTGGAGGGTCCTAAGTAACTAATATAAGAAGTAACATATCAAAAAAGCTCTTCAAGACCCATGTTCACTCTTTCCTCTCCTCAAAACAACCCTCCACACAGCATCTTCAAAGATGACTTAGGTCCCGAGGGAAATTATTTTCTTCAGGGCCTCCTGTGTAGAGTTAAGATAAAAAATCGTACTTCTCAATAAAAAAAAAATAGTCAAGAGAGGTTTTCCTCTAAGTAAATACTTTAATCATAGTACTATGACTTTTTAAATGAAAAATGACGACGAAATTTTCAACACGCTTTTTCGCAGCTAAAAAAATTAATGTTTGTAAGACTGTAGTATATGTGTAGGGTTAGACATGTAGTTTCAACGTCCTTCAACAGATACCGTTACTACGGTTAGTTTAATTACTTTTTAGGTGTCTCGACAGATGTCAATTAAGTAGTACTTTAGAAGAGTATCATCTATAGTCGATCGTGTCTAAAGTTCAAATTCGGTTACGGAAGTAGCCGAAGGTATATGATAGACAACTGGGCTACGAAAATTGCCCGGGTTTGGGAATCAGTGATTTAGATCAAGTTTTTTTAATTAATTTTTAAATCCATATCTTTTTGCCCTGTCTGAAATCAAAGGCGTGGCTTGTGTTCAAATCGAGCAATTTAACCCCAGGGCTACAAATGCCGCTCTAATCAATGTATGATTTACAATCACTGAATAAAAAAACTAGTAGAAGTGTTTTGTGGGTGTGTAGGTATATAAGCTAGGCGAAGATTAATGCTAAATCACTATTTTCGATAGATCTTTACTTCGAATCGGTTTACATTATGAATACAAAAAAATATGTTTTAGACAAATTTAAACTTTTCCTATCGTTTTCATTAATTAGAATAAAAATAAAATTGTTAATCTTCACAAACTCATATATAAAAATCAATATTTGTTGTTTGTTCGTATTTTATGCGTTGCCATACTGTTCATCCGATTGCGATGAAACTTTGGTGATTTGTTGTGCGCAAGCTCGCGAAGGTTACTAAGGTAAGCTCTGGCGTTATGAAATGTTTATAAATGAAAATTTGCGTATATCATGTATTTTAGCGAAATGGAAGGAAGGAAGGCAGGAGGAGGGTAACGAAGGATGTTGGGTTTGGTAGAGGGGTGATAAGGAGGGGGAAGGCGGGGAAGGTGGAAGGGAACGCGGGAGGGGGAGGGGAACCGGGATGGGAATGGGAATGGGAACGCATGGGAAAGAAAATGTAGGGAGTTTTTTTATTTATTTATTTTAATGGAATTGCAACGCATGCCAGGTACCAGCTAGTTACTTTATAAAAAATATCAGCGTAAAGTACTAGAAACACAGAAATTTATAAAATTTTTATGTAAATTTTATTATTATTCTTCTAATATTGTTTTTGTTGTTATTTCTTTTTAATTCTGCTTATAACCTTAATGTTCAGTTTATTATGTTATACATATACTACATGCTTATAATTGTACTCCTGAATAACTTATGTATCTATTATAACGTGATATTGTAAAAGCCTTCAAGGCGTGAATAAATAAATAAATAATTTTCGAAACTGTGATTTCATAAAGGTCTAAATTTGACTTATTTTGTGATTTGACTTTTAGAGCATAAAGCTTTATTTGAGCATAAAGCTTTGTGTTTTCTCTTTCTAAAACCGTTTATATCCGCAAAAGATACAGAATCGCATGGCTGATAAAGAGTAATTTACTGATCTGCCTGAGCAGACTTCTAGGAGTTTCCTTTTCATTGGATTTATGCATAACATGGATAAACCAGGCCCGTCTATCACTCCTCGGACAGAAACGCCCCATCAGAGAAATTGAGTAGCACAATTTTTTTAATCCATTGATTGATGAAAATACCCGGTTAAACCCGAATTCGTGAAATACATGCTGTCGTTTTTGATTGCAGCTTGATTTGTACAAAAAAGTTGACGCCATTATATTTTACGACATTCAAAAGAGCAACTGGGAAATAAATTACTGTTTAATTGACGAAATGTCTGTAAATGTGAAAGTACAGTTGCTATTTATTTTTGTAATTTAATGATCCCATGTAAATAATGCGTTGAGCACGCCAAATTACAGAGGCAATTGAAATGTATAAAAACCACGTAAATATGCGATGGGGCTAAGATTGCCTAATATTTCTTTATTATGATGTATTGGGCGGCTACACCAAAACTAAACACAGAAAACTACGTTTAGAGGAAGCCACGTACGGACGACTTATTTATAACATTTTAAATGTCAATTTATGAAGGTGTCCAAATTGATTTATTACCGGTAAATCCAATTTGCAGAGACACTAATTGAGAGAGTGATTAAGTGGGATTCCGAATCTTTCCCTTTTTGGTTTCACTTGCACTAAGTGCAAGGGTTTTCTTTGCACTTAGTGCAGATAAACGAAAAAGGGAAAGATTCGGAATCCCACTTAATCACTCTCTCAATTAGTGTCTCTGCAAATTGGATTTACCGGTAATAAATCAATTTGGACACCTTCATAAATTGACATTTAAAATGTTATAAAGAAAGTCGTCCGTACGTGGCTTCACCACAGTTTGAAAATGACCTTATAAGTCGAAACAGCTGTAAGTAAAATACATTATTAAATACTTGCAGGACTCGATAATAACATATCAAATTTAAATTTAATTAAATTTCTAAAAATTAAAATGGAGTTCTACGAATTAAACACAAAAAAAAATATAAATACGTTTAGAGGATTAATGATTTTAGCACTTCCCAAACTGATAATAATAATGATATTTGGATGATTTGTGCTGCGCCGTTGTTGTAAAAAATCACCTCAAGGGCGCTGTACAAACTTATAATATATTTCTACAATCCTTCTTCTAACTACAAACTAGACAAACCATTATAACAACTTATGGCTAAAATTGCATCCACCGTTTCATCGACCACCGATACGAAACTATATGTACAATGATTTGACCAATGAACGCGATGCTGCGTAAAAATATACTGTACAGGGAGAAAATATACAGGACCATACTTACCTGGGAAGTCACTTGAGATTAACACTGTTTATTGCTGATTTAGAGAAATTTAGGTACAGTTCGCACGCAGAGGACATAATTGGGAACACGAGTTATTTAATCCTGATATATTTTAATACATAAAACAAAGTCAGGTTATTTACACCATTTATAACTCGAGATCGGCTCGACCGATTTTTATAATCTTTGATTTGTTCCGCTCCGAATAGCAGAATAGCTAATAAAACATCGGAAAAATTCACAAAAAAAAACTATGAAGAAAATTCTTTTCCTCATACATTTTGTATGGAACGTATTATCATATTTTGAAAGAGCTGCAGCAATATTGCGATAAGTATAATATTGGGTAGTGAGGGATTTCCAAAAATTCAAAAATCAAATGTCAATGTCGTTGTTTTGCTTTTGTTCTCAAACATATAATGTTGCCTCTCTTTCTTACACACTAAATGTCAACAGTCGAAAATGGGACTGCACCCCTCCAAAGGAAAAATACAATAATTATAAATAAATCTCACTCACACTTATAAAGAAAATGAAACGCAATTAATTCCCTTAAGTAAGTGGAAAGGTAAGAAAAACACAAAAATTGTAAATCCGTACACAACGCCATCTCTGATACTGACAAAAACTAAACACGGCCAGTTGCGCATCGATAAATATGAATTCAGCTAATAAGTTAACACAACAGTTATTGATTCTAAGGCGGTTCGAAGTTATCCGGGTCAGCTAGTAATATATAAAACGTTCTTTAATTATGGTATTTTGGAAAGCAAAAGTAACATATTATGATGGGCGGTATATACGACTAAATGAGCGTAATATTCAATGTATAATTCTGGTCTTATCAAAAATATCGGTTTACAAAGGGGATTGTAGACAGCGTGATTGTATTGTGTTAATTTAATGATCATTGTGATTGGCTATCGCTGGATGCTGTATGGTCGTCTGTAGGTCTGGACCACCGGTGTCGAGGGAACCGACCTATCCAAGCCTGACAGCGGAGTGTTTTTTCTTTATTTGTTACGGTAACTAAAGCGAACGAAGCTCGTACTTAATCTCTTCTCGATAATAATGTTAGTAATAAATGATAAGTATGGCATAAGTTTGAAATATTTTTATTAAAGAGAACGACCGCTAGACCTGTTTCATTTGACATTCCATCAAATTTCGAAAGCAGCTGTTGGCGAGATTCTTTCAAAATATCTGTTTGGCTTCTCACAAAGTATTGCCGAAGTTACTTTTAAATTTAAGAAAATTTTACATCTTTTGTTGCGTAAACAAAAATATTTATTTAAAAAAATCTCATCGGCGTATTAGATATACATACATATGCCATCCATACATTTTAACTGAAACTAACTATCAAGCCGTTTCCCCGCAGTGGTATGCAGGCAGGACGGACCGCCAAACAACTCGGTCTTGGCACACTCTCTTTGCCTCATTCAAATTCATCATCGTCTCATATATATTATTCAATTTATATGACTTTTGACATGGCCCGACTCAAGTATCTGATTCACTTGATGGTGCCTTATCTTCCTCGGGCGTCCATGACTTCTTCTACCATTCACATCTGCGTCACACATTCTCCTTACACTCCTTTCTTCGTTAATTTTCTCTACATGCACTTCCGAGCGTCCCTTAATCTTACTCATGTTTTCATCAGCCTTACATTCTTTGCGAATTTCCACAATTCTCACACGATTTTACCACACGTTCGCTTCAGGGATCTCATTTCTAAAGCATTCAGTCTATTTTGATCCTTCCTTTGCAAGTTGCATGCCTCACTTCCATACATCTGGGTAGGTACTAGCATTCCATTGTGGAATGTGCTACCATACCTTTTGATTATCAAAAATCTTTAATTTTAGCTAGGTATTTTAGAATTAATTTTAAGGTTAAACGTCACGAAAGTTATAATCTACGCATTCACAGATGGCGCCGATCAAATTATTTTAGGTTTTTAATACGTTTTGCACGTTACGCTTTAAAATATTAAGATAAATTATTTGTTTGCGCCTGTACATATTTAATACGAATATAAACAAATAGTTTTGTCCATAAAAAACACAAATCTTGCAAGAAAGGCTTAAAAATTCTATTTTGTATCGGTGATTCAATCCAATATTGTATTTTTCAGCCTTTTTTGAAAGATTTGGGTTTGTTTATGGACAAAAGTATTTATTTATATTCTAATTATATATGTACGGGCGCGAACCATTATTTTACCTTAATATTTTAAAGCGTAACGTGCAAGAAGCATTAAAAACCTAAAATAATTTGATTGGCGCCATCTGTGAATGCATAGATTATAACGTACGTGACGTTTAACCTTAAGTGGCTCTGGTGGCTTCATATGCCTTTTTTCAATCCTTTGTACTGTATTATGGCTCCGCATCCGAGCTCAAAAAGAAGAAGATAGAGAGATATGAAATTACGAATATTAGAGGAGCGCGCTAATATTTGAAGCGATAAAATCGATGCGAAAATTGCGAATATGTTTAATAAAACACGTCTCGTTTAGAATAGAGCAAAAATATGGTGGAACGTATCTGTATCGTTTAAAGAAACTTTGTGATTTTTTTCATGCATAGGTATAAGATGTAAAATAACTGAAACAAACGTGTTTATAATAATTTTCGGAGCATATTTTGCGATTTTTTTCTATCGAGGGAATTTTTATAATTTGCGTTTCGGGGTGGAACGCGTCTAGATATTATCTTTAAAAATAACATCTTTATTTTTAAGAGCTTAAAAACTTCAAATGTTTAAGGGAGATATGTAAGAAATCTGTAGAAATTCGGGTAGCGGCGGCTTAATTCGTTTTTTTTTTATCAAATCCTACTGTATTTATTTAGTTTTCTATTCATCGTTTTAACTTTCAATATTAAAATCGGATATTTATTTTAAAAAATTGAAATAAATTAAAATAATGCATAAAAGCCACATACATTCGTCTCTACCTTTACACAATCCACCTTTTTTTACTATCAATCTCAATAGGAGCTATAATATGTGGGAGTTGATATACCATTTAAATAATAAATCCATTTGAAACGAATGGATGCGTTTTTTTGTTGACTTAATTCTACCTCGATTGTCAAAAGTTACACCTTTTACTTTAGAAATCTCTGCTGTAAAGGTGATGGACACAATGTATTGTAAGCATGTATTTCAGCTTAGATCAGGCGTGCCCAACCTGCGGCCCGGTTTAAGATTTTTTTTGCGGCCCAAAATGAAGTTTTCAGCTTTCTATGTTTTTGATTTTGGTATTTATACAAAAAAAGAAGAAAAAAAACAGAGAGTGTAATTCATACTCGGTAGAAGTTAAACCTTCAGAAAACTAAAGTAGACAAGAGTGGGGAGGCCACGAAGCACCGCACTAAAAGGAAACCGATTATAGTATTATCATTCTCTCATAGGCTAAATCCTATAGATGTATGTGTTTGTCTCTTTTTAGTGTCGCTTTTTGGTTTCATCGAGTTTCAAATTACAACGGTGCTAAAGAAGTTTTCATTTCAAAATCTTTCTCGTAAATTTATATTATGTTTTGTGAAATTAGAACTTTCTTGTTATTAGACCTCGGACTCTCGATTGGGGTTTTGATTTATTGCTTGAAAAGTGCTAGGCGACTGGCTGCACTAGGAATTTATGTTTGCAATCAATTCCAACCAGTATATTTTTTACGCACATTTTTCAGAAGATGTAATGCAACTGACCTTATTTTAATAAGTGGAGGGTGAGTGTAAAGGACTCACGTAGGCGCATATATCATTAGTTTATGCCTTCTAGCATTAAAGGTAGCGGTTTCACAATTTTGGACACCGAATTAACGGTAATATCCCCCGAGTGGTGGGCCTAATCTCTGTAATATTTTTTTGGCCCACTAAACATTTTGGGTTGGGTACCCCTGATTTAGGACGTTGAATGGTTGTTTGGGATGAAGATTTTATTTTGTTGCTTACGGCAATAACTCTAGATAATCCCGTCGATAAATATTCCGAAGGTAGGCGACAGCTGTAGATTCTATTTATTTGTATTTTATTATTATACAAATTTAATATTATTTTGTTTATGTGAATACCGCGCAAGAGCTCAACTACTAACTGCTCCCAACCATCTGGAGCCAGCGATCATCTCCAATTGGGGTACGTTGTGAGGCTTAATCTAGTGGGAGAAGAAAAGAGTAAGGTGGGAAAGTACCTGGCTATTCAGATTTGGTCACCAAACACGGCTAAAGCCATTTTAAGCAGTGCCATTTGGCCCCCCGGCATACTTGTAAACAATAATGCTGTCGGTTTACGGAAAATACGGTATACCTACCTACTCATATAAAATATAATAAGTGTCCCCGAAGTGGTGTGCAGAGAGGACGTACCGCCGAATAACAAAAGTATAAAACATATTTTCATTCAAATGCATCAAGGATAAAACTACTTGTCTATATACTGTATATACCAAAGTACAAGTACAAAAATTCGATACCTACTGTAAATAAATTCGTTTGATATGCATGCCAACATATTATTAAAAGTATTTTTGGAGTCGTTTTAGGTTTCAAATTGGTAAATAATGCCAATAAATTATAATAAACTAGCCGAAGTCCCCGGCGATGCCCAGGTTTTACACAGATTTTTCAAAATCAAGTGTAGACAGTGACCTTTCTCTCGTTTTGAAGTTCACATGTGCAAAATTTCATCAAACTCTGCATAAAACTGTAGGCATACAGATTAAATCCACACCTCCCGCTTGCCAGCCCGCTAGTCCACCACAAACAGCCATTCTCCTTTATATATTATATATTTCAACCAATTTACACAAAACCTTAACAAATTATATTTCTAAATCTTCCTCATGAATCACTCTATCTATTAGTGAAAACCGCATGAAAACCCGTTCAGTAGTTTTTGAGATTATCGCGAACAGACAGACATACGCGGCGGAGGACTTTCATTTATAATATGTAGAGATATGATTTCGGGGAGCCAACTGTCGAAGGATCAAGTGTCTATCAACCGACCACGAAACATAACTATACGTTTTTTTAATACCTTTTTTTGAGCCTGTTATCTCAACTATGAAGTAAAAATCAGCAAAAACTCTTGGACTGTGAATTCTCACCATTTACATCATGAGATGAAAACTTATACAACGAATATTTTTTATACACCTGTGCTCAGTTCTTTGAAACCAAAGCAATAAAAAACATTGATATTGTTGTAATTTTATCGAATATAACTAGACCGTTGCATAAATGAATAAAAATATCTATATAATTTTCATATCAGTAATGGCTTGTTCGCACTGGGAGAGTAGTTTAGTCGCGTAGCGAGTAACTTGCTACTTGACTCGCCGAAAAGCGTTCGCATTACAGTCAAGTATAGTACATTAGTGAGCCGCGCGTTGCAAGATGACGGGCTGCTACGCAACAAAGTAAATACGCTAATTAAGCTGATTGTAATGCTTATTTTAGAAGAGGTGGAAGAATAAATTACTGAGAATAAAATAAGTAAACTATGTATAGACAAGAAAGATTAATAGCAGCAAAAATTAAGAATTTTAAAGTAGCGTCTTCCTTCGCTCCAACGGCACGACATATCCGCGCGTCTACTAATGAACTCTACTAAAACGACGGGTTCGTGCATGTCAGTGTACAGAGTGTTGGGGGTCGCTTGTCGCCCAAAAAATAGAACGAAATGGATTGACTCCATAGACATATGAGTGATTGACTCCATAAAGAGCTAAGTAACTACTCTACTATAATTTATTTATTTATTTACACATTTAGTTAACATTGGTAGGTTGTACAGAAGCACCATAACAAGTTTATAGTACATAAACAAGTATTCAATAAGTAAGTTATAGAAAGGAGTTCAACAAGCAGATTCGTATTTGGTCTCAGGCTTACAGTATACGATTCAGCAATTATTATCACAAATTGTGGTGTTCGGACGCGTTTAGTTACTAATATACTCGCTTCTTCTTCTTCGATGGCACTACAGCCCATCTCGAGCTTTGGCCTCCTGCAACATTCGCCTCCAACTCCTATCAGCTGCTGAATTCCAGTTTGGTACCCGGAGAAGCTGTGCTGCATCCCCTCTTACCTCGTCTTCCCACCCCAGTCTGGGTCTTCCCACATTTCTCTTTCCACATTATCTGTACATGTCCGGCATTTTATCCGGCATTATCTGTACATGTCCAGCCCATCTGAGGAATCTCATATGGGCTGAGATGCTAATACTCTACTCGACTAAACTACTCTCCTAGTGCGAACGTCTGTTAACTGCCTATTATGACGTTCGATTATCCGAATAAAATCTCAGTAGAAATTATCATACTTCATAGTATGTGGCGTAGGCAAACTTTCACTACATTATTATCTATGTAAAATATCGTATAAAACCGGTTTGTATTATTCGCCTGTATGTCTGGCATTTCGGTTTTGCCCCAGGCTAAATGTGTGCATTATATAAATGGGATGTTATTAGACTGGTATGATGCGGTAACTGACTTCGAAGGTTGCCGTATAGAAATTTATTATAGGTACTTGTTCGAATGTCGGCCGTACCAAATTCACTACGATTTGTTATGGTAGCAATTGCTTGTTTGTACCTGTAATATTGTGCGTTTTGGTTCAGAGGTCATAGGTTCGGTCATAGATCAGTCGATCCCCCAAATGATATTTACTATAAAATTATAATTTTTTATGCATTATTTACCAATTTCAAACATTAAAAATAATTAGTTCGACTTCAAAAATACCCTTAGAGATAATAATAAGTCTGTATAAATATCAAAGGAATTTGAAACACAGGGTCGATTTTTTTGTACTTCTGCGCTGATACATTCAGTAAATAGAAAAGAAGATTTTTCCTTAATGCATTTGAAGGATAATGTGATTTGTTATTTTGTTATTCGGCGGTACATCCTCTCTGCACATCGCTTCGAGGTCACTTAGTTATGTTTTGTGTAATTAGGTATACCGTATTTTCCCTAAACCGACTGCACTTTGTATAATAAGTACTCCGGGGGGCCGGAACCACAAATTGAAGATGTAACGAATTTTTGCCGAATACCGGATTTTCGGAAGCTTCGATGATGCTCGAAAATGCTGTAAACTCGGTCATTCTGACAAATCGGCATTTAATTGAAACAGGCCATTACTTTGGATTTGTTTCTGTAGTCCTAGGAAGGCCCAAAACGCTTAGAGCACGTCTAATTACGGAGGCAATTGAAATTCATAAAAATCCCATTTATATTAATAAAGACGACTGGGCTAAGCTCAATAGTTCTTGGTATCCGGTAATTGACGGCTACACCAAAACTAAACGCAGAAAACCATTTTAAATTTATACAGTAATACAAGCTCTCAGAGGATTGAAGCTTGCAACGTTATATCGCATCTATGTACGCATCTAAACCGCAATCTTCTATTGCACATCTGCCCTGATGAAGGACGCTGTAATGCTATCCGAAACATTCGCTGAAGGAGGTAGCGCAACACGGCATAATACCCCAAAAATAAATCTCTATATTGTGTTTTTTTTTTTTAAGTTTTCTTTATTCATTAGATTTTTCATTACATACATTGGGGATTTTTCGACCACCATGCTAGGCACATGCCCGTGTTGTGGCGATCGATTTTATATACAGTAGGTACATTAACAAATGAAATATGAAGAATGTGAAAGAATTAAGAAATTATATACATAAAATTATATGATATTCAAGAATACAAAAAAATATAAAAGAATCTAAATTGCTATAGAGTAATATAAAAGAGTTGTAATAATAAATAAATAAATTAATAAATAAATAATAATAAATAAATAATAATAAATCAAACAAAGGTATGTAATTATAAATATATAAAATAAGAGTAGGTACTATATGGTATGCATATGAGAAAGGAATTTTATTTTGTTGAAAATCTAAATGTGCATGGTTATATTGGTAGGTACATTATTTTACACCAATTAGTGTTCTAGGTAATTGACGGCTACACCAAAACTAAACGCAGAAAACCATTTTAAATTATACAGTAATACAAGCTCTCAGAGGATTGAAGCTTGCAACGTTATATCGCATCTATGTACATACATAAGAACACACTAAACCGCAATCTTCTATTGCACATCTGCCCTGATGAAGGACGCTGTTATGCTATCCGAAACATTGGCTAAAGGAGGTAGCGCAACACGGCATAATACCCCAAAAATAAATCTCTAATATTGTGTTCAAGGTCACGGCTGCGGCGTTTGCCCACCTGCTGGTTGTGGGAGACCTTTTGACCTCTCCAGCCGGACTCGACCCCCAGATTACTACCCACCCCTCATACATTTTTCCTTCCGAGAGCTTCCTCTTCTTCCTTTCCCTAAAAAACACCCTCCACGTACTATCCGAGGCCGAATAAAATTATTTTCCCCAGGGCCTCCCGTGTGTTACTAATTTCAAAAAAATCTGTATTCAACATTATGCCAAACCGGTTTCACGACATCACCAAGCTTCATGATCTTATTTAGTAGCATCTAATCATTTCTTAAAATGGTCATGTTTCTCTATATTAAATACGAATAGTTTTTTTTACATTTGATTCCCATTGCATTTTCTTCCAAACAAGGGCACGTCGATCTTGGATAGTACCTATACATTTATTTATATTTATGGTCCTGATCATCTGAGAAAAGCAAAACTAGTTGATTGACTACAATCGGAACTGGTTAGTTACCGCATGGTACAAAGTAATGGATTCCCACCCAGACGTCGCGGGTTCAGTCCTCTGCTAGCTAAGTCCTACATCATTGCATAAGCAAAATTTTCCTTCTATTATAAACTATGGAAGGTGTAGTCCAAGTATGGAGTGAATGCGAATCTCATACCGGCAATTGCGTCTCTGTATGAAGGTAGCGTTGCATATTAACCGAATTAATGTGATTTTCGGTGTTTAGTTTTGGTGTAGCCGTGAGGAACCGGTTACCAAAACCTATTAAGCTTAACCTCATCGTCGTCCCTATTAATAAAAATGGGGTTTTGGTGAATTTCACGACATAATAACCCAAAAACTAATCACGATAATACTTTTGACCGTGAAAATCTCAAATCGTATACATTTTTTTACGTTAGCTCCACACAGGAGCCCCTGAGGAAAATAATTCCCCTCAGGGCCTGTGTCATCTTTGGGGATGCTGTGTGGAGGGTCTTTTTAGGAAAGGAAGGAGAGGAAGTTTTGCGGATGAAAAGGGTATGAGGGGTTGCTAGGAAACTGGGGGTCGGTGTGTCTAGGATTGACGGACGTATAAATCCATCCCTCCCACTGCGGTGCATGTCGAATTCCAAAAAAGTACGGCTGGAGAAGTCAAAGGGACTCCCTCAAACATTTTATTCCGAACCGACCTGCCATGCAGCTGGCGGTCAGACGCATCCGCCGCCAAGACCCAGACAAACCTCAATCCATTAACCCAGGAACCCCTGCTAATTCACCAAACGTAGCGAACTACTTGGGGTGACCTAGCTCTTGTTCGAATGCCCTGATGATAGCCAAATAGAAGAAGAAGAGAGCTTTTGATAGAAAAGAGGTTATTATCAAAAAGTGTTACATTGACATTCAGACAGGAAAAATCACATGTCTCACCGCTCACCAGATTTAACTGCTTCATACAGACGGATTACCTACTTATGGTTAAGATTATTAATAATTAATATGCTTAGCACGTCACGAGTCAAAAATAAATAGCCCGTGCAGACTTCGCAGGAACGTGCCAAAAGCATTAACAAACACGAGCGGCTCCATTGTCAATACATTTATTTATTTAGTACCAATATCAATAAGAATAATCTCATCTCATCTCACATTACGTACTTTATAATACCTAATTTTATTCTCAAAGATGCTGTCTATACACAAATATATTTTTTACTAGCGAGTTACCGGCATTCGTTGCTATGCCACTTAATAAAGAAATTGTTTCTCCCTGCGAGTCCTTTCCCATTCGTCTCGTTCCCTTCCGCCGCCCATTCTAACGCATCCCCTTCCCCTTACGCGTTCCTATTCCGCCTACACTCCCCACTCCCGCTTCCCCCATCCCACGAACCACCCTCCCGAGTTCCCCTCCAGCATTCCATACATTCAGTCCCAGTACATTCAGTTTTCAGACACCTCGCGTACCATATATTGCAATTTTTTAATATACACTTCATAATGCCAGAGCTCAGCAGTATATATTATATAGAAACCTTCGCGAGCGTACCCATAACAACTCACTAAAGTTTGATTGCAATCGGATGAACGGTTTAACAACGCATAATTTCATGACGCCAGAGCTCATTATTATACACAGAAACCTTTGCGGGCATGCACACATCAAATCCCCAAAGTTTCATCGCAATCGGATGAAAAGCAAGCATATTTTGTATTTTATATACGAGTATATAGATGTGAGTATCGTTTGAGTCCTAACTCTTCCGGATAGTCTGAGGATGCAGGCAGTGGCGAGGGGAAGGAGATTGAAAAGAGGAAGGTGGGGAAATACCTGGATTCAGATCTGGTCATCAAACACGGCTCAAACCAAAGATATTGAAATATAAGGAGATGTGCCATCCGCCGTTTTTACTAGGTGAGACTGCGCTTCCGGGTGTCGCCGGAGTTGTTTACCAATTAACGAATAAACTAAACGAACGAATAATTAACGAATAAACTAAACGAACGCTAAACTAAATGAACAAATTCTTTCCGTATTCAAACTATATTGTTAACCAATAATAATGTACACCTTCAAAAAATCAAGAAAATTAACAAATTCTTTTTGTATGCAAACTACGCGCATTAGGCCGTAGTTCAGCGACAGTCGCGCGGACATCATAGCATATCTCTTTATACTTGAATATCTTTGGCTAAAACCGTAGTTAAACCACTTTGAGACGACTTATTTATATGATTCTTAATTTCGGTTTTGAAGGTGCCTAAATTGATTCACTACCGGTAAAACCGATTTATTGAGAAAATAATTGTGACGTAAAATGAAATCTCTTTCCCCTACATTAAATGTTAATGTGTTCTTAATTGTTTAATAATGAAGTGACCGCTATTAACTTATTTAGATGTGCTATATTATAAAGGTTTTGTAAACATTCTAAGAAGTGGGGAATAAATAATTTTCCCTAATTTATTCATTAGTGTTATATTAAAAACATTGGTTCGTTTATTGATTTCTAATTGTTGAAGTAAATTAAATATACCCTTTTTCCTGTATATATGTAATGGTTAGGCCCTTTGTTGTCAAGTTTGAAAACGGCCTTGTAAGCCGAAACATCTGTCACAATCATAAAAGAATTAAAATATTTGCAGAACTTTTTTTTTAATTGAAATAATTCGGCGAATTAAACACGATTTTATTTTATTTTTTATAACGGCTAAAGCCATTTCAAGCTACGTTTTAATTATAAATGGTTGTCTCTTAATAGTGCGATACTGGAAGTATCTATCACTTTGGAACGTTCCGGAAAAATGCAACGTTTAAATTATTAAAATGTGAAATGAAACGAATTAATCCAATAACTTGCGCACACTAGGATATAAACCCGTGACTAACGGTTTCCTAGCCGAGTATCATAAGCACTCAACCACGGAGGCCGTCATAAATATATTAAAAAATACCGTCACACACGTGAAAATATCCCAGGAAATACAATATCCCAACCTTCCTCTTTTATATCACATTCTCCTTCCGAGAGACAAGACCTCGATTCAGTGTTATTGGTCTCACATGGTCATGTCATTTCTTCCTGGGGTGTCCTCGGCTTCTATCTTCTATCCATTTGCACTTCACATGTCGTGTTGTTCAGATATTCTTCGTTCATATGCTGTATAGTCCATCAAAACATTCTTATAGCACGGTTTAACCGCGTACATATTAATAATAAATAAACCATAATATGTTTGTAAAAAAATCTCAAGGCATGCCACAGGGATCTCATTTGCTTCCTTTGCTATTTTTCCGAATCATAATTTTTAACATATCTTGTAGTTTTATCTGACAGTAATAATCAGTAATAATGATAAGTATGATTTATATAGCGCCGTTTTTGTGAAAAATCACCCCAAGAGCGCTGAAAACTAGTTCTAACTAGACGGAATTACGTTTTGGAAATAGCTTAAATTTGACCTCAAAATTTGTGCCTACATAAAATGATAAAAGTATCCGATTACAACAACAATTTACATTAGCCTGTTAGACCGTTGTTGTATTTTTTACAGTTGGTTGTCGCTATTGTTGTTGCGAGGTTGGTACCGGTAGTGAAAACGTTATTAAGTATAAGTAATTAAAGTTAGTAATGGACCATGAGTAATTTATTATTAGTGTTACATATTTCGTTGCACGCGTCAAAGCGTTTAAATTTGGTATAGTTGGTTGCCTAACATTTTTATAAAACTAATTATTTTTATCACAATTTGTTTTTCAAGGATGCTCAGATTTACCTGTTATTTGAATTTAAAAATATGGAGCAAAGTTTATAAATTTGGGAGGCGGGTATATATACCGCCATCGCGGAAACCGTTTATTGGATAACCAATACCCCTAGAGGAGATGTACCGTATATGGAATAGCTTAGGTAAAAAAAATCTGATTAATTATAATTGAATCGTTTATTTATTATACATTGAAATCTTTAGAAATATAGTTACGGAACTTAAAATGTCAACGAAGTATTAAAAGAAACACAAAAATGTCTTCATTTTAAACGAAAGGTAAAACAATAGAAAAAACGGTTATTGAAAAAAGTGCTCCTATTGCGGGATATTTTTTTAAAATTTGCTTGCAATAATCACATAAAAAATCATTATTAACTGCTCTCGTTTACTCCAAATGGCATCAATGGCGGCAGATTAAACATTGGATCCACTCTTCGCCTCTGATATCCCCCACAGTCTTCGATTTTACAGCTTCCATGACTTTTATCATTTTTTTTGTCCCACATCTTCCGCTGTTTCTTCTACGACAGTGTTTCACACTGTTTCGACTACGACATGCCAAAATACAATCTGGAATAGCAAAAAAAAATTTAGTTCTGTTAGAATTCCATATTGGAATCCTAACATGAGATAGTATTCCATATTAGGGTCATCAAAAAATCCCATATTAAGAACAAGATCAATACAAACAAATATATTCGTAGAATAAAATCTGCTTGAATTTTACTTTAAATTATTACGAAAACGCAAAATTTAAATAATAATATTGATATCAGTGAAAGATTTACAATTTTGTGGAGAAATTTTTTTGAGAAAAACGTAAAAAAACAAACAATTTTTTTTAAAACTCGATCACTCTCAGGTGAGTGGTGTGTTCGGCGTCCGGACGAGTACTTACCTTTTCAAGGTCAGTTGGTGGGGAATCGGGAACGCTGGTTTTTATAGAGGCTTTTCTTACATACATTTTGAGAAACACCACCATCTCATATTAGGGACGTATGCCATATTCGGTACATCTCCTCTATTAATTAATTGTTTTTGTGTTTATTTTATTTTGTGAACTCCATTTATTTTTTTAAATAAAATTTGATAATGTTATTAAGTTCTGCAAGTATTTTAGTGTGTATTTTTTGTTACAGCTGTTTCGTTTGCAAAAACAGCTGTAAAAAGATACACACTAAAGTACTTGCAGAACTTGATAATAACATCAAATTTAATTTTAATTATATTTTAAAATACCAACACCCCTGCCATATAGGTCCGTTATGTTTGGTGAACCCCGAGTGGTTCGTTATGTTTGGTCCTGCTCGCCAAACATAGGGTTTGTATAGGTTTTGGCGGCGGATACGTTCTTCCCTATCTACTGCGTGGGCCGGATCGGGAGAGACTGGTTGAAGGAGACCTTTTGAACTCTCCAGTCGGACTCTCTCGACTCATCGCCTAGCACATACTGCGTGGCAGGTCGGATCGGGAGACTTGTTGAGGGAGACCTTTTGATCTCTCCACGCCTTTCTTTGAGCGACAGAGAAAGGCGTGGGCGGGGAGGCATGCCGCTTTTCTGACCTTAAACTCGCCTATTGCGACGATTTCTGTATCAAAGTCATGTCGGTTATGTACTATACGCATGCAACGCGAATCGTTCGACCGACTACCAATCAGTATAAAATAGTAAATTTGTCAACTGAAAATGTTATGATTATTTTTTTAGTTTTTATACAAACAAAGTTCAAGGAACACGAAAACAGCTTGTTTACGACAGATCAACATTATGCATGATTAATTTTTAATTAAAACAGCGGCTTTTTATTAAACCAATCAGAAATTAAACGCAACGTAAAACAGTCCAACAAATCATTGAAACTAAGTTGTAATTAAAATTCTGTACCCGGGAACCATATGGATGCAAGTCCAAAAAGGTAAACGTTCAGGAGAGTCAAAAAACTATTTTTTCTGTAACTATGGTCTCATAACTTCTTCGGATATCCATGCTGATAAACAAAAAAAGGAATTTTCGTTATTTGTTTTTGGGGTGTTATGCCGTGTTGCGCTGACATAACACCCCCAAAAACAAATAACGAAAATGCATTTGGCCGTGAAAATCTAAAAAAAAGTAACCAAAAAAGTTATTATTAAATCAATTAATTTTGTTTTAAAAACGAGCAAATGAAACGAAATATTTTATATGTAAAGCCTTTAAAAATATTGTTTTTAAAAAAACCCTACAAAAACACGGACTTGAGTCTTTCTGCTTCAAAATGAAATGGAGTATTTATTATGACATGTGGTGTATTATGAAAGGATCAATGTTTGAAAATTGTTTTTAGTTCTGTAGAAAGCGTAGTAATGTTAGAGGCAGAAGGATGCAAATGGATTGGAGTCATAATGCTCAAAGTGCAACTAAATCATAAAGATGCAAGTCCATGTACATCTATCTGCTTCTAAGATAATTGTCGCTTCAAAGGTAGTTGCATTCGAATACATGTTGGAAAATCCTATTTTTCTTCTTAATAGGACTTGTATCTTTCTGCCACTGATTAGCATAATAATTTACTTCAAGTCTGCATCAAAAACTCATTTCTTCAAATTTGGATGCTTCTCGGGTACAGAATTATTGACAACTCACTGTGTCGAACAACAGCTTCCGTAGGCTTTACTGATGCAAGTACAAGAGGAAACGTAGAACCTGGCATGGCCTTAATATAACTGGAAAAGAGTAGGCAATACTTGAGAAAAAACTTGGTAAAACTGGCACCATAAACGGAAACAGAAATCGAGCAAGTCTGCTACTGTCTGGTGTCTTTTTTATAATTCCTACCTATAAGAGTAGGTATTATGGGAACGCTATGATGGATGGTCGTATAAATCAAATAAGCATCTAAACTGTACTTACAAATTTATTATAACAATTTAAATCCGTGCCACAATTTATTATGATTTATAAAATATTCGTATATGAATAGTGGGAGCGAACAAGTAGCGATTTACAAAGCTGTTATGTTTTCGGCAATCTGGAACAGAATGCTTCCTTTTATTTTGTCCCGGCAGACGCTGACTGTGTAGACTGTGGCGTGAGAGGAACCAATAGGAATGCTTCCGCGATTTAAAATTGCTGCATCGTTAGCTGCCACAGTATCTTTTCTTCAAGACAAACATGGGTTCCTAATTTTTTAAACATTTATTTATTTTATTTTCTAATGTTCCTAAATCCAGCATATTTTGTGCGTGCAACGACGTAGGTACTGCTGTCGAAGTACTGTGTATTAAAAGACACAAAGACCCAAAGTGTCGATAGAATCCCATTAGTTATTACAAGCTGACCCGGCCACGCGAAACACAACGCCATCTACTTGATTGTTACCCAACCTTACTCACACCGCCATCTGTTCATTTGCATACAAATCAAATCCACACCGCCCGCTTGGCAGCCCGCTCGTCCGCCACATACATATATTCTCCTTTATATAGCTACTATATGTTTCAACCAATTTACACAAAACCTTAACAAATTATACAAACACCTTCCACATGAATCACTCTATTTATTGGTGAAAATCCTTTCAATAGTTTTTGAGTTTATCGCGAACAGACAAACACACGCGGCGGAGGACTTTAATTTATAATATGTAGAGATTTACATATTATGTACCTAATTATTTACATATTTAATATACAAGTCACCGTCAATTAATGAGAAAATCGTGCAATACAAATATGTAATATAACATTATTATTGTCCTGTCTGAGAGAGTTCAAGATGTGGTATTGTCCTTGACATGTAAGAAGTATTGGCATTTATTTTTATTTTTATTTATTTAATTATTTTCATATTACATTAGGTTATAATAATGACGTATTGCCCATCTCACTAGGTGTGAAACACCTGTGTTGAGATGGCAATTTACAGAGTGGTTATAATCTATGATTTTGTTTTATTAATATTATGAACATGACAGCTTGATATAAAATCTTTTTTTTCTAAGTAATATACAATTCAAGTATGTTATATGAACATTGCAGTAGGTACATGGTTACATATTTACACACAGTAGGCATAAAGGTAAGAATGTTATTAAATACTCCTGATAAATATGTTTATTTGAGGTGATCAATGATTCTACTTTTAAATGCACTTTTGGTTTGAGTGTTTCTTATTTCAGTAGGTAGAGAATTGAATAGCTTTGTTGCATTATATTCACCGTAAGGAACACGGTTATTGTTATTACTGTGCATATTTATTACTAGCGCTGACCCATTAAAAATCACGGGATATTATGATGATAGTAAAGCTAGTTTATAAGAAACTAACGCTTTATTAGTGCTGACTCTTAAAAATAGTAAAATTGACTTCACTTGTCAATATTAACCGTAAGAAAATTAAACACAAAAAATCAGAGTGTACAAATCACACGCAATAGAAGTGAGACCTTCAGAAAAGTAAAGTAGACAAGAGTGGGGAGACTACGAAGATCTGCACGAAGAGAAAACCGATTATACTATCTCATTCTCGCAGATTAAATCATATGTATGTGTTCGTCTCTTTTTAGTGTCGCTGTTTTTCGTTTCATCGGGTTTCAAATCACAACGGTGCTAATGAAGTTTTGTTTTGAATTGCGATTTGAACCTAGATAAAACGAAAAATAGCGACGCTAAAAAGAGACAAACACGTACATAATTATTTAGCCTGCGAGAGAATGTGAAAGTATAATCGGTCTCTTCTTTGTGCGATGCTACGTAGCCTATCGATCTCCTCTTTGTGCGGTGCTTTGTAATCTCCCTACTCTTTTCTACTTTGGATGATAATACCACGCATCTATATATTATATACGACGTCATTGCCTGTCGCGGTTATTTTGTCCCGGTGACTAGCTGTAACTGGATCCGAGGAACAGGCTATTTTTGGAACCCGTCCATATCGAATTTATAAAATGGTCACTCACACAACTGGGCGAAGTTGAACCAAAGCCGCCCCCTTTTACTCCTTTCTGAATATGACGGTTATTTTTTTGATTTTTTTTCCCACCCATAAATATTTTGAAAGTGAATTCATTTTTTAATTATCCAACCTGCAGGTACCTAAGTACTACTTTTCTGAAGAATTTGAAAACCGTAGACGAAGCTACCTAGCTAACTTGACCCAGTCACGATGGTGGCTTTATGCAGTGAATGTCGACACCTTGTCAACACTTGGAACTTTAAGTAGATAATGTTTGTTTAGCAACAGCGACGTTGTTTATTGTCAGTTGACCTATTTTCTATGTACGCAGTTTGTGGTTTTCCGTCCGTCGTAAAGTCTGTAAGGAAAGCATTAAAAAACAGTTCAAATCTCCATAAACACAATTTACACATGTAATATCACATTTCAAGCTAATTGCTGTTTTTTATAATTCTCACGGCAACGGCATATCGTTTCTTTAATACTTGATTAAGTACTTTTTTCGTTTGTCTCACTATTATTTAGTGTGTAAGAGAGACCTGCAGCATTATTGTTATAATTAACGTACGTTTATTGCCTTTTTGTGGTGCAGTAGGAATACTAAAAGCAGCCAATAGCTGCTTTAGCATTCCCGCGGAAACGGTACGGTGGCGGGAATGACTCGCGGCATCTCATTTCTTTAAAACGAGTGAGGGAGATGCAAGAAAATTATTGTTGTTTTCTTTTCGAGGAAGCAGACATACGTACATTGTTTGTCTCAAGATATCTCACTATTATTTAGTGTGTAAGAAAGATCTGCAGCATTATTGCGATAACGAACTTAGGTTTATTGCCTTTTTCGTGCCGTCATTATATCGTAACCGTGGAATTATAAAAGCCCCCGATCGGTTTACGTCCGTGAAAATCACAGAGATACAGGGTGTTAATGAAGTATCTGTCCTATTAACCAGCGATTTTTTGAAGTAAAGTTGAAAATGAAATTTTTGCTTCTTGGTGACATTTTTGATGTGTTCAACTAAAAATATTAAGGATGGGTTTCAAAAATTTTTAACAATTTTTTCAATTATTTGAAGTTCATTTTCACGTTCTGTCAAATTGTCTATTAAAGTTCTGTGATTATTTCAGTTTGAAGAAGCTACTTGCCTATACTGATATAATAACTAAGAGAACTAACTATAAGAACTTGATTAGAACATACACAGAACGTAAAAATTAACTTATAATATTTGATGAAATGGTAAAAATTTTTTAAACACCCCGTCCTAAAAAAAATTGTTGGTATTGGGCGGTCAGGGTCCCGATGAGGGGTTGAGCTTTCCAGAAGGCGTTGGTTGGACGGTTACTCGCATGTGTCTAACATGACAGTTGAAAAATCCCCAAATTATGCAACCATCAAAGTGATGAATAAAGACAAATTAAAAAAAAAACTTCAACATTGTCACCGGAGACCAAAATTTCATTAACATTTTTATTTACATCAAATAATGTCAGGCGCAAATCTTCAAATAATATCGTATAATTGCGAACACCTATGTCTGAAGGTGACATTCCACATTATTTTTATTACAAAAATTAAAACATTGAAAACCCGAATTGGATGGGGTCGTTGTAATAGGATACGTCAATCAGACATCGACTAATGAGTTCTCTAATGATAGAAAAATTAATGCAAATCGTATATCCCATATCAATAATAATTCTTATGGCTTGCAACCACATCGGTACGTTTTGCATATGAAGCCAAAAAAAATAAACGGCGCAACATCGCCATGTACTATGAGCATACATTACATCAGTGATGATCAACGTTTTTAACTGGAGGGCCAATATACCACTTTTTAATTTGTTCGCAGGCCGCATGGTGTAGGATACATACATTTTCATATGGTTAAGAGGCTAGACCAGTGGTTCTAAACCTTGTTGGAGGTATAGACCCCCACCAGTTTCATATGCGCATTTACTGAACCCTTCTTAATTGGAAAAATAAAAATGATTTTTTTCAAATTCAAAACATAGGTAAATTTTATAAATATGTGCACAAAATGAACAAATCCGTTAAGAACGAAGAAAAGAACCATTAACACATGATTTTCACAGAAAAACAAAAACATAAAAATGAATATTTAATAGTGTGACTTCTGCTGTTGCTCTTGACCTCCGCCGAACCCGCTAGACTGACTCACCGTACCCCTGGGGTTCGATTGAACCCAGGTTAAGAACCACTGGGCTAGACTAACGCGGAACGTTTAGGTATTTCATTATAATATCTACTCTGTCCTGCTCAAAACAAGCTCATTCGTAAAACGCGCGAACGGGACAACTGCCGTAAACTCTCTAATTTAAATTACCTACAGAAATCATTCGGAGAGGGGTTTAGGGAGAAAACACTTTTCTACACCGAAACTTTCACGAATTTGTAATTTAAAAACAAAAATATGTTCTCAAGAAAAGAAGCAAATTTTTTTTAAAATCAAGAAATGGAAAAAGTTACCGGATACCAAAATTTTATGTCCATTTTTACTCCGAAAAATGTCAGGTATCACTGGCCAATATATATTTCTTGAAAGACTTGAGTTGGTTTACGGACAAAAGTATTTATTCTTATTCATATTGCGTATGTACAGGGGCAAACAATTAATTCATCTTTATATTTTAAAGCATAACTTACCGAAGTGGTTTTACCTAAAATGATTTAACTAGCAACATATATGGATTATACGAATTCTTTTAAGTATCACCATAACGATATTTGTAGCGGAATGAATAAAGGTGTGTAATGGTAGAAGAAGTCGAGGATGCCCGAGAAAGACACGATGAGTTGTGTGAAGTCAGCAATAGTCAGAATAACAGAAGAGTTTGGTGAGTTTTAGTAACGCGGTGGTAAGTTAGTTATGTGTGCATTTATTGTGTAATCATTTAACTGCAGCTGTAAAAATGTGCATTCTTGTGGCTTTTGCAATCAGTGCATTCACTGGATACTGGAAATCACGTTTGCATTCTAGGTTAGGTTATTCACTCTCGAGCTGTAAATGGAGAATTGATGTTACATTGTTCATAAAGTCATTTGTTTAACCGCAAAAATAAACCTTTTTTATGTTAGTTCCTACATGTATATCATTTTTTACGGCTTCTGTATTCGAGGGGCAAGACTCTCGACTAGGAAGTTGCGGGTTCGAATCCCGGCAAGTGCAAGTAAATTTTATTTAATGGATTTGTGTTATTTCACAATTTAATCATTTAAAATAATGAGATGGAAGAGTGGAAGATATTTAAAAAAAAACATAAAGAATTCAAACGTTGCTTGAAATGGCTTTAGCCGTGTTTGGTGACTAGAACTGAATAGCCATGTACCCCACCTTCGTCTTCCCCATCTCTTTTTCCTTCTCACTTACCCTTCACCATCACAAAATACTCCAATTGAGGATGCCATAGTCTCACTAGCTCCAGATGGGAGCAGTTGGGACTCTTGCGATGTATTCACATAAAAAAGCTCCACACAAGAGACCGTGAGGAATAAAAATCCCTCAGGGCCTACATCATCTTCGGGGATGCTGTGTGGAGGATCTTTCTAGGAAAAGGAAGGAGAGAAAGTTCTGGGAAGGAAAAAGCTATAAGGGATGGGTAGGAATCCGGGGTCAATGTGTCCAAGAGTGACGTACGTTTGAATCCATCTTTCCCGCTGCGGTGCAAGGCGATGGGTCGATAGAATCAGGCTGGAGAGGTCTAGGTTAGATCTACCTCAATTAGTCTCCCGAACTGTCCATGATTATTCAATTTTTAGTTAAATATTGGCGGTTTCGATTCGTCCCATATCATTTTAATACAAAACCAGAATTAGGTATGCAATGCCAATTACTAACAATTCAAGTGTCCGCGTAAAATCCACAAGGAAGTTTTAAACATGGACGATTATTATCTATCATGGAATCTATTAAGTTAGAATCGTATAAGTAGTTTTCATTAATATTCACAGCACACAATGTCGTGATACAATCTTATTGACTTCTGAACGACGGATTTGCATGTCAGCTGACAGACTGACAGGAATGGGTCACGCGTTCTTGACAGTTGGGAGGGATGTTCAATTAATTGATGGTGACAATAATTAAATTTTAATTCCTAAATTTTTTTGCGTGGTTGCAAAATTTTATCCGAATAATTTTTTGTGACCTATGCCTCCGTCATGTAACTGAAGTTTTTGCGTTTACGATAACGCGAATTTTGACATTTTCGTGCAAAATTCGCGATTTTCATTTTTTTCACGCGATGTTCCGTTAGGTACCTTACGTATGTAAAAAAAGGTAGCAATATTATACGTTCTAAATATTTGTTTGTCTATGGTTTTGACAATCTTGAACACCTATAAAATGGAACGCAGCTAACTTCATGTTGATAACGCCGCTAACTGTCGTAATTAGATTTTTACAAAATTAAAAACTTTTTTTCTGAAAAATAAACAAAAAGGAGACCTAACTTTTATTTGCAAAATATCACAATTTTCCCAAAAATAATGCAAAGAAAAACTACTTGTGAACAATATTATACGAATTTCGCCTAAAATTAACACCATTTTATCCAAATATAACATCTAAAAAATATATTTGCTCATGCCGAGTTTCGAACCTTATGCGGTAGACACCTACTTCTTTAAAATAAAAAATTTCTAAAAACAAGAATTATTCTTGTTTCTGTCTGATCTTTACATTTTTTTAGAAAACCGCACCGTTTTTTTCACAGAATATAAAAAAATTCATCAAATTTCAAAGTTAAAATTCTATCTCTGTGATGGTCCTATTCAACTTCTGTGATGGTCCTATTCAACTTCTGTGATGGTCCTATTCAACTTCTGTGAAGGTCCTATTCAACTTCTGCGATGGTCCTATTCAACTTCTGTGATGGTCCTATTCAACTTCTGTGATGGTCCTATGCAACTTCTGTGAAGGTCCTATTCAACTTCTGTGATGGTCCTATTCAACTTCTGTGATGGTCCTATTCAATTTCTGTGAAGGTCCTATTCAACTTCTCTGATGATCCTATTCAACTTCTGTGATGGTCCAATTCAACTTCTGTGATGGTCCTATTCAACTTCTGTGATGGTCCTATTCAACTTCTGTGAAGGTCCTATTCAACTTATGTTATTATCAAAGTTCATCATTATAATTCAATCTCCTCATTTTATAAGGTGAATGTAACGAACGCCCCTCGTATAACCAATTATGCTGATTACCATATGACTCCACGTGGTGCAATCCTTAGTAAATATTTGACACTTCTTACGTCATACTCGGTGTTGATTGCCACTGTCAAAACAAATGGGTCACTGGATAATTATACCATCATAAATAATAATTATAATAATATACTAGCTGGTTCCCGACATGCGTTGCAACGCCATATTCAAAGAAATAAATTATTCGAAATTTATAGAATACCTACTTAGTTTTTACAACTTTTATTGTTTATGAAAACCAACATGTTTCATGAGCAACGCTCACTTCTTCAGGGTTTACTTAAAAAGGGTTGAATTTTAACAACGCTCACTTCTTCAGGGTTTACTTAAAAAGGGTTGAATTTTAACAACGCTCACTTCTTCAGGGTTTACTTAAAAAGGGTTGAATTTTAACAACGCTCACTTCTTCAGGGTTTACTTAAAAAGGGTTGAATTTTAACTAAACCCTGAAGAAGTGAGCGTTGCTCATGAAACAGGTTGGTTTTTATGAACAATACAGTGGTAAAAATTAAGTATTCTATTAATTTAGAATTAAAATGGTGCCACAAAATGAGTTGGCTGTGTTTGACGAAATAATTTTTTTCTCCCTGCATGTCCTTTCCCGTGTCCCGTTCTCCTTCCGCGTCCCCTTTCACCAAACCCCCTCCCGCGTTCCATGTATTCAGTCCCAGCACATTCAATTTTCAAACAGCTCGCGCGCCACCTATTACAATTTTTTTATTCAAAATTTCATTTTTCATATATTACAAATATTCATTTTTGTATATTATAAGAAGAATCAATCAAATTTGATGCCTAACATTTAAAATACCTATAATTCTTGGCAAGTACTTCAAATAAATTCATTAGTTTAAAGAGTTTCGAAAATTCAATCATTGTTTTGCAAAATGTCATCCTCAAATTTTGCAAGAGTTTTTGTTATGATTATAAAGCTTTTCAGATGTATTGTCATGTGGTTGTAATAATCCAGAAACCTTCACGGGGTTTTAAAGAAGGTATTTTGAATGTCTCAAACATTTCCTACGCTTCTTATTGCATTACATATAGACATCTCATATCCTCATATACACCCATGCAACTGACGACCTTCGTAGTCCAGTGGGTAAGACTCTTGGCTCACAATCCGGAGGTCGCGGGTTCGAACCCGGCGTGCGCAAATAAATTTTAATTGATTAATTTGTGTTATTTCACAATTAATTCATTTAAAATAATATATAGTATATTTGCGGCACGTTCCAGAGTGGAAGATACTATCAGTATCGCCCTGGTGTAAGACCACCATTCAGAATTGAAACATTGCTTGAAAATGGCTTTAGCCGTGTTTGGTGACCAGATCTGAATAGCCAGGTACTTCCCAACCTTCCTCTCCCCATCTCCTTCCCCTCCCCACTACCTTCAGCCTCACAACATACCCCAATTGGGGATGCCATAGTCTCACTGGCTCCAGACGGGAGCTGTTGAGATTGTTGTGCGGTATTCACTGTAAAAAAAAAAAATGCAAACATATTTTGATTTTAAAATATATATATATAGATTTATTATATATAAATATATGTAAGTACTAAGTACCTACCTTGTTCAGACGATTATTAATAAATATTTTTTACGCTTGAGTTTCATATTTATCCACTCGTTGATATCCCAAGTGAATTTTTGTTCAGGTGTGCGTATTTTCCCACCTAATCACATTATTACGGATCAGACGAATTTCTTAGAAAATCACAATTCGTCATAATTACGAAGAAAGATAATTATAACTTCATTATTCTCAAGCTGTAATTTTTGAGTTACAAATAAGAAGAAAAACGGAAATATCTAATCAACAGACTGATTGCGATCGTCCAGTTGATTAGTCAGACATCTCCGAAAAATCGTAATTTGAGTTGAGTATGCAGTTATATGTAGGCGTGTACCCTCTATCTGGTACAATACTCAGATTACTCATAAACATCACCAAATCAATTAAAATGCACAAAAACTTGTAGTGAAATAAACAAAAAAACTATGTTCTCCGGGTTTTCTACTAGTTTACTAAATTTCAAAATGTCATACTAATGTACCGGACCTTTATGCCATCCAATGTTATTTTATAGCATATTTAATATGTAAAACATAGGTAGATACGTGTAAATAATAATTACAGGGACCTTTGTTTTATAGAGGAAAGGCATGGGGAAGGGGAAGGGAACGGGGACGCACGGGAAAGGACATGCGTGGAGAATCAATTTATTTCTTTCAATGGCATTGCAACGCATGCCGGGGACCAGCTAGTGTTACATAAAACTCTCCAAAACAGAAAGGAATCACTGTTTACGTCTGATTCTGAAAAACTCTGAACAAAGCCCGGGCAACTTCGGGGACTTCAGCTAGTCGTATATAAATATATTATGTACCTTATCGACTCCATTGCAACAACTTTGACAACCTCTTTCGTCATAATTTTAGATTGTGTTTTCTAAGAATTCAAAGAAGGCAAAGGTGTTCTCGGAGATTTCAACTGACGGTAAAATGATCATTGCATTGTATTGCGCGATGGTGCTCTTGAGGCGGTGAACCTCGAGAGTTTAAATACTTTACATCAGCTGTGGAGAGAGGATTGGACATTGAACTCGCCAAAAGTGTCATGGTTTTTTCCGTTTCAGTTTTTTCGTTCCCGGAACACTGTCATTCTCGCCATAAGTTTCCTTAAAATAAAACCTGTGTCTGCATATTTCTTATGAAATAACTTTCGTGTATATATCAGCCCGAGTAATCAATTAAATGTTTGAAAGTTGTTGAAATTTCTTGGTATGGCGGCTATAGGGTTTTTCCTCAAGCGACCGCATAGCCGTTCTACGAAGAGGGCCAACAAAGTTTTTGTTCTACTAGCTGACCCGGCGTACTTTGTACCGCCTCAGAATCAATAATTGTTGTGTTAACTTATTGCTGAATTAAATTCAGATTTTTTTATTAGATAAGTTAAAAATTACACAAGGAAGCAATTATCGATGCGCAAATGTCCGTCTTTAGTTTTTGTCAGTATCAGAGATGGTGTTGTGTACGGATTTTTAATTTTTGGATTTTCTTACTTTTCCACTTTACTTACGGGAATTGGGTTTCATTTTATTTATATCTACATGTGAGGGAGATTTATTATAATTATTGTATTTTTCCTCTGGAAGGGTGCAGACATTCGTTCACCGTTTGTCTCATTTTCAACTGTTGAAATTTAGTGTGTAAGATAGAGGGGCAGCATTATATGTTTAAGAGCAAAAGCAAAACAATCAGCGTATTGACATTTGACGTTTTTGAATTTTTGCAATCCACTCACTCTTCAATATTATACTTATCACAATATTGCTGCAGCTCTTTCAAAATATGAGAATTCGTTCCATACAAATTGTACGAGGAAAAGATATTTCTTCAGAAGTAATTATATTTTGGTAAATTTTTCCGATGTTTTGATAGCTATTCTGCTATTCGGGACGGAGATAAATCCAACAGATCAAAGATCATAAAAATCGGTCCAGCCGTTCTCCAGTTATAAAATGATGTAACTAACCCGACTTTGTTTTAAATATTCGAATTATTGTAGGTAATTTTAGTTATGGTTCAAAGTTAATTACTAGCTTGCATCCATTTGAGGAATTTGAATAACAGATATTTTATCAAACTGTTGGTGTCACTGTCTTTGTCGCTGTCTCCGAACACTGAGCGAAAAGGACAACTGCATCTCAGGCTATACCTAAATAAAATCGACAAAATCGATGTTTTGTATTACCCATTTTCCTTCTCCAATACTGGACCGATTTTTAATATTAATAATATTTTTTATCAACTCTATTAGAAGAAAATATTCTATATCTGTATAGTACACTAAACTTAAAGATCGGCCTGAACATGGTACGATTCAGCCGTGCGCAACTACCGACTTTGCAATAAGTAATAATATTTTTTTAAGCAAAGATGCGTAATTTTTTTAAAAAGAAAGATGCGTAAAAACATACAACAGAAAGGAGTGGGCGGGGGGAGGGGGACATGCCACGTTTCTGTCCTTAAACTCGCGTACTGCGACATTTCTAATCAACGTCAGACAGACCGGTCTTAATATTCTTCTGTAGCTTTTTGCTTTTTTGAAATACATTTTCTAGTTTGTATACCTACTGAACGTCTGTTGATGACATTCAAACCAGGCAAGATTTTTTAAGGTTCGTAATTCCTATAAGAAGTAACTTATCAAAAACGTAAAAAAACATCATGGAAATTCAAAATGCGTGTGTCAGGAGAGCGAAAAGAAAGTTTTTTTTTCAAAAAAATCATATCTCCTGTTTTTGTAGACCTATAATTGTGATTTTTTATTATAAAAAACATTGAACAGATCTTTCAGAACATTTAGGATAAATTTCTGTAATCACAGTATTTAATTTTTAATTTTTCAAAAAATAATCATCTTTATTAATTTTTTACGACGTGTTCACTCATTTTTAAACGACTTCCAAAAGGAGGAGATTATCAATTCGACGGTATTTTTTATTTTTTTTATTTATATATTTATATATTTTTTTATTCTTTTTTTTATGTTTGTTACCTCAGAACTTTTGATTGGGTGAACCGATATTGATGAATCTTTTTTTATCAGAAAGCTGGTGCTTCCCGTGTGGTCCCATTTTAATTTGGTTCAGTTCTGACAATGGGATCCATGAGAAAATCATATATGACTTAAATTTGCAATAAGTATGTGCGCGACAAATGGACGAATAACTCAATATTACGCCCAACAGATTTCGATGATTTTTTTTGAAGTACAACTTCTTTACGCACGCTCGTCACTAAAAATAAAAAAATAAACAAAATTTTTAACAAAACAAAAAACTACTTCAAAAATGCACTAAAAAGTAAAAAAATTATTTCGTACGATTGTTATTTTTGGAGTCGGTGTCAGCCAAGATCTCCACATCTCACCTATAACTACCTATATATTATGTAGTTACCTTGGCTGACACCGACTCCAAAAATAACAATCGTATAACTTTTTAGTGCATTTTTGAAGTCGTTTTTTGTTTTGTTAAAGTTTTTGTTTTTCTAGAAATATTTCGACGACGCAGATCGAAAGGGAAAAAAAGATAAAAGAAAAATTAAATATTTGATTCATTTTTGATTTATTGACCTTTACAGCATTTTAAATTTCCGCTATCGATAATATATTGCCACTAGTGTGTCAAAATCCAAAGAGGAAATTGGGGATTCGTTAGTTCGGACAAAACTTCGCCTTGTTTTCTCTTAGAGTGATATTACCCAGGAATAGCGCTATACAAATTAGCCAACTATTATTATATTATTTTCACAACACTTTCTACTTCACAGTACTCTTCACTTCCGAACCGGTTTTACCTCCGAAACTGCATTTTATTTGCGACGATTTTAAATGAACAAAGTAAATTGAGTTGAATTCTGTATTTTCACAGTCGATAAAATGCCAAGAGGCGAATTAAGGTAGTAATGATGATAAAAAAAACGACTGAGGTGAATGACTCCTCAAAGAGGGAATATTTTGGGACGACCTTGATTGAAGCTGGAGGGCAATGCTCTGGCGTTAAGCAATATATATTAAATTACCAAAATGTATTTTTCCTGACAAAAGAAAATGCAACATTTGTGTTGTGAAAGTGTTTTTAAAAGCAATTTTTTCGGCAGGTTTTTACGAATAACCTGACAATATTAGAATTTTTCCGACTTATTTTAAATTGAAAACTTCTATAGCACATGTAACATGTACTAAATTCTAATGGTAAAAGCCCGCAAAAATCGTTTCTTATTTAAATATTCGTAGAACGGTTCGGACTTTTACCATTAAGAGTTGGTAAATCTTAGGATTTACCGTAGTTCGGGCTTTTACAGTAACATATACACCACTTATTTAATCAAAATTATCAACATGTTTCGCAACAATTTTGTCGTGTTCTAATTTTCATTTTGTCCTGACAAAATGCATTGATTTCGAAAAATGTCCATATTTTTGATTAAATGAGTGATGTCGCAGGCAAATCGTAAAATCAGGCCGATCATGATGCGCCTGAGGAACTTCACAAAGTAGCCAGGCGCACTGCCTAATGCCATATACAAAGCGATTCGTTTACGTTTAATTAAAAATAATTTAGCTTAGGTGAATAATTCCTTAATATTATATAAAATATGACCAAATTCTATGTTCGCAGAAAATTTTTTTCCCCTTTTTTCCCATTATTTACATATTACACAGGATGTAAGGGACGAACTTGACATACCGACATTATTTGGAGTAAAAAATGTAAATGAATTTTTGGTGTCCGGTGACTTTTTTGATAACTTTTTTTTCAATTTTTTTAACTTTAAATTTTTAAAAAAATTCTTCCGCATTTCGTCATTGGTCACTCAGCCGAGTAACCGACGAACCCCTCACCCGCCTCCAACTATCCAACATCTTCCATTTTTTATGTTTTTTGTAGAAAGAAATAAAAAAAACATCAAATATGTTTCTTAACACCCTGTATAATTATATCTTCTCGGTAACAGACCAAAGTTCCCATCACATTACATTAATTATAGTAAAATTTTGGCACTTTCCTACTATCTACATTTTAATTATATTTTGTGAATAAGCGTGGAATTGCTTATTACGATGACAGTGTCCATTGTTATATAGCGTAATTTTTATCGCGACACTCTCAACCACATCCTGTGGTTTGGCGGTTGGGCAATACATATATTTCTTAAATAATATAATGTCATATGTCATCTTTGAACAATTTTTTTTTTGTGAAAACTGCACAGGAGCTGAGTGCTACCGACTGACCGGAGCCAGTGGCATTAAGGTATCCCGATTGGGATATGTTTTGGGTGTAGGGAATATGGATGAGAAGGAAATGTGAAGAGGAAGGTTGGGAAGTACCTGACTATTCAGATCTGGTCGCTTTCAATTTGGGATGCGGAAATGGGTCACGCCGCCCCGGGAACCAATTATTAGCTAACCAATACCTCTGCGAAAAGTCACTCCTACGTTGGTGACTTGGAAGGGGTGCACGGGTTTATAAGGGGGGTGAGGTTTGTCTAAGTCTTGACGGTGGATACATCTGCCCACCAGCTGCGTGACAGGCCAGTTTGGAAGAGACTGTTGGTTGAGGGAGATCTTTTGACCTCTCCAGCAGGACTCTTCGAATATCGTCTTGCGCTGCAATGGGAGGGATGGATTCATACGTCTGTCACTCCTAGACACTGTCCCCAGATTTCCATTCACCCCACATACCTTTTGCCTTCCCAGAACTTCCTCTCCTCCCTTTCCTTAAAAAGATCCTCGACACAGCACCCCCTAAGATTATATTATATTCCCTAAGCGAAATTATTTTAGTCAAGGCCTCCTGTGTGGAACTGATGTAAAAAAACACGATTAAAGCCATTTAAGCTATGATTTGTTTCCGAATAATAATTGGATAATTTGCAGAGCGCCGTTTTTGTGAAAAATCACATCAAGTTCGCTGGAATGGTGGTCTGTCACCAGGGCGATACTGATAACATCCACTACTTAGTGAGCGATTGTTTATGGAAATGCGCGTTTTCATTCCGCTACAAAATATCCCCGACAAAATATCCTATCCTACAGACACAACATCCTCCAACAAAATATCTACTAAAACCTAACCTAACCTCATTTTACTATTTTTGAACCATAATTTATTGTCGTAGAAAGCAAACACTTTGTGGCTTGACAAAATATAGAATGAAACAAGTTCTTTGTTTAAAACCACTTTATTTTAATTTTTATTTGTCGACCGGTTTCGGTTGACCTCAACCTTCCTCAGGACTTATATAAATTTATATGTTTATTGTCCTGAGGAAGGTTGAGGTCAACCGAAACCGGTCGACAAATATAAATCAAAATAAAGTGGTTTTAAACAAATCACTTGTTTGAATCTGAATAATTTATTGTCTTTACAGGTGTCTGTATTATTTTTGACCCTTTTTTTTGTTAGGTTAGGTTTTAGTAGATATTTTGTTGGGAGAAAAATTGCTGAACCACTGTGTATACCAGGGGCGTGCACTCCATATAGGCACATAAGCACTGCCTACCCTGCCGTTTTTGTAAAATATAAGCATGTAAATAATATTCTAATTTATAAAATTATTGCTAAAAATAAATACACACTTTCAAAAATAAGCGCGAAAAAGCTGAGCAACCGAAACTACGCGAGCGACACATCAAACGGCATACTACAAACGCGGCATAAACTGTAACTAGAAACTACACGCGCGCCCTCCAACTGCCTCACTAAAATGCGGTCTAAGCAGGAATTATTTCTGACTAGAGCTAACTTCATGCAAGACATAATTCAATGTTTACGAAATGCACAAAGCATAGAGTAGAACTGTCGTTTTGAATTTGCTTCTATGAGGTTTTTTTGTTAGTATTAAGCAGTACTTTCTAGAACAAAATTAGCAAATGGCAATCAGTGACGACAAAAACATCTGTTGTTATGTACTTCTATCAAATAGTTGTCTTTCATAGATGCTAATTGTCGGTTCAAACACGTTTGTCATACTTTAATTCTGAAATTATCTGATAGAATATGGAAATTTTAATCTATGAAACTTGCTGTATTTTCTTACTGCCTACCCTGATCAAAAACTTTGTGCACGCCCCTGGTGTATACCAGCCATCCTGATAAAATAATCAATGAATACAATTTTACACAATACTCAATTGTTAATTATTTTTGTCGCCTTAGAGTTGTGTACTTTCTTTATAATTGCCGTAAATATCCGCTTCTGACTGTTCCGGATTTGTGAAGATCAGCCTATCGCAGGAAACAAGTGCGACGCTAATTTCGCCATCCTGTTTTTGTACAGAATCTGTGATTTTGCATTGAGTGCTTTTTGAAGTTTTCCTAACTTATTTGACTCGCCCACTTTTTTAAATACAAAAAAGGTGGTAAAACCGTGCAAGGCTGAAGTAAGCCTTCCCAACTCTCGTAAACATATATCCACCTGCTCCAAGTATTCATCATTCACAACTAAATTGCACATTGTTTTTGTACTCTCTCTTTCAAACACTATTGCTTTTGAATAACATACTTGCATTCATCATTAACTCATTCTTTATATATACTTAGTCCATCCTAGACACGAGAGACTGAGATCTTCCGTACTATTTATTTATTTATTTATTTATTGAAAAAAATAAGAAATACATGAAAACATAAGCTGCACATCTCACTAGGGGATTCCTGTATCGAGATATGCAGTTTTACAATAAAGTAATTTAATAAAAAAAAAAAAAAAAAAGAAACATACATATACCTAAACATAAAAGAAATATAATAATAAACCTACAAAAGAAGCACTGAGTAGGGTAGACTGGGGACGATTGAAACACGTTATGATTGAAACATCTCAATTTACTCGAAAACTATAATACCTAAGAGTGTGATACAACACTCGAAACTCCGTCAGGTCTGTTGGGACGTTTCTACAAAAGCGCAGTAGCCGGCGAGTGACTCAATCGTGCATAGGGGACATTATTGAATTTCGCACTAAAACGTAAATATTTAAGACATTATTGCTTATCTTATAACGCATTTTACTCTCGCAGCTTGACATAATGTTTCATTACATTCTCTTCTTTATCTATTTAAGAGTATTTATAATGTATTTGCGTGGCGTTAATGTCTATTTAAAAGGCATGTTTTTGACTTTGAAGCAGAAAATGCAGCGTGGGGATGTTTGAAACAACTCGTGTGGGGATGATTGCAACGTTTCAGTCATAACCATGTTTCAATCGTCCACACTGAGAAAAAATTTAAAAGTTATAATGAAAAAAGGTCAGAAATTTAAATCATTAAGTATTATTCAAATTCAAATCATTAAGTCTAATGTACTTCTGTGATCTTGAGTGGTGAACTTCTGTAATCTTGGTTGATGAAGTCGATCTCATTCGACCACATTCGACGTCACACACCCTCACGTGACAATTTCATAATAACATATCTTTATTGATTTTTTTACATTTATAACTAAAAAAAAATCAACGTTAATAGTATACATTGTTTTATCAATTATGTAAGTACAAAACAGAGAAAAAATTATGTTATGAAGAAAGTGTGTTCCCCTTCTCAAGAAACCGAGGTTGCAAACTATACTAAAAAAACAGCCAATATTTACCTATTTTGGGCTATCTTCAAAAGATTTAAGACAATTGGCATTTGATTTGACCACACGGTACAACCTGGTAAGGCCAGATTCATGGTACATAAATGGGATGGCCGGAATAGAATGGCTCCGAGGATTTTTGCGCGCCATCCAGAATTTATTATCTATAAGATGTGCCCAAGGCACGAGTATGGCACAAGCAACAAGTTTTGATTGACATACCTAATGTTGATGAATTTTTCAACAATTTAGCGAACGTTATGGATGGTTTTAAATTTGAACCAAAGGACGTCTATAACGTAGATGAGACCGGTGTCACAACTGTTCAAAAACCTAATCGGTTTATAGCCAGGAGAGGAACTCGGCAAGTAGATGCAGTAACGTCGGCCGAACGAGGAACTTTCATAACTGTCTGTAGCGGCAAATGCAATTGGCAACTCAATTCCGCCGATGTTCACATTTCTACGTATCAATTAAGCCATTTCTTAAAAGATAGTCCGATTGGTAGTATCGGTACCACGAACAAATCTGTCTGGATGCAAGAAGAAGATTTTACCAAATTTCTTATTAATTTTCAAAAATACACCATTTTGTCCTTAGATCGCAAAGTTCTTTTATAACTTGATAATCATTCATCGCGGTCGAATCCTACGAAATCAAAAAATAATATTATTTTGTAAAATCAATATTTAGTCTTCAAACCATTCCAAAATGAACAGGCAAAAAAACTACACCTAGAGACTCCGAAGAAGAAACCACAAATAAGATAACCAATGTATAGGAAAAGGTGCACTGGAATTCGAGGACAAAAATATGAAAAAATCACCCTTCACATTGATAAAAAAAAAGTGCTTCGTAGTCCCCACTCTTGTCTACTTTGGTTTTCTGTATATTTCACTTCTACCGCATGTGAATTGCACACCCAGATTTTTCTTTTCTTTTAATAGATAATATTTACTTGTTTAATAGATTTTAATGCCACTTAACAGATTATTTAAAAAAAAAAATCTAAAATATTGCGATATTTTGTATAATGATGTCACATCCCAAACCATAAATTTTACACACAAAAAATGCTCTTAATTCAGAGGTAAATTCTACATTGTTATGATTGAAACAGTGTGATGGTTGAAACAAACACTTTTGTATGAAAGCAAAAAACTTATTTTTAATACCGTTCTATTCTGCTCCAGGATAATATCGCAGTAAAAGTATGTTGATTATGCCAAATACTCATAATAAGTATAACTAAGAGCACGTAAACATAAATAATAAAAAATATATTTAAAGTTGTTTCATTTCAAGACATTTATGTTTATAATTTTTAAAATACTTGTGATATGTTTAATCCCTATTCATGATCTAATTGAGTACTGTTTTAATAATGAAAATGTTAAACATTGATTAAAATTGTTCCAATTATTCCATAGATATTTAGAGTGTTTCAATTATCCCCACATACTGTTTCAATCGTCCACACTATGGGGATAATTGAAACAGTTTTCCCCATCGTCTTTAAGTGGTCATTGTAGCTTACCTGTACGAGTTCTGGCCATCCAATAAATTTAATTTGATAAATCGATAGATCATAGAACATCTGGTATAAACATCTTATCCATAATTACAAAAGAAATATTACTACACCTAGTTAAAGTAAAAGTGTTTCAACCATCCCCAGTCTACCCTACAGTTATTTAAACATTACTAATTAATAATTATTACAGCTGGGCAGTATGCTCATTGTTGACAAAAATAACATTATACTGTAAACTAAATATTAAAATATGTAAATACAAGGTACCTGTTGTGGCTTACCAGATGCAATAATAGGGTGATCATACCACAGTAGCATTAAATTATTAACAAAAAATAAATAATAATAAACAATTATGTAATAAATTTATATAGTTTATGAAATAAATATAATATATTAAGTAAATATGTAGATATAAATAAATTAAACAAATAATATAATATAATATAATTATGAGTAAACAATAATAAACAATTTATTAATAATAAGTAAATAATAATAAGTAAATAAAGTACATAATAATTATGAGTAAATACTAATAAACAATTATAATATTGTATAGTAAGTAAATTATGGTACGAAAGAAGTAGATAATAGTAAGTAAATACTTATAAACAAATTAAAAAGTACATAACAATAAATAAGTTAAGTACATACAGAGTAATTAAATATGGATTGTATCAAATGTAGCTTAATTCCATAGTGATTTATGATATAAGCGACAACATGGGTAATCCAAAACCATCACTCTCAGTTAGTATACATATTTTGACCATTTTCTTGAATAAATGTGATGTACCAATAGTTTTTATTTTTTCATTGAGCATATTATAAAGCAACGGAGCTTTATATGAAAAACTTCTTTGTCCAAAGGATGTTTTGGTATATACTGGCTGATACATTAAAGAAGAGCCCAATCTAGTGTTGCGTACTTGTTGAGATCTTTTAGCAGTGATAATGTTGTTGAAAAATTTACAGAGAGCATGTATTATGTACAATTGCCTTATTGTCATAATTTTGCTTTCGCTATATAATAACTGTGATGAATACATAAAACTTTTCTTGAACATTATTTTTAAAATGAATTTTTGTGCAATGTTTAAAGGCTCTAGAGTAGTCTTGTGACAAGAACCCCAACAAATAACGTTATATGAAAGTATTGATTGAACAAGAGCATAATAAACAGTTTTTAGTGTAACTTTGTCCAATATATTTCTTAGAGTCTTGAAGATATAGGCTAGCTTTCTTATTTTGTTTGTTAATATAGCAATATGATTGTTCCATTTTAAATGTTTATCAATAACTAAACCAAGATATTTGATATTGTCTACTCTTTCCAAAGATTGACAATTACACTTCTGCATGCAACAATGTATTTTTAAAGAGCGGTCCAAAGATGGTTGATTTACAGAAGAAATATTAAAGGTAATATATTTAGTTTTGTTCATGTTTAAGGTTAACAAGTTTTGATCAAGCCAATTTTTGACTGCCCTACGTGACTATGAGAAATCAGCATCGCATCATCAGCTTACAACAGGCAACATACTTTCAGATTACTCAATTTCGCGCCCAATCCCATGTCTTTAAATTCTTGCATACAATTATCAACGTTAAGATTACCTATTAAAGATAGAACAGCATATTTTTAATCGTTTTATTAAATCTTTTTATTAATTGCGCGAATAACCGTATTATAATTCAGGATCTAAGTTTGTTGTGCGATTTCACTCGAATTCCTCGTTGAGACGCTCCGAAAGTTTAAGTTCGTGATGTGATCTGTAAATCTATTTGTAGAATAGCTACCACGATATGAATGGATAACTTTATAATAAAATGTCAACATGGGATTGCAATTATTTGAATTTATAACACAAGACACATTGTCTTGGAAACATCTGTTGCTTGTGGAAAACATACGATGGTATTTAGTTAAAGTTTTGCGTCTTATATCTATCTATCCATATTAGCTCTTCATATTATAAAACGAAGTCCTCCGCCGCGTCTTTCTATCTGCTGTTCGCGATAAACTCAAAAATTACTAACGGATTTCATTCATGCGGTTTTCACCAATGTATAGATTGATTCATTAGGAAGGTTTGTGTTTATAATTTGTCAATATCATAGACATACAAATAGCTAGACGAGAACTTACAGATGAGGGGTAAAAACCAACTATGGCGGGACGAAGAGAGGAAAGAGACTTGTGATTCGCCATTAAATCAATCTAACAGTATATAGGCACCTCGCACTATAATATCACCATTTAGTTCTTGAAAGTAAAATCTGCTTTTGAATGAATAGACCTTTTTATATGGGAGCGCGAATTGCATGCCACGTTATGAACATAAATGTGAAGTCCAAATTCGCAAAGTAATGTTCTGAGTATTTTCATAGTCGAATTTTTTTTTTGCCGTAGACACTTTTACAAATGTTTCATGATTTACTTACCCCAGTAAACAGCGGCTTTGTGTTTCGCGTCGCCATGTATCTCGATGTCATAGTATGTGTTCCATAGACATACAACGTCCATGCGTAAAATGTACGATAAGAGCTCGACACTGGTCGGGACAAGAATGATGACGTCACATTTTTTAGATTAACGCGGGGCTCTCGCAAGCCCAGCCGGTTCCGAAAAATGGTTCCAATGGGAGGGGGAAATAACACGCCTTTTATCACGTAAGGGCATGTCCATATATTTTGTACGTCCGTGGTCAATATATAATATATAAAGGAGTATATCTGTATGTGGTAGACGTTGATGAAATTTTGCACATGTGACCTTCAAAACAAGAGGAAGGTCACTGTCAACATTTGATTTCGAAAACTTTGTGTAAAGCCCGGGCATCGCCGGGGAATTCAGCTAGTTATTAATATTTCATAGTTACTACAAGACTTGACGGCCTCCGTGATCGAGCGGCAAGGCTCTCGACCAGCGATCCGGAGGCCGCGGGTTCAAATACCTTCAACCTCGCAACTTACCCCAATTGGGAATGCCATGGTCTAGGGGTCATGGGGTCGTAGGCTCCAGACGGGAGCAGTTGGGACTCTTGTGAGGTATTTGCAATAAAACAAAGACTTTGTCCGAGTTTCAACACAATAAAAAACTTTCATTTGGAATGGGAAAGGACACGCAGGGAGAAACAATTTCTTTATTAAGTAAATGACATAGCATTGCATGCCGGGAACCAGCATAGTTTCGTATAATTGCCGTTTCGGCGTGGGGAATTTATAGATATTATCTTCAAGAATAACATATATTTTTTAAGAACTTTAAAACTTAAAAGTGTTGGGGAATACATCAATGGTTGGGGATGTCATAGTCGCACTTGCTCCGAACAATTGGGACTCTTGAATACCTAGAAAAAATATATCATTCACAAATTAACGAAATTCGCTTTAAGTTGATTGTTAATTGTTTGCTACCGCACACATTCCACTTTTAACAAAACCATTAGTGTAAACGTGTATATTGGTGAATTAATTAGATCTACATAACTGAGGAAATCCTGTATTTTACAAACATTAGCACTTTAGTCATTAACCTATTTGTATGCTGTTAACATTTTCAGGCATAGTGTTCGTACAACATATTAAAGTAAAGAGTTGGTCGAGTGGTCTGAAGTGTTTGGTTTCAGGCGTCAAGGGTTCAATTCTCTGCTGGCTAAGTGCTTCATTTTTTTACATTAGCTCCACACAGGAGGCATTGGGGAAAAATCCCTCAGTTCCTAAGTCATCTTTGGAGATGCTGTGTGGTAGGAAAAAGGTATGTAGGGTGTGTAGGAATCTGGGGGTCAATGGGTTCAGGAGTGACGTATGAATCCATCTCTCTCACTGCGGTACAAGGCGATGGGTCGAGAGAGACTCGCTGGAGAGTTCAAAATGTCTCCCGCAATCAGTGTCTAACGTCACGCAGTAGGAGGGCAAACGCATCCCCCGCCAAGACCTAGACAAACCCACTACATTTTTTTACATTAGCTCCACACAGGAGGCATTGGGGAAAAATCCCTCAGTTCCTAAGTCATCTTTGGAGATGCTGTGTGGTAGGAAAAAGGTATGTAGGGTGTGTAGGAATCTGGGGGTCAATGGGTTCAGGAGTGACGTATGAATCCATCTCTCTCACTGCGGTACAAGGCGATGGGTCGAGAGAGACTCGCTGGAGAGTTCAAAATGTCTCCCGCAATCAGTGCCTAACGTCACGCAGTAGGAGGGCAAACGCATCCCCCGCCAAGACCTAGACAAACCCACTACATTTTTTTACAATAGCCATACAAAGGAGGCCCTGAAAAAACAATAACAATTCCTGTCATCTTTGGGGATGCTGTGTAGAGGTACTTTTTAAGGAAAGGAAGGAGAGGAAGTTCTCGAAAAGAAAAAAGTATGAGGGGTGGTTAGGAATCTGGGAGTCAATGTATCCAGGAGTGAGAGACTATGAATCCACCCACATGAAGCCGACTACCCATGCTAAGTCACCAAACGTAGCGAACCACCCGGGGTGACTTATTCCCGGGACAGTGGTATCCATACCTGTCTTCTAAATTAATTATTGCATTAGCTACATTTTCATGATCACCCTTTCATAACGGGAAATTAAATTAGATTAATTTTTGATATTTCGTTATTAATTCAATTAAAATAATATATATATAGCCTATATTCGGCGCGTTCCAGAGTGGAAGACTACCAGAAACGTTGCTTGAAATGGCTTTCGCCGTGCTTGGGATCAGATTTGAATAGGCAGGCACATCCCCACCATCATCCTCCCCTCCTCACTACCTTCAGCCTCACAGAATACCCCAATTGGGGATGCCGTAGTCTTACTGGCTTCAGACGGTTGAGAACAGATGATTATTGTGCTTATGTTCTACACTGGTTGAATTTTCTAAGTATAGTGACGTTTGCATTAATTTTATAAAGGTAGTTTTTTCTATTATTTTTGCAGGTTACATGATGTTCTATGCAACCATGAATTGACTAAATTTCGTACCCGGATTTGCCTGTGCTTTGTTCTCGGTTGTTATAATATCTTATCAGCTGACACTGACGATGTTTTTTTGCAAAAATATTATTATACAACCGCATTTTTTATTACTATTATGTGAATACCAAACCAAGCTTAATTTTTCTAATTATGGTAATAAGTTTAATATCATTTATAGTACAGAGAGCCCATTCATTCTCTGAAACATAAAGTCGGTCGCTTTTAATGGCCTGTTGCGAATGGTTATGCAAAATATACAAGCATATATAGGTTTAAAGTTAACACTTTGATACACGATTTTCAATTTCAAAAGTGCATATTTATATATTTTTATTTAACTATCACCCCTGCCTATCGTCACTCCAAGTGGCTCGCTACGTTTGTTGGCGGATGCATTTGCCCACCTACTGCGTGGCGGGCCGGTTCGGGAAAGATTGGTTGAGGGAGACCTTTTTGCCTCTCCAGCCGGACTTTCGACTCATCGCCTTGCACCTCAGAGGGAGAGATGGATTCATACATCCGTCACTCCTGGACACATTGACCCCCAGTTTCCTACCCACCCCTCATACATTTTTCCTTCTAGAAATTTCTCTCCTTCCTTTCCCTAAAAAGACCCTCCACACAGCATCCAAAGATGATATAGGCCCTAAGGGAATTTTCTTTACTCAGGACCTCCCGTGCGGAGCGAATGTAAAACAAAAATTAATTGACAAGCTGTAGTTCACGGCCTGGAGCGGCTTTACGCAGAGATTTTCGAAATCAAATATAGTCAGCAATTTTTTATTTATTTTGTCAAGTGTGCAAAATTTCATCAAGTAAGTACCTAACCAAATATACAATTTAATTTAATAATTATTGAAGCTTTTCAAAAATAATGAATCCTCTACTAGACCATGTATGCATAACACTAGATCATAGATTCTCAACCTTTTTTTGCCCACCGCCCACTTTGACAATATATTTTTTTCTAGCGCCCCCCAATTGCTTTTACGTACCATCTTTGGGGGGGGGGGGGGGGGGGGGATTAACAGCTATTGCCACGATTATATTTAAACATGTAATTACACTGTAATATTAATACGTAATCGTAAGAACGGCTATGACTCCTATCCTATTTCTGAGAAGAAGATTGTTTCAATGAGAACAATTAAAACGCATACTTAATTATATAGAGAAGTATTTTTATTAACGTTGAAAAGATATTGAATTTATAACTTATCCAATGAAATGGTTGAATTTGATGCGTTTTAAGAAGGTTGTATATATTAGGCTTGATAATACTTAAAAACAAACGAGGGTCGCCGCGTTCAGTAATATGGAGCCTATTTCTCTTTTTAGTTACCAACGTTGCTACAGCACTGAATCCACGTTCAGCTAAATAGGACGTTAGGAATGCTATTAAAAATCGTTGGACTATATACCATAATCCTGGGTACAGTTGCGAAATCGGCTTCTGAAGGCCAAAATTCTTGGTAGCCATTCTTAAATTTAATTTTTAATTCCTCATTTGTCGTCAATTCTATTAGTTATTCTTCTAACTGGGATGATCCTGCTGTGTAGACATTTGAAAAAGGATCCAAAAACCAGCCTGGTATATTCATGTTTAAAATATCCCGGAATCGTTCCTTGCAATCATTGTGGAGGTTTTCCAAGTGTTGACAGTAAACAAGCAAGTCGTTGTTCTTGAATGATACTGCTGATAAATTTGGGAAGTTATTAAATTCTCGTCTGCCAATATTTATTTTGTATAATAGCAGTTTGGATACAAAAGCTGCAACGCCATTTTTTGTCTTAATCAAATTTAAGTCGACACCTTCTTGAAGTTGGAGATTGACATCATTAAACAATTTATACAGGTCTGTTAAGTACGCAATATTGTTCTTCAATGAGGTGAGGTTGTCGCGCAATACTGTGTCTTTGTTTCCTAGGAACTCTATCACAGACTCAAATAGATTGTAAAATCGAGTCAAACAAGAACCTTTTGACAGCCAGCGCACCTCTGTGTGAAGCAGCAATCGGTTGAAATCTTCATCATTGGCAATGCAAAGCTGACTAAATAATCTGTTATTCAATGAGTTACTTCTGATTTTATTAACTGCTCTGATAACATATTGCAGTGATGTATTGTATATGAGGCGTTCACTCAGATTTTTCGCAACCAAATACTGGCGATGAATTACGCAATGCAGAGCAAGCAAGTCAGGAACTTTACTTTTTAAGCACGCTATGAAGCCTTTGTGACGCCCTGTCATAGCTGGGCGCCATCCGTAGCAGCTGACAAAATATTATCAAAAGGAATTTTCTTTTCGTCACAAAACTTTTTCAGTGTATTAAATATGGTTTCTCCTTTTGTATCTGTTTCCAAAATTGTAACAAACAATAGTTCTTGACATATCTTCTCATCTTTGATGAACCTCACGTATGACAATAACAATGCTTCATTGGTTGGTAAAGTGGACTCATCCAGCTGAATTGAAAATCGACAAGACTGCAGATGATTGCACAATGATTCTTCAATGTTTTCATCCATTTCATCAATTCGTCTTTGCACAGAACTATTGCTCAAAGAATTCGGATAATTTCTGCAGCTGGTTTATGGAGCGCAGTGGTTATTACTTCTTTTACTGCTGGTAAAATTAAATCTTCCCCAATAGTAGGTATACGTGGTTTGCCTGTTTTAGCAATCTACAGTGAGATATTGTAGGAAGCTTTGATCAGTTCGTCTTTGCACAGAACTATTGCTCAAAGGAATTCGGATAATTTCTGCAGCTGGTTTATAGAGCGCAGTGGTTATTACTTCTTTTACTGCTGGTAAAATTAAATCTTCCCCAATAGTATACGTGGTTTGCCTGTTTTAGCAATCTACAATGATACATTGTAGGAAGCTCTAAGTCCATAATTGTCTTGCTTAGAAGCTGTTGAAAATTGTTTTGATATAGTTGGCTGAATTTTGTACTTCTTTTTCATGTCTTGAAAATAGGTCATATCTTTGTCTTTCTTATCCGGGTGGATTTTATTAATATGATCTTGAAGCCTAGAAGGCTTCATCGCTTCATTTGAAAATGTTTTTCGACAAATAAGGCACATTGACGATGATGGATTTATGGGGTTTTCGATATATCCGTATTTAATATAATCCACACCATATTGCCGTATCTTTTTTTTTTTTTACTTACGACATGGGTTTTTAATAACAAAAATTAACCAATAATTAGGTTTACTTTGCTTTATTAATTAGTTCGTGATTAGAGTTTTTTGTTTGTCTTTTTTATACCATACTTTTTTACTTGCGAACGCCCCCCTGTGCCATCTAAACGCCCCCCAATTGTCTCTGGATCTTCTACCGCCCCCCTGAAGGTCTCAAACGCCCCCAAGGGGGCGTTATCGCCCACGTTGAGAACCTATGCACTAGATCGAATAAAAACGATATAAAAAATATTCCAAGTTATAAAACCACTTTCGGACTAAGTAACTATACATACTTTGCAACAAAACTCCATAACATTCTTCCCCAAGACATAAAACTAATAAAAAATCCTAATGAATACAAATCAAGAATAAAAATATGGCTAAAAGAGGTCAACGAAAAAACCCTAATGAAGACACTAAAAACGACATAGAAGACAAATAAACCATATTTAAATAACTTTAGTCCGCCTCGGCACAGGACCCCCTAGTGAGGAGGACTAAGAAATACAATAATTTATACTTAATTTCACCATTATATCTTGAATGTAACAATTATTTTATATAGTCGCTAAAATAAAAAAAAATAATAAAAAATATATATTTAAAAATTTGCTTTAAGGGCGAAAAAACATGTGGTGAAAGTGATTTTCAGAAATCTTATGATGACTTTCCTTCCGTTTTGAAGGTCATGTGCGCAAAATTTCGTAAATTGGAATAAAACTAGATTTGTATAAAAATCAAATCCACGCCGCCCTCGACATTGTTTCTCTTGTTTATATATAAATAGAAAATGTACGATTCAGGATTTCACCATAAAGAAGGAAAAGTAATTAAGTTTTCTTCGGGCGCACGCACACGCCCACATTACATTTCTGTCGTATTCATTGTTTTTTGTGTTTAATTCGTAGAATTCCCATTTTTTTTAAAAATTTTATAATGTTACTAGCTGGGTTACCCGGCTTCGCTCAGGACAATTCGAGAGTGTTCTGCAATGTTCCACAATGATGTTCCCGATTCCCTATTCCCGAACATTCCACGATATACTCCGCCACTCTTTCCAGAACTTTCTAGAGCTCGATGGAACCTTCTAGAACTTTCCGGAAGACTGTTCTAGAAATTTCAAGAGGGCGAAACTTCCAACCCTTATATCTTCAAAAGCACGCCCTTTAGGTAAAAACGGATACCCTTATTCCCTAGGGGGGATAGAGATCTACCACATGATATAACTCCCTCGATCGTACCGGGACTCGTTTCTGAGTTTTTGCTAGCCGCATGTTTTTTTGGACTTTCTTTTATAATATATACTAGCTGGGATACCCGGCTTCGCTCAGGACAACATTCGAGATTGTTCTGGAATGTTCCTTCAAGAGCATTAGCGAACCATCCAGAACGTTCTCGAAACTGTTAGACTCACCGACATACTCCGCCACTCCTTCCAGAACTTTCTAGAGTTTTATCGAACCTTCTGAAACTTTCCGGAAGACTGTGAAGAAATTTCTAGAGGGCGAAACTTCCAGCCCTTATATCTTCAAAAGCACACCCTTTAGGTAAAAACGGATACCCTTATTCCCTAGGGGGGATAGAGATCTACCACACCATATAACTCCCTTGATCGTACCGGGACTCGTTTCTGAGTTTTTGCGGTCCGCACGTTTTTTTTTACTTTCTTTTATAATATATGTATATTGATTATCAAGTTCTGTAAGCATTTAACCCCTTACCGGAATCGTGGGTCCATTTGGACCCGACAAAAACAAAAAAAACCGTTTATTTTATTAAACGCGCGCAGTTACTCTTTTGCGCGCCAATCTAATCTCATTACGTCGTGAGTCGCGGCGGGTGCCAGACGCGTGGTGCTCACAATTTACTGGAAGTGGAGGTAACGAACTATCGAGGGTCCAATTGGACCCACGATTCCAAGTACGTAACTTTTATGTAAATGTAAACTTATTTAATTTGCATTTTTTGGAACAATGGCGTGTAATCTTACTGATAAAAATATTGAAGAATTGTTATTGGACGAAAATGAGTTAGATTCAGAACCGTTAAGTGATTATGAACCTTGTGACGGAGAAACATAAGTGCAAATGGTTTTTTTTATGGAAGGCATCCCATCATGGAAAACGTATGAAACGCAATGCCTACTTAAAACAAATAGGGCAAGATTTGGTAAGGCCTTACATTGTAGAAAGAAGGGCACTTCATTCTTCTATTTCCATAGACTTGAAGAACCGAATTGATAATTTCCTAAAGCCAGCTTTAGATGCACCGCAAAATGACATGGGTCAAGAAAAATAAACTTGCCCTAAAAGTGGTGCACGAAAAAGAGGAAGATGTTATTTATGTGGTCCTAAGAATGACAATAAACAATCACAGAAGTGTGAAAAATGCTGCAACTATATATGTAAGATTCACGTACAAAAAAGGATATTGTGTAGCAAGTGCCTTACATAAAATGATAAAAATACTGAGATTTTTTAAATTTTTTCATATCTCACCATTTTTTTTGTTTTTGGATGATCTCATAAAGAATGTTTGTTTTTGTTAATGGGAAGAGACGTAAAACCCTGTACTTTGATTAGTTTTTTAATTTTTTTTTTGTCATTATAATTTTACATGTCAAAAAAGAGACTGATAAAAACTTGTGCTAAACTTGGTTCCTAAGAAGATAAGCCAAAAAGATGTATAATTTAAAATTTTTGATTAATAAATCTACCTTACATATTACAAACAACTAGTTTCAATACATCTATAAACCATTTAATGGTTAATAACGTCTATATTACAAAAAAAAACTTTATTTTAATTAGCGGGTCTATTTGGACCCGCGATTCCAGTAACGTTGACCGAAATAGTGATTCTGGTTAAGGGTTAAGTATTCATTTTTGTTACAGCTGTTTCATCTTACAAGGCCATTTTTAAACTGTGGGTAAACCACTTTGAGTCGACTTATTTATACCATTTTGAAAGTTAATTTTTGAAAGTTTCTAAGTTGATTTATTACCGGTTAAACAAATTTGCTGAGACAGTAATTGAGACAGTAGACATTCTTTATGTGGGGTTCAGAATCTGTTTTCCCCGTACTAAATTTTAGGGTTTTCTTAATTGTTTTATAATGACATTACTGCTATTTAAAAAAAATCATTTCTATCGGTTTATATCTTCAGTGGATAGGTAGGTACCTACCCTTTTATTTGAGATTTGCCGCCGACAGGTTTTGGCGGTGGTACCTACTACCTACTTATAGCCCCGTTGTAGTCTCTCTTTTTGTTTCATGCGTCGCTTACGAGACAGAGTGAGAGGATAGAATTGAGCTCTCAGCGGCGGCGAAACCTCCAGCTCTCCACAATGACCCTTTGTTCTGGCCGTCATTGTTTCGGCATCGCTTTCGTTTGACCTGTCGTCCGAAATTCGACCGAACATTATTGAAGAGTCGTGCATGACGAGATGTTGTATGCCAGTGTGCGATATGTTAATGCAAGCGGAGGAAGGTTACACAGAGCACAGGTCGACACAATTAACTTTGCAGTTGGGGGCGTCGCCACTACAGATTTTTTAAAATTATATTGTTAACCTTAACACACAGGAGGCCCTGAGTAAAACAACTTCCCTCTGTCATCTTTGGTGATGCTGTGTGGAGGGTCTGCGGTACCCGTACCCGCCTCTCAAATTGAACAATCGTTCGTTAGTACCTACTGTTAGTTTATAAACCATCAAACCTCGACAGAGAGGGTGGACAGCTACACATTTCTGTCTTGGAGTACTCTCCTTGCTTTATTCACATTCATAGATCGTCTTCTGTTATTCTGACTCAAGTTTTTTCAACTACTTGATCATGCCGCGTCTTCCTCGGGCGTCCCCGACTTCTTCTGCAATTCACTTTCTCATTGTATTCAGTTGTTTAGATATTCCCCAGAAATGTGATCTACAACGATTTGAAAGAAAACGGCTGTCGCCAATTTGGATAAGTCTTATTTTTACTCCTAAATCCCACCCAGGCCAAAGAAGTTGATTGATCTGTTGAAGAAATGTATTTAGACGTTTTTTAAATGTAAATACCGCACAAGAGTCCCAACTGCTCCCAACCGTTTGGTTCCAGTGAGACTATTGCATTTCCGATTGGGGTATGTTGTTTGGTTGAAGGTAGTAGGGAGGGGAAGGAGATGGGGGAGAGGAAGGTGATGAAGTACCTAGCTATACAGAATTGGTCACCAAGCACGTCAAAAGCCATTTTCGATTCTAAATGGTGGTCTTTCACCAGGGCGATGCTGAAAGTATCTATTGCTCTGAAACGTGCAGCAAATATACTATAGTATACTATCTGATGTTTCCGGTTTAACACAGGGTGTTTCGAAAACATTTGATTTCTATTAGACAGGAATTTTCCTCTTTTTTGACGTAAGTGTGCAAAATTTTATCAAGGGTAAAAACAAAGGGAATGGGGGTGGTTTTTAGAAATCACGTGTAGACAGTAAACTTCGTCTTGTTTTGAAGGACAAGTGTGCAAAATTTCGTCAATATCGGAATAAAATTGTAGATTTGTATAAAAATCAACGTCACAGTCACTCTTCTTTGATTCTCACTTACTCACTCTCAAAGAGAAGATATATTGGGTATTTTAAATGAATAAATTGTTTAATAACACGAATTGATCAAATAAAATGTACTTGTTCGGGCCGGGATTTGAACCCGCATCTTCCGGATTCGTAGCCAAGCATCATCAATATATATTACAAAAGAAAGCGTGCGTCCCGCTAAACGAGTCCCGGTACCATCAGGAGAGTTATATAGTGTGGTAGCCCTCTATCCCCCAATCCATGAAGAAGGTTCCCGTTTTTACTTAAAGGGCGTGCTTTTGAAGATGTAAGGGCTGGAAGTTTCGCCCTCTAGAAATTTCTACAACAGTCCAGAACATTCAAGAGTATTCGAGAGCATTCCACAACATTCCAGAAAATCCTTGAACATTCTGGAATGTTTAGGAATAGTCTGGAACGTTCGGGAACATCCCAGATTATTATGAAACTTTCCACCTTCGAATATTGTGGAATGTTCTGGAACATTGTGGACCATTCGAAGCCTTTTTTGTATAGGTGGGGCTACACATTGGTAGGGGTATATAAAGCAAGATCTGTCGTGGGTTTGAACGTCAGTTCAATCTCATATCAACCCCCCGAGCAAAGCCGGGTACCCCAGCTAGTTATCAATAAAATGCACAAACTTCTATTGATTTAACTCGCGTGCTACACTGATACACACTATTAATAATTTACTATTTATGTTTAGAAATATTATAGGGGACCCTAATTAGGTACATTGATTTAAATGCGGTGTGAAATAAAGTGTGAAATGCGGGTTATGTTACTGTCTGTCAACATTAATCAGTTAGAAATTTATACTAATAACAACCGACGATCTAAAATTTATAATAACGCCTTCGATGCGTCATAACCGCAGTTTACAAAACGGGTATCTTAAGAGGAAACCGGGCGTCGTTTTGTCCGTACAAACGTATTACCCAATTTCCTATCTGGATTTTGACATTAATTCAAATATTTTTTTTACATAATACTAGCTGGAGTACCCGGTTTCGCTCAGGGACTTGATATGAGATTGAACTGACGTGCGAATCCACGATTTTGCTTTATATGTATATCCCTATCAATGGGTAGCCCCACACATACAAAAAAGCTTCGAATTGTCCACAATGTTCCAGAACATTTCACAACATTCGAGAGTGTTCTGGAATGTTCCACAATGATGTTCCCGATTCCCTATTATTTCCGAACATTCCAGAATGGTCCGGGATGTTTTGAAATGTTGTGGAATGCTCTCGAATTGCCCCGAGTGTTCTGGACTATTCTAGAAATTTCTAGAGGGCAAAACTTCCAGCCCTAATGCTACGGCCAGACCCTTGCGACAAGCTGCTTGTCGCAAGCTCACGCAAGCTCTGGCAAACGAATGGCTGGCGTCCCCACACTTGCAAGCGCGCCAGTACATTCGCTGCGCGCGCAGCGCCCAAAGATGGCGGACGTCGAAGCAGCTGCATCAGCTGTCATTTTTGAAAAATGCTATTTCTATTTTAAAGCGAAACAAAACGAAAGAAAGCGAAGAATTCGAAAGAGAAGATAGTGGATGATTAAAATCCATAGAAATCGTACCAGTTAATTCATTTAGTATTCTAATATTTTGTTTATTGTCCGTAAGTTGGACCAACGTGTGGATGCCACGCCAGCGTTTGCCGCAAGCGCTTGCCGCTTGTGGCCAAAATATCCGACCTCGATCGGATCGGTGGCAAGCTCTCGCAAGCTTACGCAAGCCAAGCCACACGCGCGCTCCAGACGCTGGGACTTGTGGACGCTTGCGGAGGCTTGCCATGTGTTTGGAGCCGGTATTATATTTTCAAAAGCACGTCCTTTAGGTAAAAACGGGAACCTTCTTCATGGATGGGGGATAGAGGGTTACCATACCATATAACTCCATTGATCGTACCGGGAATCTTTCTGTTTCCAGATTTTCGATTGAGTTTCGCTAATATTGTGTTCATTCATAGACATACAAATAGCTAGACGAGAACTTACAGATGAGGGGTAAAAACCAACTATGGCGGGACGAAGAGAGGAAAGAGACTTGTGATTCGCTAATAAATCATTCTAACAGTATATAGGCACCTCGCACTATAATATCACCATTTAGTTCTTGAAAGTAAAATCTGCTTTTGAATGAATAGACCTTTTTTATATGGGAGCGCGAATTGCTTGCCACGTTATGAACAGATGTGTCAAGTCCAAATTCGCAAAGTAAGGTTCTGAGTATTTTCATAGTCGAATATTTTGTTTCCGTAGACACTTTTACAAATGTTTCATGATTTACTTACCCCAGTAAACAGCGGATTTGTGTTTCGCGTTGCCATGTATCTCGATGTCATAGTATGTGTTCCAGACATACAACGTCCGTGCGTAAAATGTACGATTAGAGCTCGACACTGGTCCGGACAAGAATGATGACGTCACATTTTTTAGATTAACGCGGGGCTCTCGCAAGCCCAGCCGGTTCCGAAAAATGGTTCCAAAGGGAGGGGGAAATAACACGCCTTTTAGCACGTAAGGGCAAGTCCATATATTTTGTACGTCCGTGTGTTCATTTAATTAAATATGTATTACAATTTGAGGTTTTACTTATAAAGTTAAAAATATAAATAAATGGGTATCAGTTGTGTTAAATTAAAAACATATTTATTAGTAACGTGGTTTGTCTATTATTTTTTACGTTAAAATATTCATCTTCTTCAACGGAACTACTTTTTGAAGTCAGACTGTGTAGATGGCCTTCGGGATATTTGGTATCTTCCAACAATTCTAATTTATTCTTTGCATACATAATAAGTATTTAAAAATATGCAGTGCTGAGTTGAAATTATTCAAATATGTAATTCAATTTTCGTTAAATGCAACTTTTCATTTAAATTCTCAGGCTAATTTGTTCGCTTTTCGGGACAACTCATATAGGTTTCATAGAAATCGTTGTGTCTCCTTTACTATCATAGTGAGAAATGTGATATAAACGGTAGAAAAACCACGCTATATATTCAAATCTTTAAATTAACCACAAAACCTTTATGTAACCAAAGTTTCCGACCGAAAATTAAAAAAAAAAATTATTAAATATTAGGGATTTTTTTATTAATTATTTTTACACTAGCTTTTGCCCCCGGCTTCGCTCGCACGGTATTAGGGGGTTGCCACTCCGCCTTCCCTCTCGTCACTCCACTCTCCCCATACCCCCCCCTACCCCCATCCCCCTCCCCTCCCCATACCCCTCCCCCACCCCCGCCCTTTCTTACCTCTCCCCTCCACCTCCACCCTCCTCCACCATCCGCCCTTTATTTCCTCCCCTTTCTTCCTCCCCAAACCCCTCCACCCTCCTCCCCCTCCACCCCAGGCAACATTTTTTTGCTTTTCATCTGACGTTCGCAATAACTCGATTTTGTTAGGGACAGAAAACGTATGGTAAATAATTTCATAACGCCACAGCTTATTCATAACACCAGATCTTACCAATATATGTATATAGCCTATATTACTCGCAAATAATGTAGCTTTCAATTAGTGAAAGAATTTTTAAATTCCATTCAGTATTTATTGCGTGAAAGAGTAACAAACATCCATACAAACTTTCGCCTTTATAATATTAGTAGGATGGAACGATAAAAAAGTGAGATGACAAACTTTTGTATTATACATTTGTCTAATAAAATATGGATTTGTTTTTATTTTTTTTCGTTACCAATAATTTTAGTTAAAAAAAAACGTAAAGTGAGCCATTTTTTAAACTTTTTAAAGTTTGCATTCAAAATTTTATATTTAAAAAATTATGTGATTATTTCTAATAATAAAATTTGAAAGCGTATTTCATCTCCTTTCAAAAGCATTTTTTAGTTTTCGAATGCGTTCACAAATATTCTATTCTATTCTGACCTACTCGCAGAATATGGGGGAGCCTGAGGGGTTAAAATAATTATTTTTACTGTTATTTATTGATCCGTTGACATTAAGAAGTATTTTTGCTCGCCTTTTTAATTTTTGCTATTAGTTAGCTCAGGGAGAGCTTCTACAGACGTCATAGACGTTCGTCTTTTTCCTTTTCACACGTCTTGTTTGCAAACGAAAAAAAACAGAAGATACTAGAACGATGACGTCACATATGATCTCTCACTGGGACTAGTTATACCAGTTGATATTTTTAAAAGTCGTAAACCATCGTATTTTTCTATGTGAATACCGCACAAGAGTCCCAATTGCTACCAGCCGTCTTTTATTATTATTATTATTTTATTTTTTTTACAGTGAATACCGCACAAGAATCTCAACTGCTCCCGTCTGGAGCCAGTGAGACTATGGCATCCCCAATTGGGGTATGTTGTGCGGCTGAAGGTAGTGGGGAGGGGAAGGAGGTGGGGAAGAGGAAGGTTGGGAAGTACCTGGCTATTCAGATCTGGTCACCAAACACGGCTAAAGCCATTTTCTGATACTGATAGTATCTTCCACTCTGGAACGTGTCGCAAATATACTATATATTATTTTAAATGAATTAATTGGGAAATAACACAAATTAATCAAATAAAATTTATTTGCGCACGCCGGGTTCGAACCCGCGACCTCCGGATTGTGAGTCAAGAGTCTTAGCCACTGGACTATTCAGATAAAATCACCAGTCACGGCTAAAGCCATTTCAAGCAAAAAATCTAAGGGTCTGTCTACCTGTATGTACCCTGTGGTCCCTTTCTCGCTAAAAACAATAAGGTACTCTCAGTATCGCTCTGGTGTAAGACCACCATTTAGAATTGAAACGTTGCTTGAAATGGCTTTAGATTGATTGATGGACGTATGAATCCATCCCTCCCACTGCGGTGCAAGGCGATGATCCGAGATACGACTGGAGAAGTCAAAACAAGTCCTCAACAATTCTCTCCCGATCCGGCCTGCCATGCAACTGGTGGGCAGACGCAACCGCCAAGACCCGTACAAATCTCACTCCATGAATCCGGGCACCCCTGCTAAGTCACCAAACGTAGCGAACCACTTGGGGTTACCTATGGCAGAGGTGTTGGTTATCCAATAAATGGTTAAAACTTCCAAATTATCAAACCTAGGCAGGTATCTCATTCCCGCCAAAATGCAATTAGTTTTACCTTTTATGTATATGTATATTTTTTGCATTTTCTCGTGTAAACCAGGCATTATGGGAGAATTTAGCCATATAAAATAAATGCTTCCTTTTTCCTTTTATGGCTTTTCACCCCAAAGAAATACTTCCAAACGATTATTATTTCTGTTATAAATTCGACGGGATTTTCAAATTATAATTAAAATTTGTAGGTAGGTAGGTACCTACTTACTTGTCTAACAATTTTAGAAAAACTTTCATTTTCATTTCATGAGGTGTGGGTGGCAATTAGTATTATGTATTTTAAAATTATAAAGCAAATAGATATACTCGTATACACCCCTTTTATTTATGTATTCGTATTACTTATTTTATATAAAACTAATATTATTTTTATCACACGGATGGTCAAGGTATTCGTTTTATAGGCTTCTTTGGTATTCATCGATTATTTTAGCAATATAAAAACTAGTTCCTACTTTCGGCGGAAGTAGTTTGCAGAAATATTTATGGTGGCTTAAAATATTCTTTTTTCAAATCTCTCATCCATTATAAAACCGTATTTAGTTTTTGATTGTCAAACGATCGGTTGTTTGCAATAATGTGGTGGATTGAATTGTTCATTTTAAAAATTTGTCGTTATAAAGTACAAATCGTTTTCACCACCGGTATTCGTAGGAATCCAAGGGCTTCAAGCGTGTATCCGTCAGCCAATCGAGGCTCGTGTACGATTTCTCACCGTCCAATCACAATCACCTACAGGGCGACAAACAGCAAACTACCCCGGCGTCCATCATGGCGGCCGCAACGGCTGTCACCTCCCCCTCGCGCTCGCTGAGAAACAACCTTACCAAGCGACCCTCCATCAAGAAACATAAGGCACCGGCTCCTCCGAGGATCGAGGAAAATGGAGACCATGAAAAAGAAAACGCCACCAGTGATTATACGTGTGAATCAAGTGTTGAGGACATTACATTATTGCCAAACGGGCAATCCGAAAACAACAAGGAGGCCGAATCGGCCGCGAAACAGGAATCTGCTTGCTCGACACCCGAACTTTCCCGAGCGCGTTCGGCAAATAGCACTTCGTCGTCCAATCGGAGCTCTCCGATTTCCCGAGACAGAATGGCGCACAATTCAAATAATATTACAAATGGCTCCCCTGGCGGGAATGTCATGTCGAAAGCTGCAATCTTTGAAAACACGGTATCCAGTCCTAGAAATACAGATCCTGCTTTAATGTCGATGAGAGAAAAGAAATGCCTTTTTGAGAAGAATAAAGGCGCCGCTATAATACCGAAAGCGGCGTTTGGAATGGCGCCACCGATCAAGGCGCTGCAGAATAGCGCTAATGAGAAAGGTACGTACGACAATGTTTACGTTCATTATGAAATAATTCAGTTTTGTGTCCGACCTCCTCAGGTGTGCATGTCTTGCAAATTCGCGTGTTAAATTTGTTTTCGTGCCGATTTTCGTTCTGTTAATTTGCCAAGGTAAAAAACAGTTTACAAAAATAACCGAGATACTTTTTCTTATTGGATTCTTTTATTCACTCTAAAAACTTGATTGTGTTGTTCACAGAACTTTTACATCGAAACAGCGATAGTTTTTCTTTATCTTTATCTAATATACTGAATAACTTTGATTATTTGAGAAGAGTCGTGCTCTGACCATAATAGTGCAGTTTCTTGTTTATTTAAAGTTTTTCTTTTTATATTTTGGAAATTATAAATTTTTTATCAAATATTATGTAACACTATAACTTTTATCTTCATCGCCTTTTTTTAAAAAAGTAAAGTAGAGCCGTAGAGATTTATTTTCAATATTATTTAATTTTTATAAGTAAAGGCCTGCATAAACGCAAACGTAAAAATGCCCTTCTTTATGTGAATACCACACAAGTTTCCAAATTTCTCCCGTCCGGAGCCAGTGAGGCTATGGCATCCCCAATTGGAGTATGGTGTGAGGCTTAAGGTAGTGGGGAAGGGAAGGAGATATGGAAGAGGGAGGTGAAAGTATCTGGCTGATCAGATCTGTTCACCAAACACGGTTAAAGCCATTTCAAGCAACGTTTCAATTCTGAATGGTGATCTTACACCAGAGCGATACTGAGAGTATCTTCCACTCAGGATCTTGCCGCAAATATACCTTATATTATTTTAAAATTATTAAATTGTGAAATAACACAAATCGACCAAACCCCGCGACCTCCGGTTTGCTAGCCAAGAGCCTAACCCCTCGATCACGGAGGCCGTCAATAGATAAACAAACGTAGTGATAGATATTCTCAGTATCGCCCTGGTGTAAGATAACCATTCAGAATTGAAACTTTGCTCAAAATGACTTTCGCCATCCGTGTTTACTGCCCAGATCTGACTAGCCTGCTACTTTACAACCTCGCTCTTCCACATCTCCTTCCCTTGACCACTCTCAAAACACCAACATAAGCGATGTCATAGTCCTACTACCTCGAGTAGAACCATTTTTAACGTTTGCATATAATATGCACACCTTTGTTGTGTTACAATTACATTATTCTACCATAAATTAATAAATTTCCCTTGAATTTCATCATTATTCTTCATTTTTAGCCAGCAACGCGTCGAAGAAACCGGCAACGGGTGCCAAGCCCAAGATTGAACCTAAGCCCTCCGATTTAGCGGCTACGCACTCGGCCAGCGTGCACCGAGGGTTTGGAAGCCGCATGATTGGCATGCTACAACTGCAACCCACGCTTAGCGAGAAGGAAATTGTCGATAAGAACAGAAAGCAAAGAGACGAAGAAATGCTGATGCTCAAGAACAGGTTCCTGAAGACCAAGGTGATTTTTTTATTATTATTTATTTTTTTATTTAACCACTCAGACCTCGGACCTAATTTGTCAAATGGTCAAAATACTTCCTTTTTATGATAAAATCCAAATAAATAGAATGTTTCTGAATGCCTCCAAAAAACTAAAAACTGTTTTTAAGGTGACGAAATACGCTTTCAAATTTTATAATTCGAAATAAACATAATTTTTTAAATAAGAAAATTTTGAATGCAAACATAAAGTTTTAAAAATGGCTTACCTTTGAAAATTGAAAATTACACTTCCTTTGTGGTTAATTTTTAGATTTGAATATAAAGAGTGGTGTTTTCTATTTCTAACACTGTTTATATCATAATTCTCACGATGATAGTAAGGGTGACACAACGATTTATACGAGACCTATATGAGTTGTTCCCAAAAGTGAACAAATTAATGTTGAAGAGTAGTAGCCTAATTTTAACTCCGCAGGCTGTTTCAATAGGTTCAAGTGAAGGTGTCAATAAATGTGCAAATTTCATGATGTCAGAGATCACCGTATAGGAGATTTTCTATTAATTAATATAAATGTCGTATAATTAATATCAATTTATCAAATCGGGGACGCCTGAGGAAGACATGGCACCATCAAGTGAATCAGGTGCTTGAGTCGGGCCATGTCAAGAGTCAGAATAATTGAAGAGTATATATGAGACAATGTATGAATGTGAATGAGACATGCAGTGTGTGCCAAGACCGAGTTGATTGGCGGTCCATCCTCACTGTCTAGTTAGTATATTTGTGGCATTTTTCAGAGTTGTACATACTCACTGTTGCTCCAGTAAAAGACCAAAAAAATTCAAATCAAAATGTTTTTGAAGTTGTTGCTTTAGGCGCGTTTAGTGACTAGATCTGGACAGCCAGGTATTTCCAACCTTCCACTTCTTCCCTTCAGCATATCACAACAACATGACATAATATCCCAATTGGGAATGCAATAATCCCACATGCTCTGAATAATTGGAACTCTTGTGCGTTGCTTACATAGAAAAGAACAGTGGTAGGGATGTTATGTTTTCCAGGTTAACTAGTATAGACTGACTATACACTCCCAATGGCCAAATCATAAATAGTATTTCTGAGAATCAACAAAATACCAGTCTGCGTATTTCTGGGTAAATTATTCAATAACTTGTTGAGAAAGACATCCCACGACTATTATTTATGCTTGGTCTTTACTGTATGCAAATTCTGCATACAAATCTCCACTAATAAAAGTTCATGGGTTTTATTTGGATGATCAATGATGACTCAATCAACATTGGGGGTTCCTTTAAAACGTAATTTTTTTGTCATCTAGGTCCCAGACACTTTCACAAATTGATTTAAGGAAAAATTTGTCGAATTGTTAAAATATTGATGAAATTTCTTGGAAGCTCTTTATCATTGACATATCGATATTAATTTTTGGGTTATTACACCTTATTGCGATAGAAAATCTTAAATCATGTCATTCACATCTTCATTTGAGTTAATCTTTAACCAGTACAAGAGTACCAACTTCCCTATTGGTGTGACTATGGCACCTCTGTTGGGGTATGTATGTAGTGAGGCTTTTTTTTTTTACAATAGCTCCACACAGGAGGCCCCGAGGAAAATATTTTCCTTCAGGGCCTATGTCATCTTTGGGGATGCTGTGTGGAGGGTCTTTTAAAGGAAATAAAGTTCTCGGAAGGATAAGCTATGAGGGTAGGTAGGAATCTGGGGGTCAGTGGGTCCAGGAATGACGGACGTATAAATCCATCCCTCCCACTGCAGTGCAAGGTAATGTTTCAAAAGAGTTCTGCTTGAGATGTCACAGTTGGTGGGCAGACACATCCATAGCCAAGATCCGGACAAACCTCACCCCATGAACCCGGGCACGCCTGCTAAGTCATCAAACACTCCAATCACTTGGGGTGACCTATGGCAGCAGTGTTGGTTATCCTATAAATGTTTCCTGGGGCGGCGGTACCCATATCCGCCTCCCAAAATGTGTAGAGGCTAAAGAAAGTAGAGAGGGAAGGAGATGATTAAGAGGAAGGTTGGTACCCGGGTATTCAGATCTGCTTAGCAAACAAACGTGGCTAAAGCCATTTCAAGCAACGTTTTGATTCTGAATGGTGGTAGACCACTAAGTATTATAGTGACTCTTTTAATTAAATTTTTTATTTTTTTATTAATTTTTTTTTTTTAATTAACATTGCAAACTTTTATTAATGTATTGGATTGAGCATAAAATAACAATTAATAGCCAATTTCCTGGTTCTTTATATAAAAGTACAATGAACTTTTTGTTGAACAATTTATTGAAAGAGTTTTACTGCACCTTTTTTCCCTTGTATCAACTAAGGCCCAGTTCTTTGGCAGAAATTCAAATGTAACATTGTCATCAAATGGTCATTCAGCGCCATATTGTTTTTTTGACGGTTGAAAAGTTCCCATAAAATTTCGTTTCGGCTTTTGAACAAATTGTGATTAGCAGAAGAGAACAACTATCATGTTGTAAAGCTTGTCAGCTTATTACTATTTGATAGAAAGTTGAAACGCACCTAGAACGGGGTCCTTTCACGTTTCAAAAAAACAAAATGGTGCTGAATGGTTGTTTGATGAAAATGTTACATGTGATTACCTGCGAAACACCTGAGCCTGTGGTGTATGCTCTCAGTATCGCCCTGGCGAAAGAACACCTTTCAGTATCGATTCGTCACTTTAAATGCGTTTAAGCTATATTTTATGACCAGATTAAACAAGCTGGCACTTAAATCAATCGAATTTGACTGTCAATCAAATACGATAGAGTTTGAAACACTCCTAAAATTGATTTAACCCCTCAGGCTAATTTGTTCACTTTTCAGAACAACTCATATAGGTTTCATAGAAATCGTTGTGTCTCCCTTACTATCATAGTGAGAAAAATTATCTAAATAGTGTCTGAAAGAGAAAACAACACGCTATATATTCAAATCTGAAAATTAACCACAAAAGGCGTAAAATGTACACCTTTATGAAACAAAAGTTTTGGATCGCATTTGAAAAAAAAAAAAAAAATTTACTTTTAAAGATAAAAAACTGAGGTCACAATAACGTCAAGAATGTGTTTTTATTTTATTTGGTTATCAGTAATTTTAGTTAGAAAAAAAATGTAAGGTGAGCCATTTTTAAAACTTTTTTATGTTTGCATTAAAATTTTTTTATATTTAATGCTCCAATATTTATACGTTTATTTATGTCTAATAATAAAATTTGAAAGCATATTTTGTCATCTTTCAAAAATAGTTTATAGTTTTCGGATACATTCAGAAATATTCCATTCTGCCAGGGGCCTGTGGGGATAACATTTCGTCTTCAATAAAATTAATATCAATGTTTGTAGGCGACCATTCTTTTTCAACATCTCTTTGTAATTTAATAACGATCTCAATTACTCAATTATGTCATGAACTCATTTGTCAGAGGTTAAATAATTGTACACTGGGTTCAAAGTTCAAACCCCAGTGGCAAAGCAATAAGTAGACTTATGAATTTCCCAATGTGCTGTATGTATGTACTGCTGTGTTCATTTATAGCTGAGCATCAACATATTTATGCCATTTTGTGAGAATGAAGGGAATGGATAGGAAGAAGGTTGGAACATAGCTGGCTATTCAAATTTTGTCAATAAATAGGGCGAAAACCATTTTGAGAAAAGTTTAATTTATGATTGTTGATTTTTCATGGGTACCGCCGCTCCAGGAACCATTTACTGGATAACACCTCTGACATAGGTTACCCAAAGTGTTTTGCTACATTTGGTGACTTAGCAGGGATGCCCGGGTTCCTGGGGTGAGGTTTGTCCGTGTCTTGGCGGGCTTATGCTTCTACATGCCGGATTGGGAGAGACTGGTTGAGTGAGATCTTTCGGCCTTTTGACTCTCTCGAAACATTGCCGTGCACCGCAATTGAAGGGATGAATTTATACATCCGTCACTCCTGAACACACTGACCCCCAGATTCCTACCCACCCTTTAAAGCCCTTTTCATTCCCAGAATTTCCGCTCCTTCCTTTCTACACCACATCCCTAAAGATGACATAGGCCCTGAGGGTGTGTGAAAAAAAATCAGAGTGTGCGATTCAAATGGGTAGAAAACCTTCAGAAAACTAAAGTAGACAAGAGTGGGAAGACTACAAAGCACCGCACGGAGAGGAGACCGATTATACTATCTCATTCTCTCGCAGGCTAAATCCTATAGATTTATGTTTTTGTCTCTTTTTAGTATCGCTATTTTTCGTTTTATCAAGTTTTCACTTCAAAAAGATTGTTTACAAGTTTTGTAAAAACAACAAATGCACGAATTAATTCACTTTGAGAATCCTACTGAATCGATTCGCCACCGAGAATGAATCTGCCCACGCATAATTTGTCGACGTTCACTGATTATCGAAGCTGACTGTCTCTACATATTGCCGAGTGCTAGTTAAATTAAAAGAAATGAATGTAGGTGTTTAGGTTTTAACACTCCCTATTTGAGCAGGTGTGAATTGATTTCCAAAAGAATGAAGGTGAATACTGTGGTGTTTAACAGCAGACTTCCTAAATATGTTTCACGCGAAACAATGAGCATCACTACTAAATAATCTGGTGGCCCATGTTTGTTCCAAACATTGGTTTTGTTTGACATTGTAATTATATCTACATTAACCTATATTCCGACAATGCTGTTGAAGCCATTCAAATGAAGAGATAGTTTTATCATAATTATTGTACATGTTAGTGACAAATCACGGGATATTACAATTTAAGTAATTTTTATAATATTTACGTCGGAATCAAAATATTACAATTCAAAACGAAATTTTGGAAATATTTTATTTCACCAGCGAGTTTCCGGCTTGCATTTCAATGTCACTTAAACGAAAGAAATTCTTTCTCCCTGCATGTCCTTTCCCATTTGTCCTGCCGCCGAACTATACGAAAAACACGCATTTTTCAGAGCTCGTGTCAAACAAAATAGGTGGCGCCTATTGCAAAATTTTTATACAAATTTTACAACGCTAAAGCTCACCGGTATGTATATAGAAATCTTTGCAGGCGTGCACACCACAACTCACCAAAGTTTCATCGCGATCGGATGAATAGTATAGAAAAAATTTCATAACGCCAGAGCTCACTATCATATATAGAAACCATCGAGGGCATGCGCTCGCCAAATCCCAAAGTTTCATCGCAATCTGTACCAAACGTAGCGAACAACTTGGGGTGACCTATGGCAAGGGTGTTGATTATTTTAATAAATGGTACCCGGGGCGGCGGTACCCATACCTGCCTCCCAAATTGAGAATTTAATTAAAAAAAAAAAAAATGTTTGACAACAAAATGACGTCTAATTTTTTAATCCAAATATGCTCAGGGATTGCTTGTTAAATTCACTTGGGGGGCATCCATTAATTACGTGAGCAGTTTTTCTTCCAATCTAGACCCCCCCCCCCTCCCCCTCGGTGAGATAAATTTGGGCCAGTTTGTATATTTTTAGTAAGTGAGATTTTGCAAGATCCCCCCCACTTTGTGCTCACGTAATTAATGGATGCCCCCTTAAATAATGAATGAACAGTTATTTTGTTTAGTTGTTTTTCTTTTTTTAATTTTTCAAAATTATTTATTTATTTGATTTTACACCCATCTGGGCGCATTATTTACATTATTATTTTCAAAATTATAATCTCATTTACGACCAGTCGTTAGCTGAGTTGACAAATGCATCGGGTTCCCACCCGAGAGTCATCGTTTTAATTCCTCTGGCTAAGTCCTCCATCATTGTTTCGCCTATAAAGATGGTAGTAGGACAGGGGTTCCCAAACTTTTCAAGTCGCGGCACCTTTAGAAAATTTGAATTTTCTCACGGCACCCCTGCCATATAATGTCTATCTGTGGTAGCCTCGGGATCTCTCTAGCCACCCCCCCCCCCCCCTCCCCCAGGACGAAGGACCAATTAATACATCGTAAAATGAATAAGTGCATTTATTGATAGGAAAACTTGCAAACAAAATGCAAATATAATACAAGTACAAAAACCGTTTAGTGCGACCGAATTGATACAGCTACTCCTCATTTCTTTTTCCACATTTATTTTTGAGAGATATTTGCTCTTCATAACCGCAACCGCTGAAAATCCAGCTTCGCACAGATATGAAGTAGTAAAGGGAATGAGGACCCTTACCCTTACCCTTAGGCTGCTGTCGGTCGAGAGGTCAATTAAATCTTCTTCTTCCTGCGTAGTAAAATCTTGTGGAGCTTGAGCACGGAATGGATCTTGGATCCATACAAACTTCTCCACTTGGTCTTCTGCGAAGTACTTGGCAGTTAACTGTGATAGGTGCTCTGTGAAAAGGTTCAGCAAGTTATTTGAAACCTTAACTCCGCTATGGGCCATGTACTGTTGCAATATTGGAAAACAATCTTTGCCTCCATCATCACCCATTTTTCTCTTCCACACTTGTAGTTTTTTCCTGAATGATGAAATCTTGAATGAAAAAACTACAATTGAATGCGGGACGCGGCCGCTGCAAGCGCAGCACCACAACCGTATCCCCACTCCTGTGCCTCCCACCCAATCCATTCCCAGAGCGCGGACCGGCCACGCGGGTGATTTTCCATTCCATAAAATGTTTGTATTGGTTCATGTCAATTTTGATTTTTAGTAGAGACATCAGGGGCGCCTCGCGGCACCCTTGATCTCTGTCCGCGGCACCCCAGGGTGCCGCGGCACCCACTTTGGGAACCTCTGTAGTAGGAGATTTAAAAATAATATCAAAGAAAAAAAAATCTCACCATATTATTTAATTTTTAGACGGAAGAGTCTGAGATGGATCAAATTGAGACGGAAATAGATCACGACGAGCAGCCGACCTCCGAAGACAGCCCACTGATGGGTGCCGGAAGCCACTCTAACCCGATGGCCAGCAAAGCGCCGGCCACCAGTGCCAACGGCATCACCAACGCCGCCAAATCCGTCAACAGCAAACGGCAGCCCTCCTCGCCCAAGGTCGTGCTGGCCAATCAAGGCGAAGGAGATCACCAAACCGACGCCACCGTGTGCGATCAACCCAACAAGAGGAGAAGTAAGATGCCTTTGTCAAATGAGATATTTAAATTACACAAAAACTCACTAGATGCGTAATGTATAAACTAGTAGCTAAATAGCTGACCCGGCCATGCGCTGTGGAAACTGGATGGTTACCCAACCTTTATAACCATGATAAATTAGCTCACACCGCCATCTGTTATATGCATACAAATCAATTCCACATCGCCGGCTTGCCAGTCCGCTCGTCCACCACATACAGACATTCTCCTTTATATATTATAAATTTCAACCAATTTACACAAAACCTTGACAAATTATATACCCAAACCTTCCTCATGAATCACTCTATCTATTGGTGAAAACTGCATGAAAATCCGTTCAGTGGTTTTTGAGTTCATCGCGAACAGACAGACAGACGCAGCGGAGAACTTTAATTTAAAATATGTAGAGATTTAAATAAGGCCTTTCCACTCCTTTAAAGGAGCTGAGTTGGCAACACTGTTAAAAAATAAATATTTAAAAGAAACTTTGCTACTTTTCGTGTACATAATATAACTTTAATTTTCTTCAACGCTTACATTATAATTATTTTGTATCCAAGTCAGTAGTGTTTAGTCATCATTAAAGCTGTTCAAATTATAAAACAAAATATTTAAAAAACCATCTTCTTTCATTGTGTATAACAATCCTAACCTTTTGAGTCATCTTCCAGGTTCCACTGACTCCGTAAAAGTCCTGTCTGTACTGGAAGAGGTGAAGCGCATCCGCGTCAATGGCCCCAAAGAAGGCAGACTGTACCCGGGACTATCAGACATTGACGCCACCACGACAGAAGACGAGGAAACCAAGATGTCTTGCCTCGCAAGGTGTGGAGACTTCGCACTAGAGTGCTGCTTCTTTTTCTTTTGTATCTGAACTAAAATACGACGTAATCTGATTGAAAAACATGTCGTGAATTTTTACGTACAAGTCAGCATCAAATTTAGAATTGCGTAGTTTGACGGTGATAGACAGATTTGATTGATTTCAATTTAAAATATAATCGCTTTGGTAGAACGACAATTATGAACAGTTTTGCGAATAGAGGTACATATACAAAAAGAGTACAGATGGCGAATTGAAACTATGTTTCATTTGTGGGGAGGTACTTTCGTGGCTCGGATGTAAATGAACTTTACCGAAAATTATTGAACACTGTCTCGTAGTGTGCTACGCAATGAAACGAATTATTCTTGCTAGTTGACAGTTGATGCAATGAATAATCTATTTATAACACTCGTTACTGAGAATAGTTACTCTATCGACTTATCCAAACTTCTTGTGAATGTTTTTGCCTTGCTTTTTGGCTATATCTTACACCCCGCAGAAAAGGGTCATAAGTCAAAATTTACTGTTTTATATCATTTTATCTCTGAATAGTAAAGTGATTACGATTATCTATGTCCATGAAAATCGTATTCAACCTCTTATTGGCGGAAGCACGCGTGCAGAATAAGTTTGAATGCGATTTTAACCCTTATGTATAAAGAAACTGTATGAAGAACAAGGTCAGAATCGCTTGCGCCAATATCATTCTTGATGTAGCCAAAAGTTTCATTCACCTAGCAACACCAGAATATTTTTAAATAAATTATCTATGGAATCTGGGTGTCAGATTTTGCCGCGATGTCGAAAAGTGATATCTCATATTTGCGTGATAGTTCACAAAACATCGAAAAAGCTATCAATTTATCTAACAAACAAACGCAAGTAATGTTGTTTTTATAGATAGTTTATTGTTCAAGTTATGTGTTTCGGTAAATAAAATATACTATAGCTCAAAATAAATCCACAAAATATTAGAAGTTTCAAAAATGGCACTTGACAGGTTAAGTTAGATCACTCTGCCTCTGCGAGATGTCGCTAGTGTCTCTTTTCGACGGGACCTTTCATTTCATCAATCGTTTGCTTTAGCTCTTCTGTAATTTTTTTTTGATATACGACCCGTTTCCACAGTATGTGTGATATATCAATATTTTAGGATAGATTCTTTCGACTAGCAATCAGTGGCGCCTCTCGACTTTTATATGTGCTTAGAGTGCTGATATTAAAAAAAATTGCATTATTGATGTTTGTCACGATGTTATGTTTGATCAAAAGTCACGAAACACCACTGCTAGCAATACGCCGCACACTGAGAGCGCTTGTAAACTATTGTTTGAGTGGTTTGAACAGTGTTAAATGGGCTCCGATGGATCGGAGCGACTTCGAGTGTTTAGTATTGAATTATATACGTCTATGGCGTTTCGTAGATTTAATGGTGACTCTCTATGTATGCATGGAATAGAATGGAAATTTATAAGCGATTTTGATTTTGTCGGAAATTTTGCTTCATCAGTGTGAATGTATCTTTTGAATCGATGGCACTCGATGTTGCCCTGTCACAAATGGGTAAGCAGAGAGAAGCTTGCCCCAGATATCACTGTCTTGACATAAAACTAAAGTGTTGGTATTGTGAGATCTTTGTAATTTAGTCAGCTTGCTGTGAAAGGTCGTCCAGTTTTTTATATAAAATTTTCTGTACTAATTTTAATAAGGCAGGTACGCCTCCTATGTCATACATATTATGTCTGGCAATAATAAATTATCAATAAATTAAATATTACATCATGTGCAACACATTTTTTGAAATATTACATCATGTGCAACACATTTTTGTGAAATATTACATCATGTGTAACACATTTTTTGAAATATTACATCATGTGCAACACATTTTTGTGAAATATTACATCATGTGTAACACATTTTTTGAAATATTACATCATGTGCAACACATTTTTTGTCAAATTTTAATTCATAAGATGGCAAATATTTGTTTTAAAATATTTCTTCTTATGGGCAATATGTACAACCATTTAAGGAATTTGAAAGGCTCTGAGAAAAAGAATTTCCCTTATGGCCTATGTCATCCTTGGGGATGCTGTGTGGAGGGTACCACATATACCTAAATAGCATGTATTTTATGCGTAGTTTTTTCTCACTTTCCTGAAAAATTTGTTTCACGCTTGAGGAATTTCCACTGAGAAAAATAATTTCCCTCACGGCATGTCATCTTTGGGGATGCTGTGTAAAGGGTGCCACATACATCTAAATACCCAGTATTATATGTATCATTTTTTTTCTTTCCTGAAAAATTTGTTTCATATATATCGCTTGCATGGTATTGCACGCCGAATGACAACATACAATCTTGTTTTTATCGACCAATTTTGAAATGTGTATATTTCTAAATTAAATACTGTTTCCAAATTAAATTAGAATCTACAGAAATTGCTTTTGTTGGCGACTTTCACAGCAAGTTGACGAAATAATTTGACCAGATTTGTTCCGTTTCGCAATCACTCCGACCGTGTGCCAATATCCGATATTCTTTCAGTATTCTTAAGAAAAATAATTCTCAGCATCTGTAGATGTTAGTTTACAAGTGTTTACGTCTATTATTATGCATATTTTATGCAAATAGTAAATTTGAAAAGACTGACCGTAGCTATTTCTCAAGTGATCCTACTCAAAAGTGATGTTTTACATTCTGTTGGACAATACAAGTCACATTAGGATGAATAAAGTATTAGTTAGCATACCAATTTTGCATGTTATTATTATGCAATTAGAAGAGAAAAGGTGAAAAAACCTAATTTCAGTTTTTGAAAATTCCTATTTTGGAATATTTAAAAATTTTCTGGTGACAGAAATATTCATGTAATTTCGAATGAAAATTATTACTTACATAATTTTTTGGTGAAATTCATAAACAGTTTAATTCATAAGCATTTCATTCTGATATGTCGATCATCCAATTGATTAGTCAGGCATCTCTGAAAAGCCCTTGTGTAAGGCCACCATTCAGAATTGAAACGTTGCTTGAAATGGCTTTGGACGTGTTTGGTGACCAGATCTGAATAGCCAGGTACTTCCCCACCTTCCTCTTCCCATCTCTTTCTCCCCCCACTACCTTCAGTCTCACAACATACCCCAATTGGGGATGCCATAGTATCACTGGCTCCAGATGGGAGCAGCTGGGACTTGTCAGGTATTCACAAAAGAGTACCCTCTATCTGATACTATCTCAGATTACTCATAAATATCATCAAATCAATTATAATGCACAAAAACTTGTAGGAAATAAACAAAATGTTGATATTTTCTGGGTCCACTAGTAGGACATTTCAAAATGTCTTACTAATGAACTGGACTGTTTTACCTCTTTTTTAAAATTATTTTATATTGCATTTAATATGTAAAACAGACAGACGTGTGTAGTAAATAATTTTTTATTTATGTTGAGCTTTCCAATATTGCTTTCCTCTAATTTATTTTTATTTTTTATTAGTGACTATTTAGTTACAGGTTTGATGACAATTACAAGATATATGTAAATATAAATATTTAATCCGTTTGTTCTTAGTCCTCCTCACTAGGTGGTCCTGTGCTGAGGCGGACTGGTAGATTTCTTTGATTTACCGTTATTTAGTTTCTATGATGTTTTTAATACATTCTCTAGTATGTCTGCATTAATTTCTTTCACCCATGTTTTTTGATTTTTTCCTTAAACTTATTTATCTTTTCTATCTTTAATAACTCAAAACTTAATATTTGGAAATGTCTGACTAATCAACTGGATGATCGATGTGTGCATATCACAGTTACTTATTTAAAGGATTCAATTATATTTTTTACATAGCTAATCATTTCGGCATTTATCAAAAAAATAAATAAAAAGACTGTTAGATTAAAAGTTTTTGGAAATATTTATTGATGTTGTCTAGTGTAGATTTATACATTGTTCTAATACGTTACTAGCAGTTTCTACTTGGTTTATTTTTAAATAAACTTATCGGATGGTTGGTTATTTATAAAACCAAAATTTTGGTTTTCGTTCAAATGTCTTACCTGCTTCTTATATTTCATTTTTATTTATAACTAGCGAGTTCCCGTCATGCGTTGCTATGCCATTTAATAAAGAAATTCCGCCCCCACCCTTCCCCTCACGCGTTCCCACTCCGCCTTCCCTCTCCTGCTTCCCCGTCACGCATTCCAAATATTTAGTTTTCAAACAGCGCACATGCCACCTATTGCAATTTATTTATACAAATTTCAAAATGCCAGAGCTCATCAGTATATATAGAAACCATTTGAGGCATGCATACATCAAATCCCCAAAGTTTTATCGCAATCGGATGAATGGTTAGCAATGCATAATTTCATGATGCCAGAACTCACTTTTATATTATATAGAAACCATCGCGGGAATGCACACATCAAATCCCCAAAGTTTCATCGCAATCGGATTTCAGCGTTTCATCGCAATTTCAACCAAACGGATGAATGGTTTAGCAACTCATAGACATCTCATATACATACTCATAGATAAACAACAGACAGGGGTTTATATCAAAATTGCAAATAAATAACACAGAATAAATAGAAACCGACCAATATTGTTTAAAAAATGTGTATAAATAAAACAATTACCTATGAAAAAAAAAACAACAGGTAATAAAATTTGGGTCAAGTCAGATGAAAACAAGAGAAATTTAGAAAAGTTCTTCGGGACTATCGCTAAATATGTCCGGAATCTTGCCACTGCAGACATAATATAGTCGACACATCAACCATTCAAGTTGGGAGAAGGTTAACTCCTCAGACCTCGACGATATTTTGTCAGAGGGACAAAATTCCCAAAGTTTCATAAATTTATTTCAAATTGCGATCCGAAACTTTGGTTTCATAAAGGTCTACATTTTACTTTGGATATTTGAATATAAAGCGTGGTGTTTTCCTCTTTCTAACACCGTTTATATCACATTTCTCACTATGATAGTAAGGGAGACAACGATTTCTACGAGACCTGACAACAAATAGACTTAACGTGTGAAAGGAATTCTTATTCTAATATCCATTTTTTTTTCGATAGCTAGTTAACCTTTTGAATGCTAAATTACTAATAAACAATAATTTTGATCTTGAAGAATACTAATTTTTTTTTTCCAATTTTGACTTGATCTACAAGTGAACTTTGGCAAAAAAATTCGTAAATATTCCTGTTAGTATTGAAACGAATCGAACCGAATTTAGATAACTGGCGTTGGTAACGCAATTATATATACTCCCGAAAAACACTCAATTTATACGTCTGTATATAAAAAAAACATTCCATACGATTTTTACTACTGTTTTATATGAAATTTAATGTTAGGCTTGCCCAATGGTGCCCAAGAGTTAATTATTTAATTAATTAATATTAGAAATAAAGATAAATTTTTTTTACAATATAAAACATATTGTAATCTTATGTCGATGAAATACTTGCTTTCCTTAGAATTACAACATTTTAACACTATTTATTTTTATGTTTGCCACTACTTAACTTTGTTTCTTTTTATTTTACAGAAAAAATAACTTGTAAATATTGTAATCGAGTACAAAAATGCAGATCAACACATTTTTATTAAATATGTCTTAATAACCTTTTTTTGTTTCAGCAAATAACTGTGTATATTCATTGTTGGACCTCTTTGATATTATTTTTAATAAACTAATGCCTTTTTTTAAATATTGCATGCTACAATAAAAAAGGTTTCTTGGATGTAATATGAATTTTCATTAATTTTTTTTACAATATGAAATGAATTTCTCATTATACATTAAGATTATTTATAGTAAGCACCAAACTTTAATGCCGACCTGAAATTGAAACAGAAATCGTCGCAATAGGCGAGTTTAAGGTCCGAAAAGCGGAATGCGATGTGCGCGGCAGGGAGAAAGGCGGTCCCTTCTCTCCGCCCACGCCTTTCTCTGTCACACTTATGTTTTACGCATCTTTCTCTTTCGCTTATGGTAATTGTAAATTCAGTAAAAGCACTGACTGTACCTGTGCGAGAACGGATCATATCAGGATCAGGTCTGCATTTAAATTTGGCGTATATTATACTTTAGTGTATTTTTTGGTTTTCAAACTGCAGTTATTTTATATGTAATAATATTTTTTTATTCTTTCTAAGTATGCTTATTAAATGCGAAATAAGAATACAAAATATTAAATATTTTAAGTTTTTTTTTTTTTTTGGGTTTTGGACAGCTTTGCAGCGTCTATCATCAGGGCAGATGTGGGCCAATAGTCTTGAAAATCATTAAATTGTTTTAATATTTATTTTAAATTTAGATTTTATCGTTTGCCATCCTTAGTATTAAAAGATAATATATTTTGGTAATAAATAACATTATGTATTATAATTTACAGTAAAACCAACCACCTTATAAAACAGCTCTACAATACGTACAGCATCAATGTAAAGTGAGTTCTACTGTAAAATAATTTTATGTCATCGCTGGAAAATGATCTTAAATTACGACGTTAGTTTTTTTTTTTATATATGTATGCAAATTCTTCATAAATTTTTAGTTTTAAATGAGATTACGAAGTTGAGATAGGTCTAATGTGTTGTACTTAAGTATTTTTGTATCTGTGATATTCCTTTGTAAACACATTGAAATAAAGTTCCCTTTGATTTTTAACTGAATTGTTTTTCTATCCACATTTATTTCAGCACAAAATGCCGGAAAAACCAATGAACCATAAAAAACTGATTTAATTTATTTCGTAAGTATAAAATAATATAAAAATTAATAAAATGAAAGCTTGCTGGGTACGAATATGAGACCCACATATTAGGATAAGAAACCCACAGACCAGATTCAAAAATCCACAGGACAGAATTAGAAACCCGCAGTTTAGAATTTGAATCTGACAAATTAGAAATTCACAGCTCAGAATTAGAATCACAGATTTGAGAATTAGAATTACACAGTTCAGAATTAAAATTACATAGATGATAATCAGAATTACACCGTCCAGAATTAGATCAAACCATTCTTAATTAGAATGACGAGACTGGAATCAAGTTCACACTGTTCAGATTTAGAATTACCCAGTGCGGAATTAGAATTACTCAGTGCAGAGTTAAAACCACACAGTTCAGAATTAGAACTACGCAGTTTAGAATCAGAATTACCCATTTCAGAACTTGAACTACTCCGATTCAAAATTTGAATCAGACAGTTCAGAATTAGAATTACCCAGTTCGGAAATAGAATCGCACAGTTCAGTTACAGAATTAGAATTACACAGTTCAGGATTAGAAACACATAGTTGAGAATTAGAATTATACAGTTCAGAATTAGAACTACACAGTTCAGAATTAGAACCACACAATTCAGAATTACAATTACATGTCTCAGAATTAAAATCTGCAAATCAGGATAAGAAATTCTGTGCTTCAAATTCATCAATGCTAACTCAAGTAAGCCCATGTTCAGGTTGGCCGATTTTTTCAAGTATACTTTTCTAAATATTATAAGCCACATTTCTTCAATTTTATATATTTAAAAAAAATATATTGGTATTTTCTTCCCCTATTATGGGGAATCCCTGGGCTATGGCCGGAACCCAAATTAATCCATCAACATTAAATTAATAATTTGACTTGAAAAGTGTTTCCACTGCACTGAGTACTACAAAATTACTTAAGCTAATGCACTTATTTACGAACCTAAACATTAATCATAATTTATGTTTAAAAGTTTGTAGACATAATTGTGATTTAACCTCTTATGTGCCTTAAGCGTGTTTAAACGCTCTAAGATGCTGTGCTCAGTAGGCCGGCCATACAAAATTAGCGTGTTGACACTCTCTTCTAAATTACGATTTTTCCTGTCAAACTCAACTATGTATTTAGAAAAATCGAAAAGCTACACAAACAATATACAATGTATTTGGTAAGTGTTCAATATATATTTTTAATATATATTTCAGAAAAAGATTTTTTAATTTGTTTTATTGCTAAAAAATTTGAGGCCTGCTGGTACTTCCACACCAAATACCATACGGCATTTAAAGGGTTTTAAACTTCTAAACAGCAATCAATTGTGACATGTATTTGAGGAAAGTGCAGTGCATTGTAACATGTAGGATTTAGAGTAATATAATTTTGCAAAGTGTTAATTTTTTATGTATGTCTTGCAATATTAAAATTATTTCGATAAATAAATAAGCGGATTTTGATATTCACTTTGTGTAATAAATAGAGGCTTTTGAAACTCAACTCACCTGACTTGTCGGGTTTAGCAACTTGCATGTAGAAAATTTTGACCTACAATTGGAAAAATAACTGCTAGTTATTGGTTGAATCTGATATAACAGGTTTTGGTAGCAACTTCCTGTATGATATAGCAGATTTGGTTTCTCAGTCACAGTTTTAACCAGGTTTTTGGTCGTGATAAGGGAGGTTTTTAAGCTCAATTTTAGGTTCTTCTTGTTCCTCAAAAAAATGTGAACGAGATATCATACTCAGATGTCAAAAAATTGGATATAGCGGGTATAGAAATTATAGGATTCAATTAAATTTAGATCTTGATAAAACTTAATTTAGATTAAATAGGATGTGTTATAGATTAATTCAACTTATCGAAACAATCAATTTACTTAGATTAAAATTCAGCACAGAAAATTAACATTTTTATAAACACATACATATTTTTATAAACTTCTTTTCAAATTAAATAGAAAAACTTTTGATGGATACATAATACATTATTTGGTTAATTGGTTTTTCCTGGTATTTTGACGACAATGCAGCAACCAGCAGCAGCAGATCATGCAGAACATCACTTCAAATTCAGACCCTGGAATTATGAAGACATTCTACGAAGATCCAACAACATCCATCGAGAACCAGATTGTAAACTTTTTCCAAAACACAAATACATCTGACCTTAAAAGCAGACCACCTTGAATAAAAGCACTGACGCTGTTTTTTTAAATCTTTACTTTACTCCACACTAGTGTCCAAATTCTTGCAAAAGTATTACAAGGTCTAAGATTTAAACCAGATTTAAGCTACAGACAGCAAAAATATCGAAAATGCAACTCGGCTGTCTTAACATAAATACATTTTTTTGTCAATTTCCACATTTTAATTTCTAATCTATCTATGTAACATTTAAATTCAAAATCTGAATTTTATGTTTATTATAAGGTAAAAAAGGCGAAGTACGATGTTAATTATAGTGAAAACAAAATAAGATGATATGGAAATCGACAGAAAAATGTATTTTATTTAGCAGAGTTGAATTTTTATTTATTTATTACAGCTGAAATCTTGGTTTAAATCTAGGATTTCGTAAATTTTTTGCAATTTGCTTGTTAGTGCAGCGTTGTTAAAACAGTATAAAGGTTAAATAATTGCAAATTTATTTTAAAATTTCTGTATAATGTCAAGTCCAGTTGCAAATTGGAGTTCTACTGCTTAATTTGTTCGTCCAGTCATTCAGTCATACAAAAATGTATTCATATTGCATCGCAAAAACTAAAATCTTTTAAGACATCAATCAACATTCACAAGTTTCAAGCAATTAGATTCAATGGATTTAAATGTTTGTAGGTACTATATAATTGAGAAGTTGGATTCAATAATAACTTATGATGAAAATTGTAGTTTTGAGTAAAAAGCATTCACTTGTAAGCCCGCTATCTCATGGTCCGGTGAGGAATTGACATAAACCGGGAGCTGTAAGACCAAGAAAAGTAAAGTTCAATACGGATTGCAGATTTTTCTGCGCAGAGTCTTATTGTCCTTTATTTATGTTGATTTTTTTTTTACCCTTTTCTTACCCTATCCTTTCTCTATTCTTACTCTATCCTTACATTTTTCCTCCCTATCCTTACCCTTATCGATCCATGAGACGACGGGCTAACTTGTAACCACTTTTTAAACTTTTGCGCATAGTTCCATCTGTGTAAAATCTACAGAAGTAATATTTACACAGCAGATAAAGAAGAGATTGGAGATGCCAAAAAGGCAATGGCAGTAAAAATAGCATATGCATGTTCAAGTTTTTATTGCATCCAGTTCCTCAATTGTGACATCATTATTGTAATAGGAGATGGAAAAATTGTAATATTACTGCTATCACTGAACAGCAAATCCCTAGAAATGTGAACTCACCCGAAGTAAGGGAAATTTAGCTTACTTCGAACACACCAGACATGTCCAAAAAACACTTCTATTGGTTTATTTCTTCAGTAACTGCAACAGTAATTCCCATCTGAAATTTGAGCTCTCTTGAGTGTTAAATTAAATATTATTATCTTGAAATCATGTTACATATTACAATTATTACTACTCTATGCATGTCAAAAATGTGTACATATCATCGCTGGAAAGGAAAAATGGCTAAAGCCCCATACAGCTGTGATATTAGATGAACCTACACAATAAAATACATTATTTGTTTGTGCTGATACTAGAAATAAGAAGAAGATCTGAGATACTAGAAAACTTGATTTGATGAACACAAGCACATCAAACCTTCATATATTATTTTATGGCTTATTGTATAGGTTCATCTTTAATGTCTCAGCTGTATGGTGCTTTAACCATTTTTCCTTTCCAGCGTCAATATTACCCAAGAAACCACAAAAAATGTTACTTTATTGTATAGTATAAGATTTGAATTGATTTTAATGTATTAGTAGTGTCGATATTATCCAAGAAACCACAAATACCTAATGTTACTTTATTGTATGTTGTAAGATTTGAATTGATTTTAATGTATTGGTCCAACAATTTTTGTACATGTGTTATTTGTTTCAGAGGTTCAACATCTTCAACTGATAAACTTTATATATTATCAGTTGTTTTTAGCCTATAATTAGAAACCTAGGCAGGAGATTTGGAAGTTTTAGCCATAGTGCAAAAAATGCACCCTGAAAACCATTCTTAAAACTTAATATCGATGGCTAGAATTTTTAGAAATCTTTGAAATTTTAATGCGTTGAAATACTATGTTGCAGTGCCATATTTTTGCATATACAAATTCTCTTTATGCTGTGATACACTGATGGCTATTATCAGTCAATATCGACACCTTCAAGCAGTATGTAGTCACATATTATATTCTCTGCGAATCAATTTGTAGTTTTTATTTCTAAGTTGGACTGTAATCGACAATTTTAAACTTTTCAAGTTGATAAGGGACTCAGACATTGAATATTTCTAAGGACTGACTTACCCTCTATTCTTTTGATACTGTATTCTTCTGATGATCTCGAGGGACACAGCTGGCGGTAATCACTGCACAAGCACATAACAGATTCATAGTAAAGACACAGAGGCATCAATTGAGTATATTCAGTACGCTCAAAGACAATTCTGGTTTATCGCTCCTAAAATATATAATGCTTTGAGTGCCGACATAAAGTCACATAATTCTAAATCTATTTTCAAATCCCATTTAAAACTTTGGATATCTGAAAAAGGAAGAGATTTCTTCAAAAAACACATAAGAGCTTAACATTATATTTAAAAAAAAAAACTACTCTGGCGCATATATTCTCCTATTTCTTTCGCAGAAAGAACTTCAAAACTGAACATAAACATAATCATCGACCAAGATATCATACGTCAATGGGAAGAATACTTGACAAATTTTATTTCTATCTTTTATTTCAATCTTTTTTTAAATATCTTTATACACTTTTTTCTCAGCTTTCTTCTAATTCTTATATTTTTTTCTGTATTAGTATTTATATTTAATTTTATTTATCCCTAAATATGTTCTTTTTTTCTTTCCTTTTTATATATTTTATTACATGTTTATTTAAAATAATGTATCATATATGACTACCACAGCACGGGCAATAGCCTAGTATGGTAGTTTAAAAAATTGGCTGTATTATGTAACTTGTAAAAATTTATGAAATAATAAAAAAAAAAAAAAAAAAAAAAAAAAAAAAGTACCGGATTATCCCTAAGGCAGAGTAGGCAACTGCCTAGGGGCCCCGCATCGGCTAGGGGCCCCGCGCCCCAAGAAAAAATAACTTACGTCAATGGTTCGACTCACAATAAGTGAGCAACTCCGGCACCCATTTTGGAAAAAGTCAGCTTTCAAGATGTTTTAAATATTTAATTTTTTTATTTCGAACATTTATAGGTTAATAACATTACATGCATTAAAGAAAACAATAAAATATAATAATTAGGTTATAACCCAATAACTGTTCACATCACGCACAAATAATAAATAAAAAGTCAATAATTAAAACAAATATTTAAACATAGTTGTATTTTACTTTACTTTCCTTCGTATCAATGGGGATATGATTATAGGTGCCGTGTGTGGTTTACATTGGCAATTGTTTTGTTTTTTTTTTTGCTTTTATTTCTAATGTTTAAAATATAAATGTTGTACAAGCTTTAGCGTGCACTACCTATCTGATTGATATTCGTTTGTGAATGCATATGCATTCACAAACGAATACGATATGAATACGAATGCATGGGGGTGAAGGCATACCTTCGAAATGTAGTACAAAAACAGATTAATTATGAATAAAATTACGTTGTGGTAGAAAAAAAAAAGTTCGGAAGTTAGAAAAGGGTAAAGTACCCCCCCCCTATTTTAAGAAGTTGATGTAATTTTACAAGCTTTTTCTTCAGTTCATACGGGCCTCTGACTCTGGGGGGCCTTGGTGGGCACCAGCCCACTGTAAAAAAATGTTATTTTTAAAAATTAATTTTCTGAAGATGCATTTGTTAATAATGCTCTCAATAAATGTTTTAAGGAAATTCGTAAAATTGACGGAGATACCTACAGCATTTTATATGAAACCATTTTAAACAGTTTGTATGAATTAACGTTCAGCAAAACTTTCACGTTTTTCTCGAAACTGCTTTTTTCAACACGGTTGACAACATATTAGACAAACTATACATCCAATTTGCATGCACTAAGTCTTAAACTGTTCAAATCCAGTCAGTATGGCACCACTTGGGGATTTTTTTTTATAAAGGGCTCCCTTCTATTTTTTTTATGAACAATGAAAATTTCCCATAAAAAATCGAAATTAAAATTCGTTGGTCCGCCATTTTTCCTTATTTTTAAACAAAATTCACCTACGTGGTGAAATAGACACTAGATTTTCAAACAGTAAGACTTGCAAATCGGATGTATAGAGGTTAAAAAATGTGTTAACAAAGTTTGGAGTTCAAAGTTTTGCTGAAGGATAAATGATAATTCAACATACAAACTGGCATGAAGAACCTATGGTTGAAGAGAAACCCGGTCGGTATATAGTGTGTATAATAAAAGTGGTGTTTAATAAGTTATTGTTTCACATAAAAAGCCGTATCTCCGTCAATTTTTCGAATATCTTTAAAAAATTGGTGAGAGCATTTTTAACAAATTCATCTTTCAGAAAATGAAATAAAAAAATAAAATTACAAAAAAAATTTTTTACAGAGTCCGCCTTAAGTGGGAATCACCAGACAAAACTGGAAATATGTCGTTTTTAAATCAAATTTTAGACGTATTGACTCTTTTTCACCATAAAATTATAAATTGATTTCGAAAGACTGTTCTTTTTATCTAGCAAAAGTGTGTTTTAAATTTTGAGAAAATATGTTTATTTAAGGTTTTACCGTAGCGCGTTTGCAGATTTGTTAAATTTTCAAACAAAATTTTCTATTATACAACACACATTTCAAATTATATAATCATGCAGTAAAATAAATCAATAAATTATCTGGGAAAGATATGTTTCAGAATTTTTATTTTAGTTACATAATTTGAATAGTTTTATCATCACGAATTTGAACATTTTTGAATTTATGTATGTATCAAAACAAATTGTGAATGAAATAATATCGATATTGAGCTATTATGTTAAAATGCTAGTATGGAGAATAATTAATCTTTCTCATCGGAATCGCCCTGTACAGTTGCAAGGGTACGATCGCAAGATCATCGTTCAACGAAATTTAAATTCTCGGCCGCTGATGGTCCCCGAGGACCAGAGGCCCGGGGCAGGCCGCCCCTCCACCCCCCCCCCCCCCCCCCCTGTTAGTCCACCATTGGTAAAGGGGCCCCGAGACGTGCATTGCCTAGGGGCCCCGACATGGTTAATCCGGCCCTGAGTATATTTACTGTACGCAGACTGATTGTATCATAATTTATAGTTGTAAATGTCACATACGCAGGTATGTCAGATAGGGACAGGTGACTAGATAATAGGATGGATGGAGAAATGAGGGAACATATGTTAGAGGGAGATACATATAGTTACGTCAACACAGCGACTGCATAATTATCATAGAAAATCATTACAAAATGTCGACTATCGATTCATGCATTCCCAGTCTTAGTGGAGTCTAGTTCATAACTATTTTTTATTGAAAAGTGGATATACAATGTTAAACAATGGCTTTAAGTCTTTATTTGTGAATTAACAATATTTTTTATTCCAGTTTCAACACTAGCTCAGACTCGACTGCGAACGAGCATGTCGAAAACGATTGGGGCAATACTTCCTTCACTCGGGACATATTAAAAGCAGTGGGAGTTAAAAAACCCACCGAATCCCACGGTTTGTCCAAGGCCAGGAAAGCCGCTCGGGCAAAGAGACGCTCACGAGACACTCCCGTGAACAGAAACAGCCGAGACGATTCGTATGATTCGTCCAGTGACGGAGAAAATAACGATGATTTGGACGATTTGCTGGATGAGGTTTTGGACGCTGATGATGATACTGAAGGACCTACACCTCCCAAACAGAAAGTAAGATTTAATGTTCTTTACTTTCTTATCTCGCATTTATCACTTTTCTCACATTTCTCTCTTTTATTTCGTTTATTTTTTCTTTCTTTCTCTTCTTTTCTGTCTTTTTCTTTCTTTTCATTCTTTTCTTATCTTTATTTTCTTTTTTATTTCTCTTTTTACCTTTTTTCATTTCTTTCTTATCTCTTTTTTATTTTTCTTTCCTTTATTTTCTTTCTCTTCACTTTCTTCTTTCTTTTCTTTCTTTTTTATCCTCTTTTCCTTCATTCTCTTCTTTCTATTCATTGTTTTCTTTCTTTTTTTCTTCTTTCTTTTATTTTCTTTCTTTTCTTTCATTTCGGGTCACAAATAATATGCCAATATTTGAATTCCTCCTACTACATAATTATAGTGGGAAAACGTTGCTTGTGCAATGATGGAGGACTTAGCTGGCAGAGGACTGAACCCACGACATCTGGGAGAACCCATCGCTCCGGACTGCATGACCATCTAACCTATATTAGTTTATTTGATTGTTGATAGTTATTTTCTTAGCTTGGGATTGTTCAAACTCTTGTCATGTTTGAAAGATGATTAAATCGACGATCAGTGCCATTTAAAATTTTTGACAGTCCCAATCAGCGGTTTTTTATCAAATTGTGAACAGCCATCAAGCTCAAAAGCATGTCTGATGATAAATGGGCCGAAAATCGGTCTTTAACGGGTATCGTTCACCGTACCTTTATTTTTTTAATCATAGCAAATCCATTTTCTATTGTTTTATTTCATGTCGTTTTATCATAACAAATCCATTTTCTATTGATTTATTTCATGTCGTTTTATCATAACAAATCGATTTTCTATTGTTTTATTTCATGTCGTTTTATCATAACAAATCCATTTTCTATTGTTTTATTTCGTATCGTTCTATCATAACAAATCCATTTTCTTTCACAGAGTTCAAACGCAGTACCATCTAACAGTTTCTACTATAAGAAAGGGGAGCCCAACACAGAAGTGGACAGGTTCAAATCTCCAATGAAGACACCACCTCAGAAGAACACCGGACAGAGAGATGTCTACCAGGAGGAGATTGAAAGGAACAAGCCCTTGGTGCATACAGTCAGCTTTTATAGAAGACAACAGAGTCAGGTAGGTTAATTTGACTTACTTAAACTAATCTGATCTTCTCCTGGTCCATAGTTTGCCCAGAATCTCCTCCCACAGCCTCTGTAGTTGTTTCTCTCAAGTTTTTCCAGGACGGCTCACCGAATATCTTTTCTCTGGAATTTCACTAAGAATTTTCACTGGAATTCAGTCTTCAGGCATTCCTAACTCTTCCGCTCCGAAGGGGGTTAATATACTTCCCCCAAATAAAACTGTTTTGCAATGTTTAAGCGGTTTTTTTTACATCACAAACTCTGTAATTTAGGTAAGCCTAGAAAAATTATTTAGTAATCGGTCTGAATTAAAAAAAAACCTCCTGAACTATGTAGTAGCTAAAATCCAATAAAGTGTAAAGCCAATTATACCAACAATTAGAAAACGAAAACTGACCATTTTTATTCGCTTTAGATCAGTGGTTCCCGACCTTTTTTTGAGCAGGGACCACTACGACATTTATTTGTTCTCACAGGAACCACAAGGTACAATAATGATAAACTGTTAATCGCGCAATTAAACACGTCCTTGCAATTACTATCATTTTGCAATTCAAACCTCTTTTTGGACTTCTTCAGCTACCTCTCCATCATTAATACCAAAAGGGCTATGAATCTGCTGTAAACGAATAAAGTGGACCACTCGTGGTCCACGGACCACCGGTTGGGGACCACAGTGGTCTAGATAATGAGGAAAAAATCTGAAATCTACTTATTTTCAAATAAACACACTGTCTGAAAGGGCTAAGCCCATCTCAGATCGTCAAGCTTCTTATTTCAATCCCATTCCCAAAGGTTCGTCTCAAGATATTCTTCTGCAAGATGTCCAAATTTATCTTGCTTATCCACTTTGCTAGGGCTCCCAACCCAACACGCCGGTGCGCCTGGTGACACGACAGGAGGACCAGCAGCAGACTGTCAGGAAGAACAAGGAGGCAGAGGAGCTGAAGAGGAAGGTGGAGAAGACGGCTGCGGTGGACTCGCGCCAGAGGGTCAAGGAACTGCTGGAAGAAGTCGCCAAGCAGAACACTGTCATTTCTCAGGTAGGTTTTTGAAGAACTTTGAAAGAATAAAGAGCCCTGGGCTTGTGACCTGAGGTTAAAGATAGAACTGCTTTTGTGTGGTGATAACGTAGAGAAGTTTCACCATTATAAGATCCTCCACTAATACTTTAACGGAGGCCGTGTCTTAAACACACATGTAAGTGTGAGTGTCCGTTCGAGGCACATTATTGGCTGGACAACGGGATGCAGCAGTGCATGTGTACAAATGTACTGTACAAATCGCAAGTGCGCCCCACGGTTGAATATGGCAGCCACCTCTGGTTTGGAGCCCCAAAATATAAAAAAAAAACTCTCCACTCTGCAGAAACGGGCGGTCCGTTTGATAGATTCTCCTAACCTATCAAACGGATTGCAATCTTTAGAGCACATGCGTCGGGTGGGAATGCTGGCCTTGTTTTACCGGTATTGCAATGGAAGATGCTCCGAGGAACTCATTGATAATAATAATAACATAGTATTTATATAGCGCAGTTTTGTGTTATTTCACTTCAAGAGCGCCCCTCATTTATATAGCACCAGTGCATAGTCGGGAAACATGCCAAACACGCGCCCAACATATGTACAAGGTTTACATTTATCACATGAGGATGGGTCGTTTCTACGACTCGTTCTTGAAGCTCGGCTGGGGAACGATTTGCCGGCCTTTGTGTCTCCTCCCTTCTACAACATGAGTCTCTTCAAGACCCATGTTCACTCCTCCCTCTCCTCAAAAAGACCCTCCACACTAGACATGGGCAGATTCATTCCCAGGAGTGAATCGATTCAGTCTGATTCCCCCGGCCTTTTGAATTGATTCCTTTTATTCGGTCCTTTAATTCAATTAGTTCCAAAAAAAAAAAAAAAAGAAAACTAAAGTATACATGAGAGGCTACGAAGCACCGCACAAAGAGGAGGCCGAAAGGCTACGAAAAACCGCCGCACAAAGAGGAGACCGATAATACTATCTCACTCTCCCGCGGACTACATCCTTTAGATCATAGATTCTCAACCTTTTTTTGCCCACCGCCCCCTTTGACAATATTTTTTTTTCTGGCGCCCCCCAACTGCTTTTACATACCATCTTGGGGGGGGGGGGGGGGGGGGGGGCGATGGGTTATGGCTCCTATCGTATTTCTGAGAAGAAGATTGTTAATTAAAACGCGTACTTAATTATATAGAGAAGTATTTTTATTAACACAGAAAAGGTATTAATTTTTAACTTATTTAATGAGATGGTTGAATTTGATGCGTTTTAAGAAGTTTGTTTATATTAGGCTCGATTTTACTCAAAAACAAACGTATGTCGCCGCGTTCAGTAATATGGAGCCTATTTCTCTTTTTGGTTACCAACGTTGCTACTGCACTGAATCCACGTTCAGCTAAATAGGACGATGGGAATGCTATTAAAAATCTCAAACAGATTGTAAAATCGAGTCAAACATGAACCTTTTGACAGCCAGCGCACCTCTGTGTGAAGCAGCGATCGGTTGAAATCTTCATCATTGGCAATGCAAAGCTGTCCAAATAATCTGTCATTCAATGAGTTACTTCTGATTTTACTGCTCTGATAACATATTGCAGTGATGTATGGAGGCGTTCACTCAGATTTTTCGATGAATTAATTACGCAATGCACAGCAAGCAAGTCAGGAACTTTATTTTTTAAGCACGCTATGAAGCCTTTGTGACGCCCTGTCATAGCTGGGGCACCATCCGTAGCAGCTGACAAAATATTATTTAAAAGGAATTTTCTCTTCCACAAAACTTTTCCAGTGTATTAAATATGGTTTCTCCTTTTGTATCTGTTTCCAAATTTGTAACAAACAATAATTCTTGACATATTTTCTCATCTTTGATGAATCTCACGTATGACAATAACAATGCTTCATTGGTTGGTAAAGTGGACTCATCCAGCTGAATTGAAAATCGACAAGACTGCAGATGATTGCACAATGATTCTTCAATGTTTTCAGCCATTTCATCAATTCGTCTTTGCACAGAACTATTGCTCAAAGGAATTTTTCGGATAATATCTGCAGCTGGTTTATGGAGCACAGTGGTTATTACTTCTTTTACTGCTGGTAAAATTAAATCTTCCCCAAAAGTATGTGGTTTGCCTGTTTTAGCAATCAACAATGAGATATTGTACGAAGCTCGAAGTCCATCATCGTCTTGCTTAGAAGCTGTCGAAAATTGTTCTGATATGGTTGGCTGAATTTCGTACTTTTTTTATGTCTTGAAAATAGGTCACATCTTTGTCTTTCTTATCCGGGTCGATTTTATTAAAATGATCTTGAAGCCTAGAAGGCTTCATCGCTTCATTTGAAAATGTTTTTCGACAAATAAGGCACATTGGCGATGATGGATTTGTAGGATTTTCGATAAATCCGTATTTAATATAATCCACACCATATTGCCGTAACTTCTTTTTTACTTCCGACATTTAGAGATACGTGAGTAAAAGATTAACTCTTAAAACCCTGTTAAATGGCGCGCGTTAATGTTAATAAACATAAAATGATAAATCAGTGCCTTTATATATGTTGAAGACATATAACACGCTTCGACAGGAATAAAATAAACACGCAGTGACTCACTTTCAGCACCCGGTCGCGTATTTACAAAACCTATACCGGTTCAGTCGCGGCGGCCGCGGCAGCTGAAATGGGATAGGGTTTGTTGTGCAAAATCATCAACAGACCCTAAACAAACTGTTTCGTTTGCTTCGTTTCGTTGCTCTCTCTGCTTCAGTTACACTGTTTTCTACAATAAAATTCATGCATACAAGTCCATTCCTACTAGTACCTACATCTCAAAAACTACAATACCATCAGATAGTTTTACCACATGGGTAGGAGATAGGATGACCGCCAAACAACTATTAAATACCAATACCTAAAATATTAGTAAGATGTGTCTATTCTCATACGAATAAATGTGATTAAGCAAGTAATGGAACCGAGTTGTTTGGCGGTCTATCCTCTCTGCCTCCCTCTGCGGGAAGCAGCCTGATGTTATTAGAGAAGCGGCCTGATGTTATTAGCTACCATAACTGAAATGGTGGGTATATAATAAAGACTAGTAAACAAGACGATGTATAAATGTGGTTAAAGCAAGCAGTGTGACCGAGTTATTTGGCGATCCACCATCTCTGCCTACCCCTGCGGTTAAACTATCTTACGGTATTATAGTCTGTTGGGATGGCTGAACTGGTAGGTTTGGACTTGTATGTAAATTTAACGATGTAGGAATGTCATTGAAGCAAGGAGTATGCAGAATGACAAAATATCTATTGCTAGTTTTAATCATGTGTCAAAATGTACTACAACTGCACTTATGATCCAACATAGTTTGAGTTCACCCATGAGTTTCATACCTTTTGAGAATATAATGCAAGCTATGAATTGTACACGTTTTTATAAATTTACGAAATAAATATATAACCATGGAAATGCACCAGCACCAACACCAACAGAAGACACTCTATAATTACGGTCCCCATAGTCTCTGAAACAGATAGATAGAGCAACGAAGCGCGTTGGCGACTGAAATGGTATTAGGTTTGTTGATGATTTTGCACAACAAAACCTATCCCATTTCAGTCGCCGCCGTGACTGAACCGGTATAGGTTTTGTAAATACGCTACACGGCGCAGAAATAAAACGCGGTCTTGTCGCGGAGACAAAGGCGACGCAGGAACAGAATGGATCGGGGGCTAAGGGGCTGTCTTGTCGACGTATGTAAGCTCACTCGTTGACTCCCGAATGCATTGACGACACTGGGCAAGTTAGATCAATACACAGATAATTATAATTTATAACGTTATAATTTAATAGCTACAAACTTTTTATTTATTAACAGGCTTTTATTAACTTCGCCTGTATTTATGTATGTATGAGATATTTCACGTGAAATCGGAAGATTTAAATTTAAAAAAAAAATAATTCTAATCAACAAATTAAAATTTTCATCATTAAATTTAATGTACATCTGAATGTAACGGAATCTATCAGTTCAATTTTCATTCACTTCCCGAACTCTCGAATGAATTTTCGCAAACGTGATAAAAATGATTAAAATACACACAAAAAAAAATTATCCATTAAAGTTTAGTTAGCTTTATTAGTATGTGATTAGCGTGTTTTGTTTGTCTTTTTTAGACGATATTTTTTTACTTGCCAACGCCCCCCTGTGCCATCTCAACGCCCCCCAATTGTCTCTGGATCTTCTACCGCCCCCCTGAAGGTCTCAAACGCCCCCAAGGGGGCGTTATCGCCCACGTTGAGAACCTATGCTTTAGATGCATGTGTTTGCCTCTTTTTATTGTCGTTATTTTTCGTTTCATCGAGTTTCAAATCACAACGGTGCTAAAGAAATTTTCACTGCGCAAAGCACTCTTCTTAGGGTGAATTATGTCGTTCTGAAAAATTGAAGGTACTAAAAACGAAGTTAATGAAATATTTATTTTAATGTGTATTTATTTTGAAAAAAAAAAAAAATTTTGACAAGAAAAATGTATTTATATTAGGCTATCAATTAAATCTTAAAATGGAACAGTTTTTGTGGTTTACCCTTAAGTTTCACTAATTTTATTTTATTTATTAAACTTAAAATTGGTCTACTTCACGTGATCTAAAATTCCCACTACCTTCAGCCTCACAAAATATCCCAATTGGGAATGCCATAGTCTCATTAGCTCCAGACGGGAGCAGTTGGGAGTTGCTGTATTCACATAAAAAAACATAGTATTATCGCGCTTTCATACATCCGATCCGGTCACCTGGAATAAGTTTCACTCAAATATATATTTTTAAATGCACTTACCTCAATGGTGAAGTTAAACCGATGCGCCGAATAAAAACTAATTAAAAGTCTGAGCGACATGCGTCATACAATTTATTACAAAAATAAAGTAATAAACCACTCGATCATCATGACGTATCACGGTCCGACAGCGACTGGTGTTTTGTTTACGGCTAGGTAGACAGATACCATATAAAGAATAATATAAATAAACATCGTTGTTTCTAAACGCATTGCATAATTTACGCACGTGTGAGGGAGAAAAAATATAGGATTAACTTTCGCTTTTAGCAAAAGTTCCGGGTCCCGTGCAAGATGACGGCTTGGCCGCGCGGGAACTAACGACGAACCGATTCTCTGCGGGCATCAAGGAATGAATTAGGAACTTCTGACTAATAAGTGTCTTTTGTCTTGCTGTGACTTGAATAACTTGCATTCCGCGGACCTAATAATGACTCGATATCTTCAACAGATTAGAATTTAACTCGATCCGATGATCGACTCGATCTGTGGGATTTGTGATTTGGTACAACGACGTCACAAATGTTTTGATTCATTGAATAAGTGAAACAGAGATTGGGGTTGAGAATTGAACAGACTTGTAGGACTATGACGGTATTAGTTCATTTATGACTATGACTATGACGAACAGTGGGACTGGCGGGACGACTGTGACTTTTGGATGACTCGATCGCTTGTCAGTTCAGTTGGTTGGCGGTTTTGTCGCTTGGGCTGGGGACGGGAACTCTCTGGCTTACGTTTTTTTTTGTATAGATTTACTACGCGGGATACTACACGTGATAGGCAATTTCGCGGCGCGCGCCGCCTGTAGTAGGTGTACCTATCCGCGCAACGAATATCCAATATTTACAGAGTACATTATTATTTTCTTACCTCAAAATAACATGCATTATTTAACTGTAAAATAAATTAATAGAAATTAAAAGAAATATGGTGCTATTAAAAAATCGTAGGATGCAAGGCCAAGGGTAAGAAATAAAGATTTAATTCCTTTTGAAAATGAGAATAAGATTGAGTGTGTCACAAGATTGAATTTATTCATTTAATTCAATCATTCAATTTTGCCCACGTCTACTCCACACAGCATCTTCAAAGATGACATCGGCCCTCAGGGAAATTATTTTCCTCAGGGCCTCAGGCCTGTGTGGAGTTAATGTAAAAAAAAACAAATCTTGTCCAAACCTCAACAACTTGAGGAAAACTATAGGAAGTTTACGAAGTTATATTTTTTCGTTAATTTTTCCTTCGCAAAGACAAACCAAATAAGCTATTACTAATGTGATAAAACATTTCAAAAACGTATTCACTATTAAAATTTTATTTTTATCTTTTGAGAAAATATTATTTAATAATTCGTACAACTTCGTGATACTGAAAAGTATTCTAGCAACTTAGCTAAGAGGGCGGCTACTTCGCATACAGACGTTCTGCATCTGGACAGTTAAGGTTTTACTCATTGTTCGAAATTGTACCCTTAAATGAATTAATGTATTTTTGAGCAAGGTTAATATGAACCATCCTGTACCTGAGGATCTAGTAATGGTGAAAGTACTTTACATGCACATGCCTGTAACTGTCATTCATGAGTGGGGTCCTTGACTGCAAACTTTCTTTTCGTGATCACATCAATAACATTGTAAACAAATCACTTAAACTACTCAGCTTCATTCATAGAATTACCTCTGACTTCAAACATATAAGCACACTCACACATTCGCCCTCACCTTGAATATGCTAGTGTTATTTGGTCACCTTTTTATGCTGTCCACATTTATCACATCGAATCTGTACAACATCGCTTCCTGCGAGGGATTGCTTGGAGGTTAAGACTTGAAAGAGGCGAGTACTCGTATGATGAAATTGAACAAACTTTAAATATTTCTTCTTTAGAAAAACGTAGAAAGGACTCTGATCTAATATGCATTTTCAAAATTATCAACAGTATTACTGACACACCTGCTTTGTTACAACTCATCCAGTTCAAGATCCCTTCCCGTAGACTCCGAAATAATGAATTGCTGTTCCTCAATCAACATTCTACTAATTATGGATATCATTCTCGTATATCCAGAATGTTGAGACTTGTCAACGCAAATCAAAGCACTGAATTTTTTGGTGTAAGCTTAAATGACTTTCGGCAGTCGACACGCAATGTGATTTTTAAAGTCTTTTAAATCCATCTTCAAGCTACTTATGTACTTTTATATTATATGTATTTTGTCAATGCTCTTCATATATATGTATTCTCCTTCCATTGTCATCTCTCTTTTTTTATTCGTGTTATTGTTATATTGTTAATGGACTATTCGTCCGTAAATAAATAAATAAATAAATAAATGAGTGCATGCATGTATTTGATTGCAATTGCCTTGATGACAATTTGAACCTTGATTTTGAAATATATAAATTACTTAGGCTTCTCTATTTGTCAGGATTCTGTACTGCATCGATATTTGATCACTCCAACACATTGTTTATCTTTCTCCGTTTCTCTGTTAAACTACAATATGTGTGTATTATTTGGTTACAGGCAAGCCAGGCATTGAACCTTTGTGCTTCCACTATAGAATTCAGTGGATCCACCGAACAGGCCGAGGGAGAGAGGTTGCTGCTTCTTGCCAGTAAGTTTTCGTAATACTATCCAACATAATATCTGAACGGTGGCGGTTCTTCACAGGGGGACAGTGGGCACTGTCCCTACCAGTTAAATCCGAAACCTTGAAACCCCGAAAGGAAATAACAGTTGATGCTTTGTCTTCACCAAAATGAATGAGTTCTATATAAGAAGCAATTAACATTTGCAGAAATAAAATACAAAAAATTATTCTGGATAATTTTAATACGACCCGGCGAACACCCAGGCTGACCAACGGACAGCTGACCAGCGCACAAACCATCACAGTCCATTTCTCAGTGTGCAGAACCTACCGAAAAGACTTTGATCTTCTGTTTAGTCCTCAGGTTTCATGCCAATCAGAAGTAAACCACATGATCTACATGGCTTTTGCGAATATACCCGTATGCAGATACTTGCATACGTGCACGTAATTCATGAAGTTTACTAACAAACATGGTGTCAAAACATATCGCGTGATTGGATATATTGCATTGAAAAGGCCAGTGTTGCAAAGGTTAAGAAGTTTTAACTGTTTGGTTCCTTGAAAAACTTCTTCACTGTATTATTTTTAGCGTGGTTTACTAGTACATAATATGTATTAATAGTTGTGCTTGCTGGTAATTTCAGCTCACCGCAGGCAGGCCTGTCTCCACGAGGTCCAGAGGATCCAGGTGGAAGGAGTTCCCCCTTCTTCATCACAGAACATCACCCTCAATATGCAGGATCTGAGCCTGCCACTGAGAAGAGACTATGTCAGACAACTCAACGCAGGTTTGCTACTTTTCTCTTTCAGACTTTTTGGAAATTGTATTTAATGTATTGAAAGAGCTTTTGTCGGATGCCGACAGTTGCCAGCAGGGAAAGGCTTCTATCAGTTGCCGACAGATGCCAGCAGGGGTGCCCGGGGTTGGCAGTGGCTGTCGAGAGCGGGCTTTCACGAGCCTACCGATTAGATTCAATTGGCAGCCAGTTCAGACAGGTCACGTGACTGGTAATATAATTATTGTAAATATGTAAACTGATAATAAACCAGTTTGTTTCAAGGCCTTATTATTATCAAGAAGAACACCCACAGAACAGAACCTACGCAGTGTGTAATATGTTTAATTTGTGTCCGCAGATGCTCTGGGCCACTATCTGGTCTGCCTGATCAAGTGCCAGGAAAGAGTCATCGCCACATCCATGGTCAAGTCCACCCCGGATGCCTTCTCTGTCACCTTCCCAGACAAAGTCAAACTCGAAGGTCTGAACGCTGATTTCAAGGTATGACATCATTTTCTTACGAAACTGTGACAGATCGCTCTAGGCGTGATGTATAGATCTATGCAAATAGAGTCGACCAAAGCAACTCATATTGAGAACCAAAGATATTAGAAACCCGAGATATGCTATGTTGGCCGCCAGACCGTGGACGGACTACGGCCTACGGAGCGGAGTGTGAATACGGAAAGAATTCGTTCATTCAATTGGTTTTGTGTCGTAACCGCGTACAGTTTGTGCCCGTTTTATTCAAAATGCCGTCTTGTTCAGTGCAACTATGCAAAAATAATACAAGAAATGTGAACTTCAAGATAAATGGAGTTTCATTTCACCGGTAAGTACAAAATTAGAGTACGTTATCAATTTTTAATGATTATTCGAAGTTTTTATTGACATAAGGCCCCGTTAAAACAAACATCGCCGCCATTACGATGCTAGTGATGGGGACGCGAATTCTTTTAAATACCGACCATCGATATTTCGTAATATTAGTAGGGCTTTATAAAAAAAATATAAACATGTATAAACATATTATTTTGTAGATAATTATTGTTGTAGTTGCTGATTGGTGGTAGAAACAAATACAATGCATTTCTTTTAAAATCATTATTTATAAAAATTAATCTTTCTTTGTTCCGCATGCGTTCGTGTACCATTTATTCGATTTTCAATGGAACTTTGGTGATTTTTAGTGCCGGAGCCCATGGAGGTTTCTATATACGAGCATAATGGTGGGCTCTAGCATTATAAAATTATTTCCTATACCATTCATCCGACTGGGATGAAACTTTGGTGTTTTCGTGTGGGCACGCCCGTGAAGGTTTCAATATATATAACGGTAAGCTTTGGCGTTATAAAATCCGTAAATTTTTTGGCGCATGATCAGTTTGAGAAATGTGCGTGTTTCATATAGTTTAGCCTCAGGAAGGGAAGGAGAAGGGGAAGAGAATCCGGGACGAGGGATCTGATAGGGGTAGGATTATGTGGGTGGAGAAGGGAAACGAAGGAGGGGGTTGGCGGGGGTGAGGGAGTGATGAGAGGGGGGGGGGGTTCGCGGGATGGGGAGAAGCATAACAAAAAAGCGTGATAATTTATTTATCTTAGGTAACGTATAATTTATATTCGTTTTTAAATGCAGTAACTTATAGTATTTTAATTATTTCAGATTTCCGAAGGACGGAACAATTAAAGAAAAATGGATTGACGCAACGGGGAGAAAGGGAAACTGGTTTCCGACTCGCCATAGCATCATTTGCTCGTCTCACTTTGGCCAAAACGATTTTAAACCAGCAACCTGGCCTTTTTTTCCCTTCAATTGATATTATAAACATTTGCAAAACAATGGAAGTGATAAAAAAGAACGCTATTGTAGATAAAAATAAACTGAAAATTAAATCAAAAAATAACATTAAACAGGAACTTGTAACCAAAGCCTTACGACATTTCGTTGGAATCAAAATATTTGAAAATATTTATTTTCATCAATATGACCAATCACCAATGAATAATCATTCAGTTCAACTCACTAAAGCCGTTTTGGAAAAATACATTGATATCCGTTTACATTAGTTAGTTAAAAACGTAACACCAAAATTATCGAAGCGACAAGTATCTCCAAATACAAATATCTCCACTTTACCGGTCAATAATATGTATATATTTTTTAGATGTTTGTTTGCTAAATGAAATCTCTTGTACATAAATATTTCTATATATTTTTGTTAATTATACCAAGGTGGGTTTTTTATTTAAATTTTTTTTATTTACATATGTTCGAGATTGATGAAAACTAGCACATTTGACATTCAAAAGAGGAGGAAAATAACTGTTTACATATTATTTAAAAAAAACTGCCTGTAATACACGGGTAATAAATAGATTATAAAACAAAATATGAAATCGCAAAATAAAGGCCCTAAAACGGGTAGAGCACCCAACTTTGCCCAAAATACTTGTCATTATTATTGTAAAATTATTAATTGTGAAACAGAATTGTAAATACTTTCAGTATAACCCTGGTTAAAGACCACCATTCAGAACAGAAAGGTTGCTTTAAATTTATTAGCCGTGTTTAGCGACCAGATCTGAATAACCGGGTACTTCCCCACTTTCATTTTCCTCGACTTCTTCCACTCCTCACCATCTGAAACCTCATAAAATACCCCAATTGCGGATGCCCTAGTCTCACTGGTTCCAGATGGTTGGGAGCAGATGGGACTCTTGTGAAGTACTCAAATACAAAATAAATTAACATGAGTAAAAAATGAGAGATTCTTTTTATGGATTTTTACAACAACAAAAACACACTGTGAGTGTTATTGTGATTAAAGTTATTGAACAAAACCAAAAACTGCTAAAATTCAGTTATCTAATTATAGATTAGAAACAATTGATTTGGATTTGTTACAAATGGGACACGTTAAACGTGCCCAGAGTCCAGATCACACTTGTTTCGATTTATCGGTTCTAAGAATAAGAATTTTTCATCAAAATTTTAACTGGAACCATTTTTTAACTAAAATGTCGATCTCTGTCGATTTGTATTCTTGTAAGCCTTATTCGTCATCATTTCAATGTATTGCTAATTGCGAATGCGTTCGGAACGTGTACGCATAGAAATCTGTTCTAAGTATTAGTGCCAACGAAAATGACAAGTTTTAAGTGTGAGTTCGAATAGGGGCGTATACTTTAGCGTAAGCGAAGGTGTGTAATAGTATTGGTTAATAATATCGGCGACACGAGGAAATACAGTTCCGCAAGGTTTAAACTGCCCATAGCATATCTCCCTTTGTTTATATTATCTGTGTTGAGAACTGTGTGTATTGGTGGATATTATGTGTACACTTCCGACAGTGATGTCCTAGAAAAACAGCCTCTTGTTTTGTTTACACCTACTTATTGTTGTTCATATTGGTCTCATAGAAATCCTTGTGTCTCCCTTACTGTCATGGTGATAAATATGATTTAAATGGTATTAGAAAGAGAAATACCACGCTTTGTATTCAAATCTAGCTATAAACCACAGAAGAATTTAAATGTACACCTCTATGAAACCAAAAATTTCAACGTAATTTTAGAAAAAATTGTGAAACTTTGTGAATTTTGTAAAAAAGTGGCAATAAATAATGTTTATAGTGCATTGGTCTTATATGAAATGTATTGAGTTGCACTATCCCTGCATACATACTGGAATAAACTATATTTGTTTATTTCTAATAATAAAATTTTAAAGCATAAATCATTGTTTCCAAAAACAGTTTTTGGCTTTCAGATGCATTCAGAAATATTTAATTTATTTGGATTAAATAGCAATGCGGAAATACACACAAATTCTCCGACCTTCTAAGAGCGGTCTTTGAGAAATAGATATACGGTTAGTATGCCAGCGACCCGAGGGGTTAAAAATTAACTTTTTTCAATTTCATTGGAATTTCTTTTCTGAAGTGAAATAACAAGTTTGATATGTGCTGTATGCACTTAATGCATCTGTGTGAGTACTGTGTTTGCGTCAATATTCGCCGCTACAATACCTATAACTAGCGCTACTATACTATGGGCCGGTCCAAGTTAAATAAATATTAAAAACTTATAGGAATCTTTATTAATTTCTGATAACATGTTTTCTTTTGAAGGTTACCATAGAAGTATACGCACTGCAAGCCTCCAAGGAAGTACTGCCCCATGACGTCAAGTACCACATTGCAACTAAAAAGGTATTTATTCATTTTGTAACTGACGTTTACGCGGCCCGTTTCGGCCCCTTTTATGCAAATCTTAATTTTGGATTTGGGATCAAAATACCGAACCAAAATGAAAAATTATTTTTGTAATCAAAAGGTATATCAAATATCTAGTACGGATGTGAGCTACTTTATTTATTTTTGCTTTAAATTATAAAATATAGGCCATTAAAGATTTTAATGTTTCATGTTTTTAGAGGCAACTACGGCAATTATTTGTGAGTAAATGAAAAACATTTGAAAAAACAATTTTACCATAATTATTTTTTAAATACGATCATCATTAAAAATGCGTTTTTTTCATCATGAAACATTAAAATCTTTAATGGCCTGTATCTTATAATTTAAAGCAAAAATAAATTAAGTAGCTCACATCCGTACCAGATATTTGATATACCTTTTGATTACAAAAATAATTTTTAATTTTATTTGGGTATTTTGATCTCAAATCCAAAATTAAGTTTTGTATGAAACGGGCCAAATGGTCCTCTTAAGCACAGTATTCAGTAAGGCTTTACCTCCCCAAAAAGTAGAAAAGAAAATAGGAAAAAGATTAAAAACACAAATATCGACACATTCAAAATATTGTAAAACTTTAATTTAAATGTTACCAATTATTTAACCACTCAGCAACGTAAGCAGATATACAAGTTAATATGACAATAGCAGTCAAGTACAATAAGCGTGTTTTCACGTCAGCACATATGTTTCCACAGAAATCGTTATAACTCCATTATTGTTCTAGTGACATCCCTAAAACAAAAAGTAGAAGCTCCATAATAAATCAAGCTACCCATCACTATTTAAGTTGTCCATAGAAAAACATAAAAAACCTATTCTGTCAGATACATGGTAGACCGGAAAATCGCCTACCAGCCGTTAGACATTGTTATTTTTTAATTAAATATTCTTGTATGAAATGATAAAAAAGTGAGGTGATTAAATTGTTTATTATACATTTATACAATAGAATAAGTATTGTTTTTTTTTTTACATAATCCGTGATTTTAGTACCGTTTTCACATAAAAACATCATGTGAGTCATTTTTACATTTTTTTAATCTTTGCATTCTAAATTTTAATATTTAAAAATGTTAATATTTATTTGTCTACTACACTATATAAAGAGGTAAGGTTTGTTTGTTTGTTTGTTTGTTTGTTTGCATCGAATAGGCTCTGAAACTACTGAACCGATTTGAAAAATTCTTTCGCTGTTGGGAAGCTACACTATCCCTGAGTGACATAAGCTATATAATATTTTCAAAATAATTAGGGATCATTACTAAAACTCCAATAATGCAACCCAAGGTGTAAAAAAATTACCTAAAATATTCTTTACATCGCGTGCGCTGCGAAAACAATTGATGATAGAATAAAATAATATACTACGACTTTGTAGAACACATCATTATTTACAAAAAAGGTCGCGACAGCATATGTCTAACTATTATGGTTATGCCACAATAAGTATTCTTTTATTTTAAAAATTTAATTAATATGTCGCCGCTTGAAAAGGCTTTTTATTTGTATCTTGGTGTTAATCCTTATCAAAATAAATTACTTCATATTCAAGACAGCTTCAATACCTTTATTTAACTTTTTGAATTTTTCAATTCGGATATTTAATTAGAAAGATATCACGAGTTTAATAATATCTAAAATTAATGTGTTTTGCATCGATGACAACAAATCTACTATCTACTACACTATATAAAGAGGTAAGGTTTGTTTGTTTGCATCGAATAGGCTCTGAAACTACTGAACCGATTTGAAAAATTCTTTCGCTGTTGGGAAGCTACACTATCCCTGAGTGACATAGGCTATATAATATTTTCAAAATAATTAGGGATCATTACTAAAACTCCAATAATGCAACCCAAGGTGTAAAAAAATTACCTAAAATATTCTTTACATCGCGTGCGCTGCGAAAACTATTGATGATAGAATAAAATAATGTACTACGACTTTGTAGAACACATCATTATTTACAAAAAAGGTCGCGACAGCATATGTCTAACTATTATGGTTATGCCACAATAAGTATTCTTTTATTTTAAAAATTTAATTAATATGTCGCCGCTTGAAAAGGCTTTTTATTTGTATCTTGGTGTTAATCCTTATCAAAATAAATTACTTCATATTCAAGACAGCTTCAATACCTTTATTTAACTTTTTGAATTTTTCAATTCGGATATTTAATTAGAAAGATATCACGAGTTTAAAAATGTTAGTATTAGAAAAAAGTTTCTGCTACGGGCCGGGCGGGAGAGGAGTCAAGAAATGAAGTGCCAGGGGGGTTGGCGGGACGGGGGAGCGGGAGAGCGGTGGCGGGGAAGGTGGAAGTGGAACGCTGGAGGGGAACGCACGGGAAAAGACATGCAAGGAGTAACATTTTATTTATTTGAATATGGCATTACAACGCATGCCGGGAAACAGCTATATATTATAAATAAAAGAAAATACAAAAAAAGGGGGAAACGGAAAAACTCAGAAACGAGTCCCGGTACGATCAAGGGAGTTATAAGGTGTGATAGATCTCTGTCCCTCGGGAAAAAAGGTACTTGATCTCTGTCTCTCGGGAAAAAAGGTACCCGTTTTTACCTAAAGGGCGTGCTTTTGAAGATATAAAGGCTGGAAGTTTCGCCCTCTTGAAATTTTGGAAAGTTCAAGAAGGTTCTATAGAACTCTAGAATGTTCTGGAAGGGGTGGCGGAGTATGTCGTGGAATGTTCGGGAATAGGGAATCGGGATCATCATTGTGAAACATTCCATAACACTCTCAAATGATTTCCTGAGCGAAGCCGGGTAACCCAGCTAGTAATATAATAATTTGAAAGCTTATTTTGTAACCTTTCAAAAACAGTTTTTAGTATTCGGCTACGTTCAGAAATGTTTCATTTATAGAGCTTTACTTGTGAAGCGGAAATAACACAAAGTTTTCGTAAATCTGACATGTCGTTTAAGATGTAAAAAGTGCATATTCGCGATACATCGGAGTGGTTAAAGTCATAAAGGTGCAGTAGTATGTGGATATAACGACCCTCAAGGGGCCGGCGATAGTTTCTCGTACTAACCGGACGACATACAAAATGGCCAAAACTCCTAATTTTTGACAAGCTAATGAAAATACGAAGTGTTACCATTGTAAAAATAATGGATTCAATAATGGATTTCCACTTGTCGCGCCGATTTACTACACAACGACACAACGCAGTACAATAAAATGTTAGTGAGGCGGAGATAGGAGAGTAAGCGCAAAGGTACTACTGTTTATTTTTTTCATAATGGAACCTAATGTTTTTATTTATTTTCCAGAGCGGCAAGCTAGCCACACCTCGCAAGGGCTGCCGGGGCGCAGACTTAAGGGGCCCCCTGGCCGTGTCCCCTGGAGGCCCCTCCGCTGTGAGGGCCCCCGCCCTGCAGCCCCACGGCTACTGCATCTTCGGTCACAGCCAGGTCACCAGAACCAGCTTCTCATTGAACAAGGTAAACTAACAAACAAATCCTATATCTGTCTCCCTTACTATCATGTTGAAAAATATTATCTAAACGGTGTTAGAAAGAGAAAACCGAAGACAACAAAAAAATTTAAAAACCCACCCATATTTTATTAGACAGATGTATTATAAACATTATTTATTGTCACCTCATTCAAAATAATTAATAAAAATATTACAAAGTTTCAAGTTTTTCGTCACATTTTTTAGATTCACGCAAGGCTCTCGCAAGCCCAGCCGGTTCCGATAAAATGGTTCCAATGGGAGGGGGAAATAATACGCCTTTTATCACTTAGGGCAGGTCCATCTATTTGTATGTCCATGATAAGAACAATGTTAAAAATAAAATTTTAAAATATTTTTTTCCCGCCGAATTTTTGATCAGCTGTTTATGGATAAAATTAAGTCCTTTTTCATAGATATGCACCTTTCATTATCTAGTATACCACTGACAACATACAGAAACTGAAAATATTCTATGTTGACCCGAATAAGTATCCCTCACGGCAGTTTCAAGTAAAAAATACCCAGAATTCGCGCGATTATAAACTTTACATTTTTTTATATATTTTTTTATAAATCCTACAATTATGAAATAAACGTTAAAATACAGGTTAATTCATTGGCTGTATAGGACTATAATAAGTTTTTATGTCTCCATGTTAAAATTCGAAGGTATGATTTTTTTAATGTTGGCGAAAAATTTCAAAAATGAACTTCTGGAAATCTCAAGCAATCGTGGCAAATTTATTTATTTTGCATAATCGCTCTAGTGGTTAAATATGACGGCTTTTGAATAATAGCCGCGGACGCAACGTTTCGCCCATAATCTTCTGAGCATTTTTTTGTTTACTGAACCATTTCAGTAATATGTACTCGTGGAGAGGTTAATATAAAAATATTTTTCAAAATTTAAATTTGGCTCTCTTGAACCCACTGCCTATCCCACTTCTTATTCTAATCTGATATCTCATTCCAGGGTTCATTTGGTGGTCCCCTTGAGGGCACAGTTCGAGTGACCCTTCTGTCGGACCGCCTACCGTCGGTGGCGCCCCAGCGGGCCCCCTTGAAGGGCTTCCTGACCATGTTCGAGGAGGCGGGAGGCTTCGGAGCTTGGCACCGACGCTGGTGCGTGCTCAACGGACCTGACCTAAGCTACTGGAGGTACCCTGATCACGAGGGGAACAAGGTATGTAACTAAATATGTTCTCCTATAATCTTTCTTCTGATCCCAAGATGTAATGGAACGTCGCTGTAATGTTTGGGTTATTTATACATTTTTGTATAACCATCACGCCGTTTCTCCGCAGGGGTAGGCAGGACGGACCGCCAAACAACTCGGTCTTGGCACACACTCCTTGCCTCGTTTACATTAATACTTCGTCTCATACATGCTCTTCTATTATTCTGACTCTTGACATGTCCGTCTCAAGTATCTGATTCACTTGATCGTGCCATGTCTTTCTCGAACGTCCCCGACTTCTTCTAACATTCCAATTTGCATCATATATTCTCCTTACACTACTTTCTTCGTTCATTCGCTCTACATTCCCAAACCATCTGAGGCTCCCTTTCTTAATCAGACTATCCTGTGATTTTTAATTATTCTGATCGTGTTTTCCGCAGCCCCCCATGGGAACAATCGAACTGTCATCCTGCACCTCCGATCGCGTCTGCCCCGCCCCCCGAGACGTCTGCGCCCGCCCGCACACCCTGCTGCTGCAGACGTCGGAGGGGGCTGGTGCCCCCGGTCCCTCGGAGCCCAGCCCCCGTCGGCGCTCCGCCCTGTGTCTGCGAGCTGACGGGGCTGCCACCCACCTCCTGGCCAGCGACACCAGACCCGAGAGAGACCAGTGGATGGAGGCCATCAACACCGCTTTGGGGGACATCAGATCCACTAATGAATCTTAATTTAAACTGATATTTTGTAATTATTATTGTGTTCGACTCTCTTTATTATATAAAAAAATTATCGATCATCTAGTTGATTAGTCAGACATCTCCAAATACTAAGCTTTAAGATAATGAGGAAAGCAATATTCTAATGCTCACCATAAATCAAATATTATTTACACGTGTCTGCGTTTTACATATTAAATATGCTATAAAATAACACTGGGAAGCATAAGAGTCTGATACATTAGTATGACATTTTGAAATTTCCTGTTAGTAACCCATAAAATATCATTTTTTTGTTTATTTCACTACAAGTTTTTGTGCATTTTAATTGATTTGGTGGTGTTTATGAGTAATCTGAGTATTGTACCAGATAGAGGGTACACGCCTACATATAACTGCATACTCAACTCAAATTTTGATATTTCGGAGATTTCTGACTAATAAACTGGACGTTCCATATGTAGAACTAAATATCAATGAGGAATATTGAGCGTGTCCTTCCTGCTTCATGCCGATTGTAGGTCCGTTTCAACATTTGAACAAATTGCGATCAGCTGCTAAGCACACCCTCCGTGATCGAGGAGTAAGGCTCTCGACTAGTAAATTTTATTTATTCATTTAAAATAATGTAGATTCCATGAGTGGAAGATACTCTCAGTATCACCCTGGTGTAAGACCACGATTTAGAAATGAAGCGTTGCTTGAAATGGCCTTAGCCATGTTGATGATCAAATCTGAATAACCAGACACTTCCTCAACTTGCTCTGTCACAACTCCTTCCCCTCCCCACTACCTTCATCCTCACGACATACCCCGATCGGGAATGTCATAGTCTATCTGGCTCACGACGCTTGAGAGTTATGTGTTAACCACATAAAAAAACAACAACAAAATAATCATTATCCACTGAAGCGCTTTTTGCCACAATATGGCACTTTTTAAAATACCTCGGATTGCTTTGCTGCCAATTTTGGAAAATTTTCCCTTATTTGTAAGTAATTAAGTAGAAGATTACGATTTTTTTTATAAATCCTACTAATATGTGATAATCGACAAAAGATAGGTGAATTCATTGGCTATATAGAACTATAATCAGTTTGTATGTCTCCGTATTAAAATTCAGAGGTATGCTTTTTTTTAATGTGGGCGGAAAAAAATCTCAAGCAATCTGAGAAAAAAAGTTTTAAATTGCACTGTTGCTCCAGTGGCTAAGCTTGACAGCTGAGCAGATTTTGATCAAAAGCTGAAATGGACCGATAGGGATCAGAGTATAGAGGCCAACAATACGGCCGTGGAGAATATCAGATACACGGCTGTTTAGAGATTTATACTGTAGAGCTTGTAATTTGATCGAGGTAAAGAGATTTGGCACGTTCCAGTCAAGAGTTACCTGAGAAGGACCTTTGAATGGAGGCTTGAGTCTTAATATTATAATTTAGACAGATATCGTTTGTAATTACATATTTATTATTGTGTTTGTTTCTTTTTTTATATGCATACAAAATATTTAAAACTAGCGAGTTTCCGGCATGTGTTGCAATGCCACTTAATAAAGAAATTGGTTCTCCCTGCGTGTCCTTTCCCGTTCGTCCTGTTCCTCTTCCGCCTCTCCCCACTCCCCTCTCCCGCTTCCCCCGTCCCGCGAACCCCCCTGCCGTGTTTTGGGCACATATAAGCCATAGCAATCAAAGAGGAATGGGCTACCAATAGATTTGCCAATTGACGTAAGATTTTCGACTCCCATGATAAAGAATTTCGATATTTAAAAATATTTTATCAATTTCACCAAAAGTAAGCAAAAACTGAGCTTACTTCAGGCATATGGATATGCTCACTCTTGAAAAGATTAAAATCAGCTTTTCTCAATATCCTCAGTCAAAGGGTTAAAAATGCAAATATGTTCTGAAAGTGTTAAGTCATAGATAATTATTATAATAATTAAAGATAAATAAAAATATTTAAAATGTATGTATTATGCAATAGATTTATATAATATGACAATGCAAACTTAACAATATAAAAATTACAGTGGCGTCAATATAATATTTTAGATCTAATTAATTTTAAGCAAATAAATATTGTGCAAATAATAATTTAGGCAGAAATCGAAAACAAAATAATGTTGCCATAAAATTGCTTGAATAAAAAAGGGTGAGTACTTGAACATTTTTTTTTACACCTTTTTTTTATTTGGGAGGTTTTCCGATATAGAACTTTGACTGATTTCAATAAATTATAAATATGTTTGTACAAAAATTAACAGTCTTCTAATACCATAATAACAATATATTATTCAGTGTTTGAGTAAAATTAATATTTTGTCTTTGTATTTTAGTACCTACTCAAAAAGGTAGCATTACATTAATTCGATTCCATGAGAGTTGATCTCCCAACAATTCGCCCCATGGCATTCTTATATATACAAAATGCAGTCGGTTTAGGAAAAATACGGCATATCTACTTACACAAAATGTAACTTAAGTGTTCCCAAAGGGGTGTGCAGAGAGGATGTACCGGCGAATAACAAAATTATAAAACATATTTTCATTTAAATTCATCAAGGATAAAACTACTTGTCTACATACTGTATATACCAGCGTATAAGTACAAACAGTTGACACTGTAAATAAATTCGTTTGATATCCATACCAAATTATTATTAAACGTATTTTTGAAGTCGATTTTAGGTTTGAAATTGGTTAATAATGCACAACAGTCGGGTGATCAACTGTCGGGTGATCAACTGCCGGGGGGAGGGGGGGGGGGGATCAACTGTCGGGTGATCAACTGCCGGGGGGAGGGGGGGGATCAACTGTCGGGTGATCAAATTTCAAGTGATCAACTGTCGGGTGATCAAATGTCAACTGATCAACTGTCGGGGATCAATTGTCGGTGGATCAACCGTCGGGGGATCAACTTTCGGGTCACCCATTAATTTTTTACTTATAAATAAATTATATTTTAGATATTAAGAGCTTTGTGTGTTCGCAAATCAAATATGTATAGCCATATTTAGGGGTGTTGGTGCTTATGTTAATTTTGTACAATTTTTTTAAAATACTAACCCTTACCTAATATTCTTTTAAAAAGTATGAATTCTATATGAAAAATATTTTCATTATAAGATGACTTTATAATCAAATATAAATATTGAGCAATATAAATAATTATGAAGTTTTATTTTAAATACATAATATACATGCATTATAATTCACCTTTTGCTGTACCCCTTAGGGCCATAGCCTATCCGTAAATTGAGCTACTTACATTCCAGCTTCATGTACGAATGGGCTAAGAGCTAGTACAAAAAATTAGGCTTTTTGAAGCGTTCAATACTAGATAATCCATAGACAAATAAAATGGAGGGCGCTGCGGTAGTTTTAATTGTTTTAAATGGCAACACCGAGATGGTTCAAAGGCAAAAGTATATTTTTTTTACATTAGCTCCACACAGGAAAATAATTCCCCTTAGAGCCTATGTCATTTTCGGGTTTGCTACGTGGAGGGTCTTTTGAGGAAAGGAAGGACTGGAAGTTCTGGGAAGAAAAACGATATGAGGGGTGGTTAGGAATTTGGGGGTGAGTGTCTCCAGGGTTGATGAACGTATGAATCCATCCTTCCCGCTGCAGTGCAAGGCAATGTTCCAAGAGAGTCCTGCTGGAGAGGTCAAAAGGACTCTCTCAACCAGTCTCTCCCGGTCCGGCCTGCCACGCAGCTGGTGGGAAGTTGTAACCATCACCAAGACCCGGACAAAACTTACCCTATGAACACGGGACACCCCTGTTAAGTCACCTAACGTAGCGAACCACTTGGGATGACCTATGGCAGAGATGTTGGTTATCCAATAAATGGTTCCTGGGGCAGCGGTACCCATAACTGCCTCCCAAATTGAAAAATCTATCTCTTTTCTATTCTACGAAACTACTAATGGTAGATTATATACTATTTTTATAAATAATCTAATAAGGTAAGATCTACTAATACTATCTGGTAAGATGGTAAAATTTACAAAAACATAATTTTTTCCATAAAACAATTATTACGATTTAATTACGAAAATAGAAACAGCTGGCGCACGGCAATCAAGAAGTTAAAAACACTATTGTCCAGGTAGGTAGGTACTTTGTGGTAATTTCTAAATAGAAAAGAATATAATACTAAGAATTCTAAACGAAATATGAAAAAGAATAAGACACAGAAAAATTTAATGGTCGCAACTGGGACTCGAACCCAGGATCTCGTGTCATGAGTCTTACCGGGACAAACTCCACCTGTTTTTGTGCAAAATCACCTCAAGGGTATTTCTTCATATTCCATTGAATTAGTTATTTTATTATCCCCTCTCAGCGGGATATAGCTATGGAAAAGAGTTTATTCATATTTTTAAATGTAAGTACATAAATTATTAAAGAAATAACAATAAATAATAAAATAAAATAAAAACTAATAAGGAAGAAAAACATGAGAAATGAAACTGAGTAAAATATTTTATAACAACACTAATATGGATGCAAGCACCCGTTTATGAAGTGTATTCCACCGTCTCCCATCTCCAAAGGGTCTTCAGTGGGGACCCCATTCAGGCAATCATGGCGGTGATAATCGCATTCTTCGATTGGCGCAGTCTGCGCCATTAACTTCCCATGCGGTGGCGGAGAAGTGCCCGGAAAGTGTGCACTTGTCCCTCCAGGAATATTTCCGTAGCACAGCAGTATCTCGGTAGGTGGAAAAGTTGGTAATAAGCATTATTGTAGGCGAGCTTTAGCTTATGCCATTGGGATGCAGTAAAGTCAACCCACAGTTCTGACGTGTACAGAGATATGCAGAAAGTCTTGCAATCTTATTTTTATTTTAACTTTTACCTGGATTATAAAACGTCCAAAATATTATCCTCGCAACTTATACTGTACCTATTAATATAATATCTGACAATTTTCGCTTTCATAAATATATTATTATCTTTTGTTTTTATATCTTCTTTTAAATTTTCTGTTAACCTCAAAGAAAACATGCATTACTGTATTAAACTAATTATGTTGTTTATATACTTTCTACGTCTGTCTCAACCCAGGAATTTCCCAGTGAGACAGACATGGAACAATTAACTATAATTACTTTTTATCATGAACAAGATTTTGAATTTGAAGCGTTCAATACTAGATAATCCATAGACAAATAAAATGGAGGGCGCTGCGGTAGTTTTAATTGTTTTAAATGGCAACACCGAGATGGTTCAAAGGCAAAAGTATATTTTTTTTACATTAGCTCCACACAGGAAAATAATTCCCCTTAGAGCCTATGTCATTTTCGGGTTTGCTACGTGGAGGGTCTTTTGAGGAAAGGAAGGACTGGAAGTTCTGGGAAGAAAAACGATATGAGGGGTGGTTAGGAATTTGGGGGTGAGTGTCTCCAGGATTGATGAACGTATGAATCCATCCTTCCCGCTGCAGTGCAAGGCAATGTTCCAAGAGAGTCCTGCTGGAGAGGTCAAAAGGACTCTCTCAACCAGTCTCTCCCGGTCCGGCCTGCCACGCAGCTGGTGGGAAGTTGTAACCATCACCAAGACCCGGACAAAACTTACCCCATGAACACGGGACACCCCTGTTAAGTCACCTAACGTAGCGAACCACTTGGGATGACCTATGGCAGAGATGTTGGTTATCCAATAAATGGTTCTTGGGGCAGCGGTACCCATATCTGCCTCCCAAATTGAAAAATCTATCTCTTTTCTATTCTACGAAACTACTAATGGTAGATTATATACTATTTTTATAAATAATCTAATAAGGTAAGATCTACTAATACTATCTGGTAAGATGGTAAAATTTACAAAAACATAATTTTTTCCATAAAACAATTATTACGATTTAATTACGAAAATAGAAACAGCTGGCGCACGGCAATCAAGAAGTTAAAAACACTATTGTCCAGGTAGGTAGGTACTTTGTGGTAATTTCTAAATAGAAAAGAATATAATACTAAGAATTCTAAACGAAATATGAAAAAGAATAAGACACAGAAAAATTTAATGGTCGCAACTGGGACTCGAACCCAGGATCTCGTGTCATGAGTCTTACCGGGACAAACTCCACCTGTTTTTGTGCAAAATCACCTCAAGGGTATTTCTTCATATTCCATTGAATTAGTTATTTTATTATCCCCTCTCAGCGGGATATAGCTATGGAAAAGAGTTTATTCATATTTTTAAATGTAAGTACATAAATTATTAAAGAAATAACAATAAATAATAAAATAAAATAAAAACTAATAAGGAAGAAAAACATGAGAAATGAAACTGAGTAAAATATTTTATAACAACACTAATATGGATGCAAGCACCCGTTTATGAAGTGTATTCCACCGTCTCCCATCTCCAAAGGGTCTTCAGTGGGGACCCCATTCAGGCAATCATGGCGGTGATAATCGCATTCTTCGATTGGCGCAGTCTGCGCCATTAACTTCCCATGCGGTGGCGGAGAAGTGCCCGGAAAGTGTGCACTTGTCCCTCCAGGAATATTTCCGTAGCACAGCAGTATCTCGGTAGGTGGAAAAGTTGGTAATAAGCATTATTGTAGGCGAGCTTTAGCTTATGCCATTGGGATGCAGTAAAGTCAACCCACAGTTCTGACGTGTACAGAGATATGCAGAAAGTCTTGCAATCTTATTTTTATTTTAACTTTTACCTGGATTATAAAACGTCCAAAATATTATCCTCGCAACTTATACTGTACCTATTAATATAATATCTGACAATTTTCGCTTTCATAAATATATTATTATCTTTTGTTTTTATATCTTCTTTTAAATTTTCTGTTAACCTCAAAGAAAACATGCATTACTGTATTAAACTAATTATGTTGTTTATATACTTTCTACGTCTGTCTCAACCCAGGAATTTCCCAGTGAGACAGACATGGAACAATTAACTATAATTACTTTTTATCATGAACAAGATTTTGAATTTGAAGCGTTCAATACTAGATAATCCATAGACAAATAAAATGGAGGGCGCTGCGGTAGTTTTAATTGTTTTAAATGGCAACACCGAGATGGTTCAAAGGCAAAAGTATATTTTTTTTACATTAGCTCCACACAGGAAAATAATTCCCCTTAGAGCCTATGTCATTTTCGGGTTTGCTACGTGGAGGGTCTTTTGAGGAAAGGAAGGACTGGAAGTTCTGGGAAGAAAAACGATATGAGGGGTGGTTAGGAATTTGGGGGTGAGTGTCTCCAGGATTGATGAACGTATGAATCCATCCTTCCCGCTGCAGTGCAAGGCAATGTTCCAAGAGAGTCCTGCTGGAGAGGTCAAAAGGACTCTCTCAACCAGTCTCTCCCGGTCCGGCCTGCCACGCAGCTGGTGGGAAGTTGTAACCATCACCAAGACCCGGACAAAACTTACCCCATGAACACGGGACACCCCTGTTAAGTCACCTAACGTAGCGAACCACTTGGGATGACCTATGGCAGAGATGTTGGTTATCCAATAAATGGTTCTTGGGGCAGCGGTACCCATATCTGCCTCCCAAATTGAAAAATCTATCTCTTTTCTATTCTACGAAACTACTAATGGTAGATAATATACTATTTTTATAAATAATCTAATAAGGTAAGATCTACTAATACTATCTGGTAAGATGGTAAAATTTACAAAAACATAATTTTTTCCAAAAAACAATTATTACGATTTAATTACGAAAATAGAAACAGCTGGCGCACGGCAATCAAGAAGTTAAAAACACTATTGTCCAGGTAGGTAGGTACTTTGTGGTAATTTCTAAATAGAAAAGAATATGATACTAAGAAATCTAAACGAAGTATGAAAAAGAATAAGACACAGACAAATTTAATGGTCGCAACTGGGACTCGAACCCAGGATCTCGTGTCATGAGTCTTACCGGGACAAACTCCACCTGTTTTTGTGCAAAATCACCTCAAGGGTATTTCTTCATATTCCATTGAATTAGTTATTTTATTATCCCCTCTCAGCGGGATATAGCTATGGAAAAGAGTTTATTCATATTTTTAAATGTAAGTACATAAATTATTAAAGAAACCATTATATTAGATGTAAAATAAAAATAAAATAAAAAAACATAGACGAAGAGCGCAGCTCAAAAAAAAAACAATAGTAGAAACATAAAAAAAGTTTTTCCTATAGACATGCAAAAAAATAAGACAGTACAATATTGTCCTGTTCCAGCTCCATGAACAACTTAACCTTTAATTACTCGCATGGGGTCAAAGCATTTTCGGATTAAAAAATGAAGCACTTGGCGCGGCCCGATTCCCCCTGCGCCCTAGCTAGCTTCATAATGCGCGTCTAAGTTTGTATTTTAGTAGCTACCAAGTCACAGGTGTGGAAGGACGAGTCGCTGCGCTCTTGAGTAATTACGTTACTTTTTTGGAAGAAGTAAGTTTACCAACAAAATGCAAGAAATGAACAAGATTTATGTGCAATGATCACTCTGAAATATACTGTCAACAGTGTAACATGAGTGATTCGGAGAGTTCCTAAAAATAGGAGTATTAACTATGATCTCAGTATACCTAAGTACAAATTGTTAATTATTTTAGTTTAACTTGTTTTTGTATAACGAGTTAGTAATTATTGTTATTACTTATAGATATTACAGAATAAACAAAGCACTTTAATAATAAAATATATATATATATATATATATATATATATATATATTATATATTTTTTTATTTATTTATTGATCTTAAAAAAATGGAACATATAATAATACTTATCTTCCATTAAAAGCTTGCTTGTGGATGGAAGAAGAGTTTACATTTCACATATCGTCGCCCGAGTTCTTAATTGTCCAAACGACCATTTTAGTTTTTGTTCAATCATCACTTTTAAATTAAAAATAAAGTATACAAAATGCTAGTTAAACATTTAACTAAGAATGATTTATACTAATGAGACCTTTATCTTTAAGTAAATAGCTTTATATGAAACACTATCATAATGTTTCATTGAAATAATTAAAGAAAACCTTCTCCTCCTGTAAAAATTTCAAATGGTCGTTTGGACAATTAAGAACTCGGGCGACAATATGTACAGTTAATACAGTCACGTGTGTCACATATATAGGTAGAAACTAATATATAGTTAATATACAGAAGTTAATATATAGTTAATATACAGAAATCACATAATCAAGACCCTTTAACTAAAAAACATAAACATCCATGTACGCAGTAAATTTTATTTATTTATTTTATTTATTTTAGTTTTTATTCCAGCAGGGCTGGGAGGGTAGTGCAATCCCAGCCTGCCATATTACATACAGAGTAAATAAAAATCATATTATTAGGTAGGAGCCTAATGAAAATAAAATTTGAACATAAATAACAACAACAAAAAAAAAATAACTATAAAATTAAAAATAAAATAAAATTAATTAATTATTTATCGTCCATCAGGGAGGTCGCCTCATCATCTGCATCCATCGCTCATTTAGTGGGGAACTGAGCCACTCGGATGCAGCCACGACAATGATGTTGGTTGATTTCCGTGTCCTGCTCCAGAAGCTGGCTAGTCGGTGGCGAAGTAAGGCTGGGAATGAGTGCACCCTCCCTTCGGTGAACATCGTGGAGGCGCTGCAGAACCTCGGTAGTTGCATAAGTTGCCTGTATGCATTGTTGTAGCACACCCTCAGTTTGTCCCATTGCGCTGCTGGATATTGCGTCCACAGTTCAGATGTGTACAGGGCGGTGCAGTATGTCTTGAAGAGTAATTTTCTGACGTCGTCGCTACAATGGTAGAACCGCCTTGATAGCATTCCGGCCCGTATGTTAATTGCTCTCCTTTGTCGTTCCATATCTTCTACATCCTTCATGTCTTCGGTTAGGATATGTCCCAGGTACTTAACCTGTGCGGCCACAAGCAGTTCGTTTCCTTCTAGATATATTGGAGGAATATTTAATGGCTCCTTATTGTGTTTGAAAGCGACGATGACTGACTTTTTAGAATTGTACAACAAGTTATGAGAGTTTGCGTACTCTTCGCATATTTGCACAAGTCTTCTCATCGCTTTAATCGAAGGTGCAAGCAGCACCATGTCATCCGCATAATTAATGTTATTACTGCCTTGTCCGCAGATATGACATCCGATTCGTGTATCGTTCAGCTCCTGTAAGAGGTCGTTAATGTACACATTAAATAGAGTTGGAGACATATTTCCCCCTTGCCTGACTCCGCTTTTAAGGAATAAAGGTCTTGAAGAAGCTCCTGCCCATTGAATTTGATTTTCCTGTTGTCCGTACCAAATAGCCAGCATATTGACCACTGCTGCTGGAACATCTCGTTTTATGAGTTTTTCCCACAATAATTTATGAGAAACACGATCAAAGGCCAAAGTAAAAGAAAAACAGGTAAAGTTTTTAATGTGACATTCATGTGGAAATAGGGAAAGCAGCAGTTTTCCCATTGATTATTTCTCTAAAATACTTTTTAAAAGAATTCAACAATTGTACCTTGTTATTAATTCTTCTAATTTCTACTGGTAGGTTATTAAGGAAGTATTTTCCTTGGTGTGTATAATGGTGTTGGGCAAAAGAAGTGTTTAGTTTGGGGCATACAAATACATGCTTAAGTCTTGTACGATTTTCAGTTATGAATGAGTATTTATCCTTTTCTAATAGTTTAATAGTTTTAATAGTTTCATTTACATATATATTTCAATATATATTAAAAACTACTCATACTGTTTGGGGTCATCTGTGACCCCATGAGAGCAGTTGTGTAATGTTCTTTGTGCGAGTCATTAAGGGTTAAGCAGGATAAGACAATGGGACAATGCAACAATTCGACCTACAATTCAAACTCGGAACTCTGCCAAAATGAATACACAATGTCATGCAAGATATATTGGAATTGAGATACATTTTTTTAGATTCTTACGGCCAAAAGCATTTTCATTGATTGTTTTTGGGGTGTTATGCCGTGTTGCGCTACCTCCTTCTTTAGCCGACGTTTCGGACAGCGTTGCAGTGTCCATCATCAGGGCAGATCCGGTAGATCCGACGATGTGCACGTGCGACATTGTCGGATCTGCCAGATCTGCCCTGATGATGGACACTGCAACGCTGTCCGAAACGTCGGCTAAAGAAGGAGGTAGCGCAACACGGCATAACACCCCCAAAACAAACAATGAAAATGTATTGGAATTGTTGGAGGATGAACAAAATTGGATGGGGCGTAGATCTTCACTGGGATTGTATGTGGAAGTAAGACATTGTCCTGCGGAGATAGGCAGCCTGTCTATCTCTTAAAAAAGTCTTGGTTTATAATTGTCCTATCCTCAAAACTTTTGTTCACACTAGAACAATGGATCCGGAGCTGGGACAATACAATATTATTCTTTCCTCATGTGAACTATCTGAAAAATAATAAATTACGTTGATGATTTCTGGACGCAGTTTTGGTTAAAAAACACCTGAAAGATTTAATTCTTGTCTGGTATTGAAAATAATAATTAATCGATGGTACAGAAAAATAGCCACATTAAGCATTATTATTACGGCTATTTTTGTTCATTAGAGTCAAACCTTCAAACATATCGTTATTCTTGAAACATTTTTCGAAATATAGTTCAAAAGTCGGAAACAAATATGTTTCGTTTATGCGCATCACTAGTTTGTCTGTTGATTCTCTTCTTCTTTTCCCATTTTCTATGGTTATTAGTTTTATGACGTTTTTTCTTCAGATGTTTTTCACGTTTGTTTTTATTGTGCGATTTGATTTACACATTTAACAATATTTACCGGCGTATTGCGAGTTGTTGATCACACATTTAATAAGATGAGTTCTGGATTCATCACCGAGTCGGAAATTGCGGAGGCCAAGCAGCGCAGGCAGGAAGAATGGGAAAAAGTTAGAACGGCTGACCAGCCGGAAGGTGAGCTTTGACGTTTCATTTATTACCTTTAAAATCGTTTTATATTCTTATTTCACCGGTTGAAAGTAATTAAGAAGATCCGTATTTCTGTCAGTTTCAATTATGAGTAAATCGGTCTATTGCGATGTTATTTTGTAAGTTTTTTTATTTTATGCCAAGTGCGTTAGGATGTGTGTTGTCAATCTATTATTATTATAAAATATATGAAAAGATAATATTCATTCTGTCAGAAGACCGTAATTAAACCATTGTACATAGATTCTATGATTTATAGGCAAGCCTACTGTCAAGACAGCACTCAAAAATAATTATTTGGAGATAATTTATTTAATATATTTAACTGTCATGTTGATGTTACCCATATGACATGATGAGTTTTTACCATGAAATGTAACTTGGCAAATCAAATTCATCCCACTTTCTGTTGTCTACTTCCTTTCAATAAAAAAACATTGTTTATACTTTTTGTTACAATTATTGTTTCATTTCATTGATACTGGGACACATCGGAACCCTTGTCCCAGATAATTGCTCTAGGTACTCAAAGGGGCAGTACATCTTACTATCACACATAGTATTACACAAAGAGGTCAACCGCCATCAAACATAGACCTGTTTCTGCATGACTGTGAACAAACTGTATCCAATTGTCAATGCGAGTATATTGAAAGGGTCAAACAAACAAAGTACCTAGGGGTTATTATTAATACACACTTACGCTGGACTGACCACATAAACTTCATCACGAATAAACTAAAACGAGTCATGCACCTAATAAAATCCATTAAAAACATTTTCCCACTAACAATACTCAGATCCTTATACTTCGCACTTTGTCAATCCATTGCCACATATGGAATACTGGCTAGGGGAAGTGCTACAAATATAGCAATTGACCCAATTTAAAAGATACAAAAAGCGATAATTAAACTAATCCTGCAAGTGCCATTCTACACAGATTCAAGCGAAATTTACAAAACATTAGAAGTCATGTCAATAAAACAACTTTATGCTAAATCTGCTCTGCTACACCTCCTCCAAAACAAACTCCATATTCCAATGCAACCGAAAACCATAAAAAAAACAAGGTCCTTAACAAATGTAACCCTGAACATACCGATAACACACACCACACACGGACAAAGACATTTTCAGTATTACGCTACCAAACTTTTTAATTATGTGCTTATTACTTTAAAACAACTACTAACTACACATACATACACAAATATTCACAAAAAACATATCACAGCCTGGATCAAAAATCAAGATATTCACTTTATACAAAATTTCCTAATCCCTAACCAAACATAACAAAACTATAAAAAAAGTAAAATAAATAAACATATCTTGCAAGAATTTTACAACTATTCATATATACATATATATTTATATGTTATGGTTAAGGTTTTCCCGGGTGTAAGATGTAGAACAATTTTCTCGGTTTACCCGCGTAACGTAGTCCTTAAAAGGACTTTTTAACTCCTGACGTTTCGGACAGATCACACTGTCCATCTTCAGAGGCCTTATGTCTTGAGTTTTTGTCTCAAACTGATAGCTTTCGCATATCTGTTCGGTCCAGAAGCTAAGACTCAAGTGAGTGCAAGTCACTTCTTATGTCTAGAACGAAGTACCCGGGTTGAAGGTGATTGATAGTGGAGGGGGTTGGGGGCGGGGCCGGCAGTAGATACCTGATTGGTTAAGCTAATTGGAGATACTACTGGTAATTTTGGAAATGCCATTTTTGGGGGATTTTCATCGATTATGACTTTCCAGGTGTTGGGAATTCTGACTGAGTCATTTCTAGCATTCATATTATTTTTATGTTTATAGATTTCTATCGCTTCGCGGTAAATTCTTTTTGGTTCATTGTAAATGCAAGCTATTGTTGTTGTATTATTAAAGTCTATTTTATGACCTTCATTAAGGACGTGTTGAACTATGGATGAAGTTAAGCATTTATTAGTGACATCCTGACAATAAACGCTTAACTTCATCCATAGTTCAACACGTCCTTGAACTATGGATGAAGTTAAGCGTTTATTAGTGACATCCTGACAATAAACGCTTAACTTCATCCATAGTTCAACACGTCCTTAATGAAGGTCATAAAATAGACTTTAATAATACAACAACAATAGCTTGCATTTACAATGAACCAAAAAGAATTTACCGCGAAGCGATAGAAATCTATAAACATAAAAATAATATGAATGCTAGAAATGACTCAGTCAGAATTCCCAACACCTGGAAAGTCATAATCGATGAAAATCCCCCAAAAATGGCATTTCCAAAATTACCAGTAGTATCTCCAATTAGCTTAACCAATCAGGTATCTACTGCCGGCCCCGCCCCCAACCCCCTCCACTATCAATCACCTTCAACCCGGGTACTTCGTTCTAGACATAAGAAGTGACTTGCACTCACTTGAGTCTTAGCTTCTGGACCGAACAGATATGCGAAAGCTATCAGTTTGAGACAAAAACTCAAGACATAAGGCCTCTGAAGATGGACAGTGTGATCTGTCCGAAACGTCAGGAGTTAAAAAGTCCTTTTAAGGACTACGTTACGCGGGTAAACCGAGAAAATTGTTCTACATATATTTATATATATTTATATATATATATTTTTTTTTTCCTTCTAAATAATCCATTACCATTAAAATGTAAAAAAAAAAAACCAACTTTCTACTACAACACATAAATACCTGTACTTGTCACACTGAATCATAAACACGTAAACACCTCAGCACAGGTTCTCCTAGTGAGGTATTCACGAAACAAACAACATTATAAACCAACAGTTTCACCTTCTCAAACCTACCTTACACCCAACATAATAAAATGTTATATTAATTAATATGTAAAAATGTTTTCCAAAATATATTATGTTAAAATATTAAATATATAAGGTAAAACTGTAATATATAGAAATAAATAAATCTCACTATCAGAATCAGGTAGTGAGCTTAGGACTTCTCTAAGACTATGTTGGATTGGACCACACATCTCGTTACCAGTATCAGATCTTGAGCCTATGACCGGCTCGTGATCTCTATTGATTTAAGGCTGTGCACCTTCTTTTGTAGGCCCCTTGTGGTACATCTTGGTTAGGAACCCAGATCGGTGAATTGTTTTTTTTTTTTTTTTTTTACAGTGAATACCGCACAATAATCTCAACTGCTCCCGTCTGGAGCCAGTGAGACTATGGCATCCCCAATTGGGGTATGTTGTGAGGCTGAAGGTAGTGGGGAGGGGAAGGAGGTGGGGTAGAGGAAGGTTGGGAAGTACCTGGCTATTCAGATCTGGTCACCAAACACGGCTAAAGCCATTTTCAAGCAACGTTTCAATTCTGAATGGCGGTCTTGCACCAGGGCGATACTAATAGTATCTTCCACTCTGTGAGTTGTGTTTCCAATTAAAGATCTACGATGACCTCCGTTTACAGAGATGCAATCTTAGGTGAGAGTGAGAAAGTATTAGCTCGCGCTCGGTTTCGTCTCGTTACATATTTTTAGGAGCTGTTGCATTTGAACCTTGTTATTGAATACTCGTTAAACAGTTTGTTTACCTTGTGGTTCTACTTTAACTCTCTCATGGTTAATCATCAAAAATTTATACCCGTTACTGAGTTACAAATGACTGAGTTTTTGATTTTATCTTGTTTGTTCATTTGAGTTTTGTTTGTTTTCCAGAGGCCCCCGAAGAGGTGATCGATCACCGACCCCTGTACACCCGTCTCGAGGAACAGAGGAATAAGAAAGATGCGGATTATGAAGAAGCGCATAAACTCAGTAAGCAACTATTCTAAATTACAAAGATTTTTAATAAGTAAAATATTACTTTGATCAAAAAGTTTTAGGATTTTGTTCATAAAATCAAAAATACAAGTTTATTCATCAAAATCGATATGGTTCTCTTCAAAGTACTCCCCATCGACTGCAATGCGCCAGCGCTTGATCCAATCCTCGAAACACTGCCTCCACTCAATTTTCGGTATGTCAATCGGAGCCATTTTCAATTTTTTCATGATATTCTCTTAACGCATTCGGCGAAGCTGTTTTTTAAATCGGTTGAACATGAAAAAGTCGCAGGGAGCCAGATCAGGTGAATTCAAAGGCTGCTGTATAGTATTTGTGTTGTTTTTGGTCAAAAACTCATGGGTAAGGATCGCATTGTGCGATTGTGCGTTATTGTGGTGCAAAATGTGGTTCGAAAACACACACATAGGTAGATGTACTCAGTTCAGTGAAACTCTTTAAAAATGTCAGGCTATTATGCTGAAATTTGGAGGGAAGTGTCAGTGATAGATGTGGTAACTTAATAATTTAAAAAAAATGCAATCGGGAGACTGACAGCGCCACACGGTGGCCGGTCCTTAAACTTTCCTCTCTGGATTTTGACACAAGTGCATATAATTTTTTATTTTATTTTTACACTAGCTAGGGTACCCGGCTTCGCTCAGGGATTTGGTATGAGATTGAACTGGCGTTCGAACCCACGTCGGATCTTGATTTATACACCCCTACCAATGGGTAGCCCCACCCATACAAAAAAGGCTTCAAATGGTCTACAATGTTCCAGAACATTCCACAACATTTGAGAGTATTCTGGAATGTTCCACAATGATCAGGGATATTTCAGAACATTACAGACTATTCCGGAACATTCTACAACTTTCTAGGATGCTCCGGGATGTTCTGGAATGTTGTGGAATGCTCTCCAATACACTTGAATGTTCTGGTCTGTTATAGAAATTTATAGAGGGCAAAACTTCCAGCCCTTACATTTTCAAAAGCACGCTCTTCAAGTAAAAACGGGAACCTTCTTAATGAGGGATAGAGGTTTACCACACCATATAACTCCCTTGATCGTGCCGGGACTCGTTTCTGAGTTTTAGCGGCACGCACATAGCACACTTTTTTATAGTATATATTGAAATGGATTAGTTCCACACAGGGGCCCATCTTTGTCATCTGTCATCTTTGAGAATGCTGTGTAGAGGATCTTTGTAGGTAAACAAAGTTCTGGGAAGGAAAAATGCGTGAGGGGTGGTTAGGAATCTGGGGGTCAGTGTGTCCAGAAGTGACAGAAGAACCAGAAGCTTGTTATAACACAATGTCACCCCCTTTGAACAATTGAATTAAGAAAAAAATTGTTAAAAAGGTTTTGTACAACTGTTTTAAACTGTCAATTATTTTAAATTGTTATCAAATTATGTACACCATAGCTTCTCAACCGTTTTTTACCTGCTCTTTTTGAAGTTGATAATTTTCTGTGGCATATTATATTATGAAAGGGGTTGATGTGTATACAGTAGAATTCGGTTATAACGACTTCGCATATAACGGCCTACCGTTTTTAGCGACGACAATGTAAACTCAAGTCGTAGGAAAACGTAGCATAACACCTCAAAAATAAATAACGAAAAAAGAATATGATGTAAATGTGAATGGTAAAAGAAGTCGGGGACGCCCGAGGAAGACACGGCATGATCAAGTGAATCAGATATTCGAGTCGGGCCATGTCAAGAGTCAGAATAATAGAAGAATATATATTGGACGATGTATGAACGTGAATGAGGCAAGGCGCGTGTGGCAAGACCGAGTTGTTTGGCCGCCCTCGTAAAGGGGTGATGGTTAGTTAGTTACTGAAATGTATTGATTATTCGTGTAGTTTCAGCTTCTTTCAATAGATGTCGATTGCTTATTAAGTAATAGAAAGTTCTGCTATATCCCAACAGATGGCAATTGAGTATGATATCAGAAGAGTACCGTCAATCGTCGTCGAATTTTACATGTAACGGTTACGATGATGGCCGAAGACATCATCGAGATTGGGTGGACTCTTGCAGTCCGCTCGCAGCAATGGCAGAACTACTTAAAGCAGTGGTTTCTAACCTTGTTGGAGGTACTGACCCCCACCAGTTTCATATGCGCATTCACCGAAACCTTCTTAATTGGAAATCGAACCGAATCATATGATTTGGGGTTGTGTCTTGACCTCCGCCGAACCCGCGAGACTGACTCACCGTACCCCTGGGGTTTGATCGAACCCACGTTAGGAACCACTGACTTAGAGTCTAGTCACTAGTAAGGACATCTGTCCAGTTTAATATTCATTGTAACTTTAACGATAACGTAATAAATCAACTAATAATCACTGGAACCTATAACTTACTTGGAAGATACCCATCACATCTTGAGTTGTCTTATTACTGGAAATTGAGAAGCGCTGGCATATACAATCACGGCAATAATAAAGGTGACACATTTGCCTGAAGTGTTCTAATTTGAATTATTCTCCTTTCTTCCTTGCAGAGAACATGATCCGAGGTCTGGACGATGACGAGGTGGGCTTTCTGGAGCAGGTGGAGCAGAACAAGGCATCCATGGCAAGACAGATATCCCTCGAGGAGCAGCGGGAGATGAGGGAATTCCGGTAAATATTATTATCAATACTTTCCTTTACGATTCTGCCAAAATATAGTATTACCACTGCCATCATACAAATAATTCAACACTCCTCAACACCACCACTAAACCAGCCTTTAATTCTGATATACACCAGCACAGAACACGATCACAATATCAAATACACTTATCGTCATCTACTAACATGACGAAATTTGGAATTAACTCCTTACAATACGTCGCAATACAACGCATTATCTAATGACTTAAAACTTCCAGCATCAAATAAAAAACATTGGCAAAGGCTCTAAAATAATATTTTCTCAGCAGCTTTATTAACCAGTGACGAATTTAGCTGTCTTTCTTTGTAACTTTTGTATATTCTTCAAACTGTATCAAATGTGTTTAGTCCTGTCTTCATTGAACTACCCTTTAAATTCATATTCTTATTTATTTATTAATTTTCAGGAAATCGACAGTTTACATTTATTTCAGTTTGTACATAATATTAAATAGCCAAAATAAAACCAATTATGGATTTCCTCTTTGTGACTTTACTTGTACTGAGACGGCATAATAAGAATGTAAATTAATTTTATAAAAAAGCAATATGAATCCAAAAATTATATAAAACAAAAACCAAAAAACAAAAAATATAAAACAATTTTTTTCTTATATAAAATGAAACATTACTAAACAAAAAATCTATCAATACATTGGTAGCCATAGAGAGAGGTTGTACATATAAATCAAATCATAACAGAAGTATAAAACAATAAAAACATAACATTATTCGCGTAAAACATAACATTATTCATAAAAAAATTTATTTCATTAAATTTTTTATTTCAAAAAAAAAAAAAAAACATAACATTATTCACCATCAGAGAAATATTCTTTTACGGACCTCTTATATTTGGTAAGTTCGCAATTGAAAATGTCCACATTGGATAATACGTTATTATAACTATTGCATAGTCTGTTCAGGCAAGAATTCTGCTTACAGTTTGTCTTGCATTGATCCACCATTGAAATGAACTTTATTTAGCAACTCGGGGCACTGAATATCATTGTTAACTACTTTATACAGGAATAGTGCATCCATATGATGCCTTCGTACACTCAATGAATCAATTTTAAAGTGTGAAGCTGCCTCTGCATAGTTATTAAATCCTACAAATGACTTATAACAAAAATATTTTAGGAATTTGTTTTGAATTGCCTCGATTTTGTAAAATGGAGACCAAACAACTGATGCAAACTCCAGATGACTCCGTACATAGGCAAAGTAGAGTTGCTTAATGATATTGATGCTATTAAAAAGTTTTGTGTTTCTTATGATGAAACCTAACATTTTAGCAGCTTTATTTGTGATTTGTTGTATATGAAGGTTATATTGTAGTTTACTATCAAGGGTTATTCCAAGATCACGAATATCTGAGACTGTTGCAATGTTGTTGTTATTTATAGAATAATTAAATAATGTCATGTAAAAATAATTTTCTATTAGTTGTACGATGTTGTCCTTCCCGAAATGAGTTTTATTTAACTCATTGGGAGTAATGTATTATAAATTTTATGTAATAATTTTGTAATATATTATCACTAATAAATAAAAAAATAAACTAACTAACCTTGATGCCGTTTCTCCAATAGACCGCCACATAACTCTTCATTGACTCACGCCTTGCTCCATTCACATTCATACATCGTCTCATATATACTCTTCTGTTATTCTTACTCTTGAGACAATTCGACACAAGCATTTATTAACTTGGACAATATTGCTGCTGAATATGTTAACTTCTCGAACGTCAAAGCAGAAAATCTTCAGAATACCCTCGACTATTGCAGAACTGCTTTAAAATTACCTTGACGAGTTTTGCTCAAATATCAGAATAAAAACTACGAAACATTCCATTTACCAGATATCTTATTATTATTCAAAAATATATTTCATGTTTATATTGTAATTTTCCAGTCACTAGGCACTGAAAATTGGTGTTTTAAGACAAATTCTGGTGTAGTTTTGATTTTTTCATTTATGTGTTTTGATTATGAATTGGAGTTTGGCCAACAATAAAAAATGTTTAGAATTTGAGTTTTAGTAAAAAATCACAAGTATTTTTGCAACGCATACCACCGCTTGGATGCGATTGACAAAACTTTTAACCTCTTGTGTTCCTGATTGGCCAGGCCGATTTGAAAAAAAGCGCGCGCAAACTACCTTCCTGACTTTTGCTTAAATATCCATATAAATATACGAAAATGAACTGATGTTATTTTCACACAAACCTGAATACACAACCTACATGAAAAACACATTTCAAAGGTGATTGCTAATAAATAAATACCTTTAAATGCATTTGAAAAAGGAACAAAAAGTCCGCTTTCTCCCTACTTTCCAGTTTTGACAGCGTTTCGAAGACAGAGATAATTCAATTACAAATCGTGTAGTGATGCCACATGCATGAAATCTTTAAAGCTACGAAGAGAGATATTGGCGCAATCGATTGTGACCTTATCTTTCATACAGTTTCTTTATACATAAGGGTCAAAAATTTTTTTATTTTTTTAAATACAGCCGTGGCCACCGGGTAACCAAATTAAAGGAAATTTTATTCAAATTATTTTAGTGAAGAACATATTTTTACCAAAGTTGGCAGTTTTTGTGTTATAATAAAATACCAGGAAAAAACTTTTCTTTGCATTTTTTTGGCTAAAACTCAAATTTCAATAATTTTTGAAGCAATGAAAAAATTGGAACTACTCCAGAATTTGTTTCAACAAATTGTCTAATGACTAGACTATAAGACGTTTGCTCAGAATCTTCCAATGGGTTTATTATTTCTACATAATAAAAATATACCATACATAAAAATAATAATAATGGAATGGTGTCTCTATTTCAGGGAAAGAGTCAGCACAGTTCAAGATTCAGCAGAAAGGGAGAGACTGCATCAGATCAGTGGCATTCCTCAGAACACAGCCAAGAAACCAGCCCTCAACAACACTAGGAACAAATTACAAGGAGTGAGCATGACCATCCCTTATATTCCACTCACATCAAAATACCATTCTGTTTGATATTTTTTAATTTTTGGAATTCACTCACACTTCAATATTTCCATACTTTCAAAATTATCGTCAGAGCTATTAAGCATTGTAGGGGTCTACGGAGACATCACTGTGCAGTGTGGAGAGAGAGATGCAAGAAAATGATGACTTTTTTCCTTTGGAGGAAACAGATCTATGTAATTTGTGTATCTCATTTTTTGAAAGAGCTGCAACATTATTGTGATAAGGAACATATGTTTATTTCCTTTTTTGTGGCATCACGGTAATAATAAAAGTTCTCAATGTCTTGATTATACAATTAATTATGGTGTTATAGTGTGAAAGGTGGACGATGGGGATTTTGTACACCCCTCTTCGGTCTGGCTAATTATTAACAGTGAATTTAATATATCTGACTGTTTTCCAGGTTATAGTAAAGAAACGAAAGGCTAGCGATTCAAGTGACGAGCCCCCAATAAAGAACGGCAGATCTCCAACTAAAGTCCCAGCAGACACTTCCAAAGAAAATGGACACGAAGCCAATAAGTAAGTAACATAATCTGTTCTTGGGTGTCAAAGTCCTTACCTTGGTAAGGCGAAGTTAGAAAAAAACGGAAAAAAGAGTTTATTTTGAGTTTTCCATGTGAAGTCGATTCACCAGTTTTCCTATGCACCAGCACAGCTTGCATTACTGAGCTTTGAGATAATGAGGAAAGCAATATTAGAGTGCTCACCATACAAATATAATTTACACGTGCCTGTGTTTTACATATTAAATATACTATAAAATAACACAGGGAGGCAAAACAGTCCGATACATTAGTATGACACCGTTCGGTATTTTAGCATCGTGTTCGGTGTTCGGTATGACAAAAATACCGAAGTATTGGCGGTTCGGTATTTGTAATGTCCTTGATAGACTTATAACAAGACAAACAAATGAATTTGTAATGAGGAGAATAAGATCGTAATAGACGAGTTTATCGACGTTATAAAGTTTACAGTGTAATAGTATCTCCTATGCTAAGGTCTACGAGAGAAAGCGCGCAGAGTGGCCGATGTACCGCGCGCTGCCTGCCTCCGACTACCGACTTCGGGTGCCATCGGAAGCGTTCGGCTAATTCCGTAAATGTTGCCCTGCTGAAGCAAGCTTGCGGATACTACAGTATTTTATTCCGATTAATTTTTCTCCCTAATAAACGATTCAATTGTCAGATTTGATGTAATCGGCAATCGATGTTGCGTAGCATCCCTACTTAGTGTTACACATCAGGTGACTACATACTTGCGTAAATGTGATTATTTGAATAATTTGACTGTTTCAAAGTCTGACAACCCCCAAATTCACCTCGAAATTTTTTTTTGCTCACTGTTCGGTATATATTTGGAAAAAACCTGGCAACCCTGCTAGTGACCCAGAATTTAATAAACTACAAGTTCTTATGCATTATAATTGATTTTAATTATATGATGTTATTGTTGTATCATCCCCAGATCGCATCAAGAAAGCAAACCGTCCCCGAGTGTCCAAGTGGGTGGCGCCCCCGTGCTGGTGAAGGCGGGTCTCCGCTGCATCGGGGTGCTGCCGGGGATAGGCCCCTACGGAGACTCCTCGGACTCGGACTGCAGCAGCGAGAGTGACGAAGTAAAGTGAACCGTTTGTTAGTCCAACACATTTATATTGTATTATATTTTATCGTGTTTTAAATTTATTTTTTTTTTTTTGAGTTAATTAAATAATTCTAGCTAGCACTATGTTTTTAGAAAGCCTTTTTACACTTTATGTTATTTTATTTTACAATAAAAATAACATAGTTGTAATTTTTCTATTGTTTTGCACATCATCTTTACACTTTTCTCACTTATTTTTTTTTTCGCTTTAACATTAATTTTACACTTTTCCATTGTATTTTTATATCCCTTTTTTTTTACACTTTTCCCATTGTTTGTTTACATCTTTTTTTAATACTTTTCCCACTGATTGTGTACATCCCTTTCTTATACACTAAGTGTTCCCATTTTTTGTATATATCCCTTTTTTTTACACTTCCCATTGTTTGTTTACATACCTTTTTTACATTTCCCATCGTTTGTTTACATCCCTTTTTTTTACACTTTTCTCATTGCTTACATCCCTTTTTTTACACTTTCTATTGTTTGTTTTCACCCCTTTTTTTTTTACACTCCCCATTGTTTGTTTTCATCCCTTTTTTACACTTTCCGTTGTTTGATTTCATCCCTTTTTTTACACTCCCCATTGTTTGTTTACATCCTTTTTTTTTACATTTCCCATTGTTTGTTTACATCCCTTTTTTTACACTTTCCATTGTTTGATTTCATCCCTTTTTTTACACTCCCCATTGTTTGTTTTCATCCCTTTTTTTACACTCCCCATTGTTTACATACCTTTTTTTACATTTCCATTGTTTGATTTCATCCCTTTTTTTACACTCCCCATTGTTTGTTTACATCCTTTTGTTTTACATTTCCCATTGTTTGTTTACATACCTTTTTTTACATTTCCCATTGTTTGTTTACATCCCTTTTTTTACACTTTCCATTGTTTGATTTCATCCCTTTTTTTACACTCCCCATTGTTTGTTTTCATCCCTTTTTTTTCACTCCCCATTGTTTGTTTACATCCTTTTTTTACATTTCCCATTGTTTGTTTACATACCTTTTTTAAATTTCCCATTGTTTGTTTACATATTTTTTTTTACATTTCCCATTGTTTGTTTACATTCCTTTTTTAAGAGGGCGGGTCAATAAGTCAGTGACTTTTTGAATGAAACACAGGTTTTTTGTCTCCTTTTAGCTCTATACACTTAGTCCAACGTTTCTCCAATTTTTTTTATCCCTTCCAAAAAATAAGATTTGTCGAGGTCATCAAAATAGGTATTTTTTGTGGGATTACTTCATCGTTGGAGTCAAATCTCTTTCCGCCAGTCCATTTATTCAGGTTTGGAAACAAGAAATAGTCACTCGGGGCTAAATCCGGAGAATAGGGCGGATGAGGGAGCAATTCGTAGCCTAATTCATGGATTTTTGCCATGGAAACTGCGCATGTGTGCACCCTTGCATTTTCCTGGTGGAAAAAGACTTTTTACTTGGCCAAATGCGGTCGTTTTTTTACCAATCCTCGTTAAATCGACCCAATAAGTTGGCATAATATTCGCCATTGATTGTTTTACCCCTTGAATTAAGTCAATGTGGATTGTTCCGCGTGCATCCCAAAAAACGGTCACCGTGACTTTATTGGCTGACAAACCCATCTTAGCCTTCTTTGGCGCCGATTCACCCCGAGAAACCCACTGTTTTGACTGCTGTTTGGTCTCTGGTGTGTTGTGGTGGATCCACGTTTCGTCCACGGTTACGAAACGGTGCAAAAACTCGTCCATATTGCGCTTAAACAACGCCAAACACTCCTGCGAAGTTGTCACACGATTGCGTTTGTGGTCGATTGTGAGCAAACGCGGCAGCCATCTTGCGGAAAGCTTTCTCATACCCAAGTGATAATTCAAAATTGAAACCACTGAGCCATGTGATGTGCCTATTAGACTGGGCCGAAAAAACTTTTTTTTTGATTTCGAAGTTGTAATAGCGCGGAAAAGTTGCGAATTATATAGACAAAAAATAATTAAAAAAATTTAAAAAATCGGATGACATCTTCCGTTCGCGCATAGGCCCTAAAGTTTGACAAAATATGAAAAAAACTCATTTTTGCGATTATTTAAAAAAAAAACTATTAAATGTTTTCGTGATGTAATAGTTTTTAACGTCTTCAAATCGAGTCTATAAACATTGTGTTTTAATTTGGTTCAGATCAATTGATATCTTCCGGTCGCGCATAAGCCCCAAAATTTGCCAAAATATTTTAAATTTCAAATTTTTACTCATTTTTCGTATTTGATAAGCAAGCCAGACAACGAGACTCGTTAGGCCCATAACATGATGGGTGATAACAGTAATAACGGGCATGGTACTTTTCGACTTGCTCTACATTTACATATATTTATAAAGCGTAAATATTTAAGTTACAGTATAGTTTTCAACAATAAACTTACTATAAAAAATAAAAACAGAGTTCTGAATAAATAGTTCATGTTAGTTAAACATGTCCTCTATTTTGTAGCCGAAGGCACTTTGAAGACTGATTTGCTAGTGAAGTCAGGCATAGATGATCTGGACAGCAGAGTGGTTCTTATAAATCCGTCTCGAGATTCAGCTCCACAAACTTTTCCTGAGGCTTCCGTGACGAGTTTTACACAGCGTTCAACAGCCTGCGTGTGAACTGGGAATTGCTTGAAAATAATGTTCCAGTCAAGGATTGACTCACTGATGATGTGTGATTTGATCTCGTCGTCACTGATTTCTGCCAACAATGGGGGAGAAGATAAGTCACAGTCCATCCGCGCTATTACAACTTCGAAATCAAAAAAAAAGTTTTTTCGGCCCAGTCTAATGCCTATGGCATACACAATCTCTCTCACTTTCAATCTCCGATCGATCAACACCATCTCGTGAATTTTTTCAATTGTTTCGGGTGTAGCCACCTTACCTGTGGTACCTTAACTGGGCGCCAGAACGTTCGGCATCTTCCGTGCTTGTAAGGCCACAACGATATTCAGTAAACCACTTTTTAACCATCGAAATTGACGGTGCAGAGTTCCCATAGCATTTATCAAGCTTAGCTTTGGTTTGAGTATTGGTTTTTTTCAGCAAAATATAATACTTAATGAGCACACGAAATTCACTTTTTTCCATTCTCTTTTCGAATTACGCGGTAGTCTGTTATCAATAGCTGTAACACAAGCTAAATGACGTAGCTTTCAAATTTTGACAGGAGTCTACTGACAGATGCCTGTTGACAGGAGCGGTGTTACCATTTCAGTCAAGAGTCAGGAAATTCAAAAAGTCACGGACTTATTGACCCGCCCTCGTACATTTCCCATTGTTTGTTTACATCCCTTTTTTTTTTACACTTTTCCCATTGTGTGTTTACATCCCTTTTTTAAATCTTTTTCCATTGTTTGTTTACATCAATTTTTTTTTACACTTCCAATTGTTTCTTTAAATCCCTTTGTTTTACACTTGCCACTGTTTGTTTCCATTTTTCCTGTGTGCAATCTATGCATTTCTACGAGTTCTGTGTTCTCCTCAACTATCGCTGCGACGACATATCATCGCATCAATCGTTTCTCTATGCAACGTTTTACCACATTAATTTAAAGCAAATTTAAAGTACGCAGTTTTTGTACTATTTTACTCGATAGATCACCGCTGGTGGCTGCTTCTGACGACTAGATGTCGTTTGATATTCAAACACAGCGGTGCACGAGTGCGGTTATCTTTTTACTTTATAGTTTTTGAGTGTTTCAACTATAAAAATGAACGGTCTAGTGGAAAAAGTGTGTTCTCTTCAAAAGAAATTAAAAATTGTTGGAGAAGTGAAAAAAACATATTATATTTTTTATAAAATTTGTATATTTTGTTGAATATTAAAAATTTTACTATGAATTGTTTTCTTGTATTCGTAGTTTATTTCAATAGAACCCTTCAAGAACAATTTGGTAGACGAGGATGTGTACGCCACCCTGGTAACCATTTATTGGATAACCAACACTTCTGCTATAGGTCACCCCAAGTGGTTGGATATATTTGGTGACTTAGCAGAGATGCCCGGGTTCGTGGTGTGAGATTTGTCTAGATCTTGGCGGTAGGTGACTTGGACACACTGAACCACAGATTCCTACTCACCCCTCATACCATTTTCCTTCCAAGAACTTCCTCTCCTTAAAAATACCCTCCACACAGCTTCTCCAAAGATGATATTGTTTTTATCAGTGTCTCCTGTGTGCAGCTAAAATCAACAAAAAGAGATTTCATTGTAATACATTACTAAAGCATTTTTAATTTGCAGGGTCACCACTCCTACCCACATTTTGATCTGTTGGGCCGGAAGCAGGAATGCAAGTCGGAGAAGGCGGAGGAGAAGTGCTAGATCTACTTGGTCGGTCCAGCCCCACCCCCCCAACGGTGTCTCACAGACAGACGCCGATGCCAGCCAATACTGTATTTGCTTTCCATTCTATCCTCTTGTATCAAGCGAGGATTAGCAGCTGTGAATGTAGAATGGATGCGATTGAATGTGAATGATGCACGTTAGAATAGTGTTTTCTTTTTAGAGTTTTGAAGCCTCTCTAATTATCATTAGTTTTGATTGATTTTCCCTTCTTTCGTTTTCTGGTATGTAACATTTACAATGCAGATATTTTCAACGCAATCTATCCCATTACGCGACATGTTTTGATACAATGTACGAGGGCTCTCTGTAAAATAAGGTCTCCAAGGTGCTGCAGTCGCGAGGAACGATTTTACGTGCGATTCAACAATACTGGCGTATAGCCTGGTTCCCCCACACCAAATCCCTACCATGCTACACTCTCTGCGACGCTTAGGCTTAGTCTCGGCGTGGTAGCCGTTCACGATTGAGCATCCACTCGCCGCGCCTGTCAGTTGTGAATTACGCTATGTAATTAGTTTTTAAACTTCCGCAGCTTCGACGAATCTGAATGACGCCATTAACGGGTTGTTCCTTTGTCTCTGGTGTCGTGTAGTGTACCCAGGTCTCGTACCCAGTCACAATTGAATCCAATAATTCCTCACCATCGATGTCGTAGCACTCAAGACACACGCGGGCTGCTTCAACCTGTTGTTGTTTGTGATCTTCGGTGAACATTTTTGCGACCCACCTTGCCCAGACCTTGTGGTGTACCAAATCTTCTGTCAAAATCTTATCAATAGTGGTTTTATTGGCATCAGGCATCATGTTACAGAGCTCCCGAACCGTCTCCCGTCGATCTGCAACCATTTCATCGGCAAGCTTTTCATCACAGACATTTGTACGTCAGTTTTTAAATTCTCTGCACTATTTGAGCACGTTTATTTGCGCGCGTACACTTCACGTAGCTGAGAATTAATGTTTACTGGGGTTTAGTATGTAATGAATTACAAAGCGTAATTCACACCTGGCAGGTGCGGCGAGTGGAAGCTCCATCGCGAACGGCTGCCACGCCGAGACTGAGCGTCGCAGAGACTAGACTACACGCCAGTGTTGCAGGATCGCACGTAAAATTGTTCCTCGCAGCCACAAAACCTTGGAGACCTTAGTTTACAGACAGCCCTCGTATTATTGTAACTTTGTGATATCCGCATACAATAGTCGTCGATGGACCACATATGCAACAGTCGCATAGAGAGGGTTAATCTTTACAAAGCTGGCCTTTTCAACACCATTTAACCCATCAGGCGGCACATTTTAACACAATAGTACGTCAGGAGTGCCCAACCCAGATCGTTTGGTGGGTATTATTGTGGAACCGCAACCTTCAATGCTAGAAGACATAAACTGACTATACACGCGCCTTGTGTGTTTCCTTTGCACTCACCCTTCACTTATTAAAATTAGGTCAGTTGCGTTCGATCTTACTATAAATGTGTGGAAAAATAGCGGCCAAGGCTGGCACTTTTTAAGCAATAAATCAAAACCCCTACCGAGAGTCCGAGGTCTAATAACAAGAAAGTTCTAATTTCACAAAATATAATATAAATATGATAAATTTAGGAGAAAGATTTTCTTTTTGTATTTTTGTTATTTATTTTTGGGGTATTATGCCGTGTTGCGTTACCTATTTCTTTAGCCAACGTTTCGGACTACATTACAGTGTCACATCTGCCCTGATGATGGACTCTGTAACGCTGTCCGCAACGTTGACTAAAGAAGGAGCTAGCGCAACACTGCATACACCCCAAAAATACTGATTTTTTTTCATGTTTTAGTGCTTTTAGGTTGTCTGTAACAACCATCAATATTAGTTTGCATAAGTGCCAGTTACTCTGTATGTATATCGACGGTCCCGTAGAACAATGTCAGATGTGCAAAATCGTAGTTTTGCAGGAGAGCTGTTCAAAGTTTTTTTTCTGCATTTTTACTCTTTCTGAGAGAAACAAATGTAAAGTTGATGTGATATTTTGCATTAACCCTTATTTATTTATTTGGAAAAATACAGTATACCAGCTTTTTGCAACATTGTTGTAGTTTTTAAGAAAAATCACTTCCGACTTTTTTTTACGGACAAGGAGTTGTCGTATAGAAACATCTGACATTGTTCTACGGACATAGCATGAAACATGTGTGTCGTATATGTATATCCTACTTTATTCTTTGGAATTCAAACATAAGTTTTTGTCGTATTTACAACCTAATTTATTGTATATATTTTTTTTGTTTCTAATATTACCAAAAAAAAGTAAATCTATTTTTTTAGTAATAATTACGTAAAGGAACCCCTTTATAATAAAAGTTATATATAAGAATTTGACACTAAATAAATAAAAACAGGGAAAATAATATATTCAATTTTTTATTTGTTTTTAATCCAACAGAACTGGGAGGATATTTCAATCTCAGATATGACATGAGATATCCACATTATTTAAAGAGAAAAATATAAGAAAAATTAAAAACATAACAGGTTACCTAATCGTACCATAAAATTAAAACATCCGTAGTTTTATTTCTTTTAATCTAGCAGTACTGGGTACTGGGAGGATTGTTTAATCTCAGTCTGTAACATGAGTCAGTTACATAAGTACGACTATCACATTATTTAAAGGAGAAGAAATAAGAAAATATAACAAAAATTAAAACATAACAGGGTGGTACCTAACCATAACATAAAATTAAAACATCCGTAGTTTTATTTTTTTAATCTAGCAGAACTGGGAGGAATGTTCAATCCCAGTCTGTTACATGAGTCAGTTACATAAGTACGACTATCACATTATTTTTTTAAGGAGAAGAAATAAGAAAATATAACAAAAATTAAAACATAATAGGATGGTACCTAACCATAACATAAAATTAAAACATCCGTAGTTTTATTTTTTTTAATCTAGCAGAACTGGGAGGAATATTCAATCCCAGTCTGTTACATGAGTCAGTTACATAAGTACGACTATCACATTATTTAAAAGAGAAGAAATAAGAAAATATAACAAAAATTTAAACATAATAGGGTAGTACCTAATCATAACATAAACTTAAAACATTAATAGTCTAATTTTCGAATTAGAATATTTTTATTAGACCTAAATAAATAATAAAATTATTATTATTCAGAGTCACCATCATTGACACAAATGTTTCCGTATGTTATGGTCTTATAAAATTCATGATATTGTTCAGGAATAATTCCTGAATTGCAAAGACTTAAAAGGTCATTGTATTTATCTTTTTGAATCGGCAAAGGGGTATCATACGCCTTATGAAGTTCGATGTCAATAGCATGAAAATGTCTTGTGGCATTACGAACGATGATAGTCTGAAACTCTTTTCTGAGGTCATATTTATACTCCAGCTGATTGGAATGATCTCCAGAGGTACGAACTTGCTTGACGCAGCTCCATGTCATTTTTTTATTTTGGGTATCTTTAGTCCAATTTTTATTCTTTAACAGTATTTTAAAGTCGTAAAAGTTATCTTGCGACATATCTCGAACTTCGTAGGGATTTTCATCAATTTTGCCCATCTCACGAGAATCTTCCATTCATTTGGACTATAAATCGTCCTAGGAGCACTTGCTTTTTCGATTACTGCGTGCACACTATCTCCCTCATTTTGAGTGTGGCCCTTTTCTAAAAAGCTGTGTGTAATGGTGATTCCGAATTCTTTAGCTGCATATAAATACAGGCTAAAAACCACTCTATTTCGATTCTGTCCAGGGCAGTTATCAGACCAGAATCTGAATTCTTTAGCCCCCCTTTCAACTTTTTTTTTAATGAAATCAAGCAAACAACTACTTACTTCATTGGCTCCTCGTTTTGCGATTCCTTCGTGCCACATATAGCAGATCCCGTGTCTCGCTGCCATATCGTAAACAGTGAAATTGTAGGTGGACAATTTTCGTTTATAATAAAAAATACTCGCCTTACCATGAGGACAAGTTTACACCTTTTGAAAATCAAAAGTCGCACATATGATTGACCCATCAGAAGCGATAGCTTTGGCTTTGTCGTTATTTTTTAGGTCCCGGGCAAACTGTTTCTCCTCGCGATGCAAAGTGATGGCTTCTGTCTGCTCATCAGACGGCTGAGACATATTTTTAAATGCATAGCATTGGTCGCATTGATCCTTTTTAGGGATGTGGAAACCTAAGTTAAATTTTTGATTAACAATGTCTCTGTATTGTCGTTCGGATGTCGCCTTTTTGGTATATATGTCTGGGTTAAACCATTCAATATACAATTTGAACATCCGAGCAATGCTGAGACTTCCATCTAAATATAACTTTGTCGAATCTTTTCTAATATAATGCGATTCGACCGGCACAAATGATTGTACGTGGTCACACACACTTTTCACCACATCCTCGACAATTATTTTTTTATGATTTTTATGGGCCCCTCTATTGTCTTTCTGAACGTCCATCGATCCGTCATACTTCTTCCAGGCCGTTGTCACTATTCTTTCCCCGACAGAAAGAGTATTTAAAAAGAATATCTTACAGACGTTTTTCTTATCAGATTCCAACGATAACGTTGACTTTTGTGGCAGGAAATATTTGTATGTGTACTGACGGTTAAGTTTTACATCAATAACGAGTGCACGACGTTTCTTCTCCTTTGTTGTATATTTAACAACAAAGCTCCATTGTAGCTGTCTATCACTCAGATTCCAAAATTTTTGTAAAATATCTGATCTTTCTTCAGTAGAAAAATGTGTGAAACATTTCAGCTTACAGGAGCAAGGTGGGCCAAGTACCTTTTCGTCCGTACATTTTCCACGTTTGGTGACGTACTTCTTACCCAGGTTTTTAAGACATTTCCGTTTGATATCTGCCCATTCCGATTGATTTCGGCGGCGTTTTGTATTTATCCTCGTATTAATGCTAGAAGCTGGAGATGATGCATTCGAAGAACAGTTTGGAGAATAATCTATGGGCAAAATAGTATAATCCTCATTGTGTACGCCACAAAAGTTGTCATCGCATAATATGTGGCCATTCACAGGGGATGGTACAGGAGTTTCGTTGAATTCCAGCAATTGCGGCTGTTCATTTTGTCCGTTGGACTCTATGTTCACAGAAACAGAAGAAGGCGAACCGGGAATATCTGAAATAACAACAATATTTTTTAATTCCATCGATTAAAAGTCTCAGAAAATTTACTTTCAAAATTATATAGTTTCAGATACAATTATTGTTTTACTAATTTACCTGACTCAGCAAGCAGCGATGAAAAAACATTCTCAGCCATCAGGTCTGCTGTTTGGCCAATATTAACACTCCGCGGAGGGTCGGATTCAGAAACGCCTAAAATCAAAATATAATTTTCTTTTAATATACTAGCAGCAAATTTTATCTTTTCTCTTTTTTTTAATGCGCTTTTTAAACACCTACCTGATTTTTTTTCTGGATCGGACTGAGATTCGGATTGTGGACTATTCAAATCTTTCAACAGATGCTCCATGATGTCTCCAAACTCCTCTTGCATTTTAGCAACCCCATCAGGAAGAGGTGATTCAGGAATCTCTAAAAGGTTTAAAAAAAAAAATAAACTCTGTTTCTCAAAAGTGTCTGAAAATCTGATTCTACGTACATTTATAATTTGAATAATAAGTAAGTAAAGTAAAAAATATTGACCTTCTTCTTCCTGCACCAATGGTGACTGAGACGAATCAAAGGAATTCAAATCTGGATTCATCGTTTTTGTAATATCCGTATTATTTATATTATGATTCCGAGTATCTTCATGACGTGAACAGGGATCTAAAAACATGGAATATGTTAATCTCAAATACTTATTAAATTACATTTTTTATTAAATAATATATATTTACACAGCAGATAAATCTTTAAAAATATATTTTACAGGTGTTTAAGAGGTTTTTATTTGTCGAACAAAGTAGTATTGAAAAAACTTCCCAAGAATAATGTTGAATGTGAACATCTGACACGAGAAAAATTTTAAATGTTCCAAGAACAAAGTCGGATTTTTGTTTCCTGCACACTGCTACTTGACAGATTCCAACAAAAAATGTTAAATGTGCTTTTACGGCGACACATATTTTTTTATCACTTATACATATTTAAGTACCACCTAACAATGATTTAATTAATGTAAACTAAAAACTCTCATTTTAAAGACAAATGATTTATTTTCTGTGATTGTTATCGGTTATGACAATCTGACATTGTTTTTGGGAGGCCCGATAAAGTAATTTAAAATCATAGCAGTTCTGTAGGAAAACAATAAAAACTTACCTATTACAACTTCATTTTCATTCTCATTATCCTGATCTGGATGAATAATGGTATTTGTAATGTCCATTAACTGCTTTATTCGACAATTAATGTTTCTTGACACGTTAGAGCCATGTCCTGGTTCTCGTTTATCTTTGTCTGCACTTTGTTCATTCACTTCAATTGGACACATTTTACTAGGCAAACATTTAAAACGATAATTATATTTTCGAGGCATAGTTAGTTTATACTGCCTTACTAACAAAAGAGCAACAATTTACTTTTATATTGATGTGCACGCACTGATTCTTCACGCACGCCTCTACCGTTCGAACTCTCCGAAGAACTAAGTAGATTCTGACAATCCGACTGTGCGCGCGCACTTCCAATGGCGGACTTGTGACAGCGAACAAAATCAGCTGTGCACTACTGACAATGTTCTCCGGACAGTATGTCACAACTGACTTTGTTTGTTTCAATAACTTCTGAAATAATTAAGATAAAAAAAAATCTGAAAACGCAGACTACAAAAGCAAGAAAAGAAATTTAAAATCAGCCAAAAAAACGATTTTTGATTTTTTGCAGATCTGACTTTATTCTACGGGACCGTCGATATATTGTATTCCAACTTAGTTTTTTTTTGTCTTAAGGCTGGAAATTTGAGATAGATTTAAACTGTAATATTATGTATTGTTAGAAATGTTTTATGACTGAAATGAATACTTGAGAATGTTGTGAAAGAAAAAATATAGCCAAGCCTATGTGATAATAAAGATGGTTGGTTATAGAGCCTTTACGACTTAAATTATTGTTTTGTTTAAGGTTTATTATTCAGATCTAGAAAGTATTTAACAATAATAAATTATAGCTCCTGATGAAAAATATAATCGTATTATTCTTAACCTGTCATTTGTCGCTCGGTTTTTTTTTTTTTTTTTTTAATGCGATTTTAACCCTTATGTATAAAGAAACTGTATGAAAAACAAGGTCAGAATCGCTTGCGCAAATATAATTCTTGATGTAACTGTTAATTTTATTAATCTAGCTACTCGGAATATTTTTTAATGAATTTTCTATGACTTTGCGAGTCACTTTTGGTAACCGTAAAAGGCGAAAAAAAACAATATTTTACGTTTTCAAATGAGTATAAAGGTCTTTATTTATTTGAAAACTCCTTTGAATTGTGTTTTTTCATGTTGGATGTATATTCAAATTTGTGTAGAAATAATAAAATCACTTTATATATGTGTGATTATATTTGATAATTATTTCCAAAATGGGAGTTTTTTTTAAATCTTTTTTTTTAGTTAGTTAGCTATTCTGGAAAAACCTCTTACGATATTATTTTATGCATGAATAATAAGATATATTCTCTCTCTCTGGTTTCAATTCTGGGATTGGTTTTCTGGATAAGAAAACAATTGCAAAAAAAACAATTCCTTTGTTTTTATATGGTTATTTGACCACCCGACATTCAACAGGTTAATGTTTTTTTGTGTTGGGTTGAAATGAAATAATGTCAGATATGATACCATTATTGATTTCGATTGTTTCTTCTTTAGCAAACATTTCGGATTGTCTTGCGATGTGCATCATCGGGGCAAATGGACAATTATTTATGCCCCGTGACAACAGTTGATTCATTAAGAAACCAATATCGGCACGCATTCGATGTGGAAACTTTGGATAATGAAAATACTGCATTGATGTGTTGTTGATTTTTTCCCCCCTTGCCTGATTAAACCTAAAAAATGTTACAGACATCTTCATGAATTTGTCAATAACTATTTTGTATTTAATTAAATGAAGACAATATTAACGAAACTCAATCAAAATCTGAAGACAGAAAAATCAGAAAAAGATATTGGTTTCACTGGGACTCGAACCCAGATGCCTTAGCAGGTATCTAAGGTATCTTGGTTTGAGTCCCAGGGGAACCAATATCTTTTTCTGATTTTTCTGTCTTCAGATTTTGATTGAGTTTCGCTAATATTGTCTTCATTTAATTAAATATTATAATTTGAGTGTTTACTCATAAAGTTAAAAAAAAAAAATATATATATTTTGTATTTTATAAAAAAAATCTATTTAATATTATGTATATTATTTTTGCATTGCAATTGGAATTGAATCCGCTACCTCTAAATCTAAGGTCAAGAGCATGTAGCATTGCACTAAATGGAGCATTATTTAACCCGGCGAGCGTTAGGTTCAAATTTGTAACATCGAGCGTACGGTAGGGTAATTTTTACCTATAATTCTTACTTGGATTGTTTTTATTTTTATTCATTACTTCAGAAGGGATTAAAATTAAGCCACCATTACAAAATTTTACTGGAGATGAAATTCACAAATATTTCAGGTTTATTTTTAAGAATGCAGTTATTTTTTTTGTTATACTCTTCTGTTGTTCGGTGTTTTAGGAGGTAATCTGACTTAGCTACTTTTTCTTGTTGTAAAAAAAAATTCTTCAAACTTTATCCCACCTATTGTTTATATTAATTCCTTTTGTAAGGATGTGAATTTGCCCAAAAGCAATAAAGTAGTATTTGCTAAAAGTTGACTAAGTTTGAAAAAAAAACAGAAAAACATTGAATAATGGGTATTATTTTTCTGAAAAGAAAAATTGTATTTCGACCGTACCTGTCTGAGGCCTAAAAGTCGAAAGGTCTTACGTAAACAGACAACATTGTTACCTATATGAATACACTTCTAGGATTTTTCTGTTCATTGATATTGTCTTTCAAATGATATACATAGCTTAGCTAAGTACACCCAAACCACGCTTTTGCTAGAACTGAGATGAACGCGTTTTCCTTAGAATGAATCCAGCAGATTTGTGGCTTGGATGTTTTCTTGTATTAAAATATAATATGTTATTTATGATTAATTTTCACATTAACCTTTACAATGCTGGCCTTTTCAATCCAATCCATCCCAACACGTGACACTTTTGACACAATGTATGTGTTTTAGTGATTTCATGTATCTTATATGCAACATCCATGTATCGGGATGGATCATAATATGTAACAGTCGTATAGACAAGGTTAATGAGAACTCTATGTTTTTGTTTGTTGTTTTTGTACAACTTTAGTATTTGGAGAAGGTTTCTAGGTTCTGAAAAGGTTGTACCCAAATTAGAGATTAGAGCGGGCGGTCTGTAAAGGTTTTACTTGATATATTAATAATAATAATGTGATGATAATGATAAACGAGTTAATAAATAATCATAAAACAATAAATAATGATTTTTATTTTTATATAATTACACCTATTGTATTTATTATTGACATGGAGACAATCTGCATTCTTCAATGTGAATTCTGCACAAGAGTCCCAACTGCTCCTCACCGTCTGGAGCCAGTGAGACTACAGTTTCCCCAATTGCAGTATGTTGTGAGGCTGAAAGCAGTGGAGAGAGGAAGTAGATGGGAAGAAGAAGGTGACTAGTACCCGGCTATTCAGATCAAGTCACTAAACACAGGTAAAGCTGTTTCGAGCAACGTTTCAATTCTGAATGGTGGTCTTACACCAGGGAGATACTGAGAGAATCTTCCAATCTAACGTGCCGAAAATATACTACATATATATTATTTTTAATTAATTAATTAATTGTGAAATAACACAACTTTATCAAATAAAATTTATTTGCGCACCCTGGGATTTGAATATGCGACCGCCAGATTGATAGTTGAGAGCCTTACCCCTCGACCACAGAAGCTGTCAAAAAAGTTTGCACAAAAGTTCTAACTGTCTCGAGCCTCCATGGTATGACATTACCAGTTGGGGTAAGTTGTGAGGCTGAAGGTAGTGGGGAGGTGAAGGAGATGGAAAAGAAGAAAGTTGGGGAGCATCTGTTTATTTAGTGAGTCATTAAAGATGGCTAAAGCTATTTCAAGCAAATTTTAGATCCTGAATGGTGGTCTTTGAATAGGGGATACTGAGAGAATCTACGACTTTGGAACTGCAAATAAACTATATTTACAATTTTTATCGCAATAACTCTTGTTAGGGGGCATACATTAATTACTTGAGCAGTTTTTCTTACAATCTAGACCCTCCCCCCCATGGTGAGATAAATTTGGGCCCCTTTGTATATTATTTTCAAATATTATAAATTGCTGGACCCCCCCCCCCCCCTTTTGAGATCATGTAATTACTGTATGCCCCTTTATAAAATTTTGTAGGTTATACCCATCAATGTAACACATCATTGAAGGAGAAAACAATACCAATAAATCTAAACTAAAACATGATAAAGAACAAGACAAACATAAGAGATCACAATGATCGAGTTGGTTAAGCCCTTTGTCACGGTTAGACGAGAGATCCTGGGTTGGAGTTCTAATTGCCACCGTTACCTTCTTATTTTGTGTGGCTTGTTCTTTATTATCTTCTTCTTCGATGATGCAAATTGTATAAATTTAAATTGTTTTTTATTTGTGAAATTATCAAATAACACAAATAAAATTTATTTGTTTACTCCGAGTTTCGAACCTGCGACCTCTATACCTAGATCCATGTACTGGAAACTGGTGAATTTGTATATCACCTTTCTGCTTCCAATATTTGCATTAATTCATTCACGAAAACAAAATCGAAATGTTTTTTTAATATTTTTTTTTATGTTAGCTCCACACAGAAAGCCCTGAGGAAAATAATTTCCCTCAGGGCCTATGTCATCTTTGGGGATGCTGTGTGGAGGATCTTTTAAGGAAAGGAGGGAGAGGAAGTTCTGGAAAGGAAAAGGGTATTAGGGGTGAGTAGGAATCTGATTTCAGTGTGTCCAGGAGTGACGGACATATTATATATATTTTTTTTTATTTTTTTTTATTTTTTTTTTTTTTTTATTATTAAAAACATACAACGAAGTTGCACTCCCATGAGTTATCAAAACTCATTAAGGGATCGCCAATTGGTACTTTTGAGAAGTTAAACCCAACTCAACCCAATATGTAGACACAATTTATGAATAAAACATTTACAAAACATTTCACAGAAGCAACATACAGATACAAAACATATGAAGAATCACTTTACAAATATTTCACAGAAACATGTCTTATAACATTTTATGAATTTGTATAACTCATCGACTCATTTGATTTATGTACTTTGGGTTTCAAAAAGTTAAAATAAAGTTTCCTCCATGATGGACTAATGAGATGGACTAAGAAATGCATAGATAAAACAAAATCAGGAAAATACAATATAAGGTACGGGCTCAAAAATATACAGACCTAATACAAGATGTTTACATACAAATACATGACGAGATTTATGAATCCATCCTTCCCACTGCGGTGCAAGGCGATATTCCGAGAGAGTATGGACTTAAAAGGAAGAAGTCAAAGGGACTCCCTCAACCATTCTCTCTATATTAAAGGGTAGTTTGGCACAAAGTTTTGGCTGTAGGTATAATAAATGGACTAAGTAAAAAAATCGAAATACAAATATTGATAAAATAAAGGTTCCCGGGGCGGCGGTATCCATTCCCGCCTCCCAAAATTGTAAATGTGATGTAGATTTACCAGTTTCCCGCTTGTAATCTTACTATGAGTTTCCGCACAACAACAAAAAACACAATTTAATTTTTTTTTCAAAAGAAAATTGTCTGGAAAACTCTACCTGAACCGAAAGAAAAATAATCGCGTGAGATAGGTTTATTGTATTTACATGAAGGTTTCAAGGCTTTGAAGGTTTATTCTGAAATCCCAAATTTTCCAAGATCTATTTAAACAGCTGTCGGCTCTTTCAGCGGAAGCAGAGGTAGGTATCTACTTATTTTATATTGTTTCTCTACGTAAATAAAACATAAATCCCGATTAAAACATGAAATTAGTTGAATAAATGATTAATTGAATTATTAAAACACTTTGTTTTTACCACAATAATCTTTATTTAAAAAGTCGACATGTTTCGAGAACGATGTTCTCTTCATCAGGACAATATATGTACTAAAACTAAATTATCAAGCATAGAATGATCTTCTAAGCAACCCCCTCCCCCCTGTCTATCTTCTAAGCTCCTCCTCTTTCCGCCCCTCTCCCCCCTCCCCTCCAACTAATTTCATTTCCACCCACGCCAGTCTTTCTATGCTTGATAATTTAGTTTTAGTACATATATTGTCCTGATGAAGAGAACATCGTTCTCGAAACATGTCGACTTTTTAAATAAAGATTATTGTGGTAAAAACAAAGTGTTTTAATAATTCAATTAATAAAATGGTGCCACAAAGTGAATTTGCAAAATTTGAAGAATAAATGATTATTTTTGTTTATTGTGTTTGGATTTATCCAATTATTAAATTTGTGTTTATCTTGTAATCCCAAAAGAAAAAGGAAATTCGGGAATTCTTAACTGAAGAATGAGATTGGTGTTTTTTTTATTAGGATTTATTTCTTACTTAGTTTTTTAAATACGGTTAAAAAAATGTGTTACCGAAGTCCGTAAAAACAATGTTTTAATAGATTTCAGATCTTTTTTCATAATAAAAATTAGAGATGCGTGGCCAATTTCACGTAAAAGTATTAAGCACTATGAATACAATCAAATATTTTTTACTGAGATATACAGCATAGTAGGTACGTATTACGTTACCCCCCCCCCCCGAATACTGTGAAAGGGTCAACTGCACCTCAGGCTGATAATCAATATTATAAAAGAAAGTAAAAAAAAAAACGTGCGGACAGCAAAAACTCAGAAACGTGCCCCGGTACGAACAAGGGAGTTATATGGTGTGGTAGATTTTTATCCCCCCTAGTGAATAAGGGTACCCGTTTTTACCTAAAGTGTGTGCTTTTGAATATATAAGGGCTGGAAGTTTCGCCCTCTTGAAATTTCTAGAACTCTCTTCCGGAAAGTTCTAGAAGGTTCCATAGAGCTCTAGAAAGTTCTGGAAGGAGTGGCGGAGTATGTCGTGGAATGTTCGGGAATAGGGAATTGGGAACATCATTGTGGAACATTCCAGAACACTCTCGAATGTCGTCCTGAGCGAAGCCGGGTAACCCAGCTAGTACCTAAATAAAATCGTTAAAATCGATGTTTTGTGTTCCCATTTTTCTCTTCCAAAACTGGACCTATTTTTAAGATATTTATAAGTGGAATTAGTGGAACGTATCAGAACATTTTTTCATGTATGAGAGCTATTTTAATATACCTACAGTTGGCGAATATCTAGTACTGCGTGTTTATTAAAAAGTGGCTCTGATGGATGAGAGGGAGAAAATTTGAAGATGATCCCAACCAAAAGTTTCTGGACGGTCACTAAAGGGTAGAGAATGGATGCTGCACAACCTCCCCATCCTATAATGCCGTATGGATTGAATCATATGTTTGCGACTTAAAGGGTAAATCTTCAATTGAATCATGTAATTGTGATTTTTAGCGTAAATCTTGGACTGAATCAGGGATTTGCGATTTATAGCACATATATCTATAAATAATTAATCGAAATCGTGACATCATGAAATTGCAAATAAAAATAATTATCTAGGTACTCACGATTTTTTGAGTGGCTTTCGTAATTAACTCGACTGAATTACCATCTAGTTCCTAGGCAATGTACAGATAGTTCCTAGAGGTGTGATCTACACCGATTTTAAAGAAAACGGTTGTCGCCAATTTACACAAGACCTTTGTCTTCTATGTCTCAGACGGGCCATTGAAACTATTACCATTTATCTGATCACGAAAGTATTTAGATATTTGACAATGTTTGATCAATTTCAGCATAAGTAAGGTAAATTTGAGCTTACTTCTGGCACACAGACACGTCCACAGCACACTATCTGTTTATCTTTTCAGTATTCCTAGCAGTTCCTAGGCTAATAAAACTCAATGCTCAATGTTTTCCAAACAAAAATACCCAAAACACAATAAACTAACGGATGTTTAATCAGATGTTGAATTAGGTAGGAACCGGCATAGACCCCGTCTTTGGTTACTAATTATTCATAAAAAATAATAACAAAAATATTGACTAACTTCCCATATTTTCGGAAAACGAAAATAGATTCTTTGAAACAAATATTTTTCTCGGTTAACTTGTACAGCGCGGTTTTTACTGAAATAATAACTTTACTGATGATTTAACCGTTTTAAGAGTTTTGTGGGATTGTCTGTGAGCACGAAGGCAAATTTCCCTTACTCACAACTGAAAGCTCGAACAACCCTTTGAGATCATGTTAAACCGTTTGAAATAGTTTGAATGTTGAATTATCCTTACCTAAGCAAAACTTTGAATGGGTTTTTCTCTAAACTTTTTTAACACGTATTCAATCTGGTTGACAACATATTTAATATACTATACATCCGATTTGGACGCACTGCACGATTTGGGCCCCTAACCGATGCGGAGCCCCTAGGCAGTTTCCTATACTGCCTTATGGATAATACGGTCCTGGCCATAGTGACTGCATTTTTGAAAAGTTTAAGACTTGGTGCATGGTGCATGCAAATCGGATGTATAGTTTTTCTAATAGATTGTCAACCGGGTTGAAAAACGCAGTTTTGCGTTCAAAATTTGCTGAAGGTTAATTCAACATACAAACTGTTTAAAACGGCTTCATATAAGATGCTGTATCTCCGTCAATTTTATGAATTTCCTTACCAGACTTCTGTTGAAAGCAGTCTTGGTAAGAGATTATTTTAATCAGAAGTTAGAGGTCATCCATAATTAGAAAACATCAGCCATATTTTACACAGACCTGGATGTCGTATATAAGTATAAGGAATAACAGAGGGCCAAGGTTTGATCCATGGGGGATTCCCGATAATCCTGGAAATGGCTTAGATTCATATTCATTAAGAAGATATTAGTAATTGAGCATTTATTTTCTGAATTGGTTACAGCATATTTAGGTATTTTGTTCGGTGGGGAGTACATACACCACTAGCATTCTCCAGATAGACCTAGGATTCAAGGGATCCTTTTAAAATTGGCGATATCAGTTTTATTTTAATTAGATATATATCGCATTTCCAGGTATTTTCTATTCGGTGGAAATAATGAAATAAAAATTATTGTTGGAGTCGTTAAAAGGTTTTTATTGGCCACACGGGTTTCATAACGTTAAAAAAATAATTAGTTTTGAAAATCAGTTGAGTATTGTTATCTTTCCAGTGGGGAATATTTTTTTTTTGATTTCCATACAAATTTGAATGAAAACAATTGTTCCATTTAGCACGTGTTCTGTCTTACTTCCGCTCGTCTGGTATCGTAGATCTCCATTTGCATTTTGAAATCATAGTGAAACGCAGTTGTGTATTTAAAATTTAAGACCCGATTGACCAAGTATTTGGATCACGAAACAAGTTCACAAGGCATTTCTTGTTCCTCTTTATTATATGTATCCGACAGTGATGTCCTCGTGAAATGTCACTGAGAAATAGTATTTTGTCGTAGTTACGTCTACTTATTGATATACCAAAAAGGGAAAACAGGTGAGTAGTTGTAGTAATTGTGTCAGTAGATACTGTATACCCACACAGTTTGAATTTTCGAAAATTGTTAATAGTGCGCCAATAATATTTGCTGATCTTTATATATTTTTTCATTATCACTTTTATGATTGTATTTTATTTAATTTCATTTTATAAAAAAAAAATAGTTTTATTTTATTTTAAGTACTTAAATTTTTTATTTCATATTATTTTTATTGAATTTCATTGATCACACATTATCATACCGATAACGTCAATTTGAAATGCTATAAATGACAAAATGTTAATTGTTTACGAGAGTTCAGAGAAAAAAGTTATATATTTATTAATCATATCTCGTGTTCTTGTGGACCTATAATTATGAATGTTTTTTTATAAAATAACATTGGACAGTAGAATTTTCAGACTACTTTACAGTTTTGTAATTTTTTTTAATAACAGTTTTTCAGAAAAAAAACCTCTTAAAACGCACGTCGTAAAAGGCGCACTTATTTAACCCATTTTTGGATTTATTGTCCTTTACAGCATGTTAAATTTAGGCTTTCGATATAATGTACAGCACTTCATCTACCTGGTACCTAAAATTTTCAACTTTCTCCATGACAACCTAAATACATACTGACTCTTTACTTTCAAAAACATGAAATAACGCCTTGGAACCATATATCTGCAACACATTTCAATTTCAATCATAATATCCATAAATTTTACACTCCATCCATCTAATCTACCTTCATATCTTCCCCCAATCCCTATCTAACTTTCCTCATTTAAATACTACGTAAAATATTTTAAACTTAATCTGAATTATATAATCGAATTACTATTATTGTCAAGCATATTATGTATAATTCGAATCTGTTAACTTCACCTGCCATAACACAGCGACATCTCTAGCATGGCTGGTGAAATAATACTAAAAAATGTAATTTTTTTTTCGTGAAACTAACAAACAATTTTTTTTTTGAAAATACAAAATATTGTTGAATCATTAAAAAAGAACAATAAAAAAGCATCTCTGAGAGAAGGTACTTTGTTCGCATCAAGGTGAACTACCTACATAATAACAATCAGTAGTATTTTCAAGAGATAATTTTGAATTTCAACAAATAATTCCTTTTAACGCTTTTCATTCGTAAACCGTTTAAAAAATCTGAATTAGAAAACGTGCTAACTGTCCCAAAGAAGTTTATGTGGTAGGTACTAAACAAACGACCGTTTTCGAGATGGGTCCAAAAGATTAAAGCAATTTAAACCAAGTTTAAAGCCATTCTTGTTCTTTAAACTGGAAAGATAATTTAATTTTGATAAATTAAGGCTGTGCTGGTAGGTGCATTATAATGTGACCAACCCAAAAAGGGTTGCAATTAATTTTTTGGAAAATAAACTTGAATGTGGAAGATATTTTAACTAAGCAACTTAAAATCTGTATTATGCTGTTTTTCCTTTTTTTATGCGACACTTCTCAAGAGCGCCTCTCTGTTTACAGTACAGTGTAAAGATATATGAACTATTGGTTACACCCGGTTGGGCGGCGTTGTGGTGCGGGTTAAGGAAGAAGTTTTTTTTTTACAATAATTACACACAGAAGGCCCAGAGGAAAAAAAATTAGACGTGTGCAGTTCACACGCGATAGAAGTGGAACTTTCAGAAAACTAAAGTGGACAATAGTGGGGAGTCTACGAAGCACCGCACAAAAAGGAGACCGATTATATTATCTGAACTATCTCATTATCTCATAGGCTAAATCCCATAGATGTTTTTGTTTGTCTCTTTTTATAGTAACTATCTCATAGGCTAAATCCCATAGATGTTTGTGTTTGTCTCTTTTATAGTAGCTATTTTTCGTTTCATCGAGTTTCAAATCACAACGGTGCTAAAGAAGTTTTTTTACTCAGGGCCTAAATTATCTTTGGGTTTTCTGTGTGGAGGGTATTTTTAGGGAAAGAAAGGAGAGGAAGTTCTGGGAATTAAAAATATATGAGAAGTGCGTAGTAATCTGGGGTCAATGTGTTCAAGAGTGTTCAACGTATGAATTCATCCCTCCCACTGCGGTGTAATGTAATGGGTCGAGAGTCCTACTAGAGAAGCCAAAATTTCTCCCTTCCAGTCTCTCCCGACACGGCCCGCCACGTACGGTGGGCAAAAGCATCCGTCAAAACCTAGACAAACCTCACCCCAAGAACTCGGGCACCCCTGCTACCAAACGTGGCAAACCACTTAGGGTGAACATGGCAGTATGTTGGTTATTTAATAAATGGTTCTCAGGGGAGGCGGTACCCATACCCGCTTCCCAAATTCATGTAGTGATATATATAGTATGAAAAACGATAAGGTTAGTTTAGGTTAGGTTAGACAGCTCTATTCACATTATAGACATTAAAAAGTATTCACATCGTCGAAGTTGATCAAATTAAGACATCAAAAACTTTTCCTGTTGTGTCTAAAATAGTTTTCCCATAAAATGTTGAATTTTATGTCTTTCTTCCTATTCTGAAATCACAAAGGCGCTTTCTAAGAAGAAATGCCACTTGGTATACGCGTAGATACAAAGGATGTTTTTTTAAGCTAAAACTGCAAACGAAGCGTTTTTGTGGATGTAATGGAGTTTTATAGGGTCACTTGTGGATTGTAAACAGTAATTTTGCATATTTTGGACAACGCTGCTATTTCAACATAACATTTTCTGAATACGATTTTATTTATTTATTTATTATTGTTATACGCCCATAAGGGCTTTTACATAGATTATAACTAAGTTTTACAAAAGTTATCGAGTTAGAATTTATACCAAACGTTATAAAAGTGAAAAATTAAAAAATATATATAAGTAGTTTTTGAAGAACATGGCGTAAAGAAATATTTTAAACAATATAATATTTGACAATGACATAATATACAACATTACAATAACACATCAAATCGTTAAATATATTAAACCCGTTTCAATAATTTGTAGGATTCCACAAAGTGTTGGTTTAATTTGCATTTAAGATTGTAAAGGGAATCAGCAAATATATCTATAATACCACCAAACTTGTTGCCCAAATTATGCATCCTATTGGTAAGCGAGTGTGATTGATAGTTGTTGTGTATGCGTCGCAAAAGAATGTTGTACTTTGTCTAGTATTCCTTGTCGGTACATAGAGTTTAATAGCAGCAACGATGGCAGGGCTGTCAATAAGGTTGTTCATGACTCTGTATAATAAAATTAGATCTGAAATGGTTCTTCTGTCAGACAGCGCAATTAAATTAAGTAGATACATCATATTTACATAATTTATGTTTTCTATTGGAATTTTGAGTTTGAAATTTAAGTACCTAAGAAATTTGTGTTGAACCCGTTCTAATTTGTTAGAGTGTACTTTATAGAAAGGAGACCAAATAGGTGAATTATATTCCACTTGGCTTCTAACTAGTGAACTGTAGAGTGTTTTCATGCAATACAAGGTCTTAAAATCAGTTAGGGTTCTACAAAGGAAGCCAAGAATCTTTAAAGCCTTATTAGTTATATCATATACATGTGCTGTGAATGTTAAGTTTGATTCGAATATAACGGCCAAGTCACGAATTTGTGATACTGGTGTTAATTTAACATTATTTAAATTATATTCATGTAAGATATAAGAATGAGTTCTGTTTTCAAAGCATATATGGATAATTTGGAGCGTTGTTGTTTAAATGTTAGTCTTTTATAATAACACTAGCTGACCCGGCGGTAATTAAGGGAAACTCGCTAGTTGATCATAAATATTGTCAAAACGTGAGCGCAGTTTGACAGTTCAATTTGAAAGTTTACCCTTTCTTTGTGAGTTCTATTTGAGCAAAAAAAAACACCCGCCATAAATGTTTTACAGCGTGGGGCAATAAAATGGGCAATCATTAAAATTTTACGACATCAAAACCTCAAAACTCTTACAAAAACATACCCTATAGTGAATACATAATTACCGGCTTCTTCTATTAGACATTTTGCGTGGGATTTCTGAGAAATTGGAACATTTATTATTATTTGACGAATACGTTCCCGGATTTGAGACATCAAATGACTTGCCTCCAGAAATAAATAATTGGTTATTTCGTGTAATATGGGATTGAGATTTCACTATGCTCCCAGTCCCACAGGATTAAAAACTAAAATAAATCAAATAAAAATACATGTATCACAGCGAATGTGGACGCGATCACAGTAATTGCACAGATATGTTGCTTGCGTACAGCATGTTTCTTGCTATTGACTTAAGTTAAGAAAAAATCCAGTAAAATTGAAAAGGTTCATTTTTTGTTCCATGAATAAAACCGAAAAGTAACAAAACAAAAATTCACACATAAGAATAGTAACAAAAATAATAAAACTAACCATTCACACATAAGAATAGTAACAAAGTCAAACACAAACACAAGAGAATAGTAACCAAACTAAACATAAACACAAAAGATTAGTAACAAAACAGAACGGTAACAAAACCAAACATTAACACATGAGAATAATAACAAAAGCAAAAATTAACACACGAGAATACTAAAAAAATAGAACAGTAACCAAATCGAACATCAACAAAAGAGAATAGTAACAAAATCAAACATAAACACAAGAGAATAGTAACAAAACAGAATGGTAACAAAACCAAAAAAACAACACTAGAGAGTAATAACAAAAGCAAATGTTAACGCAAGCGAATACTAAGAAAATAGAACAGTAACAAAACCGAATATTAACAAAAGAGAATAGTAACAAAATCAAACATTAACACAAGATAATAGTAATAAAATAGAACAGTAACAAAACCGAACGTTAACGTAAGAAAATAGTAACAAAACAGAATACGAACAAAACAGAACAGTAACAAAATCGTACAATAACATAAGAGAATAGTAACAAAACCAAACATCAACACAGTAGTGTAGTAACAAAACAGAACAGTAACAAAACCGAACATTAACAAAAGAGAATAGTAACAAAACCAAATATCAACACAAGAGTATAGTAACAAAACAGAACAGTAACAAATTCGAACATTAACAAAAGAGAATAGTAACAAAACCAAAAAACAAATCACTAACGTTTTTAGATTTTCACGGCTAAAAGCATTTTCGTTATTTGTTTTTGGGATGTTATGCCGTGTTGCGCTACCTCCTTCTTTAGCCGACGTTTCGGACAGCGTTGCAGTGGCCATCATCAGGGCAGATGATGATGGATACTGCAACGCTGTCCGAAACGTCGGCTAAAGAAGAAGGTAGCGCAATATGGCATAACACCCCAAAAACAAATAACGAAAATCAACACAGGAGTATTATAGTAACAAAACAGAACAGTAACAAAACCGAACATTTAAGAAAAGTGTAGAAACATAAAAAAAACAACAAACCTAACCAACTCTAACCTAAACTAATCTATTCTTTTTACATGTTCTGTTTTGTTTTATTTGGATTCCTTTATTTGCTTTTTAAAATATTATGTACACACTAAAATTTGTCAAATAAATGTTAAATTGCTCGGAGTATAAAGTACTAATATTGTGCAACCCGTTCGACCTATATTCATGTTTTTTTTCAAAAATTTTAAGTTTCTTATCAGTGAAGTAGTTAAAATTAATTTATTGTAAATTCTGACGACCTTGTTTACATCATGTTATCACTATTTACAAAAACAAAGGGATATGTATACAACCTAATTTGTAAAGCTAAATAAACAGGCCCTTTAATTAACATCTGTATTTGCATGGAAACAACTAGATTCATAAATATTTTTTTCAGGTGGTATAAATACGGAAGAAATCGCAGTTAAATCTATCAGTTACTACTGAAGTTACAGCTATCGGGTTCAAAATTAACTAAGAGAAGATATTAATTTAAAATGAAGATTATTTGTTTGGCTTTGGCAATTTTTTGCTTGGTTTCATCTACGCAAGCACAGTGGCCGAATAACAACACTTTCATATGTAAGTTTTTACTATACTTTATTATAGTTTGTACGAAGAATGAAATAGATAATGATTAATGTAGATGTGTATATACTCACATAGACTTGATTCTAAGTTGGCATGGAACCCATTTTTTTATATAGGGAAGACTTCTAGAAATTGTAACACTAGAGTTAAGAGAGAATAACCAGACGAAACCGGAAATATGTCATTTTTAAATCAAATTTTAGACGTATTAACTTTTTTCCACAAAAAAGTATAAATTGATTTCGAAAGATTGTTCTTTTATCTCGTAAAGTTATGTTTCAGATTGTGAGAAAATATGTTTATTAAACGACTTCGAAAAGGAGGAGGTTCTCAATTCGACAATTTTTTTTGATTTTTTGTTTGTTGAAAACTTGTGCTTCCCGTGTGGTCCCATTTTAATTTGGTCCAGTTTTGACAATGGTACCCAGAAAAAACCATATAAGTCTTAAATTTGCAATAAAATTATACTATTTGCTTAAATTCGCGACAAATGGACGAATAACTCACAGATTTCGATGATTCTTTTTTGTAAAACTTCTTTACGCACGCTCGTCACTAAAAATAAAAAAAAATTAACAAAACGAAAAACGACTTAAAAAATGCACTAAAAAGTAAAAAAATAATTTCATATTCTTCTACAAGTTAACAACTTACTTTTTCTACTCATCAATATGTAGGTACGATTGTTATTTTTGTAGTCGGTGTCAGCCAACCAAACCTACCATGGCTATGTAGGTACGATTGTTATTTTTGTAGTCGGTGTCAGCCAACCAAACCTACCATGGCTGACACTGACTCCAAAAATAACAATCGTACCTACATAGCCATGGTAGGTTTGGTTAGCTGACACCGACTACAAAAATAACAATCGTACCTACATATTGATGAGTAGAAAAAGTAAGACGATTATTAACTTGTAGAAGAATACGAAATTATTTTTTAAATTTTTAGTGCATTTTTTGAAGTAGTTTTTTGTTTTGTTAAAATTTTTGTTTATTTTTATCATAATAAGTGTATACCGTAGGTCGTTGGCAGATTTGTTAAATTTTCACATTTCAAATCATATAATCATGCAGTTAATTAAATCAATAAATTATCTGGAAAAGCTATTCCTATTTCAGAATTTTAATTTTAGTTTGAATAAAATTATCAAAAAAAAAGATCCGCGTACATGTTTTGTGACGAAAATACTTTAGTTTATCTATTTATTTACGGTCTTAAAAACCAATATATTTAAGATTTTTTTACATTCTCATTTTGCTTAGACATTATTGAGAAATTATAAATACTTATGATCAAAAAATAATTACAAAAAGTAAATAATTTGAATAGTTTTATCATAACGCTTTTCAGCATTTTTGAATGTAGGTATAAATTAAAGCAAATTTTCAATGAAATAAAATCGATATTGAGTTATAATTTTGAAGCTGGTACGGAGAATAATTAATCTTTGTCATTGGAACCGCCCTGTACGACTGTAAGAACATTTTTCGGCGAAATTTGAATTCTCGGCCGCTAGCTGGTAAAGGAGCGCCTAAAATGTTTGAATAATAATTATTATTCTTAATTTGTCAACAAAATTTTGGAAACAAATCATTCTTTGGAAATAAATTGAGGTTTTTTTTTTTTAAATACAAACGTAATGGATTTACAATTAGATAATAGTAGAAATTGGAAAAAAGCCAATTAAATATTATTAATAACCAAATGTTTTTTAAAAATAGCCACTTTAAAAATTTATTTTCATATTCATACATCTCCAATATTATACATATATGTGCCCCGAGGGAAAATATTTTCCATGTAAAAATACCGATGTCCCAGAACACCCTTGAGGAATAATGCATTACAGTCACATTTTATACACTGTAAGCCAAGCAGTAGAAAATAAAATTTATAAAAAATTCCATTGTATCTATGTTCGTATTAAATACATTTTTCTTTGAAATCTTCTGTTTAATTTCGCAGTTGTTACATGGTAGGTTCGAGTGCATTACAAAAATAAAATAAAGCGTAGAAACATGGGATAGGAAATGCAGTAATCGTGTCAGGCACATACTCGAACGCTTGGAAACATCTGCTATTTTATTATTGTGTACTTCCGTGAAATCATGAACAGGCACTTCCATATATTTCTCTATCCGGGCAAAAAGGGTATACCAGCTTGATAAAAAAGTATTAGGACCGGCCACCGTGTGAAGCTGTCAGTTACCCGATTGGAATTATTTTTGTTAATTAGGTTACCACATCGAATCAACAAAAATATTTCATGATGTATTTTTCTTACTTTTTGCTGATGACCTCAAAATGCTTAGAATTATTCAAAATATTTACCATTGCAACATTCTTCAAGATAATATCAACAAATTGTTAATTTGGTGTAATGAAAATAGACTTTACTTAAATATCTCAAAATGCCAAGTAGTTAGATTTTCCCGAATAAAAAATCCAATGATATTTAATTACAACATTGATAACAATACTCTCGAGACATTAACACAAATTAAAGACTTAGGCATCACTTTTCAATCAAATATTTCATTTATTAACCACATAATGGAAATCTCTAATAAGGGCTTAAAAATGTTGGGATATATAACTAGGCTAACTAGAAATTTTAACAATATAAAGTGTATTAACATGTTATATTTTGCGTATGTAGAAGTCGACTTGAGTGCAATTCTCCCGTATGGAACCCATATTATAATATACATGTACAAACTGTTGAAAGAATACAAAACAAATTCTTAAGTTTTCTAAATTTTAAAATGGGTATTCCAGCAATTAAAACTATTTTAAATGAAATGAATATGCTCAAATTGTCAGACAGAAGAATTTTCACTGACTCTCAAAATTAAAATTCCAAATGATTTAGTTGATAGTCCGGTATTGCTTGAATTGATAAGCTTCCGGATTCCACTACGTGATACTAGAAGTCAGGATTTATTTCAGTGCAGAAATTCTGGAACTAAGTACCATATGTATTCCTCTTTACCCAGAATACTAATGGAGGGAAATAATTATACCAAGTCAGTGGACATCTTCAATTTATCTTTAAACAAATACAAAATACTGTTACTGAGGCAGTTCAGTTATGTACAATAAATACGTAATATTTCTTTGTAAAAGAAATATATATTTTATTTAATCACAGTTGAATTTGTAAATTTCTTAAGTAAAATCCCGAAAAAGGGCATAAATAAATAAATCGTCATTGACGCTTCCCTCCAAATATCAGCGCCATAGCTTGTCGTTTGTAAAAGTTACACATACCAAGCGCTGGCGTAAGTGCGTTGCACTTGATATGAACTACTTTGAAGAGAATCACATATTTTTTTTATGAATAAACCTGTACTTTCTTTTTTAGGAATAAAGTCCTAAAACTTTTTGATCAAGGTGTTATGTGCATTGCCACGTATATGTATGTAAGTATGCACATGTGCAGGAACGTGCAGAGATGTATTCACACAGTTACACAATGTTATGAAGTGAAAATCACGTAGGATAAAACCAATATTTTTTGCTGAGCATTTTAAAAGTGGGCCAACTTCAGTTCGGCAGTTCAAGTGCTGCGCTGAACGTAAAATATGCTTGACCAAGAGAGCGTTTGATGTAGTTAGTGATAGTTTAACGTAGCGATTGCTTAGATTCATTGGTGAAACTGAGCAATCGAAGCATGAATTGTAAGTATTTTTTCAGGTACAATAAACAAATAATCATTTTACTAGCCATTATTTTACCAAATAATAATTTTATTTTGTTAAACATTAAAAAATAAATAAAAATATCAAACGAAAAAATTTAAAATTCAAAAAGTTACTGGGTCTCGAAGTGGAGGGTCACAAAAAAATGGCGAGCCCTGGTTGACACGCTTGCAACCGCAACCCTACTAGTAATCAGAAAAAAAAACAAATTAATTCATAATCCAAACAAATGCTGCTATGGCCCGAACTAAGGAAAAGTAAAAAAAAAAAATCGTAAGATGCGGCTGTCTGAAATAAAAAGAAATTTTTACCAGTGTTTTTGACTTTTCCGAATTTAAAAAAAAAAGAAAAATTGAAATTTTGTTATAGAGAAAGTGCGATAGAGTAATGTATAGAGAAGGCTCACGCCAAATTTCAAGTAAATTGGTTCCGTAGAACTTGAGATATCATGTCAACCGTTTCGAAAAAAGTAGTTTCGAGAAAAATGCGTTTAACATTTTGGTCTTTTTTTGATTCTAGTTAGATTCCGTCTAAACCGCGACACTAAATTGGCTATAAATTTTTAAATTATTCGAATTTCCAAAAATCCTTTAATGGAGATATTTTTGAATATCTAAACTATCGAAACATGATTTTTTTTCTAGACTAGAATACTCCCTTAAAGACTTATTTTGCTCACTTCGTTTCCTTTTAATGGTAAGCGTCCATCTGTCCGCGCCGGCCGCAACGCACGCACGGCACGCAACAGATTTTTCTATATCTTTATCGAAAAATCCGGCCCGCACCGACTACCGGTATTTGCCGATAGTGGACGCAGTGCTGTACTAATTCATATAAAGATATAGAAAAATCCGTTGCGTGCCGTGCGTGCGTTGCGGCCGGCGCGGGCAGATGGGCGCTCACCATAAATGGATTATTCTTTATGATTTTACATTGTAGAGGGGGTATTTCCTTTTTTTTGAATGAGGAAATTCACTCTAAAAAGAGTGCTTTGTGCCGAAAAAGTTAAAGAAGATAGTTATAGAAAATACGCAAGAATTGTTGAGAGACAGCAAATACGGAATACTGGGGGAAGAATGGTGGGTTGTTTTGATGAGAAAACGATAAATACTTTTGAAGGAAGAATGTTTTTTACAATTAAAAAATCCATGGTCAAGAGTCTCCTCTTCCACACCGCACTGGCAGAGTGGGGGTACTTCCTCAAAAACTATCGTCTTATAAAATTGACAATAGTAAACCGTTGAAACTGAAATTTTAAGCTATTTAACGAACACAACAATAAATTGCAGTAAATTTATTAAAACCGTTTTGAAAATCAATCGGTTGTAATCTTAGATGAATTAAGGACCATTAACCAGCCAGCGGTCGAGAATTCATATTTCGTCGAAATATGTTCTTACGATCGTTCAGGGCGGTTCCAATGAGAAAGATTAATTATTCTCCGTACCAGCTTTTTTAAATAACTCAATATCGATTTTATTTCATTCAAAATTTGCTTTAATTTATACCTACATTCAAAAAAGCTAAATGCGTGATGATAAAAATATAACAATTATTTACTTCTTGTAATTATTTTTTGATCACAAGTATTTATAATTTTTCAATAGTGTCTAAGCAAAATAAGAATGTAAAAAAAAATCTTAAATATATTGGTTTGTAAGACCGTAAATAAATAGACAAAACACGTGTGCGGATCTTTTTTTAAATGATTTTATTTAAACTAATGATAGTTGTTTCACTGAACTAGGTCCAGTGGACATACTTTAGCGGCCCGTTCATATAAATATCTCATAAGGCTATCTTGCTACACTTTTGTTTGATTAGTATGAATATAAAATGTTTGAATTTTTATAACGTCATTGGTTGTAAGCATTTTGAACGTTTTCAAACAAAACTATAGCATATAGAATCATGTAAAAAATAATGGTAGAGTGATTAAGTACGTAGGACAAATTAAGTGGAAAAAAGTTTTATTATAATCTATTATAATGGACTTCTACCACGAATTATCAGTTTCAAAAATAGAAATATTACGTAGGACATGTTCAAATATACATGGCGGCATTTCTATACAATAAATTACAACTACAAACCCTTAATATCCCTTTAAAACTACCCTGGATCTTGTTTATTATTATAATCCCCATGATTTTATAATTCATAATACTTATCTAATTATTTTTATTTTGCTTATGATAAAAGCCAGCGGGAACTTGACCTGTGCGGACAAGAAACTAATAGTGGACTATCACAATGATCTCCGCAGAAGAGTGGCTAATGGGACCCTGCCCGGTCAACCTAAAGCCTCCAACATGAATATGCTGGTAAGGCTTTGACACTACATTATTCATTATAAAGTTTATCATCGTCATCATCTCTAACTCTTCCTTTAGGGTTGATTCCAGCATTTGTCACGGCAACGAAACACTTGAACTGATACGGTTTGTATCGAACTCAAGATTGGTTCTGTCGTTTGTCACAGCAACGAAACACTTGAACTGATACGGTTTGTATCGAACTCAAGATTGGTTCTGGTGTTTGTCACAGCAACGAACTACTTGAACTGATACGGTTTGTATCGCCCTCAAGATTGGTTCCAGCGTTTGTCACAGTAACGAAACATTTGAATTGATACGGTTTTGTATCGAATTCGAGATTGGTTCCGGCGTTCGTCACAGTAACGAAACGCTAAACTATTACGGTTTGTATTGAACTCGATATGGTTTCCGTGTTTGTCACACCAACGAAATACTTGAACTGTTGAACGTTTTGTATCGAACTCAAGATTGGTTCCGGTTTTTGTCACGGAAACAAAAATTATGAACTGGGGGTCTAGCACTGTGAAATCGATAACTTTATAACATCAGATCAATAGGCGTAACTTCCGAAGATTTTATAACGATACCCCGAGCACGGTCTTGCTGTTGATAGTTGAACCGATATTGACAGGAAGAATCGATATACGCTGGCAAAATTGGCGGATCTGTCTACAACGTCAAAACCGCAAAGAAAAAAAATACTCATAAATTAACAATTTCGAATAGAAATACAAACTTTAAAAGTACTTTTTGAGACTAAACGGGATTTTATTAGTTGATGAGGTCTTTAGTTATATTTGAACCACTTTCGTTTTTCAAATATCGAACGGAATAATTTGATAGCGTCTTATATTAATTAACCGCATATTCGATTTCTTTCAATTCTAAGAGCTTCGTAAGTTCACCTCCATTTATCTCATGAATAAGCCAGTTATTTTGCATAACGAACGCACATCATTAAAATTTGTTTATATTGACAGTTAACCGTAGCTTATCTGAGAATATGGAAGCCGCGCTACAATTTGTCAATCGTAGGTCTTTTTTTTTTTTTTTACAGTTAATACCGCACAAGAATCTCAACTGCTCCCGTCTGGAGCCAGTGAGACTATGGCATCCCCAATTGGGGTATGTTGTGAGGCTGAAAGGTAGTGGGGAGGGGAAGGAGGTGGGGAAGAGGAGGGTTGGGAAGTACCTGGCTATTCAGATCTGGTCCCCAAACACGGCTAAAGCCATTTTCAAGCAACGTTTCAATTCTGAATGGTGGTCTTACACCAGGGCGAAACTGATAGTATCTTCCACTCTGGAACGTGCCGCAAATATACTATATATTATTTTAAATGAATTAATTGTGAAATAACACAAATTAATCAAATAAAATTTATTTGCGCACGCCGGGTTCGAACCCGCGACCTCCGGATTGTGAGTCAAGAGTCTTAGCCACTGGACTACGGAGGTTGTCTAAATATTACTTATTAATTATTGACCGTGTTCACAACTAACGCCAACTTCTCACAGGTGACGAATTTAGTCAATATCGTATTGACATAGAATTTTATCGATTGTCCATGAAAGACCTCTTGAGACACTTTTTATCGAACTCGAAATTGGTTTTTGTGTTTGTCACAGCAACGAAACACTTGCACTGGTACGGTTTGTACCAAATTCGAGATTTGTCTCGCGTTTATCGCGACAATGAAACATTGTTTGTATCGAACTCAAGAAGGAGTTTGACAACCCGACGGATCCCTATAATTATTCGGCGATGATGCTGGTCCAACAGATTTATTATCAACATGTTCAAAATATAAATGATAAGTATGAACTTTGTGTGTTACAGGTATGGGACGATGCCTTGGAGGTCCTCTCACAGAATTGGGCAGACAAAATGTCTTTCAAGCACAGCCCTGTCGCCGTTAGGAAAGATCGTAAGGGCTTTTATTTACATTTATAATGTTTATGCATATCTTATCCATATTGGAGGTTATTTTATTTTATTTTATTTATTTTTTATTTTATTTAGGTAACAAACAGTCATACAAAATGATAATATAACAAAGAACATTCATATGTTGTAGACCAATTAAGTTCCATTAAGTTAAAATTTTGATATAGTTTTTTTACCTATTCAATTTATGTGACAAAAAAATAAACATAATTAGGAAAAACATAAAACGTAATAATGAAAAAAGTAAAGTTATTAACAAACATAGTAATACTGTTTACTACGGATGATAATATATATTCACAAAAAAGAAAAAAAAAGTATTTTAAGTTATTAATATATTAAGCTGCATTTTATATGATTTCAAGTCATGGTTGAAAATGTCTATATCTCGTAAGGCATTGTAAGTTTCACAGATACGTATTATTACAGAGTTTTGCGCGTATTTGGATTTACTGTGTGGTATTCTAAATAAGTCGTTCGATCTGGTATTTTGTTTGGGGCAACGAAATGTAATATTTTCTAACAGATATGATGAATCAACAAGGCAGTTCATGATTTTGTATAAGAATAATGCATCAGAGATTTTTCTGCGTTTATATAAGGCGATAGGGTCAAATTGATGATCACTAAAGCGATACGATAGGTGTTTTCTAAATTGTTTCTGGATATTTTCAATGCGATGAATATATGTTTGATATTGAGGATCAGTGGCGGCTGGTGTTCATAAAAATAGGTGGTGCGCTAAAATAATAATAATAATGGTCTTTATTTCAAGATGTGGGAAGGTGAGTGCAATCCCACACATACCATAGAGATATCCCATAAATCTTGGACCTACCTACTCTAATTAAAATAAATTCAATTATGAAAAAAATCCTACCTATTTGTAAATTAGGTCGATCCTCCATTATCTCTGGGTGCATGCAACACATTGAGTCTAAATTAATTATATTTATTAAGATAGATTAAATTCTTTTAAAGTTTAACAACATCGTTCAATTTAAACAGATGTCATAAGGATTGTGAGGAACAACTCACTGAAAAAGCATTCCATATTCCATTATTTTAAAAGAGTTCTAGTGAAATAAATATTGATCCATCACCATTTGTAAAGTCGCCGCGATTGTAAATTCAAATTCAATAACAGTTGACTCCTATCCAGAAAATTGTATTTAGATACTTATTGGCACGAAAATCGAGTTAAAAAAATGTTCAGTTTATCACACATCCGAAAGTCTTCCTTACGCTCCGTAACTCCAATGAAATATATACCATAATAACTCATAACAAATAATGTCCGCAATGTTTGTTGTTATGCTGTCGTTGGTCGATGCTGAGTGAAACATAGCATGAAAAAGAGTAGATATTAAAATAAAGACACGATATGGATAATAATATGACAAAAACGCGTCCCCGTTTAACATGCTACAGAACGAACCATTCCTTTTGATGGTGGAAATTTTTGGATCGTCACCCGCGATTTCGTAAAATTTGCAAAGCATTCAACCTACCTACGATTTTGGCTCATTATAGAATTATAGAAGAACTCCTGTGATCGCTTTGCAAAATGAACCACCACTCTGAATATAGGCACACAACGATCTGCTTTGTTACGCGGGCAGTCCATTAGGCACCTATATTACGCATGCATTATAACCGAGTGTATATTGTGAACTGTGATGAGGCGTGTCGGAAATAAATATGTTTTTTGGCACTCGGAAATTTTTAGATTTAAATTAATTAATTAGATTAGATTTAAATTAATAGATATATTTTGGGAGTGCGGCGCTCCTCCGCACCTTAGAGCTGGCCGCCACTGTTGAGGATTCCAAATTACTATTATTATAATTATTATCCACAACTTACCCGCCCTGGTATAAGTAATGTATAATACGATTCTAATTTTTTCGTTAGACGAAGCTATATTTATTTATTTTGAACGAATCTACACCTCCAGTGTCCCTGCATACGTTATTAGTAAGCAGTATGCAAGTGCTTAACAGGAAAAACAAAATAGGTTAGTAAGACAAATATGAATTAAATAGGACGAAAAAAACTCATTCACGAGGCTCCATGAGGCTGCATTGCATCGTGTAAAAACCTGCAAGCAGCTGTATAAAATAGAGAACATAAAAAACACAATAAATCTCAAATTAATTTGTAACTACCAACAAAAAATGTGAGTTTTTTAATTAATGTCTTAATTACTAGTATTAGAAATACTAAGTACTCTTTTTTAAAGGTGATGAAATACCCTTTCAAATTTTATTATTAGAATAAAACAAATAAGTTTAAAAATATTAAAATTTTTAATGCAAACATCAAAAAGTTTTAAAAGGGGCTCACCTTACATTTTTTCCAACTAAAATCCTTTGATTATATATGTAATGTCCTAAAATCACAGATAACGAAACAAAAAAACATAGACAAATGTATTATAGATTAGTTTCATAGGTCGGAAATTTTAGTTCATAAGAGGTACACATTTTAATTTTTCTATGGTTAACTTCTGGATTTGTTCTCAAATGCGAACAAATTAGTCCTCTTCTGCTGACCACAATTTATTCAAGCGCTTTTTGCTTTTTGCCACAATATGGCACTATTTAAAATACCTCGGATTGCTTTGCTGCCAATTTTGGAAAATTTTCGCTAATTCGTAGATATTTAAGTAGAAGTTAACGATTTTACAATATTTGTTTTATAAATCCTATAATAATATGTGATAAACGACAAAAGATAGGTGAATTCATTGGCTCTATAGAACTATAATCAGTTTGTATATCTCCATATTAAAATTTGAAGGTATGATTTTTTAAATTTAGATTTAAATTTTTTAAATTTTTGATAATTTAAATTTGGACGGGAAATATTCAAAATGCTCATCAAAAAATCTCGATCAATCGGAGAAAAAAAGTTTTAAATTACGCTGTCGCTCCAGTGGTTAAGAGGGGCCTTTCAACTTAAAAAAAACGAAAATGTTACATTTGAATTTATCTTTTTATTCTTTCTCTTTTTAACCCCCGGCGCAAAAAGGAGAGGTGTTACAAGTTTGTCGTGGTGTGTGGTTTTTTTGTTTGAAAGCTGACGTAATAGAGATGGTTCTTATCTAAAATTCATGAAAATTTGTTCAGGCGTTTAAAGGTCATGAGCTCTTTTTTGTGTCGGGGGTTACTTAAGATTTTGAAAATTTTACTTATATTATCAGTGAATTTTGACAATGTGTTTATTTTTATTTGGCAGCTCGCTGGTCCGCACTGGGTGAGTGTATCGTGTACTGCGCAGACGCCAAGTACAAGTGGAAGAGTGGGATCGACTACTGGTACAATGAATACAAGAAATTTGCCTTCGGACCCATCACGCAGATCCTCCAAGGCCACTACACGCAGGTAATTACGATCAGAAACAGCACTATTGCTGTGAATCATTTTGCTGAATACATCACGCATTTTGGGAGGTGGGTATGGGTACCGCTGTCCTATACACTATTTATTGGATAACCAACATCTTTGCCATAGGTCGCCCAAGTGGTTCGCTACGTTTGAAGACTTAAGCAGGGGTGCCCGGGTTCATGGGGTTAAATTTGTCAAGCTTCGGCGGCCGATTTGTCTGCCCACCTGCTGCGTGGCAGGCCGAATCGAGAGAGACTGGTTGAGGAGGTCTCTTGACCTCTCCAGCCATAATCCCTCGACCCATCGTCTTGCACCGCAGAAATGGATTCATACCTCAGAATCCTACCCACCTCTCATACCTATTTACTTCCCGGAACTTCTTCCTCTTTCTTTCCTTAAAAAAACTCTCCATGCAGCATCACCTAAGATGACATAGGTCCTGAAGGAAATCATTTTCCTCAGAGCCTCCTGTGTGGAGCTTATGTGATTGTTTTTTTACAAAATACGCACTAACGCACGCAAATACGCACTAACGACCGAAAAGTAAATTTGGACTAACGACCGAAAAAGCTCAAATATGCATTAAAAATATTCGAATATGCACAACTACAACCAAAAAGATTAAAATATGCACTAATTACCAAAAATGCTCAAATATGCACTAACGACCAAAAAGGGTCAAATGTGCAATACGCATGACATTAAAATATTTATTTACTTCTTTAAACGCATGATGCTTTTTTATTAGGTACATAAAGTTAACATTTTTACACAAGTGTTAGTTAGATATAGTATTAAATATGCATATTATAGACAGTTATTATATATTCGTTATTTTTTTTGGGGGTGTTATGCCGTGTTGTGCTACCTCCTTTAGCCAAGGTTTTGGACAACGTTGCAGTTGTCCGTCTGCCGGAGCACATCACACATCTGCTGAATCGGCCTGATGGACACTGCAACGCTGTCCGAAGCGTTGGCTAAAGAATTAGGTAGTGCAACACGGCATAACACCCCAAAAACCAATAACAAAAATACTTTTAGCCGTGAAAATCTAAAAACGTTCCTACCAGTTATTATATAAATTGTTGCTATTTTCGTTCCAGCTTGTTTGGGCAGCAACACAATATGTTGGATGCGGTCAAGTCTTGTTCAAGAACCCTGCTGGAAAAACCTGGAAGCTTTTCGTCTGCACTTATGGGCCCAGGTAAATATTACAATTATATATTTAAATTAAGGATTCGTTATAAGCATTCAAAAAGAAGAAGAAGATTACTGACGATGATTTAGAAGTGAGATATGTAAATACTAACGATAGAGAGAGCGCGCAAATATAAAAAAAGATTATAATGAATAGGTGAAAGCGACCGTTGTGAAAATATAATCAAAAACGAGTTTTTAAATTCAAAATAAAGCAAAAACTCTCAAGATCTGAGCTAAGTAGCATTTAAATAAATAAATAATAATAATAATCTTTATTTGGAAAACAAACAGCTTTACAAAGATGCATAAAAATAAAGAGTGCTAAAATAAAACAGTAAGCCTAAAAACATGTTTTCGCTGATACAATTTGTTTTTTTTTTGCTGACAAGAAAAACATAAAGAAAAACTAAGAAAAAATAGTAAAGAGAAGCTAAATTAAACATAAAGAAAAACTAAGAAAAAAAAAATAGTTAGGAGAAGCTAAATACTTAAATATGCATGATAAAATATAGAAAAACACAATAAAGGGTAAGCTTATGATCTTATAGGAGTATATGGATGATTTGTATGTGATTAGGGAATATGAAAATATATTGCAAATTAGGAAAAGGAATCTGATTAATAATATAATAAATAATATAATAAATAAATATAAATATGGATGTTAAGTGGTGTGTTGTGATGCATTACATTTATCTGATAGTGTTGCTTTGAATTTGTTGAAAGTTATATTGAAGATGTCTGTATATGTGAAGTGTGTGTTATGATAGTGGCAGGCTCGATGTATGAATTCATTTTGTAAATAGTTGGTGTTGGAGCGGCTGTTATAAAAAAGGGATACGTTTCTGCCATTGCGACCAGGAACTCTAATATCTATTTTTTGTAAAAGATACGGGGAAGATATCGTATTATTTAAAAAACATTGTAATTTTTTTTCATAACCATAACACGTTAAATAACAGAACCAGATATTGTGTTTTTTATAATTCTTGGAGCATATTTTGCGATTTTTTTCTAAAGAGGGAATTTCGTATAATTACTTTTTCATCTCGGCACCTGAATAGGGATTATCTTGAAATATAACAAACATTTTATTAAGAGGTTAAAAACAGTGTTCAAGAGAAGTTTGCTATATACTTGGGCTTAAGCGATATATTTGACTTACCACTCTTACCAGTAATTCCTGACATTATTTGGAGTAAAAAATGTAATTGATATTTTGGTCTCTGGTGAAATATTTGGCGTCTTTTTCTTTTTTATTATTTTTTTTTCTTAAAATCAAACGAAAAAAACTTCTACTACATGTCGTCACTGGTCACTCAGTCAAGTAACCGACCAACTCCTCACTTCGCCCTCAACTGTCCAACACCTACTTTTAATAATTTTGTGAAAAAAAAATTAAAAATGTCACCGGAGATAAAAATTTCATTTACATATTGTATTCCAAATAATGTCAGAAACCACTAGATAAAGTAAGTCAAGTACTACCCTTAACACCCTATGTACGTAGGTATGAATTCAGAATGCCGGATCTTAAATAAAATTTATAACATTGGGATCATAAAACAAAGAATAACACAAGAAGTGGACGTTTATCGTGATTCAATAATAGGTCCAATTTGGACCAATATTTCCGTACAAAACTGCGTTTCATCATGATATAAAATTTCAAGAAAGTGTAAGAGAGACAGACCGCGTGCCAAATAGTGTAGAACCAAAAGTTACTAAGTCAGTGACATATTCGTTTTCGTTCAAATTTATGATTTCATCATCTATCACGAAGAGCCTGGTTTTATTTTGTCTCTTACGAAACATGCTTATTTTGGGCTTAATATTGTTAAGATCTCTCGCTTGTGGATATGCAACAGTTCTCATCATCTCATCCTGACACCCTTTCTCTATTCGGGTTTGGGGCCCATAATCGCTTCGATAAGGCGCCTACGAGTGCCCATGTCATGGACTTCTTCAGTGTCAACGTCGTCAAGTTGCTTTCCTTACTTGGTCTGCAGGGACCCACTGGACGTCTTGCCTCTGGAATTGCTACCAGTATGTTATGTGAAAGTGGATCTTCTAGCATTCTGAGTAGATGTCCAAGTCACTACATCCTTTCTGTAAAGGGTAGCAGAATTTCAATGCCAACCTCATCTCGGATCATTTTATAACTCTTTGACCTTAAGTTGTTTTTAAATATAAAATTTCTAAACGTCATTTTTATTTTTCAGCGGAAACTACTTTGGCGTTGCTCCATACCTGGTAGGCCCTGGATGTGAAGATCTGTGCTGCAATAATCAACCCTGTGATAAGCCACTAGGAGAAAAATGCAGCATTTAGACTGGTACCACGCGACGACTTTGTGGCATACCTTCAGAAGCCAAAACAAGCAAGTGTGCCACCATGTGACAAAATTAAGCAACCCCAACAACTGTTAGCAGCAAAATGTATCAATTAGACTGGTACCACTCGACGACCTTGTGGCATACTTTAGGAGTAAGTAGTGTCTCATCTCGCCACTAAATTAAACAAATCTTTGAAAAAACTTTAGAATCTGACTGCAATTAGCATTGTTATTCTATTGTAAATAAAATAGTAACAATAATCACAATTTAAGTAAACTTAACTGAAACTTTTGCAAACATCAATTTTAACGGGAAAATCTAACCATTGCACGAAAAAAGTAAAAACAGTAAAGTAACCCAGAGTAAAAATCACAAAAACACGTTGAAATTCAGTTTTGGTTTCAATTCGATTCTCTAATACCGTAAATTCATGGTAAAATGCGGATGTTCACGTTTTGCGGAAAGTGTGTTTTCGAAAAGTTTGTGAGTTGAAAATCAGCATAAATTGCTGTCGATAAAATAATAAAATCAGGTGTTTTTCAAGCGAATAAATAGTTTGAAACGGGTTGTTTAAAACACTGTTTTCAATTAAGCATTATTTTCATAAAAAACGATTTGTCCTGTTTTCTCTATTTTACATTACTAAAGATAATCGGTTAGTAGCGGAGTGGATAAATGCATCGGTTCCCAATCCAGGCGTCGTGGGTTCAATCTTCTGCTAGCTAAATCCTCCATCAATGCACAAACAACATTTTCCAGCTAATAATGGTATTAAGGATGAAATATTACCAAATTATTCATAACGCGATTGTATCGTAAAGAAACGTTTTAAATATTTTGTATGGTGAGACTGTTACCTACAAAAACAAGAAATTTAAAAAAAAACAGATGTTGTTGAAATTTTTTAAAAATGTCCTTGCAATGGACTTAATGAAAGTATTATTTTGTATACAAAAGGATTTTTTAATCCTACGTATTATTTATTTAATTTATTATGATATTATTTAAAATTTTCTTATCTAACATAAGTAAGACCTGTTTTATCTTCTTATTTTATCTCTCTTAATTTATTTCTATTATACTTTTATCTTATTATATTCTCTTTAACAAGACTATCTCTTAATTAATGTTATCTTATCTCAGAAACAAATCCACTGGCGTATAAAAAAGCTCACGGGTTTCTGGGCAATTTTATTAGTCCCATTCACAGACAGTTTGACCATCTAAAGCTGCAATAATTCTCGAACCGTGAGCTCTGTCGTCGTGAAATTTACACATATTTTTATTTATGAAATTACTAGCTCAATGCAACTGATTTTAGCTCGCAAATCTTTTCATAAAAAGCTGAGAAGCACTAATTGATTGTAAAAAAATTAGACTTCATAATGTTTGCTTTTTTATCCAAAACTTTTTCTGAACCGGAGTGAGAGCTCTGGCGTCATGAAATTTAGACAGTTTATTTTATTGTTTCCAAAATTTCGGTTCACAAAGCGATTTCTATCATGAACTATGTACGCAGAAATAATTCAAAATTGCTTGTTCAATATTTTTCAAACCGAATCTCATCCATAATATATTTTATACAGTTTTATTACAAATTGCCAAACGCACTGCAGGATTTAAAAAAAATTAATAACATTACTATTTATTATATATCGACAAATCGTTACATATTTTATTTTATAAAAGTGTTCTTTACCATGTTTTTATTAACGATAACATTAGCTGTAAGAAAACAATGTGTGTTTATGTGTACTAAAATAAATAAATAAAATAATTTACAAAAATAGCAAGCAAGCTTTTATTTTTAGTGTTCATTCCTTTGCCATCAAAACTTTATACGAAGTAACCGACTTGAAAATTGTCATTTAACCTTTCAAGGAAAACACGAAAGCATTAATAATATATTTTAAAATTTGAAACGACTTTAACCGATGCTCGAAGTTGAAAATAACTTTCATACATTTTACATTGATGCTTTATATTTAGAATTAGCTGGTTTCGTGGCATGCGTTGCGATGCCATATTCAAAGAAATAAATTGGTTCTCCCTGCATGTCCTTTCCCGTACGTCCCAGTTCCCATCCCGCATCCCCTCCCGCATTCCCCTTCCACCTTTCCCGCCCACCCTCTCCACTCTACCGCACCCCCGTCCCGCACACCCCCTCCCGCGTTCCATATATTCAGTCCCAGTACATTCAGTTTTCAAACAGCTCGCGTGCCAGCTATTATAATTTTTTTATTCAAAATTTAATTTTTCGTATATTACAAATATTTATTTGTGAATAATAAGAACGATCAATCAAATTTGGTACCTAACGTAGGTATCTATTTAAAATATCTATAATTTAAAAAATCAATAGACAAAATTCAATTTAATCAAACGCGCGAACTGTCAAACGTGCGAAGTTAAAAAAGTCGTTAAGTTTTCTAAAATTATCCAATTTTTTGCGCAATTTTCTTAGTTATTATTTAAGAAAGCTTGTACAGAGAATAATTAATCTTTCTCATTGGAACCGCCCTATACGATCGTAAGAACATCTTTCGAAGAAATTTGATTTTTCGGCCCTTCACACTATTTTCCTTCCTATACGTTCCACCTCTTCATTACCTTGCTGTCATTCCAAAGACGGCAAAAAATAATTTTCTTTAAGGTCCCCCGTTTTTTTGTCGACTACGTGATATTAAGTTAGAGGTTACTTTGAGTTACGGTCATTGCCTACCCCAGAGGCTAAGGCCTATATCTGAGGTAGGGTGTAGGGCGTCAGAGGCGTAGCGGCGTAGAGGTGTAGCAGCGTAGAGGCCACGATTACAATCATACTAGTAATGATAATACAGCCTGAGAACCATTATTTTAGACCACACCCTGTGGGGCGAGCCGACGCGGATCAGGGTTGTACAAACCCTTACTAAACAAAGGAACTTACAGATAAGTTCGGAAGAACTAGCACAGGTATTGTTCGCACCTTTTTATGTTGAGTTTATTTTAATATTGACTTAACAGTGAAAATTATATTGTTTTGAACAGTTTTATTCACAATTTACATTTGTTACTTTTTTTTAGTGAAAACTTCTTTTGCACCGTTGCTATTTTAAACTCGATGAAACGGAAAATAGCGACACTAAAATGAGACAAACACATACATCTATAGGACATAGCCTACGAGAAAATGAGGTAGAATCATCGGTCTCCTTTTTCTGGGGTGTTTCGTAGCCTACTTCATTATTGTCTATTTTAGTTTTCTGAAGATTTAACTTCTACCGCGTGTGAACTGCACACTTGTAATTTTTTAAGTGAAAACTTGACGTAACGCTGTCCCAAACATTATAGAAGTATTATAGTAGAAGTACATTAGTAGAAGGAGGTTTAGGAACACGGTATAATACCCCTAAAATAAATCAAGTCATTAAAAGTAGTGCTTAAATCTCACCAGGAACAAAAACAAAAACAATTATAACTTAGGTATACAGTAATACAGTATACTTTGATCAGAAAATCAAAAGAGGGGCGAAATCTATACCGATTTGGAAGAAAGTTGTTGAAAAAACCAAGTAACCTACGCCAATAAAAAAAAAATACCGTTGATAGGAGGTGAAATATATACTGATCTAGAAGAAAACCATTGAAAGAAGTGATAAATCAATACCGATTTGAAAGAAAACTGTTGAATGACGTGGAAAATCCAAACCGATTTAGAAGAAAACCGTTGTTAGGGGTGTTAAATGAATACCGATTTTGAAGAAAACTGTTGAAAAGGAGAGTAATCTACACCGATTTAAAAAAAAACGTAGACACGAGTGTGAAATACATACCAATTTAGAAGAAAACTGCTGAAATAATCTATAATAATATTAAATAATCTATACCGATTTCGAAGAAAACCGTTGATAGGAGTGTGAAATCTAGACCGATTTGTAAGAAAACTGTTAAAGGAATGGAGATATTTATACCGATTTAAAAGAAAACTGTTGAAGAAGGGAGAAATCTACATATACCTATTTGGAAGAAAACTGTTGAAGAAATCAATACCGATTTCGAACAAAATTGTTGAAGGAAGAGTGAAACTTATACCGATTTGAAAAAAAACTGTTGAATAAAGAAGTGAAATCTACACAGATTTGAAAGAAAATTTTTCTAGTCTTGTAGTCCTAGACAAGTCAATAAAATTGAATAAATTAAATTAACCAAAAAACTACATTCGATAAATTGATGACGTTTCTAAAACAAGGTAAAATTTACCTTACTTGGGGCACACACAAACGCTTACAAAAAGTTACTTTATTTATTAGAAAAAAGAAACATTCTCGGGTTACAAAAATAAACTGACAATATTTGAAAACCTCCTACTACCATCACAGAAAACGCAAAATGTTGCTTGTGTCATGATGGAGGACTTAGCCAGCTGAGGAATTGAATATGCGATGCCTGGGTGGGACCCAAACGATTCCAACTCAGCCACCGACCTGTCATATCTGTTTATCTTTTCAGTAATTTATACGATTCCAAATCACAAGTCCACAACTATTCATCTTAATGAAATTTAAAAAAAAAATCTTTATGTTTTAAAATTTATAAAAAAAAAATAATTACGCAAATTCAGAACATTGTGACAACCCTATCACCATATCAGGCAACCGGCAGCCGGTAGGGGGGGCGGCCGCTTGGCCTAGGGAACACCGCTCCATTCATTCGAGGGTCTGACATCGAAGCGAGCCGTCGCGTCTCTTAACCCAACAAACTCACTACCAATCATCCTTACAGGTTGGGAAAATACATCGCGAAATAATTCAACATACAAAAAAAATAAATTAACACAACCTTTTTCTTTTAAAGTATTTTTTTCAGTTACAGTCTCATGAAAAAAAGCAACAAATTTTATTAAAATATCTTTAAAGTATTATTAAGGAATACTTTCTTTGTTTGTTTTGTATCAGCTTGTTGCTTTTATATTTCAGCAGGGCTGAAATTACTTCGTAATAATATATTGTGTTTTCAGCATTTTTTTGTGTTGTTTAATTTTTTGCATGGTATATTTGTATGTTGAATTGTTTTTTTTTAAGTTTAAGTTGTTTCAGTATAAAAATAATTAATTTTCGGTCGAATTAATTGAAAGTGCGTCGAACAAAGAGGTTGCAGATTTTCTTCTTACAAAGGTAGGTCATAAAATTTTAAATATGATTTTTTGGAACCCTTTTTTTTGTCCAATGGCAAGTATTTTGTAAGACAGGTTTCTGTAATGTGAATAAGGTTTTGAGTTGGGTTGGGTTAGATTTTTGAGGAGGGTCGTGAAAAGCGTGTATGAGACGATGCACGAATGTAATTGAATCAAGGAGTGTGTATCAAGATAGTTTTGTGTGACGGTCTATCCTCACTGAATACTCCCACGGGAAATAATTTATTTATTTTTATGTATTATGCTGCCGATTTAGGCAAATATTTTAATGTTTTACAATACTTTCTTATAACTTTCGTAATGTTAGATTTCAGATCATTTTATTTAACATAATGGGAATAGTTGTTGAATTCTTAAAAAAAACTTGTGAGATTATGTTAAAAACTCTTGCAAGTTTTGGTTTGAGATAGCTTACAAAATCCGATGGTAGTTTTTGACGCATTTTCCAAAAATAATTTTAAAAATTCGAAAAAACGTAAAAAAATATAATCTCTTCGTCAGGGTGCGGTTCTAAATAGGTTTCAATTTATTTTTAGGAAATTTTTGCAGTATTTTTTATTTTATTCATTAAAATAAACCAGAAAAATTCAGATAGATTTTAAAAATGCAATTATTTTTCAGTCAAAGGAAAATGCTATTTCTCTTTATAGTAAAACTCGTGTTTATCTGAAGGAATATAAAGAAAATATAAAATCAAAATTTTAATTACTTACTACATTATTACAAATTATACAATAAATATCGAAAAAGAGAATGACAAACAAATTATACTAATATAAATCTACTAATAAAACATTATTTATTCATCGATTTTCAAGGTTGTATAACAAAGGACAGGTTGTTTTAAAAAATTTGAACAATTCAGCAAATATTTTAAGTTAATTTTCACGCTCTGTGTAAGTTCTATTTAAGTTCTGTTATTGTATCGTTATAGGCCAGTTGCTTCATAAAACTGAAATAATCACAGAACTTAAATAGAACTTTAACAGAATGTGAAAATTAGCTTAAAATATTTGATGAATTGTTCAAATTTTTGGAAGCAACCAATCCTTAGTAAAGCCTAGAAAAGGTTAACAGATCAATGCATGGTTACGCCCAGTGCTGCGGGTTTCCCAGTATTTTCGGACACCCTTTGTTCAAAATTTCCTATTTCCGGAAATTTATTTTTCATCAATACATCACGCACATTCTTATCAGATTGATTCCGATCGTAACAAATTACAGGAACCATTGGAATAATTGGAAATGTATTTGATTGTAATCCCGTTGTTACGGAAATTGGTATGACACCAACAATAATTTATTTATTAATACGCCGCATTAATTAAATCGGAAAATGGTCAAACACCAATTTAATTTATTACGTAATAACATTCACTAAAAGCTGAATTTAACCACCCTACACTAGCAACCAAATTTATTTAAAGGTGTTTCAAAATATGAGATCCTTTTTTTTTTTTTACGATAGCTCCACACAGGAGGCCTCGATGAAAATATTTTCTCTTAGGGCCTATATCATCTTCGGGGATGATGTGTGAAAGGTTTTTTTAAGAAAAGGAGGTAGAGGAAGATTTGGAAAGGATAAGGTATGAGAGGTGGGTAAGAAGCAGGGGGTCAGTGGGTCCAGGAGTGACAGACGTATGAATCCATAATTCCTACAAATTTGGTCGTTAGTATGTAGGGCTGTTAGAAAAGGCTGACTGAATCGGTTCCATAAAAACTCAGAATCATGCAATTTTAACAACGCTCCTTATGAAAAATAATCCATAACCTAACCTAACGTAACCTATTTCATAACTTTTTTATTGAAGCAAAAACTTCTTTAGCTCGTTGTGATTTGAAACTCGATGAAACGAAAAATAGCGTCACTAAAAATAGAGAAAAACAAACCTCTATAGGATTTAGCCTACGAGAGAATGAGATAGCGGTCTCCCCTTTGTGTGGTGCTTCGTAGCCTATGCGTCACCTCTTTGTGTGGTCCTTCGTAGCCTCCTCACTCTGATCTACTTTAGTTTTCTGAATGTTTCACTTCTACAGTGTGTGAACTGAACACTGATTTTTTTAAGTGAATCTTCTTTAGCATGATGATTTGAAACTCTATGAAACGAAAAATAGCGACACTAAAAAGAGACAAACACACATATCTATAGGTTTAGCCTACGAGATAATGAGATAGAATGAAACCTTAACGCATTGGCCGCTTTGAATATGAGCTCGATTTTCGAGGCTCCTATTGTTTGAGATTGTGCGGTGAAGGTTTTACATTTATCGCGTGTGAACTGCGCACTCTGATTTTTTTCATAACTTTTAATAACTTTCCAAAAAAGGTATTGAAATTGCATGATTCTGAGATGCCCGGTCGCTCACTGAAAGATATTCGAAGGCTTCCACGGTGGTAATATACCTACTTATTTCATCACTTCCCCCAGAGAACAGATTTCGCAAAGTAAGGTTTTCGAGAATCAAATCCTTCGCGGAATTGGAATTTCGCTTATATTTGTACGTAACTTTACCCTCTGGAGTCTTGACCTAATGATCTAACTACGAAATATTTTATATTATTATAATTAAGGTTTGGCGTTTGTTTTAGATTACTGCGTAATGATTTTGGATTCATGATTAAATTATTCTACGAAAATTGTTACCACTCGTGATACATAATGATTCTATTAAATCTGTCATCATTTTTATTATATATACATTTTTTTGTGTGAATACCGCACAAGAGTCCTAACCGCTCCCGTTTGGAGTCAGTAAAACCATGGTATCATCGATTGGGGTATGTTGTGAGGCTGAAGATAGAGGGGAAGGAAAAGAGATGGAAAAGAGGAAGGTGGGGAAGTATCAGGCTATTAAGATCTGGTCAACGTTTAAATTCTGAATGGTGGTCTGACACTAGGGCGATTCTGAGAGTATCTTTTACTCCGGAACGTGTCGCATATAAATTATTTTTAATTAATTGATTGTGATATAACACAAATTAATCAAATAAAATTTATTTGCGCTTTTTTTTTAGTAGTAAGATTTGAACCCGCGATCTTCGGATTGCTAGTCGAAAGTCCTACTACAGAGGCCATCGTGTCAAATTACATATATTCTTAAAATCAATTATATCGGTAATGAGCGTTTTAACCGCGACATAATTTCCACGACAAACATCCTACAACCTAAATCTTATTTTACAATTTACTATTTTTGAACAATAATTTATTATCTTTACAGGATGTCTGTATTATTTTCATCCCATTTTTTTTTTATTAGGTTAGGTTTTAGAACGTTTTGTCCGTAGGATATTTTGTCGGAGGATATTTTGTCGAAAAAAGTTTCTAAAATAACTAAATAACATTACTTTTTTTCTTTCTTTTTTACATGAGCTCCACACAGGAAGACCTGAGGAAAATAATTACTCTCAGGGCCTATGTCATCTTTGGGGATGCTTGTGATGGTTTTTTTAAGGAAAGGAAGGAGAGGAGAGTTCTAGGAAGGAAAAGGGTTTAAGGGGTGGGTAGGAATCTGGGGTTCAGTGTGTTCTAGTCATCCGCCTCGAAAACCTAGACAAACCTCACCCCATGAACCCGGGCACCTCTGCTAAATCACCAAACGTAGCGAACCACTTGGGGTGACCTATGGCAGTGGTGTTGATTATCCAATAGAGGTTCCCGGGGCGGCGGTACCCATTTCTGCCTCCCAAATTGAAAATGATCGCCTCCCAAATTGATTGTAATGGTCTACAATATTTCTATGTATCGTACATTTAATTACTAAAATGCATTAATACGATTGGTAGAGATATATTTAGTAAATATGTCGATGTATTCAAAATTCAAAATTCACCGCAAAAAATCAGTTAGATTAGGAAAGAAAGAATATACGAGTATATTAATTAGGTTAGAAAAGCAAGGAATTTTCTCTAAGGAAATTTTCAAATGTTACCTATTCCATATTGAATTTTTCACATTACGCGTTGACCTCGTTCATCAGTTCACCTGTCCCTCCGGATTCGATCAATATATCCTAGAATTTACAACATCCGAGTTCTTCGGATTCCACCTTCCTTCACGGATTATATAAATACTCGTATGTGTGTAGTCATTGTTTGAAACTGAATTAATTCAGATTGATTTTGATAAAAAGCTTTTGGTTCAAATCTACTGATTTTCAGTACTAATTTTAATGTTTATTAATATTGTATAAACTTATTACAATAACAGAAAGTATTCCATCTAGTTGTCTTCTTCTTTATTCTGAAGCTCTCTCGTATCGGATGTTTTTTATGTGAATGCCATACAAGAGTCCCAACTGCTCCCGTATGGAGCCGTTGAGACTTTGGCATCGCTAATTGGAATATGTTGTGGGGCTGAAGGTAATAAGAAGGGAAATAATGGGGAGAGGAAGGTGGGAAGTTACCTGGCTGTTCAGATTTGGCCACCAAACATGGCTAAAGCTATTTCTAGCAACGTTTCAATTCTGAATGGTGGTCTTACACCAGGGCGAAACTGACAGTATCTAATATACTAATTATTTTTAATTAATTAATATAAAGTGAAATAACACATATTATTAATGTACATAGGTCTGTTTGCTCCAAAAAAAAAAAAGTCGTAATTTTCTTGCATCTCTCTTACACACGGCACCGTGAGGTCTCCGTAAACCCCTACAACACCTCTCCGTTATGATAATTTTGAAAATATGGAGTATATGTAGTTACAAGAATAATAGCGTGAATGAATTCAAAATTTAAAAAAAAAACTACAAATGTCAAAGCGCTGGTGGTTTTGCTTTTGTTCTTAAACACATTTATAATGCTGCAACCTTTTCTACACACTTAATTACAACAGTCAAAAATGAGACAAACAGAGAACGTATTTCTGCACCCCCTCAAAGGAAAAATTCAATTTTTATCATACATCTCCCTCAAACGTATAAAGAAAATGCAACGCAATTCGCGTCACCCTCCGTAGCCGAGCCGTAATAAGATATACCTATTTGGTTTCTCCAAAGGAAAAACTAGGACTTTGGAAGAAATAGACACCAGTATTTTGTGTATCTCATCTTTGGTCTCACCATTATTGAATATGGAATCATAGGATGGGGATCTGCTACACATAAGTATTTACGCAATCTGATTAGAAATTCAAAAATGAATCATAAAAACTATACTGAAATAACCCATTAGAACGCCTTCAATTGAAATTTTGAATAGCTTTGATATACCAAATGTACAACAAATATACGCCAAAAAATATTATTGAAACTATTTAAAAATACTGAATCCTCTACTAGACCGTGTATGCAGAACACTAGATCGGATTAAAATGACATAAAAAATATTCCATGTTATAAAACCACATTCGGACAAAGAAACTACCCCTACTTTGCAACAAAACTCCATAACATCCTTCCACAAGACATAAAACTATTAAAAATCCTAATGAGTACACATCAAGAATAAAAATATGGCTGAAAGAGGTCAATGAAAAAACCCTAATGAAGACACTAAAAACAACATAGAAGATAAATAAACTATATTTAAATAACTTTAGTCGACCTCGGCACAGGACCCCCTAGTGAGGAGGACTAAGAAATACAATATCTATACTTACTTAAATTCACCATTATTTTGTATATACAATTATTTTATATCTCTTGATATATAAAACAAAGTCGGGTAAGTTACACCATTTATAACTCAAAAACAGGACCGATTTTTATGATCTCTGATTTGTTGGATTTGTCTCCGCCCCAAATAGCAGGATAGCTATTAAAACATTGGAAAAATTCACGAAAAAAAGAATTATGAAGAAAATTCTTTCCCTCATACATTTTGTATAGAACGAATTCTCATAATTTGAAACAGCTGCAGCAATATTGTGATAATTTAATAGTGAGTGAATTCCAAAAATTCAAAAACTTCAAATGTCAATGCGCCGATTGTCTTGCTTTTGTTCTTAAACATATAACGCTGTCTCTCTTTCTTACACACTAAATATCAACAGTCAAAAATGAGACAAACAGTGAACGTATGTCTGCACCCCTCCAAAGGAAAAATACAATAATTATAATATATCTTATAATAAAGCCAAAGAAGAATAGATGAAGTCACAGTGTGAAGAACTAGAGTCGTACAGTCGTAGTCACAATGCATTTAAACTTCACAAAAAATTGAAGAAATTACAGGCACTTCTAGAAGAATTACTCCATCATGTTTAGTTGACGATTCCAATAAATTGATATTGGATGAAAAAGATATTTTACAAACATGGGAACAGTATATTCATGATACATTCAAAGATATTAGACCTGACATTAATATTCCTAACGATCAATTGCATGGACCATCGATTTTAAAATCAGAAATTCTTCATGCGATAAAGACTTCAGAACATAGAAAAGCGTGCGGACCAGACGATATTCCAGTTGAGGTGTTGAAGCTCTTTGATAATGAAAATGTTGACTACCTGTTGAGGTTATTTAACTCTATATATGACACAGGGAATATACCCAAAGATTGGCTAAAATCCACCTTCGTGACATTACCTAAAAAACAATACCCTAAGAAGTGCAGTGACTATCGATTAATAAGCTTGATGAGTCATATCCTTAAATTATTCCTTAAAATAATACATGCCAGGATACGCGATAAGTGCGAGCAGGACTTGGATGACACTCAGTTTGGCTTCAGAAATGCGTTCGGTACGCGTGAAGCATTATTTTCTGTCGACGTACTATTGCAAAAGTGTCGTGACCAAAGAAAGGAAGTATTTGCCTGTTTTATTGACTACGAAAAGGCATTTGACAGGGTAAAACATGCTGACCTAATGAAAATGCTTGCGGATTGTAACGTTGACACCAAAGACCAGAATTTCATTAAAAAACTGTATTGGTTCCAAACAGCAGAAATAAGACATGGGAATGAGAGATCTAATGCAATCGCCATTCAGCGTGGAGTACGACAAGGATGTATCCTGTCGCCACTATTATTTAATCTTTATTCCAACTATGTCTTCAAAAGAGCCCTAAGTAATACCCAGAAGGGTCTCAAGATCAACGGAGTTGTCATTAATAACATAAGATATGCAGATGATACTGTATTACTAGCTGACAGTATCAGTGACCTCCAAGACCTATTAGAACTTGTTAATAATGCTGGTGAGCAACTGGGCCTAACAATCAACGTCAATAAAACTAAATGGATGACTTTTGGACGACTAGATCACTCTGGATCAATGATTCAGTTAAATGGTTGTAATGTCGAAAAGGTGGAGAGATTTAGATACCTCGGCAGTATCCTCGCGGAGACTCTTGACCCAGATATAGAGATTAGGTGCAGAATCGAAGCAGCAAGAACTGCATTCATAAAAATGAAATCCCTCTTCTGCAATGACAATATAAGCTTAAAACTAAGGCAGAGAATGCTAAAATGTTATGTGTGGTCGGTCTTGCTGCATAGTTGTGAAACATGGACCTTGAAAATAAATACCATGAACAGGTTAGAGGCTTTCGAAATGTGGCTTCACCGGAGAATGCTCAAGGTCCCATGGACCGACATGATCACCAACATAGAAATTCTCAGGCGGGCTAGAGCAGATAGGGAACTGCTTACATTAATTAAAATCAAGAAAATTTCATATCTGGGTCATATACTTCGAGGGGAGAAGTATCACTTGCTCCATTTAATATTGAAAGGCAAGATAGAGGTTCGCCGAGGGCCTGGTAGGAGACAAATGTCTTGGCTGCGAAACATACGAGAGTGGACCGGCATTAGAAGTGTGGAGGAGCTATTCCGGGCAGCGCAAGACAGAGAGACCTTTTCAAGAGTGATCGCCAACGTCGGGGGTACCTGATAAGGCACATAAAGAAGAAGAAGAAGATAATATATCTCCCTCATACGTTTTTTTTACATTAACTCCACACAGAAGGCATCTGGGATGCTGTGTAGAGGGTCTTTTTGAGGAGAGGAAGGAATGAACATTGGTCTTGAAGAGACCCATGTTGTAGGAAGGAGGAAACACATTGGCCAGAAAATCGTTCCACAGCCGAGCTGTTGAACACAAGTATAAATGAAATGAAACGTAAACGAAAAGTTAAAATCACAAAAAATATAAATCCATACACAACTCCATCTTTGATACTGACAAAAACAAAACACGGACAGTTGCGCATCGATAATTGCTTCGTTGTGTAATTTTTAACTTAATAAAAAAACTGAATTTAATTCAGCCAATAAGTTGAGTTATTGATTCTGAGGCGGTACGAAGTTCGCCGGGTTAGCTAGTAAAAAAAAAAAAAAAAAAAACAAATTACAACAAACGAACGCATGTTTATTGCCTATTTTCGCAGTCACGGTCCGTTGCCGTGAATCGTCAAGATATATAAAAGCGTCTATTCGATTCTGACTCACAAAAAAACACGAAAACACCTGAAAATATCAACATTTCCATTTTATCTATAGCTAAGTTTATTATTTTTTGTCTATTTTACAACGGTCCAGATGTCCGCAGGCGAATTATTTACACTGAATAAATCCAAACATGAAAAGTTCGGAACAATAACTGAAGACAGATTGGCAATTCCCTCACGAGGCCAAAAATAATATTTAACTTAAAAATACCTTCTTCAAATGAACACGCTTTTATACGTTAACATATAAAGTATGTGTTGATGTTTTTCCAGCAAGCAGTTTATACTTTTAATTTATTATCCAAATTAAAAGATGCTAACAACGTTAAAATGCTGATCGTAAATATTATGCTGTATTGACTACTAAAGTTTTATGTTGGAAATATTACAAAAAAATAATAAGGGGAACGGCTGGGCGAGCTTTTCCATACTAAATTTAAATTTGGATTTGGGGGCATAATACTTGACCAAACTGAATAATTATTTTTTTAATCAAAAGGTATAGCAAATCCTACTTCCTACTTTCTACTAATATTATAAAGGCGAAAGTTTGTATGGATGTTTGTTACTCTTTCACGCAATAAATACTGAATGGAATTTGAAAATTCTTTCACTAATAGAAAGCTACATTATTTGCGAGTAATATAGGCTATATATATTGGTAAGCTCTGGTGTTATGAATAAGCTGTGGCGTTATGAAATTTTTTATCATACGTTTTCTGTCCATAACAAAATCGAGTTATTGCAAACGTCAGATGAAAAGCAAAAAAATGGTGCCTGGGGTGGAGGGGAAGGAGGGTGGAGGGGTTTAGGGGAGGAAGAAAGGGGAGGGAAGAAAGGGCGGATGGTGGAGGAGGGTGGGGGGAGGGGGAGGAGGGTGGAGGTAGAGGGGAGAGGGAAGAAAGGGCGGGGTGGGGGAGAGGGGTATGGGAAGGGGAGGGGGATGGGGAGTAGGGGGGGGTATGGGGAGAGCGGAGTGACGAGAGGGAAGGTGGAGGAGGCGTAGTGGCAACCCCCCTAATACCATGCGAGCGAAGCCGGGGGCAAAAGCTAGTATCTAATACGGATATGTGCCATTTTATTTATTTTTGTATGAATTTATAAAATATAGGACAAACAATTTTTCACAAATATAATTTTGGCAATTGTTTGTACGTTAATTAATTTAATATAAAACTGGATTATTTGTTAATTGAGTAAGTTAATTTAATTTAAATTGTGATTATTGGTTAATTTAATTTAAAACGGCAGATTTACGGTGGAAGGTAATAAATTAAAAATTTCGATCCAAAAAACGCTTCTTTTACGATTTTTTTTTTAAATACGTGAATACGGTACAAGAGTCCTAACTGCTCCCGTCTGGAGAGCCAGTGGGACTATGGCATCCCCAATTGGGGTATGTTGTGAGGCTGAATGCAGTGGGGAGAGGAAGGAGATTGGGAATAGGAAGGCGGGGAAGTACCTGGCAATCCAGATCTAGTCACCAAACACGGCTGAAGCCATTTCAAACAACGTTTTAATTTTGAATGGTGGTCTTACACCAGGGCCATACTGACAGTATCTTCCACTCTGGAACGTGCCGCAAATGCATCTTACGTTATTTTAAATGAAATAATTATAGAAAGACAAATCAATCAAATAAAATTTACTTGCACACGCCGGTATATGAACCCGCGACCTCCTGATCAATAGTTAAAAGCCTTGTCCCTCGACCAATGTTTTATTTATTTTATTTTATATTTCATTATATTAATATTGTATATTGCGAAAGATTATTTTTTTAATAATTGTTACTAACTTACAAAAAATATCAAATTGGTCTCTAAAATCAGGAAAAATTGAATTATTTCACTGCCCATATCTTATAATTTAAAACATCTACTACACTATATAATCTACTATAAACTATATAAAGAGGAAAGATTTGTTTGTTTGTTTGTTTGTTTGCATTGAATAGGCTCCGAAACTATTGAACCGATTTGAAAAATCCTTGCACTGTTGGGAAGCTACGCTATCCCCGGGTGACATAGGCTATATTATATTTAAAAAAATAGGGATCCTTACTAAAACTCCAATAATGTAACCCAAGGTGTAAAAAAATTACATAAAATATTCTTTACATCGTGTGCGCTGCGAAAAATATTGATGATAGAATAAAATAATGTACAAAGACTTTGCAGAACACATCATTATTCACAAAAAGTGTCGCGACAGCACATGTCTAACTATTATAGTTATGCCACAATAAGTGTTATTTTATTTTAAAATTTTGAATAAAATGTCGCCGCTTGAAAAGGCTCTTTATTTGTATCTTGGTTTGAGTCCTTATCAAAATAAATTACTTCATATTCAAGAATGCTTTAATACCTTTATGTAACTTTTTGAATTATTCAATTCGGACATACCATTCGAAAGATATCACGAGTTTAAAAATGTAAGTATTAGAAACGTAAGAAAGTAGTAGACGCGGGAGGGGAACGGGGACGCACATGACGGTGATTCCGAGAGAAAAATGTATTTATTTGAATATGGCATTGCAACGCATGCCGGGAAAAAGCTAGTAAATAAATAAAGTAACACATATCCGTACTAGATATTTGCTACACCTTTTGATAATTAAAAATAATTATTCAATTCGGTCAAGTATTTTGACCTCAAATCCAAATTTAAGTTTATTTATTTTTTCTTTGTTTTACTATTATTTAGAAAAGAATGTTTCCTTACTGGGGTACCACTTTCTAAGGTCACATTGTACAAGTTTTCGTATTTGAAATATACCTAAGTAAATACCTATGTTTAAATATTACAAGAGGAAAATTATAAAGGTATATCTAAAAGAAAGCACAATTTTTATTTTATTTTATTTTATTTTCTTTATTTTTTCCCATTGTATCTACATATATTCAAAAGGAATTTTGCATAATTTCTAAATACAGTAAGAGTAAATATAAGGTACAAGTAATGTAAAAGTTACCAATAAGTAAAATATATAATAGAAAAGAGTAGGCAATGGGAACCCACTAAGGCACTGCCTGTGTGTGGGTAATATAAACAAGATTGCTATATATACATCAATAAGTATATGTAAAAAATGTAAATTTTAAACTAAAGGTTTAGAAATATAGTAATCTGTGAAAACATTATAGTAAAATAAAATAAAATAGTGAAACATAAATTTTGTTGATTTTTTGTTATAGTAAATAAAGTAAATAAAGTTAGAATTGTATTGAAAAGTGAAACATGAAAGTTTACAAATAATTTATAGAAAAAATGTTCCAATATCTGCATCATTCAACCATAATTTTAATTCTTTTACGTAAAGTGATATTTTATCTGCCATTTGAATGTGTTTTGGTAGAAGATTAAATGTACGAGGACCAATAAAGCTGCTATGTGTTTGCATTAATTTAGTATTGGTTTGGGGGGAGTAAAACATATTATTAGTTCTTTTGCTAATTCTATTTTCATTTTTTACGAAGCAATTTTTATTTTTAAATATATATTTTATAGTCTGCAATATAAATAATTTACGGATATTGAATATTTTTGTCTCTTTGAATAATAACTCAGTTGAGAATTTTTTTTTCTATTATACATAACTTTAATAATGCGCTTTTGAGTGGTTTGTAAAGGCTTAATAAATGCATCAAGCGCACCACCCCATCCTATAATGCCGTAGATTATTGAAGATTGAACCAAGGAAAAGTAGATCATTTTTAATTTGTCGAGATTGAGTACTTCCTTAAGTATATAAAATGTGTAAGTAAGATATCTTAATTTCGAGGTGGTTTTATCAATTTGAGATTTCCAATTTAGATGTGTATCAATAGATATACCTAAATATTTAATATTTTCGACATTGTCAAGTTCATTGCACAGTGAACATGTTTCTTGATTGCAACTCGTATTGTGGATTCTAATTTTAAGGTTATCGTGAGGTTTGTTTTTAATGTTTTTATAAAAAGTTAAATATAATGTTTTGCTGTAGTTTAAAATGAGTTTGTTACATTTTAGCCATGTTGAAACAAGTGCAATACATTCGTTTGCCTTAGAAAAAGATTCAATCCAAGAATTTCCGTTTACTACTATTGCCGTGTCATCGGCGTAAGAAATAATTTTTCCTGGGATCACAAAATTACATAAATCATTTATACAATACCAGAATTAATCTTTGTTAGGTTGCAAAATTGTATCTATATTCTTCCTTCCCATGTCCATAATGCATATCTTAATGCTTCTTTTGAAGTCGGTTATTTTTTCAACGGTTTTTATTGCAAGAGGAAGTATATTAAAAAAATTATAAGGAAATATTGCATTTTTATTTGTCCGAAAGTCTTTTTAGTTGTAGGTTGGTAGAATGTATGTTTTAATGTGGATTTTGTGAATCGGCGTGATATTTTTTCTGTGTAAAGTGATTATGGATTTTTAATGCGTAAATTAGAATATCTTTTATTTATAATTGTTTCAGTGACATTCTATTCAGTGCTTTAAAAACGTAGTACGTAGGAGTCCTGATGGGAACCCAAAGTATAATTTGTGCTATGAGGACTGTGCTATCATATCGAAAATGGTGCGCAGACGTTCCTCTTGAGGCTCAGTTCCCGGCCCCAAAAAGAAGAAGATGGAGAGATATGAAATTACGAATGTTAGAAGAGCGCGCTAACATTTACAGCGATAAAATTGATGCAAAAATCATGAAAATCTTTAATAAAACACGACTCGTTAAAAATAGAGCAAAAATCTCGCGATAATTGTCTTTAATTTTATTTAAAGAAACGTTTTGAATTTTTTCATACATATAACTTGTAAAATAACCGAAACAAACGTGTTTATAATAATTTTTGGAGCATACTTATTATAGGAATTTTACATAATTTGCGTTTCGGTGCGATAAATGTCTAGATATTATCTTCAAGAATAACATATATTTTTTTAAGAGCTTAAAAACCTCAAATGTTTAAGGGAGGTTTGCAAGAAATCAGTTGAAATTCGGAGAACCATCTCTTAAGAATAATGATTTTTTTTCTAACTACTGTGAGGCGTTGATCTTTACTTGCCCAAGATTAAGTACCTATATATCAATAGCATTGTTTTATTTGTTAAAAGTTTTATAGCTTCCACACAATGGCAGTAAATTAACACTAACTAAATGCATACCGTCGATGTTATTGTAAAAAATGTTTTATTTTACTTGTTGTGTTTGGCAGTCACCTCTGGTCTGGAGTTCCAGCAAACCTAAAGCAAACATTTTTATCTATATATATTTTTAATTCTTGTTTGTTTATGGTTTTTTATAACTATTTATAGACCTGCAATCTAAGACTTGTAGTAACACCGTGTTCTTCTGCTTGTAGTTAGAACTAAGAAAGATTCACCTGATATTCGACACAACACGGTACAGGCTCACCCCGGTTTGACCTGGATCAGAAAATACCTTAGCTGCTCTTTTTTCGCCTCTCTCAGGAGGTCATATGAAGGCTGTAAGTTTAATTTTGGGTAAAGCTTGCAGTGGGTTAGGGCGGGCCTTGATGATAAAATAAGGAAGCTTTCTAAATATAATATTGAGTTGGTGTTGGTAGTTTAAAAACACAGTGACGATCTTAGTGACAATTTTTTTCAGCATCGCTCTTGTGAAATATCATAATTAAAAATTGAAACGTCTCTAGAAATGGATTTTTCTGTTTATATAATGTCTGAGGTTTGTAATTAAACACAATAAGTCAATGCATAAATAATACGTTTATTGACAAGTTCAAGGTTATCTATCAAGTGACGTGACAGACCTGCCAACTACCAGCATGCGACAGCTGATGCATCACTATTACCAACATAACGGTTTAGAGACCAGATCTGAATGGCCGGGTAATTTAAAATCCATCTTTCAATTTTTTGCCATATTTTTGAAAAATATGGCAGTCAAAAAATACAGGAAATAATTGAAGAGTTAATCTTCCCTCCCCCCAACAACATGGGGCTCCTTAAAGCCCAGGTTCAATCCTTCCTTTCCACAAAAAGACCCTCCACACAGCATTCCAAAAGACGACGTGGACCCTGAGGGAAATTTATTTCTCTAGGGCCTTTAGTGTGGAGTTAATGTAAAAAAAAGATTTATATCCACACTAGAGGCTCTGAGAAAAATAATTTCCCTCTGGGCCCACGTCATCTTTGGGGATGCTGTGTGAAGGGTCTTTTTAGGAAAGTAAAGAGAGGAAGTTCTGGTAAGGAAAAGGGTATTAGGGGTGGGTAGGTATCTGGGGGTCAGTGTGTCCAGGAGTGACGGACGTAGGAATCCATCTCTCCAACTACGGTGCAAAACGATGTTCTGAGAGAGCACGGCTGGAAAACCCAAAGGGACTCCCTCAACCATTCTCTCCCGATCCGGGCTGCCATACAGCTGGTAGGCAGACGCATCCACCGCCAAGAACCGCACAAACCTCACTCCATGACCCACTTGGGGGACCTATGGCCGAGGTGTTGGTTATCCAATAAATGGTTCCAGGAGCAACGGTACCCATACCCGCCTCCTAAATTGAATTGTGCACTGTCCTGATGAAGGTTGAGATCAACCAAAACCGGTCGACGTGTAGAAGATTTTAAATAAATAACTTTTTTACTTTGTGTATTGTGAAGCCACAATGTTTGCTTGCTTCGATAATCATTAAAAAAATGAGATTGATAAAAATGGCGGAGTGTAATAAGGGGGCAATATTTCAATTGGTAGAGATGCAAGTCCCTGTAAGACTGGAGGTTTTGGGATCGAGTATCAGTCGCGACCGTTACCTTTAATAATTTTTAACATTATCTCTTTCATATTTTAGTTAACTATTTAGTTTTTATCTTCTTCAATGAATAAATATTCAATTTTTATAAGAAACACTTTTTTTTTAATAACTTTTTTGAATGTTATTCCCATCAGTGAAATATATCATATTAGAATAAGTTAACAATAATAATCTAAACGAAAATATGAAAAAGAACAAGACACAGAAAAAAGACAATGGTCGCAACTGGGACTCGAACCCAGACCTCTCCGTCTAACCGGGACGAGCGCGTTAATCAATTTCGCTATTATCACCTTCGGTCAAACCGTCATATTTGTCAATCTCACATTTTCAAATTTTTTGAATTAACATTATTATCAACAAATTATTTTTCTCCATATTACGGGCAATTACCATTTTCATTCAAGTATGTGATTGAACCCGTAACGTCGGGGTGCGAAACCAACACTGTAGACCAGTAGACCACTCGGTTATATAGTATGCTATTAAGTTGATATATTCATTAAAAATTATCTTATACCTTCTAAATTAAAGTTTATTCAATTAAAATTCAATACAAATGTGCCACAAAAATCTATATTCATGAAGAAAGTTTTTCGTACTAGGCACTTGTAAAAGCTTTTGAAGACAAAAAATACAAAAGACCTAGTAAGACGCAGCAAATTTTCTCAAGGCAATCTTGTCCTTCCAACATTTCCTCCTAAATTTCCTCCCACTTTCGCGCAAAGCCTGCAAAACTTTTAATTAAGCAAAAGAAGTCTGATTAAAAATAATTCTTAGTAAGGAAAAATCCTTATTAGTTTTCTTACAAATCTTTCTTCTAACAAGCTACAAAATTAAGCCTTATAACTTACAATGATTATAAGCCATTTTTTTAATAACATATACAAGAATATATTTATTAATTGTTTTTGTGTTTAATTCGTAGAACTCCATTTTAATTTTTAGAAATTTAAATTTGATATGTTAATATCGAGTTCTGCAAGTATTTAAGAAAGTATTTTAGTTACAGCTGTTTCGACTTGTAAGGTCATTTTCAAACTGTGGTGAAGCCACGTACGGACGACTTATTTATAACATTTCAAATGTCAATTTATGAAGGTGTCAAAATTGATTTATTACCGGTAAATCCAATTTGCAGAGACACTAATTGAGAGAGTGATTAAGTGGGATTCCGAATCTTTCCCTTTTTGGTTTCACTTGCACTAAGCGCAAGGGTTTTCTTTATTGATTTAGAATGATGTTATTTCTATGACTCATTTAAGTGCATTATATTGTTTAGGTTTGGTAAAAATACTAAGTAGTGGAGAATAAATAATTTTCCTTACTTTATTAATAAGTGTTATGTTGGGGTCATTCGTTCGTTTATTGATTTCTAATTGTTCAAGCAAATTTAATCTAAGACCCTTTCGTTCTATATGTAATGGTTTTGGCTGGTTGTTTTTAAGTGGAACGTGATTATTTTCTAAGAGATGTTCTGCGAATTTTGAAGCGGTGTTTTTATTTTTATAACATCGTAAATGTTCTTTGAATCTAGTTGAGAATGCCCTACCCGTTTGTCCGATGTAAGTAGCATTACAGTCGGCGTGGTCACATTTTAATTCATATATGCCACCGTTATTTAGTTTAGGATTTTTACTTTTTGAGTTTTTAAGGTTTGTTCCCATATTATTATTGGTTCTAAAAGCTATATTTAAACCACATTTTTTAATGAACGAATGACCCCAACATAACACTTATTAATAAAGTAAGGAAAATTATTTATTCTCCACTACTTAGTATTTTTACCAAACCTAAACAATATAATGCACTTAAATGAGTCATAGAAATAACATCATTCTAAATCAATAAAGAAAACCCTTGCACTTAGTGCAAGTGAAACCAAAGAGGGAAAGATTCGGAATCCCACTTAATCACTCTCTCAATTAGTGTCTCTGCAAATTGGATTTACCGGTAATAAATCAATTTTGACACCTTCATAAATTGACATTTGAAATGTTATAAATAAGTCGTCCGTACGTGGCTTCACCACTTCAAAAAAAAAAAAAAAAAATATATATACAAGAATAATTAAAGTTATATACATATTAATTTGAATATTTGCATGGATTTCAAAACGACTTGGAAAAAATCGTGTGGATAGATTTTTTTACTAAGATTACGAAAATGTTAGTAAAATTTTTTAGAAATGTATGGTTTTTTTATTTATTTTTAAATAAATAGATCCATTATTTGAGCTCGTGACGTCATTACATGAAAATGTCCCGTCTCCGATTATGTTCCCTTAATTTTGTAAAATACCACACTAATATTTTTTTTTATATGGCAACACTTTGATTTCCGGCGAATTTTTGAATTTGCGTTTAACGTTCACTAGATTTATTGTTTGTTCTGTGCGAACTTATCCTTTGGTTTCATTTTTTGATAAAGATGGCGGTGTTTTTACAGATGTTACGAAGAGAACCCCGTACAATTTACTGCTATTCGTATGGAAAACATTATCGTTTTTTCGCACCCATAAAATTATGTCCCGTCTTTCCGGTTTATAAAAATAGTCTGATTTTTCGGATCAAAATTTTCAAAAAATCGCCAGGGTTTCAAAAATGCTATTAAAATAAATTTAAAACATACGGAATAACTTAGAATATTTTCCTAAACCGGAATTTTTTTTTTAGATGTGATGCAAGTGGCCTATTAAAACAAAATTATGATTGAAAGTGTGGGTAAATCCCATAAAGAGACTTACCTTATAAATGTAGGAAGAGATGAAGTAAAGTATTAAATCCTGTCAAATCTATTTATGGAGTTAGATTATACAGGATTTTATTATTTTAATTAGTTTTATATTGGTAAGGAAATAATTGTAAATTGATATTTCGGTCTATTTGTAATTTATTTTACTGATGTTTGCAGTAGTGTGACGTCCAATACTTATAATCCATTTCTTTATATCTTGTTTGAATTTGGTCATTGATTCAGTTTGTCTAATCGTAGCTGGTTGTGTATTGTGTAGTTTGCAAGCTATGTATTTAAAGTGTCTTTGCCCAAAGGTGGTTTTAGAAAAAGGAGTTAGAAGAAGTTCTTTGTTTTTGGCTCGGGTATTGTGTATCGTTTGTGTTGCTTTACATAGGATTTTATTCTATTTATGTAAATTAACTAAGATGGATTTTGCGTAGAGCTGTTTAATGTCCACAACGTAAAAAGTATTGAAGATCGTATCAGTGCTGGTAGTAAGAGGAAGTTTAAGAATTATTTTTATGATTAGTTTTTATGCTTTAATGATTGGGTCGAGGGCACTAGAATAAGTGTTACCCCAAGCTAACATTCCGTATTCGATGTGTGATTGGCACAGCGAGTGTAAACATTGATAGAACGCTCTTATATTTACCGTTACGATAAACGGTAACGGTACCGTGAGGGCAAAAAGGCAATAAACGTAAGTTATTTATCGCTATAATGCTGCAGCTCTTTCTTACACATTAAATAATGGTACGACATAAAAAAATGAGTGTGCTTAAGACGACTGAAGAAAAACTTCACTAACTTATAAAAGAACATATGACATTGGGGTGACATATGATATTGGGTTGCATATGACCATGGGGTGACATATGACCATGGGGTGACCGATGAACCTGGGGTAAACTAAGACCGTGGGGTGACCTACGACCGTGGAGTGACCTACGACCTTGGGTGATCTACGACCTTGGGGTGACCTACGACCTTGGGGTGACCTTGGGTTAGTATGTACGGCTTAACTTAGTTGTGCAGATTGTACGCCTCGCCCGATCACCATTCGCATCGATCACCGTTCGCATCGATTATCGTTCGCATCACACTTTTCGTAACGCATCACACTTTTCGTAACGCATTCACCAGCTTACCCCCCAAGTCGAGCGTGCGTTAAGAAGTTTTACTTCAAAAACGTGTAACTGTTTCCTTTACCTAAAGTACTACTTTTTTTGCGACGGGAATTGCGTTTCATTTTCTTTATACGTGTGAGGGATATGTATGAAAATAATTGTATGTTAATCATTCCCATCCGACGCCTGTGCTCCAAAGATTGCAATCCTTTTGTTAAGATGGGAGAATCTATCAAACGGATCAGAGTCGAGGGTATTTTTCAGGTATTTTGGAGCTCCAGACCAGAGGTGGCTGCCAAATTGAACCGTGAGGCGCGCTTGTGATTTGTACAGGGTTAGCAGTTGTGTACTATTAGAGTATCTGCGGGCCCTGTACAGTACGCCCAGTTTCTGAGAGGCTAACTTTACTCTGGCTTCGATGGAGCCCCCATATCTGAGCTGGTCACTTAGAGTTACACCAAGCATATCAATGGAGGTCCTGTATGGAAGATTGCTTCTGTTGAAGGAGATTAGATTTCATTTGGATCCCTATTAGAAGTAATCAGACATGATTGGGTCTTCAAAACATGCTAAAATCAAAGTAACTTTTCTACCCTCGGATCAAATTAGCTCAGTGGTAAAACAGAGCCCCGGCAATGCTGAGGTGCTGGATTCAATTCCTAGGTGCACCTGTTTTTTTTTAGATTTTTATATTTCATATTTTTTATTTGGGGGTTGTTTATATCTGATCAAATAAAAATAGTTTTACTGCGCCATGTTATGCGATCTTTGAGTTTATTTTGTATTTTAACTAGCGGGTACCCGGCACGCGTTGTTATGCCATTTAATAAAGAAATTGTTTATCCGTGCGTGTCCTTTTCCATTCGTTCCGTTCCCACTCCGCCTCCTCCACCTTCCCTCTCCCCACTCCACTCCCCTCTCTTTCCCCGTTCCGCGAACCCCCCTCCCGAGTTCCCCCCCCCCTCACAGGTTACCCTCCCCGATCACTAGTTCCCCTCCCCCCTCCCGTATTCCATTCATTCAGTCCCGGTACATTCAGTCTTTTAACAGCTCGCGTGCCACCAAATGCAATTTTTTTATACAAATTTCATAATGCCAGAGCTCACCATTAGTTTTATACAGACCTTGTCCTGACAATAACGAATACAAAAAAAGAATTATATAGAAGATAACTGATGCGCCAACCTATATAATTCACAAAGCAGTCTTCTTATGGTGATTTACCCATAAAAAAAAACTATATAATTTAATTCATAGGTAATTTAAAAGTTGGGCAAAACTTTGATGAGCAAAAACATTTCTGGAAAATTTAAATACATTTCTTGAATAATTACAATATTTAAAAGATGAATTATGCCATTGAATTTGTACAAAAGGAAATTAAATACTTTTGAAAGAAATAAAAATTAACTTTATTCTTAATTGATTTACAATTAATATTATAATAGACAAATTTCAAAAGGACGTATCTAAAAATTATTTGATTATACTCACGATTTTATCATTTTTATATTAAAAGTAAATATTTTCAAGGCCCTGCTAGCGGCTGAGGAGACAATAGTAGCTTTCTAATAAACTTCATGTACGAAGAGGGTTTTAAATAAGGCGCAGCGTCACAGATGAAATCGAAGTCGGGTTTTTTTAAATTTCAACCGTAAATACGCTTAGAATTGACCCAAAAATCACACACCAAGGATTGTGTGTATATGTTTTCAATCGTGATGTCATTGCGAAACGTCACTGAGAGATAGATCTTTGTCTCTCTTACGCATACTTTGACGGCCGGCGTAGTCCAGCGGTAAGGCTCTTGGTTCGCAATCCGAAGGTCGCGGGATCGAATCCCGGTTGAACGCATGCTGGGAAATAGCTAGTTGTTTTTATAAAGACGTAGTTCTAAATGACCTACAAATTAACGGGTACATTAACAATGGCTTTGATAAAGGTGTTAATAATTGCCATAAATCGATGTTATTTTACTTTCCAAGGGAAAAGCAATTAGGGTAAACCACCCAATCATTGGCACTCCACCAATTTATTGGCATGCTCTAGTTTTTTAAGAAAATTAAGATTTTTTGTAGCCAGATCTTATATTTTTTAGTAGAAATTAAACAGTTGTATCATTTATTACTCAACTGCCAACACACGTTTTAATTTTTTTTCAAACATGGCGGCGCATTTACCATCTGTTTGACAAGCCGGGACCTGTGCGACAAAAACAATCAAAATATTAGTTTTTTACTAAGGTAAGAGCTATCATAATCTTTTAAAAATTGCAAATCTATTTTGTTTTTCTTATACCCAATCATTTTGTCTTATTATTGAATACATTAACTGCCTTTTTAAAACATTATTTTATAATTTAACCGCCGACTTTTAGTTATTTGTGGGGTGACAACATTTGGTATGCGTAAAATCGGTTTATCCATTGTATTGGCACACATGCCAATAAAAGGGCATTTAAAATAGTTTGAGTTTATTAAAAATTAAACCTTGTTTGTCTCAAAATTAAGTTTAAATTGCATTGAAAATATTTTCTAACGTTTTGGACACACCAATCCAAAAGTTGGCCCACTGCCAATTATATAAAATCCATTTATTGGCACGGGTGTCAAACATTGGGTAAAAACGTGTCAATAAAAATATTGTCTTTTCAGCCACTTTCAAAATGAAGCCTAGTCAGAAGAAGTCTAGAGAAAAAAATATTAAAAAATGTTTTAAACGGAAAATTTATACAGAAGAGAACCTAAAAAAAGCTCTCCACGAAATATCAAAAGGCATGAGCAAAAAACTTGCTGCAAAAACCTTCAGCGTACCACGGTCTACTATACAATTTAGATTGAAACATCCTGATCATCGCTCTAAGCCCGGTCCGTCCACAATTTTAACTGACGAAGAAGAACAGCTTGTTGACTGGATAAAAACCAGTAGCAAAAAAGGGTTTCCGAAGAGGAAAGAAGATTTAATAAAGAGTGTTTCAGACTTAATCAATAAATCGGGGAGAGCCAGCAGTTATAAGAATGGTGAAAAACCAGTTTTAAACCATTAAAAACACAATGGCAGAAAACTGTCCTAGAATGGCGAAGAAATAATCCATCTCAAGCGTTAACGAAAACTCAATTTGTGCCATTACATAAAGATACTATAGAAAAAAGTCTTAACCCGTCAACAATTATAAATGGTTTTAGAACAACTGGACTTTTTCCTTTTAATGAAGATGCAGTGGACTATTCCAAGTGCCTAGGAACTTCAAATAAAAATAACATTACCATAGCACAACCCAAGCATGTAACAGATAATCCGGTGCTCACCAAAGATGACTTTATGAAGTTGTTGGGAGAAAATGCAATACATAAAATTGATAAAAGAGAATTGAGGCCAGAGGAGTCAAGTGAGTGTTTATTGAAAATCTGGAATTTCTTTACCACGTCTCAAAATGATTTGCAGAATAGCTCAAGATTAGACGCAGAGCGTCAGAATGACAATATAGGGAATTTTGATATTGAAAATATGGAGATAATTATCAATAACTCTCCAAACAAAAATGTTGCTGAGCAAAGTTTCGATTTTGTTTCACAAGATGTTTTTGTTGAGGAAATAGTCCAATGCTCTGAATTAAATTATTTTATAGAAGATACATCAACCCTACAAGAACCTATTCCAGAAACAGTTAGCCAACAACCACACAATCATCTTTCACCCACTCAACAAGCATTCAATCAGCCAGAATCCATAGAACAAGTATCCTCCCAAAAAGCCTCTACTTCCTTACAGCATGCTTCGATCTTACAGCCATCATTCACTTACTTACCAAGCAACAAACAACCATCCACACAACAAACATCTATCTACGAAGCGTCCGTTAGCAGTCAGCAGCAATCATCAATATATTCAACTCCCCAAAAAACCGTCTATCAGAGTAACTGGAGATGTCAAAATAGGTGCAGATCAAATAATTTTTTGCAACTGAAAGTATCACTGGTTAAGGAAGATAATACTATATTAAAATTACAAGATATTTTGGTACTTCCTAAAACGCCACAAAGAAAAGGGATAAAAAATACCAAGAAGACGCCTTTTGTACTAACATCTGCCGAATGGAAAGCTCAGGAAACTGAAAAAATTAAAATTAAAGAAGAGAAAGCAGAAGGTGTTAAAAAGAGAAAAGAAGAAAGAGAACAAAAGAAATTGGAAAAAGAGAAACAAATGGTAAAGAAAAACAAAAAAAAAACTAAAGCCAAAGACAACGTGTCTAAAATTTTGTTTTCGGAAGATTTTTATAAACTTGACAATGGCAAATTGGAAGCTGTACTTAAAAATAATAACAAAGAAAACCAAAAAGCAAATACAAGCAAAAATTACAGTGCTGCTGAGATAGAAAAAATGTTGACTAAGGATTCAGATGACTAACGTGACTTAAAAATTACTTATGATCTTAATCAATTAGAGCTGTGATTTAATTAAATATAATTAAGGAAGTTAAATAGTTTTAAGCTAAAATTGTTCTATTTTTTGTTCAAGCCTAGGTAGAAGGCTTTTTTGGTTTTGTTTTAATACTTTATGGAAAGTTTATTAAACTACCTATAAGCGTTTCAACTGATATGGTATGTTCATATACAAATAAATGTTACTTTTCTTAACAAAGGATTTTATTTTGTTTATTTCTATTATGAATTATCTCAAAATAGGTACATAGAAGATGTATAATACATTTTAAAACCCCTACATAAGACCTAGCAGCTATTTTTCAGTCTCGGGAGAACAGTGACAATAATAGGTAATAATCACTGCCAATGAAAGGTTTGGCTATGCCAGCAACTGGTATTTGAGGTATGTTTTTAAAAGGTACACTTTATTGAAGAAAACGATATAATTTATCAATGATAAGTACTTTATAATATTCTGCAGAGATTAGAAGACCAATATAATGCTTTTCTCTTTGTTAAAACATATTTTTACATGCAAATTTTACCGGTTTTGTGAAGTAGCTGCTTAAAGTGCCAATAATTGGGTGGTTTACCCTATGTGCCATGTTACTAGGTATTTAATATTTGACACAAATCAATTTGATTGTAAGAAAAATGACATTTGGTAAATTATTATGATATTAATTCTGAAGTACGTAGAAGTAATTTGGAAAACATATATGCTATTGACAAGCTTGTAATCAAAATAAAATCTAAAGAAAACATACATTTTTTTTAGATTAGCTCCACACAGGAGGTCCCTGGGAAAATAATTCTCTTCACAGTCTTTTAAGGATAGGAATGAGAGGAAGTTCTAGGAAGGAAAAGGGTATGAGGGGCGTATAGAGGAATCTGGGGGTCAATGTGTCCAGGAGTGACAGACGTATAAATCCATTCCTCCCAATGTGGTGCAAGGCGATGGTTCAAGAGAGTCCTGTTGGAGAGGTCTAGGTTAGGTCTCTCCCGATCCGGCCCGCCACGCAATAAGTGTACAAAAGCATCTGCCCGGATTTAAACACCCCCTGTTAAGTCACCAAATCTAGCAAACCACTTGGGGTGACATGACAAAGGTGTTGGTTATCTAATAAATGGTTCCCGAGGCGGCGGCACCCATACCAGCCTCCCAAATTGAAACTGGATAAAACACATCACTTAAGGAAATCAAAAAAGTCGAAAAAATATATTACAGAAATTTAACAGGCAAAAATTTTGTAATGTATTTTTTTTCTTCTCAGAATTATTCTGTCATATTACTCGTAACTTTCCTAAAAGATACTCGTAATATCAAAAAATTCACAATTTAAACCTGTTCTCTAACTGAACTAAAAAAAACCCGAATGGTGAGATAAAAATAAACGACGCAATATTTATTTTCTGTCGTCGGTGTCCTCGGGTTTCAAATTTCCCTAAAACGTTTCCACGACCGAGTTGTATTCTAGACACGCCTCTCGCCTGATTGTTCGGCAGGTACCGTATCATACTTATACCTAGATAGCAGGTACAATACCATTATTATACCTAGTAACAGTAAGATACCTACAATATCATTCTTATACTTAGTAAGAGGTATATTTGTAGTTTTATTTTTATCCAAGACGACGACAGATGGGAAGGTTCTATTAATGGAGGACTGAACGCCGTTGGCACCAAAAAAAACTGTCCAAAGAAGCGAAGCTAGCCTTCTATAACGGAGTACTGGTACCTACCCTGATGTATGGTAGTGAGGCATGAAACTGGCAAAGGAAGGATGAAAGTAGACTGAATGCTGTAGAAATGAGATCCCCGAAGCGAATGTGTGGTAAAACCATGTACGATCGTGTGAGAAAGTGGAAATCCTCAAAGAATGCAAGGCTGATGTAAGCGTAATGTGTAAGATAAAGAAAGGGACGCTCCGATGGTTTGGGCATGTAGAGCGAATGAAATGATCCGGCAGATCATATCTCTGATCTGCCCTGATGACGGACACTGCAACGCTGTTCGAAATGTTGGCTAAAGAAGGAGGTAGCGCAACACGGCAAACACCCCAAAAACAAGTAACGAAAATACGTATTTGTTTTTATTTTTATTTCGTTATCAGTATCTTTAGTTAGAAAAAAAAGTGAGTTTAGTCATTAAGAAAACTTTTTAAGTTATCATACAAAATTTTTACACTTATGTGTTTATTTTTATTTATACAATTTGAAAGAGTATTTTATCACATTTCAAAAACAGTTTTTAGTTTTCGGATATGTTTATTGCATTTATTTGGATTTTATTGCACAGCGGTAAAAAATTTCGAACCTCTGACAAAATGACCGAATCCTGAGGGCATACGTTATTAATATAAGTATATTCATATTACATCATCTTAAATAGACCACTTTAATATAAGTTATGCTCATATAATATGCAAAATACGCTCTTAAGGTCTTTCAACGTCGGAAATATCGCACGTGAATTGTTTTAGAGTCTGTTTTCGCAAGTTTTTAATCATATATTATGTATTTGCGGCAAGTGTTTTGAGGTTGTATAAGGCTGTATAAGGCTGTATAAGGCTATATGAGGATGTGCGCTACGTGATGTGAAAATGAAACACGTAATACGCGTCTCATAAGACGACACGTATAGTGTCTCCCGTTGAAGACGTGAAAAGTTTCGTGAAATGTTTCAGCGGAGATTGATATAAACCATTTAGGTGAAGAAAATGCTATTTTTCAGGTGTTTTATGAATTAGAACGAAACGAAACGAGCGCTTTTTTTACAAAATTGGGCTGAAATTTATGAAATATATAGAAAATTTTAAATGTTTTTTACTCCTCACAGGAGGCCTTAAGGAAAATAATTTCCCTCAGGACCTGTGTCATCTTGGGGAATGCTGTATGGAGTATTTTTTTAAGGAAAGGAAGGAGAGGAAATTCTGGGAAGGAAATAAGTATGGGGGGTGGGTAGGACTCTGGGAGTCAGTGTATCCAGGAGTGACAGATGTATAAATCCATCGAGAGATTCCGGCTGGAAAGGATGAAAACCTCCATCAACCAGGCTCTCTCGATCCTGCCCACCACACGGTAGGTGGGCAAACGCATCTGCCGCCAAGACGTGGACAAACCTCACAAACGTAGCGAACGACTTGGGGTGACCTATGGCTGAGGTGTTGGTTATCCAATAAATGGTTGCCGGGGCAGCGGTACCCATAACCGCCTCTTAAATTGAAATTTTTTGCTATTATTCATTTTAGAACTCGATTATAATTTTTGTTTCTTTTAAATATTCAATAATATTATTATTTCTTTTATTAAAACAGCTTATTGAAGTGAAAATTTCATTAGCACCGTTGTGATTTAAAGCTCGATGTAACGAAAAATTGCGACACTAAAAAGAGACAAACACAAACATCCACAGGATTTAGCCTGTGAGAGAATGATATAGTAAAATCGGTCTCCTCTTTGCGCGGTGCTTCGTAGCCTTCCCACTCTTATCTACTTTAGTTTTCTGAAGGTTCCACCTGTACCGCGTGTGAATTGCACTCTATGTTTTTTTTATTAACAAATTCTGGTAAAACACCGCTATATGTAGAATGAAAACGTTGCTTGAAACGGCTTTTGTAATATTTAGTGACCAGATCTGAAAAGCCCAGAACTTCCCAGCTGTCCTCTTCCCCATCTCTTTTGCCTTCCCACTCCCTTCAGACTCATAACATAACCCAATTGGGAACACCGTAGTACTGTTAAGAGCAGTTTTTATTATTATTTTTTCATTATCTTCACACAGGAGGTCCTGAGGAAAAAATCCCTCAGGGGTAATGGCATCTTTGGGGATGCTGTGAAGAGAGAATTATTAGGGAAATGAAGAAGAGGAAGTTCTGGAAAGGTACAAGGTATAAGGGGTGGGTCGCAATCTTGGATTCAATACGTTCAAAAGAAATAAACGTATAAATCCATCCTTCTAACTGCGGTGCAAGGCGATGGGTCAAGAGTCCGGCCGGAGAACTCAAAAGATGTCTCTCCCGATTCGGCCAGCCACGCAGTAGGTAGGCAAACACGTTCACCACCAATACCTAGACAAACCTCACTCCATGAATCCATGCACCCCTCCTAAATCACTGACATAACGAACTATGAATTGATGGTGTTGATTATCCAATAAATAGTTACTGGTGCGGCGGTACCCATACCTGCCTCACAAATTTATGCAATTACTGCAATAAAAAAAAAAAACAGTGTCCATTAAAACTATCACAAAAATTACAATCACTTTCTTGAACGTATTAATTTTTATGACCTCGGATAACTCTTGACAATAAAATTGTCGCATTTAGTCTAGAAATTACAATTAAATTAAATTTTATCACCCGAATTCACATCCTAATCTACCCGTCTTAGTAATATAACTATTTTATGTGTTGGAGTGGATGAACTATGAACTACAGACACTAAAACTACCTTTATGTTTGCTCGTAAAATATACATATGTCTTTCTGTTCTCTTGGTATTGGTAGAATAAATAAAAACGATTGTGGTAACACACTTAGGGGCATTTCACCACCTCTGAGTAAACTATCAATTAGCGCTACTCTGCGAGTAAAATATAAACATTTTTTCGTTGTTAAAATTAAGTACACAGCTTACTAAACTAGTCTAAATATTTATCTAATTAAAAGCGTTTGTTCAAGTTATTGCTTTTTTGATAAATGTTCAAATTATTGCTCTACTAGACATATGAATTCTAGACAAATCAGGTTCCTTTTATTTCATTTTTAAAATGGCATTTATAATTATTTTTTTAAATTTTTTTAATGTAATATTATAGGTAGATAGTTAGACAGGAACTTTTTCGTTGGTTGAGTTCTTCAAACAAATTACCGCCGCCCCTGAACCATTAATTGTATAACCAACAATCTGCCATAGGTCACCCCAAGTGGTCGGCTATGTTTGGTGACTTAGTAGGGGTGTCCGGGTTCAGGTGAGGTTTGTTTAGGCCTTGGCAGGCTGGAATCGGGAGAGACTGATTGATAGAGACATTACCTAGACCTCTCCAACAGGACTTTCTCGTGGATTGATACGTCCGTCACTTCTGGACACATTGATACACAGATTCCTACCCACCCCTCACACCTCTATCCTTACAAGAACTTTCTCTCCTTCCTTTTCCTAAAAAAGACTCTCCACACAGAATCCCCAAAGGTGATACAGTCACTGAGGGATTTTTTTAGGGTCTCCTTTGTAAAGTAATTATAAAAAATACCTAATGTACCCATTGGTACGATGCTGATTGTCCTTGTACTTTTACTTTAAATGTAAATAACTTTGTTGTTGTTATCCTTATTTTGTGTTAAACTACTTATGCTAAAATGCGCCTGCTCTCAACACAGGAATTCCTAGTGAGACAGGCACATCACAATAACCTATGTAACTTGATAAATAAATATTATAATAAATTTTTTTTTAAAATAAAAAACTTCTAATTTTGAAATTTATGACACTTAAATTCAAAGCAAAAGTTCTAGAGATCATTGAATCCTAGTTACAGACAGACAGAGTCATAACCGAAATGAGTTGTTTGGAAAAGCAAGAACAAATTAGCTTGAGGGGTTAAAAAGATTTAGTTCAAATGACTTAAAGTTAGGAATTTTTGTTTGAAAACATTGATATTTAATTGCAAAATTCCTTATTTCGCTGATGTATAAAAAAGTAAAAAAAAAACCTGTGCTAAAAATACCTTTGTTAATTTTGACGAAGGCAACATTTTTGTTTAATTTGTTTTGCAACAAACTTTAAATCTAATTGGTGATAAATACGGTCAACACAAAGCCTGTATTGGAATTGGAAAATCAAATACATTTTGGGGGAAGAGGAAGGGGAGGGTTGGATCGTTATGAATAATATTAAACAGATATCTAACGGTTATATCCTTTACGTAATGATCATGTAAAGTTCAGGGATTCTTTAAAGCGATGAAAAAGTTATTCTGTAATTTTTTAAAAATGTTTGTGTCATGATAAAATTAGTACAATTAATACATTTTTAAAGTAGTTATGTGTTAGGATTTGGTAGGGGTTCTTTTTTCATGTAAAACACTGAGTTGTACAAACTGAGTTATTTTTACTACTTTTTAGGTTAAAACAAATTCAAATACTTTAACGTGCGACAATTATTTTGTACAGCCTGCAAACTACATGTGGGGCTGAGGGAGAGCACGGACGTACAAAATATATGGACTTGCCCTTACGTGGTAAAAGGCGTGTTATTTCCCCCTCCCATTGGAACCATTTTTCGGAACCGGCTGGGCTTGCGAGAGCCCCGCGTTAATCTAAAAAATGTGACGTCATCATTCTTGTCCGGACCAGTGTCGAGCTCTTATCGTACATTTTACGCACGGACGTTGTATGTCTGTGGAACACATACTACGACATCGAGATACATGGCGACGCGAAACACAAAACCGCTGTTTACTGGGGTAAGTAAATCATGAAACATTTGTAAAAGTGTCTACGGAAACAAAATATTCGACTATGAAAATACTCAGAACCTTACTTTGCGAATTTGGACTTGACATATCTGTTGATAACGTGGCATGCAATTCGCGCTCCCATATAAAAAGGTCTATTCATTCAAAAGCAGATTTTACTTTCAAGAACTAAATGGTGATATTATAGTGCGAGGTGCCTACAAACTGTTAGATTGATTTATTGGCGAATAACAAGTCTCTTTCCTCTCTTTTTACCCCTCATCTGTAAGTTCTCGTCTAGCTATTTGTATGTCTATGAGGGAGGGCCTTTAGGAAACCGGCCTTTTATATTAACAACAAAAAAACTTCTTTGACAACCATACAGTTTTGATACAAGCGCCATCTGGACGCACAATAGAAACCTGCATTATCGACATATATTATAACCTGTCGGTAAATAAACTAAATAAAAACAGATAGAGGGCAGTAACTATACCAATTCAATTATAATATTTAACAGTATGACTTCGCCCGCAATGCTAGGGGCAGGGATGTCTTTGTTATTGATTTATTACATTGTTGTCGAGGGATAAGAATCTTGACTCGTAATTCGAAGACCGCGGGGTCGAATCCGGCGTGCTTGAATACATTTAATTTTTAGTTAAATGTAGATACTATTACATAATTAGCGAAACTCAATCGTAAATCTGGAAACAGAAAAATCAGAAAAAGATACGGTCACATCCGGGACCCCGAACCCACGACCTTCGGCTTTCCGGGCCGCGGCTCTACCAATTGAGCTAATGTCACACTATCCGATTCGGTTATTTTTAACTGTATCATACTTCGACTACGAGTTACCAACATTATCTTCATTTTCTGGGTGCTATATTTACGTATAATTGCAAGATTCAAACGCGAGTCCATATTTTCTTTAAATATTACAATTAAATTTGTGTAATTTCCCAATTAATTAATTTAAAATAATATATAGTATACATGCCGCACGATCCAGAGTGGAAGATTTTCTTGCTTGACTCAATTTGCTTAATCTTATCTAAAATTGTCAACTTTCCGTTCAACATCGCATCTCTTCTACATTCTATTCTTCCATAAAATTATAAAATTTGCACAATGAAATAAATTATATAGGGTCCGCCATCTAAAGTTTTTTTTTTCAACTAGTGCTTATTTCGTGAATGGTAACACTTAGCTCATGTCTGATTTGACAGATAATTAGTTTTATCCTTCCGCTGAGCGAATATGGTTGAAGCCAACTGACCATCCAATGCGTTTTCGCTTCGCTGAGTGGGCCTGCGATCTACTTACAGAAGATGCCGATTTTGCCAAAAAAATCATCTTTTCGGATGAAGCTCATTTTGATCTTGGCGGGTATGTAAACAAGCAAAATTGTCGTATTTGGGGCACAGAAAACCCGCACGCATACATTGAAAAGCCGGTACACCCAAAACGAGTCACTGTTTGGTGCGGATTTTGGTCCAGAGGCATAATTGGGCCATTTTTCTTTGAAAATGAGCAAGGAGTGGCCGTTACAGTCAATGGCGATCGTTATCGGGCCATGTTGAACGAATTTTTGTTCACAAAAATTGAAGAGGAGGATATTGGCAACATTTGGTTTCAACAGGACGGCGCTACGTGCCACACAGCCGAAGCTACACTCGATGTTTTGCGCCCTGTTTTTGAAGATCGCATTATCAGCCGCAGAGCTGATGTCGTTTGGCCACCTCGGAGCTGCGATTTGACACCGTTGGACTATTATTTGTGGGGTGCCCTCAAAGATAAATGTTACGCCGACAAGCCAGAGACAATTGACGCTTTAAAGGACAATATTCGTGAAGCCATTGGTGAAATACAGCTGCACACAATCGATAATGTGCTTAAAAATTGGACCGATCGTGTAGGCTACTGCATGGCCAGCCGAGGCAGCCATTTGAATGAAATTATTTTCCATTATTAACCGGAAGGATTGTTCTTATAAATAAAAAAAGAAATTTGAGAAAATATTCAGTAGTTTTTTTTTTATAGCATTTTCAAAAAAAAAAAGTTATTTGGCGGACCCCGTAGTAGGAAGTATCGCCCTGGTGTAAGACCACCATTCAGAATGGAAAAGTTGCTTGAAATGTCTTTAGGTATTTTTTGTTTGGTGATCAGATCTGAATAGCCAGGTTCCACGTTCCCCACCTTCCCCATCTCTTTCCTCTCCCTATTACCTACCGACAACATATCCCAATTGGGGATGCCATAGTCCCACGGCTCCAGGTGGGAGCAGCTCTTGTAAGGTATTCACATAAAAAAAAGTTGAGAAAATATTGAATGAACAGGTGTTCCACTCGTGTCCGTCGAGATTCATGCACACGCACTGCTAGCTCCTTAGAGCAGGCTCCATTAAAATACCCGTAAAAACAAACAAAGCATGATTACTTGCGTCGTTGCATTAGATATGGTAATCGGTCTGTTTACAACGAATTGTCATTCAAATGGACCGTTTTAAGAAGGTTTATCAAATATTTTTGGGCTCCAGCCCAGAGGTGGCTGCCGAAGTCAAATGTTGGGTATACTTCAATTTTGTACAGGGATAGCAGCTAGTAATTTAAACCATCCCACACCCAGTTTTTTTTTTAAAGTACCTCCGCACTCATGGCCTATGTCATCTTTGGGAATGCTGTTTGGAGGGTCTTTTAGGAGAAGAAGGAAAGGAAGTTCTGTTAAGAAAAGGGATATAAGAGGTGGAATGGAATCTGGGGGTCATTGTGTCCAGGAGTGACGGACTTATGAATCCATCCCTCCTACTGCAGTGCAAGGCGATGTTCCAAGAGAGTACGGCTGGAGAAGTCAACGAGACTCCCTCAACCATTCTCTCCCGATTCAGCCTGCCATGCAGCTGGTGGGAACCCGGGCACCCCTACTAAATCACCAAACGTAGCGAATCACTTGGGGTGACCTATGGCAAATGGTTCCCGGGGTGGCGGTACCTATATCCGCCTCCCAAATTGAGAAGATTGAGGAACATCCCAGTAAAACCATATTGCTAATATCTTGATTGCAATCATTTTACAAAATGCCCAAAATAAGGTAAACTTTTTTTTTGTTTTTCCAGTTTAACACATCTTCTAAGTTTTTTAACCTCTTATTTTGACATTTAACCTTTGCGGTGTCAGTAGGAATTTGATTAAATTGTTTTACAAAATGTATCCTGTTATTTTGAGAAAACAGCCCACGACCATATTTGAATATGAATGCGTAATTGGCCTCCGGGAACAAACAATTCCGAACTGACTGATTGAATATTCTTGTTGACTGTTGTTTGGGTTAGTCCAAAATATACAAATATTATTTTATTGTACCTATAAATGTATTTTCTTTGTTTGTTTACATAAATAGTACCTTATTAGAATACGGTATTTAGGAAGATAATGGTAGAATAGATCGGGGACACCCGAAGAAACCATTTATTAAATAACCAACACCCCTGCCATAGGTCTACCCAAGTTGTTCGCTATGTTTGATGATATAGCAGGGGTGCACGAGTTTCTGGGATGAGGTTTGTCTAGGTCTTGGCGGCGGATGCGTTTGCCCACCTACTGCGTGGCGGGCCAGATCGGGAGAGACTGGTTGTGGGAGACCTTTTGACGTCTCCAGCAGGACTCTCTCAGAACAACACCTTGCGCCGCAGTGCGAGGCATATAGTCATACGTCCATCAGCTTTGGACACGCTGACTCCTAGATTCCTACCCACCCCTCCAAGCTTTTTCCTTCCAAGAACTTTTTTTTTTATACATTACATATTACAATGATCTTTGGCTGTCCAACTAGGAAATTTACCCGTTTTAGGACAGTCAGAATGAGCAGATTTATTACATGAACTTCCTCTCCTTCTTTCCTATAAAAACTCTCCACACAGCATCCCCAAAGATGACATAGGCCCTGAGGGGAAATATTTTCTCCAGGTCCTGCAGTGTAGAGCTATTGTAAAAAAATCAAATACTTGAGTAGGGTCATGTCAAGAGTCAGAACAATAGAATGTTATCTGGCGATGCATGAATGCGAATTTGGTAAGGAGAGTGTGTGTGTGTCGGTCAATCCTCTCTGCATACCCCTGCGGAGAAGCGTCGCGATGGTTAGTTAGTTGGATGGTTAGAATAATCATTAATATATATTACTTACAAGAAACTCTTATAATTTATAACGTAAAATATAGCTTATTGTAACTTGTAACCATTACACATCTACCCTGATGATGATGAATACTGTAACGCTGTGCTAAACGTTGGCTAAAGAAGGACGTAGCGCAACACGGCATAATACCCCCAAAATAAATCACATTACTTTTGGCCGTGAAAATCTCAAATCGTAAAACAGCTTATTTCTGTTAGATAAAAGCAATAAAAAAACGCGCCGAGTTATCGAAATTCCTGGGCGTTCAATTTTGAAATTTCCTTCCCACATTGAAAAATTGTACAGATAAGGTTGGTAGTTCTTAGTCTAAGTATGATACAGTTAAATATGACCGAAGGCGACGGGGTCCCGTTAGCTCAGTAGTAAAGAAGAGCCCGGCAAGGCCTTAGCCTAGTTAGTTTATCTTATATCTTTTCTGATTTTTATGCTCCAAATTTCTGAATCGCTAATATTGTCATCAATGATTAAAAATTACAATGTAAGGTTTTACTCATTAAGTTAAAATAAATATAAATATATTATATAATGGATGCATTTGGATGACTAGATCACTCTGGATCAATGATACAGTTAAATGGTTGTAATGTCGAAAAGGTGGAGAGATTTAGATACCTCGGCAGTATTCTCACGGAGACTTTTGACCCAGATATAGAGATTAGGTGTAGAATTGAAGCAGCAAGAACTGCGTTCAGTAAAATGAAATCCTTCTTCTGCAATGACAATATCAGCTTAAAACTAAGGCAGTGTGTTCGGTCTTGCTGTATGGATGTGAAACATGAACCTTGAAAGTAAATACCATGAGAAGGTTAGAGGCTTTTGAAACGTGGCTTCACCGGAGAATGCTCAAGGTCACATGGACCGACATGATCACCAACTCAGAAATTCTCAGGCGGGCTAGACCAGATAAAGAACTGCTTACATTAATAAAAGTGAGGAAAATTTCATATCTGGGTCACATACTTCGAGGGGAGAAGTATCACTTGCTCCATTTAATATTGAAAGACAAGATAGAGGGTCGCCGAGGGCCTGGCAGGAGACAAATGTCTTGGCTGCGAAGTGTGGAGGATCTATTCCGGGCAGCGCAAGACACAGGGACATTTTCCAGAGTGATCGCTAACGTCGGGGGGACCTGATAGGGCACACAAAGAAGAAGAAGAATAATATATAATTAAAAAAGATGATTACATCATTGGGACATCCTGTGTTAAAACCTTTACTAACTATTTTTTAAAAGAAAACATTCTTTAGCAAAGTCTTAATTTAAAACACTCATTTTATGCCTTCCTGAGTCTATAAAAATCACATTATTACTTTTCTCATACGTCGGACGTTAAAACTTTCTCAGAACAAAGCGCTGGTATTTTTCTAACAAAGTTTTCAGCGAGGGAGGCGTGAAAAGTTTTTTCCATATCCGTTAGGAGGGTCGTACCTGAAGTTTTATTGCTCCTACAGGGTGTTTAACAACGCGTCGAGAATAATGGAATCCAAAAGAAAATAATCTACGAAGATAGACTTATATACAGAAACTTAAAACTGCTGAATAATGTTTTCTTAATATTTACTATAATTTTTTTTTTCAAAAACCAATTTATTTAAAAAGTACATAGGTATTTGTCTTTGTGAAAATTTTCCTTTTTCCGTATTATTTTTATAAATACGACTTTTCGTAATTGAAGGCACGTTTAAATATTGTTAATCCCGAGTAATTATTCACTTCTTCTTCTTTCGTATGGTGGGGGGTCAGAGGGGGACATCTAGGTCTGCGAGCCAGTCTAGGGCCTCAGGCGTTGCCCTGTGGACGTCATCAATCCCGCCGGGGAATGAATGGAGTGGGCATTCGATGACCATATGTTCGGTGGTCTGCATCGAACCGCATTCATACATCGCCGACTCTTTAAGGCCCCATCTAAACATCATGTGAGCCAACGGCTATGGGAGCATCTTATTCTATTGATGGCGGTCCAGAGTTTGCGAGGCAATGAGAACCCAAGCTGTCGCTCAGTGGGGTCTTGAACGAGATGGGCGTTTTTGACGTTGGCCGATTGCCACTCAAGCTTCCACCTATCTTCTGGGGTGAGAGGTGTTCGAAGGAGTCTTTCTCCTTCCGTCCAGAAGGGTTTTCGAAAAAACGAAGAATGGGTTTTTGGCATGCCGGGTGAAAAACGACATCATCGTGCAAAGGTATTGCGCTTTTTTGCAGCGCCTTCTTGTAATCCCTCAGTGTTGCAATCTCTCGCCTGATATTTAGCGGGGTTATGTTTGCAAGTACGGGGAGCCAAGGAAGAGGAGGATTTTTTCCATCAAACTGAACACAGAATTTGGCGTTTGCCTGTGAATTACTGAAATGAAAAGCTGTCACAACTGTTTTCGACCCATTTGGCTTAAGTCGCCCATTGAGGAAAAATCCTTCCATAACTACTTCATTCACTTAAAACTGTCCCACAAAAAAGTGTTTTGTAGGTATTTCTCTTTATGAAAACGCTGCTTAATTGTTTTTTTGTTTACATTAGCTCCACACAGGTCAAATGTCATTTTCGGAGATGCTGTCGGGAGGGTCTTTTTAGACAGAAGCAAGGAGATGACGTTATGGGAAGGAAAAAGGTATGAGTAATAGGTAGGACTCTTGGGGTTAGTGTGTCGAGGAGTGAAGGACGTATGAATCCATCCCTCCCACTGCGGTGTACGGCAATATTCCGAGATAGTCCAGATGGAGAGTTTAAAAGTTTTCCCTCAATCAGTCTCTCCCGATCCGGCCCGCCACGCAGTAGATGGGCAAAGGCAACCTCACCGAATGAAACCGGGCATCTCTGCTAAGTCACCAAACGTAACTAAACACTTGGAGTGACTTATGACAGGGGTGTTAGTTTATCAATAAATGGTTTCCAGGGCGACTGTACATGGATACCCGCCTCAAAAACTGAATGTCTGATGCCATAGTTTGTGATGGGTCAAGCCCCTTTTTGGGTTTTTGTTATAACTGTTAAACTGTTAATTTCCAATGGGATCTTTACGTGATCAGGGAATAGTTTAGAAATAATAATGCGCGTGTCGAGTATTAATTATAATTGCACAATAATGAGTTCTACAGCTAATCCTAGCTTTCGGCGCTGTTGGTGATAAAGGAGCCAGAGCAAGGGCGAACATCTTCTTTTATACTCGTTCATCTTCCGTCTCGCTCTTGCATCCTGAGTACCTTTCTCACATCCTCCCCTACTTAAAATTGAAAATTCCCTAACTACATATTTCATTTTCCTGTTGCTACAAATTTCATTACATACAATATAATATTAGGCTACATATTTCATTTTCTTACAATATAATATACATTATTCAAGTAACTTAAAATTAAGTATAATTTCTCCTCTTCCCTTCCGTTTCTTCTCTCTCTCTCGTTCGTCCGTCTCATCTTGGGCGAAGTCGTCCATGCCACGGTTTAGACCTGAAACATGGAGAAATAGAATTAGAGTCGCTTCTACTGCGCAACATACCGGAGAGATTTAATTCGTCCGTCGACAGTTCTAGTGTGTCAGACGCGATGAATTCAGGACCATCTTCCTCCCGCCATGAAACATGTAATTTCCTTATCTGGTCTAAATGTCTTTTCCATACCATATTAGAATTGTTAATTTTAATGAAATATACTTTGCTGCCTTTTTTCTCAACTACAACCCCAGGGACCCATAATCTATTACCCTGAGATCTGAAATCTCTGGCCATCACTTTCTGACCTACATCAAAACCTGTCTTAATTCTACCCCTATATTGCCTTTTCTGATTGCCTTGGCTCTGAATAACCTTTTGAATTACTTTGTTTTGTCGAGAAGAACCTGAATTACTGGTTCTTTCCTCCACTTTCCTAGGTATTAGAGAGTCAAAGACAGTCCTAATTTTCCTTCCCATTAACAATAATGATGGCTCACACCCTGTAGTTGCATGCACGGTATTCCTATAATCTGTTAAAAAGTTACCCAACTGCTCTTTATAGTCTGATGGAAATCTATTACGTTTACAAATTTTTTTAATAAAATTTTTACATATCTTAACCGCACTCTCTGCTTGTCCGTTGCTGCTAGGGTGATTAATTGGACTAGTTATATGTACCATACCATTTTTTTTACAGAAAATTTCAAAGTCCTCAGAACAAAAACACGTACCATTATCGCTAACTAAAGTTGCTGGAAAACCAAATTGTGAGAATAACCTATGAAGTACCTCAATATTTTCTTTTGAAGACAGACTGTTTACTTCCAGGCATTCGATCCACTTCGAAGAAGCGTCTACCACAACTAAAAAGTTTTTGTTATGTAAGCTACCATGGTCAATATGTACCCTGAACCATACTTCAGGTTCATATGGCCAGACTGCTAGTGAACTCTTTTGAGATTCTGGTTTAATTTCTAAACAATCCTTACAATTTTCAGTTATTTTCTCTAAATCTTGATTAATTTTTGGCCACCAAACGAAACTTTTCGCAATACCTTTAGTCTTAAAAACCCCTAAATGAGATCTGTGTAACATCTTTAAAACCTCTTGTCTTAAAGACTCCGGAACCACAACTCTATGTTGATATAAAATACACCCATTTATCAATGATAATTCTAACCTTTTTTCCCAGAAAATTCTATTAAAATTACTATTTTGAACTTTTTTTACTGATGCTGGCCAACCCTCGATAAGAAATTTCTTAACTTGACTTAACATATCGTCCTTTTCGGTCTCACTTTTTATCACGTCTAGAGATAAATTAAACCCGTTATTTTCGAAGTAATTAATGTAACCAGACTCTATCTTATCCTCACAGCTTCCCTTTTCAATCGGACACCTGCTCAGAAAGTCTGAACAATTGTTTTTCGACTTTACATATTCAATCTTAAAATTGAACGACCCTAACATAACCGCATAACGTTGTAACCTAGACGCTGCGATTTTAGGAATTTCTCTATTTTGACCGAAGATTCTCACTAAGGGTTGGTTATCCACAGCTAAGGTGAATTCTCTCCCGTACAAATATTGATAAAACTTTTTAATTCCAAAAATAATAGCAGTTGCTTCAATATCTAAAATTGAATAATTTTTTTCCGCTTTACTTAAAGTTCTGCTTGCGAAACCTATTGGCCTTTCAAACCCATTCTGAAATACATGTATAAGTGTCGCCCCAACACTATTGAGACTACCGTCTGTGACAAGTTTCACAGGAATATTTTCGTCGAAATGAGTTAAAATCCTATCCGAAGTTAAAATTTTTTTTATAATCGCAAAACTATTCTCCTGTTCTGTACCCCATTGGAATTTGATATCTTTTTTAAGTAACTCGTATAACGGTGACAATACATTTGCCATGTTTGGGATAAAATTACGATAATAGCTAATCATGCCTAACAAACTTCTCAAATGATTTAAATCACTAGGTGACGGTGCATTTAAAATAGCTTCCTTATTCCGTTGACACGGTTGAATCCCTTGTTCACTTATCTTATAACCTAAAAACTCAATAACTTCTAAATTAAATTCGCACTTTTCACTATTCACCGTTAAATTACAGCTTTTTAACCTCTCTAAAACGTCACACACGTTTTTCTCTAAATCTTCTTCGTCTTCCCCGATCACAATAATGTCATCCAAATAGAATGTCATCTTCTGTAATCCTGACAAACAATTTGCCATTGCTTTTGCAAACATAGCCGGTGCAGAAGCTAACCCATACACTAACCGTTTATACTGAAATAACCCTAAATGTGTGTTGATCGTTGTGAAACGCCTACATTCCTTTTTCAAAACAAACTGGTTATACGCCGACTTGAGGTCAATCTTTGCAAAAACTTTCCCACCATTGACTTTGGTTAACAGTTCTTCAATCCTAGGTAAAGGGTACTTGTCAATTAACAGCTGATTATTCACTGTTGACTTGTAATCACCACATAACCTAATACTACCATTTTTCTTAATCACTGGTACGATAGGACTCGCAAATTCACTATAATGAACCGGCTCTATTATTCCATCTGAGATTAAAGTATTTAACTCTCGTTCGACTTTTTCTTTTAAAGCGAATGGAATGATTCTATTATTTCGAAACACCGGAACAGCGGTATCTTTCAATCTTAAATTAACTTCATATTTATTAAACTTGCCTAGTTTATCCGTAAAAACTTCTGGAAATTTTTTTACTAATCGCTCTTTTAATGTATTTCGATTAACACAATTCACTATCCCAGTAATTCCTAAGTTAAACAGTTCCATGAAGTCTCGTCCTAATATTGATAACGTAGAGCTACCTACAACAATAATCTTTAACTGGCGGCATTGTCCGTTATACTCTACCAGCGGAGTAAATGCACCTATTACTTTGATGAGCGTATTGTCAAAACCCCGTAGACTAATGTTTTCATGCACTAACTTATTACTATTAAACTGATTGAAATAACAATCCTTGCCAATCACGCTACAAGATGCACCTGAATCTAACATGAATTTACTTCTAATGCCGTCCAAAGAAACCTCTACACAATATGGTTCAACACTATTTATATTATCGACACTTGTATCTGAAAACAAGGTATTCACATTTTTACGAACTGAAAAACTTTTACACTGTTTTGCTAGATGACCCTTTTTACCACAAATTCTACATGTATAGCCTTTGAATCTACAATCCGCCGAAATATGATTATCGTTTCCACAAACGAAACATTTACGCTTTGGCGACGGCGATCGCGACTTATGTGGACTACTCATCCGGTTGAATCTATTGCTTACTCTTTTCTTTTCATATGAACTAGGTGAAACACGACCACTGCTGACACTGTTATTTGCTAAAACAGAGTTAAACTCCCGACCTTGGGCTTGCGTTGAAGCTACGAGTTCGATGCACTCTGCTACTTGGACACACTTTTCGAAAGTATACGATTCACTTTCAAGAAATAATTTTTCCCTGACTTTCCCGGGCTTACATCCTAGCACAAAGAAATCTCTTAATTTCTCCGACAAATTATTCCCGAATTTACAATTAACCGAAAGAGCCTTTAACCTAACTGCGAAATCACGAATTGTCTCATCACTCCTCTGTTTAGCTGTGTAAAACTGTGACCTCTCCTCAAAAAAACATTTCGTCATGCTACAATACTCATTGAGTTTAGAAATTAAATCTTCTAATTTAACATCGGTTACTTTTTTAGGAATACACAAATTTACCAAAAGTGAGAAACAGTCATCCTTCAAGGCATTAAGAAAAATAGCCCTTTTTTTCACATCTGATGCGTATTTGTCATCATTCACAAGGAGATACTGTTCGAGGCGGACCTTGAAATTCTCCCAGTTACCGTCACGCAAACTGAAGGACCCCAATCCTCCTGACTCCATGTTTGCTCTACCCAGATGATACAACAAGAGAGAGAAAAGAAAAAAAAGAGAAAAACACTCCCCTACGATATTCCTCCTCAATCTGTACTGCTCCGTTGACCCTCTCAGGAAACCGCTTCTTGATCCTTGATGACGATGGCTCCTTCCAGACCCGTCTAGTGACCTGGACACCCAGCTGCCGCTCTTGAAGTCCTGGACCCTCCCGTGCAATCTTCCCCCTTCCGAGAAGTTAGGCTGGCTCCAGTGTTCCCCTTCTTCTTCACTCCTTCCAGTGAAGATTTTTAATTTCGGTCCGGCCTTTTTTACCGACCCGAAAATAATGTTACAACACGTAACTATTGAACTCGCGTGCTTAGCGTGCAATTTTTGCGCGTCGATTCTCGCAATCGTTATATTTAATTCCGTATTGGCTGCGCCACTGTTATAACTGTTAAACTGTTAATTTCCAATGGGATCTTTACGTGATCAGGGAATAGTTTAGAAATAATAATGCGCGTGTCGAGTATTAATTATAATTGCACAATAATGAGTTCTACAGCTAATCCTAGCTTTCGGCGCTGTTGGTGATAAAGGAGCCAGAGCAAGGGCGAACATCTTCTTTTATACTCGTTCATCTTCCGTCTCGCTCTTGCATCCTGAGTACCTTTCTCACAGTTTTAAATACCTCTCCTCTCTTGCGTTTCGATCTCCGGACGGTAGACCCTTCTCTCGTACTGTATGATTCACCAATAATGTCTTGAATCATGACTCGCTTTTCCCACCCCTGTGACTGAACACAGCAAAAGGCTTTCTCCTTCCGGGAAACTTTACAATAAACCCTTTCCTTTACGTTGTGTTTTATTTTTGTTTCAAAGGTACTAGAAAATCTAGAATAGGTATTTAATGTCTATATGTGGTAACTTTTGGTTCTTTTAGGTAAGGTGTTGAAGAATTTCTTTGTATCTTTTGAACGTATGAAGGATACTTATTGTCTAACTCTATCCTAAAAATATCCCCATTACGTCCCTAATAATTTACGTTGTTTTAATACTCTCGCAGTACCCCCTGTAATTCTGGGAAGCCTATAAAGTTGATCTATGATCCTATACGTCTTAATAGATTTTAAAATACATACCTAGAATGTTTCATTTAGTTATTTGGCGGCTCCTCCGCATCTCTCCATGGCTGAACCCTATACATAATTATATATTGTAATAAATAACATATATTATAATATTATATTGTTAGTAAACGCAAAATTCGTACCTAAGATGGAAGGGATAAGGGAGGGATGGATAGAATGGATCATGCATTTTTTGCAATCTAGTACTGGCTCCTCCACTTGACCAAATTGACCAGGTGGTCGGCTCTCCGGACACAACCTCCCGACCAAAGCATGTCAAGGCTATACCCATGGCACCCAGAAGATCTCTTGACGACCAACCAGATACCCGGACCCTTCCATAACCAAGGAAGGACGGCATGCCTTCAAACCTTTCCCAATCAACCCCAGTATCGAACACCTCCAGGACTACTTTACTGGCTCTAGAAGGGGTAATCCAATTCGTCCCTTGTCACGGCTCTACTCGCGAACATGTGGCTACCGCTTGTGATAAACAGATCCTTCCTCCTGCGTGACCGGTCCAACGAATAAACCACCTCTAGTAGCGAACATACAACCTAAGTATTGTCTAGGCGTTATGATTGCTTCTAGGTCGATAGAATTAAAAAATGTGCAGACGCTGCAGGGTTGCTTCCACAAAATGAACTGCTTATGCTCCTCCCACACTACCTTGCCGGCAACCCGAGATGCTTTTGGCCAAGACGCCTCCGTCAGCGAACCGCGTCCTTACACACCGTTTGGCAACTCATTTCATATCCGTCTCGTCACGCCCATTCTCTCGACACGGTTCCGCGAAAGGGAATTGCTTCCAGCATCTCGCGTGACCCGATCAGTCTATGGTGAGCATCCCCTCCTAACAGGACAATGTGGGAAGACCCTTACCGATGGACCATACATTTGTGGTATGTATAGCCTCGGTGTCATCGTCACATTATTCAACCATAAAGTTTAAAAGGCGCAATTTAACAAATAGGAATTCAAAGGAGTACCTGTTAGTTTTAAATTTACGTTTGTTTAGGTTGCAGACAGTCGCTTTCTATTGGGTATGTCGCGTACCCCGATGAACTCCCCATTTGATTGAGGGTACAACACTCGTTCATTTTTTTGCTCCTCCGCCCGTGCCATCAGCTGTCTGCAAGAAAAGGTCACTGTCCTTGGTGATAACACCGTTGAACATATCTTGAAATAATATTATGAGATGTTGTCATTTATAATAAATCTTCAGTTTCACGAGGCAGCTTCGGTTCTGGCATCTCTGCGTCGCGTTCCGGGATGGCCTGGGAATTTAAATTAGGTATAACCACTTACCGAATACGTAATTGCTAAAAATCCCGGTTGGAGATATACACGACCAATTCTTAATTACGTATGCCGTAGACCTGTGGAGAAAACAAAACTTCCTACGAACTTCTAAACTTTTATTTGTAAACTAAATATGGTAAATAAACGCTCGACGCCGTTTATGTGAGCTTTCGCAAATTGAACGTTTTCGTAGATTACTATGTTCTAACTATTGGAATTAAAATATACCAAATTCGACATCATTCCTGACTCCCGAGCCCTTGCTGAGATTATTTAAATCTAGTTAAGTTTATTATTAATTTCGTTCTTTCGCGGTCTATCACGACATTTTTTATAAAAGGAATGAAATTTATTATCGCAAAACTGGGGCCATTATTGTAAACCTAGAACGACTGTTTATTCGTTGATCCGTTATTAATTTAAATTAAGTTAGTTAAGTCCCCTCCCCATCCGAATTTGCACCATTTATTATTATTATTAAAATTCAAAGCCGATATTTTTCTTCTAGGGTAAATATTTATAGATATCTTTTATCTCTCTACATAATAAACGATAACAATCGCGAACTTTTACCGACGATTATTTTTGTGAATAATCAACACAACACCGGATAAGATATAAGACCGTCATTCTCATAATACGTGTTTTCCGATTTTTATTTCGTCCGATCGATAGGTTAAATATTATTATTAGAATTTATTGATTTAATTATCATCCCCTTTTTAATCGATTAACTAACACTTGATTAATTCACTAACAACTTGCAATCATATCAACAGAGTTAATCCAACACTACACAGTCTCGATTTTTCTCTAAGTCCAGCTATAAACCTTAGTCACTCTCCGATACACGCACGATTTTCACAGTCCTTCCTTTCCCGAAATCTAGCACCGAACTTTTCTCTCCCCGCCCAAACTACCCCTTTTAATACCACGTTTCTCCCATCAATCAAATTTAAATTTTGCAATTTACAACCTTACCAACGCGTAATATCGTCTTTCTTTTTCCATAATCCTACCCCGTCGGTTACTCCCTTTTCCTTCTAACGTCCTGTTACCCTCGATCCGCCTTCTACCGACGACACTACCCTGTTGCCATCGATCAGGGGCGTATTTGGGTCTAAACATCCGATTCCCACACGAATCTCCGTATGATTAGTCAACATAATCTACCTTTTATCATGTGACTAATTAATTCAATTTTTCTCTAAAATCTATAGTGTCCGTTCTACTCCTTTTTAATTTGCTTCCAAATACGGTGTATCCTGAATATTCGATATAACTGCCCTACTTTCTTGGCTTAACCCAAATCCAATTTCAACTCTTTAACCTACAACATATCCCGACAGTTATCTATTAAGCATTCATTATTATAAAATTCTCTCAACACGTCACTGCCTAGATATTCCGACGTTTTAACATTTGGCTATGGATTTTCTAATAAATTTGTGACTGAATATCCTTTATCGAACGTACCGCTAGTGTGCAGACTCAGCTGTGTTCGTTCCTGGCTATATGTCGCATTTCTTGTGTTCGTATACAATTTTTAATATTTCTCGCGTTTGCAAATGCCCAAGTGCAAACTCCAATTACTTGGTCATCTCCCAGCAAAGTCGTGATGTTCGTAGGACCTTATTTTATAATAATCTAAACTTTTATAACCTCGATTCTCCTTTCCTATGGCTATAACCACTGCCAAGATCCCATTCCAATCCTGCCTTCGAACGTTTTTTTTCCCTTTTTCCTAGTTCCTCCTACATTTTTCATCCCTCTCTGGCACCAAAACCGATAAATCTCCCGTAGTTTCTCGCCTAGTGATCAAGAAAATACTTGAGTTTTCAAATAATTTAAAATCCTGACAGGTCGTTAAATTTTATGCTTTTTCACTAATTTCTTTCTCCTATCATCTGTATGTAAAATCAAGTGGTGATTTCAGCTTAATGCGTACCTTAGAGACCCAAAATCATGTCAGATGTTTCGCACTCGAGACCCACTTAAAGAACAAGAGATCGTAAACCTTCCCTCCCCTCTAAACTAACGGACAAAATCCAATACAAAATCTTAGACTTCATATGGTCACTAACATGAATTGATTTCCCTCGACTACCTCGAAGAGATCGGCTCCTGTGGGTTTTCCACGTCTAACACTTTCCCCCAACGTCTACCTGCAGAATCCGCTAGATATTTGTCTGTAAAAAGCGGTTAAGACCGTCAATGTTCACTCCCGTTTCACGATTACTAAGTAATCGAGATCGCTTGCTACTTTAGTTATCAGTGCATAATTTTTGTAATTTTGAATTTTCCGCCACCAAGATCCCCGCAAAACTTCCCGATTCCAGACGTGAAATCAACTGTTGTCGATCCCCTCCTGCTCCCATAAAAATGCTATTTATGACCAAGTTAGAAGTGGTCCTATCCCCTTAAAATATCTGCCCGACCAAACCGTGAGATAATCTTGGAATCTTAATTTTGCAAATCCCTCATCCCACTCCCCCAGCCTGTGATTGGTTTAAGACGCACCTACTGTCCTCATCTCTATTCTGATTGGATAGTCGGTTTTTTTTTCTAACTGCTTACACCCCTTCGTGGCAAGGAAACCCCAAAAGTTTAAAGAAGATTCCTTTAATATTGATTTTAAAACCACCCGAAAGATGTCGATAGTGTGATCATATTCTACATTTTAAAAAAAATTTTACCCACCTATACCGGAGTGAAACAGGTTCATCACAAGTTCCACTAGCTCCCAGACAGTTGGATTTCTAGTGCGGTATTCACATGAAAACAGTCAGAAATGCCTAAAAGAGTGCCATATTTGTATTATTTTGTATATTTGTTATTCAGATCACACTTTCAATTGACCCTGTATATATTACACATTATTTAATATGTAACACATTCCGATAATGGCGTCGACAACACCCTTTTCGGAGCCATTCCGATAAAAGCTCTCTGGTTTCCATGTTTAAGGTAACTTTTCAAAAAGGACTTTCTATTATATATAATATGTTGAATACGACAGAACAAAAAAAGATGTCTGGTCAAAGACACTTCTATGAACAAATTAAATTCTTAAAATAGTGTATTTCTTACGTTGTAGCGTTGATTTATTTCAAAGTTTTTTTTGAAGGCATTCATTAATACAAGGCAAAATTACATTATTCATTAGGTAACTAAATAAATCAAATAAGGTAGCACAAATACTTCCGCACCTTCCTCTTCGCCATCTCCTTCCCCTCCTCACTACATTTAAGGTCACAATATACCTTAATTGGGTTGCCACAGTCTCACTGGCTTCAGACGCCAGCCTCCTCTGGAACCATTTATTGGATAACCAACACCTCTGCCTTAGGTCACCCCAAGTGGTTCGCTACGTTTAGTGACTTAGCAGGTGTGCCCGGGTTCATATATAATTGAAATAACGCTGTGAGCTGAAAATAGTTTTAAATTGAACTTTGGATTCTAGACTGAATAAGCTGTGCAAATTTCTTGGCGATAGAGCTCACTGTTCGAGAGTAACGATATATTACATTAATCATAAGAAAATCTAAATTTTATTTTATTATAGGCCCTGAGGAAAAAAAATCCCTTAGGCCTAATTCATCTTTGGGGATGCTGTACGGAGAGTTTTTTATTATGGAAAGAAAGAGGAAGTTCTGGGAAGGAAAGAGGTATGAATCCATTCCTCCCACTGCAGTGCAAGGCGATGGGTTGAGTGAGTCCGGTTGGAGAGGTCAAAAGGTCTCCCTCAAACAGTCTCTCCCGATCCGGCCCGCCACGCAATAGGTGGGCAAACGGATCTACCGTCAAGACCTAAAAAAACCTCACCCGATGAACCCAGGCACTCCCTCTAAGTCACTAAACGTAGCGAACCACTTGGGATGACCTACGGCACGGATGTTGGTTATTCACCAAATGGTTCCCGGGGCGGCGGTACCCATAACCGCAACCCAAATTGAAAATAAAATTATGTTGTGTTCTGATTTTAATGTTATATTAAAAGATATTCTGCATTTTACCTAATCTGTTTAATATTCATAAATTGAATATTCATAAGTTTAATATAAATTATTTTAATATTCATAAACTAAATATGTACATATATCTATGAATTCAATATTCTTTGGAAAATGCATGTGTCTAAGATAGAAAATATCGTTTAATCCCATGGTGTTTCCGTTAGCGGTTAGCTTACAAACTAAAGCACTTACTTCCAAATGGCGCCTTAAATGGCGTCTCAAATGGCGCCGCAGAATGGCGCCTGGACGCCCGGTGACTTTTCGCAGCTGTTGCTTCCATTACGTACAGGAAATATTCATTTATTCCGCAGAGGTAGAAGAAATAAAAATTGATTATGGTGGTTGAATAAATGCATATTTACGAGAAAGTTTGTTTTCAGACTGCGAATGTTTTATAAGTTTAGTCAATATCTCGTCGAAACGTTTCAATTTGGGAAGCGGGTATAGGTACCGCCGCCCCGGGAACCATTTACTGAATTAATTGTTTTTAATTAATTAATTTCCGCCGAATACCACATTCTATATTCTACATCACAAGTGAGACTGAGATGCCAAGATACGCCTACTCGCTTACACTAAGACGAACGTGGAATTCTATGTATATGAGATGACCTACTAACATAGGTTGTCCTTATACTCAATTGCTTGCAATATGGAAGGCGGGTATGGGTACCATTTATTGGATGACCAACACCTCTGCTATAGGTCACCCCAGGTGTTTCGCTGCGTTTGTTGACTTAGCTGAGGTACTCGGTTAATAAGGGTTTAGGTTTGTCCGGGTCTTGGCGGCGGATGCATCTGCACACCAGATGGCAGGCTGGATTGGGAAAGAATAGTTGAGATAGTCCCTTTGACTTCTCCAGCCACACTCTCTCGGGACATCGTTTTGCACCGCAGTGGGAGGAATGGATTCATACGTTTGTCACTCCTGGACACACTGATCCTTAGATTCCTACCCACCCCTCATATCCTTTTCCTTCCTAGAACTTCCTCTCCTTCCTTTCTTATAAAAACTATAAAAACCCTAACCACACATCATCCCTAAAGATGGTATAGGCCCTAAGGGAAATTGTTTTGCTGTATGGAGTTTAAATGTAAAAAAAATCTCGCTTTCTCTAATGGCGCTAAAAATCTTCCAGAAAAAATCAAGGGCATTTTGGCGCTCACCAAACGTAGCAAACTACTTGGGGTGACCTATGGCAGAGGAGTTGGCTATCCAATCAATGGTTTCCGGGACGACGGTACCCATTCCCACCACAAATTTTATGTACATGTATTTTTAGTTGTAAGAAAATTGTACCATAATTGGACTTACTTGCCTGTCCTACAAAAAAAAATCCTACACGTCCCTCATACCTTTTTCCTTCCCAGAACTTCCTCTCCTTCCTTTCCTAAAAAGACCCACCACACAGCATCCCCAAAGATGAAATAGGCCCTGACGGGATTATTTTCTTCAGGGCCTCCTGTGTGGAGCTAATGTAAAAAAATATATCAATAGTGATGGGGGATAGCAAATGTAAAATCATGCAATGTCCAGTGTTTTAAATATAACGTCCTCCGCGTGCAAAGTCGTATCTTCTCCAAACATAAACTCTCTAATAAAGTGTGTTTATCAGAAGTGAACTGCCAGGTAAGTATGTTTCTGTATCTATTTGTAAATAATAAAATTAGATAGAGCCTAAGAATTTATAATTAATTGTACAGCGCCCTTGAGCTGATTTCTCACAAAAAACGGCGCTCTACAAATCATCCAATTACTATTATTATTATTAATACTTTTACAATAGATTATGCGTTAGTGTGGAGGGCCTGCAAAATAATTATTAGTACTTAGTTTGCGATGGAACAACAGTATTACCAACTGGAATAATAGTAAGGTTAAGTTTAATTATAAGACGGTAAATGAATGCGTTTTAATTACAGTAATAAAAAATTATAAGTAACAGCAGTTTTGTGGGTGAAGCAATAAAGTAACGTATTAGTTAACCGCGGAATTAATATCTTCAATAAATTAACTCGTAAAATTTAGGCGTTATCGGTGAAAAAGTATGGTTTCAAGCCGCGACAAAATATCACCGACAAAATATCCCCGACCAAATATCCTACAGACAAAATATCCCTTAAAAAAAAATTTACTAAAACCTAACCTAACCAAACCAGTGTCGGTCCTTGAATTTTTAGTGAGCTAGAGTGCTAAGATTGAAAAATACGACGTTATTGATGTTGTAGCTGAAAATGATTTTTGTTTTCAAAATTTAAATATTTTTATGAAGATTTTCAGGATTCTTTCAGTTTGGGGATGCGCCGCATCCACATTTCAGTATAGCTTCATACAAAAAGTTGAAATTTGGAAAAAAAAAATCGTTTTCTGAACCTAACCTAAAAAAAAATTGGACAAAAATATTACAGACATCCTATAAAGACAATAAGTTAATGTTAAAAAATAGTAAAATGGACAAAAATAATACACAAATCCTGTAAAGACAATAAATTTTTGTTAAATAATAGTAAAATATGACAAATATAATACAGACATCCTATAAAGACAAAAAAATATTAATTTTTCGAAGAAAACTTCTAAGGAAAGGCTTTCACTTTGTGATGGCATTATTTATTTGTCTTTTCATTAAAAAAATATTATTAAATAATAGTAAAATGGGACAATAATAATACAGACATCCTATAAAGACAAAAAAATATTATGAAATAATATTAAAATGGAACAAAAATAATACAGACATCCTATAATGAAAATAATTTATTGTTGAAAAATAGTACAATGGGACGCAAATAATGCAGACACCCTTTAAAGACAATAAATTATTATTAAAAAATGTAAAATAAGGTTAGGTTTGGATAGGAAAGGATATTTTGTTGGAGGATGTTTTGTCCGGGGATATTTTGTCGCGGGATGAAAACGTGCAGTACCAAAAAGTATTGGAAAATGTGGTTTATTGTTCAAGTTTATATTTTGGTATCACAGATGGGACCGATAGATTAATTAATTCTGTAATTGATGGGGAATGTTATTATTTATTTATGGAGTTTTATTAATTGATTAGAGTTTCGTTTCTTGAAGTTATAGGGGATTATTAGGAAAAAGAGCATTGATGGAAGGGAGACTGTAATACATGGATCGATGATTGATCCAATGTCAGTTGTTGATCGCCCGACAGTTGATCACTTGGACACGCGCGTGATCCCTTAGGTTCCCAACGTGGGCAATAACGCCCCCTTGTGGACATTTGAGACTGTCAGGGGGGCGGTAGAAGACCCAGAGAAAATAAGAGGGCGTTGGCTCTGTAAAAGGGGCGGTTGAAGAACCAGAGGAAATTAAGGGGCGTTGAGATGGCACAGTGAGGGCGTGGGCAAGTAAAAAAAAATTGTCTAAAAAATACAAAAAACACGCTTATCACGTACTAAAAAAGCAAAGTAAACTTTAATATATATTATTAAGAATTGACAAATGATACTGTATCAAGAATACAATAAGGAAGGAGTAGCAACCCGGTACTTAAAACACAAAAGAATAGATTTTTTTTTATATCTGAACAAAAAGGTATAACTAATAATTTTATATATTTTTAATCAAATTATATTGATTCCGTGACAGTTGAGCCTCCCCAAGTAAAAAAATTGAGGGGCTATAGAAAAAAAAAAAAAATTAAAATTGGGCGGTGGGCAAAATAGGGTTGAGAACCTACGCCTTAGATATTTATTATTTTATTTTAATAACAGGTGCTGTAATGCGTCATTTCCGTTTCATCATAATTTCAAATCACAACGGGGCTAAAGAAGTTTCATTTTAAAATTTTTTGTTAGGAATCAAATTTTATAAAGTCATTTTACGTAGTTTTCTTCCCAATATTTTTCTTTAGTACACTATCTATATTATAAATACGCTAAAAAGCAACTTTTATAATTCGGTTTCGAATTCAAGAATTGGTCAGAGGATGGCGCCACTTACGTTACAGTGCTCCCTAGGTAAAAGTACTACGCAATTGTAGAATATTAGTATCTCTCCGGATATGGAAAGATTGATGGTAATACTTAAGAGTTGTGAATAAAGTAAAGCGCAGCTATATATTACAAATGACGTCATTGTATGTCGCGGTCTCTTTGTCCCGGTGACTAGCTGTCACTAGATCGCAGTGGATCCGAGGAACCGGCTATTTTTGGAACCAGTTCCTATCGGATTTATAAAATGGTTACCAACACTCAAACTGGGCAAAGACGAACCAAAAGCTACCCGCAGAGCCTAGCAGCAAAACCTGTGGAGCGGGTTTTTAACTGCTAGTTACTAAATTATTATCAAAACATTATTTTTCTTCATGGAATCTAACTAACAATATTTTTTTATTATTTATTTCGCTCGGTTGTAAAAATGTTCAGCAAAAATAGGATTTATATTTATATCGCCACATTCCACAGTGATCAACGAATGTAACACGAGGCAACCCTTTATGGCCCGCTGGGGGCGTTAATTCCATTATGGCCATCCTATAAAAAATGATTTTATTTTGTTTCCGAATGTTTTTTATCGTCGCTGATTGAAATATTTTTTAAATATAAATACTACACAACAGTTACATATGTTTGGTTATTTGATAATTTTTTTCATTAGTAAAATTTTTTTTTTGCTTTATTTAACTATTTCACATCTAAAATCGACTTTAAAAATACCTTTAATAATAAGTTGGTATGGATATCAAACGAATTTATTTACAGTGACAATTTTTTGTACTTATACGCTGGTATTTATAGTATACTAGCTGGTACCTGGCATGTGTTGCAATGACATTCAAAGAAATACATTGATTCTCACTGCATGTCCTTTCCCGTGCGTCCCCGTTCCCTTCTACCATTCATGCCATCCCCCTCCCTCGTTTTTTCCCTCTCCGCGAACCCCACCTCCCCCCTGCCTTTCCTCCCTGCCGCTAAAATAAATGAATTACACAATTTTTCATTTATACACATTTTATTACGCCAGAGCTTACCATTATTTAGAGCCTTTGTCACTCGCTGATAATGTAGCTTTCTATAGGTGAAAGAATTTTTAAAATTGGTTTAGTAGTTTAGGCGTGAAAGCGTAACAAACAAACACACGCACTTTCGCATTTAATAATCTTAATATGTAAAACAAAGTCGGGTTAGTTACACTGTTTATAACTGGAGAACGGCCGGGCCGATTTTGATGATCTTTGATTTGTCGGATTTGTCTCCACTCCGGATAGGATAATAACCATTAAAACATCACAAAAATTAACGAAAAATATAGTTATTAAGAAAATTCTTTTCCCCATACATTTTGTATGGAACGAATTCTCATATTTGAAAGAGCTGCGGGCATTTTGTGATAAGTACCTATAATATTGAACTGTGCGTGAATTCCAAAAATTCAAAAACGTCAAATTTCAATGTGCTGTTTGTTTTGTTTTATTCTTAAGACGGTCTCCACACGGTGCTGCCGCAGCACCAACTGCTGCAGAACTTTAGTTGACTGTAGTCAAAAGCGCCAGCCGTATTGTTATTATAATAACAATACGGCTGGCGCTTTTGACTACAGACTATACGATTTTTAGTCAGTTCTTCGGCAGTTGTTACTGCGGCAGCACCGTGTGGAGACCCCTTAAACATATAATGCTGCTTCTCTTTCTTACACACTAAATGTATATAGTCGAAAATTAGACAAACAGTGAACGTATGTCTCCACCCATCCAAAGGAAAGATACAATAATTAAAATAAAAATCCCTCACACGTATAAACTCACACATGAGGCCCCGAAGAAAATTATTTTTCTTAGGACTCAGGACCTATGTCATCTTAGGGGATGCTGTGTGGAGGGTCTTTTTAAGGAAGAGAAGGATAGGAAGTTCTGAGAAGGAAAAAGATATAAGGGGTGGGTAGGAATCTGGGGTCAGTGTGTTCGGGAGTGACAGACGTAAGAATCCATACCTCCAACTGCGGTGCAAGGCGATGGGTCGAGAGAGTCGCTACGCAGCGTGTGGGCAGACGAATCCGCCGCCAAGACCCGGACAAACGTTACCCCATGAACCCACCCACCCCTGCTAAATCACCAAATGTAGCGAACCACTTGGGATGACCTATGGGTGACGTATGACAAAGGTGTTGGTTATCCATTAAATGGTTCCCCGGGCGGCGGCACTGTCATCTCTGATACAGACAAAAACAAAACACGGACAGTTGCGCATTGATGATTGCTTCATTGTTTAATTTTAACTTAATAAAAAAACTTAATTTAATTCAACAGTTTTTGATTCTGAGGCGGTACGAAGTTCGTCGGGTCAGCTAGTATTACTATAGATAGACTTGTAGTTTTATTATGATAAATGTATCTAATGATTTTTTCCCTACTTTTAAAAATTAACGTGAATTATATGTCACACATATTTGAAATAGCTTGTTCTATTCCATCTAACGCAAAGTAAGGGAAAACTGAGCTTATTTTACACAGACCATATATCATCGGTGGATATAACAATAATAGTTCATTTGAAGCGAATGTCCGTCGAATGAATATTCAAATACTTCTAAACTTAAAGTTTGGTCCCTACGAACCGAGTTTTGTTGATCAACTCCATGATGTAGAGTGACGGTTGACAGTTGAAGCACAACACTGATTGACGGAAACCCTATTTTTTAGTCAAATTGAGTGATATTGATCAATGGTCAATTGTCGGTCAACAGAAATCGGATTGAGGTAAAATGTTTATTTTGCTTTGATTTTAATACAATTATTTGGTTTGCTTTTAGATGTTGGCCGTTCGAACGAAGTGTTTTCGTTACACCCCCTTAGAAACTAGGTGTAGAAAATAATAATATTTGGATGATTTGTATAGCGCGGTTTTTTCTATCGTTTCCACCATTTCGACTTCTTCTACCATTCATATTTGTGTTATATATTCTTCTTACATTACTTTCTTCGTTCATTCGCTCTACATGCCAAAATCATCTGAAGATACCTTTCTTAATATTACTCATTACGCTTTATTACGCTTGCATTGTTTGCGGATCTCCACATTTCTCACACGATCATACATGGTTTTACCACACGTAAGCCTCAGAAATCTAATTTCAACAGCATTCAGTCTACTTTCATTCTTCCTCTGCCAGTTGATGCCTCACTGCAATACATCAGAGTAGGTATCAGCGCTCCATTGTGGACTGCTAGCTTCGCTTCTGTCGACAGTTTTTTTATGAGCGCCAATGGCATTCAGTCCTCCATTAATGTTGTTATCTGCATTTACCCTCCTTTCAAAATCTCAATCAGCCTTCCCATATCTCGTAAACATACTTCTCAGACACTCGAACTCATCCACCTGCTACAAGTATTTATCATTCACAACTGTATTGCAAACTGTTTTCGTATTCTCTCTTTAGTAAAGTTACCAAAGTATTATTGAATAAATCATTTGTAGATGCGTTGAGTCGCTTGACGCCATTAGTTATATTGCAGCAAATTCAAATCGGCCAGTAGAAAAAGGACTCCAAACTACGTCACGATTTTGTAGTCAATCACTCCCTCGAGCGCTACATAACCTTGTTAAATACATTTTCTACGAACCTTGCATCACAGTAACCAAGTTGGCCTGGTTCACACGACGTTAGCAGAGAGTAATGACAGCGTCAATCGGATTAGTTCGATTGACACTCGTGAATTAGTGAACAATTGCCCATTGTCGAATTCCATACCTGATCCTGTGAACTGTTAAATTATTCACCAAAGGGGTTAGACCAGCTAGACCCAAAGACCTAAATGATTTTGAACCCAATCCAGAAAGCACTAACGACAAATGAATTTATTATGAGCTGTCACAAAACTTTCGAAATAGCCCTCCAACAATGGAAATATTGATTTCAAAACATACAATTCTAATTTTATAAAGAAACCGGAGCAGAACTGTGAAAAATCATTGCATATTGTAGGATAAATGTATTTTTTAATGTGAATACTATACAAGGGGTACTGAATACGCCAATTGGGGTATGTTGTGAGGCTGAAATTAGAGGGATGGGAAGGAGATTGTAAAGAGGAAGGTGGGGATGTACTAGTCACCAAACACAGCTAGTTTCTTTATTTATTGAATTAATTATTAAATGAATTTGGGATTTTTCGATAAATTTTTACATTATGAAATAACACAACAGGCCACTTGCATGGATTTCATAACGACTTAGAAAAAATCGTGTGGATAGATTTTTTTACTAAGATTACGAAAACGTTAGTAATAATTTTTAGAAATGTATAGTTTTTTTATTTTTAAATAAATAAATCCATTATTTGAGCTCGTGACGTCACTACATGAAAATGTCCCATCACCGATTATGTTCTATTAATTTTGTAAAATTCCACACTGTTTTTTTTATGTGGCCACACTTTGATTTCAGGCGAATTTTTAAATTTGACGTTTAAATTCACTAGATTTATTGTTTGTTCTCTGCGAACTTATCCTTTGGTTTGACGATTTTATAAAGATGGCTGTGTTTTGACATATGTTACGAAGAGAACCCCGTAAAATTTATTGCCATTCGTGTGGAAAACGTTCTTTCTTTTAAATGATTTTCGGCTATGTAATTATCGTTTTTTCGCACCCATAAAATTATGTCCCGTCTTTCCGGTTTATAAAAAAATTGTCTGATTTTTTGGATTGAAATTTTCAAAAAATCGCCAGGGTTTCAAAAATACGAAAAAAATACGGAATGTCTTAGAATATTTGCCTTAACCGGATTTTTTTTTTAAATGTGATGCAAGTAGGCGATTCAATAAAATAATAAATTGAATTTGCGACCTTCAGATTGATAGTCGAGAGCCTTACCCCTCGACCACTGAAGCCGTAATCAATTATTGCATGTTAGCTAAAAAGCGCAGACATCTTTTACTGATTTTTCTGTTTCAGATTTTTGATTGAGTTTCGTTAACAGTGTCTTCATTTAATTATATATTACAATTCGAGATATTACTCATAAAGTTAAAAAAAATAATTTATTGTCTTCACAGGATGTCTGTATTATTTTTGTTCAATTTTAAAAATTTTGAACAATAATTTATTGGAAATTAATAGAATACTTAGTTTTTACTTTTTACCACTTTTATTGAAATAATTTACTGTATTTATAGGATGTCTATATTATTTTTGTCACATTTTTTTGTTAGGTTAGGTTAGGTTAAGTTTTAGTAGATATTTTGTTGGAGGATGTTTTATCCGTAGGATATTTTGTCGGGGATATTTTGTCGGGAATATTTTGTCGGTGTTATTTTGTCGGGGGTATTTTGTCGGGAAAAATTTGTCGAGGTTATTTTGTCGGGGATATTTTGTCGGGAATATTTTATCGGGATTATTTCATCGGGGATATTTTGTCGGAGGATATTTTGTCGGGGTTATTTCGTCGTGGTTATTTTGTCGGGGATATTTTGTCGGGAATATTTTGTCGGAGATATTTTGTCACGGGTTAAAAAGTCGCGGAATCCAAAACAGTTATAGCCAGTTAAAGCGCCGTTTCGATTCCGAATGATGCACGTTCACCAGACCGATCTGAAAAAATCTACTACAATTAAAATGTTAGCAGTAGAAATATCTGGTAGGCGAACAACGTTATTATTTCGTCTGTGTTTACAAGGTTTCCAGCTTATTTAAGTTCCCAAACAAAAAACGTAATTCCAGCAATTTCAACCGTCACGTGATTGGCTCGGGGATAGACATATCTTCAATAATAATAAGCACTTGTGGATGATATATGAACCACATGTTCCATGATGAAAAAAATCCAGACGACATGCCATAAAAGATGTGTTCAAATTGTTATCCATACATGGTGTTACAGGACGTACTTGACTTATTTTACCTGTTTATTCCTGACAACTTATTTCTGACTTTATCTGGAGCAAAAAAATTAAATGAAATTTTGGATTCCATTCCAACTCAGAAAGAAACCAACTCAGAACCACTTCAGAAAGGTCATTAAAAGCTATGAAAAAATAATTTTAAAATAAACTAACTTAACCTATTTAACCAATTTTTTTTTTATCATCACTCTTAATGTCCTTTCTGAGGTGGTTTTGAGTTAGTTTTATTCTGAGTTGGCCGGTCACCGAAATTTTGATCTCCAGTGATTTTTTTGATGTTGTTTTAACTTAAAACATAACAAAATCAGTAGATATTGGACAGTGAGGGTCGGAGTTGGACGGTAGAGACTCGGTGTGTGTGTGTGTGTGTGTGTGATGACATGTGGAAGACAAAAAAATTTGATTTAAAAAAAAAAATACCCCAAAAAAGTCACCGGACACCAACATTTCATTTACAGTTTTTAGTCCAAAAATTTCAGAAATCACTGTTTAAAGTAAGTCAAGAAACGTGTGAATATTTCACATTTGGAGACGATTTTTTTATAATTGAGCTTTTTTTCGAGTACCTAAATCTAGTACGAGGTTGGAACTACCCCACCTTGAATTCGAATTACTTATTTGAAATTATTCACACTTCACACTTCAATTAAGAGGAGAATTCGAAACCTTCAGAAAACTAAAGTAGGCAAGAGTAGGGAGACTACGAAGCACTTTTTTATCAATGTGAAGGATGATTTTTCCCATATTTTTGCCGTCGAATTCCAGTGCATCTTTTCTTATTCATTTGTTCATCTTATTAGTATTTGTGTTTTCTTCTTCGAAGTCGCCAGATGCCGCTTTCTTTTGTGTTTGTGATTGATATTTTTTTTATCATTCTTAGTAGAGCTTCCCCACGTTTATTTAATCCAAGTAGTTAGGGCAGTCTTGTACGTGCCACATGACGTGACAGTCAGTAAGGGCGGTTATTACGGTAGGGGAGGTAGAGGAGTGAATGGAGAGGGAGAGGGGTGACTGCGATATTCGACATTGGCATTTGAAACTCCGACCTCCGCGAGAGCCTCCTTAAATATGAATCGGGGGGCGTAGAAAGGAGACACAACCACCTTATAATATTACGTTACTGATCGATATTGAAACAAGGTTTCCTGCACTGAAGAGGGAATAACCAGACAAAACCGGAAATATGTCATTTTTAAATAAAATTTTAGACGTATTGACTCTTTTCTACAAAAAAGTATAAATCGATTTCGAAAGATTGTTCTTTTATCTGGTAAAGCTATGATTTAAATTTTGAGAAAATGTGTTTATTTTTAGCATAATAAGGTTATACCGTAGGTCGTCGGCAGATTTGTTAAATTTTCAAACCACATTTTGTATTATACAACACACATTTCAAATCATATTATAAACATGCAGTAAAATAAATAAAATAAAAATATCTGGGAAAACTATGTTTTAGAATTTTTATTATAGTTTGTAGTGACGGAAATACTTCAGTTTGTCAATTTATTTACGGTCTTACTAACTAATGTATTTAAGTTTTTTTTACATTCTTATTTTGCTTTATATTATTGAAAAATGATAAATACTTATGATCAAAAAATAATTACAAAAAGTACATAAATTTAATAGTTTTATCATCACGTCTTTCAGCATTTTTAAATGTAAGCATAAATTAAAGCAAATTTTGAATGAAATAAAATAGACATTGTGTTATTATTTAAAAAAAGCTGGTACGGAGGGTAATTAATCGTTCTCATTGGAACCGCCCTGTACGATCATAAGAACATCTTCGACGAAATTTGAATTCTCGGCCGCCGGCTGGTTAATGGCCCTGAAGATACGATAGAATTGTGTTGTGGGCGTGTGTCTGTGTGCATGAAGTAAGCTCATTTTTTCCCTATTTGAAAATTCATCAAGCAGTTATTTCAAACACGGAAAATCTTTGTTAAAAAGTGAAACATTTTCATTGGATATCTGGGGTTTAGGAGTAATTTTTTAAATTCATATATGTGAAGATCGTTTATTTTTTAAGTGATACTTCTTTATCACCGTTGTGATTTGTAACTCAATGAATCGAAAAATAACGACACTAAAAATAGACAAATACATACATCTATAGGATTTAGCCTGTGTGAGAATGAGGTAGTATAATTGGTCTCCTCTCTGTGCGGTGTTGCATAGCCGCCACACTCTTGTCTATTTTCGTATTCTGAAAGTTTCACTTCTATCCGGTGTGAATTGCACTCTGGTTGATTATTTTAACTTGACCTCCACACAGAAGGTCCTGAGGAAAAAAATCCCTCAGAGCATAAGTCATCTTTAGAGATGCTGTGTGGGGGGTATTTTTAGAAAAAGAAAGGAGAGAAAGGTCTGGAAAGGAAAAAAAGTATGAGGGGTGGGTAGGAATCAGGGGGTCAATGTGTCCAGGAGTGACAGACGCATGAATCCATCCCTTCCACTGCGGTGCAAGGCGATGGGTCGAGAGAGTCCGGCTGGAGAGTTCAAAACATCTCCCTCAACCAGTCTCTTCCCATCCGGCTCGCCACGCAGTAGTTGATCAAACGTATCCGCCCTTGAGGTGATTTTTCACAAAAACGGCGCTATACAAGTCATCCAAATATTATTATTATTATTATTATCCACCGCCAAGACATAGATAAACCTCATCCCATGAACCCGGGCATCCCTGCTGAGTCACCAAACGTAGGCAACCACCTGGGGTGACCTATAGGGCAGGAGTGTTAGTTATCCAATAAATGGAACAAATTCAAGTTTATTCACTTCTAGAAATTACTGTTGTTCAGTAGCTGCTTTATTATTCTGAAAGTTATAAAATCTTGACATCGCATTTTATGTGAATTTTATTATTTTTTCTTTTTCTCTTATTGAATATCTTATTTTTTATACACACCATTTTTACGGTTCATAACTTTAAATTTGAGAGGAAAATGAGTTATTATAAATTTATTGTTCAACAAAATATTATTATTACTCCCACCTTTCCATCTTGATACCTTTAAGTCTATGTCTACCGTTGTAATTAGTTTTAAAATAACCCTCTATATTTCCTAATTTAATCATTCTATTTTTTTCGTAGTACATTTTGCATTTTTCCTACATCACACATAACTTCTTTCCTATTTCTTACATTTCTATTGGAGGTTCTTTCTACCTTTTTGAAAAGAAAATCTCTTCTTTCTGAAGTGCATATTATGTGTACTTAAATATTTGTCGGTATCTAATCAATGTTTTCTCTTTATTTATAGGTAAGACATCTTTTTTCTACTTCGGGAGACGGGACAGACACGATGGGGAAGAATCTTTAATTTGATGTCTGAGGTAGGTACCGAAAAATATATAGCCACATGTGATCTGGAGATTGTTATTTTTTTACAAACTTTAAATCAAAATAAAAAAAAAATCTAACTATCTACCCAGAGATATAAAGATGACTGTCGTTTAGAGTTTAATCTTGCTTTTTTTTTTTGGTTTTTGGAACAACTTGTATAGGCCTGATAGAAATCTTTGTGTCTCCCTTACTATCATGGCTAGAAATATGATCAAAATGGTGTAAGAAAGAGAAAATATCATGCTTTATATTCAAATCCAAAAACTAAACACTAAATTAATAAAATGTACACCTTTATGAATCCAAAGTTTCCTGCCGCAATTCGAAAAAAAGTTATTAATTATTTTTAAATGAAACGACAAAAACGTGACTTGACGACAAGGTTCATAATAGGCTTGTCTTATAAAAAATGTTTGCGATATTATTTTTAAGGATCTTACGGTAAAATCTTAAGGTGAGCCATTTTTAAACTTTTATATGTTTGTATTAAAAGTTTATATATTTAAAAAATTATATGTTTATTTCAAATTATAAAATTTGAAAGCGTATTTCATCACCCTTCTAAAACAGTTTTTAGTTTTCAGATGCTTTAAGAAATATTCAATTTATTTGAATTTTATTGCAAAGCCGAAATATTTTGACCTTCCGACAAAATAGGTTCTTTGCCTGAGGGATTAAAACAGTGCAAGTCTCTCGTGAATAATTTAGAGAGCATAAACACATACATTGGTTTTTGAGCTAACATAATGAAATTATTATCGTGTTTTGTGATTTTAATCGTGTTTTAAAACCTTTGACGTTAATCGGGGAATCGGAAAAACCAAGAGTAAAGTATTTTAATGTTAAAATTTTATGGAAAACTCTACACGCAATATTTTATAAAATTAAAATAAAAAAACAAATAGAAAAATGAAAAGTATATATTTTGTAACCTTTATTAACTTATTTAACATAACCATAGGAGCACATAAAAATACGTGAACACTCCTTTAGCACCGTTGTGATTTGAAATCCAATGAAACAAAAAATAATGACACTAAAAAGAGATAAACACGTACAACTATAGGATTTAGCCTGCGAGAGAAAGAGACAAATTAATTAGTTTCCTCTTTGTGCGGTGCTTTGTAGCCTCCCCACCCTTGTCTCTTTTAGTTTTCTGAAGGTTGTTTTTACTGCGTGTGATTTCACACTTGTATTTTTGAAGTAAAACTTCTTTACTGGGGGGTAAAATGATGAATACGTTCCAAGAAAAGTGTGATTGTTACGAAAAGTTTGATTGTTACGATAAGCGTGATTGTTACGATAAGTGTGATTGTTAGGAAAAGTGTGATTGTTACGATAAGTGTGATTGTTACGAAAAGTGTGATTTTTACGATAAGTGTGATTGTTACGAAAAGTGTGATTGTTACGAAAAGTGTGATCGTTACGAAAAATGTGATTGTTACGAAAGGTGTGATACGATCGGTGACCAATAAAAAAGGAAACGAAGCATGTGCAACTTTTGCCCACGCTTCGTTTCCTTTTTTAAGGTATTTCAATGTCATAGGTATGTTCTTTTATAAGTTAGTGAAGTTTTGCTTCAGTCGTGTGGTCTAAAGCACACTCGTTTTTTTTGTGAGTAGGTACCACACAAGAGTTTCAACTATCTAAAAACAGATATACTATGGTAACCCCAATTGACATATGTTGTGAAGCTGAAGGGAGTGGCATGGGGGGGGGGGGGGGGGGGGAAGAGGTAGCTTGGAAAATTCTTGGATATTTAGATCCGGTCAATAAACACGACAAAGCCATTTTAATCAACAATGACAACACTGAGAGACCATTTCCATAACTCCGCTATGGAGGCCTTGAATAATTCCCCGCAGATGCCATGTGGAGGGTATTTTTAAGAAAGTAAGGAGAGTTCTGCTTAAATTAAATGTATGATGGGTGGGTTGGAATCTGGGGGTCAGTATGTCCAGGAGTGACTGTTGTGTGAATCTATCCCTCCTACTGCGGTGCAAGGCGAAGTTTTAAGAGAGTGCTGCTGGAGAAGTCAAAATGTCTCCCTCGACTAGTCCTATCTCGATTCGGCCGTACAAACCTCCAACCCTACAAGTCACCAGACGTAGCGAGCCACTTGGAGTGACTTATAACAGAGTTTCACCGTTGGCTGTGCGATAAATAATTGCCACGGCAGTAGTACCCATATCCGCCTCAATTATGTGAAATATATAGCTTTTTCTATTTTGCTCTCCCACTGTTGATAATCTGCTGGAGAGGACAAAAAATCTCCCTCATCCAGTCTCTCCCGATACGGCCTGTATCTGCCGCCAAGACCTAGACAAAACTCCCCCCATAAACCCAGACACCCCTGCTAAGTAATAAAAAAACATAGCGAACCACTGGGACACTATAACCAATTACAGACTATGTTTTTAAAGCCCCGAATTTAATGTCACTGAAACAATTATGTATACAAAAGATATTCTAATAATTTATGCATTCAAAAACCAGGATAACTTTACACAGACAAACTCGGGCCGTTTCACAAGATCCACATTATACATTCCACCAACCTGCAATTAAAACGACATTTGGACAAAGAAATATGAAAACTTCTCTATAAAATTATTTTATCTATATTTCTCTCCCATAGTATGTATATAAAATCGAATCCCTTTTTCCCTTGGTCAAACCATAAGTTCAGAACGACTTTACATATTTCATTCATCTTTTTTTAAATAGTTTTTTCTTTGTAGAAGGTTCTTACGGAAAAAAATTGATAATTTCAGAAAATTTAACGACTATTTTAACATCACACTTTGACAGTTCGCGCATTTGATGAAATTGAATTTAGCAGACAGCTGTTTTTTTTTGTAACAAAAGAATTGTCTATGGATTTTTAAAATAATTGATATTTTAAATAGATACCTATGTTAGGTACCAAATTTGATTGATTGTTCTTATGATATACAAAAATTAATATTTGTAATGTATGAAAAAATAAAATTTGAATAAAAAAATTGTAATAGGTGGCACGCGAGCTGTTTGAAAACTGAATGTACTGGGACTGAATATATGGAACGCGGGAGGGGGGTTGGTGGGACGGGGAAGCGGGAAAGGGGTGAGGGTAGGCGGGGAAGATGGAAGGGAAATACGGTAGGGGAATGGGGATGCGGGAGGGGAACGGGGACGCACGGGAAAGGACATGCAGGGAGAAACAATTTATTTCTTTTAATATGGCATTGCAACGCATACCGGGAACCAGCTAGTATTGCAATAAAGACCATAAAAAATAACTGACTTCAAAATAAGCATTACGATATGGATTATGGAATTGGGAAGGAAGAATAAAGATACAATTTTGCAACCTTGTTAAAATATTTAAGGTTGTATTGTGTTTTCTTCTAGATATTAGGTGTTTACTTCCTGACGTAATATTTTAAACATAAATCGTAACTTATAATTCAAACACGTAACCATGAATAAAGTGACCTTAAACGGGGTATCTCAGTAAGGACACATTTTCTTCTAAAAAATGTAACAAATAAAAATAAATAAATTCTTATTGCATGTGAATCAATAACATTGTTTCAATAATTACTGATTATTACGCATTCCCTTTACATAATAACCGATTCAAACCACCCAAGGACCATTAGGCAATTTGCCCCATTTGAAACAGCTAATTTCTCTGCGAACACGAGTGGTATAATATTATTCTACACACTAAACTGTAACACACTAAATTGTACACAACACACGAGTATATTATGGTAGGTTGTTCTATCAAATTATCATACACTTAACTTCAATTACCTACTATCCTACTAACAACTCACTGGTTTGAAATTACAAACGGATCTGAATACGGGGGTGATTACACTGAAGAGAAAATCCATAGATAATATAGACAAGGTAGATTTATTTATTTATTATAGAGGGGTATTATTTTATTTATAGAGGAGGTAATATAATACTGCAATCATTTGTGTTATTAACCTATTTATAAAGTTCTATATCATCAACAAAAAACGACACATTTATGTAAGTAAATATGAGATAATTTATATTGCGTATATCAACAATATCATTTATAAATATAATTAACAAAATGGGCCCTAAATGAGAGCCTTGCGGCACTCCACTTGTCGCTACAAATTTGTAAGAATTTGTGCCATTTATTTTCACACTAAGATTTCTTTTGGACAAATAACTAACAAACCAATTTAATAAACTACCATATACTCCGTTAATTTGCTAGTGTCGCTAATTTATTAATGTCTTTTATTATTATTAGTACCAGCGCAGAACTGGGAAAAATAATTAAATACATACATGTATTTTTAAGAACAGTGTGCAGTATAGTTGTGAATGATAAATACTTGGAGCAGGTGGATGATTTTGCGTATCTGCGAAATAGTTCCTCCAGCTTACTGTTTACGTCCGTGACACCCAGGCTACCACGAATGGGTGAACTTTTAATTCCAGCTTTTAGTGATACTCCTGCCAACCATTGAAAAGCATTCGCATTTCTATTGTTCCGAGTTGCCTATAGTAGGAGTTGTACATAGTCCAGCATTCGGAGCCATACATTATCGCGGGTCTAATAATAGTCTGGTATATGGTATAACTTTCCTTTAAAATTTATAGGCATTTTCGGGTCACACAAGATTCCTTTTACGGATCTAAATTTAATCCATCACACACCTATTCTATGGTTGACATCCGCTGCACATCCTTCGTCTCTGTGGATGAGTGAGCCCAGATACTTAAATGAGTCGCAGTTGGCTAATGTTACTCCATCCAGTTGCATCGAAGGAGTTACAGCATTTGTGTCTTCAAACGGCAAGTACAAATATTCATTCTTTTTCTTGCTAATTTTTAGGCCATTATCCTCCAGGATCTTTCTCCACCTTTACAGGCTATTCTGTAAGATACAATGCTTATTTGTTATAAGTACTATCATTTGCAAAAAGCACAGTCTTGAGAAAACTGTTCATTTCTTGAATCATTTGCATATCTCCCATTATTTATTTTTTATGTGAATACCGTACAAGAGTCCCAACTGTTCTCAACCTGTCTGTCTCCCAAGTCTTTAGCCAGTGGGACTATGGATTGATTATGATATCAAATTGGGGTGTGTTGTGATGCTGAACTTAGTAGGGAGTTATGGAAGATGAGAAAGAGGAACATTGGGTAGTATTTGGCTCTTCAGATCTGGTTACTAAACATGGCTAAATCAAACTACTTTTCAATTCCGAAGAACTTTTTCACCAGGGCGATACTCGAAGTTTTTACTAATTTGGAAGTCGCGAAATATGAAATAACACAATGGGGTATTTTCACAAATTTTGAATATCGCTTAAATGTATGGAAGGATTAAAGTTTATTTATTATAAGCAATAATTATTAGCCTGAAACACTCATCAACATTGAAAAAATCTCCCGAGAAAAGATAAATGCCGCCGACGGGACTTGAACCCGCTTCCTTCTGATATCCGGTCAACTGCTCTACCACTGAGCTACGTCGGCTTATCTCCCACTCGCCAAATAATTCAATATATAGATACTGGTGTTTCATTCAACAATTACTGCCTATTACATTTTTTCACCTGAAAACAACCAACTTTATTTTTTGTGAGAAAGGCATTATAAGTGCTAACTCTCCCACTAGATGGCGTCGAGACAAATTATGTCTACATTTTTTGGTGAAATACTTTTAACTTGTCAAATATTAATTTTTACATCTACATTGAAAAAATCTCCCGAGAAAAGATAAATGCCGCCGACGGGACTTGATGTTGATGAGTGTTTCAGGCTAATAATTATTGCTTATAATAATTGTTACCCTTTGTGCTATGCATAAAAATCTTGTCTTAAACATTAGTTTACCAATTAAAAATAATAATTATTATTTGACAAGTTAAAGTATTTCACCAAAAAATGTAGACATAATTTGTCTCGACGCCATCTAGTGGGAGAGTTAGCACTTATAATGTAATAAGCAGTAATTGTTGAATGAAACACTAGTATATATTGAATTATTTGGCGGGTGGGAGATAAGCCGACGTAGCTCAGTTGGTAGAGCAGTTGACCGGATATCAGAAGGACGCGGGTTCAAGTCCCGTCGGCGGCATTTATCTTTTCTCGGGAGATTTTATCAATGTTGATGAGTGTTTCAGGCTAATAATTATTGCTTATAACTTATAATAATTATTACCCTTTGTGCTTTGCATAAAAGTCTTAAACATTAGTTCACCAATTAAAAATAACAATTAAAGTTTTTTTTTCTGTTTCCACGTATTAAACCATCAGATTTTAACGCAAACAGCACGAACAGACAGACATACATTAGTAATTATTTTAGTAATTAATTAATTTATAGTATCCCGACTAGTTCCAATTACTAACCAATCTACAGTCGTAATTGATTTGAGAAAACGTGCTCTGAATCGTTTGTAATTTACTTCGAATCTATTTTGAACCAAAATAATATTCAAATATTTGTTATCCGTAATTTGTATCTTGTAGATTCTAAACACAAGACAAGATTATAGTAAACAAGCTCGCTTTACGTAAACTAATGATTTAAACTAACTAAATGGTTTTTAGGATTCTAGAAATATTATTTAGAGCTATTTCACTATTAAGGAAATATTCAGCGAGCTTAGAGGAATCACTGGAATACTTGAATATTGAAATTAATATACTAGGGTCATTCAAAAACGAATGCCTCCTATTTTTAACCCCCGACGCACAGTGGCTGATTTTGATGATTTGGCGCGACATCGCTCTGGGCGCTCGACAATTTGGCAGTTCATTGATGTTTTTTAAAGTATTAAAAAGAAATACCACTTATTTTTTGTTTATTCTTATTAGTTGAAATGTTGATAATGATTTTTAATGCTTTTATAAAAAGTAGCATGTAACTTGGGCGCTAAGTATTGTATTTTTATAGATTATAATTCTTTAAAAATCAAATAATAAAAATACAGTGAAAACTAAATATATTATCATTTTATAGATTATAATTCTTAAAAAAAAGATAATAATACAGTGATAACTAAATATTTATAATATAATTTAACATAGATACAAAATGTGATTTCCAGTTAGTATTAACCCTAAGTTTATAATTATTTGGGAAAACTGTTTAGGTGATTAACGTTCTTAGAATCATTGAAATCTCTAATGACACCGAACCTGATAAAAATTGAAGGAGAAACCCAAACATTAGGTACAACATTATTAATTGAAGTACATAGCAATAATACTCGTACTTGGGATTTTCCAGACAGTGGGGAATAGCAGTTTAATAATGGGTATAATTAGCGTAATTCACCCTTTACGCATATTTTAATGTGTAAAAGCTAATTGAATGCATTTACGAAAATATTATAGTCGGCTCGTACTTAAAGATTTATATAGGTAGGAGTTGAAGATTGGATTCTGAAAAAAAAATTGACGAAAATTACAATAAATTCTTAAAAATGCAATTACGGGAGTGGCTGGCTATAGTTGGTGGTGATATTTTTGTTCCATGTACAAAAAAGATTTAGCAATAATATCCTATTAAAATTGGAGTGAAGGTTTTTATTCCTACTCCGTTAAATGTAAAAAATTGTAAAAAAAAAACTTAAACTTTGAACCAACAGATATAATTTATGAAATTTTTTTATTTTTTTTTATTTATTTAAATAAAGGATGTATCTTGAAGTATATTTTATGTATTGAAAATAGTGTACATCCAATGATAAAAAAAAAAAAAAATAAAAAAAAATAAAAAAAAAAAAAATAAGTAGACAAAAACTTGGTTCCGCATTCCTTCAAAATCACCTACAGCAGTGTAAATGTGAGACCAGTGTACCCCTGTTCTGCGACTAATTACAGAATAATTAAGTTTCAGATGTTAATTTAAATTGACAGTGAGTAATTGTGAATAACCTAATTTTTTCCCTAATGGTACGCAGAACTAAATATTATATTAAGTTGATCTTTCTTTGACATATCGGAGTCAAAGATTGAATTCGAAAAAAAAATTGACGAAAATTAAGTATAATCATTTCTTAAAAATTCAATTACTAGAGTGGCTGGCTATAGTTGGTGGTGTTTTTTTTTCCAAGTACAAAAAAGACCCAGCAATTATATCCTATTAAAATTAGAGTGAAGACTCGTGAAGGATTTTATTCCTACTCCATTAAAGTCAAAAAATTGGAAAAAAAACGTTAACTTTGAACCAAAGCAACAGATATAATTTATGAAAAAAATATGTTTAAGTTATTTAAATAAAGCACGTATCTTAAAAAATATTTTAATGGATTTTTAAAAATACTTTTTTTGTAAAATAAGTACACAAACAACCTGATTTCGCACGCCTTCAAACTCGCCTAGATACAGCAGCGCAGTTGCGCGCCCGAATATCTCAGTTCTGTGACTAATTACCGAGTAAGTAAGCTTCGGATGTTATTTTAAATGATTTTTTCAATATCAGTGGTTAATTGAGAACACAATTGTAAAAAAAAAAAATATTTCATGAACATGCCGATCTGGGGTCAACGTCGCGCCAGCGCTCAAATTTCAGCCACTGTGCGACGCAAGGAGCAGAGTTATAAGTTTGACTTTCTGTGTGTCTATGCGTGTGTGTGTCTGTGGCATCGTTGCTAATTATGATGCTGTTTTCTTTTTTGTTTGAAAGCTGACGTGATCGAAATAGTTCTTAACTACAATTCATGAAAATCTGTTCAGGCGTTTCAAGGTTATCAGCTCTTTTTTGAGTCAGGGGTTGCTTAAAATTTTACTTATTTTCTTTTTTTAATTTGTCAAGAAATAAAAATGCAATTACATAGGCTGAAAATCACACCATTGACGATTAATTTGTCACTTTTTAATATAATCTCTGACCATTTTCACAGTTTAAGTCCATCTTTTAACAACGGCATTGGAGGGTGTCCAACCACTTTCCCACGGCGTTCTAAGGAAACATATGGTTTCCTCCTTCACCGTACACCTCAGGACTCTATTTTATTGAACGAAGCTACATTTATTTGAACGACTCTAGGCCCTCCAATGTCCATGCATACGGGGTTAGAAAGCAGTATGCAAGTACTTACATTAATATAATACAAAATAATAATAAATGTTGCAGCCCGTGGAATGATTCTTCTGAAACCTATGGGATAAATAATATATACATATAAAAGTGTTAGTAAGTAAAAAAAATAAGAATAACAAGAGCTGCGCCCGTTTGAGGAAGCCTTGAATAAGAGAAATAACAAAACAAAAAAAAAATAACAGTAATAATATAATGCAAGTATTTACAATAATAACAGAGAGAAAATAAAATGCATAAAAAGAAAATATTCAGAGAAGGTATTCCACAAACCACCAGGCAGTCCCAATGACAATGTGCATGGCTATCGGCCTAACCGCAGACGAAACCCGTAGTCCGCGCCCTTTAGCCGGCTCCCCGATTTTGGCTCGAAGAAATATATGTGTGAAAGAAGAGAAAGTTTTAGAAGAATCTGGGGAAACGATGAGCGTCGGCTTGTCGGAGGGGGGGCGGAAGGACGTCGAGATCACGCGGCTTTTCCTCAGGCTTACGCATATCATTGGGGGAGGCGCGGGAGGATTGCGAAAAAACCGCTCCGGTGTGTGTTCGCCTGGCTGTATGCACGGACAGGGTCTATCCCACCCCCTTTTATGGGGTGACGACGATACATAATATGTACAGTTCAGTTGCGCCACCAAAATATGGAAACCAAAGCTAATATAAAGTAATATATATATATATATATATATATATATATATATATATATTTGTAAGAAACAAACAGCTTTTACATAATGCATGTACAGTGATAAATATATAATTGAACTGGAGTCAAGCCACAGAGGTTTCTTATGCTAAAGTACATCGGAAATAAAGTTTTATTATATTATAATTAATTTTGGGTTAAAGGAAGGGGAGAGGAAGAGGAATATAGGAAAAGGATAGGAGATGCTCACGATATATTCTCATATTAATAATCGATCGTACGCGTTACTTCACATCGATATTTCTTTAGGTTTTTACTAAAAATGTCAATGCTGTGGAATTTTGTATTATATTGTGCACATACACGAGGAATTGGGAAGTTTTTTCTAATGTTTGTTCTACAAGAGGGTAAATAAAATAAATTGGATTGCCGGGTTGATCTTGACGGAATATGAAAAATATATTCCAGAGTGGTAAAAAGTACGGTCCTGCTTCCTATGCCATTGACGTACAGTGGTTTTCACGGCCCATCTTCAAAGTCAATCCCACGATGAGCTTCTTTTAGCAGCCCGAACAGATGGAAATCTGATAGCGCCAGGTCAAGCTATATGGAGGATGGGGCAAGACCATTCTCCCAATTTTCACAATCTCTTCAGTGATGTGATGACTGGTGTGTGGTCTCGCATTGTCATGCAAAAGAAGAATATCTGCCCTAGCTTTCGTTGGGCTAAATACGTGCTTTAAGCTTTTTAAGGGTTTTATCTGCCCTGATGATAGACACTGTAACACTGTCCGAAACGTTGGCTAAAGAAGGAGGCAGCGCAACACGGCATAACACCCCAAAAACAAATAACGAAAAATTTTTTAAGGATTTATTTATTGGACAGAATTTATTGTGCATCCATCCCAGAACAATGTCATCATAACATTGTCCTCGGTGAGTTTGTATGAAACCATTCCATTGACTGCCTCATTGATTCAGGTTAAAAAACAGCACCCTGCAAATCGCCCTTATTAACAATATTTCCATCTAATGTCGACTACTCCTACCGTTCTTCCCCACCCCAAAATCACCTACATAAATCTAATCATTTTTGTACTTGCATAGAATTTTTAAGATAGTTTTAAGTTTGCTAGTGAATGATTCAGATGTGTCGAAACTTGTAACAAAAAAAAAGTAACAAATGTACGCAGAAAATAAAACTTTAACAAAAAAAATATAAACCATACTTTCGTATTTAATAAAATAAAATAAAACTTTCCTATCATATTCTAATAATTATATTACAAAGCATTACTTTTGGACGTTCGAATCACAATATTTAAAAGCTACCAATTTGGTTTGCATTCACGCGGAACTAATTGGGAAATTCACTTATAAAACAACGTTAAGGCTTTTTCCATCTTGTAGGCTTTTATCGGAAGACTTTGTACCCTGCAAATGAATCTGTCAATCAAATTAATTGATTCTCGAAGCTTTTCTTTTATATTGATTGAGGGAAGCTTTCTGGAAAGTAATCTACCTATTATACTAAACTTTTCAAAAGAGTGGGTGCTTTCTATTGAATTTACAAACAATGGTACTCGTAGTTGGATTTTTTTGTTTCAAACCACGGTCCATAGAAGAAAAATCTTCTCAGTTAAAGAATCTCTTGTTTTTACGATAGACAATAGAAAAAAAGAGTTTCTAGGGATGCTGTGTGGAGTGTGGAGGGTATTTTTATTTTATTTATTTATATAGAAAAAACAGTAAATTGATTACAGTAGTGAGAAAATTTACCTATATCTTTATCTTTACATAGTATAAAATGAAGTCGCTCCCGTTGTCTGTGCGCTTAGATCTTTTAAAATACGCGACGGATTTTCATGCGATTTTCTCCAATAGATAGAGTGATTCAAGAGGAAGGTTTGTATGTAAAATACATGCATATTATAATAGAGAAAAGCCGAGAAATTCAAAGATTCAATTCAGGCAGCGGGCAGTGGGCAAGCGAGCGGTGTGGATTTGTGTATGGCGTTGGTTATAAAGGTTGGGCAATGGCCACAGAAATGTGTGGCCGGGTCTGCTAGTTAAGTAATATTTCATAGTGGGACCTATGATATGTTTCTTTGTAGTGTATTATTTATGGTATGTATATTTAGTAATTACCGGGCGATGTGCGTTGTGCGTGGGTGTGTGTATGTGTGTATTTAAGAAGGAAGAAGAGGGTGTTCTGGAAAGGAAAAATATTTGAAGTGTGGGTTGGAATCAATCTAGGAGTCAGTAGTCCAGGAGTGACGGACGTATGAATCCAATCTCCTGCTTCAGTGCAAGGCATGTTTCGGGAGAATTCTGCTGTAGAGGCTAAAAGATGTCCCTCAACAAGTCTCTCCCGATCCGGCCTGCCATGCAGTTAGTGTGCAGAAGCGTCCGCCGTCAAGGTCTGGACGAACCTCACCCTACCCCTGCGAAGTCATCAAACGTAGCGAACCAATCGCGTTTATGAATGGCAGAGGTGTTGGTTATCCATCGAATGGTTCCCGGAGCGACGGTATCCATACCCGCCTGTATCAAGAGAGTCTGGTTGAGAGATACCTAACCTATACTCCAGACGGACTCTCTCGATCGCCTTGCATCGCAATGGGAGGGATGGATTCGTACGTCCGTCACTCCTGGACATATTAATCCCCTAAATCCTAACCACCCCCACAACTTCTTCCTTCCCAGAACTTCCTCCCTTTCCTCTCCCTAAAAAAAGACCCTCCACACAGTAACTCCAAGGATAACAAAGGCCACGAGGAAACCTGTGTAAAATAATATAAATTATCTTGAGAGCTGAGGAAAACTGTGATAGATTTCTGTAAAATTCCAGAAAAATAAAACTATACAAATTTCATAACGTCAGACTTCACCATTTAAGAGAGTTTTTGCTATTAAACGAAACAGAAAAAACAGCTGTTGATTCAATATTGACTTTCTAAAGCCTTTGGGGGGGGGGGGTCATTTTTATTAATACATTACCGAATTTCAAACAATTTGTAACCATTGCAAATTGATACCGGCTTCGTGGGTTGAATTATAATGCTGGGCTGCTTTATGATGTAAATTCAGTCATTCAAATTGGGCACTAAAGGTCAAAACTCGTCCCAGACAAATCAATATCCAGAATTGACCTGCCGCCGCATGCTACCATAAATAATAATAGCCTGCCTTTAACAATATATCTACAGCCTTATTATTTCGAATTGAACTATCACGGTCCATAAAATATATTACGAACCAGTGGCGCACCCGGGTTTTTGTCTGGGAAGGGGGGGGAGGATTTAAATTCAATTAAATATAATACAAATACATTGACCCCCGATTCCTACCCCTCATACCTTGTCCTTCCCAGAACTTCCTGTTCTTTTTTTTCATAAAAAGACCGTCCACACAGCATCCTCAAAGATGACATAGGACCTGAGCGATTTTTTTACTCAGGGCTTCTGGTGTGGAGCAAATGTTAAAAAAACTTAATTTACCGTCTTGATTCTTTGCGAAAAGGGGCGGTCCGTCCGATCGACAATTCGATGTTAACAGACTGATTGCCATCTCTGATACACAGACAGGCATGCTGAGTCTGTGCTACAGGTATTTTAATGGAGCTTGCTCTAAGGAGCTAGGAGCATTAATCCCGGTGCACCAGTGCACGTGCGTGAAACTCGGCGGACACGACCGGTATACCCTTTTATGGTTGTTGTTGGCTTCATGAGAACGGGTCGTTTATTCGACTAGTTTTTGTGCAAGTTGATTCGTATGTGGAAGGAGCTACCGGCATCTGTTTTCCTCGTTGATATAATCCGGGCCTCTTCAAGACCCCCAATTAATAAATCCTTTCATTAACCCCTCTCATAACGCTGCCCAACCGGGTGGCGACATAATTGGCTTTGCTTCCTGTGCAGACAGGGGCGCTCTTGTAAGGTTTTACATAAACAAAAAACATAGGTTTTACGGATGTTCTTACGTACGTGCGAAAGAACCAATTTCAAAAAGTTAGCACTTATGTAATTTACATAAACAAAAAACATAGGTTTTACGGATGTTCTTAGCACTCTGTTAGCACTGATGTAATTTAATTTTGAATAACAAACTTGACTTTTTAAAATACAATAATAAATAAGATGTGAAATTATAACATTGAAAATTTATATGTAATTTAATTATAAGCACCTGCTGACAAGCCAATTCAATTGGCTTAGCAGGACTTGTTTGTGATTTGTAATAACTCTTCTTACAATAATAAATAATTTGTGCGTCTAGGGAATCCTGAGCATTTTTACATATAATTTACATATAGACCAATTTTTATTCCTCGCAAGATGCAGTCAGTTTTCTATACTTTGTATGCCGCAAGGTGCATTCCGTAAAAATTGTAAGAAAAAAGAAGAAAAAAAAATTCTCATCAAACATCAAACAATATCTCTCATAATGCACAGTGCGTGCAACAACTACCAGTTGAAGTAATTAAAAAACACTGCAAGCATTACGCACGCATAAAATGTTACACTCACAATATGTATGGCTTTTTAATTTTGGGGGCTCGGGCCCCCTGGGACCTCTCCTGGGTGCGCCACTGTCATGAGCTACTACAATAGCAATAGGCAGGGTTGACTAGACATGTTCAGTAGATAATATTGTCCGCAATGTTCAATATCTGATAATAATCTTCACACTGTTTGCTACACAATAAACTGATAATATATTTCGATATTTTAAACACGTGCAATAAACATGACATTGATTTTCTCAATGACGTTATATTATAAATAGACTCGCCATAGTCTCACATACTCACAATATAATGTGGAAAGCAAGCAACACTCTTTTGTTTTCAGCGGTTTTCAATATAATTTCTAAATTCAAAAGTTCATTCCTGTGTGATAAAGACAGACAATCAAAGAATGTATGGGAGTGAATGTCATAGATTCATAGTAGGGCGGCTTATTAGTTTCTTCGCCGAATACTACTGTCACATCACGGGTGTGACCTATGGGTGTGACTGAGATAACAAGATACTCTTATTCGGTTACACAATATGACAGGGAAGGGTAAAGGCGGGTAAAACGAACGTGACACACGGGCAAATATTTTTATATTTATTATATGAGTTTTCATTAGTAATACAATATTAGTAGTATTTTTAAGTACATATTTTATTACACAGTACAGGTTATAGGTTCAAATGATTATACAAATCTATACAGATTAATAAAACCTAGAACCGTTACTATTTACAATTTTCATTAACGACATTATTAAATTAATGAACGCGTTACCCTTTGTACGTTTTACCCCATCTTTCCCAATGGAATAAAACGAATGCGGGACGCTGTGTGAACCGACTTACTTTTAGTAGGTTGTCCCTGTTTTGCTTATGTCACTTTGTGATACAATTTTCGCTGTCTCCTTTTCGACTATTTGCCGTTTAACTGAAGCATTTTCTAATCACGCAGGAGCGCTTTGCAATACAATTTACTTACTAGTATATAGACCTCACTCGACGCGTAGCAGTTTAGTACTAAAGTACTAGGAATAGAGACAGCTACAATCGTATTGTGTTTGGCTTCCCACTTTGAGATTTCTACCCCGCGTCCAGTATTAATGTCTTTGGATTTTCTGACACAAATGATTATAAAAAAGTGTAATGTATGATAAAAATCTGCTAGCAATTAAAAACCCGCTCAGCAGATTTTAGCTGCAAGGCCATGTGGGCAGCTTTTGATTCGGCTTCGCCCAGTTAGTGTTTCAGTGACAGCTAGTCACCGGGATTAAGAAACCGCGACAGGCAATGACGTCATATGTATTATATGGCCGCGTTATATTATTATTCCCAACTCTAGGTATTACCGTCAATTAAAAAATGTACAAATGGTAAAACTAATATTATATTGAAGAATTGGCTCGCCGAAAGAAATAATTTGTATTAGACTCCAACACAAAAAAAGTCTAACTGCAAAATAAAGTAAAATAAGTTTATTTATATCTTCAAAGTAAAAACACCCATTGACTAACCACTAAAAAGTAAATTATTGGGACTTTTCTTTTTTCTGTAAAATATTTTTATTTTTTCCTGTCATATTGTATTACTTTGTCTTTACAATAAAAAAAAAATCAACTCAATTTCTACAAATCCGTAGTACATATACCTAGTGGGGGCACGTCCTCATGAAATCTGCTAACGTAAGTGGCGCCATCCTTTGGCAAATGATTGAATTCGAAACCGAATTACAAAAGTAGTTTTTTTAGCGCATTAATAATATAGATGGTAGAACTTATTTTATTTTTTATTTATTTATTAAAAATCAGTTTACAAAGTATAATAAATTTTTACAAAGTATAACTTCCGTCAGTATATATTTGTGGAACGAGTGTGTACGACAGACGCAAGGCTATTAATAATGTTTGATGATGATGATGATGACATAGATTTTCTGACACAAATAATTTTATAAAAAAGTTATTTGGTTTCGAAAATGATCAAAGCTCCCAGTTTTACTGTACCGTTTAATACATAGTCGCGTGATATTCCTCTCTGCCTACCTACCGCTTTTGCAGGGAATAATAGCTTGACCATAAATGTCAATTGTTCGGGCATAGCTGATTATTATTATTTTTGTCCATAACATCCTCTTACCCGACCATTTTGTCACCAAGAGCTCTAATATGTAAAATTACTGGCTTATTTAATGAACGGATTGAACGAATGAAGCTCTTAGAAATGAAAGAAGTCGTATACGCGATCCACAGACTTAAATAATGCATCTAAGACGCAATGAATTTGTTACGTTGGATCTTTGAAAAAAGAAAATGGTGGAAATATGAATAAAGACCTCATTAACTAATTAACTTCCGTTTAGTGCCAAAAAGTAAAAGCGGACTGCCAATTCATATTTAGGTTAGTATTTCAATTCAGAATGACAAATTTATTAATTTTTTTTCGAACAGGTATAAGTACTACGGATTTGTAATTTTGAATATCTCTCCGTATATGATGATATTGACGGTAATATAATTATTATTGTAACTGGCAATTGTGAATAATAGTACCACACTGCTATATATATGATGTAATTGCCTGTCGCGGTTGCTTTGTCTCGGTGACTAGCTGTCACTGGATCACAGTGGATCTTAGAAACCGACTATTTTTGGAACCAGTCACCAACACTCAAACCGGGCGAAGCCGAACCAAAAGCCGCCCGCAGGGACTAGTAGCAAAAAGCGGATTTTTGACTGCTAGTTTTATTGTTATTATCACTGTGAATATATATGTATATAATAGCCATAATCATTTCTCTACCCTTTTTCAGTAGTCCAAATTCATTATTTTTTCCAGGTGCTTTTTGTTAATTACACCCCATCCTGGTTATGTCATCACAAACAATCTCTCAAACGAGGCTAGCACAAAAGTGGAAAATACAGGAAATTTTATTCAAAGCAAACAAGGGGTACTTTGTATGCTGAAGGGAAGTTTTTACACCCTTTCCCAACCCAATGTTTATTGGACTATTAAAAAAAACACCTTGATTTGGGTGTTGTGTTATATTGTGAGGCTGAAGGAGTGAGGAGGGGAAGGTTATGGGAATAGAAAGGTTAAGTTTGATGGTGGGTAGATTATGTTAGGTTGGATTGTGGCTAGTAGTGGCGGTTGTTAGGTTAGGTTATGGCTAAATTAGATAAGTTTAGGTTGTGGATGGGTAAGGTTTGGTTGCGTCACGGCTAGGTTAAGTTAGGTTTTTTTTTTTTTTTTTTTTTTTTTTCCTGAATGTTCTTTCTATTATTTACCTTGCTTATTATTTATCAAGGTTTATTTTCATCTATGAGTTTATTTTACTCTTTGTTTTTACTTTATATCTTTGCATGCGGGAGAGGGGTGGGTGTTTAGTACGCATGAGTACTCGAGGATGAGGGGAAGGATTTGGTCGGGTAAGGATCCTAACATGGGCTATTAACTGCTCCAATATTTATTTTACAGCTGGAGGGAACCATGGAAAACCTCAGCCGGAGCAGTGTTGAAGATCTGTAATAAAAATTTGGATGCCTCGTTAAGTGGATAGTTTCTTATCCATTCAACTTGGCCATTTTTTAGGAAGGGAAGTGTTCTTCTTATTTACCATCTTAAGTTTTGGTCTAGTTTTGGAGTTATGGTGCATTTCATTTTATTGACGAGTTCAAATACGCGTGATTTTACTGTTGACATTACTTTATTTTAGTGTTGCTTGAATATCTAATCATTTACATAAGTTGCCCATTTTTGGGGAGGGAAGTATTCTTAGTTGCTTAGGTAAGTTTTGATTCTAATTTTGTAGTTAAGGTGCATTTAATTTTGCTGACGGTGCATTTGATTTTATTGAAATTGAGAGAAGTGATCTTCTGTATTACTAACTTAAGTTTTTACTCTAGTTTTATAGTTACGATACATTTAATTTTATTGACGAGTCCATAATGCGCGTGTTTTTAGTTTTTACGTTATTTTAATATTATGCATTCGGTGCATATAAGATGTTATTGGCGAATTACTAATACTACGTGTAATTTTACTTTGTACGTTCCTTTGTGTTATTTGTTCTGCTCTCTTATTTTAGTCACTATATTTTTAGCGTAGTTGATAAAGATTTTTCTTAGATATCCATTTGCTATGTCATCCGGGAGATCGCTTATATTGATATTTCTCCTTTGGCTCTCTTTTGTTAGGTGCCACCTTTCCTTAGAAAACATTGGGCAATCTAATAGCAAGTGCTGTATTGTATGTTCCGATTGCTTATCGCATGGGCACGCTGGACTGTCCTTTATTTTGAACCTGTGGAGGTAGGATAGATTTGCTCCATGACCGGTGAGAATTTGGGTGAGCTCGAACGTAGGGATTGTCTTCTTTCTAAAATTTTTGGCTTCGCTTATACTTCTGAAGAATAGTCGGGTTCCTTTTCCTGTGTCAGAGTTTTTGGATCTCTGATTCCATTCTTCATGAATTGTTTCCTTTATTTTGAGCTTCGCATAACTTTGTGGAAATTCTGAGTAGAGTTTTCGGTTCTTGTCTTTCAGAGCTGCGTCCTTTGCTAACTCGTCTGCTCTTTCATTGCCATGTAGTCCTCGGATCCACATAAACTTGCAAAAAGATCCTTTATCTTTTAAACGTAGAGAAGAGCATTGTATATCGAATACCATCGGATTGGTAGGTGTTCCACACTCCAGTGCGTGAGCAGCGCTCTGCGAATCTGTTAGTACATTAATTTTGTCCCAATGTCGCTGTTGTTCACTGACCCACTCTAGTGCTTTCATTATAGCGAAAAGTTCAGCTTGGAATACTGTGCAGTAGTCAGCCATAGGTAATTTCTTTGCCTTAATCTCTCCGCTTGTGTTGAAAACTGTGTAGGCCGCACCAACTTTTCCTTCAGCTTTACTTCCGTCTGTGTAGATGTCTATTTCATTTTCTTCAAAGGATACTCCTTTATGCGTTTCGGGGAAACTTACGTTTTCCCCAATTTGTTTGCTTGGGTGAGGTAGTAGAGCCACCTTCACTATTCCTTGGTATTTCCGGTCACTTGGTAGTAGGTGTAACGTTCCACTTCGTTTGGTCTCACCGATTAACTGAAGTTCTTTAAGCTTGAGGTCCAATGGAGTCAGGCCACCTATTGCCTGTACAGATGTTAGTGACGTGGTGTGATATGTTTTGCAAATTCTAATCCCGATTGCCCTTTGTATTCTATTGAGTTTAATTTGGATATTTTTTCTTTTTGCAGCAGAGGCCCAAACGGTTGCTGCATATGTAATTATTGGTTCAATTACTCCTATGTATATGATCCTTAAAATTTCTGAGCTGAGACCCCATGTGGGTTTAGCCATAAACGCAAGTTTCTTGGTAATATTTGCTGCTTTTTTACATACCATGTCCACATGTTTGCTCCAGTTTAGATTGTCATCTATGACGATCCCCAGTATTTTGCAATCTTTTGAAATTGGGACAACTTTGCCATTCATTATAACCACAGGTGGTGGCGACTTTCTCTTTGTGATGAAGAGTACTTTTGTTTTTTCTTCAGAAAATTGGAGTTTTCCTTTATTTCCCCAATCCGTTATTACTTGTAATGTATCTTTTATTATTTGCTCTAGAGCAGCTAGTTCTTTATGAGAAATCAAGAGTAGAACGTCATCAGCAAACGCTTGAATTCGTACATTTGAGTTGAAATTTAAATTTAAGAGTTCATCTATGACTACGTTCCAGAGAACAGGTCCACACGCCGAACCTTGAATGCATCCCTTATTTGATTGTTTTCGAGCCGAGGCGCCAGCGTATATTGTTTCTACCATTCTGTCTGATAAGTAGTCTTTAAAAACCTTATATATATTGGCAGGGCAGTCTTTTTTGGCAAGTTGTAATAGCAAATGGGGCCACCATGCGTTGTCGAAGGCTCCCTTAATATCCAAGGATATTAGACAAGTGTGCAGGCCTTCTTTCAATGCTTGCTTGATGTGGTTAACAGCATCAAGCATTGCATCTTCGGTGCTTTTTTGTTGCGTAAACCCGTACTGGTTTGTATTTAGTTTTCCTTTCGTGGTAAATTTCCAAGTAACCCTTTTGATGAGGAGTTTTTCTAGGACCTTGCCAAATACCGGAAGGAGCCCAATGGGTTGGTAGGAAGACACATTACCATAGTCTTCTTTTCCCGGCTTCCGGATGATCTTGATTCTGGCGATCTTCCAAAGGATCGGAAAACAGCCAATTCGTAGGCACGCGTTGTAGATTGCTATTAAAATGTCAGGAAGAGTTTCGAAAGCTTGTGAACAGATATCTGCGGTGAAATGATCCCTTCCGGAGGATTTTTTAATATCTATTGAAGTTAGAATATTTTTTAATTCAAGCTTTGTAAACGGGGGATCGATCTCGTTGAGGTTAACAGCATCCTCATTATTCCGAATACGGGTTTGTTCTGGTATTTCACCAGCTTGAGTGTCGTTTGGAAAAAAGTGTTCTAAAAGTGTGGACGCCGTCTCTTGGGCGGACGTGGTAGACAGATTGTTGTTAAAAGTGAGCGTTTCGGGGGGAGTCTTCTGAGATGACTTGAGAACCCTAAGGACTGTTGACCAGACGGTTTCTTTTCCTTGGCTGGAGCAAAAGTCTTTCCAGCTTTGAACTTTTGCAGTCGCAATTTCTTCCTTGTAACGTTCTCTTAGTTCGAGGTATGCTGGTAGTGTGGCTGCGTTTCTTCTTGCTGGACCTGAGTTCATCAGCTTCCTCTTCGCTGCGAGTACTTCTTTCTTCAGCTTTTCTAAGTCTTCATTCCACTATGGGCAAATTTTTTACTTTGATTTTTTCATGGGAGGAATCGAAGCTCTGCACGCATCAGATATAATATCCATGAGTTCGGACACCTGCCTGTTGAGAATGCTAGGTTGAATATTTGAGTCAATCAGCTGAGACGTTAATTTCCTGCTTTCTGCACTGGCTTTCAGCGTCTTGCCGAATTTGGTCCAATCTGCCTTGCTTGTTCTGTACATGAACGTCGAATCTGGAAATTCATCAGTGTTTTGTTTGTTGAATGAGATGTTGAATGTTATACCGTTATGGTCAGACAGGGCTGCAATCCTTTTGTCAACTATCTATATGTCCTATTAATCCGCCGGAACATAGGGTGATGTCGATCGCACTGCTCAGAAGTGTATTTTGTCGAATAGTTTCGAAGGTTGGTGTTGTTCCTTCGTTGACAATATGTAGTTGTTTCTGGGCAATGAAGTCGCTCAATTTGTCTCCTCTGTTGTCTGTCTTTTTGCTTCCCCACCAGACACTTTTAGCATTTGCGTCGGCTCCGATGATGATTTTCTTCGTATTTGCATCTAGTAGCTGGTTAGCTTTTCCTAGGCTGACGTCGATATCTTCATTTGGGGGACAGTACATTGAGCCAATAACCAGAGGAGTGCCTTGAAATTGGGCTTCAATAAATATGTTGCAACTGTTGCTGTAATTGTGGATGAGAACACACGAGGCGGCGACCGATTTATTTAGAACTATTACGCCGCCTTGACTGGGCTGTCCACACTTGGTTTTTGAAAAATAGGTCCATTATAGGATGATTTATTTATTTTTTCCGTATTTCCGGTATACGGTTCCTGAATAATAGCTATGTCAATTTTTTGATCTATTGCCTGTTTTAAAAAGGTGACAGTTGCAGCTTCACACCTTTGTAGCTTTGCTTGCGCAAATTTAAGATTTTTAGGACTGTCCATAGTCCACCAAGCTCCTATATCTTTCGAGATTCCTCAAATATATGGGGCACTCAGGGGAAAGAGCCATATGGTGGGTAGGCTTTGTAATTTTGAGTGCCTTATTGCCTGCTACGCAGCTCTGGCAACAGATAGTCCCACTTTTTGGGGAAGTACATTTCTGGACTTTGTGGTCACCGCCACATCTCCAGCAGACCTGCTTTCTTTTACAATGGGCGATTGAGTGCCCATAGCCCATACATTTCTGGCAGCAGATTAGGGTTAATTTAGGTTAGGATGTGGCTAGGTTAGATTACGTAGGGGTCTGGCTGTGTTAGGTTGAATTAGGTTGTGGCTAGGTTAGGTTGGGTTGTGGCTAGGCTAGGTTAGATTAGGTGGCTGCGTTAGGTCAGGTTAGATTGTAGCTAGGCTAGGTTATGTTACGACTAGATAAGGTCGTGGTTCGGTTAAGTTAGATTAGGTTATATTATTTCGCTCACATCGTTCCAGAGCGAAAGACAAAAGTAGGTACTCCAAGGGTGGGTTCGGTTAGGTCGTAGCTAGATTAGGTTAGGTTGTTGCTAGGCTAGGTTAGATTAGGTTAGGTTGTGGCTGGGTTAGGTTATGTTAGCTTAGGTTACGGCGAGGTTAGATTAGGTTTGGTTGTGGCTGGGTTAGGTTAGATTGCAGATAGGTTAATTTGGTTTGGTTGTGGCTAGGTTAGAATAGGTTAGGTTGTGGTTGGGTTAGGTTAGGTTACGATTAGGTTAATTTGGGTTAGGCTGTGGCTAGGTTGAATGGATTGTTAGTATCTTCTATTGGTACCTTGCTTGTTACACACAAGGTTTCTCCTAATTCTTTTTTTATAAATATTCATTTTTTCTTTATAATTCTTTTAATTTACTATTATTTCATTAATTTCTTTAATTCTTTTTGTAATTTTTTCTAAGAACGATATATATATTTCGCTTGTTTTCTTTTGTTTCCAAATTTCTGTCCTGTTCTCATCAGTAATTCCAAAAGTTTTTAGTTTGTACTTTAATCTGAATCTGTCTATATCAAAGATTGAGCATTTTTCTAGTACGTGGGTGCTGTCCTGAGTAGATGTTTTGTCACACGGGCATTTGTCGTCGTCTATTATTTTAAAGCGTTTCAGGTATTCTTTGAAGCACCCATGTCCTGTCAACATCTGTGTTGCGTGAAAGCTGTTTTTCACGTGTTTCCCCTTTATAAGTGCCGTGTTTATATTTGGAAAGTGCTTCTTGGTTATTTTCCCCGTACTTTCCCCCATGTATCTTAAATCCCATTTATGTTCTGTTTCTCTCTTGAGCGTTATTTTTGTGAAGCTTGGTGGTACCTTGCTGTAGTCTGGGCACTTTTTAAGTAATCTTCCCTTTTTTGCTGCTTCATCTGCTCTTTCGTTTCCCTCTAATCCTTTGTGCGCTCTTACCCATTGAAATTTTACCCGGTTTTTATTTTTTCGGCATGTTTCTAATTTTTCCAAACACTCTCTAGCTATATCGTTCGTAGTTCTTTCGTCTCTTAATGTTTCTAGAGATGATTTGCTGTCTGAGTTTATAGTAATGTCTTTGTCTATTATTCCCTTTGTTTGTACCCATTCTATGCCTTTTTGAATAGCTAACATTTCCGCTTGGTAAATGCTGTGGCTAGGTTAGATTATGTTTGGTTGTAGCTGTGTTAGATTAGCTTAGGTTGTGGCTAGGTTAGGTTAGGTTATGTTTAGTAATGTTGCTAGGTTTATTGAAGTTGAAGTAAAAGGGCTTTCCAATACGAAGGTGCGGTTAGTTACTGAAGGGAGTGAGGAGGGGAAGGAGATGGGAATAGAAATGGTAGGTTAGGTTGTGGCTAGATTTGGTTTGATTGTGACTAGGTTAGGTTAGTTTTTGAAAATTTAATATAAATTAAATTTAATATTGTTATTATAAGTTCTGCAAGTATTTTTATGATAATTAAAATTAATTTTTTTTAAATAAAATGGAGTTCTACGAATTAAACACAAAACAATTAATAGGTAAGGTTAGGTTCGGCTACGTAAGGTTAGGTTTAATTAAGTGGATGTGAAAGGGATCCCCAAAAAAGTGACTGAAGAGAATGGAGACGAAATGAAGAAGGGGAATGGGAAAGATGGAAAATACTGAGTTATTCAGATCTAGTCACTAAAGCCGGTTAAGCTATTAGATTCTTAATGGTGGTCGCTCACCTCGTTCAAGAGCGAAAGATAAAGTACTCTAAGGGTGACTTTTATGAAACACCGCCATCAGACACAAAACCTTTATTGAAATGAAGGTAATGTTTAGTGAGTAGATCTGACTAACCAGGTACTTCCTAAACTTCCAATTTCACTATTATTTTTAATTGATAAACTAATGTTTAAGACAAGATTTTTATGCATAGCACAAAGGGTAACCAGTATTATAAGTAATAATTATTTATTAGACTGAAACACTCATCTACATTGAAGAAATCTCCCAAGAAAAGATTCACCCGAAGGACGCGGGTTCGAGTCCCGTCGGTGGCATGTATCTTTTCTCGTGAGATTTTTTCAATGTAGATGAGTGTTTCAGGCTAATAATTATTACTTATAATAATTGTTACTATTTCACACCTCCTTTCCATCCTCTGCTTTTTCCAATTTCAAAGTAGTATCCAAATGGGAATGCCAAACAATGAATCGATAAATAATAATACTAAAGAAAACTCTTCTGTGATTCGGGAACATTCTACTCTTATACGTTTTTTCATTTTTATACCTTCAAATACTCTTCCCGTCTCTCTTAAAATCCCTCCTCATTTTCTTACGATACATTTTTTGACAACTCCCCTAAAATTCACCCTGACGCTAGCATGGGAACAGTATTCACTTACTACAAAACTATGGGGAATAAAATATATTAATTATCCTTTCTGTTGAAAATTTTTCTGGGACTTTTCTTTGTAAGTATTTATGCACCTGAGTGAACAAATTTGTGTATTTTGAGCTGATTTTCTCATATTTTCAAGTGAAAAAGAACCGTGTTGAAATGTAGATAAATATTTAAACTAATATTTTCAGCACCCCTTTAAACAAATAATAATGTGTGTATATTTTCTCACTGCTTGGGCGCACTTTTTTTCACTGCTTGGGCGGGATTGGGCGCGAAATTGAGTAATCTGAAAGTATGTTGCCTGTTGCATGCTGATGATGCGGTGCTGATTTCTAACACTATGGAAGATCTACAGTCTCTCGTATCTAGGATGAACGAAGTATGTATGAAGAATGAGTTAATGATGAATGTAAGTAAGTCTAAAGTCATGGTGTTTGAAAGAGAGAGTACGAAAACAGTATGCAATATAGTTGTGAATGATAAATACTTGGAGCAGGTGGATGAGTTTGTGTATCTGGGTAGTTTGTTTACGAGAGATGGGAAGGCTGATAGGGATATTGAAAGAAGGGTGAATGCTGGTAACTCCATTAATGGAGGACTGAATGCCGTTGGCGCTAATAAAAAACTGTCAAAATAAGCGAAGCTAGCAGTCCACAATGGAGTCCTGGAACCTACCCTGATGTATGGCAGTGAGGCATGGAACTGGCAGAGGAAGGATGAAAGTAAACTGAATGCTGTTGAGATGAGAATAAGTTTTTTTTTATTTTTTTTATTTTAGCGACTATATAAAATAATTGTTACATACAAGATATAATGGTGAAATTAAGTATAAATTATTGTATTTCTTAGTCCTCCTCACTAGGGGGTCCTGTGCCGAGGCGGACTAAAGTTATTTAAATATGGTTTATTTGTCTTCTATGTCGTTTTTAATGTCTTCATTAGGGTTTTTTCATTCACCTCTTTTAGCCATATTTTTATTCTTGATTTGTATTCATTAGGATTTTTTATTAGTTTTATGTCTTGGGGAAGGATGTTATGGAGTTTTGTTGCAAAGTATGTATAGTTTCTTTGTCCGAAAGTGGTTTTATAACTTGGAATATTTTTTATATCGTTTTTATTCGATCTTGTGTTGAGAATGACACAACGCGTAGTAGACCTTTTTCATATCCTTTTTATTTACCACGTTTCTTAGATTTTTAAAGAAATATATAAGGTTTGTGAGTTTTTCCGTAATACCTTTAATATGTAGGTCCCATCTAAGATTTTCGTCAATTATTAATCCGAGATATTTTATGTTTTGCGTTTTTTCGATGACGGGGCAGTTACATTGTATATTATTTCCATGGCATTCGTGTAGTTTTAGTTCTAGTGATTTTATTGGTTGGCTCCGTGCGTTTATTGAAAATGTTATATATTTAGTTTTGCTTATATTAAGGGTAAGCGAGTTGATTTTAAGCCAATTTTGAAGTGCACTAAGCCCTTGTTCAGCCTCATTAAATGTATCCGTCCAATTTTCTTCTTGAAATAATAAAACAGTATCATCAGCAAAACTGATTATGTTTCCTTTAATGATAAGGTTATGTAAATCGTTGATATAGATAATGAATAGAATCGGTCCCAGTACACTTCCTTGAGGAACGCCATAGTTTAAAGATAGTAGTTTGCTCTTTTGTTTACCAATTTGTATTTGTTGTTCTCGCCCTGTTATATATGACTCTAATAAGTTCATTGTTGTTTCGGCCATTCCTATTTTTTTCAGCTTAGTTAGTAATATTTTATGGTCTATTGTGTCAAAAGCTTTTTGAAGATCGTAGTAGATCAAGTATGTGTGGTAAAACAATGTATGATCGTATGAGAAATATGGATATCCGCAAAGAATGTAAGGCTGATGTATGCATAATGAGTAAGATTAAGAAAGGGACCCTCAGATGGTTTGGGCATGTAGAGCGAATGAACGAAGAAAGCAGTGTAAGAAGAATATACGACGCAAATGTGAATGGTAGAAGAAGTCGTGGACGTCCGAGGAATACATGGCACGATCAAGTAAATCAGATACTTGAGTCGGGCCATGTCAAAAGTCAGAATAATAGAAGAGAATGTATGAGACGATGTATGAATGTGAGTGAGGCAAAGAGTGTGTGCCAAGACCGAGTTGTTTGGCGGTCCGTCCTCTCTGCCTACCCCTGCGGGGAAACGGCGTGATGGTTAGTTAGTTAGTTAGTTAGTTTTTCTCACTGCGCTTTTTCTCACTTTTTTAGATAATATTATTATTTCTAGGAATTTTACGTATTCAAAATCTAAATGTGGCTTGAGATATCATTTGTCGTGTTCATTGACCAAATCTGAATAGCCAGGTACTTCAAAAACTTCCTTTGTCCTTTTCCTTACTTTTTGCCTCCCAACTCTTTTACGGTCACAACACAGTTACGGTAGCTCTTTCACTCACAACAAGGTCTTGGAGATTCTTTAGTCGACTTTTGGAGATAGATTTAACATTTGTCAGATATCGAGATGGATTTTGAGTTGGGTTCGACCATAATTTGGATGTTCAACATAATTCTTGTCATATATTCTAAATCTACATAAATTTTGAGATAGATACAATGTAAATTTGACACAAATTTGAGATGGGTTCAACATACATTTGGAAAAAAATACCACATAAATTTGCAGATAGATTCGACAGAAATTTGGTGTTAGGTCCGACATAAATTTGGAGATAGATACGATATAAATTTGAGATGGATTTCGCATAAATTTGGTGAGACATTCGACATAAATTTGTGATATATTCGACATAAATTTGAAGATAGCATCTACGACATAAATTTGGAGATAGATTCGACAGAAATTATTTGTTAGATTTTACGTAAATTTGAAGATAGCTTCGAAATATATTTGGAGATAGATACAATATAAATTTAAGATAGATTTGGTATCATTTTGGAGATTTAATCGACATAAATTTATGGTAGATTCAACATAAATTTGGAGAAATATCCGAACCAAATTTGGTGTTAGATTCGACATAGATTTGGAGATAGATCCGACATAAATGTGGATGTAGATACGATACAAACATAAGAGCGTTCCTTACTTGACAGATTTAATTTTAAGTTTGTGAAAAATAGCAAATCTAGATGTAGATATTGTAACGTCATCGTACCTAACCTAGAAATTACCGAGTCGATTGAAGGTTTAAATTCAAAAGACATACCTATTAATTTCTACTTCGAGAACTATTAGGGTCATCAAATTTTTACCAAAACATCATAAGTAATACAATAACACCTGAAACTTGAAATCTGAACCTTTGGTCAAGTTCGAATGGTTCATACTAACATGCACTGGTAATATTACTCAACAATTTATTTCTGAATTGCTTAATTTAGAGCGTATGTTTACACACTGTTTTATTTTTACGTTGAGGGATCGCAAAACATTTCGTCATGCTCGATTAAAGACTTGGGCTTTGTTTAGTAAATAGATCTGAATAGCAGGTATTTCCCAACCTTCTGCTTCCAATTTTCATTTAAATTTAACCATCTCCTTGAACTGATTTAAGGAATCGGAATGTATGTCTTTATTTTTAAATTTAATTGAATTTTACTTTTGTTTTTTTGACGCATAATCTTGAAAGTGGAGATTAAATCACTTCCCGATATCTGATAAAGCTGAAACTTGGCAGATAGACTTGTTGTTGATGACACTGCATTCTGTCGACTTTTGTCGTAAAAAATAAAGCACATCTTCTGTATATATTAATATCGAAGAATGCTTGCTTGGGGGCATATATGTGGATATACGAGATGTTTATATATTGCTATATTAAGCATAGGAAATGTTTGAAACCTTCAAAATACCTTCTCTCCATCCTCGCGAAGGTTTCTGGATTATTACAACCACATGACAATATATCTGAAAAGTATTTTTCATCATTACAAAAACTCTTACAAAAATGTTATAATTTGAGAATGACATTTTGTAAGCGATCGATTGTTAAACCAAATTTCAATGTTCGAATAAACTATTTTTACCTACTTGAAGTTATCACCTATGACACTAACAATTTTTCTATTTATTTACGGTCTTACACATTTATATATTTACGATTTTTTTACACACTTATTTTGCTTAGAAATTATTGAAAAATTATAAATACTTATGATAAAAATATATTTTAAAACGAACATAATTTAAAAAAAAATTACCATTACGCGTTTGAGCATTTTTATTGCTTTAATGTAGGTTTATATTAAAGCAAATTTTTAAAGAAATTGAATTGAATATTAGTTAAAAATACTGGTTTGGAGAATAATCAACCTTTCTTTCGGAACCGCTCTGTACAGTTACGATAGCAAGACCATCTTTCGACAAAATTTGAGTTCCCGTTATTGTGCCTTAATGATTTGCCTTATCCACTCAAACCCATAGGCTTGTTTTCACGATAATATAATATTACCAAATATGGTTCGGGTGTCATGTGAACGGAGCCATTCAGACTAATTCAGAGCAGTGAGTCGAAAAAAGTCGATATTTGTGACACTTTATCCCAATCTAAACAAATAATAAACTATTCAACAAATCCACAAAATAGGTCTATTGTGTTTAAAATTGAGTTACTTAGAATAGGGTCAAGAACAACTGTATATTATTTTCTAATTGAGCTCTTACGTTGGTTGGAACGGGCAAAACATACCCGATGAATTATTGAAAAGTCCAGTACTTACCTATTTGTATTATGGGCGTGTCAGTGTTCCTGAAGTGAACTCAAACACTTTGGATGAAATTTACTGATTGAATTTTCTAAAACTTCAGTACTTCAGGTTTAACCGCTAATAAATCATTTTAGACTCCTTCAAAAATTGACATTTAGAATAAGTCGTCTCAAAGTGGTTTAACCATAGTCTGAGAATGGCCTCGTTAGCCGAAACAGCTGTAACAATTATAAAAACTAAAACACTTGCAGAACTTCATAATAACATAATTAAATTTAAATAAAATTTTGAAACATTTACGATTTATACATAAAAACAATTAATACTTCAGTACTTACCTACCATTGAAGAGATAAATATTGATATAAGTGAGTTGAGAGCGTTTCCGTGTGCCTAAAGTGAGATTATTTTTTACCTTACTTCCAGCAGCCACCTCTGGTCTGGAGCCCCAAAATAAATAAATAAAACTCTATTTGTGCAGTAATGGCCGGTCCGTTTTATAGATTTTCGTTTCTTAACTAACGGACTGCAATATTTAGAGCACAGGCATCAGGTGGGAATGCTGTCCTTTTTCTACCGGTATTATAACTGAAGATGCTTCGAGGAACTAGCGAGATTGATCCCTTAGTCACAAGGAAACACGCTAAATGCACGCCTAACATATGTACACTGTCACATGAGAACAGGGCGTTTCTACGACTCGTTCATGAGTTCATCGTCTCGGCTTATGGATTTTCTTCTTCCTACAATATTCCTACTTCAAGACCCATATTTACTCCTCCACACGGCGTCCCCAAAGATGACATAAACCCTGAGCGAAATTATTATTTTCCCCAGGGCCTCCTGTGTTGGAGTTAGTGTAAAAATGGGGTTCGCATAAAACTAACTACACATTCTCAATTATTAATAATAATTTCATTTACCTGTCTAGAGCCAAAGATCTTAAAAAACTTATTAATTTCGGTTGTGCGTCTGTCTATAATGAACGCATTCTTAATGTCAACTATATAGAATAGATAAAAACATTATTATTGGTTGATAATACGAAGTAAAATATTCTAACCGTTCTATAATTAAATTTGAAATGTCAGTGGCGAATACATAAACCAGACATTCAAGAAGGGAACCGTTTTAACTATAATTGATGGCAACACTGGATTATTCTATTCTACGGAAATATTTTTCAACACCACCCTTGTTATATAGGAAGCCGATTTCCTGTTATTCTTAACAATGTTTACTTATCTTTTTACGCATTTTTTTCCCACAGTCGTATAAAAGGTTTATTTATGTTTATATAATTTAGCAGACAAACGTTGAGATAATTGAGTTTCCTTCTCACAAATACTAATAAAACATTGTTAGTTGAGTCGCATAAATAAATAAATTCTTAACAACTGCCCGGAGCAAGTGAGGCTATAACATTGCCTGCATGGCAGGTTGATTTTCTTTACTAGGTAAGTAAGTCTTCCATCATTGCATTGGCAACATTTTCCGCTTTTAATGATAATGGTAGTAGGAGCTTCTCATATGTTGTCAGATTATTTGTAACCCAGGAATGTTTGTCTTTATTAAAAAAAAATATATGAGGTTTAATCTATAGGTATAAATATATTAAATAATAATGGTCATAATAATGATCCTTGGGGTACTCTTGACGATGTACAATTGAGTTACTTTTTTAAACATTTGTTCCACACAGGAGGCCCCGGGTGAAATAATTTTCACCAGGGTCTATAATCTATAACATCTTAGGGGATGTCGTGTGGAATGTCGCTTTAAGGAAAGGAAGGTGAGGAAGTTATGGTAAGGTAAAAACTATGAAGGGTGGGTAGGAATCTGGGGGTCAGTATGTCCAGTAGTGACGGACGTATGGATCTATTCCTCCAACTACGGTGCAAGGCGATGGGTCAAGAGAGTCCTGCCAGAGAGGTCAAAACTTTTCCCTCAACCAGTCTCTCCAAATATTGACCCGCCACGCAGTAAGTGGGCAGGCACATCCACCGCCAAGACCTAGAAAAACCTCACCCCCATCTACCTGGGCACCCAGGCTAAGTCATCAAACGTGGAGTGACCTATGGCAGAGGTGTTGCTTATCCAATAGACGGTTCCTGGGTAACGTACCCATACCCGCCTCCCTAAAAATATATTTTTTTATTGCAAATTTTTGATACAATACATAGGTATAATAGATACATAAAATAATACAAAGTATATAAAAAAGCTTAATATTATAAACGTATGAACAAAAAAGTATCTACCATAAAGGCAATGCCTGTGCGTGGGTTCAATATTTATTTTTACTTTATTTTTAATTCTATGGTTATAGTTATTATTTTAAGTATATTTAAATTAGGGATTTAAAAAGAGTAACTGAATAAATGCAACTTAAAACTACAACATAATAACAGTCTGCACTGTTATTATCGCATTTGTGAAAGTTTTATAAGAATAGATGTTACAAGTGCAATTTAAAGACATAAAATAAACAAACAAAAAAACTAGCAAAAATATAATATATCTAAGTACTCCAAAAACTGACTAACGACAGATATACTCAATGGCTTTGTTTAATCTTAAAAGAAAAAATATCTGTTTCAGTGTATTTTAGTCAAATTTTGGTATATTTTATATTATTGATTTTTTTATAAAATTGAATATAAATATTGAAGCTGAAATAATAATGGTGGTTGAATTAATTTCCAATGGTATTTGATCAGTTATTGTATTATAATACATGTTGTTAATTGTAGTTGTAAGAAATTAATTAACTTCGTAGGGTTGATACTTGGGTTTGTCTGATTACTTGGTAACTTAGAAACTTTGTTCCAAAGTTCGTTGTAACTTACAAGTTACCTAAGTTATATTGCTTGGGAATGATTATTATTGTTTCTCGGGATGTGGAAAGTTTGTCATTGGTCGGACCAAGTTCTTGTCTTAGTTTGTAGGTACGAGTCGAATGGGTTGTATCCAAAGATTAATGTTATTTTTCCAATAACAGAAACTAAATAACATTTCCTATTCTTATTTACTTTTAGTTCGGCAGAGTTGTTCTGAATTACAGCCTGCAGGGTAAAGATTGCCATGACAATAGCCAACCTCCGATAGGAGAGGGTAATAGAGTAATAATACGAAGCTTTAGTAAAGCTGTAGTTTTCAGGGACTATAATATCTAAGTTTTCCTTCCCAGAACTTCTTCTCCATCCTTTTTCCTAAAAAGACCCTCCACACAGCATCCCCACAGATTTATTTGTTATTTTTCACATTAAATCTACACAGGAGGACTTGAGGAAAATAATTTCCCTCAGGGCCTATATCATTTGAGATGCTGTGAGGGTATTTTTGAGGAGAGGAAAGAATGAACATTGGTCTTGAAAATACCCAAGTTGTAGCAAATCGTTTCACAGCCGATCTGTTGAACACAAGAACGAGTCGAAGAAGCGACCTGTTCTCATATGACAAATTTCAACAGTGTACATGTGTTGGGTGCGCGTTTGGCGTGTTTTCCGACTATGCCTTCCATTGAAATACCGTTAGAACAAGGAAAGCATTCCCACCCAATGCCTGTGTTCTAAAGACTGCAATCCATTTGTTATGGTGGGAGAATCTATCAAACGGACCGCCCGTTTCTGCACAGGTATTTTGAAGCTCCATACCAGAGGTGGCTGCCAAATTTAACCGTGGAGTGCACTTGCTATTTGTACAGTGTTAGCAGATGTATACTATTAAAATATCTGCGGGTCCTGTACAGTACGCCTAATTTTTGGAAGGCTAATTTAACTCTGGCGTCGATGAAGCCCCCATACCTGAGGTGCTCACTTATAGTTTAACCAAGCATATCAATGGAGGGCTTGTTCGGAAGATTGCTTGATGACATAGGGACTTTATTTTCCCAACGGCCTCCTGTGTGGAACTAATGTAAAAAAAAGTAAATCAATAATACGTCAACGAGAGTACCCCAAGGCTCATTTTTGGGACCATTATTACTTAAATATGTATACCTATAGATTAAACTTCCCTTTCGTAATAAGACCCTACACACAACATCCCTAAATGAAATGAGAACATTATTTTCCTCAGACCCTATACGAAAATAAAATTTGAACGTGCAATAACAATTTTATTATAAATTTTCAGACTTTTCAAAATATCAAGAAAAGTTGTCGTGAAGGCTGCAGTAAAAAAAGCTCATTAAAAGTAGCATAAAACACAGCGTGAAAACAAAAAGCTTTTTGCTTTGTTTAGTCACAATAATTATTTTCCATCAACCAGCGTCAACACTCTTAACTCCTTGTTACTGGAAACTCGTTAAAATTTAGAATTTCACCACAGCAAAATGTAAATATGAAAATGAAAGTTAAATTAATTTAAACATTTTCATGCAAAATGAATATATTAAAAGAGACAACTCGCTACTTGCGAGAAAACAACGTGGAATGATTTAATACAATAATTTTAAAGCCTTTTCGGACCTTCATAAATGTAATGAATTAAATATGTATACCTACACAATAAAATAAATTTGTATTTGGTATGAATTATTCATGTTTGTGACTCTTCTTGGTTGAGTCTTCTATTTGGCTTACACTTCCCAATTCAAGAAAGATTGAGGGTGGTTAAATATCAGAAGTGAATTTAAATTGAATATTCAGCGTGATTATGTGGAAATTCATTGGTGTAGGGTTGCAAAATAGAATAGAATAGAGTCAAAAGGTATTATCTCTTACTTACACCTTTCTCGAATACAACTTATGGCCAAAGTAATTTTGGATACTTTGCAACAAAGATATACAATGTACTTCCACTGGACATTAGACATAACACGACTTATTTTAAATATAAATCACACATCAAGTATTGAATCATCAGCCAAGACAGATCTAACAACAAAGATTTTATCATATCCAATGGTACGATAATGTTCGTTATTTACTTTAAAATTAACATTATGTTGTTATTTGTTATAAACTGATTATATTATAAACTGCGCCTCCACTTTTATGTGTGAATTTCCAATGGTACGATGATGATCGTTTATTATGTATTTTTTTATAAACTGCGCCTACTCTCAACCCAGGAGTTCCTGGTGCGACAGACGTAGCATATCACCATTTGTAATAAAATTAATAAAGATGTGTAATAATTAAAAAAAAATTAACATAAGAATTGATAAAAAAACGAAGAGCATTATATCAATACATTTTTATATAACCATCCTATCGATTTTGAGTCACCTTTTTTCCAATAAAAAACTTTTATGTTTTCTTTAGAGAAATGTTTTTTGTTAGCATTTATTATCAATAGATTGTTACATATACATCTTATTTTCTTTGATTACATTGATTCTGCTTAGCTTTAAATTCCGAATTTTTCCCGGAATGCAGCTGGTTTTCAGCAGTGCCTCTAATAAAATATGGACATAATAAATAACCAAAACAAAATTAATATAATGAAAAATAAATAACTTCGTTTAAACTGCTATATAATTAGCAATATCAACATGTATCAATAACAAAGTTATGTTCAGCAGGACAAGATGTTAATTTAAAAAATAAATGACAAACAAGTATAGACAAATTAGAATAAATTAGAAAAAATAAAAAAAATATTTAAAAGGAGAGGTGATTAATTGCTTAAAAAATCTCATAAAATAGTTACATAAAATTAAATATAATTTTTTAAAGTATATATAAAATTGGATTTCGATAATAAAAAACTTTAAAAAAAACAATGAAAATAAGTAGTCTAAATTATAATTATTGTAAGTATTAGAAAATAAATTTAAAAGATGGCTATTTAAAAAAAATAAAATTGTTTATGATATTTAATTTACTATTAACGCTTTTTCTAATTTCTATAAAAAATTACAATCTTATTATTTACTATATATTTTTTTAATTTGTTATTTGTATGGTTGTTTATTAATTATCTGGCATGTTTTTAATTATTAAATTTGAAATGTTTTTATTTAAAAATAAAAAAAATCTCCAATTATTATCATTTTCAACAACGTGTGGATAAACAAAAGATCCAAAAAACTTATTTATTTATGTATTAAATTAACATTTGTCCTGATAAAGATAACATTGTTATTAAAACATGTTGACATTGTTTTTTATATAGTGGTTTAAAGGAAGTTATGTATTATTCATTATATTAATAATGACACCACAAAGTAATTTTGCTAAGTTTGAAGAAGTAAAAATAAAATTAAATCAAATAAAAAAAGCAAATAAAATACAAATTCAATTTAAATAATATAATCACAAACACAAGAAAGTATTCATTTGATTGTAAATTCTTCCAATTATGATGTTGTGCGGTTGACTGTCAACCATTCGCCGCAGAGCTTCTTGAAGCACTGCAACCATAAATAAACCAAATCACACAGTGCAACGATATCGATGTTCGAATAGACAGTGGTATTTCATTCCGAAGTTTTGATGATGAATAGCTAAAACTATCTTCAAATACCACAGTTTCATGCCTGAGGAGAATGAGTATTTGATTTATTTGGCGTTTACTGTGTGCATGAGAGTCGCGGGACTACTGCAGCTTGTCAAACTGATAGGAAGGAACCTTCGAATGGAAATAGTACATTTGGCACATTTGTTGTAACTTCCTTCTGTTTGAGATATTTAGTACCCTATGCCGATAGAGGTATATCTTTCTCTATATCTACATATCATAGACGGATTGCAATCTTTAGAGCACAGGCGTCAGGTGGGAATGCTGTCCTTGTTCTACCGGTATTACAATGGAAAATGCTCCGAGGAACTAGCGTCGTTGATCCCCTCGGCACCGGTGCATAGTCGGGAAACACGCCAAATATGCGCCCAACATTTGTACACGGTTGACATTAGTCACATGAGAACGGGTCGTTTTTACGACTCGTTCTTGCGTTCAACAGCTCGGATGTGGAACGATTTACCGGCCTCTGTGTTTCCTCCCTCCATCAACATGGGTCTCTTCAGGACCCATGTTCAATCCTTCCTTTCCTCAAAAAGACCCTCCACACAGCATCCTCAAAGATGACATAGGCCCTGAGGGAAATTATTTTCCTCAGGGCCTCCTGTGTGGAGTTAAAGTAAAAAAAAAAAAATCTTCACCCTTAATGAGACGTCTAGATGTGATATTCAATATAGAGTTTCCCCCGATTTGAGGAAGACCGAGTACCACTATCTTCACTCACGCGCAGTTTTGCTTGGATTTTTATTGGTTGTGTAGCGTGGATGAGTTAACTGTCAAACTTTATATCAATATGATATTGACCAAATCCGTCATCAATGGTCAGTTATCAATATTTGTGAGCACGGTCAACGATTTGTATAAGATATTCGGAACGACGATAGATAAGTTTCGGTTAACTATCAATATAAACATATTTTTTAATAATGTCGTTCGTTATGCAAAATTTCTGGCTTATTTAATGAACATATTGAACTAATGAAGCTCTTAGAAATTATTTTAATTTAAGGTAATTCAATGAAAGACCGCATTGGCTAATTAACTCCCGTTTAGTGTAAAATAATAAATGCAGACTGCCAATGCAGATTTAGGTTAGTATTATAATTCAAAATTGCCAATCTTAATACATAGTATATAAGAGAGGTTGGGTCAGTTACACCATTTATAACTCGAGAGCGGCTGGACTGATTCTTATGATCTTTAATATGTTGGATTTGTCTCCGTCCCGATTAGAAGAATAGCTATACTTCAAAAACGTCAATTTTTAATGCGCTGATTGTGTTGCTTTTGTTCATAAACACTTAATGCAGCCCCTCTTTCTTATTCCCAAATGTCAATAGTCGAAAATGGGACAAACGGTAAACGTACGTCTGCACCACTCCAAAAGAAAATTACAATAATTACAATAAATCTCCCTCACACGTATAAAGAAAATGAAACGCAATTCCCGTAAGTAAGTGTAAAAGTAAGAAAATCAAAAAAATATAAATCCCTACACAACGACATCTCTGATACCTACTGACAAAAACAAAACACGGACAGTTGCGCATCGATGATTGCTTCACTGTGTAATTCTTAACTCAAAAAAAAAACTGAATTTAATTCAGCTAATAAGTTAACACAACAGTTATTGATTCTGAGGCGGTACGAAGTTCGGCGGGTTAGCTAGTTTATTAATATTTTTACGCAATTGTGTAGCGTTTGAAAGAAAAATACCTCTTGTCTTGCCAGCGTGTATTGATTTCTAATTTATTTCCTGTCAATACCGGTTCAGTCGTCAACGGTGAAATCATGCTCCGGACATCGATATAAAATCATCGGAATTTACACCTATCGATTCGATATTGTAAAGTTATCGATTCCACTGTACTAATACCTAGTACGAACAGCCGACAAGGAACTGTCAACGCTGTGATAGGAACGGCAAAGCTAGACAAGACGAACAGGCTTCGTCTTAACCCTTGATATTGAAGGTTTTATTCTTTGGTCGCGTGTTTGTGGATAGTTTTACATCGTGCGTGTGGATCCTTTAAAGTTGTTATAAGAAACGTGTCAGACATAATCATCTAAAATAGACTTTCGTTTTTCCAATGCTTTGCTTTTAAGTATTCAATTTATTTTGAACCGTTCCAAAATGAGAAAATCTTCCAATCTGTTGTAAAATTTAATTATGAATGATTTTTTGCCAACCAGAGGCAATATTTTCAGCAATCAATTTAACATTTTTAGCCCAATCTTATTATTAAGAAAATGGCTGGCTGCATGTACACGAAAAACCGAATAGGCAATGACATTATAAAATTATGAAAAATACAGGAAACTTTATAGTACCGGTAATGAAAAGAATATAGAAATAAAAATATATATTTTAAGACAGAAATAGAAAGAATAAAAAAATAGATAGATAAATAGACAGAATAAAAAAAGCAGAAAACATACGTTCATTAACATAAAACATACATACATTTTATTTAAAATAAATAGACAGAATAAAAAAAGCAGAAAACATACGTTCCTTATCGCTTATAATGTTGCAGCTCTTTCTTACAAATTACACAAAGAAAAAAATAGACAAAATATGAGAAACACAAAATACGTGTATTTGTTTATTCCAAAGTACAATTTTTTTCCTATGAAGGAAACAGATATATCTTATGCGCCGGGAATCGCGTTTCATTTTCTTCATGGGGAGATGTATGATAATGATTGTATGTTTCCTTTGGGGGGTGCGGACATACGTTTACCATTTGTCTCGTTTTATACTGTTGTTATTTAGTGTGTAAGAAAGAGTTGCAGCATTATATGTTTAAGAATAAAAGCAAAACCATCAGCACATTGACATTTGACGTTTATGAATTTTCGGAATTCAATCACACTTCAATATTATCGTTGTAACTATATTCCATACTTTCAAAATCATAGTCACGGCAAGTTGTTGCAGATATTGTATAAAACATATAAACCTAGGTATATACATACATGTTATAGCCATTGATTAAATGTTGACAGCTTCGAAAAAATCATAGTTAATACAACTTCTTCAGTTGTGTTAATATTGTAAATTAAGAGACATAACAAATAGGTACTCCTTTTATCTAACGTGACACATTCTCCATAGCTTGTAGCTCATTTTAAACTCCAGTTTGGATTCATACATCATGCCCTAATTGCGCCGCAGCACGCATTTTTCATGTCAAAACTTATACAATTGCGTGGCCCACAGTGAGTTCCAGGGTCATGGATTCTAATTATAATCCCAGTATAATACTGCATAATGATGAAAACCAGTTACTTGTTGCTATTGTAACTAATTGCCTAAATGTTATACTTTCGGAATGGGGGTAAGTGTTTCGTAGTACATTTTACTCAATATTTGAATGCGTTTTTAATTTATGACTAACTAACTAATTAACCATCACGCCGTTTTCCCGCATGGGTTGGCAGAGAGGACGGACCGCCATACATCTCGGTCTTGGCACACACTCCTTGCCTCATTCACTTTCAAATGTGGTCTTCTATTATTCTGACTTTTGACATAGCCTGGCTCAAGTATGGGGTCGTGCCATGTCTTCCTCGGGCGTCCCGGACTACTTGTACCATTCATATTTGTGTATGTTCTCCTTACACTTTTTTCCTCGTTCATTCGCTCTACATGTCCAAACCATCTGAGCGTCCCTTTCTTAATATTATTCATTACGCTTACTTCAGCCTTGTATTCTTTGCGGATCTCCACATTTCCCATACGATCATACATGGTTTTACCACACATGCACTTCAGATATCTCATTTCTACAACAATCAATCTATTTTCATCCTTCCACTGCCAGTTCCATGCCTCACTGCCATACATCATCATCACATGGGTATCATTGTGGACTGCCAGCTTTACTTCTTTGGTCAGTCTTTTGTTGGCGCCAACGGCGTTCAGTCCTCCATTAATGGAGTTTTTGCATTTACCCTTCTTTCAATATCTATCTATCAGCCTTCCCATTTATCTTAAACAAACTTCACAAATACACAAACTCATCCACCTGCTTCAAGCATCCATAATTATATTGCTCGAATTGTGAGTTTTTATCTACGAGTATATAACTAAAAATGAATTGCCGAAATGTATGTACGCGCATAATTTCCGAATGACCGCACCAAACTGGATAATTCTTTTTTTGTGTTCGTTATTGTCGGGCCAAGGTTTGTATCAAACTACTGGTGAGCTTTGCCATTTTGAAATTTGTATAAAAAATTGCAATAGGTGGCACGCGAGCTGATTGAAAATTGAATGTACCAGGACTGAATGTATGGAATGCGGGAGGGGGGAGGGGAACTTGGGAAGGGGGTTCATAAGAGGTGGGGGAGGGAAACCCGGGAGGGGTGAGATGAACCTGGGAGGAGGGAGTGGAACTCAGGAGGGGGGTGGGTGAGGGAAGGTGGAGGAGGCGGAGTGGGAAAGCGAGCGGGGAAGGGGACGCGGGAGAGGAAGGGGAGGCGGAAGGGGAACGGGTAGAATGGGAAAGGACACGCAGGGAGAAACAATCTCTTTATTAAATGGCGTAGCAACGCATGCCGGGAACCAGCTAGTTATTTATAAAATGATACAAATGGGGAAAAATACATACACAATAAATAGAGGGATTGGTTAAAAGGTTAATAAACTGTTTGAAGGTTACAGTAATATTTTGTGGAAATGAGGTAATTAGTGAAATTTGAGGATAATTTACGTGAGAATGGAGAAGGGAGCAGGTAGATTTATTATTTTGATGAAATGTGGCGTGTTATGTAAACACGTTACACACCCTTAACGTGCTTTATTAACCCTGTTACTACCAGGACCGAATCTAGTAAAGGCAGAGATAGATTGTGGAATTAGGGCGCTAAATAGAGAAGGGCGTTAGGAAACTTTTCTATTTTTCCTAAAATGAGGGCTGAATTACAAGAAAACGTATTGAATTTTTAATGTTTACGATGACAGAAGCAGGGTAACTATATCGCTACTATCGGCATCTCCCCCTAATATATGTTCCCGCATTCCTTAACCCAACCTACTATCCACATACATGTCCCTATCTAACTGTGTGTTGGCCAATTTACCTACGTGTGTAATATGTACAACAATAATAATAATAATACACAGCGCCCTTGAGCTGCTTTTTCACAAAAACGGCGCTCTAAAAATTATCCACTGGAGCGATAGCGCAATTTAAAACTTTTTTCTCGGATTGCTCCGAGTTTTTGGTAATCATTTTGAATATTTTCCACCCATGTTAAAAAAATCATATTTCAACCAAATTAAAAAATTCCACCATATTAAAGAAATCAGTGCAAAATCCGAATTTTAATATGCAGACATACAAATTGATTATAGTTCTATATAGCCAATGAATTCACACATCTTTTAGCGATTATCACATATAAGTAGGATTTATTAAAAAAATCGTAAACTTCTACTTAATTACTTACAAATCAGGGAAAATTTGCCAAAATTGGCAGCAAAGCAATCCGAGGTATTTTAAATAGTGCCATATTGTGGCAAAAAGAACTCCAGTGGTTATTTTTATAATAAATCGTTGGTATAATAAGTCTATTTATGAAACCTGTGCCATGAACAACGTATTGATCTCTCAGTGCAATTTAATATCGATTCATAATACTCTATGGTATTAGAGAAGGCAGTCGGATTATCAACAACTAAATATAAATAAGACGAATCTGCCTCTATTGCACATAATCATGTAGATTAATTAAGTATTTGGGAGCTCTAGTCCAGTGAGAGTGAAGAAAGAGCTAGCGAAAGAAAATGTCACATAAATATTATGTGACTAGTGCAGTTCTTGCCTATTTGGTTATTTTGTCTATGGTAATTTTTTTGGAGACTGGCAATTTTTCTTGGGAAGAAAAATGCGAGTTTGTTTATGGTCACTTCCTCCCCGACGGTTTCATGGGCAAGCGGTCGGCGGAATTAGTCACTCACCATAGAGGTGTTTTAGTCACTTAAATCATGTAAATCAAAGTTTGTTTTCTCTTAAAAAGGGCGCGGGGTGTTTTTACGTAACACGAGTGGTTCGTGTACGTTATGATTTTTAATGGACATGTGAATTCCACTTTTTTCCCGTGTTGGCAGTTGGCCATTTTGTGGAAATGTTTTTTTGACTCGTGGTTGTAAAGTGATGGTTCCTTGGTTGTGGCTAGATTGATATGCCTTGTTGACCCCGCGTCGCGAAGTCACGGATTGCTGAGAGTGGAAACCGTAAGTCTTGGAGACTGGTTGGGCCACGTGCCTTTCGGATGGAGATTGATGAGTCAATCCGAGACGGGAGACGCTCCTTGGAGGCATCACATAGAAGGAGGACCTAGGCTCCCTGGATTCCGCGTCGTCCTCGGCGGTTGACGCTGGAAGACCCGCCAGAACCGTTCGCTCGACGAACCAAGATGTCGGTCGTCATCCGGCGTTAATTTTCCTCGTTCAGGCTTCGATAAGTTAGTTTAGCATGTCCAGGAGTCCATCCGGTATGTCCTTGTTGTATTAATTGTGCATTCATGTTTGCTTATATTATAAGTTTATCAAAGTTTATCTTCTTATGATTTTCCCACTTCCCACCCACTTGACAGAGAATATGCCCATAATCCTGAGCTGTGCCCTGCTCTGCCGCAGTCATTACATTACAAAAACGGATAGATTCTCTCGCTATGTGGTGCTGGAGAAAAATGCTCAGGATTCCATGGACAGCCAGACGCATAAATTGGTCCATTCTGGAAGAACTAGGCATCCATAATAGGCTCTCAAAACTATCTGCCTACAAGGTATCTTACGATACTTTGGACACCTTGCTAGACAAACTGAGGACTCCAACTTGGAGAAACACATAGTAACTGGCAAAGTGTTTGACAGAAGAAGCAGTGGAAGGTCACTAATGTGATCAAATATCTCTGGCGTCCGGTTCTAGGGGAGTTCTCGAGGAGTAGAGAAACCTTGTCCACCATGGAAATTGGAGTAGGGGTCACGATCCTCAGCAATAAGGAACCAATTTGAAAAGAAGAAGTCTAGAGGCGACAGAGCTGTTTTTTAAATGTTTCTGCGCTTTAACCTTTTGTGTGCCCGAAATTCGCCAGGCCGATTTGAGAAAAAACGGGTGCAAACTACCTTCCTGACTTTTGCTTAAATATCCATATAAATACGAAAATGAACCGATGTTGTTATTTTCACACAAACCTGAATACACAACCTACATGAAAAACACATTTCAAAGGTGATTGCTAATAAATAAATACCTTTAAATGCATTTGAAAAAGGAACAAAAAGTCCGCTTTCTCCCTAATTTCCAGTTTTGACAGGTTTCGAAGTCAGAGATAATTCAATTACAAATCGTGTAGTGTTGCCACATGCATGAAATCTTTAATGCTACGAAGAGAGATATTGGCGCAAGCGATTGTGACCTTATCTTTTATACATTTTCTTTATACATAAGGGTCAAAATTGCATGCAAAGTTTTTTTTTTTTTTTTTAAATACAGCCGTGGCCACCGGGTGACCAACGGCACACAAGAGCCAATTTTAAGACAAAATCTTAAAATTGAATGTTAGATTTTAATTTTTAAAAGAAAAACTTTCTTTTTATACTTTATTGAAGGTTATTATTTTTAATAAGGAGAAAAATAATTAGTTTTATTTTATTTTTTTATTTATTTATTTTATACACTTTACAAATACAAGAAAAAAAGTCCCGATAAACTACTTTTTAGCAGTTTGTCTAACGGGTTCTTTACGTTAAAGATCTTATAATAGTGATTTAATAGTTACATTTTTACAATTATACAAAATAAAATTTATTTTTTTACAGAAATATAGATAAAAATAAATTTTTGAAAACATAAATAACATTTTTAAAGTCTTTAGAATAATATGTCATGCTAAGCTAATACAAATTAATATTTTTTTTTTTTTTTTTTTTTTTTTTTTTTTTTTTTTTCATTTTATTTTATTTTATTTTTTTTTTTTTTTTTTTTTTTTTTTTTTTTTCATAGGAAGCAATTACTTTGTGGTTAGACATTATATTATAAAAATAAAACACAAACACTTTGTATTTAACCACGAATTTATTATTGTATATATCGACCGGTTTCACTTCGACCAAGCTTCTTCAGGATATAAATAATAACTAAATGCTAAGACAGAGTTATGGCTAATATATAAGAGTGACAGAGGGAGAAAGAACAAAATTAGAGGGAGACAAAGTATTTGACATAGGTAAAGTGGATAATCAAGCAGTGGGAGGGAGACAATAATCAATTACTGGGAGGGAAACATCAATACACATCATAATCACAAGTAAATGAACAAACAACAGTTAACTGTAATCTATGAGATATTAAAAAGTTTGTTGTATTTTACATTAACTAAAGGACAATATTTCGATATATGATAATATTAATAATGAATCACGCTACAACACATAAATAATATCATGGGTTAGGATGGATTGCGGGAAATAAATTAAAAATAGGACTATAGGGTGTATTTTTTTGATTTGATAAGTTAATTTGATTATTTAGTAAGTATTCTGACATATTTGTATTTAAAGATTTCCTAATTTCTAATGCTTCTAAGTTATCTAGTTTTATACCTATACTATTTTTATGTAAGATGCGAGCTCCTGAAATTTTATTAAATGTGTGATCTGTTGAGATCAAGTGGTTTGCGAGCGAGAAATTAATTCTTTCCGTAAGCCAAGTCTTCAGTAAATTCATCAATTGTTTGTTTTGTGCACAGTTTTTAACTTCAGCAGGTAACATATTTAAACAACTGGGAATCATGTAATTTAACGTTCTTTGTCCATATTTATTTGTATGCTTAGGTACAGTTAGCCCTTCATTAAAGTTAAAACGAGTATTATGGTTGTGTTCCAGCCTGTTAATATATAAAGGATTATTTATGTGCTGAAATATAATTTTGTACCACAGAATTGCTCTCACTGAAAGAACTTTGAGACTCTGATAAAAGTATGGAATATTATGCCTTTCTTTGTATAAATTTTTTTCAGCTAATTCTAAAATTTGAAAATATGAGATTGACAATTATGACGTTTTGACAGAAGGTGGCAATAGCGAAATTGATTAACGCACTCGTCCCGGTTAGATGGAGAGGTCTGGGTTCGAGTCCCAGTTGCGACCATTGTCTTTTTCTGTTTTTCTGTGTCTTGTTATCTTTCATATTTTCGTTTAGATTATTATTGTTAACTTATTCTAATATGTTAGATTTTAAATTTGAATTTTGTCGCTAGTGTTGAAGGTCAAACCATTGATGAATATGATTCAGATTCAGTGCATTAAGCGAGGGAATGAATTCCTTTGATTCATTCATTAACATCTAATTGATTCACTTAGTCATGTCTACCGGTACATCGTATATTATTTCTGACTAGCAACTTGGCACCGTATGGTTTGGATCAACCCGAGTAGCAACAGCCGTCGCCCAAATGGTCTGGAAAATGTAATAAATCTTAAACCGTACGCCGTATGGCGAAGTTCTTCGCAAAAAGGTGAATTTTGTGTAAACACTACTTTTTCGAATTTTCTTAAGTACCTACCGCAGAAGAGTCTGCCTGCAGTTAGAAAGCTCAAAATAAGATTAAAAAAAATTGATAGTTACTTTCTATAGCATTTACACATATATAAAAACTCATCTTTTCAGACAGTCGTATCCATGAGTTTAAAAAAACCCTTTCACCTTCAGTTTCACGGCTCGCGACAAAGTAAATAACTAATTTTGTAAAAATAAAGCAAATTCTTACAATTCTCCAGTCTTTCAAATAAATATTTGGCGGTTACAGGCGGTTGGGAACCCTTGGGACTATTGTGCGATATTTGCATAAAAACAACAACAAAAATCACACCAAAAAGATGGCCGAAAAAATATAGGAAATAATTTAAGATAAAGATTCACACATAAACATAAGAGAATGATAAAATGACGGAATGTAAATAGGTAGCAATAGATCAATCGGTAAAGACGTCAGTCTCTGTAAGACTAGAGGACTTAGGTTCGAGTACCAGTTCCGACAGGTTTTATTTATGTGTCTTTGTCTGTTTCATATTTTCATTGAGAGTTGTGGATAATATTATCTTCTCAAAAATATATTACAATGAGGTTTATAAGCTTCTTTAATGCAATTGGCAATATTTTCTCAGAAGTAGTAGATATGTTCAACTGCGCGGAATATAGTTACAAGCAGGCAATAATAACATACCACAATAATACTAATCAATGTTAGCATACTACTATTCTTCTGAATGGGTTCTATATTTTTCATTTTTTATTGTTTTTCATCGTACGATCCCGTTAAACCGCAATTAAGCAGTTTGTTAACAGGATGTTAATATTAAATTACAATTTAAATATACATATATAATATTAATACTATAAATATACAGATTGTCACAATTAATACACAGACTTGATAAATCTAATTAATAACCAAGTTTTCAGGACATATTTCAATCTATTTGTAGAATCGCAATTTTTTATATTATCTACTTGTAACATGTTTAATATTTTGGGCACGCTATATTCCAGGGTTCGCCGCCTGTAGTTACTATTATATTTTGGAACAGGCATTCCTTCATTCTTTGTGAACCTAATATTGTGTTCATGTTCCACTTTACTCTTATAATCAGATTCACATATATGCTGAATCAATATTTTGTACCATAATAAGGTCTGCACTGGTAAGACAGTTAATTTCCAATACAACAATCTGTTTCGTCTCTGTGAAAAAACATGTATTTGAAGTAGTAATTTAATCATAGAATTTTGTACTGATTGTAGGCGGCTTAAATTAGTTGTGCAAGAGTGTCCCCAAGTAGTTATCCCAATTCGTAGACTGCGTAACTCCAAATTTTTTGAAAAAACGCTTTTAATGCCATCTGGTGTTAAAATTAGTCCCGCATCGAAGTGAAAAATTCGCAAATTTAAAAAAAAAAATCTTTTTAGATCAACACAAATTAGGAAACTGCGTAACACACATGCTGCCATTTTTACTCGCGAATACTTCGAAACTCCTTAACTCCACATTCTTTATTTTATTTACCATTTCAAAATTATTCGTAGTATTAGTATTGTGCTGTTATTCTTTGTGTACTAAGTACTATTATATTTATCTTGTTATTTTTACATACTGAGACTAAATATAAAAGTCAATTAGAATGTTACTGAGTAATTCATAAAATAAATATCGCAGTTCTGTATTATTGTGTTTTATTTTTTTTATGCAATCTCTCAAATCTTCAGCTAGTTGTTCATAAAACTGTTCGCATAAAAGTACGTAGGTATCTTTGCAAAATACGTATCTCCATTCTCGGTTTTTATGTAAACTTCCTAACTCCGATTCGAAATAGAAAGTCTTAACTTACAAAAGTTAAATGATTGAAAATAAATTTCGAAATATATTATATGTTCGGAACATAAATAAAAACAATGACTCGTCTTTAATTTTTTTTCACTAAGAGGTTTTTTGTGCCTCCTGTAACATTTGACATTTGGTGGTTACGCATTTTAGAATTAATACGACAATATCTTAAAGTTGATTCTGCAAGTGAAAAGTAAATGTAATTAAATAACAATATTTTACTTCAAGTTATCATACTGTTTTATAAAATTACTATGTATATCACATGTTTGTAAAAGCCGTATATAATTAATATGAAGAAATATATAAATAAATAGAGTCTGTCAAATAAGAGTAGAAAATATAAAAAATTGAACTAAGAAATTTTTAGGCTGGCAATACCAATTTATCTGTCAAATATTATTTAAAAGTGCAATGACACTGAAATTCAAAACACTGTACACACATTTAAAAAAACATTTTTTTTGTTCTTAAAAAAAAAATGAAATCGAAGAAGCACTATTGTGAAGGTACCTACAAAATGACATAAATTTGATTAAATTTTGTTTTACAAAGTGACTGGCTTCCATTTAATTTAACATAGATTTGAATTTAACAGTAGGCGGAAAGGAAGAATCATTAATGGTGAGTTTTGTTACACTACTTTTAGATCTGAATGAGTTAAATATATTCAGATCTAAAATTAGAGGCATGATTTAAAGCCCGGGCAACGCTAGGTACTTAAGCTAATATTAAATAAATTTAATAAATTTAAATAAATGAGCAATTTCTAAAGAGTACTTTATATTTTATTACAATATCGTCATTCTTCATTATGTTAACACAAAATTGCAAACGTATAATAATAGTATACCTATATACAATTCTAATTTTGAGATCAGTGGGTATCTGTATTGCAATAAATTTTTTTTTCACTTTTATGCCTTTTTAATATTTAAAAAAATGTAGGTTACACAGCTTTAGATTAACACCATGATTATACTTTTAGTATTGCCATTTGGGCAACGGTGGCGCCCTCATTTATTTTCTACTCTTATTTGACAGACTGTACGCTATCCCTAATAAAATTGACAATTAATTTCATTATAACTTTACGCGCACCCTATACACTGTTTAATAATATATTTATATTTATTTCACCGAAATCCTGACCACCGTATGGTTTTAATCAACCCGGCTAGCAACAGCCGTCGTCCAAGTAGTTGGAAAATTTAATAAATGTTAAGCAGCGCTCATTGCAATAAAAAAACTCGTTTGATTTCTTCCGAATGGTAAACACATTGGTCCTATAAACACGGATTTATAAACACATCGCTTCAATGTGATTTTTTTTCGACTGATGTGGCTTGGTTTCATGGAATTACTCGTAAATCATTATTAATTTAGCTAAATTAATACAGTCATTGAGTTCTTAATTAAAACAAGAATTTTTTAATAAGACTTAAGCTAAGAAAGATATTTTTGATAAATATATAAATACTAGCGAGTTCCCGGCATGCATTGCAATGCTGCTAATAAAGAAATTATTTTTCCCTGCGTGTCTTTTTCCATTCGTCTCGTTCCCCCTTCCGCCTCCCCTTCCCCTTCCCCTACCATTTCCCTTTCCCCTCACGCGTTTCCCCTCCACCTTCCCCGCCTTCCCTGTCCACTCTCCCACAAACCCACCTCCTGCGTTAAACCTGCGTTACCTCCGTCCCGGTACATTCAATCAATTCCGAAGGTCGCGAGTTCAAACCCCAACCTGCTTAGCTAATACATTTTATTTGATTAATTTGTGTTATTTCACAATTAGTACTTAAAAATAATATATATTATATTTGCGGAACGTTTCAGAGTGGAAGATACTCTCAATATCACCCTGGTGTAAGACCATCATTCAGAATTGAAATGTGGCTTGAAATGAGTTTAGCCTTGGTTATTGACCAGATCTGAACAACCAGGTACTTCCCCATCTCGATATTCCTCTTCCCAATTTCCTTCCCCTCCTCACTAGCTAAAGCCTCACAACATACCCCAATTAGAGATGCCATAGTCCCACTGGCAACAGGATTAGTTGGGACTCTTGTGCGGTATTCACATAAAAAATAAACTGTGAAATACTTTGATGAATAAAGTCCGATGAATATTATGAACGACTGGGCTAAACTCAATATTTCTTATTACCTGATATTAGGCAGCTACACCCAAACTAAACACAGGAAACCATATTAAGAGGATAAGCGCTTGCAAAAGGTAACATGTCTAAATACATAAATACACACTTCACCACAATATAATCGTGATGTTGAACAAATTTTCATTATGGTAAACGATAAAAATCAAAATTATGTCATTGGTTGCGTGTACATTCCTCCCTCAGCTAATATATCTATATATAAAAACCATTCTGAAGATGTTGAGCTTTTAAAATCAAAATATAAAAAACATAAATTCATAATTTTCGGAGATTACAATCTTCCAAATTATGATTTCAACTGTATTGATTCCCAATCAATAACATTATGCGAAAGGGAAATCTTAGACATGTCAATATTTCTGAATCTCACCCAATTTAATAATGTTCATAATTTGAGTAATCGCCTACTAGATCTTGTTTTTTCGAATGAAGAAGACACAGTAGTTAGTAAAGCATCAGAAGCTATCCTTCCCATAGATAATCATCATCCTCCACTGTCAGTAATTATTCCAAACAATGTAAAAAGAAGTAATAAACTAACAAGTTCTAGTTATAATTTTAAAAATGCCAATTACAATGAAATTAATGAACATCTCAGCAAAGTGGATTGGTCGTTTCTCGAGAAAAGCGATATGAGCTCTAACATAGATTCGTTTTATTCCAAATTAAATGCCATTATCGTAGACTGCATACCATTAATTGAATACAAAGAATTAAAGCATCCAAAATGGTTTAGTAAGGAATTAATCCAACTAATAGCTAAAAAAAAAAAACTACATAAAACATATAAAGAAGAGGGATCCCTTCCAAATTATATAGAGTTTAGTAAAATAAGAAAAGAATGCAAAAATTTGTCAAAAATTGGTTACAACAATTATATAAATAAAGTAGAAAATTCAATTAATGGTGACATAAAACATTTTTGGAATTTCACAAAGTCATTGAAAAATGATGACGTTAGTATACCCTCTAACATGTGCTACGAAAGAAAAAGAGCTAACGACACTCAAAACATAGCTCACCTATTTGCAGACTTTTTTAAAAGTGTTTATGTCCGTGAGTCAACAGCAGTCAATGATTGCTCGCCGAGTTTTTCCTCAGATCATTATTTAAATTTATCTAATGTAACAATTGAATATAACGATGTACTGACTCAGCTAAAACAACTGGATCAAAGTAAGAGCGGTGGTCCTGATAATATCCCACCTGTTTTCTTAAAGAATTGTGCCACCACTCTTGCATATCCACTACATTTTCTTTTCAACCAGTCGTTACAAACGGGACATTTTCCTGAAAAATGGAAATACAGTTTCCTCACCCCGATATTTAAAAAAGGAGACAAAAACGAGGTGAGCAATAATAGACCGATCTGCCTGTTATCAACCATTCCAAAATTGTTTGAGAAACTTATTTTAAATAAAATCATCCACTGTATCAAGCCAGCAATTTTACCTAACCAACATGGTTTCACTTCAGGAAAATCTACCTTGTCTAATCTTTTAATTTACCAAAACTATATATCCGAATCCATGTCTAATAAGTTACAAGTTGATTCAGTCTATACCGATTTCAGCAAAGCATTCGACAGAGTTAATCATGAGCTCTTGTTAAAAAAACTTCACAAATTAGGAATAGTGGGGTATTTATACTAGTGGTTTAAAAGTTATTTAAGTAACAGGCAATTAGCCGTTAAAATCGACGGCTTTACTTCATATATATTTATCGCTACTAGCGGCGTTCCGCAAGGGTCACATTTGGGACCAATTTTATTTTTGATATTTGTGAATGATGTTCTTTCTATTTTCAACGATGTTCAAGTTTTAATGTTTGCGGACGATATGAAAATATATAAAGCTCTAAGAAATATTAATGACTGTCAAACATTGTCTAATAACTTGTTAAAACTTTTTGTTTGGTGCCAAGAGAACTATCTACAACTAAACACAAGTAAATGTCTTATTATGAGATTTCATAGAATAAAAAATCCAATAATTTATGAATACTCCATTGATGATGTAGTACTAACAGCTGTAACCGAGGTGAATGATTTAGGTGTAAACTTTGATCAAAAACTGAAATTTATAAATCATATTGAAATTACATCAAATAAAGCTTTGAAAATGCTGGGTTTTGTAATAAGAATTTGCAGCCAATTTAAAAATATTCAAACCATAAAAAAATTGTACATGTCATTGGTTAGGAGTCAAATCGAGTACAACTCGACAGTATGGGCACCTAGTTATGCCAGTCATTCAATCGCGATAGAAAGAATTCAAAAAAAATTCTTAAGATATATTAATTTCAGAATGGGTATTACAAGCGAATGTATCAACTATGATTATCTACTATGTCAACTTAATTTATTAAAATTATCCGAACGTAGAATAGTATATGACCTAACATGTTTACATAAAATCATAAATTCAATAATTGACAGCCCTGAACTTTTATACTTGATTTCTTTCCATATACCTCGCAATTCAACATCGAGGCACTATCTACCATTCTATTGTGACAACTCCAACACTGAATCACAATTGTATACCCCCGTTCGCCGTATACAAAATTTGGGTAATGACTATAAAGATGTTGTTGACATATTTAACACATCATTCACTAAATATAAACAAGCTATAGTAGAATTTATATCAGAAAAAAGAACCACAAATTTAATAATTCCAACTGCATAGCTCTGCTTCGATTTATTTCACATGTTTTGCACTTTTCTCAGTTTACAGTTTTTCCATATTGCATGATGGTGTGTTTTGTTTTTATTTCAAGTTGTTTTTTACTCTATTTTTGTTTTAGATTTGATTATGATTTTGATTTTGATATTGATATTGATTCTGATTATGATTTTGATATTGATATTGATATTGATTCTGATTCTGATTCTGATTCTGATTCTGATTCTGATTCTGATTCTGATTCTGATTTTGATTTTGATTTTGATTTTGTTTTTGTTTTGTTTATGATTTAGTTTTTATTTTTTATTTTGTAATGCACTTTTAGATTTAGATGTTCTTTGATTAAAAAAAATGCATGTAAAAGCCCAGCCGGGCGTGAAATTCCAAATAAATAAATAAATAAATAAATATTCATATCCTCCCTAATGATATAAACTGTAACGCTGTTCAAAATGTTAGCTAAAGAAGGAGGAAGAGCAACACGCCATAATAACCCAAAAATAAATCACAATAATTTTGAAGGTATATTTAATTGATTGTTTCTTTGGTTTCAGGTATAATAATTTTTCAATCTCCGAATCTCAACACTCAGAGTTGACTCTCGATTTCGACTCGAAGACGACAAAGTAAGAAATTCTTTTTTAAGTTACTCACAAGTTCTTAATAAAAAGAAAACGCGAATCTTTCCGGGCCGCTGGACATGCTTAAAACGAATATCTTGATTTACCTTAATTACTAAAAAAGACAACCATTTGCATTCGGGGCGATGGAAAATACTGTATTCAAAAATTGTGAATAGCCAATTACAATAATTTCCGTCTATGTAGTTTGATATTCTATTATTTTGCTATTCCTGATACTAAAACATAACAAAGGGTTAGGACAGACGTAATTACCAGTTAATCTATGCAAATTAGATAGACACTAATTGCATATTAGAATTAGAATGGCGGAATTCTGGAAATAAAATAAAGGTTTTTTTAACTTTTGTTTTTTATCAATTTAATTTTAATTTTGAATGCAGTATTTTCCATCCCTCTGAATGCAAATAGTTATCTTTTACTGTAATTAAGGTGAATTTAAAAGATTTTTTCGGAACATCTGTTAGGGTGGGTCACGACTGTATGGGAAATTGTTTTGATTTGTTCTTGTTTTAATTTGTCTAATAGTGATAAAAGGGTGTTAAATGAAGATTTAAAATTAAGTAATTTTTTAAATAATATTTGGATATCATCATCTTCTTCCTCCAGATTGACTTGTTAAATCTTAAAAAAATATTTTGTTCAATTTTTAATAAAACACGAAATATAGGAAATATTTTGAATAATTTATTAAAAAAAATATATGAATATAATTCAAATTATCTCAAGGCAGTGTATTGGAATACCAGCAAAATCTTTTTTACTCTATAATTTCGGCATTATTTTGTGAGACTCAATCTTGTGGCTTTTTGTAAATGATTTCGTAAAAATACACTACATTTGCTTTGAGAGATAACAAAAAATATAGTTTGAAGGATTCATAGTAACTTTTATGTACACTAGAAAAAAACCTTTAAAATGAAAAATTTTAAAACTTTGAAGTGAATCCGGAGGAAGAAGATCGTATCAGAAATTTGAAAAATTTTAAATACGTCATTTTGAACTCATTTTGGACCCTTTTATCGCTCTTAGAATTTAAATAAAACATATTTTTTTAATTGACTTACCTTAACATCTGCGTCACTGTTTGTCCTTATTTTTACATAACTAAATTGTCTATGTATCATTTTTGTCTATGCTTTCACAATAAGAAAAAGTGTAAAGTCGTGAAACCTATTGCGGTCAGTTTCGAGCTAAAATTCAACCATTACACTTCTAAAGGCCTTACAGCCACCATATAAAATCATATAACCTTCATTGCAAGTTTTTCTGAACTATTTATTCGCAACTAACCAATATACCAGTAGTCTAATACAAGTGATTTTATTCGAGTAAACTTCCAACATTACTGTTCGTCAAAGTCAAACCCTTGTTTTGGAAGCCGTAAGAAGTCACAATATTGGAGCTCAATTTACGACCGTATCCAAACCCCCAGAGGCCTTCCAAGGGACCGTACAATGCCTACTGTTTATTTTTATTGTCTCTTTTTTCTCTTTCTATTATTTTTTACAAATGCATTAAAACTACAATGAACAATTTTGTAATATTCCAACCTTCTGAAATTTGGCGTATTTTTCAGGTGGTCAAAATATTTCCGCTTTACAATAAAATGCATATAAATTGAATATTTCTGAACATATCTCGAAACTGTTTTAGAAAGGTGATGAAAAATACTCTTTCATTAAAAAAAAATATATAATTTTTTGAAATATAAAATTTTTTCATGCAAAATAAAAAAAAATTAAAAATGGCTCACATCATGTTTTTTATAACTAAAATTACCGATTACAAAAAAAACATACATATTTTATTAGAAAAATGTATTATAAACGCTATTGTTACCTAACTTTTTTGTCTTCTCATATAAAAAAAAAAAATTCAATTGACATATTTTTTTTAAAATTGTGATTCAAAACTTTTTACTTTTTATTAAATTTTTTTTACTTTTTTGGTGATTATTTTTTAGATTTTTTCCTTTCTTACACCGTTTAGAACATATTTCTCACTCTGATAGTAAGGGAATTACAGCGATTTATATGAGACATATGTGACCTGGGACAAATATGGTCTCCTGCCATTCAAGGGGTTAAAACAATAAAATTAATTAAAATGTATATCAGAACGTTTAAAAGTTCGAGGTTATATTATATAGCCACCTGTTTCGAATAGCATTTTGTTAACACCTATATTTTTTCTTTCCATGCCGTGGCAACGTGTTTCGTGATATTGACGTTTAGAGAAAACATCTCATTTTATGAAAAAAAAAGAAAAGCAAAAAGGTATTCCCGTTGGCTGACGGTTGTTTAATCACAGAGCAGCTGTGATTATGAAAATTTTAAACTGCTGAAACGCACGAAATGGCAAATTAAAAAAGGTATCTGATTGAATTGATAGCTATACATATAAATAGTTGCAGAAACCAAAGTGCGTCACACGATGGATGTTCAGATGTAACATTCATGAATGTTATTTGAAAAAAAAGCGATGAAAATGCTCGGTTTTTCTTACAAAATTATTACTAATCAAAATTATTAGTATTAGTAATAATATAATATAATATTTATTATATATTATTAAAAAAAAAAACTATCCTGACAGACAGAACAATTAGTCATAATAGACCCGATATAGTTTTACATGACAAAATTAAGAAAATAACTTATATCATTGATGTCGCTATTCCAAATTCTTGTAATATTCAGAAAACTGTTTCTGAAAAAATAAGAAAATATACAGATTTAGGAAATGAAATTAAAAGAATTTGGCATTCTCAGACTATAAAAATATTACCATTTGTTATTTCGGCTACTGGCATTATACCTAGCTCTCTCATTCAAAATTTAGGCGTATTAGATTTGTCAAAAAATTTGTACATAAAAATGCAAAAGTCGGTCATTTTAAATACATGTAGGATTACGAAAGATTTTTTAAATATTTATATTGAGGGATCAGTAGGATTTATCGGACCAGTTAGGATTTCATCAGAGCCGAACCCTCTGATATGAAAATATCTGGAGTCGGTGAAATATTTTCCCATTATGTTTCTGGTGGATTGACGTATTGTTCTTGTATTGTTTTATTCTTATATAGTGCACTTACATTGCGTTAATTTACTAGATATTCATTTGTGGAAAAGTGTGTGGAAGGGTTTAGTCTTTCATTTGGGAAAGATTCAACCCGGACATAAAATCTGGAGCACTGTAATAATATTATATATATTTAGATCCTTCGTCCACAAAATAAATATAATCTCTATCTACTAAGAATATTACATATTCCTTTCTAAAGAATCTAAGTATGAGTACCGCCGCTCCAGAGATCATTTATTGGATAACCAGCACCCCTGCTATAGGTCATTCCAAGTAATTCGATACGTTTGGTGACTTAGCAGGGGTGCCTGTTTTCATGGGTTGGATCGGCAGGGACTGGTTGAGGGAGACCTAACTTAGACCTCTCCAGCCGGACTCTCTCGATCAATCGCCTTATTTTTCCCACTGTGGTCAACAGGAGGAATGGATTCATACGTCCGTAACTCTTGGACACACTGAACCCTAGACTCCTGACCTCAAACCCATTGCCTTCCCAGAACTTCTTCTCCATCCTTTCCCAAAAAATCTTTCACACAGCTAATATAAAAAAAATCAGAGTGTGCAATTCACACGCGGTAGAAGTAAAACCTTCAGAAAACTAAAGAAGATAAGAGTGGGGAGACAACGAAACACTTTTTTTAATCAATGTGAAGGATGATTTTTTCCATATTTTTGTCGTCGAATTCCAGTGCACCTTTTCCTATGTATCTGGTCATATTATTAATATTTTAGAAGTCGCTAGGTGTCGCTTCCTTTTGAGTTTTCTTTTGCATGTTTATTTTGGAGTGGTTTGATGATTGGATATTGATTTTACAAACATATTTTTTGTTGGTCTTTGTAGAATTCAATTTTTGGTACGCTGAATATCTGCAGTGGTTCGTCAGGTGCTTCGGTCGAGTTCCGATCGAGTTTCAAATCACAACGGTGCTAAAGATTTTTTTTTTTTACATTTGCGTTTATTGAAATAATAAATATCATAATAATTATTGAAAAAAATGTGTACTGATAAGATTTTTTACATTAGCTACACACAGGAGGATCAGAAAAAATGAATTGGTGCTTTGTCATCTTAGGGGATGCTGTGCGGAGGGTTTTTTTAAGGAAATTAAGGAGAATAAGTTCTGGGAAGAAAATAGGTATGAGGGGTGTGTAGGAATCTGGGGGTCAGTGTGTCCAGGAGCGACGGACGTATGCATCCATCCTTCCAACCGCGGTGCAAGGCGATGGGTCAATGGGATTCCGGCTGGAAAGGATGAAAGACCTCCCTTAACCAGTTTTTTTTCAATCCTGCCCACCAGCAAAATTAAAAAAAAAAAAAAATTTGAAAAATAAAGTTGGTTGTTTTCAGGTGGGAAAATGTAATAAGCAGTAATTGTTGAATGAATCATTAGAATATATTGAATCATTTGGTGGGTATTTGATAAGCCGCCATAGCTCAGTGGTAGAGCTCCTGACCGGCAATCAGAGGGACACGGGTTCGAGTCCCGTTGGCGGCCAGTATCTTTTCTCGGAAGATTTTTTCAGTGTAGATGAGTGTTTCAGGCTGATAATTATTGCTTATAATAATTGTTACCCTTCGTGCTATGCATAAAAATCTTGTCTTAAACGTTAGTTTATCAATTAAAAATAATAATTAGCACCTGTTCGTTTAATTTTTAATAGGAAATATTAGTCACACCATATTTTGGTAACATCATCATAGTCGACGATGTTGAGATAAGAATGTGGGAGTAAACAGTTCACTCGACGCCCCCGAGTTACTCTTAACTATGTTTTAAATTCAGATGCTGTCAATAACTTGATGATTCATTACCAACCATTAACTTTATAAACTTTTTCACTAGAATACTAGCACCGTGTCAAACAACATCATCGTAATAATGAAAAACGATGATTTTAGTACATTGTGAAAAAATGTTGATAAAGAAATATACCATTGGATATAATTTGAGATTTTGTTCGTGTTTTTGATCGTGATTAATTTTTGGGTTGTTATGCCATATATTACAAATGTTAATTATTATTTAGGTTATTAAGAGACGTACTCAACTTGCTTTAATCAATGATTCCTGACATTATTTGGTGTAAAAAATGAAGAAGAAATTATATGATCACTGATCACATGGCCAAGTAACCGTTCAACCCCAAATTTCCAATACTGAATTTCATATGTTTTAATAAAAAAAAACGGTCAGAAAATTTACTGTCTTACAATATTTTTTTAACTCTATATATAAAAAACAATTTCCCTCAGGGCCTATGTCTTATTTGGCTATACTGTGCGAAGGGTCTATTTAGGGAAGGAGAAGAAGGTCAGACGGTCGTAATCAGAGTATTTTAATTTTGTAGTGAGTGCTTCTATATAAAATTCACAGTTTTTTTTTTTTTAAATATTGTAAGGATAGTTATTACAAATCACAGACAAGTCCTGCTAAGCCAATTGAATTGGCTTGTCAGCAGGTGCTTATAATTAAGTTACATATAAATTTTAAATGTTATAATTTTACATCTTATATCTACAAATTCAACATTATTCATACAAATCAATCTAAATATAAATATTTTTTTCCGATAGCCAATTTTTCAGCATATATTTAACCTTATTCATAGAATTACATTGCTTTATAGTATCAGGTAATAAATGAAATATTTTCGTTATGTTGTATTCAAACGTTCTCTGTCCGTACTTATTATTAAATTTCGGAACTTTTAACCCGTCGTTGCGCGTGAATCTAGTGCTGTATTTATGTTGTAATTTCTCTTTATGCTGCTGGGTAAATATATACTGAATTGTAATATAAGAAACGACTCAAAGTGAACCAAAATAGAAAATATTTTATTTAAACTCCTCTAGTACTAATAATACGATAGTTGTTTATTCTATAGTCGTTTGAACCGCGTTCAGTCATTTACGACTTTCTAAAAGTACTCGCATGTAAATTGTGTACGGATTTCTCCGTTTTCCGAATTGGAAAATGTAAAACAGTTTTACCCGCATCCAGTTCGAATATGTGGCAAAAGTTTCAATGAAGAAATAACAACAAATTGTCCCAGAGAACTTGTTCATAAAGCTAGTGGAAAAAATTCTCGAACAAAAAGAAGAACTACTCGCTTTTGTAAAATCCACGAATCTACTTCTCGAAGAAAAGCAATTATAAGTTATTAATAATTGGAATGTATTCTATTCTAACCTAAAAACCAATTATTTGGTAATTCGTAGATTCAACTATTGAAATGTTCGATTGAATCAATTTAATAAAATCTTCGACCGGATGAAATCTTCGATTGAATAAAATCTTCGACTGAATGAAATCTTCAATTGAATGAAATCTTTGATTGAATGAAATCTTTGATTGAGTGAAATCTTCAATGGAGTGAAATCTTCGAGTGAATGAAATCTTCGATTGAATGTACTCTTCGATTGAATGATATCTTCGATTTTATAAAATCATCGAATGATTGAAATCTTTGATTGAATGAAATCTTCCATTGAATGAAATCTTCGATTGAATGCAATATTCGACCGAATGAAATCTTCGAATGAATGAAATCGTCGATCGAAAAAACGCATTAAACTCACTTATTGGTTATTAATTGAAATGTATTCTAGCCTAACCTCAAAAATTAACAGCCCTCAACACTACCGACCATATTTTTGTGGTGTTTATGTGGTGAACCAACCTTCTATAGTTATGATTCTTGGCTACAAATCCGGAGGTCGTAAGTAAATTTAATTAGCTTAATTTGTGTAAGTTCACAATTAATTTATTTACATGACGTTACAGAGTGGTTGAAACTATCAGTATCGCCCTGATGAAAGACCATCATTTAGAATCTAGATGTTGCTTGAAATAACTTTAATCGTGTTTGGTGACCAGCTCTGAATTTCCATTTTTCTCTTTTTTTCCACTTTCCTCTTCCCCATCTCTTTCCCCTCCCCGCTACCTTGAGCCTCAACTTAATTGGTGATCCCATAGTCTCAATAGCTCCATACGTTTGGGAACTGCCTCTTGGGTGGTGATGAAATCTTCGATTCAATGAAGTATTCGATTGAATGTAATCTTTAATTGGATGAAAACTTCAATTGAATGAAAACTTCAAGTAAATGAAATCTTTGATTGAATAAAATCTTCGATTGAATGAAATCTTCGATTGAATGAAAAACTTCTACTAAAATAATGTCGCTAGTGTGAAAGATTGTTACACTTCGTACGCACATATTCTGTCGGACGATTTTCCTTGACATAAATTATTTTTTTTAACATATATTCTGTCTTTAGTAGCTGAATACAAACCTTTATGATAATTATCATCCTCTTTTGCTGTATAATCCACCCTTACCAGGCCAATGTAAGGCAGTTTTATACGAAGTGCCATTTATGAAGTCTCCTGGTCTACCGCACCATTCCAATAGCTCCCGGCTAGAACATGATGTCTATGGGGAGTATTTATTATTTGTTTATGGTAATAAGTGCTGCGGGAAGGAGCTCTACAAATAAAATACCTAATATAAATACTGTAAAAGTTTCACAAATGGTTTCGAGTTCAAAGATAGGGCGAAATGTGAACTTACATGCGGGCTTGTTTGGAAAATGCTAAATATGTCGTATGTTCATTTAAAATATTGGAGTTTTCTTATTTATGTAGGACGAAGGCAAACACGTGAAACATAATAAAATGGAGGTTCCCGCATATGAGGTTTGTTCAGGTCTTACAGCTGCTTGGTGGGCTGGATCGGGAGAGTTTGGTTGAGAGAAGCACGGATTCATACCTATCCACTTCTCATACCTTTTTCTTTTCCAGAACTCCTCCTCCATATTATTTTTTTATGTGAATACCGCATAAGAGTTCCAACTGTTCCCAACCACCTGGAGCCAGGGAAGGTCCTAGGGAGGGGAAGGAGATGGGGAAGAGGAAGGTGGGAAAGTTCTTGGCTATTCAGAACTGGTCACCAAACATGGCTAAAGCCATTTCGAGTAATCAGGACGTTACTGAGCGCACCTTCCATGCTGGAACGTGCCGCAAATATATCTTTTATAATATACTCGTAAATAATTAAATTGTTAAACAACACATATCAATCAAATAAAATTTACTTCCGCCTTGTAGGATTTGAACCCGCGACTTCGAATTGCCAGACGAGAACCTTACCTCTCGACTACAAACCCCCCTATCGCGATCCCCTCTCCTCTCTCACGTTCCATATATTCAGTCCCAGAACATTCAGTTTTCAAAAAGCTCAAGTGCCACCCATTGAAATTTAACAAACATTCATTTTTGTATATTATAAGAACAATCAATTAAAGTAGGTACCTAACATAGTTACCTATTTAAAATAAATATAATTTTTGATTAGATTCAAATAATTCGATTCAGGTTTTTACCATAGATGGCTACTAATAGGTACTAATAAGAGTTAGAGTTCACAGAGAACAATCAATGGGTTCTCAAATGTCATTCTCAAATTGTGACATTTTTGAGAGTTTCGTAAGAGTTTTCGTAATGATTAAAAAACTTTTTAGATATATTGTCGCGTGGTTGTAATAATACAGAAACCTTCGCGAGTGTAGAAAGAAGATGTTTTGAAAGTTTCAAACATTTCCTATGCTTAATATAGCAATACATAGACAAATTACATACATACAAGCAAGCATATTTTATTTTTATATACTCGTACATGTGTAGAAGAAATTTTCTACTCCGTTAATATTTCATTTCATGGGTGCGTGCGCCAAAACCGTTTGTTGTATTCGTATAAATAATGTTATTTACGCAGAGAAAGTTACTGTAATATATTATCAAGTAATGAATAACGTAACAAAGTCACAATGTTTTTTAATATCCGAAAGACGGTTATTAAATTCACATAACCTAACCTCAACTACAAAATAAAACAAGCCCCAGAAGCTGGCATTTTCACTTGAAGCCTTATTATTATTATTGTTCCCGTGACGAGAAAGTAATAATGTGGAGTATAAACAAAAAGCCTTCGTCCCTCGGGCGTGGTGGCTGAGTGGGTGGGGGATGGGGTAGTTAGGGGAGAGGGTTCTGGGTTCCTCCCGTCTCATTAATTCTATAGCCGCCCGGACCGTCTTGATCACGTTCGAGTTAACCTTTGGAACGCCAGGAGTAAAATGCCGAACGCCTGCTGACACTATTATTTTCGTAATAACTTAATCAATTTTATTGCAAAATGAGGTTTTCTAAAATTAAACCTTCTTACCAGATTTTTTTTAAGATTAGCACCACATAAGAAGTCCTGAAAAAATAATTCCCAATATGTTGGTATACAATAAATGGTTCCCGGGGCAGCGGTACCCATACCTGCCTCCCAAATCAAAGATTATGTGTTTATATATTTATACATTTTTATAAGTACATCTATCCTATGCACTTTTTCAAAGATAGTTTCTTATATTCACGGAAATGTTTTTTTCCAATTATAAAAAAAAAATTGCATTAGCTCCACATAGGAGATCCTGAGGAAAAACGAGCCTATGAAATCCTTAGGGATGCTATGTGGAGGGTCCTTTTGGGGAAATGAAAGAGGAAATTAGGAGATCCTGAGGAAAAATGGGCCTATGTCATCTTTGGAGATGCTTTGTGGAAGGTCTTTTTGGGGAAAGGAAAGCGAAAGTTGTGGGAAGGAAAAAGGTATGAGGGGTGGGTTAGATCGGGGGGTCAATGTGTTTATTAATTTATTTTTAAAGTTCCACATTAAAATATACATTATTCAAAACGTTTATACACTAATATGTTATGGAGAAGATTACAAATTTAAAAGTAGCTTTACTATTTTGTGAGAGTTTATGAACTGTCTGTAAATGACATTGAAGATTTTCGAAAATTAGGAGGCAGATATGCCAGATATTGGTACTGCCGCCCCGGGAACCATTTATTCAGTATATATTTTTTAAATTCCATTTATTGATAACTGCCATAGATCATCCCTAGTGGTTCGCAGGGTGCCCGGGTGCAGGGACGTGAGGTTTGTCTAGGTCTTGGCCACGAATGCGTTTGAGAGACTGGTTGAGGGAGACCTAACTTAGCCTAACTTTCCAGCCGGTCTCTCTCGACCATCACCTTGAACTGCAGTGGGATGAATTGATTCACACTCCTGTATTAATTGACTCTTAAGATTCTAACCCACCGCTGATACCTTTTTCCTTTCCAAAACTTCCTCTCATTTGTTTCTCTAAAAAGCCCCCCATACAGCATAATTTTCGTTCTTAGGGCCTCCTGTGTGGAGCTAACTTTAAAAAAATCAATGAATTTGAAAAAACAGTGAATTTCTTGGCACCCTAGGGGTTAAGGGTCAGGAGCGGATTGCCTGAAATTTCTTGTTAGTCGAGTGTGAACTAACAAATGACATGTTCATCTGACCTCGGTGTTCGTAATCGAGGTTCTTTTACAGTATTTTTCAACCTTATTTACGAGAATGTCATGCCAAATTCAGTGCCTTAAAAATAACCCCACCTCCTTCCAGGGGTATCATAAATTGACAGCTGCTTTAAATAAGAAATGCATATGGTTTAAACCAGATGTTCCCGAACTTTATCACCTGTGAACCAAAAAAGCTGCTCGGTGTTGGTGGAATCTTAGTTTATCCCAAACATTTACAAGCGATTTTTTTTCTGTGTCTTTTCTAAAGAAATATGAATGAACGACACGATATTCTTTCCGCGAAGAATTTTAAATTTTTTATATATTTAATTTTGACCGTAGCCGTAACTTCCGGGGTTAGTGAAATCATGGTCGGTGTCATTTCTATGTTTTGAGCTTGAATCAACTGGGATGTGAATTACAATCTTTATGACAAAACGGACGGGAAAATTTTGGTTCGGATAAATTTATTTTTTTTAACTATATTCTTCATTTGGAAGGTTATGTTGCAAAGTTACTTTGTTATCCTAGTGAGACAGGCATCGAAAAATCACATGTATTTAAACTTTACATAGACAAACCGGAAAATATATATTTTTTAAATCTAATTTAAGTAATTTTTGTGGATCTCATGTATATTTCATTCAGAATTACCATATCTACAACCAAATTTTCCCATATTTTTGGCTGCTATCTTTTATAAGGATTACAAAATTGTTCCAATAAAATTTATTACTCAATTAAAGTTTTCGTGTACACGTTGCACAATATTAGAAAAATATAATTAAAAGGATTTTTCCTTTAAAAAAAAAAAGCTTTGATGGTAACATGCTTTGGGATATTTCGAGCACAATGTTAGACACGTGTTATAGTGGTCGAAAGAAACTGGTTGAAATAGACCTTTTTTACCTCTTCAGCAGGACTCTCTCAACCCCTTTGCAACTTAGTTGGAGGGATGGATTCTTGCTCATCTCTCATACCTTTTTCTTTTCTAGATTTCCACAACTTCTACTCTTCCCTTTCATTAAAAAAAACTCTCCACACAGCATCCTCTAATATGTCTTGGCCCTGAGAGAAATTATTTTCCTCAAGAAATCCAATGTGGAGCTAATGTAAAAAAAATAAATAAAAGAAAAACTTTTCTTATACCAATCTCCGTGCGAATTTGCTAGCCAGTTTGCTCCTGGACGGAAAGTTACGGGGTAGGTAGTAATTTCGTAGGTTTTGTCACGTCACCAGAGGGTGGTGGGATGAAAACCTCCCCCCATGAAAGCCTCGGATGTAGCTACCCGTTACTGGATTTTTCACACCTTTCTCTGTGAGAAGTGTTTTGTATAGTGGCGGGAAGAGTTGTGGGTTATGGCGTCGGGAACGAATATATTTTCTTGAAATGTTTAGAAACTTTAAATAGAAGATATTCGTTCATTTAGTAATGTCAAGTCGGGAGTTTATTGTATTTTAAGTTTTACACGTACAATTAATTATATAATAATTCATGTGTACCTACGTTAATCGCTTTACTAGAGAACATTTGCAGTCGGTCGGGTTATATATCGCTACCTCTTAAACCTCTCGGACAGTGTGTTCATTTTAAAATAAATAGATTTACGAAATTTTGGGAAAACTGCTTTAGGCGGTATTTTTTATTGGATTTTTTCTATTAATTCAGGTGTTAATAATTTTTATATTTTGGAAACCGTTTTTTATATTTAATCTCTACCGAATTTTTTCTACCGATTTTTTATGTGATTTTTTCTACGTTTAATTACAATGTAATTTTTCTGTGTTTATTTTTTTTTAATTTTGTAAATTAGTTACATTTTTGATAAACATTGTGTAATTTGGCTTTATTAATGTGAAACACGACCTACGAGACTTGGAAGGGGTTGTTTCACAGATTTTGAACAATTTATTAAAATTGATTTTTCAAGTTCCGTAAAGGTTCTCATCAAGTTCTGTTTTTTTGTACATTAGCTCCACACAGGAGGCCCTGAGTCCTTAAATAATTCCCCTCAGGGCCTATGTCATATTTAGGTATGCTGTGTGGAAGGTATTTTTTGGAAAAGAAGGAGTAACAGTTCTGTGAAGGAAAATGGTATTAGGTGTGGGTAGGAATCTGGGGGTCAGTGTGTCCAGGAGTGACGGACGTACGAATTCACCCTCCCTACGGCAGTGCAATGCGATATTCCGAGAGAGCAGGTACGGCTGGAAAAATCAAAGGGACTCCGTCAAACATTCCCTCTCAATCCGACCTACCATGTTGCTGGTGGGCATACGTATCCGCCGCCAAGACCCGGACAAACCGCACCCCATGAACCCAGGCACACCAGCGTCACCAAACGTACCGAACCACTTGTGAAGAGAAGACTTATGGAAGAGGCGTTGCTTGTCCAAAAAATAGTTCCCGGCGTGGCGGTACCCATACCCGCCCCCCAAATTGTCATTAAATTATTATTGTTCAGTGGCGTTACATAACTGAAATGATAACAGAACTTCAATACAATTTCCACAGAATCTGAAAATTAACCATGTTGTTAAAATTTGCTGAATTGTTTAAATTCTATAAAACAAGTTTTTTTGGCCCTTAATATTTTTCATTTGAAAGTAGCATTAACTTCTAAAATACTGAAAAGAAGATAAACGCCAAATTTTTCCAAATGTTATCAAGCTTCAAATATGTTCTACCACTGCCATTTTTAATTCAAGTATGAAGGCATCTCCTTCTCACAATTCTAACGATTTATCACATATTTTCCTTAAATAATTGTTTTAAAGCTCTTAGAAAAATACATGTTATTATTGAAGACAATATCTATAAATTCCCCACGCCGAAACGGTAATCATATGAAATTCCCTTGATAGAAAAAACATTGCAAAGTGTGTTCCGAAAATTATTATAAACACATTTTTTTCAGTTATTTTACAAGTTATAAGTATGAAAAAAACGACAGTTTTTTTTTTTAAATGCTGCTTTAAACAATCCCAACGAGATTTTCGCTCTATTTTAAACGAGTATGTATCAGTATCACCCTGGTGTAGGACCAGCATTCAGAATTGAAACGTTGCTTTTAACGACATTAAACGTGTTTGGTGACCAGATCTGAATAGCCAGGTACTTCCCTACCTTCCTCTTCCTTATCTCCTACCCCTTCCCACCACCTTCAGCCTCACAACATACCCCAATTGGGGATGCCATAGTCTCACTGGCTTCGGATGGGAGCAGTTGAGACTCTTGTGCGGTATTCATATGTAAAAAAAGAGTCGTGTTTTAGTAAACCCAATTTTCGAATTAGCGACTCTCTCTAACATTCTTATTTACATATTATCCATATTCTTCTTTTTGAGCGCGCCTTAAAGGGTAAAATAATTCTTAGTCCATTTTATTAAATTGTTTGCGCATATAAATAGCCACCCCCCGACTAATTTCAAATTTAAACAAAACAGCTGAACAAATAAAGTCCCCTATTGTCGGGGCTATCCGAAAGACAAACACAATATCTGTTCATGTGACTCGCAGGGACCCCACTGAGGGTCACCACTGTCCAATTTTCACCGAAAACACAAAGGAATTCTCGATTTAATGAGAAAAGAGACCCTAGATTTCACAAGGGAGTCAAAACATCCAACTAAGCTAGTTTGATTTTTATTTATTTTATGTATTTAATAATTTTATTATTAAATTAATAAAAACAGTTTATTTATAAACAAGTTCTGCTGGTAATTATTATTACGCGTGACAGCTGTTTCGCCTTTGGATATACAAAAATACTATAAATAGATTGTCTGTATGTGGCATGACCACAGTTTGATAATGCCCTCAGAAGGCGAAACAGCTGTCTTGCGTAATAATAATTACCAGCAGAACTTGTTTATAAATAAACTGTTTTTATTAATTTAATAATAAAATTATTGAATACATAAAATAAATAAAAATTAAAATGGAGTTCTACAAATTAAACTTGATAACAATAAATAAGCTAGTTTGCTTCTCAAATAATTCGGGTAAACATTAGGTACGTTCATTTAATCTTCTTAGATTATATATGTACGGTTTGTTTTTTTTATTTATGATTATACTTGTTTTAGAGTTGTTAACCTTTCTGCTATCAAGCTCTAAAACTTTTTTTCGATACCAAGGTGAGATACGATCATTACCGTAATACTTAATTCGTTTTATTTATTCGGGGTAGACAGTACTTGTATTTATTTATCTATGATTCTACTTATGCTAGAGAAAAATTGCAGCACTGAAAAGAGACAAGCACATGAATCTATAGGATTTAGCCTGCGAGAGAATGAGATAGTTTAACCGGTCTCCTATTTGTGCGGCAAGTCTTAGCCTATCGGTCTCCTCTTTGTGCGGTGCTTCGTAGTCTCCCTAATCTTGTCTACTTCTGTTTTCTGAACGTTTCACTTCTACCTAGGAAAATTTTCATCGTTCATAAAAAAAAAAAATATAGTAGTAGGCGTTTGTAAAAAAATACCCACGCAGTGCCATAGATACTGGATTTTTGAACAGTTTAAGACTTAGTGCATGCAAATCGGATGTATAGTATTTTTTTAGTATGTTGTCAATCAGGTTGAAAAACATAGTTTCGAGAAATACGCGTTCAAAGTTTTGCTGAAGGATAGTTCAACATACAAACTATTCCAAATGGTTTCACATAAAATGCTGTATCTCCGTCAATTTTACGAATTTCTTTAAAAATTTGGTAGGAGCATTCTGAACAAATGCATCATTTAGAAAATGAAATTTAAAATAAACAAATAATATAACAAAACAAAAAGCGACTTCAAAAAAGGCACTAAAAAGTAAAAAAAATAATTTCGTACGATTGTTATTTTTGGAGTCGGTGTCATCCAAGGTAATTACATACATAGGTAGTTATAGGTGAGATTTAGAGATATTTTTGGAGTCGGTGTCAGCCAAGGTAATTACATACATAGGTAGTTATAGGTGAGATGTGGAGATCTTGGCTGACACCGACTCCAAAAATAACAATCGTACGAAATTATTTTTTTACATTTGGTGCATTTTTTGAAGTCGTTTTTTGTTTTATTCAATTTTTTGTTTATTTTTTTTTTTATTTTTAGTGACGAGCGTAAGCGTTTTAGTGCATAAAGAAGTTTTACTTCCAAAAAAGAATCATCGAAATCTGTTGGCGTAATATTGAGTTATTCGTCCATTTGTCGCGCACATACTTATTGCAAATTTAAGACATATATGGTTTTCTCATGAATCCCATTGTCAGAACTGGACCAAATTAAAATGGAACCATACGGGAAGCACCAGCTTTCTAATAAAAAAAGAATCATCAATATTGGTTCACCCAATCGTAAGTTCTGAGGTAACAAATATAAAAAAAGAATACCATCGAATTGATAACTTCCTCCTTTTCGAAGTCGTTTAAAAAATGTTCTGGTGCCTTAAGCATTATAACGTACATCTTAACATTTCCCAGCTACCCCGGAGTGTCGACTGGATTAAATTAATGTTTTAAACATCAAACATTCATTTTGGCTAACTCCCGTTTCTTTGATGTGGGGTAACATTTACCGACTGTAGTACGTGAGATGTATGAAACGTGTATATTTTAAAATGTAACATTTTTTAACATTTTGAATTCCGTTGTTTCGTTTGAACTTATGTTTGAAGGGGCCTACAATATAATGTGTTATTCTAAGCGTAATATCTCTCTTCGCCAAAAAATGTTTGTTAAATGTCAAATTGTGGAAATTTGACACACAGGGTTGTCCATCAACATTAACTTTATTAATTGGTGTTTAATTTGCACGTCACATCAATAAAACACATCGTCATCATCATCTTATTCTTCACCTTGTGCTATTTGGGTCGGGGACCCATTGCATCGACAAGGCTCCTCCTTACGTCCCTGTCTTGTGCTGATTGTTCGGCCTCCGTCCATGGTAGACCCATCCTCTCCTCACACAGTTTCTGGAGTAACCTAGCCCAACTGTGTTTGGGGCGGCCCACTGGACGTCTACCCTCTGGAATCGCACTCAGTATTTTCCTCGGAATTGGGTCATCAGACATTATTAGTACATGCCCAAGCCACCTCAGTTGCGATTTTTCTATGAAGAGTAGCATTGGTTCAATGTCTAGATCATCTCGGATCATCGAGTTTCTTATATGAACATTAAAATATACTCCGTTTAAATAAGTTATTTTACAATCAGATTTACAATATCATTTAGTCAGTCAAACGTAACAGTCATAATATTTTTGCTCTGCGTTAAAGTAATTACTAAGTGACAAAACACTAAAACCGAAAAGTTAACGGTAGTGATTCCTTTTTGTGACACCAAGGACTAAAATCTATAAACTTCATATTAGTGATTTACCGTACCTACGGAGTATAATCAGCAAAAACAAAAATATAACTTAATATCATCACCAAGGTGTAACGCAGGTAGTAATTAAATTTACTTACAAAATGCATTGCAATATCTGCCCGGATCCAGTTATAACAGAAGAGTCAATTTTTATGTGCTCTACGTGCAAAGGCACATTTCATCTAGCCTGCGGGGGAATAACTGAGAACAGTTTCCGTAGGCTCACTCAGGAACGGCGTGCGCTACTAAAATGCAAACAGTGCAAAAATACGAAGACAGCAGTGGCGGCCGCTTCGGGCGTAGCGGAGACAATTAGCGGTAACGAACCTTTGGAGCCAGGTAGAAAGATGAACAATAAAGGACCGACGATCACCGCTCAGGCCCAAGCAAACTTAGAAGATCTGCAATGGTTAGTCTTGGATAAGACATCCAATCTTGAAAGGAAACAAAATGACATCATGGAACAAAACAATAAAATTTTAGAAGGCATTCAATTCATGAGCTCACAATACGAGGACTTCCTAGTCAGGATCCGTGAAATTGAATCAAGGAACGAGGCGCTTACAAAAAAGAACATCGATTTGGAAGCCAGGATTAATGTACTGGAGGACCGTCTTGAATTCCAAGAGAGAGCTTTTAAGGCCAACAACTTAGAAATCAGAGGAATCCCGGAAAATAAAGGAGAAATACTACAAGACGTCATTTTTAACATCTGCCAAAAAACTAAGTCCAACATCCAAATCAAAGACATAGACGCTATTCATCGAGGAGCAAAAAAATTAAATAACAAATATCCGAGAGAAATAATAATCAAACTCAAATCGAATATAGCAAAAGAACAACTGTTAGCGGATGTGAAATCATATAACAAAAACAACCCGAATTTGGAAGACAAATTAAATACCTCGAACATTGGTATTGCTGGCCCGACTTCAAGAATCTACGTTTCCGAACAGCTGACATTTCGGGGCAAGCAACTATTTTGGAAGGCTAGACAAGAAGCGAAAGGAAAGGGGTACCGGTTCACGTGGACCCGAGCGGGTCAGATATATGTTAGACACGATACAGGTGCTAATGCAATATGTATATCTGATGAAAGCAAGCTCGCAGCGATGTAATACAACGGAAAGAACCAAAATATCGAGGTATGTACCGTCTCGCCCGTCTACAGGAATATGCAATAAAGCCGAAACTCAGCGATACAGCGAAGTTACCAGTCCTCATTACACTATTTACCATGATGTAAAACGATTAGCGTTGATTAATTATTTCACTAGTTAATTGTACGAACACACCCCATCCCGCTCATTTACACTTATTATTTTGTTACCATCAACATATTATAATTTTTTTATCACAACGTTTCAGCGGTTGCAAACATTCTGCTTTATATTATCAAATCACTGTCAACTTATTTCCACACACACCTATCTATTCAACTACATTGAGAAGAGTTTTAATTTTAATAACATATTATTGGAACGCTGTTTGCTATTCTACATTTAACTAACTTTTAATTATGTTTGATTTACCTTATGATATTAATAACCATTCAGGTATATTCTGTAACTCAAATATTATTGATAACTTGAATAATATAAAAAACTATAATTGGGGCTCCTACAGTCTAAAGATTATACATCAGAACATAAGAAGCATATCTGAACTTGACGATTTCCTAATTTTCTTAGATCAATTTAATAACGCGTTCGATGTGCTGGAGATTCGATCTTATCGGAGTGCTGGATAAATAAAGAGTACACCTCAAAAGCAATTCAAAATTACTCAGAATATCACACTAACATAATTCTAAATAAATCAAGTGGAATTGTAATTTACATCAGAGACGGTCTACAAGCACAAGTCGATGAAATATTACTACCACAAGCAAACTGTATGAAAATCGTATTGAACAATAACTTATGTATTTTCGCAATCTATAGGTCACCCTCTTTCCAAAATATTGACACTTTTTTGAATTCTCTACAATCTAACATCAACAGTTCAAAACAATTAGAACGGCAAATAATTTTAGGCGATTTAAATATTAACACGATCCCCGAGTACCACCGTCAATCCGAAGATTATCTGTGTCTGTTAACGGAAAATGGGTTCATGCAAACAATTAACAGCCCTACTCGAGAACAGGGCTTAAGTAAATCTTGTCTTGACCACATTAACGTTAAAAAAATTAAACATTGCGACTCATTTGTTATTCACACCACAATTTCTGACCACTACACTACAGCTCTCTGTCTTAAAAATAAGCCTCCCACCGCAGTCAAAATTAAATACATACCTCGAATAAACTACTTCAATCTACTTGAGGACTTAAATTCAGAAAAATGGGAAAACGTTCTAGACCAAAGAGATACTGACTCAGCAATGACAGAATTCATCACCAAGTTACATGATTATATAGCCAAACACACTAGTAAGAAACTCATATCTAATAAACAATTAAAACTTACACCATGGATCACCCCTGGCCTTGTCAAATCAATTCATAGAAGGAACCAACTACACAAAAAGGCGAAAAGTAGCCCAGAGAATAATATATTACAAACCCGCTATAAAAAGTATAGGAACTTGTGTAAAAAAATAATCATTTCAACTAAAGAAAACTATTTTAAAAACATTATTTACGAAAATAACTATACACCAAAAAGGCTATGGGAAGCATTTCGCAGTATAACTAAAACCAAAATCAATAAATCATCTGAAATTAAATCACTACACATTGATAACACTATCACATCAGACCTAAAAAAGATAGTAAACTTTGCAAATAACTATTTCACGTCAGTGGGAACCACTCTGGCCAAAAAAATTCTCGACAAAATTAACACAACTGAAACTGATCTCGCTAAGAAAACTGGCTGTAATCTCGAGCATAAAATAGATAATATTCGAACTACGTCACACGAAGTGATGAAAACAATTGATGAACTTAAGTCATCCAATGCGTGTGGCCCAGATAAGATCTCTACAAACCTGTTAAAAATTATAAAATCCGCCATAGTATCACCCATAACGTTGTAATATTTGGAGGATTTTTACCTACCTTCTTCACCCTTCTTACTATGTAGATACTTTCTCCCAGGCTATGTCTCTCTCAGGTGTGGATTCTCAACCCTCATATCATTGATCAGGATAGGTTAATGTCAAATTAAACAGGTTGTTTACTTTAAAACATGTATTGTGAATCTGAAGTCGGACAGTTATGCAAATATTCCTACCTATATTGGCTCATCACGAATCTTATACAATAATGTTAATGGGGAAATCATACGCTTTGCCGTGGTCCTTTCTTGATGGCTTCGGTGGTTGTTGAATGCAGCCGATGATGTGGGATGCCGACGCCTGCAGGCTGAATGCCCAGACGTCGGAAGTACGTGAGCAGTTGGGTCTCCTCGCCCGTGGTGCAGAAGCTTCCCTATAAACTCACAACCGGGACCAGACCTCCGGTTGGAGCTGTATTTACGTGACTGATTACGTATGAATTAGTCTTTATTTTAACAGTCAATATCAGAGTCTTTCTGCGTAAGGATTATTATTGAAATCACTTCTTTATCACTTTGGTAATTAGGCTAGGTATATGAATGCGCTGTCCGAGTGACAATTGATCCTGCGGGGAGTTCGGTTCACTTAACTGATGTCCGTATTGAATTGTGGAATTATACGTAATTCGTGATATAGTCTAGTAGGTCGGTGATGAAAGGTTAGTCCGGGTTTAATGCACATGACTCGGTTGGATAACGAAATGTTTAGATTACATTTTTAAACGGATTTGGGCTATTGCTCCCGACACTTCTTTCACTTTAATTAATACATTTCTCCTCCCATGATTTACGCCTGCACGTAACGCCTACCACCGACGTGACCTTTTTATCTAGAACTCCGGGCGCAACTCTTCGTGACGAAATTTAGGCGGCTGCCCGGAGCTCGCGCTCCGGGCACGCGGTACGTGTCCTTCTTGTCTGGAAATCTGTGCGCAACTACTTCCGAGGCGGGGAACTGTGGTTTATATACCCCGTCCAGTTATGCCTACGTGACCAGTGCTCCTTGGGACGAACCTGAGGAGGTAGCGGGCGTCGGGGAGTGAAGGGCTTCCTGTTACTGCTTGTGTCCAGCCGACGGTCTCGTGCTTCCTAATGGAGAAACATTCAACGGCTGCATGCTCTTGTCCCTTGTGCGGACCGGAGTGAGAAGCGGGGTGAAGGGTTTGTTTATTCATATCCTCGTTTTGACTGAAGTGCGGAGCGGTGCGCGGGGTTTCCTGTCCGTTACAATTGCGCTGTTTTATACTGATGTAACATCCTACGGTCGCATGTTTCTGCCCCTAGCGCGGACCGGGAAGAAGCGGGGTGAAGGGTTTGTTTACTCGTTCTGAATTGCGTTGCTTATGGTTTGCTTGGAGTTTTAACACATTACACTATCCCCCTTTTCAGGCAAAGTGAAAAAAAGAAAACAAAAAAAGAAAAAAAAAACATTACCTACCTAAGAGCCAAAACCTAATACTGCAACTAAAAGGTAACTACCTAAGAGCCAATTAAACTAAAATTATTCGAACTAAAGAATCTGTTTGAAGATCACATTAATTAACAGAAACAACTTAAGTATTACTTATAGGTAACTTATTGGTAAGTATAAAATATGGAATGCAATTGTAGAGGTTCGAGTGTCCCTTGTTGATTGATATATATATATATATATATATATATATATATATATATATATATATATTTTTAATTTTAAAAGATGAATACAAGGAAATAATAGAAATTTTGTCATTAATAAAAACTGGTGAAAAAGTTGCAAGAAAGCCACCCAGAAAAAGTATGAAATGGTATTCGTTGAAAGCTAAGAGAAGGTAAATATTAGAAAGTAAAATAATTAAATATTTAAATTGTTATGTGGCAAGATCTGAACAATTATTTAAATTAAAAGTTATGTGAAGAAAAAAAAGAAAAAGAACCTCTTTACAAATCGTGCTGAAGTATTATATAGACGATTAATACACAAGTAATGGTTATTATCAGATATTCAACTCTTCCTTATTAATTATTACATGAATGAAGGTATGAATCCTAAAACTAACATTGTTATTTATTTATTTGTATACATATATTTTTTAAACAACTTTAAAAGAGGAGAGAGCTGCTAATAATTGGGAACATTTTATTGTTTGTATTTAATCAGACTAATACCTAACGATTGTTGACCACACAGGTAATCTATGAAGAAGAATTTAATTACACTTATAGTAAACACCATGAAAATCAATTTTTTTTAATTATATAAACTAACGTTTATAAATTGTTACAAACATTACTCGCAGCTGCGATGTTCTCTATTCCCTTCAGGAATCATTAGTAAACAAAAATTGTTGCCAATGAAGGCAACAGCTGACCTAGGAGAACACTTATAAATAATGGGTACAGGTTATTTGTAAAACTCGCCTACCTAACAAGAACCGAGAAAGACGGTAAGACGAATAGAAAGAACGAGGAAGAGAAAGAATGAAAACAAAAAAAATATGCATAATAACAGATATATATGCGTATTATAATTGAAGAGAGAGAGACAACTGAGATTATTTTTAAAAATATCCCGTTGTCAAACGTAGTAAAGTTAAACAATTTTAATTGTCAGTTTCTCAAAAACTGAAATTGTTGACACCAACAAGCGTAAATAAGGTTATGATGAAATACACAAGCTAATTGTCAGTTTTAATAAACTGAAATTCTTGTATAAAACGATTTTATGTTTTAAGTAAATATATAAAAAATTACAACAGCACAATTAACATAATTATCCGTTTTAATAAACCGATATTATCTCATTAAACAATCTCACTTAAATTGTCGTATACAACGATATCACGTTATTCAAACGTTATAATACACTATTACAACGATATCATGTTGTCCAAACGTAAAAACAATTAACAATTATCGGTTTTGATAAACTGATATTTCCACACAAAAAGATTTTACTTAAATTATCGTATACAACGAAATCACGTTATCGAACGTAAGAGAGGTCACACAGACACTGATATAAAATTATCAATTTTAATAAATTGACATTATTATCGTATAAAACGATCTCACGTTATCAAAACGTAAAAGAGGTCACATAGACACTGATATAAAATTATCAATTTTAATAAATTGATATTATTATCGTATAAAACGATCTCACGTTATCAAACGTAAGAGAGGTCACACAGACTCACTTCTTAACATAGGTCACACAGACTCACTTCAAATATAGGTCACACAGACTCACTTCAAAATATAGGTCACACAGACACTGGAATAACTCCAAAAAGGCATCACGTTTTATAACTGAGCCAACAATAATACAATGATAAAATAAGGCACCACCTTACAGGTGTGTTACCTTTAATTAATTATGCATAAAAGATACGCATAATTATAACAAATTCAGAGAGAGCAGTCTCTGATTGATATGGGATTACCCAAACACATACATTTTGAGTAATCTTACGATTACAATTAGGTATTACCTTGACAAGAAACTGTCCTTATGGACGAATCTTCAATACCTATCCATAATAATAACGTATTTCTTCCGTAATGATGAACAAAATTTGAACTTACACGGGTCTGCCGTGAGTTCTTTATGGAAAATTAAACAAATTACATAAATTTTACGAGCAATACACAAGCTTGTACGTACAATTCTGACGTTTTGTCGAACCTAGATTTAAAAAAATTTACGTAAATAAAAGCCTATATGTGTATGCAATTTACTCCTGCGGGACACGTTCGAGATTGTTGTCACTTATGTGATGACGTCATTATATTAAAAATAATGATAAATACGAGGTGGATTAGTATGAAATTAGTATAATAATGAATGAAAGAAACTAAGAAACAAATAAGAGAGGAAAGAAGGAAGGGCGCCAACATGTCTTTTATGCGTTATTTACATTATTAACAATATATTATTTATTACATTTCTTTATTTTCTAATTATGGATAGACATGTAAACCATTATAAACTTGAATTGATAGATTAGATTTGTATGATAATAAAATGAAGTATATAGGTAGACAAATAGGGAAAAAACATACTAATACACACGCGTTTTCGTAACCGCTTGACAATTGGACCCTTATCGCCAAATAGCGGGGCGAACATAGTGACAGTGGTACCTACGTAATACGATAGTGGTACGTATATAATATGATCATACGACACCGTTTGCCTGTTCTGCCGCGTCCGGGCGTGCACTCCCATGACATAGCGTTACAAGCAAGCGTGTGTTACGATCGGTAAAAGAAAAAAAAAATCGATAGTTATAAAAAGACACTTTCCGTAGAGGAATAAAAATATTATGGTACAAACAAGGCGATCTATCCGCTGCTTGCACTGTAAGACTTTGCATGAATAAAAATGACACTTCCGCAAGGGAATAAAAATAGAATAATATACACACAAGGGATTCTATCCGCTGCTTGTATTGTAAGACTTGACATAGGTATATGTTTGAATTAACTTTAGAGGTGTAAAAATTAAATCTGCGTTAAGCAAATTACTTTAAAGGAATTCTTATTTAATTCTTTATAATTACTATTAATGAATAAATATATCAAACGTTGCGACTAAGCGACATTCGCTAGAACGCGGGCGGAATGATAGGTATAGCTATATTCCTGCTTTCAATATTCAACATCGAAGTTGTGAGCCTATTTATTTTTGACTAAATAATATTAATGAATCGATATGTAAAAGGTATAATGAAACGATTATTATTGAATCGAACCCCGGCTAAGTGATAGGTATTAATTTTATTGTAGTTGCCGTCGGCGACATTCGCGGTAATTCTTGGTTCTTTTATTTTTTAAATTTACTTCAATAATATTACGATGACATGATTCATAACATAATTACAGGTAATATTAACAATTATAGAAATACATATATTCTACAATATAATCTGTACAAAAACCTTTGCTGACACAATGATATGTTTGTTTACTTGGACGCCAGTGTAATATTTGGAAAATAAATTATTGCCCTCTCATATATCTTTGTCAGATAAAGGTAATTGTCAAATTAAACATTTATTTAAAAAAAAAAACATGTTGCTAGATCTGGATGAATGACAGGTATAAAAAATCCTACCTATATTGGCTCATCACGAATCTTATACAATAATGTTAATGGGGAAATCATACGCTTTGCCGTGGTCCTTTCTTGATGGCTTCGGTGGTTGTTGAATGCAGCCGATGATGTGGGATGCCGACGCCTGCAGGCTGAATGCCCAGACGTCGGAAGTACGTGAGCAGTTGGGTCTCCTCGCCCGTGGTGCAGAAGCTTCCCTATAAACTCACAACCGGGACCAGACCTCCGGTTGGAGCTGTATTTACGTGACTGATTACGTATGAATTAGTCTTTATTTTAACAGTCAATATCAGAGTCTTTCTGCGTAAGGATTATTATTGAAATCACTTCTTTATCACTTTGGTAATTAGGCTAGGTATATGAATGCGCTGTCCGAGTGACAATTGATCCTGCGGGGAGTTCGGTTCACTTAACTGATGTCCGTATTGAATTGTGGAATTATACGTAATTCGTGATATAGTCTAGTAGGTCGGTGATGAAAGGTTAGTCCGGGTTTAATGCACATGACTCGGTTGGATAACGAAATGTTTAGATTACATTTTTAAACGGATTTGGGCTATTGCTCCCGACACTTCTTTCACTTTAATTAATACATTTCTCCTCCCATGATTTACGCCTGCACGTAACGCCTACCACCGACGTGACCTTTTTATCTAGAACTCCGGGCGCAACTCTTCGTGACGAAATTTAGGCGGCTGCCCGGAGCTCGCGCTCCGGGCACGCGGTACGTGTCCTTCTTGTCTGGAAATCTGTGCGCAACTACTTCCGAGGCGGGGAACTGTGGTTTATATACCCCGTCCAGTTATGCCTACGTGACCAGTGCTCCTTGGGACGAACCTGAGGAGGTAGCGGGCGTCGGGGAGTGAAGGGCTTCCTGTTACTGCTTGTGTCCAGCCGACGGTCTCGTGCTTCCTAATGGAGAAACATTCAACGGCTGCATGCTCTTGTCCCTTGTGCGGACCGGAGTGAGAAGCGGGGTGAAGGGTTTGTTTATTCATATCCTCGTTTTGACTGAAGTGCGGAGCGGTGCGCGGGGTTTCCTGTCCGTTACAATTGCGCTGTTTTATACTGATGTAACATCCTACGGTCGCATGTTTCTGCCCCTAGCGCGGACCGGGAAGAAGCGGGGTGAAGGGTTTGTTTACTCGTTCTGAATTGCATTGCTTATGGTTTGCTTGGAGTTTTAACACATTACAACGTTCATTTGTAATCTAAGTTTTAACTCTGGAAAATTCCCCAATCATTTAAAACAATCAATTGTTATTCTTCATCACAAAAATGGGGATAAATCACAGATCAACAACTACCGACCTATTTCTTTGATCAACTCTGTGTCTAAAATTATTGAGAAAATTGTTAAGAATCGGCTCACCCTATACCTAGAAAACAATAACATCCTTTCCAATAGTCAATACGGTTTCCGTCCAGGTTTAGGCACTGAAAATGCCATTGCTAAATTGACAAAAATTATCTCTAATAACATAGATAGAGGTACAAAATGCATTGCGCTCTTCCTGGATCTAGCCAAAGCATTCGACACTATCTCTCATAAAATCCTGTTGAATAAACTACAGCGCATTGGTATACAAGGTCAGCTCTTCAATCTGTTGTGTAGCTATTTAGATAACAGGAGCCAAAGAGTGCTTATCAACGACACTATAAGCGATTCAGCTAATATTAAATTCGGTGTACCCCAAGGAAGTACTTTAGGACCACTTTTATTTAATATATATATATATAAATGATCTATGTAACAGTTCCTTTGCCGACCACATTATTACCTTTGCTGACGATACAGTTTTATTATTTGAAAGCAAAAACTGGAATGTTGTTCACAGTAAAGCAGAAGTGGGTTTAATTAAGGTTAAACAATGGTTAGACAACAATCTCCTCACGCTTAACTTAGATAAAACCAAATTCCTCCGTTTCAGTGCAACACAAGCAGGAAAACCAAAAGAAATACACAACATCCTTATACACCATTGTAATGACCAAACCACTTGTAAATGCTTAAACTTAGAATGTGTAGATAGCATAAAATATCTTGGAATCATGATAGATAAGTCTCTGAGATGGGACGAACATATAGTCTCAACTTCCATAAAGATCAGAAAACTTACTCATCTATTCATGTCTGTTAGAAATATTCTTCGCGTAAAAGATCTGAAACAAATGTACCATGCCTTGTGCAACTCATTGCTAGAATATGCTTCCTTGGGATGGGGCGGCTGTTCCAAAACAATAATGGATCCTTTAGCAAAAGCACAAAAATCACTTCTAAGGGTCATCCTTAAGAAACCCTTCAGGTATCCCAGTGATCTATTATTTGAAGAGATACGAGTTCTTGATGTACGGCAACTATACATAAGAAAAATTATTTTACATACACAAAAACACCGACACCAATATTCATCCATTGATCATCTCCACAACACCCGCCATGCAGGGAGGAATCCAGTGGTTCCACCTACTACAAACACATCACATGCCCAAAGACAATACTCCTACTTAGGGCCTAAATTGTTCAACATCATACCCGATGCATGGAAATCGAAAAATACAAGCACTTTACGGAAATGGGTTAGCAATTGGCTTCTAGATATGGGGAGAGTCAAGAGCGAACATATGCTAACACAATCTCACATACCTAATATGTACTAAAAAGTTTATGTTATTCAAAAAAAAATATCTTTTGCTCTGTTTTCTTATCCTTGTAATATAACGACTGTTCTTTGATTCTTGTAAAATAACGACCAGGCGTTTCAAAAATAAGTCCTGAAATTATCTAAATAAATACATAGGAAATTCATATGTCATGTCATAATTATATTCTGGTTTAAATGGATTATTTCTATTACTTACTTATGGTACTTATTAAAATTAAATAGTCAAAAATAAATTGGGAACTAATATGTCAAATATTGGCAAATTATAAATATAAATGTGTAAATTCTAATATGCAATTGTTAATGTTCTCCAAAAAGACCTCGAAAGAATTTCAAAATTGTGATCGCCCGAAAAAAGCTATTTACCTATTCTGAAGACAATTATTGATGTAATTAAATGTAGTAAATTTAAAATATTATATCTAAAATATAAAAATCCACAGTTCCGAACTCCTGCAACTTGCAGTGGGAGGTACTGAAGGTACTCGTACCATCGAAACAGCGCGCTGCGGCGCATTGGAACTCGAAACATACTAAGGTGTTATTGAAAGTTATTATTGCAATTTTGCAAACCTAAGATCACCTTACTTTAAATTTTGGTTCTATACATTGTTATATTATGTTTGTATTCTTTCTTATCGTAACTTATTGATAACACATATCTCACTGTACTTAAATTTATATATTTTTTTTGCTCATATCTTTATTTCATGTATATGTTTTTATTTCCATCATAACTTTATTTTGTTCTAGTTTTTTTTTCTCTTAAAAAATAGAACAAATAAAGTGACGTATATAAAAAAAGTTACGTATATTTAAAAAAAATGTATTTATATATCATTTGTCATAATATATTGAGTATATAAATGGTTTCTTTCAAGATATCCTATGATATCTTGAAAGAAACCATTCACATGTTAAAAATATTATGAACTGAATATACAATTTGGCTGTCCTGAAACGGGTATCCTTCCCAGTTGGACAGACAAAGTATAATTTTCTAACTTATTGTAATATGTATGCATATAAATAAATAAATGATGAGCTTGCACTTTTTGTTCTACCGAGTTTAAAAACCGGCTCGTTTCTCGTGATTTTCTGAAGGAATGTGTGATTTTAAAATTACCATGACTTCAAAAAAGGCAATAAACACACGTTCCTTAGCAGCTCTTTCTTACATATTAAATAAAATGTTTTGCAACAGGAAGTCCGTTTCAAGAGGGGGGGGGGGGGGGGGGGTGAATAAAGTTATTTAGTATGTAATAAATAAGAAAGAGCGGCAGCATTATTTGAACAAATGCAAAACCACCAGCGAATTGACATTTGACATTCTTGAATTTTTGAATTCACTCGCACTTCAATATTATCCTTGAAACTATATTCCATACTTTCAAAATTATCGTTTCGGCTAATACTATTGGTAGGGGTCTACTCATAAGCACCACCGAATTAATTATAATGCACAATAACTTGTAATGAATTAACTAAAATTTTGATGTTTTCTGGATCATTAGCAGGATATTTCATAATGTCGTACTAATGTCATCATCATCATTATCCCTCTTGGCTATAATTTGGCTATAATACAACCCCTGGTGGGTCTTGGCTTCCTCAAGAGTCTTCCTCCACTCATCTCCGATTTGTGCCAGCTCTCTCCAGTTTAGAAGCTCCAAGGTAGATATATCTTTGAGGACGTTGTCGCTCCATCATAATATTTTTTGCTTCCCAGGCTCCTTCGCCCTGTTGGTCTTGAGTTCAGCAGGGACTTTGGTGCTTGATGCTCGGTCATTCTCTCCACATGATCCAGCCACCAAAGTCTTCCCAATTTTATAAATTTTGTGACGTTTAGTTCCTTATACAGACTGTATAATGATGTCTCAACGTCTGCGCCAAATTTCATTTTATAGAACCGCTCTGAAGATGCGCCTCAAAATTTTTCTTAAAAATTTTCTGTCGTACTAATGTACACGACCGTTATTTTTAATTTTATTATTATTTTATTTTATTTATATTTGGGAAAGTTGACAGCAAATCATAAACTAGACAATAATACAATAGAGAAGTCCAGTCCATTTTTTTTATTTTTTTTTTAATGAAAAATGACCTTCTAACTTAAATTACTGCATATTTTTTTTTTTTTTTAGAGTTAGTTTTAATAGTTAAAATAATTTTCAAAGTTTTAATTTTTGGAGATCCCTCGAAAACACCCATATCTATGGTGAATTTTGTGACGTCATCTACTAAAATAACGATTCATATATTTTAGATTTTTATGTTGGTTTTCTTGAATCTCACATAGATTTGCGCAGGCGCGCGGCCATCTTGTTTATTATAACGCGTTGATTGGCTAATGGCTTATTTATTGCAAATGGCGAAATCAAATTCTTTGCAAAACAATGAATGACGTTGATGAATTTAAATTGCAGTTTTATGTTTTTGATGATAATTTTCGTTCAAATGATTAATTCACTGTGATATTAGTGTAACTCAGCATAAGTATTAATGCTGTCTGTACTTTTTTCAGTTTTAGTCCTTAAATAATGTTTTTTTGGTGATTTAGTTTCGTTCGGTTTTTAGGTTACTGACATTACATAATCAAAGGTTACTTCTCTATAATTTTTATGACTTTTCCGCGTGAATTTAATAAAACTTCCATAAAAGTAATATTATTTGATAATATAAAAGCCTTATGCATGTGTAAATAAATACAAATTCGAGAAATCAACGCATTAATTGCGTAAAATCGAGTCCAAGATGTCGGATTTTTTCAGTTATTTTTTCGGAATTATTATAATATTTTTTTATCCTTTTTAATTGTATGAACGAGATAAAAAGTGAAGTGACAGTTTTATTCCAAATTCATAAAGTAAGAGGATTGCATTTTTTAAATTTTGAATTTCCTAATTTTTTCGACCATTTAATAGAATATGTTTACAGTCGGCTGTTTTTTTTTTTTTAATTTTTTCATTTTGAAACTTAAAATACTGCATGTTTCAAACACAATCGTATATGTCAGATACAAAAATCTAAAAGGCAATTCTATTAACTTTCTATAAAGGTATATGCTTTTACGACATCTTCAAAAATAAGAAATATATAGAACATTCGCTTGTGTCATACCTAAATTCCCATATAAATGACGTATAGCATAAATAAACCAGTCATTACCGTGATTACTATCGTGACGTCACCACAGAGCATTACACAGCATACCAACCTGACGCTGTGTTTTAACGAGAATATTAAAAATGCACTTTTTAATATTTTTTTAAAAACTGTACGTTTAATATTATTAAATAAAAGTTATATATTCAGAATCAGCGTTTATTGGTCTACATGAACATATTTTTTTAAGGCCATAATATTTTTCACTGGAGTTCCATATTATAAAATGGTTAATTATGTCAATTATGAACCTTCCACAGATAATAATTGTAGTATCCGCAAGCTTGCTTCAGCAGCTTCAGCATGGCAACATGCACGGAAATAGCCGAACGCTTCCGATGGCACCCGAAGTCGGTAGTCGGAGGCAGGCAGTGCGCGGTATATCGGCCGCTGAGCGCTCATTCTCTCGTAGGCCGTAGCATAGGACATACTAATACACTGTAAACTTTATAACGTCAATAAACTCGTCTATTACGATCCTATCTCTCATTACAAATTCATTTTGTTTTGTCTTGATTCTAAGTCTACCAAGGACATTACAATAATAATTATCAGTTATGCCTCCGTGTATTATTTTATAGCGTACTTAATACATAGATCATATTGGATTGCTGAGCATTCGAATATTGCTTTCCTCATTACCTCAAAACATAGTATTTGGAGATGTCTGACTAATATCCAGAACTTGGCTGAATTCAAAAGGGCTTTAAAAACAAACTTATTTAAAAAATCATACCTTTCATGAATTTTTAACTCCTTTTCAAAAAACTATAATAAACTATGTTCCTCAATTTTCCAGTAATTGTTTGGTTTCGATTACCTCCTTTTATGTGCACTTCGAATTTGTATTATTTCTAAACGTAAACTGTTTCCTGTTCTATAGTATATTTTAGTTTTTAATGATTTTTCTTGAATGGCACCGTTATGGTCTCAATGGGATCAATATCTATTGTCATGTGCACTCACTATTGCACTCACTCTTGTTGCTAATATTGTTCTTTAGGAATTGCTTTGTATATACTGTATATTCTTTGTTTCACATTATTTACTCAATTTTGTAAGGATTCGTAAAGAACACTATATAATTAATTTTAAGCTTATTATAATTAAGCGCATTTGAAGTGAAATATCACAAAACTGCGCTATACATATAAATACTATGTTATTATTATTGTTTATTATTAATCAATTGGACGATAGATATATACAAATACATTGTAAGTAAATAAATTGGATTATATGCACTAACAAAGTGCCAAAATATGCACTAAAAAGGCCGAAATATACACTATAAACTATTGATATGCCCAAAATATGCACAATGCAAAATCAAAAAATAAATTTTATTTTCAAATATTTAATAAAGACAATACAAAAACAGCGAAATATTCTTAAAATTATGAATAGTTTTATGTGGAAAAGTATTTTTCCAAATTTTCGAGTGCAAAATTTGTAACGTTTGTGTCACCCCAAAACGCCGAAAACGACTTCTCTACGTCAACTGATGTCATTGGACAAAGTTTAAAACATGGCTCCATTTATGGAGATACCTGTTTAGGCAGGGGACCTGGGCCGTTGATGTAAGCATTATTGTTCTTCATGTCTTCAAGACTCGGATTTTTAAACAAAATGGCGTCTAACTTTTTACGAATCTTTAAGGGCGTTGGCGAGTTCTATCATTGTTTTCAATATTTCTATTTATTTAAAAAGAGGAAGGTTTTTTGTTTCCAATTTTTCTATGGTATCTTGTAACTTGTGGAAATGTGTTGAAATGGGGTGATATTCTGTTTAATAGATGCGTCTTCAAATGCTTATATGCACGATTGGAAAAAAAAGGCTAAAATATGTTATATGCATTTGCATATGCAAATATGCAAATCAAAGTTACATCGTTGTAGAAAACGGAAAATCGCGAAATTTTTCAAAGAACCGTCGAAGCCTTCTTTTTTTAGAAGGCTTTTGTCATTTCCTGTGGCCGTAGACTGCAGTATTGTATTATTAGAAGGCAGGGGTGGCTACTGCTTACGTGTCTCCCTTTTACCATTATTATTCCAACAGCGTACACGTAGTTTATATAAGGCTCTCACGCGGCCGCCCCGCGAAGCCTTAACTTATACGTTGTGCCAGGTCGAAAAAGTCTGCTCAGAATAGATCGTTGCACGTAGAGTTTGATAATGAACTTTAGTTTTATTACTTGTGAAGGTTACTTGGTTTTAAAATTGATATTAACAGACATATAGAAATCATAATCTGCACTTTCATAGAAGGCACTGATTTTATTATTATAAAAAAAACACTTTTTTGACGTTATGCTTTATTTATTTACTCTTTTATACGCCCATGGGGCATTTAAATTATATTTTAATTTAATAATAAGTACATACGTTCAAAATTCCTATCTTTATCTAGGCATAATCTATTATAACAACCTCCCATTAAAATTAAAAACTATCGAAAATATGCAAGAATTTAAATTTAAAAAAAATTTACTTTAAACTGCTATAAGAGTCAAAAATATGTTTACTTTTTATATCTTAAAGTCGGCTATTATATTTACTATACTTATATCAATAATTTTTGTTACTAACTTACATGATTCATTAATTTATAATGATTTTTTAATTAATGTTATGATTGTTCAAACTAATCATGATTTTTATTTTTAAATTTATACATGATTTTCTAACCGTAGATACTTATATTTACAATAGACGTTAATACTAACTTACATGATCTTTTAATTTACTAATTGAGCTAGAATTCCCTCACCAAATACAAGAGCATTGTTTCTTTATGGTGAGGAAAGGCAATTTTTTTGTTTCTTTGTTCAAAATTTATGTAACGCGGTAACCGATGTATCTCAACATCTCACCCGTAGTTACCTTGGCTGATACCGACTCCAAAAATAACAATCGTACGAAATTATTTTTTTACTTTTTAGTGCTTTTTTTAAGTCGTTTTTTGTTTTGTTAAAATTTTTGTTTTTTTTTTTTTTTTTTTTTAGTGACGAGCGTGCGTAAAGAAGTTTTACTTCAAAAAAAGAATCATCGAAATCTTTTGGCGTAATATTGAGTTATTCGTCGAAAAAATTTTAAAATAACTAAAAACGACTTTATCTTGGCTGACACCGACTCCAAAAATAACAATTGTAAGAAATTATTTTTTTACTTTTTAGTGCAATTTTTGAAGTCGTTTTTCGTTTTTTTTTTTTTTTTAAACTTTTGTTTATTATTTTACCACTCCGAATTTAAGGTTGGAACTCACCCGCGACGCAAATTTCTATCGTTAGATATAATCTTAACATTTTTTTATGAGTTTTGGGAATATGGTAGAAATGTAGCAGCAGGAGGTTGAAATGGAATTTGGGAGGCGGGAATGGGTACCGCCGCTCACTCAATAACCAACACCTCTGCCATAGGTCACGCTAAGTGATTCGCTACGTTTTTGTGATTTAGCAGGGATGCCTGGGTTCATGGGGTGAAGTTGTTGGAGGCGGATGAGTAGGACATACTGAACCCTAGATTCCTACCGGCCCCTTAAACCCTTTTCCTTCCCAGAACTCTCTTCTCCTTCTTTTCCTTAAAAAAAAACCTCTTCACACAGCATCCCTAAAGATGACATAGGCTCTGAGGGAAATTAGTTTGGAAACCTCTGGTCTTAAAATAAATATTTATTTTTGGAATAACTTAATGAGTTAAACCTCAAATACGAGTACAATTCAAATATATAAACATTGACAAAAGTTCCATATTGAATACATTCCGTTATCAGTAAACCATATTTGAATACAAATAAACTCGTAGTATATACAGAGTAAGATAAATGTACCATTGCACGTGTACCCACGTGGCAGAAAAACATGTCTCCAGGGAATGCTCGCTAAAATTGCATACATAATTCAAACAGTCTCCGGCGGATTTAACATATTTCATTGGACACATTTATCTTGTCGACGAAGGCTGTATTATTTATTTTCGAGAAGGTTCTAGAAGAGATTCATCCCCCGTATGCTGATGACTTCCGCGTACGAAACCAAGCCACGTTTCGGAAAAAAAATTACTAAGCCTGTAATTTATCTCAGTTTCTAAATGTTTAAAGACTGATATTTTACGGAGTTTTTGGTGTGACTATTTTTTTTAAGTGAAAATTTCTTTAGCACCGTTGTGATTTGAAACTCGGATGAAACGAAAATGGCACTAAAAAGAGACAAACACATACACCTATAGGATTTAGCTTCCGAGAAAATGAGATAGGATTAATCCTTACTTACTCGTAGGTACGAAGCGTTAAGCTGCGCTCATTGACTGCTTTGATTATGATCTCACTTTTCAAGGATTGGTTGAGATTGTTTTGGTGAAGTTTCGCTTCTACCGCGTGTGAACTACACTCGTTTTTTTCAACATTATTTTCACACAGGGAAAAAATTTTCTTGGGAAAAAATTCCCTCGGGGCCAATGTTATATTTGGGATTGCTGTTTGGAGGGTTTTTATTGAATAGGAATGAGAGGATGTCGAGGGAAGGAAAAATATATGAGGGGTGCGTAGGAATCTTGGGTTCAGTATTTCCAGAACATTCGCCGTCAAGACCTAGATAAACCTCATCACATGAACCCCTGCCGAGTCACCAAACGTAGCGAACCACATGTGGTAGGCAATGTCAAGTATGTTGGTTATCTAATATATGGTACCAATGGTGATAGTATCCATACCCGCCTTACAAATTGTAATAAATTCTATAAATAAGGACGGCATCTGAGTGGTTATGTATTAAATGAAACACGACTCATTTAAAATTGCAAAAATTTCGCGGGAAATGTCGTAAATAGCATTTAATGATATATTGTGATTTTTTTTATACGCATAACTTGCAAAATAACATAAAATAACGGGTTTATAATAATATTTCGCGATTTTTTTATCGAAGGAATTTCAAATAGTTGTATTTTCCGTTTCGGAATGGCAAATGTATAGATATTATTTTTTTTTTAAACTTACAAACCAATGTTCAAGAGAAATAATATGTTACAAAATGGTAGAATAATATGTTATAGAATGGTATGATGCCGCGGCTAAAATATTTCAAACAGAAAATCTTTACAATATTCATGATATCAAACAGATTTTGCTGCTTACCACTTAAGATTTTCATTCATCACGTATTTACTTATTTTCATCTCCTTATTATATATATATTATGTATGTGTAAAAACGTGCAAAATGGGGTAACCATACATTATTCGGGTATCAATTTACATTTGATACAAACCCATTCGTTCTTTCCATAAAGCCGGGTAGGAAAACGCATAAATTATCTTTTCCATCTGAAAAGATGTCGGCTGCAATGTAAAAGGGTTCTTGTGAGTAAGATAAATGCTTTTGAGGGTTTTCCACTTACCCTATTTTGCGCAGTGCCAATAATCCTTGCATAAATACGAAAAGCAATATTATTTTATGACGTAAGTTTTTAGATTTTCACTGCCAAAAGCATTTTAGTTGTTTGTTTTTGGGGTGTTACCTCCTTTTTTAGCCGAAGTTTCGGACAGCGTTGCAGTGTCCATCATCAGGGCAGATCCGGCATGTGTGGTCATCACACCGTTTCGATCACCCTGATGATGGACACTGCAACGCTGTCCGAAACGTCGGCTAAAGAAGGAGGTAGCGCAGCACGGCATAACACCCCAAAAACAAACAACGAAAATTATCACGTTTTAATTTTTGAAGTGAAAATTTCTATATCCACTGGATCAACAACGCAATTTAAAACTTTTTTCTCCGATTGCTCGAAATTTTTTGGTAATCATTTTGAATATTTTCCGCCCATATTAAAAAAAATCATACCTCCGAATTTTGATAAGGAGACATACAAACTGATTATAGTTCTATATAGCCAATGAATTCACCTATCTTTTGTCGATTATCAAATATTTGTAGGATTTATAAAAAAAATATTATAAAATCGTAAACTTCTACTTAATTATTTACAAATAAGGGAATATTTGCCAAAATTGGCAGCAAAGCAATCCGAGGTATTTTAAAAAGTGCTATATTGTGGCAAAAAGTGCTTCAGTGGTTTCTCCATTGTGATTTGAAACATTAAAAAGAGACAAACACACACATCTAGAGGATTGCGTATTATATCAGCCTGCGAGAGAATGAGATAACAATAAAATATTTATTTTGTTCACGAGTACTCGGTTCCAATATAATAAATCAACAAGTCCCGTTTAGTGCAGTGATATAAAATGCCTGACGAACTTTTGCAGATATTCAGCCGACTAGGGATCGAATCCTACAATATCCCAAAAATATATTTTTGTAAAATCAATATCCAATATTCAAACCACTCCAAAATTAACAGGCAAAAGAAAACACAAAAGATAGCGACATCTAGCGATTCCAAAAAAGAAAACACAATTACTAATCAGATGACCAAATGTATAGGAAAAGGTGCACTGGAATTCGACGACATAAATATGGAAAATATCATCCTCCACATTGATTAAAAAAAAGTGCTTCGTAGTCTCCCCACTCTTGTCTACTTTAGTTTTCTGAAGGCTTCCCTTCTACTGCGTGTGAATTGCATTTTTACATTTATTTCCACAAGTTCCTGAGGAAAATAATTTTCTTCAGGGCTCATGCCACATTTGGGGATGTTGTGCAGAGGGATTTTTTCTTTTGGAGGAGAAGACGGAGTGAACATCTCTCTTGCAGAGGTCAACCTCTTGTGCGATTGTACTTACTACTTTTACTTTAACTAGTGATTTCTGACATTATTGGAGTAAAAAATGTGAAAGATATTTTGGTCTCCCCTGGTGACTTTTTTATACGACTTTATTTACTTCACAATCAAATTATTGTTTTTTCTTTCAAGTGTCGTCACTAGTCACTCAGTCGAGTAACTACTCAACCCTTCACCCCGCCCTCTAACTCTCAAATATCTACTGATTTTTTAATGTTTTTTGTTACACAAACATGAGAAATGTCACGGGAGACAAATATTAAATTCATATTTTTTACTCCAAACAATATCAAGAATTACTTGTTAAAGAAAGTAAAGTAAGTCGTTTAACACCCTGTATAATGTTACATCCACTGCAAATACTCTCAGTATCGCCTTGGTGTAGGACCACAATTCAGAATTGAAACGTTACTTGAAATGGCTTTAGCCGTGTTTGGTGACCAGATCTGAATAGCCAGGTACTTCCCCACCTTCCTCTTCTCTATCTCCTTCCCCTCCCCACTACCTTCAGCCTCACAAAATACCCGAATTGGGGATGCCATAGTCCCACTGGCTCCAGACGGGAGCAGTTGGGACTGTTGTGCGGTAGTCATGTAAAAAAAAAATACCCCAATAGTTGATGCCATGGTCTCACTGGCACCAGATGATTGGGAGCATTTGGGTATTCATTGAAAAATGTAAAGTTTCTGTCCACAAACAACCAAATGTTCATAACAGTAGAATTTAAAACACAACAGTATAATTTACAGCCTCATCACAATAACATCATTCATAGATCATCAGATGCAGATCGATTTATCAACAAGCTCAACATCCATTTTTCTCAACTTCTAAACAGACTTATAAGGTATCTTATATAAATATTGTTTTAATTCTAGGAATAGAAGGAATTTTGTGTGATGCATACATATATACTACCGTTGCCACCTTCAACAAACGTGTTATTCTCGTCTACATAAATACATAAATAACTAATTTATTCTAAGATTTCCATTTTATAACATCCCGGAAAGCGATGTGTATTTCAAAATACAATTGAGGAGCTTTTTCGCAAAGAGAAATTTCTACAAAAACATTTTTTTTATTCTTATTGTCTATTTACATAAGTTTCTTCGAAATCGCTTATTCAGATTTTCGAAAAACCATTTATTTTCCTGTATTATGTGTCCTGAAAAATAATAATTTTTCACAAATTGAAATATCTATTAATTTGCTAATTTATTCTTTAAAATAATTATAACGAAATTGCAACAATTGCAATTTGCATAGATATTAACACTCCAATTAAAAATGTTGCAGCATCCCGCATCATGCTGCAACATTTTTAATTGGAGTGTTAATATCTATGCAAATTGCAATTGTTGCAATTTCGTTATAATTATTTTAAAGAATAAATTATCTATTAATTTGATAATTTATTCTTTAAAATAATTATTAATTCTTTAAAATAATTATAATAAAATAATTATACATTTTTAATTGGAGTGTTAATATCTATGCAAATTGCAATTGTTGCAATTTCGTTATAATTATTTTAAAGAATAAATTATCTATTAATTTGCTAACTTATTCTTTAAAATAATTATAACGAAATTGCAACAATTGCAATTTGCATAGATATTAACACTCCAATTAAAAATGTTGCAGCATCCGTTTATTAAGGTATAGTTATTACTATGTGGAGATGCTACTAGTCAAATAATAAAAAAAATCAGAGTGAGCAATTTGCACACGGTAGACGTGAAACATTCATAAAACTAAAGTAGACAAGAGTAAGGAGACAACGAAGGACTTTATTTTTCATTGTAAGGATGATTTTTTCCATATTTTTGTAGTCGAATTCCAGTGCACATTTTCCCATAAATTTGGTCATCTTATTATTAATTGGTTTTCTTCTTCAGAGTCGCTAGATGTCGCTTTCTTTGTGTATTTTTTTGCCTTTTCATTTTGTAGTCGTCTGAAGATTAAATATTTATTTTACACAAAAAAAAAAAAAAAAATATTTGGATTTCTTTGGATTCGATCCTTGGTGAGCTAAATTTCTGGCCTCTAAGGTTCGTCAGGGGCTTTATACTACTAGACTATAGGAAACCTGCGTGGGACCGTGGATGTATCGTATTATATCGGAACCAAGTACCCATAATATATTAAAAGTATACATAATATATTATATTGCTCTCTTATTCTCTCGCTGGCTAAATCCCATAAATGTATGTGTTTGTCTCTTTTAAGTGTCGCTCGCTTCCGTTTCATAGAGTTTCAAATCACAATGGTGCTAAAGAAGTTTTCATTTCAATAAGCAAAATAAAAAAATAAACATGGCAAACATACAGAATAACATTATATAATTTTATTACATAATAAATTATGTATAATATTATATACTTACCACTTTATATAATAAAGCATTTACATCATTTTTAGCATTTATCTTTGTGAAGACTTCGTTTTCAAATATACACATATTTATTTGCCTTTTGTAAAAATTCACAATTTTTTACTTCTTTTTTTTGCAAGAAAAATGGCTTTTCACAGTCGAGTTTTCTTATTAATCATTAGGTTTAAAACATTGTTGAATATGCACAGATTAAAATAAAATATTAAACGTGAGTAACATTCTCTCAAAACTATGTCACAAAAAAAAAGTTTTTGTAGATGTTTCTCTTTGTGAAAACGCCCCTCAATTTTGTCTGCTATTTCCAGTAGAGAGGTTCTTCACATAATTTATCGGGCACATTAAAACAAGCACAAACCCAAATAAATTACTCAGACAAATAATTAGAAAATAAACACAGTGAAGTAAGCTTCTCTCTTTATTATTACTCGATAAATCGATTGAAAAATCGTTTGTTGAAATCCAAAGTAAATTATTACCTTTACACTTATAATTTGTAAGCTGCTATGACTAGAGGATTAGATTAATCTGTATTTAACAGGTAACTAAATAAATACGATCGAGAAATTCACAATTTTCAATTTAAATTTATAAAAATATAATCCTTTTTTATGTGAATTCCGCAGACAAGTTCTCACTGCTCTCAAACAATTGGAGCCAGTGAGACTATGGCATTCCCAATTGGGGTATGTTTTTTAATGTGAATACCTCACAAGAGTATTAGCTGCCCCCGTCTGGAGCTAGTAAGACTATGGCATTCTCAATTGGGTATGTTGTGAGGCTGAAGGTAGTGGGGAGGGGAAGGAGACGGGGAAAAGGAAGATGGGAAGTACCTGGCTAATCAGATCTGGTCACCAAACGCGGCTAAAGCTATTTCAAGCATTGTTTCAATTCTGGATGGTAATCTTACACCACGGCGATACTGGGAGTATCTGCATTTAATGTTAATGTAAGTACTTGAATACTGCTTACTAACCCCGTATGCATGGACATTGAAGGGTTTAGAGTCGTTCAAATACATGTAGCTTCGTTTAGTAAAAAAGTAGAGTCTTGATGTGTGCAGTGAAGGAGGAAAACATATGTTTCCTTATAACGCCATTGGGAAAGTGGTGGGGTCCCCTCCAATGAGAGTATCTTCCACTCTGGAACGTGCCGCAAATATACTAATGTTATTTTTAATTAATTAATTTGTGGAATAACTCAAATTAATCAAATAAAATGTATTTGCCCACGCCGGGATTCGATCCCGCGATCTTCAGATTGCGAGTCAAGAACCTCACACCTCGGCCACGGAGGCCCTATGGAGGCCGTCTCGAAAACGAAGACCACCAAGATGAGATTCGTCTGGTTGTTCATTTTCCCCATATTTCTATACGGTGTGGAAACATTGTTACTTAAAGCCAGCGAAAGAAAACGGATAGATGCCCTCGAAATGTTGTGCTGGAGATTTTCACGATTCCATGGACAGCCAGACGTACAAATGTGTCCATTCTGGAAGAGCTAGGCATCCAGTGTATGCTTTCTACCATTTGCCTATAACGTGTTTTAAGATAATTTGTATACGTTGCTCGCCAAACTGAGGGCTCCAATTTGGAGAAACATAATCACTGGCAAAGGGTTTGGCAGAATAAGAGGAAGGTCATCAATGTGCTGGAGTGACCAAGTATCACTGACATTTGGTTCTCCAGGCAGTGTAGAACCACGAGGAGTAGAGGAGCCTTGTCCATCATGGAAATTGGAGTAGGGGTCACGATCTTCAGTAGGCGTGCGCGTTATTTAACGTAACTAGATACAATAGCTAGTTTCGTTAATGAAACGGAAATAACTAGTTTCGATAAAATTACAAGTAGCGATTTTTGTAAATGCGTTATTCCTGTTAAACTGTGATTGTTGGTGTTGGGTGTGACGTGAGTAGTTTCGCATCGTTTCGCATCGCGCCTACCGGTTGGCCGAGCTAGTGAGATGGCGGATCGAAAATTTCCGAATAAGCGGGAGTATAGTGCGTGACACGAAATTCGAAGTAATCCTATTGTTAAAGTAATAATATTGATTTCACTGTATAGCTACAAACACTTAGATACTAGATAGTCATTTAATTTATTTTCGTTTCGTGTGTAACTGTATAGTTGGTGGAGGTATGTACACAAACAATAACAGTAGCTCAATGAAAATAACTAGTTACAAAAATTACCTGTTTTGAAACTGGTTACGCCGACCCAGAAACTGGTTTCGTTACGTTTCTTGAAAATGTCGTAACGACCCACGTCTAATCTTCAGCAATGAGGAGTCGACTTAAAAAAAAAAATAAGGCCGAAGGTAGCGGGGCTATTGAGATCTGGTCACAAAATACGTCTAAAATCATTTCAAGCCACGTTTCAACACTGAATCCTGATTTTTCACCAGGACGATACATGAAATATCTTACACCTTACACACTGGATCGTTCTGCATGAGATAGTAGATATTATCTTATGACTGTACAGTTTACGGTTGCTGTTAAAGGAAGTGGCGCCATCTGTTATTTTTTAAAATAACGATTGAAGTATTCAAACATTCCCGTTGGGAAAATGTGAAAATGAAAATTTACGAAACTTGAAATTTCTCAGTTAAAAAAACTTTTAATCAATTTTCCGACCCATTTTCCGCCAAATTTTCCGAGCTAACTTTTTCCGGTTAATAATTTTCTCGGAAGAATTTTTTCAAAATATACTTCACATAATATCAAAAACAATTCTGGATCTATTTACCGTCTAATTTTCCGATACTCCCAGAAGAAATTTTTTCACATAAATAAAATTTGCTACGATCAAAAATTTCCAAACTTCAAATAACGAAATCAAATCACACAAATCCGTAGTACTTAAACCCGGGGGGGGGGGGGATACGTCAACGTAAGTGGCGTCATCTTTTGACGAATTCTTTAATTCGAAACCGAATTAGAAAAGTAGATTTTTTTGCGCATTAATAATATAGATGGTAGCACTTCCGTTTATATCTATTAGTGAATCAACTGTGTACGACAGACGCAAGGCTATTAATACTGTTTGATGATGATGATGTAATTCTCGAAGTCATCGACCAACAAAGTTTATATTATTTGTTTAAATGATTTTGGTTACGTCGAGAATATAAGCTCGTCCTAATGAAAAGTTTAATTAATTCCCTTTGAACAGGACTTCAATGTGGGACCGGTAAATTAACACACACGTTATTCGTAATAAATTGTGCATCAAACATCAGTAAATTTTCCTATTAATCGGCAGTCAAACAATCGTGATGTAAACCAATTAATTAATGAACATTGCATTTAAATTGTACTACTATTAAAACAAACCAAATATTTCCACGGAAGAGGAAAGCTTTTGAAATGTGGATCTAAAGTCAAAAGGTATTAACCCAAAATAAAATGAACGGAAGAGCCATTTTTTTGTGACAGTTCGCATTCATTAATTTTCTTTCTTTTTCGAAGAGTCCCAACTGCTCCCGATCGGCTGGAGCCAGTGAGACTATGGCATCCCTAATTGGGGTATTCATCACTAGTATATTATTTGTGTGGCTAAAGGTAGAAGGGATGGGAAGGAGATTATGCTTAGGAGGGTGGGGAACTACCTGGCTATTCAGATCGGGTCACCAAACACAGTTAAAAGCCAATTCGAGGAACGTTTTAATTCTGAATAGTGGTATTACACCAGGGCGATACTAAAGTATCTTCCACTCTGGAAAGTGCAGAAAATATTTCTTACATAATTTTAAATTCGATCGCATTTATACCGTAATTTCTACAGTGATTTATGAAGAACTGTTCACTTTATGACACCTTTAAAAAGTTTTTATTGAACAATTAAAATAAAACTCGTAAAATTTTTCTTTGCATTTTTCTTTTCTCTGCTTTGTTTTTTTTATACTTTTTTTGATTCTCTAGTTCTAGTTCATTAATTCATCAAAATCAAAACTAAAATTTCATGGAATGGTTGAAAAGCATACATTGTTATAATTTTTTTTTCATCTTTTGGAATTTTATTTTTATTTCTTTTCTCTACTTATATTTTTTTATTGTTAAATATATAATTTACACTCATAAGCAACTTCTTGTATCTACCATCAAAACCTTAAAAAATTATTTATCATGTATTATACTTAAGTAAAAGGCAATATAATAGTCAATTACATGTAAAAAACCTGCTAATTTTAACTGTCCTAAAACGGGCAAATTGCCTAGTTGGACAGCCAAAGATTATTATAATATGTAATGTTTTCAAAATAAATAAAAACAAATAAGTTTGCAGACACACAATATTAACTCAATTTCAATTCCTTTCGACAACAAATTGTTTTAAAAAAATCCTCCCTTTTAGCAAAAATTTATGCAACAAGTGGGGTCCCACAGGGCACACACCTTGGTCCAATCTTGTTTATAAATAATATAACAAAATATTTCATAATGTATCTAGCAGTTTTACAGTGTAAAATTTTGGAACAAAGGCTGGAGCTTATTTCCAGATGGAACTATGAGCAAACTAATCATTTGCTGGTCGTTCCAGCCAACTAGACGTTCTTTTGTTCCCGCGTTAGAATAATTGCTTTGTGCGGAGTGCGGATTGGTTTATGGGGATATAAATAAAATTCTGGCGCAGTTTCCGCATGCAACGCACGAATTGCCAGCGAGGAGCGGAACTGGTGAAAGATGAGCCGATTTAATAAAGCGCCATTTGAATATATTACGATGAAGTTAAAAAAGAGTGCATTGAAAATGTATTAAAAATTCTAGAATAGATATAATATTAGTATTTAAAAATATTGCTTTTATGAAAACTTTTTTTTAGCACAGTTATGATTTGAAATTAGATGAAACGGAAACGACACTAAAAAGAGACAAACACCAGCGAGAGAATGAGATGGAATGAAACCTCACTGCATTGGCTGCTTTGATTATGAGCACACTTTCAAGGCTCCTATTGGTTGGAGATTGTGTGGGTGAAAGTTTTACTTCTGCCGCGTGTTAACTGCACTCAATTTTTTATGACTCCCAATTATTGGAATAAAAAGACAATGCCGTTCCCATTTTTTGAGGATTGCTTTTATTTTCGTAGCATTCAAGAGATCGCGATAACAAAAATCATGTATTGCTTACAGTTTAAAGAATATACTTAAAATCTCCTTAGCTCTTGATGGAATTAGCATCGCAGACAGAAATGGAGTTACGTTAACCTTGAAATTCCGTGTAAAAACCGTTTAAAAAGAGCTCACCGCTCTAGAGTTTTTGCGACTACATAGAAAATTAGGGGGAAAGGGGAGGGGGTAATTTTTATTTTAATTTTCAGCATGTCGAGAGTATATCGTTAAAAATTCAAGTAAATCGGAGCAAAACTAACGAAAATACAGCTTTTCAAGCGACCGGCCGTCATGCTCGAGTCGAGTATATTTCGTGTATAAAAAACTTTAAAGTAATAAAAAATAGCCCATAACCTAACCTAACCTAACCAATATAACCTATTTTTAAGTAACGAAATCAATGAAGTTCTGAATAACGTTCATTTGATATTTTAATTTTACCGTGTAACAATTTATTTGGAAGCAAGTCGGTACTAAATATTTCAGAATAATTTGTTGGCTACCCTTTGATGTCGGATTTGTTTGACGGGATAAACGAGCTCGCTGATTTAAAGTAGAAAACTACATACTGCTGCATTTCAACGAAGCAGAATTCAACGTACAAAGTTACAAAGTAATTTGTTTAATGGGACCTCGTACGAAGCTGTTAACCTCATAGATGCAGCAGTATTGTGTGGTAATGCGCGTTTTGATCTCGCGACAAAATATCCCCGATAAAATATCCCCCGACAAAATATCCTATGGACAAAACATCCCCCAACAAAATATCTACTAAAATTTCACCTAACCTAACGTAACAAATAAATGGGAGAAACATAATACAGATATCCTGTAAAGCCAATAAATTATTCATTTTTTTTAATAAAATCTCTCTCTTTATAACTTTTGAAAGTTATTCCCATCCATGTAATATATCATTGAAGAAGAAGATCACAATAATAATCTTAATATAAATATAAAAGGGAACAAAACACAGAAAAACAGAACTTCTCGTCTAACAGGGACGTGCGCGTTTACCAATTTCGCACTTCACTACTAACTGTCAAACCTTCATATTAATCAATCTCAAATATCAAATTTTAGATTTAACAATATTATCTTAAACTAATTTTTGTCCCAGTTGCAACCATTATCCTTTTCTGTTTTTCTTTGTCTCGTTATCTTCTTTTTAAACAATAAATTATTGTTCAAAAATAGTAAAATGGGACAAAACAAAATACAGATGTCCATAAATACAATAAATTATTGTTCAAAAATATTAAAATGGGACAAAAATAATACAGACGTCTTCTAAAGACAATAAATTATTGTTCAAAAATATTAAAATGGGACAAAAATAATACAAACATCCTGTAAAGATAATAAATTATTGTTCGAAGACAGTAAAATATGACAAAAATAATACATATAATCGTAATTTATTTACTTTACGGATGTCTATTATTTTTGTCCCATTTTTTGTTAGGTTCGGTTAGGTTAGGTAAGATAAGGTTAGGTTAGGTTAGGCTAGGTTATGTTAGGTTTTAGAGGATATTTTGTTGGGGGATGTTTGTCCGTAGGATATTTTGTCTGACGATAATTTGTCGGGGATATTTTGTAGCGGGATGAAAAGTCGCGGAACCGTATCGTATATATGAGATTTGACGGCGCGTGTTCCATATGCGTCAGTCGCAAATATGATACAATTGTTTAAAATGTGCAATCTGTCACATATTTCTCTGTTTTCCAATTTTTAAAATGTAAAACTGTTTTATCTTTACCAATATCCAATTTTAGTGCGGTATAAATATTTTTTATTATTAGTTAATACCGCACAAGTGTCCCAATTGTCCGAGGACGGCTATATACGTAATAAAGATGAAGGGAGTGGGGAAGATGAGGAGATGGGATGACCAGCATAGTCTAAGGGTAAGGCTCTTGACTCGCAATTCGAAGGTCGCGTGATCGAATCCCTGCGTGGGAAAATAAATTTTATTTGATTAATTTGTGCTATTTCACAATAATTAATTAATTTAAAAATAATTTATGGTATATTTGCGGCACGTTCCAGTGTTGAAGATACTCTCATCTGAAATATCTGAAAATATATTTAAAAAAAAATAGTTTCACAAAATGTTTTAATATGACTTAAATCCATCTACGGATGATATAGTCATCTCATATTACGGTAGGATTTTCATTTGAATTTCTAGTAAATTTAAACATGGTTTCACCCGCTGTAATCTCTGCAATACACGTCAGTTTAATTATGAAACCTGCCTAAGGGTGGTACGGTTCTACCCCAAGGCTGTATAGGCGTGTAGCGGCTTGTATCACAGTATCCACCAGAATTCGCGTCTAATTTGAGATAAATTATATTCATTTTTAACAGATTCAGCCATGTATATAGTTGACTCTCCAGAATTAATAATATTAATAATTTATTTCACATCAAATTATACAATAAAACATGTGGAAACTTTGACTAGCCAACTAGGAATGGATCCTGTTTTAGGCCAGTCAGATTAACAAATTTAATTCGTATCATAATTTCATATTTGACCGGTCAGTGGTTGAGTGGGCATCGCGTTTGGATCCCACCCACTCGTTCCGTGTTCGATTCCTCGGCTGGCTAAGTCCTCCATCACGACTCAAGCAACATTTTCGGCTTACTGTGGTGGTAGTAGGAGATTTTCAAATATTGTCGGGTTATTCGTAACCCGGGAATGTTTTGTCTTTCTTTTAAAAAAAGAAAATTAAATTAATTACATTGTTTAATTATATACATATTATTTACAGAAGGAAAAAGTGTTAATTATAAATTTCTCATAGAAGCGTGATTAAAAAATATTATTTGTTCATATGAAGCAGTTACTTTGTGATGTGACATTATAATTTAAAATAAAACAATAACTTTGTAAACACCACTTTTATTTTTATACTTTATGCCGACCGGGTTTCGCTACAACCGTAGCTTCTTCAGGGCAGTACAATCTCTACTAAAATTAATTTACATGTGTGTTTATAACTAATACATGATTAAACCAAATGGGCCGGACTCCTCAAGTAACGGAGGAAGTAGGTATAGGTGTAGATGGAGAATTGGGAAGGGAACGGGCGTGTTCTTTGTCAATAGGGAACAATCTTAGTATGGGACTTTTATTTAAATTTAGTTGGTTATTAACTACCTTACTGTTAGTGTTTATGGCTTTCCTTAGTTCAAGTGCTTCCAGATTGTCTAGCCTAATACCGATGTTGTTTTTATGAATTAGTGTGGCGCCTGTATTTTTGTCAAATTTATGGTCTTTTTCAATCAAGTGGTTTGCAAATTCCGAAAATCCAGAGCTGTGTAAACATCTAAGGTGTTCTTTGACACGGGTATTTATATTGCGTGCTGTTTTGCCTATATAGAAAAAAGGACAGTCGCTGCATTGAAGTGAATAAATTCCCGAGTGAGATAGACTATTATCTTTGTCCTTGCCGTTCATTAAATGCTTACCTATACTATTATTAGTGTAAAATGCTGGTTTGATATCTGATGGGAGGTTTTTAACGCTGTTTTGAGAGAAATTATTTATGTACAAGATTCTACGCCATTGATAAGGTTGATTATTATTACTTGGTATATTATTATTATGAGGTGGACTGTTGTATAAGAATTTACTTGTGGATAATTTTTTATTTTTTTTATTTAGAATGTTGTTGACTATATTTGGACTGTAACCGTTATTTATTGCGATTTGTTTGATCGTAGATAATTCTAATGCAAAGTTGGTATTTGATAAAGGGACTGTAACCAATCTGTGTACCATGGAATGGAAAGCTGAATGTTTATGTGATTCGGGGTGGTTAGAGGAATTGTGAATAGTTATATCGGTGAACGTCGGTTTGCGGTAGATTTTAAATTCAATTTTATTATTTATTATTGATAATGAAAGATCTAAAAAGTTTAATGTAGAATTGGTACCTATTTCTATTGTGAAGTTAATTTGTTTATGGAAAGAATTAATTAATAGCAGGAAGGAATTGAGTTGTCGTTCAGTTCCTAACCAAACACAGAACACATCGTCAACATAGCGCTTCCATACAAGTAAGTTTTTTAATAGTGTCGATAATGTGTGTCGATATATACTTTTACAAACAGTGTCTAAAAATGAAAGTTTTTCCTAATTATCTAAATGCAAAGTTTAAATATATGAATAATAATCCAGCCATAATAAAATCATCTTTATTTCAAGCAAAACTTGCATGGTTAAAAGAAGATCTTAAAAGTGCATATAAAAAGCGAAATAATATCAAATTAACACTAAAAGTTTTACACATAGAGTTGGTGAACGAACTACATCCGGTTGAATGGGATTTGTTTGACGACAAAGCTCGAACCTTCGCTTCTACTAAAGCCTACAAGAAACGTGAAATTATGAACAAAAAACTGAAAAACCTAAATCTTTCTCAACATACAAATAACAATGAAACTGTGAAATACACCCATCAGTTCTTCGATCGAGTCCAGAACCTCTCAGCGGTTCAATTCCAGCCAGAAGAGTTGACCCTGTTATCTAAAGGCCTGAAATATAATTTAGAATATAGTAAAAATAACATAATTAGTGCAGTAGAAAACGTTGCCGTGGACATTGAAACTGCGTTATATAATAAACCTGGACCACCTCTATATAAAAGTGCAGAAACAATAAAAAAGCTAGTTCCTAATCTTAAAGCTAGTTCTAACCGTGAAACTTCCACTATGATAAACATTCGTAATAAATTAAAAAATGAACAACTAATACTAACTAAAGCAGACAAAGGCAACACTGTCATTATATTAAATAAAAGTGATTATAATTCTAAAGTGCAAGAATTTATTAATTCGGACAAATTTGACATTCTACCTAAGGACCCTACTACCAAATTCCAAGAAAATATTAAAAGTGCTCTAAGATCATGTAAATCCGCAATCTTCCAAGACAACTCGTATCAACAAGTAAAATTTTTTACAAAAAATCCAAAAGCCCCTAAATTATATGGTTTCTTAAAACTCCATAAACTTGCCAAACCAATCAGGCCGGTCGTATCAAGTTGCAATTCCCCAAATTTTAAAATAGCATCATTTATCACTAATGTATTCAATAACTCAAAAGTTTTTACTCCAAAATACACAATTAGAAATTCCTTTGACTTGATTGATGAACTTGAAAACTTACATATCCCCAATAGTGCAAAATTAGTCTCCTTTGATGTCGTTAACCTTTTTCCAAATATTCCCGTAGCCGAAAGTAAAAATATACTGTCTAAATTACTACAAAATTCAAAGTTACCAAATAATTTCTCTAAGGAATTATCTCACCTGTTTAATATATGTCTGAACCAAAACTATTTCCAATACAACGAACGTTTTTACCAACAAAAAGAAGGCCTGGCCATGGGGGCACCGACATCGCCGCTAATCGCTGATATATTCATGGACAATTTAGAAAATAATATCTTCAAATGTAAATCACCATTATTAAAAAACTTACTTGTATGGAAGCGCTATGTTGACGATGTGTTCTGTGTTTGGTTAGGAACTGAACGACAACTCAATTCCTTCCTGCTATTAATTAATTCTTTCCATAAACAAATTAACTTCACAATAGAAATAGGTACCAATTCTACATTAAACTTTTTAGATCTTTCATTATCAATAATAAATAATAAAATTGAATTTAAAATCTACCGCAAACCGACGTTCACCGATATAACTATTCACAATTCCTCTAACCACCCCGAATCACATAAACATTCAGCTTTCCATTCCATGGTACACAGATTGGTTACAGTCCCTTTATCAAATACCAACTTTGCATTAGAATTATCTACGATCAAACAAATCGCAATAAATAACGGTTACAGTCCAAATATAGTCAACAACATTCTAAATAAAAAAAATAAAAAATTATCCACAAGTAAATTCTTATACAACAGTCCACCTCATAATAATAATATACCAAGTAATAATAATCAACCTTATCAATGGCGTAGAATCTTGTACATAAATAATTTCTCTCAAAACAGCGTTAAAAACCTCCCATCAGATATCAAACCAGCATTTTACACTAATAATAGTATAGGTAAGCATTTAATGAACGGCAAGGACAAAGATAATAGTCTATCTCACTCGGGAATTTATTCACTTCAATGCAGCGACTGTCCTTTTTTCTATATAGGCAAAACAGCACGCAATATAAATACCCGTGTCAAAGAACACCTTAGATGTTTACACAGCTCTGGATTTTCGGAATTTGCAAACCACTTGATTGAAAAAGACCATAAATTTGACAAAAATACAGGCGCCACACTAATTCATAAAAACAACATCGGTATTAGGCTAGACAATCTGGAAGCACTTGAACTAAGGAAAGCCATAAACACTAACAGTAAGGTAGTTAATAACCAACTAAATTTAAATAAAAGTCCCATACTAAGATTGTTCCCTATTGACAAAGAACACGCCCGTTCCCTTCCCAATTCTCCATCTACACCTATACCTACTTCCTCCGTTACTTGAGGAGTCCGGCCCATTTGGTTTAATCATGTATTAGTTATAAACACACATGTAAATTAATTTTAGTAGAGATTGTACTGCCCTGAAGAAGCTACGGTTGTAGCGAAACCCGGTCGGCATAAAGTATAAAAATAAAAGTGGTGTTTACAAAGTTATTGTTTTATTTTAAAAAAAAATATTATATTGATATAAAAAAGTGAGTTTATGCTCAACAATATTCGAATGCTTATGTTTAACAGTAAATATATGCTTGATTATTTAGATCGCTTGCAAAAATCAAGAATCAAAACATTCTTCAAGCGTGATAACAAAATAAATTATTTCCTTTGATAATGTCGGGAACTTACATGTGGTACCCGCAAAGCGGAAATAATGAGGAAAGTCAAGGACTGAAGGAAGTCAAGGACTACTTACCCTACTTTATTCATCGCTTGTCTTAATTTCGCTGGTTCGTCACATTAACCACCATCAGCGAGCTCACGATGGTTCTTACCTGTTTCGAAACGGTCAAACAAGGGGCTTCGTAATCACACACAAAGATGTTGACAGGATGAAGTTTACTTTACAACTGAACACAATTTACAATTAATATTTTGAGTCTGTGGCAATCATGAAAGATCCCAAACAGAAACATCATGGAATTAGATAAAATATACTAATGTATTTTGGAGAAATTTATTAAATTCGCAATATTGTTTCGAATTCAAAACGCCATGGTCAAATTACTCGTCAGCAAAGCAGTTTATGACCAGCGTCAAAATATCACAAGAATGTATAAATCCATAAATGTTTTACCTATTAGAGCTCTTTTTTGGCATAAAATCTATATTCAACATATCCTAGATAGCCCATACAAAACAATGGTGGATCACGTGCACAATACTAGGCTTACACAAAATGAAGGTATGATAGTACCTAGATTTTCTAATAAACATCGCCTGCGAACTTTTAAATACATTGTACCACTTATATTTAATATGCTGCCATATGATTTGAAAAAATGTTGCTCGACACCTAAATTTGCACTATTGTTAAAAACATGGCTGTTGGAATCAGATTTTCTGTATTAACTGACTCCTCGTGCATTTTTAATTTTTTTTAGACGTTGTCTTCATATTTTTTTTATTTATACTATCTATTATTATTTATCTATTATGTACTCGTATTTTATTAAATTGCAATATTTTTTTCTTCTATTGTAAGACTTTATACTGTACTATGTTTTGTCCACACTATTTTCCTGCCGACAAGCTACTTGCAGTAGCTTTGCAGGTGTAATGTAAACAAGAAAAAAACCTATTTTCTGTAATAAATAAAAAAAAACACTAAATTATTGCAACGTAATTAAATTTTTAATATTCAAAAAAGTTATTTGTTTTCGTTATTTGATTTTGGCGTATTACGCTGTGTTGCTGTACCTACTTCTTTAGACAGCGTTGGCTAAAGAAGGTTGTAGCGCAACACGACATAACACCCCAAAAACAAATAACGAAAATACTTTTGGCCGTGAAAATCTAAAAACGTATGATATTTATTATTCATAATCCCATCACTAGTAGGAACTAGCCGAATGAACAATATCTGGGCAGTTTATTATCTAGTTTACAATATCGGGAAAGGAATTTCCATCAGGAAGTGGCAACAAGGAGTGTTTATCGTCCCGATCAGAGCGTTTCCACGTCGCCACCGAACATACCATTTCTAGAAGTGTAATCAATAATTTGTAAACATTTATAAAAACTTTGACTGTCCAACTAGGAAATTACAGCTTTAGGACATTCAAATTGAAAATATTAGTTCATAATCAATATATATTATAAAAGAAAGTCCAAAAAATATGCGACCCCCAAAAACTCAGAAACGAGTCCCAGTACGATCAAAGGAGTTGAATTGCGTGGTAGATATCTATCCCCTCCTCCAGGATGACGGTTCCCGTTTTTAGCTAAAGGGCGTGCCTATGCACAGCTGGAAGTTTCGCCATCTAGAAATTTCTAGAACAGTCTTCCGGAAAGTTCTAGAAGGTTCGATAGAGGGCTAGAAAGTTCTGGTAGGAGTGGCGGAGTGTGTCGTGGAATTTTCAGGAATAGGGAATAGGGAACATCGTTGTGGAACATTCCAGAATACTCTCGAATGTTGTCCTGAGCGAAGTTTGCTTGAAATGACTTTGGTCATGTTTGATGACTAGATCTGAATAGCCAGGTACTTCCCAACCTTCCTCTTCCCCATACTTCACCTTTTCCCTTCCCAGAACTTCCTCTCCTTATTTTTCTTAAACAGATCCTCCACACAGCATCCCCTAAGATGTTGTAGATAATGGTAAAAAAAATCGCTGCCGAAAGCGTACGCAAATTTACCAATGCTCACAAGATAAGTTTGTGTTGGTCGCACCAACTCTTTTAATTGTGCGACTTATAACATAATCGAACTAAGGTAATATAGAGCTTACTTGATGTTCACAGACACGCCCACGATACACTTCTGTCGGTTTGTCTGTTCAGTGGACTTGTCTATGATTGAGACTGATTAATGAAATGCCGAGACGTTTAGCAGATTACTAAACCGGCGTTAAAGAGGTAGAACTTTGTCGGAATTCCAAATCTGAGGGGAATCGACAACTACCTATAATGTTATTCCTATTACTTGAGATCATAGATAATAGAAACAAAGCAGATGGGCCACGAATTATTTTCAGTGTCGCCAACACGGTTCACCCATACCGTATTTCACTGGAAGATGTTCCTACGCATTAAAGTCATTGATCTCTTTGGCACAATTACATTACTCGTACCCGATTGTCATTTGTCACATGAGAACGGGACGTTTCTACGACTCGTTATTGTGTTTAACAGCTCGACTTTTGTATTTCTTTATTTGGTTCAAAACCTAAACACTTAAATTTGGGAGGCGGGTATCGGTAACGCCCACTCAGAAATTATTTATTACATAACCAACACCCCTGCTACACCCCAAGTCATTACGCTACGTTTGTTAACTTATCAGATGTGTGTTAATTTTTGTCTAGGTCTTCCAGCAGATGCTAGCTGACCCGGCGAAGTCAATAACTGCTGTGTTTAACTTATTAGCTGAATAAAATTCAGTTTTTTCAATTAGTTAAAAGCTACACAATGAAGCAATTATCGATGCGCAACTGTCCGTGTTTTGGTTTTGTCAGAATCAGAGGTGGCGTTGTGTGCGAATTTATGATTTATGTGATTTTCTTACTTTTCCACTTACAATTGCGTTTCATTTTCTTTATACTTATAAAGGAGATTTATTATAATTATTGTATTTTTTCTTTGGAGGGGTGCAGATATACGTTTATAAATCTAAAAAATCATAGGTTATTAAAATCGGACCAGCCGTCTCGAGGTACAAATGGTGTAACTAACCCGACTTTGTTTTATGTATTAAGATATACATATGTATATTACGCACCCACTTCATGGCGGGTCGGAACGGGAGAGATTGTTCATGTCAGACATAATCTAGACCTCTCCAGCTGGACTCTCTCGACTCATAGCCTTGCATCGCAGTGTGAGGGATGGAAACTCCAAATTCCTACCCACCTTTCATACTTTTTTCCTTACCAGAACTTTCTCTCTTTCATTTCCCTAAAAAGTTCCCCCTTACAGCGTCCCCAAAGATGACGTAGTCCCTGTGAAGGCCTCCTGTGTGAAGCTATCGTAAAAAATAACTGTTTAATTTAAACTTCTTTGAAAAACACCGATTTTTTAAGTGTGTAATTTCAGTAGCTATGTGTAATTTAATGAGTAATTTGGGCATACTGTTACGTATATTTCACTCCTGTATAATTTCATCTTGACATTCCATCTAATATATACGAAATATATCCACTTATATAAATAATTTCGCGAGATCCAAACGCCCTAATGAAAACCAAATTCATCAAATTTTCCACTGTACACAGAGAAACCAACCACCCTAATAGATGTTAAAGCACGTACCGTAAAGGTATCACCATGAAGAGGCTTTCGAAGGCCGTTAAGATATATAGGTCACAAGTCACAACCACTCAAGTTGGATGAATATTAGATACCTATTCAGCAATGTCTACTTCAGTAGGCCTATAAGGGTAACACGAAGGCCTCTCTTGCACATTCTGAATAAAATATCAACTAAAATGAACTCTTCGTAATTTTCAGGTAAACGCTTTGAGCTACGATTATGATGAGATCAAATTTGATATCTTTTCCAAAGTATCCAAAGTAAAGTTATGTAATCTATCAAAGGTGGATTTGGTTATCAAAATTGTTAATTTTATTATTTAATTAGCGCTTTTTAAGTTTCAATGCCATTTAATATTGAAATTGTTTCTTCCTGCGTGTCCGTTCCCCTTCTGCCTCTCCTTTCTCTCCCGCCTCCCCTTCCCCTCACGTGCTCCCACTTCGTCGGATCGTGGGATGGGAAAGGACTCGCAGGGAGGAACAATTTCAATATTAAGTAGCATAGCAACATATCTATCTTGCTAGTGTTTTATAAATATTTTCTGAATGAATTAAAAAAAACTTCCATCGTATTTTAAATTAACCTTTATTGGTAACTGACGGAATTTTTTATAGCACGGACGTTGTATAATGTTTAACGGTTTGAAATGATTTTTTTAGAAAGGCCTATTTTTTTAGAAACCACTGGAGCGACAGCGAAATTTAAAACTTTTTCTCCGATTGCTCGAGATTTTGTTGGTAATCATTTTGAATATTTTCCTCCCACATAAAAAAAAAAACATACCTCCGAATTTTAATAAAGAGACATACAAACTGACTATAGTTCTATACAGCCAATGAGTTCACCTATCTTTTTTCGATTATCAGATATTCGTAGGATTTATAAAAAATATGTATAAAATCATAAACTTCTACTTAATTACTTACAAATAAGAGAAAATTTGCCAAAATTGGCAACAAAGCAATCCGAAGTATTTACAATAGTGTCAAATTGTGGCAAAAGCGCTCCAGTGGTTAAAATTTATATTTTCAATGTGAGTATTTTAGCACCAGTGCTGCCGTGCTTTGATTTAAGGTTTTATCTTTATCAATGATTATATTTATTATTGGATTAAAAATACCATAGAGTTATAATTTATAAAGCCTAACCGAACCACGCGTGCAGTCCACCGCGGGGTTGAATCTATTGAATATACACTGCAAACCGCACCAAACTGTGGCAACAGACCGCACTAGTAATTCACTAACGCACTATCGCACTCAACCTAACATAATATGCTTTTGAATAGCAATAATTTGAATAGAATAGCAAAGCGAATATTCAGTTTTTAATTAAATATCCGTAACACAAAGTAATATATCATATGATTCACATACCTAGGTTTCCTGATAACGAACGACAATAATACCACAGAGAGATCCAGAAGCGCATAGTGAACGCAAATCGCTATTATTTCCGCCTATAAAACCAAATATAATCCAGACTGATCTCCAGAAACACCAAGATATTAGTGTTCAAAACACTTATCGGACCAGTACTCACATACGCAGCTGATAATTGGGTACTAAATAAGAGGAATGAGCAAGCACTGGACGCTTTTGAGAAGAAAATTTTGAGGCGTATCTTCGGACCGGTTTTAGAAAATGGATTTTGGCGCAGAAGTTACAACAATGAGCTATATACTCTATTTAAGGAGATTAACGTCACAACATTTGTTAAACTGGGAAGACTTCGGTGGCTGACATGTGGAGAGAATGACCAAAGCACTAAAGTTCCTGCTGAACTTAAGACCGATAGGGCGAATGAGCCTGGGAAGACCAAGATTAATATGGAGCGACAACGTCCTCAAAGGTATATCTACCTTGGAGCTTCTAAACTGGAGAGAGCTGGCACAAAACCGAGATGAGTGGAGGAAGACTCTTGAGGAGGCCAAGACCCACCAGGGGTTGTACAGCCAAGAGTGATGATGATGATGAATCCGAAATATATAAATAAGTACGGACAGAGTACGTTGTTGTACAATCCTGTGTGGAGCTAAAGTATAACAAAAGTTAATTTAAGAAAAAAAATAAGCATAAAGTTAAATTTTTTCATGTGTTCCTTTATGGATATTTTTTATGTGGGGATCGGCATAAATAAAAGCATCTTGCAAAACACACGTTAATCCAAAATATTTTTTTCCAAAAACAAAACCTTATTCTATCCTTAGTCTAGGAATCGGAGGTTTCGATTGAATAAGTATTCTAAAGCCTTTCTAGCGTAAGGGATTAACTCGGTATGGTAGACAACACAAGGCTCATTGTTAAATAGCCTTGAAGGCTCCGCTCCTTGATGGCTTTAGGTCAGGCAACAGGCTTGCTCACTCATAAAGGGCCAATCCGGATTGAAAAACAGACTTGGAGAGCTTTCTGGAATCGTTCTTCCTCAAAAAATAATTCTTATACAACGTAATTTCTCAGAATTTTCTTCGTATAACATATTTTAATTTGTGAGGATCGTTTGAAATCTTTGTGGGATTTATTACAAAAAAATGGAAAGAGAGAATTCCTAATTTGTATTTTAACCCTATAAAGGTAATCTTATTTTTACCTACCTTAAAGATAATAATATATATAGTATAAGCGTGAATATTTGACATATTATCATACTTTGCAGTTTAAATGTAGTTAAATAATTAGTTTAGGGTTTTGTACTATAAGTAAGACGGCAATCCGATTTATTTTATTTACCCTCTTGTAGAACAAACATTAGAAAAAACTCCCCAATTCCTCGTGTATGTGCACAATATAATACAAAATTTCACAGCATTGACATTTTTAGTAAAAACCTAAAGAAATATCGATATTAACGCGCACGATCGATTATTAATATGAGAATATAACGTGAACATCTCCTATCATTTTCCTATATTCCTCTTCCTCTCCCCTTCCTATAACCCAAAATTAATTATAATATAATAAAACTTCATCTCCGATGTACTTTAACATAAGAAACCTCTGTGGCTTGACTCCAGTTCAATTATATATTTATCACTGTACATGTATTATGTAAAAGCTGTTTGTTTCTTAAAAATAAATAAATAAAAACCAAAATAATTATAAAAAATATATTGTATTAAAAAAATAACAAAATTCTGTAAAACTCTTACCAATCAGCTACAAAATATTAAGTCGTTTTAAAATGAAAAATTATGTTTCATTTTATGTCTAAATCGTATAATTTTAATATTTTATTAACTTTTAAATGTTAATCAGTCGTTATACATAAAAAATTTAAATTATTATTTCGCAAAATCAAATTTATACGAACAAGTCTGAAAGTTACACAAAAGTTAATCATACGTCTTTCGGACGTGTGGTGTATGTATTTCTCCAAATTATTATTGCCTCGTGCAAGCTCTGCTCGGCAACTGAGCTAACTGAGATAGACAGAGCGCTACGTTGCTAAATAACATTTTAGACAGCAATTTTTGTTTATCGCTTACATCTTTAAGATGAAGCCATACTAAATAATGCAAAATCATACAAAATTATACGTTTTTGTTTTGAAAATTTGATCGTTTAGAAGTATTATAGATGCTTCAATTAAATACTGCGTGTAGAACATATCTTGGCCCTTCAAAATATCGGTCATTTTTCAATCAAGTCTTTAAATAAGCCTAGAAAAAAAAAATTACAATGTCTATAAAAACACTTTGAAGTCCAAACTCTCCTATTTATAAACCTCTTTTCGGATATGGTTTTATTGTTTAATGTGGAAAATTTATTTTCTTTCATGATAATCGCAAAAAAAAAGAAATTTACGCCCGAACCTCACAAAATAAAATATAATATGCATTTTCGCGTTGTTATTTTTGACATCACGGCGACAATACGGCAATCAACGAATTTGTAATATCAAATTGAACCTTATACCGTCCACCGAAGAAGAGCGGAGAAAATACGTGTTAGGCTCCGCGCCGCTTGTTTTCGTGAAATCAATTTAAAAATTCCGTTTTATTACAATAAACAATGCATAAAAAAGGAATTAATGTTTTTTACAGGACTTTACGACATCAACATGTAAAAAAAAATTCTCAAATATCTTTTCCAACCTTTCCAAAAGCTTTTTCTCAAGTATTTTTAAACTCCTCCCATAAAAGGGCGTGAATTCCGATTTTGATTTTTTCCTGTACTAGTTGATCGCCTTAATTATCGTAATTTATCTTTCTAGGGTTAAAAAATATTATAATTGTAGCATTTAAAACTGCTTACGAATTACAGCTTCAGTTGCAGGGAAATTATTTTCCTCAGGGCCTCCTGTGTTGAGCTAATATAACAATAAAAATATGACCAGATTCAACAAACTAAACCCAAAATCATAAAAAAAAAAAAAAAGATTCTGAACAATTCTGGCAATAACTAACTAACGCCTGGGGCCAGTTGGCCAGTTGTCCAGTAATTAGAACTGGCTGCAAATTGTCCTATTCTGTGGCCAGTTTCTGCCAGGCGTAAGGTCCAACACCCCCCCCCCTCCCCGCCACCCTCTCTCCTAGGACTAACACTTAATTTGCAGCCCCCGGGCACGAGGGTTCGCTCCGGCCCACTGGGCAGACAAATTAATGCGAAAAGCAGAAGGGAAAATTATGCGCAGTGGCGTGCTACTAAAATTTCATGATAACTTAAATTTTAGTACGTATTTTAACGGCCCTCTAGACTACGGACCAAGTTCACTTTATAGTAATTAACTTTGATTAATTTAATCGTAAAATTTAATAAATGTAATTGTTATTATTAAGTTATCAATTCTAAGGATAAAGAAGATAATTTAGGTCTTTTTGATATTTTATTAAAAGTCAAATTACTTTGTTTACATCACTTTATTTTATACACAATCTACATGTTTCGTGAATAATTTTCACATCATCAGGAGTAAATTAAACACAGATCACAGATTAAGGGAGTTTATTGGAATTAGGGATTACAATATTATTAGAAAGGAAAGACCGGTTAAGTGGGAAATATTCAAAAGAGGGATCATACAAATTTGTTGCTTATTAATTATATCTGTTTTGGTATTACATTTACGATGTTATAAAAATAAAAACACCGCTTCAAAATTCGCAGAACATCTCTTAGAAAATAATCACGTTCCACTTAAAAATAACCAGCCAAAACCATTACATATAGAACGAAAGGGTCTTAGATTAAATTTGCTTGAACAATTAGAAATCAATAAACGAACGAATGACCCCAACATAACACTAATTAATAAAGTAATGAAAATTATTTATTCTCCACTACTTAGTATTTTTACCAAACCTAAACAATATAATGAACGTAAATGAGTCATAGAAATAACATCATTCTAAATCAATAAAGAAAACCCTTGCACTTAGTGCAAGTAAAACCAAAAAGGGAAAAATTCGGAATCCTACTTAATCACTCTCTCAATTAGTGTCTCTGCAAATTGGATTTACCGGTAATAAATCAATTTGGACACCTTCATAAACTGACATTTAAAATGTTATAAATAAGTTGTCCGTACGTGGCTTCACCCCAGTTTGAAAATGACCTTACAAGTCAAAACAGCTGTAAGTAAAATACATTCTTAAATACCTGCAGAACTCGATAATAACATATCAAATTTAAATTTAATTAAATTTCTAAAAATTTAAATGGATTTCTACGAAACACAAAAACAATTAATAATTAATAAAACTTCTTTACGCACGCTTGACACGGGGATTAAGCTGGTGAATGCGTTACGAAAAGTGTGATGCGAACGGTGATCGGGCGAGGCAAACGCTCAAGCCATTACGCATGCTTGACTTGGGGAGTAAGATGGTGAATACGTGACGAGAGCGTTATGAAAAGTGTAATCGGGCGAGGCGAACGGAAGTTGAGAGGGAGATATAAGTTAGTGAAGTTTTACTTCAGTCGTGTGGTCTAAAGCACATTCGTTTTTTTAAATAAATGATCTGAGAACTCTCTAAATAATGCCATCACAAAGTGAAAACCTTTCAAAAGAAGTTTATTCGAAAAATTAATACTTTGTGATATCTATAAATTGAAATGAAAAACTGCAAAAAATAGATGAGGGTGGTTGAACACTTGAGTTCTCTAAACAGTGTAGTTTTTTTAGAATTTGCAGCACACTTCGCAGATAAAGATAACTCTTTTCATGTATTTTTATTAAATTTATTATTTTTGTAAGGCACGCCACTGAGTTCGAAGGCTTCAGGTGTATATCAATGGCAATATCTTCAAAGTTTGAGGCCCTCGCAGATTTCTTAGTTGAAGTAGGAAATTAATGACACCCTTCTAAATTAAGGGATGAATACACTTATCTCGGACACGAATAGCAGGTAGTTTGCTCGAAGCTTTATCATTAGACAAAGAGCAATTTAAAGCCTTAATTTTTCTACAATAACTCTTTAAACTTAATAACCTGCTGGCATTTGAGATAGAAAAAATTGTATAGCTTATAAACGTTGTTTTAAATCGCATTAAAATTTGCTTAATAATTAATTTGATTTATTCTCACGGAGACTCTTGTCCCAGATATAGAGATAAGGTGCAGAATTGAAGCAGCAAGAACTACGTTTTGTAGAATGAAATGTCTTCTGCAATGACAATATCAGCTTAAAACTAAGGCAGAGAATGCTAAAATGTTACGGGTGGTCGGTCTTGCTGTATGGATGTGAAACATGGACCTTGAAAATAAATAATATGAACAGGTTAGAGGCTTTTGAAATGTGGCTTCACCGGAGAATGATCAAGGTCCCATGGACCGACATGATCAATAACACATAAATTCTCAGGCGGGCTAGAGTAGAAAGAGAACTGCTTACATTAATAAAAATTTTATATCTGGGTCATATACTTCGAGGGAAGAAGTATCACTTGCTCCATTTAATATTGAGAGGCAAGATATAGGGTCGCTGAGGGCCTGGTAGGAGACAAATGTCTTGGCTGCGAAATGTACGAGAGAGGACCGGCAATAGAAGTGTGGAGGAGCTATTCCGGGCAGCGCAAGACCTCTGCCGCAGGTCACCCCAAGTGGTTAGTTACGTTGGGTGGCTTAGCAGGAGTGCCCGGGTTCATGGGGTGAAGTTTATTTCTAAGTTTTGGTGGTGGATGGGTTTACCCACCTCTTGCGTAGCGGGTCGAATCGAGAAAGACAGATTGAAGGAGACCTTTTGTCCTCTCCGGCCGGACTCTCGAACCATTGCCTTGCACTGTAGTGGGAGGGACGGATCATTTTCTTTTCTCAGATATCAATTAATGATCAAATGCCACAATTAATTGATTTTCTTTTTAAAAAATTATTTCCAATATTTTCGTACGCTTTTAACTGTGGAATGCAATCATTGTTTATGGCATATTTTTACGTGGTTTATTATTATTTTTTTTATTATTGTAAGAATAGTTAAAATCACAAACAAGTCCTGCTAAGCCAATTGAATTGGCTTGTCAGCAGGTGCTTATAATTAAGTTACATATAAATTTTCAATGTTATAATTTTTACATCTTATATCTACAAATTCAACATTATTCATACAAATCAATATAAATAAAAAATATTTTTTTCAGATAGCCAATTTTTCAGCATATATTTAACCTTATTCATAGAATTACATTGCTTTATAGTATCAGGTAATAAATTAAATATTTTCGGTATGTTGTATTCAAACGTTCTCTGTCCGTACTTATTATTAAATAAATAAATAACATATTGTGACCTGTGTGGAGTTAATTTTTTTAACCACTCAGGTAAATGCAAGTTATTTATCTTAAACGAACTATCAGATTTATAAAAACTTTGAGAAATAAATATTAACATTTGTAAATATTAAAATTTAGAATGCAAACATAAAAAATTGTAAAAATGACTCACTTATGTCATTACGTGAAAACGGTACTAAAATCACGGATTATGTTAAAAAAACACTTATTCTATTGTATAAATGTATATTATACAATTTTATCACCTCACTTTTTTTACCATTTCATACAAAAATATTTAATAACACGTAGGCGATTTGGCGGGTGAAAACTGTTTCTACAAAATAAGTCTTTTTTATGTATGTCTATGGACTACTTTGAATAGAAATGGGAAGCTTGATTCACTATGGATCTTCTACTTTTTGTTTTAAGGTTGTCACTAGAACAATAACAGAGTCATGACGATTTCTGTGGGAACACACGCGTTAGCGTGAAAACACGCTTATTGTACTTGACTGCTATTGTTATATTGTCGTGTAAACACGCATACGGGTCGGACTGGTTAAATTAAAATCATGTAAGTATTGCGAACAGTAATGGGATTGGGGAAATTTTAATTTAGATTCGGGTGACTGGACTCAATATTACTGTAGGATCTTTGTTTGTTTTTTAAGATCTATATTTGTTTATTTTTTGTTTTACCACTCCAACACGTAAGCAGATACACACGATAGAAAACATTATAACTCCGTTTTTGTTCTAGTGACATCCCTAAAACAAAAAAATTGAAGCTCCATTATAAATCAAGCTACCCATCACTATTCAAGTTGTCCAAAGAAATGCATAAAAATTCCTGTTCGGTCAGATACATGGTATACCGCAAAATCGCCTACCCGCCGTTAGACATTGTTATTTTGTTATTAAATATTTTTGCATGAAATGATAAACAAGTGAGATGATAAAATTGTTTATTGTACATTTATACAATAGAATAAGTATTGTTTTTTTTTTAATTATCCGTGATTTCACTACCGTTTTCACAAAAAAAAGTCAAGTGAGTCATTTTTACATTCTTTTTATGCTTGCATTCTAAATTTTAATATTTACAAATGATAATGATTATTTGTAATATAACAATTGGAAAGCTTATTTTATAAACTTTCAAAACAGTTTTTAGTATTCGGCTACGTTCAGAAATGTTTCATTTATAGAGCTTTAATTGTGAAGGGGAAATAACACAAAGTTTTTAGAAATATGACATTTCGTTTAAGATGAAAAACTTGCATATTGGCAATAGATCGGAGTGGTTAAATTGTAGAGCGTATAGCTGTGTTTTTGATTTTGGCAATTCATAACTCGGACTTTGGTCATTATCTGGAGGGCTGTTAAAGTCAAATCATTGTTCAGAATAAGCTCACAACCTAGGACTAGAATTACAATATTACTATTGTTGAGTCGCTGCTAATGTGTTTCGCAAATTGGCCGCCAGAGCGTCCTAAAACTAGGGTGTGCCGCTTTTATAGGGGCAAGGAATGTTAATAAATGTAAAGATAAGGTTTTATGCCCCATCCCGATGTTTGGTATTCACGGTTGACGAGTCAATAGAAATCGATGCTAAACCCAAGCTTTTCGAATTGGTATACTTAGATCTAATTAGTGATATAAAATAGTTTTACGACCTCCCTGATAACTCAGTGAAAATAGAGGTTGAGAGTTTTTGCTCCGTTATATGTAAGTATTCAAAAAGAAGAAGATGATTTTTCAAAAGAAGCAAGCATTGTGACTTAACATCTTAATATATAAAACAAAGTCGGGTTAGTTACACCATTTATAACTCAAGACCGATTTTTATGATACTCGTTGTTGGATTTGTCTCCGCTCCGAATATCAGAATAGCTTTTAAAATATCGGAAAAACTCACGAAAAAAAAAATGGGAAAAAAATTCTTTGCCTCATACATTTTGTATAGAACGAATTCTCATATTTTGAAAGAGCTGCAGCAATATTGTAATAAATATAATATTGATTAGTGAGTTTCAAAAATTCAAAAACGTCAAACATCAATGCGCTGATTGTTTTGCTTGTGTCCTTAAACATGTAATGCTGCCCCTTGTTTTTACACACTAATTGTCAATAGTCAAAAATGAGACAAACTGTAAACGTATGTCTGCACATCTCCAAAGGAAAAATACAATAATTATAATAAATCTCCTTCACACGTATAAAGAAAATGAAACTCAATTCCCGCAAGTAAGTGAAAAAGTAAGAAAATCACAAAAAATATAAATCCGTACACAACTCCATCTCTGATACTGACAAAAACAAAATGCAGACAATTGTGTAATTTTTAACTTAAAAAAAACGAGTGTGCTTTAGACCACACGATTGAAGTAAAACTTCACTAACTTATGCCGTCCATTAACAATATAAAAATAACAGGAATAAAAATATATCCATCCCCTCAACATCCCCATCAACTCAATTCTCAACTCTCAACTCTCAACTCTCAACTCTCAACTCTCAACTCTCAACTCTCAACTCTCAACTCTCAACTCTCAACTCTCAACTCTCAACTCTCAACTCTCAACTCTCAACTCTCAACTCTCAACTCTCAACTCTCAACTCTCAACTCTCAACACTCAACTCTCAACTCTCAACTCTCAACTCTCAACTCTCAACTCTCAACTCTCAACTCTCAACTCTCAACTCTCAACTCTCAACTCTCAACTCTCAACTCTCAACTCTCAACTCTCAGCTCTCAGCTCTCAGCTCTCAGCTCTCAGCTCTCAGCTCTCAGCTCTCAGCTCTCAGCTCTCAGCTCTCAGCTCTCAGCTCTCAGCTCTCAGCTCTCAGCTCTCAGCTCTCAGCTCTCAGCTCTCAGCTCTCAGCTCTCAGCTCTCAGCTCTCAGCTCTCAGCTCTCAGCTCTCAGCTCTCAACTCTCAACTCTCAACTCTCAACTCTCAACTCTCAACTCTCAACTCTCAACTCTCAACTCTCAACTCTCAGCTCTCTCAGCTCTCAGCTCTCAGCTCTCAGCTCTCAGCTCTCAGCTCTCAGATCTCAACTCATCTCAACTCAACTCAACTCAACTCATATCATTGATTAGCGTTTCACATTGATAACGTTTCATATTGATTAGCGTGTCCCATTTTTTCTTAACGTTTCATATTTTTTTCGTAACGTTTCATAACGTATTCATCATTTTACCCCCAAGTGTCGAGCGTGCGTAAAGAAGTTTTACTTCAAAACGGAATTTAGTTCACCTAATAAATTATAACAACAGTTATTGATTCTGAGGCGGGACGAAGTTCACCGAATCAGCTAGTTTTAAATAAATTAAAAGAAAATACTTGGTTTCAAATCAATTTATTGATATATTTTGTTTATACATTGTCTAACGGTTTCGGTACCTCCCAACCATTATCGGGACTGTTTTAAAACTAATGCTAGTTAATATAAAATTAAAATTTTTAGGTTTCTAAATTAGAACAATCAAATCCTCCATTTAGCCTTCCCCTCCCCATCTCTTTTCCTCATCCCCTATTTTCTTACACCTCTCGAAATTTCTAATTTATTAAGATGTCTTCAGGCAGATAGACTCTATTTTTGGAAATAACGACGAGCAATTTAATCTCTCATCTTTTGAATTCCATTAAATATTTTGCAGGTTAAGAGCTTATAACCAGAGAATACCAGAAATATGTCATTTTTAAATCAGTGTTTAGACGTATTGACTCTTTTCCACAAAAAAAAAATTGATTCGAAAGATTGTTCTTTTATCTAGTAAACGTATGTTTAAAATTTTCAGAAAAAATGATAATTTTTAGTATAATAAAGTTATTTATTTATTTATTTATTTATTAATATTCAGGAAATCGACAGTTTACATTTATTTCAGTTTGTACATAATATTAAATAGCCAAAATAAAACCAATTATGAATTTCCTCCTTGTGACTTTACTTGTACTGAGACAGCATAATAAGAATGTAAATTAATTTTATAAAAAAGCAATATGAATCCAAAAATTTATATAAAACAAAAACCAAAAAACAAAAAACATAAAACAATTTTTTTCTTATATAAAATGAAAAATTACTAAACAAAAAAATCTATCAATACATTGGTAGCCATGGACAGAGGTTGTACATATAAATCAAATCAGAACAGAAATATAAAATAATAAAAACATAACATTATTCACGTAAAACATAACATTATTCAAAAAAATTTTAATTTCATTAAATTTATTATTTCACAAAAAAAAAAACATATCATTATTCACCATCAGAGAAATATTCTTTTACGGACCTCTTATATTTGGTAAGTTCGCAATTGAAAATGTCCACATTGGATAATACGTTATTATAACTATTGCATAGTCTGTTCAGGCAAGAATTCTGCTTACAGTTTGTCTTGCATTGATCCACCCTGAACAGGATAGAAGAGCGTGTTGAACGTGCAGGTACATTGAAATGAACTTTATTTAGCAACTCTGGGCATTGAATATCATTGTTAACTACTTTATACAGGAATAGTGCATCCATATGATGCCTTCGTACACTCAATGAATCCATTTTTCAAGTGTGAAGCTGCCTCTGCATAGTTATTAAATCTTACAAATGACTTATAACAAAGATATTTTAGGAATTTGTTTTGAATTGCCTCGATTTTGTTTATGTGAATTTTGTAAAATGGAGACCAAACAACTGATGCAAACTCCAGATGACTTCGTACATAGGCAAAGTAGAGTTGCTTAATGATATTGATGCTATTAAAAAGTTTTGTGTTTCTTATGATGAAACCTAACATTTTAGCAGCTTTATTTGTGATTTGTTGTATATGAAGGTTATATTGTAGTTTACTATCAAGGGTTATTCCAAGATCACGAATATCTGAGACTGTTGCAATGTTGTTGTTATTTATAGAATAATTAAATAATGTTTTATTTTTATTTCTTGAAAAGGTAATGTGATGACATTTTGAGACATTTAGAAATAGTTGATTTTGTTGGCAATAGGTAAATATATTGTTTAAATCATGTTGTAAATTGACACAATCATTTTGACTTTTTATTGACTTGTATAACTTGGCATCATCAGCAAATAATTCTATTTCAGAGTATTTAACAACATTGACCAAATCATTGATATACAAAATAAAAAAACAATGGTCCGAGATGAGAACCCTGTTGGATTCCAGAGGAAATTTCACTAAAATCTGATTCGAAGCCGTTTATTGCTACTGCCTGTGATCTCTTAAGTATATAAGATGTAACCCAACGAAATAAATTACCACGTATACCTAATGACCAAAGTTTTCTGAGTAATAGTTTTTGATTAATTTTATCAAATGCTTTGGCAAAGTCTGTATATATGCCATACCATAGGTCCTTGACGGATTTGTTAAAATTTCAATAAAGTACATTTATTATACAACACCCATTTCAAATCATATAATCATGCAGTAAAATAAATCAATACATTATCTGGTAAACGTATGTAACAGAATTTTAATTTTAGTTTAAATAAAATCATGAAAAATATATAAGTACATGTGTTTCTTGACGAAAATTGGACCGTTTGTGTATTTATTTGCGCACTTACAGACTAATATATTTCTTTTTTTTACATTCTTATTTTGCTGATACATTTTTAAAAAATGATAAATACTTATGATCAAAAAATAATTACAAGAAGTACATAATTTTAATAGTTTTATCGTCACGCCTTTCAGCATTTTTGGATGTAGGTATAAATTAAAGCAAATTTGGAATGAAATAAAATCGATATTGAGTTGTAATTATAAAAAGCTGGTACGGAGAGTAATTAATCTTTCTCATTGGAACCGCCCTGTATGATCGTAAGAACCTCTTTTGACGAAATGTGGATGTTTATACGCTCTTAAACACAATCTTGAGTACGGATATAATGGTTCCGCGACTATTAAATATCCCCGACAGAATATCCCCTAACAAAATATTTGCTAAAACCTAATCTAACAAAAAATGGGACAAAATAATACAGACATCCCATAAAGACAATAAATTATTGTTCAAAAATAGTAAAATATTCTTTTAGTATCGTCCTGGTGTAAGATCACCATTCAGAATTGAAACGTTACTTGAATGGCCTTAGCCATGTTTAGTGACCAGATCTGAATAGCTAGGTTCTTCCCTACCTTCATCTCCCCCATCTCCTTCCCTTCTTCACTACATTCAGAATCACAACATACCCCAATTGGGGATGCAATAGACTCACTGGCTCATCTGGCATGTATTCATATAAAAAATGGGACAAAAATAATACAGACATCCTCCAAAGACAATAAATTATTGTTCAAAAATAGTAACTAACTAACTAACTAACCGTTACACGCCGTTTCCCGCAGAGGTAGGCAGAGAGGATGGACCACCAAACAACTCCATCTTGGCACACACTCCTTGCCTCGTTCACATTCATATATCATCTCAACATGCTCTTCTATTATTCAGATCCTTGAAACGACCCGACTCAATATCTGATTCATTTGGTCATGCCTGTCTTCGTGCCTGTCTTTACTTGGTCGTGCCTGTGGTCGTGCTACGCCTTCGTCGGGCGTCCCCGACTTCTTCTACCATTCACATTTGCATCATATATTCTCCTTACACTCCTTTCATCGTTCATTCACTCTACATGCCCAATTCATCAGAGCGCCCCTTTCTTAATTTTACTCATTACACTTACATCAGCCTTGCATTCTTTGCGGATCTCCACGTTTCTCCCACGATCGTACATGGTTTTACCACAAATACGCCCCAGGGATCTCATTTCTACAGCATTCAGTCTACTTTCATCCTTCCTCTGCCAGATCCATGCCTTAGGTTTTAGTAGATATTTTGTTGGAGGATGTTTTGTCCGTAGGATATTTTGTCGGAGGATTTTTTGTCGCGGGATGAAACCGCTCAGTACCGGATATAATATCTCGTCATCACAATCCTTATAATTATGGTTAATGGAGGATTGCTAATTCTAATTAATAACCTGTCATTTCTGATGACAGTTTATATCCTTAACACGAAAGATAAATCATGACACAAAACTACGAGTAAATAATAATTATTCAAATTCACACACACCAAATTACACTAATGGTTTCCATTAAAAGGTTGGTCTATTTCACGTACAAATTTGTCTTGGTTTCAGTGCCGAAATACCCAACTAAACGGAGTGATATTTTAAAATTATGGTGAAGTACTGCGAAGAAATGAAAATACTTATTTATTTATTTGAACGCCATAAAATGGCTTTTACAATCAAGTGATAGATGAGATTACACAGTGATACACGGAAGGGTAAATATTTATTATTATAATAATAACAAATTAAAAATGCACATTATACCAAGTATGTATGATAACAACTAGTATTTAGTTATATGATACAATTATGTGTTACAACAAAAAAAAATGGTTTTAATTGATTATAGTAACAGAGATTTCATTTAAGAGGAAATAACAAGACGAAACCGGAAATATGTCATTTTTAAATCAAATTTTAGACTTTTGACTACTTCAATTAATTAAATTAAATACTTCAGTTTGTCTATTTACTTACGATCTTACAAACTAATATTTAAAAAAAAAAATACTTTCTTATTTTGCCTAGACATTATTGAAACATTATAAATACTTATGATAAACAAACAATTACAAAAAATACATAATTTCAATAGTTTTATCATCACTAATTTGAGAATTTTTAAATGAAGGTATTTATCAAAGCAAATTTTGAATGAAATAAAATCGAAATTGAGTTATTATGTTAACATGCTGGTATGGAGAATAATTATTCTTTCTCATTGGAACCGCCCTGTACAGTTGCAAGGGTACGATTGCAAGATCATCGTTCGTCGAAATTTAAACTCTCGGCCGCTACTCTTAAGCAGAAAAAATAGGTAAATAAAGTTACTTGTTAGAAAAGTTGTCAAAATCAAGTATAATATACTTTATTTCTATTTTTTGCATAGCTTATCGGTCCGAGTGGTTAGAGAATTTGTTGGAGAATTGATCAATTTCGTTATTATACAAAAATGATACATGTGCGAGAGAGTTGGTAGAAAATTACAATATTTCTTTTGATTGTTTCATATTTTTTGCGAGGAGACTTATGGTTTCCTCCTTTACCGCCCACGTCACAACTTATTTTTATATTGAACGAAGCTACATTTATTTAAGCGACTCTAGATCCTCTAATGTCCATGCATACGGGGTTGGTAAGCAGTATGCAAGTATTTACATTAACATAATACAAAAGAGAAATAAATGTGGCAGCCCGTAAAATAATTCTAATATTTGTTAATTAATTCCAATATTTATTAATATTTGTCCATTAGTCAATGTTCCTATTTTTTCAATATAGTTTTGTGTTGTTTGTTACAGTTAGACAAGTGATATAAGAGCAACCATGAGTTCAGCCGAAGCCTTGCAAGCCAAGAAGCTGAATCTGGAGAAGGCAGCCAACTTCATGCGGCAGTACCGCGACCCTGACTCCAGGGAGCTGAAGAAACTGTCTGCCAACCAGTTCATGGAGGTCTGGAGCCACTACGACAAGGATGGTAAGTAACCCAGCTTATTTTTTTCTTACTTTTTTTGCTCTTCTTTTCATTCATTTCAATTTTTGAAGTGAAACTTATTTAGCACGGTTGTGATTTGAAACTCGATGAAACGGAAATGAACGACACTAAAAAGAGACAAACACAAACATCTACATATAGAAGTTAGCCTGCGAGAGAATGAGATAGAATGAAAGCTTACCGCTTTGACTATGAGTTCAATTTTCAAGGATCCTATTGGTTGAGATTGTGTGATGATGGTTTCACTTCAATCGCGTGAGAACTGCACACGATTTTTATTTTTATTTTCATACACAGTGTGTGTGGACGTACTTGACTTACTTCAAACAGCGATTCCTTACATTATTTGGAGTAAAAAATTCAAATTAAATATTCGGTCTCCGGTGACTCTTTGGTTGTTATTTTTTTTTAAACTTTAATCATTAAAATTCGGAAAGGTAGGATCGGGGTGAGGGGTTGGACGGTTACTCGGCTAAGTGACCAGTAATGAATGATAGGTGGAAGATTTTTTTGCTTGATGAAAAAAAATTGGGAAAAAAACATCAAAAAGTTAAAAACTGGCTAAAGTAAGTCAAGTATACATATATTTTACCTTTATTCTTAGTTACTTTTTCTTCTACTGTTTCCTTTTTTTTCATTTCATTTTGTTATATTTTTTATATTTATTTTTTTTTTTTTTTTTTTCCCAATTTTTACATTTGGCATATACAATATTATAAAAAATGTAAAAATAATGGGAACCCACTAAGGCGCAGCCTGTGCGTGGGTTATATGGTTAAATACATTATATTATTGTACCTAGAAAGAAACAATACAGTTGGAATATAAAGAGAAATCATGATTACATTTTGTCTGAACAGCTTGTGTAAAAAGTGTATGCACTAATAATTATGTGCTATAGGTTCATATTTACATTCTTAAAATTATTATTGCTTTTATTTACCATTACCACCATTTTTTTTGTACCTAATTGTAACTTTCATTTTTTTAACTTTGATTTTTCCTTTTTTATTCCATTTTCCTTTTTTTTTCCTTTTATTTTCGTTTCACGTTTACTAAAACACCATGACCTATATATGTTCGAGATATTTGTGAATAAATATAGTGTCCCAAAGCTTGTTACCAGCGAGGCGTTGCGGGTTCAATCATCATCTACATAAATCCTCCATAATTGCACAAACAACATTTTATGTCAATTATGACGGTAGTAATGATAGTAGGAGAAATTCAAGCACACTTAGATTAATTCTAACTTGGCAATGTATCACTTTGTTTTAAAGAAAAGAGGAAAAAAGACAATGAACAAAAAATAGAACTCACCAAAGTCCATCCATGAAACCGAGTTGATTAAATTCCTAACTTTACCATTACCACAAACCTCATAAATCATCCTTCCGAGGTCTCGCCAAAACTTGGTTCCTCTTATTGTCATATTAAGGCTGTGCGGGGCCGGATGTGTCTTCTGTCAGAATACGGCGGAGTTCTCAGAGAGGAGGAAGCGGAAATTGAGATAACATTAGGGATGAAGAGAAGCCTCCCTCTTTGCGGATATCCGGGCGTAATATTATTGTACTAAGTATCAGAGATTAGGCAAATCAACAAGGATCTATAAATGTGTAAATAGTTGTTTAGGCTGAAATAATTATTATGAGGTTTGTTAATGGGATAGAGATAATATGATTTGTTATATTGATTTAGATCTGCCATGAGTATACTTGTTAGGGACATAAATTAACCTCTTTCAACATAGATAATCTCCCATAGTAACTCGTATTATTTACTTAATTTGGGCTGATATGCATTGTTTATATATCTTATATATTTATATCTAACAACTCCTCAAATTTTTCATTTTCTAATAATTCTCTAACTTCTTCATCTTCTTGTAACCCAATCGAACTATATATCATTTTCTTATTATAGAAGATCTGTGTGCATAGTATTAAGAGCAGGCAAAGCATAATATATTTTTATTTACTATCTAAGCAGCATTGTATGTATGTATAAGACTGATTACTGTGATTTATATACCAATAATTCCTAAATATATTAATAAAAACTTATCTTTTCCAATAATTCTTTAACTTCTTCACCTTATTCTTATAATCCAATATAACTACATAAACTCTTTTATTGTAGAAGAATTTGTGCGCATAGTATTAATTATCGATAATATTCAACCTATACTAATAAATGTATATCCGCAAATTGTAAACTTCACCCGCCATAACACAGGGTCATCCCTAGCATGGAGGGTGAAATATCATAAAAAAACTATATGTACTTTTGATTATTCATGTATTAAATAAATAAAAATAAATAAAGAATTATTGGTTCGAAACTCATCGAAGGAAGGGAAATGTTTGAAGTTTTCATTTATTTATTTTTATTTTTTTACATTGGCTCCACACAGGAGACTCTGAGAAAAATAATTCCTCTCAAGCCTTACGTCATATTTTTGGGTGCTGTGTGTAGGGTCTTTTTAGGAAAGGAAGGAGAGAAAGTTCTGGGAAAGAAAAGGGTATTAGGGGTGGGTAGAAATCTGAGTGTCAGTGTATCTAGGAGTGAGTGAGTCACTATCGCTCTAACCCCCCTGAATACTGACCGAAAAGGACAATTGCACCTCAGGTTGATATTACCTAAATAAAGTCATCAAAATCGAGGTCTTGTATTTCTCATATTTCTGCTTCAAAAATCGACTTTTTTATATGTTTTTTACTAACTATAATAGAAGAAATTATACTATAGTTTTTTTACGTTTTGACATTTAAAAATGCACAAATTCTGAATTTCTATTGATGGCGTTCAAACTAGGCAATTTTTACGATTTTTGGTGGGTCCTAAATCCTATAAGAAGTAACTTATCAAAAAAAGCAAAACAAATCGACACGCTAATGGCCGATATATATATTATATTAAAATATATTTGCATTAGTGTTAAAACACAGAGAGGAAATCGAAAATATATTTGTACGAACGAAACGCTGATCGTTTCCTCTCAAACATACACAGCGATTCCCAAAAATAACCCAATGTTGTACTAGAATGATAGTTTTATACCTACATAGGCAAAGGACTAACACAATAATATGTGACGGGTTATTTTTTACGTATAAGTAAAAAGGGAAGATAATCAATCATTTCCTACTACTGGGTGAAAGTGTGGTTAATTGGGTGTCTCGTGAAATATAGTCCTTGTTGTGGCAAGGACTAAGTGCCGGGTAAATACGTCTTTCATCATTTCCGAAACACTACACTTCTTCCTGTTTAATCCTGAACAGAAAGGATTAGGGACTTCTATATAGGATAAAATAACAAATAAGGAATCGTACGAAAATAGAGTTCGAAAAAAGGGTTTAGACCACGATGATATGGATATATACCAATAGAAGCGCGTTGTAGATGATGTATGTGCTTGAAGTAAGCTATTTTTTTATGAGATTTATTGAATTTTAACAAAACAACGTATAGTCGCATATATTCTCTGCGAATTGATTCAATAATTGTGCCCTAACCCGTAATAATGTTGTATCCAATGAAACTATCAATGTTGAGTTATTGATGGAACAAAGTTGGGCATATTAATATGCATCCTTTAGATAGGAATTATGGTAAAGAATATTTTTTAGGCGTTTGGCAGCATTTTATTGTTTGGTTTGTCGATTTACTGTATAATGCCATTTTTAGAAATCATGAAACATGGTTTAATTCGTGAGAATAAATGGAGAAAACGAACGTCTTATGGCTTCAACTAGTAAGACTTCATAGCCAAGAAACTGAAGAGTGCAGAAACTTCGTCCAGAAAAAAAATATTGAGGCTGCTTTTTAGCCATTGAAACAGTTTTGTGGAATAACGTTGTAAGTTGATCTGAAGACAATATCTCGAACGTAAATGGTTTCGTTTATTCAAATGGTTTTTTTGTTATTTAACGCTCCGTTACTGGCCCTAAAAAGAAGAAGATGGAGAGATATGAAATTACGAATGTTAGAGGAGAGCGGTAAAATTTACAGCGTTAAAATCGATGCGAAAATTGTGAAAATCTTTAATAAAACACGACTCGTTTAAAATAGAGCAAAAATCTCTTCGGGGCTGTCTAAAACAGTATTTAAAGAAACACTGCGAATTTTTTCATACATATAACTTGTAAAATAACGGAAAAAGACTTGAAAATAAAATAATAAAAATTCTATCAAGGGAATTTCATAAAATTTGCGTTTCAGCGTGGGGAATGTACAGATATTATCTTCAAAAATAACATATATTTTTTTAAGAGCTTAAAAACTTCAAATGTTTAAGGGAGGTTTGCAAGAAATCGGTAGAATTCGGCCTCTTAAAATACATCAATGCCATGTGTAAATTTATGTAAGAAGCACATGTTACTTTCTGTTAGGTACGAAGGTTAAAATAAGTGGGCTCAATTGAGCCATTGCCCGGAAATATGTTATATCCAAAAATATTATTGTTCCGAGATAAACGGAAAAAACGGTACAGTTGTCTCACAACAATTATGTAACATTTAAAATTCAATAAACATACAATTCTTAAGATGAAGCCATACTAAATAATGCAAAATCATACAAAATCTTATGTTTTAGTTTTGAAAATTTGACCGCTTAGAAGTATTATAGATGCTTCATTTAAATACTGCGTGTAGAACATACCTTGGCCCTTAAAAATATTGGTCATTTTTTTTAATAAGTCTTTTAATAAGCTTAGAAAAAAATAAAGTATTAGGTCTATAAAAAACATTTTTAACTGAAAACTCTCCTACTCATAAACACTTTTTCGGACATGGTTTTATTGCATAATGTGGCAAATTCAGTTTCTTATATAATTATCGCGAAAAAAAATGATATTTACGCCCAAACCTCACAAAATAAAATATAATATGCATTTTAGCGTTTGTATTTTTGACATCACGGCGACAATACGGCAGTCGATGAATTTGTTATATCAAAGTGAACCTTATACCGTCCACCGAAGAACGACTGGCAGCCGCCCCGATTTTCTGTCACTACTCCTCCGAACGGAGCGGAGAGAAGCCGTGTTATGCTCCGCGCCGCTTATTTTCGTGAAATCAATTTAAAAAATCCATTTTATTACAATAAACAATGCATAAAAAAGGAATTAATATTTTTTACAGGCCTTTACGAAATCAACATGTAAAAAAAAATCTCTAATATCTTTTCCAACCTTTCCAAAAGCTTTTTCTCAAGTATTTTTAAACTCCTCCCATAAAAGGGCGTGAATTCCGATTTCGATTTTTTCCTGTACTAGTGGATCGCCTTAAGAATTTTAAATGAAAAATCGCGAAGAAAAAAAATGAAATCAGAATTTATTATAAGAATTCATGCTGAATTAGTGGAAAACGAACGAGAACGAAATGTGAAAGAGGAAGGTGGGGGAAGTAACACTTCAGTTCAGAATAGTAATCTTTCAACAGGGCATAACTGAGAATTTCTTCCACTCTGGAACGTGCCGCAAATATACTATTTTATATCATTATAATTAATTGTGAAACAACACGATTTAAATAAATTTAATTTTTACTTGCCTACTTCGGAATTTGAACCCACGACATATAATAACATCGATAATCGAGAGCCTGTCCCCTCGGCAATGGAGGCCGTTCTTCAGCGATAAAATTCTACTGAACTACATTAAACTCTACTTTCTAAAGAAACGTGAACATTAATTGTTAGTTTCTTCAGTATGATTTATGCCTTTGAATTTTTGACATAACACGCTCCGTTAATTACTACTTATTCGTCATACCATTAGAAAAATTATTTATTAGCTTGTTTTAATAGAAAAAAAAGTACCTAAATTCATTAAGGTGTAGTCCTTGAAATAGGTAATTCATTTAAATCCTTCTAACACGCGACACAATACTATTACAAAACATACATTTTGAACTTGATGTTTTTTTTTTACATTAGCTCCACATAGGAGGCCCTGAGGAAAAATTCCTTGTAATTAATTTTGTATCATTTTTGGGGAAAGTGTGTGGAGGGTTTTTTAGAAAAGGAAGGAGAGGAAGTTCTGGGAAGGAAGAGGGTATTAGGGGTGGGTACGAATCTGGGGATCGGTGTGTCCAGGAGTGACGGACGTATTAATCCATCCGTCCCACTGCGGTGAAAGGCGATGTTCCGAAAGAGCACGGATGGAGAAGTCCAAGAGACTCCCTCAACCATTCTCTCGCGATGCAGCTGGTGAGCAGACGCATCCGCTGCCAAGACCCGGACAAACCTTACCCCATGAACCCGGACACCCCTGCTTAGTCACCAATCGTAGCGAACCACTTGGGGTGACCTATGGCAGAGGTGTTGGTTCCAATAAATGGTTCTCGGGGCTGCGGTACCCATATCTGCCTGCCAAATTTATTTAGGTAAGATAATAGATATTTTACATTGGCTCTACACGATTGTAAAATTGATGGTTGTAAAAAAGTTAATACCTAGATTATTTATTAAAAATACACATTTTAAAATTGAGAGGTGTATATGGGTACCGCCGCACTCGGAACCATTTATTGCATTACCAACAACTCTGCCATGGGTTACCTCAAATGGTTCACCACCTTGATGTTTTAGCAGGGGTGCCCGGGTTCATGGGGGTGAGGTTTGTACGAATCTTGACAGCGGATGCGTCTGACTACAGACTGCGCGGCAGGCCGGATAGGTAGAGATTGGTTGAGAGAGACAAGGAAGACCTTTTAAACTTTTCAGCCATCGCCTTGAACCGCAGTGGAAGGGATGGATTCGTACGTCCGTCACTCCTGGACATATTGACCCCTGGATTCATTCTTCCCCTCATACCTTTTCCTTCCCAGAACTTCCTCTCCTTCCTTTCCCTAAAAAGAACCTCCACACAGTATTCACAAAGATGACATAGGTCCCGAGGGAAATTATTTTCTTCAGGGCCTCCTATGTGGAGCTAATGTGAAAAAAACGATGTTGAATTATAATATTATTTAAGTGGTAAAAAAAAAGCTTTACAATTTTGTAAAGCTAAAAATTAACCTTCAAACCAAAGCTGTCACCAAACTGAACACGGCTTTGAACAATTAAACCTTAACGTAGGTTCTCGTAAAAAGCTTTATCTTTAAACGTAGAAAAATAATAACAATAATAATTAAAGTGAAAATGTCGGAATTGTTAGTGCGAGAAATGATTGTCGCTTTTAATCATGCTTCAAATTTATTTAATTTTCCTTTGTGTTTTTTGTAATATCGAAATAACAAAGCGAGCGTATAATTGTGTAATTAAAAAGTAATTACAGTCATACGTCCCTTTAATTTACTCTAGGTCAATTATTTTACCTTCACCATCTAGAATATAAATCACATGACCTATTTTCTATTAAGACTCTCAGATCGAAGAATTATACCCGACATAAGATTTATGTTCAAAATTGTAAATAGTATAATGGACAGTCCTTATTTAACTAAGCTCATTGAATATTATATCCCTACGAGAACCACTCTTTCTAAAATCCTGTTTAAATGTAACAATAATATAATCAGCACAAATTTTTAAGATTTATTAACTTCAAGTTACACATACCTATTCAACACATTAACTACACATCCTTACTAAATACACTTAAATTGCATTCCCTAGAAAACAGAAGAAAAATAAATGACCTAACTTTTTTGTTTAAAATTATTCATTCTGAATTAGATTGTTGCGAACTCCTGCATCTCATCGATTTCAGGGTACCCAATCGAGCAACGAGGCAAAACGTATTATTCTGCAACAATAATTCTGGGACGAACTACCACATTCACGCACCTATTTCTCGACTTCACACATTAGGAAACAAATTCACCTCTAATATCGATGTATTTAACACAAGTTTATCATTATTTAAGAAATACCTGAACGATACTTTTATGTAGAATATTTTGATATTTAAGGAGCATCACATAGGGGCTTATGCATTTATTCGTATATTTCTATATTAATACACAATGTAAAAACTTGTTACCATTTTATTTTTATGTATCTTGCATTTCGTCATGTATTTACAACTTACAACTTTCTCTTTTATTGTTAAGTATAATCTTTCCTTAATTTATCTGTGTACTCTTTATGACGTGTACTAGTTATTTTTTATAGTTTAACTTTTGTTTTTAAAAACCTGTCTCTGTATTATAAACATTTAATGTAAAAGCCCACCAGGGCGTTGAAAATTAATAAATAAATAAATAAATAGGACTGAGTATACGAAACACTCGCTTGTACCAAGGTTACATAAAGTAACTAATATATATATGGAGATGTGGCAGTGATGACAAGAGAGCCATTATTGTGAAATGTTTTAAATCGATATTATATTTATATATACTACACATTGTAATTGTATCTCTGATGTCACTTCTCAATTTAATCAGTTTTATGGTATGTTTATGTCGTTTAAATTAAATAAATAAATACATTTTAACAAGATGGTTTGGTCATGTAGAGCGGATGTACGAAGACATTAGAGAATATGACATGAAAGTGAAAGAAAAATTAAGACAAGGACTGTAAACCTCTCTAGGCTAATTTGTTCGCTTTTTGGAACAACACATAGAAATAGTTTTGTCTCCCTTACTATCGTAGTGATAAATATAATCTAAACGGTATCGGAAAGAGAAAAGACCGCGCTGTATATTCAAATCTCAAAGTTAACCACAACATAATTAAAATGTACACCTTTATGAAACCAAAATTCAACCGCAATTTGAAAAAGCATTATGAAACTTTGTACATTTTTTATGTATTATTTTTTCATGAAACGATAAAAAAGTGAGGTGATGATTGCGTTTATATTTTTTATTTATTTATTTTTATTTAAGTATTTATTGATCTATAAACGTGATGTTTACAATATATTATTCGATGCCTGTCTCGCTAGGGTATACCTGTGATGACACAGGCGTAGAGGTACAGGAATTTCATATATAAGAGTATGTCATAAGAATATTTTAGGTTAAAGTCATGTTAATTTGAATACAATTAAAACACAATATACCAGAGAATAAAAGAATATCCTAAGAATATTTAAGGTTAGATAGATATAAATTTGAATACAATTAAATTTAAAAATGATTGAAAGTGTGGGTAAACCACATAAAGAGAGTTTTCTTATAAATGTAGGAAGAGATACAGTACAGTAGTAAATCCTGTCAAATCTATTTATGGAGTTAGATTATTTAGGATTTTATAATTTTAATTTGTTTTACATGGGTAAGGACGTGTGTACATTGATATTTCTGTCTATTTGTAGTTTATTTTACATATGTTTGCAATAGTGTGACGACCAGTACTTATAATCCTTGAACTTGTTTGAATTTGGTCATTTATTCGGTTTGTCTAATCGTAGCTGGTAGTGTCTTGTGTAGTCTGCAAGCTATGTATTTAAAGTGTCTTTGTCCAAAGGTGGTTTAAGAAAAGGGAGTTTGAAGGAGTTCTTTGTTTATGGCTCGGGTATTGTGTATCGTTTGTGTTGCTTTGTATAGGGTTATATTGTTTTTATGTAAATTAACTAAGATGGATCTTGCGTAGAGCTGTTTTATGTCCACAACGTTGAAGGTGTTAAATAAATAAATAATAGCCTTTATTCAGACAGTAAACTACATTATATTATTTATAATATTTATAACACTTATCATTTAACGACTCACTGTCTGCATGTCACTAGTTGACAAAGGCCTCCTCCAACTGTTGCCATTTATCTCTATCATTAGCTACTCTTGTCCATGTACCACCTGCTATGGCTTTGATGTCGTCAACCCAACGTCTAAATGGTCTACCTCGTTTTCTCTTCTTGTCATTTGTGAACCAATTCATGACCACTTTTACACTTCCTCTGATTGTGTGGCCTGACCACTAATACACTTGTCTAATAAAATATGTGAGTTACCAGTAATTTTGAGCCATTTTTAAAACCTTTTAAAGATTTCAGTAAAAAATTACAAGGTTATTTCTAATAATAAAAAATGGACAGCGGTTCTCCTTTCAAAAACAGTTTCTAGTTTTAGGATATGTTCACAAATATTCCATTTAGTTGGATTTTATTTCAAAGCGGAAATATTCTGACCTACTGACAGAATATGGTCGAGGTCCAAGGGTTTAAGTTTTCAGGTCACTTTAGTAGAAAAACCACTCTGGATTATAAGTAGTTAGAATTTATTCATGGCGAAATGTTTACATGGTGACTTGCATTTTTTTTAAATTCTACCCAGATAAACACTGGCTCCGTCCTCCTATTATGGTTATGAATGAATTGCTTATCCCGCTTGCGAATAAGAAAAAAGAATGTTTTATGAAGTCCTATTGTATCTGTAAGACGTCATCTATAGTCCAGGGGTAAGGCTCTTGACTTGAAACGTATCCCGGCGTGGGCGAATAAATTTTGTTTGATTAACTTGTTTTATTTCACAATTAATTCACGGCACGTTCCAGATTGGAAGATACTTATCTCAATATCGCTCTGATGTAAGACCACCATTCAAAATTGAAACGTTGCTTGAAATGGCTTTAGCCGTATTTGGTGATCACATCTGAATAGCCAAGTACTTCCTCAAATTCCTCCTCCCTATCTACTTCCCCTCCCCACTATCTTCAGCCTCACAAAATACCCAAATTGGGGATGCCTTAGTCTCACTGGCTCCAGACGGGAGCAGCTTGGAGTCTAATGAGACATATACATAAATTAATTAAAAAAACTAAATGACATGTGTGTAAACAATGGAGATCATAATAACACTCTTCATAAACCATCTGAGAACTGCTTTATCGTAAAGCAAGTTTTATCAGAAATGACAACAGGGTTTAGTCAAGCTCCGAACCCAACACCTTTGAATTTGCCTTGTAGAGGGCGATGATAGTTACCTTATAAGCATTTTGCTTTTTTAAACAGCACCTCTACATCATATAGTAGATACGAATCTGTGTAGGCAGAGAGGATGGACTGCCGCATAACTCTGTTTTGATACTCGTGCACTCCTTGCTTTATTCACATCGTCTCATATATACACACTCTTCTATTATTCTAGCTTTTGATTTCGTTTGTTTTTTTTTTATTAATATATACACAGTCCATTATGATACAAGTTTTGGGTTTCTTAAATTAAATTATTACATCGTTATAATACCTATTAAACTTAACTAAAAATGTATGGTAATAGAATAAAGAGGAAGAAAGTGTGTGAAGAAATACATAGAAATTGCTCGTGATATGTATGTTAAGTCACTAAACGTAGCGAACCAGACAGTCTGCAGTCAGACTTCCTTCGTGTTCCACGCCAAGGATTGGCGCACAGAGAGAGAGGTTATGTTTGCATGGAATCTTTTTGCAAGTAAAAACACTGGTTGTTTTGTAATGGATTAGATTGATTCTATTCTGAGCATCAAAGGTCATCCGAGTTTCAAATTGTAGCAACAAGCTTATTTATAGACCAAGAAAAAATGTTTACGATTGACCACAGACAAGAGTGCTAGTAGACAAAAAATGCATTGAAATGTATCGTAAAGGGTGACATATACCAACACCTCCTGATCTAGGAGGTTTTGCATAGACGCGAAAGTTATGAGTAAAAGACTCTACACATCGAGATTAATAAAAATGTTAAAAAAGTGCTCAGTGCAAAATTAAGTTAAGTATTTGAAATAGGACAATCACAACACACAACAGGGGTGACCTATGGCAGGGATGTTGGTTATCCAATAAATGGTTCCTGAGCGGCGCGGCGGTAGAGGAACTCGTCGTCCAAATTACATATTTAATTAATCTGAAAATAGATTTGTTATTTCCAATAAATGATCTTGTATTTTCATTTAAAACAGGTATTCCCATCTTGATACTAGTCTAAGACAAAAACGGCAAACTCCCACGACCTTTTCACCTTTTTATTAAAGAAACTCTTAGGTATAAACCTCCAGAACAGGGTACAAATACTATAAATAATAGTGTAACCTTTCCCAGGTTTAGATATTTGTGGACAAAGGTAGTCTACACACTAAACTACTTATGGGTATAGGAACTATCTGTACGCATGAGGAGGTAACGGGAAATTGATCGGAGCTTTTCTACGGACAAGGGAGCAAATGTTTAACGCATCACTTGTTAAAGGAAACTGTTAAAAAATGGTAGAAAATATCTGTCTCATATTTATTGAGCAAAATGGATTATTTTTTTACTTTATGAATTTTGAAATGATGTGAAAAAGAAGGTTTTTTTTTTACTTTGTCTTGAATTTATGTCATACAGATGCATTGTTGTGTACAGTACGTTTAATACTTGTTATATTTTTTGATATAATACCAAGAACAAAAACACTATGGGGTATTTAGGTGTGAGACAAATGTTATAAATCAAATAGGGATTCGATATTGTACTTACAAGTTTATTAAAAAAATTACATTTAAATATACCACACCATAATTTAATATAACATATGAAAAATTTGTACAAGAAAGTGGAGAGCGATAAAGTAACGATGTACAAGGCTGTTTATTATCCGGCAGTTTAGAATAGGTTTGGTATCGCGAAACTGCGACTCCATTGTATCTTTGGCGGTCAAATGCTGCAGAGCAAAGCCCCATGCAACCCCCGAAGGACCAGTCTCGAAACTACGTGATCGTTTAGTTACAGGGACGATTAACATGCATACACTTGCAAAACCTGATGGATAGTCAGTCGATGGTTCAGATCTGGGCTTTTGGAAAATAAGATAAACCCAGATTGAAAAAAGGAAAATAGGACTCACCGTTGCAGATGGGGCCTCACTGATCTCCAGGTTTGGTGTACACTTCACAATGTTATATTTAAATTACGAAATCTTAATATTCTTAGAGCAAGTTGTTACGATACATGCGCCCTGTCTGAGATGTTAATTTACACTGATCTTCAAATAATCACACTGTTAGCTCTTCTTCTTGCAACAATTGCCTTTTTTAATGGTGACATTTAGGATGGGAATATTAGGCAGGTGGGATAATTTCAGGATTTTTACATGTGCTACCCACCAAGTCTGCGAATGCAATACCTAAACAATCCCATGTAATAATTCACGAACACTATTGGTGTACGCGGGACCAATAGGAATGCTGCGCGACTGCAAATCGCTGGCCTTTTCGCCTTCCACAACACTGTGAAATAAAACTGTAAACATTTCAAATATTTATATTTATTCTTCAAACATACTTTGTGTCGTCATTTTAAATTAAACAAAAACAAATAACTTTGTAAAAACACCTTATAAAAACCATAACTTTATATAATCAATATTATCAACAAGTTTTGTCTATTGCTATTTTTAATATTAAACTTATCGTGATGAAAAAACCTTTGTTTTCGAAATATATTGATAATATTGATTGTATAGTGGTGTTTTCACAAAGTTATTTGTTTTCATTTAGTTTGGCGTACAATTTTACCTTTACCAGAAAAGACCTCATGTTTTTGACATGCAAAGAATTAATACGACATAAATAAACCAGAATAAAGGAAAATTAATGTTGTGGAAACTGTACCGCGTAGGAAAGTCTACGTGAGATGATATACGACGAAAAGAGGTAAAAACCGAGGTAGCACAATGGCGCACAATATTGTAGTACAAAGTGTGTTGATAAATGTGTTTTGATAGAGTTCGTCGGAGGAAATAAAAGCAAAAAAAGAAAATGATGGATACAGCTTGTTTATGTACTGAATCAGCCTCCCCTTACAAAAATGATCCATTCTTATATCTTACCTAACCTAACTTATCTTAATGCAGTCTATTCTTGCATTGTATATCCACTGAAAAGATAATCACATTATGTGTGATCCATACCGATTTAAAAGAAAACTGATGCCGCCAGTATAACATAATTTGTTAGTATTGCGCAGCGTCCCAGATCGTGATGTCCAGAAGTCGCAGTCAGGGTGTAAGGCTGAACTGCTTTGTTGGCTTCCTTCTTTCCATGCCAAGGATTAGCGTACTTTTTGTGAGAGAGATTGTGGTTTGAGATTATCCTTGTTAGTCAAAACACTTGTGTTTGTACTGGATATAATTGTTACTTTTATTTAGAATAATTTCACAGTGAGAGAGAGTGACTGGCAATTAGTATTAAAAAGAGAACTTGCAAAACACAACAAGCTTATTTATAAAACAGAAAGAAAAAGTTTGACGTGACCACAGACAAAAGAGATTATAGATACAAAATTCATTACAATATTTAATTAAGAGGTGGCATAGACATGCAAAGTTAAGGTGAAAGGCTCTACACATCGAGATTAATTAAATAAGAAATAAAAGTGTCTAGAGTTGAATGGCTTTAAATATGAAATACTCGTAGGACAATCACAACAAAACACAAGTATTACTTTTTTTTTTTTTTACATGAATACCTCACAAGAGTCCCAACTGCTCCCGTCTGAAGCCAGTGAGACTATGGCATCCCCAATTGGGGTATGTCATGAGGCCGAGGGTAGTGGGGAGGGGAAGGAGATATGAAAGAGGAAGGTGGGGAAGAACCTGGCTATTCAGATCTGGTCACCAAACACGGCTAATGCCGTTTCAAGCAACGTTTCAATTCTGAATGGTGGTCTTACACCAGGGCGATACAGAGAGTATCTTCCACTCTGGAACGTGCCGCAAATATACTATTTATTATTTTAAATTAATAAATTGTGTAATAACACAAATTAATCAAATAAAATTTATTTGCCACGCCGGGATTCGATCCCGCGACCTTCGGTGCGCGAGTCAAGCGTCTTACCGCTGCGCTACGCCGGCCGTCATTACTACCTGAAGGACTGTACATCTCCGTTATCTTAAAAAAGAATCGTTGAAGTTTCATACAGCATCCCAGATCAGAGAAAGTGTCAAAATAAAATTGACAAAACTTATAATTTCTCAGTTACAAAAATTTTACTACAATTACCGGACCAATTTTTCGAGCCATTTTTTTTCCAAATTCCAATTTCAAAAATTTATAAACATGGAACATTTCCAACTTCACATGATACCAAATATATAATATCATAATATCGAAACTCCTTGAATTTTTTTTACTGAAAACATAAATTTTCCAAGATCAAAAGTTCTCCCACCATGAAAATTTCCAGAACCTAAAATAACAAAATCAAAAAGATAATTTACTAAACGTTTATTTGAAAAATTACCCATTTTTATTGTCTCATTTCAAGTACATCATTGAAAAAGAAGTTAATATTATTAAATGTATGAGAAATATTAAACAGAACAAAACATAGAATTTTTTTTAAAAAACAAACGGTCGCATCTGGGACTCGAACCCATGTTCTTTTGTCTTTCCGTGTGTATTATAAATAAGGTGGAAACCTCAAGGTCGGGACCCAGATTATTCCAAACGCCAGCCAAATAAGACACCGGAGCCCATTGTCAATCTATTACAATAAAGTCCGAAGTGTTTATTGATCGCGAAGTTTGTAATAAAAAATTGAGACTTTATTCAGAATTTGCGAACCCCAGAGTTGGAACAGTAACTTTTTAGTTAAGTCTCCAAATTTTAAGTCAAGTTTAATGTTTTTTTAAAACGTATTACTTACTACGGCACAGGGGTCACAAGCGACGATGAAATTATCATAAAACTAATTTTATCGGGGGAACTTGTTTTTAATAGCCCCCTTAAGCAGAATTTTGATAATTAAATCTTGTATCTAAATCCGGCATTAACCCGTAGAGGGGAGTTATCGAGTTTAGGGGAAGCTACGAAATTTTACACTTGGAAAAAAAGTATTGTGACTTACGGTTATATAGTTTAGTTTAAAGGATCATAAAATGTTTTAGTTGCCTGTAAATCCTACATACACTAAACCCATCAAATATCTCCACGTAGAACCTTTTTGAATTCATAAGTACTAACATTGAAGAAAATCTATTGCTTTTCTTTATGTGAATACCTCAAAAGAGTTCCAATTATTCCCAACCGTCTGGAGATAGTAATACTATTGCTTTCTAATAATTGCATAACGCCATAGCTCACCATTTTATATAGATCATTATATACATATTTATTGATATATATATTATTTTTTTTACATTGGCTCCACACAGAAGGCCCTGAAGAAAATAATTCCTCTCAGGGACTATATCATATTTGGGGCGGCTGTGTGGATGGTCTTTTTGGGAGAGAAAGTTCTGGGAAGGAAAAAGGTATCAGGGGTGGGTAGAAGTCTAGGCGTCAGTGTGTCCAGATGTTTCAAGAAAGTTGTTTATTTTTATGTGAATACCTCACAAGAGTTCCAGCAGCTCCTGTCTGGAGTCAGCGAGACTATGGCATCCCCAATCTGGGTATGTTGTGAGGCTGAAGGTAATGGGAAGGGAAGGAGATGTGGAAGAGGAAAGTATGTAAATACCTGGCTATTCAGATCTAGTCACCAAACACGGCTAAAGCAATTTCAAGCAAGGTTTCAATTGAGAATGGTGGTCTTATACCAGGGCGAAACTGAGAGTATCTTCCACTCTGGAACGTGTTGCAAATACACTATACATGGATAGGTCTAAAGGTCTCCCTCAACCAGTTTCTCCTAATACACCAACTGCCCCGCAGTTAGTGTATTATTTTTAATAAAATAATCATTATGAAACAACACGAATAATAAAAATATTTTATTATTTAGCTTTTTGAATTTATGTCTACTTCCAAAATAAGAAATATACGTTATTTGAAAATACAAAAAGATTCCATTTTCAATTCGAGTAGTTCAAATTTTATCCGCAGAGGCTGGCCGCACTGAAAAATAATTATTCAGAAGCCTCAACGTAATCCATTAGAATGTTAGAAGGAATGAAATCGTTGAGAAAAAACATTTTTTGTATTTTTAACTTAAAGTCAAATACTCAAAATTGAATTGAATTGTAATACTAATTTACAATTTTGAGAGGCTGGTACGAGTACCGCCGCCCCGGGAATCATTTAGGTATCGCTAAGTTTGGTGACTTAGCAGAGGTGACCGGGTTCATGAAGTGAGGTTTGTCTATGTCTTGGCGGCCAATGCGTTTGCCGACCTACCTAACCTAACCAGAACGGTTGATACTCAAATTGTCGCCTTGGTGAAAGACAATCAAACAGAACTTAAACGATGATCGAAATGGCTTTAGCCGAGTTTAGCGTCCAGATTTAAATAGCCAGGAAATTTCCAACTTTTCTTTTACCAATATTTTTTTACATTAGCTCCACACAGGAGGCCCATAGGAAAATATTTCTCCTCGGGGCATATACCATCTTTGGGGATGCTGTGTAGAGGTCTTTTTAGTGAAAGAAAGGAGAAGAAGTTCTCGGAAAGAATAAGGTATTAGGGGTGGATAGGAATCAGGGGCTCAATGTGTCTAGGAGTGATGGATGTATGAATTCATCATGAAGATATCTAGGTTAAGTCTTCCTCAACCAAACTCTCCCGATCCACTATGCAGTAGATGGGCAAACACATTGGCCGCCAAGACCTAGACAAACCTCACCCCATGAACCCAGACACCCCTGCTAAATCTTCAAACACTGATATCAAATACAGACTTAAACCGAATCTACTGAACTGAATTAAAAAAACACTATCTTATTTACTTAATAATTATTTTAAAAAAAATACTCTATGATACCTTTATATTTATAACTAATTCATATTAATTTCTTTTAATTAAATTATAATATGTAAATGAAATCCTCAGCACGGGAGATCCCAGTGAGGATATCATTATCTCTAGATGTTTGTAAAGAAAGAAGACAATAATTCATTATTATTATTATTATTATAAATTGAAAATTAAGTACTTTTTCCTGAAAATTAAATTTTTTTAACAAAAAGGGTCGCGCAGACATTTCGCTTAAACATGAATTTAAATAACTAAATTCAGTACAAAGGTTTCTTAACGAGTGGTAATGAACAATTTAACATTTTCCCTAACGTTTTTACCAGTTTTCCTCGGGGAGCTTTCTGAGTAAAAATACCTCAGTATTCATTAGCAATACTAGACATTCAATATGCCTCGTTAGTCTGTTCGACCCACCTTTATTCTCATTAACTTCAACTATTGGAAGAATTTAGATGAAACAATGAAATTGGATATTTTTATTTTTAGAAAGGCCAAGTCTTTAGTTCATACAAATTAAAATTTGTTGATTAAATCCTACTTCCTACTATATTCTTATAATATTATAAAGGCGAAAGTTTGTATGGATGTATGGATGGATGAATGGATGGATGTATGGATGTTTGATACTCTTTCACGCAATAAATACTGAACGGATTCTAATGTAACTTTACAGTAATATAGCTCACACATTAGAATAGTCTATAGGCTATAACTTAGAGCTCTGGAATTATAAAATTTGTATACAATTATACGTTTATTGTCCAGATGAAAAGCAAAGCGTTGTTACCTAATTGTTTGACATGAGCTGTCATTTTTTGTTATTTGTTTAGGTTGCTATGGAGGTAGCTTTGATAGTCAAGTTTTACAGCGCGTGTTTGATTGTTACGTTGAGGGGGTAGGGTTAGGGGGGAGGGTGATTGGGGGGGGGGGGGGGTGGCAGGGGTGGGAGAGGGGAGTGTTGGGGGGGGGAGTAGCGCGTGCGAAGCCGGGGGCAAGAGCTAGTCTTAAATATATAAAAAATAATGTTTCTTTGTTTGTCACTAATGTGTTCCTAATTTATTTAAGTGATTGCGATGAAACTTTTGGTGATTTGTTTTACGCATCTGACGTTTGGCTTGGTCTAGAGGTAGGGCTCTTGACTCGCAATCCAAAGATCGCGGGATCGAATCCCGGCGTGGGCAAATAAATTTTATTTGATTAATTTGTGTTATTTCACAATTAATTCCAGAGTGGAAGATACTCTTATTATCGCCCTGGTGTAAGACCACCATTCAAAATTAAAACGTTGCTTGAAATGGCTTTAGCCGTGTTTGGTGACCAGATATGAATAGCCAGGTACTTCCCCACCTTTCTTTTCCCCATCCTCTTCCCTTCCCCACTATCTTCAGCTTCACAACATACCCCAATCGGGGATGCCATAGCCTCACTGGCTCCAGACGCGAGCAGCTGGGACTTGTGTGTGATTAAAAAAACCTTAAAAAACGCATGCCCGCAAAGGTTTATATAAGTGATGGTGAGCTCTGGCTTTATGAAATTATTTTCTATAGCATTCATCCGATTGCGATGAAACTTTGGTGAGTTGTTGTGCGCACGCCCGCGACGGTTTCCATATATTCTGATGAGCTCTGGCGTTAAGAATTTTGCATAAAAAATTACAATAGGTGGCACCTAAGTTGTTTGAAAATTGATTGAATTTCATATAGTTTAGCTGTAGGGAGGGAAGGAAGGAGGGAAATAGGAATCAGGGAGGGATAGGGGAACGAATAAGGGGGATGCTAGGGTCTTTCTATTGTAATTTATACTTCATTAGACACGAACGACGATAGTCACCACTCTTCTAAGTTACTACGGTAAGTCTTAGGTAGGTCTTCTAAGATAACATACCAACTGATATCTCTTAAAACACCTCAACACTACATAAAACTATCTAAACTAACGATATTGGTTGAAGGTTGTTGAAACTACGTGAATAAACCTGTATACCGTCATTTGATGTCACGAGGGGATGACGCCGTAAAAGCCTTAAAAATACTTTGCGCACTTGAAGTGAAATGACACAAAACTGAACTATACAAATAACGTTATTATTATTATAATTACCACAAAATAAAAAAAGATATTTAAAATCATCCATTGTCTTTAAAATCTTTCCTTTGAATATACAAATAACAAATTAAAACCATTTAAACGTTTAGATAAAATTGTTCCTTTAAAAATTATTTCAAAATTTGGACATGTAATATTTCGATAGGCACCATTAACTTCTAAACTTGAAGACGTGACACCATCTTCTATTCTTAGAATTGTTAAAAAACCCAAATTCCATTGCCTATTACTGTCCAATATCACAATCGGACGTGACACTCTTGTAAATATGACCCGCAAAAAAGGTTTGACATTTCTAAAGGCTACAACGAAATAAAATGTATCTCAGGCCTTTGTGTTCTTTTCAGTATTTTTATTTTCAGTAACCTTCTTGGGCTTTGACGTCACGAGGGGATGACGCCGTGAAAGCCTTAAAAATACTCTGCAGCCTTCGAGATTTCCGCAACTTTCGGCCAAAAAAATAATAATATTAAATATTTTTTGTTGGAGATGATGTATATTGAAAAGTGGAATTTGAATATTTGAAGTAAGTTGTGATATTGGTTCTTAGAATTTATTGCGATTTCAGGAAATTGAAAAGATCGTATTTTAATATCTTAAGTTAAGAAGATAAATGATAGAGGTTTAAAACGGAGTAAACAGGCGATTTAATAAAATGATTTTGTTTGAAAACTGTCAGTTTTTACGTGTTTTATTTATAAATTGTTTCTTGTGAGAGCATTTAAATTATTATTGGAAAATTCATCAATCATCGGCCATAATTTTTTATGTAATTTTAGTGAATTATTTTTGGGGTATTATGTCAATGTTTCGAACGGCGGCATTGCGGTTGTTAGTTGATTTTTGGGAAAGCATTTAAAATTAATAACAATGGGAAAATTCCTAAGAGTGGAAGATAATCTTAGTATCGCTCTGGTGTAAGATCACCATTCAGAATTGAAATGTTGTTCGAAATAGTTTTAGCAGTTTTTGGTGAGCAGATCTGAATAGCCAGTATTCCTCACCTTCCTCTTCCCCATCTCCTTCCCTCCCCACTACATTCAGCCTCACAGCATACCCCAGCTGAGACTTTTTAGAAGCATTCACATAAAAAATAAATTATTGACGTTATTTTTTTCTATTTTATGATTTTAGATTATCACGGCCTTTTTATAATTGTGATTTATTTTGAGGAATTATGTCTCTTTCTTTATCCAACGTTTCGGACTGTGTTACAGTGTCCGTCATCAGGGTAGATGTGTATTTGATAGTGATAAAATGTGTGCTTATGTATGTATTGGTTTTTTATTATAATTTAAACTGTTTTCTGCGTTTAGTTTTGGTGTAGCCGTCACTTACCGGATGCCAAAAACTATTGAGCTTATTCTCTTAGCTCTCTATTAATATTAATGTAATTTTTGTGAATTTCAATTTCCTCCATGATTATGTGTGCTCTATATCTTTTGGGTCTTCTCGGGACTTCAGAAATAAATCCAAAGTAATGGCCGGTTTCAATTAACTGCTCGGCACTTACCGATTTGTCAGGATGGCCGAGTTTACATGCTCGAAAGTGCTCTATTATCCTTTAAGATACATTTTTTTTTATAATTTCAACTTGGTAAAGTATCCACCTTTAAGGGGCCGCAACTCGAATTTCTATCGATTTCTTACATATCTCCCTTAAACATTTTAAGCTCTAAAAAATATATGTTATTTTTGAAGATAACGTCTAGATGCTGCCCATGCCGAAACGCAAATTATATGAAATTCACTCGATAGAAAAAAATCGCAAAATATGCTCCAAAAATTATTAAAAACAAGACTGTTTCTATTATCTTATAAATTATATTTGTGAAAAATTCACAATGTTTCTTTAAATGATATTTAAGATGCTCCCCAAGAGATTTTTGCTCTATTTTAAACGAGTCGTGTTTTATTAAACATTTTCGCAGTTTTCGCATCGATTTTGGCGCTGTAAATGTTAGCGCTTTCCTTTAACATTCGTAATTTCGTATCTCTCCATCTTCTTCTTTTCGAGCCCGGTTGCGGAGCCTTAAAGGGTAAATTCATTATTTTTAGTTTCGAATTTAAAAATATTAAAAACAATTTGAACAATATTCACACATTTAATATTTCGATATTTATTAAACGTTAATTGATTTAGTATCTACATCATATGAAGACTTTAACGTAATAATAATAATAATATCAAAAAACCAAAAATATTGAAGAAATTAATAACAAAAACTAGCGAGTTCCCGGCATGCGTTGCTATACCACTTAATAATACCACTAAAGAAATTGTTTCTCCCTGCTTGTCGTTTTCCATTCGACCCATTCCCCTTCCGCCTTCCCCTCACGCGTTCTCACTCCGCCTTCCCGCTCTCTCGCTTCCTCCGTCTAGCAAACCCCCCTCCTGAGTTCCCCTCTCCCCTCCCACATTCCATACATTCAGTCCGAGTACATTCAGTTTTCATACAGCTCGCGTTCCACCTATTGCAATTTTTTAATACAAATTTCATAATGCCAGAGCTCACCAGTATGTATAGAAACCTTCGCGGACGTACTCACACAACAACTCACCAAAGTTTCATCGCAATCGGATGAATGGTTTAGCAACGCATAATTTCACGATGCCAGTGCTCATCATTATATATAGAAACCATCGCGAGCATGCGCAAATCAAATCCCCAAAGTTTCATCATAATCGGATGAATGGTTTAGCAACGCACAGACATCTCATAAACATACTCATATAAATATCTACACCCAAGAAAGCATATTTTAATTTTTATATAATTATCTATATAGATAATTCAAAAATAATTTTAAAATAAAAATATAAAATCATTTTAACAATTTCAACACGGGAAGTGTATCTCAACTTCTTTAGATTAATCTTTACTTCCGGCAGGTAGGTGCTCTATTCAGCATCTCAATTTATTGTGGTGACCCCGTCTCAGAAAAATCCAAACATTTTCCATTTTCAAGTCCGCTTTTTGAAAGCTTTTCAGAAAACGTTTGGCTTTTCCTTGTAGTATTTTGCTCTGAACCCATACAATTTTTTAGGTCAAACGTTACATTTCAAGAACTTGAATGACTGTATGGTACCGACAAGGAACATTTCAATGAGAGCTTAGTTGGGTTTTATGAAATATCTTTAGGGTTGTATAATATTATTTAAATAAAAAAGTAAATGGTATAACAAAATTTCTATAACAATTTAAATTGTGCCAAGTTTTGTGACAGCCGTCTAACCAGCCAGTTTTTTTCTTCATTTACTCCACACAGTAGGCCCTGAGAAAAATAATTTCCCTCAGGGCCTACGTCATCTGAGATGCTGTGTGGAGGCTCTTTTTGAGGAGAGCCAGGAATGAACATGGGTCTTTAAGAGATCCATTTTGTAGGAAAGTGGAAACACAAAGGCCAGCAAATCGTTCCACAGCCGAGCTGTTGAACTTAAGAACGCGTTGAAGAAGCGACCTGTTCTCATGTGACAAATGTCAACCATTTTCATATGTTGGGCACATGTTTGGCGTGTTTCCCGACTATGCATCGGCGCTTAAGGGACCAATGACGCTAGTTCCTCGTAGCATCTTCCATTGAAATACCGGTAGAACAAGAATAGCATTCCTACCCGACGCCTGTTTATTAAGTTAAGAGAATCTATCAAACGGTCCACCCGTTTCTGCACAGATGCGAGGGTTTTTTCAGGTATTTTGGGGCTCCAGACTAGAGTGGCTGCCAAATTCAACCGTGGGGCGGAGATTTATATGACTGAAGGGGACAAGATCCCATTAACTCAACGGTAGAGCACTGTGCCGACAAGGCAAAGGTCCTAGCTTCGATTCCTAGACGCGAACATATCTTTTTTCTGATTTTTCCGTATCAGATTTTATAATGAGTGTCGTTTAAGAGGCCGGTATTCGAATTTCTACCGATTTCTTGCAAACCACCCTTAAATATTTGAAGTTTTTAAGCTCTTAAAAAAATATATGTTATTCTTGAAGATAATATCTAGACATTAGTCGCACCCAAACGCAAATTATATAAAATTCCCTCGATAGAAAAAAATCGCAAAGTATGCTCCAAAAATTATTATAAACACGTTTGTTTCAGTTATTTTACAAGTTACATATATGAAAAAATTCACAGCGTTTCTTTAAATCCATTTTAAGACAATCATCTCGAGATTTTTGCTCTATTTTAAACGAGTCGTGTTTTATTAAATATTTTCATGATTTTTGCATCGATTTTATCGTTGTAAATAATGTTAGCGCGCTCTTCTAACATTCGTAATTTCATATCTCTCCGTCTTCTTCTTTTTGGGGCCGGGAACGGAGACTTAAATATTGTCATCATTAATTAAATTTTAAGAAAAAAAATCACCCCTGTCTTCAAAATTCTGATAACAAACAAAAATTGCAGAATACAACTCAAATTAAATTCATAATCCTGTAAAGCACGTCGTACAATGTTCTTTGATGAAATTTCAAGAACATCAGCAAAAGATACCGCCCTTATTCCGTATAAAACTTTCTACGTAACTTCATAATAGGCTGACGAGGTAAATTAAGGAACTTTGCACATGTAAGGCAGTTGACGTTATCTTAATGTCGAGTCTATTTAACATACTTAAGGTACATTATCAAACTGAATACGGGGGGTGAATGTAGGTGAAAAGTTTAAGTGTGGTGCAATAAAAACGAAAAAGGTATCCAGTTAATTAATTACGTAATTAAATACCCGAGCAAACTTCATTAAAGCTCACACACAAATCATTTTTATTTTTGTATTAAAACGGTTAGGGCAACATTGTTGAGCAAAACAGCTCTTTGTTCAGTAATTGTTTTGGGTAGATAAGATAAAAATTCTGATTTTATGAAAGGTTGAATTTTAATTTTTATAAAATAAAATAACTTTTTTTAAAGGTAAAAACTCAGCATGAAGCACAATTTATTGGATGACAAACACCTCTGCCATAGGTCATCTCAAGTGATTCGCTACTTTTGGTGACTTTGCAGGGGTGCCCGGGTTCATGGGGTGAGGTTTGTCTGGGTCTTGGTGGCGGATGCACCTGCTAAGTAGCGGGCCGGATTGAGAGGACTGGTTGCGGGAGGTCCTTTGACCTTTTCAGCCACATTCTCTCGACCCATTGCTTTGCACTGAAAGGATGGAGTAGTACGTCCGTCACTCCTGGACACACTGACGCTCAGATTCCCACCCACCCATCATACCTTTTTCTTTACCATAACCTCCTTTCCTTCCTTTTCCTAAAAAGATCCTCCACACAGTATCCCCAAAGATTACATAAGCTCTGAGGGATTTTTTCCACAGGGCCTCCAAAAAAAATACGAAGGCAAATGAAATCCAAAAAAACCTCAATTGGTACAAGACATCCACAGCAAAACTAAACGCCGAAAATACACCTAATTAAATACCGGTCCTAAGAGGATTGAGGAGCGCAATACGGTGTCACTTCTACATACGTAAACACACACTTTACCTGCCCTGAAGATGGACACTGTAAGGCTATCCGAAACGTTGGATTAAGAAGGAGGATGTGCAACACGGCATAAAAACCCAAAAAATAATCACGTCCGGTGATTATTTCCCATTTTGTACGTAGAATATTTTGTCGGGGATAATATTTTGTCGCGAGTTGAAAAATTCGCGGAATTGCAAATTACTTCATCTCTGCGTTATCACCTTTTGTTAATGTGATTTTTCTTACCGTGATTGTTATTCTAAACTATCTGAATAATCAATCGATTGTATCGCCGCTGCATGAGTGAATCGTAACAAAAACTATTAACGAATGCCTGTGGTCATAATTTTAATTACTGAATTTATAAACAAAAATTTTAACAAAACAACAAACGACTTCAAAAAATGCACTAAAAAGTAAAAAAATAATTTCGTACGATTGTTATTTTTGGAGTCGGTGTCAGCCAAGGTAACTACATACATAGGTAGTTATAGGTGAGATGTGGAGATCTTGGCTGACACCGACTCCAAAAATAACAATCGTACGAAATTGTTTTTTTACTTTTTAGTGCATTTTTTGAAGTCGTTTTTTGTTTTGTTAAAATTTTTGTTTTTTTTTTGATTTTTAGTGACAAGCGTGAGTAAAGAAGTTTTAATTCAAAAAAAGAATCATCGAAATCGTTATTCGTCCATTTGTCGCGCACACACTTATTGAAAATTTAAGACATATATGATTTTCTTATGGATCCCATTGTCAGAACTAGACCAAATTAAACTGAGATCACACGGAAAGCACCAGCTTTCTTATAAAAAAAAAATCATCAATATCGGTTCACCCAGTCGAAAGTTCTGAGGTAACAAACAAAAAATACCGTCGAATTGATAACCTCCTGCTTTTCGAAGTCGTTTAAAAACTATCTTTCTTTATACAAATAGAACGGCGTTCTTGCGCCTCGCAATTTTATCTTGCTGTGGGTATGCAAAATGTTACCTGGCTATTATAGAGGCCTTGTATATAATCGGTAGGGAAAAATTGTTACCTAAAACCCTTACTAAAATTTCATGTTTTCATCAGCATCAGCAACCAGCGACAGCCTACAGCGGCCGTTTATATACATACGTGCCTGTTGGTGTTATATTGAGAGTGGGAGGGAGTCGGTCATGTCCTTTTTTATTTGGACCTCTTCCGCATTCACCCTAGGGAATAAGGAAACCCATGAAAAAACCTATATCTAGGAAGAAACGGTCGCCTGTCAGCATGAAACAGGGTCGTCCTTTAGTGACATCGGTATATAATGTCTTGCATTGCGAGGAATGTGTGTGTCTGTTTTTATGTTCTATAGATATCTATGGGAGAATAAAGAATAAAAATACATACAAATACATGCTACGAAATATTATATAAATAGATGTATAAACATATGTTATGGGATAAGGAGTTGGGAGGTTAGGGAATACTTACTGCTCGCTGACTCGTCCGTGTCCGAATCTGGTATGTGCCAGAGTGATCAGGTCCATCAGAATATGTTTTCGTAGTCTATGTATGTAACCTTGGATTACGAATGCAAATGGTCAGATGCTACGTGTTTTCGAAATTATTTTATGGAATGGAAGCATGGACGCTTACTGAAGAACTAATTAGGCGACTTGAGACATTCGAGATGTGGATCTACAGAAGAATACTTAAAACAAGCTGGATGGACAGAGTTACGAATTACGAATGAAGATGGTAGGGTTTGGATGAATAAAGAAAAATATATTATTAAAACCATAAAAATTCGAAAACTTTAATACCTTGGACATGTGCAGAGACATCCAGAGAAGTTCGAGATCTTGCATCTCATAATGCACGGAAAGATTGCCGGAAGACAGAGCTCTGGAAGAAGGAAAACATCATGGCTGAAAACTCTGAGACAGTGGTATGGCCAGTCTACTGTAGAGCTGTTCCGGGCCACATTAAAAAAAGTCCGCATAGCCAACGTCCGTTGGACGGACAGGGCACAAGAAGAAGAAGAAGTGTATGTAAGTATCTATTAGATGGATCCCGACTTACCAGAAGCCACACATCCTGCCATGAGTACCTTTTGCGGAGTACCGTGCTATTTAGTTTAGGTAGACATAACATATCGAGAACCACAGGCGCGCGTTGCGAACGTAGAGAAGAAATTTAGTGTCACTTTAACCTGTATGGTGGTGCCACAGCACGTCTACCGCAATTAACAAACCAACAAAATTAACGTTTTTATCGCGTCAGATCTTAACATTTTATTGTTTGCATGCTCTTACGCTTACGTGAGAATAGTAAAACCGTTAACAGCGATTCTAGACTTTCGCGATGGCTTTCTTTGAATCCTGTTTTCTAATCCCGATCACGTTTGGAAGATATATCGTCTATTTGTGTCGCCTGGAATTTACAAACATAGATATAGAGAGAGCATCCTTCGTCTCTGTTTAAAACCATGGTACACAATTTCTGCTTTATTAAAAACTGGTTGTGTTAGTAGTAAAATATACATTTTTTTATTTATTTATTTTTTTTTTATTTATTGATATCAAGTTTAATTTGTAGAACTCCATTTTAATTTTAATTTATTTTATATATTCAATAATTTTATTATTAAATTAATAAAAACAGTTTATTTATAAACAAGTTCTGCTGGTAATTATTATTACGCGTGACACCTGTTTCGCCTTCTGAGGGCATTATCAAACTGTGATCATGCCACATACAGACAATCTATTTATAGTATTTTTGGATAGGTTTGTACTATGACTCATTTCTAATTTCTGATTAAAAATGACTGAAATTATTAATGGTTATTATTTTCTCAAAAACTGTTATTTCCTATTTCGACTGAAAGTCGTTAAACAATCTAATTGTGAGTCATTCACAAATGTTGACTCATGGTTTTCTTTTCAAGTATAATTAGTTATTTAAAAATTGGTTTTGAATACATCTAAAAGCGGAGAGTGTATTTCATTTATTAAAATTGCTTTAGGATTATTATTATGTTTGTTAATTTCCAGCTGTTCTAAAAGATTAAGTTTACGTCCTTTATTTTGGATGTGTAAAGGAGTTGGCTTATTATCATCGCTAAGTGAGTGATTCTCATCTAGGAGATGTTTGGCAAATTGTGATTGAATTTTATTATTATTTTTAAATGATCGCATGTGTTCTTTGAATCTAATATTAAAGGACCTGCTAGTTTGTCCAACATAAACAGCGTTACATTCGTCACACTGGAGTTTATAAATGCCGCTATTTTTAAGTTTGGGTGTTTTACTTTTTGAATTTTTAAGAGATGAACAAAAAAATATAATACACTCTCCGCTTTTAGATGTATTCAAAACCAATTTTTAAATAACTAATTATACTTGAAAAGAAAACCATGAGTCAACATTTGTGAATGACTCACAATTAGATTGTTTAACGACTTTCAGTCGAAATAGGAAATAACAGTTTTTGAGAAAATAATAACCATTAATAATTTCAGTCATTTTTAATCAGAAATTAGAAATGAGTCATAGTACAAACCTATCCAAAAATACTATAAATAGATTGTCTGTATGTGGCATGACCACAGTTTGATAATGCCCTCAGAAGGCGAAACAGCTGTCACGCGTAATAATAATTACCAGCAGAAATTGTTTATAAATAAACTGTTTTTATTAATTTAATAATAAAATTATTGAATATATATAAAAAAAAAAAAAAAAAAAAATATACACTTTTAAACTACAGTACGTCTTTAGTACGTTTGATTATCTTTCAGGTTGGTAAAAATAAGATTATCTTTCTAGGATTAAATCGACTACATATTATAAATAAGTACGCCGAGAGGCCAATTGTCGGGCGATCAACTATCATGGAATCATAATAATGTATTCAGACCTTCCCATTAAGATAAAAAAATTACTTACTTACTAGTTGGAATTGGCTCACCTGCTTTGTTTGAAGTGTTTGGACGAAGCTTATAAAGTTTTTTTTTAAACAATCACACTTTAGGTATTGGAAGTATCGATGGGTACAAAGAACTCCAGCAGAGAAAACAAATTTATCTACACACCGGGACCATTAGATGAAAGAAAACGTTTTTCACTCTAAATGTTGAGATAAAGAAAAATCTTTTTGCTTTCCCTTTTCTTTGAATAGAAGTAGCTTCACTATACGAACCAATAGAGAATGATATTTTTATTATTACAGTGACGATCTACGATTACGGCACCGTGATGGCACAAAACGGCAATAAACATACGTTCCTTATCACAATAATGCTGCAGCTCTTTCAAAAGATGAGATACACAATTTACGTAGGTCTGTTTCTTCCAAAGGAAAAAAGTCGTCATTTTCTTGCATCACTCTCACACACCGCACCGTGATGTCTCTGTAGACTCCTATAATACTACTAGCCGTGGCAATAGTTTTGAAAGTATGGAATATACATTATACAAATAAAAAAAAAATATATATATATATTACTTTGTTTTGAGACAAAAATAATACCACAATATTATTCATACCAGTGGTGTGTGGTCCATAGAAACATATACCTACCTATTTATCAAAACTATTACTTATCTTAAATATAATCTAGATGCTATAAATAACTGTATAATATATAGATCCTAACTGCAACTAATCTTTAATTTATGTATTCGATACTACCGCCATGGGTCGACTTACAGTGCCCTTCTTGAAAATATCAAAGAGGTTACGGATTTCTACTTATTTCGACAGAATCGCATTTATTCCCAAACATGGGAACACCTTAGCACAGGTTCGCCTAGTGAGGTGTTCACAAAATAACTACTAGGTGCTTACCTATTTACATACAGTAACGGATCATTAACATTTTTGTTTCTTATTACTGAACTTATTATCTATGTAAACCAATGTGATAATCTGTAATGTGCATGTTCAAGAATAGAAATAAAACAAATAAACAAGAATAATATCGAAGTGTGAGTGAATTCCAAAAATTCAAAAACGTCAAACGTCAATGCGCTGATTGTGAGTGAGGCAAAAGTGTGTGTCAAGACCGAGTTGTTTGGCGGTCCGTGCTCTCTGCCTACCCCTGCGGGGAAATGGCGTGATGGTTAGTTAGTTACAATTACTGGCTTCGTTTCTTTAGACTTGTTTTTATTAGCGCCAACCGAGTTCGGTTCTCCATTCAAAGGATCTACCCTTCTCTCAATACCCCAATCAGCCTTTCCATCTCTCGTAAACACAAAATACAAAACCAAAAACAAAATACAAATATTTCTCTAAGAATTCATCGTTTACAAATATATTGCATGGTGGGTGTGTTGTACGAAATGAGGGAGGGTGAACAGAAAGGGTAGATTAATGTAGAGGGTAGTTTGAGAGTTCCTACATGGTTATAAAGGTACTTACATATCCCTTTCCATTCGTCGGTCGTAAGTGATCACCTTTGTTGCTGAGATTTCTAAAGGTTTGCAAGCAATAGGATATTTTTTGTTTTGTTTATGTGAATACCTCATGTTCCCGTCTGGAGCCAGTGATATACTATGGCATCCTCAATTGGGGTAGGTATGTTATGAGGCAGAAGGTAGTGGGGAGGGGAAGGAAATCTTGGGGAGGAAGGTGGGAAAGTACCTGGCTATTCAGATCTGTTCACCAAACACGACTACAGCAATTTCAAGCAACATTTCAATTCTGAATGGTGGTCTTACACTAGGGCAAAACTTGGAGTATCTTTCACTCTGGAACATGCTGAACACATAATTTGTATTATTTTTAAATAATTAATTGTCAAATAACACTAATCAATTTAATTTAATTTAATTGAGCACGCCAGATTCGAACCCGCGACCTTCGGATTGCGAGTTGAGAGTCCTACCCGTCAGTACACATCTATCCTGATGATGGACACTTTAATGCTGTCCGAAACTTTGGCTAAAGAAGGGGGTAGCGCAACACAGTATAATACCCCAAAATACATTACGATGAATTTGGCTGAAAATCTGAAGTAATATCAAAGTTGTACAATTCTTTATTTATCCATTGCGTAATTTATTTCTAAAATAAATTTCTAGAAATAGTTTCTCTTTAGTTTGCGGTGAATCCTTTATATGAGTTATTCCCGGAAAGCCGTCCAGTTTCCAGTTGGCCCTGTCTTCCGGCGAGCTATAATTTATGGGAGAAGTTTGCCGCAGAAAAAGCAAAAACTCGTCCCCCAGGTGTTCTGGTGTTCGTGAGAGAAATGCCGCTGTTTTATCCGTTATATTACACTAACCGTAAGTTAAACTCTCTACCCGAGAAGCATACGGATGCAAGTCCAAAAAGTTCATTGTTCAGGAAAGCCAAAAAACTATTTTTTCTGTAACTATTGTATCATAACTTCTTCGGATATCCATGCTGATAGATAAAAAAGTAATAATTGTTATATCAATTAGTTTTGTTTTAAAAACTAATTGATATAATAATTTATTGTTAAAAAAAACGCTGACTCGAGTCAAACAAAAGGACGGACTTGAGTCCTTTTGCTTCAAAATGAAATGGATTATTTTGTTATGAAATGTGGTGTATTATGAAAGGATCAATGTTTGAAAATAGTTTACTTCCATAGAAATCGTAGTAATGTTACAGGTAGGATGCAAATGGATTTGAGTGATAATACTCAAAATGGTGCTAAATCATAAAGATGCAAGTCCATGTACATCTTTCTGCTTCTGAGATAGTTAGTTGCATCCGTTTATATTGTTGAAAAATTCTGTTTTTCTTCATGATAGGACTTGTATCTTTCTGCCACTAATAAATATGATAATATACTTCAAGTCTGCATCATTTCTTAAAATTTTGGACTTGCATCCGTATACTTTTCGTGTATAGAAGTTTACCGTGGGTTACTACCACCCCTGACTCGTAAAACATTTGTTTAATGGCTTCATTTATAGCACTGAAATATCTTTAAATAATATGCCTTGATCATAGAAGAACATAAAGAACTTAAAACTACTTTTAAGAATTTTTTAAATATTATTTTTGACCATGAGTTAAGTGTTTACTTTTGAAACAGCTTCGGTTCTAATCGATTTCCCAAGATCCTGTTCAATGTATTCATCTCCCATTGTCCTTCTCCGTCCTTAAAGCCCTTACTTGGGAGAAGAAAGAAGAAGATGACTACAATCCCACCTATTTGACCAGTTCTAAATAAAATATATGTTATGTTACATTTTAAACTCGTTTTTAGTTATAACGCGTTTTGTCTAGTTAAAACTAGTTTTTACAAACTGCCTTTGTTAAAACTGAAATTGTGATTGAAAATACAGAACTGTTTATTAAAATATTTCATAACTGTTAATTAAAACCTATCTTGACCTAACCTAACCTGACCTAACCTAACCTAACATAACCTAACCTAACCTGACCTGACCTAGATTTAAGGGTTTACGCATAATGGCTCTAATTACGAATTTCTGGGCCTTCAAACTTCATACTCATTTCACTTAGGACGTACCTTTCTAAAGTTCCACGATGATGTGGGTAGGACTTCTGCCTGTTTTTACTTTTTATACTTACTCGTCTTATAAATTCTGCGAACTGTAATGAATTTAAAGTGGTATTTGCCAAATCCGGGCATTATTTATCTTCCTGTAAGCCCGGTCGGCAATTCTTGCTTTGCCCGCAACACTATAACACGTCTTGGCGCGAAATAAGATGTCAGATTTGGCGCGAAATAGGACGCCAGTTTTGGCGCAAAATGAGACGTCAAACGCGAGAGAAAGCCGATTTATAGCTCCGTTTGACCTTTCATTCCATCGATAAATGCCTGAAGGAAAAAGAAGGAAAAAAAATCATCCAAGAGGACCAAGCATACAGAAGAAAGGATATCTTTATAAATAAATATGTTATGGTTAAGGTTTTCACGGGTGCAAGATGTAGAACAATTTTCTTGGTTTACCCGCGTAACGTAGTCCTTAAAAGGACTTTTTAACTCCTGACGTTTCGGATACTGACGATCACACTGTCCATCTCCAGAGGCCTTATGTCTTGAGTTTTTGTCTCAAACTGATAGCTTTCGCATGTCTGTTCGGTCCAGAAGCTAAGACTTAAGTGAGTGCAAGTCACTTCTTATGTCTAGTACGAAGTAACCGGGTTAAAGGTGATGGGGGTGGGGGGCTTAGCTTCTGGACCGAACAAACATGCGAAAGCTATCAGTTTGAGGCAAAAACTCAAGACATAAGGCCTCTGAAGATGGACAGTGTGATCTGTCCGAAACGTCGGGAGTTAAAAAGTCCTTTTAAGGACTACGTTACGCGGGTAAACCGAGAAAATTGTTCTACATATATATATTTATAAAAAAATCTCGCATCATGATGTTGATTCGAGATAAAATTTTAAAATTAATTAATCGATTTTGATCAATTTGATTTTATTTGAACTAAAATTAAAATTCTGAAGAGCAGCTTTTGTGGAAAATAATTTATTGATTTACTTTAGTGTATGATAATAAAAATCTGCCAACGACCAACGGAATAACCTAAATATAATAAAAACAAACACATTATTTCAATATTTAAAACACAACCTTACTAGATAAAATAACAATCTTTCGAAATCAATTTATATTTTTTTTAGCGTCTAGAATTTCATTTAAATATGACATATTTATGGTTTCGTCTAGTTATTTCCTCTATATAAATGGATGCAAACATAAAAATTAAACTTATTAATCTTATTTTTCTGACTGACTTGTGAAAAACACCTTTTATGGCTTTAAAACTCGTTTGAAAATAAGAATCGTTTTCCCGACACGCTATTTTGAAGTTGAAGAGAAAAAGCCACTTTCTTCTTGTTTGTTTTACTCTTTCGGCTTTCATTCTCTCATTTTTAGTTCCTTTTCTTTGGAGCTACATAGAAGTAGTTTGCCTTCAAAACACGTCAAAGGAAACTAAGACAGTTAAAAAAAATGTGTACTTAAAATAACAGTTCTTTTTTCTGCCGATTGCTTAAGATTATAGGTTGTGCAATAAGTGTTGATGCAAACAACATATTCTTATGACTGTGTATTGGTGCATATCTATACACGATGTGATGTCTTTACCAAGTATCAGGATCTTTTGTTTACAAGCACAGCGTATGAAATAGGGAAATTATTTTCATCAGAGCCTCCATATAGGAGGGTCTTTTTAAGGAAAGGAAGGAGATGAAGCTCTGATAAAAGGGTATGAGAGGATAGTAGGAATCTAAGGGTCAGTGTGTAATTGGAATGAATATGAATGTATGAATCAAAACGGTGCAAGACGATGTTTCGAGGGAGTTCTGCTGAAGAGCTCTCCCTTATCTAGTCTCTCCCGATCCGGCCTGCTATTCAGCTGGTGGGTAGATGCACCCGCCATCAAACCCCGGACTAACCTCATGAACCCGGGCACTCCTGCTAAGTTTACAAACGTTGCGAACCACTTCGAGTGACCTATCGCAGAGGTATTGGTTATCCAATAAATAGTTCCCGTGGCAGCGTTTTTATTTATTTTGCAGAAACAAACAGTACATAATTACATATTAGAAAGTAGTTACAAGTTGTAGAATTAATACAATAATTGGTACCAATGACATATCGCTGTTATATAATATATGTTTTGATGTGACAAATTATAAATTTTACCTATATTAAATTAGTAAATTATTGAGGGAGAGGGGTGTGTGTATGTGTGTGTGTGTGTAAATATGTGTGTATGTATGTATGTAAGTATGCGCATTAAACAATTTATATGATTGACATGATGCTCTTTTTAAATTTGGGCAGTGAATCGGAGAAAATGTCGATGTTATAATTTAGATTAATATTATATAATATATGAAGAGCACGATTGATTGCTGCATTTGTCTTGTAATTAAGCGTGTGGAATAGTTAAATGGGCTAATCGAATATACTAGTTTCTGCAGTCTGTGTGTTAGTCCCGCGTAACATTTTGTACAATATACTCAAAAGTGATTTATTTAACTTCCATTTTCAAAATCTAAACTGATTGTGTGAAGAATTCAGACAAGCGTTAAGTCGGTACCTACTTATAATATAAAATTTTAACAAATAATAATTTTATCAAACATATTTATCTCGGTTGTCTGTGCATCCTGCATGAAATCTCCGCTTTGAATAAAATGTCATTTTCAAATTTGGAATTCATTTTCTAAAAAATTCAGACAAGCTCCAATAGAGAAGTCCAGTCCATTTTTTTTATTTTTTTTTATGAAAAATGACCTTCTAACTTAAATTACTGCATATTTTTTTTTTTTTTTAGAGTTAGTTTTAATAGTTAAAATAATTTTCAAAGTTTTAATTTTTGGAGATCCCTCGAAAACACCCATATCTATGGTGAATTTTGTGACGTCATCTACTAAAATAACGATTCACTATTTTATGATTGTTATGTTGGTTTTCTTGAATCTCACATAGATTTGCGCAGGCGCGCGGCCATCTTGTTTATTATAACGCGTTGATTGGCTAATGGCTTATTTATTGCAAATGGCGAAATCAAATTCTTTGCAAAACAATGAATGACGTTGATGAATTTAACCTTTCAGTTTGCTGTTTTTGATGATAATTTTCGTTTAAATGATTAATTCACTGTGATATTAGTGTAATTCAGCATAAGTACTAATGCTGCCTGTACTTTTTTTCAGTTTTAGTCCTTAAATAATGTTTTTTTGGTGATTTAGTTTCGTTCGGTTTTTAGGTTACTGACATTACATAATCAAAGGTTACTTCTCTATAATTTTTATGACTTTTCCGCGTGAATTTAATAAAACTTCCATAAAAGTAATATTATTTGATAATGTAAAAGCCTTATGCATGTGTAAATAAATACAAATTCAAGAAATCAACGCATTAATTGCGTAAAACCGAGTCCAATATGTCGGATTATTTCAGTTATTTTTTCGGAATTATTATAATATTTTTTTATCCTTTTTAATTGTATGAACGAGATAAAAAGTGAAGTGACAGTTTTATTCCAAATTCATAAAGTAAGAGGACTGTATTTTTTAAATTTTGAATTTTCCTAATTTTTTCGACCATTTAATAGAATATGTTTACAGTCGGCTGTTTTTTTTAAATTTTTTCATTTTGAAACTTAAAATACTGCATTTTTCAAACACAATCGTATATGTCAGATACAAAAATCTAAAAGGCAATTCTATTAACTTTCTATAAAGGTATATGCTTTTACGACATCTTCAAAAATAAGAAATATATAGAACATTCGCTTGTGTCATACCTAAATTCCCATATAAATGACGTATAGCATAAATAAACCAGTCATTACCGTGATTACTATTGTGACGTCACCACAGAGCATTACACAGCATACCAACCTGACGCTGTGTTTTAACGAGAATATTAAAAATGCACTTTTTAATATTTTTTTAAAAACTGTACGTTTAATATTATTAAATAAAAGTTATATATTCAGAATCAGCGTTTATTGGTCTATATGAACATATTTTTTTAAAGCCATAATATTTTTCACTGGAGTTCCTTATTCTAATTGTGCGCACGCAAATTTTATTTGATTAGTATCACAGTTGCTTCAAATGGCTTTATCGTGTTTGGTGACTAGATCTGAATAGTCAAGTACTTCCCCACCTTCCTCTTCACCACCTTCCTCATCCATCCACACTACCTTCAGCTTCACAACAAACCCCAATTGGGGATGCCATACTCTCACTGCTCCAGGCGGTTGGGAGCAGTTGGGACTCTTGAGCAATATTCACATAAAATTAAAACAGTTACCTATCTAAAATATAATATTAAAAAATATATATATTTATATAAATTGGAACTGTCGGTTAAAGAATTTTCATTTTATTTCGGTAATACATCTAAAAAATTAACATTTACATGTCAAGTTAATTTATGTAGGTTAGGCATCTAAAAGCTTCACAAAATGTAAATTAACCAAAATGCAAATTTTTCAACCTTTTTTAATACCCAATCTTATACATTTTCTCATATATTCAAAGCGGTTCATGTTGCTACAGCGTGACAATAGATTAATGAAATATTAATTTGCATTTTAGTCTAATAACTCTTGGTTCTATTGAAAAATAATATGAGTATAATATTGCTACGTAAATATATTTGTGCCTTTTTCGTCAAGTTTTTTCCGCTTTTAAACTTAAAGGGTATGTTTTCATTTTTATAAAGTTAATGAACGGGCAAAAAATTTACATTATCAAATCACATAACTTGCTATACTATTTTTTTTAACATTATCTCCATACAGAAGGCATTGAGGAAAATAATTTCCCTCAGGGTCTATGTCTTCTTGTGGGATGCTATGTGGATGTTTTTAAGGAAGGGAAGGAGATGAAGTTCTGCGAGGGAAATAGGTATGAGGTGTAGTTTGGAATGTGTGTCTAGGAGTGACGGTCTAGACCAGTGGTGGGCAAACTTTTTTCATGGGGGGCCAGAAAGCTTTAAGAAATTTCGGACGAGGGCCAGGAGTATTGCCAAAATGCATTTTGTTCTAAAATCTATACTTATAACAAAACTTTACACACAAACGCTAATACAAGTTACAGATTACAATTATTTAACTTTTATTCGAAGGCCTTGCTATGGTAGGTATGTGAGACATGTGCAATTGTTTTTGATTGGCCATAATGTCTTTAAATACAGGTTTGAGCTGCGATGAAGTAACCTTTAGCAGCGAGAAAATGTGCTCGCCAGTAATCGATTTCTGACTGAGTTTTTCCGCAATTTCATGGTCGAAAAAGTCTGTTCGCGGACAGACGATGCAAACATCACTATTATTTTTTGGGTTTGATCAATTATCTTTAGATATTCAGTTTTCAGCAGTGTTCAATAAAAATCTAATTTTTCGGAATTTAAGAACAATTGTTTTAAATGGAGGCTGCACTGTATTTCAACAAGTTCCAACTGCAATTCTGCAGAGAAATTCTCCGGGTCCACATTAAATGTCATTGAAAAAACATCAAGCGATGACCGAATATTCTTAAAATCTTGAAACCTAGTTTCAAATTCTGTGTAAAGTTTCTTCAACGCCTAACTGAATTTTTTCAGTTTGTTCTCACTCACTGGTGCCACGGATTCTAAGGGCGGAAAGAGAGTTAAATCATTCTTCTCAGTGCAGTTTTCAACCATATTTGGGGCTCCATCTGTAGTTACATTGCATAATTTTGAAATAGATGCATTTAAATTTTGAAGACCTCCGGAAAATTCGTTATAAATTATTTGGCCCATCGTTTTTCATTTCAGTGATTGCAAGCAAGCTCGTCAACTCCCCTAATGAAGATCAATAATTGAGCAGTGTCACTTCTATCCGTACTTTCATCCATAGTCACAGAAAAATATTTAAACATTTCTATACGTTGCCTAAGTTGAGAAGACAAGTTTGATGCAATAGCATCAATTCGCGTTATTATTTTTCGCGATAAGCTGACAGACTCAAACGCTTTAGATTAGTTTTTTCTGGGCATAAAATGTTACTTATACTCACCACGCAATCTTTTAAAAACTCTCCTTCTGAGTATGTTTTGTTGTTTTTAGCTATTTTATAAGCCACAACATGTCCCGCCAATGTAGAAGCCTTCTGTGCAGTATTTTGCTTTATGGACGTATTCCGATGATCAGACAGTCTTTTCGTTGGGTTTTCCGCATTCATCTTTCTTTCTGCATCGCTCATAGAAGCATATTTGGTTTTAGCATGTTTGGTGTTAAAATGGCGAAAGAGGTTAAAATCTTTAAATACCGCCACTCCTTGATTGCACGAAAGACATTTTGGCTTACCGTTATATTCTGTAAAAAAGTATTTCCAAGCCCACTCTTCTTTAATTAGTCGACACTCAGAATTGACCTTATATTTTTTTAGTGCGTTACACTTGCAAGCAAGCAAGAACACAAACAACTTCAAAACAAAGTTACTTTACTATTACTACAGCTTTGCTTGCAAGCAAAACTGTACCACACGTTGGGCTCGATCGGTGACAGTTAACTACGTGGCTAGTCTAGAAAAGGCTTCTTTTTCAAATTCAAATAATTTACTTTATACAGTTGGCTATAATAGCCCACGATATTTATATTTTGACGCCGATGAGCCTTCGAAATTAATAGTATATAATAGGCCTTATAATTTCGAAAGATCGTCGGCGGGCCGGATTAAATCCCTTTGCGGGCCGGAGCTGGCCCGCGGGCCGTACTTTGCCCATCACTGGTCTAGACACACTGACTCCGGTCTGACAGCATTCAGTTTACTTTCATCCTTCCTCTGCCAGTTCCATGCTTCACTCTCATACTTCAGGGCAGGTACCGGCACTTCATTGTGGACTGCTAGCTTCGCCTCTATGGACAGTTTTTTGTCAACGCCAACCGCGTACAGTCCTCCATTAAAGAAGTCACATGCATTTACCCTTCTATCAATTTCTCGTAAACATTCTTCCCAAATACACTAAATCATCCATCTGCTCCAAGCATGCATAATTCACAACTATATTGTACGCTGTTTTCATACTCACTATTTCAAACGCCATGACTTTAGACTTACTTACATTCATCAATAACTCATTATTCATACATATTTCGTCCATCCTAGACACAAGAGACTGTAGATCTTCCATACTGTTAGAAATCCATACCCAATCATCAGCATTCAAAACGGGATATACCTTCAGATTAATCAATTTCATGCCCAATCCCACCTTTTTCAAGTCTTGCATACAAGTAATTATACATGCATAGATTGAATAACCACTGACTCAAGGCTAACTTACTTACAATTATAAAACAAGTTGGTCTTATTTTTATGAGAGTTTATTACACAAACTTAAATTAAGTACTTTACAGAAAACCACTGATAATCCTGGCAATAAAGGATTTCAAATACTGTCAGGTTATTGATAACCTGTGAATATTTTTTATCTTTCTTAACCACTCAGGTATTTTACCATTGTAGAAGTTTTTTGTCTTAAAGGAACTGTCAGATCTATAAAAAGTTTGTGTTATTACCCCCTCGCAATTAAAGCTCTATAAATGAAATATTTCTGAACGTAGTCGAATACTAAAAACTATTTTTGAAAGGTTATGAAATAAGCTTACAATTACAAATAAATATTAATATTTGTAAATATTAAAATTTAGAATGCAAACATAAAAACTCACGTGATGTTATTACGTGAAAACGGTACTAAAATCGGAGATTGTGTAAAAAAACTTCTTTTATCGTATAAATGTATAAAAAACAATTTTTTTACCTCACTTTCTTTAGTATTTCATACAATAATGTTTAATAATAATATTTAACGGCACGTAGGCGATTTGGCGGGTGAAAACCGTTTCTACAAAATAAGTATTTTTTATGTATATCTATGGATAACTTTGAATAGAGATGTAAAGCTTGATTTAATATGAATCTTTTTATTTTAATGTTGTCACTAGAACAATAACGGAGTTATAACGATTTCTGTGGAAACACACGCGTTAGCTTGAAAACAATGTACTTGACTGCTATTGTTATATTGTCGTGTAAAAAAGTTTAGGGGTCGGAGTGGTAAAAAATATATTAGGTGTCCGTTCCATATTATGCACGCGTACCATAAAAAAGGTCGTAGAATCAACATGTTTTTGAGGATTTTTACGTGTTTTGCTAGGCGCAATGGCATTTTCCTAAGAAATCTACAGAAAGGAATTAATATTTAATGTTTTCCTTCTTTCAGGAAATGGCTACATCGAAGGAACAGAGCTCGATGGGTTCCTGAGGGAATTCGTATCGAGTGCCAACGTCACAGACATCAGCCCAGATGTAAGTCCCATTTTTTTTATTCCGATTACATTGTTTAGATTTATATTTCCTATAATATTATAAAGATACAAAATTGAAAAAATAAATTAATAACATAAACGGTAACACTTCAAAATATTTATAACGTTAGATAAAGAAACGTATACAGAAAGAAAGATATATTTGACAAGCGATTAGACGTTTTTATAATTAACGTGACGACAAAAAAAGGCAATAAACATACGTTCCTTATTGTTATAATGCTGCAGCTCTTTCTTACACATTAAATAATGGTGAGAAAAAAGATTAGATACACAAAGTATTCACAAGAAACCACATTTCAATATTATCCTCGTAACTATATTCCATACTTTCAAAATAATCGTCACGGCAAGTAGTATTGTAGGCGTCCACGGAGACGTCACGGTGCAGTGTGTGAGAGAGATGCAAAAAATGATGACTTTTTCTTTTGTAGGAAATAGACCTACGTACATTGTGTATCTCATCTTTTGAAGGAGCTGCAGCATTATTGTGATAAGGAACGTATGTTTATTGTCTTTTAATGCCGTCATGGTACCGGAATCGTAAATCGTCATGGTTATTTTAAAAGAGCTCATTCCCGAACATATTTTGAGTAAAAAACTTACATTTCATTTTGCTGTCCGATGATATTTTTTTCAATTTCAATGCATTGTCATTGACAACGAGTCTATCTACAATGGTTCAGCTCGATCGGATGTCGGGAAGTGGGTTAATTTCCACTTCCAAGATTCCGCTTCGTTCAATTTGGGAGGCGGGAATGGGTACCGCCACCCCGGGAACCTTTATTGGATAACCAACATCTCTGCCATAGGTCACCCCAAGTGGTCCGCTACGTTTGGTGACTTAGCAGGGGTGCCCGGGTTCATGGGGTGAGGTTTGTCTAGGTATTGAAGGCGGATGACCTGGACACACTGAACCCCAGATTCCTACCCACCCCTTAAACCCTTTTCCTTCAAAGATCTCTCCTCCTCTTCCTTTTCTTAAAAATCCTCCACACAGCATCTCCAAAGATGACATAGGCCCAGAGGGAAATTATTTTCCTCAGGGCCTCCTGTGTGGAGCTCATGTAAAAAAAAAAAATACGTTCATTCAATCAAGAAAACGAAAATAAAATTCAAATAGATGTTCTAGTATTTAAAAAAGGAGATTTTCCTCATGTTTTGGTTCATATATAAATATTATACGTTTAATATGCACTAAGTTTGGGATGCGGTTATCGGTACCGCCGCCCAGGAAATCATTTATTGTAAAAATAAAACACAAACACTTTGTATTTAACCACGAATTTATTATTGCATATATCGACCGGTTTCACTTCGACCAAGCTTCTTCAGGATATAATAATAACTAAAAATAGTATAGGTATAAAACTAGATAACTTAGAAGCTTTAGAAATTAGGAAATCTTTAAATACAAATATGTCAGAATACTTACTTAATAATCAAATTAACTTATCAAATCAAAAAAATACACCCTATAGTCCTATTTTTAACTTATTTCCCGCAATCCATCCTAACCCATGATATTATTTATGTGTTGTAGCGTGATTCATTATTAATATTATCATATATCGAAATATTGTCCTTTAGTTAATGTAAAATACAACAAACTTTTTAATATCTCATAGATTACAGTTAATTGTTGTTTGTTCATTTACTTGTGATTATGATGTGTATTGATGTTTCCCTCCCAGTAATTGATTATTGTATTGTTGTCTCCCTCCCACTGCTTGATTATCCACTTTACCTATGTCAAATACTTTGTCTCCCTCTAATTTAGTTATTATTATATCCTGAAGAAGCTTGGTCGAAGTGAAACCGGTCGATATATGCAATAATAAATTCGTGGTTAAATACAAAGTGTTTGTGTTTTATTTTTATAATATAATGTCTAACCACAAAGTAATTGCTTCCTATGAAAAAAAAAAAAAAAAAAAAAAAAAAAAAAAAACATTTATTGGATAACAAACACCTCTGCCATAGGTCACCCCAAGTGGTTCGCTACGTGGACCCAAATGGAGTGCTCGGGTTCATGGGGTGAGGTTTGTCCAAGTCGTTTCGGCAGATACATCTGCCCACCTACTGCGATAGACTGGTTGAGGAAAGCCTTTTGACTTCTCCAGCCGGACTCTCTCAACCCATCGCCTTGCACCGCAATTGGAGGGATGGATTCATACGTCTGTCACTCCTGGAAACTCCGACTCCCAGATTCTAACCCACCCCTTACACCTATTTTCTTCCCAGAATTTCTTATCCTTAAAAAGACTCTCCACACAGCATCCCCTAAGATGATATAGGCCCTAAGGGAAATTATTGTCCTCTGAGCCTCCTGTGTGGAGTTCACGTAAAAAAAAACATTTTAAAATCACAGACATCTTTTTCAATTACCTTGTTCCTACAGTAAAATGTTCACTTCTCTCTGACTTTGAAAAGAACGAAATCTTTTGAGCTATCTAAATATGAATGATGAATTTGGATTGATATCATTTGAATCACAATTGAGATTTCACAAAATAAACACTGGTCTCCGCACCAGAATTGCGAAACGGTACAAAAAGAAAGCCTTCTTTTTAGCAAACCGACAAAGAATATTTTCTTATCTTGAGTTAGAGTAGTATATAAAATATATATATATATATATATATATATTAGAAATGAAGATGTACATTTCCTACCACAAATACTTCTGTCAGACAGTCAAATAAGCATGTTGAATTACCCAGCTTTACTGAAAAATAAAGGATATACGCAAAGCGATCAAAAATACTAGTATTCAGAGGCGGCTCTAGGGGTCCAGAAGTGAAAGGGCATTTAAAACAAAATTATATTATTATGATACAATATTAAATTAAATACGATAATATTCATTTGTAATTACCTCGCGAGTTTGAGAGTTAAATTAAATTTAATATAGTAAATTATTTCATGCGACAAGCCTATATTATTCAAAATCAAGCAACGTTTATCAAACCATCTCTTGTGTGACATCAAACTGTCTTCAGAATCCGAATACATTTCTTTTAGGCGGTATAATGCCATCTCGTTTATTGTATGGCGCGTAAAGAGATAGAAGACATGATATTGGGATATTTAAAAAAATTGACCGAGCCAAACATAGTGCGCGGAAAGGAAGCTTCTATTTAAGACGTTTGATGTCACTACCTGCCGCCGCCGGCTATCTCGAAGTGCATTTTAAATATGTAACTAACTAACCATCACCCCGTTTTCCCGCAAGAGTAGGCTGAGAGGACGGACCACCAAACAACTCGGTCTTGGCACACACTCTCATTCATACATCGTCGATAAAAACTATTCTATTATTCTGACATTTGACATGGCCCGACTCAAGTATCTGATTCACTTAATCGTGCCACGTCTTTCTCGGGCGTCCCCGACTTCTTCTACCATCCACATTTGCATCGTATATTCTTCTTACACTACTTTCTTCGTTCATTCACTCTACATGCCCAAACAATCTGAGGGTTCCTTTCTTAATATTACTAATTATGCTTACATCAGCCTTACATTATTTGCGGAAATCCACATTTCTTACACGATCATGCATTGTTTTACCACATATACGCCTCAGGGATCTCATTTCAAAAGCATTCCGTTTACTTTCATCCTTCCTCTGACAGTTCCATGCCTCACTACCATACATGTACTCCATTGTGGACTACTAGCTTCGCTTCTTTTGACAGTTTTTTTATTAGCGCCAACGGCATTCAGTCCTCCATTAATGGAATTACCGCAAATTCACCATTCTTTCAATATCTCTATCAGCCTTCTCATCTCTCGTAAACATACTACCCAGATACATAAACTCATCCACCTGCTCCAAGTATTCAAATATGCTTACTTGAATAATATCAGTTGTTTTGATTAGCATAATATTTCACAATGTTTTACTCTCATCTTATAATTTTGGGAGGTTTTTGAACAATAGAGAACTCCAGTCCAATTTTTTTATTTTTTTAAATAAATAATGATCTTCTCACTTAAATAACTGCATATTTTTATTTATTTTTTGAGTTAGTTTTAATAGTTAAAATAAATGTCAAAGTTGTAATTTTTCAAGATCCCCCGAAAACCACCGTATCTATGGTTGTATCGTGTGACGTCATCAATCATGTCATCTACTATAAGATCGCGCAATCAGCTGTTCAACTCCGAACCAGCATTACTAGAAATTCCGAACTAGCATTACAATTTTTTTGTACAGTAGTTTTTGAATATTTTAAATAATAGAGATAAACTAATAAGAGATACCTTTATTTTTTAAACTGAATTAGTGAGGCCTAAATAATGTTTCAATAAACACAATAACTAAATCTCTATAAACAGTATGTAAATAAACTAATAAGATGAAATATTTTTGAAACGACTGCTTGTGTCATACCTACATTCCCGTACAATGACTTTATGGTGACAAGTGACTTCACCACTAAACACTAAACATTTTAGCTATACCAACTTGACGGTGTGTTTCAACGACAGTATTAAAAATGCACTTTGTAATGGTCCGCCACTCTTGGCTTTTGACTCCAATTGTGATGAACCCTACCTAGCTGATTTACTTTTCTAAGCTTCTACCTCGTAGTTTAAATCTCGTAGCTCCTGTCTCGTAGCCACGCTCATAATTCTACCCTTATGTCCTACTGATCACACCACTAGGTTTGATGGCCTGACTCAACCCTCCTTTCGGTTTATTTCTACCTCAGGCTCGTGATTTCTAAACCCCTATACCTTATAATCTAGCTAAACCTACCCTATCTTCTTAAATCCCTGCGATTTTCTCACAGTAATCAAGATTTAAGATTTTTGTTCACATTATTTCTATAATCTGCGTTGTGTAAATTTTTTGTTTTAGATTTTACATCTGTTTGCATACTTAATATGCACACATATGTAGAGAAGATAATGTATTACGTGTGGTAACCCATAGATTCTTTTAGAGAAAGGGTGAGAATTTTCCGATCAATTTATTTATTATTATTTTAGAATATTTAACCGAGTTTGATAAACTACCCCCGCCCTAAACCTTGTGTCTATTTGATTTCCATAGGAATTTAGTGTGTTTATTTAATTCTTCCTATCACCGCTGATACATCGATAACATAAACAACAGTTAATAAATTAAACATTTCAAGAAAGCAAACCTTACCTTAGGATGATCGAACTCGAAGGTCCAGTTTTCTCAATTGAAGTCCTTGTCTGCAACTTCTCCTAACATAATGTGTTTGTAGTCATAGTTAGTGCTATTGGTTAGTATTCGCAAAATTGTTGAAAGAGCAGGAATGGAGGGATATGGGGAGGGGATAATATGTTTGCTTAAAAAGTCGGCACCTCCGCTAACCAAGTGAAAACCGATGAACAACAATTTCAAACCGGATTCTCCCAAGTACGTTTGCTAAGCTTATCCTTAAGTCCGAGTTTTACTCTCTTCGACGAGCGTCTCTTGTTACGAAAGGGGCTCTTCACGCCAGATGGGGGAATACCAAGTCTTCATGCCGTTTTTCTGCCTCACTCCGACTTCCATCTCCGCCGGATTGAATTTAACTCTACTGAGTCTAGAAGGGGTATTTCATGTCTTCCCTTATCATGCCTCTATCCGTTAAATGTGGCGTAAGCTTGTGACGGGCAGATCCTTCCTCCCACGTAACCGACCCAGCGTTACATTCCACCTCTGACTAGCTGACATAAAACTCACCTCGTGAACCTTATGTTTGCTTTCAGGTTCGACAAGACTCACGGTATGCAAATAACCTGTGGCTTTAATGCCGCGTCAGCGTACTGTCCGCATACGTCCTTCCTCTTCCCCGCATGCCCACCTCGACAATACCGCCACAAGATCAAAGCCGTCCGTTCGAGAAAGGTTGACACTTACATTTCCAGATGGCTCATACCTACATACAGAAGCCTTGAAGTTTACGTTCGTAGACAAGTTAGGATTCAGGACTGTATGAGTATTTGAACACCAGTGTTGTTTAAATGAGGTCACTAGCTCCTCGTGTGTTAGGTGTTTAGGATAATGGGTATTTATGGGTTCTTGGATACCTACTTCCTATAAGGAAGATTTAAAAAATGAGATAAATCAAGTCGACATTGAATCAATGACCTCCTGAATAATTGTGATGTGCTCTCTTAGAGTTTGAAGCTAGTCGCAGTACTTTACTTTGCGAAATTTTTGCATGCTGAATCAATGCTACCTATTGGCGATCGCTCTAGTAAAATCAAGTCGTTTAGAATTGAGTGAATTTAAACGTCAATGTCGCCTTCACATATTGACCGCAGATTTCATCTCAAACTATAATTGATAAACTTGTCCCTGACGTTAAGTTTTGTTTTGTTTATTCGTTAATGAATTTAGGTGACTGGGTCAATGGATGGCCTTGAACTCAAATCGAAATTTTGGTACACTATCGAAGGTCATATAACCATACCTTAATCGTGCTAGTGAAAAGAAACGATAGGTATTTATCTTACAAATACGCTAAGATACCAAAATTGGTTTAGTGATGCGTTTCTATCTAATTATGTGTTAAGTATTTGTTTAGCAACATTTCATTCCGTATGGGAGGTGTGACATGCGAATGCTAATAAATTGGTTAGTTATTTATTTACCCTTACTTGGCGTTACGTCCATCAGTGTCAGGATATCCACAGGAACCTGTAAAAGCTTAAATATTGTAAGGACTCACCAAGCTCTAATGTCTTAATTTCAGCTCCACCGGGTTACTATCATCGGCGAGAAACTTATTAGAGCATCCAGACTACCTGTGTAACTTATCGCACTTTTATTTCGACTTCCCACTTTTAACGATTTAATCCTACAAGATCCGGAACTCATCTCCTTCCTTTCTCCTTTGAATAGATCTCTGATGTAAAAAATCCTCACGTTTTCCTTTAATATCTGCCGTTATTATTGGAGAAGAACGATCCTATCTAATTATGTGTTAAGTATTTTCCAGATTTCGGATCAATTATTATTATTGCGTTGTCACCTAACGATAATTAATATCTCGTAATAAAATTTCCAACTTTCGACCTAAACGTAAATTTTTTATTTAATGAAACTTATTAGACTGTAATTTTCTTTATATAACCTCGGACTAAATAACTCTATTTTAACCTTCATAGTACAAATTTAAAGCAATTCAAACACACTATATTAAACTCCTCCCGCATTGAATTTGTAATTAATTAATTAATTATTAGATTTTATTGAATCGGAAATTATTGCAAACACTGATTTTAGATTTATTATAAGATCATACACTCCGTTAAATTGCACGATTAACCCTATCCGGACACTTCACTCCCTGTTTTATCAAAGTATAAAACTGATTGTAGACTCTATTTTACCACTGAATTTTTTTAAGTATAAAAACTGATTCTAGATTCTATTAATTAATTACCAGGGTAATTCTCACAACATGCGCGACGTTTTAATCAACCTTGCCAGTTGTCGAAGGACCCCTTTTTTATTTTAATGATAAGTTGAATTTATAAATAGATATATTATTATTCAATGCTGTTAAAAATTCTTTAAACACTGTTGATTTTCTTTAAATTCGCTACACTATATAAACTTTTTATTTCAATGACAAGTTGAATTTATAAATAAATATATTATTATTCACTGCTGTTATAAAATTCTCTAAACACTGTTGATTTTCTTTAAATTCGCTACACTATATAAACCTTTTATTTTAATGACAAGTTGAATTTATAATTAAATATATTATTATTCACTGCTGTTATAAAATTCTTTAAACACTGTTGTTTCTTTTTAAATTCGCTACACTATATAAACCTTTTATTTTAATGACAAGTTGAATTTATTGTAAAACTATATAAAACACTTTATTTAATTTTCAACACTCCACAGATTTAATCACGACCGTAATTTTTATAAGTCCCAGAATTCCCACTCCGAATTTTTCTAAGTCTCAAAATTTTACAACACTTAAGAAATTTTCAACTAATAACCGTTTTAGACGCTACGTCACGTAACTTCCACGTTTTAACCCGACGATTGGTCCCCGACGACTCCTTCCCGACAACTAACACCGAAAACTCCTCACGATTCTTCTAAGTCCTAAGTTTTATATGTACCTCCAGGATTAGAACATCTTAATTACGCGTTCATTGATTTTCTAATTCAAACTCTAACAACTCGAGATTTCATATATCAATTCTGTTATTTTCGTATCAACGTGTTAAGTCCGGCCCCCTTGATTTTAGAAATCTTCCGTCTCTTACGTAAATTGTTCCAGTGTCGAACCTACCATTATGTCAAATTTTGCCCCGTCGTTCCTTTGTCTTCAGGTCTTACAAATTTAACTAAAATATCATGATTTTCGTGTCCTTTTTTCTCTCAATATATAATAGGTACGTCTTCAATAAACTGTATGTAATTCTCAATTTGGTTTATCGCTACCAGAACACGAACAAACTCATGTCGAAATCTTCATTACGCATTTTCCAATTTTCATTTCCCTAAATTTCCCCACATTTCCATGTTTCCTATATGAATCAATTCAATTTTAAGCTGTATTGTCTCTACTTATGTCGTAGACTTGAATTTTCTTATTTTCTTCAATTATATTTTATATACGACGTTATTTTTATGATTTCTCTGCTTCATTCTTATGTCATTGTCCATAACTATATGATTAGTTATATTCCAAGCCAAATTTACTGTTTTCATCAATACTTCTGAATTTTCATGAGTTTTCCTTACGGAATCGTCTTTAAACTGTCTTTACTTCATTCTTTACCATCATTTGCATAATTTCCAATGCTTATCTTCTCTTAGAAAACTTCACCTTCTAGTCATAAATATTCAATCTGCTATTTTTTCATAATTTTCATAGAAGAAAATTCCAATTTGACTCTGGGATATGTGTCAGGTTAATTGCTTCGTATAAAAACGTATAAAATTGTGTCTCGTTTCATCCCAAAACCCCATAAAGTATCATCGCTGACATATGTTGATGTTTTCGATTTCTACGTACTTGGTCGTAAATAATAAATTAATATTAACTCGTTAAATTTAATCTCTTTTATCTTATCCAAATATTGCATAAGTTCCATGTTAACTTTTATTGCCCCAAAAGCAATAAAGACTATCATAATCACCCAAAACCATGTCGGAAATCTTATTGTTTAAACAACAAAATCGTGTGTGAGCTCGACAACCTTTTTTTACATCAATTGCCTCAGCAATTTGTTCTATCGTCTATAGTATTTTCTCATAGCAAATGACGTAAAAACGATCCCTTCCTTTGAATTAATCTAACGTAATATAACTAGAATAACCATCCTATTTCAAATATATAACGATATCTATTTAAACTCGTCTGAAAACGCAAAATTAAGTCGAAATCTTATATTGTTCAATAAATACTTCCGTTTAAATGTCCGTTTTTTTTATTAGATTTTCTTTTCAAATCGTTTTCCCTGACCGTATTGCTTCATTTAAAAGTGACATTCCTAATTTCCATCGTTTTTCTTTCTTTTAAATATCAAACGTACGTTTTCCTCTGAATCTGGCCTCCTTTTGTTCTTCACGTTCTCGTTATGCAATTGAGTATCCCTACAGTAGCTTTTCCCACGTTTTCCAGGTCTTTTCTTTAATCTTCCGTTCATTATATTTCCTTGCTATTTTATTGCATCATTTTTTCAACATAATATGGATTTATTTGTTCGTTAACTGCGGTTGTCGATTCCTCTGTTGCACTCAATATTTACCTTTAAAATTGGGGTCATTGTACCAAATGCACCGAACGTGGGATTGTGTTTATCTTAAAGCGTATTGATCTCTCGGGTTGATGATGATTTTTACCCCATAAATCTCAGACTAATGGTCTAGTCCAAAGTCCATCTCTTTGTCTTGAAAAAAGGTAACCTCCCCCTTCTCTGATTGGTAGATCAATCTTAAGTGTTTATAATTGGATCCCTCTGTGTTCTATTTATCAAAACTTGACATTAATTTAATAATTATAGATCTCTGCAGTCTCCATGGCCCAATCAAACTTAATCAGCTAGGTGTCGCTAGTGTGTTGATTTCGTTATAATTCTGAATTATTATTTATTCATTCGTAAGGTGGAAGCTACTATATTTTCGTATCCACTGCGATTCATCACAACTTTTTAATATATTTTTTTTAAACTCTACGTTTAATATTTTTTAAATAAAACTTACATATTCAGAATCAGCATTTATTGGTCTACATGAACATATTTTTTTAAAGCCATCATATTTTTCACTGGAGTTCCTTATTGCTCCGATGGAAGGACCGCCACTGTTCGTACTACAAATTTACACTTTTCAGAAATACCAGCAGAGAATAAAATAAAACTGGCAGCCGTTTATGAGTCATAAACGAGTAAACTGTTGGAAATATTCCGGCTAATTCAGCAAACCCAAGCATTTCTGTGGAAAATGGAAAATCAGATAGTTGTTTGAAGTCGGGCGGAAAATACTTTAATTTGATTGTCGGAAAATGCCAGAGGAATTCCGGCCAGATTTAATATTTTTAATTAAGCTCGTGATAACCCTGTCACAGCTCTAATGGTGGTTAGGAATTCAGTTCTTGGCGGCAGGTTTATATATGGAAATAAACTCTGAAAGAGATAAATTTGAAACACCCTTTTTGGCGAAGTAAATTATTTTTAGACTGGAAATTATTATATTTCTGTGGATTTTTTTATTTCGGTGCTCCAGATTTTATGTCCGGGTTGAATCTTTCCCAAATGAAAGACTAAACCCTTCCACACACTTTTCCACAAATGAATATCTAGTAAATTAACGCAATGTAAGTGCACTATATAAGATTAAAACAATACAAGAACAATACGTCAATCCACCAGAAACATAATGGGAAAATATTTCACCGACTCCAGATATTTTCATATCAGAGGGTTCGGCTCTGATGAAATCCTAACTGGTTCGATAAATCCTACTGATCCCTCAATATAAATATTTAAAAAATCTTTCGTAATCCTACATGTATTTAAAATGACCGACTTTTGCATTTTTATGTACAAATTTTTTGACAAATCTAATACGCCTAAATTTTGAATGAGAGAGCTAGGTATAATGCCAGTAGCCGAAATAACAAATGGTAATATTTTTATAGTCTGAGAATGCCAAATTCTTTTAATTTCATTTCCTAAATCTGTATATTTTCTTATTTTTTCAGTAACAGTGTTCTGAATATTACAAGAATTTGGAATAGCGACATCAATGATATAAGTTATTTTCTTAATTTTGTCATGTAAAACTATATCGGGTCTATTATGACTAATTGTTCTGTCTGTCAGAATAGTTTTATAATAATAAATTTTATAAAATTCATTTTCTAAAAATGAATTTGGTTCATATTCATAATATGGTACATTACGGCAGTCAATCAAGTTATGTTTAATTACCAAACTTTGGTGAATTATTTTTAAAACTTGATTGTGCCTAAATGTATACTCGGACGGCGCTAATACAGAACATCCCGATATAATATGTTCTATAGTTTCCGGAAAAGCCAAACATTTTCTACATAAATCATCAATTTGATTTGCATCTTTGATGATATGCTTCCTATAATTTTTAGTATTAATGACTCTATCTTGTATGGCAAGCATAAAGCCTTCTATTTCTGCGCTCAACTCTCCAATACTCAACCATTTGTTTGACGAAAATTTGTCAACATATGTTTGGTTGAGATAATTGAAGTGTTTTGCGTGAAGAATTTTATTTGACCAGGAATCTAATAATTCCTGGTTGGTATTTATAAGAATGCTGGCATTCTCGTCGTATAAATTTAATGGTGAAATATTTCTATCTGCCTTGCAAATTATTTTGTGCATTTCTGAACTATCAGCTTTCCTATGGAAAAATTTCTTAGCATTTCAACCTGATTATGTTTTAAAGATGTTATTTTGACTATACCTCTACCTCCTAAATTTATTATTTAGCTATTATTATTATTATTTCTTCATTTTTTTTAAGTGAAAACTTCTTTAGCACTGTTGTGATTTGAAACTTGATGAAACGGAAGCGAGTGACACTAAAAAGAGACAAAAACATACACAAATACGATTTAGCCTGCGAGAGAATGAGACAGTATAATCGGTCTCCTTTTGGTGCTTCATAGCCTTCCCACTCTTATCCTCTTTAGTTTTTTGAAGATTTCACTTCTACTGAGTGTGAATTGCACAATCTGTTTTTTAATGTATTTCTTGGGCACTAACTACCTATGTAACAATTTCCAGACATTTTGTTTTTAAGAGTTTTATTCATAATAGTGTCAGAATAAAACTATTCAATACAAAAATCTTTCTTCATTTTTTTACAGATTACCCTGGTTTTAATTAACTATTTAGTTATTAGTTATTACACTATTTTTGCAAATTCAAGTTCTCAACCGCACTCTTTGGTCGTTAACAGGTGAAAATTCAAGGAATATCCCAGAATTAACAACGCCATCTAGTGTGATTACTGTGCATCTTTCACAGTGCAACATTGGTTTAGAACTTTAATTTGGGTTCCGCCGCCCCGGGGACCATTTTTGGGTAACCAACACTTCTGCCAAGTGGTTCGTTGAACTGAAAACTGACACTGTCCCTTTTAGAGGTAAGCCACGTAATTATCAAAAGATCTATACACTTCTTTTTAATATCCGATGATTTTTATGATCATGTCGTTTTTTTATAACGTTATTAAAATATGCATAAATTGAATACTTTAAACATAATAATTACTTTATAATTTTAAAGTATTCATCACAGTGATGCTTAGCATGGATAATCCATTTAAATTCCTATCGGATTAATTACGTTAATTTTATATATTCATCTTTATGAGAAAGGTTCTTCGCGAAAATGTTATTTTCTTAGTGATAATCTCAATTCTAAATGCTGAAGATTTGTATTAAGATAAAATTGGGGAATAATACAGCGGAGTCTTTGAGAAGCTGTAGAACCCTTTAGTCCTCATATTAAGAAAACAGCCTTATTTTCAATGAATTGAAATTATATTAAATGAAAATTAAATAATTATGTTTTTGGTGATATTCTATACAACATGCTATTAGTCCAACGAGTGGCCTCGTGATCGAGGGGTAAGACTCTTGACTCGCAATCCGTAGGTCGGGGATCAAATCCTGGCATGGGCTTATAAATTTTATTTTATTAATTTGTGTTATTGCACAATTAATTACTTAAAAATAATAATTAATTAGTATCTATATAGAGTGGAACATACTCTCAGTATCGCCCTGGTGTGAGAATACCATTCAGAATTGAAACGTTGCTTGAATTTTTTGCTTATGGTAGCTCCACACAGGAGGTCCTGCGGAAAATAATTTCCCATAGGGCCTATTTCATCTGAAGGGATGCTGTGAGGAGGGTTTTTTTTAAGAAAGGGAAGGATAGGAAATTCTAGGAAAGCAAAAGGTATGAGGGCTGGGTAGTAATCTGGGGGTTAGTGTGCCCAGTAGTGACAGACAAATGAATCCATCCCTGCAACTGCGGTGCAAGGCGATAGGTCGAGAGAGTTCGGCTGGAAAGGTCAAAAGGCCTCACTCACCAAGTTTCTCTCTTGATCCGGCCCGCCACGCAGCATCCGCCGCCAAGACCTAGACAAACCTCACCCCTGCTAAGTCACCAAACGAAGCGAACCACTTGGGGAGATCTACGGCAGAAGTGTTGGTTATCCAATAAATGGTTTCTGAACCTGCGGTACCTATACCTCCCAAATATGAAATGGTTTTAGTCGTATTTGGTGACCAGATCTGAATAGCCAGGTACTACTCCACCTTCATATTTCCCATCTTCTTCGTTGTCTCACTCCCTTCACCTTCATAAATCATAACTCCCCAATCGGGGATGCCATAGTCCCACTGGCTGTGCTTAGTCGGGAGCAGTGCGGTATTCACACAAATTAAACTTAAAAAACGCTGCGTTGATAAAAAAATGTTTGTTTACGCAATTTACTGCAAAATAGCTCAGTAATTTAAAATATTTTTTCAGAGTGAATAAATATTTATGCATGAGCACTTAATTATTTTCCTCGGCAGAATATCGCAATCAAAGACCCATTAACAAACTAGAAAACAGACTAATGCTTTGTTAATGCAAATTCATTGCTTTACGACCATTTTCCATCGCCTAACAACACTTTGAAGTGAAATGAATATCTTTCTTTATTTTTTTTTTTATTTTAACTTAATGATTAAAACCTCAAATCAGAATTTTTTGTTAATGAAGACATTATTAGCGACTTTCAATCTAAAATTTCTTAAAAAGAGTCCAATTAGGTCAGTGGTAGAGCACCACCCTGGCAAGGCTAAGATCCTGGATTCATTACCCAGATGTGACCAATTCTTTTTCTTTATTGTCATCAAGTTTAATTTGTAGAACTCCATTTTAATTTTAATTTATTTTATATATTCAATAATTTTATTATTAAATTAATAAAAACAGTTTATTTATAAACTGTTTTTATAAATAAACTGTTTTTATTAATTTAATAATAAAATTATTGAATATATAAAATAAATAAAAATTCTTTTTCTAATTTTTCTTTTCCAAATTTTCGACTGTGAATCGCAGATATTGTCTTTTGTTTGCGGCTATTAAGTTAAAATAATAAAATAAACATATATGTTACGGTTAAGGTTTTCACGGGTGTAAGATATAGGACAATTTTCTCAGTTTACCCGCGTGACGTAGTCATTAAAAGGACTTTTTAACTCCTAAAGTTTCGGACAGATCTCACTGTCCATCTTCAGAGGTCTTATGTTTTTGTGTTTATATCTTGTGTTTTTGTCTCAAACTGATCGCTTGCGGTTGTCTGTTCGGTCCAGAAGCTAAGACTTAAGTGAGTGCTAATCAATTCTTATGTCTAGAACGGAGTACCCGGGTTGAAGGTAATTGAGGGTGGAAAATGGCACATCCAAAATTATCAGAACTACCTCCCTATTAGTTTAAAATAATCCAATCAGGTATCTGTACGCAAACCGCCTGATACTGCAGGCCCCGCTCCCTACCCCCTCCACCCTCAATCACCTTTAACCTGGGTACTCCGTTCTAGACATAAGAATTGATTAGCACTCACTTAAGTCACCGATGACCATGTGTTGAAGACTTTCCTTTTTATTTGCATACTTAGCTTCTTGGATTTCAAGACTTCTCAAAGACCAGAATTTCTTCCATTCAAATGCTACTCTTCTCTCGATTTCTTTAGTTGTTTGATATTTGTGAGATATTATCTGTCCTAAATAGATGTAAACTGACACATATTCCAGTGGTTGAAATTTTAACTAACCCAAAATAAAAGATAATCATTCAGCAAAAGGCAATACGACATTATCAATTCTCTCTTAAAAAGATTTACGATAAATAACTTATGCTAAGAATCTCATGGCCATTTGGTATTAAAACAAAGTTTTGGATAATGAATGATAAATCCTGTTATTTGCCTTCAAATTATTCCGAAAACTTTTTTCATAAATAATTTCTTTGACTTTTTTCTGCGGAGGCTTTGCGAAAGGCTATACGGTAGTTATTGAATTAATAAATAAATTATTTGACGTAACTCTCAAACCTCCACGGACAAGTTATTACATTTTTTATTGTGAGAGTTATAAAAGGCTTCAAAAAAGGTTTAGGCAAACTTAATATGCCTCAAATATAACGAAAATTTCTCAGTTATTTTTTTTGGTTTCAGTAAAAAAATAAAATAAAAATGTTATTTTGCTTTTTCATTGAAAATATTTTAAATCCTGACGACCTTTTGACGGCCTTTGTAGCTGAGGGGAAGGCTCTAGGCTAGCAATCAGGAGGTCGCGGGTTCAAATCTCGTCGTGTGCATGTTTTTAATTTTTTCTCTTAGATTAGCTTCACACAGGAGGACTGAAGAAAATAATTCCCTTTAGAGCCATGTTATCTTTGGGGATGCTGTGTGAAGGGAAAAGGTTTTAGTAAAGGAAGGAGAGTAAGTTCTGGGAATAAAAAGTGTATTAGGGGTGGGTAGGAATCTGGGGGTCTGTGTGTTCGGGAGTGACGGACGTACGAATCCATACCTCCCACTGCGGTGCAAGGCGATTTTCCGAGAGAGTACGGTTGGAGAAGTCGAAGGGACTCCCTAAACTATTCTCTCCCGATCCGGCCTGTCATGAATCTGGTGAGCAGAAGCATCCACCGCCAAGAGCCGGACAGACCTCACCCCATGATCCCTCTTGTAAATTGTATTCGATTGAATAGTTTTTTTTTTTCACAATTTAAATATTAAAAATAATACAGAGTGGAAGATAAGACCACCCATTCAGAATCGAAACGTTGCTTGAAATGGCTTTAGCTGTATTTGGTGACCAGACCAGGTGGTGGAATACCCATCCCCTTCCCTTTCCCTCTACCTTCCGCCTCACAATGTACCCTAATTGGGGATACCATAGTCTCACTGGTCCAGGCGGTTGGAAGCAGTTGAATACATCTTCTGGTGTAAAAGTAAAAGTAAAATGCTGCTATATTATGTTTTCTATTGACTACAAGATCTGTAGTCGTGAGGTTAACTTCCTCGACTATGAACCCAAAGGGCCGCAGGTTTACATCCCGAAACACGCAATTTAAACACAATTAATTAATTTTTCTCATTCGATATTTAATGAAAAAAGTAATATGTAGAATAATCGTGATTTATTTTTGGGGTATTATGCCATGTTGCGCTATTTCCTTCTTTATTTAACGTTACGGACTGCATTAAGAAACTGATATTATATTATAATTAAAAAGGTTTTCTGGGTTTAGTTTTGGTGCAGCCGTCAATTACCAAATACCAAAAATTATTGAGCTCAGTTCAGTATGTTGTATAATATTTACGGCACGTCTCTCTGTGGTAGATACTCTTAGTATTGCGCTGGTGACTTAACACTTCTCGGAATCAAAATGTTGCTTGAAGTGCTTTTAGCCATGTTTAGTGACTAGATCTGAATAATCAGACGCTTTCAAACCTTCCTTTTCCCAATTTTCTTCCCTTACAGCTTTACAATATACTTCAATTGAACGTTGTTATGCAGAAAGCAGCCAGCCATAAAAAACTCATACGGAGATACGAGCACTTTTGTCTGAAGATTTAATAATCAAATCTACATAACACCTAGGATGTTTTTTACTTCAAAAAATTATAAATAATATATAGATATCTAATTATTATAACTTTAAAGTGGATTTAAGGGTAGGTTTTTAGAGATATTGGTGTTTTATAAGGTCTGGCTGCTTTCTGTAGAATACATTATTGAGAATGTAAGCTCAGCAATCAACCGTCCGATCTAACTTTGCGAAATACGCATTCCGTAGAAAACAGCCAGAGCTACCAAATACACAAAATATATGAAATTATGCTTTATTATTTAACTTAAAATCGGTAGTTAAATAGGTATTACTATTATATCCAGTTAGTAATATTATATTTAGTGGAATTTTTAATATCTCCGAGGAAATATAAATTTTTAAACTTTAATACGTAATGCTTTGTGAAACATAACATACATAGATATTATTATTTATTTTATATTCATTATGGGTTTTTATAATTATCTACTAGAAATCAATGCTTGTAGTCATGTTTATAATATAGGTGCATTTAATTTACATAATTGAAATAAATATTTCAAAAAAATATTTTATAATTAGAGGTTTTTTTTTTATTATCAAATATCATAAAAAAATTTTGATGTTTATCATATCGTTTATTAACATTAGTTATAAGAAAAAATTGTTGCGTAATTTACAACAGGAGATGTAAGCTGAAAAAAAACTTTAACTGATTTTTGTCTCTCTCTAATTTTTTACGAAATCTTTTGTACTTTTTCGATTTTATATTCATTCTTCATTGTTTTTTTTATTTTATTTTTATATACTACAAATATTTTATTTCTATGCGTTAAAATAATGTTACATAATAGATTCAGTACCTAAATTTTAAATTAATATAAGTAGATTGTTATTAGAACCGGCTTACAAATGCTGTCGAGCAGTCTTACAGGACTTCATTGAATTTATGTAATATTATTAAAATGATAATACATACTTTAAATTATTGATTTTTCTCAAAAAACAAATTATTATTATAACGCTAGAGCGCTTTCTGTAGATCGCCACTTGAAAGTTTCGGTACAAAGGCTATAGTGTAGAAAACGGACAAGCGCCGTGACCGTTTTCTGCAGATCAGGTAAACGGCATCGTAAAAATGTTAGTTGTACTGACAAAATCGACCAGTTGTTTCTGGCTGTTTTCTGCTGAATATGAGTGCCGTGGGCGCTTTCTGTAGATTGTTAAACGGTGTTTTCGTGATCAGCAAATATTTAAGATGGCTATTACTATGAATTTTTGTATGAAAGCAGCCTGGTAGGTTTTAATAGAATATAGAATTGACGTTTCTCTGTCGGATTACAACAATATCTCATTTTTGCCAAAATTGTGGCCTGGCTGCTTTCTGCATAACTACGTTCAATTATGGTTGCAATAGTCCCAAGTTGTTCTGGGTAGCAAAAAAATATACATATTCAATCTATGTACATAAAAATCAACATATGTGAGTTGTCTTTGCATTGCTATATGGAATATTGCAAAGGAAATGCTTGACACTTTCAAAATTTCTTATTTTCACCCTAGCGAAGGATTTTGGATTAATACAACCACATGATAAAACATCAGAAAAGTTTTTTTAATCATTACAAAAACTCTTACGAAACTGTCAAAAATGTTACAATTTGAGAATGACATATTGTAAACCATCAATATTCAATTTTCGAATAAACACTTTAAATTAATTAATTTAATCGAAGTACTCACCTATACTTGACTACATTGACTGTCCTAGAACGGGAGACTCCTAGTTGGACAGTCAACGCTTCTTTGTACTGATGTATTCTTTGTAGTAGGGGAGGCGGAGCAGGGATTTTGGGATTTACTCAAGCGCGTCAGATTAACTAAGAGGAGTGGGTGGGTGCGGCTAGGGCAACCGATCAGATTAGTAAAAAAAAATCGATACCTGTAGTTACTCGAGCGTGTCAGATTAAGGTATTGTGAGTTAATTACATGCAGAAAAGTTTACATTTCAATAATCTGACGATTTGAACTTGACGTAAGAAAATTAGCGAGTCACAAAGTTGGAAAAAAAAAACGTCACGTGGATTTACTCGAGCGCGGTTAATTGGTTTTTTATTTCGAAGGAAATAATGTAAGGATCACAGAAATAATATAATCTGACGATTTCAACATGCCGAAGAAGCTAAAATCATCACTGAGTGTGGAGCGTACAGCGGCTGATGGCGCTGAGAACTGCCTACTAACTCTCGACTCCATAGACATAGAAATATTACCAGACCTGCCCTAAGTGATAAAAGTGGTCTGCCTATATTTAAAGAGGAAAGATTTGAGTGTTTGTTTGTTTGCATTGAATAGGCTCCGAAACTACTGGACCGATTTGAAAAATTACTACGACTCAAGCGGCGACATTTTAATTAAATTTTAAAAATAAAATAAGACTTATTGTGGCATAACTATAATAGTTAGACATATGCTGTCGCGACACTTATTGTAAATAATGATGTGTTCTGCAAAGTCGTAGAACAATATTTAATTCTATCATCAATAGTTTTTGCAGCGCACGCGATGTAAAGAATATTTTAGTTATTTTTTTTACACCTTGGGTAACATTATTGGAGTTTTAGTAAGGAGACCTAATTTTTTGAAAATATAATATAGCCCTTGTCAATGTTGCAATGCCATATTCAAAGAAATGAAATGTTTCTCCTTGCATGTCCTTTCCCGTGCGTTCCCCTCCAGCATTCTACTTCCACCTTCCCCGCCACCGCTCTCCCGCTCCCCCGTCCCGCCAACCCCCTTCTGCGTTCCAAATATTCAGTCCTAGCCGGGTACCATAGCCGCACTGTATCGTACTGCACCGTACCGTACCGTATCCGGGGACCATAAACAAATCGAAGGTGACTTACGATATATACTTATCACCAAAGATTCGGTTGACTTTTTGGATCGGTGTTATACTCGCCTGGCCGCGCGGCACTCAATTTCTTGACTCCTCTCCCGCCCGGCCCGTAGCCGAGCGGGGTGACCGTGACCACGCAACTTTTTTCTAATAGCCAGCCAATTAATCAATTAACCAAATACTAATAGCCAGCCAATTAATCAATTAACCAATTAATCATATTAACCACTTAGATATTGCTCAGAAGAGCATTATAAAAACCATACTAAAATTACCCATCAGAACCCCCTCAAAAGATATTTTTAAGTGTTTTGACGTTCTTAATTTAAAACAAATATATGCCAAGAATATTCTTATACATCATTTTAAAAACAGAAAATCTCCTAATGAAACTCGGATACATGACACAAGAGCCTCAAAAAAGGATATACGAGATGTTCCAAAATTCAAGACAAGTTTTGGCCAAAGAAACCACATATATCTTGCAACTAAACTATACAACATCCTTCCTCCAAGTCTGAAAAAGATAGAAAAGATAAATAAGTTTAAGGAAAAAATCAAAACATGGGTGAAAGAAATTAATGCAGACATACTAGAGAATGTATTAAAAATATCATAGAAACTAAATAACGGAAAATCAAAGAAATCTACCAGTCCGCCTCAGCACAGGACCACCTAGTGAGGAGGACTAAGAACAAACGGATTAAATATTTATATATATCATCATATCTTGTAATTGTCATCAAACCTGTAACTAAATAGCCACTAATAAAAAAAAAAAAAAAAAAAAAAAAAATACTAAAATTTTTAAACTTGAGATATCTTTCGAATGAAATATCCGAATTGAATAATTCAAAAAGTTAAATTAAGGTATTGAAGCTGTCTTGAATATAAAGTAATTTATTTTGATAAGGATTAAAACCAAGATACAAATAAAGAGCCCTTTCAAGCGATGACAATTTAATTAAATTTTTAAAATAAAAGAACACTTATCGTGGCATAACTATAATAGTTAGACATATGCTGTCGCGACCTTTTTTGTAAATAATGATGTGTTCTACAAAGTCGTACTAAATTATTTTATTCTATCATCAATAGTTTTCGCAGCGCACGCGATGTAAATAATATTTTATTTAATTTTTTAACACCTTGTGTTACATTTTTGGAGTTTTAGTAAGGATCCCTAATTTTTTTGAAAATATAATTTAGCCTATGTCACACGGGGATAGTGTAGCTTCCTAACAGTGAAAGAATTTTTCAAATCGGTTCAGTAGTTTCGGAGCCTATTCAATGCAAACAAACAAACAATCAAATCTTTCCTCTTTATATATATATACGCAGACCGCTTTTATCACTTAGGGCAGGTCTAGTAAAATTCATGTCTATGGTTGAGTCGTACGTTGATATGCGCTTGCTTGTTTTATATTCTGTGGCAGAGCCGGAGGCCCTTAGGCCGCGCGTTCGTGTACAACGCTTTGGTTTATTCATTGTGTAAAGAAATATAATAAGTGAATTTTTTAAGAAGTTTAATTAAGCGATTTTCTTTTTATCATTATAATAGGTATATATTATTTTTTGTTCATTGTAATTCTATTCAGTAATAAAAAATAAAATAAAAAACTTAACACTGTCAGATTAAGAAAACCCCTCACCATAATTGTCAGATTATAGGTCAGCACAACAAGGACATCAAACTGAACCGTCTGTATAAAAATCTGACGCGCTCGAGTATGTCAAGGTCACGATTTTTTTTTACATTTTCAAAAATCTGCCACGAGTTTAGGTTACGTCCAAATCGTCAGATTATTGAAATCTAAACTTTTCTGCATTTAATTAACTCACATTACCTTAATCTGACACGCTCGAATAAGTCCTTTTTTTTTTCAATTTTCTACCTCTTCATACGGCCACCCCCACCACTCAACTCGTCAGATTAATATCTCTCCATTACCAGAAACACGTAGGGCGTATACGCTATTAATATCTGACGCGCTCGAGTAAGTCATTGTGACGATTTTTTTTTACATTTTTGAAAATTTATACTCGCTCCCCCCACCACTGAAATGGCATACATCACATAATTTTTTTTTCTTTTTAGCATCTAATCTTTGCAATCCAATAGGTCTCCACAACGCTCGAGTAACTACCCATTTAGCGTTATTTCCTCCCCTACTATTGTAACAAAAACAAATAAATAAATAAATAAAAATACTGTTTGAATCTAATCAAAAATTTCATTTATTTTAAATAGGTAGCTATGTTAGGTACCAAATTCGATTGATTGTTTTTATAACATACAAAAATGAATGTTTGTAATATATGAAAAATGAAAATTTGTAAAAAAAATTGCAAAACGTGGCACGCGAGCTGTTTGAAAATCTGAATGTACCGGGACTGAATATATTGAACAATGGAGAGGGAGGGGATCGCTGGAGGGAGGTTCGCGGGAGAGGGAATGCGGGGAAGATGGAGGGGGAACGCGGGCGGGGAAGAGGACAAATAGGAAAAGACACGCAGAGAGAAACAATTTTTAACAACGTATGCCGGGAACTCGCTAGTATTGTAATAAAAATTACTATTTATTATCATAATTCATTTATTTACACACTTGTTACAAAAAGCCTTCAATAAAGAAGTACAAAACACGCTTTTTCAACACCGCAATTCGCCCCAACATAAAACTTTCAATTAATCATCCAAATACCAAATAACGTAAAACTCGTTTTGAATATCGAACACGAAGCAATAAGGCCTATTTCCGGAAGGAAATAAACAATGAGAAATTGACGTATCTGCGCGAACCGGATGTAATAACTCCTGCCAATTTGTACGGAAACTGTATACAGTATACATGAACATATATGATGAAAAATTACGGAAGCACATGATGTTTTTATTTTGTATAATGTTAAAGCAACATTTATGAGTCTATCCACAAAACAATTTTTATTATAGCTGGTTCCCGGCATGCGTTGCTATGCCATTGAAAGAAATAAATTGATTCTCCCTCATGTCCTTTCCCCTGCGTCCCCGTTCCCTTCTACGTCCCCTTATCCTCCTACGTTTTCCCTCCCCCTCCTGACTTTCCTCCCTGCCGCTAAAATGTATGGAATACACACCTTTTCAAATTGTTCGCGTACCTTCTGTAGTAATTTTGAATACAAATTTAATAACGCCAGAGCTTACCATTATATATAGAAACACTCTTCTGCCTAAATGCAATGTTCTGTAAAAGTTTTGAGTCAATCCATCGCTTACTTTCCGAGATTTGCGTACGCAAACATACGGAACCTAAAATTTTATTTATATAGTGTTATAGTTCCCAAGATTGTAATTACATTTACAAGATTAACATGTAGGTAAAAGAATAAAATGACAGGGAATGTGATTGTGTTTGTCCAGTTCTGTTAGCTTTTTTTAAGGGCGCCACTGGCCGTTGGACCAGGCTAGACTGTAGAGCAAAATCCTCTTTCGGGGCCTTGGGAATTATACACTATATGGTCAATTCTAGGATAGAAATGATAAACGGCATTCATTGAGAATTCAATAAACATTTATAAATTAATCATTTGCACAGTGTTTATCATGATAACAAAATAACAATAAATTGTAGCTTACCCCCCTGGATCGACCAAAATCATTAACTAGCTATCTAAATTTAAACTTCACCGACAGCAACAAAGAATTGATTTAAAATGTGTGGTAATCCGCTCCAGTAAAATGCAAGTACTCCGCCCAGGGAGTTTGTTTTTCTATCATCCGAGATCCAGCGTTGAGCCAGGTACAACAGTTGTCAGAACAAATCCTTTTCCATAGACATTGCAATAATCAATCCGACAGACTGATGGATTGTTTGAATCTCTAAGACTTTCGATTAAAATCTTATTAAAATTTTATATTATTCTCCTCGGTACACGCGTTCGACATTTCGTAAAAAATGATTCATTTTGAATTTAAAAGAAATACACAACAACGAGTCTCATGTAAACTCCGAATATCGATAAGACATTTTACTTATGGCATTATTCCATATAAAATACGAAACAATCGGTACACGCGAGATATCACTTCAAGTAAACGTTTTTAAAAGCTTTACATTATTAATATGTAAAAATCACGTTGACTCTCGAGATACTGTCTACCTCCAAGGCAGTTTCCCAACAAGTGAACATTTGCTCTATTCAAACCCCTATATGCATTCTTTCGAAAATAAATAAATGAGTAGTTAAAATTCGGCGTTTAAAATAAAGTAAATGTGATAATATATATTTTTTTTTAAATGAAGGTACGTGATTAGACTCGTTTAAAATAAGTAAAGACAAGATTAATTATTTCATAACAATAGAAGATAGACATTAGAAGCATTAATAACAAAGTACAATTGTTGAATTCTATCAAAAAGTATTTTAGAGAAATAATCAATGGGAAAACTACTGATTCCCCTATTTCCACATGAATGTCACAATAAAAACTAAACCTGTTTTTCTTTTACTGAGTACATGGATGTTTGTGTTTTTTTTAGTTAAAGGGTCTTGATTATGTGATGTCTGTATATTAAGTATATATTAACTGTATCTGTGACTGTATTAACTGTATATATGTGAAATGTAAATTCTTCTTCCATCCACAAGCAAATGCTTTTAATGGAAGATAAATTTTTTTTATAATATGTTCCATTTTTTAAGATAAAAAAAAAAATAAAATAAAAAAAAATAGATAGAAGACTATTAAAGTTCCACAACTAATAATTTTTTTTAAACTTTTTTCCATATTTGCATAATTTATATTAGATCGTAACCAATTTCAGCCTATTAAGGCCATCTTTTATTTATTTATATAGGCCAGCGTTTATTTATATAACATTTGGGGGAATAGAGGTAGTTTACAAGAAAATGTATTTATGTATATTATCCTTATTAACCCCCCCCCCCTTCTCATCTCCTTAATGTAATGTATTTAAACCAAAGTTAAGGTTTAATGTACCAGTATGAAGATGGCATTTATTTATTTATTTATTTATTATCATGAAAACATAAGCTGCACATCTCACTAGGGCATTCCTGTATCGAGATATGCAGTTTTGCAATGATGTAATAAAAAAAGAAACATACATATAACTAAACTTAAAAGAAATATAATAATAAACCTACAAAAGAAGCACTGAGTACAGTTATTCAAAAATTACTAATTAATAATTATTACAGCTGGGCAGTATGCTCAAACTAAATATTAAAATATGTAAATACAAGGTACCTGTTGTGGCTTGACAGATGCAATAATAGGGTGATCATAGCAAAGTAGCATTAAATTATTAACAAATAATAAATAATAATAAACAATTATGTAAAAAAATTATATAGTTTATGAAATAAATTCAATATATTAAGTAAATATGTGGATATTAATAAATTAAACAAATAATATAATATAATTATGAGTAAACAATAATAAACAATTTATTAATAATAAGTAAATAAACATAAGTAAATAAAGTACATAATAATTATGAGTAAATACATGGCTGAAATCGATTACGGTCAGAAATAAATTAAGTGGAAAATTTACATAACAGAAATAATAAAAGTGCAGTTCACACAAGTATCACAATAACAAAAAAAATCACATAACTTGAATATTAACTATGAAATTCGATGACGTGTTCAAATTCTACGAAACAACTTTACTGGCTCTAAATAAACCGTCTTCAGGCCATAATCTTTACAAAATTTTATCCAATTCCGAGTCGTGCAGAAAATTCGTGTAGTATTTAAAAAAACTGCAAGTCATATTAAAAAGAACATTGTAAATAAATTTCGAATGGGTACTTATTTTGAACCGGAGAGCTTTTCACTGAATGAGACCTTATATATTAAGCAAGAGCCAAAGAAAATAACGAAAAAACTCTCACAGAGTCTGCGAGCTTCCGAATCTTTTAATTTCGGTTGTTATTGGATGTAGGAACCCAAGAAACATTTCTAATAGTTGGTTCCAGGAAATCGATACCGCCTCTCCAGACGGTATTTGACTTTTAAGCGCACGAACTTTTAAAGTTACAGAGTTGAATTTGGTCTCGTAAAGTTTATACCAGCTTTAAGCTCTTCTACGTTGCACGATTGGTACGCTAGGTTTACTGTGTCGTGTCTGTTCGATGCGAACAGTTTTCAACAGTGTTTGTTGCGTGTTCGATAAGTTCCTTGTAAATATATTTGAAACCTTTAAGTTATTTTCGTTACTTATTTTTGGCGTATTCTGCCGTGTTGCGCTACCTCCTTCTTTAGCTACCGTTTCGGACAGAGTGACAGTGTCAAATTGCCAGGTCAGATGTGTGGTGCACACTTCTGCCCTGATGATCGCTTAGATTTTGTTTGTACTTATGTGCTGGTATACACAGTATATAGAGAAGCAAATCTTTCCTTGATGTATTTGAATGAGAATTTGTTTTATTCTTTTGTTATTCGGCAGTACATCCTCTCTGCAAATCCATCTAAGTTATATTTTGTGTAATTAGGTATACCATATTTTCTTTAAAGCGACTGCACACTGTATATAAGTACGCCGGGAGACCAATTTTCGGCAGATCCTCTGTCATAAAACCTAAAATAAGTAGGTACATTATAGCTTGCCTAAATTATTTACACAATCAGTTAGAATTGTAAAAATTACACATAAATTCAAAACAAATTCGAGTTCGTTGAAACAGAGTTACAATCGCAGACTAACAACGGAAATTAGTATTTTTGATAATTTTTTTGATGAAAATTTATTTCATTAAAGAAGAATATAATACTAATAATTCTAAACGAAAATATGAAAGAGAAGGAGACACAGAAAAACAGAAAAGGATAATGGTCGCAAATGGGACTCGAACCCAGAACCTCTAGTCTAACCGAGAACCTTAAAAAATTATAAAAAGAGAGTTGTTCTTATAAAAAAATGAATATTCATTTAGACTTTTATAAAAAGGTCAATATTTGTTTCATATAAATAAAATCTGATATATTTATCCAAGACACTATTCAGGCTACAAACCAGTTCTCGTGCGGTGGCAAGCGCACGTCCCGGTTAAACGAGAGGTTATGGGTTCCAGTCCCAGTTGCGACCATTATTTTTTTCTTTTTTTCAGTGTCTTATTTTCTTTCATATTTTCGTTTAGATTATTAAAGTTATCTTCTTCTTCAGTGATGTATTATATTGATGGGAATAACCTTGAAAAGTTATAAAAAGAGATTTTTTCTTATAAAAAATAAAAAAAATATTTGAAGTTGAATAACTAGTTAAAAACGTGTTGTATACAAGCGATGCGTCTGCCTGAGATCTCATAACGGTTTCAAGCTATTCTATTCTTTATCCTGGGAGAAAAAAAACTATACAAGATAATAATAAAAAAATACTATTTCCAATCTGCGTCCCAGTTTATATGAACAAATCCGTAAGCAAATGTGCGCATTTTTCAGCCAAATTATTATTTTTTTTTCCTGATGTTCTGATGAAATTTTAATTTACAAAGGTGAGTCGACATTTTTTAAAAGGCAGAATGAATTTGTGCTTTTTTTGCTGATGAAAATATTTGTTCTGGAGTTATTGGAAAATGCTTTTCATTTGTATTTCGGATGGACACTTGAAATGGTCTGCTGGAATGTAATATGTTTTTTGTGTTTGTGAATAGATATTCAATGATAGGAATTCTACTGTCTTGTTTTATGGACCTTAACGGGTTGAGGGTTGTTTTTGAGAAGCAATTGGATTTGTTTTTATAGGTTTTCCTCAGAGAAACAAAAGGTTTCATGTTTTGATCGAGAGAAAATTGTTGCAAGATCTACATTATTACGGACGCGTATAAGAAAATAGATTTGTTCTACAATTTGGGAGGCTGGTCTGGATATTGCCGTCCCTTGAACCCAAGTAGTTCGCTATGTTTGGTGACTTAGCAGGGGTGCCCAGGTTCATGGGGTGAGGTTTGTCAGGGTCTTGCTGGCGAATGCGTGTGCCCACCAGCTGCATGGCGGTCCGGATCGGGAGATAATGGTTGAGGGAGTCCCTTTGACTTCTCCAGCCAGAATCATTCGACCCATTTGTAGGGATGGATTCATACGTCCGTCACTCCTAGGCACACTGACCCCCAGATTCTTACCCACCATTAATACCCTTTTCCTTCCCAGAACTTCCTCTTCTTCCTTTCCTAAAAAGACCCTCCACACAGCAACCCTAAAGATGACATAGGCCCTGAGGGGAGTTATTTTCATCAGGGCCTCCTGTCTGGAGTGGAATGTAAAAAAAAAAAGAAAAAACATATCAAGGCCTCTTTGTTCGAGGGGTAAAGGCTCTTGACTTGCAATTCGAAGGCCGAGGGATCGAATCCCAGCGTGGGCAAATAAATTTTATTTGAGTAATTTGTGTTAATTCATTTAAAATAATAAATTATATATTTGTGGCCTGTTCCAGTGTGGAAGATACTCTTAGTATCGCCCTGGTGTAAGACCACCATTCAAAATTTAAACATTGCTTAAAATGGATTTAGCCGTGTTTGGTGACCAGAATTGAATAGCCAGGCACTTTCCCACCTTCCTCTTCCCATATACTTCCCCTCCCCACTACACCTTCAGCCTCACAACATACCCCAATTAAGGATGACATAGTCCCACTGGCTCCAGACAAGAGCAGTTGGGACTCTTGTGTAGTATACACATTAAAAAAATCATTGTCGATCGTCCGAACAGCTGTACAATAATCATCTTCCTTCTCACTCAACTTGTATGAAAATGATAAAGATAGAATATACTAGAATGTCGAAATTCTTTAATCATATTCCTATAGACATTTCGCGAAAGTTCTTTCAAATCGTCGAACTATTATCGTATTGCCAGTTATAAAAACAAGCAAAAAAAAATCAAATGTTTTATTTCACGAAACGCAAACTATGGTTTTAAAATTCACACAGAATGAGGTAGACATTTAACATTAATAACATACTTATTCGTTAATAATTTTACCCTATATTATCGTTATAAAGTATTAAAGATTCTGTCCGGTACGATTTATATTTAAATTTGTAACAGAAAATAAAATAAGATTCTGTGTAAGAACTAGGTACTACGAATCATATTTTCAAAAGAAAAATCAAACAAGAAAGGATCCCATTCTACCCTCACCGGAAGGAGCAGAGCGAGGAACCCGGAATAGCCGGAAGTAGGCCCCTTCCGCTGTCGGACTTCCGGTTTGAGATGTTTTGTGCACTCGTCATCTAATTTCACTTTACAAACTTCAGAGTTAAGTGATTAGATTGTAGATTACAGCTTTGGTACTTTAAGATGATAAAAGACCCATTATTTCTTAAGTAGCTGAATCAATACAGTGATAAATTAAGTTTTTAAAATACAAAATATTTCAAATAAATCAGTATAAATTAAAATGAATCGCCGAAATGTATGTACGCGCATAAATTCCGAACGACTGCACCAAATTGGATAAACCTTTTTTTTGTGCTCGTTGTTGTCAGGACAAGGTTTGTATAAAACTACTGGTGAGCTCCGGCATTATGAAGTTTGTATAAAAAATGCAATAGGTGGCACGCGAGCAGTTTGAAAACTGAATGTACCGCGACTGAATGCATGGAATGCGGGAGAGTGGAGGGGAACTCGGGTAGGGGGTTCGCGAGATGGGGGGAGGGGAACTCGGGGGGAGGAGGGGAACCTGGGAGGGGGAGGGGAATTCGGGAGGGGGTTGGCGGGACGGGGGAAGGGGGGAGTGGAGTGGGGAGAGGGAAGATGTAGGATTCGGAGTGGGAACGCGAGAGGGGAACGGGAAGTGGGAGAGAAAGGGGAAAGGGATGAATGGGAAAGGACACGCAGGGAGAAACAATTTCTTTATTAAACGGCATAGCAACGGATGCCGGGAACTAGCTAGTACGAGTATTATATAAAACAAACGCTTTGTTGTATCCCTAAATAAAAAAATATATAAATCTATGCTTATTTGTATATTTTTTATAAAATATGTCTGAATTTTTAGTATTTTTTGTATTCTGATGAAAAAGGCTTTGATTGAGATTTGGAATGTAAGGGTTTTTTAGGCCATTTTATAATACGAACAAGTGTATTATTTGCAAAAGTAAGTAGGCTTTGATTACAGTGGACAATTTGGATAACATTTTTTTTGCTTTTTTTAAAACACGTAAGAATTTTTTTCTTAGATTTTCGTAAATAACAACCCCAAAGTATCGCGGTATGAGCGTGGAACACGCCAAACTCGCGCCCAACATTTGAATGCGGTTGAAATTTGTCTTATGAGAATGGGTCGCTTCTTCGGCCCGTTCTTGAGTTGAACAGCTCGGCTTTGGAACGATTTGACGGCCTCTGTGTTTCATCCCTTCTACAATATGGGTCTCTTTAAGATATGACACTCTTCAAGAAATAACACCCTTGCATCTCCCCCAAAAGACCCTCTACACAGCATCTTCGAAGATGTCACGCCCTGAGGGAAATTATTTTCCTCAAGGCCTCCTGTCTGGAGTTAAACCTGGTGAAACCTTCAGAAAACTAAAGAAGACAATAGTGGGGAGGCTACGAAGCACCGCACAAAAAGGAGACCGATTACATTCTCTCTCTCTTAGGCTAAATCATATAGATTTATGTATTTGTCTCTTTTTAGTGTCACAATTTTTCGTTTCATCGGGTTTCAAATCACAACGGTGCTAAAGCAGTTTTAACTTTTTTAAAACATACACCTAGTTTAAGCAAGCAAAATACTTCAAAGGTCATTTCTTGTACCTATGTACATGAAGGTTCCATGCCAACTCAGAATGAAATCAACTCAGAACCACCTCAGAAAGGTCATTAAAATCTATGAAAAAATTATTTCAAAATAGCCGGTAACACTAACCTAACTTAACCAATTTTTTTAAATATTTTTTATCATCACTCTTAATGACCTTTCGTAGGTGGTTCTGAGTTGGTTTCATTCTGAGTTGGCCGGTCACCTATTATGAAACCCCTCCTGAAATTATTTCTATCAATGATTTGAAGGCTTTAGAAGTTTCCGAAGGTTGTACAGGTCGACCCCAATAATCCGAACATGCCCTGATTCCTTGATCGGAAGACGCTCCACGTTTATTCCTTAATTAAGTTTATCTCTGTCAACGTTAATCTCATTGTCTTCGAAACTAGACGAGAATGTATTTTGTGGGATTTATACTTTAAGACTTATCAAAATTATTCATCCGATTGCGATGAAAGTTTGTGCATTTGATGTGCGCATGCCTGCGATAGTTTCTATATGTAATAGTGAGCTCTGGCATAATGAAATTATGCGTTGCTAACCATTCATCCGATTGCGATGAAACTTTGGGGATTAATTTGATGTACGTATTCCCGCGTAGGGAGTGGGGAGTGGAGTGCGGGAAGGGGAAGAGGAACGCGGTAGAAGGCGGATTGGGATCATGTTAAGGGAAGGAAAGGGGGGGCGAAAGGATAACGGGAAGAATTTGAAAGGACACGCAGGGAAAAACAAATTATTTATCATGTGGCATTACAACGCATGCCGGGAACTCGCTAGTATGTAAAAAAATGGCCCTGATCGTCAATTTGATAACAATGTTACATTTGAAATTCCTTTAAAACATCTCGACCTTAACAAAATTCTAATGAAATGCCACATAAATTCTATACAACCTACTTTACTCCAAGTCTTAGAAAAGCGTTTTCAACTGTCGCAGTCGAACCCCATCTGTTCAGAGCAATACAAAGCAAACAGCAAACAGCTTAACGAAGATCGAAGAGTTATCGCCACCCATTTGTTCCGAAATACCCTGAAGTGTTGTAGTGCTATGTGGCGAAATTTCCTCGTATAAAATAATATGGGATGTCGTCTTTTGTGTGTTATGTGATTAGTTTTATTATGTTTGTTATTGTAATATAGAAGCACAAGAACTAAAAATGAATTAAAAAATTTATGGACAATGAATTCATTCTATCCACTGTTAAATACTATTTTTTTTTATTTAGGCGACTACGTATAATAATGATATACAAAATATGATGGTTATGTTAGGTAAAGATATTGTAGATAACAAATATTATAATCAATAATTATCAGCCTGAAACACTCATCTACATTGAAAAAATCTTCCGAGAAAAGAAACTGGCCGCCAACGGGAATTGAACCCTTGTCCCTCTGATTGCCGGTCAGGAGCTCTGACCACTGAGATATGGCGGCTTATCCCGCCAAATAATTCAATATATACTAATGTTTCATTCGACAATTACTTATTATTACATTTTTCAAACTGAAAACAACCAACTTTATTTTTGTGAGAGAGGTATTGTTAATCCTAAATCTCCCGCTAGGTGGCGTCGAGACTAATTATGTCTGCATTTTTTGCTGAAAATACTTTAACTTGTCAAATATTAATTATTATTTTTAATTGATAAACTAACGTTTAAACAAGATTTTTATGCATAGCACAAAGGTAGATAACAAATATTATAATCAATAATTATCAGCCTGAAACACTCATCTACATTGAAAAAATCTTCCGAGAAAAGATACTGGCCGCCAACGGGAATTGAACCCGTGTCCCTCTGATTGCCGGTCAGTAGCTCTGACCACTGAGCTATGGCGGCTTATCTAATACCCGCCAAATAATTCAATATATACTAGTGTTTCATTCATCTTTTCTCGGAAGATTTTTTCAATGTAGATGAGTGTTTCAGGCTGTTAATTATTGATAATAATATTTGTTATCTACCTTTGTGCTATGCATAAAAAGCTTGTTTAAACGTTAGTTTATCAATTAAAAATAATAATTAAAGATATTGTATTTCTTAGTCATCCTCACTAGGGGTTCGTGTGCTGAGGCGGACTAAAATTGTTTAATTGTTTGATTATGGTTTATTTGTCTTCTATGTCGTTTTTAGTATCTTCATTCGGGTGTTTTCGTTGACCTCTTTCAGCCATATTTTTAATTTTTGATTTGTACTCATTACATTTTTTTATTAGTTTTATGTTTTGGGGATGAATGTTATGGAGTTTTCTTTCAAAATAAGTGTAGTTTCTTTGTCCGAATGAGGTTTTAAAACGTGGATTGTTTTTTAAGTCATTTTTATTCGATCTAGTGTGATGGATACGCGGTCTAGTAGAGGATTCAGTATTTATGAATAGTTTCAAAAATATATTTTTGGCATATTTTCGTTGTACATTTGGTACGTCAAAGCTATTGAAAATTTCAATTAAAGGCAATCTAATAGGTACTTTCAGTATGGTCTTTATGATTCCTTTTTGAATTGTATTCAGGTTGTGTATGTATTTATGTTGTGGGTGTATTTATGCGTAGTAGATCCCCATCCTATAATTCCATATTCGATTCGAGAATGACATAACGCGAAGTAAACCTTTTTGAAATCCTTTTTATTTACCATATATCTTCGATTTTTAAAGAAATATATAAGGCTTATGAGTTTTTCAGTAATACCTTTGATTTGTAGGTCCCATCTTAGATTTTCATTGATGATTACTATGAGATATTTCATGTTTTGTGTTAAATAAAACCATATATTTGTTGAAATTAATTCGATTGTAAGATGTTTCGTTGTAGGGATGTAACGATACTGATACTGATATATCGGCCGATATAATCGGCAAGCCGATATATCGGCATCGTCGATATATAACAGCCGATATCAAGCTCCAATGTCTAATGAGCTCAGTGGCTTCAGAACGTCTTTTTTCAACTGCAGGCTTGATACAAAATGATTTGCGTAACAGATTATCTGCTGATAATTTGAATAAACTTTGTTTTCTTAACAAAAATCTATCAAAAGTAAATTTTAATTACTAACTTTATATTTCTTTTTTTTATAACTATGTGATTTATTTCATTCCAAACAAATAAATGCTTTTTTTTCAATTTAATTTCTGCATTTTTGTTGATTATTTTTCTTTCACACTCCTGAGGGCAATCAATATTGGCATCACTATCGGTATCGCCGATTATTTTTGTTAAGAATCGGTTTCGGTGTCGTATCGGCAAAATCATGTATCGTTACATCCCTATTTCGTTTTAAATAATCACTTTCGAATGAACTTTAAAGTAGGAAATATGCCTTTTTTTCGTTTATTTATTTTTGGGCTGTGGCGCTGCGCTACCTCCTTCTTTAGCCAACGTTTATCTCAGGAAATATGCCATTTAAACTGTGAAACGGTGAGTTCTAATGTCAAGAAATTAGCACACATTTTTCTGTTACTTATTTTTGTGTTTAATTCGTTTTCAAATTGTGGTTATACCACTTTGAGACGACTTATTTATAGGATTATAAATTAAATTTTTTAAGGTGCCTAAATGGATTTATTACCGTTGTGCCGGAGTTCATGGGGTGAGTTTTGTCAAGGTCTTGGCGGCTGCTGCTTTTGCCAATTTATTGCGTGGCGGGCCGGATCTAGGAAAACTTGTTGATGGAGACCTAATATCTCTATCCAGACTCCCTCGACACATCGCCATGCACTGAAATGGGAGGGATGGATTCATACGTTCGTCACTCCTGAACACATTGACCCCTAGATTCCAACCCATCCCTGAACTTCCTCTACTTCCTTTCCCTAAAAACACTCTCCATACAGCATCCCCAAATATAACACAGACCCTGAGAGATGTTTTTTAATATTTAAAAAAGTATCAAAAAACATTCAATAAAACATTAGAAAATGAAAATAGTGTTAGTAGCTCTTAATCGAAGTATGTAACACTTAAACATTACCAAGTTGATATGGTCGAATTAGATCAGTGGTCAGAAATTTTTAGATGTAACCGAATTTTTTCCGACTTTTCTATTTCAAATTTTTCATTTAAAAGAGTGCTTAATAATTAGTTTATCTTCAACAATTTAAAAAGAAAAAACATCTGGCTGTTTACACGTGTAGTTTTTATTTAAAACTAACTTAGTTTATTTTATTTTCCAGTAAACACGCTTTTCAGCAATTTTAAAAACGTCCATCTGGTGAAAATTGGAATTTCCTCTTGACGAAAAAAAAACACCGAGTTTTTCCAATCACTGTATGTGGAGCGCGCTCCGGAAAAACTGTTCAGGAAAAATAACAGAGAAACAAGAAAATGTGTACTTTCTATGAGGCGTACATACGGGATATTTGGTTCCAGTAGATAATCCAGACTTATTAGTTTTGTATCTATACGAGGATATTGTGGAAATGTGGAAGCCTGATGTTGTGGAAAATATGGAAAGGAATTAATTGTGGTTTGATTGAAAATGGAACCAGTAGACAAACGTTGGAACAAAAATAATAATATCGTCGACAAAATACGTGTTAAGAATTCTAACAGAAAGATGGATGTGCTAGTGTGCTAAACTGTTGTTTCCTCTGATGAACAATACAACTCTTATGATTCAATAATCTAACTGGACTTAACGTTTGTTCTAGCTGATGCACTGTGATATTGTATAGTTGGGGAGATGGTAATTGAAGTTGTCCACCTGCAAATTCTGTTGATTGATTGATTCTGTTGATTGATTCTGTTGATTGATCAATTCTGTTGATTGATTGATTCTGTTGATTGACTATATTTATGGATTGATTCTGTTGATTGAATGATTTTGTTGATTGAATGATTCTGTTCAACAGCCAGTTTAGTCGTTAGTACTTAGGTTGGAAGGTTAAAAATATTACAAAATTGATCAATTTAGTACGTTTTTAGAAATATAATTGTGAAAAATATAAACAATTTGTTCTACTATACTAGTTGTAACAGGGCTTGACTTTTAAAGGCGGCTTCATCGATGCTAAATATGATGATAACCGAATTGTTCTTGATTCTGTTGATTGATTGATTCTGTTGATTTATTAATTCGGTTGATTGATTGATTCTGTTGATTGATTGATTCTGTTCAACAGCAACATTAGTCCTTAGTCCTGCAGATTGGGAGATAGAACAGTCTCTGCTGTCGAGGACAGATGTAACCATCGGGAACATAAAAAGAAACGAGAGACGAGTTTTCAAACCATCCACAGATCTACGACAAGCTAAGACAATAACTCGGTTTTGTGGAAACTGACGCGTTTATGATTACTAGGAAGTAAGTACCACCTACCACCAATTCTGTGGTGGTAATTTGGTCTCGCATTGTCCTCTGGAGAGGTTAGGAACATAAATCTCAGTAATTACCGGCCGGGGACTCATAATTTCTTCTTTTCGGAACTCACCCCGACCTCAGAGAAGAAAAAATAATGATGAGGCTTTTCCGTCTGGTGCTACATTTAAGTTCAGTAAAAAAATGGATGTATAGTTAGGTGAATCATTTAAAAAAAATGTCATATTTAAATTCTAAGAGCGATAAAAGGGTGCGAAATGGGTTCAAAACGATGTGTTTAAAATTTTTCAAATTTCCGGATTCACTTCAAATTTTTGAAAATTTTCATGTTTAGGGGTTGTTTCTAGTGTATATAAAGTTATTGAACTTTTAAACCATTTTTTATGTAATATTCGATAGCAAATGTATTTACGAAATCATTTACAAAAAGTCCCAAATTTGAGTCTCGCAAAATAATGCCGAAATTTGAGAGTAAGAAGGATTTTGCTAGTATTTGAATACACTGCCTTGAGATAATTTGAATTATATTAACATATTTAATAAATCAAAATATTCCCTCTATTTCGTGATTTATTGAAAAACAGTTAATTTTTAATGGTTTCTCTAACATTTATTTAAGATTAAACAAGGGTGACTTTTCCTCTATTATGTTAAATTTCAAAGTTAATTTGGAGGAAGAAGATGCCTTCCAAATATTATTAAAAAAATTACGTGATTTTATATCTTCATTTAACACCCTTTTATCACTATTAGACAAATCCAAAACAAGATTTTTTCCCATACAGTCGTAACCCACCTTACTCCTATACCAGCGTATAGGTACAAAAATCTACACTGTAAATAAATTTTGTTTAATATCCATACCAAGTTATTGTTAAATGCATTTTTGAAGTCAAATTCAAAGGTTTGAAATTGTTTAAGTAACGCATATATATACAAATATAATTTTATAATAGTTATATCTTCGGGCGACCAACTTTCGAGTCACCACGAATAACAAAACCCCAAAGTTTCGCATTATGGACGTATATGTACACATTGTGTATGTATATGTTACTGTAAAAACCCGAACTACGGTAAATCCTAAGATTTACCAACTCTTAATGGTAAAAGTCCGAACCGTTCTACGAATATTTAAATAAGAAACGATTTTTTCGGGCTTTTACCATTAGAATTTAGTACATGTTAGGTTAGGTTAGGTAAATGAACGATGATTATAGAACGGTTCGGACTTTTACCATTAAGAGTTGGTAAATCTTAGGATTTACCGTAGTTTTGGCTTTTACAGTAACATATACATTAAATAAACCTACATATGTATATTCTTCTTGATTTTTTTGGCTGTATTTCTAAAATTTTCTCATAAAATCTACCTTCACAAAGCTAAAATAATTTAATTTCAAAACGGCAGAGAGTAAAATTGCCTCTGTGTTTTTTATTCTTTGACTCCGATGTAGAATTTCCGCACCGAGGATTATGCAAATAAGTTGTCCACTTTATGGAATCAATTGCTTATTCCACCATGAAATAAAATTGCCGTTTGTTTACTGACTATTATGTATAATAACATTGGAGTACCTCCGTGGGGAAAGGTATTATTTGGCATCGGTTTTATTTTATGGCATTATCCAATCACATTCCAAGTATATAACTAACTAACCACCACGCCGTTTCCCGCAGGAGTGGGCAGATAGGATGGACCTCCAAACAATTCGGTCTTGGCACATATTCCTTACCTCATTCACATTCATACATCATCTCAAACATATTATTCTGACTTTTGACATGGCCCTACTCAAGTATCTGATTCACTTGATCATGCCATGTCTTCTTCGGGCGTCCCCGACTTCTTCTTCCATTCACATTTGCCTCATATATTCTTCTTACACTATTTTCTTCTTTCATTCGCTCTACATGGTCAAACCATCTGAGGGTCCCTTTCTTAATCTTACTCATTACGCTTTCATCAACCTTACATTCTTTGCGGATATCCACATTTCTCACACGATCACACGTGGCTTTTCCAAACATCCGCCTCAGAGATCTCATTTCTATAGCATTCAGTTTAATTTCATCCTTCCTCTGCCAGTTCCATGCCTCACTGTCATACATCTGGGTAGGTACCAGTACTCCATTATGGACAGTTTTTTGTTGGCGCCAACGGCGTTCAGTCCTCCATTACCTGCATTTACCCTTCTTTAAATATCTCTATTAGCCTTCCCATCTCTCATAAACATGTACACAAACTCATCAACCTGCTCCAAGTATTCATCATTCACAACTACGTTGCACATTGTTTTCGTACTTTTTCTTTCAAATACCATGACTTTAGACTTACTTACATTCATCATTAACTCATTCTTCATACATACTTCGTTTATCCTAGACACGAGAGATTGTAGACCTTCCAGACTGTTATAAATCAGCACCGCATTATCAGCATAAAACAGGCAAAATTGATGGCAAAATCTCAAAGTACCCGAAAGGTTTAGTTATTTGTGAACTCAACAAATTGGTTCAAAACTACATCACATCAAATACCATCGTTTAAAAGTAGACTCATACAAAGGTTAACAAGAAAATTGCAACTCTTCGATAAATTTGAAATGAAAATTCAAAATTGTGCAATTTAAAACGCAAAACTACCACAACCCTCCAGAAATTTCATTTTGCTTGCGGTCTCGGGAGCTCTATTAAGACAAGCCAAGGCTTTACGAGATGCAGCAAGGCTTTATATAATTTTCCCCGTTACTTAGACGTTGTAGGAAAGGTACTTTATTGTAAGTTTTCTATGCAGCATGGTTGCTTGAATCATCTGCAGTTCTGCAGGTGGAAATAGTCTGAAAACTTTGAAATTAATTTCTGTATGCTTTTGTGTATTTTTCAAAAGCGAGAAGTAATTTTGATTATGTTTAGTTTAAGGTGGAATTGAATAAGGCATATTTTCCGCCCAGGGAACTATTTATTGGAGACAAACACCTCTGCCATAGGTCACCCTGAGTGTTTCGCTATTGTTTGGTGAATTAGCAGGGGTGCCCGGGTTCATGGGGTGATGCGTTTGACAACCGTCTGCGTGGCAGGCCGGATCGGGAGAGATTGGTTGAGGGAAACCTTTTAATCTATTCAGCAGAACTCTCTTGGAAGATCGACTTGCACCGTAGTGGGAGGGAGGAATTCATAAACCAGTTACTCCTGGACACACTGACCCCCAGATTCGTACGTATCCCTCATGCCTTTTTCCTTCCCAGAACTTCCTCTCCTCCAATTTCTAAAAATAACCTCCTCACAGCATCCCCATGATAACATAGGCCCTGAGGGGAATTATTTTCCTCATATTGTAAAAAATATATGTATGTATTTTGATAAGGATTTTTCTTTAACCCGTTTTCGCAAATTTCTTGGAAAATTTTACATTTTTCGGAGGGTGATTCAAGACACCAATAATTGAGCAGGTCTTTGGTTTTATCTATATAATACGGTGTTTTTTTTTTTAAATTTACAGCACTCTGAATCTATGAAGTTAATAGGATTACTGAAAGCAGTTAACATTATTTGAAAAATTAAAACACAAAAATTTCTCGTTCAGTGTATTATTTACCAAAAAATGTGTTGGTGTGTTCTAGATTATTAACTTGCTGACAAAACGAGAGATTTTTTAATACAATCTGTCTATCTACGTATGCAAAGACTAGTGTCTCGATTGGGTTACAAAACTTCAGTCTTATTCCAAGATTGATGAAATTTTGCACACTTTACTTGACTTAATACTGAACAAACAGGATGAAGGTTACTGTATATATGAGATTTATAAAAAAAACACCTCCACTCTCTTTTCCCACCCCTCGAAGCAAAATTATGATTTTTTCAATGTGAATACCGCCCAAGAGTCCCAACTGCTCCCAACCTGGGGACAGTTAGACTATGACATCCACAATTGGGTTGTGAGGCTGAAGGTAGGTACTTGGTTATTCAGATCTAGTCACCACACACGGCTAATCCATTTCAAGCAACAATTCAATTCTGAAAGGTGGCCGTACACCTGGGCGATACTGAGAATATCTTCCACTATGGACTTTGCCGCAAATTTACTATTTATTATTTTAAATGAATAAATCGTGAAATAATACAACTTCGGAAAATGGACGAATAACCGGTCAGTGGCTGAGTTGGCATCGCGTTTGGGTCCCACCCGGGCGTCGCGCGATCGATTCCTCGGCTGTCTAAGTCCTCCATCTCGTGGTAGTAGGAGATTTTCAAATATCGTCTGGTTATTCGTAACCCGGAAATATTTGAATTTCTTATTTGAACCCGCGACCTTCGAATTGCAAGTCAAGAGCCTTTTCCCTCGACCACGGAAGCCATCAAGATATTTAGATGATTGCAGACAACATTTTGCACACTTAACGTTCGAAATAAGAAGAAAATTTCTGTCTACATCTGATTTATCAAAACACTGTATAAACCCCGGGCAACGCCGGGAACCTTATTATTTTCAAGTAACAACATTCTTTTCCATGAAATATTTCATCCATATGAACATGCATCATCGGAAAATATGTTAGTTCTATACTTTTAAAATAAGACCAGATATCCAATGAATAACGACTTGTGAAGACTATCTTAAAAATCTCTACAAACTGAGCTAGAAAATAAACAAGAATCATATCTTCCTTCTACGACTATAAATTCTGCCTCTATTACCCTCTATTTCTTGTAAAACTAAAGCATGACTTGAACAACATTTATGGCGTACAAGGGAGATACATTCTCAGTAGATATACATTATCTCTCCCGTAAATCCCGGCAAACTAATGTTTCTCTTTGCTACAATCTACAATTTATCAAAGGGGATGGAACGATGGAAGAAAAGTATCGTTGAAAGGTTATCTGTAGTATAAAAAAGGATCATTGTTTACAAAGATCATTGAATTGATCAAAATTGTTAAAATTCGTCATTGAATATCTACTAGAGCATTTTTCGCCACATTTTGGCAAATTTACAAACACTCTCTAGCGTTCGCTAGCCAAAATTTGGCAAAGTTTAAGTAAAAGTAAATTTTAAATATTCACTCCATTTTTATGTTTGAAACATGTTGAAACACGTTGAATGCATTATTAATTCAATCATTATTACACTGGTATAAAAATATGTTACAAAATTCCACTAACACCCGATAAAAAGCGGAATTTTACACGCAGGCATTTTGACAGCTGACCGCTTTAAACATTTTTGAATGTTCCGGTTTTGGAAAGACAAATAATTCGTAAGAAACTGGAGGACGCTGACATCTATTGAATATAAATAGAAGTAGTCTCTTTTGGCTTCTATAAAACGTCAAGTTTATCCCGCTGGAATATCTGAAAATATAAAAAAAAAAAAATTAATGCATCTAGGAAAAATTTTACTAAAATTGGCAGCAAATCAATCCGAGAAATTTTAAGTGGTGCTATATTGTGGCAATTAGCACTCCAGTGGGTATATAAACTGTAGGTTAAGAAAAAAATGTATCAGTCTGAAGATAGCTTTAACAAGCTGAAACCGGTTACGGTTATAAAAATTAAAATGGAAATAATTTTATTATTGTAATATTTTATTTGGTGCTCCAGATTTTATGTCCGGGTTAAATCTTCCCCATAGGAAAAACTAAACCCTTTCGCACACTTTTCCACAAATGTTTATATTGTCAATCCACGCTAAGTAAGTGCACTATTTAAATATAATAAATACAATTAAAAATATAATTAAATATAAAAAATAAATAACAATACAAAAACAATGCGTCAATTTACCAGAGACCAAATCGGAAAAAAATATTCACCGACTCCAGATATTTTCATATCAGAGGGTTCGGCTCTGTGGAAATCCTAACTGGACCGATAGATCATACTGATCCCTCAATATAAATATTTTAAAAAATCTTTCGTAATACTAAATGTATTTAAAATAACTGACTTTCCTATTTGTATATAAATTCTTTGACAAATCTAATAAGCTTAAATTTTGAATGAGAGAGCTAGATATAATGCCAGTAGCCGAAATAACAAATGGTAACATTTTTATATTCTGAGAATGCCAAATTCTTTTAATCTCATTTCCTAAATCTGTATATTTTCTTATTTTTTCAGAAACAGTTTTCTGAATATTACGGAAATTTGGAAAAGCAACATCAATGATATAAGTTATTTTTTTTAATTTTTTCATTGTAAACTATATGGGGTCTATTATGACTTATTGTTCTGTCTGTTAGTATAGTTTTATAATTATTTATTTACGGTGCTCCAGATTTTATGTCCGGGTTGAATCTTTCCCAAATGAAAGACTAAACCCTTCCACACACTTTTCCACAAATGAATATCTAGTAAATTAACGCAATGTAAGTGCACTATATAAGAATAAAACAATACAAGAACAATACGTCAATCCACCAGAAACATAATGGGAAAATATTTCACCGACTCCAGATATTTTCATATCAGAGGGTTCGGCTCTGATGAAATCCTAACTGGTCCGATAAATCCTACTGATCCCTCAATATAAATATTTTAAAAAAAAAATAATTAATTTATTAATTAATTAATTATATTATTATTATCATTTATTTATTAATTTATTTTTTTTTCATTTTTTGTTTTTGGGGTGTTATGCCGTTTTGCGCTATCTCCTTCTTTAGCCGACTGGACAGATCCGACGATTTGTCATACACACTGCAACGCTGTCCGAAACGTCGGCGATAGCGCAACACGGCATAACATCCTCAAAACAAACAAAGAAAATGCTTTTGGCCGTGAAAATCTAAAAAAAAAAAGTTTTAATATATGTATTATAATATGATTTTAAGTGATTTTTTCATTACGAAAGTGGATATGATGGAACTAAACAGCATTTATTAAAATATTAATGAAAGAAAATTCATATATTCATAATTGTTCTGTATCCAACTTGTAAAGGAGCAAGCAATCTCCTTGAAGGATCTTCAGTCACCTCCGAGAGATTATTCTCCTGCTGATTTGTGCGAAGTTAGAACCGGATTAATGATTTTACGGGCGCTTTATTCCCTTATTTACCCAGATAACCACCGCTAACGGGCTGTGTTTATTGTGGAATAGAAGAAGGGATTCTGGGAACTATTTGGGGAATTGGGGACTAATGTTTTGAAGATCCTCGAAGGTTATAACATAGTAAATATTAAACGGATATCGTAACTAAATCGGGAAAGTTAAGTACTTTCAAGGTTAAAATATTACAACTACGTTTAAAAAATATAATTTTGGAATAAATAACATTGAGTAATTTGTTTTGTTTACAATAGTTCCTATACGGGAGGCCCTGAGAAAAATAATTTCCCTCATAGCTTATGTCATCTAACGGAATGCTGTGTGGAGGGTTTTCATAAGGAAGAAGAGGAAGTTCTTGGTAGGAAATAGGTATGAGGTGGGAATCTGGAGGTCAGTGTGTTCAGGAGTGACGGGTGTATGAATCCAACCCTTCAACTGCGGTGTAAGGCGATGTTTCGAGGGATTCTATCTGGAGAGGTCAAAATACCTCATCAGCCAGTCTTTCTCAATCCAGCCCGCCACGCAGCAGGTGGGCAGACACATTGGCCGCCAAGATATTGACAAACCTCCCACCATGTACCCGGGCACCCCTGCTAAGTCACCAAACGTAGCGAATCATTTGGGGTGATCTATGGCAGAGGTGTGGGTTAAACAATAAATGGTTTTAGGGGCAGCGGTTCCTATCCCGCCAGGCAAATTGAAAGATCCTACGTCTGTCTTGTATCGTGATGGAGGACAGCCGACGAATTAAACTCACGACGCCTGGGTCACGTCTGTCCATCCGTTCTTCGTGTTAAAATTGTATAGTTATCCATTTCTTAAATTGCTCTTTAAGCTTACGTCGATTTTGCATTATTTTTGATCCCCTCTCTCTATATATGTGTTATTTTCTTACATTAGCTCCACACAGGAGTGCTTGAGGAAAATAATTCCCCTCAAGGCCTATTTCATCTTATGGGATGCTTTGTGGATGGTCTTTTTATGAAAGAAAGAAGAGGAAGTTTTGAGAAAAAGGATATTAGATGTGGGTAGGAATCTGGGGGTCAGTGTATCCAGGAGAGACGGACGTATGAATCCATCCCTCCCATTCCGAGAGAGTATGACTGGAGAAATCAAAGGGACTCGCTCAACCATTCTCTCCGGACCCGGCTTGCCATGCAGCTAGTGGGCAGACGCATTCGCCGCCAAGACCCGGACAAACCTCACACCATGATCCAGGACACCCTTGCTAAGTCAATTGTGTAGCGAACTACTTGGGATGACCTCAGGCAGAGAGGTTGATTACACTACCCATACCTGCCTCCCAACTTGGATAGTTTACCGGCTTATACGCCTCAGAAATCTCATCTCTACTGCAATCAGTTTACTTTGTCCTTCCTCTGTCAGTTCCACGCCTCACTACCATATATTAAGCCTCGATTTAAATCAGTAGAGAGTACTCCCGTACATTTCCCAACAGTTTGGAAGGGAAAATCTTTAACGTAATTCCGGGCAATTTCGGCGCTTTCAATTTTCAACGGGTTTTTTTTCTGAGAATTTTCCGCCCAATTCATATTAACTTTGAGCTTTTCTAGGAGAATTTCACAGATTTTTCTGACATACTTTTAGCGTTTACGATTTTATTTTTTTACGTAGGAATAAATCTGTAAAACTATAAAGAAGTAAATATATTTTTTAATGTTGCTGCCAAAACCGTCAAGTTTTCTAAATGTTGAAAATTATACTTACTTTATTTTGTATTTCAAAAACGATTACTTTTTTTTTTACATGAGCTCCACACAGGAGGCCCTGAGGAAAATTATTTTCCCTCAGGTCCTATGTCATCTTTGGGGATGCTGTGTGGAGAGGTTTTTTTAGGGAAAGGAAGGAGATGAGAGTTCATGGAAGGAAAAGGGTTTTAGGGATGTGTAGGAATCTGGGGTTCAGTGTATCCTGGTCATCCGCCTCCAAACCTAGAAAAACCTCACCCCATGAACCCGGACACCCCTGCTAAGTCACTAAGGTGTTGGTTATCCAATAAGGGTTCCCGGGTCGCGGTACCCATTCCCGCCTCCCAAATTGATTACTTTACACTTTCAACATATTTTTTGTATGTGAAACTTCTTTAGCACCGTTGTGATTTGAAACTCGGTGTGATGGATTTCTGATCAACGTCAGAACGGTCTTAAAGTTTGGCGATTTTTTTGCGAAATTTTTCAAAATGTTTGTTCTCAGCATGCTTTAATTAATTTGATACCTTAATTATATAAAACAAAGTCGTGTTAGTTACACCATTTACAACTCGAGAACGGCTGGACCGATTTTTATAATCTTTGATTTGTTGGATTTGTCTTTGCCCCGAATAGCAGAATAGCTATTAAAAATTCTTTTCCTCAGGCATTTTGTATGGAACGAATTCTCATATATTGAAAAGGCTGCAGGAATATTGTGATAAGTATAATATTGAATAGTGAGTGAATTCCAAAAATTCAAAAACGTCAAATGTCAATGCGTTGATTGTTTTGCTTTTATTCTTAAACATATATTGCTATCCCTTTTTCTTACACACTAAATGTCGAAAATGAGACAAATGATAATGGTATTTTATAAATATTTTGTAATGATCTCGTAAAGAACACTGTAGGATTATTTTTAAATGTATTATAGTTAAGCGCACTTGAAGTGAAATGACACAAAACTGCGCTATACAAATATTACGTTATAATTATTATTATTATTAACGTATGTCTGCACCCCTCCAAAGGAAAAATATTATAATTTTAATAAATCTCCCTCGCAGGTATAAAGAAAATGAAACGCCATTCCCGTAAGTAAGTGGAAAAGTAAGTAAAATTGCAAAAATTCCGTACACAAGCCATCTCTGATACTGACAAAAACAATATATGGACAGTTGCGCTTTGATAATTGCTTCATTGTGTAATTTTTAACTAAATAAAAAAAAAAAACTGAATTCAATTCAGCTAATAAGTTAACACAACAATTATTGATTCTGGGGCGGTACGAAGTTGCCGGGCAGCAATTTTGTAAATAAAATTAAATTTTGTTACAGTAGTCAACCTCATTGTGTTAAAATTTGTCGCAGATTTTTTTACAAAAACTTTCTAAGTTATAAAAAAGACCGACAAAGGAATCAAAGAAAGTCGATAATGTAATCGTTATTTCTTTGTAAAATTGAAGCTTTTCAAAAATTTCGGCAAATAAATGTAATTGAAGGAAGTGAGACATGTATATTAGATTAATAAATCGTAATTTCGGAAGTCTTCCGGAAGTTCCTTTTCTTATCTGATAATAAGAAAGCCATTACTCAATTAAATACCTTTCCTCGTTATGCGCAAAATGTTACTTATTTGCTTGTACCGCGTAGAGGAAAGTAACCGAATATGGAATACCGTTTTTTTTACGCATAATTTTTTTTATTAAAAAACATAAACTTGTCCCGGGTCTCTTTCCCCTCCACCTTCCCTCGCTCTCCTCCCGTGTTCCCCTCCCCTTTCCCGCATTCTATATATTCAGTCCCGGTACATTCAATTTTCAAACAGCTTGCGTGCCACCTATTCCAATAAATGTCCTATAGCTACAAATATTTTATAATTCCGAAAAAAAAATTTTTTCAAAATATTCGGTCATTTCAACGAGCCAATATTGAACACCAATTATTCGCAACTTCTTAGAGCCCAGGCTTTGAAAAATAAGGCAATTTTTTTTCTCTTCTTGGAGAGCCAAATAAGCTATTGCTCAGTGCGTTATACGGGCGTCGTGTGGACATGGTTATTAATACACCTACAACGAAACATGAAACAAAATACACAAAAAATAAGGTAACGTTCGCGACTGGGTATCGAACCCAGAAACTTTGTCTTACCGGACACACTACTACACTAACACCACCAATTTAGCCACTGAGATCAAAAATAGGGGAAAATAATGAGGTACCAATCAGTAACTAAATTCGCATAGTATTTTCCCGATAAGACAGAGGTTCTGATTTCGATTCCCAGTTGCAACTATAACCATTTTGTTTTAGGTTTTTTTTCTGATTCATTGAAGATTTTTTAAGAGGGAATAACCAGACAAAACCGGAAATTTGACATTTTTAAATCAAATGATAGACTTTTGACTCTATTCCACAAAAAAATATAAATTGATTTCGAAAGACTGTTTTACCCACTTTAGATATCAGTTAATCTAGTGAAAACCTTTTCACATGTTTGGTTCCCTGCCTACTTTAAGAGAGATTTAGGTAAGGTAAGTTTAAGCTAGGTAGGATTATATTAACCTTTGGTTTACGATTTGAAAGCCCAAGGGTTTTGTCCTAAACAATCACCCGCTTTTCTTTAAAGATTTTATAAAATACATTACAAAAATGAAACGATTTTCAATACATTGGCAAAACATGTAAAGTAAAGCTTATAAACATCGCAGTAAAATCTAAGAATATATTAAGGGCCATTAACCAGCCAGCGGCGGAAAATTCAAGTCGTCGAAAGCTGTTCTTACGATTGTACAGGGCAGTTCCAATTAGAAATATTAATTATTCTCCGTACCAGCTTTTTACAATTATTACTCAATATCGATTTTTTTTCAAACAAAATTTACTTTTATTTATACCTACATCCAAATATGCTGAAAGGCGTCATGATTAAACTATTAAAATTATGTACTTTTCGTTATTATTTTTTGATCAAAACAAAATAATTTATAATTTTTCAATAATGTCTAATATTGTTCTAGAATGTAATAAAAATCTTAAATATATTAGTTTGAAAGACCGTTAATAAATAGATAAACTGAAGTCAGAGCTGCTGACCGGCAATCAGAAGGTCACGGGTTCAATTCCCGTTGGCGGCCAGTATCTTTTCTCGAAAGATTTTTTCAATATAGATGAGTGTTTCAGGCTGACAATTATTGATTATAATATTTGTTATAAACTGAAGTATTTTCATCACAAAACATGTGCGCTGATCTTTTTAAAATAATTTTATTTAAACTAAAATTAAGATTCTGAAACACAGCTTTCCCAGATAATTTATCGATTTATTTTACGGCAGGATTTGAAATGTGTGTTGTATGTATAATACAAAATTTGGTTTGAAAATTTAACAAATCCGCCAACGACCTGCGATAACCTTATTATGCTAAAAATTAAAAAAAAAATCTCATATTTTAAAACATAACTTTACCAGATAAAAGAACAATCTATCGAAATCATTTTATACTTTTTTTTGAAAATTTTTATTGAAGTAAAACTGCCCTTGTTTTACATTTGGAATAATAACCAAAACGTTATGTTCTTATTTCAAATGTTTTAAATTTTGCACTTCCCGTTTTTAACGAGTAAAAGATTGACCTGTCAAGAATAAACTATATTTCCAAGAACAAAATTTTAACTGTTCCATATAACATAAAATTACCATAGACAAGGCAAAGAAACTAATAAACCGTCCGTTCCCGTAGATAATCGTCATATTTCATCCAGAACGGGGCGGCGTCCGTTCAAATTATCAGGCAAATTTATTTCGTTCCTAATTTGAATTTACTTGGCCATAGATAAAACAGTATTGTACCATAGAGTAGAGACCACAGACACGTAATGCAGCCGCATTGCAGATGTTCGTCGAGGAGACAGCATCATCTGCAGAATTTAAAGGAGCATAGACTATTATTTGCACTCCGCTCTGTGCAAGAGCTAAGAGCCCATAATGTTACAGTCTATGGTAAGCTTTGTACCCACTTTGGTACCCACGTACTAGCAAATACGAAGCTTTTTAAGCACTGGTTTTGCATTTGAAATTCCTGGCATGGTAACTACTTGCATTAACTAAGCGATTTTGAAAATTTTATTTACTTTTTATGTTTGTCAGTGAGGCCATTAGAAATGAATTTTTTTTTGGAATAACTTTATGAATTAAGCCAACATTTTTTGTGTATCTCAAACGAAAGCTTTAAAATCAGAAGATTCGGTCGCAGAAGCTGTAAAGAAATTAAACCAGGACTTCAATCTTGCTGGAGCTCTGCTCAAAAGACTGACCTACAACTACACCTCCTGACCGGCACTGACCATGACGGCCGGCGTAGTCCAACGGTAAGGCTCTTGATTAGCACTCCGAAGGTCGCGGGATTTAAAATAATATAATATTTATTATTTATAATATTTGCGACACGTTCCAGAGTAAAAGATACTCTCAGTATCGCCCTGGTGTAAGCCCACCATTCAGTATTGAAACGTTGCTTTAAATGGCTTTAGCCGTATTTGATGACCAGATCTGAATAGCCAGGTACTTCCCCACCTTCCTCTTCCCTATCTCCTACCCCTCCCCACTACCTTCAGTCTCATAACATACTCCAATTGGGGATACCATAGTCTCACTGGCTACAGGCGGGAGCAGTTGGGACTGTTATGCGGTGTTTATATAATAAAAAAATAAAATAATAAAATCATTTTTAAGTGTCAGAATAACACAAGAGTATGTAAGAATGTAGATGAAGCATTTAGTGCGTTGATAGTTGATTCATGTACTTTTTCATCCACTCTGCTGAATAAAATAATTATTTGAGTGACTTAGTATTACGAGTTATCATATTAGATAACTTAATCTACCTGGATGGTACTAGTGCAGTTCCGCAGAGTTGTTTCGAAAAGATATGAAGAAACTGATTAAGAGAAAACTCCATTTAAAAATATATTGTTCAACCCTGTATCTAAAAACATCATGATATCTACTTCTGTTGAAAACCACAATATTCCATTTTAAAATGCATATCTACCAAAAACCATTTACTCGATTAAAAATGTGTTTCTCGTCCGAGACAATATTTCCGGTTCACGTTTCAACTTGGTTTTACTTTGGAAATGAATTCGGTGGAAGCAGTCGGTGTGTATACGAGGAAAAGGTCAAACCAATACAAGAATGTCTATTTTTTTAATCAAACCAAAACAAGAATGTCATTTTTATTAATTCATTACATTGGTGATGTGCTGTGCCTGTCTCAATAGGAACTCTATTGAACTATATTGAGAGCAGGCAGAGTTTAACATAAGCAGTTTACAACAAAAATTTAAATAACAACACAATTTTACATCAAAAACAAAAATATATTTTAGATTACAAGAAAAATAACAACATCTGTTTTATAGATTCTCCAATCTTAACAAACAGATTGCAATTTTTGAGCGCAGGCGTCAGGTAGATATGCTGTCCTTGTTCTACCGTAAATACAATGGAAGAAGTTCAGAGGAACTAGCATTACTTGGCATCACTGATCCCTGCCAACCGCGAGCCCAACGTATGTACACGGTTGACATTTGTCACAAAAAGAGAGGTCGCTTCTACGACTTGTTCTTGAGTTGAACAGCTCGGTTGTGGGGTGATTTGCCAGCTTCTGTGTCTCTTCAAGATCCAAGTTCACTACTTCCTTTCCTCAAAAAGATCCTCCACGCAACATCTTCAAAGATGACAAGGACAATTATTTTCCTCGGGCATCCTGTGTGAAGTTAATATTAAAAAAAAATAAGAAAACAACACAATATCACATTTAAAATAAAAATAAAAAAACAATCAGCAATTTTATAAATTTTAAAATGGGTATTCCAGCAATTACTCGTACGTTGAACTAGAACACTCTGTTGTTAAATGATATGAATACATTGAAAATGCTCAAATTGTCAGGCAGAAGAATTTTCTATATAAAATTCTAAATGATTTAGTTGATAGTCCGGTATTGCTTGAATTGATAAGCTTCCGAACAACACATCGTAATACTAGAAGTCAGGATTTATTTCAGTGCAGAAATTCTGGGACTAACTACCATATGTATTCCTCTTTACCCAGATTACTAATGGAGAGAAACAATTATACCAAGTCAGCGGACATCTTTTATTTATCTTTAAACAAATATAAAATATTGTTACTGAGGCAGTTCAGTTATGTACAATAAATACTGCATATTTCTTACCATTCATATGTAAAAGCCCCGAAAAAGCGCTTTAATAAATAAATTGCACTATTGAAAATACAAACTTGATGTCTAATTTATTTTTGAAACAATTTGTGTTGTGTCCAATGGCAAGTGAATTTTCCAATCTATAGTACAGATAGTGTACACAATTGTTACATACATTCTTATATGTATTACTAGTGTGTGGTTATGTGTGGAAGTGAGCGCAATGGGCCAAACTTTCAATAGCTCTTCGTGGACTTAGATTTTATCAAAAGTGGAATTAAATTTGTGGACTGGAAACTGGAAATATGAGAATAGTGGAAATTGGTGAATGTGGGAGAGAGAAACAGGAAGAAAGAGATGAAACGCCATGAGAAACAGAGAGGGAATGTACAGACAGAGAGAGAAAGAGGGATTTGGCTTAATCCCGGTGCATTGCGATGGTGCAATTGGAACTCGTTGTAATTTCCCAGGAAATAATAATAATGAGAACAATGGATTAAAGTTGAAAGTGGATTTCAAACGGAATTGGATTAATTAAGTTTAATCCGTTCATATTTTTTGCAGAATGCAGTTGATATGTTAAGCCTTCTTTTGATGGGTGTTTTAATGAAATGTCAAATTATATTATTCCAACAACAAAAACTTCATTGGCGCAGTCCCAGTTTAACTGCCTTGCACCTAAAAATTTTAATAACTTATCAATTGAAATAAAGTCTAAAGCCAAATATCTCACTTTCAGAAAGGCGCTTACTGACCTTCTGATGAGTGACTATGACAGTGTTTACAACTTGTTTCATATACTCAGTAAAGATATAAATTTTCAACATCATTACATACTAGTACCATATGTTTACAGGTTTATTTTATTAACATGTTTGTTTTACGCACTTCTTTTTCTCTTTTCTATTATAACTTTACCAATTTAACCATGTGTTTACACTAGACTACACTCAAAGTTACTATCCTTAATTAATCACAATGAAACAGGCATTCGCCTAGTATGGTGATTTAATAAATCTTATCTATTGAAATGTCAAATATATGTAACATGTATTATATGTATAAATAAAATAAATAAAATTTTGTATGTTTTCTTTTACAATGCTTTCGTCTGTCCAGTGTCAGTGTGACTACCTATATCTATATGATACCCAATTTGGGTATACAAGAAGGGAATACGTAAAGGAAGGAGATGAGTGAGAAAGGTTGGATTGTACCAGGATTTTCAGATCTAGTCGTAATGTGCCGTAAAAAACTATATATTGTTTATATTATTAATGTTTAATTTTTTTTACAATCTCTCCACACAAGAAGCTCTGGGGAAAATAATTCCCCATAGGCCCATGACGTTTTGAAGATGCTGTGTGGAGGGTCTTTTAGGAAAGGAAGGAGAGAAAGTTCTGGGAAAGAAAATAGTATTAGGGGTTGGTAGGAATCTGGGAATCAGTGTGTCCAGGAGTGAAGGATGTATGAATTCATCCCTCCCACAGCGCTGCAAGGCGAAGTTCCGAGAGAGTACGGCTGGAGAAATCAAAGTAACTCACTTAACCATTCTCTACCGATCCTGGCTGCCAAGAAACTGGTGGGCAGACATATCCGCCGCCAAGACACTGTCGAATTTCACCCTATGAACCCGGGCACCCCTGCTAAGTCACCAAATGTAGCGAACCACTTGGGGTGACTTATGGCATGGCCTATATAGAGTAATTAACTCATAAATGATGACAGTCTTAATACTAAAAGAATCAAAATGACTTAGTAATAATAAAACAGTACAACAAAACTATATCAATAACTTTATGGGTACATAAATAACTCAAAGGAAACTAATTGTTCCCTCAACCGCTCGTTTAAAAAGGGTTACGAGTGTTCACTCTGGATGAGCTGAACGACTTTCAGTCCTGCCAGAAATTTTTCCTTGAATTTGCGCGGGTAAAACTGGGAGGCAACTTAACTTTCTCGAGTTACCGCATGATCTTATATTCATCTGTATTGCAAAATCTAACCAATACATAGACATACAAATAGATAGACGAGAACTTACAGATGAGGCGTAAAAACCAACTATGGCGGGACGAAGAGAGGAAAGAGACGGTGATTCGCCAATAAATTAATCTAACAGTATATAGACACCTCGCACTATAATATCACCATTTAGTTCTTGAAAGTAAAATCTGCTTTTGAATGAATAGACCTTTTTATATGGGAGCGCGAATTGCATGCCACGTTATGAACAAACGTGTGAAGTCGAAATTCGACAAAGTAAGGTTCGCGTATTTTCACAGTTGAATATTTTGTTGCCGTAGACACTTCTACAAATGTTTCATAATTTACTTACCGCAGTAAACAGCGGCTTTGTGTTTTGCGTCGCCATGTATCTCGATGCCATGTGTTATGTATGCCGATGTATGTGTTATCATATAATGTGATATGAATAAACTTAAAATAAAGTAAAATAATGCTTACCTATGGAATGTAATACGACGATTGGGTTTATTCTCTTTTAAACTTCTATTTTTACACGTTTTTATAACACAAGCCACAATTTTTGCCGTTTTATTTCGTAAAATGTACGATAAGAGCTCGACACTGGTCCGGACAAGAATGATGACGTCAGATTTTTTAGATTCACGCGGGGCTCTCGTAAGCCCAGCTGGTTCCGAAAAAATGGTTCCAATGGGAAGGGGAAATAATACGCCTTTTATCACTTAGGGCATGTCCATCTATTTGTACGTCCGTGACTCAATATTTATTAGTAAATGACAAAAGATAAGGCATTCGAGATTGAATAACTTTCAATATACGCTCGAAATAATAAGATGGTTTTGTTACACAATCATTTTTTTCATACTCAAACATATTATTTTGCATTGCATCATCAAAATAACTTTACAAGAAGTACAATAATATATCAAAACCTTCCCCGTAGATGCCATAAACCTGTGTTAATTAACCTGCATCCAACAGTTGAAGGAGGCGGACTACAATACGCTATGAGTTAATTGCATTTGGCTTTGTTTGAGTGTTCCTGTGGGGAAGTTGGCACATCACTCCCCAAACAAACTTAGCCTTTCCCAGCCACTGCCTTGTAAGGGTTGGCCTATTCACTTTTAGCTATAGTATAGCATGGCAACTTAGAGACTTGCTAAGGTAGAAATTGCTTGAATTCGTAACATATAGGGTGAAACTTTTAAGAATTTCTATCTTTGTAATAAAGACCATCACATGTGATGTAGTTTTAATTTTATATTTGTACAGTATAACTTGTTTATTGTTATTATTTCGTTTTGTTTTGAATTTAAAAATATTTTTACTCAGTTACGCCCGAGCTTCCGCGATATTACTCTTGAAAACTTTAAGTTTCTAAGTTTCTAGAAAAATAAATACGTTTTTGAAGATAATATCTATACATTTGCCATGCCGGACGGTAATTATATGAAATTTTTTCGGTAGAAAAAAATCGCAAAGTATGCTCCGAAAATTATTATAAACACGTTTTTTTCTCTTATTTTACAAGTTATGTGCATGAAAAAATTCATAGTGTTTCTTCACATGCTATTTAAGACATTTGCCACGATATAACAGGGGTGCCCGGGTTTACGGGGGAGGTTTGTTTAGGTCTTGGCGGCCAATGCGTTTGCTCATCTAATGCATGGTGGGTGGGATAGGGAGATTTTGATTGAGGGATAACTAGATCTCTCCAGCCGGACTCTCTCGACACATCGCCTTGCATTGCAGTGGGAGAGACGAATTCGTAAGTCCAATACTCCTAGACAAATTAACCCCCTGATTCCTACCCATCCTTCATACCCTTTTCTTTCTGAGAACTTCCTCTCCTTTTTTTCCTTAAAAAGAAAACTACACATGGAATCCCCAAAGATGACATAGGCCCTCAGGGAAAAACATTTCCCTCAGGGCCTTTTGTGTGGATCTAATGTATAAAAAAATCGAGTGCAGTTAACACGCGGTAGAAGCGAAACTTTATCAAAATAATCTTAACCGAGGAAGAACCAAGGAGACTCGAAAAGTGTGGCCATAATTAAAGCGGCCAATGAGCGTAGACCTAGCGTTATTTCCCTTTTATATCTCAACCAATAGGAGCCTTGATAGAATTTTTATACTTCGCGGTGCGGTTATGCGTTATTTCCGTTTATCCGAATTCCAAATCACAACGGGGCAATAGAATTTTCTCTTAAATACCCTCCTCCCAGACTGTTGATTTGTCAATGATTATCAAATAAATAAATAAACAAATTATTATTGAAAATAGAAAACTTCCCATCAATACCCATATAACATATATTTGCGTTGCGGTTAGAATTGAACCTTGGGTATATTGCTTATTTCTCGTTACAAATTTCTCGTCGAATCTCTCATTACAAAGTTCTCCATAATGAACCCATAATAAACTGCAAAGCAACGCAACTTGGTCCAACTTTCCTAAATAGGAACGGAAAATGTCGAATAATTATCCATTCATATCGAAATTCGCACTTTAACGAGTAAATAATTGCAAGACTTCATAATGATGTAAATATATGAACTTAGTTGTATCAGCACACATCCTCCCTCAGATTCAGTAATGTTATATATGTATACTACCCGTATTGTCTTGCATAGACTCGTGGACACTCTCGGGACATTTTGTTGTCTAGTTAGTTAGTAAAGAACATGCTTTCTTGAAAATGGAAAAGCGTCAATGCTTTACAAATTAAGAATACTGACTTAACCGTGATAAATTTAAATAAAAGAAGTACATATCGTCGCTCAAATTATAACACCGCATATCTCGTTTTACACAGGTTTTTAGGAGGAACAAAAAACCGTTTAGCTTATTAAACAAAAACTGTTTAGTTTATTAATTAAAAACCCGCTTTGCAGATTTTTGCTGCTAGGTCCTGCGGGCGGCTTTTGGTTCGGCTTCGCCCAGTTTGAGTGTTGGTGACGATTTTATAAATCCGATAGGAACTGGTTCCAAAAATAGCCGATTCCTCGGATCCACTGTGATGCAGTGATAGCTAGTCACCAGGACAAAGTAACCGCGACAGGCAATGACGTCATATGTAATATATAGCCGGGTGGTACTATTATTTACAACTGCCAGTAACCTTAATAATTATATTACTGTCAATTTCTCTATATGCTGAGAAACTCAAAATTACAAATGCGTAGTACTTATACCTGCCAGCGGCATGTATAAGTATTAGATCTGTTAACGTAAGTGGTGTCATCCTTTGGCATTATAGCCTTTAAAAGTAGCCTTTAAACAAACCTTAAGTATGAAGATGGTTTTGCGTGCAGCGCAGCATCAGAGTTCAATTCATAGCCGGATTCTTGAAGCGAGACATAACGACGTTTATCGGGGGTTTGCCCAAAGCTCACATTTTAATTTATTTCGGCGAATTCGTTTTGAATTTTTATTTCCATGCCTCAAAAGGGATGCGAGTTATTTATATTTTAGATTAATAAAAACAGTACATTGCCATAATTTTTTAAAGTACAACGCATTTAAAAAATGTAATACGTTGTACAACTAAAGTTAGCGGTGAGCACCAGATTTTATTTTTCTAGACGTTGAATCAATAACTTCGGGAGGCACTAATTTAGAAACATCTTATGTTCACACGAAACACGTTCTTCAGAATTAATTAAAATGAACCCGGCGGAAAGGTCGAATCTCCAGGCCTGCTAGGGTGAATTCGACCGTACGTCCATCCAATACGCCGTGCCGTGGACGCATATTTGTTTACATACTTTATTCACTTACGTCATTAAGATTCCCACATTATTTTTCTTTTTTTCTTTGATAGGGCAAATTCGACAGTAGGTCCGTCCAATACACGGATCGCGAGTCGCAATTTGTATACGCGGCTTCTTTACTTACGTCGTTAAGATTCTGAATATATTTTAGGCTATATTGTCGTCTTAAATTTCAACCGTTTTTAATACTGTTCGATAAAATATCTTTGAAAAATAAAATATTTAAAGAAGTACCTAATTTGTTTTCATTAAAAACATATGGTTTAGTATTTTAAATGAAACGTCAGTTTACGTTTCATTTTTTCCAGTTCCGCCCCAGGTTACCCTATATTAAAACAAGATTCTCTATTTAATTACTACTGAATACTGCTATAAACCTCCATTATGCTATTCAAAACAATTGTAAAGGAAATTGTCGCAATATTTATGAATTAAAGCGGGTTTTGCTCTAATTAAAATGCACTAATTGCATTTAGTATCAAAGTGAAAACGCTTCCATGCTTTGCTTTTTGCGAAAATTGTGCTTTACATTATTTTAATGTTTCAAATATCCTTATTTTTCAGAGAAATAATAAAAAAAAGTTTTAAGTGTCTTTGTTTGGTTGAAAAAATATTTTTTTTACATTAGCTCCACACAGGAAGCCCTGAGGACAATAATTTCCCTCAGGGCATATGTTATCTTTGGGGATGCTGTGTGTAGGGTCTTTTTTGGATAGGAAATATAGGAAATTCTGGGAAGGAAAAGGGTATAAGGGGTGGGTACGAATCTGGGGGTCAGTGTGTATAGGAGTGACGGACGTATGAATTTATCCCTCCCACTGCGGTGCACAGGGGGGTCTCGGGGGTCATGACCCCCCCAGGGCTGGATCGAGGACCTAGGTGGACCACTAATGAAAATTGATAAACATAATGTTTTTATATATTTTGGTCACAACATAGATTTAATTTAAGTACTTAATTAATTTAATATAATCAAAAATTAAACTATAACTTCTTGTGACTTGACCACGACTAGGTGACCACCCCTGGGGCCAAAACTGGATCCGCCCTTGGGTGCAAGACGATATTCCGAGAGAGTACGGCTGCTTCAAGCACTTTCTCCCGATCCGGCCTGCCATGAAACTGGTGGGCAGACGCATCCGCCGCCCAGACCCGGACAAACCTCACCCCATGTACCTGAGAACCCCTGCTTAGTCACCAAACGTAGTGACATACGGCAGAGGTGTTGATTATCCAATAAATTGTTTCCGGGGCGACGGTACCCATACCCGCCTCCCAAATTGAATATAAGTACAATTAATCGCGACCGGATTTAAATTCGTTTTATATTTATACAAACTTATTATTAAAGTTATTTTTAAAGTCGATTTTAAGTTTGAAATTGGTAAATAATGTATAAAAAATTATAATTTTACGATAAATATCAAATCGGGGACAATTGTCGGCGGATCAACTGTCGGTCACCGTTATTAGTGGTTATTGTTAAGTGAAGTGACCTGGCATTATGAAATTTGCATCCTTTTGTTTCTGGAATTTACAGGACATTTACGATTTACAAAACATTTTCCAGCTCACAAAGTCCATTCCTAGTTATGCAGCATGGAAAAACCTGTAAAAAATAAATCATTACACCCTATTTTCAATCATCAAGCATACATTTTTTACAAAATTACAATTTACAAAACCTTTTCCAGCTTACAAAGTAGAAACTAGCTTTGAAAAACGTATAAAAAATAAGTCATTACACCAAATTTTCAAAAATCAATTTGTACCTTTTTATTTCGTTCAATTTTGCCGTCATTTTTCTTTGAAATGATTAGTAAATGCACTCGCAAATCAATACGAAGAGAAATAGAAAAAATAAAGTAAAATTAAATTGAAATGAAATCAATGCGGGAATGCATCCATAAACGCTTAAATCAAAAGCAACCGGCAGAATAATTATTAAAAGGCTTCTTCAAACACAGCCTGTCGGAAGCGGAAGTACTCCATAAGTGCTGCAGCTCTGACGGTGCAGTCGGGAACTAGAATTTGCTCTGCAAATAGAGTATCTACGCCACCTTCCCCCTGCCCCTCTCCCGTCCAGGTCGCTTTGTAACGTCGTCGGCAGACATCAAACACTTGAAAATGAGTGAGACTAAATTGCGAAAGTTCCGTTAAGTGGGAATTTATGCGGATTCGACATTTTCTATTTGAGAAGAAATTGGGATTGCGATGAGTATGTAAATATCAATTTTTACGTATCCCCTTCAGCATTACGTCATTTATTTATTTTGTATTTATTTATTTATTTATAAACACCCTTTTCAGGGGTTTTTACATTTTAATGGTAAAAATTATACAGTACTAGCTTTTTCCCGGCATGCGTTGCAAAACCATATTCAAAGAAATAAATTGTTTCACCCTGCACGTCCTCTCCCCTCTCCCGCTCCCCCGTCCCACAAAAATCCCTCCCGCATTCCATATATTCAGTCCCAGTACATTCAGTTTTCAAACAGCTCTTCAGTACATTAATTTTTGTATAATTTAAGAACATACATACATACATACATCTTCTTCCCCTTGTCCTATTCGGGTCGGGGACCCATTGCATCGACAAGGCTCCTAATTTAAGAACAATCAATCAAATTTGGTACCTTACACAGGTACCTGTTTAAAATATCTCTTATTTAAAAAATCCATAGACAATTTTTTCAAACAAAAAAACAGCTGCCTTTTAAAATTATTTTCATCGAACGCGCGAATTGTTAAATGTGCGAAATTAAAAAGAAAGAAGCTAAGAAATTATTCATTTTTTTGCGTAATTTTCTTATTTTTTTCTTTCCGTAAGCACCTTCCACAAAGTATTAGAAAACTACGAATATAAAAAAAGATGAATGAAATAGGTACAGTCGTTCTGAAGTTATGGCGTGACCAAGGTAAACAAATATTCATTTTTATATATAAAGATTTATTACTAATGGAGGGAAATAATTATACCAATATAGTGGACATCTTCAATTTGTCACTAAAAAAATATAAAACGTTGTTAATGAGGCAGTTCATGTCAGTGCCATTCAATAATTCCATGAGAGTTCCAAAACAATTGGCTGTTCGGCTAAAGTTCTATGACCGTTCCGTAGCAGTTCCGATTCAATTCCATGCCAGTTTCATTAGAGTAAAGTGCCAATTTCATACCAGTTCCATTTTAGTTTCATTACAGTTTAATGCCAATTTCATACCAGTTTCATTTTAGTTTCATTACAGTTTAATGCCAGTTTTATTTTAGTTTCATTACAGTTTAATGCCAATTTCATACCAGTTTCATGTCAGTTTCATTACAGTTTAATGCCAATTTCATACCAGTTTCATTTTAGTTTCATTACAGTTTAATGCCAATTTCATACCAGTTTCATGCCAGTTTAATTACAGTTTAATGCCAATTTCATACCAGTTTCATGCCAGTTTCATTACAGTTTAATGCCGATTTCATACCAGTTTCATTTTAGTTTCATTTCAGTTTAATGCCAATTTCATACCAGTTTCATTTTAGTTTCATTACAGTTTAATGCCAATTTCATACCAGTTTCATTTTAGTTTCATTACAGTTTAATGCCAATTTCATACCAGTTTCATGCCAGTTTCATTAGAGTAAAATGCCAATTTCATACCAGTTCCATGCCAGTTTCATTACAGTTTAATGCCAATTCCTACCAGTTTCATGCCAGTTTCAAGAAAGTTCCATGTCATGATGATGGACACTGTAACGCTGTCCGAATCGTTGGCTAAAGAAGGGGGTAGCACAACACGGCATAACACCCCAAAAACAAAAAACAAAAAAAATATCATTTCATTTCATACTGTAGATGGGACTAAAAATAGTTCAAAATGAAGTTGGCAAGCAATCTAACAATCTTTTGGTTTTAAACTTTTTCTTATGTGTTTGTTAGCATTTTTTCGGATATCAACAAGTTTTAGGATAGTTCCATAACAGTTCCGTTGCGGATCCATGTTAGATCCGCTACGCCAATTCTATGCCAGTTTCAGTTTATACTGTTGATTGCGCTAAAAACAGCCCAAAAATGTAGATGGCAAGTGATTTCACATAATCTTTTGGTTTAAAATTCTTTTTATGTGATTTAATTAAATGAAGACAATATGTTAGAGAAACTCAATCGAAAATCTGGAGACAGAAAAATCAGAAAAAGATATTGGCACCTCTGGGACTCGAACCCAGGACCCTTCGCTTACATGGCAAGTACTCTACCAACTGAGCGAAGGTGTCTATATAAAATTCGGTCATTTTTGACTGCATCATACTTTGACTTAGAACTACCAGCATTATCTTCATTTTCTTAACGCACATATTATTGGCTGTTATCTTTGTATATTTTTTATGTGAGTTCTTTCTGCGTAACATTATAGTTTGTTTTAACCGTGACAGACTGAAAGGAATCGAACCCATTACCAATTACACACAAAGCATCAACTCAACCCATATAAAAGCATTGATTCTTATCATCATTTAGAAAACTTACATAACCACATTAAATATTTCATTTCATACAAGATTAAGTAAACGTCTAATTGCACCCTCGAGACAAGAAAACAACAACCCATCAGTCTGGTAAATAACACCAATTAACAAAAATGGTTTATCAATTTACTCAACAATTTGCTGTGGTGAAAAGTTAAGTGTAATCCTTTAGTCTCATGGGCTATTTCTGAGCCTTGAGTTTTCATTTCGGTCCCGTCTAATTGGTACCATTAGACCTCTAACGATGGTCATTATTTTCAACTAGATCAGGGTTCAGGGTTTCCCACATTTCTGTGCTTTTGAGAGTCGGTAGGCGTTTCGTATTTAAGGAAAATATTGAGTTCCTAATCTATTTTTATAATAGAAAATGTTTTTTATTATTATGGTCTGTTCAGAACGATGTGTAGGTATCATGCCGAAAAATAAGCTGTAAATAGAGATAATATTAATTTTAACATTTGTCGATAGGTTTATTTTTACGTTAGTTCCATCGGGAGGCCTAATGAAAAATCTGTGTCATCTTTGGGAATGCTGTGCGGAAGGTATTTTTATGAGTTTCATCCCATGAAAAAATATCCCCGACAAAATATCCTACAGACAAAACACCTACAAAATATCTACTAAAGCCTAACCTTACCTAACCTAACAACAACAAAAAGAATTCAGAGTAGTGGAGATATATTTTGTCTCACTGCGATGCAAGGCGATGATTGAGAGAGTCTGGCTGGAGAGGTCAAAAGGACTCCCTTAATCCATTTCTCCCGATCCGCCGCCAAGACCTAGACGGACCTTACCCCCCATTAACCCGGGCACCCTTACTAAATCACCAAATGCAGCGAACCTCTTGGGGCGACCTGTCAGGGATTTTAGTTATTTGTTTTTGGGGCGTTATGACGTGTTGCGCTACCTCCTTCCTTAGCCAAGACATTTTTATATTTTCATATTTCGGACAGCGTAACAGTGTCCATCGTCAGGGCAGACAATGATGGACACTGTAAGGCTGTCCGAAACGTTGGGTAAATAAAGAGGTAGCGCAACACGGTATAACACCCCAAAAACAAACGCAATTCCCGTAAGTAAGTTGAAAAGTAAGAAAATCACAAAAAATATAAATCCGTACACAGAGCCATCTCTGATACTGAGAAAAATAAAACACGGACAGTTGCGCATCGATAATTGCTTCATTGTGTAATTTTTAACTAAATTTTATTTAGATTATCATTTAAAACAACAGTTATTGTTTCTGAGGGGGTACGAAATTGTTACAGCTAGTGTATAATAGTTTAAAAAGAAAACACATTGTTAGTACGTGGTTTCTAATAATCGTAAACACACTCCACTCAAAACAAAAACAATAAATTTCGAAAGCACACTTTGATTATATTTTGAGAGTTCCTGAACCTAAATATAAATTAATGAACGAGTTCGTTGTATTTTCAAAACACATATTAAACTGTATTCAGTGGGAACCCCATTAATGTAAGGGTAAACTTCCCTTAACAATGGCCCTTCGCCCAACAAGAGTAATATTTTTAAATTGTATATTTAACCGTTGTTTTATTATTTTTAATACTTTGATGATAGAGTAACTTTGTCGAGGACGTGTTATTTTTTTACACTGTCAACTATTATATCGATGTTGCCAAATTGGTCACAATTTGAAATCTAGTAAAAATAATAATTATGATTGGGTAACTTGTATAGAATCTCGTTGTGATTTATATTTGGGGTAGAGTACCTCCATTTTAGCCAACATTGCCCTGCAAAGAAGCCATGCATCAAAAGTTATTACATACAAATTTTTTTTTTGGAAAAATGTACCCTTAACCCACGACACATCGGGTGGGGTCTTTAAAAACCTAGGTTTTACAGAAATGCTAATTATGAACATTTTAAATGTTCCCACTGATTTCTTACTTTAAGGTAATTTCCTAAAAGGGACTACAGTTGACGCTAGCGCTGCCGATATTCAGTCTGCGCATATGTGCTGTGAGATACAGACGTATGTTTCGGCGTGAGGCTCAACAAAATACAATGAAAAAACAAGTTTATATGTTGTAAGTATAAATTCTTTGTTGTTTTTTAAGCTTTTATTTTAAAAATCAATATCTAATGTTTATTTTAAAAAAAAATTTAAAATATAATACTACAAAAATTACACAAATTTTTTTCTTTCAAAATATATTATTTCATACGTCTTACACCTTTTTCAAGAGTTCAAAACCTCGTTTTAAAAAGGCGGAGAAAACGAATGTAGATAACAATTTTAATAAAGGTAAAATAATATATATTTTTTTTTAATATATGTATAAAGCAAAGAACAGATAATTAACAGTAAACAAAAAAAAATCGTATGTATCGTATAATATGAATATATATTTTATACTCATTATTTCTTTTATTTTCATCACCTGGCTATAATTAGTTAAAATAATACAAAAAATGTATGCTATAACAACAATTTAATCATATTTATTTTTGGGGTGCTTGGCGACCCCGCGCTATTCCTCGCGTTAAAAAAGAGGCGCAACATGCGGAGGGTTATCCACAATAAATTTTTGGGGTGCTTAGAGACCCCGCGCTACTCTTAGCGTTAAAAAAGGTGCGACAGGCGGGGGTTAAACAAATATACAAAAGTGTAAAAAAAGAGCTATTTTTCGTGTCAAATTGTTGAATTCGGAAGTCAACCATAACCTCACTTCTCGATGTACCATAATTTGTTCTAAAAATCTGCTTAACTCAGAGTTGCCAAGGCAAAGAAAAATCTGTGTACCACTTTATTAAAATGTCTACGTTTTATTTTCAAACTGCACATTTGTTCTGCATCTTCCACACATCTGTGACTTATTTTCCCACGTTTTGTTTGCCGCCGTTTTCCGTTTTAGCGGTAACAATGGCCGCCCGAGGCGGGGTTACCAGCTACAAAAACCCTCCACAGTTGTTGATCTCGGCTCAGTTAACCCAGTGCGTAGGTACTGTACACTCTACAGTGAACAATTGTACAAGGTACTAACTGTCTACCATAGAGAAAACGGGCTTTGACCATAGATTTATATAGGTATATAACTTTGACTGTAGTAAAGAGAATATACAATATCATGTTGGTTTATGGTGATTACAGAGATTAATTTATGTAATTATGGTATTCCTACTAACGTTATACTTGATACGATGAGGTTTTCATGATTGTTTGGATTCGAAATTGTTGTTTTTTTTTATTATTTGTTTTAAATGGTTCCGCGACCTTCCATTTTTTAAATTTACCCCGACAAAACTCGTACGGACAAAACATCCCCAACAAAATATGTACAAAAACCTTATCTAACCTAACCTAACAAAAAAGTGGGACAAAAATAATACAGACATCTTGTAAAGACAATAAATTATTATTATCTGAATTATTTTAGTCCCATTTTACTATTTTTGAACAATAATTTTTTGTCTTTTCAGGATGTCTGTATTATTTTTGTCCCATTTTTGTTAGGTAAGGTTAGGTTAAGTTTTGGCAGATATTTTGTTGCGGGATGTTCTGTTCGTAGAATATTTTGTCGGAGGATATTTTGTCAGGGATGAAAACGCGCATTGCGTATTTTAATTGCTTCATTTTTAGAGCCTACATTTCTGATTTTTATTTTTACAAAGTTCTATCAGAATTCGTCGACCAATCACAGAGCGTTTGAGGCTCTTACGGTTTTTATCGGGCGGGTATGGATACCGACGGCCCGGGAACCATTTATTGGATAACTAACACTCATGCAATAGGTCGTTAGCGACTATGTTTTAAGAAAGCAGGGTTTTGTTTTAAGACAAAATAATTTCCCTCGGGGCCTTTAGGCGTACACGTACACAGTATCTTTGCTGGAGGGGTACACGGGTTCGTGGGGTGAGGTATGTGTAGGTCTTGGCGGCGAATGCATTTGCAATGCGAATGCTACTGCATGGCGGGCCGGATCGGGGGAGACTAGTTGAGGGAGACCTCTCCAGGTTTCTTAATCGGGATGGGTTCATATGTTCGTTTGTCACTCCAGGACATATTGACCCCCGATTCCAACCCACTCCTCATTCTTCAAATTGGGAGGCGGGTTGTTATTAGCACTTGTTACAATGCCACTCAAAGAAATAAATTTTTTCTCCCTGCGTGTCTTTTCCCATGCGTCCCCGTTCCCCCCCCCCCCCCCCCCCCCCCCCCCCTTGTTCCCAGTTACCGTGTTTGCGCTTAGTAGCTGCAGACACGTATTTATTTAAGCTCCCGGACTTTAATTCTCTTGAAGGGGTAGTTCTTATATTAGTGTTCTGAAAGTCCGTCCCTATTAGTGAAATATCCCAATTGTTGTGTTTTTTAAGTTAAAATAGTTGTATAGTGTTAATTCTAATAGATAGGACAATTTCAAATAATACAAGTAAAAGTTTTATTTCAAAAAACTTTTAACGGACATAGTGTTGTTTAACAGTGCAGTGTGGGTTCACAGATGCTGCCACATGTTTTCTGCCGGGGTGAAGCAGTGACCGATATAAGGTTGCCTTATTTTTTGTGTGAACTTTTTGTAATGGGCTGTAAGGTCATAAATCATGATCAGATATACTTTGGACGAACTGTACGCTTTACGACCCTTGCCGGTAACAAACAATAATAATAGTGATAATTTTAGTGATAACAATAACAATAGTGTACCTTTTCCCCAACGTAAGGGAAGAAAAAGAGGATGTCGAGCCGGAAGGAAGGTTAGATTGGTCAAAAACCTGCGGTTAGCACGAAACAGGAATTTGCGTTCGCCTAAGTCTCTGACAATTGCCGCTTGGAATGCGAGATCTATTGCGAATAAACACGAGGACATTGTGGATCTGATTCGTGGCAAGGGTATTCACATTTTAGCGCTAACGGAGACTTGGCATGAAAATGCAAATTCCCACTCCATCAAAACCCTTCGGTCAAGTGGGTTCTCAGTATATGAAGCTGCAAGGCCGATCAAAACCGAAACAAACAATATTAATTTTACAAATCACGGGGGAGTTGCAATTGTAGCGCAAAATGGTATTCGCTTAGACAGTATAGGGATACGTCAGGTGTATACCACTTTTGAGTTTGTCGGCTGCAAGGCTTCTGCTAATGGTGCATCCCTCGTGATAATCTCCATCTACCGTCCCGGGTCGTGCACACCGACTGCAAATTTTTTCAACGAATTCAGGTCTCTCCTAGAATGCACCTCCAACTACAACTGCGAGATTATTATTCTAGGAGATATAAATATTCATTTGGAAAACAAAACTAATCCCATGTCCATAAAATTCAGCAGAATTCTGCGTGACTTCGGCTGCGACCAGTGGGTGGACTCAGCTACTCATGATGCAGGAGGCACACTAGATGTAATCATTTCCCGGGTTGGGTTTCCCCCGAATAACGTAAATGTTACTGACATTGGACTATCAGATCATCGTCTCGTCACATCGGAGTTTGCCTTCGATCCTCCGAAATTAGAGTTCAAATCCGTTGTCTCCAGAAATTGGAGAGAATTCGACTTCGAGGCATTTTGCAGTGAATTGAAAGCGTCGCCTCTCTGTGACAAGGAAAAGTATAGCGAGAGCCATGTAGAAGAGTTAGTAACTTTATATAATTCTACTCTACGGGCATTACTCGATAAAAATGCTCCTTTCACAGAGAAGGTCTGCCGCGTTAGGAATTGCAGCAAATGGTTCGATGCTGAATGTCTTCGAAAGAAGAGGGAAATGCGGAAATTTGAAAGGATCTACAGACGAAACCCGACTTTCAGCAATCGGCAGCTTTGGATTACCAAGCAAAAAGGCTACAAGGAAGAAGTCACCCAGAAGAAATCTAACTTTTGGTGTGAGCAAATTGAGACAGAAAAAGACCCCCGAAAACTTTGGCAAAACGTAAGGACTCTGTCTGGAGAGAGCAACAACAAGGTTGATTCCTCTCTTGAAGCAAACAGCCTCGCAACATACTTCAGAAGTAAGGTTGAAAAAATTCGGGCCCTCAGTGTGGTAGGATCGTCTTCTGTCGCAGCATCAAGTCCGCTCTCGAGTGAATTCACTACTTTTGCAGCAGTAACGGAAGAAGATGTCACGCGTGCGATAAAATCTTGTCCTAACAAGCAATGCGCTCAAGACCCCATACCTACCTGGCTTTTAAAACAGTGTCTTCCTGATATAGCGCCTGTAATTACCGCAATTATCCAGAAATCACTAGTAAATTCACTTGTACCGGGAACACTTAAAAAATCAATCATAACTCCGATTCTAAAAAAACAAAATCTTGATTCTGACAATACGGATAATTACAGGCCAATATCCAATCTACCGTTCCTTTCTAAGCTGCTTGAGAAAATCGTTGCCAAACAATTGGTGGGGTATTTGAACTCTGCCGGTCTATTTGCCAAAAATCAATCAGCTTATCGACAGTTTCATTCAACGGAAACTGTTCTTCTGCGGTTGATTTCAGACTTGATCATCGGGATGGAAGCAGGTAAGTTGGGTTTGGTATCTGTTCTTGACATGAGTGCGGCATTTGACACGGTAGATCATAGTATTTTATTAAATGTGCTTGAAACCGAATTTGGCGTTCGAGGTGATGTACTCCAATGGATGACATCATACCTGTCTGGACGAGTAGCCTCAGTAATTTTCAATAATTGTACTTCACCTGAAACTCCCATAGAATGTGGAGTTCCCCAGGGTTCTGTCTTGGGTCCCATTCTCTTCATTCTCTATACGAATCGCCTCGAGAAACTTATTCAATCAGCTGGCTTTGAATCACAAGGCTATGCAGACGATCGTTTCATTTTCAAGTTTTGTTCCCCGGATGAAAAAGACGTCCTTAAAAACGAGGTGGTTAGTTTCATTAACACAGTCTCAAGTTGGATGTCTGTCAATAAACTCAAACTTAATCCGACCAAGACGGAATTTATTTGGATAGCTTCTCCTGGAAGGCAAGCCCTCATTGACTCTAATCCAATCCATATTCAGGGCACAGATATAATCCCTTCTACAGAAATAAAATTTCTGGGTTTCACAATAGACAATAGTCTTTCTCTTGAATCACAAATTTCAAAATCTGTAAGTTCAGGCTTTTTCCATCTAAGGCAGATAAAATCAATCAGGCGTTGCCTTCCCTCTGATGGAGCAAAGTCACTCATAAATTCGTTCGTTGTCTCACGTATGGACTATTGTAATAGTGCATATGCTGGCTTACCTAAAAAACAATTCAATAGAATCCAGTCCGTTTTCAATGCTGCGGCGAGAATGATTTTTGGTGAATCTAAGTATTGCCGTATAACCCCGCTTCTAAGGGATCGCCTTCATTGGCTTCGATGCCCTGAAAGAATAGAGTTCAAGATCTGCTTAATGACCTTCAAAGCATTACAAGGAATGGCGCCAGCCTATATATCAGAACTATGTGTCCGACAAAACTTAAGCGATAGACAGCTTACTCTAAGGTCAGCAGATCAAGATGTTACTAATCGTTTAATCGAAATTTCTAGGTCAAATCGAGCCGTTTACTATGATCGATCTTTTCGTGTAACTGGCCCGCTCATTTGGAACAAACTTCCCTCAGTTCTTACTAATATCCAGAACTTGGCTGAATTCAAAAGGGCTCTAAAAACAAACTTATTTAAAAAATCATACCTTTCATGAATTTGTAGCTCCTTTTCAAAAAACTATAATAAACCATGTTCCTCAATTTTCCAGTAATTGTTTGGTTTCGATTAACTCCTTACTATAGTTTTATGTGCACTCCGAATTTGTATTATTTGTAAACGTAAACTGTTTCCTGTTCTGTAGTATATTTTAGTTTTTAATGATTCTTGTTGAATCGCACCGTTATGGTTTCAATGGGATCAATATCTATTGTCATGTGCACCCACTATTGTTGTTAATATTGTTCTTTAGGAATTGATTTGTATATACTGTATATTCTTTGTTTCACATTATTTAATCAATTTTGTAAGGACTCGTAAATAACACTATATAATTAATTTTAAGCTTATTATAATTAAGCGCATTTGAAGTGAAATATCACAAAACTGCGCTATATAAATACCATGTTATTATTATTATTATTACCCTCCCGCGACCTCTCTCCTAACGCGTTCCCTTTCCGCCTTCCCCGCTTTCCCCCTCTTGCATCCCCCTTCCACCTGCCACCTTCTCTCCACCTCTGTCCCCCTCCCGTAGACCCCTCCCTCCTTCGTTTCCCTCCCCCTTTCCGCTTTCATTCCCTTCTGCTAAATTATATATAGTACATACTTTTACAAACAACTCGCACGCCACTTAATGTAATTTTTTATACAATTTTCATTTGAGCTCTCTCTTTTCAATTTTTATTTGAAAAGCCAGAGCTCACCATTATATACAAAAACAAATCACCAAAGTTTCATCGCAATCGGTAATGGTATATGAATGCAAAGGGGACGAACAAAGTAACATTCATTTTTATACATGAAGATTTAGTGGAAATATTGCTAGCGCCTATTCACCATAAAGTACCTAATAAAACGAACTTAAATACAACAAACACTAACTTTTAATCTACGTCTCTATTACCTGAAAGACAATAAAACTCAAATAAGCATTGATGCTTTAAAAAGAGAGCCAACACTGAACCCTAAAATTTCCTTTATTCTAATGCTTTCCGAGACGTAAAAACGTGTTCCTTGTTTATATTTTCTCGCTTAGTTTTCACGTGAAAAGCGCAAAGAAAGACCTGCTGAAACATCTGCCACGGAAATTTCCGTGAGAGCCTCACAAAGCGAGCCTTAACTTTGCCGGAAATCAGATAGTTGCTACTGGTTGGCTGTTGGCTGTATCCCTCGGCTTTGGCAGCTTTTTAAGGTGATTCCGTAAAGAAATCCCCGACAATAGGACCGGCGTAGCTGAGATAAGCCGTGATGGTGCGCATGCATTATGTATAAAACACAACGTGGAGACCGACCGAATGTCTTTAAGTTTTCTTATAATCTGTCAATGTTTGAATTCTCCTACTACCATCATTTCCTTTTTTTAAACTTTAGCTCCACAAAGGAGGCCCTCAGGGTGCAACGGTAGCAGCCAGTTCCTACCTTATTACTAAGGAACAGTAGCCGCTCGTATCCCTGACGCATTCTACAGGCGCGGGTTCCGGAACGGAAGGTGGGAGGTGCTTGTTTGAATTAAAGCTGGCCGTCTTTCATTGTTGCATTTCCTACCCACTTAATGTGCTACCCACTGACGCCATCATGGTGATCCACCAAATCACAATGTATTATTTTGTAGCGGATTGGCAATAATTCCAGGAAGGATGCAATAAATGTTAGGTGAGAAACTGGTAGGTAAACATTTACGTTATAAGGGTCTATGTCATCTTCTGTGATACTGTGTGGAGGGTCTTTTTAAGATGCGGTGCACCTGCTCGAAAAGGAGAAGATGGAGAGATATGTAAAAATGAATGTTTGAGAAAGCGCGCTAATATTGAAAACGATAATATTTAAACAAAAATTGTATACAAGTTTAATAAAATACGACTCGTAGATATTAATAGACCAAAAATATCGTCAGTAGGTATGTCTAAAATAGCATTTAAAGAAACACTGAGAAATTTTTCATACATATAACTTGTAAGCAGACACATCTCACCTTCTGCGAGGCGAATGCATTTGACATACCTCACCTCATGAACCCGGGCACCCCTGCTAAGTCACCAAACGTAGCGAACCACTTGAGATAACCTATAGCATAGGTGTTTTCCAATAAACGATTCCTCGGGAGACATTACCCGTATCCGCCTCCCAAATTAAATTGAAAATATCATAATTAAAAAAAAAATGAGACGTTGTATGAATGTGAGTGAGGCAAGGAGTGTGTGCCAAGACCGAGTTGTTTGGCGGTCCGTCCTCTCTGCTTACCCCTGCGGGGAAACGGCGTGATGGTTAGTTAGTTAGTTAGTATAATTAAAAAAGATTTAGTTATTCACTGTTAGAATATGGTATTATCGGATGGGGCAATGCAGATGACATTTTATAAATCCACCAAATAAAACACAAAGAGCCATTAAAAAAATTATACTGGCATTTCCTGTAAGATCTAGCACTGAGATAAATTTTAAACAATCTTAAAAACATGTCAATTAAAAATTAAACAACTATATTCTAAAGCACTACTCTTCTTTATATTAATAAATACAAAATACAAGAAATTTTTTACGGTGCTCCAGATTTTATGTCCGGGTTGAATCTTTCCCAAATGAAAGACTAAACCCTTCCACACATTTTTCCACAAATGAATATCTAGTAAATTCACGCAATGTAAGTGCACTATATAAGATAATAAATACAAAACAATACAAGAACAATACGTCAATCCACCAGAAACATAATGGGAAAATATTTCACCGACTCCAGATATTTTCATATCAGAGGGTTCGGCTCTGATGAAATCCTAACTGGTCCGATAAATCCTACTGATCCCTCAATATAAATATTTAAAAAATCTTTCGTAATCCTATATGTATTTAAAATAACCGACTTTTGCATTTTTATGAATAAATTTTTTGACAAATCTAATACGCCTAAATTTTGAATGAGAGAGCTAGGTATAATGCCAGTAGCCGAAATAACAAATGGTAATATTTTTATAGTCTGAGAATACCAAATTCTTTTAATCTCATTTCCTAAATCTGTATATTTTCTTATTTTTTCAGAAACAGTTTTCTGAATATTACAAGAATTTGGAATAGCGACATCAATGATATAAGTTATTTTCTTAATTTTGTCATGTAAAACTATATCGGGTCTATTATGACTAATTGTTCTGTCTGTTAGAATAGTTTTATCATAATAAATTTTATAAAATTCATTTTCTAAAAATTAATTTGGTTCATATTCATAATATGGTACATTACGGCAGTCAAAACCAAACTTTGGTGAATTATTTTTAAAACTTGATTGTGCCTAAATGTATACTCGGACGGCGCTAATACAGAACATCCCGATATAATATGTTCTATAGTTTCCGGAAAAGCCAAACATTTTCTACATAAATCATCAATTTGATTTGCATCTTTGATGATATGCTTCCTATAATTTTTAGTATTAATGACTCTATCTTGAATAGCAAGCATAAAGCCTTCTATTTCTGCGCTCAACTCTCCAATACTCAACCATTTGTTTGGCGAAAATTTGTCAACATATATTTGGTTGAGATTATTGAAGTGTTTTGCGTGAAGAATTTTATTTGACCAGGAATCTAATAATTCCTGGTTGGTATTTATAAGAATGCTGGCATTCTCGTCGTATAAATTTAATGGCGAAATATTTCTATCTGCCTTGCAAATTATTTTATGCATTTCTGAACTATCAGCTTTTCTATGGAAAAAATTTCTTAGCATTTCTACCTGATTATGTTTTAAAGATGTTATTTTGACTATACCTCTACCTCCTAAATTTCTCGGTAAATTAATTCGTTCTATAGCTGAATTTGGGTGATGGGAATGAAATTTTGTTAATGTAGTTCTAATTAATCGTTCTAAGCTATCTAAATCTGTATTAGACCATTTAATTATGCCAAATGAGTAAGTTAATAGAGGTATTTATAATAGTAAGTTAATGTCGAAGTACCTACATCAAACAGTGTGCACGTCAAATTTCACTCTGCAAAAATTATCTAAATTCAACGTTTTTAAATCGTATTATTCAAAAAGATATTGATTTTTGTATAACTGTGCAACAGTAGTGAACTATCTACCACTTTAAACATTTGAAACGGTCAAGAATTACTAATCTGAAGTGATTTAAAAACTGTGAAGTAATTTGTGGGAATATTGTCGCATCTAAGTACCAACTGTAAACTGCAACTGACAGTTGATAGCAATATTACCTTTAATATAGCGATATTACCTCGCTCCCGATACCTACCGGATTGGTCTAGTGGTTAGCGTCGCGGACATTGACCGTCTGAGCCATAGGTCCGTAGGAACGAGGTTCGATCCTCTCTAAAACCAACTTTTTTTTTTTAAAATTAGTAGAAGCGCAAGACTTACCCTCAGACTATATTATAACACCATCTATTGCAGAACATCAAAAACATTAATATGAATAAACAAAAGAGAGCCACAAAAAAGCAGCATCTAGCGAATCTGAAGAAGACTATAATACAAATAAGATGTTAAAATTCCTGGAAAAAAAATTCGAAGATTTATCGGAACAATTAATGAAATCTTTCAGAGAACAGATCAAGAATGAACTCAGAGAACTTACAAAATCAGTTGAATTCTGTAGTAACAAAATTGATGAATTCGAAGAAAAAAATAAAAACAAAGACATATTGATTAAACAGCTGCAATCGGAAAACAAGGAAATAAAAATGCAAATTAACAAACTAGAACAACTTCACAAACAAAATAACATCGAAATACAGGGAGTCCCATTTAAAGATAATGAAAACATAACAAAAATAGTGAATAACATAATGGAAACTATTAAAGGCGAAACAGAATTTTCAAAAATAACCAATATTTACCGAATCAAAAATAGAAATCCTTTAAACAAATACCCAGCCATTGTTGTATCATTTCAAAATAAAGAAATCAGAGACCAAATCATCGACAAAAAAAGAAAATACGGTTTTTTGTCCACAAAAAACTTTAACTTTCCAGAAGATAACAAAGTATACATTAATGAACAACTGACACCACAAAATAAACACCTACTGTTCCTGGCAAAATCATCAAGACTTGGTTACAAATTTATTTGGGCTAAAAATGGACACATTATGATGAGAAAAGATGAATTAGCCCCAATCATCCAAATAAGACAGCCGGCAGACATTCCCGAAGAATAGAGGATCAAGTAAACACATTGCATGTGTAAATTTTTTCTTTCAACATGTCAGACGAAAATTTTTTGTATGAAAATTATATTTGTAATGATACTAATGAACTAAATAATCACTTTAAAGATATAAACTTTTCAGTTCTTAATATGAACATACGTAGCTTAAGAAAACATTTTGATGAACTCTGTGTACTTCTCGAAAGTCTAGATTTTTCTCCGAGTATTGTTATTTTAACAGAAACACAGATGAAAGAGGTAATCCCCTATAACCTTCCAGGATATGTCACCATTTCATCTGAATGCAAACATACTGGGCACGATGGTATCACCGTATTTGTGAAAAATTGTCTTAAGAAAACTACCTTCAAAATTTTAGATTTTAAAACAGCTAATGCAATTGAAGTAACATTCAAGCACAATAACTGTAATTATCTGATATTAGCTATATATAGATCTCCTTCCTTAAATGAATCACTTTTCACTAACGAGCTAAATTCATTTTTTAAAACGGCTAACAGAAAAAATTTCAATTTTTCAATATTATCTGGAGATATAAATATAAACATTAATGAAAATAACAAAAGAACAAACTGTATAAATGAATACTTAGATTGTTTATCATATGCAGGATATCAGTCATACATAAACTCTCCAACAAGAGAAAATTTGAATAACTCCACGACTCTAGATCATATATTTGTAAAAACACACAAACACGTCAAAACTACATCTTCAACTCTACATACAAACATTACTGACCACTACCCAACATTTTATGGACACAACCTCTTAACCACTAATTTAAAAGAAAACTCTGGTAATCTAGAAAAAAATAATATTAACTACGACACATTAAACAATCTACTCCATTCAGAAAAATGGGACAATGTACGATCGACAGCTAACCCACATTCAGCATTAGAATTGTTTTATAAAACTCTACAAGATTATATATCGAAAAGCACATACAAAATTGTTATTAATAAGCGAAAATATAAAAAAATCAAACCTTGGATTACTGTAGGACTAATAGTCTCCATTAAACACAGAGATAAACTTTACAGAGAAATGTTAAATTATGAAAAAACCTGTCAAAAAAATAACGTAAGAATAATGTCTTTTATGAAAACAAAGTATTTGATGTATAGAAACTTACTAAATAGGTTAATAAGAAGTTGTAAAAAGAAATACTATTGTGAACAAATTGATAACGCAAAAAATGATACCAAAAAAACGTGGAATATTATTAATGAAATAATGAACAAAAAAAAAATGGCATCAACTGATGTGAAAGAAATTAAAATAAATAACAATAGTATAACTGACAAATCGGCCATTGCAGAAAACTTTAACAACTTCTTCACAAATGTAGTAGATCAAGTACTTGAATCTTCTAGTAAAATTGATAGTACAACACCCGTAGACTCATCTTTGCATTTACTCTCAACTTACGATTCAATAAATTCCTTAGAATATTTTTCACCTATCACGATAAACGAAATTGTAAAACACATTGATAGTCTAAAGTCAACAAATTCTACAGGAATTGATGGTTTATCGGGTAACACACTAAAAAAAATAAAACATAATATTTTAATTCCATTGCTACATATTTTTAATATATCACTAAAAGAGGGACATTTCCCTGAACAATTTAAAATCTCCACCATCATTCCAATTCACAAATCAGGAGAAACGCACATATTAGACAATTACCGACCTATTTCCTTAGTTTCAAACCTCTCAAAAATATTTGAAAAATGTATCAAAAATAGAGTAATGAATCACCTAGAACAAAACAAAATTCTGTCCCAAAATCAATATGGTTTCAGAAGTAACCTAAGCACTGAAGATGCAATATTCGATTTGACAAAAAAATTGTACACATCTGTTGATAAAAATAAAAAATGCCTAGCTTTATTTTTAGATTTAAGAAAAGCTTTTGATACGGTTAACCACAATATACTTATAAAAAAAATTAATCGAATAGGTTTCAAAAAAGATACACTAAAAATTCTCACAAACTATCTCAAAGACAGAAAACAAAAAACAAAAATAGGGAATTTTTATAGTACTGAAACGAGGATAAAAAATGGAGTACCACAGGGTACTGTGCTTGGCCCAATCCTGTTTTTAATATATATAAATGATTTATGTAATCTTGTAATCCCTGGTGATATTGTATCTTATGCTGATGATACAGTAATAATTGTAAACGGAAAATCCTGGCTTGAAACTTATTTAAATGCATCAAAATGTATTGCACATGTCTCATCATGGCTAAATAGTAATAGACTCTTCCTAAACAACAATAAAACATTTTACCTACCTTTTTATAAAAACAGTAAAAACAAACCCCCCAATAACCTTAAAATTAGAATTCATAATACTAACTGTAATCAAGTAATATGCTCATCTTGCTCTGAAATTGTAAAAGTTGAAAAGATAAAATATTTGGGTATATGTATTGATACAAATTTAAATTGGCATTCACAAATAAATAATACCGTTTCTAAATTGAGATATCTTACATACATATTTTACAGACTCAAAGAAGTATTGAATATTGACAAATTGAAAATGATTTATTATTCTATGGTGCAATCTTCACTCATGTATGGAATAATAGGATGGGGTGGTGCCCTTGATACTTTTATAAAACCTTTACAAACAACTCAAAATTATATTATCAAAGTTATGTATAATAGAATTAAAACATTTTCGACAGATGCTTTATACAAAGAATCTAAACTATTCAGTCTCCGTAAACTATTTATACTGCAAACTATGAAATATATCTTTAAAAACGTAAACAAATTCGAAAAAAATGTAAACAGAATCAACATTAGAAATAATAATGTATTCTATACCCCCCAAACACACACAAAACAAATGCAAACTCACAGTAGTTTTATTGGACCTCGTACCTTCAATAGTTTACCAAAACATATTCAAGTTGCAACAAAACTTCCGCATTTCGTAAAAGAGTTAAAATTATGGCTAAACCATACAGATGTAAAAACTCTATTTATTTAGTTTTATTTCACTTTATGTTTCTAAAAACTCTATTTATTTAGTTTTATATCACTTTTCTCACAAACTTTACACCTATTATTACAATGTATATCATTAATTACACTTACACTTATTTAACCGTACACTATTGTAAACACTTTTTGTACAAAATGTTTTAAACAATTTTTGTTTTTGCTTTATATACCCCTGTTTGTTTTTTTCTAGGTACAAAAAAAAAAAAACTTTTTTTAAATATATTACCCACGCACAGGCTGCGCCTTAGTGGGTTCCCACATTATTGTTATGATTTTCAAATATGTAAATATAAATTGTAAAATATGGGAAAAATAAAGGAATTAAAAAAAAAAAAAAAAAAAAAAAATAAGTATTTATCGCCTTTACTAAATTTTTAGCAGATAGATTGCATTTCAGAATTTTTCTGATCCTAGTTTTAAATTTAATCCTAATATCATTTTTAGTACTAGTATGATCTAATCTATTTGATTGCGGATATCCTAAATTAATTAATACAATTAACATTTTCATTAGTGGTGGAGTGCATAAATAGTACAAATAATTAAGAAATATAACAAATAATTCATTATATACGCGGCATTCTTATCTCAAAAATTATGGTCAAGAATTGCCTAAACGTATAACGAAACGTGCATTCACCATACCAAAAACAAATAAATAAATCTGTTTTTTATACATGGCCATACATCAGACGATTCTTACACATATTATTATATTTTATATATTAATTTGTTCTTTGATTCGGGCAAAAAAAAAACGTATATATTTTCGGTCGGTCTCTAAAACGTGAGTAGCTGGAAAAGTCTGTGGGGGAGGGGGGGGGGGGGGGGGTAGTTTGGAATGGGTGGGAGTGTTCGTTCAAGGCTGCGCAGGTATTGAGAAAGGCTTCACTCGACATGGAAACTGAAGTCTTTCTTTTTCAAGAGATTCTCCGTCCCCATTGTGTCAATGAAGAACATTCTGCAGTCTTTGTGACTTTCCTACATAAGTTTCAATGGACTGCAAAATGAAGCCTTATATTTGTATCTCTTCCTGATGCCCTGAGAAGGCCCAAAACACATCGAGCATGTCTAATTACGGATGAAATTGAAGTCCACAAAATACGCATCAATTTTAACAGAGACAACGCTGCGGTGGTAAGTTTAATAGGTAGTTCTCGGTATTCGGTACTTGACGGCTACACCAAAACTGAACACAAATAAATTATTATTCTGATATTAAGATGCGCAATACGGTATCACAATACGGGCACGTGCCTAACATTTTGGGGTTTTATGCCGTGCTGCGCTACCTCCTTCTTTAGCCAACGTTTCGGACAGCATTATAGTGTTCACCATCAGGGCGGATCGATTGTCCAGTTGAATAGTCAGATATCTCAAAAAAATAGAAATTTGAATTGAGTATGCAGTTATATGTAGGCGTGTACCCTCTATCTGGTACAATACTCAGATTACTCATAAACACCATCAAATCAATTATAATGCACAAAAACTTGTGGTGAATTAAACAAAATGTTGAGATATTTTCTGGGTTACTAGTAGGATATTCCAAAATGTCATACCTACTAACGTACCGGACCATTTTGCCTTCCAGTGTTATTTTATAACATCTCTACGTTTAATAAAAAAAGTCCTCCGCCGAGTTTGTCTGTCTGTTCGTGATAATGTCAAAAACTAATGAACAGATTTTCATGCTGGTTTCACCAATAGATAGAGTAATTCATGAGGACGGTTTGGGTTTATAATTTGTTAAGGTTTTGTGTAAATTGGATGAAATATATAATTAAAGGAGAATTTCTGTATGTGGTAGACGAGCGGGCTGGCAAGCGGGTGGTGTGAATTCGATTTGTTTGTAAATTAACAGATGGCGGTGTGATTTAATAACACATGGTTATAAAGGTTGGGTAACAATTCAGTAGATGGCGCTGTGTTTCGTTAGCCACAGGAACGCGTCGCCAGGTCAGCTAGTCTTTAATATGGAAAACACAGACGCTTATAAAAATATTTGATTTATTGTGAACACGTTCCAGAGTGGTAGATACTATTGGTATTGCCCTGGTGTAAGACCACCATTCAGAATTGAAACGTTGCTTGAAATGGCTTTAGCCGTGTTTGGTGACCAAATCTGAATAACCAGGTACTTCCCCACCTTCCTCTTCCCTATCTGCTTCCCCTCCCCACTATCTTCAGCCTCACAACATACCCCAATTGGGGATGCCATATACTCACTGGTTCCAGATGGAAGCAGTTGGGACTCTTGTGCGGTATTCATATAAAATTTAAAAAAAAACATACGAATACTGCTTTCCTTATTATCTCAAAACTTAGTACCTATTTTGAGATGTCTTACTAATCAATTGGACGATCGATATGTGTAATCACATACTTGATACAACAAAAAAGATCATCAGATGATTTCAAAATTCTCCCAAATTTTTCAATTCCTTTTCGATCCCTGAATTTATAGTGCGTGTTTTATATACGACCTTCTTGGAAGAGGGGTTCCACCATCCAATAAAGATTAACGGAATACAAAATGGGTTAAAAAAGGTTCTAAAAAACCTGCCGAGACCTTATTTTGTTCTTTACGGGTTCTGCCTTGTTTTCCTCCTTTTGGAAAGTGGTAAATATTTATATTTACGGCACGCCATGAGATGGGAAGTAAAGTAAATAAAAATAAATATAATGTCAGATGTAATGCGTAGAATTCCATTGTTTATTTGCCATGTGAAAAATGAGAAAATTATTTGCCAAACCAGGTAAAATCAGACATATATAATTACTAGCTTGTTCCCGTGTGCGTCCCCGTTCCATTCCCGCGTCCCCTTCCACTCTCCCGCTCCCCCGTCCCGCCAACCCCCTCCTACGTTACATATATTTAGTCCCAGTACATTCAGTTTTAAACAGCTCGCATGCCACCTATTGCAATTTTTTTTATACAAATTGCATAATGTCAGAGCTCACCAGTGGTTTCATACAAACCTTGTCCTGACAATAACGAACACAATAAAAATTAACATAATAATAATAATAATACTTGGCTAATTTTTATAGCGTCGTTTTTGCGAGAAATCACCTCAAGGACGCTGTACAAGTAAATATAAAATAAAATTGGTATAGCTAAGATTTGTAATTATAACTAGTGACTTATTTCTAAGACTTGTAGCTAGTCGCTTATATCTAAGACTTATAGATAGTGGCTTATGACTAAGACTTATGATAGTTGACTTAAAACTAGTGGGTTAGTGAGTTAAAGTTAGACTTTAAACTAACATAAGTAATGTATTTAAAATAAAATATAACTTTACTAGATAAAATAGCAATCTTTCGAAATCAAGTTACATTATTTTGTTGTAGACAAGACTCGGTACGTCTAGAATTTGATTTAAAAATGACATATTTCCGGATGTGTTTGGTTACTGCCTCTTAAGTCAGTGAAGATATAAATTTTTCAATTATTTGTTAGTGTCACAATAATTTGGAATGGTCGTCGAAAATCTACGTAACACAATGATCGACGTCGGACACGCCAAAACCATCAATCTGTACCACTCGATAACAAAGATAATCATCGGTAGATTCAGGACACCAAAGGCAATACGTCAGCGCTGATTGCCTCCAAGTTTGGTATTGATGGGATGAAAAATTGACTTCAACTGACGGATTTCAATCAATCACGCACCAAAAAACATACAGCCCTATCCGATTTATCGCACTGCACTAATGGCTGTCACTTGCCAGTTTTATTATGCTCCAGATATTCGAGATATTGGAATAACGAATCGGAAGATCTGTTTCAGATTTTCCGTGTGATGTGCTAATAAATCGTCACTTAGTTTGGAGCAGATTTTCAATATTTCCTTTCTGCAAAATTTCGACAATTTGCGCGCCTTTTTTGTGAATTTTAGAAAGGAAAAAGGCTGATCAACAAATTCCTGAAACAATGTATGTGTTGGTACCAAATATGTTAAAATACAAGAGATTTGCTATGGTGTCCGCCCGACTGTCGGCGGCATTTCTTCCGAATGGTAATACATACTCGCAGTTTGAATACGGAAAGAAGTTGATTTTTTTAAGGTGTGCAGTAGTATTGGTTAACTGAATAGTTTGAATACGGAAAGAATTCGTTCATTTTGTTGAATTTTTGAAGGTGTGCAGTAGTATTGGTTAACAATTGTATTGCAAACTTCTTTAGCGCCGTTAGTGATTTGAAATTCGGATGAAACGGAAATGCGTCACAACTCAGTTCTACACAAATACTAAGTTCTAATTTAATGCGGTAAATTCGCACCTCAGCGCGTGCCTCCCATAGATCAGTGTGCAAGGCGCCTGACAAGTCTCAGCGGCCAGAGTGACAGACATCAAGCGGACGGAAGTTCGAATCCTACGAAATTCAAAAAAACAACATTTTTATTTTTGTGAAATCAATATCCATTCTTCAAACCACTTTAATCTTAACAGACAAAAGAAAAGAAAGCGACATCTAGTGTTTTTCTTGTTTCACTTCTACCGCGTGTGAATTACGGTAACCGGCCAACTCAAAATGAAATCAACCCAGAACCACCTCAGAAAAGTCATTAAGATGAAGCCATACTAAATAATGCAAAATCATACAAAATTGCATATTTTTGTTTTGAAAATTTGACCACTTAGAAGTATTATAGATGCTTCAATTAAATACTGCGTGTAGAACATACCTTGGCCCTTAACAATATCGGTCATTTTTTTATAAGTCTTTTAATAAGCTTAGAAAAAAACAAAGTATTAGGTCTATAAAAACATTTTTAGCTGCAAACTCTCCTATTTATAAACACTTTTTCGGATATGGATTTATTGCATAATGTGGAAAATTCAGTTTCTGATATAATTATCTCAAAAAAAATGAAATTTACGCCCGAACCTAACAAAATAAAATATGCATTTTCGCGTTGGTATTTTTGACATCACGGCGACAATACGACCGACGAATTTGTTATATCAAAGTGAACCTTATACCGTCCACCGAAGAACGACTGGCAGCCGCCCAATTCTTCCGTCATTCCTCCTCCGGACGGAGCGGAGAAACAACGTGTTAGGGTCCGCGCTGCTTGTTTTCGTGAAATCAATTTTAGAAATCCGTTTTATTACAATAAACAATGCATAAAAAATGAATTAATGTTTTTTACAGGCCTTTACGAAATTAACATGTAAAAAAAAATTTCAAATATCTTTTCCAACCTTTCCAAAAGCTTTTTCTCAAGTATTTTTAAACTCCTCCCATAAAAGGGCGTGAATTCCGATTTCGATTTTTTCCTGTACTAGTGGATCGCCTTATATTTAAAAAATGGTTGAAGTTAGGTTAGGGTTACCGCATCAATCAATATCTTGATCGAAGGGTTACCGGCAATTTTAAAATTATTTTTTCAAAGCTTTTAATGACCTTTCTGAGGTGGTTCTGAATTGGTTTCATTCTGAATTAGACATGGAACCGTGAATTACACACTTTGATTATTTTCCTAATTGCAGTCTGAAACAATGTTTTCTAATAAAAAGATAAATAATAAATTGCACCAATCATACATCACTATTTGTATGTCAGTATTATCTTCCACAGTCATCACTCATTATTATTATATTCCACCAGCAATAACAAGGAACCGATTCCACCCCCCACACAACATTATTTATTAACTGACGGAACAGAACTATGTAACTTGGAAAGAAAACTAACAGCAAATTGATTTCACAAATAATAAGACAAAATAACATTTTTCCAGTTTCCACGATTACAAAGTTCTTCAATCAATCATAAACAGCTGTTCGATATTTTCCCAGTGGTAATATTAGGTGCAGCCATTTTTGTTTATGTTTGTTATAATTATTTGCGGAAATAAATAATCCCATACGTGCCATCTTTTAGATAGTATAAAATGAAGTCGCTCCCGCTGTCTGTGCGCTTAGATCTTTTAAACTACGCAACGGAATTTCATGCGGTTTTCATCAATAGATGTGATTCATGAGGAAGGTTTTTAGGCATATAATTTGTCAAGGTTTTGTGTAAATTGGTTGAAATATATAAATAAATGGAGCGGGCTCCGGGCAGCGTGCTGGGAAGTGGGCGGTGAGGATTTGATTTAACAGATGGCGTTGGTTATAAAGCTTGGGTGATGGCGTGGCGTGGTGTTTCGTTAGCCACATCAACGTGTGTCCGGGTCTGCTAGTATAAATATAAATCAAATACTTATTAAGAAAAACAAGTAAAATAAACAATTAATCGATTACCTGCAGTTAAAAACCCACTTCGCAGGTTTTTGGTGCAAGGCCCGGTGGGCGGCTTTTGGTTCGGCTTCGCCCAGTTTGAATGTTGGTGACCATTTTATAAATCCGTTAGGAACTGGTTCCAAGAATAGCTGCTTCCTCGAATTGTCTATGATGCAGTGACAGCTAGTCACCTGGACAAATTAACCGCGACATGCAACGACGTTACCTATATGTAATATATAGCAAAGTGGTATTATTATTCACAACTTCCGGTTACAATAATAATCATATTATCGTCATTCTCTCCATATCCGGAGAGATATACAAAATTACAAATCCAAGAGTACTTACCCCTGCCAGCAGAAGCTAATCACGCTAGCTGTTAACGTAAGTGGCGCCATCTTATGGCATTGCTTTAATTCGTTTATTTTACAAAAGTATATTTGTATTCAAACTTCACGTACGAAAACGATTTTGCGTAAGGCGTGGCGTCAGAGTTGCATTCTTAGCCGAATTCTTAAATTTCAACCGTACAGTCTCTAGGCTATTAATACTGTTTGATGATTTATGGTGTGCATTCAAATATTGCTTTCTTCATTTTCGCAAAAACTTAGTATTCGGAGATGTCAGACTAATCAACTGAATGATCGATATACAATTATTATTGATCTTCTTCTTCCTTGCGATATCCCAACTCATTGCCTAAGTAGGCTGTTGGGGTCGGCTCTTCTCGTTCTCAGGCTATATCTTCTTCGGTTCTGAGTATCGCCTTCATCCAGGCCGTTTCTCTGAAGTATTTTGGAGCATTGAGTCATCCAGGACTTCTTTGGTCTTCCTCTGGATGACTGTCGATGAAACTCCATAGACATTGCCTGCTTCACTGTTTGGTCTGATGGTCTCCGTATTATGTGCCCATACCATCTCAACTGTCGTTCCTCCCTTACTGTTTATGTCCGTGAATACCACGAATGCGTGAACTTTTAATCTTATCTTTTAGTGATACTCCTGCCGACCATCTAAGCATTCGCATTTCTGCTGTTTCGAGTTGCCTAGAGTAGGAGTTGCACATAATCCAGCATTCGGACCCATACATTATCGCGGGTCTAACAATAGTCTGGTATATCAATTTGCAACGAAGTAGCTAATAAACCATTTATTCATTATTTTAGTATATATTTATTTCAATAATTATGATATTTACTTCTTCAATAAACGCAAATTCGCTTCGCACAATTTTAATTAAATTAAACAAATCACTGTGTAATCTTCGTACACACCACGTATTTATGATATTTACGTTTCCCGTTTTACTAAAATAACAGTGACCATTTCGTTAACAAAATACCGGCTAAATCAACAAACATTTTGCCTCGGGGTAAATGCAACAACGCTTGCAATATTTATGGTGGGATTTTTATACGTGTGGAAAAAATTTTTCCTCTCTCCGGTTTCTAAATCGGTTTTCAGGGATTTAGTGTTTGCGATTTTCTGAATCTAAATGATGTGTTTTTCATGGCAGAATCAAATCAGCGCAACGCGCAGCTTAACTGGACGTTTATTATGTTTTCAGTTTTTTTTATTGTTTTAATCACAGTTTAAAATTTTCCAAAACACGCAAGCTTTTAACACTTTTAGCAAAGTTTTCAGTTTAAAATTTAACTACGGACTTTTTAAAAGCACTAGAACGCCATGCGTTGAATGCCTTTTTCAAAGAAATAAATTGAATCTCCCTGAATGTCCTTTCCCGTGCGTCCCCATTCCCCTCTCGTGTACCCTTCCCCTCCTGAGTTCCCCTTCCACCATCCCGCCTTTACTCTCCCTTCTCCTTCTCCCCCATCCCGCCAACCCTTCTCCCACGTTCCATACATTCAGTCCAAGTACATTAAGTTTTCAAACAGCTCGCGTGCCACCTATTACAATTTTTGAAAATAAAACTTGTTTATGTACGCTCGATACTTGGGGGTAAACTGGTGAATGTGTTACGAAAAGTGTGATTGTTGTGAAAAATGTGATGCGAACGGTGATCAATGTCATTGAAAAAGGAAACGAAACATGAGCAACTTTTGCCCATGCTCCGTTTCCTTTTTGAAGTAAAACTTCTTTGCGCACGCTCTACACTTGGGGGTAATCTGGTGAATGCGTTACGAAAAGTGTGATTGTTACGAAAAGTTTGGTGTTACAAAAAGTGTGATGCGAACGGTAATCGATGCGAACGGGATCAATGTCATTAAAAAAAGAAACGAAGCATGGGCAAAAGCTGAAAATGCTTCGTTTCAATGTCATATGTTCTTTTATAAGTGAGTGAAGTTTTACTTCAGTCGTGTGGTCTAAAGCACACTCGTTTTTTTTAATTCAATTTTTCACTTTTCAAATATAACAAATATTCATTTTTGTATATTATAATAACAATCAATCTAATTTGGTACCTAGCACAGCATTTAAAATATAAGTTAGCCAAACTGAAGTTAAACATTTTAATAGTCGTTAAGCTTTCTGAAATCATCCAATTTTCATTTTTTTTATTTAATGTATTATTTTTTTTATTTTTGTAATGTCGTTCTGAAGTTATGGCGTGACCAAGGGAAACAGGGATTCATTTTATATACATAGATAATATATGAGACGATGTATTAATAAGAATGAAGCAAGTAGTGTGTGCTAAAACCGAGTGGCTTGGTTATCCATCCTCTCTTACTCCTTTAGCGAAACATCGTGATGATTGATTATTTATTTAGTATTACAATTTTAAACCATGTTACCTGTAACGCGTAATATAAATACGTATATTTAATGCAATACCTTCATGGATGTGGTAAGGTGGTAAAATTAAATAAGAATTTCATAAATTACCCGCTTTTACAGAGGCAGCTGAGTGCTTCTAAATTTTGTGGAAAGTTTTATGGTGTCATAAATTATGTTTGGAATTTACAGGCATGGCATGTACGACCACAAACTTTATCCCATCTTGAGACATAAAATGGTATCTCTCTGGAGATCGCATTAAATTTAAGCTCATTATTTACAAAAAAAACGTTAGCTCTAAAATAAACTTGTATTATTAATATTTGGCTGATTTTGAGAAAAATCTGCTCAAGGGCGCTGTACAAAATACAGGTAACCTAATACATTATAAGAAACAAACTATATGTAGGTAACATAATTATTATTATTATTATTATTATTGGATGATTTTTATAGCGCCATTTTCGTGAGAAAATCACCTCAAGGGCGCTTTATAAATTCACTTATACATTTAATCTATACCTATATACTACAAGTGGCTTATATTATAACTAACATTGACAACTAATGACTTACAACTAAGACTTCTATGAATAGTGATTTAGAACTATACTTATTTTTATAACCGAGTTTGTACATGTAATTGCAAGCCATAATACAATACGAAACGAACAGAGCAGTATTGTTACTGCTCTATTCGTATTATGACCTGCAACTCTCTTAAAATTAGTTATTTACGATTAACATACTTATTTACATTTATAATCACATATTGTTATGATTACTGTCATAATACGAATAGAGCAGTATTGTTACCGCTCTATTTGCATTATGATTTGCAACTGTCTTAAAATTAGTTATTTACGACTAACATACTTATTTACGTTTATAAACACATTTTGTTATGTTACTGCCCGTGCTGTCAGTGTAAGTCATGAAAAATATAAGAAAAAAAAAAAAAAAAAAAAAAAAGTTTTTGCATAATAAGTTGTAATATAGTATCAAAAGAAGCGTAACAACGTAAAAGCTGGTAATGAAGATACATCAATCTAGGTAATTCCCATGGACTGAGTAATAAAATACTACTGAAAGAATGAAGTTATTTTTCGGGATATGATAATGTGAAAAGGTGAGTTTTGAGCTTTGCTCTGAACTCAGATGTACCGTCGATCTTTCGCAAATGTGAAGGGAGTTTGTTCCAAGCTGTTGGGCCTGCTACTGCAAAAGCCCGGTCTCCGAAATTGGTATTGGGATTGCGCATAGGCACTGAGAGTCTACCTATGGCTGTTGAAGATGCTGATCGAAGGGTTGCTTGCCTAGTATTGACATCATTCGGAATGCACAGTTCCGACAGGTAGGGTGGCGCCATGTCGTGTAGTGCTTTAAAAACCATCCAGCAGAGTTTGAACTGAATTCTCTCAGGACACTTAAGCCAATGAAGGTTCCGCAGATGTTGGGAAATGTGAGAATATTTGGAAACGCCGGTTATCAGTCTCGCTGCAGCATTGAAAACTGACTGAAGTTTATCAGTATATATTTTATATAACATAAAATATAATAGTTGACACAAAGTACGTAACATAGGATGTAAGTAAAGTAAAAATAGATAATCGGCCAAAATCATTCAAATCAACAATAATATTACTAAAAACAAAATTTAAAAAAAAAACAAAAAACTACTTCAAAAAATGCACTAAAAAGTTAAAAAAATAATTTCGTACGATTGTTATTTTTGGAGTCGGTGTCAGCCAAGATAACTACATACATAGGTAGTTATAGGTGAGATGTGGAGATCTTGGCTGACACCGACTCCAAAAATAACAATCGTACGAAATTATTTTTTTACTTTTTAGTGCATTTTTTTAAGTTGTTTTCTGTTTTGATAATTTTTTGTTTATTTTTTTGATTTTTAGTGACGAGCGTGCGTAAAGAAATTTCACTTCAAAAAAAGAATCATCGAAATCTGTGGCGTAATATTGAGTTATTCGTCCATTTGTCACGCACATACTTATTGCAAATTTAAGACATATATGGTTTATTCATGGATCCCATTGTTAGAACTGGACCAAATTAAAATGGGACTACACGGGAAGCACCAGCTTTCTAATAAAAAAAGAAGCATCTATATCGGTTCACCCAATCGAAAGTTCTGAGGTAACAAACATAAAAAATAAAAATAAAATACCGTCGAATTAATAACCTCCTCCTTTTTGAAGTCGTTTAAAAATGTTTAAAATTAGTGTTCACATTAGTTCATGAAATAGGTTTAAATAGTTGACATATTATGCGGCGTTTTAAGTTTGCCAAGTTAAAATTGTTGTCAAATACATACATATTGTTAAATATTTGTTTGTTACCAAGTCTATGTAAACTTTGTATTGGGGAATGCAAACTATAGTTGGAATGTATGTAAATAAAATGTTTGTCTAGTTGTTCGTCTAGGTTACATGTAGATTTATTAATTTCAGAAATTGACAACAGTCGAATTTAGAGTTGAATAATTTTAATTAAAAGGTTAGGTAGTTTATTTTTCGTCTCTTTTCTAAATATGGAATATTAGCTTTTGCCCCCGGCTTCGCTCGAATATTCGCCCCCCCCCCCCCCCACTCCCCTCGCACTACCCCCCCCCTCCCCTTCCCTTAATCAATCAACAATCAAATACACGCCGTTTCGCAATCATAATATTAGTATAGCTATTGGCTTAGGTCAAAATGTAGATAAGTACCTATTTTATATTTTTACACTAAATATTCATATTTGAATTTTTGCTATAAAAGAAATCTCCATAGTAACCTAAACAAATATCAATATGACAGCCCACGTCAAACATTAACTTAGCAACACGCTTTGCCAATAAACGTATATTAAATAATTTCATAACGCCACAGCTTATTAATAATGCCAGAGCTTATATATAGCCTATGTTACTCGCAAATAATGTAGCTTTCGATTAGTGAAAGAATTTTTAAATTCCATTCGATATCACATCCAAAAAAACTTTCACATTTATAATATTAGTAAGATTTAAAATATACATTACCGACGGGTAATGCATGGGCTCTAAAGAGATGTTAAGTTTAAAGTTATATTATATTCTTGTTTAGAATATATTAGGGTGTGTCAATTATTTTAACTTTTGAATTTAGAAACGTCTGATATCTGAGAAGTTGCGTCTTACAAATAAAATGAGAATTGTAAATAATTTATTTTTTTTTAAATAATTATTAGCTCTCTAAAATGCATTGAAAATCCAAAAAAAACTTAAAACACGTAAATACGTTTTTAGATTTTCACAGCCAAAAGTATTTTCGTTATTGTTTTTGGGGTGTTATGCAGTGTTCCACTACCTCTTTCTTTAGCCAAAGTTTCGGAGAGCGTTACAGTGTCCATCATCTGGATAGATGTGTAAAACATGTATTTTTAAATTATGGTAATGAATTTTTTTTTACAATAATTTAAACTTTTAACGTTTGTTTGTTATTAAAAATTGCGTATATCTGACAAAAATGAAAAAAAATCAAGTTTATTAATACAAGTAAGCATACAAGATACTGATTTTATCCAGAAAAAGTGTTATTTCCCCTTTTATAATTTTAACAAACACATCACATATGTTTGAAAAAAATTAAAATTGCGTTCTTTGTACTGCATTTACGCAGTAAAAATTAAGTTTTCTACAAAATATGAAATATGGACCCTTTGTTCACGAAATTTATTTTTTTCCAAAACTTTTGGCTATTTTAGCGAACTAAAATTTATTTTTGAACACCAATTTAATTTATTTTTACGTTTTCGAATAGATAAATATCGGTGACCCGACAATTCCGGCGACAGTTCATCCGGCCGACATCTAATCCGGCCTGATAATTTAGAAGATTTTTTCTTCAAGTAAGTATGCAAAGAGGATATACGGCCGTACAACCAAAATCGATATACTTATATCTGAAGGCATCTTGAGTGGAAATCCGCTGTAAAAATATTTTTACTAACAATAATTTCGACTCTCCGAAGAAGCATGCGTGAATAACAAAATACGACATACTTATACGTGCAGTCGGCTTAGCAAAAAACTGTAAAGATTCCTACTTGCATATAATATAACTTTTTTATCTGAAATTAACACCATATTTTTAGGGTGAATTGACTTATTTGTTAGGTTAGGTTAGGTTAGGTTAGGTTGGGTTAGGTTAGGTTAGATTAGGTAAGTTAGGTAACAGCGGATTTCCACTCAAGATGCCTTCAGATATAAGTATATCGATTTTGGTTGTACGGCCGTATATCCTCTTTGTATACTTAGTTGAAGAAAAAATATTCTAAATCATCAGGCCGGATGAATTGTCGGCCGGATGAACTGTCGGCAGGGTGAACTGTCGGCAGGATGAACTGTCGGCCGGATGAACTGTCGCCGGATGAACTGTCGCCGGATGAATTGTCGCAGGATGAACTGTCATGGAACCATAAATATCATACTCAACTTTTGATACTACGGGCGTTTTAAAATAAAGCAGTTTTTTTCTCTCCATGGCGAGCGACATAAGCTACCTAATATATAGATACATATTTGAAAATATGTACATATTTTAATATTGTCAAAATCCATCTTACCTGTCAACGACCCTTTACACAGGCGGCCTTGATACTATTTACGCCTTCATTCATCCTCCCATCCGAGGTGTTGCAAACTCATCAATAATTACCTCAAACAACCCCCCATGCAACAGTTATAAGGGTTAAGTGGGGATTTAGGTATTAGCAGGAGAAAATTAGCGAGAGGTCCGTGGCAGGAGAGGCCGGTCATGAATTTTTAGTCGACTACTTTGGAACCTAAGGGGGAACTGTAGGCACTATCTAACTTATTAAATATCACTCCATTCTCCATATTGCAAAGCAGAGATGATATATCCCCATACAAATCTGTTTTGCACACACTTCTTGATCCACTCACATTCATTCAATGTTTTGTACATTCTCTTATATTTTTCTTACTCTTCAACACTCAAATTTGATCAACTTGGTCGGTTCATGCCTTCCTCAAGCATCAAAATTCAAAAACCATTTAATTTTCAAAAATATAAGCATACAAAAGGTGAAGCTTATAGATAAATTCTATTTCTTCCTGTTAACCCATAGGTTCTCAACGTGGGCGATAATGCCCCCTTGGGGGCGTTTCAGACCCTTAGGAGGGCGGTAGAGCACTAAGAGAAAATTGGGGGGCGTTTTAGACTTCCAGGGGGCGGTACCTATCCCACCCTATCCTATCTTGCCTCATCATCCCATACCATTACGTGCCATCCATCCACAAAAAAAAATTCCCTATCCCATTACGCCCCACCCATTATGACAAATATAACCCTGCCGTTGTACCCCATTTTGCCCCATTCGTCGTGGTCAATTGCTGTTTCGGATTCACGAGTTAGAAGGCTCCAGAAATTAAAATATTCTCAAAGTGGGCGGTGGGCAAAAAAAGGTTGAGAATCTATAAACTAACCCAAAAGATACAAATATTATACGGTACTTATATTATATAACCAAAAAATTACATTTTACATTATATGATAAAATAATAAAAAAAATACAGAGGTTTTTAATTTACATAAGGTATTCATTAAGAGTATACTGACATTTGTTTAAAAGAAATGTTTTTGTAATGATTTGAATTTAAGTATTTTGTTTATTTGTTTAATTTTACGTGGAAGGTTGTTACCTATATACTTTAATGGCCATGTAGAATGGGTCCTTTTTGAAATATGGTTTTGTTTGTTTTGGTATTAATAAGTTTTCTGCGTACCTTGTAGCGTGTTTATGTGTTTTGTGGAAACTTTCTGGAGACGATCGATCTAAAGGCATAACTCAATTATATATACGTCTATCACTGTCAGAAGTTTAAGATTTTTAAACGTGGGTCTACATTCTACATGAATCCAGGTGATCGGCGTTAGTAATTTTTCCTAGGCATCTCTTGGTGATGATTAAAACATTAATGCTGAGTTTCCTCAAAAAACTATTCCATATTTTATAATTGAATAAACGTGTCCATAGTATGCGGTGATTGCTGACTCGATATTTAAGATTTTTCTAAGTGTGCCTAAAATAAAGCTACTAATTCGTTCCCAACTTCTTCTAACATTCAAACCATCGCAATGTTCGATTTATTTTGAAGAGTTTTATTCACCATGTTTATTTGTTACTTGTTTTTATTTATTTGTTACCGATTTCGAGACATCCGTGTCATTCACTAGCGTTCTTAAAACTAACTTAAAATGATTAGGTTATATTGGGGGGGCGGGGGGGGGGGGGGGGGGGGGGTAGTGAGAGTTGTGACAGGAGTCAAAATAACAGGGAAACATGGTCATTTAAATTATGACTCCCAAATTACCCCTGCCACTCCCCTCACCTAATAATATCTAATCATTTCTGTACTTTTATAATTTTTAAGTTAGTTTTAAGAATACCGGTAATTTTTTTAGAAAGTTTTTTTTATTACATTACCTCCAAACAGGAGGCCCTGAGGAAAATAATCCCACTCGGGGCCTTTATCAATTTGGGAGGCGGGTATGGGTACCGCCGCCCCGTGAACCATTTATTCATTTATTGGATAACCAACACCTTCCGAATCATCTTCCACGGGGCCTCCTGTGTGGAGCTAATGTAAAAAAAGGCCATCTTTGGGGGATGCTGTGAGGTGGGCCTTTTTAGGAATGGAAGTTCTGGGAAGTAAATAGGTATGGGTAGAAATAGAAAGCGGTGGTAGGAATCTGGTGGGGGTCAGAGTGTCTAAAAGTGACGGACATATGAATCCATCCCTCTCGCACTGCAGTGCAAGGCAATATTTCGAGAGAGTATTTCAGTCGATATTCCAGTCTCTCCCGTGCGGCAACACAATCGGTGGGCAGACGCATCCGGTGCTAAGACCCGGAAAAACTTCATAACATGAACTCGGGCACCCTTGCTAACTCACTAAAACGTAGCAAATCATTTGGGATGACCTTGGAGGTACCCATACCTGCCATCCAAATTAAGGATTTGTGTTAATCCACTAATTATTTATACATTTTATATTTGCGGCATGCTCTATACTCTCAGTATCTCGTGAACCTTTATTGGATAACCAACACCTCTGCCATAGGTCACCTCAAGTGGTTCGCTACGTTTGGTGATTTAGCAGGGGTGCCCGGGTTCATGGGGTCAGATTTGTCTAGGTCTTGGAGGCGGATTACCAGGACCCACTGAACCCCAGATTCCTACCCACCCCTTAAACCCCTTTCCTTCCCAGAACCCTCCTCTCCTTCCTTTCTCAAAAAACCCTCCACTTAGCATCCCCAAAGATGATAAAGGCCCTGAGGGAAATTATTTTCCTGAGGGCCTCCTGTGTGGAGATCATGTAAAAAAAAGTATCGCCCTTGTGAAAAACCATCACTCAGAATCAAAATTTGACTTGAAATGGCTTTAGCCGTGTTTGGTGACCAGATTTGAATATCCAGGTACTTCCTCTTCTTCCTCTCACTCATCTTCTTTCCCTCTCACTGACTCCAGATGGTTGGGATCAGTTAGGATTATTTTTTTAAATGCTGATGATATTTTAATAATATTTATCTTACAACATAAACTCAAAAATATTTCCCAGGTGCCTTACCCAACCTTTGGGCTGACCTTTCAAAATACCTTTTCAAATAAACCAATTCGTTTTTATCCCTCTTTAAGCCGATTTCCACATCTTCCACGAGTTTTTTATACAATTTGAAACCGTCAAACAGAGATCCCCGTAAATCCCGAGTATATTTCTTTTAAGTTTCAAAGAAAAACTCCTGTAAAACTAACAGGGGAAAAGGTTCGCGGATACGCACATTGTGGCCAACCTAACAATGGTAAGTTTAAAGGGAAAATAAATTGTATTGCTGGAATACGGTTTAAAAAAGCCAGGATTCTACCTGACCTCTTGTGATCCTTTTCAATTATTGGAGAAGGAACGAAGGAAGATTTTTTTATGGCGTTTTAGCTATGGGCTTTGTAGTAGATAGTCCCTATTTTATATTTTTTGTAGTGACTTAAATAAAGAAAATTCTGTACTTGTAAAGCAAAAGATTGGGAGTTCACTCAAAAGTTACCTCATAGTATTTTTTTTATATCAATACCCCACAAGAGTCTCATCTGCTTCCGTCTTGAACTAGTGAGACTATGGCATCGCCAATTGGGATATGTTGTGAGGCTGAAGGTAGTGGGAGAGGAAGGAGATGGGTAAGAAGAAGGTGGGGAAGTACCTGGCTATTCAAACCTGGTCACCAAACGCGGCTAAAGCCATTTCAAGCAACGTTTCAATTCTGAATGGTGGTCTTACACCAGGACGAAACTAAGTGTCTCTTCCACTCTAGAATATGTTTGTTCATTGTTATCAAGTATTAAATTAAATATTTTAATTTTTTTCTTACGACTTTATGTCCGGGTTAAATCTTCCCAACAGGAAAAACTACACTCTTCCACACACTTTTCCACAAATGATCATCTAGTCAATCCACGCAATGTAAGTGCACTATATAAGTATAATAAATACATAACAATACAAGAACAATATGTCAATCTACCAGAGAACAAATGGGAAAATAATTCACCAACTCCAGATATTTATATCAGAGGGTTCGGTTCGGTAGAACTCGTAACTGGACCGATAAATCCTACTGATCCCTCAATATAAATATTTAAAAAATCTTTCGTAATCATACATATATTTAAAATTACTGATTTTTGCATTTTTATATATAAATTCTTTAACAAATCTTATAAGCCTAAATTTTGAATAAGAGAGCTAGGTATATTTCCAATAGCCGAAATAACAAATGGTAAAATATTTATATTCTGAGAATGCCAAAATCTTTTAGTCTCATTTTGTAAATCTATATTCTTTCTTATTTTTTCAGAAACAGTTTTTTGAATAACAGGAATTTGGAATAGCGACATTTTAATTTAAAAATAGTTATTTTTTTAATTTTGTCATGTAAAACTATTGGTTACGCCAATACATATACCTACACATACACACACCTACATAGCACACATACATACTGTTACTGCTTGGGATTGGTATTAATATTGTTGCAAATCCTGTCCTACCTTGTTCCCAAAATCCGCACCTATAACTACCTTCACCAAGTCAGTCTGCAATCAACAGCCCGCGCCGCAACATACCTATAGCCACCGTGCTCCCGCTACCTGCAACATTGACGTAATTCCGCCATGTCCGCCGTGTAAACGAAACGCACGCTTATTGCTGTTTTCAGTGCCAATTGGACGGGGAGAAAGAAGACAAAATTGCCAGCATACAAGTTCTTTATCCTGTTTCGGTGAGTCCTTTCCTTTATATGCAGCATATGTTTTTTCCTCATTCCAAGCAGTAAACAGTAACACAAAATTCAAGGTCCTTCGTCAGTCAATCTTCGCACATATCAAATCCACTCTACACACTATCTCATTCATCTTGATCCAAACGAGCCGGACATTTTTGAACCATAATATTAGTAGATAATAATCCAGCAGAGTGTGAATACGTTTTTACAATACCGCATATAAATAATTACCCGCATTCCCGCAGTTTGATATACCTACATGAGTAATTTTGTTTCTTTATACCTATCGTATTATGGTTGGAAATAACATATTTACCCGCTATTAGAATAAATAGATACAAGACACTGCTTTGATATTTATTTCTGATAACTCATGTAATTATATCTTGCTAATCAAATCGCATTACCTACCTTATAAATAATACGATTATTTCCTAATATTCGTATTGTTTATATTATTGGATTACATTACAAATAGAATAATACGATCGTAATATGTATAATTTGTTAATGATTTACCGACGTAGTGCACGGCGCATCTGTTAACCTTTCACAGCTCACCAGTCAATTTAACCCCGTGCGGTTATCACTGTGAAGTAATTAAATATTTATTAAATATTAATTAATTAATTCCGCATAAATAATACAGACACATTATTTTAACCGCAGTTTTAGTTGTTTATCGTCTCATATTTTGTAAAATATAACCGGAATAAATAAAATGGCTACAAGCGCGTCATCCGGGTCGTCTCGGGACGAAAGACGTCTCAAACGTTTAAATGCTAAACTATCAGCTAGCTTTGCAAGCTTACAGTCGGTGTATGACAAGATAAGGAAAGCTTCGGAAAGCATTAGCAATCGCCAATCTTTTTTGTCAGGCGCAACTACTGTTGAAAAAATTCGTTCTGAATTTATAACAATTTTAGATGAAAAGGTGGATTGCGAACTGGAATTGAATCCGGAAGCAATTGCTGAATACTCTCAATTAAATGCATTTGAAGAACTCTTCGGGGTTATTAAATATACCGAAGCAAATATGCTGTCCAATCCAGTTGCGAAACCTCGCCGTCAAATTAAGTTACCGCCTTTGGAAATAGCGTGCTTTGACGGAAAATTAGATAATTGGCCTCTTTTCTATGAAACATATAATTCGGTTATACATTTGAATGATTCTCTGGATAATACTGAAAAGATGCAGTATCTGATGTCTAAATTGACCGGAAAAGCATTGAATATTTGCAAAATTATTACGCCTACTGGTACAAATTATCAAGTTATTTGGGACGCATTGTGTACTAAGTATAATGATCAACGCGTTCTTGCTGAATCATACTTTGACCGATTGCTGAAATTGCCTCCAGTTAACTCGGCCACGCCCGCTTCTTTAGAGAATTTCGCAGATGCATACTCCGCTAACATCACCGCGCTGAAGCAATTAAAAATAAAAGACCTCGCAGAATTCATATTGCTACAACTGGGTCTTAAACGGCTTGACATAGAGACTGTAAAGGCTTTCGAATCTTCTCTTAAAAATAATGAAAATCTACCTTCCAGCGCGGAACTAATCGACTTTGTAAGACAACAGCAACGAATTCTCAACCGCGCGCAAATTACGCAACCGACCTCGAACCGCCTTGGCTCAAATATTAATTATTCCGCTAAACCGCAAAAAACTAATTCCGCAAAGGCATTTATTAATGTCGAAAAAATCGATAATCACTCCATCGAAATTTGTTTTTGTTGTCAAAAGGGATCGCACCCTTTATACCAATGTTCTAAATTCATAAGTCTAGAACCGCGCGATCGATTTAACTTTATTAAGTCATCGAATATTCGTGTTTGTGTGAACTGCCTCAGTACTAGGCATATCACGAAAGCTTGTAAATCAAAAAGTACATGCAAAACATGCGCGCTCAACCATCATAGTTTATTGCATTTCAAACAAACTGATGGGCGAAAGTCACAAACAGACCCAATACCATCTTCCGCGTTACAAGCAGATGCCGATAATGATAACTTAAATTCTTTTAATCCGGTTTCGCTATGTGTAACAAATTCATGCCCTAGTGCAAATACTACTGCACTCTTAGGAACGGCTGTTTGCACTACCAGAGACGCTAAGGGCCAGGTACAGACGATACGGGCTCTAATAGATAGCGGCTCCCAAAGGGACATAATTACGCGCAAATGCTGTTCACGCTTGAATCTTACGGTGCGGTCATCTCCAAGTACTTACGTCACGGGAATAGGTGACGTAAGAAATGTGACAAATGGCGTAACTTGCTTAAAGTTACATTCCCGCTATGACATCACTCAGTCGTATACGATTAAACCATATGTAGTAGAAACTATAACCAGTGAGTTGCCTACTGTTAACATTAACCGTTCCTCTTTGTCGTATCTTGACAATTTGCCCTTAGCAGACACAACATTCTGTACGCCCGGTGAGATTGATATTATCTTAGGATGTGACATATTTGCTCGCATTCTAAAGGCAAACAAAATATCAGGTTCTCTCGGCCAGCCATTTGCTATTGAAACCACTTTGGGATATCTCATCTTGGGTACTGCCCCAACGATGATTGAAAACCCAAGTATAAACGCCACGCAATCATTTTGTACGTTCACGCAAAATAATGATTTTTGCCTGTCGCGCTTCTTCGAATTGGAAGACATTCCAGATGAGAAGTTTTTAACGCCTGATGAACAAGAATGTGAGGACATTTTTAAACTCACTACCTCTCGTGACACGGCAGGTCGTTATATCGTCGCGTTGCCGTTTCGAAACAGTCCCTCTGTTCTCGGTGAATCGTTACCCACCGCCGAACGCAGGTTTCGATCTCTCGAACGCCGCTTGATATCTCAACCCGCAATAAAGTTAGAATATGACAAAATATTACGCGAATACCTACAGAAAGGGTACATTTCGCCGGTCGACAATTCTGACTTACCTCATTACGTTATACCGCATCATATTGTAGTTCGTGAAGATAAACTTACTACTAAAATTCGCATGGTGCTAGATGCGAGTATGAAATCCGATTCGGGTTATTCGCTTAATGACATCCTACATACCGGAAAGAATTTACAAGGTGATTTGTTTCGCATTATCCTCAATTTCAGATTGTTCGCAATAGCTATAACCGCTGACATAAAACAAATGTACCTACAAATCGTAGTGCAAGAAGAATGCCGTCGTTATCAGCGCATGCTGTATAGATTTAACAATAGTGACCCTTTACAATTGTTCGAATTTAATCGCGTCACTTTCGGCATGTCTTGTAGCCCATTTTTGGCTATGCGTTCACTGCGTCAACTCGCAACGCATGAAAAACCTCGTTTCCCACTCGCGGCAAACTTGGTGGAAAATGGCTCATTCTACATGGATGATTTCGTCACCAGTTGCTCATCAGTCGAGGAAGCTACCGAGTTGTCGACGGAATTAATTCAGTTATTCGCTGCCGGAGGATTCGACCTTGTAAAATTCTCTTCTAATTCTCCAAAGTTTTTATCCACGATTCCTACAGCTCGTCGTGTTAAGGAACATGTGGAATTTAATCCCGATGAAAACCTAAAAATACTAGGGCTTCATTGGATACCCGCTTCTGATCATTTTGTATTTGTCGTACACACCGACGAAAGAACGTGTACTAAACGAAATATTCTCTCGACGATTGCTCGTCTTTGGGATTTGATGGGTTTCGCCGCACCAGTTGTATTATTGGCTAAGCTGATAATTAAATCTCTATGGGAGTATAACCTGAATTGGGACGATACTCCTCCTGAAACAGTTGTCACACTTTGGCGACAGTTTAAAAAGGAATTGCCATTACTGCAATCTATTAAAATTCCTCGTTTTTTAGGAATCGAACCCCAATGTGTATTAACGCTTATCGGGTTTTCAGACGCAAGCGAACGCGCATATGGAGGTGTTATTTACTTACATGTTTACTGTCCGAATACTGATAAAACCACAATTAATTTATTATGCGCTAAATCCAAGGTCGCTCCGGCTAAGACGATTTCACTTGCGCGATTAGAACTATGTGGAGCGCTAGTACTTGCACGATTAATGCATACGGTCAGTAATACCTACACATCAAATTCAAAAGCTCATACGACTTTAGCTTTTTGCGACAGCACGGTTGCACTAGCTTGGATAAATTCACCGCCTGCAAAATGGCAGACCTTCGTTGCCAACCGTGTCTCACAAATACAAAACCACCTTGGGGCTGAATGCTTCCATAATATAAGAGGTCAAGACAATCCCGCCGACTGCTTATCGCGGGGTCTTACTCCCGCTCAGCTAATAGACCATCCGTTATGGTTTAACGGTCCCGTATTTGCCCAATTACCTAAAAGTGATTGGCCTTTACAACGTTTTGATACGAAATCGATATCTGATCCACCCGAATTAAAAACAAAAATTTTGATGTCCGTTCAAGACAATAACCGCCCCAAAATAATTGCTCCACCGTTATTGTGTGCACTAGCTTCTCGTGTTAGTTCATGGCCGAAATTAATTCGAATAGTAATTTATGTTTTTCGTTTCATTAAGAAATTACCACGAGCATTCGAATTAAGCCATATCTTAGTTGCAGAAATCGCTGTTATAAATTCTATACAGCAAGAACATTTCTCCGAAGATATAAAGGCAGTCAAAGATGGGGAGAAGGTTCGGCGAGCGATTGCAAAATTGAATCCGTTTCTTCATGACGGAATTCTAAGGGTAGGAGGCAGATTGAGTAATGCTGAAACAGAATTTGACAGTCGTCATCCCATTCTATTACCCGCTCGTGATAATGTAGTCAATTTAATAATAGACTACTATCATATTAAGAACCTACATACGGGTCCTACGTTACTGATGTCGCTGCTAAGACAAAGATTTTGGATACTTTCTTCGCGCAATTTGGTTCGGAAACGTGTGCATCAGTGCAATACGTGCTTCAAAGTCAATCCTAAACCACAATTCCCATTAATGGGAGATTTACCCGCATGCCGCGTCCGCGAAGCTAAGGCTTTTTTTCACACGGGGGTTGACTACGCTGGCCCGCTTCAAATAATCCCTTATAGACGTCGGGGGGTGCGAAGTCAAAAGGCATACATTTGCTTATTTATTTGCTTGGTGACCCGAGCAGTTCATATTGAACTCGCTTCGGATCTTTCCACCGAAGTCTTCCTCAACGCTTTCAAGCGTTTCCTTTCTCGTCGAGGTCCTGTGAGTATAATGTACTCCGATAATGGGACGAACTTTGTGGGAGCCAAATCCCATTTAAGGTCTTTATTTGCACTTATAGAGTCACCCAATTACAAAAAGGAATTCTCAGACAATCTGTTGGAGAATCGAATCGAATGGAAGATGAATCCACCGCAAGCTCCTCACTTTGGTGGGATCTGGGAAAGTAACATTAAATGTCTGAAAGGTTATTTAAATAAAATAGTAGGCACCTCTCTACTGACTTATGAAGAGATGCAAACAGTGCTTTCTCAGATTGAAGCAATTCTAAATTCACGCCCGCTATCTGTACTTAGCGTTAACGATGTTTCGGCTCCATTGCCGCTAACCCCCGCGTAGAGTATAAGAGATGCAAACAGTGCTTTCTCAGATTGAAGCAATTCTAAATTCACGCCCGCTATCTGTACTTAGCGTTAACGATGTTTCGGCTCCATTGCCGCTAACCCCCGCGCATTTTTTAACGCTCACTCCCTTAAAATCTTTACCCGCTGCTGATTTGTCAGACGAGCCAGTCAACTTGATACAACGCAAACATCTCGTGGATCGTCTTGTTCAGACGTTCTGGAACCGATGGCGAATTGAGTATTTAAATACTTTGCAAGCTCGCCAGAAATGGAATACAAATGCTAATTCGGTAAAGACAGGCACGGTAGTAATGATTAAGAGTGACAACATCGCGCCCCTTCAATGGCCTATTGGGGTAATAGTCAATGTCTACCCCGGGGCAGATGGGGTGATCCGGGTTGCGGAAGTTAAAACTAACTCCGGAACATACCGCAGGGCAGTCGTTAAACTCTGTCCCTTACCGTCACAATAGATTTAACGACATCTTAGAAGTTAGTTCATAATACTTTAATTTTTAAAAATCAATTAGATTAGTTTCATTGTTAAATAGGTACCAAACCCTACTTCTAGTTTTATCTACCGCAGGTTCAGTATTATTTATTGAATCCTTTCAAATCATATTTTTCGTTTCAATGTTTTTTATTTTTTTATTTCCTTGCTATATCAGTCATTTTGACCATTTGGTAAAAGCATTTATATAACTTACATAATAATTTCTTAACTTTTACATAATTTATTACATTCTACCGCGTGTCATTATAATTTTTGTTTGCGCGTTGAAACGTATTGGCACTCTTTTGGTTTATGGAAGTGGATTCTTTCATCCCCTTCCAGGCGGGGGGCATGGTTACGCCAATACATATACCTACACATACACACACCTACATAGCACACATACATACTGTTACTGCTTGGGATTGGTATTAATATTGTTGCAAATCCTGTCCTACCTTGTTCCCAAAATCCGCACCTATAACTACCTTCACCAAGTCAGTCTGCAATCAACAGCCCGCGCCGCAACATACCTATAGCCACCGTGCTCCCGCTACCTGCAACATTGACGTAATTCCGCCATGTCCGCCGTGTAAACGAAACGCACGCTTATTGCTGTTTTCAGTGCCAATTGGACGGGGAGAAAGAAGACAAAATTGCCAGCATACAAGTTCTTTATCCTGTTTCGGTGAGTCCTTTCCTTTATATGCAGCATATGTTTTTTCCTCATTCCAAGCAGTAAACAGTAACACAAAATTCAAGGTCCTTCGTCAGTCAATCTTCGCACATATCAAATCCACTCTACACACTATCTCATTCAACTATATTGGGTCTATTATGACTAAATGTACTGTCTGTTATAAAATTTAAATTTATTAAAAAAAGTTGATTTAAAAACAAGTTCTGCTGCGCATCTATTTTTACAAGTGACAACAGTTTCGCCTTCCGAATGAATTATCAAAAAATATAGCGACGACACTTACAGAGGATCTATTTACATTACTTCTAAAAACATAGCTTAAGTAGAGTATGGGTAGTGCTGCCCAGGGAATAATTTACTTATTGGATACACCTACTGCGTGGCGGGCCGGATCGGGAGAGAGACTGGTTGAGGGAGACCTTTTGACCTCTTTAGCCAAACTCTCGACCCATCGTCTTGCTCCACAGTGCGAGGGATGGATTCATACGTTAGTCACTTGACCCCCAGGTTCTAACCCACCCCTCATACATTTTGCCTTACCAAAACATCCTCTTCTCCATTTTCCTAATAAGACCCTCCAATTCGCATCCAAATATTTTTCCTCAAGGTCTCTTGTATAAGATAAAGTTTAAAAAAAATCCCTTTGCTAAAATCTCTACAGTTATTTCATCGTATTGATCTTATCCTTTTGTAATCCTTATTTATCCTTCTTTATACACCTAAATCCCCAGGTGAAGATATTCCAACACAGCGGGAGGCTTTAGAGACGTCCTTTATCTATACATCACTTGAACAAATAAATCCTACAATACAACCTGTATTCATTCGTAGCTAGCCTACTTCAAATACAGTAGTCGCCTTTGTCATGTACATAAAGATTGGAATATATCTATAAAGATCTGTATATAAAGATCGGAAACTATTCACTGTAAACAGGACTGGACCTAAAATTATTATTGCCCTTTTCAGAAAGATGATCTTAATCATAGACATATGAATATTAATAGACCAGAACAGAAAGGTGAGGGGTAGAAACCAACTACAGCGGGACGAAGAGCGGGAAGACGGCTTTGGTGATATGTGATTGGTCAAAACTCAATCTGACAGTATATAGGCATCTCGCATTATAATATCACACTTTCGTTCTTAAAAGTAAACTCTGCTTTTGAATGAATAGAAATTTTTACATGGGAGCTCGAATTGCTCGCCGCGTAATGAACACATTTGCGAAGTCCAAATATGCAAAGTAAGGTCGCCTAAAAGGTCGTGTTCAATATTTTGTTGAAGCATTTAGTGAAGACACTTTTATAAATATTTCATAATTTACTTACCCCAGTAAACAGGGACGGGCACACGCCATGTATCTCGAGTGATAGTGTATGTTACAAAAACGATTATATTATGTGATCTAAATTGGCTTAAAATAGTGTAAAATAACGCTTGCCTATGGAATATAATACGACAATTGGGTTTATTCTCTTTTTCACTTCTATTTCTACATGTTTTCAAAACGCAATCCACTATTTTTACCGTGTTATTTCGTAAAATGCACCGATGAGTGCTCGACGCTGGCTCGCAGAAGAATGATGACGTCACATTTTTTAGATTAACGCGAAGCCATACTCGATCCCAGCCGGTTCCAATGGAATGGTTCCAATGGGAGGGGGAAATAATACGCTTTTATCACTTAGGGCAGGTGTACTAATATTCATATGTCTATGATCTTAATAGATTTTAAAGAAAGAGGATATCGCCAATTTACGCAAGATCTTTTTCCTTCTATTTCCTAGACAGTAATAATGATAAATTAATGAGTTTGTGATTATTACGAAATCTTCAAAAACCCCAATTTAGTATTATTCTTTGGATTAATTGTTCGCTTTTAGGAACAACTTATAGAGTTCTCTTAGAATCGTTGCAAAATATGATTTAAACGATATTAGAAAGAGAAATCACCACGCTTTATTTTCAAATCTGAAAGTTAACCTCAAAATAATCAAAATTTACACCTTTATGAAATCAAAGAATCCGATTGCAACTTAAAAATAAATTATTAAACTTTTTATTAATTATATAATGAATAACAGGTCACTTTGTATAAACCATTATATTATAAACAATATCTATATGTTTCTATAACAATGTTATCTTCATCAGGATATGTTAATATAAAGAAAAATAAATGATAAACAAGTATGGAGAAATTAGAATAAACTAGAAAATAGACAAAATATTAAAAAGTAGAGGTGATTAATTGCTTAAAAATTGTTATACATAATTAAATATAAAAATTATTTAAGGAAAAATAAAATTGCATTTAAATGTGGCTATTTTAAAAAAATGTTTGGATATTTATAATATTTAATTTACTATTAATGCTTTTTCTAATTTCTAAAATTAATTATTTTCTTATGAAACGACAAAAAATAAGGTGTAGATAACGTTTGTAATACATCTGTCTAATAAAATATGTGTGTGTGTCTTTTTGTTTTGTTCATCAGTAAATTTAATCACAAAAAACGTAAGATGAGACATTTTTCAAACTTTTTATGTTTGCAATCAAAAAATTTATAAGTAAGTCACCCCAAACGCAGCGAACCACTCGGGGTGACCTGTGGCAGAAGTCTTGGTTACTCAATTAATGGTACCCGGGGCTGCGCGCGGTACCCATACCCGCCTACAAATTTAATGTTTTCTGCAGTGTAGTTTTTTTATTGTAACACTTATTAGCTTTATGTGAAATACAATGAAAGTATTTTCGCATTTTGTTAAAATATGTTTTTTTAACACCAGAGAGAATTTTTTTCTGAATATGTGTAGCTTTTCTGGTGAAACTATTTGTGGTAGATTATATACCTACCTAATATTTTTATAATGTTTTACTCATTATCTAGTAAGATGATGCAATTTACAAAAACATCAATTCGCACAAAACAAGTAAGTTATTACAAAAATAAAATCAAGTGGAGCACTGCGAGACGCGTAAAAAAATTTCGTCCGCCACTATGAGATAAAGTCCCGAGAGCTCGGCGTTCCAAAGGTTAATAAATTGACTTGAAATATATCTAAATTCTTAAGCGTATTATTTATCAAATATTATAATCAATAATTATCAGCCTGAAACACTCATCTACATTGAAAAAATCTTCCGAGAAAAGATACTGGCCGCCAACGGGAATTGAACCCGTGAGTTTCTGATTGCCGGTCAGCAGCTCTGACCACTGAGCTATGGCGGCTTATCTAATACCCGCCAAATAATTCAATATATACCAGTGTTTCATTTGACAATTACTTATTATTACATTTTTCCAACTGAAAACAACCAACTTTATTTTTGTGAGAGAGGTATTGTTAATACTAAATCTCCCGCTAGGTGGCGTCGAGACTAATTATGTCTGCATTTTTTGCTGAAATACTTTAACTTGTCATTTTTTCAATGTAGATGAGTGTTTCAGGCTGATAATTATTGATTATAATATTTGTTATCTACCCTTTGTGCTATGCATAAAAATCTTGTTTAAACTTTAGTTTATCAATTAAAAATAATAATTCGTATTATTTATGTTGATGGACGACAGCAAAAACCATGCTTGTTCTCACAAACAGTACCTCCAACACTTCTTGGAAGGAGAGGATTTCACTTATGAAAGAATAAATTTCTTTGAACAATCTGTGATTTCTTAAAATAACTCGGATTACAAAGTAATGACTACGGTTAGCCAACCTAACTCGGAGCTGGCTAAAGTTGATCTGTTGGCCACTGCATATTGTGGGAACAGCTGCCCTCGGCCCTCTGGTGATCTTGCTGGGAAACCAGTCCTGCCGACATCTTGAAGATTTTATCGAAAGCTTTTATACCTGCCATCTGTGTGACAAGACAGGAAGCTTTTAGATAGACTAAATATAATATGCTTTTTTCGCCCGGTAACGTCTGCATCTACGCCTAATCCGGCACTGACAACCTTCTGAATAGGCAAGAAAACAAAGAAATTGATATAAAGCCAACATTTTTCCCAAAACAAGGAATCAAACAACCTTCCAAAACATTCCTCTTTATTCCTAATAGCCGTATTTTACTTCATATTTATACGAAAGGACCTACCCATTCGCATAGAAGAATAAATTCGTCCCTATAGTCCGTTAAAGCCCCATTAGGACACGTAATAGGACTCCTATCTTTCAGGACCTTTGAATCCTTTTCAGACATTTATAAGAAATCAGTGGATCCTTACAAAGGTATTTGATAAAAATCGAGTTTGTAGTGGTATGCGATAGGAATCCTAAAGCTTAGTGAAAAGCTCAGTAGATATGGTTTTAAGATGCATTTTGCCTTTTCAATTACCTGTGTTTTTTTTTTATTGAAATGCAGTTCTACTACGCTAATATGATTGCACATTATTTTCTATAAATTTATATAATAAAACTATATATTTAGTTTATCGTAATTTACTCAATGAAACTTATGAACCACGTTTTATTTTCAATGCATCCCAATGGAACAAGTTAAAGGTTGCTTACAACAACGCATACCGTCAACTTTTCCGCCTACCGAGATACTGCAGTGCTACGGAAATGTTCCTGGAGGGACGAGTGCACACTTTCCGAGCACTTCTCCGCCACCGCATGGGAAGTTTATGGCGCAGACTACGCCAATCGAAGAATGCAATCATCACCGCCATGACTACCTGGTTGGAGTCCCCCCTGATGGCCCTCTGGAGACGGGAGACGATAAAATACCCTCCGTAAACAGCTGCATGAATTAATTTTACTGTTTATTATTATTTTTCTCATGTTGTTCATGCTTATTCGTTTTTTTTTTTTTTTAATTTATTTATAATTATGTTGTTATTTACTTTATTTTTAACATTAACCCATTTTTTGTTTCAAAATATGGAATGTATTGCATTGCACTACCCCTGCATACATTCTGGAATAAACTTTTATTATTATTATTATTATTATTATGTTTGAAACTTTTGAAGAACCTAACGTTTATACAAAATAAACTTCATACGCACAAACACAGAACTCATAAAAACGTCCCGAGTTCACACACGCTTTACACGACGACGTACTTACTATGATAAGCAATCCATTGGTTACGAGAGGGGCAATTTATATAATTGTCTTCCAGACGACATTATACTCGTAAATTTAAAAAAAATTATTCATTTTTATTCGTGATCAACAAAATAATAAAAATGAATAATATTATTTTGTAAAGTAATGTATTGTAATGTAATGAATTGTAAAGTAATGTAATGTGATATTCAATTTTTTATAAGAACAACTATCTTTTTATAACTTTTGAAGGTTATTCCCATCAATATAATAATTGAAGATGAAGATAATACTAATAATCTAAACGAAAATATGAAAGAGAAGAAGACACAGAAAAATAGAAAAAGATAATGGTCACAACTGAGACTCGTACACAGAACCTCTCGTCTTTTTTTAAATTAACTCCACACAGGAGGCCCTGAGGAAAATAATTTCCCTCATGGCCTATGTCATCTGGGATGCTGTATGGAGGGTCTTTTTGAGGAGAAGAAGGAATGAACATTGGTCTTGAAGAGACCCATGTTGTAGGAAGGAGGAAAGGGGCCGGCAAATCATTCCACAGCCGAGCTGTTGAATACAAAAACGAGTCGAAGAAGCGACCAGTTCTCATGTGATAAATGTCAACGGTGTACAAATGATGGGCACGCGTTTGGCGTGTTTCGCGATTATGCACCGATGCCGAAGGGACCAATGACGCTAGTTCCTCGGAGCATCTTCCATTGTAATACCGATAATAATATAGTTGGAAATAACCAACAACTACGCCATAGGCCAACCCAAGTAGTTCGCTACGTTTGGTTACTTAGCAGGGTGCCCGGGTTCATGGGGTGAGGTTTATCAAGGTCTAGATACCTAACCTAAACCTCTCCATCTGGACTCTCGACCCATCTCTTACACCGCAGTGGGAGGGACGGACACATTGACCTCAGTTTCCTGCCTACCCTCATACCTTTTTCCTGCCCAGAACTTCCCCTACTTCCTTTCCATAAAAAGACCGTCCACACAGCATCCCCAAAGATGATAAAGGCCCTGAGGAAGTTTTTTCAAGGACCTCCTGTGTGGAGCTAATGTAAAAAAAAACTGAGAAGTGTAAATAATACATATATACATATATTTTTTAAAATGAATACCGCACAAGAGTCCCAAGTGCTCCCGTCTAAAGCCAGTGAGACTATGACATCCCCAATTGGGGTATGTTGTGAGGCTGAGGGTAGTGGGGAGGGGAAGGAGATATGGAAAAGGAAGGTGGGGAAGTACCTGGCTATTCAGATCTGGTCACCAAACACAGCTATTGCCATTTCAAGCAACGTTTCAATTCTGAATGGTGGTCTTACACCAGGGCGATACAGGAAGTATCTTCCACTCTGGAACGTGCTGAAAATATACTATATATTATTTTAAATGAATAAATTGTGAAATAGCACAAATTAATCTAATAACATTTATTTGCCACGCCGGGATTCGATCCCGCGACCTTCGGTGTGCGAGTCAACCGTCTTACCGCTGCGCTACGCCGGTCGTCAAATAATATTTGATTGAGCATTCGAATATTGCCTTTCTCGTTATTTAAAAACTATTTTGATATGTCTGACTAATCAACTGTCGATCAATTTCTCGATTATTTACGTTAATTTTATCGTCAATGCGGTTAACCGGTTCAATTCTCTGTTCATTATCTGTTCCTAATCGTTTAATGGTGATCTTCGCCTTTCCTATTTCTTACATAATACTTCTTTGACTGGAAACGGGAAGAAAAAACAGCCCAAGAACTAAGGAGATTCGCTTCTGCTGATTGCGAGAAATCTAAAGGAAATTTTATTTTTCGCAGCAGTGAAAAGTTGGAGAAAATCCATTTTGCCTTTGTAAAGTCCCTTGTTCGCTGATTTACGTCGGTAGTTATACGGGCTATTACATAACGCCCGCCTGTTTTTAACTATCTGATCGTAATCTAAGGTTAGGTTGGAAAATAGAATAGTATTAATACCGTAGCGTTTGTGTGGTTGAATTTCAGAACCCAGCTACGAGTGCATGTCGGACGCCATGCCATACGCATCCTAACCTCTTTTCAATACACGTAATAAGCCATGTTCTCAAGTTTCCGGTAATTGTTTGGTTTCGGTTTCCGCCTAATTGTACTTTTAGGTTCTCTTTCGTTGAGTGGAACGCTTGAAACGGAAGGGGACATGAGACGGGAAGAATGGGAAAGGACACGCAGGGAGAAAAAAATTCTTTATTAAGAGGGAATAACCAGACAAAACCGGAAATTTGTCATTTTTAAATAAATTTTTAGCCGTGGTGACTCTTTTCCACAAAAAAGTATAAATTGACTTCGAAAGATTGTTCTTTTATCTGGTAAAGTATGTTTTAAATTATGAAAAAATATGTTTTTTTAGCATAATAAGGTTATACCGCAGGTCATTGGCAGATTTATTTTTAAATTTTCATACAAAATTTTGTGTTTTACAACACACATTTCAAATCATATAATCATGCAGTGAAATAAATCAATACATTATCTGGGAAAGCTATGTTTCAGAATTTTAATTTTAGTTTAAATAAAATAATTTTAAAAAAACATCTGTGCGCGTGTTTTGTGACGAAAATACTTCAGTTTGTCTATTTATTTACGGTCTTACAAACTAATATAGTTTAAAAATTTTAATTCTTATTTTGCTTAGATATTATTGAAAAATTATAAATACTTTTGATCAAAAAATAATTAGAGAAAGTACATCATTTTAATAGATTTATCATCACGCCTTTCAGCATTTTTAATGTAGGTATATATTAAAGCAAATTTTGAATGAAATAAAATCGATATTGAGTTATTATTTTAAAAAGCTGGTACGGAGAATAATTGATCTTGCTCATTGAAACCGCCCTGTGCGATCGCAAGAACATCTTTCGACGAAATTTGAATTCTCGGCCGCTGGCTGGTTAATGGCCCTTAAGTGGCATCGCAACGCATGCCGGGAAATCGCTAGTGTACCTACTATAATATTATTTTTAATGGAATAACACAGATTTACTAACGCACGAATTGATACCTAAACAGGATTAGGATATTTTATCTCTGAAAGCAAGAACTGCTCTTACACGCTAGCTATACAATTTGTTTTAGATATTGAAATATCCTATTTTACTATCAGCAGGATAAGTAAAGTAAAATTGATGTCTCTACCCAAAAACATGATAAATGCCTTCCTTGCCTCGTCCCAATATTCGCAATAACATATTTCCACATTTTTTAAAAAATCACATTTTCTTTTGCCCGCAGGCTGTATCCGACGCCATGTTGGCCGAACTGAAGGCTTGCTTCATGGAGGCGTATGACGACAATCAAGATGGAAAGATCGACATTCGTGAGGTTGGTACAAATTTTATTTTATTTATTTTTCAAAAGGAAGGCAAACGTTGTCAAATTTGAAAAACCAGAAAAATAAGAAAAAAACATGTTTTAAATTTTTGAGAGAGCAAAGTAGGATAACACAAAAAAAAAGCTTTCGATTTAACCTTTGTATACTCGCGCCTAACGGCGTAACACGTATACTCGCGCACGGTGTCTCAGACCGTAATTTCCTCTCGTCTGTATTATTTTAATTATATAATTTTTTAAGCATTTAAGCGTGTTAACTATACAGATAATATAATTGAATAAAAAAAATATATAAATATTAAAACTTTAACATTATTTGATAGAAACAGACTCATAACTCAATTAAAGAACATGATTTTTTGTACTCTAACTTTAAACCGCTGCTACCCGAATTTCTACCGATTTCTTATATATCTCCCTTAAACATTTGAAGTTTTTAAGCTCCTAAAAAAATATGATATATATGTTTTTTTAAAGATAATATCTAGAAGCGTTCCACGCCGAAACGCAAATTATATGAAATTCCCTTGATAGAAAAAAATCGTAAAGTATGCACCGAAAATTATTACAACCACGTTTATTTCAGTTTTTTTTAAATTCACAATATTTTTTTAAATGATACTTAAGACGGAATCTACGAGATTTTTGCACTATTTTAAACGATTCGTGTTTTATTAAACATTTTCACAATTTTCGCATCGATTTTATCACTTTAAATATTAGCGCGCTCCTGTAAAATTCGTATTACATATCTATCCATCTTCTTCCTTTTGAGCGCAGATGCGGCGCCTTAATAACGAAAATAAACTTTTTCGTGTAAATTACAAAAAATCCTGAAATCTAATAAATGAAAGTATCAAGAAAAATAAAATATTTAAAAAATTAGAATTAATCATTATTGGGATTTTTTTTAGTAATTGTTACTTACCTGTAACACCGATAACAGTAAATAAATGTCACACATCCACTCAGCACCAATGCGCGCCGCACTAAACAATGCCTAACACCAAATTAAGAAGCTACTAAAAACCTCAAAGTCCCATTATTAATTTTTGATAAAACAGCGAATTATTGATTTGTCGGTCTGAGAGACCAATGTGCGAGTATAGAAAGGTTAAGATTACGCAAACAGGCTGCACAAATCTCATAATACACATAATCTCTTCAAAGCAGTTCTGATAATCGCAACTAAACTAAACACAATATAACAATCGATCCTTTTCAACCCCTAGTTAACTAGACTACTAGAGCATTAGAATCTAACCTCAAAAGCAGTAGAAGCCAAAGGCCGAAATGGAGTCTGTATATTCACGTTTTAAGGCTTCTAAGATTAAAAAGTTACCCGCTGCGGGGCATAATAATTACAGTAGGCCGAAAGGCTTTAATTAATGTTTTAGGAAGTTATGTTAAGTCAGCGGTACCTTTGACCAGGGAGGCTTCGCCGCGAGCTAACTTCAGCAGTTTATTTCTGGAAGCTTTATATTAATTATCTTCTGGATTTGCCACCTAGATTAATTATGAGACGTCTGCAGAATTAAGGTCCCCCACAAAATTAAGAAAAAAGCAATGTTGCAGGTTTTTATACTGTGGCTAAAACACCTTAGAATGTCTATGGTCTTAGATTAATTCTTTCTGTAAACGAAACGAAGATCGAAATTAATCAAATTAAGCAATTTTTATTTACTAGTTGGTTCCCAGCATGCGTTGCTATGCCATTCAAAGAAATAAATTGATTTTCCCTGCATGTCCTTTCCCGTGCATCCCTGTTCCCTTCCACCTTCCCCCGTCATCCCCCACACACATTTTCATTTATAAAAATTTCAGAACGCCAGAGCTTACCATTATATATAGCCTATTTGTTATTCTGATTTATGAGCTATATTAATCTATAGGATTTTGCCTGCGAGTGAATGAGATAGAATGACTTACATAATTACGAAGCGTCAAGCAGCGCTCATTGGCCGCTTTAATTATGATCTCACTTTTGAAGGCTCCTATTGGTTGAGATTGTGTGGTTGAATTTTCGCTTCTACCACGTGTGAACTGCACTCGATTTTTTCGTTTCTATCAGAATATAAAGCATAATTTTTCACATGAAACTCAACCTTGTTTTAGAGGGTATGGGTACCGCCGCCCCGGGAAATATTTATTGGATTATCAACACCTCTGCCAATAGGTCACCCCAAGTGGACGCTACGTTCGGTGACTTAGCGGGGATGCCCGGGTTCATGGGGTGAGGTTTGAATGGATCTGGGCGGCGTATGCGTCTGCCCACTAACTGCGTTGCAGATCGGATCGGGAGAGACTGGTTAAGGCTCCGTTACCCGCCCCAAAAAGAAGAAGATGGAGAGATATTATTTTACGAATGTTAGGGGAGAGCGCTAACATTTACAGCGTTAAAATTGATGCGAAAATTATAAAAATCTTTAATAAAACACGACTTGTTTAAAATAGAGAAAAATCTCTTGGGAGCTGTCTAAAACAGCATTTAACGAAACACTGTGAATTTTTTAATACATATAACTTGTAAAATAGCGGAAACAAACTTGAAAAAAAAAAAAAAATGGAGCATAATTTGCGAGTAAATTTCATAAAATTTGCGTTTCGGCGTGAGAAATGTATAGATATTATCTTAAAAAATAACATGTATTTTTTAGAGAGTTTAAAAACTTCAAATGTTTAAGGGAGGTTTGCAAGAAATCGGTAGAAATTCGGAGAGCGGCCTCTTAAGGAAGACCTGTAGACCTCTTCAGCAGGACTATCGGAACATCGCTTTACCTGTAGTGGGAGGGATTGATTCATACGTCCGTCACTCTTAGACACACTGACCCCAGTTTCTTACCTACCCCTCAAACCTTTTTCCTTTCCACTACTTTTTTTCTTTCCTTTCCCCGAAAAGATCATCCACACAGCATCCCCAAAGATGAGATAGGACCTGAGGGGAATTATTTTCCTCAGGGCTTCCTGTGTTGCGAAAAAAAATATCACTTTGGCTAAGTTGTAAAACATATTAAATTTCTTAAGACTTACTATGACCATTTCTGTGTGCAAAAAGCAGAAAAGGGTGAGTTGAAATGCGCCTAAATGGAATGAGAATAGAACACTACTTAATCTTTCGACCTTTTTTAGATTGAAGTTTTTTCAACAAAATTAAGTAAAACCTTTTAAAACCTGGATCCTATCTGATCTTCGAGAAGCTTTAGCTTAGAGTCCGCGAAAGAAAAAAAAGGTACGAGTCGAAATGAGCTTTAATGAAATGAGTACACACAATTAACCTTTCGTCCTTGTCTTGTTTTTCTAATACTAAATGGTACCTTTGGAATTTCAGGGAAGGTCTAATTTGCATCATTATTTTTTTTTCAGTTGGCTCAACTGCTGCCGATGGAAGAAAACTTTCTCCTTCTGTTCCGTTTCGATAACCCCCTAGAATCTAGCGTGGAATTCATGAAGGTAAATATTATGTTACATTTTACAATTAATTACTGTAGAAAAGCGTCGTAAGTCAAAAAAGTTAATTTTATAAAGTTAATGTTATGTCTCTTAATTTCCAATATTATAACTTATTATTATTATTCGGTACAAACATTTATATTTTACAATTATATCCTGTAGAAAAGCGTCGTAAGTCAAAAAAGATAATTTTATAAAGTTAATGTTATATACCTTAATTTCAAATATTAGGAAAACTTTTTATGATTTTTTGGTATTTTTTACGACATCGCAGATCCCGTAGAAAAGTGCCGTAAGTCTAAAAACTTAATTTTATAAAGTAAATGTTACGTCTCTTCATTTCCAATATAAAGAAAACTTATTATTATTATTTGGTACAATAATTTACATTTTACAATATTACACATTCAGTACAAAAGAGTCGTAAGTCAAAAAAAGAAAATTTTATAAAGTAAATGTTATGTTTCTTAATTTCCAATATTTAGAGAAATTATTATATTATTTGGTAAAAAAATATATGTTTTTTTAATATTACCTTTAAGATAGTTTTCTGCATAATTTTCATATGATTGAAAGCTGAGTTGGTTGTTCTTCTCCAAGCAATGATTCCATATTCTGTAATGGATTGAAAAAGTGCAAAATACATTGTTTTAATTTGTTTTAGTTTATATATGTTTCTTAGGTTTTGGAAAATGTGCATTGTTTTGAGGAGTTTATTTGTGATTTATTTTATATGTTGGGCATCTTCCAAATAAGTTTTGGGTTAGAGTGATCACTAGTTGATTTTTTTAGTTATCGCAAAAAATTATAATGCATATTAAACTGGACATACGTCCTTAGTAAACTAGGCTTTAAGCAGTTCTGCCGCTGCTGCGAGCAGACTGTCGGAGCCAACCCAATCTCGCCTTTGCCTTCGGCCATTATCGTAACCGTTCGTACAGTTCGTACCTAAGACACGAACTACGATAGATGATACTCTTCTGATATCATACTCAACTGTCATCTGTTGGGATATAGCAGAACTTCTTATTACTAAATAAGCTATTGACATCTATTGAAAGAAGCTGAAACTACATGAATAATCAATACACTACAGTAAATAAATACATTTCTACAAGTAATATTTTAAAGCTGGCAAGACCGGAATAATATTTTTTTCTGAGGAGGCGTCACTGATTGTAAAATAATTCCCAAGAAATATCTTTGTGCTTTATTTTTCTTCTGAATGCTTTGTTCTTTCTTGTATTTCGCGTCTCAGAATTGACTTTATTAAAGCTTCTTTGTTTGAAATACTTTGATAAATAACGAAAACATGATACGCTGTTTTAGATGAAAATATACCAATGTTTAACGAAATACTAGCGAACCTATAATAATACTAGAAATGTCAGAAAGCTCGAGAAATAAAGCTTTACTTTAAAACTAACATTAGAAAAAGTATTATAAAAAGAATTTTCTTCACGAAGCATCGAGAAAAACCTAGAAATTCCCACACATTAATCATTGTTAGTTTAATTTATTTTGCTGTGCATGCAGCTCGAATTGAAATAGTGCTTTCTACCATGTTTACCTATCTAGAAAGTAGTGTTAAACTTTTTTCGCTATAGTGCCGAGAAAATATTTGAATTTTTACATTTAAATGAATAGATACATGCATGTTCTTCTATGCGTAAATTATTTGGTGCCGGCAAACAATTTTTTATAACTAAATTCCAACCCAGAGAGTGTTCAAAACAATTCTTCCTTCCCTGCAGTTGCATGAAAATTCAAAAAAAAATATTAGTATAATTTTCTTCTTCAACAATATGTTTAGTTTTAGTTTTATCTGGATTATTTTTTCTCTCCTTAATGGATAAGAACCTTTCTGTAAATTCCTACCTTGGGTTTGTGCTTACATGTATATCCTTGCTTGTTTCTTTTATTGTTTTCTCTTGTTGCTTATTCTAAATTGGTCACCCCAAGTGCTTCGCTGCGTTTGGTGATTTAGCTGGATTGCCCGGGTTGCGTATTCCCAAACCCTAACGCGTTTCAGTCGCTCTACCGACTGAAATGCGTTAGGGTTTGGAATGCATAAATCACCTTCCAAACACTACCGCGTTTCAGTCGCTCTACCGACTGAAACGCGTTAGGGATTGGAATGCATAAATCACCTTCCGAACTCTACCGCGTTTCAGTCGCCTTCGCGCTCTGTTGCTCTCTGTTTCTGTGAGGGTGACGAACGTAATTATAGAAGGGTAAGCAGAGAGGATGGACCGCGTTTTTTTTTTAACAAAATCTATTTTCTACATTGAAAATATTTATTTTTCAAGTCAATAAAACCCGCGTTTTTTTTTAACTTAAAAAATATATATAGTCACATTTACTTACAAGCCTATACCTACTGGTTCAGTTACCCAATCCAACATACCAAAATACCATCAGATAGTTTCACCGCAGGGGTAGGCAGAGAGGATGGACCGCCAAACAACTCGGTCACATTGCTTGGTTCAATTACATTCATACATACAAGAATAGGTACCTATACCTAATATTTTAGTTTTGACAACGGACTAATGTCTATTCTATTAGAGTAAAAGAAGTGACCGAAAACGCATTGATTTTTGTTGTACATTTCAATCTCCTTCATAAAATCTATTTTATTGATATTGGAAGATACATTATTACTCCAATATGGCTTCTTATGTTTAGCAATATTTCCCATTATGAAGGTACGTGAGATTTATGAAATACATAATTCAAAATAATTATAGACTGGGTTTAATAAAGATTACTAAATTAGACATAATAAGGATTCCTATATAACTGAAACGCGGTAGGGATTGTTATGAATAAATCACCTTATAAATCCTATACTGATTCAGTCGCCTACGCGCTACGTTGCTCTATCGGTTTCTGTGAGGTAACGACCGTAATTATAAGAGAAGTTTTTGATAATAGTAATTAAATGTGTACAATATTTGCATTTTATTCCCAAATATAATTCCCATCCGTTCTAATCTTTATCATTATGTGTATATAATATGTACCTACATATTATCATTATGTGTATATATGTACCTACCTATTACTTTTAAATTAGAATGCTAAACAAGCAGCAGTTAATCTTATGTTTAAATGGATATTTTATTTCATTCTATTTCTTCTCTTTGTTATTCATACTTATACAAAATATGTAAGTAGGCTTATGCAATGCAAACACCAGTTAAAAGTACATTTACCTATTATTATAATATTATTTTAATACTAGACTAATCAAACAACAGTAATAATTATGTATAAATTGTTTGATTTATTTTATTGTTTCTGTTCTCTTTCTAGTTCTCATTTATACAAAATGTCTACGTAGGACTATAATTTGAAATGCAAACACCAGATACCTTTATGTTTTAATCATTTACTTTTCAGTATACTTATATATTACTTTTATGATAATTTAAATAACTATGCTAAACAAACCACGGTTATCTTTTTTGTATTAATTGGTTATTTAATTTATAAGTATTATTATTATTTTTTTTTAATTCTTTCTCTTCTCTTTTTTCTTATTTTATATAACCCATGTGTGTAGGACTATGATTTGCAATGCTTCCACAAATAACCTATGTTTTAATCATATGTTATTAAGTACCTACCTAAGTAATTAATATTATTTTTAAAAAAAACTATGCTAAACAAAGGACAGTTACTATGTTTTAATCTTTTATTTTATTTTTTTATATTATTTACAGACCATGTTCCATATATGTTAATACTCGTCCTAATTTGACTGTCCTAAAACAAGAATCTTCCTAGTTGGGCAGTCAACACATTTCTTAAATAATGTATATAAATGTATAATTTTTTACTACTATATATATATATATAAAAAAAAATATAGCTTGCATTTTATTCCCGAAAGGTAATATACCCATTGTGGGATCTTTAATAGTACAGTGACAGTACGTGTAGACGATGTAGACATGTAATTAAAACTAGCAATAAATATTTTGTCATTAACTGCCTTCTCCTTGCTTCAGTGACATTCATTCACTATCACATTTACTTACAAGCCTATACATACTGGTTCAGTTACCCCAACATACCATAATACCATCAGATAGTTTCACCGCAGGGGTAGGCAGAGAGGATGGACCGCCAAACAACTCGGTCACATTGCTTGGTTCAATCACATTTGTACATACAAGATTAGGCACCTATACCTAATATTTTAGTTATGTAAACGGTCTAATGTCTATTATATTAGAGTTAAAGAACTGACCGAAAACGCACGGATTTTTTTGAATCTTCCAATCTCTTTAATAAAATCTATTTTATTGATATTGGAAGATACACTATTACTCCAATGTGGCTTCTTATGTCTAGCAATATTTCCCATTATCACCATTTTTGATTAGCATGAGTAGGTACGTGAGATTTATGAAATACCTTATTCAAAATAATTATAGACTGGGTTTTATAAGGATTGCTTAATTGGATATAATAAGGATTGCTATATGACTGAAACGCGGAAGGGTTTGTTATGCATAAAATCACCTTATAAATCCTATACCGATTCAGTCGCCTACGCGCTACGTTGCTTTATCTGTTTCTGTGAGGGTGACGACCGTAATTATAGAGAAGTTTTTGATAATAATAATTAAATGTGTACAATATTTCCATTATATTCCCAAAAATAATTCCCATATAGCTTGAATTTTATTCCCAAAAGGTAAGATACCCATTGTGGGATATTTAATAGTACAGTGACAGTACGTGTAGACGATGTAGACATGTAATTAAGACTAGCAAATAATATGTCGTCATTTACTTCCTGCTCCTTGCTTCAGTGACATTCATTCATTGTCACACTTACTTACAAGCCCATGCTTACTAGTTCAGTTACCCCAACGTACTATATTATCATTAGATAATTTCACCGCAGGGGTAGGCAGAGAGGGCGGACCGTTAAACAACTCTGTTAGGTACTCAGCTTGTAAATAAAACAAACCATTTTAACGATTTCACTTTAATATTGACTCACATTATTATAACATTTGAACGTGTGATTAAACAGAGGTAAGTTCAAACTAACAAATCACAAATAAAAACTGTGGCGAGTACTCGTTAATGATAAATAATACAGTAATTAGCTTCATTGAAATCCAGAAAATTTGAAATAAATTTAATTATTTTTGATTTAATAATCTAATAAGACTCCTCTCTGCCTACCCTTGCGGTGAAACTATCTGATGGTATTATGGTATGTTGGGGTAACTGAAATAGGCTTGTAAGTAAATGTGACAGTGAATGAATGTCACTGAAGCAAGGAGCAGGCAGTAAATGACGAAATATTTATTGCTATTTTTAATTACATGTCTACATCGTCTGCACGTACTGTCACTGTACTATTAAAGATCCCACAATGGGTATATAACCTTTCGGGAATAAAATGCAAGATTTTTTTTTTATATACAGTAATAAAAAATTACACATTTACATACATTATTTAAGAAATGTTTTGACTGCCCAACTAGGAGGATTCTTGTTTTAGGACAGTCAAATTAGGATGAGTATTAACATATTTGATAATTGAAAATCATAGTCCTACACACATGGGTTATATAAAATAAGAAAAAAGGAGAAGAGTAAGAATTTAAAAAAAAATAAAAATAATACTAATAAATTAAATAACCAATTAATACAAAAAAGATAACCGTGGTTTGTTTAGAATAGTTATTTAAATTATCATAAAAGTAATATATAAGTATACTGAAAAGTAAATGATTAAAACATAAAGGTATCTGGTGTTTGCATTTCAAATTATAGTCCTACGTACACATTTTGTATAAATGAGAACTAGAAAGAGAACAGAAACAATAAAATAAATCATACAATTTATACATAATTATTACTGTTGTTTGATTAGTCTAGTATTAAAAAAATATTATAATAATAGTTAAATGTACTTTTAACTGGTGTTTGCATTGCATAAGCCTACTTACATATTTTGTATAAGTATGAATAACAAAGAGAAGAAATAGAATAAAATAAAATATCCATTTAAACATAAGATTAACTGCTACTTGTTTAGCATTCTAATTTAAAAGTAATAGGTAGGTACATATTTATATACACATAATGATAATATGTAGGTACATATAATATACACATAATGATAAAGATTAGAACGGATGGGAATTATATTTGGGAATATAATGCAAATATTGTACACATTTAATTACTATTATCAAAAACTTCTCTTATAATTACGGTCGTTACCCTCACAGAAACCGATAGAGCAACGTAGCGCGTAGGCGACTGAATCAGTACAGGATTTGTAAGGTGATTTATTCATAACAATCCCTACCGCGTTTCAGTTATATAGGAATCCTTATTATGTCTAATTTAGTAATCTTTATTAAACCCAGTCTATAATTATTTTGAATTATGTATTTCATAAATCTCACGTACCTTCATAATGGGAAATATTGCTAAACATAAGAAGCCATATTGGAGTAATAATGTATCTTCCAATATCAATAAAATAGATTTTATTAAGGAGATTGAAAGATACAACAAAAATCAATGCGTTTTCGGTCACTTCTTTTACTCTAATAGAATAGACATTAGTCCGTTGTCAAAACTAAAATATTATGTATAGGTGCCTAATCTTGTATGTATGAATGTGATTGAACCAAGCAATGTGACCGAGTTGTTTGGCGGTCCATCCTCTCTGCCTACCCCTGCGGTGAAACTATCTGATGGTATTTTGGTATGTTGGATTGGGTAACTGAACCAGTACGTATAGGCTTGTAAGTAAATGTGACTATATATATTTTTTAAGTTAAAAAAAACGCGGGTTTTATTGACTTGAAAAATAAATATTTTCAATGTAGAAAAAAGATTTTGTTAAAAAAAAAACGCGGTCCATCCTCTTTGCTTACCCTTCTATAATTACGTTCGTCACCCTCACAGAAACAGAGAGCAACAGAGCGCGAAGGCGACTGAAACGCGGTAGAGTTCGGAAGGTGATTTATGCATTCCAATCCCTAACGCGTTTCAGTCGGTAGAGCGACTGAAACGCGGTAGTGTTTGGAAGGTGATTTATGCATTCCAAACCCTAACGCATTTCAGTCGGTAGAGCGACTGAAACGCGTTAGGGTTTGGGAATACGCGCCCGGGTTCGTGGGGTGAGGATTGTCTAGATCTTGACGAGTTTTCGGATGCATCTGCCTACCCACTGTGTGTGATTTGGAGAGCCTGGTTGAGAGAGACCTTTTACCTCTCCAGTAGGAATCTCACAACCCTATCAGATGGGAGGGATGGATTAATACGTCCATCACTACTGGACACACTACCCACCCCTTATACCTTCTTATTTCCAGATCTTTGTCTCCTTCTTTTTCTTTAAAAAAACTCCACACAGCATCCCCAAAGAAGGCATAGACACTGAGGGAAACTATTTTCCTCACGTCCTCCTGTGGCTCCACACAGGAGGCTCTGAGAGAAATAATTTCCCTCGGAGCCTATGTCATCTTGGGCAATGCTGTGTGGAGGTTTTTTTAAGGAATGGAAGGATAGGAAGGCAGAAGTGATGGTTATCCAATAAATGGTTCCCGGGACGGCGGGTATATCCATACCCGCCTCCCAAATGGTAATGGGATGTATGTATGTAAGATAATGTAATGAGACTGGTTGAGGGAGACCTTTTACCTCTCCAGCAGGACTCTCTCGACCCTCTCACCCAGTGGGAGGGATGGATTCATACGTCCGTCACTCCTGGACACACTGACCCCCTGATTCCTACCCACCGCCATACCCTTTTCCTTCCCAGAACTTTCTATCCTTCTCTTCCTTAAAAATACCCTCCGTATATGCCCTAAGGGAAATTAGTTTCCCCAGGGCATCCTGCGTGGAGCTGATATAAAAAAGCGCTCTTCTTAATTTTCGTACTATATTGTATGTGCAATTAATATTTTTGATACCAAAATACCTATGTGAATTTGTATTGTAAATTACTCCTGTTAAAAATTCGGTTATTTATGGAAGACACCTAGCAAGAAATAAAAACATATTTTGCGTAAATTTATTTAAAAAATATCATTTTAGATGTACCATTTTTATTGAATTAATCAAATAATGTTTTATTGCAGATCTGGCGAGAATATGACACAGATGGCAGCGGGTACATCGAGGCCGATGAATTAAAAGTTAGTATGATAAATAATCATACCCTAAAGTAAACAGATGCGGTCTATTTTCATCTTTGTAAAGTTATGCACGTAAATAATTACACCATGAATAGATTATGGAGAATGCGTTTGAAAGACCGGTTTGACCGGTCAGTGGTTGAGTGGGCATAGCGCTTGGGTCCCACCCGGGCGTCGCATGTTCGATCCCTCTGCTGGCTAAGTCCTCCATCACAACACAAGCAACATTTTCGGCTTTCTGTGGTGGCAGTAGGAGATTTTCAAACATTCTTGGGTTATTCGTAACCCGGGAATGTTTGTCTTTCTTTTTAAAAAAAAAAATAATAAAAAAAAAAAATAAAAAAACAAAAAAAAGAGGATGCGGTAAAAATGATCAGCTTAGGTCTGAAAAAGTTTTGATAATTTGGCACGTTATTATTGTCATTCAATGAACATATTTCTTTTTAAACGACTTCGAAAAGGAGGAGGTTATCAATTCGACGGTATTTTATTATTATTATTTTTTTATTTGTTACCTCAGAACTTTCGATTGGGTGAACCGATATTAATGATTCTTTTTTTATTAGAAAGCTGATGCTTCCCATGTGGTCCCATTTTAATTTGGTCTAGTTCTGACAATAGGATCCATGAGAAAACCATACATGTCTTAGATTTGCAATAAGTATGTGCGCTACAAATGGACGAATAACTCAATATTACGCCAACAGATTTCGATGATTCTTTTTTTGAAGTAAAACTTCTTTACGCACGCTCGTCACTAAAAATCAAAAAATAAACAAAATTTTAACAAAACAAAAAACGACTTAAAAAAACGCACTAAAAAGTTAAAAAATAATTTCGTGCGATTGTTATTTTTGGAGTCGGTGTCAGCCAAGATCTCCACATCTCACCTATAACTACCTATGTATGTAGTTACCTTGGCTGACACCGACTCCAAAAATAACAATCGTACGAAATTATTTTTTAACTTTTTAGTGCATTTTTTTAAGTTGTTTTTTGTTTTGTTAAAATTTTTGTTTTTTATTTATTTTTATTTTTAATTTTATGAGTGAAATCTCAAATTATTATATTTAATTAAATGAAGACAATTTTAGCGACACTCAATCGTAAATCTGGAGACAGAAAAATCAGAAAAAGATATTGGCACCACTGACTGGGAGACGAACCCAGGACCCTTTGCTTACATGGCAAGTGCTCTACTAACTGAGCTACGGTACCTATAATAATAATAATAATAATAAAAGTTTATTCCAGAATGTATGCAGGGGTAGTGCAATGCAATACATTCCATATTTTGAAACAAAAAATGGGTTAATGTTAAAAATAAAGTAAATAACAACATATAAATATATTTAAAAAAAAAAAAAAAAAACGAATAAGCATGAACAACATGAGAAAAATAATAATAAACAGTAAAATTAATTCATGCAGCTGTTTACGGAGGGTATTTTATCGTCTCCCGTCTCCAGAGGGCCATCAGGGGGGACTCCAACCAGGTAGTCATGGCGGTGATGATTGCATTCTTCGATTGGCGTAGTCTGCGCCATAAACTTCCCATGCGGTGGCGGAGAAGTGCTCGGAAAGTGTGCACTCGTCCCTCCAGGAACATTTCCGTAGCACTGCAGTATCTCGGTAGGCGGAAAAGTTGACGGTATGCGTTGTTGTAAGCAACCTTTAACTTGTTCCATTGGGATGCAGTGTAGTCAACCCACAGTTCTGATGTGTACAGCGAGGTACAGAAAGCGTTGAACAATATTCTTTTTACTTTTGGGCTGCATAGGTAAAAACGTCTTGACAGCATACCCGCTCTAACAGATATCGCTCTTCTCTGCCTTTCCATATCCTCGATATCCTTAAGGTCGTCTGTGATGATGTGTCCCAGGTACTTAACACTGTGATAAACATTCATTTTCCTGTCATCTAACCATACTGAGGGTGTTTGAATGGTTTCGTTTTTGTTTTTAAAAACCATAACTACTGACTTGGTAGTATTATATAACAGGTTATGGTTTTTTGCAAAGTTTTCACAAATTCTTAGTAACTTCTGTAATGCGCTTAGTGACGGTGCAAGAAGAACCATGTCATCTGCGTAATTAATGTTGTTCACACATACTCCATGTATATGGCATCCTATTTTCGTGGCATTAAGTTTTTTAATAAGATCATCGGTATACAGATTGAACAGAACCGGAGACATGCTTCCTCCTTGCCTTACGCCACTTTTTAAATAGAATGGATTAGACAGCTCCCCAGACCATTTCACAATATTTTCTTGTTGCGTGTGCCAAATTGAAAGAATCGCTATTACATCTTCCGGAACTGCTCTTTTCCTTAGTTTTTCCCACAGTTTATTATGACGTACACGGTCAAACGCCTTGCTTAGATCTAGAAAGCAGGTATAGATTGGCGTTTTCCTTAGTTTATAATAGCTGATGGTTTCTTTTAGGGAATATATTGCCATAGATGTTGACAGTGCAGGTTTGAATCCGAACTGGTTATCTTCTGTTTTTAGATGGTCTGTTACAACAACGGATAAAAATTTTTCAAATAATCTCGCCACGGCGGTTGAGAGTGAAATTGGTCAGTAGTTATTGATCACGGATGGATCAAGATTTGTTGATTTAATTATGGGAATAATTACCGTTTTTGTCATTTCATTCGGGATGTGCCTGTAACGCAAAATATTTGAGAATAGTTTTGCTAGGATGAAATGAATCGCTGGTCCAGCATACTTAATGTGTTCAAGAGCTATTGAGTCATGTCCTGTGGCTTTTCCTGCTGCCATTTCTCTTAAAGCTTTTTCAACCATACACGGAGTAATACTGATAGCGGTGGTACTACATTCAGTTTTCAAGCAAAAATTTATATCCAGAGATTTTTCTGCCGCTTCTTCACCCGCCATAGAGAGGAAATTACGAAATTCATTGGCAATATTTTCCTTTCCTCTTACTCCATTAACACAGAGAGGAGTTTTCATATTCGTTTTCAATTCTGAAGATGTTTTTTGCCAAAATTTATGAAAATCTTTATTTATTAGTGAGGTGGCAATACCATCCATTCGCTTTTGTATTTCTGTCTGTTGACATTTTTTCAGAGCTACTTTGAAAATCGTTCGGTATTTCTTCCTGTCTTCGGCAACCGGCCCTGAGAGCGGTTTTCCGGCTTCGAGCCATGAAAGAAAGGCGCGTCTGGATTCTGCGTATTTGGCTGCAACCATATGATTCCATCCCGGAATGTTTCTATTTTTTCGATTTGGATTATTGAATGTGGTGGAGGCAGCATTTCGCAGTGCGTCTACAACATTTTTAAATAGGGAATTTATTTGATTTTTGTGTGTTTCATCAGTTGATTTTTTATCAAGTTCTAATTGGGAGAAATCTTGAATTATGTTTAGAAGTTTGTTATTGATAGCTTCAGTGTATCTCATTATATCAACATTAGATTTCGGATTCCATCTAGAAGGATCAATTATATTATCATTACACGATTCCACAAAGGCTGGTAAAAATTGAAGGTTTAGATTTATAGTCATTGGCAAGTGATCGGACCACACCGCATCATATAGTACATTTACGCTACTTATAGCATTTTCCAGTGCTTTTGTGACGACGCAGTGATCTAACCAACTTGTGGTGCTATGGGCATCACTCACATACGTAAAAGTATCACAGTTCATCAGCTTTGTATCGGCGCAAACGTACTTAAACTCTTCGCAGAACTTTTCCAGTTCTCGGCCGAACAGACTTTTGGGATCTGCATTAAAATCGCCAAAGATAATCGCACTGGACGAGTTCCTTTCATTGATTATTGCGTTAACCTTACCCATGCAGTTTGTAAATTCCTCAAGATTTTCTGGTTTATTTGTCGGCATATAAATTGAAAAAATTAATATTTTCCCACTGTTTACAGTTACTTGTATTGCCGCTATTCTTGGTTCAAAGCATTCCACAATGTCGACTGAAAGTGAATCCCGCCATAAGATGGCAACTCCACCATAAGGTCGTCCAATTAGAGGGCCATCAGCTAAATTTACGGCTGAAGTTCCATATCCTGAAAATTGGGGATGAATTTTTGAGAATATATTTATTTCAGTTGGTAGAGTCCATGTTTCCTGGAGCAGTATTATGTCATTTGTTTCACATAAATCTTTTACAAAATGTTTTGTCCGTCGAATCGACCTACAGTTTTGAGATAAGATCCGTAGACAGTTTTTATTTTTATGTGGATCCATTTCTAGAAGTCTTATTTTCTGTGTTCAGCGTAGAGATCGGTTTTTTAAAAATAAAATTTCGTACTATTATACCCGGTGGCCATATTTCCTCTTTAACGATTTCTTCGAATTTTTCGATATTAAATCCAATTTTAAAAGTGGCAAACTCGCCTGACTTTGCCATAAATTTATCTATTTTACAGTGTATATTATGGGAGATCAATAGCCCATTTATTTCATCGGTAGTTGTTTCGGGATCGAATCTGGAGGCTATTATATATCTCTGTTTTGGAAGGACTTTTAAACCGGAGCTCTCGTTTTTTCCTTTAATTAGAATACGCGAGGTTTTTCTCTTTTTATATGTAATTTCTTTCCAATCGTTCGCGGTTTTTGATGTTTGATTAATAGGGCTTGTTTTCTGATAATTTTTTCCTGTTAAAAGCACATTATTTGGATCGGCTTTATCAGATGCACTTGTCCCTCTGTGAGATTTAATCCACACATTGTTATTTTCGGTGGACTCAGTCGAATTAAAATTGTTTGCAACTTTATCGGTAGATGGGATCGTTTGCTTGTTTATCATCTGCTGGTTTAATTTGCTACAGGTGGCCTTTAACTTTGGCCCGTTATCAACAGATGTCATTGGATCTCCTCTGTTTACATCGGAATTGTTGCAGTCTAAATGTAATGAATATGTCGTTTTAAATTCATGTAATTCTTTTCGAATTTTTGTAACGTCTTCACAGGTTGCAAAGTTATCATTAAGTGCGTTTAATTTTAGATTACGCATGTCGTTTTTTAGTGTAGTTATTTCTTTTAAAAGAGTAGTTACGTCTACATGATCAAAAGTAACTGGTGGTAGTTTACTAATGTCTAAAACAACAAATTTCGGTAGAAGTTTACCGTCGGTTTCTCGCATGTATTTAATTATATCAATAATACATCTTTTCTTTTTACCTTCGCCGATTCTCCTAGTCGAAGGACCTGGAGTTTGGCCCAGGATACTCGTAAGTAGAGTTCTTGCACTCTCGATATCTTGTTCAGAGAACATATCACATACTTGGGTTAGACTAATGTCATCCATCACTTCAACTTTTTGTTGAATGAAAGCCAGGGCTTCGTCTATAACAAATCCGCATGTACATGCGTTAGCCATGTTTACTGATCACGTAAAATAACACTTTCAAACAAATTAGCATTATAAAATACGAAATAATAAGTTTTCTTTCGCATCAACGGAAGAGTTCACACAAACACGACAATAGACAATATCCAATTCGGTCACTTTTTACTGTATCATACTTCGACTAAGAACTACCAGCATTATCTTTCGTTTCTTAACGCACGGCGTCCCAGTGGTGCCAATATCTTTTTCTGATTTTGCTGTGTCCAGATTTGTCTTCATTTAAACATTTCTTTTTTTTATTATTCGGATCTCCACATTTTTCACACGATCATACATGGTTTTACCACACATATTTCCTTATTTCTACAGCATTCAATCTATTTTCATTCTTCCTTTGCTATGAAATATGGAGATAAGCAAGATCAAGGGACGGATAAGTTTTTAGATATTCACAGCAAAAAGTATTTTCGTTATTTGTTTATGGGGTGTTATGCCCTGTTGCGCTACCTCCTTCTTTAGCCAACATTTCGGACAGCGTTGAAGTGTCCATCATCAGGGCAGAACCGACAGATGTGTCTGGATCTGTCAGATGTGGTGTTATGCTGTGTTGCGTCACCTCAAAAACAAATAACGAAGATTAAGGGACGCTTAGATAGTTTGCAATGTAGTTGTGAATGATGAATACTTGGAGCAGGTGGATGAGTTTGTGTGTCTGGGAAGCTGGGAAGAATTTTACGAGAGATGGAAAGGCTGATAGAGATTTTGAAAGAAGGGTAAATGCAGGTAACTCCATTAATGAAGGACTCAAAGATATTCCAATACAAAAGAGATATGCTATGATGTCCGCACGACTGTCGCCGAACTACGATCTAATCAGCGTAGTTTGCATTCAAAAGAATTTGTTTATTTTATTGATTTTTTGAAGGTGTGCATTATTATTAGTTAACAATATAGTTTGAATACGGAAAGAACTCGTTCATTTAGTTTAGCGTTCGTTTAGTTTATTCGTTAATTATTCGTTCATTTAATTTATTCGTTAATTGGTAAACAACACCGGCGACACCCGGAAGCGCAGTCTCACCTAGTAAAAACGGCGGATAGGACATCTCCTTATATTTCAATATCTTTGGAAGGACTGAATTTCGTTGGCGATAACAAAAAATGTCCAAAGAGAAGCTAGCGGTCCACAAAGAAGTGCTGGTACCTACTCTAATGTTGAGGCATGGAACTGGCAGAGGAAGGATAAAAGTAGACAGAGTGCTGTAGAAATGAGATCCCTAAGACGTATGTGTTATAAAACTATGTATGATCGTGTGAGAAATGTCGAAATTGCAAGGCGTAGTGAGTAAGATTAAGAAGTAGGTACTTATTTCTTCTTATTTCTCTTTTTCCTCGTATTTCTACGCGGTGTAGAAACATGGGCACTTAGAGACAGCGAAAGAAAGCCAATAGACGCCCTCAAAAGGTGGTGCTTGAGAAAAATGCTTAGGATTCCTTGTACAGCCATAGGCACAAATGTGTCCATTCTGTAAGAGCTAGCCACCCAAAATAGGCTTTCAACTATCTGTCTATAACGTATTTTAATATACTTTGAATTGCTCGCCAAACTGAGGACTTCAACTTGAAGAAACTCATAGTCACTGTAAAGTGTTTGGCTGAAGAAGGAAGAAGGTCATCAATGCGCTGGAGTGACCAAGTAACACTGACGTCCGCTACTAGGATGTCCTTGGCTCTCCTGCTGCCTAAACTTTGCTGTTCAAAAATCCAAAATAAATAATTTTAAATATTAAATTCAATGTTTTGTTATTGCAGAATTTCCTCCGCGACCTGCTGAAGGAAGCTAAGAAAATTAACGACGTCTCTGAGGACAAGTTGATAGAGTACACAGATACCATGGTAAGAATAATGGAATCAAGTGGGATAACCATACTTCAAAACCTTCCTCTTCCCATCTCCATCTCTTTCGCTTCCCAACTCCCTTCAGCATCACTTTTTGATTTGGTCAAAAACATATTTTAACAGCATTGACTATTGATATTGTTTTCAATTGATATTTTATATTTTATACGGTCCCTGCTGCTCCCAACCGTGCACTTGCATACTGCTTACCAACAACGTATGCAGGGACATTGGAGGTCTAAATTCGTTCTAAACTAAATGTGGATTCGTTCATTCAAAAAAATGAGTTCTTGCGAGAGCCTTGAAGGAGTAACCATCTGTTACTTATACTAGGGCGGGTAAGTGGTGGATAACCTCCAATACTGCCAACAGTTCATAGCCAGTGGACTATAACATCCCCAATTGGGGTTTGTTGTGAGGCTGAAGGAGATGGGGAATCGGAAGGTGAGGAAGTACCTGGCTATTCAGACGTGGCCACTAAACACAGCCAAAGCCATTTCAAGTTATGTTTCAATTCTGAATGGTGGTATTACACCAGGGCGATTTTGACACTTTCTTCATTTTGTTTTGAAGAGTTTTATTTTACATTTCCATTTATTACTTTTTTTATTTATTTATCTGCTACTGGTTTCGACATTTCCTATAGCAGATAAATAAAAAAAAAAATAAGTAACAAATGTACACTTGATTTAAAAATCTTCAAAACAAAATGTCCCAAAACTGTTACATGGTGGTAAATGCCCAAGAAATACAAAAATAAAGAGTATCTTCCATTCTGGAACGTGTCGCAAATATACTATAAATAATTTTAAAGGATTAAATTGTGAAATAAAATAAATTAATCAAATAATTATTACGAAATTCACTGAATTTCATGATAACGTACGCGTAGATTGTTCTTTTTCTTTATACCATGTAAAAAATGATTATTTTTAGAAAGGTGTACAAGCGGTGAATAGCGTACAGAAAAATACGAATCCCCCATTATTTCAGTTAAGTACTTTCCTAACCAGACCATTGACCAATTTCTTATTTACTGTTGAACAACAATGTATCAAAGAATTATTAGAATTTCGAGTAAGAACTTGATAAATCTTAATTTAACTTTGTTTTATTGGCAGCCCACAATGTACTAAAAGTCGGTTTATTATCAGACACAAAATAAACAAGCAAATAAATTACTAAATAAAAATATATCAATATCTCTTTTGTTTTCAGCTCCAAGTCTTCGACGCAAATAAAGATGGCCGTCTCCAGCTCTCAGAAATGGCAAAGTAAGTTTTTCACAGTGGCAACACTTTTTTCCGCGCGCTTCTTTTCGTGTGGCGGGAAATTTGACAGCGGCAGTTCTCATGGCGCCGCATTATTAGATTCTGTGTGTGTTTTTTTGCAAATTGCCGTTGAGTATAATTGAATTACGCCCTGTAATCCAGTGAAATTGATGTGTTTGTGAGTGAACGCAATTTCTGGTAAGGTGGGGAGGATACCGAGAGATCCACGCTCGAGAAAATCGGCTTATTTTAAAGAAGATTGAGCGCGTATAAAGAAAATTTCGCAGTCGTTTACATATTCATTTTTGCGCCAAATTCAGAATTATTTACATGTTGGAACGCATGTAAGAAAATTGATGGAATTTCGTTCGAGACGTTTATTTTGGTTAGGCAAATAAAAAATAATGTTCCAATTACTAACGACATGTTTTATTTAAAGCAGGATCCTGTTTATTACGATTATCATGATAGGAAAGAGAAATCGATTTCAATTTATTCATTTTATATAACAAATTTACAATTTCAATACGTTTTTAAAAGAAAAAATATTTTAGATCAGATAAACCAATTTAGATTAACAGCAACAAAGCTTGTCGTTGTGCTTCATTGGTGGTAAACATATCGATATTCAAATTGATTCTATTTAACAACGAGACAGCTCTCCTGACTGGCATGACAATAAGGAAGTTGAGTGAAAAATATTTTGACTTCTAAAAAATATGTTCATGTAGACCAAAAAATATCGATTCTAAATATATAAATATGTTTCTATATTGTTATTCTTAGAATTAATTAAACCTTCTTAAAAATCAATAAAAAAGCCACGCACTACAAACGCTTCATGAATGGTCGAAAGAATTCTGACGTCATCGGAACCTCAGTTTGTATGAAGAGCGGATCACCGAAATGTCTATGGTGCATCTCTTTCTTTTACACGAGAGATAGTTTGTGTATGATGAGTGAGGTGTATAGGCCAAACGTCGTTTACTTATGGGCCAAACGGTTTTGCATTCTATCCCCTAAAAGTCTTTTTAAGTTTAGTAACGGGTGGTTTGGTATATTTAATGGTTTAGTAAACAAAGTTTATGTAATAAAAAATCTGTTTAAAAAACCACATACCGTGTCAGAAGTCGGATATATTCAAGGCCAGTCCGACTACCTACAAATCGTTGATTCTGACACGTTGATTTTATATTTAAAAGAGATAATACTGATCACATTAGTGCTGAAATTTGTGGAGTTAAAGCTTCCAAGTAAATACATTAAATTATTAATTGTGTTCATTTGTATGTTACAATAAATATAATACATTTTTACAGTATTAAATAATAATCATTACGTATTCTAACCCATCTGACTTCTGATGTTTGGCCATAAACCTCACTAGTTTTGTGCAAGTATATTAAATTTATTGATTGCGCAGAAAAGTCTCACAGTGAACTACGCTGTAAACCGTTATCTTACTTTCGGTCTTTACTTTTTTGCGCGGCGGCCTGAATTGGCGGCTGGCACTTCAACTAACGGCAATCGGCCAGTGACGGTAATACCGTGTTGTTAAGAGTTTTGGCGCGAGAAACAAAAATTCTACCTTTAAATATTAATTTAACTATGAAATCTTGATCAATTTTCTTTTTTTTAAATAACATCAATTCTGATAGACGGTTAACATAGATAAAAAGAATTACTGGAATTCCTTATTGAAGAATTAAACAAAATCTCCATACAAAATGCAGAAGCGACGTGGTTTTCTCAGTTCAAATGACGTCACACCCACACCCCGCACAACCCGCTTCTTACCGCTCGGATTTTGCTCGTTTTGGCGGGCTTAATAAAATTCAAACTTTGAGAATTAATTTTACTATGAAAACGAACTTTAAAAAAAAATAAAAAAATACCAGTATTTAAGTTTGAATTCAAACATTGATAAAAAAAAATAAAAAAAATGGACTCAACTTCCTTATTGGCAAGTTAGTTATGCATGTCGGGAGATAAAACAGTCTATGCTGTCGGTGACGGAGATAACCACCGGGAAAACAGAAACTAATAATCACGCATAGAATATGGAATTATAGGATGGGGAACTGCCTCAAACATTCACATGAAGCAGCTAGCTAAAACGCAAAAGGCAATAATAAAGACAATCATAAAAGTACCCATAAAAACTCCATCAAAAGAAATCTTTAAAAACTTCAATGTGTTCAGCATTATTAAATTATACTCAAAAAATGACCTTCTCAAATTTAAAGAAAAATATTTATACCCTGTGGACCAACACACCTACACTACAAGGTCGAAATCCTCAAAACTACTTAACATCCCGCAATTAAATATATCTTTTGGCCGGAAAAACCACAATTTCCATGCTACAAAATTATATAATGCCCTTCCAATTGAAACTAAGAACACCATGGAGATACAAAAGTTTAAAAAAGACATCAAATTATGGTTAAGTAAACAGGAAGATGAGGAAATCATTAAAATTATGAAGTAACCCCAATGCAACCTGCAGACAACAAACCAATACTTTTATTTTATTTATTGTTTATTTTGTGATAATCAAGAAACTAGAAGACGAGGAAATAAAGATCAGCACCCATTCAGCAACATACAGTTCGCCTAGGAACAGAAATACCTAGTGAGGAGGACTGTAAACAAACCAGATAACTTGGTATTTTGACTTAAAGTGTAATTTTACTTTATCTTATATTGTCATTAAATAAAAAAAATAAAATAATAAAATTTAAAAAAATGCTTCCCATGATAGCCGAGTTTCCGAACCATCCACGAATCAGTCTGAAGAAATGTGTTACAATGAGCACATCCCTTCTGACTCGTAGGTGGTTCATACCGAGCATGCCCAAGAGAATGTCGGTAGGGTAGAGCCACGGGTAGTAGCCATACTCCCGCAGGTGGAGAAATCTCTGAAATTTCTTCTGAACCCTCTCCATAATGAGGGAATACTTCACTTGGTGTGGGCTCCAAACTACCGATCCACTCTCAAGCCTACTCCTAACCAAAGTATTGTATAGTACTGTGAAAACCCGGGTGTATCTGAAATTTCTCGCAGTGCGAATGACAAAACCCAGCATTCTCAGTGAAGTACCCACATCATTACGAAATGAGCATGAAAAGTTAACGTTAAATTAAGGGGGGGGGGGGGGGGGGGCGAATATGGGAGCGAAGCCGGGTCAAAAGCTAGTATGAAATAAACGGTAAAATACAGATTAATTCATGGGCTATACAGCACTATAATAAGTTTTGGTCTCCTTTTTAAAATTCGAAGGTATGATATTTTTAATGTTGGCGAAAAATTAAAAAAAATATCTTTTGGGAAATTTATTTATTTGGCGTGAAGATCCAGTGGATTTATAATTTACAAGTTAATAAATTATCTGGTTTGAAAATTGTAGTTTTTTTACATTAACTCCATACAGGAGGCCCTGAGGATAAGAATCTGGGGTTCAGTGTTTCCAGGTCATCCGCCGCCAAAACCTAGACAAACCTCACCCCAAGAACCCGGGCATCCATTATAAGTCATCAAACGTAACAAACCACTTGGAGTTACCTATGGCAGATGTGTTGGTGATCCAATAAATCGTCGCCTTAGTTCGTGTTTTACAGGAAGAGAAGGTTTTCTTTCAATTTTTCAACAAAAAATTATGGTAGGTGTGTAAGTTAAAGCTATTTCCGTAAAGGTCTCATTAGTTTAAATAGTTCTTAGTTAAGTGATTAATTATCATTTTTATACTATATTTTTAATTTTAAAGTGGTGATTGAACAAAAACTAAAATGGTCTGTTGGTCAAATAAGAACTGAGGCGACGAAATGGTTCCCAGGGCGGCGGTACCCATTCCCACCTCTGAAATTGTATAAAGTAAACGTCAGTCAATTATTTTTCAAAGAATTTAAAGCCTTATATGTTAGAGAAATTTCGTAAAAGAACTTGTATTTTTTCAACACTTTGAAGCGAGCGTAACGCACTGCTTACTGCAAGGTGAACTTGTCGACAGACTAATTAACTCTTCCCTTTTGTAGGAACAAGAGTGTGGGATTCGCGCGATGGTTCGACTTTACCCTCCATTCAGAGTTCCCCCACTCTCCCCTATTATTGACTATTGAAGATTTTCCTTCTGATAAGGGTTAAAACCCCGCATTGCGAATTTCTATAGGACACATGCTTCCCTTGAACACTTCAAGTTTTTAAACTCTTTAAAATATATTTATTAAGATGAAGCCATGCGAGATAGTACAAACAATGTGTTTTTGTTTTGAAAAATTGATCACTAAGAAGTATTATAGATGCTTCAATTAAATACTGCGTGTAGAACATATCTCGGCCTTTCAAAATATAATATATATTTTTAATAAGTCTTTTAATAAGCATAGAAAAAAAAAGTATTAGGTCTTTCACACTAAAAAAACACTTTCAACTGCAAATTCTCCTACTTATAAACCCCTTTTCGAATACGGTTTTATTGATATAATGTGGCAAATTCAGCTTTTTTTTATCTTCACAAAATAAAATAAAATATGAATTTTAGCGATATTTTTTACAATGGATTAAAAGAAGCGTTACCCCACTGCGAATTTCAACGTTATGCCATCTGCAGAAGCACTGATAGCGCATTGTTTAGTCGTATTTATTCTCCTCCCAGACACGGAGGTGTGTGAACGTCTTTAGACTCCACGTCGCTTGGTTCGGTGCTATCAATTTTAAATTTCCTTGTTCTATAAAATAATAAACAATGCGTAAAACAGGGGTTAATGTTTTTTACAGTCCTTTACGAAATCAACCTATGAAAAACAACTCTCGAATGCTTTCTCCAACCTTTCCAAAAACTTTTTCTCAAGTATTTTTTAATCCCTCACAAAAAGAGGCGTGGATTCCGTTGTCGAATATCTTCAGGGCTAGTGGATCACCTTAAGGTAAATTCTAATCAGATGCCATGTTGAAAAAGTAATCACTTGAAATTACCCCGATAGAAAAAATCGCCAAGTATGCTCCGAAAATCATGAAAACCACATCTGGTTCCAATATTTAACACTAGCTTTTACCCGCAGCTTCGCTCGCATGGTATTAGTGGGAAAATACTGGCATAATTGTTATTATTCTTGCTTTTTTGTCTAACAAAAATAATTATTGTTTAATAGAAAATTTCAAAATTTGAGAATGACATTTCGCAAATAAAAATTCTATTTTATAAAATATTTAAATTATAGAAAATTATTTTAAGTACCTACTCCCCTAATTTATTCTGATGATTTCGCCTCAAGTAGGAATTAGAATTTTATTCATATTTGAATCCAGAGAAAAACCTAAATAAATAACAAAATTACAGCCCACGTCAAATAATTACATAGCAACGCTATGCTTTTCGTCCGGACAATAAACATTTTTAGAGTTAGGTAGAATTAAAAATGACGCCAACAAAGCACTATTTTTAGGGTGAATTGACTAATTAAAAAAAAATAAAATTTCCAAGGTAACAATTTGTTTGACTTTTGCAATAACTCGATTTTGTTAGGGACAGAAAACGTATGAAAAATAATTGCTTAACGCTACAGCTTATTCATAACGCCAGAGCTTACCAATATATATATATATAGCCCATGTTACTCGCAAATAATGTAGCTTTCGATTAGTGAAAGAATTTTAAAATTCTATTCGGTATTTATTGCGTGAAAGAATAACACTCATCCATACAAACTTTCGCCTTTATAATATCTATAAGATGTTACAGGCGTGAAAAAGTTGGTAGTGTTCCTTTAACCCGTCAGGCTAATTTGTTCGCTTTTCGGATCAACTCATAATAGGTCTCATGGAAATCGTTATGCCTCCCTTACTATAATAGTGAGAAATATGATCTTGGTTGTTAGAAAGAGATAACACCACGCTTTGTATTAAAAAATAGCCATAAAAGCAGCAAAATGCACAACTTTATTCCTTTACTTCGCACTCCACCTTCTCCGCTTTCCCTCTCCCCGCTTTCCTCTCCCGTTTCCCCCGTATCTTGAACCCTCTCTCCCGCGTTTCATAAATTCATTCCCGGTAAAATCAGTTTTCAAATAGCTCGCGTGCCACCTAATGCATTTTTTTACAAATTTTATAATGCCAGAGCTCACCAGTATATATAGAAACCTTCGCGGGCGTGATCACAATAACTCACCAAAGATTCATCGCAATCGGATGAACGGTTTGCGATGCATAATTTCATGATGCCAGTACTTACTTATTGTATACAGAAACTATTGCGGGCATGCGCACATCAAATCCACAAAGTTTCATCGCAATCGGATAAATGGTTTGGCAACGCATAAGGAACAAACAAACATGCATACATAAATTCAAGCAAGCAAACATACATTGATATTTATATCTATTATTATAATGGAATTCTACCACGAATTGTCAGTATCAAAAATAGAAATCTGCTTCTTCTTTCTGAACGCTTATAACGAAGCCTTAATAAATTAAAATTTCGAAGAGGAAGCCTTTGTAAAAGCTAAATGTAACAAAACCATACTACTTTTCGGACCTAACAAAATAAGCATTCCTCAGCCTAGAGTTTTCATTATCTCTTTATAAACAAAGCAATATCCGAGAAGAAGTTTGGTCAAAGAGATCTTTAAGGAATCTCATAACAAAAGATTGGACAAAGGTTTTAGTTTTTACTTTAAATCCTGGACATTATTATTTTGCTCTCAAAGCGAGACGTGGTTAACAATGGATAGTAGTTTTTATTAATTTCATATAACTTTAAGGTTTATGAGGATGTAATGAGTTTGATACTTATTTATTTAGATGCCCGTTGGATTTTTACACACATAAATATTCTTCTTCTTCGTCTGTCCGTTCAACCAGGGGCGTGCAGTCCATATAGGCACATAAGCACTGCCTACCCTGCCGTTTTTGTAAAATATAAGCGTGTAATAATATTATAATTTATAAAATTATTGCTAAAAATAAATACACACTTTCAAAAATAAGCGCGAAAAAGCTGAGCAACCGAAACTACGCGAGCGACACATCAAACGGCATACTACAAACGCGGCATAAACTGTAACTAGAAACTACACGCGCGCCCTCCAACTGCCTCACTAAAATGCGGTCTAAGCAGGAATTATTTCTGACTAGAGCTTACTTCATAGAAGACATAATTCAATGTTTACAAAATGCACAAAGCATAGAGTAGAACTGTCGTTTTTAATTTGCTTCTATGAGGTTTTTTTGTTAGTATTAAGCAGTGCTTTCTAGAACAAAATTAGCAAATGGCAATCAGTGACGACAAAAACATCTCTTGTTATGTACTTCTATAAAATAGTTGTTTTCATAGATGCTAATTGTCGGTTCAAAAACGTTTGTCATACTTTAATTCTGAAATTATCTGATAGAATATGGAAATTTTAATCTATGAAACTTGCTGTATTTTCTTACTGCCTACCCTGATCAAAAACTCTGTGCACGCCCCTGCGTTCAACGGACGTTGGCTATCATGTTGGCTATGCGGACTTTGTTTACTGCGGCCCGGAACAGCTCTATAGTAGACTGGCCAAACCACTGTTTCAGGATTTTCAGCCATGATGTTCTCCTTCTTCCAGGGCCCCGACTTCCGGCAATCTTTTCCTGCATTATGAGATGCAAGATCTCGTACTTCTCTGGATATCTCATCATATGTCCAAGATATTGAAGTTTTCGGATTTTATAGTTTTAATAACTTCTTTATTCATCCGAACCATAACATCTTCATTCGTAACCCTGTCCATCCAGCTTATTTTAAGTATTCTTCTGTAGATCCACATCTCGAATGTCTCAAGTCGCCTAATTAGTTCTTCAGTGAGCGTCCATGCTTCCATTCCATAAAATAATATCGAAAACATGTAGCATCTGACCATTCGTAATCTAAGATTGAGATAAAAATACATAAATATACTTAACGAATATAAGTACAATATAAGTAATTACTATAAAAACAATAAAATGATAACAAACTGATATGGCTATGAGGGAATAACCGGACATAACTGGAAATATGTAATTTTTAAATCAAATTCTAGACTTTATTCTACAAAAAAACATGAACTGATTTCAAAAGATTGTTATTTTATCTAGTAAAGCTATGTTTTAAATGTTTTTTATTTTATTTTATTATTTTTTATTGTTATAAGAATAGTTATTACAAATCACAAACAAGTCCTGCTAAGCCAATTGAATTGGCTTGTCAGCAGGTGCTTATAATTAAGTTATGTTGAAAAAGTATATTATTTTTATTATAATCAACTAATTGACTCTAGGTTGAGAGCCGTTACCGAGGACACGAGTATATTATTTTTATTATAATCAACTAATTGACTCTAGGTTGAGAGCCGTTACCGAGGACACAAGAGTTTTCAGAGGGGCTGAGGTTGAAACTGACCACTTTCTGGTGGTGTCGAGAGTAAACCTCTTCCGCGGCTGGCGCTCTAAAGTGAAAACGGTATCAGCTCCAACAAGAGTCAAAATAGAAAAACTACAAAACGATTATGTCAGAAGTGAGTATGAGAATTGTGCAGAAATGAGATTGAATGGGAAAGAAATGGACGGTCTAAGCATAGAGGAAACATGGAACCACATAAAGGTGAGTCTATGTGAATCTGCTAGAGACGTGTGTGGAATAAGTAAGCAAGGTAGGAAGAAAGGTGATGCATGGTGGGATGACGAGATCAAAGCACTGGTCTCAGAGAAGAAGGAAGCTTGGTTACGTCTGATAGAGACTGGCAGTGCTCCAAGCGAAGAGAGAGATCGAGCGAAAGAAGTGTATAAGTATAAGGTATGCAAGAAAAGAGTAAGTGTTGGAGTGAAAGAACGAAAGAAACGCCTGGAAGAGGAAGAGGGGATAAAAATGACAAACCACTTCCAAGAAAACATTAAACTGTTTTGGAAGGAGGTCAAAAGGTCCCGGAGTGGTCCAGAGAACGGAAGCATGAAAGTGATAAAATCGAAAGATGGGCAAATGTTGACGAATGAGAAAGAAATTAAAGAGAGATGGATGAAATATTTCGAAGAAGTCTTCGAAAGTAACCCGGGTGACTGTGATCCCAGCGGTGAATCGGGTGTGAACGATGATGTAGTGAATGTTACCAAAATCAGCATGGATGAAATAAAAAGATCTATTAAATGTATGAAAAATGGTAAGGCTGTGGGTTTCGACAATATTGCTGCCGAATACTTTAAGGGGGATAGCCGTATTATTCTCACATGGTTGTGCAAACTTTTTAATCAATGTTTAGTGGAGGGTTACACGCCACTAGATTGGAGAAGGGCTGTAATCATGCCATTGTACAAAGGTAAAGGGTCACGTATGGAATGTGGGAATCATAGGGCTATTAGCCTTCTTAGTTCAGTCGGCATGCTATATGGTAGAATATTGATTGAAAGGGTAAGAATGGAAACGAAAGATAAAATATGGGATGTGCAAGGTGCTTTTATGAGTGGAAGAGGGTGCATGGACCAGATTTTCTCATTGCGTATGCTCACTGAGAAGTTTCTTGCAAAAAACCAGAAACTCTTCTGTGCCTTTGTAGATCTACAAAAAGCATACGACCGAGTTGACAGGAAAAAGCTATGGAAGGTATTGTCCAAGTATGGAGTGAATACGAATCTCATACAGGCAATTGCGTCTCTATATGAGGGAAGCGTTGCATGTATTAGGGTGAACGGCGATTTTACGGGGTGGTTTGACATCACGAAAGGTGTTAAACAAGGCTGTGTAATGTCGCCGTGGTTTTTCAATCTATACATGGATAATTGTATGCAAGAATTGAAAGAGATGGGATTGGGCGCGAAATTGAGTAATCTGAAAGTATGTTGCCTTTTGTATGCTGATGATGCGGTGTTGATATCTAACAGTATGGAAGATCTACAGTCTCTCGTGTCAAGGATGAACGAAGAATGTATGAAGAATGAGTTAATGATGAATGTAAGTAAGTCTAAAGTCATGGTGTTTGAAAGAGAGAGTACGAAAACAGTATGCAATATAGTTGTGAACGATGAATGCTTGGAGCAGGTGGATGAGTTTGTTTATATGGGAAGTATGTTTACGAGAGATGGGAAGGCTGAAAGAGATATTGAAAGAAGGGTGAATGCAGGTAACTCTACTAATGGAGGACTGAACGCCGTTGGCACCAACAAAAAACTGTCCAAAGACGCGAAACTAGCCGTCCATAATGGAGTACTGGTACCTACCCTGATGTATGGCAGTGAGGCATGGAACTGGCAGAGGAAGGATGAAAGTAGGCTGAATGCTGTAGAAATAAGATCCCTGAGGCGTATGTGTGGTAAAACCATGTATGATCGTGTGAGAAACGCGGAGATCCGCAAAGAATGCAAGGCTGATGTAAGCGTAATGAGTAAGATCAAGAAAGGAACGCTCCGATGGTTCGGGCATGTAGAGAGAATGAACGAGGAAAGGAGTGTAAGGAGAATATATGATGCAAATGTGAATGGTAGAAGAAGTCGGGGACGTCCGAGAAAGACATGGCACGACCAAGTGAATCAGATACTTGAGTCGGGCCATGTGAAGAGTCGGAATAATAGAAGAGCATGTATGAGACGGTGTATGAATGTGAACGAGGCAAGGAGTGTGTGCCAAGACCGAGTTGTTTGGCGGTCCGTCCTCTCTGCCTACCCCTGCGGGGAAACGGCGTGATGGTTAGTTAGTTAGTTAGTTTAGGTTATACCGTTGGTCATTGGCATATTGGGTAAATTTTAAAAAAAAGTTGTATTATACGGCACACGTTTCAAATAATATAAATAAAATATATATATATACCAAAATAAATCAGTGAAATATCTAGGAAAGATACTTCTTAAAATTTTAATTATAGTTTGGATAAAATCATTTTTTTTAAATCCGCTCACGTGTTTTTCGACGAAAATACTTCAGTTTGTCTATTTATCTACGTCTTACAAACTAATGTACTTCCGATTTTTTTACATAATTATTTTGCTTACACATTATTGAAAAATTATAAATACCTACTTTTAATTAAAAAAATAATTACAAAGAGTGCATAATTTTTATAATTTTATTGCTTACTTGAATGTTGGTATATATTAAAGCAAAATTTGAATGAAATAAAATCGATATTGAGTTGTTAATTAAAAATGCTGGTAAGGAGAATACAGTACAATACATACGCCCTGTACAGTTGCAAGGGTACGATTGTAAGACGAAATTTGAATTATCGGCAGCTGGTTGATGGGCCTTTGTTTTTTTTAAATTTATTTTTTGCACACTTGATAAATAAATATTTAAATTATTGCATTTGATTTAAAGTCATAAAAAATAAATTAACTTTTAAAATGGATCTTTTTTTTAAAAATTATAACATTTTTTTCTTTATTTTTTATAGGTTTTCTAGAATAATATTTAAAAAAAATTTATTAATAAAAAAAAATAAAAAATAGTTGAGCTTTTGCTGGTTGAAAATGCGCAGGAATGTAACTCCATAGATAGATCCGCCAGTGTTGCCAGCGTATATCGATTTCTTATTTATTCATTTTCAATATCGGTCTGGCTATCAACAATGCGGCCGTGCTTGGGAAAACGTATACAATTATCAGTAGTTACGCCTGTTGATCTGATGTTGTAAAGTTATTGTTATAATTTTTATTTTTTCAACTTCATTAGTAAAATCTCAAATTGCAATATTTAATTAAACGAAGACAATATTAACGAAACTCAATCGAAAATCTGGAAACTGAAAAATCAGAAAAATATATTTGCATCTCTGGGACTCGAACCCAGGACTTCGAGTTTCCAGATTTTCGATTGAGTTTCGTTAATATTGTCTTCATTTAATTAATGTTCGATTTAACTTGGTTAAACACCTGGATGTGTGTTTTTCTGGAATTTGTCATCTCTGTATTCAGATACAGATAAATAGTTTTTAGTTTAGTTTTTACCACTCTCGTATGTCGTTTCTATTGTTTCTCTCAGTTTCTATTGTTTCTCTCAGTTTACTATCGGAAACCAAAAAAAAAAAATTAATTTAATTTTAAAAGGCTTTTTCCACATGTCCTAAACCTACCTTTTTAAGTGCAATTTTTCATTGCACCATTATTATTTAGGTAGTTTGTCGGTACCGTTCTCTTCTATAATTTACTTATTATTTTTAATTGGTAAACTAACGTTTAAGACAAGATTTTTATGCATAGCATATGTGCTATGCATAAAAATCTTGTCTTAAACATTAGTTTACCAATTTAAAATAATAATTAATATTTGACAAGTTAAAGTATTTCACCAAAAAAATGTAGACATAATTTATCTCGACGCCATCTAGTGGGAGAGTTTGCACTTATAATGCATTTCTCACAAAAAAATAAAGTTGGTTGTTTTCAGGTGAAAAATGTAATAAGCAGTAATTGTTGAAAGAAACACTAGTATATATTGAATTATTTGGCGGGTGGGAGATAAGCCGACGTAGCTCAGTTGGTAGAGCAGTTGACCGGATATCAGAAGGACGCGGGTTCAAGTCCCGTCGGCGGCATTTATCTTTTCTCGGGAGATTTTTTCAATGTTGATGAGTGTTTTAGGCTAATAATTATTGCTTATAATAATTGATACCCTTTGTGCTATAATTTACATTTATTCTCAGCCTGCTCAGTCAGTGCGCTTTTGTCTGCCCCTCTGATCGTCTATACATATTTTATTATCGGATAAAAGTAAACACATAAAAAAAGCTATGTCCATTTTTCTAAACTTATTTTTACTTTTCAGACTGTTACCAGTGAAGGAGAACTTCTTGTGCCGGCAAATTTTCAAGGTAAGTCACCATCAGATCGAAGCTTCATACAACATACAATAATCAGGAACCATTTCAAAACGCAAATCGCAAGTATTTTAACGGAATTTTTACTTGAACCACCTTTAAACGATGCATTTAAACCGTAGTTAATACTTAACTTGTCCGGTTAACCCGACAGTTATAAAAGAACCTTATTTTAACTGACAAATGAGGTGGGAATGAAAAGCTTGCGTTTGAAATCCCTAGTTAATAGATCACCTAATGTTAAGACACGATGTATGTAAGGAAAAACTGGGCCACGTACGCAATGTACGCAACGCATTATGATATCTGATCTTACAATCCATACATTTTCTATGAAAATATATGCTTAAAAATGGGTTTATATTTGTCTGACGTGGTGTCGTATCGTATCGTGACGCGTCAGAATGATGCATTTAGTATCGAATCAACACAAAGCCTTCACAACACATTGCGACATACTAATATCTTAATCTCTGCATACTAAATGTATGGAACCGATAAAGTTCTGACGCGTCACGACACGACACGTCAGACAAGTGTAAATCCGCCCTAAGAAATTCACTTGTCTCACACGACACAATCCTACGCTCCTTATGCAACGCCGATCTGAGCTGTGCAGGATATCTAGCATGGACGATCGATAAAATCCTATATCAATACGATATTGACAAAATCCGTCATCTATGGTGAGTTATCAATATTTGCGAGCACGGTCAATGATTGATTACAGATATTCCTACCAACGATGATAAATTTTAGCGTATCCTTCACAGTAACAAATAAGTTTCGGTTAGCTGTCAATATACATATATTTTTGAATAAAATCGTTCGTTATTCAAAAAACTGGCTTATTTAATGAGTGTATTGAACTAAGGGAGCTCTTAGAATTGAAAGAAGTCGTAACACAATGCATGAACTTAAATAATTCAACTAAGACGCGACCAATTTATTACTTCGATCTTTGAGAATTGAAAGTTCTTGAAAAATGACTAAATACCTTATTAACTAATTAACTCCCGTTTAGTGTCAACGAAAAACTAAATATGCCAATGCATGTTTAGATTAGTATTTCAATTCAACATTGCCAATTTATTTTTAATATTTTTACTTAATTGCTTGTCGTTTGACATTTTGGAGTGTCAATTCAAAGAAAATACCTCTAGTGTTGCCAGTGTATATCAAATTATAATTTATTCCCTGTCAATTTCGGTTCGGCTGTCAATTTTGGAACCGTGCTCGGAACATCGATATAAAATCATCGGAAGTTACGCGTATCGATCCGATATTGTAAAGATATCGATTTAACTGTTCTAGAACTCCAGATCGGCGTGGGACGTGTCAAAGAAAAATGGCGGTGGTGGAAAGCCTATCAACGAGTGATTAGACGTTTAAGGTTATGTTTGTTTTGGAATTTGTTGTTAAAACACTAACAGCTAATAGATTTAGTAAAGTGTTACGACGTAATTAATAACGTAACATCGCGAAATGCCGATTAAAAATTGCGTTGCGTGCGTAGGACACGTGTGCACATTGGCCTTAGAACATAGTAACGCACATATAGCGTACGTAGGCCTAGTGTGTCCTTACCTTAACTCCACAACTTACGTTAATACTTACACACAATACATTACATGTGCGTAGCAGAGTTGTTCTGATTAAAGTTGGTGGAATTGTAACTCATTATTAATCGTATGTGGATATATTACGAATTGGATTCAAAAACGTAAACATTAATTTATGTTAGAAGAGGTTTTATTTTCTTTTTAAACTTAAAAAGAAAAAAAAGCACAGAGATTAAAAATCGTTTATTTTGTTATATAATATAACATATTGTATTGATTGACGAATCGATCGAAACTAACACAATCGACCTTTCATCAATTACGATAAATGGTTTCATTGTCAATTTGTTTTTACAATAACTCCATCACAAGAGGCTCTGAAGAAAATTATATTCTTTAGGGCATTTGTCACATGTGGGAATGCTGTGTGTGCTGAGTCTTTTTGTCGAATGGAAGGAGTAAACTTGGGTCTTGAAGAAACCCTTGTTGTTTGAGGGAGGAAACGCACAGGCCGGCATATAATTACATAGCCCTGCTGTAAACTCAAGAACGAGACGTAGAAACGATCTGTTTTCATGTGACAAAAGTCAATAGCATGAAATGTTAGGCACGCATTTCTTTTTTTTTACATTAGCTCCACACGGGAGACCCTAGGGAAAATAATTTCCCTCAGGGCCTATGTCATCTTTGGGGAAACTGTGTAGAGGGTCTTTATAAATATTCAAACAAAATTTTTAAAATACCTTTCGTATCGTTTCGGAAATCACCAATGTAAACCTATTGCAATTTACAAACGGAGAATAAATTTGGTCGTACTATTTCTATACAAGATTGTGAACTGCCTTATTGACTCACCAGATCTATTAGAAAGAACGCCGAATTGCCCCGAACGCAATACCAGCTCGAACACACTAATATATATTTTTTATATTTATAATTAACTCACAAAAAAATGTCAAAGTTTCTTCTAAACTCACGCAAATTTGAATTCTTTAATTTATTAATTTATTTATTTATTTAAGGAACATAAACAGTCATAGTAACAAAATATACATAAGAGGATGGCAAAAAAAACAGACCAATTATTAATGTTCACAGATAGGTATTTAGAAACATAAAAGTAACTGAATGTAAACTAAAAAATTTAAGAAAAACAGAAAAAATAAAAACAGAACTAAGCAGCAATTTAAAAAAAATAGTAATACAGATGTTAATTCAATAGTGACCAATATATCGTAATTAAAACAAAAATAGATAAAAATAACACATATCTTTATTAAATATTTGCTATAAGTTTTGATTAAAAACTAACTATTCAGTTTGGTTGGGTATGTTGGCCTCAAACCCAAATTTAAGTTTTGTATGAAAAAGGCTACTTCAGCCGTTCCTCTTAGGTTCCTGTTTGACCAACACAATACAATACAATAAACGTAACAAAATGCACATTAATCAAATGCAAAATTTTTGTTCATATAAAGTAGATACTTTGTGATGTGACAATATAATTTAAAACAAACCAATAAATTTGTAAACACCACTTTTATTTTTTTAATACTTTATGCCAACCGGGTTTCGCTACAACCGTAACTTCTTCAGGGCAGTATAATACTCTACTAAAGTTAAGTTACATGTGTTATGGATAATATATGGTTTAAGACAAAATGGGCTGGACTAATCCAGTGAAGGAAGAAGTAGGCTTAAGTGTAGATGGAGAATTGGGAAGGGAAAGGGAATGTTCTTCGTCAATAGGGAACAACCTAAATATTGGACTTTTATTTAAATTTATTTGATTGTTAATTACCTTACTATTAATGTTCTTGGCTTTCCTTAGTTATAGTGCTTCAAAGTTATCCAATCTGATACCTATCTCATTTTTATGTATTAAAGTGACGCCTGAGCTTTTATCGAATTTATGGTCTGTTTCAATATGATGGTTTGCAAATTCCGAGAAGCCATTACTGTGTAAACATCTAAGAATCTAAGGTGTTCTTTGACACGGAAGTTAATAATGCTACGTGCCGTTTTGCCTATATAAAACGCGAGACAATCATTGCATTAGAGTGAATAAATACTCTGGTATGAGTCCTGCCCATTTTTTTTAGCCATATATTGTCCATAACACATGTAACTTAACTTTAGTAGAGTATTATACGGCCCTGAAGAAGCTACGGCTGTAGCGAAACACGGTCGGGATTAAGTATTAAAAATAAAAATGGGGTTTACAAAGTTATTATTTTATTTTAAATTAAAATTTGAAATAGTTCAAATAACAAACACGACTATATCCTACTGTGTTTGCATATTTTCTTTCGCTAATCTCAAAGCCATTAACGAGGCTTTTAAGTTTAAAGACTTGAACCGAATAGGTACATTAAGTGCTCAGCCAAAATTCTCTGAACGAGCTTTTAAGTCTGACTATTCTCAGCGTATGTTAAGCTTTTAATGACACGTATTTTCGGTAATTGCGTTAAAGTGAGAATATAATAGCGCTTATTGCGTTAGTACAAAATGTAAGGTTTTTTAATACCAGTGATTAAGATTACTTGAAATAATACGTTCGTAAAAACTCCAATAAAAAAAACTCCAAATTAAAAATCGAATTTTTTTACTTAAAGTAAGGTTTGCAGTGAATATTTAACTGGACATAATGTCTGTACTATAGAAGGCTCTATTTTATTCTGAAAATCTGTGCCCAAACGCTGTCAGAGCCTAGCGGTATGTCATCGGCTATTTTTTTAACCATTCGTGTATTAGACACGAACGACGATAGATGATACTCTTCTAAGGTACTACTTAAGGGCCTTTAACCAGCCACCGGTTGAGAATTCAAATTTCGTCGGAAGATGCTCTTACGACGGTACAGAAAGATTAATTATTTTTCGTAACAGCTTTTTAAAATTATTACTCAATATCGATTTTATTTCATTCAAATTTTACTTTAAATTATACCTACATTCAATAATGATGAAAGGCGTGATGGTAAAATCATTAAAATTATGTATAGCACAAAGGGTAACAATTATTTCAAGCAATAATTATTAGCCTGAAACACTCATCAACATTGAAAAAATCTCCCGAGAAAAAATAAAGTTGGTTGTTTTCAGGTGAAAAATGTAATAAGCAGTAATTGTTGAATGAAACACTAGTATATATTGAATTATTTGGCGGGTGGGAGATAAGCCGACGTAGCTCAGTTAGGAGAGCAGTTGACCGGATATCAGAAGGACGCGGGTTCAAGTCCCGTCGGCGGCATTTATCTTTTCTCGGGAGATTTTTTCAATGTTGATGAGTGTTTAAGGCTAATAATTATTGCTTATAATAATTGTTACCCTTTGTGCTATGCATAAAAATCTTGTCTTAAACATTAGTTTACCGATTAAAAATAAAAATTATGTACTTTTTGTAATTATTTTTTGATCATGAGTATTTACAATTTTTCAATAACGCAAAATAAGAAAGCAACTTTTTTTAAATATATTAGTTTGTAAGATAGTAAATAAATAGACAAACTGGAGTATTTTCGTCCCAAAACACGTGCGCGAATCTTTTTTTAAATGATTTTTTTCAAACTAAAATTAAAATTCTGAAACATATCTTTCCCAGATAATTTAATGATTTATTTTACTGCATGATTATGTGATTTGAAATGTGTGTTGTATAATATGTAAAAAAAATTGTTTGAAAATTTAACAAATCTGCCAACGACCTACGGTATAACCTTATTATGCTAAAAATAAACATATTTTCTCATAATTTAAAAATTAACTTTATCAGATAAAAGAAAAATCTTTCGAAATCAATTTATACTTTTTTTGTGGAAAAGAGTCCACACGGCTAAAATTTTATTTAAAAATGACATATTTCCGGTTTTGTCTGATTTTTCCCTTTTAACTCACATTTGTTGAGACACCTGAAAATACATATAAATATCTTTACTAACGATATCTATTGAAGGATGTTGAAACTACATATCTAATTTGTTGTATTAATACGCTAGCGTCTGTACGGTTGAAATTTAATAACCCGACTTCGGCGTCAGCTCTGACGCCGCGCCTTCTGCAAAACCATCTTCGTACGTGAAGTTTGTTACAAAACTACTGTCGCGTCACTTGCCGCCCGCAGGGCCTAGCGGAGCAACTTTTAAACTGATAGTCCTATATAGTACAAAAACAAGTAATATATTTTTTTTCTTTTACATTAATTGCATATTATGGTTACATTATTTGTGGAATTTTCGACCACCACGCTAGGCTGATGCCTCTGCCCGTGTTATGATAGCTTTAATTTTAAGATGCATGGAATTTTGTAGTATATTCCAAGACAGAGATACTAGACGTTCAATCTTTTCTGCCTACCCCTGCGGAGAAATTACGCTTTTTTGAAGCTGAGTAGTGTAGCGTTAATAGCAGAGTTAACCAATTTAATGCTTCGGCAACAAAATTAATTTAACATTTAATTAAAGGCAATTTAATTATTTTGGTTAGCCATGTCCTCCGTCATTTTTTGTATATAATGATGGTAGTAGAGTTGAAGTGCACCCTTTATTCTTCATTCAATATATTGATTGATATAAATCAATAATAGTAATGGCCCAAGAACTGAGCCCTGTGGCACACCACAATGGCAATTTTTCAAATTTTATCAGATTATTCGTGACCCGGGAAAGATTATCTTGGTTCCATGATTAATAATAATTAACCATTTATACACGGATCAAAATTAATTTTAAATCAAAATTTCAAATGAACAACAATTAATAATTTATGATTGGTCAATAAATTAAAATTATAATCGGAAACGAATTTGCATTCGTAATTATTCCTTTTAACATCAAATTTGTATCGTATAATAAATCATTTATTTTCCTGAAAGTACGTCATTTATGCAAGCTCATAAATAAACATTATCTTTGATTTCATGATAATACTAGCTGCGATACCCGGCATCGCTCGGGGAGTTGATATGAGATTTAAGTGAAGTTCGAACCCACGACGGGTCTTGCTTTTTGTACCCCTACCAATGGGTAGCCCTACCCCCCACCCATACAAAAAAAGGTTTAGAATGGTCCACAATGTTTCAGAACATTCCACAAGTTCGAGAGTGTTCTGGGATGTTCCACAATGATCTGGGATGTTCCGGGATGTTCCCGAAAATTACAGACTATTTCCGAACATTTCAAGAATGTTCCGGGATAATATGGAATGTTTCGGAATGCTCTCCAATACTCTAGAATGTTCTGGACTGTTAATTAGAAAATTCTAGAGGGCGAAACATCCAGCCCTTATATATTCTTTATGGATGGGGGTAGAGGTTAACACACCATATAACTCCCTTGATCGTACCGTGACTCGTTTCGAAGTTTTTGCGGGACGCATGTTTTTTTACACTTTTTTTATAATACCTATATATTGATTAAATGTAAATGAAATGTTTGTGAAACAACAAAATAAATAAAATTTACCTGTACACGCAGAGATTTGAATCCACGACATCGGATTTTGTTATTGCAAGCCTTACCATTCAACATCTATTGTAGTATACATATGAGACTACGTGTGAATGTAAACGAAGCAAATGGTGTGTTATAAGAAAGTTGTGTGATTTTATAATATCTCTACCTAATTCTATGAAGAGATGGCGTGATGTTTATAGTATTAGTAGAACAGTACGGTTGACAGTTGCGTGGCGGGCCAGATCGTGAGAGGTAGGTTTACTAAGACCCTTTGACCTCTCCAGCCTTTGACCCTTTCGATCGCAGCGCCTTGCATCGCAGTGGGAGAGATTTTTTTAATATAAATACCTCACAAGAGTCCCATCTTCTCCCGTCTGGAGCCAGTGAGACTATGGCATCCCCATTTGAGGTATGTTGTGAGGCTGAAGGTAGTTGGGAGGGGAAGAAGAAGGGGAAGAGGAAGGTGGGAAAGTACTTGGCTATTCAGATCTGGCCACCAAACACGGTTAAGGCCATTTCAAGCAACGTTTCAATTCTGAATAGTGTTATTACACCAGGGTGATTCTGAAAGTACATTCCACTCTGGAACGTGCCGCAACGAACTACATATTATTTTTAATGAATTAATTGTGAAATTACACAAATTAATCAAATACAATTTATTTGCCCATGCCAGAATTTGATCCCGTGACCTTCGGATTGCGAGTCAAGAGCTTTACCCCTCGAATACGCCGGCCGTCGAATGGATTTATACGTCACTCCTACACATACTGATCCTCAGATTCCTAGCCACCCATCATACAACGTCAACGCCACAAGCAGACGTCAGCATAACATTGATAACTCCCCAATAACCATTTCAGGAAGCGACATCACTCCAAAGACGTGTATAAAACTACTGGGTGTCAATCTGGACGCTGATTTTTCCCTTAAAACTCAAGTGAACAGAACCGTAAGCACGGGGTTCTTTCAATTAAGGCAAATTAAAGCAGTAAGGAGAAATCTACCAACAGAAGCGACTAAATTACTAGTCAATTCGTATGTTGTTTCACGTTTAGATTATTGCAACGGAATATATGCAAGTCTTCCAAAATATCAAATCAACAAATTACAATCCGTTTTCAACGCTGCGGCAAGACTTATCACCGGCGTATCTAAATATTCCCATATTTCAGAGCATCTCAAAAATCTTCACTGGCTCAAATGTCCTGAAAGAATCCAGTTCAAGCTCTGCTGGATGGTATTTAAGTCCCTTAACGGAATGGCTCCGGCATACTTATCGGAATTGTGTATTCCAGAAAATTCAAATTCTCGACAGTCAACCCTAAGGTCAGCAGCGTCATCAGCTGTTGGAAGGTTAAAGGAACCAAAGCGCACACCAGATACTAAGTTCGGTGAGCGCGCTTTCGGAGTGTCGGGACCTAAAGCCTGGAATGCACTGCCATATGACTTAAGAACTATCACAGACTCGGCAGAATTTAGAGCTAAACTTAAAACCCACCTTTTCAGACAGTCGTATCCATAAACTCAAATTCTTTCACCTTCACATTCAATGCCCGCGACACTGTAAATAACTAACCTAAAAATGTAGGGGAAAAAAAAAAAAAAAAAAAAAAAAAAAAAAAAAAAAAAAAAAAAAAAAAAAAACTATTTGTAAGCGTTTTTAAAGGTCATTTCAGTAACATTCTCCAGCCCTAAAGAGTCCTAAATTCTCCAGTCTTTTAAAATACATATTTTGATATTATCAACTCCACTTTTGCCACCAATCTTTTAAAATGTAATTCTTATAGTGATGGGGGTAGCAATGCAATGTCCAGTGTTTTAAATATAATACCCTCCGCGTGCAAAGCCGTATCTTTTCCAAGCATAAACTTTCTAATTAAAGTGTTTATCGGAAGTGACCTGCAGGTAAGTATGTTTCTGTATCCATTTGTAAATATTAAAATTAGATAGAACCTAAGAATTATGAATAAATTGTACAGCGCCCTTGAGGTGATTTTTCACAAAAACGGCGCTCTATAAATTATCCAATTATTATTATTATTATTATTATTATACCTTTTTCCTTATCAGAACTTCCTATCCCTCATTTCCTTAAAAATATCCTTCACGCAGCATCCCCAAAGATGACACGGGCCATGAGAGAAATTATATTCCTCAGGCCTCAAATATAGACAGAAAAAATTACACTTAATATGAAAAAGGTCCAAGTAATTAAATCCATTTTTCTTTTGTTTAAACAAAAACAAATCCTTGTGGAATACGAGACGATTTTTAATCTCTGAACTCAAATTAAACAATTACTAGATTAAATATTTCATATCTTTGAAGTCCATAATTATCAGACATTGGCTTGTACGTGGTTTTTAATTCCCAGGGGCAAAACATGAGAAAAAGACAAAAAATATTTAAATTTGAAACTCGGTGACATTTTCATTAGGTCGTCCGTCCTGTGTTACATATTCTAATTTCTCTTCCGGCTGGGTGGAAGAAGGAAGTTCCGTAATTTAAATTAAAATTTACATGTTCATAAAATGATAATTTCGCTCATTGTACATATACTTTCTTTACTTTGTTTTATGACTTTAGCGTTGCAAGAGAAATGAATACCATTTTTTTTTAAAATATACAGTCCCAGAAAAATTAAATTAAGTTATCAAAAGATAATTGTTTGCGTGTATTTCCAAATACATTACACGCCAAAAAAAAACATTTTAATGATCAAAATGTTTGGCATATTTAAAAAAAAAGATATCACTAAACATAGTATATAGAATACAAGAAGTGACTCCGTCTCACCTACACTCGCCTGCTTAGTAGATCTCCATCACATTTCTCCCGCAGTGAGAGGAGTGGAATCATACTTTTTTTTTTTTTTGAAAGAAAGAAAGACAAACATTCCCGGGCTACGAATAACCCAAAAATGTTTGAAAATCATCTACTACCACTACAGAAAGCCGAAAATGTTGCTTGTATTGTGATGGAGGACTTAGCCAGCCGAGGAATCGAACATGCGACGCCCGGGTGGGACCCAAGCGCTATGCCCACTCAACCACTGACCGGTCAAAATGTCATATCACTTCTGGACACATTGACCAACCCTCATACCTTTTTCCTTCCCAGAACTCCTTTTCTATACTTCCTTTCCCTAAAAGTACCCTTCGCACAGCATCCCCAAAGATGACGTTGGCCTTGAGGGATTTTTTTCCTCAGGGCCTCCTGTGTGGTTCTAACGTAAAAAAAGGAGAAGATCTGCATTTTTAATTTTTTTTTAGTTTCAAAGTTTTAGGTCGATAGTGTGGAGGGCCGTTTAAGCATTCCAATTATAGTAAACTACATTGCTCTATAACAATATTCTCGATTCTATGCAATTTACGTACATATCGTCATTTGCACAAAAATCTCAATAACATACTTTACACGAAATTTCAATATAAATATTTATTCTATTTCACCAAATACTCATTATTATTCTAAATCAATGTTTTAAATTGCACAACAACATAACAAGTTGGATATTTATTAAAAAATTTTATATTTTAATCCATGCACAATACATAATATATATATACGGGTGTGTAAATGATTTTCACTGCCAATATTTGCACCAACTTTTCAAAACTGCTTGCGTTAGGGAAACAAAATGTTCATATTAATATTGTATGATTTGTCCATCTCCAAAAATGGTTCCGCGACTTTTCAATCGCGACAAAATATCTCCAACAAAATATCCTCCGACAAAATATCCTACGGACAAAACATCCCACAACAAAATATCAACTAAAACCTAACCTAACCTAACCTAACAAAGAATGTGAAAAAAATAATACGGACATCATAGACATATGAATATTAGTAGACCTGCCCTAAGCGATAAGAGCGTATTATTTCCCCCTCCCATTGGAACCATTCCATTGGAACCGGCTGGGATCGTGTATGGCTTCGCGTTAATTTAAAAAATGTGACGTCATCATTCTTCTGCAAGCCAGCATCGAGCACTCATCGGGGCATTTTACGAAATAAAACGGTAAACATAGTGACTTGTGTTTTGAAAACGTGTAAAAATAGAAGTGAAAAAGAGAATAAACAAAATTTTCGTATTACATTCCATAGGCAAGCATTATTTTACACTATTTTAAGCCAATTCAGATCACATAATATGATCATTTTTGTAACATACACTGTCACTCGAGATACATGGCGTGTGCCCGTCCCTGTTTACTGGGGTAAGTAAATTATGAAACATTTATAAAAGTGTCTTCACTTAATACAGCAACAAAATATTGAACTCGACCTTATAGGCGACCTTACTTTGCATATTTGGACTTCGCAAATGTCTTCATTACGCGGCGAACAATTCGCGCTCCTATGTAAAAAGGTATATTCATTCAAAAGCAGAGTTTACATTTAAGAACGAAAGTGTGATATTATAATGCGAGATGCCTATATACTATCAGATTGAGTTTTGACGAATCACATATCACCAAAGCCGTCTTCCTGCCCTTCGTCCCTCTGTAGTTGGTTTCTACCCCTCACCTTTCTGTTCTGGTCTATTAATATTCATATGTCTATGACGGACATCTTGTAAAGACAATAAATAATACATATTTATTTTTTTTTGCTTTAGGTATGAGTAAAACCTCAAATTGTAATATTTAATTAAATGAAGACAATATAAGCGAAACTCAATCCAAAATCTAGAAATAGAAAAATCAGAAAAAGATATTTGCCTCTCTATTTTGTAATATATTACAATCATACATAAAGATAGCAGCCAATAAAATATGCGTTAAGAAAATTAAGATAATGTGGGTGGTTCTTAGTTGAAGTATGATACAGTTAAAAATGACCGAATCGGATATCGACACCTTGGCGCCGTAATTATCGCATTTACCCAGAAAGCGAAAGGTGCTGGGTTTGAGTCCCAGAGGTGCAAATATCTTTTTCTAATTTTTCTGTTTCCGATTTTTGATTGAGTTTCGCTAATATTGTCTTCATTTAATTAAACAATAAATAATTGTTATTTGTATTATTTTTGTCCCATTTTACTATTTTTGAACAATAATTTATTGTCTTTAGAGGATGTCTGTATTATTTGTGTCCCATTTTTTGTTAGGTTAGGTTAGGTTTTAGTAGATATTTGGTTAAGGGATGTTTTGTACGTAGGATATTTTGTCTGAGGATACTTGTTCGGGGATACTTTGTCGCGGGATGCAAACGCGCATTACCTCCAAAAATTGCTCTGGTAAAATCGTTTGAAAGCTAGTGGCGTGAAAATTCCGATTGATTTGGCTTTCAAAAACTCGATTGTACATGCAGCTAATGATTGCCATTGTAACCATGATGTGTTTACAATTAATGTGAAATAGATGCCAAACAGATTTGAAACGCATTTAAACTACTAAACCACAACTGGGCGTAAAACCAATTAATAAAAATTGTTGAGAGGAATGGCCGCGCGGCATTTTAAATAAAATCTTTCAATTTTATTTGATGTCAAACTGCTTTTATTTTTATGTGAATGCCTCACAAGAGTCCCAACTGCTCCCGTCTAGAGCCAGTGAGACTACGGAATCCTCAATTGGGGTATATTGTGAGGCTGAAGGTAGTGGGGAGGGAGTACCTGGCTAATCAGATCTGGTCACCAAACAAGGCTAAAGCCATTTCAAGCAACGTTTCAATTTTGAATGGTGGTCTTACACCAGGGCGATACTGAGAGTATCTTCCACTCTGGAACATGCCGCAAATATACTATATATTATTTTAAATGAATTAATTGTGAAGTCACACAAATTAATCAAACAAAATTGATTTGCCCACGTCGGTATTCGATCCCGCGACCTTCGGATTGCGAGTCAAGAGCCTTACCGCTCGACCACGCCGACTGTGGCAGTTTAACCAAACTGAATAATATATTTTATAATCTAAAGGTATAGCAAATCTAGTACTTTTATTTGCTACGTTATGTTTTAAATTATAAAATATATGCCATCAAGGAGTACAATTTTTGATGATTCTAGAGGTAACTTTGTGAATAAATTAAATAAAAATATTTTCTGGATACTAAAAAAATTATCTTGCTCAACTTATTAAGCAAATATAAATAAATAAAAAGAAATACAGAACAATTATAACATCAAACCATTTATTATGTCAGTTAGAGTCAAATACCTGGGAAGTCGTTCTGTGGAACCAGTAGATATCGCCAAATACCCTAAGACGACCCTTGTGAACTTTTATATTAAAGAGACTAGGCTAATGTCAAGGGAATTAGGTGAATCGTGAGAGGTGTCCTTATGCGAACTGCTAACTGCTAAGTGGTGCCATCCTTTGACCAATTCTTGAAACCATATTAAAAAAGTAGCTTTTTAACAAACTTCAAGTATAAAGATGACTTGGCATAAGCGCGGCGTCAGATTTGCATTCCTAGATGTTAACGTATTAATAATATAGATGGCAGCACTTTAGTTTGTATCTATTTGTGAATCGAGTGTGTACGACAGACGTTAGTACTAATATTGTTCGATTGACTATTTTGTTTCTTCAACGCTCGCAGCACTCGCACACTTTTCAATATTATTGCATTTCCTCATAATCTTACTAACATGATACCCTGGCACATTCTATCTATCTATCTTCTTCCTTCTACCTACTCTGCAATCTATGTCTGGATGCCTCTTATAGGAAGGAATGGAAGTAAGTCCCTACCCTGATGTTGCTTTCTTATCTTAGAAATTCACCTAGCGTAGTTAGACTGTAAATTAGTACTCCTACATCTTATGTTTTCCTGATACTTTTTACATACATCATCTAATATTTGAACACATTTTGTTACATTTTACATGAAATACTAAAACATATTATAAGTATATAACATGCAAAAGGTAAATAATAATTTAAGTTAAAGTTTATTAACTTAGATTTGAATGCATCAGATTTGTAAAGTAGATATTAGAGCTTTCAATCCCGGGAAATGTTTTTCAAAACCGGGATTACAGTGCCAGCATTTTTCAATCCCGGGATTTCGGTGCTGACACTAGGAATTTAAATCTTTACATTATTATACAAAAATTGGAGTTGTAAAAAATACTTTGGTTTTATTTTAAGTAACATGTATTCTTAACCAAATTACAATCATATAAAAGTAGTTGCACTAATGAAAAAATATTTTAAAAACATGAAAAAAAAACAATACAATTTAAATACATCATTCAATATTTTGAGATTTGCGACCTCTAAGGCTTCCTAATTAAGTGATTTTCTTATTTTAGTCGCTATTTTTAGTTAAGCTATAAGTAGCGCTAACTGGTAGGATTCGATTTGGGAGGCGGGTATGGGTATCGCTGCCCCGGGAACCATTTATTAGACTGCCATAGGTCACCCCAAGTGGTTCGCTACGTTTGGTGACTTAGCATGGGCGTCCGGGTTCATAGGGTGAGATTTGTCTAGGCCTCTGTGGAAATAAAACTTCCCTTACTTCGAAGAAATAGCGCAATATTTATAACCTATAACCTACCCCAAAATCTTTATTCTCATCAGAAAAATTCAAATAATAATTATTAATCCATTAGAATATTTTGCAATAAAAGACATGCTGGTAATAAAAAAAAAAGATATTCCCACGATTGAAACAAGGTCGTGAAACCAACAACAAAAATCTCGTAATCCCGGGATTAACACAAACGCAGTACTGAGATTACTTTGCCAACAAAATTCCGGAATTCCCGGGATATCAACAACCGAGATTGAAAGCTCTAGTAAAAACCTACCATGAAAAACATTTCATAAACTTTGAAGTTTGTAGAAGGAATCCTATAACAACTTACATACTTTAAATTTAATTTTTTAAAATCAGTATTTTTAGAATTCATACGTATATTCTAGCTGAAATACTTCATGTACCTACTTATATATTTGTGTTAGGAATAATTATAAATATATTTGTTACACATAATATATTTAACAACATGTTATTTTTAAGATGTAATTGTGTTAATCATATAAATAATGTTAGGGTACCCCGATGTCGGCTTTTAAACCAACATCAGCACACCAACTCGTCCCTGGCTAGCTCTCAGCGGGACAAGGGTACTCTCTATTCAGGGGTGAGCCGCTCAAAGCTATGGAATTCCTCTCCGTCCTCCGGCGTCCCACGGGATCCACACCGGCCAACAAATCCTCCCGCCGAAGCAGAATAATAACAAGTTAAATCATTTAGACATGTATTGTAAACTCAAACACATACATAGGTTTCTACAGTACAATTCAATTACAAGAAATGCAAATTACACAAACCTAGCTAAAGTGTTTAACTCTCTCTGACTGTCTCTCAAAACGAAACTCTCCGAGTCGTGGTTTCCGCGGGGGCCCTATATTTCACTGAATTACGGACAACATTTAAAGGGGAAATCATGATACAGCTTACATGTAGGTGGACAGGAACCTCGTCTCATGTGGCAGCTTCATCAGGCACTTTTGTAGTCTAAATAGACCGAACTATAGTGCGGCCAAAGGCCTATTATACTCAAAGGTATTTCAATAATAACTCGCGGCCCATTGAATTGGTCCGCCGCCCGAGAGCGGGCCGCTAGCGTGTGTTCGCAAAGGCGATCGGATCTCTTCTGTGGAGCGGAGTGGCCGCGGGATGCCGAGAGTGGCAGGGTACGGGGCGAGGCAAGGAGAAACAGGATACGGCGCGGGGAGGCGGCGGCCGAGCCGTGAGGACAGCTGCGTTCTCGAAACTACTCGCTTCAAGGGCGTATCGTAACACTTCCCCCCGCGCTCGGAAAAAAAGCGACGTGGCAATGGAGCTGTAGGATAAAAAAATCCTCTTAAACTTCCATTGGGGTTTTTGAGAGATTCGTTGCTTGAGAGATGCCTAGCTAGAACATGCAATTTATGTTATAGTTTAGGTCACAATGTTTGTAGGGAATGGGTGAGGGGTACATACAATGTTTGGAAAAGAACAGTTTTGGTGAAAGTACATGGTGTGAAATAACATACAAGATTATGCAATTTTTATTTATTTTATTTATTTAATATAAGAATATTGTACATTGTATATTATTTTTGTGTTATTTCAACCGCCATGCTAGGGATGTCCCTGTGTTATGGCGGGTGAAGTTTTCAGAAAGTAAATTATACATGTTATGGTTGTAAAGTAAAAATTTAAGTTATACAAATTAGATCAAGTTGCAAATATTTTATATCATGGTTTTTAAATGTAATAATAAATATTTTTAATAATAATAATAGTAAAATTAATAATAATAATAATAAAATTAATAATTAAAATTAATATAATAATTAGGTCGATAATAAAATTCAATGTGAGTAAAAGTTGTAGAATTATTTGTTAAATTAAATAATTGATGTTAAATTATACAATTTCATTGCGAAAGAATAGTAAGAATAGTATATAATAATATAATAATAATTAGGTCGATAATAAAAATTCAATGTAAGTAAAAGTTATAAAATTATTTGATAATTTAAAAAATTGTTGTTAAGTTATACAATTTAATTGCGAAAGAATAGTAATAATAATTAGGTCGATAATAAAATTCAATGTAAGTAAAAGTTATAAAATTATATGTTAATTAAAAAAAAAAATGTTGTTAAATTATACAAATTAATTTGATAATAATAGTATTAAAACTTACAATTCAAGTAACAAGTTTTATATATAATGGTTTCTAAAAGTAAGGATCCATTGTGATAAAAGTTTTTTAAAGGTGTGGGGTTGGGATTCGGTTTTTATTTTTTCAGGGAGAAGGTTAAATATTTTAGGAGCTAGGTATATGAAATGTCTTTGAGCTGACGTGGTATGTAGTGTAGGTACGTTGTAGTGTCGGTTGGTTATTGTTCTAGTGGTGTAATTATGATGTAAAAGGGTTTTTTTCTTATATTTAAACATGAAGTACGTTAGGGTAGATTTTAGATGAAGTTGTCGTATGTTTAGGACATTACATTCGGTGAATAGGCGAGTGGAGGGGTACGTTGTAGGTCGCTTTTTGATAGCACGTAATATCGTTTTTTGGGCTTTCTGTAAGGGATCAATAAATTTATGAGCACAGCCGCCCCAAATTATGATGCCATATACTAATAGGGATTGGCAGAGAGCATAGTAGACTGTTTTTAGTACTGTGGGAGTAAGGATTTTTCTAAGAGTTCTAAAAACATAAGACAGCTTGCGAATTCGGGGAGTTAGAGTGGCTAAGTGCTGATCCCAACGAAGATGATGATCAATTAGGACCCCCAGGTATTTTATATGGGATACTTTTTCCAAATTTGGGCAAGTACAGGAAGAGTAGGGTCTTGGACAAGAGTGAATTGTTATTTTATGGTTGTTGGTAGGTTGGGTTGCAGCAGACAGACTAAAGGTTAAGAATTTGGTTTTACCAGCATTGAGGGTGAGGAGATTGTCATCTAACCAATTCTTTACAAGGCCTATGTCGTATTGGGCTATGTCGAATGCTCCTTTCCAATTTTTATGCCGAGCTATAAGCACAGTATCATCTGCAAAGGATATTAGTTTTCCCGTTATGGGTAGGTTGCAGAGTTTATTGATGTATATAAGGAATAAAAGTGGGCCTAAAACACTTCCTTGTGGGACTCCGAATTGGATAGGTAAAGGGTTACTAAGGGCTACGTTGTTAATTTTCACGGATTGTGATCTGCCAGTTAGGTATGAGGAGAACCAGTTAAGAGTTGAATCCCGGATGCCTATTTGAGACAATCTTTCTAGAAGTATGGGGTGGGAAACGGTGTCGAATGCTTTGGCTAAGTCTAAGAATATGGCTAGGCAGGAATCGCCTTCGTTCAGGCTGTTTGTGATGTTCTCAGTCAATTCTAAGATTGCAGATTCTGTACTAATTTTTTTTTGGAAGCCAAACTGATTGGGTGAGAGAATCTTCTGGGTTTCAAGATGGGAGATAAGTCTTCTTTTAACAATTCTTTCAATAATTTTTGATAAGACACTTAGCAAAGAAATGGGTCTGTAGTTTTCGATATTTGTTTTGTCGCCACTCTTATATATTGGGATAACTGTTGCATGTTTTAGTTGGTTGGGGAAGGAGCCGCTATTGAAACTTAGATTTACAATATGTTTTAACGGTGTGGTAATAAAGTGAGCGATACTTTTTAGTATGTATGGTGAAATTTTGTCAATACCCGCTGCACTATTTGTTTTTATGGAAAGTATTGTGTCAAGAATTTCTTTAGTGGATGTGGGGGCTAGGATAAGTGAGGGATGAAGAGAGTTCTGTTGTCTTACCCGTGAAGTTAGAAGGTTTTGGGTTTTATTAGTGGCTTTAAGAATTTTGTTGGCTAAGTTCATGCCGATGTTACTAAAATAATGGTTGGCGTGATCGGCTACGGTTTTTGGGTCTTCGTGGACTTGGGTATTTTTCCCATTAATAACTAGAGATTGAATATTGAGTGAGGTTTTTTTATTTTCTGAAATGTCATTGACTACGTTCCAGATTACTTTACTGTCATAACCTGAATCTTCAATTTTTTTTTTATAATATTTTTGTTTGGTTATTATTATCAGGTTATTGCAAATGTTACGATATTTTTTGTAGAAACGTAGGACTTGGGGGTCTGGGTTAATTAGTGCGTGTTTATGAAGTCTGTCTCTTTTACGTATGCAGAAGATAAGGCCGTTCGTAATCCAAGGTTTTAGCATCTTTTTTTTTGTTGGAGGCTGTTTTGGTGGGGAAGACGCTTGATTAATGTGGGCAGTTAGTAATGCAGTAAACGTTTCAAGAGCTGTGTTTACGTTTTCAGAGAGCAGGGTAGACTCCCATTTTTCTCGTTCTACAGACTTTATCAGATGATCCATATTTACAATTTTATGAGTAGGATTAATAGACTTAAGGGGAGGTGATTTTGAGTTGTGTAATTCTAGGATGGTTGAGTAGTGGTCTGTTACAGAAGATTCAAATACAATTGATTTAGCGGTTCGCTTTGTTCTGACCATGATGTGATCTATGCATGTCTTAGTAGTAAGTGTGACTCGGGTAGGTGTTTTGATGTATGGTATAAGGCCATGCAGACCCATTAGGTTTAGGTATTTTGTAGTATGAGGGCTAGCTTCGTTTAGGATGTCTATGTTGATATCACCAATTATGATGAGATCCTTAGTTGTGTCAACAATATTTTTTTCAAGAGAGTAGAGAAAAGATGAAACATTGTTGGACTTTGGGGAGCGATATATGGCGAAGATATTTAAGTTGTCAATTGTGATTTTGAGGCAATTTGCATGGTCAACTGTAGTTTCAGACACTGTTGGGTTTAAGTAGGATTTGACATAAACTATAACCCCATCAGATTGGGACCTGTGCCGAGTTGTATTATACACGGAGTAGTTGTTGATTAACTTCGGGATATAATTTGCATTTATCCAGCACTCTGACAGAACAATTATATCAAATTCATTTCCTAAGTCTGTTAGGAGTACAAGTAAATTGTCGAAGTTTTTATTGAGGCTACGGATGTTCATTGCAAATATTTTTAGTGCTTTAGGTGTTGAGATAATTTCATTAAATGTATTTATATCGTTTGTCGTTTGAACCGTGATGTTCAGGAAGTTATCGATAGAGTTAGCTGGGTCCATTTTTAACGTCTGTGTATAGTGGGGGCTCGAATACAACAGAGGCATTGTAAGTTAAGTAGATGTATGAGGATAATGGGAAAACCGTAGCAATTAATATTTGAGATGATTTTTGCAGATGTTTAGTTGCTCTAGTGTTTAGGAAAATCACAGTTATAAAGTGAATAATTACAATTAGAAGAACGACAATCATTGGGATATTTGAATGTATTGAAAGCATGAGATTGAGCTTTTTCAGGATGGTAAGAACTAAGAAAGTTAAGCGAAGTAGAACAATTAAGAGGATTAAAGTAATCATTATAATCATGAGCATCGGGAGAGTAATAAGGATGTGTGGAGTTAAAATAAAGTTAGTAGTGAGAAGGATTCGGATTGAAGGAATATAGAGACATATAATAGGATCGTTTAAGTCATAATAAAAGTAAATTAATAAATATACCACATATAAGAGATTTAAGAGGATCAAAAATTTTAAGATAAGTAAAAAATGTGCAATAATAAAAACAATCAATATGATATAAGCAATCAAGTAGTTAGATATTATGAAATGAATTAAAATAGTTAGATTTAATTTTTGAATATCATTATTTGGTGAAGTTAAGTGGAAAAATTGATTGAAATTAGATAATTTTATTTGTTGATATAATAGTTTTGTTGAAATAATAATATAATTTAAAACAATTAAAAATATCGCATGTATCAAATTTGTAGAAATATTTGGATATTTTAGAATAGTTATATAAATGAGAATTATGGCGTAAATTAGGATAAATATTTGAAATAAGTTGATGTAGTTAATATGGTTAATAATAAAAGTAAATTGATTTATAATGTGAACAAAAGTTATTGTGAAAAAAATATAGATCGAATGTATAATATAAGTAAGCAGATTTTGTGAAGTAATTTTTTTGTGGACCGGAAGTCACATTTTTTTTATGTCCGATTCGTAGGAGATTCTAAGGATTTTGGTGTCTTCAGACTTGCGAACATAAACCTGGCCATCTTTCGTCCAAGAGAACTTGTAGTTTTTAATTTTTGCCTGTTGCTTTGTTTGTGCCAGGAGGAATTTTTTTCTTGGTGTCAGGTGGTCGGATATATAGATGGGCGTGCCAATCTGAGCATGTTGTAGTCCTAGTGAGGTAGTAGTTATTCGTCCTTTGCTTTTGATATGATCTTTGAGCTTGGCAAGGAAAAGATCACGCATCAGTTTAGAGCTGAGTGTGATAATAATGTCTCTTGGTTTTTGTTTAGTTTCATCTGAGCCTTTCCTACCTCCCACCCGTACCACAGACGTCACATCTTCGGGTTGTAGTACAGTTTTTATGACGTTTGTGGAAAGGTTGTGGAAAACGTTTGATAAATTTTCCTGAGGAGTTTCTGGGAAGTTGCGCAGTTCTAAGATGTTTGACTTAGCCTCATACTCCTGTTGGTCGATTTTATTTTCAAGATACTCCACTGTTTTTTTAAGGTCTTGCTGATCCTTTTTGAACATTTCAATTTCTGTTTCTATTTTTTGGTTGAAAGATGACAATACATGGTTATGCAATTGAACAAAATAACAATACATGGTTATGCAATTGAAAAATAACAATTCATATTTGTACAATCGAAGAACAAAAAAACAAGAACAAAAAATGCCTGTGTGATTCTAAGGTTTCATTGGTCTGGGAGCTAAGTTTGTGAAGCGTGGATTTGTTTGGTTTCGGAGAATTTCGAAGAGGAGGACGTGGTTTCACAGATTCTAAGGATTACATTATCACTGTAATCAGACCCCTTTGAGATAACACTCAGAAGTACACTTGGGCCTTAGAAAACACTTGGTTTTGTCGAAGACGTCGAAGTTCACGAAGTGGAGACTGTGGTTGCTGTGCCGCGACTATGGTTACAGAGGTCATTGAAGAGGAGAATCCAGTGTCTGCAGACATGCCAGTACGAATCCTAAAGTGTTATTAAGGTAAACACGGATCGTATATAATGGTTATTGAGGCATAATGTAGCTCAATCATAACTTGTATTGGTACGCATTCAGCGAATACTGGAGGTCAAGGTAATGATGGTTTACACATGACGATTTGCGTCTCTGCATGACAGCGCAAGAGACGACATGGTTGGCATTGATAGCAAGAGTAAGAACAAACCTAGGAGCTAGCGTGCCCAAAAGGTGGTTCAGAGTGTCATAATGTATAGTGGGACAACTCAACTTGCTGTGGCACGACAAAACAACATACATATGGGCGGTATGGTCTGTGCTTTCAGGAACAAATGCGTAGAAAAATGGCAGCAGGAGGGACCTAGTAACCACAGCGCGTGCTGTTAGGAAGTGGAGCTCAGCTTGGCTGTTGGTGATGACATCCGCCTGGGCTTCTTTTTAATCCGGGAGAAATTATTATTAGAGCAAAATTCTTGAAGTTTACCTGCCTAGGGACCAATGAAGAAAAGGTTTGGAGAGAAACAAAATGTGTCCAGATAATGAAATAAACGAAGTTTTAATCACCGACCCAGAGAGTGACGAAGAGAGAGTTTTCTAACTAAATTGTGATTACATGAACATTTTCCTTTACCAGGATGACTTGGCGTTTGCCGAGTGACAATATGTCTTGGTTAAAAAACAACCGGCCTTCCATGGCCTATGTTAACATAAAGGTGGTAACATTTTTTGTAGAATTTCAAAGAACAAGACAAAGAAGTCGTGAATGAGTCACGGTAAAAGCAGAGAAACCAATTCATGAATAAAGGTTGTCAAAAGGAGACAGACGGTACGCCAAGTGCATATCGTACATATCCAACATTCATGAATGTGTTTCGTGAAATTGAGAAAAAGAACAAAAGGTGAGACATATGCAGAGAGTGAGGGAGAAAGCCTGCTGATAATTGGTTAATTTACCGATTCGCACTCCCAGTGAGGGCGAATTGTGGTTAACAACAGATTTTCCTCTTCATAACATATACCTGAGAACATGATGGTGAGGAGAAAGGAAAGGAAAAGGAAAGGAGTTGAGTGACGAAACTTGCTAGAGACTGGACTAATTTCCACTTCAAACTCCATGTGAGAATGAAACATGATCAACCAGCAGATTTCCTGACTCTTTACAATTGTTAAAAGGATGAGGAGAAATTTGAATACACATTAACAAAGAGACTAATCTTTTGCGTGTATTGGGCAAAAGATTAGGGGTCATTTTAAAAACTCCTGCGTGATTGTGAGAAAAGACAGACCCTTGCTCCAATTTCACAAACCTGGGGGGTTTTCTTATCCGTTCCCCAGACAACGAGTTGGGTGGTTTTGTGCTCAATCGATTAACTCCCACAGCACTATGCCCCATAGTTAGCAGTGAAGCTACAAACTAGTCCTTTTGGGATAGTAGATACTCCTGGGCTTCTTTCCTTTTTGCAAAGAAGTAAAAAAAACAGGAGGTCCACGGGCATTGGCGTTGAATGACAACAAAGGGTTGTGGACTACATTTCGTAGATCGCACACAAAAGGTTTGATATTATTTCGTTCGCACGACTCATGGTAAGTGTTTTAACGTCTCCACGTATAGTGTATAAAAACATGTAAGTACATACAAGATAAAACTCAATTATAGACAGAAGTCAAGAGTTTATACAATGCCTCTTAAAGAAGATGGCAAGGCCGATATTATGTCGTTCGCACGAATCACGGTAAGTATTGTTATTACGTCTCCACGTCTCGTGTACAAGGGTTGTACACAATTATACATACAAGTGGTACTCATGACAAATTAATGACACACGACCAAAATACAAAAGCGGTACTCATGACAAATGAATGACACACGACCAAAATACAAAAGCGGTACTCATGACAAATGAATGACACACGACCAAAATACAAAAGCGGTACTCATGACAAATGAATGACACACGACCAAAATACAAAAGCGGTACTCATGACAAATGAATGACACACGACCAAAATAGATTGTACAGAAAGGGTGGTACTCATGACAAATATGTCACACGACCAACTCAATAACATTTAGCTATGAGCAAAAGTGATTATGACGAACTTCTCGTATCGTGGCAGGTATTTTAAGGATCCCTCCTATGACGGTGGATGTTCTAAGGATCTCTCCTATAATGTAACAGGGTTACGTTTAAATACAACACAATAAACGTTAACAATGCTCGTTTTAACACATTTTATAAAGATTCGTTAGATTAACTAACTCCGTAGCCCAAGAGCGTACGACAGAGAAGATAGACAATTTGATGCTACTTCATGTGTTACAAAATACAAGGGTGATGGCAGAGTATAATTCTACTTACACCAAGTATTTAAAACAAAGACAGACCTATAATGGTTTTACATACTGTCTGTTGTGGCAACCTGCAGTGAGGAAGACCAAAAAAAAGGGACCAATTACGGTTTTACATACCCTTTGTGCAGTTACAAACATACCAGGTTATGTGCAATTTGGGTTGCAAATACTTGGTTAAATGAACACCTAAAAGTTATGAATTCCAAAATCAGGATGACCATAAGGTTTTATTAACCTGTCTCGTAGGGTTGAAACGTGTCATATAAGACATACGTAACGTACAAGCAAAAAACAAAATAACAATAAAGCAGTGGCTTTGTTATAACAACCAAAGACCGGATGATTCGGTTTTACGTACTTTAGTTGAAACGAGCCAAATTGATTTATATACAGGGTTATAAAGACCAATCATTGGTTTTATAAATACAAGTTCCAAAATGGACGTGTCGATATCCAATTTTGGTACAAGAGCATGAATTTGGGTAGGACGCCATCAATTTTTAATTTAAGAGGAAAAAATTGAAAAAAACTTATATACACGAGGGGCGACTATGTAAGTAACCACTGTTTGATTTTCATGCTAGAGATACCTCGGAAGGTTTTACAACTCATGATGAACAAAATAAAAGGACAAATTGTAAAGATAGTTAACTGGTTCTGAGTCGGAATTTAACACTTTGGAATTTACAAAACCCGACTTCTAGAACGACACGCCGATGGGCAATTGTCAACTACTTTACATGAACAAAATAAACAGGTGAGAAAGTTCCTTTCCACACGACAAAAATGCAACAAAAAAATAGGAGAAAAATTACAAAATTACATGACAAGGCAGGGTATGACGTGGCATGAACATTGCGTAGTGTACGTGTTGAGACAATAAATGGGCTCGCGACTTCCCAAACATTGAAACTCGAAATGTGTCTCCGTTCCAAAGTGATCAGTTTTAGAACAGGTGAAAAAAAAATAAAAGAAAAAAAAATTGTCGTGAGGGAAAGAAAAAACAGTGCAAAACAACATTTGAAAGTAACTTCAAAGAGAGTACGCATTAATTTACAAAATAATTTACAACTTGTTTTATTTACGAAACGATGGGCATGTGATTGACACAATACACGCCTGACGTAGTAAGACTCTGTAAGCTTACAAAAAAAATGTGATACATACTGGATCATTTTACGTTTGCTGAGATAGTGGGGGCAGTTTTACTTGACTCCTCACTTCCAGACTTTACAATGTCCTTAATGTGGTAATTACCAATGTGCTTTCCAGATGAGTCAGACAAGGAGTACACTAGGTCTGATATTTTCCTTAGGACTTTGGCCTTCACGAAACGTGGTGCCAGCTTAGCAGAGAAATACATGGCTCCTTGGGAAAGTGTGTTGTTCTTTCTCCAAACTATGTCTCCTGTATTGAAGGTGACATGTTTTCTACGTAAGTTATATCTGTCCGCACTCTTTTGGTGAGCCAGGAGCAAAGCATCAGTGACTTCACTGTAAATGGCCGACAGTTCTTCCAAGCGATGGGCATAGTCTGCGGTAGGGTTGCTTGTGGTGGCAGATGACGTAGGAAAGTTTGTGTCCCTATGTAGAGAACCATGGACGACTTGTTCCATACCGTGTTTTAAGAAGAAAGGTGTGTAACCAGTGGCCAGATTAACAGTGTTGTTCATAGCGGCCTGAATTTTATCTAGGTTTTTACACCAAGTGCGTTGATCTTTATCAACTAGAATAGCTAGAGCTGTGTTGATTGTTTGGTTGTAACGTTCGACAGTGTTATTTTGGGGAGTGTACAAGGTGTTATAATAAATGTCCTTGATTCCGTATTTGGCAAGAAATTCTTTGAATTCCTGGGCAATAAACTGTTTTCCGTTATCAACAATTACGGTTCTGGGTGTTCCGTAAGGTATAAAAATGTGTTTTTCCAGAAGTTTGATAATGGCGGACGCGTTGGCTCTTTTTAAAGGGAAGATCCAACAGAATTTGGTGAAAACATCCACTACACTAAGTATGTGCATGTGTCCGGCATAACTTCGAGGAAAAGGTCCGACGAGGTCCATTGACAATGACTGTAGGGGTCTGTCGGCACGTTTGGGGTTACCCATTAGGCCGGCAGGTGCTGCCGTGCTATGTTTATAAGCTTTACAAGTTTCACATTTAGAGATGTAATTGCGAATTTGTTTGAAAAGACCAGGCCAGTAATACTTCAAGGAAATCTTTTTATACGTCTTGAAAGTTCCTGGGTGTATAGAGTCGGGAGCACTGTGATTGTCAATTATTATTTGTTCTCTTCCTTCGAGGGGAACGACAAGTTTCCAAGAGTAATCTTCGAGGATGGATAGTGGTGCCTTGCAATTACGGTATAGTTGTCCTTCTTTTATGATAAAATTAGGAAACTTTTGTTGATTATTTTTACAACCTTCGAAGATTTTCAAGTACCATTCATCTTTTGTAGATGGAGGGGGGGCAATTGTGTCAACATTTAATGAAGCCAATTCAATTCTTGAAAGAGCGTCAGGAACAATATTGTCCGCGCCTTTACGGTGTACAACATCAAAATTGAATTGAGACAAACGGGAGGCCCAACGAGCGAGTCTACCGGAGGGATTACTTAAAGAGATCAACCATTTCAAACTACTATGGTCTGTGACTACAGTAAATTTGCTACCGTCTATGTAACCGCGGAAATGGTGAACAGAATCCAATACAGCCAGTAACTCCTTTTCGGTAATTCCGTAGTTTTTCTCGTGTTTATTTAATGTACGGGAAAAATACGCTACAGGGTGTTCGCCATCTGGGAATTCTTGAGTTAGGACTCCACCGATTCCTACGTTGGAGGCATCCGTGTGGAGGGTAAAAGAGAGTGCAAAATCCGGGCAATTCAGAACGGGGGCTTTTTGAAGGGCATTTTTTAAAGTTGTAAACGCTTTTTCAGTTTCAGCAGACCATCGGAAGTTGCTGACACCTTTACGGGTGCCGGTAATTTTATTTAAAGGGGCTGCAATTGTGGAAAAGTCTTTGATGAATCTTCTGTAGTAACCTGCAAGTCCAAGGAAACCTTTGACTTCCTTCGCGTTTTTGGGTCGGGGAAAATTTGCCATGGCTTCCACCTTAGCGGGGTCTGTTCTTAGACCTTTTTCGTCGACAATGAATCCCAAATAACGTAAACGGGACTTACAGAATTCAGACTTCTTCAAGTTGATGGTTAAACCAGCGAACTTGAGTTGTTGAAAGACCTTTTCCAACATTAATAGGTGTTTTTCAAAGGTGTCGCTGACGATGATGAGGTCGTCAAGGTAACAAAACAGGCTGTTATCGACTTCAGGACCGAAGAGTTTGTCCATCAGTCTTTGTAATTCGGCGGGGCTGTTCTTTAGACCAAAGGGTAATCTTTTAAAATGGAACATTCCCCTACCAGGTACAACGAAAGCAGTTTTTTCACACGATTCTGCGTCCAAGGGTATTTGCCAAAAAGCTTTGCTTAGGTCAACAGAGGAGATGAACTTGGCGTTGCGCAGTTGGTCTAAGGTCGCGTGGACGTAAGGTAAGGGGTATGCGTCAGCTTCCGTACAAGAATTTAAACGTCTACTGTCAAGACAGAAACGTGCGGAGCCATCTTTTTTAGAAACCAAAAGAGTTGGGTTGGTCCATGCACTTCTGCTGGGAACCACCACACCCATTTTTAACATTTCATCAAGTTCTTTTTCCAAAAGTTTAAGCTTTTGGGGGGCTAAGTTGTAATAACGTTGCTTTATGGGTGGGCCATTGGTTTTAATGTGGTGTTCTACCAAATTTGTCAAACCCAATCCACATTTTTCGAAAGATATTGATTCGAATTTATTGACCATTTCCTTTAGTTGGAGAGCTTGGTCCGTGCTTAAATTTTCGTGAGGTATTATTGTGCGGATCTCACTAATTTGAGCAGCAGTGGAGGTTTCGCCAAGAGTATTAAATACTTGGGGAGCAACGTTAAAAGCCTTCCAGAAGTCAACGCCAAGGATGAAATTCTGGGATATAGAGGGCACTATTAGAAAATTGATTGTAATTATTTTATTGTTACAATTAATTGGCAGTGCAAGGGTACCGATGACCGGCTGGGAACATTATCCGCAGTCGTCAGGTGTGTTGTTTGTGGCGAAATTTTAAAATCACTGTTAACAAAAGGCAGGTGAGCATTGTTGCCAAGACAGCTGACAGATGCACCGCTATCAAGTAATCCGGAAAAGGGCACATTGTTAACAGAGAAAAGAGCATAGGGTCTCCCATCTTTAGCTTGTTTGCAACAAACCGAGGAAACATTTAAGGTCTGGTTAAAATACTTAATGTGTGATAACCAATCAGTCCATTCTTTAGACCTTGGTTCAGAATGGGTACCTGAGAGGTTATTATTTAGTTTTTTGGCCTCTTCATGTAGAAATTTGGTGGGGGCTTGGAGAAATCCACCTGAGGTCTGACATCGCTTGGGTTTTGTAACCTTTCTGCATTGTGCCTTGATCTCTTGAAAATGTTGCGCAGTTCGTCGCGTGGAGGAGAGCGGTCCCTAGAGTGGTGTCTCTTGGAGGTTCGGGGTTCCTTGGATTCCAGAAGTCTTGCTTGCTTGAAACAAGTAGCGGCCAGGTGGCCTACTTTTTTGCAAAAGGAGCACACTTTTTTGTTGTCGAATTCTGGCTTTAAACCAGACGAACGGCTTGGCACAACCACATTATTCGACACATTCTTTATGTTTTTCCTATCCTGGTACGATTCCAGGAGGAGGCAGACTTCGTTTAGCTGGGCCAGGGATGCAATTTTTTGTGAGGTGATGATGTTCTCGTATTTGCTTAAAAGGCCATCAGTTATGACTGGTAATAGTTCAGCTTCCGGAACAGGATGTGAAAGCTTGATGTTGATGGATTCAGCCCTTTCTATGAATGTAGCCACAGGTTCATCTACTAGTTGTTTAATAGATAGTAGAGATAGTTTGATCCGGTGCTGGGCCTCCTTTTTTCCAAAGCTAGAGATTAGGGCAGCTCTGAGTTTACTCCAATCTTTGCATTTAGTCTTTTGGATGCGGTGCCACGGAATTAATTCTGGGGAGATGAGTTCTATAAAGTTTCTCCGTAGAATCTCGAATGGGATATTTTTGATTGTAGCCGTTTCTTCAATACGGTCAATGAAATCCAGCACATCGGAGACGCCATTATATTTGACTTTCCAAGAGGATAAATCGTAAGTTTTATCTTGTGTCAAGATGGGTGCGACGTCCTGTTTTATCATTACATGCGGCGTAGGTTCTTTGTCAAGATTATCCAAAACTTGCGTAGCCGAACATGAATTATTTTCGTTGGAGGGGGCGAGGTTTATTCTCCTAATGTACTTTTTGTTGAATAAAAGTGCATATGCCTTCAATGTAGATTTAGATTTGCTTGATGGCGAGAGTCCTCTATCCCTTAAAGCAGCTTGTAAGTGGGCTTTGGATAAACTATGCACATTGGGAATGGTACCCAAGTTGGATGATGTAATAGTTTGCTTGTCCTCCATTGTGAGTTTCCTGGGTGGTGAGGAAAAGAAAAAAAAAAATTGGCCAGGGGTTTCCTTTAGAAAGCGCAAAAATTAATTTTTGTGAGGCACTTTTCACTTGGTGGTCACTGTTGGCACTTCCAAATGTGTTTTGTGTACATGACACCAGAATTCTTGTCAAAGAGGGGCAGACGAGAAAAAATTTTGCGTGGAAAGACCTTAGTGGTAAAGGTTTTTGTATTTTACTGACCACTTTTGAGAAAACTGTGAAATTCACAAGTATTTATTTATTTTAGAAAAGTTTTTCCAGGACTGACCTTTAGAAAACAGGTCTTTTATTTTCACAAAAACACTTTACACTGAGAAAGGCACTAAAGTTCACAAAAGGCACATTTCTGGCAAATAAAGGACAAACTTCCGGATGAAAATGACTGAATATGGGGTTTATTGCATCCAACCATATTAAAATTATTTTATTTATTCATGGGATCAGTCATTGGTTTCATTATTAATCCACTTTTCACTTATGTAAGGGAAAAAACACAATTCACTTTCACTTATGCTGAAAAAAAAAACAGTACCTATAATGTACAATGGGGAAAGAAAGTCATTATTTTGTCCATTTGGAGAAACATTAAATTGTACTAATTTGACAGACACAAGTGGGCCGATTGGTATATTGTGCAGAAATAATAAAAATACGTAAGTCCGAAATTTTCATTAAGGAATTCGCAAAATAACTGGGGTTCCAGAATCAAATTCATAATGATGATTTCCGTTGGTAACCCAGTTCAGTCATAAAAACGGTTTGGATTTAAAACGCAGCCTAGCAACAGTCGGTTGGGATTCCGGCGGGAACAAAGCATTTGCGCGCAAACCAGAGAATATCGCGTGAAACAAAGGGCCGTTGGATTTGGGCGCGAATAACTGTTGTTAACGCGCCCGCCGTTTGGAGACGCGTGCGCAATCAGATTCGTGGCGCCTCGGGTGCTCAAAATGGCCGTTGTTTCAACTTGCGATGCAATTTATAATTCCAGTCAGATCTGTTATGGATCTGATTTACATATTGGTTTCTGTGGTTTTTTCACAGGATTCACTGTAGAATAACAAGGCATAATTAATGTTTTACAAAATAGTTGTTGTGCGGGAAGGATTTTGACAGAGTAAGGTCCCGCAAAGTGACCGGGATAGAGAAAAAAAATTCCAGCCCCACGATCGGGCGACAATTGTTAGGGTACCCCGATGTCGGCTTTTAAACCAACATCAGCACACCAACTCGTCCCTGGCTAGCTCTCAGCGGGACAAGGGTACTCTCTATTCAGGGGTGAGCCGCTCAAAGCTATGGAATTCCTCTCCGTCCTCCGGCGTCCCACGGGATCCACACCGGCCAACAAATCCTCCCGCCGAAGCAGAATAATAACAAGTTAAATCATTTAGACATGTATTGTAAACTCAAACACATACATAGGTTTCTACAGTACAATTCAATTACAAGAAATGCAAATTACACAAACCTAGCTAAAGTGTTTAACTCTCTCTGACTGTCTCTCAAAACGAAACTCTCCGAGTCGTGGTTTCCGCGGGGGCCCTATATTTCACTGAATTACGGACAACATTTAAAGGGGAAATCATGATACAGCTTACATGTAGGTGGACAGGAACCTCGTCTCATGTGGCAGCTTCATCAGGCACTTTTGTAGTCTAAATAGACCGAACTATAGTGCGGCCAAAGGCCTATTATACTCAAAGGTATTTCAATAATAACTCGCGGCCCATTGAATTGGTCCGCCGCCCGAGAGCGGGCCGCTAGCGTGTGTTCGCAAAGGCGATCGGATCTCTTCTGTGGAGCGGAGTGGCCGCGGGATGCCGAGAGTGGCAGGGTACGGGGCGAGGCAAGGAGAAACAGGATACGGCGCGGGGAGGCGGCGGCCGAGCCGTGAGGACAGCTGCGTTCTCGAAACTACTCGCTTCAAGGGCGTATCGTAACAATAATTAAGCATATTCGCATTAATAACAGGTACGTTTAAATATTCAACATGGATATTGTTAATTTGTCTTATTTTCAAACCACACATCACTACGACTTCTTCAAGATAACACAGAGAAGAACAGATCTCTAGCACAGCATAATATGACAAGAAGAATGGTGGTTTTGAATGATATTTCTAATACAGTACCTACCCATCGAATTACTTGATTACTCTTTTTTCGTGAATACTGCACAAGAGTACCAACTGCTTCCAATCGTTCGGCATTCCCATTCGGGGTGTGTTGTGAGGCTGAAGGTAGTGGAGAGGTAAGGAGACGAGTAAGGGGAAGGTGGGAAAGTACCTGGCTTTATTATAATTTTGTTTTTAATATTTTTCGTTTAGGAGTTAATATCATCTTCAATTATTAAGAATGTAAAGCCTTCAGGTCAGAGGTGGCTTTAATACTCAATAATAGAAAGTACTTGCGATTGACACAAGCTTAATTTGTTTTTTAAAATTTATATTTTTTATGTGAATAACGCACAAGAGTCCCATCTGCTCCCCTCTGGAGCCAATGAGACTATGGCATCACCATGTGAGGCTGAAGATAGTGGTAGCGGCAGAGGGAGGTAGCAAAGTAACCGGCCATTTTTTTCTGTCACCATACACAGCTAAGGCCGTTTTCAATTCTGAATGGAGGACTTACAAATGGACCTATTTTAAAAAATTTATTAATTATTGTGAAATAACACAAATTAATCATGATAAATTTATTTGCGCACGCTGGGATTTGAACCCACGATCTTCGGATTGCTAGTTGAGAGCTCTACCTCTCGACCACGGAGGCCATATATCCGCCATTAAAGTACTTTTATACATATGTATATTAAAATTTATCAGACATCTTATTGATGGCTTATTCCGATCCATTGGACAAAATTCTCAACAACTGTCAACACGTCGCTTTAATCAGTCAGATAACTGTCAGGACTGTCAAAGGATTCTCAGAACTGAAGGACTTAATCCATCGAAGCCTTATTTAACAGCTTTCAAAAAGAGCTAATTCTTCAAAAGATTCCGCTCAAAAGAAAATTAACGACTTGTAGACTTATCGAATTAAATTTAAGTGATAAGTTCATCGAGGTTTTAACCTTTTAGTTACCAAGTTAAAAAACTTCAATACAATCATAAGATTACATGCCAGCGTTACCCTCATACTTAAGATGAAGCCATACTAAATAATGCAAAATCATACAAAATCGTAAGTTTTAGTTTTGAAAATTTGACCGCTTAGAAGTATTATAGATGCTTCAATTAAATACTGCGTGCAGAACATACTTTGGCCCTTAAAAATATCGGTAATTTTTTTTAATAAGTCTTTTAATAAGCTAAGAAAAAAATAAAGTATTCGGTCTATAAAAACCATTTTTAGCTGAAAACTCTCCTACTTATAAACACATTTTCGGATATGGTTTTATTGCATAATGTGGCAAATTCAGTTTCTTATATAATTATCGCGAAAAAAAATGATATTTACGCCCGAACCTCACAAAATAAAATATAATATGCATATTCGCGTTGGTATTTTTGACATCACGGCGACAATACGGCAGTCGACGAATTTGTTATATCAAAGTGAACCTTATACCTTCCACCGAAGAACGACTGGCAGCCGCCCCCCTGTCTTCCGTCATTACTCCTCCGAACGGAGCGGAGAGCAGTCGTGTTATGCTCCGCGCCGCTTATTTTCGTGAAATCAATTTAAAAATTCCGTTTTATTGCTATAAACAATGCATAAAAAAGGAATTAATGTTTTTTACAGGCCTTTACGAAATCAACATGTAAAAAAAAATCTCAAATATCTTTTCCAACCTTTCCAAAAGCTTTTTCTCAAGTATTTTTAAACTCCTCCCATAAAAGGGCGTGAATTCCGATTTCGATTTTTTCCTGTACTAGTGGATCGCCTTAAGTGATTCACACATCAATCGTCCCGTTGATTAGTCACACATCTCCAAATACAAAGTTTTTAGATAATAAGGAAGGCAATGTTCAAATGCTACCCACAAATCAAATATTATTTACGTATCTGTGTTTTACATATTAAATATGCTATTAGAAAACACTGGGAGGCATAGCGATCTGGTACATTAGTATGAGATTTTGAAATATCCTACAAGTGACCCAAAACATCATTTTTTGTTTATTTTGTGTGCAATATAATTGATTGTGTGGTGTTTATGACTAATTTGAGTATTGTACCAGATAGAGGGTACACTTTTACATGTAACTGCATACTCAATTCAGATTTCGATTTTTTGGAGATGTCTGTCTAATCAACTGGAAGGTAGGTATTTCCACGTAGAAATATGTTTTTTTAAATAAATTTAAATATAAGTTAATACCTTGAAGCCAAATAGCTACTAAAAATGTTCAATAACCAAAATGCAAAGATTTTTCTGTCCGAATTTTCTAATCTAAATTAATATATCTTCTTTGAGCTTATAACGATATTTCTACCAAAATGATTTGAAATCTAAGTGTCACACGTGAAGAAAATATGCCATATATAATTAATATATTTATTGAAATGCCGAAACAGCTATCAAAATAATAAAAAAACTAAAATATTTGCATAACATAATAGTATATAATTACATTACATCTGCATTTTACATTCCCCGATATAACAATTTTTCCATCATCAATATTTGGACAGAGTATTGGCACATTGCTAGTCATTACAAAGGATAATCCCACCAAAACCATGGTTTCAACAATTCCCATTGTTCCCAAAAATAAATTTCCACACTTATTCGAATGAGAATTGGACATTGTTCCATTCCTTCTCATCTTTTTAAAATTCACGTGCTTGAATCATCAAATTGTACAATCGGAACTCTAATCCGACAGATTTATTGGTTGTAAACAAAAATCCTTTCTTCTATCAAGCCTTATCTAAAATTGCCTCCCCTCCATTCAACATCTGATCTCTTCTAAGTCTGAAGTTTGAAATTTGCCCATCTAAATAAAAATAAATGTAGGGATATATTCACCTTCACCCTCTCCATAATTTGATATGATGGCCTAGAATACCCTTGAAAGGTGAAAGTCTTGCGAAACATTCAAAACAAAGTAGTTAAATGAATTTAACACAAAAGCAAGTATTTTATGATATAAATATAATATTATAAAAAGGCGATTTTATGTATCTAATTGTTATTGTCTAAAACTCTAAAATAATTACCATGGAAATATCGGACGATGTCGAGTAGTAATATGTTTTATGAAATGTAAAAATTCTACCATAAAATCTTTTTGCTCATTAAAAAACAGTTTTTAAAACAACTATAAAATAGATTTACGGCTCTTGATAACCGCTAACTACTTGATATATGTTAATAAAGTATAAAAGTAAAAAAGCAAGGGAGGTTTATGGGACTAGCCAGGTTTTCCAAACACAATAAAAAATATAATATAACTATTTTAGCACAGTTTTGATAAAATGGTTCAGAATGATGAAATAACTTGTGGCGTGGTATTTATAATTCTTAAAACATCGCTATATGGTTTAAATTACTTGATCACATCAACGGACTTTTTCGAATCAGATAAACAAAAATTTTAACAAAACACAAAACGACTTCAAAAAATGCACTAAAAAGTAAAAAATAATTTCGTACGATTGTTATTTTTGGAGTCAGTGTCAGCCAAGGTAACTACATACATAGGTAAGTTATAAGTGAGATGTGGAGATCTTGGCTGACACCGACTCCAAAAATAACAATCGTACGAAATTATTTTTTACTTTTTAGTGCATTTTTTTAAGTCGTTTTTTGTTTTGTTAAAATTTTTTGTTTATTTTTTGATTTTTAGTGACGAGCGTGCGTAAAGACGTTTTACTTCAAAAAAAATCTGTTGGCGTAATATTGAGTTATTCGTCCATTTGTCGCGCACATACTTATTGCAAATTTAAGACATATATGGTTTTCTCATGGATTCCATTCTCAGAACTGGACCAAATAAGATGGGACTACACGGGAAGGACCAGCTTTCTAATAAAAAAAGAATCATCAATATCGGTTCACCCAATCGAAAGTTCTGAGGTATTTGTTACCTATTAAAAAAAATAATAAAAAAATTTAAAAAATACCGTCGAATTGATAACCTCCTCCTTTTCGAAGTCGTTTAAAAAGAAATGTTAAAGTTTGTTATATTACAAAGGATCGGATAATGTTGGCATTAAACACAATAAATCAAAAGAAATACTTCTTTAGAAGTAAATTTAATATCGTGATCATTAATATGGTGATATTTAAGGTGATATTTAATATGATGTAATTTGATTACATGATTTTTTAATATAGTGATATTTAAGGTGATATTATTTAATATCGTAAAATTTGATATTATGATTTTTTAACAAAGAGATATTTAATATCGTGATATTTGATGTAATGATTTTTTAATATGGTGATATTTGACATCGTGGTATTTAAGTGGACACGAGTATTTAATATCGTGAAATTTGTAATCACGGTTTTTTAATAGTCATATTTAATATCGTGAAATTTTACATCATGATTTTTAATATCGCGACACTTAATATCTTTTTGCTGGGCTGGTAAAAAAATTGCTCTTTGTCTGTCAAATCAAATGATTTATATGTATATCTTTATTTTCCGCCATCGTTTTACTGCATTTTCGTAGTTTAATACTAGTAGTAGGGTTATATTAAGCCGTTTATTCCAGGGAACAAATAAGGTAATATATTTTAGCAGCCGCGAGGGACAGCAAGTTATGTTAGTGTACACAGTGTAGTGTAAACTATAAAACACACAGTACTGTACCTATATATTGCACTAAATGGTACAGTATATTAAACTCAGTATTAACCTTATCAGACCCGAATTAAAACTGGCAATGGTAGAACATATTTAACGGATAACCAACACCTCTGCCATAGGTCACCCCAAGTGATTCGCTACGTTTGGTGACTTAGCAGGGGCGCCCGGGTTCATGGGGTGAGGTTTGCCAAGGTCTTGGCGGTCGATGTGTTTGCCCACGTGTTGTGTTACGGGCCGGATCGAGAGAGACTGGTTGGAGAGGTATTTTGACCTCTCCAGCCAGAATCCCTCGACCCATTGCCTTGCACCGCAGTTGAAGAGATGGATTCATACGCCCGTCACTCCTGGACACCCTGACCCACAGATTCCTACCCAACCCTTATACCTATTTCCTTTACAGAACTTCCTCTCATTCCTTTTCTCAAAAAACCCTCCACGCTATATACCCTAAGATGACATAGTTCCACACAGGAGGCCCTGAAGAAAATAATTTTCCTCAGGGCCTCCTGTGTGGAACTATATAATAAAAAACATTTTTTTTTCACTAAGTCTAACCTATATTGAAAGAAAGGTAAATGCAGGTAACTCATTGATGCCGTTGGCGTAAACAAAAAACTGAAGCTAGCCAAAGAAATGAAGCTAGCCGTCCATAATACAGAGCTGGTACCCACCCTGATGTATGGCAGTGAGGCATGGAACATGCAGACGATGGTTGAAAGTAGATGAAATGCTGTAGAAATGAGATCCCTTAGGCGTATGTGTAGTAAATCCACGCACGATCGTGTTAGAAACGTGGAGATCCACAAAGAATGCAAGGCTGATGTAAACATAATGTGAAAGACTAAGAAAGGGATGCTTCGATGGTTTGAGCATGTAGAGCGAATGGACGAGGAAATGAGTGTAAGGAGAATATATGACGGCAATGTGAAAGGTAGAGGAAGTCGGGGAAAGACGTAGCACGATCAAGTGAATCAGATATTTGAGACGGGCCATGTCAGGAGTCAGAATAATAGAAGTGTATGTACGAGACGATGTATGAATGTGAATGAGGTAAAGAGCGTGTGTTTGGAGGTCCTTCCTCTCTACCTACCCCTGCGGGGAAATGGCGTGATTATGTTAGGTTAGGTTAGTTAATTATGTTAGGTTAGGTAAGGTTAGGTTTTGTTGGGATAGTTTGGGTTAGGTTAGATAAGGTTGGGTTAGGATATTTTTTCGGGGATATTTTGTCGGGGTATATTTTGTCGCGAGAAAAAAGTCGCGGAACAAATAAAAAAAAATCTGAAATTTATGTATTTTCAATTGTACGTTCGGTACGAAAGGGTTAATGGTTTAGTTCAGATGTCGGGTTCGAGGGATTAACATAACGTTATCTAAATAAACACACTAAACTTGCCTGTGGAATAATTGAACCTAGAAATCTACAGTCATAGTTCACTGGAATGTTAACCAAATGTTGTCTTACAATATTAGAGACTTGAAAATTTCGCATTTGCGATAACGCGAATCCGAATTCCTCATTTTTTATGCACAAAACGCGGATTTTATTATTTGGTTAACTTCATTGTGCCATGTTATCCTCAGACGTCTTCGACTTCTTCTACTATTCACATTAGAAATATATATATCAAATTTTTATAAGAAAAACTTTCTTTTAATACTTTTTTTAAGGTTATTCCCATCAGTGAAATATATGAAATATATTAGAAAGATTGTTTCCAATGAAAAGGGTAGTTGCCGGTAATATGGAGAAAAATAATTAGTTGATAATAATGTAATTCTAAAATTTGAAAATATGAGATTGACAAATATGACGGTTTGACAGAAGGTGGCAATAGCGAAATTGGTTAACGCGCTCGTTCCGGTTAGACGGAGAGGTCTGGGTTCGAGTCCCAGTTGCGACCATTGTCTTTTTTCTGTTTTTCTGTGTCTTGTTCTCTTTCATATTTTCGTTTAGATTATTATTGTTAACTTATTCTATATATATATATATATATCGATTGTCCAGTCTAGTTGATTAGTCAGAAATCTGCGAAAAGTCGATATATGAGTTGAATTAGGGCCTCAGGGGAACTCAGGGCCTATGTCATCTTTGGGGATGATGTGTGGAGGGTATTTTTAGGGAAGGAAGGATAGGATATTATGGGAAGGAAAGGGATATTAGGGGTGGGTAGTAATCTGGAAGTCATTGTGTCCAGGAGTGACGGACGTATGAATCCATCCCTCCCACTGCTGTGCAAGGCGATGTTCCGAAAGATTACGGTTGAGGGACTCCCTAAGCCATTCTCTCCCGTTCCGGCCTACCATGCAGCTCGTGGGCAGACGCATCCGCCTCATGAACCCGGGCACCCAAATTGTGTAATAACAGTTATATATAAAAATATGTAGTAACATATAAAAATGTACCCTTTTTCTGGTACAAAACTAAGATTACTCATAAAAACCGCCAAATCAATTTGTATGGTTTCTATTATATATAATTGTGAGCTCTGGCATTATGAAATGTGTATAAAAAATTGCAATAGGTGATACGCGAGCTATTTTAAAACTGTATGTACCGGGACTGAACGTATAGAATGCGGAAGGGGGGATGGGAACTCGGGAGGGGGGTTAGCGGGACGGTGGAAGCGGGAGAGGGGAGTGGGGTGAAGGAAGGCGGAGAGGGAACCCATGAGGGAAAAGGGACGTGGAAGAGGAAGGGGAAGTAGAAGAGGAACAGGATGAATGGGAAAGGACACGCAGGGACATCAATATCTTTATTAAGTGGCATAGCAACGCATGCCGTGAACTCGCTAGTGTTTAAATTTACTTGTATATTTAGTTGTTATTGTTGACAGCAAATGCAAAACATGTTTGTAAGGTGGTTTCAACCTTCTTCAAGGTGGGAAATTTAATATCGCTGGAAAATATAGCATAGGAAAAGTTTATTAAATTTATATCCCAGGTTTGGCTATAATTCTTTCTATGGCACATGGCAATACGTAGTCATGTAAAAGCTAAAGGATATAAATTTGATCGTAAAAATGTAAGTGACACCGGTGTTTCTTTGCGTAGACAGGTCCGAACTAGTAAACGATAGGGCGTTTATTATGTAGGGGGCGGCGGGGCTAGTTGTTACAAAAATGAAAAATATTTTTTTATTCATAGGAACAAAAGAACATTTATTATAAATTGTTTACACTTTTATCAACAAATTAACATTTTTTTGCAATAAAAATATAAAAGATTAAAATTAAACATTAAAAAAATGCGGCGGGGGCACAAAAAAAATTGATACCGTGTTAAATTGGTTTATTGATTCCGATGAACATTTTTTCTTTATCTTAAGTCGCTACTTAAATATTTGTCAGATTCACAATATTGACAAACAAATAAACTTTGTAATTTGGGAGGCGGGAATGGGTACCGCCGCCCCAGGAACCTTTATTGGATAACCAACACCTCTGCCATATTTTCGTTATTTGTTTTTGGGGTGTTATACCTCATTCTTTAGCCAATGTTTCGGACAGCGTTGCAGTATCCATCATCAGGGCAGATCCGACCTCGGTCACTCTAAGTGATTCACTACGTTCACTGCCCGGGTTCATGGGGTAAGGTTAATCTAGGTCTTGGAGACAGATGGCCAGGACACACTGAACCCCAGATTCCTGTAAATTAAACACGAGTTTTGAGGAGACAGAACGAACTGGAACGTTTATTTGAATAACCTTTTAAACCATAGACAAGATAATCATATACAGCAGATCATTTTGATAAAAGAAATTAACAATTCCTACTCACTCCTTAAACCCCTTTCCTTCCCAGAACTCTCCTCTCCTTCCTTTCCTTAAAAAAACTCCACACAGCATCCCCAAAGATGATATAGGATAGAAATAATTTTCCTCAGGACCACCTTTGTGGAGCTCATGTAAAAACAAAATTATCACCGGTAACACAAGAAATATGAGCCCAATTGATGCATCGGATCCGTTCCTCAGACGTTCTTCAGTTGAAGCAGGCGTAACTCTCAAAACACATCAGACATAGGCACTTTGCGTTTTTTTGAGTCCAAAGAAGAACAGTCGGCCTTATTTTTATCAAGCATCTATATGGGGTACATTGTTTTATGTAACAACTGGCCCCCTAATCACTGTAACAACTTGCCCCATTAACGAATTTCACATTAAAAACGTAATATCATTTACACGAAATGTACAACAGTTAAGATAAATGTTTAGAAACTAAGCAGAAGGGTGTAAAATATAAATAATATAATATGAATTAACTTACCTATTATAGTAAGGTGACAATATAACTTCAAATTTTTCCAACGAAAGTACTTTGCACACGCGATATTCAATTTTATAAATTAGATTTTTTGGAATATACGTTTTCCTTATTATTTTCAATTGTATTGTTTAAGACAAGATTTTTATGCATAGCACAAAGGATTACAATTATTATAAGGAATAATTATTAGCCTGAAATACCCAGCTTCAATGAAAAAATTCGAGTCCCGTCGGCGGCATGTATCTTTTCTCGGGAGATTTTTTCAATGTAGATGAGCGTTTCAGGTGAATAATTATTGCTTATAATAATTTATACGTTTTCCGTTAACGTTTTGTGGGTTTCTGTGGTCGGCTAATTCACGCATGTCCACCATAGACCTACACGCAAAAATTCGCTCTGGTGCGTCATTTATCGAGGATGTAACAAATAACAACGTGCCTCGCCTTCCCCTATATTAAATATATCTAAATACTCAGTAATTAACAAAGGAAATCACGTTTAGAGCAGAAAAGAGTTGTCATAAAGTACATTGTAAATTACAAAGATAAGGTTTAACTATTTTCATGACGCCACAGCTCAGCGTTTGAGTATTTTTTAATGTTTTCTTGATTTTTCTTACATTTTGTTTCGTATGAGTTTGGGATAGTTTGATTAGACGACGTTGGGTGTTAAATTGATACGTTAAATTAACGTTGTACGACAAACGGGTATTTTGCAACGCGAATAATGATATTTTAACATTTTGATAAAAAAAATGGTTGTACTTATGTTTTTTTTTTTAAATAGATAAATGAAAGACGTTTTCGATAAGTTCGTCGCAGTTCATTAGAAAGAATCGAATCTAAAAGTCACAGTTCCAAGAAATATTTAGAATGTAAATTATTGCTGATTTATTTTATAAACCAGAAAATCGCAAGAATATATATAAATACGCGTTATCGCAAACGCGAAATTCGCAGTTCGCCTCTGATTTATTTCACACATATTACGGGAGAGCTAAAAGCCTTTACACTGTCCAAAGATAAAATACCTTTTTGTTATTATTTTATTCCTTCGCCGCCTCTGTCCGTAGCTTCTACTACGTGCCCTGGTTGTAGATGACGTGATGGAAGATAGTAAAGGAGAAGGGCCGGATCTAAGATAACTAGATAGAATACGGAAGATGCGATAGGTGAACCGCTGTCAGATAGTGGTACGGAGATATTAATTTCAGAAAGCTGACACTAGCCAAACATGTGCCCTCTAATCTCAAACAGCAGTAACTAAAACATTAATTTCAATAAATAAAATTTATTATTTTTAATAGCCATCAGGCCTAGCACTTGCAAATAAATTCATGGGATGGGGTTTTGTCTAGGTCTTGGTGGCTAATACGTCTTGAGGATCGAGAGAGACTGAGGGAGGTCTTTCATCCTCTCCGGCCGGAATCTCTCGACCCATCGCCTTGGTTCACGGTTGGAGGGATGGATTTATATATCCGTCACTTCTAGACACACTGACCCCCAGATTCTTACCCATCCCTCATGCCTATTTCCTTATCAAAACTTCCTCTCCTTCCTTTGCTTAAAAAAACCTCCGCACAGCATCCCCTAAGATGACATAGGCCTTGAAGGAAAACATTTTCCCCAGGGCCTTTTGTGTGGAGCTAATGTGAAAGTTTAAACGAACTCAATAAATAAAATTAAAAATCTCCTTTCCATTCCGACTCCCTTCATCCTCACAAATATCCCAATTGAAGATGCCATAGTCCTACTAACTCCGAACCGTTCGGAACAGATTAAGCTCTTGTGCTGAATTCACATTAAAAATTATTCGAATTTTAATTGGTCGCTAATGTGGAGGGCCGTTAAAAGATATTCCAGTGATATAAAATGTAATTTTTTTATTTATTTCTTTTATATATTCAATAATATTATCATTGAATCTATAAAATCAGTTTATTATAAACAAGTTATGCTTCGTAATAATTATTACGCGTTAGAGGTATTTCGCCCTATGAAGGAATTGTCAAACTGTCTGTTTGATAATGCCAGTTTGATAATGCCTTCAGAGGGCGAAACAGCTGTCACGTTCAATAATAATTACAAAGCAAAACTTGTTTATAATAAATTGTTTTTATAGATTAAACAATAATATTATATAGACAGAACAATAAGTCATAATAGACCCGATATAGTTTTACATGACAAAATAAAAATAAAACTTATATCATTGATGTCGCTATTCCAAATTCTTGTAATATTCAGAAAACTGTTTCTGAAAAAAATAGAAAATATACAGATTTAGGAAATGAGATTAAAAGAATTTGACATTCTCAGAATATAAAAATATTACCATTTGTTATTTCGGCTACTGGCATTATACCTAGCTCTCTCATTCAAAATTTAGGCGTATTAGATTTGTCAAAGAATTTATATTTAAAAATGCAAAAGTCAGTCATTTTAAATACATGTAGGATTACGAAAGATTTTATAAATATTTATATTGAGGGATCAGTAGAATTAATCGGTCGAATTAGGATTTCATCAGAGCCGAACCCTCTGATATGAAAATATCTGGAGTCGATGAAATATTTTCCTATTATGTTTCTGGCGGATTGACGTATTGTTCTTGTATTGTTTTGTATTTATTATACTTATATGTGCACTTACATTGCGTGGATTTACTAGATAATCATTTGTGGAAAAGTGTGTGGAAGTGTTTAGTCTTTCATTTGGGAAAGATTTAACCCGGACATAAAATCTGGAGCACCGTAATAATAATATAAAAGAAATACAAAAAAATGGATTTCTACAAAATAAACATGATAACAATAAATATGTAAAATGTATATTATTTGTTAATACGTTTGATAAAAATACAGAAAAATAATCAAAGGAAAAACGACAACAAATAAAATTTAAAACTGATTCAAATCTGATTGAAAGCCATTAGCCAGCCATTGAAAGCCATATGAAAGCCAGTATGTATGTTTCCATCAAAAACCCGTATTGGATCATTGTTGGGATTTTTCCCTAATACGATTACAGTCAGGTAAAAAAACCTTTTAACATGTCGACTTCCAAATTCGAGTTTAATAAAATTAAAATCTGGCTATAAAATGTGGAAATTTCGTAAAATGGAATAATACATAATAAAACAAACAAAAATATTTGCGGCAGTCTATTATTTCCTGCACACATACATTACGCATAAATGTTATCTAATGTGATAAATTTGATCAGCTGACAGTCATAAAAATATAACCAGTGGCGGCTCTAGGAGTCCAGAAGTGGAAGGACATTTAAAAAATATATATTATGGTACAATACCAAATTAAATACGATAATATTCATTTGTAAGTAAATCACGAGTCAAATTACATTTAATATAGTAAATTATTTCATGCGACAAGCGTACAATATGCAAAATCAACTTTCGTTTATTAAACTGTCTTTTTCAGACGCATAATATTCATAATCCTCTCTCCCTCATGGCAATGATCCAATTTGTCTTTAAAATCTGAAAATAGTTTTACTAGTCGACATAATGCCATCTCCTTTATTGTATGGCGCGTGAAGAGACAGAAGACATGATATTGGGACATTTTATAAATTGACTCACCCAATCATAGTGCGTGGAAAAGAAAGCTTCCATTGAAGGTGTTAGATGTCACTATTTGCTGCTGCCTGCTATCTCGCGATATTTCAAATACATTAGGAAAATACCAGTTGTTTTGATTTGCATAATATTTCATAACGTTATGTTTTACTATCATCTTAAAATTTTGGGAGGTTTTTGACAATTGACCTGAGGAAAGAAACGCTACTTAATATGACCATTGTGAAAACGTTTGAATCATTATTTGAATCTACTAATTGAAAAGTACGCATGAATCAGGTATCGCAGTTATTCATTCCTTAAAATGTTCACCCGTATTATAGCTGACTGTATTCTGAAAAGAAAATTGAAGGCGGTGCTTACAAACGTTTTTAAAGTAATTGTATTTGTACACGGATGTGGATTGTTGATTCTGGGTTTGTACAAAATGTAATCAGAATTTATTGGTTTCAGGGAGCTACGAAGCTGACAAAGGAGGACATTGAACGAGTATTCTCGCTGTATGATAGGGTAAAGTAACAAAATCAAATATATTCATTAAACACTTTTGTGAATAAAACATAAAACCATTTCTGTGTAACGCAAAAACATTTTGTGATAAAATAATGAATACAAATTAAGCGCATAGATATAGGCAATTTACATAGCACCCTTGACAATTTTTAATTGCCTGCACAATTTTGTATATTAAACTCTTTATGATTTTAAGGCACCGAGATATAGGCACTTTACATAGTAGTCTTTTATGACTTTTAGGCGCCTTGATTAAGGCAATTTACGTATCACTCTTTATGATTTTTAAACAGGCAATTTATAGATATATATTTTAGACCGGTCAGTGGTTCAGTGGGCACAGCGCTTGGGTCTCGCCCGAGCGTCGCGTGTTCGATTCCTCGGCTGGCTAAGTCCTCCACCAAAACACAAGCAACATTTTCGGCTTTCTGTGATGGTAGTCGAAGATTTTCAAACATTGTTGGGTTATTCGTAACCCGGGAATGTTTGTCTTTCTTTAAAAAAAAAAGAGCACCACACATGATTTTTACACATCTAAATGTAGGCAATTTATATAGCACTCTTGCTAATTTGTAGTTGCCTAATTTTAGGTAATTTACATAGCACTCTTGTTGATTTTTTAAACTCCTAAATAAAGGCAATTTATATAGTACGCTTGAGAATGTTTATGCGCCTAGATTTAGGTAATTTACCTGGCACTCTTGATGATTTTTTAAGCGTCTCGATATAGGCAATTTACGTAGCACTCTTGATGATTTGTAAGCGCCTAGAAAATGGCAATTTACGTAGCACTCTTGGTGATTTGTAAGCGCCTAGATATAGGCAATTTATTTAGCACTCTTAAAAATTTTATCAGCGTCTAGACTAGATAATGATATAGACTATTTACTTAGTACCTTGATGATATTTCAGTGCCTAGATTAAGGCAATTTACATAGTTGGTTGTTTTCAGTTGAAAAATGTAATAAGCAGTATTTTTTTAATGAAACACTAGTATATACCTATTGAATTATTTGGCGGGTGGGAGATAAGCCGACGTAGCTCAGTGGTAGAGCAGTTGACCGGATATCGGAAGGACGTGGGTTTAAGTCCCGTCGGCGGCATTTATCTTTTCTCGGGAGATTTTTTCAATGTTGATGAGTGTTTCAGGCTAATAATTATTGCTTATAACAATTTTTTTAAGCACCTAGACATAGGAAATTTACATAGCACTCACTATTGATGATTTACCTCAGGAAAGCAGAAAAAGATATAAGGTTCTTAGCGATTTACTGCAAAAATTTCGATGAAATTTTAGATTTTGTTATTATTATAACTCCCGCACTTGTGTTAAGTTTCTTCTTATTTTACCTTAAACACAATTGAATAATATTATTAACATTTAAATTGTATTTTCAGGATAACAACGGCAGTATTGAGAACGAGGAGCTTAGAGGGTTCCTGAAAGACCTCCTGGAACTGGTCAAAAAGGTGATCAATTATAAATAATTATTATTTTACTTTAAATGTAATTATTGTTCATATTGTTTTACTTTAAATGCGGTTAAACTGATAATTTATCTGTACAAGCTAATAAATAATACACCGATGGCCCAGTTTTCAACTGCAACAAATCCAAAACTATTGTTTTGAGATAATCAATATTTTGATGGTGCGTGTATTTAAAAACATTTGCTGAATTTAAAATTTTAATATTTATTTATTGACGTGCTAACAGAATACATCACGTTGATTATAATTATTACATTAATTTACTAGTAAACTAGTATTCTTGTGTATTTAACATTATTTACCTCAAATGTAAGCCCTTGTTTTTAAAACAATCTTTTCAGTTTTAAACGGGATCAATTCGAAATAGTTTATGTAAAACTGGGTACATCAGAATATTTGGATATTATCAAACAGGATTTCATTCTTATTAATTTTATTGCGGTTTTAAAATGGGAAGAGCCTCTTTCGACGAATCTTTTGATATCATAAATATATATTTTCAATTGTTTTCGTTTAATATTAGGTCATCAATATAATCTATGGAAGTATACTAATGGCCGTTATACACGACACCTATTTTCAGTCCGATTCCAATTAGAGACAAAAGACAACATTTTTCGCTTTACGTGATCGCTGTTTTCATCTCTATTTTCATATATACGATTTCAGTAGGCATCACAACAAACAGTATGGTTCATGTGTTGTTTGCAGTGATGACAATTGAAATCCTAGATATGAAAATAGAGGTGAAAATAGCGATCGCGTAAATCGAAAAATGTTGACTTTTGTCTCTAATTGGAATCGGGCTGAAAAAAGGTGTCGTGTATAACGGCCATTAGTGCCTTTTTTGTGAATATCTCACAAGAGTCTTAGCTGCTCCCGTCTGGAGGCAGTGAGACTATGGCATCCCCAATTGGGGTATGTTGTGAGGCTGAAGATAGTGGGGGAAGGAAATGAGGGAGAGGAAAGTGGAGAAGTACCTGGCTATTCAGATCTGGTCACTAAACACGGCTAAAGCTATTTTAAGCAAAGTTTCAATTCTGAATGGTGGTCTTACACCAAGGCAATACTAAGAGTATCTTTCACTCTGGAACATGCCGCAAATATACTACATATTATTTTTAATAAATAAGTTGTGAAACAACACAAATTAATCAAATAAAAATTATTTTCCCACGCCGGGAATCGATCCCGCGACCCTTTACCCCTAGACCACGTTGGCCGTGTGTGGAGTTAATGTAAAACAAAATCGAGTGCAGTTTACACGCAGTAGAAGCGAAACTTTACCAAAAAAATCTCAACTAATACTAGTGAGATCATAATCAAAGCGACCAATGAGCGAGGTCGATGCGTCGCAGGTGCAGTAATCATAATTTCCGTTTCATCCGAAATCCAAATCACAGCGGGGCTGTAGAAGTTTTACTTCAAAAAGGCGATTAATTAGATACTGGCACTATTAAATCCTTTCGATCTGACAAATAAATTCGGGTTAGACCTCTAGATTATCTTCATTTTCGTAACGCATATTTTAACTGCTATGTTTTTTACATGACTGCAAGATACTTCCCAAATTCAATTGCAATTTAAATAGTGTCTTGGATAAATACACCTTTTTTTTATGGGCGACATCTGCTGACATTCTTACAAGTTAAGGATAAATATTCAATATATTTATAATGTTATGGTAATATTCAATATATTTATAATGGTTTACCATACCATTACACGAGTCGTAAACAAATTTAGATTTTAAATATGTTTTTCTTTTTTTACATCAGCCACACACAGGAGGCCCTGATAAAAAAATCCCTCAGGGCTTATATCATCTTTGTGAATGCTGATTTTTAGAGAAAGAAAGAAGAGGAAGTTCTGGGAAGGAAAAACGTAGGAGGGTTGGGTGGGAATCTGGGGGTCTGTGTGTCCAGGACGGGCGTATAAATCCATCCTCCTTCTGCGGTGCAAGGCGATGGGTCGAGAGACCAGTCTCTCCCGATACGACCCGTCACACAGTACCAAGACCTTGACAAACCTCACCCCATGAACCCGAGCACTCCTGCAAGTCAATAAACATAGCAAACCGCTTAGGGTGAACTATGGTAGAGTTTTTTGTTATCCAATAAATGGTTCTGGGGCAACAATGCCCATACCAACCTCCCAAACTGTATTATTACTAAAATCGTGTTTGTAATTTCCAGGATTACGACGCTCAGGACCTCTTGGACTTCGAAGAGACGATCCTGCAAGGAGTCGACTACAATGACGATGGCAAGATCAACAGAAAGGAGCTCACCATGATCCTTCTTGCCCTCGCCAAACACAACCAAGAGGACGAGGTCAACACCGCTTAGACTAATCACTTTCCCGTAACATTTCCATAAGATATTAACGAAAACCAACCATAGATGGCGGTCAAATGTTAAAAAAATGGTAAAGAAACCATCCCGGAAAGAGACGATTTCGGGTAATAAATGATTAGATTAACTCGACATTTATTTGCGTCGATACGATCGACATATTGTAATAATAAATATAAAATTATGTTTCATTCATCAATGTGTTGTATCTATTTACTGTTTAAATTTATGTAAAAAATGAATCAAATTGTTTTAACTGTATTTTTCTGTTAACCAAAGTTAAAATTTGAAAAATCATAAATTGCTCGTTCGTAGATGGCAGTTATTTCATTATTGTAAGAAAAAACCCTTTTAGCAAGTTATGCTTTAAAATACTTACAAGAATTTTTGTTTGTCTACCGTTAAATACTCAAAACTTTCAAGAAAGGCATACGAGTACGCATTTCTATTTATCCATATTTGTATCTCATTTTATTTTATTCAACCACATTTGGCGACTCGACAGGGGTGCCCCAGTTCATGGGGTGAGGTTTTTCTAGTTCTTGGCGGTCGATGCATCTGCCCATTTGCTGCGTGGCAGGCCAGATCGGGAGAGACGGCATGAGGGAGGTTTTTTTTACCTCTCCAGCCAGAATACCTCGACCCATCACCTTGCACCGCAGTTGGAGAGATGGACTCATACGTCCGTCACTCCTGGAGACACTGACCTCCAGATTTCTTCCTCGCCTTCCTTTCCTTAAAAAAACTCTTCACACAGCATTCTTTAAGATGACATAGGCCTTTGGGGAAATTATTTTTCTAAGGGCCTCCTGTGTGGAAACTGTGGAACAAGTGAAAAAAAGATATATGTTTAAATAACTGATTTATTGTTATCAAGCTTATTTTATAGAACTCCATTTTAATTCTCTTTTATATATTCAATAACACTATTATTCAATTTTATAAAAACAGTTTAATTATAAACAAGTACTGTTAAGTAATTATTATTACGCGTGACAGTTATTTCGCCTTCCGAAGGCATTATCAAACTGTTTGGTTTGATATTGCCTTCAGAAGATGAAACAGCTGTCACGCGTAATAATTACATAGCAGAACTTGTTTATATATAATACACAATGTTTATACAATTTAATAATAGTATTATTAAATATGTACAAAATATATATATATTATTATGTACAGGCAGAAACAAACGATTCATCTCAGTATTTTAAAGCATAACTTACAAAAACGTTTATTATTTACTAGAATAAGTTAATTAGCGCTATCCATGAACGAGCATTTTTTAAAATAACTTTAATTTAACCCTCAAATGATGCTCTATCGTAGATTGATTTGTTATTCCAGCGTTTTGATAGTCGAAATAGAACCAATATACATGCAAGTACAATTATAATGACCCCAGATAAAATCATCTCACGTTTTTCAGTTAAATCCATGAAAAAAAGCATGTTAAAGACTTTTTAACAAACTTCACATGATCGTGCGTGTGAACGGTTCTTTAACGTTGCAATTTGTAATGCCAAATATCAAAGACTTTTAGCTTTGTCAAAGTATTGTGTTTAATACTATTTAATCAAGAAAAAGCACGCAAGTTCCACAATATATTTTAACGACGCCATTAATAGCTTTTATTATTACCGAGACAATCACGATTATGGTACCGTGACGGCAAACAAAGGCAATAAACATACGTTCCTTATCACAGAAATGCTGCAGCTCTTTTAAAAGATGAGATACACAATGTACGTAGGTCTGTTTACCTCAAAGGAAAAAAATCATCATTTTCTTGCATCTCTCTCACAGACTGCACCGTGACGTCTCCGTAGACCCCAACCAATACTATAATTTTGAAAGTATTTAATACTAGCTGGTCCCCGCCATGTGTTGCAATGCCATTCAAATAAATGAATTGATTCTCCCTGCATGTCCATTCCCGTGCGTCCCCTTTCCCTTCCACTTTCCCCGCCTTCCCCCTCCCTCGTTTCTTCCCTCTCCGCGAACCCCACCTCACGTTCCCCTTTCTCCTGCCTTTGCTCCCTGCCGCTAAAATGTATGAAATATGAAATACACACATAATAATACACTTTATATATACTAATTTCATAACGCCATAGATTGCCATCATATATAGCCTATATATTATTCTGATGTATGAACACCCCCAAAGGAAACATACAATCATTATCATACATCTCCCTCGCACAAATAAAGAAAATGAAACGCAACGAAAAATTAAAACTTTGGAGGAAACAGACACATGTATTTTGTGTGTCTGATCTTTTGTCTCACCATTATTTAATGTGTAAGAAAGAGCAGCAGCATTATAGCGATAAGGAACGTATGTTTTTTGCCTTTTTGCCGTCCGGTACAGCAACTGTGAAACGTTACAGTAACTATAATTGTAAAAGCGCACATCGTTAGGTACTCAAACACAATCACGGTTTAAAGTTGGCGAATTTGGAAATAATTTAAAAACTACGAAAAAGCATTACGAATTTTATTACGAATCGAAATTAAACTGACTTCGAACAAAACTACATTAAAATAAGCGAAACAATTCGTTTTTATAACTGAATTAATCGGTGAAATCCAATTATTATTATTACTTACTATACGAAAGTCATTAAAAGTTTACAACGATGTTATTATAAATTGCGGGCACGAATAAAAGTTCGAACAAAACTTTCTATTAAAATGATGGGGAAATGAATTGAACTACAAACGATTGGTTATTAACTTTCGTGACGACTTTTCGTTACAATTTTGTGACATTTCGACAAATATGTTTGGAATTTTGCGATTTCATTTTTGTGTCGTAGTTTTAATACAGTTTGACAGTAAAATGTGGAGATTTAATAAAGTGGAACTGATTCTTTTTATTGATTTTGTGACACCAAATAACGCTGATTTTGGAAAAAATAATTTGTATGAATTTTTCAACTGCTTCAACCGTTAGTAGCCAGTGAGACTATGGCGTCCCCAATCAGGGTATGTTGTGAGGCTGAAGATAGTTGGAAAGAGATAGGCAAAAGGTGGAGAAGTACCTGGCTATTCAGATCTGGTCACCAAATACGGTTAAAGCCATTTCAAGCAAGATTTTTGGAGCGAAGTTCTAACTACAAAAATAACATCTTCCATTATATTTAAGTTGCCTCAAAATGCTATATAGAATCATCCTCTTTCAAAAGGAAGGTAACACAAATGTATGAACACCGCGTACGTTATATTATATATTGTTAAAATATGCACCTTGAACATACATTGGGTGAGGTTTTTCCGGGACTTGGTGGCAGATGTGTCTGCCCACCAACTGCGTGGCAGGCCGGATCGGGAGACCTTTTGACCTCTCCAGCAAGACTCTCTTTTGGAACATCGCCTTGCACCGTAGTGGAAGGGAAGGGATGGTTTCATACGTCCGTCACTCCTGGATACTGAGGGGAATTATTTTTCTCGGGGCCTCCTTGGTGGTGCTAATGTAAAAGAAATAAATACTGCCTTTTTAAAAGTTACATTATTTTACCTATCAACCATCTTGGTGTTACCATGTAAAGAAATTTGAAACGATTACAGCGCCCTCTATTTTTTCAGCATTTATTTGTCAAACTGTGCATTATAAAAATCTTTTAAATCATTTTTAAGTCAATACATTTCTCATTTTAAAGTTATAAATATTTGTTCGTCATATTCCGTGATTTTCCACGTTATTGGGTCAGTTTTTTATAAATAAATATAACACTTTTTAATGTCGTTATTTGAGTGTTTGTGTAAAATAATTGTCGTCCATATAAAAACAATTAGTAATAATGTTATAAGAATATATAATATTATACAAAGTAGAATGATCGTATAGATATCAATTCCCTTAGACTTTTCAATCTTAACTCAATCCTTGCTTTACTATATCAAAACTATTAATATTTAAAATATCTAGCTACCTTTACCTTAAACCTTAGCCAAATTCTTTACCTATTTGAATAGTTTTTTTTAATACTTCTATGACGATGATGATAATCGTCAAAATTTATTAATGTGTCTAGGAAATGTGTAATAAGCTATTACTCTCATAAACCACTTTCTTTTTAAGTCGGTTCCTTATTGCTGAGGATCGTGACCCCTCCTCCGATTTTCATGGTGGACGAGGCTTCTCCATTCATTGTGGTTCAGTGCTGTGTGGAGAGCCAAGGACACCCTAGTACCAGACGCCAGTAATACTTGGTCACTCCAGCACATTGATAACCTTCCTCTGCTTCTTCTGCCAAACACTTTGCTATAAATCATAAACCACATCTCTTCTTCTCGTGCCCTGTCGTTTCAAACGACGTTGGCTATATTTTGGCTATGCAAATTTTGCTTACTGGTGACAGGACAAATATATTAGCACTACTTGGGTTGAATGGGAATGAGTCTATAAATTGAATTTAATTTACTTTTTTATGTTAAAAACATCAATAATATAGCAAATTAAAATTAATGTTTAAAATAACACAAATTGCGTGGAAGATTTAGTATGAGGTTTGCAGATAAAAAACAAGGGAATTTTTTAAACAAACAACATCAATCCATCTAACCATTTCCCAGGGCATAGCTATAACATTCACAGGGGAGGAATTCTACCCTAAGGGGAGGAGTTCGATCCTGGGGGGAAGGGAGAAAAGGAGGGAGTAAGAAAATTTATTAGAAAGTTTTTTGGGACCTCTATTTACATTGATAAAAACAATGGTGCAAATAAAATTGTTTTATTTACCAGGAATACGAGTACTATTCTCTTTTTTCCTACCCAATACTGACTCCGATGGGGGGGGGGGGGGGGGGGATGTGTGGAACCCCCTAAACCCCCTTTATAAACGCCCTTATGTATCCCACTTTGCAGACACACAATCTTGTAGTGTTTTGATATCTAGATATCTATTAATACTACCATTTTCCACCAGCCCATTTCATTGCCAAAATATTGTTTACTTTGTTGTATATATGTATGTATGTATTATGAATGTTTTTATTTGTGTAATAAATATTATTAAATGTCGTGATTTCTATAAACGGTGCTTACTTACTACGAAAATATCAACCACTTGCTTAATCTTTACATATCTATAATTATTATTTTAATTATATAACCAAAATATGTATTATCTTTTCACTGTTAATAATGAAGCATTTGTTTAGAGAATTATTAATATCGGGCTGGTATATATATTATCGATTAATAATTAAATGTTTTAATTTATAAATTAAGTAGGTATCTACCTTCCTAGCTTCAAATATTCAATGTTGCTATTGTAGAAAAGCACAAAAACTTTTGGCGCAAATTTCAAACTTAATGTTTGTAGATATTTATAAACTTTTATCAAACAATTTTTAATGTGAATATATTTATGTGTAAAAAACATTGTTTTTAATTTAATTGCAAAATTTATGTGCCATAAGATTCTGTTATGAAACTGTTAAGCATAAAAACTTTTAAACTGTCAACTATTCAGCTGTTAAACTGTATTAAGTGCGGTTAAACTGTTGAAAATTTAAACTGTTCACCTGATAAACTGTGGAATATTCAAACTGTTAAACATTGAACTATTCAACCGTTCAACATTCAAATTGTTCATCTGTCATCTGGTGAATTATTAAACTGTTAAAACTGTTCATCTATAAATACAATGTACTGTTCAACTCTAAAATTGTAAACTGTTAAACTCTTAACGGTAAAGCGGTTATTCAGTCAACTGTTCATCTTTTGAATTGACCGTCATTAATCTGTTAAACTGTCGACTGTTTATCAATCTGTCAAATCTGTTAAACTGTGAACTATTCAACTGTTAACCCATCAAATGTTGGTTTATTAAACTATTAAACTGTCAACTGTTAAACCAGTCAAATGTTCGTATATTAAACTGTTAAACTGTCAACGGTTAAACTGTTAAACCAGCAAACTGTTCGTTTATCAAACTGGCAACTGTTAATCCGTTAAACTTTAATCTGTTAAACTGTTAACTGTTCAACTGCTTAACATTTAACATATGTATCTGTTAAACTTTTTAACTAGTTGGCATAAATTAGTCTTGATTTGTTATCGAGACAAAATATTGAAACATATTTTTGGATTTTTTTTTTTCAAAATGCTCGATACTTATTCCTTAAACGTGAGAAAGTTATAAGTTATGTGACCTATAACTATAAAATGTGGATAATATTGTACGAATCAATGAATGAATGTCGATAAAACTATTTGAAACAACTCAATAGAACATATCAAAACTTGGGTAATGCATTTTTACAAAGATGGTGAATTTTTACTTTTAGTAAAAATATTTTAAATTTTAATATATATATTTCTTTATGCTTCTCGTAATCTATCAAATACCATTAAAAAATATTCAATGTGTATTTCGTATAATATTTCATAATATATAACCGTTTTTAGAGAATAATGTAGAAAAAGTGAAATTTTAAAACACCAAAATATATAGCTCTTTATAAAATATTATATTTATTTTATATTGTGTGTTGTGTCTAATAATTGTTATACTTAATCTCTTGGAATATTGTAATATGTAATATTTACTAGCTTATACTATAATATTTCAATTTCTTAACTTGATTCTATGTATTTCTGTTCATACTTAGTTGAACGAAATGAATTTTTGATAAATCGAAAGGGAAATGAACGAATCGCCGCAAAAATGGTCACATTAACTAAATCATATTTACAGAAAAAACTAGTAGGTAAAATCTGAAACAATGTCTTTTCCCTCTTATTATCGATGTATTACCGTATTTTCTGTTATAATAAGGTTATAAGGACAAGGTTAATATTTCCAAAAACTATTATATGGTATTGGAGAATCACAGCAGATCGATAGAGTAGGCAAAAGATTGCAAATGGAATTAACTTTTTATTTTGTGTGCTTTACTTTAATTCTACAAATTACATACACAATAATATTGTTTCAATATTTAAATTACTCACTCATATGCATTGTCTGTATACAGCATATTTCAAATTTATGATTTGACTAAAATTTGAATAATAAAATAAAAAGAACACACTGTTCTTATAACTGCAAGAATTTAATAATTTGAACTAAGTATTCATATGTTTTCTCTTTTTCGCTAAAATCATTAAGAAGGAGTAAGCAAGACAAAAGGTTGTTTCTCAGTGACGTTTCGTGGGGACCCCAACGATGAGATGTGTTGTATCCACCAATACACATAATTCAAAGTGTTTTGTTTGTGTCATCTCTAATTGCGAGACCTAACCTGTAAATTAATTTTATCAAAATAAACATTTTGTGAAATAAACAACAACAAAAAGTATGATCGTGGTTAAGGTTTGGGTTATTATGTCTTGGTGCACCGTTCATCTGTTAAACTGTCAACTGTTCAACTGCTAACCATTTAAACTGTTAATCTGTTAAACAGTCAACTGTTAAACTGTCAGCTTTTAAATTGTCAACTTTTAAACTGTTACCTGTTAAACTCTCAACTTTTAAATTGTCAGCTGTTAAACTGTCAACTGTTAATCTGTTAAACTATCAAATGTTAGCTATTTTAAGAGTTAATCTGTTAAACTGTCAACTGTTTAACTGGTAAATATTTTAAATGTCAACCTTTCAACTGTTAAACTGTCAACTGTTATTCTGTTAAAATGTCAACTGTTCAATCACAAAACATTTAAACTGTTAATCTGTTAAACAGTCAACTGTTCCATCACCTTTCATTTAAACTGTTAATCTGTTAAACAGTCAACTGTTAATTTTTTTAACTAGTTGGCATATATTGGTTTTGATTTGTTATCGAATGGTCTATCATCACGGTAGATGATGGACAATGTAACGCTGCATAGGTATATTGACTAAAGAAGGACAATGTGCAAAACGGTATAATAACCCAAAAATTAATAACGATAATAATACTTTTGTATGTGACATCTCAAATCTTATACATATTTAACCAAAAAATTGTACGCACAAGCAGAAATCAATTAATAGTTATTATCGATTAATGATTGGTAAAATACTTGGACGATATTGTAAAAGAAAGGCAGATTGGATGATTGATTAATGATAATTCTATACTCATCTTCCTTGTCTTTATCGGTGTCTATATTCATATAAGCTTTAATCCATAACTGTAATTATTAATTGTTAAAAATAAGTCTTATGAAATAAATTTATCTCAAATGTTAATTTGGTTGTTTTAATAATATACACTAGCTCATCGATTGTGCCGGACTATGAACAACTCCTACTCTAGGCAACTCGAAACAGCAGAAATGCGAATGCTTACATGTTCGGCAGGAGTATCACTAAAATATAAGATTAAAAGTTCACGCATTCATGGTAATCTGGGTGTCAGGGACATAAATATAAACAGGAAGCCGGAGGAATGACATTTGAGATGGTATGGGCACATGAGACGGAGACCATCAGACCACACAGTGAAGCAGGCAATATCTATGGAGCTTCATCGACAGTCATCCAGAGGAAGACCGAAGAACTCCTGGATGACTCAATGATAAAAAATATTACAGAGAAACGGCATGGATGAAAGCGATACCCAGAACCGAAGAAGATATAGCCTGGGAACGAGAAGAGCCGACCCCAACAGCCTACCTAGACAATGAGTTGGGACAGTGCAAGGAAGAAGAAAAATAATCGATTGTTTAGTGTTGAAACAGCTTTGGGACTTTTCCATGTACCTATCCCAAGGTCCTGTGTCCTGTTCGAAACATTGTCATGTCCTTTGTTCCTTTCCTTCCTCACATAGCCTTTCATAGAGAATATATGACGCAAATGTGAATGGTAGAAGAAGTTGGGGACGCCCGAGGAAGTCATGACACGACCAAGTGAATGAAATACTTGAGTCGGGTCATGTGAAGAGCCGGAATAATAGAAGAGCATATATGATACGATGTATGAATGTGAACGAGGCAAGGAGTGTGTGCCAAGATCGAGTTGTTTGGCGGTCCGTCCTCTCTGCCTGCCCCTGCGGAGAAATGGCGTGATGGCATAGACATATGAATATTAGTAGACCTGCCCTAAGCGATAAAAGCGTATTATTTCCCACTCCCATTGGAACCATTCCATTGGAACCGGCTGGGATCGTGTATGGCTTCGTGTTAATCTAAAAAATGTGACGTCATCATTCTTCTGCAAGCCAGCGTCGAGCACTCATCGGTGCATTTTACGAAATAAAACGGTAAACATAGTGGCTTGTGTTTTGAAAACGTGTAAGAAGTGAAAAAGAGAATAAACGAAATTGTCGTATTACATTCCATAGGCAAGCATTATTTTACACTATTTTAAGCCAATTCAGATCACATAATATGATCATTTTTGTAACATACACTGTCACTCGAGATATATGGCGTGTGCCCGTCCCTGTTTACTGGAGTAAGTAAATTATGAAACATTTATAAAAGTGTCTTCACTTAATACAGCAACAAAATATTGAACTCGACCTTATAAGCGACCTTACTTTGCATATTTGGACTTCGCAAATGTGTTCATTAGGCGGCGAATAATTCGCGCTCCCATGTAAAAAGGTATATTCATTCAAAAGCAGAGTTTACTTTTAAGAACGAAATTGTTATATTATAATGCTAGATGCCTATACTATACTGTCAGATTGAGTTTTGACGAATCACATATCACCAAAGCCGTCTTCCTGCCCTTCGTCCCACTGTAGTTGGTTTCTACCCCTCACCTTTCTGTTCTGGTCTATTAATATTCATATGTCTATGCGTGATGGTTAGTTGTTAGTAAGTTAAATACTATAGAGGATTTTTCGTATTATCAATCAGCTTTGGTGCTAAGGTAATATTAGGTATACAAATATATTGTAAAAGGTAAGATAATGAGTATTGAAAACTTTGATAAAAAAATCATAGTGTTTTCAATCATTCACAAGTGGTAGAAGTAAACCTTCAGAAAACTAAAGTAGACAAGAGTGGGGAGACTACGAAGCACTTTTTATCAATGTGAAGGATGATTTTTCTATATTTTTGTCGTCGAATTCCATATATTTTTATTTATACATTTGGTCATCTAATTAGTATTTGTGTTTCTTTAGATGTCGTTTTATTTTGTGTTTTCTTTGCATGTTCATTTTGGAGTGGTTTGAAGATTGGAAATTGATTTTACAATTTTTTTTTGATTTCCTGGGATTCGAATGATGATATGCTGAAAGTCTGGCCGCTTATGTTCGTCAGGCGCTTTATGCCTCTAGTCTAAAAGAGACTTGTAAGGGACCGTGGATTTGTCGTATTATGTTGGAACCGAGTACCCGGAAATAAATAAATATTTTATTGCTATCTATTTAGAGCTATAGAGGTGTGTGTTTGTCTCTTTTTAGTGCCGCTTTTTCGTGTCATCGAGTTTTAAATCACAACTGGGATAGAGAACTTTTCACTTCAATAAAATTATTTTTGGCGTCGTAAATTGATAATTCGGCCGTGTATGCAGCGGTTGTCAAAAAATCCAGAAATGAGAAAAACTCGTAAATTTTGTCAAATTTCGATAGTAGTGTTTTGCGTACCCCTCCGTGTCTTTGAAATGATTGTATTCAACAATAAATTTAACGCGACCATCTAAAATTTAAAAAATTATATAGTTTTTATATTTTTGGGCAAATCTAAGAATTTTAAACTTTTTGCTAGGGATTTTATATTTTTGGACTTGGCAACACTGAACACTGGCTAAATTTTACATTGCTGCACATTACTGGTCGTTTTGAATTTGAAATCGATTATTCTATTTTGTATTTAAATAAGTGGATAAAAATCTTTTCTGCGAAGTGTCAGATAATTATAATTATTTGTGGTGATTGGCATTATCGTTTGGAATCTGTCTCGAAGTTCTTCGCCAAGCTAACGGATAAAACATTATTACGAATTACAGAAACAACATTGAAATTGTGACATTGTGTGCACATGGATGAATGGTTTATTTACAGCACATGGTTGGCACGGTGGATGCTTTGCAGTGTTTGTTGAAGTGTACTCGTGGTGTGACTAACAATGGAAGCAGACGAGAGTCATCAGGTGTCAGCTTTCCTGGCCTGCCGGTCCCGCGCAGACCTGAGACGGCTCCAGGAGATGGAATCTCCCTCATTCCCCTTCATCACCTTGGCTTCCAAGCACAACAGGGCTGACTTATTGAACTTGTTATTGAAGGATGACAACTCTGATCCTGCAGTTGCTGAGCCCCGCCAGTGTTCAGTGGAACAGGAATATGAAGGACATGATGCTGTCTATTTTGCCATCCGTTCCAGCAATGTGGAGCTCCTCCGCACACTCCTCGAGTCAATAACACCTGAACTCTCTGAGCGACTCCTATCTGAATCTTACGAGGAAATAATCCTAATCAATGTCCTCTTATCAGAGGAAATGCATATGTTCGTACAATACAAGTTGCTCGATCTACGTTTCTTCTCCAAAGGCGAAGGAGCGCTTCCTGACACATCCACAGCTGATATCCAAGAACGTGTCCAACTGCTTCTGGAAAATATAGCTCAAGTTAATGCTTATACAGAAGTGGACAGTCACTTTTTATACACAGCCAAGTTTATAGCTCAGAATATCCATACACTGAAACATCTATTGAAGTCCACCTACAATATTTTGCCATGGGAAGAAATGGAGTTCTGCTTGGTGAGCTTTATATCCGCCCACATTCGGCGCCAAGAATTGAATTTATTCTATCTGTCGGTACTGAAGAAAGAGAGGCTACTGAAGGAATTGGACAAGTTTGCCTCTGCTCTGCAAAAGTTGGAAGAACACATCGGTTCTACAGATGTACAGGAACTTCAGAAAACGGTGGTCTTGGACCGCGAGGATGTTGTCACTGCCATCAGCAGCCGATACCCGCACCTGTACGCTGACTATAAGGAGGTAAGAGATGTTACCTCACTCCACATCATGACAAAATGTCTAGATGCTGCCTTGCTGGCAGACTCTGCTACTAGATCCGGCCAGTTGACTATCAAGAGAGCCCTCCAGGTGACAGCAGAGCATCTGAAGAACACATTGGACAGCCCCAAGCTCTCTCCAGCCGTAAGTGATCTTATCCTCCTCTCTGCTCCCACAGAAACCAGACAAGTCCTGCGAGACTTGGGCAACTCTCTATCTTGTCCACACCTAGAGTCAAAAGATTCTGCACTATATTCTAACATTCAAAAAGACATTAAAAATATTGCATCTGTCATTACTGATGTAAAAAACTCCAACAAAGAGGACAAAATAAAGTGCATGCTGACCACGCTCATCAATACTGACAGTGTAGATGAATTTCATGAAATCGCAAATGTTTTTCGTAATGTTTGCATTGAAGAAGACCAAGAAAAATATACTGCTACAAAAGGCCACCGAAAAAATGAAGATTTGGTTGTAGACATTATTAGAAACATAGTAGATCAAACTCCATATGAGAAGAAACTATTTGCTGAAATAAAGGATATCCTTGACAAATCCAAAATACAACGTAATTCAACGAAGGTAGACTTTTCCTTTATAAAATTAATAGTTCGTTTTTCTTCTGCACTTGATATCAAGAGTGAAGTAATTACTGCCAATACAATGAGGGTCATGAAATCTACAGCTAGTACAGCCCTAAAAAACTTTCCATCTAAAGAAAATCCTACAGATAATATTGCAAGAAATTATGTGCTAGCTGGCCTATTAGACCAATTTTATAACAGCGTATCCAAGAGAATTAAACCGGAGATTGCTGTTGAACTATATTTTGCGAAAGCTAGAATTTTTTACTCTGGATCAATTGACAAGGATAATATTAAATCTTTTGATGAAGGTAGTAAACAATTATTCTTGGGTGAATTCAATAAAAATTACAACGGAAAGGAAAAATGCATAAGTGTTAAAAACAGCAGCGATCTAATTAGTAAACAACTCTCTCTCATATTAACAGAACTGGGGAAGACCGTGGGAACCGACAGAGTATGTGGTCAATTATATGAGCATCTTTCAACACTCTATAAAGATGACACTACAATTAGATTTATGGTAGAAGCTCTTGTTCTGGATACCATGTCCCTTTTAGATAGCTCCAAGCGTCTTCACAATAATGGACTGTATCTGGATGGGGCCATGCCTTTGTTGAGTGGTAAATGCTTGCACAACCACTTGGCTCACGAGAACGCATTGGTAGACATTCTGCCAACTGATTTTTGGTCCGCTGTGCTTCTAAATGCCGTAAAACTTACTGAAAGCAAAGACCTTTTACTGAACTGCGAAATAGGGAATATTTCGAAACACGATATTAAACAACTGAGACAGAGATACGAGCGGGGCTTATCTATTCTTAATAAACAGGGGGATATACGGAAGTCTCTGCTTGACGGGAAATTTGAGAAATTTGCATTAGGAATCGCGGAAGGAGCTGATATATGTTCAAGAAATAGAGATTTGTCAACCATACTGCACTACGCTGCGCGGGGACCCAATATTGAAGCTTTTAAATTTTTGACTAAACAGAAAATGATTACTACTGAAGCGAGAGATATCGTTGATCAAACCGCCTTACATGTAGCCGCAGCATTTGGAAGAGATGTCACTGTGAAATTCTTAGTATCAGAAATGGGAAACGCAATTAATCAAGTTGATAATGCTGGAAAGACACCGTTACACCTGGCTTCTAACAATGGCCACAAGGAAACTGTTGTGACTTTACTTTCACTTGGAGCCAAAACAACTATCAAAGATAACTCGGGACATTCTCCTTTGCATTATGCCGTAACGAACAATCACCTAGATGTGGTCAAAATCCTTTTGGAGAAAGATGCTACTGTCGATGAAAATACTGTTACCGGAGGCTTTACTTCCCTTCACACAGCCACAGAAATGGGTCATGTGGAAATTGTACAGTACTTGCTACTAAAGGGAGCTGATGTCAATGCTAAGTCTATCCAAGGCACCTTACCATTGCATCTGGCGGCATTCAATGGTCACCAGGAGGTTGTGAATGCTCTGCTAGAGAAGGGGGCTCATGTAAACCTCATGGAGTCCAAGGGTCTATCCTCATTATATTTTGCAGTGGAAAACAACCAAAAAGATATTGTCAAGATCCTCTTGGAAAAAGGTGCTTTTGTTAATAATGGAGACTTCTCATGCAATAACACCCCCTTCCACACAGCTGTTTTTAATGGCAATGCATTCATCGCAGGTTTATTGTTGCAATACAACGCTGATGTCAATGCTAGAAGAAATGATGGCCTCACCCCACTTCTCCTAGCGGCCGAGGGTGGACATGCAGATTTAGTTGACCTCCTGTTGAAAAATGGCGCTCTGGCGGATAGCAGAGATGTCAACGGATCAACGGCCTTACACATTGCTGCTCTGCATGGCCATACTTCTGTTGTAGAGATTTTAATCCAAAGGAGGATCAACATTCATACCCGAAACACTGATCAAAAGACGGCATTGCACCTGGCTGCACAAGCAGGTCACCAACAAGTGGTTGACATTTTGCTAGCTGCAGGAGCTAGCGTCCATTCCACAGATAAAGATGGTTCCACAGCTCTGCATCTTAGTGCTGGATACGGTCATGAAACAATTTCAGAGGCTTTGTTAAAAAAAAAGGCTAAAATTAAATGTAAAAATCATCGTAATCGTACACCATTGCATGAAGCTGCTGCTAATACTTGCAATGAGAAAAGCATTAAAATGTTGCTGAAGTATGGAGCCAATGTTAATGAAACAGGGGAGAATGGTGGTACAGCGTTGCACCTTGCGTCCTTGGCGGGAAACAGTTCAGTGGTAGAAGCATTGCTCCAGGAAAAGGCGAACGTTGATGCCCAGTGCGAAGGTAGTATTACTGCCCTGTATCTTGCTGTCATTGGGAATCACAAGAAAGCTGTTGAGATCTTGTTGAAGTATGGAGCAAATGTTAACCGCTTGGATTCTACAGGTTCTTCCGTACTATGCCGCGCAGCAGAGAACAACAATAAAGAACTGTTGGACATATTGATTGCCAAAGGAGCGAATGTTAATGTTGGCGGAGGTCAACTTCTGTTAACTGCAGTTAAAGCAGGGCATAGACTTGTAGTTGATACTTTGTTAAAGAATAAAGATATTGACATCAATATCAAAGATGAAGACGGTTCAAACCTCTTGTACACGGCTGCTTTAAGTGGCGATGCATTAATAGCCAAGGCCCTGATGAAGAGAGGTATTAAAGTTGCAGATTGCATACAAGACCCTTCACCTTTATCGATTGCAATTTCATTTGGACATACAGAGTTCGTCGATGTCATGCTAGAAAATGGAGCCAATGTTAATCCGCCGAATACTGATGAATCGCCATTGTTTTACGCCATCCACATGAACAAGCCAGATGTTGTGGAAAAGTTACTCCACTGGGGAGCCAACGCTAATATCAGAGATTCAAAGAATAGAACAGCATTAGAGCTGGCGGTTTCTAAGGATCAAATTTCAAATACCTTAGCACTATTGCAACAAGAGGGTAATGGAGTTAATGATAAAGGCCCTAATAACAGGACGTTGCTGCACATCGCTGCTGAATCCGGTAATCTTGAAGTTACAAAAGTCTTAGTAGGCCGAGGAGCAGACGTAAATGCTAGAAATAAACTAGGTTCTAAAGCAATCCATATAGCCGCTAGAGACAGCCATCATCACCTCTTGGCCTTCTACCTGGATCTTGGGATGAGTATTGATGATCCGGGAGCCGCTGGCTGTAGCCTGATGCATTACGCCGCAGTGGGAGGGCAACTAGCTGCGGCTCAATACTTGATAGACAAACAGGTTGATATTAATTCCACTAATTTAAACGGCTCCATGCCTGTTCACCTTTCCGTTGAGCAGGGACATACAGAGATGGTCAAGCTGTTATTACATAATGGTGCAGTGTATGATGCCACGGACAATCTTGGTAACACTCCTGCGGAATTGGCTAAAAGTCGAGATGTTAAAAAAATTTTCGAGTCAATTGGAAAACTGTTTAAGGCTGTCAAAAAAAATGATGTTTTGATGGTTCGCACTTTGGTTAAACCCTTGGAAAAATATATAGACGTGAAGAGTTCTGACAATGCAACACTGTTACACATCGCCTCCTGGAAAGGCTTTCAAGAGGTATGTGACATTTTATTAGAGAGCAAAGCCAATCCCAATGCTGTTGGGAAGGGTGGCAATGCTCCTCTGCATTACGCATCCAAATACTCTCATAGAGGAATAGTTCATTCTTTGTTGAAATGTGGCGCAGCATACAACCTCAAGGCTGATGACACGAGGACTCCATTGGATTTTGCTACACAAAAAGATATCAAATCTGTATTGGAAATAATTGCACGGTGTTTCAGGAAAGTACGAACCCGCGATGTTAAAGTAATTAAAGACATAAACCAAATAAAGGATTTAGATGTCAAAGAGATGGTGATGAAAGCTTGCGACGCCGATGGCAACAACCTTGTGGTTGTTGCTATGAAGTGTGATTTCCCTGACATCGACCAGTTAAAGCAGGTGTCACAGGATATTCCTGATATTTTATCATTGGTGGACTCATTTTTACAGCTTGAACGGTTCGCAGAAGCCATAGATATTTTAAATTGTCTGCTTAATGAGAGAACCCAAAAATTGGGAGAGAATAATCCAGGAACACTGGATGTAAAATATAAAATAGCGCAAGTATTGTACAAGCAGTGTAAATATTTTGAAGCCATGCCCATGTTGGAAGATATCTATCGGAAGAGAGTGGAAAAATTTGGTCCTTACCATGCAGTCTCCCTGGAGACCAAGAGTACCATGGCTTTAGTATTGCACCGGCTCGGAAGGAACAAAGAGGCGTGGGATATATTCCAGGACATTATGCCGCGACAACAGGAAGTGCTGGGGCAGGGGCATGAACAGCTAATGCAAACCAAAACACACGCAGGGATGGTGCTTCATGTCCTGGGGAAGCATGATGAAGCTTTGCGCTTGTACACGCAAGTTTACAATAGAGATAAAAACTTGTTTGGTGCCCAACACCCTGAAACTCTGCGCCTTCATAATAATATTGCCATGGTGTTGCACGCTCAAGGCAAGCCCGATGAAGCCTTTGCCATATATAAAAACGTTTACGAAACCAGAAAAACGATTCTAGGTCTGAATCATTCAGAGACTATCAGAGCCAGGCGCAATATGGGATCTGTTCTTATGGACCAAGGCAAATTCGATGACGCATTGGAAATCTTTCAGGATACATTAGCTATTCAGAAGAACGTGTTTGGACTCAACCACAGCGACACAGTTTACACTCAAAGCCTTATAAAGAGTCTTTATCTCCGCCAGAATAATTTGCCAGAAGCCTTGAAGATTCACAAAGAGGGGTTGAATGCCAGGAAAGCTACTTTGGGCAGCAACCACCCAGATTTCACAAAGCTGGATGGATTTCTAGATAACTTCAATAAAAACTTAAATTTAAATTTTGGTGTAGACCTTGGCTCTGTTCCTTCTTGTGATGTTAATTTGCTAAAAGCAGCCAGTCTAGGAGATAGGAGCAAGGTTCGAAGGTTGATAGAGAATGGATCGGAAGTAAACAATACAGATAGTGAGGGTAGAACGGCGCTTCACTTTGCCTCCACGGTGGAGGTTACGAAGCTGTTGCTGGACAGCGGAGCCGACGCTACTGTCGTGTCACAGGCAGGGAATACCCCCTTGCACCTCGCCACGTCCCGAGTTTGTGAAGAAGCAGTCCGACTCTTGTTACAGAATGTAAAGAAAACCAAACCCAGCGCCTACCATAAGTTTATTAACGCTAAAACTACAGTGGGAGGTTCCACAGCGCTGCATGTTGCCGCTAAGAAGGGCGCCACTGATATTGTGAATTGTCTGTTGGCGCACGGTGCATGCTACAACAGTCGAGACAGAAGCGACGATCGCACACCTCTGCAATGTTCAGATAGTCCTTACGTCACCCGACTGCTGCGTTTAGCCGAGGAAGTGTTTGAGATAGCTGGGCGAGGCGGCACTGTGCTTCCTCAGGGAAACCAAAGACATTTGGCAGCGGTGGTCAACTCGAGAGATACAGAAAACAGGACTCCCCTGCAACTGGCCGCACTTAACGGCCACACCGAGACTGCCAGACTTTTGACTGGGCTTTTAAAAACACTGGATTAATCTATGGAACAACTGGGCTTGTTTCGCAGGTGTTGTGAGAGTCATCATTCCGCAGTCTGTGCAAGGTCACAGCAAATTTGTTCAACTTTATAATTTACTAGCTGGGGTACCCGGCTTCGCTCAAGGAGTTGATATGAGATTTAACTGACGTTAGAACGCACAACGGATCTTGCTTTATATACCCCTATCAATGGGTAGCCCCACCCATACAAAAAAGCTTCGAATGGTCCACAATGTTCCAGAACAATCCACAACATTCGAGAGTATTCTAGAATGTTCCACAATGATGTTCTCCATTCCTGGAATGTTGTGGAATTCTCTTGAATGTTCTGGACTGTTCTAGAGATTTCTAGAGGACGAAACTTCCAGCCCTTATACATATCTTCAAAAGCACCCTCTTCTAGTAAAAACGGGAACCTTCTTTATGAATGGGGATAGAGGGCTACCACACCATTTAACTCCCTTGATCATACCGGGACTCGTTACTGAATTTTAGCAGGACGCACACTTTCTTTTATGATATGTATTGATTATATTGCACAGACAGTAGTTATCCTGAGAAATGTTAGTCATTTTTTTTAAAGCAGAAGGGCTGTGAATGTGTTAATATGACTATGTGCAAGTCTATATCGATACTTGTAATTTAGTGATTGTACTTGTACTGTGAGTTGTACTTTACCTTGAGAGCGCTTTAAATAGTAGTTAAAAAAAAAATCAGTAAAATATTTTTTACATAACCAATAATAATAAAAGTACGAATGAAACTCCTATAAATGCTGTATAATTCCTCTTCTGTAAGCCAGAATTTAATTTGTTTAACTTTTAATAATTTTTGTTGTATATTTTCTTTATTGTTGAAGGAAGTAAGTTATCGTAGTGGAGAGGTATTTATACTTAGGCGTTTTTAAATTTATGATTTTAATCTTATTTTTAAAGTTTTAAATAATGTTTGATTTAAGTATTCTTAGGATGGTGGTTTCACAGAATTTTAATAAATTTGATGCATTGTTCAATTCTGTAAAAACAATCTGCCTTTAGCATTGATTGAAATTTTGTTATGTCTGGAACTGCAAAACATTTGCAAATTTCTTTGCTTTATAATTCCATTTTGGTACATAATTAATTGTTTCTTATAATTTGAAGTGGCAGGTGCCTTTCCTAGTTTACCATATTCCAGATGAGAATGATATAAAACACAGTAATATTTTAATTAAACTTGATATTAGTTGTACTCTAATAAATACCATTTATGTGATATTCCAAGACATTGTTTTATACTTTTCTGGGGTAAAGTTCGGTTTATGGGCGAAATTCCTAAAAATACAAACTAGTTATTTTTATACTAACTATGGGCCGGGGAATACGAATCTGAAAGAATTAGGCGGCGGCAAGCAATATTAACTGAATTATACGACTTTAAAAAATTTTTTTACACACATAGGAAAATGGCCATTTTGGAAGCATTCTGATTCCTAGAAAATCAAACTAGTTATTTTTATACTAACTTTGGGCTGGGGAATCCGAATCTGAAAGAATTAGGCGGCGGCAAGCAATATTAAATGAATTATACGACTTTAAAATTTGCTATAAACAGACACAAAAATTGACACTATCGAAGTCGCAAGAAAACATAGAAAAAGAATAAAGATGTTACACCACATAAAATTAAGTGTTGCCATTAAGCAGTAATATCAATAACGTAAAATAACATGTTTATAATTTAAGTACTTACTTTTTATAAATTTTACTCACTTTTGTATCACAAACCATGCTACCTAAACCTAGCGTAGCCGCTAAACTACTTGAAAACTGGGATGTTTTTTTAAATTGATGCGAGCAGGCGGTATAAAGGGGCACAAACCATGTGACACAAACCTTGCGTAGCCGCTAAACTACTTGAAAACTGGGATGTTTTTTTAAATTGACGCGAGCAGGCGGTATAAAGGGGCACAAACCATGTGACACAAACCTTGCGTAGCCGCTAAACTACTTGAAAACTGGGATGTTTTTTTAAATTGACGCGAGCAGGCGGTATAAAGGGGCACAAACCATGTGACACAAACCTAGCGTAGCCGCTAAACTACTTGAAAACTGGGATGTTTTTTTAAATTGACGCGAGCAGGCGGTATAAAGGGGCACAAACCATGTTACACAAACCTAGCGTAGCCGCTAAACTACTTGAAAACTGGGATGTTTTTTTTTAAATTGACGCGAGCAGGCGGTATAAAGGGGCACAAACCAGACGACGAAGATGTGTTTGATTTATAAGGTATGTTCGATGATATTATTGTTTAATGGCCACACTTAAATTGTTGTTTTTCTATGGTTTCTATGGTTTTCATGTGTCAAAATGCTTTTAAAAGGGCTGTTTTCGTATGTGTGTATTGAAAATTTAAAAGTCGTGTAATTCAGTTAATATTGCTTGCCGCCGACTAATTCTTTCAGATTCGGATTTCCTGGCCCATAGTTAGTATAAAAATAATTAGTTTTATTTTTTAGGAATTTCGCCCATAAACCGAATTTTTTCCCTTTTCTGTATGTAAAATAAGAGTCAAAAAGATTGTGAAATATTGCATTAGCTTTCATGTGATTTAAGATAAAATTCTTTCCTTGTGCCAATTGAAAAGTTAAGTTTTACTAAAATTTAACATAAAGAGTTAAATTAGTTTCTATGTATGTGTTATTTAATTAAGTGATTACTTCACCTCGATGGCGCCACAGTATTTACTCTTGTGTTATTTAATTTAGTGATTACTTCACCTCGGTGGATACTTACTCTGTTAATTATTATTTAATTTTGTGATTACTTCAACTCGAGGGCGCCATTTAATTTAATTTAGTGATTACTTCACGTTGAGGGCTCCGTAGTAGTTTCTCTGTATTATTTAATTTAGTGATAACTTCACCTCGATAGTGCCACAGTATTTAATTTTGTGATTACTTCACTTCGAGGGCGCTGTAGTGGTTTCTCTGTATTATTTGATTTAGTGATTACTTCACCTCGAGGGCACTGTAGTAGTTTCTCTATATTATTTAATTTAGTGATAGTTATTCTGTATTATTTAACTCTGTGATTGCTTCACCTCGAGGACGCTCTGCAGAGTAATTAGTGTGTATTATTTTGTAAGCTGTTTTCTTCTCAGATCTAATCAGAGAATGTTTTTTTTAAAGGTAGATTATATTATACTGCCATATTTAATTTAATTTCAATATAATTACCGGTAATCCGGGTGTTTATTATTTTAGTTCTTCATTTAGTTACATTGTATGTTATGTAAGTTACCCCCCAACAATGTCTTCTGAGATTTAGAGGAAAGTAACCAAATATGGAATACAGGCATTTCTCGTAAATAAATACTCCTAGACGATAGAATAAATATTAAACAGTGAGCGTGAATCTCTTTCAATACGCGCGTACAGGTTTCAACTTGTCAGTGCTGTGTCCGCAGTGAGACGATTTTGTTTTCTGAAGATACTCGAGGAAAACCTGGATCAAATGCCTCATGTGTGAACTTTGGGCACATAATGATTACGCTGGTACAGAGTTCGACACCTGGATTTGTGATTATTGCAAGTACTTTAAGTCCCTTTTTTATATTTGACCAAAGTTCCTAAAATATCTCATAGAAGTTAAGATTGATTTGTGATAGTTTTTGTAGTGTTCCATATTTGGGGTACTTCTTCCATAATTAGATACCTTTGTGTTGATTTTGTTTTTGAGAAATTATAGTACTTATAATTAATAAATATAATACAAGATTGTTACTATGTTACAGTTTATGTTCGACCACTGGAAGCCAAATGTTTGTTTTTATGAAAAATATTTATGTATAACAGCTTCCTAGAACAGTATCGCATGTTTTGTGATTTTTCCAACTCCTGAACAATTTAATTTCATTAATAACAAATCACTTTGTTTAAACCACTTTTTTAATTAACAGTATCGACATGTTTCAATAACAATGTTATCTTCTTCAGGATATGTTAATATAAAGAAAAATAAATGACAAACAAGTATAGACAATATATATTCTATACTTGTATGTCATTTATTTTTCTTTATATTAACATATCCTGAAGAAGATAACATTGTTATTGAAACATGTCGATACTGTTAATTAAAAAAGTGGTTTAAACAAAGTGATTTGTTATTAATTAAATAATCAATAATGCCACAAAGTTATTTTGCAAAGTTTGAAGAAGTAATTTAATTTCATGTCACATTTGCGGTATTGCATGCCAAACGATGGTATAATATTATAATTTGTTACTTTTATGAATCTGTTTACCTTTATTATGTTAAATCAAGGTTGTTGCACCTGTGTTGCAAATACCATACTGTTATTATTTTAAGTTTTTTTTTACACACTCAAGTTGTTTATGTTGATTCTGTTGCCTGTGTTGCATCTATACTGTTAAGTAATATTTTAAGTTTTTTTTTTTAACACACTCAAGTTGTTTACGTTGATTCTGTTGCCTGTGTTGCAAATACTATTCTGTTAATATTTTAAGTTTTTTTTTTTACATACTCAAATTGTTTATGTTGATTTGATAATAGTCTTCAGTAAATAAAATAAACGTTTGGATATTATTTACCTGTGTTTACTATGGTTAGTCAGGTTTTCTTTTTATTCCTTCCCTGTCTCCCTCATCATACCTTCCGCCACACAATATCAGTGACTCAAATGATGATGACCACTGGCAGAGCGGTAAGATTCTTGGCTCAGCTTAGCTATTCCATATCTTTTGTGGGATCGTTATCGAGATAACGGACATGATCTCCTGTCAGATTTGTGTGAGTTTTACATATTTACTGTCACATATTTTAGTTTAGATAGTTTTAAACATGAATTCCTGCAAGTATGCATGATTATTTATTTGCTTTTTATGTACGTTGTACATAAAAAGCAAATAAATCTGATAGGAGATCACGTCTGTTATCTCGATAACGATCCCACAAAAGATATAGAATCGCTCGGCAGGATCCAGAGGTTTGAAACCCAGCTTTATTAAGGTTATCGTACACAGATGACGATAAGACGTAAATGCGGTAACTGCGAGTTGACCACGACCAGTTGCTGTTTACTCGGTTACAATGCTGATTAGTGTGCGCCGCAGTATAGATTTTCATGCAAAGAATTCTGAACGGTTAGAGGTGAGATGATGCTGATCCAGTTCCGAGCTAAAATGTGTGCGATATAGAAATGGGTAAGTTCGGCATTTTGCCAGAGGTCTTCGAAACTTGCTTCCTTTTAAAAGTACTCGAGTCCTTGGAGCAGGTTCCGGGTCCGAGTTATTTGGTGTGGACTGCGTGCTGTTGCGGCTACTGAGATGCAAGGCTTTGCCCGGAGTCGGAACCCTTCAATAGAACTTGCAAGTGGCTCGGACCGCGAACACGAGGATGCTGGTGGAAGCATTTGGGTCTGGCTCCGAGTCCTGGGCTAGGCTCTCTGGTAGTAGTTGATTTGAAAAAGGAGTAGGATCCGCTTCCCGCGAAGAACCCAAGTTCAAGGGGGAGAAATTTGATTTAAAATAAAGTTAAGTAAATCGTAAAATAATATAACAAATATTAAACAATTATTATAAGCAATAATTATCAGCCTGAATCACTCATCTACATTGAAAAAATCTTCCGAGAAAAGATACTGGCCGCCAACGGGACTCAAACCCGTGTCCCTCTGATTGCCGGTCAGGAGCTCTCCTGACGAGCTAGAGCTCCTGACCGACAATTAGAGGGACACGGGTTCGAGTCCCGTTGGCGGCCAGTATCTTTTCTCGGAAGATTTTTTCAATGTAGATGAGTGTTTCAGGCTGATAATTATTGCTTATAATAATTGTTACCCTTTGTGCTATGCATAAAAATCTTGCCTTAAACGTTAGTTTATCAATTAAAAATAATAATCACAAATATTATTTGAATTTACTTTTCTTGCTCTTTTGTGGCTTTCCAAATGCCTTGCCCTTGGGTGCTCGAACTCCCTTCTTGCCGACCGGGGGACCTGCCCCATACCTGCCCCCTTCTTGCTTTTCACCCTTCTTGTTCTTGCTTCCAAAGCTCCTACCCGTCTTGATTTCATTCTGTCGCTGGTTGGCGTCGTAGCTCATCCTCTTGGCGCCCTTGCTGTAGATGTCAGTGAGATCACGTGCGAAGCTGCCCGCCTTGCGCTTGTGGCCCCCTTGTCGTCGTACACCATCTGGATGCGCTTGCTGCATTTGGTGATCCTTACCTGCAGTTGGGCCACCTGCACAAACAAACAAACAAATTCATTATATCCTATTACTAGAAGCATTATTCTTGCATCAGTGCTAAATACATCTCTAAATGTCTACTTCAAAATGACAATGAACATTATCTAGCTTTTTAAACCCTTTGCATAATACCTGAAAGTTACCAGTGCCGACGGACTTAGCTATAAAAGATCATCGCACGCACAATATCGCTCGCCATACACACCTAAGGAGATGATGCGCTAGCTCAACGTTTGAAATAAAGGAAACAAAAATATATTTTTAACATTAGTAACATTTATTGTAACTTTTTGAAGATTTTTGACTAATTCCTATAAAGACCATTGTTTTTATTAAGAATCCAAACTTTTAGTCGGTTTAGCGACACAGGTAATGTGACCATTTATTTTTTTCCCCCATCTGAAAAACAAGATGGGTGCTTTATTTTTCATTATTAGCTCCACACAGGAGGCCCTGAGGAAAACAATTTCTCTCGGGGCCTATATCATTTTAAGGGATGCTGTGTGGAGGGTCTTCTCAAGAAAGGGAAGGATAGAAAGGAAAAAGGTATGAGGGGTGGGTAGGAAACCGGAGGTCAGTGTGTCCAGGAGTAACGGACGTATGAATCCATCCCTCCAACAGCGGTGCAAGGCGATGGGTCGATATAGTCCGGCTGGAAAGGCTAAAACGCCTCCCTCAACCAGTCTCTCTTGATCCGGCCCACCACGCAGCAGGTAATAGTGGTAATAAATTTGGAAAACTTATATAGATATACAAGAGGCTGATATTGTAATTCATCTTGCAGCTACCAATCGCATGGACGATTGGAATTCTGAATCTTGTTAAAAAAATAAAGAGATTTTTTTATTAATGAACGTAATTACTAATAAGATAAGTTTATGTGTAAACGTGAGGTCAATTCTCGTCAGATATCTTTTATCTATGGTCAGATGCATTGAGATTTTTTGAGCAAGCACAATAAAAATACTGTATTATTTTAATGCGCATGTCTGCATCTTCATCTACTTGTACTAGATTCTACTGCCAGGATTCTTATTTGTGCGCTTTTTTTAAATTTTTTAAATTTTACTACGATTTTCATTCTCTTCGAAAACGGGACATTTTGACGTCCTGAAGCTATGTTCGGGGACACCGGGACAAGCTGCTTGGAAACAGGACTATCCCGGTGAAAAAGGGACGTCTGGTCACGTTAGGCATAGGGCCTGTGAAACCGGCATTTTAAGTTTGACCCCAAGCCCATACGATAAACCTATTAAAATGATGATTTATCGACAAATACCACTTTTGGCAAATTCTTTGATTGATTCCTTACGAATACCATAGGTTTTAGTAAGAATCCTTACGGAATAATAGGATCTGAGAAAACAACTAGTAAAGTTTGACCTCAAGCCAATGCCAATAAAAATAATGATTTTTCAACAAATGCTTTTTTTTGCAGATTTTTTGATTGGTTTCTTTAGAGAACATTGTTTCTTAGTAATAACTATCTGACCCGGCCACGCGTTGCTGCGGCTAACGAAACACAACGCCATATACTGGTTACCCAACCTTTATAACAACCGCCATCTGTTAATTTGCATACAAATCAAATCCACACCGCCAGCTTGTCCACCAAATACAGACATTCTCCTTTAATTATATATTTCAACCAATTTAACAATTGACAAATTATATAAGTAAGTAGGTACTTTAGATTTTTCAATGAATTCCTATGAAGACCATAGTTTTGAGTAAGAATCTAAAATAACGGCCGATCAGCGGCACAAGGCTTGAGAATACGACATTTAAATTTCGATCCCAAGCCTTATACAGCCCAAATTTCGATCCCAAGCCTAATACGCCCATAAAAATAATGTTTTTTTTTTTCACAAATGCTACTTTTTACATTTTTTTTTCTGATTCCTATAAAGACTATACCTAGTTTTTAGTAATAATCCAAAATTTCAGTCGGATCAGCGGCAAAACGGCCTGGAAAAACGGCATTTAAATTTCAACCCCAAACCTTTCGCCAATAAAAATTATGTTTTTTTCACAAATACTGCTTTTTGGGAGATGTTTTGATTGGTTCCTTCTCCGGTGTTCCAGTGACAGAAAGTCACCGGAACAAAGTAAACGTGACAGGAATATCGACCATCTCTACTGACAACTGACGAAGACGAACTGACATCTGACAGCAGAGAAGACATTCTGCTTTTGTGGTTAGAATGTTGAACGTAACCTTGTAAATAAAGACTTCGGCGCGACTAGTGTTTTTACCAGTAGTGTTTTGAGAGTACACAAACCGGAATGAAAATATAATCTAGAACTTTCTAGATTACAATTCATATTTCGTTTATAATTTGCCTTTTAATTTTAATCGCCAGCCTATCTTACGCATCACTTTACTAAGTTTATTCGTCGGATAAGGTTCACCGCAGTGCTTGGTTTTTACGTTTCTTCAGTTTCTCGCTAAATTATTGTGAAATAGTTAGTTTTTGTTGTGAAAATGTCTGCTTCTTCGAAGATTATTGTCAATACAGGCAACGTATTGAATTTAATTGAAATAAAACAAAAAGCTGGACAGAATGTCACGGAGGAGGTTAGTAAAAATTTCATTTTTATTCATTATTACTAATTAATTAAATAATGTGTTTTGTAAATTTCATTTAGCAGAATTCTTTACAAAAACTGCTGTATCATGTTTTCTGTTAATTTTGGTAAACTTTCTGGATGACAACACTCTTGGGATGGGTTGTTTAAAAAAAATTGAACAATTCATCAAATATTTTAAGTTAATTTTCTCGTTCTGTGGATGTTCTATTCAAGTTTTGTGATTATTTCAATTCTATAAAGCCACTGGCCTATAATGATATAACAACAGTACTTGAATAGAACTTATACAGAATGTGAAAATTAACTTAAAATATTTGATGAATCTTTCAAATTTTGGTAAATATGCATAGATATGTCCACCTCACGGATAATACGGAACATTCGTGTTGTCGAAGTTTGATGCACCCATACATAAATATACTAATCCCTAGATCGATATCTTCGGGCTTTCTCCATACTAGTGATGTGGTCGTCAAACTTAACTGTCAAAATGACTTGCGTGGCGCGAATTGACTAAAAGATAGAGGAAGTTTATTTGTCTACCATAGACAATATAATCGCTCTATCCTACTTCATGGATTCATTAGCCCAATAAATTATATAAAAAATAAAAATGCTTTATAGCAGCAAAATTTGAAATTCTGCTTGCATTAGAAAAATGAAAACTCGGGGTACATGTTTAAATATTATTTTTATTTTCATAAATACAATGGATAAATGGATAAATGTTCCAAAAACACAAAATGCTTTATACAAAAATATGAAATACCTTCCGTGGATATATTTCAGCCATCTCACAGCAAAAACTGCAACATGTCTTCTGAAATAAATATGTCACATTAAACAAAGTTTGGGAACGGAACATAGAATACTTGTGATGAACAAAGTTTATATGCGACGGGCCACTTTAAGAGTCAGAATAGTATGTGTTAGTCGGTTTACATGAGTTCGGTGAGTCCAAACAAGTGAGAGGCTTATGGCGGAGAGCAAGTTGTTAATAATCGTCTGCAACAGGACCTTTCTTTCTTTATGGTGGAGGAACGAGAGGTTAAACTAAAGCTCTACGAGCATTATTTGACCCTATGTATGTGCAAGTAATCATAGCAAATAGAGAAATAAACAGTCACCTTTCTTTGGAATCATGCGACATGTCTTCAGCTGGGACGTTGAACTCTCCTCTGGTGTTCCTGTTATATCTGAAAATTGAAAACAGTTTTCACAATATTTGTATCTCAAATAATATTACTTAAGATTTAGCATGACAACTGATAAAAAAAAACTGCAACATGTCTTCTGAAATAAATATGTCACATTAAACAAAGTTTGGGAACGGAACATAGAATACTTGTGATGAACAAAGTTTGTATGCGACGGGCTACTTCAAGAGTCAGAATAGTATGTGTTAGTCGGTTTACATGAGTTCGGTGAGTCCAAATAAGTGAGAGGCTTATGGCAGAGAGCAAGTTGTTAATAATCGTCTGCAACAGGACCTTTCTTTCTTTATGGTGGAGGAACGAGAGGTTAAAATAAAGCTCTACGAGCATTATTTGACCCTATGTATGTGCGAGTAATCATAGCAAATAGAGAAATAAACAGTCACCTTTCTTTGGAATCATGCGACATATCTTCAGCTGGGACGTTGAACTCTCCCCTGGTGTTCCTGTTATATCTGAAAATTGAAAACAGTTTTTACAATATTTGTATCTCAAATATTACTTAAGATTTAGCATGACAACTGATAAACTTATGTTCACTAAACAACATTTTGTATTGAATGCTACCATTTAAATACACCACATACATTTAAAGTAAAATTGAACAAGGCAAGGAGTGTATGCCAAGACTGAGTTGTTTGGCGATCTGTCCTCTCTACCTATCCTGCGGGGAAACAGTGTAATGGTTTGTTTTAAAGCATTATCAATTTTACCTTGTATGAGGTCTTGTATGAAGTCTTGTATAAGATGGGCATTTTTAACGTTGACGTTTCAAGCCTCCGCCTATCTTCTGGGGTGAGAGACGATCGTCGGATGAGTCTTTCTCCTTCTGTACAGAGGGTTTTCAGGACTTCAAGCGACATGCCAGGTGAGAGACGACATCATCGCATCCCCAGCCACAATGTATGATCTCACAATCATGGTCACAAATCTGACGTTAACAATGTTCCTAAAGTATAGGCTTCGGTACGTTTTTATGAGGTGGTAGAACATTTTCTGAAACGAAATATGGAAACACATTAACCACTAGTACCAATAAGCTTGCCTTCACGATAAATTAAGTATTTCGTTCAAACATCATTCCATCTCTATATTTTAACCTCAAATATTGATTTACAGATAAATTAAGGTGAATGATAATGTTTTAAGTAATTAATTACCTGATTTCTTGATCAACATAAACACTTTTTTCACATCTAGAATTTATGTAAGCATTTTTTGAATAAAATATGTTCATCGATTCATCGGCAAATTACCAAAACAACGGCGGCGTCTGTAAAAACATGGCGGATGGCAAATCCATAGATGCGATTTCCTGCAGATAGTGCGATGTGCGGTTTCCTGCATTTGGTACCATAAATAATACATACATTTGGTACCTTTTTTTTAGTGACGTAGGTGTATGAGCATCTCTTTCTGACACACGTAGAGAGCGAGAGATGGCGAAAATCAAAATTACAGACCTATCTAGAATTCAGCTTTGTCTGTGGTGTGTGGCACTTTCGCTAGAGTAAGAGTTATTTATGGTCACAGGACACAAATTTTGACAGAGTTATACGCCCCTGCACCCATAATACGGAATATTCCTTTTTTAACTAATAGACAATCAAATATGAAATTTGTCGGAAGTACCAATCTTATAAAATAAATTCTCATCAAAATAAAAACAAAAAGTACCTACTTCGAATTATTGGGTTGAGATTCAAACTACAAAAGCTGCATGTCATCATAATTTAGATATAAATGGTTTTTAATGGTTTTTTGCAAAGCAGGGTTTGTCTAACGGGTATGTGTAATTATTCTAATGCATTTCTTTCCATGTTCTGCTGTTATAAATACAGGTACAAGGGTGATTCCACAAAAATTGGGTAACTCAATGTCATTAGACAATAGAACGGTGTGTTATTATATTTTGTGTAAATTTTTAATGTTATTTTAAAACAATTAAACGCCTTTATTTGGTCACTCAAATTCAGCTACTCATTTTAAATACAAGTTTGTAAATTTCCACAATATGTTCTCAAAACGTCAGTACATTGGCATGTCACAATCCCAAAAACGCGCAATGAAGTGGCTGTATATTAAATATTACTATGAATATAAGCAAAGTTACTGTTTCCCTACAATCTATGAAGTAGTTAACAATGTAAATTACAACTTTTATAATGTAATATTCTTACCGTTGTTGTAAAAATAATAAAAAACTTTGTGTTCAATTTTATACGTCAGTCCGTTGTGTGTTGTTCGAATTTGAATTTCCCGCTAAATATTGTCGACTCAAATTAAAATCCGTCTTAAATTTCAACATTGGTAGTGAAGTTACCTGTAGGCGGGCGCCATTCTACGGCGGCCAGTAGTATTCCAGTGCTAGCGTTGTGTTTGTCACCGAAACACGTGCCGATCCAGTCAAAATATCAGTCCTATGGTGAGTCAATATTTTCTTGTAAACCTGTGTTATATTTTAATTTATACATAGCTGGCTTTGCTTGTTTTAAATGTAGCTTGTTGCTATTCAAAAATATCAAAATGTACGTTGGTTTTAATAAAAACCTTAAATTCATGTCTTGTTCGTCAGTCCGTTGGCGTCAGTACTTTGTCTGATATTGCGCCAGAGGACTGACGTGTTTCCAGAGTACTGATATTTAGCGTGTGTAACCATTTTTTTTTTACTTATTTCACAGTTTAAAACATTATTCCGCTTCCTAAAAAAAACAAAATATGTCTTAGGATAGTGAAGATATATTAAAAAAGAAAAGAGAAGCCAAAAAGGTTCGCTTAGCTAGAATCAAAAGCGAACCTATTAAATTAGCCGAATACAAGGAGAAACAAAGGTTGCAGTATGAAAAAACGTTAAAGAAATGACACCTCGGGAGCAACGATTAACTAGAAAAAATTGGAAAAATTACTCATCAAAGTACAGGCTAAAAAAACAACAATTGAAACGTACTACTGATAATTTTGTACGCCAGAATACTCCGTCACCTCACGATGAAGCGGCAGTTGGTGAAGTTAATGAGACATATTATTAACGAAGACCAAAGAGAAGAAGAGGCAAAAAAGAGAAGTCAAAGGCAGAGAAAGTTAAAAAATAAACAATTAAAAAAATGGAAAAAATCGTTTCAGAACTGAGTACTAAACTGAATACTCAGCGTCAAAAATATAAACGAGTTGAAAAATAGTTAAAGTTGTAAAATCTGTTGAAAATACTCCAAAAACCAGAATTAAAGAAATGAGTGAAGATATTACTAAAAAAAAGAAATTAGTGAAGAAAGCCCTTTTCGGGGAAGTTATTAAAATTCAATTAGTCAAAAAAACTACACTAAAATAAAGAGTCATGAAGATAAAAAAGTTCAAATATCGGCTGAACATAGTACACGTTTAACTACTTCTGCCGTATTTACAGACTCTGAAGATGATGACATTCTATTATCCACATACGTGAGAGACATTAATGACCACTCTAAATTGGATATCAATCTATCAACACCAGGAGTTAGCGGTAATTCACAACAGCAAAGTCTTTACAACAGTGGTGATTATGTATTGGTCAAATATGTCACAAGGAATACGGAATATCATTATGCAGCAATCTGCTCTTCTGTTGATGATGAAGAGGGTGAATTGAGAGTGACTTTCCTCAAAATCTGTAAACAGAATGGCACTCTGTTTCAATTGAATGAAAGAGACGTATCAGATGTTCCGATGGATCAAGTAATAAAAAAAATACCTCTGCCAAACCTCATTACAAAAGGTAATAAAGTGATTTACCAATTTAAAGAAGAGATTGATGTTTTTGAAAAATAATTGTTGTAGTGTTAAAGTATTTTAAGTATTCATTGTTTTTGTGGAGAAAAAGATCTCATTTTTTATTACCTGCCTTTAAGGGGTGGATTTTCATAATTTTAGTTCCTATTACTTGTTAGTTTCTTAGAAAATGTACACTGATAATTCAGTAATACTGAATCCAAATAAATAAGTTAAGTGTTAAAGTATTTTGCAGTATTCATTTTTTTTGTGGAGAAAAAGATATCATTTTTATTACCTGCCTTTAAGGCGTAGATTTTTATAGTTTTAGTTCCTATAACTTGTTAGTTTTTTAGAAAATGTACACTGATAATTCAGTAATACTGAATCCAAATAAATAAGTTAAGCAACATAACAATATTAAAAATGTCAGAAGGCTGTTTTGAAGACTGAAATAGTTTAAGTACTTTGTTATAAATTCCATTAAGGCAGAATATATCTTCAAGGCAGAAAGAGTCTTATTTTAGTTTCAATTGTTTGTTAATTACTTAGAAAATGTATAATTTTAAAAAGAGGACAGTTAAACTACCTCAAACTACACTCTTGTAATACTTAAGTAGTTAAGTAATATAACATTATTAAAAAATTTAAAATCGCTGTTTTAAAGAGGGAGAAAATTTTTTCTTACACTATTACACATTAATGGTTTTTAATTGTTACTTAAGTCAATTAAGACTCAAAATATGTGCCATTATTAGATTCTAAGAGATTTCTTCTAAATATTAATAAATTACATATATATCTTATGAAATTGTGTTTTTTGTCAGTACTATGTCACCCTCGTCAGTCCTTTGGCAGTCAAATTCAGAAAAATCGAAATATCTCAGAATCTACTTGAAAAAGTGACTGGCCCAAATACGAACAATATATTCATTATATTAGCTATCTTATATGCCCAAATTTATGGGAATATTAATAAAAAAGTATCGTAAACAAAATATCCCTAAAAGTTACCCAATTTTCGTGGAATCACCCACAAACTTGTCAATAATGCATTCACTTTGTTTTATATGGCAATAAAATTTTTCTATGATTGGCAGCATTGATTGATTATCTATGAAATGTTAAATAAAAACGATAAATATAAAATGGCATTACCGCGTATTTTGCGCGCAAACCTTGACAAACAAAAGTTCGTAGATATTATTTTCTTATTATTCGAAGGGTTAAAAAAAGCAAAACGTACAAACATAGAATATTTTCTTCTAATGCAGTTGGTAAAAAAAATCTTAAAAATCGGTCCATTTTTGGAGGAGAAAAATGGGGAATAAAAAACTTCGATTTTGATGATTTTATTTAGATACTAGCTGTTTCCCGGCATGCGTTGCAATGCCATATTCAAATAAATAAATTGTTACTCCTTGCATGTCCTTTCCCGTGCGTTCCCCTCCAGCGTTCCACTTCCACCTTCCCTGCCACCGCTCTCCCGCTCCCCCGTCCCGCCAACCCCCCTGGCACTTCATTTCTTGACTCCTCTCCCTCCCGGCCCGTAGCCGAAACTTTTTTCTAATAAATACTAACATTTTTAAACTCGTGATATCTTTCTAATTAAATATCCGAATTGAAAAATTCTAAAAGTTAAATAAAGGTATTGAAGCTGTCTTGAATATGAAGTAATTTATTTTGATAGGATTAAAACCAAGATACAAATAAAGAGCCTTTTCAAGCGGCGAAATTTTAATTAAATTTTTAAAATAAAAGAATACTTATTGTGGCATAACCATAATAGTTAGACATATGCTGTCGCCTTTTTTGTAAATAATGATGTGTTCTACAAAGTCGTAGTACATTATTTTATTCTATCATCAATAGTTTTCGCAGCGCACGCGATGTAAAGAATATTTTAGGTAATTTTTTTACACTTTGGGTTACATTATCGGAGTTTTAGTAAGGATCCATTTTTTTTTTGAAAATATAATATAGCCTATGTCACCCCGGGATAGTGTAGCTTCCCAACAGTGAAAGAATTTTTCAAATCGGTTCAGTAGTTTCGGAGCCTATTCAATGCAAACAAACAAACAAACAAATCTTACCGCTTTATATAGTTTAGTAGAAGTAGATTTTCAGCCTGAGGTGCAGTTGTCCCTTTCGCTCAGTATTCGGGGGAAAAGACCGACAGAGACAGCGACAGCAAGGGTTTGGTAAAATACCTTGTATTCAAATTTCTCAGAAACCAGGTTTCTTCTGTAGTGTGACCCTGTTTTCTATATATTAATCCATTTCTTGATCGATTAGTAGGAACATAACATGTCACTATCCTAATTTTTTTAAACAGCGATAAATATAAAATATTTTTTAACTTGCAGCTTACGGAGAGTCTGCAGATAACCGTGGCCGATTGGGAGAAGAACAAGGTCACGGTGATCCAGAACGGGACGAGCGGAGAGGGGGTGAAAGTGGGAGCGGGTCGAGTTGTGATGTCCCGGCGTCAGGATGACCTGCGTGCCAAGATGGCCGAAGAAGACCGCAAGAACCTAAAGATTGGTGTCAAGGTCTTCGTAGAGGATGATAGTATCGCTTCGCTTGTCGACTGCCTTGAAAACGGTGAGTTCATTGACGTAGAGCTAGGTGCCTAGCATGGCCATAATAATAATAAGATAATTTGTAGAGCGCCATTTTTGTGAAAAATCACCCCAAGGGCGATGCGTCGTTATTAAATATGACTTTGTAGGCTCTTTCTGACTATATAGTTTTTTTTTTTATTTTTAACATCGATTGTTCAGTTGATTGCCTGAGCTGAGGCCCTGAAGAAAACAATCTTCCTCAGGGCTTAGGTCATATTAGGGGATGCTGTGTGGAGGGTTTTTTTAAGGAAAGGAAGGAGAGGAAGTTCCGGGAAGGAAATAGGTATGAGGGGTGGGTAGGAATCTGGGAGTTACTGTGTTCAAAAGTGATGGACGTATAGGGAATGCAATCCCGCAAGACCATGTCAATCCAGGTGTTTGCGGGACTGAACAATCTTAGTCCCGCTGGATCCAGGCATTTGTGGGATACAGCAGGGTGGACTTAGATATCTAATCAATCGTATAATAAAGACCTAATACCTCGATCTGCCAACCGTGTTTTAAGAGTTTTAAATTTATACCTAATCAAACCAGTTCTTTGGGACATTTTAAATGGTTTATTAATATACCTTTAGTTAGACATAGGTAAAGTTTAAGTCATAAATTGGCAAAGAATAAGATAAAACATAAATTTACATAATAACAACTTAAATTTAATTAATAACGTTCACACGATAAACAATATTCTTGTACAATAAGCATCATAAGTTTAAACATTATTTTGGAAATAGCTTTGTAAAAAGTTAAAGTATTAAGGCTTCTGATATTGCACACAAGGTAGCTAGTGGCTAAAAAAGCTCGTTCAGCTTCCACGCTGGTTGGCACAATAGTCATTAGGGAATTGCAAATGAATTGAAGGTATGTGCCTTTTAATCCACCGGACTCAAAGTAATTCATTTCCTTCTTTATCAAAACCTCATATTACCAGATCTAGGTTGTTGGGCTGTTGATCTCGAACTCTTCATTCTAATCAAAGTAAGTTTGAGTTCGTCTTGAAGTGACATTGGAGCTGCTGCTGCTGTTGCATATGTCTCCAGATTAGCGAGAGGAGTGTCGTCATCGTCATCGTAAGGGTCATCAGCTTCAGCAGGAGCAGTGGCGTAATCCCGCCAGTCCAGCGGGATCCCGCAAAATTTTCGACCGAGATTCAAAATCCCGCAAAATGTCTGCGGGATCTCGGCATTTCGGGATTGCATTCCCTATGGACGTATAATAATAATAATAACTAGGCACTAACAAAGTGCCAAAATATGCATGCAAATATGCACTAAAAAAGGCCGAAATATGCACTAAAAACTCTTGATATGCCTAAAATATGCACAATGCAAAATCAAAAAACCATTTTTATTTGTATATATTTTAATTAAAGACCATAGAAAAACAGCGAAATATTCTTAAAATTATGCATAGGTTTTGTGACATTATACAATTAAGTATTTTTCCAAATTTTCGAGCAAAAATTTTTGATGTTTGTCACCCAAAACGCCGAAAACGACTTCTCTAAGTCAACTGACGTCATCCGACAAAATTTTAAAAAATTGGCGCCATTTCTGGAGATACCTGTTTATGCAGGGTATGTACGACCTGTGCCTTTGATGTAGGCATTAATGTTCTTCATGTCTTCAAGACTCGGATTTTTAAACAAAATAGCGTCTAACTTTTCACGAATCTTTTCTGATATTGAATTGGGAAGAGCGTTGGCGAGTTCAATCATTGTTTCCAGTATTTCTATTGATTTAAATAGAGGAAGGTTTTTTGTTTCCAATTTCTCTGTGGTAACTTGTGGAAATGTGTTGAGATGAGGGCGATATTTTGTATAATGGATGCGTCTTCAAACGCTAAATATGCACGATTGTGAAAAAAAGGCTAAAATATGCATTAACGCCGTAATTAGAGAGTTATATGCATTTGCATATGCAAATATGCAAATGCATATAATCCGATGTCTAATAATAACATAATATTTAGCGCAGTTTTGTGTTATTTCACTTATGAATCCATCCTGCCAACTGTGATGGAAGACAATGGGTTGAGGAATTCTGGATGGAGAGGTCAAAACACTTCTTCCAGTTTCTCTTGATCTGGCCTTCCACACAGCAGGTGGGCAGACGCATCGGCCGCCAAGACCTGGACGAACCTTGCCCCGTGAACCTGGGCACCTCTGCTAAGTCACCAAATAAACAAACAGGAAAAACCTTCTGATTTATTTGTGTACGCACCAAAAGGAAAAAAACTTCTGAATTATTCCTGTACGCACCAGAAGGCAAAACTTTCTGATGTATTCGTGTACGCACTAGAAGGAAAAACCTTCTGATGTATTCATGTATGCACCAAAAGGAAAAAAAAACTTCTGAATTATTCGTGTACGCACACACCAGAAGGAAAAACAAAAATATTGTGTATCCAAAAGCACTTCAATATACAAAATTGTAATACAAAGATATTTTGATTTGCATTGCAACGCTTGCCGGGTACTCGCTAATATTATATTATACAAATAAATTAGCAAACTTCATTAATGAATTAATACGAACAACAATGAATTAATATTCTAGAATGTTAACTACTTTGTCTTTGCCAAATTGTTCATAATCTTGATTAATCTCAATTGGTTATGATTAAGAGTAAAAAAAAAGATTATATTGGTAATAACACTAGATAACATAATATTAAAGGCCACGACAAAACAATGAATCAATATGGAAACTTATTAGATTACTTAGATAACAGAGTAAAATATTATCACACGAAAACAAAAGTTCGAGAATTTTTTTTTTTTTTTAACCACTTAGGCTAATTTATTCTGTTTTCAGAACAATTCATGTAGGTCTCATGGAAATCATTGCGTCTCCCTTACTATAATGGTTAGAAATATGATCTAAATGTTGTTAAAAAGAGAAAATACCATGCTTTATATTCAAACTAGCAGACCCGGACATATGTTGCTGTGGCTAACTAAACCTTTATAACCAACGTCGTCTGTTAAATCAAATCCACACCGCCTAAACATTACAAAATTAATCATTTTAATGTGTTTTTAAAATACAATTGTAAGAGTATTACATGAAACATAAATATAAAACAAATGGTAGGCAAAAACTATACATGCATCAATAGAGCTTGCCTTTTAAAAGCAGCTTCACTAACGCTAAATATGTTGATATCCGAATTAATTCTGTTCAACAGCAAGATTGCTCTCCCGATCGGCATGACCATTGGCAAGTTAGTCCTGCAAGCCGGAAGATAGAACAGTCTATGCTGTCGGTGACGAAGATAACCATCGGGAACATAGAAGTGAATGCTCTCCAAGATAGCTGTATTTTCAAACCATCCACGAATCAATCTGAAGAAATGCGTAGCAATGTGTACATCCCTTCTGACCCGTAGATGGTTCATTCCGAGCATACCCAAAAGAAAGTCGGTAGGATAGAGCCACGGGTAATAGCCATACTCCCTCATGTACAAAAATCTCGGAAATTTTTTCTGAACTCTCTCCAACATGAGGGAATATTTTACTTGGTGTGGACTCCAAATCACCGACCCACTTTCAAGTCTACTCCTTACTAAGGAATTGAATAGGATTATGAGAACCCGTTTGTCAGCCTGCTCCCCGTTGCCCGCTGCCAGTTGGCCAGATATATTATGTTTTTCAACCAATTTACACAAAACCTTGACAAATTATATACCTAAAAACCTTCCTCATGAATCATTCCATCTATTGGTGAAAACGGCATGAAAATCCGTTGCGTAGTTTAAAAGATCTAAGCGCACATAAAGCGACTTCATTTTACACGTAATGATTTAAAAATTTACCACAAAATAATAAAAATGTACACCTTTATGAATCCAAATTTCCTGCCGCAATTTGAAAAAAATTAATGAAACTTTGGAAATTTTTTATTAATTGTTTTTACATGGAACGACAAAAAAGTGATTTATCGATAACTTTTATAAGTAATACATTTGTGTAATGAAATATATATGCGTTTTTATTTATTTTTCATTAAGTGTCGCAATTTTAATTAGAATAATACCTACAATGTAGCCAATAGTAATAAAAAATAAAAATTATTCCTTTATTTCGAATTATAAAATTGATAGCGTATTTCGTCATCTTTTTAAAATAGTTTTTAGTTTACGTATGCGTTCAGAAATACTCCATTTATTTGGATTTTATTGGAATGTTGAAATATTTTGACCTTCCGAAAAAATAGGCTCGAGGCCAGAGTGGTTAAAAAAGCACCTACCCATTTTTCTTTATTAGCATTACTAGGTGGGGTACCCGGCTTCGCTCAGAGAGTTGATATGAGATTAAACTGACGTTCGAACCCACGACGGATCTTGCTTTATATTCCCCTACCAATGGGTAGCCCCACCCACACAAAAAAGGCTTCGAATGGTCCACAATGTTCCAGAACATTCCAGAATGTTCCGGATGAATGGAATGCTCTCGAATACTCTCGTTTGTTCTGGACTATTCTAGAAATTTATGGAGGGCAAAACTTCCAGCCCTTATATCTTCAAAATTACTCCCTTCAGATTAAAACGGGAACCTTCTTGATGGATGGGGAATAGAGGGCTACCACACCATTTAACTCCCTTGATCGTGCCGAGACTCGTTTCTGAATGTAAGCGGTACGCACATTATTAATAATAAATTTATATTGAGGGATCAGTAGGACTTATCGGACCAGTTAGGATTTCATCAGAGCCGAACCCTCTGATATGAAAATATCTGGAGTCGGTGAAATATTTTCCCATTATGTTTCTGGTGTATTGTATTGTTTTGTATTTATTATACTTATATAGTGCACTTACATTGTGTGAATTTACTAGATAATCATTTGTGGAAAAGTGTGTGGAAGGGTTTAGTCTTTCATTTGGGAAAGATTTAACCCGGACATAAAATCTGGAGCACCGTAAAAATGTCGTATTGGATGATTTATATAGCGCCGTTTTTGTGAAAAATCACCTCAAGGGCGCTGTGTACATTGTAGTACACTTTTTTTTATAATATACTAGCTGACCGGACATGCGTCGCTGTGGCTAACGAAACACAACGCCATCTACTGGATGGTTAACCAACGTTTTAACTCACACCGCCATCTGTTAATTTGCATACAAATCAAATCCACATCGCCCGCTTGCCAGCTCACTCGTCCAACCCATACAGACATTCTCCTTTAATTATAAATTTCAACAAATTTACACAAAACCTTGACAAATTATATACCTAAATCTTCCTCACAAATCACTCTATCTATTGGTGAAAACGGCATTAAAATCCGTTGAATAGTTTTTGAGTTAATCGCGAACAGACATACATACACGGCGGAGGACTTTTATTTATAATATGTAGAGATATCGATTATTTTTTATCTGTGAATTTTATATGAAGTCATCAAATTGTTCATTTAATGAAATGCATAATTTCCAGCATGAGAATCATAAATTTTTTTTTATGCGACATAACTTATCTTAATTCAAAGATTACATCATGCTATCTCTCCGATGAAACGCGGTGTGATAAGTTGTATGCAAACACTTGAAGTATTTAAACAAACGCAATGACTACGTAATATCGTTATTACTAACAAAATATCATCGCTTTAGAATTTGCCGAGTCATTATTGTTATGTGTTACTTCAATGACCTCCTTATTCTGATGATCTAAGCATTTGATTGAGGATCGGAGTGGCCGATACTATCAGTATCGCCCCGGTGCACTGAAAAAATGAATCAGCAGAAATTTGTTTTGGGACTGTCGGTGTTTTGTTGTTGTTTTTTTTTTTACATTAATTTCACACAGGAGGGTCGGAGAAAAATTATTTCTTTCAGGGCCTGCATCATCTTTGGGGATGCTGTGGAAGGAAGGAGTAAATCGGGGTCTTGAAGAGACCATAATTATGAGACCAGAGAAAATGATTTCTGTCAGGGCCATCTTTGGTGTTGCTGTGTGGAGGGTCTTTTTGAGGAAAGGAAGGAGTGAACCAGGGTCTTGAAGAGACCGTAAAAGATTCGCGAAAATAATTTATCTCAGGGCCTATGTCAACTTTGGGGAAGCTGTGTGGAGAGTCTTTTTGAGGAAGGGAAGGATAGGAAGTTCTAGGAAGGAAGGATTGAATCTGGGTCTTGTGAGATAAGAGACCAGAGAAAATAATTTCTCTCATGGCCTATGTCATCTTTGGGGATGCTGTGTTGAGGGTTTTTTTGAGGAAAGGAAGGAGTTCACCTGGGTCATGAGGACCATAAGAGACCAGAGAAATTGTTTCTTTCGGGGCCTATGTCCTCTTTAGGGATGCTGTGTGGAGGGTGGTTTTGAGGAAAGGAATCAGAAAGCTTGGGTCTTGAAGAGAACCGTATTGTACGAGGGAGGAAACAATTTGGTTGAAGTAATGTCAATTTTACCTCACTTTTTCAAATAACATTTTTCCTCGATTAGATAGATTCTTACCCACACTCCACACTCATACTTTTTGTTTTGGGCAGTTGGGAGGTTGGGACTCTTGTGCGGAAACCACAAAAAATACTAAACAACTTTCCAATAAGTCTCATGTTTTGAAAAAAAAAAACTGCTTTTTGAGAACAGTTTAAATTCACTAACACATTTTAATGTTTTTTTATTACAATTTTTTTCAGTTTACGAGACACTAGACATCGAGGCAATCGACAACCTCGTGCTGGCGTACAACCCCGCTGCCAGAACTGAAGGAGTAGGCAGTGACTTGACTAATGGCGATGGTGAGTCAACACTTGATAAAGATTTCATATATCACAGTGACTAATCGTTTTAGCTTTGCAGCCAAATCTGATGACGTAAATTAAGCACATGTGTATATATATTTTTTTAAGTTAACCCATTGGCCACCGAATTGTTAAGCTAAAAACTTGTCCTTCACATCCGAATTAATTTTGTATCAAACATTTTAAATCTTTAGTGGTGTACTAAATAAATCTAATATAACTTTTGAACTACGTGTTTAATCGTAATATATTTTTTAATTTACTTGTGTACTGAAGCAGGTTATATAAAAAATATGTATTTTGTGTTCTTTTGACTTTTACAAAAATAAATTATTTCGATTAAAAAAAATTGTACATTTATCAATCTTAGTCCTCGAAGCAATCAAAGACATGGAGGGACAAACTCTCAATGACGCAATTCGCTAAAAAAAATAATTTGCAAATATCTTTAGGAAGATTTTATTTCCAATACTACGAAATGAATGCTTCAATATCTATAGTGGGTTTAGTATTTAAATTTTAAAAAAAACAGATGCTATGCGGATGTCCGATTGTCGGTTTAAAGCCGAAATATTTCAGACCCTCCAGGTTAGCATGGTTGGAGTTTACGATAAACCCTTGTACACCCGGTAGGGTGGCGGCGTTTGAAGCCAATGGGTTAACTCCAGACAGGAGGCTCTGAGGAAAATATTTTTCCTCAGACATCTTTGGGGATGCTGTTTGAGGGTCTTTGAGAAGGGAGGAAACACATAGGGCGGCAAATTGTTTGACAGCCGAGCTGTTAATCTCAAGAACGAGTCATAGAAACGACTCCTTCTTATGTGACAAATGACAACTGTGCGCAAATGTTGGTCTTGCGTTTGGTTACCGACTATACACCGGTGCCGAAGAGATCAAATTTATTTTTCAACATAGTCACCGTTAAGGCTAACACATTTCTCCCAACGTGTAACAAGTTTTCTCATTACGTAACTGAAAAAAAAATTCCGACATTCCTCAAATCCGGGACTTGACAGCTGCCTTCACCTCATCGTCCGAGGTGTAATGATTACCCTTGAGGTGTCTCTTGAGTAGAGGAAAAAAATAAAATTCGCAAGGCGAAAGATCGGGCGAGTGAGAAGAATGTGGAATCTGTTCAAACTTCAGGTTTTGCAAAGGCTCTAATCGATGCTGTTTATTCTCGTCTGTGAAAGGGCGCGATACCCATCTTCCATAGATTTTACGTTATCCTAATTGTTCAACAATGAGGCCGACACCTTCCTTGGATATTTCAAAATGGTTTGTGATCCGCTTTTGAGTGTTTCGCCGGTCATTTTAAATCAAATCGTGGATGAGTTTGGATTGTTTATCCACTGTATCAATGATCGGACGTCCGCTGCATGTTTCATCAACAATTATAGCTTCTCTAGGCTCACAATCATGAAATTCTAATACCCATCAATTAACAGTAGACCTGTCAACAGCATAAACCATAAACATCCTTTAAACGAGGATGAATCTCTGTAGGAGTCACTTTTTCAGCAGTTAAAAATTCGCGCTGTTTACCTTGCGTTGACATAACACTAAAACACGTATCCATACTTCCACTTCTCAAAATACATTGGACGAATTCAACGACCTCAAACTTGCGCTTACATATAGAGATGTCACTTCCATATTCCACCTGGAGCGCTTCTGAAGGTCATTTTGTTTGCGCTGTACAAGCATATGTGCATTACTTTTCAGCCTACCCTCGTACAATGAATTCAAATCACATAAATATGTATGTTATTTTGTTGCAGCCCAAGCTACGTGTGATCGCATTCTACCAGGACTAAAGGTTCTCTGGAGCACACTGGAGGAGAAATATGTCAAGACTGGTGAGAATAATTTCTTTATATGTGATCTTTTAAACATCCTGAGTATGGAATCTAGTGGTATAGGCGGGAAACTGGTAAATCTACATCAAACAGAGAACCCACAAAAAATCATCTGCCGAGCGATTCTGTATTTTTTCTTGGGATCGTTATTAGATAGCGGACGTAAACTCCTGTCAGATTTGTGTTATTTTTATGGCTGTTATTTGCTTTTTCTATGTACAACGTACATTAAATAAATGAATAATCGTGCATACTTGCAGGAATTCGTGTTTAAATCGATCTAAACTAAAATTTGTGACGGTAAATGTGTATGTAAAAATATCACAAATCTGACAGGAGATAATTACCGTTATCCAATAACGATCCCACAAAAGATACGGAATCGCTTGGCTGAGCATTTTGAATTTCTAAATCAACCTTTTGTTTTTTCTGCAACTTTGAAGTACAATGACTTATATTTTGCCAACTTCTTGGACAGGTGTCAGTGAATTAATAATATGTTAAATTACTTGCATACTGCTTTCTAACCCCGTATGCATGGACATTGGAGGGTCTATAGTTGTTCAAATAAATGTAGCTTCGTTCAATAAAATAGAGTCCTGAGGTGTACGGTGAAGGAAAAACCATCTGTTTCCTTAGAATGCCGTGGGAAAGTGGTTGGGCAAAAAAAAGGTGTCAGTGAATAAATTACGTTGGAAACAGTGAATTTGTGCATTTGGACTTGGCTTGGACCAAATTATATATGATAGTAACTATGTAGTATGAAAATAATGTTGCTAAAAATTTAAGTTTTATGTATTTTGTAGGAAGGATCCTCCAGCTAGGTGTGGCGGATATTGAGGAGGCCTGCTTCAAGAGTCTCCACTCCTGGAGCTCCGTTCAGCCGACCATTGTTCAGATCAACCTCTCCTCATGCTGCGTAGTTCCACCGGGCCTGCAGGCCTTCTGCAAGGAAAACGACGTACAGCTACTGACCCACAGTGACCCGCAAGGTGACCTAACCTAACCTCACTTAAATTAACCTAGCCTTCCCTAACCTAACTTCGAGCTAGTAGATAAACAGACTGCGTTGAACGCCAAGTATCGATTGGAATTTACGAGTAAGCAATGAACAACGCATGAGATTGAAATAATATTGGCGAAATAAATGTTTTCGAATAAAGTTGTCATTAATACAGTTTTATGTCCAAGGCTGCCTTTACGCTCGTAAGTTTTTTCCCGTAAGTCGCTTATGTAAGCGACTTATGGCCAAATTACCAATGTGAACGACACCAAAAGTCACTTAACCTGGCTAAAGCCGGGCGTATTTGGAAAAAACCGCGCGAAATTAGCTTTTTCCCACTCCGGAAACAAATCGTAAAAAAATATATTTAAATGAAAATGAACTGATTTTTTTATTTCTACACAAACCTGAATAGACACCCTATGTGAAAAAAAACAATCCAAGGGTGTTTTCGAAGAAGTTATGACATTAATACTTCTTTGAAAATATAAAATATTTACGTTTTCGAAGTTTACACACACAAAATGATATAGTTGAAGTGACGCCGAGGTCGCCAAGTCAACCAAAGATAATTTTTGTAATTTATTCCGAGAGGCTAGGCGCTATTCGGCTTTTTGTTACGTCAAGAACGAGAATGGCCCAAACCATTCAGACCTTGTTCTTCACACAATTTCTTTATGCATAAGGGTCAAAATCGCATCCAAAAAAGTTTTTTTTTTGGATGCGATTTATTCCTACCGCGGCCACATATGTCCTATCGGCGAGAGGTTAAGGTTAAGGCGATCCACTAGTACAGGAAAAAATCGAAATCGGAATTCACGCCCTTTTATGGGAGGAGTTTAGAAATACTTGAGAAAAAGCTTTTGGAAAGGTTGGAAAAGATATTTGAGAATTTTTTTTACATGTTGATTTCGTAAAGGCCTGTAAAACACATTAATTCCTTTTTTATGCATTGTTTATTGTAATAAAACGGAATTTTTTAATTGATTTCATGAAAACAAGCGGCGCGGAGCGTAACACGTCGTTTCTCCGCTCCGTCCGGAGGAGTAGTGACCGAAAATAGACTAGTTCACTTTGATATTACAAATTCGTCGACTGCCGTATTGTCGCCGTGATGTCAAAAATACCAACGCGAAAATGCATATTATATTTTATTTTGTGAGGTTCGGGCGTAAATTTCATGTTTTTTTTGCGATTATCATAAAAGAAAATAAATTTGCCACATTAAACAATTAAACCATATCTGAATTGAGGTTTATAAATAGGAGAGTTTGGACTTCAAGGTGTTTTTATAGACCTTATAATTTATTTTTTTCTAGGCTTATTAAAAGACTTATAAAAAAAATGACCAATATTTTTAAGGGCCAACATATGTCCTACACGCAGTATTTAATTGAAGCATCTATATTACTTCTAAGCGATCAAATTTTCAAAACAAAAACATATGATTTTGTATGATTTTGCATTATTTAGTATGGCTTCATCTTAACGTAATTTATAGCAAGTTACAAAGTTGTCCTTTCACAAGTATTTTAGCAGGTTTAATCGCGTCCGCGCGAACTTCCAGCCTTCTCACAACTTATCAAATCAGTTTGATAAGTTGAGAGACTTGCCGTAAGAAATGGTACCAAAATGCACCTTTGCAAGATGTCAAAAATTAAAAGACAGTTGTTTTCGTAGGATTTTTTCCGGCATATGGCCGGTTTGGATCCCACAAGTGTTGCTTTCGCCCCTTTCCTTGCTAGTTCGTCAGCCCGCCCTTAATGCCTTTAAAACCTGGTATCCAGATCCAGGGTTCTTTTATTGATTGTAGCAAGTTCTTTAAGAATAGTCTTGCATTCCAGGTTCCTATTGAAAGATTTGAGGAGGTTGCTAATTTGCTGAAGAAAGTATTGCTCTGGTAATACCCAACCTCCAAAGAAGAAAATAAAATCTTACCCTCAAATACCTCCCTAATAAATACCAAAATACAAATTGCAACATCTCTAATACCAATTTTCTTTTTCTTTTTGCAGAAATCATCTCATCTAAAGTACTCGGTGGCATACTGGGTACAAACGTTGAATTCATCGACTGGTGTGTTCGTTTCCAAGTACACATAAGGTGTCGAGGGGTGCTGTCTCTTAAAGGATACATCACTTGCGCCACAGTCGATCAACTCTAACAACATACAGTCTCAGAAGAGACGCCTGTTTAGATATAGCTCTATAAGACAGCAGTTGTGACGTGCGCTTACAACGTGTTAATGAAATTCTGTATCTTTGTGTATACCTATGACTTTGTTTTAACGTGATGGTATATCACCAGGGCGATACTAAGAGTGCCTACTAGTTTAGATTGAGGTGCAAATATACTATTTAGTATTATTATTATTTGAAAAACCCGTATACAGTTTAACATATTGCTAGTGATGATTTTATGAATACAAAAATCAACATATTTTTAATATAATTCGTTAGTTCATTTTTGGCTGCCCGTCAATCATATAAAAATATTCCCACATCAGGTTTTAAACTTGTAACTTCTGTCTAGTTGCATGCATGTTCCAAATAATTGCACGACAAAAAAAAGTTGTTGTAAGTGGCACGAATTTAGTGTCGTGCAACCTTCAGTATTACAGCAACCATCGCACCATCGGTACCAAAGGTTTTTTCTGCAATGCGTAATATTGTTGTACACAACTCTTACGTAGTTATGAAGAAACATACACGTCCACTCAGCTGAAATGGTTTCGTGACACTAGTTGCATCACATTTTTATACTTCATAATTAGTTGCTGTAATTTCGTAACAGTGCGATTCTGATTTTATGGCATACGACTAATGCATGCATGATTAAACTCTAAGAAACTAGCAGTGCAACTAATGTCATGAAACAACTTGCGTGCAACTAGTTGAGTAATGTAAATTTGATTTTAGCAACATAACAAGCAATGCAACAAATTACTATAGTGTGTACATAGCTGTGCGCACGAATTGCGCATTAAACAAGCTTTTGCAGGTGGCGTGCTGCTATCCATCAATTGCCAATTTTTTGACAAATATGAAGGATTCATAGTGTGCAAGGAGCAAAGCTCTTGGATGATTGTTCACAGTTTCGCAGCGAATATATATCGCAGCAAACTGGCGGGAACGGTTTCGCATAAAATGTTCGCTATAGATGCGCGATTGGTGCGCATCCACATATCAATTATCCAGTTGATAGTCAGACATCTCCGAAAAATCAAAATTTGAGTTGAGTTTGCAGTTATATGTAGGCGTGTACCCTCTATCTGGTACAATACTCAGATTACTCATAAACACCACCAATCAATTATAATGCACAAAAACTTGTAGTGAATTAAACAAAATGATATTTCTCGGTCACTAGTAGGTTATTTCAAAATGTCATATTAATGTACTGGACCTTTATACCTCCCAGTGTTATTTTATAGCATATATAATATATAAAACACAGACACGTGTAAATATATTTGATTAACCACTCAGAACATTAGAGCGTCAAAAGACGCGAATATAATAATAGCGGTCAAGACATTAGAGCGTCTTTTGACGTCAACGCGCGAGATTTTACAAAAATTGATTTATTTCCATCACTAGTATACGGATTACCATGAAATAAAAAACGGAATATCGATAATGAACAACGCTACGCGTTTGTATTCAAAAATATCTATGGAACATAGAGATTAATTATCTCAGCCGAATGGAACCTCCATCTTGTTTGATTATCATTCGTTCAAGACATTGTTAGTTTTTTATGAAATGGTAAAAAAGTGAGGTGACTAAATTGTTTATTATACATTTATACGATAGAATAAGTGTTTTTTTTACATAATCTGTGATTTTAGTACCGTTTTCACATAAAACATCACGTGGATCATTTTTACAATTTTTTTACGTTTGCATTCTAAATCTTAATATTTACAAATGTTATTATTTATTTGTAATAATATAATTTGAAAGTTTATTTCATAACCTTTCCAAAACAGTTTTTGGAATGAGGCTACGTTTCCCAAAACGTGATTTATGAAGCTTTTAGTAAAAATCGTAAATAACACAAATATTATCACGTTTTGACAGCTTTATAAGGGACACATAATAAACAAAAGTCTATTTCTGAGAGGTTAATGGTGATATAAACATAAATATTGCTTTCCACATTATCTCCAAACCTAGTATTTATGCCTGACTAATCGACTGGATGTTGCGAGCGTTGCAACCTTTGTTGTATCGCATGTTGTGTTGCTAATATCTGTACGCAGCTTAATATATTAATGTTTTTCTAAAATGAAAAACATATTTGCCCATTTTAAATAAAATTAGATGATAATTTTGTTATTTTTAAATAATTACTTTTATTAAATTTATGGTTGTTGGTCACTTTATAAATTAATTTATAATCTAATAAAATTATTTTTACTGTTCCAAGCTTAACGCTCGGTTATCTATAAATTATTATTATAGAAAAATTGTTTTTTAATGATAAGAATTTTTTATGTTAATTTTATTGAAGTACAATACATATTTGTTTATATTTACAGGTTATTTATTACTTGCATTTTAATCTGTGAGATTACGAGTGAAACATGATTGCCGAACGGATCATACAGAGAAAAATAATTTAATGATATATTCTTATGCAATATTTTTAGTTAAAGTAAAACCAGGCAGAGGTCGTATCCGCGTCATCATAGAGCAGTTTAAATTGACACAGTATTTGGGTTTTGGTTTTAACGGCTTTCTTTATTTCAAGTGCTAATAAGCTTTTATACTTTGTGACGATAATACCATTTAAACGAAAAAATTACCAATAAGTATGTAATTGGTGTTAAATATCTTCCTCGTCTTATACTAATTTTATTACCATAGTGGGCTTTTCAACAAATAAAGCAATTTAATTTTTGCTTGTTTTTATAACCGGCAATACCATAATAATTCTACAATTCGAAAGAAATATACGTTCGCGAAATGTCTGTAGGAATATGATTAAGCACACTCTAGTATCTTCTGTCTTTTTATTTTTCATACAAGACGTGTGAGAAGGAAGATTTTTATGGACGGCTTTTAGGATAATCGTCGATGACATGCATACGATCTCTCCCTGGGACTAGTATTTCAAATTTACCATGAGAAAGAAGAAAAAGGGAATAAGCCACAATACCATTTTTTGGTAAATTTTCGTTACTGGTGTCCACGCATATTATTAGTAATTTTTAGAAAAAAACTTTAGATTCGCCTTAATTACTGTAAAAGGAAACCTTTTGCATTCTGGAGGCGGAAAATTATGCATTTTAATTTTCAATTGCGTAAATTAAAATTCACTTCGCATACCGATCGGCGACTGTCAGCGGCCATTAGGTACGTCACTGTTATGTTGGTATCCCTGATACATTGCAAAGAACTAAATACTACTGTGGCCAACTTCGTGGGGTACATGAAAACACGGTTAAACTACGAAAGCATCATAATTTTAAAAAACATCCCAGGTTTTGAATGGTTTGTTTGGCAAACCAGGGTTTGTCTAGTGGGTTTGTGTAATTATGATTTAATTGTGTTTTTCATAATAACGCGATCTTCTTGTATCCCACAAAGGATAGGCTACGGTCATATTTAGCTCTTGTTAATGCATCAGGGATACCAACATAACAGTGACGTACCTAATGGCTGCTGACAGTCGCCGATCGGTTCGCGAAGTGTATTTTAATTTAGGCAATTTAAAATTAAAATGCATAATTTTCCGCCGCCTGAAATGCAAAAAGTTTCCTTTTATAGTAATTAAGGTGCAGGGCCGGATCTATGAAATCTGGCGCCCTGTGCAGTAGGTACCGATGGCGCCCCCCCCCTATATTTTTATTTTGATTAAAAATCCGTTCACCCCAATTTTTTTATTTAATTTTATTTTTTTTTACACTAATTTATCAAATAAAATCAAGACATATGAAGGGTGTAACTTTTCCAAGTGACCTGGCGGTAGCTCTCACACTCGTTTTTTTTAAAAGAGAGAATCGCCAGGAGCCCTATACTCTCTGAATCTATTGGGTAAACATAAAATTATGGTGCTATTTTAATTATTTTAGGAAAAACTCTTTTTGCAAGTTATGCATTAAAATAATACAACGAATTGTTTGTTTGTGCCCGTACCATGATTTAAAATATAGGTTACGAGACAAGGCGGGTGGTTTCGCTGAACTAGGTCCATTAGACATTCGTGAGATTTACTGCGTTTATGTATATACCCAACGCGAATATTAATAGAAAAAGCAAATACAAATTCGTTTCCATGGCAACGTACAACACAAGAATAGCATCTACAGCTTCTGACTAGCTCTAAAATCTAATAAGAATATAACCTCATATTTGTACCTTGCATTTCCCCAGCGAACAAACACCAAATTGAGCGAACAAACACCATACAAACACTAAATTGTACCTTGCATTTCCCCAGCGAACAAACACCAAATTGAGCGAACAAACACCATACAAACACTAAACACTGACGTATGGTATCAACGGCTTACGAAAGACGCTTATGTACACTGACACCGTAAAATAACAAAACCAACAAATATATTAGATATTAATTATACATTTAACGAACTTCAAATAATATGTCAAATCAATGATGAAACTGTCAACACGTCGCAACCTGCAAATCCTGCAAACCGTGCGATGCTTTTGTTAATGGAATTTACTGAAGATTTCGTAAGAAAATGGTCTTTAACTACCTTCTCCTAGAGACTTAAATCGTACAAAATAACTAACTAACTAAAATTGTAAACATTTTGAAAGGCGCAAGTCGGTTTGTTTGATTCTCCAGAATAAAAATACCGCGCTGTGATTGGTTATTGAGTTTGGATCGCACCCATTCGTCGTAAAAGATACATGGAAAAATAGATCTTACGTTAAACTAAATATATGGAATTTGTAAAAAAATTCTGTAACTGACTATAAATTCGTAAGCCGTTGATACCAACCTGACGCGTGCGCATTCTGTTTCTTTGGAAAGTGTTGCTAGAGCGTAATAATTATTTCGTACTATGGGTAATTTTTAAACGATTCAGGGAATATTATAACTAAATTTTAATACAATATTTGTTTTCTCAAAGCGCCCTTTCGGAGTTGGCGCCAGGTTTTTTGCACGTTTTTGAACGTATGGCAGATCCGGCGCTGTTAAGGCGAATCTAAAGTTTTTTTCTAAAAATTATTAATAATACGCGTGGACACCAGTAACGAAAAATTACCCATTTTTTTTTACAGAGAGATTAATTAAACAAACCCTTTTCATTTTTATTATGGTTGAAATAACATGTTGTTGAATTATAAGCAATTTATATTATAATATGATGAATACTTAAAAATGTTTTATATTAATTAAATTATTCTGATAATTGATTTTAGTTTATTTTTCACCGCCAAAAGTAGTATTATCTAGATAAATTTTTGGGTTATTATGCCTTGTTGCGTTTCCTCCTTTTTTAGACAATGTCCATCATCAGGGCATATGTGGTAAATGATAAACATCGTTATGCTATCCGAAATGTTGCCTAAAGAGGGAGGATGCGCCAAACAGAATCACGATAATCTGGAGTAGGGTATAATTGATCCTACTTCAGTCACTTATTGTTTTATCTCTTCAGTGTAACTAATCAACCATCATGCTGGTTACGCATTGAGGATGGACTAGTATCTTGCTTCATTCACAATCTTATATCGTCTCACACATACCCTCTTGTTATTCTGACTCTTGACATGATGTGACAGAAGTTTTTTTTTTTAACATTTTCTCATCTTTGGGGATACTGTGTGGAGGGAAGAAGAGAAAGTTCTGTGAAGGAAAAAGGTATGAGGGGTGAGTAGGAATCTGGGAGTCAGTGTGTCCAGGAGTGACGGACGTATGAATCTATCCCTCCCACTGCGGTGCAAGGCGATGTTCCAAGAGAATCCTGCTGGAGAGGCCAAAAGGTCTCCTTCGTCCAGTCTCTCCCGATCTGGCCTGCCACTATCCAGAATCCCTTTCCTTCCCAGAACTTCCTCTCCTTCCTTTCCTTAAATAGACCCTCCACACAGCATCCCCTAAGATGAAAAAATACATGGTTTTACCACACATACGCCCAGGGATCTCATTTCTACAGCATTCAGTCTACTTTCATCCTTCCTCTGCCAGTTCCATGCCTCACTCCATTGTAAACTGCTAGCTTCGCTTCTTTGGATGCATAATGCATTTACTATATATATAATTTTTTTAAATGATATTTTGTAATATTTTTTAATATTAGTTTATGTATTTTTTTATTCTATATCTTTTGTGGGATCAAGATCTCCTGACGGACGAGATCTGCTGTCAAATTTGTTTGATTTTCTATAACTGTTGTTTTCTTTTTCTATGGGCCGATGTCGGATTTCAACTGTGAGCTGTCACATATTTTAGTTTAGATCGTTTTAAAATCGGCGAAGCTGGCCTGATACCCGTAGAAAAAGCAAATAACATCCATAGAAAATCACACGTATCTGACAGGAGATCTCGATCCCACAAAAGATATAGAATTGCTCGGCAGGTCTAGTTGGCAGCTGTAACAATATTCCCACAAATATTATTATACTACTTTATTATGTATTAATTTTAGGTTATTTGTAAAATTAAAAGTTTTCTTGCCGTCTAAATTCTGCTGTGTTGATGTTAAATATGTCAATATCTGAAGAGATTCTATTTAACAATTGCTCTCAACATTGGTATGACAAATGACAAAGTTAGTCCTGCAGGCCAGAGATAAAACAGTCTATGCTATCGGTGACGGAGACAACCATCGGGAATATAGAAACTAATGCTCTCCATGACAGCCGAGTTTTCGAACCATCCACGAATCAGTCTGAAGAAATGTGTTACAATGATCACATCCCTTCTGTAGATGGTTCATACCGAGCATGCCCAAGAGAAAGTCAGTAGGGTAGAGCCACGGGTAGTAGCCATACTCCCTCAGGTAAAGAAATTTCTTCTGAACCTTCTCCAACATGATGGAATACTCTGGAACTCCGACTGCAGGCTCCAGACCACCGACCCACTCTCAAACCACAATACTTATATTCTTAGTAAGTAGGTACCTAATGTTTGACTTTATACACAATAATTGTTATATTATGAGGAAATATATTGGTGTATAAATAATATTTATGTGTTTTGATTGACTTATATTATCGTCGGCCTACTGGCAAAGTCCACTAAGTCACTAAAACACAATCCTGAGATAATCGCATTTCAATATTTAGCAATTTTGGAAAGGCTATAAGTGGACGAAAATCTCCAAAATTGTATTTTTAAATATTTTATAATTTAGAATGAGCCCTTAAGTACCTTATCAATACAAAATATTAGTTAAAGCAATAACAGCAACCTTTAATCAAAGATTTACAAAAAAATGAGCCAGACTTAGTGGATTTTACCTGTCAATAATGACTTAGTGTTGGTACTTTGCTTGTTAAGATTACTGTTAAATTGTTTAAATTAATGCCGCGAAATGCCTTTTAGATTATTTTAAAGCTGACTTAGTGTATTTTGCTTGTGTTTTAAATATTTTAAAGCTGACTTAGTGGATTTTGCTTGCGTTTTAACGGTCTAAATTGATGTATTATTGACATTTAGAGTATAATGTTTGACTCAATGTGTTTTGCTTGTCAATAATATCGGATCTATGACTTATGGTAAATTTAAAAACACTTCTAAATCGAAAACGATTAAATATACGACTTAATGGAGTATGCCAGTCGAAAGAGGACGATTTTTTTACATAAGACCTCATACTTAAGTCATTTAATGAAAAAAACGTGACTTAGTGGACTTTGCCACTAGGCCGACGTTATAAAGTTTTACATAAAAAAAACTTTGAATATTGCACAACAGTCCCAGAAAATGAGAAATATATGCCTCTCAAACTGATTATATGGTCCTGGTCCTGCCAACGAGAGCTCTTTTGTGACCTTCATTTCCCACATATGGACGTTTAATTATGGTGCAATATGTGTTTGTTTTTCTGCTCAAGAAAGGATTTCAAACTGAAAAATTAAAAAAAAAAGTTAGAGTTGGTAAAATGTTATTTATTGAAGGTAAGTTCACAGATCACATATAGTAAAATTAGTCACAATGTATCAAATCACAATAATAATTAACTGAGCAAGGGATCGGAGGGAACCTTGCTGATTAGTCTTTGGGAACAACAAAACTGACTCGTGCCGTTATGGTAACGGGCCGTGGCTGTGTTTAGAGGGTCGTACCATAAGACGAAGCGCAACTAAGGCAGCAGTCGGGGTCTGGTTGGTGTTTTGCTTATGGAAGTAGAATACTCCTTAGAGGGTCGTGCCAAAGGACGAGGCGCAACTAAGAGAGTGTACTAGCAAAGGGCGAACTACAGACGAACTGGTTGAATTAGGGCGCGCAGCTCTTTATATAGGCCATTCCTTGTGGCGGGGCGTGGTTTATGGGGCGACTCGAGGGTAGGAAATGCGCAGAAGGCGTCTGCGCAGCCTGGTTCGCCTAGGTTTGGGTGAGCAGGATGGCGCTGTACGGGGGAAAGAGATGGTGTGGTGGCAAGCGTAAAAACGGTGCGCTACAAGATTAATTTTGGAAGTATGGAAAAACTTACCTCACTTTTGACGAAAGGACTTTGGGCATTATAATCGATACATCCGACATAAGTATTGCTTTAAAAAAATATTTACAGCAAAAGAGTGCCAACTGCCCTACTGATGAATAACTAGATTTTCAGCAGAAACTCAATTTCGGCTTCGAAACTTGATATTTAAACATGTAGGTAGGTAGATATACCATCTTTTATATTGTTGTGTATAAAGTTTTCGATTTTCTGTGATTAGGTATTTTGGGAAAGTCGGTGGGCTGCCGCATCCGCCACCAATATCGGACAAACGTCACCCCATAAAACACTTGGGGTGACCTATAGTAGAGGTGGTTGTTATCTAATAAGTGGTTTACGGGCGGCGGTAACCATACCCGCCTCCTAAGATGGCAAAATCTTTACATAGCATAAAGCAAAGTCGCTCCTGCTGTCTATACGCTCAGATCTTTTAAACTATGCAACGGATTTTCATGCGGTTTTCACCAATAGAGTTATTCATGACGAAGGTTAAGGTACATAATTTGCCAAGGTTTTGTGTAAATTGGTGGAAAAATATACTATTTAAAGCTAGCGGGCTGGCAAGTGGGCGGTGTAGATTTGATATGTATGCAAATTAACATATGGCGTTGGTTATAAAGGTTGGGTAAGGACATTGTCAGTAGATGGCGTTGTGTTTCGTTAGTCACAGCAACGTGTGGCCGGGTCTGCTAGTGTAGATATAAATTATAATAAAGTGGTTAAAAACTTTTTTTTCTCCACACATGAAAATAATTTAAATAAGGAAGGAGAGGAAGTTTTGGGAAGGAAAAATGTATGAGAGGTGGGTAGGAATCTGGGGGGTCAGTGTGTAGAGGAGTGATGGACGAATGATTTCATACCTCCCACTTATGCAAGGTTATGTTCCAAGAGATCCCTGCTGGAGAAGTCAAAAAGTCTCCCTCAACCAGTTTCACCCGATCTGGCCTGCCACGCAATTGGTGGGCAGACGCATCTGCCGCCAAGATCCAGACAAACCTCACCACATGAACTCGGGCACTCCTGCTAAGTCATCAAACCTAGATAAACACTTGGGGTGACCTATGGCGGAGGTATTGGTTATCCAAAAAAATAGTTCCGGGGCGGCGGTACCAATAACTCACCAAAAATTTTCAAAGTTGCGTCTAAAATCATGAAAAATCGACTTCTTAATGGCCTATATTTAATAAATTAAAACAAATAAATATAATAGCACATTTCCATACTACTACGGAAAATTTTGATATTTTATATACCTTTTGATTTTAAAAAAAAATAGAGTGTGCAATTTACACGCGGTAGAAGTGAAACATTCAGAAAACTAAGGTAGATAAGAGTGGGGAGACTACGTAGCACTTTTTTTTATCAATGTGAAGGACGATTTTTTCCATATTTTTGTCGCCGAATTTCAGTGCACCTTTTCCTATATATTTGGTCATCTTATTAGTATTTGTGTTTTCTTCTTCGGAGTCGCTAGATGTCGCTTTATTTTGCCTGTTCATTTTGGAGGGTTTTGAAGATTGGATATTGAATTTACAAAAATAAAAATATTTTTTTTTTGATTTCGTAGGTTTTATGGGAGTTGTTTAGGTACCAACTCTCATAATGTTAAATTTAATTTGTAGGGTTATGTTAAAATAAAATAAGAAGTAGTATTGTACTCACTTGGTTTATTGATACATACAATGTTTAAATAACAATGAGCAGTTACATATGCACCTATCGTCACGGAGTGACGGCAGACCATAACCCTAACCTAACGTAACCTATTTATACATTTCTTTTTTTTTTTTACATCACACTTAATGAATTTTCAAAGGAGGTTCTGAGTTGATTTCATTCTGAGTTGTCCGGTCACCAAATCCTATAGATGTATGTGTTTGTCTCTTTTTAATGTCGCTATTTTTCGTATTATCGAGTTTCAAATGAGAACGCTGCTAAAGAAGTTTTCTCTTAAAAAATCATATTTTTTACGTAACCTCTACCTCCAGATGGCCACTAAAGGGATTACTTCTATGGGCATCCCCAATTTTTAGATATGTTGTGAGGCTGAAGATGGGTAAGAGCAGGTAGGAGAAAGGTTGGGTAGTAAATATTCTAACCGATTTAAGCTAACTGTTGTCTGTTAGGCCGTAGGTAATGAAAACGACTCGCAATTAAGATTTCAATGCGTTATGAGCTAAGGTTACCGACACGTTTAAACGAGGCCCCGATTAGAAAAACGGGCGCAAGCAAGAACATGCGCGATTTTTCCACATCTCACTCACTGTAAAATTGTACAGAGGATATGTTGCATTGTTGCATATATAGATAGACTTTGATTTTTAAAATTCTTTATGGTATTTTGGACAGCCCTGAATTATTAAGTTTAATTAACTTCCATATACCACTGAGAACTATCTGATCTAAAATTCTTTTTAATTGCAACAACAATATCAGGACAGCGACTGATTCATTTATATACTCGCTTGTACCTAGATTGCATGCAGTTGGTAATGCTTTCTCAGAAGTAGTAGATGTGTTCAACTGCATGGAATACTGTTACAAACATGCTATAATAACATAACTCAACAAATCAATGTTTTCAGACTACCTACTGCTCTTCTGCGTGGGTTCTGCATAATTATTATCTTATTAGAATAAGTTAACAATAATAATCTAAACGAAAATATGAAAGAGAACAAGACACAGAAAAACAGAAAAAGACAATGGTCACAACTGGGGCTCGAACCCAGACCTCTCCGTCTAACCGCGACGAGCGCGTTAACCAATTTCGCTATTGCCACCTTCTGCCAAAGCCGTCATATTTGTCAATCTCATATTTTAAAATTTCAGAATTACATTATTATCAACTAATTATTTTTCAAAAAAGTAATATGGAGAAAAATAATTAGTTGATAATACTGTAATTCTGAAATTTGAAAATATGAGATTGACAAATATGACGGCTTTGACAGAAGGTGGCAAAAGCGAAATTGGTTAACGCGCTCGTCCCGGTTAGACGGAGAGGTCTGGGTGCGAGTCCCAGTTGTGACTATTGTCTTTTTCTGTGTCTTGTTCTCTTTCATATTTTCGTTTAGATTATTATTGTTAACATATTCTAATATGATATATTTCACTGGTGGGAATAACCTTCAAAAAAGTATAAAAAGAAACTTTTTCTTATAAAAATTGAATAATTATCTCTTCAATAGTCCACATTTTAGCCATCGCACGCTCGAAGTTGGCCAAAAACGCTCCAGTGGAAGTGACAGGTATTTATTTAACTAAACAAAAGACAAATAAAAATCAAGTTTATATCTCTGCAGCATTCTTCGGCAAAATTGGAGCTCTTTTTGCAATAACATCCTAACTCCAACACGGAATCACAATCGTTCGCCTTCATATAGAATTTAGATTTCTAATGATTATAAGGATGTTGTTGATGCATCTGTCACTAAATATAAATATGTGTTAGTAGAATTTATATCGGATAGCAGAACAACAAATCTAATTTAACTCCCCAGACTAATTAGTCGCTTTTTGAAACAGCTCACATATGTCGTCATGGTGAATTATATTATCTAAACTATTATGCAAGTTTACAAGCTACTAGCCGGCGTATTCACTATCTGCTAGTAAACTCCTTCAGTGTATAATCTGCTAGTTGAGCTATCAGATAGTAAATATGAAAACGCCGGCTAGCAACTTGTAAACTGGCTCAATGTAATCGAGGCATTAGAAAGAGAATTTATTTCACTTAATTTAATTTTTTAATACACTTTATTTTCGAACCTAAATTTAACTCAGAAAAATTAAAATAAGCACTTCTATGAAACCAACGTTTCCGATCGCAATTTGAAAAAAAAAATGGAAACTTGAATTTGAGTGAGGACAAAAATTATGTTTTTAATACATTTATCAAATTAAGTATGTTACTGTTTTTCTTTTTTTTTAATTATCAGTAATTTTAGTTAGAAAAAAACGTAAGTTGAGCCATTTTTTAATTTTTTCACGTTTGCATTCAAAATATTAATATTAAAAAAATTATAACATTTGAAAGCGTATTTTATCACATTTCAAAAATAGTTTTTAGTTTTCGGATACATTCAGAAATATTTAATTACTTTGTATTTTATTGCCCTGCGGAAATATTTTGACCTTCTGACAGAATATGTCAGAGGCCAGAGGTGTTAAATAAAAAGTCCTGCTTCAATCCTCTTCCACGCAATCAATCCACCTCTTCCTCAGTCCAACTCTGAGTCTCTTCCTTTGGGCACTCATGCAGTCATCGTTTTTGGTCTAAGCTTTGGGACTGAAACCCATTTCCCCAAAGTCCTTGCATTGTTATTCATCTCCCTGTACCTAGTTTCTAGTATAAGGAAGAAAAGGGAAGAAGACGACTACTTACTTGGCTGGTGCACAATTATAGCACAAGAATTTAAAATACCTAAAATTGTTCAGTCGAAAATTGTCGCGATCTGGTTTACTTCTCTATTGAGCTTTCTCTTGAAATTCAGATAAAAAAATACGATTTAAAACATATAAAGTGACGGTGAATAGTTTATCCTACAACTCAACCCTTGTACCATTCAACCTGGAGACCAGCCACCATCGTCGTCTTAATATATAAAACAAAGTCGGGTTAGTTACACCATTTATAACTAGAGAACGGCTGGACCGGTTTATATGATATTTGATTTGTTGGATGTCTCTCCGCCCCGAAGAGCAGAATAACTATTAAAACATCGGAAAAATTCACGAAAAACGTAATTATGAAGAAAATTCTTTTCCTCATACATTTTGGATGTAACGAATTCTCATTTTTGAAAGAGCTGCAGCAATATTGTGATAAATATAATATAGAGTAGTGAGTGATTTCCAAAAATTTAAAAAAATTAAAAAACGTCAAATGTCAATGCGCTGGTTGTTTTGTTCACATATAATGCTGCCCCTCTTTCTTACACCCTAAATGTCAACAGTCAAAAATGGGACAAACGGTGAACGTATGTCTGCACCCCTCCAAAGGAAAAATACAATATTACTAATATTATAAACGCGAAAGTTTGTACGGATGGATGTGTGTTTGTTACTCTTTCACGCAAAAACTACGGAATGGATGTTAATGAAACTTTACAATCATACATCAGAATAACAAATAAGCTATACATAATGATAAGCTCAGGCGTTATGAAATTTGTATAAATGAAAATGTGTGTTTTTCATATATTTTGGCGGCAGGGAGGAAGGGCAGGGGAAAGGGTGAAGGTGGGGTTCGCGGAGAGGGAAGAGACGAGGGAGGGGGAAATGCGGGGAAGGTGAAAAGGAACGGGGACGCACGGGAAAGGACAAGCAGTGAGAATCGATTTATTTAATTGAATGGCATTGCAACGCATGCCGGGGACCAGCTAGTTGGATATAAGCAGCATATGATTCCATGTAAAGTAGGGCTTTCTCCCTTCAGAGATTTCATCCTTCTATCACAATTTACAGATTTACAGTCCACCCCCGAGTGTCACAATATCTGTCGTGACAATAGGCCACTTGCATGGATTTCATAACGACTTGGAAAAAATCGTGTGGATGGATTTTTTTACTAAGATTACGAAAATGTTAGTAAAAATTTTTAGAAATGTATAGTTTTTTTTTATTTTTAAGTGAATAAATCCATTTTTTGAGCTCTTGGCGTCACTACATGAAAATTTCCCATCTCCGATTATGTTCCCTTAATTTTAAAAAATTCCACACTGATTAATTTTTTTTTATATGGCAACACTTTGATTTGCGGTGAATTTTTGAATTTGCGTTTAACGTTCACTAGATTTATTGTTTGTTCTATGCGAACTTATCCTTTGGTTTGATTTTTTTGATAAAGATGGCGGTGTTTTTACAGATGATGTTACGATTACAATTTATTGCTATTCGTGTGGAAAACGTTATTTTTTTTTAAAATGATTTTCGGCTATATAATTATCATTTTTTCGCACTCATAAAATTATGTCCCGTCTTTCCGGTTTATGAAAAATCGTCTGATTTTTCGGATTTAAATTTTCAAAAAATCGCCAGGGTTTCAAAAATACGATTAAAAAAAAAAAAATACAGAATGTCTTAGAATATTTGCCTTGTATAAGTGACCTATTGCAGTCCCATTTTTTCCAATATTTTTAGCCTTTTTGCATATTTTCTCTGCGTCCCCCGTCAGCTATAGATCGTACAGCGCTCCATATTAAATATTCCCTCGAAACAATAAAAGTAACGCGCATTACAGTTATGGCGTGGGACCGTTTCCCAGGCCCCCTTGCCCCCTGTTCCTATACAGAAACAGACTGTGTTTATTATTATTTTATTATTATTAGTTGGGCAGGTACCGACTGGCGAAATAACAGCATTATACGACGGAGGTCATCTGATCTCATTTAATAATATACTTTAAGATAATGCCGTGTCTTTTCTACGGATATTTCAGTAGAATGGAAGAAACGCAAGAGCAAATTACATTTAATAGTAAATGTTGAATTGAGCGTAGAAATTATTGGTAAAAGATGTTGGGGACCTTGAGGAAGGGTTCCAGTTGGCCCCCCAGCATATCTATATACAATATGCAGTCGGCTTAGGGAAAATACAATACACCTACTTACACAAAATATAACTAAGTGTCCTCGAAGAGGTGTGCAGAGAGCATGTACCGCCGAAAACAAAAATATTAAGCACATTATTATCATTCAAATGCACCAAGGATAAAACTACTTGTCTATATACTGTATACACCAGTGTATACAGTATACAAAAAATCGAAACTGTAAATAATTTCGTTTGATATCCATACCAACTTATTAAAAGGTATTTTTATGTCGATTTTAGGTTTGAAATTGGCAAATAAAGCACAAAAAGCTCTAATTTTATAATAACCAAAAATACACGTTAAGAAAATGAAGACAATGTTGGTAGTTCTTAGTGGAAGTATGACAGATTAGCTCAGTGGTAGAGCATCGCCCCGGCAAGGCTAAGGTAGGTACTTGGTTCAATTCCTAGATGTCACCAAATCTATTTATGATTTTTTGTTTAAGGTTTTTGATTGAGAATCTCTAATATTGTCTTAAATGATTAAATATAATTATTTTATTTATTTGACTGATAGTATCTCCACCTAGTAAAACAACCGACTTGTGACTTGTGATATACTGTCTTTCGGAGCACCGGGCCATATGGCCCCTTTCTCCTTCATCATGAGTTTGTTTAATTGTTGTAGGACTTAGTGATTGTTGATTGTTTTTTATTTTATTTTATTGGGGACGTTGAAGCGGGGTAGGGAGGGGGAGGGGGTAATAAGAGAGATGGAAGGGGGGGTAGGTAGATAGATGTCGGGGCTTGGGGGAAGAGCAGGAAGGCTTGGGGGGTCGGTGGCATGTCGAGGGGTGAGGGGAGTGGTAGACTGAGGGGTGGGGCTTGTGTTTGAAGCAGGTTTGATTAATGGATCGGTTTACTAGCTTGGGAAGGAACTTCTTGGTATTTTGGAATGAGAACGGGTGGGGGGGTTTCTTTAGACGGACTCGTTTGCGGGATGGTCTGACGCAGACCCAGGCCATTTCCTCGGGGCCTGGGTTGTCGGAAGTTGGTTGGATTGGCTCTTTGGTGACGCTGGAGCGCGAGGATGAGGAGTGATGTCTTTGCCCCTTGGTTGGGGGGTTGGGGGGGAAGGTAAGGAAACCTAAACCGATTGAGGACCAATCGGTTTGGGAGGCAGTTAGAGGGGCGATTGGAGGGCCAAGGGGTTGGGAGGCGGTGAGGGGGCGATCTGATAGAGAGGCGATGGGAGGGCAAACGGTTTGGGGGGCGATAGTAGGGCGGTTATCTTGAGGGGCGGTAAGGGGGTGGTCGGTTTAAGGGGTGATAGGTGGGTCAGTTTGGGGGGCAGTAAGGGGGAGGTTGGGGGGGGTTGGCTGGGCGGGGCTGGGTGAGTTGCAGGGGGAGTTGGGAGGGGAACTGTGAACTCTGCGGAAGGCCAGGTTGAAGACATGTTCTTTGTCTTCAAGGGACATGTTGTTGGGGTCGGGGTGGTTGGCAAAGAAGGACTGGATCTCGAGAGTAAGGCGTTGGTATTCGTCGGAGGTTTGGAGAAGGGGGGAGGACATGATGGTATAGAATGGGGGAAAACACTAGGATAACTGAAGGCACGAATGTTTTAAGCACTGTAGTTCAAAGCACAAGGGACGGTATGAAATGGCGCGAACAAGCACTGTAGACTGAGGTGATTTTTTTTGGTTCCTTTACTGGGAAAGGCACTTTGGATTCTTTGTGGTGTGGTTTTCACGAACTAGGCGAACGGGCGTGGAACAAGCGACATTGTCGGGGAATGGCATATGCCAAGCCAGAGGAGCGACCGTCGCGGACGGCAGTCACTCAGATTTTCGATTGTCTGGGAAAATTGGTGCTGCTTATTTTCGATTCAGTAAAACAACCAAATCTTGATTTAAACATTCTGTAAACATTTTTAATTGGATATCCATGCATGCACAACCCAATGGCGGTTAAATTAATGTTAAAGAAAAGTTAACACTCTGTAAATATTTCAAACAATCAATAAATATTATAATCGATACCGGATTCGTGGGTGGTTTGGTATATTTATGCCGGATTCACAGATAAAGTACAGAGCATAAAATTATTGTCTGTGGTCAACGCCTTTGAAAATTAGAAATATCGAATAACAACGCTTACAAGTGTGTAAAAATGTAGCATGGCAATAGGCGCAAACTTCCAAATCGCAGTTCATATAACGATTGCAATCGAATTTATCGACTGCCTTTGCGCTGTGTTCAGAGAGATGAAATTTTTTTCTAAATTAATCGAACAAGCGAGACCAAGTGTGCATGATAAGAGAATGTAGGTAGGCACACCAAAAACATGCATATTTTCATTAATTATTTTAATATGGTAAGCGTTAATTTTTCATAAATTTCCTATCAATCTGTTTATTTTTCATGGGCGTTATAATTTTAATTTGAGAGTTACTTAGAAACGTCCCTTAAGTCTAAAAAAATCATTTTTTTATAAGAAAAACATTCTTTTTATACTTTTTTGAAGGTTATTCCCATCAGTGAAATATATCATATTAGAATAAGTTAACAATAATAATCTAAACGAAAATATGAAAGAGAACAAGACACAGAAAAACAGAAAAAAGACAATGGTCGTAACTGGGATTCGAACCCAGACCTCTCCGTCTAACCGGGACGAGTGCGTTAACCAATTTCGCTATTGCCACCTTCTGTCAAAGCCGTCATATTTGTCAATCTCATATTTTCAAATTTTAGAATTACATTATTATCAACTAATTATTTTTCTCCATAATATGATGTATTGACAGAAGGTTGCAATAGCGAAATTGGTTAACGCACTCGTCCCGGTTAGACGGAGAGGTCTGGGTTCGAGTCCCAGTTACGACCATTGTCTTTTTCTGTTTTTCTGTGTCTTGTTCTCTTCCATATTTTCGTTTAGATTATTATTGTTAACTTATACTAAAAAAATCGTTTAAATATTTCTGGCCTTTACGGATACCTATTTTATCGGAAGGCCAAAATATTTGAGCTTTACAATAAAATCCAAATAAATGGTAGGTACCTATATTTCTAAGCATATTTCAAAAACCCTTTTTGAAAAGTGATGAAATACGCTTTCAAATTTTATAATTCGAAATAAACGTGTTATTTTCCTCCTTCCTCTCCTTCCCTTCCTAAAAAAATCCCAACACAGCATCTCCAAAGATGATATAGGCTCTGAGGGGAATTATTTTCCTCAGGTCCTCATGTGTGAAACTAATATTAAAAAAAAACGATTTTTTATCACTATTGAAGCATGCATTGCGATTTATTTTTTCTATCGAGGGAATTTATTATAATTTGGGAGGCGGGTATGGGTACCGCCACCCCAGGAACCATTTATTGGATAACTAACACCTTTGCCATAGCTCACCCCAAGTGGTTCGCTACGTTTGGTGACTTCCGGGATCATGGGGTGAGGTTTGTCCGCGTTTTGGCGGCGGATGCGTCTGCCCACCAGTTGCATGGCAGGCCGGATCGGGAGAGGATGGTTGAGGGAGTCCCTTTGATTTCTCTAGCCGTACTCTCTCGGAACATCGCTTTACACCTAGTGGGAAGGATTGATTCATACGTCCGTCACTCCTGGACACACTGACTTCCAGATTCATATCCATCCCTCATACCCTTTTTCCTTTCCAGATCTTCCTCTTCTTCCTTTCTTAAAAAGACCCTCCACAAAGCATCCCCAAAGATCACAGGCCCTGAGGGCAATCATTTTCCTCAGGACCCCACGTGGGCGTTAATTTTTAAAAAAAGTATTTTAAATAATAATAAATAATAGCCCAAATTAAAAAATTACGTTAAACTGCTATAAGAGTCCCAAATATTTTACTTTTTATATCTTAAAGTCGGCTATTATTTAAATCGTTCATTCCTTCATTCTCTCTCATTTCTAAGTTTCTTTATCTTTAAGTCTACTATATAAATCTTTGTTGTTTCTTACATATGTTTTTCTCACTAATTACAATAAATTTTGTTATTAATTTACATGATTCATTAATTTATAATGATTTTTTAATTTATGTTATGATTTTTTAAACTTATCATAATTTTTATTTTTAAATTTATTATGATTTTATAACCTCACTTATTACTTACAATAGCCGTTATTACTAACTTACACGATCTTTTTAATTTACTAATTGAGCTAGAATTCCCTCACCAAGCACAAGAGCATTGTCTCTTTATGGTGAGGAAAGGCAATTTTTTGTTTCTTTGTTAATAACTTATGAAACTATGTAACCGATGTAACTTTATATGAATTTTTAATCAGTATTGCCAAATAAATAAATTTAAACTACTTATAATTAAAGATTAAAAATTAAAGATTTGGAAATGCCTAACCACGCTATGTTGGTTTCCTTTGATGTTATTAATTTATTCCCAAATATTCCAATAGAAGAAAGTAAAACCATTATTAATAATTTGTTAAATTCTTCGATCTTGCCGAAAGACTTAATTAATGATTTAATTTTATTATTTGATGTTATTTTTAAACAGAATTACTTTCAATTCAATAATACAATATTTAAACAAAAAGATGGCTTAGCGATGGGTAGTAGTACGAGCCCTTTGATTGCAGATATTTTTGTTAATAATATAGAGAATAAGATTTTTAATAGCGGTGCACTTTTACTTAAATATGTATATTGCTTGAAAAGATATGTCGATGATATTATATGTATTTGGTTAGGTACAGAAAGGCAACTGAACATGTTCTTAAACTTTTAAAATAAATTTCATAAAAACATTCAATTCACACTAGAAATAGGTAAAGAAAAGAGTTTAAATTTCTTAGATTTAAATTTAACACTAATAGGTAATAAAATAGATTTCAATATATTCCGAAAAGATACGTACACCGATACTGTTATACATAATTCATCTAATCATCCTTTCACTCAGAAACTCTCGGCCTTTCACTCTATGGTTAATAGATTAGTTACTATTCCTTTGTCTGTTCCTAATTTTACTTTAGAATTAAATCTCATTAAGCAAATAGCAGTTAATAATGGTTATTCTACTAAACTAATAGATCAAATACTTAATAAAAAGAATAAACAGAAATTCTCAAAACAATATATCTACCCTTTTTCTAAACATAATAATAATCAATGGCGTAGAATTCTATTTGTTAATAACGATATCTCAAAAATAATTAGCAAAAATATTCCCAGTAATATACAACCTGCATTTTACACAAATAACAAATTAAAAAAATTCATCCTCAATAACAAAGACAGCGACATCAAAACAAAAAAATCGGGCATTTATAAACTCGATTGTAAAGATTGTAATAGCTTTTATATAGGTAGAACAAATAGAAATTTTGAAGTACCTAAGGGTTAAAGAACATCTCAGGGAATTAAATGGCAACAGCGAGTCTGAATTCGCAGATCATTTAATAAAAAATAATCATAATTTTGACAAAAACCATGGACTTAAAATATTACATACAGGCTATAAGGCATCACAGACAAATAATTTAGAGATTTTAGAAATTAGAAAAAATGTAAATAATAAAGCAGACATAATTAATAAGCAGCAAATTTTTATAAACCCTCTTTTGAACCTCTTCCCACTTAACCGGCCTTTCCCTGCTAATGGCTTTGAAATCCCTAATTGATAAACTTTCCCCACTCTTACCCCTCCCCCTCCCTCCTACCCTTTCCTTCCATGTGTCATCTATATTTAATTTTTAAGTTTAGTATACGTTTGATCCTGATGAAGTAAACATTGTTTACGAAACATGTTGATTGTGTACCAATAAAAGTGATGTAAACAAAGTTATTTGTCTTTTTATTAAAATAAAACAATGAGTCTTGTTTTGATAAATTGGGGTACTCTTCTGACAAATTCGCCCAGAAATCATTTAAAGGCTGATCTTTGTATTGTCAGAGTCACTAATTAAATCAATTTTTCATACTCACTTGCTCTTAAGCCTACTGATTTAGCTGTCACGGAAAATGGATTTCGAACCCAGGAATCGTTCTTACTAGTTTTCGGAAAATATTGCAAAAGAGTTATTTTTAAGTTATGTACGTATTCTTAAAATTCTTTGGAAACTTCATCTACTTAATTTAATTCATTCAAACATTCATGTAAGGCTGCCGTGGTCTAGGGATAAGGCTCTTGACTCACAATCCGAAGGTCGCGGGATCGAATCCCAGCATGTGCAAATAAATTTTATTTGATTAATTTGTGTTATTTCACAATTAATTTATTTAAAAATAATATACAGTATATTTGTGTCCGTGTTTGGTGACTAGATCTGAATAGCCAGGTACTTCCCTACCTTCACAACATACCCTAATTGGGGATGCCATAGTCTCACTGGCTCCAGACGGGAGCAGCTGGGACTCTTGTGAGGTATTTAGATAAAAAAGGCAGGAAAACAGACAAGATTGAAAATTGCAATTTTTTCACCAAAATTTACGGCACCATGCGCGTTTACAGCTCGACTTATTGTTAACAATGATGTAATACGATGTAGTAAGACTGATTTATTTTTACATTATTTTGCTTTCAGGTAAAGTCGACTTCGAAAAAATATGGTTGGGTTCCTTGAGAACAGAAATTTCGTGAAACACACGCAGATCCGTTATCCTGTTGTTATTGTTTTCACATCGCACCGATGTTCATATTATTGACTCTTATCACAGTACCTAGATAATATATTTCAGAGATTTTTTTTTTAAAACGGTTTTCTCAACTTCCTTAATGTACCTGAAAGAACTATTGTAAAATAACTTTAATAACTAATAAAAAACGTACTTTGCGATTTTTTTTCTGTAGAGGGAATTTCATGTAGTAAATAACTTTTTCAATTTATTAGATCTAAAAGAAATTCAAATATTACCGGCTTACAAATAACCTGACAACATCTCCTATTACAACCGCAGTTAGCGGAAAATATTGCTTATGTCGTGATGGAGGACTTAGCCAGCCAAAGAATTGAACACACGACGCCTGGGTGGGACCTAAAAAAGGCGATGCCAATTCATCCATTACCGGTCATATCTTAATTTTCTATCGCAGTCCAGTCGTTCAGTTTGCAAGAATGCAAAAGTAATCAAATAATTCAGCATCAGTATTTTTAATGTCTCGCCTAATTAAAAGCGATCTCTTCCCAATTGGGATAATTATGTTGTCTGCATTAGCTGATGACGGTCCTGAAGTCCTTTCGGCTCCTAGAGAGGCCCGCCATGTTTGTTTATTGACCAATTATACCAAAATCGGGCACGGGGCGGCCTTCGAGAAAACGTATTAAAATCGAGACTTAAATAATTCGCGACGTGGGTATTTGTCTACCTACATAATAAATCTTAATAAAAATAAATTATCACTCGTACGCTTTGCGAATTTTAAATACAATATTTGGACTAACCTTTACCGGCCTCCGCGGACGAGTGGTTAAGATCTTCGACTACGAATCCGGACGTCGCGTGTTCGAATCCCGGAAATGGAAGTAAATTGAATTATACAAAAAAGTATGTTTGTGTGTGGGTTTGTTTTTTAAACAAACTTGCAGTTTTATTTCAAAATTGATGAAATTTTGGACACATGACCTTTAAAACATGAAAAAGGTCACTGTTTATACGAGATTTAGAGAAACCATCCCTTTCACATTCCCTACACTTAAAAGCAGAATTTAGGTACCTACTTACTGATGAAATTTTGAACACTTGATAAGATAAGAGGATAATTACTGTGTGTATCTAATTTCGAAAAAAAATATCCGGAGACAGTCAGTATAAAGAAGATTATGTCGGTGAGTACTGTGGGTAGGTTTATTTTTTATAAAAATCTACACTTCTTTTCAAAGAGAGATGAAACTTTACTCATTTTTTTTTTGTTTTTTTACATGAGCTCGGCCCTGAGGAAAATAATTTCCCTCAGTCGTTCCCCATTCCCGCCTCCCAAATAAGGCCTTAAAACAAAAACAGAAGGTCACTGTCTACACCAGATATTTAAAAAACACAACCATCTACTTTCCCCAACCCCTTAAAACAGAAAAAAAGACCGGGCAACGCTGGGTGTTTTAGCCAGTATACCTAATTTTATATTCTTTTAAACAAGCGGGGGTCCCCGGCGTTGCCCGGGCTTTACGTGTTTATAGTGTTTTTTTCTTAAATCAGACATCTACATCTACAGTGATCTTCATCTTGTTTTGAAAGTCAGGTACGCAAAATTTCATCAATCTCGGAATAAAACTGTATATTTTTACAAAAAAACAAACGAACGCTAACCGCACTGTGTCCGCCCGCCTGTCGGCTGCCACAGATACTCGTAATCTTCTTTATTCATTTATTTATTAACGCCCTTTTTAGTGACATTTACAAATAAATAATAAAAATTGTACAGTAGTAACTATACTTTGCGTATGTAAGAAGCCATTTAGAGTTTGCGTCAACTGTGTGGTCTCCATTTTATGCAGTATAAATAAAATTAAATCGATTCAGAAAAAAATCATAAAATACCTTTCTTACAAATCGTACAATCGATTTAATAATAATGTTGATGCCATAAATTTCTTCAAAATTGATGCATTAAGTGTACGCAGACAATTCCCAGATGCGATGTTGCTATATAAAATCGTAAAGAATATAACCGACTGTCCTGAATTATTGAACAGAATAGATTTTAAAGTACCACGGCACACACGTTCGTGTAATATTTTTAAGGAAAAACACTGTAAAACAAATTCAAACCAAAATGCTTGCCTTATTAGAGTGTGTTCAACTTATAATAACATTTTTTCTGATATAGATATCTTCAATTGTAACGAAAATAAATATAAAAATTCCATCAAAAGTGTATTAAAATGTATTAAATGACTACAAAATTCATAAATGTAATGATATATTATGTACTACCTTCCACCTGTTATACCTATATGTTTAATGTACTATCTTTTAATTTTCTAAAATAACTGTTTAATTTCTAGACACACAATGTAATAGTATAATGAGGAAATCTATAATTGATTTCTCAGTTAGGTTAATTTTACATGTATAAATTAATCATTATTGTTAACTGTCGATTTCCATAAAATAAAATAAATAAATATATAACTGAACTTCCCCAGAAACAAATTTTTGAATTTATTTAGTGACAAATTGAAGGTGTCCACTGACTTGGTATAATTATTTCCCTCCATTAGTATTCTGGGCAAAGAGGAATACACATAGTAGTCAGTCCCAGAATGTATGCCCTGATATAATTTTATTTTATATAGAAGATGAATTAATTGCGAAATAACAAAAATATAATTGACTTACTTTACTCAATTTGGGAGGCGGGTATGGGTACCGCCGCCCGGAAACCATTTATTGGATAACCAACACCTCTCGTGTCACCCCGAGTGTTTCGATACGTTTGGTTCCCGGGTTCATGGGGTGAGGTTTGTCCGGCTCTTGGCGGCGGATGCGTCTGCCAACCAGCTGCACGGCAGGCCGGATCGGGAGAGACTGGTTGATAGAGATCTTTTGACCTCTTCAGCAGGAGTCTCTCGGAACAATAGCACCTTGCACCGCAGTGAGAGGGATGGATTCATATACTAACCCCTAGATATCTACCCATCCTTAATTCCCTTTTCCTTCCCAGAATTTCCTCGTCTTCCTTTCTTAAAAAGACCCTCCACACAGCATTATCAAAGGTGACGCAGGCCCTGGGGGGAATTATTTTCCTCAGGGCCTCCATGTGGAGCTAATGTTAAAAAAACTACCGTAAATCTTTAAATATAACTGTAAACATAAATTAATTATTCTGACAGTAATTTGGGCGCGAAACTTGATGAACCTAACCTGCAATATTCAACACTGCAAAAGACCAGAAAAGTAAAGTATTTGAATGTATAATTACGCCATTATACCGTATATGTGTTAGAAATAAGTCATCGTCTTAGAGCCGTAGACTTCCGGTTCACACGAGATACCATCTTCCCCATAATTCTTCCTCAGTTGGCTGCGTTCTTTTCGAATTCATCAGTCAGCAATGGCGGCCTCTGCTTGCTGCTTGTCCTTACTTGCTTGATCTTGTTTAGTCTTCTTCTTCTAGCAATAATATGACCCATGGGTGATGTTTATGTTGCTAGCTGGTTCAAAGTAAAGTAGGTACCTACCTACTATGAAATAATTAAATCATATTAAGCACTATTACCAAGCCAGCGGCCGAGAATTCAAATTTCGTGGAAAGATGTGGGTGATTACAGGGCGGTTCCAATGAGAAAGATTAATTATTCTCCGTACCAGCTTTTTTAAATAATAACTCAATATATTGTTTTGATGGTCAAGTAGGTATATAAATCCAATCAAAACAAAATACAGATACTCTTCATATATTCTCATTTGAGAGGCGGGTATGGGTACAGCCGCCCCAGGAACCATTTATTGAATAATCAACGCCCCTGACATAGGTCACCCCAAGTGGTTCGCTACGTTTGGTAATTTAGCATAGACGCCAGGGTTCATGGGTCGAGGTTCATCTAGGTCTTGTCGACGGATGCGTTTGGCGGATCGGGAGAGACTGGTGAATGAGCAGGGGCGTGCACTTCATATAGGCACATAAGCGCTGCCTACCCTGCCGTATTTGTAAAATATAAGCAGGTAAATAATATTATAATTTATAAAATTATTGCTAAAAATAAATACACACTTTAATAAAATAAATATACACAAACTACAAACGCGGCATAAACTGTAACTAGAAACTACACGCGCGCCCTCCGACTGCCTCACTAAAATGTGGCCTAAGCAGGGATTATTTCTGACTAGAGGTAACTTCATACAAGATACAATTCAATGTTTACGAAATGCAAAAAGCGTCGAGTAGAACTGTCTTTTGAATTTGCCTCCATGAGGTTTTTTTTGTTAGTATTAAGCAGTGCTTTCTAGAACTTCTTCTTGTTATGTATTTCTATCAAATAGTTGTCTTTCATAAATGCTAATTGTCGGTTCAAAAACGTTTGTCGTACTTTAATTCTGAAATTATCTGATAAAATATAGAAATTTTAACCTGTGAAACTTGTTGTATTTTCCTACTGCCTACCCTGATCAAAAACTCTGTGCACGCCCCTGTGAATGAGACCTAATCTATACCTATCGAAAGGGATGGATTCATACGTCCGTCACTCCTGGACACAATGACTCCTAGATTCATACATACCCCTCATACCTTTCCTCTCTTTCATTTACTTAAAAGACCCTCCACACAGCATCCCAAAAGATTTTTTTCGCATTATCTCCACACAGGAATCTTTGAGGAAAATAATTTCCCTCAAGGTCAATGTCATCTTAGGGGATGCTGCATGGAGGGTTTTTTAAGGAAACGAAAAAGAGTTCTGGAAATGAAATAGGTATGAGGGGTGGGTAGTAATCTGGGGGTCAGTGTGTCCAGGAGGGACGGTGCCTTGCGGTGCAAGGCGATGGGTCGAGAGATTCTAACTGGAGAAGTCAAAATACCCCCTCAACCAGTATCTCTTGTTTCGGCCCGCCACGCAGTAGATGGACAAACACATCAGTCGCAAAGATCTTGACCTTCACCCCTGCTAAGTCACCAAACGTAGCGAGCCACTTAGGGTGACCTATGGCAGACGTGTTGGTTATCTAACAAATGGTTCCCGAGGCGACGGTACAATTACCGGCCTCCCAAAGATGACATCCTCAAAAAGGTGAGGAATTTATAATTCCTCGGGGCCTTCTGTGAGGAGCTAATGTAAAAAATATATACATTTTATTCGGATAGACTTCCATAATTGAGTCTTAAAAAATGCTCATTATTATTTTCCTGGTTAGATTTTGGTCGCTAGTGTCGAGGGCCGCTTATAGTTTAGAAACCTCCACGCATGATAATGACTAGCAGAGTTAGAAATGACGATAATGACCGTAATGAGTCTCCCAGTTGTCACACGTTCAAGAACTTTCTACAGTCGAGGCCGTTCCGAGGCTTGATCGTGCCCACTGGACCGGCCCATACTGACAGCTATTACGATTACTGTAATGCTGTAGAGAAGGTGCTTCATCTAACCATCTTCAGGCAAAAGACCCAACCTAACCCGACTAATGTCTCCAGACTTAATGGTTTGGAAAGTGAAATTTGTGACAAACTTGTTGAAGAATAATATTTAACTGAAGAAGATATCAACAAATCTAAACGAAAATATGAAAAAAAAAAACAAAACAAAAGTAGAAAGGTAACGGTCGCAACCGGCACACGAACCCATGATCTCTCGTCTAACCTGGGCAAGCGCATTGACCGACTCAGCCATTAATAACTCTTATTTTTAAGTATTTTTTGTCTATAACTAACTAACTAACCATCACGCCGTTTCCCCGCAGGGGTAGGCAGAGAGGACGGACCGCCAAACAACTCGGTTTTTGCGCACACTCTTTGCCTCGTTCGCCTTCATACATCGTCTTATACATGCTCTTCTATTATTCTGACTCTTGACACGGCCTGACTCAAGTCTCTGATTTACTTGGTCGTGCCATGCCTTTCTCGGGCGTCCCCGACTTCCTCTACCATTCACATTTGCGTCATATATTCTCCTTACACTCCTTCCCTCGTTCATTCGCTCTACATGCCCAAACCATCGGAGCGTTCCTTTTTTGATCTTACTCATTACCGTTATATCAGCCTTGCAGTCTTTGCGGACTTCCACGTTTCTCACACGATCATACATTGTTTTAACACACATACGCCTCAGGGATCTCATTTCTGAAGCATTCAGTCTACTTTCATCCTTCCTTTGCCAGGTCCATGTCTCAATGCCATACATCAGAGTAGGTACCAGTAGTCCATTATGGACGGCTAGCTTCGCTTCTTTAGACAGTTTTTTGTTGGTGCCAACGGCGTTCAGTCCTCCATTAATAGACTTAGGTACCTGCATTTATACTTCTTTCAATGTCTCTATCAGCCTTTCCATCTCTCTTCCAATAGTTTGTCTCTATCTCTCATATATCATATTCAGAATTGACAGTATTATCTTCATCTAATTTTTTTCTAATATTTTTGGCAGCCATCTTTTTAAATGATCACATAATGTTCAAAGAACTGGCTTGTAACCTAGGTAGTGCGTAAACTAAAATATAAACCTGATTTAACTTTTTTTAATGTTACCTTTTTTATTTTTCCTTGTCTTGTTCTTTTTCATATTTTCGTTTAGATTTATTAGTATTATCTTATCCTTCGATGATATATTACATTGATAGGAAAAACCTTCAAAAGTTTTTACAAATATTCAATAAAATTTGAGTTTTAAAATGTATGAAGAAAAAGTTATCATGCGTCTGAACAAAAGTTATTAAAAACCTTAATATATAAAACAAAGTCGGGTTAGTTACACCATTTAGACCTCAAGAACGACTGGACCTCTTTTTATGATCTTTGATTTGTTGGATTTATCTCTGCCCCGTATTCGGGGGAAAAGCTATTAAAACATCGGAAAAATCGAAAGAAAAATTATGAAGAAAATTCTTTTCCTCATTCATTTTGTATGGAACGAATTCTCATCCTTTGAAAGAGCTGCAGGAATATTGTGATAAGTATAATACGGAGTAGTTTGTGAATTTCAAAAATTCAAAAAACGTCAAATGTCAATGGGCTGATTTTTTTGCTTTTGTTCTTAAACATATAATGCTGCCCCTCTTTCTTACACACTAAATGTCACAGTCGAAAATAGGACAAACGGTGAACGTTATGTCTGCACCCCTCCAAAGGAAAATACAATAATTATAATAAATCTCCCTCACGCGAAAAAAGAAAATGAAACGCAATTCCCGTAAGTGAAAAAGAAAGAAAATCACAAAAATTGTAAATCTGCACAACCCCATCTCTGATACTGACAAAAACAAAACACGGACAGTTGCGCATCGATAATTGCTTCATTGAGTAATTTTTAACTTAATAAAAAAACTGAATTTAATTCCGTCAATAAGTTAACACAACAGTTATTGATTTTGAGGTGGTAAGAAGTTCGCCGGGTCAGTTAGTATTGAATAAAAATTGAGTTTAAAAATGTGAGAAGAGAAAAATCTTAAATAAAATCAGGAATACTTCAAACTTTTGAAAAAATGAAACGAATCTACGTCACTCTTTTTTTTTTCCAATTATTTCTGGCTTTCACCCTTCAAGGTGTTCTAGGCCATCATTTAAAATTACAGAGAAAGGGATAGATGAATTTATATATTAATTTTATTTAAATGTACAAATTTCAGAATTATATGGAAGATTGGAGTCGAGTTCAGACTTAGAAGAGATGAAATGTTGAATGAAGGGGAGGCAATTTTAGATAACGCTTGATAGAAGAGAGGATATTTATTTAGAGAGGGACAACCAAAAAATATGTGATCTAAAGTGCCCACATCTAGACCACAGAACGTACAATCTGGGGAGTCAAGGATGTGAATTTTAAAAAGGTGAGAAGGAACGGAACAATGACCGATTCTCATTCGAATAAGTGAGGAAATTTCTTTTTTGGAAAAATGGGGAAATTTTTGAAACCACGGTTTTGATGGGATAGTCCTTTGTATTGAGGCGTAGCGAGCTCCCTTGGATTGACTGGCAATGTTCCAATACTCTGTCCAAACATTGAGGGATCTATCTTTGATGATGGAAAAAATATCAGATAGGGGAATATGGTTTACGAGGGTAACAATAGGGTTGGACGCTCCTTGTTTTGCCAAAGAATCTGCAATATCGTTACCCACTATGCCAATGTGTCCAGGGATCCAAACAAGAATTACGGTTTTTCCAGAGCTTTGAATGGAGGCTATCAGCACTCTAATGAGGCATACAAAGTGATCATCAGGATGAAGAAGAGGACAGGATTTAAGTTTTTGGAGGGAACTGAGAGAGTCAGAGAGAACAAGGGAATGTTCACAATTATTTTTGATTATATATTTGAGTGCTTCAATTATTGCAATGCACTCAGCAGAAAATATTGAAAATTGGTTTGAAATTGAATAAAATAATCTATCATTAGAATTATTGTGGTAAACGTTAATACCTATACCACAGTTAGGAGAGTCAGGAGATTTGGAGCCATCAGTAAATAAAAGAGAAGAGTTGGGCCATTTAGAAGAAATAATGTCATTGAACATATTATTAACAGTACGGGCTGGGAGATTGGAATGACTTTTAAGGATGCCGATCCCTTCCAAAATTGTTGGGAATAGGGTGACGTGACTATATTTTAATTTGTATAGTGGAAGAAGATCATTTTGGATAATTTGAAGCTCTGAGAGAGAGCGAAAATTTTTACAGATGGCAGGAAGAGGTTTAGTTCGAGCTCTGATTGTAGATGAATGTGTTGAGTCTTTGAACAACGAAACTCTGGGAATAACCTGATGACATTTATGAATTTAAACATTTAAGAACAAATTTGTCAGCAAACAGTTGTCGCCTTAAATAAAGTGGGGGATCAGAACATTCCACTTGAAGGGAATTGATGGGCGATGACTGCATCGCTCCAGTTATTATTCGCAATGACTTCGATTGAATTTTGTCTAATTTACTGAGTGCATTTTTGGAGGCCGTACTAAAAAGTGGGCAGGCATAGTCGAGATGACTTCGAATAAGAGCATTGTAAAGCAACTTAATGCAGGTAGGGTGAGCACCCCACCAAACGCCAGTCAATGATCTGAACGTCACTCTTTTAAATGATCTGAATCTATGCTTAGGATTTTCAATGACTTGGTATTTCTATATATGAATGACGTGTTTGACAGTACATAATTGTTGGCATTGAAAAGCTTTTGGATTCCACTACGTAATACTAGATGTGGGGAGTTTTTTTTACATTAGCTCCACACAGAAGGACCCGAAGAAAACCAATTTTTAGTTTTCGTGTGGAGGTCGTTTTAGGGAAAGTAGGGAGAGGAAGTTTTGGGAAGGAAAATGAAGTATGAGAGGTGAGTAGAAACCTGGAGGTCAATGCGTTCAGGATTGACGAACGTATGAATCCACCCCCCCCACCCACTGCTATGCAAGGAGATAGGGCGAGATAGTACGGCTGGAGAAGTAAAAGGTACTCCCTCAACCATTCTCTTCCGATCCGGCCTGCCAAGCAGCTGGTGGGCAGATGCATCCGCCGCCAAAATCTAGATAGTCCTCACCCCGTGAACCCCAACTGCGAAGTCACCTTACGTGGCGAACCATTTGGGATGACCTATGGCAGACCCATAACCGTCGGAAAGTATCCATTAGAAAACCTTCCATTGAATTTTTCAATAACTTTGACCTACCATATGTAGTTACAACGAATGAATGCCAAAAATATATTATTGAAACTATTCAAAAATACTAAATCTTCTACTAGTCAGTGCATCCATCACACTATATCGAAAAAAAAAATGAAATAAAAAATATTCCAATTTATATAACTGCATTTGGACAAAGAAGCTACACTTACTTTGCACAAAACTCCACAATATCCTTTCCCAAGACTTAAAACACATAAAAAAAATAATGAGTACAAATCCAGAATAAAAATCTAGCTGAAAGAGGTCAATGATAAACAAAATGACACTGATAATGACATATAAGACAAATAAACTGATTACATAACTGGCATGTCTCGGCACAGGATTCCCTAGTGAGGAGGACTAAGAAATACCACAACTATACTTAATTTTACCATCCTATTTTGTTATTTTTTAAGTACAATATTTTATAATGTAGTCGCTATAATTAAAAAAAAACAATAAACAAATTACCACGAAGTACCGCGGTGGAACTATATAACTATATTGTGTTTGTGTCAGATGCTCCTTCGCAGAGATAAAGTGGTAAGTGATTGGTCATCCTTTTTTTTTACATACCTTGTTTTTTCCTACACGTATTATTACCCAATTCCAGCAAAAACCATTTCGTCTCATTTCGTTTTTAGTATTTACAGTACATTCATTACAAGTGCTTCTGGATGCAACAGGTACCTACGGGTCAAAAATGGAATAACCTACGTTTTCATTGCTCTATGCTTTCTGATTTACTTAACTGCTGTAAGTTGCGTTGTTGTTACATATTATTATGAAGTAGTAAGGACAAACGCAAAAGGTGAAATTCGCTGATATTTATTCGCTTGGTTTCATGTTTTTATTTTGGTTATTTTATTGTGTTAAATGTTTCGCCATAATGCAAGTGTCGGCAGTGTTTTTCTAAACAATGCATTTAAATTTAGCTATCAGGGTGACCACAAACAAAATATTACAATAATAATAATATTCGCATCATTTCTTTTAGGAATTGGTATGGTCTTTTCTTCAGTTTAAAAACACACAATTTTCACTGAGTTATTTTATTTACACTTCAGCATGCGACAATTATTTTGTATAGCCCAATTCCCCGTTCTTTAACTTAATGCCAAACAAGTGTTTGTTTATTGTTCTAATAAATAGGAAGAAAATAGAAGAAAACGGCTTTTTACATAAAAAAAAATACTGCTTTGTTACCTGACAGTCCTGACACAAGCGCCACCTGGAAGCTCAATAGAAACATGTATTATCGACATGTATGTATAACCTGTCTGTAAATAAACTAGATTAAAAAAAACTGCAGAGGGCAGTTACTGCACCAATTTTACTACAATCGTAACAATTTCCAAGGCCCCGTTTTCGTGAGAAAATCACCACAAGGCCGCGATCATTTTATGAATACTATTATTGAGCTAGCTCAGACCCATGAAAAATCACGGGATAGTTCGAATTCTCAACACATCAATTCCAATTTTAAAAATGACAATTAAAATAATTTTCTTTTACTTATTAGTTTGTCATTAATTTGAGAGGCGGATATGGGTATCCATTTATTGGACAATCAAAACCTCTGCCACAAGTCATCCCGAGTGGTTATCTACGTTTGGTGATTTAGCAGGGGTGCCCGGGTTCTTGGGTGTGGTTTGTTCAGGTCTTGACGATGGGTGCGCCTGCCCACCAACTGCGTAATAGGCCGGATCGGTAGGAAGTCACTTTGTCCTCTATAGCTGGAATCTCTACCCAATCACCGTTTATGAATCTATTTATATTCTTACTTTTATCTGTTATTGTTTGTCATTTACTTTTGCATATTTAGCTAATTATTTTTGTTATTACTTTGAATTTAAACATCCATGTATATAATTTTTTGGACATCATGCCTGTGTTATGTGGAAGGTTTTTAGAGGAAGTTCTGGCAAGGAAAATGGTATGAGGGGTGGTCGGAATCTGGGAGTCAGTGTTTCAAGGAGTGACGGTCGTATGAATCTTGAATCTGAAGAGGGATTCTGGCTGGAGAGGTCAAAAGATCTCCCTCATCCAGGCTCTCCCGATCTGGCCTGCCACGCAATAAATAGGCAGACGCATCCAAGACCTAGAAAAACCTCACCACAAAAACCTGGGCATTATGTCACCAAATGTAGCGTACCACTTTGGGTGACCTATGGCAGAGATTATTATTGTCCAATAAATGGTTCCCGGAGAGTTCCCAAATTGAGTAGGTAATGAACAGAAATTTAAAAAACTAAACTTGGGTAACCATAATTTTTTGAATAGATTAAAAAATTCAAGTGCAGTTTACACTCGGTAGAAGCGAAACTTTACCAAAACCATCTCAACCAATAGAAGCCTTCAAAAGTGAGGTCATAATCAAAGCGGCCAATCAGCGCAGACCTGGCGTAATTTACGTTTCATATCGCAACTAATAGGAGCCTTGAAAAGTGACATCACAATCAAAACTGCCAATGAGCGCAGTTTGATACTTCGCAGGTGCTGTAATGCGTCATGTCCGTTTCATCCGAATTTCAAATCGCATCAGGGCTAAAGAAGTCTCACTTCAAAATAAAAAAAAAACAGGGTGTCCTTATTTTTTTTAATAAAATTTAAAAAAAAAAACGAGCAAGGAATTCTGGTTACCCTGGGTTTGGTAGTCCGTGATGAAATATTGCAATAATTACCAGCAGGCCAGTTGCGGCTCTACCTCTACGGCTCCTGTTCACTGTAAGTTAGTGTACGAAGTAAGAAGGCAGTAACAGCCATTGTTCACTGATGGCCGTGGATTGTGTTATTAAATTACTCAAAACTGTCTGTTTATATTTTAGGACGGTTCGTGGTGCTACTGGCTTAAGTCAAATTAAATAAATCTAATAACATATTAATTTTATTATTTTTTTCCAGAAGTTCACAAATAATTAAAAGTTTTACAAACATTTTGTAAAGAATTCAATTTATCACATTATACCATAAAACCACAATCGAAAAAATTAGTAAGTAGGAGATTTTTTAACTTTAAAGCAATTTTATAGGCCTGATACTTTACTTTTTATAGATTTATAAAAGGACTAACCAAAAAAATATTCGATTATTTCAAATGCAAGTATGTGTTCTACTCGCAGTATTTAAAAAGCATCTAAAATATTTTTATACCATCTTACTTTCAAACCAAAAATAAACGATTTTGCAATACTTAATATTTTGCATTATTTAACGTTTCCACGTGTTACAAATTTTTTACGTATTTCTCAATATAAAAATACTTAGTAACTTCGGTTAATCCAAAATTGAAACCATATCAAGAAGTAAAAGTTCGCATTGAGATGGCCAGATGGAAAAAAAAACTCTTCTGCAGCCGTAATCTAAATCTAAAGCTAAGGGAAATAATTTTTTAATTTTTTTCAGCCTATTCCAGGGAGTTAAGAGAAATAGGCTGCGCGCCCTTTCTCATACAAAACTTAAAATTGGATATGAAGTCAAAATAACCAATCATGAAAAAATGTATTTTTTGTAATTATTATTTATTTTAATCAAATATCTAGTACGGATTTGTGTAATTTTACTTATTTGCCTTTTAAATTATGATATATGTTCCATTAAATAAATAAAATTGGTATTAATTTGGAGGCAAATTTGGCATTTTTATGAGTTAATTGTAATTATTAAAAAAATAATCTTTCCCTACTTACTGTGATCACATAATGAAAAAAAAATTATATAAGACAAATTTGTGTTCCAAAATGAATCGGTTGTTTGTTATTTGAATTTACATTCGTCGAAATGCGGTTTTCAATCACGTTTATTTTCTTATTCATGTTTCATTTGATCATATTTACATATTATGTAGTAACTCACAAATAATTGCCAAAGTTGCATCTAGAATCATGAAAAATTGATTTAATTTGTTACCTATATTTTATTATTTAAAAAAAAAAGTAGCACACGTCCGTACCATATATTTGCTATATCTTTTGATAAAAAAAAATATTTCAGTTTGGTGAAGTATTTTGGCCTCAAATATATAATTACGTGTTGTGTGAAAAAAATTTTCTTCTTCTTTAAAAAAATAAAAAAATCGGATAGTTGAAAAAATGGTTTTATTCATCTTTGGCGATTCTTCGGGTTCCTCTTCCCCGTATTCCCATCTCCGCTCCCTTCACAACACATCAAAATTGGGGATGACATAGTAACTTAATCGGGAATTTAACGTACCGTATAGTTGGTTCCGGCTAGTTGGTAATCTAATGCGGTATTCACATAAAAAATCAAATTTAAAAAAAAAATGTTGGCTGTATTCCTTTGTCCACTTTCGCTTTAGACTTGCCCCGTTACAACCATGTATCTGTTAATATGTGCAAGTTACGATAAAGTTAAAGATCCTTAGTATATTTTGGGAACAATAGAGCCCCAAATGGAAACAAATTGGCTAACTCTCGCGTTACACTCAACAGCTGACAGTCAAATAGTAATAATACATTTTAAATTTACTCCATTTTCACATAATATTCTTCATTCCCTATCGTAACTTATAATTCGGAGCGACATCTTTAAACATTCTCAAAAATTGCATAATGAGTGCTACCTTAGTTTAGTAGTAGAGCTGTTTAACCCCTCAGGGCAATTTGTTTGTTTTTCGGAATTACCCCAAAAGGTCTCATAGAAATCGTTGTATCTCCCATACTATCATAGTGAGAAATATTATCGAAATTGTATAAGAAAGAGAAAACACCACGCTTTATATTCAAATTTAAAGGTTAACCACAAAAGAAAAGCAAGGTGCAGGCAGCTTAATGAAAGGTTTTTTTTTAAAATATGGAACGACAAAGAAGTCAGGTGACAATAATGTTTGAAATATATGTCCATAAAAAATATTAATTTGTTTTTATTTTTGCTATTTTTAAAACTTTTTTATGTTTGCTAGCAATTTTTTTAATATTTTAAAAATGATATGTTTATTTCAATTTATAAAATTTTAAAACGTTTTTTTTTATCTTTCAAAAAAAGTTTTTAGTTTTGGGATACGTTCATAAATATTACATTTATTTGGATTTTATTGCAAAGCGGAAATATTTTGATCCACAGATAAAATATTGCCGAAGGCTGATGTTTCGTTTCTCCATTTTTACTAACTTTTAAATTTGTTATTAGTTTTTTTAGATCAAGAAATATAGTGTTGTTTTGAAATGTTTGGCATTTTATTTAATTCTCATCAAAAATCCAAAAACACAGACTTCTAGATAAATAAAAAAGTCAATGAATAAGTCAACAGAATGATTTTTCGTGGTAGGGATGCAAGGTTTTTTAAAATATCGATATATATCGAATTAGGTCGATATTGACATATCGATATTTTTTTCTTTTTTTTAAAAGCTTATGGAAACGCAATGTAGTTTCACAGTGTCATCAAACCTTGATCGATTATGCATGTATATAATTTTTTAAACTTACCTATGTGAATAATCAAAAAAAATTGTTAAGTATATAAAATGTGTTTTTTTTTTCATAAATTTATATAAAAAAAAATAATTCCAGTATTTTGTACTAGTTATCGTAACTATTTATTAATTAACCATATGTATTAAATAATAACTTCGACAGTCTGCTTCCTTATAGCCGGCTTCTGCTTTGATAAAAAGATATTCTGTTTCGATATTTCGATACGATATATTGAGTTTTTCGATATTGATATATCGATATCGGCGTATCGTCGATATCAATAAATATCGATATTTTTAGTGGTCGATATATCGATTATTATCGGTTTTCCGATGTATCGTTGCATCCCTACCGCGTGGTACTTAAATACAATGTGCAGTCGATTTAGGGAAAATACGGAATACCTAATTACACCAAATATAACTAAGTGACCCCTAAGAGATGTACAGAGAGGATGTCCCACTGAATAACAAAAGTATAAAACATATTTTCATTCAAATGCATCAAGAAAATCTGCTTCTTTATATACTGCGTATACCGGCAATCGGCATATAAATACAAAAAAATCGACACTGTATATAAATTCGTTTGATATTATTCATACCAACTTATTATTAAGAGTATTTTTGAAGTTGATTTTACGTTTAAATAGGTAAATAATGCACAAAAACTATAATTTCATACTTAATATCATTTTGGGGGACAAACTGTCGCCAGATTAACTTTTGGGTCACTAATGAGGGCTGTTTATCATTATTACTGAGCACTTTCAAACCTCGGTCTGTAATTTGAAGATAACCTTTGGTAAGGTAAGGCAATAGGCCGTAAGAAAAGGTAGAATATGAGAATGTACTTACTGTGTGTGTTTGTCGCCATTTTGTTTCACTTTCCCCCGGGCGCATGCGCGGAAAATTAGCGAATGTCGCGCGTTAAATTGCTCGTGAAACTTTTTCGCTTTCCCGCCCAGACAACAACACAGGGACACATTTTCAAATGTATGTAGAACGAAATTAATCTTTTTTAACTTCTTTTAGGCGGTTCGAATAACAGGCATAATTCTTTTCAACATCGTATTATTTATTCTATTACCTACCTACCTTAAAAACACATTGAAAATATTAATAACGGTTGTTGGTGCGTGTCTAAGTTGATAAGTAATGTGAAATATTTCTGCGTAATACGTAACATTATTCAAGTTCCACGAACTTTTAATTTTCCAAAATCAGAACTATTTATTGTCATTTCTTTTACATTAGCTCCACACAGGAGGCACTGAGGTAAAACATTCCCCTCAGGGCCTATGTCTTCTTTGGGTATGCGGTGTGAACGGTATATTTAGGGAAGGAGGAGAGGAAGTTTTGGCAAGGAAAAGGGTACAAGGGATGGGTAGGAATCTGGTAGTCAGTATGCCCAGGACGTATGGATCCATCCCTCCTACTGCAGCAAGGCGATGTTCCGAGAGAGTCCTGCTGTATAAATTAAAATGTCTCCCCCAACCAGTCTCCAGACCTAGACAAACCTCACGCCATGAACCCGGGCACCTCTGCTAAGTCACCAAACGTAGCGAATCACTTGGGGTGACCTATGGCAGGGGTGTTGGTTATCCAATAAATGGCGGCACCTATAACCGGTGGGGTGCGTAAGGAATGACCGAAAATGGAAGTTTTCAAAGATCAATTCCCTTTGGCTGCAAAATGGTTGGAAACAGAAAATGCAAGCTCTTGAAAAAAAAACAAAAATAAACAATTGTATAATTTATGTATTGCCTTTTGTGTGAAAAATCACTTCAAGGTCGCCTGATGGGAAATGTGGTTATATTAGCTCATCCTTAAAATTCACACGGAAAAAGATTGACTTATTTACAAAAATGTTCTTCAATGAAATCAAATGACCTAATATTGTAAAAATGAACTCATCTCACTCAACTATCACACTCCGCAGAGATAGTCAGATAGGATGTACCGCTGAGCATCTCAATCTTGGCACACACTCCTTGCTTCAATCAGATTCATTTCGATTCAATTCAATTGATTCATTTTAAAAATATTACAAAATTAACATTTCAATGCAATTAGAATAAGATAGAATAACATTTAAGATGAGATAAGAAGATTTAAACTAAAAGCAACAAGGCTTGCCGTCTAAATTGTGATTCATTGATGTTAAACATAATATCGATATTCGAAGTGATTCTATTTAACAACAAGACAGCTCTCCCGACTGACATGACTATTTGCAAGTTAGTTAATATCTTCTGTTATTTTGACTATTTATTTATTGTTTTGGAACATTTACAGAGTATTATCATAAAAAAAGTCATTAGATTAGCATTGTAAGATGTTAATAGTCCACTTAAAAATGTTCACAGAATGCACAGTTTAATAGTTGTTTTTCACTATGTATACATAGAAATTAACAGAAATTAGAAATAGCAAAATATAAACAGAGGTATAAAAAGAGATAACAAAAATAGTGATGATAAAATATAGAGATGACAAAGATAAAAAAAAGATCGATATACATTGTAAAAAAACAGAAAAACAAAAAAAAGTAAGGTACAAATAGTGTAAGAAACAGCCATTCACATTCAAGTTCAAGATCAAATATAAGTATTTTCAATTCTCAATTACTTGTTAGGTTAGTCTATTGTTAATTTGCTTTTTAAAGTAAGCGAGACTATTTGCATAGATGTCTATATGGTTACATTCAATGGAATTATACAGACGACACATTCGAGACAGTGGATTGAAGTATGCAATATTAATTCCAGATGAAATATATTCTGACTCCTTAAATTACGTCTATTGGGGACCTTAATAAGAATATTGCTCAGACAATGAGTTGTTTCAAACTTATCATGAATGATTTTGTATAGACTCATTAAGTCAGCAACATTTCTTCTTTTTTCCAGAGTTGTAAACATAAAATAAACAAAATAAATAACTATTGATTCTTAAATCTTCTGATTCATTATCAGAATAAATTCGGCTCTGTGCTTGCACATGAGTTCGGTAGTACCGAAACGCATCGATACAGATCCGAGATAGAGATCAGTCACTGTCACTCGTGTTGTTGTGTGACGCTTCAGACGAGAGCGATGATAGACACTTGTCAATTATAAGACATAGTTTTCGAGCTGTAAATTCAACTGGCACTTTCTTCGTTTTTAACTAAATGTTACAAGTATTATTATTCATAGATGATGGATTCTGTGTTACCGCCATACGAATATAGTTCTAAAAATTTGAGTACGGTGTCCCTCAAGGAAGCGTATTAGGTCCTCGACTAAGAATCCAAAGATCGACGTTCAAATCCCGGCTTTCGCAAATAAATTTTATTTAGTTAGACGTGCTATCCGCTGGAGCGACTATGGTCAAAATATGGACTGCTTTAATTTTTCTGCAATTGACAGAGATCCAAAATTGGACCATATTTTTTACTAAAGTTTTTGGACCAAAGTTTACGATTTTATAATATTTTTTCATAAATCCGACAAATATGTGATAATCGAAAAAAAGATAGGTGAATTCATTGGCTGTATTCAACTATAATGCATGAGTTATTATATCTCCATATTAAAATTTGGAGGTATGATTTTTTTTAATGTGGGCGAAAAATATTCAAAATAATCTTAAAACAATCACAAGCAATCGGAGGAAAAAGTTTTAAATCTGCCACACGCATTCTTTTAATAAAATAAGAAAAATATATTCGCATCATGTTCCAGAGTTGTGGATGCTATCAGAATCGTCCTGATGAAAAAGAATCATTCGGAATCGAAACTTTGCTTGAAATAGCAATAGCCGTGTTTAGTGATCCAGGAATTTCACAACCTTCGTCTTTCTCATCTCCTTCCCATTTCCCACTATTTTTAGCCCCACAATATACCCCGATTGGGGATTCCAGTATTTTCACTGGCTCTCAACAATTAGGAGTAGTCCTTTTCTAACTCTTCTGCAGTATTCACCAAAAATACTTTAGATTTCTATGTATCCATTTCTTCTTCGTTCATAAGGTGGAGGTCAGAGGCGGACATCCATGTCTGCGAGCCAGTCTAGGGCCCGATCAATTCGTTGACCACATATGTCATTCTCACCGAGTGGACTCCTTGAGGCCCCGTCTATGCATCATGTGGAAACTACGGCTTTGGGAGCACCTTATCCTGTTAATGGCGGACCATAGTTTATAGTTTATACTACAGAAACCAGGCTGTCTCTCAGTGGGGTATTGTACGAGATGAGTTTTTATCATGTCAGCCGATAGTCACTCAATTTTCCATCAACAAGAGTAAGAAATATCCGGAGAAACTTATCCAGTTCCATCCAAAAGGGTTTCCGCGGCTTTAGGCTGAATGCAGGGTATAAGAGAAGACATCACCGTGCAAAAGTATCGCTCCATTTTGCAGCTATATGTTCATAGCACATTAAACACATAACACAATAACTTAAAGAACGAATCGTCAGAAACGAATGAGCTTTCCACTTGAGGGGTCTTCCATTAATCACGTGATGTTTTTAGCAACTTTTTAACCCTCCCCCCCCTTGCGATATGTGGTGAGGTTTTAGACTACCCACCCCCCCTACCCAAAATCACGTGTACTATTTTAATACAAAGTATATTGAAAATTTCAGAATATTATCTTTAAACAGACGGATTGCAATCTTTAGAGCACAGGCGTCAGGTGGGAATGCTGTCCTTGTTCTACCGGTTTACAATGGAAAATGCTCCGAAGAACTAGCGTCGTTGATCCCCTCGCACTAGTCGGGAAACACGCCAAACACGCGCCCAACATATATACACAGTTGACATTAGTCACATGAGAACGGGTCGTTTTTACGACTCGTTCTTGAGTTCAACAGCTCGGATGTGGAACGATTTACCGGCCTATGTGTTTCCTCCCTCCTACAACATGGGTCTCTTCAAGACCCATGTGCACTCCTTCGTTTCCTCAAAAAGACCCTCCACAGATCATCCTCAAAGATGACATAGGCCCTTAGGGAAATTATTTTCCTCAGGGCCTCCTGTGTGGAGTTAATGTAAAAAAAAAAAAATACATGTATAATCTGATTAAATTTTGGAAAACTAAGCATCTTGATAATAAAAATTTCCAGAAAGACATTAAGGTTGTAGGTTATTTTTGACTGGTATTTGGTTTAGAAATCGTGCGTTTAATGAAAAATAAATACATGTGATGTCTCCACCAGATATCCCCCCCCCCCTCCTTGTGATATTTCGTGATTTTTTCTGACCCCCCCCCCCCCTTTCAAGCCTCACGTGATTAATGGACGACCCCTAAGGAGATATTCTAGTCTAGAAGCCAGATTTTAGAACGTTGTTTGACAGTCGATAAAATAATATATATAAATATTTTAATATACTATACATTTTTGCATTCATAATAAATATGCAAATAGTTTACGAAGTTACACGCTGTTGAAAAAAAATAGCATAACCATCTTGTCACGATTTCCATCCTTCTGGTCATCTAAAAAATAAAAAAAAGGTAGATTCTTTTTCAGTACAAATGTCATTATGATAGGAACCAAAAAATGAAATAAAAAATATTGCAACTTAAGAAAATATGATGTTTTTAGTAATTTTTTTAACTTTTTCGAATTTTTAAAAATAGTGAAAATTAATAATTTTGATTTTTGTGGGTTCCTTCCTACCATAGGTAAAAAGATATTTAAAAAAAAATCATGCCAATTTCAAGAAAATCGGTTAAATAGAATTTGAGATTTTGTGATAAATGTTTCGAATAAAGTAGTTTGGAGAAAAACACTCTTAAAGTTTTGCTCTATTTTGATCTAGTTAGATTCAATTTAAACAGGTCGAACTAAAATAATAATAATAATATTTGGACGATTTATATAGCGCAGTTTTTGTGAAAAATCACCTCAAGGGCGCTGTACAAACTTACCATACATGCCTAAAATCTAGAAAGACTACATGCTAGACAAACAATTAAAAACAACTTATGGCTAAAAATTGCATACACCGGTTCATTGATCACCGATACGAAAATAAATGTACAATATTTTGACCAATGAACGCGATGCTGCCTAAAAATGAATTAATACAGGACCATACTTACCTGGGAGGTCGCTTGAAATTAACACTGTTTATTGTCTATTTAAAGAAATTTAGATAGAGTTCGCACGCAGAGGACATAATTGTGAACACATGTTGTTTAATCCTGAAAATATTTTATTCTATTACTTTTAAAATATCTCGAATTTTGAAAAATCCTTTTAAGGAGATATTCTTGAATATCTAAGCTATTGAAATATGAAAAAAAAATACACTAGAATACCCCCTTAATTAGCCTTTACACGAATTGCTAGCATAAAACCAGCAGGAGAAATTAATATAAGTAATCGCTAATTAAATACCCGTAGAGAGATTCCTGTGAATTCTGCATTCCTCCTTCCACCAGAATAACACTACTTGTATTGTAGGTATGAATAAGTCTTGACGAACCGGTTGGGTATGTTGTGTTGTGTTGAGTTCACAATCAGTTCGGGACTAATTGTCGGGGGTTCCCAGGTTAGTCGGCCGGGCGTGACGTGACGTCACAACTCACAAGTCTACAAGGGAATGTTAGTTTATAGTATTATAGTGTATGAAATCATTTGGGGTCAAACTCTTTTCAAATACCTTCTAGACTCAATAGGGAGGCCATTTTGTGCCTATGTATTAACTTAGGTAATTTCTGACACCTACAGATTGTAGATTTTTTTCATTTTTACATTAGCTCCACACAGGTGGCCCTGAGGAAAATAATTATCCTCAGGGCCTGTGTCATCTTTGGGGATGCTGTGTGGAGGGTCTTTTATAGAGAAAGAAAGAAAGAAGAGAAGTTCTGGGAAGAAATAAGGTATGAGGGGTGAGTAGGAATCTGGGTTTCAGTGTGTCTAAGAATGACTCTACAAAGGAGGCCCTGAGGAAAATTATTTCGCTCAGGGACTGCGTCATCTTAGAGGTGGAAATGATGGAGAGGAAGTTTTAAAAGGTGAAGGTGGAAAAGGTACATGGGTGGGTAAGAATCGGGGGTTCAGTGTGTCTAAGAATGACGATGAATGAATCCATCCCTCCCATTTCGGTGCAAGGTGATATCCTGAGAGAGTATGACTGAAGATATCAAGGGGATTCCATCAACCATTCTCTCCGAATCCGGCCTGCCATGCAGCGGACTAACCTTACTCCATGAACCAGGGCACCCCTGCTAAGACACCAAACGTAGCGAATCACATAGGTTGCATGGTGATGGGTCGAGAGAGTCCGGCAGGAAAGGTTAAAAGGTATCCCTCAACCAGTTTCTCACTATCGTCCGTCGCCAAGTTCTAGACAAATCTCACCCCATGAACCAGGCAAACCTGCTAATACACTAAACATATGGCAGAGGTGTTGGTTATCCAATAATGGTTCCCAGGGCGGCGGTACCCACACCCGCCTCTCAAATTGAAAAATTATATCCCTGAGAGGTTTACTTGGTAAAACCATCAAACTAATTCAGTTGCCAGCGTATCGTCTGATCCAATTAACTCAAAATTGGACAAGCGTTAAAGTAGGTAGGAAATGTGTGTTTCTTTTGTTTAAATTCTTAGGGATCTTGAAATGTCAGATTTCATAATTTATCAAAGGGTCTGCGCTCTTTCCATTTTATTGAAAGCGTTGTTTTAGATATTAAACTAACTATGTACCAAATGATTCTTATCGTCTCTCTAATTCGTCAACAAACAATATGATTATTTTATAAATAAATTAAAAATATTTGTTTTTAAGGACGTATATCACGAGCGGTGACCCGTCAAGTGATACACCCGAAATAATAATTAATTATTATGAAAAATTAAAAAAAATTGTGCATTATTTACGAATTTCAAACCTAAAATCGACCTCAAATACCTTTAATAATAAGTTAGTACGGATATCAATGAATTTTTTTAACCAAATCGATTTTTGTACTTATACTCCAGTAGGTATACACAGTATTGAGATTTTAAGATCACCAAACACGCCCATATGGCATTTCTTGTGATATTCTTGATTTTACAATGCCGAGACAGAGTTTTGTGGTGGCCTAAATCTCCGCTTACCGTCTCTGCTTACCCTTGAAGAGAAACGCTTGGTTTTTAATATGGTAGTTTTAATACATTAGTTTCACACTGAAAACCCTGAATAAAATAATTTCCCCCAGGCCCTACGTCATATTTGGGGATGCTGTGTGGAGAGTCTTTTTAGAAAAGAAACACTGAAAGAAATGTTTTGGTACTATTTACTAAATTTTCAGTAATTATCTACCAAACAGTTTAGTTGCTGTGGTGACTGCCGAACTTTTAGCTACTGTTTGCTAAACAGCAGTTTATTTATGACAGCTAAACGATTCAGATATTCTAGCTAAACTAATCGGTTGACACAGCTTTCTGTGTTTAGTTGTGTTACCTAAACTGTTGTGTATTTTATATCTAAACCATTTTGTAGTGTTTGGTTAAAAAAGCATAACTGTTTAGATGTAGTAACCTTATTATTTATTTAATATTCCAAAATGGTTAGGTTGATTAACTAAACTTTGGTTGGAATAGCCCTACTGATATAGATGTTTTAGCTCTCTATTGCTAGCTAGCTTTAGGTACTGTAGCTTAGCTTTTTGGTTGGATTATATATTTTAAATAGGAAGTGCAGCTTTGCAGTTTAGCTGAAAACAATACAGGGTGTAAATGTAACCACCATCAACTCGAAGGATTATACCCATGATTCAGAATCATGGGTTAAATACTTTGAGTTGCTGGTAGTTTATTACAACCATTTTGAGAGATGAAACCTAAATACATAAATATTATGTTTTGTAAGACTAGAATCTACTTATTAAAAACCTCATTCAAATAAAATTTATTTTGTTAAGAATCGTCTCTCAAAATATTGTTTCCTGCTACCAGCAAAACTCACCTTTAATTTTTTCTACGTAAGCTTCCAGATTCCAAGAAATTATATAGTCCTCCATGGTTTTGTCTGCCATTACAACTATTTAGAAATAGCGGCCGGCATAAAATAAATTCACAACGAACGTCAATTCCTCTGTAGTGCGCACTTAGAACTGAGAATGAGACAATGAGAACGGCGTCATTTGAGACATCTGGTCATCTCAGCCGGGCAGATGGCCGAAACGAAAATGCCGTTATATGCTCGTCTACTAAAGTTTGGTGGATTTAACTAAAATTTTGTAGCAGTTTGCTTAAGTTTGTGCAATGCAACTAATTGTTATGTAAAAATACCCAATTTAGATATTCCAACCTCAGTTTGGCTATTTGAACAAAACATTTGACCAAACTCGATGTTTGGTTAAATTTAGCTAAATACTTTGGGAAGTAACAAATAAACTTAAGCTACTAAAGTGAAATAGGTTTAGTAAATTACTTTAGGTTAATTAACCAAACAGGTTATTTTGTTTAGGTAAGTAAGCTTTTAGTATACTATTAATAAAGTTTAGTTGCAGTAGCTCAAGCACCTTTTACTAAACAACGACGGTATCTGCACATAAAGTAGTTTAGGAACTAGTAGCTGAAGTTTAGGCGATGGTTACACAACTTCAATTAGCTTAACACTTTAGCTAACTCATTTTTTTCAGTGAAGGAGAGGAAGTTCTGTGAAGGAAAAAGGGTATGTATGAGACGAGTAGGAATCTGAGGGTCAGTGTATCCAGGAGTAAGGGACGTATTAATTCATCCCTCCCAATGCGATACAAGGCGGCGTTCCAAGAGAGTCCGGCTGGAGAGATCGAAAGGTGTCCGTCAACGAGTCTCTCCCCATCCGGCCTGCCACGCTGTTGGTGGGCAAACACATCCACTGCCAAGCCTCGGAAAAACCTCACCCCATGAACCCAGCCACCCCTGCTAAATTACCAAACGTAGCGAAAACGACCTATGAATGGCAGAGTTGCTTGTTATTCAAAAAACGGTTTCCGGAGAGGCGGTACACATAACTGCCTCCCAAATAGATTAGTTCGTAGATTTAAAAAAAAATACCATCCATCTTCGTGCATTTTTAAATCTTTCTTATTTCCAAATGATTCAATTTAGATTTCACTCAGCAAATCCAAAAAGTAATTAAAAATTAGCCAAAAAAACTAACTACGCGAAAAAAGTAGTCATGACATCGCAATGAGACACTTTGGTATTACGACATTACACGGACCATTCTAAGTACTTCGACACGGGTCATCGGGTTTTAATCACCAAGAGGATGCACTTAGAATGGACAGGAAATAAGGGTTTACGAAAACCCCGTACAGAAATACACCATTAAACACTTAGGCAAATACTTCTACCGAATAAAAACAGATTTTCAAATCTATCGACTACATTTTGATCGATGTTGATTTGGATGAAATTTTGTATGAAGTGTCTTCAGTTTAGTAGAATTATTTAACCTTTTAGGGTATCAAGCAGCGCTCTTCCTGTGTAGAGCAAGAGGGGTCATTTTGTATCGTTTCCGGAGAATATATTAGATAAAAAACAGTCTTGGGTGTTTTGAGTGTTCAAATTTAAACGTTCACCGTTCATTGCGTTATTTTTACCGATTACTGATTGCTTGCTTAGATATGCGAGAAGAAGTCGGGGTCACCAGGGAAAGCACGCATGACCAAGTAGGCGAGTAGTCTTATTTAAAAGAGGGTTATTTTAGACACAGTTTAAACAAGAAGACACCCGCCCAGTTCTAATAAAATGTCAGTAAATATGTTACCTAATGAGCGCCTTTAAAATTACGGTTACGGTACCGTGACGGTAGAAAAAAGGCAATAAACATACGTTCCTTACCACAATAATGCTGCAGCTCTTTCAAAAGATAAGATATGTATTTTTTTATTATAAGAGATAACATATTAAAAAATTATTAGATAAATATAATTTATAATACATTACTCCCAATAGTTTAATAAAACTTATTTCGGAAAGGACAACATAATACATCTAAAGGATAATTATTTTTACACAAGAACACAGATACTAAATTCGGTGAGCGTGCTTTCGGAGTGTCAGGACCTAAAGCCTGGAATGGACTGCCACACAAGTTAAGAATGATCACAGATTCAGCGGAATTTAGAGCTAAACTAAAAACACATCTTTTTAGACAGTCGTATCCATAAGTTAAAAAAGAAAAAAAACATTTCACCTTCAGCTTCACGGCTCGCGACATAGTAAATAACTAATTTTGTAAAAATAAAGCAAATTATTACAATTCTCCAGTCTTTCAAATAAATATTAACTCAACTTAAGCATTAATCTTCTTAAAAAAAAATAAAAATGATATAATTATAATTTTAATTTAAATTATAATTATAATTTTCTTAAAATATAAATGTAAAACCAACAGTGATGAGGGTAGCAAAGGTAAAGTCATGCTATGTCCAGTGTTTAAATATAATGCCCTCCACGTGCAAAACCGTATCTTTCCCAAGCATAAACTTTCTAATAAAGTGTGTTTTTCGGAAGTGACCTGCAGGTAAGTAAGTTTTTGTATCTATCTGTAAATAATAAAATTAAATAGAACCTAGGAATTCATGATGAATTGTTAACCGCCCTTGAGGTGATTTTTCACAAAAACGGCGCTCTACAAATTGTCCAATTATTATTATTATTATTATTAACACGAAGATTAAAGAACAGTAAATAGATTTTTAAACCGACTAGACATACTTGATACAGGTAATTGAAAAATATACAAGAGTTACAAAGGAAGACAGCTAAATTCGTCACTGGTAATTAAGTTGCTGAGAAAATATCCTTTTATAGCCTTTGCCAATACTTCTTTGTTTGATTCTGGAAGTTATAGAACATTAAGTTTAGTAATGCATTGATTGCATTGTATTGCGTATGTACGACGTATTTTAAGGAGTTAATTCCAAATTTAGTTGTGTGAGTAGAAACTGTAATGGTTCCATCCCAAGTCCCGGGAAACTACATTATGCCTGTACTATATAACATTATATACAGCGGGTACCCGGCATGAGTTGCCAGGCCAGTGTATTTGATTTTGTGATTGTGTTTTGTGCTGGTGTACGAGTATATCGGAATTAAAGGCTGGTTTAGTATTGATGTGTGAGGAGTGTTGATATACAATGTACGTAGGTCTGTTTCCTCCAAAGGAAAAATAATCATAATTTTCTAGCATCTCTCTCACACACGGCACCGTGACGTCACCATAATCCCCTATTTACGTGGTGTTCTGTAAATGATTTACAACTAAACATTGGTAAATGTCAGATTATTAGTTTTTACAAAAGTAAAAATCCTCTTAAGTTTTCCTATGATATGAATGGTGTTAATCTTCTTCGTGTATCACAGATTCGTGATCTTGGTATCATATTCCATGAGAGTCTACAGTTCAATGTTCACATCGATGAAATAACAAGTGATGCAATGAGAATTCTTGGTTTTATTTTGAGAATGGGTGCAAATTTTAAAAATGTATCAACATTAAAAAATCTGTATTGCTCGTTAGTACGAAGCAAATTAGAGTACAATTCCACCATTTGGTCACCATATTACAAAATCCATTCTCAATTATTGGAAAAGGTACAAAACAAATTCCTTCGGTATATTAATTTTAAAATGAAAATTCCAATTCAACTTATAAATTATAATAACTTACGCGCAGAAACCAGACTCCTTAAATTATCAGATAGAAGAGTGTTAATTGATTTGTTATTTTTATTCAAAATTATCAAATCTTTAGTTGACTGTCCTAATTTATTAGAATTAATCTGTATTAATGTACCTGCTAGACTAACTCGCAATAAAGATATTTTCAATTTTAACAATACCCTCAATACTAACTATTCTATTAATTCACCAATCCCTAGAATGCATAGCCTTGCAAATAAACATTGTGAATCTATAGATATATTTGGTGTTGACAGTTTTGCAATTTTCAAGAGACAACTCATCTCTATTTTATCTGTTAATAATTAACTTTTCTTATTTTTGTTCTTTTCATAAAACCTCCTCTCATTTAAAATCTTACCAGTAATTTATAACCTTATTTTATTTTATTTTGCTGTTCTATTTAGTTCTGTTTTATCATCGTACATTATTATACATATATAATTGTTTGCATGGACCAGATTTTCTCCTTGCGTATGCTCACTGAGAAGTTTCTGGCAAAAAACCAAAAACTTTTTTGTGCCTTTGTAGATCTACAAAAAGCATACGACCGAGTCGACAGGAAAAAGCTATGGAAGGTGTTGTCCAAGTATGGAGTGAATACAAATCTCATACAGGCAATTGCGTCTCTGTACGAGGGAAGCGTTGCATGTGTTAGGGTGAACGGTGGTTTTACGGGGTGGTTTGACATCACAAAAGGTGTTAAGCAAGGCTGCGTAATGTCACCATGGTTATTCAATTTATACATGGATAATTGTATGCAAGAATTGAAAGAGATGGGATTGGGCGCGAATTTGAGTGATCTGAAAATATGTTGCCTGTTGTATGCTGATGATGCGGTGCTGATTTCTAACACTATGGAAGATCTACAGTCTCTCGTGTCTAGGATGAACGAAGTGTGTATGCAAAATGAGTTAATGATGAATGTAAGTAAGTCTAAAGTCATGGTATTTGAAAGGGAGAGTACGAAAACAGTGTGCAATATAGTTGTGAATGATGAATACTTGGAGCAGGTGGATGAGTTTGTGTACCTGGGTAGTATGTTTACGAGAGATGGGAAGGCTGATAGAGATATTGAAAGAAGAGTAAATGCAGGTAACTCCATTAATGGAGGACTGAATGCCGTTGGCGCTAATAAAACACTGTCAAAAGACGCGAAGCTAGCAGTCCACAATGGAGTCCTGGTACCTACCTTGATGTATGGCAGTGAGGCATGAAGTTGGCAGAGGAAGGATGAAAGTAAACTGAATGCTGTCGAAATGAGATCCCTGAGGCGAATGTGTGGCAAAACCATGTATGATCGTGTGAGAAATGTGGATATCCGCAAAGAATGCAAGGCTGATGTAAGCATAATGAGTAAGATTAAGAAAGGGACCCTCAGATGGTTTGGACATGTAGAGCGAATGAAAGAAGAAAATAATGTGAGAAGAATATATGACGCAAATGTGAATGGAAGAAGAAGTAGGGGACGCCCGAGGAAGACATGGCACGATCAAGTGAATCAGATACTTGAGTCGGGCCATGTCAAAAGTCGGAATAATAGAAGAGTATGTATGAGACGATGTATGAATGTGAGTGAAGCAAAGACTGTGTGCCAAGACCGAGTTGTTTGGCGGTCCGTCCTCTCTGCCTACCCCTGCGGGGAAACGGCGTGATGGTTAGTTAGTTAGTTAGTTAGTTATAATTGTTTGTTTATAACTACTAACTAGCTTTTACACATTGCACTTTATTGTATTTCTGGTCTTATTACGGATTTTTTCTTATTACTCATAGTATTTCATTTCTTTTATGATGTTTAATTTTTAAATGTTTTTAATTTCTGTTGTAAAAGCCCACTAGGGCTTTAATAAATAAATAAATAAAATTACACTAACTATCATTTTGAAAGCATGGAAAATAGTTTCAAGGATAATTTTGAAGTGTGAGTGAATTCCAAAAAATCAAAAACGTTGTAGCTATAAATTCAGATCTTCTTTGACCAAATTTAGATTACACTTAGGTACAATTAGCTTGTCTATTTGGTTTGCTCTGGTTTTATATTCATGTGAGGTGTTTGCCTTTTCGTCTTTTATTAATGTGCCATATTCGTCACATTTCCACGCTTTGCTGACCTCCAAGTAAAAGTTCCAAGAGACATCTCACTGTTGAAACATAAAAGCATGAACACAGAGCGACATGTCAACCGTTAGACGATATTATTAGCCGTCACGACAGCAGCAGAAATTGAAGGTGAAAGTGCTCAGCGGCGACATCACTGCACGCTCCGGAGGACCACAAGATGGGGAAATTGAGGAAAATCAACATCATCATCATCATCTGTCAACTGTTTGTTCAGGGATGGGGGTGACCGCTAAACCTTGACAGCGCTGCTAAACAAGATCAAACTTTCGATTGAGTAGTGAACTCTATTTGTGTGTGTTGCATGTGCATTGCCTGATGTTCCATTGCTCGGAGCTAGTTGGTCTATTTTCATTTTTATTGAAGCATAAAATAGATCCACATCATGTGATTTAATATATCTAAATTCTGGTAGATGCGTTTTTACATTTTAATTAATGCTTTGCTTATTTTTTTTATTTAAATTAGCCTTACACGTTATCTTTGAAGATGCTGTGTGGAGGATCTCTTTTTAAGTTAACATGGGTCTTTGTTTTACCGGTATTTTAATGGAAAATGCTCCAAGGAACTAGCGTCATTGATCCCCTCGATCACTCGGCACCGGTGCATAGCCGAAAAACACGCTAAACGCGCGCTCAACATATGTACCTACACGGTTGACATATTTCACTTGAGAACGGGTCGCTTCTATGACTCGTTCTTGAGTTCAACAGCTCAGCTGTGGAACGATTTGCCGATCTCTGTGTTTTCTCCTTCCTACAATATGGGTTTCTTTAAGACCCATGTTCATTCGTTCATCTTCTTAAAAACACCCTCCACACAGCATCTTAAGATGACATAGGCCCTGAGGGAAATTATTTTCCTCAGGACCTCCTGCGTGAAGTTACCGTAAAAAAATTGGCCTTGAAGGGGGGGAAAGGAAGGACGAAACACAGAGGCCAGCAAATCGCCGTATAGACCTGTTCTCATGTGATAAATGTTAAACTTGTACAGATTATGGGTACGCTTTTCACGTATTTTCCGACTATGTGCATGTGTTAAAGGTATCAATGACGCTAGTCCTCGGAGCATATTCTATTGTAATACTGGTAAAACAATGACAACATACTTACCTGACGCTTGTACTCTTAATATTGCAAACTGCTTGTTGAAATAGATACCTGAAAAACCCTGCACAGAGGCAAGGGTTTTTCAGGTATTTGGTGGCTACCAAACATTACAAACATGATTTTAAATTTTTCTTCCAAAAATATTCTGTGCGCTTTTTAAATTTGACTGGGAACTGAACTATACATTTGAATGCTTATATATACCAGTAAGCAATCCTGTGTTTTTGAATGGTTCAATATTTTTAGTCTAATGTTTTCTTTCTGTTTTATACGGTGTGAATGGAAGTCTTTATTGTAATCCAGTTTGTCTTCAAACTAAAACTAAAACGTTTTAGACAATTCTGTGTTTAATACTCATTACGATATCTAATTCCTTAATCATTTTATGTATTGATTTAAGTAGGTGGGTACCTACATTTAATACAATTCGAAATTTTGTCTCATTATTCTATTCTGGAATATTATATCTATCAATTTAATTTATGTGAATATCTCCACAGAAGAGTTCCAACTGTTACCAACCGCCTGGAGCCAGTGAGACTATGCCATCCTCATTTGGGGTAAGTTGTGAGGCTGAAGGCAGCGGGGAGTGGAAGAGGAAGGTGGGGTAGTACCTGGCTATTCAGATTTAGTCACCAAACACGGTTAAGCCAATTAAAGCAACGTTTCAATTCTGAATGGTGGTCTTACACAAGGGCGATACCGAGAGTATCTTCCACTCTTGAACGTGTCGTAAATATACCTTATGTTCTTTTTAAATGATTATATTGTGAAATAACACAAATCCATTAAATAAAACTTACTTGCCAACGACAGGATTCGATTGGTAATCGAGAGCCTTACCCCTCGATCACCGAGGTCGTCCTTACACTCCTTTATTGGTTCTCAACTTGCCTAAACCATCGAAGCGTCTCCTTCTTAATCTTACTCATTACGTTTACATCAGCGTTGCATTATTTGCGAATCTCCATATGATATTTCTCACACGATCATACATGGGTTTAGCACACATACGTCTCAGGGATTTCATTTAGACAATTTCTTATTAGAACCAATCGCGTTCAGTCCTCCATTAATGGAGTTACTGCATTTACCCTTTTTTCAATATCTCTATCAGCCTTCCCATCTCTCGTAACTCGTAACAACTAAATACATATTCAAATTTCATTTTGAATTTAAATTTTTACAGACGGTATACTGAAAAATTTACAAATATTTTTTTCCGCCATTATTGTTAGATTTTCCCGGTTCCATAACAGTTATTTCCCAAAAAGTTAGCCCTCGGCATACTTACATACAATATGCAGTCGGTTTAGGGAAAATACGTTATACCTACTTACACAAAATATAACTAAATTTCCCCTAAGGGGTTTGCAGAGAGGATATACCACCGGATAACAAAAATATAAAACATATTTTCATTCGAATGCATCAAGGAAAAAAACTACTGTTCTATATACTGAATCCAGCGCATAAGAACAAAAACTCGACACTGTAAATAAATTCGTTTGATATCCATACCAACTTATTATTTAAGGTATTTTTGAAGTCGATTTCAGGTCTGAAATTGTTAAATAATGCACAAATAAATATACCTAATATTTCAACTGTCGGTTCACCATTTTCCTCTATACTTACAATAAATTCCCTATAACTACCTAATACAATGATTCTATACGACAATAATAATAGAATATCTAATATATTACATAGCTGTGTACTGTGTAGGTACCTGGGTTGGTGCGGGTCGCGTGTGCTCGCATAATCCGCCTAACAAAACGGATTAATCTCGCGAAACCGGTTTATAAATTTATAAGTTATAACTTCATTGACAACAAAACACTGTTTCCCGCCATTATGGGCCGTCCCACTGCAAGCCGAGCCCAGAACTGCGGGCAAATCTCTGCGGGGATTTGGTACGTCTCCCTCGCACTCGCGGGAAACTGGGCGGGCTTATCGGGGAAAAACGAGACGGATTGATTCAGTGTGCGCGCGCAATGAAGCGTAAAGATACAGTTTAAGCTGTCTAGTGCTCTGTCTCTTTCTAGGATTAACGGCAAAGCCGGATTTATATGAACATCTACTTTTTTTATAAATTTATGTGTGCAACCTCAAATTATTGTAATATAGAAGATGATTTTAGCGATTTCCAAAAGAAAATTGAAACAGAAAATTCAGTAAAAAATACAGTCGAAAATAGAAGTTGAAACCAGGATGTTAGTCTTACCAGAACTCTGCTCTAACCACTGAGATAATTCGATTCTGATCTCTCTTCGACCATATTTAACTGTACCATGCTTTTTTATTGATACGTACGTACAAGATTCCTAACTGACCGGAGCGTGAATACCGCACAAAGGTCCCAACTCAGAACCCTTGGGCCAGCGAGACTATGGCATCCCCAATTGGGGTATTATGTGAGCCTGTAGGTGTGGGGAGGAAGAAGGAGATGGGGATGTGGAATGTGGAGAAGTACGCGGCTATTTAGATCTAGTCACCAAACAGCCATTTCAAGCATCGTTTCAATCCTAAATGATTGTCTTACACTAGAGCGATACTGAGAGTATTTTCCAGTCTGGAACGTGCCCCAAATATGCCTTATTTTATTTTAAATGATTAAATTGTGAAAACACAAATCAATCATATAAAATTTAATGCGCCCGCCGGATTTGAACTCGCAACCTCCAGATCGCTAGTTGAGAGCCGCCCCGCTCCACCTCGCCCTTTCCAGTACTCACGCTTTCGTAACCGTAGCGCCTACAAGCGACATAAATGCACGCAGAATGACGACTAGATCCAGCGCAAAAAAACAAGCATCCGGAGAAGATAACACCCCCGCGTCTGCAGGGACATCTGATACACAAACGTCATCGGTATTTTCCCCGACGTCCGAACAGACGACCGCGCCTGTAAAGTCATACAGTGATGCCGTCGTCAGCGGCAGACGAATACGGTTTCGCCCAATTACTAAAGGGACAGGATTTACGGATGAAAACTTGGTGGCCATCCCCAAAAATCTACACCTACATGTATTCATGTTCCACCGGACAACCACGGAAGATCAAATAACTTCATTTCTAAAAAAGAAGAAGCCAGATTTAGAATTTACAGTAGAGAAACTCGTTACGAGACACGAACGGTATGCCTCATTTAAAATAGCTATTCCTGAAAAAAGTTTCAAATTTTTCATGGACCCCACGATCTGGCCTGAAAATGTAGCCTTCAACGAGTGGTCATTTCGGAGGCCACGACCCAAAACCAAGACGGACGACACCAACACACAAGAAAACCAGCATTAGTGGAATCAGTCAAAAAGTGAGAAGTTTACATGATGGTGCCGAAAAAATCACCGATTTAACGGACGAAATGACATTATGTAATAATAAAACAGGATATAACGCATGTCTCAATATAATGCATCAAAACGTACAATGCATTCGAAATAAAATCTTAGAATTGGAAAATATTCTGTATGAAAAAAACATCGATGTACTCTGTGTTAGCGAACACTGGTTACAAAAGGATGAAACGACTTCTATTAATTTCAATGGTTTTAAATTAGGTTCAATTTATTGTCGAGAGAGCCATATCCATGGAGGTGTCGGCATTTACTTAAACGAAAACATTGCATTTAAAGAACTAGAATTTGTTAAACAAATAACAAAAGAATTTGTGTTTGAATGTGTTGGTATTGAAATTCCAAAACTTAAAATGATAATCTGTACAATTTACTATAATGACTCTGATATTAATATTTTTTTTGAACAACTTGAAATTTTACTAAACAAAATTTGCAAAAACAACAAAAAACAAATAATACTATGCGGAGACTTAAATATTGATATAAGCTACAAGAACAAAAACGCCGATTCACTCAAAAACACACTAAAATCACACAACATACGTTTAATTATTGACAAACCTACTCGCATACAAGGAAATAAAAAAAGTATAATAGATCACATAGGTACAAATATATCAAAAAATTGTTTTACATGGGAAGTCACAGAATTAGCTATATCAGATCACATGGCACAGTTAATGCACATAAAAATAAAACATAATGTAATCCAATCTTGGTATGCAAAAAAACAATTATTTAACAAAGAAAATACTAAAATGTTTAACGATTACTTATCTTGTATATGTTGGGAACCACTGAAATCATTTGAATCCGTTGATGACAGTTATGAATACTTCATTAATGAAATAAATAATGGTATGAAGCTTTGCTTCCCCTTTAAACAATATAAATATCCCCAAAAACATAATATAAATTGGGTAACTCCTGGTATTAAAATATCTATTAGACAAAAAAGACATCTGTACATGAAACAAAAAAACACAAATGACCTTACAATCATAGACCATTACAGACAATACAAAAAAATTCTCAGTAAAGTAAAACAGGTAGCTAAACGGAATTACAATAGTAAACGTATTCAAAACGCGCAGAATAAAACCAAAACATCATGGAACATAATAAAAGAGAACTCAAATAATTCAAATTCTAAAATTAAACCAAAAATCTGTCTTAAAATAAATGATAACCTGGTATCAGAACCAGAAAACATTGCAAATGCATTTAACATTTTCTTTGCACCACCGCCACCACCACGAAATACAACTCTTCATCCACAATCTGCTAAAACAATCACAAACAAACAGTCGCGATCATTCTTTATAACGCCTGTAAACAAGAAGGAAATTATCAAAATCATTGTAGAATTGAAAAATAAAAGCAGTGTCGGCACTGACAAAATCCCTATAAAAACTATAAAAGCATGTGCACAAGCATTGAGTTACCCGTTGGAAATATTAATTAACAAATCTTTTGAATCAGGAACCTTCCCAGAACAATTAAAACAATCTATTATTGTACCTTTGTATAAAAAGGGACCTAAGCAGGAAATTTCAAACTATCGACCAATATCCCTATTACCAAATTTTTCAAAAATATTTGAAAGAGCCATGTACAATCGCATTTATAACTTTCTTGAAAACTTTGAGATAATATGTCCACAACAATTTGGATTTCGTAAAGGCCGTTCAACAACACAGGCAGTCTTTAATTTTTTAAACAAAATTCTTGAAAGTATTAATGTTAGCAAAAAAACCGTAGGTATTTTTCTCGACCTCTCAAAAGCATTCGACAATGTTGACCATAAGCTTCTTCTAATTAAACTTGAACATATGGGTATAAGAGGTTTAGCATTAAAATGGTTTGAATCATATCTAAAAAACCGTGAGCAGAAAGTCCAAATTCCAAATATCGATGAAAAAATGTTTCAGTACATGGTAGAATCGAAATGGAGAAAAATTAACAAGGGTGTGCCACAAGGAAGCATTCTTGGGCCCCTCCTCTTCCTTATCTACATAAATGAACTGCCAATTATTGCTGGCACAGAATGTTCAATGTTTGCTGATGACACCGCTTTGTTGTTTGAATGTAATGGAGACGTTGAAGAATTTAACAAATATGTTAACGAGACTTGCCAATTAATAGCAAACTGGCTGTTATCACAACATCTGTCACTCAACACAAATAAAACTCAAATTTTAAAATTTTGTCCAGTGCAAGCTACACCTATAAACATAAATGTAAACTTTAATAATAATATTATCGAACCCTCCCAAACTTGTTCACTGCTGGGAATACAACTAGATACAAATATAAACTGGAAAGAACATGTATCAAAAATAGTAGCAAAAATCAGTAGCTTTTCTTTTGTTCTAGGTACACTGAGAAAAATATTGAACATTGAATCAGTAATAGCCGCATACTATGGTTATGTTTATTCAATAATAAAATATGGTATAATTTTTTGGGGAAACTCAGTGAACGCTAAAGATGTTTTTATCATCCAAAAAAGATGCATGCGTAAAATTACAAACTCTGCTCGTCTGGATTCATGTAGACCTTTGTTTAAACATCTGAAAATTCTGACAGTCACAGACATATATATAATGGAACTATGCATGCTAGTGCGATCATCTACAGTCAAGTTTCCACAAAAAAACTCGACACATAAATACGCTACAAGATTCACAGAAAACTTATCAATTCCCAAAGCAAACAAAACAATAGTCCAAAAAGGACCATATTACATGGCCGTTAAAGTATATAACAACCTTCCACATAATATCAAACAAATTCAAGACACACACAAATTCAAATCATCACTCAAAACATTACTTCTAAACAAATGTCATTACACCTTAAGTGAATACCTCACATAAATGAAACACCTATTTTTGTATTCTTGTTATCTGTATTTTCTTATTTGTATAAAAATTATAATATTATTTTTTGTATGAACATTATAATATAACATGTTTGTGGTTAGCTGGAAGAAATGGGATCTACCCATAAGCAATACCTTTTGTATTTTTTAAATGTACAATAAATATTTTTTTGATTTGATTTTGATTTGATTTGAGCCTTGCCCTCGACCACGGAGGCCGTCAGTATTGTGCAGGAAAAAAATAAAATAGTGCTCAGAGATTATATTCTTGAAAAATACCACAATATTATTTGCACAATCTATTTTTATCAATGTGATGTTAAAAATAGGCTGTTGTTTGTAACGACTCCAAAAAACTAAATAAAACTTTTTTAACAAATTTTTTAACCCCCCCCCCCCTACCCCCTAAGGCACTTTTTACTCTTGCCCCTCCCTCCTAGGATCAAATCCCCATTAGGGTGGAACCCTCCCCATGTGAATGATACGCCTTTATATTTATATAACGAAGGATGTCTGTGGCAGGCGGGCGGCAAAGATTAGATTTTATATAGTTCTAATTTTAATTTTCTCTCACTTAACATTCAAAACAAGAGGAAGATCACTAAATTTGATTTAGAAAGTTCCTGTGTGAAGCTCAAGCAACGCCGGGGACTTCAAGTGAGTATAAGATATAAAACGTCAAGAGGAACGACTGCGCGGCCTTTTCCATACATAACTTAAATTTGGATTTGAGGCCAAAATACCCAACCAACGTTATAACAAATAATCTATTAAAGTAGTTAAATACAGGCAATTAAAGAATTCGATTCCTCACGATTTTTCACGTCGGAAATTATTTTTGAGATAACTTTAATTTAACCTTTTTATTTATTTTTTATTAAAAAAAATATCCTTACGTGCCATGTAAATATTATGAAACATGCAATAAAAATGAAAATAAGATTTAAGAAAGCATTTTTGTGGGCTCAAATATAAATTACATACGATCGATATACATTGGAACACACGTTTTTGTCAACCAAATGAATGAACAAAGTTACTTACCTCAATTTGAAATTTAGTGAATTTAAAAAAAGTTTTTACATGAAACGACAAAAAGTGAGGTGATAATAACATTTTCATTGCATACATGTCTAACAAAATATTTGTATGTTTTTTTTTTCATTACCAGTAACTTAATTTTAAAAAACGTAAGTTGTGTCATTTTTAAAGCTTTTTTCGATTGCATTAAATTTTTTCTTTATTTAAAAAAATTAAAAGCATAATTTATCGCCTTACAAAATTAATTTTCAGATACGTTCACAAATATTCCATTTATATGGATTTTTATACAAAGCGGAAATATTCTGACCTATTGACAGTATATGGTCGAGGCCTGAGTGGTTAATAAATTAAATATTAAAGAATATGAAATTAAAATATTAAGAAAGGTAGATCTTTTCATAAAAATGGCACCTATTTTTAAACGACTTAGAAAAGGAGGAGGTTATCAATTCGACGGTATTTTTTTTTTTTTTTTTAATGTTTGTTACCTCTGAACTTTCGATTGGGTGAACCGATATTGATGATTCTTTTTTATTAGAAAGCTGGTGCTTCCCGTGTGGTCCCATTTTAATTTGGTCCAGTTATGACAGTGGAATTCATGAGAAAACCATATATGTCTTAAGTTTGCAATAAGTATGTGCGCGACAAATGGACGAATAACTCAATATTACGCCAACAGATTTCGATGATTCTTTTTTTGAAGTAAAACTTCTTTACGCACGCTCGTCACTAAACATAAAAAAATAAACAATATTTTAACAAAACAAAAAACGACTTAAAAAAATGCACTAAAAAGTAAAAAAATAATTTCATGCGATTGTTATTTTTGGAGTCGGTGTCAGCCAAGATCTCAACATCTCACCTAAAACTACCTATGTATGTATGTAGTTACCTTGGCTGACACCGACTCCAACAATAAAAATCGTACGAAATTATTTTTTTACTTTTTAGTGCATTTTTTGAAGTCGCTTTTTATTTTGTTAAAATGTTGTTTATTTTTTTATATTTATTACACTAAAATCGATTCTCTTCATGTGATCTAATATAAACATATGTATATTTTCACACTTTTATTCACGTTTTGCATATTTTAATACTTTTTGTGTACATACATGATTATAACATTTTTCTTAAAATAAGTTTAATTAATCTAGGTACCTTTTTTATTTCACAGGAACTAAGCTATACAAATTGATGCCTTTACAGATACAGTAAATAATTGTGTTTTTGATGTGTTCAATCTTTTTAGTCGGATGTTTTCTTTAAGTCTTATGTGATGTGTGTGTGTGGAAGTCCTGATGATGGACACTGTAACGCTGTTCAAAACGTTGGCTAAATGAGATAACACAAAACGGCATGATACCCCAAAAATAAATCACATTTCTATTTATTGCACTTTTTTTGCACTCAATTTGTCTCATTTCTCTATTATGGATTATTTTGAGTTTTTTTAAACCTACATTACTAAGAAAGAGAATACTACAACGAGTATTATAAATTTATAAACTTGTTTTTTAATCGAAAAACAAGTTTACTAAATTTTTCCTAATACTTCCAATATTATACATATCTACAATCAGGTTTAATTTATTTTGTGAGAAAAAATACGGCTGTATGTAAATTGGGCTCTAGAGAGGGACAGTACATAAATTGTCACTGGCGCAATCAAGCGTGAAGAGGAGAGGTGAGTCTGCAATGGCTATCTCGTTTCTTCTCACTGTTTGGTGCGGCTCTAAGGATTCTGCGCTCGACAGCTCCCGCCGAGTTCGCCGATAAAGCCTTTCATAAAGATATCTTTTCATATGAAGCAACATGCTTGAGAACGCGGTAAAGGTGTTTCGGCGATGATTTTTTTACTTTTAAAGAAAAAAAAACTTTTAATAAGAGTAAAAAAAATATTGAGTGCTATACGAAATCACAATCGAAAAAGAATTGCAGTGCGAGAATAAATAACCTAAGAAATACATAGTTTTATTAAATACTAGCTTTTGCGGCTTCGCTCGGCATATTCCCCCCCCACTCCCCCCGCACTACCCCTCACCCGTTCCTCACCGTTTCGCATTCATAATATTAGTTTAGCTGTTGGCTTAGGTCAAAATGGAGATAAGTACCTATTTTATATTTGTATCTACCTACACTAAACATTCATATTAGAATACTAATATTTGAATTTGAAATAATATTGACAGCCCATGTCAAACATTTACTTAGTAACACGCTTTGCCAATAAACGTATAATAGATAATTTCATAACGCCACAGCTTATTCATAATGCCAAAGATTACCAATATATATAGCCCCTGTCACTCGCAAATAAAGAAGCTTTCGATTAGTGAAAGAATTTATAAATTCCATTCGATATTTATTGCGTGAAAGAGTAATTCCCATCCAACCAACCTTCCATACAAACTTTCGCATTTATAATATTAGTAAGATTAAAAAAATATAATATGTATCAGAAAAATAAAAAGCTAGCATTTTATTTTACCATGTCTTGTTCTTTTTCATATTTCGTTTAGATTCGTTAGAATTAATAGTTTTATCCTTTTCTTCAATGATAATTCCATTGATGGGAAAAACCTTCAAAAGTTTTTATAAAAAAAAAAGAGTTTTCTTTTACATTATTTATATTTACGTACCTATTTATTAGTAGGTGTTACATAAAATATACTTTATTTTTACGCTTGAATATTGCGATAAGTAATTAAAATTTTCAAAAGTAGTTTAAAAATATAATTGCATATTAATCCTCAAGAAACTGGATTTATTATTAATTTTTATCATAGTTATGTATTAGTGGGTGGAACATTTTTTTTATGTTTTAGTTAAAAGATATCAATACTTAAACAAATTCAAACATTTTAAAAAGTTTGGTTTTTAAAATTTTACCACCGCCATAATCATCCCTTATAATAATTTAGGGTTTGCAGCTTAACCGCCCGCTGATGTCTTTTACTCCCTTGTATTTTGTATGGGGAAGTTTCTATAGAACGTGAACGTGAATGCCATTGAAAATTTATAGATTTAACAAATACTTATCAATGCGTGTGGAGAAATTTTTCACTTCGACATTACATAACACAACGGAAATCGTTTTTGAAATTAAAGTTCCGTTTTTTTTTTTTTAACATTTTGAAATAAATATTTTTAAACTTTTTAGATCATTGCAATGATTAAAAAATTAAATCTCAAATGACTATATTTTTTTATTGCACGTTATAGAATTTACATACTCAACCAGATAACAATCAGATCAAGAGATCAGAATTGTCATCGCTCAAACTCCGCTAAGAGTAGATATATCAAAATTACATTAGATAATGGAGTTTTTAGCATTCCAGAAATAAATTATTAAAACACCTCACAACATACCGCAACCGGCTAGAAATATTGTTTCCTTCTTATTTTGTTTATGCCTACTTATGTCACTAGCGGAAGAGGGACAACACGTTCATACACTGCATACTATATCCTAAAATAATATTATTAAGAAGCTTACGACGCGACGTGTCATATTAATTTAATTGTGCATATTTTCATTTCGTTTATTCCTCAAATTACGTGTAGGTACTACTAGTAATGATAAAGATAATGACTGAGGCTGATAATACATGCACATTGCACACATCAATAAATATTCAGATAAACTATTTTAATAATCTTAAGATTTTAATAGAAATGAAATGAGACAATTTAAAAAAAAATCTAATTAACCGACTTAACACGCTTTGGCTACGAACTCTGAAATTTGTGATAATCAATAAATGCTTTTATTTTTATTTTATTATTAAAGTTTTTACTAAACACGCTGTACGTAATATGATTTTGTGTGAGTAAGTACTGCGATGAAGTCTAATTGGGATGAAAAACCTAATATTTCATTTTGGGAGTCGGGTGCGCATACCGCCGCCCCGGGAACCATGTATATTGTATAACCATCACCCCTGTCATAGGTCACCTCAATTCTGCTACGTTTGGTGACTTAGTAGGGATGCCCAAGTCCATGGGGGTGATGTTTGTCCAAGTCTTGGCGGCCGGTGTATCTGCCCACATGCTGCGTGGCGTGCCGGATCGAGAGAAACTGGTTGAGGGAGGTATTTTGACATCTCTAGCTAGAATCCCTCTATCCATTGCCTTGCACCGCAGTATTGGATTCATATGCCCGTCACTCCTGGACACACTGACCCCAGATTCCTATTCATTTCTCATACCTATTTCCTTCCCAGAACTTCCACTCCTTTCTTTCATTAAAAAAACAGTATCGCCTCCCGTGTGGAGCTAATGTAAAAAAATATTAAAAAATATGCCGCATACGAAGGGCTACTCTTGTGAGATGATTAAAAAAAATCAGAATTGGTTCCTACATGGCTTTTATTAGCGTATACGAGTATGTTAAATTTCCGACAATACCCAACTCAAGCAACACCTCCGAACTAACTTACCTGTTGCGCCGTCCTCCGGAGATAGCCGAGGATTACCGAAGCCGCTCGGCAAATCGAACTCGACCGCTTTTTAGCAACTCGGAATTTAGTGTGAAACGGCGACTTGCCGCGTGAGGTGTACTTCCGCGTGGTTACCTCTTCCATACCAAAATACAAAAGAAAAAGCGTACGATACGGCGTAGAAGGATTTCCCTTGCGAAGAAAACTAACCGAATACGCGAAATTTCATACTCAAAACATAAAAGAACAATCCAGAATAACAATATTTGAATTCGTTAAAAAACTTTGAAGTTTTTCGTGCGTTTCCATAGAAGAAACTGAACTGTCAACTTTGAATTTTTTTATACCAATAATCTAATATATAATTTGAGTGTCAGACATTTTATAATCTTGTGCGAATTTAAACATTTTTATTCATTATTGATACTGTGTCATTTTTGAGTGGATTTGGAATATTATTATTATTGTGTTTTTATGTGTGCAATTGAAACATTTGAATTTATTATGGGATTAGTGAAATTATTTTTTTAATAAAAAACTTTAGATAATATTCTTGTGTTATATTGTTTATGGATGTGGCGGAATTCGTGTGATTGGTAAGTTAAATTATTTATTAAACTTGTATTATTTTGCTTCTCGGTTAAAATACGGAATATTTTTTATTCAAACAGTTATATTTTGGATTTATTATTATGAAAAGTGAGTATTTATATCGGGGGAGATAAAAATATGCAAAAATATTAATTTTTCATTTTAATTTTGTTAAAATTAGTTCACTTAACGCGATATATAAACTGTAGGTACTACGCCATATTCACATTTATGTTACATTTCATATTCAATCAATGTTGCCAATCATAGAAACAAATATTATTGCCATATAAAACAATAATTTATTCATGTGATGAAGTGAATACATTATCGACAACGTTATTTATTTTTGGGGTGTTATGCCTGTTGATGGACACTGTAACTGCTAAAAGTGGTAGCGCAACTCGGCAAACGCCCAAAAAAACCATTATTGATAAGTTTGAAAATGTATTTGTAACAGAAGAACATGTAAAGAAAGGTATTAGAATAATTGCACATAATTGTTACACAAACTCTGATTGCCATATAAACCATTCAAAACCTGGGATGTATATCCATATGATGATGACACGCAGCTTCCGCAGCTTAATACCAGTAATACCGGGAATAATTCGAATTAGGTACTTTTGTTTTTATTTTGACAAGAATTTATTTTTTAAGGTTGGTACTTCCGACAAACGTCATATTTGATTGTCTATTAATTAGAAAGGGGATATTCCGTATTATCCGCGAAGCGGCCTTTTACATTTTTACCAAAAATAGTACCTATCTGCAAATAAGGAAATACTGTTTAATTTTCATGTTCTCGAAACATATATTTTTTGTCAAATTTTTCTTTTAAAGAATCTCTAAATAAATTACATTATGTATTCTTAAATAATACAAAAAATCTAATGTAGGTATCATATTACAGGAACCCAGTACCTACCCGCCCATATAAATAAATATTGCTTTCACAATATTTTTTTCTAAAATGCATCGATTCCATACACTTTTTCAAGATTTTTATAGGTGGATATCAGTGGCGGTCCGTGAGTTTTCAGTAAGCTGGAGTGCTAAGATTGAAAAATACGACATTACTGATGTAGCTGAAAATGAATTTTATTTTTTTCTAAAATTTAAATTTTTTGCAATATTTGACTGAAAGAATTCTGAAGATCTTCATACAAAAATGTGAAATTTAAAAAAAAAACAAGTTTTTCAGCTACAAAAATGTCAATAACGTCATATTTTTCATTATTAGCGCTCTATCGCACTGAAAACTCACGGACCGCCACATGGTAGATAGGTATAATAAAATATATTTACCAGCTTTATAAACTTTATTTATTGCTTTTATGTAAATTTTATAGAATAAATTAATAGTAATTATAAGTCATCCATAGATATAATTGTTATTTAAATCACATTAACGTGTTGGTAGGTATTTAAATTTTACGTACGAAGCTGTTTCGCCTTCCGAAAGTTTCGTGAAAAGCAACATAAACCACACAATCTATGTTAATTTTCATTTCATATAATACTTATAATATGTTTATTAAAATAATCGGTCCTAATGATTTGATAGGTATTTTTAAAAATTATTTAAAATATGAATAAATTAGTGAATTTTAATTTGTTTAATAAATTCTGTGCCGCTGAGAAATTTGAATAATAGGTATTTTATCAAAGTGTTGTTGTCACTGTTACTGTTTCCCATCCGAATATTGAGCGAAAGGGACAACAACTGCACTTCAGGCTGTTACCTAAATAAAATCGAGGTTTTGTATTTCGCCATTTTTCAACTCTAAAATTGGGCCGATTTTAAAGATTTTTTTTACAAACTATGTTAAAAGAAAAATTTCTATGTCTGTACGTTTTGATTATTTAAAAAATACATTGTCTAGTGGGTATACTGAACGTCTGTTTTTGGCGTTCAAAGCAGGCAATTTTAACGAACTTTGGAGGGTCCTAAATCCTATAAGAAGTAACTTATCTAATAAAGCAAAACGGACCGACAAGATAGTGGTCGATATCTACATTATATAAAAAAAAATATTTGCACTTTTATCAAAATTCAGATAAGAAATTGAGAAATACGTTTGTAGTAACAAAATGCCGCCTATTTTATTCATAAGTAATACCTATGCATTACGTTCCGTGGTTATACATTAAAATTTACTGGCATTTATTTCCCTGAATAGGTCGCTGATACTATTAAAATTCCCATAATAAAGTAAAATCACAAAAATCCCCTTTATAGTCTGAAACCTTAAGAATAAATAATATCAATTTTTTTTTTTACATGAATACCTCACAAGAGTCCCAACTGCTCCCGTCTGGAGCCAGTGAGACTACGGCATCCCCAATTGGGGTATGTTGTGAGGCTGAGGGTAGTGGGGAGGGGAAGGAGATAGGGATGAGGGAGGTGGGGAAGTACCTGGCTATTGAGATCTGGCCACCAAACACGGCTAATGCCATTTCAAGCAACGTTTCAATTCTGAATGGTGGTCTTATACCAGGGCGATACAGAGAGTATCTTCCACTCTGGAACGTGCCGCAAATATACTATTTATTATTTTAAATGTATAAATTGTGAAATAACAAAAATTAATCAAATAAAATTTATTTGCCACGCCGGGATTCGATCCCGCGACCTTCGGTGCCCGAGTCAAGCGTCTTACCGCTGCGCTACGCCGGCCGTCAAAATAAAACTAATGTATAAAATTAATTCATTTTATAAATAAATGAATTATTCCACATTTTTTTATACACATTTATTTATTATTTAAAACATTTACCTACAGAGTGTTAAGAATTGTTACATTAATTAAATTTATTGTTACATTACATTAACAATTGCCATTGGATATTAATATAAATAGATATTACCACTCCAATTAATAATGTTCACAGAGTACATCAAGGTTTAGTCAGTTTTAGTCAGTACATTAAGTTTTCAAACACCTCGCGTGCCACCTGTTGCAATTTTTTATACAAATTTCGTAATGCCAGAGCTCACCAATTTATATAGAAACCTTCGCGGGCTTGCGGACAAAAACTCATCAAACATTCATCGCAATCGGATGAATAGTGTAGGAAATAATTTCACAACGCCAGAGCTTACCACTATATATAAAAACCATATTGGGCGTGCGCACAACAACTTGCCAAAGTTTCACGGCAAACGGATGAATGGTTTAGGGACCGCATAAGGGGCTAACAAAGAAACATTTATTTTTATATATTAAGATGTCCCCGGGTTAGTTTTAACTATGAATTGAGAGCCTGTAAAGTTAAGTATGTCATGCTGTATAATACTATGTCGTATGAAAAGTGTCTGAGAAATAGATATTCACGAAACAAAATTTAAATAGATCCTATGAATAAGTGTAGATAGGTAGGTACCTACCTATTTTAGTTTTCAATTTGCATGTCATTGTAAAAAGTAGGTATGTATCGAAGTTTCTGGAACATTTTTAACATTTCACAATATTAGCTTTCGAAATTATATAAATCTATACTAATTAAATTAAAAAAAATTAAATCAGTAACTTAGTAAACGCCACTTTTATTTTTCATACTTAAAGCCTACCGGGTTTCGTTACAACCGCATCTTCTTCAGAGCAGTATAATCCTCTACCAAAATCTAATATCTAAAAGTTTGGTAACATGGTAACATTTGGTATACCTTAGGCTTCGACCGTACCATGTCAGAGGTTCAAAATATTTCGTCTTTACAATAAAATCCATATAAATGGAATATTTCTAAACGTATCCGAAAACTAAAAATTATTTTTGAAAGGTGATAAAATACGCTTTCAAGAAATAAACATATAATTTTTGAAATATGAAATTTTTGTTCGCAATCATAAAAAGGTTTTAAAAATGACTCACCTTACGTTTTTTCTAACTAAAATTATTGATATCGAAAAAAAACATGCTGATATTATTATCGAAAAGGGTTATTTTGACGCTTTTTTTGTTTTTTAATTTATGAATAAATTCCCAAAGTTTCACTAAATTTATTTCAAAATGGTTTGATTTCATAAAGGTAAACATTTTACTTCTTTTGTGGTTAGTTTTTGTATTTGAACATTAAGCGTGGTGATTTTCTTTCTAACACCCTTTATATCACATTTCTCACCACGATAGTAAGGAAATATTCGTACAACGATTTCTATGAGACCTACATGAGTTGTTCCGAGAACCGAACAAATAGACTTTAAATATATTATGCTTTCACGATGGGTTGCAAAAAATGGGATGAGCTCCAGTGGAGGAGGTTAGGAGTAAGGAAAGGTGGAGGATTGGGAAGAGAGTGCTCTTTGTCAATAGGGAACAACCTAAGTATCGGTCTTTTATTAAGGTTTATTTGGTCGTTGAATACTCTGATATTAATGTTTTCGATAAAAAAAAAATATTGTAATTTTTCTTTTCTCAAATACCTTTTCCAACGGTTCCAAAAGCTTTTTCTCAAATATTTTTAAACTCCTCCCATAAAGGGACGTGAATTCCGATTTCGATTTTTCCTGTATTATTGGATCGCCTTAAGTTATTCATTCCATCCAAAATAACGTGGCGTTTAGTGAGTTATTATTTTATTTTAAATTATAATGTCTGCTTCACATGAACAAATAATTTAAATTTGAAAGAGATTTTTTTTATATAATAAGGCCCGGTGTGCCCGGTCAAAAAGAAGAAGTAGATGCGGTAATATTAAAAACTATAATATTAAGCGAAAATTGAGAAGATGTTTAATAAAACATGACTCGTTTAAAATATACCAAAAATCTCATAGGGAATGTCTAAAATAGTAATTAAGGAAACATTGTAATTTTTTTCATACAGTATAACTTGTAAAATAAGTAAAAAAACGTGTTTATAATAATTTTCGGAGCATACTTTGAGATTTTTTTCTATCAAGGGAATTTCGTATAATTAACATTTCAGCCTGGGGAATATATAGATATTGTTTTTAAAAATAATATATATTTTTTAAGAGCTTTAAAATTCAAAGTATTTAAAGAAAATATGTAATATATAGGTAGAAATGCGGGACGCCGCGCCTTAAGTCAATATATATACATACATTTATAGGGTTTAAAAAGGTCTTTATTGAGAATTTATTTGGTTAGAATAAGAAAATAAATACCTCTTTATGAATACAATATATATATATATATACTATTAGTTGTTTGTACCTACTTAAACCAGTTGAAATTTTTATCAAAAAATTCAATTATTTTCTTTGTATCTATATATTGTTAGACTATTATGGCGGCCGAACGAGTAAGGAATAAAGCCAAATTCTAAGGTTTAAGATAACTGGCTATTCAGTTCTAGCCAGATAAAGGACCCCGTGATAAGCTAAATCCTTGAACAATAAAATTCAATATCTTTTAATTTACGTAACATGGGATTTTTTACGGATTTTCTTAGATGTTTCTTTCTTTTGATAGAGTTACAGACACTATTAGTATCACCCTGGTAAGAGACCGATATTAACAATCGAAACATCGCGTGAAATGGATTTAGCTATGTTCAATGAGCAGATCATTCAAAACCTTTCAGTTCTCGATCATCTCCTTCATATCCTCCAGCCTCACAAAATTCTTAAAATAAAGATGCTGTATTCCCACTGGCTCTGGACAGATTGAAATCACCAATAATTATGATCTAATTTCTGTAAAAATGATTTTTTCCAAATAACATTTTTTTCTTTTTTCCATGCAGTAATTGCTAAAGCGTTTCAAAACAATTCCAAATATTAGGATTATAAATTATTTTTTTTCTTTAATTAAATGAAGACAATATTAGAGAAACTCAATCGAAAATTTGGAGACAGAAAAATCAGAAAAAGGTATTGGTTCCACTGGGACACGAACCCAGGGCCCTTTGTTTACATGACGAGAGCTCTATCAACTGAGTTATGGAACCCATTTCCAGTTCGGTCACTTTTAACTGTATCATACTTCGACTAAGAACTACCAACATTATCTTCATTTTCTAAACGCACATATTATTGGCTGCTATCTTTATACATGATTGCAAGATTCAACCCGAACTAAATGCTATCTAGATAGTGTCTGGATAAATATTTGTCCAATCTATTTTAATACGCGACATCTATTGACTTTTTCTGCAAGTCTAGGATAAATATTTTTATTTTTAACTTTATGAGTAAAACTCAAATTATAATATTTAATTAAATGATGACAATATTACCGAAACTCGATCGAAAATCTGGAGACAGAAAAATCAGAAAAACATATTTTTTTTTCTTTTTTTTACATTAGCACCACACACGAGGCCTCGAGATAAATAATTCTCTTCAGGACCTATAACATCTCTGGGGATGCTGTGTGGAGGATCTTTTAGGAAAGTATGGAGAGAAAGTTCTGGGAAGTAAAAGAGTGTGAGGGGTGTAGGAATCTAGAGATTAGTAAGTCCAGTACACCTCTGCCATAGGTCACCCCTAAATCTCGTATCTAAATATGATACAATAAAAAAAACAAGTGCTTCAATACGTTTGGTTAATTAGCAGGTGAGTGGGGGGGGGGGTGGGGTGAGGTTTGTCCGGGGCTTTGCGGCGGATGCGTCTGCCCACCAGCTAAATGGCAGACCGGATCTAGAAAGAATGGTTGAGGGCTTTGACTTCTCCAGACATACTCTCTCGCAAAATCGCCTTGCACCGCAGTGGGAGGGATGGATTCATACGTCCGTGACTCCTGGATACACTAAACCAGAGATTCCTACCAACCCTTCACATATTTTTCCTTCCTAGAACTTCTACTCCTTAAAAAGACCCTCCACACATTATTCCCTATAACGACCCAGTTGAATTAATTTTCCTCGGGGCCCCCTTTATGGAGCTAATGTAAAAAAATATCTTAAATATTTAGATTTTAAAAATTAATTATTTATTATTTATCAAAGGTTTCCAGAAGATTTTAATTGCAATGGTTTCCGTAATACTCTATGGCCGTTTCAATTTTGATTTATTGATACCGACAAAACGATTTTCCTTTATTGTTTAATTCTGAACTTCATAATTCTGATATACTTTCCGTCTTTTTTTGAAACATTAGATGATTTATCTCGCGGAAACCTATTTATGGCCGCGGCTACGTTATCTTTATGGTGTTGACTTAATTTCTGATGATAAGCCACACTTACCAGTTACCAGATTACTGTTTAATTGCACTTTGCACGGGTTGGGCGCCATTTGCAACGCAAATGCATTATTTTATGACTATAGTCTTGAAAAAAGGGGGAATACTTTTTTAAAATTTTATAAAACTCTTAACCTGAGTCGTAACTAGGGAATGCAATCTCGTTCTCGCGAGATCTCGGCCTTTTTTAGCGAGATTGATCTCGGACGAAAAAAGGGCGAGATCTCGCGAGTTTAACGAGATTGCACTCGAGCATAAAAACGTCTTAATCGAAGCACGGACTGACACGGACGGAGTTGCAATCTGTAATTTCTAATAGTCTGACTAATTGGCATATTTTGTTAATTAATATGTAATATCTACTGAGTACATATAGTTTAATTTAATTGATAATAATATCTCAGTTTAATAGTCAACTCAACTTAGATAATAAGTTTCATTTGTTTTGACTTCTCGTTGTTTTGTTTGTTATAAAAGAACTGTTTTATTACAAAAGATTTTTGTTTGATATTAGAAGAGAAGACTGGTTGTTTCTTTCATTTGTTATTTGATAGATACGTACGTAAAAGTTTACTACTTAGAAGTTTATTAAAAAATTATAGACAAATACGTCAAACAATGTTTGAGGCATAAAAGTCTATTGAAAAATTCGTGAAAATAAATGTTTATCTTAAAATACTTTTATTTTTTATTATTTTTTCCTAATTTATTCAAATAATGTGATTATTTGCAAAAAAAAGACACAAAACTGCCAATCTTGCGAGATCTCGAAATTGGCGAGATCTCGCAGTAAAACTCGCGAGATCTCGCTTGGGCACCAATCTCGCGAGATTTGCATTCCCTAGTGGTAACTACTTAGATACTACCGGTATGATCCTGTTGAAAGACATACATTTATTTTAAGTCAAACCTCAAATTGTAATCTTTATCTTTATATTTACTTATATATTATAAAACAAAGTCGGGTTAGTTACACCATCTATAACTCGAGAACAGCTGGACCGATTTTAATAATCTTTGATATCTTGGATTTGTCTACGCTCCAAATAGCAGAATAGCTATTAAAACACCGGTAAATTTCACGAAAAAATAAATTATGAAGAAAATTCTTTTCCCCTCATACATTTTTATGAAGCGACTTCTCATATTTTGAAAGAGATGCAGAAATATTGTAATGAGTATAATATTGAGTAGTGAGTGAATTCAAAAATTAAAAAATCAAATGTTAATGCGGTGATTGTTTTTCTTTTGTTCTTAAACATATAATGCTGTACCTCTTTCTTACACACTAAATATCAACAGTCGAAAATGGGATAAACGGTGAACGTATGTCTGCACCCCTCCAAAAGAAAATTATAATAATTATAATAAATCGCCCTCACACGTATAAATAAAATGAAATGCAATTCCCGTAAATAGGTGGAAAACTAATAAAATCATAAAAATTATAAATCCCTACACAACGCCATCTCTGATACTGACAAAAACACAACACGGACAGTTGCGCATCGATAATTGCTTCATTGAGTAATTTTTAACTTAATAAAAAACTGAATTTAATTCAGCTAATAAGTTATCACAAAAGTTATGTCAGCTAGTTTTTAATTAAATACTTGAAGCGAAACTCAATTGAAAATCTGGAAACAGATGCGCAGTGGTCAGCGCATTTGCCCGGAAAGCGAAAGGTGCTGGGCTCGAGTCCCGGAGGCGCAAATATCATTTTATGATTTTTTTTTCCAGATTTTCGATTTAGTTTCGCTAATATTGTTTTTATTTAATTACATAAATTAAAACCCGAAACATTGCTGTAAATGGTTTTAGAGCTAGGAACGAAAATAAGACAATATAATTTGCGGGGTATCCTAGACAGACCGAGCCATAGAGCCACGAAAATTTGAATAACAGACAGTTTTCATGTGTGAAATATTTTTATGGCAATATTCTACCTTTGCAAGTTTTCTTTCCACTGTCGGGTATCACCTCCCATCGGGTGGCGCCCCCGCCCTAGCAACGCCACTGAGTTTGAGTGACTAGATCTGAATAACCAGGCAGGAACTTTCCACCTTTCCTCTCCAGAGTCTGAACTGCTCCCAACCGTCTAGAGCCAATGAGACTACGATATTCCCAATTGGTGTGTGTTGTGAGGTTGAAGATAGCGGGGAGGGGAATGAGATGGGAAAGAGGAAGGTGGGAAAGTAACTACCTGGCTATTCAGATCTTGTCACCAAACACGGATAAAACCATTTCAAACAACGTTTCGATTCTAAACAATGGTTAAAGTTTCTATCACTTTTTATTACACAATTGATCACTTGCACCGCAGTGGGAGGGATGGATTCATACGTCAGTTACTTCTGGACCCATTGACTCCTAGTTCAATACCCAACCCCTCATACATTTTCCTTTTCATCCATCATTCCTTTCCATAAAAAGACCCACCACGCAGCATCCCCAAAGATCACATTGGTTCTCTGAGAGAAAATATTTCGCAAAATATGTAACAGGAGTACTGGTTCATCACACAAATTTAATGTTTTTATTTATTTTTGAACAGCTTTTCTTTTAAACAGCATTTACGGTAGTAACCAGTAAGTTTTTTCATTTTATTTTTCAGTCCGTCGAAAGATTGTCGATTCATCATGTTTGTTATATAAAAAAAATCTTCTGTGTTTACATTTTTCCGGTGGCTGTATGAGTTAGATTTTTAAAACGAAATCTTTATAATAATAATATTGTAATCTCTGTATGATAACATCGGCGTGTTTGTTTTATATCGCCGATATCCAAAACATCCTGGCGAACATTCAATAAAACAAGATGAGATAAAAATAATATAAAAAATGTCGAAATAATAACAATCGACGGTTGATTATATTTAATATTATTAATATTTAATCACGTGATATGAAATAAAAACATTATGCTTCGGTTGTTTTAAAGAGTCTGCCAACAGTCTTGAGTATCTCAAAGACCCTATCATGTCTGATTACGATTAAATGGGATCGAAATTAGAATCTAGTCTCCTTCAATGGAAGCAATCTTCCGAACAGGCCCTCCATTGATATGCTTGGTGTTGAAAAAGGTTAACTACCCATTATGTCATTCTCGAATTGAATATGGAGTTATAGAAGGGGATCTACTACCCATAAATACATACAAAACCTAAATACAATTCAAAAATAAATCATAAAGACCATACTGAAAGTATCTATTAGAACACCTTCGATTGAAATATTCAATATTGACGTACCAAATGTACAACAAAAATATGCCAAAAATATATTATTGAAGCTATTCAAAAATACTGAATCCTCTTCTAGACAGCATATCCATCATACTAAATCGAATAAAAATGACATAAAAAAATATTCCATGTTATAAAACCACATTCGGACGAAGAAACAACACTTATTTTGCAACTAAACTCCATAAAATTCTTCCCCAAGACATAAAACTAATAAAAAAGATTAATGAGTACAAATCAAGAATAAAAATATGGCTGAAAGAGGTCAACGAAAACACCCTAATGAAGACACTAAAAACGACATAGAAGACAAATAAACTATAATTAAACAATTTAGTCCACCTCGGCACAGGAACCTCTAGTGAGGAGGACTAAGAAATACAATATCTTTACCTTACGTAACCATGGAATTATTTTACTTCTATAGTCGCTTAAATAAAAAAAAAATTAAAAACACTCTAAGTGACCAACTCAGGTATGGGGGTTCCATCGAAGTCAGAGTGTTTGGGTATCACTCCCCGGAAAGCATAATAATGATATGAAGGATAACCAACATCTCTGCCATAGGTTATCCCAAGTGGTTCGCTACAATTGGTGATTTAGCAGGGGTGTTCATGGAGTGAAATTTGTCCAGGTCTTGATGGTGGATCGCGAAAGACTGGTTGAGGGAGACTTCTTGACCTCTACAGCAGGAATATCTCGGAAAATCGCCTTGCAATTTAGAGGGATGGATTCTTACCTTTTACCTTACACCCCGCATACATTTTTCCTTCACAGAACTTCTTCTTCTTCCTTTCTTAAAAAGACCCTTCACGACAAGATCCCCGCAGATAACACAGGCATGAGGGGAATTATTTTCCTCAGGGCCTCCTGTGTGGAGCTAATGTAAAAAAGCGTTGTAATCACTAATATTTCACCTTTTATTAATGACTTAAGTATAGTGGATACAGTTACTTACGTCAATCAGGTGCTACATATATGCGAGGATGCTAATTGTCAATAGTATTTGATTTGCTGGAATCGGTATATTCGTGAAAATATGCCGAAAAACCCGCTGAAAATATACTATTCTCACAAAAAAACTTTTAAAATTCCTCTTGGGATACCTTACCAGACTATTTTAGATTGATTTATCAGTTAATCGTAAAGCATGATTTTAATTGTCAATACTAAGAAACATTAGGCAATATACGCTAATTTTTGTTATTTGTTTCGTTTTTTTTTTATTTGTTTTTGGGGTGTTATGCCGTCTTGGATTACCTCCTGCTTTAGCCAATGTTTCGGACAGCGTTGCAGTGTCCATCATCAGGATAGATCCGGCAGATCCGACAGATGTATGTTAATTTCAGCGAGAAATGCAATTATTTACGTAAATGTCAAATTTGACATTCTTTTTACATTAGCTCTTCACAGAAGGTCCTGAGGAAACAAAATCATCTCGGCCTCTTCTGTCATCTTTGGAGATGCTGTGTGCAAGTCCCTTTCAGGGAAATACGGAGGGGAAGTTCTGGGAAATAAAACGGAATGAGGGGCAGGTAGGAATATGAGGATGCAATTATGTATAGCATATTGGCGTAACGTAATTTTCCTATTTTGGCAATGGCGTCGCAGGGTTGGGCAAAGTGTACCCATTTGGTAGGTAGGCTGCGAACTTACCATGTGCTTTTTTCTGACTCCATAAATGTACCCAAAAGTGTACTGAGATATTTCAAATAAAATAACTAGTTTGCACTGAAGCTAATATTTATTTTAATTTACACACGACAAATTTTTATCAGAAGGAAGTATGTGGGAGACGATATCTCTACAAGTCAGCGGCGGACTGGACGGTCGGAAGACGAATGAATCTCGGTAAATTTAACGAACTTAGCTCGGCGCTAAGTGACGTCGGCTGAGTTGCCAGCGTAAAAACTATTTTTCCTTTGTAGAATATCGCTCCCTACACTATGCAGTTTAAAAATCTTAATTTATGTTAAATTAGGTTAGGCTACGTTATATATAACACAATATTCATTGACGATGGGTATACTTGGTCGAAGACAATATTACGTTATGTCAATATGCTATACATAATTGCAAAGCCAACCTCTGCCAGTGCCGTAGATATTCGTAATCATTTTGGTTCTCATAGATATTAGTCAGCAGTTTGAATTGTAGATATTCGTCCTCACTTTGGTTCTCATAGATATTAGTCAGCAGTTTGAGCTGTTGATATTCGTCCGACATACAGGCTGTAGATATTAGTATCTGGAGTCTAGCCTGCCTATATCTCGGATATTAGATTATATTTAGTATTTAGTAATTGTCACCACATCATATAGGTTTGTGGAACCGCCCATAGGGTGTTACGATCCATTGATGGTTTTCTAGCTGTAATTTAATTAATCGAATTACCCATTCAGCCGCGTGGGGGTCTTATTAAAAGGCATTTATTATAATATGGGGGCACGCCCAACGACCACGGGTTTTGCCGGGCATTACCTTCGACTATGTAACTGATAGCGTGTAATTACATGCTATTTACGCTGTAAATTGTTGATATTATATTAAATGGGAGGGACTTTAATGTATTCCTTCGAATTATTCTATATTATATAAAACCTACATTGGAAGATACTCTCAGTATCGACTTGGTGAAAGATCGGTCGAATAATAATAATGATTATCGGTCATATGATATTTTGAGTAAGAAGTACTAACACATAGCACTCTCTTTAGAGTGAATTGCCTTAAACAAAAAAAAAGAAGTACTAACATGTTCTTCATTTTCTTAACGCATGTTTGATGGCTATTATCTATATATGTATGATTGCAAGATTCATCTCGAACTAATTTGCAGAAAAGTCAATTGATGTTGCCTGTAAAATAAAAAATGGATAAATTTATCCTAGACACTATCTAGGGAGCATTTAGTTCGAGATGATTGCGCCCTTGAAGTGATTTTCTCACAAAAATGGCGCTATAAAAATCATCCAATAATAATAATAATAAAAGATGAATCTTTCAACCAGGCCGGCGTAGTAAGGGTTAAGGCTCTTGACTCGCAATCCGGAAAATAAATTATGTTTGAATAATTTGTGTTATTTCACAATTATTTCATTTTAAATAATGTATAGTATATTTGCGGCACCTTCCAGAGTGGAAGTTGGCGTCAACCGTGTTTGGTGACCAGATTTGAATATCTAGGTACTTCCCCACCTTCCTCTCCCACATCTCCTACGAATCCCTTCTACCTTAAGCCTCACAACATACCCCGATTGGTGATGCCATAGTCTCGCCTCGCTTCAGACGGGAGCAGTTGGCACTCTTGTGAGGTTTTATTTAAAAAAATATTTTAAAAAAATGATATGCTGGGCATACAGGGCCCGCAGATACTGCAAATAGTACACACTGATGAATTTAGCAGTCACCTCTGGTTTGGAGTTCCAAAATGCCTGAACAAAACCTTTCACTCTGCAGGTCCGTTCGATAGATTCCTCTGTCTTAACAAGCCGATTACTATATTTATAGCGAAGTTATCAGATAGGTATACTCTCATTGTTCTACCGGTATTACAATGGAAGATACTCCGTGGAAATAGCATCATTGATCTCTTCGGCACTGGTGTAGGTACATAATATAGTCGGGAAACACGCATGGTTGACATTTAATTTGTCAGAAATGGTCGCTTCTACGACTTATTCTTGAGTCCAACAGCTCGGCTGTGGAACTTTTTTCATCTGTTTCCTTCCTCCTACAACATGGGTCTCTTCAAGACCCATATTTATTCATTCCTCTCCTCAAAAAGACCCTCCACACAACATCTTCAAAGATGACATAGGTCCTAAGGGGAAATTATTTTCCTTAGGGCCTCCTGTGTGGAGTTAATGATAAAAAGACTCGCGGCATTCACATGAACAGCTGTATTTTTAAACGATTTTAAAAAAGAAGAGGTTCTCAATTTGACGGTATTTTCAAATACAGCAAACAAAAATTTCCATTTATTAGGGTTAACCACAATTCACTCTCAACTCTCAACTGACCCACAACACACATATAATATGCATATACACAAGTGTGTAGCATATGTACACATTAGGCATATAATATGTAATGTTGAGTTAAGTATTTGTTAGTGTTGGTCGCCTGGCAAACCTGTAATTTAGTATCGGTAATGGCGATAGTGCGCCCACGAGCCCAGCGCGCTTATACAAGACATTCGATACTTTAATAATCATTCTTGCGAGGCGTGGGCCGATTTATAAATATTATATACTGTACTTAGGATGTTTACAAAGTTTTGGGACCTTAATTTTGGTATGTTTTTGATACAGTTAAGCTCATACGATGAAAATGAATGTTGTCATTTAATAAATGAAATAAATGCTATGTTTTTCGCCACTGATTTAATTAAATATACAAACCGGTTTCACTTGGCTTAGTGTTCATCTTAGTAGCTGATGCAGCGTGTAAATAGCCCTTACAAAGGCGGGCTTTATACCCTAAGAAATATAACAAACAATTAATTATGTACTCGGCGTTCTCACCTCAAGGACTATGGTCAAGAATTGCCTAAACGTATAATAAAAACATGCATTGACCTGAAGGAGTACAACATTTAAATAAAACTAAACATAAATGTATGGAGTGGATAAAAGGCATATCAACTCATACTTATAGGTGAAGAGGGAGACAGAATAGAAAAGAGAGAAATGGAATAGTGAAACCATAGAATTAAGAAGAAAACTAGAAGTGCCATCCACACAAATTTGAATGGAAATAAATAGCTCAGCGCTGTTTCACGTACACTCGACTGAAATGTAGATCTCCACCCCAATTGAACTTCGTAAACACAGTTTTGTATTGGAAATTTAAGCCCCGATTAGGCAAATATTTATATCACGAAACACGTCCACAAGGCATTTCTCATGTTCTCCTTTATTTTATGAATGAGACAAAGAAAATATTACAGAATGAGATAACATGTGCAAAAAAACAGTAGGTTCATATTTTTGGCTTTTTAATAATCACAAAGTTCTAAAGACTTGATGGCGTCACGGATGAACATAAAACAGATTTTACAAATTTTGGAGAAAAATAATCAAATATGATAATGTTCATTGTATATTTTAAATACGAGATCGACAAAAATGACTTCAAAATAAGAGAACCAAGTTTTTTAAGGCGTTTGTTCCGGTAAGACAAGAGAATTTTGGGTTCGAGTCCGGTTTTTTTATTAATATTTTTTCTTTTCTTTATCTGTTACCTTAAAACCACTTTGAGGTATTTTGTTATAATAATTTGGAGATCGCTGTTTGTGTTTGTCATTTGGCGGTCCATCCTCTCTGCCTATCCCTGCGGGGAAGTTAGTTAGATGGTAAGCTGTTTAAGTGAAAAATCACCCATATTATTACATGGTTAGATTGCCTACCTATTTCTTAAAATGAACAGAATTAGTATTTGTAAAAAAAAAAATACTAAAAAAACAGTCGGGAACTTTGCAAGCATCCTCTCAATGATAACTGTGCTTCTATTGCCGATACATCAGTTTTAACTATATCGTAATTGACTGACGATTTCTGTTTGCATATAGAAATAAAATTATATGACTTTGGCGCGGGTTTTCAAACAGGTTTAGGAACATATTTTCTATATGTACATAAAACATCTCATCCGCTCATGTGAATTATAATAGACATCGCTTAATTCACCATTCTCATTTTGGGTTTATCACATTTGTTGTAGAAATTAATACTGCTATTAAGTACATTAAAATAATACACTTTCCTTATACAGCTGTTGTCAGCAAATAATTTTGTTAGATATTTAGCAAATTTTTTTTATTACAATTCTACAATTCTTTATTTTATGTGTTTGTGCCTAGGTTTAAGGAGTGAGGTTTGTCTACGTCTTTCTTTCTAATTTCGTCTCACTAATTTATAAAATTTTGTTGAACATTTGAAGTTAGTTTGGTGAAAAAGATTATCATGAAAAGAAAGAAAAAAAAAACCATTCTTTAATTTTCTTCTTCAGTTATTATTTGCGGGCTAAAAATGGCGCGTTTGATTTCAACTGACAAATATTTCAAAATAAAAAATAAAAAAATTTGTTTTTCAAATTTGCTTTAAATGGCACGTGACCATATCGATTGCACATCTTTATAAAACCAAAGTTTTCGACTGCAATTAAAAAAAAAATGAAACTTTGATAATTTATTATTATTTTTTACATGAAACGATAAAAAGTGATGTGATGGTAGTGTTTGTAATATATTTGTCTAATGATATGTGAATGTTCTTTTATTTTTTTTCGTTTTCAGTAATTTTAGTTTAAAACAAAACGTAAAGTGACATGTTATCCTTGTTCTACTGGTGTTTCAGTAGAAGATGCTCCGAGGAACTAGCGTAATTGATCCCTTCGGCACCGGTACATAGTCGGGAACACGTCAAACGCGTGCTCAACATGTGTAAATGGTTTACATTTATCACACGAGAACGGGTGTCTTCTTCGAGTCATTATATGTATCTTCCTTCCTACACCATGTTAGGGTGCCTCGATGTCGGCTTCTAAACCAACACCAGGGCCCAACACGTCCCTGGCTAGCTCTCAGCGGGACTATGGTACTCTCTATTCAGGGGGTGAGCAGCTCAAAGCTATGGAATTTCTCTCCATCTTCCGGTGACCCACGGGATCCACACTGGTCAACAATCCTCCCGCCGTAGCAGAATAATAACAAAGTTAAATCATTAAGACATGTATTGTAAACTCAAACACATACATAGGTTTCTACAGTACAATTCAATTACAAGAAATGCAAATTACACAAACCTAGCTAAAGCGTTTAACTCTCACTGTCTCTCTCTCAAAACGAAACTCTCCGAGTGGTGATTTTCGCGGGGGGCCCTACATTTCACTGATTACGGACAACATTTAAAGGAGGAAATCAAGATACAGCTTACATGTAGGTTGGCAGGAACCTCGTCTCATGTGGCAGCTCCATCAGGCACTTTCGTAGTCTAAATAGACCGAACTATATGGTGCGGTAAAAGGCCGATTCTACTCAAAGGTATTTCAATAATACATCGCGGCCCCATTGAATTGGGTCCGCTCGGCCTCAAGTGGGCCGCGAGCGTCCGTTCGCAAAGGCGCTCAGATCTTCTCTTGCGAGTGCAGCGGAATGCCGAGTGGCAGGGCACGGGGGAGAAGCAAGGGGAAACAGGAAACGGGGCGGAGAGAGGGGGCGGCCGAACTGTGGACTCGCTGCGTTCTGTGCTCTAGGTAATCCGCTACAGGGCGTATCGTAACACTTCCCCCCGCGCTTGGAAAAAAAGCGACGTGGCAATGGAGCTGTAGGAAAAAAAAATCCTCTTAAACTTCCATTGGGGTTTCTGAGAGATTCGTTGCTTGAGAGATGCCTAGCTAGAACATGCAATTTATGTTATAGTTTAGGTCACAATGTTTGTAGGGAATGGGTGAGGGGTACATACAATGTTTGGAAAAGAACAGTTTTGGTGAAAGTACATGGTGTGAAACAACATACAAGATTATGCAATTGAAAGATGACAATACATGGTTATGCAATTGAACAAAATAACAATACATGGTTATGCAATTGAAAAATAACAATTCATATTTGTACAATAGAAGAACAAAAAGCAAGAACAAAAATGCCTGTGTGATTCTAAGGTTTCATTGGTCTGGGAGCTAAGTTTGCGAAGCGTGGATTTGTTTGGTTTCGGAGAATTTCGAAGAGGAGGACGTGGTTTCACAGATTCTAAGGATTACATTATCACTGTAATCAGACCCCTTTGAGATAACACTCAAAAGTACACTTGGGCCTTAGAAAACACTTGGTTTTGTCGAAGACGTCGAAGTTCATGAAGTGGAGACTGTGGTTGCTGTGCCGCGACTATGGTTACAGAGGTAGAGGTCATTGAAGAGGAGAATCCAGTGTCTGCAGACATGCCAGTACGAATCCTAAGTGTTATTAAGGTAAACACGGATCGTATATAATGGTTATTGAAGCATAATGTAGCTCAACATAACTTGTATTGGTACGCATTCAGCGAATACTGGAGGTCAAGGTAATGATGGTTTACACATGACGATATATGCGTCACTGCATGACAGCGCAAGAGACGACATGGTTGGCATTGATAGCAAGAGTAAGAACAAACCTAGGAGCTAGCGTGCCCAAAAGGTGGTTCAGAGTGTCATAATGTATAGTGGGACAACTCAACTTGCTGTGGCACGACAAAACAACATACATATGAGCGGTATGGTCTGTGCTTTCAGGAACAAATGCGTAGAAAAATGGCAGCAGGAGGGACCTAGTAACCACAGCGCGTGCTGTCAGGAAGTGGAGCTCAGCTTGGCTGTTGGTGATGACATCCGCCTGGGCTTCTTTTTAATCCGGGAGAAATTATTATTAGAGAAAAATTCTTGAAGTTTACCTGCCTAGGGACCAATGAAGAAAAGGTTTGGAGAGAAACAAAATGTGTCCAGATAATGAAATAAACGAAATTTTTAACCACCGACCCAGAGAGTGACGAAGAGAGAGTTTTCTAACTACATTGTGATTACATGAACATTTTCCTTTACCAGAATGGCTTGGCGTTTGCCGAGTGACAATATGTCTTGGTTAAAAAACAACCGGCCTTCCATGGCCTATGTTAACATAAAGGTGGTAACATTTTTGTAGAATTTCAACGAACAAGACAAAGAAGTCGTGAATGAGTCACGGTAAAAGTAGAGAAACCAATTCATGAATAAAGGTTGTCAAAAGGAGACAGACGGTACGCCAAGTGCATATCGTACATTTCCAACATTCATGAATGTGTTTCGTAAAATTGAGAACGAGAACAAAAGGTGAGACATATGCAGAGAGTGAGGGAGAAAGCCTGCTGATAATTGGTCAATTTACCGATTCGCACTCCCAGTGAGGGCGAATTATGGTCAACAACAGATTTTCCTCTTCATAACATATACCTGAGAACATGATGGTGAGGAGAAAGGAAAGGAAAAGGAAAGGAGTTGAGTGACGAAACTTGCTAGAGACTGGACTAATTTCCACTTCAAACTCCATGTGAGAATGAAACATGATCAACCAGCAGATTTCCTGACTCTTTACAATTGTTAAAAGGATGAGGAGAAATTTGAATACACATTATCAAAGAGACTAATCTTTTGCGTGTATTGGGCGAAAGATTAGGGGTCATTTTAAAAAACTCCTGCGTGATTGTGAGAAAAGACAGACCCTTGCTCCAATTTCACAAACCTGGGGGTTTTCTTATCCGTTCCCCAGACAACGAGTTGGGTGGTTTTGTGCTCAATCGATTAACTCCCACAGCACTATGCCCCATAGTTAGCAGTGAAGCTACAAACTAGTCCTTTTGGGATAGTAGATATTCCTGGGCTTCTTTCCTTTTTGCAAAGAAGTAAAAAAACAGGAGGTCCACGGGCATTGGCGTTGAATGACAACAAAGGGTTGTGGACTACATTTCGTAGATCGCACACAAAAGGTTTGATATTATTTCGTTCGCACGACTCATGGTAAGTGTTTTAACGTCTCCACGTATAGTGTACAAAAACATGTAAGTACATACAAGATAAAACTCAATTATAGACAGAAGTCAAGAGTTTATACAATGCCTCTTAAAGAAGATGGCAAGACCGATATTATGTCGTTCGCACGAATCACGGTAAGTGTTGTTATTACGTCTCCACGTCTCGTGTACAAGGGTTGTACACAATTATACATACAAGTGGTACTCATGACAAATTAATGACACACGACCAAAATACAAGAGCGGTACTCATGACAAATGAATGACACACGACCAAAATACAAAAGCGGTACTCATGACAAATTAATGACACACGACCAAAATACAAAAGCGGTACTCATGACAAATGAATGACACACGACCAAAATAGATTGTACAGAAAGGGTGGTACTCATGACAAATGAATGACACACGACCAAAATAGATTGTACAGAAAGGGTGGTACTCATGACAAATGAATGACACACGACCAACACAGATTGTACAAAACGGTGCTCATGACAAATATGTCACACGACCAACTCAATAACATTTAGCTATGAGCAAAAGTGATTATGACGAACTTCTCGTATCGTGGCAGGTATTTTAAGGATCCCTCCTATGACGGTGGATGTTCTAAGGATCTCTCCTATGACGGTGGATGTTCTAAGGATCTCTCCTATGACGGTGGATGTTCTAAGGATCTCTCCTATAATGGTGGGTTACGTTTAAATACAACACAATAAACGTTAACGATGCTCGTTTTAACACATTTTATAAAGATTCGTTAGATTAACTAACTCCGTAGCCCAAGAGCGTACGACAGAGAAGATAGACAATTTGATGTTACTTCATGTGTTACAAAATACAAGAGTGATGGCAGAGTATAATTCTACTTACACCAAGTATTTAAAACAAAGACAGACCTATAATGGTTTTACATACTGTCTGTTGTGGCAACCTACAGTGAGGAAGACCGAAGAAAAGGGACCAATTACGGTTTTACATACCCTTTGTGCAGTTACAAACATACCAGGTTATGTGCAATTTGGGTTGCAAATACTTGGTTAAATGGACACCTAAAAGTTGTGAATTCCAAAATCAGGATGACCATAAGGTTTTATTAACCTGTCTCGTAGGGTTGAAACGTGTCATATAAGACATACGTAACGTACAAGCAAAAAACAAAATAACAAAAAAAACAGTGGCTTTGTTATAACAACCAAAGACCGGATGATTCGGTTTTACGTACTTTAGTTGAAACGAGCCAAATTGATTTATATACAGGGTTATAAAGACCAATCATTGGTTTTATAAATACAAGTTCCAAAATGGACGTATCGATATCCAGTTTGGGTACATGAGCATGAATTTGGGTAGGACGCCATCAATTTTTAATTTAAGAGGAAAAAATTGAAAAAAAACTTATATTCACGAGGGGCGACTATGTAAGTAACCACTGTTTGATTTTCATGCTAGAGATACCTCGGAAGGTTTTACAACTCATGATGAACAAAATGAAAGGAAAAAATTGTAAAAATAGTTAACTGGTTCTGAGTCGGAATTTAACACTTTGGAATTTACAAAACCCGACTTCTAGAACGACACGCCGATGGGCAATTGTCAACTACTTTACATGAATAAAATAAACAGGTGAGAAAGTTCCTTTCCACACGACAAAAATGCAACAAAAAAATAGGAGAAAAATTACAAAATTACATGACAAGGCAGGGTATGACATGGCATGAACATTGCGTAGTGTATGTGTTGAGACAATAAATGGGCTCGCGACTTCCCAAACATTGAAACTCGAAAAGTGTCTCCGTTCCAAAGTGATCAGTTTTAGAACAGGTGAAAAAAAAAAGAAAAAAAATTGCCGTGAGGGAAAGAAAAAACAGTGCAAAAACAACATTTGAAAGTGACTTCAAGGAGAGTACGCATTAATTTACAAAATAATTTACAACTTGTTTCATTTACGAAACGATGGGCATGTGATTGACACATTACACGCCTGACGTAGTAAGACTCTGTAAGCTTACAAAAAAATGTGATATATACTGGATCATTTTACGTTTGCTGAGATAGTGGGGGCAGTTTTACTTGACTCCTCACTTCCAGACTTTACAATGTCTTTAATGTGGTAATTACCAATGTGCTTTCCAGATGAGTCAGACAAGGAGTACACTAGGTCTGATATTTTCCTTAGGACTTTGGCCTTCACGAAACGTGGTGCCAGCTTAGCAGAGAAATACATGGCTCCTTGGGAAAGTGTGTTGTTCTTTCTCCAAACTATGTCTCCTGTATTGAAGGTGACATGTTTTCTACGTAAGTTATATCTGTCCGCACTCTTTTGGTGAGCCAGGAGCAAAGCATCAGTGACTTCACTGTAAATGGCCGACAGTTCTTCCAAGCGATGGGCATAGTCTGCGGTAGGGTTGCTTGTGGTGGCAGATGACGTAGGAAAGTTTGTGTCCCTATGTAGAGAACCATGGACGACTTGTTCCATACCGTGTTTTAAGAAGAAAGGTGTGTAACCAGTGGCCAGATTAACAGTGTTGTTCATAGCGGCCTGAATTTTATCTAGGTTTTTACACCAAGTGCGTTGATCTTTATCAACTAGAATAGCTAGAGCTGTGTTGATTGTTTGGTTGTAACGTTCGACAGTGTTATTTTGGGGAGTGTACAAGGTGTTATAATAAATGTCCTTGATTCCGTATTTGGCAAGAAATTCTTTGAATTCCTGGGCAATAAACTGTTTTCCGTTATCAACAATTACGGTTCTGGGTGTTCCGTAAGGTATAAAAATGTGTTTTTCCAGAAGTTTGATGATGGCGGACGCATTGGCTCTTTTTAAAGGGAAGATCCAACAGAATTTGGTGAAAACATCCACTACACTAAGTATGTGCATGTGTCCGGCATAACTTCGAGGAAAAGGTCCGACGAGGTCCATTGACAATGACTGTAGGGGTCTGTCGGCACGTTTGGGGTTACCCATTAGGCCGGCAGGTGCTGCCGTGCTATGTTTATAGGCTTTACAAGTTTCACATTTAGAGATGTAATTGCGAAATTGTTTGAAAAGACCAGGCCAGTAATACTTCAAGGAAATCTTTTTATACGTCTTGAAAGTTCCTGGGTGTATAGAGTCGGGAGCACTATGATTGTCAATTATTATTTGTTCTCTTCCTTCGAGGGGAACGACAAATTTCCAAGAGTAATCTTCGAGGATGGATAGTGGTGCCTTGCAATTACGGTATAGTTGTCCTTCTTTTATGATAAAATTAGGAAACTTTTGTTGATTATTTTTACAACCTTCGAAGATTTTCAAGTACCATTCATCTTTTGTAGATGGAGGGGGGGCAATTGTGTCAACATTTAATGAAGCCAATTCAATTCTTGAAAGAGCGTCAGGAACAATATTGTCCGCGCCTTTACGGTGAACAACATCAAAATTGAATTGAGACAAACGGGAGGCCCAACGAGCGAGTCTACCGGAGGGATTACTTAAAGAGATCAGCCATTTCAAACTACTATGGTCTGTGACTACAGTAAATTTGCTACCGTCTATGTAACCGCGGAAATGGTGAACAGAATCCAATACAGCCAATAACTCCTTTTCGGTAATTCCGTAGTTTTTCTCGTGTTTATTTAATGTACGGGAAAAATACGCTACAGGGTGTTCGCCATCTGGGAATTCTTGAGTTAGGACTCCACCGATTCCTACGTTGGAGGCATCCGTGTGGAGGGTAAAAGAGAGTGCAAAATCCGGGCAATTCAGAACGGGGGCTTTTTGAAGGGCATTTTTTAAAGTTGTAAACGCTTCTTCAGTTTCAGCAGACCATCGGAAGTTGCTGACACCTTTACGGGTGCCGGTAATTTTATTTAAGGGGGCTGCAATTGTGGAAAAGTCTTTGATGAATCTTCTGTAGTAACCTGCAAGTCCAAGGAAACCTTTGACTTCTTTCGCGTTTTTGGGTCGGGGGAAATTTGCCATGGCTTCCACCTTAGCGGGGTCTGTTCTTAGACCTTTTTCGTCGACAATGAATCCCAAATAACGTAAACGGGACTTACAGAATTCAGACTTCTTCAAGTTGATGGTTAAACCAGCGAACTTGAGTTGTTGAAAAACCTTTTCCAACATTAATAGGTGTTTTTCAAAGGTGTCGCTGACGATGATGAGGTCGTCAAGGTAACAAAACAGGCTGTTATCGACTTCAGGACCGAAGAGTTTGTCCATCAGTCTTTGTAATTCGGCGGGGCTGTTCTTTAGACCAAAGGGTAATCTTTTAAAATGGAACATTCCCCTACCAGGTACAACGAAAGCAGTTTTTTCACACGATTCTGCGTCCAAAGGTATTTGCCAAAAAGCTTTGCTTAGGTCAACAGAGGAGATGAACTTGGCGTTGCGCAGTTTGTCTAAGGTCGCGTGGACGTAAGGTAAGGGGTATGCGTCAGCTTCCGTACAAGAATTTAAACGTCTACTGTCGAGACAGAAACGTGCGGAGCCATCTTTTTTAGAAACCAAAAGAGTTGGGTTGGTCCATGCACTTCTGCTGGGAACCACCACACCCATTTTTAACATTTCATCAAGTTCTTTTTCCAAAAGTTTAAGCTTTTGGGGGGCTAAGTTGTAATAACGTTGCTTTATGGGTGGGCCATTGGTTTTAATGTGGTGTTCTACCAAATTTGTCAAACCCAATCCACATTTTTCGAAAGATATTGATTCGAATTTATTGACCATTTCCTTTAGTTGGAGAGCTTGGTCCGTGCTTAAATTTTCGTGAGGTATTATTGTGCGGATCTCACTAATTTGAGCAGCAGTGGAGGTTTCGCCAAGAGTATTAAATACTTGGGGAGCAACGTTAAAAGCCTTCCAGAAGTCAACGCCAAGGATGAAATTCTGGGATATAGAGGGCACTATTAGAAAATTGATTGTAATTATTTTATTGTTACAATTAATTGGCAGTGCAAGGGTACCGATGACCGGCTGGGAAACATTATCCGCAGTCGTCAGGTGTGTTGTTTGTGGCGAAATTTTAAAATCGCTGTTAACAAAAGGCAGGTGAGCATTGTTGCCAAGACAGCTGACAGATGCACCGCTATCAAGTAATCCGGAAAAGGGCACATTGTTAACAGAAAAAAGAGCATAGGGTCTCCCATCTTTAGCTTGTTTGCAACAAACCGAGGAAACATTTAAGGCCTGGTTAAAATACTTAATGTGTGATAACCAATCAGTCCATTCTTTAGACCTTGGTTCAGAATGGGTGCCTGAGAGGTTATTATTTAGTTTTTTGGCCTCTTCATGTAGAAATTTGGTGGGGGCTTGGAGAAATCCACCTGAGGTCTGACATCGCTTGGGTTTTGTAACCTTTCTGCATTGTGCCTTGATTTCTTAAAAATGTTGCGCAGTTCGTCGCGTGGAGGAGAGCGGTCCCTAGAGTGGTGTCTCTTGGAGGTTCGGGGTTCCTTGGATTCCAGAAGTCTTGCTTGCTTGAAACAAGTAGCGGCCAGGTGGCCTACTTTTTTGCAAAAGGAGCACACTTTTTTGTTGTCGAATTCTGGCTTTAAACCAGACGAACGGCTTGGCACAACCACAATATTCGACACATTCTTTATGTTTTTCCTATCCTGGTACGATTCCAGGAGGAGACAGACTTCGTTTAGCTGGGCCAGGGATGCAATTTTCTGTGAGGTGATGATGTTCTCGTATTTGCTTAAAAGGCCATCAGTTATGACTGGTAATAGTTCGGCTTCCGGAACAGGATGTGAAAGCTTGATGTTGATGGATTCAGCCCTTTCTATGAATGTAGCCACAGGTTCATCTACTAGTTGTTTAATAGATAGTAGAGATAGTTTGATCCGGTGCTGGGCCTCCTTTTTTCCAAAGCTAGAGATTAGGGCAGCTCTGAGTTTATTCCAATCTTTGCATTTAGTCTTTTGGATGCGGTGTCACGGAATTAATTCTGGGGAGATGAGTTCTATAAAGTTTCTCCGTAGAATCTCGAATGGGATATTTTTGATTGTAGCCGTTTCTTCAATACGGTCAATGAAATCCAGCACATCGGAGACGCCATTATATTTGACTTTCCAAGAGGATAAATCGTAAGTTTTATCTTGTGTCAAGATGGGTGCGACGTCCTGTTTTATCATTACATGCGGCGTAGGTTCTTTGTCAAGATTATCCAAAACTTGCGTAGCCGAACGTGAATTATTTTCGTTGGAGGGGGCGAGATTTATTCTCCTAATGTACTTTTTGTTGAATAAAAGTGCATATGCCTTCAATGTAGATTTAGATTTGCTTGATGGCGAGAGTCCTCTATCCCTTAAAGCAGCTTGTAAGTGGGCTTTGGATAAACTATGCACATTGGGAATGGTACCCAAGTTGGATGGTGTAATAGGTTGCTTGTCCTCCATTGTGAGTTTCCTGGGTGGTGAGGAGAAGAAAAAAAATTGGCCAGGGGTTTCCTTTAGAAAGCGCAAAATTAATTTTTGTGAGGCACTTTTCACTTGGTGATCACTGTTGGCACTTCCAAAATGTGTTTGGTATACGTGACACCAGAATTCTTGTCAAAGGGAGGCAGACGAGAAAAGATTTTGCGTGGAAAGACCTTAGTGGTAAAGGTTTTTGTATTTCACTGACCACTTTTGAGAAAACTGTGAAATTCACACGTATTTATTTATTTTAGAAAAAATTTTGCCAGGACTGACCTTTAGAAAACAGGTTTTTTATTTTCACAAATCACTTTGCACTGAGAAAGGCACTAAAGTTCACAAAAGGCACTTTTCTGGCAAATAAAGGACAAACTTCCGGATGAAAATGACTGAATATGGGGTTTATTGCGTCCAACCATATTAAAATTGTTTTATTTATTCATGGAATCAGTCATTGGCTTTATTATTATTCCACTTTTCACTTATGTAAGGGAAAAAACACAATTCACTTTCACTTATGCTGAAAAAAAACAGTACCTATAATGTATAATGGGGAAAGAAAGTCATTATTTTGTCCATTTGGAGAAACATTAAGTTGTACTAATTTGACAGACACAAGTGGGCCAATTGGTATATTGTGCAGAAATAATAAAAATACGTAAGTCCGAAATTTTCATTAAGGAATTCGCAAAATAACTGGGGTTCCAGAATCAAATTTATAATAATGATTTCCGTTGGTATCCTGTTCAATCATAAAAGCGGTTTGGATTTAAAACGCTGCCTAGCAACAGTCAGTTGTTCATTCCGACGGCTCCGTTGGGATATCGGCGCGAACAAGGCATATCGCGTGAAACATTGGCCGTTAGATTTGGCGCGGATCGCTGTTGCTACGCACTCGTTGTTTGGTGACGCGTGCGCAATCAGATTCGCGGACAAAGGCTGGCGCTTCGGGTATTCAAAATGGCCGTTGTTTCAAATGCGATTTAATTCATAATTACAATCAGATCTGTTATGGATCTAATTTACATATTGGTTTCTGTGGTTTTTCCACAGGATTCACTGTAGAATATCAAGGCATAATTAATGTTTACAAAACAGTTGTTATGCGGGAAGGATTTCGACAAAGAAAGGTCCCGCAAAGCGACCGGGATAGAGAAAAAAAATTCCAACCCCACGTTCGGGCGACAGTTGTTAGGGTGCCTCGATGTCGGCTTCTAAACCAACACCAGGGCCCAACACGTCCCTGGCTAGCTCTCAGCGGGACTATGGTACTCTCTATTCAGGGGGTGAGCAGCTCAAAGCTATGGAATTTCTCTCCATCTTCCGGTGACCCACGGGATCCACACTGGTCAACAATCCTCCCGCCGTAGCAGAATAATAACAAAGTTAAATCATTAAGACATGTATTGATAACTCAAACACATACATAGGTTTCTACAGTACAATTCAATTACAAGAAATGCAAATTACACAAACCTAGCTAAAGCGTTTAACTCTCACTGTCTCTCTCTCAAAACGAAACTCTCCGAGTGGTGATTTTCGCGGGGGGCCCTACATTTCACTGATTACGGACAACATTTAAAGGAGGAAATCAAGATACAGCTTACATGTAGGTTGGCAGGAACCTCGTCTCATGTGGCAGCTTCATCAGGCACTTTCGTAGTCTAAATAGACCGAACTATATGGTGCGGTAAAAGGCCGATTCTACTCAAAGGTATTTCAATAATACATCGCGGCCCCATTGAATTGGGTCCGCTCGGCCTCAAGTGGGCCGCGAGCGTCCGTTCGCAAAGACGCTCAGATCTTCTCTCGCGAGTGCAGCGGAATGCCGAGTGGCAGGGCACGGGGGAGAAGCAAGGGGAAACAGGAAACGGGGCGGAGAGAGGGGGCGGCCGAACTGTGGACTCGCTGCGTTCTGTGCTCTAGGTAATCCGCTACAGGGCGTATCGTAACAACCATGGATCTGTTAAATAACAATGTTCATTTCTTCCTCTCTTCAAAAAGACCCTCCACATAGTATCTCAGAAGACATTTAAAAAAAATTGGGATAGGTATTGAACCATTTGATCCAGTCACATTAGTCGTATTTGAATGGCGTCTCCTCTTTGTTGGTTTCCTCGTCAATTTCCATGTGTGAGAATTCCACAGTTTTGGGAGACTGCTGTTTTGATTTATTGAAATCAGGATCTTCTACTCTTAGGAATCGGATGAACTTCTCGAAATCACGTCGATCGAAAGGATTGAATTCTTGGGTACTATATATATAGAAAGAATAATGCTGATAGTCGAACGGGACATTTGAGAATATTTTCACTTTATACTTCTTTTCTGTAGTTTTAGCAGGTTCTGGCGTTGAAGCAATAGTATCGTCCAAAAACATGGAGACGTCGAATTCGCTCAATAACATATTGTCATCCATTATATTAAAATTAGTAGGTGAGTCAATAGTATCAATCTATCGTTTACTTTTTTTTCTTCTGTATCTTAGATTGCTGTGTTTGAAATTATTTTCCTAAGAGCCTCCTCAGTGGAGTTAATGTAAAAAAACGAATATCTACTATATACTATATCTACTATACGCTATATAAAGAGGTATGATTTGTTTGTTTGTTTGATGGCATTGAATAGGCTCCGAAACTACTGAACCGATTTGAAAATTTCTTTTGCTGTTGGGAAGCTACACTATCCCTGGGTAATATAGGCTATATTATATTTAAAAAAAAAATAGGCATCCTTACTAAAACTTCAATAATGTAACCCAAGGTGTAAAAAAATTACCTAAAATATTCTTTACATCGCGTACGCTGCGAAAATTATTGATGATAGAATAAAATAATGTACTACGACTTTATAGAACACATCATTATTTACAAAAAAGGTCACGGCAGCATATGTCTAACTATTATGGTTATGCCACAATAAGTATTCTTTTATTTTAAAAATTTAATTAAAATGTCGCCGCTTGAAAAGGCTCTTTATTTGTATCTTGGTTTTAATCCTTATCAAAAATTATAAATAAATAAATAAATTCAAACTTCATATTCAAGACAGCTTCAATACCTTTATTTAACTTTTTGAATTTTTCAATTCGGATATTTAATTAGAAAGATATCGCAAGTTTAAAAATGTTAGTATTAGAAAAAAGTTTCGGCTATGGGCCGGGAGGGAGAGGAGTCAAGAAATGAAGTGCAAGGGGGGTTGGTGGGACAGGGTAGCGGGAGAGCGGTGGCAGGGAAGGTGGAAGTGGAACACTGGAGGGGAACGCACGGGAAAGGACATGCAAGGAGTAACATTTTATTTATTTGAATACGGCATGGCAACGCATGCCGGGAAACAGCTAGTCTACAATAATTTGCTTTTTTTTCTGTGAACACTCAACGAGGCATGCTTTTCAGACAGTTTCAAAAAGTTGTATGTGACAAGTGTAGAAACCGTGTAACAATCCCCTGACCTCTTGAATAAATTAGTATCAGAATTAGCATTAAACACGTCACGAACACCCGGTGGAAAGGTCAACATTTTAATTAAATCACCTTTAATACGGTTAGTATCAATTTGATATCGTAACTTTGAACACCGTATTAATGCAATCTACCATTAACGATTCTCAAAATATTTATTTTGTCGAATTTATTATATGTATTCACTGGCTATTAATGACCTCTTCGAACATTGACTGGTTGGTTTTTATTTTTTTCTGGCAGACCCGGCCACATGTTGCTGTGGCTAACGAAACACAATGCCATCTACTGACAACGCTATTATAACCAACGCCATCTGTTAATTTGCATATATATTAAATACGTACAGACCACTTGCCAGCCCGCTCCCTTTATCTCTTAATATATAAAAGAAAGTCGGGTCAGTTACACCATTTATAACTCAAGAACGGCTGAAACAATTTTTATGATCTTTGATTTGTTGGATTTGTCTCCGCCCCGAATAGCGGAATAGCTATTGACACAAAGAAAAATGGACGAAAATAAATTATGAAGAAAATTCTTTTCCTCATACATGTTGTTTGAAACGAAACGAATTCTCATCTTTTGAAAGAGCTGCAGCAATATTGTGATAAGTATAATATTGAATAGTGAGTGAATTGTCAAATGTCAATGCGCTGATTGTTTTGCTTTTTTTTCTTAAACATATAATGCTCTTTCTTACAACAGTCGAAAATGAGACAAACGGTGAGCGTATGTCAAAGGAAAATATAGTTAATAAGTATAATAAATCTCCCTTACACGTACAAAGAAAATGAACTGCAATTCCAGTAAGCAAGTGAAAAAGTAAGAATATCACAAAAAATCTCGATCTCTGATACTGACAAAAACAAAACATGGACAGTTGCGCATCGATAATTGCTTAATTGTGTAATTTTTAACTAATTAAAATAACTGAATTTAATTCAGTTAATAAGTTAACACAACAGTTATTGATTCTGAGGCAGTACCAAATTTTCTCCGGGTCAGCTAGTATATTGTATATTTCTACCAATTTACACAAAACCTTGACATATTATATACTTAAACCTTCCTCATGAATCGCTCTATCTATTGGTGAAAACCGTATGAAAATCCGTTGCGTAGTTTAAAAGATCTAAGCGTACAGACAGCGGGAGCGACTTTACTTTATACTACGTGATAGAAGATAATGGAACCACACAAGAGTTCTAACTGATTGGGGCCAATAAGACAATGGTTTTCATAATTATCGAGCTAAAAATTGTCGCATCTGCTCTGATGATGGACACTGTGACGTTGTCCGAAAATTTTACTAAAGACGGCGGAAGCGCAACACGGCATAATAACCCCAAAATTTATAATTTTTTTTTTTTACATTAGCTCCTGAGGGAATTTTTTTCCTCAGGAACTCCCCGAGGAAAAAAATTCCCTCAGGGCCTATTTCATATTTGGGGATGCTGTGTGGGAGGATGTTTTTCGGAAAAGGAAGGAGAGCAAATTCTGGAAAGAAATAAGGTATGAGGGGTGGGTAGAAATCTGGGGGTCATTGTGTCCAGGAGTGACGGACGAATGACTCCATCCCTTCCACTACAATGCAAGGTGATTAAGTCATCCTCAACTAGTCTCTCCCGATCCGGCCCGCCTTTAGGCGGGCAAACGCGTTCGCCGCCAACTACACCCCATCGCCTTGACAATCACATCCCATGAACTCGGGCATCCCTGCTAAGTACCAAACGAAGCGAACCACTTGGGGTGACCTATGGGGGGAATGTTGGTTATCCAATAAATGGTGCCTTGTTAAAATTATTAGACGTTGTTCCGTTCCCTCTCATCATTTAAAAATTTTCTTGCTTGACTCAATTTGCTTAATCTTATCTAAAATTGTCAACCTTCCGTTCAACATCGCATCTTTTCTACATTCTATTCTTCCATAAAATTATAAAATTTGCACAATGAAATAAATTATATATACATTTGCTTTTCTTCTCTCCATAAATTAAAATGCTGGCCTAGAATACCCTTGAAGGGTACAAACTAGAAACAATGAAAACAAAATTTTAAAACTTACTTAAACTATAATTGGAAAAATTGCCATCAACAGTCAATAACTGTTTTGTGTTTTTTACAATGTACAATACATTACCACGTAGATGTTCTTAACAGGATGTTACTCTATTCCAGTCTTTTAAGCACATAAAATAAGCGATAAAATCTCATCAAATTACAAGGCAATACTAACATTAACGTATTTTTTCTTTCAGATTCAAACAACAATCGAACGTCAGTAAAAAATACAAACAATCAAATTTGGAATAAAAAACTTGTGGCGTAATTTTTAATTCAGAATCTTTTGAAAAGTTTCTTGTGATTTTATAAAACAATTAATTGATTTAAGTGCTTTTTGAGTGATTGACTTGTATAAAGTGGTGATTTTTTAAAAATTGTGAACTTGTTTGAAACTTTGTGAGGATCGACTAATGCTGGTTAAAGGGGGATAGACGCAGAAAATGGCTTCAGACAATGATGATAATTGCAACGACGACATCTCAAATCCTTTCATAAATTACGCGTAAGTACCCCTTTCTATAAAATTGGTCTTGGGTTATGGAAATTATGCACACCTAAGGACTGTTTTAATTCGTCTTCATTAGCTATGCTATCTTCCATTGGGTCGTTTTTGGTGTACAACTCAAGATCATTGGCTAATAGAGGATATTTAGAAAATTTAATGCTAAGAACTCTATCATTCATAAAATTTAGAACAGCTAGGGTCTACGATGGGAGCCCTGTGGAATTCCCTATGTTACATCAAAATAACAAAATTTCAAACTTTTTGCGTTTTGATTAATAATAGTCTAATAAATTGATCTAATGCCTATTTCACTAAGCAAAATTTGTGTGGAAATGGATGTGAAGAAGTTAGTACCTGCCGTGGCATTCGAACTCGCCCCACCATTCTGCCAGACAAGTGTCCTAACCCACATGACTATGGACCATTTATATCTAATAATATATTAAATGGCACATTTATCTTAGCCGTTTACAGTGTGTGCAGAGTCCAAGCTACCAATCTACCGTTGTATTTTATGCCAGTAAATCGAACCCAGCACCCAAAGATATAAAGCGAGAGCCTAAACTAAAACATTTAAGCTTATCGCCTCAGATTTCCAAAAGCGGCGTAGACTAAATAACCCTTTGGTTAAATAAACTTCAGCGGACGCAGCGCAATGATGGGAAACTGCATTTTAGTGACAGAAATAATCATAACATTTTCTAAGTCCATTTTTCAGTTTTCGACATTCATGTTTAAATATTTAATTTTTTATTCACTACTTTCAAAAAGAGTTTCATTTTACTCAAACAAAGAGTCGATCTTAGGCTTGTTTCAAAGAATTTGAACAATTCATCAAGTTTAAAAGTTAATATTGAAGTTCTGTGAAAGTCCTATTAAAGTTCTGTTATTATCCAAGTATTTTGGGAACTATTTGATGGTTTACCAACTCCGCTGCCATAGTAACCTAACGTGACTCGCCATGTTTGATGACTTAGCAGGGGTGCCCGGATTCATGGGGCGAGTGTTGTCTAGGTCTTGGCCGTAGACTTATATTATGAAAGCACTTGCATACTGCTTCCTAACACCGTATGCAGGGACACTGGAGGTTTAGATTCGTTCAAACTTAAATGTAGATTCTTTCTTTCAAATTAGAGTCCTTGCGAGAGCCTTGAAGGAGTAACCATCTGTTACTTATACCAGGGTGGGTAAGTGGTGGATAACCTCCAATAGCCGTAGACTCGTTAGCCCACTTACTGTGTGGAAGGCTGGATCGGGAGAGACTGATTGAAGGAGATCATTTGGCTTTCCTGCAGGACTCTCAATCCATCACCTTGCACCGCAGTGGGGTAGACGGAATCATACGTTCTTCAATCTTGGACCCACTGATCCCTAGATTCCTAACCAACATAGGTATATGGGTACCTTTTTCCTTCCCAGAACCTCTTCTTCTTCCATTCTTTCAAAAGACCCTCCACTTTTCCCCTTTATAAGACAGCATTCCCAAAAATGGCATAGGCCCTGAGGGAAGTTATTTTCCTCTGAGCCCTCCTATTGTAAAAAAATCAGCTCATGATGAAATTATAACAGAGAAACAAACTGGATAAAAGCGATACCCAGAACCGAAGAAGATTGAGCCTGAGAACGAGAAGAGCCGACCCCAGCAGCCTACCTAGGCAATGCGTTAGGACAGTGCGAGGAAGAATAAGAAGAAGAAGATGATGAAATAATAACAGTACTTAAATAGACATTTCAGAGAAGTTGAAAATTAACTTTAAAATTTGAAGGATTTTATAAAAATTCTTTGAATAAAAAAATAATTAATAGGTGTTTGTGGCTTTTTCATCACCGGGAATAAATATAAGTGACCATTGGTAGCGCGGTGCCCAAAAGGGAACGCTGTCAAACTGTGCAAAAATGTCGATGATAAAACGCAATACTTCGGTGATATCGATCTGTTTAATGCCAGCACTAACGCCGCCACTATCAGACAGACTTCCACTGGAATAACAGTGTCGAAGAGACGTAGGGTAGCTCGATATTTTATTAGTCCTTCCCATCGATATTTCTTTCCCTAATATGGCGGCTTTTTAGTACTTCTTATCGCCTGTCTCAACCAAAGAACTAAACTTAATATAACCTAACTTTACTGTTGTCTTTGTTTGTCTTAGTTTGATTGCCATTTATATCGGCCAAACTTCCACTGGAATAACAGTGTCGAAGAGACAAAAATCGATATTTATTTCCCTAATATGGTGACTTTTTAGTATTTCAATTCGCCTGACTCAACCAAAGAACTAATACTTAACATAACCTAACTTTACTGTTGTATTTTAGTTTGATTGGCATTATTGGCCAGACTTCCACCGGATTAACAGCGTCGAAGAGATGTAGGGTGATGCAGAAGCGAATCTATATTTTTTAAGTCCTTCCCATCGATATTTCTTTTCCTAACATGGCGGCTTTTTTGTAGGTATATATAGGCATATCGCCAGTCTCAACAAAAGAACGAAACTTAACCTAACCTAACTTTACAGTTGTCTTTGCCTTTATTTGATGGTCTTTATACTTTGAGGGTTTACTGTGATATTGGAATGGCGAAATAATAGTCAATGGACTGTAAATAACCTTTACTAAAGGTTTTCAATAAAACAGTCGCATTAAATTAAATGTCTCCATAAATGAATTCTTTCAAAAATAGAAATAACAAATGCTTTTAAATGCAAATTTTTTTATTACTTGACTTTCAAAACACCTCTGCTATAGGTCATCCCAAGTGGTTCTCTACGTTTGGTGACTTAGCAGGGGTGCCCTGGTTCATGGGGTGAAGTTTGGCGACGGATGCGTTTGCCCATCAATTGCGTTTTAGGCCGAATCGGAAGAGACTTGTTGAGGGTGAGCTTTTGACTTCTCCAGCTTGACTCTCTCGTCCCATCGCCATGTACCGCAGTTGGAGGGATGAATTCATACGTCTGTCACTCCTGGATACATGCACACCAGATTCCTACATAGTCAAATCACCAAACGTAGCGAACCACTTGGGGTGACCTATGGCAGAGGTGTTGGTTATCGTATAAATGATTCCAGGGTGTCAGTTCCCATACTCGCCTCTTTTATATATCCCCGTATTAAAATTAGGAGGCATGATTTTTTTTATGAAGGCGGGAAATGTCCAAATCGAAGGCACAGAAATCCCGGACGCTGGGCGCTCATTGCAAATTCCGCGATGACCCTGAATGTAACTTGGTCGCAGCAAGAGCAGTAGATCTGATAGCGTGGAAAGATGCAATACTCGCCGTGTCGCCTAATGCCCCCGATAAGCCAGCGAGACTACCAGACTACCAGAGTACCAGGTGCTAGTACCAGGAGTGCAAAAGAGCTAATCGGTGAATGTTACTTATAAACAATATAACCCTCTTCAACGAACCCAGTCTCGTGGCATAGCTTGAATACCCAAGGGACGGTGGTACTGTAGACACTAGGGATTGCAAAATTTAACAAATCGGGCAAAAAACAGTTACCGGTAAATTTTTCAAAGTACCTAACCTAACGGTTCCATGCCAACTCAGAAAGAAACCAACTCATAACCACCTCAGAAAAGTCATTAAAAGCTATGAAAAAAATAATTTTAAAGTATCCGGTAACCCCAACGTTATTTAACCTATTTAACCTATTTGACCTCTCTGACGGGGTTCTGAGTTGGTTTCATTCTGAGTTGGCCGGTCACCAACGTAACCTAACCTAACAGGTAAATTTCCATTATTTTTGATTGATTGAGCGTATCAAATTCCTGTTATAACCCAACCGTTTGGCACTACATCTATGTGTAATTTTTTTGTGTGTTCGTTTCCGTAAATCTTTTTTTTTTTAACATGAGCTCCACACAGGAGGCCCTGAGAAAAATTAATACCCTCTTAGGGCAATGTCATCTTTGGGTATGCTGTGTGGAGGGTCCTTTTAAGGAAATTAATGAGAGGAAGTTCTGGATAGGACAAAAGGTAAAAAAGGTAGGTACGAATCTAGGGTTCGGTGTGTCTAGGTCATCTGCCGCCAGATGCTAAGTCACCAAACGTAGCGAACCACTTGGGCTGACATAAGGTAGAGGTGTTGGTTATCCAATAAATGGTTCCAAGGCGGCGGTACCCATTCCCGCATCCCATTTATTATTCGAGCAAGCTTTACTTTGACCCTCACAACCCTCTTACCATTTTCCTTCCCAGAACTTTATCTCATTCCTTTCCATAAAAAGACCATCCACACAGCATCCCCAAAGATTAAAAAGGGCCCTGAGAGAAAAATATCTTCCTCAGGGCGTCATGTGTGGAGCGAATGTTAAAAAAACAATAATAAAACATTAATTGAAATGAAAACAAAAAATATCATAAAATTTGACATTTTCAATTGAAGTTTTTCGCATTTTTTTCAATATTATGGTACCTACCTGTCTGAAGAAAGTTTTAAAAATATTTTTTATTCAATAAGCATACAACTAAAACTAAAAAAAAAATTACCATCTCTGAATGTATTCCAATGTAGGGAGCAATTATTGTGAAATCACACAACAAATACGCGATGTTTTCTCACAGCAATGCACTTAATTGAAATACCGGTAAAAAAGTAAACGTTTTCCTGTAAACCGGTATTGCAATCCCTGGATTCAATCGACACCAAACATTAAATACGGCGCGGCGCTTAGGTCGGGTTGCACGCGCTAATGGGTACTAGGTATACGTGGATTTTTACTTTCTCAGAAATCCGCTGAGAATTCAGCGTGGAACCGATTCTTACTGATTTCAATGTCTTTTACAACAGCTGTGCAGTCATTTTTTCAAGGTTAATATTTGAATTATTCTTGTGGTTATATTAGGAAAATTACTTGAAAGAAAAGTAATTCACCCCAGTTCTAGTGAATTATATTATATTTTTATTAAAACAACTCCCTTTTTATATTTTTTTAAGGTTATTCCCATCGATGAAATATATCGTTGAAGAAGAAAATAACACTAATAATCTAAAAGAAAATATGAAAGAGAACTAGATACAGAAAAATTAAAAAAATTGAGGTCGTAACTGGGACTTGAACCCAGAAACTCACATCTTACCGGGATGAGCACCTTACCAATTATGCAACTGCTGTTTGATAAGAGGTGGCAGTGGCCTTATTGGTAAGCTGGTGCTTATCCCGGTAAGACGAGAGGTTCTGGGTTCGATTCCCAGTTGCGACCTTATATTATATAATGATGCGTTCTTTCCACAAAACTCACCTTCACAAATCCTACTAATATAATTTTACCTGTGATTTTAAACTTTTCATGATGCTTGGATTCTTTTTAATTTTTTTTACAGCTCCACGCAAAAGAGATGAATGAGATGGTGATGTTGTGTGGAGGATTTTTTTAAGGAAAGGAAGGAAACGAAGGTCTGGGAAGGAAATAGGTATGAGGGGTCGGTAGGAATCTAAGGGTCAGTGCGTCCAGGAATGATGGACGTATGAATCCATCCCTCTAACCGTGGTGCAAGGCCATGGGTTGAGAGATTCCGGCTGAAGGTCTTCCTCAACCATTCTCTCCCGATCCGGCTTGCTACGCAGTAGGAGGTAAATGCATCCGCCACCAAGACCTGGACAAACCTCACCCAATGAACCCGGGCACCCCTTCAAAGTCACCAAACGTAGCGAACCACTTGGGGTGACCTATGGCATAGGTGTTCATTATTTAATAAATGATTCCTGGGGCGGCGGTACCCGTACCCGCCTCCAAAATTTGTGAATTTATACGTCATCTCATACAAACTCTACTATTATTCTGACTCTTGACATGGCCCGACTCAAGTATCTGATTCACTTGGTTGTGCCATGTCTTCCTCGAGCGTCCCTTTCTTAATCTTACTCTTTACGATTACATCAGCCTTGCATTTTTTGCGGATCTCCACGTTTCTCACACGATCATACATGGTTTTACCACACATACACCTCAGGGATCTCATTTATACGGCCTTCAGTCTCTTTCATCCTTCCTCTATCAGTTCCATGCTTCACTACCATACATCAGGATAGGTACCAGCACTCCATTATGGACGGCTAGCTTCGCTTCTATGGACAGTTTTTCGTTGGCACCAACGGCGTTAAGTCCTCCATTGATGGAGTTACCTGCATTTACCCTTCTTTCAATATCTCTATCAGCCTTCCCGTCTCTCGTAAACGTACTTCCCAAATACACAAACTCATCAACCTGCTCCAAGTATTCACCATTCATAACTATGTTGCACATTGTTTTCGTACTCTATTTTTCAAATACCATCACTTTAGACTTACTTACATTCATCATTTACTCATTCTTCGTACATACTTCGTTCATCCTAGTAGCAATCATACCATAATATTCTATGGACGCAATTGAGACACGCGCCCATGAAAAAAAAACATTAAAATCTCCTACAAATAATAATGACCTCTCAATGTCACACCGGCTGCGCCAGTTGCTCGGGTTCCAGGACCTCTAAGGCAAAAGCCACACAAAGAATTAATATAATGACTGATGTTTGAAGAACGGACTATTCCATCATCTCATTGATAGTCTTGTCACTGATGTTCAACGAAATTATTGCTTTGGTGAGAATCACAACACCACTTTATTGTCTTAGACTTCACGTTCTAGTCCGTGTTATGTTCGGTGTCAGCGATATTTCACGCAGTTCCCGGTGTTGGCGTTGCCTGGGATTTACGCAGAGTTTTTCGAAACAGTGTACAGTAATTTTAATATAAATCACATTGATTTTTAAAGATAATCTCTATACCTTTACCGAGCCAAAAAAGTAACTAAGTGTATGAAATTTTTATATAGTTAAATATTACCGAAGGAGATAGGGTCGAATTAGCTTAATGGTAGAGCAAAGCCCAGGCATGGCTGAGGTCCTTGCTTCATTTCCTAGATTCTTTCGAATTCCTAGATCGAATCTTTTTGATATTTCTGTTTTAAATTTATGATTGGGAGTCTTTAATGTTGTCTTCAATGATTAAATATTACAATTTGAGGTTTTAGTCATTAAGATATTAAAAAAAAATTTAACCATCATAATTTATTTTATTTATTAAGATATTTCTGTTTTAAATTTATGATTGGGAGTCTTTAATGTTGTCTTCAATGATTAAATATTACAATTTGAGGTTTTAGTCATTAAGATATTATAAAAAAAATTTAACTATCATAATTTATTTAAGTTAATTTATCATTTGTCATTTAATTTAAGAATTTAATATTTGACCAAAACATTCAAAAAGAATCGTCAAAACTGTAGTCATTTTTGGATGGCCTATGTCGTAAAATTAAAAGCATAAGGCGATGAAAACAAATATTAATTTATTATATTAGAATAAGTTAACAATAATAATCTAAACGAAAATATGAAAGAGAACAAGACACAGAAAAACAGAAAAAGACAATGGTTGCAACTGGGACTCGAACCCAGACCTCTCCGTCTAACCGGGACGAGTGCGTTAACCAATTTCGCTATTGCCACCTTCTGTCAAAACGTCATAATTGTCAATCTCATATTTTCAAATTTTAGAATTACATTATTATCAACTAATTATTTTTCTCCGTATGAGATTGACAATTATGACGTTTTGACAGAAGGTGGCAACAGCGAAATTGGTTAACGCACTCGTCCCGGTTAGACGGAGAGGTCTGGGTTCGAGTCCCAGTTGCGACCATTGTCTTTTTCTGTTTTCCTGTGTCTTGTTCTCTTTCATATTTTCGTTTAGATTATTATTGTTAACTTATTCTAATATGATATATTTCACTGATGGGAATAACCTTCAAAAAAGTATAAAAAAGAAAGTTTTTCTTATAAAAATTAATTTATTGATTTGCAAGGATGAATATGTATATTACAGACTAGAATATAAAACATTAACGAAGAATCATTGAAACTGGAGTCATTTTTGGATTGCTTATGTCCAAAATCTAAGAGCATAAGGCGATGAAAACAAATATTAATTTATTTGCAATGATGGATATACCTACTACAGACTAGAATATGTTCAAATTAATACCAAAAATCTAACAATCAGCCAAAAATTTCGCAAACAATTATCTGAATTTGAGACATTTGAGTTTGGCGAATGTCCAGAGTTGTATACAAAAATGCTTATGAAAAATCGTTATAAATTAATACTGGACTACCGAAGATCAAGGTAGATTTTTAGTATGTGAAGAAAATGATTGCATCGTCACTGTAGTTCTATCCGAAAGGTAATAGAGGCAAAAACTCTGTCCATGAAATCCGTTGATGACCATCCTCATCGTATAATCGGTCGCCTTATGCAGTTGGAATGGGAACCAATTGCTGTTCAATCAATCTAAATAACCCCAGTTCATCTATCAGACTTGGTACAATGGATCTCTTGCTAATATCATTTCGTATCAAAGTTCTAGGAAGAAATTCGAATCATACATATATTTTGGCTAACATTAGAGGCGTTATTGAAATTAAATTGAATTTTGCCAAAAAGTACGAATCCTACCTCGCACCTCTCATTTTCAACATCTTCCTAAAAGAAACCACTTAATAAATTCCCGGTATGATCAAGGGAGTTATATGGTGTAGTAGATCTCTATCCCCCCTCCAGGATGACGGTTCCCGTTTTCATCAAAAGCGCGTGCTTTTGAAGATATATGGGTTGGAGATTTCTAAAATTAGCTAAATAACTAACCATCTCGCCGTTTCCCCGCAGGGGTAGGCAGAGAGGACGGACCGCCAAACAACTCGGTTTTGGCACACACTCCTTACCTTGTTCACACTCATACATTGTCTGATACATGCTCTTCTATTATTCTGACTCTTGACATGGCCTGACTCATGTATCTGATTCACTTGGTCGTGCCATGTCTTTCTCGGGCGTCCCCGACTTCTTCTACCATTCACATTTGCGTCATATATTCTCCTTGCACTCCTTTCCTCGTTCATTCGCTCTACATGCCCGAACCATCGGAGCGTTCTTTTCTTGATCTTACTCATTACGCTTACATCAGCCTTGCATTCTTTGCGGATCTCATGGTTTTACCACACATACGCCTCAGGGATCTCATTTCTACAGCATTCAGTCTACTTTTATCCTACCTCTGCCAGTTCTATGCCTCACTGCCATACATCAGGGTAGGTACCAGTACTCCATTATGGACGGCTAGTTTCGCGTCTTTGGCCAGTTTTTTGTTGGTGCCAACGGCGTTCAGTCCTCCATTAATAGAGTTACCTGCATTCACCCTTCTTTCAATATCTCTTTCAGCCTTCCCATCTCTCGTTAACATACTTCACAAATAAACAAACTCATACACCTGCTCCAAGTATTCATCGTTTACAACTATATTGCATACTGTTTTCGTACTCTCTATTTCAAACACCATGACTTTAGACTTACTTACATTCATCTTTATGAAATTTCTAGAATAGTCTTCCGGAAAGTTCTAGAAGGTTCGATAGAGCTCTAGAAAGTTCTGGAAGAGTGGCGGAGTATGTCTTGGAATGTTCGGGAATTGGGAAAATCATTGTGGAACATTTCAGAACACTCTCGAATGTTGTCCTGAGCGAAGCCGGATAACCCAGCTATTCTCAATAAATCTTAACATATTTTCTCGTCCCTTATGCTTAATTTATCTTTTATTTACAAAGAGATTTATTGTTTCTTTTTAATACCCACTGTTTACGTTTTTTTACATAACTTCTATGTTTATTTTGATAATGTGGTTGATATTTTAAAAGCTAGATTTGGATGCCAGTATTTCCACGTGTCTGGTGTATTTTTAAAGTACTTACTAACCAACATTTTTGTTTTTATGAGATTTAATAATTACCATGATTTTTTAAACTTTTTTTTATATTTTAACAATTTATGATAATTCTTTTTAAAGTGTCACACTTCATCAAGTGATATTGTATTTACAGCAAATCCTATCCCAAGAACTCTGCTTGTAACTTGAATCGATTTTTTTGCAAAACACTTTAGATTTTGCGAACTCTTTCTGTTTCCCGAATTTGATGTCCGTGAAAACCCGAGCGAATAATTTAAACTGGTGATAAACGTCGAATTCTTAAATAGCAGGGTAATGCTTCCATTACTAATGTTTAACGTACATACATACTAGTGTAAACCGTCCATATATTCATATGATTACCTATCTGTTTTTCATAATATTTTTATCGATTTATTCGATTCAATTCAATTTTATTCAATTTATTCATTCTAACAAAAAATCGTAATCGTAAAATCGCTTTAAAAAATCATATATTTCATTGCATACATAAATAATATCTAATATTGTAAATTTTAATGTAGTTTCTCTTATAAATGTAATATGTATTATGTATTATAAGTTGACACTTCTAAACACATAATCCAACATAAATTCATCTCTTTATGTTGTAAATCTTATTATAATTCCTCCATCTTGTTATCAGGTACCTGGTTTACACTTTTCAATACTAATAACATACCTACTTACCAAATACTCTGTAAATCCGAATATATGTATTATGTGTTACCAGGTAATTCGGTAAATCCGAAAATAATATATGCTACCACGTTACTTTTTTTTACACTGTCACAAAAAAAGTATGTGTACATATATATTTCTTCATTACACAACTTAGTTTCAGAGAAGAATGAAATCTTTTTGTTTTTTTGTTATGTAATTATGTACAATTCTTGGAATAATATGAACTAAACCTGTCAATTTGTCTGTCCTGGAACGGGAAATTTTCCTAGTTGACAGGCAAAGCTTCCTAATATGTAATTTGTACTTTCTTTTGTATCCACCTACAATAAATAAACAACATTACAAAATTAACATTTCAAAGTGTTTTTAAAAGAGAGAAAGTATTTAAGATAAGATAAGATAAGCAGATTTAAATTAACAGCAACAAAGTTTGCCGTCTAAATTGTGCTTCATTGGTGGTAAACATATTGATATTCCAAGTAATTCTATTTAACAAAAATAAAGCATTCCCGACTGGCATGACCATTGGCAAGTTAGTTCTGCAAGCCGTGAGAGAAAACAGTCTATGCTGTCGGTGACGGAGATAACCATCCGGAAAATAGAAACTAATGCTCTCCATGAGAGTAGTCATCCACGAATCAGATAGATAATGAGCATATATATTGGATAACCCTCTGCCATAGGTCACTACAAGTGGTTTGCTTAGTTTGGTGACTTAGCAAGGGTGCCAAGTTATCAAGTCTAGCCTAGTCTAAACTAACCCAACCCAAATCAAAATGTATTTTTTATATTTCATTTAATTTTTTATAAGTTCCCTATCTAAGCAGAGAAAAACTTGAGAATACTTGGTTGGATTATGTAAGGATAGGTTAGGTTAGGCTACACGGCAGATTAAAAAAACATATGTCTGCTCTATTGAGTATAAATAGAGTTCGAAATAATTTCAAATTTCTAATTAGAATCGATCCTTGTAAATAATAATAATAAATAATATTTGGACGATTTACATAGCGCCGTTTTTGTATAAAATTAAATAGTCTTTCAAAAACGCCGCGAATACCAAAAGAGCGTGCGTAAAAGTCATCTCCGAAAATCATCATCTTGAGTACGAAATTCTAGTATGGGGATCTGCTACAGCAAATCATATTAACCACTTAGATATTGCTCAGAGCATTATAAAAACCATACTGAAATTACCCATCAGAACCCCCTCAAAAGATATTTTTAAGTGTTTTGACATTCTAAATTTAAAACAAATATATGCCAAGAATATTCTTATACATCATTTTAAAAACAGAAAATCTCCCAATGAAACTCGGATACATGACACAAGAGCCTCAAAAAAGGATATACGAGATGTTCCAAAATTCAAGACAAGTTTTGGCCAAAGAAACCACATATATCTGGGAACCAAACTTTACAACATCCTTCCTCCAAGTTTGAAAAAGATAGAAAAGATAAATAAGTTTAAGGAAAAAATCAAAACACGGGTGAAAGAAATTAATGCAGACATACTAGAGAATGTATTAAAAACATCATAGAAACTAAATAACGGAAAATCAAAGAAATCTACCAGTCCGCCTCAGCACAGGACCACCTAGTGAGGAGGACTAAGAACAAACAGATGAAATAGTTATATAAATTATCATATCTTGTAATTCTCATTAAACATGTATTTAAATAGTCACTAATAAAAAATAAAAATAAAATATATAAAAATTAAAATTTGAGATGAGTAAAAGTGTACCCTCTATCTGGTACAACACTCGGATTAGTCGTAAACACCACCAAATCAATTATAATGCACAAAAACTTGCAGTGAATTAAACAAAGTAGGTATTCATATTTTATGGGTCGCTAGCATATTTCAAAATGTCGTACTAATGTACCAGACTGTTATACCTTCCGGTAGATATTAGTTTACAGCATATTTAATGTGTAAAACACTAACACATGATTTGTGAGCATTCTAATATTGATTTCCTCATTATCTAAAAACTAATTTAGAGATATCTGACTAATCAACCAAACTATCGAAGTACTTGAAACAAATTTAAACAAGTCTTTGATTATTTATTTTTACCAATGCTAGACAGTTTCCAGACGGGCAATCCTCGATCCATCCCCCAGTCATCGACCCGCCAACATTTGAATCGACATACATCGCGAAACCCAGCTATAAAAAATATTTTCCCGGTCCAAGAAAGGCACTCGACGTCCCAACTCCAACACCAACAGATAAAACTAGGGTCAGTTAAAAAGTAAAACCTCCTAATTTTTTTCTCCTTTACATAATTAAAATTTGCAAGAAATTAGAATTGCAATTACATAGATTGATAACCACACTATTGACAATTAATTTATTACTTTTCAATGTAATCTCCGTCTATTTCCACAGCTTCGGTCCATCTTTTAACAAGGGATGTATCAAAGTGTTGGTGAAAAGCATGATCCAGAACACCATCGCCATAATTTTCCCCGCCGATCACACAGTTTTGTTTTTTTTTGTCCTTGGAGAGTTTTTGTGATGCCATTCCATTGACTGCCTCTTTTATTCAGGTTCAAAAAAATTAACCTATATTTTGGCTCCGGTCATATTTTTTTCCAGAAATAAGCGCTGCAAGGGTTGTGAGGCTATTGTTTTTCTTGTTTATTTATTCTGGCCGCTTGACTTTCTTGACACCCTTGGACAAACTTTTATTAAATAATCAGTTGTCGAATAATCGTCATTACACTGCCTTTACTGAGGGAGAGAATGCGACATCTGTAGTTATCTGGGGTCACCACGAATGATGCCATCTATTCGCTCAATGTTGCGTGTAGTCACTGCAATCAACGGTCTGCCGCTCCGCTTTTCATCAGCCACTGGTGCTTGTCCTTCAGCTTAGTTACAGCGACGAACCCGTCGGCGTCGTCTAGAAGTGCTGATATCCACTGCTGCATCATGGTACGCATTTTTCAGTATTTTATAATTGCGAATGGGCGTTTCACCTTCTACAGTCAAGAATCAATCACAGAACGCTGTCTAATACGAACGTCGAAGAGGTCATTGTGCAAGCGACTGCAGTGCTACCATCTGTTGACGTAAAAAATTACTACTGCAGCAGATTGTAGAAGAAGGTTTTAGGAATAGCATCAAAATCAAAATTTTCACTTTACTAACTTTATTTAAGTAGAAAAAAATAGAAGGCATTACTTCTTGACTGACCCTCGTACAATATAAATGCAGTAGTTGATATAAATGCATTTGTGCATGATTAATATTTCGACAGTGTTTACGCTATAAAATGCATAGAGGCCATTGAATTGCATCTGCAATGGATGCATCCTGGCTGTCTGGGCAATGCCTTGAATACTTTTATATTAAAACTTATGCAGTACTTCTGTAGTACTTACCTACTTTTATATTATCTACTAATATAGTAAGTACTTATTTAATAGAGGGTGATTTTTATGTCAAGTGTGAGGATAATGAGCGTTTTACTTTATTAGGACCAGAGGCGTTTATTTGGTATGTGCATTTGTGCATTGCACTACTTTTCTTCAGTCTTCATACAACTTTCAATGACACCTGTACTCCTGTCATATAAGTACGCTCCATTCCCGCCAGGTCATTATTTAAGCTATCTTCTAGTACAAGACTCCAGCGCAAGCGAGTTGTGTCATAATTGTGCATATTGCAATCTGCACAAAACTTTGTTGTATCGAACCCCGGGGAACGGTATAGGGCGGTATCGAAATAGATCGGTTCGCGTAAGCGTTGACATGAGCGAATAGATTACACTCATAGCAGCAATTTACTTGTTAGAGCAGTGCATATATATAACTCATCCCGTGCACCATCGACGCATGCGCAAAGCGCCTTGAAGGAAATTAAAATTTGCACATCTTTGACCATGTTTGTCCATTCGTGTTTTACAGTCGTTAAGAGTGAACCCGGTCGCCGAGAAATTTGAACGATAGGTAATTTACAAAACTGTTGCTGTCACTATCGCTTTTACTCTCTCAAAAATGGAGCGAAAGGGACAACTGCACCTAAACTGATAATACCTAAATAAAATCGTCAAAATCGAGGTTTTGAATTCTCCATTTTTCTCCTCCAAAACTGGAATGATTTTTAAAAAAATTTACCAACAGTATTTGAAAAAATTAATCTGTTTGTTTTGATTTTTTTAAATAAGTTGTCGAGTTTGTATAGGTACTGAATGTCTGTTGATGGCGTTCAAAGCAGGCAATTTTAACGATATCTGGAGGGTCCTAACACCTATAAAAAGTTAGTTATCAAAAAAAGTAAAGCTTACCGATACGCTAGTGGTCGATAATTATATTATATTTAAAAAATATTTGCACTAGTGTCAAAATCTAGAGCGGAAATTGGGAAATTCGTTTATATGGAAAAAAATCGCCTCTTATGTTAAATTGGTTACAAATTATTTTGGAGTATTGTAACGCCGGAGCAAGATATTTTCTTATTTTTATTTTTGAAATTATGTTTTCATCACCAACAAGAATACCATACAAAACATTGATGTGGTCAAAGAGTGCTTATGAAAATTCACCGTGTTTTCACACCCAAGAATCCACTTCGATAATATATAATATTTTTTAATAGGAATTACACGTTATTGAGGTATCACCAAAAAAATATTCCTACTCATCAAAATACAGTCATAAAATCATACTGTATTTATTTAGCAGGCACAAGTGTCTGGAAGTGACGACCGTATTTGATCATCGATATGGACTGCACGAGATTGGCTTTCAATAGGTAATCAAATTGATGATGTGTAGGTCGGAACCAAGCATAAATTCTGGGTGTCCTCGAGTAGTGAATATTTTTATGGAATGTTTAGCTAATGTGACAGGGTTTTAAAAAAACGATTCCATGCAGTTAGTTGATCCACCGACAGTTGCCTCTCGTGACATACTTATAATAATATATACAATATGCAGTCGATTTTAAGAAAATCAGGTACACCTACTTACATAAAATATAACTAAGTGTCCCCGAAGGGATGCGCAGAGAGGCTGTACCGCCGAATAACGCCGAAAGTATAAAACATATTGAAATGCATCATGTTTAAACTCCTTTTTTTAAATGTGAATACCCCGTAAGAGTCCCAACTGCTCCCCTCTGGGGCCAGTGAGAGTATGGCATCCCCAATTGGGCTATGATGTGAGGCTAAAGGTAGTGGGGGAGGAAAGAGATGAGGAAGAGGAAGGTGGGAGAAGTATCTGGGTATTCCGATCTAGTCGCCAAACACGATTAAAGCCATTTCAAGCAGCGTTTCAATTCTGAATGGTGGTCTTGGACCAGGATGATATTGATAGTATCTTTCACTACGGAACGTGCCGCATATACACTTTATGTTATTTTAAAATTTAACAAATATGAAACATAACAAGTCAGCTGAAACAAAATTTTCCTGCGCGTGCCGGGATTCAAACCCGCGATCTTCGGATTGCTAGTCGAGAGCCTTATACATCGACCACGGAGGCCGTAAAAACGTTTATATGTAGAAATGATACCATGTGGCACGAGTCAATTCTCGCAGGGCCGGTATTCCAGTACAATAATTAGTTGGGTTAATGTGGGATTCGGCGTTTATTTTTGGTGTAGTCGGTATATCGTCATGTACTCCATATGCTCAGAGGAAACAGAACTATGATATTCTCCACTTGTGTTAATTACAAAAAAATTGCTGAATTCTGTAAATAGTAAGTATGTTTGTTGACTTGTTGATTGGTTGGACGGTTTTCCAGATTGGTTTGTGGCATGTTTGTCCGGTGGTTGTGAGGAGGCACTGCAGTAGGCTTCGCGACCTTCAGCAGTTTGGCAGTCGGCCGCCAGGCGGCGCTAGTGTCGCCACAGGAATGCTAATTCCGAGGGGTGGACAGGGGAAACCAATTCATCAATTTATTACGTTCGATCTTGATGAAACAAAAATCGTTAAAATATCCCTAAACACCTCATTAACTATATGACGTTATTATTGTCAACATTTTTTCTACTGAAATAGGTAAGAAAGGTTTGTAAGGAGAATATATTTTGCAAATGTGAATGGTAGAAGAAGTCGGGGACGCCCGAGAAAGACGGCACGATCAAGGGAATCAGATATATGAGTCAGCATAATATAGGAGTATGTATAAATGTGAATGAGTGCAAAGAGTTTGTGCCAAGTCCTAACTGTTTGGCGGTCCGTCCTCTCTGCCTACCCCTGCGGAAAACGACGTATCTAAGCACTTTTGCAAAGGGGATCAATGACGCTAGTTCTTTGAAGTATCTTACATTTAAATACAGGTCGTTCAAGATTTCTTTTAAGGAACAAAGATTCTTACCTACCTTAATTTGTGTTGTAAAGTAATGGGTGCCAAAAAATCGAAGCTAAAAAGTCCACAATCATAGACAAACAAATAGATAGACCAGAACATACAGATGAGGGGTAAAAACTAACTATGGCGGGGCGAAGAGAGGGACGATGACTGTGATTCGCCAATAAATCAATCAAACAGTATATAGGCATCTCGCATTATAATATGACTATTTAGTTCTTAAAAGTAAAATCTGCTTTTGAATGAATCGACTTTTTTACATGGGAGCGCTAATTGCGAGCCACGATATGAACAAATATCTGAAGTCCAAATTTGGCAAAGTAAAGTTTCACTTATTTTCGGAGTGAAATATTTTGTTTCCGTATTTAGTTGAGACACTTTTTACAAATGCTTCATAATTTACTTACCTCAGTAAACAGCGGCTTTATGTTTCGCGTCGCCATGTATCTTGATGAAGCAGCGGCTTTGTGTTTCGCGTCGCCATGTATCTTGATGTGTTATCATATTATATGATCTGAATAAGCCTAAAATAATGCTTACCTATGGAATGTAATACGAAAATTGGGTTTATTATCTTATTCACTTCTATTTTTACATGTTTGAATAACACAAGTCACCATTTTTGCAATATACCGATGAGATCTCGACACTGGTCCGGACAAGAATGATGACATTTTTTAGATTCACGCAAGGCTCACGCAAGGCTCACGCAAGCCCAGCCGGTTCCGATAAAATGGTTTCAATGGGAGGGGGAAACAATACGCCTTTTATCACTTAGGGCAAGTCCATCTATTTATATGTCCATGTCAACAATGGTGTGCTGGTACCTGGTACCTACCCTAATATATGGCAGTGAGGAATAGAGCTTGCAAAGCAAGTATGAAAGAACACTTAATGCTAAAGAAATTAGATACCTGAGACGTATGTATGTGCAGTAAAAGCATGTATGATCGTGTGAGAAATGTGGAGATCCTCAAAGAACAAAAATCTGTGATGTTAGAGTAAAGAGTAAGATTAACAAAGGACGCTTATATGGTTTGAGTATGTACAGCGAATGAACGAAGAAAGGGACGTAATGGGAATATATGGAGAGACCCAAAGAAGAATGTCGGATGTGCAATTTTGTCGTTTTGCAGAAGAGTTAAAGTCGTCTGCATTTTTACTGTTTTTAAGGTCAAGAAATAAAGTGAAATAATGAAATGTATAGTTTTTCTTATTTTTAAATAAATAAATCCATTATTTGAGCTCGTGACGTCACTACATGAAAATGTCCCGTCTCCGATTATGTTCCCTTAATTTTGTAAAATTCCACTCTGATTATTTTTTTTTTATGTGGCAACACTTTGATTTCCGGCGAATTTTTGAATTTGCGTTTAACGATGCGTTGCGATTTATTGTTTGTTCTATGCGAACTTATCCTTCGGTTTGATTTTTTGATAAAGATGGCGGTGTTTTTACAGGTGTTACGAGAGAACCCCGTGCAATTCTATCCAAAATTACTCCTATAACTGGTGTTTTATATAGACTTCGCGGGTTACTTCCTCCCTCTCTATTAAGATCGATTTACCATGCTATGATTCACTCACATCTAATATATCTCGCCGGAATCTGGGGATTTGCTACAAAAAAAATGATTTCAGAAGTCCAAGTCGTCCAAAATAGAGCCCTGCGAAATATATTCAGTTTACCTTGGGATACACACGTCAAAGACATTTACAGAAACACCCAAATACTTCCTTTTAACACCATTCCCACTTTTGAAATAACAAAAACTATATTACAAGTAATTCAACACTCGGCACATTCCAACACTACACTCAATTACAATTGCGACGTACACCAACACAACACAAGAAATCACAACAAACTTCATATACCAAAAATCAAATCAACAAAATATGGACTAAGATCCCTAGAATACATAGCTTACAAAAAATATAATCAACTACCCAACAAGATCAAATGTGCAAGTCAATGTAAAAAGACCCAAACTAAAATGCTCAAACTTCATTTTATGAATGACTATCTGAAATAATAATGTTGTGTATGTCCTATGATATGTCCATTTAATACATACAGCTATATGTTTCATGTAATGCGTATCATTCCCGCAATGAGTTTATTAACTCTTGGGAGTACAATGCTTTATATAATATACTATATTCTGTATTGTATACTTTTAATAAATAAAATAAAATAATAAAAAATTTATTGCAATTCGTGTGGAAAACATTATTTTTTTTAAATGATTTTCGGCTATGTAATTATTGTTTTTTCGCACAAGTGGCCTATTGAAAAATTTTCATCAATTTTGCCTGAAGTACCGTAGAATGGAGACATTTTTGAATTCTAAGACGACTTTGAATATCGCGGATATCTGCATAATTTTCGCTGCCGCTCAGGAATTACACACATTTTTTAAAGACAAAACGCGGTCGCCAATATATTTGCATAATAGGTGTTTTACCAAACCGTTGCAAACATTGTCGCTGTTAGCCCCCCCCTGAATTTTAAGGGACATGCACCTCGTTCTGATAACACCTATAATGTCATTCGTTGTGCAAAATAACTGGCTTATCAATGATTGAAGAACAATTAATGATTTAACGAAGTTCTTAGAATTGAAAGAAATCGTTTACACGATCCATAGAATTTGTCTAATACGCGATCAGTTTATTCCGTTCGATTTTGGTGAAACGAAGGTAATTAAAATATGCCTAAAGACCTCATGCGAATTTATTAATATTTTTAAAATTATTTGTAGTTTGACGTTTCGGAGTGTCAATTCATAAACACCTTCAGTGTTGCTGATGTTGATATTTGATTTATTCTTTGTCAGTATCAGTTCGGCTGTCAACACTGCGCTTTGCACTGTGCTTTGTATTTTTGTAAATATTTTGTTGCTGTCTCATTCCCTCGCAGGCTAAATCCTATATATGTATGTGTCGCTCGTTACGGTTTCATCGAGTTTCAAATCACAATGTTGCTAAAGAAGTTTTCACTTAAATAATTAAATTTTATTTAGTGGACCATGTATCGTCAGGCTTGACCCGCCCTGTCTAAGCTTGCGCGACAAAAAGCGGCCGCCGCCTCTGGGACTCGGGCCGTGTGTTGAATATCGATTGTCCGCCCAACACTCAATCAAGACTGGAGCGGGACAGGTAGGTACCCCGCAGACAGACTCTCGCGGATTGGCTACTGCATAATGCTCCCTTAGATGTTGTGATAGAAAAGTATATCGAAACAGTATTAGATAACTTTAAAGACTATAAGAGCCAGTTGTTGCACAGAATAAAAAAAAATCACCGAGCTTCATCATAGTCAAGTTCTGTTTTTATGTCAGTTCTAAGAAATAATTGTCCCAAAATAAAATATTAACAGAACTTGAAATTTAATGAATTGTTGAAATTCTGTGGGTCCACTCCATGTTTTTTTTACATTAGCTCCATACAGAAGGTTCTGAGGAAAATAATTCCCCTCAGGGCCTCTATCATCTTTGGGAATGCTGTGAGGAGGGTTTTTTTAGGAAAGGAAAGATAAGGAGAAGGGTGATAGGAATCTATCGGACGGACGTATGAATCCATCCCTCCCACTACGGTGCACGGCGATGTTTCGAGAGAGTACAGCTGAATAAGTCAAAGCGACTCCCTCAACCATTCTGTCCCGATCCGGTTCGCCGTGAAGCCGGCGGGCAGATGCATCTGCCGCCAAGATCTGTCAAACCTCACATCATGAACCCGGTCACCACTGCTAAGTCATCAAACGTAGCGAAACACTTGGGGTGACCTATGGGAGAGGTGTTGGTTATCCAATAAATGGTTTCCAGGGCGGCGGCAACCTTACCCACTTCCCAAATGCCCGTAAGTAAGTGGAAAAGTAAGAAAAATATATATAAATCTGTATTCAACGCTATCTTTGATACTGACAAAAACAAAACACGGACAGTTTCGCACCGTTAATTGCTTTATTGTGTAATTTTTAACTTAATAAAAAAACTGAACTTAATTCAACAGTTATTGATTCTGAGGCGGTACGAAGATCGACGGGTCAGCTAGTTAATAATATAAACCAACTTGAGTACAGACAGACATATAAAGAGATAACAATAATAAATGAAAGAGAAAAAAATTATTTAAGGTGCAACAAATATTCAAAAAGTCGCCTGTTAAAAAATCATTTTGATTGGTTTTGTTGGTCGATTTGCCTAAAGTACGGGTTTCCACTCAGATATCGTGGATTCATTCCTCTGATAGCAAGTCCACCATCATTGCACTAGCAACATTTTCTCATTATATGATTTAAAAAAAAATGTCAGTCTGTTCACATATCGATCCTAGAGTGTTTTAAACATTTCCAAGTTTCCCGGAAACACGGGTAGCGATAATTCCACAAATTCCACAAGGTATATTTATTTTCCAAAGTCGTCGCCGCTCGACGGCAAAAAGTCACTGACTTCGAGGAATATTAATGTAATTTAAATGATTTCTGATTTCTCGATACGGGCTACTGTTCATTTTACATCAAACATGATTTTCTGAGTAATTCGCAGGAATTTTAACGATATTTGATGTTATATTAGCAAAGTTCGACAATTTGCATTATTTTCTTTATTGAAGTTGAATCTTCTGTGATTTGAAACTCGGTGAAACGAAAAATAGTGACACTAAAAAGACGCAAACACATAAGTCTATAGGATTTAGATTGCGAGAGAATGAGATAGTTTAATCGGTCTCCTCTTTGTGCGTTGTTTCGTAGTCTCCCCACTCTGGTCTACTTTTAGTTTTCAGAAAGTTTCACTTATACTTATTTTTTGACAGTGTCCTAATAGGCCACTTGCATCACATTTTTTTTAATTTTTTCCGTTTAAGGCAAACATTCTAAGACATTCCGTTTTTTTTTTTTTTTTAATCGTATTTTTGAAACGGTTTATGAAAAATTGTCTGAAAAATCAGACAATTTTTTATAAACCGGAAATACGGGACATAATTTTATGTGTGCTAAAAAACGATAATTACATAGCCGAAAATCATTTAAAAAAAAGAACGTTTTCCACACGAATAGCAATAAATTGTACGGGGTTCTCTTCGTAACATCTGTAAAAACACCGCCATCTTTATCAAAAATCAAACCAAAGGATAAGTTCGCATAGAACAAACAATAAATCTAGTGAACGTTAAACGAAAATTAAAAAATTAGCCGGAAATCAAAGTGTTGCCACATAAAAAAAAAAAATCAGAGTGGATTTTTACAAAATTAAGGGAACATAATCGGAGACGAGCTCAAATAATGGATTTATTTATTTAAAAATAAGAAACACTATACATTTCTTAAAATTTTTATCAACATTTTCGTAATCTTAGTATAAAAATCTATCCACAGGATTTTTTCCAAGTCGTTATGAAATCCATGCAAGTGGCCTATTGAAAGCTTAATTTTTTTATATTAGCTCCGCACAGAAGGCAACGAGGATTCTTTTTCACAGGGCCTTTGTCATTTTTGGGGATGCTGTGTGGAGGGTATTTTTTAGGGAAAGAAAGAAGAGGAAATTCTGAGAAGGAAGTAGGTATGAGGGGTTTGAAGAAATTCGGACGTACGAATCCATCCCTCCCTCTGTGATATAAGGCGATGGGTTGATACAGAGAAGTCAAAAGATTTCCCTCAACCAGTATCTCCCGATTCGGCCCGCCTCGCGATACGCATACGCATCCGCCGACAAGACCTAGACAAACCGCTAACCAGTTGTTGTGATCTATGACAGAAATGTTGGTCATTCAATAAATGTTTCTCTGGGCGCCAGGACGGTACCCATACCCGCCATTCCATTGATATTTCATTTATTAGAAGAGTATTGGAAAAGTAGAGTTGATATTTATTTTTATTTAAATGGACGGTTGAAAAAATAAATAATATATGTTAGGAGAAACGTTTTTTTAGTTCCATTATCTCTGACTCTTTTTGAAAAAAGTATTTTTAAATACCTATAAGAATGATAAAAAAAAACTAATCACAATACAGCTGGCAGGTAAAACCTTGTAAGATATCATATCTCCGTATGTTCTTACTACATTTTTAATCTTATCTTTTTGATAGTGGTTTACGTATATTATAAAAAAAACAAATAAATAGTTATATTAAAGATACAAACAAAATTATGAACTCCAAAAAAACATTATTATTTTGTACTGTAGACCAGTCAGTGGCTGAGTTGGAATCGTGTTTGGGTACATTACAGGTTATCCACCACTTACCCGCCCTGGTATAAGTAACAGATGGTTACTCCTTCAAGGCTCTCGCAAGGACTCTAATTTTTTGAATGAACGAAGCTACATATAGTTTAGAACGAATTTAGAACTCCAATGTCCCTGCATACGTTGTTAGTAAGCAGTATGCAAGTCGCGTTTGGGTAGCGCGACGATTCCTCAGCTGGCTAAGTCCTCCAAAAGCAGCATTTTCTCCATCTTCTTCCCTTTCCCACCACCTTCAGCCTCACAGCATACCCCAATTGGGGTTGCCATGATCCCATGGCTACAGAAGGTTGAAAGCAATTGGGGCTCTTGTGTGGTATTATAGAATTTTAAAAATGTTGTCAATATTATGTACACACTTGCTGATAACCTAAAAATAACTTAGTTGAAACGGATTTAATCTTAATATATAAAACAAAGTCTGGTTAGTTACATAATTTAAAACTCGATAACGGCTGAACCGATTTTTATGATCTTTGATTTGTTGGATTTGTCTCCTCCCCGAATAGCAGAATAGCTATTAAAGCATAGCAAAAATTTACGAAAAAAAAATCATACATTTTGTATGGAACGAATAATCGTCTTTTGAAAGAGCTACAGGAAAATTGTGATAAGTATAATATTGAGTAGCAAGTAAATTACAAAAATTCAAAAACGTCAAACGTCAATGCGCTGATTGTTTTGCTTTTGTTCTTAAACGTATAATGCTGCCTCTCTTTATTACACTCTAAAAAATGTCAACAGTTGATAATGGAACAAACTGTGAACGTATGTCTGCACCCCTCAAAAGGAAAAAATACAATAATTATAATAAATCTCCCTCACACGTATAAATTTAATGTAATGAAATTCCCGTAAGTAAGCGGAAAAGTAAGAAAATCACAAAAAAATATAAATCCGTATACAACGCCATCTCTGATACTGTCAAAAACAAAACACGGACAGTTGCGCATCGATAATTGCTTCATTGTGTAATTTTTAACTTAATAAAAAAACTGAATTTAATTCAGTTAATATTTAACACAACAGTTATTGATTCTGAGGCTGTACGAAGTTCGACTGATCAGATAATAAATAAATAAAAATAAAATAACCGTTTTGAGGTGTGACCACACTGTTAAAACATCGTGCTAAATATTCTAAAGGGTCGTTCATAAAAACGTTTCCTCAATCAATTGAAACCCTTCTTCAAGGCGTTATAAAAAACCAATTTACATTAAATATTAGCCCCCCTTCCGGGAAGTGCGTACATCCCTTATTTAAATTAACATTAGGGTTTGGTATGAATTACACAACCTCAAAGTAAAGATACATTTTGCCTAATGCTAGAATGACCGATTGTACAGAATTAATGCCGGCTATGGATAAAGTATTATAGAATTACAGTAGAGATGTCATTACCACCCGGTTTCCTTTATTTTGTCAGTCTATTTTGTTCACTTTTCAGAACAACTCATTTACTTCTCATAGAAATCGTTGTATCTCCCTTACTATCGTAGTAACAAATATGATGTAAACGGTGTTAGAAAAAGAAAACATCACGCTTTATATTCAAATCTAAAATCGGAAAATAGCTCAAATATATAGGTTTATGAAATATTATATTATAATAGATAGCAATTGTAAAAAAAATACGAAACTATGGAATTTTTTTAGAATTAATTTTACATGAAACGACAAAAAAGTTGGTTGATATTAACGTTTATAATGTATTTTTCTAATAATTTGTGTTTATTTTTATTTTTTTTCGTTATCAATAATTTTGGTTAGAAAAAAGTACCTGAGGTGATCCATTTTTAAACCTTTTTAAAGATTGTATTAAAAAAAATTATATTTAAAATTTTTTATGGATATTTATAATTTAAAAAAATGAAAGCATATTTCATGTTCTTTCGAAAACAGTCTTTTGGATACATTCACAAATCTTCCATTTATTTAGATTTTATGGCAAAGCGGATGTATTTTTACCTACTCTGACAAAATACGCATAATATGTTTTCATAATGGAAAAGGCGGTGCAAAAAATTTGACAAAAATAGTACCGATAAACTAAGTACTTTTCCTTAGTTTGAATGACAGTTGCTTTTCTTTCATAATTTTGTTATTATAAGTTTTCAGTATAATTATTTTATGATGTAGGATAAAATAATTCACAAATAATGTTGTCTAAATCATTATACAAGTAGTATTAACACCCTTCAACAGATATCGCTGGTAGAGATGTCAGTTAAGTATTACCTTAGAAGAATGTTGACTATCGCCGTTCGTGACTAATGCACGAATTTTAAAGAAATAGCCGATGATACACGATAGACAACTGGGCTCCCGCAGTTTCGGGTTTTTCAAATATGGAAAAAAATAATATTTCATAATTATCGAAATATTTTTTGTAATTATTACAAGAAATCAATTTATATTTGGAAGAGTTTCCGTGGCGGGCGGCGTGATTTTGATATTTATAAAAATCTTAGTTTTATTCTTAAATTGATGAAATTCTTCACGCTTTGTGTTTAAAAAAAGAGAAAGGTCACTTTTCATGTTTAATTTCGAAAAAAATCTGTCTTTTCTTTTTTTTTTTACAGTGAATACCGCACAAGAATCTCAACTGCTCCCGTCTGGAGCCAGTGAGACTATGGCATTCCCAATTGGGGTATGTTGTGAGGCTGAAGGTAGTGGGGAGGGGAAGGAGGTGGGGAAGGGGAAGGTTGTGAAGTACCTGGCTATTCAGATCTGGTCACTAAACACGGCTAAAGCCATTTTCAAGCAACGTTTCAATTCTGAATGGTGGTCTTACACCAGGGCGATACTGATAGTATCTTCCACTCTGGAACGTGCCGCAAATATACTATATATTGTGAAATAACACAAATTAATCAAATAAAATTTATTTGCGCACGCCGGGTTCGAACCCGCGACCTCAGGATTGTGAGTCAAGAGTCTTAGCCACTGGACTACGGAGGTCGTCAGTCGTCTGTCTAAAACCCGGGTAACGCCGGAGACTTTTGAGTGCTTCAAACTGTCGTCATGTTTGATGACAATCAGCTCCATTTCGGTTTTTTGACATTTGGTTGGTTTTAGCTTTTGGTTTAATCGTCATCAGGTGTAATGCATAACGGCCTTATCATGTGTTTGAACCGCCCCTAAACCGAGAATACTAGCATCGTTGTGTAATTTAATTCAGTTCAAAATCTTTAGAATACGGTAGGTACCTCACCAATTCCTCGAAGTTCCCCTTGTATGTTTTTCTGTTAGCGGAAATGTAAGCTAGCTGACATACAAAATAAAATAAAAGTTAACAGGTAGTTACTTGAGTGTGTTTAATGGAGTAGTCTTGTCAATATTCGTAAACATGGAAATGTCTTCGTATGCACTTAATTTATATGAGAATTTGAGAAAGTTGTAGGTGAGGGAAAAAGTAATTGCCATTATGAAGAACGGTTGCGCGGCGTTTTTTAACTTATAACTTAAATTTGGATTTGAGGCCGAAATAATCAACCGCATAGGTGCGCAAACGCATCCGCCGTCAAAACCTAGACAAACCTCACCCTATGAATCCGAGCACCAAACACAGCGAACCATTTGGGGTGACCTATGGCAGGGGCAGCCATACTTATAACCACCTCCCAAAATGTGAAACAGATAAAGATTCGCTTATGCGATCTCTTTCTCTCGTTTTCTGTCTTCCATTTCGTATTTCTCGTTTATGAGTGTATTTAGTTAATATTGTCTTCACGATTAAATAAAATCATCATTGTTTTCCACTTTTACGAAAGCCAAAAATCATTTGGACTTGCACCAAATGTAACAAGAGCTTGACTAGGGTTGACATATGTCCTTTGTCCAGAGATTCTGGACAAAGGAGAATTTCGTCCGTTATTGGTAGTGTTGATTGAGTCTACGGGAATGGATATGATGTTGTTGCTATTACTGAAGGTGCATTGACGATGCGATTCAGCCATCCTTCCGAAATCTTAAGTGAATTGAAGCCAATAAATCAGCTACTGTTGGAATGATGTCACCAAAAACAACCTAAAAGCCTTGCGAAGCGCGCGTCGAAGCGAAGATCGAAATCCCTTTTAAATCAAGCAAAAAAGGCTTTTAATAAACGACCCACCTTCCAAACGGAGGGTCAGGATTTATTTCCTGGTTGGACCATAACTTCTTCCTAACTGTTCTTCTTGGCCAGCTGAAAAAAAGACAAAAAGGTAAGAAGAACATCGTAGAAAAATGCAAAGTCCGTTTCGGCACTCGACTTCTAAAGGTTTGTTTGCCATTTGGATATGGGATTTATTATATATACCGACTTCTGCGAATTTTTTTTCGCGGTTCGTTCGACATCCGATAGTTTGTGAATATAATGGGTTAAGTTTTTTTGAATAAATTAAATTTATTTAGTAGCAATTTGGTATTCGTATGAAAATAAAAAAGATAACAGCGTTTCGTCACTTTTTGCTGCAATATACCAAAAGGTTTACAGGATATCACTTTCGTTTACGAAAAACAATCCCTAGTAATAATTAATAATACTCAGTTGAACGTAATATTTTACCGACACGAGTAAGTTTGGTGAGTTAGCAGGGGTTCCCGATTCATGGGGTGAGGATTATCCGAGTCCATTTAGTGTATGCGTTTGCCCACCAGCTGCATGGCATGCTGGATTGGGAGAGACTGGTTGAGGGAGACTTTTTGGTCTCTCCAGCAGGTTACTCTCGGAACATCGCTTTGCATCGCAGTGGGAGAGGTGGATTCATACGTCTGTTCATAGGCCCTGAGGGGATTTATTTCCTTAAAAAATTCACCCCCCTCAGGATCTCATGTGTGTAGCCAATGCAAAAAAGGATATTATGTTGCGAACTAAATTTTACAAGATTTTTCTAAAATTTATAATTTTGAGTAAAAATGTCAAATTTGCACTTTTGCAAGCGCAAAATGTTTAGGTGTCATTGAAATATATTAGGGTTTTGTACAAAGTTTTAATAAATCAGATGCAGACATTTTCTTCTTTTGAAGATCAAGTGTGCAATATTGTAATAAAACTGTAGATTTGTACAAAAATCAAGTCTGCCACGCGACCGCCTGCCCACCACAAATACTATCTTTCATGTAAATAGATAAAGCATATGCATTTCTTGATTTGTCTCTACTGCATAGACAGAAGCTGGTGATAAAGACGATGATAATGGAGTAAATTCAATTCTGTAAATTTCATATCTATGACCTTGCAATAATGTGAGATAAATTATTATATTATATCTAAAGTCAGTATAAATGGTTGCAAAAACGGTGGTAAGTGCAAAGATTGCAGATTATTTTAAAATACGATCAATTTATCGTCTCTTTTGTTTGACTAATATATATAATAACTTTGATAACCCTATATTATTAGTTACTAGCGCAGACCCATGAAAAATCAGACTGAATTCTCAATAAATCAGTTCCAATTTTTAAAATGGCAGTTAAGATAATTTCCTTTTCATAATGTTATATTATAGGTTGTTAGGTAATTTATGGCTTGTCTTCTTCAAACAAACACTTTCAATTTTGAAAATGATGACACTTATATTCAAAGCAAAAGTTTTATAGTTCATTGAAACGGTGTTACAGATGGACAGAGTCACAGTTACAGTCAGTTTAAAAAAAGATAAACATTCCCCGGTTACGAATAATCTGACAATTTAAAAATCTCATTCTTTCACCACAGTAAGAGGAAAATGTCGTTTGTGTCTGGATGAAGTACTTAGCTGGCCGAAGAATTGAACTCACGACGTCTGGGACACTGACCGGTCGGTGACTTCTAATGTTTTTAATAATATTAAAGATCAAGAAAGGGACGCTTAGATGAAATTAATAGAGAAAACATTTCACATTTTAGGAAGGTGAACGGAAAAAGTGCAAGAATAACGTATTACTTTTACATTAGCTCCACACAGGAGGCCTGAGGAAAAAAAATCCCTCAGGGCATGTGGAGGGTCTTTTAGGAAAAGGATGGAGAGAAAGATCTCTCCCACTGCGGTGCAAGGCAGTGGATTGAGATTATCCCGCTGGAGAGATCTAGGGTAGGTCACCCTCAACCAGTTTCTCCAGTAGGAGGGCAAACGCATTGGCCACCAAGATCTAAACAAACCTTACCCTATGAACCCGAGGACCCCTGCTTAGTCACTTAACCTAGCGAACCACTTGAGGTGATCAAGGGTGACCCAAATCGTAATGATGAATGTATGAAGTGAACGTTCAAGTAAGATTGCACGATCAAGTGAATCCTATCTGCTTTTGATTAGTTTTGTTTTAATTTAATTAAAAATAATATCATTAGTTGTGCCACTATAACCCTGCAGCATCCATTGACATAGGAATGTTACGGACTGGCTGGTTGGCTACCATGCTATAGTTATAGCTATACACAGACTGTTGGTTGCGCACAAGAAGCCCGCGGCTTGTCGCCTGGATTTATGCGCGTGCGCGGTGACCCGTCGCACCACCCGACCCCACCCCCACTTCTCCACCCTCACAGACAGACTCACTGACAGACACACCACTCGAAGACCCTGAGGAATGGATATTCATGATACGTGAGATAAAGTATTGATAATAGGTAATTGTTCACAAGTGCTGATTGTTTTTAATTTTTTTTTAGTATCTACATATATTTTTTTACATTTTTATATGAAAAATGTTAGGTTAGGTTAGGATAGTAGAAATTATATTCGTAGTCCTCCTCACTAGGAGATCCTGTGCTGAGTTTGGATAATGCTATGTTTTGGATAAGTTTTCAGCGACTTTTATGGTTTAACTTCATGGTTGAGTAAGATTTTCCATAAACTTCTACGACGATGTTTTAAGTATACTAGTAAGTTCATTTTCCGATAGTTCCTTCAGCCAACATTTAATGTTCTTAAAGTAGCTATTTTTTGTTTTAGTTTGTTTGATACTAAGTGAAGTTTGTTATATAACTTTACTGCTAAAAATTCAGAGCTTCTTTGTCCAAACGTAGAGTTACACTTTTGTATATTAAATAGTATGTCAGTTTGTTTGGCTCTAGTTTTATGAGTATGTGAGGTGTTTGCTTCTGAATCATTTTTAAGGTGATGTACTAGAATATTTTTCCCATAGATTTTCTGTATGCTTGGAACATCAAACTGTTTAAAATTTTCTGTTGTTGACGTCCTTATGGGGACCTTTAGTATGGTCTTTATGACGCAATTCTGAGTTACCTTCAGTTGTTTTATGTGATTTGATGAGCACAGGTGTTAGCGGGTATGTTATCTATAAACCATTGTAAACTACAATTACTTTAGTTTCAAGTAAGTGCCCAAGTACTTGTTGTAAGTGTTGCAAACCTCGTTAAATAAAGATGTATTATTATTATTATTAATGCTGCCCTCGTTGTACCTGTATTTCAATGGAAGATGCTCCGACTATCTAGCATCACTGATGAACCACTTTGGATGACCTTTAGCTGAGGTGTGGGTTATCCAATTAATGAGATATGTAAAAGAAACCGCCATTGGGCACCCCAAGTGGTTTGCTGCGTTTGGTGACTTAGCGGGGGTGCCTGCTGCGTGGCGGGCCGGATCGAAGTAGACTGGTTGAGAAAGATCTTTTGAACTCTTCAGCCGTACTCTCGTTGATTCAATTATGATAGCCAGCCTCCGATGTGAAAGGGAACAAGAGGCCTCCATTGAAGCCAGAGTAAAGTTAGCCTCTCAAAAACTGGACGTACTGTACAGGGCTCACAGATACTTTAATATTACACAACTGCTAACCCTGTACAAATCACAAGTGCGCCCCCACGGTTGAATTTGGTAGCCACCTCTGATCTAGAGCTCCAAAATATCTGAAAATACTTACGACTCTGTGCAGAAAAGGGCGGTCTGTTTAATAGACTCTCCCATCTTAACAGATGGCCAACATATTGACATTTGTCACATGAGAACGGCTCGGCTGTGGAACGATTTGCCGACCTCTTTTTTTCCTCCTTCCTACGACATGGGTCTCTTCAAGACCAATTTTCATTCCTTCCTCTCCTCAAAAAGACCCTCCACACATCATCTCAGATGACATAGGCGAAAGAAATTATTTTCTTCAGGGCCTCCTGTGTGGGGTTAAGTCATCATCGTCATCTTTTTCCACTTGTCCTATTCTGGTTGGGGACCCATTGCATCGACAAGGCTCCTCCATTCGTCCCTGTCTTGTGCTGATTGTTCGGCCTCCGTCCATGGTAGACCCATCCTCTCCTCACAGTTTCTGGAGTTGCCTCGCCCAACTGTGTCTGGGGCGGCCCACTGGACGTCTACTCTCTGGAATCTATCTTAGTATCTTCCTCAGACATTTTTAGTACATGCCCAAGTTACCTCAGTTGCGATTTTTCTATGAAGAGTAGAAGTGGTTCAATGTTTAGATCATCTATTTCTTATATGATCCCATTTCGTAACCCTGCCACTCCTCTCAAGTACCTCATTTCAGTGTTAAGTTAAAAAAAATTAAATTGTTTAGTTTTTCGATAGTACGCGTGTTTTGATATGTAATAGCTATAAGAAACAGCTGTCGCAATGGAGTTTAAAAGACAAACAGCAATCTTCCACCCAAGTGTGGAGTAGGTACTGTGAGTTGCGCATTGGCGCGCGACGCGTGGGAACCTCTCGCCCCGGCCAACCTATAACCCCACCGACCAACCGCGACGGTCACGCGCCGCTGCCGAGCGCTTCCTCTTCCCCCTACCTTCACTCTCCTCATCTCCTTCCGACCCAACTTCCAATGGACTGGAATACATCACACACGATGTACGAATAACTCTACGTGGAGACAATTTACCGCTGTTATTGCGCTTTACATTGGGGTCGTCACAATTGGACAAAGAGGTCTAGTCTTCTTCAGAAATTTGGCAAATGGTCAAAATTATTTTTGCTTTACAATAAAATGCAAATAAATGGAAGATTTCTGAACATATCCGAAAACTAAAAACTGTTTTTGAAAGGTAATAAAATACGCTTTCAAATTTTATAAATCGAAATAAAAATATATATCCTTAAATATAAAATATTTGCATGCAAACTAAAAAGTTTTAAAAAGATCATCATCTTCCCTCTTGGCTCTACAACCCCTGATGGGTTTTGGCCTCCTCAAGAGTCTTTGTGGGTTTTGTGCCAGCTCTCTCCAGTTTAGAAGCTCCAAGGTAGATATGTCTTTGAGACGTTGTCGCTCCATCTTAATTTTGGTCTTCCCAGGCTCCTTCGCTCTATCGGTCTAAGTTCAGCAGGGACTTTGATACTTGATGCTCGGTCATTCTCTTTATATGACCAAGCCAGTTTTATAAATTTTGTGACTTTTAGATCCTTAAACAGAGTAAATAGCTCATTGTTGTTTAAAAATGGCTCACCTTACGTTTTTTCTAACTAAAATTAAAAAAATAAAAACATATATAGGTTTTATTAGACAAATGTGTTATAAACGTTCTTGTCACCTCACTTTTGTGTCTTTCCACATAAAAATAATTAATTAAAAAATTACCAAAAATGATTTTTTTTTTTTACATTGTGTTTCAAAACTTTGGCATCATAAAGTTGTACATTTTAGTTTTTGGTGGTAATTTTATAGATTTGAATATAAAGCGTGGTATTTTGCCTTTCTAAAACCGTTTAGAACATATTTCTCACTATGAAAGTAAAGGAGTTACAGCGATTTATTTGAGACCTATGTGAGCTGGTACAAATATGGTCCCTGTGATTAAATACGTCATATATTGTCAGTTGTTATCAATATTTGGGAGCACGGTCAACGATAGTTAACAAATATACCGACTGACGATTGATAAATTTTAACTATTAAATCGGTTAACTATCAATGTACACATACTTTTTAATAATGTCGTCTGTTACTGGCTTATTTAATAAACGGATTGACCTAACGAAGCTCTTAGAATTGAAAGAAGTCGTATACGCCATCCATAAACTTGAATAATGTATCTAAGACACAATCATTTCATTCCGCTTGATCTTTGAGAAATAAAAATGTTCTTTTTTAAATGTGAATACCTCACAATAGTCTCAGCTGCTCCCGTCTGGAGCCAGTGAGACTATGGCATCCCCAATTGGGATATGTTGTAAGGCTGAAGGAAGTGGGAGAGGAAGGAGATGAGGAGGAGGAAGGTGGGGAACTACGTACCTGGCTATTCAGATCTGTTCACTAAACACGGCTAAAACCATTTCAAGCAATGCTTCATTTCTGAATGGTGTTCTTACACCAGTGCGATACCGAGAGTATCTTCCACTCTGGAAGGTGTCGCAAATATACTACATATTATTTTAAATAAATTAAATGTGAAATAACACAAATTAATCAAATACGAGATTCGATCCCGCGACCTTCGGATTGCGAAGCAAGAGCCGTACCCCTACACCATGCCGGTCGTCAAAATATGGTTGAAATATGACTAAAGACCTCATTAACAAATTAACTCCCTTTGAGTGTCAAAAAGTAAATGCATACTGCCTTCGCATATTTAGGTTAGTATTTCAATTCAACATTGTTCATTTGTTAATATTTTTACGTAAATGATAATTAATTAACGTAATTATTTCGGAATGTGATTTCGTGGACAGATCAGTATTGTTATTATTTATTGTTATTCCCTGTCAAGATCAGTTCGGCATTCAATAGTGAAATCGTGCTCGGTATATCGATATAAAATCGTCGAAAGATACCCCATCTATTCGATATTGTAAAGTTATCGATTTCTCTGTGCTCGACCCTCGAGTTATGTGCTGTTATCATCAAAGCAGTTTCCTTATATCTATTTGTATTGGAGACCTTTGTATCCTTCGTTATCCACGGTTTTATCCTTAATCGCAATCTTTACTAAGAAAAAAATTTAATTTTATAGTTTTTTTCTTGATGGACACTTAACTCAATCATAATCCTTTACACAAATTACTGACTGATAACAAGGAAAAAATATAATGAAACATTAAAAAAAAGGTTTTTTCTCAGAACATGACAGTTGAGTTAATACAAAGTGTTTATTATCGCAAATATTTATTATAAATATTATTATCACAGATCGTAAAATATCTAATACCTTTTTAGTTTTGAAAAAATACTTATGCCTTTAGCAGTACCTAGTACCTAGCAATTATTATATTGTTTTGGAATGATACGTAAAATAGATAATATGCTTTTTCAACGAATTTTTATAAACCCCGACTGTAAAATATCTGCAGACTTATTGGTGAGGACTAAATTCATGTAAGTGGTAGTGTTAAAGGCAATCCTAATAATTTTTCTTTGCTCAAAACTCATTTTTTAATCATTTCAATCATTATTTCATTTCAATCAATACCTTACAATTAATATATTTTACGTGCAACGATTTTAAAACTTTAAAACCCGTGTACAACTACATATAAAGTTAGAGATAAGCACCAGATTTTATTTTTCTAGACGATAAATTAATAACTTCGGCAGTGCAACATCATGGCACATTTTCAATATTTGTAACACGTTCTTCAGAATTAATTAAATTGAACGCGGTGGAAAGGTCTAATGTCCATGCCTGCTAGGGTGAATTCCACCGTACGTTCGTCCAGTACGCCGTGCAGCGGGCGCATATTTGTTTACACGCTTTCTTCACTTAGGTACGTTGTTAAGATTCCCAAATTATTTGTCTTCTTCTTCTTTTCGTAGATAATCGACCACCACAACACGGGCATGTGCCTAGCATGGTGGTCGAAAAATCCCCAATGTATGTAATGAAAAATCTAATGAATAAAGAAAACTTAAAAAAAAAAAAAAAAATAGGGTAAATTCGACAGTAGGTTTGTGCAATACACGGGTCGTGAGTCGCTATTTGTATACACGACGTTAAGATTCTGAATATATTTTAGGGTATATTGTCATCGTAAGGCGCGGTGTACCCGCTCAAAAATAAGAAGATTGAGAGATATGTAAATACAAATGTTAGAGAGAGAGCGCGCAAATATTAAAAACGATAATATTGATAAATGTTTAATACAACATGACTCGTTTGAAATATAGCAATAATCTCGCGGGGAATGTCTAAAATAGCGTTTAAAGAAACACTGTGAATTTTTTCATACATATAACTTGTAAAGTAACCGAAAAAAGGTGTTTATAATAATTTTTGGAGCATACTTTGCGATTTTTTTCTATCGAGGGAATTTCATATAATTACCGTTTCGACGTGAAATGTATTGATATTATCTTCAAGAATAACATATATTTTTAACGAGATTAAAAAGTTAAAGAATTTAATGAAAATACGTTATCAATCGGTAGAAATGCGAGAAGTAGGGCTTTAAATGTCTTACTGATTCAATTTTTAAACTACCTTGGAAGCATGTTTTCGGTGTTTTTTGAGTACACAATCTCGTTTACAAGTTAAAAAAATAAAGAATTTGACCTCTTGGAAATACACAATATCATTTTGTGGAACTATATAAGTTATAACTTACTATATTGTGATTGTGTCGTGAGCTATTTCGCAGGGATACAGTGGTATGTGATTGGTTATCCCTTTTCCTTGCGTGCCTTGTTTTTCCTACACATATTATCATCCAACTCCAGCTAACGCCATTTCATCTCATTTCGTTTAGACAAGGATAGGTTGAAAAGTAATGTACACATTGTACAGCGCGAACAAAATGACCTTCAGAAGTGCTCCAGGTGGAATATAAAAGTGACATCTCTATATGTAAGCGCAAGTTTGAGGTCGTTGAATTCGTCCAATGTATTTTGAGAAGTGGAAGTATGGAGACGTGTTTTAGTGTTATGTCAACGCAAGGTAAACAGCGCGAATTTTTAACTGCTGAAAAAGTGACTCCTACAGAGATTCATCATCGTTTAAAGGATGTTTATGGTGATGATGCCGTCGATAGGTCTATTGTAAATCGATGGGTAATACATTTAGTTTGAAGACACATTAATGTCCACTTCAATTCTATTTCTCCAATGTCGTTCATCTTCCGAGCCGTGTTCACTTCTTGTGTGAATGTAAACCTATTCATAGTGTCGCTATGTAATCTGATTTCTCAGAAAACGTGTCATTCCCTGACGTCATACGTTATCTAAAAGATAAAAACCTTATAATTATACACATTGCCTTATGTATGGCATTATTTAAATACAGCTGTTTAATTTTTTTAACTTGACAGGTAGAACAATATAATAAAATCCTGACCTACGTCTTAATTGTATTGTTATATTATTGTATAATGAATAATCTGGCTTCAATTTGTTCTTCTTGTCTTATAATTACAATAATTCATTTATGGGTACCGCCGCCCCGGGAACCATTTATTGAATAGCAAATGTTTCGTTACGTTTGGTGACTTAGCAGGGGTGCTCATGGGGTGAGGTTTGACTTGTGTGGCTGGTTGATTTTGAAGAGACTGGTTGAGGAAGACCTTTTCAACTATCAATAAGGACTCTCTCGAATCATCCCCTTTGCACCACAATCAGAAAGGGTGGATTCATACGCTCGTCACTCCTGGACATACTAACTCGCAGATTCCAACCCATCACTCATATATTTTTCCCTCTCAGATCTAGTTCTCATTCCTTTCCGTAAAAAACCCTCTACACAGCATCCCCAAAGCTGACATAGGCCCTATGGGAAATAATTTTTCTTAGAGACTCCTATGTGGAGCTAATGCAAAAAAAATCTTTCAGAAATCAACGGTTGATTCATATAATTTCTTAGATTATATCAAAAATACAACCAATTCTAGATTTCCTCCTTTTGTTAAGAAATTAAGAGAATTGTATAAAACAAAAACAAAAACCATTATTTATAATTGAGAAAACAGAATGTACATAAAACAAATTAAATTCATGACAGAACATATAAACAATAAAGAATAAAATTACCCGTGACATATCAGAGAGTATTATTTTATGTAATTTTTTATATTATTTATTAAAATATTGACTTTTGACATCACTTTGGTGTAATTGTATTAAGTATTTTGTTCCAGTTATTCCAATAAGCGCCAATATCAATTTTTTGGGGGATGTTTTTACGATTTCGCCTCAAAATTAGGCCTCTGAATCAGGATCTTCCAAATTCTAAATGAACCTTTCAATTTCGATACAGCTTTTATTGATTTTCCTGGACCAATATCATTTTTCGTAAAATTAAAACTTGCGAAAATGAGAAAATTCTTCATTGTTCTCATGAAATTTGAAAAACTGCCATTGGCTCTTCTAGAAGCAAACTATAGAAATATTAACATGAAAATTGACCACCTGGAATTGACATATAGAACAAAGCCTTCTTCGTACAGAAGAAAGACACAAACAACATGCTGATGATACGAAACAGGTGGCAACATGATCGAAATTACGCGTCTGACTTTATAAGTGATTCTGAAGTGGAAGTCAGGTTTGATAAATTTAATCACAAGTCTTTTAATCAGATCGTGTGTTGACACGGTCGTTATCGCATGACTCAAGTGTTTCGGGTTTTTCCGTCTTAAATAATAATATTTTTTAAAAACACTGAATCGGCTGTGTGTTCATTATCTGTAATACAACAGTAAATAATACAACCAGCGACCTTCACTGCGATGCCATTACCTAACATAACATTACCAAGTTTTGCTATCATTTCGACTGAATTCTTGTTTACGTCTATTCCTTTTCTATTTCTTCGTCTATTTTCTTTGCTGTTTCGTTTATTTCTTTACCTTTATTCTTTCTCGTAGTTGTCAGGTTAACGAGGTTCTACGATGACACTTCTTTCCTATTGTCTTTTCTTACATCTAATCTATCACCATCTTCCATCATCAGTCATTAGTATCCCGAAGCTGCCTGCAATCTCCTGGTTCCGTTGCTTTGTATTTCCACGTGTACCACCTGACTTGTCGATCTTGCCACTAATTACTGAGTTAAGCTTTATCCGTGATTAATTTTTGGGTTAATACGCCGTTTTGCGCTTCCTCATTCGTTAGCTAATGTTACTGGGTCCATCATCAGGGTAGATTTGTAGAATGTGGTGAATTTTGTGTTTATGTAGAAGTAATACCGTATTACAACCGTTAATAAAATCTTGTGAGGTTTTCTACCTAACAAACACTTCCACCATAATCTGCACATCTGCCCTGATGACGAACACTGTAACGCTTTTCAAAACGTTGGCACAAAATGGAGGAATCGAAACACAGCATAATAACACCACAATTAAACACGATAGTGATTAGATACAAGTGATTAGATACAATGTATCCTAATTTTTCCACCTGTAAAAAATATATAAGAACTACTTACGAGCCTGCTATAAAAGACAGGTTGATGTTTTTTCATTTGAAGATGTTTATGCAAATAAATCTGATGACATGGGCCAAAGATTTGAATGAATATGTGAATTATCATGCGTGAAATAATGATTGATGTTAAAAGATTTGGAGTAACGTCGGAGTAACTCAAGGAACTAAAGTGATACCTGCAGTAGTTGAAACAAAGATTTGATGATTCAATACATAGCTCGGCTATTATCGGATGGTCGATTGAAAATTTTATTTAACTAATAACTAATGGAAAATAAATTTTTTTCTTTTACAAACAATATTTGTATGTTAATACCGTTGACGTCAAATAAATAAAACCAGTAATACCTACAGGTTTTAGTGTCAGGATATCCATCGCTTGTGTCCATACAGCAAATGTTTATTATCATGAATATTCAATTTTTATTATTTTGCCTTCGACAGTTTGCTTTCGACAGCCAAGATGTATTGGTTTATTCATTTTCTTACTTGCTACGTTGTACGGTTCCATTGTTATCTTTCACAATCTGGTCACATGTTAACTGAAAGTCAGATAAAAGTAAAATTGTGAAGATTGATGGACGATAAGGCTATCGGTGATTGTGTCACTAAGGAATTTGTGATAACTAATTAGGGGGAAACCAGTTATAAAAAATCTATTTAAAATTTCAAATTGACCTCTTATTTAAAATTGATTTAACATTTTCACCCGAATCATATTCACTTCTTTTTCAGTTTATTTTCACAACAACTCTAATTATTCTTCTGTTCTCCGGGTCTTTTGGTACATAGCTTCCTTCTAACTATTCAAATTCATTCTCTATTTTTGGCAAGGATTTACCATTTTAACCCTGTGATCTACTTGATATTGTCGAAATAAAAAATCAACTTGAGTACAATTCATCCATCTAGAACACGCATTATAATATTCATGTACAAGCTATTGAAAGAATACAAAATAAATTCTTACATTTTTTAAGTTTTAAAATTGGTTTTTCAGCAATTTTGTTGATCTGCAACACTATTTTAAATGAAATTAAATGCTTAAATTGTCGGAAAGAATGAAGGATTTTTATTGAATTGGAATTTCCATATAAATTTTTGAATGTTGCAATTGGTAGTCCAGAATTGTTTGCATTGATTAGCTTTCGGATTCCACACTACGTAATACCAGTAGCCGTGATTTATTTCAGTGCAGAAACTACTAATGGAGGGAAATAATTCTACCAAGTCAGTGGACATCTATATTTTATCATTAAACAAATACATAATGTTTTTACTGAAGTAGTTCAGTCATGTATAATGTTTACTAGTCACATGTAAGAGCCCCTAAAAAGGGCGTTAATAAATAAATCATTTTATTTTCCACATTGTACCATTTTACACCTTGTACTTTACCAGTTTTAAAATTTTTTTTAAGAACAATGATAAAAAATATAGAGTTAGGTGTATAACAATAGTTATAAAAACAGTGTTGAAGGTATTGATTTTAAGCAATCCATTTTTGCACACGACGGAGAAATGTCATTTTAAACCCTGACTTTGAGGTCAATTTTATCAATAATTGACGATAGCCTTGTTACTCTCTGATTCTTCGATCAGATACCGTAAGATATAGGCTAGGGAAACATGCAAATTGTGGCTACAATTCTTGATAAATTATTGATGATTCCATAACCAATTTTGAAGGTGTTTTTTTTTCTAGTGTTTTATCAATCTCCAAGTCAATATACGACAAGTGTCCACTCCAGTGGGATCTCTGATATGTTGCTCGGGTAACGACCGACAATTTTGAAATCATCAATGTGTGTCCTTGTACATATCTCAACCTTAAACTCAATTAATCATTCTGTATCTTCGACTCTGACCTTCTCAAAAGAAGCTATTTCTAGGAGAAGCAACAAAAACGAGATAATCTCTGTGGTGTACCTTATCATAAAGTGTTCTTATCACAAAACGTATTCTTGGCTATCGGCTAATGATACCAAATTAATTAAGATATGAGATACGCGATGGCAAAATCATATGCGTTACGTAGTCATCAATGTCACAAATGGACTAAGGGTGTCCGGTGCTTTGTCCTTTTTCAAAATTTTTAAAAGAATTTTAGATTTCTTTCGGCAGTTTTACAGTGTTGTGTTGACAGTGTCATACTGTTTTAAGTGTAATTTTTTCAGTGTTATAGTGAAGTTTCAGTGGGTACTGCCTGCTTCTCTTACCTTCATGCAATTCAATAGGTAATAACCGAATATCGCCATCAATCATTACTCTTCCCAATGCTGACAGATTTATTAATTCTAAAATTTAGTTTTTTCGTTTCGTGAAAGATTGTGCAACTTTGTTAGTATTTTCTGGCCTTAGTGCAAACTTCAGACAAAATTGATAAACAAAATTGGACTTGTCTTCACTGCCAGACATTTCGTGATATATTTTTTAGATAAAAATTTGTTATTATCATCGTTATGTGCAAAATTGTAAAGGATAAAAATATACGTTCGAAATTTTTGGTTTCGATTTGATGGATACGAATCATTACAAAGCTGATGATAAAACAGATTTAGATTATAATTGTCAATTCTTTCAATTTTTAGTTGTTGAAAAAATTGATTTTCTTCTGTTTTCCTAGGACAGTAGAACATTCTCTAAATGTCAACCTGGTGAAATCCCTCTAATGAATATGAAGATTTTGGTTAATGTGGGTTTAAATTTGTTTAGTTAATCGATATGAATACCAATTCAAAAGCTTTAATTTCGTTACACCTTCCACTGTATTCCAGTGACTTAAAACGATCGCATCCATGACTCAGATTTGCAGTATATAGTATATCCTGAATCCACAATATGCATTCCTTTCTCTTGTTCTAATTGACCAAGTTTATTTTTATTTCGCTTTATTTTCAAAGGACAAATGGTCATCTTAGAATCCTTTTTAAACCTCAGCAATGATGCCACATTTGTTGTTTCTTACACTGCTCGCGTTTGAGTCATATTTAACTCTGTCCACAGCGTAAAATGTAAATAATTGCTCGCAATTAATAATAAATATTTATTCAATATTGAGAAAGTCTAATCAACATTGGCAATAAACGCGATATAATTGCCACCACGTATAAGGGAAATAGTCTGCAACGAAACACGTCACACTGCCCATAGAAGCGTAAAAAAATACCTTTAAAATTATACAGCCTTAAATATACAAAAAAAAACACTTCACGAGCATTAAACGGTGTTTAGTTATACATTGTATAATGACTGTATATTTTTTTTATGTGAAACGTTACTAATTAAAAAAAAAATTGTTATTATGTTGGTAACATTGAACTTCGATAGATCTGCGCATGCGCATTTTAATAGAAAATGTTAGGGGTAAGCTTTTTTTTCAACTTTTTTCATGTTAGCTTAAAATACTGCAATATTTAAACACTAAAGTACATTTCAAATACAAAAATCTAAAACCTAATTTTATCTAGTTTCTAGAATGTTATCTGTTTTTACGAAACCTTCAAAAATAAGAAACATCTGGGACATTTAAAAAACCTTAAAAAAATTCCGAAAAATCGTTGAGAAATTTAAAAAAAAAAACGAGTATAAACAACAGCTAAAATACCTCTTTTGCCAAAAAGCATATATCTTTCCATTAACACGTGTTTCACATACACGGTCGTTTATCAATTGAATAAAAATTTAACGATGTTTTTTAGAATTTTGGTAAAAAAGGGTATAAAGTTAGATTTTTGAATTCCATTCTTAAAGAGCTTCAAAGGGTTTTACATCTGATGACGTCACGATAGTTGTCAATCTCTCCACAATACTTCACAATGGCGCTGTGATCGGGGTCAAATTACGTCACAAGCATTTACATCGATTGGTGTTTTACGATTTATTTATTGGACAAATAACCATTCACAACAAAACCTAGATAAAAATATAGAATCGTTAGCTGATACTCTATCTGATAATAGTTCATAATATTTTTACCATATTTCCTTATTTCAACAACAAATCACGTAACTACAATTACGTATCTACGTTCAACGTAGTAACAAATTAGTCACGTTGGGTAGCATCCCGCGTGACATGCAAACTCAAAGGCCAATTCAACATGCACAGCTTAAACTCATCTGCGTTGATCACAACAGTATCCTTGGTCGATTGTCACCAGATTCATCACTTTGGATAGGGTTCTATCTTCGATCTACCATGTTCTAAGCTTTCAAAGTTTGCAAAAACGAATTTTCGTAATCGATTTAACAATTTTTGATTTTGACTTTCAGTATTATTGTGTAAAGAATTTGATTTATTAAATTTTAATAGAAATATTTTAATAGGACGTAGCCCTAACTTGGAATTGGATTAGGGAAATGCAACTAAAACCTTACGCAATGAATTATTATGCCCTTCTGGTTGCATAATATGGTTCTATTTGCATATTTAGATATGTTCTAAAATGGTAAGTATACATCCTATTTGACGAACTCCGTAGTCCAGTGGCTAAGACTCTTGACTCACAATCCGGAGGTCGCGGGTTCGAGCCCGGCGTGCGCAAATAAATTTTATTTGATTAATTTGTGTTATTTCACAATTAATTCATTTAAAATAATATATAGTATATTTGCGGCACGTTCCAGAGTGGAAGATACTCTCTGTATCGCCCTGGTGTAAGACCACCATTCAGAATTGAAACGTTGCTTGAAAATGGCTTTAGCCGTGTTTGGTGACCAGATCTGAATAGCCAGGTACTTCAACCTTCCTCTTCCCCACCTCCTTCCCCACCCCACTACCTTCAGCCTCACAATATACTCCAATTGGGGATGCCATAGTCTCACTGGCTCCAGACGGGAGCAGTTGAGATTCTTGTGCGGTATTCACTGTAAAAAAAAATTTTTTTTTTTTTTTAAATATGTTCAATTAAAATACTTTAGACAAGGTTAAACCTATGTCAAACCAAAGTGACGAACTATAATGCGCCTCGTAACAACGATCAACGGCAGATACAAATAAAATAGAGAGTGTAAGTGATATTAGAAAGAACCATTTAAAATAAATGGAGCTTGATTTTAGAATCAATTTTCGTCTGTGGATCTATGGAAGTGCAACGTTTCTGAAAATTATTTTGGTTATAGAAATGAGCAAAAGAAATCTGGTTATGGAAATTTGGTTATAAAAATCTGGTTATAGAAATGAGCCAAATAAATCTGGTTAAAGAAATTTGGTTACGGAAATGAGCATAATAAATCTGGTTACAGAAATGAACAAAATAAATCTGGTTATAGAAATTTGGTTATGGAAATGAGAAAAATAAATCTGATTGTAGAAATTTAGTTCTAGAAATGAGCAAAAGAAATCTAGTTATAGAAATGATCAAAAGAAATCTGACTATGGAAATGAGCAAAACAAATCTGGTTATAGAAATTTGGTTAAAGAATGAGCAAAATAAATTTGATTGTAGAAATTTGGTTATAGAAATGAGCAAAAGAAATCTGTTAATAGAAATGAGCAAAAGAAATCTATTTATAGAAATTTGGTTATAGAAGTGAACAAAATAAATCTGTTAATAAAAATTTGGTTATAGAAGTGAACAAAATAAATCTGTTAATAAAAATTTGGTTATGGAAATGAGCAGAAGAAATCTTGTCATAGAAATGAGCAAAAAAAAATCTGTTTACAGAAATTTGGTTATGGAAATGAACAAAAAAAAAGTGGTTGTGCATTCAAAGGCCGTTTTATCAGTTAGAACTTTAGAACCTTGTCCAACTGAAGTGACGAGATGAATGGAACGAGCTCTGCTAGGTGTTATACCCTGTAGGTATTTTACTTTTAACAATGGATAAACAACAGTCGTAGTTCCATTGTTTGTGTCAGCTGTTTGTGTTTTGTTTCACCTGACGCTTCTGTCTCATTCTAACGAACTGTCAATTCATTTATTCTGATCTAGTGGGTTCACATGATTAACTTCTAATACCTACTCTATTCGCCACAAAAAATCTTTACATAAATGTTTTATAGTTGCATTTTTTAGAAATCACAATTGGGCAAAGATAGAAAGTTAGAAAAGAGCTTAAAACATATATATCTCCGAAGAAGAAGATTATACTGAAACAGAACAAGACACAAAAATATAAAAAGTTGACGGTCGAAACTCTGACTCATTGACAGGGACACTGCCATCTCATGAGACATGTGCAGTTTTTTTTCTTTTACATTAGCTCCACACAGGAGGCCTTGAGAAAAAATAATTCCCCTCAGGGTCTATGTCATCTTTGGGGATGTTGTGTGGAGAGCCTTTTTAGGAAAAGAGAGGAGAGGAAGTTCAGAGAAGGAAAAAGGCATGAGGGATGGCTAGAAATCTTGGGATCAGTGTATGCAGGAGTTACGGACGTATGTATCTATCCCTACAACTGCGGTGCAAGGCCATATTCAGAGAGAGTACGGCTAGGGAAGTCAAAGGGATTCCCTCGATTATTCTCTCCCTATCCGGCCTGCCATGTAGCTGTTGGGCAGGCGCATCCTCCCCCAAGATTCGTGTTTATCCCATGTACCCATTCTTACCACTTCGGTGCAAGGAGAGATCGAAAGGACTCCTTTAACAAGTCTTTCTCGATCAGGTCCGGCATACAGTAGGTGGTAGGTAAACGCATCCGCCGACAAGACAAATGAAAACGCACCTCCTGAACTCTTGCACCCCTGCGAAGTCATCAAACGTAGCAAACCACTTGAGGTGACCTACGACAGAGGTGTTGGTTATCCAATAAATGGTTCTCGGGGCAGCAGTACCCGGCTCGCCTCCCAAATTGATGAACTTCTTCAAAGGATCCAGGTACTATTAAAGGAATGAGGAGATGTGATAGAACCATCCGTAAAATCATTCAACAATTAGCCCTTTCTTTCATTTGTTAAAAGGTTAGTAATTGGTTCCGAGTGGTTTTTAGACACTTCTAATCCCACTTTTCACTGAGAAAAACTTTTAAAAAATGTTTTGCAATATCGATATTATGGAAACCATAACAATATACTACTGGTAACTGTGAACTCTGCAAACAATGGGATCTCTCTAGAACAATGCAAGGCAGCAATATTCTCTTTCTATAGTCTAACAGACCTGACTCGTGCGAGGGACCTTGTCTCTGAGACCATTCTTGCTTCTACGTTGGTCTGTTAGACTGGATTTGCGTTGTTTAAATAGAACGAGATCATTTTTAATTAGTTTTATTGACAGATGTATTGCTATCAATCAAATTTTAAAATCAATATCGCAAACCAGATTAAATGTGCTGATTGTGATTGCATTAGACATTAGACCATGCAGTAGAAAAAAGTTGTGAATTTAAAATTCTTGTTTTGATTACCAAAAGGTCAAAATATTTCCACTTTACAATAAAATCCAAATATATTGAATATTTTTGAACGCTTCCGTAAAGTAAAAACTGTTTTTGAAATGTGAACAAATATGCTTTCATATTTTATTATTAGAAATAAACATATAATTTTTTAAATATGAAATTTTTAAATTAAATATTAAAAGCTTTAAAAATGACTCACCATAATTTTAATTATTAAACAGCCGAGAATTTAAATTTAGTCGAACGATAATCTTGCGACCGTACCGTTACAACTGTACAGGGTGGTTCCGATGAGAAAGATTAATTATTTTCCATACCAGCATTTTAACACAATAAGTCAATATCGATTTTATTTTATTAAAAATTTGCTTTGATAAATACCTACATTCAAAAATGCTCAAACTCGTGGTGATAAAACTATTAAAATTATGTACTTTTTGTAATTATTTTTTGATCACAAGTACTTAAAATTTTTCAATAATGTCTAAGAAAAATAAGAATATATATTTTTTTAAATACATATATTAAATTAAATTGTATGACCGTAAATAAATAGAAAAACTGGAGTATTTTCTTCACAAAACAAGGGCGCGTAGATGTGTTTAAAGATTTTATTTCAACTAAAATTAAAATTATGAAAAGTAGCTTTCCCAAATAATTTATTGATTTATTTTACTGCATGATTAAATGATTTGAAATGTATGTTGTATAATACAAAATTTTGTTTGAAAATTTAACGAATCTGCCAACGAACTACGGTAAAACCTTATTGTGCTAAAAAAAACATATTTTATCAAAATTTAAAACATAGCTTTACTAGATAAAAGAACAATCTTTCGAAATCAATTTGTAATTTTGTTGTGGAAAAGAGTCAAAACGTCTAAAATTTGATTTAAAAATAACATATTTCCGGTTTTGGTTAATCCCTCTAAACTAAAATTAGTGTTAATGAAAAAAAAACACACACACACACATATATTTTATTATATAAATTTATGTAGATAATATAAATATAGTCTCCTCACTTTTTGTCGTTTTTTGTTTAAAAAAATTACAAGTGTGCAGTTTATATTTGCAGTAGAAGAAACACCAATTCTAGGTGCGCTTCAGTTTTCTATCAAATTCTAATAAGGTGACAAGCTTAACAACATGATGGTTGTCCTCTTCTGCTGAATACAATTTCTTAAAAAGCTGAAATGGTGTTAGAATCGGCATTTAGCGGAAACTTTTCAGCTGACAAAAAACAAAATGGCCATTCGGTGCCTTCACCATGCCTACTTAAATGTCTGCAAAATGACTGGGTCTAAAAGAGATATTTTTAAGAATATTGACACTGGAGTGAAGCCGGCTAGTAATTACTAGAATGATGTTATATTTATCGTTTTCAGAGATATTTTTACCGATATTATTATTTCATCACCTTGGAATTTGTTTACAAAATGACATTATTTACAACACCATTTTATTTATCAATCACGTATTTTTCTCTATTGATTGATCAATTATTAATTGCTGTTTTAATTTTTGATAAATTCAGATAAAATTTTAATTACATGATTAGTTTTAAGGTCTAAAGTCCAAAAGCTTGGAAGAAAGTATTTTTTATTAAAATTCAATTTTGAACATTTCAGCGTTTTATTTTTAGGTACCTATCTAGCATTTGACATAAGTATTGTGTTTGACGGTACATCCATATTTAAATCCGTCATTATAATAAATTAGAAAACTGCAAATTTAAAAATATAGTATTTTTTAAAACGTAAGAAAAAATCCAGACTTCTAGTCTTACATGGTGGAATCCAGAAGCTTAGCAATGCAAGCAATTCTTTAATATCAACTATAGGTATCATTTTTTTTTTACAAATAAATCTTTGGGGATGCTGTGTGGAGGGGTTTTTTTAAGGAAAGGAAGGAGAGGAGCGTTCTGGGAAGGAAAAAGGTTTAAGGGGTGGGTGGGAATCTGGGGTTCAGTGTGTCCTGGTCATCCGCCTCCAAGACTTAGAAAAACCTCACCCCATGAACCCGGGCACCCCTGCTAAATCACCAAACGTAGCGAACCACTTGGGGTGACCTATGGCAGAGGTGTTGGTTATCCAATAAATGTTCCCGGGGCGGCGGTACCCATTTCCGCTTCCCAAATTGAATTTAGTATTTTATATACAAATTCCAAGTCAGTGAAAATCCTGCTGTCTGAGAATTTAAGCATATTCATATCATTTAAAATAGTGTTGTAGTTCAACATAATTGCTGGAATACCCATTTTAAAATTTAGAAAACCTAAGAATTTATTTTGTATCTTTTCAACAGCTTTTATATGAATATTATAATGTGGGTTCCAGACGTGAGAATTGTATTCAAATTGACTTCTAACTAAGACAAAATGTTAGTATCTCAAGAGCGTTGTTATCAATGTTGTAATTATAGATCACTTAATATCTTACCAAAACAACTCACATAAGTAGTCCAAATCGCAACAAAGTACCTACAATAATAGGTTCTTGTCAAAGTAAAAACGGCTTACACTAAACTTTTGCCGTTATTCCCACAAACTCCAATAAAATACTGCCCATTGTGTTCGCGGTGCACGCCAAAAGCGGCAATATTGCAAAGCGTCTCCCCACAAAGTTTGACGAAATTCCCTTCGCGTATGGTGACCCCGCAAACTCACCCGTCACGCCAAATGCGACTCTACTGCAGAACGTTTTCTTACAAGATGAATTGAAAATCGTTTGCAGTTGAAGTGTTGGTCTGGCAATTAACCTAAAAACGGCGGAACCGTCTGCGGTTACCTCGCCACTACTCCACGGGGCTTTTTGTTAATCTTAACTTAAATGTATTGGACAAGTTAGCCGATGACATTGTAACATTGTTGATGATTTGATATTTTTTGTAAGCTTGATGGCGTTAAAACTAAACACCCACCACATGAAAGTTTAGTTTGGGTCTAGACGGGTACTGAACCCTTAACTTCCTCGTTAGGTCATGGAAGCAATCAGAACCACACACCTTATAATTATTATTTGTATTGTGTAATATACTAGGTGTTCTGCATACTTCATCAATTCCAACGTTCGTAGACTAGAGCCAGCTATTGCACAGAATTTTAACAAATCACCACATATCAAAGTTATTTATCAAATTCTGTTAAGGTTCTCTTCAAGTTCTGTTATAATTTCAGTTTTGTGAAAAACTGGTCAATAATTGTTTACTTACAGAACTTGACTAGAAACTTTACAGAACTTTTAACTTTGAATTTTTATGATGGGCGTATGAATCACTGCTGCGTAAGTTTTTGGGTTGAGAGAGTCCGGCTGTCGCATCCGCCACCAAGACCTTTATAAATCTTACCCCATGAACCTTGTCAACCATGCTAAAACACCAAACGTAGCGAATGAATGATTCTCGAGGCGTCGGTGCACATACCCGAAATCCGCATCCCAAAAGAAAATTAGAAAATTGGCTCTCTTAAAATGAAATAATATGTGTCTTCTTCTCCTTTGTGTGCCCTATCAGGTCCGCAATCGCTCTGGTAAATGTATCTCTATCTTGCGCTCCCGGAATAGCTCCTCCACACTTCTAATACCAGTCGCAGCCTAACATTTGTTTCCTACCAGGTCCTCGGTGACCCTCTTACTTGCCTTGATAGGTGCCTAACATATTGTGCATAGAAACAGTAAAAATTCCGTCACTCGGAAAAATGCAATGTTACCAGTTTTCAGAATCATCTAGATCAGTAAGTTTACCAAACAATCTCGATCGGTTCCAGAAAAGATTACTTGGCAATTTCACAGAATCCATGTCTTTCGCTTCTGGGTACGTGTTTCAAGTCGATCACCATTTCCTCGAAGATGTGCAAATACCGGAGGAACAATCAACATTACAAGAAGACAATGGTGTTGTGCAAAAAAAAACTCAAAATATACAACATTTCGCAAGACCTCGATCGAGAAAATCAAAAAACAATAATAATTTTATTTGCTGATTTCTTGTTTTTTATTTCACCGATTTGAGATGTTTATTGGTAGGTAGTACAAGATGTGATGATGTTAATTAATTCGGGTCAGGTATTTCGCAATAATTAATTAACTGGGCAGGTAGCTGTGATTGCAAAGATCGTGTCGATTGATTTTCATCGGGAAGCGATCATTTAGTAAAGTGACTTTGAGTGGTGCAGTGAACAGTGGACTTAATCGTCGAGCTTTTCATTTCTGTAGGTAGGTAGTTATTTTCTACTTATTATACGTTACTAATGCAGACCCTTGAAAAATCGTGAGATATTCATAGAGATATACTAGAGATATTATAATTGTAGTATTTGTGAATCTGGAAGTATTTATAAAATATTTACACTCAGGTTCATTACATTAGAGACGATCAGGAATTTTCCATTTGAATTAAAACCTGTGAACTTTCAAAATCATTATTCAGATTTTATATATCAAACATTTAAGGCTGTCAAAATTGAAAATTATTATTTTTATTTTTTATTATTTGTTTATCTTAAAATTGCTACATATTATAATATTACTGGTCTTCCATTAAAAGCATTAGCTTGTGGATGGAAGAAAAGTTTACATTTTTTCATATGTGTACAAATACAGTCACGTGTACAGTTAATACAATGCAGTTAAAACAGTTAATACATTTCATATATGTACAATTACTATTTACTATAGTCATGTATTTCAATATATAGGTGCACTTAATAACTTAATACAGACAAATGGCAATCAGACCCGTAAACTAAAAGATACAAACATAGATGTATTCAGTAAGAAGAAAAGTAAGTGTGATTTAGTGTGACATTCTCTAAAATACTTTTTGATGAAGTTCAACAATTGAACTTTGTTTCTTATGCTTCTGATTTCTATTGGTAGGTTATTGAAAAAGAATTTTCTTTGGTGAGTATAATGGTGTTGGGCAAATGAAGTGTTTAATTTGGGGCATACAAATAATGTTTAAGTCTAGTACGATTTTCGGTTATGAATGAGTATTAGTCTTTTTTTTATAATTTGTACGATTGAATTTTTTATAAATAAGTTTTTAAATATTGGGACTTTGAATTCTTCGAATATGCGATCAGTTGGGAAGTCTGGAAGTTTTTAAGTATAATTTTTATTATTAGTTTTTGAACAATTTCTATGGGGGTCAGACTAGTTTTGTAAGCTGCTCCCCAACTGATACAAATCAGTTGAAACATTGACTGGTCAGTGACTGAATTGGCATCGTGTCTATGTCCCAGCCAGGCAACATGAGTTCATTTCCTCGTCTGGCTAAATCCTCCATCACGACAAAAGCAACATTTTTCGATTAATTTGGTGATAGTAGGAGATTTTCAAATATTGTCAGGTTATTCGTAATCGGGGAATATTTGTCTTTGTTAAAAAAAAGCATTATTATAATTAATTGAAATAAAATAATTTTCGTACTTAAAATATCGTTTGTCTGATATGGTCAGATATTTTTCGGTTCCAGTTTTGAAAATTAAAATTTCTTTGAATTTGAATAATTTTACGCATTACGCAGAAACACGAAGGAATATTTCACATCACTCATACACCGACAACCAAAATTAGAACGTTTAATTAATTATTTTCTCACTAAGTATTGAGAAGCAATCATTTAAAAATATTCGTTTTGTAAATAGACTAATGTAAAGTGTTACGCATTTTTAACGTTTTATTTGGGTGATTCTAGCCCAGTATATAATTTTAAAGGTAATTTTCTTCGTACCTAAAGAGCAGAATTTTAATAATAGATATAATTCCAGTGGAGTGCTAGTGACTAAATAATCTATGAATGCTTCTTTCATTCTCCATAAAAATTGCCACAGAGCAACGCCCGAGCCCCCTAGATGCCCCCTCTAACACCCAACAAAGTCTGCTTATTACAATATTCTAATAATGTGTTATCTTTTTCTCTTTCCAGGATGTTAGACACCGGCACCTCTCCGTCCGGTCGCCAGCGGCAATCTCCTCCCTCCTACCACCGCTCCTACGAGCAGTACGTCCACCAGGGCACCTCCAGCCCGTCCAGTCTGCACCCTCCCAACCCCGATCAGAGCCACCAGAACCAGTCTCAACAACAGACCATGCAACAACAGCACGATTCCATCCTGTCAACATCCCAACAACAACAACAACAACAAATGATGTCGCACAACCAACAGACCATATCAGATCTGAACATGCAGCAACAGAGTCATCTACAATCTCCCCATCTTTTAAACTCGATCAAATCAAACGAAGAGATGCAATGGTCTACGTTGGGACATCACGGTATGACTTACAATCTGGATTATGGTGCAAGATCCCATTACGATCCTACCAGATTGAGCATGGCAGATTACAGGATACAGTTTGAAGGGGTGAGGGAGTACCAAGGGTCTCCCTATCCAAGGGCGGCTTTTGGGGGAAAAATTGGACAAGCAAAGGCTTTGAAGGAGGCCAGAATCAGGAGGCCGATGAACGCCTTTATGGTGTGGGCTAAAGTGGAGAGGAAGAAGCTAGCTGATGAGAATCCAGACCTGCATAATGCAGACCTCAGCAAGATGTTGGGTGAGTCTCAGTTTTATTTTTTATACGTGTCTGTTAATGAAATTATGTGATTAAGACTGTATGATCGGCGAAAGATACGATTTTTTCAATTTCCGAAATTGTAAGCCCTTCATGCACATGCTAGTATCTACTATTTATCGTTTGCAATAATTGTTTTATTCACGTAAATAGCAAATAATATTGGACCTAGAACTGTCCCTTGAGGGATTCCTAATTCTAGATCGGAAATCGCGTATACTGTTATTTTCTTCCCTTTTAATTTTGAAACCTACGTATATTATAACAACTAATAATTTTCCTAAATCAAAGTTCCTGATAAAAGTCTTGTATAATTTACAGATAGTATCTTTTATGCAGGTAGATTTTTACAAAACATGACTTAGAAGAGATTAATATGAAATTACTATGCAATTTTATTCATTTATATGAAAGGTGATTACATTTAATGTCGGTTTTTCTTAATTCATATGGTTAAGTGGGATAAATATACGACAAGTTAATCTTATGCGTCATATTTTATATGTACAATAAATGCAAACACTCTTTTTTTATTGTGAGATCAATCAAATGTCATTTGCGACAGAAATAGGAATCATGTAAATAACTTATACCATTGCATCAAAAGACAAAAATGCAATTTTACGACGAACAAAATAATTAATTGAAGAACCGTTCTTCTCCGCTAAGTATCTGGCTATTTATCTAATTATTTATATATTTATTTACGCCCTTTTTCGGGGCTTTTATTGTGCAAGAGATTAACGCTACTTGTTCAATTAAGCAAGCCAAGTTTTAATACTTGTATAAAAACTGAGTACCTATACCTTAATTTCGTCTGCGCATCATAGATAGTGAAATCTGTCGTTGTTTAAGTTTCTCGCTATTCCAATACCTTTAACTGTGACATTTAATTTGTTGATAAATTTGGGTATTAGGCTCTGAAGAGATAAACCCATAGAATTTTGTTGTGGGCGTGTTCGTGGTCCCAAAAAAAGCTCAAATTTTCCTTACTTTGGTAAAAATTATTAAACATTTTTTAATGTCGAAATTATTATTTTTTTAACGTTAGTCCCCACAGGAGGCTCTGAGTACAAAATATCCTCAGTTCCTATTAAATCTTTGGGGATGCTATGTGGAGGGTAAGAAAGGAGAGAAAGTTCTGGGAAGGAAAAAGATAGGAGGGCTGGGTAGGAATCTTGGGGTCAATGTGTCCAGGAGTGAAGGACGAATGAATCCATCCTTCCCACTGCGGTACAAGGGGGTGGGTCAAAGGAGTACGGCTGGAGTACAAAAGATCTCCCTCAACCAGTCTCTCCCGGTCCAACCCGCCACAGTAGCTGGGCAAACTCATTCGCCGTCAAGACCTATACAAACCTCGCCCATGAACTCAGGCATCCCATGTACCCGCCTGTTATAGGAATCCAATGGTCTTATTTGAGGCGCTCAGCGGAAGAATGGCCCAACCCACAAAATATCGTTATCAGCGAATACATAATTTCTTATATATTTCTTGTCAGTGTGGCCTAACTTAGTTTTTACTGTTTCAAAGATAACGCTGTGGCTACATAGATTGACAAAAATATATAAAAATTTGATGTTTTTGCTGATGTGGGTTAGGCTACTCTTCCGCTGAGCACCTCATTTATACTGCAGGTTTCTTTCAAACCGGTTTTTACAAATTTCATTGCAAGGAGTTTACTTTATTCCGGCATCAGATTGTATTTTTTTAAATTAACATACATTTACCCAACTTTACTCTAAATTTAAACACATTATGTTAACGACAAATCATGACTTGTCACGTGTAATATCCACAGGTATAACTATCTACTAATTAATAAAAAAAGCAAATCACACTGCAAACTAGTGCACGACATAAAATACAAAGAATATCGCTCCAAACGCCATATAAAGCTGCCCGTTTACGCGAGAAAGAATCGTAGGAATTTGTTACGATTGCCATTAAAATGTCCTTATATTAATTATATCAAATATAAATGGTTTTATTGCTCAATCAATTATGGTAATCAGTGTTCGCATAGCGCTACCAAACGTGTTAATCTCAGCGTAAATGGTATGTTTGAGAAGTGGATAGAATGTTGGATAGATACGTGTCGCCGAAGGTATGGAAAACAATTTTATTATAGCGAGAAATGGATGCTGACTTATTTATAATCTATTTATCATAAAACTAGTTGTTTTATGTAGTCTGAGTGTCTAAATAGGAAATGGAAAAACAGATGCTAGTATTTATGGTTTAGGAGTCGTTTTCTTATATTAATAAATTATCATTTTTTATTACGAGAGCAGCTTGATTGCTTTGAGATCTGATTAAAAATGCAATTAATTTTATAATCGTGAAATAATTAGCAAACAGTGTTTTTTTATATTAGCTCCGCAAGCTTAGCTCACCCCCTGAGGAAAATAATTCCCCTCAAAGCCTATGTCATATTTGGGGATGCTGTGTGGAGTGTCTTTTTAGGAAAGGAGCAAAAATAAGTTCTGGGAAGGAACAAGGTGTTCGGGGTGGTTAGGAATCTGGGGGCCAGTGTGTCAGGAGTGACGGACGGAGAGGTCTTTAGGTCTTCCTCAACTAGTCTCTCCCGGTCCTGCTTGCCACGCAGTTGGTGGGCAGACGCATCCGCCGCAAAGACCCGGGCACCCCTGCTAAGGTGCCCTATGGCAAATATATTGGTAATCCAATAAATGGTTCCAGGGGCAGCGGTACCCATACCCGCCTCCCAAGTAGATATGACCCGACTGATTGTGCCAAGTCTTCTTCGGGCGTACAGGACTTCTTCTACCATTCACATTTGCGTCAGATAACCTCGTTTCACTATTTTCTTCGTTCATTTGCTCTACATGCCAAAACCAACTTAACGTTCCTTTCTAATCTTATTATTTATGCTTTGTATTATTTTAGAATCTCCACATTTCTCACATGATCATACGTTGATCAAATTAAGATATAAAAAAATGCAGTCGATTTAGGGAAAATACGGTATACATACTTACACCAAACAAAACTAAGTGTCGAAGAGAGAATGTATCACCGAATAAAATAAGTAAAAACATATTTGCATTAAAATGCATCAAGTATAAAATACAGTAGTTATTGTCTATACACTGTATATACCAGCGTATAAGTATAAAAAGTCGACACTATAAATAAATTCGTTTAATATCCGTACCAACTAAGTACCCCTCAGACTAATTTTTCGCTTTTCAGAACAACTTTAGGACTCTCGCTGTGTCTCCCTTACTATGAGAGTTAGAAATATGACCTAAACGGTGTAAGAAAGAAAAAATACCAGGCTTTATATTCACAAAATTAACCACAAAATAATTAAAATTTACACCTTTGTGCAACCAAAGTTTCCGACCACAATATGAAAAAAAAACAATGTAACTTAATTCTGACTATTTATTTATTGATTTTTTTATTTTAATTTTTATTTTTATTTTTATTTTTATTTTTATTTTTATTTTTATTTTTATTTTTATTTTTATTTTTATTTTTATTTTTATTTTTATTTTTATTTTTATTTTTATTTTTATTTTTATTTTTATTACGGTGCTCCAGATTTCATGTCCGGGTTGAATCTTTCCCAAATGAAAGACTAAACCCTTCCACACACTTTTCCACAAATGAATATCTAGTAAATTAACGCAATGTAATTGCACTATATAAGAATAAAACAATACAAGAACAATACGTCAATCCACCAGAAACATAATGGGAAAATATTTCACCGACTCCAGATATTTTCATATCAGAGGGTTCGGCTCTGATGAAATCCTAACTGGTCCGATAAATCCTACTGATCCCTCAATATAAATATTTAAAAAATCTTTCGTAATCCTACATGTATTTAAAATGACCGACTTTTGCATTTTTATGTACAAATTTTTTGACAAATCTAATACGCCTAAATTTTGAATGAGAGAGCTAGGTATAATGCCAGTAGCCGAAATAACAAATGGTAATATTTTTATAGTCTGAGAATGCCAAATTCTTTTAATTTCATTTCCTAAATCTGTATATTTTCTTATTTTTTCAGAAACAGTTTTCTGAATATTACAAGAATTTGGTATAGCGACATCAATGATATAAGTTATTTTTATTTTTATTTTTATTTTTTTTTTTACAGTGAATACCGCACAAGAATCTCAACTGCTCCCGTCTGGAGCCAGTGAGACTATGGCATCCCCAATTGGGGTATGTTGTGAGGCTGAAGGTAGTGGGGAGGGGAAGGAGGTGGGGAAGAGGAAGGTTGGGAAGTACCTGGCTATTCAGATCTGGTCACCAAACACGGCTAAAGCCATTTTCAAGCAACGTTTCAATTCTGAATGGTGGTCTTACACCAGGGCGATACTGCTAGTATCTTCCACTCTGGAACGTGCCGCAAATATACTATATATTATTTTAATTGAATTAATTGTGAAATAACACAAATTAATCAAATAAAATTTATTTGCGCACGCCGGGTTCGAACCCGCGACCTCCGGATTGTGAGTCTAGAGTCTTAGCCACTGGACTACGGAGGTCGTCGACTGTACCTAATAATGGTAAAGGTTCTATAAAACTATTAATCCAGTGGAAAAATCATCCATTCTCGCGCAAATCACCCTATATATTTAAAAACAACGTTCTAAATTCATAATTTTTTAAATCTAGCCATACTTCCCAAATGCTCGCGGTGTCACGTGATAACTGATTTTCGCTACAGCGTGTTCAAACCGCGGAATAAAATTAATTCCTCAAAAGAAGTTAATTACTTTTTCTCCATATATGAGTTGGCATAATGCGCATTTCGCATCGTAAATTATTTTAATATTCGTCCGATATGGAGCTAGAACCAGTCCTTCGTCTATATCTCCAAGCAGGCAGTTGGGTAAATCAATACTCGATGGAATAACATATTAATATTCATATTTATATTGATAGTAACATCTCTTAATATAGATTAAATAGCGATAATGGCGCCATATCTATTAGTCGCCAGAGACCGTCATCTGTTTGGAAGTTTTAAAGATGACGTAACGATGAAAAAACAACAAAACAGCAATTCAATTTTTTATAAGAAAAACTCTATTTTTATAAATTTTGAAGGTTTATCATGTAATATATCATGGAAGAAGAAGAAAAATATAATAATCTAAACGAAAATATAAACAAGAACAACAAAAAAATTCTGTGTCTTGTTCTATTTCATATTTTCGTTTAGATTATTATTGTTATCTTCTTCTTCATTGATATGTAAATAAAACCTAAGGAGCTACCTAAATTATAACTTTGTGTGCATTTTTTTTCTACATTACCCGGATAAACCGTACCTACCCCATGAACCCGGGCACCCCTGCTAAGTCTCCAAACGTATCGAATCACTTGGGGTGACCTATGGCAGAGGCGTTGGTTATCCAATAATGTTTCTCGGGGCAGCGGTACTCATACCCGCCTATCAATTAAAAAAATAATACCTTTTTCCCTTCAGACCTCGGACATATTTTGTCAGAAGGTCAAAATATTTCCGCTTGGCAATAAAATTCAAATAAATAGAATATTTCTGAACGCATCCGAAAACTTTACATGTTTCAATTTGAAATTTTTTGAAATAAATTAATTTTTATGTAAAACTTAAATTTTATTTAAAAAAAGCTCACCTTACGTTTTTCTAACTAAAATTACTGATGACGAAAAAAATAAAAGCACATAATTTTTTTTTAGGCAAATGTATTTATTAAAATGGTAAAAGCCGCCTAAAAGGGCGTTAATGAATAAAAAAATCCCAAGTGAAACAGAAATAATTATTTTCAACTCTGAAATTTTACTATAGTTAATTCGTATATGTATTGGAATTCGAGCATTTTCAGCAGTTTTCAAAAGTATTTAAAAGTACGAATACACCTCGAATTTACCGAATCCTTAACAGTAATTATTAATTAAGTCGTCCTCATACAGTAACAAACAGACCTGGCAATACCATACTGGTTTTATTTCCAAGGAAATACGAGTTTTTCTCAAGTTTTTCAGCCAGAGGCGGCCATCTTTAATGTTTCAATCAATAAATATCTCCCGCCATAAACAGCGTTAATGTCCGACGATGAAAAACGTTAATGGCGGTCAGAACGATTTATACATTCGCCAGATCGTATTCATTAATCTAATACTCAAACAGTTTCTGCAGTAAACGCTGTGAAAATCAATGTTAAACAAGAATATTAAAAGTAATTATTTGATTTAAGCTGCGGCCATTCGTTATTTATCGATTTAAACTGCGTTTATTGATTTTAAACTGTGTTTATTTGTTATTTATTTGTTTTGTAACATACTCCCAGTAGCCTATGCTGCCGCAATAACGCATAAATAAGACCCTAGTTCTAGCATACGAGTAAATAAGTTGTAAGTTATTAATTATGTTTAAGTATTTTGTTTGCGAAATTAACGCAAACGCAGTAATATCTCTCCTTGCTTTTACCTTGGGTACTTGTTGATGTTTTTCTGATGTGACTCTATACAAAATGATCAAACGTGGAACGTAGTCAAAGCAACTTTATTAGTAGGAGTTAATTTTAATTTAAATTTTGTTATTTATCCATTGAAGTTAGAGTCAAGTTAACCTCTCAGAAGCTGAGCGTACTGTACCAAGGCATACAGATACTTTAATGATACACAACTGCTGACCCTGTACAAACCACAAGTCCACCCCACGGTTGACTTCGACCAAATACCTAAAAACCCTGGTCCGTTTGATAGATTCCTTTAGAGTTAGAGCACATCCGTCAGGTAGGTATGCTGTGCTTGTTCTACAGGTATTACAATGGAAGATGTCCCAAGGAACTAGCGTCATTGATCCCTTCGACACCGGTGCATAGTCGGGAAACGCGCCAAACGCGCGCCTAACAAAATGCACACGGTTGATATTTGGGTAGCCGGACAACTCAGAATCATGCAAATTCAACACCCCCCTGAAAGTCGTTAAAAGTCATGAAAAAAGTATTAAAAATTGTTAAATGGGTTACGTAATTGCATTAGTTTAGGTTATGGGCTATTTTTAAATGTTCAATTTTTATAAGAAAAACTTTCTTTTTACATTTTTTGAAGGTTATTCCCATCAGTGAAATATATCATATTAGAATAAGTTAACAATAATAATCTAAACGAAAATATGAAAGAGAAAAAGACACAGAAAAACAGAAAAAAGACAATGGTCGCAACTATCCGAGACGCTCTCCAGGTTACAAACCAATTCTTAGAATGATTGTTTCCAATAAAAGGGTAGTTGCCCGTAATATGGAGAAAAATAATTAGTTGATAGTAATGTAAATTCTAAAATTTGAAAATATGAGGTTGACAAATATGACGGTTTGACAGAAGGTGGCAATAGCGAAATTGGTTAACGCGCTCGTCCCGGTTAGACGGAGAGGTCTGGGTTCGAGTCCCAGTTTCGACCATTGTCTTTTTTCTGTTTTTCTGTGTCATGTTCTCTTTCCATTGACGTATGATATTAATACTGGGTATAACACTTGGTCGAAGTCTCTTTCATATTATCGTTTAGATTATTGTTGTTAACTTATTCTAATATGATATTTTTCATAACTTTTAATGACTTTTCAATTGGGTGTTGAAATTGTGTGATTTTAAGCTTACTTTGGTTACTGTCTCTTCAAAACCCATATTCCTCTCCCCAAAAAGACCCTCTAAACAGCTTTTTCATAGTTGACTAGGCTCTGAGGGAAATTATTTTCCTTATGACTTCCTGTGTGGAGTAATGTAAAAAAATATATGTTTACAAATGACTAATTGTAACTTACTTACCAGATCCTTGATGTGGTTTATACGACCTATTTTAAATTAATTGGTATAGTTTTTTTATGATTTCCGACAGCGCATTATAAAATTTCATCCCTATGGGGAATAATCTATTTTGATTTTTGGCTTTGTCCTATTTTGGTAGTCTGATTTCGCTACGTATCCTTGTGTTGTGTCTGTGAATGTCCTTGCCGTGATAACAATGTTTGAAAAGTATTTTGGTAATAGGTTGTTGATCATTTTAGACGTACATATCATTGCGTTCAATGTCAGCATCTGTTTCACTGTAAGCCAATTTAGTTCCTTAAACATTTTGGTTACTTTTGAAAATCTATTTCGCTTAAGTATTGTTCTTATTGCTCTATTTTGGAGTCTGTAAATATCTTTGCTGAGATAACTTTGTTTGAAAAGTATTTTGGTAATTAGTTGTTGATCATTTTAGACATAGGTACATATCATTGCGTCATATGTGAGAATATGTTTCACTGTTTGCCAATTTAGTTCTTTAATCATTTTAGTTACTTTTGAAAACCTATTTCGCCTAATTGTTGTGCTCTATTTCGGAGAATTTGCAACTTAGTATGTTCTCTGTCCCATAAACAAGAAAATAGTCGCTAAACAGAATAATAATAAAATACCAAATTTACGTTACTTTCGACAATCCGAAGGTTGCGGATTCAAATCCAGGCATGCGTTTTGTTCCACAATTAATTAATTAAAATGTTTGCCGTTTCATCTAAAAAATATTAATCAAAATTCTCTAAGTTTCATAAAACATTTTCAAATTGCGGTCGAAAACTTTTATTTCATAAAGTTGTTCATTTTAATTATTGGTTAAGACGACAATATGGGTACCCTAAAAGATATTCAGAATCTTAACGACGCGACGTAAGTAAAGAAGCCTTGTATACAATTGCGACTCGTGACCCGTGTATGGGACGAATCTACTGTCGAATTTGCCCTATCAAAAAAAAAGAAGAAAACAAATAATGTGGGAAACTTAACGACGTAAGTGAAGAAAGCGTGTAAACAAAGTATTGGATGGACGCACGGTCGAATTCACCCTAGAATGCCTGGAGATTCGACCTTTCCGCTGCGTTCATTTTAATTAGGAACGTGTTAGAAATATTTAAAATGTGTCTCCATGTCGCACTCCCGAAGTTGTTAATTCAACGTCTAGAAAAATAAAATCTGGTGGTTATCGCTAATTTTATAGTTGAAAAACGGGTTATAAAATTTTGAAATCGTTGTACGTAAAATATTTTAATGATAAGGCATTGTTTTTATTAATCTTAAATACAAACAACTTACGTCCCCAGGACAAGATGTAAATAAAAAAGTAATTTTATTTACGAATTCGCCGGAAATGATTAAAATGTGAGTTTGAGCAAATAAAAATTATGGTTGTGTTTCGTATTTGATTATAAAGCGTAGTGTTTTCTCTTTCTTACACCATTCAGATCATTTTTCTAACCATGATTATAAGAGAGCCACAACGATTTCTATGATTAGTTACGAAAGCGAACAAATTACCCCGAGGGATTAAAATAAAATGTAGGTAATGCACTTTTCCTATTCAGAAAGCTTTGGCAAGAGAATTTTGATTATTTCCTGGTTCTCCCACGTAATCTATCTGATTCTTTTGATATGGTATACATCGCTGCATAATGCCATATAATGCCTACACAAAATAAAATATAAAACCTTCCAATAATATTCGAGTAATAATAATGGAATGATCCGTTTGGACGCGATACCAATACAGGTCTATAAGCTCACGCGGTGTGATGACTATTGGAAATTAGGCATTTGTAGAAGGGGTTACTTTGTGGCCAGGAAGGTAAGAAGACCAAAAAAATAAAATGTATTATGTGTTAGTAGTGAGAACAGTTGTTTTCAAGACTTAGATATTTTCGCACTTTTTTATTATGTTTTTTTGACATTTTAAAACTGTGCATACTGTACAGGGGCCGCAGATACTTTAATAGTACACAACTGCTAACCCTGTACAAATTGCAAGTGCTTCCCCTGGATGAATTAAGCAGCCACCTCTGGTCTGGTGCCAGATAAAATATCTGAAAAAACCCTCGACTCTGGACAGAAACTACAGTCCTATCTTAACAGACGGACTGCAATCTTTAGAGCACAGTGGGTGGGAATACAAACCTTGTTCTTCCGGTATTTCAATAGAAAATGCTCCGAGGAACTAGCGTCATTGCTCCCTCAGCACCGGTGCATAGTCGAAAAATACTCTAAACGCACGCTCAACATTGACATTTGCACAACACGGTTGACATCTATCACATCAGAACGGGTCGCTTCTTCGATTCGTTCTTGGGTTCAACAGCTCGGCTGTGAAACGATTTGCCGGCCTCTGTGTTTCTTCCTTCCTACAACATGGGTCTCTTCAAGACTTCCTTACTTAAATGCACGTTTTATATTACGAGTTTTTATGAAGTTTTATATTACGAGATTTTATGAAGTTTCATGCAGAAATATTAAATGTTTTTTTTTTTTAAATACTTATTTTTCCACAATAAACAATCAATTCATATCTGATACGGAGTTATTAAGTATGAATTTTTACACTTTAATGCATTTTTTCATAGGCCTTATATTCTTAATTTTTTGTGGGCTTATGACTTATAAAAATAAAAAAATAAATTAAAAAATTTTGCAAACGCCAATGTGGGTTCCACTCAGTATTTTTAATTAAAGCATTTGAAATATTTCAAGGCGATTAAATTTTCAAATCCAAAACTCATAATTTTGCTTTACTTTTAACTGTTAATACGAGTAGGTAATGGGAGTGGTCTTGCACTGCGTTTTTTCTTAAAAAATTTTATAATTTGTAGTATTTTTTAAAATATCATCAATTCATCGACTATCAATTTGACTGAAAATTGCGATGTTGACAAAGAAATTCAAGACAGAAAAGAAGTGGAAGATCACATAATCCGATCACGACAACGCGTTCAAAAATACCATTTGTTTATTTTAGGCAAAATCTGTTATAAAATTTATATCAATGTGTTCGTTTTTGAATACTGTGCTTTTCAAAAATTTTTCAAAGTTCTGGAATTAAATGTTTTGCTTACAAATTGGCTACCGTAAGTCACACAATTTTTTATCTCTTCCAAAGCGTCTCGAAGCCAAAAAAAGAAACACGATTATAATGATGAGATTATTAATAGGAGCTAAAAAAAGTTAAATTTTTAAATAGGTTTTAAGTTGAACACATTAGGATGTCTTTTGGAACATTTTATTTTATTTATAAAAATAGCATAATTTGTCAAAGTTACCCAACCTGGGCCAAAGTCATCCTCCGCTACCCAAATCTATGATATTAGATATATGACGATGAAAAAGTTGCCCTGTTTTGCCGAGTCACTGGTTTTTTTGAATTTTTGAATATCGAACGTCTCGGTGTCCCGTGGCAGCTTGTATCAAAACTAAACGTTTAAAATGATTACAACAATAATAAAAAATTAGGACCGTCGATCAACTGCTGTGATTCCTGCTTCGTTAAGTCAATCTACATCAATTAGAACGAATTCTTGCACATAAATTCAAATGTTATATTGCCATATAATGACCATTTGGCGCCATTTTGTTTTTTTGAAGTGAGCACTTCTTTAGCACCGTGGTGATTTGAATCTCGATGAAAGAAAAAGCGACACTAAAAAGAGACAAACACATACATCTATAGGATTTAGCCTGCGAGAGAATGAGATAATCGGTCTCATCTTTGTGCGGTGCTTCGTAGGCTCTACACTCTTGTCTCCTTTAGTTTTCTGAAGGTTTCACCTGTATTTTTGAAGTGAGCACTTCTTTAGCACCGTTGTGATTTGAAACTCGATGAAACGAAAGAGCGACACTAAAAAGAGACAAACACATACATCTATAGGATTTAGCCTGCAAGAGAATGAGATAGAATGAAACCTTACCGCATTTGCCGCTTTGATTATGAGCTCACTTTTCAAAGCTCCTATTGGTTGAGACTGTATGGATTTCACTTCTTTTTACCAATTTATAACATACTTTCCTTGGAACACTTTAAATTTGTAAGCTTTTAAAATATATATGTTATTCTTGAAGATAATATCCGTACATTATTTGCTGAGCCGAAACCGTAATTATATGAAATTCCCTTGATAGAAAAAAATCGCAAAGTATGCTCCGAAAACTATTATTAACACATTTTTTCTGTTAGTTTACAAGTTATATGTATGAAAAAATTCTAGAAAACGTTGGCTAAAAAGGGAGGGAGAGCAACACGGCATAATAACCCCAAAATCTTTGCTGTCCCATCAGAAGTTCACACTGAACAATCAATCTTAGGTCTTTCGTTTTAATATACAACAATATACATGAATTATTTTATAAATAAGTATTAGAACATAAAATAAGTTTTAATGTACAAGAATTATTATTTACAATAATTATTAGAATAAACAAAAAGTTTTAATATGTAAGAATATACACGTATTATTATATACAATAAGTATAAGAATAAACAATAAGTTTTGATATACAAGAATATACATGAATTATTAAATACAATTAGTATTAGAACATAAAATACGTTTTAATGTAAAATAATTATTGTTACAATAAGTATTAGAACATACAATAAGTTTTAATATATAAGAATATACATGAATTATTCTATGCAATAAGTATTAGAATAAACAATAATTTTTAATTTACACGAATATACATGAATTAATAAAGTATACAATAAGTATTAGAATATACAATAAGTTTTTATATACAAGAATATACACACATTATTATTATTACATACAATAAGTATTAGAATAAAAATAAGTTTTAATGTACAAGAATTATTATAAACAATAAGTATTAGAAAATACAATAAGTTTTAATATGAATAAGAAGGTTTATTTTTCATCGATGACGTACGTACGACCTCTCTCTGTGATTATTTTACCTGTTCAGATTAATATATGCCTTGTCCCATTTAATGCATTCATTCTCGCCCCGAAATGACTCGCCAGAAAAATAATATATGTCAAATTGCCGTGGGTGGCCGCCATCTTGGGGTCTGGTCACACCCAAATACTACGGAAGACGATGGATGTTAACTGTACCGAAACGTCGCTTGCTTTAAGAGCCTGACTTAATGTATTCAATATAACATACTACAAATTCAAGTAACAATCGTTCCACCATAGCAACTAAGGCATTAAAACTTCTCTTATGGCAAAGAATCATGTTAAATCACAATTTTCGATTAATCTTTACTATGAATCGGTTTACATTAAAAACACAAAAAAAATATTTTTGTGTAAAATAAAGCTTTTCCTGTCGTTTGCGTTGAGAAGAATTAAATTTAATTGTTAAAATTATTTTATAAAAAATATTAGCGTAAACCACTAAAAATGTATTTTTTCATTAGATATATAAGAACCCTTATAATAAAATTAACTTTTAAAAAATATTATATTATGAGTAAAATTATTTGTAACAGTTTGCGTTGAGTAACTTTTTTTCTTTCATATTAAATTATTCATAAAATTATTAAAAACTATTTTGCGATTAAAAAAATGACCTGTAGACTCGGTTTGCCGAGCGATTTTTATGCCTATTACCTAAATACAATATTTGCGAGCACGGTTAACAATTGATAAGAGATATTCCGACCGATGATTGATAAATTTTGGCGCGGCTTCCATACTATCAATCAGTCAATATACAGTCTTTTAATAGTATCATTCGTTATGCAAAATTACTGACTTTTTAATGAACGGAGTTGAACTAACGAAGCTCTTGAATTGAAAGAAGTCATTCACGAAGTGAGTTGAATACGTTCGGGCCAATGACGCCACATTGCAAGTTTGCGAATAAAGACCTAATTAACTAATTAAATCCCTTGTTAGTATCAAAAAGTTATTGCGGACTTCCAATCCATATTTAGGTTAGTATTTCAATTCAACATTGCCAATTTATTAATGTTTTTACGTTATTGTTTGGCTTCAAACGTTTCGTAATTTCAATTCATAGAAAACACCTACAGTATTGCTAGCTTATATCGATTTTTTATTTATTCCCCGCCAATATCGGTTCGACTGTTAACAGTGAAACCGTGCTCGGGATATCGATATAAAATCGTCGGAACTTACATCTATCGATTTCTATAGGACCTCCTGAACTTCTTATATCACTTATGCCTCGTTTACCTACTCTCTTAACACTCTTTTAATTCAGAAAAATATTAATACAATTATTATAGAGGGTGTAACAAGTTATGAAATCATCCGCACGTGTCTACTGGCGCTAGTTGATACGTGTATGCATCTATTATGTATCTCTGTAATGTGTATGTCAGTGTTGCCACGTACAAAATACATGAATATTAATATGTTTAGAAGAGAAAGAAATCTGTCTGGAGCGTGGGTGTATTTTTTGAGGCGGAAGGATTTATCCAAGACAAAAGACCGCCTCGTTTACGGGCGGCCATCATTAAAATATTACCATAATGCAACATGTAGGTAGGTATCCATCCACTCTAGAGATAAAAAAATAATAATCTGTGTTACTTACCTACTGCACTATGCAGGCAAAAGGCAATTATTACCCTGATTGGATAACACAGTTAGCGTTTGCTTTTTTTGACAAGGACATTATGAGAAATTAATCTTCTTCTTCTTCCTTGCACTGTCCCAACTCATTGCATAGGTAGGCTATTGGGGTCGGCTCTTCTCGTTGTCAGGTTCCTCCTTCGGTTCTGGGTATCGCTTTCATCCAGGCCGTTTATCTGTGATATTTTGTAGCATTGAGTCATCCAGGAGTTCTTTGGTCTTCCTCTGGATGACTGTCGACGAAGCTCCATAGACATTGTCTGCTTCACTATGTGGTCTGGTGGTCTCCGTCTTATGTGCCCATACCATCTCAACTGTCATTCTCCCAGCTTACGTCCGTGACACCCAGGCTAACACGAATGCGTGAACTTTTAATTCTATCTTTTAGTATATAGTAGAAATGAATAATAATGATAATGATATATGACTGATTTATTCTTCTCAAATCGGTTCCTCATTGCTGAGGATCGTGATCCCTACTCCAATTTCTATGGTGGACAAGGCTTCTAAACTATTCGCGATTCTGTGCTATGTGGAAAGCCAAGGACACCCTAGTACCAGACGCCAATGATACTTTGTCACTCGAGAGCATTTGTGAACTTCCTCTGCTTCTTCTGCCGAACACTTTGCCAGTGTCTATAAGTTTCTCCAAGTTGGAGTCCTCAGTTTGACAAGCAATGTGTCCCAAGTATCTAAAATACGTTATGGGCAGATAGTTGAGAGCCTGCTGTGGATGCCTAGCTCTTCCAGGATGAACACATTTGTGCGGCTGGCTGTCCATGGAATTTTGAACATTTTTCTCCAGCACTACATCCAGGCCAATGTATATAGCGCCGTCTTATAAAAAATCACCTCAAGGGTGCTGTGCAAGTAGATGTACAATAAAATTAATATTTTACAATTGGCTTAAAATTAAGATTCATAATTATTGTAACTAGTGACTTACATCTAAACATTTACAGATCTTCTTAACTTACGACTTATAGAGATTTAAAAACATGGTTTACATTTAAAAATATTTGATTTGGGTTTTGCCAGGGTTGTCAGTGATAACATTAAAAACCAAATAACGAACAAAACTCTATGTGAGTAGAGGTACAATTAGTTAACATAGAATAAGTTATTGATGCGAGTCGAAGCTGTTTAAAGATTTTATATGTGCATATTACATTGAACAAATTTAATATTTATTTTGAATAATTTTATTTAATATACTTTTGAAAATCTCTTTTCCACACACTTTTGGAAAAACTCGCGTTTATAACAAATAATTTGGCATCTTCAGTTTATTTGACAGTTAAATGGATGATGTAAAGGTCTCTATATAGGTGTTCAAGTGGTGACCTTTGTTAGAAATTACAATCTAGTCTCCTACAACGAACAATCTTCCAAACGTACCTCGCATTGATGGTTGGTGTAACTCTAAGTGACCAGCTCAGGTATGGGGGCTCCATCGAAGCCAGAGTTAAGTTAGCCTCTTAGAAGCTGGGCGTACTATACAGGGCTCGCAGATACTATAATAGTACACAACCGCTGACTCTGCCTCACTATTGAATTTGGCAGCCACCTCTGGTCTGCTGCCCCAAAATATTATTAAAAAAAGACTTTACTGTGTAAAAACAAACGGATATCTTAACAAACGTATTGCAATCTCTATCTATATCACATACGTTAAATGGGAATGCTATCCTTATTCTTCCAATATTTCAATGGAAAACGCTCCGAGGAACTAACGTCATTGATCCCTTTGGCACCGGTGCATTGTCACTATACAACTATCAAGACCTTGTCTATTAAAGATAACTAACTAACTAACTAACCATCACGACGTTTCCCCGCAGGGGTAGGCAGAGAGGACGGACCGCCAAACAACTCGGTCTTGGCACACACTTCTTGCCTCGTTCACATTCATACATCGTCTCATAAATGCTCTTCTATTATTCTGACTCTTGACATGGCCCGACTCAAGTATCTGGTTCACTTGGTCGTGCCATGTCTTTCTCGGGCGTCCCCGACTTCTTCTACCATTCACATTTGCGTCATATATTCTCCTTACACTCCTTTCCTCGTTCATTCGCTCTACATGCCCGAACCATCGAAGCGTTCCTTTCTTGATCTTACTCATTACGCTTACATCAGCCTTGCATTCTTTGCGGATCTCCGCGTTTCTCACACAATCATGCACGGTTTTACCACACATACGCCTCAGGGATCTCATTTCTACAGCATTCAGTCTACTTTCATCATTTCTCTGCCAGTTCCATGCCTCACTGCCATACATGGGTAGGTACCAGTACTCCATTATGGACGGCTAGTTTCGCGTCTTTGGACAGTTTTTTGTTGGTGCCAACGGCGTTCAGTCCTCCATTATTAGAGTTACCTGCATTCACCCTTCTTTCAATATCTCTTTCAGCTTTCCCATCCTATTAAAGATAATTTCCTCAAACAGCATCCTTAAAGATGACATAGGTATGTGGAGTCGATGTAAAAATAAATAAATGATTTTACTACACACTAATTCCAGTATTTTCATTTCTAATTTAGTTTCTAAAATATTTTTTTGCAATATATATATTAAAATTACTAAATTTTTATTAGACAAATTGACAATTGCAAGTAGGATAAACATTTACATTAAATGTAAATATCTAAGCAACAAAATATAAAATAAATTCTTTAAAACAAAAACTCATAAATCTCAACGCAGCAGCAAGTAATTGTTACAGTACCACACCGAGTACCTACTTACTCGCATCAGATGACACTCGAGATGAAAAAAGGTCCATTACTGCTTTTCCTCGCAAGATCTCCTCTTGCTGCCTGCGATTGGTCCAGCCGGGATGCTGGGCGACCAATCACAGCGCGCCTCCTCTGTAATTGGACCCCTGAAAGTGCCTGAATTAACACTATAAACAACACTATAAGGCAGTTAATTCTGTTAGTAAGTTTGTATGGGCTGTAAAAGCGCTAAGTGGTGGATTTTGGTATGAGAAACAGACCGGTTTTTTGATAAATTATTCGAATTGATTTTATTGCGGCTGTGAATAAATTATAATTTTTATATCCCAAGATACTTACCGACATACAGAATACATCAAACTTTCTCAATTTACTTTGGTAGTTAGGTATATTTCGGTATGTCCATTAATGGAACTCATACAAGCAATTGCGTCTCTGTATGAGGGAAGCGTTGCATGTATTAGGGTAAACGGCGATTTTACGGGGTGGTTTGACATCACAACAGGTATTAAACAAGGCTGCGTAATGTCACCGTGGTTATTCAATCTATACGTGGATAATTGTATGCAGGAATTGAAAGAGATGGGATTGGGCGCGAAATTGAGTAATCTGAAAGTATGTTGCCTATGATGTGGTGCTGATATCTAACAGTATGGAATATCTACAGTCTCTCGTGTCTAGGATGAACGAGGTATGTATGAAAAATGGGTTAATGATGAATGTAAGTAAGTCTAAAGTCATGGTATTTGAAAGAGAGAGTACGAAAACAATATGCAACATAGTTGTGAATGATGAATACTTGGAGTAGGTGGATGAGTTTGTTTATTTGGGAAGTATGTTTACGAGAGTTGGGAAGGCTGATAAAGATATTGAAAGAAGGGTGAATGCAGGTTACTCTAATTGTGGAGGACTGAACGCTATTGTCACAAAAAAAACTGCCCAAAGAAGCGAAGCTAGCCGTCCATAATGGATTACTTGTACCTAACCGGATGTATGGCAGTGAGGCATGGAACTGGCAGAGGAAGGATGAAAGTAAACTGAATGCTCTTGAAATGAGATCCCTGAGGCGCCTCATGTGATAAAACCATGTATGATCGTGTGAGAAATGTGAATATCCGCAAAAAATGTAAGGCTGATGTAAGCATAATGAGTAAGATTAAGAAGCCAGGAATTAAGGGACCCTCGGATGGTTTGGGTATGTATATGCATAGCGAATGGATGAAGAAAGTAGTGTAAAAAGAATATATGACTCAAATGTGAATGGTAGAAGAAGTCGGGGACGCCCGAGGAAGACATGGCACAACCAAGTGAATCATGTACTTGAGTCGGGCCATGTAAAAAGTCAGAATAATGGAAGAGTATGTATGAGACATTGCAGAAGGTTCTAACTATATATCCCTTATAATTTTCCAAGAAAGGGCAATGTCTTAATTAAATATTTTACATTTTTTATAAGAAAAACTCTCATTTTATAACTTTTGAAGGTTATTCCCATGAATGCAATATATCATTGAAGAAGAACATAACAATAATAACCTAAACGAAAATGTGAAAGAGAACAAGACACAGAATAACAGAAAAAATAATGGTCGCAACTGGGACTCGAACCCAGAATCTTTCGTCCATCTGAAACAGTAGATTTGACAGTAGTTGGCAATGGAAAAATTGGTAAACGCACATCCTATAAGCTAAAGGAAGTTAAAATGAACCATTCTGGTTGTGAAAATGGTGACCAGGCAACTCCGAATCATAATGATAAAAATAGTTGTAGAGTAATTTTCGTTTTCACCTCAAGGGCGCTGTAAAAATTATTATGAATTCTTAGGCTCCATCTAATTTTATTATTTACAAATAGATACAGAAATGTACATACCTGGCAGGTCACTTCCGATAAACAAACTTAAATTAAAAAGTTAATGCTTGGAGAAGTTACGACTTTGTAAGCGGATGACATTATATTTAAAACATTGGACATTGCATAATTTTACATTTGCTACCCTCATCACTGTTCTTATTATGTTTTTATAAGAAGATTAATGCCAAAGTTGAGTTGATATTTATTTTGAAAGACTTGAGAATTTAGGAATCTTTAGGAATGGAGATTTTCCATGAAATGATCTTTATAAAAGCATACAGATAAGAATTTAATTATATTTTTACTCAATTAGTTATTTACAATGTGAAAAGACGAGGTTTAAATTGAGCTCTAAATTACGCCGAGTCTGTGATCATTTTTAAATCAAGTGACGGTCCATTCCAGGTTTTAGGTCCTGACATTCCGTAAGCAAGCTCACCGAACTTAGTATCTAGTGTGCGCTTTGGTTCCTTTAACCTTCCGATAGCCGATGATTTTGCAACTTCATTCAACTCCTTTGAAAAGTCATTATGAGTTGTGAAAAAAAAAAATTCAAAAATTGGTTAAAATTGGTTTGCAACCCGGACCCATAAGCTTGTTTTCAGACTACCTACAATATTACCAGACGAGTATATAATGACATATGTGTCTTACCTGACTAATTAAATTAGTTAGGTTAGGTTATGGGATGTTTATCATTTTTTTAAGTAACTTTAAATGACTTTTCAAAGGAGTCTTGAAATTGCATCATTCTGAGTTGTCCAAATGAGGTGACGAACAAATGAGGTGATGGAAAAATACAAAAAAGGTTGATGCGTTACTTGTATATGAGGGAATACACGTACTACCAATTCCTGTATCCATCATTGTTCTTAACAGGAATGCTCGATCTTAATACCTTGGAAGCCCACCGAAAAATATTTTTGTGGAATTTTTTTTTAAGCTGATCTCTGGCACTGTACTGAATCCACCAATGTTGAAGGAGATTAACCTGTATGTCCCTAACGCGTATACTCGTGGGAGATCCCACGCAGTTTTTTATGCTACGAAAGCGAGAACTTCTTCCTTTCAGAATGCGCCATTAAACAGAGCAATTCAACTGCTTAACGATTTTGCATTAAGCATCGATATCTTCAATGTTACCTATAGAGAGTTCAGTAACTATCTTTTGACATACTTCACAATATAGTGAAACTGCCCCCATGGACTTTTTTTTTCTTTTAAATTTTGTAATCTTCTCCGTAATAATTTGGTGTATAAACGTTTTATGGAAAACCTAAAAAAATAAATAAATGAGGTGACGAACAAATGAGGTGATGAACAAATGAGGTGATGAACAAATGAGGTGATGAGCAAATGAGGAAATTAAAAAATGAGTTGATGAAAAAATGAGGTGATGAACAAATGAGGTGATGAACAAATAAGGTGATCAAGCCTCCAGAACCTTGATGTTCAAATGAGGTGACGAAATGCAGGAACGCTTTCGGCGGCTGGCCCTAAGAAATATTAAGTTAATAGAGGTAATTCTTAAAGCATAAGTATGTATAACTTATTCAAAAGTAGGCAGGGAGTACTAACTAGATGAAGCCACCTATATAAATTGTATGTTCATACGCGCCAGTAGGTAGTAAGCACTAAGCAGGTCAAGATGACTAAAGGCGTATCATTTGCATAATAAATTGTATTTACAATTCGCTCATTCTAGTACCAAATCCAATCATGTTTTTATTACCGCATTAAATTATGGATATCTGCGTACAGACGCACATATAATATGGACGCGCCTACAGGGCGGCCGGTAATTCGTGGGAAATAATATCATGAAACGCATAAATACGATTGTAGAATAAAATAGCCATAACTTTGAGTCTTGTATTCTGTAAGATTATTATTATTTATTATTTCATAAAAAGGGTACATTTTTTAGAATTATTTCACCCGCTATGCTAGGGATGTCCCTGTGTTATGTCAGGTGAAGTAAAGAATTGTGGATGAACATTGCTTCTTGGAATAATAGATTCTTGATTCTTTATCTGGATTTATTATATACTTCGCGTATTTACAATATTGACCACTTTAGTCGACCTTACTAGAAGCTGGCTATAAGGATTCTAAACAGAGGGTTCCAATGAACACTCACCCTGAGCTGCTTGACCCTCTATCGGTTCTCACAGGTACGAAACTACCTGCCATCTAGCGGAATCTAAGGACAGCTCTTAGCACTGCCATCTATGTCTAAAAGCAGGAAGATTTTAGATACACTATAAGAATATATTTAGGAAAGAAAACTCATGGAGATTTTTGAAAGCAACATTCCATTTAACTAAATAACAATTTCTCACAGGGGTAGGCAGATAAGACGGACTGACAAACAACTGGGTATTTTATTTAGTTAATTTTTTTCAAGTTTTTTCTGCATCTAACAGTATTAATAGTATAGAGACTGTACGGTTGAAATTTAAGAATCCTGCTAAGAATACAATCTGACTCCTGCTAAGAATACAACCACGCCTTATGCAAAACCGTTTTCGTACGTGGAGTTTGTATACAAATCTGCTTTTGTAGTGGAACCGAATTAAAGCAATGCCAAAAACTTACTGAGGAGCATCGCCTGGCAGGAGTAAGTACCTAATACTGGATTTGTAATTACGTGAATCTTCCCGGATATGAAGAGATTGACGATGATACGATTATTATTGTAATTGGTAGTTGTGAATAATAATACCACTCGTCTATATAATATATATGATGTAATTGCCTAGGTTACATTGTACCGGTGGCTAGCTGTCACTGTATCCCAGTGGATCCGAGGAACCGGTTATTTTTGGAACCAGTTCCAATCGGATTTATAAAATGGTCACCAAAACTCAAACTGGACAAAGCCGAACCAAAACCCGCAGAGCGGATTTATAACTGCTAGTTATATTTGATTTATTGGTATTTATGAGTTATCTGAGTATTATATCAGATAGATGGTACGCTTTTATATATAATTGCATACTCAAGTCAAATTTCAATTTTGTAGAGTTTTCTTATCTAATCAACTGGACGTGTAATTTTTGTGTTTGTTTTTGTTTAGCACATTGCATACCAGTCACCTTGTAGCAACCCACAGTAAGTACATGGTACTCTGATAAAATGTGACCAGGCAGCTTTGTCATCGGCGACCAAGTCTGAATAAATTCGTCATTCAAAAGTAAAACCAAAACGGGATGGAAAACTGACGCAAGTCATAAAAAGCAAAGTATTAATTTATGTTAAAATTGAATATTCATCAGGCAGGCTCGTTGTGACCATGTACTGATGATTTATCTTACGGACGAGGTAAAATTGTGGTCGCCTTATAGGACCTTGGAAATAAGTGCATAATATTTATAGGATTTATATTAGTTATTTGCTTATTTAAGTAGTTTTCTATACAAGGCATAAATAAATTCTTTAAGTATCAACTCCTTTTTAATTTTTTCTTACGTATAGGAAACAATTAAAACTATTAAATCACTATAATAAGATCTTTAATGTAAAGAACCCGTTAGACAAACTGCTAAAAAGTAGTTTATTGGGACTTTTTGTCTTGTATTTTTAAAGTGTAAAAACATTTTTTTTTTAAAAGTTATTAATTTACAATATGTTTTTGTTGTTTATTTATATCGATTGTACAAACAAAATATTTATATCACAAAGTGGTAGTTTGGTGGTCTCTATGGGCCGTAAATGTAAATTATTCAAACGTTATTATGACATGAAAAAACGCAACTGCCAAATGATTGGAATTTGGAATCATTGCGTAAATTACTCTCTCCGGATCAACATGGTAACCTAATCGGTGTCTACAAAAAAAATATTATTCATTTGTGACCGCCTATGATGCAGAGGTCACTCTATAAGGTTGGTATATTTGATGTTCATTTGGATCTGATGATTGCCATTTTGTTGATGTATTTTGTATTCGCATAAAGTAAATTCATCAGTCAATTTTTAGGGTATTATGCCCAGCGAGTTTGGGGTTATTAAACTTGTCCGAACAAGGTGACCAATTTACAAAAACATAATTTTGTAAGAAAATAAGTTAATTGTTGAAATTGGTTCGAAGCAGTTAGGAAATTTATGTTCACAGCGTTATTTACATCATGAGCTATGAACCATTCATACAATAACAAAAAACGCTCATTTAAATATTGTTTGTAATCTAATTGTCGGGCGAAGCCGGGTAGTGAAGTTGTAATACGATGTGTCACATTAAATTACTAACTGGGAAGTTCCTAATTTGAAAAATATGCGGAAAGGATTATGACGTCATTAAACGTGATTTGCACATTTATCATTCTTAATTAGATTTAGAATTAGATCCTGCGATAGTAACCACATGCGCGCGCAACTAATCATGCTTTTTGTTCGGAGAATAAACTTTTTTAGAGATATGTAGATATTAACTACGACGCCAAAAAAGTACTCTTTTTAATCACAAGAAAGCACTCTTTTTAAGCCTAAAATTAAAAAAAAAACATTGTTTCCAAGGTAACAATTTGTTTGACGTTTACAATAACTCGATTTTGTTAGGGAGAGAAAACGTATGATACATAATTTCATAACGCCACAGCTTTTTCATAACGCCAGAACTTATCAATATATATAGCCTATGTTACTCGTAAATAATGTAGCTTTCGATTAGTGAAAGAATTTTTAAATTCCATTCGATATTTATTGCGTGAAAGAGCAAGGGTCATCCGTTTGTATGGATTTATAATATTAGTAAGATCGATTTCGCATTTATAATATTAGTAAGATGGTGACCCGACATTTGATCCGTTGACAGTTGATCTGGTGACAGTTGATCCGGCGACAGTTGATCCGGCGACAGTTAGCCATCCGAGAAGACATTTATTGTAAAATTATACTTTTTTGTGCATTATTTACCAATTTCAAACGCAAAATCAACTCCAAGAATACCCTTATAATAATAAGTTGGTATGAATATCAAACGAAAATATACAGTGTCGTTTGTTTATATGACGTTTGCTTATTTTTGTATAGGTATAACGTATTTTCCTTAAATCGACTCCACATTGTATTTAATAAGTACGTTGGGGGCCAATTGTCGGCGGATCAACTGTCATGGAACCATATATAAAAGCATTATGAAAATGGCCGGGGTATCTCTGAAAAGTATGATGTACTATGTAAAATAAAAAAAAAAATTGTCTACATTAGCTCCACAAAGTAGGCCCTGAGCCTGAGGAAAATAATTTCCCAAGGGCCTATGTCATCTTTGGTGATGCTGTGTGGAGGGTCTTTTTAGTGAAAGGAATGATAGGAAGTTCTGTGAAAGAAAAAGTTATGAGGGATGGGTATGATCTGGCCGTCAATGTGTCCAGGAGTGACGGACGTATGAATCCATCTCTCCCACTGCGGTATTGGTCGAGAGAGTTTAGTTGGAGAGGTAAAAAGGTCTCCCGTTCCGACCCTAGACCTAGATAAACCTCAACCATGAACCCGGACATCCCAGCTACAAACATAGCGAACCACTTCACTGAAGCGATTTTGGTCGAAAAATGTACCACTTTTATTTTTCTGCAATTAATAGCGGTCCAAAAAGGGACCACATTTCTCTACCATTCGTAAAACATTTTCTTGGCATTTATATTGAAATGCTTTATCTATTATGATCATAGATGTCGAAAATCCGAACTTCGTAGACTATTTCAGAACGATGTTAAAAAAAAATATATATATATATATTTTTTTTTTTTATTTCCCGCCAAATATTTGATCAGCTGTTTACGGATAAAATTAAGTCATTTTTCCATAGATATGCACCTATCATTATCAAGTATACCACAGAAAACATACAGAAATCGAAAATATTCTAAAGTATCCCTCACGGCAGTTTCAAGTGAAAATAAACACAACGATTTTTTTTATTTTTTTTTTATAAATCCCACAAATATGACATAAACGGTATAATACAGATTAATTCATTGGCTATATAGCACTATTATAAGTTTTTATGTCTCCTTGTTAAAATTCGAAGGTATGATTTTTTTAATATTGGCGAAAAATTAAAAAAATGACCTTCTAGGAAATCTCGAGCAATCGAGGCAAATTAATTTATTTCGCGTGATCGTTCCAGTGGTTAGGCGAAATACGGCAGGGGTACAATAGGTAGAAAACTCGGCTAACTTATCCAACATATCACAATTACTCATAGGTACTAAACAACTAAAAAATGAACGTTATCTTATTGATAAGCTATCAAGAGGATGGTGAAATACTTACCTAATAATACAATTATCATAATGCATAACTTTAAATTATAAATTCATCAAAAACAATGGCAAATAATTGGCAGCAAACACATGTTTTACAAATAAATCAAAAGTGGTATTAAAAAAATCATTCACAATAAAAGGGAGGAAGGAATATAATAATAGATATAAAAAGTTCCTTCTTATTTAATTATAATATTTTTAAATTTTAGTATAATAGGTTACCTAAAGGTCACAGTTATAAATGTATCGTCCTTCCTATAGAGCTTTTACTTTTCTTGATACTTAATAATAATTTGAAACGGATACCCATTGTCTTATAACTTGCCTCCTCCAACGTATAACAGATGCTATATAGATAGGGGCCATTATAAGGAACAACTGTACATAGCTGTTATTTAGTGTTATTTACCACTGACTGAGTGATTTAACTCAATTGGGTGTAAAAATACCAGTGGAACATTCAAGAATAGAAGTAACAGAGAATGTTATAGCAGTATGATCGATTCGTTAATATGAAGGAACGCCCCTTTGTTGGGGAGATTGGGACAACATTGTTCGAGTGTAAATTGTAATATTTCGATGTGTGAATGTTATAAAAGCCAAAGTGACCACGGTATCCCCAATTTATTGGGGTATGATGGTATTTGATGGCTTCCTTGTTCTATTTTTAAGGCTCTCGATTAGCAATCCGGATTAACGTTTTGAGATTTTGACGGCCAAAAGTATTATCGTGATTTATTTTGGGGTATTACGCCGTGTTGCGCTACCTCCTTATTTAGCCAAATTTTCGGACAGCATTACAATGTCCATCATCAGGGCTTCATTACATATCTGCCCTGTGATTAACACTTTAATGATGATGTGTCCGAAACATTGAACATTTATTAAAACAGGAGGTAGCGCAACATGACATAATACATAATACATACCCCATACATAAACAAAATATAGCGATTAAACAATAAATTAGGTTAAATTGGGTTAGTTATGGTGGTTTTGGTTATGTTAGCTTAGGTTAGGTTATATTGCATTCGGTTAGGTTAGGTTAGATTATTTTATATTTATAAAAATGAATTTTTCCTTGTTTGTCTCTTTTGCTTTTCAAGACATAAGGGACATTCGATTGCAATGAAACCTTAGTGATTTGTGCGAATGCCTGCTATTTTTTCTATACATAATGGTTGGCTATGGCATTATGAAATTATTTCCTAAACCATTCATCCGATTGCGATGAAACTTTGGTGTTTTGTTGTGAACACGCCCGCGGTGGTTTGTATATATATAATGGCAAGCTCTGGCATTATAAACTTATTTCCCATACCATTCACCCGAACGCGATGAAACTTTGGTGGTTTATTGTGCGGACGCCCGCGAAGGATCTATGTATAATGGTGAGCTCCTCACGTGTTAAAATTAAATTTACTATAGGTGGCGCGCAAGCTATTTGAAAAAAAAAGTGTGTTTTGCCCGTGCCAGACATGTGTTCAAAGAAGTGTTCAAATAAGTGTTCACATGTGTGGCACGGGCATTTGACACTGTGTTCACTTATTTGAGCACTTAAGTGCGCTTTGCCGTTCCGTGTCGGTTTCTTTAGCGCACATCAAAGGGATCAAAGTCCAAATGTTTGTATGCCTGCCACACTGCGCGAAGCCCAGTAGCGCGAGCGTCGCCGTGGAGAGAAGACATTCTCCAAAAATTACTGAAGTAACCCACTGGTCTATGCATCATTCATCAACAACGGTTTTTAAATAAAAACGAATACAGGGAAAACATTATCTTAAAATTATTCTATATTCAATTTGGGAGGCGGGAATGGGTACCGCCGCCCCGGGAACCTTTATTGGATAACCAACACCTCTGCCATAGGTCACCCCAAGTGGTTCGCTACGTTTGGTGATTTAGCAGGGGTGCCCGGCTTCATGGGGTGAGGTTTGTCTAGGTCTTGGAGGCGGATGACCAGGATACACTGAACCCCAGATTCCTACCCACCCCTTAAACCCCATTCTTTCCCAGAACTCTCCTCTCCTTCCTTTCGTTTAAAAACCCGCCACACAGCATCCCCAAAGATGACATAGGCCCTGAGGGAAATTATTTTCCTCAGGGTCTCCTGTGTGGAGCTCATGTAAAAAAAAATATATATATATATAAATATATAAGTATGGTGACTTATAATTTCCCTGATTTATTTTTGTAAGTGTTGTGCTAGCTGTTAAAATAAAATTCACTTATACCTTATTCTATTACGATACATTTCACACATCCATTCACGTCTTCGTTTTGGCTGTTTTTGTTTATTTATTTGCATGTGTAATAAATAATTACACGCACATAAATAATATAAGCAAACTGTGTCGACCAAATCGTCGTCCATGTTATGTGAGGTCTACTTGAAAACTGTGAGCTCAAAGAAGTTATCAAATCTTTGAACACATATCTGGCAGAGACACACATAAGTGACCAAATGTGTGAGCACAGTCTTCAAATAAGTGCACACTTATTTGAACTCGTGTCTGGCGCCGGCATAAGACAAATAGTTCAGCAAAGCAATAGCTAGTAGATTAAAGATTGTTCATTCCTTCCATTCCTCAAAAAACCCTCCACACAGCATCCTCAAAGTTGACATAGGCCCTGAGGGAAATTAATTCTAGGAAAATAATTTCCCTCAGGGCCTCCTGGGTGGAGTTAATGTAAAAAAAAGGTTGAAGTTGTTTATTTTTTAAACAAAAAACCTTTAATAACAAATTACCTGATGTTTCACACACCCCCGATCTCCTATAACGAGAAGTTTGCGAGGAGGTTATCGGATTAGCATATTGAATACAGCGTTCCTTCATAAACCGTGTGGAATAATAATAATAATTCTGCATTGTTCTATTAAATTTCACAGATTCAGTACAACCTTATCTCTAGTACCTGTGAGTTATTAGCCATACGGCTTCGGATAATGATGTACCAATCAGCAAGTACACATACACAGGCTGGTTCTCTAGTTTCTAGCTGGTAAGACTTTTTCAAAATATCATTTATCTTTACATTGATAATAATAGACAAACTTATATTAGCTTGGATTGGTGCCAGAATCAAAATTTTGGAGACTTAGAAAAATAACCAATTTAATAGGTTTCAATTATTGAAGCACATATAGTTAATATATAAAAATGAATCTTTCTTAAATTTGTTTGTCCTTATACAGTCCTAAACCATTCATCCGATTTCGATGAAACTTTGGGGATTTAATGTGCGCAAGTCCGCGATGGTTGCTAAACATAATAGTGATAACAATAATCTGGCGTTATTTAATTATTTCCTATACTATCCATCCGATTGCGAAGAATCTTTGGTGAATTGTTGGGAGCACGCTCTTGAAGGTTTATATATATACTTGTTAGCTCTGGCAATATGAAATTTGTAAAAAAGTTGCAATAGGTGGCACGTGCGTTGTTTGAAAACTGAATATACCGGAACTGAATGTACGAAACGCGTGAATGGGGAGGGGAACGCGGCAGGGGTTCGTGGGTTGGGGAAGCGAGAGAGGGGAGATGGAAGGCGGGAAAGGTGGAGGTTGAATGCGTGAGGGGAAGCGGATGCAGGAGGGGAAGGGGAGGTGGAAGGGGGTAGGTACAAATGGAAAAAGACACGCAGGGAGAAACAATTTATTTATGCGTGACATTGCAACACCTGCCGGGAATTCGATGGTATTTAATATTTGAAGAAGATAGATAGATAGAACGATGAGTACCTAATATTACCATAGTATTGTAATATATTCAAAATTGAGGACTATCGATTTAAGCAATTTTTTTCAAACTATGTTGAGCAACCCTTCAAAATATTCAACAAACGCAAGCACATGCTTTTAGTTAGTTAGATCTTAGGTAATTATTTATTTATTTATAAAATACATGATACATAATTGAGTTATTAACAAAGCGTGGATATATTGGATCACCATACTAGACGGCTGCCTGTTTCATTATATAAATGAGTAGTATCAATTATATGAACGAGTAGTACGAAATTTCATCATCTGTAATAATAACAGTGATTGGATCATTTCTGTAGGTCCGTTTTCATGAGAAATGACCTCAAAGGCATTTTATAACTTTATTTATTTATCCAATAACCAATAACTTACAACTAAGATTTATTACTAGTGACTTACAACCAAGATTTATACTATTGACTTACAACTAAAACTTATAACTAGAGACTTACATCCAAGACAAAGACAGTGACTTAAAACTAGTGACTTAAAACTAATGCATATTTATGACAAAATTAAAAATTAAGGCCATCCACTAGTACAGGAAAAAATCAAAATCGGAATTCACGCCCCTTTATGGGAGGAATTTAAAAATACTTGAGAAAAAGCTTTTGGAAAGGTTGGAAAAGATTTTTGAGTTTTATTTTTACATGTTGATTTCTTAAAGGCCTGTAAAAAACATTAATTCCTAACAAATATTATAATCAATAATTATCAGCCTGAAACACTCATCTACATTGAAAAAATCTTCCGAGAAAAGATACTGGCCGCCAACGGGAATTGAACCCGTGACCTTCTGATTGCCGGTCAGGTGCTCTTGACCACTGAGCTATGGCGGCTTATCTAATACCCGCCAAATAATTCAATATATACTAGTGTTTCATTCGACAATTACTTATTATTACATTTTTCCAACTGAAAACAACCAACTTTATTTTTGTGAGAGAGGTATTGTTAATACTAAATCTCCCGCTAGGTGGCGTCGAGACTAATTATGTCTGCATTTTTTGCTGAAATACTTTAACTTGTCAAATATTAATTTTTTTTTTTTTTTAATTGATAAACTAACGTTTAAACAAGATTTTTATGCATAGCACAAAGAGTAGATAACAAATATTATAATCAATAATTATCAGCCTGAAACACTCATCTACATTGAAAAAATCTTCCGAGAAAAGATACTGGCCTTAATTCCTTTTTTATGCATTGTTTATTGTAATAAAACGGAATTTTTAAATTGATTTCACAAAAGCAAGCGGCGCGGAGCATAACACGTTGTTTCTCCGCTCTGTCCGGAGGAGTAATGACGGAAGAATGGGGCGGCTGCCAGTCGTTCTTCGGTGGACGGTATAAGGTTCACTTTGATATTACAAATTCGTCGACTGCCGTAATGTCGCCGTGATGTCAAAAATAACAACGCGAAAATGCATATTATATTTTATTTTGTGAGGTTCGGGCGTAAATTTAAATTTTTTTGCGATTATCATAAAAGAAACTAAATTTGCCACATTAAACAATAAAACCACATCCGAAAAGAGGTTTATAAATAGGAGAGTTCGGACTTCAAAGTGTTTTTTATAGACCTTATAATTTATTTTTTTCTAGGCTTATTAAAAGACTTGACTTGAAAAATGACCTATATATATTAAGGGCCAAGATATGTTCTACACGCAGTATTTAATTGAAGCATCTATAATACTTCTAAGCGATCAAATTTTCAAAACAAAAACGTATGATTTTGAATGATTTTGCATAATTTTTTATGGCTTCATCTTAAAGAATCTATATTCGGAAAGCTTGAAAATGAGCTATGTTTGCATATCTTCGAGATCTTATTGTGGATGTTCTGAGTTACATCGTTTTACACAAAAGCTATTATTTTATTAGTGGTTAAATTAGGTACTTATATACAACAGGCTCTGTTCATTACGCTACGTTTGCCGCATAATGTTTAATTTAATGGAATAACCTTTGTTATAAATATCAATGTAATATTTAATGATTGAAAAAAAAGATAATAGAAACATAAAACAAAAAATACAGAAAAAATGGATAGGTATATTCGACACACGCTATAATTGCAGTTGCAAAATATATTTGGGTAAATCATTTCAATCATACAAACAGATAGCAATCAAAAATGAAATTAATTGAAGATAAAATTCATAATTCTTAAATTAAAATATAAGATCGATAAAAAATACGGAAAACAATCAGGTTTTAGTAGCTCATTGGTAAAGCGTTGTCCCGAAAAGACAGGGATTATCGGTTCAATCCGCTTTTGAGACCGTTGCCTTTTTATATTTCATTCATATTTATTTAATATTATTTTCTTATCAATGATTTTTATATATTTTAGTAGCTCATTGGTAGAGTGTTGTCCCTGTAAGACAAATGTCTTGGGTTCGATCACCAGTCGCCTTTTTATTGTCTGTCGTGTTTATTTTAGATTTATTAATATTATCTTATTATCGATGAATTTTTTAATTTTTTTTAAAATACGTATCATCATGTATTTCTGCAAACTAAATTTGATAAATAAACATGTTTACTTTCATTTTCACTGATAAAAACATCTAGCATCGCATTGCAAATCACAATAGACGATTATAATCATTATCGAATTGACAACTGTCAAATAATGGTATGTCACATGAATTAGGCACATCGAACTGCAAAGGCAAGTCACTTGGTGCTGAAAGTGAGAGTGGAGAATGTTTAATATTCAAGAAGAGAGTCCTAGCGAGATGTTTGTACCAACTTACCCGGGGTACCTCCTGCCCCTCTCCCCCCTGTCCTACCTAGGTTACCTGCCTTATTGTGTATTGTTTTAACAGTAGTTGAATACATTAAATTAGAAGAAACAATGATTTGAACAATGCGTATTGTCAATAGCACGCGCCCACCTGTAACTTCCTATAAATTATAAATAACACACAAAATAAAAATTGATAATTTTATCAGAGAATCCTTCTGTTTACAGTTTGGTTTGAGTGGAATATCTGCAGGTTTTTGCTGCTAGGTCCTGCGGGCGGCTTTTGGTTCGGCTTCGTCCAGTTTAAGTGTAGGTGATCATTTTATAAATCCGTTAGGAACTGGTTCCAAAAATAGCCGGTTCCTCGGATCCAGTGATACCAAGTCACCGGGTCAAAGAAACTACGACAGGCAAGGAGGTCGTATATAATATATATATCTACGCGTGGTTTTATTTTTTACAACTCCCAGTTACAATAATAATCATATTATCATCAATCTCTCAGTACCCAGAGAGATTTACGAAATTACAAATCCAATAGTACTTACACCTGCCAGTCAATGTTCCTCACGCTAGCTGTTAACGTAGTGGCGCCATCTTTTGGCATTATTGACTACTTGGTTGAATTCGGTTCTATTACAAAAGTAGCTTTTTAATAAATTTCATGTACAAAGATGGCTTTGCATATGGCGCGGCGTCAGAGACGCATTCGAAGTCGGGTTCTTAAATTTCAACCGTACAGACGCAAGGCTATTAAGAGACCGCTATCCGAATTTCTACCGATTTCTTGCAAACCTCCCTTAAATATTTGAAGTTTTTAACCGCGTAAAAAATTATATGTTATTTTTGAAGATAATATCTATACATTCCCCACACCGAAACGCAAATTATATGAAATTCCCTCGATAGAAAAATATCGCAAAGTATGCTCCAAATTTTTTTTATTTTCAAGTCTGTTTCCGTTATTTTACAAGATATATGTATGAAAAAATTCACAGTCTTTCATTAAATACTGTTTTAGACAGCCCCCAAGAGATTTTTGCTCTATTTTAAACGAGTCGTGTTTTATTAAAGATTTTCGTAATTTTGGCATCGATTTTGGCGCTGTAAATGTTAGCGCTCTCCTCTAACATTCGAAATTTCGTTTCTCTTCATCTTCTTCTTTTTGGGGCCGGTAACGGAGCCTTAATAACGTCCGATATGCTTTTTTGATACCGATCATTTGTGATTATTTATTACTTGTCACAGAACATAAAACATACATTTTCTCAACTTAAAGCCATCATTTTACACATAAATAAAAAAATTTACAAGGAGAAAGAAAAAACATCATAGCTCAGCAGTTCGGCACTTTTTCAAAATTCGCAGAAAATCTCTTAGTGTATAATCACGTTCAACTTGACAACTACCAGCCTAAACCCTTAAATATAGAAAGACAAGGTCTTAGATTAAATTTACTTGAATAATTGGAAATCAATAAACGAACGAATGATCTTAAAGTAACATTAATTAATAAAGTAACGAAAATTATTTACGACCAACTTTTCAATATATTCACAAAGCCTAAACCATATATTGAATTTAAATAAGTCAATAGCAGTCGTGGCATTATTAAACAAATAAGAAAACATTATCATTTATTGTGGGGAAAACAGATGTCAAAGTAACCCACAAAATAGAAATTAGAAAATTATTGAAGAAGACAAATCCCGCCCGGTTATTAAAATAACATTTTATAATTTAAGTCAAATTTGGTCATCTAGAGATTTCCTGACAATTTCACACCCTTAAAATTAGCTTAAGGTTCCCTATTACTTATTATTTTGACAATTATACTACCGCTTCAGGCTTCAATTCAGTTAGAAATAGATTAGACACCATTGGTTACTTTTATGCTAATGTAGCTGATGTTTTTAATATGCCTCCATTGAAGTATAGAGCGGTACTAATTAAACACTTTAACAGTGCATATTTTAACGAGGTCATCGCATAACATTTTTGTTTTTGTTGCTTCTGAATTGCTTTAATTGACTTTGTTCTAATGTACATTATTTTTTTTAGTTCTGTTAACTTCCATAATATGATAATTGTTATTTCCTTTATTTTTTATAAATAAATATATATATTTTTTTTTTAAATAATTTATTGAGTTAGTTTATACTACATGAATATAAACTAATAAGCACAATGTAAAATTTCATTTGATTAATTTAAATATTTTTACAGTAAGCATAACATTTTTTTTTAAATACATTCATTCATTCTTCATACTTTCAGGCATTTCATCATACATCTTTAGTCCTCTATACATTAGGCAGTTCTGTGATTTTGATTTCTACATTTGTGGAAATCGAACTCTGTTTATATTCCTTGTTTCATAATTATGTACGTCTCTATTAAAAACAATTTCATCCTTATCAACCACTAATTAATTAACCACTGGTTAATTAAAAATACCTCGGATTGCTTTGCTGCCGATTCTGGTAAATTTTCCCTTATTTGTGAGTAATTAAGTAGAACGAAGTTTACGATTTAATAATATTTTTTTTATAAATCCTACGAATTTATGGTAATCAAAAAAAAATAATTTATTAGCTATATAAAGAACTATAATCAGTTTGTATGTCTGAATATTAACATTTGGAGTTATGGTTTTTTTAATGTAGGCAGAAAATATAAAAAATGAACACCAAAAAATGTAGAACAATCGGCGAAAAAAGTTTTAAATTTCGCTGTCGCTTCAGTGGTTAATCGTTGTGAAGGCTTATGAATCATTATCTCCCATTATCGTAATCAAAGAATGATTACAATGTGAAGATGTGATCAATTTATCACCACAAGACCTTTCAGAATGTGAGACCATGAACTATATCATTGTAACATCATTTTTAAGATGTATGCTTGACTTGACTCTTGGTACAGCAAGTGAATAAATGAATACTTAGGTATTTTACGATGAATTAACACAAGCGGACAAACATTCTGTAGTATGAATTCCAATGCAACGATGCACTTGCCGCCGGTTTTTCCGTTGTTAGATAATCTACCATGGCGTATAAGCAAGCCACCAGAATACCAAATGCATATTAATTCGAAGAAAAAACGAAATTTTACGAACTCCAGAACTGGGAAAAACGGCACGTGAAATTTCATTCCAGAAACCAAGAAATCGTTTATCATTTTGACGAATAGACAAGCTGGTATATCCATTGATGTCATCCAACGGGTTTCTGAAAAACTTGTATCAATTATATTTCCGAAAACTTGTTAAAATCTCTTTATAAGTAAACCATCAGTGCGTAACGAATTTTGTTGTTATGTTATTATATAAACATGATAATTTTGCATCACAAGGTGTAAATTTGATAATTTTACGAACGTCTGAAGTTAAAGCTCTGTGTTGATAGATAGATGGCAATAACATACTTAGATATTTTATTCATTTCAGAGATAACTTTAAAATAATTATTGATTTCCACAGTCTTATTGTCTGAATGATGAATGTTTCTCCGATGATATCCAACCTTATTTAGAAAATAGTGCAAGAAGAAAAAGTAACTAGTAAACCGTCCCATCTTTGTCATTTTCATTACCCCACAAACGACCCAACGTTTTTCCCAATGCTTTTTCCAATTTGAGGTATATTGTGAGTCTAACGGAAGAAGATAAGATAAGGAGATGGGAAAGAGGACAGTTAGTCATTTACCTGTCTATCCAGATCTTGTAGCTAAATAAGAGTAAAAGCCATTTCAAGGAACGCTTCAATGTTGACTAGTGGTGTTCCACAAGGAACACAAGTAGATCCTGCGTTGTTCATGACCCAGACTTCAACAGACCAAACAAATCAAAATAATGTACCGTTTTAAAACCACTTGCGCTTATTAATAAAAAAATCATTTCAAGACCTTTGTTTACTTTCGGGTCGTCGAACCGGGGCCTCCAATTAAGATGGCTTTCGCACCCAGGAAGGAAGTTAAGTTAAGTTAAGGTAGGTACCTCCAACCGAGTCGAGGACCACCCGGAGTATTGGAGAACCATCAAGAGGTGTGGAAGAATCGTGTGATTTGGGCGGGGGTTATGCCGGGTGTCGGGTGTCGTGATGATTCAGGTGTTAATCCGAGACGCCAATAGTCCGCAGCGGTCGGCGCGTACGTGCTTCATGGTCCTAATGGTCTGATTTGAAGAGTTGAAGGAACAAGGTGGCGCGGACAAGTGCAATGGAGATATTCAACTGTATATTTTAAAATAATATTAATAATTATATTTGAAGGCGGTATTTGAAGGTACTATTATTATGCAGCCCTGGAGCGAAAAACATATTTAAAAAAATACTAATATTTTTTGAGTTGTACAAATCTTAAACATGACAAAAATCGAAGGTGCTTTAAAACCAAAACCTAAAAATGGCTAATCTATTATCGGAAAGACATCAATATGAGTCGAAAGCCAAACTAATGAAGGTGATTTTTTTTCTTCCAATTTACTATCGTCTGATTACAGAAGCCAATAAATCGAATTTTTGACAATGAGCTACTCGCTTTACCGTTATTATTGTAAATAGGTAGGTTTACAACTTGGTAGGTTGTTTAATGTATTGTTTCCTTTTTGTTTAAATATTTCTAAAAAATTAACGATTTGACTCCGCTGTTATTGCATCCAAGTGCACAAGGAGATTGACCGAAATTAAGGCAAACAAATGCCTGAACAGTTCAAAGATAAACCAATTTCAATTGTAATCCTGAGCTCTGGTGAAAAACCCAAAAGAAAGATGGTTTTTGTTGTGACCAAAATTTTAACGCAGATATCTTCCGCTACTCGAAGTACTGGACTATCATGACAACCATCGATGCTCACCAGTAAACTAAAAAAACAAAGCATTTACAGTTCTGAGAAAAAAATATACAAAACAACAGGAACACGTTATGGAACAGGCGATACCATGCGTGTGCCAAATTCCTGCCAATTCTACAATATGATTCATCGACTAATCAATGCAGACGATCGAAACAGTGCGCTGTCCCCACTCCACGAAACCCAGCGTCAAGCCCCGAATCGTAATGAATTTAATTGTTTATTTGTCAATGTAGAATTTCGGTGGTTTACCTGTCCCTGTCGATGTGTCTCTGGCTTGCTTTGGGCGATGCGAACCGTTGGCAAACATAGCACGTAGCTTCAAGCACGCGCTGTACTGTGGCGTGCATTTAAACCCTCTGGTGACTTCTGCGCTCCGGGAACACATTAAAAAAAAAAATGTTGATGCTTTTTTTATTGTTCATCGAGAAGGATATCATTTTTTAACAAATTCCGACCAGATTATTTTTTTAATCTACACTAACATTAGATCTTTATAAAAATACAAATAATTGAAGATATCTACTTTCATAAATCAGCAAATTTGTCTCTGCCATCAAGAATTTTAAACAGTGTGTCCGGCCTGCTTTATGCTTGCAGTTCAATTTATAAATGAACATTTTGGTAGTAGGTAACAAGTTTTTTAGAATTAGATTTTTCAGTGGGTTCATTCACGAATAGCCAACATCCTTAGCAGATCTCTTTGCTTTTCCAATCATTTAAATATTCAATGAGCTTGGGTATTTTTTTACCGTCTTGCTTCTCTCTTCTTAGGTGCGTTTGAGTTTCCTATGCCGTGATTTTCTGTTTACATTTGGATTGTAAAAACTTCAAACGTTTTTTTATAAATAATGATAATAAATTGTTATGGCAAAATTGTAGCCTATCGGAACACTTTTTGAGTGAAGATATCATATATGCTAACAAATACCCTGAAAGCCTTTTGAATTCACTAATATTAAACACAAACATCGACCCCAAAACCTAAGTCTGAAAATGAGGTAACCAACGGTTGAAACAAATAATGGAATATCTACAAATTTAAAAAGTTTGTATTTTAAGATCACTCATCAAAACCTGATAATTTTCTCAATTACTATCCAAATTAACCAGTAAAAACTGCTATACTCCTAGAAGGTTAGAACTCCACCCAGTTGGCTATTGGTATTCATGATTCGGCGTTTAACATATCTGCTATTCGGATCGTCTGTGTCATAAACTGTATTGTCACCGCTACATTAGCCGGGCCTGCCTAGGATGCCCCAAGTCGCTGGCACGGGCCGCTTCTGCAAATGTCCTGAGTATCTTCAACATAACACTAGATATCAATTTAAAAGTATTAAATTAACTTGAAACAGTTTTTTTCGTGTGCGAATGTGTTTTATCTTGCTTTGGGGAGAGTTATTTGGTTATCGGAAGATCAAAGTCAATGATATATAGTTTTATTTTATTTTCGTTGTTTGTTTTTGGGGTGTTATGCCGTGTTGCGCTACTTCCTTCTTGACCCGACGTTTCGGACAGCGTTGTAGTGTCCATCATTTTAGTTTATATCGTTCATTGTGTCTTTTGTAACGAACTGTACCGATATTTAACGGAGAGCTTTTTCGACGACTAAATGCTTTGCACGAAGTTATGGGCTGCTCTTAAAATCCAAGCGGAACGCATGTATCCAAACTGCACAATCCTTTACCAAAAAATCAGGATTGCGTTAACGCTTTGGGAATTATACGCTTATTGGAAAGCTCTTGTACGTGGCTTACCTCAAGGTCTCCCTTTGGTCCCTGTTTTCTTTTACATTTCCAGGTTATTCCCTAGATATTATACATAGGTTCCTGAACCATCAAGTGTCGATACTCGTCAATAGTATGCATTTCTTGTAATTTCGTTTCGGATTTCATATTTTATAGTTCAGCAAATAAAGTGTTTGCAATGCTTTAATCGGCCTACATACGATTAATTTTCCTGGTTTGATTCGTAGTAAGTACAATGCCTGCCGTGACAACTGTAAGATATATAACAAACGATTGAATTTTAATTCTAACTAATAATAAAAACACATTTATCACCAAGCTATTTTTTTTTCTAAGATCTTCTATAATGTCTTTGTAGAATCATTGATGGCTTTCCGTATACTTATAGTCTTGCTTTAGTAAAATACGATCTTTCGTGTTAGTAAAAATAGCTTTGACAAGTCTTTGGACTCTAAATCTTTTCGCCCACAAAAGTCAGCAATGGAATAAGCCACGAAATATAATCATGTCTCCAACCGGTGGTACTGCGAGTAGTTAAATATTTTTTTAATGACTTTCATACTCAACGTATCGTCTGACTTTTTCGACATTCATTTTTTGCTGTAGGTCACCGAATACTTAACCCCAAACAAAATAAACAATTACTTCTGAGACATGTTAAAAATTAAACAAATATGATTTTTTTTTTTTTTTTTTTTTTTTTTTTTTATTTATTTATTTATATATGTATATTTTTTTTTATCACAAACAAGTCCTGCTAAGCCAATTCAATTGGCTTGTCAGCAGGTGCTTATAATTAAGTTACATATACATTTTAAATTTTATAATTTTACATCTTATATCTACAAATTCAACATTATTCATACAAATCAATCTAAGTATAAATATTTTTTTTCCGATAGCCAATTTTTCAGCATATATTTAACCTTATTCATAGAATTACATTGCTTTATAGTATCAGGTAATAAATTAAATATTTTCGGTATGTTGTATTCAAACGTTCTCTGTCCGTACTTATTATTAAATTTCGGAACTATTAACCCGTCGTTGCGCGTGAATCTAGTGCTGTATTTATGTTCTAATTTCTCTTTATGCTGCTGGGTAAATATATACTGAATTATAATTTTGTGCCATAGTATTGCCTTAACAGGTAAAATTTTAGCACTCTGATACAGTAATGGTGTATCATGTCTCTGTTTGAAAATATTCGGAACAACTAATAATTTTACAATTGCGTTTTGTACAACTTGGACTTGTTTCAGATTTGTTACAGAAGTATTTCCCCATATTGTTAATCCATATCTTATAATGGATTCTGCCAGTGACATATAAATTATTTTTAGTGTTTCAATGGGTAAGAAAAATTTCAATGTGTACATTCTGCCAGCAATTGATCTGAGTCTTTTACAGGTTTTTTTAATATGTTTATCCCATTTAAAAAAACAATCTACGGTAACACCAAGATACACATATTCCGTAACTAATTCTAAACTTTCACATTTACAATTAGTTGGAATATTTTTATGGATGCAATTAAAATTATGAGAAATAATATTAGGATTAAATTGGAATTTGGCATTAGGTGATCTTATATGCATTACTTTGGTTTTTTTGGCATTAATTAATAATCCTGCATCATGAGACCATTTACAAAGTTGATTAAAGTCAATTTGCATGAGTTCAATTGCAGTTTTTAGATCTTTATGTGATATGACCAATGCTGTATCATCTGCAAATACAAAATGTTTTACAAAAGAGAAAAGTTTTTTCATTATAGTTACATAGATTATATACAGTGTAGGTCCCAATATGGAACCTTGTGGAACTCCTGCAGATACATTTTTTGTTTTACTAAAAGTATTATTTATTTTGGTACATATTTTTCTATTTCTAAGATAATCTTTAAATAAATTTAACACATTTCCTCTTATTCCAATTTTTTCTAGAGTTTTTAGCAGTTTTTTTGAGTTAATTGTGTCAAAAGCTTTAGAGTTATCGATAAATAAAACAATGACATGTAATTTATTATTTAATTGATTATTTATGTAATTGGAAAACTCTTGCAGTAGTTTTTCAGTATTTTTTTTTCTTTGGAAGCCATATTGATTTGGGTCTATGATAGCGAATTTTTCAATGTAATTATTTAATTTATTTGATAAAAATTTTTCGAGAATTTTTTCTAATGCTGGTAGTATACTAATAGGCCTATAATTTCCTAGTTCAATGTGTTTTCCACCTTTAAATATTGGTCTAGTAATACTACATTTAAACTCTTGTGGAATTTTTGCTTGCTTTATTATCATATTGATTAAATAAGTAATTATTGGCCCAAGGGTTTTTATATTTCTTTTTAAATCAAACATTCTTATATTGTCAATACCTGTGCTTTTAGAGTTTTTCATTTTTTTAACAATGTTTTCAATATCAGTTATAGTAGCTCTTGGTATATATAAACTGTGAGGTAGTTCTTCCAGTACTATATTAGTAGCTTTGTGATTGCATTTATGTAACATGTTGCTGATGCTATCCGAGAAGTAATTCACAAAATCATTTGAGACAGAATCCTCAGTTCTATCTTTTAACATATATCGTGTTATAGTTTCATCACAATCGTTTTTGGGTTTACGTCCTAAGATATTATTTATCTCGTCCCAGGTTTTTTTAGTATCATTAAAACAGTTTTTAAATTTATTATTATAGTAGTTAGATTTATCTTTATTTATAAGTTTATTGACAAGGTTACGAGTTTTTTTGTATTCTGTTTCATATGTTTTGTTTGTTGGTGTACTTTTCCATTTTTTATAAAGTTTATCCCTTTTATTTATATGACATAATAATTCACTGCTTATCCATTCATTTATTGCATAAGGTCGTGTTTTCGGTTTTTGCACTATCGTTTTAGAACTACTCTTGTAAAATTTGTTAAATAAAGTTTTTATTTTTTCATATAATGAAATACAATCGTTCTCTTCTATAAGTTTACTCCAGTTATAATCTCTGATATATCTATCAATAGCCTTTTGTGAAATGATTTGAATATACTTATTTGCAAGGTCTACCTGACGTTTATGAGATCTTATATTAATAGCAGTAATAAAATGATCGGCGATATTATTTTCACAGACGCAAGCAGTTATTTTCTTGCCTCTAAATTTGGCAAATATATGGTCAATACACGTACGAGTAATTTGTCCATTTAATACAGCTTCTCTGGTTACTACATTGATGCATTTAGTTAAATAATGGTTAGTAAGTAAGTTTTCATATGAGCTTATGATATAATCTTGGTCATTAAGCAAATTCAGATTTATATCTCCAAGTAAGATAATATTTTCCTTACTATTAATTGTATCAAGATATGATGATAATTCCGTTAAAAAAGAAGATTTACTGAAATTAGGGGGTCTATAGATAGCTATTACGTTAACTTTAGTTTTGTCCTGGAGTATGAGCTTTCCTGTTATATTTTCAAAATGTAGTGATTGGAACGATTTTAGTCTAAACTCAAATTTATTTCTTATATACAATATAATACCTCCTCCTGACTTATCAGTCCTGCAGTAGTTATATGAATTATATCCGGGAATATTATACATAGACGCACTTTCAGTATGAATAGAGGTTTCACATAGCATTAGAATGTCAATATGCTTCAAACAATTAAGTAAATATATATGCAATATATCCCAATATTTTTGTATAGATCTTATATTTAATTGAATACAAACAAGATTATCAGACGCATTTATGTTTTGTTTTTTTATCCAATCTTCTAAATTATTTACTGTACTACTTTCTATTTCATTATCATTATCTATATACGAAAAATTATTCTGTGCCATTTAATTCGTAGTTAAATTTGAAACAATACAATAAGATTGTGGTACGAAGTTTGGTTAATTTTACAAATAGAAATATTTCTATAAGAAATATCTCTACAGAATGCAGTATAAGGTTCAATTTAATACTTGATATAATTACATAATTTTTTTTTCTAACACCTGTTTTTATACTTAGCATAATACAGCAATGAACAGTTATTATACACGATAATATGATAAAGCATTCGTTTTTATCAAAGATACCACAATTATTTTTCTTAAAGTAAAAGTAGGTATAACATAATGATACAAAATGGTTTTCAATGCATTTAGCATTAAATAATATTACAAATATTTCATTTATAGATAAAACAATAAAATTTAATATTTTTGTTAGGTTGATTAAATTCCATACATAAATAGTATATTTAACACATATTCTAAATAGTATATTTAACACTTGTTTTTTATACTATCATTTGAGCACCGATGAGCATTTAAATAATGTACAAGACATTGTACAATTGTACATTCCTCGCTGGGCACGTGCCTCCACGTATTTCGTTAAACCTTCACGTATTGACTTGATCGCGCCAAGCGACCAAATTTCCAAACGTACAGTAATGTACATAATATTCATGTTATTATGTACTACTCCATGTACCCACTAATAAATTAACGTACGCCGTGGTTGGGAGTCGACTCTTGAGGTTTGTCAGCTTTTCATACCTAACTTAACCGCATTTTACGTGCATTTATTGCGTTTGTCTGGGAGATTGTGAGTCATTGATTTCTGGCACTGAGTGGTTTTTTTGGTTGCTTCATGTACATATATTTAAGTCTTTTGGGTTTACAGAAAAAACTGCCACTGGCGCAAAGGATTTTAACAACAATATAATCAATTTCAAAATTATATTTGTTCAAAATTAAGTCAAATTGGATAATTTCTATTACACGCTTATAGTTTCACGGTTATGGTAGCGTGACGGCCAAAAATGTCAAAAAATAGTTCCTTAACGCTTTAATGCTGCAGCTCTTTCTTATACATTAATTAATTGTGAGACACACAAAATACGTGTTACTGTTTCCTCCAAAGTAGTTCATTTTGGCGACGGGAATTGCATTTCATTTTCTTTATACGTGTGAGGGGGATGTATGATGATGATTGTATGTTTCCTTTAGGGGGGTGCAGACATACGTTCACAGTTTGTCTCATTTTAGTGTTGTTCTTTAGTTATAAGAAAGAGCTGCAGCATTTATATGTTTAAGAACAAAAGCAAAACCATCAGTGCATTGACTTTTGGCGTTTTTGAATTTTTGGAATTCACTCACACTTCAATAGTATTCTTGTAACTATTTTCCATACTTTCAAAATTATCGTCGGCTGGTAGGTAGGGGTCTACGGAGATTATTAAAATGCACAATAGCAATAATTTTCGAATTCCTGTCGTATGTAGACGTCAAAGAAACTAGCATTTTTAAAGCTAAAGCCAAAACATTGCTGAGAGAACTGAGTGGTGATAAACTAACAAACATTATGATGACATTTTAAAGATGTCTAGCTAATCAATATAATAATAAAATTAAAAACAGGCCACCTGAGAACAGGAAATCGTAATGAGTAGGACTGAGGAAACTGTCACATTATTATTACGTGCACATCACATTCATTAATAATATGCTTTAAACAATAAAATATATAACTTACTGTAATTACTACTTAAGTCATTATCATACATAAACCTAGCTTAAATAGACACTAGCAACAAATAACAAAAAAACTAAGTGACATTGATTATAATTCTTAGCAAAATTTTCATAGTTTCAGCTACGTGAATAGGGTGATACTGAGACAAACTTATATTTTTTAATGCAAAATTTATATGCCGTCGATGGAATGTATGCACATTCACAAGGTTATTAAAAATAAATATTGTTATTATACAAACGTAGTTTCTTCTGTACCAATTAATCACCTTAAAAAGAATACCACAAGTCTCTGTTTTGGTACCTGATTTGTTTACTTTTGCATGTTTTGATGCATGCTAGTAAAATTCCAATTTGGGAAGCGATTATGGGTATCACTGCCTCGGAAACCATTTATCGGAAAACCAACACCCCTGCCCTAGGTCACCTCAAGTGGTTTTCTACTTTTGGTGATTTCACAGGGGTGCCCGGGTTCATAGGGTGAGGTTTGTTTAGGTCTCGGTGACGGATGCGTTTGATCGGGAGAAACTGGTTGAGGGAGATCATTTGGCCTCTCCAGCCAAACTCTCTTGACCCATCGATTTGCTTCGCAATAGGAGGGATGGATTCAGTTCGTAGTCCAGTGGGTAAAAGTCTTGACTCACAATCCGGAGGTCGCGGGTTTGAACCCGGCGTGCGCAAATAAATTTTATGTGATTAATTTGTGTTATTTCACAATTAATTCATTTAAAATAAAATATAGTGTATTTGCGGCACGTTCCAGAGTGGAAGATACTATCAGTATCGCCCTGGTGTAAGAACACCATTCAGAATTGAAACGTTGCTTGAAAATGGCTTTAGCCGTGTTTGGTGACCAGATCTTAATAGCCAGATACTTCCCAACCTTCCTCTTCATCACCTTCTTCCCCTCCCCACTACCTTCAGCCTCACAACATACCCCAATTGGGGATGCCATAGTCTCACTATCTCCAGACGGGAGCAGTTGAGATTCTTGTGCGGTATTCACTGTAAAAAAAAAAATACGTCCGTTACTCTTGGACCCTTTTACCCCGGATCCTTACCGACCTTTAATAATATTTTTTCTTTCTTTCTTACATTTAAAAGACCCTACACACAGCATCACCAAAGATGATAGAGCCGATCTCCACATTTCTCACACGATCATACATGGTTTTATCACACACAGGCCTCAGGGATCTCATTTGAAAAGTATTTAGTTTCCTTTCATCCTTTCTCTGGAAGTTCCGTGTCTCACTGTCATACATCTGGGTAGGTACCAGCGTTCCATTGTGGACTGCTAGTTTCGCTTCTTTTGACAGTTTTTTTATTAGCGCCAACGGCATTCAGTCCTCCATTAATGGAGTTACCTGCATTTACCCTTCTTTCAATATCTCTATCAGCCTTCCCGTCTCTAGAAAAATATCAAAATCTAAATGAGCGTGGAAAACTGTTTGAATCTTTTGAACTCTACCAAAGCTCATAAAATAAACACCTTCGACTTTTAACAGATTTATCCCATCTGGTCGTCATAAAACATAACAATGGTATTGTGTCCATATTGGCACGCGTCTTCCACCATCTAGAGGGGAAGGAAGGGGAAAGGGATCGAGTTTAATACATGTTTTATCCTCTATATCTACCCGGAGCAAAGAAGTACGAGGAGGTATCTGGTATAACAATGCGCTGCGCACGCGCCGGCTGCCATTGTCTGTGTCCGTCCTTCTCCCTCCAGTGCAACCCGATATTACAGGTGTATCGCTGTCTCGTTTGTGCAGACAGACTGCGGGATCATCATTGTTATTAAACATTGATTGCTGTGATGGTAAGATAAAGTGCAAATTGAATGTTAAATGATTTTGAATCGATAAAAATATAAAAGTATGCCATCAGCAAACGTGCAAACTCTATGAAGGGGAATAACTGACCAACTAACTAAGTACTATCAGGCTGTTTCCCCGCAAGGGTAGGCAGAGAAGACAGACCGCCAAACAATTCGGTCTGGACACACATTCCTTGCCTCATTCATTTTCATACATTGAATACAAGCTCATTGAATTTTATATACCCACGAGAGCCACTCGTTCAAAAATCCTGCAATAATACCAGGACTGAGTATATGAAACACTCGCTTGTACCTAGATTACATGAAGTTAGTAATAGATGCGCAGATGTGACAGATTTATTTAACTGTATGGATGGTAGGTATAATTAGAGGGCTATGCTATCACATCTTTTCAATCAATATTAATTTTATTTGTGCTTTAGTTTTTTGTACGTAATTGTGTCTCTGGTATCATTTCTCATTCAAATGCCACCTAACTGTTTTAATCTTTTTTATTATTTTTAATATTTTTCCTATGATTTAGTGACATGTAATCAGTGTTTTTGGTATATTTATACCGTTGATATTAAATAAATAAATACTCTTCTGTTATTCTGAATCTTAACATTGCCCGACTCAACTATCTGATTCATTTGATCATTTCATATCTTTTTCGGGCATCCCCGACTTCTTCTACATTTGCGTTACATATTCTCCTAACAAGCCTTTCTTACATGCCTAAACCACCTGAGCGTGCCTTTCTTAACCTTACTCATAACGCTTACACCAGCCTTGCATTTTTTGCCGATCTCCATTTTTTTCAAACGATCGTACATGGTTTTACCACACATCCGCCTCAGGGATCTCATTTCTACGCTAGTTCCATGCCTCACTGCATTTCGCTTTTGATGGGCTTATTTTACTTTTTAAACAATCGATTTATTATTATTTTTAATTGATAAACTAACGTTTAAACAAGATTTTTATGCATAGCACAAAGGGTACATAACAAATATTATAATCAATAATTATCAGCCTGAAACACTCATCTACATTGAAAAAATCTTCCGAGAAAAGATACTGGCCGCCAACGGGAATTGAACCCGTGACCATCTGATTGCCGGTCAGCAGCTCTGACCACTGAGCTATGGCGGCCTATCTAATACCCGCCAAATAATTCAATATATACTAGTGTTTCATTCGACAATTACTTATTATTACATTTTTCCAACTGAAAACAACCAACTAACTATTAAAAATACCTCTCTCACAAAAATAAAGTTGGTTGTTTTCAGTTGGAAAAATGTAATAATAAGTAATTGTCGAATGAAACACTAGTATATATTGAATTATTTGGCGGGTATTAGATAAGCCGCCATAGCTCATTGGTCAGAGCTGCTGACCGGAAATCAGATGGTCATGGATTCAATTCCCGTTGGCGGCCAGTATCTTTTCTCGGAAGATTTTTTCAATGTAGATGAGTGTTTCAGGCTGATAATTATTGATTATAATAATCGATTTATATTTAAATAAAACTTTTCGTGCATAAGTTTTTTTTTGTATTTCATTACATTAGCGACAAAACAATCCAAAAAATTCCTTAATTTTATTTAATATTTTAAATTTATCAGCATCTCATTTTGAGATTCACTCAAAAACAGCGAATCTGTTTGAAAATTAATGTCAATCGGTGTATATTTCGAAATAAATCGTGAATCTAGTATGTCATGTAGCATATCTTTCCAAAATTTGCTAGCACGGAAAAGTCCTTGCATTGAATACCTCTCTAGGTATGTACTATTTATAAGCTTCGCTCGGTCCGTTGCAAGCTTCAAGTTCATCTTGTCTTCTTACAAAGCTCGACGCGCGGTCAGGACAAAAACCGCCAACTAAATAATGGGCAAACCGCGCAAAACTCTTCTGGTGGGTATCAACGGAGTGTCAATGCGGCTGCGTTATTCTTAACTCAGATTTATATTTAATAATTAATCTTTAAATTTAATTTGATTTGTTGTCATGATGAAAGTGGTGAATTCATCGAAAAGTTCATCGATTAAATTATGTTTATATTTTTGATCATTTCAAAAGTTTTTGACACCTTACTTACAAAAGTAAAGGTTTATAAGTAACGTTTCGATAATGAAAAAATTCTCTACAATTTTTGAAGTAAAATATTTTTTAGTACCGTTGTGATTTGAAACCCTGTGAAACGAAAAATAGCGACACTAAAAAGAGACAAACACATACATCTATAAGATTTAGCCTGCGAGAGAATGAGGCAGTATAATCGGTCTCCTCTTTGTGCGGTGCTTCGTAGCCTCCCCACTCTTGTCTACTTTGGTTTTCTAAGAAGAATTCAATTCTATCTCACGTGAACTGCTCGCTTACATATATTTTTGAAGTGCTAGGTTTTTTTTCATAGGTAATTCAAAAACCCCTACAATACTACTAGCCGTGAGGATTATTTTGAAAGTATGGAATGTAGTTGCAAGGATAATATTGAAGTGTGAGTGAATTTAAAAATTCAAAAACGTCAAAGTCAATGCGCTAATGGTTTTGGTTTTGTTCTTAAACGTATAATGCTGCAGCTCTTTCTTACACACTAAATAATAACAGACGAAAAAGAGACAAACGATGAACGTATGTCTGCACCCCCCCAAAAGAAACATAAACTCTAACGTATAAAGAAAATGAAGCGAGATTCCCGTCGCCGTGGCTGAGCCGTAATAAGATATATCTGTATCATTCAAAGGAAAAAAAGTAGTACTTTAGAGGAAACAGACACACGTATTTTGCGTGTCTCATCTTTTGTCTCCCAATTATTTAATGTATTAGAAAGAGCTGTAGCATTATAGCGATAAAGAACGTATGTTTATTGCCTTTTTAAACGTAGATGGTCACGATAATGATAAATGCAGTCACTGACGAAACTTTTAGATGGAGTTCAGAATAACCTCACTTACATATAGTTATATTGCTCTCTACTCAAGAATGTGCGAGGATCGGCAAAAGCCAGAAGAACTCTACCAGTGTGAAATATTGCGCGTTGAAGCAATCTGTATTCGTAGACTTATACTCTTCAGTATATGTACGTTAAATATCCAAAACCGGCATTGTATATCCATTTGAAATAGTTGGTACCTTTGTGAAAAGTAAAGCTGATGTAACAAAAAAGTATTTCTAAATTTCTCTTATTAAAAAAATCATAAACAAAATTTCCTCTGAAATCTTCAGTTTTGTAAGTAGATAACTTAAACACCTACCTCCTTTTTATAAACCTCATGTCGTATTTTTCTCATGACGGTTGCCCCCCGAAATTACATTAATTATTAACAAATATCATTTTTAACCAAAAATCGATTTCAAAAATACCTTTGGTGTGGGTTTCAAATGAATTTATTTACAGTGTCGATTTTTTGTACTTATACACTGGTATATACAGTATATAGACAAGTAGTTTTATCCTTGATGCATTTTAATGAAAATATCTTTCATACTTTTGTTATTCGGCGGTTCATCCTTTCTGCACCCCTTTGGAAACAAATTTCGTTTAAGTAGGTATATCGTAGGTATTATCCTTAAACCGACTGCATATTGTGTAGGTTTGATTTTTATACAAATCGACAGTTTTATTTTGAAATTGCTGAAATGCACACTTGATGTAGTCACTTATCACAGCTGAAGCTATTTTAAGCTATTTTATTTGTTTCAATTCTATACACATTGCACCACTGCACCAGGGTGATGGGAGAAATGCAAATATCCGCAAAGAATTTAAGGCTTATGTAAGCATAATGAGCAAGATTAAGAAAGGTCAAAATCAGATAGTTTGGGCATGTAGAGCGAATGAACGAAGAAAGTAGTGTTAGACTAATAAACAACGCAAATGTGAATGGTAGAAGAAGTTGGGGAGGCCCGAGGAAGGCATGGCACGATCAAGTGAATCAGATACTTGAGTCGGGCCATGTCAAAAGTCAGAATAATAGAAGAGTATGTATGAGACGATGTATGAGGCAAAGAGTGTTTGCCAAGACTGAGTTGTTTGGCTGTCCGTCCTCTCTGCCTACCCCTGCGGGGAAACGGCGTGATGGTTAGTTAGTTAGTTAGCACCAGCGTGATACTGAGAGTATAATCCACTCTGGAAGATGCCGCAAATATGAGATATACAGTATTTTAAATTAATAAACTATGAAATAACACAAATTAATCCTTGTACTACTGCACCGCCCACCATTAAATGTTGCTTTTACTTTCCAAAATACACTCATTAAAGAATATATTATTAATATTAAAATATTTTTTAGGATTAAATAACATGTATTCATAATTATGTCATCTGCGTGCGAACTCTATCTAAATTTCTTTAAATGGACATTAAACAGTGTTAATTTCAAGCGACCTCCCAGGTAAGTATGGTCCTGTATTCATTCAATCTTAGACAGCATCGCGTTCATTGATCAAAACATTGTACATATATTTTCGTATCGGTGATCAATGAACCGGTGTATGTAATTTTTAGCCATAAGTTGTTTTTAATTGTTTGTCTAGCTTGTAGTTTTTCTAGATTTTAGGCATGCATGGTAAGTTTGTACAGCGCCCTTGAGGTAATTTTTTAACAAAAACGGCGCTTTATAAATCGTCCAAATATTATTATTAATCAAATGTCGGGTTTTGAATCCACTACCTTCGGGTTACTAGTCAAGAACTTTACTCCTCGACCAGATTTTATACAGTTTCACACATGGTTGTTTCTTTAACTTCCGTTGAATCAACACACCAATATTGCCCGGGAAAATCCTTTCGTGGGATTCCGGGGAATCCCTCAGATCTCAATCTTATTGTTACACTTCACGCCACGTGTGTTCATTGAACAGTTTCCAGGACACGTGGGAACGCTTTTGGCACACGGGTCATCTTCCGCACATGGCATTGTTCCTCGGGAATATAGGTCACCATTGTTGTATAGAGACAATGGTAGGGTGGCGGCGGGAGGAGGGGTGAGGAAGGGGCTACAACAATACTAACAACAACACAATGGGCTGACGGACGACCACGTGATGAGATCGAAAATAGAGCGAGATAGATAGATAGACCGGTGACGTTTGTCTACGTCACGTAATGGGAGCACATGTTGCATTGTTTGGAATGGTTTTGTTTTGATTTGGTTAGAAGGATGATAATAGGCTGTGATAATGGATACCAATTGTTTGTGCTGATTCGCATAAATAGATTCTATACACATTGACATCAAGCTACGCGTTTTTGTTTTAGATAATTATAATTCTGCTAGTCCATTCTTATCATCTCTGTACCTTTATTAGAACTTCAATCAAAGATTCCGTGCACCGTATGCGTATAATAGAAAGTAATTGTAGGTTTCAAAAGTTTTATTTATATTTACAGACAAAATACCTAGAATGTAATGTCTTCGATATCAGGAGTTTTTATGGTACTTGTCGTTTGACTTTCAAGGTTTTGGGTGACAAAATGGAAACCTTTTAACATCTGTCCCATCACAGCATGAGTGTCCAACGAATCTTTGGCAGGTAAAGGTGGAGTGAGTACACTATCCTATCTTTAATATTAGCTTGACTGCCTAGCAAATAAAATTTAATTGTTTAGTTTGTATTGTTTCTTAATTTTATTAATTTAAAATAATATATTAGCATATTTGCGGCACGTCCTTGAGCGGAATATACTTTAAGTGTCGCCTTGTTATAAGATTACCATTCAGAAATGAAACATTGCTTTAAATTGCTTAAGCCGTGTTTGCTGACTGATCATAGTGATCATTTTCCCTGAGGAAGACCCCATCTCCTTTCTTTTACCACTACCTACATTGGGGATGCCATAGTCTCACTCCAGATGGAAGCAGTTAAGACTCTTGTGAGGTATTCCTACTGAAAATAATTTCTGCCAAAGCCAATGTCATCTTTATGGATGCTGCGTTTGGATACTTTTTGAGGAGATGAATTACTGAACATGTGTTTTAAAGAGATCCATGTTGCAAGAGGGAGAAATCATAAGGGCCGGCAAATCGTTTCACAGCCGAGCTGTTAAACTCAAATATAAGTCGTAGAAACGACCCGTTCTTATGTAATTAATGTTAGCCGTGAAAGAATCATTGACGCTAGTTCCTGGTAGGATAATTCCCACCCGATGCCTATGCTCTAAAAAATGCAATAGGTTTGTTTAATATAAGAGAATCTATAAAACTGACCGCCCGTTTTTGTACAGTCAAGGGTTTTTTCTAGTATGTTCACATTCCATACTCGAGGCGACTGCCAATCTCAACAGAGATAAAATTCACCTGCGATTTATCTGCGGATCCTGTACAGTACGCCCAGCTTCTGTGGGGCTAACATGGCTCTGGCTTCGATGGAGCCCCCAAACTTGAGCTGTTCACTTAGAGTTACACCAAGCATATCATATTGAGAAGATTTGCCACTCTAAAATGTATATAACATAAACAAAAAGTTCTGAGATAAACTTAACAAATCTGGACAATGGACTGTTAAAAGCCAATTAAAACATTCAACAACGTTGACTCGATTACAGAATGCTCTATCCTTGCGTATATTGGTCCACAGTAGAAAGTCAAATCGCGAACCACTTTCTAAGAAGTGTTCACCAGTCTCCATATCACTAATCACAACCAAACTGTTCACCTTGTCGCCTCACCAGTCACCAGGCGTTTCTTATCTTCCGCCCACCATCTCCGATACGCCGACAAAGGCCGTAAGACAAAGATACGATCATTGCTTGCTGATGATTTGAGACGTGCCGAAACTCAGTTGGAATGTCTCCTATTGGCTGTGTGTGGCTGCGGTGTCCTCAAGACCAGGAGATGGATCGTTTTACAACTGGAGATCTTATCTTGCTGATTGCATCTCACATCTGATGGATGACGATGATGAATAGTTGATAGGCGGAAGTGTTAACAAGTAGCTCATTAAGTTCATGAGAAAAAGCTGAATAAACAGTCATGAGCCAAGTCCAACAGTTTTTCTGATCTGGTCATTTTTTGGCATCCATTTCTTCCCCTTTTCCAAAAGGCGTCTGTTGCTTTTGGGACGTGGGCATGTTTTCATCAAATGTATGTATTTATTTTCTCCTCTCTTAGCCCCTAGTTTAACAATTTACTTTTATGATATTTTGTACTTTAAAAATGCTCTTAGCTTACTCAAATATATTTTATTCACTTGGCAAAGAAATAGTGTATTCTAATATTATTCCTACTTGAAGTTTCGTCATTTGTATATATGTTTATTTTATCTGTGAAAAAGCATTTCATGTGAGTCATAATTCCAATTTTCTTAAGGCATGTACTGTATTTATTTACAGGATATCCAGTAATTTATTTTTGGGGTATTATGCCATGTGCGTTGTGCTACCTCCGTCTTAAGCCAATGTTTTGAATAGCATTACAGTATACATCATCAGATGTTTTTGATTTTCCATCCTGATGTTTATTGTTTATTCGTCGTCTGAATGTTTATATACGTCATCTTAATGTTTTTTTTATATCATCTTATTGTTTGTTGACTTCCTTATCTTCATATTTATAGATCTTATCTTAACGTCTGTTGATTTCATCATATTCATGCTTGTAGACCTACTCTTAAATTTTTTGATTTCCTCATCTTCATATCTGTGGACCGTATCTTAATATCTGTTGATTTTTTCTTCTTAATGTTTATATCTTAATGTATGTTGGTCTCCTCGTCTTCATATTTGTAGAACATATCTTAACGTCTGTTGATTTTATCATCTTCACGTTTGTAGACCTGATCTCAATATTTGTCGATTTTCTCATCTTAATGTTTATAGAACACATTTTAAAACATATTGATTTCCTCATCTTCAGGTCTTCACCTTATCTTATTGTCTGTTGATTTCCTCATTTTCATGTTTGTAGGTGTTCATCTTAATGCCTGTTGATTTCACATCTTCATGTTTGTCGACTGTTGATTGTTGTGTCGGTGTTAGTGATGTTTGTGCCACTTGTATAGAATCTGCTTTGAAGATGGCTTGTTTTTCTCTGAAACTGGTGTATTAGTGGTGTATTAGATGTTATAGTTATTTACTGTAGGATTGGCTGTACGTTGGACTATTGGATTGTTAGGTCGGCTGGTCGGTAGACTGGCCGGCGGACTGTTTGCCGGTAGGGGGTATCGGCTATCTCTGGTCCCGATGTAATCCTCTAATGATAAATTATCGATCCGTGGCGCGGGAGTGACACGGCGAATTTTATATTTATAATCTTCGACAGGGCCGGCTTGAGAAATATATCATAAAAATTGATATATTATTTATTTATATATAGAAAAAAAGCAGCACGTTGGTTACAGTGATGAAGCAATTTACAGATGATATTAAATATTTCATGTAAAGTTACTGTTATTTACTAGAATTTTCTTATAATGTCTTATTTGTGGTAGTTATTTATTTTATTAAGAAATTACCGGGTGTCGTGCATATTGAATACAGACCTTAATAATAAAGTGTTTTAAATTTTAAATAACTATTTACCACAAACAATTCGATGTTAATCAGTTGTGTAAAATTAAAACATGATTATTAGTAAGGGGAGAAGTGTGTATATATATATATATATATATATGTGATTACGTTTGTAGGTGGAAGAAGTGGTGACCTGTGTTAGCTCATTGAGAAGTTTATATAACCTTTTTTTTTATGCAAATACTGCACAAGAATTTTTTATTTTATTGTTTTTAATTTTTTTTTATTTTCATTAATATGTTTTACATGTTGCTAAATGATAATTTTGTATCTTAGATTTTTTACTACTTTTCCATTTAAAGCATTTGCTTGTGTGTGGAAAAGGAGTATACATAAATGTGGTTATTACTTAGTATTTAAATAATTCATTTACATATGTAAATATATGTGTGCTGTAATAGTATATATTTAATTAAAAGAAAGAATATTATGGAAAACTAAGGATATTTGTATATATTTAATTAAAAGAAAGAATATTATGGAAAACTAAGGATATTTGTATATATTTAATTAAAAGAAAGAATATTATGGAAAACTAAGGATATTTGTATATATTTAAATAAAAGAAAGAATATTATGGAAAACTAAGGATATTTGTAAGGATAATTTTCCAACTGTCCCGTCCGGAGCCAGTGAGATTACGGCATTCCCAATTGAAGTATATTGTGAGGTTTAAGGTAGTGAGGAGGGGAAGGAGAGGGGGGACATGATAGTGGGAAGTACCTGGCTTTTCAGATCTGGTCACCTATCACGTCTAAATCCATTTTAAGAAACAATTCAATTCTGAATGATGGTTTAACACCACGGCGATATTGAGAGTATCTTCAACTCTGGAACGTGCCACAAATATACTATACATTATTTTAAAGGAATGAATTTTGAAATAAGTCAAATTATATTTATTTGTGCTCGCCCGGATTTTAACTCGCGATCTCCGGATTGCTAGTCGAGAGCCTTACTCCTCGACCACGGAGGACGTTAACCATTATAATTAAATGAAACAATAACAAACCTCGTTCACCTGATTCCTTACTAATCACTAGTCACGCCTCCATCCCAACTTCAATACCTAATATATCTTCACGCATAATAATTTAGTAATATTAATTAAGTATATATTTTGTTCAGAGAAAGAAAGAGTTTTTCCGAAACCGGTCGGCGTTAATATTAAAAATATATATTGTCGTCTTTTTTAAAGAATACATTTCTAATTTTCACAATTCAGTCCTGGAGAACAACAAAATCTTCATCTCACAACTAGGTACACTATTAAAAATATTTTTAAAAAATTAAATCCCATTCCAACCTACATCTTCACACTCCGCGTCGCCTGCCCATCGATTGGACTGCGCGACTACCAAATCATACATACCAAGACCACGGAATGAAATTCTGAAATCTCCCATTCCTAGCGACAATGTCGAACATATTTCCTAGGAATTGAGGGTTGGAATGGTCCCCAATGACGGTGGACCAACCGGGAGTTGATTGACTGTTTGGAATTTGAAAGCAATATCGGATGAACCAAGAACCTATGCCGGTCAGTTAGTTATTGATAGTTGTAGGCTTTGATTCGACTGGAGAATCTGTATATCACTACTCAATAAAATAAAGCCTATTTTTTTTAATATTACATGTATATAAAAATAATTAATGTTTTTTTAAAATTAAATAAAGACAATATTAGCGAAACTCAATCGAAAATCTGAAAACAGAAAAATCATAAAAATATATTGGTACCTCTGGGACTCGAACCCAGGTCCTTCGGCTTTCCGGACCACAACTCTACGAACTGAGCTAAGGTGTCTCTATCCGATTCAGTCATTTTTAACTGTATCATACTTCGACCAAGAACTTCCTACAATATCTTCATTTTCTTAACGTATATTTTATTGGCTGCTATCTTTATATATGATTGCACGATTAAAACCCGAACTAAATTCTATCTAGATAGTGTCTGGATAAAAAATTTGTATAATTTTATTCGAATACGTGACATCCGTTGACTTTTCTGCAATTCTAGAATGAATATTTTTCTTTTTATTTTTAACTTTACGAATAAAGTTTGTACATAATATTTCCTATAAAATTCCTCCGTGATTTGTTGTGCGCAGGCCCGCAAAGTTTTTTTTTATACATAATGAAGAGCGTTATGTTATATAAAAATTACAAAATGTGTGTATTTCAAATAGTTTAGCAGCAATGAGGGAATGCGGAAGGTAAAGATATAAATTTTACTAATCTTAATATAAAAAAATGAATGTTTCGTCGTTTGTTTGTTTGTTTGTTTTTTTTTTTTTTTACATTAACTCTACATAGGAGGCCCTGAGGAAAATAATTTCCCTCAGGGCCTATGTCATCTTTGAGGATGCTGTGTGGAGGGTCTTTTTGAGGAAAGGAAGGAGTGAACATGGGTCTTGAAGAGACCCATGTTGTAGGAGGGAGGAAACACAGAGGTTCCTTATGCGTTGCTAAAACAATCATCCGATTGCGACGAAACTTTGATAATTTGTTGTGTGCAAGTCTGCAAAAGTTTCCTTGTATACTGGTGAACCCTGGCGTTATGAAATTTGTATAAAATTTTTGCATTAGTTGTCGTGCGAGTAGTTTGGAAACGTAGGAGGGAAAGAAACGTGGGTGGGGAGGGGGAAAGGGGACCAATGGGAAAGGACGCGCAGGAAGAAATAATTTCTTTATTTAAGTGGCGTTGCAACGCATGCCGGGAACTCGCTAATACATTAATAAAAAATAAATTGATTAATATGTTCATTTGACTACCGAGCAATTTCTAAGAATGTCCTATATCGAAATTCTTGGTTGTCTACAAAAACTATTTCCTTAAAGAAATCACGAAGCAGACGTAAAATATAAATTAAAAACGTATTTATTGATCTATTACTGTCTCTTTCATTTCTTTATGGCGTAACAATACGACAAAAGAAGATGTGTATACTTATCAGTGTGTTATTACAAAAGGTATTATGAGTTTTGTTATTTGAACCTATTTAAATTTCATAGACAATTTTTGGGACTATATTCAAATCGATAAAAATTGCATGACTTGACACATTTTGAGCATCGATTTAATTTCAATGTGTTGTATAGATTGTATACGTTGAATAAAGTGATATCCATCTAAACTTACTAATAAGCCATTTGTAAAAAATTGGATGAGTTAGAAACGTTGCTTGAAATGGCATTAGGCATCAATCGGCCACCATGGTCGAGGGATACGGCTCTTTACTAGCATTCCGAAGGTCGCAGGTTCAAATCCGCAAGTAAATTTAATTTGATTGAACTGTATTTTTTCACAATTTAATCGTTTAAAATAATGTGACATACATTTGCGGCACGTTCCAGAGTGGAAGATACTCTCATCATCTCCCTGGTGTAAGACCACCATTCAGAAATGAAAGGTTGCTTAAAATGGCTTTAGCCGTGTTTGGTGATCAGGTCTGAATAGCCAGGTACTTCTCATATTCCTCTTTCTATCCCCACTACCTTCAGCTTCACTTCTTCTTCTTCTTCAATGGCGCTACAGCCCATTTCGAGCCTTGGCCTCCTTCAAAATAAGCCTCCACCGCCCTCTGTCCTCGGCCGTCGTCTTCCAATCTGCAACATGGAGTAATCCTCTTGCATCTTTCCTGACATCATCCTCCCATCTCAGTCTAGGTCTGCCCGCCTTTCGTTTACCTCCCGGGTGTCCTGTCAGAACCTTCTTCGGTACTCGTGTGCTTGGCATTCGGTGCACATGTCCGGCCCATCTTAATCTTTGGAGCCTTAAATGGGTGGAGAGTCTGGGAGCTTGATAAATATCATAGAGCTCATTGTTGTGGCGGATTCTCCATGCCTCTCCCTCTCGCACCGCTGCTAAGATTCTTCGCAGTACCTTTCTTTCGAAGATGTCCAGCTGTTCTGCTGACTTTGCTGTCAGTGTTCCCGCCTCACATCCATAGGCCAAGACCGTTCTGATAATTGTTTTATATAAGGTTATTTTGGTTTTCCTATAGACGTTTCGTGATTTGAACACTGGCAGCAACGCGAAGTAAGTGTTGTTAGCGGCTGTGATGCGCTTTCTTACTTCTACTGGGTCTTCATTGTCCTGCGTTATGATTTATGATGGAGCCCAGGTAGGTAAACTCTTCGACCACTTTGAAATTATAATTGTCTTTAAATTTCACTTTATCTTTTATTCTGCGGTGAGGGGTTCTGGTTTGCATCATGATTTTTGTTTTATTTTCATTGATTTGCAACCCCACCTCTTTTGCCGCAGTCTCCAAAGGGTCAAACACATCTCTTACAGCCTGTAAGGATCTTCCGACAATGTTAAGCCTTCAGCTTCACAATATACCCCAATTGGGGATGCCATAGTCTCATTAGCTCCAGGCGCTTAGGAATCTTATGCGGTATTCACGAAAATAAAATTAAAAAGCCACATTTTATGGGCGTAAGTAATAAGTACATTTTTAGTGTCAAAAAATAAATGCGGACTGCAAATGCATATTAATGTTAGTATTTCAAATCAATATTGCCAATTTATCAATATTTTTACGAATTGTTAGGAGTTTGTCGATTCAGAATGTCAATTCATAGAAAACACTTTTAACGTTGCTAATCTATATCGATTTCTTATTTATTCCCTGTCAATATCGGTTCGGCTGTCAACAGTGAAACCGTGCTCAGGATATCGATATAAAATCGTTGGAAGTTACGCCTATCGATATTTTAAAGATACCGATTTATCTGATGACCGGACAACACAGAATGAACTTAACTAAACACCTCATTTGAAAAGCCATTAAAAGCGATAAAAAAAGATTTGGTTAAATTGATTAGGTTGGGTTATGGGCTATTTTTCAATTACTTTTTTCTTGGGTTTTGATGACTTTTCAATTGGGAATTGGCGCTACAAACCCGTGTACAATAGGATGCCGGTTGCCTTCTACTGGACACGGGTTTGGAGAAAAAATAGCATTACAAACCCGCGTTGAGTTCGAGGCATGGTTGCCTCGTATTGAACACGAAAAAGGAAATACGCGGCCCGGAACAGCTCTACAGTAGACTGACCAAACCACTGTCTCAGGTTTTTCAGCCATGAGGTTCTCCTTCTTACAGGGCTTAGTCTTCCAGCAATCTTTCCCTGCATTATGAGATGCAAGATCTCATACTTCTCTGGATGTCTCATCACATATCCTAGATATTAAAGTTCACGGATTTTTCTAGTTTTAATAACTTATTTTTCTTTATTCATGCGAACCATAACATCTTTATTCGTAACTCTGTCCATCTAGCTTATTTTGATCATTCTTCTGTAGATCCACATCTCGAATGCCTCAAGTTTGGTATTCACGTAACATAATAACAAAAAACAGAATATATAAGTTATTATAATAAACTGGTATGATTTATATTTAAATGGGCATCAGGGTGTCGAGTTCTGAAGACGATAAATTATATATTTTGTAATCATAATGATTCCTATGATTAATGATGTGGTGCATAAATTGTAGGTTCTATTTGCATGTCAGTATGACAGTTATCGCTAGAGTCAATCCAATTCTACAATAACCGGTTTACTCTGTCGTTCGTCTGATATATCATAATTTGTGTCTTAATAAAAAATCGCAAAACGTGTGCTCTGGCGTCCTAAAATATATACACGAGAAATATTAAGCTAGCCATTTCACTAAGTTTTAAAAACCTTAATCCAGTTGAAATTATTTCTAAATTTTTTTTTTCAATATCTTCACAGACGTGGCCCCGAGGAAAATAATTGCTCTCAGGGCCAACGTTAAGGAAATGAAGAAAAGGAAGATGAAAGAGAGGTTGATAGAAATGGGGACCGGCCAACTTAGAAAGAAACCAACTCAGAACCACCTCAGAAAGGTCATTAAGATTAATGATAAAAAATATAAAAAATGTTTACATAGGTTACGTTAGGTTAAGGTTACCGGCTATTTTAAAATTATTTTTTCATAGCTTTTAATGACCTTTCTGAGGTGGTTCTGAGTTGTTTTCATTCTGAATTGGCATGGAACCATACAGAATAAATATGTGGTATGTATCCAAAAGTGACAGTCGTTTTTTTTATTTTTATTTTTTTATTAGTGACTATTTAATTACAGGTTTGATGAAAATTACAAGATATGTTAGTTATATAAATGCTTAAATTCATCCCTCCCACTGCGGTACAAGATGAAGAGTTGTAAAAGACCTGCTAGACACATAAACCAGTATCTACCAGTATCTCCAAGTCCGGCCCGCCACACAGTTGGCGGGCAGACGCATCCGTCCAGACAAGACCTAGAAAATCCTCACCCTATGAACTCGGACACCCCTGCAAATTTTGCGAACCACTTGAGGTGTCATGTGACACAGGTGTTGGTTATCCATTGAATGGTTTCCGGGACGGCGGTATCCACCTCCCAAATGGATAGTTTAAGTATGGGCTTCAAGATACCTTTTAAAACTGTATTCCGATTTTGAAGTATTTACTTAGATGTCGCAGATCCCCATCCAATAAATCCTGCCTTAGAAAAGAACGCCATTCAGAATCGAATCGTTGCTTGAAATAGATTTAGCCGTGTTTGGTGACCAGATCTGATTAACAAGCTATTTACAAACCTTCCTCTTTCCCATAACCTTACCTCACTAACTTTCTTTAGCCTCACAACAACCCCAAAATTAGAAATGCCATAATTCCACTGGCTCCAGAACGTTGAGACTCGATATTGTTTGCAATTTTTTAAAATCATTATTTTTTGCAAATTATTTCTAAATTAGCAGTCGGCAGGTATCACCTACCTTAAAAATATTTGTTATTTTATGTTCTGATGACATTTCGAAAAGACTTTCTATCAGATGTCGACAGATGCCAGCAGATGGTAGCAACAGATTCAATTAGCAGCCAGTATAGACAGGTCGTGTGACCGGTTGTATAATTTTTTTATTTTTTTTTTATTTTTTTTATTTTAGCGACTATATGAAATAATTGTTACATACAAGATATAATGGTGAAATTAAGTATAAATTATTGTATTTCTTAGTCCTCCTCACTAGGGGGTCCTGTGCCGAGGCGGACTAAAGTTATTTAAATATGGTTTATTTGTCTTCTATGTCGTTTTTAATGTCTTCATTAGGGTTTTTTCATTGACCTCTTTTAGCCATATTTTTATTCTTGATTTGTATTCATTAGGATTTTTTATTAGTTTTATGTCTTGGGGAAGGATGTTATGGAGTTTTGTTGCAAAGTATGTATAGTTTCTTTGTCCGAAAGTGGTTTTATAACTTGGAATATTTTTTATATCGTTTTTATTCGATCTTGTGTTATGCATACATGGTCTAGTAGAGGATTCATTATTTTTGAAAAGCTTCAATAATATATTTTTGGCATATATTTGGTACGTCGAAGCTATTAAAAATTTCAATTGAAGGCGTTCTAATTGGTACTTTCAATATGGTCTTTATGATTCCTTTTTGAATCGTATTCAGGTTGTGGAGGTACGTATGTGTAGCAGATCCCCATCCTATGATTCCATATTCAATTCGAGAATGACACAACGCGTAGTAGACCTTTTTCATATCATTTTTATTTACCACGTTTCTTAGATTTTTAAAGAAATATATAAGGCTTGTGAGTTTTTCCGTAAAACCTTTAATATGTAGGTCCCATCTAAGATTTTCGTCAATTATTACTCCGAGATATTTTATGTTTTGCGTTTTTTCTATGACTGGGCAGTTACATTGTATATTATTTCCATGGCATTCGTGTAGTTTTAGTTCTAGTGATTTTATTGGTTGGCTCCGTGCGCTTATTGAAAATGTTATATATTTAGTTTTGCTTATATTAAGGGTAAGCGAGTTGATTTTAAGCCAATTTTGAAGTGCACTAAGCCCTTGTTCAGCCTCATTAAATGTATTCGTCCAATTTTCTTCTTGAAATAATAAAACAGTATCATCAGCAAAACTGATTATGTTTCCTTTAATGATAAGGTTATGTAAATCGTTGATATAGATAATTAATAGAATCGGTCCCAGTACACTTCCTTAAGGAACGCCATAGTTTAAAGATAGTAGTTTGCTCTTTTGTTTACCAATTTGTACTTGTTGTTCTCGCCCTGTTATATATGACTCTAATAAGTTCATTGTTGTTTCGGCCATTCCTATTTTTTTTAGCTTAGTTAGTAATATTTTATGGTCTATTGTGTCAAAAGCTTTTTGAAGATCTATGAATAAAGCATTGTAAATACGTAAACTTATAATAAACCAGTTTATATCAAGGACTTATTATTACTAAGAAGTGCCCCTCATAGAGCAAAAAGTGTTTGTTGAAAATAACACAAACATCACAGTTTTGAAACATAAAACTCTTGTAGACATTTATTTGTTTCAAAAGCAGTCCATTAGTGTTGATTGTTGGCTTCTCTTGTGAGGTGTACACGCACGAATAGCGTCACCAGTCACTACGGCAGGTCACTGAGGGGTCACATAGGTAATAAATATGCAAAGAAAACTACTCGGAGAACTTATGCAAATTGCAGTACATTTCTGTACAACATACATAGAGTAAATAAACACCGGAGAACTGTACCTAGGTGTGTCAGGCTGGTGCAAACTAGAAAAGCGAAGTGTTTTAGGATGGATTTAGACCTTGAAACAAGAGAAGAAAATATAGTCAGGGTGTACACAGAACTGGAAATCCAGGACAAGGTATTATGAGTGTTAGTTGAGGTAAACTACAATCCAAAGATCTTAGGCAAATTCAATGCTTTTTTTACATTAGTTCCACACAGGAAGTCCTGCGGAAAACAATTTCCCTAGTGTTATTTGTCATCGTTGGAGATGTTGTGTGGAGGGTATTTTCTTAAAAAAGGAGGGAGTGGTATTTCTGGGAAGGAAAAATGTATGAAGGGTAGGAATTTTTTTTGGTACTTACATTATTGGCTTAATTTTACAATACTGAAAGGTTTTTTTACATCTATATAAACATTTCAAAATTAAAGAATATAACAATTAGCAGATTAACCAAAAAAATCCCACTTAAGCATCGTTTGTTCGAGGGTATACTTGTGTGTTTTTAAAACGGTTTAATTTTGACTCATATACATACATTATCTTTGTAGATAAGCATAAAATGAAATAAACAAAAAAAAAAAAAAAATTAGTGTTTACTGAATTACAATTCAAACAACATGTTAATAATGATTAAAATTTTGTTAAGTTATCAGGTCAGATGTTATAGCAAGTAAATGTTTGTATCAATGGTATTCATCCAAGACTTTATAACATTTTTATATTTGCTGAAGGAGGATATAGTTTTACTTTCAATTTCTGTAGTCTTATAGAGAGCATTATACATTTTTGGTGCAATAAAATACGCATGTCTTTGCGCAAGCCTAGTTTTACACGGTGGAACTTCAAATACATTATTTAACCTATTACTAAATCGGTTTTCATTTTTTGTAAAAATAATATTTCGAGAAAATGTATATTTTAAACATTGTATACAGTAAATTTTTCTTATCTCTAACAATTCAGCTTCTTGGAATAATTTGCAGGGAGGGGTAGTTTATATCTTTTTGCAACATTATTTTTAGTATTAATTTTTAGGTTATTTCTAGTGGCTTAATGTGCGTAGATATTATACACACCCCCCATCCAATTATTCCATAAGACACTGATGATTGCACCAATACATGATACACCAATTTCATTATTTTAATGTTGACCTAAACGTTGCTTAAAATGGCTTTAGCCATATTTGGTGATCAGATCCGAATAGTCAGATACTTCCTTATCTTCCTCATCCCCATCTCCTTTCAATTACCACCACTTTAAGCTTCACATCATACCCTAATTAACCATAATACCATAGTGTCACATGTTCCCAAACACTTCAGGTGGTTGGGAACAGTTTTGGAACTTTGTGCGGTATTCATACATAAAAAAAGAATTTATTCAGAGATCTGTTACTGCAGTGTAGTTTTTAAAGTTATTTTATGTCGTTGTTATTCGTCACAGAAATAATCTAATTATAGGAAAGGTTCCCTGATAAACAAATAATTAAAATAAACAACTATTCAACTAACTTATGACGTTTTGGACATTATGGAAAATTTACAGTTTGTCCCACATTCAGAACGCCTCTTACAACATTGAAAATGTGGAACGCAAGCATTAGGACTATTGTAACAATATTGAATACTTTGTTAGGTTTTTTCGCTTTATTCACCTCTGAGAAATGGCGTCAAGTGAACAACTTATGCACAAATATACTTACTTTGTTTTCATTTAGCACACTCGTAATGTTAAGAAGAAACACTGTCGCCGATAAATATTTATTTTACCAAACTGTTTTTATAAATGTCGCTGTTACTTCCCCCCTCACCCAAAAATACTGCACCGCAGGCTGATAATATGTAGGTAACCAACATCTCTGCCATAGGTCACCCCAAGTGGTTCGCTACGTTTGGTGAAGTAGCAAGGGTTTCCGGGTTCATGGGGCGGGGTTTGTCCAGGTCTTGGTATCGGATACGTCTGCCCAACAGCTCTGCACGGCAGGCCGTACCAGTAGAGAATTTTTATTTTTTAATTTTTATTATTTATTGAGTTAGTTTATACTACATGAATATAAACTAATAAGCACAATGTTACCATTCATTTGATAAATTTAAATATTTTTACAGTAAGCATAACATTTCTTTTTAAATACATTCATTCTTTCTTCATTCTTCATACTTTCAGGCATTTCATCATACATCTTTAGTCCTCTATACATTAGACAGTTCTGTGATATTGATTTCTTCATTTGTGGCAATCGAACTCTGTTTATATTTCTTGTTTCGTAATTATGTACGTCTCTATTAAAAACAATTTCATCCTTTAAGTATTTTGGCATTTGGTTATTCATAATTTTATGCACAAAAATTAACATTTCCAATAGTAGTATTTTTTTTATTGGAATCCAATTTAGCTCCTCTCTCATTTGATTAATCCTTGCGAGTTTGCCTAGAATGGTTGAGAGAGTCTCTTTGATTTCTCCAGTCGTACTCATTTGGAACATCGCCTTGCACCACAGTGGGAGGGATCGATTTATACATCCGTCACTCCTGGACACTCTGAACTCCAGATTCCTACCCACCCCTCATACCCTTTTCCTTTACAGAACTTCCTCTCCTTCCTTTCCTAAAAAGGCCCTCCACACAGCATCCTCCAAGATGACACAGGCTCTGAGCAGAAAAAAAAATCGTCAAAATCGAGGTTTTATATGTCTTATTTTTCTCCTCCAAAACTAGACTGATTTTTAAGATTTTTGTAACAAACTACAGTAGAAGAAAATATTCTATGTCTGTATGTTTGCTTTTTAAAAAATACACTGACTAGTATGTTTGTTGAACATCTGCTGATAGCTTTCAAACTAGACAATTTTATCGATTTTTGGAGGGTCCTAACTTCGATATGAAGTAACTAATAAAAAAAGCAAAACCTTCTGACACGCTGGTGTCCAATATCTATATTATTAAAAAAATATGTTTACCCTTGTGCTGAAATCGAGGAATACATTCGTTTAAACAAAACGCCGCCCGATTTCATCACGTGGGAATTTAAAAAAATTCCCTAGTATCTACTAGACCCTCTGTTGCTACTTGTCTCCATGACGATTTTAATGATAATAAATACATCATCACACAATTTTGTTTATCAGAATTTGAACGTATCTTTTTAGTGTTTAAATCACGGATCTTCGCTGCACCTCAAAGGTCAACCTCTCATCATTCTATCAGGGTCAGAGTCCTTCATAATCCCGTCGATCACTCCCATGAACACCACAATACATAGAGTATTTAACACCTCATTCCGACAGAGTTTCATCGCGTCCCTGCGCCTGAAACGCACGGTCGACAAGTACCGGTTTCGCGACTTTTCAGCCCGCGACAAAATACCCGACAAAATATCCCCGACGTAGTATGCTACGGACAAAACATCCCCCAACAAAATATCAACTAAAACGTACCTAACCTATTTATTGTTATTAAGTTTATTTTGTAGAACTCCATTTTATTTATTTTATAAATTCAATAATATTATTATTTAACGTACAAAAACAGTTTATTAAAAACGTGTTCTGCTTCGTAATTATTATAATGTGTTACAGCTGTTTCGCCCTCTGAAGGCATTATCAAACTGTCAATAATAATTACGCAGCAGAACACGTTTATAATAAACTGTTTTATACATAAAATTATAATATTATTGAATTTGTAAAATAAATAAAAAAAACTAATCTAACCTAGCCTTACCTAACCTAACCCAATCTAACCTAACCTAAACTAACCTAACCTAACAAAAAATGGGACAAAAATGATAGAGACAACCTGTAAAGACAATAAATTATTGTTCAAAGATAGAAAAATGTAAAATAAGGTTAGGTTAGGTTAGGTTAAGGTTAGGTTAGCTTAGGAGATATTTGGTGGAGGATGTTTTGTCCGTAGGATATTTTGTCCTTGGGATATTGTGTCGGGGATATTTTGTCGCGGGATGAAAACGCGAGGTACCGACAGTACCTACCCGTGAGGACATAAAGTTAACTCAAGGTGGAAACGTAATAGCTGTTACCAATGGCTTCACCAAAGTGCGAGCCTCGCCTCGTAAAGTGTGACCGCAAAAACCATTCGAGGGTCGGCCTTTTGGCGTAACCATTGTCAGACCAAGCAGTCTGCTATAGTGTCGCTTTTAACACGTATACTATAACTTATAACTTGTAAAGTTATACAGATATTATGTAACGCATTTTATTCTAATATTCCGATAAATTTATCGATAGTGAAGTGTAGAGCTTATGCATATAATTACAAGTACAGTACTGTGCGAATTAATGTAAACAATTCACTTGTTTTTACAGTTGGCAATACATTCATGTCAAAATAGCAGCCATTTTGTGTTTGTGTTCTATCAATCGGTGAATTACTAGACACACCAGGCTACATACGCGTAAAATGTTGTTATTTTTTAGAATCACAGTTTTTTGCAGAAGTATACTTAACTAAAGTTTTGTTGTTTCTTATTTTTTTAATGGATATTTCTCCAAGAAACGCTCTAAGATTGTTACTAGATAACTCTTAATCAGGTTACGGCCAGGTAACTCTCCGGATCTTAATCCAATTGAAAATCTGTGGGCTATAGTTAAAACAAGATAGAAAAATTGATTGCACGTTAATATCAGAAAATTGTAACAAACTATTGATTCTATGCCAAACCATGTACAAGAAGTTATAAAAGTTAAGGGAGGACACACTTCATATTAAAAAAATTGAAAATATAATTGTTTCTCTATATTTTTTCCACAATAAAGAATATTTATTATTTTTTCTAAATTATCACTTGTGTTCACATTAATTCGCACAGTACTGTAATGTTCTTGAGTCCCAGTGGTTGGGATTACTTGACGTAAGTTCGATAATCTTCAATGAAGTTCTTGGTTTGTCGAGATTGCAAGTCTTGTTTGTTGTTATATAATATATTATAAAGAAATTGTTTCTCCTGGCGTGTCCTTTCCCATTCGACCCGTTCCCCTTCCGCCTCTCTTTCCTCTACAGCGTCCCCTTCCCATCACGCGTTCTTACTCCGCCTTCCCTCTCCTTACCCTTCTCATACCCGCGTCCCGCGAACCCCCCTCCCGAGTTCCCCTCCCCCCCTCCTGCATTTTATACATTTAGTCCCGGTTCATTCAGTTTTCGAACAGCTAGCGTGTCACCTATTGCATTTTTTTATAAAAATTTCCTTATGCCAGATCTCACAAGTACATATAGAAAAAACCTTTGCGAGCCACAATTGCTCACAACAATTCTCCAAAGTTTCCTCGCAATAGGATGAACGGTTTAGCGACGCATTTTCATGACGCCAGAGCTCAATATTATATATAGAAACCATCGCAGGCATGCACACATCAAATCCCCAAAGTTTCATAGCAATCGGATGAATGGTTTAGCAAAGCATAGACATCTCGCATACTCATAACAAATTACAAATTGACAGCGCATGTCGGACAATTACTTAGCAACACTTTGCTTTTCGTCTGGACAATAAACGTATAATAAATAATTTCATAACGCCCGAGCTTATTCATAACGCCAGAGCTTACCAATATATATAGCCTATAGTACCTACTGGCAAATAACGTTGCTTTCTATTAGTGAAAGAATTTTTAAAATCCGTTCAGTAGTTTTTGTATGAAAGAGTAACAAACATACATCCATACACCTTTATAATATTATCGGATAGGATATAGATAAAATAAACAAATTGTCGGCGGATCAACTGGCATCTGATCACTTAATCTTAGAATAATTTTCAGAATATTTCGTATTCGATTATTCTACCTTAGGTATTTGTATTTAGGTTTATTTTCCCAATCACCATAAATATCATTCTGTCCCGTCTCCCCGTCAAGGCATGCAGAGAAGTAAAGCCGACATAAAGCACGGAATCATACTTCTGCTACTCTTAAGTTACGAGCTTCGGCTAGCGGCCGCCAGGTGATTCCTATACAGTCCTACCACCGAGAGCTCCGTCGTGACTTCTCACTCTCTCTTGAAAATATATGGTTTGTAAGAAAGAGCGAGAGGTTACAACGGAGCTATCAGCGGTACACCCGGCTACAATGTATGGCATTTGTATAGCGCTTCGGTCGTTAAATTAAATGCTGCTAAACAACGTTGGGCGAAACGCGGTTATATAGCGATGTTAGTGCTATTCATTTTAATTGTTTTTTAAAGTGATTGCCTCCGCGTTTGAAATGCGTTTTTAAGAGCTCAGAAAATGAGAAAGGTGTATTTCTGCAAATAAAATAAAAGTAGGTATTTGTTAATAATTTATTTACTTAACATAACAAAATGCCATTAAAAACCACAGTGCTATTTTTTTAATTATTTATAAATGTTAACTGATCTCATCTATAGGCTGTCTCTGATTCTCTTTCCAAAGCAATGACTATCCAATGATAATTCTATTCCAATGATCAGTTCTTAGTTGTTAGTTAAGCCATTTAACATCAATATTCAGGGTGTTACTTTAACCAGTGATTTCTGACATTATTTGGAATAAAAAATGTAATTGAAATTTCAGTCTCCGGGTATTTTTGAAGTTTTTTTTAAAACTTAAAACATGAAAAATCATTAGGTATTGGACAGTTAGGTTCGGGGTGAGGGGTCGGGCGTTTACTCGGCTGAGTGACCAGTGATTTGTGTGATTGCGGGATTTTTTCAGAATTTACTGCAACTAGATGGTGTCTTGGATAAATATATCTTTTTTTTAAACTTTTAATGTGAGACATCTATTGATTTTTCTACAAGTCAAACTAAAGATATCGGCTAATAAAAATATGCGTTATGATGAAGCCATACTAAATAATGCAAAATCATACAAAATCGTATGTTTTAGTTTTGAAAATTTGACCACTTAGAAGTATTATAGATGCTTCAATTAAATACTGCGTATAGAACATACTTTGGCCCTTAAAAATATCGGTCATTTTTTAAAAGTCTTTTAATAAGCTTAGAAAAAAATAAAGTATTAGGTCTATAAAAAACATTTTTAACTGAAAACTCTCCTACTTATAAACATTTTTTCGCATATGGTTTTATTGCATAATGTGGCAAATTTAGTTTCTTATATAATTATCGCAAAAAAAAAATGATATTTACGCCCGAACCTCACAAAATAAAATATAATATGCATTATCGCGTTGGTATTTTTGACATCACGGCGACAATACGGCAGTCGACGAATTTGTTATATCAAAGTGAACCTTATACCGTCCATCGAAGAACGACTGGCAGCCGCCCCCCTGTCTTCCGTCATTACTCCTCCGAACGGAGCGGAGAGCAGTCGTGTTATGCTCCGCGCCGCTTATTTTCGTGAAATCAATTTAAAAATTCCGTTTTATTGCAATAAACATTGCATAAAAAAGGAATTAATGTTTTTTACAGGCCTTTACGAAATCAAAATGTAAAAAAAAATCTCAAATATCTTTTCCAACCTTTGCAAAAGCTTTTTCTAAAGTATTTTTAAACTCCTCCCATAAAAGGGCGTGAATTCCGATTTCGATTTTTTCCTGTACTAGTGGATCGCCTTAAGAAGAAGGTAATGTTGGTCGCTCTTAGTCGAAGTATGATACAGTTAAATATGACCGAATTAGATTAATAGTTAAAGCAGAGCTCTAGCAAGGTTAACCTTTAACTGGTGATATGGTTTTTTTTGTAACGTAACTGGTGACGAACGGCCTGAGAGGCCGCTGCTGTATCTGGTCTATAGCACAGAAATTAGGTAATGTAGCTTACAGCAGTCTTTAAAAACAGTATAATAATACATAAAACGATAAAATAAAACTAGTCAGTAAACTCTAAATATAATTTTTAATGAAGAATTTGTTATTACAATGTATGTAGTAACTAAAATCAAAAAACTAGAGATGAGATCAGTAATTACAAACAAAAAAAATTAAAATCATATATTATAACAAAAATACTCATTTTCCTTATAGTTTAGATACTATTCAATAAATAAAAAAATAATTCTCTAATCACTGGTATAATTTTTCAAAACTGGCAATGGTCAAACTTTGGTTATTTTTATTGGCAATCAGGGCATAATTGTTTGGCACATTGCAAGCACACATGTTTTTTTTACCCAAATAACATTGGTAATTAGATTTGCGATTTAACTTCGGAGGACAACTAACACAGGGTTTCCGTGTTTTTGGCCTGTCATTAAAAAAAACGACAAAACAATATATCAAAATTACTTTAAAAAGTTACGTAACTGGTGACATAGGGTCTGAGAGACCGCTGCCGAACTTTATACCGATGTAACTTACCAATTTGGGATTGTGCGATGCAACTAATAAATAAATAAAAAGATTAAAAAAATAAAACTATCCTTATCCACGGCGTGGACGCAACTAAAGTCGAAGCTACTGAGGCGTTAGAACAAATCAAGCGCGGGGAAGGGGGTGAAATGATGTTTCACTGATGCTGCTCGGCCTCTGAGACCGCTTGACACCAGTTAAAGGTTAAGATCCCTGATTTTTTTCCAAATTTTCGTTTGAGAGTCGCTAATATTGTCTTCAATGGTTGCATTTTGTGTTTTAATCTTTAATCTGCCGGAGTCCGGATGAAAAAGTTCTTGTTTTTTTTAAATACGATTTTAACTCTTATGTATAAAGAAACCGTATGAAAGACAAGCTCAGAATGGAGCTACTGTTTATGTGATCATTCTAGCTACCCTAAATGCTTCCAAATTAATGTTCTATGACATTTGATGGTCACTTTTTAAAGCTGTATATTTTACTATTTCAAAAGAGTATCAAGGTCATTATTTCTTTGAATTGTCTTCTGTGGAAATAATACAATCAGTTTACAACTATACGAATATATATTTTTGAAAATTGTTTCCAAAATGGTAGTTTTTTTGTTTGTTAGTTAGCTATGCTGGAAAAACTTCTAAGGATATTATCATGTAATAATAAGATATATTATCTGGTAAATGGAAAAAATCGCAAAAGAGCAATTGCTTTCTTTTTATATCGATATTTGACCAGAACTTGTCAAGGTAATTTTCGCGCCGTTTCAGAAATGTTATCCCACGTTCATGGAAAAGCACTGGTTTAAATGCAATAAAAAAATTATCACTTTCAAATTATTGAACGGCATCTTCGAGGACTTGAAATAAACACATAAAAATGTGCATAAATTACTGCGAGGGCTTCAAATAAAAAAGGCGGGCGTGCCGGGCCACTCCGGGTACACCTAATAATAATCATTATTAATATTATGACCCGCCGCCGATGATAAGCTACGGATTTTGAAAATCTTCATTAGAGACAAGCTACTGAACCGTCAAAACACTTCACATTATTAATTTATTCCAAAACGTTTGTAACACCTTCAATTTGAGAGGCGGGTATTGGTACTACCGCCCCGGAAACCATTTTTTGGATTTCAGGTCGCCCCGAGTGGTTCGCTACGTTTGATGAATTAGCAGGGGTTCCCGGGTTCATGGGTGGTTTTCTAGGTACTGGCAGCGGATGCGTTTGGCCGAATTGGGAGAGGGGGATCTTGAACTCTCTCGCAAAATCGCCTTGCACCGCAGTGGGAGGGATGAATTCATTCATCCGTTACTCCTGGACACATTGACTTTTTTTGACGTTTTTCCTTCCCAAAATTTCACTCCTTCCTTTCAATAAAAATAATCTCCACACAAATCAAAATTAACACCATTCTCCGTACACTGATGAACCCCGAAACTTTCCATATTCCTTTACAAATAATATGTGTTGACTACATTACATTCACTTTTATATTTAGGGATAACCCTTAGAAGTTTACAAAATTTCTTAAATTTATTGTTTTCACTGGACTCACTTTATTGTATGTTATTTTTTATATACTAGCTCCACACAGTAGGCCCTGAGGAAAATAATTTTCCTCCTTGAGCCTAAGTCATCCTTGGGGATGCTGTGTGGAGGGTTTTGTTGGTAAAAAGAAGTTTTGTTGGTAAAAGTTCTGGGAAGGAAAAAATATGAGGGGTGGGTAGGAAGCTGGGGTCAATGTATCTAGGAATGACGGACGTATGAATCCATCCCTCCCACTGCGGTGCAAGGCGATGGGTCGAGAGAGTCCGACTGAAGAAGTCAAAAGGTCTCCCTCAACCAGTGATTCTCTTCCGCTCAGTCCCGTCATGTTGTCGGTGGACAAACGCGTTCACCGCCAAGAGCTAGACAAACATTACCCCATGAACACGAGCACCCCTGCTAATTCATCAAACATAGCGAATTACTTGGGATGATCTACAGTAGTTGGTTATCCAATAAAAAAATAAAATTCAACAGAAATACAATTCACAAGAGATCTGTCAGTGGCAGCCCATAATAAATTATTTTATTATACCTTCTGTTTGGTTGACATTTTGTTATTAATCAGTCTGGGTGTGTCCAACCAACGGGGTGCGGCCCCACTCTACCGGAGAGCATTATAATAGACACCATCTACCTCTTACCCGCGATGCCTACCTGCCGTACTTACAGTATCGCCACTAACCCATATTCCTAAACAGTGTTGTTGATCTGTGATCACGTGATCGGTTAGCCGAGTTCCGCACCCATCCTGTCCCAAATAATAATATTGTCAACCATTGCCGATGTGACAAATTCTGTACGCGTTTATTTGTGACTTATTTTTAGATTTAAATTTAAAATCACATTCATTAGAGAGGCTACTGTTTACAAGGTGTCTGGAAAATGAACTCCTAATTCACTAAACACTATAATAATTACAAAAAAAATGTATCCATACGAACTTCGATCGAGTAAGTCAATTTGCACAGTTTTTTTCTATCTGAAATTTTGTACCGACGTAATATATTATCACATTACACCTTTACTTCCATTATGAGCTCTAGTGCCTTAAAATAGCCACTAAGCAATCTGAATTGCAAACAAATTCCATAAACCATATTGTTTATTCTATATTTTTATGGAATAAACAATATTATATTGAGTTAAAGATAAAAAAAAATACTGCTAAACTTGGGCAAAGTTTAAAACAAAAACGAAGAGAGTCGTTTAAACATTAAAACTTTTTATTTGTGTTGCCTGTGTAATTGTGTGTTCTAATAATATACAAGTTTTACATTTGAAGTAGCTGAAATCCCCGGCTTTGTGCGGGTTTAACAAAAAAAATTGTTTTCAGATGTAGACAGTAATAATTTTGCTCTTTTTTGAACGTCATGTTTGCAAAATTTCATCAAAATTTCAAAATTCAGCTTTAAGGTTAAACGTCACGTACGTTATAATCTACGCATTCACAGATGGCGCCAATCAAAATATTTTAAGTTTTTAATGCTTTTTGCACGTTCCGCTTTAAAATATTAAGGTAAATTAATTGTTCGCGCCCGTACATATTTAATTAGAATATAAATAAATAGTTTTGTCCATAAACAAATCTTTCAAGAAAGGCTGAAAAATACAATATTGGATTGAGTCACCGATACAAAATTGAATTTTTCAGCCTTTCTTGAAAAATTTGGGTTTGATTGTGGACAAAACTATTCATTTATATTTTAATTAAATATGTACGATCGCGAACAATTAATTTACCTTAATATTTTAAAGAGAAACGTGCAAAAAGCATTAAAAACCTAAAATAATTTGATTGGCGCCATCTGTGAATGTGTAGATTATAACGTACGTGACGTTTAACCTTAATAGAAAACCAGGTCGCCGATAAATTTTAACAATAGGTATTTTACCAACTGTTGCTGTCACTGTCGCTCTTACTCCCAAGGGACAAATTCATCACAGGTTGAAGATACCTAAATAAAATCATAAAATCGAAGTTTTTTATTGCCCATTTTTCTCCTCCCAGCTGGATGGATTTTTGATATTTTTTTACTAACTGCATTAAAATTGTTTGTTTTTAAAAAAAAAAAAATTGTTTAGTGTGTAGGAATACTGAAGGCAATTTTAACGATTTTTGGAGGGTCTGAACTCCTACAAGATGTGACTTACCAGAAAAGCAAAACTTATCAACACGCTGGTGATCGATATCTATATTATTTAAAAAATATATTTGAAGTATCGTCAGAATCTATGTAGAGAGAAAATTAAGGAATACATTTGTTTGGACAAAACGCCGCCAGGTTTCCTCAAGGGGTGGGAAAAGGGGAAGGAGGAAATGTTTTGAAATATTAGGTCCTTACATATGAAATTGACGTTTTGTATGGGAGGAACTTTGTATGGAAGCTTATGGGAGTTTGGTATGGGAGCTTTTTCACCTTCCCAATTTGCTTCAAGTGGATTAAAACAGTTTTATAACTAACACTGCAGCCTGCAGCTAACTCGGACGTGGCTTGCGATGGATCCGTTTCCACAATAGCCTTCAATTCTTCATTATCAACTTTGGTCTCCGGCCGTCCACGGGGCTTGTTCTGCAGGTCGAAATTTCCAGAACAAAAACGTTGGAACCAAAAACGCACTGTGTTTTCTTTTGCGGCACCGTCGCCATACACATCATTAATTCTTGGAGCCGTTTCTGCAGCACTGGTGCCACGGTGGAACTCGTACTCGTAAATAAAGCGATATTTCAAGTTTTCAATTTTGTAAACTAAGTGACGCAAAGAAAAAAAAAACGATTAAGAAAAAAACAAATGAATTATAATTTTCGAAACACAAATACATGAGTAAATAGCTGTATAAATTTGAATTTGGAATTCTTAACCAAAGAGAAGATATTTGAGATCAAAGTTGCCAGTACGGTAAAACGCCAATTTAATATGATAGGACCCAATATCATGTGGTCACCTTTCTAATGTTTTTAAGTAGAAGCATTCAAAATTTTATCAATCTTGAAATAAAATTGAATATTTATATTAAAATCAAATCCACACCGCCCGTCACAGAAACACTTTTTTATTTTATAAATAAGCAAGTATTTAACAATTTAAAGAAATTGGAATTGTATCATAAAAATATAGGAAAACAATATTACTAATAGTACATAATTGAGGTGATTTTTCACAAAAACGGCGCTCTACAAATTGTCCAATTATTATTATTATTATTATTACATAAATGACATTTAATACAAAAATAAATATGATTATTATTAATTATTATTACTTACTATAGTGTAAAAACATTTTTTTTAAAATACAAATGGAACTCATAATGGTGACCGGACAACTCAAAACTAATTCAAATTAACACCTCCATTGAAAAGTCGTTAAAAAATTGGTTTATTAGGTTGCTTGGTAATGCGTTATTTTTAATTGTTTTTGAGAGGTATTGAGTTGAGTTGATTCTGAGTTAGTTTGGCACGGAATATTGGGAATTTACAAATTTAGCAAATCATCTACCAAACGCCGTGTTTATTTCATTGCGTAGGTATGTAACCAACTATACTTATTAAATCCCTTTTGACGAATCTAACAGATGACTGATACGGGATGTCATTCAGGCCTCGGCATACATACAACATAACATAATAACATGACACATAACAACATAACATACTGAAAATCAGTTTGCGGTCGTTCTTTGTAATCTGAAATTGGATTTTGTGCGTCGCGTCGGATTTCACGGCTGTTGTCCTTAATTTATTTTGGTTATTTATTGGTTTTTGGAGACCAAACAAGAACTGTTTTTTCTCTGAAAGTTTTGTAAATTATTTATTTTTATAACATCTCAATGCTTTATAAAAATGTCTGACTTTCGGTTTATGGTTTTTTTTTTTAAATTGGCTCCGTACAGGAGGCCCTGAGGAAAAAAAATCCCACAGGTCCTTCGTCATCTTTGTTGATGCTGGGTGGAGGGGGAGAATTCAAAAGGTCTCCCTCAACCAATCTCTCCCAATCCGGTCCGAAAGGCAGTAGGTGGGCAAACGCATTAACCGCCAATACCTAGACAAAGCTCACCCCACGAACCCGGGCACCCCTGCTAAGTCACCAAACGCATCTAACCAATTGGGGTGACCTATGGCAGGGGTATTGGTTATACAATAAATGGTTCCTGGGGCGGTGGTACCCATACCCACCCCCCAAATAAATGCTTGTGACTTGTTGTGCATATTATTTATTTTGTTGATTGAACTTAGCAAATTCTTATTTGTTGTTTGGGTTAGGTTGGGTTAGCTTTGGTTAGGTTGCATTAGGTTAGTTACGTTAGGTTAATTTAAATTACATTAATTTTAATTTATAATTTTTAAATAACTTTATTTTAAAACATCATTTGATAATGTGGTCCCTCACTACGTGCTTTACTTGCCATTTAAGTCTAGGTTAGGTTTTAAAAATCAGCTAAGAAATTTTATTAGCAATAGTTCCAGTGAATGATGGCCTTGGAGGTCCAGTACGCGAGCTCAGAGCAATTAGATGTCTCATTACTTACTTACATAACTACCTGAGTAAGTGCTTAGAGGCTGATTTACGGTCAGCAGATCTTGATTTGGCTAAAATGCCAGTAAAATGCCGCGGTTAATTGTTACAAACAACATTAAACCTACTTGTTTAATTTGAATAACAACTTGTTAGATTAACTACCAAGACTCCATTATTTCAAAATATGTTAATTTTTTATACGATATTACAGTCTCTTCTTCAATTCATTGCCTGGGTAGGCTGTTGGGGTCGGCTTTCTCGTTGTCAGGTTGTAGCTTCTTCGGTTCTGGTTATCGCTTTCATCCAGGCCGTTTCTCTGTAATATTTTGGAGCATTGAGTCATCCAGGAGATTTTTGGTCTTTCTTTGGATGAAGCTCCATAGACATCAGACACTGTGCGGTCTGATGGTCTCCGTCTTATGTGCCCATACCATCTCAACTGTCGTTCCTCCAGCTTACTGTTTATGTCCATGACACCCAGGCTACCACGAATGCGTGAACTTTTAATGTTTGTTACTCCTGCCGACCATCTAAGCATTCGAATTTCTGCTGTTTCGAGTTGCCCAGAGTAGGAATTGTACTTAGTCCAGCATTCGGAGCCATACATTATCGCGAGTCTAACAATAGTCTGGTATATCTTTCCTTTAAGTTTTATAGGCATTACACGAAATTACAATCTGAAGGGGCGAAAAAGGATGGGTTTAGTCACGAAAATTTCCACATAGCTACTTATATTAATTTTGATAAAATTTCCAGCGTAATTGATTTACAACTCAACTTAAGTGGTCTCCACACGGTGCTGCCGCAGCACCAACTGCCGAAGAACTGTAGTTGACTGTAGTCAAAAGCGCCAGCCGTATTGTTATTATAATAACAATACGGCTGGCGCTTTTGACTACAGTTCTGCGGCAGTTGGTACTGCGGCAGCATCGTGTGGAGACCCCTTTAAGGCCACTTTACTCCAACAGTCTTACCAATAAAAAAACACCTAGTTACTCATTGAATAAAGACTATTTAAGCTCAGATTCGATTTAGTACTAATGAAAAATGTTTTTAACTGTGCACCAAAGGTGCTTGCGACGTTGCATTTCTACAGACTGATACCTGAAATCCCTACCTTGAAAAAGTAAGGTTATTTCGAACACATTTATTTTTATTTTTTTAATTATTTCCAACAAAAACACAATTTACATAAATATATAATTTAGATAATTTATCGGTAGTCCCGCGAAAATGGCTGCTTGTCTGCAGGTTCTACCTCAATATACACTCGTTAATATTAGAAGTAAAAAAAATATATAGGCATGTGTAATACCAAAAATTGTAAAAGAAAATGCAAATAATGACATCCAAATCCTAAAAAACTGATTCGATACAAATCTACTTACAATCTTACTACTAATTGACAAAAAAAAAAACAATTTATATTCTCAATAAATATGTTTAGAACTTACCCTAATATTGATATAATTATAAATAACAAAAAATGTGACAAATAAGTCTGTAATAACTCATGCACCATATTAGACTACATATATAACTGAAAAAAGGAACCTCTGTGTAATTGCAGATCAACATTTGAAATGGAACAGACACATATGCGCTTTAGGAAATATATCTATATAATTAACAGATTAAGAAATATACTAAGTTAAGTAATCTAAAAAAAGTCTATTTCGCACTAGTCCAATCCTTAATTCACTAGAAAATCAGTGGAAGGGGAGGCGCATATAAAAAGAATATTAATTCCTGTAAAACTGGTTGAAAGACAGTAATTTTGAAAAAAAAAAAACCCAAGCCGTTTCCCCGCAGGGGGGTAGGCAGAGAGGAAGGACCGCCACACGACTCTATCTTGGCACACACTTTTTGTCTCGTTCACATTCATACATCGTCTCATACATGCTCTTCTATTATTCCGACTCTTCACATGGCCCGGCTCAAGTATCTGATTCACTTGGTCGTGCCATGTCTTCCTCGGGCGTCCCCGACTTCTTCTACCATTAACATTTGCATCATATATTTTCCTTACACTCCTTTCCTCGTTCAAATTTTAAGTACCAAAAATTGAAGACCTCTGTAAAAAGGTTAAATACTACAAATATTTAACGAAAATGAAATAAAAAATAAGAAAAATGTTTAAACTTAACTCATCTGGCATAAAGCTTATTTTTAGTTAACTGTTACCTCGTGAATTAAAAAAGAATTTCATGAAAGTGAGGTTTTTTAAAAACATAAATGTCTTATGCATGTGTAGGTAATTATAAATCCTAGACATAACCATCCCTCTTTGGCCTCTTTGGAGAGACTGGTTGATTGGATGTAAGTAATTTGGGAAAGAGTACATTGAATCAAACGAAATATTACGCTTTTTTCGACACGACCATTTTTCTTACACTTACCAACCCACTTTCATTCTTCCATCATAAAATTTGCAAATAACATGCAAGTATTTGATTTGATTCGTCGTCACAGTAACGTGACGTGGCGGCGCGGGCGGTTGCATAAAACCCCAAAAGAACGCGTAACAATAACATTCCGCTGAAAAGGTTTATTGTTTTCTAAACAGCCTTAACTCGGGTAATAACCTCCCGATTACAGCCTGGTCCTGCTCGATACTGCCTTCAAACAGCGGTCGTAAACCATCGAGGTTGTAATATATCATTAAATAAATTATTAAGAAGCCAGTATTCGAATTTCTACAGATTTCTTACAAACCTTCCTTAAACATTTGAAGTTTTTAAGCTCTTAAAAAAATATATGTTATTCTTGAAGATAATATTAGTCGCGCCCAAACGCAAATTATATAAAATTCCCTCGATAGAAAAAAATCGCAAAGTATGATCCAAAAATTGTTATAAACACGTTTGTTTCAGTTATTTTACAAGTTATATATGTATGAAAAAATTCACAGCGTTTCTTTAAATGCCGTTTAAGTCAATTATCGCGAGATTTTTGCTCTATTTTAAACGAGTCGTGTTTTATTAAAGATTTTCATGATTTTTGCATCGATTTTATCGTTGTAAATGTTAGCGCGCTCTTCTAACATTCGTAATTTCATATCTCTCCGTCTTCTTCTTTTTGGGGCCGGGAACGGAGCCTTAATGTGAAAAGGTAACATTTCGTATTATTACTTGATCAACATCTAAATCTCTAGTACGACAATAAATCCATCGTGGATTTCTGACATTTGATGAATCCACCGTAGATTCACTAGTATTTCACCGCTCTGGCTCAGGTTTTATTGTGTTTTGAACCATTAAAATCTTAGGGAATGCTGTGTGGAGGGTCTTTTTTTAGCGAAAGGAAGGAGGGGAAGTTTTAGGAAAGAAAAAGTTATGAAGGTTGGATAGGAATCTGGGGGTCAATGTATCCAGGAATAACGTACATGTCATAATACATCCCTCCCCTTTGAAAGATGTCAAAAGATCTCCCTCATCCAGTCTCTCCAAATCCGGCCCGCTACATAGTAGGTGGAAAAAAGCATTAGCCACTAAGGCACTGGACAGACCCCATGAACCCGGGCTCCCCTGTTGAGTGACCAAACGTAGCGAAGTACTTGGGGTGGCCTATGGCAGAGGTGTTGGTTATCCATTACATGATTCCCATGGGGTTATATCCCAATTTAAAGCGAAACGTCGCCATGGTTACTGTAATGTCTCTCTCTCTTTCTCTGTAGTTTAACCCTTAACAGACATATTTGTCTTTATTATTAGCACTGGACCTTATCTCAGTATTATGTTATTTTATTATAAACAAAAATTTTAACAAAACAAAAAACGACTTAAAAAAATGCACTAAAAAGTAAAAAAATAATTTCTTACGATTGTTATTTTTGGAGTCGGTGTCAGCCAAGGTAACTACATACCTAGGTGAGATTTGGAGATCTTGGCTGACACCGACTCCAAAAATAACAATCGTACGAAATTATTTTTTTACTTTTTAGTGCATTTTTTTAAGTCGTTTTTTGTTTTGTTAAAATTTTTGTTTATTTTTTGTTTTTTAGTGACGTAATATTGAGTTATTCGTCCATGTGTCGCGAACAAACTTATTGCAAATTTAAGACATATACAGTTTTTTCATGGATCCCATTGTCAGAACTAGACCAAATTAAAAATGGACTACACGGGAAGCACCAGCTTTCTAATAAAAAAAGAATCATCAATATCGGTTCACCCAATCGAAAGTTCTGAGGTAACGAACATAAAAATAAAAAAAATACCGTTGAATTGATAACCTCCTCCTTTAAAAAGACTTCGGTTCTTTGAAATCACAGTAACTGTTTATTGTTATTACGCACAATACTCATATTGTTTAAGAAGACATACGTCCTTATAACTCGGTAGCTAAATTTTTTATGGCGAGCTCTTGTAATTAGAATGACTTTGATTTCTTTGATCGGCTATCCTCTTCTCACGTTGTAACCGACACCATGTGACCCGAGCATAGCATATTCCGATATATTACAGTGACTTTCCGAGCTGTGAAGAAATATATCATGTTTTGTTTTCTTGATATTTCGAGAAAAACATCTTGAACCACCAAAGATTTCCGACGCCTCTCTTTAAAGTTTTTCCAAGCCTGTGCGGTTATAAAATATAATACCTGTATGTAATGCGTTATTATTAAACCAGTACCAGTACGTTGGTGGTCTGTATTTTAATGTTGTATCGCCTTTTGCAAGTCGATAAGCAAGGCGTTCAAATTAATCGCACTTGGAACATACTCGTATGCAGGGCAAACACTGTTTTATTTTTCACTTCGGGTACGGGGGTTTCAAAATGAAAGACACATTTAAGGTCCGGATGTTTAAAAATTTTATTTGACTTAAAACGTCAGTATTTGGTTATTTGACAAGATGCTAATATACGGTTTCCTGATGCTAAAAATAAAATTAATGTACCACTGGAGTGACAAAGCAAATTAAAAGTTTTTTCTCCGATTGCTAGAGATTTTTTGGTTGAATATTTTCCGCCCACATTAAAAAAATCATACCTCCGAATTTTATTACAGAGACATACAAACTGATTATAGTTCTATATAGCCAATCAATTCATCTATCGTTTATCGATTATCACATATTTGTAAGATTTATAAAAAAAATAGTATGCAATCGTAAACTTTTATACTTAATTACTTACAAATAAGGGAAAATTTGCCAAAATTGGCAACAAAGCAATCCGAGGTATTTTGAATAGTGCCATATTGTGGCAAAAAGCGCTTCAGTGGTTTAGCTTTTAAAAAAACGAGTGAACCCTCCAGGTCTTGGGCACATTCTGTCAGAGGGTCAGAATATTTCTGTTTTGCAATAAAATCCAAATTAATTTAATATTTTTGAACGTATCCAAAAACTAAAACCTGTTTTTGAAATGTGATGAAATACGCTTTTATTATTAGAATTAGACTTATAATTTTTGGATTACAAAAATTCTGGATGCAAACATAAAAAAGTTTTAAAAATGGTTCACTAATTAAAATTACTGATAATTTAAAAAAAATACCCACCTTTTTAGACAAATGTATTATAAACCTTATTTTCAACCCACTTTTTGGTAATTCATGTAAAAATAATTAATTAAAAATTCACAAAGTTGCTTGAAACTTTTTAAAATATTGTCGGATACTTTGGTTTCGTAGAAATGTGCGTTTTAATTCTTCCGTGCATAATTTTTAGTTATTATTTTTAATTGATAAACTAACGTTTAAACAAGATTTTTATGCATAGCACAATGGTAGATAACAAATATTATAATCAATAATTATCAGCCTGAAACACTCATCTACATTATTTGGCGGGTATTAGATAAGCCGCCATAGCTCAGTGGTCAGAGCTCCTGACCGGCAATCAGAGGGACACGGGTTCAATTCCCGTTGGCGGCCAGTATCTTTTCTCGGAAGATTTTTTTCATGTTGATGAGTGTTTCAGGTTGATAATTCTTAATTTTTAGATTTAAATATGGTGGTGTTTTGTCTTTCTAACACCGTTTGGGACAGACAGACCTACATAAGCTATTCCCAATAGCGAACAAATTAGCCTGATGGATTGACGTTTTAATAGTATTCGATTGTTATTTCCATATATTGTATGTTGAATCTCTTTTTTTATTGTACCAACTCTTTTTTGAGGTATATTATCATTGCAAAATCAGCTGCGTCGCTTTTCGGAAGCCCTGTTAAACTTACTGATTAGATTGTTTTGATACTAATGCTGTTGGCATAGCTCCCGTAATCACTAGCCACGGAGCTATTGTGCTATCTCCCATAATTCACCCCATTCCTTTGATAGTTGTCCAGTCCCTTTTATAAAGTAGATCAATCGATTATTTAGTATTATGGAATAACCGCATGGGGAGGTGCAACACTACCAGCCATATATTCATTATCGAGGTCTCAAATTTAATCTTAAAGGTATATTTGAAGCATCTGTAGGAATTATTCATAATTCGTTAGGAAGTGCAAAATATTTATTATGCTATTTCCCACCTAAATAGGCGGTGCAAAATATTTATTGTGTTATCTCCCCTATTTCACCCCATTCCTTTGATAGTAGTCCAGTCCCATTTATAAAGTAGATCAATCGATTATTCAATATTATGGAATAACCGCATGGGGAGGTGCAACACTATCAGCCATATATTCATTATCGAAGGCTCAAATTTAATCATTAAAGGTATATTCGAAATATTTGTAGGAACTATTCATAATTCGTTAGGCGGTGCAAAATATTTATTGTGTTATCTCCCATGTTTCACCCCATTCCTTTGATACTAGTCCAGTCCCTTTTATAATGTAGATCAATCGATTAGTTAATATTATGGAATAACTGCATGGGGAGGTGCAACACTATCAGCTTTTCATAATTCGTTAGGCGGTGCAAAATATTTATTTATTCGCCACACTAGGATGCATACGCGTACGACGGCATTACACCCAACAGCTAGCGCTATAATATCAAGCAATGTATTCAACAAATTTCAAGTAGGTATTAGATGTTCGAAAAATTTAAACAAAAAATTTTACTCATCTTTTTAAAAACAGAAATAGTTCATTATACGAATATACACAAAACACGCGGTAAACCTAAAACAAATACAAAAATCTGTAAAAATAAACTTGAAATAGATTACCACTAAAATATACATCTAAAACACATTTAAATTTAAATTAAGCATTGGATCATCAACAAAGGTCTTGCAATAATTAGTCAACTGACACAAATCTAAATCTGACATAATTTAATTTTGGCAAAAAATATTTTTGTATTCATATATTAGCATTCAACTCATCAAAAATATATGCCTATCATAATTAACCTTATCGGAAAATGTAAGCATTTGTAAATTAGCCTGTCTCAACACAGAATATCTTTAGAAAAACAGAAAAATTAAAAAAAAAAGTGTTAACCATAGGTGTTTACCCTGCCTATATAGATGAGCTTATTAAATAAAATAAAAAATAAGTTCAGCAGATTTGTCATTGGGAGCTTTGTGAAGTCTCCTGGCGTCACATATTTCAACTCCCAGATATCTGGGACTTCTTTCCATCAATGCAGGACATTAACGCCATGAATGATTGAATGTTTCTACGACCTTTTCACATTTTCAACAATTATCGGCAATTTCCACTTCCAATAGAAGCACGCGTCTCTCGCTGTCTTCATATCTGGATCATTTGGGTTTAGACCGTCTCTAAAGCACTTATCAATTGGTTTTTATATCTTGATAGAGCAATACTGATGAGTTAAAAAAAACTCATTTAAGGACCGGTGGAACTAACAATTCAAAGGTGGTAGGTAATAGGTACAATTTTACAAAGGTACTTTCATATCAAAAATATACGGTTCACATTTAGTACAGCATACAAATAAAAATAACAGACAGCTTAAATAGAACAAACAGCAAGAGAAAACAAGTAAAGAAAAAAAGAAGGAATAAGTAGAACAAACAACAAGAGAAAAAAGTTAATAAAAAAGATGGAATAAGTAGAACAAACAATAACAAAAAACAAGTAAAGAAAAAAAAGAAGGATTCACAAATTAATGATGATTACAAATAAAGGTAAAAGAAAAGGAGATAAAAGGAGACAAAACGAAACAAAAACATGATGAGACAATTAATTAATTTCATTTTTAAATATACTAAGAAGTATTCTTTTAAAGCGTTACTTTGAATTTATTTATTATAATGGTTGTTTTTGTACGTATCTGGAAGCGAATTACGTAGTGTGAAGGCGATATTGTTCAGAGATTTCATCCTATACTTTGTAGTGTGTGTTTGAGTAATGCAGATTTTTTTGTTATTTGAAGTATTGCGGTTGTGAATGTCTTGGTTGTAAAGTGGTTTGATGTTAGTGTGAGTTGATTGTTGAGTAATTTGTAGGATGGTGCTTGTGATGTCAGAAAGGATTCCGGAAACTGAAAAGATGTCCCTGACACGAGTGTCCCATGGAAGTCCAATTCTATTATTAAATCTTCTAGCTTCACAAATGAAACTTAACTTTTTTTTGTTCAGCCACCTATAACAATAACTCAAAACAACCAGAAACTATGAAAATAGAAAAGCCATCAACGACAACCACTCCTCCATACAAGGATATAAAACATTATAGGTAATATTATTTCACATTTCTTAAGTACCAACTTTCCTCGTGTTTCAAGCAATAGGGTACGCTCGCACTTTTTACCTATGTGAACATACACAATATCGCACGGGTTGTGCTCTGCGTTAATAATATAAACATGGAACTTGGGTACAGCAAAGGTATTACCCATATTACCAATACGTCCTGTACTGTTTGTTAACGGTCGTAAACTGCATCGGTCCGAATGTTATGCGATAAGAGACGCGTATGAGCGAATGGTCTTTTAGTTATGTATGTTTGCATAATGGAAGGCGTGGATTTTCTATTGCGTTTCCTACCCAGTTTTTATTTATTAATTATTTGGTCATAATCTTTTCATCAGATATTTTTTGAGTTGAACAGCCAAACTGCCAGAGGAAGGATGAAAGTAGACTAAATGCTCTAGAAATAAGAACCTTCGAAACTGTTGATACTATAAACTGTCAACCATGTTATCCTACTCAATAAACTCAAGCAAATATATTTTTCTCAACAATGGAAAGTAATTCGTTTTGCATAGACGCCATAGAAAATTAAAACAGCAATCACCTTCCTGTAAACTATGGAGTTCCTCAGGGCTCAATATTAGGACCATTATTAATGTGAATTGAAAACTGTGTTAGTTTAAACATCTATTAATTTATGCAATTTCCTACTGGGGTAAACCTTCGATATATGCTACTAGAACGTAACCTAATTAAAGCTAATAACTAAAAACAAACACTCTAATATGTCTATATATAAGGACCACCATTACCAAGACTTGAAAATTAAGATAGTTTAATCATCTAAGAATTAATGCATTTTCCAACTGGGGTAAAAAATTTGATATATACTGCTAAAAAGTAACATAAATTTAATAGCTAACAAACAAAAATCCTAAACATGGAGTTCCTTAGGGATCAATATTAGAACCACTATTACAATGAGAAAATTATGTTAGTTTTTTCATTTAATAATAATTGATTCAATTTCCTACTTGGGTAAAAACTTGGATATACGCTACTTGAAAGAGACCTAAATAAATCTAAAAGCTACAAACAAACATGCTAACCATGGAGTTCCTCAGGGATCAATGTTAGGGACCACTACCAACTATTTATTAGGATCACTACAGCGCCTTTAAAACTAAGATAGTTTAATCATCTAATAATTTAAACAATCTCCTATTCAGGTGAAAACTTGGATATAGGTTATTAAAGTGACCTAAATAAAGATAATAGCAACAAACCAACAACCTTAACAGAAATCAATATATTAAGTTTTAAAAAATTCTGGTGCACCCGTGAACAAAGAAGCATGTAACTTAAACATAAAAAAATAATAGGAAGCACATTGAGAAACTTGTCCCCAGCGTTGAGAAGTGTTTTTTCAGTGTGTTTATTTGTTTTATTAATGTTTAAGTTTCGTGTTGCAGCGCGCATTACGAACGGCGTTCATAATTATTATTTTTATTACTATAAAGTGGTATATTGACTTACCTGTGAAAAGTCACGGGTGCTTTTATTCACTGAAACTTGTGTATCGAATGTTTCTCCTTCTTACGGTGCCTTCTTCGTATCGGAGGTTAGCTAACATCAGGACAATATTTACCTTGCAGAATGAACTGCACTCGCATCAGTCATGAAGATTTCGACGGCAATAAATTGCTCAGCAAAATTTGTTCGATTACCATTCTTTTGACGGCCGGCGTAGTCCAGCGGTAAGGCTCTTGACTCGCACACCGAAGTTCACGGGAACTAATCCCGGCGTGGCAAATAAATATTGTGTTATTTCACAATTTATTCATTTAAAATAATACATACCTTGATAGAGATATTGAAAGAAGGGTGAATGCCGGTAACTCCATTAATGGAGGACTGAATGCCGTTGGTGGTAATAAAAAACTGTCCAAAGACGCGAAACTAGCCGTCCATAATGGAATGCTGGTACCTACCCTGATGTATGGCAGTGAGGCATGGAACTGGCAGAGGATGGATGAAAGTAGACTGAATGCTGTAGAAATGAGATCCCTGTGGCGAATGTGTGGTAAAACCATGGATGTCCGCAAAGAATGCAAGGCTGATGTAAGCGTGATGTGTAAGATTAAGAAAGGGACTCTCCGATGGTTTGGGCATGTAGAGCGAATGAACGAGGAAAGGAGTGTAAGGAGAATATATGATGCAAATGTGAATGGTAGAAGAAGTCGGGGACGCCCGAGGAAGACATGGCACGATCAAGTGAATCAGATACTTGAGTCGGGCCATGTGAAGAGTCGGAATAATAGAAGAGCATGTATGAGACGATGTATGAATGTTAACGAGGCAAAGAGTGTGTGCCAAGATCGAGTTGTGTTGCGGTCCGTCCTCTCTGCCTACCCCTGCGGTGAAACAGCGTGATGGTTGGTTAGTTTAGTTTAGTTAGTTAGTCATACTTTGTAGGCATATTTTAGGCACGTTCCAGAGTGGAAGATACTCTCAGTATCGCCCTGGTGTAAGACCATCATTCAGAATTGAAACGTTGCTTCAAATAGCATTAGCCGTGTTTGGTGACCAGATCTGAAGAGCCAAGTACTTCCCCACCTTCCTCTTCCCTATCTCCTTCCCCTCCCCACTACCTTCAGCCTCACAAAATACCCCAATTGGGGATGCCATAGTCTCACTGGCTTCAGACGGGGCAGTTGGGACTCTTGTGCGGTATAAAAAAAACGATTTTAGTAAGTATCTACCATAGGTAAGTATTTTCGTTGTTAGTTTTTGGGGTGTTATGCCGTGTTGCGCTACCTCCTACTATAGCCGACGTTTCGGACAGCGTTGCAGTGTCCATCATCAGGGCAGATCCGGTAGATCCGACGATGTGTAATTGTTAGTGTAAAGTGTGTGATTATTTACTTGGAAGCGATACCGTGTCGCCAGCTTCAATTCACTATGAGCTGGTAGGTATTTCAGGAGAAAGGGAACTGCGATTTTAGTGAAAGCGCAGTATTTACGTTAGCCTGGGGTCCGTCCATGTGAGAATTGCCGACGAAAGTGGCGCCATCCTTATTCTAGAATTAGACAACAGAGTTCAAGTGGTTAAAGCGAAAGTAGCCAATATAAGCAAAAAAGGGTTTTATACCTTTATATTGTATTATTATATGATATTACAGTATACTTAGACATGGTATTTTTTTTTGCGTTTAGCTTTGGTGTAGCCGTCAATTACCGGATACCAAGAGCTGTTGAGCTTAGCTCCGTCGTCTCTATTAATATTAATTGGATTTTTGTAGATTTCGATAGCCTCCGTAATCAGGCGTGATCTGTAAGTTTTGGGTCTTCCCAGGACCTCAGGAACGAATCCAAAGTAATGGCCGGTCTCAATTAAGTGCTCGGCGATTGCCGATTTATCAGGGTGGCTGAGTTTACAAGCACGAAAATGTTCAGCTATCCTTTTGGAAATCGTCCGCTCTGTTTGGCCTACATAAACTTTGTCACATCCGGAACAGCTGAGTTTATACACTCCATCTGCTTCCAGAGGAAACTTGGTCTTTGCAGACCTCAGTAGGTCGTGGATTTTAGTAGTGGTTCCGAAGACAGTCTTGATGCTTTCTTTTCTCAACAGCCTGGCAATTCTGTCTGTCACATTGTGAACGAAAGGCAGGAAAGCACAGGCTTTTGACTCTTGTTCAACTCTGTCTTCGTTCGGTGTAGATTTGGCTCTTATAATTTGCCTTGTTTGACTTGCCGGGTAACCGTTGCGCTCCAGTGCATCGGTCAGCTTTATAAGTTCTGCTCCAAGTTTTGTTTCTTCACATATTCTGGTCGCTCGGGTCACCAAAGTATGGATAAGTCCTCTCTTCTGCGCTGGGTGGTGGTGCGAATCGGCATGTAGATACCGATTTGTATGCGTTGGTTTTCTATATACTGTATGTCCTAGATTACCATCTTCTTTTCGCATCACCTCCACATCTAGAAAAGGCAGGATTTTATCGTCGTTTTCCAGCTCCATTGTGAACTTAATTTTACTGTGGAGTGAATTAAGATGATCCAGAAATTTGTTTAATTTTTCTGTTCCATGAGGCCAAATGGCGAAGACATCATCGACATAACGCCACCATACCTTGGGAACAGCCGAGGCTGTGTCGAGTGCCACTTCTTCAAACTTCTCCATAAAAAAGTTAGCTAGTACTGGCGACAACGGACTGCCCATCGCAACTCCTTCCACTTGCTCAAAAAGTTCATCCTGGAATGCAAAATATCCCGTTTTGAGACAGTGTTCAAAAAGTTTGCAAATGTCTTCCTCATAGATCTCCTTGAGCATTATCATGGAGTCTTCTAGTGGTACGTTTGTGAAAAGGGACACTACGTCAAAACTGACTAAGATATCTCCTTCCTCAGTCTTAACCCTTTTGAGCTTACTGATCAGATCTGCAGAATCCTTAATCCAGGATTCAGCCTCATGGAACAGAAAAATTAAACAAATTTCTGGATCATCTTAATTCACTCCACAGTAAAATTAAGTTCACAATGGAGCTGGAAAACGACGATAAAATCCTGCCTTTTCTAGATGTGGAGGTGATGCGAAAAGAAGATGGTAATCTAGGACATACAGTATATAGAAAACCAACGCATACAAATCGGTATCTACATGCCGATTCGCACCACCACCCAGCGCAGAAGAGAGGACTTATCCATACTTTGGTGACCCGAGCGACCAGAATATGTGAAGAAACAAAACTTGGAGCAGAACTTATAAAGCTGACCGATGCACTGGAGCGCAACGGTTACCCGGCAAGTCAAACAAGGCAAATTATAAGAGCCAAATCTACACCGAACGAAGACAGAGTTGAACAAGAGTCAAAAGCCTGTGCTTTCCTGCCTTTCGTTCACAATGTGACAGACAGAATTGCCAGGCTGTTGAGAAAAGAAAGCATCAAGACTGTCTTCGGAACCACTACTAAAATCCACGACCTACTGAGGTCTGCAAAGACCAAGTTTCCTCTGGAAGCAGATGGAGTGTATAAACTCAGCTGTTCCGGATGTGACAAAGTTTATGTAGGCCAAACAGAGCGGACGATTTCCAAAAGGATAGCTGAACATTTTCGTGCTTGTAAACTCAGCCACCCTGATAAATCGGCAATCGCCGAGCACTTAATTGAGACCGGCCATTACTTTGGATTCGTTCCTGAGGTCCTGGGAAGACCCAAAACTTACAGATCACGCCTGATTACGGAGGCTATCGAAATCTACAAAAATCCAATTAATATTAATAGAGACGACGGAGCTAAGCTCAACAGCTCTTGGTATCCGGTAATTGACGGCTACACCAAAGCTAAACGCAAAAAAATACCATGTCTAAGTATACTGTAATATCATATAATAATACAATACCTACCAGCTCATAGTGAATTGAAGCTGGCGACACGGTATCGCTTCCAAGTAAATAATCACACACTTTACACTAACAATTACACATCGTCGGATCTACCGGATCTGCCCTGATGATGGACACTGCAACGCTGTCCGAAACGTCGGCTATAGTAGGAGGTAGCGCAACACGGCATAACACCCCAAAAACTAACAACGAAAATGCTTTTGGCCGTGAAAATCTAAAAACTTAACCATAGGTAAGTACTTCAAATAATTCGAAAATTGAATTTTGATTTGACAATCGATGGTTTGCAGAACGTCATTCTCAAATTGTGGCATTTTTGACAGTTTTGCAAGGGCTTTTGTAAGTATTAAAAATCTTTTAAGATGTATTGTCATGTGGTTGTAATAATCCAGAAACCTTCGCGATGTTGGAAATAAGGTATTTTGAAAGTTTCAAACATTTCCTTTGCAATGCATAGACAACTCACATCATCGAAACATATATTGATTTCTATATATACTTATATGCAATGACATTAATACTGGACGCGGGGTAGAAATCTCAAAGTGGAGAGCCAAACACAAGACGATTGTAGCTGTCTCTATTTCTAGTACTTTAGTACTAAACTGCTACGCGTCGAGTGAGGTCGTGTCTTACCAGTAAGTAAATTGCATTGCAAAGCGCCAAAATGCCCTCCTGTGTGATGAGAAAATGCTTAAATTACTAGGCAAATAGTCGTAAAGGCGAAGGAATTACACTTCATTTGTAAGTACACGTAAATTACTTATTTTTATCAATTATTATAAATATTACAATTAATTTTCATTCATTCCTTCCCTGTCCATTGTGTAACCGAGTGAGAGTATCTTGTTATCTCAGTCACACCCATAGGTCACACCCGTGATGTGAAAGCAGTATTCGGCGAAGAAATTAATAAGCCGCCCTACCATATATCTATTACATTCACACACGTACATTATTTGATTGTCTATCTTTATCACACAGGAATAAAGGTTGAATTTAGAAATTATACTGAAAACCGCTGAAAACCAAAAAAAATGTTTCTTGCTTTCCACATTATATTGTGAATATGTGAGACTATGGCGAGTCTATTTATAATACATAACGTCATTGCTTATATGGATTTTATTTTCTTGGTGCAATCCTCAGAAGCCCATACATAAGTCCAGTGGTCTGTCTGCTTGAACATTATTCTTTAGTTCCTAGCTCATGTATTAGTGTGTACATTAGTACGTTCGTACATTAGGCGGCTCGGTCACCCGTGGCAAGCGTCGACCCGCGACGGCCCCCGCTTTTCCTCCTCCCCCCCCCTTACTTCTTCATCGTCTTCTTCTTCTACTGCCGCCTCCTCGACCCGTAGCCTCGTGGCAGTACTAAAGGCAGATGATTAAACTGGACAACATGTAAAAAATTATAATATTAAAATTTATTTGTTAGTGGAGCGGTACAATCCTTGAGTATGGAGCCATAGGTTACAATTTATGATCTGGTCGTGTGTAATTTTAATTTTTTTTTCTGTACAAAAGCACAAGAGTCCCAACTGTATATGGCAGTGAGACTACCATCCCATAAAAAAAATCATCCAAATGTGACTGGTGACCAAAATTTCATTGAATTTTTTTACTCCAAATAATGAATCACTGTTTAAATTAAGTAATAGTAGTTTTACACCATCTCTTTTTTTAGCCCGATTCCCGTATAGAGAACAAACAAGATAAATTTTTTCACTTTATACGATCGCTATTTTCATCTCTATTTTCATATACGCGATTATAGTTGTCATCACTGCAAACAACATGGTTCATGCGCTGTTTCCAGTGATGCCAACTGAAATCGTAGATATGAAAATAGAGATGAAAATAGGGTAAAGCGAAAAATTTTGTCTTTGATCTATATACGGGAATCGGGCTGAAAAAAGAGATGGTGTAAAACGGCTAAAAGTTAAGTACGATATATGTATATTAGTAATTGAATTTTAATTGCAATAATTTAACAGTAAAATAAATAGAAACATACGAGTATAAATTAACATTTTTTATATTAAATCCACACAAGATGCCTCGAGAAAAATAATTTTCCTCAGGAGTTTAGTCATCTTTGGGAATGCAAAGTCATCTTTTAGGGAAAAAAATGAGTTCAAGATCCGGGAAAAATAAAGGTATGAGGGGTGGTAGGAATCTTGGAGTCAGTGTGTCTATGAATCTATCCCTTCCATTGCGATACAAGCCGATATAGAGTCCTGCTGTAGAAATAAAAATGTCTCCCTCTGTCAGTCTCACATAAACAAAACTGTTTAGCTGATAATAGGCACCGCTCTATTGCCACGGAGGTTTTAAGAGCTGAGAACATTTGCTATGTACACGGAGCGTTGTTACGAGTATATTATGAAACTAGGACGTTAAAACACAAAACCAGCGGAAATGGAAGATTTGGTCACGGTTCAGGTAATAAGAATGTCATTATTCAAGAGGTCACTTCTTTATGTTGGTTGATATGTGTGCACTAAGAATTTTAATGTTTTTTTAAGATAAAACTTCTTTAGCACCGGTGTGATTTGAAACGAAAAAAAGCAACATTAAAAAGAGACAAACACATTCATCTATAGGATTTAGCCTGCGAAAGAATGAGATGAGATAGAACAATTGGTCTCCCCTTTGTGTGGTGATTCGTAGCCTTCCCACTCTTGTCTAGTTTAGTTTTCTAAAGATTTCACTTCTACCGCGTTTGAACTGCACACTTGTAATTCTTTTTTCTTAATGTTAGCGTTCCATCCTCAAAATACTTGGTTTGTGTGAATACCGCATAAGAGTACCAACTGCCCAAAGTCAGTGGGTCTATGGTAACCCCAATTTTATTTAATTTTACTTTGGCTCCACACAGGAGGCCCTGAGGAAAATAATTCTCATCATGGCCTATGTCATCTATGGGGATGCCATGTAGAGGGTATTTTTAGGAAAGGAAGGTGAGGAAGTTCTGGAAAGGAAAATGGTATTAGGTGTGGGTCACTGTGTCCAGGAGTGACGGACTTATGAATCCATCCCTCTCACTGCGGTGCAAGGCGATGTTCCGAGAGAGTACGGCTGGATAAGACAAAGGGGCTTCCTCAACCATTCTCTCCCGATCCGGCCCAGACGAATCAGTCGCTAAGACCTACGAACCACTTAGGGTTACCTATGGCAGAGGTTTTGGTTATTCAATAAATGGTTCCAGTGGCGGCGGTACCCAAACTCGTCTCTCAAATTGAAACTAGAGTGTGTTGCAAGGCTGAATTTTTTTGTATATTTTCACGAATCACGACTAAAGCCATTTCAAACAACACATCAATTCACAAGAGCGATACTGAAAATGTCTACCTGCTATGAGTTTCATCCTGAGAATATAAATATTCTCCATGAGGCAATTGTTATGAAAACTGTTATGAAATTTCTACATCGTAATAAAAACTATTTATTCTACGAGGTCCATGACAAGCTGTGAACAAAACACATGTATGAATTTTCCTGGGCGTTTCCTAACAAGCGCAGTATGTTGCGCAACTTCACATTAGCATGGACACCATCTAGCGGCGGAAAATCATACTAAAACACTTAAAAGGAAATAGACCCAGTGGACTAAATAACAATAGAAAATGTGTTATATCGGCTACTAGGAAATTTTTGCAGGTATTTTTTTTTACGTAAAATATACTTTTAAAGCCGTTATTAATAAAATTGTAATTTTTGCTCGCAAACATAGCCGAGTAACCTCATAAAATTTAAATTTTAAGTTAGGTTCTTCAAATTATCTCCTGGCTATTAAATATCGTTAATTATTTCTATTTAATATTTTATTCAATCTTTGGTAAACTTTCTGCTTTTTGCGAATATTTTTGTGGTACCGCTACCCCGAGAACCACTTATTGGATATCCAACACCTGTGCCATAGGTCACCCCAAGTGGTTCGCTAAGTTTGGTGAATTAGCGTCTGCTGACCACCTGCGTGGCAGGCCGGTTCGGGAGAAAGTGGTTGCCTTGGACGGCAGTGGAAGGGATGATTTCATTCGTCCGTCACTTCTAGACACGACCCCCAGATTCCTACCTACCCCTTATACCATTTCATTCCCCGAACTTCCTCTCCTTCTTTTCCATAAAAAGACTCACTACACAGCATCCCCAAAGATGACATGGGCCCTGAGGGGAGTTATTTTTCTTAGGGCCTCCTGTGTGAAGCTAATGTAATTAATCCCCAATTAAGGTATGTTGTGAGGCTGAAAGTAGTGGGGAGGGAAAGGAGATGGTGAAGTGGATTGTGACGAAGTCTCTGGCTATTCAGATCTGATCACCAAACACGGCTAAAGCCATTTCAAGCAATGTTTCATTTCTGAATTGCGGTCTAACACCAGGGCGATACTGAGTGTCTTCTACTCTGGAACACGCTGCATATTTTACTACATATTGTTTTTAATCAATTTATTGTGAAATAACATAATAATTTATTTGCTCCCGCCGGGATTAAAACCCGTGGCCTTCGGATCCTCCTAAAAAAATGATTAAATTACAATTGAACTTATTTATCAGGTATTCAGACTATCCCATGATATTTTATAGATCGGCGACAGTATTAAAAACTATTTTTACATGTCAGATTTGCTCCAATAACCTCCGATTTTTACTAGACTTCTTCTAAATTTCCCATACGCGTAATAATTGATAATTTTCACAACAGAAGTTCTGCTTCAAATAAACTGACAGTCCAGTGGCCATTTTGAACCCATCCGCGCATGCGTAAACCTGTCACCCGTCTCCGTCGCTCACAATCACATTTCCTAACCTCACATTTCAACTGTACCACCGATTTGCCTGTAAATGTGTTCTTAATTTATTTCGCTTACAAAACCAACTTCAAGGTGTTGTAGCAGTGAAAACGGTTAAACAATGGGAAACGGGCCGACTAGATACTATTTATTTTGTAGTGTTTTTTGCAGTTACGTTTCCCATGCCCCTGATTTGATTTTGAAAGATTTATCTTGACACGTTAAGAATTTTTCAGTAGGTTAGCAAATTGTTTTGGTTTTACTGAAATTTTAATGGGTGATTTTAATGAACGATTTCTTTACGAAATAATTTAGAATCTAGGTTATAGTGACGATTACGGCCTCAATGTTGTGGGTTGCAGGTTCAAATCTCGCGTAGTTAAAACAAATTAATGCATTTTCATTTATCTCATGCTTTCATTTTTGAATTAATAACATTTTCTTCAATTATCAAGCAAACTTACATAATATATTATGCAGTGGCGGTCTTTACCTCGGGTTATTTGGTAAAAGACCTCCCAAAATTATAAGATTAAGATCTCATTACCTCCACACAGGAGACCTTGAGGAAAATAATTTCCCACAGGGCCTACGTCATCTCTGGAGATGGTGTGTGAAGGGTATTTTTAGGGAAATGAAGGAGAGGAAGTTCAGGGAAGGCAATAAGTATGAAGGGTGTGTAGGAATCTGGGGGTTAGTGTGTCCAGAAGTGATGGACGTATGAATCCATCCCTCCAACTACGGTGCAAGGCGATAGAATGTGGGATTCTGGCTGAAGAGGTCAAAATACTTCCCTTAACCAGTTTCTTTAGATCCGGCCCCCACGCAGCAGGCAGGCAGACGATGATGTTTTACTCAAAAATAAATAAAAAAGAGTTTATATGATTGCTGTGGAAAATTAAGCAGTTTTTGCGATAAATTTATATTATGAGAAATATTATATTGCGATTCAATTAAATTATTTCAAAATGCCGGCCTTGTCCAACGAAATCGTCTCAAACATAAGCTGAAGTAAGATTAATTAAAAAACAATAATAAAACGTGGGAAAATGTTATAAACAAATACAATTTATTTGCCTAATTATAAATTTAAAGTGTTTTCGAAACGTTACTGCAAATTAGAGGTAGCTAGATTAGATTACAATTTTAATTAATTAACGATTTTATCTCAAATTTTACAAAATATTATATTTAAGGTCATTATTGGTCAAGAAAAGAGGAGCTCTTGTGCCTGATAAGGGAGTCACGATTCTTACTTAGGTTGTATGATATGTTTTACATAAAATATTAACTTTTTACTACAAGTTAAAAAAATTGTTTAAAGGCCTTTAACCAGCCAGCAGCCGAGAATTCAAATTTCATCGAAAGATGTTCTTACGATCGTACAGGGCGGTTCCAATAAGACGGATTCATTATTCTCCGTACCAGCTTTTAAAAATAATAACTCAATTTCGATTTTATTTCATTCAAAGTTTGCTTTAATTTATACCTACGTTCAAAAATTCTGAAAGGCGTGATGATAAAATTATGTAATCATCTATTTTTGTAATTATTTTGTTTATCATAAGTATTTATAATTTTTCAATAATGTCTAAGCAAAATAAGAATGTAAAAAAAATCTTAAATATATTTGTTTATAAGACCTTAAATAACAAAAATAGATAAACTGAAGTATTTTCGTCACAAAACACGCGCTTGGATCTTTTTTTAATGTTTTTATTTGAACTAAAATTAAAATTCTGAAACATAGTTTTTCCAGATAATTTATTAATTTATTTTACTGCATGATTATATGATTTGAAATGTGTGTTTTATAATACAATTTTTTTTTTGAAAATTTAACAAATCTGCCAACGACCGACGGTATAACCTGTGATGATCTCGCCTTTGGGCCTACGAAATAATTCTGTTAAAATTGAGAGATCGATTTAGAAATATATTTAATTTTGTAACAGGGTATGGTTTCAGAATACGATTCTCTGTTCCAACTCTTAAGGGTGATTTATGAAACCGGGCCATTACTAGGAAAAACACGTGTGCCAAAATACTTTGGTTGGAGGAGGAATCCTAAAGGATATATCATTATCAAGTCAGGGGCGGCCGATGAATGTTTGCCCGAGTGGTGACTGGCTTTAACGCGAGCAAATTGATTTGCGAAGCAATTGTCTTGTGAATTTTCTATGGCAGTAGGGAATTGAAAACTAGGCAATAAAGATTAATCTTGGTGCATTTAAATATACTAGAGCGACGCGCCGATTAGGGGTTAAAATATTTAACATATTTGTCAAAATAAGATTGCAGAATTCGTTAAATAGTGACGCACGCAGAAAGAACGAAAACGTGTACAGACAATGCTTATATAATGTTATTATATAACCAATAAAGTCAACGCAAGTAATTAGGACGAGTAGTGAATTGAAGTGCGCCACTGAGCTCTTCTTTTAAGCGTTATTGGGATACTTTATGACTCCGGCGCAGACAAAATTAGTTTACACCGAAAAAAAAAGCGAACAAGGTTTCTACACAAAATTCTCTGAAATAATAGTTAGAGTGTGACAGTTTTGACTATTAAACGTTGATATATGCATATTGGGAGATGTGTTTATCACTTAAGATTTGAAGAAGTGGCTAATATATTATTGAAACCACACAAGTAGATGGGTGGGAGTCAGGGGGCAGGGGGTTGGAGGACAGTCGGGGCAGGGAAGTGTTAGAGGACAGTCAGGGAGAGATCCTGAGGGCGCGGTCGGGATTAAAATCATCGAGTTTTGATAAACGGCAAAATAATAATTTGGTGCGCGTAAACGGGAATAATTCATTTAATTAAAGAGAGGACAGTCAGGGGGAGATCCTGAGGGCGCGCTGTCGAGATAAAATCATCGAGTTTTGATAAACGGTGGAATAATAATTTGGTGCTCCTAAATCGGGGATATTTCGTTAGATAACAAAAAAAATTAATTCACGCGAATAAGACGGTCAGGGAGAGATTCTGGGGACGCACGATCTAGATAAAAATCATCGAGTTTTGATAAACGGTAGAATAATAATTTGGTGCGCGTAAACGGGAATAATTCATTTAATTAAAGGAAAATAGTCCACGCGATTGCGGACAGTGAAGGTTGAGAATTAAGATCGTCGAGTTCTGATAGTCGCGAGGAGACCAGCTCGGTGCTTCTAAATCGGGGATATTTCATTTTAATTAAACAAAGGATAGTTCGTCTTTATTAAACAAAAAAAAAGTCCACGCGAATAAGGAAGTCAGAGATTGCGGCTTGCGAGTTCATATCTGTGAAGTTAAATAAAATAATTTGTAAATTGAGGCGGTCAACATCAATACGGAACGTACTTTTGGGGCGTTTGTCAGGGACAGAATAAAATTTAATACAAACCGACGCGAAAGTTAGACCGAAATAATAAGTGCTTTAATTAGTGATTAATCAATTAATGCACGAGGGATGCTGGTTTTGGATTGTGATTCGTGCATGTCATGGTTGTGTGCATGAGAGGGGTAAGTTTGACAAATTGAATTAATTATTAACAACATTAATGTTTGGGTTTCGTACAAAACAGGGTTAAAACAATAGAATCATCATTACTCCCCGAGTATTTAAATTGTTTATAATTGTTCGTCTAGCTTGTAGTTTTCTAGATTTAAACATGTATTATAGTTTATATAGCGCCCTTGAGGTGATTTTCCATAAAAGCGGTGCTATGTGGATCGTTCAAATATTAGTATTATTATTATAGCTACTTTGATGAGGCCTTTAATAAGGAACCATGTCATCTAAGTCGGATGCTTTAATCGGAAAATTATAACGGTAATATTTAAAGAGCTATCGGATAATTACTGGTAATCGAAAAAAAAGGGCGTTCCCTCCGTAAGTCGATCCGGGGCTGCCTGAGGTTGGCCGGCGACGATTTCTTGAGACAAGGCCGTTGTAAAATAATAATTTGGGGTTCAATGAACTAAAATACTATTTTAAGCACAAGGTGCGCTTTTGAGCAATAAATCTTAGACGAGAGACTTCATTTAAAAGACGGGATTTTGAAACCACAAAACAATAATAAAATCCTTTAAAAGTGCTTTGTTGGTGAACGAGAAAACTAGGTATAACGGGTGACAAAATACATAGGTATAGAATATAGGTATAAATTAATGTGTAAAGCGCCTTTGAGGTGATAATTATTATTTACGAGTCTCGCAATAATATTTTTAAACGTAGCTAGGGGACTATATTCAGGAAGGTTTTTTTGAAAAGGCATTGGGTAATATAACGGTTTATGAAGGGTGCGTAGCATGGGCATTTTTGATTACTAACAAAATCTGACATAATTGAATTCCCATTCCAAAAATTTCCCACACCTTATTCCAAATTTTAGGTATCACAACAAGTCTATTACATAGGACTTTGCATAAACTTGGTTCGATATCTTATCATATAATCACCTTTGGTTCACGTTTAGGTATATTTCTTTCGACTTAGTAAAAAACTTTCATATTGTCGGTTGAATGAAGCCGTCGGTAGGTATTCACATTTTAGCGTGATGCGCTATATCCACCTACTTAATTAACAAACTCTTTTTCTTCAAACTTAATTGAGCGGGTTACGACTCGAGAATGGACGGCGGTTGTCGAATGGATTAACGGGTCCGGCTTTCCTATTCCACCATGAGGAAGTATCTCACGCGACTTTATCGGGGGCGATGTGATCGAAATGCAGGTGGGCTTACACTATTTTTCTAATGTGGAGGCGAAGTAAGCGATGGTCGTGTCTGGTCCGAGCAAATTGGAATCCCTTGTGATCACATCTCGGTAACGTGGATCTCGTACCCGCTCTAGACTGGATTGGAAGCGTGGCCGGAGCCATTTCATGATGTCGACGTATGTACGTCACTAAGGCATTGGGGGACTTCAGGAGAACAAAGGACGTGCACCCATTTCCCCCTCCCTCTACCGCCGCTCCGAGGTACCAGCGGATAAAAGTTGTCGTCGCGGGAGGCCAGTTTGATGCAGGACGAAGATTACGATCTGGCCGGACTACCTTCGTCATGGGGGAAACGAAGTGACGAAATTTGCGTGGGCTTCACTACCTTTTAGGTTACGCTCGTGTGGGGTCTGCCTGGTCGGCGGAACGAAGGGAACATGACATATGGAATCGTTTGGCAACCGATCGGCGGTTCTTTGTTGGAATCCGGATAAGTTTTCTTAACTAATTTTTGGTTTACGCTTAGGTAGGTATATTTCATTCGATATATTCGATTTAGCAAAAACTTTCACATTGTCGGTTGAATGAAGCCGTCGGTAGGTATTCATATTTTAAGCGTAATGCATTATATCCACCTACATAAGTAGCAAAAGTTTTCTTAACTCCCTCACACTAGGAATAGGGATCATCCAGCATCAGGGTGGGAATGTACTCTGGGCGAAAGCGCAGCCGGGGAAATAGAAGGAAGGGAAGCCAGATTCACGACCTGGTGCCTTTCATTCTTGGACCCAGCACCCTGGAGGCCGAGTTTGACATTCCTTCTTTGAGCTGATATTTGAGTTTGAGCTTGGGGTACGCCTATCGTAGAGCATATGCCCGTGACACCATATCGGGGAAGGTCCCAAGTTACGCTTGTGTATGTTATGCGAGAGGACGTATTTTTCATTCAAATCAAACATCGATGACCATCGCGATTGCAGGCTGGCGCATGTTTCTGTAGCGTGCCTAGGAAAAACGTAATCATTATTTCTACTGGTTCGAGGCGGCGTGCTGGACGGAGAACGGGACTATTGAGGACATGAGTGACTGCCAAGGCGAGGGTCGGTGACATCAAAATCTTCCTTAATTACATTCATACATCGCCAGATCAGAGGAGAGAGCGGCCCCACCGATCTCCTGACATTGCCGATTGTCTAATCAACTTCGGTTTAATGTTTATGCCGATGCTTTAGGAGTTAATGGAACTCAAGTCATCGGCATGCTGAAGAACTTCAACATCATCATCAATCCAGAGTAGGATGTCACGTTCCAAAACCTCGTGCCACCCACACATTTCCTGAACAGTTCCTGACATCGGCTATCGCGCCATTAATCGGAGCAGACCCTCATATCAAACGGTATGAGATGACCTCTCATCATCATCATCAACACATTTATAATTTGGCAGCGTATTGGTCGATTTTATTCCCATTACCACACCATGATCCAGAAACACACATCAAACCCTTTCCCGACAGAAGGCAAAACATGTCGATTTTCATTCGTCGCTTGCGACCTTAACATTCTCTGGAGGCGTTGGAATTGGAAGCTGATTCGGCGGTCTATGACCATCACCTTATCAGTTGGGCTATGGAGGAGTCCAATTATTTAAACAGCACATGTTCTGTCTCATGTTAATCCAAAATACCTACCCGTAGAATCAAATTAACAAAATAAAACAAGCTAGCTAACTAACAAACTGCATCTAGAACTGTGAGTGTAGAATTATTGCACTCCGTACTGCTTTGAGTGTAAATCTTTTGTTAGAATATACATAAATGTCAAATTATTTTCATGATAGCATTTTATAAAGCCGCAGAGAGTACGCGACATCGCATCGAAAGGTAGGATCTTCTCAATACGCCGTATAAATGTACATTTATATACTAGATGCTAGGAGGGAAAATGCAGATTACTTCAATAAAAATAGTCGTCGATGAGCGTAGGTGTATAACAGGTGCTAGGGGAGGAAGCTGGATGAATATAGATAGATAATTAGTTATTTTTCAAGCTAGTCAGACTCAGTCATTGTTATTCGAAGCCTTGCAAATTGTAACACGCCATACCTAAAAGAACAAGGGTTTACCACAAATAAATTATTTATTAAATTGGATCAACTATACCAAACCACTAAAACAAAAAAGTACACAACGTTGTGGGGTTAATTACAATTGATTAATTGAGAGCATCTCGTCACGTTTGCATAAAAGTATTACGTGATGGGGTTGAAAAGGCGCTGCAAAAGAAAAGCAGGGGAGAGACGTGAGAACGGGCGAGCTACGAGTTTTTAAAGGCCGGACGGGGTTGCGCCTGTAGCTGTAGCACTGTAGCAGCATTTGGAAATCAAAAGTTAGGTTTTACTTCATAGGGGGGGGGGGGGATTATCACAAACCTTATTGTACTAAAAATAAACATATTTTCTCATAATTTAAAACATAACTTTACCTGAAAAAAGAACAATCTTTCAAAATCAATTTATAATTTTTTGTGGAAAAGAGTCAATACGACTAAAATTTTATTTAAAAATGTTATTCCCTCTTTTGTTCTGATTGTTTGATGATACAGCGCAATTCAGAAGGGATGTTATTATGGTTTTTTATGACTTGGTAAATATAATGGTGTGATAAACCCCCCCCCTCTCTACGAAGTAACGTCTAACTTTTGAATCCAAATGCTGCTACAGTGCTACAGCTACAGGCGCAACCCCGGTCGGCCTTTAAAAGCTCGTAGCTCGCCCGTTCTCGCGTCTCTCCCCTGCATTTCTTTTGCAGCGCCTTTTCAACCCCATCACGTAATACTTTTATGCAAACGTGACAAGATGCTCTCAATTAATCAATTGTAATTAACCCCACAACGTTGTGTATTTTTTGTTTTAGTGGTTTGGTATAGTTAATCCAATTTAATTAATAATTTATTTGTGGTAAACCCTTGTTCTTTTAGATATGGCGTGTTACAATTTGCAAGGCTTCGAATAACAATGACTGAGTCTGACTAGCTTGAAAATTAACTAATTATCTATCTATATTCGTTCAGCTTCCTCCCCTAGCACCTGTTATACACCTACGCTCATCGACGACTATTTTTATTGAAGTAATCTGCATTTTCCCTCCTAGCATCTAATATATAAATTTACATTCAAACGGCGAATTGAGAAGATCCTACCTTTCGATGCGATGTCACGTACTCTCTGCAGCTCTATAAAATGCTATCATGAAAATAATTTGACATTTATGTATATTCTAACAAAAGATTTACACTCAAAGCAGTACGGAGTGCAATAATTCTACACTTACAGTGCTAGATGCAGTTTGTTAGTTAGCTAGCTTGTTTTATTTTGTTAATTTGATTCTACGGGTAGGTATTTTGGATTAACATGAGACAGAACATGTGCTGTTTAAATAATTGGACTCCTCCATAGCCCAACTGATAAGGTGATGGTCATAGACCGCCGAATCAGCTTCCAATTCCAACGCCTCCGGAGAATGTTAAGGTCGCAAGCGACGAATGAAAATCGACATGTTTTGCCTTCTGTCGGGAAAGAATTTGACGTGTGTTTCTGGATCATAGAGTGGTAATGGGAATAATATCGACCAATACGCCGTCAAATTATAACTATGTTGATGATGATGATGAAAGGTCATCTCATACCGTTTGATATGAGGGTCTGCTCCGATTAATGGCGTGATTGCCGGTGTCAGGAACTGTTCAGGAAATGTGTGGGTGGCACGAGGTTTTGGAACGTGACATCCTACTCTGGATTGTTGATGATGTTGAAGTTCTTCAGCATGCCGATGACTTGAGTTCCATTAACTCCTAAAGCATCGGCATAAACATTAAACCGAAGTTGATTAGACAACCGGCAATGTCAGGAGATCGGTGGGGCCGCTCTCTCCTCTGATCTGGCGATGTATGAATTTAATTAAGGAAGATTTTGATGTCACCGATCCTCGCCTTGGCAGTCACTCATGTCCTCAATAGTCCCGTTCTCCGTCCAGCACGCCGCCTCGAACCAGTAGAAATAATGATTACGTTTTTCCTAGGCACGCTACAGAACATGCGCCAGCCTGCAATCGCGATGGTCATCGGTATTTGATTTGAATGAAAAATACGTCCTCTCGCATAACATACACAAGCGTAACTTGGGACCTTCCCCTATATGTGTTACGGGCATATGCTCTACGATAGGCGTACCCCAAGCTCAAACTCAAACATCAGCTCAAAGAAGGAATGTCAAGCTCGGTTTTCAGGGTGCCGGGTCCAAGAATGAAAGGCACCAGGTCGTGAATCTGGCTTCCTTTCCTTCTATTTCCCCCGCTGCTCTTTCGTCCAGAGTACAATCCCACCCTGATGCTGGATGATCCCTATTCCTAGTGTGAGGGAGTTAAGAAAACTTTTGCTACTTATGTAGGTGGATATAACGCATTACGCTTAAAATATGAATACCTACCGACGGCTTCATTCAACCGACAATGTGAAAGTTTTTGCTAAATCGAATATCGAATGAAATATACCTACCTAAGCGTAAACCAAAAGGTGAGGATTATACGATAATTTTATGTATAGTCCTATGTAATAGACTTGTCGTGATACCTAAAATTTGGAATAAGATATGGGAAATTTTTAGGAGTGGGAATTTAATTATGTCAGATTTTGTTAGTAAGCAAAGATGCCCATGCTACGCACCATTCTATAAACTGTTAAATTACCCAATGCCTTTTCAAAAAACCCTTTCCTAAATATAGTCCCCTAGCTACGTTTAAAAATATTATTACGAAACTCGTAAATAATAATTAACACCTCCAAGGCGCTTTACAAATTAATTTATACCTACATTCTATACCTATGTATTTTGGTACCCGTTATGTATTGGAGAATACCCAGTAACTTAGTTTTCTAGATCACCAACAAAGCACTTTTAAAGGATTTTATTATTGTTTTGTGGTTTCAAAATCCCGTCTTTTAAATGAAGTCTCTCGTCTAAGATTTATTGCCCGAAAGTGTCTTTTGTGCTTCAAATAGTATTTTAGTTCATTGAACCCCAAATTATTATCTTACAACGGTATTGTCTCAAGAATAGTCGCCGGTCAACATCAGGCAGCTCCGGATCGACTTACGGAGGGAACGCTCCTTTTTTTACGATTACCGATAATTACCCGATAGCTTTTTTTTTAATGTTACCGTTATAATTTTCCGATTAAATCATCCGACTTAGATGACATGGTTCCTTATTAAAGGCCCCATTAAAGTAGCCATAATAATAATACTAATATTTGAACGATCCACATGGCACCGATTTTATGGAAAACACCTCAAGGCGCTATATAACTATAATACATGTTTAAAATCTAGAAAAATACAAGCTAGACGAACAATTATAGACAATTAGAATACTCGGGAGTAATGATGATTCTATTGTTTTAACCCTAGTTTGTACGAAATCCAAACATTAATGTTGTTAATAATTAATTCAATTTATCAAACTTACCCCTCTCATGCACACAAAACCTTGACATGCACGAATCACAATCCAAAACCAGCATCCCTCGTGCACTGATTGATTAATCACTAATTAAAGCACTTTATGAACTCGCAAGCCGCAATCTCTGACTTTCTTATTCGCGTGGACTCTTTTTTGTTTAATAAAACGGAATTTCCTTTGTTTAATTAAAATGAAATATCCCCGATTTAGGCGCACCAAACTGGTCTCCTCGCGACTATCGGACCTCGATCCCTTAATTTAAACCTTGCTTTCCAACGACCAAATCTTGACTCCCCTCAATCGCGTGAACTATTTTCCTTTAATTTTATGAATTATTCCCGGTTTACGCGCACAGAGTTATTATTCTATCGTGTATTCAACCTCGATGATTTTTCGCTCGCCCGTGCGTCTCCAGAATCTCTCCCCGACTGTCCTGTTCCAACTCTCTGCCCCCTGACTCCCATCCATCTCCTTGTGTGGTTTCAATAATCTATTAGCCACTTCTTCAAATCTTAAGTGATAAACACATCTCCCAATATGCATATTTCAATCGTTTTAATAGTGTTCTGTCACATTAGGTCCCAAATTCCAAGAAATCAGTGCAACTTTCATGTTTGCTATTTTTTTGTGTGTAACCTTTAGATAACAGAATACAAACTAATTTTGTCTGCGCCGGAGTCATAAATTATCCCAATAGCGCTTAAAAGAAGAGCTCAGTGGCGTACTTCAATCTAATACTCTTTCTCATTACTTGCGTCGACTTTATTGGTTATATAATAACATTATATAAGCATTGTCTGTACACGTTTTCGTTCTTTCTGCGTGCGTCACTATTTAACGAATTCTGCAATCTTATTTTGACAAATATGTTAAATATTTTAACCCCTACTCGGCGCGTCGCTCTAGTATATTTAAATGCACCAAGATTAATCTTTATTGCCTAGTTTTCAATTTCCTACTGCCATAGAAAATTCACAAGACAATTGTTTCGCAAATCAATTTGCTCGCGTTAAAGCCAGTCACCACTCGGGCAAATATCCATCGGCCGCCCCTGACTTGATAATGAACCTGAAAAAATCCCTCTAAATGTTATTCTGGGTCTCTTCTTAGTTTTGTGAAGAATGGCCTTTGCCGGGCTCGCATGCACTTGAGCTACGCAAACACATGTGGTTATTTAGTGGTAAGGACCCATAAATCACCCCCATGAATTGAAACAGAGAATCGTATGCTGAAACCATTCCATGTTACAAAAATTAAATATAATTCTAAATTGATCTCTCAATTTTAAAAGAATTATTTCGTAGGCCCAAAGGCGAGATCATCACAATGGTAACAAATTATTTCTTACATTAACCCGTTTTTTTCTATTGAATGCATTCGCAAAGATAGAAAAACAGTTTTTTAGCCAGACTTTTCCAAGATGGAGTTCGCCGGATGTGCGGCCATCTTGTACGTCATTTTCGCTTCAATGGAGCGCGCGCAGCCGCAGAAAATAGAACGGAAACGGGTGATTAGGATTTTCCTCGCAACTGCTAAACTTGCCAGTGTTACCAACTAAAATAAATATCGCAATTTTATTTAATTTTCTTACCAATGATATATATTATTTTGTGAGGCTTTTTGAAGTGAAAAAAATAGCGACACTAAAAAGAGATAAACACACACATCTGCGAGAGAATGAGATAGTATAATCGGTCTCCTCTTTTTGTGGTGCTTCGTAGCCTCCCCACTCTTGTGTGCTTTAGTTTTCTGAATGTTTCACTTCTCCCGCCTGTGAATTGCACACTCTGATTTTTTAACTGAAAACTTCTTTAGCACCGTTGTGATTTGAAACTCGATGAAACGAAAAGTCGACACTAAAAAGAGACAAACACGTACAATCGTAGGATTTAGCCTGCGAGAGAATGAGATAGACTAATCGGTCTCCTTTTTGTGCAGTGCTTCGGTGCCTCCCCACCCTTGTCTACTTACTTAGTTTTTCTGAAGGTTTCACTTCTACAGCGTGTGAACTGCACACTTGAATTTTGTATATTTCTTACATTAGCTCCATACAAGAGGCCTTGAGGAAAATAATCCTCCTTAGGTCCTATGTCATTTTTGGGGATTCTGTGTAAAAGATCTTTTTAGAAAAGGAAGGAGAGGAAGTTCTGGGGAGGAAGGAGGGTATCAGGGGTGGTTAAGAAATCTGGGGTTCCAAGGTGACGTTTGAAGAGAGTCCTGCTAAAGAGCTCAAAAGGTCTCCCTCAACCAGTCTCTCCCGATCCGGTCTGCCACGCAGTGGGTGAGCAAAAAGATCCGCTGCCAAGACCTAGACAAACCTCACCCTATGAAACTGGGAATCCCTGTTAAGTCACCAAACATAGCGAACCATTTGGGGTGACTTATGGCATGGGTGTTAGTTATCCAATAAATGGATAATTACAATGAATCAATTTACCTTTCGTTGGGAATTTTTAAATAATTGTCATTCCAATTGTAAATAAAGAATATGAATTATATACGAGTACTCGATAAATAAATACATTTAAAAAAATGTAAATGTTTTTCTTATTATGAGATTTTTAACATCTTCTGTCAAATAACCAAATGGAAATACCCAATTGCATTTCTGTGCTCCTGGTATTTTGTTCTTATTAGCAGACGTACGGTTTGACATTTATTTTGCATATTTTTACGTACAATTGTGACATTACCGTCATTGCAGAAAACAACACAATTACCTTAAGACATTTATGTGTTCCCAGTATTTTGTTTTTGTTGTCAGATTCACTTTTAATATATATATTTTTTTTTTTATAATCGTGACATTTTTACATCTAGCAAAGCCGTTAAAAATCACGGATTGTCTTTTTTTAATGTGAATACCGCACTTGTCCCATTTGCTCCCAAATGCCTGGAGCTGGTGAGACTGTGGCATCTCCAATCGGGGTGTCTTGCGAGGCTGAATGTAGTGGGGAGAGGAAGGAGATGGGGAAGAGGAAGGTGGTAAAGTGCCTGGATATTTAGATTTAGTCACCAAACTAAAGCAAATTCAAGCCACGTTTCAATTCGGAATGGTGGTCTTACACTAGGGCGATATTGATAGTATCTTCCACTCTGAATTATCTGCGAAGGCCTCTGTGGTCTTTATTATTTAATTAATTTGTGGTATTTCACAACTAATTAATTAAAAATAATATATATAGAATATTTGGGGCATGTTCCAGAGTGGAAGATACTTTCAGTATCGGTCTTCGGTAAGACCACCATTTAGAATTGAAACGTTGCTTGAAATAGCTTTAGCCGTGTTTGGTGACCAGATCTGAATAGCCAGTTACTTCACCATATTCCTCTTCCCTACCTCCTTCCCCTCTCCACTACCTTCAGCCTTACAACATACCTCAATTGGGGATGTCATAGTCTCACTGGTTCCAGACGGGAACAGTTGGGGATCCTTGGGTGGTATTCACATTAAAAAAATCTGAATTCTTGGAAAACAGTTCCAATTTTGTAAACGGCAATTAAAATCATTTTATTTCAAAAATATTATACTATAGGTTAGTATATCGCTGAAATATATATGAATTCTCCTCCAATTTTGAGAATGATACTTAAATTCAAAGCAAAAGTTCTGTAAAAATAAAAACTGTAAATGAAATCAATCTAATAATTTCACAACTAGATTGTTCTGCTTTTCGATTCTGACCTCTTGGATAAGCATGATAGACTAGAGACGTGAGGTCGGTTGATGGTAGAGATAGTCGGTGTTGGCCAAACCGTGCACATCCGCTAGTTCGCGCGCAACATCCGGCCTATGGACCATTAGCCCGCTGATTAACACCAGCGGTGGTGAAATGAGAGTTTGCCAATCGCATCCCGCCGAGGTCACACCATCTAGACTCTTCTCAGTCATTGCATTTTATCAATTAGATCTGGCGGATAAGTAAACGGAGTACGCTAGATTGGCCATTCAGCTGAAATTATACTAAATGATGAAATTGAACTAACTATAAACTCTAAACCTTTCTCGTTTAGAAGGTCGTAGGAAAAAAATTGATACCATTTGTTTCTTCAAAATGATCAATTGTATTATCGATTCATCTACATTACTACAACCTACAACTCATCCCTTTCATTATGTGTTCTTCTTCGTCTTGTGCCCTGTCCGTTCAGCGGGCGTTGGCTGTCATGTTGGCTGTGTGGACTTTGTTCACTGCAGCCCGGAACAGCTCTACAGTAGACTGGCCAAACCACTGTCTCAGGTTTTTCAGCCATGAGTTTCTCCTTCTTCCAGGGCCCCGTCTTCCGGCAATCTTTCCCTGCATTATGAGATGCAAGATCTCATACTTCTCTGGATGTCTCATCACATGTCCAAGATATTGAAGTTTTCGGATTTTTATAATTTTAATAACTGCTTTTTCTTTATTCATCCGAACCATAACAACATCATTCGTAACCCTGTCCATCCAGCTTATTTTAAGTATTCTTCTGTAGATCCACATCTCGAAGGCCTCAAGCCGTCTAATTAGTTGTTTAGTAAGCGTCTACGCTTCCATTCCATAAATTTCCCGTAGACTCAGAAATAATGAACTGCGTTCCCTCAATCAACAACACTTCTTGACAAATTATTAATATTATTCACCTCTGTCCAGAATGTGTAGACTGGCCAACTCAGGTCAAAACCTTGACTTTTTGGTACAAGTCTAAATGATTATAGACGGTCGCTAAACAATTAACGATATTTTAAAACTATGTATTTTGATTTCTAGCTAAGACTTGACTTGACTTCTCACTTCTATTTTTTTTTATGTTTATCTCTGATTTTGTCTTTGCTTTCATTTTTCATCATTTAATCTAATAATGTACACTTTTTGTTTAAATTCGCATTATTTTATTGTAAATTGGACATTAGTCCTTTAACAAATAAATAAAAATAGAATATAAATTTCCCGCTTTTAGTTTTTCTTCTGTCTTCTAAAGGAGAAAAGTTAGAAAAAAGAAAAGGATTTCTGTGAAATAGAATAATAAATAATCTAGATGTTATGTCATGTGGTCTTACCTTTGAATCTATTACGGATGCTGAAGAAATAAAATATAAAAACCTTGTTGATTCTTTTTGAATTTAACGAGCGGTTTTCGCATTCACGATGAGGTCAACTGATCTAAGATAAGACTAGTAACATACACCGTACTATTTGCAATCACCTGGCGATTAAACTGATGGAGAATTGAAACTAATTACTAATTAGGTAGAGGTCGTTATAAACTGTGATGTTAGTAATTAAAACAGGATTTTGTAATAAACGTTTTTCAGATTTAATATAAAGTATTTTTGAAATTCAACGTAACCATTGGAACGACCACGCGAATTAAATAAATTTGCTTTAATTGCTCGAGATTTCCAGAAGATCAGTTTTAAAATTTTTCGCCAACATTAAAAAAATAATACCTTCGAATTTTATCACGGAGACATAAAAACTTTTTATATTGATATATAGCCAATAAATTAACCTGTATTTTACCGTTTATCTTATATTTTCAGGATTTATAAAAAAAATCGTAAAATTTATAACCGAGCGAATCCTGCGCTTTTGTTATTTTGAAACTGCCATGAGGGGTACATATTCGAATCAACGTAAAATATTTTAGATTTATGTATGTTGTCTGTGGTATACTTGATAATGAAAAGCGCATATCTATTGAAAAAGGACTTAATTTTAACCGTAAACTGCTGTTCAGAAATTCTGTGTGAAAAAATGTTTAACATCGTTCTAAAATAGTTGTAATTTGAATCAAGAGATAACGGGATTTTTTATCCGAAAAGCAATCGGAGACATTTAAAATGGTGCCAATATATGGCAAAAATCGCTCCATTGGATAAAGTGTTTTCGAGATTCAACACAATTTTGGATATATGTCTCCCATGTTACTTCTACAAGTAATTAAATTTGTACTTTAAAAACTAGAATTCTAGAAGAGCTGGTGAATATCTACATCTGGTGTGTTGTGGGAGAGACTCAACAATTTATTGATCCCTACATTAGGTCCAACGAAATTATAATAATTATAAAATTATAGTTTTTTTGTGCATTATTCACCAACTTCAAACCTAAAATTGACTTCAAAACTCGCATTTAATAAGTTGGTATGGATATCAAACGAATTTATTTGCAGCGTCGATTTGTTATACTTACACGCTGATATATACAGTATATAGACAAGTAGTCTTATCCTTGATGCATTTGAATGAAAATGTGTTTTATAATTTTGTTATTCGGCGGTATATCCTCTCTGCGCACCCCTTAGGGGACACTTAGTTATATTTTGTAAGTAGGTATACCGTATTTTTCCTAAACCGACTGCACATTGCATATAAGTATGCCAGGGTGCCAACTGCCGGGAAATCAACTGTCATGGAACCGGTTTGAGGATGAAGATAGATAGACAAGAGAAGTCGATGAAAAACAGGCTGGTTGGGATGTTCCTGGCTCTTCAGAGCTGGTCACCAAACACAACTAAAGCCATTTTAAGTAACGTTTCGATTCTGAACGTGGTTTGTTTACCAAGATCACTCTGAGAGTATATTTACAATTCTGTATTGAAGTCCGTACCTTAAAGGATAAACCTACACTACAAGTTTTTCTGAATTATAAATTACTAGCAGACCCAGCCACACGTTGCTGTGGCTAACGAAACACAATGCCACGACATTACCCAACCTTTATAACCAAAACCATCTGTTAAATCAAAATCGACACCCCGCTGCCGCTTGCCAGCCCGCTCACTTTATTTATATATTTCAACCAATTTACACAAAACCTTGACAAATTATATAGGTACCTAAAATCCTTCCTCATGAATCACTCTATTTATTGGTGAAACCCCCATGAAAATCTGTTGCGTAGTTTAAAAGATCTAAGCGCACAGACAGCGGGAGCGACTTAATTTTAAAATACGTAAAGATTTGGTTACTTTTATGAGTAATATGTGTATTGTTCTAGATAAAGGATACACTTTTATAACTACATGATCAACTCAAATTACGATATTTTAGAGATGTCTTACTAATAAACTGGACGATCGCTGCACTGATATAAAATGTTACGGTTTTGCACCATACCGTATCTAATACAAATAAGAAAACCTCAAAACGTGAAAGAAAAACGCCTGTATTTTCCAAGCGGATATCGTTAGGCGTCCAACCATATCTCCCAAGAGACATGATTGGCCGATCGCGGGACCAATCAAGCGACTCGCCTCGCTGAGGAAACGGCCAATGACAGGTCTGAAGCGTGTCTCCGCCACTTTGCCTGCTTTTAAGGCTTTTTCTGGATTTTCTAGTCCACGAGAAAACGAATCGCTTTAACGTGAATAAATGAAACCGGTTTTGTGACAACTGAATTCGGAATTTTGTCAGACACTTTGTTATGCTATGAAAACCAACAATCTTTCGAAATTCTTTGCGTAAATTTGACTAACTAACTAACTAACCATCACGCCGTTTCCCCGCAGGGATAGGCTGAGAGGACGGACCGCCAAACAACTCGGTCTTGGCACACACTCTTTGCCTCATTCACATTCATACATCATAATCCTCATCATTATCATCACTCTTGGCTCTACAACACCTGGTGGGTCTTGGCCTCCTTAAGAGTCTTCCTCCACTCATCTCGGTTTTGTGCCAGCTATCTCTAGTTTAGAAGCTCCAAGGTAGATAGATATATCTTTGAGGACGTTGTCGCTCCATCTTAATCTTGGTCTTCCCAGGCTCCTTCGCCCTGTCTTGAGTTCACCAGGGACTAGTTCGTCTGATACATACCCTTCTATTATCTGACATGGCCCGTCTCAAGTATCTGTTTCACTTAATCAAGCCATGTCTTCCTTGGGCGTCCCCGACTTCTTCTACCATTCACTTATGCATCATATATATTCTTCTTACACTACTTTCTTCGTTCATTCACATTAAATGCCCAAACCATTTGAGGGTCTCTTTCTTAATCTTACTCATTAAGCTTACATCAGCCTTGCATTCTGTACGTATCTTTACATTTCTCACACGACCATACATGGTTTTACCACACACGCCTCAGGGAACTCATTTCATCAGCATTCAGTCTGTTTTCATCCTTATTCTTCCAGTTACTGCCTTACTACCAAACATCAGGGTAGGTACCAGCAATCCATTGTGGACTGCTAGCTTCGCTTCTTTTGACAGTTTTTTTATTAGCGCCAACGGCATTCAGTCTGCATTTTGTAAATCTTCAAATTACCTTAAATTACATGATTTTTCAAACTTTGCAAGTCACTTTTGTTTCTACAAAAATATATCCACTCATAGTATTTTTTAATATTTATTTTACACCTCAAAAGAGCTCTCAATGTGCAATACGTGGAATGTAAATCTACCCTCGATTTGATGACGTTTTAAATGGAGTCGAATTAGGAGACATATAAAAAAGAATTTCTTGATGAGAGAGGTCCGGTTTTTATAAGGAAGGAAGGCTGTTACTAGTAGCTCCATACCATGTACAAACGTGCTCTTAATGCGAGAAAATGTCAGAAACACAATCTATTATTATGCTACCAACATCAACCGTAAGCAAACGTTTCACTCGTGTGCTACAGATCAATTTTGCTAATTTATAAAAAACTTGTTCTTGAAAGAAATCTGAGAATCTATCGAGTAAATGACTTAAAAACGGTAAAGGAAAACGCTGTAGGCATTTCTTGACTTCGAAACTAACATGATTTATACGAGTTTTTCCGGACTGCAAACCCACAGGGTGAAAAGGCGAACTTACAAAAATAAGAAAGGTATAACCTTGAAGCCTTGTGGACCTCAAAATGATGTAATGTGTTCAGCAAACAAAATAAAAACAGTTATATCTAATAACTGTAACCTGCAGAGTGATTAGGGGAGCTTACAAAGATAAGATAGATATAACTTTCGAGCCTTGCGGAAACCTTAAAATGTTGTAATGTGTTCAGCAAGCAAAATAAAACAGTTATATCAAATGACCCAAAGCAATTAGCGTCTTAAAGATGAAATAACTACAACAGTCAAATGAAAAAAAAATGTAACAGGGCATCAGCAACACTAACGGTTCACCGTAATGAAAATCTTCACTTTACAGTTACCAGCTGCCTCTACTTCCTCCTCTTGACTACGGCCATTCGCTGGCTGGGGGAAACAATCGAATCCGAGTACTTATTTCCACATTGTCTGTTCGTGGGAAGTTCCCACATGAAAGTCCCATGGAGGGGCAGAGCCTCGGGGGGCCCCACGAGGCATTTAAGAGATATAAAATTACCGAGATTAACTGTTAAATTATTAATGGGTAGCGAGAGATGGCGATGATTCGAGCCGCACAATGTGTAACGCGTGTGGTAATTAATGTGATTATACTGATTATTAATGCGAAAGCGTAGTGGATTGAACGTTGAACTGGATGCAATCAGGTGATGGTAGCTTCCTTGCTACGTTTACTGACATGAAGGTCTGTTACGGTTCAATTTATTCTTCTCTAGATTTTCTAGATTCCTTCAAAGGCTTTCGTATTATTACCTTCGCAAGTCTTAGATCAATTATGTAGGTTTACAACATGTTCATTTTGACCAATGATTGTTTCTCTACCTCTTGAATGTATGCATAATCTCAAAAAGCATGAATGTATATATGATATTGTAAAATGCAATAGCAGAGAGTCGCTTACTTTGTATCTCTTCTTTGCAAGACCAATCTAAACAGAACATCTATATCTCTGATTATGATGCAAGAATAGATAGAAGGGCATTTTTAAGGAAAGAGGACGGACTTAGAATGAGTAGATGTAGTAATTCTTCTCATTTACAGACTTTTGCCTCAAGATTTAAATATTAGATTCCTTCGCTTGTTCTTCCGACCTTCCACCCTACATTTCTAAGCTTCCAAATCAAAAGTCCCTTTCTTCATCATGAAAACGTAATGCATTTACGCTGTCACACATTTGTTAACTTCTTTTCTTAAATTGTTCCCTTTTTGGAACATCTCAGATAGGTCTCATAGAAATCGCTCTGTCTCCCTTACTGTCATAGTTACAAATATGTTCTAAACGGTGTTAGAAAGAGAAAGCGCCACGCTTTATTATAATCTAGAAGTTACTCACAGAAAATTTAAAATGTGAACCTCTGTGATACCAAAGACATAACTTTGTGAATTTCTTATTAAGTTTTTTTTATGTAACGACAAAAAATGAGGTGCAATATTATGTGTGTTTTTTTATTCGTTACCGGTAATTTAAGATCGAAAGAAGTCAGTTAAAAAAATATACTATTTTATCTAATAATGAAATTTGAAAGCATTTTACCACCGTTCAAAAACTGTTTTTAGTTTTTGGATACATTCATTAATGTTGCATTGTTTGGATTTTAATTTTCTGACCTGAAAAAAACACATTCGAGAGTTAAAGAGTTGTGCGTGGTTTAATCAGAGACAGACTGGAACTCAATTCTGCAGCAATCAGAAGGCATGCATTAATACTTCTATGGGTATTTTTCAACAAAATCTTAATCCAATGTAACAATTTCACTGTCAGTCGATGAAACTTTTTCTCAGAAGAATAGAGCAAGTATTATTGAAGGTTAAATCAAGTCCATTCACAAAGCGTTTTGTCTATACGTAGTAACGAAAACATCATAGTGACTTTTCCATTCATCTCCAAAGTGTATTGTTTGAAGACAAGCACATGTAGTCTAGGCACAGGCACATGTACAGGTATCTACAGGTAAAGGAGGAGGTGGTAGGTCTGGGTGAATACACGACATCTCATCTGTTGATTGTTGTTGTGAATAGCGAACAATTGAAGATGGCCTTTAGATGAATGGGAGGAACAGTTGAGGTAGGAGATCAAATACACCATTGTGACGTAGCAATTTCATTTTCAGCAAGCAAACTTGCTTTGATCTTGACTTTTTTATTATTTTTGCATGCAGCGTCGTTTAGTATCAAAATCACTTTGAAAATTATTCATAATGATATTATGGAAGTAAATCCATCCCATTGGTTGTCCAGGGTATCTAGCATAAATGATTTATCAATAATGTTGATAATTTGTCAACGTTCCCACGATTGTAGGTCGCTAACTTTTAAACGACAGTTCACATTTAATAAATTAATAACCCTAAGACGTTGTAAGTTACTGCTTGTTCATTAGCGATCTGCAGTTATGCTGATTAATGAGACAAGTTACATTATCGATAAAACATACAGTTCACATAAACAGTGTTATATACCCTGTACCTCTAGCACGATCGATCACAGTCGATCGATACGGATTGTAGCAATAACTTCCGGTAACTTCTCATCGTTCCCTAGCATGACTGCAGATCTCCAACGAATAAATAACAGTTGAAAATGACTAAATATTCTTAATATACTTGACGTTAACTGTTGTTTGTACGTTAGCGATCTTCAGTTGTCCTAGGGAACGATAAGAAGTTACCGAAAGTGTTACGATTGACCGTGCTAGAGGTCCCGATGACGGCATGGTTATATACGCAAGTTATAATGTTAGAGTCCAATGTAACAATTTTTCATTACGGTGCACTTCTTTAATAATGAGTGTAGTAGTAGGTACATCTGGTCGGATCGATATTATATCCTAGCTAGACATATTGCCTGTTCCAATTTTTTATTTTTCATTAGTAACTATTTAGTTACAGGTTTGATGAGAATTACAAGATATGATAATGAATATTAATATTTCATCTGTTTGTTCTTAGTCCTCCTCACTAGGTGGTCCTGTGCTGAGGCGGACTGGTAGATTACTTTGATATGATGTTTTTAATACATTCTCTAGATGGCTGCATTAATTTCTTTCACCCATGTTTTGATTTTTTCCTTAAACTTATTTATCTTTTTCAGACTTGTAGGAAGGATGTTGTAAAGTTTAGTTGCCAAATATATGTGGTTTCTTTGGCCAAAACTTGTCTTAAGGTCTCTTAATTACAGTTTGAAAATGACCTTACAAGTCGAAACAGCTGTAACTAAAATACATTCTAAAAATACTTGCAGAACTCGATAATAACATATCAAATTTATTTAATTAAATTTCCAAAAAAAAAAAAAAACTTGTCTTGAATTTTGGAACATCTCGTATATCCTTTTTTGAGGCTCTTGTGTCATGTATCCGAGTTTCATTGGGAGATTTTCTGTTTTTAAAATCATTTGAGGGGGTTCTGATGGGTGCCTAATGTGCCAAATGTTTCAGTTATGCGTTGTGTTGATATCAGCTTCTTCTCGAGTCGGTTCCTCTTAGCTGAAGATCCTGACTTCTACTCCAATTTTCATAGTGGATAAGGCTTCTCCATTCCTAGCGGTTCTGCGCTGCGTGGGGAGCCAAGGACACCCTAGTACCAGACGCCAGTGATATTGTCACTCCAGCGAAATAGTGACCTTCATAATATGCTTTTTCTTCCAAACACTTTGACTATGAGTTTCTCCCAGTTGGAGTCCTCAGTTGGCGAGCAACATGTCCAAAGTATCACAACCCCTCAGGCCTCCACCATATTTTGTCAAAGAATACAAATATTTCCGACTTGCAATAAAATCAAAATAAATGGAAAATTTCTGAACGTATCCGAAAACAAAAAAAAAACTGTTTTTGAAAGCTGATAATATATTCTTTCGGATTGTATAAATCAAAATAAACATATAATTTTTCAAATATAAAATTTTTGCATTCAAACATAAAAAAGGTTTAAAAAATTGCTTACCTTAGGTTTTTTGTAACTTAAATTACTGGTAACGAAAAAAAAATTAAAACACCTACATATTTTATTACACGAATGTATCATAAACGTTACCGTCACCTAATTTTTCCGTCGTTCCATGTAAAAATAATAATTTAAAAGTTTCATACATTTTTCAGTCGTACACATTACTATTTTGTGGTTAACTTTTACATTTCAATATAAAGCGTGGTATTTTTTTTCTTTCTAACACATATTACTCACTATGATAGTAAGGGAGACACAACGTTTTCTGTGAGTCCTATGCAAAGATATTCAAATACAAAAGAGATATATATGATGTCAGCGCGACTGTCGCCGAACTACGGCCTAATGAGCGTAGTTGGCATACAAAAAGAATTTGTTAATTTTCTTGATTTTTTTAAGGCGTGCAGTATTATTGGTTATCAATATAGTTTGAATACAGAAAGAATTCGTTAATTTAGTTTAGCGTTGGTTTATTTTATCCGTTAATTATTCGTTCATTTAGTTTATTCGTTAATTGGTAAACAACAGCAGCGACACACAGAAGCGCAGTCTCACTTAGTAAAAACGGCGGATAGCACATCTCCTTATATTTCAATATCTTTGGTCCTATGTGTCCCGAAAAGCAAACAAAACCTGAGGGGTTACAATACATTATAGACAGATAGTTGAAAGCCTAGACTGTTATAAGCTTTCCAAATATATATTTTTAGGTTAGGTTTTAATTCAATTTTTATAAGAAATATCTCCAATATAATCTCCATATATGGAGAAAAATAATTAGTTGATAATAATGTAATTCTAAAATTTGAAAATATGAGATTGACAAATATGACGGCTTTGACAGAAGGTGGCAATAGCGAAATTGGTTAACGCGCTAGTCCCGGTTAGACGGAGAGGTCTGGGTTCGAGTCCCAGTTGCGACCATTGTCTTTTTCTGTTTTTCTGTGTCTTGTTCTCTTTCATATTTTCGTTAAGATTATTATTGTTAACTTATTCTAATATGATAGGTTTTAATTCGTTTAGTTTCTACTAAAGTTTGGCAATAACGTCGAAACTTACAACAGAACACCTACAATCAAAAGGTTTCTCTTTCTGATATCTGGTAGGTACCTACCTACCTTTTAAGCCAAACGAAATATAGGTACATACTTAAGTACATTCTGGCCTGAGCCTATCACCATACCATATTAGTACCATAGACTAAGCAAGACGTGTGTTCGTGTGTTTGTGTGTGTGTTTGAGTATATCTGTGAGTACGTGTGTGTGTTCAGTGGCCATTGTTGATAGTCGTGGGAATATTGCGGCAATATTCCCACGATTTTTTTTCCCATTATAATTATGATCATACTAGGAGCGTTTTCTTGCAGTTTCTAGTCTGTTTTTACCCGAGTAAGGCACGCGGCTACTGGGTGCCTGTAAACTTACAATTCTTACAAACTTACGATATCTTGCTAAAAGTTTCAATTACCCGAGATACCCCATGATACCCTGGTATCCCCAATTTTAGGAAAATTACAAACATTTTTTTACATTAGCTCCACACAGGAGGCCCATATTTAGGGATGCTGATTGGAGGGTCTTTTTAGGAAACGAATGAGAGGAAATTCCGGGAGAGAAAAGGGTATGAGGGGTGTGTACGAATCTGGGGGTCGGTGTGTCTAGGAGTGACGAACGTATGAATCCGTCCCTCCCACTGGAATGCAAGGCAATTTTCCGAGAGATTACGGCTGTAGAAGTGAAGGGACTCTCACAACCACTCTCTTCCGATCAGGCCTGCCATGCTGCTGGTGGGCAGACGCATCCGCCGCCAAGACTCGGACAACGCTCACCCCATCAAAACCACTCACCACATACCCCAATCGGGGATAATGTATTAAAACAAATATAAAACTTATTTTCACTAAATTCCATTTAAATTAAGTGAAAATAAGTTTAACATAATAATATTTTTTATTTTTTTATTATAGTGGAATTCCACCACGAATTGTCGTTATTAAAAATAGATATTTTAACCAATTAGGGGTGCCATTGTCTCGCTGACTCCGAACGAGAGCAATGGTTCTAGTGGGATCGGATATATTTATCCTAGACGCTATCTAGGTTACAAACAAATTCTTAGAACGATTGTTTCCAATGGAAAAGGTAGTTGCCTATAATATGAAAAAAAAACAATCGAAGATAATATTGTTAATTTTATGAGATTGACAAATATCCTCGCTCTTACTAAAAGGCGCTCATCCCGTATGACGAGAAGGTTCTGGGTTCGTGTCCCAATTGCGACCGTTTTCTTTTTATTTTTCTGTGTCTTGTTCTCTTTTATGTTTTCTTTTAGATAATTAGTGTTGTATTCTTTTTCAATGATATATTACATTGATGGGAATAGCCTTGAAAAGTTATAAAAAGAGAGTTGTTCTTTTAAAATTTGAATATTATTAAAAGTTCAACAATTAGAAATAATGAAAAGTAACTGAATTTCGCACCTACCGTGTACATTCAACTTGAAACGGGTTCGCCACGCTTGAACCTACTCGCTTTTCCATTTTTTCACCTCTCCACACACCATCTCTTCCCTCCTCCAGCCACCTATCCTCCCTCTCTCATCACCGCTTCTTCTTCATAATCTCCGCTCTGCTCTACTGAGCAGGTCAGGTCACTCAACTACTCCATACCTTCACACCACATCACATCACTTCACCTTCTACATTCTCCTACTATATGTACACTGCTGATTAACCTGTAATTACTGAAACTGTTCAAAGTTAATCGGAATTCGTAATACCAAGGCTATTTTCAGCGTTTTATAATCATTTCAAGTGATATAGACATATCAAGTAGTACAATATTAGGTCTGTTTCCAATAAACCCTTAAAAATAAAACAAAATATAAAAATTCCCAGTGCTGCTTACTACCATGCCAGTTGATGCTTTGTTTCTCCAGATTTATTATTGTAACCCATTAGTCACATAATTATCTTTCGGTTTTTTCCATTACTTGTTCACACTGACAGCGGTTTTTTACGGGCGCAGTAGTAAGTGTTTTTGATGTTTTGATGTCGTTATTTAAAATATTGGTTCAAAAACAATTTTCGATTCGATAACATTGTTGTCTTCACCGTTAGCAATTTGAAAATTCCTCGCCAAAAAATTCAACACGAACTAATTAGTCTACAAAAGAAGATGTGTTTGTTGTATTTGTATCATGTTGTCTCCCTCTATATTTTGTTATATATAAGCAAACATTATGTACTTATTGTTTAGTATTAATTTATACCCTGATGATGCTTGAGTAAAGCGAAACCGGTCGGTTCATAAATTAATAAATCTCGTGGTTTTAAACAAAAGGATTTTATTTTATTACGTAATTTTAATAGTTTTATTATCACGCCTTTCAGCGTTTTTGAATGTAGGTGTAAATTAAAGCAAATTTTAAATTAAATAAAATCGATATTGAGTTATTATTTAAAAAATGTGTTACAGACAATAATTAATCTTTCTCATTGGAACCGCCTTGTATGATCGTAAGAACATCTTTAAACGAAATTTGAATTCTCGGCCGCTGGCTGGTTAATGGCCCTTAAACTAAGATTATAATAATAATAATAGTTTATTCCAGAATGTATGCAGGGGTAGTGCAATGCAATACATTCCATATTTTGAAACAAAAAATGGGTTAATGTTAAAAATAAAAATAAAGTAAATAACAACATATAAATAAATTTAAAAAAAAAACGAATAAGCATGAAAAACATAAGAAAAATAATAATAAACAGTAAAATTAATTCATGCAGCTGTTTACGGAGGGTATTTCATCGTCTCCCGTCTCCAGAGGGCCATCAGGGGGGACTCCAACCAGGTAGTCATGGCGGTGATGATTGCATTCTTCGATTGGCGTAGTCTGCGCCATAAACTTCCCATGCGGTGGCGGAGAAGTGCTCGGAAAGTGTGCACTCGTCCCTCCAGGAACATTTCCGTGGCACTGCAGTATCTCGGTAGGCGGAAAAGTTGACGGTATGCGTTTTTGTAAGCAACCTTTAACTTGTTCCATTGAGATGCAGTGTAGTCAACCCACAGTTCTGATGTGTAGATTATGGATATCGTGCCCTTAACTCTTCAAAATTCGGGCGTATTTTGTCAGTAGGTAAAAACACTTTGTATATATTAATCGTTTTTGTGTTTAATTCATAAAACTTTAGAAATTTAATTACTTAAAGTTAAATTTAATAATATTATTATCAAGTTCTGCAAGTATTTTAGTATGTATTTTTGTTACGGCTGTTTCAGTTTACAATACCATTTTCAAACTGTGGTTAATTCAAATTGAGATGACCTATTTATACGATTTTAAATTTCAATTTTTGAAGGTGTCTAAATTTATTTATTACCGGTTAAACCAATTTACTGGACTGGATTGAGAGAGTATTATATGGGGTTCGGAATCTGCTTCCCTTGCACTAAGTGTTAGGGTTTTCTTAATTTTTTTATAATGAAATTATTGCTGTAACTCATTTAAGTGCGTTATATTTTTTTAGGTTTGGGAATAAAGAATTTTCCTATTGCTTTATTAATTAAAGTTTATTGATTTCTAATATCTAATTCACATACGGCCGGCGTAGCGCAGCGGTAAGACGCTTGACTGGCGCACCGAAGGTCGCGGGATCGAATCCCGGCGTGGCAAATAAATTTTATTTGATTAATTTGTGTTATTCCACAATTTATTCATTTAAAACAATAAATAGTATATTTGCGGCACGTTCCAGAGTGGAAGATACTCTCTGTATCGCCCTGGTGCAAGAACACCATTCAGAATTGAAACGTTGCTTGAAACGGCATTAGCCGTGTTTGGTGACCAGATCTGAATAGCCAGGTACTTCCCCACCTTCCTCTTCCCTATCTCCTTCCCCTCCCCACTACCCTCAGCCTCACAACATACCTCAATTGGGGATGCCATAGTCTCACTGGCTTCAGACGGGAGCAGTTGGGACTCTTGTGAGGTATTCATGTAAAAAAAAGCAAATTTAATCAAAGAGCCTTTTTTTCTTTATGTAAGGCTTGTTGTTTTTAAGTGGAACGTGATTATTCACAAAAAGTGTTCAGCGAATTTTGAAGAATTGTTTTTTATTATTATAACAATGAATGCCCTACCTGTTGCAAACAGGAAACCAAACCTCACCAAACCTAAAAATGAATGATCAAGACCAAGTTGTTTGGCGGTCCGTCCTCTCTGACTACCCCTGCGAAAAATGGCGTGATGTATAGTTAATTAGTTCTATCGTGAAAATGAAAATTATTGATAAAATTCCAAATTTCCAACACAATACTCCAAACCTTAGTTAGAGCATTGTCAAAAACCAGCCAATCTTTCAATTTAATGACATTTTTCAAAGCGATTTGTACACCTTATCGTTTATAGTAACCTGGTAACAAATTTACTGGTTTTCAGTTAAACTTTTTTCTTTGCATAACAATATCAACGTTTTGTTATCTTTATTAATTTTTCCAGAGGCGTGCAGCGTGAAATTAAATTTGAGATTACATAAAGAATAACAAATGGCGACCACGAGTTACATATGTGTATATATATTATATTGACTTAATTCTAGCCTCTAGGATTGGTCGTAGATTAAGGCTTACACGAGTATATTATTGTTTTTAGCTCAGTTCAACCTACTGATATTTCTAGCGAATCAAATAACACCATTTCTCACAAACTTAAGTTAAATCTTTGCTTTTGATTTTAATCGAATCTATTTTTAATTTTAAGAGGTTATCAATTCGACGGTATTTTTTTTGTTACGTTTTTTGTTACGTTTTGTTATGTTTGTTACCTCAGAACTTTTGATTGGGTGAACCGATATTGATGATTCTTTTTTTATTAGAAAGCTGGTGCTTCCTGTGTAGTTCCATTTTAATTTGGTCCAGTTCTGACAATGGGATCAATGAGAAAACCACATATGACTTAAATTTTCAATAAGTATGTGCGCGACAAATGGACGAATAACTCAATATTACGCCAACAGATTTCGATGATTTTTTTAAAGTTAAACTTCTTTACGCACGCTCGACACTAAAAATCAAAAAATAAACAAAAATTTTAACAAAACAACAAAAAACGACTTCAAAAATGCACTAAAAATCAAAAAATAATTTCGTACTATTTTTGGAGTCGGTGTCAGCCAAGATCTCCACATCTCACCTATAACTACCTATGTATGTAGTTACCTTGGCTGACACCGACTCCAAAAATAACAATCGTACGAAATTATTTTTTTACTTTTTAGTGCATTTTTTAAGTCGTTTTTTGTTTTGTTAAAATTTTTGTTTATTGATACAATTTATTTATTTATTTATTAATTTATTGAAAAAAATAAGAAATACATGAAAACATAAGCTGCACATCTCACTAGGGGATTCCTGTATCGAGATATGCAGTTTTACAATAAAGTAATTTAATAAAAAAAAAAAAAGAAACATACATATACCTAAACATAAAAGAAATATAATAATAAACCTACAAAAGAAGCACTGAGTACAGTTATTTAAACATTACTAATTAATAATTATTACAGCTGGGCAGTATGCTCATTGTTGACAAAAATAACATTATACTGTAAACTAAATATTAAAATATGTAAATACAAGGTACCTGTTGTGGCTTACCAGATGCAATAATAGGGTGATCATACCACAGTAGCATTAAATTATTAACAAAAAATAATTCGTGTTGGAATTTCATTAAAATAATGTATTAAAACACTATTCCACTTAATTTATTTTTGACCATAACCGGTTTGAGCCCGTTAAGGCCATCTTCATATTTTTTCAAATGTGAATACCTCGCAAGACTCTCAGCTGCTGCCGTTTGAAGCCAGTGAGACTATGGCATCCCCGATTGGGGTATGTTGTGAGGCTGAAGGAAGTAGAGAGGGGAAGTAGATGGGAAAGAAGAAGGTGGGGAAGTACCTGGCTCTTCAGATCTGGGCACCAATTACGGCTAAAGTCATATCAAGCAACGTTTCAATTCTGAATGGTGGTCTTACACCAGGGCGATACTAACAGTATCTTCCACCTGGAACGTGCGACAAACATAGTACCATATATTATTTTTAACTAATTGATACCTATACCACAAATTAATCAAATAAAATTTATTTGCGCGCCGCCGGGATTCGATTTCGCGACTTTTGGATTGCGAGTCAAGAGCCTAGTACATGTTGTGATATACTCGTAATATGTGATGAATAGATATTTTGTTTGGCTAAAGTTTGGTTTAGTGGCGAAATTTCTAAAAATACAAACTAGTTATTTTTATACTAACTATGGGCCGGGGAATACGAATCTGAAAGAATTAGGCGGCGGCAAGCAATATTAACTGAATTATACGACTTTAAAAATTTTTTTTACACACATAGGAAAATGGCCATTTTGGAAGCATTCTGATTCCTAGAAAATCAAACTAGTTATTTTTATACTAACTTTGGGCCGGGGAATCCGAATCTGAAAGAATTAAGCGGCGGCAAGCAATATTAAATGAATTATACGACTTTAAAATTTGCTATAAACAGACACAAAAAGAAGACATTTTGACACTATCGAAGTCGCAAGAAAACATAGAAAAAGAATAAAGATGTTACACCACATAAAATTAAGTGTTGCCATTAAGCAGTAATATCAATGACGTAAAATAACATGTTTATAATTTAAGTACTTACTTTTTATAAATTTTACTCACTTTTGTATCACAAACCATGCTACCTAAACCTAGCGTAGCCGCTAAACTACTTGAAAACTGGGATGTTTTTTTAAATTGACGCGAGCAGGCGGTATAAAGGGGCACAAACCATGTTACACAAACCTAGCGTAGCCGCTAAACTACTTGAAAACTGGGATGTTTTTTTTAAATTGACGCGAGCAGGCGGTATAAAGGGGAACAAACCATGTTGGGTTAGGTTAGGTTAGGTTATGTTAGGTTAGGTTAGGTTAGGGAAGATGTGTTTGATTTATAAGGTATGTTCGATGATATTATTGTTTAATGGCCACACTTAAATTGTTGTTTTTCTATGGTTTCTATGGTTTTCATGTGTCAAAATGCTTTTAAAATGGCTGTTTTCGTATGTGTGTATTGAAAATTTAAAAGTCGTGTAATTCAGTTAATATTGCTTGCCGCCGCCTAATTCTTTCAGATTCGGATTCCCTGGCCCATAGTTAGTATAAAAATAATTAGTTTGATTTTTTAGGAATTTCGCCACTAAACCGAATTTTTTCCTTTTGTTTTCGAGAAAATCGAGTTCAAAGTTGAAAATTTTCAAAATTATTTTCAAAATTAAAAAAAAGTTCGAATAAATTGTAATTTAGACCTGGCTCGAAAAGTATTGATTCATTTAAAATCTTGAAAAAAAACTGACCGTAAATTCACACGCGGCTTCCGAAAATTATACTAGACAAGAGTGGGCAGGCTACGAAGCGCCACACAGAGAGTAAACCGATAGGCTACGAAGCACCGCACAAAGCAGGGACCAATTATACCATATCATTCTCTCGCAGGCTATATTCTATAGATGTATGTGTTTGTCTCTTTTTAGTTTCGCTATTTTTCGTTTCATCGAGTTTCAAATCACAATGGTACTAAAGAAGTATTTATAAAAATTCTCAAATCGAGATAAATATGTATATGGATGTTTTTGTCAATAATTTGAACTTAGGAAACTTCAAACGCCATATTATGCGCCAACTATGTATTTCTACCTATCCCATAAACTAATGTGAACAACAATTTTAAACATTAGGTGCCTACTTTATGTCAACTCCTACATTTTAAAGACTATATTGTGTTTCTCATATTTTAAGTTACCTATTTTATTTGTTAAAGCTTTTATTTTGTTTTTAACATATACTAGGCTACCTGTATTTTGTAAACTCATTATTTTCGCTGTAATTAAAAAAAAACATGTACTGCATTCTATGTAAAAGCCCTATGGGCGTTTAAATAAATAAATAAATATATATTTTTTAATTCTCTTTGTTTTCTATCATAAAACTCTGCAAAAAAAACACCACTGTACATTATTCTGATCTTTCATTGTTTACGTCTGTAATAACATTTCGTTATGTTGTGAGGTCATTAATGTCACTGCAAAAATACAAATGGCCACTACATGTTTAGTTTATTACCAACTTGACCCGTTGTCATGTGACAGCAGCAGTAGCAGGTAACGCTGGTCTAAGTCATTATACAAAACACGCGACAGCAAACTGCCTGATTTTCCCACAACTTACGGACGTTTCGTCATCGGCTGTTGAACCAGGGAAACATGGACCGTACAAAATGTCTATAATACATTTTTTATGTTTATAACAACTGCATGTACTTAATGTTATATGCCAACGAATAATAACAGTAGAACGATGTTGTTTATAATTTGAATTAAATATAAATGTATGTATCAGTGGCGGTGGGTGACTTTTTGTACAAGGGATGCTGAATATATACCTACCTAACGTCAAACATAAATACCTACAGACTAGCCCAAGAACAAGATGTGATTACTGACAAAAATGGTATGTCAAATTAGCTCTATAAATCCTTTATGCTTCACATCAATTATTACAGTTCGAAAATTAAATTAACTAAATAAATATTCGGAAGATATTTAAAGTATCAATCAGCATCCTTTATTCAAGCCAAATTGTCAATATGATCGCGCGAACAAATTCTCTAAAACGTACCGAATTAATCTAATATTAGTAATTGTCAATCTTTGGAAAGAGTAGACAACATCAAATATCTTGGTTTAGTTATTGATAAACATTTAAAATGGAACAATCATATTGCTATATTAACAAACAAAATAAGAAAGCTAGCCTATATCTTCAAGACTCTAAGAAATATATTGGACAAAGTTACACTAAAAACTGTTTATTATGCTCTTGTTCAATCAATACTTTCATATAACGTTATTTGTTGGGGTTCTTGTCACAAGAATACTCTAGAGCCTTTAAATATTGCACAAAAATTAATTTTAAAAATAATGTTCAAGAAAAGTTTTATGTGTTCATCACAGTTATTATATAGCGAAAGCAAAATTATGACAATAAGGCAATTGTACATAATACATGCTCTCTGTAAATTTTTCAACAACATTATCACTGCTAAAAGATCTCAACAAGTACGCAACACTAGATTGGGCTCTTCTTTAATGTATCAGCCGGTATATACCAAAACATCCTTTGGACAAAGAAGTTTTTCATATAAAGCTCCGTTGCTTTATAATATGCTCAATGAAAAAATAACTATTGGTACATTACATTTATTCAAGAAAATGGTCAAAATATGTATACTAACTGAGAGTGATGGTTTTGGATTACCCATGTTGTCGCTTATATCATAAATCACTATGGAATTAAGCTATATTTAAGCTATATTTGATACTCTGTATGTACTTAACTTATTTATTGTTATGTACTTTTTAATTTGCTTATTGTTATAAGTATTTACTTACTATTATCTACTTCTTTCGTATCATAATTTACTTACTATACAATATTATAATTGTTTATTAGTATTTACTCATAATTATTATGTACTTTATTTATTTATGTTTATTTACTTATTATTATTAAATTGTTTATTATTGTTTACTCATAATTATATTATATTATATTATTTGTTTAATTTATTTATATCTACATATTTACTTAATATATTATATTTATTTCATAAACTATATAAATTTATTACATAATACTATATATTAATGCTCAGTTTTGAAGACGAGCTCACTTTTTTTTGATGGCAAAATCGACCTCGCCGCCCCTTAAGTTTCACCAACCTCAAGGTTCACTTTCGGATACAGGATTTTAAGACTTTTGATGGATCCGAAAATGAGCTCTACGCTCTTCGAGTTTCAAAGACCGCAGAGACCATTATCGGATTTAGGGTAACGGCCCCAAATCGTGTCCCGATTACGGAACATTTTTCATACAAAACACCGCTGCACGGTTAGCAGCGCACCCAAACGGCGAAAACTACAATTAAATCTCTCACTGACGGAGAAATTCGGCCTTAGTTCTATTTCCCGCCGTCAGGTTCACCCGTTGAAACGGCGCGACGTACGCGTAGGCTCAAAAAGGGAAAGAAAAAAGTCTTTTTTGGGTACGAAAGCACACTTTTCAGTACTTGAGAAAACTACGGAAAAATTAAGCATTTTGTTTGCCTACATTTTTGCTAGCGATTTATTCACAGAAAACTGAAGCAAATCAGCGGCAAAAACTGGAACCTCAAATAAAAGTACTCAATTCGGCTTAGTTATATTTCCTGCCGACAGGTGTACTTCAAAAAAAAGATGTCATTTTGGCCATTAGTTTCAATGCAAAAGAAATTGCTACGAATGTTGAGTTAGGTCAGGATTCTTACATGTCAAAACAAAACGGATCTCTCAGCGGTTTGGGTTGTTGTTTTTCGGGAAACGGCATTGCAGCCGGAAAAACGATTCCGGCTTGGATGTTTTTGAAAAATTCGGTACCCGAAAACATTACTCTTCTTTTGATAACAATATAAGGTGTCGGTCCCATGTAAAAAAGTTCAGGGTCGCCGAAAAACCTATAAAATTTTCCAAAAAAAAACAAGAAAATACGTGTCCATAGATTCACTTCTGAAGGGTAGATTTTTACCGGCCAGTAGGTACAAATTGAAATGTTATTAATTCAGGGTAGGTACCTACTTATCTCGGTAGGATTGCAAATATGATAAAAAAGCAAAACCATTGCCGGAATTTTGTAAGGAAAAGCCCCGGTACCTACCGGAATGGGTAGCTAGACAAATATTTAGGTTTTAATGCAATTTAATTTACTAAGGTAATGTTTCACCGATACTGAATAATTTAACAATTTTTTTTAAGTTCATTTTAACGTTCTGTGTAAGTTCTATTTTTTTATCAGTAAATGCCAGTTGCTTCATAATACAAAAATATCTATAGAACTTGAATAGAATTCAAACCGAACTTTTACAGAAATTACTCGAAGTTGAACGGGAAATTTTTTTAAAGTATTAAATTCGTATAGCGCTTTTTTTAAGCAGTAAAACTACTGGTGAGTTCTGGCATTATAAAATTTTTATGAAAATGTACGTACGCTCATATCTTCTGAAGGACTGCAACAAATTGAAAAATTCTTTTTTTGTTGTGTTCGTTATTGTTAATACAAGGTTTGTATACAACTACTGGTGAGTTCTGGCTTCACGAAATTTGTATAAAAAAATTTAATAGGTGGCGCACGAGCTGTTTGAAAACTAAATGTACCGGGAATTAGTGTATGTAGTGTGGCAGCTTTTTGCTGCTAGGTCCTGCGGGCGGCTTTATACATAATTGTGTGTTTAACCGCTAAGCGTTGCTAAAGCATTCATCAGATTGCGATAAAAAATTGTAGATTTGATGTGTGCATGCCCACGAGGGTTTCTGTATACAAAAGTGAGCTCTGGCATCATGAAATTACGCATTGCTTAACCGTTCATCCGATTGCGATGAAACTTTGGAGATTTGATGTGTGCATGCCTACAATGGTGTCTATATACTAACGTATGGCAGGTTTTTGCTGCTAGGCCCTGTGGGTGGCTTTATATATATTTGTGTGTTTAACCGTAGGTACCTACCCGCTTACTATGAAATATATATTTTTTTCGGTTAGTAAGTAAGTCAAGTTAGTTTTAACCCGTTAGTTGCATTTGCAATGGGCATAAGCTAGTTGTTTATTATTATTTATTTTTTGTTAATAATTTAATGCTACTGTGGTATGATCACCCTATTATTGCATCTGGTAAGCCACAACAGGTACATTGTATTTACATATTTTAATATTTAGTTTACAGTATAATGTTATTTTTGTCAACAATGAGCATACTGCCCAGCTGTAATAATTATTAATTAGTAATGTTTAAATAACTGTACTCAGTGCTTCTTTTGTAGGTTTATTATTATATTTCTTTTAAGTTTAGGTATATGTATGTTTCTTTTTTTTTAAATTACTTTATTGTAAAACTGCATATCTCGATACAGGAATGCCCTAGTGAGATGTGCAGCTTATGTTTTCATGTATTTCTTATTTTTTTCAATAAATAAATAAATAAATAAATCTACGCGCTTTGTAATGCTATTCTGTGCACTATACCTACGTACCTGGATGCTCCCATCGAATGCGTGTACTGCTTCAGGCAAAACTTGGCAGGCAGAGCTAAACGCGCATGCGCAAATATCAAACTTTTTCTAACATCGTGGATGCGGAATAGAGCAGAGAATCCACTGTGACTGGAATTGGTGCGTTAACGCGACATTCGACGCAATGGTGTTGTTATTATGTATTTCGGTTTTGTCCGTGTTTCGTGTTTTGTTGTTTTTGGTCGCTGAGGTTGGGACGGTGTCGTTAAATTGCAGTGTCTATTGCTGTTTACGGCTAGAAAAAAAGGCGTAAAGCTTTTTTTAATGCTGAATAAATAAATAACAAGAATTATTATATTTATTATGCGCCTCAAAAGGAAGGGTAGCGTCGCATCCACAGTACGTAAAGAGGGACGGCACCTGGTAGGTATAGGTACCCTCACTTAGAAAGTAAAATAAATCCTTGATGACCAGACCTGAATAAGCAGGTTCCTCTTCCCCATTTTTTTTCTCTTTCCCACTTCCTGATAGCGTACACCATTTGGGGATGCCATAATCGAGACATACACAGTTAGGAACAGTGTTTTTAAAAAAATATATATTTAATACAATGAATTGCTGGGTGCTGAGCCACACATTTTACAATTTATTAAAATTCTATACCTAGATAAAATTAAATACAATAAATTGAAACAAATTATAGCTCATGCCGGAAATCGCGACGCTAGCTGAAAATAGTCGTACTCAACCACGAATTTCATCTGTACAAAATTCATGATTCCAAAAAAGTTGGAGAATTTTCTTTCTTAATGCAATCAGATTTACAGTGGAGATTTTATCTGTCCAGCGTCTCAATCTATTATACTCGATTCTGTCACTCCCATGCATTATTCAACCGACGTTAATGTAGAAAAACTCATGCGGCGCGTAAAGACTCCTTTTTATCAAACTAAATTATACCAAATCGAGCCCACTTCTGGAACCATCTTTGAAAATGGATAAACATGGACCACCGAATATATTGTCTTTAAAATAAAAATTTTGATTTAAAAAGATTAAATAACGTTTTTGTCTGAATGCGTTCATTTTTCATTCGCTTCCTGTGCAATAATTATTTCAATTTGGAAGGCGGTTACGGGTACCGCCACCCCGGGAATTTTTTTTTCGATAACCAACACCCTGCCATATTTAATGTTCAACTCCATTTTAATTTTTATTTCTTTTATATATTCAATAATAATATTATTTAATTTATATTTTTTTTTATATATAAACAAGTTCTTCTCAAAATGTTTGACAATGCCTTCAGAAGGCGAAGCAGCTGTCGTGCGTAATAATAATTACAAAGCAGAACTAGTTTATAAATTAACTATTTTAATAAATTAAATAGTAATATTATTGTAAATGTAAACGAAATAAACAAATCTGAGTATGCGATTCACACGCGATAGAAGGGAAACTTTCAGAAAACTAAAGTAGTCCAGAGTGGGGAGAGAAAAGACAGATAGGCTACGAAGCACCGCACAAAGAGGAGACCAATTATACTATCTCATTTTCTCGCAGGTTAAATCCAACAGATGTATGTGTTTGTATTCATTGAGTTTCAAATCACAACGGTGCTACAGATGTTTTCACTTAAAAAAGCCCTGCTATAGGTCACCCCAAGTGGTTCGTTACGTTTGGTCATTTAACATTTGTGCCTGGATTCATGGGTTGAAGTTTTGTCTACGTCTTTTCCCACCTACTACGTGGCGGGCCGGATCGGGAGAGACTAGATGAGGGAGACCTTTTTTGGAGGGATAGATTCATACGTCCGACACTCCTAGATACGCTGACCCCCAAATCTTGGCATGTGTATTCCTCTTAATAAAAATAACATCACAATTATTAACCACTCGGACCCTGGAGCTTGTTTTCACAAACTAAGTTAAATAGGTTACGGTCTGGTTAGGTTATGGAATATATCACTTTTAATGACTTTATATCACCTTTAAAAATGTGTGTTGAAGTGCCCCTGTGTTGAGTTATCACGGAAACTAGGTTCATTTCCAAATAGCTATAGACTTAGCTTTGGACTTAGCCATTACTTACCAAACTACAAATAGTTATAGACTTAGCTAGGGATTTACTTGGTTTATCCTTTATGGTACAGACTTATATTGTAATAATAGCTGACCCGGCGAACTTCGTACCGCCTCAGAATCAATAACTGTTGTGTTAACTTATTAGCTGAATTAAATTCAGTTTTTTTATTAAGTTAAATATTATACAATGAAGCAATTATTGATGCGCAACTCTACGTGTTTTTGTCAGTGTCAGAGATGGCGTTGTGTACGGATTTATGTATTTGGGATTTTCTTACTTTTCATACATGTGAGGGAGATTTATTATAATTATTGTATTTTTCCTTTGGGGTCGTCCATTAATCACGTGATGCTTTTTAGCAACTTTTTTACCCCCTCCCCCCCCTGTTGATAATATGTGGTGAGGTTTTAGGCTACCCCCCCCCCCCCCCCCCCCAAATCACGTGTATTTTTTTTAGTACAAAGTTAAGGACGTTTCACCTTTAGAAATCAATGAAAAATAAATATACGTGATATATCGTTTTACCCCCCCCCCCCATCGTGGTGTTTCGTGATTTTTTCCCGACCCCCCCCCCCCCCCTTTGGACCTCACGTGATTAATGGACGACCCCTTTGGAGGGGTGTAGACATACGTTCACCGTTTGTGACATTTTGTACTGTTGACATTTAGTGTGTAAGACAGCATTATATGTTTCAGAACAAAAGTAAAACAATCAGCGCATTGACATTTGATGTTTTTGAATTTTTAGAATTCACTCACTATTCCATCATATACCTATCGCACTATTGCTGCTGCTCTTTCAAAAGATGAGAATTCTTTCCATACAAAATATATGAGGAAGAGAACTTTCTTCATATTTTTTTACGATGTTTTAATAACTATTCTGCTCTTCGGGGCGCAGATAAATCTAACAAATCGAAGATCATAAAAATCGGTCCAGCCGTTCTCGAGTTATAAATGGTGTAACTTTCCCGACTTTGTTTTACATATTAAAATTAGCAGACTTATTAAATCTTTCAATTCTTTCAGCATTCCCTTATTAATTAATTCATACACCAGTCTAGCACGTTAAAAGCACCCAGCGTGAAACATCCAGTTATCATAAACGTTTAGTTAACAATATAATAATTAATTCAGCAATACATCAGTTTAATATCTGGTAGCACGTGAACCATATCCCACAGATAAAGTACCCACAGGTACGGTACGCAACTTGCAATAGACCTAGTGACTGTGAGTAGAAAATAACGAGTGATTGTGTAATGGCGTTTAAAGTGCGGAAAATTAATTCGTTGTTAATTCTAGTCCAGATTGAGTTGGAGATATTATAATTTATACAGCTATTACACGGCGTTTGGTTTGCAGAGTTTTTATTGAAAAATCAAAGATTGTTAATTATTACAAGAAAGAATGGCAAACATACGAATATAAAATCAAAATCAAAATCAAAAAAATATTTATTGTACATTTAAAAAATACAAAAGGTATTGCTTATGGGTAGATCCCATTTCTTCCAGCTAACCACAAACATGTTATATTATAATGTTCATACAAAAAATAATATTTTAATTTTTATACAAATTAATAAGAAAATACAGATAACAAGAATACAAAAATAGGTGTTTCATTTATGTGAGGTATTCACTTAAGGTGTAATGACATTTGTTTAGAAGTAATGTTTTGAGTGATGATTTGAATTTGTGTGTGTCTTGAATTTGTTTGATATTATGTGGAAGGTTGTTATATACTTTAACGGCCATGTAATATGGTCCTTTTTGGACTATTGTTTTGTTTGCTTTGGGAATTGATAAGTTTTCTGTGAATCTTGTAGCGTATTTATGTGTCGAGTTTTTTTGTGGAAACTTGACTGTAGATGATCGCACTAGCATGCATAGTTCCATTATATACATGTCTGTGACTGTCAGAATTTTCAGATGTTTAAACAAAGGTCTACATGAATCCAGACGAGCAGAGTTTGTAATTTTACGCATGCATCTTTTTTGGATGATAAAAACATCTTTAGCGTTCACTGAGTTTCCCCAAAAAATTATACCATATTTTATTATTGAATAAACATAACCATAGTATGCGGCTATTACTGATTCAATGTTCAATATTTTTCTCAGTGTACCTAGAACAAAAGAAAAGCTACTGATTTTTGCTACTATTTTTGATACATGTTCTTTCCAGTTTATATTTGTATCTAGTTGTATTCCCAGCAGTGAACAAGTTTGGGAGGGTTCGATAATATTATTATTAAAGTTTACATTTATGTTTATAGGTGTAGCTTGCACTGGACAAAATTTTAAAATTTGAGTTTTATTTGTGTTGAGTGACAGATGTTGTGATAACAGCCAGTTTGCTATTAATTGGCAAGTCTCGTTAACATATTTGTTAAATTGAATATATTAGTGGTAGAAGGTCTGAATGAAAGATTACCATTTAGAATCTAAATGTTGCTTTGCCTACTTCAAATGAATTTTTTTAAATATTAGCTCCACAAAGGTGACTCTGAGAGAAAAAAATCGAGTGCAGTTCACACGCGGTAGAAGCAAAATCTTCACCCTCCCAATCTCAACCAATAAGAGCCTAGAAAAGTGAGCTCATAATCAAAGCGGCCAATGCGCGCAGCTTGATAAAGCGTGACGCTTCGTAAGTTGAGGCAGACATAATCTACATAGACCTCTCCAGCAGGACTCTCTCGACCCATTGATTCCCAAATTCTTACCCACCTCGTTCCTTCCCAGAACTTCCTCTCCTTCCTTTCCTTAAAAAGACCCTCCACACAACATACCCAAAGATGACATAGGCCCTGAGTGATTTTTTTCCTCAAGGCCTCCTGTGTGGCGCTTTTGTAAAAAAATATGTCTCTCCCGATCCGGCCCGCCACGTATTAGATAGACAAATGCATCCGCCGCCATGAACCCAGGCATCCTTTATCACAAAACGAAGCGAACCACCTGGTCGTTATTGGTTATCCAAAAATGGTTCTCGGGGTGGCGGTAACTTAAATTGTTAAATGAAGAAAAATTAAATAAATAACTAACTAACTAACAAACCATCACGCCGTTTCCCCGCAGGGGTAGGCAGGGAGGACGGACCGCCACACAACTCGATCTTGGCACACACTCTTTGCCTCGTTCACATTCATACATCGTCTCATACATGCTCTTCTATTATTTCGACTCTTCACATGGCCCAACTCAAGTATCTGATTCACTTGGTCGTGCCATGTCTTCCTCGGGCGTCCCCGACTTCTACTAACATTCACATTTGCATCATATATTCTCCTTACACTCCTTTCCTCGTCCATTCGCTCTACATGCCCAAACCATCGGAGAGTCCCTTTCTTAATCTTACACATCACGCTTACATCAATAGTTCATTGAACCAGAGATACGCAGGACCTACAAAACCAAAATCAGAATGTTTATATTACCTATCACAAAATTTTACCAACGTTATTTTATCAACCAAGCATTCTGCGTCTAAACCATAGAGGGCGCTTTAAAAAATAAAAATAAATTATTTATATTACCACAGCAATGATATAAAGAATATAATAAGGTATGAAAGGGGAGTCCCGTGATTTATGGTCGAATAATGAACCTCCCGAACCGGAGGGCGGGTTGTGTTGTGACTTCGACTGTAATATTATTTAGTAGAGCCTTCAAAGCACATCCGAGCACCTCTGTTCTGATACAATATTTTTTATATTTACACCCATTCCCTTACAAACCTTTTCACTAATAATATGTAATATATTGTTGTGAAGAACTCTTTTTTTCAAATGTCAAAGATTTATATGGTGTTAGCGTAATTTGGAATTTAATGTTGTGAAAGAAATAAAATAAATGTTTTGATTTATTAAAGTATAAAGTAGCATCTGTCTCGCTTGTTAAAACGTTGTAAAAGACTACGTGTCGTATCTACGAAATTGACCCTTGTTATGTATATAAAAAATATTCCGACCAATTTCTAAATGTTTTTTGGTTGCTTTTGAGTTTTGTAACGAACCTCAAATCAAAGGCATCTTAAAAAGCTCTGGAAGTTCATTTGAAAGATTCCTTGTATTAACGAGTAGATTTCTGGAGTGCTAGATGCAGTCAGTATCGCAATGGTAAAAAACTACAATTTAGAATCGAAACGTAGCTTGAAATGGCTCCAAGCTGGCCAAGTTCTTTCCTACCTTCCTCTTATCCTCCACGCTGCCACTGAAAAGAAGCTAAGGCAGAAAACACGTTCTAGGATAGCATTGCATTATGGGATGAATAGTGCTATTGAGTGAACTATAACAAATATATTTTATTACTACAACTTGTTTGTACAAATCTTCCCAAAAGTTAAGATTGTTAAAATAAGAAATAATCTTGTTCCTATTATTCTGCCTCCGTGATCGAGGGGTAAGACTCTCGATTAGGAATCCAGAGGACGCGGGTTCTCGGCGTGCGCATAAAATTTTATTTGATGAATATAATTTCACAATTATATTCATTTGAAATATTATATAGCATATTTGCGGTACGTTCCAGAGTAGAAGATGCTCTTTGTATCGCCCGGGTATAATAAAATTTTATTTGATTAATATTATTTCACTATTATATTTATTTGAAATAATATATAGCATATTTGCGGTACGTTCTAGAGTAGAAGGTGCTCTTTGTATCGCCCGGGTATAAGGCCACCGTTCAAAATTGAATTCTTGATTGAAATGACTTAAGCCGTGTTTGGTGACCAGATCTGAATATAAAGGTACCTACCCACCTTCCTTCCTTCATCTCCTTTCCCTTCCAACTACTTTCAGCCTCACATCATACCCCAGTTGGGGATGCCATTGTCTCATTGGCTTCTGAGATATGTTGGGACACTTGGTTGGAAACCAAAGTCGTCATTGACTTAGTACACTTTGATTCTCTCCCATTGAGCATACGCTCTGTCTCTCTTACATTTTCTTAACATCGTATATCGTCATCATTGATCGAAATGAAAATTTCACAATGAAGGTGAAACACAGTTCTGTATTTGAAATTAAACCAAAGAATGGTCAGATTTTTGCATTAATTTCAAGTGTTCTTCTTTAGTCTATAACCAATCCCCGTCAGTCTCACAATATGCCCCAAATGCTGTAAATACATCAAATGTATATCAATTTATTCATCTGGTTGATACAACTGAATACTTAAGTTTTTAAGTGACAGAAACACTGTCCCATTTAGAGCATACTTACTTCCACATATGTGTGCTGAAAAAGCGAATAAATTATTAATAAGCTCAATATCTATCTATCTACTGTACATATATGCTGCAATTTCTAGTACAGCGGTTCTTAACCGTTTCGGAACCACGGAACACTTCTGGAACCTAAATAAACATTTACGAGGTTAAAAAATCTAATCAAATTAAAGACAAATTATGAAGCACACCTAACCTTGTTCTTTCCTACACATACTATCGTCTAATTCCAGTAAACACCATTTCGTCTCGTTCCGTTTATAGTATTTATAGTTTATTACAAGTGCATATGAAGCTGTAATTCATAAGCAGTTTCGAATGCAAGATTTGGTCCTTCGAGCCGGATTACCTTCATTTTTAACGAAATCCCTTTTTATTTTATTAAATACTATAAATAGGTAATATAATATTTGAATAGAACTTTTTAAACGTATTCTTAGATAAAAGTTCATGGTTTTTAGTAACGATTCCGCCAAGACTTTTTAACTTGAGATATCGAAGAATGAATTGTTTTTTGTATTTTAACTTCGCAAAAAAGGACCAGCGGCAAGTAATTACCCTCAGGGTCTATGTTATATTTTAAGATGCTGTGATGGGGGGGGGGGGTTCAAAGGAAAGGGAGTAGATAATGTTTTTAATCCGGCCACCCAGTAGGTGGGTTAAGCATTCGGCGCTAAGACCTAGACTAACTTCACCCCATGAACATTATCACACCCTCTAAACCACCAAACGGAGCTTGTCACTTGGAGTGATCTTTGACAGAGTTTGACAGAGGTATTGGTTGTCCCCGCCTCCCAAATTAGACACAATAATGTGGAATAATAATGTACACAATATTTGGCGAAATGTTTTTTCACATATCGACATAATAAAAATTGTCTAATTTGAAACGCCATTAAATAAATTTATGTGGTTGAAAATCTGGTGCTTACTCAAATGTGCAAGATGCAAGAAAAACTTAACAGTTTTGTTCGTTCGCCACGGTAAGGATTTTTGAGTTAGGACCATTGAAGCTTTCACCCACCTATTCCCACCCCGGTATAGGCGACTTATGGTCGCCCCTTCGGAGTTCTCGCAAGACTCTAATTTTTTTGAAAAAAACGACTCTACATTTAAAATATGGAACGATTCTAGAACTTCAATGTCCCCGCATACGTTGTTAGTGGGCGGTATGCAGGCGCGCCTACAGAAATGCACTGTTATGGTCAGTTCTACAATTCTAAAGCCCATGAGTAACTCACCGCAAAGCGGTAAGCCTCATGGACAGTCAAACAGGGTGTTAGTGACTAGGCTAGGGCTGTAAAAAATACATAAGAAAACAAGAAAACAAAGTAAGTAAAACCGTCATGAGTGGAAAGTTCATGACGGCGACGGACCACACAACAGTCCTGCAGGCAACACCGTGCTCTGTCCATGTAAAAGAAAAACAAAAAAGTAAAGAAGTATATACAATGAGGAGCTGGTGAAACCAAAATTCAGCCACCGGCAGTCCCCTTAACAGTGAAGGGGGCTGATTGTTAGGCCTCCCGACAACCGGCAGCGTCGTCCGTAAGCCAGCTACCCGGTGGTGCCTAGACGATAAGTAAATGGAAATCCAAAGAAGACCCTAGGAAGAGAAGCGTCGGGTCGCTGGAGGCGGGACGGACAGCTTTCGGATGGCGTTTAGCCCTCTCCTCAGCCTCTTCATGTCATGGGGGGTGGCACGGGGCCAAAAGCAGCCCCACCAGAACCATAAGAACGACAAGTCACGTACACAGGGACATGTTCTAGTCCAACCCCTTAAATGGGGAGAAGGACGATACAACACAAGCAACGGAGTTCAGTACTCGCACGTTGTCACAGACTGAAAAGAAAAATATATAAAAAACACAGAAGTTGAACGAATATATAGAAAAAAAGAAGAAAACCAAAGGCGTGAAAAAAAATAGAACTAAATATTGTACAGTCGACATAAGCGCTTATGTACGCCTATGTAACTGGACCCAAAGTCTAAATTGGAAAAGAATATACAAACAAAGAAATACATATATACAGTAGTAGATGATAATACAAAAGATGTAAAAAGAGAAGTAATCAATGTAAAATATAAAAAGTACAACATAAAATTTAGTTGCATAGGAAATAAAAAAATAAAAATAAAAAAAGAGAACCAACTTATTAGCCATAAGACATAAAAATGTATAAATAAAAACAAGAAAACAAGATAAAATAAAACTGTACATCCTGGGCAAATAATAGAGTAAAAATCATAGAGTAAACCGTGGTAATCAGGAACAAGTACACCTGGTTTCAAAAAAATTCAACTAATCAGCGACTCTAAGCTCAGGCCATCTCTCAACCCAGACCCTTGCAAATTTCTTCAAACACTCGAAATTCCTCTTGTTCGACACCAGGTCAGTATTCCATACTGGTCTGATAGGTACGTCCAAACCATCGAGCAGTTCCTCTCTCGCATCCGTCAAAATCTCGCAATGCCACAGAATGTGCTCGGCTGACTGGTTTGCAGATCCGCATGCGCAGTTGGGGTGGGGTGACAGGGCGAGGGTGTGAAGCCTCCCCCTGAATTCCCCATGCCCGGACAGGAGCTGGGTGATGTGGTGGTCCAGTTGTAGATAAGCCCCTTCCATTCTGACTTTAACTGATGGGAAGAAGGAGAAAGTCCATCTTCCCATATTCGATCTATCCCACCGGAGCTGCCACTCTTGGAGCGACAGATCCCTCATTTGCCGGAGCAGTCCAGGGAGAGTCCCCGGCCCGCCTGGAGTGAGAACAACGCCTAGGTGAGTGGCCGGGGTTCCTCTGGTTAATCTCTGCTTAGTGAGCACTTCCCTGATTTCCAGATCGATTGGCAAAATGCCAGCCAAAACAGGCAAAGCGTCCGAAGCAACGGTTCTATACGCCCCGGATAGTGCCAGCAAGGGAGTTCGTTGGCCCCGCTTGAGAGCCAGGAGTATAAGCGAGTTATCCAGGCGGTGCTCCCAAACAGACGCAGCATACGAAACTTGCGCCACGTATACGCATCTGTACAGAACACGCAAAGCCGGACTCCGCAATCCCCACTCAGCTGTGGAGAGTCTCCTAAGCTTAAAGAAGAGGGCCTGAGCCTTGCTGGATACATCCTTGACGTGAGCCAGAAAGGAGGACGATCGATCTAGTGTGACGCCTAAATATTTTACAGTTTCACGAAATTGAACAGTAGAGTCCCCCATTTTGATGACGGGATTTCTTTTTCTACTGAGAAAGCCCTTCATCAGGAGGCCCTGGGTCTTCTGGGGAGCGAATGTCATCTTGTTTCTTTTTCCCCAATCGAGGAACATGTTCAAACCTTCACTGCCTTTGCTCTCAACTTCCTTTCTGCTGTCCCCAGCGACCAGATACGTCTTATCATCCGCGTAGTCGACAGAGATACATCCTTCAGGCAAGGGTAACCTGGAGGAGTCGTCAAAGTGAATGAGTTAGGACCAGATCCAATACCTGTTTCACTACTTAACATTATCATAATACAATACGGATAATTTTCCGTCGTCAGATACGTTTTTAGATTTTCACGGCCAATACAATACGGATAATGTTCCGTCGTCAGATACGTTCTTAGATTTTCACGGCCAAAAGTATTTTCGTTATTAGTTTTTGGGGTGTTATGCCATGTTACGCTACCTTCTACTTCAGTTAACGTTTCGGACAGCGTTACGTGTCCATCTAAAGAAGGAGTTACCGCAACACAGTATAACACCCCAAAATAAAAAACAAATATCGAAAATGTTCCATCGGGTTAACACGATATCATTGGATAATGCAATATGTTCCATCGATCGCATTCTCTGTTGATTTATTAGATACTAGAATATTAAAATAATTAAAGACATTAATGTTCCGCCAATCATAACATGACGGAACACTCGCAATCAGGAGGTTAACGAGTTCTAATTTGATAACAGCGCATATTGTGGTTTCTCTGTTAATTTATTAAATTTGTTAAATTAATCATTGAAATACTAGACAAAAATGTCCAGCAAATGATATGAAGAAACACTCCTAATCAGAGGGTTCAGGAGCACTGAGGTGATATCAGCACATATTGCAATACGTTCCATTAATCCGATTCTGTGTTGATTGTTTTAACTAGATATTAGATCATTAAAATACTTAAGGACATTAATGTTCCGCTAATGATAATATAGCGAAACATTCGCAATCAGGAGGTTAAGGAGCACTGATTTGATATCAGCGCATATTGCAATATGTTCCATTGATCCGATTCTCTGTTAATTGTGTTAACTAGATCATTGGGTCACAGCTAAAACAATGGCCGTACATACTGCAGTACCACACTATCACAATATCATAGTATCACATCACCAGCTGTACAGAATCTGTTTGGTAACACCGCGCTCGGTAAGGTGTTTTTTTATATCTCGCGTTTTGTGAAATCTGAATCTGGTAAACGGTGGGGAAGTGTCTAGAATCTAGACAATGGGTCTGGGGAATGGAAACGGATAGAGACTGATGGCAGCCCAACTCAACGCGGCTCAAGGCTCGGGAAGTAAATTGCAACAGACATCCACTTGTTTCTCGGCACTTCTGAATTATTTCAGAATTTTAAGCAAAACTTAAGAATGATTTTTTTGATCTATGCCAGTGAGACTATGGCATTCCGATTGGGGTATTTTCTGAGGCTAATGGTAATGGGAAAGGGAGAGAAACTTTGGAACCACTAGGCAATTCAGATCTGGTCACCAAACACGGCTAAAACCAAATTCAAGTTTCTATTCTGAGTGGTAGTCTTTCACAATGCGATATTGGGGTGCTTACAACTTTGGAGGGTTAAATTTTAGTACATTTTTTTACCAATTTTAAACCTTAAAAAAACCCTTTTAATAATAACTTAGTATGGATATCAAACGAATTTATTTATAGTGTCGATTTGTTGTACTTGTACACTGGTACATATAGTTTATATAAAATTATACAAGTAGTTTTATCCTTGATGTATTTGAATGAAAATATTATGTTTTATACTTTTGTTATTCGGCGGTACATCCTATCTGTAAACCTCTCCAGGGACACTTAGTTATATTATGTGTAAGTAGATTTACTCTATTTTCCCTAAGCCGACTGCATATTGAAAATAAGTATGCCGGTTCCATGGCAACTCAGAATCATTCAATTTCTACAACAACATAACCTATTTATCCAATTTTTTACTTTTTTCCATCACTTTTGATGACTTTTCAAAGGAGCTGTTAAAGTTGTAAGATTCTGAGTTGTCTGGTTACCAAGTATGCCAGGGGGCCAACCGTCGGGAGATCAACTGTCATCGTCTTCCTTGCACTGTCCCAACTCATTGCCAAGGTAGGCTGTTGGGGTCGGCTCTTCTCGTTCTCAGGCTATAATATATTCTTCTGTTCTGGGTATCGCTTTCATCCAGGCCGTCTCTCTGTAATATTTTGGAGCATTGAGTCATCCAGGAGTTCTTTGGTCTTCCTCTGGATGACTGTCGATGAAACTACATAGACATTGCCTGCTTCACTGTGTGGTCTGATGGTCTCCGTCTTATATGCCCATACCACCTCAACTGTCGCTCCTCCAGCTTACTGTTTATGTTCACGAATATCACGAATGCGTGAACTTTTAATCTTATTTTTTAGTGATACTCTTGCCGACCATCTAAGCATTCGCATTTCTGCTGTTTCGAGTTGCCTAGAGTAGGAGTTGTACATAGTCCAGCATTCGGAGCCATACATCATCGCGGGTCTAACAATAGTCTTACATATCTTTCCTCTATGTTTTACAGGCATTTTTGGGTCAAACAAGATTCCTGTTACTATCTAAATTTCATCTATCCCAATCAACAGTCATAGAACCGTCATATATCTCCTTTTTTAAACATTAACTCCACACAGAAGGCCTTGAGAAAAATAAAATTTCCCTCAGGGCCTAAGTCATCTGAGATTCTGTGTGGATGGTCTTTTTGAAGAGAGGAAGGAATAAACATTGGTCTTGAAGAGATCCATGTTGTAGGAAGGAGGAAACACAGAGTCGATAAAGCGACCCGTTCTCATGTGACAAATGTCAACCGTGTTTTTATTATCTATTATAATATTTATATATTAATAAAAAAATACCTTATTTCGTTCACAATCAAACAAAATATCGTGAATGATTAAAAAATTATACATGTTGGTCACGCGTTTGGCGTGTTTCCCGACTATGCACCGGTGCCGAAGGGATCAATGACGCTAGTTCCTCGGAGCATCTTCCATTTAAATACCGGAAGAACAAGGATAACATTCCCACCTGACGCATGTGCTCTAAAGATTGCAATCCATCTGCTAAGATGGGTGAATCTTTTTTTAATTTTTTTTTAAATTATAATCTTTATTTATCAAGTTACACAGGTGATTGTGCTGTGCCTGTCTTACTAGAAATTCCCGTGTTGAGATCAGGCGCATTTTAGCATAAGTAGTTTAACACAAAAATAAGGATAACAACAACAATGTTATTTACTTTTAAAGTAAAAGTACAAGAACAATCAGCATCGCACCAATGGGAAAGCATGCATTAGGAGGTTCTAAAAATATTGTTAATATATGATCTGTCTTTGCTAGTGGTCCAAGACTTGGTATCTGATTTGTATTTTACATAATTAGTGTGCTGTCAAATGGTCAGTGGAAGTGTATTACAAAGTTTTGTTGCAGAGAAGGTACCTGAAGTTTCTTTGACCAAACGATGTTTTGGCGAAAGGGATAAGTAGATTTTGCCCTTTCAAACGGACCGCCCGCTTCTGCACAGAGTCGTGGGTACTTTTCAGGTATTTCGGAGCTTCAGACCAGAGGTGGCTGCTTACTTTCAAATTCCGCCACAACCAAATACACAAATGCGACAAAGCTATACAGGTATAATTCAGCGGTCATTAGGCGTGGTGCGCGCCCCGGGACAGTCCAGTGTTGAAGTGGAGGCGGGGGGTATGGTTGAGCAAGGGGTCCGCGGGGGTCCATTGAGCACTACACCATACACTATAGCACCAGAGTACTGCCGGTACCTTTTTTATAAATATTATATTATTATTTAATGCTAATAACTCTTTCTGCGGGCCCTCTCATTAGGGAGGTGCCGACGTCACGCCCACAAAGCCTCTCAAACTTTCATCTGAAATTAATTGATTTATTTTCAATATTCAGAGAAACGAAACTCTTGTACAGTGAGATTAAAATACGTTATTTTTCACATATCACTCAAAACTCTAGATTTTAGACTGCTCTGAAAACACTGTCGTTTTTTATAATTTATAATTATGTTTTCGTGGATGAAAAAAAAAGAAATTGTATGCACAAGAGTATGCAATTCACACGCAAAGTGAAACCATCAGAAAACTAAAGTAGACAAGAGTGGCGAGACTACAAAGCACAGCACAAAGAAGAGACCGATAGGCTACGAAGCACCGCACAAAGAGGAGACCAAAATGTGTTTCTTTTTAGTCTCTATTTTTCGTTTCATTAAGTTTCAAATCACAACGGTGCTAAAGAAGTTATCACTTCAAAAATGTGGTTATTTCAAAAAATACTGTGATTTTTTTCATTTCAACATGTTAAATAACAGAACAAAATGTGTTTTTAAACATTTTCGAAGCATCCTTTTTAGCTGTGGAGTTTTTCGTATAATTACCGTTTCGGTTCTAGAAATAAAAAGATAACATAATCATTACATATTTTTTAAGAAACTTAAAAACTTTATTTTATTTTGAAAAGCAATCACTTTATGGTTTGACATATTTAATAAAAATAAAATACTTATTTTGTGTAAAACCATGAGATTTGATTAATTTATTTACTGACCGGTTTCGCTTTGCTCAAACATCATCAGGATACAAATTAATTCTGATTTTAATTAATTGAAGTATTAATTTGCACCCGCTGATGCTTAAGCAAAACGAAACCGGTCGGTAAATAAATTAATTGGAACTCGTTGTTTTATACAAAATATATATCTTAATGTATCTTCGACTCTGGAACGTTTCGCTAATATACCAAACATATATTAATAGTCAATTAATTATTGTGAAACAACATAAATGAATTAAAAAATGTTTTTTTTTTGAATTGCTATTCAAGAGTTTTTCCCATCGACCACATAGGCCGTCATTAGAATAAAACTGATAATAATAATTTAAATAATATTCAAGATGTTCACCAAAGTTTGAGAATCTTTCTTACGACACCTCTCGTGTGATTTAACTCATAATTCACAAGTCGGTGTGATACAGAATAATATTCCTCGCCGCTACAAACAGACGCACAGATACACGATACATCTTCAGTCACAGTCACAAGCCATTCTATCCTCTACCGTGTCGGCTCGCAGTGACACTACAGTAGGTACTGAATATTCGACTCGTGGGTACATACTAGAAAGGTAAAGATATGATAAACGGCCCCACGTCCCAAGTAAATTTAATGTGAAGGGAGGTGCTGGTTTTTTAAGGTATGGTGTGATTGAAAACAAAGGTGGAATGTGAATTAAAACATCATGGCCTGCGACCTCCTTGGAGAAGTATTTTGAAATGATTTCTGGGATTGGGCGCAAAATTGAGTAATCTGAAAATATGTTGCCTGCTCTACGCTGATTTCTAACAGTACCTAAAGAAGATCTACAGTCTCTCGTATCTAGGATGAAAGAAGTATGTGTGAAGAATGAGTAAATGATGAATGTAAGTAAGTCTATAGTCATGTTGTTAGAAAGAGATAGTACGAAAACAATGTGCAATATAGTTGTGAATGTTAATTAATATATAATGGCCTGCGACCTTCTCGGAGAAGTATTTTAAAAGAGACTAAAAATCAAAAATCAGGCAATTTAAAACCTCTGGAGCGACATTCGAGATTTTTTGGTAATCATTTTGAATATTTTCCGCCCACATTAAAAAAATCATGCCTCCAAATTTTAATACAGACACACACAAACTGATTATAGTTCTATATAGCCAATGAATTCACCTATCTTTTATCGATTATCGCATATTCGTAGGATTTATAAAAAAAGATTATAAAATCGTAAACTTCTACTCAATTACTTACAAATAAGGGAAATTTTGCCAAAATTGGCAGCAAAGCAATCCGAGGTGTTTTAAATAGTGCCATATTATGGCAAAAAGCGCTTCAGTGGAATGGTAATGCGCGTTTTCATCCCGCGACAAAATATACCAGACAAAATATCCTCCAACAAAATATCTACTAAAACCTAACCTAATCTAACCTAACCAAACCTAACCTAACCTTACGTAACCTAACCTAACCAAACCTAACCTAACCACTCCTAACCTAACCTAACCAATCCTAACCTAACCTAACAAAAAAATGGGACAAAAATAATACAGACATCCTGTAAAGACACAAAATTATTGTAATCTGTGTTATTTTTGTCCCACTTTACTATTTTTTCATGATAATTTATCGTCTTTACAGGATGTCTGTATTTTATTTTCGTCTCATTTTTTTATTAGGTTAGGTTAGATTTTAGTAGAAATTTTGTTGGGGGATGTTTTGTCCGTAGGATATGTTGTCGGAGGAAATTTTGTTGGGGAATAAAGAAGGGAACAAATAATAGCATTTTTTTAAACGAAATTCCTAGATCTTGTAAGTACAACAACTGTATTCCAATACTAAACTATTTCAGTATAAAAAAAATCTAATAATCCAATAAATCATATTTATTTGCATTACAATAACGCGTTATGGACATTTTATGATCGTCCGTCCCTCCCAGCGAGAGTTCTGTCGTAAGAAAACCAGTTAGTCCACGATGACAAATCACACGTATCGAAAAACTACAATAATAAAAATTTAAACATGATATCCAGGCAAAAAATGGGCACGCGACTTGATCGAATTTGAGCTCAGGCCCAAGTCAAGTAAAACCTGTATTCAATCAGTTGTAGAGACAATGTTACTTCTTTGGTGTACGAAATGTTCCGCCTTTGGTGTACCTACAAAACTTGTTAATTATTTACACGGTGCTTTTTCACACTGGTCCCCATATGGAAACCATACCTTTGCTTGAAAAAATGTAGGTATAGAAGACTTTAATAATTATAATCAATGTTAGCATAATTATTCTTCTGTATGGGTTCAACATATTTCAAATAGCACAATTTACTTCATGATCTGTTCAATAACATTATGAACTCGACCCATAGACCCAGATTTCTTTCCATAAAAATACCCTCAACACAGCATCCCCAAAAATGACATGTTTGTATCTAAAGTAAAAAAAATACTATAGTGTTTCGTTAACAATAAATTTATCAAAACTGTGATTGTTTAAAAAAAATTACAAAAACAAACCAAAAAATCAGTTGGATCCTTTGTGCAATGAACAATAATTATTTAATATCATTTTTGAAAAAACTGAATACTAATTTTGACGGAATCAAAAAAAAAATTCTATTTTTCTGAATCTTGGTCTTCAAAAACTGTAAGTATAAAAGTTGAGTTTTGGCGTTGTAAAATCTGTACAGCTTTTTCCGCATGGATGTTCCATATCAACAGTGGTATTTTCAGCATGAATTAATTCAAGCATGGTATAAAAGAAAATTTGATTTAAAATTTTTAAAAAAGGATGAGGCATCATCCACTTAATTTAAACAATTTTAATGTCATCGTTCCTTAATTTAAAAAAATTCAATATCATCGTCACTTAATTTCAACAATTTCAGCGTTATCCAAGCAACCCTCCTTAATCATTCGGCAAAATAACAAATTCTTCAAATTTGGCAAATTCACTTTGTGGCACCATTTTATTAATTAAATTATTAAAACACTTTGTTTTTACCACAATAATCTTTATTTAAAAAGTCGACATGTTTCGAGAACGATGTTCTCTTCATCAGGACATTATAGTACTAAAAACTAAATTATCAAGCATAGAAAGACAGGCGAGGGTGGAAATGGAATTAGTTGGAGGGGGGGGAGAGGGGCGGAAAGAGGAGGAGCTTAGAAGATAGACAGGGGGGGAGGGGGTTGCTTAGAAGATCATAGACAAAATTACAATGGAAATATGTTTAAAATAGGGTTATTCACAAAATTAATTTGGTTATTAATAATATTTAAATTTCTATTGACATTTTTCCTAATTTCTAATATTTCTAAAAGATCTAATTGAAAACCACTAACGTTAGTGTGTAAAATTTTAAAACCAGTATTTATATCAAATGAATGGTTAAATTCAATTAGATGGTTAGCAAATTCCGAATAATTATTGCTATTTAGACATCTCAAGTTTTAGAAATATTAGAAATTAGGAAAAATGTCAATAGAAATTTAAATATTATTAACAACCAAATTAATTTTGTGAATAACCCTATTTTAAACATATTTCCATTGTAATTTTGTCTATGATCTTCTAAGCAACCCCCTCCCCCCCCTGTCTATCTTCTAAGCTCCTCCTCTTCCCGCCCCTCTCCCCCCCCCTCCAACTAATTCCATTTCCACCCTCGCCTGTCTTTCTATGCTTGATAATTTAGTTTTTAGTACATATAATGTCCTGATGAAGAGAACATCGTTCTCGAAACATGTCGACTTTTTAAATAAAGATTATTGTGGTAAAAACAAAGTGTTTTAATAATTTTATTAAATAACAAATTGTTTGACTTACGGCCTTTTTCAAATGATTTCTGCTTCCAACGTTTCTGTAATCTAAGAATCTATTCTAGAGAAATATCATACAGTGATCAATAAAGTCTTGGCACAAATATTCAGCTAAAAAACTTGTAATGATCCCACCTCGGGCTCGAACCAGCGACCTTTCTCTCTCAGATACTAATCTGCTAATTGAGCCACCCAGTTCTGCGGCTGTACAACATGTATTAAGCGACTTCGAGAAGTTTATTAAAAATATTTATGGGTTTTAAAAATTCGGTTTTGTTGCGTTTAACTTTTTCGACTTTCGTTCAACAAGATTTTATAAATGGTTAAGGGTGGAGCAATCTCAGTAAAAGACTTAAATATTGTAATATTTAATTTAAATAATACCGGATCTGGTAGATGAACAATTGATAAAAGTATAATAAGTTTTCAACATAACCTACGTTAATCGGCCAATTTAGTGCTATTTTTGTTAAAAATACTTAAAGACAATTTGAGAACGTAACAGTTGTTATAACGTTAGCTCTAAACAGGAGGCCCTGAAAAAAATTAATCCCTTTCAGGGCCTATTTTGTTTGGTGATGCTGTGTGGAGGGTCTTTTTGGAAAAGAAAAGAGAAGAAGTTTAGGGAAGGAAAAAAGGCATGAGGGGTGAGCAGGAATCTTGGTAAGTCCAGGAGCAATGAACGTTTGTGTCGAGCCCTTCCACTGGGGTGCAAGGCAATGTTCTGAGGGTGTCCTGCTGGATAAATCAAAAGGAATCCCTCAACCAGTCTGGCCTGATCCCATGAAACCGGGCACCCTTGCTTAATTACCAAGCATAGCGAACCACTTAGGATGACCTGTGGCAGAGGTGTTGGTTATCCAATAAAAAAATCTGGGGCAGTGGTATACATGCCCGCCTCTCAAATTGCAATCAAACGAAATAACTGATAATTAGTTATTAGTTTAATTAAGATCAGACTCGGATAAACTATAAAAATCAAAAACAACAAACACAATTGTTTAAAAATTGCTTAACAGTGTAGTTAAATGAAATTTATATTTGTGCAAACTTTGAAAGAAGGTGTTCAAATTTTTTATCCAATTATAGAAATTAGTTTTGGACATAAACAACTGAGAATTGCTTCAAAATCTGAACATAAATTGGATATCCTAAGATTGTCTTTTAAAATTTTTTAATTACTTACATATTTGTGTGAGAATTTCTATCAAAATATTAATAATTGTTTCTTTGACTCTCGGAGCAATACTTTTCAATTTTAGTCTCCAAGGCCCAGGCGATGACATCACAGAACCGACTCTGGGATCCGTTGAGGCCTCCACACCGCCGTGAATATTAATTCTCTGGTTTTAACGTTGCCGACGAGCCAAGGCGCATTCGTATAAGGGAGAACTGATTGCCTATATACCATCAGATGTTAGTCATTGCTGATTATTGCATTCCTAAACGGGAGGGCATTCGATGAAATGTGTATCGATGGCCGTGTTGAAAATGCGTCGATACCGTCATCATCTTTAGTAACCTCGGAGTACATATGAAATGATCAAGGTTTCCTCAAGGTTCTGAAATAAGTCCTATCTTATGTTCATTATTTTGATAACATTTACTTTCATCAAATATAATTTGGTTGAATCAATAACGATCGTTAGTCAGATATTTTCTAAAAATCAAAATTTAAGTTGATTATGATTAAAAGTAAACCCCCTATCTGGTACAGTACTCAGATTACTCGTAAACACCACCAAAACAATTATAATGCAGAAAAACTTGTGATGAATTTAACAAGATGTTGATGTTATCTGGGTCACTGATAGATAATTTCAAAATGTCATACTAATGTACTGGACCGTTGTGTCTTCAAGTATTTATTTTATAGCATATTTGATATTTATAAAACGCTGACACGTGTAAATATTTGATTTACCGTGACCATTCGAATATTGCTTTCCTCATTATCTCAAAACATAATATTTGGAGATGTCTGACTAATCAATTAGAGATCAATAATAGTAGTTGTAGTCATATTTTACTAATTTGACACATGGGTAACTCAGATCTATCCAGCCGTTGATAACAGCTTTATCAAAATTATTATTTCAGGTACTATGTAGAATGTTTGGAAATTTAAAGTAAATGGTTAAAGGCAGGAGTGTCAGAGGAATAAAATGGTCTATGATACATAAAGTCAGAGATACCCCAGGAAGACATGACATGATGAAGTGAGTCGCAATTTCTGAAAATTCTGTCGGAATTTCATTAGTCTGATTATTAGAAGAATACGTAACCTTTCTTTCTTATCCTAGAGAGGATATAGTTAGGTTAGCTAATCATCCAAAATTACGCGTAATCCTATTATTTCAACTTTCACAGATCTTGTGCCTTTCATATTTCCATCCTAGCTTCTTCCAAGACATAAAGATTTACCTCTGTGCTTAATTCTGGAGAAGATATGAATGATGGTTGGTTAGGTTAGCTAATTGTCCAAAGTCACACGTAGTCCTGTTACCAGATCTTGTATCTTTCACGGTTATTTTGAACTGTCTATCAAAATGATCGTTCATTCATATAAACAGGTAAATTACAACCCATCAACACCATCAATAAATTCTTGGATGATATAGAGAGACATCAAACGTATATGAATTCAACTGTCCCGGTCACATCCTAACGCCTGGGACGATGAAGATGGTTGGGTTTCATTGACAAACGTCGAAGAGGGACGTAATGATGATGACACACTGTGAGCCGGTTCTTGGTACGTGAAGACGCGTCAATGGCGGGTATGGGTGGTAATTGCGGAGTGGATTTGGGTTTAAAATGGCTAAGTGCGGGTTAGGGGGTACCACAGGGGTCAATCGTTGGGCCGGAATGCTGCTAATGGCTAATAGTACTTACAAATCAAATCTTTCGACTATTTATAGGGTGGTCTCCGAATTACACTATTTTAAATCAATTTCCGTTAAATATTTGTGATTTGTGATATTATAAAAACACGAAATTTTACAGTTAAAATGAAAAAATACGATATGCTTCAACAGAAAGTGTCTTAGCTATTGGAATTTGTTTTATTTTTTGCGTTACAACCTCATTGCTCATGCTTGAGGTCTATTACATCAACAATCTATATACATAAACATCAAAATATATTTTCTTGAGGATATATGAGTGAGTACATGTGATGTCTATGTGTTGCTAAACCATTCATCCGATTGCGATGAAACTTTGTGGATCTGATGTGTGCATTCCCGAAATGGTTTCTATATATAATAGTGAGTTCTGGTGTCATGAAATTATGCGTTGTCAACCGTTCTTCTAATTGCGATGAATCTTTGGGGATTTGATGTGTGCATGCCAGCGATTATTCCTATATATAATAATGAGCTCTGGCATTATGAAATTTGTATAAAAATTGCAATAGGTGACACGCGAGCTGTTTTAAAACTGAATGTACCGGGACTGTATGAATGGATGCGGGAGGGGGGAGGGGAACTCGGGAGGGGGCTTAGCGGGACGGAGGAAGCTTTTCTATACTTTTTTTTCTCGGCTTTTCTCTACTACAATAAGCATATATTATACATATAAACCTTCCTCTTGAATTAATATATCTATTGCTGACAAGCGCATGAAAATCCATTGCGTAGTTTAAAATATCTAAGCACACAAACATTTTGAGCGACTTCATTTTATACTATGTAATGATGAATTTTTTTTATTTCTCGGCTTTTCTCTACAAAATAAGCATTTATTATACATATAAACATTTCTCTTGAATTACTCTATCTATTGGTGAAAACCGCATGAAAATCCGTTGCATAGTTTAAAAGATCTAAGCGCACAAACATTTTGAGCGACTTCATTTTATATTATGTAATGATGATTCAAACATTTTATAAGGAATCGACGATCGCCAAACTTTTCAACTAACCTGTACCAAGTCGCACTGATAAATTTCGACAAATTACATATCTTCGAGTGTTTTTACTTGAGAATGATTACAGTCAGAATAGTGGGTAATTATGCGATCGTCCCGTGAATATATAAATGTGTATAATGTCACTGCGGCCAATTGATTCTCGAATCCGAGGGCGTCAGTAATGACGATGTCGCGACGAACAACATAATGACCCTCGTGGTAATACCCCCTAAAAACACTTATTGATTCATATTTTATTAGCCTTTTTGTTATACGTCATATCCGGCTTGAAAATCCGAGCAATTTTGCCTGTGGAGCATTTTTTGTCGAAATAATTTCATCACTTTGAAGCAGAAACGTTTTATCTGAACCGCCAAAAACTCACAAGCAAATTCTTCTAATCTTCAAATTTGCATTTTTATAGATCAACTGCACCTTTTACAGCTCAAAAAATCACTTCCAGCATGAGCTATGAAGCTGTTATATATTGCATTAAGTGTAAAAAATCGGTATTTTAACAGACTTATTGCTATCATCAGAAAATTGATGTGAGGATAAAATGATGTATTAATTCCACCGGTATGTTATGTTAGGTATTAGGTCCAAAATCTTGAAAAAGTTTTTTCCTTTAGCATTGGTGTATAGCTGGAAAACATGCAAAATACGTGACCAACATTGGTAAACATTGGTCGAAATTTGCCGCAAATATCAACCGTCCGTGAACAGATCAAACACCGCTAAACCTAAAGTAAACTATGTATTGCAATCATAGTGATAGCTGTTTCGACTGTAAATTTCATCACTTGCAAACACAGCATTGTCGGCATTAACACTTCTGCCATTGATCACGTTCATGGGGTGAGTTTCGTCAAGGTCTTGGCAGTGGATGCGTTTGCCCACCTACTGCGTGATACTGGTTAAGGAGCTTTTTGACCTCTCCAGCCAGAATCTCTCGACCTATCGCCTTACATCGCAGTTAAAGAAATGCATTCATACGTCCGTCACTCCTGGACACACTGACTCCCAGATTCCTACCCACCTCATACCCTTTTCCTTTCCAGAACTACCTATTTCCAGAAAAATCCTTCCTTTCCTAAAAAGATCCTCCACACAGCGTCCCCTAAGATGAAATAGGCCCTAAAGGAAATTGCTTTCCTCAGGGCCTTCTGTTTAATGAGTAAGATTAAGAAAGAGACGCTCAGATGGTTTGGGCATGTAGAGCGAATGAACGAGGAAAGGAGTGTAAGGAGAATATATGACGCAAATATTAATAGTTTATTTATTTATTTATTTAATACATGAAAAATCGAAAGTACATATAGTTTTTTCATGATATTTCACCCTCCATGCTAGGGAAGACCCTGTGTTATGGCGGGTGAAGTTTACAGTTTTCGGATTACATTCATTAGTATTGGTTGAAAATGTTCACTAATTAATACTATGCACACAGATTCTTCTACAATAAGAGAGTTTATGTTGGTATTTTGGATTATAAGAAGAAGGTAATAGTAGGTGAAGACGGGGACGCCCGATAAAGACATTCAGATACTTGAGTCGGGCCATTTCAAGAGTCAGAATAATAGAAGAGCATGTATGAAACGATGTATGAATGTGAATGAGATAAGAAGTGAGGGTCAAAACCGAGTTATTTAGCGGTGCGTCCTCTGTCCCTACCCTTTCGAGGAAACGGCGTGGTGATTAATTAGTTAGTTATTTACTAATAATTCAAACACATAATCACGTACAATGTGAATTTAGAACGGGTTACCCCAGTAAGTACAAATTCTTTTATAAAAACTTAAAAAAAAATATATCGTTAAAAAAGAGAAGATCTATCCCCCCGCTTTAAAAGCTAGCACTATATCTAGCTCAATAATCTAAGCTCGTTGTGTGGCATATCGGCTTACAATAATTGAGATACTCAACCTATTAAAAATTGATTTAAATATTTAATTATTCTATCACAAACAATATTGGTTGATTAGCATACGAGTAGGTCTAGACCTGCAGCCAGATACCAGGTACCTACCTGCTTTGTATTGTCTCCATTGTCTATGGCTGTGTTATTATTGTCTGTGCCTACTATATTATATATGTGTCGTGGATGTCTTTGTGATAAGGTAGCGACTTACTACTGCATTTACAGTCTATACCTCCCTGGGAAGTCTTACGTAACTTTATGGTATCACCATTAATTTAATTATGTTGTTGATACTATTGTTATTGTTAAGATTTTTCTTGAATTGACTGGGTTCATTGAACTATCACGAGTATGTGCAATACCATATTATTCATTGTGACTGGCAGTTACTAGTCACCGTATCCAGACTGGAGAGATTCATGAAAATGCAAATCCAAGAGTACTAACTGTCAACGTATGTGGCTCCATCTTTTGGCATTATTAGCTATTTGCTTTAATTCGGTTCTATTACGGTAGAAGCTTAAACTTCGGCAACATTTGGAGTTTTTGAGTTCTAAATAATAATTTCTAGATGTTTCCCACGCCGAAACGCAAATTATATGAAATTCCCTCGATAGAAAAAAATCGCAAAGTGTGCTCCGAAAATTAATATAAACACGTTAATTTCACTTATTTTAGAAGTTACATGAATGAAAAAAATCTCAGTGTTTCATTAAATGCTGTTTTAGACAGCGCCTAAGAGATTTTTGCTCTATTCTAAACGAATCGTGTTTTATTAAACATTTTCACAATTTTCACTTCAATTTTGTCGTTTTAAATATTAGCGCGCTCTCTCCAACATCCATAATTACGTATCTCTCCATCTTATTCTTTTTGAGCGGGGTTATGCCGCCTTAAGACACCAACTCTTAAAAGTAACTAACGCCAGATATTACAGCGCTCGTAATCCATGTCATCGCGTACAAACATCAAAATAATACGACAAACGGATAGTCTTTTATGAACGCCTATTAGGCTTATATCGAAGTAGTTTTAATAACTAATAAATAGTAATTCATGTTTTTAAGTAGGTAACTATAACACCAGCACACTACAGGCATAGACAAGCCATTGAAAACCATAGAAAATCATAGAAATTTGACAGACGATAACGCAAGACGGATGCCTTCCGATTCCCGACGGATCTTGCCTTTTTGTCTCTGTCTGGCGCTGTTTTTAAAGCAAAAGATAACACTAAATTTACAGAATCACTCTTCTTCACTCGTGACAATCACTTAAATCTCAAATCTTCACCTGAATTATCAATTGGGTAACAAATGATAAAATTAATTAATTTGTGAAATAAACAAATCAATCAAATACATTTTTTTCGAACGATAGGATTTGAACACGCGACCTTCGGATTACTAGTCGAATGTCATAGAGTAGAGTAAACACGATCGTTATACGGTAATGTACATTTTGGGGTTACACAACAGAAGTCCCGCCGCTTCGGCATAGACAAACAATAAATCACACTGCACCGGATGTGTGTTTGCTCTGAAGACGAGCATATCCTAAAATGAAGCGCCCGTTGCAACGTTTAAGGTGTGCGGTTTGGAATTTTAAATGAGTTGGTAATTATTTATTTTAATTCTGACATAATTTATGTCCGTTTATTGAGCGGCGGATTGGGTTTGTTTTGACGTGAATATGGTTCGTCTAGAGTTCTCGATTCTAGTTATACGTAGATATAGTCTGTAAATTAAGAATAGAAAATATTAAAAATGGAACTACAAAATTTGTAACACCAATTTAACTGTCAAATATTATTTAATAGCGCAATGACACTGAATGTACAGAACACTGTCACTCACGCTTTAACGTGCAGCATTTTTTTGTTCTTAAATAAAAATAAATCAAATCGAAGAAGTACTGTTGTTAAGGTACCGTAAATTTGATTAAGTGATGTTGTATAGAGTGATTTGCTTTAATTTAATTTAACATAAATTTGAATTTAACAGTAGGTAGAAAGGAAGAATCATTAATGGTGAGTTTAGTTACACTACTTTTAGGTCTGAATGAGTTAAATATATTCAGATCTAAAATTAGAGACACGATCTAAAGCCCGGGCAACGCTAGTAAGTACTTAAGCTAGTATTAAATAAATGTGAGCAATTTATAAAGTGTGCTTTGTATTTTATTACAATATCGTTGTTCTTCATTATGCTAACACAAAATTGCAAACGTAAATGTAAATATACCTTTTCTTTTTTTTTTTTTTTAAAGAAAGACAAACATTCCCGGATTACGCATAACCCAGCAATGTTTGAAACTCTCCTACTACCATCACAGAAAGCCGAAAATGTTGCTTGTGTTGTGATGGAGGACTTAGCCAGCAGAGGAATCGAACATGCGACGCCCGGGTGGGACCCAAGCGCTATGCGCACTCAACCACTGACCGGTCATATACGTGCAGTTTTAATTTTGAGATCGATGGGTATCTATATTAGTATTCTTTAGTGGGTATTATTAACTAGCCTAGCCCTCGACTACAGAGGTACTGTAAAAACATTCAAATCTTACGACGAGTTGTCGTGCATTTTGAACAATTTTATATATCTGGATATTCTGGGGAAACCGACAATTTTCACCTTGGGCGTCGAGACGAGAGTATTACCGTAATTATTTTTTTGAGTTATTATGCTGTGCTGCACTACCTACTTCTTTAGCCATCATTTCGAACAACGTTAGAGTATCCATCATCACGGCAAATTGTGGTGAAGTGTGTGTTTATGTACGCAAAAATGATACATCTCAAAATATTGCGTTGTATTCTTTCAACGATATTGATGTGATTATTAAAAACTGATGACCATATTATGGAGTTATTTTCAAAAATGCTTCTAACAAACATTTTTAATTTATTGTAATTTGAATATACAAGTATTATAAGAGCGGAAACCACATTCGCTCCATCAATCGTCTTGAATTCAAATGCAGAGTAATTCGCACGTAATTTGTACAGGTTTGTTGGAAAGACGTGCAAATCACGTATCAGCTCACTGCAACGAATACTTTACCGTTTTTACATAATAAATAAGAAAATTATTGATCCTGGCATACGCGTGGCATATCATCACGACCTCTTCCCCATCAACAGTGCGCAGTGCGCAGTGCGCAGTGGACAGTGCGCTCATCATGCATGCTCCGCCTTGCTTAATGTCAACGCCAAAAGTATTTCGGTACTAAGCGTTGTTGCAGAATATGCTAGATTGGATTTTTTGGTTAAAAATTAACAACGGTCAGTTAATAATTGTTACCTTTCTAATTTAAAAAAAAAAACACCATTCACACTGTATTACGGTAGATAAATGTCTTTTGTAAAGTAAATAACAGCCAACATCGGTCTTGTCTTTTTTTTACACATGGACATACACCCCGGAAGCCCGGAAGAAATGTGGAGTTCCTCAGGGATCAATATCAAGACCATTACTATTGTACTACTTGAAAACTAAGATAGTTTAATCATCTAATAATTTATGCGATTTCTTCATAATTCTAATTTTTCATTAGCTCCACACAGGAGGCCCTGCGGAAAACAATTTCCCACACGGCCTATGTCATCTTTGGGGATGCTGTGTGGAGGGTCTTTTTTAGGAAAAGGTAGGGGAGGAAGTTCTGGGTTGGAAAAAGGTGTGAGGGGTGAGTAGGAATCTGGAGGTCAATGTATCCAGGAGTGACGGACGTATAAATCCCCCCAATTGCCGTACAAAGCGATATTTCGAGAGAGTCAGGCTGGAGAGGTAAAAAGATCCGGCCCGCCATGCAGTAGGTGGGCAAACATATCCGCTGCCAAGATCTGGGCAAACTTCATCCCTATTAACTCGGGCACCTCTGCTAAGTCACCTAACATAAGGAACCACTTGGAGTGACCTATGGCTGAGGTGTTGATTGACTAGAAAAAAATACTAAATTATTTTGTTTTCTCTCCACTAAGTCTTCTTAAAATATCGTTTTCTTGAACAGACATCGGAGAAAAAAAGTCAACAAGTCATATCAATTAGAAAAAATAAAGAATAATGTATTAAGCACGATCGTGGAAGTATGCTTTAAAAAGTCATCAATACTTTCCGCCAAATATTTAGCCAAATAAAAGAATTCAGAACTCGACAATTTTTCTTAATTCCAAAACTGGGAAAGGGAGCATTAAATAAAATATTTAGTCAATTCCAGGGTAAGATCTATCTAGACTTTTTTAAGTCAATGGCATTTATTATTAAATTTGACCTATTCAATATTCCGTCCGTTTTTCAAAAATACTTGTCACACAACTACCGTAGGTCATTATGCACTATTTGAATTCAAGGCGTAGAGTCCCGAAATAATTTACGAGTTTAGGTTTCCTGTGGCCGCGGCGACATGGCGATACTGAATGCACTATTTTTTTATAAACGTCTGCTTCTACTTCTTCGAAATCTATCCGAAAATAAACTTTTTGGAAAGCATCCATCCTGTCGACCATATAAGCCAATATTTTCTAGTAAGGTGTGTTTTGATTTTAGTGGAGGTACACTTTCAGATCCCTGGCACTTTGCCTTTTGGTTGATCAAAATCTGCAAAGTAGCAAGAAAAATTATTATATTGACTATTGTGTTTGTCTTAAGCAGTTATGCTTCGATTGCCTCAAGATAAACTATGCTAACTGTAAATTTCCAGTTAATTGAAAGATGAAAGCCTGTTGGAGATAAACTTAATTTAGTAACGTAATAAGTACTTTGACTCAAAAATATGAAAATTACAATATTTTGGTTACATATTTAAATAAAAAATATATGTTTAGACTTTTTAGATGAAGACCCTGTACCCTATGGCTTTGAAATTTAATTTAGTTAATTGTTTTTTTTTGCAATTCGATTTATTGATTTTCCATTTTCTTATATTAAACACAGATGGTTTTCTTGTTATTTGGTTATTATCTGTGCCCTGCGGATTTGAATTCAACATTTTTTTAATATTGTTTACTCCTTTTTTATTATTACCGATATTTTTTTGTTATCTCCACACAGGAGGCCCTAAGGATAAAAAAACCAGGGCCTATGTCATTTTTGGTGATGCTGTGTGGAGGGTATTTTTGGGGGAAGGAAGGAGAAGAAGTTCTGAGAGGTGAGCAAGAAACTGGAAGTCAATGTGTACAGGAGAGTTCAAAATATCTCCCTCAATCAGTCTCTCCCGATCCGGTCCACCACGCAGTAGGTGGTACGCAACTGCCACTAAGACCAAAACAAACCTCAAAAAATGAACCCGGCCACCCCTGATGAGTCACCAAAAACGTAGCAAACCATTTGGGGTTCGGCAGGGGTTTTAGTTATCCAATAAATAGTTTCTGGGTTGGCGGTACCCATACCCGCCTCTCATTTTTTTTACTGAAAATGAAAAAATGTCCTGGACAAGCAATTAGGTGGAGTCAAAGGGAACTTGTTGGTTGTTTCAAATAAAAAAATAAAGATTTAAACTGTGCATAGTCGATAAATATCTACTCTAAAATCATGCCCAACACGGTTGACATTTGTCACGCTCGGCTCTAAAAGCTCGATCTGTTGGCCTCTATATTTCCTCCCTCCTACAACATGGGTCTCTTCAAGACATTCACGAAGATGATAGACCCTGAGAGAAATTATTTTCCTCATGGAAAAAAAACAGACAAATTGCTATGATAGGTGCTTGAGAAAATAAACTCGGTTGATCTCCACTATACTGCAAAAGATTTTCTAGCAAAAGAGAGTAAATCTGGTAAATGAGAAGCAGTGACGACTCAATCCCCCAAGGTGGTCTTCACGCGCGCGGCATCTCCCATTAACGACATGCCCATACGAGCTACGCGCAGCCGCCTTCATTTGCCTATGAGCACTATTACACGGTGTCTCTTCGGCGGCAATGGATAGAAGACAGTAGTCGGTAACCAGCGACAGAATTTAGTCTTCGGCAGTCTAAGCACGGACGACGGGCGGCGGTCGGGTCGGGCGTCCGGCGCGTGCGATATAACGGGGCGAGCTTCTGATGTCAGGCCGCCGGGAGTCGATAATTACTTCAGTTAAATAACACATCGTAGACTAGCGATGAATACTTTAATGGCAGTATTAACATGTCCACGTTTTATTATTATTCTTTCAATTCTTATGTACGTACCAAAATTATATTTTTATGTAAGTTCTAAACATATAGTATTGTAGACGGTCCAAAAATCAAGTAAGGCAGCTATTTAGTTTGAGTAGAAACTCATTGAAAGAGCTAGCGGGACTAGCGACAGGACACTGTCATATCAGGAGAGACATATGTATCTATTCGTGCAGCTATGGGAGTTAAAAGGATAATAGATGTATGAAATATGAAGAAGCACGAATTCATCTGTGAAATAATGTACTAATGTTCTGCTTTGATAGGAAGAAAAATCGAAACCAAATTCACAAACCAAAAGAAATTTTCAAATATCAACAGCACTGTGTATAATATGTATAAGATTATCAAATACAATAATTTCAGTTGTGAGTCTGTCTGTGGGTGATTGTAACACAAGTTCAATGAACTCAATTTTTTTAACTCCTCACAGGAGGCCCTAAGGAAGGCACTTTCATCTTTTGGGAGGGTCTTTTTGGAGAAAGGTAGTAGAGGAAATTTTTGTAAAGAAAAAGGTATGAATCCATTACTCCCACTGCAGTGCAAGGCAATTGGTTGAGAGAGTCTGGCTGGAGGTCAAAGTTCTCCCTCAAACGGTATCTCTCGATCCGGCTAGTCACGCAGTAGGTGGGCAGATGCATCTGCCGCTAAGACCTAAACAAACCTCACACCATGAACCCGGGGTCACTTGCTAAGTCACCAACCATACGAACCACTTGGGGTGACTTATGGCATGGGTGTTTGTTATCCAATACATGGATACCGAGGTGACCTTACCCATACCATGTATACATGGGTAATTTAAAATATACCGAACAATAAGGCAAAGGTATTGGTTATATAATAAATGGTTCCTGGGGTAACGGTACCCATCCCCATGCATACATGTATAAAAACTAAATAAAAATATTGCGTAATTTATTTTTGGGGTGTTATGACGTGTTGCGTTCCCTCCTTTTTTAACCACTGTTTCGGACAGCATTTCAGTGTCCATCACACATCTTCCCTGATGATGGACGCTGTATCTCCTGTTCGAAACGTTAGCTAAAGAAGGGGGGAACAAAACACGTCATAATACCCCAAAAATAAAATTTAAAAAACTATTTTTAGCCGTGAAAAAACATAACTAAAAGTTGCGTGTTCAATTTATACTAGATCTGAATAGCCATAAAAATAATCCTATCTGCGTCCCTGCGGATAGTTGATATCTCTCTCCACACGTAATTTTCCCTCATAATTAAAATTCTGACAGTTTCTGTAGAAACATGTAAGAAATGATGTTTCAAAACCGGATATGGCTAAACGTAACCCTTTCCTTTATCCCTGTTGTTCCTTTGGCAGGCTTGCATTATCCCACATCCTTCCGGCACACGTGACCACGTTATTCCTGTTTTCAGGATACCACTTCCGGCCGCACAACAAACAAAAAACATCTCATTTCTTTTGTCTTTCTACAATTTACCTTTAGGTTTCTTACCATCACGTACAACTAAGAACACTGTGATTGTTTTGTTCAAAATTAGCTCTTGTCTTTCAAACGTTTGGTTTAATAATATTAACAATAATGGTCTTAAGACACGATTTGGTCTATTGTTTATAATTTTATTATAATAAATTGCATATTTTAGTCGTGCACTTACTATTTTAAACAACTGCGGTTATGCATACAAAATTATATTTTGTATTTGGTTGAAGTCGAAAACGTTGAATTAACAGGTTTTTGTCTTGTCCGCTCGTTGTAGTCTCTCGTATGGAAGGTACCCGTAAAAAAAACTGAATTTTTACGATATGATTTTAGATTTTCACGGCCAAAAGTATTTCGTTATTTGTTTTGGGGGTTTTGTGCCGTGCTGCTTTAACGCCGTCTTTAGCCAATGTTTCGGACAACGTTACAGTGTCCATCATCAGGGCAGATGTGATATAATGAATATTTACCTATAATTTTGTACTTTTGTGGTTAGTTTTAGATCAATAGTAGCATATTTCATAAATTCATGTGGTCAAGTTGGTTTTTAGGGGCTATAAAGAGAAAGTAGAAGATGCTCTCAGTATCGCCCTGGTGAAAAACCATTTTTTCAGAATAGAAACGCCGCTTGTAATGGCTTTAGTCGTATTTGGTTAGATCTGAATTGCCAGATACTTCCCCACCTTCCTCTTCCCCATACTCTTCCCCTCTCAACTACCTTCAGTCTCAAAACATACCCCAGTTGGGGATTACATAGTCCAACTGGCTCCAGACAATTGGTAGCAGATGGGATAATTTTGCGGTATTCGCATAAAAAATAGGAATTGAACCTACGACAACTGGGTGGAAAGCTGTCGCATATGTTCGCTTAGCCACTAACTGGTCACTTGTGTACATGTACATTCTTATATGCATTGCGATGCTTTTAAAAATATAGATTTAACTTTAACTTCCTGCAGTTTAGTGGGTACCCAATATCGTTAAGAAACATTAATGTAACAATATTGTCCTTCAATACTCATATTCAACCTCAATACAGATTTCTTGTGAGTTCACAAATTGAAATGTTAATAATGTGAATACTGCACAAGAGTACCAACACCTCCCAACCGCCTGGAATCAGTGAGACTATGGCATCCCCAATCGGGGTATGTTGTTAAGCTGAAGGTAGGTCGGGAGGGGAAGAAGATGGGGAAATTGAGGAGTACCTGGCTGCAGCAACGTTTTTATTCTGAATGGTGGTCTTACATCAAGGCGATATTGAGAGTATTTTTCATTCTGGAACGTGCCGCAAATACGCCTTGTATTATTTTAAATTGTGAAAACTTTCTGAGTCGCTACACCTTGCCCCTTCGACATAAATAAATAAAATAAATAACACAAACTTAAAACATTATTATAATCAGAAACTAACGTAGATCAGAACGTTTGCTTCGGTTCAAAGAAACGTAGGCCTTAATATTAAAAAAAAAATACAACATGATTTATTCAAAAGTTGTAAAGATATGTTAGGGCGTGGGTCTTGTAATTTTGTATTCCCAGAAAGCGGTCTGGGTTCGGGCATCAATGACAAGAATAAAGGGTAAGACTCGCCGTGTAATAGTCCAGTAATTGAATTCAACAATATAAATAATTGGAGACTAAGTTCCCCAAAACGTATGATTTCATAACCTTTTATTTTAAGGGTGAATACTTACATAATATTTGTTGGAATGACGATTTCATATTTAGAAGCCTTCGTTTTACTGCAGCGGCGCACATTATCTTTAATAACAACTCATATAGGTATAACAGAAATCGTTGTGTCTCTCTTACTATCATAGTAACATGAAATAAACGGCGTTAGAAAGAAAAAACACCCAAGTTTTATATTCAAATCTAAAAATTAACCACAAAAGAAGTCAAATTTACACTTTTATGAAATCAAAGTTTGGGATCGCAATGTTTTATCGAATATTTTTACAGAAATGACAAAAAAGTAAGGCAACAATAACTTTTATAATGCTTTTTTTTTATAAAACATGTATGTGTTTTTTTTTCGTTATCAGTAATTTTAGTTAGGAAAAACCTAAGATGAGCCATTTTTTAAACTTTTTTTATGTTTGCATGCAAAATTTTTATACATTTTTTTAACATTAGCTTCACACAGGAGACCCTGAGGGATTTTTTTCAGTCATCTTTGGAGATGCTGTGTGGAGTGTATTTTTATGGAAAGGAAGGAAAGAAAAAATTGAGAAGGAAAAAGTGTGAGGGTTGGGTAGGAATCTGGGAGTCAATGTGTCTATGAATGACGGATAAATATTCTCACTCAGCCAATTCTTCCGATCTGGCCCACCACGCAATAAGTGAACAAATGCATAAACAAAGCTCACCCCATGAACCCAGGCACCCCTATTAAGTCACCAAACGTAGCGAGATTTATGGCATTTGAAAGCGTATTTTATTCCCTTTTAAGCACAGTTTTTAGTTTTCGGATATGTTCAGAAATATTCCATTTATTTAGATTTTATCGCAAAGCGGAAATATTTTGAACTTCTGACAAAAAACGAGATATTTCGATAAACATCGCATTAATCATAATTTTTTATATACTTTTAATTATCTCAAACCTGTAATAAGAAACATATTAATAAAAACATAGTTTGTTGATCTCGTCGATGTGATACACCGCACGCCCGTGAATTATTCCATTTTTTTATGTGTGTACGCACCTCGTACTGTGGTAGATGGAGGTAGGAAGGCTAATACCGTCGGATCGGGTATCTGTCATTTGCTGGGCGGTACCAACCCGCCCTCCATTAGGACCTACCTACCTGCCTGGATCGTGTTGCATGCTATAAGTGTGTGTGTCTGTCTGTGTTATGTATGTACACCCATGCTAGACCACGGAGATTCAAACCCCACGCTTAAATAAATTAATTAAAATTATACTCTTGAAGATATATGTATTTAGCTTTCTAATAATTGTTAGTGATGTAGATTTGGTTGATCTTATGAAATTTGAATCTGCTGCACAAATGATACTCATAATGCGACATCTTCTCTTGTTCGCAGTACAGTCGAATATAACACTACTGTTTGGTCTCCTCGATTTAAAATTCACTCCGATTCTATTGAAAAAAATCAACATAAATGCCTAAAATAAACTACAATTTGGGATTCGGGTATGCGTTCCGCCACTCCTGGAACCATTTATTGGATAACCAACACCTCTGCCATAGGTCACCCCAAGTGGTTCTCTACGTCTGGTGACTTAGTAGGGGTATCCGTGTTCATGGGGTGATTTTAGTCCAGATTTTGGCGGCCGGTGCGTCTGCCCCTGCCGTGTGGTGGGCAGGATCGTGAGAGATTCATTGAGGAAGGCTTTTATTCTCTCTAGTCAGATTCTTTTGACCTATCGGAGGGATGGATTTATACGTCCGTCACTCCTGGACATACTGACCACCAGATTCCTACCCACCCCTCACAGCATCCCCTAAAATGACGTAGGCTCTAAGGGATATTATTTTCCTCAGGACCTTCAGTGTGGAGCTAATGTAAAAAAAAATTGATGTATTTATCCAAGACACCATCTAGATTGCAATTAGTTCGGGAAGAATCTTGCAATCATACATAAAGATAGCAGCCAATGTAAATACGCGTTTAGACAGTGAAGTTGTTTGTAGTTAAATTATGATACAGTTAAGGGAATAGGGTCGTATTAGCTCTTAACTGGATCATACTTCGACTAAGAACTACCAACATTATCTTTAACGTAATTAAAGTACCCAGAAGAAGCGTGTGATAAAGCATTTGTTACATTTAATGCACGTCTAATTTATTCGTTTTCAGCCAAACTCAGTACAAAAAGTGGGCTCTTGAAATATTTGAAATGTATTAAGAGATATGTTCACAACTTTGTAAGTAAATACGACTGTAATAGTCGTCCCTGATGGGAAGAGAACCAATATGCTGTTAAGTCTCCGGGACTCGCATCAGCGTGAAACTTGGTCGTTAAACTTGACGTAAATTTTAAACGCTCGCAAATAAATACGTCAGTTTTAAATGACATTCGGTTTGGAGCGGTAATATTGGCAGCCCGACTTAACAGGTCTCAAATAATAAAATGTAAAAAACAGGCAGGTTTTAATACAAGAGCTACTTTGAAGGGATTTAATGTTACGGTTACATTTGAAGCAAGTCGCGTCTGAGATAAGTTATGAATATTAAGAAGGAATTATTGCGACTTGCGTACTTCTCTAATTATCTGGAAGGCTTGTAATATGGACTTTGTTACAGTTTTAAGTATGCGTCTGTGCTGTGACGTGCATTAATTTAGGTCAATATAAATCAGGGAAATAAGAATGATTAATTCCGCGTAAAAGCCCCAAATGCTCACAAACGTATTTTTTTTAAATATTAGATCCGTACAGGAGACGTTGAGGAAAATATTTTCCTTCAGAGCCTATGTCACCTTAGGGGATGCTCTGTGGAGGGTTTTTTTTAAGGAAAGGAAGAAGAGGAATTTCTGTGAAGGAAATAGGTAAGAATCTGAGGGTCAGTGTGTCCAGGAGTGACAGACGTATGAATCCATCCCTCCGACTGCGGTGCAAGGCAATGGGTCGAGGGATTCTGGCTGAGGAGGTCAAAAGACCTCCTCAACCAGTCTCTCTCCATCCATCCCGCCTCGCAGCAGGTTTCAGACTCATCGGCTGCCAAGACCCTGAAAAACCTCACCCCATGAACCTGGGCACCCCTGCTTAGTTCACTATCAAGTCACCAAGCGTAGTGAACCTCTTGGGGTGATCTACGGCAGAGGTGTTGGTTATCCAATGAACGGTTCCCGGTGGTACCCATACCCACCTTGAAAAATAGGCTCGTCTGGAGCCAGTATAACTTCCCCACCATCCTATTTCTCATCTCTGTCCCGTCCTCACTACCTTCAGCCTTGCAACATACCCCACTGGGGATGGCGTAGTTTCACAGGCTCCAGACGTCCCAACTGACTCTTGTACGGTATTCACATTTAAAAAAAACTTCTTTTAATACAAACAAATCATATATTATAAAAACGTATGCATTTCTACGAAATCAGTCTCAAAATTGCAAATTTTAGATGTTTTTTATTCTAAAATAAACGCATTAGTCACATTCGAGCGGTTTGAGTAAAAAAAAACTACCTTCTTGATCTGTTAAGTTCGGGTTCGGACCCTGAGTTGACGTTTCCATAATGACAAGTCATCAATCTGACTAATTCTCGTCAATCAGTCATGATTTGTGCTCTCCGGGGGGTGAAGGCGCATGGTAGAAGCTTCGGAGTCGATATTTGATTATATTTCTTATTGTGAGGATATCGCCACAGGTTTTTGTGATGATCAGATGGGACAAGAGAACGGTTGGAGACCAAATAAGAAGTGAGGGATAGAAAGGTGACATTGTTTGATGTTTTGTGATCTTAAGACAGAAACGTTTTTTTGTTTGGTCGTGGACAAATCGATAGTTTCTGATGCTTTTCATAAATATTTTTCGATATTGATCGACTTTATTGTATTTATGAAATAAATATCATTTTATTGTTTTTAAAAACGTCGTAAATTAATTGTCAATTAGAAAATACGCATACATTATTCAATATATAATAAAACCATTTCGTCGTAAAAACACATACCTAATGTTTTCTTATTTGGGGGGCGGGTATGGGTACCGCCGTCTCAGGAACCATTTATTCGAAATCAACACCTCTGACATAGGTCAACCCAAGTGGTTTGCTACATTTGGTGACTAAGCAGGGGTGCCTGTGTAAATGAAGTGAGGTTTGTCCATACCTATCTCGGCGGCGGATGCGTCTGTCCACTTGCTGTGTGGCAGGCCGGACCGATACTGCATCCATACTCTGTGACCTCTGCAGCCAAATTCTCTTGACACATCGCCTTGCACTGCATTGGGAGGGATGGATTTATACGTCCCACTTGTACACATATATTCACCCAAAATTCCAACCTACCCCTCATACATTTTTCTTTCCCAGAACTTCCTCTTCTTCCCTTCTCTAAAAAAATCATCCACACAGCATCCCCAAAGATGACGTAGGTATGTCGTGAAGAACTATTTTCCTCAGGGCCTCACATGCAGAACTAATGTAAAAAATAATTATAATAACTTACCTGATAAAAAGTAATAACAATAACCTAATACATTAAGAAAAATATATTTAAAAAGATTTTGAAATAAAATACTGAAAAGCTCTATTGAATTCAATTTTTTTCAATTCGATTTAATTATTTTCATTTTAAAAACAATACAAAATTACAATTTCAAGGCGTTTCTGAAAGAGAAAAATATTTTAAATGAAATAAACATTTTGAAAGTCCAGCCCATTTGGTTAAATCATGTATTAGCTATAACACACATGTAAATTAATTTTAGTAGAGATTGTACTGCCCTGAAGAAGCTGCGGTTGTAGCGAAACCCGGTCGGCATAAAGTATAAAAAATAAAAGTAGTGTTTACAAAGTTATTGTTTTATTTTAAATGAAATAAACATATTTACACTAACAGCAACAAACATAAACAACAAGCTAAATATGTCTATCATAAAATATCCAAACTTATTCAGATATTTCTTTAAAAATCGTTTTTTCAAATCTGCTCCAATCTCATCAAAGTCAACTCACATCAAATCTTAAAATGATCTACGGGGTACCTGAGACCCCAAGCAACAGATTAATTGCCCTTATCCCCCTCGTGACACCCGCAGTTAGTCACCCCAGAGGGTTAATGGAGCAGATAAAGACATGAACAAGTGGGGTCTTTTGTAGACTTTAACAAGACTATGTGAAAATATTTTGTATGGGTTTTGGAGGGTTAATTAATGGCGAGTGATTTAAAATGTATTGCAACATAAATCTGAAGTTCAATTAATCAATTAGAAGGAGTATTTTATTTTATTTTTTATAACAAAAGAGTCCCAGCTGCTGCCGCCTGAAGCCAATGAGACTATGGCATCCCCAATTTGGGTATGATGTAGAATGAATGTAGTAGGGATGGGAAGAGGTATTCAGTTAAAAAAACAAGAATGGGAAATACATCTGATCTCAAAAAAACCTACGTAATGCCCGGGCAATGCTGGGATCTTCATCTACTCAAAGATCAAATTAAATTAGATAATGATTGTTGGTGAATGCTTTTAAATATGTATTATATTCAAATAGATGCACTTTATCTAAATTATATTCGATTAAATGAAGACAATATTAGCGAAACTCAATCAAAAATCTGGAAACAGAAAAATCAGAAAAATATATTGGCACCTCTGGGACACGAACCCAGGACCTTCGGATTTCCGGGTACCAACTCCGCTAAGGTGTCCCAATCCAATTCGGTCATCTTTAACTGAATCTGTATCGACTAAGAACCACCAACATTATCTTCATTTTATTGGCTGCTATTTTTATGGATGATTAATATTGCTAATATTGTCTTTATTTAATTAAATATTACAATTTGATAAAGTTAAAAATAAAAACAAATTATATTCGATTGGATTGCATTGCAAAACGAATAAACTTCTTCTTCATTTTCTTCGATGGCGCTACAGCCCATATCGAGCTTCGGCCTCTTGCAACAATCGTCTCCAACACCTTCTGTCCTCAGCGGCTGACTTCCAGTTTGGTACCTGGAGAAGCTGTCCTGCATCCCCTCTTACCTCGTCTCCCACCTCAGTCTGGGTCTTCTTACTTTTCTCTTTCCACCTGGGTGTCCAGTAAAAATTCTTTTTGGGATGCGTGTATCCGGCATTCTCTGTTAAAAAAAAATAAACGAATAAACTAATGACTTAAATTTGCCTGATAAAGATGTGCCTCTCAATATTTTACGTATCATAAGCTAATGAGAGTTTTCTCTTTCTTTTCAGGAAAGAAATGGCGCTCCTTGACTCCTCAGGACCGTCGCCCCTACGTAGAGGAGGCTGAGAGACTGCGCGTCATCCACATGACGGAGCACCCCAACTACAAGTACCGGCCGCGCAGGCGCAAGCAGAACAAGGCCAGAGCTCCCGCTCAGGGCCCCGCGCCCCCTCCGCCTCCGCCACCCCAGGAGATTGACCACAGCCGCTACCAGCCGCCCAGGATGTCTCCTTCATCAGCTTACATCCCCAATTCATCTTCCCTGTCTCCAAGTCTCGCTCATAGCAACTTCGGATCTCCGCATCGCGTTGATTATGGACAAAACTCAGACTACCTAGCACACTCTCCCTCGCAGAACATGGATAGGCATCAAAAGATGATGAACATCAGCAGTCCTCTAGCGCATTACTCGTCTTCTGCATCAGTTCCACTTGGAAGTCCCGATGTCTACCAGAAGATGCAAGAAAATAATGCGTACTCTAGCTCTGGGTTTACTCTGTACCAGAACTCTCCACTAGCAAACAACAGCTATGATAATTACTCTAATGAGCCAAAAACTCCACAGTTTTCTTCTAGTATTCACATCTTGCATACTCCAGAGTCTTCTCCCACGCAGTCTCCTGAACCAGAAGGAAATAAGGCCGTTAAGATCGAACCAGATTCTAAAAGAAAGTCTTCGTCAAGTCCTAAAGGGTCCGATAAGTCAAAGTCTGCTTCTGATGATACTGCCGCACTTCCAACTCCAGAGATGTCTCCGATGGAACACGAAAAGGAGAACTTCCATTATAGTGATGAGAAGAGACAAGCAGCTCTCAACGCGACGCTTTTGGCAAATAATCAAAACAACAATCTCAATCTGGCGACTCTTTCAAACGTCCCTTTGTCTTCAAGCTCTCTTCATCCTCCTACTTCAGGATCTCCTTCTGTACAGAATTCCTACCAGCACAAGATGCCTCAGTCTATGTCGGTGGCGTACAGACAAGCGCCAGCATTAGCTTACCCTAATCATACAGCACCCATCACAGCTATGGGTATGGGCAATGGCATGTACGTCATGTGTACTCAGAGAGGTATCCTGGATCAAGGACATATCGTAACAGGAACATTCTTCCCCCCTGTTGCCACATCCCAAGACCATCAAACTCTCGGTGCGTCGCCGGCTATTGGAACACTTGCAGGAAGCATGTCTTCGGGACATTCAATAGGACTTCAACAAAGTTCTGTTTCTTGCCTGGACACCACGACCATGAGTTACTCAACAAATACTCTGTCATACCCTGGGTACAACTCGTACAATCCAATCTACAAAAGTGACGTCTACTCTCAGCTGCCTTACAAAACCGAGGCTAAAGAATACCAAAGTCTACAGTACGACAAGTCAAACCATTACGCTTATATGAATAGTCCATTAGGAGGAGAGCACGCCAGCTATATGCAGCAGGATCAAAACCAAGCTAGGCAGATCCACAACGGATCTCCAGTATCCGATGTGGATACAGGAGAATTCGACAAGTACTTAAAGTATTCAAACACTGACAGTGTTACAGCAAACAGTCCTTTATCGCACAGGTCTTCTGGAGACCAGGTTTCGGATCCTCGCGATGGTGGTTCATCAGGAATGGACACAAACCACAACTACCAAGATAATAGGAGCGTGCATGAGTACCAAAGTCCTCACGATATTTATTCGAGAGATCAATACCACAATAGCATGGATTATAATACTGGTCAACAAGAATACCAGAATCCTAGAACTGGGGAGATGTACGCTACTGATAGGACTTATGGATTCGTCCCTCCTTTAGGTCACACTTCTGTTATTCTTCAAAACACGCAGATATTTCAGGGTAAGGCTGCTGAAGTAGGTGCTCAGGTAATTGCGGCAGGTTCTCCCATAGTTCCAGAAACTCCTGTAGCTCCAGTTCTTAGACCAGAAGATGACTTCAGCGTCATCCTGGCTGGTGTCAGACAGACTTGTTACAGCAATTGACTAGAGGAAGAAGATTCGGTGATATTTTGATGGATCTCTCTCTGCTCCGGTCATCTTCAAATGTTGTGCAGGAGTCTTTACTATAAAGTGTTAGAAATTTCACAAAATCAAAAAGCTTCAATAAATTTAACAAGTTGGGCGAATACAGGTCCCATAGCCCCGCGAACTCCAAGTGTTTCACTACGCTTGTCGACTTAGCAAGGGTGTCCGAATCAATAGGGTGAGGTTTGTCTACGTCTTGATGATGCAGGCAGATCAGTCGGATCAAGAGTGAGTGTTTGAACTCTTCAGCAGGACTCTCTCAACCCATCGCCTTACAAGGTAGTGGGAGAGATGGATTCGTACGTCCGTTACTCCTAGACACATTGACCTCCAGATTCCCAATCAGCCCTCACACCTTTTTCCTTCCCAGAACTTATTCTCCTTCATTTTTTTTATAAAAAAGACCCTCAACACAGAATCCCCACAGACAACACTGGCTCTGAGAGATTTTTCTCAGGGCCTCCTGTATGGAGCCAACACAGAAAAAAAAACTTTGTTCTTATTCGACGTTTCGGACAATATTAAAACATCGTTATAAGTCTTAAAATAATACTTCCACTTGTTATAGATATCACTTATTACAGAGTTTAAATTTTTCAAAAAGTTTGCATCTATCCTACCGACTAAGCAAACACATTTTAATAGGATATCTTTATTTTCAAAAAATAAAACGCATTATTCATATTTTTACGGTTGAAATCTAACAGTTACATTTGAATTTTACAGAAATTCAAATGTAACATCATCATTAAATGTCTATTCAGCGCCATTTTTTTGTTTGTTTGAAAGGTTCCCGTTAAATGCCGGTTCTAAATCCATTTTTCCTTTTGAACAAATTGTGATCAGTAAAAGAGAAGTATCATATTGTTAAGCATGTGAGCTTATTATTTGTAACAAATGTTCAAAAAAAAAAAACTACATGGCGCTGAATGACTACTTGATGACAATGTTACATTTGGAATTGTGTGAAACAACTTGGCATGAAAGCTTTTTTGTATTGGGAAAGATTTTCGATGAGTTTTTGAATATCCAAATAATGTGTAAATATATATAATATATAAAGCTTTCAATAATGAATTTTAGTATTTGGTTAAACATGAGTAAATATCTGTATAAATTGTATGAAAAATATATATTTAATATACTTTGGGTGCTATGAAAAAAACTGTGTTCGTTTTGAAATGATATTAATATTTGGTGCCTCAAAGAAATATAAATTTATTTATTTCCAATTTAACGAAGACTTTAAAAACGACCAATTATTGTAGTTATAAAATAAAATAAAATATGTTTAATAGGTTCTTTAAAAATATATTAATAATACCTACTTTTAATGTTTAAATTATCCTTGAATTAAATGTTTTATAGTTTCCTTGCAATGTTTATTATTATTAGATATATTTTTTAAATAAATATTTTGTTATTTTTTAAGTATTGATTTAAAAGGAATTTAAACATTATACCAACAGAACAATATTTTAATAATTACTTTCATTAAATGTAAATAATGTATTTATATAAATTTATTGTTTATATTATGTAATTATTCTTAATATTTATAAGAACACTTTATATGTTTTTAAATTTTATTCAATCAAATTAAACATGTCTAGTTACTGTTCGGATTTATAAAATTTTGTATAAAAAACTTAATTTTAGCTAAAAACATCAAATTTTATACAATAATATAAATATTGCATATATTTTTATGTATTATCTCTTATGCTTCCATTTTTGTAAAATATTATGTATGATTTAAATTTTTTTCTATAAAATAGAGGTATTTATTTAAAAATAAGTAAAATTTTAATTTAAGACTAGTTATTATATTATAAAAGATTTTTTATTCCAAATATTCCCGATATTAAAAATCATGTTAGTTATTCTAGAGTTAAACATTAGAACAATTTATGTTGTTAAATGCGTTATATATAATAATATTTAACATTTCAATTGATATTATTAAATTGTTAATTGATTTTAATATTGCTGGAAAAACTTTGAATTATTGAAAAAAATGATAAATGATTGTTGAAAAAGTCCTAATAATTGATAAATAATTGTTAATTGATAAATGTTTGTTGAAAAAGCCCTGATTATTGGTAAATGATCGTTGAAAAAGTCCGGATAATTGTTACATGATTGTTGAAAAAGTCCTGATAATTGATAAATGATTGTTAATTTTTGATTATCGATTAATGATTGTTTAAAAGCCCTGATAGTTGGGAAATGATTATTGAAAAATTCTTGATAGTTGATTGATGATTGTTGAAAAAGTCCTGATAAATTGATACATGATTGTTGAAAATTCGATAATAATTGAAAACTGTTTGTTAATAATTGATTGGCGACCGTTTAGTCCAAGTAACGTGCAGCGAGCTTTATCGGACAAATTTCTCCCGATAACGATTCTTGTGATTATTTGGAAGCGTCAATAAATTAAACATTTACAAAAATATGTTGAACAATAAATTGTGACAATATTGAAATAAAATATATTAGAATATTTATACAATACACTGTGTGAAGATAATAAAAAAATCTATTTTCTAAAAATGTTTATACATAGTAACGTCCTATTTTATATAAAACATGTACTCATAAATTTTTATAATTATTAAAAAAATAAAATGTTTTGAACCTATGACGTCCATGTTTTTATTTATTTATTAATCCTTATTAAGAAAAGTATAAAATTTGTTTTGTTTTGATGGTACATCATATTTATACTTTTGGATAATGCATATGATTTTTACCCTTAAAGACATCAAATGTCCATTCCTTGCTATCATTTCAATAGATGAAGAACATAAGGTGATTTTATAGTATTCAAACAAGGAAATTTTAAAATTATTTGGAAAATTGACGACCAGTTCACATAAAGATGATTTTTGGAATGCTGAACGTAGGGAGGCATTTATAAATATGGCGATATAAAAAACAGGATACATATTTATGTTTTAAATATATGCCTGATGATGGACACTGGAGGGGACCCCACCACTTCGTATCCTCCTTTACCTCACACGTCATGACTCTATTTTATTGAACGAAGCTACATTTATTTGAACAACTCTAGACCCTCCAATGTCCATGCATACTGGGTTAAAAAGCAGTATACAAGTACTTACATTAACATAATACAAAATAATCAAAATACAAAGAATACGTTTTGCCTTTTTAAACGACTTCGAAAAGGAGGAGGTTATCGATTCGATGGTATTTATTTAATTTTATTTTTATGTTTGTTACCTCAGAACTTTCGATTGGGTGAACCGATATTGATAATTCTTTTTTATTAGAAAGCTGGTGCTTCTCGTGTGGTCTAATTTTAATTTGGTTCAGTTCTGAAAATGGGATCCATGAGAAAACCATATATGTCTTAAATTTGCAATAAGTATGTGCTCGACAAATGGACGAATAACTCAATATTACGCCAACAGATTTCGATGATTCTTTTTTTGGAGTTAAACTTCTTTACGCACGCTCGTCACTAAAAATCAAAAAATAAACAAAAATTTTAACAAAACAAAAAACAACTTAAAAAATGCACTAAAAAGTAAGAAAATAATTTCGTACGATTGTTATTTTTGGACTCGGTGTCAGCCAAGGTAAAACTACATACATAGGTAGTTAGTTATATGTAGGTGAGATGTGGAGATCTTGGCTGACACCGACTCCAAAAATAACAATCGTACGATTTTTTTTTTTACTTTTTAGTGCATTTTTTTAAGTCTTTTTTTGTTTTGTTAAAATTTTAATTTATTTTTAAATAAATTGTCTAATTTGCATACTTAACGTCTTGCAAACTTGATGTCGTTCAAATCGGGCAATTTTAACGGTTTTTGGAGAGTCAGTCCCCATTTCCTTTAAGAAGTAAATAATCAACAAAACAAAACCTCTGCCATGGGTAAGCCCAAGTGGTTCGCTACTTTTGGTGACTTAACAGGGGTACCGACTATATGAGAGGCCAGATCGGGAGAAACTGGTTAAGAGAGACTTTTTGACTTCTCTAGCAGGGCTCTCTTGGAACATCACCGAGTTGGAGGGATGAATTATTCATTCGTCATTTCTGGATACACTGACCCCCAGATTCCTACCCACCCTTCATACCTTTTCCTTCCCAGAACATTTTCTCCTTCCTTTCCTAAAAATACACTTCACACAAAGATGGCTTAGGCCCTGAGGGGAAATATTTTCTACAGGGCCTCCTGTATGGAGCGATTGTAAAAAAACAGAGTATGTAATTCACACGCGGTAGAAGTGAATCCGACACAATACAAAAAATAGATAAGAATGGGGAAGCTACGAAGCATCGCACAAAGAGGATTCCAATTATACTATCACATTCTCTTGCAAGCTACATCCTATTGATGTATGTGTTTTGTTCGACTCTTTTTAGTGTCGCTTTTTATCGTTTCATCGAGTTTCAAATCACAAGGGTGCTAATGAAGAATTCAATTTAAAAAAATCACATTCCTCATTTAAGCAGGTTAATATTTTTCTTTCGTGTGGCCTTCACATAAAAAAAACACCGTTATTAAAAAAAATCGTAAGCAAATCAATGATGTAAAATAATATATTATGAAAATGATTTGTACCATTGGAATTAAACAGACTGGGAGGAGACCCATTATGTCAGGTGTGATGTATGGACAGGGGAGATGTGCCCTGTGCTGTGGGCACACCGGGCACGCGGGCACGCTGGCACGCGGGGCACGCGGGCACGGGGCAGGGCGGACACTCCCCCCACCGTTGCGGCAACAAGAAAGGTTGGAGCTCTTCGGAACATATGTTATAAGAAAAGGAAGGAACTGTACGATTTGTAACTATCAATATGTATGGAGTCAACAATACATTTAAAAAAATAGTATATTTTGGGATCCTGTGAGGAGGGTCTTTTTAGGTACAGTCTGCAGGTGAGCACGCCATTAAGACCTAGACAAACCTCACTCATGAAACCATGCACCTAAGTCACCAGATATAGTGAACCGCCTGGAGTGATCTATGGCAGGGATGTTGGTTATCCAATCAATGGTTCTTGGTCGGGCGGTACCCATACCCGCTTCCCAAATTATTAATCCTCTATTCTTACTTGGACATGGCGTCTAAACCAACTCGGCTGTTATGTCCTATATTTTTCGGTTATGTCTTATTTATTATTTCTGAATAAAGTAATCAATTCAGAAGCAACAATATTATCCTGACGGCCGGCGTAGCGCAGCGGTAAGACGCTTGACTCGCGCACCGAAGGTCGCGGGATCGAATCCCGGCGTGGCAAATAAATTTTATTTGATTAATTTGTGGTATTTCACAATTTATTCATTTAAAATAATAAATAGTATATTTGCGGCACGTTCCAGAGTGGAAGATACGCTCTGTATCGCCCTGGTGTAAGACCACCATTCAGAATTGAAACGTTGCTTGAAACGGCATTAGCCGTGTTTGGTGACCAGATCTGAATAGCCAGGTACTTTCCCACCTTCCTCTACCCTATCTCCTTCCCTCCCCACTACCCTCAGCCTCACAACATACCCCAATTGGGGATACCATAGTCTCACTGTCTTCAGACGGGAGCAGTTGGGACTCTTGTGAGGTATTCATGTAAAAAAAAAAAAAAAAAACAACTAATTTTCCCCATGTATTTAAATGATTACAAATTTCTTTAACGAATTTATTTGTTCCATTTTTTATTTTAACTACCTGCGAATCTCGCACTTCTTTTATTTTCTCCCATTTATTTCTTTAATTTCTACTTCATTGTTTTTTCCCGTTTCTTTTAACACTTAAGACTTTTTAAAACTTTTACCTTCAAAGTCCAAACGAAGCAATTAAAACCAACATCATTTTAGAAGCTCGATAATAATAATTTTTCAATTTTCAATTAATTTGTATTTTTATTTATTTATTTTATTTTGTTTCGTAAAAGATTATACATTATTTAAGAAATTTTTTGAATGCCCAACTAGGAGGATTCTCGTTTTAGGACAGTCAAATTAGGATGCGTTTTAACATACGGAACATGGTCTGTAAATAATATAAAAAACAAAACAAAAATAAAAGATTAAAACAAAGTGACTGTTCTTTGTTTAGCAAAGTTTTTTAAAAACAATATTAATTATTTAGGTAGGTACTTAATTACAGAGGATTAAAACATATAGATATATGTAGAACAAACGTGTAAGCATTGCATATCATAGTCCTACACAGATGGGTTGTATAAAATAAGAAAAAAAGAGAAGAGAAAGAATTAAAAAAAAATAATAATAATAATAACCAATTAATACAGTTATACAAGTGAGAACTAGAAAGAGAACAGAAACAATAAAATATATCAAACAATTAATAGATGGTTATTACTGTTGTTTGATTAGTATAGTATTAAAATAACAATAAAATAATAGGTATAATATGTAATTTTAACTGGTGTTGCATTGCATAAGCCTATTAACATATTTTGTATAAATATAAATAACAAAGAGAAGAAATAGAATAAAATAAAATATGAAATTAAACATAATATTAACGTAATAGGTAGGTACATATATACACATAATGATAAAGATTAGAACATAAAGGTATCTTTTACATGTTTTTTTTTTTTTTTTGAGTTTTTGTTGTTGTTTTTGGTTTGTGTTTGATTTCATTTTTTGTGTAGTAAAAGTTCACTCTCCTTTCTACCTAATTGATGAAACCAGTAAGTGGTCAATTTACGAACAACACCTGTGCTTTCATTTTTCCAAACATCAGGCATTAAGTTGTATAGTTTTGGACCTAAGAATGAGAAGTGTCTTTGAGAGAGAGTTGTTTTAGTTGTGAGTGGTACAATTTGAATTTGAAATACACATTCATATTTCTAAATAATAAAATGTTAATATCATAAATGATAAAAGGAAGGAAAGAACTGTACGTTTTATAAAAATCAATCTGTATAGGTACAGTTGTGCAATCCATTAAAAAAAATTACGAAAATACTTTCAGAAATTTTTTGATTCAAGACTTTTTTGTCTCTTCAGCTGTCTATTTTATTTACGAAAAAAACATTGTCAAAAAGCTTGCTTTGTTTGGTTTTAAGAAGCCCAAACTCAAATAATATTTAAATGTATAATGGTAAATTTATAAAAAATAATTTTTTCACATTACGTAATAAAAGCATGTCCAAAAAGGGGTTTGTATGTAGGAGATTGTGAAATTTAAAGCAGTTTGTATATATTATGCCTGCTACTTTATATTTTTTTTATTGGCTTAAAAAAAGACTAATTAAAAAATCTATTATTTTAAAGGCAAAAATATGTGTTCTACTCGCAGTATTTAATTAAAGTTTCTAAATTTTTTCTTAGCGATCTAATTTACAAACCAAAATCGTTTTTTTTTTTTTTTTACATTAACTCCACACAGGATGCCCTGAGGAAAATTATTTCCCTCAGGACCTATCTCATCTTTGAGGATGCTGTGTGGAGGGTCTTTTTGAGGAAAGGAAGGAGTGAACATGGGCCTTGAAGAGACCCATGTTGTAGGAGGGAGGAAACACAGAGTATGGTTTTGTATTGCTTGCATCACCAAAAACTCATTAAAAAAAATCAATCCTTTAAACATCTATCTATCAATAAAAAAGGAATCATATTGTGCAATCAATATGATTGCTTTTTTATCAATCGTCCAGTTGATTAGTCGAACATCTCCGAAAAATTGAAATTTTAATTGAGTATGCAGTTACATGCAAAAGTGTACCCTCTATCTGGTACAATACTCAGAGTACTTGTAAACACCACCAAATCAATTCTCTCTCTCTCTGGTTTCAATCCTGGGATTGGCTTGCAGCAATTTCCTCTAATCTTCTCTTCCATTCTTCCCTGTCTTGTGCGGCTCTTTTGAATTCTGCATATGATGAGCAGCGCACGTCCACCAGCAGGTCCTCCAGGTACTCTCAGCGTGGGCGTTCCCTGGAGTTTGTCCCCTCGGTCATACCCATAGCATGCAAGAAGCCTTCTTGTCGTATTACATGGGAGATCCATCTTGCACGCCTTTTGGACAAGGTCCTGAGCAGGTGCCTTCCTCCTTCGATTCGTTGGAGAACCTCCTCATTTGTGGTCTCTCCAGGAAATTCCTAATAGTCTTCTATAAGACCACATCTCAAAAGCCTCTAGTCTCCGTTCATCTCTTTCGGATAGGCATCATGTTTCGCAGCCGTACATCAAAATACTCCATACATAGGTCTTGATGAGGAGTATTCTCAGTTTTAGGTCTACATCAAATCAATTATAATGCACGAATACTTGTGGTGAATTAAACAAAAGAATGCTTTCTGGGTTACTTTATACCTAGTAGGAAATTTCAAAATTTCATACTAATTTACCAGACCGTTCAGTCTCCCAGTGTTATTTTATAACATATTTAATATGTAAAACTTATGGTGAATATTATTTTATGGTGAGTGCTCGAATATTGCTTCTTCATTATCTTAAACCTTAGGATTTGGAGATGTCTGTCTAATCAACTGGACCATCAATATGGGGTTGGTTTGTTTTGAAGAAATTACCAGCAAACAAAAAATTATTTTTAATAAATAAAAAAAAAAACTGTGCAGTTCACATGCGGAGAAGTGTAACCTTCAGAAAAATAAAATATTCAAGAGTGGAGAGATTACGAAGCACTTTTATTATCAATGTGAAGGATGATTTCTTCCATATTTTTTTGTCGAATTCCAGTGCACCTTTTCCTATACATTTGGTCATTTTATTAGTATTTGTGTTTTCTTCTTCAGAGTCGCTAGATGTCGTTTTCTTTTGTGTTCTCTTTGCCTGTTAATTTTGGAGTGTTTTGAAGATTGGATATCGATTTTAAAAAAATAATATTTTTTTATATTTCTTAAGATTCGATCCTTCGGGCGCTTCATACCACTAGACCAAACGAGACTTTCGTAGAACCGTGGAATTATCGTATTATAAATAAATAAATGTGTTATTGCTATCTTATTCTCTCGCAGGCTAAATCCTATGGATGAATGAGTTTTTCTATTATTAGTGTCGCTTTTTGGTTTCATCGAGTTTCAAATCACAACGGTGCTAAAGAAATTTTCACTTATGACTTCTTATTTTCACAAAATATTTATACGCACACAGCAATATTACCCGATATTCCCTTAGGGATAGGCAGAGAAACGACTCCTAGATAACGTATTATATAATAAATTTGAAATAGTGAATAAATCACATATATCCTGTCATTTGAATTAATAATTTATAATATATTACGGAGCACTAAGTACAGTGCTTAGTTGTGTAGATTGTTTTTGAACAGAATTAATGTAACTCGTATCACAGTCGCAGAAATGGCTATAGATAATAAAGGTATGTAAAAGAAGGAATTTTATTTTCAAAGCGCAAGTCTAATGACTTTTATTTGCTGCTGGGATATTTCTCAAACTGTGGCGCGTGAAATTTAAAGAAAAAATAAAAACCTACATATTTACAAAATATTATACTTTTAATAAATGATTGCTCACAAATATAATGATGGCTGCCAATATCAAAATGATTTTTTTTTATTAATAATACGGGTTAGATAAAAACGACAGTATAAGGTAAAGGTTTCTGTAGCACAGTTGGCAGATGCGTTACTCTCTGATCTAATCTACGAAAATTGTTAAAACACAGGCTTTTGATAATATACAAATGATCTCTATCTATATTTATTTATTTATTTATTTATTTATGCATCTATACAATAAAGTTAACATTTTTTTTTGGCCTTGCCTGTTTCACTAGGAAATCCTGTGTCGAGACAGACTAGTTTACAAATATTTTTTATAAATATTAAATAAAATACATTTTTCAATTAAGTAAAAATATTTGACAAAAAATTTCAGGTTGGTAGTAGTGGTAACAATAATGGGATAAGAGGATTATATTTGGGTGAGGTGACTAATGCACGACCTTTTTCGATGATCCGTTTTTTTATCAGAATTTTGTATTTGTTAATATTATTCGATTGTCTTGTTTTGTCAGGTAGGTTATTGTATATTTTAGACCCAATGTATTTGAAATTTCTTTGACCAAATGTTGTGTTTGTATGAGTTCTTTGGTTTTGTGCCGCGTGTTTACAATATTTTGGGTATTTTCATAAAATGTATTTGTTTTATTTTTAAACAGATGAGTTAAGATTGTTTTTGTGTAAATTTGTCCAATATCTAATACATGGAATTTGTTGAATATATCTACAGTACTTGTTATTATGGGAACTTTAAGAATAACTTTCATAATTAATTTGTGTGCCTTCGATAATGAATCTATAGCGGATAGTGTTGCACCTCCCCATGCGATTATTCCATATTCAATGATTGATTGACAAAGGGAGTAATAAACAATTTTCATAGATTTGGAATCTAGTATGTTTCTAATGTTTTTGAAGAAATAAATATGTTTTCTAAGTTTATTCGTGATGAGTAGGCAATGTGTATTCCACTTAAGATATTGATCAAATGTAAGACCAAGGTATTTGATATGATCCGTTCGATCTAGGCAAGGACATTGACAGAATGTATCATGAATACAAGAACATTCATGTACTTTTATTTCAACATCTTGATTAGGTTGAAATAAAAGTACATGGGTAACCGGACAACGCATATATTTAGTGTTACTATAGTAATAATTAGTTATAAACTGAAAAGCATATAGTATTAATTAATTGGAAAAAATGCGAGATTTCTTACAATCAAACAGTTCCGTGAGATTCGTAAGATAAATTATTGTAAAATTAAAACTGAATAAACACACTTTAAAAAAAAAGGGTTGGGTAATGTTTAGCCACAGCAACGTGTGGCCAATAATGCGGATAATGTTAAGGTGAAGTTATACGTGAAATCCTATTTAGATACTATTTAGATTAATCTTTACGACGAATTGGCTTACAGTATGAATATCAAAAAATATGTTACGGATAAATTGAAGCTTTTACTAGGTTTTCTATGTAACAGAATTACAATAAAATTATTATTTACATAACAACAAAAAAATAAGCGTAAACCACTAAAAAATATGTTTTTTCATGACTTAACTATAAAGTAATACAAGAAATTTTTTTATAAAAATACCCCTTTATGGATAAGATCATTTTTGAGGTTTTCTATGTTCTAACTTTTTTTCACTCTTATAAAATTGTGGACAAAATAAATAAAAACCACGTTTTCGCTTACTTGCCTCGCGCAAATAAGACGCTCGATTGCAAATTTTGCAGGCACGAGAATCGAAATATTTCTAGCTTTTAATATTGCAGGGTAGTTCGCACTAGAAGAGATGGAATTTTGAATGGCTAAGTTCCCACTACTAGACTACATTAAGTAAAATTCGTGGAATCTTTGGGTCTCAGCGCGTGAATTTTGGAAAGGAAGAGGTAACCTCCATTTTTGGAAATTTTGCGTTTTGAAAAATGTTGGATAATGGGAAGAAGCTTACAGTTTGAGTGCCAGTGAGCCTGCCAGTGGTGGTAACAATAATAAATCCGGGTCCGCCTTGCCCCGAGCCAGGGCGGGCTCAGCGCTATCTGCAAGGGCGGCATCTGACCGCCTGGCCGCCCCGGGCCGGGGGCGGGCGGCAACCAGGGCGGCTCAACCAACCCTACCTGTGATCAACTACTCGTTTACACACAGACCGAATATTTGGAACTTATTCGACGTTGTTTTATAACGATCTCTGGAATTGGAATAACTTCGTATATATGTGTATAACAATCATATAATATATGTACTAATAATATATACATGCCTCTACTGAAGTATAAAGCTGTACTAATTAAACAATTTAGCTGTACATATTTTAATAAGGTCACTGTATAACAGGTATTTTCTGTTTGTTTCTTCTTCAATGCTTTCACTAACTTTGTACTAATATGTATTATTCTTTTGGTTTATTTACAAGTAATCTTTTGGTTTATTTATGTATTATATATGTACTATTTTTCTTTGGTTTATTTGGAAGTAATCTTCAAATTTTACATTTCTTCCTTCTTTCTATATTGAAAAAAAAACATACACGAAAAGGACACTGTGTCGTTAATTATAAATTATTAAATATTTTTTGCCTCAGTAAGAAAGATAAAGTTATTTGGCGATGATTTTTTGATTTATGTCCCAATATAAAACAATCATCTGTAAATTAAATTTACGCCTATCAAAATGTTTCTGTCAATTTGACTGTCCTAGAACGGGAGAATCCTAGTTGGACAGTCAACGCTTCTTTGTACTGATGTATTCTTTGTAACAAAAACAAATAAATAAATAAAATAAATAAAAAATAAAAATAAATGTCAGTTCGCCAAGAAGAAATTTTATACGAAAATAATTTTTTGAGATGTCTATATTTGAAAAGCGCATAAGAATCCCAACTACTCCCAACCACCTGGTGCCGGTGGGACTATGGTATTCCCAATCGGGATATGTTGTGAGGCTGAAGTTAGTGTGGAGGGGAAGGGGATGGGGAATTACCTGGCTGTTATTTAGGTCACCAAACACGTCTAAAGCCATTACATTTCAATTGTTAATGGTGGTCTTACACAACGGCGGTACTGAAAGTATATCCACTTCGGAACGTATAAATTAATAAAATTTATTTGGTCACACCGGGACTTCAACCCGCGCTCGCCATATTGCTAGTCGAGAGCCTTGTCCCTCTACCACGGAGGGCGTCAAATGTCACTTTGACTTTTGATTGATTCGTTTTACAGAGTTCCTAAACATGAGTTTACTGACTCTAACATAATCATGTATTGGATTATCTAATGATACTTTATTTTTAATTTTATTTTTAGGTGTGATTTTTAATGAGAGTAACTCCTATACTGCGGCTGTATGCAGGTTCTTATTCCTTCCTTTGGTTTTTTATATTTAAAATTATCATTTTCGCTATGTTTTAGAGGATAGTAGGATTAGAGTGGCCGGGTAGGCCGGCGTAAAATTTGGTTGCTTGTGAGAAAATGAAGTCCTTTATCAACGGAATGTTGGAGTCTTTGTGGAGACAAGAAATTCTACTCCATTTAGTCGCATTGAGAGCAAGTCTAACGGCTTTGTTTTGAAAGGTTTGTATTTGTGGAATGAGACTGGGTGCCGCATGCCCCCAAACGGGACAAGCATAGATGATGCCGGGCCTTATTGTTTTTTTATATAACAGTAATTTGTTGTTCATTGATAAACGACTTCTTTTTCCCATCATTGGATACGGTGATGATAGACATTTTTTTGCTGCTTTAATTTTTCCAGTTATGTGTTTCTTCCAGGTGAGCTTGGAGTCAAGCGTTACACCTAGGTATTTAATTGAGTTTTCACATGGAAGGTTTTCCCCAAACAGTCTAATGAATGGGGGCCGTCTTGGCTGTGTCTTTGAGAAAACGTCAAATGCTTTCTTATACCTGACTTTATAGGACAGAAATCTGCCTCTCTGATTAACTTTCGAATAAGCTCTGTTATTATTCAATTCACATGTTTTTCTATTGTTTTTTTTATGTAAATTCAAATACGATTATTATTAGAATTTAATTTTGGTTCACGATATGAACTTTGAAGATTTAAACATTTTAGAATAAGTTAACAATAATAATCTAAACGAAAATATGAAAGAGAAAAAGACACAGAAAAAAGATAATGGTCGCAACTGGGACTCGAACCCAGACCTCTCCGTCTAACCGGGACAAGCGCGTTAACCAATTTCGCTATTGCCACCTTCTGTCAAACCGTCATATTTGTCAATCTCATATTTTCAAAATTTTTGGAATTAACATTATTATCAAACTTATTATTTTTCTCCATATTACGGGCAACTACTCTTTTTATTGGAAACAATCATTCTAAGAATTGGTTTGTAACCTGGATAGCGTCTCGGATAGATATATCCGAATATATTTATATGGAATACCTAATTGACTTTTTATAAAAGTCTAAATGAATATTCAATTTTTATAAGAAAAACTTTATTTTTATACTTTTATGGACTACATCGAAGAACACTACATTAAAAACACAACACTCCTTTACTATTGATATTTTATTTATTACAAGATTAGTAGCAAAAGTAGAGTTGATATTTAGACTTTTATTATAATATAAAATAAGCATAAAAATTCGATTTATATCTGAAGTAAACTCATCCCATACGAATTTTAAGACATTTAGAAAATCGTTTTTTTTTTGTTTGAAGCTTTAATACCCCTGGCCATGGCGTTTCTAGTTACACCTACAAGAGTAACAGCTTAATTTATTGCCGGTCAGGTGTTCTGCGTGCGCGCGCCCCCCCCCCTCACACAACTCCCACTCCTCCCACACCTCTGGACCTCTTCTAACAGGTCGCAGGTCGCAGCATCTCTAAGCCGGAAAGGTGTCGTTTCATCGGGTATGCTTGCCCCTATCCGTGAATTCAGGTGACAGAAGATAACCGAATATCAGAAATCACTACATCATTCTAATTAGTTAGTAAGAAATAATACTTCCTAAAATATTTTAACACTTTTACTTTTTTATTTTTAACTTTATGAGTAAAACCTTAAATTGTAATATTTAATTAAATGAAGACAATATTAGCGAAACTCAATTCTGGGGTCGAGTCCCAGAGGTGTCAAAATCTTTTTCTGACTTTTCTGTCTTCATTTAATTAAATATTAAAAAAATATACATTTACCCAAAAAGTTAAAAATAAAAAATTAACAAATATTCACCCTAGACTTGCTAAAAAGTAAATAGATGTCGCGTATCAAAAATAAAATGGATAAAAATTATCCAGACACTATCTAGGTAGCATTTAGTTCGGGTTTGAGTCTTGCAATCATACGTAAAGATAGCAGCCAATAAAATATACGTTAAGAAAAATGAAGATAATGTTGGCAGTTTTTAGACGAAGTATGATATATTTAAAAATGACAGAAGCGGATAGAGACACATTAGCACAGTAGTCAGAGCTGTCACCTGGGAAGCGAAAGATCCTGGGTTTGAGTACCAGAGGTGCCAATATATGCTTTTCTGATTTTTCTGTCTCCAGTTTTTCGATTGAGTTTCGCTAATATTGTCATAATTTAATTAGATTTGAACACTGTTTTGATAAACAAAAATCTTATTTGATAATTATTTCATTCGGTTCCATGACAGTTTAACCCTCGACAGTTGGTCCTCGGCATACTTGTATACAATAAACAGTCGGTTTAGGAAAAATACGATAAACCTACTTCCACGAAATATAACAAAGTGTCGCCGAAGGTGTGTGCAGAAAGGATATACCACAGAATATATTTTTATTCAAATGCATGAAGAATAAAACTACTTGTCTATATACTGTATGTACCAACGTAGAAATAAATTGATATCCATACGAACTTATAACTTATTATTTGACGGCCTCCGTAATCTAGGGGTAAGGCTCTTGGGTGCGTAAACAAATTTTAATCGCTTAATTTGTGTTATTTCACAATTAATTAATTAAAAATAATAATAGCATATTTACGGCACTTTCCAGAGTGGAAGATACTCTCAGTATCGCCCTGGTGTAAGACCACCATTTAGAATTGAAACGTTGTTTGAAATGGCTTTAGCTGTGTTTGGTGATCAGATCTGAATAGCCAGGTACTTCCCTACCTTCCCCACCCCACCTCCTTCTCCTCCCCACTGCCTTCAGCCTCACAACATACCCCACTTGGGGATGCCATAGTCTCACTGGCTCAAGAAGAGAACAGTCAGGATGCTTGTACGCCATTCAAAGAAAAAATAATTAAAAGGTGTTTCTGAAATTGGTTAAGTACCTTATGTTAAATTAGGTTGTGGGTATGGGGTATTTTTTTTTTCATAGCTGATAATGACTTGAGTTGATCCTGAGTTAGGTGTTAGGTTGAGTTGATTCTGAATTGTAATGGAACCAAAGTAATAGAAGGTATATTTGCGGCACGTTCTAGAGTAGAAGATACTCTCAGTATCACCCTGGTGTAGGACTACCATTCAGAATTGAAATGTTACATGAAATAGCCTTGATGAATAGATTTGAATAGCCAGATTATTCCCGCCTTCCTCTTCTTAATCTCCTTCCACTCTCCACTACCTTCAGCCTCACAACATACCCTAATTTGGGATGCCAGTCTCGCTGGGACTCATGCGAGGCATTCACATAAATTAAAAAAAAAAAAAACGTAAATTTCATTGGAATGCAAATAATTAAGCATTTACGTAAGTTTGGCATATTACCAAGGGCGGATCCAGGGGGGGGGTCATGGGGGTCATTAAAATTGTTAAACACCATTTTTTTTATATATTTTTGTCACAATATAGATTTTATTTAAGTACTTAACAAAATACCTACTTTTTACTTGTAGATATCTATTATTATCAAAATAAATTATAACTTGTTGTGACCACGACTATGTGCCCCCCCCCCCGTCCTTTCTTGTGACTGCTAGCGCGTCGACATCAAAACAGGAACTGTTCTGCAGCTTATCAAGGATGTTTTTATTTTATGATTTAGCCCAATTTAATTTGAGAAAGAAATACCGTACATAGCGAGGAAACAGACTGGCAGATATACCGGACCAAAATGATAAGAGGTTATTCGAGTACACTGTGAGGTACCCATCCATTTACGGGGTCAAAATTTCTCAACTTCGTTCCACATACAAGTCCGATATAATTCACATTTCACAGTCTTATAGGAATATTAAGTCAGTTATAACCGCAGTTATAGCCGTGGTCCGTTAGACACAAATGGGGGGCAACTCTTCGTGTCCCTTGAACCGTGCGGGTCGGCACATTGGGCTGGTATTAGGGAGAAGTGGAAGGTGGAAGAGTTGGACGCTCAGATGAGTATTGCAATGGGAGCAGATACGGATCTCATCGGGACCAGAATCATTTGCATGCAGAGCAAAGGGGAAGAGCGGTTTTACCGGAGAATAATAATAATTAAATGATGTATCTCAAATTTTTTTAAAGTGAAATTTTCTTTAGCACCGTTGTGATTTGACACTCGATGAAACGTAAAAATAGCGACACTAAAAAAAGGTCTACGGGATTTAGCCTGCGAGAGAATGCGATAGACAAACCGGTCTCCTGCTTCGTAGCCTCCTCAATCTTGTCCACTTTAGTTTTCTGAAGGTTTAACTTCTACCACGTGTGACTACACAATTTTTTTTATTTCATAGCACTTAACCGCTGGAGCGACAATGCAATTTAAAACTTTTTTCTCCGATTGTTCAAGATTTTTTGGTAATCATTTTGAATAACTTCAGCCCACGTTGAAAAAAATCATACCTCAGAATTTTAATATGGAGACATACAAACTGATTATAATTATATATAGTTAATTAACTCACATATCTTTTTTCGATTATCACAAATTTCTAGGATTTATAAAATAATCTACCTAATTACTTACAAATAAGGGAAAATTTGCCAAAATTGGCAGCAAAGCAATCCGAGGTATTTTAAATAGTGCCACATAGTGGCAAAAAACACTCCAGTGGTTAATGACTTTTCAAAGACATATTGAGAATATTGAGGTATTGAGTAGGCACGGAATCAATTTATTTAGCATATTTTACCTCAAGATAACTGTTCCACCAAATTATAATATTATCACATGTTTGTAAAAGCCCGTATACCTATGCGTCTATTAATTATTTTTAATTTCTTTTGTGTATTTTCAAATTTCTTATCTTTGTATCAAATTTCTTATAAAACTACTGATAGTTGTAATAATATTCTAAATTCAAATAGATGTAAGCAAAAGCATCTGCTTTATTAAAAGAGTGTTTGAAATATTATATTATGTTGTAAAATTGTAAACACTAAAATTTTTTTAAACAATAAATAAAATTTAAGAAAAAAGAATGAATATAATAAAAAGTATTAATATGTAACAATCTATTGTCAAATAAATCTTCTAACAATAGTAATAATATGTTTAAAAAAATCATTGTTTTTTTCTGAAGCAATAATATGCAGCTTGGTGACATTTTGAAATCAAACAAACTTGTAGATCATTAGTTTGCCATTGTTATTTCACAAAATACGTTAGGATCACGGACGTACAAAATATATGGACATGCCCTTACGTGTTAAAAAAACGTGTTATTTCCCCCTCCCATTGGAACCATTTTTCGGAACCGGCTGGGCTTGTCCGGACCAGTGTCGTGCTCTCATCGAACATTTTACGCACGGACGCTGTATGTCTATGAAACACATACTTAGACATCGAGATACATAGCGACGCTAAACACAAAGCCGCTGTTTACTGGGTTAGGTAAATCATGAAACATTTGTAAAAGTGTCTACGGCAACAAAATATTCCACTATGAAAATACTCAGGACCTTGCTTTGCGAATTTGGATTTTACACATCTGTTCATACCGTGGCATGCAATTCGCGCTCCCATATAAAAGGTCTATTCATTCAAAAGCAGATTTTACTATCAAGAACTAAATAGTGATATTATAGTGCGAGGTGCCTATATACTGTTAGATTGATTTATTGGTGAATCACAAGTCTCTTTCCTCTCTTCGCCCCGCCATAGTTGGTTTTTACCCCTCATCTGTAAGTTCTCGTCTAGTTATTTGTATGTCTATGGTTAGGATTAAAAAATTACAACATTTAAAAAATAAAATATCGATATACTTCAGTACCCGTTTGCATCCCTCTCTCCCCCTGTACAAATATGATTTACTCCTTGACCGAATATGCCTTTGAGAAAAGCGTTTCGGTACATCTCCCGATAGCATCTTCACGGGCCGCGGCGCAGCTCCGAGTGGTCGGTTCACCGCGCCCGTCTCTCCGAAGGGATAAACGGTTGACCCACTCATACAAGATGCTGCGAAATCCAACTAAGTGCAGAGTATTTGAACTTACTTGGACAGAAGTTGAAAAAAAAACACGCATAGAAGGTATTTATTTACAAACAAATCATTTAATTTAGGTTTGATTTCTAACTAACCGACACATCATCGATCAAGTGTTATCTAGACCTTTGTGAACCTTGAAATTAACAACAAAAGCAAAAAAAAAATAGTTTAAGAAAACATTTATCAAAAATAAAGTGCATTCTCTTGCAGTCGACAGATCGGAAAAAACATTGCTTTTTTACCTTTTGTTGGACTGCCGGAACAAAATGTATTTCAACAAGTTTGACCCAAATCTTTTTGAAGATCATCCTCCACACAGTAGACCCTGAGGAAATTAATTCCCTACAAGGCCTATGCTATCTTTGGGGATGCTTTGTGGGGGTCTTTTTAGGAAAGGAAGGTGAGGAAGTTCTGGGAAGGAAAATGGTATTAGGGGTAGGTAGAAATCTGGAGGTCAGATATGACGGATTTATGAATCCATCCCTCCCACTGCAGTGCAAGGCAATGTTCCAAGAGAGTACGGCTGGAGAAGTCAAAGGGACTCCCTCAACCATTATCTCCGTATCCGGCCTGCCATGCAGCTGGTGGGAATTTACGGGTATCGCCGTCCGGGGAACCATTATTGGATAACCAACATCCCTGCAATAGTATTCCAGCAAGTTGCATATGTATTCCAGCAAGTTCGTCCCAACGCTTTTTGAAGATCATTTTTCAAACACGAAATTGAGACAGTTAAAAATATTTTAGGTAGGGGCCCTCGCGGACTTTATAATTAACAATTTTATTAGCTACATGAATATAAATATAAATGTATATCTCAAAAGATCTCAATTTGAGAGGCGCGTATGGGTACCGCCGCACCATTAACCATTTATTGAATAAATAACACCTCTGCCATAGATCACCCCAAGTGATTCAAGGGGTGAGGTTTATCCGGATCTTGGCGGTGGATACGTCAGCCCACCAACAGGGAAATTGGGAAACTCTCTCGGAACATCGCATTGCACCGCAGTGGGAGAGATGAATACATACATCCGTCACTCTTGGAGACACTGATCCCTCCAGATTCCTGCCCACTACACGGACCATTTTCCTTCCCAGAACTTCCTCGTCCTCCTTTCCTAGAAAGACCCTTCACACAGCACCCCAAAAGATGACAGTATAGGCGCCCAGGGAAATTATTTTCATCAAGGCCCCTGTGTGGAGCTAATGTAAAAAATGCAGTGGCGAAGAAGCTCTGAAAGAGTACACTCGTCCTTCCAGGAATATTTTCGTGGCGCTGCACTATCTCGGTAGGCCGAACATTTGGCGATATGCACTACTAAAGGTAAAAAGTCACTATGTTCTAACCACTTTATATCTTAAGGCGATCCACTAGTACAGGAAAAAATCGGAATTCACGCCCTTTTATGGGAGGAGTTTAAAAATACTTGAGAAAAAGCTTTTGGAAAGGTTGGAAAAGATATTTGAGAATTTTTTTTTACATGTTGATTTCGTAAAGGCCTGTAAAAAAAATTAATTACTTTTTTATGCATCGTTTATTGTAATTAAACGGAATTTTTAAATTGATTTCACGAAAACAAGCAGCGTGGACCCTAACACGTTGTTTCTCCGCTCCGTCCGGAGGAGTAATGACGGAAGAATGGGGCGGCTGCCAGTCGTTCTTCGGTGGACGGTATAAGGTTCACTTTGATATAACAAATTCGTCGACTGCCGTATTATCGCCGTGATGTCAAAAATACCAACGCGAAAATGCATATTATATTTTATTTTGTGAGGTTCGGGCGTAAATTTCAATTTTTTTTGCGATAATTATATAAAAAACTGAATTTGCCACATTATGCGATAAAACCATATCCGAAAAAATGTTTATAAGTAGGAGAGTTTGCACTTAAAAATGTTTTTTTATAGACCTCATACTTTATTTTTTTCTAAACTTATTAAAAGACTTATTAAAAAAATTACCGATATTTTTAAGGGCCAAGGTATTTTCTACACGCAGTATTTAATTGAAGCATCTGTAATACTTCTAAGCGGTCAAATTTTCAAAACAAAAACATACGATTTTGTATGATTTTGCATTATTTAGTATGACTTCATCTTAACCTTCTTAAAGACAGTATTATTATAAACTAACCTAAGTGCAGACAGATCTTTTTATTTATTTTTTAGATAAGTATTTACCCAATTTCCTGTCACATCAAGCCTTAATTGAACAATACATGCATTTACAATTCAGCCATAGAACCTCTAAGGTCGGTGGTTCCATTAATCCAAGAAATGTCGTCTTTGTCAGGTTTCGAATAATTTTGAAATATTTTACGATGGTAAACCCGACACCCGCCACCCGCCCATATCGTAATTGGATCTCGAAAATGTTGTTGGACCTTTATTATGGAAATTCTGTAATGATATGTGCTTATTTTGGTTTATTATTTCTTTGTAAATATCGGTGTGAGACACCGTACTTCGATTCTGAGATGTATTGAGCACATCATAAAAAATCATTAAGTATTAAAACTAAATAGCTTTTATTTATTACGTAGATGTATTTATATATATATATATAGTATAGAGCAAATATGAAGTATATAATATTGTTGTCATTAACTTATGATTGTGTCTGAGTTATTAATTACCTTTTGGAAATTGATGAAAAATCATTTGATCGAATCACAAAGTACTTAAATGCAGTTTTGAAATCTAAATATTTTGAGTAGATACATGAAACCTGCATAAATCACCAATCATGTATATTCAATTACTCATGCCACGAGCCTCTTACGTCCAAATATTTCCACTTCGCAATAAAAGCTTGTAGTAATCTTGTAATAATAACTTCGCAATAAAATCTTGTAATCGCACTGTTTTTTTTAAGTGTGTTGAAATACTCTTTCAAATTTTATCATCTTTAATATGTAAAACAAAGTTGGGTTAGTTACACCATTTATAACTGAAAAACGGATTGTCCCATTTTTACGATTTTTGATTTGCTGGATTTTTCTCTGCCCCGAATAGCAGAATATCTACTAAAAATCAGAAAAAAAATTACGAAAAAAAAATTATGAAGAAAATTCTTTTCCTCAAACATTTTGTATGGAACGAATTCTCATCTTTTGAAAGGCTGCATCAACATTGTGATAAATATTATATTGAATAGTGAGTGAATTACAAAAATTCAAAAACGTCAAATGTGAATGCGGTTATTGTTTTACTTTTGATCTTAAACATAATGCTGTCCCTCTTTCTAACACACTAAATGCCAACAGTCGAAAATGGGACAAAACGGTGAACGTTTGTCTGCACCCCTCCAAAGAAAAAATACAATATTTATAATAAATCTCCCTCACACGTATAAAGAAAATGAAACGCAATTCCCGTAAGTAAGTGGAAAAGTAAGAAAATCACAAAAATTATAAATCCGTACATAACGCCATCTCTGATACTGACAAAAACAAAACACGGACAGTTTCGCATCGGTAATAGCTTCGTTGAGTAATTTTTAACTTAATAAAAAAACTGAATTGAATTCAGCTAATAAGTTAACACAACAGTTATTGATTCTGAGGCGGTACCAAGTTCTGCGGGTCAGTCTAGACTAGAATACTCCCTTAAACGTGGATAAATGACTACACAGCCTACATATATTATTATAACAACATAATCATGTATAAATTTGTTTCCCAGGAAAAGCAGTGATTGCATTTCTATGATGGTGACAGTCAGTAGAGATGCAGCCGACACAGGAAATGACGTTATATGTAATTACGACAGCTAGTCGGATGTCGGCTATCTCAGATCTTCCCCTATTTGAATTTAGAAGGATATCATGTTAATTCTAAGGATGTCATGTGACGCAGGAGGACATGAGATAAATGCTTCCTAATATCTTGAACTAAGACGTCGGTTAATATTTAAATTGCTTAACTTATGTTTATGGGATCTCAAGGAACGATTGCGCTGCTTTTTCATTCAAAATTTTAATTTTGGATATGAGGCCGAAATACCAAACCAAACTGAATATTCGTTTTCATCGGCTATTTTATTTATTTTAGCTTTAAATTATAACAAATAGGCAAGTAAAGAATTTGAGTTTTTGTGATTTATTTATGAATAACAGACCCGGCCATACGTTACTGTGGCTAACGAAACACAACACAGTCTACTGACAACGCCATTACCCAACCTTTATAACCAACGCCATCCGTTAATTTGCATACATATTAAATCCACACCGCCCGCTTGCCAGCCCGCTGCCTGCTGTCCGCTGCCCGCTGCGCGCGTATATTATATATTTCAACCAATTTACACAAAACCTTGACAAATTATATACCTAAACCTTCCTCATGAATCACTCATTATCTATTGGTGAAAACCGCATGAAAATCTGGGAGTGACTTTTCTTTATAATTTAAATTAATATTTTAAGGCTACGAAGAATAATTATTAAATTAAAACTTTCAAACAATTGAAAAAGCATTTTGATGGCATTTAATTATGAAATACAAATTTTCGTATATGAATTAAAAATTTTACCATAATAACACATTTTCAGAATGTTTTGTTTACTATTTTTTTTTAATTTGACTAACTAAAATCTATTTTAAAATCGTGAAAATTTTTAATTATTTTTGACTATATTGGACTATATTGATGACAATGCGTTAGTTTTGGTGACACTTACGCACACATACGCATTTTTTCTGAAACTGTAAAACATTACCTTAAAAACTTTACAGCCGTTAATATATAAGAATTAAATGTCAGTACCTTCTAATAACCACTGAGAGATTTTTGGCATATATTGGCGCAATTTTAAAAGTCTCCGATTGCTTTTCGGATAAAAATGGCAATTATCTCCTTGATTCGGCAATTCATTAAATTTTATTGGTAGCTCCTACGGTTGTTATTTTGGATTTAAAACAAAGCTATTGGAATTTTGTATCTTTTATGGCCATGGATGTCATAAATCCGAACTTCGTATACTATTTTATAATGATGTTAAAAATAATTTTAAAAAATAGTTTTTCACACAGAATTTCTGATCAGCTGTTTACAGTTAAAATTGAGTCCCTTTTCCATAGATTTGCACATTTCATTATCAAGTATACCACAGAAAATTTTTATACAGAAATCGAAAATATTCTATGCTGTCTCGAGTAATACCTCTCACGACAGTTTAAAAGTAACAACCACGCAGGATTCGCGTGGTTATAAACTTTAGTCTTTTTTTTTTATAAATCTTACAAATATGAGATAAACGGTTGAATAAAGGTTAATTAATTGGCTATTTTATGTCTCCATGTTAAAATTCGGTGTATGAATGTGAACGAGGCAAAGAATGTGTGCCAAGATCGAGTTGTGTGGCGGTCCGTCCTCTCTGCCTACCCCTGCGGGGAAACGGCGTGATGGTTAGTTAGTTAGTTAGTTAGTTATGATTTTTTTAACGTTGGCAAAAAATTAAAAACAATGCTCTCCTGAAAATTTCGAGGAAACGGAGATTTTTTTTTGAAATGGATGGATTTGGCTTAGCTTTTTGCGATGTCCACTAATTAATGTCACTCCCTTTCCCCCATTTAGTTATTCAGATTATCTATCTCATCGAAGATAGGTTATCATTAGACATCGGATTATATGCATTTGCATATGCAAATAAAAAAAACTCTCTAATGACGGCGTTAATGCATATTTTAGCCTTTTTTTCCCAATCGTGCATATTTAGCATTTTAAGACGCATCCATTAAGCAGAATATCGCCCTCATCTCAACACATTTCCACAAGTTACCAGATGCCATAGAAAAATTGGAAACAACAAACCTTCCTCTATTTAAATCAATAGAAATACTGGAAACAATGGTTGAACTCGCCAACGCCCTTCCCAATTCAATATCGGAAAAGAATCGTGAAAAGTTAGACGCTATTTTGTTTAAAAATCCGAGTTTTGAAGATATGACGAACTTTAATGCCTACATCAACGGCACAGGTCATACATACCCTGCCTCAACAGGTATCTCCAGAAATGGCGCAAATTTTTTTAAATTTTGTCGGATGACGCAGTTGACGTAGAGAAGTCGTTTTCGGCATTTTGGGTGACAAACATCAAAAAATTTTGCAAGAAAATTTGGAAAAATACTGTAATTATATATTATCACAAAAACAATGCATAATTTTAAGAATATTTCGCTGTTTTTGTATCGTATTTAATTAAAATATACAAAAATAAAAATGGTATTTTGATTTTGCATTGTGCATATTTTAGGCATATCATGAGTTTTTAGTGCATATTTCGGCCTTTTTTAGTGCATATTTTGGCACTTTGTTAGTGCTTATAATCCGATGTCTAGTTATCATCAACCGGCATCTATCATGGCCGAAACCAATAATGGCCAAATTTCCTAAGAGAAACTTCAAGCTCAAACCTTTCCACGATAAATTTGAAACTTGTAAACCTATGCAATAATCACATCTACTCATTTTTGCTGTACGTCCTATAAACATCATAAATACATATTGATGTCCTGTGACTTGAAATACATTATAATTAATATGGTATTCCTGTCAGACGAGCGCCGAGTCTAGAAAGGTAGGTCTGAGGTCTGGTAGCGGCTAATAAAATAATCCGACAAGTATTAGTGTTGTACTCTTAGACCATTATTTATTTCGTAGAAGCCGAAAGTGACATTCGGTTTCTGAGAAAAATTATTATTTGGGGTTTTCACTTGCCGCTTTGTCACGATTTCATATTTTAGTTATTGCTATGCTATTATATTTTTTATGTTAGTACAGTAAACTTAACATATTTAATCTTCAGAAGTCCTTTTCAATGTTTTTAGAATCTCCAATTTTGACAAGCTTTTCCTAGATTGTTTTAGCCGTAGGTATTCCGATGTTTGCTTAACAGGTTTTAGCGATGGTCTGATATTTTTAATTAACATTACTTAATGTAAGTATTTTGTACCATAAATAAACAATTTTTTTATTTATTTATTACCTGAGATAAAAAAAAAAAAAAATGGCTTTTCCTTGACCTGAAGAGATATCTGCCTATTTTAAAATAACTTGTTTTGGGGATAAACTGACATGTCTTCTTTTTTCAACATTAGCTTATTTTTGCGATATGTCTGCCTATTTTTAAGCTAGTTTATTTTAGACATACATTATAAATCCGTCTGACATTTTACACTAGGCGATATGTCTGCCTATTTTTACACTAGTTTGTTATAGGGATGTCGTTGTTATGAGTTGCCCATAAATTCTACGAACATACTATACAAGCGGCAGGCAGCTGTGTGTCACGTGCTCAGTACATGTACATTCTCGCGTGATTATTGCTGTCCCTCTCAGGCTGGCAGAAGACATTACCATATATGGCTACACGGCGCGAAATCCAGCCAATGGCAGAAGACATTACCTTATAGGGCACGCGTTAGAGTCTTCCGTCTCGCTCATCACGGACAGAGAACTCCGGCCACCGTTCACCAAAGCAACAGACATATTTCAGACAACGGCGCGAGCGGTCGTACGCACTACTACGTACTGTCGGGCAGTATGCCACCCTTTGACGCGGCTAATTAAGTCTTCACTTACGATCCCAGTATGGCGCTATCACGACAGACGCCTGTATAATCCTACTGCCGCCTACTTTATACCATGGCAGCCCTGGCCGCCCGGCTTTTAATCCGCCTACCATGCCGATAGCCGCTTAATTCACCGTTATCACCCACCGGTTCGGTAAGCTGACCGAATCCGCCCACCATGATGCCGAGAAGCCGCCCACGCACCCCGAGCCGCCCCGTTCCTGCACCCGATCTATGAGCTTTGCTCTAGATCTCTCCACTTCGTAGGAAGCTGCCTGCATCCGTACGACGCCACGTGAGATTTTAAACCCTCTTATAGTATTTCCGAGCCTAAATTCAGTAGTATTTCTAGTGCCTCTCTCTCTCTCTTATGCTAGGCCTTAAACAGCTTACCTGGTTGCCTGTACTGTTCACCCTTGCATTATTGAATACATTTGAATTGTGCCCAAACCTTGTTTCATTGGAGTCAACCATCGACAGCCTCGGAGGAGCCCTACTACCCTGAGCTGAGCCTTCCAAGCCGAGGCATATTGCCCCCGGGGGGCCTGCTTAACACTTGTTCCCCCCCCGGGAGGGACATATTTCTGGAGACCAGAAGTATAACACTGGACCCTACGTGGCTTCAGTATCACCCTGGCCCCAGGAAGTATGACACTGGCGCGCCAACTGGGCCGAAGTCTTGTCGATTGTTGTCTCCCTAGAAACATAATTATGTAATCTTAGCTATAAATATTTTATATTTGTGCTCCCATCAACAACGGTAGTTCTGTGTGAATTATTCTAAACGTCGCGAGTCCGTCGGCTAGTGCTATTCGAGTGTTAGGTATTTTAAACATCGCTTACTACCGTAGCATTCATTCCCACGCTATTACGTTTCTATCGTGGCATCTTAGCTATAAATATTTTATATTTGTGCTCCCATCAACAACGGTAGTTCTGTGTGAATTATTCTAAACGTCGCGAGTCCGTCGGCTAGTGCTATTCGAGTGTTAGGTATTTTAAACATCGCTTATTACCGTAACGTCTTACGCTATTACGTTCTACCGCGGCAGTCAGAGTTGTTCGTCATTCGCGCGGAATTTTTTTTAATTGAGTAATGAATCTCGTTATTTTAAATTCTCCGAGTGGCTGCTGTGTAAGTTGCGTTATTTCTTCCTTGAAGAGCAGTGGTTGTTTCCAATAAAAGGTAGTAACTACTGTCGGATTGTGCTCGTTCACATCCGTTCCCCTGTAATAGGAGGATATAATGTCGACTGCCAGCAACTGCTCTCGTCTTCTATAATCGTCCGAAATTTTTTTTTTTTGCTTTGTTCATTATAATAACGCATAATCATGGAGGCCACCATACCAATAATGGATAGAATATTAAATTTCGAGAAAGCAAACGCGTCGGTAATAAGAAAAATGTTGACAGATAGAGGCATAGTCCCCAAAAGGGCTTTGTTGTCTTTACGGAAACAATGTGTCGAGTTTAATGAATCCCTTAGTGGGCGGGTGGAGTCTCCTGCTATTTTATTAAATTCTCCAAGTGTAGCAACCACCCCAAAAACTAGTAATTCGGGAAACCTCGTTAACATAGTATCCTCGCCTACGCAAAATCACTATGAAAGGACTACCACAAGGTACGTTGAAAGAAAAATAGTTAATTTAACAAATTGGAAAATTTCTTTTGACGGGAATTCGGATGTCCGCGCTTTTTTAGACAGAATCGCCGAATTACAATACGCGAGGGGCGTTGATTGTCAAGATTTGGCTAGGGGTTTTGTCGAACTTCTCACTGGTTCAGCACTATTATTCTATAGGAAAATTTTCAAAACTAATCTAAAGTGGGAAGAAATTAAAACAGCCTTTTTGAAGAGATTCGAGGACCCGACGTTTCAAATGACTGAGAAGTCGAAGTTATTTAACTTGTGTCAGAAAAATAACGAAAGAGCTGCGGATTTTATTTTGGAAGCTTTAGCTATCAATTCCAAGCTGAATTTGCCGTTAGAAGAGTCGGAACTTTTATCGTTAGTCACAAAAGGTCTCACGCCAGATTACGCACAACTGAAGATCGGTAAAAATATCACCAACGTTTCGGAGTTACAAGCGCTATGTGAGGAGATGGATAAAATCAAATTCAGTCGCGCATCAAGTAAAAAGGCAGTCGAGCCGGAGGTCGTCTCAAGTTATAAGGAGGTTGACAGTGATTTGGGAATTAAATCTAAAATTCACCGTTACAAGCAAATGTATAACGTACCGGTTCGGCAGTATGTAAATCTAATATCATCCCTGAATGATAAGTTATCATCACCATTGTCTGAATTAGACTTGGTTCTTATAATTAAAAATGGGTTGTTGCACAAATATAGTAAACTATTCTCGTACGATGTGCCCCGTACTTGCGCGGAGGTAATACAAAGATGCGAGATCTTAGAAGATACTCATTTCGATAATTCCCAACAGAATCACAGGGTTAGAACTTTCGGACGTAATAAGAACTCACAGCTCGCGGCGATTTCACAAAGAACCACGGATATCGCTAATCGTGCTTGTTTTAAATGCAATCAAAACGGTCACTTTGCAAAAAATTGCAATAAAATTAACAGCAACAGCGTCCCGCGCCGTAGCCCACGATGGAAAAAGCCTGATTACAGCAGAGCAAACGATTTTCCTGATCTCTCTAAACCACCCCCGACTCATTGTAATTCGAATCAAAAAAACTTCTAGGCGGTCATTGCAGTCCAAAGCCATCAGCAGAGACAATCGAAAAGGAATGGAATGACTGGTTAGGTTACGTGAAGGTTTTTCTGAATACCGATCCACTCGAGGCAGTGAATGTGAAGTGTAGCGGAGATGGCCGGCCACATGTCACATTCAAAGTTAAAAATCGTGTTTTATCAGGTTTACTAGACTCGGGTGCGTCACTATCTTGTATAGGTGGGAATTTGCACAAACAATTCACGTCTCGTGCGCTGTCCCCTTGTGATCTGGTAATTACTACAGCAGATAACAAGAGACAGGAAGTTTCTGGCAAGCTGTCACTTCCAGTAGTTTATAACGATAAGTTGCAGACCATAGACTTTGTAGTGATACCTTCGCTCGGCCGGAAAATTATTTTAGGCGTGGATTTTTGGAAAAAATTCAACATAGCTCCAAATTTATTTACAGCAAATCAAAGTATTACGTATACTTCCATCTCAGAAGTTAACGTAGTAAGGTCAAAAAACGATCTCACACCCGCGCAACTAAAAACACTTAGTGATGTGATAGAGGAATTTCAATCCATATCTTTTGCTAAACGCGGTTTAGGTAAAACTAATTTGATCGAACATGTTATCGAAACCGAAGGAACCCCAATAAAACAACGTTATTACCCCCTGTCACCAGTAAGGTTGAAACAGCTAGAATGTGAGGTGGATAAAATGTTGGAATTAGGCGTAATCGTTAAAAGTAAATCTCCTTGGTCAAACCCGGTTATTTTAGTTCCCAAAAAGGACGGAACAGCTAGGTTCTGTTTGGACAGTAGAAGACTCAATGCTGTTACAAGGGCTCAAATTTATCCGTTGCCAAACGTTCATCGTATTCTTGATAACTTACGGCATGCAAACTTTATTACTTCCTTAGACTTGCTTAAAGCTTTCTGGCAGATACCCTTGCACCCTTCGTCTTGTGAGAAAACTAGTTTCGTAGTTCCAGGTAGGGGTACCTTCATGTTCGTAAGACTACCCTTCGGGCTACGTAATGCTCCTAGCGAACTACAACGCCTCGTGGACACCTTATTTGGTCCAGAATTCGAACCCAACCTTTTTGCATATCTAGATGATCTAATAATTATCTCACGTACCTTTGAAGAACATATTGAACTCCTTAAAAAGGTTTGTAATATTTTAAAGGCCGCCGGATTAACATTAAATATAGAAAAGTCGGAATTCTGTAAATCAAGACTCAAATATTTAGGTTTCGTAGTGGACAAGGAAGGTCTCCGAACAGACCCGGCAAAGATAGATACTATCAAAAATTTCCCCCGTCCTCAGAATACAAAACAGGTAAAATCATTCCTTGGATTATGCAGTTATTATAGACGTTTTATCAACAACTTTTCAAATATTGCAGCCCCTTTAACTCACATAACTGGTGGTAAAAAGAACCTACCTAATTTTACGTGGAATGAGGAGATAGAAAAATCATTTTCCGCCTTAAAGAACGCCTTAATTTCAGCGCCGGTACTAAGCTGCCCTGATTTTAAGTTACCCTTTATAATACAATGTGACAGTTCCAATTTCGCCATCGGAGCGTGCCTTTCACAACAATTTGAGGACGCAGAACACCCCGTCGCGTATTACTCCAGAGTACTCTCTAAAACGGAGAGAAACTATAGTACAACTGAACGCGAATTATTGGCCATTCTCGACGCCGTATACAACTTTCGCTCGTACGTCGAAGGGTCAAAATTCACAGTGGTCACGGACCATTCAAGTTTAAAATGGCTTATGTCACTCGAGAATCCAACAGGTAGACTTGCCAGGTGGGGGACACGCTTGTCTCAGTTCGATTTTGACATAATTCACCGTAAAGGCTCCCTTCATGTAGTTCCAGACGTACTATCTCGTATTGAAGTTACCCAATTAAATTCATTACTTGGCACGCCTGGCTCTAAAGACAAGTGGTACTCAGAGCTGTATAATAAGTGCGCCAATAACCCACAAGCTAGTCCTAATTTCTTAATACAAGGTAATAGGTTGTATAAGCATTGTAAAGCTGATTTTTCCTTACATACAGACTACGAATGGAAATTAGTATCCCCGGTAGAGGATAGACAGGCCTTAATCTCGGAATGTCATAATTCACCCACAGCAATACACCCAGGTGTGTTTAAAACCTTTAAAAAATTATCGTTAAGGAATTTCTGGCCCGGAATGTATAACGATGTAAAAAAATTAGTGTCCAATTGCAATATTTGCAAGGCTTATAAACATTCAACTAAGCCAGCCTTAGGTCATATGTCCCACCCCAAAAACGTAGATCGCCCTATGCAAAGTCTTAGCGTAGATTTGATAGGTCCCTTTCCGAAAGGTTACGACGGAAACTTTCATATTCTGAGCGTGGTAGACGTTTTTACTAAGTACTGCTGGTTATTCCCATTACGCCACGCGACGGCAAAAACCATAATAGAAGCCTTGGAATACAATATATTTTTACCAATCTCTGTACCTAGAACACTCATAGTTGATAACGGTCGCCAGTTCACTTCAGGTGCTTTTAAAGCCTTCTTGTCTCAATACGGCGTTCCTGATGTATTTTATAATTCTTTCTATACTCCTATGAACAACACGGTAGAGCGCTATAACCAAACCATCGGAACCTCATTGGCTATTTTGGTGGGCAACGATCACCGTCAGTGGTCAAAGCACGTCAGAACGGTACAAGCAGCAATTAATAATACGGTCAACCTTACTACTGGATACACCCCGTTTTTCCTCATGCACGGCTTTGAACAGACAGTGCATGGCACGTCACATTGGCGTATCTCCCCGGGTGCTAGTCAAAATAACACACAACCAGATACGGTAGTGGATTATGCAAATAAACTACAAGAACTTGTAGCCGTGTATGACAAGGTGAGCGATTCACTCGCCGCCGCGTATAAACAAAGTGCTTTTCGTTATAACACTAGACACAAGTTGGAATCCTATAAAATCGGAGACAGAGTTTGGAGAAGAAACTTCCCTCAATCTAAGGCAGGCGTATATTTTTCAGCCAAACTAGCACCCCGTTTTGTAGAAAACAGAATAAAGGAAAAAATCTCTAGCACGGTATATGTACTAGAGAATTTAAATGGAAAAATTGTCGGTAAATTCCACATTAAAGACATAGTAAAAAAGGGTAGTGACACCCCGGTCGTTGCAACCTTATAAGTGTTTTTATTTATGTTTTTGTTGTTATTTTCTCTGATTAGTCCGGTTATTAGTTGAGACATAATTATTACCCCTTATGTACAACCCTAGGACGTCATGAACCCTAGTGGTTAGTACGAGGTTATAACGCATATAACTTAACCTTTGTTATTAGAGAAGTATACAATTCCTTTCTTAATGGATCGTCATCACAAGTGTTGACAATCCGGGACGCCGGTATGTCTGCACGTGAAGACTTGTTGTCATTGTTATTATTATAAAAAAAGAGGTAACTCACCTTACACTAGTGAAATTACTGATGCGATATTTAGTTCATTTATTGTAATGACTATTATTGGTAGTAATAATTTATTACTTTCTCCTAGTGCGTAGCCACTTAGGTTGTTTTTTTTTTAAAAAAAAAAAAAATGTTTTTTAAATTTATATATGATTATGGTTACATAAGTATATAAATTCGTCTAAGAAACACGACACGATACACTGATTGAGGGCGTAGTTCAAGGAACCCTAAATTAGGCTAGGTTTTTCATTAGAAAAAACTGCGTTAGGTATTCAGTATCCTGCCCGGGACCGAAGTAGAGACCTAATTTCTATTTTCGTGGAACAATTTGCATTCTAAAAAGTACTTAATTTTAGATGCAATGAAAGAATATGCAAGCATATTCTTTTCTTTTCGTTGGCAAGAGACGGCATAAGAAAATTCTTGTACAAGTGGTAGGTATAAAGGCACCTAGTTCTCATACTGGGATAGGTCATTGAGTAGTAAGAAACTTAGGAACCTTATGGTTGTAAATAACCTTGTGTATATATTAATATAAGGTCATGTATAAATGGAAATATCATTTCAATTTTAATTTTTTTTTATTTTTTGTCCTTTTTTTTTTCGGGTTTTTCAATCTCTTTCATTGTCGAATTATTCTCACATGTAGGTTAAATCGTTATGGTATTGGACATCTCACACGTTGCGATATAGGAGAAATTGGGGCGGTAAAACGTTCACAATCGGGTAGTTACCCACTCCTTAACGGGGTATGTCTCAATTCTAGCGTATGTTGGAGTGAATTCACGATGAAAAGGCAATGTAATAATAATATTACCACATTTTTGTTATCAGAATAGGCCCAATAGACAACACTATTCGGTTCACATAGGTTGTGGTGGTATCGAATTTTAACCTTCTTCCGCGATCATATAACAACGGTTACTCGTTGTGTGGTATTATAGAGCTGTTACAAGTCCGATAGGATGGAACTTGGGTATCGACCTAACGTGTCATTCGGCTGTTAACTATAATCCAAAGCGTGATAGGATGGCTAAACTCCTTAGAATTAGAGCAGAAGGATTGTTGGAAACGCGAATTTCCGAACAATGGAAGTATATATGATTCCGGTGTTAGGAAGAAATTCGTTACTCAATTAAAAAAAAAATTTTTCCTCTTCTAATAACATTGTCGGTAGTATTAAATTTTCGTATTTTTTGGTAAAAATACGTGGCGTTGTTGTTATTTATTTTAATTTTTTTTTCTTCTCTCCTTACGTAGTCAAACCCTGAGAGTTTAAGTTGAGTTGAGACAAACTCGAATTGAAAGTTATTTAACAAAATTGTACTCACACACATAGAGTTTTTGGTGGGTAAACAAATGTATATTCAAGTGTTTTAATTATGATAAATGTAATTAATTAAATTACTATATAAATATTTTGTAAACACGTAATTGATTACTTCGGTATCAATATGGTAAGCCAGCGTGTAAAGTCCTTGCCATATCAGGACGCAATTGTACGGTAATTTGTAACTTGCTATATCACTGTATTCAAATAAGGAGTAGTACTTCTCGTAGTAAGAAGATTTAAAAGTATGCACCCAGTTGAGTAAATTAGCTCGGTAATGTCATAAAGTTATGTCATTCGGGTCTTATTGTTCTTATTAGAGAATAATGTAATTGCACTTATGGTCATTACGGTTCGTCTGGTTATTTTGGTGGGAACACCTAAAGGGTGTCCTATGTGGTTTCGTCGAACGCAAGTTCACCGTGAGGATTCCAAGGGATCTATCCGGTTGTCTATGTCGTTGCGGCAAGGGTATATTTCTAGTATACCAAGTACAGCGCTGTACGGGTCACCGAGGGTGAGTCGAGAAAACATGAGAGGATTCATATTATGCCTGAAAATTAATATTCATGATAGGGTTTGTAGCATTACCTTACAATTATATGCGAACATGAGAGGATGGTCATTTATGCCTGATAATTAAATGCAAACCAGACAAACCATGACAAGCTGAGAGTGCGGGAAACTAACATTTGGGTTGGAATTGAATTGTGAAAATAGCATAAAGTGTATAAAAACAAAGTTGTATAATTTAAAAAAAAAAAGAATTCTATTGTAAGACGCGAATATGAGTGATTTCGATCATTTCATGACATTGGTCAGCGTACAATATTCCATAACAGGAATAAAGTGTATAAAAAACAAAGTTGTATAATTTTAAGAATTCTATTGTAAGACGCGAATATGAGTTGGTTTCGATCATTTCATGACATTGGTCAGCGTACAATATTCCATAACAGGAATAAAGTGTATAAAAACAAAGTTGTATAATTTTAAGAATTCTATTGTAAGACGCGAATATGAGTTGGTTTCGATCATTTCATGACATTGGTCAGCGTACAATATTCCATAACAGGAATAGTGTTGGTAATTTTTTGTCTAATTTTAAGATTTTTACATGGTAGTAATCCTTCTCGGAAGGGTCATGTTTTCTTTATTTCTTCATGCACCTTCGTTAGCGTGTCTTGTATCGCACTAGGTACGTCACATTTTTTTAATTTCTTGAGAGAGTTGGCAACCTTTGTTCAGTTATTGCTAGTTTTTTTTAGCTTGGCTCACAGGTAGTTAAAATTTTGTTGGCTCTTAGGTAGGGAGTGTTTAAATCCTGGTGAAGAGGTAGCTCTGTACCTCACATTGTGGCAATCATCGCATCACATGCTGTATGGAAGGTCGTGGTCCCCTGCATCAGCCTCGCTGCCTTTTCCCTTCATTTTTCAGGGGGAGGAGGGTAGTGTTATGAGTTGCCCATAAATTCTACGAACATACTATACAAGCGGCAGGCAGCTGTGTGTCACGTGCTCAGTACATGTACATTCTCGCGTGATTATTGCTGTCCCTCTCAGGCTGGCAGAAGACATTACCATATATGGCTACACGGCGCGAAATCCAGCCAATGGCAGAAGACATTACCTTATAGGGCACGCGTTAGAGTCTTCCGTCTCGCTCATCACGGACAGAGAACTCCGGCCACCGTTCACCAAAGCAACAGACATATTTCAGACAACGGCGCGAGCGGTCGTACGCACTACTACGTACTGTCGGGCAGTATGCCACCCTTTGACGCGGCTAATTAAGTCTTCACTTACGATCCCAGTATGGCGCTATCACGACAGACGCCTGTATAATCCTACTGCCGCCTACTTTATACCATGGCAGCCCTGGCCGCCCGGCTTTTAATCCGCCTACCATGCCGATAGCCGCTTAATTCACCGTTATCACCCACCGGTTCGGTAAGCTGACCGAATCCGCCCACCATGATGCCGAGAAGCCGCCCACGCACCCCGAGCCGCCCCGTTCCTGCACCCGATCTATGAGCTTTGCTCTAGATCTCTCCACTTCGTAGGAAGCTGCCTGCATCCGTACGACGCCACGTGAGATTTTAAACCCTCTTATAGTATTTCCGAGCCTAAATTCAGTAGTATTTCTAGTGCCTCTCTCTCTCTCTTATGCTAGGCCTTAAACAGCTTACCTGGTTGCCTGTACTGTTCACCCTTGCATTATTGAATACATTTGAATTGTGCCCAAACCTTGTTTCATTGGAGTCAACCATCGACAGCCTCGGAGGAGCCCTACTACCCTGAGCTGAGCCTTCCAAGCCGAGGCATATTGCCCCCGGGGGGCCTGCTTAACACTTGTTCCCCCCCCGGGAGGGACATATTTCTGGAGACCAGAAGTATAACACTGGACCCTACGTGGCTTCAGTATCACCCTGGCCCCAGGAAGTATGACATCGTATATCTGCCTTTACACTAGCATTTTACAATAGCTTTTTGGCGGTATATCTGCCTATTTTTACACTAGCTTGTTTTAGACAAATGTCTGACATTTTACACTGGCTTGTTTCAGAGATATCACTGCCTATTTTTACACTAGTTTATTTTTGCAATATGTCTGCCTATTTTTACACTAAATTGTTTTAGAGATATATCGGCCTTGTTTACACTAGCTTGTTTTTGCGATAGGTATACCTATTTTTACAGCTTATTTTAGAGATGTGTCTGCCTTTTTTGACACTAAATTGTTTTTGCGATATGTCTGCCTATTTTTATACTAGCTTGTTTTAGAGATGTGTTTGCCTTTTTTGACACTTAATTGTTTTTGCGATATGTCTACTTAATTTATCACTAGCTTGTTTCAGAAATTTGTTTGCTTATTTTTAAACTAGTTTGTTTTAGCGATATGTCTGCCAATTTTGACATTAGCTTGTTTTAACTTTTTTTGACCATATATCTACTTATTTTTAAACTAGCTTGATTTCTAAATTTGTCTCCCTTTTTTAACACTACCTTGTTTTTTTAGATTTGTCTACCTAAATACCTAACTACTATTTTTACAATAGCTTGTTTTAGCGATAGTCTACTATATCTGGTTACCCCGGTAAAAGACTACCGTTTACAATCGAAACGTTTGGCGATCAGATCTGAATCGCCAAATACTTCACAACCTTCCTCAGCCCATCTCATTTCCTTCCCTACTGCCTTCAGCGTCACAACGTACCCCAATTATCGGGAATGCCATTGACACACTTTCTCAATTTGGGAGTGGGTAACCAACACCTTTCCGTTAGGTCACCCCGAGTGGTTCGCTTAAATTGTTGACCTATCATTACTGCACTAGTTCATGGGGTGAGGTTTGTCTTGATCTTGGCGGCGGATGCATCTTCCCACTTACTTTGTGGCAGCCCGGTTCGTGAGATACAAGTTAAGGGAGACCATTTGGCCTCCCCAGATGAACTCTTTCCATGCACTTCCGGGTTTTATTATACGTCCGTCACTCTTGGACACACTGACCCCCAGATTTCAAATCACTCCTCATACTTATTTCCTTTCCAGAACTTCCTCTTCTTACTTTCCTTAAAAAAACCTCCACAGAGCATCCTCTAACTCTAAGAGGACAGGTCCTGAGGTAAATTATTTTACTCAGGGCCTCTTGTGTACGAGCGATTGTAAAACAAAGACGGTTGGGAGCAGTTGGGACTCACGTAAAATACAATTAAAATTAAATTTCAGCAACTTGTGTACTGTGTACCCTATTTATCCCTTCTTTTTACTGATTGAATTGTTTAAATAACATGTTCTGTTGATTGCAAATTTCCCCATGATTTTAATCTAGCCTATAGCAGTCGATAATCGCCGCGTCTTCATCGCCTTTTAATTAGAGTCGTGAAACTGCTACAGAATCGCAATGAGCAAATACGTCACCAGAAAAATCAAGGCTACTATTATTTTGGGCAGCCGACGACATTCTCAGTAAAAAAAGCACAGGTCACTTCAGTTTACCGGGAAACAGATGAACGCGTACTTTTTTCCTGTTCCAAAAAGATGGTTGCATTTTTAATTTTATTGATTCTGCGTCATAGTACAATTTTTTATGTAAGCGTAAAAGAAAAACAGTGAGCACTTTTAAATCACTATGCCGATTCACGGTTATAAACATACGTTCTTTATCACACTAATGCTGCAGCTCTTTCAAAAGATGAGATACACAATGTACATAGGTCTGTTTCTTCCAAAGGAAAAATGCCATAATTTTCTTGTATCTCTCTTATACACAGCACCGTGAGGTTTCCGTAGACCCCTACAATACTACTAGCCGTGATGATAATTTTGAAAATATAGAATACTACCTTTTGCCCCCGGCTTCGCTCGCATATTCGTCCCCCCCACCCATTCCAACCCCCCCCCCCCCCCCCCCCCCCTCTCCCACCGCACAACGCTCAACAATCAAATACGCTCTGTTTTGTATTCATAGTATTAGGTATAAAGCGCCCTTGAGGTGATTTTTCACAAAAACGGCGCTCTACAAATTGTCCAATTATTAGTATAGTATGTAGTAGATTAGTACCTATTTTATATTTGTATCTACCTACACTAAATATTCATATTAGAATACTCATATTTGAATTTTCGCTATAAAAGAAATCTCAATAGTAACCTAAACAAATAACAAAATAACAGCTTACGTCAAACATTTACTTAGCAACACGCTTTGCCAATAAACGTACAATAAATAATTTCATAACGCCACAGCTAATTCATAACGCCAGAGCTTACCAATATATTACTTCCTAGGTTACTCGCAAATAATGTAGCTTTCGATTAGTGAAAGAATTTTTATATTCCATTCGGTATTTATTGCGTGAAAGAGTAACGCCACATCCATGCATACAAACTTTCGCATTTATAATAATAGTAAGATAGTTACATGGATAACGTTGAAGTGTGAGTGAATTCCAAAAATGTCAAATGTCAATATGCCAATGGTTTTGCTTTTGTTCTTAAACATATAATGCTGCAGCTTTTTCTGACACACTAAATAACAAGTGGCCAAAATGAGATAAACGGTGAACGTATGTCTGCACCCCCCCAAAGGAAACATACAATCATTATCATACATTTCCCTCAAACGTAAACTTTGGACGAAACAGTCACACGTATTTTGTGTATCTCATCATTATTTAATGAGTAAGAAAGAGCTGCAGCAATATAGTAATAAGGAACGTATGTTTATTGCCTTTTTTCCGTGACGATACCGTTTCCATGAATCGTCACGGTAAATATAAATACTTGCTTTGGATGATAAGGACTAAGAAAGGACTACCAAATAAATAATATATTTTTATCATTTTCCAAAGTAGCTACTTAATTTCGTCACCACTTTCACTGGAATCTTCGTTAATTCGGCTAAATGTATGAAATGGGACCTCAGCGTGTTATGTAGGCATGTGTGTTGAAGGATGCTCAACCTATAAATGCACAATTGAGCCACCCAGCCAGTCAGCACTAGTCACTGTACCTCGGGATGTGGTTGGGTTATTCATACTTCCATGACACTACAGACAGCTTCATTACAGGACGAACACCAAGTTTTTTGTTCAAACTGAGATTCATCCTTAATAATAAAAAATTCGGGTAATATCCAAATTTGGACATGCGTTATACGCACATAAATATTTTAAATATACTTCCTTTGAATTTTTTTACGACAAAGCCACACAGGATGTTTTGAAAAATAATTCCCCTCGGGGACTATGTCATCTTTTGGGATGCTGTGTGGAGGGTCTTTTTGGTAAAGGAAAGAGAGGGTGTTCTGGGAAGGAAAAAGTATGAGGGGAGAATAGGAATCAGGAGTAGAATATCATGAATATGTCCAGGAGTGACGGACGTACGTGATGAAAGGTGATGTTCAGAGAAAGTCCTGCAGGAGAGGTCAAGAGGTCTGATAAATAGGAGTATTGATAAAGGAATGTAATATTAATAAAATAAGAACATAATATTAATAATTAATAATGAGTCTGATAAAGTAAATTTATATTTACTTAGTAAATATATATAATCCCTCAGGGGTAAATATATATCATCTTTGGGAATGCTATGTTTATTTATTTATTTATTTGGTATAATATCTTACATTTCAAATGGGAATTAAGCAATATCGGCATCACTGGGTAGCTCACCTGTGCTGAGGCCTCCATTTTATAAAACAAAATAAAATAAAAATTTAAATTTATGTGTAAAATGAAAAATTTTATTGCTTAAATAAAATTAAAATCGGAATGTTTTATGTGTTGTGTGTTTGTGAGTGATGTGTTTTTTATATTGGTTTTGAGTGTTACATATTGGTTACGCCAATACATATACCCACACATACACACACCTACATAGCACACATACATACTGTTGCTGCTTGGGATTGGTATTAATATTGTTGCAAATCCTGTCCTACCTTGTTCCCAAAATCCGCACCTATAACTACCTTCACCACGTCAGTCTGCAATCAACAGCCCGCGCCGCAACATACCTATAGCCACCGTGCTCCCGCTACCTGCAACATTGACGTAATTCCGCCGTGTCCGCCGTGTAAACGAAACGCACGCTTATTGCTGTTTTCAGTGCCAATTGGACGGGGAGAAAGAAGACAAAATTGCCAGCATACAAGTTCTTTATCCTGTTTCGGTGAGTCCTTTCCTTTATATGCAGCATATGTTTTTTCCTCATTCCAAGCAGTAAACAGTAACACAAAATTCAAGGTCCTTCGTCAGTCAATCTTCGCAAATATCAAATCCACTCTACACACACACTATCTCATTCATCTTGATCCAAACGAGCCGGATATTTTTGAACCATAATATTAGTAGATAATAATCCAGCAGAGTGTGAATACGTTTTACAATACCGCATATAAATAATTACCCGCATTCCCGCAGTTTGATATACCTACATGAGTAATTTTGTTTCTTTATACCTATCGTATTATGGTTGGAAATAACATATTTACCCGCTATTAGAATAAATAGATACAAGACACTGCTTTGATATTTATTTCTGATAACTCATGTAATTATATCTTGCTAATCAAATCGCATTACCTACCTTATAAATAATACGATTATTTCCTAATATTCGTATTGTTTATATTATTGGATTACATTACAAATAGAATAATACGATCGTAATATGTATAATTTGTTAATGATTTACCGACGTAGTGCACGGCGCATCTGTTAACCTTTCACAGCTCACCAGTCAATTTAACCCCGTGCGGTTATCACTGTGAAGTAATTAAATATTTATTAAATATTAATTAATTAATTCCGCATAAATAATACAGACACATTATTTTAACCGCAGTTTTAGTTGTTTATCGTCTCATATTTTGTAAAATATAACCGGAATAAATAAAATGGCTACAAGCGCGTCATCCGGGTCGTCTCGGGACGAAAGACGTCTCAAACGTTTAAATGCTAAACTATCAGCTAGCTTTGCAAGCTTACAGTCGGTGTATGACAAGATAAGGAAAGCTTCGGAAAGCATTAGCAATCGCCAATCTTTTTGTCAGGCGCAACTACTGTTGAAAAAATTCGTTCTGAATTTATAACAATTTTAGATGAAAAAGTGGATTGCGAACTGGAATTGAATCCGGAAGCAATTGCTGAATACTCTCAATTAAATGCATTTGAAGAACTCTTCGGGGTTATTAAATATACCGAAGCAAATATGCTGTCCAATCCAGCTGCGAAACCTCGCCGTCAAATTAAGTTACCGCCTTTGGAAATAGCGTGCTTTGACGGAAAATTAGATAATTGGCCTCTTTTCTATGAAACATATAATTCGGTTATACATTTGAATGATTCTCTGGATAATGCTGAAAAGATGCAGTATCTGATGTCTAAATTAACCGGAAAAGCATTAAATATTTGCAAAACTATTACGCCTACTGGTACAAATTATCAAGTTATTTGGGACGCATTGTGTACTAAGTATAATGATCAACGCGTTCTTGCTGAATCATACTTTGACCGATTGCTGAAATTGCCTCCAGTTAACTCGGCCACGCCCGCTTCTTTAGAGAATTTCGCAGATGCATACTCCGCTAACATCGCCGCGCTGAAGCAATTAAAAATAAAAGACCTCGCAGAATTCATATTGCTACAACTGGGTCTTAAACGGCTTGACATAGAGACTGTAAAGGCTTTCGAATCTTCTATTAAAAATAATGAAAATTTACCTTCCAGCGCGGAACTAATCGACTTTGTAAGACAACAGCAACGAATTCTCAACCGCGCGCAATTCACGCAACCGACCTCGAGCCGCGTTGGCTCAAACATTAATTATACCGCTAAACCGCAAAAAACTAATTCCGCAAAGGCATTTATTAATGTCGAAAAAATCGATAATCACTCCATCGAAATTTGTTTTTGTTGTCAAAAGGGATCGCACCCTTTATACCAATGTTCTAAATTCACAAGTCTAGAACCACGCGATCGATTTAACTTTATTAAGTCATCGAATATTCGAGTTTGTGTGAACTGCCTCAGTACTAGGCACATCACAAAAGCTTGTAAATCAAAGAGTACATGCAAAACATGCGCGCTCAACCATCATAGTTTATTGCATTTCAAACAAACTGATGGGCGAAAGTCACAAACAGACCCAATACCATCTCCCGCGTTACAAGCAGATGCCGATAATGATAACTTAAATTCTTTAAATCCGGTTTCGCTATGTGTAACAAATTCATGCCCTAGTGCAAATACTACTGCACTCTTAGGAACGGCTGTTTGCACTACCAGAGACGCTAAGGGCCAGGTACAGACGTTACGGGCTCTAATAGATAGCGGCTCCCAAAGGGACATAATTACGCGCAAATGCTGTTCACGCTTGAATCTTACGGTGCGGTCATCTCCAAGTACTTACGTCACGGGAATAGGTGACGTAAGAAATGTGACAAATGGCGTAACTTGCTTAAAGTTACATTCCCGCTATGACATCACTCAGTCGTATACGATTAAACCATATGTAGTAGAAACTATAACCAGTGAGTTGCCTACTGTTAACATTAACCGTTCCTCTTTGTCGTATCTTGACAATTTGCCCTTAGCAGACACAACCTTCTGTACGCCCGGTGAGATTGATATTATCTTGGGATGTGACATATTTGCTCGCATTCTAAAGGCAAACAAAATATCAGGTTCTCTCGGCCAGCCATTTGCTATTGAAACCACTTTGGGATATCTCATCTTGGGTACTGCCCCAACGATGATTGAAAACCCAAGCATAAACGCCACGCAATCATTTTGTACGTTCACGCAAAATAATGATTTTTGCCTGTCGCGCTTCTTCGAATTGGAAGACATTCCAGATGAGAAGTTTTTAACGCCTGATGAACAAGAGTGTGAGGACATTTTTAAACTCACTACCTCTCGTGACACGGCAGGTCGTTATATCGTCGCGTTGCCGTTTCGAAACAGTCCCTCTGTTCTCGGTGAATCGTTACCCGCCGCCGAACGCAGGTTTCGATCTCTCGAACGCCGCTTGATATCTCAACCCGCAATAAAGTTAGAATATGACAAAATATTACGCGAATACCTACAGAAAGGGTACATTTCGCCGGTCGACAATTCTGACTTACCTCATTACGTTATACCGCATCATATTGTAGTTCGTGAAGATAAACTTACTACTAAAATTCGCATGGTGCTAGATGCGAGTATGAAATCCGATTCGGGTTATTCGCTTAATGACATCCTACATACCGGAAAGAATTTACAAGGTGATTTGTTTCGCATTATCCTCAATTTCAGATTGTTCGCAATAGCTATAACCGCTGACATAAAACAAATGTACCTACAAATCGTAGTGCAAGAAGAATGCCGTCGTTATCAGCGCATGCTGTATAGATTTAACAATAGTGACCCTTTACAATTGTTCGAATTTAATCGCGTCACTTTCGGCATGTCTTGTAGCCCATTTTTGGCTATGCGTTCACTGCGTCAACTCGCAACGCATGAAAAACCTCGTTTCCCACTCGCGGCAAACTTGGTGGAAAATGGCTCATTCTACATGGATGATTTCGTCACCAGTTGCTCATCAGTCGAGGAAGCTACCGAGTTGTCGACAGAATTAATTCAGTTATTCGCTGCCGGAGGATTCGACCTTGTAAAATTCTCTTCTAATTCTCCAAAGTTTTTATCCACGATTCCTACAGCTCGTCGTGTTAAGGAACATGTGGAATTTAATCCCGATGAAAACCTAAAAATACTAGGGCTTCATTGGATACCCGCTTCTGATCATTTTGTATTTGTCGTACACACCGACGAAAGAACGTGTACTAAAAGAAATATTCTCTCGACGATTGCTCGTCTTTGGGATTTGATGGGTTTCGCCGCACCAGTTGTATTATTGGCTAAGCTGATAATTAAATCTCTATGGGAGTATAACCTGAATTGGGACGATACTCCTCCTGAAACAGTTGTCACACTTTGGCGACAGTTTAAAAAGGAATTGCCATTACTGCAATCTATTAAAATTCCTCGTTTTTTAGGAATCGAACCCCAATGTGTATTAACGCTTATCGGGTTTTCAGACGCAAGCGAACGCGCATATGGAGGTGTTATTTACTTACATGTTTACTGTCCGAATACTGATAAAACCACAATTAATTTATTATGCGCTAAATCCAAGGTCGCTCCGGCTAAGACGATTTCACTTGCGCGATTAGAACTATGTGGAGCGCTAGTACTTGCACGATTAATGCATACGGTCAGTAATACCTACACATCAAATTCAAAAGCTCATACGACTTTAGCTTTTTGCGACAGCACGGTTGCACTAGCTTGGATAAATTCACCGCCTGCAAGATGGCAGACCTTCGTTGCCAACCGCGTCTCACAAATACAAAACCATCTTGGGGCTGAATGCTTCCATTATATAAGAGGTCAAGACAATCCCGCCGACTGCTTATCGCGGGGTCTTACTCCCGCTCAGCTAATAGACCATCCGTTATGGTTTAACGGTCCCGTATTTGCCCAATTACCTAAAAGTGATTGGCCTTTACAACGTTTTGATACGAAATCGATATCTGATCCACCCGAATTAAAAACAAAAATTTTGATGTCCGTTCAAGACAATAACCGCCCAAAAACAATTGCTCCACCGTTATTGTGTGCACTAGCTTCTCGTGTTAGTTCATGGCCGAAATTAATTCGAATAGTAATTTATGTTTTTCGTTTCATTAAGAAATTACCACGAGCATTCGAATTAAGCCATATCTTAGTTGCAGAAATCGCTGTTATAAATTCTATACAGCAAGAACATTTCTCCGAAGATATAAAGGCAGTCAAAGATGGGAAGAAGGTTCGGCGAGCGATTGCGAAATTAAATCCGTTTCTTCATGACGGAATTCTAAGGGTAGGAGGCAGATTGAGTAACGCTGAAACAGAATTTGACAGTCGTCATCCCATTCTATTGCCCGCTCGGGATAATGTAGTCAATTTAATAATAGACTACTATCATATAAAGAACATACCGCAGGGCCGTTGTTAAACTCTGTCCCTTACCGTCACAATAGATTTAACGACATCTTAGAAGTTAGTTCATAATACTTTAATTTTTAAAAATCAATTAAATTAGTTTCATTGTTAAATAGGTACCAAACCCTACTAGTTTTATCTACCGCAGGTTCAGTATTATTTATTGAATCCTTTCAAGTCATATTTTTCGTTTCAATGTTTTTATTCATTTTATTTCCTTGCTATATCAGTCATTTTGACCATTTGGTAAAGCATTTATATAACTTACATAATATTTTCGTAACTTTTACATAATTTATTACATTCTACCGCGTGTCATTATAATTTTGTTTGCGCATTGAAACGTATTGGCACTCTTTTGGTTTATGGAAGTGGATTCTTTCATCCCCTTCCAGGCGGGGGGCATGGTTACGCCAATACATATACCCACACATACACACACCTACATAGCACACATACATACTGTTGCTGCTTGGGATTGGTATTAATATTGTTGCAAATCCTGTCCTACCTTGTTCCCAAAATCCGCACCTATAACTACCTTCACCACGTCAGTCTGCAATCAACAGCCCGCGCCGCAACATACCTATAGCCACCGTGCTCCCGCTACCTGCAACATTGACGTAATTCCGCCGTGTCCGCCGTGTAAACGAAACGCACGCTTATTGCTGTTTTCAGTGCCAATTGGACGGGGAGAAAGAAGACAAAATTGCCAGCATACAAGTTCTTTATCCTGTTTCGGTGAGTCCTTTCCTTTATATGCAGCATATGTTTTTTCCTCATTCCAAGCAGTAAACAGTAACACAAAATTCAAGGTCCTTCGTCAGTCAATCTTCGCAAATATCAAATCCACTCTACACACACACTATCTCATTCACATATTTTATTCTGATTTTATTATGAAACTTTGGTAATATTGTATTTTTTGTTCTTTAATCCATTTTGTAATTGTGAGTACAAATTTATTTTTGTTTTCTTCCATTTTATTTTGTTGAGTTGAGTTGAGTGCTTTTATAGCATGATATTTATAGTGCCCTTGTCCAAAGCTTGTATTTACCGTCGGAGTTTTTATGTTATTTTTATACGATTGTCTAACTGATTTATTGTTGAAATTTATTATGTATCTTTATTTATTTACTATCTGCCTACAACGCACTTTAAGACTACAACTTTGGACACGTTGCTCGCCAAACTGAGAAACTCTCCAACTTGGAGAAACTAATGGTCATTGGCAAAGTGGAAAACAGAAGAAGCAGAGGAAGGTCACCAATGCGCTGGAGTTACCACGTATCACTGACGTCCGGTACTTCGGCATCCACAGCTCAGAACCGCAAGGAGTGGAAGAAGTCTTGTCCACCATGGAAATTGGAGTAGGGATCACGATCATCACCATTGAGCAACTGACTTAAGAAAAATATGGTATAGGAATTGAAATACAGATTACATGTCACAATATCATAGTTGTACATAAGATATAATAAAAGAGAGAGAATAAGTTAGTTGTGGCATTTGGTTGAGAAGTGACACAAGGAGCTACAATTACACATAATACTAGTGTAAAATAAAATTTATACTTATTGATTGAAAATATTTGATAGAATAGCCTTTTTGTACCTAGCTTCCGTGCAGTTAAATAGATCCGCCACATCTGCGTATCTATTACTAACTTCATGTAACCTAGGTACAAGCGAGTTTTTCATGTACTCAGTCCTGGTGTTGTTACATTTAAATAGCATTTTGGAGCGAGTTGCTCTAGTGGGTACATGAAAGTCGACGAGCTTAGTTAAATCAGGACTGTCTATTCTACCATTTACAATTTTGAACATAAATATTAAGTCAGATATAATTCTTCGATCTGAGAGTTTTATTAAATTTAATTCTTTCATCAAGTAATTATAGTTTATGTTTTCAATGGGAATACCGAGTTTAAAATTTATGTGTCTTAGGAATTTGTGTTGAATTTTTTCGATTGTATCTGAATATATTTTAAAATGGGGGGACCAGATCGAGGAGTTATATTCGACTTGACTACGTACTAAGGATGTATACAAAAGTTTTGAAGTAGAAATATTCCTAAAACCTCTAGAATTTCTAAGAATGAAGCCAAGCATTTTCATTCCTTTGTTACTGATTGTATTTATATGGGAAATAAAATTTAAATTAGAGTCAAAAATTATGCCCAGGTTTAGTTTGTCGTTTCAATACTGCCTAGTTGTCGATATTTATTCTAAACCCAGAATCATACCATAACGTTCAGCGATCATCGAGTCTTCCCGTACGCTTAATCCTACATTCCCATCACGTACCTCGGGCGCGCATTACAATAGTAAGTACTATAGTATGTGTGGTAGAGTTATATTATGTATGGCGGGTTGGCTCGCACCTTTTGGGCACCAGCCAGAGCTCATTTTTGTAATAACCCACCGTCTTTGTCACTGGAATTATCGTCTCCGGCTGCGATGTTATTATTATCATTATTATTATTATTACCGTTGGAGGTGTTGTGATTCCTTTGATTGGAGGATGTCATTCCGAGGCGATGCTGTCATGGATGCTTTCAAAATGATTTCACCTAACTGTTTTATCAGAAAGTTACCTAATTGTTTATAAATTTGGCAAACATGTCAAGTCAAGCAGAAACATTCAATTTACCTATGTTTTCCGAGCTTAGACTTAAAGGCACTTATGTGATTTATTCCTAGAAACATCAATTTTGAGAATCATTTATTGGATAACCAACACCTCTGCCATACGTCACCCCAAGTGGTTTACTACGTTTGGTGACTTAGCAGGGGTGCCCGGGTTCATAGGGTGAAGTTTTTCCAGGTCTTGGAGGCAGATGCATCTGCCCACCTACCGCGTGGCGGGCCAGATTGAGAGAGACTGGTTGAGGGAGGCCTTTTGATCTTTCCAGCCGGAATCTCTCGACCCATCGCCTTGCACCGTGGTTGGATGGGTGAATTCATACGTCCGTCACTTCTGGACACACTGACTCCCAGATTCCTACCCACCCCTTAAAACTATTTCCTTCCCAGAACTTCCTCTCATATTTTTTTATAATTTTGTTATTCGTTAATACATCCTCTCTGCACACCCCTTTGGGGACACTTGTACCTTATTTTTCCTAAACCGACTGCATATCGTACATTAGTATGCCGAGGAGGCAATTGCCCGGGGATCAACTATTATGGAATCGTTTTGGTAGCTTAGACGATGGATATTATTATTCACTCTTAGAAAAAACACCTACATTAGAAACCTAAATCGATTTTGTGTAATTATTTTTTTTTATGATACCTTTAACTAATTTAATAAATTAATGACTATTATTTTTGATCAGATACGTTCTTAGATTTTCACGGCCAAGAGCATTTTCATTGTTTGTTTTTGGGGTGTTATGCCGTGTTGCGCTACCTCCTTCTTTAGCCGACGTTTCGGACAGCGTTGCAGTGTCCATCATCACGACACATCGTCGGATCTGCCCTGATGATGGACCCTGCAAATCTGTCCGAAACGTCGGCTAAAGAAGGAAGTAGCGCAACACGGCATAACACCCCAAAAACAAACAATGAAAATAATTTTTGATGTTTCTTTTTATGTGTGGTCATTTTTATGTACTTTATCGATTTTTATTATTGTTAATTTAGGTTTCAAAACTTGTTGATAATTTTGATTAAATAAGTGATGTATATAAAGTGATTTGTTTTCAAATCATTCTTCTTCAATTCTATTCAAGCCAATAGAAAACTATTCAACCCAATAGATAGGAAAGCTTTATTTATTCGAAAATATTTTTTTTTATATTTTTGTTTAGATATTAGGTTTGTTGTAAAGAGTAATTGAAAATATCGATAAACCGAAATAAAATCGTAAAATAACTAATACAAATTTCATGGGATTTGAACCCGCGACCTCCGAATTAAGTTTATTCATAGCCAGATCGTAACCACCCAACTACGGAGACTGTTGATTATTATAAAATTTCAATTTCAACAAAGCGTTCCTATTTGTTATTTTTTAGCAAAACGCCAGCCAATTATTATTATTTCCACATCCGGTTCCGCGACTTTTCATTCCGCGACCAAATATCCCCGACAAAATATCCTTCGGACAAAACATCCTCCGATAAAATATCCTACGGACCAAACACCTCCGACAAAATATCCTACGGACAAAACATCCTCCGATAAAATATCCTACGGACCAAACATCCTCCGACAAAATATCCTACGGACAAAACATCCTCCGATAAAATATCCTACGGACCAAACATCCCACCACAAAATACATACTAAAACCTAACCTAACCTAACCTATCCTAACCTAACCCAACCTAACCTAACAAAAAATGGGACAAAAATAATATATACAGTCAACCTGTAAAGACAAGAAAATTATTGTTCAAAAATAGTAAAATGGGCCAAAAAAAATACAGACATTGTGTAAAGAAAGAATCAGTGGTTGATTGGGAATAGCGCTTGGGTCCCACCCGGGCGTCGCGTGTTCGATTTTTCGGCTGGCTAAGTCCTCCACAACACAAGCAACATTTTCGGCTTTCTCTGGTGGTAATAGGAGATTTTCGAACATTGTTGGGTTATTCATAACCCGGGAATGTTTGTCTTTCTTAAAAAAAAAAACAATAAATGATGGTTCAAGAATAGTAAAAAGAATAGATTAGGTTGGGTTAAGTTTTAGGTTTTAGTAGATATTTTGTCGAAGGATGTTTGGTCCGTAGGATATTTTGTCCTTGGGTTATTATGTCGAGGGTTATTTTGTCGCGGGATGAAAACGCGCGGTACCCTCACCTAATTTCCTTCCACCACAGAGAAGTGAAACATTTCCCCGTGATCATCAGTGCTTTTATCGGAATTCCATAACGACAGGATATTGCTGAAAGAACACAAGATAACCATGACACATTCACTAAACAGTCAGCAGTCAGTCAGGTCGGTTACTGTTCATTTCAGTGCCACGCTTCCAACATATTTGGCAATATGACAACTGACAACACGATCCCATAAGGACCCAGCGACCATCGAAACAGATTATGCAAGTTGGACCTTGGAAATACCCAGAGTGAAATTAAATAGACAGGTAGACTGTCTTTTTGATTTCAGATCCTGGCTATGTTTGAATTTACCTACTCCCATCGTAAATAACAGAAATTGTTTACCTCTGCAATACGTTATCCCAAGTGGTTTGCTACGTTGGGGTGCCCGGGTTTATCGAGTGACGTGCTTGGTGGCGGATGCGTTCGCCTCAAGCAAGACCAGATATCCTTTGATCTTTCCAGATGGTCTCTCTCTTGACCCATCGTCTTGCATCGCAGCGGGAGGAATGAATTCATACGATCTTCACTCCTGGACACACTAACCCCTAGATTCCTACCCATCCCCTTGCCCTTTTCCTTCCCTGAAATTCATATCATTCCATTCCTTAAAAAACTCTCCAAACAGCATCTCCAAAGTCTCCGAGAAAAATGATTTTCCTCAGGGCCTCCTGTTTGAGGTTAATATAAAAAAAACAAAGCTGGATGAAATAAAAGAAAATTTAATGTTATAATTCATATTTCCTTCTTAATTGCGCTGTATCATCAACCAATCAGAACAAATAAATAATATAAAACAATTTTTCAAAAAAAAACTCACAGTAAAAAGTAAATATTCTTTACAAATCCTATTATGCATACAAGCTAAGTAAGAATCATGGTTACCTTATCAGGCACAAGAGCTCCTCTTTTCTGATAAGGTATACATGACAAATGATGACTTTAAACATACTATTTTGTAAAATATATATGTATAAATGAAAATAATATTATTTATTTTAAATAAAATAAAGATATTTTTTTACCAAATGTTTGCTCAATTCTAAAACTCTGGTAAAAACTTCGTAATAAAAATGCATCAAAAGCACGTAGCTCCGCTTGAAAAGAATAGCCATTTAAATAATGCGATTGAAATAGGTATATGAACGGGCTGCTAAATTACGTCCATTCAGTATATATCCTTAAGAACACCGAATTTAGGCATTTTACTTAAATTTTCTATCGCCCCAGTTTGATTGGCGAAATCGCAAAGTTCCACCTAGCAAAATCCATGTCTTGATTTCCAACGGTGTCGCGACCGCAGAGGAGCAAAACCTCAAATTAAATGAGAGAAGCGCTGATCAAGTCACAAGGATGGCTGGAGAAATCTCCACCGCAAGTCTACAAGGCAGAATTCCGACACACATTCTTCGTTCCTCACTCCGAGAATTTGCATTAAATCCATGCAGTTTGTCATATCGGAATACACGAGGAAAGTAGACAACAAAGGGAAGAAACTTCTGTCGGCTTTTGATTGTGCCGATTCAAATTAATTATCTTATTAACATTTATTTCATCAGACCGGACTTGGAGTAAGGTGAATGAAGAATTAATTGGTAGAGTTTTTGAAGTGAAACTTCTTTAGCCCCGCTCTGATTTGGATTTCGGATGAAACGGAAATGACGGTTACTGCACCTGCTACGCATCAACTGCGACCATTGGCCGCTTTGATTATGATGTCACTTTTAAAGGCTCCTATTGGTTGAGATATGAAACGGAAATTACGCTAGGTCTGCGCTCATTGGTAACATTGATTATGACCTCAGTGGTTGAGATTGTTTTGGTAAAGTTTCGCTCCATCAGGGCAGACAATAACAATTATACATCTACCCTGATGATGGAAACTGTAACGCTGTCCGAAACGTCGGCTAAAGAATGAGGTAGCGCATCTCGGCATAACACTCTAAAAACTAAAAAAAAATATTCAACCATTTTCATTTCTCCGTCTTGGATGAATTAATTGAATCTATGGATCGCGTATACGATTGCTATCACATCTGAGAGCTTCGTTAGTTCACCTCCGTTCATTGATAAGCCAGTTATTTATTAATACTATTATGTATTATTATTGTACAACGAATTACACAATATTCAACATGTTTTGTATATTGACAGCTTACACCAGAAAAGTAAAAAAAATATCTATCGTCTGTCGAAATATCTCTTATCAATTGTTTACCGTGCTCGATAATATTGATAACTGATCATAGATGACGGATTTAGACAATATAAGGTTTTATCAATCGTGAATGCTAGACAGACCTCCTGGAAGGAGAATTGCAAGATTTAAATTGGTTATTTGGTCGTCAATTTGAGAAACGCGTAGGAATTCCTATTCCCTTCATTAATGATGAGTGATATTGCAAACACGCAAAAGGGAGTTAAGTCTGCGCTAGCGGTAGCATTATTTTATATGAAAACAGTAGTAACTCTGCGGCATTAAGTACTAGCTAAGCTATGTACAGGTTGGCCCAAATGACCTTTATGATTTTTTACACACTTATAATTAATTTTTTACGTAAACGTGAAAGATTACGCGACTATTTTCTGTTTGGCAAAAATCTTGCTCTTTCCAACACATATTTCGTCACCTTTCGCAAAATTTCAGGTGTTACTTGTATGATGCTGTTTTCATTGCGAATATTGGTTTTCAAAAGGGATCAATAATACTTTTGGACGCTACACCGTACCAAACAGTACATTGTCACTGATGATCAGGCTCTTGGATTCGCCGTAGTCCATATACTGCAGTTTTTGCTTTCTAACGAAACCAAAATTGGAAATGGGTTTCATCTGTAGTAATTATAAATTTTTAAAGATGGCAGTATTTGACGATCGACATACTAGCGCAAGTCGGTTGGGCAGTGAATAATCGCAGACTCGATCATTCGATGACCGCGCATTTTTCTAGTACAAAATCATTCTGCTTTGATTGTTGCTTGCGAATAGTTATAAAAATTTCAACCCAACCTCGTGTTTCGAACCTTTTGGTAAACTTCGCGCGATAAATATACACCATTTAATTAAAAGTTGTGGATGAAAATTGGGATTTTGCTCTGCTCATTTTCAAAATAAAATTTAAAATTTTTTGTTTGGTTGTTCAGTTGTGTAACATTCCATATTAAATTCCGCAAAATCTGGTTACCAAATCATGAAAAACAAAGAATAATTTAAATAAAAAAAGATATAACGAATTTAAAGGTAATTTAGTGCCACCCTTTTAAGGTAGCGGCTATAAGCTATAAGGTATCAGCTATAAACTATAAGGTACCAACTGTAAGGTATAAGGTACCAGATATACGCTGGTACCAGCTACCAGCTGGAAGGCCCTTTGAGCGTTTCGCCGGTCGCTGGCCAGCATCAAGCGCGATGGACTTGGTATAACTAAGCTATAAAAACGGGCGGAACACTATCCATTTTTAAAGAAGATATTAATTAACAACTGACTGTGTCACTGTAATAAATCGGAATATTAGTTAATATCAGTTCAATCATTGTTTTGCTGCTTATGCTATGCTCGGGTCACATGGTGTCGGTTAGGACGTGTGACGAATATAGCCGATCACAGAGAGGCATGTCGTTCCTTTTTGCGAGAGCTCGCCAGTCAAAATCTAGCTAGCGAGTTATAAGGATGTGTGTTCTCTTAAGGCTTCGTTATCGGCCCCAAAAAGAAGAAAATGGAGAGATACGAAATTTCGAATGTTAAAGGAAAGCGCTAACATTTACAGCGCCGAAATCGATGCAAAAAATGCGAAAATCTTAAATAAAACACGACTCGTTTAAAATAGAGCAAAAATCTCTTAGGGGCTGTCTAAAACAGTATTTAATGAAACACTGTGAATTTTTTCATATATACAACTTGTAAAATAAAGGAAACAGACTTGAAAATAAAATAATTTGCTTTTCGGCGTTGGGAATGTATAGATATTATCTTCAAAAATAACATATATTTTTTTAAGAGCTTAAAAACTTCAATTGTTTAAGGGAGGTTTGCAAGAAATCGGTAGAAATTCGGATAGCGGCCTCTTAAGGCGAGACACAACCACGTTTATCGGGGGTTTGCCCGATTGTGTCAAAATGTTTGATCCGGTACGAAGAGCCAAAATGTTTGAGTTTGGTTTGTGTAAGATTTTAGGACTTAAATTTCAACAATAACTCCAGGTACATCAAAGATAGTTTTTATTGTAACCAACAAAATATACAAAACGCCCTAGGGCAAAATTTTTGAATTTATTTCGGCGATTTCATAATTGAATTATAATTTTTATTTCCATGCCTCACAAAGGATGCAAGTTATTTATATTACAGATTAATAAAAACAGTACGTTTCCATAATTTTTTTAACCTACAACGCCTTTAAAAATTTGTAATACTTTATGATACAAACTAAAGTTAGTGGTGAGCACCATATTTTATTTTTCTAGAGCAGGGGTCTCCAAACTTTCCAGCCTTAGGGTCATTTTGATCACTCCAGTAAGTCCCAAGGGCCAAAACCGTTTTAATTTTCCTACCTTTATCTATAATTTCTAGATTGGTCGCCGAGTAAGCGCCCTGAGCGAGCATACGCTTGCTAAATTCGCTAGTTCAATTACTATTGTGTTGAACAACTGCGACACTTGACATCTGGTATTTTATAATGTTTATATGTTTATGTGTTATATAATGTTAGTTGGATTCATTTCTCTAATTTTTTTAGTTATTATGCTTTAGTTAAATTTTCCGCTCATTATACTTGTCATTAAACTTTACCTAAAAAGTAAATTAAAACGAGTTACTATCATTCTGTGTTTTTTATCCAACTTATCACATCAACAATAACAACAACAAGCTGTCGTGGCCTGATTGACGACACTGGTCATTAACTGTTGCGGGTCAGATTGATGACACTGGCGGGCCAGATATGGCCCGCGGGCCGTAGTTTGGAGACCCCTGTTCTAGACAATGAATTAATAACTTCGGGAGGTATTCATTTATAAACATCATAAATGTTAGTAACAAGTTTTCCGAATTAATTAAAATTAACCCGGCGGAAAGGTCGAATCCCAGGCCTGTTAGGGTGAATTCGACCGTACGTCCATCCAATACGTCTATACATAATTGTTTACACGCTTTCTTCTCTTACGTCCTTAAGATTCCCACATTATTTTTCTTCTTCAATTGGTTTTCGTTTAGCTTGGTGAATTGATCGGAGTTATCCGGAACGTCCTTAGTTCTAACATTTTTGTTATCTTCAGTTTCGCAACACTCTTCAAATTGGGAGGCCATAGTTCCACTTGAACTTTTCTGCGTATTGTATTAATTAAATCTGTAGCTTAACCCAAACTTCTGTCTCTCCTGGAATAGGCAGAGTGTAAACAGTTTGGCAGACCTTCCAGCCCGTTGGTCGTGGTGTTTGGAAGCACGCGCACTGCCGCTTAAGATTTGCATATCGGCCAATAAATTCTGGACTGCGACCAGATAGATCGCAGTCTCTCAAACCAAACCGTACAATCCTCTTGATTTCAGCTATCTTTGAGACCAAATACAAACAGCCAAATAATTCTTAAGCCTTTATTACCCCTCCATAAATGAATTATTTAAACAAAATAGTCTTATTCGAAAATTCGAAGCCATTTAAGTCAAGTTTAATCACTTTTCTAACTTATTAAACGACTTCGAAAAGGAGGAGGTTATCATTTCGACGGTTTTTTTTTGTTTGTTACCTCAGAACTTTCGATTGGGTGAACCGATATTGATTATTCTTTTTTTTATTAGAAAGCTGGTGCTTTCCGTGTGGTCTCAATTTAATTTGGTCCAGTTTTGACAGTGGGATTCATTAGAAAACCATATATGTCTTAAATTTGCAATAAGTATGTGCGCGACAAATGGACAAATAACTCAATATTACGCCCACAGATTTCGAGGATTCTTTTTTTTAAATAAAACTTCTTTACGCACGCTAGTCACTAAAAATCAAAAAATAAACAAAAATTTTACCAAAACAAAAAACGACTTCAAAAAATGCCCTAAAAAGTAAAAAAATAATTTCGTACGATTTTTATTTTTGGAGTCGGTGTCAGCCAAGATCTCCACATCTCACCTTTAACTACCTATGTATATAGTTACCTTGGCTGTATCCGACTCCAAAAATAACAACCGTACGAAATTATTTTTTTACTTTTTAGTGCATTTTTTTAAGTCGTTTTTTGTTTTATTAAAATTTTTGTTTATTACGAAAAGAAACATCCATGAAAAATGTAGAATTGCACAATAGAAGTACTTTTCGTGGGTTAAAAATTAAAAATTCAAACATTAAGAGGAGATATGATTCAATGTGATTGCATTTCTTTCCAGAGCCAATGTATCGAACAATGACCATAATCAGTGCCTAATTGGCCTCTGTGGGTAAGACTCTCGACTAGCAATCCGAAGGTTGCAGGTTCAAAACTCGGCTTGCGCAAATATATTTTATTTATTATGATTAGTTAGTTATTGGTTTGTGATATTTAAAAATTTAATTAATTTACAATAATATGAACCTACTATATTTGCGGCACGTTCCAGAGTGGAAGATTCTCTCAGTATTGCCCTGATGTATTGAAGACCACCATTCAGAATTGAAAAGTTGCTTGTAATGGCGTTAGCCGAGTTTAGTGACCAGATCTGAACATCCTTTCCCTCCCCACTATCTTCAGCCTCACAACATACCCCAATAGGAGATGCCATAGACTTACTGGCTCCAGATAGAAGAAGTTGAGACTCTTGTGCGATGAATACCGCACTAGAGTCTCACATGTGAATACATTAAAAAATAACATTACATGTCCGTCTGTGACGTAAAATTCAGACAGAAAACGTAACACAAAACCCCAAAAGTTTACTTATAAATTTAATTTTCCAGTTATTGTAAACGTATCCAGGTAAGTATTACATTTCTTTAATATAGAGTATTTTGGATTGCTCAGAATGCGAACTATACAATATAATAATCACGTTGGTATAAAAAAAAATCTATAAATTTCATCACACAGAAAACCACACCCTATTTATAAAAGAACTTTCGCATTATAAAAATTGATATCCTGTTCTAGAAAGATTTGATCAATTCAATTTCACTAGAAGAAGGACAAAATTAAACTCAAGTCAGACGTGCAGTCATTGTCGACATTACAGATACAACACATTAATTTTGTCTGTTATCTTTTCTGATCCCAATACAAACTTGAAGTTTGACAATCAGCGAATTTAGCAGGTGTTCCAATATACTTATTTAGCTATTTTCTTCTTAAATTTCGTCCTCAAACTCCCCTACAAGGAGCTGTCGTGCCACAGCGACCGCCTTACTTAACTCCGACCAAACCAAACTAACCAAATCTACCAACCAACTCGGCTAATTGACAATAGAGCAGGCTGTTGGTTGATGCTTTCCTTGCATCGCCTTGCCCTACGCTGTGCTTTGCTTGGCTTGTACTATATTAATGTCGACGCTTGCTGCCCTAACTAGATTTTATAATGTTAGGTTGAATATTATGTTTATAGCGTTTCTAAAATAAACTATAGTTGGCTCTGCAAATATTTGTTCAATATAATATAGATATCGAAAATTCGCGTGTCGGTTCATTTTGGTTTTTTGATAACTTACTTCTAATAGGAGACCTCCAAAAATCGTTTGAACGCCATTAACAGACGTTCAGGAAACAAATTAGACAAAACATATTTTAAAAAATTTAAACGCACATACATAGAGTATGAAGTAGTATTTTCTAATACAGTTAGAAAAAAAAATCTTATCAGTCTATCCAGTTTTGGAGGAGAAAGGTCGGGAATACAAAACCTAGATATTTATGATTATATTATTCAGGTATTTTCATTCTGAAGTGCAGTTGTCCATTTCGCTCCATTTCTGGGGAGTAATAACGAAGATTAATATCTAACGACAATTATAAACTGTGGTGTATGGGATTATATTTATAGTTTCAATATCCTTCAACAGATGTCGTCAATATAGGTAGTTAGTTATGTGTAGTTTTGAGGAGTTTCAACTGATGTGAATTAAGAAGGCTTTTTAAAATTTTCTTTTATATGAATACCTATCCAACCAAAGTGACGTATTGTCGCTTTTCTCCTACAAACAAAGTTCAGCAGAAAAACCGCCTTCAAACTGTTCATCCACCTGATCTGTGTTTAGATCTCCTCTTTTTCCTTCTTTTGTTATAGTTGGAAGATTTTAAGCCCCACTTTTGTTGATTTCTTTAATGGCTTTAATCATAAATGCCCTTGGAGTGACTGAATTACTTAACGGCTCATTATTGATCTAAGTTAACCAATAACGTCATTTTTGTGGTCAATTTTTAGGTTAATTGAAGAGTTGCATTTCTTATCTATTTAGGCAACGTTTCAGAAATTTTCAACGCGTGCAAACTCGGCCATTCAGACAAATAAGCAATTGTCAAGCACTTATTTTTAAAAAGTTTTTATTTAGAAAAAAGAATATTACCTTTAACTTTTTTAAATACAAATAAAATTGAAACCGACCATCACTTTGGATTTGTTCCTAAAATCCCGAGCAGACCCAAAACGTATCGAGCATGCATAATTATGGATGCAATTAAAATTCATTAAAAACCCCTGGTGATTAATTGCTTAATAGTTTGCTCTAATTGAGGGCCTTTTTTATATTAGCTTAACACAGGAGTCTCCAAGGAAAAAAAAATTCTATCAAGGCCTATGCGATTTTTGGGGATGCCGTATGGAGGTTTTTTTTAAGGGGAGGAAAATCTACGAAGGAAAAGTTATGAGGGGGGTAGGAATCCGGTAGTCAGTGTGTATGGGGTGACGGACGTATGAATCGATCCATCCTACTCCAGTGCAAAGCGATGGCTCGAGACGATACTACTGAAGAGGTGAAATATATCCCTTAACCAACCTCTCCAAATCCGGCTCGCCTCACAGAGGTGGACAGACAAATCCACCGCCAAAACCTAGATAATCCTCACCCCATGAACCCGGGCAACCAGACTAAGTCACCGAACGTAGTGAATCACTATGACTATGGCAGAGGTGTTGGTTATTCAATAAAAGGTTCCCGAGGCAGCGGTAGATACTTATATCCGACTCTGAAGTTGTGATTGGCTATACCAAAACTAACCTACGAAAACTGATTTTAATAATTACTCTACCTTCTATGTGTGTTTGTTACTCTTTCACGCTAAAACTACGAAATGGATTTTAGTGAAACTTTACAATAATATAGATCAAACATCAAAATAACATATAGGCTATAATTTGTAAAGCTAGCTAGGAAGGGGACGCGGGAGGGGAACGGGGACGCACGGAAAGGAAAAATTCAGGGAGAAACAATGTATTTCTTTGAATATGGCATTGCAACGCATGCCGGGAACCAGCTATATTACATATTTCTGTAAAAAACTGAGCACCTAAATGCCGAAGCAAAATTCTTAGAGCTTATTCATATATACAACAATTACGGTAAGTTCTGCAAATACATATATTTTATTCAAATTAGTTAATGGATCACTTGACGCACCTGACTTAACAAAACTAATAATATTTCGAGTACCAAATTGTGACACGAGACTTCTAGAGCTGTTCTTTGTCTATCCTTCTAAAACTAACTATTTCATTAACTCCCCAATCCAAAAACTACACAGGCTTGGAAATAAATTCAGTTCGGTTGATATTTTAGTTTATTCCTTACCTAAATTTATATCAGAAATTTCTAAAATTCTGCCGTAAATTTTATTATTGTTCTTCTAATATTTTTTGTTGTTGTTGTTATTTCTTTTTAATTCTGCTTCCTTCCTATAAGTGTAAAGGAAGATTAAGAATACTATAAAATAATTGGTATTTTATTATTTCAATTTCTATTAATTCTATGTAATACGATTGATGTAAATGCTCCAAGGGCATAAATAAATAAAAAGTACTTTATCAAATCTTTTTTGGTGTTGAAAGCTTTTTTTTCTGCAGCCTAAAAAATACCAATCCAGCATAATAAATCTATTTCCACGGTTAATAAAGGGATGTTTTGATATCCAAACACATTCATAACTTATTAGACCCTAAATATAAATCAGTTATAGTCCACCAACATTATGATAAGTTTTTTACGGCGAAATCAAAGATGACCAACGCTTTGGATAAATACCAGGGGACAGACGGAAGGCCAGACGCGGAGTAAGGAGGCTCGCTATAAGTTAGGAAGGCTGTTGAACGTATGTACTTATGGTATATAGCGTACTGTCCGTAGTATACATGCCGGGGTATACGGAGGAGGTGGGTTCAACCTTCCAAGAGCGGTACGCACCGCGGTTGACATTTGGACACTGGTCAAAGGCAGTGTCGAATTGGAAAAAAGCCTATTTCTTTATTTATGGTAAACTAGCAGATTCGGCTACACGTTGCTGTGGCTAACGATACATAACGCGATCTACTGATAACGCCATTACCTAACCTTTTTTACCAACGCCATCTGTTAATTTGCATAAATATCAAATTCCACAAGCTGGTGAGTTTGCTAGCCCGCTGTCCGCTGCACGCTTGCCAGTGCGCTCTTTATATACTATATATTTCAACCAATTTACAAAAAAACCTTAACAAATTATATACCTAAACCTTCCTCATGAATCACTCTATCTATTGGTGAATACCGCATGAAAATCCGTTGAGTAGTTTAAAAGATCTAAGCGTACAGAAAGCGGAAGCGACTTTGTTTTATACTATGTAATAGATGTAATGGATATAGGAAATTACATTTTGATGGGGGATTGAAAGCGGTTGGTGCTAAGGAAAAATTATCCAAAGAGGTGGAGCTGGCAGTCCACAAAGGACGGCTGGTACCATCCCTGGTGGATGGCAGTGAGGCGTGGAACTGGCTGAGGAAGGATGAAAGTAGACTAATTGCTATAGAAATAGGATCCCTAAAGCGATAGTATGAAAAATGTGGAGATCCACAAAGGATGCAAGTCTGATGTACGTGTAATGAGTAAGATTAAGAGAGGTACGAATTTGTTTTTTTTTAAAACCACGTGAAAATCCCAACTGCTGTCAGCCAATAGGAGCATGGCATTCCCAATTAGGGTATGCTGTGAGACTGAGTGAAGAGGGAAGTGGAATGGTATGGGTTAGCTTAGAAAACACCGGGTTATTTAAAACAGGTCATCAAAAACGGCTAAAGCATTCAGGCAATGTCTAATTCCCGAATGCTGATCATTACCCGGACGATGCTGTTACGTACCACAAATATTCCCTAAGCTTTGTTTTTTTCTTAGCTTCGCATTTATATCATCTTTGAGGATGGTGTGCAGAGGGTCTCTTTAGCGAAATGAAGGAGAGGAAGTTCTGGAAGGGAAAAATGTATGAGAGGTGGGTAGGAATAGGAAAAGGTTTAGGAGTGACAGGCGTATGATTTCATTCCTCCCACTGTAGTGCAAGTCAATGGGTCGAGAGAATTCAGCTGGAATGGTCTAGGTTAGGTCTCCCTAACCAGTCTCATCCCGTGAGCATTCACCGCCAAGAACTAGACAAACCTTACTCCATTTCCAGGTGAATCCGAGCACACCTGATAAATCACCAAACGTAACGAAAAAACGTTTAACGTGTGGTCGGTGTTGCTTATGGTTGTGAAACATGGACCTTTAAAATAAATACCATGAACAGGTTAGAGGCTTTCGAAAAGTGGCTTCACCGGAGAATGCTCAAGGTCCCGTGGACCGACATGATCACCAACACAGAAATTCTCAGGCGGGCAAATCAAGAAAATTTCATATCTACTTTGAGGGGAGAAGTATTACTTGCTTCATTTAATATTGAAAGGCAAGATAGAGGGTCGCCAAGGGCCTGGTAGGAGACAAATGTCTTGGCTGCGAAATATACGAAAGTGGACCGGCATTAGAAGTGTGGAGGAGCTATTCCGGGCAGCGCAAGACAGAGAGACCTTTTCCAGAGTGATCGCAAACGTTGGGGGGACCTGATAAGGCACACAAAGAAGAAAAATGAACTGAACAACTTGGGGTAACCCGAGTGGCAGAGTGTTGGTTATTCCGGGGGCGGCAGTACCCGAAATTGAATAATAAACGAATAAAAATAAATGGCCAAAAATTGCAGTGGTTACCTGGTCCAGATCTGTAGTAGCTGTCCAGCGGCGGCTGCTTTGTCCCGTCTCATTAGCATACGCCCCCACTGCGGGCGCTCCACCCTCCACCCGGGCTGCAGGACTCTCAGCACTCAGCACGGTGACCACCACTTACCACACTAAGCACTATTAAGCCAAACTTAAATCATTAGCTACTTTGCATTTAATATATTTTCCTTCCCAACCATTTTCCTGTGGCATTTAATATATTTTCCTTCCTGGCCATTTTCCTGTGACTGTGCATTTAATATATTTTTCTTCATAGACATTTTCCTGTGCATGTGCGTTTAATGTCTTTTCCTTCCTAGCCATTTTCCTGTGACTGTGCATTTAATATCTTTTCCTTTCGTTGGCATTTTCCTGTGACTGTTTAATATCTTTTCTTTTCTAGTCATTTTCCTGTGACTGTGCATTTAATATCTTTTCCACCGTAGCCATTTTCCTGTAACTGTGCGTTTAATATCTTTTCCTTCTTAGCCATATTCCTCTGACTGTGCATTTAATATCATTTCCGTCTTGGCCATTTTGTGCATTTAATATATTTTCCTTTCTAGCCATTTTCCTGTGACTGCATTTAATCTATTTTCCTTCCTAGCTATTTTCCTGTGACTCCTCGTTTAATATCTTTTCCTTCCTAGCAATTTCCTTCCTTCCTAGCCATTTTACTGTGAGTGTGCATTTAACATATTTTCCTTCCTAGCCAATTTATTGTGACTGCATAAAATATATTTTCCTTCCTAGCTATTTTCCTGTGACTGTTCTAATAATATTTTTCCTTCCTAGCAATTTTCCTGTGACTGTGCATTTTATATCTATTCCTTTCTATACATCTTCCTGTGACTGTGCATTTAAAATATTTTCCTGAGACAGTGAATTTAATACCTTTTCCCTCCTAGCCATATTCCTGTGACTGTGCATTTAATATATTTCCCATAGTAGCCATTTTCCTGTGATTGTGCATTTAATTTATTTTTCTTTCTAGCCATTCTCCTGAGACAGTGAATTTAATATCTTTTCCTTCCTACCCATATTCCTGTGACTGTGCATTAGTGTGCATTTAATATCTTTTCCGTCCTAGCCATATTGTGCATTTAATATATTTTCATTTCTAGGCATTTTCTTGTGAATTTATTTAATCTATTTTCCTTCCTAGCCATTTTCCTGTGACTGAATTTAATATTTTTCCTTCCTAGATATTTTCCTGTGACTTTGCGTTTAATATATTTTCCTTCTTAGCCATATTTCTGTGACTGTGCATGTTACATCTTTTCCTTCCTAGCCATTTTCCTGTCACTGTGCGTTTAATATATTTTCCTTCCTAGCCATTTTCCTTCCTAGCCATTTTCCTGTGACTGTGCATTTAATATCCTTCCTTTTAGACATCTTGCTTTCTGACGTACAGCTTTGGACATAGGCCATCCTCAAGTGTCGCCAGGGTTGACGGTTCTTGGAAGCCACCTACCTAAAATTGGAAAGTCTTCAACAATTACTACTTATTCCTGGTGATCTTACACCAGGGCGATACTGAGAGAATATTCCGCTTTGGAACGTGTCGTAAATATACCTTATATTATTTTAAATATAAAATAACAAATATTTTCATTTTGGGAGGCAAGTATGGGTATCGCTACCCCGGGAACCATTTATTGGATAATCAACTCTGCTACAGGTCATCTAACTAAAGTAGTTTGCTACATTTGTTGACTTAACGGGTTCATGGGGTGATGTTTATCTGGGTATTGGCAGCGGGTGCGTCTGCATGGCTGACCGGATCGGGATAGTCTGTTTGAGGGAGATCTTTTGACCTCTCCAGCAAGACTCTTTTGGAATATCGCCTTGCACCGCAGCTGGAGGGATAGATCGATGGACAAACAGTCCCAAGATTCCTGCCCAACCCTCATACCTTTTCCTTCCCAGAACTTCCTCTCCTTAGTTTCCCTAAAAAGACCCTTCACACACCACCCCCAAAGATAACATAAACCCCGAGAAAAGTGTTTTTTTTAGCGCCTACAGCGAAATAATTAAAATATAACCTAAAATATAGATTCCGATGAATTTTATTCGAAATCGTTATATCTGCTAATAAATGTTGGTCACTGCATTTATATTAAACGTATGGCTATATAGACTGCAAGAATTGACCGCTGCTTGGAGTGCTGCGCGCGGCCATATATCAACCAGCCCATGGTAAATGGTAGGAATCGAACCGACATCCCCTAACTGAGAGCCGAGAACTGAGAACTGACCGCAAATATGCCCACTACCTACTGGTGCTAGCTGCCGATGCAAGCCGGTGCGTTTTGCAAAGATGCGCTGTTCTACGTTAAACTTTTTAAAATATACTGAAGCATATTCCAAATTATTGGAAGAAACATTCCAGATTCGATAATCAAAATGCGATGCAACAGACTAAAGCTCGTTCTATTTTCAAATTATTGGAAGGAACATTTCTAGAAAAAATACCTAATGATTGTGACTCAAGCTTATTCTAATTTCAAATTATTGTAAGAAACATTCAAAACTAACAAATGTATGCAACAGACTCAAGCTTGTTCTAATTTCTAATTATTATTGGAAGAAACATTCGGAAAATTATTTTGCAACGAAGTTGAAATTTAAGCTTATTCTTATTTGAAATTATTGGAAGATTTACAGATTTTTCTTTCAAAATATAAATGAGTGTGCTAGAGTTGATAATTAAGTTTGTTTTTATTTTACGAGTATATTCGGAAAATGATGAAAAAGTTTTCCCCGAAGTCTTGTTTAATTTCAGATTATTGAAAGACGCATTCCAGATTCAATGATAGAAAACTACGCAATATTTGTGACATACCTACGTAGGCACACGTGTTCTATTTTCTAATTTATTGTCCTCAATCCTTTCACGCATTTTGTTCCGCAAGAAAGGAAAATTCAGTATAAAAGCACTCAGAATTTGGATGATAAATTCTAACAAATGCGGTGATAAATAAATTATATTATTATTAGTTATGTTCAATTTCTAAGCTTAAAGGGCAAAGATCTCAATAGGTAGATTTAACAGTCGCAAAATTAATTCATAGACACAAAACTAACATAATCAAATCACATATGTTGTATATATCACAAGGTAATTTATTACTTAACTAGCTTTAACCCCCGGCTTCGCTCGCATATTTGTCCCCCCTCCCCCAATCAATCGACAATCAAATACGCTGCGTTTCGCATTCATAATATTAGTATAGCTTTTGGCTTAGGTCAAAATGTATATGAGTACCTATTTTATATTTGTATCTACCTACACTAAATATTCATATTAGTATACTAATATTTGAATTTTCGCTATCAAAGAAATAATATTGACAGCCCACGTCAAACATTTACTTAGTAACACGCTTTGCGAATAAACGTATAATGGATAATTTCATAACGCCACAGCTTATTCATAACGCCAGAGCTTACAAATATATATAGCCCCTGTTACTCGCAAATAAAGTAGCTTTCGATTAGTGAAAGAATTTATAAATTCCATTCGATATTTATTGCGTGAAAGAGTAAGGACCATCCAACCAACCATCCATACAAACTTTTGCATTTATAATATTAGTATAAGTATATTAGTAAGATATACTAATGACAAATAAGAAATTGTAAGAAAACAATATTTTATAGGTTTCAAGCATTCCACCACTAAAATTGTGTAATATAAATGTAAATTTTCTTTAATTTTCATCATTGTAATCATCAATAAGTGTCTTGTCTTGTCTTGTTTGCCCAGGCGTCATGTGTTTAATTCCTCGGCAGGCTAAGTCCTCCATCACGACACAAGCAACATCTTCCGCTTACGGTGGTGGTAGTCGAAGATTTTCAAATATTGTCAGGTTATTCGTAAGCCGGGAATAATAGTTATTAATAGTTTGACGCATTCGCGAATATCCGTTTAAGTCTTCTGTAAAGTTTTAATGTTATGGTTAAAAGGGTTTCACCAAACCGCAGTTGGTATGCAATACGATTTCTTGCATTAGCTTCAAACAGGAGGATCTGAGGAAAATAATTCCTTTTTGGGCCTACGTCGTCCTTGGAGATGCCCTGTGGAGGATCATTTTAGGAAATGAAAGTTTTTGGAAGAAAAATGGTTTGAGGGGTGTGCAATAATCTGGCGGTCAGTGTGTCCAGGAGTGATGGACTTATTTATTTATTTCAACGCCATAAAATGGCTTTTACAATCCGGTGATACATGATACATGATACACAGTGGTACACAGGAGGGTAATTATAATGATTACAAAATAAGAATGTACATTAAACCAAGTACATATATACGTGTGATAACAACTAGTATTTAGTCATATGATACAATTATGTATTACAACCAAAAAAAAAAGAATATAAGCTCGTATAGAGAATACACATTTTATGCAGAATAAAAATAAGTAAATAAAGGTGACTTCTTAGAAAAATTGTCAACATCAAGTATAATATACTTTAATTCTATTTGAACATATCGTTGGATTCCAGGAATTGGCTAAAATGGAGTACATGTTATTATTGTTACCTTCAGTTTGAAATGACTGCAGTTTGAAATGACTACAGGTACTGCTAATTAGTTCTGCTTTTCAGGGCTGTCAGTTAGAGATTCAATAATAACTTGATGAATCTATTCCTCCCACTGCGGGAGCAAGGCGATTTTCCTAGAGAGTCCTGCTAGAGAGATGTGACCTCCCGATACCAGTCTCTTTATCGACTATACCCTGATCCGGCCTGCCGTGCAGGAAGACCTAGACCAGGTGCCAAAACCTAGACACACCTCACCACCTGAACCCGGCCACTCCCGCAGCAACGTAGCGAACTACTCGATGTGACCCATGGCAGATGTAATCATAATGTAATCCTTTGACCATGCATGATGACGATTCATTTGGGAGGCAATTATATAAGTTGCCCCCCTCGTAACCAATGGATTGTTTACCATAGTTAGTGTGGATGGTGTTTAAATGTATGTTATCATGTAGTCGTGTAAAGTGTTTATGTACTTGAGACGTTTTAATGAATTCTGTGTTTATGTGTACGAGATTATTTTGTATTTTGAATATAAGGAGACATGTATAATAGTTTTTTGATTACCTTGTTTTGTATTACCTGTAATTCATTTATGTATGTTTCACATGCGTTTCCCCAGATTTCAATCAGGTAATTTAGGTGTGAGTGTACGAGACTATAATGTAAACTTTTTTTCAATTTAATTGGTAATAGATATGAAAACCGGCTAAAAACGCAAATTAAGGGTGTAATTTTATCTTTTACATCTTGTATGTGTTGTTTGAAAGTTAAATGCTTATCGATGCACAGCCCAAGATATTTTTCCTGTATCAGGATTTGCAAATCGTTATTTTCAATTTTTAAAAGTAACTGAGGGGGAATTATTTTACGGGTTGAGCTTAAAATCATGTATCCTGTATTTTTTTTATATTCATTGTTAGGATATTTTATTGGAGCCAACTGCAAATTCTTTCTAGGTCACTTAGTGCATTTTCTAGTAGTATGTTTAGATTTTTACCCCAGTAGAATATTGCAGTATCATCTGCATATAAGAAAATTTCACCGTTTAATTCATTGATATAATTTTGGAACAGTAGTGGCCCCAGTATGGATCCTTGCGGAACTCCATAGTTTATTCAAATAACTTGTGCGATTACTGCAAATTTCTTGTCGCAAGTAGCTTTCACAGTGTTAAAAGGAAACCTTATGCCAAAAATGTATGTATTCTTAGTGTGCCCTACATTGCCACGAATATAGGTAAAAATCGCTTGGTAAACGGAGTCTAGAGGTAACGATTTCGAGAGTAAAAGTGTTTTTTTTGGTGAATAATTTTATAAGAAATAAGATAATCAATGGAAACTGTCACAGATAATTTTAGTCATTAAAATTATATTTTTTAAAAGTTGCTTCTTACAAATGCGTCCATACATTTCTAATGAAAAATACTTTTTTTTGGAAGTTTACGCTTATATTTTTTATAAAGTATTTAACAATATTATTTTGACTCTACTGATGCAAACCGATTAAAAAAACTTCAATACATCAAAAACATATTTTTTTTGTATTTATAATGTGAACCGATTCGTAGTAAAGATTAATGCAAAATATTGATTTAGCATTAATCTTCGCCTTGACGTTTATTTTTTGCGTGTGAATTAAATGACTCTTTTTATATGCACTAGGTACACTACACGCCAAACTTTAAAACCGGCCTGAACTTGGTACGATTCATTCTCGCGCAGTTACTGACTTTACAATGAACGTAAACGAAAGAGAAATATGCGTAAAACATATGTGCTACAGAGAAACGCGTGGGCAGGGGGGGAGCGAGGGGGGGGGATCTTAAACTCGCCTATTGCGGATGATTTTTATCCATGTCAGGCCGGTCTTAAAGTTTGGCGTGTACTACACCATTGACGCCTTTTAAATCCTAAACGAACAATCATAGAAAACCTTGCAGTTTCCTCAACGTAGTTGAATAGGTAAGTATAAAAGAGGTAGTGGGTACAGGGGACATGGGGTACACTGGGGACACGGGGGACATGAGGCACATGGAGGACAAGCAGGTACGCGGCTACCGCCACCACTAAATTACGGGCGGCTAAACTCCGGGCTCGAATATTACCACTTATTTATTAATATTATTTATTTATTGAAATCAGTGGGGAAATAAAGATTTAAAAAATTGTATTTTTAAAAGCAAAAGTAAAAAAGGGAATCGCTGATTAAAATCACACCCTGTATATTATACATTCCTATAAGCTTTTTTTTTACTTTTTGTTTTTAAATTACATTTTTTTTATATCAAGTGTACTTATATTATTATTAACATACTAGCCGGTCCCGGTATGCGTTGCACTGCCATTCAAAGAAATAAATTTGATTCTCCCTGCATGTCCTTTCCCGTGCGTCCCCGTTCCCTTCCACCTTCCCCACCTTCCTCCTCCCTTATCTCTTTCCTTTCCGTGAATCCCACCTCCCCCTGCCTTTCCTCCCTGCCGCTAAAATATATGAAATACGCACATTTTAATTTATACAAATTTAATAACGCCAGAGCTTACCAATATATATAGCGTATTTTACTCGCAAATAATGTAGCTTTCTATTAGTGAAAGAATTATTAAAATCCATTCAGTATTTTTTGAGTGAAAGAGTAACAAACATCCATATAAACATTCGCCTTTAAAATATCTACAAGATATAAGAGCGTCTGTGGCCACGGGGCGTGCCGCGGAGATTTGATTTTAATACAAACCTACAATGTTTTTACGAGGTTGATGAAATCTTGCACACCTATCCTTCAAAACAAGAGGAAGGTCACTATCTTTATTAATTTTTTTTAAAACCCTGCCTAGAGCCCGGGCATCGCCAGAGATTTCAACTAGTCGTGTTAAAAGAAAAAATCACGCAGTCGAAATTCTCAATTACATATTTGGTATTTCGAAGATAATTCAACAATATTCTTTTTGCAAAATTCAACTCTATTGAGTGTTACAGTATATAAAAGTGCCCGTTATTTTTTTTTTAAATAGACACGATTCTGAAGGGTGACTCTGTGTCCTTTATGATAGCGTTACGCGTGTTAAATCGGCCGTATACGACTCTATTTGACAGTTTTCTTAAATACGTTATTCCATACGCGTTAAAGCGATCCCTTAGTACTCGACCCATTCGGAATCGGGGAGAGTTAAGGACTTTAGGACGTTAACGCTGTTGACCAATAAAAACCATAATCAGTTGCCAACAACGGTCCGCAAGTACAATTTTACAGAACGAAGCGACGCGGAAAATAGAGCAACGTCTTTTCGGCCAAAAATCCGGGCGCCAACCAACTGTGAATATACTTCGCACTATCGCCCCTTCTACAGTTGGCGTAGGGATTATATTCGCAGTTGGGTAACGCATCTTTTAATTCACTGGGAAAAATCATTATGTTTATTTAATTTTGTGAAGTTTTTTTGCGATTATTATAAAAGAAACTGAATTTTCCACATTAAACAATAAAACCTTATCCGAAAAGGGGTTTGTAAATAGTAGAGTTTGGACTTGAAAGTTTTTTTTATAGACCTTATACTTTATATTTTCTAGGCTTATTAAAAGACTTACCGATATTTTTAAGGGCCAAGATATGTTCTACACGCAGTTTTTAATTAGAGCATCTATAATACTTCTAAGCAATCAAATTTTCAAAACAAAAACAAGTGATTCTGTATGATTTTGCATTATTTAGTATTGCTTCATCTTAACGAGATAAATATAGCGCTTGTGTTAGACACCAACTCTTAAAAGTAGATACCCTAACGCCAGAGATGACGGTGTGTTTGCCGCGTAATCCTCGTTAATAAATGTCAGTCAAATTTGTGAATAGAATGTCATCGCGTACAAACATCAAAATAATACGGCTTTTGCGTTATTAGTGGTAATAACTAAAAAACAGTAATTCAAGTTTTTAAGGGGGTAATTAATTCATTTAACACACGATAGGCATAGACAAGGATGGTGGACATAAATGGAGGCGGATGTGAGTATCGCTGTCCCGGGCATCATCTATTGGATAACCAACACCTCTTCCATAGGTCACCCAGAGTAGTTCGCTACGTTTAGTGACTTAGCAGGGGTTCCGGGTTGATGAAGTGAGGTTTGTCCGGATCTTGGCAGCGGATGCGTCTGCCCACCTACTGCGTGGCAGGATCGAAAGAGACTATTTGAGGAGGCCTTTTGACGTCTTCAGCCAGAATCCCTCGACCCATCGCTTTGCAATGCAGAGATGAATTCATACATCCGTCACTCCTGGACACACTGACCCACACCTTTTTCCTTCCCAGAACTTCCTCTCCTTCCTTTCCTAAAAAGATATCCACAGCATCCCCAAAGATGGCATAGACCCTGAGGAGAATTTTTTTTCTCAGGGTCTCCTGTGTGAAGCTAATTAAAAAAAAACAAGCCGACGGAAACCACAGAAAATCACAGAAATATGACAGTCGTTAACGCATGACGGACCCCTTTTTGAAATATGACGGATTTTACCAATTTTTTAAAAACATTTAATAAGGTTGACTTAACGTAATTGATAACATAAAATGTTAAGAATCATACTAATGTTGTGTTAGTGAATACAATTTTCGACCGGAGAAATGGTTTTAAGTTCAAAATTAATGAATTTCTGGATTGTGCCATAAAATAAGTTTGTTGTTTTTGAAGAAGTTTTAAAGTTCATTCACGCTTTCACTTCTCCATTCGAGCCCTGTTCGAGGTCCTGTGACAGCGTAAATATATGCGCTTTGTAGACCTTAAGGAGACAGCAGATAATACGTATTGCGGGTCCCAGAGTAGAGTCCGAGCTGAGACCAGACACCAGACAGGGCACAGCCGGGGCTATTGGCTATTGGCAGAGGTTGCGGCTATTGGCAGCTCTTTGAAAGACTGAGAAAACACGGTATTCGATTGCATTTCAACAAGAATTTATGCAAGAAACGATTTTTGATACGAAATCCTGCATCAAAATGCTTGTGGAAGTTCTTATTTAAAGTATCTTATTTTATGTAATGCCGCAGAGTTTTCTTAACTGACTGGAGCCAGTGGAATTGTATCACTCTCAATTTGCGATTATTTTTGGTTGACGTACTTACTTGTCGTAAATAGTACGTCAAACATGTCAAATATATATATGTATATATATATATTTTTTTTTTTTACATTAACTCTACACAGGAGTCTCCGTGGAAAATAATTTCCCTCAGGGCCTATGTCATCTTTGGGAATGCTGTGTGGGGGGGGGGCTTGTTAAGGTAAGGAAAGACAGGAGGTTCTGGTAAGGAAAAAGGTATGAGGGGTCCAGGTCATCCGCCGCTTAGACCTAGACAAATCTCACCCCATGAACCCGGACACCCCTCCTAAGCCATCAAACGTAGCGAACCACTTGGGGTGACCTATGGCAGGGGTGTTGGTTATCCAATAAATGGTTCCCGGTACGGCGTACCCATTCCCGCCTCGCAAATTGGTCGGTGTCAGTCATTCTACGTTTTTTAAACGACTTCGAAAAGGAGAAGGTTATCAATTCAACGGTATTTTATTTTTTTTAATGTTTGTTACCTCAGAACTTTCGATTGGGTGAACCGATATTGATGATTATTTTTTATTAGAAAACGGGTGCTTCCCGTGTGGTCCCATTTTAATTTGGTCCAGTTTCGACAATGGGATCCATGAGAAAACCATATATGTCTTAAATTTGCAATAAGTATGTGCGTGACAAATGGACGAATAACTCAATATTACGCAACAGATTTCGATGATTCTTTTTTTGAAGTAAAACTTCTTTACGCACGCTTCAAGCCAAGATCTCCACATCTCACCTATAACTACCTATTTATGTAGTTACCTTGGCTGACACCGACTCCAAAAATACCATTTAAGCTTTTATCATTTTTTGGCGTTTTTTTTTGTTCACGTTATTTTATATTTACATATACAGAGGAAACATTTTAAATCATTACTTAGTATAAAATGAAGTGGCTCAAAATGTGTGTGCGGTTACATAGATCTTTTAAACTACGCAACCGATTTTCATACGGTTTTCACCAATAGATAGGGTCATTCAAGAGGAAGGCTTATATGTATAATACATGCATATTATAGTAGAGAAATTCAAAGAAAATATATTTGTGTGCTATTTAAAACGGCATAGTAGTCGCTCAAAATGTATGCGCGCTTAGATCTTTTAAACTACGCAACGGATTTTCATGCGGTTATCACCAATAGATAGAGTGATTCAAGAGGAAAGCTTATATGTATAATACATGCTGATCAGTGGAGAAAATCCGAGAAATTCAGATATTCAATCCAGGCAGCGGACAGCGGGCAGCCGACAAGCCGGTGGTGTGGATTTTATAAAGGTTGGGAAATGGCGTTGTGTTTCGTTAGACACCTCAACGTGTGGCCGGGTCTGCTTGAAAAAATATAAAATAGACATGGAGTATTTTTGTAGTTCTCCTTACTAAGAGATCTTATGCTGAGGGGGACTATGTTTTGGATAAGTTTTCAGCGACTTTTATGGTTTATGGTTTTTTAACTTCATGGTTTCGGTAAGGTTTTTCAAAAACTTCTGAAATTATTTTTTCGATAGTTTCTTAAGCCAAAATTTGATGTCCTTTGTAGTTATTTTTATTGCTTTAATTTTTTTTATACTGTGTCGAAGTTTTTTATACTTATACCTTTAATGCTAAAAAATCCTCTTTGTCCTTCTTTGAGAGCTTCTTTGTCCAAAGGTAAAATTACGTTTAGGTATATTTAGTATGTTTATCTGCTTGTCTCTGGTTTTATGATCATACGATTCGCCATTTTGGGAAGCGGGCATGAGTACCGCCGCCCCGAGAACCATTTGTTGGATTATCAACACCTCTGCCATAAGTCACCCCGAGTAGTTTGCTACGATTGGTGACTTAAAAGGGCGCACGGGTTCATGGGGTGAGGTTTGCTAAGATCTTGGCGGCCGATGTGTCTACCCACCTGCTGCCTGGCGGGCCGGATCGAGAGAAACTGGTGTAGGGGGTCTTTTGATATCTCCAGCCAGGATCCCCCGACCCATCTCCTTGTACCCCAGTTGAAGCGATGGATTCATACGTCCGTCACTCCTGGACACACTGACCCTCAGTTTCCCATCCACCCCTCATACCTATTTCCTTCCCAGAACTTCATCTTCTTCCTTTCCTTAAAAAACCTCCATACAGCACCCCCTAAGTTTTTCCTGTAGGTCTTTTTTGAGGTGATGAAATATAATAATTTTGGCAAAGTTTTTTTGTACACAAGTTTTGGATAATTGTTTTGTTTATTTATTTATTTGTAAGAGAAAAACAGCTTATACGTAAAATATAGGGATACATACATATACATATTCAAAGTTAAATTAAGTCGAGCCAAATGGTCTCCATCTCCAAAGTTATTTGGAGATAAATAAACTCAATAAAAAACTCCTTTTTAATAAACTCAAGAGGTCAACCGGGTAAAGAATACACTCTCAAATTGCACGAGTGTCAAAACAATAAGTCACATTGCTCTTGCCCTATTATAACAAAGGCAAAAAGTATTACATATCTATGAGTGGAAATAGACGAAAACCTTAGATGGGACATATACATAAATGGAATCACTAAAAAGCTTACGAGACTTGTATATTTCTTCAAAAACCTAAGAAACATACTACCTAGGAAAGACATCAAAAAAGTATTTTATGCCTTATGTCATTCCCGTCTTGAGTACGGAATTCTAGTATGGGGATCTGCTACAGCAAATCATATTAACAACTTAGATATTGCTCAGAAGAGCATTATAAAAACCATAATAAAATTACCCATCAGAACCCCCTCAAAGGACGTGTTTTGACATTCTAAATTTAAAACAAATATATGCCAAGAATATTCTTATGCATCATTTGAAAAACAGAAAATCTCCTAATGAAACTCGGATACATGACACAAGAGCCTCAAAAAAGGATATAGGAGATGTTCCAAAATTCAAGACAAGTTTTGGCCAAAGAAACCACATATATCTGGCAACTAAACTTTACAACATCCTTCCTCCAAGTCTGAAAAAGATACAAAAGATAAATAAGTTTAAGGATAAAATCAAAACATGGGTGAAAGAAATTAATGCAGACATACTAGAAAATGAATTAAAAACATAATAGAAACTAAATAACGGAAAATCAAAGAAATCTACCAGTCCGCCTCAGCACAGGACCACCTAGTGAGGAGGACCAAGAGCAAACAGATGACATATTTATATACTTTATCATATCTTGTAATTCTCATCAAACCTGTTACTAAATAGTCACTAATAAAAAATAAAAATTAAAAATATTAATTTTAGGTGAGGAGGAAAGGAAAGAGAAAATAGGATAAGGATAGGAGATGCTTTCGATACATTTGATGAGTTTACTTGCAATTTGTTTGATATTTTGAAGTTATGGTTTATTACACTGACTTTAGCTCATTCGTATCCTGCAGAAAACTGCAATTTCTTTGGATAAACCATTGCTGAATATTTATTTGTATCTTATCCGGTGTTTGCGGAGAATTTCGCCGCTGGACTAATGACAAGAGAAGGCCCATTTACAAGCAGCGAGCGCCGCATACAAGAGCCACCCATTTTAGGCAAAACCACAAATCAGGCATATGCGGCCTGTTCGTAATTAGCTGCCGCAGCGGACAGCCGTCTGATGATACCGTCCTGGATAAGGGCGAAACCGACCAAATTAGCGAATTGCGCACATATCAACAAATGCAGACCAACAATGTAGACATTAGTAGTTTGTAGATAAATTTACATTACATATTTTGCATCCTCTTCAAATAGAGGAAGGAAGGGATCGAGTAATATAATATAATAATAAAAGTATAGTAATTTATACAGCGCAGTTTTGTGATATTTCACTTCGAGTGCGCTTAATTATAGTAAACTTAAAATTAATCCTATAGTGTTCCTTACGAGTCCTTACAAAAATTGATTAAATAATGTGAAACAAAGAATATACAATATACCGTATGTATACAAAGCAATTCCAAAAGAACAATATTAAGATGAAGCCATACTAAATAATGCAAAATCATACAAAATCATACGTTTTTGTTTTGAAAATTTGATCGCTTAGAAGTATTATAGATGCTTCAATTAAATACTGCGTGTAGAACATATAAGTCTTTTAATAAGCCAAGGAAAAAATATATTATAAGGTCTATAAAAAACACTTTGAAGTCCAAACTCTCCTGTTTATAAACTTCATTTCTGATATGGTTTTATTGTTTAATGTGGCAAATTTAGTTTCTTTTATGATAATCGCAAAAAAAAATTGAAATTTACGCCCGAACTTCACAAAATAAAATATAATATGCATTTTCGCGTTGTTATTTTTGACATCACGGCGACAATACAGCAGTCGACGAATTTGTTATATCAAAGTGAACCTTATACCGTTCATCGAAGAACGACTGGCAGCCGCCCTTATTTTTTCTCACGACTCTTTTGGACGGAGCGGAGAAACGACGTGTTAGGGTCCGCGCTGCTTGTTTTCGTGAAATCAATTTAAAAATTCCGTTTTATTACAATAAACAATGCATAAAAAAGAAATTAATATTTTTTACAGGCCTTTACGAAATATCTTTCTCAAATATCTTTTCCAACCTTTCCAAAAGCTTTTTCTCAAGTATTTTTAAACTCCTTCCATAAAGGGGCGTGAATTCTGATTTCGATTTTTTCCTGTACTAGTGGATCGCCTTAACAACACTATTATAGTGAGTGCTGTTTTGGCACAGGATAATAGCTATTGATAAACCATAACGGTGCCATTAAACAAGAATCATTAAAACTAAAATGTAATATAAAACAGGAGGCAGTTTACGTTTAGAAATAATAAATTCGGAGTGCACATAAAACTATAGTAAGGAGGTAATCGAAACCATCGGGTAACATCCTGAATACATATAAATTGTCTACAACAATGTCTACTTCAGAACACTATCTTTTTTATATGAATACAGCACAAGAGTCCCTGCTGCTATCGTCTGGAACCAGTGAGACTATGGCATACCCAATTGGGGTTTGCTGTGAGGTTGGCGGTAGTGTGGAGGTAAACAAAATGGGGAAAAAAGAAAAAGTTAAATAAGAATCGTGCTTTTCAGATCTGGTCACTAAATATAGCTAAGGCCTTTTTTTAATTTTAATTATACACAGATCCGTAGGGTAGTGATGAGGTGAGCCGTTCATCATGGGGATTTATAATATATGGAATGTCAAATACCCCATACAAATGTATTTTTGTCGTACCGTAGCATGCGGTCCTATATAATTCAAATCCACAGTGACGTAGCTACACCAATTACATGGGGGTGAAGGGTTAGTGAGGGGATGGTGGTTAAAGGGGTATGGGTGCATTATTTATTAATTTGTAAATTATAGTTATGTGAATACCGCACAAGAGTCGCAACTGCTCTGTCAACTGGTAGATGAGTTATGAGGGGGAGGATTAGAGAGGGGGGCGGTTGGGGGTGAAGGGGAGAGGAAGGGGTATTTTTTTTATTCCGCACAAGATCCCAACTGTTAGGGACACAACACTACCATACAACAGAAATACATACTTGTTTTTTATTTTTTTATTGTGTATTTTATTTAGATATAAAATTTGACATCTTATATCTAATGTTTTCTTTTCTATGACTACAACAATATTATTTACTACCTACTGACTAAAATTTGGACTTTACAACATTAAGACATAATCCACGAAAAACTGCAAGACTTTTAGCCTCCTTAACATTTAAAGGGAGTTCATTGAACATTTTAAAACCTTTATGATAAATATTATTTTGTGTTCCCGATAAATTTGTTTTAGGAAGCCTAAAATCGTTGCAGTTTCTCGTAGGATAACAATGAACTGTACTGTTGAATCTAACATTATTCAACATATAATCTGGTAACATTTTATTTTTTAACTTATAAATAAAAACTAGGGTATTGAAAACTAATCTTTGCCACACACTTAATATATTGAGTTGGCGTTGCATGGTTTTTATCCTGCTATATCTGCTACAGCACAATATAGACCTCGTGCCTCTATTCTGAATTATTTCCATTCTTTTAATTTGTGTTTTATTGCTCAGAAAGATTACACTTGAGCAATAATTCAGATGGGATGCTACAGTTGTGTTATAGACCAATTTCATAGTTTTAATGTCTAATTTTCCCTTTATTCTACTTAAGAAATTAATCTTTTTGGCAATTTTTTTTAGATAGCATTTCAAAGTTAGAGTTAAGTTTTAACTTATTATCGATTATGATTCCCAAATATTTAATTTCTTCTACCTCTTCAATATTTTGATTGTCTATATTTAGGGTAATAAGCTCATTTGGTTTTTTCCCTACTACCATGAATTTACTTTTAGTTACATCACTTGTGACATCAGTCACTTTACATACTCTCTCACCTCAGTTACAGATTATAGAACATTGAGATGTGAGAAAGAGATGTCGGGCGCGGCAACTCTATTGGCCGTGATGAGAATCTTATATCCATTTTTAGTATTACAAAAATAACAAACACGTTTTCTGAAATTCCCTATTCTAAATTCTCATATCTCCTATCCGTTCGATTCGACAATTGACTTCCAGCGACGTTATCTGTGGAAGTCAAGAACAAGTTTTCTTCTCTAGGAATATCTTCGCCTTCTGACGAAGGCTTTCTTTCTATCCATTTTTTTTAAAGACGAACTTGCAACAGTTACTAAATAACATTAATAACCTAGATTTTTTTTTTTTATATAAGTGACTATGTAAAATAATTGTTACATACAAAATATAATGGTGAAATTAAGTATAAAATATTGTATTTCTTAGTCCTCCTCACTAGTCCTGTGCCGAGGCGGACTAAAGTTATGTAAATATGGTTTATTTGTCTTCAATATCGTTTTTAGTGTCTTTATTAGGGTTTTTTCATTGACCTCTTTTAGCCATATTTTTATTCTTGATTTGTATTCATTAGGATTTTTTATTAGTTTTATGTCTTGGGGAAGGATGTTATGGAGTTTTGTTACAAAGTATGTATAGTTTCTTTGTCCGAATGTAGTTTTATAACTTGTAATATTTTTTATATCATTCTTATTCGATCTAGTGTTATGCATGCATGGTCATAGAGGATTCATTATTTTTGAAAAGCTTCAATAATATATTTTTGACATATATTTGCTGTACGTTTGGTACGTCAAAGCTATTAAAAATTTCAATTGAAGGCGTTCTAATTGGTACATTCAATATGGTCTTTATGATTCCTTTTTGAATCGTATTCAGGTTGTGTATGTACGTATGTGTAGCAGATCCCCATCCTATGATTCCATATTCAATTCAAGAATGACATAAGGCGTAGTATACCTTTTTCATATCCTTTGTATTTACTACGTTTCTTAGATTTTTAAAGAAGTATATAAGTCTTGTGAGTTTTTCCGTAATACCTTTGATGTGTAGGTCCCATCTAAGATTTTCGTCAATTATTACTCCGAGATATTTAATATAATATCTCCTTCCTTCAATTTCTACAATTAGTTTCTGGAAAGTAAACCTAGAGTCCAAAAGAATTTGTTCTTAATTGTCTCTCATTGAATCGTAAGATTTGTACATAGCTAGTTAAATACTCACCTAGTTAGTTATTGTATGTAACTTTTAATTTCAAATAAGTAATTTAGTACTTACATAAATTGTCCAAAGAAACGTCACTAAGTCAATGAAAATCTATTTTTCAAACATTCTTCAGGCATGTAAATACCATAAAATTGAAAAACTGCGAATAAAAAAATCCAAATAAACACAAAAATTTCATATTAAAAAAATTATGTTTACTCAACCATTAAAATGACCAATATTTTTAACCGGAATCGTGACGAACAAAAAAATTTATAGATAGACGAAATGTAAAACGGTCGAGTTAAATTAAGACTTTAATGTAGTGGCGAATTGCTGCTTGTGGAATGGTGAAATTAAACCTGGGACGCCTGGGTGATAAAATTACGCTGATCGTTATATCGCTAGGCCTCTCCATTCTGACAAAAGCTGGTGGCTTGCTACTTCTGGGACATGTCAGGCAGAGAATTTGAAGATATTTTGACTTCCAGCGATGTTATTGGTGTAAGTCGGATTCCAGCTTCTTTTTAACACCTCTTCCTTCTAACAGATTCTGGTAACTTGCTACTTCTGAATCATGTCCCGCAAGAAGGCAGAGAATATGTGGCGTGTGAATAGGACATTTTGACTTCCAACGATGTTAATTATGGAAGCCAAATTCCAACATTAACATGAATTAATTCCCAATAAACTTCTTCCTTTGCAGAGGACTTCTCAGAGAGTGGTGGCTGCTACCTCTGGGACGTGTCCCGTCTGAGATGGCAGAGAATGTGTGGATATTTTGACTTTTAGCGATATCATTAGTGGAAGTCAAATTTCGGCATCTTCCCCAGGAACGTCTCTTCCTTCTGACATATACTGGCAGCGTGCTATTTCTGGCTCGTGTCACGTCTGAGGCAGAAAATGTGTGGTGTGTGGACAGGACAGTTTGACTTCTAGCAATGTTATTTGTGAAGGTCAGATTCCGGCATCTTCCCCAGGAACACTTCTTCCTTCTCACAGATGCTGGTGGCTTTCTACTTCTTGCTCGTATCCCGCCGAAGAAGGCAGAGAAGGCCTGGTTTGTGGACTGGACATTTTAACTTCCAGCGATCTTATTTGTGGAAGTCGGATTCCAGCATCTTCCCCATGCATGAAAACTTCTTCCTTCTGACGGCGGCTGGTGGCTGCTACCTCTGGCTCATGTCCCGCCAGATAATGCAGAGAGGGTGTGGTGCGCGCAGGACAATTTGGCTTCCAGCGATGTTATCTGAAGAAGTCAGCGGCTACCGTCTCTAAGGAAATGCGGACAGTAGCTTTTTAAGGTGACCACAATTCAATATTGAAGGAAACAATTAATTTTTTCGATTAACTTTTATTTATGAAACAAAACAATAACTATTTTTATAACAGCGAATTTTGTTTAATTTAACAGGACCGACCGGTTTCGGTTATCATCAGGGTATAAATTTTTATTTTGAATATTAGCTCCACACAGGAGGCCTTGAGTAAGACTATTTCCCTCGGGGCCTACAAGGGCGGATCCAGGATTTTTTTCTGGGGGGGGCACAAGGGGCGGAGGGGGGGTGCCCCTCAAGAGCTTAATTCCCCCCCCCCCCCCCCGAACGGACCAATTTTTTAGCAAGTCGAAATTTGTGTTTGTCAACTTTAATGGGAGGCTTTTCCGACCGCGCTTTCCCCCTACCGTACCGCTCTCACAAACGCTGATTATCATCGTTCATTTGCAAGTGTATGAATGGGATGCAACGAACAAAATTCTCAATTCCAGCCAGAAATAGACAAAAGTTTGACTCATGTTCTTTCTGTTATTTTACCAACTCTGATAATTTGATTTGCTTCCAAGTATGTACTGTGATGGAATCTCCACAGTACACAAAAATACCATCCTGCCCCTGCATCCGTGCCCTCCCCCCCCTAAATCCGCCCTTGGGGGCCTATATCATCTTTGGGGATGCTTTGTGAAGGGGTTTTTTACGGAAAGGAAGGAGAGGAAGTTCTGGAAAGGATGAGGGTATGAAAGTTGGGTAGGAATCTGGGGGTCAGTGTCTCCAGAAGTGACGTATGAATCCATCCTTCTCACTGCGGTGCAAGGCGGTGGTTCGATGAATCTCCATCAACAGGCGTCTCCCGATCTGGTGGGCAGACGCATCCGCCTTCAATACCTGGACAAACTCAAGCACCCTTGCTAAGTCACCTAACGTAGCGAACCAACTCTTATATTTCTCGTAACTTATATTTGGATATGATTTTAGATTTTCATGGCCAAAAGCATATCGTGATTATTAGCATCTCCTATCCTTTTCCTATATTCCTCTTCCTCTCCCCTTCCTATAACCCAAAATTAATTATAGTATAATAAAACTTCATTTCCGATGTACTTTAGCATAAGAAACCTCTGTGGCTTGACTCCAGTTCAATTATATATTTATCACTGTATATGTATTATGTAAAAGCTGTTTGTTTCTTACAAATAAATAAATAAATAAATCATCGGGACAGATGTGACAGCACATTCACATCAGCCCTGACAGTCACATCAGCCCTGACGATGGACACTGTAACGCTATCCGAAACGTAGGCTAAAGAAAGAAATAGCCCAACACGGCCTTAAACCCCAAAAATAAACCACGGTAACTAACATTTTTTCTTATATTTTATTTTACCTGTAATTCGTCAACTCTTTCATTTTTATTGAAATTTTCCAAAATAATATGTACCTACTAAGTTATGCTTTTTTCATTGGCTACGAGACCTATGTAAGCCCTTAAATTCATTATTCCTCGGTCCCGGCATTACCAGGGGAGCGCGGTCATCCTGCGGAAGGCGCGCTGAGTTATTTATCGCATCGGGTTTCAATACGAACGGCCGCGCCGAGAAAAAAAAAACTCTTTAAAATGCAAGCACACCGCCATATTGCGTACCAACCTCTAACTGCACCACTGCTACATACTATTTCTACCACTGCACCGCGATATGCAGCAAGGAACAAGTAGCTACTTGGAGGTATTTTACTTTGATGCATATTAATGCAGGTACCTGACTGCAATGATTACAATATAAAAACTAAATGTACAAACAATTTAGTTAACTCAAATTAACCCTTCAGACTTGGTCGAAGCCTTAGGCTAATTTGTTCGGTTTTCGGAACAACTCACGTAGGTTTCATGGAAATCATTTTTTTTTACATGTGCTCCAAATGCTGGAAAATAATTTCCCTCAGGTCCTATGTTATCTTTGGGGATGCTGTGTGGAGGGTTTTATTAAGGAAAGGAAAAGAGGATAGTTCTGGGAAGGAAGAGGATTTAAGGGGTGAGTAGGAATCTGGGGTTCAGTGTGTCCTGGTCGTCCCGCCTCCAAGACCTCGACAAACCTCACCCCATGAACCCATGAAGAATGTAGCGAAACACTTGGGGTGACCTATGGCAGAGGTGTTGGTAATCCAATAAAGATTCCCGGGGCGGCGGTACCCATTCGCACCTCCCAAATTGAATCGTTTAGTCTCCCTTACTCTATCATGGTTAGAAATTATCTAGATGGTGTTAGAAAGAATCTTAAAAAATAACCACAAAATAATTTATTTTTTTAAATAAGTTTTTCATATAAAGCTCCGTTGCTTTATAATATGCTCAATGAAAAAATAAAAACTATTGGTACATTGCATTTATTCAAGAAAATGGTCAAAATGTGTATACTAACTGAGAGTGATGGTTTTGGATTACCCATGTTGTCGCTTATATCATAAATCACTACGGAATTAAGCTATATTTGATATAATCCATATTTAATTACTCTGTATGTACTTAACTTATTTATTGTTATGTACTTTTTAATTTGCTTATTGTTATAAGTATTTACTTACTATTATCTACTTCTTTCGTATCATAATTTACTTACTATACAATATTATAATTGTTTATTAGTATTTACTCATAATTATTATGTACTTTATTTACTTATGTTTATTTACTTATTATTATTAAATTGTTTATTATTGTTTACTCATAATTATATTATATTATATTATTTGTTTAATTTATTTATATCTACATATTTACTTAATATATTATATTTATTTCATAAACTATTTAAATTTATTACATAATTGTTTATTATTATTTATTTTTTGTTAATAATTTAATGCTACTGTGGTATGATCACCCTATTATTGCATCTGGTAAGCCACAACAGGAACCTTGTATTTACATATTTTAATATTTAGTTTATAGTATAATGTTATTTTTGTCAACAATGAGCATACTGCCCAGCTGTAATAATTATTAATTAGTAATGTTTGAATAACTGTACTCAGTGCTTATTTTGTAGGTTTATTATTATATTTCTTTTAAGTTTAGGTATATGTATGTTTCTTTTTTTTTTTAATTACTTTATTGTAAAACTGCATATCTCGATACAGAAATGCCCTAGTGAGATGTGCAGCTTATGTTTTCATGTATTTTTCATGTATTTTTCCTAAACACAAGCACTAGCTTTATTAGGAGAGTATATAAAAATATGTAATATTAGAATGAAATAAACTTATTGTAAAAAATTTACTCAAAAAAAAAAAAAAAAAAAAATCTTATTTTTTTCAATAAATAAATAAATTCAAATGTACTGTATGTAATTATGATTCCAAAGTTTCCGACCGCAACTTGAAAAAAAAATGAAACCTTGGGAATTTTTGATTCATTCTTTTTACCTGCTTTTGCCTAATAAAAGTTGTGTGTGTTTTTTTTCGTTATCAGTAATTTTAGTTTGAAAAAAACGTAAGATGGGCCATTAAAATATTTTTTATTTATTTATTTATTTATTATAATGTATTACAAAAATATGACAAGTAACACATTATTCCCAATGAGTTGAGAAGAAAACTCATTACGGGAAGGACAGATAGATATAAGTACATTTTACACAGATATTACACGTTTAAAAAATACAATATATTGAAAAGGGAAAAAAATAAAAAAATATATATAAATAAATAAAAAATGCATTGTCAAGAATAGAGATTTTAGGAATACTGAGAGACATCCATACACATAAAACATAAAAAACAAACGTATGAAGGCGAGCCAATATTCACTGGTTTAAATACATTTTCAGGAAATATTCTTTAAGCGTTTTAACAAATATTTTTTTGTTAGCTACTGAATGCTTTATTTCATTAGGTAATGCATTGTATTGTCTATATGCGATATATTGTAACGAGTTAATACCAAATTTAGTTGTGTGGGTAGATGATGCTAAGTGTATTTGATTTTGGGATCGTGTTTTGTGCTGGTGTATGTCTGAATTAAAGGCTGGTCTGATGTTAGTGTGTGCGGATCTATGTATGATTTGTAATATTGTACTAGTGATATTGTATTTAGGTAGAACCGTAAAAGGAAGTATGTTTGTCTTTGAATATATATGTTTGATATGTGTATCCCACGGTAGATGGTAGATATTCCTTATAGCTCGATTTTGAATCACCTGTATTTCTGATATTTGTTTTTTAGTAATAGTGCCCCAGATACTAACTAAATAACTCAGATGGGAGTGAATCATTGCATAGTAAGTGGCCCGTAGTAGAGATATGGAGAGAAGACCTTGGAGTCGGTACAGTACACCGGTAATTGGGGAAATTTTTGATTTCACATGCTCAACATGGGAATTCAACGTAAGTTTAGAGTCTATTAATAGCCCTAAATATTTCGTAACTTCCATATTTTGGAGTTTATCAGTTCCAAGTGAAATATTCATGGACCCATAATCCTTATTACCGAATGTTAGATAGTGCGTTTTTTTTATATTGAGGCTCAATTTATTAATACGGAGCCAATTAGCTAAAATTGAGACATCTACATTCATTAGAGACTCCAGGTCACTCAGGCTTTTACTGTGATAGTAGATTACAGTATCATCCGCATAAAGTTGGAGTTTTCCAGAGATATCACATTTAGTTATGTCATTGACATATAGCAAGAAAAGCAGAGGGCCAAGAATTGATCCCTGTGGCACTCCACATGTGATTCTACCTAAGCCACTCGAGACCCCTTTGACTTCGACAAGACAAAATCTATCATCTAAGTAGCTTCGTATGAGGTTTAGGGGCATCCCAACAATACCCAAATATTCCAATTTCTTTAAGAGTATTTCATGATTGACCGTATCAAAGGCTTTTTTGAGATCTATAAATATGGCTGCCACATATTCACCCTGGTCTATATACTGTTGAAGGGTAGAGATAAAATCAAAGGTGGCACATTGAGTACTAGAATTTTTCCGAAAGCCATATTGTTGTGGTGTAAGGATATTATTCGCAGATATGTATTTTAGGAGTCTATCTTTGATTATGGTCTCAAACACTTTTGAAAATACCGATAAAAGTGATATAGGACGGTAGTTAGAAATACATGTTTTACAGTCTCCTTTATGTAAAGGTATTATTTTCGCAAGCTTTAATTCATTCGGAAACTTTCCCGAGGACAGTGACCAATTAAAAAGTTCTGCTAGGTGACCCGCTAGTTCTTCTTTACAAGCCTTAAGAACTGATGGTGTTACTCCATCGAGTCCCGGTGCTGCTTTCAGCTTTGTTTTAGAGATGATCCTCAATACCTCATCTTTGTTTGTCCTAGCCATGTATAAGGATTGGCAAGCCTTCGGTTCTACAAGGACGGTATTGCAGTCGTCCGGGAATGACGGAATGGTAGCTGCTAACTTTTCTCCTATCGAGAGGAAAAACTCATTAAATGCCGATGCTATTTGATCCGGATCCTTAATTTCGCAGTCATTTACGATGAGGGATTCTATTTCGTTGGTTGGTTTATGTGCTCGGTTTGACAGAATAGAGTTTATGATTTTCCAAGTTTTAGTAGGGTTATTTTGGTTTTGTTGAAAGCTGTTCGCATAATATTTGTGTTTTAGACTTCGCCTATAATTAGTAATGGTATTTCTCAATCTCTTTTTAAGTGTTACAAGAGTAATATTACCAGGGTCTTGTTTCCACTGTTTGTGAATCTGGTTTCGTTCTTTGATTAAGGAATTTAATTTGGAATCAAACCATGGAGTATTCAGTTGTTCCCGACTTCCTAATCTTGTTTTTGGTTTGGTTGTACCTGATTCTATTGCCTTTTTAATATGATAATTGAAACTTTTAAAAGGGTCTTCTGAGTTGCTTAAGTCGATCGTGAAATTGTTATCAAGAAGATAGGATTTTACTGACATACTGTTGAAGATAGGTCTCGTAATCCGGGATTTGGTTCTATTATTAAAACATTTTTTTAAGTTGTTCTTATAGTCAACAATAAGTATGTTATGGTCACTAAGTGGATCATCAATATTCGATATAGTAGTCTGAATGTTTTGCCTATTTGATATGAAGTGATCTATAATGGTGCTGCTTGTATCAGTAACTCTCGTGGGAAATGTTTTGTTGTGTATTGAGAAATTGTAAGATTCTAAGATGTTGCAAAAATTTAATGAAGAGTGTGTGGATATGGATACGTCAATGTTAAAGTCTCCGAATATTAATGTATCTTGTCTACTTTCGTTCAGTATGTTTTCTAGGTGTATTAAAAAATCCTGCATGTTTGTGTTAGGTTTTCGATAGATAGCATAAATGTTGACTGGTTTCCTATCACTGCTACAAAGACTTATACCTAAGAAGGAATTTTCATTTGAGAATTTTTCAATAATTGCACACTTCATAGTATCAATCACATATATTGCTACGCCGCCTCCTCCTTCGTTGGGGCGAGAGGCAAAAACACTTTTGTAACCACTCAAGGAGTAAAAATTTTCCTCTCCAACATTAAGCCACGTTTCAGTGATGACGAGGACGTGCACAATATACAGCGAACTTCTAACTTTTTCTTCGATCTCATCAAACTTATTACGGATGCTTCTCGCGTTCAAGTACATTATTCGTAGACAGTTCATCACGGGATTATAATCCTCGATGGTGAGGCACTTATGCTCACGTATGTTACACTCCATAATCGATTGTAGCAAGATCCTTTTTCAGTGCAGCTTGGTAGGCCGGGCAGTTGTCCCTGTCTCCAGTGGAATGAGCAGCAGGCTTACCAAATCTGGTACATGTAGCGCAGACTGGATCGGAAGCGGCATTTGGGCAGGATTCGCGGGTGTGATTTTTTTGGCCACAGTGCCCACACCAAGTTTCATCTCGGCAGTATTTGAAGGAGTGTCCAATCACATGGCACTTAGTGCAGACGGTAAGCCCAAAAAAGTCTCGGACGCGACACACAGTCCAATCGACAAACACTTTCTCCTGTTCCACGAGTGTTTTGCGCACAGCAGCAGGCACCTCATATATTCGATGGCAGGTGTCTCCTGTACGAGCGCCAGCCAAGTGACTAAGCTTGCAGCTTGCCAGTGTTCCCTCGACGTCTTGAACATTGGGAATACCCGTTAGAGCGATCCTCAAAAATTCAGCATCAGTTAAAGCCCTCGGCACGTTAAAAAATATCAGTCTCGGGAGTCGTTTGGTGGGTAACCGGGCCTTAAGTATGCTCGAATTATTAAGACAAGTGGCATTTAATAATTTTTCCTGCTCACCTGCAGTTGCCGTGTTGAGCAGCACCCCCTTGTTCCTTATTTTGCGCATGCCCGTGATCCGAACGCCTATTTCGGACGGTCGAATGACATCTTGGACCATTTTTATTGTGGCATCGCTGTCCATGGTGGCTTCAGCGTTTACTGGAAAGACGCAGATAGTGGGCCTTGGTACTCCAACGCTTATTTCGTTTTTTGTTTCAACATTTTCTTGATTTTTCTTTTTTGGTTTTATGATTACAATCGGCTCATGTTTTTTTACCTTTTCCGCATAAGTTTCGGGTACTATTATTTTTCTTATGTCTTTTTTAATTTCTTCATTTTTTGTATTCATGTTATTGAAAAGCGATTTATTTTCCTGCATTATTTTTTTCATTTCATTAAAATTTTGGGTAACTATTTTTGTGAGCGGCCGGAGAATTTTTAATTCGCCCTTCATTTCATTATTTTCTGCTACTAAATGAGCTATAATGTTAAATAAATTATCCATTCCTTCATTAATTTTTTCTTTTTGGCCCATGGAAATTTTTCCTTTACTTTCTGAGAGGGTTGTCTTCATGGAATTAATTATGATTCTCGAGTTAGTAAGTGCGTTACTCACTTGATTTGTCTCTATCAATATAGACTTTTCTTCCTCATCATCTCTATTATTCTCCGAATCAGACGATAAATTATCTTCCTCTTGTTCGGTTGGGGATCTTGGGGTCATAAAAGATTTCGTAAATGGGTCTGAATTTTTTACTCTGGGTGTTTTATTTCCCTTTTCCATTTTTCAAATTCCAATAATTTTAATAAATAAATAATTATATATTTTATATACCTACTGCCATCTGTTAATATTATCGGTAAGTAGTATTTCTTTAAATTGGTATATTTACCGCCATCTATTATCAAGCCCGTTTTATTTAATTTTTCTACTACTTTACTGCCATCTATTGACTGGTAGGGTATCTGGTTAAAATTATTTTTGGTTTAGTGTATCTACGCATTTACCGCCATCTATGAACAGGTAGTTTATAAATATAATATTAAAATAAAAAGATTTTGGTTTGTTCGAGGATCGAACTCTTCTCCGAAGATACGGGAGCCAAACACTCTGCTCCTACGCCAAATCACTGTTGGGTGTCAGCGAGATTAAAGTCAATATTAAACAACTGTCAACGAAATGTACTAGAGTGTATTTTAGTAGTTTTTAACACAAAACACTGTGATTATTGTTTAATTCACAATTCAAATTTGTTAAGCATTCACAAATTGCCAGATTTTTTGTTTTTCCGATGTTTATTGTTTTATTTAGTTCACTTATTAAAGTTTAGACTATCTTTTAGTTCACTTATACACAATTAAAGTTTAGACTTTCAGTTTTGATATCACTTTTGAGGCACTCCTCGTTCGAGTATCGATAAAACAGACACACGAGGATATAAATTCGGCACAGAGTTTTATTATACACACAAAATTTCAGTTTGTTGACCACTTTAAGTACGAATTCTCAAAACATTTCTAGGTGATAAACTCATATTTAGATTGTCTGTCAATTTTTTTGTAAAAAGTCACTTTATAAGCATATCACGGTAGAATACCGGAAGACAGACACACCGGGTGATAGCCCGAGAAAAACACTGCACTTCAGTAGCAAATTTGATTCGATTTAGACACTATTTCATGTTATGATTCTTCAAAAACTGGAGCTAACGAAATTTTATATGTAAAAAAATTATATATTTAATTTTATAAGAAAAAAATATCTTTTTATAACTTTGTTTAAGGTTATTCCCATAATATATCATATTAGAATAAGTTAACAATAATAATCTAAACGAAAATATGAAAGAGAACAAGACACAGAAAAACAGAAAAAAAATGGTCACAACTGGGACTCGAACCATCATATTTGTCAATCTCATATTTTCAAATTTTAGCATTAACATTATTATCAACTAATTATTTTTCCATATTACCGGCAATTTCCATAGACAATTGTATTTTTCTGTTTTTCTGTGTCTTGTTTTCTTTCATATTTCCGTTTAGATTATTATTGTTAACTTATTCAAATTATATATTTATTTAGAGTTATATGATTTGAAATCCTATTTCATCACCTTTTCAAAGCAGTTTTTAGTTTTCGGATGTGTTGAGAAATATTCCATCTATTTTGATTTTATTGCGAGGTGGTCATATTTTGACCGACAAAATGAGTCAAATATACAATTTTATGAATTCGATGGTTCCTGCCTATCTGTTTGACAGACCGCAGTGGTCATGTAACTCTCATGAACACAATACACGCCAAATAAACCATTTACTCATACTCCTCAGACATGAAACTGCTGTATTTGAGGGTAGTTTTAGCTACTCATCATCAAAACGTTGGAATGAAATACCACTGTCTATTCGAATATTGACATCGTTGCAGTGCTTTAAGAAGCTCTGCAGCGAATGGTTGCTGGCTACACAGTCAATCGCGATGAATACCTTTTGTGTTTGTGATTATTAGACATCGGATTATATGCATTTGCATATTTGCATATTCAAATGCATATAAATCGTGCATATTTAGCATTTGAAGATGCATCCATTAAACAGAATATCGCCCTCATCTCAATCTCATTTCCACAAGTTATCAGATGCCATTAAAAAAATTGGAAACAAAAACCTTCATCTATTTAAATCAATAGAAATACTGGAAACAATTATTGAACTTGCAAACGCCATTCCCAATTCAATTTCAGAGAAGTCGTGACAAGTTAGACGCTATTTTGTTTAAATACCCGAGTCTTGAAGACATGAAGAACATTAATGCCTACATCAACGGCATAAGTAATACATACCCTGACTAAACAGGTAAATGGCGCCAAATTTTTTAATTTTTTTCGGATGACGTCAGTTGACGTAGAGAAGTCGTTTTCGGCGTTTTGGGTGACAGACATCAAAAATTTTTGCTCGATAATTTGGAAAAACACTTAATTGTATATTGTCACAAAAACTATACATGATTTTAAGAATATATACATATTTGCATGCATATTTTGGCACTTTGTTAGTGCATATAATCCGATGTCTAGTGATTATATTGTTTAATTTAATTTGTTTTAATTTGAATATTTGTTATTATTTACATTATATTATATTATTAGAGGAACTGCTGAAAACCAGCGGCTTTCCGGGAGAAATCCTGAATGTTTAACTGAGCATACATTTGTAAAATTCTATTTTAAAATAAATGCTTTTATTCCAGCTAATTTGTTCGCTTTTGGGAACAACTCGTAAAGGTGTTATAGAAAGCATTATCTCTCTCTTATAATCATAGTGAGAAACGTGGTCTAAACTGTGAGACAGAGAAAATACCACGCTTTATTTCAAATTTAAAAATTAACCAGAAAATAATTAAAATGTACACATTTGTGAAACCAAAGTTTCCGGCCGCCCGTGATTTTTTATTAGGTAATTATTTTTATATGAAACTACAAAAAATGACCCCTGAACAGTTAAGAACTTGCAAAATTTGTCAATTGTCACTCAGAGGCATTTTCATACCGATCCAAATAAACTATATTGAGACTCATAACAAACATCTTTATCATTATTTTTAGTGATAGTTTGAGAGAAAAATCGTTCAAAATCATATTTATAAATCGTTCAAAAATAGCAATACCTTGGACATAGCCGTAGTTAGGGTGCATCCATTAATTACGTTAGTACAAACGGGGGGGGGGGGGGTTCAGCAAAATCTCACGTTACTTGAAAAAAATATACGAATTGGCCCAAATTTATCTCACCGAGGGGGAGGGGAGGGTCTATATTGGAAGAAAAACTGCTCACTTAATTAATGGATGCCCCCTAACCACATAATAATCAGTCATTTACCTTTGCCGTTGGTGTCAACAAATCATTTAAAATACACTCTAAATTCACAATAACGAACAATAACACGTGTTCACAATCAGAAATAAACACATACAGCCTTACTGGCCTTACTAAAAACCATCTTCATTATTTTATTATAAATATGAAAACCTTACTATTATGGAAACTGTCAAAAACTAGTCCATGGAAAAATATATATGTATACATTGCTTATGCTGCCAAAGAGGGCTGTTTATTTCTTGTAACCTCTGTTTTTGATAAAACTTTCTCATCGAAATTCGAAATTTTTCCAAAGTATTTTAAATGTCCTATAATAAATATTTCTTATTTTTGAAGATGTCGGTTGACGAGATTTTATTAGATATTTTGTTGGGGGATATTTAATCCATAGGATATTTTGTCAGGGATATTTTGTCACGGGTTGAAAAGTCGCAGAAACCCACCTCCTAAATTGTTACTGCCATGATAATGAACGAAAAATGTTATCTGAGCATGATGCAAGACTAAGCATGTAAAGGAAAGGTCAAAACAAAAGTACAGAGATTAAAGAGTTAGAAAAACACATTCATCTCAACAACTCAAAAATTGAAAGATTCATTTGAAAGGATTAACGATAGACGGTCCATGAATCGACAAGTCGAGATGCTGCAACGTACCGAATGGTATCTCTTATCTCTTGGAGAGCAGCTTTGCTTGGTTAGGCCCACTTACGATTATTACTTGTGGTAAAATCGATAGATTGCATTATATATGTATACTGCAAAAAACAATGGCCCAAGCATCGATCCCTGCGGTACCCTTCGTGTTATCATAACATCAGATGACCCCTGCTTAGTTTTACCTTAGTAAAGGAAAAATGTAAACAAAACTACAGAGATGAAAGGTTTAGAAAATCACACATTCATCTCAAAAAGTCCAAAATTGAAAGATTCATATGAATGGACGCACGATAGACGGTCCATGAATCGACAAGTCGAGATGCTGCGATGTATGTAGAGGTATCTTACATCTCCCTAAGTAAAATCGATAGATTGCATTATATATGTATACTGCAAAAGCAATGGACCAAGCATCGATCCCTGCGATACCCCTAGCGTTATCATAACATCCGATGACCCCTGTTTAGTTTTAATTTAGTAGAGGAAAGATGGAAACAAAAATACAGAGTGAAAGGATTCGAAAAATACGTTCATCTCAACAAGTCAAAAATTGAAAGATTCATATGAATGGACGCACGATAGACTGTCCATGAATCGACAAGTCGAGATGCTGCGACGTACGGAGTGGTATCTTACATCTCCCTGTGAGCAGGTTTGCTTGGTTAGGCCCACTTATGATTATTATTTGTGGTAAAATCGGTCATCAGCTCCGTGGCTTATGCGCGATGAACATTAGATAGAACTTAATAATAATAATTAAGTATAACAGATAAGAGTAGGAAATCTGGTACATCCGTTTGTGGATCATTGAAATAAATAGAGTGAAAGTTATTCTACTTTTTCGACATTCTTGTTTTTATTTTTATTTTAGCGACTATCGAACGTTATTAATACCGTAGCGTCTGCGTGGTTGAATTTAAGAATCAGGCTTCGAACGCATGTCTGCCGCCGCGCCTTACCCGTCGAACCATATAAAAATCCGGGTACGTGTACTTTTAGACAAAGCTACCGTTATAATTCGGTTTCTAATTCAAGAAATCGTCACAAGATGTCACCACTTTCTTCGGCGAGACGCATAGGGACGTGCCCTTCATAGGTATAAGTTCTATGAATTTGTGAACCCGGAGTATCTACCGGAAGAATGACGGTAATACTCACTTGTATCAAGCGGCTGTATATTACGTATGACGTCATCGCCCGTCCCGGTTACTTTTTTGCGGTGACTAGCCATCACTGGTTGACACGCTAACAGTGGATACGAGGATCGGGCTAATTTTGGAACCAGTTCCTATTGGATTTATAAAATGATCAACGGGCGTTTTCCATTGACTTCTTTGAGTCATATTTTTATTCGTAATTTGTACTTATTACAATTTTTTATTAGTTTTATGTCTTGGGGAAGAATGTTTTGGATTTTGGTTCCAAAGTGTATGTAGTTTCTTTATCCGATTGTGGTTTCATAAATTGGAATATTTTTATTCGATGTAGTGATATGCATACACGGTCTAGTAGAGGATTTGATGTTTTTGAATAGCTTCAAAAATATTTTTTGGCATATATTTGTTGAAAACTATTGAAAATTTCAATTGAAGGCGTTCTAATAGGTACTTTCATTATGATCTTTATGATTTGTTTTTGAATTGTATTCAGGTTGTGTATATACTTATGCATTACATATCCCCATCCTATTATTCCATATTCAATTCGTTAATAACATAACGCGTAATAGTTCTTGGAGAGTTGGAAAGTAAGTATGGAAAAAAAATTTTTCAAAGATAATATTGTTAATTCTAAAATTTGAAATTGACAAATTGACGGTTTGACAGAAGGTGGCAATGGCGGAATTGTAAAACGCGCACGTCCCGGTTAGACGAGAGGTTCTGGGTTCGAGTCCAAGTTGCGATCATTATCTTTTTCTATTTGTCTGTGTCTTGTTCTCTTTCATATTTTCTTTTAGATTATTGTTTTCGTCTTCTACTTCAAAGATGATTCTGAAATTTGAAATATGAGAATGACAAATATGACGGTTTAAGAAGAGATGGCAGTGGCCTAATTGGAAAGGCGTTCGTCCCGGTAAGACGGGAGGTTTTAGGTTCGAGTCCCAGTGGCGACCATTATCTTTTTATTTTTCTGTGTCTTGTTCTCTTTCATATTTTCGTTTATATTATTAGTGTTCTTCAATGATATATTACCATTTATATCGCCTAAAAATTTCACTCTATTCTTTTCAATGTGCAGTAATTAAGAAATTTAAAAAAAATTTACCAAAAAAAAATCATTTTTATTTGAATAACACTATTACTACATATATTTTAAGGTTATACCCATGGACGTACAAAATATATGGACATGCCCTTACGTGTTAAAAAACGTGTTATTTCCCCCTCCCATTGGAACCATTTTTCGGAACCGACTGGGCGTGTCCGGACCAGTGTCGTGCTCTCATCGTACATTTTACGCACTGACGCTGTATGCTATGAAACACATACTTAGACATCGAGATACATAGCGACGCGAAACACAAAGCCGCTGTTTACTGGGTCAAGTAAATCATAAAACATTTGTAAAAGTGTCTACGGAAACAAAATATTCCACTATGAAAATACTCTGAACCTTACTTTGCGAATTTGGATTTTACACATCTGTTCATACCGTGGCATGCAATTCGCGCTCCCATATAAAAAGGTCTATTCATTCAAAAGCAGATTTTACTATCAAGAACTAAATAGTGATATTATAGTGCGAGGTGCCTATATATTGTTAGATTGATTTATTGGCGAATCACAAGTCTCTTTCCTCTCTTCGCCCCGCCATAGTTGGTTTTTACCCCTCATCTGTAAGTTCTCGTCTAGTTATTTGTATGTCTATGGTTATACCCTTCAACGTATATATAATGTATAAGTTAAGACTTTTATCCCGGTAAGACAACAGAACCTGGGTTCGAGTCCCAGTTGCGACCGTTCTTTTTTTTATTTTTCAATATCATGTTCTTTTTCAAATTTTCGTTTAGATTTATTAGTATTATCTTATTTTTCTTCATTTCAACAAAAAAATTATGGAATCGAATCTATTCTAAAAGATCATCTATTTCTATCTATTCAACAACTAAGAAAGTAAAACAAACATAAAAATTTCCTAAAAATCATTCTTCAGATCTGAAGTATAGTTTGATAGCCCGAGGCTAATTGTTTTATGGTAAAAAGAAAAAAAAATGGTTAAAAATGAAACCCATTACGTTGATACCTGCCACAAAACATGAGAACAAATTGATTTTTAATAACTACCAATATCAGCTTATAAAAAATACCTTCAAACCGTCGGTATATTGCACACTAGGTACGCTATTCATAATATAAATTTTAAGTGTAACAAATAACACCTAAACTAAAAAAATGTAAAGAAACAATAAATAAATAAATATATAAGGATTATCCTATCCCACAACATTGTCAAATTAAAATATCACACAGGTTGCATATCCAAGGTGCCACCTGTATGATAAATTGCATCAATAAAATACAATCGTATTTCGAAGAAAACTGTACTAAATGTTCTGATCATTTTTTTTTAAATTTCGTATTTAATTCAAAATTATTTGGTTCTTTTTTAATATTATGTTATTTTAATATTAGATTCCCTTGTTGCCTTCTAAGAAAGATTTTCTTTTAACATCGAATCACTTGCTTTTCATGATGTTATTTTTTTTTTCGAAACCGTAAAGGTACATTCTTTTTTTGTTATCTATCAGTGAAAACGGTAATAACTAAGACACAATGAATAATAACATTCTGTTAGATTTCTCAACACTTTTTTACTACACTACACTACAGTTTTTCTCCATTTAACATTGGTTTTAAATTATCTTATCTTTTTAATTTTGTTTTTTTGTAAACCGTAAAGGTATATTCTATTTGTTATCTTATTTATTATGGAAAATGATATAAACTATTGAGACAATGAATATTAACATTTTGTTTGATCTCTCAACACTTTGTTGCAATTTTTTTTTTTTTCTACAGTTTTTCTCCATTTATCATTGTTATTTTAAATTTTATTAATTTGCATTTACTTAACTGTTTGATAATGACTGATATTTTTGTGCGTTACTTTATTAAATTGTGAAATTATTAACCCCGATACAGGCAAGCCCTAGTGGGGTTAATAATTATTTGCTAAACAATATATTTCACTTGTGAAGAAACAATAAATAAATAAATAAATATGCTTATGACCAAACAATTGATATTGGGTCCAACTTGAATCGAGTCAGAATAATGGAAGTATATGTATGAGACGATTTATGAACGCCTTTGACGCAAGGAGCTTGTACCAAAACAGAGTTGCGTAGTGTTTCATTCTGTCTTCCTAACTCTCTGGGGAAATGGCGTGATCGTCTTTAGTTAGGTCAGGACTACTTTTCAAGTGTTTTTATAATGACTCCTTTATTTATTTTAGGAGGCGGGTATAGGTACCGCCGCCCCGGGAACCATTTATTGGATAACCAACACCTCTGCCATAAGCCACCCCAAGTGGTTCGCTATGCTTGATGATTAGTAGGGGTGTCCGGGTTCATGGGGTAAGGTTTATCCGGATCTTTACGGCGGATGTGTCTGCCCACCTTTTTTTTTTTTTCTTTATTCATTATATAATTTGTGTACAGTTTACAGGTGATTCGACTACCACGCTAGGCTCATGCCCGTATTATGGTAGTGCGAATACTATGGTAGTCGAATGAACTTCTGCGTGGCTGGCCAGATCCAGAGAAAGACTGGAGAGGTCAAAAGACCTGATTCGAAGTGATTCGACTACCACGCTAGGCACATGCCCGTATTATGGTAGTGCGAATACTATGGTAGTCGAATGAACTGCTGCGTGGCTGGCCAGATCCAGAGAAAGACTGGAGAGGTCAAAAGAACTCCCTCAACCAGGGAGGTCTTTTGACCTCTCCAGCCAGATTCTCTCGACCCATCACCTTGCACCGCAGTTGAAGGGATGGATTCGTACGTCTGTCACTCTTAGTCACACTGACCCCCAGATCCTACCCACCCCTCACACCTTTTCCTTTCTAGAACTTTCTTTCCTAAAAAGACCCTCCACACAGCATCCCAAAAGATGAAATAGGTCCTGAAGGGAATTATATCATGTGTGGAGCTAAAGAAAAAAAATGTAACCTGTAAGTTTCAGCACTTATCGATTGATCGACCAACCCAGTGCACATTACATCTATGGCCATATCCCATAAGACCCGATCCTATCAGGTCATAAAATAAATAAAAATTGAATTCCGACCGCTTTCCGATGCTATCTCCTCTTGGGAACGTCATACTCAGCTCTCGATACGGACAACGGACATACTCGTGGCGTGGAATACTTCTCTAAGGGAAGACTAAAAACAACGGACAAGGAGCGAGTGGCTGTATTTGGTAATCAATCTGCCAAAAACATGACGTGTTTTGATTTATACCACAAATGTCATTGGAATATGCTTTTGGCTCTGAGTAGCGATGCTTTTGGTACAATTCCTGCATAATTTTATAATGAATGTTGCAAATGAAGAAGGTTTCCTCAAGGTTCTGAAATAAGTCCTATCTTATGTTAATTTTTTTCATAACCTTTACTTGCATCCAATATAATTTTCAATAACGATCATTTTTGACGGCCGGTATGATCTAGCGGTAAGGCTCTTGACTCGCAATTAGAAGGTTGATCAAATTCCGGCGTGGGCAAATAAATTTTATTTGATTAATTTGTGTTTTTTCACAATTAATTCATTTAAAATATATAGGTACTCTTGAGAGTGGAAGCTACTCTTGGTATCGCCCTGGTGTAAGACCACCATTCAGAATTGAAACGTTGCTTTAAAACAGCTGACGGCCGGCGTAGCGCAGCGGTAAGACGCTTGACTCGCGCACCGAAGTTCGCGGGATCGAATCCCGGCGTGGCAAATAAATTTTATTTGATTAATTTGTGTTATTTCACAATTTATTCATTTAAAATAATAAATAGTATATTTGCGGCACGTTCCAGAGTGGAAGATACTCTCTGTATCGCCCTGGTGTAAGACCACCATTCAGAATTGAAACTTTGCTTGAAACGGCATTAGCCGTGTTTGGTGACCAGATCTGAATAGCCAGGTACTTCCCCATCTTCCTCTTCCCTATCTCCTTCCCCTCCCCACTACCTTCAACCTCACAACATACCCCAATTGGGGATGCCATAGTCTCACTGGCTCCAGACGGGAGCAGTTGCGATTCTTGTGCGGTATTCACTGTAAAAAAAAAAATCTACTCCACTAAGGGGACGATCGATATTCGTAGCGATGACATGAAGCCAAAATATTACATTTTTTGTAAAAATCAACTACGAGTGGGACTGTACTAAGGAAAATTCAATTTTGTTCGCGTAAAAATTTCTACATCTCTGACTTATATTCCAAAATACTTACATTTTTAAATTTGGGAGACGGGTATGACGATAACCAATACCCCTGCCGTAGGTCACCCCAAGGCAGGGGGCCCGGATTCAGGGGGTGAGTTTTGTCCTGATCTTGGGGGTGGATGCGTCTGCCTACCAACTGGATCGGGAGAGATTGTTTGAGGCAGATCTTCTGATATCTCCAGCAGGACTGGAACATTGACCTGCACCGCAGTTGAAGGGATGGATTCATTGGTCCGTCACTCCTGGTCACACTTAAACCCCAGATAAAATTAGATTTTTGTTGATAAGTTAACATGTACCTATTTCATGTCTAGTTGTACTTGTTGTAGTTATAATTGCCCAAACATGCGTAAAGAATTTTTTTTTTAAATATCAGAGTGTGCAATTCACATGCGGTGTAGGTGAAACCTTCAGAAAACTAAAGTAGACAAGAGTGGGAAGGCTACAAAGCACCGCACAAAAAGAGGATACTATCTCAAGCTATCTCATACTCTCGCAGGCTAAATCCTGTAGATGTATGTGTTTGTCTTTTTTTAAGAGTCTCAGCTGCTCCCAGTTGAGCTGAGCCAGTGAGACTATGGCCTACCTAATTGGGATATGTTATGAGGCTGAAGGTAGTGGGGAGGGAAGGGGAAGAGCAAGATGGGGAATTATGGGGAGTATTCAGAGGAAAAAATTCGGTTTAGTAGCGAAATTCCTAAAAATACAAACTAGTTATTTTTATACTAACTATGGGCCGGGGAATACGAATCTGAAAGAATTAGGCGGCGGCAAGCAATATTAACTGAATTATACGACTTTAAATTTTTTTTTTACACACATAGGAAAATGGCCATTTTGGAAGCATTCTGATTCCTAGAAAATCAAACTAGTTATTTTTATACTAACTTTGGGCCGGGGAATCCGAATCTGAAAGAATTAGGCGGCGGCAAGCAATATTAACTGAATTACACGACTTTTAAATTTTCAATAAACACAAACGAAAACAGCCATCTTAAAAGCATTTTGACACATGAAAACCATAGAACAAAAGAACATGTACTGGCAGTGTTACAACTCTCAAAAATATTTATCCCTAAAACAAAATCAAAAACTAATTATATCAATAACGTAAAACTTTCCGACACGATAATTCTTCACATGATAATTCATCACATAACACATTAACCTGATGAATTATGACTATCTCAACGGCCGTATTCTTAAACCAAAAGTATGAAAATTCGTAGTCTTAAAAAGTTGTTACCTAGACCGGTCACCAATATCAATGTTATTATATAAAACCTAACCTAACCTAACCTAACCTAACCTAACCTAATCTAACCTAACCTAACCCAACATGGTTTGTGCCCCTTTATACCGCCTGCTCGCGTCAATTTAAAAAAAACATCCCAGTTTTCAAGTAGTTTAGCGGCTACGCAAGGTTTGTGTCACATGGTTTGTGCCCCTTTATACCGCCTGCTCGCGTCAATTTAAAAAAACATCCCAGTTTTCAAGTAGTTTAGCGGCTACGCTAGGTTTAGGTAGCATGGTTTGTGATACAAAAGTGAGTAAAATTTATAAAAAGTAAGTACTTAAATTATAAACATGTTATTTTACGTTATTGATATTACTGCTTAATGGCAACACTTAATTTTATGTGATGTAACATCTTTATTCTTTTTCTATGTTTTCTTGCGAATTCGATAATGTCAAAATGTCTTCTTTTTGTGTCTGTTTATAGCAAATTTTAAAGTCGTATAATTCATTTAATATTGCTTGCCGCCGCCTAATTCTTTCTGATTCGGATTCCCCGGCCCAAAATTAGTATAAAAATAACTAGTTTGATTTTCTAGGAATCAGAATGCTTCCAAAATGGCCATTTTCCTATGTGTGAAAAAAAATTTTTAAAGTCGTATAATTCAGTTAATATTGCTTGCCGCCGCCTAATTCTTTCAGATTCGTATTCCCCGGCCCATAGTTAGTATAAAAATAACTAGTTTGTATTTTTAGGAATTTCGCCACTAAACCGAACTTTAGCCCATCAGAGTGATACTGAGAGTATCTTCCACTCAGTAAAGTGCCGAAAATATGCTATGTAATATTTTAAATGCATTAATTATTATGAGATAACACAAAATAATCAAATACAATTTATTTGCTCACGCCTGTTTCGATCCCGTGACCATCGGATTGCGAATCAAGAGCCTTACCCCTAGACTAGACCACGCCGTTCGTCTTTTTTTAGTAACGCTGTTTTTCGTTTCATCAAGTTTCTTTCTTTTCTAAAAAAGTTTTCTTTAATTAAATTAATACAATATTAGCGAAACTCAATCGAAAATCTGAAAACAGAAAAATCAGAAAAAGATATTGGTTCCACTGGGACTCGAACGCAGGGCCCTTTGCTTACACGGCAAGTGCTCTACCAACTGAGCTATGGAACTTGGTAGAGCACTTGCCATGTAAGCAAAGGGCCCTGGGTTGGAGTCCCAGTGGAACCAATATCTTTTTCTGATTTTTCTTTCACCAGCTTTTCAATTGAGTTTCGCTAATATTGACTTCATTTAATTAAATATTATAATTTGAGATTTTACTCGTAAAGTTAAAAATAAATAAATAAAAGTGTTCACTTAAAAAAATTAGGGCTCTCTAAAAGACAGAACATTGAAGCGTGAGTCGCTTTTTTAATTATGCATGAAATTTATCCACAAACTTTCTCCGCTCTCTCAGTGAGGAGAGGCCGGACAATATTTAAAAATGCACATACTCTTATTGCTAAGCATAAATAAATGTAGTCATCTCGGCTCGCATTAACAATGCTGCTCATAAATCAATTCCCTCACAAATAAAGGTCCCTAATAAACGGGCATTAAAGTCTTTTACTTATTTTAGGGCGTAAACCAGGCCCTTGCGGAACGCCCTGTCTTGCCTTGTGTTATCTTGCAAGTTCATCTCTCGTATGCTCGGAAACTCTTAGAGGAAACTGACTTTGTTTGTTATAATGCATGTAACTAAGCCATCCGTCCATAGGATGGTATTAAAATTTCAACCTATGCACTTCGATCCTGGGAAGATACCTACTGGATATTATATTATAATTGTGTAAACGAATACAAATTTGCAACCAAAGTTTTTGCTTGTATTGGATTTGGTCAGGTCCAATGAACCCTTAGCCATTGAGTAATCTAAGTATTATTACCATTGAATAGATAGTATGCAAACATCTTGTTACCTTTTATCAGAACAAACCTAAAATATAAATGAAGCCTATAAACATAATCACAACAATTCCAAAAACAGTTTTTTGCTAACTGGACAAAATAATTTTATATTTTGGTAGAAAGCAATCATCTTATTGCAATAATACATTCTCTATTTTGTACATTAGCTTCATACAGGAGGCCCTGAAGCAAAATAAATTCCCTCAGGGCCTATGTCATCTTAGAGGATGCTATGTGGATGGTCTTTTAAGTGAAGGAAAGGATAAGAAATTCTGGGAAGGAAAAAGTCTTCATAAATCTCCTTTTTTAAATGTACGTATGTAAAACAGATTTATATTACAATATAATATGTATTAGATTTATATTATTTGTTTTTTTATTTTTATTTTGCACTTATCTCTATAAAATATGTTTACATTTGCATTTTCGATGGATATACTCTATGATATACTCGTACGTGTGTCGGGACAGGTGATTATTAGATTTTTATTTGAAGTATATAACTATATGGTGCTTGTGTCGTGTGCTCCTTAATGGTAAGTGATTGGTTTTCCCTTTTCCTTGCATACATAATTTTTCCTTTACATATTTCCACCCAATTCCAGCAAACACCATTTCGTCTTGTTTCGTCTAAAGCAGGTATTTACAGTCGTAATTCGTAAGCTGTTTCGAACGGGATTAGGCACATTTTTTTATTGAATATATTATTAGCAGGAGACGTGAAATATCCATTAAACGATTAAACCAAGCAAAAAAGACAATAATGTATCAAAATGCTTTGAATATTTGATTCTTCGAATCTGATCTTCAAATCAGTAGTAAAATGAGTTGGAGAGTAATAATTGTGACAGATTCTTTTTTAATCACTCAGGCCTCAGCCATATTTTGTCAGAGAGTCAACATATTTCAACTTTAAAATAAAATCCAAATAAAAAGAATATTTCTAAACATATCCTAAAAATAAAAACTGTTTTCGAAAGAAAGAAAGAAAAATAAGCTTTCAAATTTAATAAATAAAAATAAACATATATATTGCATGCAAACTTTAAAAAGTTTTAAAAATTGCATACTTTACGTTTTTTCTAACTATAATTTTCATGAAAAAAAACACACAGATATTTTTTTTGTCGTTCTTGTAAAAATCTAAATATATAAAAATTTTGGTTCCGTATGTTTGCGTTCGCAAATCGCGAAAAATAATCGATGGATTAACTTAATTTTTGTACAGAATATTGCTTTTCAGCAGAATAGTGTTTGTATATATAATGGTATTATGAAATTTGTATTAAAAAATACAAATATAAGTTCCGTATATTTGGTTACGAAAATCTCGAAAGGCAATCGATGGATTGACTCAAAAATTTTACGAAACATTGCATTTTAGCAGTAGAGTATTTCTATACATAATAGTAAAAAATGCAGGGAGGGAAGGCGGGAAGGGGGGGGTAACGAAGGATATGGGGTTCGCGGGAAGGACGAGGGAGGAGGAAGGCGGGGAAGGTGGAAGGAAAACGCAGGAGGAGGGGGGGGGGAAACGCAAGAGAATGGACATGAAGGGAGAAACAATTTATTTCTTTGAGTGGCATAGCAAAGCATGCCAGGAATCAGCTAGTAATTCATAAAAAAAATTATTTGTTGCATAAAAATTGTTTTTTAAATTGCGGTCGGAAACTTTGGTTTCGTAAAGATGTGCGTTTTAATAATGTTGTGGTTAACTTTTAGAATTAAATATAAAGCTTGTTGTTTTCTCTTTCCAATACCGTTTAGATCATATTTCTCAATATGATAGAAATGTATGATTTCAATTTGGAAGGCGAGTGTGCGTACCGCCGCCCGGAGAACCATTTATTGGATGACCAACACCTCTGCCATAGGTCACCCCAAGTGGTTCACTACATTTGGTAACATAGCAGGGATGCCCAGGTTCAAAGGGTGAAGCTTGTTTAGATCTTGGCGGCGGATGCGGATAGATTAATACATCTGTCACTCTTGGATACACTGACCCCAGATTCATACCCACCCCTCGTACCTTTACCTTTTTCAGAAATTCCTCTCCCTTTTTCCCTAAAAAGACCCTCCACCTGCATTCCCAAAGATGACATAGCCCTATTATTTTCCTCGGAGCCTCATAAGCTAACATAAAAGGGAGATAAATAAATATGGATAAATATGGTCTCCTATGATTAAACAAAAATACGCAATTTTATTATTTTAGGCTTAAATAATAAACAAAACCAACTGCTGTAACACAACTTTCTTTGCTAAAATAAAATTTTAAGAATTTTGCAAAAGATTTTTCGTTTGGAAGTGGTGTAACAATGTAACAGAACATATAAATAAATATAATGGTCTGTTTGAAAAAAATACTTTTAATTATTTTATATAAGTACCGCACAAGAGTCCCATTTATCTGGAGACGCTGAGTCTACGGCATCTCTGATTGGGGTGTATTGTGAGGATGAAGGATTTGGGTGTAGCGTGAGGGGTAGGAGATGGGGGAGAGGAAGGTAGGAAAGTACCTGACTACAGATCTAATCACTGAACAGGTATTGAGCCATTTCACGCTACGTTTCTAAATGGTGGTCATTCGCTGGGGCGATACTAAAAGTATCTACTATTCTAGAACGTACCTTAAATATGAATACTAGCTATTATTTTTTTAATGAATATATATAAAGAGCCAATTCTTCAAAATAAATTTGTTTTTTACGGTTGTACATTTTTAAATTTCGGCAGGTAACATATTTAAGCAATTATGTATCATGTTGTGAATGATGAATACTTGGAGCAGGTGGATGAGTTTGTGTATCTGGGTAGTATGTTTACGAGAGATGGGAAGGCTGATAGGGATATTGAAAGAAGGGTGAATGCTGGTAACTCCATTAATGGAGGACTGAATGCCGTTGGCGCTAATAAAAAACTGTCAAAAGAAGCTAAACTAGCAGTCCACAATGGAGTCCTGGTACCTACCCTGATGTATGGCAGTGAGGCATGGAACTGGCAGAGGAAGGATGAAAGTAAACTGAATGCTGTTGAAATGAGATCCCTGAGGCGTATGTGTGGTAAAACAATGTATGATCGTGTGAGAAATGTGGATATCCGCAAAGAATGGAAGGCTGATGTATGCATAATGAGTAAGATTAAGAAAGGGACCCTCAGATGGTTTGGGCATGTAGAGCGAATGAACGAAGAAATCAGTGTAAGAAGAATATACGACGCAAATGTGAATGGTAGAAGAAGTCGTGGACGTCCGAGGAAGACATGGCACGACCAAGTGAATCAGATACTTGAGTCGGGCCATGTGAAGAGTCAGAATAATAGAAGAGAATGTATGAGACGATGTATGAATGTGAGTGAGGCAAAGAGTGTGTGCCAAGACCGAGTTGTTTGGCAGTCCGTCCTCTCTGCCTACCCCTGCGGGGAAACGGCGTGATGGTTAGTTAGTTATTTAGTTATGTATCATGTAGTCCAGCGTTCTTTGTACATATTTGTTTAAATGCTTAGGTTATTTATTATGTTATTATTTATTCCTTCATTTAATGTAAAACGAGTATAGTAGGTGTGGTTAAGTATTTTTATGTATACAGGGCTCTTTATTTGCTGAAATATAATTTTACAGAATTGTTCTTACTGAGTACAAATATTAAACATTATGCCTTTGTTCGTATAAACTTTTATGAGCTAATAATTTAACTAATGAATTTTGGACTGATTGAACATGATTTACATTTGTTTTACAGGAAAGTCCCCAAGCTTTAATTCCATACCTTATAATAGATTCAGCTAATGATAAATACATTATGTAAATATTGAATTAAATGAAGTAATTGTATCTAAATGAAGTGAGCGCCAGCCCTGATTTCGTGTTGAATGAATAAATTAATATAGAAATAATAGAGTGGCAGCCCTGGCGCCCAGCCCATCACTCCGCTCGTTGAACAAACTGATGGACAAGATTGATTCGAGACAGAGTACAGTCTATCCAATAGGAGGATATAATAAACGGGAATTTAATTAATTTGTTTGTTTTCAGGTTTGCGTAGTGTGATTGTTTTGATCACTGACTTTATTTTTGGCTGACTTATTAAAGGTTAACATATGTTTTTGATCATTTGAATATTCAACAATTGAAAATTAAATAAATACTCAAGTAATAGTAAAATAATGAAATAATAGACGGTTAACATATGTTTGATCATTTAAATATTCAACAATTTAAAAATGTTGTTATTGCAACAGATTTATTATTTTTTAGACCACTCGTCGCTTAAATTTGCCATATTTTCTATTTTATTTGTGTTATATTTCAGAAATTTTTATTTGTTCGGTTTTCGGAATGACTTGTATAGGTCTCATAGAAATCGTTGTGTCTCCCTTACCATAGTGGTTAGAAATATGATCTAAACGGTGTTAGAAAGAGAAAACATCATGCTTTATATTCGAATCTAAAAGTAAACCACAAAATAATTAAAATTTACTCCTTTATGAATACAACATGTCATTTCAATACTAAACGTACGTCCCCTCCCCAAAAGGAAACGCAATTCCCGTCGCAAAAAATAGTACTTTGTAGGAAATAATCACACGTATTATGTGTGTCTCACCATTGTTTAATGTGTAAGAAAGAGTTGCAGCATGTTAGCGGTAAGGAACGTTTTTATTGTCTTTTTTGCCGTCACGGTACATAAAAATAATAAATAGTTTAATGATGGATAATTAAGATATTTTAAAGTAATATTTAAAAAAAAAACATTAACATTTTCAACTGAAACCCTTTTTACAATATTCAATGTTCCTCCAATGATATTAGAAAGATTTTAAAGTCCAAAATATAACACAAAGCATTCTCAAAATACCAATCTTCCTTCAAATCTAAAAATTATGGAAAATATGCTTACTATGCAGGTATAAACCAAAAGTCAAAAGTATCTATGAAATCTAGTATGTTTGGTTTTGAAATGATGGTATGTATAGTTCCTGCCGGGATGTGATTTATCCAGTACCTACCCTCCCTAACCATATCACCTTGCTGGAAAAGCATTTGAAAATGGAACAATGACATGAGTGAATTCAAGTGCATTTGTTTTCTGAAAAACCGAAGAAGAAATGGGAATATTTTTTAAGCAAGTTTTTAGTGTTGTTCGTATTCATAATCTCATTTGTGAACTAAATAGAAGTTTTTTTTTTACCATATTGAAAGTAAAAAAATATCGTTTTATACTTATTTTTGTGTTGTTGTGGCGATAATTACCTCGAGGTACCGAGGTGGAAGCATATAACTATATTTGTGATTGTGTTATGTAGTCTTTCGCAAAGGTACAGAGGTAAGTGATTAGTTATCCTACTTCCGTGCTTCTCTAGTTTTTATTACACATAGTATCGCCCAATTCCAGCAAACACCATTTCGTTTCGTTTCATTGTTAGTATTTATAATCCATTTCCAAGAGCATCTGAGGTTGTAATTCGTTAGCAGTTTGGGATGCAACAGTTTTTTTAAAATTAGATAAATTTGATTTTTCGAAATTATTTCGTTAAAATTTTTTATTTTCAAATTTTTTTATTAATATTTTACGCTGCGAAATCTTAATAATTATTAATCACAGTGTTAAGTATTCAAAATCAATCTTGTAGTTGGTGGGGTGTTCCATAAATAAACATATATTTTTAAATAATTACAAGTGATCGCTTTCTTTTGTTGGCAGCATCCCCGGATGATCTGAGCCCGCGGGCGGGGCGGGGAGGGGGGCGCTCGGTGGGGGGCCCATTATAATAATATATATAATAATATTATATATTTAATAAGCGCAATATTCAATGAGGCCCTGGCCCCTGTTTGCTCTGTCGGGCCCGTCCAGAGTGACGAGTGCGCCCCATGTTCAATTACCAGTCAATAAACACTCGTCTTGTTCAATTACTCGACCATTTTGGGAGATTACAGAAATATAAGCACTTATCGCGTGAATTACTGAAGCATTTTCATAGGTCACTGCTGTCTCGTTCAATTTGATAGATTACACAAATATAAACACTTGTCGTGTGAAATTACTGTAGCATTTTGATAGGTCGTTCAATTACTCGACCAATTTGAGAGATTACAGAAATATAAACACTTGTCCGGTTTAATTACTTGACTATTTTTGAAAGATTATATAAAAAATGTTTATCGTGTTAATTTACTGAAACATTTTTATATGTCACTCTTGTCTCGTTCAATTATTTGATCATTTTGGGAAATTACAGATATATAAGCATTTATCGCGTGAATTACTGAAGCATTTTCATAGGTCACTATTGTCTCGTTCAATTACTCGACCATTTTGAGAGATTACATAAATATAAACACTTGTCTTGTTCAATTACTCGACCATTTTGGGAGATTACAGAAATATAAACACTTGTCTTGTTCAATTACTCGACCATTTTGGGAAATTACAGAAATATAAATACTTATCGTGTTAAATTAATGAAACATTTTTATATGTCACTCTTGTGTCGTTCAATTATTTGATCATTTTTGGAAATTACAGATATATAAGCATTTATCGCATGGATTACTGAAGCATTTTGATAGGTCACTCTTGTCTCGTTCAATTACTCGATCATTTTGACAGATTATAGAAATACAAACACTTGTCTTGTTCAATTACTTGACCATTTTGGGAGATTACAGAAATATAAACACTTGCCTTGTGCAATTACTAGACTTCTTATGAGAGATTTCAAAAATGTTAACACTTGTCTTGTTCAATCACTAGACATTTTTGGGAGATCAAAAAAATTTAAACACTTATCGTGTAAAATTACTGAAGCATTTTGATAGGCCACTGTTATGTCTTTTAATTTCTCAACCATTTTTTGGGGATTATAGAAATATAAACACTTGTCTTGATAAATTACTCGACCATTTTTGGATATTGCAGAAATATAAGCTCTTATCCCGTGAATTACAGAAGCATTTTGATAGTCACTGTCCACCCGTTCAAATACTCGACCATTTTGAGAGATTACTTAGGAATATAAATACTTATCTTGTTCATATTACTCGACCATTCTGGGATATCACAGAAATATAAACACCTATTGTGTTAATTGACTGAAGCATTTTGAGAGATTGCAGATATAAACACTTGTCTTGTTCAATTACTCGATCATTTTGGGAGATTACAGAATTGCAAATATTTGTCATGTTAAATTTCTGAAGCATTTTAAGAGGTCATCCTTGTCTCGTTCTATTACTCGACCATTTTTAAAGAAATTTAAACACTTGTCTTGTTCAAAAAGATACTCGACCATTTTTATAGATTACAGAAATATAAACACGTGTCTTATTCAATTACTCGACCGTTTCTCGTTTTTATAGAAATATTAGTACCTATTGTGTTAATTTACTTAAGAATTTTGAGTTGTTACAGAAAAATACACTTTTCTTATTCAATTACTCGACAATTCTGGGATATTACAGAAATATAAACACCTTACTTACCTTATGAAATTACTGAAGCATTTTGTTAGATCGCTGTTGTCTCGTTCAATTACTTGATTATTTTGAAAAATTACAAAATATTAAAAAAAAATGAATCTTAATTATTCAACCACTTTTGTACATTGTAGAAATATAAATACTTATCGTGTTAATTTACTGAAGAATTTTGAGATTTTACATAAACATAAACACTTGCCTTGTTCAATTACACGACCGTTTTGGGAGATTTGAGAAATATAAATACTGATCGTTTTAAATTTCTGAAGCGTTTTGATAGGTCACTGTTGTCTAGTTCAATTACTCGACCATTTTGAGAGATTACAGAAATATAAACACTCGCCTTCTTCAATTACTTGACCATTTTGGAAAATTAGCATTTAGGTATATTAACTTACCGATAGGTCGCTGTTCACTCGTTCAATTAATCGACCTTTTTCAGAGATTACGGAAATATAAACACTTGTCGTGTTCAATTACTCAACCGTTTTCGGAGATTACAGAAATATAAACTCTTATCGTGTGAAATTACTGAAGCATTTTGATAGATAGAAATATTCAATTTTAGAGGCAGGTATGGGTACCGCCGACCCAGGAACAATTTATTGGATAATCAACACCTCTGCCATAGGTCACCCCAAGTGGTTCGTTACCTTTGATTACTTTGTGGTGCCTGGGTTTATAGGGTGAAGTTTTTCCGGATCTTGGCGGCGTACACGTCTGCCCACCAACTGCGTGGAAGGCCAGATCAGGGGAGACTGCTTGAGGGAGACCTTTTGGTCTCTTCAGCAGGACTCTCTCGACCTCTCGCCTTGCACCACAATTGCAGGGAAGGATTCATTCGTCTATCACTCCTGGACACGCTGATCTCCAGATTCCTATCCACCCCTCATACATTTTTCCTTCCCAGAACTTCCTTCCCTTCCCTTCCATTAAAAGTTCCTCCACACAGCGTCCTGAGGGAAATTATATTCCTCGTGGCCTAATGTGCAGAGTTAATGTAAAAAAATATATATATTTATTAGAATATTTTATCATCAACTAAAAGTTACAATATTTAATAAGGTTTGTCCATTTTTGATTGTTTTTTAAGGTTACCGGACAACTCAGAATGAAATCAACTCAACACCTCCTTTGAAAAGTCATTAAAGGTGATGAAAAAAAGTACAATTTTTTCGGACAGCGTTGCAGTGTCCACTATGTTGGCTAAAGAAGGAGGTAGCGCAACACGGCATAACACCCCAAAAACAAATAGTGAAAATGCTTTTGGCCTTGAAAATCTAAAAAATATAACCGTATAAAAAATTGGTTAAAAAATTTATGAAATGTTAGGTTATGGGCAATTTTTCCAAATATACATTTTTTTTCATAGCTTTTCATAACTTTTCGTAGAGGTGTTGAGTTAACTTGATTCCGAGTTGGCATGGAACCGTTTTTAAAACATGATAGCACTCGATTGTTATTAATATTGTTTAAATATTTACAAGTTATCATTATAATTAATAATATGCCATTGAGCGCACCTCAAATACTGTGTTTGTTGATTTACAAGAACTTTGTAAATTACCTTAGCGTGGGTTGCATTTTACCAACATAAAAACTGCAGGTCAGGGTTCAAATACCATCACTGTAAACATTTATTATATTATTTTTATTATTTGAGGAAGATATTTTTTGAGGTGTGGAGATTAATACATACTACTGACGTAGATATTGAAATCCTATTTACATACTATTTAGATTAATCTGTACGATGAATTGGCTTACAGTATGAACATCAGAAAATATGTTACGGATAAATTGAAGCTTTTACTAGGTTTTTTATGTAACGGAATAACAATAAAATTATTATTTACATAACAAAAAAAATAAGCGTAAACCACTAAAAAAAATATTTTTTCATGACTTAACTGTGAAGTAATACAAGAAACATTTTTATAAAAATACCCCTTATGGCTAAGACCATTTTTGAGGTTTTCTATGTTCTAACTTTTTTTCACTCTTATAAAATTACGGACAAAATAAATAAAAACCACTTTTTCGCTTACTTGCCGCGCGCAAATAAGACGCTCGATTGCAAATTTTGCAGGCACGAGAATCGAAATATTTCTAGCGTTTATATTCCTCTTAATACAGTATTAACAGTAGTTTTACTACCCGGCTTTGCCCGAGTTTTAGTACTCTTATTTCTCATTGAACAGTTGATAAAAAAAAATGTGAAGCAAATTATAATAATTACATGTTTCGCGAGCTTAAACGTTGCATTGACCTAAAAATTTCATCAAATGCAGGCAATATTAGCGAAACTCTATTGAACATCTGAAAATAGAAAAATCAGAAAAGATACGGTCACATCTAGGACTCGAACCCAGATATTTGGCGTTGCTGGGGCGCAGTTCTACCAAATTAGTTAATGCGTCCCTATCCTATTTGATCATATTAACTGTATCAACTTCGACTAAGAACTACCAACATTATCTTTATTTTCTGAACACATATTTTTATTGGATGTACCTATGTATGATTGCAAGATTCGAACCCGAACTAAATGCTATCTAGATGGTGTTTTGGATAAATTTTATAAATTTTAATTTTAAAATGCTTGTATGTATGTTGATAGAGCTGCTTCTCTGCCCTTGAAGTAACAAATCCCTAAGGGCCTATGTCATATTTGGAGACTCTGTGTGTGGGGTATTTCTATGGAAAGAAAGGAGAGCAAGTTCTGGGAAGGAAAAAGGTATGAAAGGTTAATAGGAATCTGGGAGGAGTGTCTCCAAAAGTGACGGACTTATAAATCCTTCCCTGCCACAGCAGCGCAAGGTTATGTTCCAAGATACAGAGCTGAAAAATTCAACTCAACCAGTTTCTTCCGTTCCTACGCATCCGCCGCGAAGATCTAGACAAACCTCACCCTATGAAACCGGGTACCTCTGCAAACGTAGTGAACCACTTGGGGCGACCAATTCAAGGGATATTCGTTATCCAATAAAAGGTTCCCACTGCTTCAGGAAATAAATTTGGGCTCTGTATTCATTCATGATCAAGTAGATTACATAATAATAATAATTGTAAGTCATTCAATGTTGTTTACACAATCGTACACACTATCCAAGGAGCAACAGTGGTATTAGGCACTTTCGATTTACTCAGCAAACTCAAGCGAAATTAGGCTTAAATCAGTGGAACATTAATTATTATTACAACTGGACGAAACTGATCTTCTTTAGGAACCTGTCCATTGCAAACAAACACAGGGGGTACCTCAAGGTACCAGGTTTATACCTGCCTTGTTGCAGGTACCGAGAATCACCCCAGTGATAGAGGTGGTACAGTCAGTGCAGTATTTGCAAACAAACACGGGGGTACCTCAAGGTACCAGGTATGTACCTGCCTTATTGTAGGAACCGAGAAGTACCCAGTGAAAAAGGTGGTACAGTCAATGTAGTATTTGCAAACAAACATGGGGGTACCTCAATGTACCAGGTATGTACCTGACTTATTGAAGGTACTGAGAAGTACCCCAGCGATAGAGGTGATACAGTCAGTGCAGTATTTGCAAACAAACATGGGGGTTCCTCAAGGTACCAACCAGGTAGGTACCTGCCTTATTGAAGGTACTGAGAAGTACTCAGGTGATACAGTCAGTGCAGTATTTGCAAACAAACATGGGGGTACCTCAAGGTACCGGGTTGGTACCTGCCTTATTTAAGGTACTGAAAAGTACCCCGGTGGTACAGGTGATACAGTCAGTGCAGTTTTTGCAAACAAATACGGGGGTACCTCAAGGTACCAGGTTGGTACCTGCCTTATTGAAGGTACTGAGAAGTACCCAGGTGATACAGGTGATACAGTCAGTGTAGTATTTGCAAAAAAAACATGTGGGTACCTCAAGGTACCAACCAGGTAGGTACCTGCCTTATTGAAGGTACTGAGAAGTACTCAGGTGATACAGTCAGTGCAGTATTTGCAAACAAACATGGGGGTACCTCAAGGTACCGGGTTGGTACCTGCCTTATTGAAGGTAATGAGAAGTACCCCAGCGATAGAGGTGATACAGTCAGTGCAGTATTTGCAAACAAACACGGGGGTACCTCAAGGTACCAGGTTGGTACCTGCCTTATTGAAGGTACTGAGATGTACCCCGGTGGTACAGGTGGTACAGTGCAGTACCACCCAGCCCCGGCTCGGTGGATAATGCGCCCGCGATAACATATAATTTCATTAGAGAGGCGCCCTATCGCTCAACCGCAGTTTGATCTTTGAAGGAGAAACCAAATACTGTGCCACTCTATAGTGATGCTAATGCTTAGAGTTCAATTTAAAAAATATACCATTTTCATAGATTCTTTTTTTTATATTAGCTCCCTAAAATTTCAAATTCAAAAACTATTTATTGCACAAAAATACAAGTACAAAAGGTGTAGCTTATAGTTACATTATATTTCTTTTAGCTAACCAATAAATTCAAATATAATACGATACATATATTATACCAAACAATTACATATTACATATTATGAGGAAAAAAAAGGAGAAGAGGTTCTAAGGAAAACAATTTTCCAATAGAGCCTATGTCATCTTTGGGGATGCTGTAGGGAGGGTCTGTTTAGGGAAAGGAACGAGAAGAAGTTCTATTAAGGAAAAAGGTATAATGGATGAGTAGAAATCTAGGGGTCAGTATGTCCAGGAGCGATGAACTTACGACTTCATCGCTCCCACTGCGGTGCAAGGCGATGGATCGAGAGAGTTCTAATGCAGAGGTCAAACTCAGCCAATCTTTCAAAAATCCGGCCTGCCACACAGAAGATGGGCAAACACCAACATCCGACACTAAGACTAGACAATCTTCACCCCATGAACTCGGGCACCTCTGCTAATTCATCAAACGAAGCGAACCACTTTGAGTGACCTATGGCAGAGGTTTTGGTTAACCCGCGGGGGGGAGGCACCCAAATTTATATTTAAATTTGTTAAATTTTCTTCTAAATTAATGTACTCTGGTAATTTGCCAAATATGGGGGATGCCACAGATTCTTCACATTCTCAAGACTGCTCCCATATATTTATTTTTTAATGTTAATTTGAAATTTTATTAAAGTGAACTGTTAAGTTTTGAAACAGGTTTGGGATTAAACCCATTTCCAAAAGTCCTAGCATTGTTATTCATCTTCCTTTTGTCCTTTTCCGTTCTTACAAGGCCCTACTTAGTATAAAGAACAAGAAATGAAGAAGATGAATATTCTAGATTCTACTTACTTGGAAAAGACACATATTATTGCTCAAGAATTATACATACCCACATAAGTCAGTCGAAAATTGTTGCGATGTGGTTCGCATCTATGTTGAGCTTTCTTAAAATTAAAAAAAAAATACTACTTAAAACATATAAAAGTACTACCCAATTTGAAAATTGCATAACTAGGGTAGCTATTCCCGAGCAACGACCAATCGTTACTTGTTATGCGCCATCTACGAGCGAAAAATTACTCGTCGTCACGACGAACTTTGTCGATTTGTTTTTGTTTCATTTTTACGTATTCTTGAATGTCGAATGGTCAAAGAGATAATTATATTGGCGGCCATTTGAATATTGTCTATGTTCTTGAAATTTTTGAGATTTCTATGGTGTAAGTTTGAAATGTCAAACAGTTGATACACGTATTTTTACCGCGTATAACTTCTAAGAGTTGATAATATTCGACATGGTTGGGCAACCAAAACATCGCTGGTAAATCAGCCATTGTAATATGGAACCTTATGCCGCGCCGCCGCAACTCGAATTTCTACCGATTTCTTGCATATCTCCCGTAAAACTTTGAAGTCTTTAAGCTCTTAAAAAATATCTGTGGTTTTTGAAGATAATATCTATACATTCCCCACGCCGAAACTCAAATTATATGAAATTCCCTCGATAGAAAAAATCGCAAAGTATGCCCCGAATTTTTTTATTTTCAAGTCTGTTTCTCTTATTTTACAAGTTATATGTTTGAAAAAATTCACACTCTTTCTTTAAATGCTGTTTTAGACAAACTCAGAGAGTCTATTTCAAACGAGTTGTGTTTTATTAAACATTTTCACAATTTTCGCATAGATTTTATCGCTTTAAATATTAGCGCCCTCCTCTAACATTCGTAATTACATATCTCTCCATTTTCTTTTTGAGATCGGTTGCGGCGCCTCAAAACGACTTTATAAAAATATACGATGTCTTTGCGGGTGCGAAAGATAACGTGGGAAAGCAAAACTAGATTTTGACAGCCAATTGCATAGATACGCAAACAACTCACCAATCGCTACTCCGTTTCTACTTATTCGACCCACTCGTTGTGCGGAATGACTTTTGACCTTTGGCGTCTAAGTATGTACCTTCAATGACGCTCAAGAATACCAAGTCAACCAATGTACATACTTTTTTTTTTTTTTGATCTTAAAAAATGGAACATAATATAATAATACTTATCTTCCATTAAAAGCATTTGCTTGTGGAGGAAGAAGAGTTTACATTTCACGTATGTACAGTCACGAGTGTCACATATATAGGTAGATACAGTTAATATACAGAAATCACATAATCAAGACCCTTTAACTAAAAAACATAAACATCCATGTACTCAGTAAAAGAAAAACAGGTATAGTTTTTATTGTGACATTCATGTGGAAATAGAGGAAGCAGCAGTTTTCCCATTGATTATTTCTCTAAAATACTTTTTAATAGAATTCAACAATTGTACCTTGTTATTAATGCTTCTAATTTCTACTGGTAGGTTATTAAAGAAGTATTTTCCTTGGTGTGTATAATGGTGTTGGGTAAAAGGAGTGTTTAGTTTGGGGCATACAAATACATGCTTAAGTCTTGTACGATTTTCAGTTATGAATGAGTATTTATCCTTTTCTTTTATAATTTGTGTGATTGAATTTTTCACAAATAAGTTTTTAAATTTAAAATAAAAAAATAACTTTGTAAACACCACTTTTATTTTTTATATTCTTTATGCCGACCGGGTTTCGCTACAACCGTAGCTTCTTCAGGGCAGTACAATCTCTACTAAAATTAATTTACATGTGTGTTATAGCTAATACATGATTTAACCAAATGGGCTGGACTCCTCAAGTAACGGAGGAAGTAGGTATAGGTGTAGATGGAGAATTGGGAAGGGAACGGGCGTGTTCTTTCTCAATAGGGAACAATCTTAGTATGGGACTTTTATTTAAATTTAGTTGGTTATTAACTACCTTACTCTTAGTGTTTATGGCTTTCCTTAGTTCAAGTGCTTCTAGATTGTCTAGCCTAATACCGATGTTGTTTTTATGAATTAGTATGGCGCCTGTCATTTTATCAAATTTATGGTCTTTTTCAATCAAGTGGTTTGCAAATTCCGAAAATCCAGAGCTGTGTAAACATCTAAGGTGTTCTTTGACACGGGTGTTTATATTGCGTGCTGTTTTGCCTATGTAAAAAAAGGGACAGTCGCTGCATTGAAGTGAATAAATTCCCGAGTGAGATAGACTATTATCTTTGTCCTTGCCGTTCATTAAAAGCTTACCTATAATATTATTAGTGTAAAATGCTGGTTTGATATCTGATGGGAGGTTTTTAACACTGTTTTGAGAGAAATTATTTATGTACAAGATTCTACGCCATTGATAAGGTTGATTATTATTACTTGGTATATTATTATTATGATGTGGACTGTTGTATAAGAATTTACTTGTGGATAATTTTTTATTTTTTTTATTTAGAATGTTGTTGACTATATTTGGACTGAAACCGTTATTTATTGCGATTTGTTTGATCGTAGATAGTTCTAATGCAAAGTTGGTATTTGATAGAGGGACTGTAACCAATCTGTGTACCATGGAATGGAAAGCTGAATTTGTATGGGATTCGGGGTGGTTAGAGGAATTGTGAATAGTTATATCGGTGAACGTCGGTTTTCGGTAGATTTTAAATTCAATTTTATTATTTATGATTGATAATGAAAAATCTAAAAAGTTTAAGGTAGAATTGGTACCTATTTCTATTGTGAAGTTAATTTGTTTATGGAAGGAGTTAATTAATAGCAAGAAGGAATTTAGTTGTCGTTCAGTTCCTAACCAAACACAGAACACATCGTCAACATAGCGCTTCCATACAAATAAAGTTTTTAAATGTTGGAACTTTGAATTCTTCGAAAGAAGAATCTTTCTTTCAACAACGATTGCAAGTGACCTGGCTTGGAGAATAGCTACCCAGCATCATTGGATATGATCACTTGCAACCCTATGAACGAGCGCCGTGCCTTACCGAACAGTTATGCAATATTTATACTAGATTGACCCCGGTCGATCATCTCAGCCAGCTGTTGCTATATGAACCTACCCGCTAGTGTAGCGTGGGTGTATCATTACTGTATATAGCTATAGCTATAGCAGGCACTGTGGCTATACAAGGCATGTAAGCTGAAGAAGCTGGCGGCTAGAGCTGGATAGTGGGTAGTGCATTCCCCGAAGCTGTTTGTATTGGTGGATTATCTATACAAATACCAAATACCTCCCTGTGGTTATCAGCAATTCAACTATACGTGTGTTCCACGCTCATACCGCGAAAACTTAGCAAAACAAATTCGACTTTTTTTTCATCAGTGGAATAACCAGGCAAAACCGGAAATATGTCATTTTTAAATCAAATTTCAGACGTATTGACTCTTTTCCACAAAAAATTATAACTTGGTTTCGAAATAATGTTCTATTATTTAGTAAAGCTATGTTTTAAATTTTGAGAAAATATGTTTATTTTTAGTACAATAAGGTTTTACCGTAGGTCGTTGGCGGATTTGTTAAATTTTCAAACATTTTTTTTGTATTATTTAACACACATTTCAAATCATGCAGTAAAATAAATCAATAAATTATCTGGGAAAGCTATGTTTCAGAATTTTAATTTTAGTTTAAATAAAATAATTTTAAAAAAGATCCGCGTACGTGTTTTGTGACGAAGTTTGTCTATTTATTTACGGTCTTACAAACTAATGTATTTTAAAAAAATACACTCCTATTTTGCTTCGACATTATTGAAAAATCATAAATATTTACGATTAAAAAATAATTACAAAAAGTACGTACTTAATTTTAATAGTTTTAACATCTAGAGTTTGAGCATTTCTAGATGTAGGTATTTATCAAAGCAAATTGTGGATGAAATAAAATCGATATTGAGTTATTATGTTAAAATGCAAGGAGGATAATTAATCTTTCTCTTCGAAACCGCCCTATACAGTTGCAAGGGTACGATCGCAAGATCATCGTTCGACAAAAATTAAAATCTCGGCCGCTGGTTAATGGCTCTTAATAATTATTATTATTTATTCGTACGCGGTCAGCTGTTCTAAAAATTAAACTCATTTTGTAAATACAACTTTTTTATTTAATTATTTAATTAAATGAAGACAATATTAGCGAAACTCAATCAAAATCTGAAGACAGAAAAATCAGAAAAATATATTGGTTCCACTGGGACTCGAACCTGGGTATAATTAACCAATATCTTTTTCTGATTTTTCTGTCTTCAGATTTTGATTGAGTTTCGCTAATATTGTCTTCATTTAATTAAATATTATAATTTGAGTTTTTACTCATAAAGTTAAAAATAAAAATAAATTAAAAAACAACTTTATTACTCCAATTAACTCCACACAGGAGTGTATGAGGAAAATAATTCTCCTCGGTGCCTCTCTTTGCGGATGGTATGTGTAATAAATGCAGGTTTATTTCGGGAACCGAAGGAGAGGAAGGTCTGAAAAGGAAAAAGTTACGAGAAGTTGGTAGAAATCTGAGGGTCAGAGTGTCCTGGAGTGACGGACGTATGAATATGTTCATTTCACTGTGGTGCAAGGCGATGTTGCGAAATAATCCTGCTAGAGAGGTCAAAAGATCTCCTGAAGCCAGTGAGACTACGGCATCATCCCCAATTCCTATGGGAGGGGAAGACGAAGGTGGGGAAGAACCCGACTATTCAAATATGGTCTCCAAACACGGTACAAGCAACAAGCAACGTTTCACAAATATACTACGTAATATTTAAGGACTCAGAGGTAAATTTTTTAAAGACTCTCACAATCATCAAACCAGAGCCAAGCAAATAGACATACTAAATATACCAAAATGTAATTCTATTTTGGACAAGGAAGCTCAGAATTTTTTGAAACTTCGCACAGTATCATATAAATTAAAACAAAAAATAACAAAATTAAGTACATCCAAACTCGGCTCAATGAACTATCGGGAAAAAAACTTACTTAATGATTCTAAAAAAACCTTACCCAAACCATAAAGCCGTAGGTACCACAGAAATCAAAAAACATACTCCTCCTCAGCACAGGTTCTTCTGGTGAGGGGGACTATGAAATAATAATAATAATGATTTATTGTCTTCCTTTCTTTACAAAAATCTAAAGATAATGATATCCTCCCTGGGATTTCCCGTGCTGAGGATTTCATTTACATATTATAATTTAATTATAAGAAATTAATATGAATTAGTTATAAACATTAGGTATCATGTAGTATTTTTTTTAAATAATTAAAAATTAAATAAAATTGTGTTTTTTTTATAACTCAGTTCAGTAGATCCGGTTTTAGTCTGTATTTGATATCAGTATATTTTCTATTTCTGTTCTCCCTATATTTAGTATCCAGCTTTTTTTTTAAATTTAAATGTTATACTGTTGAGGTTTTTAAGTGAGAGTGGTATTTTATTGTAGTGTAAGTTTAATACCATAATACAAGAAGCTTTTTTGCCCAAATGTTGTGTTAGTAGTTACTTGTTTGATATGTTTTTGACCATGAGATCTAGTGTTTCTAATGTACGTGTAAGTTGTCATTTCTTGTGTTTTGTACTTATGAATGTAAATGAGTATAGTTTTAGAATTCAGTTGTTTAATTGACATGATGTTAAGATTGTTGAAGATTTCGTCAGTGCTAGTTCTTACAGGAACTTTCAGTATAATTTTCATTATGGATTTTTGAGTTTTAATTAGTTGATTTAGTATGTTTTTGTTTGCACTGCCCCATCCGATAATACCGTATTCTAACAGTGATTGGCAGAGAGCCGTGTAAATCTTGATTAAGTCTTTTTTAATGAGGTCATTCCTGATAGTTTTGAAAAAATAACTTAGTTTTTTAATTTTATTATTTAAATATGTGTTCGGTCCATTTTAAGTTTTGGTCAATTTTTAGACCCAGATACGTTATATGGTCAACGTTTTCTAATGAGGGACAATTACAATGCTCATTTAAGTGATGCTGACTATGAATTTTCAAGTTCAGGTTTTCTTCAGAGTTTTTCTTATTTTTTATTTTGAAAGTGATGAATTTGGTTTTATTAGCATTAAGTGTAAGTGAATGGTAGTCTAGCCAATTTTTAATTCTTTTAAGTGTGTCTTCTGCTTTCTTAAATGTTTCTGCCCAATTTTTCCCTTTTATTAGGAGAACAGTATCATCCGCAAAACTGATGATTTCTCCGTCACATTTTATGTGGCGTAGGTCATTAATATAAATAAGGAACAGAATCGGACCCAGAATACTTCCTTGAGGCACCCCGAATAATCTGCACTACATCTGTTTTATATTATATTCATCATGTATAATCTTAAAAACATGTTATAAACGTAAAAATTAAAACATATCCACTAAATAAATAATAAAAATGAATACATTGTTGTGAAATAATACAAGTTAATGAAAAAAAGGTATGTGATTTGAGCTCACGACCTAATAAGTCCAGAACCAAAGAGCTTATCACTCTACCACGGAGATCGTCAAAGATACATAGTTAGAATTCTGAATATTAAACAGTCTGTATAAAAAAAAAAAATTTTGAAATGTAGGTTACTTACTCACGTATTAGCGGACAAACATTTATTAAACTGAAGTATTTAGTAATCGTTTTTATTGTAAGTTGATTTGCCACAAGACCTAACCTAAAAATAAGATGTTGTACATGAAAAAATAACAATATTTTCATTGAAACACGTCCTAACATTAATTTGTAGTTGGTTTTATGTCAGTAAAATTTGACTGGGTTTTTTGTCAGTCACGATCAACGCAGAGATTCAGAACCTTTCATGTAAAACAACAATAAAAGTATGTTAAATAAATACCTTTTATGTAAAAATAACGACCGAGAGCTGCGTTTTGACGTAAAGGAAAAATGAAAGACCTAACCTTTTTATTAAAATTATTCTAATTCTAATTAAACTTTAATTTAAAATTATTCTAATTCTAATTAAGCTCTAATTCTAACTCTCGATTGTGCGGTGAAGAACAACAACAACACTTTCGAAAGATTGTTCTTTTATCTAGTACCTAAACGTATGTTTATTGTCTATTTTTAGTGTAATAAGGTTATACCATTGGTCGCTGGCAGATTTATTAAATTTTCAAAACAAAAATTGTATTATACAACACCCATTTCAAATCATACAATCATGCAATAAAATAAATCAATACATTATCTGGTAAACGTATGTTTCAGAATTTAAATTTTAATTTAAATAAAATTATTAAAAAATATATACGTACATGTGTTTCTTGACGAAAATTGGTCCGTTTGTGTATTTATTTGCGCACTTACAAACTAATATATATATATATATCAATTTTTTTTACATTCTTATTTTGCTTAGACATTATTGAAAATGATAAATACTTATGATCAAAAACTAATTACAAAGAGTACATAATTTCAATAGTTTTATTATCACGCCTTTCAGCATTTTTGGATGTAGGTGTAAATTAAAGCAAATTTGGATTGAAATAAAATTGATATTGAGTTATAATTTTAAATCCTTACCTATATTTTAGGCTTACCTATAGATAATTAAATAAATAAATAATCTAAAAATAAATAAAATGTTGAGGACGCCCTGACTGGGCACGAGACAAAATTAGATATGTGATTCTGTTGTATTGACAATATTCCTAAACTTCAATTCATTTATATATGTCAAGAAATCGGGCCCCGTCCGGGGGGTCTAGGGGTCCAGGCGTGGAGCTGAATTATATACATTCATTTCTTAGGAGAATTATTTAAAAAATATTTATCATTGCAAACGCTATTTACTATCACTCATGGAAGGAAAAGCTAAGACTTCGCGGATTTTTTTATACATTTTTGACAGTCTCCGCGGTCGAGGGGTAAGTCTCTCGACTAGCAATTTGATAGTCGCAAAATTCAAACCCCGGTGTGCTCAAACACATTTTATTTGATTATTTTGTATTATTTCACAATTATTTCATTTAAAAAAATTATGTGTAGTATATTTGAGGCATGTTCCAAAGCGGAAGATACTTTCAGTATCGCCCTGGTGTAAGACCACCCCACAAAAATTGAAACGTAGCTTGAAATAGCTTTAGCCATATTTTTTTGTCATTAGCTCCACACAGGAGACCCCGAGGAAAATAATTCCCCTAAGGGCCTATGTAATCTTTAGGGATGCTGTGTGGAGGGTTTTTTTAGGGAAAGGGAGGAGAGGAAATTCTGGAAAGGAAAAATATATGAGTGGTGTGTAAGAATCTTTAATTTTCCTCAATTGGTCTTCCTAGATCTGGCCTGCCACGCAGTTGGTGGGCAGACATATCCGCCGCCAAGATCCGGACAAACCTGACTCCATGAACCCGGGCACCCATGCTAAGTAATCAAACGTAGCGAAACCACTTGGGGTGGTGTTGGTTATCCAAAAATGGTTCCCGGGGCGGCGTTACACGTACCCGCCTCTCAAATTGAAATTTGGGAGGGTGGATTGATTGATTAGATGCGAATAGCCAGGCACTTCTCCATCTTGTGATTCACAACCTGCCCCAATTGGAGATGACATAGTCTCACTGGCTCCAGACGGTTGGGAGCAGTTGGAACCCGTTGTACGGAACTCAAATTATTACATATGTATTTAATTCCCAGAATACACCCATGTCCATGGACCTAGAATGATGAATGATGAATGATGGGTAAGAGGAAGGGCGTGGCTGGCGGGGATGACGAGACAGTCTTACAGGAAATGATGCTCCAAATCTCTAATACATTATTATAATACACATTATAAAACAAAAAATAACACATAATATTCAGATTATTACAAAACACCACGATGTACGTTTGTTGATGAACACTTTTTAGTTATCTAGTATTTTTTCAGAGCAATCATAATTTGTTTATTTACTAGCTGGTACTCGGCATGTGTTGCAAGGCCATTCAAAGAAATACATTTATTCTCCCTGCATGTCCTTTCCCGTACCCTTCCACCTTCCCCGCCTTCCCCCTCCCTCGTCTCTTCCCTCTCCGCTAACCTCACCTTCCCCCAGCCCTTCCTCCCTGCCGCTAAAATATATGAAATACACACATTTTCATTAATACAAATTTCATAACGCCAGAGCTTACCATATACAGCCTACGTTACTCGCTAATAATGTAGCTATCTATTGGCGAAAGAATTTTTAAAATCGGTTTAGTGGTTTAGGAGTGCACAAACAAGCAACAAACACACGCACTTTCGCATATATTAGTATGGATTTTATTATTATTTTATTTTATTAACCCGAAAAAGGTATGTGAGCACTCAGGGACTGCTTGGTTCTGAAATGAGAATATGCTTAGTTCTTACCGGGATGTCGTTTATCCAGTTCAATCATTTACCTCTCCCTAACCTTCACATTGCTGGAAAAGTTTTTGATGTTTGAAATTTGGAACAATGGGAAGAAAAATAGTGAAAATTCGAGTGCATTTGTTTTGAAAACAGAAAAAGATTTTGGAACTACATATCGTTTTGTAATCATTCGTTTTGTTGTGGCGATAATTATCACGTGGTATCGCCGAGGAACTATATAACTATATACTGGTTGTGTCGTGTCCTCCTCCGCAGAGATACAGTGGTAAGTGATTGGTTTTCCATTTTCCTTGCATACATTTGGTTTTCCTACATATACTATCACCCAAGTCCAAAAAACACAATTTCGTCTGGTTTAGTTTTTAGTATTTAGAGTCCATTACAGTGCATCTGGTGCTTTGATTCGTAAGCAGAGATACAATGGTAAGTGATTGGCTATCCCTTTTCCTTGCATACCTTTGGTTTTCCTACATATACTATCACCCAAGTCCAAAAAACACCATTTTGTCTGGTTTAGTTTTTAGTATTTAGAGTCCATTACAGTGCATCTGATGCTTTAATTCGTAAGCAGAGATACAATGGTAAGTGATTGGCTATCCCTTTTCCTTGCATACCTTTGGTTTTCATACATATACTATCACCCAAGTCCAAAAAACACCATTTCGTCTGGTTTAGTTTTTAGTATTTAGAGTCCATTACGGTGCATCTGATGCTTTAATTCGTAAGCAGAGATACAATGGTAAGTGATTGGCTATCCCTTTTCCTTGCATACCTTTGGTTTTCCTACATATACTATCACCCAAGACCAAAAAACACCATTTCGTCTGGTTTAGTTTTTAGTATTTAGAGTCCATTACGGTGCATCTGATGCTTTAATTCGTAAGCAGAGATACAATGGTAAGTGATTGGCTATCCCTTTTCCTTGCATACCTTTGGTTTTCCTACATATACTATCACCCAAGTCCAAAAAACACCATTTCGTCTGGTTTAGTTTTTAGTATTTAGAGTCCATTACGGTGCATCTGATGCTTTAATTCGTAAGCAGAGATACAATGGTAAGTGATTGGCTATCCCTTTTCCTTGCATACCTTTGGTTTTCCTACATATACTATCACCCAAGTCCAAAAAACACCATTTCGTCTGGTTTAGTTTTTAGTATTTAGAGTCCATTACGGTGCATCTGATGCTTTAATTCGTAAGCAGAGATACAATGGTAAGTGATTGGCTATCCCTTTTCCTTGCATACCTTTGGTTTTCCTACATATACTATCACCCAAGTCCAAAAAACACCATTTCGTCTGGTTTACTTTTTAGTATTTCGAGTCCATTACAGTGCATCTGATGCTTTAATTCGTAAGCAGAGATACAGTGGTAAGTGATTGGTTATCCCCTTTTCTTGTATACCTTTGATTTTTCTACACATACTACCACCTATCCCCAGCAAACACCATTTCGTCTCGTTTAGTTTTTAGTGCTTACAGTCCATTTCAAGCGTCTCTGAAGCTGTAATTTATAAGCGGTTTTGGACGCAACGAAGGTCATAGGCCCATTGTGCTATCTCCCATTTTACCTCAATCCTTTTAAGTTTGTTTCCAGATCCCACGAGGGTCCCTGTTTTCTCGCTACGGATTCCCTGGACAATCTTGTATTGGTAAAGGTTTTTCCATAATAATTCCAAATTCGTTTGGTTTCCCGGAAGGCTCCAAGAGTGAAGAGTCCACGGATGTGGCTTCAGCTCTCCTCCCCACTACTTCTTATTTCCCTTAATGCCCCACGAGGGAAGAATCTACAGGGATGACGTTAACTCTACTCACTACTATCTATTCTAATAAGGATTGACATAGTGCAAAATATAATTTTGTTAATGTTTCTTATTCAAATTAATAAATTACTTTGTTTTTACCACTATAATTGATTATAAAAAACTGACATGTTTCGTAAGCCAAGCTTACATCATCAGGGTTTTAATTATACTAATTTTTAAATATAGACATAGAACGTAGTGTCAAAGAAAAAATAACAAACATAGACAATGGTAACAATCGAAAAAATTAAAATGGGTAGGGACAATATGGAACAATTTACAAAGGAAATAATATATTAATATTGGATCATTTAAAAATAATTTTTGATTATTAATAATATTCAAATTCGCATTCACACTCTTTCCGATCTCTAAAATCAAGTTTATCCAAATTAATTATTAACATTAATTATATTCCACTGTTGAAGTTAAAGGTATGACTAGTTTCCTACAAATGGTTTGCAAACTCAGAGAAACTGTTATTGTTTAAAGATTTCATATGCTCTTTAATCCTTATTTTAAGTTTCTCGAATTTTTACCTATATAAAAGAAACCACAATCATTACACTTCAATTTATAGATTCCAGATTTTTCCAATTTTGAATCTCTATCTTTGTTATTTAATATGTAATTTTTAAGTTTGTTATTTGTATAAAATAAAAATTTCATTAGGTACAATTTTTGTCAAGGAATTAGAAATTTTATTGTTAAAATACATAATTTCTCTCCATTTTTTCTCTTCTTTATCCTTTTGTACAGGATAGATCTAAGAAATTTAATCTTATATTTTTTATTAATAACGTTTTCAATTAAATTGGTGTTATATCCATTATTGATTGCAATTTGTTTAATAATATTGACTTCAATTGAAAAATTATTAAAAGATAGGGGTACATTTTAACTAATCCATGAATCATAGAATGTAAAGCTGACATTTTTTGAGAATGTTTCTTATGTTTAGGTAAATGAGTTTTGTTTGAGGAGTTTATTTGTGATTGATTTGATATGATGTGCTCATCTAAGGTCATGTTCAATTATGATTCCATCTGATCTGGTTCATTTGGTCCGTTTTTTCCAGAATAGGGTAATCGCAAATATTGATTTTAATATATTCGTGTGTTTTTATGGTGTTTGTACTGTTTTTTGGGTGTCCCGTGCTGTTTATAGTGTAAGTTGTAAATTTTGTTTAAGATGTGTTGAGTGTAAGTATATTTATGTCTAACCATGATTTCACTCGCGTGATTCCTAATTTCACTATGTTATACACATTATTCCAGTCTTTAGATATAAGTAGTAAAACTGTGTCATCCGCGTAACTAAATATTTTACGGTTTCCACTTACATTTCCATACTGCAAAGTTCATTTATGTAAGGAGTGAATAATTTGAGCACTAGTACGTTTCCTTGTGGAATTCCATATCAAATCGGCAGTGGTTTGCTAGTATGCAAAAAGTTGTGTACTATATGCAGAATCTACGGGCCCTGCGCAGTAGATCATGTGTCTGAGCTTCGATGGACTCTCATACCTGAGCTGGTCACTTAGAGTTACACCAAGCATATCAATGAAAGGCATGTTGGGGAAGATTTCTGTAGTGACTCGTACAGTTCAGTTGTTTGTTTGACTGGCTGGTGACTGGTGACTGGTTGCTGGTTGGTGGTTGACTGGAGGTATGGTGTAGAGAGCAGACATTAGCTGTATGTATAGTATGGTCACATTCATGAGTGTCCGAAGCGCTGTGATCTTAGTGTGTCATTGATGGATGCCCATCGAGCCTGAGCGGTGCTGCCAGGCAATTACTTTTATTACCTTTATTTTAATTATTGATTTTATTTTAGTAATTTGGACGTCAAAGTTTACAGATTGCTGATTAATTATACTTTTGTCAAATTCAGTAATATTAAGTTGTACAAGTATTTTGCAACTATTTTAGTTTTTTATTATTGTGACAGCTGTTTTGGCGTTTTAAGGCCATTCTAAAACTGTGGTTGGGCCACTTATTTATATATAAATAAGTAGTTTCAACGTGGCCCAACCACAATTTGAAAATGGTCTTAAAACAGCTTTCACAATCATAAAAAAACGACAGAACTTAATATAATTACATAAAAATTATTTTTTCATTAGTTCCACACGGGAGGTTATGAGTAAAATATTTTCTCTCAGGACCTATCTCAACTTTGGGGATGTTATATTTAGGAAACATAATATGATTCAAATATTATAATCAATAATTATCAGCCTGAAACACTAATCTACATTGAAAAAATCTTCCGAGAAAAGATACTGGCCGCCCAATTGAACCCGTGTCCCTCTGATTGCCGGTCAGGAGCTCTGACCACTGAGCAATGGCGGCTTATCTAATACCCGCCAAATAATTCAATATATACTAGTGTTTCATTCGACAACTACTCATTATTACATTTTTCCAACTGAAAACAACCAACTTTATTTTTGTGAGAGAGGTATTGTTAAGTACTAAACCTCCCGCTAGGTGGCGTCGAGACTAATTTTGTCTGCATTTATTGCTGAAATACTTTAACTTGTCAAATATTATTATTAAATCAAAATATAATATTTGGCAAAATATAATATATAATATCAAATATATTATTTGGCGCTGATAATTATTGATTATAATATTTGTTATCTACCCTTTGTGCTATGCATAAAATTTCATTGCAAAGCGCCAGAATGCCCTCCTGTGTGATGAGAAAATGCTTAAATTACACGGCAAATAGTCGTAAAGGCGAAGGAATAACACTTCATGTGTAAGTACACGCAAATTACTTATTATTATCAATTATGATAAATATTACAATTAATTTTCATGATTCCCGCCCGCGATTTTACGCGTCATCAGAGAAAATTCTAGGCCTACTAAAGTAAAGGGTCTGGACGCCCAACAGCCAAATTTCTGTTGCTAAGTAAACTTTACTATTTTAAAGTAGACTAATCAGCCTATACACTCTGTTTATTTGTTTGCTTGCGGCAAAACAACACATAACTCAGCAGTTCCAACAAGTATTGAAGACAAACGCCACCATTTGAAAACTGTCGTTGCCCTATTGTATTTATTGTGTAGCTCGACACATCAAAGTCCGACAGGCATCCGGACCTTTTATTCTAGTGGGCCTTAAGAAAAGGAGACAGTGAACGTTGCATCACAAAGTGACATAAGCATACGCTGCCCGGCCATATATCTATGACATTCACACACGTACATTCTTTGATTGTCTGTCTTTATCACACAGGAATAAACTTTTGAATTTAGAAATTATACTGAAAACCGCTGAAAACAAAAGAGTGCTGCTTGCTTTCCACATTATATTGCGAGTATGTGAGACTATGGCGAGTCTATTTATAATATATAACGTCATTGCTTTAAAAGAATTTAATTGAAGTACTCACCTATGGTACTAACCAAAATCGAATACTTTGAGTCTAACCGAGTATTTTAAATAGGTTCCTAAGTTAGGTGCCATATTTATTTGATTGTTCTTATAATATACAAAAATTAATGTTCGTCATATATGAAAAATGAAAATTAGTAAAAAAAAATTGCAATTGGTAGCACTCGAACTGTTTGAAAATATGAATGTACCGGGACTGAATATATGGAACGCGGGAGAGGGGAGGGGAACTCGCGGGACGGGGGAACGAGAGTGGGGAGAGTGAAGGCGGGGAAGATGCAGAGAGAAAGCGTGAGGGGAAGGGGACATGGGAAAGGAAGGGGAGGCGGAAGGCGAACGGGACGAATGGGAAAGGACACACAGGGAGAAAATTTATGCACGCCGGGAACTCGATAGTCTTACAAAAAAATATTCAAAAAACTAACGACATTAATAATTTTAATGGTGAAAGCACAAGGGAAAAAAATCGAGTGCAGTTTACACCCGGTAGAAGCGAAACTTTACCAAAACAACCTCAACCAATACTTAAAAAGTGAGGTCATAATCTCAACTTTAAAAGTGACATCATAATCAAAGCGGGGAATGAGCGCAGTTGATGCGTTGCAGGTGCAGTAATCGTCATTTCCGTTTCATCTGAAATCCAAATCATAGCGGGGCTGTAGAAGTTTCACTTCAAAAAGGGTAGTTCCTACTAGTAAATAAAATGTCAACATAAACGAGACAACAAAGTTAAACTAAAAAATTTTAAATCCTTGTAATTTTAAAAATCCTGGCAACATCGATCCTCAGTTTTCCCGCTAAAATATATCCGATAACTTGTTTTTTCCTCTGAGTTTTTTCCCTCCGAACCATTCTTTACGGTCCCCGCGACAGGCGTGACGCGGTCGCTGTTTTTATACCGCCGATGCCAAATAAATACACAAAAAAACACCGATTTGCGATTTTGGAAAAAAAATCGGTCGCATAAATTTACCAAATGTGAAATTAATGATGGCGATCGCTGGAAAGCGCGTGAAAGGCTCTCTCGGAAAGCTTTGAAATTTGAATTTTGGTTTCGTAGGAAGGTCATTTTTTTCTTGATGGTACGTTATCAATGCAGTTTAAATAGTGTATTAGTGTATTTATATATTTCTATTTATTACCGGTGTATTACCTGCAGGGGCGTGCACAGAGTTTTTGATCAGGGAAGGCAGTAGGAAAATACAACAAGTTTCACAGGTTAAATTTTTTTTATATTTTATCAGATTATTTCAGAATTAAAGTACGACAAACCTTTTTGAACTGACAATTAGCATTTATGAAAGACAACTATTTGATAGAAATACATAACAATAGATGTTTTTGTCATCACTGATTGCCATTTGCTAATTTTGTTCTATAAAGCACTGCTTAATACTAACAAAAAAACCTCATAGAGACAAATTCAAAAGTTCAGTTCAGCAAATTCAAACAGTTCTACTCTATGCTTTGTGCATTTCGTAAACATTGAATTATATATTGTATGAAGTTTCAGAAATAATTCCTGTTAGGCAGTCGGAGGGCGCGCGTTTAGTTTCTAGTTACAGTTTATGCCGCGTTTGTAGTATGCCGTTTGATGTGACGCTCACGTAGTTTCGGTTGCTCAGTTTTTTCGCGCTTATTTTTGAAAGTGTGTATTTATTTTTAGACATAATTTAATAAATTATAATATTATTTAGATGCTTATTTTTTACAAATACGGCAGGGTAGGCAGTGCTTATGTGCCTATATGGAGTGCACGCCCCTGATTACCTGCTCCCAACCGTCTGGACCCAGTGAGACTATGATATTCTTAATTGGGGTATGTTGTGAGGCTAAAGGTAGTGGTAATGGGAAGGAGATAAGAGGAAGAGGAAGTTATAGAAGTAGGTACATGGCTTTTATTAATGTAAAAAATTTTAACACTTTATGTATATTTTTTTATCTAAATACCTCACAAGAGTTACAACACTGCTACCGTCTGGAGCCAGTGAGACTATGGCATCCTCAATTGGAGTATATTGTGAGGCTGATACTACCATCAGAGGGGAGATGAGAGAGAAGATTTATTTATCGATCTATATAAGGTATGTTTACCTTATATTATTCGATGCCCATCTCACTAGGGTATAACTGTGTTGAGACAGGCGTAGAGGTACATAAATGAATTTCACATATAAATAATAATAATAATATTTGGACGATTTATATAGCGCCGTTTTTGTGAAAAATCACCTCAAGGGCGCTGTACAAACTTACCATACATGCCTAAAATCTAGAAAGACTACATGCTAGACAAACAATTAAAAACAACTTATGGCTAAAAATTGCATACACCGGTTCATTGATCACCGATACGAAAATATATGTACAATATTTTGACCAATGAACGCGATGCTGCCTATAAATGAATTAATACAGGCCCATACTTACCTGGGAGGTCGCTTGAAATTAACACTAATAATAAGGAATTAAGAATAACATAAGAATATTTAAGGTTAAATTCGTATCAATTTGAATACAATTAAAACAAATATATAAGAGTATTTAAGAATATTTTAAGCATATTTAAGGTTAGATAAAAATAAATTTGAATACAATTAAACATAAACAAAAATTTTAACAAAACAAGAAACGACTTCAAAAATGTACTAAAAAGTAAAAAAATAATTTCGTACGATTGTTATTTTTGGAGTCGGTGTCAGCCAAGGTAACTACATATAAAGGTTATAGGTGAGATGTGGAGATCTTGGCTGACACCGACTCCAAAAATAACAATCATACGAATTTTTTTATTTTTTTTAGTGCATTTTTGAAGTCGTTTCTTGTTTTGTTACAATTTTTGTTTATTTTTAGTGACGAGCGTGCATAAAGCGGTTTTACTTTAAAAAAATCATCGAAATCTGTTGGCGTAATATTGAGTTATTCGTCCATTTGTCGCGCACATACTTATTGCAAATTTAAGTCATATATGGTTTTCTCATGAATCCCACTGTCAGAACTGGACCAAATTAAAATGGGACCACACGGGAAGCACCAGATTTCTAATAAAAAAAGAATCATCAATATCGGTTCACCCAATCAAAAGTTCTGATGTAACAAAAAAAAATACCGTCGAATTGATAACCTCCTCCTTTTGGAAGTCGTTTAAAAAAGATGATTTAAAGTGTGGGTAAATCGCATAAAGAAACTTATAAATAAAGGAAGAGATACAGTAAATGCTGTCAAATCTATTTATGGAGTTAGATTATATTATAGGATTTTATTATTTTAATTTGTTTTATATGGGTAAGGTGGTATGTAAATTGATATTTCTGTCTATCTGTAATTTATTTTACAGATGTTTGCAGTAGTGTGACATCCAATACTTTTAATCCATTTCTTTGTAGCTTGTTTGAAATTGGTCATTGATTCAGTTTGTCTAATCGTAGCTGGTAGTGTATTGTGTAGTTTGCAAGCAATGTATTTTTTTTAAAGTGTCTTTGTCATAAGGTGGTATTAGAAAAAAGAGTTTGGAGAAGTTCTTTGTTTTTGGCTCAGGCCAATTTCAAGCAACCGTTCTATTCTGAATGCAGGTCTTACACCAGGACAATACTGAGAGTATATTCCACTCTGGAACGTGCCGCAAATGGCTTATTTATTATTTTGAAATGAATTAACTTAGAATAACACAAATTAAATGTTTTTGCCCACGCCGTGATTCGATCCCGCGACCTTCGGATTGCGGGTCAAGAGCCTTACTTCTAGACCACGCCGGCCGTAATAATAACATAATTAAATTTGATGTACTTTTCAATTAAATATTTTTTTAAAGTATGAATAGCGGTTCCATGACAGTTGATCCGCCGACAGTTGGCCCCTCGGCATACTCATATACAATATGCAGTCGGTTTAGGGAAAATTCGGTATACCTAATTACACAAATTATCACTAAGTGACCCCCAAGGGATGTGCAGAGAGGATGTACCGCCGAATAACAGAAGTATAAAACATACCTATTTTCATTCAAATGCATCAAGGAAAAATCTGCTTTTCTATATACTGTCTATGTATACCAGCATAAGTAAAAAAATGGATACGATAATTTTTTTAATATTCATACCAACTTAAGGGTACTTTTGAAGTCGATTTTACGTTTGAAGGCCGGCGTAGTCCAGCGGTAAGGCTCTTGACTCGCAAACCAAAAGTCGCATGATCGAATCCCGGCGTGGCAAATAAATTTTATGTGATTAATTTGTGTTATTTCACAATTTATTAAATAAAAATAATATGTAGTATATTTGCGGCACGTTCCGTAGTGAAAGATACTCCCACTATCACCGTGGTGTGAGACCACCATTCAGAATTGAAACATTGCTTGAAATGGCATTAGCCGTGTTTGGTGACCAGATCTGAATAGCCAGGTACTTCCCCACCTTCCTCTTTCCGATCTCCTTCCCTTCCCCGCTACCTTCAGCCACACAACATACCCTAATTGGGCATGCCATAGTCTCACTAGCTTCAGACGGTAGCAGTTGTTCCCAGAGTGGAAGATACTCCCAGTATCGCCCTGGTGTAAGCCACCATTCAGAATTGAAACGTTGCTTGTAATGGAATTGGCCGTGTTTGGTGACCAGATCTAAATAGCCAGGTACTTCCCCACCTTCCTCTTTCCGATCTCCTTCCTCTCCCCGCTACCTTAAGCCGCACAACATACCCTAATTGGGGATGCCATAGTTTCACTAGCTCGGACGGTAGCAGTTGTTTCCAGAGTGGAAAATACTCTCAGTATCGCCCTGGTGTAAGACCACTATTCAGAATTGAAACGTTGCTTGAAATGGCATTAGTCGTGTTTGGTGACCAGATCTGAATAGCCAGATACTTCCCCACCTTTCTCTTCCCTATCTCCTTCCCCTCCTCGCTACCTTCAGCCACAGAACACACGCCAATTGGGGATGCCATAGTCTCATTGGCTCCAAACGTGAGCAGCTGAGATTCTTGTGAGGTGTATTCACATATAAAAAATAAAAAAAACTTTATAATAACATCGTTAAATTTGATTTCCTTTTACATTCAAAGTATGAAAAAACGTTGGACATTAAAATATCATTAGGGTATTCGGGTAAACATCCCACCTAATCAACTTTGAACGAAAATCTAATATTAGTAATATATTTTTTCCATCGTTTTTTTATTATCTACCGTTGACGCTATTGGCTGAAACAGAAGCCGCCCTGTGATTGGTCAGCTCGATAAGCCACGCACTGACTGGTCGGCGTGACGCGGCGGATGTCAACTGTCACCTGTCGGTTGTCAACTGTCAGACACGATTGAGAGTGGTGGCTACCCGCTGCTAATCTCAAGGTGATAAATACAAATAACAACATTGAAATAATTAATTATAAGTATCGATTTCCTGGAAGCTTCTGGATCTATGAAATTCTTAAATAGTGAATAATTTTAATAGATCCAGAAACTTTAATTCGTAGAACTCCATTTTAATTTTTAGAACTCCATTTTTCTTAATTGATTTAGAATGACGTTATTGCTCTGACTCATTTAAGTTCATTATATTGTTTAGGTTCGGTAAACAAACTTAAGTACTACTTACTTTATAAACTAGCGTTATGTTGGGGTCTAGTTGGAATTTCTAATTGTTCAAGCAAATTAATCTAAGACCCTTTCGTTCTATATGTACCTAATGGTTTTGGCTGGTTGTTTTAAGTGGAATGTGATTATTCACTAAGAGATGTTCTGCAAATTTTGAAGAGGTGTTTTAATTTTTATAACATCGTATATGTTCTTTGAATCTAGTTGAGAATGCCCTACCCGTTTGTCCGATAAAAGTAGCATTACAGTCGGCTTAGTCACATTTTAATTCATATCTGCCACCGTTATTGAGTTTAAGATTTCTACTTTTTGAGTTTTTAAGGCTTGCTCCCATATTATTGTTGGTTCTAAAAGCTATATTAAAACCACATTTTTAAAATTTCTTTTGCAATTTTTAAAGATATTGGATCGAAAAATTCAAGACATGCAATTTTTTCTAATTTTTTGTTATATATATTTGGATATATTAAATTAATTTAATTTTTGTATTTCTTGTTTTTTATTATTTTTTCAATGTTTTTTGTCTCATAGCCGTTATCAATCACAATTATTTTAATAGTTTCCTTTTCTTTTACGTATACTTTATTATTTAAGGGAACGTTAATAAGTCTATGTACCATTGAATGGTAAGCTGATAATTTGTGGGACCACCATAACGTGGTACGTGGCTTCACCACAGTTTGAAAATGACCTTACAAGTCGAAACAGCTGTTAATAAAATATTGGGTTCTTACATATGAAATTGGCGTTTTGCCGTACTGGCAACTTTGATCTCAAATATCTTCTCTTTGGTTAAGAATTCCAAATTCAAATTTATACAGCTATTTACTCATGTATTTGTGTTTCGAAAATTATAATTCATTTGTTTTTTCCTTAATTGTTTTTTTTCTTTGCGTCACTTAGTTTACAAAATGGAAAACTTGAAATATCGCGTTATTTACAAGTACGAGTTCCACCGTGGCACCAGTGCTGCAGAAACGGCTCGAAGGATTAATGATGTGTATGGCGACGGTGCCGCAAAAGAAAACACAGTGCGTTTTTGGTTCCAACGTTTTCGTTCTGGAAATTTCGACCTGCAGAACAAGCCCCGTGGACGGCCGGAGACCAAAGTTGATAATGAAGAATTGAAGGCTATTGTGGAAGCGGATCCATCGCAAACCACGTCCGAGTTAGCTGTAGCTGCAGGCTGCGGTGTTAGTGATAAAACTATTTTAATCCACTTGAAGCAAATTGGGAAGGTGAAAAAGCTCCCATACAAAACTCCCATAAGCTCTTATACTAAGTTCCTCCCATACAAAACGCCAATTTCATATGTAAGGACCTAATACATTCTAAAATACTTGCAATTTAATTATAACTAAATTAATTTTTTTTTAATTTGAAAAATTAAATTCTTAGTATCGGATTGTTTTGAGACGAAAGGAGAATTGTTAGAGGAAGGTTGCGAGGAGTTTTGTAATCAAATCTAGTCCTTGGATTCTTAGTCTCTTGAATCTTACTTAGAATCATGGTCTGTACACGAATCATTAAAAAAATCTACCAAAAGAAGAATTTAAAAAAAAAATACGTTTTAACACTTGGGGTCGTTCGTTTTAGCACTTGGGGTCAGTCATAACATAAAAGATATAAAAGTTTATTAATTATTATTTTTTTCATTTCACTGATCTATAATATTAAAACACACTTTAGAAATTGCTCACATTTATTTAATATTAGCTTAAGTACCTACTGGCGTTGTCCAGGCTTTGGAACATGTATCTAATTTTTGACAAAAAATTTGACAAGCAAATTGGTGTTGCCAGCCTACAAATTTTTGTACTTTATTTTTTTTATGTTTTCTACTCTTATTTGACAGATTCAGACAGATTTCTATATCGCTTGTTAACTTGAAACTATACTAGATCATCGCGCACTGCTTGCATTTCTATATTTTTCTTCTATTATTATTTTGTACTCTCATTGCTTTTATCTTACCTTTTTTGAATATTGTTCTTTTTTCTATTTCCCTCACATCCTATGTTATTGTTTATATATGACGAATTTAATCTCGATATGGATTATTTAATTCGTCGATTAATCAATGTATTCATTATCCACGACATTCCATCCTTCCTTCCCTACACTCTCCTTACCCCCTTTATCCCAATATGCTGCTCGTACTCGCTGCTCATCTTTCTACTACAGTATTTTATGTTTATAATCGTACATGTCATTCATAAAACTCTGCATCTTCTTACCTTATATAGGTATCTACCTATATAATAATATACATAAAAAACATATATAACTCACAATGATAACTATTTTGTATCAGAACTGTAGAGGACTACGCACTAAAACAGAAATTTTTCACAATAATATTTTATCGAATGACGATTGTTATATATTCGGTATTTCTGAAACTTGGCTTAATAATTCCATTTTCGATCCTGAACTAGCACCAACGGAATTTTACAGTATTTTCAGACGGGATAGATCAAATAACATTTCAACAAATAGCATCAACAACCAAGAAGATTCTCGTCGAGGCGGTGGTGTGATGATCATTACACACAACAATCTTAACGCATACCCTCGCGAAGACTTGATATGCAATGCTGAATGCATTTGGGTCACTATTCCTCCCTCTAACTATACCTCCAAACGTACTATCCATGTAGCTTGTGTATATCTCCCACAAGGTCATGGATATGAAACCGCTCTCAGTTCATTCCTTTGCTTACTTACTAACGTAAAAGATCAATATCCCGATGACATTTTACTTGTAATTGGAGACTTTAATATGCCTACGATAATATGGGAAGCGCATGATTCACACTTGACACCTACAAACTTAAATACAATTAGTTCCTCACTCACTGACACAATTTATTACTCAGAATTAAAACAATATAATCATATAAAAAATTCTAATTACCGAATCCTAGATTTAATCATGTGTAGTGAGGAATGCCATGTATCTCGTGCATGCAATCCTCTTGTCAGTGAAGACTTACACCACCCGTCGCTTCAAATTACATTACAAATCGATACGCTCCCAATTATCAACGCTCCTCCTAAAGTACTATGCTTGTTTGAAAAAGCCGACTATGAATTAATCAACCAACATCTGTCAACGATAGACTGGTCTTTTACCAAGGAAAATGCGAACGTTGGCGAAGTAGTTGATTCCTTTTATAACACCTTAAATAATACCATCAACCAATTTGTCCCCAAACGCATCGTCAAAAAGAAAAAATTTCCTAACTGGTATTCAGCTCCTCTAATCAAAATTATTAAAGAAAAACAAAAACTTCATAAAAAATGGAAATCCTATAATAATTCAATAGATTACATAGAGTTCACTATCAAACGTACACAACAAAAACACCTACAGAAGCATTGCTATAATCAATATATAAGTTCGGTTGAATCTAATATTCAGAATAATAATAAACAACTCTGGAATTACGCTAAAAACAAAAGTAAAACAATCGGCATCCCACAAATCATGCACCTTAAAGACGAGTCTGGCACCGGCGCTCATCAAGTATGTGAATTTTTCTCTAAACACTTTCAGTCCACCTACGTAAGCGATATGAGCACGAACAATACCAGCACACTTGATAGCTCTACGTTTGTAAATAATCATTCCTCAATTGGTAACATAAATATTGACAATCTAATGATCAATAAATACCTGAATAATTTAGATGTTAGTAAGGGTGCTGGTGGTGACGGTATCTCGCCATATTTTGTCAAAAAATGTGCCAAAACTCTTTCTTACCCTTTAACTAACATATTTATAATGTCACTAAAAGAAGGTAAATTTCCCACAAAGTTTAAAGAAGCAATTATAATCCCTATTCATAAACAAGGCTCAAAAATTAACATTGAAAACTACCGCCCAATCTCGATACTCACGGTATTTAGTAAACTTTTTGAACGTGTTGTCTACGATCAAATGTACACAATAATTGTTCCCAATATACAAAACCAACAACACGGATTTCTTCAAAAGAGATCAGTACTAACAAACTTGGTAAATTTTACGGAATATTTAACGAGCAATATGGACAAAAGAAACCAAGTAGATGTAATCTACACTGATTACTCTAAGGCCTTCGATAAGGTAAACCATTTCATCCTTATTCAAAAATTAAAACAGTTAGGCATCCATGGTGACTTACTCCGGTGGCTCACTTCATACCTTTGGAGTAGACTTCAAAGTGTCTCAATTGGGGGAACAAAGTCCAGCTTCTTTTCTGTGCCCTCCGGTGTACCTCAAGGTTCTCATTTAGGCCCATTATTATTTAATGTGTATATATATGATATTTACAAATGTTTTTTACATGCTAATTACCTAGCATATGCAGATGATAAAAAAATATACTTAGTTATTAAATCAATCAATGACTGCATTAAACTCCAAGAAGACCTCAATCGTCTTTTTGTCTATTGCGAATTAAACAAACTTGTTATTAACATCTCAAAGTGCAATAAATTAACATTTACACGTAATAAGAATATTATTTCATTTGTATACACACTGAACGGCACACATATCAATGAAGTAAAATATATCAGGGACCTTGGGGTAACGATGGATGTCAAATTAAACTTTATCCAACACACTGATGAAATAATTAACAAAGCCAATAAAATGCTGGGATTTATAATTCGTATAGCAAAACCCTTCCACAACATAAACACTCTATATTCTCTTTACACCTTATATATTCGCCCACACTTGGAACACTGTACACCGATCTGGACTCCTTTATACCAAGCCCATATTGAAAGAATAGAAAGAATTCAAAAAAAAATTTTTAAACACTTAAATTATAAATTCAAATTACACTTCTCAAATTATACCGAATCCATTAAATTTCACAATTTCAAATCCCTCCAAACACGACGTCTAATTTTTGATCAAATCCTATTGTTTAAAATTCTAAACAATGGCCTGGACTCACCAGAACTTATCAATTTAATAAATTTTCATATTCCGTCAAGATCAACCCGGCAATCCGATTTATTTTATTTACCCTCTTGTAGAACAAACATTAGAAAAAACTCCCCAATTCCTCGTCTATGTGCACAATATAATACAAAATTTCACAGCATTGACATTTTTAGTAAAAACCTTAAGAAATATCGATATGAAATAACGCGTACGATCGATTATTAATATGAGAATATATCGTGAGCATCTCCTATCCTTTTCCTATATTCCTCTTCCTCTCCTCTTCCTATAACCCAACATTAATTATAATATAATAAAACTTCATCTCCGATGTACTTTAGCATAAGAAACCTCTGTGGCTTGACTCCAGTTCAATTATATATTTATCACTGTATATGTATTATGTAAAAGCTGTTTGTTTCTTACAAATAAATAAATAAATAACTTTGGCCCTATGGCACCGTACCGACTGAAATTTTGGATTCTTACTAAGAATCATGGTCTGTTCACGAACTAATAAAAAACATTGTTTTCCGGGCGCATTGTAACAACACTTGTGGTCGGTCTTAACTTAGACTTAAAAGGCAGAAACATACTTGCGTGTCGTGGCGTGTCGTGGCGTGCCAGAAGCACATCGGTTTCATACATTTACTATGGTTAGAGACATATTTGTAGGTCGTGGCGTGTCGCCGTAATGTATGAAACCGATGGCTTCTGGCGCGCCATGACACGCCACGACACGCAAGTGTGTACGAACCTTTAGATGGTTCGCATCTTAGATGAATTAGTATATTGGGATTGTGCATACAATTTATTTCTATTATAAGAGGATTGTACATACAATTTCTTTCTATTACTTATAATAACTGGATGAAGCTCTTAAGCTTCACCCCCATTTAATAATAATCCAGTTATTTTGCATAATGAAGACATTGTTCAAAAATTGTATATATTGACAGCTTATCGGACTATATAATTAGTCACCCCACCCAAATATAATCCTCTGTCTCATTATTGTTACCACTACCTACCAACCTGAAATTTTTTGTGAAATATTTTTGCTTTATTGAAAAATGTAGGTACTTTATTTAGTATTTATAAAATATTTGTAAACTAGTCTGTCTCGACACAGGATTTCCTAGTGAGACATGCAAGGCCAAAATAAATGTAAACCTTTTTACATGGATGCACATAATATATAAATAATAAATAAATTTATACCGTTTTTATTACATCAATAATTAAATAATTTATTAGGGAGATATAATAATTATTCCTACTAATCTATCAGGTTGGGTACGCGCGCATCTCTCGCGATGAGATAAAATATAACTTATTATAATGTATTGTAATATAATATTTGACGATTTGGTGTATGTAGGTGTAGGTGTATAGGTAACAGTAGAGTAGATAGTATCTGCTGCGAAAAGCGGCCGTGTGTTTGTTTGGCAAAACGAAGAATGCTTCTTTATTGGTCACGAGCGAAGATCAATGTTCATTCGGACCGCGGGGAGTGAATATCTACCCGAGAAGGATGCAGAACTAAGATTAGTACGGATCAACAACGTTTCTTAAGCTAATGTGCCTGCCAACAACGTATCTGTTTCGATAGTTCTCGAAATATGGCAGTTTGGGCCGCGTGAGTTTTAACCTCGAGAAGAACAAAATTATTAACGACCGTCAATACGGATTCCGGCGGAACCGCTCGTGCGGTGATCTTCTCGCGTATGTGACGCATGTTTGGGGGCGGTGCCTGGAACGTTTCGGAACCCAAACAGTTGGACTGGACATTTCCAAGGTCTTTTTCCAAGGCACCGAAGACTTGTCAACAAACTGCTTTCTTACGGACTTTCCGCATCCTCGTGTATGTGGATTGCCGACTTTTTGTGGGAGAGGTCGATTCAGACGGTAGTCGATGGTTTCACCTCTTAATCACATTTGATAAATGCTGGCGTCCCGCAGGGATCGGTTCTGTCTCCGACTTTGTTTTTGTTACACATCAACGACCTTTTTCATGTGCACCAATTCATTATTACGCGGAAGACAGTACAGTCCATGATAGCTTTTTGTTTGACAAGCCCCCAAAGGGCTCACAAACTCCAGTTCTTGTGTTCAATAGCTCAGCTGTGGAACGATTTGCAGGCCTCTGTGTTTCCTTCTTCCTACAACATGGGTCTCTTCATAACCAATTTTCAATCCTTCCTCTCCTCAAAAAAACCCTCCACACAGCATCTCAGATGATGTAGGCCCTGAGGGATTTTTTTTCCTCAGGTCCTCCTGTGTGGAGTTAATGTAAAAAAAAGCTTTGAACTACGAAATGAAGGAAATAGGTAACAGAAAATGTAACTGTGGAGGATGCCACCAGAATAATGAAAAAGTTCTACTTTAAGATTAGTTTCCTCTCTCTTCCCGTGAATCTCTCACTTATCACTTACAAGCACTTGTGTTAAATTACTGGTATATTGGTGAATAGCTTGGTGGCTTGAATTACTATAATGTCCAAAAATAACAAAATGGTTACTAGATTTAGGTAGGACAGACTCAAAAATATTATAAAAAAATGTTATTTGATAATCATGTATTACGAGCACCTCATATATTTATTTGTTTCCAATTTTTTTTTCATTTTCTTTTACTTATATATTGTTTTTCTTGTTTAGTCACTTCGAATACACTTTTTTCTTGTTAATTAATTGATTCTAAAACCTATTACTCTACTGTATAGTTTATTATAATTATGTAAATGCAAATTGTGAAGCTTAACTTTACTTAATACTTTATGAATCATAATCTACCTACCAACCTAATATGAATATGTCAATTTGACTGTCCTAGAACGGGAGACCTACCTATTTGGACAGTCAAAGCTTCCAAATTTCAAATTGAAATTAATTATGGTGAAATGCGTAAAAATTGTTTAGATAAACTTTCAATAAAGGCGAGATGATTTTAAATCCTGAATTATGGAATTTTTGTTAGTAATTGATGTCATTAGGTTTCATGTCTTGACACTTTTGCTCCGCGTGAAAGCTTTGACAAAATGATACAAAGACAATTTTGTTGAATAAAAATTAAGATAGAGTGTGACCCACGTGTTTTTGGCAGACAAAAATATTTGGAGCTGGGTCCACGTTTCGACGCATTTTAAAAGACGATAAAGAGCTATTAGCAAACCCCGTTGCGACCGACTTTTTTGTGTTTGACCTAAAATCCATCCTAAGACTCGAATTACTCGAAAACGAAATATCAATTATAACACAAATCAAATCAAAATATACACAATGTTTCACACTTCTACCACTAGTTTCTAGACACCATGTAGGCACTTAGGTATATTAATTTATTTTTAATAACAAGCCAAGCTTGACTCTGAGCGGCCTTGTTCTACTGGCATTTTAATGAAAGACGCTCCGGGGAACTAGCGTCATTGATTCCCGGAACGATTTGCCGGCGCTGTGTTTCCTCATTCCTACTACATGAGTCTCTTGAAGACCCATATTTACTCCTTCCTTTTCTCAAAAAGACCCTTTGCACAGCATTCCCAAAGATGATATAGGTCCTGAGGAAAATTATTTGTCTCAGAACTTCGTGTGTGAAGTGTAAAGTTACCATACCTTTTCAGTGCAGATATTTACATTATTTTCACTTTTAGAAACGATTCTGACCAAAGATATTTAAATATGATGCTAATGCTAACAAAGAGATGTGCTATCGGCAGTTTTTACTGGGTGAGACTATGCTTCCGGTGTCGCCGATATTGTTAACCAATACTACTGCACACCTTAAAAAAATCAACTAAATTCCGTATTCAAACTAGGACCTAATGGTCCGTAGTCCGTCGACAGTCGGGCGGCCATCATAGCATATCTCTTATATTTCAATATTTTTGATTCTGACGAAACCGGTTGGCATTTTATAATAAAATAAAGTGTTTTGTTTTTGTGACATGTCCTCGGAACAATTCTTCCATCCTCTCACAGCCTCCGTCACGTTCCAAGGACGGCCCGTGAAAAAGCCGGAGTCCTCAGCGACCCGAATATTGGGGCCGCGTCACTCCACAGAGCGCGCCACTGCTTTTTGCAGTCGCCCTGGCCCCTGCCCGGACCGCGGCCCTGCCTTGGTCTTTCCTCCTTTTTCTCGATATTATTTAGGGTTGACGTATAAAAACGGCCACCGAATTGCTTTTACATGCCGTAAGTAGGAAGGATTTTTAAGAAAGGATGTGGGAAGAAGCATGTTTTCCCTTTATTAATGTTTTTTTTAAGTAAAACTTCTTTACGTACGCTCAACTTGGGGAGTAAGCTAGTGAATGCGTTACGAAAAAGTGTTATGCGAACGGTAATCGATGCGAACGGTGATCGATGCGAACGGTGATCGATGCGAACGGTGATTGGGCGAGGCGTACATACTACACAACTAAGGTAAGGCGTACATACTAACCCAAGGTCGAAGGTCACCCCAAGGTCGTACCTCACCTCAATGTCATATGTTCTTTTATAAGTTAGTGAAGTTTTACTTCAGTCGTGTGGTCTAAAGCACACTTGTTTTATTTTTATTGTAAACTTGTGAGTTCCCGGCATGTGTTGCAATACCACTTAATAAATAAATTGTTTCTCACTGCGTGTCTTTCCCATTCGTCCCGTTCACCTTCCGCCGCCCTTCCTCTCCCGCGTCCCCTTTTCCTCACGAATTCCCCCTCCACCTTCCCCGCCTTCCCTCTCCCTTGTCCCGCTCCCCCGTCCCGCCAGCCTAACTCCCGCTTTCCCCTCCCCTCTAGCGCGTTTCATATATTCAGTCCCGGTACATTCAGTTTTCAAACTGCTCGCGTGCCATCTATTGCAGTTTTTTTAATACAAAATTTTCATTTTTCATATATTACAAACATTAATTTTTGTATATTATAAGAACAATCAATCAAATTTGGTACCTAAGACAGGTACCTATTTAAAATAAATATGTATTTTTTATTAGAATCCAAGCATTCGATTTTGTCAGTAGGTACCATTGATTAATTTATAGTTTATTCAAAAATTGAATTTTTATTGAACAGTCGATGGTTTGCAAAATGTCATTCTCAAATTGTGACATCTTTGACAGTTTCGTAAGAGTTTTTTTAAATATTAAAAACTTTTCATTTGTATTGTCATGTGGTTGTAATAATCAAGAAAACTTCGTGAGGGTAGAAAGAAGTTATTTTGAAAGTTTCAAACATTTCCCATGTAATACAGCAATACATAAACAACATACATGTACGTACATACATACAAGCACGCAAACATACATTCATTTAAATATATAGATTTTTCACCTGTATATCGACTCTGGCTTCATCGACAGGTTCTGTGGCTGAGAGGTAAGGCTCTCGACTAGCAAATCCGAAGGTCGTGGGTTTAATTTCCGAAGTGCGCAAGTAATTTTTTTTTATATGTATCGCAAACCCGTAGAAAAGCGTCACAAGTAAAAAATGTACAATTTACAGAAGTGCGAAAACAAATTAATGATGGTTGATGAAACAAGCGGTCTCGTCGAAAAGATACACTATCGGCATCTAGCGGAGATAAAGTGATCTAATTTAAATACGGTTTTCGTAGGACATAAATAATCACAATCACTTTATTATTCAGAGATAAAAATTGGTACTAATTTTTCTGTTTCCATATTTTCGATTGAGTTTCGCTAAAATTGTCTTCATTTAATTAAATAGATAATAATTAAATTTCATAAAACAGATAATTTTGACTTAAGACCCTTTATTTATATATTTATAATTTTATACAATTGTTTTTGTGAAATATTTAACTAATTAATCACCACTCTTTGAAATGTTTTTTTGTTTATATGAATTTATTTGACTGCACTTTTGTTTGTCTTTTGTGATTTTTGTTAAATTTAATTTTATCCTGACGAAGAAACCATTGGTTCTGAAACATATAGACAATTTTGACTAAATAAGTGGTTTATACAAAGTGATTTGTTTTTATTTTATTTAAATGACGCCATAAAGCGAATTTTCCAAATTTGAAGAAGAAATTTTGGTAATCATTACATAGTATGAAATGAAGTCGTTCAAAATGGATGTGCGCTTAGATCTTTTAAACTACGCAACGGATTTTCATGCGGTTTTTACCAATAGATAGAGTGATTCAAGAGGAAGGTTTATATGTATAAATCATGCTTATTATATTAGAGAAAAGCCGAGAAATTCAAATATTCAATTCAGGCAGCGGGCAGCGGGCAGCTGACAAGCGGGTGGTGTGGATTTTATAAAGGTTAGGTGATAGCATTGTGTTTCGTTAGCCACAGCAACGTGTGGCCGGGTCTGCTATTATTGTATAAGTCTGCTTCACGATTGAAACTGAATATACCTTGTCCATAATACGGAATATTTCTTTTTTAAATTTATATAATTAAATATGACATTTGTAGGAAGTACCAACCTTATAAAATAAATTGTTGTCAAAATAAAAATAAAAAAACATACATAATTCGAATTCTTCCCGGAACTACTAGTACTGGGTTGAGGTTCAAGCTGCGGAAGCCGCGTGTCATCATCATATTGAGCGGTACTTCAATGCTCGCCTTTTTGCTTTTGATTTATTATCGATAAAAATCAACATAAAAAAAAAGTTTGAATTTTTTCAAAACCAGCGATCTCCATGGTAGGCTAGCTATGTTGTGATTTTTTTTTTCTGCTTGTAAGTGTCGCATGATTTATAAGCAAATAATAGCAAATAAAAGCAAAGAAAGGCAAATAAAAGCTAACTTCTTTGCAAAGCATTGACAAAGAATTATCTAGAACCGTCTAATCGGTAATCGTTGTGAGTGTAATTAATACCAGAATTACATTCTTTGAGTTAGGTGTAGGTACCTAATTAGATTCTTAGATTTTAGACTTAGTTCTTAGGCACTTGGGTTCCTAGGCTTTTAGGTACTTAGGCACTTAGATTCCTAGATACTTTTAGGTACTTTTTTTCTTAGGTACTTAGGCATTTAGATTCCTGGGCACTTAGGTACTTAGATTCCTAGGCACTTAGGTATATTCAGGGTAGATGTGTAGATTATGGTGCAGTTTGTGTGTAGAAGTGACACTGTGTTACGTGCTACAATCATCTTAATGCCAGTACTTCAGTTTAAAAATTTCTGAAAATTACAGTGGTTTTCGGCGTTTAGTTTTGATGTACCCATCAAGTTCCATAAACCAAGAAATAAGTTACAACACGTTATTTCAAAAATTTAATTTTAAGGTTCAAATTATTTGATTGTTTCTACATATGATGGGGACCCCAATTCCTTTAGCTTTTTTTTATTGTAGGCGCACCTTGCATACATTATTCCAAACAACTTAAAACTTTCATGGCATTAGCAATAAATTAATGCTTCTCATTCCAATGACGACAGCTCCCGTGGTGTAGTGGTAAAAATACTTGATTCTCATTTCGGATGTCGCTGATTCGATTACCTCGAAGTACCAAAATGTATACATTGATGCAAAATGTGTAAAAATGGTGAAACAGTTGGTTTTGTTGAAACAGTTCAATTTGATCGATCAGTGGTTGAGTGGGCATCGCGTTTAAGTCCCACCCAGGCGTACAGTGTTCGATTCCTCGGCTGGCTAAGTCCTCCATCACGACCCAAGCATCATTTCCGGCTTACTGTGGTGGTAGTAGGAGATTTTCAAATATTGTTGGATTATTCGTAACCCGGGAATGTTTGTCTTTCTTTTTAAAATAATAATTTTCTTATTCTTCTGCAGGTGTCAGCGCCTATCGGAGGTTGACTATCATCGGAGCAATCTTCATCCTGCTTGCTACAGCCTGGAATAGGTTTACGTTTTACATCAATTTAAAAAAATATCAAAATAATTTCTTGAACTTGTAACAAATTTTATTGGCCTGTCTGGGACTGGGTTGGCAGTTGAAAGCAGAGATTATCGATATTTCTGTCCAGGTTATTTGGAACCGGTTCCTTTGCTATCACTGGAACTGTGATTATTTTGAATAACAAGTTATTTTTGTGGTATTCTTGTATATTCTCGTATTAAGTGGTTCCTTTTGGGGTATTTATCAAAGAAAAAATTCTTCCTAATTATTATTTTGTTACATTATCTCCGCACAGAAGGTCCGGAGGGAATTTTTTTTGCATGTTGTCTTTGAAAAAAAATCGAAAACAATCATAGAAAAGAGTAAAAAATGTAAACCTTCAAAAAGTTTTATTGAAATAAGTTATTTTAACTTGTACGAGACGACGTAACGGGGCCGATCTTAATAGTTCTTGGTATCCCGACCTTGAAGGTTACACCAAAACTAAACGCCTAAAACCAATGTAATTATTATATTGAAGTATTGTCCCTAAGAGGATTGACGCGCGCAACACGGTGTCACTTCTACATTTACAAATACACACTGCACCTACACAATCTGCACATCTGAAGATGGACACTGTAACGCTTTCCGAAACCTTGGCTAAATAAGTTCATCCACAAAAATGACATAGGCTCTGAGGAATTTTCTTTGTAAAAATGTAAAAAAATATATATATATTGTACCCCAAATTCCTATCCACCCCTCATTCCTTTTTTGTTCCCAGAAAATCCTCTCCTTTATTTCCCTAAAAACACATTCTGCAAAGCATTCCTAAAAATAATATAGGCTCTGAAGGTATTATTTACCTCAGGGCCCCCTGTGTAGACCTACACAAAAATAAATTAATATAACAGTCGAGTTCAACAGAGGGCGATGGAGTTTGGACTAAATTCACATTTGAAATTCAATAAAAGTCATCATAACAGTCGAAAAGACCTTCACATAGCATCACAGAGTTAATATAAATAATAAAATAAGTGCAATAATAGATTTTTTTTAAATTTCAAGGCTTTTATACCCCCTTACGCCATTGGTAAATATGTATTTAATAATATTATGAGTTTGGTCGTTGGTTAATGCACGTCTCTACACGCTCTGAAATAACCCTTTAGCGACCGTGCGGACTAAATGACACCCGACTCCGCCAGGTAAACCCATTGCTTACTCAATACTTGCAACGACTATTACGCAAATTCAATTATTACTTCACTTGCAAAACTGGAGGCACCGCACAAACAATGAATAAATAGTTCAAAGAAATAAACTAAAAAAATCAATGTACCTACTTCTTTGGACATACTCGTCACTTTCGTAACTTGAATCAACAATAAACAATTTGCTATGCATTATGTCAATCTTTAATCGAGTACGGTATTACAGCCTGGGGAGGAGCTAACGCTGCCGCCATTGATCCGATTTTTAAAGCTCAGAAACTAATTATAAAGATGATATTAAACTACCGATCACAAGCAGTTCAGATGAAATCTTCAGGAGAATCTATGTCTTGGAAATTAGGTAGGTTTATGCCAAAAACAAAATAGCTTACCTCTTCAAACACAGAACTACCTTTGAAAATATCCAAAATGCTCGAGACACTAGAACCAAAGGGCATAATCTCTTACTTATCCTTTTTGCTTAAACAACTTTTGCCCAAATAAATTTTATAATAAACACATATTTTTGAAGTGACGTTCGTTATATAAAATGATTGGCTTATATGAACGGATTGAACTAACAAAGGTCTTAGAATTGAAAAAAGTCGTATCCGTGAGCCATAGACTTAAATAATTCAATTATGATGCGAACAACTAATTCCTTTCGATCTTCGAGAAACGAAAGTGTTTAAAATAAGGCCAAAGACCTCAGATAAGTCAGGTGCGCCTTACGCGTCATAGGTACCTACACATGTCTGGTAGTGTTATAGTATCGTGAAAACAAACTTATGGGTCCGAGCTGTTAACTAAAAAGTACATGCAAACCGCCAATTTATATTAAAGTTAGTACCTAGTTCAATTCGAAATTATCGATTTATTATTTTTTTTTTTTTTTTTGAAGTCGTTTGATATTTCGTATGTAAATCCATAGACAATTAATTTGTCAATGGTGGGTCGGAATGTCTCTTATCAATAGTAAGTTGATAACTGACTATATAGGTACGGATTTAGTCAATATCGTATTGATATGGGGTTTTATCAATCGTCGTGCGCAGATATTATATTTTCGTAGAGCTGTAACACAGTTTCTTTTGATCCCATTAATTTGATTTTGAAGAAGGTGATTTGTGACAGCGTGCCATCATACTGAACGCGACTCTCTTCGCCATAATCCCCATTTGTAGTTGGGAGTAAAACACATTTTATTGCAGTCCGGTGGTTTAGTTAGGTAGGTAGTTACGTGACTTTCTTTAATTTTTCTTCGGTTCGAGTCCCGGCCCGGGCCCCTCATAATTCCCGCCATCGCCATCGAGTAGCGCTATAAAACTAAAGGCAAATAAACTAAATACACTTTAAAATAATAATAACATAAAACAAAGCGCTAAATAACGAATAAACCTGTACTTTTTCAAATAAAAGCTTTTTATGTGACACCGTGTATAAGTGACATTTCTTGGATCTACCGAGAGTACCTACCTACTTGTGTGTATATATTAGGTCCTTACATATGAAATTGGCGTTTTGTATGGGAGGAACTTTGTATGGGAGTTTTGTATGGGAGCTTTTTCACCTTCCAATTTGCTTCAGTAGATTAAAACAGTTTTATCACTAACACCGCAGCCTGCAGCTAACTCGGACGTGGTTTGCGATGGATCCGCTTCCACAATAGCCTTCAATTCTTCATTATCAACTTTGGTCTCCGGCCGTCCACGGGGCTTGTTCTGCAGGTCGAAATTTCCAGAACGAAAACGTTGGAACCAAAAACGCACTCTGTTTTCTTTTGTGGCACCGTCGCCATACACATCATTAATCCTTCAAGCCGTTTCTGCAGCACTGGTGCCACGGTGGAAATCGTAGGTACTCGTAAATAACGCGATATTTCAAGTTTTCAATTTTGTAAACAAAGTGACGCAAAGAAAAAAAAACAATTAAGGAAAAAACAAATGAATTATAATTTTCGAAACACAAATACACGAGTAAGTATAAATACGAGCTGTATAAATTTGAATTTGGAATTCCTAACCAAAGAGAAGATATTTGAGATCAAAGTTACCAGTACGGCAAAACGCCAATTTCATATGTAAGGACCCAATATTATGTAATATTTTTGCATTTTGTAAAGAGCCATTTACATAAAAATTGTATGACCCGATAGTTGATCCACCGACAATTGGACCCCCGAAATGGTATTTACCATAAAATTATATTTTTTGTACATTATTTATCAATTTCAAACGTAAAATCGACTTCAAAAATACTGTTAATAATAAGTTGATCAAACGAATTTATAATACACAGTGTCGATTTTTTGTTCATGCGCTGGTATACACAGTATTTGGAGAAGCAGATTTTTCCTTGATGCATTTGAATAAAAACATTGTTTTATACTTATATTATTCGTCGGTATGTCCTCTCTGCACTTATTTATATTTTGTGTAATTAGGTACACCGTATTTTTTCCTAAACCGACTGTACCTTGTTTATAAGTACGCCGGGGGGGGGGGAATTTTCAGCGGCTCAACAGTCATAAAACCCTTTTGCGTATGTAACATTTTTGCCTTTTGTAAAGTAGCCCTTTATTTTAAGTTTTTACTGATAAAAAAAGGTGCTGGCGCTGTTAAAAGTACAAACTAATCAAGGGCGGCTTTTATAATTGTGTAATAACTGAGTTTTATAACTGGATTGTTCTCACGTAAGTGTGAACATCTGTAAAACCCAGTATAAATAAATATTGGGATGGCAGAAAAACAGTAACATTGGTAAGTTTGTAAGTAAATTTTCCAAAGAACAGTTCTTCTAAAGGTAGGTAGGTATGAATTGCAAATTCTGTAGAAAAGGGTCGTAAATCTTTTTTTTTAAGTTTAAACTTATTTAGCATTGTTGTGATTTGGAACTCGATGAAATTAAAAAGCGACTCTTTTTTCATCTCCGCTAAAAAACCAACAAGCATCCAAAAAAATCCATTTTTCTTTCTTTCGAACCCGATTTTGCTCATTTTTGTTCCGTTTTTCTATTGCTGTAGATGAGGCAAGTTCTTTCATTGTTGTATTTTTACTATTTCTTGATATTTACCTGTGAAATATCACGTTTTATATAATTGGTGAGTCATAGTAGATACATTTTCTTTATAATTCTAGAATTTCTTTGAAAATATATTCAATTAAATTAAGACAATATTAGCGAAACTCAATCGAAAATCTGGAAACAGAAAAATCAGAAAAAGATATTGACACCTCTGGGACTAATGGTCTAATATCTTTTCCTGATTTTTCGATAGGGTTTCGCTAATATTGTCTTCATTTAATTGATAATAAATAGGCTTCGAAAAGCGTATTGTGTCAGTTGACTGCGCGTAGGGAAGACCTGTTTTGAGTCGACTTTGCATTTCATCTGTCTGTAAATTTGTTTGTGCGTTCCACTTCCGATTAATCCTGTCAAGGTGGTAGCTGTGCTTTATGGTACTTTTTTATTCCGCCAGAGTGCCTAAGCCACTTTTCAATATGGAAGAAATGGGTACCCCCGTCCCGGGAATCATTTATGGGATAACCGACACCTCTGCCATAGGTCACCCAAGCGGTTGGCTACGTTTGATGACTTAGAAAGGGTGCCCGGGTTCATGGGGTGAGGTTTGTCTAGATCTTGGCGGATGACCTGGACACACTGAACCCCGAAAAAGACCCTCCACACAGCATCCCCAAAGATGACAAAGGCCCTGAAGAAAATTATTTTCCCCAGGAACTCTTGTGTGAGGCTAAAATAAAAATAGAAACCTGTTGGGTGCTGAAAAGTCGTAGTACCTAATTAAGTACTCGCAGACTTCACCTTACGGGACGTCTACTTGTCTACAAGGGCGGATTTAGGGGGGGGGGGGCACGGGGGCACGTGCCCCCCCAAGGATTGTATTTTTGTGTACTGTGGAGATTCCATCACAGTACATACTTAGAAGCAAATCAAATTATCAGAGTTGGTAAAATAACAGAAAGAACATGAGTCAAACTTTTGTCTATTTCTGGCTGGAATTGCGAACTTTGTTCGTTGCATCCCATTCATGCACTTGCAAATGAAAGATGATAATCAGCGTTTGCGAGAGCGGTACGGTGGGAGAAAGTGCGGTCGGAAATGCCCCCCCCCCCCCCCCCCATTAAAGTTGACAAACTCAAATTTCGACTTCATAAAAAATTGGTCCGTCCTGGGGGGGGGGGATTGTGCTCTTGAGGGGGTACCAATCTCTTGAGGGGGTAACAATCCCCCCCCCCTCCCTCCACCCCTTGTGCCCCCCCCAGAAAAAAATCCTGGATCCGCCCTTGCTTGTCTACGTCCATTAACAGCACATTCGAGAATACAAGTAGATGCTCTAAGAGGCGGGTATTTCACTATCCTTCTGATAGCTATGGATAAGATAACGAATATTAATAATTAAACAAATAAATACTCGCAATATGTAAAAAAACTCGTCTAACTTATCCTGTACGAGTAGGTATATAGCCACTATTCACAGTTTCAATTACCGAATAGTAAACTCGACACTTGTAAATAATTATTAATTTTATTTTTATAATAGCTGAAAAAACCTGTTTCACTTATTCTACCTATGTAATACTAACTTTTTATACTAACTTTATATTTTATATGTTTTTCTTAAGTCTATTTTATACTTTGGGTACTTGGAAATATAGTATTTTGTTTTAATATTACCCACACTCAGGCAGTGCCTTAGTGGGTTTTCATTTCTTGTTCATACTAATTGTTATTATATACTAGCTATTGCCCCCGGCTTCGCACGCGCTACCCCCCCCCCCCCCCCCCCCAACAATCCCTTCTCCCACCCCTGCCACCCCCACCCCCCCCAATCACCCTCCCCCCTAACCCTACCCTCTCAACGTAACAATCAAACACGCGCTGTAAATCTTGACTATTAATCTCCATAACGACCTAAACAAATAACAAAAATGACAGCTCATGTCAAACAATTAGGTAACAACGCTTTGCTTTTCATCTGGACAATAAACGTATAATTGTATACAAATTTCATAATTCCAGAGCTCTAAGTTATAGCCTATAGACTATTCTAATGTGTGAGCTATATTACTGTAAAGTTTCATTAAAATCCGTTAAGTATTTATTTCTTGAAAGAGTAACAAACATCCATACATCCATACAAACTTTCGCCTTTATAATATTAATAGGATTATGTTATTATATAATATTTGCTATTATCCATTATATGTTCAAAGAAATGTGAATAAATAAAGTTTAAAAAAAATGTACATTATTACATTGATAATCTACGAGGAGACTGGTGAAATACCCTATTACAAATAACTAAAAACAAATTTATTTATAAAGTTGCCAGAAAGTATAAGATCACTTAAAAATAGCTTCTAACAATTCAAAACACAATTAATAAATAAAACCATTCTCTCATACGCACAAGCAAAGCTTTTAAAGAAGTACATCTTTAAAAATACATATTTATATACACAGGGTGTTAGGACGTACTTAACGTACATATGTACTTTCCCCAGTGATTTCTGGCATTATTTGAAGTAAAAATGAAAACCAAATTTTGGTCTCCGATGACTGTTTCAATCTCTTTTTTCACTTTTTTTTTCTTAATCAAACAACAAAAATCTTCCGCATGTCATTACTGGTCGCTCGTTCGTCAATGGAGTTCAATTGGAAGTAAAAAAGCGTTAACTTTTCAGTCAGAATTCTCGGCAAATCAGTTCCAATTTCGAAAATGGCAAAATATATTGGTATTATCATTAATAATATAAAAATATGACAACTTGTTCCAGAGCTCATTTTAGAAAAATATTAATTCGGTCCACAAAAAATGTTATTATTTCATGTTTAGGAGATCCACTAGTACAGGAAAAATTCGACGTCGGAATTCACGCCCCTTTATGGGAGGAGCTTAAAAATACTTGAAGAGAAAAAGCGAAAAGAAAAAGGAAGATTTTTGAGAAAAAGCTTTCGGAAAACGTTGGAAAAGATATTTGAGAATTTTTTTACATGTTGGCCGTAAAGGCCTGTAAAAAACATTAATTCCTTTATTATGCATTGTTTATTGTAATAAAACTGAATTTTTAAATTGATTTCACGAAAACAAGCCGCGCCGAGCCCAACACGTCATTTCTCCGCTCCGTTCGGAGGAGTAGTGACCGAAAATAAGGGCGGCTGCCAGCGTTCTTCGGTGGACGGTATATGGTTCACTTTGGTATTACAAATTCGTCGACTGCCGTATTGTCGCCGTGATGTCAAAAATAACAACGCGAAAATGCGTATTATATTTTATTTGGTGAGGTTCGGGCGTAAATTTCAATTTTTTTGCGATTATCATGAAAGAAACTAAATTTGTTTCATTAAACAATAAAACTATATCCGAAAAGAGGTTTATAAATAGGAGAGTTTGGACTTCAAAGTGTTTTTTATAGACCTTATAATTTATTTTTCTCTAAGCTTATTAAAAGACTTATAAAAATATGACCGACATTTTTAAGGTCCAAGATATGTTCTACACGCAGTATTTAATTGAAGCATCTATAATACTTCTAAGCGACCAAATTTTCAAAACAAAATCATACAAAATCGCATGTTTTTGTTTTGAAAATTTGACTATTAGAAGTATTATAGATGCTTCAATTAAATACTGCGTGTAGAACATACCTTGGCCCTTAAAAATATCGGCCAATTTTTTTAATAAGTCTTTTAATAAGCTTAGAAAAAAATAAAGTATTAGGTCTATAAAACACATTTTAAAGTGCAAACTCTCCTACTTATAAACACTTTTTCGGATATGGTTTTATTGCATAATGTGGCAAATTCAGTTTCTTATATAATTATCGCAAAAAAATTGATATTTACCCCCGAACTTGACAAAATAAAATATAACATGCATTTTCGCGTTGTTATTTTTGACATCACGGCGACAATACGGCAGTCGACGAATTTGTAACATCAATGTGAACCTTATACCGTCCACCGAAGAAAGACTGGCAGCGGCCCCTATTTTCGGTCACTAGGTACTCCTCCGGACTATGCTCCGGACGGAGCGGAGAAACGACGCTTGTTTTTGTGAAATCCATTTAAAAATTTCATTTTATTACAATAAACAATGCTTTAAAAAGGAATTAATGTTTTTTACAGGCCTTTATGAAACCAAAATGTAAAAAAAATCTCAAATACCTTTTCCAACCTTTCCAAAAGCTTTTTCTCAAATATTTTTAAACTCCTCCCATAAAAGGGCGTGAATTCCGATTCCGATGTTTTCCTGTACTAGTGGATCGCCTTAAGGTTAAACGTCACGTACGTTATAATCTACGCATTCACAGATGGCACCAATCAAATTATTTTAGGTTTTTAATGCTTTTTGCACGTTACGCTTTAAAATATTAAGTTAAATTAATTGTTCACGACCGTACATATTTAATTAGAATATAAATAAATAGTTTTTTCCATAAAAAAACCCAAATCTTTCAAGAAAGACTGAAAAATACAATATTTTATTGAGTCACCGATACAAAATTGAATTTTTCAGCCTTTCTTCTAAGATTTTGGGTTTGTTTATTGACAAAACTATTTATTTATATTCTAATTAAATATGTACAGGCGCGAACAATTAAATTACCTTAATATTTTAAAACGTAACATGCAAAAAGCATTAAAAACCTAAAATAATTTGATTTGCGCCATCTGTGAATGTGTAGATTATAACGTACGTGACGTTCTGACGTTTAACCTTAAGGTTAAACGTCACGTACGTTATAATCTACGCATTCACAGAGGGCGCCAATCAAATTATTTTAGGTTTTTAATGCTTTTTGCACATTACGATTTAAAACATTAAGGTAAATTAATTGTTCGCGATCGCACATATTTAATTAGAATATAAATAAATAGTTTTGTCCCTAAACAAACCCAAATCTTTCAAGAAAGGCTGAAAAATTTAATTTTGTATCGGTGACTCAATCCAATATTGTATTTTTCAGCCTTTCTTGAAAGATTTGGGTTTGTTTGGGGACAAAACTATTTATTTATATTCTAATTAAATATGTACGATCGCGAATAATATTTTTATCTTAATGTTTTAAAGCGTAACGTGCAAAAAGCATTAAAAACCTAAAATAATTTGATTGGCGCCATCTGTGAATGCGTAGATTATAACGTACGTGACGTTTAACCTTAAGCATAAAAACAATCCATACTCAATGCTTGAAACAGAACGGTGAGAGACATCTAGCGGTTTTTATTGTAAACAATATAGCAGTTTCCTTCAAGAATAAGGTAGAACACCAAACTAATTTTAAATTAGTTAAATTTGGGTTCAAATCAGATAAATCCATTAAGAATATTTACATTTAAAAGTTTTGAGAGGTGCTTTTTCACAGATAAAATAAACGTATTGGCAAGTGACTAAACAACAAGCTAGAATAATATTAAAGTAGATGATTTTCTTACCAAGCGAACAAAATATATTTTAGTATGCTAGGAGCATTTTTTAAGGCTGAAAATATCATAAAATCGAGGCAAATGCTGTAAGCTACTAGCAAATCCATGGAGGATGTCTTGGCAAACTAGGATTTCAATTTGGGAGGCGGGTATGGGTACTGTCGCCCCAGGAACCATTTATTGGATAACCAACACCTCTGCCATAGGTCCGCCAAGTGGTTCGCTGCATTAATGGGGTAAGGTTTGTTTAGGTCTTGGCGGTGAATGCGTTTACTCACCTATTGCATGGCAAGCTGGATCGGGAATGGTTGAGGGAGACCTAACCTCGACCTATCCAGCCAGATTTTCTCGACCCATCGCTTTGCACTGCAATGGGAGGGATGGATTCATGCATCCATCACTTCTGTACACATTAATCCCCTGGTCCCTTCATACGCTTTCCTTCCCAAAACTCCCTCTACTCCTTTCCTTAAAAATATCATCCACACAGCATCCCAAGGATGACATAGGCCCTGGGGGTCTTTTCCTCCGGGCCTCCTTTTTGCGTTTTTATTTATCCAAATGCATTACCTCCCGTCTGAAGCCAGTGAGACTACATCATTCCCAATTGGGGTATGTTGCGACGCTGAAGGTAGTGGGAATGCGAAGGAGATGTGGAGAGGAAGGTGTGGAAGTACCTAGCTATTCAGATTTGGTCACCAAACACAGCTAAAGCCATTTCAAGCAATGTTTCAATTCTGAATGGTGGTCTTACACCTGGGCAATACTATTTTTCTATTTTAAATGAATTAATTGTGAAATAACACAAATTAATGAAATAAAATTTATTTGCCCACGCCCGGATTAGATTCTTTAGATTGCAACTCAAGAGCCTTACCCCTCGACCACGGAGGCCGTCTATAAAAAAAGGGTTAAAGGGTATTCACATAAAATATAATAAAGTACAAAAATACAATATTTGGAAAGTTTATTTTTTATTACTAGAGAGTAATAAATTTAAAACAGTAAAAATATTTATTTATAACAATAGATTCTTGTTCATAAAAATGAATGCCGAAAAAAATAATACATATTATTTATAAAAAAGAATAATATTAATATAAAGGGTCACTTCTCTATACAAATACTTTTTCCAATAAACAGGTGAATATAATTTTTATATTGTGATTTGTTTTCTATATTAAAACTTAACTATGTATGTATGAATAAGCATTTTGAGCATTTAGCTTTCAGAAATAGGGAATATTGGATAATATGTGCATCTATTTGATTGAAATTTAACTAATTACTGGTAAATAAACCTCTTAAGATCATAGAAAATATTATGTTTGATGTTTAGAATTTGTATGAAAGAATTTTCCCCTCAAAAGTACAGATGCAACAATTCTTATTTTGACAATTTTAAATCAAAAATTGTACAATGACAATAAATTGTTTAATCAATAATCAAATTATTACAGTTATTCCATCAATAATCTTACAATTATTGGGCAATCAATAGTCAAAGATTACAATTGTTCCATCAATAATCTTACAATTATTGGTAAATCAATCAATAATCAAAAGATTACAATTGTTCCATCAATAATCTTAGAAAAACTGGTAATCAATAATCAAAAGATTGCAATTGTTCCATTGATAATCTTACAATTATTGGTCAATCAATAATCAAAAGATTACAATTGTTCCATCGATAATCTTACAATTATTGGTCAATCAATAATCAAAAGATTACAATTGTTCCATCAGTAATCAAAAGATTACCATTGTTCATCAATAATCAAAAGATTACCATTGTTCCATCAATAATCAAAAGATTGCAATTATTCCATCAATAATAAAAAGATTACAATTGTTGCATCAATAATCAAAAGATTACCATTGTTCCATCAATAATCAAAAGATTACAATTGTTCCATCAATAATCTTATAATTATTGGTCAATCAATAAGCGAAGATTTACAGTAAATTAATCAATAAATAATCAGAAGATTTCAATAATTATTCATTCGATACATTTTATTTAAGCAATAACCAACAAATAATGTTAACTATTGATTGAAATATGATTGCAATACAATTGATTACAACAATCATTCAATCCATAATCGTCCAATTACATAGACTAATAACTGATCAATCAATAACCATTGTTAAATCAGTAATTGTATAATAACTAAAATTATTCAATTGATTACAATAATTGTGAAGTACACATATTAATAATCACACAATTACAATAAATATTGTTCAATCAATAATTAGATTACAAGTACAATTGTTCAATCAATAATCAGTGCGAAAATTATAATTTACTGTAAAACCCTCATATTATGTATGACATTTCCACGTTAAGTGTTATTTATTCAGTTAATTTGAAAACTGATTAAAGAACTGAGGAAACAAAATAAGAATTGTTGCATCATTACCAAATTTAATAAAAATCATTTAACAAAACACATTCGGTAAAAAATGTAATTATAATAAATTATATATTGTGTATTTTTATGTATTAAAAAAATGGACCACCAAATTTAAATAGTTTTTATGGTCTAATAAAACCTTTATATAGCTATTGAGGGAACAACCAATCTGAAGGGGGATTCTGTATCTTTTGCAAAAGTGTAACACGTGTTAAATGGTCCGTATACGACACATTTTGACAATTTTCTTAACCTGTCGTTTGCCGGAAGCCCACTCACGGCTACGAATTTTTTCCTTTTTTTTATTTTACAAATGCGATTTTAAGCCTAATGTATAAAGAAACTGTATTAAGGACAAGGTCAGAATCGCTTGCGCCAGTATCATTCTTGACGTAACCGATGGTTTCATTAATCTACCTACTTTAGAATATTTTTAAATGAATTTTCTATGACTTTGCGGGTCTATTTTTGCAACTTTCAAAGGTGAAAAAATCGAAGTTTTACATTTTCAAATGTGTTTATTTATTTGCAAACTCTTTTAAATTGTGTTTTTTCATATTATATCGGTATGTATGGTATGGTATGTATTCAGATTTGTGTACAAATAATAAAATCAGTTTATATTTGTGTGATTATATTTTTTGACAATTATTTCCAAAATTGGAGATTCTTTTTTTTAGTTAGTTAGCTATTCTGGAAAAAACTCTTACGATATTATCACGTAATATACATGAATTTTAAGATATATTATCTGGTAAAAAGAAATTAATTCCTAAAAAAAAACAATAGGCCACTTGCATGGATATCATAAAGACTTGGAAAAAATCGTGTTGATAGATTTTTTTACTAAGATTACGAAAATGTTAGTAAAAATTTTTAGAAATGTATAGTTTTTTTTATTTTTAAATAAATAAATCCATTATTTGAGCTCGTGACGTCACTACATGAAAATGTCCCGTCTCCGATTATGTTCCCTTAATTTTGTAAAATTCCACACTGATTAATTTTTTTTTATATGGCTTTGATTTCCGGCGAATTTTTGAATTTGTGTTTAACGTTCACTAGATTTATTGTTTGTTCTATGCGAACTTGTCCTTTGGTTTGATTTTTTGATAAAGCCGGCGGTGTTTTTTACAGATGTTACGAAGAGAGCCCCGTACAATTTATTGCTATTCGTTTGGAAAACGTTCTCTTTTTAAAATGATTTTCGGCTATGTAATTATCGTTTTTTCGCACCCATAAAATTATGTCCCGTCTTTCCGGTTTATAAAAAATGGTCTGATTTTTCGGATTGAAATTTTTAAAAAATCGCCAGGGTTTCAAAAATACGATAAAAAAAAAAAAATACAGAATGTCTTAGAATATTTGCCTAAACCGGAAAAAAACTTAAAAAATGTGATGCAAGTGTCCTATTCCTTTGTTTTTATATGAATATTTGACCAGAAAGCAATAAGGTCATTTTCGTATGGTTTTTTGAAATGCCCCCCCATCATTCAACAGGTTAATTGTCTCGTTACGCTGAGTTAACACAAAAGATACAACGAAAGATACAGAATCACCCTTCTGTTTTAATTTTGTGAGATATTTTCATTTAAAAATGTGAAATGTGAAAAAAACGTGAAAATTGGCAAAAAGACATTGAACGTAGAAGGTTTCATTTCTGAATGGCAGTCTTCTTCCAGGGCAATACTGAAAGTATCTTCTATTTTGGCATGCATTTTTTAAATAACATAACAAGGTTGTTCTCTCGAGAACCACACATTATATAAAGCCAAGTTGTTTATCCAATATATTAACCACTTGGACCCTATAGCTTGTTTTCAAGCTCAACACGGCCAGACATATGTAATGACGTATGAGGCGTACCTGAGCTATTAAGTAGTAATTAGAAAGCAATAATGTTTTCATAAGAAGAAAATGTAGAGGCGATAGTTCAAAGAAGGAATACAATATTTAAATGCAGTATTTTAAAGAATTATTTCCAAGCATCCAAAAATCATAAATTATTAATATTAATTTTAAATATTTAAATTAGTATATATTTCAAATAATAAATGGCAACATTCATTTATGAAAACCTCATTAATTTAAATAAAAATAAATATATATGTACTAGAATTTTGTTTACAAAATAAAAATTAGTAGTACAATAATTTTTTTCATAGTATCGCATACGATTTGAAATATTATTACTAGTACATATTCAAAACACTAGAATTTTAGATTTTATCTTATATTTAAGTTAACAAATAATATACAGAGAAACCTTCTTAAGAAGTTCTCTGTTAAGACGTTTCGTGGCTTAAGAAGTTTGGTTTTTTCAGTCCCTCGGCAGAAAATTGGTCCAATTTTTCCCACATACAAGGTTTTCCCGCTTAAGAAGTTTGTTTTTTCCGGTCCCTTGGAAAACTTCTAAGAGGGTTTCACTGTATTATCATAATAATGTTGAATAGTCGTTTTACCAAAAAAGCGATTATGCATACTCTAAAATTAATATAGATTTTTTTTTAATATTACAAAATAATTGTTGTTTTTATTTTTCTTTCATACAGGTCGATTGGTATTCGATAAAAAATATTGAAAGACATAATAAAGTACTAAGAATCACCAACATCCATTTTTGAGATATTTCTTTTAACCTGTTATTGGCCGGTCTGTGCGCATGCGCGCGGAAAAAACTTTGAAAAAAATATTTTTTAATGCGATTTTGACCCTTCTGTGTACAGAATTTGTATGAAGAACAAGGTCAGAATAGCTTGCCCAAATATCGTAGAAGATATAGCCACTAGTTTAATTCACCTGGCAACACCAGAATATTTTTAAATGATTTTTATCTGTGGAGTCGAACTGTCAAATTTTGCCACGATTAAATCTGATGCGGAATTCTTTACGAAAACATCGTAAAACCTATCAATTTATCAAATTAACACACGTAATGCAGTTTTGGTACATAGTTTATTGTTCTAGGAATGTGTTTCAGTCAATAAAATATATAATTGCTCAAAATTAATCCACAAAACAATCAATTCAAAATTCAAAGTGGTACTTGAAAATTCAAAAGTTAGGAAAAAAGAAGAGGGGGGCCGGTGAATAGCGGACAATGACAGGTTAAGGCCAGTTGTTTCACAGAAATTCACACATGACAAAGTCATCAAATGGCCATTCAGAACTATTTTGTGTTTCTGACAGTTGAGAGATAATGATAAAAATTTCAATAATCACTACAATAAATTAGTGTCACTATGACCAAGTGTCACTATGTCCAAGTGTCACTACGACCATGTGTCACTATGATCAAGTGTCATTATGACCAGGTGTTACTACGATCAAGTGTCACTATGATCAAGTGTCATTATGACCAGGTGTTACTACGATCAAGTGTCACTATGATCAAGTGTCATTATGACCAAGTGTCACTATGACCCAAGTGTCACTATAATCAAGTGTCATTATGACCAGGTGTTACTACGATCAAGTGTCACTATAATCAAGTGTCATTATGACCAAGTGTTACTACAACCAATTGTCACAGATCAAGTGTCACTATTACCAAGCGTCACTACGACTAAATGTCACATGATCAAGTGTCACTATGATCAAGTGCCACTACGATCAAGTGTCACTTGTTATTGTCTCATTATTTTTGTTCACATGAACTTTATCACCTTTTTCATGACCTTCAATGTTTCACATCAAGTTCCAATCACTGTACACTACGCTTTTATGTTACTACAGCGGTATACAGGGTGTTACAGGACGTACTTGACTCATTTAACCAGTGATTTCTGAGGTGATTTGGAGTAAAAAATGTAAACCAAATTTTGGTTTACAATTGTTGTTTTTAGTTAAAAAAAAAAACATAAAAATAGTCATCGGATTTCAAAATTTCATTTACATTTTTTACTTCAAATAATGTCCGAAATCACCCGGTTAAATTAGCAAATCAAGTATGTCAAGTAACACTGTATATAATATTTTAATACAATCAATTTAGAATTTTATCCCACTAAAATTTGGGGAGACTTTTGTTCAACAGAGATGCACAAAATTGTCAATTACGACAGCCAAGTGATATAGAAAAACAATAAAATTGGTCGCTTACTGCCGATTGCATGATTCATGACTCAAGAACAACCACCCGTACATACTATTGTGTGTATCGGTGCAAATGTATATAATTCCGACAGCGACGTCCTTGCCAAACGCCACCGAAAAACAGCCTTATCCAATATATTTATTAATAATTTTTTTTTTCATTTTTACCGGAATTTTCTTTTCTGAAGTGGAATACATAATAACAAGTTTTAAACATGCTGTATGCTAGCAATTCATCTGTACTGTGTCTCAACTCTGCCAGCGATGCCTGTAATAACAATATCGTTGTGCGCAGTACATACATCCATGATAAATATTTTTTTTTTATATAAATCAGCATAAATATCAAAGACTGTACTACTTTGCATTTGTCATAAAAAAAATAACAATATTCAAAATTTAATAAAAATAGCTTACTAGCAGAAGGTGTATTACATTGTAGACCAGTAAAAATACTACAAATTTCAAGACGCCATAACTTATAATTTAAAAATTATGTAAAATTTTTAATTAACACGCTTAGGTTGAGTTCTTTCAAACTCTTGTTTGACATTCAAATCGATGATCATAAATGCCAATTCTCGGTCCATTTCAGCTTTTGAACAAGTATGATGAGAGTTTGAAGCAACCCAACCTCGGTAAATATTCCCAAATTCAATTGTAACATCTCGAAAGAGGTAATTTTTTATGGGTTACAGTGTACAAAATATTGCAATACAACTTAGTTATTGTGAAATTGAAGGGATTGGGACAATTTTATTGAGTCACTGCAGCTAAACATCACTGCAGTCGAGTGTCATTATGATCAAGTGTCACTGTAGCCAAGTAACTGAGTGTCAGTGTGGCCAGTAGTCACTATTATAACCGAGTGTCATTACAGCCGAGTATCACTTTGACCAAGTGTCACTGTAGCCAAGTAACTAAGTGTTACTACAGTCGAGTGTCAAGTAATTCCGTGTCAATGTGGGCGTTAGTCACTATAATAACTAAGTGTTAATATATTCGAGTGTCACTATGACCAAGTGTCACTGTAATCAGGAAACTGAGGGTCAATGTGGCCAATAGTTAATATAATAATTTAGTGTCATTAAAGTCGAGCATCACTTTATAGCCAAGTAACTGGGTGTCACTACAGTCGAGTGTCACTATGGTCAAGTAAATCCGTGTCAATGTGGTCATTAGTCACCATAATAACTAAGTGTCACTATATTCAAGTGTCACTTTGACCAAGTGTCACTGTAGCCAAATGTAAGTGTCAATGTGGCCAACAGTCACTAATAACTGAATGACACTAGCCGAGTGTCACTATGACCAAGTGTCACTGTAGCCAAATGTAAGTGTCAATGTGGCCAACAGTCACTAATAACTGAATGACACTAGCCGAGTGTCACTATGACCAAGTGTCACTGTAGCCAAATGTAAGTGTCAATGTGGCCAATAGTCGCCAATAACTGAATGACACACAACCGTGTGTCACTATGACCAAGTGTCAATGTAGCCAAGTTACTGAGTGTCAATGTGGCCAATAATAACTATGATAAATGAATGTCACTATAGCTGGGTGTCACTATGACCAAGTGGCACTGTTTATTTAGCCGAGTGTCACAATTTCCAAGATCACAACATAAAAGTTATACAGCAGTTGATTTTCAATAAAATAAAAAATAAAGCCCTTTAAATTTTACATTACTAAACACACTCTCATTGACTAAGAAGAAACAAGGAATAAATATTTATAAAATCATCAACAAACCAAAAGATCATCAAACAGGCGCGTTACCATCATCAAATTCAAACTCCTTCTCCCAACTCTCGTCAGAATTACTGCTGGCATTATCGACTATCTTATTGGCAGTCAGTTCTTCCGATAAAGACATAACACCGCTAGTTTTCTGGCCTTTAATGGTATCGTCTACGAAGTGATCTTCAACCAGCTTGCTTTGTAAGTCTGACTTCTTCACCGGTTTTTTAACATCTTTTTGCGTCAGCTTCTTCGTGATGGATTTCTGTACGTTTGCGACCGTTTCCGAACTTTTTGACGCGGCTTTCTTCAAGGGGGTTGCTTCTTTGATCTTGCCCACGGTTGGCGGTTTCTTCGTTGGTGATTTGGCCAGGTTGAGTTGGGGACTGGAGACGGATTTTGTCGGGGACGGCTTGACGGGATTCTTGGCGGGAGGGTTTGATTTGGCCGAACGGATCTCCTCCTCATACTCCTCGAGGAGTTTGATCTGCTGCTCTTCGGATAGTTCCACGTCCATGGCGAAGTCTTCTAGAACAAAGTGCGGGGTTAGTTAATCGACGAAAAACATTAACAAATAACATGACAAATCGATCACTTTACATATAAGTTTGTAAAACTTGGCTATGAAATTAAGTTAGAAATAAACTTAGAGTAGCACCAATCATATGGGTAGCTTTTAGATATTAACGGAAAAAAAAATTACTCTCTTGATACCTCACCATGAAAGTTTGAACAGACAACTAGGTAATATATAGGTCAATATTAAATTTTAAACCAACTCTGTTATGTACTTTACCCATTGATATAGCACACACTCGACTTTAAGACTGGCCTGACGTTGATCAGAAGTCGTCACAGTAGAAGTTACAGGTCAGAAAAAGGCATACCCAATCAATTTGGGGGGCAGGTATGGGTACCGCTGCCCCGGGGACCATTTATTGGATAACCGACACCTCTGCCATAGGTCACCCCAAGTGATTCGTTACGTTTGGTGATTTGGCAAGGGTGCCCGGGTTCATGGGGGGAGGTTAATCCGGGTTTTGACGGCGTACGAATACCTTCCCAGAACTAAAAGTAATCTATATAAAATAAACTATCCTTCCCTTCCTTAAAAAGACCCTCCACACAGCATCCCCACATAGGGCATGAGGGAAAAAATAAACAGAGTGTTCAAGTTACACACGGTAGAAGCAAAACCTTCAGAAAATTAAAGTAGACAAGAGTGGGGAGGCTACGAAGCACCGCACAAAGAGGAGACCGATTATACTATCTCATTCTCTCACAGGCTAAATCATACTGATGTATGTAATTGTCCCTTTTTAGTGTCGCTATCGTTTCATCGAGTTTCAAATCACAACGGTGCTAAAGAAGTTTTCAATTCAAAATTATTTTCCTCAAGGTCTTCAATAAAATATGATACAGTCACATCTTTCAGATCAACAAATTAATATTTAAAAAAACCAAGATCAAACCTTACCATTATCCCACTGGCAATCATCCCTGTCGGTCAGAATGGGTGAAGATCCGCAGTTGGATCTGACAGAGTCAGACGGGCAGTCGGATCCCCCGCCACTCCCCTTGTCCTCGGGGGAGGCGGACCCGTGCTGCTGGGACGGCAGTTGCGCTTGCTGGGGCTGCTGTGACGGCTGTACCGCCTGCTGCTGAAGACCGGGCTGCTCCAGGAGACTGGACACCACCGCGTCTGAGGGCTGGTACGACATTGGATTGTTGAGATTGCACAGCCGGTCTTCCAATAGTGCCTTTCGGAAGAGATATCTGTAAAAATTAGGGATGAATAAATGATAAGACTTCCAATAATTGCACAACTGCTACATCAAGACTTAGACCCAGCTATTTTGCAGGGTCTTTTTGGGGCGAGGAAGGAGAGGTAGTTCTGAGAAGGAAAAAGGTATAAGGGGTTGGTAGGAATCTAGGGGTAAATGAATTCAGGAGTGACAGAGGGATGAATCCATCCCTCCCACTGTGGTGCAAGGCAGCGGACCGAGAGAGTCTGACTGGAGAGATAAAAAGGTCTCCCTTAACCAGTCTCATCGGATCCGGCCCGCCACGCAGTAGGTGGATAAACGCGTGTGCTGCCAAGACCTAGACATACCTCACCCCGTTAAGCCGGTCATCCCTACTCAGTCTCCAAACATAGCGAACTACTTAGGGGTCACCTATGGCAGGGGTGTTGATTGTATAACAAATAAAATAGTGTAAAAAAAATATTTCATTTTGGAAACCAGCCCGAACTTTTGTTGATTTGGGATGTGTAGTTAAGAATTTTATGCAGCCAGCAATTTGCGCGAAACTATAAAAAGTACTAGTATTTCATTGAGACCGGTCAGTGGCTGAGTTGACATCGCGTTTGGGTCCCACCCGGGCGTCGCGTGTTCCATTCCTCGGCTGGCTAAGTCCTCCATCACGACACAAGCAACATTTTCCGCTTTCAGTGGTGGTAGTAGGAGATTTTCAAATATTGTCGGGTTATTTGTAACCTTTCCCGGATGGGCTGGTCCATCAATTTTCATGTCTATGGAGAATAGTGATATGATATGATAGTGTCTATGAGAACGGTATCTACCTCTCCCAGAAGTCATCCTCCGAGAGTGCTGCAGGCACCAGCCGGTGTATCTTCTCCCGCAGCAGGGGGGAAGCCTCCAGCATGCGCTGGCGGGCGGCGGGAGAGGGGGCCCTCTGGACCCCCCGCCAGGCCTGCAGGCGACCCCCCGCCTCGTCGCCCGGGGGCACCAGGAACGTGGCGTCCAATCGCTGGAGGGCCAGCACTTCCTTCTGCAAAATAATGCAACAAATTCAAAGCAAGCAACATACACTCAGAATATTATGTACCACATTTACACGGTGTCTGGAAATTCATAGAACAAGCGGGAATCTGGTGAAACAACATCGTAGATGTGATGTCAATTTTGTAATTGTATAAGTTTTTTTGATTCAAGCTTTCGTTTTCGAGTAAATCGAGACAGAATATAGAATTTTTTACAACAAAATTGAAAAATCAGATGCTAGGGATTTTTTAAATTTTTTTTATCTGAATACCTCACAAGAGTTGCAGCTACTCCCGTCTGGAGCCAGTGAGATTATGGAATCCCCAATTGGGGTACGTTGTGAGACTGAAGGTAGTATAAGTAGGGAGGGGAAGGAGATGGGCAAGAGGATGGTGGGGAAGTACCTGGTTATTCAGATCTGGTCACCAAACACGGCTAAAGCCATTTCAGAGTTAGCTCAGAGAAACGATTTTTTATTAACAATACAGTGTCATCAGCATAATTGAATTCCGGATTTTCTTTCCAAATTGTGGTTCTACAATGAGGTCCTGCAGGCTTTCAAGAATTACTTGGAATTTTAGATAGTAGTTAGTAGATAGTAGCACTTGTGAAAATCATCGCTTCTTTCAGTCTTTGTTCTTGGAGTCATGAGTACTGCGTGACCTGATGGTGAACTTATGAAATGATTTGGGGACGTGTTTCCGGTCATATGTATCTCTTATTACCCAGAGAGCACATCCAAGGAAAGAGGCGAAAGCACCACTTGCGGGATCTGAGCCGGCCGTAGGAGTAGCAGCTTGCCACACCAAATTACATATTGAGAGTGGGTCAAATCCCAGCACCGGAAGGAATGGGAGAGGGCACCCGGAATGAGGCAATCCAAAGTACTCATAAACGGACCAGGAAACTACTAGAAATGGACAGAAACTCGCTGAGTGAACTGGTAGAACTACTAACGGGACACTACCATCTCAGGTGACACATGGAAGTGGAAAGCATCAATAAATAGATGTAGGAAATGTGAAGAGGATGAAGAGACTCCAATTCACTTATGTTGTCAATGTCCTGCCCTGGTGGGAACTAGGCTCAGATACCCTGTAATGGGGAGACACACTGTAGAACCAGAAGACAAAGCCACATATCTAATGACAACTCTGGTGAACTTATTAAAAGGACTGGGTTATTGAGGCAAAATGGGAGATAGCACAAATGGCCTAAGTGATCACGGGAACTAGTTGTAAACCTAGAATAAAAACAAAAATTATTGCACAAAAACACTTGCCTGAAGAGTGGTCAAGGGAACAGGTTCTCCGTCGGTTATGATGTACACCTCCGTGTCCTCATCATCAGGTGAAGGATTTAATACTGTGTTCACTTGATCTGGAATAAATTTCTATATATTATACATCATTCGTTTAGGTTTGAAAAAAGTCAAAAACGTTGATTGGCGATTTGATGGTCAACAAATTTAATAGTTCCATGACAGTTGACAGCTTACTTATTTACAATATGCAGTTGGCTTAGGGAAAATACGGTATACCTACTTACACAAAATACAACTAAGTGTCCCTGAAGGGATGTGCAGAGAGGATGTACCGCCGAATAACAAAAATATAAAACATATTTTCATTAAAATGCATCAAGGATAAAACTACTTGTCTATTATACTGTATATACCAGAGTATAAGTACAAAAAACCGACACTGTTAATAAATGTGTTGATATTGTTGATATCCATACCAACTTATTATTAAAGGTAGTTTTTAAATCAATTTCAGGTTTGAATTATTGGTAAATAATGCCCAAAAAACTATATTTTTATAATAATTATAATTTCAATGTGCCAAATTATCAGGGGATCAACTGTCAGGGGATCAACTGTTGGGGTATCAACTGTCGGAGGATCAATTGTTGGGGATCAACTGTCGGGGGATCAACTGTCGGGGGATCCACTGTCGGAGGATCTACTGTCGGAGGATCAACTGTCGTGAAACAAAACTGTTGGAGGATCAACTGTCGGGGGATCAACTGTTGGGGGATCCACTGTCGGAGGATCTACTGTCGGAGGATCAACTGTCGTGAAACAAAACTGTTGGAGGATCAACTGTCAGGGGATTAACAGTCGGGCATTAACTGTCGGAGGAACAACTGTCGGAGGATTAACTGTCAGGGATTAACTGTCAGGGGATCAACTATCGGGGAAACAACTGTCAAAGGAACAACTGTCGGGGGATCAACTGTCAGGGGATAAACTGTCGGGTCACCAAGTGTAATAATGTTAAAAACAACACAACTTCAAATGTAATGGAGTTTGAAACACCCCAGCCTAAGTAAGTCATTACATTGTGTAAAATTATCGAAATATCACTGTTTTTGTGCAGATCCATTCAAATTACACGCCATAACCGCCACCCCGGGAACCATTTATTGGTTAACCGACATCCCTGCCATAGGACACCCCAAGTGATTCGCTATGTTTGATTACTTAGCAGGGGTGCCCGGGTCCATGAGTTGAGGTTTGTCTAGATCATGGCGGCGAATACATTTGCACACCTACTGCTTGGCGGGTCGGATCAGCAGTGGTAGAGGGAGACCTAATCTAGACCTCTCCAGCCGGACTCTCTCGACCCATCGCCTTGCACCGCAGTGGAAAGGATGAATTCATACGTCCATCACTCCTGGGACACAATGACCCCCAAATTCCTACCCATCGCTCATACCTTTTTATTTCCCAGAACATCCTCTCCTTCCTTTCCTTAAAAATACCCTATACACGACATCTCCAAAGATAACATACACCATGAGGGGAATTATTTTCCTCAGGACTCCTTCAATTAATTGAAATATTCTATTACACATTGTTATGTAACACAATTAGCAAGCAAAGTAGGTCGCCGAAGAAGCTTTTTTTCAAATAACAATTGTTTTCGCGCTCCTGAGTACAAACCCGTCACCCCCCGCTGCCTGCCCGTCACCCCCGTCCGAACCCGCGACCGCCCGCGGCAGTCGCGTCATGGTCCTTGCGGCGACAATACATACCTCGGCACCACGTTCGACGCTGCTGGGCTTTCGCCCGATTTCTCGCATTTTGCAACTATGTAAAGAGTGATTTGCCTCGGGAACCCTTGCTAACGTTAACTTAACTTTCGGTGTGCATTCCGGTATCCTCCCGGAGGACGCGAGGGTGCCACCTGGAACCCTGGACCGCCTGAAAAGGGAGCTGCCGCCCATCACCACGATGCTGTGAGTTAACCCCTCGAACTATTCTTAATGTGTCTTATCGCCCATTTAAATTACGCGATGATAGACCCCAGGCTCAGAGAGATTATTTAGGCCATTTCATAGATAGGGCTATGTACCATTTCTCGTGATCCATGTAATCTGTACTACCTTTACAATACATTGCTTTGTTTCACCCTGAACCACTCTTTCATTTGAACCAGTCCACCTGTGTGGGCCTGGCGGGAGACACCCTAGTTCCAACCTTTTTTAGCCGCAGCCGCACCCCCTGATGATGAGAGAAAACCTACCGACTGACTGAGCTAGCCTTCGGGACAGGTTTATTACCGAGCATAGCACTGGCGCCAACAGTGGTTCAGTGGTAGAATGCTCGCCTGCCAAGCATAGCAACATAAATCTATTTGTCTTCACAATGTTTACACAATCACTACAATCAAATGAAAAGTCTAACAGCCAATATCTCAGAACTTACTTATTTATGCTGTTTTTCTGCATGAGAACTCAATAATTATTTTATATACATCGATTGTGCGTTGATTAGCCAGACATCTCCGAAAAATCTAAATTTGTGTTGATCATGCAGTTATATGTAAAAGTATGCCCTCTATCTGGTACAATACTCAGATTAGTCATAAACACCACCTAATCAATTATAATGCACAAAAACTTGTAGTGAAATAAACAAAATGTTGATCTAGTCTGGGTTACTAGTAGGAAATTTCAAAATGTGATACTATTGTACTAGACCTTTATGCTTCCTGATGTTATTTTATAGCATATTTAATGTGTAAAACACGTGTAAATAATATTTGATTTATGGCGAGCATTCGAATATTGATTTCCTCGTTATCTCAAAACTTAGTATTCAGAGACGTCTGACTAAGCAACTGGACGATCAACATATAGCATCATAATCACGCATATACATTTTGTCATGCCGTATTTTAAATTTTTTTTACATTAGATCCTCACACGAGGTGCTGAGGAAAATAATTCTCCTTAGAGCCCATGTCGTCTTTGGGGATGCTGTGTGGAGGGTCTTTTTATGAAAGGAAGTTCTGGGAAGGAAAAAGACAAAAGGGTAGGATCTGGGGGTTAATGAGTGTAGGAGTTATGGATGTATGAATATATCCCTCCCATAAAGGTGCAAGGCAATTTTCCGAGAGAGTTCTGCTGGAGAGGTCAAAAGGTCTCCCTCAACCATTCTCTCCCGATCCGGCCTACCACGCGGTTGGTGGACAGACGCATCCACCACCAAGATACGGACAAACCTCTGCTAAGTCACCAAACGTAGCGAACCACGTGGGGAGACCTATGGCAGAGGTGTTGATAATAATCCGATATATGGTTTCTAGGGTGGCGGAATCTTTATATACTATAATATTTATTAACTCAGGTACACCTCATACGTCATTACATATGTCTGGCCGTATTGTAGATAGCTTTAAAACAAGTTAATGGGACCTAGTGGTTATAATATAACATAATGGTAGAGTCTATCCGTAAATACCGCACGATTATCCGACAACAACTAAGTAAGAGATTTTGAACTTTAAAGCAGTTTTTACAGGCCTGATACTTTATTTCTTTCTGGACTTATAAAAAGACCGATCAAAAAAATACTTGAACATTTAAAAGGCATATATGTGTTCTACTCAAAGTATTTAATTAACCTTTCAGTAGTCGCACCCTTGCGCCGAACATAAGCAGTCACGTGCGACCGCGAATGATTCTGCAAATTGAGGAGTCTGGTTTTAGAAGACGACTGAATATTTCATGATATTGTATAATAAACAATAACAATGTTAATCTCTAGTGACCCTCCAGGTAAGTATTGTCTTGTATATATTTTCTGCCTGTAGAGAACATTTTTACAGCAGCATCGCGTTCACTGGTCAAATCATTGCACATATAGTTTCGTATCGGTGATTGATGAACCGGTGGATGCAATTTTTGGCCATAAGTTGTTGTAATTATAAATTTGTACAGCGCCCTTGAGGTGATTTTTCACAAAAACGACGCTACAAGTCATCCAAATATATTATTATTATAGCATATAATAAAAAAGTCTTTTATGTACAAAATAAGTAAACAAAAAAACACGAATTGGTAATCACTTTTAATACGTTATAGTTTAAGCCTGTGAAATCTGAATTTTTTAGACATCTGACACAAATCAACATAATAACGAAACAAGATAAAATTTTACAACTGCTTATTTGGGCTATTTACGTAAAACAAAACTAAGTTCTAAAAAATACGGTAAAAATATCATGAAATACTCACCCAACTCTCAATATTATTCAAGAGATATTACAAGTACACGATTAGTCGCACGCGGAATCTGAGACCGCAAATATAAATAAAAGAACACATTCGTTCACAACGAATGTCACTGTGGTACTGAGGGGACGTACCTCACCCCCACGAGGATATTACGGAAGCACAATTTTCTATTGTTTATAGTAATCAGTAAAATAACCTCACAGACCGCGCGCGACCGGTGAAAAAAAAAGTTAAATATTTGATCAAAAAATGTTAATAAAGTGATCTGATTTTCATACCAAAATCACACGATTTTGCATTTCTTAGTTGTCACCTTAAAGCATTGTTTAGACACTTGATGAAATTGTGCACATATGACGTTCAAAATAAGAGTAAAATGACTTTTCAAAGACTATGCATAAAGACAGGGCAACACGGGGACTTGTATTACATATATACTTTTGAAAAAAAAACACAAAATTTCACTGAAGGAGACAATCTCATTGTCGAGACTTGCAGAAGTAAATGTGAAATTAATATGAATACCACATACTACAACTGATATAAAGATATCCGATATCAGGAGCCATTCTGTTAGCGATTATTAACAACATGATGGTTATACTCTACAGCTGATCGAATTTTGACGTTCAACGTAGACCGTTCAAATGTCAGAAATATTAAATGGTGCTGATGGACTCACCTATAAATGTGCTGAAACTCTTCTTCATGGTGTTGGCTGTTGACTCTGGTTCGTCCAGCTGTTGAAAACAAATTAAAAATCAAAATTTCGTTAAAAAATATATATACCAAGCAAGATTCCCAACCGCTGGAACCAGTGGGACTGTGGTATCATCAATTTGGATAGTGTAAATTGAGAATGGAGGTAGTGAAGGAGCTGGGGAAGAGTAAAAATGAGAGATATTGGTTTCGTAAAGGTGTACATTTGAATTATTTTGTGGTTAACTTATAGATTGGAATATAGAGCGTGTTGCTTTCTAACACATCTTTCTAATACATATTTCTGACCACAATAGTAAGAGAGACAACGATTTAACGACCAGACAACGACCTATATGAGTTGTTCCCAAAAGTGATAAAATTAGCCTGATTGGTTAAAAGCAAAAGAAAAAATTGCCCGTAAACCAACCTAATGTAACCTATTTAACCTTGTTTTTTTTTTCATCACTTTTCATGACTTTATATCACTTTTCGAAGGTGTTGATTTGTCCAGTCACCGTTCAATTACTAGCTAGATGATGTTTTGCATCGTACAGTCTGCATTCAATTACTAGCTAGATGATGTTTTGCATCGTACAGTCTGCATTCAATTACTAGCTAGATGATGTTTTGCATTTTACAGTCTGCATTCAATTACTAGCTAGATGATGTTTTGCATCGTACAGTCTGCATTCAATTACTAGCTAGATGATGTTTTGCATCGTACAGTCTGCATTCAATTACTAGCTAGATGATGTTTTGCATCGTACAGTCTGCATTCAATTACTAGCTAGATGATGTTTTGCATCTTACAGTCTGCATTCAATTACTAGCTAGATGATGTTTTGCATCGTACAGTCTGCATTCAATTACTAGCTAGATGATGTTTTGCATCTTACAGTCTGCATTCAATTACTAGCTAGATGATGTTTTGCATCTTACAGTCTGCATTCAATTACTAGCTAGATGATGTTTTGCTTCGTACAGTCTGCATTCAATTACTAGCTAGATGATGTTTTGCATCTTACAGTCTGCATTCAATTACTAGCTAGATGATGTTTTGCATTGTACAGTCTGCATTCAATTACTAGCTAGATGATGTTTTGCATCGTACAGTCTGCGTATAGACGCCGTTTAAAATTATTTTATAAAAATTGAACATCTGTTTACATTTTAAAAGTTACATTTTCATAATGTCTGTGACTATCTTCATTTCCATTTGACCATAGACGACAACACACAGAAATAAATAGTAATATTCAAATAAATTCAAGGTAGGGCAATTTCAGTGACTAACATACAGAATTCACACTTTTATAAATTTTACGAATCTCTTATAAAACATAAAAACACAGGATAAACGGTGGAATAAAGGTGGATTCGTTAGCTTTAAACCACAGTAAGCAGTTCATATTTTTCCATATTAATATTTGGAGATATGATATCGATTAAATTGCAAAAATAACCACTCCGATATGTAAGCCGATATACACGATAATATAACGATAGCAGTCAAGTACAATAAGTGTGTTTTCATGTCAACGCGTGTGTTTCCACAGATATCGTTATAACTCCGTTATTGTTCTAGTGACAACCCTGAAACAAAAAGTAGAAGGTCCATAATAAATCAAGCTGCACATCTCTATTCAAGTTGTCCATGGAAATACATAAAAAGACCTATTCTGTAGATACAGATTTTACCCGCCAAAGCACCTATGCGCAGTTAGACATTGTTTTTTTTTTTAAATATTCTTGTATGAAATGATATACAAAAGAGGTGACTAAATTGTTTATTGTACATTTATACGATAGAATAAGTTTTTTTTTTTACATAATCCGTGATTTTAGTACCGTTTTCACATAAAAACATCACGTGAGTCATTTTTAATTTTTTTTTATGTTTGCGCTCTAAATTTCAATATTTACAAACGTCAATGTTTATTTGTAATAGCTGGTTCCCGGCATGCGTTGCTATGCCATTAAAAGAAATAAATTGTTTGTCCCTAAATGTTGAGCGTTAATATATAAATAAATAAATGGATATTCTCATGCATCCCTTTTCCTTCCTGCTTCCCCTTCCATCTTTTTGACATTGACTCCCCTCCCGTACGGCCCGTATCCCAGTGACGCCTAGATCGCGTAAGATGTTGCCTAGCTAGCCGAGCGGGGTGACCGGCGACCACGCAATTTTTTTCTAATACTTACATTTTTAAACTCGTGATATCTTTCGAATGGGATGTCCGAATTGAATAATTCAAAAAGTTATATAAAGGTATTGAAGAAGTATTGAATATGAAGTAATTTATTGTGATAAGGATGAATACCAAATACAAATAAAGAGCCTTTTCTAGCGGCGGCATTCCAATTAAATTTTTAAAATAAAAGAACACTTATTCTGGCAAAATTATAATAGGTAGACATATGCTGTCGCGACACTTTTTGTAAATAATGATGTGTTCTGCAAAGTCAAGGTACATTATTTTATTCTATCATCAATAGTTTTCGCAGCGCACGCGATGCAAAGAATATTTTAGGTGATTTTATTTTGGGTTACATTATGGGAGTTTTAGTAAGGATCCCTAATTTTTTTGAAAATATAATATAGCCTATGTCACCCGGGGATAGTGTAGCTTCCCACCAGCGAAAGAATTTTTCAAATCGGTTCAGTAGTTTCGGAGCCTATTCAATGCAAACAAACAAATCTTACTTCTTTATATAGTGTCTTAGGTAATACAATTTAAAAGCTAGTTTCATAACCTTTCAAAAACAGTTTTTAGTATTCGGCTACGTTCAGAAATGTTTCATTTATAGAGCTTTCATTGTGAAGCGGAAATAACACAAAGTTATTGTAAATCTGATTTCGTTTAAGATAAAAAAACTTGCATATACGCTAGGGTGTCCCAAAAAAATGAAAGTTGTTATTTTTCAACGCATACCCTCTAATTTTGTTTCAATAATGACAAAACACTTATAAAAAAAATTGCGTTTACTTGGGACCACGGCAACCCGTGCCGACTTGCATCGAAAGTTATTAGTACTTTTATATTAAGACGCCCGCGAGCAAATGTGTTAATGCGCTTGTAGTATCTTGCTTTTTTGTTAATAAACGCATATTACTCATTCAGGCAAGATGTCGTTAGATATACGCAATTCTAAAAAGGGTATATTTTTAAGAGGAGTCGTAAAACACAAAATATCGGATTCTTAACTACCCTCTAATGAACAAGTTCTTGTATTTTTGTTCTACAATATCCGAGAAGTGAATTTAACTGTCAATGAAAGTGCTAATCTCACTATTCGCGAGTGTGTTATCTATTGGGAAAAGGCGCGTATGCCAACCAAATATTTAACTAATTGTGTGAAGAAATTTTTATCTTGAAACTTGCATCAAGTAAGGAGGGATTTGCAAAAAAATGCGCCGAAAACGCAAGACATATTTAACAACGTCGTCGAAAGTTTGTCAAAAACTAATTGATAATTTATTTGACATTGCACACGACGATGCCCTTAAATTAATAAAAATAAATGAAGATAGAATCTTCTTGCAGCGGCAAAGGGAGCCAGGTCAAAAGTTAATAGAATATTGCTATGACTGTTACTGTAACAAGAGACAATATTTTAAATTCATAATAAAGTGGGGGCATTTTTGAACCCAAATTGAGGACCCAAAAATGTCTACCAACCAGAATACCACCACTACGCGCGCCACCAGGGCAAATATGACGCAAGAGGCATCTGAAAAAAATATATCTGACAACATTAAAACAATGTTAAGAAAAGAATTTGAAATAATAAAAACTTTCTTTGAAAATAAAGTGGACGAACAGTCTAAAATGTATGAAGGCAAAATGGAGGAAGTATTACAGAAAAATTTGACAATCCTAAAAGAAATGGAAATTTTGTCTAAAAAATACGACCAACTCAATACAAAATGCGAAAAAATAATTATTGAGAATAAATGTCTCTCTGAAAATATAAAAAATAAAAATGATGACCTAAAAAATGATATTAAAAAAATAACTTTAAATGAATCTTATGCTGAAAAAGTAAAAAAACACGAGCCTATGGTAATGATTAAACCGAAAAATAAACAAGAAAATGTCAAAACTACAACTGAAATAAAAAATAATATTGATCCCATAAACTGCGGTGTGACGGGTGTAAGAAACGCCAAAGATGGTGGAATAATTGTTGAATGTAAAAATGCATCGAATATAGACAAGATGTGTGAAGAGGTAAAGGGAAAATTAGGAGACAAATACGATATAAAAAAAATTAAAGCGAAGAAACCAAGTATCAAAATTGTTGGAATAACTCAGAAACAAGACAGGGAGGAAATCGAAACAAAAATAAAATCACAAAATGAAGACATTTTCGAAACAAGTTCAAATATTGAGGTAACTTACATAAAAGAGTTTAAAAATAAAAGAGACCAGATAAATTACACAGTATATGCGGAAGTCGACGGCAACACGTACCAACGAATAATAAAGGCTGAAAAGATATATTTAGGATGGGACAGATGCCGTGTTTACGACAATGTAAATATTTTGAGATGCTATAACTGTAACGGGTTTAACCACAAGGCGATACATTGTAAAAATGAAATATCATGTCCAAGATGTGCAAAATCCCATGATATTAAAAACTGTAATGAAGGATGTGATGCCTGCATTAACTGCAAAAAGGCAAATGAAAGACTAAAATTAAATTTAAAAATTAATCACCCTGTATGGAGCAAAGACTGTCCAGTATACTGTCGAAAAATTGAACAGGAGAACAGAATGATTAATTTTTTAGATTAAACCGAAACTTCATAACAATATACTCCTTAAACGTCTCTAGTTTACTAGCACATATCGAAGAAGTTGAAGACATGCTAAGAGAATACAAACCGCACATGGTAATGATGAGTGAAACTTGTGTTACTGAAGAAATTAAACTACAAGAAATAACATTTCAGGGCTATTCGACAATTAGATGCGACTCATTTAGCAGGCATACGGGGGGAGTTATAATATTAATTCAAAATAATATCTCTTACAAAGTCACAACAAATATGGTTTTAGATAAAAATAATACTTGGATGCTTGCTATTGAAATTCAAAAGGATTTTAAGAGGGGAACCTACGCAGCTATTTATCACTCCCCAAATCAAAATGATACAAAATTCTTAGATTTTTTTGATGAATGGTGTCGTAAACAAATAAATACAAGAGATTTAATAATAATCTGTGGAGATCTTAATATCGATATGATGAAACCCAATGCAAAAAGCACGAGACTACAAAGGATCATAAATGGCTTAGGCTGGAAGCAACTTGTCAAAAATTATACAAGAATAGGAAAAACCTCTAAAACAATGATTGATTTAGTAATTTCAAATGACTTTTATGCGGAAGTTAATGCTGTAGAAGAACTCAAAATATCTGATCACGAAACAATTGTTACAAAAATTAGATATAGTAGTCCGAAACCACAGGAAATACGAAAGATAACGTATAGGAATAAAAAGAACTATGATAAGGATAAATTGTGTACGGCATTAAAAAACAAAAAGTGGATTTGCGATAACCAAGGAAATTTGGAGGAAAAAGCCGATGAACTAATAGAACATCTGAAAACTGTAGTAAACGAGCTAATGCCTATAACTAATATTATATTAAAAGATACAAATAATTGGTATACAAAATCTCTACATCTTTTACAAAAACAAAGGGATACAGCTTATAAAGCCTGTAAAATACAATTTACGGAAGAAAGGTGGGAAACCTATAAGAAACTTAGAAACATGTATAGCACAGAAATAAAACAAACTAAAAATTCGTATATTAGACAAAAAATAATTACCTCTCAAAGTGATTCAAGAAAAATGTGGACTACACTCAAAGAAATTATAAGCAGTAAACAGAAGGGAGATACTAAGGAAGTTCGGTTCCCCGATGGAGTTGAAGATGATAAACCTAAAATAGCCCAAAAATTTAATACAAATTTTATACTCAGTGTCGAAAACATAAATAAGAGCATTCCATTAGTCACAGACACATTTTCTCAATCAATGGAAAGAAGAGAGAATAATAATATTTTCAGGTTTAATAAAATTAACATCGAGTATTTAATGAAAATTCTTAATGCAATGAAACTAAAATCGTCCACGGATGGAATTACGATAGGCATAATCAAAGATGCACTGCCAGCTATAGGAGACAGATTAGTTGCACTAATAAATGAATCTCTGTTAGAGGGAATTTTTCCACAGTCATGGAAAACTTCCATAATAACACCAGTGCCCAAAATAATAAATGCTAAAAATTTCGAAGACTTCAGACCAATAAATGGATTACCTAAATATGAACAATTACTAGAATCGATAGTTAAAGAACAGATAAACAATTTTATTGAAAAAAATAATATTCTTGTAAAACAACAATCTGGATTTAGAAACAAATATTCCTGTGAAACAGCAATAAATTATGTGATAAATGAATGGAAAACAAGTATGGATCAGAAGAAAATCATCATAGCAGTATTCTTAGACTTTAGACGTGCTTTTGAAACGATAGACAGAGAAAGACTAATAATGAAATTGAAAGACATGGGAATTCATGGTAAAGAATTGCAGTGGTTTACTGATTACCTAAAAAACAGAAAACAAAGAACCAAATTTGGAGATGCTATCTCTGAAGAGCAACAAGTAAACCTTGGAGTTCCTCAAGGATCGGTCTTGGGACCACTACTTTTTATTATATATATTAATGATATAGTGAAGTGCCTAAAGTACTGTTCCATCAAACTGTTTGCTGATGACACACTTTTATATATTATAGCAAATAATATTGAAGATGCATTGTCAAAAATACAAAGTGAACTTAATGAAATATCTAAATGGTTAAGCATAAATAAACTCAAATTAAATGTAACTAAAAGTAAATTCATGGTATTGGGGAAAAAACAAAATGAACTTATTACCCTAAATATAGACAATCAAAATATTGAAGAGGTAGAAGAAATTAAATATTTGGGAATCATTATCGATAATAAGTTAAAACTTAACTCTAACTTTGAAATGCTAACTAAAAAAATTGCCAAAAAGATTAATTTCTTAAGTAGAATAAAGGGAAAATTAGACATTAAAACTAGGAAATTGGTCTATAACACAACTGTAGCATCCCATCTGAATTATTGCTCAAGTGTAATCTTTCTGAGCAATAAAACACAAATTAAAAGAATGGAAATAATTCAGAACAGAGGCATGAGGTCTATATTGTGCTGTAGCAGATATACCAGGATAAAAACCATGCAACGCCAACTCAATATATTAAGTGTGTGGCAAAGATTAGTTTTCAATACCCTAGTTTTTATTTATAAGTTAAAAAATAAAATGTTACCAGATTATATGTTGAATAATGTTAGAATCAACAGTACAGTTCATTGTTATCCTACGAGAAACTGCAACGATTTTAGGCTTCCTAAAACAAATTTATCGGGAACACAAAATAATATTTATCATAAAGGTTTTAAAATGTTCAATGAACTCCCTGTAAATGTTAAGGAGGCTAAAAGTCTTGCAGTTTTTCGTGGATTATGTCTTAATGTTGTAAAGTCCAAATTTTAGTCAGTAAGTAGTAAATAATATTGTAGTAGTCATAGATAAGAAAACATTAGATATAAGATGTCAAATTTTATATCTAAATAAAATAAACAATAACAATAACAAAGGTCGTCCTGGCTACTTAGCGGGGGTGGACAAAAAACTGACAGATAAAGAGGAGAGAGCGCGCCTTAGAACAATCGAGCAAGAAAAGCGGCGAACCAAATATTTATCTGCGCCAACTCCTTCAACTTCCTCTTACGAACCGTCAAAAAAACGACTCATCTTCTGATTCACATATTCAGAAGATTTGCCAAAACTGCTACAGAACACTCAACCTGAAACCAGTAAAAATTCTTCATTACTCCAAAGTTAGTCGCTGCGCTAGACAGGTGCCAGTTAAGTATGAGCCAGCTACTATTGAGGCGCTTGGATATAATATTGATCAGTTTCCAATAAGTAAGTCTTCAACTCAAAAAATTCGAAAAAAAAAACGAAAGGCGCGCGTGAAGGCCATACAAGTTATTTTTTAAAACGAGGTACCAGATGCTGTGACTCTTCACTGGGACAACAAACTGTTGCCTGCTTTAGATCCTCGAAAATCAAAAGAAGAACATCTTCCAACTGTTATAATATCATATGGGAATAACGAAACACTTATTGCTGTGCCACGATTGGAAAATTTCTGTGCCACGAAGGAACAAGCGCAGGCTGTATGAAATGCGATTGTAGACTGAAATCTGGAAGATAAAGGGCAAATTCTGTGTTGTGATACAACAGCTTCAAATACAGGTCATTTTAATGGTGCTTGTGTGCTTCTTGAACAAAAGCTTAACAGAGAAATGCTTATTTTTGCTTTCCGCCATCACGTGTATGAGTTGGTATTAAAAGCTGTGTTTGAATTAAAAATCAATCAAGTGACTACAAGCCCTGACATCCCACTCTTCAAAAAGTTTAGAGATAACTGGAAAAATGCTAATCCCGATAAAATTCGGTGCTACAGAGAAAATCTCACATTGCACCTAACCGCTTCCGAAATCCATGATTTGCTTGACTTTTACCGTACTGCACCGAAAACAAAAATACCTACTTCGAGATGATTATCGAGAGTTGTTAGAGCTCTCTGTGATGTTTTTAGGCGGAGATATAGAGAGAAAATTTACGATTCGGCCTCCAGGTGCTATGCACCATGCTTGATGGATGGCAAGGGCGCTTTATTCGTTTAAAATATTATTATATTACCGGTAAGGATAAGGCGGCACTTTTAGACGTTTGCTTGTTCATAGTAACATCCCATATGTCAAGCCATAGCTACAATGTTATATAGCAGTTAAAGCACCTTACCAGGACTTGTGCTTTTTGAAATCGATGAAGGCTTACGAAAAAAAAATTGTTACGATGCGTTCAGGAACACCGGAAGACTGTAAAAAACAAAATTTAAAGCGAAATTTTAATCAATAAACCATTTTTAAATATAAAATACTACATAATGGAACATTTGTGCAGTTTTTAGTTTTATTTATCTGAGAAAAATTAAAGTTTAAAATCCTTTCATATTAACTCAGTACAAATTTTTGTACCATATGTTTGGCATCAAGTCGGCACGGGTTGCCGGTGTTTGATCAAAATAATATTTATTATATGAGTTATTGGGATCAAATGGAAAAAAATAAGAGGGTATGCGTATTTAAATTCATGAAAAAAAAATTCTCCCTTATGTCTTGGGACACCCTAATATACGCGATAGATCAGAGTGGTTAATGGAAAACCGAACACCCAGAAATCCCCATCGCTCCAGCGGTTAAGAAAGATTTCGGTTCTCATCAGAGAGTATCTTCCACTCTGAAACTTGATGCAAATCTGAATAGAAATTAGTAAACAAAAATATAATGTTTAATATAATTCCATACCCTCAGAGTCTTGCCGATGGCAGATGAAGTAGTGTTGATGACATGTGAAGCCTCGCTCTTCACCGCCGTGCTGAGTTCATCCAGGTCCTTCTTCACCATACCCAGCACCTCGGCCGACTGCAATCATCAAATATCAAATATCACCGGTTAGACTATGTTATAAGTTTGTCTGCACACAGGAAATATTATAATCAATCTATAAATTTTCCCTTAGTGAGAAATATTGCAATCAATCTATAGACTTTCTTTTGAAATGTGATACATATATTACAATCAATATATAGACTTTCTTTTGAAATGTGATACATATATTACAATCAATCTATAGACTTTCTTTTGAAATGTGATACATATATTACAATCAATCTATAGACTTTCTTTTGAAATGTGATACATATATTACAATCAATCTATAGACTTTCTTTTGAAATGTGATACATATATTACAATCAATCTATAGACTTTCTTTTGAAATGTGATATATTACAATCAATTCATAGACTTTCTCTTGTAATGTGACATATAGCAATCAATCTATAGACTTTCTCTTGTAATGTGAAATATTACAATCAATCTATAGACTTACTCTTGTAATGTTAATTTAATTTTAATTTTTAATTTTAAAAAGAAATGTGAAACATTACAAACAATCTATAGACTTTCCCTTGTAATGTGAAACATTGCAATCAATCTATAGACTTTCTCTTGTAATGTGAAATATTACAATCAATCTATAGACTCTCTCTTGTGATATGATATATTAAAGTCAATCTATAAACTTTCTCTAACCATGGATAACCAACACCTCTGCCATAGGTCACCCCAAGTGGTTCGTTACATTTGGTGACCTAGCAGGGATGCCCGGGTTCATGGGATGATGCCAGATCGGGAGGGACTGGTTGAGGAAGACTTTTTGATCTCTCCCTTGCACCAACCCGTCGCTTGCACCGCAGTGAGAGGGATGGATTCATACGTCCGTCACTCCTGGACACATTGACACCCAGATTCCTACCCACACTTCATACCTTCTTCCTTCCCAGAACTTCCTCTCCTTTCCCTAAAAAGACCCTTCACATAGCATCCCCAAAGATAACACAGAGGCCCTGAGGGGAATTATTTTCCTCGGGGCCTCCTGTGTGGAGCTAATGTAAAAAAATGACAGAAGGATTTATCATGATTGATTTGTCAACTCATAAATAGCTCATTAAGCAATCCAATAAACAGTCAATTCTAGTAATCGGACTTGATAAGGTTTTATAGTGTGATACAAATAAAAATCTACAGAAGGAAGGCCGATAGAGATATTGAAAAAGGGTAAATGCAGGTAACCCCTTTAATGGAGTACTGAATGCCGTTGGCGCCAACAAAAAACTGTCCAAAGAAGCGAAGCTAGCCGTCCATAATGGAGTGCTGGTACCTACCCAGATGTATAGCAATGAGGAAGGATGAAAGCAGACTGAGTGCTGTTAAAATATGTGATATCAAAACTGAAAGTCTAAACTTTAATTGTGTATAAGTGAACTAAAAGATAGTCTAAACTTTAATAAGTGAACTAAATAAAACAATAAACATCGGAAAAACAAAAAATCTGGCAATTTGTGAATGCTTAACAAATTTGAATTGTGAATTAAACAATAATCACAGTGTTTTGTGTTAAAAACTACTAAAATACACTCTAGTACATTTCGTTGACAGTTGTTTAATATTGACTTTAATCTCGCTGACACCCAACAGTGATTTGGCGTAGGAGCAGAGTGTTTGGCTCCCGTATCTTCGGAGAAGGGTTCGATCCTCGAACAAACCAAAATCTTTTTATTTTAATATTATATTTATAAACTACCTGTTCATAGATGGCGGTAAATGCGTAGATACACTAAACCAAAAATAATTTTAACCAGATACCCTACCAGTCAATAGATGGCAGTAAAGTAGTAGAAAAATTAAATAAAACGGCAAACGGGCTTGATAATAGATGGCGGTAAATATACCAATTTAAAGAAATACTACTTACCGATAATATTAACAGATGGCAGTAGGTATATAAAATATATAATTATTTATTTATTAAAATTATTGGAATTTGAAAAATGGAAAAGGGAAATAAAACAACCAGAGTAAAAAATTCAGACCCATTTACGAAATCTTTTATGACCCCAAGATCCCCAACCGAACAAGAGGAAGATAATTTATCGTCTGATTCGGAGAATAATAGAGATGATGAGGAAGAAAAGTCTATATTGATAGAGACAAATCAAGTGAGTAACGCACTTACTAACTCGAGAATCATAATTAATTCCATGAAGACAACCCTCTCAGAAAGTAAAGGAAAAATTTCCATGGGCCAAAAAGAAAAAATTAATGAAGGAATGGATAATTTATTTAACATTATAGCTCATTTAGTAGCAGAAAATAATGAAATGAAGGGCGAATTAAAAATTCTCCGGCCGCTCACAAAAATAGTTACCCAAAATTTTAATGAAATGAAAAAAATAATGCAGGAAAATAAATCGCTTTTCAATAACATGAATACAAAAAATGAAGAAATTAAAAAAGACATAAGAAAAATAATAGTACCCGAAACTTATGCGGAAAAGGTAAAAAAACATGAGCCGATTGTAATCATAAAACCAAAAAAGAAAAATCAAGAAAATGTTGAAACAAAAAACGAAATAAGCGTTGGAGTACCAAGGCCCGCTATCTGCGTCTTTCCAGTAAACGCTGAAGCCACCATGGACAGCGATGCCACAATAAAAATGGTCCAAGATGTCATTCGACCGTCCGAAATAGGCGTTCGGATCACGGGCATGCGCAAAATAAGGAACAAGGGGGTGCTGCTCAACACGGCAACTGCAGGTGAGCAGGAAAAATTATTAAATGCCACTTGTCTTAATAATTCGAGCATACTTAAGGCCCGGTTACCCACCAAACGACTCCCGAGACTGATATTTTTTAACGTGCCGAGGGCTTTAACTGATGCTGAATTTTTGAGGATCGCTCTAACGGGTATTCCCAATGTTCAAGACGTCGAGGGAACACTGGCAAGCTGCAAGCTTAGTCACTTGGCTGGCGCTCGTACAGGAGACACCTGCCATCGAATATATGAGGTGCCTGCTGCTGTGCGCAAAACACTCGTGGAACAGGAGAAAGTGTTTGTCGATTGGACTGTGTGTCGCGTCCGAGACTTTTTTGGGCTTACCGTCTGCACTAAGTGCCATGTGATTGGACACTCCTTCAAATACTGCCGAGATGAAACTTGGTGTGGGCACTGTGGCCAAAAAAATCACACCCGCGAATCCTGCCCAAATGCCGCTTCCGATCCAGTCTGCGCTACATGTACCAGATTTGGTAAGCCTGCTGCTCATTCCACTGGAGACAGGGACAACTGCCCGGCCTACCAAGCTGCACTGAAAAAGGATCTTGCTACAATCGACTATGGAGTGTAACATACGTGAGCATAAGTGCCTCACCATCGAGGATTATAATCCCGTGATGAACTGTCTACGAATAATGTACTTGAACGCGAGAAGCATCCGTAATAAGTTTGATGAGATCGAAGAAAAAGTTAGAAGTTCGCTGTATATTGTGCACGTCCTCGTCATCACTGAAACGTGGCTTAATGTTGGAGAGGAAAATTTTTACTCCTTGAGTGGTTACAAAAGTGTTTTTGCCTCTCGCCCCAACGAAGGAGGAGGCGGCGTAGCAATATATGTGATTGATACTATGAAGTGTGCAATTATTGAAAAATTCTCAAATGAAAATTCCTTCTTAGGTATAAGTCTTTGCAGCAGTGATAGGAAACCAGTCAACATTTATGCTATCTATCGAAAACCTAACACAAACATGCAGGATTTTTTAATACACCTAGAAAACATACTGAACGAAAGTAGACAAGATACATTAATATTCGGAGACTTTAACATTGACGTATCCATATCCACACACTCTTCATTAAATTTTTGCAACATCTTAGAATCTTACAATTTCTCAATACACAACAAAACATTTCCCACGAGAGTTACTGATACAAGCAGCACCATTATAGATCACTTCATATCAAATAGGCAAAACATTCAGACTACTATATCGAATATTGATGATCCACTTAGTGACCATAACATACTTATTGTTGACTATAAGAACAACTTAAAAAAATGTTTTAATAATAGAACCAAATCCCGGATTACGAGACCTATCATCAACAGTATGTCAGTAAAATCCTATCTTCTTGATAACAATTTCACGATCGACTTAAGCAACTCAGAAGACCCTTTTAAAAGTTTCAATTATCACATTAAAAAGGCAATAGAATCAGGTACAACCAAACCAAAAACAAGATTAGGAAGTCGGGAACAACTGAATACTCCATGGTTTGATTCCAAATTAAATTCCTTAATCAAAGAACGAAACCAGATTCACAAACAGTGGAAACAAGACCCTGGTAATATTACTCTTGTAACACTTAAAAAGAGATTGAGAAATACCATTACTAATTATAGGCGAAGTCTAAAACACAAATATTATGCGAACAGCTTTCAACAAAACCAAAATAACCCTACTAAAACTTGGAAAATCATAAACTCTATTCTGTCAAACCGAGCACATAAACCAACCAACGAAATAGAATCCCTCATCGTAAATGACTGCGAAATTAAGGATCCGGATCAAATAGCATCGGCATTTAATGAGTTTTTCCTCTCGATAGGAGAAAAGTTAGCAGCTACCATTCCGTCATTCCCGGACGACTGCAATACCGTCCTTGTAGAACCGAAGGCTTGCCAATCCTTATACATGGCTAGGACAAACAAAGATGAGGTATTGAGGATCATCTCTAAAACAAAGCTGAAAGCAGCACCGGGACTCGATGGAGTAACACCATCAGTTCTTAAGGCTTGTAAAGAAGAACTAGCGGGTCACCTAGCAGAACTTTTTAATTGGTCACTGTCCTCGGGAAAGTTTCCGAATGAATTAAAGCTTGCGAAAATAATACCTATACATAAAGGAGACTGTAAAACATGTATTTCTAACTACCGTCCTATATCACTTTTATCGGTATTTTCAAAAGTGTTTGAGACCATAATCAAAGATAGACTCCTAAAATACATATCTGCGAATAATATCCTTACACCACAACAATATGGCTTTCGGAAAAATTCTAGTACTCAATGTGCCACCTTTGATTTTATCTCTACCCTTCAACAGTATATAGACCAGGGTGAATATGTGGCAGCCATATTTATAGATCTCAAAAAAGCCTTTGATACGGTCAATCATGAAATACTCTTAAAGAAATTGGAACATTTGGGTATTGTTGGGAAGCCCCTAAACCTCATACGAAGCTACTTAGATGATAGATTTTGTCTTGTCGAAGTCAAAGGGGTCTCGAGTGGCTTAGGTAGAATCACATGTGGAGTGCCACAGGGATCAATTCTTGGCCCTCTGCTTTTCTTGCTATATGTCAATGACATAACTAAATGTGGTATCTCTGGAAAACTCCAACTTTATGCGGATGATACTGTAATCTACTATCACAGTAAAAGCCTGAGTGACCTGGAGTCTCTAATGAATGTAGATGTCTCAATTTTAGCTAATTGGCTCCGTATTAATAAATTGAGCCTCAATATAAAAAAAACGCACTATCTAACATTCGGTAATAAGGATTATGGGTCCATGAATATTTCACTTGGAACTGATAAACTCCAAAATATGGAAGTTACGAAATATTTAGGGCTATTAATAGACTCTAAACTTACGTGGAATTCCCATGTTGAGCATGTGAAATCAAAAATTTCCCCAATTACCGGTGTACTGTACCGACTCCAAGGTCTTCTCTCCATATCTCTACTACGGGCCACTTACTATGCAATGATTCACTCCCATCTGAGTTATTTAGTTAGTATCTGGGGCACTATTACTAAAAAACAAATATCAGAAATACAGGTGATTCAAAATCGAGCTATAAGGAATATCTACCATCTACCGTGGGATACACATATCAAACATATATATTGTCACGTAAATAATTATCAATTTGTGATATAATTATTTACCTGACCACTAACCTGGTAATTTGAACAGCCTGTATTGGACTGGCAAGACTTTTTTCTCTGATTTTTGAACCGGGTCTTTTTCTATGGACTTTCTTAAAATTTCACCGTCAGGGAACCGGTGAATTTTTGACGAGGTCACTCAACAAGATGTTTTGAGTTTATTATTTAACTTTTTCGGGCTGGATTTTCGGTTAATAATGTGTGTGCCGCTTGTGAAATGGTGAATTTGATTTCTCCGCATGCGTAACCTTTTTGGGTTTTTGTTAAATTTGAAGTACGATGTGTGTGGCCATGTGGCTCGGGGAATCGTGCTTAATATTTGGGATAATTTTGTATACTGGCAAGTTTATCTATGGTTATGTCAGCTGTTATTACAGATCAGCTGATAGTGATTTTTGTTGACATATGTCAGATGTCAAACAGTTACTATACTTCGATAATGTTATTATAACAACTTTATAAACAGTTCACCAGACTTAATATAGTGTTATTCGGTTTTTTCATAAACATTAACTATTTTATATGGAATTATTTGGAATATTTTCTTCGTTTAATAAATAAATAGGTACCATTTGACAAAATGACGTTGTCTAACATTAACGGGGCCTCAAAAGAGGAGATGATTCAGATGCTTTCTGACGTTAATATTACTCCAGAACCCACTTTGTCCGCCATGAGAGAGCAAGCGCGAATCTATAACAGGAACCTAAAACAATCTGGTGGTGCTTCTTCTCAACAAGAAGCAAGCGGTGATGAAAGTTCTAATACAATTACCAACATAACTAATAATTATTATCAGAATACAATTACAAATCCTCCCGTACATAGCTGGGGTGTTAAGTTTAACGGATCTTCAGACATCCGTGACTTTATACAACGTGTGGAGGAGTTATCTAGGTGTCGTCATATTGAGTTGTCGTTTGTTGTCACTTCATTTGCTGACCTTTTGGAGGGAAGAGCATTGCTATGGTATCGTACTGTTTATAAAGATAATTTAACTTGGCTAGAACTGAAAAAACTAATTTTAACTAGATTTGATCCAATCGCTAACCAAACCGAAGCTTTAAAAGCTCTCTTCTCTATGAAACAGAAGCATAATCAAAGCGTAGTTGATTATGTTGAAGACGTGCAATTAGCTAATTTAAGATTAAACGTTCAACTTCCGGAAGAACAAATTGTGGACTTAGTGTGCAATAGTCTATTGCCGAAATATGCTCTTGTTATTGCTTATTTTGAGGATAAAAATTTAAATTCCTTAATTAGTGTTTGCAAGCGATTTGAAAAAAGTTTAGCTATTTCCGACGATGAAGCAAATTCGGGCAAAGACAAGAATAAACCGTCATGTGTTCCGTCGAATAGTAATGCTGCACCTTCTTCTTCTTCTGCTTCATCTTCTGCACAATTTTATAGAAATAAATTACTTTGCGCTTATTGTAATATAAAAGGTCATTCCAAGCCTTTTTGTAGGAAATGGAAGTTTGATTCTCAGAAGAATCATACCAAGCGACAAGCAAATTCTGAAAGACATAATTCAAAAAACTAGACGGGGGTCCCCCTCATTCTGCTAGCGAGGATGCTAGGAGACCACCGATAGTTTCAAACTCTAGTACCAGTCCCATCGACCATGACATGGACGCATTCATGCCGATGATGACCAGCGGTCAAGATATTAGACCTCATGTTAATATTGCAATTAACAATTTAGTTTTTTCAGCTCTTTTAGATAGCGGAGCTAGTGTGAGTTGTTTTGGAGGTTCACTGTATAGGTTTTTCTTAAGTTTAGGTTTTAAGTTAGATAAGCTGGATTCTTACGTTACCACTGCGGATGGTAAACATCAAGATGTAATTGGTACTATGCAAGTACTGGTTACTTATAATAATATTAAGAAATATGTTAATTTTTTTGTTATTCCGTCTCTTTCTCCAGTGATTGTTTTGGGAGTCGACTTTTGGAAACAGTTTGACATTGCTCCTCAATTGTTTTCAAGAGCCAACAGTGGTCGTGATGTTGAGAATACTATAGGTGAAATTCGCAAGATCACGTCAGCTTCCCTACTGTCCCCTCAAGACAATCGTAGGCTAAATAATGTTATAGAAAAATTTAAGTCAATTTCGTTTGAAAAATGTGGACTGGGTCGTACTCATTTAGTGCAGCACAAAATCAATACAACGGGAGATCCCATTAAGCAACGCTATTACCCTTTGTCTCAAACACGTCAGCAACAACTTGAATCTCAACTTAAGGAAATGTTAGATTTAGGTGTTGTTCGCCGTTCGCGTTCAGCTTGGTCGAATCCGGTTTTGATCGTGCCTAAGAAGGATGGTTCTGCGAGGTTCTGCTTGGACTCCAGAAAACTTAACAGCGTCACGACAAGGGATTCGTACCCGCTGCCATTTATTTCGAGTATTTTAGACAACCTACGTGGTGCACGCTTTATAACCTCTATTGATTTATCGAAAAGTTTTTGGCAGATACCTTTACATAAGGACTCTTGTTCTAAAACGGCTTTTGTTGTACCAGGTCATGGACTTTTTGAATTCGTTAGGATGCCATTTGGTCTGAAAAATGCACCTAGTGAATTACAGCGTCTTGTTGATGCTCTTTTTGGTCCAGAGTTTGATGTAAACGTTTTTTGCTACCTGGATGATTTAATTATTATTTCAGAAGATTTTGAGTCACATTTAGAATTGTTAAATAAAGTTTTCACACGTATTAAAGAAGCAGGTTTAACAATTAATCTAAAAAAATGTGAGTTTTGTAAGGACGAGTTGAAGTATCTGGGTTATATTGTTGATGCAAAGGGTCTCCGCACAGATCCAGTCAAGCTAGAGTCTATTCGAACTTACCCCACTCCTAAGAATTCAAAACAGTTAAAAGCTTTTATTGGACTTTGTGGATATTATAGACGTTTCATCAAGAATTTTTCCACAATAGCGGCCCCTTTAACAAGACTCACTGGCTCAAGAAAGGGGGTGAGTAATTTTTCTTGGTCTTCAGAGGCTGAAGACTCTTTTAAAAAATTAAAAAAGGCACTAACTTCCGCGCCGGTTATCAATTGTCCTGATTTTTCACTTCCATTTACCATACACTGTGACGCGAGCAACGTTGGGATAGGCGGCGTGCTCACACAGGTCTTTGAAGGAGAAGAACACCCGGTTTCTTTTTTTTCTAGGTGTCTGAATGTTCACGAGCGAAACTACGGCGTGACGGAGCGCGAACTCTTAGCGGTGTTAGATTCGGTGAATCACTTCAGGCCCTACATAGAGGGAGTTCACTTCACAGTAGTAACGGACCACTCCAGTTTGCAATGGCTAGTGTCTTTATCAAATCCGACAGGCAGACTTGCACGTTGGTCTACCCGTCTTTCTCAATTTTCTTTTGATGTAGTCCACAGGAAGGGTAAATTTAACACTGTACCCGACGCTCTTTCGCGTAAAGACGATTTAACTATTGGAGCCATTGACAACCATCCTACAAGCACGGATAATTGGTACATTAACTTATTTACTAATTGTAAAAATAATCCACAACGTTTTAATAATTTTCAAATTAAGGATAATTGTTTATTTCGTCACTCAAAGTCCCGTTTCGCTCTACAAGAGGATACAGCTTGGAAGCTGGTTGTTCCTTTTGAGGACCGTAACGCTATTTTATCTAAGGAACACGAATCAGATCTATCATGTCATCCAGGAATATTCAGAACGTACAAGAAGGTTCACTTACACTATTATTGGCCTGGAATGTATAAGGATGTGAAAAACTTCGTAAATAGGTGCAAAACGTGTAAAGCCCATAAAATAAATACTGCTGCGCCGGCGGGGATTTCTGTCAATCCAAAAATAGTAACAAGACCAATGCAGATGTTATCAATTGATCTTGTCGGTCCACTACCGCGAAGCTATTCCGGATTTACGTATATTTTGTCTGTCGTTGATGTTTTCTCGAAATACACATGGATATTTCCACTTAGGAATGCTACCACAAAAAGTATCGTTAAAAACGTAGAGCAGTCCATTTTTCTCATCCATGGGGTTCCACAAACGTTTGTTTGCGATAATGGCAAACAATTTGTGTCCAATGAGTTTAAAAAATTACTGTCTGATTATAATGTACCGGCTCCTTTCTATAATGCATATTATACACCACAAAATAATGTCGTTGAGCGGTATAACCAAACAATAGGTACTGCACTGTCTATTTTGACCGAGTCCGACCAACGTAATTGGTCTAGGTTTCTGCCACAAATACAGTCAGCGCTTAACAATACAGTTAACTTCGCGACGGGTTATACTCCTTTCTTTCTTATGCACGGTCGTGAACAGATAATCGATGGTAACTTTCATAAAAATCATATATCCCCTGATGTTGCTGATTCTAGCTTACAAGCATCGAGAGTAAGTTTTGCGGGAAAATTAGAGGACTTGGTTCCTATTTATAATAAAGTCACAGATGCCTTGTTACAGGCATATAGAAAGAATGCTCAACATTACAATTTACGCAGGAAGTCGGTAAATTATGAAATTGGAGACGTGGTTTGGAGAAAGAACTTTGTCCAATCGAGTGGACCCAATTTCTTTTCACACAAATTAGCCCCGAGGTTTGTGCGAAACATTATAAAAAATAAGTTATCTAATTTAGTTTATACTCTTGCAGACATGCAAGGCAAAATAGTTGGTAATTTTCATGTTAAAGATATAATTCGTTTAGATTAAGTTTAGTTTATAATAGGAAGCTAATGAAGTAGTATGGAGGACTACCAACCTTCCATGTTATTTCGTTCCCTTCTTTATGTGTTTGTTCCGGCCACGTGTTCTGGAGTTTGGTACCTTCAGAACTTGTGCTCGGAATAAACGCAACATTCTAGTGTACTGATGATAGACTTACATTATTTATCCTCGTTGGACTAGAATAGGAACATCTTCACAAGAAATGTTTCTCTGATCCTAATGATCAGTGGCGCCCAAACCTTAAGTCATTATTTTTTTTTCTTCTCTCCTTCATGTGACTTATTCTTTTTCGAGTGATATATATATATATATAATTTGATTGGATATGCATATTTCTCTTTTTAGTAGACACCCTGTCTATATATTATTCTGTCAATATTATCACTGCAATGCACACACACACACACATTGGTATCGCATCTCTACTCCGTCAGTAAACGGATATTTTGTAATGTTCCCTACTTTTAATATCTAAATCCATTTTTTCTCTAGTTCAGTGCAGCTTTCTTTCCATTTTGTCGTCCCTCCGACATGCCTTATAACCAAAGATCCTTCAAGGAGCTAGAGAACAAAATGTATTCTTAAGTGTAAATTCTTTGTATAGCAGAGATTTGAGCAACTTTCTGGTATACAAAATGTGTATATTTAGCTGGTATTTGCTACATTTAAGTTTGGTTTAGCTTTCCTTAAAGTGAATAATATTAAGTCATAGTTTATTAAGAACATTGTTATGTCTTTCTAACAAAGGTAGTACTGCTTCGGCGTACTTTCCTATTAAGTAATTCCAGCATGGAATATATAATACTCTACCTCTAGCACAGGAGAGCGTATTTTTGTATAGCTTATAGATATAAGTAAAATATTCTTATTAGTCTCACTGCTGAAACACCAGTGTTTCTCTACACGATTATGTACCTAGTGTCATTCAATTTAATGTTTTGATTGATCTCCAGTTTAAATAGTGTCGATTATCACATGGATATGATCGATCACCAATACATATTGTCTGTTCAAGAAATTTTGCCTTTTGCTTACTTTTGAAGTAATATTTTGAAGGATCTCCGTCTACGGTGTGATCTGTCTATTTTCTTATGCAAACTATACACACAGTGTTAGTTATTAAAATGGCTTGGACTCTATATATTTAATCATACTGGTTCACTAATATTAGCTAGGTTTTTTTTTGTTAAATTGTAATCCCTATGCATTCAGCTAAACATTCTAGATTCTGTTTTGCTTGTCTTTGTGTTCCTACTGATACTCATTGTTACCACTTTTATAGACAGGTATATCTTTGGTATTGTAAAACCTGATCTAATTTTATTTTTGAAACATAGGTATTTCTAATTATGTAAACCCTATTGTAACCACCTGTATGAATAGGTATTTCTAAATATGTAAACCCTAATCTAACCACTTTTAGTAGGCAAGTTTCGCAAACTTGGTCTAACTAATTCATTAATAATACACAAGTACTACTCATATACTTATGGTTCTACATTGTAATAAATCTTTTTTAAACTAATAGTTGAAAATCTCTGAAAGATAATCATCATTCTAGTTTTATTGTCTGTTCTGTTTTTTTTGTTGAATAAACTTTTATGTTAACCTATGAGACCTGTTGGACCTAGGTAGATAGAATAGTTAACTTTTCGCTATTGATAAATGGCCTAAATTCAGTGAAAGTGAGGGCTGGTTGACCACCCTAAAGTGAAGCCTTTTTTAATGGCAAAATTTCCTGCTGAAGGAAAAGTGATGCTTTGTGCATAATTTTTTTTCTTTTCACTGTTTGTGTTCTTTACTTTTAAGATGTTCCCGATGTTAAGATGACATGAGAATAACAGGTCTGGGCTTCAGCCAGTACTGCCAGCACCCAGCTCCATCGGTTCTGAAAGTGTTGTGGACTCCTTATTCTCGTACCATCCTATTCTCATTGTTCTTTCAATCTATCTAGATTTATATGATTTATTGTTTATGATTGTTAATGGATACTTTTTGTAAAATTTCTAGATACCTGATGGACCTATCTTCTAGTTAGTTAGTTGGTTGTGTACCTTTATTTTTTTTGTTTCTTTTTACATCGGAATCGTGGATTTCATGTTTGGGGCCAAACATTTTCGTGAGAAGGGGGGAATTGTCACGTAAATAATTATCAATTTGTGATATAATTATTTACCTGACCACTAACCTGGTAATTTGAACAGCCTGTATTGGACTGGCAAGACTTTTTTCTCTGATTTTTGAACCGGGTCTTTTTCTATGGACTTTCTTAAAATTTCACCGTCAGGGAACCGGTGAATTTTTGACGAGGTCACTCAACAAGATGTTTTGAGTTTATTATTTAACTTTTTCGGGCTGGATTTTCGGTTAATAATGTGTGTGCCGCTTGTGAAATGGTGAATTTGATTTCTCCGCATGCGTAACCTTTTTGGGTTTTTGTTAAATTTGAAGTACGATGTGTGTGGCCATGTGGCTCGGGGAATCGTGCTGAGATTCCGGATAAATCGCAAACCATCTGTTTTGGAGATGATAAATTCCGCGCAAAACCACCACGGGGATATGCTCCGGTTTTAAAACTGTGACGCTAACGATTTATTTGTGGCCCACCGTCGGAGGAAACAGCCTCGCTAAAATCACCACGCTCTGGCACCAAGATGGCGTCCCTCGCGCTTGTAGGAAATAACCTGGCATTTGGCCTTTAGCGCCCTCATCCCGGTACGTGCTCGTCGGATCCATCTGGCCCGGACTCCTGGCCGTCTGGAGATTCTTCGCGAGATGTTTGCCCCCTTCATCCGGAGTCCTCCGTTGGCGATCGCAGGATTGCCTGCCGTCACCTTCCGTTCGCCGTTTTCCGTAATAGATTTAGAGAATAGAACCGTTTGCGTTGGTCCACAGGTATGAGGGTTTCGGTTATTAATTTTGTTTAACTTGATTTGTTGTAAAATACACATTTATGGAACCTTCCCAAACATTCTTGTTTTTTTTATTATTTGGAACAAAAAAGTAGAACCTTACATTTTCCCACATTACAGATCGCTAGGTCCCACATCAACCTGAGAGAGAGACATGGTGATCTTCATGCATAAAAATAACCTTATATTTGGCTCCCAACGTTTTAAGATGAATATGTTGATTTCGGTGCCCGTATATTCTAGCGGTCTGTTATGTTTTTAAGTTTCTGCTTCTTTTTTCCGAATTTTCAAGGTTGGATATGTATTATTCATTAATATCTTCATGTTGTTATAATGATATCAGTGTGTGTGTGTAGAAGCGTCATAATAGATGATATGAAATATTTCGCGGTAGTATGAAATTTTGTGCATATTATTGTATCAATATATTGTGTTGCCATATGATGTATTGGTTTCCGGTTGAGCTTCGTTCGCTCTCAAATTTTGTGTAACGTAAACAACAGCTCCGTTCTTTTTTTTTCGGGTAAAATATTTGGGATAATTTTGTATACTGGCAAGTTTATCTATGGTTATGTCAGCTGTTATTACAGATCAGCTGATAGTGATTTTTGTTGACATATGTCAGATGTCAAACAGTTACTATACTTCGATAATGTTATTATAACAACTTTATAAACAGTTCACCAGACTTAATATAGTGTTATTCGGTTTTTTCATAAACATTAACTATTTTATATGGAATTATTTGGAATATTTTCTTCGTTTAATAAATAAATAGGTACCATTTGACAAAATGACGTTGTCTAACATTAACGGGGCCTCAAAAGAGGAGATGATTCAGATGCTTTCTGACGTTAATATTACTCCAGAACCCACTTTGTCCGCCATGAGAGAGCAAGCGCGAATCTATAACAGGAACCTAAAACAATCTGGTGGTGCTTCTTCTCAACAAGAAGCAAGCGGTGATGAAAGTTCTAATACAATTACCAACATAACTAATAATTATTATCAGAATACAATTACAAATCCTCCCGTACATAGCTGGGGTGTTAAGTTTAACGGATCTTCAGACATCCGTGACTTTATACAACGTGTGGAGGAGTTATCTAGGTGTCGTCATATTGAGTTGTCGTTTGTTGTCACTTCATTTGCTGACCTTTTGGAGGGAAGAGCATTGCTATGGTATCGTACTGTTTATAAAGATAATTTAACTTGGCTAGAACTGAAAAAACTAATTTTAACTAGATTTGATCCAATCGCTAACCAAACCGAAGCTTTAAAAGCTCTCTTCTCTATGAAACAGAAGCATAATCAAAGCGTAGTTGATTATGTTGAAGACGTGCAATTAGCTAATTTAAGATTAAACGTTCAACTTCCGGAAGAACAAATTGTGGACTTAGTGTGCAATAGTCTATTGCCGAAATATGCTCTTGTTATTGCTTATTTTGAGGATAAAAATTTAAATTCCTTAATTAGTGTTTGCAAGCGATTTGAAAAAAGTTTAGCTATTTCCGACGATGAAGCAAATTCGGGCAAAGACAAGAATAAACCGTCATGTGTTCCGTCGAATAGTAATGCTGCACCTTCTTCTTCTTCTGCTTCATCTTCTGCACAATTTTATAGAAATAAATTACTTTGCGCTTATTGTAATATAAAAGGTCATTCCAAGCCTTTTTGTAGGAAATGGAAGTTTGATTCTCAGAAGAATCATACCAAGCGACAAGCAAATTCTGAAAGACATAATTCAAAAAACTAGACGGGGGTCCCCCTCATTCTGCTAGCGAGGATGCTAGGAGACCACCGATAGTTTCAAACTCTAGTACCAGTCCCATCGACCATGACATGGACGCATTCATGCCGATGATGACCAGCGGTCAAGATATTAGACCTCATGTTAATATTGCAATTAACAATTTAGTTTTTTCAGCTCTTTTAGATAGCGGAGCTAGTGTGAGTTGTTTTGGAGGTTCACTGTATAGGTTTTTCTTAAGTTTAGGTTTTAAGTTAGATAAGCTGGATTCTTACGTTACCACTGCGGATGGTAAACATCAAGATGTAATTGGTACTATGCAAGTACTGGTTACTTATAATAATATTAAGAAATATGTTAATTTTTTTGTTATTCCGTCTCTTTCTCCAGTGATTGTTTTGGGAGTCGACTTTTGGAAACAGTTTGACATTGCTCCTCAATTGTTTTCAAGAGCCAACAGTGGTCGTGATGTTGAGAATACTATAGGTGAAATTCGCAAGATCACGTCAGCTTCCCTACTGTCCCCTCAAGACAATCGTAGGCTAAATAATGTTATAGAAAAATTTAAGTCAATTTCGTTTGAAAAATGTGGACTGGGTCGTACTCATTTAGTGCAGCACAAAATCAATACAACGGGAGATCCCATTAAGCAACGCTATTACCCTTTGTCTCAAACACGTCAGCAACAACTTGAATCTCAACTTAAGGAAATGTTAGATTTAGGTGTTGTTCGCCGTTCGCGTTCAGCTTGGTCGAATCCGGTTTTGATCGTGCCTAAGAAGGATGGTTCTGCGAGGTTCTGCTTGGACTCCAGAAAACTTAACAGCGTCACGACAAGGGATTCGTACCCGCTGCCATTTATTTCGAGTATTTTAGACAACCTACGTGGTGCACGCTTTATAACCTCTATTGATTTATCGAAAAGTTTTTGGCAGATACCTTTACATAAGGACTCTTGTTCTAAAACGGCTTTTGTTGTACCAGGTCATGGACTTTTTGAATTCGTTAGGATGCCATTTGGTCTGAAAAATGCACCTAGTGAATTACAGCGTCTTGTTGATGCTCTTTTTGGTCCAGAGTTTGATGTAAACGTTTTTTGCTACCTGGATGATTTAATTATTATTTCAGAAGATTTTGAGTCACATTTAGAATTGTTAAATAAAGTTTTCACACGTATTAAAGAAGCAGGTTTAACAATTAATCTAAAAAAATGTGAGTTTTGTAAGGACGAGTTGAAGTATCTGGGTTATATTGTTGATGCAAAGGGTCTCCGCACAGATCCAGTCAAGCTAGAGTCTATTCGAACTTACCCCACTCCTAAGAATTCAAAACAGTTAAAAGCTTTTATTGGACTTTGTGGATATTATAGACGTTTCATCAAGAATTTTTCCACAATAGCGGCCCCTTTAACAAGACTCACTGGCTCAAGAAAGGGGGTGAGTAATTTTTCTTGGTCTTCAGAGGCTGAAGACTCTTTTAAAAAATTAAAAAAGGCACTAACTTCCGCGCCGGTTATCAATTGTCCTGATTTTTCACTTCCATTTACCATACACTGTGACGCGAGCAACGTTGGGATAGGCGGCGTGCTCACACAGGTCTTTGAAGGAGAAGAACACCCGGTTTCTTTTTTTTCTAGGTGTCTGAATGTTCACGAGCGAAACTACGGCGTGACGGAGCGCGAACTCTTAGCGGTGTTAGATTCGGTGAATCACTTCAGGCCCTACATAGAGGGAGTTCACTTCACAGTAGTAACGGACCACTCCAGTTTGCAATGGCTAGTGTCTTTATCAAATCCGACAGGCAGACTTGCACGTTGGTCTACCCGTCTTTCTCAATTTTCTTTTGATGTAGTCCACAGGAAGGGTAAATTTAACACTGTACCCGACGCTCTTTCGCGTAAAGACGATTTAACTATTGGAGCCATTGACAACCATCCTACAAGCACGGATAATTGGTACATTAACTTATTTACTAATTGTAAAAATAATCCACAACGTTTTAATAATTTTCAAATTAAGGATAATTGTTTATTTCGTCACTCAAAGTCCCGTTTCGCTCTACAAGAGGATACAGCTTGGAAGCTGGTTGTTCCTTTTGAGGACCGTAACGCTATTTTATCTAAGGAACACGAATCAGATCTATCATGTCATCCAGGAATATTCAGAACGTACAAGAAGGTTCACTTACACTATTATTGGCCTGGAATGTATAAGGATGTGAAAAACTTCGTAAATAGGTGCAAAACGTGTAAAGCCCATAAAATAAATACTGCTGCGCCGGCGGGGATTTCTGTCAATCCAAAAATAGTAACAAGACCAATGCAGATGTTATCAATTGATCTTGTCGGTCCACTACCGCGAAGCTATTCCGGATTTACGTATATTTTGTCTGTCGTTGATGTTTTCTCGAAATACACATGGATATTTCCACTTAGGAATGCTACCACAAAAAGTATCGTTAAAAACGTAGAGCAGTCCATTTTTCTCATCCATGGGGTTCCACAAACGTTTGTTTGCGATAATGGCAAACAATTTGTGTCCAATGAGTTTAAAAAATTACTGTCTGATTATAATGTACCGGCTCCTTTCTATAATGCATATTATACACCACAAAATAATGTCGTTGAGCGGTATAACCAAACAATAGGTACTGCACTGTCTATTTTGACCGAGTCCGACCAACGTAATTGGTCTAGGTTTCTGCCACAAATACAGTCAGCGCTTAACAATACAGTTAACTTCGCGACGGGTTATACTCCTTTCTTTCTTATGCACGGTCGTGAACAGATAATCGATGGTAACTTTCATAAAAATCATATATCCCCTGATGTTGCTGATTCTAGCTTACAAGCATCGAGAGTAAGTTTTGCGGGAAAATTAGAGGACTTGGTTCCTATTTATAATAAAGTCACAGATGCCTTGTTACAGGCATATAGAAAGAATGCTCAACATTACAATTTACGCAGGAAGTCGGTAAATTATGAAATTGGAGACGTGGTTTGGAGAAAGAACTTTGTCCAATCGAGTGGACCCAATTTCTTTTCACACAAATTAGCCCCGAGGTTTGTGCGAAACATTATAAAAAATAAGTTATCTAATTTAGTTTATACTCTTGCAGACATGCAAGGCAAAATAGTTGGTAATTTTCATGTTAAAGATATAATTCGTTTAGATTAAGTTTAGTTTATAATAGGAAGCTAATGAAGTAGTATGGAGGACTACCAACCTTCCATGTTATTTCGTTCCCTTCTTTATGTGTTTGTTCCGGCCACGTGTTCTGGAGTTTGGTACCTTCAGAACTTGTGCTCGGAATAAACGCAACATTCTAGTGTACTGATGATAGACTTACATTATTTATCCTCGTTGGACTAGAATAGGAACATCTTCACAAGAAATGTTTCTCTGATCCTAATGATCAGTGGCGCCCAAACCTTAAGTCATTATTTTTTTTTCTTCTCTCCTTCATGTGACTTATTCTTTTTCGAGTGATATATATATATATATAATTTGATTGGATATGCATATTTCTCTTTTTAGTAGACACCCTGTCTATATATTATTCTGTCAATATTATCACTGCAATGCACACACACACACACATTGGTATCGCATCTCTACTCCGTCAGTAAACGGATATTTTGTAATGTTCCCTACTTTTAATATCTAAATCCATTTTTTCTCTAGTTCAGTGCAGCTTTCTTTCCATTTTGTCGTCCCTCCGACATGCCTTATAACCAAAGATCCTTCAAGGAGCTAGAGAACAAAATGTATTCTTAAGTGTAAATTCTTTGTATAGCAGAGATTTGAGCAACTTTCTGGTATACAAAATGTGTATATTTAGCTGGTATTTGCTACATTTAAGTTTGGTTTAGCTTTCCTTAAAGTGAATAATATTAAGTCATAGTTTATTAAGAACATTGTTATGTCTTTCTAACAAAGGTAGTACTGCTTCGGCGTACTTTCCTATTAAGTAATTCCAGCATGGAATATATAATACTCTACCTCTAGCACAGGAGAGCGTATTTTTGTATAGCTTATAGATATAAGTAAAATATTCTTATTAGTCTCACTGCTGAAACACCAGTGTTTCTCTACACGATTATGTACCTAGTGTCATTCAATTTAATGTTTTGATTGATCTCCAGTTTAAATAGTGTCGATTATCACATGGATATGATCGATCACCAATACATATTGTCTGTTCAAGAAATTTTGCCTTTTGCTTACTTTTGAAGTAATATTTTGAAGGATCTCCGTCTACGGTGTGATCTGTCTATTTTCTTATGCAAACTATACACACAGTGTTAGTTATTAAAATGGCTTGGACTCTATATATTTAATCATACTGGTTCACTAATATTAGCTAGGTTTTTTTTTGTTAAATTGTAATCCCTATGCATTCAGCTAAACATTCTAGATTCTGTTTTGCTTGTCTTTGTGTTCCTACTGATACTCATTGTTACCACTTTTATAGACAGGTATATCTTTGGTATTGTAAAACCTGATCTAATTTTATTTTTGAAACATAGGTATTTCTAATTATGTAAACCCTATTGTAACCACCTGTATGAATAGGTATTTCTAAATATGTAAACCCTAATCTAACCACTTTTAGTAGGCAAGTTTCGCAAACTTGGTCTAACTAATTCATTAATAATACACAAGTACTACTCATATACTTATGGTTCTACATTGTAATAAATCTTTTTTAAACTAATAGTTGAAAATCTCTGAAAGATAATCATCATTCTAGTTTTATTGTCTGTTCTGTTTTTTTTGTTGAATAAACTTTTATGTTAACCTATGAGACCTGTTGGACCTAGGTAGATAGAATAGTTAACTTTTCGCTATTGATAAATGGCCTAAATTCAGTGAAAGTGAGGGCTGGTTGACCACCCTAAAGTGAAGCCTTTTTTAATGGCAAAATTTCCTGCTGAAGGAAAAGTGATGCTTTGTGCATAATTTTTTTTCTTTTCACTGTTTGTGTTCTTTACTTTTAAGATGTTCCCGATGTTAAGATGACATGAGAATAACAGGTCTGGGCTTCAGCCAGTACTGCCAGCACCCAGCTCCATCGGTTCTGAAAGTGTTGTGGACTCCTTATTCTCGTACCATCCTATTCTCATTGTTCTTTCAATCTATCTAGATTTATATGATTTATTGTTTATGATTGTTAATGGATACTTTTTGTAAAATTTCTAGATACCTGATGGACCTATCTTCTAGTTAGTTAGTTGGTTGTGTACCTTTATTTTTTTTGTTTCTTTTTACATCGGAATCGTGGATTTCATGTTTGGGGCCAAACATTTTCGTGAGAAGGGGGGAATTGTCACGTAAATAATTATCAATTTGTGATATAATTATTTACCTGACCACTAACCTGGTAATTTGAACAGCCTGTATTGGACTGGCAAGACTTTTTTCTCTGATTTTTGAACCGGGTCTTTTTCTATGGACTTTCTTAAAATTTCACCGTCAGGGAACCGGTGAATTTTTGACGAGGTCACTCAACAAGATGTTTTGAGTTTATTATTTAACTTTTTCGGGCTGGATTTTCGGTTAATAATGTGTGTGCCGCTTGTGAAATGGTGAATTTGATTTCTCCGCATGCGTAACCTTTTTGGGTTTTTGTTAAATTTGAAGTACGATGTGTGTGGCCATGTGGCTCGGGGAATCGTGCTGAGATTCCGGATAAATCGCAAACCATCTGTTTTGGAGATGATAAATTCCGCGCAAAACCACCACGGGGATATGCTCCGGTTTTAAAACTGTGACGCTAACGATTTATTTGTGGCCCACCGTCGGAGGAAACAGCCTCGCTAAAATCACCACGCTCTGGCACCAAGATGGCGTCCCTCGCGCTTGTAGGAAATAACCTGGCATTTGGCCTTTAGCGCCCTCATCCCGGTACGTGCTCGTCGGATCCATCTGGCCCGGACTCCTGGCCGTCTGGAGATTCTTCGCGAGATGTTTGCCCCCTTCATCCGGAGTCCTCCGTTGGCGATCGCAGGATTGCCTGCCGTCACCTTCCGTTCGCCGTTTTCCGTAATAGATTTAGAGAATAGAACCGTTTGCGTTGGTCCACAGGTATGAGGGTTTCGGTTATTAATTTTGTTTAACTTGATTTGTTGTAAAATACACATTTATGGAACCTTCCCAAACATTCTTGTTTTTTTTATTATTTGGAACAAAAAAGTAGAACCTTACATTTTCCCACATTACAGATCGCTAGGTCCCACATCAACCTGAGAGAGAGACATGGTGATCTTCATGCATAAAAATAACCTTATAATATTCAAAGACAAACATACTTCCTTTTACGGTTCTACCTAAATACAATATCACTAGTGCAATATTACAAATCATACATAGATCCGCACACACTAACATCAGACCAGCCTTTAATTCAGACATACACCAGCACAAAACACGATCCCAAAATCAAATACACTTAGCATCATCTACCCACACAACTAAATTTGGTATTAACTCGTTACAATAAATCGCATATAGACAATACAATGCATTACCTATTGAAATAAAGCATTCAGTAGCTAACAAAAAAATATTTGTTAAAACGCTTAAAGAATATTTCCTGAAAATGTATTTAAACCAGTGAATATTGGCTCGCCTTCATACGTTTGTTTTTTATGTTTTATGTGTATGGATGTCTCTCAGTATTCCTAAAATCTCTATTCTTGACAATGCATTTTTTATTTATTTATATATATTTTTTTATTTTTTTCCCTTTTCAATATATTGTATTTTTTAAACGTGTAATATCTGTGTAAAATGTACTTATATCTATCTGTCCTTCCCGTAATGAGTTTTCTTCTCAACTCATTGGGAATAATGTGTTACTTGTCATATTTTTGTAATACATTATAATTAATAAATAAATAAATAAAAATGAGATCCCTGTGGTAAAACCATGTACGATCGTGTGAGAAACGTGGAGATCCGCAAATAATGCAAGGCCGATGTAAGCGTAATGAGTGAGATTAAGAAAGGGAAGCTCAGATGGTTTGGGCGTGTAGAGCGAATGAACGAGGAAAGGAGTATAAGGAGAATATATAGACCGGTCAGTGGTTGAGTGGGCATAGCGCTTGGGTCCCACCTGGGCGTCGCATGTTTGATTCCTCGGCTGGCTAAGTCCTCCAATCCAACACAAGCAACATTTTCGGCTTTCTGTGGTAGTAGTAGGAGAATTTAAAATATTGTTATTCGTAACCTGGGAATGTTTGTCTTTCTTTTTAAAAATAAAATTAAAAAATTACACAAATGTGAATGGTAGAAGAAGTCGGGGACGCCCGAGGAAGACACGGCACGACCAAGTGAATCAGATACTTGAGTTGGGCCATGTCAAGAGTCAAGAATAATAGAAGAGCATATATGAGAGATGTATTAATGTCAACGAGGCAAGGAGCGTGTGCGAGTCCTCTCTGCCTACCCCTGCGAAGACACGGGGCGATGGTTAGTTAGTTCAGTTTGCATTTTACATCTTTGTACATCTGGTGAAATGGTTGGTAAAGGGGGCACACACATACCTTATCTTTAGCGGCCGATATCCAGGAGCCCCACCAGCCGCCCCCTTGAGCCCCTTGCGCACCCTCGGCTGCCTCCACCCCCCTCTCCACCTGCCCCTCCTCCGGCTGGCGGGGGCACGTGGTCATAGGGCTCTCCTCCGGGGGCCCCTCTGGCTTCTTGTCCACCCTGGAACATCACATCAATATTACATATTAAAAAACATATCATCTACGTCGGCTCGATGATCTGAGATGGGCTTAACATCTTAGGAGACGAGTAAGTAATATCAACAAGTTTACGTTAAGATGTTTTTTACGTTAGCTCCACACAGGAAGCCCTGAGGAAAAAAATTCCCACAGGGCTTTTTTTATATTTTATATTAGCTCCACACAGGAGGCCCTAAGGAAAATAATTCCCCTCAGGGCCTATGTCATCTTTAGGGATGCTGTGTGGAGGGTCTTTTAAAGAAACAAAGGAGAGGAACTTCTGGGAAGGAGGGGTGGGTAGGAAACTGAGGATCAATGTGTCTAGGAGTGACGGACGTATGAATCCATCCCTCCCACTGCGGTGCAAGGCGATGTTCCAAGAGAGTACGGCTGGAGAAATCAAAGAGACTCTCTCAACAATTCTCTCCCGATCTGGCCTGCCATGCAGCTGGACAAACCTCAACCTATGAACCCGGGCACCCATGCTAAGTCACCAAACATAGCGAACCACTCGGGGTGACCTATGGCAGGGGTGTTGATTATCCAATAAATGGTTCCCGGGGTGGTGGCTTGGGGCCCGGGGCTCAAATGGGGTTCAATATGTTCAGGAGTGATGGACTTATGAATCCATCCCTCCCACTGCGGTGCAAAGCGATGGGTGGAGCGGTCTAGTTTAGGTTTGAAAGAAAATTTTCATTATACGTAATTTAAATTTTGAATGCAGTATTTTCCATGGCCCCAAATGCACACAACTTGTTGTCTTTTATATTAATTAAGATAAAAAAGGGTTGGTAAATATGCATTGAGTCCACCTCACAGATAATACGGAACGTTTGTGTTGTCAAAGTTTGATTCACGGACAATACGGAATATTCCTTTTTAACTAATAGACAATCAAATATGACATTTGTCGGAAGTACCAATCTTATAAAATAAAGTGTCGTCAAAATTAAAACCAAAAAAAACCTACTTCGAATTATTGGATTGAGGTAAACTACGAAATCTGCATGTCATCATAATTTTAAAAAACATCCCAGGTTTTGAATGGTTTTTTTGGCAAAGCAGGGTTTGTCTAGTGGGTATGTGTAATTATTCTAATACATTTCTCTTTAAAAAGAAAGACAAACATTCCCGGGTTACGAATAACCCAACAATGTTTGAAAATCTCCTACTACCACCACAGAAAGCCGAAAATGTTGCTTGTGTTGTGATGGAGGACTTAGCTAGCCGAGGAATCGAACATGCGACGCCCGCGTGAGACCCAAGCGCTGTGCCCACTCAACCCATATTTCTTTCCATGTTCTGATGTTATAAATACAGGTACCTACAAACTTATCAATAATGCATTCACTTTAACGTGAATAAATTATTTTGTTATATGGCAATAATATTTTTTCTATGATTGGCAGCACTGATTGATTAAAAATTAAAATTAAAACGAAAAAATAAAAATGGCGAATCCGCATACGTGAATTAATTTTAACAAAATTAAAATGTTAATTGCAGATTTTTTGCATGTTTTTTTGTCTCTCCCGACATAAATACTCACTTTTCGTAATAATAAAGCTAAATCCAACTGTTTGAATAAAAAATATTCCGTATTAACGAGTAAGCGGTGCAACGCATAAATAATAAAGGTTTTTTTTCTGAATAATACTTGTTTTAAGCGTTTGCAGCAATTTCGAAAGATGACTGTATCTGGTCAAGACTTTGTCACAATATCAAACAATATTCCGTTTCTGAATGATGGTCTTTCGATACTGACAGTATGACTCCAATCAAATAACAAGTGCAAACAGTATTACACTACACAGGTTGCATTAACACACCTGCATTTTAATAGCATTTAAAACGGTTCACGATGTTCTTATCGCGAAAGGTACCTAATAATAAGGTAATTTTTGGAAATCGCTGGCAACGGTTAATATGCACTTTTTTTTGAAAAAATCTTTTGATTCACCTTAATTACATTAAAAGGCAACTATTTGCATTGGGGGAAGTGGAAAATATTTCATTCTAAATTTTTTCTTGCCTTGACGCGAGAAGGCGTTATAAAGGGGCACTTTCTTTTGAATCACAAACCATGTTTCACAAACCTAGCGTAGCCGCTAAACTACTTGAAAACTGGGATGTTTTTCTTGCCTTGACGCGAGTAGGCGTTATAAAGGGGCACTTTCTTTTGTATCACAAACCATGTAGAATGAAATGTTTTCCACTTCCCCCAATGCAAATAGTTGTCTTTTAATGTAATTAAGGTGAATCAAAAGATTTTTTCAAAAAAAAGTGCGTATTAACCATTGCCAGCGATCTCAAAAATTTACCAATAATAATTGCAGTTTCTTTTAATTTAGTATGACAACAACAAAAAAAACAAAACACAAATACGTCGTTACATTTGTGCTCAATATTGCATAATCTGCTTGAAACCAACTAGAATCGAGAACTACTATTATTATTTGATAAAGTTTTTACATCAAACAAATCGCAGAATGTCACTGGTGCAAATTATTTCAAAGGAACAATAAATACCATATGAACTTGTTGACGAATTGCATAACAAAATAAACAAATAATATAACGCGATCAGACTAAAGTTAATCAACAATACTACTTTATGTCTGTTGTTAAAGTATTATCAATTATAATCGCGATGTGATTAAAAGGTGGGACTAAAAAATATTTCCAAACAGGCACGCAAAAGACACTAGTTTTGTTTATCGAAAAGTTAGTTAATACCGATCTGTTTGGGTTTATACGGACCTTCTAGACATTCCTGTGGCGTTGTATCCTCTTCAGGCACTTATCGGATCATTTATTTGTGGTATTGAATGGTTAATTATTAACGGGAAAATCACATTTGGCGAAATGACATTAGCTCTGTTGACAAGAAGTCTCGCTAGTATTTTTGTTGACAGCCGCCATCTTGAAACGTCAAAAGTAATATTTTATCTGCGTCGTTTTTGACGGCACCAATCCTGCGGAAAATTTTATGAGAAATGATTACATAAAAAATATAAATGGTTTGCCATTGTATATTAAATATTGGGTTAAAAAGAAAAAAACTTCTATTTAGCGTAATTCCTTGGAGGAAAACATGCTGATGATTGTTACGTCTTTAGCGTCAAACATAATACACGTACAAGTTTGTCACAACTTATATTGTACCTATTTAGGTAGGTACCTACTTTGAAATACATAATATTATTGTAATACCTACGTAATAATATTATTTTTCATTTTTATATAAACTCTCGACATTATTGATTGTGAAATTTGCGATAAAAACTAGTTTATTTGATCGCATAGCCCATAAAACAGCAAACTCAGCGAACGAGACTCGTATATTCGGATAATGCGGTATTATTTTGATTGTAAAATACTGACATCTATGAAAATAAATAAAAACTGCAATGAGTTTTTTTGGGAATCATATGTTTTTTGGGTGACTGGACAACAACTCAGAATTGCTCAGAATCAACTCAACTCAACACTCCTTTGAAAAGTCAAGTGATGACAAAAATATTTAAAAACATGGTTAAATAGGTTACGTTAGGTTAGGTTATGTGCTATTTTTTGTTTCATAGCTTTGACTTTTCAATGGTGTGTTGAGTTGAGTTGTTTCTGAGTTGTCATAGAACGATTTTTTGTTTGAAAATTTGGGTCTTCTGTAAATGTTAGGTCGGGGACATAATGTTTTGTAATCCGTGGCCCTGCCCCTGCTTTGTCAGATGTTTTGTAAAACATTTTATCCCAGGAGAAGGGGCCTCCATCTTACTAACTAACCATCACACCATATCAAGGCAGGGGTAAGCAGAGAGGACAGACCGCCACACATAAATGCTTTAATAACATACTGCGAGTAAAACGTATCTTTACCCTTGCTTTTACAGGGATTTTTTTATGCGAGCTTCAGGGCTGCAAAAAAATCTTTGCTGTGTTGTAAAACTTTTTTCGGATTTGCTTTTGATGTAGGTACACCTAGTACAGACCAGTGAAAAATCACGGGATTGTCTGAATTCTTAATAAATCAGTTCCAATTTTTGAAATGAGAAAATATTTTTTTGTGAACAAGTACCTACCTACATCCGAAATTAATGTTTGATAATGTAACATGTTAACTTTTTTAGGGTCTGACCAGAAAATATAGAAATATTTTGTGCCTGACCTTCACAAAATAAAATAAAACATGCTTTTTTTAACACAAATCAAAACAGGCGAGAAAGCCACAAGTCAAAAATGTATGTATTTTTAGTGTGCCTTATATCACCACGAATATAGGTAATAGGCATAAAAATCGCTTGACAAATGGAGTTTAGAGGTCTTGAAGTGGTTTTCATATACTTTTTGAATAATTTTATAAAAAAGTCAATTAATAGTTTTCAATTTTTAGTATTACCATTTGAACAACAGTGGTGCCCTCCTATGTTTTCTACTCTTATTCGACAAACTGTATGTCAACACTTTTTTATCTTTGAATGCACGGAGCGAGACTCTTTCATAATATTTAATTATTTATTCTAATTTATTGACGAAATTTGATTCGTCACGGACTCCAGACCAAAAGTGGCTGCCAAATTCAACCGTGGGGCGCACTTGCGATTTGTACAGGGTTAGCTGTTGTGTACTATTAAAGTATCTGAAGGCCCTGTACAACATGCCCAGTTCTTGAGAGGCTAGCTTAACTCTGGCTTCAATGGAGTCTCCATACCTGCATTACACCAAGCATATCAATAGAGGGTCTGTTCAGAAGATTGCTTCCGTTCCGTGTATTTGAGATATCAGCGACCCATTATGTATTACAATTTAGTTGGCTAAAATTATTAGAAGAGTTACGAAAGAAGCTGAAATGGAAGGGATTGGAAATGGATTGAAAAAATCATTTTGTAAATTATCAAACATTTTTCGAATACATACTTAGAAAACTGTCTAAATATTCTCGTTCTGATGTGCTTCGGAAAAAGTGGGATTCAATTCTAGCAAAGGAGTTAATATTATATTCTAATCTCTGTTTGAAGAGTTTTAATTTCCAATGTACATATGTAACTTTAATTTTAAATTTTCTGCGACCGGTTTTGACACATTCGTGTCATTCACGAGCAAAATTAAAACTAACTTAAAAATTCTACACAAGTACAAAAATTAATTAGGTGGGGGTAGTGGAAGAGGGGATTTAAAGGGAGAGGGAGAACGGTGGGAGGAGTCAACATTACTTGGAAACATCGTAAGTAAAGATAGTTAAGATCTGACGATGTGTCTGTGACGATCTGCCGGATCTGCCCTGATGATGGACACTGCAACGCTGTCCGAAACGTCGGCTAAAGAAGGAGATAGCGCAACAAGACATAACACCTCAAAAACAAACAATTAAAATGCTTTTGGCCGTGAAAATTCAAAAAAACTTATCTTTACTTACGATGTTTCCAAGTAATGTTGACTCCTCCCACCGTTCTCCCTCTCCCTTAAAATCCCCTCTTCCACTACCCTAAAGAAGGAGATAGCGCAACACGGCATAACACCCCAAAAAAAAACAATAAAAATCGTAAGTAAAGGTGATTTACATGGTGTTATCATTTTATTAACTAAATTGATTTTAGATTTATTTTTTTGTTAATTTCTAAAGTTTCTAAAGTGCAAAAATTCAAATATGAATTTACATTGCATTTTACTTAGTATTTTCTTTTTTAAAGCTATGGCCTGACTCTTGATTGTTAGCAAACTTGGAGTAGTTATTATTTCGTAAAAAAAGTTCATGTTTCCTGATTCTAGTTTTAAAATTTCAAGTAGTCATCCCTACATACTGTGTGTCACAATCTTTACATTCTAAAGTGTACATCCCATTTTTTCCCATTTATTAGAAACATCCTTGTTATTAATCAATTTTTTATTTTATAATTAGTATAGAAAGCTGGAGAAATATGATCTGGTAATATGCGGGATATTTTTAAAGATAAATCGCCTGTATAAAGAAGTTTTTTTTTATATATTAGGTTGTTACTAGGTTTGATGTTATTATTACCACCATAAATATAATTCTTTGTTAAAAATTTTGCTTGCTTCTTATTAGAATTAGGCGGTTAATTATTTCAGGTTTATATTCGTTGTTTAGGGCTATCTGTTTTATAATGTTAATATCATTATTATAATTATCATTGTTTAAAGGGACATTAATAGCACGATGTATGATTGAGTTGAAGGAGACAAAGGGTGAAATGAAGTAGACGGTATAACACAATCAGTGCGTGTAGGTTTTCTGTATACATATATTAAATACACACTTATTATTATCTAAATAAATTGATATTTAAGTCTACGAAATTTAAATTGTAGTTATCATTAAGTCCCAGTGTAAATTTTATATTTTGGTGAAGGTTATTAATAAAAGTGAGAAAATTGTCTAATTGTTTGTTACTACCCGACCAAATTGCAAACACGTCATCAACATACCTATACCATTCCAAGACATTAGATAATAGGGAAAGTCCACAATAAAATAATTTGTTTTCAAAGGAGTTCATAAATATTTCAGCAAACAATGGAGAAGCAGGATTCCCCATCGAGAGACCATTATGTTTATATAATTTATCATTAAAGGTAAAATAGTTTTGATTAATGCAAATTTCCAAGAAAGCGGACATTTCCTTCACAATGGTTCGATCTAAATGGGAATTATTTAAAATACTAAAATTAGGTTTTTATATTCAATAGTGGGAATGCTGGGAAACAGATTAACAACGTCAAATGAAACTAATTTAATGTTGCTAGGTTGTTGTTTAAATCTTTGATTTTATTGATTTACTCAAAACTGTTTTTAATTGAGCGATGTGATGTGAATAGATTATTGGATTTGAACAAAGATACAAATTTAGAACATATATTATAATTGGGGCTTGAATAAGCAGAAACAATAGGTCTGATAGGGATATCTTGTTTATAAATTTTCGCCAAACAATACAGTTTAGGTGGCTGAGGATTGGTTAATACTAGAGTATTATACAGCTCTAGATTGTCTCGTTGACGTCTTCTTGAAACTTCTTTGTGGGGTCTTTTGAAAGGGTTGTAAAAATAGCACTATTTAAAAAATCTTCTACTTTATTAACCTAGTTCGTTTTGTTTAAAATCACTATGGAGTTACCTTTATCAGCTTTAGTTAGAGTGAGATTATTTTCGACATTGTTCACGTTTTGTCCTCCTCTTTGCGCTACCAAAGGGATGGCGATGTGATGGGTAGCGAGCCTCATCGACACTTGTGTCGGCCATTCCCTTCCTCCAAGGACTACATATAATAACTACCTTAACCTCATAAGAACACCGTTACACATATTCAAACGTACAACTAATAACCCTCCACACAGCATCCTCAAAGATGACATAGGCCCTGAGGGAAATTATTTTCCTCAGGGCCTCCTGTGTGGAGTTAATGTAAAAAAAAAAAAAAAAACAATAGTGAAAATCAAAACAAACAATTTACTGCACTGCACTAACAACTTAATCAACTAACACTAAAGAAAAAACATATAATGTCTTATCACCATAAATGTTTTTATATCATCGTAAGACGTTTATATTTTTGTAAAGTTCTTATATCATTGTAAAATGTTTGTGTCACACATAATGTCTTAACACTGTAAATCACTCCCTCTTATGGAACGCAGTATGCGGGCTCCAAACGATGTCATCCTTCTGTGTGCGCGGGGGCGGGTTATGCAGCTCATAGTGCAGAGGCCACCAGATGACTCTTAGTTTCTCTTTCTTTCTGCGAAAAGCCGCTCCAGTGGCCGAAGCAACGGACAGGTCATAACGGTCATAATTTATGGTCATTATTTTGGGCATGTAGAGCGAATGAGCGAAGAAAGTTTTGTAAGAAGAATATACAACGCAAATGTGAATGGTAGAAGAAGTCGGGGACGTCCGAGGAAGACATGGCACGATCAAGTGAATCAGATACTTGAGTCAAGCCATATCAAAAGTCAGAATAATAGAAGAGAATGTATGAGACAATGTATGAATGAGAGTGAAGCAAAGAGTGTGTGCCAAGACCGAGTTGTTTGGCGGCCCGTCATCTCTGCCTACCCCTGCGGGGAAACGGCGTGATGGTTAGTTAGTTAGAGATTATTTTCTTTTACGGTTTTTTTATACTGTTTGGTTTGTTTTTCAATATTTTTGTGGTTGTTATTGTAATTATTTTTAAGTTTTTTTTTGATGATTTTAGAAGATTTATGTTTAATAGATTCTGAGCATTTGTAGAGGGCTTGATCCATGTCAGCAGCAAGTATTTCGACGTTATGAACTCATCTTGAATGTTATACTCAAGTCCTTTAAAGAGTAAGCACTTTTCTTTGATGGTTAATACGTGATCCGACAGATTTATTATTCTTTCATTAAATTTATGGTTAGAAAAGACAATATTATTAGGTAGGGGGTTTTACACGCATCTAGTTTTTTGGAAGCGAGAATAAGATTTTTTAGTTTCTTACGTAAGTTGATTTTCTTTTTGAATGCAATTCACTGGCACAATTTCTGACTTTATGTATGTAAACTGTTAACAAGTTCAGTATGTAAAACTTTTAGCAAAACTTGTATATTATCTTTGATGTAGAACCACGATTTTATTTCTTCCTTCAACCACATTTTCTTTGCAAAAAGAATTGATTTGGAAGCTGATGAACTGTTGTTTTTAGTTTTTATATTTATATAATTTGGGAACACTTTATTTTTCACACACATTTGATTAAAATATATATTAAGAGACATAATTCTGTACTTGCACATAAGTTTTAAATAATATTTGCCTTGGTATGCTGTACTAGCGTTCATAATTTTTTGTATTTCTTGGGCATTAACTATGTAACAATTTCTAAACATTTTGTTTGAAGAGTTTTAATTTTCAATGTACATTTGTTACTTTAATTTTAAATTTTCTGAGACCAGTTTTGACACATCCGTGTCATTCACAAGCAAACTTAAAAATTCTATACAAGTATAAAAATTAATTAGGTGGGGGTAGTGGGAGGAAGGATTTTGGGGGAGGGGGAGAACGGTGGGAGGAGTCAACATTATTTGGAAACATCGTAAGTAAAGGTAATTTACATGATGTTATTATTTTATTAACTAAATTAATTTTAGATTTAATTTTTTTGCTAATTTCTAAAGTTTCTAAAGCGCACAAATTAAAATATGAATTTACATTACAATGAATAAACTTAGTATTTTCTTTTTTAAAGCTATGGCCTGACTCTATTAGATGGTTAGCAAACTCGGGGTAGTTATTAACAAATGTACATTGAAAATTAAAACTCTTCAAACAAAATGTCTAGAAATTGTTACATAGTTAATGCCCAAGAAATACAAAAAATTATTTAATCTCTTTTATCTTCCAAACACTAGTGGTTTTGTTGCCTCTCTTCCCTTTAGCTGGAGATCGCGCTAGACCAATAGATGTTTTACATGTTGTATGAAGGAAATAAATACGTTTGTACGACATATCCGAATCCGAATTGTTTTCTGCTAATTGCATATTTAATTCTTTTTCGGTCAGCTTCGTGTTGTTGTGAACATTTTTCATAAAATTGATATTTATCAGATAAACTGTAAAAGATATCTCTAATTTTTTCTCTCTGACTGAAGCGTTTGTGGCACTAATGTGTTTGTAACACTTTAAATGGCATGTTAACATGCAGAGACCTTTGTCCGTCTCTGCTGTGTGAATATTACTTTTTTTATCGACATATTCATGTCGTCCAGTATGCTGTTTTATTTAGTTTTTGTTCTATGTTTTTTTGTTCTATGGATTTCATTTTCGTTTCGTTGTCAACGATTGTTTCTCTGGTGCAACTATCACAGTGTCCTTATCAATGGGGAAGATGAAGAATCATTTAAATAAACAATAGCTTAGTCATCATCGCCGGCCGCAATATCGAAGTTCAAAATTCTTTTAACTTTGTCAACTCTGTAACAAACAAAAAAATAAAACATTGTACAGAAATGACCTTTACCGTTCTTTCCATGTAAATGACGCATTAAAAATTAAAGTACTTCTATTACTTCTTTAGTAGCAAATTCACTTTTGGTGTCATTTTAATAAAATTAAAACAAATCACTTTGCATAAACCACTTATTTCATCTACATTATCAACATAACACATAAATAAATAAATAAACACATGGTTTTTTCCATCAGCATAAAATGGTGTTTTAATTTTATAAAATTAAAAATTCATCCGATTGCGATGAAACTTTGCGGATTTGATGTGCGCTTGTGTCGCTCTTCACAGAGAAAAAAAAATTGCCTTCTTTTTAAACACCTGGGGTCTCAGAAGTTGCGTATGATCTGTAGCTATTCGAAAACATAAAAACAAATTAAATTGGTGTTCACTGGCGTGCGCACAACAACTCATCAAAGTTTCATCACAATCGGGTGAATGATATAGGATATAATTTCATGACGCCAGATCTCACCATTATATACAAAACCTTTGTGGGTATGCGTACTACAAATAACCACAGGTTCATAGCAATCGGATGAATGGTAGAATGGTATAGAATAGGAACGCATATGAGACAAGCGAAGTAACATTGATTTTTTATATAATAAGATAATCGAAATCCACAATGTTATTATAACCACCCCATAGCCCTAGCTGTAAGAACGATCAGTTGAAATAATTTCCGGAAAAAATTCGGTTTATGGGAGGCGGTCCCAGAACATTTTTTTTTTTTTATTTATACTAATTATGGGCCGGAAAATCCGAATGTGAAAGAATTTTTTGTCGGAAAGCAATATTAACTGAATTAAACGACTTTAAAATTTTTCTATACACTGACACAAAAGCACGTAATTTTTAACATATTCTGACATTTCAAGTCATATAAAAACAAGAACTATACTAATTATGTGCCGTAAAATCCGAATCTGAAAGAATTAGGCGTCGGCAAGCAATATTAACTGAATTAAACGACACTGACACTTTCTAAACACTGAACACTGATTACGAAATACGCCATTTTGAATGCACCCCGACACTAAAGTCATAGAAACATACCTTATAAATCGCCAAAATCATCTTCGTCCGTAGTATCTTTATCAAATTCGCTAGTCTCGAAGGGTTCCTGTTGATTGCGCGGGTCATATAAGAGTCCAGCTAAGCGGTAAAACTCCAGAGTGGGATCTTGCAGGCGTTCTTTGCAACTTTTCAGAAACATGTATCGAGCCTTACCAAACTTGGATTCGTCAATTTCTACGATCTTACCAGGTCCACCGATCTTTTCTAAGCGACCAAAGTAAGAAGCAAGTATAACTTCCCGGCAGAAAGAGGACCAATCTACTAAGGCTTCCTGCGCCAGCTCTAGCTGTAAGCCAGTAAGCCGTAAAGACGCACCTTGCACCCAAAAATTAACGAATCCAAGAATTTTCCAAATTGGCAAATGAGACCTTGCAAAAAACGTCCCGGTTCGAAACCCCACCCTTTTGTCGCACCGTTTAGCCTTCTTCTTGTTTTGCGTCTTCTTGTTGCCATGGCAAGTCCATCGAAAACCATCAACACTAAAAAAAACCCTTTCTTTAACACACTTTATAAAATAGAATATTCGCAGATAAAAAAAAATGCAATAACAATGTAAATAAAACCTCACCGATCTTCTTCCGACCTCAACTTCAACGCTTGCCCGCAATCCATACAATTATAAGTGCCACTTTGAGGAATGAGGCCCCATTCCACTAACTTCTCTAACATTTGGTTTTTATCCCCACAAATCTCATAAATTTTCACTATATTCATAATTACGTTGAATTCACAGCGACTCACCAACAAAGTACCGGCTACCGGAAACCGGAAACAAATGTACAAAAACACGTGCCGGCAGTGTTACCAACTATCAAAAATATTTATCCCTAAAACGAAATAAAAAAATTAAAATATTATTAACGTAAAACTTTAAGCCACGATACCTCCTCACATGATAATTCATCACATAACACATTAACCTGATGAATTAAGACTATCTCAACGGCCATATTCTTAAACCAAAAGTATGAAAATTCGTAGTCTTAAAAAGTTGTTACCTAGACCGGTCACCAATATCAATGTTATTATATAAAACCTAACCTAACCTAACCTAACCTAACCTAACCTAACCTAACCTAACCTAATCTAACCTAACCTAACCCAACATGGTTTGTGCCCCTTTATACCGCCTGCTCGCGTCAATTTAAAAAAACATCCCAGTTTTCAAGTAGTTTAGCGGCTACGCTAGGTTTGTATAACATGGTTTGTGCCCCTTTATACCGCCTGCTCGCGTCAATTTAAAAAAACATCCCAGTTTTCAAGTAGTTTAGCTGCTACGCTAGGTTTGTGTAACATGGTTTGTGCCCCTTTATACCGCCTGCTCGCGTCAATTTAAAAAAACATCCCAGTTTTCAAGTAGTTTAGCGGCTACGCTAGGTTTGTATAACATGGTTTGTGCCCCTTTATACCGCCTGCTCGCGTCAATTTAAAAAAACATCCCAGTTTTCAAGTAGTTTAGCTGCTACGCTAGGTTTGTGTAACATGGTTTGTGCCCCTTTATACCGCCTGCTCGCGTCAATTTAAAAAAACATCCCAGTTTTCAAGTAGGTTAGCGGCTACGCTAGGTTTAGGTAGCATGGTTTGTGATACAAAAGTGAGTAAAATTTATAAAAAGTAAGTACTTAAATTATAAACATGTCATTTTACGTTATTGATATTACTGCTTAATGGCAACACTTAATTTTATGTGATGTAACATCTTTATTCTTTTTCTATGGTTTTCATGTGTTAAAATGCTTTAAAGATGACTTGTGTTTATTGAAAATTTTTTCGTTTTTTTTTTTACTTAAAAAATTAATTTTCAATGTAAAAAAAAAAATTTCAATGTAAAAAAACTTGTCTAAAAGCCTTTATTCATTTTATTTTCAGAATTTCGTCAAAGTAGTGCTTACGTACCTAATACGCATGTTATTTATTTTACTTAACTTCTAGCTAATCGTTATTTTATGGTAATGATAAATATATACGAATAGAGGTTTGTTAATATTATAATTCTGTTAATATTATAATTATTATTATTTATTATAATTCGTAATAACCGTGGCCACCTAGATCGAAAAATTACCCTTAAATTATAAACATGTTATTTTACGTTATTGATATTACTGCTTAATGGCAACACTTAATTTTATCTGTTGTAACATCTTTATTCTTTTTCTATGTTTTCAAGCGAATTCGAGTGTCAAAGTCCTTCAAAATGTCTTCTTTTTTTTCTGTGTATAGCAAATTTTAAAGTCGTGTAGTTCAGTTAATATTGCTTTCCGACAAATAATTCTTTCAGATTCGGATTTTCCGGCACATAATTAGTATAGTTCTTGTTTTTATATGACTTGAAATGTCAGGATGTGTTAAAAATTACGTGCTTTTGTGTCAGTGTATATAAAAATTTTAAAGTCGTTTAATTCAGTTAATATTGCTTTCCGACAAAAAATTCTTTCACATTCGGATTTTCCGGCCCATAATTAGTATAAATAAAAAAATAAAAATGTTCTAGGACCGCCTCCCGTAAACCGAACTTTAGCCAAAGGTTTTATCAAAAAAAAGTGCGTATTAACCGTTGACGTTCGTTTCGAATATTTACCGCCTTTTCTAGAGTGTTCAAAAACGAACTGGGGCAAAGATATATTAAGAACTATTAGTGTTTCGAAGCTTTTTCACAGCAAGGGTATCTAATTACATTTTGGGGATAGATGTTTCAATCTTCACGTTTAAATGGTCTAGATCAGTTTCTCTTGAGATGGTATCTTTGGTATCGCCGGGTTCAGCTCTGATTACAGGAATTTCAGTGAACTGATTCTGTTCCCAGGAACCAGGAATATACAGAAATTCTAATAATGGACTGAGATCAACAATAATTGTCAAATTGATCAGAGGAATTAGAGGTAATATTGTATAATCATCAAGCAGGTACTCTGCGATTGTCTTTGTGATTTTATTAAAATTTCGAGAAGGAAGAACTAATCAACTAATTCAACTAATAAAAATAATTTAATTTATTTGACAGTGACACTGACAGTCCCAGGTCATAGATATTATTTCATATAACACCCGGGTGTAGTGATGGACATAAATTGAAATAACGTTCCCAAAAAAAAAACTTTGCGAATAAGATAAAATGTTTCTACATCACTGCTATTTATCGAATCACTGGTAGTCTATGGTTCAAAGATTTATATTTCTATGCCTTCTACCAGCTTCTGTTTTCTAAGCTTGATTCTGGTTGATTTGGATTATATGTCATCAATGTCATCCAAGATTATTATATTAGAATGTCATTCATTTTGAATTATACTATATTGGATAGTGTTAATTTTTTCGTGGTAAGCCATTGTAATGTTTGCGAATACAACAAACTTCTTATTGGACATTATTTAATAATGTCGGCTGCATCATTGCCACGCTGGGTGTTGAGGTTATGTTTTACCGAGCTGTCACTTCTGTAAATATTATGTAGCAATACGTTTTTAAATGTTATATTTTCATCGTTATTGATTCATCGTCAGAATTTAAAAAATCAATTAATCGGCTGCTTCAGAATTACATTTTAAAGGCGATGCCGAATTACGGAGAAACTGTCAATTTTTGAACAGTTTATTTTCCCGCCAATAAAACCTATAATTGTGGCTTGTATTATGATGGAAGACGTAGTTTTTTTACAGTTTTAGGGTAGAAGAAGAGGATAGACTCAATTTTTCAGAAGAAAAAATATAAAAAGGTCAAGAAATTTAGAAATTTGTCGTTGTAAAACGATGATAACTATTTTTCGCCCCAATTGAAGACTAAGTAAGAGAATAAAATATGGTTGGAAATAGAAAATATTGGTCTCTGAATGAATGAAGCCAGATAAGTAACCTTCACCTTAATATGCTTTGGCCATTCATCTCAATTGATTATGTGCAAAGGTAGCGACATTGGCAACTCGGGCAACTTTGAGTAGTGTTTTTCGTTATTTTTTTTTGGGGTAGAAACGTATTTAAGTAGTGTTTGTTTGTAGAGCTCCCGCAATTGAAGATTCAAAAAGTGAATGAACCAAAGATCGGCTAGTTCATGCTATTAGCTAAGTCCTCGTCTTTTTGATAGAATAGCTGAATACGCATGTTCCGTCGTCTCACAGGGGCAGTATCGGTATCGTCCGTACCGAATCGATAAAAACCCTTCGCAAAAAAGTCCCTCAATGGCTACGTTGCAAACCTAGTGTTATTTACTTGTCTGCGGAGGGTCTCCGGTTTATGTCGATTCGTTAGCGAACCAGTGGAATGAAGGGCTTAGTACGAACACATCAACATACTGCAACATTACTCCGCTAAAATGATGTTACGTTATTCGAACCAGAGCCTGTTTTTCTTTCTTTTTAAAACAGAAAAAATATGTGTCCATTAATTACACCTTTTTGTATTTTGACAGCCGGCGAAGGATGTGCGCTACGTGTCTATAAATATCCAGTTACAATGAAGTAATAACAACGATGAATCGTAGCCTCTTGCTGCCTGTCTAAAGAGAATGTAAGTTTGTAACCAGTTAGAAGAACTCTCTATCTTATGAGCACTTCCTCTCACATCCATTTTGAATACCCTAAAACAATATTTTAAATATTGATGACCTTGGCGCATTTCGGCCTCTCCAGTGTTGTGACATTCGTTGACTCCACGCGTTCTGATTCCATTGATTTTCCAGTGATCCAATGTTCTTGCTAGTATAAATTCATTGTTCTTTGTTTAGACTTGTTGAAAGCCTTTTTCGCTTTCGCGGAGCGTTGAAATTTTTTTCCATAGAGAGATTTTTGTAAAAAGATATTTACAGTAAATAGTTATTATCGTATTCCCATCCAGCTATAGAATCCAAAACAATTGATCTGATCTCTTTATTTTATTACAATATTTAAATATATATATCTCGCCAGGCATACACACAACAGACTATGCTATTTCTATCTCCGATCGACGTTTTCGATGACCAGGTGTTTTGCTGAGTGAAATCTAAGACCCAGGAAGTGAAGTCTTCTTTGCTAATCGAAGTGTTTATTTTTTCTCGAGCTTAATATACGTAGAAATGTATTTTTCAATCTCTTATTTTGTTGCAGATGTAATATTAACCTTCCTTCATGAGGTTTATTTATGTGCGTGACCTGGAATTGAAGATGAATTCCGTTTTATCGGATATTTCTATCGTTAAGGAAGAACAAGATAGCAGTGCAAGTGATAGTGCAGAAAATTACTGTGAAATTAGCTATCCAGAAGGATTACCAGGTGAAAATACGAATATTGTCAAAAAAGAATGTGATGCCATTGATACGGGAGAAACTGTTGAAAACACACAATTTTTGCCAAAACCTCACGAAATCAAGACAGAACTAAGTGATTTTGCAATTAAATTGGAACCTGCAGCATTTTATGAGAGTGTTGATGAACATAACACTGATAATCATTTGAACTCACTCAACGATATGGCGAATTACAATACAATGATAAAATTACCCCAGCCATCTAGTTCTGCCATCAAATCGGAACCAGATAACGCATTTAGTGGGGAATGTAACGAATGGAACGAAGTATTGTTTACAAACCCCGAATTTAAGGAATTTCCTGGAGGTCATGATTTCGTATGTGGTAAAGTGATTTAATTTATTTATGGGAATAAACGGTTTAAAATAATTTTATTACTTAATTATGCTTTAAGTACCATCAATTACGCAATCTTTTAAATAAAACAAAGGGCACATTTATATAATATATTCTATATCGATCGAAATGACAATCCGGTCTTCTTCAAAAATTCGAACAATGGGGTATTTCCATGTTTTTTTATAGCTTAAAAATATTAAGCGAAAAATTGCGATGATTATAGGATTTTTAATTTATTTTTTTGTTGACGAATAAATTTTCTACAGCGAGTTAAAGTTCCCCATTTTTGAATTACCGCTAAAATGATATTTTGGGGCGTGGCTATCGTGTGACGTCATGAGTGCGGATGCTCAATGAGAGTGTTTATTTAAGCTGGTTCAGCTGAGCTACGCTTGTGACGTCACAAACCTATTTGCAAAAAACGGGCCGTTTTGATTTTGTCAGTTTTAGAGCGTTTTTAAAATCATAATTGAATGAAAACATAAAAAACTAGCATTTTTAGTAGGATTATTAAAATCAGAAAAATGATAATTAAATATTCCGTACATTTTCAACAGAATCCCTCGTTCGTGGAAATACCCCAAAGTTAATTTTCAAGTTCTGTGAAAATTCTATAAAAGTTTTGCTATTATATAAGTTTTGATCAATTGTTTCACATAACTGGAATAATAACAGAAATTGAATAGAACTTTCAAAGGATTTGAATTTTAGCTTCGAAATTTTATGAATTGTGAAATTCTGTTAAACAACCAGTCTTAAGTGACCAGCTCGGGCACGGGGGCTCCATCGACACCAACGTTAAGTTAGCATCAGAAGCTGGACGTATTGTACAGAGCCCGCAGATATTTTAATGTTAGAAATTCTCTGGAAGGAAGGAAACATGGATAGCCTAAAACTCACAGCAGCAGGATGATAGTGTCACTTGTATTCCAATATCTTTGCACCGATTAACACCAGTTATCACTTTGAAGTTTGTTTATCAAATAAGTCAATCGACCAAACGAAACAGATCATAGGACACGGCTGTCACTTTGAAGACTGTCAAGGCACTCGACTTCACAGGTGTAGGTAGGAAAAAATGTGGGTAATAAGGATAATAATAATAAGAATAATAATCCCTAACATTAATAGTACTCAAATGCTAACCCTGTACAAACCACGTGTGCGCCCCGTGATTGAATTTGGCAACCACTTCTGGTCAGGAGCACCAAAAATACCTGAAAAAACCCCGACTGTAGTTCCATTTGATAGATTCTCCTATCTTAACAATCTTGCAATTGCAATCTTTAGAAGATAGACGTCGAATGAGAATGCTTTCCTTGTTCTACCGATATTTTAATGAAAGATGCTCCGAGGAACTAGCGTTTGATACCTTCGGCACCGGTGCACTGTCGGGAAACTTGCGCCCAACTGAAACTGCAAACAACCGTATGCAGTTGACATTTGTCACGAGAACGGGGTTCTTGAGTTCAACAGCTCGGCCGTGGAATTATTTGCCGGCCTCTAAAGATTGCAACTGAAATTTTTTTCCTCCCTTCTCCAACATGGGCAACTTCAAAATCCAGGTTCACTCCTTCCTTTCCTCATAAATCCTACACATAGCATACCCAAAGGTAAGATAGGCTATGAGGGTAATTATTTTCCTTAGGACCTACTGAGTAGAGTTATTGTATATATATATATATTATGTAATTATTAAGTAGCCTTATGTCTTTTCCAGAAAACAGCTTGAGATCAGAAAAAACCCCGTTGGTTTGCCCAAAATGCAGTCAGTCATGTTCATCCGCATTTGTGTTAAAGCTGCACCTGTTGACTCACACAAATAGCCCGTTCTCATGTTCTGAGTGCGCATTCACTCATCCAAGACTGTTCTACTTCAAGCAGCACCTGTACAAACACACCGGAGAGAACCCGTTTTCGTGTCCCGAATGCAAATACACCTGCGCGAGGAGCTGGAGACTGAAGGATCACATGCTCTCCCATACGGGGGAAAGAGCATTTTCTTGCAACAATTGCTCTTTCACCAGCCCAAGAAAGCAAACCCTCATTGACCACATGTTCCGGCATGCCGGCAAGAAACCTTACGCGTGTTCCATATGCTCTTACACGTGTTTCCGTAAAGGACATTTGAAGTGTCACATGGTTATTCACGATGAAGAGAAACGTTTTGCCTGTAACGTGTGCGAGTATAAAAGTTTTAGGAAAATTAACCTGCGAAATCACATGACACTTCACAACGGAGATAGGAATACCATCTGTTGCTCCTCGTGCGAATATAAATGCGGAAACCCCGTGGTCTTAAGAGAGCACATTTTTAAAACTCACGCTGCTGAGAAGCCATTCGCCTGTACTGAATGCCCTTACACGACAGTGCGAAAGGCACATCTCAAACTTCACATTCTGACGCATACCAAGGAGAAACCCGTCAAATGTGCTGAGTGCAGCGCACGCTTCACGCGACCTCAAGGTCTTAAACAACACATTTTAATGTGTCACAGTGATGTACATCCATATGCGTGCGCTCAGTGCAACTTTACATGCAAGCAGAAGAATTTGCTCAATACCCACTTGGCAGAGGCACACGGCGCTGAGAAGCCCCTGTCTTGCGTCGAGTGCCTATTTAAATGTTTTGAAAAAGGCACCTTGAGACGCCACAAGCTCACCCACAGCAAACCAAACAAATGTACTGAGTGCAACTTTACGTGTGGACTCAAAAAGTCCTTGGTCAACCATATGTTCAGCCACAGCGGTGAAAGAAAACCGAACCAGTGTTCTGACTGCAATTACTCGTCATTTTTAGCTGTCCACTTAAGAAATCATATTAAAACTCACCATTTAACTTCAAAAACACTCCCAAGCTGCGACAAATGCAGTTTTATAACTACCAGTAAGGCTAACCTTACTAAACATAAACGGAAGCACCTTTAAATCATCATGAATTAACGTTAGGAATTTTCTATATAATTATATTATAAATGTACGTTTTTTTCTACCACCCTTACAACTTATTTTTATTATTATTTTTCTTAAAATATTTTGTTTCTTTTTTAAGACCTATAGAACATTTACTTACTTTATAAAAAAAGTTTGTTGACCTTTGTATCCTCCTGGAATGCTATAGATAACTACCGCCGGTGACGGCTTGCTTTGTAATCCACATGGCAGAACGGACGTTCTGGCCCAGCATAGCATGACAAGAGGAGGTATGGTACTGCTGAGTGATATCTTCAGATCTCTTGAAATTTTCGATGTTGGCCTTGAAGGTTTCAAGAGTCATTTTAGGCATGAATTCGAAAATATATTGTTAATTTATTTATGTAAATTGTTTCATGTGTATTTTAATAGGATTATTTAAATCTGTAAAACAGAATATTAAATAATATATTTATTTAATCGTGTCAATATACATATTATTTTGCATTTATTAAAATTGTATTTTCTTGTCTTAATTCTGTAGGTGAGTACCGTTTCCAGTTTCTTGTTCCATTTTTTCTTAATACTAAAATACCTATATTTAATTCATATGTAGGTAAAATTTCCCAGCTGATACTAAACTTAATGACACAAGAATCCATTCTCATGTTCTGAGTGTAATTTATTTTCAATACTCGAATTTCTTGTCCAACTCAACAATTTGTATAAAACCGTTCGGTGTAGTTTGTTTTCTTTTAAAAATTGATGCTTGAAGATAACTAACCATCACGCCTTTTCTACGCAAGGGTAGGCAGAGAGGACGGACCGCCAAACAACTCGGTCTTGGCACACACTCTTTGCTTCATTCACATTCGTACATCTTCTCATACATACTCTTCTATTGTTCTGACTCTTGACATGGCCCGCCTCAAGTATCTGATTCACTTGATCGTGCCATGTCTCAATTTTTGAAAGACATTTAAAACAGGAGAATAATTCCTATGTTCCACCACTGAATTAATCAACATACTTGTAATTTGAGGGCACGAATCATGGAATTCGAAATACAGTTTGGTTTAGTTTCAACATAAAGTTGGCTTTTTTCCCGAAGAGCTTCAGTGTGTAAGTCTACCTGCATGAATTTCGGGAATGTGAAATAGTTGCATTAAGAACCCGGGAATGATTTCTTCTAGTGCTGATTAAGAGAGATGCAAGTGAGCTCTTGATGTTTCAAGTACATTTTTCTTTGGCTTACAATAAGTATTGCGTATTGTTTCTTCAGTAGTCTCATGTCTGGGGTTTTAATATTGAAAACCATTTCACATTAATTTACTTCTGCTGACATGTATTGGTTTCATAGTGCTTTCACACAAACGAAGTATTGAAATCCGTAAGTCTAAACTTAAACTTTAGGTCGCACAGTTTACACCCGCGCTGTGCAAGCGGGTTCCCCACAGAGCATCGGACCATCCCAGTGCATTGTGACCACAATAGTTTTCAGAAGTTTGGGTTATATTTCGTTGCACCATTGCAAATTTCTAATGCTTTCGCAAGAATCGATCAAATCATAAATCAAAAGACACATCGGAGGGAAACCGTTTTGGTGTTCAGAATGCACTGTGAAGTTAAAGATTTTTTTATTTTTTTTTTATTTATTTCTATATATTACAGTTTTTACCTTATATATTTAATATTTTAACATAATATATTTTGGAAAACATTTTTACATATTAATTAAAATAACATTTTATTATGTTGGGTGTAAGGTAGGTTTGAGAAGGTGAAACTGTTGGTTTATAATGTTGTATGTTTCGTGAACACCTCACTAGGAGAACCTGTGCTGAGGTGTTTTACGTGTTTATGATTCAGTGTGACAAGTACAGGTATTTATGGTTTTTTTTTTTTTTTTTTACATTTTACTGGTAATGGATAATTTAGAAGAAAAAAAAAATATCTATAAAGTATATATAAATATATATGAATAGTTGTTAAATTCTTGCAAGATATGTTTATTTATTTTACTATTTTTTATAGTTTTGTTATGTTTGGTTAGGGATTAGGAAATTTTGTATAAAGTGAATATCTTGATTTTTGATCCAGGACAGTGGCGTACCGTGGGGGGGGCGGGGGGGGCGGCCCGCCCCGGGCGGCACTTTTGGGGGGCGGCAAAATTTCACAATCAATAATCATCTTGTAAAAATTTGGATTGGGGAAGTCGCGGGTTCTATTCTCGCGTCAGGACTTAAAAGTTTTTTCTAGTTTATAGTTTCTTAACATCTTTCTTAAGTTTTATATACTGTTAAAATCAAAATATTAATGACAGACGTTTTGTTTTTATTTCTAACACATACATTATTTTTAAATAAAAATGTAAATGGCAACAGTATCATTTTAGCTCTAATTGATAGTCGATTTGTGTTTTATATTCGTGAAGCTTTGTGCGCCCTGCTGAAAGCGCACAAAAAATTATACTTATACGGTTTTCTTCCACGTATATATCACGGTGATATATTTTAAATTTATTATCACAGAAAAGTTAAATAGCTGACAGGTGTGTGCATACTTATTCGAATTGCAGTTATAAAATTCTAGATGCACACTATCTATGTGCTGCCAGAATCAAAGCAAAACCATTTTTATGTTCTGAGTGAAGTTTTAATTCACCGCATACATATTTAATTAAAAGCAGTTTTGTGTTCAAAATGTATAATTCCAGTTGTGGATTCATCTGACGACACATTTCGAAGGAAAAAATTATATTATTTAAAGTGCTTTATTAAATTCTTGCAGACAATTTATGTGCCGACAGAATCAAAGAAAAAACATTTTCATGTTCCGAGTGTAGTCTTAATTCACCGCTTAGAGATTTAATTAAAACCCCTTTTGTGTTCAGAATGTAAAATTCCAGTTGTGAATTCATCCGACGACACATTTCGAAGAAAAAACTTGAAGTGCTTAATAAAATTCTTCCAGACAAGTTTTGTGCCGCCAGAGTCAAATAAAAACCTTTTTCATGTTCTGAGTGTAGTTTTAATTCACCGCATACAGATAAAATTTAAGCCAGTTTTATTGTTCACAATGTAAAATTCCAATTGTGTATTCATCTGCTGACATATTTCGAAGGAAAACATAACTTTTTTCGAAGTGCAAATATAAATTTCTAGTTGCAGACAATTTATGTGCTGCCAGAACCAAAGAAAAACCGTTTTCACGTTCTGAGTGTAGTTTTAATTCACCGCATACAGATTTAATCAATAAATATTTAAAAAAAAAAAAAATTAAAAAAGGATCACTACCCCCCCCCCCCCCCCCCCCCCCCTCCTCCCTGAAGAAGTACCTATATAGGGGGGGGGCGGCAAAATTTTCCGCCGCCCCGGGCGGCTGATACCCACGGTACGCCACTGATCCAGGATGTGATATGTTTTTTGTGAATGTTTGTGTATGTATGTGTAGTTAGTAGTTGTTTTAGAGTAATGGGCATATAATTAAAAAGTTTGGTTGCGTAATACTGAAAATGTCTTTGTCCGTGTGTGGTGTGTGTTATCGGTATGTTCAGGGTTACATTTGTTAAGGATCTTGTTTTTTTATTGTTTTCGGTTGCATTGGAATATGGAGTTTGTTTTGGAGGAGGTGTAGCAGAGCAGATTTGGCATAAAGTTGTTTTATTGACATGACTTCTAATGTTTTGTAAATTTCGCTTGAATCTGTGTAGAATAGCACTTGCAGGATTAGTTTTATTATGGCTTTTTGTATCTTTTGAATTGGGTCAATTGCTATATTTGTAGCACTTCCCCAAGCCAGTATTCCATATGTGGCAATGGATTGACAAAGTGCGAAGTATATGGATCTGAGTATTGTTAGTGGGAAAATGTTTTTAATGGATTTTATTAGGTGCATGACTCGTTTTAGTTTATTCGTGATGAAGTTTATGTGGTCAGTCCAGCGTAAGTGTGTATCAATAATAACCTCTAGGTACTTTGTTTGTTTGACCCTTTCAATATGCTCGCATTGACAATTGGATACAGTTTGTTCACAGTCATGCAGAAACAGGTCTATGTTTGATGGAGGTTGACCTCTTTGTGTAATACTATGTGTGATGTATTTTGTTTTGATTGTATTAATGGTAAGAGTATTACTGTTTAGCCATTTTTTAACAATTGACAAACTTTTCTCTGCTATTTTAAATACCTCTTTCCATGTGGCAGCTTGACAGAGAAGAACTGTATCGTCAGCGAAGGTCACGATTTTACCTTCAATATCAATGTTACACAACTCGTTTATGTAGATGAGGAATAATAAAGGGCCAAGTACACTCCCCTGTGGGACTCCGTATGTAATTAGAAGTGGTTCACTTGTCTTGTTGTCAATTTTAACTTGTTGAGTTCGGTCAGACATGAAGCTTTTAATTAAGTCGAATTCTACTCCATTAATACCAATGTTTTTTAACTTTTTGAAAAGTTTTTCGTGTGAGATTGTGTCGAAGGCTTTACATAGGTCTAAATAAATTGAAATAACTTTTTTCTTAGCGTCAAGATTATGTGTTATGAAGTCTGTAACAGTAGCTATTGCATGTTCTGTGCTCATGTTTTTCCTGAAACCGTGTTGGTTCAACGACAGTATTTGTTTTGTTTCCAGATAGTGTTGAAGCTGTTTTTTAATAGTTTTTTCCAGAATTTTTGAAAAGGTATTTAGTAATGTAATGGGTCTGTAGTTGTTAACATTGTTTTTTTGTCCTGATTTGAAAATTGGAATAATAAGGCCTTTTTTTAATAAGCTTGGGAAAATTCCTTCTTTTAAACTACGATTAATTAAATATGTGAGCGGTTCAAGTAGTTGTTGACTTAAAGTTATGATAGTTTTAGAATCTATACCATCAGGTCCCGTAGTATTGTTATTCTTTAGTGATTGAATTATTTTATTGGTATCGTCTAGTGTAATTTTTCGTAATTTGAAGTGTCTGTTACAATTTTCATTGTTGATGATAGATGTATTGTTTTGGGGTTCCTGAATATCACGTAGAGGCTGTGTAATTTGGATATTTTCAGCTAGGCTAACTCCAATATTTGTGTAGTGTTTGTTGATATAATTGAGGATACTTGTAGGATTGTCGTGAAAGTGGAGTTCTTTATCATCAATGAGTAGATTTTTTATGGTATCATCTTTTTTCTTCTGTGAATATAAACTTTCCCTCAAAATTGACCATACGCTTTTAGGGTCATAGTTTGATGTTATCAGTTGGTTGCGATAGTACAATTCTTTGGCTCTGCGTATTATTAGAGAACAGATGTTTCTGTACCTTTTGTAGAAGAAATAAAGTGAAGTATCATATGGGCTCAGTTTGACTTGTTTGTGTAGTTTGTCCCTTTTTTTAATGCAATTTATGATGCTTTGGGTAATCCATTTTTTAAGCCTAACTTTGCGGTGTGGGATAGATATGTGTATAGTTTTGGTGTTTTGGGTAATGAGAGTTTGTAGATATGTTAAGAAGAAATTCCAGGCCTCTTCCGCCGAGTTAAATTTTGTAAGATGTTCCCATGTTTGATTTTCTAAACAATGATTTATGTTAAAGTAATCAATTATTTTTTTTGTGGTGCTATTTTGGAAAATTGTGTTTCTCGTTGGTGAAGTCAGGCCTATCATAGTTGTGTAGTGATCTGTAATTGTGGATTCGTATACTGCACTACATATTTGACTTTTTGTTTTAACCATAAAGTGATCTATGCACGATTCCGAGTCTTTGGTTACTCTGGTAGGAGTGTTAATGGTGCTTATAATTCCATGTTCTAGAAGCATCAGTTGGTAATCAATATTTTGAGGGTGGCCATTAGGAAGTATGTTTATGTTTAGATCACCAGCAATGATAATGTTTTTGTATGAAGTGAGTTTTTTTAGGTGAGAATCCAGAGCTATTATAAATGGTGTAATGTTATGTGTGGATGGTGATCTGTATATGGCGAGAACACACGTATCGTCGATGATTATTTGTAGGCAGTTATTATTTATCAAGTCGATTTCTGAAACAGAGGCGTTAAGACTATCATGTAAGTACAGAACAATCCCATCATTTTGAGTTTTATTTTTTAATGTGTGATATGCATTATAATTATTCTTATGTTTTTTTGTAAAAGATGTTGATATCCAACATTCCGTTAGGATTATAATTTTGAAATCTGTTTTAAAGTTGTATAAGAGTATGTCAAGTTCGTCATAGTTATGATTAAGTGATCTTATATTTTGGTTAAGTAGTGTAAGAGAATCTGGATTGTTAAAAATAGAATCACAGAGTTTTGTGTCATTGGTTGTATAATGTTGGTGAGAACTATTTAAGTTTATTGAGAGTAGATCAGCCATGATGTTATGTAAATAAGGGTAGTATTTTATGAGGTCTGAGTGACCTTTATTAGTTACATCATTTTTTTTACATCATTTTCATGTCTAATTTGAATAATTTTTTCCCCTGGTCCTTTTCGGACTAGCAGTTTGCCAGTTTTAAACCATACGAATTTAAAATTTTTGTCTTGAGCTGATTTCTTCGTTTTCCGTAGTAGTTCTTTGTAGTATGGTGTCAGCACTTCACTAATATATATGGGGGAGTTAGAATTTAGTGACTTAGCCGTGTTTTTTAACGTTAAAAAAGAGTCCTTAGTTTTTAGGCTGTGGAATGCAGCACATTCAAATTATTGTTCTCATAATCATTGTATGTGTTATTATTTTTATTATAAACGGCTGTTTTAAAGCGCCTGCTCTCAATACAGGTTTTCCTAGTGAGACAGGCATAGGACATCACAAATTATAAGTCTACAATAAATAAAGATGAAATAATAATAAAAAATAAATCACAAGCCTTAGCGGAGGGAAACCATTCTGATGTTCAGAGTGCACTGAAAGATGTCAAAGATTTAAATTGTTGTTTCATTATCAGAAGCCATATCGGGAGATCATTCTAGTGTTAAGAGTGCCCAACAAAAGCATTTCTCCTCGGCCGAAGAATTCATATTTAGCTTCCACGAGTAATCCAGTATCTGAAAACAGCCATTTTTCTTTTCGGCAAATGCAACTTTTTACAAAAAACAATTAATTTAAGTTTATAAACAACAAGGGAAAGAATGCAAAGATTTGTCTAAATATAATATTATTTGTCTTATCCCTGAATAAAAAAAACAACCTGGTGTTGGCTTGAGTTATTCTAAATAAGTAGCAGTGAGGTATGTTGGTTTAATCTAGTTAATGCATCATACTTAACGGATGATAATCGGGCAATTGGTTGAAATTTTGAAAAAACTGGATACGCGGTCGACGTGACCGGTAGAGTGGTTTTTATTTTACGTTACAATTATTTTTGGGAGGAGGATATGGATGCCACCGCCTCGGAAGCATTTATTTTATAACCGATGCTTCTACCACAGATCATCCCAAGGGTTTTGCTACGTTATCGAATACGTCTGCCCACCAGCTGCATGGCGGGTCGGATCGGGAAAGTCTAATTTGAGGAGACTCTTTGACCTCTCCAACTGGTCTCTCTCGAACCATCGTCTTGCACTGCAGTGGGAGGGATGGATTCAGGCCTCCGTCACTCCGGAACACACTGACCGATTCCTCGATTCCTTTTCAGAACTTTCTCTCTTTAAAAATACCCTCCGCACACCATCACCAAATATGACACACACCCTGAGGGAAATTATTTTCCTCGTTGGCTTCCCGTGTGGGGTTAATATTAAAAAAAAAGTTTAAATACCTGTGAATTTATTTTTTTAGGCTAATATAGAATTTATGAAAAAACCTTACAAAATCTATTTTTTTACAAAATGCAAGGGCATAATTAACTTAGCGTACGAAGTCCTGTTTTGACCGTTGTTTTGAAAATTTGTTTGTGTGTTCCGTGTTCGGTCTAAAGAGTAGCCGTGTTTGATAGTACCTTTTTGAAGTATAAACTTATTTAGCGCCGTTGTGATTTGAAACTTGATGAAACGAATAATAGCGACACTAAAAAGATACATACAACTATAGGATTTAGCCTGCGAAAGAATGATATAGTATAACCGGTCTCCTCTTTGCGCGGTGATTCGTATCCTCCCCACTCTTTTCTACTTTAGTTTTCTGACGGTTTCACTTTTAAAGCATGTGAATTGCAAACCCTGTTTTTTTTTTATTTCACCAGAGTGCATGAGGGTTGTGACTGCTACGCGCTCTCATGTCGCAGTAATCAACATTACGCGAAGTTTACTGTTCACAGAACTACAAGTTAGATCAAATGTTCCGTAAGCCGCCGCACTTTTATTAGGCACAGATTCACACTACTTTTAAACTTAGTTACCATAAAAAATATCGGTTTCAGTCGGAACCGGTGGAAAAATATGCATTTAAATTTATATTTCATAAAAAAAAAATTGTACGTAATTTCTCGTTACGGCTGACATTTCTTATTACATTATTTTGCATACTGACCGATTTACAGGGTACCAATCGATAAATATTAAAAAAAGATTGCCACATCGCAAAAAATCACACATATTCGAGGAAGGTACTAAAGGTTGCACCATAAAAATTTTCATGTTCTGAATAAATACATAATTGGAGTATATTCTTTTGTATCACAAACCATTTTACACAAACCTAGCGTAGCCGCTAAACTACTAGAAAACTTGGATGTTTTTTCTTGAGGTTATAATTTTTCGGGTATGGCAACCTTTATTAATATTTAAAAATTGGTACCCCTTCAAAATGGAAAGAATACATCATGAAATGTCATTCGTAAAGGAAAAATTACGTACAAAAAAGTTTTTATGAAATAAAAATTTAAATGCATATTTTTCCGCTTTTTCGACTGAAACCGATGGTTCTTGTGGTAATTAAGTTTACGGGTAGTTTATTTCTATCTATGCCTATTAAAAGTGAAGCGGCGGTTAGGTAAATATTTACCCAAGTTAGGGGTGAAATGCAGAATACGCCAATGTCAGGGAATTTAATAAAAATGCACTTTCTAGATGAGAAAAGTGTGTAGAAACTCATTAAAAAAAGAATTAATGTGCGGAAAGCAAAATTGAGGGAGATACAGCCGATCAAAGTTTTATAAAATTTCACTTCGCGAACTGATACTATGACAGCCCGCCCGCCATCGTTGTCACTGTTATGTTGGTATCCCAGACCTGATACAAACAAGAGCCTAGATACGATTGTAGCCGACCTCGTGGGGTAAATTATAAGGCGCGTAATTATGAAAAACAGAATTAATAATATAATGTAAATAGGCACTGGAATGGAGAATCCCGCCAGACAAACCATTTAAAAACGTAGGCTGTTTTTTAATGTAAAGATAACATACACAAGCCCGCTAGAAAGGTTAGGTTAGGTTCGGTTAGGTTAGGTTAGGTTAGGTTAGGTTATGGGGGGGGGGGGGGGGGCGGGCGGGCAGATCCGGCGCTGGGTTAACATACACAAGCCTCTTGTTTGAACAGGTCCGAGATACCAACATAACAGTGACAAAAGATGGCGGGCGGGCTGTCATAGTATCGGTTCGCGAAGTGAAATTTTATTAAACTTTGATCGGCTGTATCTCCCTCAATTTTGCTTTCCGCACATTAATTCTTTTTTTAATGAGTTTCTACACACTTTTCTCATCTAGAAAGTGCATTTTTATTAAATTCCCTGACATTGGCGTATTCTGCATTCCTCCCCAAGTTAGTATACTCTGAACACGACATATATGTCACAATATCAATAAAAAAATTGTTAGAATAAACACACTGAGATCCTTAGAAATTGGATTCATGAAAGGGCTGTCACTGCGGTTCAATTCTAACTGCGGAGATCGATGTGAATCTGGTTCTCTTACGCCTCGACAGACGGTCAGTATCTAGTTTTCGATTTTTACTGATAAGATATGAATTTAGGTCACTTGATCGTTTACGGACCGACTGGAGAATGGCAATTGACAATAACTGCGACTTCTCGTTGAAGGGGAGTGATGAGGATTTTGAATGAAAGAATTGCCAATAATCGATATTAACAAAAGAAATATAATAGAATGTAGCAGAACAAGGAAGAAGAAAGAAAATGGTTAAGGTAGGTTTAAAATAATAATATTATTATGAAATGGGCTGTCACTGCGGCGGACAGAGGTTTCAGATACCCATAGAAATGCCGAAATGTGTGTTCAGTGTTGTGATCACCGCTCATCCATCGCTCATCTGTTAGCCGATACCATAGACATCGTAGGGCTGGTATCAGTTGCTCTACAAAAATTGTTTTACGAACAGTTTGCATCGGTTTCAATGAAAAAAAAAACTATTTCAGTAACCGAAAAAATAACACATTTTAATAGCTATTTCATTAAAATTAAAATAGATTGTTAATTTCTTTTAAATATTCAATAATATTATTATTAAATTAATAAAAAAGTTTATTTATAAACAAGTTCTGCTGTGTAATTATTATTACGCGTCACAGCTGTTTCGCCTTCTGAGGGCATTATCAAACTGTGGTCATGCCACACACAGATAATCTATTTATACTATTTCTGGATAGGTATTTACTATGACTAATTTCTGATTAAAGAGCATTCTTAAAGCCAGAAGAATTTGAAATCTTAAAAAAAGTACCAACGGACAAAATTTCAGTTAACTTACGAAACTTAATAATTAATCATTGTAAATCAACATTCTCAAATAAATACGCCCAAAGAAGTGAAATGGTAATGAATCCAAGCCATGACGTAGCTAGGATGGGTGGCACCCGGGGCGGCCCCACCCCCGCCCCCCTCACTAAACATTCCCATCCGACCGGTCGTATCCTATTTAATAAATGAAAAAAAAATTTAATACACTCTCCGTTTTTAGATTATATTCAAAACCAATTTTAAATAATTAATTATGCTTGAAAAGAAAACCATGAGTCAGACTGACTCATGGTTTTGTGAATGACTCACAATTAGACTGCATAGCGACTTTCAGTCGAAGTGGGAGATTTTAGTAATCGGGAAAATAATAACCATTTAATTTCAGTCATTTTCAATTGGAAATTAGTCATAGTAAATACCTATCCAGAAATAGTATAAATAGATTGCCTGTATGTGTGGCATGATCACCGTTTGATAATGCCCTCAGAAGGCGAAATAGCTGTCACGCGTAATAATAATTACACAGCAGAACTTGTTTATAAATAAACTGTTTTTATTAATTTAATAATAAAACTATTGAATATATAAATGAGTTCTACAAATTAAACTTGATAACAAAAAAATAGATTGTTCACTTTGAGGCCAATATTTTTGATGCAACGGTTTTAAAGTTCGTGTTTTTTCTACTTTTATTTAGCCGGATGAAAACAGGTTCTTAGTATGGGTTTGGTAAAAAGTAAACACAACTGCTTAAAAAGATTATTTTCTTATGAAGCGATTGTTTAAAAGTTTTTTTTTTTTATTTAACCACTCGAACGACAGTGCGACGACATTCTGTGATTGCTCGTGAATTTTTGGTGACCATTTTGAATATTTTCCGCCCACATTAAAAAAAATCATACCTCCAAATTTTAATATGGAGACATACAAACTGATTATAGTTCTATATAGCCAATGAATTCAACTATCTCTTGTCGATTATCATTTATTCGTAGGATTTATAATCCTGCGTGTTAGTTCCTTTGGCTATTTTTGACTTCTACGCGTTGTTTATGGTCTACTTGATAACCACAGAAGCAATTAAAAAACCTAATTAGCATCTCCCTGTCATCTCCCACACGCATTGTTCAGAGCGACCGAGTCCCAATACTCCCAATCCACTTCAGGCAGCCGCGCAGAAAAGTAAAGGCCGACAGGTTTACAGCTCTCTTCATTGTGAGACTTTTCTGCGCGGCGGCCTGAAGTGGCGCGGGACTCAGTCGCTCCGAAGTGTGCGTGTGGGGAGTGCTATTTTTAAACCGCAAACAGCTGATAGGAAATTGTGCCCAATAAAATATTTTATAGATTTTTGAGACCGCCGCGCCGAGTTCAGCTTGGAGCTGAGTCGGTCCTGTTCAGGAACAATTGGAGCAGGCGCTAAGGACCCAAGGAGCGAAAGAGCCAAGTTGGCCCGTTTGGCTCAGGGCCGGCCCTAACTAAGAGGGGAGATTATCCGAATGTAACCGATTTCCGTCATTTTTCGTCGGGGTTTTAATTATTGAGGGCCTAAATTATATTTTAATTCCGCTAACAATGTGAAACAACAACAACGAAATCTTAGGTGGCATACATTAATTACGTGAGCTGTTTTTTTTTCAATTTAGACTCCTCCCCCCCCCCCCTTGGCGAGATTAAGTGAGATTTTTTGGGACCCTCCCTCCTCTTCACGTGAGATTTACACTACAGTTGTTGAAGGAACATTTATTTTCATAGAATTAAAAAAATGAGATTTTTTCAGTGGGCAAAATTCAAAAGAAATTAAACAATTTAATAATTTTTTTATCTCTGTAATAATGTATATTATTTTCTCTAATATTTATATAATTACCTAGGTATATTTTTCTTATCTGTAATAATGTTTATTATTTTATTGTGCTATAATTAAGTTGACGTGAGAATTTTATATATTCACCCCCCTCAGTTTAAATGAGATTTGACGAGATTTTACTGGACCCCTCCCCCCCCATTTTAAGCTCACGTAATTAATGTAGAATGCACCTTTATCTTGTGCCAACAAAACCTGAGTTTCATTAGGTCAATATTCATAAACAATAACAATGAAATAATATTCACTGGTTCCGAGACCCGTAACAGATTGCCGTGAATCAGCAGATTCAGTCATACCAATCAAACAGGATTTTTTTAATGGATTGAGTCAATTTTTTTACAGAAGAATATTTTTTTAAGCCAAAATATTTTGACCGGAGTTCCTTGTTATTTTTTTTGAAAATTAGAGAGATGTCAGAAATTTACCTTTCGAATGAACCCTGTTAGTAAACTTAAAAAATCAACTATAAATCAACGTATCCTATGTATGTACACCTACACATATTGATGATCCAGAAGGCTCAATTGTTCGTATTATATACTTACCTTTTGCATAATGTTATTCTATTTCTGTTATAATTAGTGTAACTCGCTCATCAAGCACAAGAACAAGATGATCCAGAAGGCTCAATTGTTCGTATTATATACTTACCTTTTGCATAATGTTATTCTATTTCTGTTATAATTAGTGTAACTCGCTCATCAAGCACAAGAACTAGCTTCTTCTTTGATGAGATTGCAATTTTAAATAATTTCTGTACCGATATGTAATTTATGTAACACCTTTGTACACTTATATATCTATATTAAATAAATAAAAAAAAAAATAAAAAAAAACTGTCTATAATTTAAAAAAAAGAAATACACATTTCAAAAAAAGAATTATAAGTAAATTAAAAATAAACAATTTTTCTTATTACAGTGAACAATTATTATAAGCAATAATTATTAGCCTGAAACACTCATCTACATTGAAAAAATATCCCGGAAAAGATATATGACGCCGACGGGACTTGAACCCGCGTCCTTCTAATAATTATTGCTTATAATAATTGTTACCCTTTGTGCTATGCATAAAAATCTTGTCTTAAACATTAGTTTATCAATTAAAAAATAATAACTTATTACAGTGGTTTATCGATTGTATGAATTAAAACAATCATCAGTTCTAATTTTGAAAATTTCCGAGCAAATTTGAGTTCATTTCACATTACAGACAACCAAAATTAGTGTTTAAAATTTTTTTATAATCATAAATTTTACTTTTATGCAAGAATGACTTTGGCCATACAAAGTGTGTAAATTAAATTAAATTTTTTTGTTAACAGTTACGTCGAAAAAACAAACTGACTCATTAAAAAAATACCGTCTAATTAATATTTTATAAAAATAGAAAAAAAATAATCGTCTGGTTCAAAATATTTATCTCTTGTCTGGAATTAAAAAGTTTATTTTTAAAATAACAATTTATTATATTTGATTTTGAGTAGGTACCTACCTACGTAAAACTACAATACCGAAAATTTTGTAAAAATCGGACTTCCCGTTTCGTTGCTAACATTATTTTTTCTGCGCCTTAACCTCAAAATGTTGAAACTTCTTTCAGACTTGTTTACAGTATTTGACGTTGTCTGTATTTGAAATTGGTGTTCATTATTCGTTATCAAATCATTACACGATTGAAATGGCGCTTTATTTGCACACAATCAATATACACAAACAATAATTTGAAGATTACAAATCGTGAGTATATTATTTCATTATAAAAGTGCATTTACGGCTGTTGTTATGATTCATGTTTCGATGCCGATTTTACTAATGGTACATAATTTTCTTTGAAATTACATCATGTTATTCAGCAATGATTATTTTAATGGTGATTTGATTAACGTGTTAAATTCTCAGTTTTCTGATGTTGTGATTATAACTTGTAAGTGATTTTTCGTGTCAAATATATTCGTTTATCTGCCGGTCAAAATAAATCTTAAAGCCCGCTGTCCCTCGGTAAGGAATCAACATAAATCGAATACTGGAGACCCTGCGCAGAAAAGCACAGTTCTCTACGGTTTCCAGTGTAGACATTGTGGGACTTTTCTGCCCAGGGTCTTCGTTTTACATAGATTATCCTTAAGCCCTTCGTACATATAGATACTTGCAAGGTACGTGGCTGTGATGCAACTGCAAGTAGCCTACCGATATACTACTCTTTAATGCTGGTTTCCCCACACCAAAACTGACCTTGATCATTTTATCTCTAGCAGATGTGGAATTAATACAATTTTAAACGACGGAGACAAAAATATCGTTCCTCTGTGCCTTTATAAGCATAAAAAACGATCTAAAATAAGGTTAAGGGTCCACCCGTACAAGGAAATAAATAATCATTGTATTGCATTCATCGCTGACAAGGAACTACATGAGAATGATGTCAAATTGACTTATTTTTCTAACCTCAATTCACGCTCTCTCCACTAAATCCTTTCTTACATATTCCGGTAAATTATAGTTATTTAAACATGGATTTTTTCCCACCTCCTGAACAAATTTAACATTCAAATCATATTCGGACACCATTTCTGTCAAACGAGTAGTAGATTCGAATGCAACTCACGTAGCGCACTACCAGCATTGTCAGTACTGTGCCACGGACTTCAAACCCATAGTCGACGCGTAGCGTTGTGTACGAACACTAGCAAAATAGTACGGCGGGTAGTACGCTCACGAGCACACTAAACTCGAGTCGCTTGTAAATATCTCCGTGTACAAATGACTTTACCAATCCAATGGGCTGTCAGGCTAAAGTTAGAAGTACCACAGCTTATATCAATGAAATCTTTTTAAAAATTTCTGACTAAAATTGTTAAACACATGATGTTACGTTGTAAGAAAGCTTCATCCCTTTTTAACTAACTGACTTTCACGCTTCGCCATTCCGGAGCGGTCATAGAACTATACAGTTGAAAGCGCTATTGCATACTAATGTCGTGTCAAAACGTGTTCCACTAGCGATAATTAGAGTGCACTGCGCGTAGATTGGATTTTGTAGTTTCCCGTCAGTCGGCGTTAGAGCATTGGGAGCGTTGGAGATGGTGTTGGCATCAAAACCCATGAGATTTAAAAAGTGGGTCTTTATAAGAAAAATACATAATACGAAAACGATATGAGTTATAAAACCAGACTTTACTTAATTTTTATTTACGAATATATTAGACGACCGGCGTAGTCTAGGGGTTAAGGATCTTGACTCACAATCGGAAGGTTGCTGGATCGAATCCCGGCGCGGGCAAATAATTTTTTTTTTTTTTAATTTGTGTTATTTCATAATTAATTAATTAAAAATAATATATTGTATATTTGCGACACGTTTCAGAGTGGAAGATACTCTCAGTATTGCCCTGGTGTAAGATCACCATTCAGAATTGAAATGTTGCTTGAAATGGCTTTAGCCATGTTTGGTGACCAGATTTGAATAGCCAGAAACTTCCCCACCTTTCTCTTACCTATCTCCTTCCCCTCCGCAGTACCTTCAGCCTTACAACATACCCCAATTGGGGATGCCATAGTCGCACCGGCTCCAAACAGGAGCAGCTGAGACTCTTGTGAGGTATTCTCATAAAAAAAATACTGTAGTAAAGTAGTAGTAATTATGGGTGATTTTAAGTAGTAATAACATGTAAAATATATATACTTTGAAGTGGAAACTTCTTTAGCACCGTTGCGATTTGAAACCCTCTAAAAAGAGACAAACACGTACATCTATAGGATTTAACCTGCGAGAGAATGAGAAAGAAGCGAAGCTAGCAGTCCACAATGGAGTCCTGGTACCTACCCTGATGTATGGCAGTGAGGCATGGAACTGGCAGAGGAAGGGTGAAACAGGACTGAATGCTCTTGAAATGAGATCCCTGAGGCGTTTGTGTGATAAAACCATGTATGATCATGTGAAAAACGTGGAGATCCACAAAGAATGCAAGGCAGATGTAAGCATAATGAGTAAGATTAAGAAAGGGACCCTCAGATGGTTTGGGCATGTAGAGCGAATGAAGAAAGAATGTAATGTAAAAAGAATATATGAAGCAAATGGGAATGTTCGAAGAAATCGAGGACGCCCAAGGAAGATATAACTCTATCAAGTGAATCAGATACTTGAGTCTGGCCATGTCAAGAGCCAGAATAATAGAAGAATGTGTATGAGACCATGTATGAATGTGGCAAAGAGTGTGTGCCAAGACCGAGCTGTTTGACGGTCCGTCTTCTCTGCGTACCCCTATGGTGAAAAGGCGTGATGGTTAGTTCATTAGTTAGTTAGAGAATGAGAAAGAATAATCGGTCTCCTCTTTGTACGGTGCTGCGTACCCTTCCCACTCCTGTCTACTTTAGTTTTCTGAAGATTTAACTTCTACCGCGTATGAATTGCACACTCTGTTTTTTTTTTAAATTTTTATATGAATACCTCACAAGAGTCCCAAATGCTCCTGTCTGTAGTCAGTGAGACTATGGCATCCCTAATTGTGGTATGTTGTGAGGCTGAAGGTAGTGGGGAGGGGAAGGAGTTACAAGGAAATTACAGGTTCCTTATGACACTACAGCATATTTTAATCTGTATAAGCCACGCCCAAAAACTGCATTGAAAGTATAGTGTTGTAAGTAGTGATGTATAAATTCCCGGGAATTTATTTTTGGGGAATATTCCCCTGGACGGGGAATATTGGGAATTTTGATTTTAACAACATAATACCTCAAAAAGAATAATATTTATTAACTAAAATATAAAAAAATACACACATATGGTACATATTAGCAGTATAGATCCATAAAAAGTCAAATCTATTCCAATATATATGGGAATAGGATCCAAGAGAAAAAAAAAAAAAGCACCGATCAAAATTATTTTACATTGAGTAGTATCTCTATTGTATGTACAGTATTAGTAGCCTATACACTTTACGCTATTACCTATTAGTGTACGGTAGGCTACATAAAACAAAAAAATCGTAAAACTGTAAAAATGACACAACTTCACAGATCGTTACTGTTCATCTGATGATACTGATTGGACACTATCAACTTCGCTTCCACTTTCATCTTCATATTCTTCTTCTTCTTCATCCGACCCGGACGAAGTTGTTGCCGATTCAGGATTATCTACGTTTTCCTCTTCCTCGGCACAGTCAATTGGATGTTTGCGTTTGCGAGTACCAGATAAGTTTGAAACGTTATGATGCGAAGCAGACGCAATCTGCTCATCCGTGGAAGAAAGGGTTTTCTTGGAAGCAGCTTGAGAGCCACTTTCAGAGGAAAGAAGTTTCCAATTGTGTGCCACAAATGTTATTTTCCCTGCTCTTTGAGTTGTTAGACGATTCCTCCGTTTTGTATGGATGCGACTAAACGTGCTAAAAGATCTCTCCGTGGCCCGCTATAATATGATAATAATAATATCAAGGTTTATAATATTCAAATAGATACCAAAGGTATAGTGAATATACTGAAATGTGAATTCGCGAGTGAATTAACACTCCTTTAAATAAAAATAAATCGTCCTGGGATAAACATGGGACCCTGAGGAAATCCCTACATGGGATACCCTGGTCTGCAGGGACTTCTCTAAGGGGGGTGGGGGGGGCATAAGTGGTAGGGAAGTCCCTACATCAAGGGATGTCCCCTTAGATAACTGCCAACTCTCAATAAAGCATCCAAGAGAAGTGTAGAAACCATTTTATTAAAAATTAAATAAATTCCCCGTTTTCGGGAATTTATTTCAGGTCGGGGAATATTCCTGGGAATATTCCCGGGTCTACATCACTAGTTGTAAGACAAGTTTCAAACTGTGAAACAGAGTTTTCTGTGAATGAATCTTGCTTTACAATTTTTACATTATGACATTGTTATCACAAACTGTCGTTTAGATAAATATAAGATAAGTATACAAAGTCCTCATAATCATTTGCTACCATTCATGTGTATACACGTCAATTCCTTCTTTTATTGATATAATTATAACTAGTGTGCCAATGTCAATTTAATCAATTTTATGCATTGTTTCTGCTGCTCTTTACACTGGTGACCAAATTCTCTTGTTAAATCTTCAAAAATCGGACGCAATTTTTCAAAAAGTAAAAGTATTTCCGCTTTGCAATAAAATCTAAATAAATGGTATATTTGTGAACATATCAGAAAACTAAAAACTGTTTTTGAAAGGTAATGAAATACGCTTTCAAATTATATTATAAGCAATAACCATGTATCATTATTTTTGTGAGAGAGGTATTGTTAAGTACTAAATCTCCCGCTAGGTGGCGTCGAGACTAATTATGTCTGCATTTATTGCTGAAATGCTTTAACTTGTCAAATATTAATTATTTTTTTTTAATTGATAAACTAACTAAATTAACAATACCTCTCTCACAAAAATAAAGTTGGTTGTTTTCAGTTGGAAAAATGTAATAATAAGTAATTGTCGAATGAAACACTAGTATATATTGAATTATTTGGCGGGTATTAGATAAGCCGCCATAGCTCAGTAGTCAGAGCTCCTGACCGGCAATCAGAGGGACACGGGTTCAATTCCCGTTGGCGGCCAGTATCTTTTCTCGGAAGATTTTTCCAATGTAGATGAGTGTTTCAGGCTGATAATTATTGATTATAATATTTGTAAATTAATTATAAACTTTATTGTAGCCTCATTTTTTTGTCGTTTCATATAAAAATAATTTCTTAAAAATTAATAATAATTAATAATATTAATAGTAATAATAATAATTAGGTCGATAATAAAATTCAATATGAGTAAAAGTTATAAAATTATTTGTTAATTTAAAAAATTGTTGTTAAATTATACAATTTAATTGCGAAATAGTAAGAATAATATATAATAATAATTAGGTCAATAATAAAATTCAATGTAAGTAAAAGTTATAAAATTATATGTTAATTTAAAAAAATTGTTGTTAAATTATACAATTTAATTTGATAATAATAGTATTAAAACTTTACAATTCAAGTAACAAGTTTTATATATAATGGTTTCTAAATGTAAGGATCCATTGTGATAAAAGTTTTTTTAAAGGTGTGTGGTTGGGATTCGGTTTTTATTTTTTCAGGGAGAAGGTTAAATATTTTAGGAGCTAGGTATATGAAATGTCTTTGAGCTGACGTGGTATGTAGTGTAGGCACGTTGTAGTGTCGGTTGGTTATTGTTCTAGTGGTGTAATTATGAAGTAAAAGGGTAAGAGTATTGACGGTAATACTTAGAATTGTGAATAAAAGTACCACGCGGCTATATATTACATATGACGTCATTACCTGTAGTCGTTCGGTTACCGGTGACTAGCTGTCACTGGATCACAGTGGATCCGGCAATTTTTGGAACCAGTTCCTATCAGATTTATAAAAGGAGCGCCAACACTCAAACTGGGCGAAGCCGATCCAAAAAACCTGGTGAATGCGTTGCGTTGGGGTTAGCTGGTGAATGCGTTACGAAAAGTGGTGATGCGAACGGTAATCGATGCGAACGGTGATAGATGGCGAGACGAATGGTCGGGCCTTTATGCACGCTTGTCTTGGGGAGTGATAAGGATAAGGATGGCCACCCCAAGGTCGTAGGTCACCCCAAGGTCGTAGGTCACCCCAAGGTCGTAGGTCACCCCAAGGTCTTTGGTCACCCCAAGGTCCTAGGTCACCCCAAGGTCTTATGTCACCCCATGGTCATATGTCACCCCTAGGTCATACGTCACCCCGTTCACTACGTTTGGTAACTTAGCAGGGATACCTGGGTTCATGGGGCGAGGTTTGTCTTGTAGTTTTACTTCAGTCGTATGGTCTTAAGCACACTCGTTTTTTTTTTTTTTTTTTCAATATCGGTCTTCTAACTTAATCCTGTGTGAAAGCTCTTTTTTTCCCCTCTTTTGGGGATTTTTTTTGCTAACTAAAAAAACAAACAACTGCAAACTTTTCTCCACATATTTTATTCATACTTAATGTCGCTCATTGCTTATCATTTATCATTATCATTGCTTATCTTCAAAATTGCGGCGACCACGATTGTGGGCGTCCTGCTTATCTGAAACAAAAAATCAAACAGCATTTTAATCTGTGAAGTGTGAATTAGGATTATTAAGAGGACATTACCAGAGAAACCAGAAATATGTCATTTTTAAATCAGTGTTTAGACTTATTGACTCGTTTCCACAAAAAATTATAAATTGATTTTGAAAGATTGTTCTTTTATCTAGTAAAGTTATGGATTAAATTTTGAGAAAAAATGTTTATTTTAAGTATAATAAGGTTATACCATAGGTCGTTGGCAGATTTGTTATATTTTCAAAAAAGTACATGTATTATACAACACCAATTTCAAATCATATAATCTCGCAGTTAAATAAATCCATACATTATCTGGTAAACGTATGTTTTAGAATTTTAATTTTAGTTTAAATAAAATCATTAAAAAATATATACGTACATTTGTTTCTTGACGTAAATTGGCCAGTTTGTGTATTTATTTGCGTACTTCCAAACTAATATATTTCAAGATTTTTTTAAATACTTATTTTGCTAAGACATTATTGACAAGTCATAAAAATTTTGATCGAAAAATAATTATAAGAAGTAATTAATTTTAATTAATTTACAGCTCGCGTTTTACCATTTTTCTTATAGCTCGACGACTCGAGAATTGAGAATTCACTCTGCCCGCAAACGTGGCAGCCGGCGGTTGTCTCCGCGGCGCTCTGTATCGTAATATTTGGAAAAGACGAATTTAAAACGAAACCAAATAATACGATTTCATTGTTTCGTGTTTGTAAAAACTACAGGGTTTACCGAACGCAAAAATTCATGTTCATTGAATATTTTTATGAAAATTTTGAAATTTTTTTTTATTGTAAATTATTCTTATGTGAATACCGCACAAGAGTCCCAACAGCTTCAAAATAATTTTTTTGAAGTAAAACTTCTTTGCGCACGCTCGACACATGGGGGGTAAGCTGGTAAATGCGTTACGAAAAGTGATGATTGTTACGAAAAATGTCCTGCGAACGGTAATCGATGCGAACGGTGATCGATTGCTAGGCGGGTCGGGCCTTAACGAACGCATGTTATTCGTATTATTGTTAATGGACTATTTTTCCGTAAATAAATAAATAAATTATATACAGTGGGTACCCGGCATGCGTTGCAAGCCCAATGTAACCTCGGGGTTAACTAAACTGTAATGGTTCCATCCCAAGTCCCAAGAAACTACATTATATTGCAAGCGCCTACACTATATAACATTATATACAACGGGTACCCGGCATGCGTTGCAAGACCAATGTAACCTCGGGGTTAACTAAACTGTAACGGTTCCATCCCAAGTTCCGAGAAACTACATTATATTGCAAGCGCCTGGACTATATAACATAATATACAACGGGTACCCGGCATGCGTTGCAAGGCCACTGTAACCTCGGGGTCAACTAAACTGTAATGATTCCATCCCAAGTCCCGGGAAACTACATTATATTGCAAGCACCTGCACTATATAACATTAAATACAGCGGGTACCCGGCATGCGTTGCAAGGCCACTATAACCTCGGGGTCAACTAAACTGTAATGGTTCCATCCCAAGTCCCGGAAAACTGCATTATAATGCAAGCGCCTGCACTATATAACATTATATATAGCGGACACCCGGCGGGCGTTGCCAGGCCACTCAAAGAAAGAAAGGGTTTGTGCGCTTTAATTCTGTTTGTTGAAGTGCTTTTGAATAGGTTCACATAAATTTTTGTGTTTTCGTCCGACACGTCCGCAGGTCGCATACAGCTGTCCGTTTGAGAAGCATGTTTTATTTTAAATTTATTGTTATAAGTTTGTTAAGTTTTACTTCAATCGTGTGGTCTAAAGACTCTAAAGCACACTAAATTTAAAAAAATATATATATTATAAATTATTGTTATGTGAATATCGCACGAGAGTCCCAAATGCTCCAAAAAAATATTGTTATGTAATACCGCATAAGAGTCCAACAGCTCCCAAGGGAGAGAGGTTGGAGGAGAGTTGAGATGAGATGAAAGGGGTGGCTGAGGGGGGGGGGGGGTAAAGGAGCCGGGGGGTGGAGAGGTGTTGGAGGTGGGGGGTAAGGGGAGGGGGGTTTAGGGGGGGGGTTGAGAGGGGGTGGGAGGGTAGGCCTTTTTTATATCCATTTTTCGTATTACAAAAATAACAAACACGAGAATCGGGTATGGGTACCACTGCCCCGAGAACCATTTATTAGATAATCAACACGTCTGCCGTAGGTCATCCCAAGCGGTTCGCAACGTTTGGTTCGTGGGGGTGAGGTTTGTTCAGGTCTTGGCGGCGGATGCGTCTGCCCACCAGCTGCATGGCAGGTCGGATCTAGAAAAAGTGGTTGAGGGAGTCCCTTTGACTTCTCCAGCCTTACCCTCTCGGAACATCGCCTTGCACCGCAGTGGGAGGGATGGCCTCATACATCCACACTCCTGGACACGCTGACCCCCCAGATTTCTACCCACCCCTAATACCCTTTTCCTTCTCCGAAGTTCCTCTCCTTCCTTTCCCTAAAACGAGCCTCCACACAGCATTCCCAAAGTAGAGATAGGCAGTGTGTCGAGCGATTGTAAAAAAAACTGTCTCTCCTGATCCGACCTTCCACGTAGACGAACCTCGCCCCATGAACCCGAGCTCCCCTGCTAAGTCACTTGGGGTGACCTATGGCAGAGATGTTGATAATCCAATACATGGTTCCCGAGGCGGCGGTACCCATACCCGCCTTCCAAATTACTGATACTACCTATTGACGGCCGGCGTGGTCAAGGGGTAAGGCTCTTGACTCGCAATCCGAAGGTCGTGGGATCGAATCCCGGCGTAGGCAAATTAATTTTATTTGAATAATTTGGGTTATTTTACAATTATTTAAATTAAAAATAATATATTTGCGTCACGTTCCAGAGTGGAAGATACTTTCAGTATCACCCTGGGTGGTGTAAGACCACCATTCAGAATTGAAACTTTCTAGAAATGGCTATGACCGTGTTTAGTGACCAGATCTGAATAGCCAGGTAATTCCTCGCCTTCCTCTCCCCCATCTCCTTCCCCTCCCTACCACCTTCAGCCTCATAATATACCCCATAGTCACGTCATAGTCTCACCGGCTCCAGACGGGAGCATTTGGGTCTCTTGTGTGGTATTCACATAAATATAAAATAAACAAATATGCACACGAATAAATATTTTAAAATGCGTAATTATTTACAATCCAACTGAATATTACTATTTTTTTTCATTAATACCGCACAAGAGTCCCAACTGCTCCCGTCTGGGGCCAGTGGGACTATGGCATCCCTAATTGGGGTATGTTGTAAGGCTGAATGTAGTGGGGAGGGGAAGGATATAGGGAAGAGGAAGGTGGGGAAGTACCTGGCTATTCAGATCTGTTCACTAAACACGGCTAAAGCCATTTCAAGCAACGTTTCAATTCTTAATAGTGGTCTTACATCAGGGCGATACTGAGATATCTAATGGCCGTAAAATACAATTAAAAACAAAATATTAAAAAGAATATAACAAATTGTTTATTCATGTAGGTATCTACTTAATACCTACTGGGTTTACGCATTTTACTTGTATCTATTTATGTTTATGCACTTCGATATACAAATTACAAATAACTACTACTCATCAAAATTCTGGAAGCGAGAATTTAACATCTTCATCTGACCCATACTGTGGCGTCTATACAGTCCTAGCGCGTGAGCCAGTAATCTCGAAACCAAGCTTGGAGCGGAACGAACTCTAGTTCTAAAAATGCCCGCTAGCGAGTGTGTAGCGCTGACGTCGGAATCTGAATTTAAATTTGCTGGTTATTCGCTCTTAATTTATTTTTTTAATCTATCTCCACACAGGAGGCCCTGAGGAAAATGGTTCCATGCCAACTCAGAATGAAACCAACTCAGAACCACCTCTGAGAGGTCATTAAAAGTTATGAAAAAATAATTTTAAAATAGCCGGTAACCCTAACCTAACTTAACCAATTTTTTTTATCATCACTCTTAATGACTTTTCTGAGGTAGTTCTGAGTTGGTTTCATTCTGAGTTGGCCGGTCACCGAGGAAAATAATTTCCCCCAGGCCTTATGTCATCTTTGAAGATGCTGTGTGGAGGGTCTTTCTGAGGAGAGGAAGGAGTGAACACGGGTATTGAAGAGACCCATGTTGTAGGAAGAATGAGAAGGCCGGCAAATCGTTGCACAGCTGAGATGTTGAACTCAAGAACAAGTCGTAGAAACCACCCGTTCTCATGTGACTATTGTCAACTATGTACATATGTTGGGCGCGTGTTTGGCGTGTTTCCCGACTATGCACCGGTGCTGAGGAGACCAATGACGCTAGTTCCTCAGAGCATCTTCCATTGTATTCCCACCTGATGCCTGTGCCTTAAAGATTGCAATCCATTTGTTAAGTTAGGACAATCTATCAAACGGACTACCCGTTTCTGCACAGAGTCGAGGTTTTTTTTTTTTTTTTAATGTATTTTGGGGCTCCAGACCAGAGGTGGCTGCCAAATTCAACCGTGAGGCGCACTTGCGATTTGTACAGGATTAGCAGTTGTGTACTTTTAAAGTATCTGTGTGTACGCCCAGTTTTTGAGAGGCTAACTTAACTCTGGCTTCGATGGAGCCACCATACCTGAGTTGGTCGCTTAGAGTGATGAAAATTATATAAAACTAATTAAAAAAATGTTTATGATTCTTGTCTCTTTTTGTATTATTTGTCCTTTCTTATATTTTAATTTTTTTTTTGCAGGGTGTCTAACAAGGATTTTAAATAATAAAGGAGGAGAAATTTTAAAGGTATGTCATCATTTTAAATTTAACCACTCAGGTATTTTGCGATTATGCAAGTTTTTTTGTCTTAAACGAACTGTCAGATTTATAAAAACTTTGTGTTATTTCCGCTTCATGATTAAAGCTCTATATAAATTAAACATTTCTGAATGTAGCCGAATACTAAAAACTGTTTTTGAAAGGTTATGAAATAAGCTTTCAAATTGTTATATTACAAATAAATAATAACATTTATAAATATTAAAATTTAGAATGCAAACATAAAAAAATTGTAAAAATGATTCACGTGATGTTTTTATGTGAAAACGGTAATAAAATCACGGATTATGTAAAAAAAAACTTATTCTATTGTATAAATGTATAATAAACAATTTTGTCACCAGCGCCGGATCTGCCATACGTTCAAAAACGTGCAAAAAACCTGGCGCCAACTCCGAAAGGGCGCCGTGAGAAAATAAATATTGTATTAAAATTTAGTTATAATATTCCCTGAATCGTTTAAAAATTGCCCATAGTACGAAATAATTATTACGCTCTAGCAACACTTTCCAAAGAAACAGAATGCGCACGCTTCAGGTTGGTATCAACGGCTTACGAATTTATAGTCAGTTACAGAATTTTTTTACAAATTCCATATATTTAGTTTAAACGTAAGATCTATTTTTCCATACATCTCTTACGACGAATGGGTACGATCCAAATTCAATAACCAATCACAGCGCGCTATTTTTATTCTGGAAAATCAAACAAACCGACTTGCGCCTTTAAAGCGGCCAAAACAATATTTTTATATGTGATTTTGACCCTTATATATAAAGAAACTGTATGAAAGTCAAGCTCAGAATGACTTGCGCTAACAGTACTGTTTATACCGCCAAAAGTTTTATTCATATGGCAGCACTGGAATCTGGAATATTTAAAAAAGCATTTTCTGTGGACTTGTGGAGTACGAACGTCATATTTTGCTACAGTTGAACTGTCAAAAGTCCGTCGATGTTTGGTCACAAAAACTTATAAAAACCTATGAATTCATCAAATAAACACAAGTAATAGTGTTTTTATCGATAGTTTATTGTTCAAAGAATGTGTTTCAGTCAATAAAATATACGATAGTTCAAAATAAATGCACAAAATATTACTTCAAAAGTGCTCTTTCCGAGATCTTATACGAAGTATGGGCAACAAATCCTGGCGAAAGAAAGGTTAAACGTATAATTAATATCTATTAGATTTGTTATTTTACGGTGTCAGTGTAAGCGTCTTTCGTAAGCCGTTGATACCATACGTCAGTGTTTAGTGTTTGTATGGTGTTTGTTCGCTCAACACAGGGGAAATACAAGGTACAAATATGAGGTTATATTCTTATTAGATTTTAGAGCTAGTCAGAAGCTGTAGATGCTATTCTTGTGTTGTACGTTGCCATGGAAACGTATTTGTATTTGCTTTTTCTATTAATATTCGCGTTGGGTATATACATAAACGCAGTAAATCTCAAGAATGTCTAATGGACCTAGTTTAGCGAAACCACCCGCATTGTCTCGTAACCTATATTTTAAATCATGGTACGGGCACAAACAAACAATTCGTTGTATTATTTTAAAGCATAACTTGCAAAAAGAGTTTTTCCTAAAATAATTAAAATAGCACCATAATTTTATGTTTACCAAATAGATTCAGAGAGTATAGGGCTCCTGGCGATTCTCTCTTTAAAAAAAAACGATTGTGAGATCTACCGCCAGGGCACTTGGAAAAGTTACACCCTTTATATATCTTGATTTAAAGTATTTGATAAATTAGTGTAAAAAAAAAAATTAAATAAAAAAAATAAAAAAATTGGGGTGAACAAATTTTTAATCAAAATAAAAATGAAGGGGGGGGGGGGGCGCCATCGGTACCTACTGCACAGGGCGCCAGATTTCGTAGATCCGGCCCTGTTTGTTACCTCTTTTTTTTACCATTTCATAGAAGAATATTAAAAAAATTAACAATATCTGACCCGGTCTGCTACACCACTGCATCATCAACCTTCATCACAGCATCACCTTCATCACAGCCTTATCATCATCGCTCCTGTCTGCACACTGTTACTTTACACCAAATTCACCATCGCTACGTAGCAGCAATAAAGACTGACTCATACATCGACTGACGCCTTTTCATTCAATCGTCCTCCGTCTCTGCCGATCCGCGTCCGCTCCCTCATATAATAAGGTTATACCATAGGTCAGAGGTTCCCAAAGTGGGTGCCGCGGTTTCTAACAAGGATTTTAAATAATAAAAGAGGAGAAATTTTAAAGGTATGTCATCATTATAAATTTAACCACTCAGGTATTTTGCGATTATGCAAGTTTTTTTTGTCTTAAACGAACTGTCAGATTTATAAAAACTTTGTGTTATTTTCGCTTCATGATTAAAGCTCTATATAAATGAAACATTTCTGAACGTAGCCGAATACTAAAAACTGTTTTTGAAAGGTTATGAAATAAGCTTTCAAATTGTTATATTACAAATAAATAATAACATTTATATATATTAAAATTTAGAATGAAAACATAAAAAAATTGTAAAAATGACTCACATGATGTTTTTATGTGAAAACGGTAATAAAATCACGGATTATGTAAAAAAAAAACTTATTCTATTGTATAAATGTATAATAAACAATTTTGTTACCTCTTTTTTTTACCATTTCATAGAAGAATATTAAAAAAATTAACAATATCTGACCCGGTCTGCTACACCACTGCATCATCACAGCATCACCTTCATCACAGCCTTATCATCATCGCTCCTGTCTGCACACTGTTACTTTACACCAAATTCACCATCGCTACGTAGCAGCAATAAAGACTGACTCATACATCGACTGACGCCTTTTCATTCAATCGTCCTCCGTCTCTGCCGATCCGCGTCCGCTCCCTCATATAATAAGGTTATACCATAGGTCAGAGGTTCCCAAAGTGGGTGCCGCGGTTTCTAACAAGGATTTTAAATAATAAAAGAGGAGAAATTTTAAAGGTATGTCATCATTATAAATTTAACCACTCAGGTATTTTGCGATTATGCAAGTTTTTTTTGTCTTAAACGAACTGTCAGATTTATAAAAACTTTGTGTTATTTTCGCTTCATGATTAAAGCTCTATATAAATGAAACATTTCTGAACGTAGCCGAATACTAAAAACTGTTTTTGAAAGGTTATGAAATAAGCTTTCAAATTGTTATATTACAAATAAATAATAACATTTATAAATATTAAAATTTAGAATGAAAACACAAAAAAATTGTAAAAATGACTCACATGATGTTTTTATGTGAAAACGGTAATAAAATCACGGATTATGTAAAAAAAAACTTATTCTATTGTATAAATGTATAATAAACAATTTTGTCACCTCTTTTTTTTACCATTTCATAGAAGAATATTAAAAAAAATTAACAATATCTGACCCGGTCTGCTACACCACTGCATCATCACAGCATCACCTTCATCACAGCCTTATCATCATCGCTCCTGTCTGCACACTGTTACTTTACACCAAATTCACCATCGCTACGTAGCAGCAATAAAGACTGACTCATACATCGACTGACGCCTTTTCATTCAATCGTCCTCCGTCTCTGCCGATCCGCGTCCGCTCCCTCATATAATAAGGTTATACCATAGGTCAGAGGTTCCCAAAGTGGGTGCCGCGGTTTCTAACAATGATTTTAAATAATAAAAGAGGAGAAATTTTAAAGGTATGTCATCATTATAAATTTAACCACTCAGGTATTTTGCGATTATGCAAGTTTTTTTTGTCTTAAACGAACTGTCAGATTTATAAAAACTTTGTGTTATTTTCGCTTCATGATTAAAGCTCTATATAAATGAAACATTTCTGAACGTAGCCGAATACTAAAAACTGTTTTTGAAAGGTTATGAAATAAGCTTTCAAATTGTTATATTACAAATAAATAATAACATTTATAAATATTAAAATTTAGAATGAAAACATAAAAAAATTGTAAAAATGACTCACATGATGTTTTTATGTGAAAACGGTAATAAAATCACGGATTATGTAAAAAAAAAACTTATTCTATTGTATAAATGTATAATAAACAATTTTGTCACCTCTTTTTTTTACCATTTCATAGAAGAATATTAAAAAAATTAACAATATCTGACCCGGTCTGCTACACCTCTGCATCATCAACCTTCATCACAGCATCACCTTCATCACAGCCTCATCATCATCGCTCCTGTCTGCACACTGTTACTTTACACCAAATTCACCATCGCTACGTAGCAGCAATAAAGACTGACTCATACATCGACTGACGCCTTTTCATTCAATCGTCCTCCGTCTCTGCCGATCCGCGTCCGCTCCCTCATATAATAAGGTTATACCATAGGTCAGAGGTTCCCAAAGTGGGTGCCGCGGTTTCTAACAAGGATTTTAAATAATAAAAGAGGAGAAATTTTAAAGGTATGTCATCATTATAAATTTAACCACTCAGGTATTTTGCGATTATGCAAGTTTTTTTTGTCTTAAACGAACTGTCAGATTTATAAAAACTTTGTGTTATTTTCGCTTCATGATTAAAGCTCTATATAAATGAAACATTTCTGAACGTAGCCGAATACTAAAAACTGTTTTTGAAAGGTTATGAAATAAGCTTTCAAATTGTTATATTACAAATAAATAATAACATTTATATATATTAAAATTTAGAATGAAAACATAAAAAAATTGTAAAAATGACTCACATGATGTTTTTATGTGAAAACGGTAATAAAATCACGGATTATGTAAAAAAAAAACTTATTCTATTGTATAAATGTATAATAAACAATTTTGTTACCTCTTTTTTTTACCATTTCATAGAAGAATATTAAAAAAATTAACAATATCTGACCCGGTCTGCTACACCACTGCATCATCACAGCATCACCTTCATCACAGCCTTATCATCATCGCTCCTGTCTGCACACTGTTACTTTACACCAAATTCACCATCGCTACGTAGCAGCAATAAAGACTGACTCATACATCGACTGACGCCTTTTCATTCAATCGTCCTCCGTCTCTGCCGATCCGCGTCCGCTCCCTCATATAATAAGGTTATACCATAGGTCAGAGGTTCCCAAAGTGGGTGCCGCGGTTTCTAACAAGGATTTTAAATAATAAAAGAGGAGAAATTTTAAAGGTATGTCATCATTATAAATTTAACCACTCAGGTATTTTGCGATTATGCAAGTTTTTTTTGTCTTAAACGAACTGTCAGATTTATAAAAACTTTGTGTTATTTTCGCTTCATGATTAAAGCTCTATATAAATGAAACATTTCTGAACGTAGCCGAATACTAAAAACTGTTTTTGAAAGGTTATGAAATAAGCTTTCAAATTGTTATATTACAAATAAATAATAACATTTATAAATATTAAAATTTAGAATGAAAACACAAAAAAATTGTAAAAATGACTCACATGATGTTTTTATGTGAAAACGGTAATAAAATCACGGATTATGTAAAAAAAAACTTATTCTATTGTATAAATGTATAATAAACAATTTTGTCACCTCTTTTTTTTACCATTTCATAGAAGAATATTAAAAAAATTAACAATATCTGACCCGGTCTGCTACACCACTGCATCATCACAGCATCACCTTCATCACAGCCTTATCATCATCGCTCCTGTCTGCACACTGTTACTTTACACCAAATTCACCATCGCTACGTAGCAGCAATAAAGACTGACTCATACATCGACTGACGCCTTTTCATTCAATCGTCCTCCGTCTCTGCCGATCCGCGTCCGCTCCCTCATATAATAAGGTTATACCATAGGTCAGAGGTTCCCAAAGTGGGTGCCGCGGTTTCTAACAATGATTTTAAATAATAAAAGAGGAGAAATTTTAAAGGTATGTCATCATTATAAATTTAACCACTCAGGTATTTTGCGATTATGCAAGTTTTTTTTGTCTTAAACGAACTGTCAGATTTATAAAAACTTTGTGTTATTTTCGCTTCATGATTAAAGCTCTATATAAATGAAACATTTCTGAACGTAGCCGAATACTAAAAACTGTTTTTGAAAGGTTATGAAATAAGCTTTCAAATTGTTATATTACAAATAAATAATAACATTTATAAATATTAAAATTTAGAATGAAAACATAAAAAAATTGTAAAAATGACTCACATGATGTTTTTATGTGAAAACGGTAATAAAATCACGGATTATGTAAAAAAAAAACTTATTCTATTGTATAAATGTATAATAAACAATTTTGTCACCTCTTTTTTTTACCATTTCATAGAAGAATATTAAAAAAATTAACAATATCTGACCCGGTCTGCTACACCTCTGCATCATCAACCTTCATCACAGCATCACCTTCATCACAGCCTCATCATCATCGCTCCTGTCTGCACACTGTTACTTTACACCAAATTCACCATCGCTACGTAGCAGCAATAAAGACTGACTCATACATCGACTGACGCCTTTTCATTCAATCGTCCTCCGTCTCTGCCGATCCGCGTCCGCTCCCTCATATAATAAGGTTATACCATAGGTCAGAGGTTCCCAAAGTGGGTGCCGCGGTTTCTAACAAGGATTTTAAATAATAAAAGAGGAGAAATTTTAAAGGTATGTCATCATTATAAATTTAACCACTCAGGTATTTTGCGATTATGCAAGTTTTTTTTGTCTTAAACGAACTGTCAGATTTATAAAAACTTTGTGTTATTTTCGCTTCATGATTAAAGCTCTATATAAATGAAACATTTCTGAACATAGCCGAATACTAAAAACTGTTTTTGAAAGGTTATGAAATAAGCTTTCAAATTGTTATATTACAAATAAATAATAACATTTATAAATATTAAAATTTAGAATGAAAACATAAAAAAATTGTAAAAATGACTCACATGATGTTTTTATGTGAAAACGGTAATAAAATCACGGATTATGTAAAAAAAAAACTTATTCTATTGTATAAATGTATAATAAACAATTTTGTCACCTCTTTTTTTTACCATTTCATAGAAGAATATTAAAAAAATTAACAATATCTGACCCGGTCTGCTACACCACTGCATCATCACAGCATCACCTTCATCACAGCCTTATCATCATCGCTCCTGTCTGCACACTGTTACTTTACACCAAATTCACCATCGCTACGTAGCAGCAATAAAGACTGACTCATACATCGACTGACGCCTTTTCATTCAATCGTCCTCCGTCTCTGCCGATCCGCGTCCGCTCCCTCATATAATAAGGTTATACCATAGGTCAGAGGTTCCCAAAGTGGGTGCCGCGGTTTCTAACAAGGATTTTAAATAATAAAAGAGGAGAAATTTTAAAGGTATGTCATCATTATAAATTTAACCACTCAGGTATTTTGCGATTATGCAAGTTTTTTTTGTCTTAAACGAACTGTCAGATTTATAAAAACTTTGTGTTATTTTCGCTTCATGATTAAAGCTCTATATAAATGAAACATTTCTGAACGTAGCCGAATACTAAAAACTGTTTTTGAAAGGTTATGAAATAAGCTTTCAAATTGTTATATTACAAATAAATAATAACATTTATAAATATTAAAATTTAGAATGAAAACATAAAAAAATTGTAAAAATGACTCACATGATGTTTTTATGTGAAAACGGTAATAAAATCACGGATTATGTAAAAAAAAAACTTATTCTATTGTATAAATGTATAATAAACAATTTTGTCACCTCTTTTTTTTACCATTTCATAGAAGAATATTAAAAAAATTAACAATATCTGACCCGGTCTGCTACACCTCTGCATCATCAACCTTCATCACAGCATCACCTTCATCACAGCCTCATCATCATCGCTCCTGTCTGCACACTGTTACTTTACACCAAATTCACCATCGCTACGTAGCAGCAATAAAGACTGACTCATACATCGACTGACGCCTTTTCATTCAATCGTCCTCCGTCTCTGCCGATCCGCGTCCGCTCCCTCATATAATAAGGTTATACCATAGGTCAGAGGTTCCCAAAGTGGGTGCCGCGGTTTCTAACAAGGATTTTAAATAATAAAAGAGGAGAAATTTTAAAGGTATGTCATCATTATAAATTTAACCACTCAGGTATTTTGCGATTATGCAAGTTTTTTTTGTCTTAAACGAACTGTCAGATTTATAAAAACTTTGTGTTATTTTCGCTTCATGATTAAAGCTCTATATAAATGAAACATTTCTGAACATAGCCGAATACTAAAAACTGTTTTTGAAAGGTTATGAAATAAGCTTTCAAATTGTTATATTACAAATAAATAATAACATTTATAAATATTAAAATTTAGAATGAAAACATAAAAAAATTGTAAAAATGACTCACATGATGTTTTTATGTGAAAACGGTAATAAAATCACGGATTATGTAAAAAAAAAACTTATTCTATTGTATAAATGTATAATAAACAATTTTGTCACCTCTTTTTTTTACCATTTCATAGAAGAATATTAAAAAAATTAACAATATCTGACCCGGTCTGCTACACCACTGCATCATCACAGCATCACCTTCATCACAGCCTTATCATCATCGCTCCTGTCTGCACACTGTTACTTTACACCAAATTCACCATCGCTACGTAGCAGCAATAAAGACTGACTCATACATCGACTGACGCCTTTTCATTCAATCGTCCTCCGTCTCTGCCGATCCGCGTCCGCTCCCTCATATAATAAGGTTATACCATAGGTCAGAGGTTCCCAAAGTGGGTGCCGCGGTTTCTAACAAGGATTTTAAATAATAAAAGAGGAGAAATTTTAAAGGTATGTCATCATTATAAATTTAACCACTCAGGTATTTTGCGATTATGCAAGTTTTTTTTGTCTTAAACGAACTGTCAGATTTATAAAAACTTTGTGTTATTTTCGCTTCATGATTAAAGCTCTATATAAATGAAACATTTCTGAACGTAGCCGAATACTAAAAACTGTTTTTGAAAGGTTATGAAATAAGCTTTCAAATTGTTATATTACAAATAAATAATAACATTTATAAATATTAAAATTTAGAATGAAAACATAAAAAAATTGTAAAAATGACTCACATGATGTTTTTATGTGAAAACGGTAATAAAATCACGGATTATGTAAAAAAAAAACTTATTCTATTGTATAAATGTATAATAAACAATTTTGTCACCTCTTTTTTTTACCATTTCATAGAAGAATATTAAAAAAATTAACAATATCTGACCCGGTCTGCTACACCTCTGCATCATCAACCTTCATCACAGCATCACCTTCATCACAGCCTCATCATCATCGCTCCTGTCTGCACACTGTTACTTTACACCAAATTCACCATCGCTACGTAGCAGCAATAAAGACTGACTCATACATCGACTGACGCCTTTTCATTCAATCGTCCTCCGTCTCTGCCGATCCGCGTCCGCTCCCTCATATAATAAGGTTATACCATAGGTCAGAGGTTCCCAAAGTGGGTGCCGCGGTTTCTAACAAGGATTTTAAATAATAAAAGAGGAGAAATTTTAAAGGTATGTCATCATTATAAATTTAATAAAAAAAATAAAAAAATTGGGGTGAACAAATTTTTAATCAAAATAAAAATGAAGGGGGGGGGGGGGGGGCGCCATCGGTACCTACTGCACAGGGCGCCAGATTTCGTAGATCCGGCCCTGTTTGTTACCTCTTTTTTTTACCATTTCATAGAAGAATATTAAAAAAATTAACAATATCTGACCCGGTCTGCTACACCACTGCATCATCAACCTTCATCACAGCATCACCTTCATCACAGCCTTATCATCATCGCTCCTGTCTGCACACTGTTACTTTACACCAAATTCACCATCGCTACGTAGCAGCAATAAAGACTGACTCATACATCGACTGACGCCTTTTCATTCAATCGTCCCCCGTCTCTGCCGATCCGCGTCCGCTCCCTCATATAATAAGGTTATACCATAGGTCAGAGGTTCCCAAAGTGGGTGCCGCGGCACCCTGGGGTGCCGAGTACAGAGGTCAGGGGTGCCGCGAGGCGCCCCTGATGTCTCTACTAAAAATCAAAATTTACATGAACGAATACAAACATTTTATGGAATGGAAAATCACCCGCGTGGCCGGTCATGCAGCGAGCTGCAGGCTCACCCGTCGCACTAAACGGTTTTTGTACTTGTATTATATTTGCATTTTCTTTGTAAGTTTTCCTATCAATAAATGCACTTATTCATTTTACGAGTTGTATTATTCAGTGGAGTAGGTAAAAAATTGATCCTCCGTCCTGGGGGGGGGGGGGGGGGGGGGGGGGGGGGAGGGTGGCTAAACTAAAGAATTGTGCTCTTGGGGGGTGACACTCGCTACCACAGGTAGACATTATATGACAGGGGTGCTGTGAGAAAATTCAAATTTTTTAAGGGTGCCGCGACTTGGAAAAGTTTGGGAACCCCTGCCATAGGTCGTTGGCAGATTTTTTAAATTTTCAAAAAAGATTTTGTATTATACAACACCCATTTCAAATCATATAATCATGCAGTAAAATAAACCAATACATTATCTGGTAAACATATGTAACAGAATTTAAATTTTAGTTTAATAATAATACATTAAAAAAAGTACATACATATGTTTCTTGACGAAAATTGGTTTGTGTATTTATTTGCGCACTTACAGACCAATATATTTCAAAATTTTTTACATTCTTATTTTGCTGAGACATATTGAAAAATGATAAATACTTATGATAAAAAAATAATGACAAAAAGCACATAATTTTAATAGTTTTATCAACACGTCTTTCAGCATTTTTGGATGTAGGTATAAATTAAAGCAAACTTGGAATGAAATAAAATAATTATTTATTAAGTTATAATTTTAATTTTAAAAAGCTGGTACGGAGAGTAATTAATCTTTCTCATTGGAACCGCCCTGTACGATCGTAAGAACATCTTTCTACGAAATGTGGATTTTCGGCCGCTGGCTGGTTAAACGCTCTTAACACGTTCCCGGACGAGCATGCTATAGCATTCGCATTGGATAGTTTAATTATGTAGCGGATGCTATAGCATTCGAAGTTTTTTTGTCAGATATGCTTGAGCAGTTGCTTTATCCCTATAAAATATAGGTAGTCTATTTCTTACTGTCACTGCTGACACAACCACAGATCGCTTACTGTCACATGAGACCTTTTCTGCACACAAAGATAAAACAGTGTTTACCTCTTCCCCTACAGCTCGCCCGGCGTACCCCACGTGGTGGCGTATGCTATAGCATGCGTCAATAGTGCCAAAGTAGGGTGACTCACTGCCCGTGAACGTGTTAAGTTTCTCAATTATTACATTGTTTAAATTTGACTGAAGATCTGGTCGATAATTATACCATAAAATAAAACCCAGTCATAAAAAAAGACTTATTCGATCTCTTTAAAATATGTGTGGAAAGCAACTACTTTATATCTAACAATAAATTCTACCAACAAAATGATGGCTTGCCCATGGGCTCACCGCTTAGTCCACTTCTTGGTTAAATATTCATTACTACTGTACTTGTTGACTATATGGAAAAATACATAATTTAATTTTTTCGTTATGTTGATGATATTCTGATCTGTTGGAAAGGTACCAACAGACAATTAGATCTTTTTGTTGCTCCATCAACCGTAAAATCTGCTTTACGGTTATTTTTTTATTTTTTATTTATATATATATAAAAAAAAATTTTTATCACAAACAAGTCCTGCTAAGCCAATTGAATTGGCTTGTCAGCAGGTGCTTATAATTAAGTTACATATCAATTTTAAGTGTTATAATTTTACATCTTATATCTACAAATTCAACATTATTCATACAAATCAATCTAAGTATAAATATTTTTTTTCCGATAGCCAATTTTTCAGCATATATTTAACCTTATTCATAGAATTACATTGCTTTATACTATCAGGTAATAAATTAAATATTTTCGGTATGTTGTATTCAAACGTTCTCTGTCCGTACTTATTATTAAATTTCGGAACTATTAACCCGTCGTTGCGCGTGAATCTAGTGCTGTATTTATGTTCTAATTTCTCTTTATGCTGCTGGGTAAATATATACTGAATTATAATTTTGTGCCATAGTATTGCCTTAACAGGTAAAATTTTAGCACTCTGAAACAGTAATGGTGTATCATGTCTCTGTTTGAAAATATTCGGAACAACTAATAATTTTACAATGGCGTTTTGTACAATTTGGACTTGTTTCAGATTTGTTACAGAAGTATTTCCCCATATTGTTAATCCATATCTTATAATGGATTCTGCCAGTGACATATAAATTATTTTTAGTGTTTCAATGGGTAAGAAAAAATTCAATGTATACATTCTGCCAGCAATTGATCCGAGTCTTTTACAGGTTTTTTTAATATGTTTATCCCATTTAAAAAAACAATCTACGGTAACACCAAGATACACATATTCCGTAACTAATTCTAAACTTTCACATTTACAATTAGTTGGAATATTTTTATGGATGCAATTAAAATTATGAGAAATAATATTAGGATTAAATTGGAATTTGGCATTAGGTGATCTTATATGCATTACTTTGGTTTTTTTGGCATTAATTAATAATCCTGCATCATGAGACCATTTACAAAGTTGATTAAAGTCAATTTGCATGAGTTCAATTGCAGTTTTTAGATCTTTATGTGATATGACCAATGCTGTATCATCAGCGAATACAAAATGTTTAACAAAAGAGAAAAGTTTTTTCATTATAGTTACATAGATTATATACAGTGTAGGTCCCAATATGGAACCTTGTGGAACTCCTGCAGATACATTTTTTGTTTTACTAAAAGTATTATTTATTTTGGTACATATTTTTCTATTTCTAATATAATCTTTAAATAAATTTAACACATTGAAAGAGAATGTAATAAGAAAATTAACTTTTTAGATTTAACAACCGGTAGAGAAAATAATAAACATACTTTTGAAATTTTCTGTAAGCCCATGTTCACAGACACGACCATTAATTATAAATCTTTGCACCCACGGTCACATAAATTATCTGCTTATCACTCAATGATACACAGACTTACTAATATCCCGCTTGACAATAAAAGCATAAGAAAAGGATAAAAATTTGATTTTATCCATTGCAAAAATAACGGCTTCAAGGGTGGAGACATTGATAAAATAATTAGTCATAAACACAAAATCAACCTTAACTCAATTTACCCAACGCCTAATAATAAAACGAATAATAAATTTGAGTGTTTGGAATTTGTCGGACCGGCATCTGATAAAATAGCTAAAGTTCTTAAAAATTGTGGCTTAGATGTTGCCTTCCGCACAAATAATAATTTAGGATCATCTCTTAAAAACTCAAAAAATAAAATACCCAAACTAAAAAATACCGGCATTTATAAACACCAGTGTGACACGCTGTTTATATTGGACAAACTGGCCGGTTCTTTTAACACTAGATTCAAAGAACACATTCGATCGTTTAAAAATAATTAACCAATTTTAACACTAGATTCAAAGAACACATTCGATCGTTTAAAAATAATTAACCAATTCCGTTACACTTACAAAATAAAGGACGCAAATTCAATCTGTTAGAGCAGTTAGAAATTAATAAAAACTTTTATAAGCATAAAGCTAGTTTAATAAACGAACAAACAAATATAATTCGACCGCCACTTTTAGATATATTAAAAGCAAGTTCAAATACCAAATTGTAATGTGAAATAAATCCATGAGTCATTGTGGGTTTATTCTAGAGCAGGGGTCTCCAAACTTTCCAGCCTTAGGGCCACACTGATTCCTCCAAGAAGTTCCGAGGGCCAATACCGTTTTAATTTTCCTTAAATTAGGTATATATAATTTCTAAACTATTCGCCGAGTACGCGCCCTGAGCGAGCATACCCTTGCTAAATTCGCTAGTTCAATTAGCTATGCTCGTGTGCTGTTTTCTGTTTTTGGAACAACACTAACTGAGAAAACATTCTCCGAAATAAAATACACAAAGAATTTTTACAAATTTAAGTTAACCGATGAGCATCTTAAATCTCTTTTAATATTTTGTACTAGTAAAATTGGTCCACAACTACAAACTATTGTCAGTAAAAAATCACAATTACAAAAATAATGATAATAATTATTATTTATTTCACATAAAATTAAACAATAAAACATATGTGGAAACTTTGACTAGCCAACTAGGAATGGATCCTGTTTTAGGCCAGTCAAATTGACAAATTTAAATTCATATCATAATTTCATATTACATTGTTTAATTATATAACATATTATTTATAGAAGGGAAAAAGGTTTAATTATGTATTCCTCATAGAAGCTTGAGTTAAATATATACACCTTTGTACTTATAAGAAAAAGAATAAGCGAAGAGAAAAAATAATATCTTAAAATACAAATTCAGTATCGAATGCTTATGTTTAACAATAGATTTATGTTTGGTTATTTAAATCGCTTGCAAAAATCTAGAATCAAGACATTCTTCAAGCGTGAATACAAAATATTATATTATTAATCTCATTAGTATTTTAAATGTTATAATGTTTATTTGTTTATACATTGTAATGTTTGAAGTAGCGTCCTGGCGAGGTCTCCGGAAGTCTGCAGTCAGGTTGTAAGGCTGCGCCGCTTTTAGTGACTTCTTTCGTTTCAACGCCAAGATTGGCGTACAGTTTTGAGAGATTGAGGATTGAGGTTATCCTTGTTTAAAACACTTGTGTTTTTTTTTGGATATAATAGGGTGGGTACAAGCAGTACTATATGTAATATAGTGTTTTCAATGCATTTAATACATTTAAAAAAAAATAACTAAACTCGAATATCATACTGAGAACCCCCCAAAAAAAAATTATTAAATGAATTAATTCACTTTTAAAGTTGTATGAAAATTCATATATCAAAAACGAGTCATCCTTGACTGGCGAGATTGTGACGTCACAACGCACCCACCTAGTCCCACGTCAAATTGTTTTTGTTCCAGTTGCTATGCTGGTTTGAATAAGTTTGATAGTCATAATCGTTTAGTTATGCATCCTAAACCCATTCGTTTGTAACATATATTGTAAATACATACTATCATGACAGACAGTGGTTTTCTACAAAGACAGTCTGATAATTTGCCAAAAATCGACGCGATTACATGTACACGCAGTTACATGTACCTTTCCATCGTATGACACCGCTTTTTACACATAATAACATAATTTGGGACGTTTATAAATAGTTTGTTTGGTGTTGAAGATGTTGTACTTGTACACTTTGGTACAATACAGTATTTATAAACAGTATCTACGGACATTTCCTTTGAAAAACAAATGATCAACTGAAGACTGATTACTGGATTACGACTTGCTTGCGACTGGATTATGACAGCTGTCGAGAAGTGCGCAGTGACGTCATAAGCCAAAACCACGCGATAAGGGCGTTTTAGCCCTAATTTGAAAATTGAATATTCAAAACGTTATTGAAGGACTATTTCCTATCGTACAAAAAAAATGTTTGAAAATTCCAGTTTGTAATTTTTTTTCTTTAATTTTTGATAAAAAAAAAAAAAGTGATTGTACCCTATGTAACATATCTATTTCGTGAGCAGGTACTGCGCAAAGTAGGTACTGTTTATTGCCTATTGATTATTATTTTTTTTTTCTGATTTTAACTTTGTTGGTTGGCAAAACTGGAAGGAGATCGGAAAGAGGTCATTCAGGGAATCATGGCGGAAGACATAACTTAGATTTTGTGCAGGGGGAGTGTTTTTCGGGGCGATTGGGAGGATAAAGTGAGATACTAGTGCTATGTAGCCTAGAAATATTATTTTTACACGTCACGTGAGTGTGTGACGACTCAAATGGCATTGAAGCCTATTTATTTTGTTTAATCCCTCGCCGGATACCGCGAGATAGATTTATCCGCGTGCCGAAGTCAATTTAGACCGGAATCCACGGCCCGCAAGGGTTCTTTTGCTGGTGGTTCCTTTGGCCGGTGAGATTTGCTCATGCCGCTTGATGGGTGAGAATCTGCTGTGCCTGTTTTGTTGGGTGGATTCCCTTTATTAATGGAGCGGCTCCTAGACTCTGGTTGGACCCGCCAATATTCCTTTGCTGTTCCTTTGGCCGGTGAGATTGGCTCATGCCGCTTGATGGGTGAGAATCTGCTGTGCCTGTTTTGTTGGGAGGACTCCCTTTAACCGAGCGACCTCATGACGTGCTGGACGACGTTTTGGGGATTGCTGTTGACGTTTGGAGGAGAATCACGACGACGGGACGTATGCGGTATTAATAACTAACCGTAATTTTGATTTAACTCTCTCTCTCCAAATCTATTGATAGATGCTAAAGGTATTTATGTTCTTTTTGATAAGCCTTCTTTGGTGATGATTTTCTTTGCAAAGTGCAATAAAGTATTATAAATTTCACTAGAAAAATAGGTGCTTCATTTATATGCATGACCTCAAATCCCTGACTCCACTATCCTGAGAAGGATGTTCTTTTGCTCTAAGATAAGCTGTCGGTTGACAAAGGTGGGTTACCTACATCTCCCTTGGTATTACACCTATTGTAACTTTTATTTCAGAATAAATTCACAATTATAGAGTGTGACTGGCAATTAAAAGAGAACTTAACTGAGTCGATAAGGTTAGAAGTTAATTCTGAGAAGAGAATGAAATAATGAGCTTGCTAAAAAATAACAAGCCGTTTTATAAACTGAAAAATAGAAAGTTGACGTGAACACAGACAAAATATATTATAGATGCTAAATTCATTACAATATTTCACTATGAAGTGGCATAGACATAAAAAGTTTAATGTAAAGGGCTGTACACATCGAGATTAGTAATGAGAAATAAAGTGTTTGAGCTGAATGATTTTAAATATAAAATAGGACACTCACAACACAGAAGACCAAACAATGTTTATAATGTTAGTTGGATTCATTTCAATTATTTGTTAGTTACTGTACTAGACGTTTTGTACACAAATTGCAAAAATAGGGAGCTGGACACAACTTGGCACGCCAATGTCCTTAACTTCTGGATTTAATGATTCTAAGTTAAATTAGCAAAAACTGACTCTATAACTGTTGTAAAACACTTAAAAGACTTGCAGACTTTTGGAGACTTTTGGAGGCTGTTGGGGTCAGGATAATGGGATACTGGGAGAAAGGTAGAACAGAATTTAAACTGATTAAAAAACACTTTTTAAGTAGATTAGAACTTGGAGACTTCAGTTTCTTGGAGACTTGTTACTTCTTGGCTGGTAGTTTTTGAACTGATTTCCTACCGGTTTGCTGTTTGTTTTATAGGGCAAATCCGGGTTGGACTTTTGGGACACAGAACCTCCCTGTTTCTGAAGGGTGCTTGCGTTTACGTATTTTTCCCAATCCTAACCTATAACCTTTGCCAAGACAGTCCTGTTCCAATAAACCGAAGTCTCACATAATTTTTATTGTTTCAACAAGAAAAGGTAGAAGTTTACAAATGTGATACAAGGTACAATATTTGGAAGTAAATATTTTCTTAAAGTGCAATAATCACTGGTAGACAACAGTTTTTGAGGTGTTATTGTAGTATATACCTATTTTTAGGTGATGGTATATATTTCTTGATTCAAATTATTCCCGATTTCCTGAAATTTAGCTCCGAGTTTTTCGGAATGTAAATTGGCTGTCGTAAATATTTACGATTCAAACATTTCCTTTGTTCAGCATTGACCAATGGCGCCGCGTCTGGTAGCAGGGTGGGGATAACGTAAATACTCAATCATTTTCTTGATTTTGATCATTGCTGTCTGGGGTCCCTGGTGGAAGTATTACGTGGTTATTCAGATGTTTTTTCGAGTCCAATGACGCTGCAGCATGTATTTATTATCAATTGCGTTTATGTTTTCAATTGATAAGTTAATTGTAGAATGTAATAGCATTGTAGACATCATTCCAAATGTTTTGTTGGCCAATGAGAGCACTCCCTTTGTTTCGTAGGTTATTGGAAGGGGTAACGCGCAGCGGCACGGTATTATGTGGAAGCGTAAATTCCATTCTTGAATTCTCAGGGTTGTCATTCTCACGCTTTCGTCTACACGTTCGATACAGTTACTATGCTCAAGTAATATTTTCTGCGTATTATACTTGTCATTAACCTTTACCTTACAAGTAAAAAAAAAAGGTTACTATCAATCTGTGTTTTTTATCCGTCTTATCATAGCAACAATAACAACTATAAGCCATTTGATGCAGCGGGCCTGATTGTTGACCGCGGGCCGTTGTTTGGAGACCCTTGTTCTAGAGCTTAATAACGACCGGTTAAAATTTCAGATAAATAATAATTATGTTATAAAGTAAACCGATGAATCATCGTGGGTTTATTTTATGGCATAATTATCGACCAGACCTTCAGTCAAATTTAACCCTGCAGTGGTCGCGCTCTTCAAAGTAACGCCAGTGGTCGCGTGGATTACATATGTAAGCCATTTTTAAACAAAAAAAATATAAGTGAAATCATTTACAATTATTGTGTATTTATATTTTTATCTTATAATCTAAGCATTGTTTATTATAAATAAGCAACATATATTAAACATCACCTCTATGTTTTTCACAATTAAGCACAATCACAATTAAACGACCTCTTTTTTTAAACCAAAAATTACGTCTTTCACTTTTATTGAAATAACAAAAAAGTAAAATTAAAAAAATAACATATATACTAATTTAATTGCTGATTTATGAGCAGGATAAACATAAAATTATAGAATCATTGGAAAACATTTTTTTTTTTTGCATTTTGCATACACTTTTCGTGTACTCAAAATGTGTTACGTAATTGGTCGCGCGGATGACAAGTGTAGACGTAGACCATCGACTTTGCGGAGCTCCTGTAACACAATCAATGCGTGCCCGACACCAGCGTTGAGCTGAATGCGTCCGTGTGTTATCCAACTTAAAGTACACGGAAGATAAAATGATTCGCGCCACCCGTTTTTGAGGAATCTTTAATTTTGCATGAGTGGATTACATATGTAATATGTGACCACTCCAGGGTTAAACAATGTAGTAATTGGGAAACTTAACCATTAATATTTTCAATCATTTTGCTGGGAAATTAATATGGGGCGTAGGTAATAAAAATAAAAGCAATTCATTTTTTCATCATAAGTACCTGTCTAGAAATTATATAAATACATCGTCTGTAGGTGGTAACAACCGCAGTTTGATAATACCTACAGAGGGCGAAACAGCTGTAACGCATAATAACATTAAATAATAATATTATTTAATTAACAAAATTATTAGTTCCCATACAATATTCAAGTATGCACCTACAACACCTTTGGGGCCATACATTAATTACGTGAGCAGTTTTTCATCCAATCTAGACCCCCCCCCCTCCTTGAGTAAGATAAATTTTGGCCACTTCGTACATTATTTTCAAGTAATGAGAGATTTTGCTGGCCCCCCCCTCTTTTGAGCTGACGTAATTAATGTATGCCCCCTTTTTGGCAAAAAAATTAACCATCCTTAGTTATTTAGTTTGTGAATGCAGCATTAACAAATTTTTTAGCATTTTATTTGATTTTTAAAGGAAATAAATGCCCATCTCAGGTATGTACTTTATTGTTAAATTAACCTCTCAGAAATAGACTTTAGTTTATTATGTGTCCCTTAGAAAACTGTCAAAACGTGATAATATTTGTGTTATTTACGATTTTTACTAAAAGCTTCATAAATCACGTTTTGGGAAACGTAGCCTCATTCTAAAAACTGTTTTGAAAAGGTTATGAAATAAACTTTTAAATTTTATTATTACAAATAAATAATAACATTTGTAAATATTAAAATTTAGAATGCAAACATAAAAAAAATGTAAAAATGACCCACGTGATGTTTTATGTGAAAACGGTACTAAAATCACAGATTATGTAAAAAAAACACTTATTCTATCGTACAAATGTATAATAAACAATTTTGTCACCTCACTTTTTTACCATGTCATACAAAAATATTTTAATAAAAAACTAACAATGTCTTGAACAAATGACAATCAAAGAAGATGGAGGTTCCATTCGGCTCAGATAATTAATCTCTATGTTCCATAGATATCTTTGAATACAGACGCGTAGCGTTGTTCATTATCGATATTTCGTTTTTTATTTCATGGTAATCCGTATACTAGTAGTGATGGAAATAAATCAATTTTTGTAAAATCAAAAGACGCTCTAATGTCTTGACCGCTATTATTATATTCGCGTCTTTTGACGCTCTAATGTTCCGAGTAGTTAATTAAATGTACAAAGAAAAAACCTTAAGTACCTACCCACAGTACCTACTCAGTAGTAGGTACTCCTATGTATTCTGATTCAATATGTCCATGTATGTACCTTCAATTTTTGCAAAAAAAATTGTTGTATCGGCCTAACATTTATTTAATAATAATAAAGTCTTTATTCCAGGATGTGGGGAGATGAGTGCAATCCCACACATCCCATAGACAGTATAAGTACATTATATTGAAAACATAGATCAATTCACGGATATTATTCTTAAATACTCGTCACTTTGATGATTAGATATGCGCGATTCTATGAATCTTCGGAATACAATTCCCTCCGCCCAAAGTTCTTCTTCCAGGAATTTCTTTACTTCGATCGCTTTAACCACTGGAGCGACGGCGCGTTTTTAATTTTTTTCATCGGATTGCTCGTGATATTTTGGTGACCATTTTGAATATTTTTCGGCCACCTTAATAAAACCATACCTCCGAATTTTAATATGGAGGCATACAAACTTTTTTTTTTGTTACTTATATATATTTTTTTGTTATTATGTATTTATCTATTAAATGTACCAAAAAACTTTGCTAATAAAAAAACAAAACAAAACTGATCATAGTTCTATATAGTCAATGAATTCACCTATCTTTGGTTGATTATCACATATTCCTAGGATTTAAAAAAAATAGTATTATAAATTCGTAAACATTCAAAACGGAACTATTCTCAGTACTGCCTCCCTTTAAACTCGCCTAATAAGTTCAATTTTCCCTCCACATTGAATATTTTCTGTTAGGTTTCTTTTAAATGGTCTAATTTATAATCACAATCTACATATGAATATAAGAAAACTGAATTTTGATATGTTGTGAACTGTTTAATGTTCCCTTTGAATAATTTTTGACACAAATTTAGTCAAAAAATGGCGACAATTTTTATAAGACTATAAAATGGAATTCATTAACTCACCAAAAATAGCTGCAGTACATCAAACAGATGCATCAATTATCTTAAATCCACAATACCAATTAACTCGATTTTTGGTTTATTTATAGAAAATATCACATTTTCAAAAACACACGATCGGCAAAAAATGGGAATACATATCCACAAAATTTTTGTTTTTCAAATAATCACAGTATTTTTAAGTTTGAAACACGTTGAAACCATTGAATGCATTACTAATTCAACTATTATAACACTGGTATACAAATATGTTAGAAACATCCACTAAAAAACGATAAAATGCCGCATTTTAAACTGAAAGGTTTAGACCGTTTGATATTTTACAGAGACCTACAAAATATGAATTTTCGAGCCAATCTATTTAATATCTACGAATCTACGAATGTATAATGTCTATATCTACGAATGTATTCCCCTCATGCCTTAAAAAAGCTACAGTTATACCCATACATAAAAGTGGTAACAAAAAGGATATATATAATTACCGACCCATAAGTCTCTTAAGCTCCTTCTCAAAAATCTTGGAAACTGTAATGAAGAAGCAAATTGTTCAATTTCTTGAACAAAACAAATTATTATCACCATCCCAATATGGCTTTAGGGAAAATCTAAGCACCAATGATGCAATAGAAAAAATAACAAGCATAGCCATAAAAAACATAGATGATGGGAAAAAGTGTTTGGCTTTATTCATAGATCTTCAAAAAGCTTTTGACACAATAGACCATAAAATATTACTAACTAAGCTAAAAAAAATAGGAATGGCCGAAACAACAATGAACTTATTAGAGTCATATATAACAGGGCGAGAACAACAAGTACAAATTGGTAAACAAAAGAGCAAACTACTATCTTTAAACTATGGCGTTCCTCAAGGAAGTGTACTGGGACCGATTCTATTCATTATCTATATCAACGATTTACATAACCTTATCATTAAAGGAAACATAATCAGTTTTGCTGATGATACTGTTTTATTATTTCAAGAAGAAAATTGGACGGATACATTTAATGAGGCTGAACAAGGGCTTAGTGCACTTCAAAATTGGCTTAAAATCAACTCGCTTACCCTTAATATAAGCAAAACTAAATATATAACATTTTCAATAAACGCACGGAGCCAACCAATAAAATCACTTGAACTAAAACTACACGAATGCCATGGAAATAATATACAATGTAACTGCCCCGTCATAGAAAAAACGCAAAACATAAAATATCTCGGAGTAATAATTGACGAAAATCTTAGATGGGACCTACATATTAAAGGTATTACGGAAAAACTCACAAGCCTTATATATTTCTTTAAAAATCTAAGAAACGTGGTAAATAAAAATGATATGATAAAGGTCTACTACGCGTTGTGTCATTCTCGAATTGAATATGGAATCATAGGATGGGGATCTGCTACACATACGTACCTCCACAACCTGAATACGATTCAAAAAGGAATCATAAAGACCATATTGAAAGTACCAATTAGAACGCCTTCAATTGAAATTTTCAATAGCTTCGACGTACCAAATGTACAGCAAATATATGCCAAAAATATATTATTGAAGCTTTTCAAAAATAATGAATCCTCTACTAGACCATGTATGCATAACACAAGATCGAATAAAAACGATATAAAAAATATTCCAAGTTATAAAACCACTTTCGGACAAAGAAACTATACATACTTTGCAACAAAACTCCATAACATCCTTCCCCAAGACATAAAACTAATAAAAAATCCTAATGAATACAAATCAAGAATAAAAATATGGCTAAAAGAGGTCAATGAAAAAACCCTAATGAAGACATTAAAAACGACATAGAAGACAAATAAACCATATTTAAATAACTTTAGTCCGCCTCGGCACAGGACCCCCTAGTGAGGAGGACTAAGAAATACAATAATTTATACTTAATTTCACCATTATATCTTGTATGTAACAATTATTTTATATAGTCGCTAAAATAAAAAAAAAAATAAAAAAAAAAAAATAAAAAAAAAAAAAAAAATAAAAAAAAAAATAAAAAACGAGAGTACACTGCCACCTGTTGAATTATAATAGAAGTAGTATCTTTTTACCTACCCAAAAACGTCAAAATGGAACCGTGGGTATAATTGAAAATATTTGAAAAAAAATTTTAATGCATCTAGGGCTAATTTGCTGAAATTCAACAACTAAGCAAACTTAAGTGGTACCGAAATTCAGCAAAAAGCGTTCCAGTGGTTAACAGAGAGTTTAAAGGTGTTAAAAGGCGTCGGACGGAAAGGCTTGATTTTTTTCAATTTTTGTACATTCCAAATCCTTTTCTGCTAGGTAGATATTGATGTCATCCTCGGTTGTTTCCATGGTAAACCGCGAAATGTATACCGTTGTGATTTGTGATTATGTCTGCCGACTTCAATGTTGTAGATGTATAGGTAGAAATAATTTCATTAAGGCTCCGTTACCGGCCCCAAAAAGAAGAAGATGGAGAGATATGAAATTACGAATGTTAGAAGATCGCGCTAACATTTACAGCGATAAAATCGATGCAAAAATCATGAAAATTTTTAATAAAACATGACTCGTTTAAAATAGAGCAAAAATCTTGCGAGGGTTGCCTTAAACAGCATTTAAAGAAACGCTGTGAATTTTTCATACATGTAACTTGTAAAATAGCTGATATATTCATGGACAATTTAGAAAATAATATCTTTAAATGTAAATCACCATTATTAAAAAACTTACTTGTATGGAAGCGCTATGTTGACGATGTGTTCTGTGTTTGGTTAGGAACTGAACGACAACTCAATTCCTTCCTGCTTTTAATTAATTCTTTCCATAAACAAATTAACTTCACAATAGAAATAGGTACCAATTCTACATTAAACTTTTTAGATCTTTCATTATCAATCATAAATAATAAAATTGAATTTAAAATCTACCGCAAACCGACGTTCACCAATATAACTATTCACAATTCCTCTAACCACCCCGAATCCCATAAACATTCAGCCTTCCATTCCATGGTACACAGATTGGTTACAGTCCCTTTATCAAATACCAACTTTGCATTAGAATTATCTACGAACAAACAAATCGCAATAAATAACGGTTACAGTCCAAATATAGTCAACAACATTCTAAATAAAAAAAATAAAAAATTATTCACAAGTAAATTCTTATACAACAGTCCACCTCATAATAATAATATACCAAGTAATAATAATCAACCTTATCAATGGCGTAGAATCTTGTACATAAATAATTTCTCTCAAAACAGCGTTAAAAACCTCCCATCAGATATCAAACCAGCATTTTACACTAATAATAGTATAGGTAAGCATTTAATGAACGGCAAGGACAAAGATAATAGTCTATCTCACTCGGGAATTTATTCACTTCAATGCAGCGACTGTCCCTTTTTTTACTTAGGAAAAACAGCACGCAATATAAATACCCGTGTCAAAGAACACCTTAGATGTTTACACAGCTCTGGATTTTCGGAATTTGCAAACCACTTGATCGAAAAAGACCATAAATTTGACAAAAATACAGGCGCCACACTAATTCATAAAAACAACATCGGTATTAGGCTAGACAATCTAGAAGCACTTGAACTAAGGAAAGCCATAAACACTAACAGTAAGGTAGTTAATAACCAACTAAATTTAAATAAAAGTCCCATACTAAGATTGTTCCCTATTGACAAAGAACACGCCCGTTCCCTTCCCAATTCTCCATCTACACCTATACCTACTTCCTCCGTTACTTGAGGAGTCCAGCCCATTTGGGTTAAATCATGTATTAGTTATAAACACACATGTAAATTAATTTTAGTAGAGATTGTACTGCCCTGAAGAAGCTACGGTTGTAGCGAAACCCGGTCGGCATAAAGTATAAAAAATAAAAGTGGTGTTTACAAAGTTATTGTTTTATTTTAAATTATAATGTCACATCACAAAGTAACTGCTTCATATGAGCAAAAAAAAAAAAAAATGAAACAAACGTGTTTATAATAATTTTTGGAGCATACTTTGCGATTTTTTTCTATCGAGGGAATTTTATATAATTTGCGTTTCGGCGTGACAAATGTCTAGATATTATCTTCAAGAATAACATATATTTTTTTAAGAGCTTAACTTCAAATGTTCAAAGGAGGTTTGCAAGAAATCGGTAGAAATTCGGATAGCGGCCTCTTAAAAATGTCCAGTTTATAGTTCCTACCAACTTTGGAAAAAAAAAACCATCTTTGGTTGTTTCTGTACAAAACATGTTATGTAAAAAACTGAAAATGTAACTAATTTTTAAAAATCTAAAGATCTAACTAATTTTAAAAAAACTGATATTGTAACAAATTTATTAAAAATTTAAATAATTTTTAAAATAGGTATTTAACTAACTGTGAAAACTTAGCACTTAAAATTAAAAACAACGGTAACAATGAACTATATACATCGCCTTCAAATCCTTGTAAAACCTTAAAACAATTCCAAAAAACTAACTTTGATGAAATTAAACATACTATTAATCAATTAAAAGGTAATTCTTCCCCCGGTTATGACAATATCTCAGAAGAAATGCTTAAAAAAAATTCTGATTCACTTTGCAAACCATTGGCACATATCATAAATACAAGTTTCGAAAATGGCAACTTTCCACTAAATTACAAAAAAACTATTATTACTCCTATTTTTAAATCTGGTGACCCTATTCTTAGTAATAATTATAGACCAATTTCTCTAACCTCAAACATTGCAAAAATATTTGAAAAAATTGTAAAAAAGCAGATGTTTAAATTTATAAAAGAAAATAATACATTGAATGCACATCAATATGGTTTTAGAGAAAATTTAAGCACTCAAGATGCCATTGTAGACTTAACATCTGAAATATATAAATCCTTAGATAATAAAAAAAAATGTATTGGAATATTTGTCGACTTAAGAAAAGCATTTGACAGTATATCACATTCGAAGCTTATCTCTAAACTCGAAAAAATTGGTATAACCAATAATGCCTTAACGTGGATTGAAAATTACCTACTTCATAGAGAACAATATGTCAAGCTAAATGGTGTTCTCAGTGATTCCCAAATTAATAAATTTGGTATCCCGCAGGGAACGGTATTGGGACCAATTCTCTTTATCATTTATGTGAATGATATTTTTAAACTCAATATAAAGTCCAAACTAATATCATACGCTGATGACACAGCAATTTTAACTGAGGGATTAACTTGGAATGAAACTCAGAGAACGGCGGAATCAGATATAAATTTAATAAAAAAATGGTTTGACCAAAATTTACTATCTCTAAATACCGATAAAACTTTTGCAATACCATTCACTCTGACTAAAAATGCAACCCCTGAGAACCTTAACATATGTATCCACTCATATAATTGTAATTCAAATTCATGCTTATGTAAACCTGATTGCTCTGTACTCACTGTTAAAACCAATGTTAAATACCTCGGTGTAACTATAGATAGTAACATAAAGTGGAAGATGCAAATTTGTACAACAGTCGAGAGACTAAGAAAATTAATATACATTTTCATTAAAATTCGAAACATTTTAAACATTACGATATTAAGAACTATTTACTTTTCCTTAATCCAATCAGTGCTACAATATGGAATTGTAGGTTGGGGGGGTGCCTTCAAAACTTCTCTTTTACCATTGGAAATCATTCAAAGAATAATCATAAAAATAATTTTAAAAAGGCCATACGATTACCCCACCGTCAAACTATTTCAAGATTTTAAAGTACATTCACTTCATGTTATCTACAAAAAAATCACAATCTTACAAATACACAAAGATTGCTTTAATAATGAGAGCTTTACTCCTTTTTCTAACAGCATTAGAACACATATTCTCGGCACTATGACTCTCCCAGCTGTAACACCACCACAGCCCAAAAATACTATAAATATATTGGAGTTAAATGGTTTAACCAATTACCAGCTAACTTAAGATTGGAAAAAAATTATAAAAAATTCAAAAAATCAATAAAAGCTCTTTATATATAGCTTATTACAATCACTTCATCTTTTTAAATACTATATTTCTCAACACAACTTGTAATATCAGATATCCTTTTTCTTTCTTTATCTTCATCCTTTCTTTTTTTATCTCCTCCTCTTCGTTGTATTACATTACTTCTTTTATATGTTTCATACATATACTATATAAAAATATATAGACATATTATATAATATAAACGATTTTTCTAGCTTACTGTTAATTATATTACCTATTCTTAGTTTTATACTCGTATATATAAAAAAATATGTGTTACTTTACCATTAGTAAATTTTTTTATTTTTATTTTTTAACTACATTCGTTTTCTCCGCCTTTTTTGTCACGAGCTTTGCTCCTAAAAAAAGGTGTAAACTTATGAAACCATGTATTCTTGAAATAAAAACTTTATATAATGTATTAACCATGTAATATTTTAAAAATAAATAAATATTTAAAAAAAAAAAAAAAAAAAAAACTAACTTTAAGAAATGGCCAAGATCACCCTTAATGGGTGAAAGCCAAATAAATAATTTAAAAAATAAATGATTTAATATCATTAATTTTTGTTTTGATAATAATTAAAGGAAAGAAGTCTGTACATTAGTAAGTACCTCTAGTCTAATAAATGTATTTTCTGTTATATTTTACTCCTGCGAATTATGTGCTCCTGGTGGATTCTCCGTATTGTACAGCGGACTGAATAGGCAGACCTTGTTGTCATTTTTCACTAAAACGGCGCTATAAAAAATGTAGTATTCAGAAAAAGAATAATTTGTAAAAAATGTTCACAGAAAAATATTTCTTTCGCAATATCTGGGTAGGTAACCTACACATAGGTATAATTTTTTTTTTAATAAATAATGCAAAGCAATGTCCGAATGTGAACGAAGCAATAACTATCTATTTTTATATATGCTAACGAAAAACCTTAAACATTGTATTCGGGCTCAATTTATTATAAAATCAGTTTATCAGGTACCTACAGACAAATAATACAATAGTCTAAAGTCATGGTGTTTGAAAGAGAGAGTACGAAAACAGTATGCAATATAGTTGTGAACGATGAATACTTGGAGCAGGTGGATGAGTTTGTTTATTTGGGAAGTATGTTTACGAGAGATGGGAAGGCTGAAAGAGATATTGAAAGAAGGGTGAATGGAAGGGAACTCTATTAATGGAGGACTGAACGCCGTTGGCACCAACAAAAAACTGTCCAAAGATGCGAAACTAGCCGTCCATAATGGAGTACTGGTACCTATAGACCAATCACATTATTAAACTCGCTATCAAAGATTTTCGAAAAAGTCTTAAAAAACCAAATCATAAAATACTTGGAAGAAAACAAATTAATCTCAGATAAACAATATGGATTTAGAGAAAAGAGAGGTACAAAAGAAGCTTTGGCATGTACTATCGATTATATACATAGCAACTTAGATCAAGGATACAAATGTATAGCGATATATCTAGATTTAGCTAAAGCCTTTGATTCAATCTGCCACAATACACTTTTTAAAAAATTTGAAAATATGGGTATCAAAGACAAGGAACTCCAACTATTAAAAAGTTATATGAGTGATAGAACACAACAAGTCAAAATTAATAACCATACAAGTAAACCACTGCCGATTACATACGGAGTTCCACAAGGAAGCATACTAGGGCCCGTTCTTTTCACTATTTACATAAATGAACTTTGTAGCATGGAAATAAACGGTGAAATAGTTAGTTATGCAGATGACACAGTTTTACTGTTTAAATCTAAGGATTGGAATAATGTATTTAACATAGCAAATTTAGAAATCACGCGGGTGAAAACTTGGCTAGACTCAAACATACTTACACTAAATATATCGAAAACAAAATTTATAACGTACAGTATAAATAGTACAGGACAACCAAAAAACAACTCAAACACCATAAAAATACACGAATGTTTAAATACTAACATCTGCAGTTGCCCTTCTCTAGAAAAAACAGAACAAATAAAATATCTAGGAATCATAATTGACCATAACCTTAGATGGACACATCATATTAAACAAATCACAAATAAACACCTCAAAACAATACACATTTTCCTAAACATAAGAAACATATATAATATAAAACAAATGAAAACAATATATTTTGCACTTTGTCAGTCAATAATAGAATATGGATTAATTATCTGGGGAGGAGCAACAAACTCAGCTATCGATCACTTAGAAATCGCGCAGAAAACGATCTTAAAGGTAATACTTAAAAAACATAGACTGACTGACACAAACCAAATATTCAACAGTTGTGACGTACTAGATATACGCCAATTATATGTTAAAACACTGCTAAACTACATTTTTGACCAGAAAAACAAATTTCAACAATCTCAAAATATCACTAACAGACCAGTTAGACAATCGTACAAAAACAACCTAAAAACTCCGACGGTAAATACAAACTTTGGAAAAAGGCACTATAAATATCATGCTATAAAAGCATTCAACAGTCTTACCCTTGAAAATAAAATGGAAGAAAACAAAAATAATTTCGTACTCAAAATTACAAAATGGATTAAAGAACAAAAAAGACAATATTACCAAAATTTCATTACAAAATAAAACACAACTACACGTAACACTCAAAACTAATATAAAATACACATCACTCACAAACACACAACACATAATATATGTAATATATACCGATTTAAATTTTTTTTTTTTAGTAATAAAATAATTCATTTTATCCTATAATTTAAACTTAATTATAAATTTTAATTTTTAGTTTATTTTGTTTTTGTTTTATAAAATGGAGGCCTCAGCACAGGTGAGCTACCCAGTGAGGCCGACATTGTTGATTTTATTTTTGAAATGTAAGCTATTATGTCAAACAAATGAATAAATACCTACCCTGATGTATGGCAGTGAGGCATGGAACTGGCAGAGGAAGGATGAAAGTAGACTGAATGCTGTAGAAATGAGATCCCTGAGGCGTATGTGTGGTAAAACCATGTATGATCGTGTGAGAAACGCGGAGATCCGCAAAGAATGCAAGGCTGATGTAAGCGTAATGAGTAAGTTCAAGAAAGGGACCCTCAGATGGTTCGGGCATGTAGAGAGAATGAACGAGGAAAGGAGTTTAAGGAGAATATATGACGCAAAAGTGAATGGTAGAAGAAGTCGGGGACGCCCGAGAAAGACATGGCACGACCAAGTGAATCAGATACTTGAGTCGGGCCATGTCAAGAGTCAGAATAATAGAAGAGCATGTATGAGACGATGTATGAATGTTAACGAGGCAAGGAGTGTGTGCCAAGACCGAGTTGTTTGGCGGTCCGTCCTCTCTGCCTACCACTGCGGGGAAACGGCGTGATGGTTAGTTAGTTAGTTACTTACTTACAGACAAATAACTTTCTGCAATTATATTTTTAATGCAGGCAAGACCGGCTCGCAAACTCCTGCAAATCGAATTCTGCCGTCTTTTTAAAAACATTCTTTATACAAAACGAGTAAGCGGTGACTGGGGAATTATGTAGGTGGTGCTGATGAAATATAATAATTTTCTGGAAAATGGTTGTTTTTTTTGTGTTCTTTCAAGAACTGGCGGATATTTTCCATGAAAAGTTACAAGTGCGACATCTTATTAACGTTCTGTGACCTCTCGTGGAAATTATCTAAAATATCGTCGGCAGAAGAGGTGTTTTCGATGCAATATTAATTTACATGAGGCTCTTTCAAAATGTAAAATTTTCAAAAGGAACGCGAAAAAAAAAATTTCACTTCCGAAAAGTAGTTTCCGAATCAAAACTTACTTTTGTGACGGCGAACCTGTTGGCTGGAAATATAACTACTGCGGAATGTCTTCTGTTGACAATTGTTCAAAGGGTTAAGGGGTTCCAGTTTTAGCCGCCAGAGTTTTCTGTTAATTTTGTATCAGTTTTTCAATACAAAATCGTGTTGTAGAGGCGCAGATTTGAATGGCCAAATATTCACAGTACGCTGGAAACAAAAATGACCCATACTGTCGGTCAAACTTAAAGGGCAGAGCAGTCATTTTTCACATCACATAAATTACTTGAGAGCGTATGACCAGAGAACACCAGAAAATTGTCATTTTTAAATCAGTGTTTAGACGTATTGACTCTATTCCACAAAAAATTATAAATTGGTTTCGAAAGATTGTTCTTTTATCTAGTAAACGTATGTTTTAAATTTTCAGAAAAAATGATAATTTTTAGTATTATAAAGTTATACCACAGGTCGTTAACGAATTTGTAAAATTTTCAAAAAAGTACATTTATTATACAACACCCATTTCAAATCGTATAATCATGCAGTAAAATAAATCGATACATCATCTGGTAAACGTATGTAACAGAATTTTAATTTTAGTTTAACCTTTAACTATGGACGTGCGGTCTCACAGACCACTTGCAGTTTGTGAATCGCGTGCTCCTATCCTTCCGCGTATCTTACGCGTCTGTCCGCCTCAGTAGCTTCGGTTTTAGTGGCGAAACGACTATCGAGAGTGAAGGTTACGTCGCCGGCTGTATTTTGCGTAAGTAATTTCGCTTTATATTTTGATTGCGGTCTGTGGGACCGCGCGCGTCCACGTTTGTGTAATAAATTGAGTTCATAGAAATTTTATTTTTTCTAGATTTATTAATTAAAAATGTCAGAAAACGATCAACCTAGTATATCTGCAAGTGAACTATGCCCAACAAAGACAAAAAGCAAGACGATTTACACTTGTGAAGGCTGTATACAACCAATATGCCCACAATTTTCTAAGCCATTATGCAAAGATTGCCTATAAATATGCACAAGTTGGGCCTTTGTCAAAATTTTTATGTTTTGTTCTAAGAAGTTAATGTTAATTTTTTAATATTTTTTATTCCTTATATTTTATTGTAAAATTAGTGAAACTTACTGAAAAAGTAATTTTCCTTGGATAATGTTCCTACAAAGTATATCAAAGTGATCTCGAGTAAGAATGACTGAAAAGTGCCTTTGATTGTTAAATGGTTAGATTTTAGTTTAAAATAAATATATTTTAATTAAAATGTCTTCTTTTATTTACATTCGGTTAAGTCGGAAAATAAATAAAAACAATTTTAGGTACAATACTTACTTAACTAGATAGATTCCGGCATTTAAAGATAGCGGTCTATGAGACCGCCGTCTATAGTAGTGTAACAAAAATGTAACGTCCTGTAACGTAAATAGTTCCGGGGAACCATTTACTAGTATTATACATAAATAGGTAGAGCAAGCGAGTCTCCTCAGGATTGTGGATGGAAATACGGGATTCTCCCCAGCATGATTAGGTTTATCTTTTTTGTTTTAAATAAAAGAGTTCTTTACTAAATAACAAAATTAAATGTGTATTTCAAAAAACATATAGCCAGGGGGTTTCAATTACCCCAAAACAACTCCGGTAAGGGCGACCAAATCAACAATAAAACAAAAAGCAAATCGCATACCTGTTGGACCAAGTCAGGTTTCCTAAAATAATACTAACACTCGAGAACGCTTATTTGAACTGTCGCCGCGAAGACGTGGGAAAGTAATCGGGGAGCGCATCCATGGGACGCAACTGCGCCAACTGCAAATCGCCAGCGCATGTTCCGCTGACTCTGGCTATCCGGGCAGCCGGGCAGCAGGTTCCACCGGATGACCAGGATTCCGGCTGAAGGCATCAAGGGACTCTGGGCATTTTGCCAAGCACAAAGCAAGAGCCACGTCAAAGGCTTTGCAAGGCCACAACTACTCGAGGCAGACGGCAGGCAAGGGCACAAAGGTGTTCCGTCGCGTTTTATGTCACTCTACGACAAACGATTACGCGGATTTATGTCAATGCAAACATCGCGTGGCACAAGTAATTCTCCCGACAGCCGTAACGCCCGCTTAATTACTACGGGTCGCGTTTATCCAAAATCATTTTTATGATCCGGCTCGTGGTTTTAAATAATAAAATATGAATATAAGGGATTATCCCATGTTAAAAACTTGTAAAAACTAACACCTAAGTGACGAATCAAATATCCGTCGGCTGCCGTAACGGCGGATATTCAAGAAGTGCCGGAAACTAGAAACTAACATTGCCACCCGCAAAAATAAAAACCAAAGGCGGTTCAACAAATAACACGAGCGACCAGGTGAAAGTTAAATAGTTCACGAGAATAATTATTCGAATTTAATAATTATTATCGTGACAGTCCATAGTTAAAGGTTAAATAAAATCATAAAAAAATTCTTGACAAAAATTAGTCCGTTTGTGTATTTATTTGCGCACTAATATATTTCAAATTTTTTTACATTCTCATTTTGCTGAGACATTATTCTTAAATGATAAATACTTATGATCAAAAAATAATTACAAAAAGTACATTATTTTAATAGTTTTATCAACACGCCTTTCAGCATTTTTGGATGTAGGTATAAATTAAGAACCAAGCTAATTACTCTATTTGCCATTCTATCAAAGTCAAAATCGATATTATAATTTTAAAAAGCTGGTACGGAGAGTAATTAATCTTTCTCATTGGAACCGCCCTGTACGATCGTAAGAACCTCTTTCGACGAAATAAGGATTTTCGGCTGCTGGCTGGGTTATACGCTCTTAAGATCTTCCGCTCTAAAATATGAGCTTAGTTATTAAACCCCTTATAAATGCAGTGTAAATATAATGCATCAAATAAAGTTGGAACAGTGAAAAACTTGACTTATCACCACGGCGTTTGTATGTTAAAAAAAAACCTTAAGTATGGCTTAAGGCTGAACTGGAGTAGAAAGAATTTAACTAGTGATTAAGATGGTAGATCTGTAAATTATTATTTTTCCATTCCAGCTATGGCGCTGCTTTGCCTGCATTGCCGCCACACTATCGCCGTTATGGCCGATCTGTCATTCTTTCTGGACGTTCGCAACGGCTACCATCTGGGTCTGGGCAGCGCGGCGGCCACCTCGGACCAGTCTCAGTGCTTTCAGCTTCTCGCTGACACTAGCAAGAAGTTCTGCACGCACAAATTACTCTGCACCAAGTGCTCGGGACAGGTGGGAAGAGTTCTCAAGGTGGACGGCTTCCCCGAGTCCGCTGTCTACTTCAGCTGCGACCGAACCCTGCTGCCTCACGCTTACAATGATCCAAAAGCCATGTCTAAGAAGTGGAAGAATGTTGTCCATTTTTATCCTAATATCCCCCAGGTTAAACCCGATGACAACACCAATATCGCTATAGAAGGCGATGCCACTCTGGGCTTCGATCCAAACAACTTGAAGGAAATGTTGGAATACGGGCACCCGCAACATCAGAGCCCCCGCGAGCACCAGCTGCACTCGTTCTTCTTCGCGTGCCTCAACGATACTGTTCTTTACCTTCACACCGGCATGGGTAAGACCCTGATCGCCTGCATGGCCATCCGTGCCTTCTGCCTTCGCAACCCCAACAAGGGCGCCTACTTCCTCGTGCCCCGAGTGGTCCTTGTGGACCAGCAAGCCAAGTACCTGGCAGACCAAACCAACCTCCAGCCGCTCAAGCGCAGTAGTCAGCACGGTACTGAAAAATGGACGCCTCGCGATGTTGTCGTCTGTACGTCTGACATACTGCTCAACGCATTACTGAGTAAAAGCGTGTCTATTTCGCAAGCGTGCATCATCGTATTCGACGAAGCCCATGAGGCCCGTGGAGGCTCCTCTTACCAGAAGATTCTTCCGTTTGTGTTCGCCACACCCGAGAAGCTGCGGCCGCGTATCCTGGGCCTGTCCGCCACGCCTCTCATGGGCAATGCCGCCACCGACGGAGAACGTGCCATCCAAAACCTGATCGATAAATTTTGTGCCAAAATATACTCACCGTTTCTCGATGCTAAATTAGACCTGCCGCAAAACAGCCATTCTATCACCGATAAGGTGATACGCAACGTGTCTCAGTCTGCCGACGAGGCGCAATATCACAGGTTTATCGAAGAGTGCATCACTCAACTGGCCATCGCACACCCGCCCATCGCCGGCCCCTGGACAGCGTGCGGGGGCATTGACAACTTGGCGCAGGCTGGCGGATTCATCCGCTGCATCCAGGAGAATGCGCATTATAGGAAAGACGACATAACCTATTTAATGGCCAGGTATATAGAGAAGTGGATAGATGCCTTGGAGGTGTTGCGAATAAACGGGCCGCAGGAACTCCTACTCAGCATCAAGGACCACTACGAGCGTGCCGACGGAGACGAGGCAAAGCTAATCCCCCTCCTGTCTTCCTTCAGAGCCTTCCTGAGACGATGCATCGACAGCTTCATGTCCACCACTATGCAAAAGAACTCCACATCTCTGGACGCCCTGTTACCGTGCCTTCGTGATTTCATCGTTTCACACGAGAATCAGAAGGTAATAGTGTTTGTGACTCGCAGAAAGACAGCCGTACGGTTGTGCAAACGGCTGTGCACCGAAGATGACATCCAAGAAGAACTTCACCCATCTTATATCCTGGGTTGCAATAACAGCGGTGGATATTCCAAGGAACAGCAACAAGAGACCCTCATCAAGTTCCGCGATGGCAGGTGTCGTCTGATCGTGGCCACCAGCGTGTTGGAGCAGGGATTGGACGTGGACTCGTGTGGCCTCGTGATCTGTTTTGACGGAATCACCTCCCTCACTTCCCTAATCCAGTCCCGTGGCCGGGCACGTAACACTAACTCCCGCTTTGTAGTGTTCACCTCCAACATCAAAAGTGTTATGAGTGTGCAAGAACAGGAGATCTATCTGAATGCCCACGTGTCTAAAGTGATGCAGCAGCAGAGTGGATGCTTACCAGGCCCCGTTGGCGCGGACATATTTGATGAACTGGTTCTGCGCCAGCGGGCTGCATCCACTGACGATGAGAGCTGCAAACAAGAAATTGTCTATGATGAAAAAAGTCTCATCCTCAAATTCAGCGGAGCCAAAGTGGAACAGATTACTCGAGAAGTGTGTGACACGGTTAATCAAGCAAATCTGCAATTCCAAATGTCTCCCGTCACCAAGGCCGTGATGTTTGCCTTCGCCTGCACGGACCACGAGCAATTGCTTGACCGCCTCCTGGCTCTTATATCAAGCAAGTGTTGGATTTCCATTGTGCATCCTCTGAGTCCCTGCCACACATTCAAAGTAAGGTTTGACGTTCTTTCAAGTTTCCACTATATTTCAGAGTATTTGGTTGGCCTCGATGCTACACCTATTTGGCAGGGAGCTTACGATCTGCATATCAATCAGTCCGTGCTACACCTTACTCAAGATGATGTATCCATCCGCCTGGATACCACAGATTTGAACGACGCAATAAACATCCATAGTTCTCAGGATCATGGCTTTAATATCTTTCTCAGTCTTCGCCAACCTCCTGTTTTCTTCACGGGGAACACGAAGTTGCCTTACGACTTCAATTCGCGGACATTTAATCTGGTGTTGCGCGCGAACGATCTGCCTGATGGCAGCCGCTGGAATTTGCGATGCGCTTTGAGGAATTTCAACTCGTTTAATGTCTTCGATGTGCCTGCTATGGAGCTGAAAGAGAATGTCCCGAATCTGAGAGAACCGAAGCGAGATTTTAGGAAAGAGTACCTTGTGCGAGCCTGGAGAAGCCAGCACGCTCACGTTCTGCCCCACTCGATTCCCATGTCCATACTCGATCGCCTTCACCAGTTTCGTCATCGGGAACTAAAGATAGTGTTGGATTTGTTTGTGCCGGTTCGGTACCAGCCCCTGAAGCTCCCTGCTCTAGATCTGCTGGAGAGGCACGACTTTCCCTCCGTGCCCCTCCTGCCGGACTACCGGGAGGTGGGGCGGGTGACCATCACGCCGTACCGCACCATCGTGCTGCCGGCCGCTCCAGTGCCGGGGAATCGCATCCTCCGCAACTTCGGTCACCCGGACGACTATTTGCTCGCCACCATTGCAGATGAACACGACGGGAATCCATGGAGCAAGTTTACCAAACAGCATATTTACGACACTCTGTATCACGGAGTCACCATCGGTGGACGAGTGTTCCGCTTCTTGGGATGCTCCAATAGCCAACTGTCCGAAGGCCACTGCTGGCTCTCTTGCCAAGATGCTCAAGCCATCCACCAGAGAATAGGCTCCTTCGAGGATATGAAGCCGGAGCGCAAGCTAACTCGCCTCGCGATGGCATTCGCTGCCAGCACCGAGACTGTGCTTGTTCAGCAGGATGTCCTGGATGATGTGGAGCAGGATGTGGGAGGAGGTGATGTTTGCTTCAGCGAAGGTATAGGAAAGATTTCAGAGTCCCATCGTCAGAAGATAGCGAACCTGATGAAATTGCGCGAGCCCGTTTCTGCCTTTCAGATCCGTGTGGGTGGTATCAAGGGTGTCGTGTGTGTTTTCAATCAAACTGAAGATATTATCTTTAGAAAGTCCATGAAGAAGTTCTCTTCCACAAACTATCTATCCCTTGAGGTTTTGGCCTATAGCAGGTCACTCAAGCTGTACTTAAACCGACAATCGATTCTTTGCCTGCAATCCTTGGGTGTCACTTCGTCTATCTTTCTGGTCATGATGAAGACAGCTTTGCAAAACTGTCTCTCTTTTCTGTCCAATGATTCGGAATCTATAAAATTCCTCTTGAATAGCGACAATTTCATCAACTGGCGCCTGTACCCCCCTCAGATGGTATCCGACCCGCTGTTTCGCCGCGTTCTGTATCGCTGCGCCCTGAGGCGTGTGAGTACCATAGTGGATCACGCTCAGGTCTACGTACCCGAGGCGCGCGTCCTCATGGGCGTTCTAGACGAGACGGGAACGCTGGAGTACGGACAGGTATATGCTCATATTGTGGAAGCTTCCCTGGATGTGGAGCTGGACCAGGCTGTTACGGTGTTCCGTAATCCCGTGGTGCTCCCTTCGGACGTGAGGGTTCTGCGCGCCGTCCGGGACGTGTGTCCGGAGATCCGCCGGCTCTACGTCAACTGCCTGGTGTTCCCGAGCCGGGGGCCGAGTTCTCACGCGGCCGAATGCTCAGGAGGCGACCTGGACGGAGACTTGTTCGCTGTCATCTGGGATCCTAACCTCATTCCGCCGATCCCTATTCCCGGACTGAGGGTGGAAACTTTTGATATTAACAATAAGATGTGCATGGATGCGAATGGCGCCCAATTGGAAGAGATGCCGGCAATGGTAAACTTCTTTTGCGACTACGTGGCTAAAAGTCGACTTGGGGCGATAGCCAATGCGCACCTGGTTCTGGCCGATAAGCTGGGAATGACCCACAAGGACTGCGTGGAGCTCGGGCAGTATGTCGCTGCTGAAACGGACGCCCCCAGAAAGGGATTAACCGTCGCAGAACTCCCGCAAAGGTTTGTTCCCAAGGAATTCCCCGACTTCATGCGCAAGGATGACAAAGTCTCTTACAAGTCGAAATCGGTGCTCGGCATTATGTACAGACAATGCTTTCCCATACTGGAGGCTCTGATGGAAAGGGAAGTGGAAGATATCCCCGGAGTGTACCGCATCACGCAGACCAACGCCAGCCAAGTGGAGTACTTTTACTCAGAGTATGTGACACAACTCCGACACATTTTGCAGAGTTTTCAGCTCGACTCGGAGGCCGACTTATTCTCGGGTGAGCCGCTATGGCGGAAGACTTACATGTCCAAGTACAAGCAAGAGCAGCAGCTGCGCATCGTGGTCCGAGAGCACGGTCAGCACTTCTGGAACCGGTGGACCGAAGTCTACCGAGATTGGACATCAACCCTTGATCCCTCCTGGAAGGCTCGCGCCATCTGCGATTGGTACAACTTCCCTAAAAAGAGCAAAAAGTCACCTCCAGCATTAAGCTTCTCCTGGCTGGCATTCTGCGACCTTGAATTCATGGAGAGTGCTCATATTCCCTTGGAAGAGAAGTTGACACAGTCCTTAGTGATGTGGGCCCAAGACAACAAGATAGATTGGATCAATGATTTGACTCGTAGGAGCAACGCGGCCCTCCGAGCTGGCCAGATCCTGTCGGGTCTGGACTGTCGGCTTTATGGATCCTCGCTGTTTGGCTTAAACGAAGACCAGTCCGACATAGATCTGTGTGTAGGTGACGAAGGTTCTGACTTAGAAGCCATTCTCGAAATCATCAAGGGCGCAGACCCGGCAGCCCGCCAATATACAAAGCCAAACAGGAGGGTGGAATTCACCCTGGACAAGTTCGCATTCGAGGCGACCCTATTCAGAGATGGAGTTGTGAAGTCTAATCTGGTGACGGACCGATTCGACAGTCATCCATCAATGTGGATATGCTTGCGGGTACTGACTCAGTGGGCGCGTGCTGTGCGCATCTTAAAATCGCGTGGAAGCCGCGGCCTCATGCCTCTGGTTGAATTTGTGTGGCTCTTCATTTTCTATTTGGAGCGTCATGCGGAACAAACGCCCGGGATGCAGGTGAAGCCTGGTCTCCACACAATCTCCCGCTGGGCGAGGTGGATGATGGTGCCGCCCACTGGCCACTGGGGGGCGCCCGTGCTGGACTTCTTGCGTTTCCTCGGTGAAGATACCTCTGTACAGTGGATAGCCACACAAGTAGATCCCATCAGCGGGGATCCCTTGCTCCAAAAGGACCTCATCCCCGAGCTCGCTACGCAGGCACAGGTGGCCTTGTTCATCCTCGCCATGCACGAAGGCTGCATCGAAAAACTCTTCGAACTCTCTTCCAAAAGGAGACTCTTCAAGATAGACTATCGTTTGTCGTCTGACAATCCGCAGGTTAGAGAGCAGTACATCCGGCAGATCACGGAAATTAGCGATCCCAACAAGGAGTTGAAAATGGAGTTTGTCAAGAAGAGTGGAACACTTTTCCTGGAGGTGTCAGGTGACCCCAAGATGTTTGAATCGGTGGAGAAATGCCTCCGAGTGATGCTCTCACGAATGGGCAGCATCAAGCTGCTGTCGCGCAGAGCACATCACGCCTGCGGCTCCACCGTCATGCTGCTGGAGCAGAGTGCCGGCAGTAATACCCGCGTCCAGTTCCGGGCCTACGACGGTGAATTTAACTACCAGCACATGGGCACCGTGCGTCGCCGCATTCACGCCCTTCTGGACCACCCCAACCCTCTGTGGAAGTCACAAGGCAAGACCCGCTTCTTGGAAATCATGGCCAATCAACTGGAAAAGTATGTGGCTTCTAAGGGAAAGCACTCGGAGATCCAGAATCGCTTCTTCGGAGACTTGTATTGCACCATCAGGACGGGCAGACATTATCTGTTCAACGTGCCCAGTGATATCGACAATACCTTTGACACGGTGACGCTTGGTGACGTGGAGACGGCCATACGGCACCAGGAGGAAGTCTTCATTCGGGAGGAGGAAGAAAATATTCAAAAAATTGATAGAATGAAGGAGGCCATTGAAAAGGATAATGAATTAAAACAACTTGAAAAGCAAGAAGCGGAAAGTTCTCAGCCCAAGCCGGTTATAGAATTGACCTCCCTGAGACAAGTGGCCATGAAGGGGGCCATCAACAGGTGCTTCGCCCTCAGCAACACGTCACAGTCTCGCGTCCGAAACTCCTTCTACCCGTCCTGGCGCTATTCCCTGGAATCGGCGTATGATTTTGTCGAGGAGCACGGTTTCCGAGAAACCAACGAGAGGCCGTTCAAGTTTGGGATGTACCACACCATTTCGCTGGTATGGCAAGGCAGGGAAATTCTCCTGCGGCTAGATGAGAGGGGTCATTTCAATAACATGCGATATCGCAGCACCCGCTGGGTGTCCACTACTATCAAAGCGCACAACGACAATGATGATGTCCGAATATACGTGGAAAGTCGCCAGTTGGTGGAAGACACTTGCCCGCTTCACGCGGTCGTGGCAATCTACAGAGAGAGGTCCGTACTGACTTCGATGGACACCGACGATATCCCTGACATGCCATTAGTGCCGGACATTTTTGAATGTGACTGGGGAATCCGCAGTATGCGGCGCGTTCGTAATATCAAAGCCTTCACGAACCAAGATGGCGCAGTCTTCACCCTGAACGCCATTAGTGGGGGTTCCTTCGACCTGGACAATAATCACTTTGAGCGTAGTCCGCATTATGTAGAGATGGAGTTGATGCAGCCTGTGGAAGGGATGGATTCTGGGGCCATATTTGACATTGGGATTGCCCTATATGATAAAATGGCAACACTGTTTCCCAGCTTGCATAACCAACCTATTGGATGATATGTCATGGCTTTTTATAACCGGATGTTTTTATTCTCAGTTCTATGTAAAAGAAACCAAGCGCTGAATGGATTTAAATATTCAACCTATTTAATATAGGAAATCACCATTCATGCAAAAGTCATATACATACCTTTGAGATTATCTAAATGTATTGCAAATTTTTTTTTTTTTTCTATTATAATGAAAGTAAAAAAAACTTTGGAGATTATTTTAGAAAAAAAAACTTTATAACTACATTTCAACGTTTAAATAATGCAAAATATTATTTTATCTTTCAAATTTGCAGTATCTCAAAAATGTGGGTTATGGTTTGATGACTTTTGCCTGAATGATGATGATATTTAACTAGACAAAAGAAGACATCAGTAAAAATTCTCCTAATACATCATTGAGCACTTTTATTATTACCGTAATGATTCACGATTACGCTACAGTGAAGGCATAAAAAGGCAACAACATACGTTCCTTATCACGATAATGCTGCAGCTCTTTCAAAAGATGAGATACACAATGTACGAAGGTCTGCTTCCTCCAAAGGAAAAAAATTATTATTTTTTTTGCACACAACGCACCGTAACGTCTCCGTAGACCCCCTACAATATTACTTGCCGTGACGATAATTTTGAAAGTATTGAATATAGTTAAAAGGATAATATTGAAAAGAATTCCAAAAATGTTGGATGTCAATGAGCTGATGGTTTTGCTTTTGTTCTTAAACATATAATGCTGCAGCTCTTTCTTACACACTAAATAACAACAGTCAAAAATGAGGCAAATGGTGGACATATGTCTGCCCCCCCCAAAGGAAACAAGCACACGTATAAAGAAAATGAAACACAATTCCTGTCGCTGTAAAAAGATATACTTGTTTCCTCCAAAGTAAAAAAAAGTAGTACTTTGTAGGAAACAGTCGCACGTATTTTGTGTGTCTCATCTTTTGTCTCACTATTATTTAATGTGTAAGAAAGAGCTGCAGCATTATAGCAATAAGGAACGTATGTTTTTTTCCGTCACGGTACAGTAAATGTGGATCATCACGATAATAACAACAGCCCCATTATATATTAATTAAGTGTTGTAATACATCGTTTTAATTTGTATTGTATTATCTAAATGTAATGCTAATTTATTTTTTAGTTTTAATTGGTTTTTAATTATTTTTTATGTTTTCTGTCAAAAATTTTAATGTAATACATGTAAGATTTTAAAAATATCCTGGCGATGATTGATAGAGGAACATTTTAAATGTTTGATTTGGTCCCTCGTCCCATTGGATCGGTAGGTATAAAGAATCGACCAAAACGAAAGAACCTGCGCAGAAAGGTAAAATCGCTGCGGTTTGCAGCCAAGCCATTGTGAGACTTTTCTGTGCAGGGTCTTCGGTTTATGTTCATTCTTATGGATGACAGATTTATCTCATCAATCTCATATTGGCTGTTTTAAATATTGTGGTTCTTTGCGTGAAGTTATTATGGTAAAATGTATTTCTTTTGGTTGAATGTCTAATAAGTTTTTAAATATATATCATCGCCATTCAGACAAAAGTCACCAAACATTATGTACAAGTTTTAAGATTTCTTAATTTGAATGTTAGAGAAATTATTTTATTTTAACCACACAAGCTTCGGTCATATTCTGTCAAAAGATCAGAATATTTCCACTACGCAATAAAATCCAAATAGATGGAACATTTCTAAGCGTGTCAAGAATGACATTCTAACTGAAATTAATTAGAAAAAAAACACATAGTTTATTAGACAAATGTATTGTAAAAACATTTATATCATCACGTCACTTTTTTGTTGTTTACAATAGAATAATGCAGCTTTTAACCAATTAAAAACTTTTATAAATGAAAATAAATGCTAATGAATATAAGTGTAGTGTTGAAATAATTGGATTTCGAGTTGAAAATAAAAATGTTATTACAATTTGAACAAAAACTGAAACGTACCGAGTTGAAATGGCGCCGATCGTCGATTTGCTGGTCTCCAAATGTGTTGGAGTTGATTTAAGTAGGTTTTATTGTTAATTTACAGTTTTGAACTGCAAAGTTACTATTAATTCTTCGTACATTTTAATTCTTCTGTGGTAATTTTTTCGATTTGAATATAAAGCGTGATGTTTTCTCTTTCTAATGCCGTTTATATATATTTCTCACCATGGCAGTAAGGGAGACAGTGATTTCTATGAGACCTGTATGAGCTGTTCACAAAGGGAACAAATTATTATTAAAGGTAGTGTAACGTATTTTAGCTTTCAAATTAGCTGTATCTAAAAAATGTTTTGGTGACTTTTATTTTTACCTGGAAACATTGTTTATAAGTACGTAAGGGGGCATACATTAATTACGTGAACAGTTTTTCTTCCAATCTAGACTCCTCCCCCTATACTTCGTATATTCTTTTCAAGTAACGTGAGATTTTGCTGGATTCCCCCCCTTTTGAGCTCACGTAATTAATGTATGCCCACTAATATATCTTAAATTGTATTTCGTAAGTAATTTGTTATTGTCAATATAAATTGGGGCGAATGAATAAATGTAAAACATGTATTTTAATAATATTGTGATAAAAAAAAGTTGTGACTTCAATAATAATTTTATCAAATAATAACAAATTGTACAATTTGTGATGTTGGCTAATAAGTAAAGAAGATTTTATAAAAATCTTTAATTTGGCTGTAAAATGACACTGTATGTTATTTTTATTATTATTGCAAACAAAATGTTACTATTGTGTTTTAAAATAGATTATTTATACATTATCGAACAGTATTAATATCCTAGCATCTGCGTGTGGTTGAATTTCAGAATCCAGCCACGGGTGCATGTCGACGCCACGCTTAACGGCCGCGCTTCAAATAACATCTGTGTACATGGAGTTTAACACAAAGCTACCATTATAATTCGATTTGTAATTCAAGAATTCGTCACAAGATGGAGCTACTTCCGTCGGCAACACGCAAATGGGAAGTTCCATTCCTAGGTATAAGTTCTACGAATTTGTGAACCTTGACTATCTCCCAGATTTCGGAAGATTGACGGTAATTCTCGGTTGTATAAAGCGGCTGTATATTACATATTACGTCATCGTTCGTCCCGGTTACTTTTTCGTGATGACTTGCCATCACTGCCATCTGCCATCACTGGTTGACAGTGTTGACACATTGACAGTGGATACACCGGCTCATTTTGCAACCAGTTCCTATATTGGATTTACAAAATGATCACCATCACTAACTTGGCGAAGCCGAAACAAAAGCCGCCCGCAGGGCCTAGCAGTAAAAACCTGCGGAGCGGGTTTTTACTGCTAGTTATTACTATGTGAATCGATTCCCAGTTATTTGAGCCTCACAACATACCATAGTTTGGGAGGCAGGTACGTGTACCGCAGCCCAGGCAACCACCTGTTGGATAACCAACACCTCTGCCATAGGTCACCCCAATGCTACGTTTGGTGAGTTAACAGGGGTGCCTGGGTTCATTGGACGAGGTGTGTTCACATAAAAAAAAATACCCCAAATTGGTGATACACGAGTCCTTCAGGACGTGGGTACTTGAGACTCTTGGGCGGTACTTAGTTTTTTTATATCTGCACATAATATTAATATTATTTTTTTTTTATTTTTATATAGATGTGTCCATAGTACGTAAACATTTGGTGAAGAAACACAGTTCTGTATTTGAAATTTAAGCAAAGAATGGTCAGACTTTAAAAATACAAAACACAGCCATTTATGTATGTACTTTTAAATTTAATAATATGTATCACCATCACAATATTACAATCTATTTTTTTCTAAATCTCATTTCAACATTTTTAAAAGTTGTGAAAATAATTATTGTTACTGTGTTTTATGTGGCTTTTATAATAGAATAATGCAGTTTTTAAACAATTAAAAGCGATTATAGATTTAAATAATTGGATTTCGAGTTAAAAAAAATGTTATTAAAATTTGACCAAAAACTGATATAACCACTGGAGCGCTTTTTGCAACAATATGACACTATTTAAAATACCTCGGATTGCTTTGCTGCCAATTTTGGCAAATGTTCACTTATTTGTAAGTAATTCACTAGAAGTTTGTGATTTTATAATTTTTTTTTATAAATCCTATGGATGTGTGATAATCGACAATAGATAGGGGAATTCATTGGCTATATAGAACTGTAATCAGTTTGTATGTTTCCATATTAAAATTCAGAGGCATGATTTTTTTAATGTGGGCGGAAAATATTCAATGATGATCAAAAAATCTCTAGCAATTAGAGAAAAAATTTCTAAATTGCGCTGTCGTTCCAATGCGTAAAGGGCCGAGTTGAAATGGCACCGATCGTGGATTTGGTGGTCACCGTGTGATGAAGTTGATTTGTAGTTTTTTTTTAAATTTTTAATTTACAGTTTTGAACTGCTATTAAAATGGATGGTTCCATGTCAACTCAGAATGAAACCAACTCATAATAACTCAGAACCACTTCAGAAATGTCATTAAAAGCTATGAAAATATAATTTTAAAATAGCCGGTAACCCTAAACTTATGTAAACTATTCAACCAATATTTTTTTTATTATTACTCTTAATGACCTTTCTGAGGTGCTTCTGAGTTGGTTTCATTCTGAGTTGTTCGGTGACCAAAAAGGATACATGTGTTATGGGTTTATATTACTTATTATGTAAGTTTTAAAATTTAATAAAAATATTATTATTACTTAAAATATGGAAATGTTAAAGCGATTGTTCTATTTTTTTTTATTATGCTGAAATATATATTTGTAAAAAATATTATGAGTTTTTTTTTTTACCCGTTCCTGTAAACCAGTGGTGGTTAATACTATGAGGCAGGGAGGACAGTGGCTCCTCAAAAAATAGAGAAGAAAGGGGAAAAAGATTCAAGATACACATATAGTGTTAGCAGCATGTTTGAATACTGCCGCTTCACACGTTTACGCCGCCAGAGGTACTGCTATCGCCTTTGGCGGCCAACGGGCAGACTGCACCGGCTACGGCAGCCGGTAAAGGAGAGAACTACCAACAGCACGGACAGCGAACGGCTCCGGCTGGATTTACAAATGGCGGAACATAATCTTGCTAATTCTTGAATGTTGTTATTGTCAATTAACGTGGAGATAATATATTTCATCATAAATATTAACTTAGCGTTTTATTATTGCTAACATCAGAAGTGGGATTCGTAAAAGCAAGTGTCCATTGGCTTTTGTTTCGCTCACCTGACAAAAACTCATGTTTTTTTGTTTGTTTTGTTTTTGAATATTTATTTAGATATAAACAAAAAAATTTTCATGCATCTAGTAAGAAAATATATACAAATACAATTTAAAGATACAGTTACATTTTAACAAATACATATTAAGAGGAAAAAAAAAAGTTTACAAAAATAAAAATACATTTTGAGGAAACAGATAACTATGTGACAATAATATTGGTAAGCTTGTTATAAATCAAAAAACATTCTTCACATATAATGCACACATCCTACGAAAAGTGCTAAGACTTGAGGCTTCCTTTACGGCATTCGGTAGGCTGTTAAAAAGTTTTTGTCCTTTATAAAACGCGCTACTTTGTGTGCACGAAAGCTTAGTTTTGGGAAGCCTAAAGTCTCCGCGTCTTCTCGTAGGATAGTTGTGAACATTTTCGTGAAACATAATGTTACTCTTCGGTAGCATATTATTTTTCAGTTTGTAAATCATTGTTAATGCATTATATGTTGTTTTGTCGTCATCATATTTAGATTTTGTAACATAATTTTGACTCTAGTAAACATATTGTATTTTAAAATCATCCTCATCCCCCTATTTTGTATAACCTGTAGTTTATTATTTTGGGCTTCGTTATATAGGAATAAAACACTAGAAAAGTTTTGTATACAAACAGCGTCCATCATCGCGTCTCTCGAGTTTGTTTACGTTTGATGCCGGTGATTTAGTGACAATCTGTGTATCGGACTTCTGAATATATGTGAAATGTTTGGACTTCTGTTGTGAATTTACGTAAAAATACCGCGTAATTACAGTGATGACAGATGCATTGATGCCCGATGTCGGAGGAATGCGTGGATCGTGTTCCCGCCGAAAGGACGCATTGAAAATTTTAATTTGGTGCTTGAAAACTCATTTGTGGTTCAATGGATTTGTCAAAAAGACCTTTCCCTTTCGCGTTTATCATCGTGAGCCTAATTTGATGATCGAAGACATTTGTCAAGAATGTCAACAAAGGACTGTCAAATAAAGTCACCAGCATTGTGCTGGGCGCGTAATCTGAGGAAAGCTGACTTCAGGGCCAGAAGATAGCAGATGGATATGATCATATGATCTTTTGATGGCAATGGGTGAAATGTTCGGAACTTCAAAATGTTTCAAAATTACGATGCTGAAAGTTTACGCGGCGATGACAAAGTCTGATCTTGGTAGCCGTCTAGCTGACAAAAAGGGATCAATTTGGTGATTTGATTTCGAGTACGGACATCGCAGATGGCTTTATGAAATAACTAAAAAGAAATAAGTTTGCGAAAATTAAAGCCCGTTTATGTGTGGCGAAAAGAAGTTGTAATCATGTTGAATTACAATTATGCCGACTGTCTATGTCGAAACCTTGTTTTATGGTTCGAAGCTATTTGAAATGGTTTGGAGTTAATTGAAATGATTCAAAGTGGTTTGAAATGATTTGGAGATAATCAAAATGATTCGATGTTGAATGGTTCGAAGATATTCGAAATGGTGAACACCTAGAAATGTCAGGTGTGGCGTTCTTTGGATTCTTCATGATGAGATTGGACATCGAGGTGTTTATCAAACACTGGCTGCTGTCCGGGACAAATACTGGTTTCCATGGAAGAGGAATGTTATCACAAAATATGTGAAAAACTATTTTAAATGTTGGTTGGAAAATGAGATACTGGGCGATGTGATATGTGAGCCCGGGGTTTTTAGAAAATGGAGATGTCTTTTGCTGTTGCGTCGAGCAGGTAGATCAATTTGTTATGATCTTTCGTAAAGAGCGTGGACAGAATGCTGCGTGTTATTGCTCTCCAGGATGGCTTCATGAAAAAAACTGCCGATTAGAGGCGGAGGCAGAAACAAGCACGAAAGTTGTCATCAAGGCAATTTTTGCGATGGCGTATCTTTTTGGGATGCCACGAAAGCTTTTGATGAATATCAAAGGCGGCAGATGAAACGGTTCAACTCGAACCGATTCGTAAGCTCACAGGTTGGTGAGTGGCAGGACCTTACGGTCGTATGTGCTCAGACACGGAAGCTTTTGATGAATATCAAAGGCAGCAGATGAAACAGTTCAACTCGAACCAATTCATAAACTCACAGGTTGGTGAGTGGCAGGACCTTATGGTCGTACTTGCTAAGACACGGGTGCTTTTGATGAATATCAAAGGCAGCAGATGAAACGGTTCATCTCAAACCGATTCATAAACTCATAGGTTGGTGAGTGGCAGGACCTTATGGTCTTACGTGTTGAGACACGGGTTCTTTTGATGAATATCAAAGGCGGCAGATGAAACGGTTCAACTCGAACCGATTCATGCTTTTTGATGCAAATCAAAGGCGGCAGATAAAACGCTTCAATGCGAAACGGTTAATTGAACCTTCATATCGCGTTGGCGATACGGTTTTGATACGGATTTCTGAGGGAAATCCGGGGAACAGAAAGTTGAAAGGTTGGTTTCGGAGTTTGCCTTATAAGGTGGTAGAAGTCTTGCCGAACGATCGTTTTGATGTGTTGGGTACGAGACCCAATGGCAGCACTCACAGAGTGACTGTCACATATGAAAATAGAGGAATTGACCGGATGAACAAATTTCTGCAATGGTCAGGAAGGGCGAACAGGGTAATCTGTTTGTCAGTACCATTGTGGGGTTGAAAAAAATTTCAATCCCTCTAATAATTTTTTTTTTCTTTTAGCTTCCTGCTTTGAGGTCAAAGCAGTGGTCAGTATGGCCGTATTAGCAGCATGTTTGAATACTGCCGCTTCACACGTTTACGCCGCCAGAGGTACTGCTATCGCCTCTGGCGGCCAACGGGCAGACTGCACCGGCTACGGCGGCCGGTAAAGGAGAGAACTACCAACTGCACGGACAGCGAACGGTTCCGGCTGGATTTACAAATGGCGGAACATAATCTTGCTGATTCTTGAATGTTGTTATTGTCAATTAATGTGGAGACAATATATTTCATCATAAATATTAACTTAGCGTTTTATTATTGCGCTAACATATCCATATTTATTTAAAATACATACATATAACAGATTTAAAGGAAAACATATGGTTCTTAAAACTAATTACGATATATTATTTTGTTTTGAAGAGTTTTTATTTTTCAAAGAACATTTGTTTTTTAAATTTTTAAAAATTTTCTGCGACCGGTTTCGACACGTGCATGTCATTAACGAGCAAACTTAAAACTAACTTAAAAATTATATACAAGTACAAAAGTTAATTAGGTGGGGGTAGTGGGAGGGGAGATTGAAACGTCGTGATTAGTCGAGTATTGAGATGTCGAAACCGGTTGCAGAAAATTTTAAAAATTTAAGTAACAAATGTACTTTGAAAAATAAAAACTCTTCAAAACAAAATGTCTAGAAATTGTTACATAGTAAATGCCCAAGAAATACAAAAAATGACAATATTTTAATTTCAAGGGCGTCGCCAGCCGATAGCCCAGGGGGGGGGCAAGTTGATATGGAGAATGAGAAAAGTATGAATTGTAGGTAAAGTCGAGAGCTCATGAAGCTTTTCACTTGTAAAACGAGCCTTACATCTATCTGATAGTTTTGTGTTTCTCACTCCATCTTGTTTCGCAGAGCCTGGAAATAATAGGTACCAATTAGGGATGTTATGGATATGCAATTTCGGATCTGGATACGGATATAGGAATAATATTATACCGGTTTCGGATACGGTTACGGATATGAAATTATTTCGGATTATCCGCTAGTTTCGGATAATTTCGGTTACGGATATTAGAATTTTAAAATTAAATGGCAAGATTTGACTTTTATTTCTAGTCTATATTATCATTTGTTTTTACAATCAGTCACGCGCGGCTTATGTATATGACAAATGACGGCTCGGCTGGGCAAAACAAACAAAAACCGGTTCTAACCTGTCATTCAGACTCAGCCTTTATCCAAAACTATCCGAAACTTTTATATCGGTTTCGGTTACGGATACGGATATTTTTTTTATTTCGGATATCCGATAGTTTCGGATACGGTTACGGATCTCCATAACATCCCTAGTACCAATTTTCTTTTTAAAACAGTTTCTCAAAAAAAATTAGACGTACGGGAATGAATGATGAAGCTAGACATGTCAAAGACTTAGGACTTTAGTTGCGTTGCATTTGGCAACTTTTTTAGAATCTCTAGGGGGCCCTCCCTGCCCCCCCTTGGCGACGCCCTTGATTAATTTCTTATTAAATACTTACTGTCTAGTCTCACCAATATCCCAAAGTCAAACCTACCCCCGCCATTAAAAATACACGTATGTAAATATACATCTCTAAACTGGAACTGTGACTGCCCATGCCTAGAGCAAGTAAACATTATCAAATATTTATGAGTAACCTTCGATACACACCTAAATTGGAAGCAACATATACATAATACTACAAACAAAATCCGCAAATCTATATACATACTTTTTCAAACAAACACGCAATTTCCTTAACCTAAAACTTTTAAAAACAGTATATTACTCACTGTGCCAATCTCACATTGAATACGGAATTTTAGCCTGGGGTAATGCATATTCCAATGCCCTTGATCCCATCATGAAAGCACAAAAACTAATCATAAAAATAATTCTTAAAATGCCACTTACTACCAGCACGGATACTATATTCAATTCCTTCAACGTTATGGACATAAAACAGCTCTACTCAAGATCCATACTAATTAATTTACACAAAAACAACAAAACACTATACAAAGCTACACAATACCCGAGCCAAAAACAACGAACTTCTCCAAACTCCTTTTTTCAAAACCACCTTCGGGCAAAGACACTCTAAATACATAGCTTGCAAACTATACAATACACTACCAACTACGATCAGACAAACTGACTCCTTTACAAAATTCAAACAAGATATTAAAAAATGGATTATAAGTATTGGACGCCTCACTATTACAAACATCTGTAAAATAAATCACACATAGACAAAAATAACTATGCACATACAACCTAACCCATATAAAATAAATGAAAATAATGGAATCCTGTCAAATTGACCTTTAAATAGACTAGGCAGAATTTACTTCTCTACTTCATCTCCAACATTTATAAAATAACTCTCTTTAAAAGATTTATCACCCTTCCAATCACCTTTCTGTTTTAATTCTATTCAAAGTGATATGTATTTTACCTTAAATATCCTTGTAACTACAATATTCATTTATATATCTGTACGCCTGTCTCGACACAGGTATACCCTAGTGAGACAGGTATATACATAAAACCATTGTAAATATATTTTATTATAGATAAATAAATAAATAAAAATAAATTAGCGAAACAACCTAACTCAATAGAGAAAACTCTTGTTTGAATTTTGGAGTAGTGCCATTGTAGAATAGGGACAGAAATTATCTTATTACTTACTGTAAAAAAAGAAAAGAGTTACATATATCTAGTGTTTCCGATATTACGTTCAACAGCACCATTCCTCTTGTAATGCTTTGCTGTGCCAGAACAGCTGTGTTCTACCGTATATTATTTTGAACAAGCCGTGTTGACGACTACGGCTGAAATTTTCTGTCACGTATAAGCCATAGCATTCCTATTCAAGAGGAACGGGCTGTCAATACGATTATGCTTTATATTATAACTAAGTATTACAAGATTTGCATAACGTCTAATTTCTAAGCTAAATCTATTTGTTGCCTCAAGTAATTCTATATGGTGCATGAACCTCGGATAAGTTCCATGCATCCGCATATAGACATACCTAAGAAATTTTAAATGGATTTGTTCTAACATATTAATGTATTTAGTTTGGTGCAGAGTCCACACACCACTAGCATATTCCAGCTTACTTCTTATGACGCCATCGAACATGGATATCATTGCATCTGGGTCATTACATGTTCTGATGATAAAACCCAGGAGTTTGTAGCATGCTGGAGTGAGCCGAGATATGTGATCCGAGAATGTCAGTTTGGGATCAAAGACGATACCGAGGTCTTTAAAATTATTGACTCGACATAATGTTTTCCCTTTAAAAAATATTTTTTTCACAATAATGTTTTTCCTTTTGTACTCAAAAACAATTTTTTTTTTAAGTTTTCTTTATTCATTGAATTTTTTATTTTTATTACATAGATTGGGGATTTTTCGACCACCATGCTAGGCATATGCCCGTGTTGTGGTGGTCGATTTTCTATACAGTAGGTACTGTTAAAAAAGTGAAGGCTACCGACATCTGTGGTCGATTAATTCAGCTTACTATGTTTCACCCAAATGGTGTGAGCCCTTGCTTATGGATGATTATCAGGATATTGATCGATATTATAGATTTTCGTTTTATCTTCTAGTCAGTTCCCACTCCTGTCAATGACTGGTTGTTTTGAAGGATGGAATTTACTCTTTAAAAAGGCTCGCATCATGTGTTTTATGTTCTTTTCTCTACAATAAACGCAATATAAAACACGCTCATAAGTCGGAGCTAGTGTAGCAGTTGTTATTCTCACCGTTTTGTTTCTTATAAACTTATCCATGTTCAATAGTTGAAATAAAAGTGAAAGTTTGTGAATAGAACGAGATTTTATTTAAAAGGATCACTCCAGATTTAAACAGGTACATCTACATATGCAATATAAAGAATGTGCAAAAATAGAAAATATATACATAAATTAATATAATATTATAGAATACAAAATAATATAAAAGAATTTAAATTTAAAAGAGTTAGAAAGAATGTGAATATAATAGAATATGAAAAGTATAAAACATAGAAATCATATAACTAAAGAATACACAAGTGTGTTATTATAAAATATATAAAATCAAAGTGAGTACTATATGGTAAGCAAATAAGAAAGGATGATTATGAAAGATTTATTATGTTGCAAATCTAAATGTGTGTGGTTATATTGGTAAGTACATTATTTTAAGCCAATTTTTGTACAAATAAATGTTAGGCTTTATGTATCCAAGTCCGGCGAATTACACTGTACAGTTAGTATGTAAGTACCAAGAGTTCATGTTTCAGTCCGACCAATAGTAAATATTACCATGGTTTATTGCTGGGAAGTACATTTAGGACTTATCAGATTCAATACACAGAGGTGCCAAACAGTTTTAAGTAATTACTTTAAAAGTATTTAAACTTTTGGCTAATTATATTCTAATAATTACATATAGTTCTTTACCGACAAAAACTTTTGTCGGTGGTATACAATCTAATATCAATTTTATTTACAAAAAGTAACTAAAACTTAAATACATACACAATTTCACCATGGAGCTGGTGAAATAAAACCAAAAAACAAAGAACAAAAAAAGGCTTGTAGTGGAAAGGGTTAAGAAATAATTTTATGGTAGGTATTACAGTAAAAAGGGAACTGCGATTTAAGTGAAAGCGCAGTATTTACGTTAGCCTGGGGCGGCCCGTCCATGTGAGAATTGCCGACGAAAGTGGCGCCATCGTTATTCTAGAATTAAGCTCAACAGCTCTTGGTATCCGGTAATTGACGGCTACACCAAAGCTAAATGCAAAAAAATAGCATGTCTAAGTATACTGTAATACCATATAATAATACAATATAAAGGTATAAAACCATTTTTACTTATATATTGGCTACTTTCGCTTTAACCACTTGAACTCTGTTTTCTAATTCTAGAATAACGATGGCTCCACTTTCGTCGGCAATTCTCACATGGACGGGCCCCAGGCTAACGTAAATACTGCGCTTTCATTTAAATCGCAGTTCCCTTTTTACTGTAATACCTACCAGCTCGTAGTGGATTGAAGCTGGCGACACGGTATCGCTTCCAAGTAAATAATCACACACTCTACACTAACAATTGCACATCGTCGGATCTACCGGATCTGCCCTGATGTTGGACACTGTAATGCTAACCGAAACGTCGGCCATAGAAGGAGGTAGCGCAACACGGCATAACACCCCAAAAACTAACAACAAAAATGCTTTTGGCCGTGAAAATCTAAAAACTTATCAGTAATAAAATCGGTTTAGGTAAATGTTAACCTTCATAATAAAATTAGACATCTATCCCTGTTTTAGCAGAAAATATTAAGTTAAGTTAATTTAGGTATTCAGTTAATTTAAGTCAATTCAAGTTAAGCTAATTTAATGATGTCAGGCATTCTTTAAAATAGTTCCTTCCCTTTATAATCAACCAGTTCTGAACACTTGTGATATAACGATTGTCAGTTTTTGATTTCCTGGTATCAATACTCAGCGAATTGAACATTTTGGGTGCAATGTAAGAGAACTGACGCTGTGCAAAGGCTGTTTTTGTTGGAGGAATTATGCATTTTAGTTGGGATGAGTACCGGGTGTGAATTTTTTGTTGTGTTTTTTTCATCAAATCATTTTTCCATATATTATGTATATGAGAATCGTCTTTGTGTATAATTGTCGAATGTCTAATACTGTGAATTTTTTAAAAAGTGGTTCTGATCCTGTCATTTGCCGGGCTTTTTGGCGCGAAATTAGCGCCCCGGCTTTAGCTCAAATATCGTATAAAAACAAAGGAATTGTTTTTTTTGTGATTGTTTTCTGTTTGCCAGATAATGTATCTTATTATTCATATACATTACATGATAATATCATTACAAGTTTTCCCAGAATAGCTAACTTTAGCAAAAAAATGATGTAAAAATTTTCCCATTCCGGAAAAAAATCGTAAAAAAATATATTTATAAGAAAATGAACTGATTTTTTTATTTCTACACAAACCTGAATAGATACCCTACATGAAAAAAAAAACAATATAAGGGTGTCTCTGAAGAAATTATGACATTGGCACTTCTTTGAAAATGTAAAATATTTTCATCTTTTCAAGAAATATTCGAAAACCAAGTGTGCACTTTCGCATTTTTTTTGTGCCTGATTTCTTTAGTTTATGATAACAATTCTTTCATATTTTGATAGTTTATACAATTGTTGTTACTAATAATATTTTTTTGTATTAGAAACCCACAAACAAATAATGCTAAAAATATAATTAGTCATTATGACGTCAAAAATTTGACATTTCTAGGAGAATCTTGCGAATTGAATATTTAGGACATTTCGTTTGCGAAATATTTCGAAAATTACATGAAAATAATGTAGATAAAACGATCTTTCTGATTATATCTCAAACTTATTTTTTCCAAAATAAATTTATATCAAAAACAATGAAAGAATGTACAGTATACTTTACCAACTTTAGCCATGTTCTGAGATTGGTGTAATCCAAGATGTCCGCCGCTCCCTATACAGATGAGCTTCAAGGTATAGACTGGCACAAGAAAACATGAAAATAAAAATAATATTTTTTTTTTAATTATATTTATTTTAATTTCACATACAATGAAAATACACATTATACATTTTTTTAAATTCAGATACTGTGTGGTTCAAAAATAAAAGTTGAAGATATTTTTTTCATCATATTGATTTCAGTTTTATAATACATGAAACACGTTTTTTAAACTTTGGTCGAGAGGTAAGGCTCCGGACAATAAAAACAATCATTTTACACATACATAAATTAATTATTTATTATAATATTAAATTTTTTAGACATTATTTCTGTCCTCCACAAACGTGGAAACGAAACTTCAACTGATGCAAAGATGCACTTGTTTCAGTAACCATTTTAATTCAAATGATGCAACGAATAAGAACCATAAATAACAATAACCAACATCAATGCTCACGCTGACCCAAGAAGGTGGAAAAATCCTCGGACCAGGTGAAGGTCTGGTCCTCGGGGTTGTCGTCCTGGTCGGTGTCCGGGTCGTCCTCCAACGGCTCCTCATCCTCCGAGTCCGGCTCCACAATTGTTGGGAGTTCTTCATCACGGATAGAAGTATCGGACTCGTTCTCGCTATCCGTGAATCCGAAGAACTCCGCAACAAAGTGCTCGGTTTCCTACAGACAGAAAGAAAAGATATTTATTTATATTTATTTACGCCCTAGTGGGCTTTTACAAGCATAGAAGCAAAAATATAAATAATAATTATATACTCATGTTACTAAACCAATAAAACAGAATAAATAATAAAGCAATCATCATCACAAGGTATAGAACATCATAACAGAAATTAAATTATTACCTGAATTGATGCCGTGGAGGTTGAAGGACCAGCCGACTCGCCCCCTTAGGTCCTCGCCCTCTTCCGTATGGGATTCTGAAACTATAAACATTTATTCTTACACTAATGTCTTTCAATTTTGGAAAGGATGAAGCTTTCAACCAACCTAATAGAATTACTACTAATACACAACATACCGTCGCTAAAATTGGGTTGAATTCCTCTTCTTCACTCGAGGAACAATAATTCTGCTCAGCCATTCTATAACAATAGAAACAAATATTATCATCATATAATATAATCATCAATACTCTTGTATTTATAAATATTTTATAATTTTGAAGAAAGTATCTTCGCAATTTTTTTTCCAAAATATAATAAGACTTTTTTAGCACACCCTATATAACTGATCAATTTTTTTGTTACTGATTACTATTTTTAAAATATATTCATATATTTTTCAATGTTTTATGAAAAATAGTAATTTAATAAAACATTCAAAAATAATAATAAATATAAAGAATAATGTTTTGCGCCATCCAATACAGCTCAATACAAAGTATGTGTTTTCAAAAAGAACCGCTAGACGTCAGCGCGCACGAATTCATCCAGGGGGGTATAACTCCGTCAGTTTTTGTAACCCGGTCATGTGATCATGACGACGTCATAGTAATGACTACCAATAGGAATCTTACAATTTCCATAGAAAAACTTTTGAGAACTGAGTGGTATATACGGTGGGATATCTATGGTATTATATGTCAAAGAGCACGTTGGCCGAAACAATTCGAACATTCAAAACAACGAAATATTTTGAAAAAATGCTTCCTAAATATCGTTTCAGTGTCGAAGGCTGTGAGGATAGTGTTTCAGTTCGACACAGAGTACCTAACTGCGAAAATAATGAGAGTCGTTATGGGAATGGGCGTTGAGAATCGGCAGATCTGACTATTGCTTATCCGATTTTGGGAAGTTGTGGTTATGTTTGGTTCCCATTTCACTAATAACTGCAAAAATTCCAATGGCACGTTAAAAAAAGACGCTTTGCCGACCCTTAATCTTCATGGAATCGGAACACATCGGGGTTTACCTAAAGAAAACGTAAACGATCGTAGGATACCAAAATACAGGTGCGAATCTTTTGTTTGTTCAGTGTTCCTAATATACTTTGTAACTTTTCCCTAACTTCACCTAAAAATTGTATCTATTTTCATTTTTAGACTATCCATATTCTACCTGGAGTGTCCAGCACGAATGGTGCCGTCCAAGACCACAATTACAGTTTAAAAGGTATAAAGTCTTCTCTATACTCTATATGGCATCAACCTATTTTATTCATAGAGATAGATGCTGATTCACTGAGTCTTTCTTATTATAAAGATATTCAATACATTTATTATTTCTTCAAACACAGCAATTCCATTATTATTAAGATATTTAATATGACAGGCGCGTATCTGAGACGCGTGGTCGTTGTTCTTAATTTATTTTCTCTTTTATACTCTGCAGTGGTAGGATATAGTTCATAGGATGAGGCTGGGTAATGTAATGAATTTTTTTTTGTTTCAGAACCAAACGTGTTCTACCTGGGCCGAGTACCGTGCGTTTTGCTGCCAAAAAAGTAGTGGAAGATTATACAGGTATACATCTGGATTTATATTTCATTAAAGGAGATAATATTATATGTTTTGCTTGCGAACTTTGGTTAATGTGATGAATATGTTTATTTCAGAACCAAACGTGTTCCCTGGGCTGAGCAGCGTACCGTGTGTGAATTGCACTCTGTTATTACATTGTCTTCAGACCTCTGCAGCCATACTCGGTCAACCATCGCCTTAGCCGCAGTAAGACGGATAGATTCATACATCCATCACTCTTGAACATATTGACCCCCAGATTCCTAACTACCCCTCTGTACATTTTTCCTTCTCAAAACTTCCTCCCTTTCCTTTTCCTAAAAAGACTCCACACCGCATCCCTAAAGATGACATAGGCCCCGAGAGAATTTTTCCTCAAGGCCTCCCATGTGGGCTAAAAATCTTTCCAAACACTTCCTTTTTTATTATTATTACTCATATTTTCATTAATTATGATTAAGTTCCTTCTAAATGTATTTGCACATGATTGTATTTCCGTTTTTTTGTGTTATTCTGTATAAAGCAATAAAATACTACACGCAATTATGAGTTTTTCATTTTATTTTAAAAATAATTTTTAGGCTAATGATTTGGGTAGGTACTGATATTGTCCAAGGTAGTATCTTTTTTTTTTTTTTTTTTTACTTTCCTCTATCCTTGTCGATGGTCCGTGACGTCATAATCGCGGAATGAGCATTATTTATGGTCAAATAGTGTTGACACCCGTTCCATACAAAAAGCCCGAAGATATCGATCTAGGTATTAGTTCATTTATGAATTCATCTGTCTGCCAGATGTCCACCCACACACATGCAAAAAATCATGAATGTGTGCGTGAGAATGACTTGTTTCAGAAATGTATTTTTTTCTATTATTTCAACTAAATATTCACGAAACAAAGGCTTTGATACATAATCACAATAGATTTCTTTACATAATGACGTAGAAATCTTTATACTAATATGGTATATTTACGTAAATATCATTCGAGAAAGTGACTGACAATTACGCGCCATAAATTCGTAGGGGTCCCGGCCCAGAGTTTTGTTTTTCGTAAATTACCGAGTAATTATGAACAAAACAAACAATTTGATATGTAATCTCAATTGATTTTTCTACAAAATGAAATACTAAACATTGCGAAATAAACGATATTATCATCCACAAACTGAAATACTAAACGAAAAATACTTCAAACCAAAAGATGCTATGACTTCTATGTCATATTTTTTCGGTTTATTTTTTGATATCGTATATAATTTTTACCAAAACACATGCCGTGAGCAATAAAGTATGTATAAAACCAACATTACTTACGTTTATTTGATTATATTCGGATTTATCGGCGTTTTATTGGGACCGCGCGCACTACGCACTTTGACGTTTCAGAAATGCTTTGTAATCTGACAGTTCTGACACTGTTAAAATCTGGAGTGATCCTTTTAAATAAAATCTCGTTCTATTTACAAACTTTTCACTTTTATTTCAACTTATTGAACATGGACAATTTATAAGAAACAAAACCGGTAAGAATAACAACTGTTACACTAGCCCTGACTTATGAGCTGTTTTGAGTTTATTGTCAAGAAAGAACGAACATAAAAACACATGATGCGAGCCTTTTTAAAGAGTAACACACCTCCATAAATAAACAAGTCATTAGATTGATAACTTCATGCTTTTTGCTCAGACAAAATTTCAACGCTATTTCACCATAGATACGCCATAAATGTGACGACTTTTTTTTTTTCCTCGCGGTATGACGTCATAGACACCATCGACAAGAATAGAGGAAACACGTGAAAGGCTCGACTATAGACAAAATAATTGTCTTTCGGTACCTACCCAATTTTTTTAGCCTAAAATATTATTTTAAAAATAAAATGGAATGTCATAATAAATGAAAACTCAATAACATGTTTTAATATTTTATTATAAACAGGGAAATACAAGAATTAGTGAAACAAGGAAATACAAAACAATAATACAAGAAGAAGGAAATACAAGGGCATGTAGAGCGAATGAACGTTTGTGAATAGTAAAAGAAGACGGGGACGCCCGAGGAAGTGAATCAGATACTTGAGTCGGGCCATGTCAAAAGTCAGAATAATAGGAATGTATGAGACAATGTATGAATGTGAGTGAGGCAAAGAGTGTGTGCCAAGACCGAGTTGTTTGGCGGTCCGTCCTATCTGCCTACCCCTGCGGAGAAACTGCGTGATGGTTAGTTAGTTAGTTAAAAACAAGAATAACCAACTAACCATCACGCTGTTTCACCACAGGGGTGGAAAGATAGGACGTTCCGCCAAACAACTCGGTCTTGGCACACACTCTTTGCCTCATTCACAAATCGACTCATACATACTATTCTGACTCTTGACGTGGCCCGAGGCAATATATCTGATTCACTTGATCGTGTCAGGTCTTCTCCTCTGGCATCCCTGAGTTCATCTACCACTCACATCTGCGTCATATTACTTACATTCCATGCTTCGTTCATTCGCTCTACATACCCAAACCATCTGAGGGTCCCTTTCTTAATCTTACTCATTACGATTAGCCTTGCATTCTTTGCGGATCTCCACATTTCTCACATGATCATAAATAATAATATTTTAATGATCTGTATAGCGCCAGTTTTGTAAAAAAATCACCTCAAAGGCGCTCTGCACAAACTTATAAATAAAGTAGACAAACCACTTTAACTTATAGCAAAAAATTTCATACACCGGTTCAGCGATCACTGATATGAAACTATTCTCGTACATTTGATTTGACCAATAAACGCTTTGCTGCGTAAAATATACATATATTGCTTTAATTATACTCTGTACAGGCAGAAAGGGACTACACATGATTTTACCCCACTTACGCCTCGGGGATCTCATTTCTACGGCATTCAGTCTACTTTCATCTTTCCTCTGCCATACATCAGGTACAGTACTCCATTGTGGGCTGCTATTTTCACTTCTTTAGACTTTTCAGTTTTTTTGTTAGCGCCAACGCCATTCAATCCTCCATTAATAGAGTTACCTGCATTTACCCTTCTTTCAATATCTCTATCAACCTTCCCATCTCTTGTAAACATACTTCCCACGATATACAAACTCATTCACCTTCTCAAGCATTCATCATTCACAACTGTATTACACACTGTTTTCGTACTCCCTCTACTGACAAAAATATAAAGTACAAATAGAAAAGGCGTACTGAGAATGTGTCGTTCTTGTCGAGTTCTGGTGGAGACTCTTCCTTCTTGTGTTCTCTCAAGGTCAGCGGTGCCAGGAAGTGGTGGAATAAGTCAGCCCCCCATCTCCCGGTATGACACCACAACGTTACTGAAGGAAATGAGTGTACTCCAGCATTTGTAGTCTCCGCCAGCCTGCCAGCTGTAGGGGTAGAAAGTAGGCAGCCCGACACTATATCCGTCACTTTGGTGTTTCGAGCTGAAAGTATTAGAAAAACTCGTGAGATACTTAAAGACAGACAGATCAAAAAAAAACATTATAAATACGTGAAAACAAGATTAAATTAGTGTACCTATGACACTATGAAGTGATTGTAATTATTCGCTAAAATAGCCGTACGAAATGAGCTTAAAATTCCATATAAATAATCAACAAATATTTGTACCTGGAGGTTATGAATTCACGACGATTATGCATTCAATCGCAATGTGTCATTTCACGATAGTATTATCCAAAAACAGATGCACGAGTTCTCAAAACCGGGTAAACAATGTATTCAAGTCTGCTAATTCCACACCGCGCTGATATTTACATGTTTAAAGTTTTAGATTGCGCTCGGGTAAATAAACCGTGACATTTTGAAGAGCGACCATTTTGGATTATACACTGATAGACTGATACACATTACACATGCGCATAGCTGTCAAGCTTTCCATTGGTCCTCGCGGTATGACGTCACGCAGTCATAGAAATTTACCATTTTTGAACTCTGTTGAAGAAATGAAGCGGAGTTATACCCCCCTGCACACCTCCATCAAAACAACTAGTCATTGTGGAGTGGGAGACTAGACGATAAAACGAAAATCTACAATATCTATCAATATCCTGATAATCATCCATAAGCAAGGACTCACACCATTTGGGTGAAACATAGTAAGCTGAACTAATCGACCACAGATGTCGGTAGCCTTCACTTTTTTAACATATTGCCCGGGGCGGGATTCACAAATTTTATTAAAATTTTGGAATCATAATCTATTTAAAAATAAACTATAAAACAAACAAAATAAACCAAAAATCCTAAATCTAAGTACCTATACCACAAAAATACTAATAAAATAATTCAAAATAGCATAAATTAACTAAAAACCTTTTTTTTTTTATATCCTACTTGTTGAATTACTCTATTAATTAACTAAAAATAACTAAAAATTATTAATCCTATTAAATAACTAAAATATTCAAATGACTAAATTACACAAGTGTACATACTAAATTTTACATATTTAACTTTTCCAATAACACAAAATAATATTGTTTACACTGAACACAACACAATTATTGTTCTTTTTTCTTCTTTCTTCTCAAGTCTTCTGCTTGATCCATCCAAGGTGTAGTCGAGAAGATAAGCACCATAGTGTAAGGTACATCATCAATCCTTGGTAAGGTCCGGGATGTCAATTACAGGTTTAGTATCTGACTCCAGGGGCATCAGACATATCTTTGTGATGGGCCTCACAAAGATTCCTTGAGGTGTTTTTAGGGTAACAACTCGTACTACTCCATCCGCTCCAGGGTGTGTCTGCAGAATTCGGGCCATTTTCCACAAAGGTGGAGGTAAATGGTCTTCCTTTAAGATCACCAGATCGTCCTTTTGCAGTGCCCGTTGAGTGCTGGTCTGCCATTTAGTCCTCTTTTGCAGTTCCATCAGGTAATCTTGCTTCCATCTAGACCAAAAAGATTGAATTAGCGAACTGATCCTCTGATATTGAGTTAGTCTGTTGTCTGGTATCGCCCGGACGTCTCTCTCCGGAATGATAGAGGATTCAGTGCCTATAAGGAAATGGTTTGGGGTGAGTGGTTGGTAATCATGGATGTCATCGGACAAGGAAGTTAATGGACGGGAGTTCAGACAGGCCTCAATCTGACAAATTAAGGTATACAAGAGTTCAAAGGTTAATGAAGAATTATTAGTGATTCTATACAAATGGAACTTTGCTGACTTAACTGCTGCTTCCCACAAACCTCCCTGATTAGGGGCTCGAGGGGTTATGAACTTCCACTCAATACCTCTGTTCACTAAATAATTTTGAATCTTGCCGTTGTTTTCCCTCAAACTGGTGTACAGCTCTTTGAGCTTGCTGCAAGCCTTTTCAGGTTGTCCCCTACGGGAGATAAACCTTTTTAAACTGTTCAAAAAAGCATTGCTAGATAAATCCGAAACTAATTCCAAGTGAACAGCCTTGGTTGAAAAGCAAATAAAGATACATAAATACGATTTCACGAGGGAAGCCTTTCTCAGCGTCCCACTTTCGGGTGGTAGATTTCCCATGATTTGATGACCGGTTCGGGGACGACATCTAAAACACACAACACATTTATGTAATATCTTTTTAATAGTATTTTTCCCAAAGATAGGCCAAAATTTTAGTCGTATTTCAGCTGATCTCAGTAAACATTTCAAGCTTGATTCCAATTCAGCTACACTTAAATTGCCTTTAACACTTCTGCAGTTATTGACAAATCGCAACACATATGCAGTAACTCTTTTCAATTTAACAAATGATGAGAATTTTTTAAATATCTCCCATTCTTGAACATCTGTGGATAATAGAATATTTTTGCCTTTGAGTTCCGGAGGGTTTGAACACGAAATATTTGATATAGGCCAAGCGTTGACTCCTTCGGTCAACCAACTTGGTCCATTCCACCATATTGCAGAATTTATCAATTTATCTGTAGTGGTTCCTCTTGAAAGTATATCCGCTGCATTGTCTGCTGAAGATACGTGTCTCCATCGATCTGGATCACTAAGTTCTTGTATTTCAGCTACTCGGTTTGCAACGAAAGTAGTCCATCTCGTAGGTTGACTTGATGGTTTCATTATTACATAAGAAAAATAATCAGATTCATTATTCCATCTTAATCCTAATATTTTCTCAGTCTTTGGATTGTCAGTAATAATTTTTTCAGAATTGCCTGATTCGGCAATCTTAGCTTGGCCCGACTCGGCTGACAACTCCAAGACATTAGACCTCCATTTCCTCAAGGTCATCCCCGCAGACAAAAAGATGCTGATTAATTGCTCTTTTAACTCTCTACAGGATTCCATGTCATCTCCTCCGGTTAACAAGTCATCCATATAGAAGTCATTTTCTATGACCTGACTAGCTCTAGGAAAATTTATATTGTTATCCATACCAATTTGCCGTAGAGTTCTAGTGGCTAAGAAGAAGGAAGGCCCCAGACCATATGTGACTGTCTTCAGACGGTAATGCTTGAGCACCTCCTGCGGCGACTCGCGCCATACTATCTTCTGCAGGTCACGGTCCGCTTCACACACGTTAATCTGGCGGTACATCTTCTCGATGTCGGCCGTCAGGACCACTTGATGTTTCCTGAAATGCAATAGTTGGGTGTATAAGTCCTTTTGTATAACAGGTCCTGTCATCAAGGCGTCATTGAGAGAAATTCCATTTGAAGTTTTGGCGGAGCCGTCAAAAACGATCCTCACTTTAGTAGTAGTGCTTGATTCTTTTATTACAGCGTGATGAGGTAAAAAATAGGATTCAAGATCCCCCTTTGACTGGTCACACACCTCCATATGACCCAATTCCTCATATTCACGCATGAATTGTATATATTGTGTCTTCAATTCGGGATTCGACACAAATTTTCTCTCTAAATTTTTAAATCTTTTTTCAGCAGTGAGCAATGAACTTCCCAGCTGATCAATGCATGCTCGACGCGGTAAACTTACTACGTATCTACCGTCGTCTTGTCTGGTATGAGTACTAGCGAAACTGGCTTCACAAGCCTTTTCTTCATGATTTAGAATCTTAGTGGGATTAATCTCCTCCAATTTCCAAAATTTTTCTATTTGATGACTTATTTTATTTATAGATAAACTACAAAAATCTGATACAGGCCTTTGCTTGGGGTACATGTTGATCGGTCCTGATATGATCCATCCCAGTTGCGTACGTTGAAGTGTTGGTCCCGACTCGAGTTTCAATCTATCGTTGGTTAGGATTTCCCAAAAACTTTCCGCGCCCAACAGGATGTCGATGGGTGCAGCTATATTGAAGTTCGGGTCAGCTAGCTCCAATCCTCGTGGTAGCTTGAAGACTTTTTTCTCCATTGTCACTTGTGGTAAGTTTGTTGTAATCTCCTGTAAAATCAGACATGATATTTCGCGTTTATAATCAGTATTAAGCGAAGTCATCTCCACTGAAATTCTCTTTTTTATGTGTGTGATATTATTATGGATCCCAGAGACGGGTTTGTTTATCAATTCACATGGTAAATTTAATTTATTAGCAAATTCAGCTCTCATAAAATTTGACTGGGCCCCTGAATCAATCAGAACACGGGCTTTAAAAATCTTATTGTTACTACCCACAACTCCTATGTTGGCAGTTGACAATAATATTATTTTTTCTGCTTTATCCGATGCAGAAAAATTTGATACTGAAACCTCGTTATCAGCATCCATATTGGAGGCCTCCCGCAGAGGTACCTCATTGTGTAGCAAGGTGTTGTGGTTATCCTTGCCACAGCGCCTGCAAGAAAGGTTTGCCTTGCAACTCTGTGCATGGTGACCCACCTTTAAACATTTAAAACATGCTTGGATTGATTTCGTAGCATCAATCCTCTCATGTAATTTCAATTTTATAAATTTTTTGCAATAATAAATTTGGTGACCTTTCTCGTTACAATAAATGCAGTTGTTAGCCTTTACCGCTAAAAATACTGATGAATCTTTTTTGTAATTATTGTTGCTTATTTGTGTTTTATGTAAGCTAGAAATCTTTTTCTCAGAAGCGTTCATAAGTTCCAATACTTGTGCTCTAGCAGATAAACATTTTAAGAATTCCTTTAACGTAGGTAATTCGTCTTGCAATGTATATTGCTCCCAATTTTTTCGGGTAGATGCGTCTAATTTATTTGATATTATATAAATAATCAACGGATCCCATTGATCTACCTTGATCCCGATATTTTGTAATGCCTTTAAACTAACGTTTGTTTCATCAATTAAATACCTCAATGCTACAGGCTCTTCTTGTTTCATGTCTTTTAATTGAAATAGAGATTGGATGTGTTTATGCGCGGTAGTTCTTAAATTTGCATATCGTTCATTTAACAATTCCCAAGCGGAAAGGTAATTTAATTCCGAAACTTCTAGATTAGCTATTATTTTTAATGCGTTTCCCTTTAAGGTGGATTGCAAGTAAAAGAATTTTTGCACATTGCTTAAAGTACTGTTATTATGCACTAAAGTCTTGAAGGTTTCGACGAAATTAACCCAATTTCTCTGATCTCCATGAAATTCCCGTAATTGAAGGGTGGGTAGTTTTATTTCCACCTTACTTTGATCAACGGATTCGATCGCGCTTTTGGCCGTTGCCAAAACTGAGAAATATTGGTTTTCGAAAGCTTCTCGTTGACTATAATTTTCAATTTCGTCTGAATCCGGTAACATTTCAATTTTCAGTTGAACTGCTTCGAATTCATCTAGCAATGATTTCACCCGATCATATCTTAATTTAATTTCATTTACCGACAATGCATTTAATGAATCTGCGAACCTAGTCAATTTTCCCTTAATCACGCCACGTTTGCTTATTAATGATTTTATATTTTCCATTTTTGATTCTATATTGTTACTATTGCTTGACAATTATTTTATTTGAGCAAAGCACCCGTTTGAAAGAATACCAATGACAATCTTGACAATACTATTTGAGAACACTATTCAAGTAATATTATATTATTATTCTCAAGTGGGTAGTGATTTTATTTATAATAATGACTCTATTTAAGATAAATCTCGATTAAATACATGAGGTCTGAATAAACATAAGATAGATGTGATAGGAAGACACTGAATACTTATCTCAGAATTGCTATGTGGTCCACTTTCCTTAATGATTTCCAGGTTCAATCAATTTTGTATTTTTTTGGCTGCTGGTTCCTTGTTTTTTATTTATATATACAATCTCCTGATTGTAATCCGGCTCGAAGGACCAAATGTTAAAATCTGGAGTGATCCTTTTAAATAAAATCTCGTTCTATTTACAAACTTTTCACTTTTATTTCAACTTATTGAACATGGACAATTTATAAGAAACAAAACCGGTAAGAATAACAACTGTTACACTAGCCCTGACTTATGAGCTGTTTTGAGTTTATTGTCAAGAAAGAACGAACATAAAAACACATGATGCGAGCCTTTTTAAAGAGTAACACACCTCCATCAAAACAACTAGTCATTGTGGAGTGGGAGACTAGACGATAAAACGAAAATCTACAATATCGATCAATATCCTGATAATCATCCATAAGCAAGGACTCACACCATTTGGGTGAAACATAGTAAGCTGAACTAATCGACCACAGATGTCGGTAGCCTTCACTTTTTTAACAGACACATAAATAAAAAAATAAACCAATCTGACACCATGGGTACTTGAAACTTTTTTATGAATTTTTCCCGCGCTGCTAGAAGTTTTTCGTGTTCCCGTTGTATCAAGTCCAAGAACGCGGGAAGCTATTCTGACCTTTTCCTTGGTACTGTTTCTTTATACAAAAAGGTTAAAATCGCATCCAAAATATTCTTTTTTTGAAATTTTATGAAATTTTAAAACGACCCAAACGAGAGTCCCCGGCAAATGACAGGGTTACATTTGAATATTATCCTTAGCAATAGTTTTTGTATTAAGAACATGGGATAAAGAATTGATGTTGCACAACCTCCCCATCCTACAATACCATATGTAGCAATTGATTAAAAAGGGCAAAGTAAACACATCTTAGTGTTTGTAGGTTAAGGCGATCCACTAGTATAGGAAAAAATCGAAATCGGAATTCACACCCCTTTTTTTGGGAGGAGTTTAAAAATACTTGAGAAAAAGCTTTTGGAAAGGTAGGAAAAGATATTTGAGAATTTTTTTTTACATGTTGATTTGGTAAAGGCCTAAAAAACATTAATTAACACTGTAAAAAACATTAATTCCTGTTTTATGCATTGTTTATTGTAATAAAACGGAATTTTTAAATTGATTTCACGAAAACAAGGAGTGCGGAACCTAACACATTGTTTCTCCGCTCCGTCCGGAGGAGTAATGACGGAAGAATGGGGCGGCTGCCAGTCGTTCTTCGGTGGACGTATAAGGTTCACTTTGATATAACAAATTCGTCGACTGCCGTGTTGTCGCCGTGATGTCAAAAATAACAACGCGAAAATGCATATTATATTTTATTTTGTGAAGTTCGGGCGTAAATTTCAATTTTTTTTTGCGATAATTTTATAAGAAACTGAATTTGCCACATTATGCAATAAAACCATATACGAAAAAGTGTTTATAAGTTGGAGAGTTTGCATTTGAAAATGTTTTTTATAGACCTAATACTTTATTTTTTTCTAAGCTTATTAAAAGACTTATTAAAAAAAATGACCGATATTTTTAAGGGCCAAGGTATGTTCTACACGCAGTATACTTCTAAGCGGTCAAATTTTCAAAACAAAAACATACGATTTTGTATGATTTTGCGTTATTTAGTATGGCTTCTAGATCTAAGAGAGTAGAAAATGTAACATAATTTGCGAAGCCTTTTTGTTGCAGAATTTATGTGTGCCTCCCATCGTAGTTGATCATCTATGATATCTCCTAAGTACTTGATTTCGTTTGATGATTTTAGGTTATCGCATGAGCATTTTTTGTGAGGTGATGTAGGCGTGTTAAGGTTCTGTGAACATGAATGTATGGTGAGTTTTTGGCAGTTTTGGAGAAGATTTGGTTTACGTATGGAAAAAAGTAGATATTTTGTTTGAGGTTGGAATCTAACCAGTGTTTTATTACATTTATGCCATAGTTTGCTTTTTCAAAGGTTGAACTCAAATTTTTACCAGCGTCATCAGCGAAGGATATTATAGTGCCACCAGTGTTCAAATTGCATAAAGAGTTAATGCATATTAGAAAGAGAATTGGGCCTAATACACTGCCTTGGGGCACGCCATATGTGATTTGTAAACTTAAACTTCTGTATTTTTTAGCGGAATCGATAATAGTTTACTGGGATCTGTTTGTTAGATAGCTCTTAAATCATTCAAGTGGAATCTGACTTTTTGCAGGAGTTTTTTCAGAAGTATGCGGTGAGATGCAGTATCAAAGGCTTTAGCTAGATCCAAGAATACAGCGAGGGGTTTGCGACCTTTATCGAGGTTATCAGATATTAATTTAGTAAAAGCTGCAATTGCATCTGAGGCACTACGACCTTTGCGGAAGCCGTATTGATTTCTTGACAGGATTTCATTGTCTTAACGATAACTTAATTATTATTTTTAATTGATAAACTAATGTTTAAGACAAAATTTTTATGCATAGCACAAAGGGTAACAATTATTATAAGTAATAATTATTAGCCTGAAACACTCATCTACGTTGAAAAAATCTCTTGAGAAAAAATACATGCCGCCGACGGGACTTGAACCCGCGTCCTTCTGATTTCCGGTCAACTACTCTGACCACTGAGCTAAGTCGGCTTATCTCCTACCCGCCAAATAATTCAATATATCTGGTGTTTCATTCAACAATTACTGCTTATTTCATTTTTCTCCGTGCAAACAACCAACTTTATTTATATGAGAAAGGCATTGTAAGTGCTAAATCTCTCACTAGGTGGCGTCGAGACAAATTATGTCCACATTTTTTGGTGAAATACTTTAACTCCACGATGTAGCTTAGTGGACAGAGCATGACCGGAAATCAGAAGGACGCGGGTTCAAGTCACGTATCTTTTGTTTGTTTCAGGCTAATAATTATTACGTATGATAATTTAATTGTTTTGCCTTTAATAACGAGCGGCTCTGGATTTTTTCGTTTTGCCACCACCAGCCGGATAAGACTTATCAGCATTTATTTATGCTTATCAGATAATCAAATGCATTCATAGGGTGATAACGTCATGTAATTGAGCAATGATTTTTGTAATGGTAATTTGATTAATATTTGGTGTTAAATTCTCAGTTTTCTCTGATGTTATGATTATAAGTTGTAAATTATGTTTCGTGTCCTTTTTTATTTGTTTATAATCAAAATATATCTTAAGTCTACTGTCCCACGGTCAAGTAAGCAATCAACATAAACCGAATACTGGAGACCCTGCGCATAAAAGTACAGTTAGCTACGGTTTCCAGAGTAGACATTGTGGAACTTTTCTGCGCAGGGTCTTCGGTTTATATAATTTCATCACCCTTAGGCTCTTCTTACATGGAGATACTTACAAGCTACGTGACTGTGACGCAACCACAAGTAGCCTTCCGATATACTAATCTTTAACGCTGTTTTCCCAACTCCGAAATATATATTTATTTTATTTCCCTTTCGTCCCTTTGTGCATGTAGATATTTACAAGCGACTCGAGCTTTGTGCGCATAGCACACGCACCGCTCGTGAGAACCCGCCATACTATTTTGCTATTATTTGTACACGATGCTACTCGCCGACTACGGGTTTGATATCAGTTGCACGCTATCGTCAGTGCTAGCATTCATTTCTACTAGGTACTATCCATTTGACGTTTGACAGAAATGCCGACCGAACTTGAATTATATCTTAAATTTGCTCCGGAAGTAGAAAAAAATGAATGAATTACCAGAATACGTAAGAAAAGATTAGTAGAGAAGGCTGTGGAAAATAGCTCGTGATGTGGAAAAAGGTGTATTTTTTTTATGAATACATACTACTAGCCAAGTGCACCAAATTTAAGTAAGAATCCTTTGACATTCTTTAGAAAGAATGAAACTTCATCATTCTCATGTAGTTCCCTGGCGGCAACAAATGCCCAACAGTTAATTCTTCTTTTGATATAATATGGGTGAACCCACAATCTTCTATTATGATGTTTTTTTTTTATCTATCTTCTATTTAAATAAAAATGAATTGAATAAATTACGCGCATTAGTTCCGAACGACTTTACCTAATTCATTAAAACTTTGGGGATTTGATGTGTGCATGCCCGCGAAAGTTCCTATATATACTGGTGAGCTCTGGCTTTATGAAATTTGTATAAAAAATTGCAATAGGTGGCACGCTAGCTGTTTGAAATCTGAATGTACCGGGACGGAATGAATGGAATGCGGGAGGGGGGAAGGGAACCCAGGATGGGGGAGGGGAACTCGGGAGGGGGGAGTGGAACTCGGGAGGGGGGTTCGCGGGATGGGGGAAGTGAGCGAGGGGAGTGGGGAGACGGGAGTCACAGTGGGAACGCGAGACGGGAAGGGGAATGGGATGAATGAGAAAGGACACGCAGGAGAAATAATTTATTTATTAAGTGATATAGCAACTCATACTGGGAACTCGCTATAATAATATAAATAGAGCGACCAATCGAAGTGATTTTTTTTAAAAATGACTACTTTTGTCCCAGAAAAAACATTGCACTCCTGCGGGAAAATTCTTTGTACAGTAATTTCTCCCTAATACCACGCGAGCGAAACCGCGGATAAAAGACAGTTTTTATAACAAGGAAAATGAGAACATTACCTTCATCGCCAGTCACTTAACATCGAATTAACTCCACAGCTGCATGTGAAAAAATGATCAAGTTCAGTATATTTCGGAAAGCGCCGTGTAGGTATAGAAGAAACCAGCATTAATGAGTAGTTAGTATATCAGTAGGCTACTTGTGGCTGCGTCACAATCACGTGGTTTTTAAATATTTCCATGTACGAAGGGTCTTATTATTATTTTTATTTTTTTGCAGATTTCCTACAAGGATTTTAAATAATAAAGGAGGAGAAGGAATTTTAAAGGTATGTCATCGTTATAAATTTATTGCAAATGAGAACAAATTCTCCAATTTTCACTTAGATCACATCTTTGTCAATGATTGGATATAAAAAGTGACTTTATTTAACCGATTCTACGAAATCTTGATTATGTCAATGATTGTGTATTTAAAGTTACGTTTCTTTATCCCATTCAACGATCTTCTTATAACAACACATGCAACAATTCATGAAGCATCCCCAAAGATGACATCGACTGAACATTAAATTTAGAGATGATTAAGCGACTTGAACCAAGCATGTAGTTTTAGCTTGTGCCAAGCAAAGACATTAATACTGGACGCGGGGTAGAAATCTCAAAGTGGGAAGCCAAACACAAGACGATTGTAGCTGTCTCTATTCCTAGTACTTTAGTACTAAACTGCTACGCGTCGAGTGAGGTCGTGTCTTACCAGTAAGTAAATTGCATTGCAAAGCGCCAAAATGCCCTGCTGTGTGATGAGAAAATGCTTCAATTACACGGCAAATAGTCGAAAAGGCGAAGGAATAACACTTCATTTGTAAGTACACGCAAATTACGTATTATTATCAATTATTATAATTATTACAATTAATTTTATAATAATACGTCATTGTCCATTGTGTAACCGAGTGTATCTTGTTATCTCAGTCACACCCATAGGTCACACCCGTGATGTGAAAGCAGTATTCGGCGAAGAAACTAATAAGCCGCCCTACTATATATCTATGACATTCACTCACGTACATTCTTTGATTGTCTGTTTTTATCACACAGGAATGAACTTTGAATTTAGAAATTATACTGAAAACCGCTGAAAACAAAAGAGTGTTGCTTGCTTTCCACATTATATTGTGAGTATGTGAGACTATGGCGAGTCTATTTATAATATAACGTCATTGGTGCCAAGCATTACATTACGTCATATTCTAGTGCTTGCCACAGGCTTGATGCGATTTTTTTTTTAGAATAGTCAAACAAGATTAGACAAATAAATTAAAACTACCTGTTAAAAATCTAATAGAAACTGGTTCCAAAAACAGCCCGTCCCTCGGATCCACTGTCATCGAGTGTAGATTTATTTGTATAAGCACGAGAGGAAAAACAAAATATTTTGTATCCAAAGTCACTTCGATAAACAGAATTAAAACACAGACACTTTCTTTTTTCAGTGGCATTGCAACACATGCTGAGTACTCGCTATTCAATATAATATATTATAAAAGAAAGTGTATTACAATGTGCGTATCGCTAAAATTCAGAAACGAGTCCCGGTATGATGCCGTAGTCCTCTATCACCATCCATGAAGAACGTTCCCGTTTTTACCTGAAGGGTGTGCTTTGCAAGATATAAGGGCTGGAAGTTTCACCCTCTAGAAGTTTCTAGAATAGTCCAGAATATTTGAGAGTATTCCACAACATTCCAGAACATCCCGGAATATTCTGGAAAGTTCGAGAATAGTCTGGAACGTTCGGGAACATCCTGGAACATCCCAGATCATTGTGGATCATTCCAGAACACCTTCTGAATGTTCTGGAACATTGTGGTCCATTCAAAGACTTTTTTTATATGGGGCTACCCATTGGTAGGGGTATATAAAGCAAGATCCGTCGTGGATTCGAAAGTCAGTTCAATCTCATATCAACTTCCTGAACGAAGCCGGGTACCCCAGCTAGTATAAAATAAATAAAATGATTATAAAGTAGGTAATATTTGCATTCATGTATATTTCAAAACTTTTTTAATTAACAAAAAAATAATGAAAGAGTAACCAAGATATATACATAACGCAAAATAAATCTTTTTAATTTTAACTGTATGAGTAAAATCTCAAATTATAATATTTAATTAAATGAAGACAATATTAGCGAAACTCAATCGAAAATCTGGAGACAGAAAAATCAGAAAAAGATATTGGTTCCACTTTTTTAACTTTTTTAATTAACAAAAAAATAATGAAAGAGTAACCAAGATATATACATAACGCAAAATAAATCTTTTTGTTTTTAATTTTAACTGTATGAGTAAAATCTCAAATTATAAAATTTATTTAAATGAAGACAATATTAGCGAAACTCAATCGAAAATCTGGAGACAGAAAAATCAGAAAAAGATATTGGTTCCACTGGGAGTCGAACCCAGGGCCCTTTGTTGACATGACAAGAGCTCTACTAACGACGCTAATGTAGAGCTCTTGTCATGTCAACAAAGAGCCCTGAGTTCGAGTCCCAGTGGAACCAATATCTTTTTCTGTCTCCAGATTTTCGACTGAGTTTCGCTAATATTGTCTTAATTTAGCAAAATAAATAATTTTTTATTGATTATATATTACGTAACCATTTATTTTTCCCCCAAACCAGGACACCGAAAAACAAGGTGTTTATTTTTTTTTTTTTTAACATTAGCTCCACACATTTCCCTCGGGGCCTATGTAATCTTAGGGGGGGGGGGGGGGTGGATAAGTGTGACAAGGGGTATGGAAGGTTATCAGCTCTGTGACGTCACATGTAAAAAAAATTTGAACTTTTGTTTTGATTATTTTTAGATGTAAAATTGCAAAATATGTGACGTCACACTAGGGGGGAGGGGGATCTCACAAATGTGACAGGAAGGGTGGGGGGGGGGGGGAATCATGAAATTCGTGTGAAGTAATTTATGGATGGCCCCTTGGCTGGCTTATTTGGGCATTTTGTTAACAAGGTACTAACTAAAATTTTGGCTGACTAACTTGAATATAAGTCCCAATTCTGTGTCTGAGGCCCTCAGGGCCCTAACCGTATTTTAATTATAAGAAAATAAGCAATAAAACAATTAAAGACAGATGTTTTACTTCAAAAATACATTTGAAACCGTATACGGTCGAAGTTATTCAAATTCACGTAAAAATAATACATTAAAAAAGAAGGAATAAACGTACAATCTTTATTTAGATACGTAAGTTATGCAGGTACAAAAAAAAGCTTTTCTTATATTTATCCAAACTTTCCACGATGCACACAAAAATTATAAACTGAAAAGGTAATAATAAAAATTAAATTGATTCTCACAAACAATAGGCTACCGACGTAATATTACTTAACGGTTTGTGAGCATTCCTGCATCTTTTAGGGGGGGGGCCGCTGCCCCCCCAGCCCGTACCTCGCTACGCCCTTGCAGTATCACCTGCTATCGGAAAGCGAGAATGGTATCATTGAATAGCGTCTGCGGAGGATATAGTATCTCGAATTTTTACATTGTGTTTAGAACATAACTTAAGATTGATCATGCGTAAGAGTCCACAAGCTTAAGATTGATCATGCGTAAACTTAAGATTGATCATGCGTATAACTTAAGATTGATCATGCGTAAGAGTCCACAAGCTTAAATAATAGTTACACACGGAACAGTCAATTTCAGTGTGCAACTCAAATGTAAAGCTTCACTCGGTACATGTGAATGGCTTCGTTCGATAAAACTGCAATTTGTTATTTAATTTGTGGTTATATTCTGAACTCAAAACTGGTTCAAATTAAATCTGTATGCGGGGAATTAAGACTACACTCAGAACACGAAAATGGTTCTTCTTTGATACTGGTCAGCAGTTGAATCCAAAACTGGAATTTAATCGTTACATTCTGAACACAAAACTGGTTTTAAATTAAATGTGAATCTGCGTGCGAGTCCCAGCTTTAATTGATACTACACCCAGAACATGAAATTGCAAATTTTGCACTTGGAAAAGACAAGAATGGTTTCCTTCGAAATGCATCAACAGTTGAATCCGCAACTGGAAATTGCATTATGAACGCAAGAGTAGTTTTAACTTAGGAATGGATCTGCATAGGAGTCCTCCATTATATTTATTAATTTATTTATATTTAATTTGTACATTTATTTATAACAAAATTACAGGCAATATAGCCTAAGACTTTATAATTGTACCATTTATGCAGTGTAAATGCAATGCCAAAAATCTTATAAATGCGCTATAGGACACAAAAATAAATCTAATTTTTTATCCACCGCATTCAAAAAGCACGTAGCTCTCCCCACAGGTGAGTTCATAAATAAATTAGTGCAGTTTGCTCTACTATATAGGAGGTTGTGTTGACGTCCTCGAGAGTAGTATATTGTACTCAGACCAAGTGAATGGTTTTCCTGCATTTTGCAGAAAATTTATTGACTTCTATAAAATTGTTAAAATTTTAAATATTTAATTATTTATATAGATGACTTAATTTTTATTTAACTATTTTTTGGCAGAAGTGGTAATATATAAAGAAAGAACAAAAAAAATTGACCATCCGCAGTTATTTATTTTGACTCATTTAATTAAATTCACAGTATTTTAACAATTACATTCCCTCATAAGTAGGTACCTGCCCACTGGTAATTAAATTTATATGAATTCAGCAACCTAAAGCTTTCGACTAAATGTGAATGCAGCAGTAGCAAATTTTTTAGCATTTTATTTGATTTAGGACAGAAGTAACTACCAAGTTTAGGCATGTATTAAATTCAACATCATAAAACTTTCGAATTCTGCTTTATAATAACGCATAACAACGTTTTATTTGCTAGTCATTCAGAACCTTCGTCATTTCTCTGTCTAGGAATATTTTGAATGTTCAAGGAACTTTTATACTCGGGAATTTTTTGCAAATGTCAAAAGTTTGTTAAATTATTGTTGGACATTTTTAATGAAAAGCGATAATGCAACGACATATTAAAGTGGTAAAACCTTTTGTCTTCGAAATTATCGAAAAACATTATAGGCAGAATATGTGTTTTCGATATAATCTTGTATTACATAATGCACCTTCAAAATTTAAAATTCTCAAGCTAGACGGCTGCGGAAAAAAAAACCGAAAATACTGTACAAATTAACATAAAGTTGGAACAGTGAAAAACTTGACTTATGACATGAAGGTGGTAAATTATTATTTTTCCATTCCAGCTATGGCGCTGCTTTGCCTGCATTGCCGGCACACTATCGCCGTTATGGCTGACCTGTCCTTCTTTGTGGACGTTCGCAACGGCTACCATCTGGGTCTGGGCAGCGCGGCGGCCACCTCGGACCAGTCTGAGCACTTTAAGCGTCTCGCGGACACTAGCAGTAAGTTCTGCACACACAAGTTACTCTGCACCAAGTGCCTGGGTCACGTGGGAAGAGTTCTCAAAGTGGACGGCTTCCCCGAGTCCGCTGTCTACTTCGCCTCCGACCGAACTCTGCTGCCTCACGCTTACAATGATCCAAAAGCCATGACCAAGAAATGGAGCAAAATTATCCATTTTTATCCCAATATTCCCCAGGTTAAACCCGAAACCACAACCAATATCGCTTCCGAAGGCGACGCCACTCTGGGCTTTGATCCAAACAACTTGAAGGAAATGTTGGAATACGGGCACCCGCAACATCAGAGCCCCCGCGAGCACCAGCTGCACTCTTTCTTCTTCGCGTGCCTCAACGATACCGTTCTCTACCTTCACACTGGCATGGGTAAGACCCTGATCGCCTGCATGGCCATCCGTGCCTTATGCCTTCGCAACCCCAACAAGGGCGCCTACTTCCTCGTGCCCCGAGTTGTGCTCGTAGACCAGCAAGCCAATTACCTGGCAGACCAGACCCACCTCCAGCCGCTCAAGCGCAGTAGTCAGCACGGGACTGAAAAATGGACGCCTCGCGATGTAGTCGTCTGTACGTCTGACATGCTGCTCAACGCATTACTGAGTAAAAGCGTGTCTATTTCCCAAGCGTGCATCATCGTATTCGACGAAGCCCATGAAGCCCGTGGAGGCTCCTCTTACCAGAAGATTCTTCCCTTTGTGTTCGCCACGCCCGAGAATCTGCGGCCGCGGATCCTTGGCCTGTCCGCCACACCCCTCATGGGCAATGCCGCCACCGACGGAGAAAGCGCCATCCAAAACCTAGTCGATAAATTTCGTGCCAAAATCTACTCGCCGTTCCTCGATGCTACATTAGGCCTGCCGCAAAACAGCAATTCTATCACCGATAAAGTGATACGCAACGTGTCTCAGTCTACCGACGAGGCGAGATATCACCGATTTATCGAAGAGTGCATCACTCAACTGGCCGTAGCACACCCGCCCATCGCCGGCCCCTGGACAGCGTGCGGGGGCATTGACAACTTAGCGCAGGCGGGCGGATTTATCCGCTGCATCCAGGAGAATGCGCATTATAGGAAAGACGACACAACCTATTTAATAGCCAGGTATATAGAGAAGTGGATAGACGCCCTGGAGGTGTTGCGAATAAATGGGCCGCAGGAACTCCTACTCAACATCAAGGACCACTACGAGCGTGCCGACGGAGACGAGGCAAAGCTAATCCCCCTCCTATCTTCCTTCAGAGGCTTCCTGGGACGATCCATTGACAGATTCATGTCTACCACTGTGCAAAAGAACTCTACATCTCTGGACGCCCTGTTGCCGTGCCTTCGTGATTTCATCGTTTCACACGAGAAACAGAAGGTAATAGTGTTTGTGACTCGCAGAAAGGCAGCAGTACGGTTGTGCAAACGCCTGTGCACCGAAGATGACCTCCAAGAAGAACTTCACCCGTCTTATATCCTGGGATGCAACAACAGAGGCGGATACTCCAAGGAGCAGCAACAGGACACCATCCTCAAGTTTCGCGATGGCAGGTGTCGTCTGATCGTGGCCACCAGCGTGCTGGAACAGGGTTTGGACGTGGACTCGTGCGGCCTCGTGGTCTGTTTCGACGGAATCACCTCCCTCACTTCCCTAATCCAGTCCCGCGGCCGGGCACGTAACACTGACTCCCGCTTTGTAGTGTTCACCTCCAACATCAAAAGTGTTATGAGTGTGCAAGAACAGGAGGTCTATTTGAATGCCCACGTGTCCAAAGTGATGCAGCAGCAGAGTGGGTGCTTACCGGGCCCCGTTGGCGCGGACATATTTGATGAACTGGTTCTGCGCCAGAGGGCTGAATCCACTGACGATGAGAGCCGCAAACAAGAAATTGTCTATGATGAAAAAAATCTCATCCTCAAATTCAGCGGAGCCAAAGTGGAACAGATTACTCGAGAAGTGTGCGATACGGCTAATCAAGCAAATCTGCAGTTCCAAATGTCTCCCGCCACCCAGGCCGTGGTGTTTGCCTTCGCCTGCACGGACCACGAGCAATTGCTCGACCGCCTCCTGGCTCTTATTTCATGTAAATGTTGGATTTCCATTGTGCATCCTCTGAGTCCCTGCCACACATTCAAAGTAAGGTTTGACGTTCTATCAAGTTTCCACTATATTTCAGAGTATTTGGTTGGCCTCGATGCTACACCTATTTGGCAGGGAGCTTACGATCTGCATATCAATCAGTCCGTGCTGCACCTTACTCAAGATGATGTATCCATCCGCCTGGATACCACAGATTTGAACGACGCAATAAACATCCACAATTCTCAGGATCATGGCTTTAATCTCTTTCTCAGTCTTCGCCAACCTCCCGTTTTCTTCAAGGGGAACACGAAGATGCCTTACGACTTCAATTCGCGGACATTTAATCTGGCCTTGCGCGCGAAAGATCTGCCTGATGGCAGCCGTTGGAATTTGCGATGCGCTTTGAGGAATTTCAACTCGTTCAATGTCTTCGATGTACCTGCTATGGAGTTTAAAGAGAATGTCCCGAATCCAAGAGAACCGAAGCGAGATTTTAAGAAAGAGTACCTCGTGCGAGCCTGGAGAAGCCAGCACGCTCACGTTCTGCCCCACTCGGTACCTATGTCCATACTCGATCGCCTCCACCGGTTTCATCATCGGGAACTAAAGATAGTGTTGGACCTGTTTGTGCCGATTCGCTACCAGCCCCTGAAGCTCCCTGCGCTAGATCTGCTGGAGAGGCACGACTTTCCTTCCATGCCCCTCCTGCCGGACTACCGGGAGGTGGGGCGGGTGACCATCACGCCGTACCGCACTATCGTGCTGCCGGCCGCTCCGGTGCCAGGGAATCGCATCCTCCGCCACTTCGGTCACCCGGACGACTACTTGCTCGCCACCATTGCGGATGAACACGACGGGAATCCTTGGAGCACGTTTACCAAACAGCATATTTTCGACACTCTGTATCAAGGAGTCACCATCGGTGGACGAGTGTTTCGCTTCTTGGGATGCTCCAACAGCCAACTGTCCGAAGGCCACTGCTGGCTCTCTTGCCAAGATGCTCAAGCCATCCACCGGAGAATAGGCTCCTTCGAGGATATGAAACCGGAGCGCAAGCTAACTCGTCTCGCGATGGCATTCGCCGCCAGCACCGAGACTGTGCTCGTTCAGCAGGATGTCCTGGATAATGTGGAGCAGGATGTGGGAGGAGGTGATGTTTGCTTCAGCGAAGGTATAGGAAAGATCTCGGAGTCCCATCGTCAGAAGATAGCGAACCTGATGAAATTGCGCGAGCCAGTTTCTGCCTTTCAGATCCGTGTGGGTGGTATTAAGGGTGTCGTGTGTGTTTTCAATCAAAATGAAGATATTATCTTTAGAAAGTCCATGAAGAAGTTCTCTTCCACAAACTATCTATCCCTCGAGGTTTTGGCCTATACCAGGTCACTCAAGCTGTACTTAAACCGACAATCGATTCTTTGCCTGCAATCCTTGGGTGTCACTTCGTCTATCTTTCTTGTCATGATGAAGACTGCTCTGCAAAACTGTCTCTCTTTTCTGTCCAATGATTCGGAATCTATAAAATTCCTCTTGAATAGCGAAAATTTCATCAACTGGCGCCTGTACCCCCCTCAGATGGTATCCGACCCGCTATTCCGCCGCGTTCTGTATCGCTGCGCCCTGAGGCGTGTGAGTACCATAGTGGATCACGCTCAGGTCTACGTGCCCGAGGCGCGCGTCCTCATGGGCGTTCTAGACGAGACGGGCACGCTGGAGTACGGACAGGTGTATGCTCATATTGTGGAGGCTTCCCTGGATGTGGAGTTGGACCAGGCAGTCGCGGTGTTCCGCAACCCCGTGGTGTTCCCTTCAGACGTGAGAGTTCTGCGCGCCGTCCGGAACGTGTGTCCAGAGATCCGCCGGCTCTATGTCAACTGCCTGGTGTTCCCGAGCCGGGGGCCAAGTTCTCACGCGGCCGAATGCTCAGGAGGCGACCTGGACGGAGACTTGTTCGCCGTCATTTGGGACCCCAATCTCATTCCGCCAATCCCCATTCCAGGACTGAGGGTTGAACCGTATGAAATTAACAATAAGATTTGCACGGATGCGAATGGCGCCCGATTGGAAGAGATGCCGGCTATGGTTAACTATTTTTGCGACTACGTGGCTAAAAGTCGACTGGGGGTGATAGCCAATGCGCACCTGATTCTGGCCGATAAGCTGGGAATGACCCACAAGGACTGCGTGGAGCTCGGGCAGTACGTTGCTGCTGAAACGGATGCCCCCAGAAAGGGATTGACTGTCGCAGATCTTCCGAAAAAGTTTGTTCCCAAGGAATTCCCCGACTTCATGCGCAAGGATGACAAAGTCTCTTACAAGTCGAAATCGGTGCTCGGCATTATGTACAGACAATGCTTTCCCATACTGGAGGCTCTGATGGAAAGGGAAGTGGAAGATATCCCCGGCGTGTACCGCATCACCCCGACCGGCGTCGGCCAAGTGGAGTACTTTTACTCGGAGTATGTGACACAACTCCGACACATTTTGCAGAGTTTTCAGCTTGACTCGGAGGCCGACTTATTCTCAGGTGAGCCGCTATGGCGGAAGACTTACATGTCCAAGTACAAGCAAGAGCAGCAGCTGCGCATCGTGGTCCGAGAGCACGGCCAGCACTTCTGGAACCGGTGGACCGACATATACCAAGAGTGGACATTAAGCCTTGATCCCTCCCGGAAGGCTCGTGCCATTTGCGAATGGTACAACTTTCCTAAAAAGGTCAAAAAGTCACCCCCAGCATTAAGCTTCTCCTGGCTGGCATTCTGTGACCTTGAATTCATGGAGAGCGCTCATATTCCCTTGGAAGAGAAGTTGACACAGTCCTTAGTGATATGGGTCCAAGACAACAAGATAGATTGGATCAATGATTTGACTCGGAGGAGCAACGCGGCCCTCCGAGCTGGCCAGATCCTATTGGGTCTGGACTGCAGGCTTTATGGATCCTCGCTGTTTGGCTTAAACGAAGACCAGTCCGACATAGATCTGTGTGTAGGTGACGAAGGTTCTGACTTAGAAGCCATTCTCGAAATCATCAAGGGCGCAGACCCGGCAGCCCGCCAATATACAAAGCCAAATAGGAGGGTGGAATTCACCCTGGACAAGTTCGCATTCGAGGCGACCCTATTCAGAGATGGTGTGGTGAAGTCTAATCTGGTGACGGACCGATTCGACAGCCATCCATCAATGTGGATATGCTTGCGGGTACTGACGCAGTGGGCGCGTACCGTGCGCATCCTAAAATCGCATGGAAGCCGTGGCCTCATGCCTCTGGTTGAATTCGTGTGGCTCTACATCTTCTACCTGGAGCGTCATGCGGAACAAACACCCGGGACGCCGGTGAAGCCGGGTCTCCACACCATCTCCCGCTGGGCGAAGTGGTTGATGGTCCCGCCCACTGGCCACTGGGGGGTGCCCGTGCTGGACTTTTTGCATTTCCTCGCTGAAGATACTTCTGTACAGTGGATAGCCGCTCAAGTAGATCCCATCAGCGGGGATCCCCTGCTCCAGGAAGACCTCATCTCCGAGCTCGCTACGCAGGCACAGGTGGCCTTGTTCATCCTTGCCATGCACGAAGGCTGCATCGAGAAACTCTTCGAACTCTGTTCCAAAAGGAGACTCTTCAAGATAGACTATCGTTTGTCGTCTGACAATCCGCAGGTTAGAGAGCAGTACATCCGGCAGATCACGGCAATGAGCGATCCCAACAAGGAGTTGAAAATGGAGTTTGTCAAGAAGAGTGGAACTCTATTCCTGGAGGTGTCAGGCGACCCTAAGTTGTTTCAGTCGGTGGAGAGATGCCTTCGACTGATGCTCTCGCGAATGAGCAGCATCAAGCTGCTGACGCGCAAAGCGCACCACGCCTGCGGCTCCACCATCCTGCTGCTGGAGAGGAGTGCTGGCAGTAATACCCGCGTCCAGTTCCGGGCGTATGACGGTGAATTTAACTACCAGCACATGGGCACCGTGCGTCGCCGCATTCACGCCCTTCTGGACCACCCCAACCCCCTGTGGAAGACAGAAGGCAAGACCCGCTTCATGAAAATCACCGCTAATCAACTGGAAAAATATGTGGCCTTTAGGGCAAATCACTCGGAGATCCAGAATCGCTTCTTCGGAGACTTGTACTGCTTCATCAGGACGGGCAGACATTATCTCTTCAACGTGCCCAGCGATATCGACAATACCTTTGACACGGTGACGCTGGGTGACGTGGAGAAGGCCATACGACACCAGGAGGAAGATTTCATTCAGGAGGAGGAAGAAAATATACAAAAAATTGATAGAATGAAGGCGACCATCGAAAAAGACAATGACTTAAAACAACTTGAAAAGCATGAAGCGGAAAGTTCTCAGCCTAAGCCTGTTATAGAGTTGACCTCCCTGAGACAAGTGGCCATGAAGGGGGCCATCAACAGGTGCTTCGCTCTCAGCAACATGTCGCAGTCTCGCATCCGGGGCTCTTTCTACTCGTCGTGGCGCTATTCCCTGGAATCGGCATATGCTTTTGCCGAGGAGCACGGTTTCCGAGAAACCAACGAGAGACCTTTTAAGTTCGGGATGTACTACACCATTTCGCTGGTATGGCAAGGCAGGGAAATGCTCCTTGAGCTAGATGAGAGGGGTCATTTCAATAAAATGCGATATCGCAACGCCCGCTGGGTGTCCACTACTATCAAAGCGCACAACGACAATGACGATGTCCGAATATACGTGGAAAGTCGCCAGTTGGTGGAAGACACCTGCCCACTTCACGCGGTAGTGGCAATCTACAAAGAGAGGTCTGTACTGACTTCGATGGATTCCGACGATATCCCCGATAAGCCATTAGTGCCGGATATTTTTGAATGCGGCTGGGGAATCCGCAGTATGCGGCGTGTTCGTAATATCAAAATCTTTACGAACCAAGATGGCGCAGTCATCACTCTGAACGCCATTAGTGGGGGTACCTTCGACCTCGACAATCATCATTTTGAGCATAATCCGCCTTACGTAGAGATGGATCTGATGCAGCCTGTGGAAGGGATGGATTCTGGAGCCATATTTGATATTGGGATTGCCCTATACGATTATATGGCAACGCTGTTTCCCAGCTTGCATAACTAACCCGTAGGTTGATATGTCGTGGCTTTATATAACCGGATGTTTTTATTCTCTGTAGAAGAAACCTTAAAAAGCATGAGATAATGAGTCTAGTTTTTGGACTGTTAATTCGTGGTGGAATTCCATTGTATTAGAATTGAAATTTCAACATTAATAGGCTGTGACAAAAAATGTAAGATAGCCTTTTATAACGTAAATTCTTTGGGTAAAATATTTATAAACAATAAAGATAAAATAGACAATCTGGAAATCTCTGGAGTCTTCCAGGTGAACTGCTCGAATTGCCCTGCATATTACGTAAGACAAACAGGAAGAGCAGTATTAACCCGTATAAAAGAACATTTCGCTAATTGTGTTAATCAAAAAGGGGGTTTATCGAACATCACCTTGCATTTACTAGAAAACTAACATACTTTTGACAAAGATAGAGATGTCAAAATCCTTCATGTTTGCAAAGGCATAATATTCCATACTTTTATCAGAGTCTCAAAGTTCTTTCAGTGAGAGCAATTCTGTGGTACAAAATTATATTTCCTTTATATATTAACAGGCTGGAACACAGCCATAATACTCGTTTTAAAGGGCTAATTGTACCTAAGCATACAAATAAATATGGACAAAGAACGTTAAATTACATGATTCCCAGTTGTTTAAATGTGTTACCTGCTGAAATTAAAAACTGTGCCCAAAACAAACAATTGATGAATTTACTGAAGACTTGGCTTACGGAAAGAATTAATTTGTATTAGCTTACAATGACATATTATTCTAAAGACTTTAAAATGTTATTTATGTTTTCAAAAATTTATTTTTATCTATAATTCTGTAAAAAATTAAATTTTATTTTATATAATTGTAAAAATGTAACTATTAAATCACTATTATAAGATCTTTAAAGTAAAGAACCCGTTAGACAAACTGCTAAAAAGTAGTTTATCGGGACTTTTTGTCTTGTATTTGTAAAGTGTATAAAATAAATAAATAAAAAATAAAAAAACAAAGGACAAAAATTAGACAGATTAGGGTCACTAGAAATTAATCGCCTAACCAAGAAAATTGATCGTAAATATTTCATTAATAAACAGTTGGAATATAATGCTCAATTTATTTATTTATTTTATTTATTTATTTAATATAAGAATATTGTACATTGTATATTATTTTTGTGTTATTTCAACCGCCATGCTAGGGATGTCCCTGTGTTATGGCGGGTGAAGTTTTCAGATAGTAAATTATACATGTTATGGTTGTAAACCAAAAATTTAAGTTATACAAATTAAATCAAGTTGCAAATATTATATATCATGGTTTTTAAATGTAATAAATAATGAATAGTAATAAAAATTAGGTCGTTAATAAAATTCAATGTGAGTAAAAGTAATAAATTTATTAGTTTAAAAAATTGTTGTTAAATTATACAATTTAATTGCGAAAGAATAGTAATAATAATATGTAATAATAATTAGGTCGATAATAAAATTCAATGTAAGTAAAAGTTACAAAATTATTTGTTAATTTAAAAAATAGTTATAAGTTATACAATTTCATTACGAAAGAATAGTAATAATAATATGTAATAATAATTAGGTCGATAATAAAATTCAATGTAAGTAAAAGTTACAAAATTATTTGTTAATTTAAAAAATAGTTATAAGTTATACAATTTAATTGCGAAAGAATAGTTATAATATGTAATAAAAGTTAGGTCGATAATTACATTCAATGTAAGTAAAAGTTACAAAATTATTTGTTCATTTAAAAAATAGTTATAAGTTATACAATTTAATTGCGAAAGAATAGTAATAATAATATGTATAATAATATTAGGTCGATAATAAAATTCAATATAAGTAAAAGTTATAAAATTATATGTTTATTTAAAAAATTGTTGTTAAATTATACAATTTAATTTGATAATAATAGTATTAAAACTTTACAATTCAAGTAACAAGTTTTATATAATATAATGGTTTCTAAATGTAAGGATCCATTGTGATAAAAGTATTTTAAAGGTGTGGGGATGGGATTCGGTTTTTATTTTTTCAGGGAGAAGGTTAAATATTTTAGGAGCTAGGTATATGAAATGTCTTTGAGCTGACGTGGTATGTAGTGTAGGTACGTTGTAGTGTCGGTTGGTTATTGTTCTAGTGGTGTAATTATGATGTAAAAGGGTTTTTTTCTTATATTTAAACATGAAGTACGTTAAGGTAAATTTTAGATGGAGTTGACGTATGTTTAGGACATTACATTCGGTGAATAGTCGAGTGGAGGGGTATGTTGTCGGTCGCTTTTTGATAGCACGTAATATCGTTTTTTGGGCTTTTTGTAGGGGATCAATAAATTTATGAGCAATTACCATTAATATATCCATTATAATTCACTTAGAATAATTTTACTTCAGAGAGCAGTGGTATAATTTAAGTATGTAATTTAAAAATGTAATAACCGAAATATACGGAGAACCCTAATAATAATAATTACCACAGTGCTACCAATATTTGACAATTAAGCCCTAAGCAACAAGAAGGGAATATCCCAACATTAACAAAATAAAATATCAGAAATCACAAACCTTTTCAATTACATAGATTCATATATATTCATGTGAATTAAAAATATCTATTGACTACGTAACATCATTCATAATTTTAATAATAAACTTTATAATTACCTATATGTACCCTTTGATGTCGTCAACCCACCGTCTACATGGTCTACCTCGTTTTCTCTTCTTGTCACTTGTGAACCAATTCATGACTAATTTTGACCATTTTTCATTTCCTCTGATTGTGTGGCCTGACTACTTCTGTTCTTTTTTTGTCTCTTAATGGATTCAATTTTTATTCTATCGGACAGTCTTTTTCCTATCATACTGACTATGTGACGACTATGATCTATGTGACTATGATCTATGACTATGATCTATGTGACGACATCAAAGCCATTGCAGGTGGTACATGGATAAGAGTAGCTAATGATAGTGAGAAATGGCGACAGTTGGAAGATGCCTTTGTCAACTAGTGACATACAGACAGGGAGTCGATGCATGATAAGTGTTATATTATAAATAATGTAATGTAATTTACCGTCTGAATAAAAGCTATTATTATCAGAGGCGGCCCCTTCCTTAGTGCATTTGTGCACTGCACTTCCAAACTTCGATATCCGTCAGAAGTGTAAATTAGTACATCCTCTCACAAATAATTCCCGCCAATTTGTTACAAAATCCATACCAATTGACTAGACTCCCTTCCATGAGAGAAAGGAATTCGTGCACATTTTGTTATGCCTAGGCGTGACGTCACATGAAGGTATATTTCTACTGGGGTTGTCTCCAGATGCTGAAGTGCCCGTGCCCGTGAAATGAGCATGACAGGGATAGACCCATACAAAGATTGACGTGTGAAAGCAGAGAAGACATATGGTGCTGGCGTGCATTGCCGGAGCAAATGACAAAACATTAAACTTGCGTAATGCGGTCCCGAACCTTTGGAATGAAATAGTTATGTTTAACGAATTCAGAACTAATTAACAATGTTATGTTTTAACGCCATCAGTCGCCAGCTTGGCGCATCATCCTCAGTATTTTTTCGGTATTAACATGAGGTATTAACAGCATTTTAACGGTTTTCGAAAGTTTTATTCTGTAAAAAAACTTATTTAAAATGAGTGCTACTGAAAACATTGCGATTAACATCGAATTTATCAAATGTAACTTAGTGGAGTATTTTAGTGAAACGGTTAAACTTTTAAACATAATTTCTACTATTCCAATGACAACTGTTGAGTGCGAACGGTGTTTTTCTACGTTAAAACATGTAAAAACATTTGTGAGGAACACTATGTCCCAAGATCAGCTTAATGCTTCGTCAATCATGAGCATCGAAAAAAGTTTGATATCTTCTATACCAGACTTTAATAATCGTATCATTAAAGTATTTTCACAAATGAAAGAGCGACGGATGGATTTTCTGTACAAGTGAAAGTTTGTACTAGGTATGTCGCGCCCTTATAGTCACTTTATTTTCCCATGTTAATGCTACCATTTTTTTTGTGAAATTCACTGCTCGCAAATTTTGTCACGGGCCGCCTCTGATTATTATTATATTATATGTACCCTAAATTAACAAAATAACTTATAATACCTTAAATTAACAAAATAGAAACATTCATTATACATATATGTTGTGTACCCCTGCCTAAGTTTGTATAAATTCCGTAGCATAAGAGTTTCAACTACCAGTCTGAAAATGTCCGTAGTAGGATGAAACTGCTCCTGGTGAAAATAAATAAGTGGAACAAAGTGCAAAAGTTTTTTTTTAAATTTCAAGTCTAATAAGCGTGAACCTTTAAATGTTCAACCTATGTAATATACTTTCGCCGTTTGAGATATTATCTAAATGTAATGCTAATTATTTTTTTTTTTCTATAATAATGCGAATAAGTAAATCTTCGAAATTTGTTTGTAAAAAAAACTTTATAACCGCATTTTAACAATATTTTATTTTAGCTTTCAAATTTGCAGTATCTCAAAAATGTGGGTTTGGTTTGATGGCTTTTGCCTGAATGGTGATGATATTAAACTACATAAGCAAAAGAAGGCATCATTAAAATTTGTCCTGATACATTATATTTTATTTCAATATTGTAGTGCATAGTTTAAATTTTATTAATATTTATTTGTTTTTAATTATATTTATTGTAATGTTTGATTTCGTCCGTCTTCCCATCGGGTCAGTAGGTTTAAAGAATTGACATAAACAAAAGAACCTGCGCAGAAACGTTAAATTCGTTGCAATTTGCTGCGGAGGCATTGTGGGATTTTTCTGTGCAGGGTCTTCGGTTTATGTCAATTCTTACGGACGACAGAGTTATCTCATCAATCTCATATTGGCTATTATAAATATTGTGGTTCTTCTTCCCATGAAGTTATTACGGTAAAATGTACAAAATATGAGTATTTCTTTTGGTTGAATGCCTAAATAAGTTTTTAAATCTATATCATCGCCACTCGGACAAAAGTCACTAATCCACATGTACAAGTTTTGAGATATCTTAATTTAAATGTTGGAGAAATAATTTTATTTCAACCCCTCAGGCTTCGCTCATATATTGCAATAAATGGAACACAAGCGTATCCAAAAACTAAAAACTGTTTTTGAAAGGTGGTTAAATAAGTCACTAAATGTGATGGAGTTGATTTTAGTAAATCGTTTTTTTTTTTTTTTTTAATTTACAGTTTTGAACTGCTTTTAATATGGATATAAATGTTATATGCTTAAGTTTTATGTCCGGGTTAAATCTTTCCCAAATGAAAGACTAAACACTAAACCCTTCCACACACTTTTCCACAAATGAATATCTAGTAAATTCACCCAATGTAAGTGCACTATATAAGTATAATAAATACAAAACAATACAAGAACAATACGTCAATCCACCAGAAACATAATGGGAAAATATTTCACCGACTCCAGATATTTTCATATCAGGGGGTTCGGCTCTGATGAAATCCTAACTGGTCCGATAAATCCTACTGATCCCTCAATATAAATATATAAAAAATCTTTCGTAATCCTACATGTATTTATTTTAAGATTAAAAGAAAAATGTTAATTAGACAAATTGATTATTATACGTAAATGTTAAAGTAATAATTCCATTTTTTTATTATGCCGTGGATTTGTGGAGTTCATTTTAGATGACAGTTTTTCTATTTATTTTTAATTTACAGTTTTGAATTGCTATTAATTTGGATATATGTGTTATAGGTTTATATTACTTATTATGTGTGTTTTAAGATTAAATAAAAAATATTAATTAGGCTAAATTATTATAATTACTTAAAATATGTAAATGTTAAAGTGATTATTCTATTTTTTCTATTATGCTGAAATATATATTTGTCAACAATATTGTCAGTCTTTTTTTACCCATGCCTGTATACCAGTAGGGTTCGTGCGATAAGGCAGGGAGGACAGTGGCTCCTCAAAAAATAGAGAAGAAAAGGAGAAAAGATTCAACATACTCATATAGGTATATCCGTACATCCAAAATATAGTAGAATATAGACTATATAGAGTAATAACAATTAACAATGCGTCGCCTTAGTTCTTAACCTTTCAGCTGTTGCGCGCGGTCTGTGAGTCCGCAGCACGGAGGAACGAATAGATTTCTTCTTTCCTCCGTGGTCCGCAGTGAACTTATTTTACTGAATAGGTGCTAACTATAAGAGCCCGTTCACACTTCCGTCGTAAAAACGGAGATGGTTCCATCTTTACGACGGAAGCCCTAGCCGCTGTAGTGGCTCTATGGAGCTGTTCATACTTGTCGGATCCGTTATTTTTTGCCTGAGAGTTCGCCTACGCAGAGTGTCCATCGTGAAGCCGTAAAGGAACGCGCTGGCTCATACATTTCAATGGAGCTGTTCACACTACACGGCGGGACGACGGATCCGTTTTGAACCCGCCACACCCCGCTTCACACTTCACCACCGCCCGCTCCCAGACGCAAGCGAGCAGGCAAATTGTGTTTTTATGAGGCGCGCGTTTGGCGTTTATAATATTATTATATAATATATATGTTCCTTCCAGAATGCGATTTTTTCTATTTAATCTCAAGAAAATATTTTAGTAGATAGTTAAAGGAAGTGATAGACATTCTAAAATAATTAAAGAACTTTAGTTCATCACTTCTCAACTCACCAATGAACACTTGTAAAGTTCCTACAGAAAATCTTTCAGCTATAATTGGGTGTACCCAAAATTTTCTTTTCACTTTTTTCCTTCTTTTTAATAAGTACCACATGACAACAAGAGCTTCATCGTCGTCCATTGTGCAGTGCGCACGACCGTCTACTGAAGAATGATAAAATGTTTTGGTCGTTGTTTTCGTAGAGTGGGATCCGTCTTGAAAACGGAAGTGTTAACAGGGGCCTAGGGCTTCCGTCTTAACGACGGAACCCGTCTCCGTTTTTACGACGGAAGTGTGAACGGGCTCTAAGCAATAGACAATTGCGCTTCCGCGATATCCTCGGGGGGGGGGGGGGGGGGTGAGGTATGTCCCGTCCCCTCGTGACATTCGTCGCAAGCACACGTGTTCTTTTGTTTATGTTTGCGGTCTCAGATTCCGCGTGCGAGTGATTGTATATTTGAAAAATCTCTTGAATAATATTGAGAGCTGGGTGAGTATTTTATAAAACTTAGAATTCTTTTAGAATTTATTTTTATTTAATGTTTTAAAAATTTAAACAAAGAAAGAAAAAATTATATTGATTCGTTATTATATTGATTTATTGCGTTGTATCAGAAGTCTAAAGATTTCACAGTCTTAAACTATTACATACAAATTAAAAAGGGATTACCAATTAATGTTTGGTTATTTATTATTTTATTTTATGATATTGATATTCAGTCGTCTTCTGAAACCCGAAGCCTAAAGTTGCGGAACCGACTCACCGCGATCACCGACCGCGCGCGACTGTTTATGTTCGGTGCAAGGGTGCAACTCGTATATGGTGCAACTACTGGAAGGTTAATTGTCCAAAGGACCACCATTTTTGAAGAAAGCATTTCAATTTATTTTTTAACAAAATTAGTGTTTCATAAAACATATATTATATCTATATTACGTTAATACTGTTATGTTAAAAATAATTTCAAATTAAAGTGCATACCTGAAGCTACAATATCCATGTTAAAAACTTTTTGATTTTATAATGGGGAAAGCAGGACGAGCGTAGCTATTCAAACTAAACAATATTCGCAAGCAGTTCTTTTCAAATCTGCTGATATGAATCTGTGCAGGATCAACAACTGTTGCATTCCAAAATATTGCAGGGCTCGCAATATAACCAATGCCCAAATGTCAATGGGCAAGCACTAGAGGTGCCACATATCGAGACCATAAATAAAGTGTGTATTCTTATACACACCTCGATGCACACCTCGTTGCAAGTAGGTGATTATGCCCTTTGGTTCCATTATCTCGAGTAGTTTGAACATTTTCAGAGGTAGTTCTGTATTTGAATAGGTATGTACCTATGCTAGGCTATCTTTGGCATAAAGTTACCTAACGTATAAGACACAGATTCTCATCCGATCTACTTGTGATCGGTAGTTTCAATATAATCTTTATAATTAGTTTCTGAGCTTCAAATGTAAATACATAATCTTATTAATTATTATAAGCAATAATTATTAGCCTGAAACACTCATCAACATTGAAAAAATCTCCCGAGAAAAGATAAATGCCGCCGACGGGACTTGAACCCGCGTCCTTCTGGTATCCGGTCAACTGCTCTACCAATTGAGCTACGTCGGCTTATCTCCCACCTGCCAAATAATTCAATATATACTAGTGTTTCATTCAACAATTACTGCTTATTACATTTTTCACCTGAAAACAACCAACTTTATTTTTTGTGAGAAAGGCGTTATAAGTGCTAACTCTCCCATTAGATGGCGTCGAGACAAATTATGTCTACATTTTTTGGTGAAATACTTTAACTTGTCAAATATTAATTATTATTTTTTTTTAATTGGTAAACTAATGAATACAAGATTTTTATGCATAGCACGAAGCGTAACAATTATTATAAGCAATAATTATTAGCCTGAAACACTCATGTTCGGGCACATACTCATAAACAGTACCTACACATTTCATATTCCGTACTTCCATACTGTCCGACCTACCTACCAATATTACCCTACCCACTATCTGTCACCAGGAGAAGGATTGTTCCTGCAGATTTAGTACAATTTCTACCTCGCTGAGAACCACATTGTCATATGCAACTGGCAAGTGTTTTTTCATGGTCAGTCAGTTTTGTGCAACTACAAGAGGGAACACGAGAGGATTCCACACGATACTAAGGTAGGACATTCAATATTCTGGTGGCATCCTTTCCCAGTTTCATTTCGTTCCCTATTTCCTTCAGCACAAAATTCGCGCTTCCCAAAAGATCATAGGTTTCCAAGAGCTATCGAAACATTGGTCATCTCGCCGGATAGATTAGTTATTTATGCGTAGAAATTGTATTCAAATGGTTAAATGGTTAATAGTTTTCAATAATCAATTTTCAATAGTTTCAATAATCACTAGATTATTTTCGATTATTATAGTATTCTTACAAAGTTACTTCTAAGAACGGGTGAATTTCAAGGTAGGTAGTATTCACAGTCAAATATTTCAAAATGGATAAAATCGCAAATAAAATTTGTTCTTTAAAATTAAAGCGTCAAAGATTATTCGGTCGAATTCAGGCGGCTTATGATCTTGTTAAAGATTTAGATAAAAAGTCAAAGTTATGCCAATTCAGGGCTCGAATGGTAAAGGTCGAAGCAACCTATGAGGAATTTCAAAATATTCAATGCGAACTGTCAGATCTGGTTTCACTTCCCGATTTCGAATCGAAAAATGATATATTGGAAGTTTCGCGTGTATTTGAAGAATTGTTTTTCGAAGTTACGTCGGCACGTGATGCTTACGAAGCGAGTCAAAATGAAAGTCAATGTCATCATGACACGTCAGGCGAGGAAGTACAACGCCCCGGTCGTAGTTTTCTTGCGCCAGAGATAAAAATTCCATCATTCAGTGGGCATATTAGAGATTGGCCACCCTTTTTTAATATCTTCAGGAGTATTGTGCATGAGAACAGTTCTCTGAGTAAAATTGAAAAATTTCATTACCTACTTAGTTGTTTAAAAGACACGGCTTTATCTCTGGTTAGAACTATTCCTTTAATACAAGAGAATTATGAATTGGCCTGGGAGACTTTATTAAATCACTATTCCGAGTCCCGGGCATTATTTATACATTATGTTAACGCTATTTTGAATTGTAATTTCTCCAACAATGTAGATATTTTAAATTCTCTACGAGAAAATCTTGCGGGACTTCACGAATTAAATAGAGAAAAATTGTTCGATGAATTTTTATGTCATTTAGTTTTACAAAAAATAGATTCACAAACACGCCGGGCATTTGAAACTAGAGTGGAAAAAGATGAGATTCCGAACATAGAAAAATTAATTCAGTTTTTAGCATCTCAAAACCGTATAAACATGTTATCTGATATTAAAGACAATCGGAAGGTTAAACGAGTCTTATTTGTTTCAAATGACAATAATGACAAAATTACTTGCCGAAAATGCAAAGCCTCGCATCATATTACAAAATGCGAAGAATTTCTTTTATTGAATTTAGCCAGTAGGAGAGACTTCGTTAAAAGGGAACGGTTATGTTTCAACTGTTTAAATCCTCACCTTATTAAATATTGTCGTTCAAAATTTCGATGCAAAATGTGCAACCGAACGCATAATACTCTGCTACATAGCGATGAAAGATCCCCTTCGCCAAACAACCGCGATGCTGGAAACGATAGCCCAGTCTGCAACGCTGTGTTTGGATTGACTAAGCGATCGATATTGCCTACCGCGCTGGCAGAATTTTTAGATAATTCGGGACGTAAACACAATGCTAGGATTTTAATTGATACGGGTAGCGAGGTTTCTTTCATATCCAAGAGATTATGTAATATATTGGGTTTAAAATCGGAAGCATGGAACGGTAATGTACGAGGAATCAATAACACAACAGTAAATAATGTACAAGGTTTAGTTACTTGTAAAATATTTTCCTTGAAAAACAGCTCTTGGATTTCAGGGCAGGCAGTGATAATCTCCAATATTACGTCAAATCTCCCGGCTATAAACTTTCAAGATATGTCTGAAGAATTTAAAGGCCTAAATCTGGCGGATCCAGAATTTCAAAATCCAGGAGAGATAGATTTCCTATTGGGGTCTGACTTGATTGCAAAAATATGGAGGAAAGGTTATATTTCAAGCCGTGATTTGATAGCTGTTAATACAATATTCGGATACATTATTATGGGCTCATGTGTTCAGGAGTACGGTTTAACACAAACCTTTGTGACATCAGCTCTAACTGCAGTAGAAAACAGCGATTTAAATTACGCGGTAAGACGTTTCTGGGAAGTAGAGGAGATTCCTAATGAGGTTATTCAAAGTAAAGAAGACAATGAATGCGAACGCATATATCAGTCCACGGTTCAACGGGATGTTTGCGGCAGGTATATAGTAGCATTACCTTTTAAAAATAAATCTCAAGCAGATATAGGAAGCACGTATGAAATCGCACTTAAAAGATTTTACAATTTGGAAAAACGTTTGTCTTTAAATCCGACATTAGCGGAACATTATCGTAAATACATGAAAGACTTTTTAGAGCAAGGCTTCATGTCGAGAATTCCCCAATCGACTGAAATACAGAATGCGAACTACATTCCACATCATCCGGTTGTGCAAAAAATTGGTAATGATATAAAAATTCGGGTTGTCTTTGACGCCTCCTGTAAATCAGATAAACAAATTTCATTAAATGATTGTTTATATTCGGGTCCTAAATTACAAAATGAAATAGGTCATATCTTATTAAAGTTTCGTTTATATCCTATAGTATTCACTACGGATATTCAAAAGATGTTTCTGCAAATTCCAATCAGAGAAGAGGATACTAGCTTTCAAAGAATTTTTTGGCGTTTTTCTCCCTTAGAGCCAGTAGGGCAATATACACTTGGCACGGTCACGTTCGGCGTGACCTCTTCGCCGTATCTGGCAATAAGGACGTTACATCAGCTAGTGAAAGATGAAGGTGCACAATTTCCAAAGGCCTCTAAGGCACTGTTGTTCGATACATATGTTGACGACATTGTTACTGGCGAATGGGAGCCAGACAGCGCTTCTCAGCTTCAAATGGAGCTGAAAGAACTCCTTGAAAAAGGAGGTTTTCAATTAAGGAAATGGATGAGTAATTCGCTTCCGTTGTTAAATAACATTCCAATTGAACATCGGATCCACACAAGTGGTCAGGTTGCATTTGATGACGGAACATCTTGCTCATTAAAAATATTAGGTTTAATTTGGGATCCTGAAAAGGATACCTTTTCGTACTCGGTAGAAGAAAAGGCAAGGGTATTTTCAAAACGCGCCATATTGAGCTGCGTTGCTCGCATTTTCGATCCGATTGGTTTAATAACCCCCGTTGTTTTCAAGGTAAAATGTCTACTGCAAGAAATGTGGAAAAGTAAGATAGGTTGGGATGATTCGCTCCCTGAAAACATTGTTTGTTTATGGCAAAAATTCTTAGACGAATTACCAACTTTACGGTATTTACAAATACCTAGACATTGCAATACAATTAAAGGGTCGAACTGTATTTTAGTGGGGTTTTCGGATGCGAGCGAATTGGGTTATGCTGCTTGCGTTTATTTGGTTACGAATGAAGCACAGCCTAAAGTAACATTGCTTGCTAGCAAATCTAAAGTTGCACCATTAAAAACATTGTCAATACCACGCCTCGAGCTCATGGGAGCTTACCTGCTTTCAAAGCTAGTAAAAATGACTAGGTCGTCGATTGAAAATCTTATAAAAATTACCGAGGTTATATTGTTTTCTGATTCGACAATTGTTTTGTCATGGATTAAGGCACCTCCTCATACATTAAAAACTTTTGTCGCGAACCGCGTAATTAAGATACTCGATCAAGTCGCGGACGCAAAGTGGTACCATGTTATTTCGAAGGAGAATCCAGCGGATTTAGCTTCTCGCGGTTTATTTCCTCCTCAAATTAAAGATAACGAATTATGGTTTCAAGGCCCTCCGTGGTTAACTCAGTCGTTGCCGATGTGGCCCTTAACTTTACCGGATGCATTAAAGGTTGAAGAACTGCCGGAGGTTAAGTCCCACGTTTCAACAGTTCACGGGCCAACGTTTGATTATTATGAAGGCCTAGAATTTTCCCGCTTTTCTTCGTGGACACGTCTTCAGAATATAGTTGCTTGGTCCATTAGATTCATACATAATGTGCGGCAACGGAGCAAGGATGCACGCAGATTCGGAATTCTGACCTTCTCTGAAAGAAATCACGCGGTTAAGGTTATTTTAAAATGCGATCAGCAGTTCCATTTTCCGGATGAAATCAGAAAACTCAAAGGGGATGGGGTGACCCCAGTGACCTTTCAAAAATTAAATGTTTTTATTGACCACGAGAATTTACTTCGCGTTGGCGGGCGGCTTTGTAATTCTCATTTAAATTACAACACTAAGTTTCCAATAATACTTGCAAAAAATAGTAAAATAGCCGAGCTTCTTATATTATATTACCATAAGGTCTATTTGCATGCAGGGTCACGAACCTTGCAATTTCTAATTCAACAAAATTACTGGATTATATCTGCCCGCAATAAAATAAAGAGCTTAGTTTCAAAATGCGTGAGATGCGCAAGATTGCGATCATCCCCGTCAGCTCCACTCATGGCCAGTCTGCCAGAAGCGCGTGTCACACCGAACCGCGTCTTCAGTCTTGTGGGAGTGGATTTGGCCGGCCCGTATATCCTAAAAGAAGGAAAACGCAGAGGTGCTAAAACGTACAAGGCGTACTTTGCAATTTTTGTCTGCATGTCAACGAAGGCGATTCATCTCGAGGTCCTCTCGGATCTCTCGTCTGAGGCCTTCATCGCTACTCTCGATAGGTTCGTTTCACGACGAGGTATTTGTCAGGCCATTTATTCGGATTGCGGCACGAACTTCGTTGGGGCGAAACGGCATTTGATAGGAACGCAAAATTTTTTAAATAGTTGTAGTAATGATGAACAAGTCATGCGTACATGTTCAGAAAAGGGAATAGTGTGGAACTTTAACCCTCCTTCCAGTCCTCACTTTGGCGGACTATGGGAAGGGAACATACGAGTTGTAAAAAATCATTTAAAACGAGTCATAGGGGACAATTCATTAACGTTTGAGGAATTTACAACTATATTAAATAAAATAGAGGCCATACTAAATTCTCGACCTCTTTGTCCTCTAACATCAGACCCTGAAGACATTCAGGCCCTAACTCCAGGTCACTTCTTAATTGGAGAACCCTTAATTTCGATTCCCGAATACAACTATTCGCAGGTTAAATTCAATCGTCTCAATCGCTGGGAACATTTACAGAAAATGACCCAACATTTTTGGCAGCGCTGGAATACCGAATATTTACAAGCGCTTCAAAATCGCGTCAAATGGTATAAGGCTACCCGTAATCTGCAAGTCAATGACCTCGTGGTTATCAAGGATGCTAGGAGTCCTCCATTAAAATGGCCGCTCGGCAGGATAAGGGAGGTGAAACCGGGCTCTGACGGGGTCGTAAGAGTAGCCTCAGTGAAAACCAGCGACGGTTTATATCTGCGGCCTGTGGCAAAGCTTTGCCTTTTACCTGTAGAATAGAGAGTAATAAATATATTTTTTTTTTTTTTTTTTTTATATGAATCATGGTATATGTTCATATATTATTTTGTTTGTCTTTTATGCCTTCCATGGTTTCGTATCGATTGCGATTCAGGTTTATTAGTTATTATTATTTATTTTTTCCTGTACGTTTTGCACGTTTAGTCTTAAGTTTCACGTGCACCTAGTTTGTAAGGAATAGATTAAATTTTAGGGGTAGGTTTCTTTTCATATATTTTGTATTCTTTCGGAATCGACCAGTTTCGATAGGTTTTGGAAAAATTGGTATTTTTTGGCGGGCGGTATATGTTCGGGCACATACTCATAAACAGTACCTACACATTTCATATTCCGTACTTCCATACTGTCCGACCTACCTACCAATATTACCCTACCCACTATCTGTCACCAGGAGAAGGATTGTTCCTGCAGATTTAGTACAATTTCTACCTCGCTGAGAACCACATTGTCATATGCAACTGGCAAGTGTTTTTTCATGGTCAGTCAGTTTTGTGCAACTACAAGAGGGAACACGAGAGGATTCCACACGATACTAAGGTAGGACATTCAATATTCTGGTGGCATCCTTTCCCAGTTTCATTTCGTTCCCTATTTCCTTCAGCACAAAATTCGCGCTTCCCAAAAGATCATAGGTTTCCAAGAGCTATCGAAACAACTCATCAACATTGAAAAAATCTCCCGAGAAAAGATTAATGCCGCTGACGGGACTTGAACCCGCGTATTCTATTATTATATATTTTATCTTAATATATCTTATTATTTTTTGTACCATTCATATTTATCATTTCAAAACCAAACATTCCCGCCCCCGAGAAGAGATTGAAATCTCTTATCCAAGACCGATGGTAAATCACACATTTCCGTATACTGACAACAAAAAAATTAATCTAATAACAACCTATAATTAACAAAAACGAATAACAATTATTCAGTCTTTTTGCAACGAACAATAAAATTTTAACGAAATTAAAAAATCGAAACGTAAGTCTAAAATAAAGCTAAAATTAATACATGACGAAAGTGTTCCTAAATTAATTTATCGAAGAATTATCTTTCATAGCAATCGACACCACGGTAAATCAAACAAAATATAAGATGAAAACAAACGAAAATAAAAGTGATAAATATAAAATTAAAAATCAAATTACGAGTAAAATCTTTCATAGTGGTAATGGATAAAATCTGACAACTGGAACTGGCCGACGAAATGTTCCTTGTGCAATTTTAACTGTGACGACCCGTACGATTTGATCAGGACCCGGTTGACATTCCTCGATGCGTCCCAGTGGCCAATGCATAGATGGAATTTTTCCATCATTTTAATAACACCAAATCTTCAACATTAAGATTAGGCGAATAAGTTATCCAGTTTCCACATTGCTGAAGGGTATGTAAATATTCCTTTCTCCATCGATTCCAAAATACCTGAGTTATTTTTTGCAACAATTGCCACCGCTATAACCTATTCATAGGTGCTTCAGACCAATCAGCTTCAGGAACCGATGTAAGAGGAGCCCCTATCAAAAAATGACCAGGCGTCATGTTCTGACTACTCATTTATTTTTTCGAAATATTACATATCAGGGTTTTGGTAGAGCAAGAATTCACTTCTTGGAAAGCTGCCTAGGAGGTTAGACCTCCTTCCGAAAGTCATCGTGATTTTTTTCCGTTTTAATAACAAACATGTAAAATCATTCACTTGCGTAACGTAAAGTATTATCACGCGCGTAACGCTTATCTCGTCATTAAAATGGCATGAAACCATAAGCGAATAATTGTCCTATCAATTAAATTTTGTAAAATTTTAAGTGACATTATTTAATAGTTTTTCAGGTTCCACCCTGCCCAAGCCAATCAACCGTTTCGTTATTATTGAACCGATGTGGGACAGATAAAATTTTTTAGATTTTCACGGCCAAAAGCATTTTCGTTGTTAGTTTTTGGGGTGTTATGCCGTGTTGCGCTACCTCCTTCTATAGCCGACGTGACAGCGTTGCAGTGTCCATCATCAGGGCAGATCCGGTAGATCCGACGATGTGTAATTGTTAGTGTAGAGTGTGTGATTATTTACTTGGAAGCGATACCGTGTCGCCAGCTTCAATCCACTACGAGCTGGTAGGTATTTCAGTAGAAAGGGAACTGCGATTTTATAGTACGAGAGCCCACGACCAAAACCATGTCTCATAGCAATACGGCAAAAACCCTATAAAATCGTTAGATTGTATGATTCTGAACCCGACTAGGTGTGTAGTAACGGTCGAAAGTGTAGCAACTGCGTGGGAGGCCATTTCTGCTGTGTCAAAAAAAAAAGACAGTCGGTATTATAGCAATACGTCTGATAGTGAAAATGTACATAGATTTTATAATTGTATTACGAAAAAGTTTGTTTTCAGACATTTTGCGCGTAGCATATAGCCTGAGCGCATTTTTGAAAATGTCAACAAATTTAGCCGACCTGTATCATAGCAATACGGATAAAATTTTTTTTCAACTTTTCGTATTGCTGCCATGATTACCAAAAACCTGTTTTCAGACACTTTAAGTGTAGCATATACTCCCAAAAACGAAAATAACGTTTCGGAGTCGCCTGGCCGACGCCTCTGTTAAATGTTTTTTTTAAATTTACAGCCTTCATAGATATTCAAGAATCTCCCTTGTCTATTATATGTACTTTGACAGATGACAGATGTCATTACTTATTTCTTTTGTAAAAGTTACTCAAGTGTGCTTTAAATAAAACCAAAACTATCAAATCAATCAGTATTTAATTTCAACAGCCTCAGCGCTTGTTACGCTCCTGCCCCTTTCTTACTATTATACAGCTCACTCGCCAGCTGCTCCAAATGTTACGGTTTCGGGTAAATTCTTTGTTAATTATCATCTAATAAATTCAGGGTCGCAACGTATTCATTGGTTTGTAACAGAAAATTCAAGATGCCTCAATACGATTTTTAAATGATATCTGAGTATCGAAAAGTTGTCTGATAGAGAAGGTGCTACACTTAATTTGTCTGATATAAATTTTTTGCACATGTGGACAACTTATTTTATCATGTTCAACAATTTTCAGACATATTGCTATGATACCGATCGGTAAAATTTGTTAACATTTTCAAAATGGTCTCAAAATTTAATGCGTTCACATTTCCGTCTGAAAATTGTTTTGTTCGCATCAAATAACCAAAATTTACTAATAAAAAAGATTTTCAGACGTATTGCTATGAGACATTTTTTTTGTCTCATTTTTAATTTTTTTAAGTGATTTTACGGGTTTGCGCTACACCACTAACGTCTGAAAAATATGTTTCCGGTATCTCTAACTAGTCTAGTCTAGTCTAGAACTATCATTCAACTACAGTCTGCAAATCAGACATATTGCTATGATGCAGTTCGGTAAAATTCTTTGACAATTTTGAAAATTCGGTCAGATCAAACGCTACGCGGAAAATGTCTGATATTGGTATTTTCGAGTTCAGGATAATCGTATCTATCGATTTGATGCGGTGTTGGCCGTATTGCTATGAGACAAAAATTTTGGTCGTGGGCTCTCGTACTATTAGTGAAAGCGCAGTATTTATGTTAGCCTGGGGCCCGTCCATGTGAGAATTGCCGACGAAAGTGGCGCCATCGTTATTCTAGAATTAGACAACAGAGTTCAAGTGGTTAAATCGAAAGTAGCCAATATAAGCAAAAAAAGGTTTTATACCTTTATATTGTATTATTATATGGTATTACAGTATACTTAGACATGGTATTTTTTTGCGTTTAGCTTTGGTGTAGCCGTCAATTACCGGATACCAAGAGCTGTTGAGCTTAGCTCCGTCGTCTCTATTAATATTAATCGGATTTTTGTAGATTTCGATTGCCTCCGTAATCAGGCGTGATCTGTAAGTTTTGGGTCTTCCCAGGACCTCAGGAACAAATCCAAAGTAATGGCCGGTCTCAATTAAGTGCTCAGCGATTGCCGATTTATCAGGGTGGCCAAGTTTACAAGCACGAAAATGTTCAGCTATCCTTTTGGAAATCGTCCGCTCTGTTTGGCCTACATAAGCTTTGTCACATCCGATGCATTGTCACAGCTGAGTTTATACACTCCATCTGCTTCCAGAGGAAACTTAGTATTTGTAGACCTCAGTAGGTCTTGGATTTTAGTAGTGGTTCCGAAGACAGTCTTGATGCTTTCTTTTCTCAACAGCCTGGCAATTCTGTCTGTCACATTGTGAACGAAAGGCAGGAAAGCACAGGCTTTTGACTCTTGTTCAACTCTGTTTTCGTTCGGTGCAGATTTGGCTCTTATAATTTGCCTTGTCTGACTTGCCGGGTAACCGTTGCGCTCCAGTGCATCTAAGTGCAATCCTTATCGAAGAAGATTGGAAGAAATTTAACAATATGACTTACCAACAAGCACTAAGATGTAAGCAGTCAACAGATGCGAGACAGAAACTTAAGTTCGAGAGGCTCAACCAAGCCAAAAAAGGAGATCGAAAACAACTTGATCAAAATAAATTTGTTATTAACATTTCGACCCTTGCGCTGAGCCCAGATGCAACTTCAGTGCTTGCTAAGGGGATGAACTACGCAGTTGCCCCCAAAAAGATACCTGTGGAATGTATCGTATGTGGTCTAGAGACAGCACTACATACAATGATGAAAGTCCACAAAATGTCAGAGTCGCAAGCAGAGAACATACGACAAGAGACTTGCCATATTTTAAAAAGGGGTGAAATACCCCGCCCAAACATCACAAAAGGAGAGTTTGCGGCCCTAAAAGAATTGCGCGCCAATGAGGACATCTTGGTTCTGCCAGCCGACAAAGGAAATGCCACTGTCGTGATTAATACGGTAGACTAAATTAAAAAGATGGAAGACTTATTGTGCGACGCCGGCACATATAAGAAGATTAAAAACAATCCCACCAACAAAATTGACCTGAAGACAAGGGAGTTAATAAAAGCTTCCAGTATTAGGAAAGAGGATCGATCTGGGCTTTTGGTAAAAGCCTCCAGAAGTCCTGCCCTTTACGGTCTTCCAAAAATACATAAAAAGGATATCCCAATGAGACCGATTGTCAGTGCTTTTGGTTCACCGACGTACAAGCTTTCCCAATACCTTTCGAGATTGCTGCAGATGCAAACTGGAAAAACTGAATCCTGGATTAAGGATTCTGCAGATCTGATCAGTAAGCTCAAAAGGGTTAAGATTGAGGAAGGAGATATCCTAGTCAGTTTTGACGTAGTGTCCCTTTTCACAAATGTACCACTAGAAGACTCCATGACAATGCTCAAGGAGATCTATGAGGAAGACATTTGCAAACTTTTTGAACACTGCCTCAAAACGGGATATTTTGCATTCCAGGATGAACTTTTTGAGCAAGTGGAAGGAGTTGCGATGGGCAGTCCGTTGTCGCCAGTACTAGCTAACTTTTTTATGGAGAAGTTTGAAGAAGTGGCACTCGACACAGCCTCGGCTGTTCCTAAGGTATGGTGGCGTTATGTCGATGATGTCTTCGCCATTTGGCCTCATGGAACAGAAAAATTAAACAAATTTCTGGATCTTCTTAATTCACTCCACAGTAAAATTAAGTTCACAATGGAGCTGGAAAACGACGTTAAAATCCTGCCTTTTCTAGATGTGGAGGTGATGCGAAAAGAAGATGGTAATCTAGGACATACAGTATATAGAAAACCAACGCATACAAATCGGTATCTACATGCCAATTCGCACCACCACTCAGCGCAGAAGAGAGGACTTATCCATACTTTGGTGACCCGAGCGACCAGAATATGTGAAGAAACAAAACTTAAAGCAGAACTTATAAAGCTGACCGATGCACTGGAGCGCAACGGTTACCCGGCAAGTCAGACAAGGCAAATTATAAGAGCCAAATCTACACCGAACGAAGACAGAGTTGAACAAGAGTCAAAAGCCTGTGCTTTCCTGCCTTTCGTTCACAATGTGACAGACAGAATTGCCAGGCTGTTGAGAAAAGAAAGCAGCAAGACTGTCTTCGGAACCACTACTAAAATCCAAGACCTACTGAGGTCTGCAAAGACTAAGTTTCCTCTGGAAGCAGATGGAGTGTATAAACTCAGCTGTTCCGGATGTGACAAAGTTTATGTAGGCCAAACAGAGCGGACGATTTCCAAAAGGATAGCTGAACATTTTCGTGCTTGTAAACTCGGCCACCCTGATAAATCGGCAATCGCTGAGCACTTAATTGAGACCGGCCATTACTTTGGATTTGTTCCTGAGGTCCTGGGAAGACAAAAATGAAAAATCCAATTAATATTAATAGAGACGACGGAGCTAAGCTCAACAGCTCTTGGTATCCGGTAATTGACGGCTACACCAAAGCTAAACGCAAAAAAATACCATGTCTAAGTATACTGTAATACCATATAATAATACAATATAAAGGTATAAAACCTTTTTTTGCTTATATTGGCTACTTTCGCTTTAACCACTTGAACTCTGTTGTCTAATTCTAGAATAACGATGGCGCCACTTTCGTCGGCAATTCTCACATGGACGGGCCCCAGGCTAACATAAATACTGCGCTTTCACTAAAATCGCAGTTCCCTTTCTACTGAAATACCTACCAGCTCGTAGTGGATTGAAGCTGGCGACACGGTATCGCTTCCAAGTAAATAATCACACACTCTACACTAACAATTACACATCGTCGGATCTACCGGATCTGCCCTGATGATGGACACTGCAACGCTGTCCGAAACGTCGGCTATAGAAGGAGGTAGCGCAACACGGCATAACACCCCAAAAACTAACAACGATGTGGGACATTTTGCAAGCTTTAATATTTAATTCTAGGGGAATTTTGTGGTACATATATTTTTGGTCCAGAATATTTTATTTGATGTTTTCTACACATTCCAAACTTCGGGAATATTTTATAAATTATTTTTACATAGAGCGACAAAAAGTGATATGACAATATGTGTTTTTTACACGTTTTTCTAATAAATTATATATGTGTTTTTATTATTATTTTATTATCAGTAACTTTAGTTAGAAAAACGTAAGGTGAGCCATTTTTAAAACTTTTTTATGTTTGTATGCAAAAATTTTATAATTAAAAAATTATATCTTTATTTCGAATTACATAATTTTAAAGCGTATTACATCACCTTTCTAAAACAGTTTTTATTTTTTGAATGTGCTCAGAAATATTCCAAATATTTGCATTTTATTGTATAGCGAAAATATTTTGACCATCTGAAAAAAATGCCAAATTTTTGAAGGGTTAAAATTCGTAATTTACTTATCATTATTTATTTATCGATGCCGTTTAATTTAAATTAATAATGAGGTTTATTAAAACCGAAATAATATCTTGTTACTATAACTTAATATTTTACACTGGTTTTAAGTCATTTCCACTAATTGTCTGTACACTGAACTGTCTGTTTAGGTACTGTTTTTTTTTTAATTTCATTTCTCAAATTTAAAAGGAGAATAAAACACTGCATCTACTAACTACTATTGCCAACACTTGTAAAATTTCTAAATTCACTAGAGTTTTCACTTCCACGTTTCTTCACTGTTCCCGACTCCATATTAATGCCCGCGGCCCACTCCGAACCATAAATATGATGCTAGGTCCACACCGAAGCCAACCTTCCAACTCCGAACTTAGTTCGGAGTTGGAAGGTTGGTCGATCGTGTGGTGGCTGCGGCCAACCCTCCAACCCCGAATTCCGAACTCCAAAATGGCGGACATGGAACAGCTGTAGCTACGTTGTATCTTATCAGGTTGCCTATAATTATTACGTACGTATTATTATGTACTTATATACACGACATATTTTCAAACAATTGTTATACCACTCTCCGTAATAATATCGTCATTTTAATAGTACGCGACACGCGCGTCTTGATCGCCTGCCGTTCGCAGACGGATGTGTGGACAGCTGCGGCAGGCGGGTTCGTCTGAGTTGGCCGTCGGGATCGCCTCGAAGGCGATCCCGGGCCAACTCGAACTCCAACCTTCCAACTCGAACTTCCAACGCACGAACTCCCCTCCACACGATCGTCCAAACGTTTGAAGTTGGAACGTTGGCCGCAGTGTGGGCTTACCATAACAATCCCCAATCCCCTCCGAACTCTCCCGAACTGTCGGTTGCTCCCTCTGCTTTTCAATTGTTGATGATTTTCTATCTCATGTCTCATGATCCACAAACCAGTCCTCTGTCTCTCTCTCGTAGAACTTTACATAAAGGGGTCTCCACACGGTACTGCCGCAGTACCAACTGCCGCAGAACTGTAGTCAAAAGCGCCAGCCGTATTGTTCTGCGGCAGTTGGTACTGCGGCAGTACCGTGTGGAGACCCCTTAAACTTTCTCATGGGCATCTATTTACATTGAAATCTCCACGTACCATAAGTAACTGTTTATGGCCACACTATTATTTCTAAGTGAACCCTTCTAAAATAAATATTCGTATCTTGCCTGTGTAAACTTGTTTACATCTTTCGTATTAATTGCTCTCGTAATCGATCAGTTCTGTGTTCGAAATTTTGATATTTGAAAACAAAATAAACCCGCGGGTTTGCTTAAATAAACACCCATCTAGGGTCAATAACCGTCCGCTTATTTGTTTGAGATTTGTTTATAATTTCGTCCGTTGTACTCTACTTCCTGTGAGAATAAATCCAAGGACGCTCCAGCAGATCTCACTGTTGATGTAATGCGTTTCATCACACTGCCAAGCGAAAGTATATATATATAAACACAGCATCGCAGGCATGCATACATCAAATCGATCAAATCAAGCAGATGAACGGTTTAGCAATGCGTAATTTCATCATGCCAGAGCTCACTATTGTATACAGAAACCATCGCAGGCGTGTAGTCGTGCACACATCAAATCCTCAAATTTTCATCGCAATCGGATGAACGGTTTAGCAATGCGTAATTTCACGATACCAGAGCTCACTTTCGCATACAGAAACCATCGCGGGCATGCGCACATTAAATCCCCAAAGTTTCATCACAATCGAATGAATGGTTTAGCAACGCATAGCGGACATACATACATGCAAACATTTTTGTTTTTATATCTATATATCAAATCCTTAACAAGGCTTTAATTCCATCAGCGGCCGAGAATTTAAATTTCGTCTAACGATGATCTTACGATCGTACCCTTGCAACTGTACAGGGTGATTATTGCGATGAGAAAAATTATTTTTTTATTTTATTTTATTTTTATTTTTTATTTTTATTTTTTTTTATTGTTATCAAGTTTAATTTTTAGAACTCCATTTTAATTTTTATATATATATATATATATAGAAGATAGCTGTTACCCGGCATGCGTTGCTATTGCCATTTAATAAAAAAATTGTTTCTCCCTGCATGTCCTTTCCCATTCGTCCCGTTCCCCTCCCCCCCCCTTTCCTCTCCCGCGTCCTCTTCCCCTCACGCTTTTCCACTCCGCCTCCTCTACTTTCTCTCCCCCACTCCACTCCCCCCTTCTCCGTCCCGTAAACCCCCTCCCGAGTTCTCCTCCCCCGTCCCTGTTTCCCCTTCCCCTCACTCCCACATTTCAGTTTCATACATTCATTCCGAGCACATTTAGTTTTCAAACAGCTCGCGTGCCACCTATTTAAATTTTTTATGCACATTTCTTAATGCCAGAGCTCACCAGCCAATAACGAACACAACATAAAAAGAATTATCCAATTTGGTGCAGTCGTTAGAAAGTTATGCGCCATACATTTCGCCGATTCATTGTTATACAAATTTTATGATGCCAGATCACACCAGTAGTTTTATACAAACCTCGAACAGAAAAAGAATTATTATTACCTATTGTAGAAAGCAATCACTTTGTGGTTTGTCATATTTTATTTTATTAAAAAAATTATTATCCAATTTGGTGCAGTCGTTAGGAAGTTATACGTTCATATCAAGGGCGAATCCAGCTTTGGCACCAGGGGGGGGATCACAAATTTTCCATGCGTTCGTTCCCGAATAAGGTCGGGCGCAAACGTCAGGTTTTGCTTTCCGATTGTCTGATCCGACCAGTATTATTGTTACAGGCACGCGCAGGGCCGGATTAACCATGTCGGGGCCCCTAGGCAATGCATGTCTCGGGGCCCCTTTACCAATGGTGGACTAACATGGGGGGGAGGGGGGGGGGGGGGGGAGGGGTGTCCTGCCCCGGGCCTCTGGTCCTCGGGGGCCATCAAACGCTTCCATGTCCCCTTTATCAAATCCTTAACAAGGCTTTAATTCCATCAGCGGCCGAGAATTTAAATTTCGTCTAACGATGATCTTACGATCGTACCCTTGCAACTGTACAGGGTGATTATTGCGATGAGAAAAATTATTTTTTTATTTTATTTTATTTTTATTTTTTATTTTTATTTTTTTTTATTGTTATCAAGTTTAATTTTTAGAACTCCATTTTAATTTTTATTTATTTTATATATTCAATAATTTTATTATTAAATTAATAAAAACAGTTTATCTATAAACAAGTTCTGCTGGTAATTATTATTACGCGTGACAGCTGTTTCGCCTCCTGAGGGCATTATCAAACTGTCTGATACTTTGATAATGTTTAATGATAATGAGACAGTTTGATAATGCCCTCAGAAGGCGAAACAGCTGTCACGCGTAGTAATAATTACCAGCAGAACTTGTTTATAAATAAACTGTTTTTATTAATTTAATAATAAAATTATTGAATATATAAAATAAATTTAAAAAAAAATAAAAATAAAAATAAAAAAAGATTAATTATTCTCCATACAAGAATTTTAGCATAATAGCTCAATATCGATATTATTTCATTCACAATTTGCTTTGATACATACCTAAATTCAAAAATGCTCAAAATCGTGATGATAAAACTATTCAAATTATGTACTTTTTCTAATTATTTTTTGATCATATGTATTTATAATTTTTCAATAATGTCTAAGCAAAATAAAAATGATTTTGTTTTATTATATGCGCGGATCCTTTTTTAATGATCTTATTTAAACTAAAATTCAAATTCTGAAATACATCTTTCCCAGATAATTTATTAATTTATTTTACTCCATGATTATATAATTAGAAATGTGTGTTGTATAATAAAAAAATTTGTTTGAAAATTTAACAAATCTGCAAACGCCCTACGGTAAAACCTTAATGTACTAAAAATAAACATATTTTCTCAAAATTTAAAACAAAGCTTTACTAGATAAAAGAACAGTCTTTCGAAATCAATCTATAGTTTTGTGGTGAAAAAGAGTCAATACGTCTAAAATTTGATTTAAAAACGACATATTTCCGGTTTTGTCTGGTGATTCCCACTTAAGGCGGACTCTGTAAATTTTTTTTTTGTAATAATATTTTTTTATTTCATTTTATGAAAGATGCGTTTGTTAAAAATGCTCTCACCAAATGTTTTAAAGATATTCGAAAAAATTGACGGAGTTACAGCATTTTATGTGAAACAATAACTTATTAAACACCACTTTTATTATACATACTATATGCCGACCGGGTTTCGCTACAACCGTAGGTTCTTCAGGCCAGTTTGTATGTTGAATTATCCTTCAGCAAAACTTTGTATGTGTTTTTCTCTAAACTTTGTTAACACATTTTTTAACCTCTATACATCCGATTTGCAAGTCTTAAACTGTTTGAAAATCTAGTGTCTATTTCACCACGTAGGTGAATTTGGTTTAAAAATAAGGAAAAATGGCGGATCAACGAATTTTAATTGCGATTTTTTATGGGAAATTTTCATTGTTCATTAAAAAATAGAAGGGGGCCCTTTATAAAAAAAATCTCTAAGTGGTGCCATACTGACTGGATTTACTAACAGTTTAAGACTTAGTGCATGCAAATCGGATGTATAGTTTTTCTAATATGTTGTCAACCGTGTTGAAAAAAGCAGTTTCGAGAAAAAAGCGTTCAAAGTTTTGCTGAACGTTAATTCAACATACAAACTGTTTAAAATGGTTTCATATAAAATGCTGTCGGTATCTCCGTCAATTTTACGAATTTCCTTAAAACATTTGATGAGAGCATTATTAACAAATTCATCTTCAGAAAATTAATTTTATAAAATGACATTTTTTTACAGTGGCCTGGTGCCTTAAAGCCTTGTTTAGGATTTGATCAAAGGAAGGCGTTTGGAGGCCCCCCAGAGTCAGAGGCCCGTATGAACTGAAGAAAAAACTTGTAAAATTATATCAACTACTTAAACTAGGGGGGGGGGGGGGAGGGGGGTCATTCAGCTTTTCCGCCCCGGGCCTCTGACGGGCTTAATCCGCCACTGCACTTTACCCTTTTCTAACTTCCAAACTTCTATTTTTCTACCACAACGTAATTTTATTCATAATTAATCTGTTTTTTTACTACATTACGAAGGTATGCCTTCACCCCCATTCAATAAAAAAATGAAACGAATACAATACCTAGTACCTACAATGAGCGGTCTTATCACTAAAGTGATTTCTTCCAGACAACCTTGGTATGAAGAGAAACAAAGAATATTAGCAAGCAGATAGGTAGTACACACATTTTGTACAACATTTATATTTTAAACATTAGAAATAAAAGCAAAAAAAAAAAAAAAACAAAACAATTGCCAATATAAACCACACACGGCACCTATAATCATATCCCTATTGACATGAAGGAAAGTAAAGTAAAATACAACAATATTTGTTTTAATTATTGACTTTTTATTTATTATTTGTGCGTGATGTGAACAGTTATTGGGTTATAACTTAATTATTATAATTTGTTGTTTTCTTTAATGCATGTAATGTTATTAACCTATAAATGTTCGTAATAAAAAACAAAATAGTTAAAACATCGTGAAAGCTGACTTTTTTCAAAATGGGTGCCGGAGTTGCTCACTTATTGTGAGTCGAACCATTGACGCAAGTTATTTTTTCTTGGGACGCGGGGCCCCTAGCCGATGCGGGGCCCCTAGGCAGTTGCCTACTCTGCCTTAGGGATAATCCCATAAATCAACCAGTCATCCGGTACTGGGCACGCGTACAGGATTGGACGGCCAGCGCGAAATAAAAATAGGCCACGACCTTCCGCGCCGGCTCTCCAATCGGGTTTCGAATCGGATCAGACAATCGGATGGAAAACTTGACGTGTGCGGCCAGGCTAATGCGTTTGTCGTCAAACAAAGTATTGTTGAAAGTACCAGGCAACGAAGGAAAAATAGAGGAAATAATTCGTATAGAAGCCAATTTTGGCACAGTTTTAGGGAAAAGCATCCTTAATAACATACTAAAAATATCGGGAGGTGGGGGTGGAGCTAAGGGTGGGGAAAAGTCCCTTTTTCAGTTTTTCGTTAATAACTCGAAAACTACTGCCTTTAGCGAAAAAATGTATACGAGCAAAATTATCTAAATAAAATTTTCTTCAAAAAAGGTTCTATGTATAAACTTTTTTTAGGATCAATGCTTAAGGAGATATGGAGGGGGGAAAATGTCAAATTAAAAAAAAAAACAGTTTTTATTGTTAAAAATGAAAGTTTTATTGTTAAACATTAAATTTTTATTGTTAAAAATGAAATGGAACAGGAGAGAGAGATATTGACTATGCTGACCAGCATGGAGGAACTTACTCCAGACAAAGTTGGAGAGTTTCCTTGGTGTCAGCTTTGACAAAATTTCAGAATCATCTGGAATCCCTCAAGGATAATGGGCCTAACGCTGCTTTGTGGGTTCGGTAGATACTTCCACATGGTTACCTTGATGAAGAAGTTCATAGATTCTGAGCGTCGTGGTGTTTGGGACGGCTACTTGGCATGTGTACAGCAGATCCCATTCTTCCATGCAAGTGGGCACTTACAGTATGCAAAATTTGCCCATCTCCACCTGCAAGATATGATACAACTGACTTCTAGCCATCCGGGAACGCACAGAAGTTCGCAGAAAATTGGTACCTACTTCACTATTAACTTAAGCAAGTATTTGGTCAGATATGGTCATAGAACAAAGACTGCTGAGGAAACTGTGAATATTGCTGAAATGTCGTGGGTGAGCCAGGATTTTATGTGAAGAGCTTAGCGATTCCCACTTTACTCTTTCCATGGATCGCCGAGGTGGTGTCGCATCCGGAGAAGCTATGGAGAAAGAGAATCATTTTGGCGATTGGAAGCTGTTAAAGTTGTCGCACCGAAAACAATTTGATCTCCACATTCCCAAGGCCTGGCTTCGTGAAGTACATATTGATTGTTGGTGGTGCCAATCCAATGCGGAGAAATATCAAGTCCACATTCTCCCCAACTATTGCTACAGTTGGATGTACAGTAGCTTCATCCAACTCGCACCTCACAATAGTGCTGTCAGCTGTCGGGCTGTCATCCCCTGTAGCAACAGTTGTTTTAATCCCGGTTGCTGTCATTTTCTCGCTGAGCAAGTGAATTAGTCTTTTTTTTGTTCCTTTCATTAGCAAGAAAACGCTCTTGCTCAACTGTGATGGTCGTGCTTTCATTAAAGTTGATGTTAACAGAAGTTTTTGTGAGCCCTCTTCGCTTCTGTTCCGCTCGTTTTGTGTTGTTGACATCACAATCACCATCAAAAACCACCGTACAATTTTCACCGTAATGTTTCTGTACATGGAAAATGTACTGATGGCAAATTGAAGAAATGTAGGACTGTTTCCATTTCATGCGGTGGAGAAGGAAACCACCATCTACCACATTGGTGCTCTGGGTGAGACCGAGAGTTGCGTTGTTCTCTTCTGCAAAACATTGTAGAGGAAAAAATAAAAACATTAATAAAACATTATTTTTCCTTTTCGCATTCCTCCCTCGCTGAACAGAGCCAGGAGGTATGGAGTTAATTAATTTGTCAAAAGTTCTGCTTTTTGGTTCTTTTTTGCTATGACAGTTCTTTGAAAAATTGTCACAGGGTTAATAGTAACTTTCTTACCGTTGATTTTAATGGTGCTGCTCATACTGGCTATTGTCAGAACCGCATTCTTTCTAGATTGTTTCATGTCACCAAATTTGCTTCCAATGAAACTTTGAATAGTTTTGGTTACAATATCCAAGGCTTAATGGCAGTTTATTTTGGAATTTCCAAAGATGCCCGCTGACAGCGACATTAGCGAATCCAACTTTGGAATAGGGGGATGGTCATTGAACCGTTCATGAATTTTAGCTTGATCTCGTGAATCTCTCGTTTACCATGATACCCGGAAATCAACGAGCTGCTCTCCAGTTGCAATCAATAAACTTCTTCAAACCATGTGGAAGTATCTACAGAACCCACAAAGCAGCGTTAGGCCCATTATCCTCGAGGGATTCCAGATGATTCTGAAATTTAGTCAAAGCTGACACTAACGAAACTCTTCAACTTTGTCTGGAGTAAGTTCATCCATGCTGGTAAACATAGTCAAAATATTTCTCTTCCCTTCCAATAAAACTTTCATTTTTAACAACAAAAACTGTGTTTTATTTTTAAATTTAACATTCCCCCCCCCCTCCATATCTCCTTAAGCATTGATCCTAATTAAATAGTTTATAAAACCTTTTTTGTAGATAATTTAGTTTGTAGACATTTTTTCCTAAAAAGGGACCTTTAGAGACCCCCCCCCCCACCCTTAGCTCCACCCCCACCCACCCCGATATTTTTAGTATATTGTTAAGGATACCTTCTCCTACAACTGTGCCAAAATTGGCTTCTACACTGTTCTACACGAATTATTTCCGCTATTCGCTCTTTTTTGTCTTCGTTGCCTGGAATAAATCAAAAGATAAAATCTATATTGTGCCAAAAAATGTATAAAAACCCTATGTTTAACAATTTTAATTAGTGGTCCACCTAGGTCCTGGACCCAGCCCAGGGGGGGTCATGACCCCCATGACCCCCCCCCCCCCTGGATCCGCCCTTAGTACATACACACATTAATGGCGTTATAAAAATGTATTATTTAGAATTTCTTAGAAACTTAATCTATGATTTATTGAAGAATAAAAATTACAAAAAGTTTATCTAGTAGAAATCCATTAATTTTCATGAAACAAAACAAAACTGGTCACGCGCCTACGCTTTGCCATAACGTATGAAGAATGCAAGATGGCGGACTAGGTTTGGGGCGACGTGATCATAAATATACTAACCCCTAGATCGATGTCTTCGGGCCTTCTCGAACTGTCATTTGTGTCATCTCACTGTCACCAACTTAACCACGGAAAACACTGTTGGTCCACCAAAGACAATAACAATTGCGACCTATTTTTAGCCGATTTTTTTTTAAATCGCATTTGGCGAGTATTCTTCCAACGAAAATCATATTTATAACCGTCGGAAATCGAAAATGCTATCCTTGTATGAGGATTTCGCATCTCGAACTTTTACACCGTGTTTAGAACGCAGGTATAGGCAGGTTTTAACTTACGATTGGTTCTGCGTTAGAGTCCCCAAATAATAGCTACATACGGAACAATCAATTTATTAGTTCAATTTTGCACCATTTGCGCAACTCAAATGCAAAGCTTCACTCGGTACACGATGAATCTGCAACTCTTCATTTATTTTATCGTGTTATTCTGAGCACAAAACCAGTTTTTATGCGGTGAATGAAAGTTACAATCAGAACACGAAAATGGTTTTTCTTTGTTTCTGGCCGAAAGTGAATCGATACAATCGTTTTAGAACTGTCAGATTCATTCGTAAACGCAAATCGATTCTTGATCCGAGGGGTTATATTTCAAGATACGTCGAAATATCGCGGATCGTGATAAAGCGTGTTGATGTTATAATTTATAATCATCCCAATTTGTCGAATGATTAATTAATACTTTTAGGTAACGATTTACGTTTCCAGTTTTAGTTTATGTAGATTGCCATGGTGAATGTTTTTCACAATTTAAAGTTTACTTATGTTATTTTGAGGTAATGTGTCATATAGGGTAGTGTAGGTATATTTAAAATAAAACAATAACTTAGTACACATAATTGTAGTTTCTTCGGGGCAGCATACAATAGTCTACTAAAATCAGCAAGTAATATGTGTTCATATGAACAAAATATCGGCTTCATATGAACAAATATATTTAATTCATTTGAAATTAACATCGGTGTCTTTCAGTTTGTAATTTTGTTACAGTACCTAACTTACGCACCTAAATAACGTTAAATAAATTAAAAATAACTTTCTTTGTAATTAAAAAACTTGTATAATATTTTCTTTTAATTTTACGTAGATATTTGAATTTTATTAATAATTATTTACAATAATATTCAATAGTCAGTAAAAATGCGTTTTGAAATACATAACATAAATAATATTAATGTTGCTAGTAAATAAAAAGTAAATCATTGCCAGGAATAAAAACCGGCGACTGATTTAATTTTGTTACAGTACCTAACTTATACACATAAATAACGTAAAATAAATTAAAAATCGATTATGTAAATGTATCGATCATTCCCATCACTCTAGAATTTAATAATTTTGAAAGCAACGCCATTGTTTGTTTTTTTTAGGGTTTTAGGGTGGATTTGGCTAGTTATGATTGTTACAAGCTAAATAAGAATTCTTATTAGAAATATGTTGTTGTACTGGCTTCATAATCTATGAATTTGGAATTGACCACTTTTATAACCTGATTTCAGTGGCGGCTCGAGCACTTATTTAGTGGTGGGGATCGACTTTTTTACGTACCGGAATCTCATCACCTGTAGAATATTATTATTATTATTATATATTATAAAATTTCTCAAAAAAATTTTTGATGGTCTAATCATGCTAGTCGGATATATTTAACACAAAATAATATAAAATTTCTATAGAAATATGCCAATTTACAATGAAATATAATAAAAATAAAGGTTTACCTTGCGAGATTATCATCAAACTAATTTGAACGCGAGCGATTCCCGCCCGTAACTTCGCAAACAAATGGTTCTATGGGGATCCGAAGGATTGTCCCCGCAGATGCTTGAACTCACATACTACTGCGCATGCGCAGTTGCATACGATCGCGAAACAACGCAAGGAAAGTATGGGGATAGTTCGGATTGTCCCCCAAGTGCGCAGTAATTCTGCGCACTGAGAAATAGACCTGCTTTTTTTTGCGCCGTACATTGTTCGCTGTACGCGCGTAGGGTCTTATTAAAATCATCCGGAATAATTGTTTGTATTTTATTTCTGCTAATGTTAATTACTTTTATGTTTAAAGAATTCATTCATTTTGGCGGCATCGACTGTTATTTCCTTTAGTAGGTTTTGAGTGTAACTGGTGGGGACTGTCCCCATTGTCCCCCTGTAAAGAACCGCCACTGCCTGATTTATTATATTTGATTTTGAGTAGGTACCTACGTAGTAATAGGCCACTTGCATTACATTTTTAAAAAAATCCGGTTTAGGCAAATATTCTAAGACATTCTGTATTTTTTAATCGTATTTTTGAAACCCTGGCGTTTTTTTGAAAATTTCAATCCGAAAAATCAGACCATTTTTTATAAACCGGAAAGACGGGACATAATTTTATGGGTGCGAAAAAACGATAATTACATAGCCGAAAGTCATTTTAAAAAATAACGATTTCCACACGAATAGCAATAAATTGTACGGGGTTCTCTTCGTAACATCTGTAAAAACACCGCCATCTTTATTAAAACATCAAACCAAAGGATAAGTTCGCATAGAACAAACAACAAATCTAGTGAACGTTAAACGCAATTTCAAAAATTCGCCAGAAATCAAAGTGTTGCCATGTAAAAAAAAAATTATCAGTGTGGAATTTTACAAAATAAAGGGAACATAATCGGAGACGGGACATTTTCATGTAGTGACGTCACAAGCTCAAATAATGGATTTATTTATTTAAAAATAAAAAAAACTATACATTTCTAAAAATTTTTACTAACATTTTCGTAATCTTAGTAAAAAAAATCTATCCACACGATTTTTTCCAAGTCGTTATGAAATCTATGCAAGTGGCCTATTCCAAAAAATTGTAAAAATCGGACTTCCCGTTTAGTTGCCAACGTTATTTTTTCTGCGCATTAACCTCAAAATAAAATGTTCAAATTTCTTAAATTCTTTCAGACTTCTTTACGGTTGTTGACAGTTTCCATTGTTGAAATTGGTGTTCATTATTTTTTTTATCAAATCGTTACACGTTTGAAATGGAACTTTATTTGGACCCAATCAAAGTATGCAAACAATAATTTAAAGATTACAAAGGTGAGTGAGTATATTATTTCATTATAAAGTGCATTTTATCATGTTGTTACTTGTTAATAATTTATGTTTCGATGCCGATTTTACGAATGGCACACATAATAATATGATTTTCTTAGAAATTATCCCATCTTATTGAGCATGTAATGTGATTTGATCAATATTTAGTGTAAATTCACAGTTTTCTCTGATGTTATGGTTGTAAGAAGTTTTAGTTGATTTTTCGTGTCAACTTTATTAGTTTATCTGCTAGTCAAAATAAATCTTGAGCCCACGGTCCAGTAAGGAATCAACATAAGCCGAATACTGGAGACCCTGCGCAGAAAAGTACAGTTCTCTACGGTTCACAGTGTGGATATTGTGGGACTTTTCTGTGCAGGGTATTCGGTTTATATGGATTCGTTAAACAGCAAACGCATTTAGCTATAAAAGATGAAAGATCATTTGGCTTGGCCTATCAACATATCGCTTGACATATATCCCGTTGGGAATGTACGGTGAGCGATATGCCGAAATACGCCAAGCAATATGCGGAAATATGCCAAGCTAAATAATCTTATATCTTTTAAAGCAGTGTGTGACACATGCATTACCTTTATAGCGATGTTACAGGGTTCAATAAAATTGTTTCAATTTGATTGAACGGCATATAATTGAACGTATCCTGAAGAAGTGATTTATTCGATCCTTGTGAATTGTGTTAATTTGTGATCACTTAAATAACGAATTAATTAAATGAAACCCTCCGTTTTAATATTCCACGGGCTAGGGTACTTCTTAAAATGGGTAAATATCGGTTCGGACTGGCCACGCTTATTACGAATAATTTTTAGAAAAAAACTTTAGATTCGCCTCAATTACTATAAAAGGAAACTTTTTGGATTGGGGGCGGCGGAAAATAATGCATTTTAATTTTCAATTGCGTAAATTACAATTCACTTCTCGAATCTGCACGATGTCAAATCGCGGCTATTAGGTACGTCACTGTTATGTTGGTATCCCTGATACATTGCAAAGAACTAAATACTACTGTGGCCAACTTCGTGGGATACATAGAAACACGGTCAAACTACGAAAGCTGCATGTCATCATAATTTTAAAAAACATCCCAGGTTTTGAATGGTTTGTTTGGCAAAGCAGGGTTTGTCCAGCGGGTGTGTGTAATTAAGATTGATTGTCTGTGAAATAAAAACAAATGTTAGTTCTTTGCAATGTATCAGTATACCAACATAACAGCGACGTGCCTAATGGCCGCTGACAGTCACCGATCGGTTCGCGAAGTGAGTTTTAATTTTACGCAATTGACAATTAAAATGCATTCTTTTCCACCGCCCCCAAGCCAAAAAGTTTCCTTTTATAGTAATTAAGGCGAATCTAAAGTTTTTTTCTAAAAATTATTCGTAATAAGCGTGGCCAGTCCGAACCGATAATTACCTTAAAATGTTCCAACCAAAAATAGAGACGTTTGCTCTCTTTCCATTTATAAACCATTTTGACTACATTGACAACGTAAATTTTCACGTGTCTGCGGCGCGCACGAATAAAGTTCAACTGAATCATTCAATGCTTGTGTTTACACATTCAATTCTCATTCAACCTGAAAGCTCAATATGTTCAATCGCATTGAACAATGACATTAAATCATTCAATTTTATAATTACATGATTGAATTTGGTTGATTCAACCAAACGGTCCCACGTCATTTGTGTCTGATACTTTTTCGTTTGGCGTTTGATAGAAATGGCATCTGAACATGATAGTAATGTTAGATTCGTTTTGGAAGTGGAAAAATGCATGTTTATATAACTATAGAATACATAAGAAAGGATTTAGTGGAGAAGGCATGGATTTGATGTCGGAAAAAAAAGTCATATGACATCGCTTGACATCGAGTTAACCCCACGGCTGCACGTGAAAAATGATCAAGTTCAGTATATTTCGGGTAGCGCTATGTACAGAAACCATCATTAAAGAGTGGTATATCAGCAGGGTACTTACTGGTGGTGTCGTCACAATTACGTAGATTGTAAGTATCTCCATGAACGGAGGACCTAACTGTGACACAACCAAAAGTAGCCTACCGATATACTACTCTTTAACACTGGTCCCCTACATCGAAATATATATTTATTTTGTTTGTACTTAATTATATTTTGTATTTTTTTTTTGCAGAGTTCCTATAAGGATTTCAAATAATAAATAAGGAGGAGAATTTTAATAAAATATTAAAGGTATGTATGTCATCATTATAAATTTAAAAGTGGTTTTAAAATAGGCGTAGGTATAAGTCTCGCAAGTTAACTTCATCTCAGTACTCTCACAGATGCAAAACTTTCATACAGCGTGTTTCGTTTTAGGCTTTAAAAAAAAACAATTAATGATTATTTCACAATTGAGAATTCGAAGTCAAAGTGTTTTAAAGTCGGTCATATAAAACTTATTTTGTTTTGCAACATCTTTATTGAAATACTGAAGATTATCAATTTTTTTTTTCTAAACTAAGTAAATGTGATAATTTTCAGGATTGAATTCAAATGGGTAGGTATTCATAAAAAAAGACAATGGTATTGCTAATAATTCTTAGCCATTTATTTAAGAATACAGTAAATAACAAACTTCCATTGGTAATGACCCTAATTCACGGAAATTACGGCAATCGAAATTTATAGGTACCTAATTGTTTTTCGGAGAATAATTATTATTCCGACCAGAAATATTTATTTTACAAAGCATGTTTAATGTTAATTTGATATATTTCCTCGAAATATAATTAACCCACATTTCCAAAGTTATATTGTTTCCTAGAATATCCCGCTGGACCTGGAAATAATTAATAATTAAATTTCACAACTTTGTCCATTCAGTGATTTGCCACGTCCCGTTTTGAAACAGGGCTCCATGACGTCGTAATAAATATTACACTTGCATAATTTAAAAACGCTGTAAATCTACTAATAAAGATTCGAATTAAAAATAATGTAAACTATTATTATATCAAATTTAAAAATTAATAATTATTTCACTTGCGATATGTAGGTGCACGTATGTTTAAATCAAATTACGAACTGAATAAATAGGACACCCCATAAGTGCAGTCCGTAAGGGTGTCGTTAAAACTTGCCTCTCTTCTAACTAGTTACAATAAGTGAGCGTAAGCAAGACAGAGAACCTTATCTATTAGTGGGCGTCGCTTGACGTTCACACAGATAGACCAATACATCAATTCTAAGCATTTTTATTGTGCTCATCTTTCGTTGCGTTACCTATACCTGCGATATGGCAAAATAATCAATAGAAATTAGTGCAAAAGAAAAAAAAAGAATTGGATATTAAAAGTGACGTTTATTTATCTGATTCAACGATGTCTTGATTATGTCAATGATTGGGTATTTAAAGTTACGTTTCTTTAACCCATTCAATGAGGTCGTGATTATATCAATGATTAGAAAAGATTCTGTCTTTACTGGGGTACCCCATTCTGAAGTCACATTGTACATGGTTACAAGTTTGAATTATAAATAAGTACCTATGTATGTTAAAATACTAAGAGAGGAAAATTATAAAGCATTATCTAGAAGAAACACAATACAAACTTTAATCTTTGTTAGGTTGCAAAATAGGCCACTTGCATCACATTTAAAAAAAAAAAAACGGCTTAGGCAAATATTCTAAGACATTCCGTTTTTTTTTATCGTATTTTGAAAACCTGGCGATTTTTCGAAAATTTCAATCCGAAAAATCAGACCATTTTTTATAAACCGGAAAGACAGGACATAATTTTATGTGTGGGAAAACACGATAATTACATAGCCGAAAATCATTTAAAAAAAAAGAACGTTTTCCACACGAATGGCACAGGAGAATAACGAGGCATACCAAAAATATTACATCTTATAAATATTTTTTTCCTTGATCATTAATCATTCGCCTTCGACCAAGTTAATCATCGTATCCTCATGGCCAAACTTTATGCTATAGGCATTAGAAACCCTTTGTTATCATTAATTCACTCTTACTTGATAAATAGAAAACAAAGGGTTAAAATAAATAACTTTGAATCCTTTAACATCAATGTAACGTCCGGCGTTCCCCAGGGAGCCCATTTGGCCCCGCTTCTTTTTAACCTTTTTATTAATGATATCTCAAAAGTTTTTTCTCACACACGTTTCTGGCTATTTGCTGATGATAATAAAATTCTTAAGATTATTAAATCCCACCTTGACTGTTTATTATTTCAACTTGATATTGATTCATTTAACGATTGGAGCAAAATAAACTGCATGGAACTTAATGTTGATAAATGTAAAATTTTGTCCTTTTATAGAACCAAAAAACCTATTCAGTTTGATTATAAACTTTATAGTGTTCGTCTATCTACTGTCACATCTATCAAGGACCGTGGGGTCACTCTTGACTGCAAACTTTCTTTCCGTGATCATATTAATAACATTGTAAATAAATCACTTAAATTACTCGGCTTCATTCATAGAATTACCTCTGACTTCAAACATATAAAAACACTCTTTACTGTTCGCTGGTTCGCCCTCACCTTGAATATGCGAGTGTAATTTGGTCTCCTTTCTATGCTGTCCACATTTGTCACATTGAATCCGTACAACATCGCTTCCTGAGAGGAATTGTTTGGAGGTTAGGTCTTGAAAGAGGCAAGTACTCATATGATGAAATTGAACAAATTTTAAACATTTCTTCTTTAGAAAAACGTAGAAAGGACTCTGATCTCCGACCTCCGTAGTCCAGTGGCTAAGACACTTGACTCACAATCCGGAGGTCGCGGGTTCGAACCCGGCGTTTGCAAATAAATTTTATTTGATTAATTTGTGTTATTTCACAATTAATTCATTTAAAATAATATATAGTATATTTGCGGCACGTTCCAGAGTGGAAAATACTATCAGTATCGCCCTGGTGTAAGACCACCATTCAGAATTGAAACGTTGCTTAAAAATGGCTTTAGCCGTGTTTGGTGACCAGATCTGAATAGCCAGGTACTTCCCAACCTTCCTCTTCCCCACCTCCTTCCCCTCCCCACTACCTTCAGCCTCACAACATAACCCAATTGGGGATGCCATAGTCTCACTGGCTCCAGACGGGAGCAGTTAAGATTCTTGTGCGGTATTTCACTGTAAAAAAAAAAAAAATCTAATTTGCATATTTAAAATTATCAACAGTATTACTGACACACCTGATCTGTTACAACTCATCCAGTTCAACATCCCTTCCCGTAGACTCCGAAATAATGTATTGCTGTTCCACAATCAACATTCTACTAATTATGAATACAATTCTCCTTTATCCAGAATGTCGAGACTTGTCAACGCAAGTCAAAGCATCGAATTTTTTGATGTAAAACTAAATGACTTTCGGCAGTCGATAAGCAATATTTAAATGCTTCTTCGTGCTTTGACTTGTAATGTCTTCTATATGTACTTTTTACATTTTATATTGTCATTGCTATTCATTTATATGTGCTCTGCCTTCACTCTCACCTCTGCTTTTTTTTTATTTGTGTTATTATTATGTTTTTAATTGACTATTGTCCGTAAATTAATAAATAAATAATGTTCAACGTCTGTATATGACTAAATCCAATGTAATATGCTTGTACTTGTAAATTATAATAATAATAATAATATTTTTTTTTTTTTTTTTTTTATTCTTTGCGGAGACGGTTTACGATTAGTTCCCGTGAGCACTTAGGCCACAGGCCCATTGTGCTTTCCCATTTTACCTCAATCCTTTAACAACAATCCAGTCCCTTTAATAAAGTTCACCAGAGTTGTCATTGGAAATGAAGCTATATCTTCTGGTTCGACAATGTGTCTTCCCAGGTCTCGTTTCCCCTCTTCACTCGTTCTTGGTTCCCTGAAGGCCCCCACGAGGGAAGAGGGTTTTATCTCTCCACTCCCTAGAGCTCCGAAGACTCCTCGACGGAGTGTTCACCACCCTTCGGTTCCCTAAAGGTCCCACAAGGGAAGGGTCCACCCCACCTTGGTTCCCCGAGGGCCCCAGGAGGGAAGAGGACTTCATCTCTTCTCCTCACTCCTCTGTGGTTCCCTAAAGGCCCCACAAGGGAAGAGTTCACAGAGATGGTCTCATTTCTCCTCTTCACTCCTACATGGTTCCCTGAAGGCCCCACATGGGAAGAGGACAACATCTCTCCACCTCACTCCTCCTTGGTTCCTCGAAGGCCCCAAGCTGGAAGAGTGCCCTTCCCCTTGGTTCCCTGAAGGCCCCACAAGGGTAGAGTTGAGGAGGTGGCTTCAGCTCTCATCTCCACGGCTTCTCCTCTTGGTTCCTCCTACAGGCCCCAGGAAGGAAGTCCACGGAGGTGGCCTCAGCACTTCTAGGTTCTCAAAAGGCCCCTAGTTTTCAAAATGGTCTAATTTTTTGTCCCACAAGTTACCAGGGAAATAGAAGGTTCACTCCAGCAGAGCCCCGAGTGCTGGAGTAAGGTCTAAATACTCCGAGATGCGACCTTGTTTCTCGGAGGCACCGTTGGTGACACTGTTCTCCAGGACATTCAGCCTGAGCACGGTAGCTCACACCTCGGCTTGGGATGGCTATTGCAGGTTTGTGTTTCCACTTCCTGAGCGATGGGTTCGCCACACTCCCTACGCTATAATAATAATAAGAATATTATAAAATTTGATTTTGTTCAAATCAGCACCATTACCATTATACTTATAAAACAGGTACAGAAGCAATAAACTGTACGGGGTTCTCTTCGTAACATCTGTCAAAACACAGCCATCTTTATCAAAATGTCTAACCAAAGGATAAGTTCGCAGAGAACAAACAATAAATCTAGTGAATGTTAAATGTCAAATTCAAAAATTCGCCTGAAATCAAAGCGTTGCCATATAAAAAAATAAATCAGTGTGGATTTTACAAAATTAATAGAACATAATCGGAGACGGGACATTTTCATGTAGTGACGTAACGAGCTCATATAATGGATTTATTTATTTAAAAATAAAAAAAAACTATACTTTTCTAAAAAATTTTACTAATCTCGTATACTTGGTAAAAAAATCTATCCACATTTTTTCTAAGTAGTTATGAAATCCACGCAAGTGGCCTATTGTATCTATATTCTTCCTTAAACCAGGCTTAAGGTCAGCTTTACTATACCAATGTTGAACTGGCGTAGAAAGTAGTACGATGGTAAATCTGTAAATTTTTATTTTTCCATTCCAGCTATGGCGCTGCTTTGCCTGCATTGCCGCCACACTATCGCCGTTATGGCCGATCTGTCATTCTTTGTGGACGTTCGCAACGGCTACCATCTGGGTCTGGGCAGCGCGGCGGCCACCTCGGACCAGTCTCAGCGCTTTAAGGGCCTTGCGATCACTAACAAGTTCTGCACGCACAAATTAATCTGCACCAAATGCTCAGGACCGGTGGGAAAAATTCTCAAGGTGGACGGCTTCCCCGAGTCCGCTGTCTACTTTAGCTGCGACCGAACCCTGCTGCCTCACGCTTATAATAATTCAAAAGCAATGTCTAAGAAGTGGTGCAATGTTGCCAATTTTTATCCTAATATCCCAAAGGTTAAACCCGAACCCAACACCAATATCGCTTTAGAAGGCGACGCAACTCTGGTCTTCGATCCAAACAACTTGAAGGAAATGTTAGAATACGGGCACCCGCAACAGCAGAGCCCCCGCGAGCACCAGCTGCACTCGTTCTTCTTCGCATGCCTCAACGACACCATTCTCTACCTTCACACCGGCATGGGTAAGACCTTGATCGCCTGCATGACCATCCGTGCCTTCTGCCTTCGCAACCCCAGTAAGGGTGCCTACTTCCTCGTGCCCCGAGTGGTACTCGTGGACCAGCAAGCCAAGTACCTGGCTGACCAAACCCACCTCCAGCCACTCAAGCGCAGCAGTCAGCACGGCACTGAAAAATGGACACCTAGCGATGTAGTTGTCTGTACATCTGACATGCTGCTCAATGCATTACTGAGTAAAAGCGTGTCTATTTCCCAAGCATGCATCATCGTATTCGACGAAGCCCATGAAGCACGTGGAGGCTCCTCTTACCAGAAGATTCTTTCCTTTGTGTTCGCCACGCCCGAGAAGCTGCGGCCGCGTCTCCTGGGGCTGTCAGCCACACCCCTCACGGGTAATGCGGCCACCGACGGAGAAAGTGCCATCCAAAACCTGATCGATAAGTTTCGTTCCAAAATATACTCGCCGTTCCTCGATGCTAAATTAGGCCTGCCGCAAAACAGCAATTCTATCACAGATAAGGTGATATGCAACGTGTCTCAGTCTGCCGACGAGGCGAGATATCACCGATTTATCGAAAAGTGCATCACTCAACTGGTCGTCGCACACCCGACCATCGCCGGCCAATGGACGGAGTGCGGGGGCATTGACAACTTGGCGCGGGCTGGCGGATTTATCCACTGCATCCAGGAGAATGCACATTATAGGAAAGACGACACAACCTATTTAATGGCCAGGTATATAGAGAAGTGGATAGACGCCCTGGAGGTGTTGCGAATAAACGGGCCGCAGGAACTCCTACTCAACATCAAGGACCACTACGAGCGAGCCGACGGAGACGAGGCTAAGCTAATTCCCCTTCTGTTTTCCTTCAGAGCCTTCCTGGGACGATCCATCGACAGCTTCATGTCGACCACTATGCAAAAGAACTCCACATCTCTGGACGCCCTGTTACCGTGCCTTCGTGATTTCATCGTTTCACATGAGAATCAGAAGGTAATAGTGTTTGTGACTCGCAGAAAGACAGCCATACGGTTGTGCAAACGTCTGTGCAACGAAGATGACCTCCAAGAAGAACTTCACCCGTCTTATATCCTGGGATGCAACAACAGAGGCGGATACTCTAAGGAGCAGCAACAGGACACCCTCCTCAAGTTTCGCGATGGCAGGTGTCGTCTGATCGTGGCCACCAGCGTGCTGGAGCAGGGATTGGACGTGGACTCGTGCGGCCTCGTGGTCTGTTTCGACGGAATCACCTCCCTCACTTCCCTAATCCAGTCCCGCGGCCGGGCACGTAACTCTAACTCCCGCTTCGTAGTGTTCACCTCCAACATCAAGAGTGTTATGAGTGTGCAAGAACAGGAGATCTATCTGAATGCCCACGTATCCAAAGTGATGCAGCAGCAGAGTGGCTGCTTACCGGGCCCCGTTGGCGCGGACATATTTGATGAACTGGTTCTGCGCCAGAGGGCTGAATCCACTGACGATGAGAGCCGCAAACAAGAAATTGTCTATGATGAAAAAAATCTCATCCTCAAATTCAGCGGAGCCAAAGTAGAACAGATTACTCGAGAAGTGTGCGATACGGCTAATCAAGCAAATCTGCAATTCCAAATGTCTCCCGTCACCAAGGCCGTGGTGTTTGCCTTCGCCTGCACGGACCACGAGCAATTGCTCGACCGCCTCCTGGCTCTTATTTCATGTAAATGTTGGATTTCCATTGTGCATCCTCTGAGTCCCTGCCACACATTCAAAGTAAGGTTTGACGTTTTATCAAGTTTCCACTATATTTCAGAGTATTTGGTTGGCCTCGATGCTACACCTATTTGGCAGGGAGCTTACGATCTGCATATCAATCAGTCCGTGCTACACCTTACTCAAGATGATGTATCCATCCGCCTGGATACCACAGATTTGAACGACGCAATAAACATCCACAATTCTCAGGATCATGGCTTTAATCTCTTTCTCAGTCTTCGCCAACCTCCCGTTTTCTTCAAGGGGAACACGAAGATGCCTTACGACTTCAATTCGCGGACATTTAATCTGGCCTTGCGCGCGAAAGATCTGCCTGATGGCAGCCGTTGGAATTTGCGATGCGCTTTGAGGAATTTCAACTCGTTCAATGTCTTCGATGTGCCTTCTATGGAGCTCAAAGAGAATATCCCGAATCCAAGAGAACCAAAGCGAGATTTTAGGAAAGAGTACCTCGTGCGAGCCTGGAGAAGCCAGCACGCTCACGTTCTGCCCCACTCGGTTCCCATGTCCATACTTGATCGCCTCCACCGGTTTCATCATCGGGAACTAAAGATAGTGTTGGATTTGTTTGTGCCGGTTCGGTACCAGCCCCTGAAGCTCCCTGCGCTAGATCTGCTGGAGAGGCACGACTTTCCCTCCGTGCCCCTCCTGCCGGACTACCGGGAAGTGGGACGGGTGACCATCACGCCGTACCGCACCATCGTGCTGCCAGCTGCTCCGGTGCCGGGGAATCGCATCCTTCGCAACTTCGGTCAACCAGACGACTACTTGCTCGCCACCATTGCGGATGAACATGACGGGAATCCTTGGAGCAAGTTTACCAAACAGAATATTTTCGACACTCTGTATCAAGGAGTCACCATCGGTGGACGAGTGTTCCGCTTCCTGGGATGCTCCAATAGCCAACTGTCCGAAGGCCACTGCTGGCTCTCTTGCCAAGATGCTCAAGCCATCCACCGGAGAATAGGCTCCTTCGAGGATATGAAGCCGGAGCGCAAGCTTACCCGCCTCGCCATGGCATTCGCTGCAAGCACCGAGACTGTGCTCGTTCAGCAGGATGTCCTGGATAATGTGGAGCAGGATGTGGGAGGAGGTGATGTTTGCTTCAGCGAAGGTATAGGAAAGATTTCAGAGTCCCATCGTCAGAAGATAGCGAACCTGATGAACTTGCGCGAGCCCGTTTCTGCCTTTCAGATCCGTGTGGGTGGTATCAAGGGTGTCGTGTGCGTTTTCAATCAAAATGAAGATATTATCTTTAGAAAGTCCATGAAGAAGTTCTCTTCCACAAACTATCTGTCCCTCGAGGTTTTGGCCTATAGTAGATCACTCAAGCTGTACCTAAATCGACAGTCGATTCTTTGTTTGCAATCTTTGGGTGTCCCTACGTCTATTTTTCTGGTTATGATGAAGACTGCTCTGCAAAACTGTCTTTCTTTTCTCTCCAATGATTCGGAATCTATAAAATTCCTTTTGAATAGCGACAATTTCATCAACTGGCGCCTGTACCCCCCTCAGATGGTATCCGACCCGCTGTTCCGCCGCGTTCTGTATCGCTGCGCCCTGAGGCGTGTGAGTACCATAGTGGATCACGCTCAGGTCTACGTGCCCGAGGCGCGCGTCCTCATGGGCGTTCTAGACGAGACGGGCACGCTGGAGTACGGACAGGTGTACGCTCATATTGTGGAGGCTTCCCTGGATGTGGAGTTGGACCAGGCGGTCGCGGTGTTCCGCAATCCTGTGGTGCTCCCTTCGGACGTGAGAGTTCTGCGCGCCGTCCGGGACGTGTGTCCGGAGATCCGCCGGCTCTACGTCAACTGCCTGGTGTTCCCGAGCCGGGGGCCGATTTCGCACGCAGCCGAATGCTCGGGAGGCGACCTTGATGGAGACTTGTTCGCCATCATCTGGGACCCCAACCTCATTCCGCCAATCCCCATTCCAGGACTGAGGGTTGAACCATATGAAATTAAAAATAAGATTTGCACGGATGCGACCGGCCCCCAATTGGAAGAGATGCCGGCTATGGTTAACTTCTTTTGCGACTACGTGGCTAAAAGTCGACTGGGGGCAATAGCCAATGCACACCTGGTTTTGGCGGATCAGCTGGGAATGACCCACAAGGACTGCGTGGAGCTCGGGCAGTACGTCGCTGCCGAAACAGACGCCCCAAGAAAGGGATTGACCGTCGCAGATCTCCCGAAAAAGTTTGTTCCCAAGGAATTCCCCGACTTCATGCGCAAGGATGACAAAGCCTCCTATAAGTCGAAATCGGTGCTCGGCATTATGTACAGACAATGCTTTCCCATACTGGAGGCTCTGATGGAAAGGGAAGTGGAAGATATCCCCGGAGTGTGGCGCATCACGTCGACCGACGCCGGCCAAGTGGAGTTCTTCTACTCGGAATACGTGACACAACTCCGACACATTCTGCAGTGTTTTCAGCTCGATACGGAGGCCGACTTATTCTCGGGTGAGCCGCTATGGCGGAAGACTTACATGTCCAAGTACAAGCAAGAGCAGCAGCTGCGCATTGTGGTCCGAGAGCACGGCCAGCACTTCTGGAACCGGTGGACTGACATATACCAAGAGTGGACATTAAGCCTTGATCCCTCCCGGAAGGCTCGAGCCATCCGCGATTGGTACAACTTCCCTAAAAAGAGCAAAAAGTCACCTCCAGCATTAAGCTTCTCCTGGCTGGCATTCTGCGACCTTGAATTCATGGAGAGCGCTCATATTCCCTTGGAAGAGAAGTTGACACAGTCCTTAGTGATGTGGGTCCAACACAACAAGATAGATTGGATAAATGATTTGACTCGGAGGAGCAACGCAGCCCTCCGGGCTGGCCAGATTCTGTCGGGTCTGGACTGCCGGCTTTATGGATCTTCACTTTTTGGTTTAAACGAAGACCAGTCCGACATAGATCTGTGTGTAGGTGACGAAGGCTCTGACTTAGAAGCCATTCTCGAGATCATCAAGCGTGCAGACCCGGCAGCCCAACAATATACAGAGCCAAACAGGCGGGTGGAATTCACCCTGGACAAGTTCGCATTCGAGGCGACCCTTTTCGGAGATGGGGTGGTGAAGTCCAATCTAGTGACAGACCGATTAGACTGTCATCCATCAATGTGGATATGCTTGCGGGTACTGACGCAGTGGGCGCGTTCCTTTAACTTCCTGAAATCGCGCGGAAGCCGCGGCCACATGCCTCTGGTGGCCTTCGTGTGGCTATACATCTTACACCTGGAGCGTCATGTGGAACAAACGACCAGGCCGCAGCGGAAGCCGGGTCTCCACACAATCTCCCACTGGGCGAGGTGGTTGATGGTGCCGCCCACAGGCCACTGGGGGGCGGCCGTGCTGGACTTCTTGCGTTTCCTCAGTGACGATACCTCAGTGCAGTGGATAGCCGCTCAAGTAGATCCCATCAGCGGGGATCCCTTGCTCCTCGTAGACCTCATCCCTGAGCTCGCTACGCATGCACAGGTGGCCTTGTTCACCCTCGCCATGCACGAAGGCTGCATCGAGAAACTCTTCGAACTCTCTTCCAAAAGAAGACTCTTCAAGATGGACTATCGTTTGTCATCTGACGATCCGCAGGTTAAAAAGCAGTATATCCAGCAGATCAAGGAAATGAGCGATCCCAAGAATAAGTTGAAAATGGAGTTTGTGAAGAAGAGTGGAATTCTATTTCTGGAGGTGTCGGGCGACCCCAAGATGTTTGAGTCCGTGCAGAAATGCCTCCGTGTGATGTCTTCGCGAATGCGCAGCGTCAAGCTGCTGATGCGCAGAGCTGATCATGTCAGCGGCTCCACCGTCCTACTGTTGGAAGGGAGCGCCGGCAACAATACCCGCGTCCAGTTCCGTGCCTATGATGGCGAATTTAACTACCAGCACATGCCCACCATGCGTCTCCAAATTCATGCCCTTCTGGACCACCCCAACCCTCTGTGGAAGTCACAAGGCAGGGCCCGCTTCTTGGGAATTACCTCCAATCAACTGGAAAAGTATGAGGCTTTTAAGGGAAAGCACTCGGAGATCCAGAATCGTTTCTTCGGAGACTTGTATTGCACCATCAGGACGGGCAGACATTACCTGTTCAACGTGCCCAGTGATATCAACAATACCTTTGACACGGTGACGCTGGGTGACGTGGAGACGGCCATACGGCACCAGGAGGAAAACTTCATACAGGAGGAGAAAGAAAATATTAAAAAAATTGATAGGATGAAGGAGGCCACTGAATTAAAACAAATTATAAAGCAAGAAGCGGAAAGGTCTCAGCCCAAGCCGGTTATAGAGTTGATCTCCCTGAGACAAGTGGCCATGAGAGGGGCCGTCAACAGGTGCTTCCCCCTCAACAACACATCGCAGTCTCGCATCCGGAGCTCCTTCTGCCCATCATGGCGCTATTCCCTGGAATCGGCATATGCTTTTGCCGAGGAGCACGGTTTCCGAGAAACTGACGAAACGCCGTTCAAGTTCGGGATGTACCACACCATTTCGCTGGTATGGCAAGGCAGGGAAATGCTCCTGCGGCTAGATGAGAGGGGTCATTTCGATAACATGCGATATCGCAGCACCCGCTGGGTGTCCACTACTATCAAGGCGCACAACGACAATGACGATGTCCGAATATACGTGGAAAGTCGCCAATTGGTGGAGGACACCTGCCCACTCCACGCGGTCGTGGCATTCTACAAAGAGAGGTCCGTACTGACTTCGATGGACTCCGATGATATCCCTGACAAGCCATTAGTGTCGGACATTTTTGAATATAACTTTAGAATCCGCAGTATGCGGCGCGTTCGTAATATCAAAGCCTTCAAGAACCAAGATGGCGCAGTCATTACCCTGAATGCCATTAGTGGGGGTACCTTTGACACGGACAATCATCGCTTTGAGAGTAGTCCACATTACATAGAGATGGAGTTTATGCAGCCTGTGGAAGGGATGGATTCTGGGGCCATATTTGATATTGGGATTGCCCTATATGATTATATGGCAACACTGTTTCCCAACTTGCATAACCAACCCATAGGATGATTTGTCATGGCTTTTTATAACCGGATGTTTTTATTCTTAGTTCTCTGTAGAAGAATCACTTGTTGTGTCACAGAATTTACATGTTCAACCTATTTAACCCGGCGAGATGGGGGCTGGGTCAAGACTACCCGCGCCTTTTAAGTTTGCCTACAATTTTAAAACTATTTATACGACATTGTCGCTTTTCTCAGTAGCTAAAGTTATTGAGTGCCTCGACAAGTTTCTGGCGCGAAATCAGTCGGGCATTAGCCGCGTTGTGAGTTACACGTGCCAAAACTTGAAAAAGGTAATTATTACCTATGCCCGTGTTCGGTGTAACAATTTTGCACCAAATTTATTATGCGTGGTTTATGTTAATTATTGTTTTCCACTGTTTCCGTAATTGTTCATGTTAGTACATTCATAAAAGGAACATTTAAACAATTGAAGACTGATAATTGTTATATTTAACTTTGATTTTGCTAGAAGAAGTCAAAATTTGTTAATTTTTTTAGACATAAAGTTTCAAAGCCTTGTTTCTATGATTAAAATTTTATTTTCTAAGTTTTTTTTTGGTGTTTTATTACATCGTTAACAGTAACATAATGCTCGTAGCGAATAATATTAATTTCCTTAAATAGATACTGAAATGTGTGACATTGTCTATTCCGGTAACAATTACCCGTAACAACACCTCCGTGTAACAATTCTCCACCCCCATCTCGTCGGGTTTTAATAGAAAATCACCATTCATGCAAAAGTCACCAACCTTTGAGATATTAGCTAATGCTGATTTTTTTTCTATTATAATGCAAGTAAATAAAACTTATAAATTTTATTGTAAAAATACTTATAACTGCATTTTAACGTTTAAATAAGGGAATATATATATAATAAATTAGCAGTATCTCAAAAATGTGGGTTATGGTTTGATGACTTTTGCCTGAATGGTGGTGATATTAAACTAAGTAAAAAAGAAGACATCATTAAAATTCGTCCTAATTAATATTAAATTTTAATATTCATTACTTAACATTATATTTTATTTCACTGTTGTAATGCATAGTTTCAATTTTATTATTATTTCTTTGTTTTTAATTATTTTTTTATGTTAGCTATTAAATATTTTAATGTATGTAATACATGTAAGATTTTAAGAATATCTTGGTGATGATGGATGGAGGAACATTTTAAATGTTTGATTTGGTCCCCACTCTTCGATTATGTAAAGAATTGACATGGACGAAAGAACCTGCGCAGAAAAGCAAAATCGCTGCGGTTTGCAGCCAAGCCATTGTGAGACTTTTCTGTGCAGGATCTTCGGTTTATGTCAATTCTTACGGATGACAGAGTTATCTCATCAATCTCATATTGGCTGTTTTAAATATTGCGGTTCTTCTTCGCGTGAAGTTATTAAGGTAAAATGTACAAAATATGGGTATATTTTTGGTTGAATGCCTAAATAAGTTTTTAAATCCATATCATCGCAACTCAGGCACATGAACAAGTTTTGAGATATCGTAATTTGAAGGTTAGAGAAATAATTTTATTTCAACCACTCAGGCTTCGCTCATATAGTAATACTTATTATGTATGTTTTAATATTGAAAGGAAAAATGTTTATTAAGCTAATTGATTACTATTACTTAATATACGTAAATGTTTAAATGTTCTATTTTTTTATTATGCTGAAATATATATTTGTAAACCATATTGTGAGTCTTTTTTTTTACCCATCCGGTATACCAGTGGCGGTTCGTGCTATGAGGCAGGAAGGACGGTGCCTCCCCAAAAAATAGAGAAGAAAAGATTCAATATACGCATATCAGTATATTCGTACATCCAAAATATAGTAAAATTTAAAGTTATAACAATGCATCGCCTTAGTTCTTAATTGTCCAAACGACCATTACAAAATTTCACAGGAGCAGAAGGTTTTCTTCCATAATTTTGATGAAACATTATGATATATAAAGCAATTTCCATAAAGGCAAAGGTCTCATTGGTATAATTCTTAGCTTAGTATTTAACTATAATTTTTTACACTTTATCTTTTTTTGTTTTTTTCTGCGCGGCGGCCTTAACTGGAGCAGGGCGCATTTTTCCTTTTCCGTGGTGTCATTGGGAGGCAACCATGCCTCGAAATCAACACAGGTTTGTAACGCTATTTCACCTTCCAGACCCGTGTTCAATAGAAGGCAAGCAGCATCTAATTGTGCACGGGCTTGTGACGCTCATTCTCTTTCCAAACCCGTGTTCAGTACGAGGCACGCGTCCTTGGCGGTGCATGAAACATAAAAATTATTATTGCCATATAAAACAATAATTTATTCATATATTAAGTGCATTCATTATTGACAAGTTTGTACCTGTATTTATAACGGCAGAACATGGACAGAAATCTATTAGAATAATTACACATACCCACTAAACAAACCCTGCTTTGCCAAACAAACCATTCAAAACCTGGGATGTATATCTAAATTATAGATTCTCTCTTTTTTTGACCCCCTAACTCGTGAATCCGAACGGAGGGGGCGTAATGGGATACCACGACGGAGGGGGCATAATGGGTTTACATTTGCCATAACGGAGAGGGCGTAATGGGATAGGGAAAATATTTCAAGGTGTGACGTATTTTATGGATGGCCCCCAATGGGGTGGGATGGGGTAAGATAGGATGGAGTGGGATGGGTTTCTCTGGGTCTCCTACCACCTCTCTGAAAGTCTGAAACGCCCCCCAATTTTCTCTTAGTCTTCTACCGCCCCCCTGAAGGTCTGAAACGCCCCCAAGGGAGCGTTATCGCCCACGTTGAGAACCTATGATCTAAATTATGATGACATGCAGCTTTCGTAGTTTGAACCTCAACCCAATAATTCGAAGTAGGTACTTTTATGGGGGGGGGGGGGGGGGGGGGTGACACCAACCACGTTATCTACCCTATCCGCCCCGGGTGCCACCCATGCTAGCTACACCACTGATTCCGTATTATCTGTGCATCAAACTTCGACAACACAAACGTTCCGTATTATCCTTGAGGTGGACTAAATTCACTTTTACCAAAAAATGTATAATAATGAAAAATAATTTAAAAAAATATAATATAAAACACTTTTTTATGTTTTAAAGTGTCTTTTTTATTTTATTAATAAGGCTGTTTGCGATTTATTGCCCGTCCATTATATTGTGCGTGTATCCACACTCTTCCTTTTTTATGTTATAATCACGTTTGGAGGACGCGTGCCTCGTACTGAACACGGGTTTGGAAAGATAATTGGCGTAACAAACCCGTGCACAATTATTTATTTATTTGGAATTTCACGCCCTGCTGGGCTTTTACATGCATTTTTTTTTAAAAACAAAGAACATCAAAATCTAAATGTGCATAACAAAATAAAAAACAACAACATCTTTAAAGTCATTAGCCAAATTTTGTATACGGCGAACGGGGGTATACAATTGTGATTCTGTGTTGGAGTTGTCACAATAGAATGGTAGATGTGCCTCGATGTTGAATTGCGAGGTATATGGAAAGAAATCAAGTATAATAGTTCTGGGCTGTCAATTATTGAATTTATGATTTTATGTAAACATGTTAGGTCATATACTATTCTACATTCGGATAATTTTAATAAATTAAGTTGACATAGTAGATAATCATAGTTGATACATTCCCTTGTAATACCCATTCTGAAATTTTATTAATATATCTTAAGAATTTATTTTGAATTCTTTCTATCGTGAGTGAATGACTAGCATAACTAGGTGCCCATACTGTCGAGTTGTACTCGATTTGACTCCTAACCAATGACATGTACAATTTTTTAATGTTTTGAATATTTTTAAATTGGCTGCAAATTCTTATTACAAAACCCAACATTTTCAAAGCTTTATTTGATGTAATTTCAATATGATTTATAAATTTCAGTTTTTGATCAAAGTTTACACCTAAATCATTCACCTCGGTTACAGTTGTTAGTACTACATCATTAATGGAGGATTCATAAATTATTGGATTTTTTATTCTATGAAATCTCATAAAAAGACATTTACTTAAATTTAGTTGTAGATGGTTCTCTTGGCACCAAACAAAAAGTTTAAACAAGTTATTAGACAATGTTTCACAGTCATTAATATTTTTTATAGCTTTATATATTTTCAAATCGTCTGCAAACATTAAGACTTGGACATCGTTGAAAATAGAAAGAGCATCATTCACAAATATCAAAAATAAAATTGGTCCCAAATGTGACCCTTGTGGAACGCCGCTGGTAGCAATAAATATATATGAAGTAAAGCCGTCAATTTTAACGGCTAATTTCCTGTTACTTTAATAACTTTTAAACCACTCGTATAAATACCCCACTATTCCTAATTTGTGAAGTTTTTTTAACAAGAGTTCATGATTAACTCTGTCGAATGCTTTGCTGAAATCGGTATAGACTGAATCAACTTATAACTTCTTAGAAATGGATTCGGATATATAGTTTTGGTAAATTAAAAGATTAGACAAGGTAGATTTTCCTGAAGTTAAACTATGTTGGTTAGGTAAAATTAATGGCTTGATACAGTGGATGATTGTATTTAAAATAAGTTTCTCAAACAATTTTGGGATGGTTGATAACAGGCAGATCGGTCTATAATTGCTCACCTCGTTTTTGTCTCCTTTTTTAAATATAGGGGTGAGGAAACTGTATTTCCATTTTTCCGAAAAATGTCCCGTTTGTAACGACTGGTTGAAAAGAAAATGTAGTGGATATGCAAGAGTGGTGGCGCAATTCTTTAAGAAAACAGGTGGGATATTATCAGGGCCACCGCTTTTACTTTGATCCAGTTGTTATAGCTGAGTCAGTACATCGTTATATTCAATTGTTACATTAGATAAATTTAAATAATGATCTGAGGAAAAACTGGGCGAGCAATCATTGACTGCTGTTGAGTCACGGACATAAACACTTTTAAAAAAGTCTGCAAATAGGTGAGCTATGTTTTGAGTGTCGTTGGCTCTTTTTCTTTCGTAGCACATGTTAGAGGGTATACTAACGTCATCATTTTTCAATGACTTTGTAAAATTCCAAAAATGTTTTGTCACCATTAATTGAATTTTCTACTTTATTTATATAATTGTTATAACAGATTTTTGACAAATTTTTGCATTCTTTTCTTATTTTATTAAACTCTACATAATTTGTAAGGGATCTCTCTTCTTTATGTGTTTTATGTAATTTTTTTTTTTTTAGCTATTAGTTGGATTAATTCCTTACTAAACCATTTTGGATGCTTTGATTCTTTGTATTCAATTAATGGTATGCAGTCTACGATAATGGCATTTATTTTGGAATAAAACGAATCTATGTTATAGCTCATATCGCTTTTCTCGAGAAATAACCAATCCATATTTATTTTATATATTCAATAATTTTATTATTAAATTAATAAAAACAGTTTATTTATAAACAAGTTGCTAAAATTCTCAAAAATTGTGGATTAGACATTGCCTTCCGCACTAATAATAATTTGGGATCATCTCTCAAAAATTCAAAAAGTAAAACACCCAAACTTAAAAATAGCGGCATTTACAAACTCCAGTGTGACGAATGTAACGCTGTTTATGTTGGACAAACTGGCCGGTCCTTTAATATTAGATTCAAAGAACACATGCGATCATTTAAAAATAATAATAAATTACAATCACAATTTGCCAAACATCTCCTAGATGAGAATCACTCACTTAGCGATGATAATAAGCCAACTCCTTTACACATTCAAAATAAAGGACGTAAACTTAATCTTTTAGAGCAGCTGGAAATTAACAAACATAATAATAATCCTAAAGCTATTTTAATAAATGAACAAAAAAATATAATACACTCTCCGCTTTTAGATGTATTCAAAACCAATTTTTAAATAACTGATTATGCTGGAAAAGAAAACCATGAGTCAGCATTTGCGAATGACTCACAATTAGTTTGCTTAACGACTTTCTCACAAAGTGGGAAATAACAGTAATTGAGAAAATAATAACCATTAATAATTTCAGTCATTTTTAATCAGAAATTAGAAATGAGTCATAGTACAAACCTATCCAAAAATACTATAAATAGATTGTCTGTATGTGGCATGACCACAGTTTGATAATGCCCTCAGAAGGCGAAACAGCTGTCACGCGTAATAATAATTACCAGCAGAACTTGTTTATAAATAAACTGTTTTTATTAATTTAATAATAAAATTATTGAATATATAAAATAAATAAAAATTAAAATGGAGTTCTACAAATTAAACTTGATAACAATAAATAACCAATCCACTTTACTGAGATGTTCATTGATTTCATTGTAACTGGCATTTTTAAAATTATAACTAGAACTTGTTAGTTTATTAGGTACTTCTTTTTACATTGTTTGGAATAATTACTGACAGTGGAGGATGATGATTATCAATGGGAAGGATAGATTCTGATGCTTTACTAACTACTATGTCTTCTTCATTTGAAAAAACAAGATCTAGTAGGCGATTTCTCAAATTATGTACATTAAATAATTATTGTATACCGCTTGCCATAAATATACCAAACCACCCACCCGCTTGCCTTCTATTGAACACGGGTTTGGAAGGTGAAATGCGTCACAAACGCCAATGACGTTATATAAATAGAGACTCGCCATAGTCTCAGATAGGTACTCACAAAATAATGTAGCAAGTAAGCAACACTCTTTTGTTTTCAGCGATTTTCAGTAATTTCTTAATTCAAAAGTTATTCATGGATTAAAAAGATATGCTACTTCCACACCGAAGCCAAAATTCGAATTCGAACTTCCAACGCATGAACTTACCCTTCTACATAATCGTCCGAAAGTTGGAAGTTGGCCTCAGTGTGCCGTACCATAAGAGCCCGTTCACACTTCCGTCGTAAAAACGGAGAGGGGTTCCGTCGTTAAGACGGAAGCCCTAGGCCCCTGTTCACACTTCCGTTTTCAAGACGGATCCTACTCTACGAAAACAACGACCAAAACATTTCATCATTCTTCAGTAGACGGTCGTGCGCACTGCGCAATGCGCAATGCAAATATTGCAAATTTTACTATTATAAAAGTTCCTCTTAGTTTGGGCCGTAAAAGGCCGACAGCAAAAACTTTCCCTTGGGGCTGCCATAAATAGTTATAGGTGCTATTTGAAATGTACACATACCTACTTAAAAATAAAACAATTTAAATAATAAACTAATACCAGCCATAAAATTACTTCAGGGGTCGGACCTTATTTGTTCAAACCGTGGGAGAATATTTTGTTTGCATACTTGAAAAGGAGAAAGTACGCGAAAATCATCCAGCAATTATTATAACTAAAATGACTAAAAAAAATGAATGATATGACTAAATATTTTCTTGAGATTAAATAGAAAAAATGGCATTCTGGAACGAACATATTTATTATATAATAATATTATAAACGCCAAACGCGCGCCCCATAAAAACACAATTTGAATGCTCGCTTGCGTCTGGGAGCGGGCGGTGGTGAAGTGTAAAGCGGGGTGTGGCGGGTTCAAAACGGATCCGTCGTCCCGCCGTATAGTGTGAACAGCTCCATTGAAATGTATGAGCCAGCGCGTTCCTTTCCGGCTTCACGACGGACACTCTGCGTAGGCGAACTCTCCGGCAAAAAATAACGGATCCGTCTTCACGCCGGATCCGGCAAGTGTGAACAGCTCCATAGAGCCACTACAGCGGCTAGGGCCTCCGTCGTAATGACGGAACCCATCTCCGTTTTTACGACGGAAGTGTGAACGGGCTCTAAGACAATCAAAGAATGTATGTTTTTTTTTCTCTAATGACGTATAAAATTGTCGGATGGGAAACATCAAAATTAATTGTATTGCTTATAATAATCGATAGATAATAAGTAATTTGTGTGTACATATAAATGAAATGTTATTTCTTCACTTTTACCACTGTTTGCCGTGTAATGGAAACATTTTCTCATTTTGGCACTTTTTAAATGCAATTTTCCTACTGGTAAGACACGACCTTACTCGACGAGTTACAGTTTAATACTATGCATAAATAAACCAGTCATGAGTCATGATACTAAAGTACTAGAAATCGAGACTAGTGCAATTGTCTTGCTTTTGGCTTCCCACTTTGAGATTTCTACCCCGCGTCTAAAGTATGTGACGTCATTGACAAACCCGTGTTGATTTCGAGATCGAGGCATGATTGAACACGGAAAAGGAAATACGCGCGCGGGGCACGGTCGCTCCGAATTCTATGTGTGGGGGTGCTTATGAATACCCTTAAAAATGTGTAATAAATAATGTATTTTCATTCGTTATAAATTCGTAATAATTATTGATTTGAAAAATTGCGAAGCGGTTCCAACTTGCTAAAACGTCATTATGACGACAATGGCACAATATTATTCGTTATATAAAATTTATTCGTCAACATAAAAATATGTTTCGAGAATAAAAACAAGTGAAAATATCACAATGTTGTCAATTGCTTTCCGTTGTCTTTGATCTATTTTGACAGCTGTCATTGAAAACCATAGAACCACACAATACAACAATCAAAATATTATAAACCGAATGTTTCGGACAACGTATTTTATTTTTCATATTCTTATAATATTTAACGTTGTTGGTTGCGTAAAGTTTTACGAATACGTTCTTAAACGTTTAAAGTTTGTATTGATTCGTCAAAATTGGAAATAAAGATGGCCTCAGCATCTTCAAGCAGTGCGAGAAGTTTGTTCGCCGATTCTAAAATTCGTTTGGCAGACAGAGTACAAGTAAACGTAAATAATATAGCTTCTCTTACCAGACAGATTCAGAGAGGTTCCAAAACTAACGAGGTAAGTTCTTTCGTCCCGCTTTTCAAATGCAACAAATTAGTTCCTTATTCCAGAAGAAATGCAGGGGTAGGGCAATCGTGGCTAAAGTTCGGTTTAGTGGCGAAATTCCTAAAAATACAAACTAGTTATTTTTATACTAACTATGGGCCGGGGAATACGAATCTGAAAGAATTAGGCGGCGGCAAGCAATATTAACTGAATTATACGACTTTAAAATTTTTTTTTCACACATAGGAAAATGGCCATTTTGGAAGCATTCTGATTCCTAGAAAATCAAACTAGTTATTTTTATACTAATTTTGGGCCGGGGAATCCGAATCAGAAAGAATTAGGCGGCGGCAAGCAATATTAAATGAATTATACGACTTTAAAATTTGCTATAAACAGACACAAAAAGAAGACATTTTGACATTATCGAATTCGCAAGAAAACATAGAAAAAGAATAAAGATGTTACATCACATAAAATTAAGTGTTGCCATTAAGCAGTAATATCAATAACGTAAAATAACATGTTTATAATTTAAGTACTTACTTTTTATAAATTTTACTCACTTTTGTATCACAAACCATGCTACCTAAACCTAGCGTAGCCGCTAAACTACTTGAAAACTGGGATGTTTTTTTAAATTGACGCGAGCAGGCGGTATAAAGGGGCACAAACCATGTTACACAAACCTAGCGTAGCAGCTAAACTACTTGAAAACTGGGATGTTTTTTTAAATTGACGCGAGCAGGCGGTATAAAGGGGCACAAACCATGTTACACAAACCTAGCGTAGCCGCTAAACTACTTGAAAACTGGGATGTTTTTTTAAATTGACGCGAGCAGGCGGTATAAAGGGGCACAAACCATGTTACACAAACCTAGCGTAGCAGCTAAACTACTTGAAAACTGGGATGTTTTTTTTAAATTGACGCGAGCAGGCGGTATAAAGGGGCACAAACCATGTTGGGTTAGGTTAGATTAGGTTGGGTTAGGTTAGGTTAGGTTTTATATAATAACATTGATATTGGTGACCGGTCTAGGTAACAACTTTTTAAGACTACGAATTTTCATACTTTTGGTTTAAGAATACGGCCGTTGAGATAGTCATAATTCATCAGGTTAATGTGTTATGTGATGAATTATCATGTGAAGAATTATCGTGTCGGAAAGTTTTACGTTATTGATATTACTGCTTAATGGCAACACTTAATTTGATGGTTTCTATGGTTTTCATTTGTCAAAATGGCTGTTTTCGTTTGTGTTTATTGAAAATTTAAAAGTCGTGTAATTCAGTTAATATTGCTTGCCGCCGCCTAATTCTTTCAGATTCGGATTCCCCGGCCCAAAGTTAGTATAAAAATAACTAGTTTGATTTTCTAGGAATCAGAATGCTTCCAAAATGGCCATTTTCCTATGTGTGTAAAAAAAAATTTTAAAGTCGTATAATTCAGTTAATATTGCTTGCCGCCGCCTAATTCTTTCAGATTCGTATTCCCCGGCCCATAGTTAGTATAAAAATAACTAGTTTGTATTTTTAGGAATTTCGCCACTAAACCGAATTTTTTCCGCAATCGTTCCATAATAATAATATTTGGATGACATGTATAGCGCCGTTTTTGTGAAAAGTCACCTCAAGGGCGCTGTACAAACTTATAATACATTTCTATAATCTTACTTCTAACTACAAACTAGACAAACCATTATGAAAATTGCATCCACCGGTTCATCGATCACTGGTGCGAAACTATATGTACAATGATTTCACCAATGAACACGATGCTGTTGTAAAATATTATTGTTTACTTAGGGAATTTTAGGTACAGTTCGCACGCAGAGGACATAATTGTGAATACATAATAATATAATGAGCGTATTTTGAAAACAAAAGCAAATTTTATGATGGGCCGTACAATAGTACAAGGATTTGATCAGAATATTTATCTTCCTAAATGTGATACTTTCCTTGGTAAGAGAAAGATGTGTTAGAATTCAAATAATGTTAATCCAATAAGAAAAGTGTGATTAAGGTATATCATAGGCAAAACAAAAATGATACTCTCTAACTAACTAAACTAACTAACTAGCTAACCATCACGCAGTTTCCCCGCAGGGGTAGGCAGAGAGGACGGACCGCCAAACAACTCGGTCTTGGCACACACTCTTTGCCTCACTCACATTCATACATCGTCTCATACATTCTCTTCTATTATTCTGACTTTTGACATGGCCCGACTCAAGTATCTGATTCACTTGATCGTGCCATGTCTTCCTCTGATGACCCCGACTTCTTCTACCATTCACATCTGCGTCGTATATTCTTCTTACAATACTTTCTTCGTTCATTCGCTCTACATGCCCAAACCATCTGAGGGTCCCTTTCTTAATCTTATTCATTATGCTTACATCAGCCTTACATTCTTTGCGTATATCCACATTTCTCACACGATCATACATTGTTTTACCACACATACGCCTCAAGGATCTCATTTCAACAGCATTCAGTTTACTTTCATCCTTCCTCTGCCAGTTCCATGCCTCACTGCCATACATCAGGGTAGGTACCAGGACTCCATTGTGGACTGCTAGCTTCGCGTCTTTTGACAGTGTTTTATTAGCGCCAACGGCATTCAGTCCTCCATTAATGGAGTTACCGGCATTCACCCTTCTTTCAATATCTCTATCAGCCTTCCCATCTCTCGTAAACATACTACCCAGATACACAAACTCATCCACCTGCTCCAAGTATTCATCATTCACATATATATTGCATACTGTTTTCGTACTCTCTCTTTCAAACACCATGACTTTAGACTTACTTACATTCATCATTAACTCATTCTTCATACATACTTAGTTCATCCTAGATACGAGAGACTGTAGATCTTCCATAGTGTTAGAAATCAGCACCGCATCATCAGCATACAACAGGCAACATACTTTCAGATTACTCAATTTCGCGCCCAATCCCACTTCTTTCAATTCTTGCATACAATTATCCATGTACAGATTGAATAACCATGGTGACATTACGCAGCCTTGCTTAACACCTTTTGTGATGTCAAACCACCCCGTAAAACCACCATTCACCCTGACACATGCAACGCTTCCCTCGTACAGAGACGCAATTGCCTGTATGAGATTTGTATTCACTCCATACTTGGACAACACCTTCCATAGCTTTTCCCTGTCTACTCGGTCGTATGCTTTTTGTAGATCTACAAAGGCACAGAAAAGTTTCTGGTTTTTCGCCAGAAACTTCTCTCATGATACTCTCAGATAGGTATATTTTATTTAAGGGTTACCCAAAAAGGTAGGTTTTTAATTTGGACCTAAATTCTGTTGGGTTTGTTATGCTTCTAAGTTCCGGAGGAAGTTTATTCCAAGCCTTAGGCCCAGATACTCCGAAAGCGCGATCTCCAAACTTGTTATTTGGCTTGCATTTTATAAAAATAACAGTTTATAAAAATAATGTTTGATGAAATACATATGTATAAACATTTAACCAATAACAGGTTTTCACTGATGTATATTAAATTATTAGGTTATATTAGTCTGCCTATAGCTGATGATGTTGCTGATCTAAGGGTTGACTGGAAAATACTGGCCCGATATTTTCCGGGACACATAGTTCAGAGATATTCCATCAGTTATAAAAATGAAAATGTCTTTATTACTCACATAAATGTATAGCGCTCTTGATGTGATTTTTCAACTACACATCGCCTTATAATTAATTAATAATCCCTTTGTTGCATCTGAAACTGTTTCCAAATTACAGCTTCAAATGCAACAGTAAATGGACTATAAATTAAACTAAACGAAAACGACAAGGTGTTTGTTGAAATTGGGTGATAATTAGGGGTACGTAAATTTCGCAAATAAAAAATTGTGATTTCGCATTTAAAAAAACTCAAAATATAAAATTTCGCATTTATTTCGCAAAAAAAAAATACAATGTTAAAAACTCAATTAAAGGCTAGCATTGTTGTAATTTCTACATTTTCATCTTTCATTGTTTGCCTGCAATCAGTTACGACAATGTTGTAGATACTAAAGTACCTCTCGGCATCAACACTATTGACAGGGTTATTGAGACATTGAATAGCTGCTTTTGCAAATCCAGGGTAGCAAGATTTTGATGTAACTAAAACTTGCATTACATCCACAGGAGCTTCTTGGCCGACCAATCGAAGTAATTGTCTGTGAAAATGAGAGTACCCGTCAATTACTTCTTCTTGTGGTACACTTTTGAAAAACGGAATTTTTGCGAAGCTTTCCACTATGGAATTTGAATTGACAGAAGAAGATGGCACATTTGCTGCTTCCGATGGACAAAATAATCTGCCAATGTGCTTGTAGCACTCATTTGTTGGATTCGGCCCCATGTGTACCAACAATTTATCCAAGCTCTTTTGAACTGCTGTCTTTAACATCATGCTGTGATCGATAGAATTTTCGGTTGATAAAATATTCATTGTTTTTTCACCAAAAGAGCCTTCACATTGACTTCAAATCTTCTAATTTACTTCACTAAATGTGTGCAAACGAATAGTTTGAACCTTCTAAATTACCTAAAAAGGTGCAAAAGTATTTAATTTTTAAATTTCGCTTTTATTGCAAATAAAATGCAGATTTCCCTTTTATCGCATCTATTTCGTAAAAACGAAATTTACGTACCCCTAGTGATAATATGTGTATGGAAAGATTACAAGGGAAGCAATGAATAACCAATCACTTACCACACAAGCCGTATAATTTTTGTTCTGGTGTTTTATTCCTATGTAACGAAGCCCAAAACAATAAACTACACGTTATATATACAAAGTAGGGCGATGAGGATGATTTTAAAATGCAATATTTTTACTAGAGTTAATGGTAAATATGCATTTGGTCCACCTTACGGATAATACGAAAAGTTTGTGTTGTCGTGAATTTTGATGCACGGATAATACGGAATATTCCTAAGGTTAAACTACGAACGCTGCATGTCATCATAATTTAAAAAAACATCCCAGGTTTTGAATGGTTTGTTTGGCAAAGCAGGGGATGTCTAGCGGGTTTGTGTAATTATGATTGATTGTCTATTAAATAATAACGGTGAAAATAAAATGGCGTTACCGCGTGAGCGATTTAATTTAAACGAAATTAGAATGTTAAATGCATATAAACACACACGAGTTTTTAACTCTCGTAAAGGTAAACATGTCCATTTTATAATTTTAAATATATGTTATCATGTTAATTTAAGAACCTTTATGATTGTAATAAATAAATTTTAAAAAAAAGATTTGAGACATGGAAGCGACCGGTTGGTGTCGTTCGTTTTATTATATATTTTCGTTTTGTGACCATAAAAGAAGGTTTTTTTTTACCGTAATACCTCGAGGTACCGCGGTGGAATAATATATCGTACATTTGTGTTTGTGTTGTGTGCGGCTTCTCAGAGGTAAGTGATTAGTTATTCCTTGCTTTCCTTGTAATCTTTCCATACACATATTTTCACCCAATTCCAACAAACACCTTGTCGTTTTTGTTTTGATTTACAGTCCATTTTCCTGTTGCCCTTTGAAGCTGTAATTTGTAAACAGTTTCGGATGCAACACATATACTGTATTTATTTTCCCTCGAGTACATTCGGGAGTGGTCTTTTCTGCAGGTAAAGTTTGCCTGAGTTATCTCGGGTGGAGTATTCTTAGGCGTAGCCCTAAAGCGGTTAAGTTTTCTCGTCCGAGACGGTTTGTTCTGTGGGGAGAAAACATTATATAGAACATAGGTTCTCAAAGTGGGCGATAACGCCCCCTTGTGGGCTTTGAGACTTTCAGGGGGGCAGTAGAGAAAATTAGGGGGCGTTAAGATGGCACAGTGAGGGCGAGGGTAGTTAAAAAAATATGGTCTAAAAAAGACAATAAAACATGCTAAGCAAAGTAAACTTTAATATTGGTTAATTTTTGTCATTGTATGTATTGTAATCATTTTTATCACGTGTGCGAAAATTCACATATTTCAGTAGTTCGGGAAGTGGATGAAAATTGAACTGAAAGATTCCATTACATTAAATTGGATGATATGAAATTTTTTTTCTGGGTTTGTATATATTTAATGTGAGATGCCTATGCGTTGCTAAACCATTAATCCGATTGCGACGAAACTTTGGTATTTGTGGTATTTCTACCTAATACCATGCGAGCGAAGCCGCGAATCAAAGCTCGTTTATTATATAATATTATCATCTTACATGTATTATTAAGAATTGACACTATATCATGAATACAAGAAGGAAGGATGTAGCAACCCAGTACTTAAAATACAAAAGAATTGCTTTTTAACTTGCTAAACAAAAAGGTAAAACAAATAATATAATATATTTTTAATTGAATTATTGATTCCGTGACAGTTGAATCCCCCCCTCCATAAGTAAAAAAAATTAGGGGGCTCTAGAAAAAAAATATTTTGAAAGTGGACGGTGGAAAAAATAAGGTTGAGAACCTATGATATAAAGCAGTGGTTCTTAACCTTGTTGGAGGTACTGACCCCCATCAGTTTCATATGCGCATTCACCGAACCCTTCTTAATTGGAAATCGAACCGAATCATATAAGAGGTGGGGGTGTGTCTTGACCTCCACTGAACCCGCGAGACTGACTCACCAAACCCCTGGGGTTCGATCGAACCCAGGTTGAGAACCACTGATATAGAGGATACGGCTGATAAAGCCAGTCGAGGGCAGAGAGAGTTGAGTACAACCCACCGTTGTACACTTGAGGGCTTTTGAAGAAGAAGATGTGTTCATTTGATTATTTGTTCGCAGCTGCTGATGCGTGCTGCCCGCGAGTTTGCGCAGGTGGAGCATTGCTCCGACAGCACTGATGCAGGTCTTAAGAAGATGGAGCTGATCGCCATACACCTTGGCCTCCAGAATGAGAACATGCTCAAATCGGCACAACTGCTGGACGAGATTGAAGAGCAGGTGGCTGCCATGCAGCGCTGACTGCCAGCACAACACAACGTCGGTTTTAAAAAATAAATGGTTTTATTTTAGTTTTCCCTCTTTCCACATCTTTGTGATATTTTATTTATATTATAGGAAAAATACATTTATTTATTATTTCCATATGCGTTTGATTATGTTAATCTATGCGGAATGCGGAAACCTATTTTTGTGATATTGGAAAAAATTATTTACTATTTCCATCTGCGTTTTATTATATAAATAAGAAGGTCAGTCATAAAGTTATGTTTCCTATTTTTTTCTACTTACATAAGTTAGTTAGGTGAAAATTTTGAAATTGGTGCTATTCCTCAAACCTTCTTCTACAATCTGCTGCATTAGTAACTTTTTGTGGCAGCAGATGGCAGCACTGTAGTCATTTGCAAAATGGCCGACATCGATGGTCGTATTAGATAGCGTTTTGTGATTGATTCTTGATTGTAGAAGGTGAAATGCCCATTCGCATTCATGAAAGTGTACCATGATGCAACAGTGGATATCAGCACTGCTAGACGATGGGTTCGTCTCTGTAACGAAGCTGAAGGACAAACACCGCTGGCTGACGAAATTGTGCATTGGAGGTTATCCAAGTAAGTGCACATGGTAAGTGGAAAGACAAACATTCCCGGGTTACTTATGTCACAAACGCACGTCTTTCCCGGAACGCACGTCTTTTTCGTCGCGGTGCAATTTTGTTTCTGTTTCCTATTATCAGCGCTTGATAATACCAAAATGGGTGACATTAATGAAATTTTGATTGGGCTTCACCTACTAACGAAAACGATTGAAAGTTTGAGTGACAAAATGTTGTTTTTTGAAAGGGAACAGAATTCCCTTAAAAATTTACTGACAACGTATGTCGGTAGTGTTAAAATGTGTACATGTACATGCAGTGTCTCTTCGTCGAACGCCGCAGGTCAGGCCCCCCCGGACCCGCGCCTCTTGCCTACCGCGCCTACCGCCGCCGCACAAGCGGCCACAACTTTACTACGCTCGTCCCCCTCCGCCCCTCAGCTCTCAACGGGGACCAGCGACGTACAACCGAACAGAGCGGCTAGCCCACCGCCTGCTATCACCCTAGCTGCCTTAGTCGGCCGCCCCAACGCTCGTAAGATTACCACGAGATCTGCTACAAAAAAGAGCAAATCGGATGTAGACCCTCAACCTGCTACAACATCTGCTTCAACGGCATCCTCTGTTCCAGATCCATCGGTAGGGACTCAAACTACCAAAATTGGCCCCAAAGCCTCGACCTCTTCCTCCTATGTTAACCGCTCTACCACCGGGCATACCTCCTCCACCTCCGAGCCGCCAGTCAACAATACCAACGATTGGAAGAAAGTGACGCATAGGAGTAAGAGACGTCCTGTTCTACGTGGCACCGCTCAAGAACCTACCGGTCTGGTTGCCGTCGAAAGGCTGAAGTATATTCATGCTTGGCAATTCGACGCCAGCACCTCAACCGATGACATCGAAAAATTCCTGCGCAGTACTGACAACACTTTAAAGTGTGACGTTGCCAGACTACCGTCTCGGTCCGAATACGCTTCGTTCCGTATCGGAATCCCGGAATCAAAATTCGCCACATTTATGAATCCAAACTTATGGCCAAACCATATTTCGTTCAACGAGTGGTTTTTTCGCAGATCAAACCATACCAACAAACCATAGCCCTTCACGCACAAGAAAGGAACGGAAAGTAACATCTACTCTATCCGTTTACTATCAGAACGTGAGGGGGTTGAACTCGAAAATGAAAGTGTTTAAGAATAATCTGTTTTCTCGATGTAACGTCGATGTACTAGCAGTGACCGAATCCTGGCTAACATCAAGCGTATACGATTCTGAATTATTCCCCGAAAATTACATCGTCTTCCGCAGAGACCGTGGTACGCGTGCCGGGGGTGTTCTTCTGGCTGTGCGCTCAGAATCTGTTCTGCGCGCTGAACGAATATCTTCGATGGATCTTCCTGACGTCGAATCGCTTTGGGTCAAATTAACATTTAATTCATCCACTTTATATGTATGCGTCATTTATATACCACCCCGCTCATCAATCTCAATTTATTCAAGCTTTTTTGAAAAAACTGAAAGTGAGTGTAATCTTCTCCATGGAAAAAATATTTTAATATTAGGTGATCTTAATCTTCCATCTTGCAACCCTAGTGTCTTAAATATATATGACTATTTTAAGTGCTTTTATGGTCTTAAGGAATACAATACAATATGTAATGATTTTAACAACACTCTAGACGTTGTACTATGTAGTACCGAAAACTTTGTAAATTCTGTTGAAAAATGCTATGATCCTATTGTAAATGAAGATAAATTTCACCCATCGTTAACTATATACATATGTTATGCTCCTCCCACCTCTAATCCGGGTACAGATTCTCCTCAGGTCAGGGCAGGGGTTGGAAGTACCTGGCGCTTCCACAAAGGAAACTACCAGGTATTATACCAATTGATATCGGAATGCTCGTGGCAACCTGTCTACCAAAACTCAACAGACGTGAATACTCTAAGTGAAATCTTTTACAATCTAATTTATAATATATTTGACAAATGTATACCGACTTCTACACCCCGCACTTCATCGCTCAGAGTATACCCTAAATGGTACTCTCATCATATTATTAGTAATATAAAAAAAAAATATATGCTACATAAAAAATGGAAAAAAAGTAAACTCCTCGCAGACTACGCTCAATTCTCACATTACCGTAATTTAGTTAAACGTGAAATAAGAGACTCAGAAAAAAATTACTTAAACTCCATCGAACTGTCATTAGCTTCAGATTCCAAACAGTTCTGGACTTATGTAAAGGCGCTTAAAAAATCAAATAACGCATTTAAATCTATGACATTTGATGGCAATGAATTAAATACGTATGATGATATTGCATATAGCTTTGCAGTATTCTTTTCATCTGTCTATAATACTAAACAACCAACTCTCGACGTTAACGCCATCCTAAACACTGAGCAAATAGGTCAGCCGTTCGACTTAGTCAAAATCACAGAGGAGGATGTTAAGACGGCAATATCTGCACTGAGTAAGCCCAACTCAATGGGACCTGATAACATACCTACGTTCATTCTTAAAGGTTGTTCTGACTTTTTTATTTTACCATTGTGTCATTTTTTTAACACTTGCTTAAAAACTGGATCTTTTCCGAACATATGGAAACTTACTAAAATAACCCCGATACATAAAAAGGGTGATAAATGCGATATCCGTAACTACCGGCCGGTTGCAATTCTTTGCTCTGTAGCGAAAATATTCGAAAAAATCCTTCATCGGCATCTGTACAACCATGTCAAACCTCTTCTTGACGATCGTCAACATGGGTTTAGACCTCAGATGTCAGTATCATCAAATCTACTATGCATTTCCGACTTACTATCAAGAACTCTCGACCAAGGAAACCAAGTAGATGTTACATACTTTGACCTTGAAAAGGCCTTTGACAAGGTCGATATCGATGTCCTATTAAAAAAAATAGCTACGTTTGGCTTTTCCAAAAAACTTTTATTACTTTTTGCTTCATACTTCACTAATCGCAAACAATACGTTTTTTATAAGGGTTCTCGTTCTGCTGAATTCCTGGTTTTTTCTGGAGTCCCGCAAGGATCAATTCTTGGACCGCTTTTATTTTTGTTGTTCATCAACGATATTGGTTCAATCATCACTCATTCCTCTTATTTATTATTTGCTGATGATCTAAAACTCTACCGCATAATAAAAAATCTCGCTGACTGTGTCCTCCTACAAATCGATGTGAACTCTGTCGCAAACTGGGCTAAAATTAACTGCTTAAGCTTCAGTGCACCTAAATGCAATGTAGTCTCTTTCACAAGGGCAAAACAGACGATCATATTTGAATATTTAATTAACGGTAACATTTTTCATCGCTTTAGTCAAATAAAAGATCTAGGGGTTACTTTTGACAGCAAAATGACATTCCACCAACACACAAATGACTTATGCAACAGAGCATATAAACTGCTGGGCTTTGTCATTCGCAATTCACGCTCATTTCAAAACCCACTAACAATTAGGCTACTTTACAACTCACTGGTGCTAAGTGTACTGGAGTCGAATTGTATTATCTGGGCCCCATTTGAAGCATCCTATATTTTAAAAATTGAAAGAGTTCATAAAAAATTCCTTCGTTTTTTATTTTTACGCCTCTATGGAACATATCCATATTTATATCCATCGAGATTTATTCTAGGTATGACTAACTACCATTCTCTAGAAACTCGTAGATGTTTTGCGTTGCTAAAATACTTCTTTCAATTAATTAATGGCCTCGTCTCTAACGGTGAGATTTTGGCGCAAATCAATTTATTTGTACCAGAGTCTCACTCTCGGGGACGTCACCATAACATATTATATTGCCGATTGAGTCGCACAAATCTGTACCCGAATTCGCCCGTGGGAAGAGCGATACGCTATTTAAATATATCAGATAAAAATTTCGACATATTCTTCGAAAAATTCAATGAGTTTGTAAGGTTCTTGGCGCTACATTCTCACTGTGAAAATGGTACTATTACAATTAATTAGATAAAATATCTGTAATGTTGTAAATTTTTGTACACAAATAAAATAAATAAATAAATAAATAAATAAATAAATGTAACAGATGGTTACTCCTTCAAGGCTTTTGCAAGGATTTAATTTTTTGAAAGAACGAATCTTTATTTAAGTTTGAACGAATCCAGACCTCCAGTGTCCTTGCATACGGTGTTAGAAAGCAGTATGTAAGTGCTTACATAATATACAAAATGCGAATAATATAAAGAATTTAAAACATAAAGTAATAATTAAAAACAAAAGGCGGCTGCTCGCAAGATATTGGCATCTTGCATATGCTGCAAACATCCGCAAGAAATGATAATAAAAACAAGTAGGTATGGTGAAGAACGCTAATGTCGGGTGAGATACCTCTCTCGTCATGTGGCAGTACCAGCGAGAATGTATATGGCTGTCGGACTGGCCGTGAACGAATCTCAACGTCCGTGTCCTTTAGTCGGCTTCTCGGTTGTGCCTTGACGATAGTGAGTGGGACGTACCCGAAGACCCTCCCTTGTACAGAATCAAGTATTTTGAGGCTCAAGCCCAGAGTTGGCTTGCAAAACTCAATTCTTGAATGTACTTGGGCATTTGTTCAGGTTTAGCAGCTGGTCACTTGAAGAATCTGCTAGCCCTATACAAGACCATAATTCCCTTTCAAAAGTTGACCCCAGCTTATACCTGGTGCATTTGCTTTTAGTTCATTTCCAGAAATGAAACCGTCACCAATGTTTAATCGGTGGGTTTTAATTTTTTTCTTCTAGATTTTCATAGTTAATTGCTCATCTACAGAAAGATTTTCCGTATTTTATATAAATTTCAAATCGAAGTACGCACAAAACTCCTTGTTTGGGCGTGTCTGCTTATCTTTATTTATTTATTTACGGACGAATAGTCCATTAACAATATAACAATAACACAAATAAAAAAAGAGAGATGACAATGGAAGGAGAATACATATATTTGAAGAGCATTGACAAAATACATATAATATAAAAGTAAAAAATATAGAAGATAGTATAATATAAATACATATAATATAAAAGTACATAAGTAGCTTGAAGATGGATTTAAAAGATTTTAAAAAATCACATTGCGTATCGACTGGCGAAAGTCATTTAGGCTTACACCAAAAAATTCAGTGCTTTGATTTGCGTTGACAAGTCTCGACATTCTGGATAAAGGAGAATGGTATCCATAATTAGTAGAATGTTGATTGAGGAACAGCAATTCATTGTTTCGGAGTCTACGGGAAGGGATGTTGAACTGGATGAGTTGTAACAAAGCAGGTGTGTCAGTAATACTGTTGATAATTTTGAAAATGCATATTAGATCAGAGTCCTTTCTACGTTTTTCTAAGGAAGAAATGAAATTCTTATACTTAATGCCCTTAGAGATATTGACATTATTCACTGTACCCTTAAATCGTTTAAAAACTAACCTTACAATGTACTTATCAAATTTTTTTTTCTGTATTGTTTATATCGAAGTAAAACTTCTTTACGCACGCTTGACTTGGGGGGTAAGCTGGTGAATGCGTTACGAAAAAGTGTAATGCAAACGGTAATCGGGCGAGGCGTACATACTGCACAACTAAGGTAAGGCGTACATACTAACCCAAGGTCGTAGGTCACCCCGAGGTCATAGGTCACCCCAAGGTCGTAGGTCTCCCCACGGTCGTAGGTCACCCCATGATCGTATGTCACCCCAATGTCATAGGTCACCCCAGGGTCATTGGTCACCCCATAGTCATATTTAAAAAAAAAAAAAAATTATATACCAATGTCATATGTCACTCCAATTTCATATGTTATTTTATAAGTTAGTGAAGTTTTACTTCAGTCGTGTGGTATAAAGCACACTCGTTTTTTTTTTTTACTTATACTATGTACTATTATAACTTTTAATAACTACTTGCTTCAACCATAACAAAATATTATAAATGGAACTTAACTGGTTTACATTATATTCACCACTTAGTTTACAATGATTGTACATATATAGAACTGTATGTTTCCTAAATAAACTTAAATAAAAAATAAACAGAAGAAATAACTTTTCATTGATGCATTTGATCCCCTCAAATTTAATCCAAGATATTTAGTAAACTTGACGCAATATAATATACATCATTCTTTGTTTTTTTTTTTGCATATGGTGGGGATACTGGAATCCACAAAAAATATTAGCTTTTGTTTCAAGAGTAAAGTATTGCACTTCAAACTCAATCACCTTGATTCTGGCTAGAACACTCTTTTGAGGGTGAAAATCAATTTAAATAGCCTGCATTACTACACTGATTGCAATTCAAAACTTTTTTCTCCGATTACTTGAGATTTTTTTGGTGATCAATTTGATTATTTTCCGCCCACATTATAAAAATCATATCTCCGAATTTTAATATGCAGACATACAAATTGATTGTAGTTCTATATAGTCAATGAATTCTCCTATCTCTTGTCGATTATCACATATTCAGAGGATTTATAAAAAATATATTATAAATATACTTTGTCTCAAAATGTGCCGAAAATCTTTCATACCCTTAATTAACATATTTTTAATGTCATTAAAAGCAGGAAAATTTCCCACAAAATTTAAAGAAGCAATTATAATCCCTATTCATAAATCAGGTTCTAAAAGCAACATTGAAAATTACCGCCCCATCTCAATACTCACGGTATTTAGCAAACTATTTGAGCGCATTGTCTACGATCAAATTTATACTTCAATTGTTTGCAACATTCAAAACCAACAACACGGATTTTTACAAAAAAGATCGGTACTAACAAATTTGGTAAATTTTACCGATTATTTATCGAGCAATATGGACAATAGAAACCAAATAGATGTGATCTATACTGACTACTCGAAGGCCTTCGATAAGGTAAACCATATAATTTTAATTAAAAAATTAATTCAATTAGGCATTCATGGTGACTTACTCCGATGGCTCACTTCATACCTTTTGAGTAGACTTCAATGCGTCTCAGTTGAGGGATCAAAGTCCAGCTTCTTTTCTGTGCCCTCCGGCGTACCTCAAGGTTCTCATCTAGGCCCATTATTATTTAATGTGTATATTTATAATATTCACAAATGTTTTTTACACTCTAATTATCTAGCATACGCAGATGATAAAAAAATATACCTAGTTGTTAAATCAATAGAAGACTGCATTAAACTTCAAGAGGACCTCAACCGTCTTTTTGTCTACTGTGAATTGAATAAACTAGTCATAAATATCTCAAAATGTAATAAAATATCATTTACACGTAATAAAAATAAAATTTCATTTGATTATACACTAAACGGGACACTTATCAACGAAGTTGAATCTATCAGGGACCTTGGGGTAACACTTGATTTTAAATTAAACTTTATCCAACACACTAATGAGATCATCAACAAAGCCAACAAAGTGCTGGGATTTATAATTCGTATATTGAAACCGTTTCGAAACATAAAAACTCTATATTCCCTTTACACCGCATATATCCGCCCACACTTAGAACACTGCACACTGATCTGGACTCCTTTCTACCAAGCTCATATTGATAGGATCGAAAGAATTCAAAAAACTTTTTTTAAACACTTAAATTATAAACTTAACCTACACTTTCTAAATTACACCTATTCTATTAAATTTCATCACTTCAACTCCCTTCATACACAACGATTAATTTTTGATCAAATTTTATTATTTAAAATTCTAAACAATGGCCTGGACTCGCCAGAGCTTGTGAACTTGAACCAATTTAATAAAAATCCATGTTCCTTTAAGATTAACCTGACAATCAAAATTACTTCATTTGCCCACTTGCAGAACAAACCTTAGAAAAAATTCCCCGATTCCTCGAATATGTGCGCAATACAACGAATTATTTCACAGCGCAGACATTTTTAATTTAAACCTTCAGAAGTATCGAATAGAAGTAACGCGTGTGATATTGGATTGATACGGGAGTGGAAGGTATCGAGAGCATCTCATATCCTTATCCTATATTCTCCCTCCCATCTCCCTCCTCTCCCCTTCGTCTCCCCTTCCTAAGCCTAAAATTTAGTTTAATCCGAGGTATTTTAAATAGTGCCATATTGTGGAAAAAAGCGCTCCAGTGGTTAACAATATTTCTCAATTTATTCATTCAAATGATTTTTCAAGGCCGTCCGCTCACGGAGAAACTAAAAGAGAAAATCGAGTGCAGTTTACACGTGGTAGAAGCGAAACTTTACCAAAACAATCTCAACCAATACTTGAAAAATGAGGTCATAATCAAAGCGATCAATGAGCGCAGACCTAGCGTAATTTCAGATTCATATCTCAACCAATAGGAGCCTTTAAAAGTGACATCATAATCAAAGCGGCCAATGATTGCAGTTGATTCGTCGCAGGTGCAGTAATCGTCATTTCTGTTTCATACGAAATCCAAATCACAGCGGGATTATAAAAGTTACACTTCAAATACAGTGTTGTCGACGCAATCGCAATCAACCTCCTGAATAAAACCGATATTTTTCTGATGAGCACTGCTGGTCGTGCAGCAGTCGCGTTTCAGTTGCATTGTTAACAGGTTGCCATGGTAGTCACTGCCAACTGTCGTGTTTTTTGCGATGCGTCGGCAACTGGTATCATTTAAGTTTCTCCATGATCGAAGACCCTAAGTTTCAGAATGTTTCGATTTTTTACGTTGGCACATTATTTCGAAACGAATTGTTTAATCGTATTCTGCGCTAATGTTGACACATAAAATTCTGCGAAATGAACCTTTCTTCACCATCTATTTAAACAAAACTCATTGTATTTTGTTACCGCCCTTATCTATGGCCAGGGGCGTATAACTCTGTCAAAATTTGTGTCCTGTGACCATAAATAACTCTTACTCTAGCGAAAGTGCCACACACCACAGACAAAGCTGAATTTTAGATAGGTCTGTAATTTTGATTTTCGCCATCTCTCGCTCTCTGCGTGTGTCAGAAAGAGATGCTCATACACCTACGTCACTAAAAAAAAAGGTACCAAATGTATGTATTATTTATGGTACCAAATGCACGAAACCGCACACCGCACTATCTACAGGAAATAGACTTGCATCTATGGATTTGCCATCCGCCATGTTATGTTTATTTAGGGACGCCGTTGCACGTTGTTTTAATAATTTGCCGATGAACATATTTTATTCAAAAAATGCTTACATGAATTCTAGAGGTGAAACAAGTGTTTAGTGTTGATCAAGAAATCAGGTAATTAATTACATAAAACATTATTCACCTTAATTTATCTGTAAATCAATATTTGAGGTTAAAATATAGAGGTGTTTTGGTTTTATCGTAAAGGCAAGCTTATGGGTACTAGTGGTTAATGTTTTTCCATATTTCGTTTCAGAAAATGTTCTACCGCCTCATAAAAACGTTTTTAACGTATCAAAGCCTATACTTTAGGAACATTTCACAACATTGTTAACGTCAGATTTGTGACCATCATTGTGAGATCATACATTGTGGCTGGGGATGCGATGATGTCGTCTCTCACCCGGCATGCCGCTTGAAGTCCCGAAAACCCTCTGGACAGAAGGAGAAAGACTCATCCGTCGATCGTCTTTCACCCCAGAAGATAGGCGGAGGCTTGAAACGTCAACGTTAAAAATGCCCATCTTATACAAGACTTCATACAAGACCTCATACAAGGTAAAATTGATAATGCTTTAAAACAAACTATTACACTGTTTCCCTGCAGGATAGGCAGAGAGGACGGACCGTCAAACAACTCAGTCTTCGCATACACTCCTTGCCTTGTTCAATTTTACTTTCAATGTATGTGGGGTATTTAAATGGTAGCATTCAATACAAAATGTTGTTTAGTGAACATAAGTTTATCAGTTGTCATGCTAAATCTTAAGTAATATTTGAGATACAAATATTGTAAAAACTGTTTTCAATTTCAGGTATAACAGGAACACCAGAGGAGAGTTCAACGTCCCAGCTGAAGATGTGTCGCATGATTCCAAAGAAAGGTGACTGTTTATTTCTCTATTTGTTATGATTACTTGCACATACATAGGGTCAAATAATGCTCGTAGAGCTTTAGTTTAACCTCTCGTTCTCCACCATAAAGAAAGAAAGGCCCCGTTGCAGATGATTATTAACAACTTGCTCTCCGCCATAAGCCTCTCACTTATTTGGACTCACCGAACTCATGTAAACCGACTAACACATACTTTTCTGACTCTTGAAGTGGCCCGTCGCATATAAACTTTGTTCATCACAAGTATTCTATGTTCCGTTCCCAAACTTTGTTCAATGTGACATATTTATTTCAGAAGACATGTTGCAGTTTTTTTATCAGTTGTCATGCCAAATCTTAAGTAATATTTGAGATACAAATATTGTAAAAACTGTTTTCAATTTTCAGGTATAACAGGAACACCAGAGGAGAGTTTAACGTCCCAGCTGAAGACACGTCGCATGATTCCAAAGAAAGGTGACAGTTTATTTCTCTTGCTATAATTACTTGCACATACGTAGGGTCAAATAATGCTCGTAGAGCTTTAGTTTAACCTCTCGTTCTCCACCATAAAGAAAGAAAGGCCCTGTTGCAGACGATTATTAACAACTTGCTCTCCGCCATAAGCCTCTCACTTATTTGGACTCACCGAACTCATGTAAACCGACTAACACATACTATTCTGACTCTTGAAGTGGCCCGTCGCATATAAACTTTGTTCATCACAAGTATTCTATGTTCCGTTCCCAAACTTTGTTTAATGTGACATATTTATTTCAGAAGACATGTTGCAGTTTTTGCTGTGAGGTGGCTGAAATATATCCACGGAAGGTATTTCATATTTTTGTATAAAGCATTTTGTGTTTTTGTAACACTTATCCATTGTATTTGTGAAAATAAAATAATATTTAAACATGTACCCCGAGTTTTCATTTTTCTAATGCAAGCAGAATTTCAAATTTTGCCGCTCTAAAGCATTTTTATTTTTTATATTATTTATTGGGCTAATGAATCCATGAAGTAGAACAGAGCGATTATATTGTCTATGGTAGACAAATAAACTTCCTCTATCTTTTAGTCAATTCGCGCCACGCAAGTCATTTTGACAGTTAAGTTTGACGACCAAGTCACTAGTATGGAGAAAGCCCGAAGATATCGATCTAGGGGTTAGTATATTTATGTCTATGGCCAATGGCTACTGACTGGTTTATTTATGTGACAGTTTGACATTGACAGATAAGATATATGGTGACGAAATTGAAGAAAACAATGTTTTTATTGTTTTTCGCGCTTCTTTTGACGTCAAGTTTTATATTGTGATACGTTTTAACCTTCATTACAATTAGTTACGACTTTTTAAACTAGTACTGATTGAAGTGCATACAATCGTGACAATGGAATCAAGCTTAAAGAATTTAATACAATCTTTCGTGTTTCTGGACTTGGAAACTACAGGATTTCCTTGGCAAGAGAGGAATCAAACCCAGATAACAGAGCTGGCGATGGTGGCCGTAAGCCGGCATACTTTACTCAACACCACCCCTGGGAAATTACCCAGGGTTCTTCAAAAGTTAGTCTTGTGCTTCAAACCCAACCGTGAAATTAACTCCAAGGTTACAGAGGTAACCGGTCTTTCTAACCAACTTTTAGCCAATGAGAATGCTTTCAACCAGGCGGCTCTTGCGATGTTTAACAACTTTTTGTCGAATCAACTAGCGCCTGTGTGTTTAGTTGTGCATAACGGCTTCAAATTCGATTACCCTATTCTCAGCGCTCACATCCAGACGTCAAGACAGGAACTAGTAAAAGATATAATGTGCATCGACTCCATCATAATGTTTCGAGAAATCTTAAAAATCCCGCCAGTTTTAGCGGATATACAAAACACAGCTTCCGACGAATGGAGCTTGGAAATAGACGAAACGGATCTGGCGAACATCGAATTTCTGGAGCAACAATATTCGTCTTCTTCGGAGCTAGATTGTACTCCAGAAAAGCGTTCTGCAGTTTCTTCTACAACGTGTTCTCCTGTTAGTGCGAACGTGAAGAAAGTAATAAAAAAAGCTGCCAAGGCGAAAAAGATCGGTCCGAAGTTGTATAATCTTAAAGCGATTTACGAGTATCTTGTTGGGAAAGAACCAATTGATGCCCATAGAGCGGAAAACGATTGTCTCTTGCTCTTGGAAAGCTGTGTGGCGCGTGCAACGGAGGTTGTGGACTGGTGTGACTCCAATAAGGTTCCGTTTAGCGTTTTGCCACCGATGCAACCCAGAAAGAAGTTTCCTAACATTCAGTATAAGAACAAGGAACTTTTTGTTACTAATCAATGACTTCACACTGCGACTGGTGCTTTTTTTTTAAATAGATTTTTTACATTTTTATAGATTTACACACATCATTTTTATGCTGATCAAAAATTCACTTTTAAATGATTTTATTATGTTTATTTAATTTTTATTATCTAACTAGTGAATACCCGACATGCGTTGCAATGCCACATATAGAAATAAATTGTTTCTCCCTGTGTGTTACCTTCCCCGTCTTCTATCCTCCGGCGATAAATTAAAATCGGTAAATATTTACAAAACACTTAATATCAGTTAGATAATAATGGAAAGTAAGTATTTAAGTTTTCAGAATTGGAAAATAATGCATGTTAATAGTTATTTCTTTAAAATTAAAATCGATTATTCACTTGGCGGCTATTGTCATTGACGTCAAAATTTTTAGGTTAGTTTTCTTTTTCTCTTATTCTTCTCTATAGCCTGAAAAACTATCATCAAATAGTATTAATATGCTTGCATCTGCGTGGTTGAATTCCAGAACCCGACTTCCATTGCATGTCCGACGCCACGCCTTATGTGCCGCCCCACACATAACATCTGTGTTTGTGAAATTTCAAGCAAAGCTACCATTGTAATTCGGTTTTTAATTCAAGAATCTGCCAAAAGATGTCACTACTTCCGTAAGCAGCTCGCATACTAACGTTTATTCCCTACATATAAGTACTAGGATGTATAGGCGGCTATATGCAATATAATATATTACATATGGCATCATTGCGTGTCTCGGTTACTTTGTCACGGTAACATTGTCTCGGTGACTAGCTGTCACTGGATCACAGTGGATCCGAGGAACTGGCTATTTTTGGATCCGAGGAACTGGCTTTTTTTGGATCCGAGGAACTGGCTATTTTTGGAACCAGTTCCTACTGGATTTATAAAATGGTCACCAACACTTAATCTGGGCGAAGCTAAACTAAAAGTCGCCCGCAGCAGCAAAAACCTGTAGAGCGGGTTTTCAACCGCTGGTTTTAATATTACTATGTCAAAACATGGCGTGAAGAAAAGATGTCAAATTGTCTGTTTTTTTAGTGAAATAGCTACTAAAATGGATTATTTTCCATTTCTGGAAACTGAAATAGTTACTTATCATTATTAACTAACTGTCATGTCTCTATTTTGTAAATATTTACCAAAATTTCATAAAGCCAGAGCTCACATCAAATCCCCAAAGTTTTATCGCTTTCGGATGAATGCTTTAGGAACGCATAAGGGACAAACAAAAAAACATTCATTTTTATATATTAAGATTACAAAGTACAGTAGTTTATTCGCAGTCCTACTCACTAGGGATTCCTGTTCCGAGACGGACTGTAAATAGTTGTGTTGGTGTTACATCATGATTTCCTCATCTATATGTTTGTTGACATCATGATTTCCTCATCTACATGTTTGTTGACTGTAGTTTATGTTGGTGTTAATTCATAATTTTTATGATTACTTCTCATTTTTACTTATATATTGTTTTTTATCTTGTTTATCAATTTTGTATCATGGAATTTATGATTTTTCAATGTAAGTATTTAATTTTGCAATGTTCAGGAGATTTGAGGTTTCATCCTTGATCAGTAAGGTATTCGGTCTATTCAACCACTTTTTTTACTATTTGGTATTTGGCTGAATATTGCGAACCATTCAGCCGAATACCGAATACCAAATGATGGAAAAAATGCATATAAATTTAATATTTAACATTTATTGTCCTCACTACAAATTTCATAATATTCCCAAATAGGTGATTTTTTTATTAAATGGTGCCATTTTGTAAAGCTTTTCGCGAACAAACAGACGTGATACACACTATAAGTAACACAATTTGATGTAACAATCAACAAATAATGCGCGTTGTGACACTACCTAATCGTAAATGAAACAAATACGTAGTTACCAAACGCACTTCAATGATGCCGGTCGGAACCTGTAACCCGCGAAATTTACAAAGTGTCGCCGAATATTCGGTATTCAGTTTTCGGCAAAATCACTATTCGTGGCATCTCTAATTATAACGCCGAATATATAAAAGTTTTTAAAAAATTATTTTGAAGGGGTTCTTATAGGTGCTTTCGAGATTATTCTTATTATTATTTTTGTGTTTTAACGAGCGCTGCATGGTAACATAGATTTTACTCAGGGTTTTTGATTTCATTATAATCTTAATACACCATTTCAGAGTGAATGGGACTCTATAGAACACTGTCTCCTTGCTTCATTCATATTCATACATCGTCTTTTATTCACACAACCCGAATTAAATATTTGCTTCACTTGATCTTGCTACGTCTTTATGGGATGTCCCGGACTTTTACTCTCATTTACTTGCGTGTCATATATTCTCCTGAGTCTTTATCCGTCCATCTAAACATCCCTTTCTTAATTTCGTTCATTATGCTTACATTAGTCTTGCGTATGAATCTCTACACTCGTAATAAATATTTCAATTAATATGCCTCTGAAATCTCATTTTATTCTACTTTCGTCCTGCCAGTTCTATGCCTCACTGCCAATCATAGTTAGTATCATAACTCCATTGTGGATTACTACTATTTTATTTACTATATTTTTCCCCTCAACCAGTCTCTCTCGATCCGGACCGCCATGCAGTAGGTGGACAGATGCATCCGCCGCCAAGATTCAGACAAATCTCACCTCATGAGCTCGGGCACCCCTGCCAAATCATCAAACTTAGCGAGCCACTTGGCAGGTGTTGGTTATCCAATAAATGGTTTCAGGGGCGGCGGTATCCACACCCGCCTCCCAAAATTTGACAAATCTCAAGCGAAAGCTACTCGAATTTGGTTAGCATCGCTTTTGTGTGATACTTACCCAAATTTGGTTAACTCTAGTTAGGTGATTTTTGTGAATTAAAATGAATTTATTTTTAACCTCTCGCTCATCCACTAATATATCTAGTCACTAAGTTGATTATAATCTTTTATCAAATACCAAAAGATGTCACTAATGTTCCTCTCGCGGAATATTTCCATATAATGTTTGGAACCACGAAGATGCCATTTTTAATTTTTCTTCACAATTAAACATCTGTTTACATGTTACAAATTGCTCAGTTTGTCTTTGACTATATACCTACATTTCCAATAGACCATACACAACATACAAAAATAGTAATATTCAATATTGCCCCAAATAATTATAACATTGGACAATTTCTAGAAACATACAATCATTATCATACATCTCCCTCACACGTATAAAGAAAATGAAACGTTATTCCCGTCGCCGTAGCTGAGCCGTATTAAGATATATCTGTTTCCTCCAAAGGAAAAAAGTGGTACTTTGAAGGAAACAGTCGCACATATTTTGTGTGTCTCATCCTTTGTCTCACCATTACTTAATGTGTAAGAAAGAGCTGCAGCATTATAGCGATAAGGAACTAATGTTTATTGCCGTCAATGACACCTCTATTAAATTCTTTACTCTGTGCTATTGCTAAAGAAGGCTACTAGAAATCTGCCTAATTCGCCAATTTTCACTATCTACATATTTTGATAAACATGGAATTTATTATGATTTGTTATCATAATAATCTATAGCCAATATCTGACAGTGACAAAGGATGCCATTCGCAGTAGTCAACAGCCATTGTTTGCAGTTGTTTTTATTTATTTCTCTTAAGTTTATCTTTAACCTGAAAAAATTTAAATATTAATTTTAAATTCAACAAACTTAATCATGGCGACAGGACAAGGTACAAAATCTATCATACAGACTTTTGTATTTCTGGATTTGGAAGCTACTGGACTGCCTCGAAATGAGGGGAATCAAACGAAGATAACAGAGCTGGCTATGGTTGCCGTAAACCGAAAAGTTTTACTCAAAACACCGGCAGGAAATGTTCCAAGAGTTCTTCAGAAGTTGGTCTTGTGTTTTAGACCTAACCGTTTAATAACTTCCAGGGTAACGGGACTGACCGGCCTCTCAAATGATCTTTTGTCCAGTGAAAATGCATTCGACAAGTCGACAGTTGTCATGTTAAACATTTTCTTATCGAGTCTAGAAGCTCCTGTGTGTTTAGTTGCGCATAACGGTTTAAAATTTGACTACCCCGTTCTTCGTACTCACATCATAGAGGCAAGCAGTCATGTAATTAAAGACATTGTGTGTGTCGATTCCTACGTAATGTTTCGTGAATTGTTTGAAGTAGGAGGCGGGCCGAACTCTTTCGGTCTAAAAGCTATTTATGAATATCTCCTTGGGAAAAAAGCAATTGATGCGCATAGAGCTGAGAATGATTGCCTCTTGCTCTTGGAGTGCTTTGTTGCACGTTCGGCGGCAAATGTTACTTTCTGGTGTGACCGCAACATGGTTCTGTTCAACTCCGTACCGCCGATGCGACGCTGAGTTTGGAGTTTCGTAAATTTCAGATTCCATGTCGATAAGTTCACCGTACAACTTTGAGTGACTATTGAAATTTGTGCGGCCTGTAGAGAGATATGTATTATGAATTTTATATAAATTATATCTGTTTTTAAACAGATATGAAATTATGTGTACTTGAATTGTGTTAAAGTGGAATCAAATTAAGATAGAATTATGATAAAATTTCAACTGATGAAAGTGGTTTTGTACCAAACGTGCATAAACGGATGCTTCTATATTCTGACAGCAACATTATACCAGGAATAGTAATTATAATACATTACATCATCCCTAGCATGGAGGGTGAAATATCATAAAAAAACTATATGTACTTTCGATTTTTCATGTATTAAATAAATATATCTCCAATTTTCCTATACATATTATGGTACTATATTTTTTACACTGTATTTATTTTGTATAACGTATCCACCTTGTAAAAAAGAATTAAGTCTATTAAATTTGTTTGAATGTATTGATTTTGTATTTATATATATTAAGTTTGTAATTTTATGTATTTATGTACAATAATTTCCAAAAACAGGTGTCTTGGTTTATGCATGCCGGGATGGTTCCCGGCATGCGTTGCCATAGCATTTAATAAAGAAATTGTTTCTCCCTGCGTGTCTTTTCCTATTCGTCCCGTTCCCCTTCCCCTCTCGCATTCCCACTCCTCCTCCCCCACCTTACCTCTCCCCACTCCTCACCTATTTCAATTTTTTTTATACAAATTTCATAATGCCAGAGCTTACAAGTAGTTTATAAAAACCTAGTCCTGACAATAACGAATGAAAAAACAATTATCCTTCCGAACTGCACCAAACTGCACCGCAACTGAAGTGCGCATACATACACTTCGGCGATTCATTTTTATTTATATAGATCATAGGTTCTCAACGTGGGCGATAACGCCCCCTTAGGGGCGTTTCAGACCTTCAGGGGGGCGGTAGAACACCAAGATAAAATAGGGGGGCGTTTCAGACTTTCAGGGGGGCGATAGGAGACCTCAGAGAAACCCATCCCATTATGGGCCATCCATCCACAAAAATTTTCCCTATCCCATTAAACCCCCTCTGTTGTGGTAAATATAACCCCATCGTAGTATCCCATTATGCCCCCTCCGTAGGCAAATGTAACCCTGTCGTGGTATCCCATTACGCCCCCTCCGTTGTGGTAAATGTAACCCCATCGTGGCATTTGTTAACGAGGTACATAAGATCTTTTTTTTTTAATAACTTAATGAGTTAAACCTCAAATTGTAATATTTAATCCTGAAGACAATATTAGCGACTCTCAAACGTACGGTTTAAATCCTAGAAGCCACCATATCTTGTTCTAATTTTTTTGTTTCAAATGTTCATTTGAAAGTCGCTAGTATTATCTTCAATGATTTAATATAAAAGAGTGTAGAGGTTTTTAAAATTTATTTTTGCATGGACTGATAAGAATTTTGTGATACGAATGTTTAGATTATTTGTCACTATTCAACCAATAATAATATTAATATGTATATCGACTTTGAAAAAAAAAATTATGGTCAATTCCATTCAAATGTGTAATTATACGAATTAAAATTATATGTAAGTATTGTATGATCAATGTGACTGAAATTATTAAAAACTTTTGGTTTGGCTGTAAAAATGAGCATCAATATTTGCACAATAAAAATAAATTTAATCTAATACTTACTGAAATGTTTAGTTTATTTTTGTACTTTGAACAACTAATACATGTATAGTTTTTTTAGAATTTAAATAAGACTGTAAAACAGTGCTTCTTGGTTTTTTGTGTCCAGTGCAATTTTTTAGTGTTTGAAATATTACAAATCATTAAAATGATTAATTAATTTTTATATTTTGTTTATGGATTGCTGAATATTTTTTGTTAATATAATTGATTAATTCTTACTTTCAAAATAATACCAAATATCTGAATGAGCATGAACAATTTTTTTTTGTATTAAAAAATCTAATTCGGGTAAAAAAAAGTTCAGATTTGTTTCCAAATTTGAATATTTTGTTACACCATTTAGTTATACACTTTTACAAGTTTGTTATAATTTACTTACCTTATTAATTTTTGCATCTCTAAGCAAACCGATTTGTAAATGGTTCAGTTAAAAACGAAAATTCAGATCCTGTGCAGAAAAGTCCCACAATGAACTGCGCAGCTAACCGTTCTTACTTTAGTAAACCTTACTTTTCTGCAAAGGGTCTGGTTATTTCAATGTGCGCTCTTCGCGGTCAACGTACGACTAATGTCGTTGTTTATTCAAAGCATTTTTGAACCTTCCTGGTGACAAAAATATGGTCACATAGTTGGCCTCCAGTTTGTCGAAATGATACGCAGATTTCACGTTAGGGCAAATATATCAATTTGGATGTCTATTGATATACATTTTTTTAAACCGATTTACAATTTTTAACCCAGATTTTCACATTATAAAAACTAATCATTATTTTGATAATATTCATTATTAAGTTATTATTAATCATGATATCATTAGGGATAAGAATTTGAATGAACAAGTCAACATTCAACCACATATGTTTGAACGAAATCGACAGCCATCTTGACTGTCAGTTTGTTGGCATTTTTTCAGGATGGTGTTGATTTCATAGGTGTTTGATTTACATATAAATATGTATTATAATACATTATATCTAATGATTTTTTAATATTCTATATGCAAAGACAAATAAATATATTTTATAAAAATGATATTCTTTTATTTTATGTTATTTTTGTGTTTTCTATATGAGTATTTTCATGTCCAGCTTTGGAAAAAGGCTTCCCTCAAATGTTTGCTGACTTATCGGGTTCGAGGGGTGAGGTTTGTCTAGGTCTTGGTGGTGAATGCATTTGTCCACCCACTATGTGGCGGGCTGGATCTAGAGAGATTTGTTAGAACTTTCCACCGGACTCTCTTGACCAATCACCTTGCACCGCAGTGGGAGGGACGGATTCATACGACATATTGACCCTCAGATTCCTACCCACCCCTCATACTTTTTTCCCACCCAGAACTTCCTCTCCCTAAAAAGATCCTCCACACAGCATCCCCAAAGACAACACAGGCCCTGATGGATTTTTTTCCTTCAGGGCCTCATACTTGGAGCTAATGTAAAAAAAGTAAGAGCTATTTTACCTCATTTATGCTTTTATTGTTTTTTTTTTTTATTTGTTGCAAGTTTCGTAAACATTGGAAATTTTTTGTATAAAATACAGGGTAATTATAAAAAAATATAAGAAAAAGTTTTTCAAAAAAGTCTTAACAAAAAATCCCACAAATTCAAAAGCCTGTGCGTGGATATTATAATTTAAATTTTTTTTCTTAAAATCTTTATTTTATAAGAAAAATATTTGATAAACTGTCTAAAAATTTCTTGCTAGTTCTGAGAATTCTTAAATTTATAACCTGTCCAAAATTTTTCCCCAATTTAATGATATTTGTAGGCGTATAGAAAACACATAGAAAATAGGTTTTTTCAATATAATTAAACTTTAACAAACTTTTTAATTCCATTATTACAATAATGTATAATAAACATACAGTAAAAAATATTATGGAACTTCGTGTATATAAATAAAATTGGGTTGTAACCAATGTTTACATCATGTGAACATATTATACAGATATCATGCATAAAAAAAATAGGATAGGCTGCTAACAATAACACTCCTAATGCAGATGGTGATAAGGTTTAAATTTCCATTTAAAACTAACCGCCTGTTTTGATTTATTCGTTGAAAAACATTGCCAAAAACGTCTTTTATTTTATTTTGCGAAGCTCAGGCACAAATATTAAAATGTTTTATAATAATTTTGTAAAGAATTTAATTTTCCACATTATACAATAAAAACATAACCGAAAAGGGGTTCGTAATTATGAGATTTTGAGCTTTTAAAGCAGTTTTTAAAGGCCTGATACTTTATATTTTCTGAACTAACTAACTAACTAACCATCACGCCGTTTCTCCGCAGGGGTAGGCAGAGAGGACGGACCGCCAAACAACTCGGTCTTGGCACACACTCTTTGCCTCACTCACATTCATACATCGTCTCATACATTCTCTTCTATTATTCTGACTTTTGACATGGCCCGACTCAAGTATCTGATTCACTTGATCGTGCCATGTCTTCCTCGGACGTCCACGACTTCTTCTACCATTCACATTTGCGTCGTATATTCTTCTTACACTGCTTTCTTCATTCATTCGCTCTACATGCCCAAACCATCTGAGGGTCCCTTTCTTAATCTTACTCATTATGTATACATCAGCCTTACATTCTTTGCGGATATCCACATTTCTCACACTTCTCAAAGGCAAATAAGTGTTCTACTTGTAGTATTTAATTGAAACATCCAAAATATTTCTAAGCGATATAATTTTCAAACCAAAATCACATGATTTTGCATTGCTTGATAGTGCATCACCTTAAGAGGAATCCTGGTCGCTGAGAATTTTGAACAATAAGTATTTTACCAAACTGTTGCTATCACTATCTATTTATTTATTTATTTTAGGGAAATCAACAGTCTACAATTCGATTAATTTATACACACATAATTTACCTAACTGAGAAACCAATTATAGACTTCCTCATTATACTATTACATTGTGTATCTAGAAATTAATAATTAACTCAAACTGAAATCTTACAACAACTAAAAGTTATTACAATATATAACAGGTGTTAGGTAGTAGATAATATATGTAATTACTAGACATCAGATTATATGCACTAACAAAGGAGCCAAAATATGCACTAAAAAAGGCCGAAATATGCACTAAAAACTCTTGATATGCCTAAAATATGCACAATGCAAAATCAAAAAACCATTTTTATTTTAATATATTTTAATTAAAGACGATACAAAAACAGCGAAATATTCTTAAAATTATGCATAGTTTTTGTGACAATATACAATTAAGTATTTTTCCAAATTTTCGAGCAAAAATTTTTGATATTTGTCATCCAAAACGCCGAAAACGACTTCTCTGCATCAACTGACGTCATCCGACAAAATTTAAAAAAATTTGCGCCATTTCTGGAGATACCTGTTTATGCAGGGTATGTATGACCTGTGCCGTTGATGTAGGCATTAATGTTCTTCATGTCTTCAAGACTCGGATTTTTAAACAAAATAACATCTAACTTTTCACGAATCTTTTCTGATATTGAATTGTGAAGAGCGTTGGCGAGTTCAATCATTGTTTCCAGTATTTCTATTGATTTAAATAGAGGAAGGTTTTTTGTTTCCAATTTCTCTATGGTATCTGGTAACTTGTGGAAATGTGTTGAGATGAGGGCGATATTTTGTATAATGGATGCGTCTTCAAATGCTAAATATGCACGATTGGGAAAAAAAGGCTAAAATATGCATTAACTCCGTAATTAGAGAGTTATATGCATTTGCATATGCAAATATACAAATGCATATAATCCGATGTCTAGTAATTACATAATATATTATTACATTTATGCAGTTTTGTACCCCTTTAATACACTTTTGATAAAATTTTAATATTTACTTTCATCACAATTTTAGATATTATCAGAGATAATGTTATTATATGTTGAACACAGTCTTATAAAGCAAGCATTTTGGTTTGAATTTTTACAGCGTTTTTCTTTAAAAATATTACACGAACGTGTGTGCCGTGTAAGTACTTTAAAATCTATTCTGTTCAATAATTCAGGACAGTCGGTTATGTTATTTACGATTTTATATAGCAACAACGCATCTGAGAATTGTCTGCGTACACTCAATGCACCAATTTTTAAAAAATTATTTGTATCAAGATAATTATTAAAATCGATTGTGCGATTTGTAAGAAAGGTATTTTATGAATTTTTTCTGAATCAATTCAATTTTGTTTATATGTACTGCATAAAATGGTGACCACACAGTTGATGCAAATTCTAGATGAATATCGCTCTTATTACCCTAACTACTGAGCAAAAAAAACAAATGTACCTCAGGCTGATAATTAACTAACTAACCATCACGCCGTTTCTCCGCAGGGGTAGGCAGAGAGGACGGACCGCCAAACAACTCGGTCTTGGTACACACTTTTTGCCTCATTCACATTCATACATCGTCTCATACACACTCTTCTATTATTTTGACTCTTGACATGGCCCGATTCAAGTATCTGATTCAATTGATGGTGCCATGTCTTCCTCGGGCGTCCCCGACTTCTACCATTCACATTTGCGTCATATATTCTTCAGGTTGATAATACCTAACTTAAATCATTTAAAAAAAAAAAAAAACATTATTTTTTTTATTTATTTATTATAAAGAAAAAGTAATACAATATGACAAAATAAAAATATTTTACAGAAAAAAGAAAAGTCCCAATAAACTACTTTTTAGTAAATTTTTAATTTTTATAAGAAAAACTTTCTTTTTATACTTTTTTGAAGGTTATTCCCATCAGTGAAATATATCATATTAGAATAAATTAACAATAATAATCTAAACGAAAATATGAAAGAGTACAAGACACAGAAAAACAGAAAAAGACAATCGTCGCAACTGGGACTCAAACCCAGATCTCTCCAATTAAATTTAATTAATTGACAATTAATTAAATCATGAAAATATGACATTGACAATTATGACGTTTTGACAGAAGGTGGCAACGGCGAAATTGTTTAACGCACTCGTCCCGGTTAGCGGAGAGGTCTGGGTTCAAGTCCCAGTTGCGACCATTGTCTTTTTCTGTTTTTCTGTGTCTTGTTCTCTTTCATATATTCGTTTAGATTATTATTGTTAACTTATTCTAATATGATATTTTTTAGTAGTTTGTCAATGGGTGCTTTTACTTTGAAGATATAAATAAACTTATTTTACTTTATTTTGCAGTTAGACTTTTGTTTTGTATTAAGAGTTCTAATACAAATTATTTCTTTCGGCGAGCCAATTCTTCAACACAATATTTGTTTTACCATTTGTACATTTTTTAATTTCGGCAAGTAACATATTTAAGCAATTTGGTATCATGTAGTCCAGCATTATTTGTCCATATTTGTTTAAGTGCTTAGGTACAATTAGTCCTTCATTTAGCGAAAAGCGAGTATTGTAAATGTAAATTGTATTAAAAACATAAGTAAGAAAAACTCAAGATTTATCAATAATAAATTTCAAGATTTAAAAGAAATAATAATAATAATATAAGCTGATAGTTCAGAAATGCACAAAATTATTTGCAAGGCAGATAGAAATATTTCACCATTAAATTTATACGACGAGAATGCCAGCATTCTTATAAATACCAACCAGGAATTATTAGATTCCTGGTCAAATAAAATTCTTCACGCAAAACACTTCAATTATCTCAACCAAACATATGTTGACAAATTTTCGTCAAACAAATGGTTGAGTATTGGAGAGTTGAGCGCAGAAATAGAAGGCTCTATGCTTGCCATACAAGATAGAGTCATTAATACTAAAAATTATAGGAAGCATATCATCAAAGATGCAAATCAAATTGATGATTTATGTAGAAAATGTTTGGCTTTTCCGGAAACTATAGAACATATTATATCGGGATGTTCTGTATTAGCGCCGTCCGAATATACATTTAGGCACAATCAAGTTTTAAAAATAATTCACCAAAGTTTGGTAATTAAACATAACTTGATTGACTGCCGTAATGTACCATATTATGAATATGAACCAAATTCATTTTTAGAAAATGAATTTTATAAAATTTATTATGATAAAACTATTCTGACAGACAGAACAATTAGTCATAATAGACCCGATATAGTTTTACATGACAAAATTAAGAAAATAACTTATATCATTGATGTCGCTATTCCAAATTCTTGTAATATTCAGAAAACTGTTTCTGAAAAAATAAGAAAATATACAGATTTAGGAAATGAAATTAAAAGAATTTGGCATTCTCAGACTATAAAAATATTACCATTTGTTATTTCGGCTACTGGCATTATACCTAGCTCTCTCATTCAAAATTTAGGCGTATTAGATTTGTCAAAAAATTTGTACATAAAAATGCAAAAGTCGGTCATTTTAAATACATGTAGGATTACGAAAGATTTTTTAAATATTTATATTGAGGGATCAGTAGGATTTATCGGACCAGTTAGGATTTCATCAGAGCCGAACCCTCTGATATGAAAATATCTGGAGTCGGTGAAATATTTTCCCATTATGTTTCTGGTGGATTGACGTATTGTTCTTGTATTGTTTTATTCTTAAATAGTGCACTTACATTGCGTTCATTTACTAGATATTCATTTGTGGAAAAGTGTGTGGAAGGGTTTAGTCTTTCATTTGGGAAAGATTCAACCCGGACATAAAATCTGGAGCACCGTAAATTATAAAGTAGTCAGACGTTTATGCCTTTACTTTATAATTTGGTATAAACGTCTGACTACTTTACATCCCCTTTTGGCAAAAAATCTTTCAAAATTTGTCAGAGAACCTCAAAATTTTCCAAATTTTCTAACTAAGGGCATTACTTATATGTTGCCTAAAAGCGAACATATTAATAATCCCTCTCAGTATAGACCCATTACATGTTTACCGACAATATATAAAATTTTAACCTCTTGCTTGACAGATTTAATATACACTCATTTAGATGAAAAAAATGTTTTATCTGAACAACAAAAAGGTTGTCGCAGAAAACATATGGGATGTAAAGAACAATTAGTTATTGATTCTGTAATTCTAAAACAGATTCAAACCCAAAAACGTAATTTACATATTTGTTATATAGATTACCAAAAAGCTTATGATAGTGTCCCGCACTCGTGGCTGATAAAAGTTTTAAATATATACAAAATTAACCCAATTATTATTAGCTTTTTGGAAAAAATTATGGCATTTTGGAATACCGATTTGCTTTTGAATTTGAAAGATAAGAAAATTATAGTACCGGGCATTTCAATAAAAAGAGGGATTTTTCAAGGAGACTCATTGAGTCCTCTTTGGTTTTGCTTAGCATTAAATCCTCTATCTAAAATGTTAATTAAAAGCAAGTTTGGAATAAAAATTAAAGGTAATACTAGAGAGAGAAATATAATTTCTCATTTATTATTTATGGATGATTTAAAATTATATTCAAATTCTGAACCAAATTTAGAGAAAATGATTAAAGTAGTTAAAAATTTTTCAGATGATATTAAAATGACTTTTGGTTTAGATAAATGTAGAACGATCCATATAGAGAAAGGTAAAATTGTAGATGGAGACGAGGGTATATTTAGAAATTTCAAAATTGAAAGTATGAAAGGGGGTGAGGTTTATAAATATTTAGGATATCCGCAATCAAATAGATTAGATCATACTAGTATTAAAAATGATATTAGGATTAAATTTAAAACTAGGATCAGAAAAATTTTGAAATGCAATCTATCTGCTAAAAATTTAGTAAAGGCGATAAATACTTGGGCAATACCTCTATTAACTTGGCATAATTAAATGGTCTAATACAGATTTAGATAGCTTAGAACGATTAATTAGAACTACATTAACTAAATTTCATTGCCATCATCCAAATTCAGCTATAGAACGTATTAATTTACCCAGAAATTTAGGAGGTAGAGGTATAGTCAAAATAACATCTTTAAAACATAATCAGGTAGAAATGCTAAGAAATTTTTTCCATAGGAAAGCTGATAGTTCAGAAATGCACAAAATAATATGCAAGGCAGATAGAAATATTTCACCATTAAATTTATACGACGAGAATGCCAGCATTCTTATAAATACCAACCAGGAATTATTAGATTCCTGGTCAAATAAAATTCTTCACGCAAAACACTTCAATTATCTCAACCAAACATATGTTGACAAATTTTCGTCAAACAAATGGTTGAGTATTGGAGAGTTGAGCGCAGAAATAGAAGGCTTTATGCTTGCCATACAAGATAGAGTCATTAATACTAAAAATTATAGGAAGCATATCATCAAAGATGCAAATCAAATTGATGATTTATGTAGAAAATGTTTGGCTTTTCCGGAAACTATAGAACATATTATATCGGGATGTTCTGTATTAGCGCCGTCCGAGTATACATTTAGGCACAATCAAGTTTTAAAAATAATTCACCAAAGTTTGGTAATTAAACATAACTTGATTGACTGCCGTAATGTACCATATTATGAATATGAACCAAATTCATTTTTAGAAAATGAATTTTATAAAATTTATTATGATAAAACTATTCTGACAGACAGAACAATTAGTCATAATAGACCCGATATAGTTTTACATGACAAAATTAAGAAAATAACTTATATCATTGATGTCGCTATACCAAATTCTTGTAATATTCAGAAAACTGTTTCTGAAAAAATAAGAAAATATACAGATTTAGGAAATGAAATTAAAAGAATTTGGCATTCTCAGACTATAAAAATATTACCATTTGTTATTTCGGCTACTGGCATTATACCTAGCTCTCTCACTCAAAATTTAGGCGTATTAGATTTGTCAAAAAATTTGTACATAAAAATGCAAAAGTCGGTCATTTTAAATACATGTAGGATTACGAAAGATTTTTTAAATATTTATATTGAGGGATCAGTAGGATTTATCGGACCAGTTAGGATTTCATCAGAGCCGAACCCTCTGATATGAAAATATCTGGAGTCGGTGAAATATTTTCCCATTATGTTTCTGGTGGATTGACGTATTGTTCTTGTATTGTTTTATTCTTATATAGTGCAATTACATTGCGTTAATTTACTAGATATTCATTTGTGGAAAAGTGTGTGGAAGGGTTTAGTCTTTCATTTGGGAAAGATTCAACCCGGACATGAAATCTGGAGCACCGTAAAATATATAATTAAACATCAAAGTACCTATGTAAATTTTTGGGCATATTCCTGTACTGAAATATGTTTTATATACCTACTGAAATAAAACAAAATCCCTACTTCATACTTAATTTCATCAAAAAATTTTCCATGTCAATCTGTCATCGGTTTATCAGACATTTTGCAATTGAAAAATATTTAGAAAAGTTTTTTGACGATGCCCATTTTTTTAGTGGTGCCAATTTCCTGCAACGATATACTCTCTGCAGTATTCAAATTATAACACAATTACTGTGAACTTCGACTATGGACTGTGAAAGAATGACTACAGTCACACACACACACACAGTGCCTGCATAAAATAATTCTATTGCAACATGACACATGATGTCGGTGACACACAAGCAGTAAATTAATTCAGTGCTTTTAAAAGCCCGGCAAGAAGTCTGGCAGTGACGGTTTTTCCACGAACTTCTGCCAGCTGCAAGGGAGTCCTGCGCTCTGTATCTCTCGAGTTCATCACTGCCGCTAAATGCCTCTCATCTCCCTGAGGAAGCACAATGCCACCTAGCCTCGCCATCTCAAACATTTCCTCGGCTAAACGCAGAAGTTGGCTGACAGAGGGACTACTCGAGCATTGCAGAGGAGTGCGATTGTGGCTTCTGTCTCGACTGTTGTAGCATGCACCGTGCTCCAACAGGCAACTCACAATATCAGCGGCTCCCTTCTTAGCAGAAATGTGTAGAGCTGTGGAACCCCCCACTGCAGTTTTAGCGTTGATGAAGTCATGGTAGGCGCTGGGTTTGATTCTCTTTACGTTCTGCAACAACAGATGGACCGTTTGTCTGCAAACTCGAGACGTGGCAAGATGCAAGGGGGTGTTCCCCTTTTGAGACACGACAGTAGCATCGGCCCCGCTGTTCAGCAGTAGCTCCGTAACTTCCACAGTGGTGGCAAAGTGCAGAGCTGTTCTACCCTCACTATCTGCTGTGTTTACATCTGAACCGTTATCTATCAAACTACAAACCTTGCTCCTATCCCCTTCATTGGATGCATTTAGCAAATTAAAATCACACGGAGCAACATAGCCGAGATCAACATCGAATTTTGATTTGAAGTATATTTCAAGGTTTTCTATATCTTTATCCAGTTTTGTGAAATTTGGGTGGTTGGGTCCGAAGACAGCATTTCTCGCATCCAACCCCGCCTTGTGAACTTTTACGGCGTCGTGCACTTTATTTTGGTTCAGATAAAGACACGTAATAATAAATTGTGTGTGGAGAGTGTCTTCGTGATTGAGTCCCAACACGTTCTTCTGAATATCTAATATTTCCTGAAAGGCTTTCAAAGCTTCGTCATATTTACGTTGGCTCATAAGAACAGTTGCCATATCGCGCTTGATTAAAAGAGTCTCGGAGTGATTACATCCCAAAGTATTTTCGAAGACTTCATAAATGGTTTTATGCAAAGCTAAGGCTTTTTGGAGCTTGCCTTGAGCATGCAATGCCCTGGCAATATTATTTTGTACACCAAGGGTGCTAAGATGAAGGGCACCTAGTGTGTTGTTAAGTTTTTCATAAACTTGCGTGTACAAGCACAAGGCCTCATTTTGCTTCCCAAGAGTAATTAGTATATCTCCTGCATTGGTTTTAGTTCTTAAAACCTTATGATTGTTCTCTCCCAGCACTTCCTGTTGCCTCGGCATAACTTCCTGGAATATATCCCATGACTCTTTTTTCCTCCCCAACCGGTTTAACAATACAGCCAGCATACTCCTGGTCTCCAGGGAGTCTGGATGGTGAGGTCCAAAATCTTAAATTCTCTTCCTATAGATATCTTCCAACATTGGCACTAAAATTGAAGATATTAAAGAAGTGTTAGAGTCAATTGGAAAACTGTTTAAGGCCGTCAAAAAACCTCGACAAACCCTGTATGTCGTAAAGTTGTTGCAATAAATAATGGTGAAGCGTAATAATGGTGGGGGAATAATGGTAAGCAATCTTCAACTTTGATACCTTTCTTTATAAGTGCCCTGGCTATTATCTCATCACCACTTAGAGCAGCCGTGTATAAAAGGTTTGATCCGTGTTCACATTTAATATTGATGTCAACATCTTTATTCTTCAACAAAGTTTCAACTATATATCTATGCCCTGCTTGAATTGCAGTTAACAGAAGTTTACCTCCGTCGACATTGACATCCGCTCCTTTGGCAATCAATACGTCCAACAGGTCTTTATTGTTATTTCTTACTGCGTAGCATAACATGGAAGAACCGTTAGCATCCAAATGGTTAACATCCGCTCCATAATTTAACAAGATCTCAACAGCTCTCTTGTGATTCCCAATGACAGCCAAAAGCAATGCGGTGTTACCACGATGATCCTTGGCATTAACATCAGCCTTTCCGTGAAGCAGTGCTTCTATCATTGAACTGTATCCAGCAAACGATGCACTTTGCAACGCTGTGCCAATACGAACCCCTTTCACATTAATATCGGCTCCGTACTTAAGCAACATTTGAATCGTTTTCTCATTGTAAGGTTTAACAGTAGCTGCAAGCAATGGTGTGATATTATCGCTGTTTTTGCAGTTAACATTAGCTCCTTTTTTTAACAAAGCCTCTGAAATTGTTTCATGACCATTTCAAGCACTGTGATGCAGAGCTGTGAAACCATCTTTGTCTGCATAATGTACATTAGCTCCTGCAGCTAGCAAAATGTCTAATACTTGATGGTGACCTGTATGTGCAGCCAGATGCAATGCTGTCATTTGATCTGTATTTTGGGTATGGAGGTCGATCCTTTTGTGAATTAACATCTGTACAACAGAAGTATGGCCAAGAAATGCAGCATGATGTAATGCCGTTAATCCTTTTAAATCTCTGCTATCCGCCAGAGCACCATTTTGCAACAAGAGATCAACTATATCCGCATGTCCACCCCAGGCCGCAAGGAGAAGCGGGGTGGTGCCATCATTTCTTCTAGCATTGACATTGGCGTTGTGTTGTAACAGAAGACCTACAATGAACGAATTGCCTTTAGAAACAGCCATGTGGAAAGGGGTACTATTGTGTGACACGTCTCCGTTATTAACAACAGCACCCTTTTCCAAGAGGATCTTGACGATCTCTTTGTGGTTATTTTCCACTGCGCAAAATAATGGAGAATAACCATTGGAGGTTCTGAGATTCACATGAGCTCCCTTCTCTAGCAGAGCATTCACAACTTCCAGGTGACCATTGGATGCTGCTACATTCAAAGGAGAGGCGCCTAAGTCAGTCATAGCATTGATATCAGCTTCATTTAGCAGCAAGTACTTCATAATTTCCATATTACCAATTCCTACTGCTATGTGAAGAGGGGTTAGGCCCCCTATAAGAGTTTTTTCATCCATAGCAGCACCTTCCTTCAAAAGGATTTTGACCACATCTAAATAATCGTTTTGTGCAGCAGAATGTATAGGAGAAAATCCGCTGATATCTTTGATAGTTGTTTTGGCTCCCAGTGAAAGTAATGTTACAACAGTTTTCTTGTGGCCATTTTGGGAAGCCAGGTGTAACGGTGTTTTTCCAGCATTGTCAACTTGATTAATGGCATTTCCCATTTCTGTTACTAAGAATTTCACAGACTCATCTCTTCCGTAAGATGCGGCTATGTGAAGGGCGGTGCGACCATCAATATCTGTCACTTCAGTGCTAATCATCTTCTGTTTAGCTAAAAATTTGATAGTTTCAATGTTGGATCCTTGCGCAGCGTGATGTAGCGTAGATGACAAATCACTAGTTCTTGAACGTATGTCAGCTCCGCCAGCGATTCCTAATGCAAATGTTTCAAAGTTACCGTCAAGCAGAGACTTCCACATTTCCCTCTGTTTATCAAGAATAGCTAAACCCCGTTCATATCTCCGTCTCAATTGGTTGATATTGTGTTTTAAAACATTCCCTATTGTACAATTCAGTAAAAGGTCTTTGCTCTCAGTAAGTTTCACGGCATTTAGAAGTACATTAGACCAAGCATCAGTTGGCAGAATGTCTACCATGGCGTTTCCGTGAGCCAAGTGGTTGCGCAAGCATTTACCGTTCAACTGAGGCGTGTCTCCATCTAGATACAGCATATTATTGGGAACACGCTTTGAAGTATCTAAAAGGGACATGATATCCAGCACAAGTGCTTCTACCGTAAATCTATCTGTAGTATTACCTTTATAGACTGCAGAAATACGTTCATATAACTGACCACTCATTCTGTCAGTTCCTAAGGTATTCCTTAGTTCACTTATTTTCAGATTAAGTTGTTCATCAATTATCCCATTATTGTTTTGAATGCTTTTACATTTTCCCCGTACGTTTTCATTTTTATTGGATTTCTCCAAAATAATTTGTCTGCTATAATCATCAATACATTTAACATTGCTCTTGTCGAATGATCCAGTACATTTTATTCTAAATATGGCAAATTCTAGTTCAAAAGCAATCTCTGGTTTGATTCTCAAAGATACGCTGTCATAGAATTTGGATAATAGGTCAACTAGCAAAAAATGACCTTCAATTTCCATACGATTTTTTTGAGGCATAAAATTTTTTAAGGCACACTTATTAGTAAAAATTTTCATGTCACTTATTTTCTTGGCATCACTTTTTGTATTACCATAAAAGGAGGAAGAAAGAAGGCGTAATTTATTTAAAAAACTATAGTCCTCCCTTGTTAATCGATGATTCAAATTGGATCGGTTGAGCTCATTATTTATTTTAGTAAACAGATCCTTCTCGTAAGGAGTTTGATCTTCTATGTTTCTTAAAAGATCTACAAGTTTTCGATGGTCTTTTGTAACTGTTTCTGTTTCTTGGGCATCCGCAATGCAAACATTGCGAAAGACATTTGCGACTTCGAGAAAATCATCTACATCATCTATATTGACGAGCGTTGTCAGCATATACTTTACTTTATTTACTTTTTTGGAGTTTGTAATGTCAGTAATGACAGATGCGATCTTTTTAATGTCATTTTGAATGTTAGAATAAAGTACAGAGTCTTCTAATTCTAGGTGTGAATGAGATAGAGAGTTGCGCAAGTCTTGCAGGACTTTTCTGGTTTCTTTAGGCGCAGAGCGCAGAAGAAGATCACTCACGGCTGGGGAGAGCTTGGGGCTGTCCAATGTGTTCTTCAGATGCTCTCCCGTCACCTGGAGGGCTCTCTTAATAGTCAACTGGCCGAGTCTAGTAGCAGAGTCTCCCAGTAAAGCCGCGTCTAGGTATGTCTTCATGACGTGGAGCGAGGAAACGTCTCTCACCTCCTCATATTCAACATACAAGTCTGGGAATCTGCTGCCAATGGCAGCGACAATATCCTCGCGGTTTCTTCTCACTGGGTTCCTCAGCTTCTTAACATCTGTAGACCTGATGTGTTCCTCCAACTCTTGCAGAGTAGAGGCGAACTTGTCCAATTCCTTCAGTAACCTCTCTCTTCTCAGTACGGACTTATAGAATAAATTTAATTCTTGCGGCCGAATGTGGGCGGACACAAAGCTCACCAAGCAGAACTCCATTTCTTCCCACGGCAAAATATTGTACGTCGACTTCAATTGATGTTTCAGTATGTGGATATTCTGAGCTATAAACTTGGCCGTGTATAAAAAGTGACTGTCCACTTCTTTATATGTATTAACTTGCGCTATATTTTCCACAAGTAGTTGGATGCGTTCTTGGATATTAGCCGTGGAAGTGGCAGGAAGCGCTCCGTCGTCTTTGGAGAAGAAACGTAAATCAAGTAACTTGTATTGGACAAATAGATGTATCTCCTCTGACAAGAGGACATTGTTTAAGAGTATTTCCTCGTAAGACTCGGAGACGAGTCGCTCCGAGAGTTCAGGGATTACTGACCCGAGGAGTGTGCGGAGGAGCTCCACATTGCTAGAACGGATGGCAAAATAGACAGCGTTATGTCCTTCATATTCCTGCTCCATTGAACACTGGTGAGGAACAACAACTGCGCCATCGCCATCTTCCAATAACAAGTTCAATAAGTCAGTCCTGTTGTGCTTGCAAGCCAAGGTGATGAAGGGGAAGGAGGGAGAGTCCATACCCCGTAGCCGTCTCAGATCTGTGCGGGACCGGCAGGCCAGGAGAGCTGACACCTGATGAGCCATTTCTTCCATTGCTAATCACACTATAAGTATGTACACTTCAACACAATTTCACAAATTTAAAACATTGTCAACGACAAAGAATGCACACAACGTCACACTTCCAATTTTATTACATTCGAAAAAGTGGTGATGCCGAACATTGCACCTAATCCAAATGGAAATAAATAATTATTATTGTTAATCTCAATTCACTGATAAGATAGTTGCTTTTTAGATAAAACATTTTGCAGATAAGATTGTAAAATTTAATAATACAATGCAATAATCATTCCAGCACAACAAAATAATGCTACTTCAAACTACTATCTGAATCTATATACGAACTTATGTATATTTGGAATAGTAGTGGTCCCAGTTTAGATCCTTGTGGTACTCCATAGTTATGCAATAATTAGTTCTACATTGTATAGAGCATTGTGTTGCTCAGTAGTTATGCACGAGGGCAGGATCAATTACTGTCCTCGTTCTACTGGTATTTCAATGAAAGATGCTCCAAAGAACTATCAATTCATTGGTCGAGAGTGGGTCGTTTTTACAACTCGTCCTTGAGTTCAACATTTAGACTGTGGAATGATTTGCAGGCCTCCGTGTTTCCTCCCTTCTACAACAAATAAAGACCCAGGTTCACTACTTCCTTTCCCCAAAAAGATCCTCCCCTCAGCATTCCCAAAGATGATATAGGCCCAGATAAGCATTTTATGTAAAAAGCAAAAATACCAATTTATATATTTTATCAATTTTCCTTTTCTACTACATATTACTGTTGTGAAACATTTTTTTAGAGTTAATTTTTTAAAAAATAAAATGAAAACAGTGGTGTGTTATTAATTATTCATTTATTTTTATAAAAAATGTTCAAAAATGTTACAGTTTTAATACAAATATCGTAAGGAAAACACTATTTACATGAAAATATTTATATTTAAGTATCTACTTACTAATTTTAAATGTCTCAGACATTATATATTACGTTATTATAGCACCGATAAAATACTTAATTTAGAAAGGAAAAGAAAATAGTTATGTATCACTAATATTACATATTATCATTTTTGACAGAAATTTTGACTAAAACTTATTAAAATTATTCATATTTTAACTTATGATTGAATAGACGCTTTTATAATTACCGTGACGTTTCACGGTTACGGCACCGTACGACAATAAAAGGTAATAAACATATGTTCCTTATCATTATAATCCTGTAGCTCTTTCTTACGTATTAAGAAAGATGAAACACATAAAATATGTGTGACTGTTTCATACAAAGTACCACTTTTTTGTTGGAGGATATATATCCACTCGAGCGACAGACCAATTTAAAACTTTTTCCTCGGATTGCTTGTGATTTTTTGGTGATCATTTTGAATATTTTACGCCCACATTAAAAAAATCTTAACTTAATAATTCAAATTAAGTACAAATGCATCTACGAAAAATTTGCCTAAAACTGGCAGCAAAGCAATCCGAGGTATTTTAAATAGTGCCATATTGTGGCAAAAAGCGCTCCAGTGGGTATATCTTATTATGGCTCAGTAGCGGCGATGGGAAATTTTTAGTTTCATTTTCTTCATGCGTTTGAGGGAGATGTATGATAATATAATGATTGTATGTTTCCTTTCGGGGGGTGCAGACATGCATTCACCGTTTGTCTCATTTACGACTGATGTTATTTAGTGTGTAAGAAAGAGCTGCAGCATTACATGTTTAAAAACAATTAGCCATTGACATTTGACTGATTTGAATTATTGGAATTCACTCTCTATTCAATATTATCCTTGTAACTATATTTCATACTTTCAAAATTATCGTCACGGCTAGTAGTATTGTAGGGGTTTACGGAGACCTCACGGTGCCGTGTGTGAGAGAGATGCAAGAAAATTAAGACTTTTTTTTTCTTTGGAGGAAACAAACCTACTTTTATTGTGTATCTCATCTTTTGAAAGAGCTGCGGTATTATTGTGATAAGGAACGTACATTTATTGCCTTTTTTATGCTCTCACGGTACCATAACTGTGAATCTTCACGGCAATTATAAAAGTGTCTAATTGTTAATTGAAAAATAACATTCATTAATGACCTTCGACACGACGAGATAACCTCGTTCAACAATAAATTATTATTAAAAATTTTCATTTGAAATGTCTAAAGCATTTGAATTTCATTCTAACATATTTTCAAATTAATCTAAAATCTGGTATAAATTCTTAAAATTATACAAAATATACAATAATAAAAAAGTTAAGTTACAAAAGATATCTTAAAAATACGACTAAGGTAGAAAATAAAGCTTGGCTTCAAAAAAATAATATTAAAGGCAATAATTGGTTATAAATTTGTAAACATAAATATGGCTTGTTATCGTTACAATATCTTTTAACTCTCCCGCAGCCAGCTGGGGCCGAAGGTAGACCCCAAAATTACTATTCTTTTTATATCTACTTAAATACATGAAATATATTTTTAGTATTTTAGGTTTCCTGCGCAAAGGATTAATACACAATGTGCCGTTTAAAAAAAAAATGTGAAAAAATCGCTGATCGCAGGAAAAAACATTTTGTCTTATATAGGTAATATTCCCTGCCAAATAACAAAAAAAAGGGATTTCTATCGTCGGCCGACCCACATGGTTACGCACGTTATGTTTGGCATCTTGGCCTGTCAAGAGTTAAATTAAACAATAATTAATTGTTCAATGTTAGTTTTTCGTTTGCTTATAATGGTCACTAAAATAATTTGACATTTCATGGGGTCTTTGTTAAACTATTAGAATGTACAAATAATAAATTGAATATGGTAGTACTGATTTAAAATTTACATAAGCATGCAAAAAAATATAGTATAGAGTCCTAGTAAATCACATAATGATTTTTAAAAACACTATTAAAATTTTAGGCCTTTCGCTAGTAAAAGTAAGGAATTGCTTTACATTATTTGTTCAACAATGTTTGCATTGTAGTCTGTTAAAATAAATGGCGTTGAAATAAAGATAGTCAATTTTTAGTGAAGTCTGTTAGTGCTTTCTGTCTTTTTGCTTTTCTTGGTTATCTTAAACCACCCGGCCGATTTGTTCGGATCTTTCGGCATCGAGATGGATCGAGACAGTCTTTCCCTCTCAACTGAGCTGCGCTTCATTCCCTTCTGAGGGGTATCTCTATCTCTTTCCAAAATTTCACTGGATAAGCTCTTTTTGTAATCTCGTGAACGGGAACTTGACAGATCATTCCTGCTCTTGGAAAGTGTACCGATGTTGTGGTTCATATTGATATTCTCTTTGCTTTCGTTGGTTGATCGTACTTTCCCGTCGGATTTTCTCAAAGTAGACGTGCCATTTGAACTGATTCGTCCGTTAGTACCTGTATTGGGTCTTCTTGACAATGTGGAAGTACCCGATCGGTTCGGAACCGATCTTTCTTCGCTCGGTCGAATGTCGTACTTGGAAGACGTCAGATTCTTTGTGGAAGCCGATTTGCTTTTACCAAAGAGAAAGCTGGATGATTCTTTTTTGGGCGGTTGTTTGACAGGAGGTTTCTCCGTGCGTTTGAGAGTTCCCTGCTGGTTCTGGGAGTAGTTGATGTCATAGCCTTCTCTGTAGAACCTGGGCTTCCAAGGAGCCAGAACGGAGAAGGACCTGGAGACGGTTCTGGTGGATGGCTGGATCCGGGAGGAGTTGATGGAAGATACGTCGTCTCTGGATCTGCCGCGAGATATACGGCCGGATGTCGGAATATCGCCAACTGAAAACAATACAAATCAAAACGTGATCAAACACAATCCAATTGATAGACAACCCTATCTTGACAGAAGGTTTCCAATAATCAGATGAGAATGCTGTGCTTATTCTACCGACATTTCAGAGGAAGACGCTCTGAAGATGATGATAAATTATAGGATTCTAATAGTTCTCCTGACAATTGTCATATTTTGACCTAAGAATATAAAACCTTTTTACCTGTTGGGGCATGAAGGTAAACCACGCTTCTCTGTGACTGAAGGCTGGACTCTCCCTCTGTGCTGCTACCCGCTGGGCTACCGGCCTGAGGAGCGCGCCGCCTTCTGCTGTAAATAATACAAACATTAGTACAAGTGTTGGTTCAGATCCTTGAGGTAACCTTGCTGTCAATTTTGTCAATTTTGCAAGTTTTTTCTATTCTTCCACATGATACGGACGCCAAGAATCAAGCATTGGGTCAGCAGACCACAGCTCGTGAGATTTTTTCAAAGAAGTTCTTCATAGAATGGCCAAAAGTTGTGCACTTCATTAGATGACCAAGGAGTCACAACATGAGAAGCGACAAATACAAGATTACCCAATGCAGGGAAAGTTTTACGGAAGGTAACAAATATTATAATCAATAATTATCAGCCTGAAACACTCATCTACATTGAAAAAATCTTCCGAGAAATGATACTGGCCGCCAACGGGAATTGAACCCGTGACCATCTGATTGCCGGTCAGAGCTGCTGACCGGGTTCAATTCCCGTTGGCGGCCAGTATCTTTTCTCGGAAGATTTTTTCAATGTAGATGAGTGTTTCAGGCTGGTAATTATTGATTATAATATTTGTTATCTACCCTTTGTGCTATGCATAAAAAACTTGTTAAACGTTAGTTTATCAATTAAAAATAATATTTTACGGAAGGCATAGAAGAATGCGATGTCACTGTTAAAATTGCACTTCCTGGCTGTAAGATCACTCTGATGATATATGACCTCTGATAAAAGGGGCACCAAAAGCAGGAGATCAACTAATTGATTATGGAACCCTTTGATTTTAGCAATATAATTTGTCTCAAAATTCTTCCCATAAATAGGTACTAACCTCATATCATTTCTGCTTCCTGTCAATTCTTGTCTGCTTCCCCTAACATCGTGTTTACTGGAGTGTACATCGGAAGAAGTATTTGCTCTGCTGCTTTCTTCAATTAAGTCTCCCCGACTTCCTCCATACCCACTCTTCAAAGGAGCTCCGCTTTTGCTGGTCTTTGACCCACTGTGACTCCTTGATCTCCTCTTTTCTCTATACGGGCTCATCGGAGGCTTCTTCAAAGTGCTAGCTCCGTCCTTTCCACTGTTTTCATAAGTGCGATCTTCTTTGCCGTCCCTGAAATGACTCTCATCTTCGGAGTTGCTGTGGATCTCAGAGATGTTGTGCAGATCACGCCGGCCATTTGTCTGGTTTTCTGAGATGTTGTGCAAGTCTCGGCGGCCATTGTTATATTTCTCTCGGCTGTAGCTGTTAGCTAGTAAGTTCTGTCGGGAATCGAATGCCGGGTTGCCGTTCTGCAAGTTTTGCATGGAAGAGCTCCGGTATTTACTCTCTGGTTTGACAGATCTGTCTAAAGCATGCACGGAAGATGAGAGAGTTTTTCCCGATCGCGTGAGAGTCGATTTACCGTTGGTTTCTTGCGGCCGTTTCCTCAGGGTGCCCTGTTTGGAGCCACTGCCGTTAGATTCTTGATCGGTGTCTCCGAAAAATCTCAGACTTTTGGTGGGAGCCTTAGATCCTGAAGGAGTGTAGCGTTTGGGAGATATGCTAGAGTCTTCCTCTGTAGTGGTCAATATGCTGTCCTTTTCAACCTGGAAAAACGAAATTGTAATTATCTTTTCTGCACATTATTCACAGTGAAACAATTGGTACAAAGTGAATTTGATGTACCTAGTTGAAACGGTTAGCTGCCAAGAAACAAACTTTTATTTCAGCCCTTCGACAATTTCCACCTCTTTGGAACGATTTACACAATCGTAGCCATCAGATATATATTTTCACACTTTTAATTCTACTTTTTACCACCAACATAACCTTAAACTATGAAGAATACAATACCTTAATGTCCTTCTTCTTTCGTGTCAGTCTGTCCAGAGATTTGAACCAGCTGCTTGGGTTGGGCGTCTCCACCCTCTTCACTGGCGTTCTCTCCACTCTCTCAACCCTCTCCACCCTTTCCACCCTTTCTCCTCTTTCAACTCTTTCTCCCCTGTCCACCCTCTCTACCCTTTCGGAGTCCTCCCTGTGACTCCCTCGCAGCCTCGCCTCACTGCTGCCCCTTCTGTCCGAGGGTATGACGGTGGGCGGAGGCGTCGCTAGGCGGCGCCTCTGGCTGTAGTCGAAATCCTGAAAATCACAATGATATTAAAAGAAAGTCTGTCAAAAAATACAGAGGATGTCAGAAATATGTTGAAATTATCAAAGTATGCGAGTCTGCAAAATGTTTTCGGTAACCAAGGTTCATGCTAAAGATAATCACCCTCATTGTGTATCAACTTAATGACTAGTGCTTCAGGGACATTGTGGGGGCAAGAGAAAAACATTCCGACGGTCCCGAAGAACAATGTTGGATCTGATAAAAATTGAAAATCATTCTGTTGGCATATTTATTGGCTTATTTTGTTGATTTAAAAGTGTGTATTTTCCGATTTTTTAATAAAATGAGATGAAGTATCAAAGATCAAAACAAAATTACATTTCTTGATACCAAAAACAGTAAACATGCAGAAACGGTACTTTAAAAAGCTCCACTGCAAAAATTTAAAATTGCTCATCCGACATTGTTCTTCGGGACCATTGATACCAATAAAATTAAACTTGAAACTAAATTTGAAGACAAAAAGATCTGAAATTAAAGAAGTATGATGGTATTGGCTCAAAATACTAATCGGCAGTTTTCAGGCCTGTGCAAGTTGCTGGTTCAGCTATCGATTAATTTAGTACTCACAGAAAGGTAGGGTGCATCCACTAATTCCCTCCGGGAGCTGCGGCTGGTGGCAGGTCCCTTGTACTCCGTGTACCGCCGGCGCAGGTCTTCCTCACGCACCATGGCCTCTGTCTCGCTCTCCCTCACCTTTTTGCTCTTCTTGGAAGAGTCACGGGAGAAGAGCTGCTTCACCTAAAGTCAAAACAGTCTAAGTGATACAAGAGTTCAAGCTGCCTGGAGCCAAATGACGATGGCATGCCTTTTTTGAGGAATGTTATGAACAATTTTAAGAATAGCACAGCAAACCAAGGAGTGCTTTCGAAGCATAGGAAAAAGAATCTGTTATTTTTTAATGCATATTTTAATGGAAGCAAGCTTATGATTGCGTTGAACAAGCGCATTTTTCTTTGAGTTGTCCAAACGAACTCAATACTCACCTTAATAAGAAGAGTGTAGAGAGAAAATTAAATGAATTTTAATATGTACTTATAAATATTTCGAGAACTTACCTTCTCTAAACCGCTTATCTTTTTGGTTGCCTTGGGAGGCTTGGAGTCAATCTTATCAACTGCGTTCTTTCTTTCTTCGAACTTGTCTAATCTTGGATCATAGAACGATCCGTCGTCGATACTCCTTTCACGGTGAGCAAACTCTTCCCTCCTCGGCACTCTCCGGCTGTCACTATTCTCCTGTCTGTAGTCGTGATTCTCTGGTCTGTATTCAGAGTGCTCGTGTTCAAAGTCCGAAGCGTACCTCGGCTTTGGCGGAGGGTGGTTGTCTTCCGTGTGTTGCCTCTCGCTGGCGATCAGGAGAGAGGATGCGAATCCTTCATCTTCGCTCTCGTTCCTCAAATCTCCTCGACTTCTAACTCCCTTAGAAGACGAAACAGCTCTTCTCGAATTGATGTCTCCATTAGAGTCTTTCCTGTAATCGTTTTCGATTCCAGAATCGGCAAACTTGTTGTCGCGATCCCGGTCGTTTTCGTATCTGCTTCTCGAAGACTCTGGTCCCGAGGTCTCTCCCCCGTAGCCCAAGTCCCGCCTTTCCTCTGAGTCGTGTTGCCTCAAGGACCGTGAGCTGGTTTGCTCAGAGTAATCTAATTGGTTTTTGAAATGCTTGTCACTAGCATTTTGCTTGTTTCTCCTCAGGGAATTGTGGAAGGTTTCTGGCCTCTCTGGGTCGTACTGTTCTTCTAAATTGCTTTTTCCCCTTTTGACTATTTCTGGGTTGGATGCGTAGTGGTCTCTGCTGTTTCCAAACTTTTCCTGTTTATATTTTGAGCTGGTGTATCTCGAGTGGGTATTGAGCCCATCTTGACTAGAGCCAGTTCGAGTGGTTCTGGATTTGTACTTTTTGATGTCAGGCGAGTACCTTGGCCCACTGGCTTGAGAGTCGAGGCTCGGGGGTTCATATTCTGGTTCGGGAGGGAAATACCTCGCGGGTTTTGGAGGGGCGAAATATTTTGTTCCCAAAGGCTCTTCTGCTAGACGCCTATCGATAAACTCCCTTCTGTCTATTTCTTCTCCCAGAAGGGGTTCGAACCGGGAGGTCTCCGGGTTGAATTTTGACTTAGAACTGTGCTCGGTTTTTCTCAAGGTTCCATCCTTGTCCCTGCTTGTGTTTAAAGTATATTCATCTGCGTAACCAGATTTAACATTTCCATCTTCTCTGTAATACTTGGTCATTTCGGAAACGTATCTTTTAGTTGCTTCAACGGGGTTTGCATCCTCAATTTCAAACTCCTTTTCAGGTGTGTATCTCGTGCTAACATTTCCCGGACTAGTTTGATCTCTGTTCTTTCTCGCATTCAGCCTCGATTCCAAAAGTTCCCTCCGGTGACTTAGTTCAGCCTTCTTACTGTTATATTTCAAATCATCTAGCTCTGCTGAGCTGTCTCTTTTTCTGGCATCCATTCCGTCTGCCCTACCGCGAGTTCTCTCGTAATCGAGATATCGCTGATTTTCTGCATTAGCGTCTTCGAGAGGATATTCGTTTGCGTAGTCAGGCTCCTTGTCTAAAAACGATCTTTGCTTGAACTCCTTGAATCTCGGAGTAATAGGACTATCTGTTTCTGTTATGAAGTCTTCTAAATGTCTGTAAGGATCGTCACCTATTTTCTGGCCGCTGTAAGAAAAGTCAGTTTGATCACGAGAGTAAGAGGTCTGCACTCTGCTTTCTTCGTATCCCAAACCTTCGTCTTCGTCTGAATGTTGTCCGCGTTGCCTTCCCGGCTTCACGGTCGTGTGCACTGTTGACTTCATGCCGGCTTTTTCACCGTTTTCTCCGCTTCCACAGACGACTTGGGCGTAAATGATACCCTGTGGACTTTCCGGGACTGATTTGTTGACTGGTGACGGTACTCTCTCTGGACTGAGAGATCTCATATACAAGTTGGGATCGGGACTGACACTCGGCTTTGTGTAGGAGAAGGGTTGATTGTTATTATGCGCTGCACTGTGTGTTGGCGAAAGAAGGTTTGCCTTTGGAGGGGGAGAAAACTTATCTTTGTTCAAGAATCTGACCATACTGTCAACTGTCTGTCCTTTGGTAAGTGGAAGTCTTTCTGGTGGTTTCTGGCTACTATGAATCATATCTGGAGACTTCTCCGATTGTGGCTTGTTTTCGAGCAAGCTGATAGTTTCCTTGATTGATTTTTTGATATCTTTGGAGTTTATTTCCTTATTCTTAACTTCTATTTCATCTACTATAATTTTTTTCCTAGAATTAGACTTGGGAAGTGTACTAAATGGGTTAATGGATTTCCGTCCTTGGACGAGTGGTTCGTCTTTGCCGGTGAGAGTTTTAGCCCTTTTAGGCCTCGCTGGAGGTTTTGGTTCTTTGATTCGAGGTGGTTTCTCGACAGGATTAACTTTATAATCAGAAGAAGCAGCAACCACCGCTCTCGTAGGACTTCTCTTAACGTTTGCTGATTTAGCTTCAATCCTTTCCGTATCTCCACCCGGAGAATTTGGAAGTCTAGAATCCGGTGACTTGAAATAGTCGTCTGCCTGATTTATTTCTATTATTGGTGATAGCTGCGTCTTTTTACCAATGACAGAATTGAGATACTCTTCTGATTCGCTTCCTGTTCTCTTTCTGATCGGCCTTTGTGTTGTGGACTTGAGATCGCTGACGTCACTTTTGCTCCTCTTGACCGTGATGTTAGATTTTTTAGTTCCCTGTGACTGAGAGGAACCCGGATCCTCTCTTTCTGTCTTTTTGAAAAGGTTCAACAGTGAATTCTTTTGCAATTTCTTGGGTTTTTTCGCGCTCACATCGCTGGTGGACCTCCCCAGAGAAGACCTGAGGTTCTCAACTGGGAATGTTGAAGTAACCCCGAGTTCTTCGCTTCTCCTTCTCGGAGGGCCTGAATTGATATCGAGGGTCGGTCTGTTGCGACGACGTCTGAAAAGAGACGGGACACACGTAAGAAATAAGCATTAGACATTAATTATTCTCTCTATTCTTCAATTATATTAATACAGCATTATTGGGACCATTTTGTTATAAGATTTTATGGCTTCGGGTTAAATAGAGAGATTGGTAAACCACAAGCGAATGTCACTCAACAGTACGAGCGTCACTCAGCTTGTGGCATGTTGATTGTTGTGCTGGGTTGACAGAGTTTATTTTATTCTGTTTTAATACATATATTTCGATGTTTTATTGCAGAAGAAGTTGAGATAGATCATAGAAAGCTGAATTTCTGTATGGTATGTGAATCTTACCCCCTGACCGGCAGCGAATGGAACCTGTCCGGAGGCAAGCCAGCATCAGTGGAATGACAGGTGGCCCTACTGGCTTGAAGCAGGACCCGCTCGGCCTCCCGGGCCAACTGCTGCTTGCTCAGCCCGCCCAGCGACTGGCGGCGCACGGGAGGGCTGGCCGGGGTCGAAGGCCTCACAGGGGCTGGAATGACATCAACACAATGCGGTTAATTAGAGCAAGGCTATATCGGTGGATGACACTGACCCAATAGGACAAATGGCGCCATCACAAGAACAACAGACCCCGAGCCCATCAGCCGGATCAAGATATTCCTGCAATACTTTCAAGATGGAAGTAAAATCTAGAGGAAATCATAAAAATAACCACAAAACATCAACACAACAACTTACTGTCAAAATACATGAAGATGAAGAAATAATCAAAAAGCTTAAAAATGAGGTCTACAAATGTGAAGATGAGGAAATCAACAGACACAACGATGAGGTCTTCAAATGTGAAAAGGAGGAAATCAACTAATACGAAGATGAAGTCTACAAACAATAAGATGAAGAAATCATAAAAAATATGAATTAACACCAAGACAACAACCTACAGTCCACCTCATGACAGGAATCCCTCGTGAGAAGGACTGAAAATATTATTATTATATGTACCTTTAATTGTCATTAATGAAAAACTAAAAAAAAGACCAACACAAAGTGAAGGAATTGTGATGGGGCTGCCAAACAAACTCAAAACAAATTTAAAACAAGTCAAGAAGATAAGAAGAGGCACCTATATATGTACATATGTTTTGAGTTTTTTTGGCAGCCCTATCACAATTGTATGGCATCGTCAGACTTTGAGAGCACCAGGCAAATAAGACAATTACCCTACTCAAATTAAACCAAATAAAATATCTTGGAATAATAATTGAACATAATCTAAGAATATGTTGGACTCTGTCAATGATATTAATGTGATTATTAAAGACAGGTGGTGACCAAATTGTAGAGTTATATTCTAGAATGCTTCTAACGAGAGATGTGAACAGAATTTTTAATGAATGAATATTTTTAAAATCTTTGGATTGATTAAAATCTTATATTTGTGCATTTGAGGAGTTTTGAGCCAAAATTACGGCTCAACAATTTATCAGTAGGATTGGGAACAACGGACGTTAATCCTCCTTTTTGAGCTTCTGTATAATAAAATGAAAATATGACAAGTGTCTTTGACCCTGGCCGGTTCCTACTAAGTATATATCTACATACATACACAATATATGCCTAATTATCTGAACTTCATAATTATTTAAAGGCATTCCTTAAATTTTGACGGTATCTCATTGACAAAGGAAGTGATATTTTCTTGAATACAACCTTTGAGAGGCGTGAGGTAAATTACTGTGTTTTTATTTGCTATTCATTCTCACGTTACTAATTAGGTAATATTTTCACGAAGGTGATCTTTTGAGTAAGTAAGGAATTTAGTGCCATCTGTTTAATTATTATTTGTTTACTAAAACGGTAGTGTCTTTGTTGGTATTTTAATTTTTTATGCAAATATGATGAATTCGAGGTAAGGGTACATCCGTGGCCGATGTTCACGATCTTCGATTACGAGTCCAGAGGTCGTAGGTTCGAATTTCAGCGTGCAAAAGTAAATCTATCTATCTTCTATATATATCTATAAAAAAATAGGTTCCGTATATGTTTGCGATCGGAAATCTCGGAAAGTAATCGATGGATTGACTCAATTTTTTTACAGAACATTGAATTGTAGCAGAAGAATGTTTCGGTATATAATGGTAAGCTCTGGCGTTATGAAATTTGTATTAAAAAAATAATACTATTTATGAACAACACGGTATACCTACTTACATAAAATATAACTAAGTGTCCACAAAGGGATGTGCAGAGTGGATGTAACGCCGAATAACAATAGTATTAAACATATTTTCATTCAAATGCATCAAGGATAAAACTACTTGTCTATATATTCTGTGTATACCAGCGCACAAGTACAAAAAATCGGCACTGTAAATAAATTCGTTTGATATCCATACCAACTTAATATTCAGTAGGTAGATATTTAAGTAGGTACCTACTTAAAAATCTTATGATTTCAGAGGAAATTTTGGTTTTGGTTGATTAAATAAGAGAAAATTAGAATTAGATTATTTTGGACGCATGGTCTACCCACTGTTTAAAGAACTAACTTTAAATAAATTAATAATGAAATGGTAATGGTGGTAATGTATTTCATTTTAAAATGATTTATTATAATATATTTGAGTTAAAAAAGCTGAGTTTAAAAAAACTTGGCTACCTAATCGATGGCTTCCCATTAATTTTGTTGAAGTTTAATGGTTTGGGGGTTATAAAGTTTCAACATTTAAATCGATTCGATATATTTAATATAAAAAACCTGCCTGACAAGAATAGTTCAAACTGAGTTATGTTTACATTAATTAATAGAGGAAGGCTCAATGAACTTAAATCGAGTATTAGACCATTTTATTTGATACCAACATTAAATTCTATGTAAAGATTTTAGCATCAAGTTTATCGATTGAATTAAGTAAGTTTAAAAAAAATTAAAGTAAGGCTTATCTTCTACTAGTATCACGGTAAGCAGAAAAAGTTACTTGTGTCGTGAAGGAGGGCTTTGCCAACCGAGGAATTGAACTCACGACGCTTGGGTGGGAACCAAACCCAATTCAAACTCAGCCACTGACCGGTCGATTATCATCATGATTATTATCATAATTATCCATTTGATAAAAATATCCAAGAGATACCTGTGTTAACAATTTTTATAGATTTTATTTTTATTTTTTGCAAGAGTCCCATCTGCTACCAACCGTCTGGGGTTAGTGAAACTATGGCATATCCATTTGAAGTATGTTGTGATGCTGAAGTTAGTGGGGAGGGGAAGAAAATGGGTAAGACGAAGATGGGGAAGTGTGCTTGTCTATTTAAGGCGCGGTATACTCGCTCAAAAAAAGAAGATGGAGAGATATGTAAATACGAATGTTAGAGAGAGCGTGCTCTCTCTAACATTCGTATTTACATCCAGCGTAGGGAGTGTGGCGAACCCATCGCTCAGGGAGTGTAAACATGACCTGCAATAGCCATCCCAAGCTAAGGTGTTAGCTACCGTGCTTAGGGCTGAATGGCACTGGGGAACAGTGTCACGAACGGTGCCTCCGAGACACAAGGTCGAATCTCGGAGTATTTAGACCTTACCCCAGCATTCGGGGCTCTGCTGGGGTGGACCATGTATTTCCCTAGATACTCGTGGGACCAAATATGGACTTTAAAAATAATAAAAAAAACAACAATGATGAGGGGCCTTTGGGGAACCTGAGGGGAGAGGAAGGGAGAGATGAGGCCACCTCGGTGGACTCTTCCCTCTTGGGGCCTTCGAGGAACCGAGAGGGAGTGGAAAGGAGAGATGAGACCGCCGAGGAGGTCTCTTCCCTCTTGGGGCCTTCGAGGAACCGAGAGGGAGTGGAAAGGAGAGATGAGACCACCGAGGAGGTCTCTTCCCTCTTGGGGCCTTCGAGGAACCGAGAGGGAGTGGAAAGGAGAGATGAGACCACCGAGGTGGACTCTTCCCTTGTGGAACCCTCGGGGAACCCAAGAAAAGAGGAACCTCAAAAGAACTCAACGCGACTGAATCCTCCAGGGGATTCAGATGCGGATAAGAAGGGACCTTCACGGGACCTGCAAACTAACTCCTGTAAGAACCCCCACCTCCAACTGGGACCCTCGAGGTACCGGAGGAGAGGGGGGGGCGTAAAGGAGGACCGTCTAACAGCCACCACGGAGAAAGATGCGGTGAAGTCCCTTACGGATGAAGTGGGGAAAATCCGCATCAACAAAAGACGCAGTGGGGCTGCGAGGAAAAAATATAATAAGGAGAGGCGGGGTTCCGACCGGGAACCTCTGATACAGGGAACCGGTCAGACAAAGCCGGGAACCTCTGGAGTCAACTGGCGACTAAAGAGAGGATACCAGGAGCAACCAGGGACTTCTAAAGTCAGCTGGGGACAGCCAGGGACCTCGAAGGACAGCCATACCGGGGCTCAAAAACCAGGGACAGACTGGAAGCAAACGGGGACCCTACAGGGTAACCGGGAGCAACCAGGAATGCCCAGGGAACAAAAGGCCGGAAAGAGGAGTAGGACTTCACCGGAACGTAAACCCTCCGGGCTAACACCGGAAAATGCTCGGAAAAAGCCCCGAGGAACTCCCACCCCTGCCACCTATGCGGAAGCCGCTGACAATAAAATTAGGGTGGCTATTGTCCATAGGAACAGGGAGGAGGAGTTTACAAGGGAGCAGGAGGCCCTTGTGAGTGAGGGTGCCGGCGATCTGATTCTGAACATCCCAAAAGGACAGTTCAGACCCGGATTCGACGAGTGCTTCATTCAGAAGGGCGTACTGAGAATGACCTGCTCCGACAAGGAGTCTGAGAAATGGCTGAGGGAGATAGTGCCGACCTTACGGAAATGGCAGGGTTGCGACCTGGAGGTGGTAGGGTTAGATGAACTGCCAAAGTATGTGAAGGTCAAGGCGGTAATTCCTGAAAACGGTGCAGTAAGCACCGAGAGGCTGCTGCAACAGCTGGAGAACCAGACCCCGCGGCTACACACAAAAAAGTGGATCGTCCACGACTCGATCAGGGAGAAAGATAGATATCGCCTGATCATGAGCGTGGATGAGGACAGTGTAAAAGTGCTGCGGGAAATGGGAATGACGGCGCACGTCGGTATAAGGAAGGCCACCTTCACGGTGCGCGGACCCAATACCGAGGAGCGGATATTGGATGTAAAGGGTAAGGATTAGACCCCCAAAAATGGCTAAAAACTTGCATTTCATCCAAATAAACTTACATCGCAGCCCAGCAGCGGCTGCCGTGCTCAACAGGAGAGTTACCCGGGACCGTGTGGATGTCGCGCTGATTCAAGAACCCTGGACTTACAGGGAGAAGGTCAGAGGACTAAACATGAACCAAGGTCTACTCTACTACAAGGAGTCGGGGGACAGACCACGTGCCTGCATCCTCATCAGAGGGATAGCCGGCACACTGCTTCCCGAACACTGCAGCAGGGACCTGGTGGCTGTGAAGCTACAGGTCACGCTGGACGAAAGAAGCCGAGAAGTAGTAGTGGCGTCAGCGTACATGCCCTATGACTCTGCGGAACCACCACCCTCTAGGGAAATAACGAGACTCATCCAGGACTGCAGGGAGAAGGGTAGGGAACTGATACTCGGAGTAGATGCTAACTCGCACCACACTGTGTGGGGGAGTACGGACATCAACAAACGGGGACAGGACCTCCTGGAATACCTGATGACAGTGAACCTTGAGATTCTCAATAGAGGTAGGGAACCTACCTTTGTTATAAGTAGCAGACAGGAGGTGATAGACCTGACTCTAGGAACTTTGGGAGTCTCAGGATGGAGAGTTTCGGATGAACCATCCCTGTCGGATCATCGACACATAGTATTTAAACTAGAGGGAGAGACAAATAAAACGGGGACCGACACATACAGGAACCCAAAAGCAACTGACTGGACTCGGTATTCAGAGGAATTAAACATAGGAATGACAAGATTCCCAGCGAAATACGGCTGCCCTGAAGAAATTGAGGACGCAGTAGAAATACTGAGGGACTCAATGATAGGGGCATACGAAAATAGCTGCCCTCTGAAGACAAGTACCAGGGACAAAACACCGTGGTGGAGCAGAAAACTGCAGGAGCTACGGAAACTAGTAAGGCAAGCCTTCAACAGGGCCAAAAAATCTGGAAACTGGGATGCTCACAAGCAATACCAGAAAGAGTACAAGGAAGCAATCCGGATAGCCAAAACAGGCTCCTGGGAGAAGTACTGCGGGGAGGTGGAAACCATCCCGCAAGCTGCAAGAATTCAAAAAATTCTCGCTAAAGACCCAGGGGCAGCTAAAGGCCCATTTCGGAAAGCCGATGGAGGCTTCACCGATAACTGCGAGGAGGAGCTGGAGGAACTGCTGGGGAAACATTTTCCCGGCTACAAAAAGTTAGAAGCAGGTGACACCGGTCCACCACCAGCCCGAGTTATACGGGATGGTAAGGACTGGGACACTGCCGCTAAAATAGTGACTCCCTCCAAAGTTAAATGGGCAATCGAAGGGTTCGACCCTTTTAAAAGCGCAGGAGAAGATGGTATCTTTCCGGCACTTCTGCAGAGAGGTCTGGATACAATCTTACTTCCGGTGACTAAGATCCTGAGGGCGTGCTGCGCCCTCGGATACATCCCCATACCATGGAGGAAAACAAGGGTAGTGTTCATACCTAAACCTGGGAGAACTGACTACGACCAACCAGGCGCATTCCGTCCAATTAGCCTCACCTCTTTTCTTCTAAAGACAATGGAGAGGCTAATGGATAGACACATAAGAGACGGGGCACTGAGAGAAAAGCCCCTCCATGAGTTACAATTTGCGTATCAACCAGGTAAGTCGGTTGACGCGGCACTGCACAGGTTGGTATACAAACTGGAGCAGGCGCAGGCAACCGGGGAACTAGCAGTAGGACTCTTCCTGGACATAGAGGGAGCATTTAATTGCACCTCTATTAAATCCATCGATGAAGCGGCAGAAAGACATGGACTCGATAAAACCACCAGAAGGTGGCTGAAGAACATGCTTTCAGGTCGGATTCTTACGATGGAAAGGGGTGAGGTGAACCTCAGAGTATTGGTGACGCGAGGGTGTCCACAGGGAGGGGTCTTGTCACCCTTGCTGTGGAGCCTGGTGGTGGACAACCTCATCAGGAAACTCAACAACAGGGGCCTGTATACTCAAGGGTATGCGGATGACATCGCAACCATAATAAGGTGTTGGGATGCAGACACATCCAGAGGCCTCATACAATCAACACTGGCAACAGTGGAAGAATGGTGTGAAGAAACAGGGCTGTCGGTCAATCCAGACAAGACAGAACTAGTAATCTTTACACGTAAAAGGAAACTAGAGGGATGGAGCAATCCAACCTTCTACGGAAAGGAGGTAGAACCCTCTGACACGGTTAAGTACCTCGGGGTCATTATAGATGCCAAACTGAGCTGGAAAAACCAGGTGGAAACTGTGGGCAGAAAAGCCTGTGCTCTCATGTGGGCAACTAGGCGAATCTGCGGCAGAACGTGGGGACTCAAACCCAAAATGATGCAATGGCTGTACACAGCCGTTGTAAAACCAAGAATCATGCATGCAGCCTTGGTCTGGTGGAGGAGAACAACACTGAAAACAGTGATGGCCACACTCAACCACATACAGGGACTTGCATGCAGAGGAATCACAGGAGCTATGCGAACCACTCCAATACTAGCCATGGGAGTGCTGCTGAACCTACCCCCACTAAACTTAGAAATAGAGGGGGCGGCGATGGCGGCAGCCTACAGGTTAAAATGCAAAGGTCATTGGAGAGGTGAGTTGCCCAAAAACAGTCATACGGAGATCGGAACAAGACTGAGGGCAATTAGCCCGACAGCTGGAATGAAGCAGGACGGCAAACAAGCTGAATACTTCTTCAGACAGCAGTTTGATGTGATGTACCCCACCCGGGAAGAGTGGGACATGGTCCCAGGTCCAACCTCCAGACAGGAACTAATCTGGTTCACAGATGGGTCCAAGATGGAGGAAGGAACGGGGGCCGGGGTATGTCTACAGGGATCCAAGAGGGAACTCAGTATACCTCTAGGAACTCACTGCACTGTGTTTCAGGCTGAGATGAAAGCCATCATGGTCTGCGCACAGGAGAATATACGTATCGGGTACAGGAATAAGAACATAACTATTTGTTCTGATAGCCAGGCAGCCCTAATGGCACTGGAAAGTAACCGATGCGACTCCAGACTGGTGATGGAATGCAGGACTGTTCTTACAGAACTCGCTACCATTAATAAAATAACACTGATATGGGTACCAGGACATAAGGGTATTGAGGGCAACGAGCGGGCTGACGAACTAGCAAGGAAAGGGGCGAAAGCACCACTTGCGGGATCCGAGCCGGCTGTAGGAGTAGCAGCTTGCCACACGAAATTACATATTGAGAGGTGGGTCAAATCCCAGCACTGGAAGGAATGGGAGAGGGCACCCGGAATGAGGCAATCCAAAGTACTCATAAACGGACCGGACCCCAGACGGACCAGGAAACTACTCGATATGGATAGAAACTCGCTGAGGGAACTGGTAGGACTACTAACGGGACACTGCCATCTCAGGAGACACATGCAGCTATTGGGAGTGGAAAGCACCAATAGATGTAGAAAATGTGAAGAGGATGAAGAGACTCCAATTCACTTGTGGTGCCAATGTCCTGCCCTGGTGGGAACTAGGCTCAGATACCTGGGGAGACACATCGTGGAACCAGAAGACTTAGCCACATATCCAATGACAACTCTGGTGAACTTCATTAAAGGGACTGGGTTATTGTTAAAGGATTGAGGTAAAATGGGAGATAGTACAATGGGCCTATGGCCTAAGTACTCACGGGAACTAACTGTAAACCGTCTCCGTAAGTAAAAAAAAAAAAAAAAAAAAAAAAAAAAAGAGAGCGTGCTAATGTTAAAATCGATAATATTTAAGCCACCGCTACCCGATTTTCTACCGATTTCTTACATATCTCCCTTAATAAACACGCTAAGTTTTAAAGCTCTTAAAAAAATTTATGTTATTCTTAAGATAATATCTAGACATTCCCTGCGCCGAAACGCAAATTATATAAAATTCCCTTTATAGAAAAAAATCGCAAAGTATGCTCCGAAAATTATTATAAACACGTTTGTTTCAGTTATTTAACAAGTTATATGTATGAAAAAATTCACAGTGTTTCTTTCTGTTTCAGACAACCCCGCGAGATTTTTGCTCTATTTTAAATAATTTTCGCATCTGTTTTATCGCTATTAGCGCGCTCCTCTAACATTCGTAATTACATATCTCTCCATCTTCTTCTTTTTAAGGCCGGTTACGACGCCTTAATGAGTAAAACCTCATATTGTAATATTTAACTAGTAAAACCTCAAATTGCAATATTTAACCGAATCGGATAGGGATAGGTACATTAACTCAGCTGGTAGAGTCGCGATCCGGAAAGCCGAAAGTCCCAGATATGCCCGTATCTTTTTTATTTATCTGTTTTCAGATTTTCGATTGAGCTGTACTAATTTAAATATTATCACAAAAAGGGCTCTGTACCTACACATTAGTAAAATATTATTGTTACAAACCCCTTTCTATGATAAAAAAAACATCCTTTATTTTGATAATTTGTGTGATTTATACTGGATAATTTAAACTGTGTACTTTCATAGAGTTATAAATAAACTTTATTTTACGACAGACCATTAATTTTGCACTCTTCACTACAATCTATTAGCAATATTAACTGATAATAAAATTGCTTTGGTCGTTATAATGTCCAATATTTAACGGAAGAAGGCGTTAAATTCTCGACGGGTAACACTTTTAGTCTGACAATTTTAATTTATATATTATTAAATATAAATAAATCAAATAACATAACCTGAAACTGGTTTATTTATAGCGACAGATTCACCCGCTCAAATAAATTCACAATATTGGTTTTAGCTTTGAACGGCATTTAGCCGTGTTTGGTGACCAGATCTGAATAGCCAGGTACTTTCCCACCTTCCTCTTCTACCTCTACTACCTATAGCCTCACAACATACCCCAATCTGGGATGCCATAGTCCTACTAGCTCCAGACGGGAGCAGTTGGGACTCTTGTGAGGTATTCATATAAAAAAAGCTTTTGTTTTGTATGGATTCTTGAAATGATGACTCCTACATAACACCAAAGCAACAATTACAATTTGGGAGGTTAGTATGGGTACCGTCGCCCCGGGAACCATTTATTGGATAACCAACACCTCTGCCATAGGTCACCCCAAATGGTTCGCTACGTTTGGTGACTTAGCAGGGCGCCCGGGTTCATGGGGTCAGGTACGTCAAAGCATCTCAAAGATGACAGGCCCTGATGGGAATTATTTTCCTCAAGGCCTTATGGTTCTTAACTACAAAACAGATCTGTTCAGGCGTTTCAAGGTCATCAGCTCTTTTTTTGTGTCGCGGGTTTCTTAAAATTTTGAAAATTTTACTTTGTACTTCAAATATTCAGCTCGGGAAACACTGGCTAAAATCCTTCAGGTGCGTACTGCTACACCCTGTATATAACGTAAGTGGCCTCACCACACTTTGATAATGCCTCCGGAAGGTGAAACAGCTGTCACACAGAGAAATTAATTACTCATTACACATCAGATCGTAAAATTTTTATCATAATTCTACAAAGTTAACGGCATTACCTTGTAATATTGCGTTAAATCATCAGATCTGGTACCGATACGGTTCTGTGGTTTTGTATAACGCAATAATGTCACACCGATGAAGTCATCGATACTTCGGTGGAGTTAGCATGAAGTCGGTGTTATTGTGTTATTGACGAATGTGACATATTCGTACTCCTTTACACACGTTTAGTTCTTACCTACAGGTACCTGACAACTACTTCTATATCTCTGATCTCATTATTAATTTCTGTACATTACTCGGAATTACAGGGACTGGATTAGGTGTTGGGTGTGTGAGAGATCATTGTGGGGGTTTTCGGAAATCGGACGTTATTATTACGCTGACGTCTGTACGGTTAAAATTTAAGAATCCTGCTGAGAATGCAACTCTGATGCTGCGCCGTACACAAAACCCTCTTCATACTTGAAGTTTCTTAAAAAGCTACTTTTGTAATTCGGTTTCGAATTCAAGCAAGTAGCCAATAAAGTCAAAGGATGGCGCAACTTACGTTAGCAGATCGCATGAGGACGTGCCCCTGGCAGGTATAAGTACTACGGATTTGTAAATTTGAGTATCTCTCCGGATCCGGAAAGATTGACGGTCATATGATTATTATTGTAACTGGCAGTTGTGAATGATAGTATCACGATACTATATATTATGACGTCGTTGCCTGTCGCGGTTACTTTGTCCCGGTGACTAGCTGTCACTGGATCACAGTGCAACAGAGGAACCTGAAATTTTGAAGCCAGTTCCTATTGGATTTTTAAAATGGTCATCAACACTCAAACGGGGAGAAGCCGAACCGAAGACCGCCCGCAGAGACTGTCAGCAAAAACCTACGGAGTATTTATGAATGTATACCTTCGTAGAATTAAAATTTTCAGGATTCCATAGATAGCGAGACGCACAAATGTGTCCATACTGGAAGAGCTAGGAATCCACAATAGGCTTTCAACCATCTTCTGTCTACAACGTATTTTAAGATACTTTAGAACGTTGCTCGCCAAACATGAGGACTCCAACTTGGAGAAACTGATAGTCACTGGCAAAGTATTTGGCAGAAGAAACAGAGGAAGGTCACCAATTCGCTGAAGTGACCAAGTATCACGGCGCAGAACCACAAGGAGTGAAGGAGCATCGTCCACCATGAAAATTGGAGTAGGAGTCACCATCCCCAACTATGAGGAACCGACATAAGAAGAAGGCGTAGAATTAAAAGTGTACACGGCAAAGCTGTCAGAAATATTGACTAAATGTATTCATAATATGTAATATCACGATAATTGTATTAATAATATGTTGAAATAAGATCATAATAACACGAATAAATACGACACAATAGCGAACATTTGGGACATTTTATGCGGCTATAAAAAGACACCTAAAAAAACCTTTGACTCCAAAATTTAATTTACGAGGAAAATTTTATTTAAGTGAAACCGGGCGATGCGCTACAAAACGTATTCCCTCAATTTCCTCTCTTGATTTTGAAATGTTTTTTCGTGTAATATACTTAGATATCGACCACTAGCGTGTCAGTACGTTTTGTTTTTTTCTAATAGGAGTTAGGACCCTCCAAAATCGTTAAAATTGCCTGGTTTGAACACCATCAACAGACGTTCAGTAAACAAACTAGACAATGAATTTTGAAGGAAAGCAAAATGTAGAGATATAGGTACTTACGTTATATTCTTCTTACACAGTTGGTAAAACAAATCTTAAAAATCAGTCCAGTTTTGGAGGAGAACGATGGTGAATACAAAACCTTTGATTTTAACGATTTTATTGAAGTATTATAATCCTAAGATGCAGTTGTCTTTTTTCTTAAAAACTAGCATCATCAGTTCTTAAATAAATTATATTCATAAATTAACTTTGTGGCATCATTTTTAATTATATGAAAACAAATTACTTTGTACAAGTTACTCGTTTCTTCATGAAGAAACCATTGGTTTTGAAACATGTTGATAATTGAAAAGTATTTTGTTTTCAGATAAACAACGATAGATTTAGAATTTCCTTGACCATATTAAATATCCTTGATATAGTTGTTTTTTACCATTTTCCGAATAAAAAATACATCAAGATCATAATAAACTGATTCTTGGAATATCATTTCAGCATAAATTTGGCGACAAACTGTTGACCTTGTACCAATAATGGCTTCCAAGAATTATCAAACTACATCGGCAATAAAAGATCTTCCCATTTAAATAAAATGCCAATAAAACAGCGTTGCAGACTCCAGATGTTATCCGATTTTGTTAAAAAATTGTTTATATTATTAAATTTGCTTGAAATAATATCTACTCATATGTCTACAATATCTTGTTCAGGAACAATTGCAAGATTATACTCACACTAATAATTCTGAAGAAGATTGGTGGAACTGAAAGACGATTCATGGCTTTAAAAAAACCTAAATTACTGACTTATAACTAAATATGGTATATCTAAAAGCTTCCGAGCTTGTCACGTAGAGGGCAGTGCTAAGAGCTGTCCCGAAAGTCCGCTAGATGGTCAATAGTTTAGTTCGGAGTTTCGGCACCTGGGGGGCCAAGGGGCCGGGCGCAGTCTATAGGAGCTCATTCGACATTCGATTAAGATTCAATTTAGCTAGTTTCCAGATAGGTTGACTATCGTGGTCACAACTTATACACGCGAAGTATTCAATATATCCCAGATTATCATAAAAGAATTTTATTATTTCCAAAGAAGTAATCTCCTCCCAAGACGAGTTGGAGAACTGTTTGTCTAAATACTACACTAACTAACAAAACGTCTCGCCGTTTCTCCGCAGGGGTCTCAGGGATATCATTTCTACAGCATTCAGTCTACTTTTATCCTTCATCTGCCAGTTCGATGCCTGACTGCCATACATCAGGGTAAATAATAGCACTCCATTATGGATGGCTAGCTAGAGTTACCTGCATTTACCCTTCTTTCAATACCTCTATCAGCCTTCCCATCTCTCGTAAACATACTTTCCACGATATACAAACTCATCCACCTGCTCCAAGTATTCATCATTCACAACTATATTGCACAATAACTTAGATACAATAAAACTTTTTGATTTCTGCGTTGTGACTCTCTCGACCCATTGGGTCCGGAGGGCTGGATTCATTCGTCCGTCACTCCTGGACACACTGACCCCCTAATTCCTGCCCACCCCTCATACCTTTTTCCTTCTCAGAACATTTTCTCCTCCCTTTCCTCAAAGGACTCTCCAGACAGCATCCCCAAAGATTAAAAGGGCCCTGAGGGGAATTGTTTTTTTCAGGGCCTCCTGTGTGGAGCTAATATAAAAAAATCAACGCGCTAGAAGTGAAATCTTCAGAAAACTAAAGTAGACAAGAGTGCGGAGGCTACGAAGCACCGCACAAAGCGGAAACAAACCAGTCTATCTCATTCTCTCGCGGGCGAAATCCTAAAGATGTATGTGTTTGTCACTTTTAAGCGTCGTTTTTCGTTTCATCGAGTTTCAAATCACGACGGTGCTAAAGAAGTTTTCACTTTAATCTTTTTTATTTAGTACTGCTAATAATTTTGGCACAATCATAAAACGTTGGGTAAAGAACGAGGAAGCGCAACACGGCATAATAACCGAAAAATAATCATTATAATATCCTTTATCCACATTTTTTATCACATATATCTAAAATCTTAAAAGTTCTGCTGATTTTCTTGGAATTGTTTGTTGAATGCCTCACCTAACATAACTAAAACTAGTCACCATTCTGAAAATCGTTATAAAATACGTTGTGTATTTAGTCAGATTTGGGCATAGCATTTAAACGGCTAGAAACAGTTGCCAAATTGCCTAAATCGCAGCTTGAAGTGTTATTTATGTTTGATTCGTATCTTTAAAAGTTATAAATTATTTTCTGGCAAGGACAGGGAGGGATTAGTTTTAGTTAATTTATTATATTACAACAATGAGCTATATACTCTGTTTAAGTAGCTAAACGTCACAAAATTTATAAAACTGGAAAGACTTCGGTGGCTGGGTCAGGTGGAGAGAATGACCGAGAACCAAGCACCAAAGTCCCTGCTGAACTCAAGACCGATAGGGCGAAGGAGCCTGGGAAGGCCAAGATTAAGATGGAGCTACAACGACCTCAAAGATATATCTTACTTGGAGCTTCTAAACTGGAGAGAGCTGGCACAAAACCGAGATGAGTGGAGGAAGACTCTTGAGGAGGCCAAAACCCACCAAGGGTTGTAGAGCCAAGAGTCATGATGATGATGATGAATAAAAATTATAACTAACAATATATAGGTATTTTAGACGTGCTTGTTAAATTGAGAAGAAACATTATGTTCAGCTATCGCCGTAAAATCGTTTTAAATTTGTCGCTTTTCAGAACATCTCATGTAGGTCTCATAGAAATCGTTGTCTCCATTACTATTAGAGTGAGAAATATGATATAAACTCTAATAGATAGAGAAAAAACCAAGTTTTGTATTCAAACACAAAAGTAGTAAAACGTAGGCCTATATGAAACTAAAGTTTCGCCGTTGGGTTTCCGTTTTGAAATGAGTATATGATTGATTCCTATCGGAATGTTAAGTTATCCAGTTCTTACATTTCCCCAACCATCACAAAGCCAGAAAACTGTTTAAAGTTTGGAACGTTTGCAAGAAAATTGGGCAAGTTCGAGTGTTTCAGTTTGGATAAGAAGAAGGAATCTTGTTGGTGTTGGTTTGTGTACATAATATCGCTTTTCCTATTCGTTCGTTATGATTACCTAGCATAGAATTATCAACGAATCAAACATTTATGTGTATTACCTGTCCGACTCTGTCGAAAAACGCATTGTATATTGGAAGCTTCCATTCGTGGGTCGACAATATCGATAACTTGTTTTCGTCATCTTTCATGCAACATGATGACGCCAGCGCTAACATTTTAGCATTTCGTGTGAAATGCGGGGACATGAGGCATGAAGTGTGGATGTAAATGCACCGTTCAGGAGAAAAACTGCCCACTTGTGAAGCTGATCAAGGAGATTCCAGGTACAAAGGAACTACCAAAATACTGTTTCGAAGTCTCCGAAGTAAATACTGTTGTTGTTCCCAATATTTTAATATCCACCATCCCACTTCTTCTGCTTGTCTCCTACGATTTTCTCAAATTGGCATGACGTTAATCGGTATTTTAAGTAGACACTGCAATAATAAGGAAAAGGGAAATGGATAGTGCAGAATTAAATTAGACATTGGTGGACTATTTGGGTTAATATTGCAGCGTAAAAGAAGCAAACTTTACAAAAACGTACATAGGAAGTGGTTTCCTATAGTTGTAATGCGTGGCTAAACCTTCATTTAAAGGAAGAAAAAGCTAATGCAACTAGCAATAGAATTTAAATTAAAAAACTTTTTCACTTTGTTCCACTTATTTATTATTACCAGGACCGGTTTCATTCTACTACGGACATTTTCAGACTGGTAGTTGAAACTTTCAGACTGGTAGTTGAAAAAAAAAGCAATAATCATAATTTTAAACCTTTGTAGGAAAATGATCCAAGGATATTAAGAAAGATTATGAATTTAAATTCATGATTCTAATTGAAATTTTTTAAACATTAATTCCACACAGGAGGTCCTAAGGAAAATTATTTAACTCAAGTCAATCTTCAACCTTGAGGATGCTGTGTTGAGGGTCTTTCATGGTATTAAGGGTGAGGAATCTGGCAGTTAGTATGCCCAGGAACGACGGATGTATAAATCCATCTCTCCAACCGATATGTAAGGCTACGGGGCGCTAGATTTCAGCTGGGGAGTCACCAAACGTAGCAAACCACTCGGGATGACCAATGGCAGAGGTGTTGGTTACACAATTCATGGTTCCTTGGGAGGCGGTACCCATACCTGCCTCCCAAATTGAAAAGAGACCAAGAGATGTGGACTTTAAAGACAGCAATGAACTGGGCTCTGGAATTAATGCTAGCTACTCAGAAGCAGTTCGAGAAAGAGGTAGATATAAAGCATGGAAGAGGGTTGGAGCAAGACGAGAAGGTCCGACGACTGGAGAAAAATGGTGGAAGAAATAAAATCCTTTTTGAAAAATCAGAAAATTTGGTTTCTAAGTAATATAAAGGCATATTAAAAAAAAAGTGGTAAATAATTTGTTACTGGAGTATAAATATCGAGACTTCTTAACGATTCTGGAGCAATTTCATAAGTTACTTACGGTATAATTCAAATGACTATCAACGGTTGTAATGTCACTGTATTCATTGTAAGTAGATACTTCTGCACAGTTGTGGGACAACAAGCGATATGGTACTAACAAACTAACACTACTAACTTCACAAACAGACTTTACATTACCTTTCTGCTCTGGTAAGCAAGGCACTGACTTATGTCGTCATGAAAATACCTACATGACATTGTCATTAAAAACTTCCATAAATAATCATAGTCATAAACTCCCCCCGGAACTTAGATGCATAACAAGCCCAACAGAATTTAGGTCCAAATTAAAAACGTACCTTTTTGGGCTCTCATACCCTTAATAAAAATACCTATCGGAGAGTATAAAATTTTGCTGTTGTTTTCAAAATACGCTCATTACAGAACATATTTTATATTATAGTTCTTAATTATGTCCTTTGCGTGCAAACTGTGTCTTAATTTCTCTAAATAAACAATAACAGTGTTAATCTCTAGTGACCCTCCAGGTAAGTATGGTATTGTATATATTTTATGCCTGTACAGTGCATTTTTACAGCAGCATCGCGTTAATTGGTCAAATCATTGCACATATATTTTCGTATCGGTGATCGATGAACCGGTGGATGCAATTTTTAGCCATAAGTTGGTGTTGTCTATAGTTGAAATAAAAATTGTACAGCGCCCTTGGGGTGATTTTTCACAAAAAACGGCGCTATATAAGTCATTTATTATTATTATTATTATTAAAATACTTATAGTATTCTACAATTATGATTAAAAGTATATATGACAGAGTTCACATTTGCTTCACAAAACTATGATCCGGAAAAACAAGTTTTTTATAACTCATGGTGCTAGTGAGACTATGGCATTCCCCATTGGGGTTGAATTGGAAGGTTGAGTGTAGTAGGGGAAGAAAATAGGAGGGAAGAGGAAGGTGGAGGGATTACCTGATTATTCAGATCTGGTCACAAAACACGGCTTAAACCATTTCAAGCAAGGGGTGAGGTTTGTCGATGTCTTGGCGGCGAATGCTTTGTTGGATCTGGAGAAACTGGTTAATGGAGACATTTTGCCTCTCCAGCCGGACTCTCTTGACCCATCGCCTTGTACCGCAGTGGGAGGGATGGATTCATACATCCGTCACTTCTGGACACATTGATCACTAGATTCCAAAGATATTCAAATACAAAAGAGATATGCTATGATGTCCGCGCGACTGTCGCCGAACTACGGCCTAATGCGCGTAGTTTGCATACAAAAATAATTTGTTCATTTTCTTAATTTTTTGAGGGTGTGCATTAATATTGGTTAACAATATAGTTTAAATACGGAAAGAATTTGTTCATTTAGTTTAGCGTTCGTTTAGTTTATTCGTTAATTGGTAAACAACACCGGCGACACCCGGAAGCGCAGTCTCACCTAGTAAAAACGGCGGATAGCACATCTCCTTATATTTCAATATCTTTGCCAGATTCCTATTCCTCATACGTTTTTCCTTCCCAGAATTACCTCTTCTATGTTCCCCTAATAAGACTTTCCACACAGCATCCTCAAAGACGACGTAGGCCCCGACGGAAGCCTCCTGCGTGGAGCTAATGTATGTGTTATTATTTTTATTATAAACTGATCTTGTTTTAAAACGCCTGCTCTCGACACAGGTTTTCCTAGTGAGACAGGCATAGGACAACACAAATTGCAAATCTAGAATTAATAAAGATGAACAACTAGTAAAAAATAAAATTAAAACAAGTAAAAAGAAACTTTTCCATACTGATTGTTGGTCTTACCTTGACGATACTGAGAGTAAATTTTCACTAAAACGTTCGGGATAAGTTATTTGCTTGCTAAAACCATTATCAATGCACAAGCAACATTCTCCCACTGATATCTAATGATCGGAGTAGTGTTTTTTTCTAGCCGCATAAAATTATTGTGTTACAACTGAGCTTTTAGCGGCAGAATAACAGTTAGATACATATTTAAAAATACATAACTCGGGCATGAGGTATTTTTAATTGGCGTCTCCCCATCGCATGTTTACCCGACCCCAATGACGTGACCGCTCCCAAAAAGGATCTGCAGCCTCAACGGCCGCCGTCCTGACCGCGTGGGCAGGCAGAGAGTGAGCCCAGGACCTGAGGTGGACGCTGGTAACTGTACCACTCTCCCACCGGTCACAGACAATTTCACGGAATTAAAAATGCAAACAAGGAAAATGCATCATGTTTACTATTACAGTTATTAAAATGTCTCTCGTGACAGCTGTGTGACTTTCGTGTGGTTTTTTTTTTCATGCGATGAACGCTATAGTGGTCCAAGAAAGAGGTCGATTTACGTTTTGGCAATATGGTTATATTTTGATATTTATCCAGAGGGATTTACAGTTTACAAACCTTGCCACGTCTGTTAACTGGATGCGTGTGTTGTGGACGTTATCAATAATAACTCTTGATTTAACGCGAGTCAAATATATTTACAATAAAACTTTGTGTTACAATAATTAGCACAGATTTAATAATTATCTTGCTTAAAGGAAAATCAAGCAGATGGAACGAACGCTAAAACCGGAAAGATTGTGCATTATCATGCACCCGGCCATAGAGTGGTGGCCGGTGATACCATTGTATAAAATCGGATAAAAATAGTATTTTTATGGTTGTTCGTTGCTTGGCTACATATCTTCACCCCAGCGTCTTACGCGATAACAGGAAAAAAATAATATTTTTTTGGTTGTTCGTTGCTCTGTCCATTTGTCCAAATTGTCCATTTTAATAATGTAATGGTTAAACGTCGCGTACGTTATAATCTACGCATTCACAGATGGCGCCAACCAAATTATTTTAGGTTTTAAATGTTTTTTGCACGTTACGCTTTAAAATATTAGGGTAAATTAATTGTTCGCGATCGTACATATTTAATTAGAATATAAATAAATAGGCTTGTCCATAAACAAACCCAAATCTTTCAAGAAAGGCTGAAAAATTCAATTTTGTATCGGTGACTCAATCCAATATTATATTTTTCAGCCTTTCTTGAAAGATTTGGGTTTGTTTAAGGACAAACTTATTTATTTATATTCTAATTAAATGTGTACGATCGCGAACAATTAATTTACCCTAATATTTTAAGGCGTAACGTGCAAAAAGCATTTAAAACATAAAATAATTTGATTGGCGCCATCTGTGAATGCGTAGATTGTAACTTACGTGACGTTTAACCTTATTTGACCGTAACCCATTAAATATGGGAGAGGGGGGGGGGGGGAGGGGTGGTCTAAAAGGATTTTATTCAATTATGTGGGTTTTATTGCAATTGTTACCAAGTCGTCTTTGACTGTTCAATTTCTAATTATTTTGGTTATTCCCATTAGGCTTAATTACCTCGGGTTTGTAGCTTTATTCAATATTATTCGGGGGATACCTTGCAAGTAATATGACTTATTAATTACCTAATTTTATTGTTGTCAAATCGTTATTATATTTATGATGATATGGAATTTTGTATTGATTTACTGATTTTTTAAGGGACCCATGCTCTACATTGGACTAGGAATAATCTTATAATAGTCATTATATAAACAAAACACATATTTTACATCAGAAAATATGATGAAAATTACAATGGATATAGGAGCGAGATTTAGAAAACCAAGATTTTTTCCATTTCCTTCTAACACCTCTCGTATGAAAAAGACAGCAGCTACTAAAACGATAACATCACGTAATACCTCTCTCTGGGACTGGTATACTGACCGGATCCAAAGAAACTATTGTAATTTCTGATAATGTGAAAAGAGAGGAAAAGTCCCTCAGGCCACGACCATATTTTGTCATACGGTCAAAATATTTACGCTTTATAATAAAATCCATAATAGAGGGTCGCCGAGGGCCTGGTAGGAGACAAATGTCTTGGCTGCGAAACATACGAGAGTGGACCGGCATTAGAAGTGTGGAGGAGCTATTCCGGGCAGCGCAAGACAGAGAGACCTTTTCAAGAGTGATCGCCAACGTCGGGTGGACCTGATAAGGCACATAAAGAAGAAAAAGAAGAATAAAATCCAAATAAATGGAATATTTCTGAACGCGTCCGAAAACTAAAAACTATTTTTAAAGGTGATTAAATAAGATTTAAAATTTTACAAAATTATAATAAACACATAATATTTTAAATATAAATTTTTTGCATGGAAACATGAAAAAGTTTTAAAAATGACTCACCTTTACTAAAATTATGATAAAGAAAAAAAATAAAAACAAATACTTATTTAATTAGACTTTTAAATGTATTATAAACGTTATTGTCATCTAACTTTTTTGTCGTTTCATGTAAAACTAATTAATAAAAATTCTCAATTTTTTTAAAAATTCTTTTCAAATTGCGATCAGAAACTTTGGTTTCATAAAGGTCTATATTTACCTATAGTAAAGGAGATACAACGATTTATATGAGACCTATATGAGTTGTTCTGAAAACTAAGCCGATGGTTCCGGTTTAAACACAAGAGACCATATTAATTTATCCCAGCTCACATGTCATAATTCTCATATAAATCGCGTTCTCATAGTAAGAAATATGTTCTAAACATTGTTAGAAAGGTAAAACACCAAGCTTTATATTTAAATCCAAAAAATAATCACCAAAAAAGAAAAATTTAGGAAACGAAAGTTTTGAATCGCAATTTGAAAAAACACTTTTAGACTTTGGTAATTTTTTAATTAATTATTTTCACATTCACAAAAAAGTGAAGTGAGAATAACGTTTATTATGTGTTTTTATTTTTTGTCGTTGTCAGTAATTTCAGTGAGCAAAAACGGAAGGTGAGCAATTTTAAAAACTTTTTTATGTATGCATGCAAAATTTATTTATCATACAAATATTATATGTTTATTTCGAATTCAAAATTCAAAACATATTTTTATCACCTTTCTAAAAACACTTTTTAGATTTTGGATACGTTTACAAATATTGTTTTTATTTGGATTTTATTGCAAAGCGGAAATACTTTGCTCCGAGGTATTGTCGAGGCCTGTGACGGGTTAATGTAAAGAGGTACTCATCAACAATATTCGGCATAAATCAAAGAGTCCTGTGGACGTGAATCAACCGCATGACGATATCGTTCATTTGAACTCGATTCGAAAGCATCAATGAGTCATTGAAAACGATACAGAGTAGGTATGTGAAAACGGAAATTATGTGTTTGAACAGATTTTTAAAGATACCTTTGGAACATCGGAACCAAGATATTTTTCGAATTCATTAATTAATTTTAAGATATTTTTAACAAGGCTAACTATAGTGGAAATCTGTGCGTCGAAAAAGCAGAAACTCTCAATCGATGAGCTCTGGAGTCATGAAATTTGAACAAATTTAAGTAATCTCTCTGGAATTTTTAGGTCATTCCAACTATTTTCAGCTCTCGTCTTAATTTTTCTCATGGATTTTGCTATACCGCATAAGAGTCGCAACTGATCCCAACCGCCTAGTGCCAGTGAGACTATGGCATCCCCAATTGGGGTATGTTGTGAGGCTCTAGGTAAGTTTGGAAGGGAAGGAGATTGGGCAGAGAAGAGTGGGAAAGTAACTTGCTATTCAGATCTAGTCACCAAACACGGCTAAACATGGATGGCAGTCTTACAGCAGGGCGATACTGAGTGTAACTACCACTCTAGAACGTGGCGCAAATATACAAATTGTGAAAACACCAATCAATTAAATTAAATTTACTTGAGCACGCCGGAACCTTGCCCCTCGACTACGTAGGACGTCCAGCTGTGGAGTTTGGAAACGTCAATTTAACAATAAACAAAGATAACCAATTTTGTATATTTTATTTTTACATTTAAAATAAAATGTAGAAATTTAAGCGGGTCGGGTTGAAAATATTAATAATTTAAAACAATAAGCAAATTTTTTTTTAAATTATATAATTTTTAATCACTCTCTTCATTATATTGATTTTCTTATTTTTTTCTTTTTTTAAATCATTTTTATTGTCAAAAACCCTCGAGTACATGGTACATACAATAAAGAAATTTGAAAGTAAAGAAATTATGTCAGAATTGCTTGGGGTGAGTGAATCAATTCAATTTTAGAATTAGAATAGACAGATTAAGTGTAGGGTTATTGTTGACTCCATCAGTTATTCTAGAATTTCATAAATAATTGAATAGACACCCGTACAAAAGTTAATATATGCGCATGTTTGATGCATAATTTAAATACGAAACAGCTGTCTACATTTAGAGCAGTTTACATAAGTCTAATAACAGTTGACGGTGTGCCCACACATTTGTCATACGGTGTTTAACACAGGTATCTACTAGATATGATGATGATGATGACCTAACGAATAATTACTGTACTGAGACGTTTAAACTTGAATTTAAGATGCATGACATAACTGCAAACAAGTGCACACACTACACACGCCTTGGAATAAGTAATTGAAGGTTCGATGAACAAACACTTTTTGAATTTACAGTTGGTGTTTTTATTGAATGATGTACAAGATTTTCAGTTTTGGTAAGTAAGTATGATGCAGAGAATACTGGAATAGGTACATTAAATTATTCAACAAATACTACTCACTCTGGGTGTGGCACAGTTGATGAACCATGCAAGATTTAACTGTACAGCTGACTTTAGAGAAATTGATACAGTACAGAACTAATGTAGCATCCTTGTGGAACTCCGTATCGAAGATTTTATTGAAGAGAGATGCTAATGTTTTTTTTTTCATTAACTCCACAAAGTTTTGGTGATGATGTGTAGAGAGTCTTTTTGAGGAGAGGAAGGTGTTATAAGGGTCTTGAAGAGACCCATGTTGTACGAGGGAGGAAACACAGAGATCGGCAAATCATCATCCAGCCAAGCCGTTGAACTCAAGAATGAGTCGTAGAAATGATCCGTTGTCATGCGAGAAATGTCAATCGTGTAAAAAGATTGGATGCACCGGTGCTGAATCGGGATCAACGACGCTAATTCCTCGGAGCATCTTCCATTGAATTACAGATAGAATAAGGACACCATTCCCACCAGTCGACTGTGCTCTAAAGATTACAGTTCATTTGTTAAGATAGGAGAAACTATCAAAGGGACTATCAATCAGATATTTCGAGATGTTGGGTGGGCAGTTGAATCACCAATATAGATAATGTGATTAGTTTAAGGAGGCTGCAAAAAATAATATAATTCATAAAATAAATTCAGACAGCACAACGATTCATAATAATAAGACTGACCGTCACTATTCTATTAAATGAGTATTGGTTTTGTTGATATTGCACATGGGCGATCCTGCAAAAACATTCCAACAAAATATTATTAACAGCTTAATTAATCTATCATTTCCCCTTTGTCTCGTTCTCGTATCAATGAACTAGGCCTTTGTTTGGAGTCCAGAAATGTTTTGATTGAAGAGGGAAGCATTTACCGCAATTCGGAGCGTAAAGATAACCGTCACTCCCACTCACAGCTCAAGATCAATTTGCATGAGTCCTTTTATGTCCTTGAAGATTTGCATGTAACATGTTATTTATCCTACGCGACAACAGAGCTTTCAAACTGATATTTAAAAATATTGTCAACATGCAAAGATATGTTATTAATGAAACGTAATAATTTGCACCGTTACCGCAATAACAACTTTTTAAACGCCCAGGTATTTTCAAGTATACATACATAAAAGAGATGCAATTTTGAATTTGGTCCAGCTATGCAGGTATAATTTTTTAGAAATCTTTATAGTCTAAGGAAAAACTGCTAAAATATGCTTTATTAGTAAAAAAATCCTTCTATAGAGAGCAGCTCCAGAGATAATAACCCATCCATAATTCTTATGTATTTAAAAACAGTGCTGAAAAATGGACCTGGATTAGAGAATTTAAAGTAACTGTGGTATCTTAGATTATAGTTGGAGTGTTCATCACGGCCACGGATAGAAATTGTAGTAGTAATGTAGATCTGTCGGTAATTTAAAGATTACATAGTTCGATAATTTTATAAAAAGGGCCCAATATACGAGCCTTGCGGTACTCCTAACCACATCGTAATGAATATAAATACCATTGCTATTCAAGGTCCGGAGTTCAGAAATATTACTACTGCCTGATGATTAATACACGGCCTACATGCAGTCCATAGGATCCTTGTATAATTATTTCAATAAATACATGTCTACGATGTTTTCTTTGTGCCGGAGTTTCATTGGAAGAGGCATCTGATTCCGGGAGTTACAACGGTAACTACGGATTCAAGAATCTAGTTCATGATAAAGCCTGTGTAAGATTCTGTTAGTCCCAAATACTGTAATGGGCTGGACATCTCGAAGGAATTTCAGATAACAGGACACCTAGAATTATAACCAAATGGGTTTCCAAGTGGAGGAAGACGGGACGAAGCACCTTATTGACGAATAAAATTTTAAACATGTATTAAGGGAAAAAGTTAACTGAAAATGTTAAAAAATCAAAATCCAAGGCATGCACGAGTAGTTAACTGTTGATACACAATGTTAAATAGTTATTGGCTCACTTACCAAAGTGCAATTGTAAGTAAGGCTGCTTGTCACCAACAATTAACCTAAATTGGGAGAGTATAATATGACATAAAAAAGAGTGTAATAATTTACGGAAGTTCATTCATATATGTATAAATATATTAAATTCACAAGGAAATCACCAAACCGACAGAAAAGATGTGCCCAGTGCCTGTTGCGAAATTATTGCGTGGAGTTTGTCAGAAATTTGGCTGCTTTTCCGCAGAGTTCATGTTGTTATTGACGTGTTATATCAGTATTATGTATTATTTGGTGTTATTCACACAAATCCACACTTCAAAAGTTTGTTATTGTTATGTTATTTACAGAAATCCATTAGTCTTGATCTTTCCGAAACATCTTTTTTTGTTTCGAAGGGTTTTCATTGATTTTTTTAAATTGTTATCAAAATATTTTGCTGAAACGATGTGTTTAGGAATACCGCAAGGCTCATACATTGGGCCCCTTTTAAAAAATTATCGAAATGTAGTGTGAAATTTTTGTGATAATGTGATTAGAAGAAAATTTTAAATTACATATTTACGCCGACACGCTAAGTCATGACATAATGGATACTGTAATCTACTTCTTCTCTCTCATAACACTAATAAATATTATATTTCTTTTATATAAATACATATTACATAATTATAGTATAATATTGTATTTACAAATAATATCTATGTTTAAACTACGAAATATGCACAAAAGATGTTAAAAATTAGAAATGTGGTTATTTTCTAGTAAACGCTTCGAAGTATGTATTAAATCATTTCAAAAATCATAAATACGTGAGAAGAAACAAAACGCATAAAAATATTACAAAAAGAAGAAAAATTGTCAATCATTAGTCAAAATGTTAAAAACTACTTATTCAAACAAACGCAAGAAGATGAGATTAATATTAATTTGGGTATGGTGAAAGTATTATTTTGGTATGAGTGCCTTTCCTCGGAAAATGAGTGTCCATTAGTCCAACAGATTCCCAGATGACTCTGACTTCTTTAATCATCTTACCGATTCGTTTTACGTGGACGTCCCTGTTGAAGGAGACGCTCCGTTGCTTAGTGACTGGACTCTGCTTGTTCTCTGTCAAATCTTTGGGTTCTGTTTCTTCCTTTGGTTCTATTTTATCTTCTTTTCCTTGCTCTAGTGTTTTGACTGCATCAGGCATGGGTTCGTTCTGTTCTGTCGGTTTAGTGATTCGACCTTCCTTTCTTTCTTCTTTTCTGAACTGTATTGTTTGTTTCGTTCATCTGTGCTTACTTCTTATTGGTAGTTTACTTTATCGGCGACTCTGGTTCGCTCTATGGCATCTGGAAATTCAATAGTTTAAGTAAAATGAAACCGTTCAAAACACAAAACTTTATTTACGTGGTTTAGTGGGCACTCGTCAATGTTGAGAGGAAGAATATGCAGGCTGTAACAGCAAGTACCCAAAGAATTTTAACCAGTGATTTTTTTATTTATTTATTTATTTTTTTTTATTTCTATATATTACAGTTTTTACCTTATATATTTAATATTTTAACATAATATATTTTGGAAAACATTTTTACATATTAATTAAAATAACATTCTATTATGTTGGGTGTAAGGTAGGTTTGAGAAGGTGAAACTGTTCCTTAGCTATTTGGAGTAAAAATGTAGATGTTATTACGCTGTCCGATGATATTTTTTACTCAATTAAATAGATTCCCTCATACGTTGCCACTAGGTAGTTAGATACAGCTTAGCGGGTCATGTAATACGCATTACGTCTCGTTACAGCAGCACGGTTACAGACGAGACAGAATGCATATCACATATTTGTTGCAACGTATACCTGTGTGATCAGTGGCGACGCAAGGTAGAAAAATTACATATATATGGTTGGTAAAACTCCTTCGGGTACATGATGTTCCATCCTGCATAGGAAAGAATATGAAAAATTTAAAAATACTTAAAACAAAAAGCATGTTTTTAATCATTCTGTTAAAAAAATAATAGATGCAAAGAGTATTGTTTTATGTTATAAAATATAGTTAAAATGTGTTACTTTAAATATTACAAAGCTTTTAAGGCAGTGGTGATCAACCTTTTTAGTTAAAGGGCCAATTTATCAATTTTCTAACTTATTCGCGGGCCGTAGGGGGTGGGGCCAGGGACACGAAATAAGTATCGATACTTTGTGGTATCGAGTACTTTTCCTTACGATACCTATACTTTTGTACTCGATACTTAATATTAGATGCTTTTACTCAACGAGTACTTTTTGGCAAGTATCATAATTTTAAAAATTTGGCTAAGCGACTGATGTTATGTTTATGGCAACGCAATCTAGTTCAATAATAGCAAACCTTCTAAAACATTCCATTGCAAATGATGTTTTGTTCCTATAAAATCCAGAAGCCTCTGAAACTCCACGTCTAAAAAAAAAATGTCCATAACTAGTAAAGTAATAAATAAATAATTTAATACATGTCTCGACTGTCCTGCCAAAAGCCAAGTAGAGAAACAAATTAATTTCAATTTTTTTTTTTTTTTTTAGTTGATTATCTACATTAAAAACATTACACTTTTTTTATGAGTACCTAAGATAGCAATTTGTAAATTTACAGGTCCATTTTTATTATTGATTACACGTACTTAAATTTGAATGTTTCTTTTTTCACTTTATTAACGTTGACGTTCGAAAATTCTGATCCAGGGGGGGGAGAGGGGGTTGGTAATACGTAGTAATCCCGGTCAGAGCTGTAAATCAGGCCATATGAAATGTACTCGATACTTTGAAGTATCGATACTTTTGTTTCAATACTTTTACGAATACGATACTTTTTTTCCGATATTACTCATGAGTACACTATCGACACCTTCTATTCGATATCGTGTTCCTAGGTGGGGCACACACGGACATACTTGACATTGTTAAATTTGCAGTCGGTGGCGCCGCAAAACAATTCGTATTTTCGAGAACGGTAATTTTGTATTAAAAAAAATATATTTTTGTTTGCGAGGCAAGTGTGGGTATTGAAGCCCCGAGAACCATTTATTGGACAACCAAAAGCCATACCTTTGGTCACTCCAAGTGGGTATCTGCGTTTGATGACTTAGCAGGGGTGCCCGGGTTCATGGGGCGAGGTTTGTCTATGTTTTGGTGGCAAATGCGTTTACCCACCTACTACGTATTAGGCCGGATCGGGAGAGAACTAACCTAGATGTCTCCAGCCGGACTCTCTCGACTTATCGCCTTACACCGCACTCATGGACACGAAGACGCCCAGATTCCTACCACCCCTCATACTTTTGCCTTCACAGAACTTCCTCTCTCCCTAAAAAGACCCTCCTCCAAAAGAAGACATGGGCCTTGAGGATTTTTTTCTTCAGGGCCTCCTGTGTGGAGCTAATAAATAATATATATTTATCCTATATATAACTCAAAAAATTATATCTCTAAGGCCAAACCAATAAATGCTTTCTAAATGGTAGGCAGAGAGGACGGACCGCCAAATAACTCGGTCTTGGCACACACTATTTGCCTCACTCACATTCATACATTCTCTTCTATTATTCTGACTTTTAACATGGTCCGACTCAAGTATCTGATTCACTTGATCATGCCATGTCTTCCTCGGGCGTCCCCGACTTTTTCTGCCATTCACATTTGCGTCGTATATTCTTCTTACACTACTTTCTTCGTTCATTCGCTCTACATGCCCAAACCATCTGAGGGTCCCGTTCTTAAGAAAACAGAACTTTTGATAATTTAGAAAACGGAAATCTTAACATAGATTTTAACAAAAAGCGGTGCGTTGTCTTTTTAAGAACACCTTCGTTAAACAAATCTTAATTATTTTGTGCGGCTAATTCAAAACTTTATGCCAAGCAGAACAGAAATTGACTGTAGGTATCCTTACTGCATTTTTAAAATATTTTATTAAGCTAAGCTTTATGCTTTCGCACGTGTTCACAAATATTCCATTTATTTGGAATTTATTGCAAAGCGGCAATATTTTGACCCTCCGACAAAATATGGTCGAGGCCTGAGGGGTTAAGGATCCCTAGGTAAACATAATGCTTATCTTATTGTTGCTTCATAAAATTGTTTACAATCATAATTTTAAGTTTTATGCCAGTGTCTTCTAAGTGTTTCCGGTAATCAAATTATTTATTTAAAATTTCATCGTATTACGTGAAATCAACTATCGCTTTTATATCTTTCAACACAAATGTGGTTATCAATTTACTAACAGAGGAATAAATATTGTATAAAATGCTTTGAAACCTTAAGAGGAAACCCCGTCGCCGAGAAATTTTAACGACAGGCATATTACCAATACTGAGCGAAAGGGACAACTGCGCTTCAGGCTATTCCTAAATAAAATCATCAAAACAGAGGTTGTGTATTTCCTATTTCTCTCCTCCGAAACTGGCCGATTTAATATTTTTTTTCTAGCTGTATTAGAAGAAAATACTCTAAGTATACATGGTTTGCTTTTTAAAAACAAACATTGCCCAGTTTTTATACTGAACGATTGTTGATAAATTTTTGGAGGGTCCTTTCTCCTATAAGAAGTAACTTATCAAAAAATACAAAACGTACCGGCACGCTAGAGGTCGATATTTATATTATATAAAAAAAAAATTGCATTAGTGTCAACATCCAGAGAGAAAATGGGGAATACGTTTGTGTGGACAAAACGCCGTACCTTTGGAATAAAAATATTAATTTTTAATTTCGTCAAGTATTTGACCTAGGTTATGTTTGGATTATTAAAATTCAAATACAATTAGTTCTGTGGGGGTACTTCTCAATAACGATAGGTCCTCGATACAAAATGGTTTATTATGAGTTTACAATAATTATGCTACAAGTCACACTACCTGTCTATACTAGCGGCTAATTCAATCTGAGTGGTAGGCTGGCGAGAACTACTCTCGATGGCCACATGTGAACGAGTTTTTTCTAAACTTTAAATCGTTAAAAATCGACGTCGGTCGTCCTTAGGCCAATACCTTACGTCCAGTCTGCTTTTTATTAATGTTGAGAGGGATTTATTTTATAATTTGGACAACAAGAAAATAATGGATGAAGTAGCTTTAACAAGTGAGTTGCTTACAAAGAAACTGTTACTTTAGGGCTAGGGGAGCAAAATGTTAAATCATTTCAGTCAAGTTAAGCCCCTTCTATTCTAGTACCTATACAACATTTTAATCTGTTAAACACACAGCATTTTTTTTTAAATGTTAGTATTATTTTTCTAATCCCTAAAATCCGTTTGTCAAAAATTATCCCCCGGACCCCCCGTTTTCTGAAGCCCCCCCCCCACCACCCCACGTTAGGGGGCCCCTTTACAGGTTTTAGCGGAGGGCCCCAAATGGTCCCAGTCCGGGCCTGGCCACTGCCTATCCATTCACTCCTGCCGGCAATCGATAGAACTAATAGAATCCCTGCTGGCATCTGTTGGCATCACTTAGAAGCTCTTTCAATACATTACAGCCTCAGATCTAACTTTTAATTTTGTTTGAAAAAGGCCGCGCAGCCGTCCCTCTTAAATAAACAACCTTATCGGTTATGACCTGGACTAGAATGGTATGAACAAACAATTTCTTTGGAATTTGATATTATCCCCGTATAGTTGTTTATCTTAATTTTCAATCACGGAAAGCAATCACCTATGTCTATATTAGTCACGCCTCCTTTAAAAGCTGTATTTGCCTAGGTTAAAGTGGTTTTACTGCAAAGCGGAAATTTAGGATTAGGCTAAGAATAGATTCCAGTTATGAAATATTTGTTTTGGTATAGATAACCCGAGTAGTAACTGATAGATGGATACTGTTTGCGCTATTCAGTTTTTTTTATTTATGTTTATGATTGAACTGAGATAATTTATTATTCCATTTCCCAATTCCTTACATAGTTCCTATCATATTGTTCCTATCTATAATTAATCCCAAGCCAAGACGAAAAAAATAGCTTCGTTTTTTTTGCCGTGTTTTGTCTTCTTGTCAAAAAACGCTACCCTTTACGACCGTTCTACCAGTTGCAATTGTTGCGTATTAATTGCTTGTTTGGTCCGCACCACGATAATTGCCAAAGTTCCGAAGTGAATTTACCGATGCAGCATTACTTACATATCGCATTAATTTGATTGTGTTATTTACCCGCCAATAGGTCAATGTGTGACCTGTTTGAATTCGCCCGTCATTACAGGCGTGAAATGAAAAAGAAATGGCTACAGGCGTGTTTGGTATCATTTTTTATCTGTTTTACATTAGCTCCACACAATTTGAATCCACACGGAGGGTGACTTGGGTACCACCGTCCAGGGAACCATTTATTGGATAACCAACACCTCTGCCACCTTTTGTTCAAAGCTGGAACAGAATTAGAATCGGCTTTCAACGGGACTCTTTCAACTGTCAAAAAAACAAAATGGCGCCGAACGACTATTTGATAGCTTTGTCATAGATACGTAAATTTCTGCAAAACAACTGGGCAAAAAATAATAAAATAAAGAAATACACTTTCCTAGTCTTCTAGAATTACAATGATTTTATGGTTAAAAAATTATGTATTATGGGTAATTACTAACTACCTATATTGTTTGCCCGATTTCTTGAGGCACCAGTTGCAATTTTGAAAATGATCCTTTTTTTCAATTATTTCTGACTTTCACCCTTCAAAGTTGTTTTAGACCATTATTTAAAATAACAAAAATGGAAAGGTAAATTTATTTATTTATTTTATTTAAATGGGCAAATTTCATAATTACATATAAGAAATATCGGAGTCGAGTTCAGACTCAGAAGAGATGATGTACTGAATGGAGGGGAGGCAATTTTGGATAACGCTTGATAGAAGAGATGATATTATATTTATATATATTTAGAGAGGGACAACCAAAAAATATGTGATCTAAAGTTCCCACTTCTAGACCACAGAATATACGGCCGGCGCGCGGGATCGAATCCCGGCGTGGGCAAATAAATTTTATTTGATTAATTTGTGTTATTTCACAATTAATTCATTTAAAATAATGTATAGTATATTTGCGGCACGTACCTACAAGAGTGGAAGATACTCTCAGTATCGCCCTGGTGTAAGACCACCATTCAAAATTGAAAAATTGCTTGAAATTGCGTTAGCCGTGTTTGGTGACCAGATCTGAATAGCCAGGTAATTCCCCACCTTCTTCTTCCCCATCTCCTTCCCCTCCCCACTACCTTTAGCCTCACAACATCGGGGAGGGATGGGAATGCCATAGTCTCACTGGCTTCAGACGGGAGCAGCTGGGACTCTTGTGAGATATCGGGATTTAAAAAAAAATAAAATCTGGGGAGTCAAGGGCGTGAATTTTAAAAAGGTGAACAAACTAAACAATGTCCGATTCTTATTAAAATGACCGTTAAATTTAAAACAAATCTGAGTTCATTGATATAGAGTAAAGCCACAATGACAAACGGCGAGTTTACAAGCTACTATCTACTAAGTTTAAAAGCGGGTGAATCGGCGAGTGAGATTGTCATGATGACACACAAAACTGTTCACTCGCTTAGTAGCTCGCGACATTTTTGTAGGAAACTGGACTCGCACGTAGCTGCTAGCGCCAGTAGCGGAAATAACGTGAAATAATTCTTCAGACAGTTGACAGTCGAAATCAGCTGTTAATTGGCAGCCATATTGGAAACATAAATAAACCAATCACGAGTTGGCGTGTAGCGTGTAAAGTTGACGACCTTTCTACTTTTTTCGTCAACAATCTGCTAGTTAGCAAGTAACGCGATGACACTGAGCGAGTTTACTAATAGATAGTGAATTTCTCAGATAGTAGCTTGTAAACTCGCCGTGTGTCATCGAGGCTTTACACTCACAGACAAACATACAGAGCTACAACCGAAATTAGTATTTTGATAATTTTTTTGAATAAAGTGGTAATGGTACCAAATTGTCGAAACATGGGTTAGATAAGATCGAAAGGGAAAAAGTGTTTGCAGGAGAAGATTGGTGGTCGTTAGCAGAACTAAGTTGATGGTAACGATGCTTTTGCTTTTACTTTCCCGTGACATTTGCCTCTGCCGACAAACTATGCAGGTTCGAATTGGGGATAGCTAACAAATTCCTTGGGCGTTTTATACCCTTTTTCGCCCATTTTCAGAAGCTGGGGTCATGAGCGCTTTTATTATTAACGGCAAAAAAGGCGATAAACGTACGTTTATTATATATGCTATAATGGTGCAGCTCTTTCTAACACATTAGATAATGGTGGGACAAAATATAAGATCTACAAAATACGTATGACTGTTACCACCAAAGTACTACCTTTTCCTTTGGAGGAAACAGATGGCTTAGCTGCAGCGACGGGAATTGCGTTTCATTTTCTTTATACGTGTGAGGGAGATGTATGATAAGGATTCTATGTTTATTTGGGGAGGTGCAGACATACGTTTACTTTTGTCTCATTTTCGACTGTTGTTATAATGTGTAAGACAGAGCTGCAGCATTATATTGATTTATTTATTTTGCAGAAACAAACAGTACATAATTACATGTTAGAAAGTTGTAGAATTAATACAATAATTGGTACCAATGACATGTCGCTGTTATATAATATATGTTTTTATGTGAATAATTATAAAATTTTACCTATATTAAATTAGTAAATTATTGAGGGAGAGGGGTGTGCGTGTGTGTGAGGGTGTGTGTGAGAGGGTGTGTGTATGTATGTATGTATGTAAGTATGCGCATTAAACAATTTATATGATTGACATGATGCTCTTTTTAAATTTGGGCAGTGAATCGGAGAAAATGTCGATGTAAAATATGTTCAAGAACAAAAGCAGGACATTTTACGTTTTTGATTTTTGGAATTCACTCACACTTCAATATTACTTGTGACTATATTCCATACTTACAAAATTATTATCGTCACGGCTAATAAGTAGTATTGTAGGGGTCTGAGAGAGAGAGATGCAAGAAAATTATTACTTTTTACTTTAAAGGAAACAGACCTACGTACATCGTATATCTCATCTTTTGAAAGAGCTGCAGCATTATTGTGATAAGGAACGTATGTGAATTGACTTTTTTATGCCGTCACGGTACCGTAAACGTGAATCGTCATGGTCATAATAAAATCGCTCAACTTGTCTAGGATTGTCTAGGACGTGTAAATCCATCGCTCTGCCACGGCGGTGCAAGGCGGTGGGTCGAGAGAGTCCGGCTGGAGAGGTCAAAAGGTCTCCCTCAACCAGTTTCTTCCGATCTGGTTCGCCATTATTTTGGATGATACCGGACAAACTCTCTAAGTATAAGATCGTCCCGTGGATTAGTCAGATATCTTCAAATACTAAGTTTTTAGATAATGAGGAATGCAATATTTGAAGCAATTTGAAATTTCCTACTAGCAACCAGAAAAAATCTTTTTTTGTTTGTTTATATCACTATAAGTTTTTTGCTTTGATTATTACAATTGTTTTGGTGGTGTTAATGAGTAATCTGAGTATTGTACCAGATAGAGGGTAGACTTTTACATATAACTGCATATTTAACTCAAATTTGACGTTTACACAACACAAACAAGGTATTAAAGTCAAAATCATCCCCTTAATTAGCGTATTTAGCCGACTATCATATCTGTTGCCAAATAGATTAAAAACTGGTTTACATTATAGTTTCGTACACTTACATTTAAATTATTTTATTGAAATCTGGGGAAACGCATGTGAAACATACATAAATAAATTACAGGTAATATATTTATGTAAAACAAGGTAATCAAAAAAAATTTTAACTACAAGCCCAGAACATCCACAAAAAAATTATGTATGGAAACACAATTATTAACATTAAGAAAACAATATGAATACAATTCATGCCACCTTATACATATACAAAACAAACAATAAACTCGTTAAAACGTCCCAAGTACACAAACACTTTACAAGACAACACGATAACATACATTTAAACACCATCCACACTAACTACGGTAAAGAATCCATTGTTTACGAGGGGGGGCAACTTACATAATTGCCTCCCAAACGACATTAAAAACGAAAAGAAGCTGGGTAAATTAAAAAAAATATTATTAGTATTTATTCTTGATCAGCAAAATAATGAAATACATAGAATAGCACTGCCTTGAAATATTTAATATTTCTTAACGTGTATAATAATTTCTAGTTAAATGAGTGAAAATGTAATTTTCTTTCAACTGGAATAAAAAATAAAAAAAAAACAATTTTTCAGATATGTCTGACTAATCAACCAGACGGTCGACATACTAATTGTAGTTTTTGCCTTACTTCGGTCCTGCTCTAAGTATGAACTACATATTTGTTACGTTATGAAACTTCGTGATTTATAATCTCGAGGATGCTCGTCTAAATGGTTAATGGTGTCTTCTTCTTCTAAATCTAGAGAGTGGATCGTGGACACGTAGCCGTTCAAAACTAGGCACTGTAATGTGCCAATACTATTGTTTAACCTACCATTAGTAACAACACGGCTTCATTCCTGGTGTCATTGATTAAATCTCGTCATTTCTCTTTTTACAATCTTTGCCAGAAAGATCTGAAAGCCATCTCTTCGATAAGATTCCCACATGCATTTCTTAAATGTATACCGGACAAGAGTTCCAACTACTCTCAACCGTCTGGAACAAGTGAGACTATGGCTATTAAGCAGTGGCGTACCGTGGGTATCAGCCGCCCGGGGCGGAGGAAAATTTTGCCGCCCCCCCCCCCCCCTATATAGGTACTTCTTCAGGGAGGGGGGGGGGGTAGTGATCCTTTTTTTTAAATTTTTTTTTTTTTAATATTTATTAATTAAATCTGTATGCGGTGAATTAAAACTACATTCAGAACGTGAAAACGGTTTTTCTTTGGTTCTGGCAGCACATAAATTGTCTGCAACTAGAATTTTATATTTGCACTTCGAAAAAAGTTATGTTTTCCTTCGAAATATGTCAGCAGATGAATACGCAATTGGAATTTTACATTCTGAACAATAAATCTGGCTTAAATTTTATCTGTATGCGGTGAATTAAAACTACACTCAGAACATGAAAAAGGTTTTTATTTGACTCTGGCGGCACATAACTTGTCTGGAAGAATTTTATTAAGCACTTCAAATAAGTTTTTTCTTCGAAATGTGTCGTCGGATGAATTCACAACTGGAATTTTACATTCTGAACACAAAAGGGGTTTTAATTAAATCTCTAAGCGGTGAATTAAGACTACACTCGGAACATGAAAATGTTTTTTCTTTGATTCTGGCTGCACATAAATTGTCTGCAAGAATTTTATAAAGCACTTTAAATAATATAATGTTTTCCTTCGAAATGTGTCGTCATATGAATCCACAACTGGAATTATACATTTTGAACACAAAACTGCTTTTAATTAAACATGTATGCGGTGAATTAAAACTTCACTCAGAATAAAAAAATGGTTTTTCTTTGATTCTGGCAGCACATAGAGAGTGTGCATCTAGAATTTTATAACTGCAATTCGAATAAGCATGCACACACCTGTCAGCTATTTAACTTTTCTGTGATAATAAATTTAAAATATATCACCGTGATATATACGTGGAAGAAAACCGTATAAGTGTATTTTTTTGTGCGCTTTCAGCAGGGCGCACAAAGCTTCACGAATATAAAACACAAATCGACTATCAATTAGAGCTAAAATGATACTGTTGCCATTTACATTTTTATTTAAAAATAATGTATGTGTTAGAAATAAAAACAAAACGTCTGTCATTAATATTTTGATTTTAACAGTATATAAAACTTAAGAAAGATGTTAAGAAACTATAAACTAGAAAAAACTTTTAAGTCCTGACGCGAGAATAGAACCCGCGACTTCCCCAATCCAAATTTTTACAAGATGATTATTGATTGTGAAATTTTGCCGCCCCCCCAAAAGTGCCGCCCGGGGCGGGCCGCCCCCCGCGCCCCCCCCACGGTACGCCACTGCTATTAAGATCGTTTTTATTTTTATTTATTCATCCACTTGGAATTCCTGTGTTTAGTTAGCAGTTTATAACACAAGAAGTTTACAACAAAAATGACAACATATATTAATATTGTCATTTTAATTAATATTGTCCAAAAACTGATTAAAGTTATATTCAAGAAAAAATTAACATCTCGTTTATTTTATAAGGATTGTAAAATAATGAATGTAAAACAGCTATACATATTATATGAAACACAAACGCTCATAAAAATGAATATTAATTAAATTTTTTAAACTTCACGTAATGTCAAAAAGATAAGTCTTTAAAAAATTTTAAACCCTTTTTCCGACCAATATTCCGATTTTCCCTGGAGAATTTTTCCAGAAAAATTTAATTTTCCAAGACAAAAATTTTCTAACATAAAAGTTTTCATACTTATACTTAAATAACAAAATCAAAAACATAACTTTTTCCAAGATCAAATATAAAATTGTAAAGAAAAAAATTCAACTTATGAATAACACACATTTTCCGTACGACGATATTCCTGTCGTGTTTTTTATGTCCGGGGACTTTGCTTTGTGATATTATTTTTCCATGGAAACGGCTATTTTTGGAAACGGTTCCTTTTGGCTTTTATAAAATTCGAAAATTACATACATCCTTACTAATATTATAAATGCGAAAGTGCGTGTGTTTCTTTGTTACGCTTTCACGCCAAAACCACCAAACTCATTTTAAAAATTCTTTCACCAATAGAAAGCTACATTATATTACCTACATAAAGCTACAGTAACATAGGCTGTATATAATGGTAAGCTCTGGCGTTATGAAATTTGGATAAATGAAAATGTGTGTACTTCATATATTTTGAGGAAAGGCAGGGGGACGTTGGGTTTCGCGGAGAGGGATGAGACGAGGAAGGGGGGAAGGCGGGGAAGGTGGAAGGGAACGGAAACGCACGGGAAAGGACATGCAGATTTCTTTGAATGGCATTGAAACGCATGCCGGGTATCAGCTAGTATTATTTAAATGGTAATCTTGAAACTCTCAAACCGATTTACTTAAAAATTGCTACAGGGAAGTTAAGGAGAAGAAAACAGTATGTCCAGGAGTGACGGACGTATGAATCCATCCCTTCCACTGCGTTGCAAGGCGATGTTCCGAGAGAGCACGGCTGGAGAAGGCAAAGGTAATCCTTCAACCATTATCTCCCGATCCGCCCCGACCAAGACCCCGACAAACATCACCCCATGAACCCGGGCACCCCTGTTAAGTCACCTAACGTAGCGAACCACTTGGCTGACCTGTGGCAGAGGTTTTGGTTATCCAATTAATGGTTCCCGGGGCGGTGGTACCCATACCCATCTCCCAAATTGATTAATGGTGAAACCCATCAAAAAGCGTTAGAGCTGTACAAGTGTATAAGTATTTATTCATTTGATTGACATAATATTTTACATTTCAAAAATAAAATCAACAATGTCGGCCTCACTGGGTAGCTCACCTGTGCTGAGGCCTCCATTTTATAAAACAAAAACAAAATAAACTAAAAATTAAAATTTATAATTAAGTTAAAATTATAGGATAAAATGAATTATTTTATTACTAAAAAAATTAATAAAAATCGGTATATATTACATATTTTATGTGTTTGTGAGTGATGTGTATTTTATATTGGTTTTGAGTTTTTCGTGTAGTTGTGTTTTATTTTTATTTTGTAATGAAATTTTGGTAATATTGTCTTTTTTGTTCTTTAATCCATTTTGTAATTTTGAGTACGAAATTATTTTTGTTTTCTTCCATTTTAATTTCAAGGGTAAGACTGTTGAATGCTTTTATATCATGATATTTATAGTGCCTTTGTCCAAAGCTTGAATTTACCGTCGGAGTTTTTAGGTTATTTTTGTACGATTGTCTAACTGGTCTGTTAGTGATATTTTGAGATTGTTGAAATTTGTTTTTCTGGTCGAAAATGTAGTTTAGCAGTGTTTTAACATATAATTGGCGTATATCTAGTACGTCACAACTGTTGAATATTTGCTTTGTGTCAGTCAGTCTATGTTTTTTTTCTGCGCGATTTCTAAGTGATCGATAGCTGAGTTTGTTGCTCCTCCCCAGATAATTAATCCATATTCTATTATTGACTGACAAAGTGCAAAATATATTGTTTTCATTTGTTTTATATTATATATGTTTCTTATTTTTAGGAAAATGTGTATTGTTTTGAGGAGTTTATTTGTGATTTGTTTGATATGATGTGTCCATCTAAGGTTATGGTCAATTATGATTCCTAGATATTTTATTTGTTCTGTTTTTTCTAGAGAAGGGCAACTGCAGATGTTAGTATTTAAACATTCGTGTATTTTTATGGTGTTTGAGTTGTTTCTTGGTTGTCCTGTACTATTTATACTGTACGTCATAAATTTTGTTTTCGATATATTTAGTGTAAGTATGTTTGAGTCTAGCCAAGTTTTCACCCGCGTGATTTGTAAATTTGCTATGTTAAATACATTATTCCAATCCTTAGATTTAACGAGTAAAACTGTGTCACCTGCATAACTAATTATTTCACCGTTTATTTCCATGCTACAAAGTTCATTTATGACTAACTAACTAACTAACTAACCATCACGCCGTTTCCCCGCAGGGGTAGGCAGAGAGGACGGACCGCCAAACAACTCGGTCTTGGCACACAGTCTTTGCTTCACTCACATTCATACATCGTCTCATACATACTAGTTCATTTATGTAAATAGTGAAAAGAACGGGCCATAGTATGCTTCCTTATGGAACTCCGTATGTAATCGGCAGTGGTTTACTAGTGTGGTTATTAATTTTGACTTGTTGTGTTCTATCACTCATATAACTTTTTAATAGTTGGAGTTCCTTGTCTTTGATACCCATATTTTCTAATTTTTTAAAAAGTGTATTGTGGCAGATTGAATCAAAGGCTTTAGCTAAATCTAGATATATCGCCATAAATTTGTATCCTTGATCTAAGTTGCTAGTGTGATACTTTTCAGCTATTTGATACTATACTATATACTATACTATATACTATTTGATACTATACTATACTTTTGATCTATCCGTGATCTAGTGTGCATACTTTTCAGCCTACCCTCATATAATTATATAATGGAATATTCCAAACAGATACTTGCATAATTATAATAGGTATATTTGCATCAATAAGAAGATGTTTATTTTATTTCAATTTGCATATTAGAAGCCTTCCATTGATGTAATGAATGATAATGATTGAAATGTGAATGAAAAAGGTTTCATTCAAGATGAAACAGCGTAGGCAAGTGTTTCTTTAATTTATGTAATGATGAACAAGGCTTAAGGTAATACAGGTGAGCGGTACCATCGATAATTAAGATTATTTATTACATGATTAGATGATGCGCCACGGGCAAAAATTACTACATCCATTTTTTTGGTGACCGGACAACTTAAAAACAATTCAACTCAAAATCTCATCTGAAAAGTTATTAAAAGTTATGAAAAAAATTGGGTCAGTGAGACTATGGCATCCCCAATTGGGGTATGTTGTGAGGCTGAGGGTGGTGGGGAGGGGAAGGAGATAGGGAAGAAGAAGGTGGGGAAGTACCTGGCTATTCAGATCTGGTCACTAAACACGGCTAATGCCATTTCAAGCAACGTTTCAATTCTGAATGGTGGTCTTACACCAGGGCGATACAGGGAGTATCTTCCACTCTGGAACGTGCCGCAAATATACTATATATTATTTTAAATGAATAAATTGTGAAATAACACTAATCATTCAAATAAAATTTATTTGCCACGCCGGGATTCGATCCCGCGACCTTCGGTGTGCGAGTCAAGCGTCTTACCGCTGCGCTACGCCGGCTGTCAACTTAACTTTTCAAAAAGGTGTTGAGTTGACTTGATTCTAAGATGTCTTGTAGCCTGTTTTTTATATGAATTATAGCGTATTTTTTTATTCCAAACTTTTTCTCGGGGCCTATTTCATCTTTGAGGATGTTTTTTAGAAGGTTTTTTTTTAAAGAAGAGGAAGATCTGGGAAGGAAAAAGGCGTGAAGGGTGGGTAGGAATCTGGGGATCGACAATTGCAGTATCTTTACATAGTCGAAATATAAATGAAGTCGCTCCCGCTGTCTGTGCGCCTAGATATTTTAAACTACACAACGGATTTTCATGCGGTTTTCATGAATAAATAAGAGTGATTCATGAGAAAGGTTTTTAGGTATTAAGTTTGTCAAGGTTTTGTGTAAATTAAATCAATTGTTGAAATATAGGGCAAAAATATGGGCAGCGAGCGGTGTGGGTTTGATTTAACAGATGGCGTTAGTTATAAAGATTGGGTAATGGCGTGGCGCTTTGTTTCGTTAGCCACAGCAACGTGTGGCCGGGTCTTCTAGTTTATTATATAATCGAGTCATTATAGACGATGGTTTGTTTGAAAAAACGCGTATTCGTACTAAAAGTATCAATAATAATAATAATTGGACAATTTGTAGAGCGCCGTTTTTGTGAAAAATCACCTCAAGGGCGCTTTACAATTCATTATGAATTCCTAGGTTCTAATTAATTTTATTATTTACAGAAAGATACAAAAACATACTTACCTGCAGGTCACTTCCGAAAAACACACTTTATTAGAAAGTTTATGCTTGGGAAAGGTACGACTTTGCACGTGGAGGACAATATATTCAAAACACTGGACATTGCATGACTTTACCTTTGCTACCCTCATCACTATTGGTTTTACATTTATATTTATAAGAAGATTAATGCCAAAGTTGAGTTAATATTTATTTGAAAGACTGGAGAATTGTAAGAATTTGCTTTATTTTTACAAAATTAGTTATTTACTATGTCGCGAGCCGTGAAGCTGAAGTATCCAAAAGGTTTGATAGGTAATATAAAAAAAGTCTATCGTTCTTTTAAAAATATTCAAATATCTATGTAAAAGTCTATTTAACGGGAGTAAATAGATAAATTAATAAAAGTATAAACTTATTGAACTACTTTGTGCAAATTTCTATGATAATTTAACTACAAAGTAATATGAAAAGTGTTTATTGTACCAGATAATATAATTATTATATGAGCTGATACTAATATATATTATATAGCTGGTTCCCGGCATGCGTTGCTATGCCATTAAAAGAAATAAATTGTTTATCCCTAAATGTTTGGCGTTAATATATAAATAAATAAATGGATATTCTCATGCGTCCCTTTTCCTTCCTGCGTTCCCCTTCCATCCTTTTTACATTGACTCCCCTCCCGTACGGCCCGTATCCCAGTGACGCCTAAATCGCATAAGATGTTGCCTAGCTAGCCGAGCGGGGTGACCGGCGACCACGCAATTTTTTTCTAATACTTACATTTTTAAACTCGTGATATCTTTCGAATAGGATGTCCGAACTGAATAATTCAAAAAGTTATATAAAGGTATTGAAACAGTCTTGAATATGAAGTAATTTATTTTGCCAAGGATTAATAGAAAGATACAAATAAAGAGCCTTTTCAATTCAATTAAATTTAAAGAATAAAAGAACACTTATTGTGGCATAACTATAATAGTTAAACATATGCTGTAGCGACACTTTTTGTAAATAATAATGTGTTCTGCAAAAATGTAGCACATTATTTTATTCTATCATCAATAGTTTTCGCAGCGCACGCGATGCAAAGAATATTTTAGGTATTTTTTTTACACCTTGGGTTACATTATGGGAGTTTTAGTAAGGATCCCTATTTTTCTTGAAAATATAATATAGCATATGTCACCCGGGGATAGTGTAGCTTCCCACCAGAGAAAGAATTTTTCAAATCGGTTCAGTAGTTTCGGAGCCTATTCAATGCAGACAAACAAACAAACAAATCTTACCTCTTTATATAGTGTCTTAGAGTTCTACATTGTATAAAATTTTTATGTTGTTCTTAAAGCGATGGTTGCTCACCAATGTTTTAGAATAAATTAAATCTAGTCCTAGAGATAAAACACTAAAATGTCGTTAATCACTTCAAACGGCTCCGAAGTTGATAGAATCGGCTCTTAAACATGTCACACACAGACACACACCTACGTTAAAACCAACGGACACGGCCTTCAGTAAAACAATGTTGCTTTTAATGAATGGGGGGATAAATTATTATAATACTTATATTGTTAACAAGTATTGCTTAAGAAAAATACACTATTCATTATTGTACTAAATTACAATTTAGAATCGTAGAAACGACCCGTTCTCACGTGATGTATTTCAACTGTATGTAAATGTTGGGCGCGCGTATGATGTGTTTCCCGACTATGCACTGGTGCCGAAGGAATCAATGATGCTAGTTCCTCAAAGCATCTTTCTTTGTAATGCCGGTAGAAGAAAGACAGCAATTCCACGCCTGTGCTCTAAAAATTGCAATCTGTTTGTTAAGATAGGACAATCTATCACATAGAGTCGAGGGTTTTTTCAGGTATTTTGGGACTTCAGACCAGAGATGGAAAATTCAACAGTACAGCGCACTTACGATTTGTACAGGGTTAGCAGTTGTGTATTATTAAAGTATCTGTGGGCCCTGTACAGTACGCCCAGTTTCTGAGAGGCTAACTTAACTCTGGCTTCGATGGAGCCCCCATACGTGAGCTGGTCACTTAGAGTTACTCCAAGCAAATCAATGGAGAGTCTATTTGGAAGATTGTTTCCTGGTCAGAAATTATGCGATTTTCAATTAAATCATGAGGTTTATTTACTTTTTTTTGTCTGCAGGTGAACACAAACGGAAAAAAGGAAATATCCACATTTTTACAAAAGAAAGAACGTTTATTACAATGAGTAAGAAACCATAATAACGGAAATAAAATAATGTTGGTTGTTTGTAGGTGGAAAAATGTAATAAGCAGTAATTCTTGAATGAAACACTAGTATATATATTGAATTATTTGGCGGGCACGAGATAAGCCGACGTACCTCAGTGGACAGAACATTTGACCGGAAATCAGAAGGACGCGGGTTCGAGTCCCGTCGGCGGCATGTATCTTCTCTAGGGAGATTTTTTCAATGGAATATTTCAGGCTAATATTTATTACTTATAATAATTGTTACATAATAACGGCAACCAAATATAACGTAATACTATTTAACATATTAATGGATGTAAAAATAAGGACAACTTTTGCAAAATCATGACGATATAAAATTTTCATAACTTTTCATAGAAATTTATGTGAAAGAAGTTCTCCGTGTAAATTATGGCCAAAATTAATGTAAAACTAAGAAAATTCTATCAGTACATATAACTTAGTTAATAAATGCTTGGTAAATTAATAAGAAACGCCTGTTTAAACCGATAAAAAGCATGCTTAATATTTGAGGCGCGGTATACCCGCTCAAAAAGAAGAAGAAAGGGAGATATGTAAATACGAATGTTAGAGGGAGCGCGCTAACATTAAAAACGATAATATTTATGAGAAAATTGTGAAAATGTTCAACACAACATGACTCATATAAAATAGAACAAAAACCTCCTAAGAAATGTTTTAAAAAGCGTTTGAAAAACACAGTGAATTTTTTCATACATTATAACTTGTATAATAACAGAAAAAAACAACGTGTTTATAATAATTTTCAGAGCATACTTTGCGATTTTTTTTCCATGTAGGGAATTTCATATGATTGCCGTTTCGGCGTGGGGAATGTATAGATATTATCTTTAAGAATAACACATATTTTTTTAAGAGCTTTAAAACTTAAAGGGTTTAAGAAAAATATGTAAATAAATCGGTAGAAATTCGAGAAGCTGGGCCTTAAAACCGTTAAAAAGTTAACTTAACATTTAAGTAAAACCGATTAACACAGCTTAATCCGCCATTACACAACAAAAAGATAAATTCATTCGTATTCTAGTCATTTGGACGCTTGACGACCCAAATGTGTGCATTTTCCGATCAGACAACAGCTGTTTGCCGGCGCCCATTTTGAATCTAGTGTCACCTGCGCGCCATATTGGGAAAAACTATTCGCGCATGCGCAATCGATACCTCTCCTTTAAGGTACACCAATGGCTGACCACGTATGACGTAATTCTTTATTGATGACTGTTTGCAACTTTATATTACTTTGTGTTGAAATGGTACGAGATATATATTACATTAATGTGACCAAATGTGACACCAAAAATGATTTACGGAATGCAATCAAGGAAGGAGATGCAGAAATTGTGGAACCAACTACATAACTAGTTTTTTAGAACTAGTCACAAAACATGAATCACAACAAGACAGCATTTTATTTGATTTTTAGGTTAGAGTTCATATCCATAGAACTAATAGATAGATAGACCTAATTAGCAAGATAATTTATATTTATTTTTATTTTTAACTTTATGAGTAAAATCTCAAATTGTAATATTTAACTAAATAAAGACAATATTAGCGAAACTCAAACGAAAATCTTACTGTCAAAATTCGTCGCAGAGATGCCAATATCTTTTTCTGTTTACAGATTTTCGATTGAGTTTCGCTAATAGGTACTGTCTTCATTTAAATAGATAATTTCTGTTTGTCCGAACAGTAAACACTTTTAAGAGAAGGGTATGGGTACCGCCGCCCCAGGTAACCATTTATTATATAACCAACACCATATTATGTCACCCCAAGTGGTTCGCTAAGTTTGGTTACTTGGTAGAGATGCCCGGGTTCATTGGTGAAGTTTGTCTAGGTCTTGGCGGCGAATACGTCTTTCCACCTACTGCGTGGCCGGACGGATTTCGAAAGACTGGTTGAGGGAGACCTTTTGACCTCCCCAGCAGAAATCTCTTGACCTGTCGCACCGCAGAGAAGTGATGGATTCATACGACTGTCATTCCTGGATACACTGATCCTTAGATTCCTTCCCACCCTTCATGTCTTTTTCCTTCACAGAACTTCATCTCCTTCATTTCCTTAAAAAGAACCTCCTTAAAAAGAACCTCCCCTGAGATAACATAGGCCCTGAGAGAAATTATTGACCTCAGGGCCTCATGTGTGGAGCCATTGTAAAAAAAAATACTTGGCTTCGTGAAAATTGCAAATATGTTAACGTCTAGAATGACTACTAGATCAATTCAACTATTCTCAGCTAGCAATCATTTCCATCATGTGCTATGAAGCTTTGAAATACACTTAAACATAGAAAAATGACTTTACATGTACTTTTTTGCAATTTTATTAATGCTTTTTCAATTAAATATTTAAGAATATGAAGAAATTTGATAAAAATAGGTAGGTACCTACCTACTAAATGTATTATATTATGCTCTCAATAATATAAAACGCGGTCAATGCCGGGTATCAATATTAGCTTTTGATAAAGCTATTAAAATGTTGTCTACGTTAACAAAACAATACTTAGAAATTCAAATCAGTTTTAATTCAGATATCTTTATCAAAAGTCTTCGTCCCTCGCTAAATTCCTTAGCCGAATTCGTTCATACGAAATCGTTTTAATTCGTAGGTGTTTTACAAGAACACTTAACGATAATTTATTAGACAATGGTTTCTGTATGAAGGCCTCCATGGTAGAGAAGTAAGAAAGATTCTTGACTACAAATTTGTAGTTCGCGGGTTCGAATTTTATTTTTATGTTTTGTGTTGTTTCATATTAATATAAAGATTTTTCATTATGTAAAAACGTAAAACGACGTAAAAACATGACGTAAAATAATCCGTATTTTTAACTAAATTGCTATTAATGCATTTTGGAGACGGGAATGGGTACCGCCGCCTCTGGAACCATTTATTGGAAAACCAACATCCTTGCTCTATATTTTTTTTTTTTTTAATAGAGATAATTTACACAATATTCTTTTTTTTGGTACCTATATACCACCTCACAAGGTTGAGCCTGTTCCGAGGTGTCATATACGTCACCCCTAGTGGTTCGCTATGTTTGGTGACACAACAGGGGTGCCCGGATTCATGGGGTGAAGTTTGTCTAGGTCTTGGCGGCGGATGACCTGGACATACTGAATCCCAGATTTCTACCCATCCCTCATACCTTTTTCCTTTCCAGAACTTAATAACTTAATAATAAAAAACATGTCTCCTTATATACAAAATAATCTCGTACACACAAACACAGAATTAATTAAAACGTCTCAAGTACATAAACACTTTACACGACAACATGATAACATACATTTAACACCATCCACACTAACTATGGTAAACAATCCATTGGTTACGATGGGGGCAACTTATATAATTGCCTCCCAAATGAAATTAAAAACGAAAATAAATTGGGTAAATTAAAAAAAATATTATTAATATTTATTCTTGATAAACTAATGAAATAATGAAATACAATAGCGCTGTATTAAAATATTTAGTTTTTCTTAATGTATACAATTTTTTCTAGTTAAATGAGTGAAAATGTAATTTTCTTTTAATTGGAATAAAAAAAAATTAAAAAAAAATTTCTTCTCCTTTCTTTCCTTAAAAAGACCGTCTACACAGCATCCCCAAAGATGACCCTGAGGGAAATTATTTTCGTAATGGCCTCCTGTGTGGAGCAAATGCAAAAAAATATGTATTCAGTTTCCGGTTGCAGAAATAATTAATCCGCATTGTTACATATTTAACAGATAAAATAATAAATATTAATATTACAATGTGTTTTTAAAATATATGACCGGTCAGTGGTTGAGTGGACATCGCGTTTGGGTCCCATCCAGGCGTTCCGTGTTCGATTCCTCGGCTGGCTAAGTCCTCTATCGCGACCCAAGCAATATTTTCGGATTACTGTGGTGGTAGTAGGAGATTTTCAAATATTGTCGGGTTATTCGTAACCCGGGAATGTTTGTCTTTCTTTAAAAAAAAAAATATATATGTATTAATTTTTTTTTTGTATATTTACGGATATCTCAAAAACAAAAGACCTTACCGATTAAATACGCCGGATATACTCTCCGTACAAAAGTTCAAAAGATACAGGAATATTGGCATATGATGTTAGTCATCCAGGGTTAACCACTTGGAACCATAAGCATGTTTTCAAGCTAGCTACAACACGGTCAGACATATGTAATGACGTACGAGGCGTACCTGAGTTATTTTAAATTAAATGATTAGGCAAACAAAACATTAGGCAAATTAGTGTTGCATTTCCATCTGATTCATCCGACTCGTCACGTTTTGAACTCGACAAATGAAAAATAGCGTACTATGTAATTGTTCAATCTATATTACAATATGGTATTGTTGCCTGGGAAGGAACATATGATAATATTTTAAATCCACTAAAAATAGTTCAAAGGTTGATAATTAAGGTTATCTTGAAAAAAAAACCGTATAAATTTTCTAATGAAATTCTTTTTTCAATATTCAATGTACCTACAATAGACAAAATGTATAAAAAATATTCAATACTTCAATTTTACAAAGAAATACTCCTAACTTACAATTCAATAAATCAGTAAGATACTACAAAACTATTAAAATCCCAAAATTTAATACTAAAAACGTTCAAAATTCCTCTCTTTATCTAGGTATAATCTATTATAACAACCTTCAATTAAAATTAAAAACTATCGAAAATATGCAGGAATTCAAGCCCAAAATAAAATAGAAACACCTTAAACTGCCATAAGAGTCCCAAATATATTTAGTTTTTATATCTTAAAGTCCGCTATTATATAAATCGTTTATTCCTTCATTCTGTATCATTTCTTAGTTTCTATATCTTCAAGTCTGCTATTGTATAAATCTTGCATTCGTTCTTACATATCCTTTACTTACTAATTACAATAATTTTTGTTACTAACTTACATGATTCATTAATTTATAATGATTTTTTAATTTATATTATGATTTCTTAAATTGATCATAATTTTTATTTTTAAATTTATACATGATTTTCTAACCTTACTTATTATTTACAATAGCCGTTATCACTAACTTACACGATCTTTTAATTTACTAATTGAGCTAGAATTCTCTCACCAAACACAAGAGCATTGTCTCTTTATGTAACTATGTAACCGATGTAATTTTATAAGTATTTTTATCAGTATTGCCGAATAAATATATTAAAAAAGCTTCATTGTGTTGATTGGTTTGAGAGCAGCTGGGTGTTGGGTGTTGGTCGACCTCCGGTCCGTGATAAGTGCTCGGAACAGCCTTGCCGCGGCGCGTGGGTCGGTCGCACTCCGCACATAACACAACACACAGTGTCAGGTGACACCCACTCACAGCTAAACCACACCACAGTGACAGTACCAATCAGATTCGATCATTGAAGAAGAAGATAAACTAACAAATCTAAACGAAACATAAAAAAACGAGTGTGCTTTAGACCACACGACTGAAGTAAAACTTCACTAACTTATGAAAGAACATATGACATTGACATTGAAAAAAACGAGTAAAAAAATACACTAATTAAGACGCGTAGCAATAAAGTATAAGACGCAGAAACAAAGTCAGAAACAATACAACACATACAAGTTCTAGCAGCACTGAAGAAAAGTACTTTTTTATGAGTGTTCTCATTGCTAGTTAGAAGTTTTGTTTTAAATGGTAATGTGGAAAACCGCGGGAGGACATTACAATTTTTCCCGCTAGGGTTAAAACATCCCCGTACTTGGCGCTAGTATCGCGTCGCTAGTAATACTGCGTTACCTAACTACTATTTATATTGTGCATGTAATTCCTTCGCATTTTGAACGCCGGTACCTACCTCGAGTTCATATCGACTGGCTGGAAAATTATGCATTGTCGATGCAACTGTATTTTTGATAAACGTCATAATAATTGTAAAATTCAATGCATACTTAATTGTGAAACATTTTTAACGAAATGCGGTACATGTCGCGACTTTAAAAGTTTCTAAAACTTGTATTCTTGATATTTATTCAAAAACATCTCCGGCAGAACATGTTTTCTTTATGTAATCTTTAATTCCGTAATGCCCCTTTAAACCAAGTCAAGCGTGCGTAAAGGCCCGACTGTTCGCCTCGATCACAGTTCGCATCACACTTTTCGTAACAATCACACTTTTCGTAACAATCACCACTTTTCGTAACGCATTCACCAGCTTACCCCCAAGTGTCGAGCGTGCGTAAAGATGTTTTACTTAAAAAAACAAATATTTAGACTTTTAGAAAAAGCATTGGCACTTATATTCAGAACAAATCCAAATAAGTATGTTTGATGATGAACTTATGCTTTTCAATTTGGGAGTTGGGTATGAGAGTACCGCCGCCGCCTTAGGAATCATTTATTGGATAACCGAAACCCATGCCATTGGTCACCCCAAGTGGTTCGCTATGTTTGGGGACATAACAGGGGTTTCATGGGATGAAGTTTGTAGAGTTCTTGGCGCGGATACTTTTGCCGGATCGGGAGAGACAGCTTTTGACCTCTCCAGCCGAACTCTTTCAACCCATCGCCAGGCACCGCTATGAGAGGGATAGATTCTTACATTCGTCACTCCTGGACACATTGACTCTCACATTCCTACCCACCCCTCATACCTTTTTCCTTCTGAGAACTTCCTGTAATTTTTTAAATTTTTTTATTAATTTTTCTTTATTCATTTCATACATAATATGGTTACATTATTAGTGGATTTTTTGACCACCATGCTAGGCTGATGCCCGTGTTATGGTGGTCGATTTTACATAATTTAGTGCAATAACAATCAGACGTTCGTGTAATATTTGTGACGAAAATAAATATAAAAACTCTGTCAAGAGTGCATTAGAAATGTATTAAATGAGTACAAAACTGCATAAATGTATTGACATATATTTTGTACTACTTCCCTCCTGTTATAATAATGTAATTTTTTTTGTTTCCTTATTCCTTTCCCTATAAACACCCTCCAAAAATGCACAGGCCCTGAGGAATTTTTGTTCCTTAGAGCATCCTGAATGTAGATAATGTAAAAAAAGCTTTCAACCATAAATTTATTATAAGTTGTCTCCACAATTCACAATATGTTATCTCTGTGTCAACAGAGATCCGAGACAATGGAAATAGCGTCGAGACGTCTCATTGTGCACTTTATGCATCCAGTGCAACAGATTGCAAGGTTGCAATTATGGATTTACATTCACGGGCTCTACGCAGGCTATTTTTAGGAGCAAACGTAGGCTGGGCTTTACCGGGAAGACTGACTGAAGGATGCACAAATGAACGCATTTATAATATCACATAGTGTCTATTATACAATTCTGTCAAACACCTGATAGAAAATTTTGAATTGGAACAGTTTTTTTGGCACCCGATTAGATTGGATTGAATCACAGATACAATAATATTATATTTTTTGTGTGCCTTTCTTGAAAGAAACACAGAGAAATTAAACATGATTGTTTTTTTGTATTAGCTCCACACGGGAGGCCCCGAGGAAAACTATACTATTTGCCTCGGGGTCTGTGTCGTCTTTGGGGTTGCTTTGTGGAAGGTCTTTTTAGGGAAAGGAATGAGAGGAAGTTCTGGAAAGGAAAAAGGTATGAGGGGTGGGTAGAAATTTGACGGTCAGAGTGTCCAGGAGTTACGGACATATGAATCCATCCGTTGCAAGGCGATGGGTCGAGAGAGATGAGCTGGAGAGGTCAAAAGGACTTCCTCGACCAGTCTTTCTCGATCTGGCCCGCCATGTAACCTAACCAAAACCAAACCTCACCCCATGAACCTGGGCACCCCTGCCAAGTCGACAAATTATGCGAACTACTTGGGGTGACCTAAGGTAGGGGTGTTGGTTATCCAATAAATAGTTCCCGGAGCGGCGGTACCCATACCCACCATCCAAATTGTTAAATTATTTACTATTTTTTTTTTAATGATTTGCTTAGATTGGTCATATATTTTCAGCTAGTAACGTCATTTCCATTATAGGCCATAAAACGAAGAGAGAGACTGACTTTAAAGTGAATGAAAGTTTGGTTAAAATTTCATAACACTGAGATACAACGATAAACATAGATAAAACGATAATGAAGGCATTGAACTAACTGAACTAAGCCGGGTAGCAAAATAATAATAGTCCATCAACGGCTTGCTGAATCTTAAATGTCAATCGGTAAATAATCGATGTTTCAGTACATCTTCGTCCAAATATTATTATCTAAATCCAATGTTTTGTTCCATGAGTCATCCATCAAGCCTCCAATTTGAACCCTTTGTACTGATATATGGTATCCCTCAAGGTCGAGACAATGGACCACAACTAATCTTCTCTACCTTAGCGGCTTACAGAATACTAAATGCACAATATATCATGCTATATTTAATCCGTATTATGAAGAGATTTAAGTGCAAAATAAATAATGTATCGAATGAGTCATCATCGAATCTCATTTAAATCCTTCCAAAAAATTTTGCTGGTATTCCTCAATATCTATTATTTGGATCACAAGACATCTGTCCTATAAAATGACCGGTCAGTGGTTGAGTGGGCATAGCGCTTGGGTTCCACCCGGGCGTCGCATGTTCGATTCGTCGGCTGGCTAAGTCCTCCATCACAACACAATCAACATTTTCGGCTTTCTGTGGTGGTAAGAGATTTTCAAACATTGTTGGGTTACTCGTAACCTGGGAATGTTGGTCTTTCCTCAAAAAAAAAGACCAATTAGCGATTTACACAATATTAAATATCGATCGAAAAACAATCTATATGAATAGATTTAATTAAATCTCCGTTGAACTTTTCCAGAAAGCTTTTCTGGTTTATCCAAGGTCAATCATTTGAATCACAATACGTCTGCGCTGTAAAAAAATAATCTACCTTTGTGCATCACAGACTAATTCACAAGATTACAGAAGTACGAAATCTTGCCTCTCATAATCAGGGAAAGATTACCGGAAGACGGGGCCCTGGAGAAGGAGAACATCATGGTTGAAAAACCTGATACAGTGGTTTGGCCAGTCTACTGAAAGCTGTTCAAAACAAAGTCCGCACAGCCAACATGATAGCTGTTGAACGGACAGGGCATGAGAAGAAGTTTTTTTTACTTGAGTCTTCGGTAGCCCTCAAGGTCGTCCCCTTAGACCACAACTAATATGCCCTGTAATAAGCCTTCCTTAGCGGCTTGCAGAATGTTAAATATTATGTACACCAATGTAAGTAATATAAAGAATAAGTGTTTTAGCATGAGTCATCGTGAAACCTCTTTTGAACCCTTGCAGAAAGCATTGTTGGTATCCCCCAAGGTCGCCCCTTTGGACCACGACAGATCTGCCTTATAAGGCGACGTCTGAAGACTTTGAACAATGAACCAGCGGCCGCGAGGCAAACCACTCACCCACTGACCTACCGAGACGAAAAAAAGCCTCGAATTTTCCAAATATGGTAACTGTAAAGGCCTAGCAGTTGGAGAAAAGGAAGGCCCTGTAGATTTTGAGTGAGCTAAAATAAATACAACGAATATCATTTCGATTTCGTTGAGCATGTTTAATTATTTCGAATTCTCCTTATTTGCAATATTATAGTTGTGGATGTTTTTACCACGCATTCTTCTACATTAATATGTGGAAATTATTGAACTGTGGCGATGTTTGAAATGACATTGATTATTTTTAGACAACATTTGTCATGATTCACTGACTTTGACCGAATGTATGTTTGCTTGCTTGCATGTATGTATGTACATATTATGTTGTTTATGTATTGCCATATTTAGCATAGGAAAGGTTTGAAACTTTCAAATTACCTTCATTCTACCCTCGCCAAGATTTCTGGATTATTACAACCAACTTGACAATACATCTAAAAAGATTTTTAATCATTAAAAAAACTCTTACAAAATTGTCGAAAATGTCACAATTTGAGAATGACATTTTACATACCGTCGATTGTTCAATCAACATTAAATTTCCCAATAAACTCTTTAAATTAATTAATTTACTTGAAGTACTCACCTATGATACTAACCAAAATCGAATACTTTGAGTCTATTCAAGAATTATAGATATTTTAAATAGGTACATATGTTAGGAACCAAATTTGATTAATTGTTCTTATAATATACAAAAATGAACGTTTGTAATATATGAAAAATGAAAATTTGTATAAAAAAATTGCAATAGGTGGCACGCGAGCTGTTTGAAAACTGAATGCACTGGGACTGAATTTATGGAAGGAAAAGAGAAGGCGGGGAAGGTGGAGGGGGAATGCGTGAGAGAAAGGGGATATGGGAAGGTAAGGACACGCAGGGAGAAACGATTTCTTTATTATAAGTGGCATTGCAACGCATGCCGGGAACTCGCTATAAATTCATAATATTAATACTTGAGTCGCCGATAATTATATTACAGTAAGATCAATGAAATGGGTACTAATCAACACATCATAAAACTATTAATATCTCGTTGAAAGTGAAAGAGCAGTTCTTTGCCTATAAAGATATACCTACAAGTGTTAGAGATACAATAAAAATTACTAAGGTCATACGGTTATTTGTAAAAGAAACTAACTGGCATTACAATGCACTGGAGAATATTATCTTCTTGTGTTTGATAATGTAACCTTGAGGGTTGGTCCTGATCTGCTAACTAGGTCGCAGGTTCTATCAGCACTGTGATATGAACAGAATTTTTTATAACAATGGATTTCTTATTTGTTTATCGGAGTTGCAATTTTAATGTTTATTGAAATTTTGAGGTCGTTTGTTTACACAAAATAACATGCACGTTCGAATTATGTTTTTTGCATAGGTATAAAATCGTGGAGCATCACACAGATTTAAAAAAACCTGATAATGTCGTAAAAATATTTTTTTTGGAAATTTTTTAAAATACTTATAATTCTAGAATAGATTCAAAGTATTCGATTTTGGTTAGTATCATAGGTGAGTACTTCAAGTAAATGAATTCATTTAAAGAATTAATTCGAAAATTGAATTTTGATTTAACAATTGATGGTTTGCAAAATATCATTCTCAAATTGTGATATTTTTGACAGTTTCGTAAGAGTTTTTGTAATGATTAAAAAACTTTTCAGATGTATTGTAAATAATTCGAAAATTGAATTTTGATTTAACAACCGATGGTTTGCAAAATATCATTCTAAAATAGTGATATTTTTGACAGTTTCGTAAGAGTTTTTGTAATGATTAAAAAACTTTTCAGATGTATTGTAATTAATTCGAAAATTGAATTTTGATTTAACAATCGATGGTTTGCAAAATATCATTCTCAAATTGTGATATTTTTGACAGTTTCGTAAGAGTTTTTGTAATGATTAAAAAACTTTTCAGATGTATTGTCCAGTAATAATCCAGAAACCTTTGCGAGGTAAGGTATTTAGAAAGTTTCAAACATTTCTATAGCAACACATAAACAACCTACATACATGCAACCAAGCAAATAATCAAACATACATTCATTTTTACATACATAAGATATACAAGTAGACACTGCCCGGTTTTACCCGAGCTATTTATTAAGTAACACTCTAACTCTAAACACTACCAAAAATAGGGGAAAAATAGTTATAATATTGTTAATTCTAAATTCAACAAAAATTACAGAAAAAAATATTTGTCCCGATGGCCGAGTTGGTAAAGGCGCTGTGTCCCGGTAAGACAAGAGTTACTGGGTTCGAGTCCCAGTTGCGACCTTTTTTATTTAGTTGATGCCTTTTTATTTTACTGTGTCTAGTTCTGTTTCATATTTCGTTGAGATTTATTATTATTACATTCTTCTTCAATTAAATCCAATTAATTTGCGGTATTTCTAATTTTCCTATTAAGATGACAATATACCCTAAAATATATTCAGAATCTTAACGTCGTAAGTAAAGAAGCCGTGTATACAAATAGAGTCTCGCGACCCGTGTATTGCACGGACCTACTGTCGAATTTGCCCTATCAAAGAAAAGAAGAAGAAGACAAATAATATGGGAATCTTAACGACGTAAGTGAAGAAAGCGTGTAAACAAATATGCGCCCGCTGCACGGCGTACTGGATGAACGGACGGTGGAATTCACCCTAGCAGGCGTGGAGATTAGACCTTTTCACCGCGTTCAATTTAATTAATTCTGAAGAACGTGTTACAAATATTGAAAATGTGGGATGATGTCGCACTGCCGAAGTTATTAATTTATCGTCTAGAAAAATAAAATCTGACGCTTACCGCTAACTTTAGTTGTACAACGTATTACAATTTTTTAAAGGCGTTGTACGTAAAATATATTAATGGTAAGGTATTGTTTTTATTAATCTTAAATACAAAGAACTTACATCCCCAGGACGACATCTGAATAAAAAAGTTAATATAGTTACGAATTCGCCGGAAATGATTAAAACGTGAGTTTTGAGCAAACAAAAATTATTAGGATTGTGTACCGCCTTAAACCATGACGTAACACAGACCGTAAATAAACACAATACAATAGCATCATTGTCACGCCATCTTTTTCTATGTACTCTACTTTAAGTAATAACAAATTATTATTTCTTTCTGGGTCTAGGTCAAAAAGCGTCTTCAATTTTATTGTTTGTGAAAGGAATTGTCACGATTCGTCGTTTGTTATAAATTTATTTCAATTCTGGTGAAGACATCTTGCTTTGTTAAAAAATTGAATAAAAAACCTTGAAAAAGGCAAGTATGATGAGACAATTTATTATAATAGAGAACCATTTTTTACATTGGTTCCACACAGGAGTCAATCTAACAGACCCAGAAGACCAAAACCTCTGCCATATTTCCCCCCAAGTGGTTGGCTACGTTTGGTAATTTAGCAGGGGTGCCCGGATTCATAGGGTGAGATTTGTCAATGTCTTGGAAGCCAATGCATTTGCCCATCTTTTGCGTGGCGAACCGTATCGGGAGATATTGAGAAAGACCTACCCTAGACCTATCCAGCCTCTCGGAACTTCCCCTTGCACAGATTCAACCCACCCCTCATACCTTTTTCCTTCCCAGAATTTTTTCTCCTTCCTTACCTGAAACTCCCCTTCACCCAGCATCCCAAAAGATGACATAGGACTCCTGTATGGAGCTAATGCATTTTTTTTAAATCAGGAAAACAAGGTAGTTTTCAAAAAATTGCGAAAATTTTTATTTTTGTTACATTGTAAATCTGTGTAATGCTTCTTGATTTTATTTGACACATTATTACCTAAGTACCTACAAGGTAAGAATCAGAATGTGCAATTCACACACGGTAGAAGTAAAACCTTCAGAAAACTAAAGTAGAAAAGAGTGGGGAGACTATGAAGCACTTTTTTTATTAATGTGAAAGATGGTTTTTTCCATATATTTTATCGTCGAACTCCAATGCACCTTTTCCTATGCATTTGGTCATCTTATTAGTATTTGTATTTTCTTCTTCGGTGTCGCATTCGTTTACCTGTTCATTTTCAAGTAGTTTGAAGATTGGATATCGATTTTACTTTTTTTTGGATTTCGTAGGATTCGATCCTTAATCCTCTGAATGTCTGGTCGCTAAGATTCGTCAGGCGCTCTATTCCACTAGACTATATCATTCTCTCGCAGGCTAAATCCTAAGAGTGTCGCTATTTTTCGTTTCATCAAGTTTCAAATCGCAAAGATGCTAAAGAAGTTTTCACTTAAAAAACATTTCTCCCATCAGATATCAAACCAGCATTTTACACTAATAATAGTATAGGTAAGCTTTTGATGAACGGTAAGGACAAAGAAGATAGTCTATCTCACTCATGAGTTTATTCACTCCAATGCAGCGACTGTTCCTTTTTTTACATAGGCAAAACAGCGCGCAACATAAACACCCGTGTCAAAGAACATCTTAGATGTTTACACAGCTCTGGATTTTTGGAATTCGCAAACCACTTGATCGAACCAGATCATAAATTTGAGAGAAACTCTGGCGCCACCCCAATTTATGAAAACGATATAGGTATAAGGTTGGACAATTTAGAGGCACTTGAACTAAGGAAAGCCATAAACACTAATAGTAAGGTAGTTAATAACCAACTAAATTTAAATAAAAGTCCCATACTAAGATTGTTCCCTATTGACAAAGAACACGTCCGTTCTCTTCCCAATTCTCCATCAACACTTATTCCTTCTTCCTCCTTCACTTGAGATGTCCAGCTCATTTGGCAAATCATATATTATCTATAAGACATGTAACTTAATGTTGGTAGAGTATTTTACTACCCTGAAGAAGCTACGGTTGTAGCGAAACCCGGTCGGCATAAAATATAAAAAAATAAAAGTGGTGTTTAAAAAGTTATTGTTTTATTTTAATTTAAAAAACATTTGTTATGCAAAAATATAATTTTAACGTGCTACTGTAAATAAACAAAAATGTTAACAAAACAAAAAACGACTCAAAAAAGCACTAAAAAGTAAAAAAATAATTTCGTACGATTGTTATTTTTGCAGTCGATGTCAGCCAAGGTAACTACATACATATGTGAGATGTGGAGATCTTGGCTGACACCGACTCCAAAAATAACAATCATACGAAATTATTTTTTTACGTTTTAGTGCATTTTTTGAAGTCGTTTTTTGTTTTGATAAATTTTTTGTTTATTTTTTGATTTTTAGTGACTAGCGTGCGTAAAGAAGTTTTACTTCAAAAAAAGAATCATCGAAATCTGTTGGCGTAATATTGAGTTATTCGTCCATTTGTCGCGCACATACTTATTGAAAATTTAAGACAAGCGCCCTTGAGGTGATTTTTCACAAGAACGGCGCTCTACAAATTGTCCAATTATTATTATTATTATATATGGTTTCTCATGGATCCCATTGTCAGAACTGGACTAAATTAAAATGGGACCACACGAGAAGCACCAGCTTTTTAATAAAAAAAGAATCATCAATATCGGTTCACCCAATCGAAAGTTCTGAGGTAACAAACATTAAAAAAAAAATACCGTCTAATTGATAACCTCCTCATTTTCGAAGTCGTTTAAAAAACAAATATTGAGATTGCGTCGAGGGCTTTTTTTTCAACAGAGGTTAAACAAAATTGGTACTTCCATTTCTTGGCTTTAAAAAAACGACTTGAAAGTATGCGTTAAATAAATCACAAATTAGTAAATTATCCAAATGTCTAGAAGCCGTTACGTTTCACTTATAAATCTGGACATTAGCTATAATTAAAAACTAGTTTCGTAATGGTGGTTCATTTGAATAGAGTTCAAATTAACTGTTTGTCGGTTAGTTTTCGTTCCAAGTGGCATGTCTCAAAGTTCAAGCGATGACAGTAAATTATTATATAATATATTATTTAATAATATTCAAGTTTGAATCTCTCGTAATGTGGAATGAAATACCCATGTTTTTTTACATTAATTTTGGTACCACTGTAAATATAAAATTGAGACAATATGCTATGTAACTAATATTGAATTAATGGAGACAATATAAGCGACAGTCAATCTAAAATCTGAAATAGAAAAATCAAAAAAAGCGGTCACTTCTGGAAAAGGGTAGAATATATTATATTATGTAGGTATACGTACATTAATTAAATAATGGTCTAGAATTACGTGCATAAACGGAGTAAAACAGAATAGAATTTGTACATGAAAGAGTGAACTGAATCAAAGTGTTGCCATATAAAAAAAAATCAGTGTGGAATTTTACAAAATTAATAGAACATAATCGGAGACGGGACATTTTCATGTAGTGACGTCACGAGATCAAATAATGGATTTATTTATTTAAAAAAAAAAAAAAAAAAAACTATACATTTCTAAACATTTTCCTAACGTTTTCGTAATCTTAGTAAAAAAATCTATCCACACGATTTTTAAGTCGTTATGAAATCCGTACAAGTGGCCTATTGGTTATTAATTTTGTTTTTTATTGCATTATTTACCAATTTCAAACGTAATATCAATTTCAAAAATACTCTCAATACTACGTTGGTATGAATATCAAACGAAGTATATATTATACAGTGTCGATTTTTTGTACTTATACGCTGGTTTATACAGTATATATACAAGTAGATTTTTCTTGATGCATTTGAATGAAAATATGTTTTATACTTTGTTATCCGGCGGTACATCCTCTCCGCACATCCCTTCAGGGACGCTTATAGTTATATTTTGTGTAAATAGGTATACCGTATTTCCCCTAAACTGACTGTATATTGTATATAAGAATGCCGGGGGCAATTATCAGTGGATCAACTGTCATGGAACCAATTTCTAGATAAAAGTGGGAATCAGAATATATCCAGAGTTTTCCAGAACATTATAATCTTATCTTATATAAAACAAAGTCGGGTTAGTTACAGCATTTAGAACTCAAGAACGGCTGGACGGATTTTTATGATCTTTGATTTTTTGGATTTGTCTCTGCCCCAAATAGCAGAATAGCTATTAAAACATCGGAAAAATTCACGAAATTAATATTGTAATTAAAATTCGTTTTGTCATCCATTTGCTTTTGTTCTTACATATATAATGCTGCCCCCTTTCTTACACACTAAATGTCAACAGTCGAAAATGGACAAACGGTGAACGCATGTCTGCAGCCCACCAAAGAAAAAATACAATAATTATAATAAATCTCCCTCACACGTATAAAGAAAATGAAACGCTATTCCCGTAAGTAAGTGGAAAAGTAAGAAAATCTCAAAGAATATAAATCCGTATACAACTCCATCTCTGATACTGACAAAAACAAAACACAGACAGTTGCGCATCGATAATTGCTTCATAATAAAAAAATATTTAATAAAAAAACTGAATTTAATTTAGCTAATAAGTTAAAACAACCGTTATTGATTCTGAGGCGGTACGAAGTTCGCCGGATCAGCTAATATGTTCATAAAGGGGTAAAACTGAAAAGAATTTTTAGGTAAAAGGGTAAGACAGAATTAAGTAAATAGTTATCCAGAACATGTGTACATAAAAGACTAACAGGGAAAATGATATGTTGGTACTTACATCAAAGAGTGAGAGACAGCACTAAAAAAGAGATGGAAAGCCAGATGAGATGTAGGAAAATTCAGACGGTTTAATGGGGAACAGAACTCAACTATACCGTAAATTAAAATAATTTGAATTGATTGTAACCTATAATAATAATTGATGCAAACTCCACATAAAACACTCCCGCTATTCTGAAACGTGACCAATTAACAAAACAAGGTGACTCCATACAAACAGAATGCATATTGGAGTCTTCGACCTCGACTCTTTTCACGTTATCGGTAGCAGAAAGCCGAGGATGACCTCCACTTGTTAAACTTCACTGCAGCCAGGAAATGCACCCAATATGGCGGGCGAACCAGGCGACCTCTGGCGGGCCTTGGCCTTACGAGGGGTTCGGATCTCGGCTAAACAGCAGCTAATTATTATTCTTTTTGCAATTCGCTTTGTTTTGGTTTCAAGAACAACTTCTGAATGGTGGCCTAGAATTAAATAGTTTAATCATTTGACATGATTTTAATAGTTGCATCTCGATTAAAATTTATAACATTTCATAAATTATATTACTAATATTATAAACGCAAAAGTTTGTATGGATGTGTGTTTGTTACCTTTTCACGCAAAAACTACGGAATGGATTTTAATGAAACTTTACAATAATATAGCTCATACATCAGAATAACATGTAGGCTATAATGTATGTGGCTAGCTAGGAAGGGGACGCGGGAGGGGAACGGGAACGCACGGAAAGGGTGATTCAGGGAGAAACAATGATTGTATTTCTTTGAATATAGCATTACAACGCATGCCGGGAACCAGCTAGTAATAAATAATAATAATAACTTGTGTTGCTTAAAAAAAAATTATACAATTCATCAAATTTTGAAGTTTATTTTTAAGCTCCATATAAGTTTTATTCAAGTTCCGTTATTATATCATTATAGGCCAGTTGCTTCATAACACTGAAATAATTACAGAACGTGGATAGAATTTTCACAGAACCTGACGATAGGTACCTAATGGATTTTACTCCTACGTATCTACCTTTTTTATGTGAATATGGCATCCTCAATTGAGATATGTTGTTAGGCTGAAGGTTGTAGAGAAGGAAGGAGATGGGAGATAAGTAGGTGAGGAAGTACTCATCTATTCAGATCTGGTCATAAAACAATAATATATTATATTATATATTAATTCATTTAAAATAATAAATAGTGTATTTGTCGTACCTTCCAGAGTGGAAGATAGCCTCAACTTTGCCCTGGTGTAAGACCCCTCTATTCAGAATTGAAACTCTACTTGAAATGGCTTTATCCGTGTTTTAATCAGATCTGAATGGCCAGGTTCCCAATCTTCCTATTCCCTATTTCCTTCCCCTACCCACTACCTTCAGCCTCACAACATACCTCAATTGGTGATGCCATAGTCTCACTGGCTCCAGGCGGGAGCAGTTGGGACTCTTGTGTGGTATTCACATAAAAAAGGTAGGTACATAGAAATAAAATCCATTAGGTATTGGACGTTATTAATAGCCTTACGTCTGTACGGTTGAAATTCAAAAAACCCGACTTCGAATGCATCTCTGAAGCCGCGCCTTATTAAAGTTTGTTAAAAAGCTACTTTTGCAATAGAACCTAATTCAAGAAAGTAGACAATAATGCCAAAAGATGGCAACACTTACGTTAACAGCTAGCGTGAGGAACGTCGGCTGGCAGACGTAAATACCATTGGATTTGTAATTTCGTGAATCTCACCTGGTATGGAGATATTAATGATAGTATGATTTTATTGTAACTGCCTATATATTATTTATGACGTCATTGCCTGTCGCGGTTACTTTGTCCCGGTGACTAGCTGTCACTGGATCCAAGGAATCGGCAATTTTTGGAACTAGTTCCTATCGGATTTATAAAATGGTCAACCACACTTAAACTGGGCGAAGCCGAACCAAGAGCCGTCCGCAATGCCTAGCAGCAAACTGCTAGTCATTGTTAATTGGGTTAGTCTGTTACCAGCTACATTTTTAAACTAACCCAATTAAAACAACCTTCCATACACTCTCACAAGTCATTGTTTCAACTTACATGGACATCCATTTATCAATTCTTTCCAATGTAAATAGGGCGTATCTAAAACCTCGTTTAATTCTACAAAGCAATTAAAGATTGTCAAGTAATTCAACAACATATCGTGGCACATGTGTGACTGTGAAGTGACATAACAAAACCATTAAAAAGCTCGACATAAAAGCTTTTGCAACACCTTAATGTATACTTATGTACTTAATTTGTTCGTTACGATCTGACGTGGAAAATAGTTTAAACATTTACCCAACATCAAGCAGTGAATTCGTGACTCGACAGTTGATCCCCCTGAAAATTGCACTCCCGATATTATTATTGTTATAAAATTATATTTTTTTGTACAATTTACCAATTTCAAACCTAAAATAAACGTTAATAATTACATGGGTGATATCGAAAGAATTTATTTACAGTGATTTGAATGAGAATATGTTTTATACTTTTTTTTCAGCGGTATCTACATCCTCTCTGCACACCCCTTCGGGGACTCATATTTATATTTTGTGTAAGTAGGTATACCGTATTTACCCTCAACCGACTGCATAAATATCTACTATCTACTACACTATATAAAGAGGTAAGTTTTGTTTGTTTGTTTGCATTGAATGGGCTCCGAAACTACTGAACCGATTTGAAAAATTCTTTCGCTGTTGGGAAGCTACACTATTCCTGGGTAACAAAGGATATATTATATTTTCAAAAAAATAGGCATCCTTACTAAAACTTCAATAATGTAACCCAAGATGTAAAAAAATTACCTAAAATATTCTTTACATCGCGTGCGCTGCGAAAACTACTGATGATAGAATAAAATAATGTACTACGGCTTTGTAGAACACATCATTATTTACAAAAAAGGTCGGGACAGTATATGTCTAACTATTATGGTTATGCCACAATAATTGTTCTTTTATTTTAAAAATTTAATCAAAATGTCGCCGCTTGAAAAGGCTCTTTATTTGTATCTTGGTTTTAAATCTTATAAAAATAAATTACTTCATATTCAAGACAGCTTTATTATTTAACTTTTTGAATTTTTCAATTCGGATATTTAATTAGAAAGATATCACGAGTTTAAAAATGTTAAAAGTATTAGAAAAAAGTTTCGGCTACGGGCCGGGCGGTAGACGAGTCAAGAAATGCAGTGCCAGGGTGGTTTGCGGAACGGGGGAGCGGGAGAGCGGTGGCGGGGAAGGTGGAAGTGGAACGCTGGAGGGGAACGCACGGGAAAGGACATGCAAGGAGTAACATTTTATTTATTTGAATATGGCATTGCAACGCATGCCGGGAAACAGCTAGTTGTAAAAAAGTGTGTATATCGGGGAACCAAGAGGATACGATATTTGTGGAAAAAATTTTGTTCCACATATTTTAAATAAGTCGTGATTTACTAAAATGTTTTTTACAGTAGCTTTCGCATATTAATTACAATTGTTTTTTATGTTAGCGCAATCCCTCTAACAAAAAAAGTATGTATAAGATTTTTAAAAAAATGTGTGCATCTTTACGCGGGGTAGAAATGAAGCCTTCAGAAAACTAAAGAAGACAATAGTGGTAGACTACGAAGCACTTTTTTTATCAATGTGAAGGATGCTTTTTGCCATATTTTTTTCGTCGTATTCCAGTGCACCTTTTCCTATACATTTTGTCATCTTATTGTATTTGTGTTTTCTTCTTCAGAGTCGCTAGATGTCGTTTTCTTTTGTGTTTTCTTTGCCTGTTCATTTTGGAGTGTTTTAAGATTGGATATTGATTCGTTCCTTAATCCGCTGAATGTCACTATACCAAAGGAGACTTGCGTGGGACCGTGGATTTATCGTATTATGTTGGAACCGAGTATAAAACTGTGAAATAAATAAATATATTATTGCTACCTCATTCTTTCACAGGCTAAATTCTAAAGATGTACGTGTTTGTCTTTTTTTAGTGTCGCTCGCTTCCGTTTCATCGAGTTTCAAATCACAACGGTGCTAAAGAAGTTTTCACCAGGAAAAATTATATGTAATACACACATGTTTACAAAACAAACATGTTTATTTTATTTTCTTGTCGTTTTATGGGAGATCATTGCACACATGCACTTATAGATTGATGTGAGAAAGAATATCTTAGCCCGAACTGTTTCACAATAATAATAATCCAAATTTGATAATAATATGCAACATCTTGTATTGTTTTGGGTTTAGTTGTTGCGTGGTATTAGGATAGAAATGTTACAATATGACATTTGTTTTTATAATACCAGTTTATTTGGTGGTAAAACCTGATTGCGAGTCTGTGAAACGTGGAGTGGTTTCTAACAAACTTTCTCGTATTCCTGAGATAATAAAATTAAATGAAGATATGGCATGTAAGCGTGCTGACTGTCGTGTTATTACGATCCATCAGGTATGAAATGAAAGTTATTCGTTTGGTGTAAAAATAGAAACAGAAGCTTGCGTAAACGTCAAATAATTATGTTGGCGACATGCGTTGTACGCGCATTTTCCTTGACATTTTCCGCAATGGTTGACTTTTATATGATTCGTTTCTATTTTTTTAAGTTTTCTTTATTAATTGAATTTTTGATTACATGTATTGGGGATTTTTCGACCACCATGCTAGGCACACGCCCTTGTTGTGGTGGTCGTGGTAATATCTTTATATTTATCAATCAATTGTTTGCTTATTTCATTTTAAGCTGCTTGTCGCAAGCTCACGCAAGCTCTGGAAAGCAAATGGCTGGCGTCCCCACACTTGCAAGCGCGCCTGTACATTCGCAGCGCGCGCAGCGCCCAAAGATGGCGGACGTCGAAGCAGCTGCATCAGCTGTCATTTTTGCGCTAACCTATTTCTATTTTAAAGCGAAACAAAACGAAAGAAAGCGGAGAATTCGAAAGAGAAGATAGTGGATGATTAAAATCCATAGAAATCGTACCAGGTAAATCATTTAATATTCTAATATTTTGTTTATTGTCCGTAAGTTGGACCAACGTGTGGATGCCACGCCAGCGTTTGCCGCAAGCGCTTGCCGCTTGTGGCCAAAATATCCGACCTCGATCGGATCGGCGGCAAGCTCTCGCAAGCTCTTGCAAGCCAAGCCACACGCGCGCTCCAGACGCTGGGACTTGTGGACGCTTGCGGAGGCTTGCCATGTGTTTGGAGCCGGTATAAGAGTACACCGTAAAGGAATTCAATTATTTTAACCCCTCAGTCTAATTTGTTCGCTTTTCGGGAAAACTCATAATATAGGTCTTATGAGTGGCGTAGCGAGAGGGGGCGGCCCGCCACAGGTGCCACCCGATGGGGGGGGGGTTGACACCCGACCGAGTGTCATGCCACCTAGGCTAGCTACGACACTAAGTCTCATGGAAATCATTGTGTCTCGCTTACTGTCATAGTAAGAAATATTAACGAAACAGCATTGGGAAAGAGAAAATACAACGCTATATATTCAAATCTAAACGATAAACAGAAAATAATAAAAATGTACACTTTTATGGAACATTTTATGGAACAATTTGAAAAAATCTTACGTAACTTTGTAATTTTCCATTAATTATTTTTACATGAAACGATAAAAAAATGAGGTGACGATAACTTTTTTAATACATACATACATCTAATAAAATATGTATGTGTTTTTATTTTTTTCTGTCACCAGTAATTTTATTTAGAAAAAAACCGTAATGTGAGCCATTTTTTTAAATTTAAAAGTTTGCATAAAAATTTTTTTATAAAAGATTCGTTAATTTCTTTAACTAAATTTGAAAGCGTATTTCATCACCTTTCGAAAAAAACTTTTTAGTTTTCGGATACGTTTACAAATATTCCATTTATTTGGATTTCATTGCAAAGCGGAAATATTCTCACCTACTGACAGAATATGGTCGAGGCCTGAGCATAAGTAAGAGATGCAAATACAAAATTGTATCAGTGATTTAATGCAATATTGTATTTTTATGCCTTTCTTTTAGACGAAACTATTTTTTATTCAAATTCATATCAGTACCTACGGGCGCAAACAAATATTTTATCTTAATATTTTAAAGCATAACTTAAGAAAGTGGTTTTTCCTACAACGAATTCTTCTTAGTTTATCTTTAATTTAGGTGTGATATATCAAATACTTTCTTCAGTAGAAATTAGTTTAAAACTCGAAACGAAAACATGAGAATGTCTGCATGTGTTCTTGCGGCATTCTTAGATACCCATTTAAAAAAGGAATGTGAATTACTTGAGAGACTTTAGTCTGAAGAAAACACAGCAAATTTATTTATTCAATTAATTAGATATTTATATTTATTTAATTAGTTGTAGGACCCGTGTTGTCGTTGACCTCTAACTGACAACATTACTTACAATAATAGATGCTTACAGTTACAAATTCAAGGTGGAAAAATGTTTATTTTAATCATTGACTAGAGATTTAAGAGCGCTGTCTGGGGCTGCTCTATACAATGGGATCTATTTTTTGCAAATAGTGCACAAGAGTCCCAACTCTCCAAAGCCAGTGGGATGATGGCATACCCAATTGGGATATGTTGCGAGGCTGTAGAGACTGGGAAGTGGAAGGAGATGAGGGAGTTTGGAAAGTACCTTGGTATTCAGATCAGGTCACCAAACACGGCCAAAGCAATTTTAAGGAACGTTTCGATTCTGTCGTGGTGGTCTTTTACCAGGGCGATACTAAGATTACGACTCTGGAACGTGCCGCAAATAGATCTACACTACATTTATTATTCTGTTTTTTTTACATTAGCTCCACACAGGAGGGGCTGAGGAAAATAATTTTCCTCGTCTTTGGGGATGTAGTGTAAAGGGTTTTTTTAAAGAAAGGAAGGAGAGGAAGACCTGGGAATAAAAATGGTATGTGCCATGGAAAAAGGGGCGTATGAATCGAAACCCTCTCATTTCGGTGCGAGAAGATGTGTTTAGAGTGTGTCCCTGGAAAGGTAAGAGTCTCCACACGGAAAATACTCTCCCCATGAACCCAGGCACCCCTGCTAAGTCATCAAACGTAGGGAAGCACTTGTAATGACTTTTTTTACATTAGCTCCACACAGGAGGCCTTGAGTAAAGGAAGGAGAGTAAGTTCTGGAAAGGATAAGGTATAAGAGATGGGTAGGAATCTGGGGGTCCATCCCTCCTCGATGCAAGACGTTGAGAAAGAGTTCTGCTTGAGAGGTCACAAGATCTCCGTCAACCAATCTCCCCCGATCCGGCCTGCCACGCAGCTGGTGTGCAGACCTAGACCTAGACCTGCACTGCCAAGACTTGGAAAAACCTCACCACATGAACCTGGGCACCCCTGCTAAGTAACCAAACATACCGAAACACTTGGGGTGACCTATGGCAGAGGTGTTGGTTATCCAATAAATGGTTCCCGAAGCGTTTGTACGCATACCGCCTACCAATTTGTAGTAATATCTACTATTAATAAATAAAATAATTTTTTTTAAAGTAACCTTGAGGGAGGTCGCCAAAACTTTTGCAATACCGTAGAAAAAAACTTGATTAACACTCGGTCAAAGTTACCCCAAGACCAAACATTTAATTATCAGCTAGAGGAGGTGACAAGGCTGCAAAATAAGCCTATAGTAAAATGGGTCAACTCTACCAAAAATGCACAAAATTTCACCTTAATCGAAGTAGGTACTTGACGAGACCTTTACCGATTTGGACATGCGACCAAGAACGAGAAAAAAATAATCGCCTGTGGACTAACAATTTTTCTTTGGCATTTTGTGCGAAGGTTATAATTTAACTTCGTATTCCTTATATGGATGGGATGAATAATGTATGACTTGCCCAACATTTTTTTGTATTTTAAATTGAGATAATATCACATTGTGTCATTGGGACAGCAAAGATAAAGATAAGAATTTTCACAGCTGTTTTATTAGGCCTCGAACATATTTTCTTAAAAGACTTCAGTATTTCCGATTTGCAATAAAATCCAAATAAATGGATTATTTCTGAACGAATCCGAAAACTAAAAACTGTTTTGGAAAGGTTTACTTATTTATTTATTTGTAAGAAACAAACAGCTTTTACATAATATATATACAGTGATAAATATATAATTGAACTGGAGTCGAGCCACAGAGGTTTCTTATGCTAAAGTACATCTGAAATGAAGTTTTATTATATTATAATTAATGTTGGGTTATAGGAAGAGGAGAGGAAGAGGAATATAGGAAAAGGATAGGAGATGCTCACGATATATTCTCATATTAATAATCGATCGTACGCGTTACTTCATATCGATATTTCTTAAGGTTTTTACTAAAAATGTCAATGCTGTGAAATTTTGTATTGTATTGTGCACATACACAAGGAATTGGGGAGTTTTTTCTAATGTTTGTTCTACAAGAGGGTAAATAAAATAAATCGGATTGCCGGGTTAATCTTGACGGAATATGAAAATTTATTAAATTGGTAAGTTCTGGTGAGTCCAGGCCATTGTTTAGAATTTTAAACAATAGGATTTGATCAAAAATTAGACGTCGTGTTTGGAGGGATTTGAAATTGTGAAATTTAATTGATTCGGTATAATTTGAGAAGTGTAATTTGAATTTATAATTTAAGTGTTTAAATTTTTTTTTTAAAATTCTTTCTATTCTTTCAATATGGGCTCGGTATAAAGGAGTCCAGATCGGTGTACAGTGTTCCAAGTGCGGGCGAATATATGAGGTGTAAAGGGAATATAGAGTGTTTATGTTGTGGAAGGGTTTTGCTATACGAATTATAAATCCCAGCATTTTATTGGCTTTGTTAATTATTTCATCAGTGTGTTGGATAAAGTTTAATTTGACATCCATCGTTACCCCAAGGTCCCTGATATATTTTACTTCATTGATATGTGTGCCGTTCAGTGTGTATACAAATGAAATTATATTTTTATTACGTGTAAATGTTAATTTATTGCACTTTGAGATGTTAATAACAAGTTTGTTTAATTCGCAATAGACAAAAAGACGATTGAGGTCTTCTTGGAGTTTAATGCAGTCATTGATTGATTTAATAACTAAGTATATTTTTTTATCATCTGCATATGCTAGGTAATTAGCATGTAAAAAACATTTGTAAATATCATATATATTCACATTAAATAATAATGGGCCTAAATGAGAACCTTGAGGTACACCGGAGGGCACAAAAAAGAAGCTGGACTTTGTTCCCCCAATTGAGACACTTTGAAGTCTACTCCAAAGGTATGAAGTGAGCCACCGGAGTAAGTCCCCATGGATGCCTAACTGTTTTAATTTTTGAATAAGGATTAAATGGTTTTTCTTTTCGAAGGCCTTAGAGTAATCAGTGTAGATTACATCTACTTGGTTTCTTTTGTCCATATTGCTCGTTAAATATTCCGTAAAATTTACCAAGTTTGTTAGTACTGATCGGGTGATGAAATAAGATATTAAATTTTACCCATTATTAAAAATAAACATAATTATAATTAAAGATATGTTTAAATTTTGAATGCAGACATAAAATAAGTTTTAAATTTAATGGATCACCTCACGTTTTTTCTAACTAAATTTACGGATGACGAAAAAACTAAAAAGACAATACAAAATTTATTAGACAAATCTTCACATGGTATAAACCAAATTCGCTCCCGCTGTCTGAACGCTTAGATCTTTTAAACTACACAACGCATTTTCATGCGGTTTTCACCAATAGATAAAGTGATTCATGAGAAAGTTTTAGGTATATAATTTGTCAAAGTTTTGTGTAAATTGGTTGAAATATATAATATACAAAGGGAGCGGGCTGGCAAGCGGGCGGTGCGGATTTGATATGTATGCAAATTAACAGATGGCGTTGGTTAAAAAGGTTGGGTAATGACGATGTCAGTAGATGATGTTGTGTTTCGTTAGCCACAGCAACGTATGACAACGCCATGGTTGAGGTCTCTGTGTTCGATGGGTAAGGCTCTCGACTACCAACTACCAGTCCTATGGTCGCGGTTTAAATTCCGACAGGCACAGATTGGGTTTATTTGATTAATTTATATTATTTTATAATAAATTATTTATAAAAATATTATGTAGAGTGAAATATACTCTCAGTATCGCCCCTGTAAGACCACATCATTAAGGACTGAAACGTTGCTTGAAATGGTTTTAGCCGTGTTTTATGACCAGCCGAGCGATTCTACATCTTTTGTAGGACCGTTATTAATTAACGGACGTGATCTCCTGTCAAATTTGTGTGATTTTTATGGCTATTATTTGCTTTTTCTATGTACAACGTATATTAAATGAATAAATAATCTTGCATACTTGCAGGAATTCGTATTTAAAACGATGTAAACTAAAATATGTGACAGTAAATATGTAAAAATCACAATTATCTGACAGGAGACAACGTGCGTTATCTATTAACGATCCCAAAAAAGAGATAGAATCGCTCGGCATATCCGAATAGCCAGATTATTCCCCACTATCCTCTTACACATCTCCTTCACCTCCCTCCACTACTTTCAACCTCACAACTTACCCCAATTGGGGATGCCATAGTCTCATTGGCTTCAGATAGGAGCAGTTGGAACTCTGGTGCGGAATTCACATGCATAAAAAACAATAAAAAATTGAGAATCGAAACATTGTTGCTCAAAATGACTTTAGACATTTCGGACAAGACAATCCTCATCTCCATCCCCTCCCAACTCCCTCCATCCTCACAACATACCCCAATTGGGGATGGCATAGAGTTTTAAGAGGAGACCGATTATACTATCTCATTCTCTCGCAGGCCTAATCCTATAGATGATTATAGATGTAAGTGTTTGTCTCTTTTTAGTATCGCCATTTTTTTTGTTTCGTCGGGTTTTAAATCACAACGGTGCTAAAGAAGTTTTCACTTAAAAAAATATCCTTAGAAATTTCAGAGAAATGTGAATCTAACACTAAAATATTTTTATCATATTTTATTTCTTTAGATTATTTTTTTTTTAACCTAATACACTCGGACCCATATACTTTTTTACTCGACAATGTAACATTACTAAATATACGTGATGTTATTAAAGTATCTGAGTTATTAAATAGCCTCCCATATAAATTTATTTGAAGGTGGCAAAACGCACTTTAAATTCTATATTGTAAGTTTAACACAAAGTTCACGAGACCAACCCTAAGTTTGCCATTTAAACTAGGAACTATAAAATCGTCCTTAAATCAAGAGTGTTCTATTGAAAATTCAAATAAAATACTCCATTTTGAAAACCGTTACTTCCTTTTTGAGCTTTGATTTACCGCGGGAAAAGGCGAAATGCAAAATGGCGGCCCCTCGGGCGGTCCGTGGACGTATTAATCTATCTTTCGTGAAATCTATGGCCGACGCGTGCATATTTAACAATATTATTGTAAACTTACGGAGAAATAAGTGTTTAATAATAATGTGGAGTTTGAGCGGCCATGGACGGTTCCCACGACTCAATAAAAACAATTTCTCTTCTTATTGAATCTTGATATGTAGGTATTTACGTAGGTTCCATGTTTCCAAGTCCCTTTGTTGAGCTTTAGAAACGGTGAATTGAGCCTTGTTAACTTGAGATTAGTGCTTTAAAACCTGCCCTACGGTAAGTAAGTGTTAAATTTCACCTAGTGATGCGATATTATTACAATTTAATAAAGTTTGATGGGCGTAATCTAAAATTTCTACCAAAAATGTCCAAATTTCTACCCAAAAATGCCTGCCGAAAATGTCTAAATTTCTACCCAAAAAATGCTAACCCAAAATGTTAAAATTTCTACGAAAAATGCTTGTGCAAAATATTAAAATTTCAACCCAAAAACGTCAAACAAAAATGTCAAAATTTCTACCCCAAAAGTGCCTTTTGGATGTTTTATTTTCCATTTTATATTTTCAAAGAAAAATTCTATTAATTTTCAATTTTAAGACTTAGCCTTTTCTGTTTTAAATGTTTATCGTAAATTCACAATAAATGCCAAAGTTGCCTCTAAACTTTTGATTAATCGACTTCTTTAATGGCGTATTTTTATGGCACATAACATTATCTACTAGATATATTATATAACTTTTAATTTTAAAAATATATAATATTCACTTTCGTTTAGTATTTCGATCTCAAATCCGAATTAAGTTTTGTTTGAAAAAGGCCGCCCATGCCCGAAAATGTCCGGCCATTTGCCGTAATTTGTACATTGCAAAAATAAAAAAGAATAACATGAATACTACACTTTGTCACCATAATATATCTTATTTTATAGGTAAGTTACTTACCTATAAAATATGACTGAATTAAGAGGTTTTGCGCGGCCCATTTCGGTCCATTTCATACAAATCTTAATTTTGGATTTTATATCCGTAAAAAAAATTACTCGCATCCCTTGTGAGGCATGGAAATAAAAATGATAATTCAATTAAAATGTGAGCCTCGGGCAAACCCCAGATAAACGTGGTTATGTCTGGCCTTAATTTATAAGTTTTTAAATGAAACAATTATGGCTTATTTACAGATCAAATTACAAATGGCTTATTTACCTGTCATTTTTTTAATTGTTATAAGTTATAACCTTCAAAATGATTTGTGAATTGATCAAAAGAGAAAGAATATACGTATACACATAGACCACAGACTCAGCCGGTGTGAAGGCATGTCCAATGTGACCATAGACTACAGAGTCAGTATAGTAGATGTGGAAGTAGTCCTTTGCATGTGTTGGGATAATTCGGCCAAAGTAACTTTCACTCGGCCCGACCAACGCAATGTGAGATAACTGGCATGGTGGATGCGTTATGTCATCGTAACACAAGGAAACATGGAAAAAATTGGGTGATTTTAACGGTACCCACGTAGCTTTCTTGTACATCTAATTATAAGTAGATGCAAATTGTAAAATACGCAGGGTTTAATTATACGAGTATTTAATAATAGTTTTAAAGAATCTTACTAATATTATAAAGGCAAAAGTTTGTATGGATGTATGTTTGTTACTCTTTCACGCAAAAACTACAGAGTGGATTTTAATGAAACTTTACAATAATATAGCTCATACATCAGAATAATTTATACGAATTCTGGCATTATGAAAATTGTATAAAAAAATTGCAATAGGTGACAGGCGAGCTGTTTGAAAACTGAATGTACCGGGAATGAATTTCTGGATGCGGTAGGGGGGAGGAGAACCCGGTAGCGGGGAGGGGAACTCAGGAGGGGGAAGGGGAACTCGGGAGGGGGGTTCGCGGGACGGGGGAAGGGGGAGAGTGGAGTGGGGAGAGGGAAAGTGGAGGCGGCGGAGTGGGAAAACGAGAGGGGAAGGGGACGTGGGAGAGGAAGGGGCGGCGGAAGGGGAATGGGACGAATGGGAAAGAACACGCAGGGAGAAACAAATTCTTTATTGAGTGGCATAGCAACGCATGCCAGGAACCAGCCAGTATAATAATATTACGAGAGGAAAATTCTTAATCAATATCTCGAAGAAAACACAATACAAGCTTTAATCTTTGTTAGGTTGCAAAATTGTATCTATATTCTTCCTTTTCGTGTCCATAGGCCATGTTTAATGCTTCTTTTGAAGTTGTTTTTTTAATGGTTTTTATTGCAAAAGGGAGTATCTTACTAATATTATAAACGCGGAAAGTTTGTATGGATGTATGTGTGCTTGTTACTCTTTCACACAAAAACTACTAAATGGATTTTAATGAAACCTTACAATATTGTAGCTCTTACATCAATATAACATACCTATATGCTATAATTTATAAAGCTATCTAGGAAGGGGGCGCGGGAGGGGAATGGGGACGCACGGGAAAGGTGATTCAGGGAGAAACAATGTATTTCGTTGAATATGGCATTGCAACGCATGCCAGGAACCAGCTAGCTTTAAATAATTTTATAGAGAAATATTGTATATTTCTTTGTCTAAAAGTTGTTTTAGTTGTAGGTTGGTGGAATGTATGTTGTAATGTGGACCTTGTGAATCGGTCTGAGTTTGTCTGTGTACAGTTTTTGAATGCGTACATTAGAATATCTTTTGTATATAATTGTTTCAATGACATTACATTCAGGGCTTTAAAACAAAGTCTGTAGGAGTTACAAACGATAACGGCGAATTAGGAAAAAAACGGTACGATCGCTAGACCGTCTTTTGACGAAATATGAATTCTCGGCCGCTGGTTTGGGCCTTAAGAATTGAAAACTTAACACCAAAATGTATATCTACTTTAAACTTAATAAGTAGGTACTGAAACATTATTAAACTAAGAACTGAAACACTAAAAGAAACCAAATAAACACAATAAATTGATGTACGTATTAGTTTAGCAATACTTTCTCTTCTAGTAGAACTAAAAGGTAAATTCATATGTTGGTCAAACTCAACTTCTTGAAATCAGATAAAGCTGTTACATAAGAGGCTATTATAAATTACTTAGACTATAAAAGATATCCTGACAGTGCTAAATTGTTCAATGGAGGAGAAAGGAATTCCTGCATTATTTCTGCTGTAGGTGCTAAATAAAAATATGTATAGATAGTCCATTTAAAAAATATAAATTTAATTCAATCTGCCTTTAGAGTTGATCCTAACCTATTAATGGCCGTGTGTGCACCGGTGGGCAAGTTAAAAATTTTCAATATATATATTTTTAAATGCGATTTTAACCCTTATATATAAAGAAACTGTGTGCAGAACAAGATCAGAATCGCTTGGGCCATTCTCGTTCTTGACGTAAAAGTTACCCGATTTACTTCTAGCCAGTCGGAATTTTTTTTTAAATAAATTATCTGTGACACTTAACTGTCAAAGTCAGAGAGCTATGGTAAGTCACAAAAACATCGAAAACCTATCAATTTTTCAAATAAACGCAAGTAATGTTATTTTTAAAAATAGTTTATTGTTTAAGGAATGTTTCGGTTAATAAAATATACGTTAGCTCTAAATAAACTAACAAAATATTACTTTAAAGTTCTGCTTTGCTTAATTTCCGTGGTTTTGGCATTTAACAATATTAACGGCAATAATTTGTTTAAACAACTGAAGGTAAAATATTCCTATTAGTTCATTTTAATTAAACAACCATCTTGGTCTTGCGTTAATTGACAACATCAATTTTCTTTCGAATCTGTATGGATTAAAAATGTTCCGATGGTTTTGCTTTTGTTATTAAACACATAATGCTGCCGCTCTCTCTTACACACTAAATAACAAACGTTGAAAATGAGACAAACGGTGAACGTATGTCTGCACCCCCCAAAGGACACATACAATCATTATCATACATCTCCCTCAGACGAACATATACAGAAAATGATATACTGTAATATGATATACTCGTCCTGGTATGTATCTGTTTTCTCCAAAGGAAAAAAGTAGTACTTTGGAGGAAACAGATACACGTATATTGTGTGTCTCATCTTTTGTCTCACCATTATTTAATGTGTAAGAAAGAGCTGCTTAAAACCACTGGAGCGATTTCGGTCGAAAAATTGACCAATTTTATTTTTCTGTGATTGATTTCGGTCCAAAAATGGACCACATTTTCATACCATTCATAAAACATTTATTGTAATTATTTAAAACATTTCCTTGGCCAGCCGTTTATTTTAACACGAAGCTATTGAAATGCTTTATCTATTATGACCATAGTCGTGGCAAATCTGAACTTCGTATACTATTTTAGAACAACGTTAAAAATATTTTTTTTAAATAATTTATTCCGCCGAATTTTTAACAGCTGTTAGCGGATAAAATTTAGTCCTTTTTCCATGGATATGCATCTTTCAAGTATACCTACCACAGACAACATATTATGAAACCGAAAATATTCTATGTTGACCCGAATAAGTATCCCTCACGGCAGTTTCAAGTAAAAACACTCAAAATTCGCGCGATTATAAACTTTACGATTTTTTTACGTTTTTTTTATAAATCCAACAAATATGGTATAAACGGTAAAATACAGGTTAATTCATTGGCTATATAACACCATAATAAGTTTTTATGTCTCCGTGTTAAAATTCGAAGATATGATTTTTTTAATGCTGGCGAAAAATTTTAAAAATGACCTTCTGGAAAATCTCAAGCAATCGAAGCAAATTTATTTCTATCATCATTAATTCGAAGCAAATTTATTTCTATCATATAATTATTTTTTTTTTGGAAGATTTTTTCAATGTTGATGAGTGTTTCAGGCTAATAATTATTGCTTATAATAATTGTTACTATTTGTGCTTTGCATAAAAATCTTGTCTTAAACATTAGTTTACCAATTAAAAATAATAATTAATATTTGACAAGTTAAAGTATTCCACCAAAAAAAATGTAGACATAATTTGTCTCGACGCCATCTAGTGGGAGAGTAAGCACTTATAATGCATTTCTCACAAAAAATAAAGTTGGTTGTTTTCAGGTGAAAAAATGTAATAAGCAGTAATTGTTGAATGAAACACTAGTATATATTGAATTATTTGGCGGGTGGGAGATAAGCCGACGTAGCTCAGTTGGTAGAGTAGTTGACCGGATATCAAAAGGACGCGGGTTCAAGTCCGGTCGGCGGCATTTATCTTTTCTCGGAAGATTTTTTCAATGTTGATGAGTGTTTCAGGCTAATAATTATTGCTTATAATAATTGTTTAAATTTAAATTTATTTCTCCCTACGTGATCGCTCCAGTGGATAATTATTAGGATAAAGAACGTATGTTTTATTACCGTAACCGTGAATCTTCACGGAAAATATAAAAGTGAAAAATAATTTGCAAATATGAATATAAATAGTTGGTTAAAATTATATAAAGTTTATTGTTAGTAGATATAATTAATTTATTAGGAATAAAAAAGATTCTCACTCTATATTCAAATGGTCCCTTTTCAAGTCATCTCCAGAGTATCCAGCTAAATTTTCTTGTCTCCTGAAAAATAAGAAAAAGGATATTTTAAAAATCGAAAATTAAACAAATGTTGTAAGTCCAGTCAGTAGGGGTTTTAGCCCAGCAAAGGGTGGTATTTTTATGTGAAAACCGCACAAGAATTCCAACTACTCCCGTTTGGAGCCAGTGAGACTATGTCATCCCCAATTGGTGTATATTGTGAGGCTGAAGAAGATGTGGGAAAGTACCTGGCTATTCAAATCTAGTCACCAAACTCGGCCATTCTGGATGATGGTCTTACACCAGAGCGATGCTTAGAATATCTTTCACTGTGGAACGTGCAGCAAATATACCTTATATTATTTTTAATGATTTAATTGTGATATAACACAATTCAATGAATAAAAATGTACTTGCGTACGCAGGGATTTGAACCCGCGACCTTCGGATTGCTAATCGGGAGCCATACCCCTCAACCACGAAGGTTGTCAAATAAAGTGAAATTTTATTTATTTTAAAGTAATTATAATGAGGAAAAATATTAAAATATATTAAATTTAATATATATTATATATTATTTAAATATATTAATTATTTTTATTATTTTAATATATATTTTATTATTTTATATATTATTGAAATATTAAATTTAATAGTAATTAAATTTTTAGTTATAATGATTAAAATTTATTTAGTAATTGTAATTATAATTTTAATAATTATTATTTATTTGAATTTAAGTAAGTGGAGAGGGAATAAAACTAAAAACTGTTTTTGAAAGGTGATGAAATAGGCTTTCAAATTTTAAAATTCGAAATACATTTTTAAACATAAAATTTTGAAACCATAAAATCATAAAACACAAAAAAAAATCTAAAAAGGCTCAACTTATGTTTTTTCTAACTAAAATTATTTATCATTTACTCTCTTTTTGTCATTTCATGTCAGTAAAAATAATTAATAAAAAATTCTCAAAGTTTCATAATTTTTTTTTTTTTTGCGGCGGGAAACATTGAATTCATAATGGTGTACATTTTAATAATTTTGTTGTTAATTTTTTATTTGAATACAAAGCATGATGTTACCTCTTTCTAACACCGTTTAGATCATATTTCTTACCATTATAGTAAGGGAGATACAACGATTTGTATTAGAACTACATGAGTTGTTCCAAAAACCGAAAAAATTCGCCTGAGCGGTTAAGAACCTGTATTCGAGTACATCCTGACGCCGCGCCGCGCCTTATGCATAAAAATCTCATGCGTGAAGTTTGTTATAGGTAAATGCAAGCCGTCCGCAAGGCGTAGCAGCAAAAACCCGGGTTTTAAAATGCTAGTGATTAATAATATTATAAAATCTTTACAATATTAACAGTTGACAATGAAGAAGAATCAAGCTCATTATTCTGATAGTATTAATACCCTAGCGTCTGTACGGTTGAAATTTAACCATTCAGACCACAAGCCTTTTTTATCGGCAGGTCAAAAATATTTCGTCTTTGCAATTAAAAAAACTAATAAATAGAATATTTCTAAACGTATCCGAAAAAAAACTGTTTTTGAAAGTTGATTCTCTTTTTTATCATTTCATTTCAAAACAATTCTCATACGTGAAGTTTGTTAAAACGTACTGCCGCATAGTGGTTCCAAATACCCCGAAAGTCGAAATCAATTCACAGGGAGGGTTTACAGGAAAAAAATGTGATATTTTATTTCGGTATGGATTAAAAAAAAAAAAATATTCGGTTTTAGTAACTTTTACTGCGATTTCTGTATTTTATTAACAAAAATATAAAATTTCAAATAATAAAATAAATATTAACAAATATTTATGTCCATATCCATGCAAAAATAACGGCCGAGTAACGTTCAATTTTGCTTTTCAATATTTTGATACGGACGATAAACAATCATCATCATCGTCGGTTTTAAAGATATTTGAAGAATGAATGTCCGGAGGAATTATTAAATCAAAAACTTCCTTAGAAAAACGATTTGATTGTTTTTTTTGGGAGTTGCCTGTAACTAGTTATGACAGGGTCGGATGTAACTAACATTAAATTAAAAACATCCTCATTATATTTTTCACGAGAACATTTTCCATAATAGTTCTCGCGATATATTTTTTAAGTCTTTGTTTCTAGGTTACTTCTGCAGATGTAGGAGTGATTGTTACAACTTTTTTTTGATAGCATGCCTTTTTTGCCTCAAGTACTATATTGTACGGTAGAAACTTTTCCGAAGATCTTTGGTTTATAAGCGTTTGGATCGGTCAGAACAGAGTTCAAATTGTATTTCCGGGCGACCGCGACCGTGCTGTTTTTCAGGAGAAATCTCATGTAAAATGTAAAACAAATCGGAGTCTCAAGCCATTTTTTATTTTCCATCAAAAATCTAGCTTCATTTTGATAAGCAATTGTACATCTTGTTTTAAAGCAAAATTTGAAACCCGCAATCTTTTTACAGCCTTATTTGGGCAAATTTAATAGTTTTTTTTCGATATAAAAATCGTTTTACCATCTGTTTGTACTTTGAGTTCATTATTATATCAAATAAATCCTTTTATCTTAAAAACAAATCCTTTGAAAACGAACCTGTGTCAAAAATAATATTTATGAAGCACTAAAATTTTACAGGAAGCAAATTATGTAAAAATTACTGGGCTGTAGAGACGCAAAATTGAGCAAGATTTTTTTTCTTAATATGATACTAAAATAGGTCAGCTATAAAAGTACATTAGCACATTTACGAAATATTAGGAAATATCAAACTAAAACCTTAACTGTTCCAAAAATCAACGTATTTTTTTGAATATTCACGAGATGTTTTTTAAAAAATATTTCCTAAATTTGTCAAAATAGGAAATGAAAAAAAAAACTTAATACCTTTAGTACACAGCTGAAGGTATTGAATTCACGTATAAAAAGTTTGCCAGCAAGTGGTGTAAAAAGTAAACAGTCCCTAAATGTTATATAATAAACGTTGCATTTTCACACAAACGTCCTGACTGCTCGGGAAGTCAATCTTTACTGACGTGTTACGTAGCGACGAAACGTTTTGCTGAGTTCGGTGGTGTGGGAAAAGATGCGCTGGTATGTGATGTCAAGATATAGAAACAAAATTTTATAATCCCTGCAATTTGAAATTTCGATTTAATTCCGACACTCCCATACTAGTAAAACCATTGTGTGACGTATCGCCAGCCGCCCGCAAGGCCTAGCAGCAAAAACCTAGGTTAACTGTAAGTGATTAATTAATATCATGTTATCTTTAACAATAATAAAAACGTCGCGCGACGATATAAAATTGATGAATTTTCATTGACACCTTTTAGCGCTAGTAAATCTAAAATCAAACGTAATAAATAGTTTAGTAATATATTATACAACCTGTTGACTCTCAGATTGAATAAAAACTTGTCATTTTAAAAAGCATCTCATCAGCGAGTCCTTAAAACATAAAAATCAAGGCTATAAAATAACCATAAAAATTCCTGACCGTAAACGACTTACAAAAATGAAGAATAGTTTATTTAATTTCTTCACTAAAGTTAAAAGAGACGAGATTGACACTGGTGAACAAATTAGTTAGTGGGTATAAATAGCGCTCTTAGAGTACTGGTGCATATAATAATAGTTCCTAATATTACATATGAAATTGGCGTTTTGTATGGGAGGAACTTTGTATGAGAGCTTATGGGAGTTTTGTATGGGAGCATTTTTCACCTTCCCAAATGTTTTATTCAAGTGGATTAAAACAGTTTTAGCATTAACACCGCAGCCTGCAGCTAACTCGGACGTGGTTTGCGATGGATCCGCTTCCACAATAGCCTTCAATTTTTCATTATCGACTTTGGTCTCCGGCCGTCCACGGGGCTTGTTCTGCAGGTCGAAATTTCCAGAACGAAAACGTTGGAACCAAAAACGCACTGTGTTTTCTTTTTCATACACATCATTAATCCTTCGAGCCGTTTCTGCAGCACTGGTGCCACGGTGGAACTCGTACTCGTAAATAACGCGATATTTCAAGTTTTCCATTTTGTAAACTAAGTGACGCAAAGAAAAAAAACAATTAAGGAAAAAACAAATAAATTATAATTTTCAAAACACAAATACATGAGTAAATAGCTGTATAAATTTGAATTTGGAATTCCTAACCAAAGATAAGATATTTGAGATCAAAGTTGCCAGTACGGCAAAACGCCAATTTCATATTATGTAAAGACTCAATATATACATTTCTGACAATATTGTTCTTGCGAACCGTCATGCGTCACTGAGAAATAGCCCAAGTTCCTACTAGAGTTTTATTTATTTATTATTATCTCCATACAGGAGGCCCTGATGAAAAAAATCCCCCAGTATATGTCATCTTTGGAAATGCTAGGTGGAGGGTATTTTTAGGGAAAAGAAGGAGAGGAAGTTCTGGGAAGGCAAAATGTAAGAGGGATCGATAGGAATCTGGGGTTCAATGTTTTCAGAAGTGACGAACGTACGAATCCATCCTCTCCCTCTCCACAGCGCTGCAAAGCGATGGGTCGGTAGAGTCCGGCTGGAGAGGTCTCCTTCAACAGTATCTAGTGCCGTGCACTAGGTGGACGAATGCATTCGCCGCCAAGACCTAGACAAACTTCACCCCGTGAATCTGGGCACGTAGCGAAACACTTGGGGTGACCCATGACAGAGGTGTTGGTAATCCAATAAATGGTTCTCGGGACGGCGGTGTCCGTGCCCGCCTCCCAAATAGTCTAATAACTCTATGTATTATGCTTGCGGTAAAATAACTTTGCAGCAACAACCATTGCAACCACAGCCATTTGCAAACTGTCGATCTTTGATGGCACTGACTTGATTACCTCTGTATTCTAGATTGACTTGGATACATCTTAAAATGAATAGAGTGTAGGTAATTCGAAAATCTTGTGCAGTATTTATTCGAAAAGTTTTATAAAGTTCATTCGTCATATTAAAAATGAACGCTTTTTCAATTTCACTGTAATTTTTTCTCTTAAGTCAAATTTACATGAAATGTGGCTTCACCGGAGAATGCTCAAAGTCCCATGGACCAACATGATCACCAACATAGAAATTCTCAGGCAGGCTAGGGCAGATAGAGAACTGCTCAAATTAGTTGGAGGTTATTATCTACCACTTACCCGCCCTGGTATAATTAACAGATGGTTACTCCTTCAAGGCTCTAGCAAGGGCTCTAATTTTTTTGAAAGAACGAAGATACATTAGTTCAGAATGAATTTAGACCTCCAATGTCCTTGCATACGTTGTTAGTAAGCAGTAAAAAAATGCTCACATTAGTAAAAGCTAGGAAAATTTCATTTCTAGGTCACATATTTCTAGGGGAGAAATATCACTTGCTCCAATTAATATCAAAAGGCAAAATAGAGGGTCTTGGCTGCGAAATGTACGAGAGTGTACCGGTATTAGAAGTGTGGAGGAGCTATTCCAGGCAGCGCAAGATAGAGATACATTTACAAGAGTGATCGCCAACGTTGGGGGACCTGATGAGGCACACAAAGAAGAAGTAAAATAACAAGTTTAATATACGTATTATTCTGTGCTTTGATTCTGTGAGACTACTAATTGTGTTCAGGTCAACTTTGGCGGCGATGCCTACACTTGAAAATTCTTATATTTCTCGCTTACGATACATCGAAATCGTGATTGTTACATCACTAGTCAATATGTAAATATTATTCAACCTACGTTCGCAAGTAAGCATCTAACATAATATATTATGCTACTAAAATGGCGAGATAGAAAATCGCCGACCTTCTCAACGATAATAATATGCTAATAACATCTCCAATTAGCAAACACACATTTAAAGAAATACCACTCTCGAGCCGGGCGCCATTTTAAAAACATTTCTAACTTTATGGTGAGCGACATCTTTTTATCTGATTCTCTATGGCTGGGCGCGGGCGTTCATTGGGCGGCGGATTTTCAAAAAAGGAACGAAAGGCGACCTCTGTCCGCGAACTGTCATTGACAGGACGCTCTTTGAGAAAAATAAAATCGTAAAACACACATTAATATCATAAAATTTACTTCACATAATATAAGGAATTTTATTGATAAACTAATGTTTAAGACAAGATTTTTATGCATAGCACAAAGGGTAACAATTATTATAAACAACAATTAATAGCCTGAAACACTCATCTACATTGAAAAAATCTCCCGAGAAAAGATACCTACATGCCGCCGACGGGACTTGAACCCGCGTCCTTCTGATTTTCGGTCAAATGCTCTGTCCACTGAGCTACGTCGGCTTATCTCCTGCCCGCCAAATAATTCAATATATTATACTGGTGTTTCATTCACCAATTATTACTGCTTATTAATTTTATTTTTATTTGAAAAAGGCATTGTAAGTGCTAAATCTCTCACTAGGTGGCATCGAGACAAATTATGTCTACATTTTTTGGTGAAATACTTTAGCTCCACGACGTGGCTCAGTGGACAGAGTATTAGACCGGAAATCAGAAGGACGCGGGTTCAAGTCCCGTTGGCGGCATATATCTTTTCTCGAGAGATTTTTCAATGTAGATGAGTGTTTCAGGCTAATACTTATTAGATACTTATAATAATAAGGAATTTTGTTTGTAGAACGAAGAATTGCTTAGTATGTACCTATGTTATTTTTTATTGCTATTTATATTAACACCACACAGGAGGCCTCCGTAGTCCAGTGGGTAAGACTCTTGACTCACAATCCGGAGGTCGCGGGTTCGAACCCGGCGTGCGCAAATAAATTTTATTTGATTAATTTGTGTTATTTCACAATTAATTCATTTAAAATAATATATATAGTATATTTGCGGCACGTTCCAGAGTGGAAGATACTATCAGTATCGCCCTGGTGTAAGACCACCATTCAGAATTGAAACGTTGCTTGAAAATTGCTTAAGCCGTGTTTGGTGACCAGATCTGAATAGCCAGGTACTTCCTAATCTTCCTCTTCCCCACCTCCTTCCCCTTCCCACTACCTTCAGCCTCACAACATTCCCCAATAGGGGATGCCATAGTCTCACTGGCTCCAGACGGGAGCAGTTGAGATTCTTGTGCGGTATTCAATGTAAAAAAAAAGGCCTCTAGAAGGAGGGCTCGTGTTGTCTTTGGGATACTGAGTGGAGGGTCTTTTTCAAGAAAATTAAGGAGTGAACCAAGATTTTTAAGAGATTCTTGATGTACGAGGGAGCAAACACAAAACCTTGCAAATCATTCCAGAATTGAGTTGCATCGATTTGACAGTGCCAAAGGCATAAAAAAGTTATTCAATGAACGTTCCATGACAGTTGATTCCTCAAATTCTATTGAAATACCGGTAGAATAAGTAAATTTGTTAATGAAAGTTAAGAAAAGATAATAATATTATGATTCCCCAAAGAGAACCAACAAAAATAGACGGGTTTCTCCCAATGTCGGCTACCTGTTTTTAATGTCGTTTTACATATAATTCTTGGGATTTCATGGTTGTGATGACGTTATTTTGTAAATGTTCCTCAGATCACTTGCCTCGGGCAAAGGCAAGAGCATTGCAAAGGACAGGGCATATTGACCCATAAAATAATAAAGTTCACTAACTTTGGGAGGTGATTCTACATGATAATATTACCTACCTACAATTAAAAGAAGATAAACGACTTCTGTAAAATTTCCAATTATTGAAATAATACTTTGTTTCAACTCGGCCTACGTGATCGAGGGGTAAGGCTCTGTGGGCGCAATACATTTTATTTTATTAATTTGTGTTATTTCACAATTTATTAATTTAAAATAATATAAGGTGTATTTGCGGCACGTTCCAGAGTGGAAGAAACTCTCAGTATCACCCTGGTGTAAGATCACTATTAAAAAATTGAAACGTTGCTTGAAATGGCTTTAGCCATGTTTGGTGACCAGATCTGAATAGCCAGGTACTTCCCCACCTTCCTCTCCCTCGTCTATTTTCTCTCCCCACTATCTCCAACCTCACAACATACCCCAATTCGGGATGCCATAGTCTCACTGGCTGCAGCCGGTTGGGAGCAGTTGAGACTTGTGTGGTATTCATATATAAAAATAAAATAAAACGTGACACACGACGCTAATCCTACTTCGTACTAATATTATAAAGGCGAAAGTTTGTATGGATGTATGGATGTATGGATGGATGTATGGATGTTTGTTACTCTTTGACGCAATAAATACTGAATGGATTTTAATGAAACTTTACAGTAATATAGCTAATACATCAGAATAGGCTATAGGTTATAACTTAGAGCTCTGGCATTATGAAATTTGTATAAAATTAAACGTTTATTGTCAAGGTTGTTGGGGGACGGTGAGGGGGGGGGTTAGTGGGGGGCGTGGGTGAGGGAAGGGGGGGGGGTTTGGGAGGGAGAGGGATTTGGGGGGGGGGGGCAGTGGCGCGTGCGAAGCCGGGGGCAAAAGCTAGTATGTTTATAATGAAGACGGTTTGCTCGAGACTCACATTTTAATTAATTCCGATGAATTCGTAACTACAGGTATTATTATTTTTTCAAACCGATACCCACTGATGCAAATTATTTATATATAAAATCAATAAAGACACATTAAAATATTTTGCGCATTCCGGTTTGAAAAATTTATAAAACGTTTTCAAACAGAGGCCTGTTTTGATTTACGCAAGAAGAAAACATCGTAAAAAAGTGTGATTTAGGTGTATTATTTTCATTTGTGCGAAGTCTTGCACAAATATTTAAATATTTATAGATCATTTTCTAAAATACTTATTTTCCCACATAATACAATAAAACCATAATCCAAAAGAGGTTCGTAAATAGGAGATTTGCATCTTTTAATCGGTTTTTATAGGATACAGTAAAAAAATATCTAAGTATTATTATTCTAAAATAGATACTTTATTTTTTTCAGGGCTTCTAAAAAAACTGGATTATTTCAAAGGCCTAGATATTTTCTAGATGCAGTATTCAATTAAATCATTAAAAATATTTCTAAGCGATCTAATTTTCAAACCAAAATCACAAATCTGCTAAGGAGATTTCCACAAATCTAATTTGGGAGACCTACTGCCGCCCCGGTAACCATTTACCCTGACGTAACCGTCACTCCGAATGGTTCGCTACGTTTGGTGACTTAGCAGGGGTTCCCGGGTTCATGGGGACTTATTAGTCCAGGTTTTGGTGGTGAATGCGTTTGACCACCTACTGCGTGGATATTGGTTAAGGAAGATCTAACCTATACTTTTCCAGCCGGACTCTCTCGACCCATCGCCTTGCACCAAAATGGGAAGGATGAATTCATACATCGGTCACACATTCACCCCCAGATTCCTACCCACCCTTTATATATTTTACCTTATCGGAACTTTCTCTCCTTCCTTGCCCTAAAAAAACCTCCACACAGCATCTCCACAGATCATTTAGGCTCTGAGGTATTTTTTTCTTCAGGGCCTCTTGTGTGGAGCCAAAAAAAACAAAACATAACGTTGCATTATTTCGCAGTGCTTCGACTTAAAAACGTGGGCATCAACTGTGATCTTCAAGTATTCTTCTACCAACTTAATAATAAAATAAAATGGACCATCTGTTGCCAACATACTACATATAACATAAGATATGAGTAATAATGTCATTAAATATAATATTTAATAGGTGGGAGAACCAAGGCAACGCGTCAGCAGAGGTCGAACATAATCATCATAACTCATAACATAACTCTTAACTCATAACACCCAGCTTTAAAACATCATAAGTGTAAGTAATTCTATTAATTTGTGGCCAAATGGGACTAAAGTCCGTTCCGCAAAAGGCGACTCAATGTCATTTTGAAGTTCTAGGAAAACAAGCCATTTTTCTTAAGTGTGATTTCATCGATGAATAAGATTGATATTTTACAGTGATTTTTCTGGAAAGCGTCCATTAAAGAGATAAACCGATAAGAGTATGTTTTGGACTTATGCATGGGTGGTTTCCGCGACTTTTCAATCCGCGATAAAATATCCGCGACAAAATATCCCTGACAAAATAACCTACGGAAAAACATCCTCAAAAATATTTCCACTAAAACCTAACCTAACCTAACCTAACATAGCCGAACCTAACCTAACCTAACCTAGCCTAGCCAAATCTAACCTAATATAACCAAACATAACCTAATCTAACCTAATCTAACCTAACCTAACCTAACCTAACCTCACACAAAAATGGAACAAAAATAATTCAGACATTAACAAATAAAAAGACAATAATTTATTCAATTTTTATAAGAAAAACTTTCTTTTTATAACTTTTTTGAAGGTTATTCCCATCAGTGAAATATATCATATTAGAATAAGTTAACAATAATAATCTAAACGAAAATATGAAAGATAACAAGACACAGAAAAACAGAAAAAAGACAATGGTCGCAACTGGGACTCGAACCCAGACCTCTCCGTCTAACCGGGACGAGCGCGTTAACCATTTTCGCTATTGCCACCTTCTGTCAAACCGTCATATTATAATCGAAAAAGGGTAGTTGCCCGTTATATGGAGAAAAATAATTAGTTGGTAATAATGTTAATTCTAAAATTTGAAAATATGAGATTGACAAATATGACAGGAGGTGGCAATAGCGAAATTGGTTAACGCGCTCGTCCCAGTTAGATGGAGAGGTCTGGGTTCGAGTCCCAGTTGCAACCATTGTCTTTTTTCTGTTTTTCTGTCTCTTGTTCTCTTTCATATTTTCGTTTAGATTATTATTGTTAACTTATTCTAATAATTTATTATTCAAAAATAGTAAAATGGAACAAAAGTAATACAGACATCCTATAAAGACAATAAAGCCTAGCCTAACTTAATCTATTCTAGTCAAATCTAACCTAACCTAACCTAACCTCACACAAAAATGGGATAAAAATAATACAGACAAATAATAAGACAATAATAATAATAAACAACACGGGCATGTGCCTAGCATGGTGGTCGAAAAATTACCAATTTATGTAATAAAAAATTCAATTAATAAAGAAAACTTATAAATATATATATTTTAAAAAATAGTAAATGAGACAAAAGTAATACAGGCATCCTGTAAAGACAATTAATTATTGTTCAAAAATAGTAAAATAGGACACAAATAATACAGATATCCTGTAAAGTTAGGTTAGGTTAGGCATACATCCTGTAAAGTTAGGTTTAATTTTAGTAGATATTTTGTTGGAGGATGTTTTGTCCGTAGAATATTTTGTCGGAACGAAACCGCGCATTACCTTTTTTATGGAAAGCGCCTCTGAAGCCATAAACCAATATACAAGTGTGTTTTGGGTAAGTGTGTGTGCCTAAAGTAAGATCAATTTATTCTTACTTCTGGCAAATTAATAAAAAAAAATTACAATATCGAAATACAGGCTTTAATACGATTGTTGTTCTAACTTCATTAATGTCATTCTAAGACACGGCCACGTCCTATTTATATACGTTCCTTTAAAATGTGTTAAAATAAAAAATAAAATAAAAACTTATTCAAGATTGAAACACAAAATTAGAAACTGTTAAATAGATTATGAGAATTCGTTTTTGCCACCTTAGAACATGGCAATGAGAATTTACAACACTAGGTATCCAATATCAATTTGGGAGGCGGGTATGGGTACCGCCGCCCCGGGAACCATTTATTGGATAACAAACACCTCTGACATTTCTAGGTTATTCGCTAGGTTTGGTGACTTGCCCGGGTTCATGAGGTGAGGTTTCTCCAGGTCTTGGCGGTTGATGCGTTTACCCACCTACTGCGTGGCGGGCAGGATTGAGAGAGACTGGTTAAGTGAGGATTTTTTGACTTTCCAGGGGTACTTTCTTGACACATCGCCTTGCACCGCAGTTGGAGGAATAGATTTACACGTTCGTCATTTCTGGACACCCTGACACCCAGATTCCTATCCACCTTTCACAAGTATTTCCTTCCCATAAATTCCTATCCTTCCTTTCCTTAAAAATACCCTCCACACAGCCTCCCCTAAGATGTCATAGGCTCTGAGGGAAATTATTTTCCTCAGGCCTCCTGTGTGGAACTAATGTAAAAAAAAATCAAAGTGATGAACTAAACCGCTCCTACTAACAACGAAAAACTGTCAGATACAAACAATATGACGATTGCAAAAGATTCAAAGTGATGTTAGAACCATGTTAAATAGATAAAATCTTTATCTACGTAAATACAACAGCAACCAACAAAATATACAAAACTCCCTTAAAAGACCCCCAACGGACCGATAATGTAGTGTTTCCTTTTAAAGGCAAACTGATGCAGAAGAGGTAGAATTTAAGAGAAACATTGAATTTATAACCTACATTATACTCTGTTGGGGGGAAAATATAGCCATCCCTGACATCTATGTCACGGAACCTCAACTAATTACTACTGACACCTGTGTCAGGCGCACAGAAACTTTTACTCTGTTTTATTTACTTCATTTCCTAACAGATGACTTTAAAAATTATTTTGGTTATGGAACCTTATCCAAACAAGGTGGTGTAAAATGTTGTGAAATATGATGTATTTTTAACATTTAATCCAAAAGCAAATCCTTACATCATAATCCGTCTTACTAATAATCTCTTGTAAGACAACTTACGGAAGATTAATTTAACATTTCCAACTGTTCCATTTGTTCCAACGATCATCGCATTACTAAGCTTATCTCTTAAGCGTCACCTCTCCGCCTTCCCCGCCTATCCCGTCGGGGAGATGACACCCACATCAGAGATGCTGAAACAAGAAATATTCATGGTCCAGCTGTCGTTAAGAACACTGAACCAACAATTCATAGAAGTGTTATCAATGTCTATTTCAAAGAAAACTGAATTTTTAGTTAGATTGTCTATTTTTTTTTTTCAACTTTTTGATGTAATTTTTTATGGAATTCTATCTTATTAATAGGGTAGGTATTAAAAAAGCATTTTTTAAAACTTCCACTTTTATTTCTTCGGAATCCGTCCGGCTAAAGAATCAGTTAAAAAAATGGTTTTTAGTCAGGAATAAAGTTTCACTATTGTATTATTGTATTTTTTTGCTCAACGCTGTAGGTCTTGAGGAAAACAATTTCCCTCCGGGCATATGTCATCTTTGGGGATGCTGTGTGGAGGGTAAATACCTTCCACACAGCATTCCCAAAGATGAAAAAAAATTACTAAATGGTCGGAGAGTAAGTTCTGAAGTTCGGAAGGAAAAGGGTATGTGAGGGTGGGTAGGAATCTGGGGGTCAGTGTGGAATGCTGTTGAAATGATATCCCTGAGGCGTATGTTTGGTAAAATCATGTATGATCGTGAGAGAAATGTGGAAATCCGCAAAGAATGCAAGGCTGATGAAAACGTAATGACTAAAATTAAGAAACGGACCCTAAGATGGTTTCGGCATGTAGAGCGATTGAACGAAAAAAGTAGTGTAAGAAGAATATATGACGCAAATGTGAATTGTAAAATTAGTCGGAGACGCCCGAGGAAGATATGGCACGATCAAGTTAATCAGATATTTGAGTCATAGACGAGTATGGATGAGACTATGACAGATTGGAAATGCATACTTATAATTTTTTTATGTTAAAAAAAAACAACAACAAAAAATGTATGGTGAGAATATTATAAATAAATATATATTAAAAAAAAAAATGGTATTGATAAAATTTTGATGTTAGATCGGTCTTGGCTGATGATCTAAGACTTGGTGACTGATTTAAACTTTAAAAAAAAACAGATTGTGTTCTGTTTAGTGGCCAGTGGAAGTGCATTGTATAGCTTTGTTATGTGTCGAAATATCTCTTAACTATTATTGACCGTGCTCACAAATATTGATAACTGACGAATATTTTAAATATTGTATAAATATAGGGTTTTATCGTTCATCTATGCTGAAGCTTCAGAAATGTCAATGAAATTAATTTACTGTTTACGAATTTCGATATTTGATAAATTAAGGAAAAATTTGCCTTACTTCGGGTTCGCAGATACGCCTACAGCTCACCTCTATTGGTGTGTCTATAACGACAGGTATTATTCAATACATATTGCCTAATATTATCATATATACAATCTGGGTCCGAAGATTAACAATCCGCTCACGACGAGTAGTAGATACCAAACGTGTTTTACTACTTATTAGAATAAATTACAAGATTTGAGAAGTGTTCTCTGTTGTACGACAATATTTTTTTATCAAAAACATAAGACTGACAGTATAAAATGTTTGATTAATACAGTAGACTCCGTTTAATTGGTATACCGGTTTATCGGGACGCCGGTTATTTGGGACAAAATCCAATAAAGAAGCAAATATTAATTTACTTTGGTCTTAAATCTGAATAGCTAGATACATCCCCACCTTCCTCTTCCTCGTGTCCTTTCCCTTCCCATTACCCTCAGCTTTACAATATACTCGTACCTCAATTGGGGATGCCATAGTCGCATTGGCTCCTGACACATAAAAATAAGCGTTAATCCTCTTTATGTGGTTTTCTGTGTTTACACTAAACGGTTTCACCAAAACTAAACGCAGAAAACCATATTCATTTCGCTTATCTGGGTATGTGGAAGTGATTTGATTTTTTATTAGACTCTTGGAACATTATGTGAATTTATCTTGTTTTTGTACACGGTGACATTTTATATGACAGAAATTTTTAATTGTATGAACGAGATAAAAAACGGAGTGACAGTTTTCTTTCAAATTAATTAAATAAGAGGACTTTGTTTTTAAAATTTGAATTTTCGGAATTTTTTCGACCATTTAATAGATTAAGTTTACGGTAAGCAGTTTTTTTTCAACTTTTTACATATTGACGCTTAAAATACTGCAATTTTTAAACACGAACGTACTTATATTTCAGATAAAAAAACCTGAAAGGTAATTTTATCCAGTTTCTATAAAGATATATGATACTACGACATCTTTAAAAAAAAAGAAATATACCAGACATTTAAAACACGTTGAAAAAATTCCAAAATTAGATCTGAAATGATTAACAAAACAGTTGTATACATCAGATTAGACATACTACCCCGTCTAGCTGTGTAAGCAGTGTATATAACTTTTCATAAACATTTTTTTTTAATTAGTAATCTTTTCATATCCGCGGTCGTTTATCAATTGAATAAAATTTTCACGAAGTTGTTTAGTAATGTTGAAAGTGTTTAAAAAAAATATGTAATAAATTGGTAGAAATGTGGGAAGCTGTGCCTCATGGTTGCTAGGTTTTGGACATTATTTTGTTAGCTCCAACCACGTTCAGTCCTCCATTAATGAAGTTTTCTGCATTGCTTTAAACACAATTAATTTAAGATAAATATATAACTACCTGATGCATTTAGAAGACAAAGTAAACACATACTTAACCATTTGTGGCCTGTTTGCGTCATCGAAAACAAAAACAATAACAAAACAAAGACAATAAAAAACCTGTAATCCATCCGAGCTCACTTCTCGGAATACGGAGCTCATTTCAACTGAACGCAATCTATTTGTGGATCAGTAACACCATATTGGAAATGTTATTTGTAGATCAAATATAGAGAAACCGGTTTGCTGTGGAGGGGAGATGATGATCGGGAGAATGATGTGTGATGCGCTCAAGCGAAATAATAATATATATAAAAAATGTAATCTCGAATGCCAGGTGGTTGAAAAATGAATGCATTTGTTGATCAACTTGGTGGTATGACTTTTTTTACATTAACTCAACACAGGAGGTCTTGAGGAGAATAATTTCTCTAAAGGCCTTTGTTTTACATTAGCTCCACACAGGAGGCCCTGAGGAAAATAATTACCCTCAGGGCCTGCGTCATCTTTGGGGATGTTGGAAGGAGACCAAGTTCTGGGAAGGAAAAAAGTATGAGGGGTGGGTAGGAATCTAAGGGTTCCTGTTGCGGTTCTGGGGAATCTCACCAAACTTAACGAACCACTTGGGGTGACCTACAGAGGCGTTGGTTATCCAAAAAATGGTTCCCGGGTGGCGGTATCCAAAATTACACCTGTGTCATCTTTAAGGATGCTGTGAGAGCTTTTTGAGCAGAGTAAAGAGTGAACATGAATCTTGAAGAGACCCATGTTGTAAGAGGGAGGAGACAAGAGGCCGACAAATCGTTTCACAGCCTAGATGTTGAACTTAAAAACAGCGTTTCGGACAGCGTTACAGTGTCGATCATCAAAGAGAATACGTAGAAATCTTGGCTAAAAAAGGAGGTAGTGCATCACGTTGTAATACACCAAAAATATGACACGTCCCAGAGTGTAAGATCACCATTCATAATTGAATCGTTGCTTTAAATGGCGTTAGCCATGTTTGGTGACCAGATCTGAATAGCCAGCTACCTCTCCCCCATCTCCTTCCCCTCCCCACTACCGCCAACCTCACAACATACCCCAATTGGGGATGCCATAGTCTCACTGGCTCCAGACGGGAGCAATTGAGACTCTTGTGAGGTATTTACATAAAAAAAGGAATTTTCAGATTCATATAAAAAAAGGAAAAGCAGTTGTCCTAGGGAACGACGAGAAGTTACCAAAAGTTATCGATACAATCCTTATCGATCGACCATGCTAGATTCCCTGATTGCATAAAAAATCATGTCTATCAATACTTGTTCGCATGGTTATGAATTAAAATAGCAACTATTTCAGATTACACACAAACAGGTATGGTACCGTCCCAGTTAGAAGTAGATAACTGGCTTCGAACCCCCGGTCACCTGGTCTGTAGTGAGTCACCGCCATTAGAGGCATAGCCTGTGTGTAGTCGGTATGTAGCCGAGGCAATAGAAGATAATAATATTATTAATTCACCGCCAACAGGGAGATCTGGTTATTCAGATCTGGTCACCGTAGATGGAGGCGGAGATCTTTAATATTCCAGCCAGGCACCGTTTAGAGACGAGCTAAAGGATAAACTAACCGAGACAGGACTGGACCGAGATCTTTATACATATCAATATTTATTAAATTGATTCAACAAGTATTCCCGATTGACATTTGATTTCAGATAGTTTGAGAACATTTTGAAATCAGATGAAAGACTCTTTCAAATTTTAATACATTTGTTGGAACTATTGAGAATTTAATTTTAGGCGCTAGCAATATTTATTTAATCGCCACACTTTTTTTATATGAATACCTCACAAGAGTCTTAGCTGCTCTCTTCTGGATCCAGTGAGACTTTGGCATCCCCCATTGTGGTATGTTGTGAGGCTAAAGGTAATGGAAAGAGAAGGGAGATGGCGAAGAGGAAGGTGCGCAACGGCAACAAAACTAGATGATGAAAAATATGACATAGGCCTTGAGGGAAAATATTTTCCTCAAAGCCTCCTGTGTGTAAAAAAAACCTGTATAATACATTTATATAATAAAATATGTGTGTGTTTTTTTTTCGTCATCAGTAATTTTAATTAGAAAAAACGCAAGAGGAGCCATTTAAAAAAAATGTATGCTCTCCTGCAAAAATTCCATCAATTTGGATTTTATTATAAAGCGGGAATATTTTGATCCTCTGATAAAATATGATCGAGGTCTGAGGGGACATTGTTAAACTTAAAAAAAGTAAACACTTACGTTTGAAGATTGTTAAAACTCAGGTGGTCAGTTAATGGCTTCCATTTGAAGCCTCTCAAGATATGAATGTGACTTACCTGTAAAAGAAATAAAATAAATTAATGATAAAGATAACAGCACAAAATAAAGAACACTAAAATGCGATGTGGATTCGTTTTGTCATCAAAAATTACAGTTTTCAGATAAAATCGATTGGAGAAATTGGTTGGTGTTCAATAAAGTTAACCTTTTGAAGACGCTGGAAAGGATAATGGCCATGCAGCTGTAAAGGAAGATCGGCTTAAGCGCCGTACAGCTGTATAGCGCTTGAGCCATTTTTCCTTTCCAGGTGGATGGCGGTTTAGCCATTTATTCTTTTCAGCGTAGATCTCATCTCCGCACCCTTTGACGTTTACAACCCGCGAAACATCCTTACTAATTACTTACATTACTTACCGATGGTTTTTTTTCAAAACTTTATTTACCAGATTCTACGAAAATCAAAAAAAAAATTTGTTAGATAACGCGAAAATAAGTGATCAATTTCTTGCATCTCTCTCATACCTCACCATGACGTCTCCGTAGGCCCCTACAATACTACTTGCTGTGGCGATAATTTTGAAAGTATGGAATATAGTAACAAGGATAAAATTGATGTTTGAATGAATTCCAAAAATTCAAAAACGTCAAATATCAAAGCCCTGATGGTTTTGCTTTTGTTCTTAAACATATAATGCTCCAGTTCTTTTTTAGAAACTAAATAACAACTGTCGAAAATGAGACAAACGGTGAACGTATGTCTGCATCCCCCCAAAAAGAAACATAAAATTTATATCATACATCTTCCTCGCACGTATAAAGAAAATCTAAGCAAGAAAAAAGTAGTATTTTGGAGGAAACAGTCACACGTATTTTGTGTGTCTCATCTTTTGTCTCACCATTATTAAATGTGTAAGAAAGAGTTGCAGCATTATAGCGATAAGGAACGTATGTTCATTACCTTTTTTGATCGTCACGATAATAATAAAATCTTCATGTATAAAACTACATATTTTCCATTAGTTCTGCACTGGTCTTGAGTACATATTAGGAGTCTCAAACGACATATTCAGACGTATGAAGCCTCCTTACTTATAAGGACATTTTAGTTCTGTGCCACTTTATTGGCACATTAAACACAAATGCCTCCGTTCAAAGAATATGACGCAGTGTTGTTGAAAACTTTAGTGCTTATTATGGGGAAAATACGCTGTAATAAATTTCAAAGATTTTCTTCTTGATAAGGAATATGCGGTACCTTTTATCACTAGGTAAAAACGGAGAAAGTTATAAATATTATAAAGGACAATAAATCTTATCAATTATAGTTTACTCTGAAGTTTTCATTTAGTGGCTTGACCCAAATTACAATCGATATATTCTTTTCTTTTCATCTTTTAATAGAAAATTTTCATCTTTTAGTCTAATTACCTAAATATGAAAAGGGTGTGTGTTTGCAAAAGATCCAGTCATTCTGAATTTTTTATATGTTATTAGGACCTAAACCAATATTAAAAAAACAGATTTGCAATTTCCAAAGTGCTGTGCGAGCGGCGGTGGACCCAAAAAACCATGATTTTTTTTTCAGTTTTTGCTCAATATCTCAGTGAAGGAAGGGTCTGTACACATATATAGTCAGTATATATATATATATAATTTTAAAGTAGACTAAATTTTCTACAATTTGAAACTAAATCGAGCTCTTTACAGCTGTTGGTTTCCAAGATACACTTTTTCGAAAATAGGTCATTTTTTTCCAAAAAGTTAAATTTTTTCGAAATGGTCACATATTATGTGAAATGTTTTCTAAAATACGCATCCCACGTCAAATATTATACAAAATAAAGTTGTATTAAATTTAATTAGCTTTCATTAGAACTCAGATTGATATCTGTAGGCTTAGCGGTTCTCTCAAAAACGGCAGATAACAAAAAACAGTCATAAGTGGGTTTCTCTTTTCAATAATGAACAAATCACATATCTCCGCATTATGGAAAAAAAATAAAAATACCTAATGGAATATGATATTTGTAGCTAGTATTGTCCTACCGAGGCTTGAGGGGTTAAATTGATGCAGGGAAACCTAGGGAAATAATATCATAGGAATGCTGTAAGAAGTGATACGCTATAAAAGCATGATTCTGTAAATACTCAACTGTCAGGTTTGTATAAGGGAGGAAATACAAGGCAAGGGGTTCTATATCCAAGTGCCCATCTGTGCCCGGATGAAAAGAGTATCTTAGATTATAATACCGGTAGAACAAGCTTGCTTTCCACCTGTCGTCTGAGTTGCAAGGATTTCAATACCGAAGGATACTCGAGACAGACTGGCGGTTCGTTTCAAAACCTCTCTGTCTTACAGAAGCGCGATCAAACGCGCGTGCGTTTCAGTATAGCAACTGGCAACTAATTGAATATTGCCAGCATTTAAATTCAAATTACGATTAGTTACTAAATATCAGTTAAGATAGGGTAGTATTAGATGGACATAACGTATTAGCACTGAGTTAAGGGTTTTTCTGATATCAAAAAGCTCCAAAATAGAGGTGGATATCAAACTCAACAGTACCTAATAAGAAAAAGTTAAAGAGAGGGACACTTATACCCATCTTACACATATAAAGCAAGCGGGTGAAACATTAAGGGTACGAGTTTCAAAAGCGTTATGCCCATTGCACCTTGCCCATTTTAGGTGATAAAATTTTAATATTATTCCTAAATGCTAATTCGTAAACAAAAATACCAACAATAACACTAACTACAACAACGAAAACAATGACAACGATAACAACAAAATTTTCGTAAAGAACAACCAAAACAACAACAAATCACAATGACATCGACAATATCCACAACCACAAGAACCATAATAAATATCATAACCAACAACAAATACAACATTATCAGTGGCAATAACAACTGTATCATTAACAACAACCACAACAACAATAACAAAAACAACTATCACAACAACACGAAACAAATACAACCACATCAACAATAAATACAGCAAAAAAACTATTACAACAACAACAATGGCAAGGACAACATCATCAAAAACGATAACTACAACAAAAACAATGGCACGGACAACATCATCAAAAAAGACAACTAAAAAAACAATGACAACGACTAAAACCACAAAAACAATGACAAAGACAACAACAAAAACCACAAAAACAATGACAATGACAACAACTACAACCTCATCAACGAAAACAACAACCACGACAACGATCACACCAAAAAACAATCGATAGGTTAATTACGAACCCTCTACTTTGTTGTGTGTAAGGATTATGGTGTTTTTCTCTCTTTATTATATCTTTGATCATTTTAACATTATTTTAAAATGGTTAGTACAAATTTACATTATCTCTCTATACACACTTTTAAACAGATTTTTATAGGTGTTATTTTTCTATTCCACCTTTTCCATGTTTTTCTATAAAAAAATGTATTTTTTTTATATAAATAATATTATAAATCTTTTGCGGAAACTTAACTGCTTCATGCAACCATGTAACAAGTAATTTTTTTATTTAAAATATGTATGATTGTCACAAAACATAACAAAATTTATAAAACTGTGAAGGCTTCGGTGGCTGGGTCATGTAGAGAGAATGACTGAGCGTTAAGCACCAAAGTCCCTGCTGAACTCAAGACAGACAGGACGAAGGAGCCTGGGAAGACCAAGATTAAGATGGAGCGACAACGTCCTCAAAGATTTATCCACCTTGGAGATTGTAAACTGAAGAGAGCTGGCACAAATGAGTGATGGGTAGAGGAATACTCTTGAGGAGGCCAAGACCCATCAGGGGTTGTAGAACCAAGAGTGATGATGATGATGATGATTTCTGAGTAGAAAAAACCTAATGCTTAAATTACCTTGGAGTAATCATCATTTTTATTATATTAATGTTAAACTTGCGCGTAGATTTTTTGTTCCTCTATAAGGCAATAAATTTTCATCAATTTATAATAATTCGATTAATCAAGGATTCCCATTGTATTGAATTGCCCTCGAGCTTTTAAGTCGTTTAAAAATCAAAATTATACATCGAAATCTCCGCGAATCGAATCTGTAAGTTTACGGTCCAGACTAAATCGACGTTATTAATGTGTTTTGCTCTACAGATCGGCATTATTTGGAAGCTGTACAGATACCATCTTGAAGGTGTTCAGGGCTATCATTAAATCATATAATTTCATTTATTTATTTATTAACGGACTTCGTCCAATTTACAACAAAGTAACACGAAATTTTGGAAAAATGTACATTGTAAGAATAAATAATGGTATATGAAAGCAAAGACAAAACAGAGATAATATAAGAAAATAGAAGTTAAAAAGAAGTATCAAGTCACTTCAAGACCTTGCTAAAATTATAGTAAATATAAAATATCTTCAATTGTTTAGTGAGCGACAAAAATCATTTAGGCTTATACCAAAAAAATCAAAGTCTTGACGTGAGTTGACCATTCTACACATTCTGGACAGTGGTGAATTATAACCATAATTAGTCAACTGCTGATTGAGGATGAGCAGGGCAGGTCTTTATTTCTGAGTCTACGAGAAGATATATTGAATGGGATGAGTTGTAGTAATGTAGGTGAATCACTAATACAGTTGATAATTTAAAAAAAATGCGATCAGATTTTTTCCAACGGTCTTCTAAAGGAGAAAAGTTTAAAGTTTGATCAATTTCATCATACGAGTAATTGCCTCGTTCTTATCCTAGCTTCCTAGCAATCACTTTTAGGAACCGGTGTTGAACGGCCTCAATAGGACGAATATGGACAGCTTAAAAAGGAGACCATATAACACAAACATATTCAAGGAGTAGTAATGAGTTCTTAGTTCTCTCATTCTCTCGTAGGCTAAATCTAACAGATGTATGTGTTTGTCTCTTTTTATTGTCGCTATTTTTCGTTTTATCGAGTTTCAAATCACTACGATGCTAAAGAAGTTTTTACTTCAAAAATAGATATAAAACCGCGAATGCTGAATTCTTAGCCGAGGAAGGTAACCCCTCAACCAACGAGGCCGTCTGTAATCTGTCCTAATTTAAAATGTTTATTGTTAAAACGAGTTCATAAAAAATGCTTTTAAGAGTGCCAATAAAAAATAACAAGTAAATTCCAAAAAATCTCAGAACGCGATGACCCTACTCCAAAAAAGAACTTTATTGTTTTACGTTGAGTTTAGATCTGGAGGCTCCGAGTCCACACTGACCTTCTATGTCCTCTGTTCCCCTGGCCGCTCCTTCGGGTATTTTTATTGTGTGTTTTGTCCGAGAGTTCAATGCACTGTTAAAAATATGTTAATCTGATTCTGCAGCGCCAAGTCGACGTTCGCATCCAAATTGTCCTCTCCGGTAGAGGTCTGTAGACTGTTGATTGTTATAGATATCACATGGCTATGTGAACTGAACATGTCTTCAGATGATGAATCAGCAAACAGTAAGTAAATCTATGTATTCGTACGATACCATCTTTGATTCTGATGTCAACAGTTTCAATTGTTTCATTGTTTGTTACAGTTACTTGAAAAATCGAATCGAAAAGCTAAAAAAATCAATGACGTCAATTTGACGCTCTAAGTTTAAGTGAATCAGTGGTAAATATTCTCAGTATTCTATGGCATCTCAAATTGGGGTATTGTGATGCTGAAGGTGGTAAGGAGGGGAAGATGAAGGTGGAGAGTATCTGAATAATCAGATCTGCTCACAAAACACGGCTAAAGCCATTTCAGGCAAAGTTTCAATGCTGAATTGTGGCGTTACACCAGGGCGATACTGAGAGTATCCTCCACTCTGGATCGTACCTCAAATATAGGTATATTATATTATTTTAAAAGATTAAATTTGGAAATAACACAAATCAATGAAATAAAGTTTATAAAGATTTAAACCCGCGGCCTTCGGATTGTAAGTCGAGACCCTAACCACTCAACTGCGGAGGCCGACCACTGATATCGTATTACATGCTTTAATCATCTTTATGTGGTTTTCTACATTTTGTTTTGGTGTAATACCGCTTCTTGGTATATGGTATTAGACGGTTACACCAAAACTAAACGACATTATAACACTGTTCAAGACGGTAGCTATAGAAGTAAAAAATACGTCACGGCATAATAACTCAAAAACTAACCATAATAAACTAATCATAGGGATTGATACGCAGGTATGTTCCAAATATTTCCTCTTCCCCTCCCCATTTCCTTCAGCCTCACAACATAACCTAATTAGGAATGCTATAGATCCACTGGTTACGAGCAGCTGAAATCCTTGCACGGTATTTCACCTAAAAAAATAATATGCCAATCGAGCGAAAATTACCCCATATTAATGGTTATTTATCGGTTGTGTAAAATTTAAAACACGTTTATTAATAAAGCTGATAATGTGTAAACCACGGTAACAATAATTATATTTATATTGTGGCAGCGAACGATGCAGCTATTTTGAAAATCATTCCTATTGGCTCCTCACACGCCAATAGCGTTCCCACAACATTTTCACCTAGTCACCGACTGCCGGTACAAAAGTAATAGAAACCATTCTGTTCCAGATTGCCGACGACGTTACAGCTCGTAAATCGCTACTTGTCCGCTACCACTTTTCATATACGAATATTTTGTAAATATAAATTATGATAAGGATGTAAATTGTTATAATCAACTTGTAAGCACAGTGTTAAATGCTTATTTGATTTATACGACATCACACGTCTTTTCCCCATAATTTAAATGGATTACTTGATTTGATGTATTCAAATTTTGTAGGGCTACGAACTTTTGTCCTCTAGGTCGAGAGCCAAAAATCGTGCCGCTCTCAGAATTCACCAAAGATATCAACTGATGGATGACCCTTCTATCCCTTTTGCTGCTAAAGATCGTGACATGTTCTAAATAAACGATTGTTGTCATTGACGTAGGGTATACTTGGTCGAAGATTGTTGTCAATCTTTAGGAGGAGATGGGTAGGTACCATAAAAAATAGGTTCCATGACAGTTGATCCCCTGATAGTTGCCCTTCAGAATTCTTATGTTGAATAAGCAGCAAAAATTAATCAAATAATATGTTTATTTTTTGACAATTATGACGTTTTGACAGAAGGTGGCAATATCGAAATTGGTTAACGCGCTCGTCCCGGTTAGACAGAGAGGTCTGGGTTCGAGTCCCAGTTGCGACCATTGTCTTTTTTTATTTTTCTGTGTCTTGTTCTATTTCATATTTTCATTTAGATTATTATTGTTAACTTATTCTAATATGATGTTTTTTACTTTACTAAAGCAGGTATTTTTGGTGCGAATATAGCATATAATATCTGACCTAAAGCGCGCAAAAGTATTTTTTTAAATTATTATCATTTATACCCACTGAAAGCGAATGAAAAAGAACATAAAATGCGAAGCCCAAAAAGTAAAAAAAAAAATGGTTACACTCGTGCGTGTTCGTGATTTATTTTTATTATTTTTGTGAAGATTGCACTACTGAGTAATCCAAAATCACGTGATTTTGGATTAAAATTATATCACTTAGAAATATTTTAGATGCTTTAATTAAATACTGCAAGTAAAACACAAATTAACCTTTTGAAATAATCGAGAATTTTTTTGATTGGTCTTTTCATAAACCCAGAAAAAAAAATTATCAAGCCTATAAAAACCTGATTTAAAAATCTAAATCTCCAACTTACGAACCTCCTTTTCAGTTATGGTTTTATTGTGTAATGTGAAAAATTAAATTCTTTAGAAAATGATATTAAAACATTTTTAAAAATTTGTGCCCGCGCATCGCAAAATAAAAAAAAAAAACTTTTTAGCGATGTTTTTTTCGTAAATAAACCAAAACAGGCAGCTTGTGATAAACAGGAATTAAAACCTTATTGCCATTTACATAAGAAGTGTTATTTTTAACAGCCTGATCCCGAATTTTACACGACGTGGTGCATCATCACCTTAAATACTTTTTTATGAAATTCTCGATGTGACTGTCTCCATTTTTATTGGAATGTCTGTAAAAGACAAAACTGGTATCTATGAGTATGTGATGGCGAATAGATATAGATGTAATATATCTTGGAGGAAGATAGACAAAGCAGTCTTTTGTGTATTACACTTTTGGCTTCTTAGTATTCCATTGGCTAGTTGGTTACCACTTTATGTGAATCCCAAATTCCTGAAGCAACTTGACGTCATCGGTTCAGTCGTCATTTTGGGTTGAATCACAAAAGTATCAAGTTCATTCACTGAGAAAATTCGATAGCTATCGATGCTGTTGGAAATGCCTAACTTAAAATTCGTAGTTACATCCATTCTTTTCAAATTTGCGAATGTAACTGGTACAAATATCAAAATAATACGACAAACGGGTAGTCATTTATGCCTATTAGTGTTATGTGGAAGTATTTTTTAATAACTAATAAATAGTAATTCGAGTTTTAAATAGGTAATTAATCCATTTAACACACGACAGGCATAGACAAGCCATTGAAAGCCACAGAAAATAACAGAAATTTGAATTCCGACATCCGATTGTTTTTGCCATTTTGTCTTAGTTATCTCGTAACGCATACTTAACTCAAAAGGTAACACCAAATATTAATTATTCATTTACTAATTTACTAACGGAGTTACAATAAAATAACACGAAGTTTTAAAAATTTTTATTTGTAGGTAATTTAAAATAGTAAAGGATGGTGTATGAAAGCAAAGACAAAATGAAGGACTGAATGCGGTTGGCGCTAATAAAAAAAACTATCAAAAGAAGCGAAGCTAGCAGTCCACAATGGAGTCCTGGTATCTACCCTGGTAAATGGCAGTGAGGCAAGGAACTGGCAGAGGAAGGATGAAATTAAACTGAATGTTATTGAAATGAGATCCCTCAGACGTATGTGTGGTGAAACCATGTATGATCGTGTGAGAAATGTGGAGATTAATATGCGTAAGATTAAGAAAGGAACCCTCAGATGGTTTGGGCATGTAGAGTGAATGAAGTAGTGTAAGAAGAATATATGACGCAAATGTGATGGTAAAAGAAGTCGGGGATGCCCGAGGAAGACATGGAACGTTCAAGTGAATCAGATACTTGAGTCGGGCCATGTCAAAAGTAAGAAATATAGAAGAGTATGTATGAGACGATGTATTAATGCGAGAGAAGCAAAGAGTGTGCGCCAAGACCGAGTTGTTTGGCGGTCCGTCGTCTCTGCCTACCCCTGCAGTAAAACGCCATGATGGTTAGTTAGTTTGTTAAGTCAAAATCACAGATAAACATAAGAAAATAGAAGTGACAAGTCAAGACTTAGTTAGAAATCAAAACGTTTATAACATATCTTCAATTGTTTAGTTAACGACACAAATCATTTAGTTAGACTCATACGAAAAACCAAGGTTTTTACTTGAGTTGACCAGTCCATACATTCTTGACAATGGTGAATAGTATCAATAATTCTTTCAGTGTCAATTTAGGGAAAGCATTATTTCTGAGTCTACGGGAAGGTATATTGAAAGGGATAAGTTGTAGTCATGTACAATTGATTATTTTGAATGAATACAATTGATTATTTTGAAGAAGCAAATGATATATTTTTTTCCGACGGTCTTCTAAAAGAGAAAGGTAGAGTTAGTTCAATTTCATACTATAGGTAATTGCGTCTTTCTAATCAGAATATAAGAAATACAGAATCACTCTTCTGGTGTAGTCGCAAAATAGGGAAAGAACCAATTCCAGTAAAATTTTGATCCTAAAAAGATAAGTTTAATTGCAAACTACGATGACGTAAGACGTAAGGTTCAGATGTTGAGTTGACCAGGGACGACCCGAGGTATTGTTGTGTTGGTGTGGCACTCAAGCAAGAAGAACAGCGTTGGTTCAATTAATCAAATAGTAAGTACAATGGTCGTGATTACATAGGTACCTGTAAAGGCGGAACGGATTCAATTAATTCATTTATTGAAGATCTTTACCTCAGGAGCAGGCAATTTATTTAATTAAGTTCCTGGATGATGTAATCAACAATTACACTTTTCAATTTAATTCAAGGAATATAATCAAAGATTTTGGTTTGTGTTTGTAATTTTGGTTCAATGAACTTGGATTTGTTTTGAATTTAAGTAATATTTCCAAAATTGGTACTGATTGTGTCAAAAATTCAGAAAAACGATTTAGTACCTACCGTGTCAAGGAGCAAGGCTCTCGACTAGCAAGTCGGAGGATGCGGGTTCAAATTTGTGTTAGGTATTCCACGATTTTATTAATTTATAATAATACAAATCATATTTGCGGCACGTTCCAGAGTGGAAGATACTCATTTAGAATTAAAACTTGAAACATTGCTTGAAATGGCTTTGGTGACCAGAACTGGATAAGCAGATACTTCCCCACCTTACTCTTCCCTATCTCCTTCCCCTATCCACTACCTTCAGCCTCACAACATATCACGATTGGAGATGCCATAGTCTAACTGGCTCCAGACGAGAGTGGAGTGGTTGGGACTCTTAAAAAAAATCTGCAATATAATTTTTTATTAGAAAATATTTTTTCTTGTAATTTAGACTATCCTGTGATTTTTCATGAGTCTGCGCAAGTACGTTTAATGTGTACTTAATTTAGTTTTTGGAAATATATTTTGTAACGAATCACCCAGGTACTATTGGGATATTGATTGGTTTCAATAGTAGGTACCTACTACCGGACTCCTTCACAAACCCCGGGCTAGGTGATCTAACCCCCCTCTTAGCAACCCTGACATCACACAACGTTAGCTTAGGTTAGGTTAAGATGACGTAGATAAAGTTAGAATAGATCTAACAATACTGCATAACTAATATTTAATTAAATTAAGACAATATTAGCGAAACTCAATCGAAAATCGGAAAACAGAAAAATTTGAAAAAAATGGACAAAGAAAAAGATGAACACGAACAAAGTCATAGGTCATAACATAACTAATACTTAATAAACCCATACTTCACCTTCCTTCATTTCATTTACTATTCAAAACACTTCTTTTCATGTCGATCCTTGAAACACTGTACACTGTTTACTATACATTGTTTACTACAGCAGCGGTACGCAACATTACGGTCGCGAAAAATTGCGTCGAGAAAAATATAATGGGTTTGCCAAAAAAGTCAAAAACATTTTTTACTATCCGAATTTCACTAGATTTCTTTAAAGTGACAAGTAATTTCAAGATGATTTGGAAATCAGCGGATAATATTAATGCATTCACTTTTAAACTTAACAGTTAAAAGTTTCACTTGAAATGAACAGCTGATAGACTTAGTATGTGATAAAAGCCTTTTTTTAAAGGTCAAAAAGCGGAGATCTTTTAAGGTCTGGATCATGGCTAAAAAATAGTACGTACTATTATTAAATAAAATCCCAGATGAAGTTAATACCATTTGTATCTTATCATTTGCACGAGACAACTTTTCTGCATTGACTGACATTAAAAACTATTTTTTTTAACATCAGCTCCACACACGAGGCTCTGAGGAAAAAAATCACTCAAGGCCTATGTCATCTTTAGGGTTGGCATGATGTGTGGAAGGTTTTTTAAATGAAGGAAGGAGAGGAAGTTCTGGAAAAAAGGTTTGTAGGGTTTGTAGGAATCTGGGAATCGGCGTCTCTAAAAGTGACGGACGTATGAATCCATCTCTCCAACTGCGGTTCAAGGCGATAGGTCAAGAGAGTTCTGCCGGAAAGGCCAAGTGTTTTATTATCACCAAATACGGCTAAAGATATTTCAAGCAACGCTTCAATTCTGAATGTTGGTCTTACACCAGGGCGATACTGAGAGTATCTTACACTCTGGACGCGAATTTACTATATATTATTTTGTAATTAATTAATTGTGAAATAAGACCAATTAATTGAATAAAATTTATCGATTCGATCCAGCAACCTTTGGATTGCAAGTCAAAAGCCTTAACCCTCTTCCATGATCTTCCTCATTCGAAGGTGGGCAGGCTTTCCGTTACCAAGATCCAGACAAACCACACCCCATGAACCCGAACAAACCCTGTTAAGTCACCAAACATAGCAAAACACTTGGAGTGACCTATGGCAGAGGTGTTGATTATCCAATAAATGGTTCTCGGGGGCAGCAGTACCCATATTCCCGCCTCCCAAATTGTATTATTCTATTCTATTATATTTTGGATTGCAGCTTTAAAAAGGTTGTGAATCGCTGTTCAACAGGCACGCGAAGCCTCTCATTGTGGTGTGTGTATTGATAATACGAGTGTGTATTGTGTCTAGTTTGCCAAGCTTCCTGCAGTTCTCTGCGAGTTCTCACGTCTGACGTGCGCTGTCTGCTATTCTGTCATCTGTCCTCCGTCGCGCATTCCTCATACGCCGCACATAAGACTGCCAAAATAAATTACAGCGCCAAAAAAGGGTAAAAGTATTGTCTTCCAACAAATCGCACATACATTTAAATGTTCTGTATAAATCAGTTCAAAATGAAACAGAAGAATTTATTTTGTAAACGCAACCCAATTGCCTGCACTTGTGCCCAAAGTTGAGTTATCTTTTACGCGGCAAATAGTGGTTAATTGCGCCGGAATCATTGATGGAGTTACTACGCTCGTCCTATTTTTTTTTTTTTTTTTTAAATAAGAACGACAATCATAATACGGGCATGTGCCTAGTGGCAGTCAAAAAAACTGTGCACCTAAAAAATTAATGTTTATATGTTTATGAGTAAAGAATAATAAAAAAAATAAAAAAAAGATCTTTTCCAAAATGTGTAGATGTACTTAAATCTGCAATTATTGTTAGTACATGTCGCCCCAAGTGATTCGCTGTGTTTGGTGACATAGCAGAGGTACCCGGGTTCATGGGGTGAGGTTTGTATAGGTCTTGGTGGCGAAATACGTTTCACCTACTGCATGGTGGGCCGGATCGGCAGATCCTGCTTGAGGCAGACATAATAAGTAGGGGTCAGACATCTCTTGTCAGATTCTCTCTAACAATCGCCTTGCACAGCAGTTGGAGGGATGGATTCATACATCTCTCACTCCCGGACACACTGACTCCCCAGATTCCTACCCACCTCTCATACCTTTTCCTTCCCAGAACCTCCATTCGTTCTTCTCCCTAAAAAAGACCCTTAACAGGACATCCCCAAAGCTATCTTTGAGGCCTATGCCCCGAGCTATTGTAAAAATAAAATAAAAAAATACATTATATTTATACCAACCTCACTAATTCAAATTACAAAAATAATTTAATATGAAATGTGATTTTTTAAAAATTAGAATACTAATATAACTGATCCCAACTAACCCCAATAAGGTATTATTTTTTTTTTTAATTTAAGGTAGACATATACATTTCTAATCAGAAAATAAAATTATAAAATATTTTTGACCACTTATATTAGTAATTCGGCCTTCTGTGCGCCGACTTGAACTTACTGTTTACTGTGAGTTTAACTGTTGTCGTTTCCAGCGAGCATTACGTACATACATTATATTATAATACCTACTGTAATACATCATGTACCATGTACTGCGCGAGTCTCGGCGTGAGATGATTACTGAGATCTTGATTAAAATATGATACGCGATGGAACGCTTATAGTAAACGTGTAGTTATTAGTTACTGGTTACTATTAACTAACCGAATACAACGAGAGTCAACATTCTACTCTATGAAAAATTATTGTATGCATATCTAATGGCAATTTTGTTCAACTTATGTTAAATTTAGGAATATTATTAATTTAGGTTTTTTTTACATTAGTTCCACACAGGAGGCCCTAAGGAAAACGATTTCCCTTGAGGCCTACGTCATATTTGGGGATGCTGTGTAGAGGGTCTTCTTACGGAACGGTAGGAGAGGAAGTTCTGGGAAGGAAAAAGGTATGAAAGGTGAGTAGGAATGTGGAATATATGTCCAGGAGTGATGGATGTACAAATCCATTCCTCCCACTGCGGGACAAGGAGATGGGTCTCTGTCAATCAGTCTCTTCCGATCTGGACTACAAACGCATGTGCCGCCAAGACCTAGACAAACCTCAACCCGTGAACCAACCAACCGACCACCCAAAACAGTCACCAAACGTAATAATCCAATAAATGGTTCTCAGGGCGGCGGTATCTATAATCTATACCCGCCTCCTAAATTGCAAATCTGTGTAAATCACTATGTTATCTATTAATTGTTATTTAACAACGAGTAAGGCTCTCGACTAGCAGTCCGGGGGTCGCGGGTTCAAATTCCAGCGGGCGCAATTATTTTTTATGTGATTGGTGTTAAATTGATTAGTGTTATTTTACGCAATATAATAATTTAAAAATTAATATATACTATAATTACGGTACGTTCCAAAGTGGAAGATACACTCAGAATCACCCCGGTGTAAGACCACCACCATTCCGAATTTAAAAGTTGCTTGAAATGGTTTTAACCGTTAGTGACCAAATCTGAATAGCCAGATACTTCCCTCCCATCCTCTTCATCATCAAATACCCCTCCCCACTACCTTCAGCCTCACAACATACCCCAATTGGGGATGACATAGTCTCATTGGCTCCAGACGGAAGCAGCTGGGACTCTTGTGAGGCATTCACATAAAAAGTAACTAGATATGTCACTTATTCAGACCAGCCATAAAGTACCTAACAATAAATTTTCTTTTTTTTTTTTCTTTGTAATTCTGCAGTAATTCATAATCCGAAATTAATAGAATATTTAGTTTTTATCCAACATCTTTACTTAAAACTATTTTTAGTAAGCCCTGAAGAAGTGAGCGTTGCTCATGAAAAATGTTGGTTTTTATAAATAATAAAAGTCATAAAAACTAAGTCTTCTATTAATTTCGAATTAAAATGATGTCACAAAATAAGTTTGCAGTGTTTGAAGATATTTATAATCCTTGTTCAGATGTCTTCATTACATAAACTTCTACACAAATCCAAAAACTTAACTTTATTCGGTAAGATTCAAAATAAGAGAGGAACAAAGGCTTAATCAAATCGGTGATATTTAAATAAACGCAATGACATTCTAATACCCAATAAAATAAAACGCCAAAAAGGCAAGACATGTTTTTTTATTGTTTATTTTAGGGTTCGTTTCAGGTTTCATGCTTGTCCACGCATCGTGGTTTTTTAGATCGATTTGTGGGAACTGTTGTAAGCTTTTAATGCCTACATAATTCCATTTAAGGTCCAGAAAGGTAATAAGCAGGGTATCGCAGTGAAACCGAAAGATTATCATTAAATAATGTATTAACTTTATTGATATGATCAGTGAAGTGATTGGTTTTATCTACCGGCTGCGCCAATGTGTTTTTCTTAGATGATCGGGAGTTTCGATGATTGTCGGTTCGTCACATTACGAGTCGTATTTATTTATAGTCACGTTTACAATGTCTAACTGGACTAAACGTCTGTTTTATTGGATGCTCTGTGTTTATTTGAAACAAGAAAACTATGAAAAGTCAATTCGACCGGTCAGTGGTTGAGTGGGCATAGCGCTTGGGTCCCACCCGGGCGTCGCATGTTCGATTCCTCGGCTGGCTAAGTCCTCCATCACAACACAAGCAACATTTTCGGCTTTCTGTGGTGGTAGTAGGAGATTTTCAAACATTGTCGGGTTATTCGTAATCCGGGAATGTTTGTCTTTCTTTTTATAAAAAAATAATAAAAATATATATATATATATCTTGCACGAATAAATAACACAAGTATAAACATAGATTTTTATTTATGGCAAAGGGTACCTACTTCTTGTCATGATGTTGTATTTGAAAAACACATTAAGAACAAAAGATGTTTGTGTACTCATGACGTTGTGTTTATTTTGATTCAACCCTTCTCTCTTTCGCATTCAGAGTTATAATGCCGCTTAAAATGAATATAAAAGAGCAGTTGGTTTTCCCAGATCCTTGGAGAACCCCGAAACATTGCTAAAAATGAGCAACACGATGAAAATCCATTGAATTGTATTTGGGTTTGGTTCTTGTTCGAGTATTGAGTTTTTTTTTCAACTCGAGCGTTTTTAACAGGTGTATTGATTGGAAGATGCCTGTAGCAGGTGAAATCGATGAACCGTCTTTAATAGATATCTACTAGAAACAAAAGGATCCAACCAATCTCTTACAACAACTTTTAGCCAAAGAACTTTTATGTACATTGCAAAAAAGCTATACAATTCATTTCCACTGACCATTAGACAGAACACAATGTATCTATAGGTATATACAAAATCAAAATATGCTTACATATGAGTATGTTGTATTTTGAGTTGCTAAACCATTCATCCGATTGCGATGAAACTTTGAGGATTTGATGTGCGCATGCCCCCGATGGCTTCGATATATAATAGTGAGTTCTGGAATCATGAAATTATGCGTTGCTAACCATTCATCCGATTGCGATGAAACTTGGAGATTTGATGTGCGCATGCCCGCGATGGTTTCTATATATAATAATGAACTGTGGCATTATGAAATTTGTATAAAAAAATTGTAATGTGTGATAAGCGAGCTCTTTGAAAACTGAATGTACTGGGACTGAATGTATGGAATGCGAGAGTGGGAAGAGGGAAGGCGGAATGGGAACGCGTGAGGGGAAGGGGGCGCGGGATAGGAATGGGATGCGGAAGGGGAACGGGACGAATGGGAAAGGACACGCAGGGAGAAGCAATTTCTTTATTAAATGGCATAGCAACGCATGCCGGGATCTCGCTAGTAAGCTAATAAAAATTGTCCAGTTTGGATTACAATCACCGTAATAAGTGTCGGCAATGACGCGTATTGATTGTAAGTTTAAACAATACAAAGAAGATGACAGAGAAGGACTTGTAAGTCAACTAACATAAGATATGAGCCATTGTTTTTGGCAATCAAATTATTCATCCCATAAACGTAAAGTGGTGCCGCTCGGTGACATTCTCTAAAGTGCTTTGCAAATAAAAACGTGTAAATAATGACGAATCTTTCAAATAGAGTGTTTCAAGGTACACTACTTGCTTACACTATAAAAATCATCATTTCTTTAGAAGAAATACGAGCGGCATTTTGTCATTACAAATGTATACCCCTATTTCCTATCTGGATTTTAGCACGAGTGCAAATATTTTTTTAAACCTAATAAATCAACCACCGGCGTGTCCCGAATTTAGTTTTTTTTTTATAAGTTACTTCTTGACCATTAAAAAGCCATAAAATTGCCTGGTTTGAACGCCATCAATAGATATTTAGTATGCAAATTTGAAATATATTTTAAAAAATAAACAACGATTGAAAACATGGATTTTCTAACATTTAGTGAAAATCTTATAACACTTGAAAATAGGTCCAATTTTAAAGGAGGAAAATGCGGAATAGAATACCTTGATTTTGGCGATATTATTTAATAATAATCAGCCTAAGTTGTAGATACTCAATACTCAGGGGGTGTAACAGAGACAGTGACAGCAAACAGTTTGGTAAAATACCTATTATTCAAAATTCTCAGCCCGAATTCCTCTTAACTTTGGAGAAGAAAATGTAGAAAGGTAGTTTGGAAAAAATTGGTGACTGCCAGGAATGGGCAGACGCATCCGCCACCAAGACCCAGATAAACTTCACCCCGTGAACCTGAGCACCCACGAAGTCACCAAACGTAGCGAAAAATTGGGATGACCTATCGGAGAGGTGTTAGTTAACCAATAAATGGTTCCAGACCAATACCCATTCCCGCCTCCCAAAATAAAAGGCTTTTCAAGAAGTGAGTTCGATATGATTTTAGATTTTCACGACCAAACGTAGTATCGTTATTTATTTTTGGGGTAGGATGTCGTGCTGCGCTACCTCCTTCTTTAGCCAACGTTTCGGACAGCGGATCTGCATGATGTCTCTGCCCTGAAGATGGACACTGTAATAGGGGCAACACCCCAAAAATAAATAACGGAAAGAGGGAGTTACTTCCCAGCCAAGCTGCTGACCATCAAAACACGTCTCAGCTTCAAAATATTGCAGTAAAATCCTAAAGTTTCATCAGTCTAGCTAAGTTTTCTATTTCCGGATAATAAATGACAACAATCAATATTGAAAATAACTTGTAACATATTCCAATCATCTTTTGTAGGAAGCCATCATCGTAAAATAAACAACACAAAGCAATGAGCATCCAGTCATTAAGCTACATCATTGTAAATTGGCGTACTGAATCAAATGTTTACAAAATGTAAACATTAAATGAAACAGGAATGGCTTCCACTGGTCAATTATTCAATTTCCTTGTATTTTTATACGACGGTCAAGACTCACGCCACCGTGAGGTAATATTTGCATCAAAAGACGATTAAATTCAATGTTTGAATCGAATCGAGTTATTATATTACCTATTTGTATTGTAAAGTCAATGGAATTGCGTGGGAGTGTGGTCGGTTTGATGCGTGCCTCGTGTCGATATTTCATTTGATATAAAATAATTATTATTTGATTGTATAAAACATCAATGATGGTATTGGGTATTAAATAAATAACATTATGCACGATACGTAAAATGAAAGATATTGGCCGCTGGAAGCAGTCATAAAGGAAGGAAGAAACAAAAAAAGACAGTGGACAAACGAAAAAATGGAAGAATAGAGCGATTCTTGGTGTAATTGGTGAAAACGATGTGTTGGTAAAGCAAAGGAAAACAAATTATTATTATTAATAAAACATGTGTAGGATTTGTTCCTACTTTAATCTACAATAATTTTGATTGATCTTTCTAGTGGATCAAATTCACAACGCCTTGATGCGAACTCTATAAATGCGGACATGTGGTTCCAATTAGAATATATAAATTACTTTTAGATATTATTTGAGATTTTCAAAGCCAAAAGTATCATTTTTAGGGTATTATGCCGTGTTGCGCTTCTACTTCTTTAGCCAACATTTCGGTCAGCGTTACAGTGTCCATTACCAACGCAGTTGTGTAGTGTAAGAATTACACATCTGTTCGACACTGTAACGCTGTCCAAATGTTGATTAAAGAAGTCGTACCGCAACATGGCAAAATACCCCAAAAATAAATCACGATAAAATTATGTTAAGTTAATTGAAACAATTTTACTGTCAGAATTTTGTTGATAGAGTTCAATCCATCATTACACAAGCAACATTTTCCACTTACAATGATTGTAGTAGGATTTTTTTTAAATATTTCCAGGTTAATCGTAACCCGCTAATGTAAGCATTTCTTTTTAAAATGTGAAACAACTTTTTTAGAAAATAATAATATTAAAAGAGGATCTAGATACGAGCCTTGTGGAACGCCATCCTAAACTATGTTTGGATTCAATATAGCAATTCTGCTATTATTACGCCTTGCAAAAACCTATCAATTTATCAATTAATCTGAGATATAATTACATGTTTTACGTACATAGTTTTTACCTACATCGTCAAACACTTTTAATTGCGAAGACTTCAGTGTTTTTTTATCCCCGAGTTAATCATTATTTCGACTATCGATTCGCCGTAGCACTTATCCTCTAATGGCGTTGGTTTCCATATTCATGATTGATAGTTGTGTTTATCGATGTAAAATAAAAAATAAATATGTATGGAGTATGACACAAACGGTTTGACGGGCGATTCAAATTGCATTAATACGAGGCTCACATTAAAGCGAGGCTTTACGTCCAATTAAATTGTACCACGTATCGATTTATTGGTGAATTCAGGAGACTGGGGCAAAATGATTTAGATGTATCCATAATCGTAAACTTTTTTATGGCCACTTACAAATTAATCAATTAAGTAGAAATTGAAGGACTTTGAAGGATAGTCATCAGTGGACATTGGAAAGGTTTTCTCGATAAAAAGGATTTAAGGTTCTCCCTTGGAATCTCATTCACCCACGACCTAGTACTTACTCCTTCAGAGGTAAAATGTGGATCGCCCTATGTATTTAGCAAAAGCATGTGTTTGTAAATTTTACCGTCTTATCAGATATTGTGTTTCTTTATTCATAAAAAATGTATACGCTTATACGGAAGAACCACTTATAATTAGAGACACAGAGAGAGGGAGTTTTTTTCCTCTCTTTCTAATATTATAAAAAAATGTTATAAAATGAAGACGTACGACAATCTTATTTAGTTTTATTATATTTTTCCAAATAAATAAGCTTTATTCACAAATAAAATGAATCACATGAGGCTTTCCTATGTACTATGGCATTTGACATTTAATTTTGCAAACAACAATGATACATATCTTTTTTTTAATAAGTAAAATCTCTAATTGTAATATTTAATTAACGAATACAATATTATCGAATCTCAATCGAAAATTTGAAACAGATCCTTCAGAAAAAGGTACGGTCACATCTAGGAATCGAACCCAGAACTATAGCCTTGCCGGGGCGGTGCTCTACCATTGACCTAACGGAACCCTATCCACTGCGATCATATTCAACTGTATCATACTTTTAATAAAAACTAATTAGTTTGGTTGGTTCTTTTGGCCTTAAATCCAAATTTAGGTTTTTATGAAAAGGGCCACACAGCCGTTTCTCTCACGAGGGAGCCACAAGCCAAAAATGTATCTATTCTTAGTGAGTCTTATATCACTACAAATATAGGTAATAGGCATAAAAATAGCTTGGCAAAATGGGTCTAGAGGTCACGATATCAGGGGCAAAATTATATTTTTTTTTTTAAATTTATTTCGTGAAAATTTTTACTAGAAAGAAAAAGAGATGATCCATGAAAACTGTGACAGATAATAATTTTAGCCATAAAATTGAATTTAAAAAAAAGATTCTATTAATGCGTTTATACATTTCTAATGTTAAAACACATTTTTTATAGTCTACACTTACATTTTTATAAAGTAATCGACGATTTTATTTTAATTCTACTCAAGGGAAACGGTAGGAAAAATTTAAATTTATCCAAAACATATTTTTTGGCATTTATAATGTAAACTCATTCGTAGTAAAGATAAATCTAAAATAGTGATTTAGCATTTAACAAAACCACTACCGGTAAAATATATGAAAAATATTGTCAAAATTTTTTAACCAGCTGCCTGCAAGACTTGAAAAAGTCAACATAGTCATGTTGCAAAACCATTTTAAAATGCATTCATTGCAACTAACGGTTTCATTTTTGCATTTTTTCAAAGATATCAAAGACTTTTATAATTGCATTACAACCATTTGACATTGACACCAGTAGTAAAAGTTGTTAATTTTTTTCGTTCACACAATAAGGAATTACGTGGTCTAATAAGCGTGTTGTTTTTTTTGCAATGCTATTTGATTATGCACAAAATTACTTATAAAATTCTATTTTTGTAACAGTGTTTATGCAGGTGTTAGAATTTTTTTAACGTAGGTAAATCTAGAATGTCTGTTTGGAGGCAATTAATATAATAGAACTAGCAGACCCTGCCAACGTTGCTGTGGCTAACGTAACACAACGCCATCTACTGACAACGCCATTACTAAACCTTTCTAACCAACGCCATCTGTTAATTTGCATTCATATCAAATCCACACCGCCTGCTGTCCGCACACATTATACATTTCAACCAATTTACACATTACATTTATTGGTGAAAACCGCACGAAAATCCGTTGCGTAGTTTAAAAGATCTAAGCGGGAGCGACTTTACTTTATACTATGTAATGATTATCTAGTTATGTTTTTGTGGCCTACAGTAAAATAAGTGCGATTCTTTTTACATTTGCTCCACACAGTAGGCCCTGAGAAAAAAAATTCCCTTAAGGACCTATGTCATTTTTGGGGATGCTGGGTGGATGATATTTTTAGGAAAGGAAGGGGGTGAAGTTCTGGGAAGGAAAAAGGAATGAGGGGTGGGTAGGAATCAGGTCAGTGTGTTCAAGAGCGAAGTAAGAATCCATCCACCCCACTGTATTAATATATATCCAATCTATTTAAGTGTCCTTTTCTTAGCCTTATTCTTCAGGCTTTTAGTCTTGCATTATTTACGGATCTCTATGGTTTCTCTCGCACACGATTTTACCACAAGTATGCCTCATGGATCGCTTATAATGCCAAATTATCGGATATCTCGTCATTCCCGTAAATTCTACAAAAATAATAAATATGTAATGTAATTGTAACTACAAATGCAAGGCTGATGTAAGCGTAAAGGATAAGCTTAAGATATGATTAATTATTCTCAGTACCAACTTTTTAAAATTACATCTCATTATCGATTTTATTTCATTCCAAATTTGGTTTATTTTATACCTACATCCAAAGATGCTGAAAGGCGTGATGATAAAACTATTAAAATTATGTACTTTTTGTTATTATTTTTTGATCATAAGTATTTATCATTTTTCAATAATGTCCAAGCAAAATAGAAATGTAAAAAAATCTGACATACATTAGTTTGTAAGTGTGCAAATAAATACACAAACGGACCAATTTTCGTCAAGAAACACATATACGTACTGCATACTTATATGATTTGAAATGTGTGTTGTATAATACAAAATCTTTTTTGAAAATTTAACAAATCTGCCAACGACCTGTGGTATAACCTTATTATACTAAAAACAAAAGAATAATCTTTCGGAATAAATTTATAATTTTTTATTGAAAAGAGTCAATACGTCTAAAATCGGAAATAAAAATGATATATTTCTCGTTTTTTCTGGTTATACCCTCTTGAGAAAGTGAGGCTTTAATGGTTTGAGCGTGTAGAGCGGATGAACGAAGAAAGTAGAAAATATGACTAGGAAGTGAATGTTTTTTTTTTTAGTTTTGTTAAACAGAGTTACCCAGTGGTAATGTATGACCCCGATCTCCCCTTTGAACGTAATGCTCTTCTTCGCCGAAATCCTACCTAGAGGCTACCGGTATGGTCACGTAGGAGACTCGTGACGGGAAATGTTCCGCACTGTCCCGCTGCTACATGTACCCACGAGCCATCATTATTTCTCACTACACACATTAAACACTATTGTTTATTACTAGAACTCTAGGTACAATGTATGTTTATTTACAAGTTTACTGGAACCAGAAGTTATGGTGAAGCACTACAAAATAATGCAAAAACATATGTTTTGACGTTTTCCTAAACACAAGAAACATACAAACCGAAACAAATGAAAACATTGCGTTTTGCACTTTATAAATCAATTATAGAATAAGGAATCATTGTATGGGGAGGGGCAACAAACTCAGATACTTTTGAGATAGCACAGACAAGATAATGCTTAAAAAATAGACTGACTAATACAGACCAAATATTCAACATGTTTGAGGTACTAGATATCCGCCGATCATACGTTAAAACACTACTAAACTACATTTTTAATAAAAAAATACAAATTTCAACAAACATAATAGACCGGTTAGATAAGCGTAAAAAATAACTTAAAAAACTCCGACGGAAAACACAAGCTTAAAATAATTTTAAAATGACTGGAGTTCCTTATTACCGCCAAACTGCAAAGTGATAAAAGTAAGATGTAGGTACAGTAGTTTCATTTTAAAGAGATTTTTGTTTGTGTAGTGTTCTAATGTGTCGCAGCACTACTGCGAGGTGAGAGGGGACTGCTGGTGGGTGGTCCAAACTATTTTGAACCGATTTGAACTACTATCGGTGTGCACACATGCATACAAACATACGCCTTATAAAATGATTTGCCCGTATGAACCTACTAGCAGTATACATTTTTGCCTTTCTTATATACCTACTTACCAAATATGGAAAATATTGTTTTAAATCTTTCAAGTAGATTATAATGTTATACATTGTTAGACGTTTGTTATCATTATTTCCCTGCAACGATGAAACGCTTAACTGTCTGTTGTGTTTATGCAAACACACCTTTAGGATGCGGTTATGGGTACCGTCGCTCCGCGAACCATTAATTGAATAGCCAACAACTCTGCCATCGGTTACCCCAAGTGGCAAGTTTCGACCGGGTTCATGAGGTGAGGTTTGGCCAGGTCTTGGTGACAGATGCGGCTACCCGCCAGACTGATTAAAGGAGACACTTTGACTTCTCCAGCCGGACTTTTTCGACCCAACGCCTTGCATAGCAGTGGGAGGGATGTATTCAGACTTCACTCCTGGATACACTACAGGTTCCCACACACCATTCATATCTCGTTCCATTCCAGAACCTCCCCTTCTTCCTTTACTGACTACTCTAAAAGATCCTCCACACGTCATTCCCAAATTTGACAAGTTTTATCAAAATTGCATTCTATTTACATACTCTTCTGATATTTTGAATTGAAGTAGTTAATTCACTTGGAGTTATCCAATTACAAGTATTATTTGACTGACTTGAACTAAATTTAACTGTTAATTCCTTTCGAATGATATCGTCAATTCTATACAGAAGAGATGATGATCGATGATACGGATCCTTCAATGGTGCAATTAACATACAAAAAAAATTAAAATGGCGCTATCAAACCTCCATTAACTCATCGACGAACGACAAAACACCAATCAAACAACAACAAATAGAAAAAAAGAGGACGCCTTCATCCAAAAGAAGAAACATTATAGACAAATAGTATTGCTTATAATTACGAATAAAATAACGGAATTTTGTCTATAGAATTCAATATAACGCCACCCACACGCTGCTTCAGAAAAAAAAACAATGGCATAAGACCCCAGCATTCTCTCGCCGTTCCAACAAAATCAATCGTTGCATTTTTTGCGCGTGGCCAAACCAGTTCTATGCTCAAAATTTATGCCAGTTAATCATAATATTGTCCATTAAAAAAGCGTACTGCAATGCTAATCCACGATTTAACTTCTGAGAGAGCAAATAAAAGATAAATGAATTTGGGCGAGGCGCAAAGGAGTGGTAAAGAAAGGCAACTGAAGCAAATTCGTCAGAATATAAGATTAGTTATTATTGACATACACACCTAATCTGCTCGGATATCTGCCCACAATTTAGTCTAAAAAGGACCGTGAGGAGATAACATAGCATTAAGACATTAGATCATTGCTCTTTTAGCATTCTCACAACAGATAAGATGTATTATAGTCTGGACCACAAATAGGATCCACCTCCACTCCAAGTATTGACATCCTGGTGTTTTTTGAAAGGCTTTATATTCTAGAATTTGGTGTTGATTACCTACGAACAGCTCTACTAGTTTAGCATTTAAAGCGTTCGCGTTAGTAATAGAAATACGCCTCAAAATTTTAATATGGAAATATATAATAAGTAAACATATATCACTACTTTAGTAAGAAGTAATTTAGAATACAATTCCACTATTTGGTCCCGTAAAATCTTTAATTTTTGAAATAATTCCTATCAAAGTTTTTTAATATGTATATCTTCAAATTGGCCATATTTCTTCCGGTGGACGCTCGAGGGTGTTGCAAATTGGCCAAAATGTGGCAAAAAAACATCCCAGTGGTTAGTATCCCGAAACTCCTATATTTATAGGTTCTTAAGTAAAATTTTGGTAGGAGAAGCGGAGAGCCTGGTAGGAGATAAGTGTTCTGGCTGCGAAATGTACGAGAGTGGACCGGTATTAGAAGTGTAGAGGAGCTATTTCGGGCAGCGCAATATAGAGATACATTTACCAGAGTGATCGCAAACATCGGTGAGACATGCTAGAGCACACGAAGAAGAAGAAGTATAATACTCCCGATATACTCTTGCTTCAGAATTACACAGAGCATCTGTTGGAACGAACGTTTAATCCAGTTAGATATTCGTTGTAAACCACACGATAACGTAACTATTAATCACGTGAGGCTCGAAAGGGGGGGGGGGGGGTCGGAAAAAATTCAATAAATATCACAAGGGGGGGGGGAGGGTATACTGAGATATCACGTGATGTTATTTTTCGTTGAACGCGCGATTTCTAAACCAAATGCCAGTATAAAAAAAAATACACGTGATTTTGAGTAGGGGGGGGGGGGGGGGTTGGTTAGTCTTAAACCTCACCACATATCACCAGAGGGGGGAGATTAAAAGGTGGCTATAAAACATCACGTGATTAATGGACGACCCCTAACTTGTAATCTCAACGCACCTCGAGCTTTATTGCAGATTTCCGAACACGTATCACGTAGATATGGTTTTTGATTTTCATTTTTGGGGTATTTTCGTTATTTATTTTTGGGGTGTTAAGCCGTGTGCAGATGGGCAAGGCAAGGCAGATGATGGGCACTGTAACACTGTTCGAAACTTTGGCTAAAGTGGAAGGTCGATCAACATGGTATAACACCTTAAAAATAAAAAAAATAACAAAAAAACACATCAAGTAGGTAATCCCAATCATTGAGATTGTAAAACATTATTGGCGGAAAAAACATGATTGTGCTTGGAGACATTAATTTATACTCCGCAAGAGGTGTCGTAGAAATTGAAAACGACCTGAATTTTCTATGTGCCGTTTTTGGTCTCTCCCAATGTAATAACGTTAATTTCTGAGATTTTTGTACATGAGGGAGTATGGCTATTACCCGTGGCTCTATCCTACCGACTTTTTTTTGGGTATGCTCGGAATGAACCATCTACGGTTCAGAAGAGTGTACATCATTGCTAGGCATTTCTTCAGATTGATTCGTGGATGGTTTCAAAATACAGCTATCTTGGAGAGCATTCACTTCTATGTTCCCGATGGTTATCTTCGCCACCGACAGCATAGACTGTTCTATTTTCCGGCTTGCAGGACTAACTTGCCAATGGTCATGCCGATCGGGAGAGCCATCTTGCTGTTGAACAGAATTAATTCGGATATCGACATATTTAGCGTTAGTGAAGCTGCTTTTAAAAGGTAAGCTCTATTAATGCTTGTATAGTTTTTGCCTACCATTTGTTTTATACTTATATTTATGTTTAATGTAATACTCTTACAACTGTATTTTAAAAACATATTAAAATGTTTAATTTTGTAATGTTTTTAAAAGAATAAATACATTGAATTGAAAAATTGAAAAATTAAAAAAATGTTTAGTGGAAAGTTCCGATATGCTTAACTATTGCGGAATAATTTGATTATTCAAGACCAAATCATCATTAAAAAACAGTAATAAAATTTACATAGTCATTGTTTTGAATCATTTTCATTTATTTATTTTTCTTTTACCGTAGACTTGAAACGGTAATAAAAATGTAAACAAACATCTACATCATTCGTAAAAAAAGTTGTAAGTCACACATTAATAATAGCAGTTGTTGTTTTAATAGCAGATCGCCTATCTGAAACAATTAGAAGTAACAGTACCTTGTGTCTAAATATACAGAGATACAATCGATACATAGTTTCACACTTGCATTCACTTTTATCAGTCGAGGTTTGGTTACAAAGTATTCGGACTACGAGCACCATTTGAAATCTATCTATACCGATTTATTGAACACTTTCAGCTTTACTTATAAAAAAAACACTTCACAACCGTTAAACCATGTTTTTGTTACGCATTTAATAAAGAGAATACCTACATTTTATTTTTCGAATTATCTAGGTATATAAAAATCAAAATATGTTTGCTTGGTTATATATGAGTTGTCTATGCGCTGCTAAACCATTCATCCGATTGCGATGAAACGTTGGGGATTTGATGTGTGCATGCCCGCGATGGTTTCTATGTATAATAGTAAGCTCTGGCATTATGAAATTTGAATAAAATATCGCAATAGGTGATGAGCTGTTTGAAAACTGAATGTACCGGGACTGAATGTAGGAATGGGGGTTCGCGGGACGGAGGAAGCGGGAGAGTGGAGTGGGGAGAGGAAATCCGGAGTGGGAATGCTTGAGGGGAAGGGGTCGCGGGGGAGGAAGGGGAGGTGGAAGAGGAACGAGACTAATAGGAAAGGACACGCCGGGAGAAACAATTTCTTTATTAAGTGGCATAGCAACGCATGCTGGGAACTCGCTAGTTACTAATAAAAAAATGACATTATTTTGTTGGTAACATTGCGCGAGATTTGCAGCTGAATTCAGCTTTGGTAGATATATTTCTTTTGTAAGTACCTACTTTTTCTACCAAAAGCGGATAAACGCCCTCAAAATGTGGTGCTGGAGAAAAATGCTCAGGATTCCATGATCAGCCAGTCACACAAATGTGTCAATTCTGGAAGAGCTAGGCATCCACAATTGGCTTCCAACTATCTGCCTACAACGTATTTTAATATACTTTGGACACGGTGCTCGCCAAACTGAGGACTTCAACTTGGAGAAACTCATAGTCTTTGGCAAAATTGTTGGCAGAAGAAGCAGAGGAAGGACATCAATGCGCTGAAGGTACCAAGTATCACTGGCCTCCGGTACTATGGTGTCCTTGACTCTCCACTGAGTTAAGAAGCCTTGTTCACCATGGAAATTGCAGTAGGGCTCACAATTCACAATCCTCAGCAACGAGGAACGGACTTCAAAAACTTTTGATAGTTGCACTTACAGTCCAGAAACTTTTTTGTCTAAATGGCAAACCGTTCTCATAGCACAACAGCGGATGCTACCATTTTGTTAAATAAATGATAGCTTCACAATTAAACAATCCGAGAGTGAAATTGTAACAATTATTACACTAGATTGTACGTTATGACTTTAATAACCTCCAATTGTCGACCATTCATCACTCGTTTAGTTATTCTGCGGCCATCTTGACAAGCGTGGGAAGGTCTATGACGTTTGACATTGAAAATCCTCTTATTCAAGATGGCGGCGATTTTTACGATTTTTCCCGCCTTCTACGAATGGCGACGCGTGTTTTGGATGGCAAATAAGTCACGGCGACCCGCTTGCAAATAATATTATCATAACAATGAGAAATGAATTTAAATGATTTAGTTTTCAGATTATTTAAATAGATTGGTAATTAATGCTGTTTGTATTAGCTATTGTCTGTTAAACTGTGTGAAAATCTGTACCCGAGAAGCATACGGATGCAAGTCCAAAATTTGAAGAAATGGGTTTTTGATGCAGACTTAAAGTAAATTATCGTGTTTATCAGTGGCAGAAAGATACAAGTTCTATCATGAAGAAAAAATAGGATTTTAAAAATTGCATATGGATGCAAGTACCATTATGCAACAACTATCTTAGAAGCAGAAGGATGTACCATGGACTTGCATCTTTATGATTTAGTTGCATTTTGAGTATTATGAATCAAATCCTACGTATTATGACTCAAATTATACATTACTACGCTTTCTATGGAAGTAAACAATTTTTAAACATTGATCCTTTCATAAAACACCACATATCATATAAAAATATTCCACTTCATTTAGAAGCAGAAGGATTCAAGTCCATGATTTTGTTTGACTCAAGTCAGCGTTTTTTTTTTAACAATATTTTTAAAGGCTTTACATATAAAATATTTCGTTTTATTTGCTTGTTTTTAAAACAAAACTAATTGATTAAATAATAAAAAAAAATTGTTATCTATCAGGTTGGATATCCGAAGAAGTTATGAGACCATAGTTAGAGAAAAAATAGTTTTTTCCCTCTCCTGAACATTTACCTTTTTGGACTTGCATCCGTATGCTTCTCGGGTACAGAAATGTTATCTCTTTTCGTGCATATTGGTAGGAAAAGGTCAGGAGAAAGATAAAGGGTTATAATAATTATTATTTCACTCCTACACTTGGAATGTCATAGACTCTTTGGCTATGGTCAGTTGAGATCCTAATGCGGTATAACACAAATAAAAATAACGCACTCCAAGTATCAATTATTCATAATTGTAACGTGTACCTAGATTGCAGTTGGTAATACTTTCCTTCAGAAATAGTAAATGTGTTCAACTGCACGGAATATAGTCATAAGAAGTCTATAATAGCATAACAATCAAAGATATTCAAATACAAAAGAGATATGATGTCCGCGCAAATGTCGCCGAAATATATGCCAAGAATATTCTTATACATCATTTTAAAAACAGAAAATCTCCTAATGAAACTCGGATACATGACACAAGAGCCTCAAAAAAGGATATACGAGATGTTCCAAAATTCAAGACAAGTTTTGGCAACTAAACTTTACAACATCCTTCCTCCAAGTCTGAAAAAGATAGAAAAGATAAATAAGTTTAAGGAAAAAATCAAAACATGGGTGAAAGAAATTAATGCAGACATACTAGAGAATGCATTAAAAACATCATAGAAACTAAATAACGGAAAATCAAAGAAATCTACCAGTCCGCCTCAGCACAGGACCACCTAGGGAGGAGGACTAAGAACAAACGGATGAAATATTTATATCCATCATCATATCTTGTAATTGTCATCACTAAATAGTCACTAATAAAAAATAAAAATAAAATAAAAATAAAAACTACGGCCTAATCAGCGTGGTTTGCATACAAAAATAATTTGTTCATTTTCTTGATTTTTGAAGGTGTGCATTGTGCATTATTATTGGTTAACAATATATTTATTTATTTGGAATTTCACGCCCGGCTGGGCTTTTACATACATTATTTTTAAAACAAAGAACATCTAAATCTAAATGTGCATAACAAAATAAAAAAACAAAATCATAAACAAAACAAAAACAAAATCAAAATCGAAATCGAAATCGAAATCCAAATCCAAATCCAAATCCAAATCCAAATCCAAATCCAAATCCAAATCAAATATAGTTTGAATACGGAGAAAATTCGTTCATTTAGTTTATTCGTTAATTGGTAAACAACACCGGCGACACCCGGAAGCGCAGTCTCACCTAGTAAAAACGGCGGATAGCACATCTCCTTATATTTCAATATCTTTGACAACAATAAATTCTCCTTCTGCTCCTGTAAACTATTCAAAGACCTCATCAATTTAAAAACACCGTATTTCTCATATGTTCGTAGTATCCTTGAATACGCATCTCAAGTGTGGAACCCAATCTATGCAGTAGTACACAAAAATAGAATCGAAAGCGTTCAAATCTGTTTTGTTTAAGGTACCTCAATTTCCACTCTTGTCGATCTCATGTTAGTAATGAAGACTCTGCAAAGTTCTTCGAAATACAGACGTTAACTTGCCGAAGAAGTATAGCAGATTCAATAATGTTATTTAAAATTACACATAACTTAATCGATAGTCCTGATCTTCTTCAACGCCTATCATTCCACGTTCCAAATCGCAAAAGCAGACAGTCGGTCACTTTTAATCTCCCTCTTCGCAAGACCATCTCCAAACAGAACTCATTTATCTACAGATCCACACATTCATTTAACTTAAATTATGACCATATTTACATTTCTAACTCGACAAACTGACTGAGTCAAACTAGGAAGTTCAATCTACCCCTCCCCCTATATATTCCCATCCTTAGCCTCTAAATCCTACTCCTGTATTCCTCCTCACCCCCTCCCCCTCACATATTGTAACTAAAAAATACTAATTAAGAAAACACCCTTACAATGGCACACTTCATCTTTCTCTATCATCAGTGGTAAGTTAATAATTGGCATTATTAATTATTTTATTATTGTGTAATTTATGATTTGCTCCCAACTTTCCCTAAAATTAAAAAAAAAAAAAAAAAACATCAATAATAATGATCAATGTCAGTAAACGTGAATATATTAATATAAATAATATCATGTTAATATTAAAATCATCGATGTCGCTATTCCAAATTCCTGTAATATTCAGAAAACTGTTTCTGAAAAATAAAAAAAATATACAGATTTAGGAAATGAGATTAAAATAATTTGGCATTCTCAGACTATAAAAATATTACCATTTGTTATTTCGGCTACTGGCATTATACCTAGCTCTCTCATTCAAAATTTAGGCGTATTAGATTTGTCAAAGAATTTATATGAAAAAATTCAAAAGTCAGTCATTATAATTACATGTATATTGAGGGATCAGTAGGATTTATAGGTCCAGTTAGAAGTTTCATCGAGCCGAACCCTCTGATATGAAAATATCTGGAGTCGGTGAATATTTTTTCCCATTTGGTCTCTGGTAGATTGACGCATTGATTTTGTATTATTTTGTATTTATTATACTTATATAGTGCACTTACATAGCGTGGATTGACTAGATAATTGTGGAAAAGTGTGTGAAAGGGTTTAGTTTTTCTTGTGGGGAAGATTTATTCAACCCGGACATAAAATCTGGAGCACAGCACTGTATAAAAAATTTACTAAATGAATACTGTTCCACAAAATTATTTTTGTGTATCTTATGTTTGTAAAAACTCGTATAGGCGTCTAAAAATATAAATAAATAAACATTGTCGGTTCGAAGGCCTGTGTGTTTTTTTATTATTTATTTTATGAACAAATATAAATATTTAAGCATGCATTGAAAGAAAACTTAACTAATAAAATTTTGGTACAGTTCAGTAAATATATTATTTCTCTCAATAATTTAAAATACCTACCGTAAAATGTTCAAACACTCGATTTAGAATAATTGAAACGAAGGTCAAACGTTTTTCAAACAAGTTTTTTAATCAAAATTTTGACGTATGTCCTTTCGTGTTGATATCAAATTAAAATTATTATCGTGAATAACTGTTTCTTGTAAAACGCTATCATTAACAGCTTCAAGGTGATATTGCTGTATAATTTAACTTAACGCCCTCAGGCCTCGAAAATCTCAAAATATTTACGTTTTGCAATAAAATCAAAATAAATAGAATATTTCCGAACGCTTAAAAAAACTAAAAACTGTTATTCAAAGATAATAAAATATACTTTAGTTGTATATTCAAAATAAGCTGATAAATTTTAGGCTATGATTTTAGATTTTCAGGGCCAAAAGTATTTTCGTTATTTATTTTTGGGGTGTTATGATGTGTTGCAGACGTGTGATGCTCTGATGATGGACACTATAACGCTGTCTGAAACGTTGGCTAAAGAAGGAGGTAGCGCAACACAGCGTTAAACCCCAAAAATAAATAACGAAAATATTAATTTTTCAATATAAAAATTTTGAGTACAACCCTAAAAAAGTTTTAAAAAATAGCTCACCTTACGTTTTTCGAAATAAAATTACTGAAATTGAAGAAAAAAATCATATATATGTTTTATTAGGAAAAAATATAAATAATAAACGTTACCGCCAACTCATTTTTTTGTCGTTTAATGTAAAAATAATTAATAAAAAGTTTTATAATTGGGCGCCAATTTTGGTTACATAAACGTGTGCATTTTAATTAATTTGTGGTTTACTTTTAGGTTCGAATATAAAGCGTGTTTTTTACTTTTTCTAACACTGTTTAGATCATATTTCTAACCATGATAATAAGGGAGCCACACTGATTTCTATGAGAACTTATTGTAAGTAGCTCCGAAAAGCGAACAAATTAGTCTGAGGGGTTAAACTATTCAAAATACATTAAGTGTTAGATTTGTTAAGTGTCAATGATTATTTACTAGGTTCAGATATCTGCCGTAAAATAGTAAATCTACAGCGCCGTTTTAGTAAAAATTCACCTGAAGGATTTCCGTAATTAGTCAATTGACCCAAAGCAACTTAAATACATAAATTCAACGTTTATCTGTCGCACAACCTAACACTCAGTAAGAACTAAAACTAGTGACTTACTATAATTAATGACTTTAACTAGGTTTGTATCTATGTAATTGAAACTAGTAACATGGTTTCTTTTAAATCAACTTGATCTCTTTGATTACTTGGTTATACCGTATATGACTATGGTACCTACTTGATTCTGACTAAAAACTGTCAAGCTGTGATCTTTGAAATCATGAATAAGTATATTCACAGTTTTTTATTCTGTTTGAAATTCTTGGTTATTAACGTATCCAGAAAGTTCAGACAATTTGTAATTTTTCCTTAATTTAATATGTATGAATAAAAGAAAAAGGCTGTTGATTTTCAGTTGATGTGAAGTAGAATCTGTTCGAAGTAAAATGTAATCTATAGGCCCTTATTGCCAGTTTTTTTAACATAAAAAATAGATTCTTCAAATATCAAAGATAATATTCGAGTTCTGTAAAACATCGCGCTCATAATAACAGAACTTGAATAATTACACAGAATTTTGATCTGAGTGACAGCATTCTCCTGTTAGCTTATCCATAGGATAACGAATATTAATAAATAAACAAATAAATACTCGCAACAGTTAAAAAAAACTCGGCTAACTTTTTCTACGTATCGCCACTTTTCATAGGTTCAAGTACCGAATACTAAGCCCGGACATTTTAAATAAATAAATCGTTATTAATTAATCGAAAATGTTCGTTATCGTATGGATAATTTATGAGGACGGTGAAATACCCCGTATGCCCCTATGTCTATTAGAAAATTATTAAATAGTTAATAGATAGTTATGCGATAGTTATTAGAAATTAAGATAATTATTGGAAGGATAATTTTTAGATAGTTACCTAGTTTAAATATTGATTGTTATTGTATATAAAGTCGATGGTGATTAGATAGTTATTAGATAAATGGTCGATGGTTATTATAGCTCTTGGATAGTTTTTAGATAGTCATACGATGATTAATAGATAGTTATTAAATAGTTAAACATCGATTATTAGGTAGTTATTAGATAGGAAATCTATGATTACTGGATAGTAAGTAGATAGTTTTTAGACAGTTATACGATGATTAATAGATAATTATTATATCATTACTAGATAGTTCATAGACAGAAAAACGATGGTTATTAGATAGTTATTATATAATTATCAGATAGTTCGTAGACAGATATAATATGGTTATTAGATATTGAACAGATTATATTAAAAATTTTCTCTTCAAATAACTTAAGACTAATAACGTTTTACTTATATATATTTTTTATGTAAGTACCATTTCATGAACTGAATGTAAAACAAGTTTTACCTAATATTTATTATGCAATGGTTACAAGTGTTTTTAAACGATACTACCCATCTCTGTTAAGAAATTTATTTAATAAAGTACGCTCTTAACTTTATCTCTTTATTTACCTTCCTTAATAATGTATCAATATTATTTGTTAAGCCATAGGAATGTGGTAGCATTGGATGCAGTACATACAAAGCTCTCCATAAATTGTAACAAACAACTTATAATTTTTTTGCATCATTCAAATTCATTAAACCTGCAATTGCACGTAACATTATTTATAGAACAAGCCCCATAAAATATAATAATGATTGAAAGTAAAATCGTCAATAAACTCAATCGGCCACGATTGCCCATAAACATTAACCATAACTCTGTACAATCCCGGCATTACACGTGACCTTGGACACATTATAGCCTTTATTTAACCACAACAACTTGTGGCAAAAAGTGTTGCAGTAAAAAATAGTCGCTTTTAAATCGGTAATAGATTAAATTTATCTTTTTATCCGCGTTTCTGTAGGAGCAGTACAATGGTGAATGAACGAGGGAAATGAGGCGGAACGCTGAACGGAATAATTGATTTTGTTAATTGTTTCAACAAGGTCGCAGTATAAACAAATACATAATAGTAATAAATGTCAATTTCAGGAAAATTTAATTGAAAATAGCAAAATAATATGATAAATAATTAATGGAGTTTCACAGCGTTACACAAATATGTAGATCAAAATATATATTTTTTTGTGCTCCACACAGGAACCAAATGTATCGAACCACTTGGGGTGACCCATGGCAGAGGTGTTAAGTATCCAATAAAGGTTCCCGGGGCGGCGGTACCCATTCCCGCCTCCCAAATTGAAAATTTATTTTTAACTAGCGAGATCCCGGCATGCGTTGCAATGCCACCGACCTGACGGCCGCTATGGTCTACGGTTGAGGCTCTAGATCATAGATTCTCAACCTTTTTTTGCCCACCGCCCACTTTGACAATTTATTTTTTTCTAGCGCCCCCCAACTGCTTTTACATACCATCTTGGGGGGGGGGGGGGGAGGGGCGATGGGTTTCCTAAAAGTCCGTTTTTATTTTTTACATACTAGGTAGGTACCTAGTATGTAAAAAATAGTCGCGAATCTGAAACAGCTATTGCCACGATTATATTAAGAAGTTTGTATATTAGGCTCGATTTTACTTAAAAACAAACGTAAGTCGCCGCATTCAGTAATATGGAGCCTATTTTTCTTTTTGGTTACCAACATTGCTACAGCACTGAATCCACGTTCAGCTAAATTGGATGATGGGAATGCTAGTAAAAATCGTTGAACTATCGACCATAATCCTGGGTACAGTTGCGAAATCGGCTTCTGCAGCCAACATTCTTGGTAGCCATTCTTAAATTTAATTTTTAATTCCTCATTTGTCGTCAGTTTTGTTAGTTCTTCTTCTAACTGGGATGATCCTGCTGTTTTGACATTTGAAAAAGGATCCAAAACCCAGTCTGGTAAATTTAATTTTTAATTCCTCATTTGTCGTCTTATAAATGTAGTTCTGAGAAGAAATAATGTATGAGGGGTGGGTAAGAATCTGGGGTCGGTTTATCCAAGAGTGACGGACGTATGAATCTATCCTTACCACTGCGGTGCATGGCAATATTCCGAGAGAGTCCTGCTGGAGAGGTCAAAAGATCTCCCTCAACCAGTCTCTCCCGATCCAGCTTGCCACACAGTTAGTGGGCAGACGCATCTGCCGCCAAGATCCGGACAAACCTCCTCTATGAATCCGGGCACCCCTGCTTAGTCACCAAACTTAGCGAACCACTTGGGATGACCTATGGCAGTTGTGTTGATTATAAAATAAATTGTTCCTGGGCGGCGGTAAAATTGCACTCATTGGTGCTTATTTGTGCAAAGAAAATGAGAATGTGAATATCCTGGAATCGTTCCTTGAAATCACTGTGGAGGTTTTCCAAGTGTTGACAGTAAACAAGCAAGTCGTCGTTCTGGAATGATATTGCTGTTAAATTTGGGAAGTTATTAAATTCCCGTCTGCCGATATTTCTTTTGTATAATAGTAGTTTGAATACAAAAGCTGCAACGCAATTTTTTGTTTTAATCAAATTTAAGCCATTTAATACCGCACAAGAATCTCAGCTGCTACCGTCTGGAGCCAGTGAGACTATAGCATCCCCAATTTATTTATTATGGAGATTGACAAACAATTTAAACAGGTCTGTCAAGTACGCAATAACGTTCTTCGATGAGGTGAGGTTGTCGCGCAATTCTTCGTTTCCTAGGAACTCTATCACAGACTCAAACAGATTTTAAAATCGAGTCAAACGAGAACCTTTTGACAGCCAGCGCACCTCTGTGTGAAGCAGCAATCGGTTGAAATCTTCATCGTTGGCAATGCAAAGCTGACTAAATAATCTGTCGTTCAATGAGTTACTTCTGATTTTATTAACTACTCTGATAACATATTGCAGTGATGTATGTAGGCGTTCACTCAGATTTTTCGCAACCAAATGCTGGCGATGAATTACACAATGCACAGCAAGCAAGTCAGGAACTTTATTTTTTAAGCACGCTATGAAGCCTTTGTGACGCCCTGTCATAGCTGGAGTGCCATCCGTAGCAGCTGACAAAATATTATTAAAAGGAATTTTCTTTTCGTCACAAAACTTTTCCAGTGTATTAAATATGGTTTCTCCTTTTGCATCTGTTTCCAAATTTGTAACAAACATAGTTTTTGACATATTTTCTCATCTTTGATGTACCTCACGTATGACAATAGCAATGCTTCATTGGTTGGTAAAGTTGACTCATCCAGCTGAATTGAAAATCGACAAGACTGCAGATGATTGCACAATGATTCTTCAATGTTTTCAGCCATTTCATCAATTCGTCTTTGCACAGAACTATTTGCTCAAAGGAATTTTTCGGATAATACCTGCAGCTGGTTTATGAAGCGCCGTGGTAATTACTTCTTTTACTGCTGGTAAAATTAAATCTTCCCCAATAGTATGTGGTTTGCCTGTTTTAGCAATCAACAATGAGATATTGTACGAAGCTCGAAGTCCATCATCGTCATGCTTAGAAGCTGTTGAAAATTATTTTCATATATGTAGTTGGCTGAATTTTGTACTTCTTTTTATGTCTTGAAAATAGGTCACATCTTTGTTTTTCTTATCCGGGTGGATTTTTTTAAAATGATCTTAAAACCTAGAAGGCTTCATCACATGGATTTGTGGGATCTTCGATGAATCCGTATTTAATATAATCCACACCATATTGCCGTATCTTCTTTTTAACTTCCGACATGGGTTTTTAATAACAAAAATTAACCAATATTAAAGTTTACTTTGCTTTATTAGTATGTGATTAGAGTGTTTTGTTTGTCTTTTTTAGATCATATTTTTTTACTTGCCAACGCCCCCCTGTGCCATCTCAACGCCCCCCAATTGTCTCTGGATCTTCTACCGCCCCCCTGAAGATCTCAAACGCCCCCAAGGGGGCGTTATCGCCCACGTTGAGAACCTATGCTCTAGATTCACAATCCGAAGGTCAGGTGATCGAATCCCAGTGTGCACAATAAATTTTATTTGATTAATTAGTGTTATTTCACAATTAATTAATTAAAAATAATTTAAAGTGTTTTAGCGGCACGTTCTAGAGTGGAAGATACTCTCAGTATTGCCCTGGTGTAAGACCACCATTCAAAATTGAAACGTTGCTTGAAATGACATTAGGCATGTTTGGTGAACAGATCTAAATAGCCAGGTATTACCCCACCTTCCCTTTCCCTATCTCCTTCACCTCCCCACTGCTGACACAACATCCCCAATTGGGATGCCATAATCTAAATGGCCTCAGGCGGGAGCAATTGGGACACTTGTGCGGTATTAAAATAAAAAGTGTAGTTAGGTTTTGATTTTTATAATTGAATTTTTCTATATACTTGACTTTGCTCGATTCTACTTGCCAACAAGTCACATTTATTTACATATTATTTTTATTCTGCTTAAATTTAATTTTCTCTGTTATTATAACATAATATTGTAAAATTCTATACCTTATTATATAATTTTTTTGGTTGTAACACCTATACCTTATATTGTATCCTATACCTATATACTAGTTTTTGTAATGCATACATAAAACTTTGTTTTATGTCAGGACTTACATAAACCTAGTATATTATTTAACTATTGTTTAACTATTTTATTTTTGTTCTTATTATAATACTGAGACCCTCCTGTGTATCACTGTATATGTACTTATAATCTCTTGGATCACTTGTAAAAGCCATTTAATGGCATTTGAATGAATAAATATAAAAATACGAGTACAAGTGCATTTTTGTTCAAATTAAGTAAATCACCTTGACATGCTGCAAATATGAACAGGTTTGAACTGTATTTTAATGAACATTGATAAAATTTAAAGAAAAAAAAAACTTATAAAATAATGTCTTTAACGAGATTTGCCTAAGGGCGGTATCACACTGTGATAAATCCAAGGTTTTGTGATCTAAGTCGGTTATGCTGTATTAATGGAACGAATCAATTATATTTCATTCAATTCTATAAAAATCGTGCGTAACGACATACAACGTTAAAAAGGGTAAAGATCTCGGATAGACTTTTTCGCATCAGGAGCGTTGTTAAAAATAGCTTTATCTGTCTTTAGTGAAAGATTATAATAAAAATATTTAAAAATCATTAATTAATTCTTCAAACATAGCAAACTTATTTTGTGGCAATATATTAATTAAAAAAAAAATAATAAAATTGACCACTTTTATTGTTTGAAAAACTAACTTTTTTTACATTAGCTCCTAGACAGGAGGCACTGAGGAAAATAATTTCCTCAGGGCCTGTCATCTTACGGGATGCTGTGCTTTTTTATATGATCATGGTACAAGAGTCCCAACTGCTCCCGTCTGAAGCCAGTGAGACTATGGCATCCCCAATTGGGGTATGTTGTGAGGCTGAAAGCGGTCTGGAATGGAAGGAGATGGGGTAGAGGAAGGTGGGGAAGGGTCTGGCTATTCAGAAATGATCACCAAATACGGCTAAAGCCATTTCAAGCAACTTTTCAATTCTGAATGGTGGTCTTACACCAGTGCGATACTAAGAGTATCTTCAATTCTGGAACGTGCCGTAAATATACTATATATTAATTTAAATGAATTAATTGTGAAATAACACAAATAAAATTTATTTGCTATTCGGGGATTCGATTCCGCGACCTTCAGATTGCGAGTCAAGAGCCTTACCGCTAGACCACGCTGGCCGTTAAGAGTGGTGGAGGGTTTTTTTAAGGAAAGGAAGAAGAGGAAGTTCTGGGAATGAAAAAGGTGTGAGGGGCGCTTAGGAATCTGAGTTTCAGTGTGTCCAGGAGTGACGGACGTATGAATCCATCCCTTCAACTGCGGTGCAAGGCGATGTCTAACTGGGTGAAGAGTTCAAAAGACCTCCACAACCAGTCTCTCTCGATCGATAAGCCCGATATATGGCAGAGGTGTTCGTTATACAATAAATTATTCCCGGGGCGGCGGTACCCATACCCGCCTCACAAATGATCCTTTTTCTTGCGATATATATAGGGTCAGCAGTTGTGGACTATTGTGATTACGCCGACAGCAATAAATCTTTCGATTATTTATTTTTAAAAGACTATTTAAGTTATATTTGCTTTGCATACACTCGTGCGTGCATTATTTGAAAAATAAAAGCACTTGTAAGAAATGCTTTGAATTCATTTATAGAACATAAAATTGTCTTTATGTTAACAATATTCGGGTTTTTGTCTTGTCCACCCGGATGTGTTTTTTGTAAGGCAAAAAGCGACCCGCAACTCTAACCATAAATAAAATAATAGCCATAATTATTAAATCATTCTAATTGAAAAGTAAGATTATTTTAGTTTTTATTAATTCGTAATTAATTACAAGTATGAATGTAGGTACCAGCTATCGATGATTATAAAGTCATAACATGCACAAAAAATTTAAATTTTTTAACAGTGTCTTTATAAATAATATTTAGGTAAGTTACAAAACTGAAGTGTTACAAAAATTTTGCCTACGTAAGTAATATTTAATTTTTTTTATTGTACATTTTTTTAACCTAAAAAAAACCCCTTCCCCTCAGGTCTGTTCTTTGGGGATGCTGTGTGGAGGGGTATTTTTACAGAAAGGAAGGATATTACATTCTGGTAATCAAAAGGGTATAGTGGGTAGGAATCTGGGGATCAATGTATTCAGGAGGGACGGACGTACAAATCCGTCTCTCCCACTGCGGTGCAAGTCAAAAGAGTCCGGCTGGAGAGGTCTAGGTTAAGTCTCCCTCAACCAGCCTCTCTTGATCCGGCCCGTCATGCAGTAGGTGGGCAAATGCATTCACCGCCAAGACCTATAGACCAACCTCACCCCACGAACCCGGGCACCCTCAGTTAAATCACCAAATGTAACGAACCACTTGGGGCAACCTATGGCAGGGGTGTTGGTTATCCAACAAATTGTTCCCGGTGCGGAGGTACCCATACCCGCCTCCCAAATTGAGAGTACAGTAACTGTGTAAAATAAAAGTTATCTGATTATTCACTGATATTCCCAATTTCGTTAGATTTCAAAAAAAAATTATCAAAACAAAATACCAAAAATATTTTTGGATGTATTTTCAAATTCTTTTCAAGGAAACTTATGTTTTTTTTTTCAAAGTGCCTATAAAAGTCCCCAAATGAAACGAAAAACAAGTTTAAGTACCCTTTTTAAAATGTTACTTGATAGCTGATTATAATTAATTTAATACGCTTTTTGACATTTACGCCATTCCTTTAAGTGTTTTCGTAACCGGTGGCCCAGAAAAATCACCAAATTTATATTCAATCACCATACTAGGCGGCTGCCTGTTTCATGGTGACCAATGGATGATTGTTAGGTACTTTGTATGAAGTCGAGTGTAAACATTTCAACAACACAAGCAACATTTTCCGGTTGCTGTGGTGATAGTGGGAGATTTTCAAATATTATCAGGTTATTCGTAACCCGGGAATTTTTGTCTTTCTTCTAAAGAAAAATGAAAGAAAAAAAAAAGATTTAGTACGTAAACATGCTAAAAACTGGAAATTTAATAATAGAAAGGACAAAAAGACGTGCATAAGGATTAAATTATAAAACTTACAAATTTTTTTTATATGTATGCATGCATGCACACATGTGTAATAGATGCATACATACATGCACACATAAAGATGCACATGTGTATATACAAACATACACATACACACATACGCGTACATATACATACATATATCCTCACATTCCTCACATTATATGTATTTTGTAAATGCTCTTCATATATATGTACTCTCCTTCCATTGTCATCTCTCTTTTTTTATTCGTGTTATTGTTATATTGTTAATGGACTATTCATCCGTAAATAAATAAATAAATAAACATATAAACAAAATAATCATTATTTTGATTGTCTACTTTTTAATGTAGCTGTATCTTTGCGGTTATCTTTCATAAATAAATGTAACAATATTTAATTTTTTGCACTAATACATTTTTTATATAATCGTATGCCGACCGGTTAACGTAATACATTACTAAGTGTTAAGATTGGGGTGGGGTGACTAGAGATTAGTGGAGATTGGTGAAAGGGAACATGTCTAAGATGGGACTGTAAGATTTTTTTTGTTTCACTTTCGCCACCTCCAACACAACACCTAGTAATATATTAAGTTCACTCATTGTTTTGTGATGTCGAGTTAGTATATTTTGTTCTGAGAACGGAACGGTTGTTCCCGCATCCTTTGGATGTAATGTGCAATAATCTCACTAGCTTCTAGCGGCCAGCTATTGGGACTCTTGTGGGATACTCGCATTAAAAAAAATAGAGTGTGCAATTCACATGCGGTACAAGTAAAACCTTCAGAAGACTAAAGTAGACACGAGTGGGGAGGCTACAAAGCACCGCACAAATAGGAGACCGATTATACTATCTCATTCTCTCGCTGGTTAGATCCTATAGATGTATATGTTTGTCTCTTTTTAGTGTCGCTATTTTTCATTTCATCGAGTTACAAATTTTTTTATTTTTTTTTTTATTTATATATTTTGTACATATATTTATAACAAATTACAGGCAATATAGCCTAAGACGTTATAATTGTACCATTTATGCAGTATATATGCAATGCCAAAAATCTTACAAATGCGCTATAGGACACAAAAAATAAATCTATTTTTTTATCCACTTCATTCAAAAAGCACGTAGCTCTCCCCACAGGTGAGTTCATAAATAAATTAGTGCGGCTTGCTCTACCATATAGGAGGTTGTGATGACGTCCTCGAGAGTGAAACTCTGGTACAAAAAAATTTAATTGGGCCAGTATCTCATTATTAGATAAGTGACCGTTAATTAGTTGAAAAAAATATTTAAGCAAAGCAATACCTCTACGTGTCTCTAGGGAGTGGTAATTGGTCATGCCTAATATATAAATCGATGGGTAAAGCCAAGGGTAACGTCCATAGAGCCGCGAGAATAAAAACCTTCAAAAATTCTTATGGACTCTTTCAATGCGTAAAGTGTATGTTAATTTGTGTGGGTTGCTAAAGAAATTGTCATTTCAAATATTACTTGGTTATTTCTAATAATTAAATATGAAAGCGTTTTTCATCACCTTTCTAAAACAGTATTTTTTTGGAGACATTTACAAATATTGAATTTAATCGGGTTTTATTGCAAAGCGGACATATTCCGAAATACTGACAGAATATGGTCGAGGCCTGATGGGTTAAACAGAAAAAAAAATCTACCAAAAATAATTGACGATGATTCTCGGGCCATCCTGTATAAAAACTAGTATTTCCATTCGGATAAAGATCTTGAACACTTTTTCTTTCTTTAAAACGTTGACTGTCCACTGCGCCTTGTGCCGTGTGCTATGCGCTGTGTGCTATGTCCTGTGTCCACCTGTGGAACACAAAAACACTCAATACAGCCTTATTAAAGCCTTTAAAACCGACCTTGAGCTTTGTCCGACCAATCAAGCCTCCAACCGGATCATTTTTTTGTTAAAAGGACTGCAGAATGGGAATGGATGCCCTTAATCAACATTTTACAATTTTCATTACAGGGTTGTTGATCTTTGGAGTCAATTTAAAAGACAATATTTCTTGAAGTGAACATTTCCTTAGTACCTACCGTTGTGATGAAACTTAAAATAGCGACACTAAAAAGAGAAAACACATACATCTATTAGATTTAGCCTGCGAGAGAATGAGGTAGAAACATCGGTCTTCTCTTTGTGCGGTGCTTCAAAACCTCCCCACTCTTATCTACTTCAGTTTTCTGAAAGTTTTACTTTTACTGCGTGTGAACTGCACACTTGTTTATTTGTGTGAAACACAAGAGTTCCAACTGCTTTCAACTGTCCGGATCCAGTGGAACTATTGCACTTCCAATCGGCGTATATCGTAGTCTTATCACGACTTGTTCGAGATAACGCACAGCAGCACAGATGTTCTAGCCCAGCAACACATGACAAGAGTATTAAATAAAATTTCTAATAGTAGACCATTGGACCTGTGAGGTCAGTAGCTGAGTTGGCATCGCGTTTGGGTCTCACCCAGGTGTCGTGAGTTCAATTCATCGCCTGGCTATGCCCTTCATCATAACAAGAGCAACATTTTCCGCTTACTATAGTTGTAGTAGGAGATTTTTAAAAATTGTCAGATTATTCGTAATTCGGGAATGTTTATTTTTCTTTAAATAAAAAAATAAAAAAATATTTTTTTAAGAGGTTGGTTTTTTTATTATTTTTTATATGAATACAACACTAGAGTCCCAACTGCTCCCGTCTGAAGACAGTGAGACCATGGCATCCCCAATTGGGGTATGTTGTGAGGCTGAAGGTAGTGGGGAGACTGGAGGGGAAGAAGATAGGGGAGAGGAAGGTGGGGAAGTACCTGGCTATTCAGATCTGGTCACCAAACACGGCTAATGCCATTTCAAGCAACGTTTCAATTCTGAATGGTGGTCTTACACCAGGGCGATACTCAGAGTATCTACTGCTTTTATAAAGTAGCAAGAACTCATAAAGGGTGAGTTCTGGCGTCTTTAAATTTGTACATATTGTGAGGATGAATGTGTAGATGAATGCGAGTATTATCGCAATGTTAATAACTTACTTTTTGCAATTCAAAACCTTTCTACTAACTATTTTCAAAAAGCTAGCATAGAAGTTTAGGTCTCTATTGTATTTAAATTTAAAGTTAATTTTTTTTTATTGATTTTTTTTTATTTTTTTTTTATTTTTTTTTTATTCAGAGAAAGATACATAAATTACAATACATTCAATAGACATACAATTTATTCTTGGTGAATGGAATTTCATATAAGTAGACATGCGACATCCACAATTCTAGTTCCCTGAATGATATCTACATATTGATAATTGGTCAGGCAAACTTTAGCGTTTCAACCCCTCCCCGACGGATTATGCAGATAAAACTATATACCAAGAATGCTGCCTCTTACTTATTTGGGTAAAAAAAGTGAAGGTAATTCTAGAAATTGATCACCAGAGGCAAAATAAAAAGATTACATAAGTCCTACATTTAAAAAGAAGTAAAAATTACAGAGTTTGTTTCTGTGTAGAGTGGTGAAAATTTTCCAAGAAACACAGACAAAAATTAAAGTAAGAGGAAAATGTCACAATTGATTTTAGATTTTCACGGCTTTTACCTTTTTGTGTGATTTGAACTCGATGAAACGAAATATAGCGACACTAAAAGGAGACATTGGAGGGGACCCCACCACTTTCCCAACGGCGTTATAGGAAATCATATGGTTTCCTCCTTCACCGCACACCTCAAGACTCTACTTTTTTATTGAACGAAGCTATATTTATTTGAACGACTCTAGACCCTTCAATGTCCATGCATACGGGGTTAGTAAGCAGTATGCAAGTACTTACATTAACATTATACAAAATATAAATAGGAGTATCAGCCCGTGGAATAATTCTTCCGAAATAGGTAACATAAAAATAGAGATGATAAGAGATAAAAATAGACAAACACACACTCTTAAATCTAGAGGATTTAGCCTGCGAGAGAATGATATAGTAAAATCGGTCTCCTCTTTTTGCGGTGCTTCGTAGCCTTCCCACTCTTGTTTACTTTAATTTTCTGAAGATTTCACTTACACCGCGTATGAATTGCACACTCTGTTTTACTTATATTACTGTTCTTTCTTTCTGATTACTGTTCTAAGCTCTGTTAAGCTCTCTTTTTGACAATATATTCGTTGTTTATGAGAAAAGAGTTACAATGGAGCTAACAGAGATACCCACCTCGTTCTAGATTTAAAAATTCTCTTAGTAAAAAAGTCTAAAGTATGTCCCAGGTAAAAGGCCACCATTAAAAACTTTACATTAAATTATTTTAGTTATGTTTTGTTACTTATGTTAATAGCCAGGTACTTTCCACCTTCCAATTATTCAAACTCCTTGAATTGTGATGACATAATTCCGCTAGCTATGTGCTGTTGACTTATAGTGCGAAATCACATAAATTAATACAACGACATTACAAAATATTTTCCACTAAAACTTCCTAACATGAAAAGCAAATAAGTTAAATCAGAAAGAATTCTTTTCAAAATGCAGTTGAAAAATGACACATAATTAAAAAAAACTTTGTGCGATAAACAATATGTTAATCAATTAATATCCATGTATGTATTTTTTAATGATCAATAGACAAAAAGCATTGAGTTGTTTTGTCCCAATATTTGAAAAGCCTGGGAGCTGTTTTGGCTGTTCAGGTTTATATTGTTGTTCAAAATGTCAACACAAAAGTAATGGTGGCCATTAAATAACGAATTATGTTACATTGTCGGAACCACTCGAGTCTTAACCCTTTCGGACCTGAATTAAATATGGGAGTGGTAGAACGTATTTGATGCTTGATAAAAATAGATATTTGTAATAGTTTAGAAGTCTCGAGAGAACGTATTTCACATAGAATGAAAAATCTTATAGTTATATACCAAGAATATTTGTTCAAATTTAAAAAAATACTTCCATAAAAATTATACCTATATTGAAAAAAATAAAAATAAATATTTACTTTTTAAAAAAGTAGCGAGAAAAAAATCGGTCATACAAACACCAAAACCACATTTATATGTGAATACCTTAATATTGATAAACTTGTAAGTTCCTCCCCATCCTATGATGCCATATTCTATAATTGATTGGCAGAAGGTGAATTTCGTCATTCTGGGTGAATCTTTGTTAATTTGTTAATATTGATAAAAAAGGCTCAAAAAACAAGAATCCCAGCTGCTCCCTTGTGGAGCCAGTGAGACATGGCATCCCTAATTGGGGTATGTTGTGCGGTTGAAGGTAGTAGGGGGGGGAGGAGATGTGGTCAGAAAACACGGCTAAAGCCATTTGAAGCCGTTTCAATTCAGAACGGTGGTCTTACACCAGGGCGATACTGTAGTATCTTCCACTCTGGAACGTGCCGGAAATATACTATATATTATTTTAAAAGAGCTAATTGTGAAATAACACAAATTAATCAAATAAAATTTATTTGCACACGCCGCTATTCGATCCCACAACCTTCGGATTGCGAGTCAAAAGTCTAACCCCTCGATCACGGAGGTCGTCAAATTTGTTAAATTGGTCATCAATAAATAGCATAAATTAATACTCCTGTATGTGACGGTTATTCTTTTAGTTAAATTTCACGTTCTGTGTAAGTTCTATTCAAGTTCTGTGATTTTTGCTGTTTCGTTCAGCAACTGGTCTAAAAATATATAACAAAAAAACTTGAATAGAACCTCCACAGAACGTGAAAATCAACTTCAAATATTTGATTAATGCATCAAATTTTTTGAAACAATCCGTCTTAAATATCTGTGTGTATAAAAATTTGGCGGGCCAAATGTCAAATCCGTTGGTAAAATCGGTTCCGAGTATTTCAAAGCTCAGACGAGTCGTGAGGTCGGATAATAGCACGACTTCTGTTCAAATTTTAACACGTTCATATAATACAGAGTCGCACGCTGACAGGCAGTGGAAACTAATACATATAATAATGCATACATACATAAATATTTACTTAAGTTGTTACTACCTGTCACCTGCGTGGATATCTTAATTACAGAGCAAAAAGTCCGTGTTTTGAAGCAGAAGAATTCTAAGATGGCGATCTGTTATGTTATAAAATTGTAACAGTTTTTCTTTCTTGAAGTTTGTTTTTACGTTAGCTCCATACAAGAGGACCTGAGGAAAATAATCCCCCTGAGAGCCTAGTCATCTTTAGGGATGCTATGTGGACGGTCTTTTAACCACTCGGACCCATAAGCTTGTCTACACGATAATTTAAAGGGACGTCGTGGTTTTTATTGGGACTATTGGATTGTTCCTTGAATGTCGGGTGTCGTGAAGGTGGTCAATGGAAGGGTAGTGCTGGCGTTGTTTTTGAGCATGCAATACAATCTTTCTAATATTCAATTGTCTAACATCGAGAACTTTTTAACGTTGCTAGACATACGTATGACGTAGGAGGCGTACCTGACTTATTCGGGAAAGCAATGAAGTTCTGGGAAGGAAAAAGGTATGAGGGAGTGGTAGGAATCTGGAGATTAGTGTCTTAGGAGTGACAGACGTATGAATCCATCCCTCCACTGTAGTGCAATGCGATGTTCCAAGAGAGTCCTGCTGGATAGGTCAAACGTCTCCCACAAACAATCTCTCCGGATCTGGCCTGAAGACCCGAAAAAACCTCACCCCATGAACCCGGGTACCCCTGCTAAGTTACCAAACGTACCGAACCGCTTGGGGCGACCTATGTCAGATAGTTATAAAATAATGAAATAACTTTAAGAGGAACGGCTGCGCTTTTTCATATACAATTAAATTTTTGGTTTTCAGGCCGAAATACCTAACCAAAAAATTATTTTGTTTTAACCAAAGTTTGTTGTAACAAATATCTAGTACAGATGTGTGTCGTTTTTTTAATTGGTGTTCCAGATCTTATGTCCGGGTTAAATCTTCCCCATAGGAAAAACTAAACCCTTCCACACACTTTCCCACAAATGATTATCTAGTCAATCTACGCTATGTAAGTGCGCTATATAAGTATAATAAATACAAGAACAATGCGACAATCTACCAGAGGCCAAATGGCAAAAAATATTCACTGACTCCAGATATTTTCATATCAAAGGGCTCGACTCGGTGGAACTCCTAACTGGACCGATAAATCCTACCGATCCCTCAACATAGATATTTAAAAAATCTTTCATAGTCCTTCATGTATTTAAAATGACTGACTTTTGCATTTTTATATATATACCTACATTCTTTGACAAATCTAATACGCCTAAATTTTGAATGAGAGAGCTAGGTATAATTGTTTGTGTTTTAATTTATAAAATACGGATTTTTAAAGAATTCCATTAACATGACTTTAAGGACAATTTTGGCAATTATTTGTGAGTTAATTTAAAAAAAAAAAAACGACCCATTCTCATCAACTGTGAACCGGTGTTCGAATCGTGTCCGTCGAGATTCACGCACGTATACCGGTGCACCAGGGTGATACTGAGAGTATCTACCACTCTGGGTGTGCCTCTTTCATACTTGCCATTTTTTAAATGTGAATACCGCAGAAAAGTCCCAACTGCTCCCAAGCATCTGGAGTCATTGAGACTCCGACATCCCTAATTGGGGTATGTTGTGAGGCTGAAGGTAGCGAGGAGGGAAAGGAGATTGGGGAAAGAAAGGTTTGGTGTACCTTGCTATTCAAATCTTGTTATAAAATAAAGCTAAAGCCATTTCAATTCTGTATTTTGGGCTTACACCAGGGCGACATACTTTACGACATACAGGATGAACATTTGTATTACTGATACATCTGATTTGTTACAACTCATCTAGTTCAACATCCCTTCCCGTAGACTCCGAAATAATGAATTGCTGTTCCTCAATCAACAGAATGTCAAGACTTGTCAACGCAAGTCAAAGCATTGAATTTTTTGATGTGAAACTAAATGACTTTCGGCAGTCGATAAGCAATATTTAAATGCTTCTTCATGCTTTGACTTGTAGTGTCTTCTTTATGTACTTTTTACATTTTATATTGTCATTGCTATTCATTTATATGTGCTCTAACTTCACCATCACCTTTGCTTTTTTTATTCGTGTTATTATTATGTTTTTAATGGACTATTGTCCGTAAATTAATAAATGAAATCTTTAGGAGAATCGGTGTTTTGGACATTAGGCAACTTTATGCAAAAAATATACTAACTTATCTATTCAAACATACAACTGTTTTTGACAATATCCAAACTGTTCGCGATACCGAGAACCAAAGGGCAAAATTTCTTACTTATCCCTTTCGCCAAAACAACGTTTGGTCAAAGAAACTTCAGGTACTTTGCAACAAAACTTTATAATACACTTCCACTGACCATTAGACAGCACACTAATTATGTAAAATATAAATCAGATACCAAGTCTTGGATCACTAGGAAAGACAGGTCATATATTAAAAATATTTTTAGAACCTCCTAATGCATGCTTTCCCATTGGTACAATGCTGATTGTCCTTGTACTTTTACTTTAAATGTAAATAACATTGTTGTTGTTATCCTTATTTTTGTGTTAAACTACTTATACTCTCAACACAGGAATTCCTAGTGAGACAGGCACAGCACAATCACCTATGTAACTTGATAAATAAAGATTATAATAAAAATACTGAGAATATTTTCCACTCTGGAATGTACCGCAAATACGCCTTCCATAATTTTAAATGATTAAATTGTTAAATATTAAAAATAAGTCAGATAAAATTTACTTGCGTACGCCGGGATTTCAACCCGCTACCTTCGAATTACTAGTCGAGAGACTCCTTTTTGAAAATGTTCACCCATCTATGGAATAACTTCTACGAATGCTGTTGAATTTAATTTTATTTCTTAGAAATTTTAGCGTTGTAGAAACGTCGCTATGCCCACCTGTACAACATTATAAATATCAAATGGTACATTCACAGCAGAAAGCAATAGTTCTGGTATTATGGCAGACCATATCGGTTCATTAGACAAGTCGTTTCCAAGTTCCAAGTTTTAATGCCATTTCCCAAGGCCGCCCACTTCTAGCACCATAGACTATATTATATTATTTATAGAGCATAGAGTAGTGTTAAAGTAGGTATTATAGAGCATAAAGCAAATGTGGGGTGAATTGCGGAACGGTTTTTATATTGCAAATAGATATCCAAGCATGTCTTTTTACAGATGAATTGTTTCTTGTTCTTGAAACACATGTTATATGGATTTGAACAAATACGAGTTTAATTTTTGTCTAAGCGTAGCGATGTTCTGTTTTAACTCGACTGTTTGCCATTTCATCTATCTGTCTGAAAATTTGCTGCAAACACTTAATTGTTCAATAAAGTCTTGAATTCGTTCACAATTTTAATTTGGGAGGCGGTAATTTATTGAATAACCAACACCCCTGCCGTAGGTCAATCCAAGTGGTTCGCTAAGTTTGGTGACTTAACAGGTGGTGCCCCGGTTCGTGGGGTGAGATCTTGGCGGCGGATGCTTTTGCCTGCCTACTGCGTGGCAGGCCGGATCTGGAGAGACTGGTTGAGGGAGACCTAACCTAGACCTTTCCAGCCGTACTCTCTCAATACATCGCCTTGCGCCGCAGTGGGAGGTTAAATTCAGACGTCCGTAACTCCTCAATACATTGATTCCCAAATTCCTACCTACCTCTCATACCTTTTCCTTCCCGAAACCTCCTCTCATTATTTTCCTTAAATTATTTGAATTATTTTCCTCGAGGCCTCCTGTGTGGGGCTAATACAAAAAATAAACAGTTCTGAAAAAGACATTTAAATTTAAAGCAAATCCGAGTTATATAGTTAGAAAGTAGAAGCGGAACCTTCAGAAAATTAAAAGAGACAAGAGTGGGAGTCTACGAAGCACCGCACAAAGAGGAGACGGATTACTCTAACTCAGGCTAATTTTATAGCTGTATATGTTTGTATCTTTTTAGTGTCGCTCGTTTCCGTTTCAAATAACAAATAAACATATTTTTTCAAATGTTATTTGGAAAACGAGTCATAAGTAGGTACAAACTCTGTTCTGATAGCCCTAATTATCTTCAAATACTAAACTTATAGTATGATGGGCGCGGTTTATACCTTACTTAAATCTCGTCATGTATTTGTATGTAAACATCTTGTATTAGGTCTGTATATTTTTGAGCCCGTACCTTATATTGTATTTTCCTTATTTTGTTTTATCTATGCATTTCTTAGTCCATCATGGAGGAAACTTTATTTTAACTTTTTGAAACCCAAAGTACATAAATCAAATGAGTCAATGAGGTCTACAAATTCATAAAATGTTATAAGACATGTTTCTGTGAAATATTTGTAATGTGATTCTTCATATGTTTGTATCTGTATGTTGCTTCTGTGAAATGTTTTGTAAATTTTTTATTCATAAATTGTGTCTACATATTGGGTTGAGTTGGGTTTAACTTCTCAAAAGTACCAATTGGCGATCCCTTAATGAGTTTTGATGACTCATGGGAGTGCAACTTCGTTGTATGTTTTTAATAAAAAAAAAATAAAAAAAAATCACAGAGTGTTAAAGAAGTTTTCACTATAAAAATGTACCTCTGAAAATGATAATGTAAAAATATATATATAATACAAAATCATTAGATATGTTTGATCAATTTAAATGAGAACCATAATTAATTAATTGTTCTTCTTGTGAATCACCTAGCGAAGGTCTATAAAAGCATTTGAAAGTATCACGGTTTTCCACAGCAAGCAGAAGAGAACGGACATCCTTACGGTCAAGTTCCTTATGGCCGTTATACACGACACCTTTTTTCAGCCCGATTGCAATTAGTGACAAAAGTCAACATTTTTCGCTTTACGCGATCGCTATTTTCACCTCTATTTTCATATCTACGATTTCAATTGTCATCACTGCAAACAACACATTAACCATACTGTTTGTTGTGATGCCAACTGAAATCGTAGACATGAAAATAGAGATGAAAGTAGCGTTCGCGTAAAGCGAAAAATGTTGACTTTTGTCTCTAATTGGAATCGGGCTGAAAAAAGGTGTCGTGTATAACGGCCATTAGTCAATTACTGTAATGTATCATTTTGGTCTATGATTAGTTCTGACTCTTCTCAGAGTCTTCTATGCAGAGCTTACGTTAAAAAAAATCAGTTTCACAAAAATCAACATTTTATAAATAAAAAAAGTAGAAACTTCCTTCGGTTTTGATTGCCAAAAACACTTGTAGCGGACATAATGCAAAGATATTCTCCACTGGAGCGATTTCGGTCGAAAAATGGACAACTCTTATTTTTCTGCGATTGATTTCGGTCTAAAAATGGACCACCATTCGTAAAATATTTATTGTAATTATTTAAAACATTTCCTTGGCCAGCCGCTTATTTTAACACGAAGCTATTGAAATGCTTTATCTATTATAACCATAGATGTCGCTAATCCTAACTTCGTAGATTATTTTAGAATAATGTTAAAAATAATTTTTTTAAATATTTTTTTCCCGCTGAATTATTAAACAGCTGTTTACGGATAATTTGAAGTCCTTTTTCCATAGATTATAACTAACTAACTAACTAACCATCACGCCGTTTCTCTGCAGGGGTAGGCAGAGAGGACGAACTGCCACACAACTCGATCTTGGCACACACTCTTTGCCTCGTTCACATTCATACATCGTCTCATACATGCTCTTCTATTATTCCGACTCTTCACATGGCCCGACTCAAGTATCTGATTCACTTGGTCTTGCCATGTCTTCCTCGGGCGTCCGCGACTTCTTCTACCATTCACTTTTTTTTTTTTTTTTTTTTTTTTTTTTATTTTTTTTTTTATTTAATATAAAACATGGGTTACATTTTAATTATACATATTTTACAAAATATCATATTCAAGGTCATGATTGGTCATGTATACCTTATCAGAAAAGAGGAGCTCTTGTGCCTGATAAGGGAGCCACAGTTCTTACTTAGGTTACATTTTATAATATATTTTGTATAAAATATTTATTTTTTAATGTAAGTTTTTTTGAAAAATTGTTTAATTTTATTTATTTGTTCTGATTGGTTCGAAATACAGCGCAATTCAGAAGGAAGATTATTGTAGTTTTTTATAGCTTGGTAAATATAATGGTTGTGCATTTGTGTTGTTTTAAAATTTGGTGTAATAAATTGTTTTCCATTTCTCATTAATGTGTAAAATTCTTCATATTCTTTATTATTTTTTTCTTTACACATTTTAATAATAGAAGCTTGCTTAAATATGTCATCGACATTTGGTACTGGAAATAATTTAAATAGTGATTCTGTTGAGAAGGTAGGTTTTTTTTTAAGGATTACTTTAATGATGGTTCTTTGTGAAACTTTTACTGAGTTTAGATTGTTTTTGTAAGAACCTCCCCAACCTAAAATTCCGTAGATAAGCAAAGAGTGAACAAGGGCATAGTACACATTTTTGATTATTTTTACATTCAATATATTTCGTAATCTAACAAATATATATATACATTTCCTTATTCTCTTTACTAGCTCTGCAATGTGACTATTCCACTTCAGGTTTTGATCAATAATTACACCGAGATATTTAATTTCAGTAGAAGAGTTAATTACAGTACAAAAAGGATCATTTTGTTTACAGCTTACATTGTCACATTTTTCATCGTGGATTTTAATATTAACTTTCTGGTTAGGTATTTTCTGTAAGGAGAATAAGACATATGTTGTTTTTTTAGCATTAAGTGTGAGAAGGTTATTATCAAACCATGATTTTAAGATATTAATATCTTCGTTTGCAATTTTGTTAACTAGTTCCCATGTTTGACCTTTTATTAATAATACAGTATCATCTGCATAAGAGATTAATTCGCCTTTAATTTTCTGTTGGAAAATGTCATTTACATATATAAGAAACAATAATGGTCCGAGGACGGTACCTTGAGGGATGCCAAATTTACTTGTTAATGATGTACTAAATGATTGGTTTAATTTTACAATTTGAGGTCTCTCTGTTAGGTAGCTTTTTATCCATTTAAGGGCTATATGGTCAATGCCATTTTCTTTTAATTTTAATATGAGTTTTTCATGAGAGATGCTGTCAAATGCTTTCTGTAAGTCGATAAAAATTCCTATACATTTATTCGATTTGTCTAGGGTACTCTGGATACTTGACGATATTTTTGCGATTGCATCTTGGGTACTTTTTCCCTCTGTAAATCCAAATTGATTTTTATTTATGGTTGAGTTATTTTTTATGAATGCAGTTAGTCTTTTTTTAGCTATTTTTTCAAAAATTTTGAATATATTAGATAAAAGCGAAATTGGTCGGTAATTAGAGACGTCCTCCGGATTACCGGATTTGAAAATTGGAGTTATTATTGCTTTTTTATATGTGCTCGGGAAAGTTCCTGTTTTAAAACTATTGTTTATGATATGAGAGATTGGTGTAGAAATAAGATTTTTAATATTTTTTAATATATTTACGGAAAGGCCGTCAAATCCCGGAGCAGAACCACCTCGCATTTTTGATATAATTTGTATAATTTCGGACGGATTAGTAGGTTCAAAAAGTTCTAGTTTATTTTCTGTATTCGGAGTATTTTCAATATAATTTTTTTTTTTTGTTGAAATTTTTTCTGCTAAATTCTTTCCAACATTTGCGAAGAAATCATTAAATACATTTGCTCCTTTTTTAGGTTCCTCAATACAGTTTATTATATTATTGTTTTGTATTATGCATTTTATGGGATTATTTTTATTTTTTTGTTTATTTTCCAGGATTTCATTTATTATAATCCAAACTCTTTTGCTGTCGTTTTCGGAGTCATCAAGTTTATGTTTATAATATTTTTCTTTAGTGTTTTTTATGAGAGAAGCTAATTTATTTTTGTATTCTTTAAAATGATTTTTTAAATTTATGTCCAGTGGTTTTTTTTTAGTTTCTTTGTAAAGCCATTCTTTGTGTCTTACGGACACAACGAGTCCATGTGTTATCCACGGTTTGATTTTACGAAATTTGGCTGAGTTTCCCTTATGAATAATTTTTTTTGAATCATTTATATAATTAGTTAATCTATTTTCAAAAATTTTACAGCACTCATTGACGTTATCGTTACGGAGTATATCCAACCATAATTCAGATGATAATTTATTTTTTAAAGTTTCAATATTAATAACAGTTATTTCATTATTATTATTAGCAGTTAGTCCGCAGTGTTGATTAATCGCCTGAGGTATTATTGAGTTGTAATGTAGTAAAGTCATGTAATGGTCGGTAATTGAAGTTTTTATAATTCCAGAATTTATATTATTTATATCTTTGATATTTGTGAAAATATGGTCAATACATGATGGACGTTGCCCATTGACGTTTCTAGTATAAGACTTTATACACGGTACATAATTCAATTCCGCCATCATGTTTAGGTAGTTATCTTTATTATTCGATGTAAAATCATGTGATATATTTAAATTTATGTCACCTAAAACTATTGTATTTGAATTTCTAAAGTTTACCAAGACTTGTCTTAATTCATCAATAAACAAACAGACACTGGATGAATGTGTTCTATACAAAGAGATAATATCAATTTTTTGTTATAATACTTAATTTGTATATGTAGGCAGTTTGTTCCACTCATTTTAATTTCTTCCTCGCATAATATGTCACAATGATTTTGAATAAACATAGCGATCCCACTGTTCTTGTTTATTCGGTTTGCCGTTGATATATATTTATAACCCGGTATATTGTACGTCACTTCACAACATGAATGAGTTTCTGTTAACACAATGCATACCGGCTTTTTGAGATTATTATTAATTGTTGTTAAAAATTCATCTATGTTTCGTTTTATGCTTCTTACGTTCATGTGTAGAATTAAAGGGCTGCAATTGAGGTCGTCTTGGTGGATACAGTATTCTTGGAAGCTGTTATATATTTTCTCGTCAATATTATATTTTTCGTCTAGTATATTATATAAGAAGTCTGCCATTTTTATTCGTAGTCAATTCTGTCTTTAGCTACTTTAAGCATTTTATTTTTGTATGGACATATGTCGCTGAAAGCCTTATGGTCTGTATTGTTTTTTTCACCATATTTTTTGTTTTGTGACGTGCAGTTTGCACAAACAGGTGTTGTTTCTCTTGCCGGGCACTTGGCGAACATATGGTCACCTGTACAGTGAGGGCATACTGCTGGATTCGTTCGTTGTAGACATCTCGAGGCTGTATGCATAAATTTACAGCAGTGGTAACATTGGGTTAATGGATCACAATCCTCTAATTTAACTCTTTGGTACTGGATGTTTAGTTTTCCCAATGCTAATAAACTTTTTCGCGTTGTACCGCTGGTTTCGACGATGTAGTTTGAGAATTTGTGCTGTTTGTCATCTTCTTGATCCGAAGCATCATGTTGATTTTCCTTAGGATGTTTATATTTTATTTCAGTTATAAAGTTTATTTTATTTTCTTCGTTTTTTGATATAATATCTTGAATTCCTTCATTTTGATTGATTATTCCGCTGATTATTTCCTCTGCCGATAGGTTTGATTTGAGTCCTTTAATTATTAATTTAGGTTTTTTCTTTTTGATTTCTTTGACTTCCAAGTTAGGGTCAAGTTTTTTTATTTCTTCCGTAAGCGTGGTCGTGTATTCTTTTTTTGGGCATGATATGATGATTTGTTCTTTATTTGTTTTTCGTAAACCATTTATTCCTATCTTTAGATGGTTCAATTTGATATCTTTCTGGATCTTGTTACATATTTCTTCAGCTTTAGTTGTTTTTTTTGATGATGAGATAATTATAGAGAATCTCTCTTCTTGTGGACTTTCTTTTTTGTTTGCTTGTTTTGTTAGAACTTGCGCGTAAGACATGGTATTTTTATTATTTTTTTCTATAATTTTTTCTATTTTCTTAGTTAGTTCTTCTTGGTTTTCGATGATTTTTTTTTGTAGGTTTATTATTTCTTGTTGATGTTTGATTCTTTCACTTTTCCAAAGTTCTTCTAGAATGTTTACATTTTGTTCAAGGTTTGTTTTCGCTTTTGAGTCTTTTACGGTAGTTATTTTTTTTATTTCGGTTTTTATGTTTTCGATGGCCGTGTCCATAATGTGTTAACTGCGCGGCGCCTAGCGCCTCGGTGCGTTCCGTTCAGTTTTACGGTTGCGGTAATTTTGCGACAATAATAATGTAATGCACTGTGCGCGACCGTTCACGTTGACAATAGAATTGTAACTAATTTGCATCATATATTCTCCTTACACTCCTTTCCTCGTTTATTCGCTCTACATGCCCAGATATACCTTATATTTAGATTATTCCTTTCATTATGGAGTATACCACAGACAACATTTATAGAAACCGAAAATATGACCTATGTTGATCCCTCTCGGCAGTTTCAAGTAAAAAACACCCAGGATTCGCGCGATTATTAACTTAAAATAAATAAATTATAAATCCTACAAATATGAGATAAACGGTAAAATACAGATTAATTCAATGGCTATATACCTGGTACTATAATAAGTTTTTATGTCTCAATGTTAAAATTCAAAGGTAGGATTTTTTAATGTTGGCGAAAAATTTAAAAAATTACCTTCTGGGAAATCTCAAGCAATCGAGGCAAGTTTATTTATTTCGCGTCATCGCTCCAGTGGTTAAAAGTCGAGTAAATATTTGATGGTCTACAGAAAATTTTTGACAGCGAAGAGATGTTCATATTTCTTGAATCTGCAAACAAACGTTTGGCATATATCACTTCACATGCTAATTGCGTTAACAAACTGAGTTTTCCATTGAGTGATTCATTTGAACACTGGACAAGTCCAGTCCAGATATTATGACAGAAATATGGTCGCTAATTTCTCGGGCAAATCTCAGCTCGACTTCGATTAGAGAATGACATATTGTGCATTAAGCTGCAGAATACTGATTAGGCGTTAAGTGTTTCACCAACTAGTTTTAATGTTTCTCGGTATCCTTCAGCGTTCACACTCAGCCAGCAATCAAGTCAGAGGGAGATATAATTTGATGTTAGTGTATCAAGTTAATTAATAGTTCTTTTTTATAATCAGAGAGTATGTAAGACATGTGTTAGGGTATTAATGTTAACATGAATATAAAGTTAATTATAATACAGAATATCTACATGTTTTTAAATACTTAGGAACGTGGGATCTATCTCAAGAAGAAAGGGTTCGCAATGAGAGGGCAGGAAGAACTTTTAGATGAAAAAACTCTTCTGAAATCGTGACCCAAGACTAAATGGAAGAGTCAAAATGGTTTGATGTTACGTTTTCTCTAGTCTTCTGTAGGTTCGTCTATAAATGAGGAAGAAGGTTGTAAAACAGAAGTGAAAAGAAGAATTTGGGTGACAAAAGACGCTTTGAGCAAAATGCAAAAGATATGGAGTGGAGAGAGGCATAACGAGGACTACCAAGATGGGACTCGTCCGGGCGTTGATTTCTGTACAACGAGGAAACATGGAAACGTAGAGCCAGCGAAAGAAAGGGGATAGATGCCCTCGAAATGTGGTGATAGAGAAAAATGTTTAGGATTACATGGACAGCCAGACGCACAAATGTATCCATTCTGGAAGAGCTAAGCCTCCACTACTCAACGTATCTACTATTCAACGTATCTTAAGATTCTTTGGACACGTTGCTCGCCAAACTGAGGACTCCAACTTGTATAAACTCAGTCACTGGCAAATTGGATGATAGAAGAAGCAGAGGAAGGGCAACATTGCACTGGAGTGACTATCTTCTAGTGGGAGAGGTAATCGGAGGAGTCTCGCTTCTTCCATCAAGAAAAAGTTTACAGGACTTCAAGCGGCATGAGCCGGGTGCGAGACCACATCATCGCTCAAAGGTATTGCGCTCTTTTGCAGCGTCTTCTTGTATTCCCGTTCACTTTAACCTAACCTAACCTAACCTATCCTAGACTAATCTTTAGTTACAGACAAAGCTACCTAAATTATCATTTGACGCATTTCACAAAATAGTCAAATTGCCCCATGACCTATTTATATTTATTTGTATTTTAGAGTCCAACTACTCCGGTCTTGAGCTAGTGCGATTGCGGCATCCCCAATTGTGAGGCCGAAGGTAGTGGAGAGAGGAAACAGATGGGAAAGAGGAAGGTGGGGAAGTAGCTGGCTATTTAGATCTGTTTGGTGCAACGTTTGGTGCGACTTTTCAATTCTGAATGGTAGTTTTACACCAGGGCGATATTTAGAGTGTCTTCAACTCTGGAACGTGCCGCAAATATACTATATATTATTTCATCTGAATAAAACTGTGAAATTAAATTTATTTTCGCACGCCGGGTTTCGAACAAGCGACCTTCGGATTGTTAGTGGAGACTGTCGAGAGTCTCACCCCTCGACAAGTACGTGTACTTCAAATTTGTAATCTTTTCCATATTGGTGTTTAACCATTTTAAGGAGACGTGAAGAAATTAATGAAATTATTGAGTTGATTTTTAGTGAGTAGGTAATGTTTATAATTTAGATCGATGAACCTTAAACAGAGCTTCATAGCCGACGTTAAGGACATTAATAAACACATTAACTGAACTGTCTCACCTTGGAGGCGCCATAAAAATCATCCAATACGAGATAAAATTACCTCAATTTTCGCAACTGCAGCACGATTTGAAGTTTTTTTACCATTCTAATAATTTAGATACCCGACTGGCTATAGATCTCTGACCCAGTTAACGCGATGCATGTACTTCAAGAAGTGAAAATTGAATTACTAGTCGACACCACGAAATCACCGCAATGCGGAGTAATTAAATATCCTTCTGAGTGGACTGGATATTACACTTTGTGGCCGGTTATAGCGTAATACCTGTTGTACTGTACATGGCTCGGACATTCGACATGGACCATGGACTATGCTGTCCGGTTTGTTGGGACTAGTTTATCAATATTAACAAATTAATAAAGATTTACTCGGAATGACGTACTTTGCTTTCCGCCAATCAATCATACAATATGGCATTACAGGATGGGGAGGAACTTATAAGTTTGTCAATATTAACAAATTAATAACATTACACTATTATACAATATGGCATTATAGGATGGGGTAGAACATATGCGTAGCAAAGTAATTAAATATCCTTCTCAGTGGACTGGATATTACTCTTTGTTACCGACCGATTATAGCGTAATACCGGCTGTACTGTACATAACTGGGACATTTGACATGAACACTGGGCTACGCTGTCCTGTTTGTTGGACCTAGTTTATCAATATTTAAAAAATAATAAAAATTTACTCATAATTACGTAATTTGCCTTCTTCCAATCAATTATATAATGGGGCATCACAGGGTGCGGTGAACGAAAATAATAAAGAGAACAAGACACAGAAAAATAAAAAGATAAAGCCACTGCTATGCTGTGCTAGAGCCATGTGGTATCTTGAATAAGTCGTGGTGATAACTACAGCTGAAGTTTTCGTACATTAAGAGTCTGGAAGATTTACAGCCTCTCGTATCCATGATGGACAATGAATTCTTATGCATGTTTACAGAATGATTTAATGAAAGTAAGTGTAATGTATCATAATCTCAGTCTATGATCGGTTCTAACATTGTTTCCCGTTGTCTATGCTATATTCGTCGAAGAGTTCTTCAGACAAAATCTAGCTTCCGAGTTACAAGGACGTGTGTCCTTTTAAACATACTTGTATAGTACAAAATAGATCGGGTTTTTAAATCAATACAGAGTAGTACTGAGATACTGGCCAGAACTAACAAAATACAATATCTCTGTAGAGGATACAGAGAGACTTTACAGTAAGTGAGTTCAAAGACATGGTGTTTTGAAAGAGAGGTTGAAAAATCACTGCTTAATAGCTTTTGTGAACGGTGAATCCTTGGAGCATGTAGATGAGTTAGGGTATATATTAAGAGACAAGGCCGACAAAGAATATTGAAATAAGAGTAATTGCAGAAAAATCTTCTAATTGGGGACCAAGCAGTAGTCGCTAGCTAAGTTGTCAAAAGAAGTGAGACGAATATAATCGACAATGGAGTTTTGATACTGCGGTATCCTTGATATCATAACAAGAATATCCCGCCCTACCGGCTGCGCCAGTGTGATATCAATAATATATCATGTGAAGTACCTAATTAAGAATTTCAGCTCCAATTTCTAACATAATATATTTGTAACTGAAAACATTAATTTATTGTGCATATAAGTTCGGTACAGTCGATTTTATTGTATAAATTCTGCGTATGATGTATCAAAGTTAACAAAGCGATCAGTTCCATCCTATCTCATATACAGTTAAGATTCACATACATCCACACAACACACACAACGTTTACTCAAGTCTATTTGCATTTGAAATATTTACAGATCGCGAGATAAAGACATGAGATAACCTCCATGCAAAATCCGAACCTTCGACCGGCCACCAGTTCAACCAAATAAGCTGCGCTTGCCGAACGACCTTCCCCCGCTATACTGCGTCAACCACTCTCTCACGACAGCCGGAGCCGGTAAAGTACTAGAAAACAGCCTGCCTCAGAGCTTACCAGATTACACAGAGCTGCGGTGATGTATGGAGTTGCTAACAAAATAAGCAGCACTTATGGATAATGAAAATACGATTACTAGTTTATCAATATTTCCAAATTATTAAAGAATTACTATGAATGACGTAATTGCTGCGGATCAGTTATACAATATGGCACTATAGGATGGGGTGAAACTTATAAAAAACGCACACAAGCGTATTAAATTGCACAAAAATTGATATTAAAAATAATTCAATTTAAACCGTGCTCATTGGAGCTTCGGTTGTTTTTTTTACATTTAGCTCCACACAGACTGGCAATTCTTTCCACAGCCGAGCTGTTTAACTCAAGAACGAGTAGAAGAAACGACCCATTTTTATGTGACAAATGTCAACTGTGTATATATGACGTGTTTCCCGAGTATGCACCGGTGCCGAAGGGATCAATGATGCTAGTTCCTCGGAGCGTCGTCCATTAACAGTTGTGTACTATTAAAGTATCTGCGGGCCCTATGCAGTAGGTACCTACGCGCAGTTGAGTCTTCAATCGGTAATTATTGAAAATCAACACGGCTTTATGAAAAAAATATCACTGTACCAAATATCTTACAGTGTTTACTGAACCAATTACAAAATCAATGGATAAACGAATCCAAGTGAATTCAATATACTAGTATTTATACAAATCTCTCCAAAATTTCGATAAAATTGATCATAGTCTACTGTTGTCCAAACTATTAGTTTTGGGCACCGATGGCTAGACTTCTATTTTGACGGATGCTCGCAGATAATAGCAGTAAATGGATTTAATTCTAAGATTGTCAATGTACCTTCAGGTGTCCTTCAAGGGACTCAACTGGGACCTTGTTTTTACGATATTCATCGATGACATTGTAAAATGCTTTAAGCATACTAATTTTACTCTTCGAATTCCGATGCATCGCTTCGAAAGCCTAGATATAAATGCAAGTACCCTACAACATGTAAACAGAGCAAAAAGTTATTGCTCAGATCTCATGATATAATTTGTGATTCTATCGGCCAGTAGCCAGCCTGAAAAGCATCACGTCAAAAGATGAATTTAACAACCTAAATTGATGTAAACTAATTGTACAAGCTTCTAAAAACGTACGCGCTACCAACGAAGATCTTTCATTTTGTGTCAAAAGTGTTGTCGCAATTACGCTAGAAGGAAATGTTAGATTTTTTTATCAATGTTTAATTTTATCTACACGCCAGTAGATATCTGTAAGTTATGTATTTTATTAAAATTCGTGAAGCTGATTAAATTGCTAATGATGAAATCCTTGAAAGCCACTATTTAAAATATTTCTAACTGTCTCAATTTCGTGTTTAAATAATGATTATCACAAAACGTTGGTACGAACTTTTTGCTCCGTGCAGACTAACAAAAGGTAAAAAGCAATGCTTCTTCCGATCTTTCGACTGACAGGTAATGCACTTTCTTTTTGATAAATGTTTTCAAACTCCCTGTTTAGATCTTGGTCGATGCTTAATAGGTATAGTTCAAAGGTAGCTCTATTAGTTGGGGCTAATCGATCCAGTCTACAGTGGTTATGTAGGAAGTTGCTAACTGAATAAGCTGCGTGTAGGTGCGCTTATGGAACTACCACTGGATTACCGGTGATAACTGCTGATTAGTGTTTACTTGATGTGGTTCAAAGTTTACACTATTAACTATAGATGTAAGGAGTAGCACTGATGTATGGAGATTGTAACAGATAAAGAAGCTACGTGTTGGTGCGCTTATATATAGTCAAACTACAATTAGATTATTGGTGTTTGCTTGTTTTCTTATAATATAGTCCAAAGATCGCACCATAAGCAGACCAAAAGCTGTAGTTTATCAGGAAAACTGCAGTCCAGTCTTGATTGAAGCTGCTAACAGAACGGGCTGCACGAAAGTGAGTTTATGAACGCATTGCTGCATTCAAAACTGCCTACGAATTATAGCTTCAGATGCTCTTCAAAATGGACTGTAAATGCTAAAAACGAAATGGTATTTGCTGGAATTGGGTGATAATTTGTGTAGGAAATACAAGGTATGCAAGGAAAAGGAATGACCAATCACTTACCACTGTATCTCTGCGAAGGAGCACACGGCACAAATACGATATAGTTATATAATTATAGCGCGATACTTCGTGGTAATTATCGCCACAATAAAAGATTGAGAACAAAACGACATTATGTACTTTCAAGATGGTAATTTTTTTTCTTTTTAGTTAAAAAACGAGATTGTGTACATGAAAAAACCAACAACTTGCTCCCAAGGTAGATTCAAATCTTCTTCTGTTTTCAAAACAAATGCACTCGCTTTTTCACTATTTTTCTTGCCATTGTTACAAATTTTAACTATTTTTCCAGTGAGGTGATGGTTAGGTAGAGGTAAGAACTAGATAAATAACATTCCGGTAGGAACTAAGCATATTCTCATTTCAAATCCAAACACTGATATTACAACTTAGTGATTATTTGCTGGTGATTAGTAATTGCTTGATGTAGTAATATAGTGCTTAACAAGCTTTATTGTAATTCAGTCCATTGACGAATCCAGAGTCCAGAATCCAGTTTTATCAGACTCCAAGCAACTCAACGTACTTTGTTGGGGTGATGTATCAATCAATCAAATCAAAATTTAGCAAAAAATGGTTTATATTGGCATTATTTTCACATAGTGTTGTAGAGTAATAATGTTTTAGAAGAAAGAGAGGACTCTCCATCAAATTATATCTTCTAATAGCAAGGATTTCAGTATCATTTTAAACATGTTTAAATAAATTCATAATATACCTACTTCTACAGTCGATGTTTTCTGTTAATCTATGACGTAAAGTCAACACTCCAAACTTGGGTACAGATTGACCAATTTGCGTCTCGGAACGCAACAAGAACTGTGTAATACGGTGTTATATTTGATACACGTTGGTTCATCGCGTCTCCTGTCCAGTAGTGAGAATTTGAGCAATAGGTTGGTAGTGTCAGTGCTGTATTTAGGCCTACGCACGCAGCCTAGGCAGTTGTCTAGGGCGTAAATTTTTAGGGGAGTGGCATTTCGCTGAAACTCTAAAGACTATGTAGTTTCCAATTTTTGCACAAACTTATGCAAATTAAAAATGTCAAATATTGCAATAACGATATGCTTGCAGGAGGTCGATAGCCTTGTAATGTCAGCAGTCCTAAACAAATAATTAATACTCATTTTATGCTATGCCAATTAATTTGTCGTTATTGTGTTTTTTTAATTCGTAGAACTCCATTTTTTTAAGTGAAATCGTCTTTAGCACCGTTGTAGTTGTAGTCGGACGCCGGCGTAGTCCAGCGGTAACAGTCTTGACTCACAATCCGAAGGTCGCGGGATTGAAACCCAGCGTGTTAAATAATTTTTATTTGATTAATTTGTGTTATTTCACAATTTATTCATTTAAAATAATAAATAGTATATTTGCGACATGTTCCAGAGTGGAAGATACTCTCACTATCGCCCTGGTGTAAGACCACAATTCAGAATTGAAACGTCCCTTGAAATGGCATTAGCCGTGTTTGGTGACCAGATCAGAATAGCCAGGTACCCACCTTCCTCTTCCACCTTCCCACCTTCCTCTTCCATCTTATATCCAATCTTCAAACCACTCCAAAATGAACAGGCAAATAAAACATAAAAGAAAGCGACATTTAGCAATCCCGAAGAAGAAAACACAAATGACAGATGACACAATGTACAGGAAAAGGTGCACTGGAATTCGACAACAAAAATATGAAAAAAATTATCCTTCACATATGTTTGAAAGAAGGGCTTCGAAGTCATTGATTAATTAGTTTTTTGAAGTTTTCATCATTTGGTGCTTTACACTAATTGAAGAGTGTATAACCAGAGAAACCAGAAATATGTCATTTTTAAATCAGTGGTTAGACGTATTGACTCTTTTCCACAAAAAACTATAAATGGATTTCAAAAGATTGTTCTTTTATCTAGTAAACTTATGTTTTAGATTTTGAGAAAAAAAAAATATTTTTAGAATAATAAGGTTATACCATAGGTCGTTCGCAGATTTGTTCAATTTTCAAAAAAGTACATTTCTTATACAACACCCATTTCAAATCATATAATCATGCAGTAAAATAAATCAATACATTATCTGGTAAACGTATGTTTCAGAATTTTAATTTTAGTTTAAATAAAATTATTAAAAAATATATACGGACATGTGTTTCTTGACGAAAATTGGTCGGTTTGTGCATTTATTTGTGCACTTACAAACAAATATATTTCGGATTTTTTTACATACTTATTTTGCTAAGACGTTATTGACAAATCATAAATAATTTGATCGTAAAATAATTTCAGGAAGTATTTAATTTTAAATAATTTTGAACATCGCATTTTACCATTTTTATCGCAGCCCGTAAACACAAATTTCAGATTTCATTACGGGCCCAAACGCGGCCAGGAGAGCACGTCTTCGCGACGCTTTGAATAATAATATTTGGAAATGAAATTTGAAAACGAAATTTGAAATAAACACGAATTCCTTGATTCATGTTTGTTAAATCTACAGGGTTGCCCGAACGCAATTTTTCATGTTCATTGAATATTTTTATGCAAAAATTTTTATAATTTCGAATATTTTTTTTATTTTAAATTATTCTTGTGTGAATACCGCACAAGAGTCCCAACTGCTCCAAAATATTTTTTTGGGGTAAATATTTTTTACGCACGCTCGACACTTGGGGGTAAACTGGTGAATGGGTTACGAAAAGTGGTGATAGTTACGAAAAATGACATGCGAACGGTAATCAATGCGAACGGTGATCGATTGCTCGGCGGGTCGGGCCTTTACGCACGCTTGTTTTTCGTGTTATTGTTAATGGACTATTTGTCCGTAAATAAATAAATAAATTATATACAGCGGGTACCCGGCATGCGTTTCATGGGCACTGTAACCTCGCGGTCAACTAAACTGTTATGGTTCCATCACAAGTCCCGGGAATTATAATGCAAGCGCCTGCACTATATAACATTATATACAGCGGGTACCCGGCATGCGTTGCAAGGCCACTCAAAGAAAGAAAGGGTTTGTGCGCTTTAATTCTGTTTGTTGAAGTGCTTATTATTAATTATGCACACGAATAAATATTTCAAAATGCGACATTTTTTACAATTCAACTGAATATTACTCGTTTTTTTTCATGAATACCGCACAAGTTTGGAGCCAGTGGGACTATTGCATCCCCAATTTGGAGTATGTTGTAAGACTGAAGGTAGTGGGGAGGGGAAGGATATACGGAAGAGGAAGGTGGGGAAGTACCTGGCTATTCAGATCTGACCACTAAACACGGCTAAAGCCATTTCAAGCAACGTTTCAATTCTTAATGGTGGTCTTACACCAGGGCGATACTGAGAGTATCTTCCACTCTAATGGCCGTAAAATACAATTGAAAAACAAAAAAACAAAATATTAAAAATTATATAACAAATTGTTTATTCATGTAGCTATCTACTTAATACCTACTGTGTTTACGCATTTCACTTGTATCTATTTATGTTTATGCACTTCAATATACAAATTACAAATAACTACTACTAATTAAAATTCTGGAAGCGAGAATAGTAATATAAAGTAGTAATAGTAGCGGGTAGCCCTAGCTCGAGTGAACAAAACCCTCAAAACTCGGATTGCCGCGGAACGAAATTTAGTTCTGAAAACGCGAGCCCTGATGTGTTAGCGCTAGTGTCGGAATCGAAGTTGTCATGTGCTGGTTATTCACTCTTAAGGGGGCAATTTTTTTTGCCTGTGGCGGCTCGCTACCCAAACACAGCCCTGTATAAAGTAGGTACTGCAAGTTACACAACGCTGCGTTACATCTCGCGATGGTATGACAGCCAGTATGTGATTGCAATCCGAACTTACCATCATTATGTTTGTAAAATAATTGATTGGAATTGTGTTGATTGCAGAAAGTGATGGAATCTAAATACAGTCATAATAATTATACCTTCTAGGAAGAATATAACGAAGAATTTTTTTTCCATATTAGTTTTATAACTTTCTTACAATTACTACTTTCTAACCATAAAAAGTATATCTCACCTAACCTAACTAACTATAAAGTTTGAAAAAAAATGTTTTTTTTACAGTAACTTCACCAAGGAGGCCCTGAAAAAAACATTTTCCCTCAGGGCCTATGTCATCTTTGGGAATGCTGTGTGGAAGGTCTTTCTGTGGAAAGGAAGGAGAGAATCTTAGTCTTGAAGACACCCATGTTGCAGGAGGGAAGAAATACGAAAGCCGGCAAATCGTAGAAACGACCCGTTCTCATATGACAAATGTCAACTGCGTACAAAAGTTGGGCGCACTCCCTTATAGACGTAAACAGACATGATTAGGTGTGTGAAACATTAAATTCGACAGGGTTATTCTTACCCCAAGAGAAAACGCTCTCGAGGTAACCATCCACCTTTTGCTTTAAAGCTCTCCGAACCCTTTGGAATTGTTAACCTTTTGGGGGCTTGTCAAACAAAAAGCTATCATGGACTGCATGTCCTCCGCATAACAATGAATTGGTATAATTGATGTGCAACCAAAACAACGCCGGGGTCAGAACCGATCTCTGTGGGACGCCAGCGTTTATCATTTGCTTCTAAGGCATCAAAATCTTTCGAAAGGTGCGCAAAGGCTTTATGAAATCTACACAGCATCTTCCTAATGGAATTACGAGTATAACACTACGTTATTTCAAATGTGAGTTATAAAGCTTTTAAAATACACTTATTAGCTTTAAGCCATAATGATGTCACGGCTAATAGGGGTATTTAAACTAAACGTTATGTAATTGCTTTATTATTATGTCTTTTATTTCTATATTTTTACTGTCTCTCTCTGTAATGTATACTAAATATGTTTTATTATTATTTCCGTTATTTGACTAGTGGCATCTCCACCTAGTAACAACTAAACCTTGATTTACGCTGTGAACATTTTTAATTTGAGTGTTAATATCTATGCAGATCCCGATAGTAATTTTATTAATGTAATAATTGTTAACACGTTCTAAATGTTTCAAACAATAAATAAATAAAACTGCATTTTTTCTCTCTTATAACCGGTCTGCTGTATTCAAGTTGAGTGTATTTGTTGACTAATTTGTCAAAAAACTAACAGTGTTTCCCGCTACCTTTCTTTGAAGCACCTCTTCGGGTTAACATGGTAAATTCAAGTTATGTAACTGGTCGGTTTGGGATGAATTCAACTTTCAATAATTTGATAGCGGTTTTAAGTCAGTTATTCAGTCAATGTCTGTAGTACCTACCTATTGAGAAATATGACATTATTTAAAAGAAAGGTTTTAAATCACAATCTATCCTAATCTAACCTAAACTTACTATCTGAAATAACTTTAAAAAAAAACATTTCTCACTATTATCAAACATTATTATGTGTCTTAACAATATTATTAAAAATATTATTAAGTGTATAAAAAAAAGAGGTCAAAAGGCCTCCCTCAACCAGTCTCTCTCGATCTAAGTCACCAAACGTAGCGTACCACTTGGGGTGACCCATGGCAGAGATGTTGGATATTCAATAAATGGTTGCCGGGACGGCGGTACATCATACTAACCTCCCAAATTGAAAGAAAAGATTTTTTGGAACAGGGGAACATACCAGATGGGATAGTTACTTGATTTATTTACCTAGTGATTCCTGACCTTATTTGGAGTAAAAAACTTAAATGAAATTTTGATCTCCGGGGACATTTTTGATGTTTTTTTTTCTACAAAAACATGAAACAAATAGTAGGTGTTGGCGGTTACTCGGCTGAGTGACCGGTGACGACATGCGGAAGAATTTTTTTCTTTGATTTTGAAGAAAAAAAATTTCACCGATAAAATCACCGGAGCCCAATATTTCATTTACATATTTTACTCCAAATAATGTCCTGAATCAATGGTTAAAGTCAGTCAAGTACGTCCCTTAATACCCTGCATATGATGTACACTTAATAAAATGGTATTAAAATAAAGTTTTGTTTCTAATTATAATTATGTATACCCACAAAGTGATTGCTACGTATGAAAAGATAATTTTTTTCTTAAATTTCCTAAGTCGGTAGGCACACAATTCATAAGGCGGCGTGGGTGTTGTTCAACAGGTCAAATTAATTTGACGCCCTAGCGCCACTAACTTGCCTGAACACTTTGTGATGCCACTGACTGGTGACTGGCTTCACAAAGTGGCATCAAGCCGCCTCTGTCTGGTTTCTGTGATGATTGTACAATGTTGTAATGCTGGGTTTGTTGACTGCAAACATCTCTCAAAAATAATAAACAATAACTTCATGTTTACTGTTACAACAATCTCATATTCAAATTAAGCAAATAGGCTGTTTCAATGACCCAATCATGTCTGATTACGTCTAAAAGGGATCAAAATGATAATCTAGTCTCCTTCAAAGTAAGCAATCTTCCTAGCATGCCTTTCATTGATATGCTTGGTGTAACTCTAAGTGACCAGCTCAGATATGGGGGCTCCATCGAAGCCAGAGTTAAGTTAGCCTCTCAGAAACTGGGCGTACTGTACAGGGCCCGTAGATACTTTAGATATTAGTACATACCTGGTCTGATGTCTGATCATGAAGCGAATGCGTCATTGACAAGTTTTAACCTGTATTTATAACAGAAAACATGGAAAGAAAGGTATTAGAACAATTACACGTACCCGTTAGACAAACCCTGCTTGCCATACAATCCATTCAAAACTTGGGATGTGCGTATATCTTATTGATGGACGTACATGTACAATAGTACTGGGAATAATTCGAATAAGGTACTAGTCTTTTATTTTATAAGGTTGGTAATACCCTAAAATATATTCAGAACCTTTACGACGTAAGTATAGAAGCCGTGTACACAAATTGGTACTCGCGACCCGTGTATTGTCGAATTTGCCCTATCAAACACTCTAAAATAATGTGGGAATCTTTCCGCCGGATTAATTTTAATTAAATCTGAAGAAGGTGTTACAAATGTTTAAGATGTTTCTAAACGTTTCTCTCCAGAAATTATCAATTCATCGTCTAGAAAAATAAAATCTGGTGCTTACCGTTAACTTTATTGTTGAAAAAAATGTTATAAAAGTTTGAAATCGTTGTACGTAAAATTTATTAATGGTAAAGAATTGTTTTTATTAATCTTAAATATAAAGAACTTACATCCCGGGGTATCGGTTTGAAAAAAAAGTTATTACAGTTAGTTACAATTTGAAAAAGCTACGCAAATTCAAAACTCACCGTTTGAGAGCTATAATTTTTGCAGACCAAACGTTTTACTGCGTAATTACAATAACTAGAGTTTCTCGCATCTAATGTTTTTATAATGAAATGTTCAGATAATATGATCAAAATATTTACACTGATGTACAGGTGGGATGTTTTCTTTCATATTTCTATATCCGAAAAGACTGGTTTTTATCATGGTATACAAACAGTTTTTTTTTAACAGAGGTCCCCGCCCACGCTTCATATTTAATTAATTAATTAATTTCGACCACCCACTACCTCACAAGCAACCAAAAAACGTAAGATGTTTTAAACTATATTTACATCTGCAACGGATGCTTATTTAAAAAAAAACACACACACACACAACCATCGTTCATTAGCAAATTTTTTCAAGTTTACCTCTAAAGGATTGACTTATCAATTCAATTTGAGAGGTGGGCATGGATACCGCCGCCCTGCGAACCATTTATTGGATAATCAACATCCTGCCATAGTCCCCCCAAGTGGTAAATATCACTTAGCAGGGGTGCCCGGGTTCATGGGTGAGGTTTTTCAAGGTCTTGGCGAATGCTTTTGCGAGGCAGATTAAGAGAGACCTTTAGACCCCTCTCCGTCCCTCCTTGACACACTGATACCCAGATTCCTACCCATCCCTCATACTCTTTCCTTCCCAAAACTTCCTATCCTTCATTTCTCTAAAAAGACCCTCCACACAGCATCCCCAAAGATGACATAGGCCCCGAGGGAAACTGTTTTCCTCAGGGTCTCGTTTGTGGAGCACTAGTAATAATGGATTCTACTAACAAAATGAACCGGTCAGTGGCTGAGTGGGCATCGCGTTTGGGTCCCACCCGGACGTCGCTTGTTCGTTTCCTCGGCTGGCTAAGGCCCTCCTTTCATTGAGAAACTTACAAGCGACTCGATCCACGTGCGCGTATCATATGCGCCGATCGTAAGTACCCCCCGTACGATTTTGCTGTTGTCCGCTCACGGCGCTACGCGGTGACAGTCGGTTTCCACTCAGTTCCACGATACCGACAGTGCTGGTTGCACGCGACGCGTCGCGTCATTTATGTCAGCTACTTAATTCGTTTGACGTTTGACAGAAATGGCATCGGAACAAGAAAGTAATATTAGATTTGATCTGGAAGTGGAAAAACATGCGTGTTTATACAACTATGCTTAACCAGAATACGTACGAAAGGATTTAGTAGAGAGGGCATGGATTGATGTTGGAATAAAAGTCAATTTGACAGGTATGTAATGTTGTTTACTTTTCTCACAAATAATATCAAACACAATAATTGAACTGCCAAGGTAGCGAAGCCCGAGGAGTGATAAAATAGTTGGCTAAATAATCGTTCATACTTGGGATTCGCATCCATTTAATACATTCCATATAATGATAACCGTTTCTCCAACGACTTTTTAAATTGTACATTCTCCTCTCGCGAAATAAAAAGCCAGGCTCGTAAATGTCGATCCTTCAACTAAGTACCTGGAAAAAATAATTATTAAATTAAAACTTCTGTTATCTTTTTCAGGGCCCGAATGTAAAGAAACACGGAGGAATATTCGCAGTGTTTTTGTCCGAAATATGAAACCTGCAAAAAGTGGATCAGCAGCGAAGAAAAAGAAACCTTACTATTTAAATGAAGTGATGCAATTTACACTACAATTTATTAAATGGAAAATTCGGAGGTGGCTCTATTTTATCAAAACTTTACACCAATTGTAATCCCAGAACCCGATAATTCAGAAATTGTGATCCCAGAATCTGATTTAAACGGCGAAAAATTTGACTTATCTTAAGTTACCCACTATGTATAAGTAATAAATAAACATATATTATGCTTTTCTTACCTGAGCTTTATTAATATGTTCCCTCGATACTGACACACTCCCGCATAGTTGTATTTTTGTAATGGATACTAGGGGTCAAAAATTGCACCAAGTTTAAGTAAGTATCCTTCGACATTCAATTAAACTTGTTGTCATCATTCTTATACAGTTCCTTGGCAGCAACGAATGCCCTACAGTTCAGATTTTTTTCGATGTATGGGTGAACCCAAAATCTCCTATTACATCGCTTTTTATTCTATTACTTTCGTCGCTAGAATCGCTTGACATCGTGTTTACTGAGCGGCTGCACGTGAAAAATGATTAAGTTCAGTATATTTCGGGTAGCGCCGTGTACGGAGACCAGCAATAAAAAGTTGTATATCAGCAGGGTACTTGTGGTTGCGTCACAATTACGTAGATTGTCAGTATCTCCATGAAAAGAGGCCCTAAGTCCTATATCACGACACAAGCAACATTTTCCGCTTAGTGTGGTGGTAGTAGAAGATTTTCAAACATTGTTGGTTTGACGACCTCCGTAGTCCAGTGGCTAAGACTCTTGACTCACAATCCGGAGGTCGCGGGTTCGAACCCGGCGTGCGCATATAAATTTTATTTGATTAATTTGTGTTATTTCACAAGTAATTCTTTTAAAATAATATATAGTATCTATATTTGCGGCAAGTTCCAGAGTGGAAGATACTATCAGTATCGCCCTGGTGTAAGACCACCATTCAGAATTGAAACGTTGCTTGAAAATGGCTTTAGCCGTGTTTGGTGACCAGATCTGAATAGCCAGGTACTTCCCAAACCTTCCTCTTTCCCACCTCCTTCCCCTCCCCACTACTTTTCAGCCTCACAAATTATCCCAATTGGGGATGCCATAGTCTCACTGGCTCCAGACGGGAGCAGTTGAGATTCTTGTGCTGTAATTTTTTTTTTTTTAAATGTAACCTGAGAATGTTTGTCTTTCTTTTTAAAAAAAATATTAAAAAAAATGTAAATTATCTTTTTCTTGACCATAAAACCATCGTAATATTTTTGTGTATTACAGATTTATTGAATCTTTTTACAATACACATTTAATAATATTCTGTTGATCACAAAGAATGTGATGGGCTGTTCGTATGGAAGTGTGTCCAATTGATGACAGGATACCGAAAATCATGACGAAGTGGGTGAAACGGTGATAGAAACCAAGAGGAAGAAAGGAGAAGAGGTGGACTTTGTGGAAGAACATTGGAGCAGGATGGAAAGACTTGAGTACTAGAGAAGAATAGCTAAGGACAGTACCTAAACGAAGACAAAATTAATTTTTGAAACCTTTATAAGACACTTTTACATACTAGTTACTCGTACATTGGAACGATGGGAAGACAGTTTTTTTACAAGCTCGTAGACTTTATGGACTTCTGACCGACCAACATGCAACATCTTCTACCACCATATATTTAAACCTTCCCCGGTACAAAATTTCCTCTCTATTTCACATGCTGCTAATTTCGGGCGTCCCACAGGAATCGGTTCTGAATCCAGCATTGTTTTTGTCAAAAATTACTAACCTTTTGTCATGTGCTCCAACCAACCATTGTTACGCGTTGATAGAACAGTAATCAGTACATCAACACGGGCATGTGCCTAGCATGGTGGTCGAAAAACCCCAATTTATGTAATAAAAAAATCAATGAATAAAGAAAACTAAAAAAAAAACAATATTTTTGTCAGTAATTGTTTGTAAAGTCTTTAAGTAGGTACAAGAAACACGTATTTAACACCCTAGCAGAAGATAGAGGAAAATTGTTTTGTTTTTTGTATATATCGTGATTTATTTTTGGGATATGTATTTATTTATTTTTATTTGTTAGGAACAATTACAGATTAATAACACTACATGCATTAAAGAAAAAAATTATAATAATTAGGTTATAATCCAATACAAATTTTCACATCATGCCCAAATAATAAATAAAAAAGTCAATAATTATTACTTTTTTACCTAATATTATAGAGATAGGAACTACATAAACTGATATACTGTCTAATACTCTGTAATATATAAAAGATACAGATAAGATAAGATAAAAAAACAAGAAAAGTAGAAAGAATAAATATATTAAAATAATAATTATGAAAACTAAGAAACACCAGACGTAGGGTCGAGAAATAATATATATATATTAATAAAAAAAACAAGTAAAAATAAAATAAAAGTAAAATGATAGTAATCACAAAAAAAAGAAAATAGTAAAATATATTGTACGCATACCTATAAGTACCCATTACATTATTTTTAAATTTTAAAATACATGAAAAAAGTACGGTATCAATTTTTTTGTTTAGTTAGAATGAATTAATCTACGTGTATTTAGAAATGATTTGTTTATTATAAAGCTCCATTAACTGTATGTTTGAAAGAGCTTAAAGTACACAACAAGACATCAGTATCGATAATTTTTTTGTTATAATGATTGCAATTTCTCAATAAGAAAGAATTTTTCCTGAGTGAATTTTGTTGAAGCAATTTCGACATGAAACAATGATATTATGCTGTGTTGTGCTTCCTCCTTCTTTAGTCAATGTTTTGGATAGCATTACAGTGTCCATCATCAGCCCAGATGTGAGTGTCATATTGTTAAAATATGATGTCACCACAATAACGGCTTTTGGTCACTTTTTTCGTCATGTACTTATTTGAAAATACTTTTGCGCAAACATTAGTAAGTTTGGCGCTAGCTAATATTTGCACACCATAAAAAAGATGCATATTTCTTTTAGTTATGTATTTTATATCCGTCAACTGTCTAAACGTTTTAAAGCCTGTTGGTCGGGACCTGTTAAGTTTTTTTCAATTTTTTCCAAAACGATTCCGTTATAATTTACAGCCAGTACTGTACTCGTTCTGTATGGACCAAAAAGATCTCCCGCAGTCTCTGGTAACCTGGCAACAAAGCTTCTATAGCACCTAACTTAATGGCCTTTCGCCAAATAGGACTTGTGAAAAAACACTTTGCTCGATGGCGCAACAATTATATGAATCAAATTAATAATATCCTATATAATACCAGCGATTGGCAATTGGCGGCCCGCGGGCCAGATTCGGCGCGCGAAGTGCTCCCGGGAGAATCTCTGAATGTGAGCTTTATAATTACTCTGACAATTCACAATTACGGTATCGTGACGGCAAAAATGCAATAAACAATCGTTCCTTATCGCCATAATGCTGCAGCTCTTTCAAAAGATGAGATACACAATGTATATTTTTCATGCATTTCTCTCACACAGCGTAACGTCTCTGTAGACCCCTACAATACTACTAGCCGTGACGATAATGTTGAAAGTATGGAATTTGAAAGTAGTTAAAGCAGTAGTAGTGGTAGTAAGGATAATATTGAAGTGTAAGTGAATTCCAAAAATTAAAAAAACGTCAAATGTCAATGCCCTTATGGTTTTGTTCTTAAACGTATAATGCTGCCGTTCTTTCACTCTTATCTGCAGAGGTATGCCACAATCGGATATGAGGATCGGAGGCTTACTATATTTTTTCAACTATTTGGTTGTGTCATTTCGTCGGAAATCGCAGTAGTTCCAGTTGTTTTCTGACTGTTTTTGATCAGCCATGCATTTTGGCAAGCTGCATCTAAACCAAAATCAAACAGAGGGAACCACCACTATTTGCCGCGAAGAGCTACCCTCACGGAGTGAACGCTTTCGTCAAAACTGTCTACCCCACCCATGTACTTATTGTACATCTTGATAATTGCTGGGCTATCTACTTGAATTTTTGCCCGTTTTTTTATCCACAAATCTAACTCGTTCCACTTTCGAGATGGGATTCAATCCATGGCAGTTAGATGCAATGGTGACGATACTATTTTCATGCCATCATTAATGATTTTTTCAGAAACTTTATGACATAGCTTACCTCTTGGCTCTTTTTCATGTCATTTGAGTATGGCAAATTGCAGTTCTTCAGACGGTTTTCCCGAATAGTACCTGTACCCCCAGCATTCTGCTCTCGAAATTATTTATATTTAGAAAATACTTCTTCTTCACGGTCTCCCTTACCACAAGAAATAAAAGTATTGCTGAGACTTTTGTACCATTTTTTTAGTATTGTCTTTTCTCTTTTTTTTCTTCGGGGCAGGAACGTCGATTTCATCTTCTTCTTCCAAGTCATGTGCACTATTTCCTCTAGAGGTGGAAGGTATTTTTTGGAATTCTACTATAGATCGAAACAGGCGACTGGGAAGATGAAGAATATTAGCCAATTTTTCATCTCCACCATCTTCGTCCATCACCACACCGTCATCAGAAGGAAATAAAATAATTTCGCTTGGGTCCTCCCCGGACTGCAATTCCTTCACAACCTCATCTAACTTCAACCTGTTATAAGTAAAGCAAATTCTAAAACACCATCACAACATAGCGTTAAGGCCAAAATGTAAACAATAGTCTAGTTATTTATTACTTAGAATGATTTTCGAATAATAGAGTCATTACACCAATAGAATAGTTACAATGCCCAGTGTCAACCACAGGTGACACGGCATTTTTCCAACGTTGTAACAAACATTCTATAAATTATTTTTGTCTAAAAAAATATTTTATCTATAGCTTATTTATTCATTTATTGCATATAATAAGAAAAAAAATAATACTTACTGGTTAGGCATATTTTATTTCACTTTACGTCGCAAGAGATCACCCAAACTCAGACTGCTCCAATTTCGAGTGAAACATGAGAATAAATTTGACAAATGGTATGTGGCTAGTGTTGCCAGAAAAAAAATGACGAATAGAGTTACTACTTGCCTTTACTATGGTAGTAGTGGAATTTAAAAATAAAATTTCCATGTAGTAGAAAAAAAAATTAAACTTCTGTCACCTACAGGTGAAACTGGGAATTGAAGAGTTAAACACTAAATAATAACAACAGTCGAAAATGAAACAAACGGAAAACAGCCACACGTATTTTGTGTCTCACCATTATTTAATGTGTAAGAAAGAGCTGCAGCATTATAGCGAAAAGAAACGTGTATTCATTGCCTTTTTACCGTCACAGTACCGTAACCGTGAATCTTCACGGTAATTACAAAAGGGCAAGGTGGTGTGTTTTACTTTTTTATGTAGAGCGAAGGGGGATATTTAATGGGCGTTGAGCCAGATAAGATTGATAACCTCTGCACTATACGATATTCCTAGGCAAGACACGAAGCACAATGACAACGGGCGATCAGACGGGCAGTCACAAGTGACGTCGACAGTCGAATGGCCAGCTAAAAAAAGGCATATTAATATCACCAAAACTAATTGCCGACCGCTGTCCCGCACCATTCAAATACGATACTTGCGAATCAATCGAACATTTATAACACTGTTGTAACTGTGTGGAAAATGAATCAGGTCTGCAAAAACTGTAATATGTTATAATACTTGTTAAAAAATAGAAAGGAGACTTTGTACGAAACCTGCTAGATTTAAAACATGAGTCACGTTGTAAGAAGTCAGCAGTTTACGCAAGTAAGCTCAAACATCGTAATATTTAATGTGATTCTTGTAATGCTGAAAGGCCAATGAAACGATTTGTTCGTTTCTGGCTAATCGTGATAAATTTAAAGATATTGTTTTGAGAAGTATTAGAATCTTTGGAGTAATTTGAGAAAAAGGTGTCTGGTTGATTATGAATAAAATGAGAATACTGCACTGATCTGAACTGTCCGGAGCAAGTGATACTATGGCATTCCCAATTTGGGTAGATATGTTGTAGAGCTAAAGGCAGATTAGTTGGAATGGATGTGGGAAGGAGGACAGTTGGAAAGTACGTGACTATTTGTGATGTATAGGATTATATATGTAGTTTCAACATCTTTCAACAGATGTCGTTAGTATATACGTAGTTTTAAGGTGTCTTAACAGATGTCAGTTGGTTGGTGCACGTGACAAGAGGTTAATAATGTGTAGCAAAAATAACGCAGGTTTCAGAACCGATCCCTGTGGGACCCCCGAAATGAGCAAAATGTGCAAAAGAGACACAATTTTACGTCGGGGAAGGATGGAAGAGGAAGATGTTGCATATTGGTCTGGTCAGAAGTCCATAAAGTCACGAGCTTTAACGGTATCTCAATTTGATCCAAATATTTGCCTTATTGAGGCTTAAATAGAGAACCACGATATCAGGCGAGTGTAGGTGAGACTGTGATATTTTGCTAAATGGAATAGTTATTTCCTTTCAAATATTCTATGGTTTGTTTCTATGTTAACTAGCCGTCCATAATGGAGTACTGGTACATATCCTGATGTATGACAGTGAGGCATGGAACTGGTAAAGGAAGGATGAAAGTAGACTGAATGCTGTAAAAATGACATACCTGCGGCGGATGTGTGGTAAAACCGTATATTATGATCGTGTGAGAAACGTGGAGATCTGCAAATAATGCAAGGCTGATGTAAGCGTAATGAGAAAGATTAAGAAAGGGATGCTCCGATGGTTTGGGCATGTAGAGCGAATGAACGAGGAAAGGAGTGTAAGGAAAATATATGATGCAAATTTGAATGGTAGAAGAAGTCAAGGACGCCTGAGAAACACGTGGCACGACCAAGTGAATCAGATACTTGAGACGGGCAATGTCAAGAGTCAGAATAATACAAGAGCATGTATGAGACGGTGTATGAATGTAAACGAGGCGAGGAATGTGTGCCAAAACTGAGTTGTTTGGCGGTCCGTCCTATCTGTCTACCCCTGCGGGGAAACGGCGTGATGGTTAGTTAGTTAGTTAGTTATCAACCTGAGGTGCAGTTGTCCCTTTTGCTTAGTAGTTGGGGGAATAAGAGCGAAGTCATCTAGAATTTGCGTCAATTGTGTGGTCTCCATTTTATGCAGTACATATAAACAAAATTGATGTGATAGATTCTATGTTATAATGTGTAGCAAAAACAAACTTCTTGTGTTGTTCTTAAAAGTGTAGCAAAAACAATCTTCTTGTGTTGTAATTAATTCTAAAACGCCGATTTTGGATGCGTCCTAACAAAATTTTACTGATCTAAAATTCTGCAATTTTATAATGATTATTGTCGCGTTAAAAACCAATCTCTCGTCTTTATTGCACTCCTGACACAATAGTCAGATCTTTATTTGGCCACGGGACGGCGCGACAGGTTCCCGCCCCCGCCCTCGGCTGTGACGTCAGCCGCCTGTAGACTAACCTAACCGGCCTAAGATACAGCCTACCTCCTCGCTACGCTCTACTCCTGGTACCTGATACTGGTACATGCCCATTTTCGCTCAGAGGCTGCCTACACCCATATCGCCCACTTCTTTGTCTCCCACGCTATCGACTCGAGGATGTATTGTGGACTAGCCTGTTTCCGAATTGCGATGATTTTAAAGATGGATTCAGATCATAAATGCACACTTTTTTTAGCGATTTTTTTTATGGTTTGAAGAACTACGAGAGTGGTTAGATTTTTGATTCCGGATACAGAATTTGTGAGTTTATGTTTATATGGAAGCGTTTGCACACCGTTCTTAATCCCTCAGGATAATTTATTCGCTTTTCGGAACAACTCATGTAGGGCTCATAGACTTCGATGTGTCTCTCTTACTATCATCCTTAGAAATATGATCTGAACGAGGTTAGAATGAGAAAACACCACGCTTTATATTTAAATCTGAAAGTAAACCGTAAAATAATTAAAACGTTTATGAAACCATAATTTCCACCCGCAATTTGAAAAGAAAGGGATTTTTTTTTTAAATACATTATTACATAAAACGACAAAAAGCGAGTTGACGACAACATTTATGAACAACAACAACAACAACAACAACATATGGCTAATAAAATATGTGTGTGTTTTTATAGTTTTCTTTTTCGGTAATTTAAGTTACAAAAAACGTAAGGTGAGCTATTTTTAAAACTCTTTTATGTTTGCATTCAAAATTTGTTTATTTATTTTTATTTATAAAATTTGAAAAGAATTTCATCACCTTTCAAAAACAGATAATTTACACGTTCTTCGAAAGATCTATTCAAGTTCTGTGTTTATTTGGATTTAATGAAGCAACTGGCTTTTAATGAAATAATAACAGAACTTTAATATAATTTACAAAGAACGAAATTAACTTCATTAAGAAGAAAATTAACTTCAAATATTTGATCATCCTGGACGGGTTATTTTAATAACTGGGTCTTGTAGAGGGTCATGTTGTAGAAGGGAAGAAACACTGAGGCCAGCAAGTCGATCCACAGCCGAGCTTTTGAACTCAAGATCAAGTGATCCGTTCTATATACGATAACAGAACTCGAATAGAACCTTTACAGAACTTGAAAATTCGCTTTGAAATTTGACGAATTGTTGAAATTTTATGAAACAGCTGGCCCTTGAGGAAACTGGACGGCGCTTTGTCCATGCAAACGTAATCTCAAATTTCCTCTCTGGATTTTGACACTAGTGCAAACATTTTTTAACATAATATAGATATCGACCACTGGCGAGTTCGTATGTTTTGCTTTTTTTGATAAATTACTTCTTACAGGAGTTAGGAGCCTCCAAAATTCGTTAAAATTGCTTGGTTTGAACCTGATCAACAAACGTTCAGTATACAAACTAGACAATATGTGGCAAAACGTACAGACATAGAGTATTTTCTTCTAATTCAGTTAGTAAAAAAATATTTCAAATTCATTCAATTTTGGATGAGAAAAATGGGGAATATAAAACCTCGATTTTGATGATTTTATTTAGATATTATCAACCTGAAATGCAATTGTCCTTTTCGATCAGTCTTCAGGGGAAAAAACGACCTATTCAATTCAAAATATTATAACTTAATATATAAAGAAGGCTTCCTTTTAGTCATAGAGCAATGCACGCCATTAGTATCTACCTATCTACCAAACAACCAGGTAACAAAACGTTGATCTAATTGATTTTGGTGTCTTAGTCTCTCGCGAAAGATGATTGGTAATTTTTTCATCTAATTCGATCACCTTTATTACATTATAAGCACCGCCTACTGCCTTTGTACGGTTTTTTTCTACCACCCGGTACCTGCGCAGAAACCTGGAGTTTTTTGGGACACCTATTACTGAGGCTATGTCCAGTGTAATTAATAAAGGCAAATTAGATTTTGAAGAGAAGTCATTTTTAATTAGGAACCTACCTATCTATCTAACGGTTATTTTTATTTTTTTTTTTTATACCGGTACTCTTTTATGGTTCGTTATATTTTGTATATATAATATAAGTAAATGAAAATATTGGAATATTTATTATGGATAACTTGATACAGACAAACTCGAGCCGATTCACAAGATCTACATTACAACATACATTCCACCAACCTACAACTAAAACGACCTTTGGACAAAGAAATATGCAATACTTCTCTATAAAATTATTTAATTTACTCCCTCTTGCAATTAAAACCATTAAAAAAATAACCAACTTCAAAAGAAGAATAAGGATATTGATTATGGACATGGGAAAGAAGAATGTAGATACAATTTTGCAACCTAACAAAGATTAATGCTTGTATCTTAGTTTCTTTTAAATTTAACTTGATAATTTTCCTCTGTAATATTTTAACATATATATAAGTATATATGTACATATATTTCAATCAAGAAAACTTGTACAATGTGTCCTAAGAACGAGGTACCCCAGTAAGAACACATTTTTCTCAAAAAAAAACTGTAAAACTAAATACATAAATAATAAAACATTAACTTCACAGAGAGGTCCTCCACAGAGAGAGAAACACAGAAGCCGTTGTTGAACTCAAAAATGAGTCGTAGAAGCGACCCGTTCTCGTGTGATATATTATGATTTATTTTCGGTTTTGCCCAATTTGAGTGTTTGTGACCATTTTATAAATCCGATAGGAACTGGTTCCAAAAATAGCCGGTTCCTCGGATCCACTGGGATCCAGTGACAGGAACGAAGCAACCGCGACAGGTAATGACGTCATATTTAATAAATAGCTGCGTGGTATTATAATTCACAACTCACAACTGCCAGTTACAATAATAATCATATTATCGACAATCTCTCCATATCCAGAGAGATACACGAAATTGCAAATCCAGTAGTACTTACGCCTATACCAAGGGATGCTAATCATACTAGCTGTTAACGTAAGTGGCGCCATCTTTTGGAATTTCTTTAATTCGGTTCTATTACAAAAGTACATTTGTATACAAACTCCGTGTACGAAAACGATTTTTTGTAAGGCGTCAAAGTTGCATTCTTAGCCAGATTCTTAAATTTCAACCGTACAAACTCTAACGTATTAATACTGTTTGATATTATTTTATAACACTGTTGAAATATCACAGGATGCTGTCCAATGCACAGTGTAGGTACATATTTGTACATAGATAAAATAGCTTTTCAATGGGTCTTACTAATAAATTTTGTTCGGTTGTGTAAAATTTAAAACACCTTTTTCAAGTGATAAAATCAAATGTTTCATATATATTATGCATGTAATAATTACGGATATCAATTTTGTTTATATTTTGTACAAATAAATTTCCAATAATTTTTTTTTTAAATGAACACAAGCCATAAGCAATAAACGGTTAATTAACATATTTTAAATTTAAAAAATCTTACCTTTATATATCTGGTAATCGAAATATCGTCAAAACACAAAATATTAATGTTTTAATTGCATAAATAATTTTTTATCACTTCACACTAAAAGTCACCACTTAAAAAACACTTACTTCGTTGATCCAGAACTGAAAACCAAAAAAAAAAATAAATCATTAATAATTTTTCATTGAAATTACAATAAATTTTAAAATTAGTAACATTTTTTCACAGTTTTTCTTCTTTTATTATTCAAGCATTCATTACATTATTAACTTATTCTAGAAATTCTATATAGAAAAGGTGGTTGAAATTTCATGACGCCAGAACACACATTAGACATACCGTACATAGAAGTATGTGCCTACAGCTTTTCTGTATTTACAGTATGGGATAGTAATAAGGTACATAAATAACAATGTCATAGTTCTGTAAACAGAAGAACTCGCGTCCAAAAGTATATTCCTAATTTTCTCTTATTTATTAAATCAAAACCAAAATATCCTCTCAAATCACAAGATTTATAAATATTAACGGGGATATTTTCACAAACTAAATATCATTAAAATGTGTGCAAGATTTAAAGTTTATTTTTTTTATTCTGATGTTTTAAAAGCGTGTAATTTTTATATTTTCATTCATAATTATTGATTTGAAAAATCGCATATTCCGAAACCGTCATACTGACTTTATGGTCAGTATGACGGTTCCATGCCAACTCAACACCTCTTTAAAAAGTCATTAAAGCTGTGAAATTTTTTTATTTAAAAATAGCCCATGACCCTAACCTAACGTAACCTACTTAACCAATTTTTTCATCACTTTTAATAAATTTTCAAAGGGGGTTCTTAGTTGATTTCATTCTGAGTTGTCCGGTCATCCATTATGACATAGAAACCGCCACTGTCTGGTAAGACAGCTGTCACCAACGTTGCCCGGCGTGACGTCAACGCCGCCGAATTGGCGAATAAAAATGAACATGTCGTTTGGCAGCAAATCAAAAATGGCACATATTAAACGGATGTAGAAAACAATTATTATAAGCAATATTTATCAGCCTGAAACACTCATCTACATTGAAAAAATCTTCCGAGAAAAGATACTGGCCGCCAACGGGACTCGAACCCGTGACCCTCTGATTGCCGGTCAGGAGCTCTGAACCACTGAGATATGGCGGCTTATCTAAAACCCGCCAAATAATTCAATACATACTAGTGTTTCATTCGATAATTACATACTTCTTATTACATTTTTCCAACTGAAAACAACCAACTTTATTTTTTGTATGTGTTTGTGAATGTAGAAAATTTATTCATTTACAAAAAAATTAAATAAAAATGCTGTGATTATCATAATTTTTATCCTTAAATTTATACGACGAGAATGCCAGCATTCTTATAAATACCAACCAGGAATTATTAGATTCCTGGTCAAATAAAATTCTTCACGCAAAACACTTCAATTATCTCAACCAAACATATGTTGACAAATTTTCGTCAAACAAATGGTTGAGTATTGGAGAGTTGAGCGCAGAAATAGAAGGCTTTATGCTTGCCATACAAGATAGAGTCATTAATACTAAAAATTATAGGAAGCATATCATCAAAGATGCAAATCAAATTGATGATTTATGTAGAAAATGTTAGGCTTTTCCGGAAACTATAGAACATATTATATCGGGATGTTCTGTATTAGCGCCGTCCGAGTATACATTTAGGCACAATCAAGTTTTAAAAATAATTCACCAAAGTTTGGTAATTAAACATAACTTGATTGACTGCCGTAATGTACCATATTATGAATATGAACCAAATTCATTTTTAGAAAATGAATTTTATAAAATTTATTATGATAAAACTATTCTGACAGACAGAACAATTAGTCATAATAGACCCGATATAGTTTTACATGACAAAATTAAGAAAATAACTTATATCATTGATGTCGCTATTCCAAATTCTTGTAATATTCAGAAAACTGTTTCTGAAAAAATTAGAAAATATACAGATTTAGGAAATGAAATTAAAAGAATTTGGCATTCTCAGACTATAAAAATATTACCATTTGTTATTTCGGCTACTGGCATTATACCTAGCTCTCTCATTCAAAATTTAGGCGTATTAGATTTGTCAAAAAATTTGTACATAAAAATGCAAAAGTCGGTCATTTTAAATACATGTAGGATTACGAAAGATTTTTTAAATATTTATATTGAGGGATCAGTAGGATTTATCGGACCAGTTAGGATTTCATCAGAGCCGAACCCTCTGATATGAAAATATCTGGAGTCGGTGAAATATTTTCCCATTATGTTTCTGGTGGATTGACGTATTGTTCTTGTATTGTTTTATTCTTATATAGTGCACTTACATTGCGTTCATTTACTAGATATTCATTTGTGGAAAAGTGTGTGGAAGGGTTTAGTCTTTCATTTGGGAAAGATTCAACCCGGACATAAAATCTGGAGCACCGTATAAAAAAATGGTTTGTTCTACTTGTTCAAAGAAACGATACTATCTCACTCCTTTTTCCAACCCCTCGTCTAGTGGGTAGATACCATAATATTGATGAAAAATGCAAATAATACAAGGATTCAAAATTGAAAAAATAATCTTTACTGAACTATAAAAACGGATACAGAAAGACAGGCGACCAGCACAAGAAAAACGGTCAAGTTAAAACAATAAATTTTACATTAAAAATAATGGGAAATGTTGACTTCGGTTATGTGATCGGTCATCACTGTCATCAGATAATTATTTATAATACTATGAACACATTCAGGAAATATCTGCCATTATATGAATATCTCGGAACATCCACGTTCTTGTGTAACATATGACATTATATTGAACATAATTTAAACGTATGACCAAGTCGTGCCATCGGAAATACTTCCTGGAAACATCGTTGAAATTTGCTTCCGAGAAGATCAGTTCCTTACCAACAAACTGCAGGTGTAAGCATGTCATATAAGAGACATGTTATACGTTGTTTATTGATTCTGTCATATCCATTATATGTAAACACTGAAGAAATAAATCGATAGAAATGTTTCTTATGTGCAGGAACTAAGCCGAATTTTCCTTACTTTTGATTAAATTAATCAAAAAATTTCAACAGGTTGCATTGGTTTGTATGGCCCAATTATTAGGCCAAGTTGATTCGCAGAAATTCACGTGTGACAAGGTCAACGAATGCCATTTTGTTATTTTGACAAGCCTTGTCATAAATTGTAATGTATTGATTTGTATAATTTCACAATTTAATCAATAAAAATAATATGTATAAGGTATATTTGTACGATTCAGAGTGGAAACTACTGTCAGTTTCACCCTGGTGTAAGAACATAATTCAGAATTAAAACGTTGTTTGAAACGGCTTTAACCGTGTTTGTTGACAAGATCTGAATAACCAGGTACTTCCTTACCTTCCTCTTTCTTATCTTTTGCCCTTCTCCATTACTTTCAACCTCACAACATACCCCAAGTGGGGATGCAATAGACTTATTCAGTGGTATTCACATAAAAAATGACCAGCTATTCAATATTGCTTTGTACGGACCAATTACTAGGATTAAAAATTTAATTAAATAAAGACAACATTAGCGAAACTCCTTCAAAGCAAAGGACCTTCCGCCTTGTGGGTTTTCCTGGGTTTGATTCCCAGAGGTGCCAATATCTTTTTCTGATTTTTTTCTGTCTCCAGATTTTCGATTGAGTTTCGCTAATATTGTCTTCATTAAAATATTACAATTTTTTACGTTTTACTCATAAAGTTAAAAATAAAAATAGAAGGATTTAAAATGTCTCGTTAAGGTGAATCAGTGTAGATAACATTTCTATGAACTTGACTTGTTCAGTGATTCCGATGAAACTGGTTATTCGAACGTGTTTAGAATCTATTTTCAATAAGTCATCTTCGTAACTGCAAATTTACCGATGCATGATGACGCCATCTAATTTTGAAAAATAGATAATAATTAGTGATTAGAGGTGAATATTCCCTTGTGCTCATGTCTTTCGACGATGACCCGACAGTTGATCTCCCAAAAGTTGATCCCTGGACAGTTTATCCTATGACAGTTGATCCCCTGACAGTTTATCCCATGACAGTTGATCTCCCGAAAGTTGATCCCCTGACAGTTTATTCCATGACAGTTGATCTCCCAACAGTTTATCCTATGGCAGTTGATCCCCAGACAGTCGATTTCTCACTGTTGATCATTCGACAGTTAATCCCTCGACAGTTGATCCCCTGACTGTTGATCCCCGACAGTTAATCCCTCGACAGTTGATCCACCGACAGTTGATCCCCGAAAGTTGATCCCCTGACAGTTTATCCCATGACAGTTGATCTCCAGACAGTTTATCCCCCGACAGTTTATCCGCCGACAGTTGATCCCCTGACTGTTGATCACCGAGAGTAGATCCCCAAACAGTTGATCCTCTGGCAGTTGATCCCACTACAGTTGATCCCACGACAGTTGACCTCCCAACAGTTTATCCTACGGCAGTTGATCCCCAGACAGTCGATTTCTCACGGTTGATCACCCGACAGTTGATCCCCGAAATTATAATTATTATAAAAGTATAAATTTTGTTGTATTATTTACCATTTTCAAGCCTAAAATCGACTTCAAAAATACATTTAATAATAAGTTGGTATACCTAGATATCAAACGAATTTATTTATAGTGTCGATTTTTTGTACTAATACCTACGCTGGTATATACAGTATATAGACAAGTGCAATTTAATAAAAATATGTTTAAACTTTTGTTATTCAGCGGTACATCCTCTCTGCACACCCATTCGGGGACACTTAGCTATAATTGGTGTAAGTAGGACCGTAATAGAAATAAATTTATCTTAAATATTTCAGAAAATATAACAAAATATTCGCGTCTTACCACGCGTTCTGTTTTCATACGAATCTTAAATTTGGATTTGGGGCAAAATACCCAACAAAACTTTAAAAATATTTTTTAATCAAAAGGTACAGCAAATATCTAGTAGATACAAATATTTACTACTTTATTTATTTGTGTTTTAAATAAAAATAAAATAGGCCATTAGCGAATTGAATTTTTCATGATTTTAGAGGTAACTTTGGCAATTATTTTTAAAAATTATTTTGCTTTATTTACTGTATAAAAAAATAATAATAATACTTAATTAAGTATAAAATAAATTAAAAAAAATATCTTAAAAAGCATTTTCATGGACATAAATTTAAATTACAAAAACAGATTCATGTTACAACTCAAATTTTTCGTCCATGAATGAAAATTTCCACCCAAAAAATACATTTTTTCCATGTTTTATTTGATATTTCATTATATTTACAAAAATGGTAGGGTAAAATAATGTTTTTACATAATTGTCGTTAACTCGCAATAATTGTCAAAGTTGCTTCTAAAATCAAGAAAAATCGACTTTTTTAGTGACCAATATTTTTTTATATAATGAATAACAGATCACTTTATATAAACCAATACATTATAAACAATATCTACATGTTTCGATAACAATGTTATCTTCATCAGGATATGTTAATATAATAATGATGAAGATAACATTGTTATCGAAACATGTAGATATTGTTTATAATATAGTGGTTTATACAAAGTGATCTTTTATTCATTATATAATTAATGATGCCACAAGTGATTTGGCGAAGTTTGAAGAAATATTTTTTAATTCGAAATAATACAAATACATAAAGTAGCATATAATGTTAAAACTTTTGATTAAAATATAATTTTTTTAATTTGGTTTAGTATTTTGGCATTAAATCCAAATTAAGTTTTGTATGAAAAAGACAACGCAGCTGTTCCTCTTAATGAGAATGACACTTTTAGTTTCACAGCGAGTTCCCGGCATGCTTTGCAATGCCACTTAATAAATAAATAGTGTTTCCTTGCGTGTCCTTTCCCATTCTTCTCATTCCCCTTTTGCCTCCCCTTCCTCTCCCACATCCCCTTCCCCCCACGCCTTCCCAGTCTTCCCACTCCACTCTGTCCCGCAAACCCCCCTCCCGCGTTTCTCCTCCTCCTCACGCGTTCCATGCATTAAGTCCCGGTACATTCAGTTTTCAAATAGCTCGCGTGCCACCTATTGCAATTTTTTATGCAAACTTCATGCCAGAGCTCATCCGTATATATAGAATCCATCGCGGGCATGCTCACATCAAATCCCCAAAGTTTCATTGCAATCGGATGAATGGTTTAGCAACGCATAAGGAACAAACATACAAACCTACATGTAAGCAAGCAAATATACATGGATCTTTATATATATTAATTTTTCGGATGGGTTTTTGAAGTTTGTAGCAAAAATCTATATCAGTAGAATGGCAAAGGATTATTGAATAATAATTTGATATTTGAGGGAGATGTGGGTGGTAGAATAAGTCGGGGGCGTCCGCTGAAGCAAGTTGAAAAAAGGTCTTGAAATCGACTGTCGGTAGCTTAAGATAAACTATGATCTCATGTCTCGTGGAGGACAGAACGGGGAACAAGTAAAACCCGTTGGCGAGCACATTTAAAGTACATTATTTAGTATTCACTATTTATTTGTTAATGCCATTTTTAGGGAATTTCACATGAAAATAATAAACATTTTTTATATTTCTTGGACATACTATCTAATAACTTCAAGACTAAACTTTGGAGAGTTGTTGTTCCCCCGCCCGCGATGGTTTCTGTATATAGTGGTGAGCTCTGGCGTTATGAAATTATGTCCCATATCTTATATCTTTCATCCGATTCCAATGAAACTTTTGTGAGTTGTGCGCACGCCCGAAAGGTTTATGAGTATAGTGATGAGCTCTGGCGTTATGGAATTATTTCCTATACTATTCATCTGATTGCGATGAATCTTTGGCGAGATGTTGTGCGCACGTCCGCGAAGGTTTCTATATACACTGGGGAGCTCTGGCATTATGAAATTTGCATGAAAAATTCAAAAGTGTCGAGCGAGATGTTTAAAAAAATTGTGTATTTCATATAATTTAGCAGCAGGGAGGAAAGGAGAAAGGGGAGGGAAAGGGGAGGCAGAACGGGAACGGGGACGCATGGGAAAGGACACGCAGGAAGAAACAATTTCTTTCTTATATGTATAGCACTGCAACGCACGCCGGGTGCTCGCTAAGTATTAATAAATGCATGACGTAGTAAGAATATTATAATATACCTGTGTTTTTGTGACCTGTTGCGCAGTAACGATGCATTAAATTTGCCATTCTATAATTATAATGATTATTAGCTAGATTCATTGAAAAAACTTTTACTAGAGCACACCTGTACTTGTAACAATCGTAACAAAGGACTTGGGTAAATTGGACAATCTAATTGAGAAAAACATTGATGCCAGAATTATACTATTGACAATAAGCGTCATTCTTTTTTACGTGAAAGCTTCTTTAACACCTTTGTGATTTGAAACTCCATGAAACGGAAACAAACGACACTAAAAAGAGACAAACACACGCATATATATGATTTAGCCCGCGAGAGATTGAGATAGCAATTAAAATATTTATTTAATTCACGGATAGGTTCTACAAATCCACGATACGCAAGTCTAATTTAGTCTAGTATAGAATAAAGCGCTAGGCCACAGCTTAGCTCTTAGCGGCCAGAAATTCAACTGACCATGAATCGAATAATATCAAATCCAAAAAAAATAAGTATTTTCATTTTTGTAAAAACAATATCCAATCTTTAAACCACTCCAAAATAAACAGGCAAAAGAAAGCGACATCTAGAGACTCCGAATAAGAAAACAAAAATACTAATAAGATGAACTAATGTATAAGAAAAAGTGCACAGGAATTCGATAGAAAAATTTGGAAAAAATCATCCTTCACATTGATAAAAAAACCCCATTTTTGTCTACTGTAGTTTTCTGAAGAGTTCACTACTACCGTGTGTGAATTGCCTATATATTGCATATATAACAGTCTAAATTCTAAATAATGAAAATTAACAAAAATGTATGTTTTTACACTTTGATTTATGATATTATGGCCTGTTTTTTTTTCATAGGTTATATTAGGCCAAAATTTTGTATAGTTGAAGTAAAAACAAGTTCAAAATGTGTATTTTTTTTATAAAGCACATCCTTAGAGTGAAATAATCCAGTCTAACAAATCAGAACTTTAAATAATATTCTATTCAAAGAGAAGATGCAATTTTCAAAAACAAAAAAATATCGTAAATATGTTTTTCATAAGTTTTTTTTACATTTACTTTTTTACATTTTTTTACATTAACTCCACAAAGGAAGCATTGAGGAAAATAATTTCTTTACGACTTCATCTTTGAGGATGCTGTGTGTAGGGTCTATTTGTGAAAAGAAAGAAGTGAACCGGGGTCTTGAAGAGACACAGAGGCTAGCAAATCGTTCCACAGCCGAGTTCTTGAACTCAAGAACGAGTCGTAGAAGCAAATGATTTCTCTCAAGGCCTACATAATCTTTGGGGATGCTGTGTGGAGGGTCTTTTTGTGGAAAGAAAGTAGTGAACTTGGGTCTTAAAGTGACCCATGTTGTAGGAGGGACGAAATACAGAGGACAGCAAATCGTTCCACAGCAATTTAACTCAAGAACGAGTCGTAGAAACGACCCATTCTCATGTGTTAAATTACTGGGTAATGACGCTAGTTCCTAGGAGCATCTTCCTATAAAATACAGGTAGAACAAGGACAGATTTGCTATCCGCTTGTTAAGATGGGATTGTATTGAATAAAAACATTTGAAAACAATTTTATCTAATTTTATATAAAAATGATATCGTCCCCGTAAATAAAATACTATTCTCTCATAAAAATGGTTACACGACAAATCAGAATAATGCAACTTCAACACCCCTTTTAAAATCCATTAAAAGTGATGAAAAATATAATTGAAAAATAGCCCAAAACCTAACCTAACATAACCTATTCAACCATTTTTTTTAATAAATTTTAATGATTTTTCAAAGGAAGTGTTGAATTTGCTTGATTCTTAGTTGTAATTCATCCATAAAAATATAATATTCGATTTAAGGTCTTTTTTATTTAGCTAGGACCTATTTTCAAGATTGATTTTATATTCCAGAGTCTAGCATTAATAACTAAATTGTCCAAACCAAACTGATCAAACATAAACTTGCACATTAATTCATTTAAAATACCAATACAAAATCACTTTTACACTCTCCTCGCACAGAATATTATAAACAAGGTTATACTGCATTGCTTAACATAAGAAAAAACTTAAATGTCGAACTTAATACATAGAAACAATATTATTTGATCAAATACACACCAACAAAAACAGAAACGAAAAAATTAAACAAAACGCGCGAAAATCTATTCGATTTTTAAATCCGAAACGTCACTTTAAATTCAAATATCGAACTGATTCTACAATTTTTTTTATAATTTTTGTTTGTATTTTATTTCGTATTTCGAACACATTCCCACCGAACCGATTACTAGACCCAACTGAATTCAAAGAGAATGAACCAAAGGTATTTACGTAAAAACCTGAATTTTCCAGTAATCTACCATTTAAAAATGCACACTTCATAGAAAAATCTAATCGTTCATATGGTAGCGTAATTATTTTGCTTCGATTTGGTTTTGTGCCTTTTTTGTGCACATTTTCAGCTGCACGAATTGTTTGAACATTTTGAAACACACCTCATAAAGAGTGAATCGAGTCAGGATCCATCTTAAAAGTCGTGATAAATTTAACTAGGCGCGTTACACTTTGTAAAAAATTTGCACCCAATACAAGAAACGAAATTAATTCTGCTGTACTAATCATTAGATCTTTTTATAAAGTGGTATTTTATTAATTGTATCAAAGTGTTGTTTTTACGCGATTTTGAGTCAAGCCTTTAAGATGGACTTTAATGAACGAAAAGGTAACAGGTTGCTATGAAATTGGTAGAGAAAATTGTAAAAAGGGATCTAAATAAAATACATTTTATAGAGTGCTTTCAGCAATGAGTATCAATCTTTTTATAAAGTGTTCACAATTATACAAATTACTATTATTAGCGTAGATAAAGGCCGTGCAACGATTTTCACAGGAATAGGAAATGTGACTTGGTAAGAAAGGTGTATTTTAAGTATTTTTTTTAATGATTTGGTTGGATTTTTTGGTTAGGTGGTGTCGTTTTGTTGACCTTTTTATAAAATTAGTTGCTCCGGTGTAAAAAAGGACGCAGATGAAAGGGAGCATGTATTATAAAGTGCGGCCATACTAGTTTTAGCAAAAGGAAAATGGTATTGGGCGAAGTTTCTCAAAATGTTAGAAAAAAATTTGACTTTTACTGAATATCTTAGCAAAATAGCAGAAAAAAATACAAGTGTGAGTTCACACGCGGAGAAGTGAACCCTTCAGAAAACTAAAGTAACATGACTCAATTAAAATATTGATTCATTTAAAATAATATATAGTACAAGAGTGGCACGTTCCAGAGTAAAATATATCTACTCTCAGTATCGCCCTGGTCTAAAATCACGTAAACTTTGCTCGAAATGCCAGATCTGAATAGCCAAGTTCCGACTTCCATTGCCACTTCACCAACTTACTCTTTCCCATCTCCTTCCTCTCCCCACTACATTCAGTCTTACAACACACCCAAATGGGAATGACATACTGGATGCCACACCACATCAATGGCTTCAGGCGGGAGCAGTTGGGACTGTTGCGTGGTATTCACATAAAAAGGGATATCTAAAATTTGAATCAAGAAATCTGAGCTCTGGCGTTGTGAAATTTGTACAACTTCTGAATTTTCTGAATCTGTGGGAATTAAATATTATTCTAAATAAATATTTCTTCTTCAATCTTTGCTAATAATCTTTTTGGCGTCATTTTTTATTAAATAAAAAAAAACTTTATAAAAATAGAGCAAACTTTGTAAAATTGTAATATTAGAGTTAAAGAACATCTAAGGTGAATAAACAGTATTAATTATTCAGAATTTTGCCAAAAACTTTTGGTTTGGCTTCGCCCAGTTTGAGTTTGATTGGTGATCATTTTATAAATCCGATAGAAACTGGTTAAAAAATAGCCGGTTCCTCGGATTCACTGAGTTCCAGTGAGAGCTAGTCACCGGGACAAAGTAACCGCGACAGGCTATGACGTCATGTGTAATACATAGCCGCGTGGTGTTATTATTCACAAATGCCAGTTTTTTTTTTTTACATTAACTCCACACAGGAGGCCCTGAGGAAAATAATTTCCCACGGGGCCTATGTCATCTTTGAGGATGCTGTGTGGAGGGTCTTTTTGAGGAAAGGAAGGAGTGAACATGGGTCTTGAAGAGACCCATGTTGTAGGAGGGAGGAAACACAGAGGCCGGTAAATCGTTCCACAGCCGAGCTGTTCAACTCAAGAACGAGTCGTAAAAACGACCCGTTCTCATGTGACTAATGTCAACCGTGTACAAATGTTAAGCGCGTGTTTGGCGTGTTTCCCGACTATGCACCGGTGCCGAAGGGATCAATGACGCTAGTTCCTCGGAGCATCTTCCATTGTAATACCGGTAGAACAAGGACAGCACTCCCACCTGACGCCTGTGCTCTAAAGATTACAATCCGTCTAATACAATAATATAATAATCATATTACCGTTAATCTCTCCATAACCGGACCGGAGAGAAACTCAAAATTACAAATCCGTAGTACTTATACCTGCCAGCGGCATGTATAGGTAAGCATGCGATCTATTGACGTAAGTGGTGCCATCCTTTGGCATTATTAGCTACTTGATTGAATTCGGTTCTATTGCAAAAGTAGCTTTTTAACAAAATTCAAGTACGAAGATGGTTTTGCGTACGGGACGGCATTAGAGTTGCAGTCTAAGCCGGATTCCGAAATTTCAACCGTTCACTGGCTTATTAATACTGTTGGATTCTTTATAATATTTTGGTCTATAGTTCTTATAGTTCTTATTTGTTTTTTGTTAACATTATTATCCTGACGAAGAAATCTTTTGTTTTGATAATTTTAATAAAATGGTGGTGTGTTTACAATTTCATTTGTTTAAATTTAAATATTTCTTCTTTTATAGTATATTTTAACAATATATAAATTTCAAATTCTCCAAAACAATGAGAATAATACTTTGGCGAAATAGATTTTCAAAAGTACCTAAATAAAATGTTAAAGGAACTAAATTGGCTAACCGTGAAACAGATACTGACCTTGAACACAATGATATTAAATAAATTTTGAATCCAAGATAAATAACATATGTTCATAGAATAGAACGTGATCAGGAAAAATTTCTCTTCTACATAAATTTTCGGTCGTTTTATGCATTCCAATCAAATGAAGATATCCGTCAATTCTTTAAAATCCCGAAATTTAATTGTAGGAGAATTATTTCTGATCAATTGTTATTGTACCGAATCCTAAATAATACGATATCTTCACCGTATCTTTTACAAAAAATAGATATTAGAGTTCCTGGTCGCAATGGCAGAAACGTATCCCTTTTTTATAACAGCCGCTCCAACACCAACTACTTACAAAATGAATTCATACATCGAGCCTGCCACTATCATAACACACACCTCACATATACAGACATCTTCAATATAACTTTCAACAAATTCAAAGCAACACTATCAGATAAATTTAATGCATCACAACACACCACTTAACATCCATATTTATATTGATTTATTATATTATATTCATTTATTATATTATTAATCAGATTTGTTTTTCTAATTTGCAATATATTTACATATTCCCTAATTACATAGATATCATCCTTATACTCCTACAAGATCATAAGCTTACCCTTTATTGTGTTTTTCTATATTTTATGCTGCATATTTAAGTATTTAGCTTCTCCTAACTATTTTTTCTCTTAGTTTTTCTTTATGTTTTAATTTAGCTTCTGTTAACTATTTTTTTCATAGTTTGTCTTTATGTTTTTCTTCTCAGCTAAAAAAAAATTTTATCAGCGAAAACATGTTTTTTGGCTTACTGTTTTATTTCAGCACTATATTTATCCATAAAATAGTAAACAATCTGTTACCAAAATACTTCTCAAATAAAGTAATGTACAACAAAGACATTCACAGACACATCAAAAAAGGACGAGCAAGGATATCAGCCTTCAAAAACGACAAAGCGAATACGTAGAACAGTTTTCTGTACAAAGAGGTACAAAGGGATGAAGTTATATAACACGCTACCAGAAACTTTAAAGTCCACACCAATTGGAAAGTTCAAGATGTATTGTAGGAGCTACATAAAACTAGAAAAAAAACTAGTAAACATAATACGCAATATGAAGTATTATATTCAATAAGCAATTTGTAAACTTAAATACACAAATTACTAAACTAAAAATTAAAAATTAAACACTTGGAAAATCACTGATTCACGAATACATTGATAAATTATAATGTATTTTATATGATAATAATATTATATACTATAATATATATTGTGAACGTGAACTTATATTTCACAACCTATCTGCTGTAGTTTACATACAATTTATTATATCACTAGCGGGAACCCGTGAAAAATCACGGGATATTATAAATGTAAGTTTTTTTTTACATTAGCTCCACATTGGAGGCACTGAGGATAATAATTTCCCTCAGAGTCCATGTCATCTTAGAGGATGCTGTGTGCATAGTTTTTTTAAGGAAATAAATAAGAGGAGTTCTGGGAAAGAAATAGGTATGAGGTCAGTGTGTCCAGGAGTGAATCCGTCCCTCCCACTGTGATGCAAGGCGAAGAGTCGAGTAAGAGTTTGGTCAAAAGACCTCATCAACCAGTCTCTCTCGATCCGGCCAGCCACGCATCAGGTGGGCAAACACCTCGGCCACCAAAAAGTTGACAAATCTCACGCCATGAACCTGAGCAACCCTGCTAAGTCACCAAAGGTAGCGAACCATTTGGGGTAACCTATGGCAGAGGCGTTGGTTGTATGTGAAGCTAAAAGTATATATAAAATACTAGCGATTACCCGACATGCGTTTGCAATGCTACTAAAAGAAAGAAAGCATTTGTGTTTTAATTCTGTTTATTGAAGTGATATTGTAAACATTTCATTTTTTGTTTTTCCGTCTTATGCGTACGCGAATAAATCAGAAGGTTTTCAACGCATGAGCAGGCCACTTACCTACAGCTGTTAGAGTGAAAAGCGTGATTTTCCAAATTAAACTCCTGCTCTCCTCTACCGCTACTGTGTGTCCTTTAACCCTAGAAGCCTAATCTAGGTCATTTTTACCTATTGATCGAACCAACTTAGTACCCGCCAAAAGCCTTAGTAAGTCCCTTCATATTGCAGTTATCGCACTGTTGTAAGTCAATTTTAGATCTATTTTTAGGCTTTTTGTAATTTGATGATGTGTGTGAAAAGTGTTTATAAAGAAAAAATAATTATATAAAACTGTGTAGTTGTTATAAACCATGTATTTGTTAGTAGAAATAAGAAGATTTTATATTTTTACTTTTAAACATTTTTAGTTTAAAAGAAGCAAACCGAAAGGATCTCATTTTGTACGAATTTTTTTATTAATTAGTAATAGTTATTTTTTCAAAGTCTAATAAATAAATATTATTCTAATTATATTTTTTCATTTCCTAAATTATAATACGAATAACTAATGAAAAAAAAATTAATAAAATACACAGAATTAACTATGTTACAAGTGTATTAATTCATGTAGGTAAATTTTACCTATGATTGGATTTTTAGATAGCAAAATTAACAAGTTAACGAACAACTTAGTAAATAAATTTAATATATCCGTTGTTCGTTCTTTAAAAAAAAAGAGTGTGCAATTAAAACGCGGTAGAAGTGAAACATTCAGAAATCTAAAGTAAACCAGAGTGGGGAGGCTACGGAGCACCGCACAAAGTGGAGACCGGTTATACTATCTCATTATCTAAATCCAATAGATGAATGTGTTCGTCTGTCTTTAGTGTCGCAATTTTTTGATTCATCGAGTTTCATCGGTGCTAAAGAAGTTTTCACTTCGAAAGGTGCAAACCAGTAATATTAATTAATTCAAAATAATTAATTGATTTTGCACTTTTTCGCAAGTGCCTCCATTTTACCTGTAGACAGTTTAAACTGTTTTAAATTTGAATTTCGAACATAGAACTAGATCGCCCATGTCGATGTCGTCATTTGACCAATCAGTGAACTCCATAGAGTAAAAGAGATAGAATTAGTTTAAAGGATGCAGAAAAAAATATTGAATCATAACCAAATTAGTAAAGCGTGGAAGATACTCTCAGTATCGCCCTGGTGTAAGACGTAAGACCACCATTCAGAATTGAAACGTTGCTTGAAATAACTTTAGCCGTGTTTAGTGATCAGGTCTGAATAGCCAGGTACTTCCCTACCCTCATCTTTCCCATCTCCTTCCCCTCCCCACTATCTTCAGCCTCACAACATACCCCAATTGGGGATGCCATAGTCTCACTGTTGGCTCCAGACGGGAGCAGCAGGAACTCTTGTGAGGCATTCACAAAAAAAAATAATTATATCTACACCGTTACTTCTCACAATCGTGATTCATTTTTGGGGTATTATGCCGTGCTTTATTGTCGTTCTTCCTGCCTCTTTAGCCAACATTTAGAACATTGTTACCTAAGAGCAAATAATAGTTCCATGATTTTTACCATGTCCATCATCAGAACAGATGTGTCGATTGATGAAATACTTATTATGAAGTGTGTGTTTATTTATGTAGAAATGCGCGTCATTCCTCTTAGGACACTTATAATAATAAGTGGTGTTTGGCGTTTAGTTTTGCAAATTATTTATGTGGATGCTGTGTGGAGGGTCTTTGAGGAAATGAAGGAGAGGAAGTTTTGGGAAGAAAAATGGCATGAATCCGGAGTTCAGTGTATCCAGTAACGGAGTGACGGACGTATGAATCCATCTCTCCAACCGTGGTGCAAGGCGATGTTCCGAGAGAGTCTGAAATGCTGGAGGGATCAAAAGGCCTCCCTCAACCAGTCTCGGTCCAGCCACGCAGTTAGTGGGCAGACGTATCCGCCGCCAAGATCTGGATAAACCTCACCCCATGAACCCGGGCACCCCTGCTAAGTCACCAAAAATAAGAATTACTTGGGGTGACATATGGCAGAAGTTGTAAAAACTAAACGCTAAACACCACATTAATAATCAATGGCGTTTAGTTCTGATGTAGGAATCAAGTGCCGAATACCGTAAAATAATAGGCTAGCACAGTCTCTATTAAAATTAATGGGGTTTTTGGCGTTTAGTTTTGATGTAGTTTGTTTTGACGTTCTTATCGGAAGTTAACTATTATTTTCGGGCTACAGGAACAACTCGGAACTGCACACGTACCAGTCACGTACTCGACTTCTTTCTCTGCTACATCTTGGTCTCGTATCCACAGTGGGAGATATTGTCAGTAAGTCACCACCAAGGAAAGAATTCATAATCTGCTCTTTCATAGATGGCGATAGTATAATTATTTTAGGAAAAAATATTTTTAAAAGTGATGTTTTAACCACTGGAGCGCTATTTGCCACAATACGGCCCTATTTAAAATACCTCGGATTGCTTTGCTGCCAATTTTGGCAAATTTTCACTTATTTGTAGGTAAGTAATTATGTAGAAGTTTACGATTTTAAAATATTGTTTTATACCAACTAACTAACTAACCATCACGCCGTTTCCCCGCAGGGGTAGGCAGAGAGGACGGACCGCCAAACAACTCAGTCTTGGCACACACTCTTTGCCTCACTCACATTCATACATCGTCTCATACATTCTATTCTATTATTCTGACTTTTGACATGGCCCGACTCAAGTATCTGATTTACTTGATCGTGCCATGTCTTCCTCGGACGTCCACGACTTCTTCTACCATTCACATTTGCGTCGTATATTCTTCACATCCTACGAATATGTGGTAATCGACAAAAGATAGGTGAATTCATTGGCTATATAGAACTATAACCAGATTGGATGTCTCCGTATTAAAATTCGGAGGTATATATATATATATTTTAATATGGGCGTAAAATATTCAAAATGATCACCAAAATCTCAAGCAATCGGAGAAAAAATGTTTTAAATTGCGCTGTCGCTCCAGTGGTTAAAATATTAAGTTGAATTAATTGTTTTGCAACCGTACATACGCAATAGGAATGTGATTTTTTTTTAATTGTAAATTTCATGGACACCGATGATACCGCTGTGATTTAAAACTGGATAAAACGAAAAAGTGGCACTCAAAAGAGACAAACACATACATCTACACACGGACGTACAAAATATATGGACATGCCCTTACGTGTTAAAAAAACTTGTTATTTCCCCCTCCCATTGGAACCATTTTTCGGAACCGGCTGGGCGTGTCCGGACCAGTGTCGTGCTCTCATCGTACATTTTACGCACGGACGCTGTATGTCTATGAAACACATACTTAGACATCGAGATACACAGCGACGCGAAACACAAAGCCGCTGTTTACTGGGTCAAGTAAATCATGAAACATTTGTAAAAGTGTCTACGGCAACAAAATATTCCACTATGAAAATACTCTGACCCTTACTTTGCGAATTTGGATTTTACACATCTGTTCATACCGTGGCATGCAATTCGAACTCCCATATAAAAAGGTCTATTCATTCAAAAGCAGATTTTACTATCAAGAACTAAATAGTGATGTTATAGTGCGAGGTGCCTATATACTGTTAGATTGATTTATTGGCGAATCACAAGTCTCTTTCCTCTCTTCGCCCCGCCATAGTTGGTTTTTACCCCTCATCTGTAAGTTCTCGTCTAGTTATTTGTATGTCTATGCATCTACAGGATTTTGCTTGCGAGAGAATGAGATAGAATAATCGGTCTCCTCCTTGTGCGATGTTTCAGATCTACCGCAACTGCACACTCGAATTTGTTTTACATTAGCTCCACGCAAAATGCCCTGAAGAAAATAATTCTCATCAAGGAATGCGGTGTGGAGGTTCTTTTATGAAAGTAAGGAGAGGAAGTACTGAGAAGGAAAATCTGGGGGTTATAGTGTGCCCAGAGAGTATTTGTGAATATATCCGTCCTACTGCGGTGCAAGGCGATGTTCCAAAAATATGTCAAAAACACTTCCTAAATCAGTAGGTATCTCCCGATCTGACTGATATAAAATATAAATCTTTATATTTTTTCAACTGGGTGTGCTATAAAAGCACTGCTTCCGGTCATACGAACTCTTGCGTGGTGTGAACATAACAAAAACCTGGCCAAACCATCTAAGCGTCCCACTCTTTATCTTATTCGCGATGCTAACGCCAATCTGACTTACATTAGAATACAAATGACGGAAGTCTCCGTTTTGCGGTCGGCCAGAAAAATAATATTTTAATAAACAGTTCTGGGAAGAATCGCCAACGGCCAAATGACAACATATTCCTTTTTCTTATTATGAGACATGCGCAGGACCGCCTTAGGCACGTGCGCAATGTGCTGTGTACACGGGCGGCCGCACAAAGCGGCGGACTTTTGAACATTGGATGTTATCCACCACTTACCCGCCTCGGTATAAGTAACAGATGGTTACTCCTTCAAGGCTCTCGCAAGGACTCTAATTTGACAACACGAATCTACCTTTAAGTTTTAACGAATCTAGACCTCCAGTGTCCCTGCATACGGTGTTAGGAAGCAGTATGCAAGTGATTACATAGTATACAAAATGCGAATAACATAAAGCAAGTCAGGGATAAACTAATAAAAAAAATAAAAAAATTATTAGATATTTATAATATATGAATATAAACTAATAAGCACAATGTAACATTTCATTTGATAATTTTAATATTTTTACAGTAAGCATAACATTTATTTTTAAATGCATTCATTCTTTCTTCATTCTTCATACTTTCAGGCATTTCATCATACATCTTTAGTCCCCTACACATTAGGCAGTTCTGTGATTTTGATTTTTTCATTTGTGGCAATCGAACTATGTTTATAGTATTTAAAAAAGATAACAGATAAACATAAAAGGCGGCTGCTCGCAGGTTAATGGCATCTTGCGTATGTTGCAAGCATCTGCAAGAAAATATAATGAAAACAAGTATTGTGATATGAAGAACGCTTTTTTCGGGTGGGATACCTCTCTCGTCATCTAGCAGTACCAGCCAAAATGTGTATGGTGGTCGGTCTGACGTGAATGAATTTCAACGTCCGCGCCCTTTAGCCGGTTCCTCGGTTGTGCCTAGATGGTAGTGATTGGGAAGTAGGGGAACTTACCCGAAGACCCTAAGGATAGAAGCGGACTTATGAACAGTAAGTAATGTGCGTTTTCATCGACATAAAATCCATCCACCTACAAAATATCTACTAAAACCTTATTGAGCGTAGAGGATTAAAGTAGAGATTTTATAGTGTGTAACCTGTTTATTTTATTTGCTTATCCCCCTATTGGGGGGGGGGGGTGTTGGACCTCTTCCTGAATCATTTTTATTACATTATCAATTTTGTAGATCTCTCTCCGATCTATTTGCACCTCCCCCTATGACATGTGCTGGCTTGAGGCTTGATCAAGTGACCTTGATCAAGCGACCTGCCTCTGACTACTCAACGCTGAATTTTCTTTTAGTCTTCAGGTATTTTACCTCAAACATTCAGTTTTCAGTTAACATTCTTTGAGGCTTCACTGAGTGGTTGGCTAAGGGACACGGAAGCTAAGTGTAGTTTATGGTCAGACCGAATGTTATTCACGTTTTTTGTTGGTACTTGCCAATTGATTTGAGATTAATTATAATTTTTTATGTTCTCTTTTTAACTTCGAAAAGGAGGAGGTTATCAATTCGACGGTATGTTTTTTTTTATGTTTGTTACCTCAGAACTTTCGATTGGGTGAACCGATATTGATGATTATTTTTTTATTAGAAAGCTGGTGCTTCCCGTGTGGTCCCATTTTAATTTGGTCCAGTTCTGATAATGGGATCCATGAGAAAACCATATATGTCTTAAATTTGCAATAAGTATGTGCGCAACAAATGGACGAATAACTCAATATTACGCCAACAGATTTCGATGATTCTTTTTTTGAAGTAAAACTTCTTTACGCACGCTCGTCACTAAAAATCAAAAAATAAACAAAAATTTTAACAAAACAAAAAACGACTTCAAAAAATGTACTAAAAAGTAAAAAAATAATTTCGTACGATTGTATTTTTGGAGTCGGTGTCAGCCAAGATCTCCACATCTCACCTAAGATTACCTATATATGTAGTTACTTTGGCTGACACCGACTCCAAAAATAATAATCGTACGAAATTATTTTTTTACTTTTTAGTGCATTTTTTTAAGTCATTTTTTGTTTTGTTAAAATTTTTGTTTATTTATACAGGTGCTTGCAGGTTTTTTTTACACGATGCAATGCCGCCCCATTGAGCCTCAGAATGTGTTTTCTTTTGCCTTGTTTAATTCATATATGTGTTTACTAACCTATTATTGGCATTTTGTTTTTCCTGCATACTGCTTACTAACAACGTTTGCATGGACTCTGGAGGTCTAGAATCGTTCAAAAGTTTATAACCTATATAGTATCCCGGATAAACACATCCGATTTGAAAACTTCTTTAGCACTGTTGTGATGAAACGAAAAATAACGACACTAAAAAGAGACAAACACATACATCTATCTATAGGATTTAGTCTGCGAAATGAGATAAACTAATCAATCTCCTCTTTGTGCGGTGCTTCGTAGCCTACCCACTCTTGCCTACTTTAGTTTTCTGAAAACTAATGATTTGAAACTCGATGAAACCAAAAGTAGCTACACTAAAAAACATATACATCTATAGGATTTTGCCTGCGAGATAATGAGATTGTATAATCGGTCTCCTCTTTGTGCGGTGCTTCCTAACCTATCGGTATCGTCTTTGTGCGATGCTTCGTAGTCTCCCCACTAAGTTTTCTGAAGGTTTCAATTCTACCGCGTGTATATGGGACACTTGTTGACCTTTTCTAAAAATCTGAACGAATATTAAATTTTCAATGGAATAACTCTTGTCATAATTACTAAAATAAACAAGTATTGCTAGAGGCGGCTCTGTATATGACTTCAATATTAATAATATAATGTAGGGGAAGTACGGATATTATCGGACACATAGTGTTGTTCATTTATATTTTGTTGATAGTGCTTTAATATAAACGAATAACGAATTAATCATAAGTGGAAAGGACAGATCTACATGGAACACTAATTTTAAAAATCAGTAACCATCATTGTTTCCCAAAATTTAGATTTTAAAATTACGAAATTTTCGTTTATTATCGGATTTCGACGGGTGGTATCGGACAAATTAGCTCCTTGGTTTAACGCTGTACTTTCTTTTGTTTTATAATAAAACGATTACTAATGATTAATAACAAAAGATTTCAAACATATCAAGACAATATCTTTATTTTAAAAAATACAAGCAAGAGAAATACAAGAAAAAGGGGAACAAAGTATTTGAAAGAATTGTCTAATATCGGACATCAAAGGTGGTATCGGACACGAAAGTGGACAAAAAATATTCATGTTTTTTTAAATTAAAAAAAGAATTTTTAAATAGTGGTAAAGCCGTGTTCAAACTTTTCATAACACGTTATGATATACTGAAAATAAATATTATTTCTGGCACAATTCACATTTGTAAAAATGCTGGTAAGACTCAAGACCTGTACAATTTTCATGGGCCCATCCGTGACAACCTTGGAATTTAATCCAGTCTTCTTCGAAGCTTTCTCCACAGATTATGCAAACTTCATCTTTGTTATAATTATTTTTTTATTTTTATTTTATTCAGAGAAAGATATATAAATTACAATAAATTCGATATAATAATAATTACATAATATGTGTACATATTTGATTTATCCCCATAAAAAAGCAGGGCTTGTAATCCTTTTGTAGTTTTAGTTTATCTGCTTTCTTAAAATTGATGGTGTTAAAATTATTTGCTTTATTGTGTTTGGGCGGATTCTTTTATGATTTATCCATTTGAAAATCTTTTTAGCACTGTTTCCTGATAGTTTTTTTGTTTTATTTTGATTGGGAAACCCGGTACTCGTGTTTTGGCTACGTTTTTTACATTTTTTTTTTACTTTTTAGAAGTGCCTTATCCTAAATCCTTTCTTCAATTTTAACAACCTGTCACTAAGTGTAATTTTAGGGACATCAAAATATAGGGCAGCTTCTCGAATTGTCATCTTATTTTCACAAAGTATTCCTCGGCTGATTTCATGTTGCAATCTTCCATTCACCCCAAGCCCCTGCTCCCACTTTTTTTTCTCGGAATTATCTGGAAAAATGGAAGTAAAACAGAATGATTCTTTGAAAATAATGTAAACAATAGCAAACCCTTTATACATTATTTTCGCAGTACAATATACTTTCATAGTATACAGGTGTATAAAAATATGAAACACTACAATTGGTGTATATATATATTAATTTAAATAAAAAAAAATTAAAAAAATAAGCATTTATTCGTGTGTCCGGTATCATCCGTAACAGCCATGTCCGATATTAAACAAACGACTTGGAGTTAAAAAAATACCCGCCTACCTGGTATGGGAAACAAATTTTAAAACATAAGATCGTCATTTGATTGCCACTGAAATGTAGTGTACGGTCGTATATATATAAATGTAATTAAATTAATAACGTACCTTTTATTTGTCTTCGAATAAAGCTGAGGACACAATATCCGGTGGTCAAATTTCGTTTTCTAAGCACAACACGACCCCAACGGGTTTGGCGATAGTCATGCAAACACTAGGCACCTAGAATTAGTTCGGCAATATTATGAACTAACTTACATCGTCCTATCTATACGCCAGTTAAAGAAATAACACTTGTCCGATACCATACGTTGTCCGATAATGTACGTACTCCCCCTATAAGAGATGATGATGGTTGGTAAGAGTAGTGGGTGTGTGCTTGCCTACGGACCTAGTGGGCCCGGGTACGAACCAACGATCATCATCATCATCATCAATAATACAATAATAATAGTTTTCAAGTATTGATGATCGCCGCGGTGGTCTGCTAAAGACTTGAAGACAACTGATTCAATCATTGTCGAAATTATATTTTATATTTGAATGAAAGGATTTTGTTAAAACCATTCGGGTCAAGTTTTTTTTACGATAGCTCCAGAAAATTCCCTCATGGCCTATGTCATCTTTGGGAATGCTTTGTGGTGGAACTTTTCAGGGAAAAGAAAAAGGTTTGAGGGGTGGGTAGAAATCTGGGGGTCAATGTGTCCAGTAAATACGGAATCCATCCCTCCCATTGCGGTGCAAGGCGATGGTTCAAGAGAGTCCGGCTGGAGAGGTCTAGGTTAGTTGTTAGTTAGGTGGGCTAACGCCACCAAGATCTAGACAAACCTCACCCCATGAACCCGGTCACCCCTGCTAAACCAACAATAGTGAACCACTTGGGGTGACCTATGGCATCAGGGGTGTTGGTCATCCAATAAATGGTTTCCAGGGCGGCGGTACCCATACCCGCCTCACAAATTGAAAGTTTTACGTATAGAGCGACAGAGCATTTTAAAACTATTTTCTCCGTTCGCTCAACATTTTCAGAAGATCTTGTTTTAAATTTTTCGCCAACATTACAAAAATCGTAGATACTTAAGAGTTTTAACATGGAGACATAAAAACTTATTATAGTGCTATATGGCCAGTTAATTAACCTGTATTTCGTCATTTTTAAAATATTTGTAGGATTTATAAAAAAAAGTATAAATAGATATATCGTAAAATTTATAACCGCGCGAATCATAGACATACAAATAACTAGACGAGAACTTACAGATGAGGGGTAAAAACCAACTATGGCGGGGCGAAGAGACGAAAGATACTTGTGATTCGCCAATAAATCAATCTATCAGTATATAGGCACCTCGCACTATAATATCACTATTTAGTTCTTGATAGTAAAATCTGCTTTTGAATGAATAGACCTTTTTATATGGGAGCGCGAATTGCATGCCACGGTATGAACAGATGTGTAAAATCCAAATTCGCAAAGTAAGGTTCAGAGTATTTTCATAGTGGAATATTTTGTTGCCGTAGACACTTTAACAAATGTTTCATGATTTACTTAACCCAGTAAACAGCGGCTTTGTGTTTCGCGTCGCTATGTATCTCGATGTCTAAGTATGTGTTTCATAGACATACAGCGTCCGTGCGTAAAATGTACGATGAGAGCACGACACTGGTCCGGACACGCCCAGCCGGTTCCGAAAAATGGTTCCAATGGGAGGGGGAAATAACACGTTTTTTAACACATAAGGGCATGTCCATATATTTTGTACGTCCGTGGCGCGAATCCTGCGTGGTTGTCACTTCGAAACGGTGAGAGGTACTTATTCGAGTCAACATAGAATATTTTATTTATTTCTGTGTATTGTCTGTGGTATACTTGATAATTAAAGGTGCATATACAAGAAAAAATTACTTAATTTTAAACGTAAACAGCTGTTCAGAAATTTTGCATGAAAAAACATTTAAAAAATATATTTTTAACACCGTTCAAAAACAGTCTACGAAGTTTGGATTTGCGACATCTATGGTTATAATAGATAAAAAATTTCAATCGCTTCGTTTTAAGTCCAAAATAACAAACGTGGAAGCTATAAATATTTAAACCACTAAACAATTAAATTAAATTCATTAAAACGTTCAAAGTCATAGACATACAAATAGTCATACAAATATTTTGTACGTCCGTGTTCCAAGTACATAAACATTTTACACGATAACACGATGTCATACGTTTAAACATCATTCATACTAACTACGGTAAGCAAGCAATTAGTTACAAGGGGGGCAATTTATAATATTGCCTTCCAGATGATATCAAAAACGAAAAAAAGTGTGTGCAAATTTAAAAAAAATTATTCATATTTATTCAGACAAAACGAAGCAGTGAAAGTGAACAATATCGTATGGTAATATAATGTTATGTAAATATAAGTACTGTATTCTAAGGTTATGAAATGTAAAAACTATGTAACATTAAATAATGAAAAAACTATGTAATATAATGTAAACAGTACATAATTCAATATTCTTAGTTAAGTACGTAAAAAAATTTTTTTACTGGAATAAAAACTTATAAAAAATAAAAAACAATAAATTTGCCGAATCAATATTGATTAGTGTTTCAGGCTAATAATTATTGCTTATAATAATTGTTACCCTTTGTGCTATGCATAAAAATCTTGTCTTAAACATTAGTTTACCAATTAAAAATAATAATCAAGGAGATACTTGTCTTTTTTATCCAAAAAGCAATCGGAGGCATTTAAAACGGCGACATACATGACAAAAATCGCTATAAAATTTGTTCTAAGTATTTCCTTTTCTATTATTGTCAGATATATAATAGATATAAAATGATTTAGAAATAGATGACACTAAGCTTTCTATTTGCATTTAAAATATTACCAAAGACACTCCTGTAGGTATATAATTTGTAATAATTATATGAAATAGAAAACTGCCACCAAAAGTGCATGTGCTGTGCGTTTTTTTAAAATAATTATTTTAATACTAGATGGTTCCCGGCATGCGTTGCTATGATATCTAATAAATAAATTGTTTCTCCCTGCGTGTCCTTTCCCATTCATCCCGTCCCCCTTCCGCCTCCCCTTCCTCTACCGTGGCCCCTTCCCCTCTCACGTTCCCACTAAGCCTCCTCCACCTTCCCTCTCCCCACACCACTCCTCCCCTTCCCCCGTCCCGCGTTCCCCCCCCCCCCCTTCCGAGTTCCCCTCCTACCTCCTAGGTTTCCTTATTCCCTCGCGGGTTCCCCTCTATCCATTCTGAGTTCTCCTCCCCCCTCCCGCATTCCATACATTTTTTTTATAAAAAAATCATAATGCCAGAGCTCACCAGTAGTTTTATACAAACCTTGTCTTGACAAAAACGAACACAAAAAAATAATGACTTAATTTGGTGCATTCGTTTGGAAGTTATGCGCGTACATACATTTCAGCGATTCATTTTTATTTATATAGAAGATAGATATATAGATAGATAAATCGAAAAAACCGGGTGATATTAACATTTATAAAAGGTTTGTCTGATATATATAGGTTTTTAATTGCATGTAAAGTGGTAAACACAGTTTGGATTCAGGAAAAATAAACGGGAAGCGATTTTAAAAACTTCAGCTGTGCTTGCGTTCAAAATTTTAATACGTTCTACTTTAAATTGCATATTAGATATCCACTAACGTCCATTTGTAATATTAAAATTTGGATAGTCTGTCTTCTGTTTTTATTATTTTGGAATACGTTAAAAACAGAGAATCTATTCGAAATGTCAAGCGGCAATAAAATGATGTTATTTTGATATGGGAAATCGTATCAAAAACTACTGGCTAGAAAAGATTACGATTTAGAAGGTGCATGGGTATGGGTACTGCCACAACTACCTTACTAGGCATAGAGAAGCACAAATTTTTATAATTAATAAATCTCAAATTGTATACGGTGATAGAACAAAAAGGCATAAAATTCCGGAAATATTTAACGCATTACCTGAAAATATTAAAAATGAGACATCTTATTCAAAAATCAATAAAAAAGTTAAATCTTTCTACCTCCGTAGAACATGAAACCAAATAATATAGTTCCTTCTTTATGTTTTTCTCACCATGTGTTTGTGTCGTGTAAAATATTTTTACTACAAAGCAATTCATAATAATTAGTCTTTTCAATAATTAGTATTTTAATATTAAGCAGTATTTACTATGTAAAACTGATCGTAAATAGATCTATTAATTAATTAGAAAAAATGCGAGATTTCTTACTATCAAACTGATTGATCAGTTTCGTAATATTAGTAAGATAAAATATTTTAAAATTAAAACTGAATAAACACACTTAAAAATAATAATAATAACAGTGAGAAGAGATAGAATATGGAATTATAGGATGGGGAACTGCCTCAAACATTCACATGAAGCAGCTAGCTAAAACGCAAAAGGCAATAATAAAAACAATCATAAAAGTACCCATAAAAACTCCATCAAAAGAAATCTTTAAAAACTTTAATGTGTTCAGTATTATTAAATTATACCAAAAAAATGCACTACTCAAATTTAAAGAAAAAATATGAATACCCTGTGGACCAACACACCTACACTACAAGGTCGAAATCCACAAAACTACTTAACATCCCGCAATTAAATACATCTTTTGGCCAGAAAAACCATAATTTCCATGCGACAAAATTATATAATGCCCTTCCAATTGAAACTAAGAACACCATGGAGATGCAAAAGTTTAAAAAAGATATCAAATTATGGTTAAATAAACAGGACGATGAGGAAATCATTAAAATTACGAAGTAACCCCAATGCAACCTGCAGACAACAAACCAATACTTTTATTTTACTTATTGTTTATCTATAATCAAGAAACTAGAAGATGAGGAAATAAAGATCAGCACCCATTCAGCAACATACAGTCCGCCTCGGAACAGGAAAACCTAGTGAGGAGGACTGTAAACAAACCACATAACTTGGTATTTTTACTTATTGTGTAATTTTAATCTATCTTATATTGTCATTAAATAAAAAATAAAAAAAGAAAAGATGGATACACACGTTCGTCGCTCTTGGATACATTGACTCCCAGATTTCTACCTGTCCTTCAACGTTTTTCCTCCCCAGAACTTCCTCTGTTTCATTTCCCTAAAAAGACCCTCCACACAGCATTCCCAATACGACATACGAAAATACGATCATTAAGAGATTTTTTTTCCACAGGACCTCCTGTGTGGAGCTAATATTAACAAACAGAAAATGGATACCTATTTCTTATTACAAATATTTTTATCCTCTTATTTTTGTCGGCTTTTTGATTGAATAACGTTCCCAAAAGACAATGTTATGATGTTTTTGAAAACACCGCGTCAAAACAGAACCTTCGAGTCCCGAAAACCTAATAAAACCGGCTCCCTGTTATAACTGCAGACCATCTCGAGGCTTTCGGGCCAATTAGGGGCAAGTTCTGACCGAAGCAAACCGAATTTTGCAAATAACAAGGAGCGATGAGTCACAGAAGGGGTGTTAAACACACAAGGAACAATATAACGAAATATTATTGAATAGTTTGTGTGATTAATTTTTAAGTTGTTATGTCGTGTAGCGCTTCTCCGTTTTTGGACAGTGTTACAGTAGGTACCTACCAAAGATATTGAAATATAAGGAGATGTGCTATCCGCCATTTTTACTAGGTGAGACTGCGCTTCCGGGTGTCGCCGGTGTTGTTTACCAATTAACGAATAAACTAAACGAACGAATAATTAACGAATAAACTAAACGAATGCTAAACTAAATTCTTTCCGTATTCAAACTATATTGTTAACCAATAATAATGCACACCTTCAAAAAATCAAGAAAATGAACAAATTCTTTTTGTATGCAAACCACGCTCATTAGGCCGTAGTTCGGCGACAGTCGCGCGGACATCATAGCATATCTCTTTTGTATTTGAATATCTTTGGTACCTACCTATCCATCGTCAGAGCAGCTGTTTAGGTCACGAAGAGTGTTTTTTTTTTTTTAATTTTTATGAATATCGCACAAGAGTTCCAATTGCTCCGATTAGGGTATGTTGTGAGGGTGAAGGTAATAGGGAGGGGAAGGAGATGGAAAAGAGGAAGGTAGGGAAGTACCTGGTCATTCAGATCTGGTCACCAAATACGGCTGAAGCCATTTCAAGCAACTTTCTGATGTGAAAGCTTCTTGTGATTTGAAACTCGATGAAACTTTTCACTTCTACCGCGTGTGAACTGCACACATGACTTTTTTATCATGAATACCGCACAAGAGTCTCAACTGCTCCGATTAGTGCGTGTTGTGAAGCTGAATGTAGCGGGGAAGGGAAGTAGATGGGGAAGAGGAAGGTAGGGAAGTACATGGATATTCAGACCTGGTAACCAAACACGGCTAAAGCCATTTCAAAAAACGTTTCAATTCTGAATGGTGGTCTTACACCAGGGTGATAGTAAGAGTGTCTACCACTCTGCAACGTGCCGCAAATAATAATAATAATAATAATAATATTTGGCTAATTTATATAGCGCCGTTTTCGTGAAAAATCACCTCAAGGGCGCTGTACAAATAAATACATAAAAAATAATATTACTGGCTTACAACTAAGATTTACAATTATAACTAGTGATTTACATCTAAGTCTTATTGCTAGTGACTTATGACTAAGACATATAAAAGCTGACCTAAAACTGAGCTCAATGACATATATATTTACAATATGACTTAAAGTTAGAGATTTATAACTAACATATTTATTTACATTTAAAAATACTTGAAAACATCTTATAAATATCATACATTCGCCAGAATCATTCCACAGCGCCAGAAGAAGAAGGAAGTTTTTACATAATAGGTACATATTACTATTTAAGGACATGGATGCAAAATTTATCGGATTTACGAAAATGTATGGATATCTTAAATAAATTAATGAAATTAATCGCCGATCTTTACCGCATTATGATGACTCATCGCTCAACATTAACCGGATTGAGGTGTAAGGTTACCACTGACAGACCATTGGTAGGTAGATCAATAGCATTTTGAGTTTTTCGTTAGTAGTTGTAGGGAATATATGTAGGGTAGACTGGGGACGATTGAAACACGTTATGATTGAAACATCTCAATTTACTCGAAAACTATAATACCTAAGAGTGTGATACAATACTCGAAACTCCGTCAGGTCTGTTGGGACGTTTCTACAAAAGCGCAGTAGCCGGCGAGTGACTCAATCGTGCATAGGGGACATTATTGAATTTCGCACTAAAACGTAAATATTTAAGACATTATTGCTTATCTTATAACTCATTTTACTCTCGCAGCTTGACGAAATGTTTCATTACATTCTCTTCTTTATCTATTTAAGAGTATTTATAATGCATTTGCGTGGCGTTAATGTCTATTTAAAAGGCATGTTTTTTACTTTGCAGCAGAAAATGCAGCGTGGGGATGTTTGAAACAACTCGTGTGGGGATGATTGCAACGTTTCAATCATAACCATGTTTCAATCGTCCACACTGAGAGAAAATTTAAAAGTTATAATGAAAAAAGGTCAGAAATTTAAATCATTTAGTATTATTCAAATTCAAATCATTAAGTCTAGTGTACTTCTGTGATCTTGAATGGTGAACTTCTATGATCTTGGTTGATGAAGTCGATCTCATTCGACCACATTCGACGTCACACACCCTCACGTGACAATTTCGTAATAACATATCTTTATTGATTTTTTTACATATATAACTAAAAAAAATCAACGTTAATAGTATACATTGTTTTATCAATTATGTAAGTACAAAACAACGGCGAAAAAAATTATGTTATGAAGAAAGTGTGTTCCCCTTCTCAAGAAACCGAGGTTGCGAACTATGCTAAAAAAACAGCCAACATTTACCTATTTTGGGCTATCTTCAAAAGATTTAAGACAATTGGCATTTGATTTGACCACACGGTACAACTTGGCAAGGCCAGATTCATGGTACACAAATGGGATGGCCGGAATAGAATGGCTCCGAGGATTTTTGCGCGCCATCCAGAATTTATTATCTATAAGATGTGCCCAAGCCACGAGTATGGCACAAGCAACAAGTTTTAATTGACATAATGTTGATAAATTTTTCAACAATTTAGCGAACGTTATGGATAGTTTTAAATTTGAACCAAAGGACGTCTATAACGTAGATGAGACCGGTGTCACAACTGTTCAAAAACCTAATCGGTTTATAGCCAGGAGAGGAACTCGGCAAGTAGATGCAGTAACGTCGGCCGAACAAGGAACTTTCATTTTCATAACTGTCGTCTGTAGCGGCAAATGCAATTGGCAACTCAATTCCGCCGATGTTCACATTTCTACGTATAAATTAAGCCATTTTTTAAAAGATAGTTCGATTGGTAGTATCGGTACCACGAAAAAATTTGTCTGGATGCAAGAAGAAGATTTTACCAAATTTCTTATTCATTTTCAAAAATACACCATTTCGTCCTTAGATCGCAAAGTTCTTTTATAACTTGATAATCATTTATCGCGGTCGAATCCTACGAAATCAAAAAAGAATATTATTTTGTAAAATCAATATTTAGTCTTCAAACCATTCCAAAATGAACAGGCAAAAAAAACTACACCTAGAGACTCCGAAGAAGAAACCACAAATAAGATGACCAATGTATAGGAAAAGGTGCACTGGAATCCGAGGACAAAAATATGAAAAAAATCACCCTTCACATTGATAAAAAAAGTGCTTCGTAGTCCCCACTCTTGTCTACTTTGGTTTTCTGTATATTTCACTTCTACCGCATGTGAATTGCACACCCAGATTTTTCTTTTCTTTTAATAGATAATATTTAATTAGATTTTAATGCCACTTAACAGATTATTTTTAAAAAAAATCTAAAATATTGCGATATTTTGTATAATGATGTCACATCTATGATTGAAACAGTGTGATGGTTGAAACAAGCACTTTTGTATGAAAGCAAAAAACTTATTTTTAATACCGTTCTATTCTGCTCCAGGATAATATCAAAGTAAAAGTATGTTGATTATGCCAAATACTCATAATAAGTATAACTAAGAGCACGTAAACATTAATAATAAAAAATATATTTAAAGTTGTTTCATTTCAAGACATTTATGTTTATAATTTTTTAAATACTTGTGATATGTTTAATCACTATTCATGATCTCATTGAGTACTGTTTTAATAGTGAAAATGTTTAACATTGATTAAAATTATTCCAATTATTCCATAGATATTTAGAGTGTTTCAATTATCCCCACATACTGTTTCAATCGTCCACACTATGGGGATAATTGAAACAGTTTTCCCCGTCGTCTTTAAGTGGTCATTGTAGCTTACAAGTACTAGTTGTGGCCATCCAATAAATTTAATTTGATAAATCGATAGATCATAGAACATCTGGTATAAACATCTTATCCATAATTACAAAAGAAATATTACTACACCTAGTTAAAGTTAAAGTGTTTCAACCATCCCCAGTCTACCCTACTATATAGTATTTTAAATGAATTAACCGTGAAAAAAAATAAATTAATCAAATAAAATGTATTTACCCACGCCGGGATTCGATCCCGCGACCTTCGGATTGCGAGTCAAAAGCCTTACCGCTAGACCACGCCGGCCGTCAACTGCTCCGATTAGGACATGTTGTGAGGTTGCAGGTAGTAGGAAGGGGAAGGAGATGGGGAAGATGAAGATCTAGTCAACAAACAAGGGTAAAACCATTTTAAGCAACTTTTCAATTCTGAATAGCGGTCTTACACTAGAGCGATACTGAGAGTACCTTCCACTCTGGAAAGTGCAGCAAATATACCATAATTACCTTTAATTAATAAATTGCGAGATTTAAACAATTAAACTTACTTGCGCACGTTGTCGGGAATTAAACCCGGATTGCTAGTCGAGAACGACATGCGTACATATGTATGCAGACGCGTAATAGCTCTTGGCAAGGGCGAAGCTATAGCATTCATAGGGGGGAGGGTTCGACCCTTAGAGGAGGAGGGGAGTTTTCTTATTATCTCCCTCACACGTATAAAGAAAATGAAACACAAGGAAAAGTAGTACTTTGGAGGAAACAATCACACGTATTTTGTGTGTCTCATCTTTTGTCTCACCATTATTTAATGTGTAAGAAAGAGCTGCAGCATTATAGCGATATGGAATGTATGTTGATTGCCTTTTTTGCCGTCACACGTAACCGTGAATCGTCACGGAAGTAATAAATGCATTCAATCGTTTATTTTATTAAATGCGTAAGTTGACAGCTCATGGCGGGCACCAGTTAATGCAATCGCGCCCCAAAAAAGCCGTCTGAACGCTGAACCATTATACCGCAGCTCTTGCTCTGGAGATGGGAAGATGTCCTAGTGACCAGGCTACCCAGTTGCCAGACTGTGGCCAGGCCACGAGAAGCCCAAGGGACAATGGGAATGGACCGCCAATTAGGGCCGGGGCCGAAGCTGCGAGTAAGGCGAACAAAAAAGGGAGTGATTTAGTACCAAAACAACGTCTGGAAGAAAGCGAAAGTTTAACTGATGTTTTCATTGCTTCAAGAGAAATGTTTTTTTAAATTATTTTTATTGAATAAGGCTGGAAAAACGGTGTTATTTTCTAGGTAACTAACTATATTCCGTTTTAATCTATTTTTTAACGTGTTTAATGGTGTAATCCAGCGATACTCAACCTTTTTTCTCTTCGGGCCACATACATGTATTTGTAAAGTTACGCGGGCCGCAACTCTATACTGGTATGACGAAAAAAAATCATCAACACCCCCCTCCCCCCCCTAACAAAGAAATACTCTGCTTCCCATTTGTCTTGAAGCACTCTCTTTTTGTTGGACATTCGATTGCATTTTGAAGACACTCCCGCTATTATGCGTATTTAAATTATAACCGAACAATACTTTATACGACAGCAAGAAATGGTGTTAAAATTTGCAAGTAGGTACCTGACTAACCAATGACATTAACCAGTTTTTATGTATTGTTATTGATGCGGTGGTTTCTAGAAGTGGCACTTTTTTATTTATAAATTTTTTGCGAGCGTACTTGTGTGTCAAATATTTGTTTTTTTGGTAATAAATCTAGCGTTTGAAATATACATATATATTTTTTTCATTTACTATTTTTTTATATTTCTTGAAGAGATGAATCATTTAAGTTTACTGAATTTAAAGTTAAAGTTCTTTATATAAATAGAACGGCGTCATTAGCGCCTTGCAATTTTTACCGCTTGTGGGTATTTAAAAATATTATCTGGCTTTTTTATATGAATACCGCACAAGAGTCCCAACTGCTCCTGTCTGAAGCCAGTGAGACTATGTCATCCCCAATTGGGGTATGTTGTGAGGCTGCGGGTAACGGGAGGGAAATGAGATAGGGAAGAGGAAGGTGGGGAAGTACCTGGCTATTCAGATATGATCATTAAACAGGGCTAATACCATTTCAAGCAACGTTTCAATTCTGAATGGTGGTCTTACACCAGGGCGATACAGAGAGTATCTTCCACTCTGGAAGGCTATTATGGGCTTGGAGGTCTTGTGTTTTTATCGGTAGGGAAAAATTGTTGTCTAAAAACTCTACGAAAATTGCATGTTTTGCACAGCTTCCATCAAGCAAGCGTTTGCAATAGCAACACTCTTACACATCTGCCCTGATGATGGGCACTGCAACGCTGTCGAAAACTGAAACGTTGGCTAAAGAAGGAGGTAGCGAAACACAGAAAATCTAAAAAAGCGTATCTCACTCTTATACCAGATTATGTGGAGCATAATGACAATCCTTTTCTGTGCGTCAAAGTCAAAACTAAACTCAAGATATACGAAATTTAGAATGATAGATTTTTAAAAAATCAAGTTCCTGATAATAAAGTGTTTAGGGCCGCACACAAAAGCTTGCCGGGCCGCAGGTTGAGTATGGTTGGTGTAATCCAATAGGCAAGTATGACAGGTATTGGATTTCATAGGCCAAGAGATTTTCCTCAAGGATCCCCCTCAAGGCCTGTCTTATTTTAATTTTCCGTGGGAGCGGATCAAGAGGGGACATTTAAAAATAATATAGCCTATTTTAGCCCTCTCACGCTAACGTGTTGACCATATAATAAGATAGTGAGCTGAAGTAGACATTTTCGTCGAAAATTTAAACGGATTCAGAAAAAATGTTCTACTATTGCTAAAAAAATATGTTGAGCCAATTGTATTTTGTATTAGGTACTTGTGTCTTTCTTTGTGGCTCTGGCTTCTATTTATGTTAATTATTGTCATTTGAGTGAGCTTTTACATAATTTTGTGTATGTAGTTTTTATGATTGCTTTGACTGAGTAGATTTATGTAAATTTAGGTACCTATTTGTGTATTAACTGAGATTTTTTACAACTGGATTGTGATCACGTAAGTGAGAACATCCGTAGAACCCAGTATAAATAAATAAATAAAACGTGGGTCTTAAGGGCCATTAACCAGCCAGCGGCCGAGAATTCAAATTTCGTCGAAAGATATTCTTACGATCGTACAGGGCGGTTCCAATGAGAAAGATTAACTATTCTCCGTACCAGCTTTTTAAAAATAATAACTCAATATCGATTTAATTGCATTCAAAATTTGCTATAATTTATACTTAAATTCGAAAGGCGTGATGATAAAACTATTAAAATTATGTACTTTTTGTAATTATTTTTTAATCATAAGTATTTATAATTTTTCAATAATGTCTAAGCAAAAAAAGAATGTAAAAAAATCTTAAATATATCAGTATGTAAGACCGTATATAAATAAACAAACTGAAGTATTTTCGTCACAAAACACGTGCGTGGATCTTTTTTTAATGATTTTATTTAAATTAAAAGTAAAATTCTGAAACATAACTTTCCCAGATAATTTATTGATTTATTTTACTGCATGATTATATGATTTGAAATGTGTGTTGTATAACACAAAATTTAGTTTGAAAATTTAAAAAAAAATCTTCCGACGACCTGCGTAATAACCTTATTATGCTAAAAATAAACATCTTTTCTCATAATTTAAAACATAACTTTACCAGATAACAGAACAATCTTTTGAAATCAATTTATATTTTTTTGTGGAAATGAGTCAATACGTCTTAAATTTGACTTAAAATGACATATTTCCGTTTTTGTCTGGTTATTCCCTCTTAAGGAAAGACAGCGCCACCTTAACTAACTAACTAACTAACCATCACGCCGTTTCTCCGCAGGGGTAGGCAGAGAGGACGGACCGCCAAACAACTCGGTCTTGGCACACACTCTTTACCTCACTCACATTTATACATCGTCTCATTTGAAGCCAAAATACCCCACCAAACTATTTTTTTTTATCAAAAAGTATGACAAAAATGTAGTACGGAAATGAGCTATTTTTATTTGGATTTTAAATTAAATATAGGCTGATTATTCACGATTTTCGAGGGAACTTTGGCAACGATAAGTTTTTTGTGAACACGAAAATAAAACGGATTTAAAAAAACGGTACCCTTAAATTAAAATTTACAAACGACTAATTTAAATTGGAACACAAATTTTATCGTGTATATGTTATAGTCAATCATCGAGGCTCCGGCGCTCCTAGGTTTGACTAGTTTAATCCTCAGGTCTGACTTGAAGTCTTAGTTCTAGTCTTATTAACCTAACCTAACCAAACCTAGGATAAATAAACCAGTCATTCCGCGAAGATACTGCATATCGACCTTTGACTATGACATATACACTGTTTAGTCTGTATACATTAAAATTTCGATACTAAAGACGCATTTTTAGCGAAATGGAGCCTTTGGTTCTGAAACGTGTTGTGATGGTAGTTTAAACAAAGTTTATTATTTTCATTTAATTAAAAAGATACTGATCCTGATGAAGTAAACATTGTTTATGAAATATGTTGATTGTGTACCAATAAAAGTGATGTAAACAAAGTTATTTGTCTTTTTATTAAAATAAAAAGATACCACGAAGCGAATTTGCAATTATCGAAGAAAAAATATTTCTTTATTTTGTTGGTATTAAAGCTATTCCTTTTTGGCATAGCTCGAAGGTTGTTAAATTTCCGTGGGTAGGAACCTACCGGCACTTAAAACACGATTAAACAAAGAGAAAAAAGGGTCTTTCCAAAATCTAACAGACACGCAACCTATTATTATGGACCTTAAAATAAACTCTGACCAGAATGTTGTAAATCATTGTTAGGCTCGGCTTTGGTTCGACTTTAGATACGGACGATAATATTATACATATCTCTGAATTAGTATTTTCCATCTTTTTAGAGGCGGCAAAGGTTTTTCTTTTGCTCTCTTGGTGTGCTGAAAAATAATTTTAAATGTATTGCAGATGGTTTCGAGAGTTGCACAGCCATTTTAGATTAAACTTAACATCGAAACATTTAACTCTTGCAAAATCCCGGCGGTCTCCAGAATACTTCTACACTCCTCACAATCTCGCGCTGTTTCCTTCCCATCATTTATATCAACAGGTATTGACCTCGCCAACGTCGTTAGTTAATAAGGTAAAGAGGAGGGGCCCTGGGTTCGATCCCTGAGGAACCCCGGAATTCGTTTAATATTCACGAGAAAGACGGTGACAGGGGCGTCAGTAACTACCATATTGGCGATGATTGAATATTGTAAATTGCCATGTATTGTGGTGAATAGATTCTATGAGAAACCGATGGCATTTAATTTTATGTCTAAACCATAATCCTATCAGCAATACTAACAATGTCATTATATCTATAATTTAGGAGGCAGGAATGGGTACGGCGGCCCCAGCGACCATTTATTGGAAAACCAACGATTCTGCCACAGGTCACGCCAAGTGATTCGCTTCGTTTGGTGACTTAGCAGGGGTGTCCGGGTTCATGGGGTGAGGTGTGTCCAGGTCTCGGCGGCAGATGCATCTGCCAACCAACTGCGTGGCAGGCCAGATCAAAAAAGTAAGCTACGAAAATTATTATAAACACGTTTGTTTCAGTTATTTTACAGGTTATAGTTGTGAAAAAATTCACAATGTTTCTTTAAATGATACTTAAGATACGTTCCACGAGGTTTTTGCTCTATTCTAAACGAGTCGTGCTTTATTAAACATTTTCGCATCGATTTTATCGCTTCAAATACTCGCTCCTCTAACATTCGTAATTTCATATCTCTCCATCTTCTTCTTTTTGAGCTCGGATGCGGAGCCTAAGACTTGCACCGCAGTGGGAGCATTGGTTTCATTCTTCCGTAACTCCTGGACACACTAACCCCAAGATTTCTACCTACCCCTCATACATTTTTCCTTCCCAGAACTAATTCTCCTTCCTTTTCAAAAAAGGCCCTCCGCACAGCATCCACAAAGATGACGGTGACCGGACAACTCAGAATCATGCAACTTTAACACCTCCTTTGAAAAGTGATGAAAAAAATTGTTTAGTTTAGGTCATGGGATATTTTTCATTTTTTTTTTTCATCATGATGGGTGTTGAAATGACACTTTGTTGAGTTGTCGTGGAACCGAAGATGACCCTGAGGGAAATTATTTTCCTCAGGGCCTCCAGTGTGGAGCTAATGTAAAAAAATAAAATTCAAATGTGGTAAAAAATTTATTCAACAGTACGTGATTGTAAAACTAACATAATGAATACAATATAAGAACTCTCAAAGACGAATTTCATCACAATTTCAAAATAACATCATAATATTTTTCTTAAATTATATAATACTTTTCACCTATCGAAAATAACTTATAACGTAAATAAAATGTGTAAAAAAATTATTGCATCTCGCCGAATATCACATAGGTAACACAAAACCACCATAATATTGCGATAAAACTCTTGGGGATGGCCGGTGAGAATTGAATGCCAAAACAAACTTTGTGAACTTTTGTGAGCCATTTAAAACCTTTTTTGTGATAACATCACATGTGATTTCAACTATCACAACCCAAAGCTAGTGGCTCTATTGCAATTATATATTGAGGAATGTTTAATAGCAGAAGGAAGGGTAAAAAATTAGAGAAAAACATGGCCAAGTAAGCCTTGATACAAAAAAAAGATTCCGTGATAGTTGATCTCTTGACAGTTGCCTCCCCGGCATACTTAATATACAAATGCAGGTGGTTTAGGGAAAATACGGTATACTACTTGCACAAATATATCTAAGTGTCCCCGAAGTGGTGTACAGAGAGGATGTACCGCCGTATAACATAAAACATATTTTCTTTCAAATGCATCAAGAATAAAACTACTTGTCTACGCAAGGTGTAACAGAACGTACTAAAGGGATTTCAACCAGCAATTCTTGGGCATAATTTGGAGTAAAATAAGTAGATGTCATTTTGGTGACATTATTTTTCAATTAAAAATATTAAAAATACTTTTAGATCACAAGTCGCAACTGAGTAATCCGGTATAGCATAGCGGCGAGTCACATGATTAGCTCTCCATTTCATTCTAGCAGCACGGCAACATGAAATAGTGCGTGTATCGAGACAAATTTCACACAAGATAAATTAGAAAGCGTGTATTATTGCTCGTTCGTGGCAGCGATATCTTGGAATTCTGCTCATGGCAGCCTATGGGTTATGATCTCAAAAACTTAAACTAACTAACCATCACGCCGTTTCGCCGCAGGGGTAGGCAGAGAGGACGGGCCGCCAAACAACTCGGTCTTGGCACACACTCTTTGCCTCACTCACATTCATACATCATCTCATACATTCTCTTCTATTATTCTGATTTTTGACAAGGCCCGACTCAAGTATCTGATTCACTTGACCATGCCATGTCTTCCTCGGACGTCCACGACTTCTTCTACCATTCACATTTGCGTCGTATATTCTTCTTACACTGCTTTCTTCGTTCATTCGCTCTACATGCCCAAACCATGTGAGGGTCCCTTTCTTAATCTTACTCATTATGCATACATCAACCTTACATTCTTTGCGGATATCCACATTTCTCACACGATCATACATTGTTTTACCACACATACGCCTCAGGGATCTCATTTCAACAGCATTCAGTTTACTTTCATCCTTCCTCTGCCAGTTCCATGCCTCACTGCCATACATCAGGGTAGGTACCAGGACTCCATTGTGGACTGCTAGCTTCGCTTCTTTTGACAGTTTTGTATTAGCGCCAATGGCATTCAGTCCTCCATTAATGGAGTTACCAGCATTCACCCTTCTCTCAATATCCCTATCAGCCTTCCCATCTCTCGTAAACATACTACCCAGATACACTAACTCATCCACCTGCTCCAAGTATTAATCATTCACAACTATATTACATACTGTTTTCGTACTCTCTCTTTCAAACACCACTTGGTTGTGGGGAATTTGAAGAGTATGAAAGATGGAGAAAACAACATTAATTCATCTTTGCTGCCAATGTCCAGCCTTGGTAAAGAGAAGGCTCAGATATCTATGGAGTTAAATATCATGTTAATTTCCTCAAGGATCCCTCTCAGGACCTGTCTTATTTAAATATTCTGTATGGGTGGATCAGAAGGGGAAGAAATGAACTGAACACATTTAAAAATAATATCGCCTATTTGATAATGTGTGCTGAAGTAGACATTTTCATCAATAAATTATATGGATTAAGGAAAAATGTTTTGCTATTGCTAAAAATATGTGGAGCTAACCAGGAGATAAGGGCAAATATCCAATAACCAAGCTGAACTTCATGAAAGAGACTGGATAGGGTGAATATAGATAACCAAATGTCTTGAGTAGAACGATGAGTGACTATGATTTGAAGTATGATTCTGTATCTTTAGCGACAGCGTAACAACGCGTGTTAAATCAGCCGTATACTACACACTTTGATAGTTTTCTTAAACGAGGTATTGGGTTAACGGGCTAAATACTGCACTTGTGTATAGACAACAACTCTTAAAAGTAGTTACCCTAACGCTAGAGATGACGACGATGACACTAAGAGATGTTAATCGAAGGAAAATTTGTGAGTCCAATATCATTACGTACAAATATCAAAAATGATAAACAGATAGTCATTTATGAAAGAAGTTAAATTGTAATTCGTGTTTTTCGGTAGGTAATTAATCCATTTAACACACGATAGACAAGCCATAGAAAATTGCAGAAATTTGACAGCCGATAATGCACAAAGGATGCCTTACGATATCTGACGGTTTTTGCCTCTCTCTCAATTGTCATTGGACATTACTCGGTTCTTGGGGTGGCAGATTAGCAAGAGAGTAGGTACTGTATAAATCTTTCAACAAGTTGAAACCAAACGGAATGTTCACGCAAAGTCCTCCAGTCCTAAAGAGTCTTAAATTCTCCAGTCTTTCAAAATAATATCAACAGTGATTGAGGCTGGCAAATTTTAGACCGTGCAATGTCCAGTGTTTTAAATATAGTGTCCTCTGCTACTGCTTACAAAGTCGTATCTTCTCCAAGCATAAACTTTCTAATAAGTGAGTTTATCGGAAGTTACCTGCCTGGTAAGTATGTTTTCTGTATCAGTTTGTAAATAATAAAATTAGATAGAACCTAAAGAACTCATAAGAAATTGTACAGCCCCTTGAAGTAATTTTTCACACTGATGAGGCTATTTAGACAATACACCTCTCATTTATACACAACTACATTTATACATCTATCATAAACCGCTGTACTTGGGAGTTAGTATTGTTGCATATCCCTAATCATTTTCCTATTTGCTCCTGTGTGTACCTGTCACGATCTGCACCGTCAGTCGATTTTCAATCTCCACTTGATATATAACATACTGCAAAGCGTAATTCTGCCGCCCACAGGTACAAAAGTACATCAATCGGCTACCGCTCGCTTTCTTCAAAGAAACAAACACACCGCGATCTACTCAATACGCGATAAATGCAGTGTAATGTAAACCAGCTAGAGAGAAGAGAACGCTAAAAGTCCTGCAGTCAGTCCATTCTTCATAAAGTGGTTACAAATTGCATCAATTACATCAATCATGCAAAGTTTTAAACCAAGTTAAACACCAATGGCGCTCTACAAAATGTCAAATTATTATTATTATTAATTTGTTTCTGGCTTGTATAATGCAGTTCTTCTTGACGTATGCATTACATTACGTGAAACAGTTTTATGAACATTTCCTGACATGTCTTTCCATCTCTAGTTGCGTCCTATATGAACAAAGGCACTTTTCACACACGTACGGTTTGACTCCGGAATGTTTCAACTTGTGTAGATCCAAACTGGACTTATACCGGCACGAAAAGTCACACACGTCGCAGGCAAACATCTTTTCCTTTGTGTGCGAGATTTTATGCTTCCTCAGGTGCATCTTTTGCCTGAAAGACTTAGAGCATAGATCACAAGAAAATGGACGTTCATCGGTGTGAATCATTCGGTGAACTTTAACAGAGTTGACTCGGGTGTTAGAATAATCGCAAAAATCACAGAAGTACAAATCGTTTTCTTTTTTGAATTCGCCCAGCTTATATTTGCGTGGTCTTCCTTGGGTTTTGATCGTTCCTTGTGCGAGTTGTGGGTCCATAAATGGGTCGTAGAGAATTGGTTTCTTTATTCTGTTTGTTATGATTTGCGGATGGTTCAATAATGGTTCTTGGACGTGTTGTAAGGGTTTCTAAAAGAAAATTTAACATATTAGTGGGTTGGAAAAGAGTTGGAGAAGATTAAAGTAGGATGATGAGGTTATTCATGGATGGTTTTGAGAATCACTTCATTCAACAGAGCGTCTCCGGAAAACTAATGAACTCTTCTATGATTGTGTTTAGTGGTATCAATTATTCATGTAATTTAACCCCTCAGGCCTAGAGCATACTTTATCAGAAGGTCAAAATATTTCAGCTTTGCAATAAATAAAATCCAAATAAATGGAACACTTCAGAATGTATCCGAAAACTAAAAACCGTTTTTGAAATGTGATAAAATAAGCATTCAAATTTTATATGCAATTAGCAATAAGTAAGGGTCGACCGAGATCTCGGTCTCGGTCTCGGTCTCGGCATTCTCGGCTACAAATTCTACCGAGAACTCTGTCTCGGTTCTCGGCAAAAAATCGCCGAGAACCGAGACAGTAACCGAGACCGTTGTAAGTAGGTACGGTATAGGATAATGGGATTCAAATCTACCGCGCGCGTCCAAATTCGTCACTTGGTGTCACGACAGCTCTAGAAAAAAGCAAGTTCTTTTATATGTTGTTGTGATTAATTATAATTACTTTACTAGCCAGAATAACTACATAAACTTGTTAAGTGAATATTAAGATCATTACGTATTATTTTATACGTATGTTGGAAAGCTGGTAAGTGTACGAAGATTTTTTAGATTCACTGGCCACATTCATCAGAACTCATCGATTCGCTGATTTGTATGTGCTATTTTTCTTAGAACTTTGTTCATAATAAACTGCCAAAAACAGCAATGAACATACAAATCAACTAATCGACAATCTCAAATTATTGTTTAATTAAATATTTAATATTAGATACATTATATAAAATCTCAAATTATTGTTTAATTAAATATTTAATATTAGACATATTATATAAAATCTCAAATTATTGTTTAATTAAATATTTAATATTAGATATATTATATAAAATCTCAAATTATTATATAATTAAACATTATTACAATCTTAAAAATATAGTATATTATGCAAAAATAGCGCTATTTCATTTTTTTTGTTCAATTTATCTATTCTCGGTCTCGGCCGAGATTTTAATTTATTCTCGGTCTCGGTCTCGGTCTCGGCCGAGAACGAAAAACCTGTCTCGGTCGACCCTTAGCAATAAGCACATAAGTTTTTATTTATATAAAACTTTTGAATGAAAACATAAAACAGTTATAAATATGGTTCACCTTACATTTTTTCTAACTAAAATTACTGATAATAAAAAAATATATAAACATGCACATATTCTGTTAGACCAATGTATTATAAACGTTATTGACACTTTACTTTTTAGACGTTTCATGTGAAAATAACAAATAAAAAATTCCCAAAGTTTAAAGTTTTTTTTTCAAAATACGGTCTAAATTAGTTTCATAATGGCGTATATTTTAATTATTTTGTGGTAAACTTTTAAATTTGAATATAAAGTGTGGTGTTCTCTCTTTCTAATACAGTTCAGATCATATTTCTCACCATGATAGTAAGGGAGACACAACGATTTCCATGAGACTTAATTTTTGCGAACAAATTTGCCTAAGTGATTAAGGTATAAACAATTTTTTTGTATAAAAACCTTACCTGTATACTGTTATCATACGTGATATTTTGATGATCATTTTTACTTTCAAGATGCTGTTGTGTTTCTTTTGATTTATAATTACAGCCATTTATGTCTCCAACATCATTCAAATCTTTCTTCTCATTGTGTGTGAGTCTATGTTCTTGCATAGTAGACTTATACACGGTTGTAAAACTGCACACGTAACACAAATATAACATCTTGGAATGCTTCAATGTGTGCTTTTTCAAGTACAAAAGATTCCCAGTTGAAAAATCACAAAGTTCGCAATCATAGCTACGCAGTTCAACGTGAATAGATCTGTGACGAATGAGTTCATTCCTAGTTAAGAAAGTTTCGTCGCACGTTGAACATTTTAACACGGCGTTATAGCATTTCTTTTCGTGCTTGTCCAGCGTGATCTTCATTCTGCAGATGTAACCACATTTCGAACAGACAAACGATTTTTCTCTGTCGTATATTTCGCTACTATTTCCTCTCGCGCTTCTTTCGCATTTAATTCCGACGTGCGTCTTTTTGTGCTTTATCAAATGTTCTTTTTGGCGGAATGTCGCAGAACATACGTCGCACAAGAAAGGTCGTTCGCCGGTGTGTATCATGCGATGAACTTTAACGGAATTTAAACGTTTGTTAGAATAATTACAAAATTTGCAATGGTATAAACCGTCTATTTTCTTTTCCTGATTTCGTTTGAATTTTATTATAATCACATTATCGTTTTGAACAACTTTTGACAAGAGACGTTTTGTTTTCTTGCGTTTTTTTTTTTTTACAGCAATAATTTCTTCGTTATCACTCAGGTCGTGTTTTTCTTCCTTGCAAACTTCGTAATCAGCGTCATTGTCATCATTGCAGCTATCCCCGTAATCAAAGTGGTCATATAGAAGTTGATTTTCGCCTTCGTTACAGCCATAGCTTGCTTCACTATAAGCTGTTTCTACTTTGATTTTCATTTTTGAAAGTGGAATGTTGTCTGCTTCTGAATCGCAGTCCTCTTCTTCTTTAATCTAGAAATAAAAATGTCAGGTTTTTAATAAAGACAACTTTTTTCAGAGCACCTTTTATTGAGTGTCCTAAAACAAACACAGCAATTCAAACTTTTTTTTAATAACTAAATCCGTCTAACACTATTTCGTCTTCGGGGATGCTATGTGGAGGGTCTTTTTAAGGAAAGGGAGTTTTTTTTCAATGTTTCTGGCTTTCACCTTTCAAGGATGATCTAGGCAATTGTTTCAAATTATGGAGAAAGGAAAGATGAATTTATACATTAATTTTATTTAAACGGGCAAATTTCAAAATTATATGGAAGATTGGAGCCGAGTTCAGACTTAGAAGACATGAGATGTTGAGTGGAGGGGGAGGCAATTTTAGATAAGGCTTGGTAGAAGAGAGGTTATTTGTTTAGAGAGGGACAACCGAAAAATATATGATCTAAAGTTCCCATTTCTAGACCACAGAATTTACAATCTGGGGAGTCAAGGATTGAATTTTAAAAAGGTGAGAAGGAACGGAACAATGTCCAATTCTCATTTGAATAAGTGAGGAAATTTCTTCTTTGGAAAAATGGGGGTTTGTTGAAACCACAGTTTTGATGGGGTAGTCCTTTGTATCGAGGCATAGCAGGCTTTCTTGGATTGACTACCGAGAAGGAAAAATATGTATGGAGGTGGGTAGGAATCTGGCAGTGATTGTGTCCAAGGGTGACATTTGAATCCATCTCTCCCACTGCGGTGCAAGGCGATGGGTCGAGAGAGACCGACTGGAGAGGTCACAACTCTCGCACGGTATCTCGGTGCACCAGCTACCAAGACCTGGACAAACCTCACCCCATGAACCCGGGCACCCCTGTTAATTCACCAAACAAAGCGAACCACTTGAGGCGACCTATCGCATTATTACTGAAAATTAGCTGAGCGACATTCTAGATAATAATATTGAAACACTATAGATGACAATAAAAATAATTTGTATTTAACAAACCTCAATTTGTGCTTTCAAAACATCTTTAATTGCATCAAATTTATGCAGCATCTTTTCACTTTCACTAGTTTTTAAATTTTCTACATTGTGACTAAGTTCGTGCTTTTCAAACAGCTGTTTATCTAAAAAGATGGCAGCACACATACTGCACATATATTGCACACAATCCAATCTATGAACGTCCAATTCTTCGGGCTCTGCAAAACTAAACTTGCATTTATCGCACTCGTACAATTTCGGCTCGTGCATTTCTCTATGGACTTCCATGCTGGATTTATCTACGCTTGTGAAATCGCAGAGATGGCATAGATAAGTCGTTTCTTTATCGTGCCGGTTTCTGTGCAATTGTAAATGTTGTTTGCGTCTATAGCTTGCAGGACACAAATCACATTTGTAAGGTTTTACGCCGGTATGAATAAGGTAGTGTACTTTGATGGATGCCAGGTTTTTCGTAGTAAATTCACAAGCGTTACAGTGATAGATTTCGTTGATCTTTTTGCAGATATTCTGATATTGCTGAGAGAGAATGGCTTCTTGCTGAATGATGTAATCAAATTGGTTGAATTCGCAGAACTGATCCAGTAGACTTTTGTTCGAGGAGGGGTTGCAAAGAAACCCGGCCAAATTTCCCTGGAAAGGTTAAACAGTATTGAAGCAAATTTTAACAAGATTTTATTTTATAAATTCATAGATAGTTATTTCTGCATTTTGTACTGCAAGAGTCCCAACTGCTCGGAACAAGTTGAATGTTGTGTGGTTGAAGATAGTGAAGTAGGAGAGAAAGGTTGGGAAGTAGCTGACTATTCCGATATAGGGGTCTAGCACAGTTAAATTTCCCAAGCAAGGTCGCGCTGTCGATAGCCAGACCAATATTGATAACCCAATGGATGTTTCAGATGGGTCGAGGAATTCTGGCTGGAGAGGTCAAAAGACTTCCTCAACCAGTCTCTCTTGATCCGGCCCATCAAGCAGCAGGTGAGCACACACATCGGCCGCCAAGACCTTGACAAATCTTACCTCATGAACCTGGGCACCCCTGCTAAGTCACCAAATGTAGCGAACCACTTGGGGTGACCTATGGGTTATCAAATTAATGATTCCCAGTGCGGCGGTACCCATACCCGCCCCCCAAAATGCTATTTAATCATTGACGACAATATTAACCACTCTCAAATGAAAAATGTGAAAGAGAAAAGATTCAGTCGCATCTGGGAATTGAACCAGATGCGACCGAGCCTTGCCGGGGTAGTGCTCTGACCACTGAGCTAATTGACCATATCAACTTCTGTCATTTGAACGTTGTTATGCAGAAAGCAGCCAGCCATAAAAAACTCAAACGGAGATACGAGCACTTTTGTCTAAAAATTTCATAATCAAATCTACATAACACCTAGGATGTTTTTTACTTCAAAAAATTATAAATAATAAATAGATATCAAATGCTTATAACTTTAAAGTGGATTTAAGGGTAGGTTTTTAGAGATATTGGTTTTTTATGAGGTCTGGCTGCTTTCTGTAAAATACATTATTGAGAATGTAAGCTCAGCAACCAACCGTCTGACCTTACTTTGCGAAATACGCATTCCGTAGAAAACAGCCAGACCTACCAAATACACTAAATATGTGAAATTATGCTTTATTATTTAACTTAAAATCGGTAGTTATATTCATATTACTATTATATCCAGTTAGTAATTTTATATTCCGAGAAATTTTTAAAATCTCCAAGGAAATATAAATTTTTAAACTTTATTGCGTAATACTTTGTGAAACATAATATACATAAGTAGATATTATTATTTATTTTATGTTCATTATGGGTTTTTATAACCATCTACTAGAAATCAATGATTTTAGTCATGCTTACAACATGTGTGCATTTAATTTTCATAATTAAAAAAATATTTCAAAAAATTCTTTTATATATCGTCGGCCTACTGGCAAAGTCCACTAAGTCACTAAAACACAATCCTGAGATAATCGCATTTCAATATTTAGCAATTTTGGAAAGGCTATAAGTGGATGAATATCTCCAAAATACGTATTTTTAAATATTTTATAATTTACAATGAACCCTTAAGTACCTTATCAATACAAAATATTAGTTAAAAGCAATAAGAGCAACCTTTAATCATAGATTTACAAAAAAATGAGCCGGACTTAGTGGGTTTTACCAGTCAATAATGACTTAGTGTACTTTGCTTGTTAAGATTACTGCTAAATTGTTAAAATTGATGACGTGAAATGCCTTTTAGATTATTTTAAAGCTGACTAAGTGTACTTTGCTTGTTAAGATTACTGCTAAATTGTTAAAATTGATGCCGTGAAATGCCTTTTAGATTATTTTAAAGCTGACTTAGTGTATTTTGCTTGTGTTTTAAATATTTTAAAGCTGACTTAGTGGATTTTGCTTGCGTTTTAACGGTCTAAATTGATGTATTATTGACATTTAGAGTATAATGTTTGACTTAATGTGTTTTGCTTATCAATAATATCGGATATATGACTTATGGTAAAATTAAAAACACTTCTAAATCGAAAACGATTAAATATACGACTTAATGGTGTATGCCAGTCGAAAGAGGACGATTTTTTACATAAGACCTCATACTTAAGTCATTTCATGAAAAAACGTGACTTAGTGGACTTTGCCACTAGGCCGACGATATAGAGGTTTTTTATTATCAAATATCATAAAAATATCTTGATATTTATCATTTCGTTTATTACAATAAGTTAAAATAAAAATTGTTGCCTAATCTTCAAAAGGAGATGTTAACCGAAAAAAAATTGTATCAATTTTTGTCTCTCTCTAATTTTCTATGTAGTCTTTTGTACTTTTTGGTTTTATATTCATTTGTATTTTATTTTTATTTCATTTACTGTAAATATTTTATTTCTATGCGCTAAAATAATGTTATATATGATAGGTTTAATTCCTAAATTTTAAAATTAATATAAGTAGGTAGATTGTTAATAGAACGGGCTACAAAAATGCTGTCTAGCAATTAGTCTAGCTTACTGGATTTCATTGAATTTATGTAATGTTATTAATAAATGATAATACATACTTAAAATTATTGATTTTTCCCAAGAAACAAGTTATTATTATAACGCGAGAGCGCTTTCTGTAGATCGCCACTTGAAAGTTTCGGTACAAACGCTATAGTGTAGAAAACATACAAGCGCCGTGACCGTTTTCCGCAGATCAGGCAAAAGTCATCGTTAAAATGGTAGTTGTACTGACAAAATCGACCAGTTGTCTCTGGCTGTTTTCTGCTGAATATGAGTTCCGTGCGCGCTTTCTGCAGATTGTTAAACGGTGTTTTGGTGATCAACAAATATTTAAGAAGACGATTACTATGAATTTTTGTATGAAAGTGTTCTAGCAGGTTTTAATAGAAAATAGAATTGACGTTTCTCAGTCGGATTATAACAATATCTCGGCTGCTTTCTGCATAACTACGTTCATTTGTATCAAACTTTGACTGAGAACTACCAATATTATCTTAATGCATATTTTTTGGCTGCTATCTTTATGTATGATTGCATTATTTTAAAGTTTATTATAGTAAAGCGCACTTGAAGTGAAATAACACAAAACTGCACTATACAAATGTTACTATTGCTCAAAGCATTTCAAGTAATGTTTGCTTCTGAATAATTCTCTCTAGAAATTAAATTGAAATTACCTTTTCCAAATGTATTTTCAAATGCTTGACAAGATGCAATTCTTTTGTATACTTCAACTTGCAAATATTGCAAGGAAACTTCTGCATATTCATCAGCTCTTCGCAGTTAGGGTTCTTCTCCGCGTGCATCAACTGGTGCCGCTGAAGACTGGCCTTGTGGGCGCACGTGAAGCCACAAATATGACACGTAATGATGGTCATAGTCTTGGATTCCTTGCCGTCTTTCGCAGTCATGTGCAGACTCCTGTGTTTCAACAGATGGTGCTTTCTCGTATAGCTGGCGGGACAAAGATCGCAGAGGAACGGACGTTCACCCGAATGTAATAATTTATGAACCTTTACCGAACGATGTCTGCGACTTGAAAAGTTGCAGAGATCACAAAAGAAAAAGCGATCAACGCTTTTGGGTGCCAAATTTTCAACCTCGGTCAAATTTTGATCTTGATTTTTTTCATTGCTAACTTGAATAGTATTCAACTCTTTTAAATTGGAGGAATTATAATTGCAGCATTCGCTTGTGTTAATTTGTTGTGTTTGCGAAATTGATGTGTTTGGGGTTTTGTTATGATTTGTTTCTAATTTGTTGATGTTTTCTTTTGTGGATTTCGTCTGCTCCTGCTCTATCTCTTGAATGGATTTATCTTTGTCTTCATCCATTATCTGAAATAAAAAAAAAAAACATGTATGATCGTGTGAGAAATGTGGATATCCGCAAAGAATGTAATTGTTTGGGCATGTAGAGCGAATAAACGAAGAAAGTAGTGTAAGAAGAATATACGACGCAAATGTGAATGGTAAAAGAAGTCGGGGACGTCCACGATCAAGTGTATCAGATACCTGAGTCGGGTCATGTCAAAAGTCAGAATAATAGAAGAGAATGTATGAGACGATGTATAAATGTGAGTGCGGCAAAGAGTGTGTGCCAAGACCGAGTTGTTTGGCGGTCCGTCCTCTCTGCCTACCCCTGTGGAAAACGGCGAGATGGTTAGTTAGTTAGTTAGTTAAAAAGTATATTATAATAATAAAAAAAATTGTTTATGAAAGGTCATGAGTCATGAATTTTTAGTAAAAATGTTTGAAAAATGGCTCACCTTACGTTTTCTCTAACTAAAATTACCGATAATGTAAAAAAATAAAAATTCACACATATTTTATTAGACAAATGTGTTATAAACGTTACGGACACATCACTTTTTTGTCATTCCATGTAAAAATAATTAATAAAAATTTCCCAAAGTTTCATAAATTTATTTCAAATGCGATTTGAAACTTTGGTTTCATAAAGGTGTACATTTAACATCTTTTGTGGTTAGTTTTTGTATTTGAATATAAAGCGTGGTATTTTTTTCTTTCTAACACCGTTAATATTATATTTCTCAGTATAATAGTAAGTGAGATACAACAATTTCTATGAGACCTACACGAGTTGTTCCGAAAACTGAACAAATAGACTTTAAGGGTTAAAATATTTATTCATATAGCTTACCTTTTCCAAAGTTGAATTATTATGAATTGCATCATTTTTAAATTCAATTATATGTTTTTTCAATGAATTCTTCGCATTACTCGAATACGGGCAGGAATCACATTTAAACCACTTTCTTTTGTCGTCATGCGTAGATTTATGTGCCTTAAACTGCAATTTTTTCAAACACGTAAAATTGCACAAACGACAAACATACACTGTGTCTTTCGGATGTTCTTTACTCAAATGCAATTTAAAACGAACACGGACTTTCGTTGTATACTCACAAATTTTGCACGAGAATTTCAAATCATTTAAATGTTTTAATTTGTGTACAGCTAGGGCACCGGCTTTTGTGAATGTTTTATTACACATATTGCATTTTGTTTTGGCATCGCCGCACTTTGCTATGTGATTTTTCATGACGAAAGGCGTACGGCAGCGATAATCACATTTCGTACATACGTACGGTTTGATTCCTTTGTGAATTAGATTATGTTGATCCATTTTACTGCGTACGGCACAGGAATATTTGCATTCGTTGCAAAAGAATAACTTTTCTTTTGTATGTGTCATTCGATGGTTTTTCAAGTGTTCTTTTTGTCTAAAAGATTTGCTGCAAAGATCACATTGAAAAGGTTTTTCTCCTGTATGGACCATTCTATGAGATTTAACGGAACTAACTTTTTGACTTGAATATTCACAAAGATCACAGAAAAACATACCATTCATCTTTTTGAATTGAAGACATTTCTTCTTCAAAACTAAAAGCGATTCATTTTGGTTTTTAAGTATTGGAACATGTTTATTTCCAACCTGAATTTGAGTGTTTGTAATCGGAACATCTTCATTTCTTTGTTGAAATTGAGCGATTGAATTTGGAACATCTTTGATTCTTTCTTGAAATTGAGCACTTGAAAATGGAACATCTTTGTTTCTTTCTTGAAACTGAGTGATTGAATTAGTAACATCTTTGTTTCTTTCTTGAAACTGAGTGATTGAATTTGGAACATCTTTGTTTCTTTCTTGAAACTGAGTGATTGAATTTGGAACATCTTTGTTTCTTTCTTGAATCTGAGTGATTGAATTTGGAACATAATTATTTCTTTCTTGAAATTGAATGTTCAAATCTTTGCTTCTTTCTTGAATTTGAGCGATAGAACTTGAAACATCTTTATTACCTTTGTGATTTTGATTAATTGCGATTGAAATGTGTTTATTTGTTCCATGATCTTTATTTTCTATAACTCGTTTACTGTAAATATTGTTTAAACTCTGTTTTTCTGTTAGCGGACTAACGAAACTATGAATAAGTGAAGAATTGCCACCCTGTGGATAATATCCGCTAAATTGATGAGGAATATTGTTAATTTGTGGCGGAATTTTGTAATCTAATGCTCCCACAGTATAATGGTTGAATGAGGGGTTCTGTTCCATATTAATAGGTTTGGTGCCATACATGTTATGAATATTTTGGTTCATGTTTATGTGGTTTTGCCCCGGTGCGTACATGTAATTTGCCTGAAACACAATAAAAAATTAATGTACCAAAAGCTAGACCAAGTGAAACAATAAATTCATCATAACACAAAGTTGAATGCATCCTAAAACATTGTTTTTAAAATGTTTTATATAAAGTTACTCACCATTTTTACTTCTGTCAAAACGAAAGTGTTTATTAACTCTTCACAATACTTCTCATAAAAACGTAAAAATGTTAAATGTCAAATCATTTTAAAATAAGAAATAAACATCGCTTCTCAAATAATAACGATATAAACAAATAACTCCAATGTTTTCTGTTTATGGCCGAAAAACTTGCTCGGCCTTGTGAAAGTAAACGTCAAGCACAAGCACTTGCACTTCCCACACGCACACTTCGGAGCGACCGAATCCCGCGACACTTCAGGCCGCCGCGCAGAAAAGTCTCAAAGTGGACTGCGCTGTAAGCCGTTACCTTACCATCGGTCTTTACTTTTTTTGCGCGGCGGCCTGAAACGGCGCGGAACTCGGTCGCTCCGAAGTGACCGTGTGGGGAGTGCGTCAGTGACTTAAAATACATATAATCCCGTCAGTAATGCCATATTCCAAAAATGAAAAACCAGGTTTCAGGGGTAAAAACACTAAACCAGTGTTGCCAACTCGAATTTTAAAGTAGAGCTAGGCGAAACCCAAAAAAGAGCCAAAAAGGAGCTAAAATTTTGAAAATGACATAAAGCATGGGGGGGGGGGTTGTTAGAGAATTTCAGAGAAGAAAAATTCCCAGTTTATGGGGGTCCCAGTCTTTCTTGTTAATACACTTAAAATACACTTGTTTATTTCTATAATTTTCAATACACAATAATTTTTGATATCATCGAAATCTTCAGGATTTTTATTTAGTTTTTTTTTTTTTTGTTAGACAGCGACTAGTCCTCTGAAAACTCTAAGTAGTCATCCGATTCCAGTTCCTGTACCATCGCGCTACTAGGACCGGCTTCATAAGGATTTTTTCGTATACAGCCATCGTTCCAATTTTTTTTAACTTCTAGGGGAAGTTCATAATCCTCGCAACATTTGTTGTGTCGCCTGAGCCCCGATCGAATATTTAGAATCGAATTAACCATGTCATTGCCAAGTCTATTTCTGATTTTATTTTTGACAATGTTTAACTGGCCACGGCAGAGCAAGTACCGAAACAGTGAAAGAGCTGATTTCGTGGAAAGGATTTTCATCAGCGGCATCACGATACTTAAGAACCTCAGCCCAAAACTAAACTTGACTGCGCATTCGAATTCGAAGGAGACACAATGCAATAGCCGACCAAGGCAAGTTACTTGTATCGGAGTTTTTGGGAATTTAGTTTTTTCGGGTAGTCCCTGAAACGATGTTTCCACCATAGCATTTTTAGTAACTGTTTACTTGTGCAGGAGTTCAGGGAATCTCTTTTTTGGGAAGCCCTCGTCCCAATGTTGTATTTTTGGAATATTTTTGCAAATATTATTTTTTTCAATATTATTTCACGTGAATAAGAGCTGAAATATCTGAAAAACGAGCTAAGAAGCTAAATGACTTTTTTTGGAGCTGAAGACGTCGATTTAGAGCCAGATCTAGCTCTAAAGGAGCTGGGTTGGCAACACTGCACTAAACATGTTTTGAATTAAGGATGTTTTTCGTAAGCTTTTTATTGCAAGAAAATTAGATAACAACGGTACGTTAGTAAATTATTTGGTAAACTTTCAAAATCATCAATCAATGACATATTTTCCATCACCCCGAACCCGAATACAAAAAGTTGTCTTTTATAGTAGAAAGTGAATCTAAAGATTTGATCTAAAACCTTTTCGTAGTGTATCCAGTGATTTCAAAAGTTTACTATATTTATTGTTATCAAGTTTAATTTCTAGAATCACAGTTTTTTCTTTTATATTTAACGAACATTATAATAATAATAATAATAATAATCTTTATTGAACAAAAATTTAAAGATTTATAACTACATAAAAAAAAAGAAGTACATCTTATAATAGTTTAAGTGTTGCATAAGTACAAAATTAAATAAAATAAAATAAAAATTTGCATATAAACAGTAGGTACTTAAATAATAGAGATTTATAATTATAAATTTAGGTATCTCGTAACCTGCCTCACTAGGCTTTGCCTGTGTTGAGGCAGTAATTTTACATCAATTTATAATACTGTGAAATATACCTACACTTATATTAGATTATAATCACACAATAGATAAGTTGCATTAATAAAAATAACATTGGTACAATAATAGCAGGATTGGTTCATTACTAATTTCGAATTTGGGTAAGTGCACCGGTAAAGGCTCTATCATTATTTTTTATCCAAATTTTAATGTTTTTTTTGAAATTTTTTTGTGTATCACATTTTTTTATACTAATTGGAAGAATGTTGTAAAGTCTTGTTGCAAGGTATATGAAACTTCGTTGACCAAAAGTAGTATAAATGCGAATGTTTGTATGGATGGATGTGAGTTACTGTTTCACGCAATAAATATCGAATGGAATTAAAAAATTCTTTCACTAATCGAAAGCTACATAATTTGCGAGTAATAAAGGCTATATATTATATTGGTAAGCTCTGGCCTTATAAATAAGCTGTGGCGTTATGAAATTATTTATTATACGTTTATTGGCAAAGCGTGTTGCTAAGTAAATGTTTGACGTGGGCTGTCATATTGTTATGTGTTTAGGTTACTTTGGAGACTTCTTTGATGGCAAAAATTCAAATATAAATATTTAGTGTACAAATATAAAATAGGTACTAATCTACATTTTGACATAAGCCAACAGCTATACTTATAATATATTATGAATGCGAAACGGCGCGTACTTGATTGTTGATTGATAGGGGGGAAGGGGAGGGGGGGGGGGTAGTCCAGGGAAAGTTGGGGGGGGGGGGGGTGGATTGGGGTGGTTGGGGGGGGGGGGGGGGGCGCGAATATGCGAGCGAAGCCGGGGGCAAAAGCTATTATTCAAAAATATTATTATTAAATTAAGTAATTAAAACAGTTAATTTATAAACAAGTTCGGCTGTGTAATTATTATTACGCTTGAAAGCTGTTTCGCCTTCTGAAACTTGTTATAATTATTACACCGCAGAACTTGTTTATAAATAAACTGTTTTCATTAATTGAATGATAAAATTCTTGAATATAAAAAAAATAAATTATAATGGGTGAGTTGGGGTAAATCCGGATTTGGGGGAAGATCGAAAAACTCGATTTTCGCGGTATCCGTGCAACCTATAATATGCGCCAATACCTCTAGAGGAGCGCTATTTCATTACGCTTCGCAACCCCTTCGGTCGGCTTTAAGAAGCTAAAGTGTTAGGCTGTGAGGCGCTATTTTTGAACAGGTGAAATTTCGCGGAAAATTGTGAGATAATCGATCTTACCCCCATCAAAAATATCTCCGGATCCAGGTATGCTATTGAATTGATTTCAAATCCATTTTGTATTTTTTTTAGATAAAAAATAGTTTAGGAAGGTTCCAGTACCTAATCTGCTTTGGTTTCAGCTGTAGCTGTCTTTTCGATCTTCCCCCTTGACATATTTCCCGGGGGAAGATCGGAATATGACCCTTCCGGCCTTACCCCTTTTTCAGTTTCCATACAAATTGCCACGTATTCCCAAACTAAGAGGTTCGTGGGGGCACATTTATGGTGGTGATAGTGCTTAGTGCAGAAACAGCTCTGTGCCGGGCGGACACCGCTATTCCCGTATTCGATAAATGCGAGTATCGATTAGAGACCAAAATCATTTTTATTAGACTGTTTATATAAATGATTAAATGGTTAAAAGTTTTAAAAATGTGTAGCTTTTAATTTTTTTTCAAGGTTGACCAAATTGTTTATTTTGTTCTGATTAAAAAATGTATATACAAGTTACATATATACAAGTTACATATATACATTTAAGTATAAACACCACACAAATAAATATAAATACTAAATACCAAAGGCGATGGTTGACCGAGTATGGCTGCAGAGGTCTGAAGACAATGTAATAACAGAGTGCAATTCACACACGGTACGCTGCTCAGCCCAGGGAACACGTTTGGTTCTGAAATAAACATATTCACCACATTAACCAAAGTTCGCAAGCAAAACATATAATATTATCTCCTTTAATGAAATATAAATCCAGATGTATACCTGTATAATCTTCCACTACTTTTTTGGCAGCAAAACGCACGGTACTCGGCCCAGGTAGAACACGTTTGGTTCTGAAACAAAAAAAAAATTCATTACATTACCCAGCCTCATCCTATGAACTATATCCTACCACTGCAGAGTATAAAAGAGAAAATAAATTAAGAACAACGACCATGCGTCTCGGATACGCGCCTGTCATATTAAATATCTTAATAATAATGGAATTGCTGTGTTTGAAGAAATAATAAATGTATTGAATATCTCTATAATAAGAAAGACTCAGTGAATCAGCATCTATCTCTATGAATAAAATAGGTTGATGCCATATAGAGTATAGAGAAGACTTTATACCTTTTAAACTGTAATTGTGGTCTTGGACGGCACCATTCGTGCTGGACACTCCAGGTAGAATATGGATAGTCTAAAAATGAAAATAGATACAATTTTTAGGTGAAGTTAGGGAAAAGTTACAAAGTATATTAGGAACACTGAACAAACAAAAGATTCGCACCTGCATTTTGGTATCCTACGATCGTTTACGTTTTCTTTAGGTAAACCCCGATGTGTTACGATTCCATGAAGAAAGGGTCGGCAAAGCGTCTTTTTTTAACGTGCCATTGGAATTTTTGCAGTTGTTAGTGAAATGGGAACCAAACATAACCACAACTTCCCAAAATCGGATAAGCAATAGTCAGATCTGCCGATTCTCAACGCCCATTCCCATAACTCTCATTATTTTCGCAGTTAGGTACTCTGTGTCGAACTGAAACACTATCCTCACAGCCTTCGACACGGAAACGATATTTAGGAAGCATTTTTTCAAAATATTTCGTTGTTTTGAATGTTCGGATTGTTTCGTGCCGGTATAAGTCCAGTTTGGATCTGCACAAGTTGAAACATTCCGGAGTCAAACCGTACGTGTGTGAAAAGTGCCTTTGTTCATATAGGACGCAACTAGAGATGGAAAGACATGTCAGGAAATGTTCATAAAACTGTTTCACGTAATGTAATGCATACGTCAAGAAGAACTGCATTATACAAGCCAGAAACAAATTAATAATAATAATAATTTGACATTTTGTAGAGCGCCATTGGTGTTTAACTTGGTTTAAAACTTTGCATGATTGATGTAATTGATGCAATTTGTAACCACTTTATGAAGAATGGACTGACTGCAGGACTTTTAGCGTTCTCTTCTCTCTAGCTGGTTTACATTACACTGCATTTATCGCGTATTGAGTAGATCGCGGTGTGTTTGTTTCTTTGAAGAAAGTGAGCGGGTGCCGAATGATGTACTTTTGTACCTGTGGGCGGCAGAATTACGCTTTGCAGTATGTTATATATCAAGTGAAGATTGAAAATCAACTGATGGTGCAGATCGTGACAGGTAAACACAGGAGCAAATAGGAAAATGATTAGGGATATGCAACAATACTAACTCCCAAGTACAGCGGTTTATGATAGATGTATAAATGTAGTTGTGTATAAATTAGAGGTGTATTGTCTAAATAGCCTAATCAGTGTGAAAAATTACTTCAAGGGGCTGTACAATTTCTTATGAATTTACTTAAGTTCTATCTAATTTTATTATTTACAAACTGATACAGAAAACATACTTACCAGGCAGGTAACTTCCGATAAACTCACTTATTAGAAAGTTGCATAAGTACAAAATTAAATAAAATAAAATAAAAATTTGCATATAAACAGTAGGTACTTAAATAATAGAGATTTATAATTATAAATTTAGGTATCTCGTAACCTGCCTCACTAGGCTTTGCCTGTGTTGAGGCAGTAATTTTACATCAATTTATAATACTGTGAAACATACCTACACTTATATTAGATTATAATCACACAATAGATAAGTTGCATTAATAAAAATAACATTGGTACAATAATAGCAGGATTGGTTCATTACTAATTTCGAATTTGGGTAAGTGCACCGGTAAAGGCTCTATCATTATTTTTTATCCAAATTTTAATGTTTTTTTTGAAATTTTTTTGTGTGTCACATTTTTTTATACTAATTGGAAGAATGTTGTAAAGTCTTGTTGCAAGGTATATGAAACTTCGTTGACCAAAAGTAGTATAAATGCGAATGTTTGTATGGATGGATGTGAGTTACTGTTTCACGCAATAAATATCGAATGGAATTAAAAAATTCTTTCACTAATCGAAAGCTACATAATTTGCGAGTAATAAAGGCTATATATTATATTGGTAAGCTCTGGCCTTATAAATAAGCTGTGGCGTTATGAAATTATTTATTATACGTTTATTGGCAAAGCGTGTTGCTAAGTAAATGTTTGACGTGGGCTGTCATATTGTTATGTGTTTAGGTTACTTTGGAGACTTCTTTGATGGCAAAAATTCAAATATAAATATTTAGTGTACAAATATAAAATAGGTACTAATCTACATTTTGACATAAGCCAACAGCTATACTTATAATATATTATGAATGCGAAACGGCGCGTACTTGATTGTTGATTGATAGGGGGGAAGGGGAGGGGGGGGGGGGGTAGTCCAGGGAAAGTTGGGGGGGGGGGTGGATTGGGGTGGTTGGGGGGGGGGGGGGGGGGGGGGGGGGAATATGCGAGCGAAGCCGGGGGCAAAAGCTATTATTCAAAAATATTATTATTAAATTAAGTAATTAAAACAGGGGGTAAATCCGGATTTGGGGGAAGATCGAAAAACTCGATTTTCGCGGTATCCGCGCAACCTATAATATGCGCCAATACCTCTAGAGGAGCGCTATTTCATTACGCTTCGCACCCCCTTCGGTCGGCTTTAAGAAGCTAAAGTGTTAGGCTGTGAGGCGCTATTTTTGAACAGGTGAAATTTCGCGGAAAATTGTGAGATAATCTATCTTACCCCCATCAAAAATATCTCCGGATCCAGGTATGCTATTGAATTGATTTCAAATCCATTTTGTATTTTTTTTAGATAAAAAATAGTTTAGGAAGGTTCCAGTACCTAATCTGCTTTGGTTTCAGCTGTAGCTGTCTTTTCGATCTTCCCCCTTGACATATTTCCCGGGGGAAGATCGGAATATGACCCTTCCGGCCTTACCCCTTTTTCAGTTTCCATACAAATAGCCACGTATTCCCAAACTAAGAGGTTCGTGGGGGCACATTTATGGTGGTGATAGTGCTTAGTGCAGAAACAGCTCTGTGCCGGGCGGACACCGCTATTCCCGTATTCGATAAATGCGAGTATCGATTAGAGACCAAAATCATTTTTATTAGACTGTTTATATAAATGATTAAATGGTTAAAAGTTTTAAAAATGTGTAGCTTTTAATTTTTTTTCAAGGTTGTTGTGCCGCGGAACTACTGCAGAAAAGCACTGCGAGCTATATGTTATGCGCAAGCCGATGTTTCATCTGCTAATGAAGGCATAAATAAAGAAGGAAGACCAAATTGTTTATTTTGTTCTGATTAAAAAATGTATATACAAGTTACATATATACATTTAAGTATAAACACCACACAAATAAATATAAATACAGTAAAACCCCGTTTATACGAAATCCACGGGAGATCGAAAATAAAATTTCGAATTAACAAACTTCCATGTAATTCGAAATTATATTATGAAAAAAAATGCCAAAAATTGAGTTTCTCGGCCGCAAATTTAAATTCGGGTAAGTTCTTAGGAATTATATATTATATCGTAATAATATGACATGTTCCGGTGTAAATCGAATTTTCGCAGCAGTTTTAGCGCCGCGGTCGGCCCTATATTCGAAATAAATTGATAAAAATATGATATTTTCCGAGTAAATCAAATTTTCGCGGCCGAAAACCGTCGCGGCCGTCCTTTTAAGCTTATAAAAATGTGAAATACTACCGTTTAAATCGAATTTTCACAGGCTTTTTTCGACGCAGCCATAAATTCGTAAAAATACAATATATTTCGCGTAAATCGAAATTTTACGGCCGATTTCTGTCGCGGCCGGCCATTCTAAATCAGATATTTGTGAAAATAGCGATAAGTTCCTGAATAAACGAAATTTCACGGCTGAAACCCGTCGCAGCCAGCCCTCTAAATTCAGATACCTATTCGAAACAAAGTTATAAAAATACCTATTTGAAAATAATCATAAAAAACCGCATAATTTCCACGTAAATCAGTTTTGCGCGGCTTATTACCGCCGCGGCCGGGTCTCCAAATTTAAATATTTTAGGTAAATTCATAAAAATACGATAAATTTAGCGTAAATCGAATTTTCGCGGCCGTATCCCGTCACGGCCGGCCCTCCAAATTCAGACACCTATTCGAAATAAATTCGTAAAAAAACCGCATAATTTCCGCGAAAAACAAACTTTCACTGCTTATTACCACCGCGGCCGGCACTTCAAATTAAGATATTCAAAGTAAATATACCATATATGTATGTTTTCGACGCAGCCATAAATTCGTAAAAATACAATATATTTCGCGTAAATCGAAATTTCGCGGCCGATTTCTATCGCAGGCGGTCATTCTTATTTAACTATTCGAAGTTTATTGGTAAAACTACCGATAATTTCCGCTTAAATCAAATTTTTGCGGCCAATTACCGCCACAGCCGGCCCTTCAAAATTCGAATATTCACTGTAAATTTGTTAAAATACTATAAATTTCCTTGTAAATTGAAATTTTGCAGCCAATTTCCGCCGTAACCCTCCTTTTAAATTAATGTTTCGAAGAAATTTCGTAAAAATACGTTATTCCAATGTTAACCAATTCAGATTTAGAAGATAATAATACGAATTAGGATGATGTTATCCGCGTAAATCGACATTTTATCACCACTGTCTGTCAGATTCAGATTTACGAAATTATATATATATATATATATATATATATTTTTAGTTTGAGTGATTTATAATTTTCTACTAAACGTGCATTTAAAAAATATATTTTTCTGATCTTGTTTCCAAAACATTTTGAGAACACTTTGCCGATCTTACCCCGTAAGGGGGAAGACCGGTATACCAAAATTATAAATGACCTATTTTTTTTGTATAGGTAAACAATTAAAATGTTACACATGCTAATTTGGTAACAAAAGGTAAAATGAAGTGCCGTTTTTAGTAAATCTTACGGCCAATATGCTTATTTGCAATTTTAGAATGAATGCCGGTCTTACCCCAAAAATTTCCGATATTACCCCACATTGAAAAATAATATACAGGAAGTTTTGACTGGCAGTTTTTGGGTAATTTGCTGTGGATAACTCGATAAATAAAAATTTACTCACATATTTAAGAGTTAAAGGTAACATAATAAAATTAAAAACTTTGCGGAAACACCATGAATTCTTCATTAAAAAATTCCAAAGTGGACCAATGATCAAAAAATTCATCTCATCAAAAAATCACACGGTCTTACCCCAACTCACCCTAATGATTATTATTTTATTTATAATTCTTTATTAAATACAATAATTTTATAATGATTCGGTAAATATGCATTTGGTCCACCTCACGGATAATACGGAACGTTCGTGTTGTCGAAGTTTGATGCACGGATAATACGGAATATTCCTTTTTTAGGTTGAGGTTAAACTACGAAAGCTGCATGTCATCATAACTTTAAAAAACATCCCAGATTTTGAATGGTTTGTTTGGCAAAGCAGGGGATGTCTAGCGGGTTTGTGTAATTATGATTGATTGTCTATGAAATAAAAACAGTAAAAATAAAAGGGCGTTACCGTGTAAGTGAATTAATTAACAAAATTAATATGTAAATGCATATTTTTGCATGTTTTTTGGTCTCCTCAGACATAAATACTCACTTTTCGTAATAATAAAGCTAAATCTAACTGTTAGAATATAAAATATTAACTGATATATTAACCGCGTCCTTCTGATATATCAGAAGGACGCAATTTCAAGTCCCGTCGGCGGCATTTATCTTTTATCGGGAGATTTTTTCAATGTTGATGTGTGTTTCAGGCTAATAATTATTGCTTATAATAATTAGTTGCATTCGGGACATAAAAAAGGTTTTTGTCCAGTGTGGGTAAACATGTGAATTTTTAGATACCGTTTTATAGCGCATGAATAGTCGCAGTCGGGACATGGAAAACGTTTTTATCACTGTGAGTTAGCAAGTGCCGTTTTAGTTATTTTTTCGAGAAAGGGAAATGTGACAGTCAGAGAATGAAATAGGTTGTTTTTTCACTGTGTATAAACATGTGATTCTTAGATTTCTCTTTGTAGTACACGAATAGTTGCAGTTCGAACATGAAAAGGGTATTTCTCCACTATAAGTCAGCAAGTAACTTCTCAGATATCCCTTTTGAGAACACGAATTGCAGTCAGGACATGAAAAAGGTTTTTCTCTTCTGTGAATCATACTGTGGATTTTTAAATCTTCCTTTTGAGAACTTGTATACTGCATTCGGGACGGTAAAATGGTTTTTGTCCGCTGTGGGTTATCATGTATATTTTTTGATGCCTCTTTGTTAACATGAATAGTCGCAGTAAAACATATACAGGTTTTATGTCACTGTGAGTCAGCAAATGATCTAAGAAGTTCCTTTGTGCAACATGAATAATTGCAGTCGGGGCATGAAAAAGGTTTCTTTCCACTTTGGGTAAAGGTGTAAATTTTTAGTTACCGTTTGGTAGCGCATTAATAGTCGCAGTTGGGACATAAAAAAGGTTTTTCATCAATGTGAGTCAGCAATTGCCGTTTTAGTTTTTTTTTTTCGAGGAAAAGAATAGTTGCAGTCAGGACATGAAAAAGGTTTTTTTTCTTCTATGAATCATACTGTGGATTTTTAAATCTTCCTTTTGAGAACTTGTTTAACTGCGTATGGAATATGAAGAAAGACAGTGTTAAATTGTGGATATCCGGAAGGAATACAAAACCGATAAAAATAATAATACTTTCCAATTTTTTATAAATACATAGCAATATGAATAAATTAAATAAACAATATACGCATGTATCGCGAGTTAGAATTAGAAATCTCTTTTTCTATTTATTACCGCAAACGCGATAACAAGAAAAAAGGTATTCAAGCGACTTTCCAGTACTTGGCGCAACTTAACAGTAAAAATTGTCACTTAGGCGTTACGTGACGTTTAGGGGGGGGGGGGGGGGGGTACAGGAAAACGTTATGGCCCGTTACACGGGGCGGGGAGGTAAAAAATCTTCAAAAATTGCGTTACGTAATACTTGAACGCCCCCGTACAAAATATTTGCTTGTCTACCTGTATCTAAGCGCAAGATATCTTTAGCGCCCCCCCTTTGAGTTTTTTTCTGTATCCGCCACTGCAACCAGCGATTAGTAAGGAGTACTTAAGTTAGTAAGTTTAAAGTCAGAGGTAATTCTAGTAATGTAGCCAAATGTTTTAAGTGATTTTTTACGATGCCATTAATGTAATCACGGAAAGAAATTTTGTAGTGTAGAGTGACCCCAAGGTCCTTGATAAATGTGACAGTAGATAGACACACACTACTTAGTTTATAATCAAACGGAATAGGTTTTTGGTTCATAAAACGACAAAATTTCGCAATTACCAACATTCAGTTAATTTTGCACCAATCATTAACCCTAGATCACTAACCTTCGTCAAAACGACGACGCGGACTCGAAAAAAGTGGTACCTATAAATTTTGAGTGCGTTGTCGTACGCATTCCAGATTCCGGCTAATCTCAGTCGACCCGTAGCTCGCGCGGCGCACGGTGTGTTTTTTGTTTAGGGGCCCTGTGTGCGCCGTTCCAGCCACCATGAGTCGTCGAATCGACGACTCATGGTGACTGGTTTGTCACAAATATATTAATTAATAGTTTTTTCGTATATATTTCATTCTTTTGTTGATTTTATTACTTATTTTTAATATTTTAAGTCTTTGTTTTTTTTAGTTAATAAAATTTAAGCATCTAAAAAAACCAAAAAGTTCAAATGAGTAAAAACTCTGGTCTCAATTAAAAGACTGCCAAAGTAATTAAAATGTGATTTTAGTAAATAAAAAACTTATAACATGTTAACAAATGATTATTGTAATAAATAAGTAAAACACATACAAATATTTTATTCCATAAACCCTTAGAAGCCTCCTTTTTATACGGCGTGGCCGAAACGATGAAGGTAAGTAATAAGCGTTGTAAAATAAGGTTTGTGATCTAGGGTTAAATGAATCGATATCAAGTTGAAATAGTAAACAGTCAAGGTTGGATTTAATCACATTTAGAATTTTATTATCATTAACAAAAAGCCAGAAGCATGTGTGAGAAATTTTTTTTGTGGTTATCATATATAAAAACGTTAAAAATAAGCGGGGTCGAAAGGGCACCTTGGGGAACGCCGGACGTTACATCAATGTTAAAAAGAATTCAAAGTTGTATGTTGCAGTAAGTATTTCGGAACAAGTAATTTAGATTTTTTTGAATGTTTTATATAGTTAGGTAAACACATATAAATTATTATTATTTTTTATTCATTAAATAATCAGTTTACAAAGTATTATTATGTTCTTTACCAAAATAAATTACAAAACAAGTTTTTACATATATATTTTATTTAGATTTTTCGATGTTGTTCTTTTATAGAAGCGGACGCTAGTAATTAAAAGAGGCGCGAGCATCGGGATGAAAATATATATATTTTGCATTTATAATTTATTACGATTTAAGGAACTTAATAAAATAGACAATTTAAAAGTTCTATTCAATACACTGAAATCACTGCTGCGATTATATCTCTTTTGAAGAAGTATGGTTCACTGACCTGTGACGTTTAAATAGTCTCTTTTCAGAACATGAATTGCTGCATAAGGAAAATGAATAAGGTTTATCTCCAGCATGGGTAAGCATATGAGATTTTAATTGCCACTTTTCAAAACATGAGTAGCTGCATAAGGAACAATAAAAGGTTTTTTTCCAGTATGGGTAAGCATGTGACGATTTAATTGCCCCTTTTGAGAACATGAATAGATGCATAATGAACATGAATAAGGTTTATCCCCTGTATGGGTCCGGATGTGACGATTTAAACTTCCCTTTTCAGAACATGAATAACTGCATAAGGAACATGCATAAGGTTTTTCTCCAGTGTGGGTAAGCATGTGCTGTTTTAAAGTATCCTTTCGAGAACATGAATAGCTGCAGGAGGAACATGAATAAGGTTTTTCTCCAGAATGGGTAAACATATGAAGTTTTAATCGCCTATTTTCAGAAAATGAGTAGCCGCATAAGGAACATGAAAAAGGTTTATCCCTAGTATGGGTCCAGATGTGACGAATTAAACTTCTCTTTTCAGAACATGAATAACTGCATAAGGAACATGAATAAGGTTTCTCTCCAGTATGGGTAAACAAATGAGGTTTTAATCGCGACTTTTGAGAACATGAGTAGCTGCATAAGGAACATGAATATGCTTTTTCTCCAGTATGGATCCGCATATGACGATTAAAGTTCCCCTTTTGACAACATGAATAGCTGCATAAGGAACATGAATAAAGTTTTTCTAAAGTATGGGTAAGCATATGAAGTTTTAATCGGCTCTTTTCAGAACATGAGTACATGCATAAGGAACATGAAAAAGGTTTATCCACAGTATGGGTCCGGATGTGACGATTTAAACTTCCCTTTTCAGAACATGAATAACTGCATAAGGAACATGCATAAGGTTTTTCTCCAGTGTGGGTAAGCGTGTGATGTTTTAAATTATCCTTTCGAGAACTTGAATAGCTGCAGGAGGAACATGAATAAGGTTTTTCTCCAGTATGGTTAAACATATGAAGTTTTAATCGCCTCTTTTCAGAACATGAGTAGCCGCATAAGGAACATGAAAAAGGTTTATCCCCAGTATGGGTCCAGATGTGACGATTTAAGTTCCCCTTTTGAGAACATGAATAGCTGCATAAGGAACATGAATAATTTTTATCTCCAGTATGGGTCCGCAAGTGACTTTTTAACAATACCTTTGAAGAACATGAATAGCTGCATAAGGAACATGCATGAGTTTTTAATCGACACTTTTTAGAACATGAGTAGCTGCATAAGGAATATGAATAAGGTTTTTCTCCAGTATGGGTAGACATATGAAGTTTTAATCGTCCCTCTACAGAACAAAAATAGCTGCAAGAGGAACACGAATATTGTTTTACTCGAGTATGGGTAAGCAAATGAGGTTTTAATCGTCTCTTTTCAGAACATGAAAAGCTACATAAGGAACATGAATACGGTTTATCTCCAGTATAGGTCCGCAAGTGTCTTTTTAAATTTCCCTTTCGATAAGATGAATAGCTGCATAAGGAACATGAAAAAGGTTTTTCTGCAGGATGCGTCTTCAAGTCCTTTGATAGGTCTGAAAAAGGCGGAAGGGTTAAGCATAATAAGTAGGTATCTTTAATGAAGACTGAAAATTATTAAAACGAATTCAGATAAATAAAAAATTACCTGCTGTCAGGGTAAAATTTTTAGAGTGGTCTAAGCATTCCTTTTTAATATCCAGAAAAGCTATGTCTATTTCGGTACAAGGAATTTCCCCTTCTTCTTCTCGGAGTCCTCGTTCTGTATTGATGGAAACGGTCTCCACATTAATGCTACCTGGAATAACAAAACAACAATACATTGATATTTTCCCTCTCTATACACGAGAATTTCTCAATTAGGGAGGTATTGTTACCACCAATATTATATATTATATATATTTTGTTTAATTGTATATTAGGTATATGTAAGGGTTAATAAATAAAATAAAAAAATAAAATACACATAAATAATAAAAGACATGCTGAGTATTACTGTCTTCGGTGCTATTCTAATGTAACCAAACTCATTAAATTAATGAATTTATTTGAAGTACTCGACCTTATACTTTGAATCGAATCAAGAATTACAGATATTTTAAATAGGTACACATGTTAGGCACCAAATTTGATTGATTGTTTTTATAATATACAAAAATGAATGTTTGTAATATATGAAAAATGAAAACCTGAGTAAAAAAAATCGTAATAGGTGGCAGGCAAGCTGTTTGAAAACTGAATCCGCTGGGACTGAATATATGGAACGGGGGAGCGGGAGAGGGGAGGAAGAAGGCAGGGAAGGTGGTAGGGGATCGCGGGAGGGGAAGGGAAGCGGGAGAGGAAGGGAAGCGGGAGGTGAAGGGACGCGGGAGGGAAAGGGACCCAGGAGGGTAACCAGTGTGCCATCGCAACACCCTCTAATTTTTTCTGGGTCTTCTACTGCCCCCCCCCCCCGAAAGTCTCAAACGATCACAGGGAGGCGTTATCGCCCACGATGAGAACCTATGGACTAAATCCACCTGTATACACAAGACACAAGGCAACTCACTAGTTGGCTGAACACTCTCGGCATACTGTAAACATTCCTTCTTTACATTCTGGAGGCTGATTTCAATATCCGTATACAGCATTTCAGTTGCGCCTTCCTCCAGGGACTCTTGTTCTGTCTTGATAGAAACAGTCTCTGGGTTGGGAATATCCATGGTACTGCGGTGATGGTGTCTGGATATGTGACGGTAATAAGTGGTAAAGTAAAGTAGACCTGAAACAAAAAATTAATTAATTAGTCCAATTTGAGTGGTAAAACGAAGCTCCAAATAGAAAAGATGGAAAAAAGCACCCTCGAGGCTTCGATCAATTTATGTCAATGCAAAGGCCGATGCCAGAGAAAAAAATCGGGGGGTTTTATTTGGTGGAACAGTGTTTATAGTCCAGTCAGTGGGGGGTAAAAAGACCTTTAACATGCAAAAGGTCATGTAGTAGCGATTATGGTATATGTAGTTAATATTGGGACTTTAAAGAAAAAAAAAGTTTTCGACCTTGGGGGGTCGAGCTCGAGCCGCCATTTTGGATTGAAGGCGCCAAAATTTGGTTTTTTCAAAATAATTCCTCAACGGTTGACTTTAAAACAAAAACGTCTAACGCAAACTTAAAGAAGACTAAATTACGTACATTTTTTGTTCTAAGTTTTTTTTATAAGTCTAATATATTTGATGACTTAAGCGGTATAAAGAATAAAATTTTGACAAAAATCGTAAGACTCAAGTTTTCTTGATAAATTTTGTAAGAACATACAATATCATTTTAACATTTTTCCATTGGTTGATTGACATTAACGCCAAACCGTTTAGTCTTTCCCGGCCTGTCGAATTTTTGAGGCGTTTCAGAGAAGAGAAAGTTCTTTCAGGGGTATATATGGAAACAGGCAGTGTCACCAAGATTTTTAAAAGTTTGAATATAATTGGAAATAAGGTCTGGTACTGGTTGCATTCTCTGAGAGCTTCAATAGCACATGTTGGTCGATTTAGTTCAGATTCGTCCAGCCATTTTATCTCCCACTTTTCTAATTCAGCTTTTACAGAGTTTCATTCCAGATATTTTTTATAGAGCTCAAAGTAGTCTTCTTGATAATTAAGTTGGTATTTTCAACACACAGGCGGAATTCAAACGTTGAAATATGATAATGTGGTTCTATCATTATCATTATTACATCATTGTAGGCCAGTTGCTGCATGAAATTGAAATAATGACAGAACTTGAATAGAACTTACACATAACGTGAAAATTAACTTAAAATATTTGGTGAATTCATCATTTTTTTTAAACAACCCATCTTTATAGCAAAATCACTTGAAATGACTGATCTCAGAAAAGAATTAGCCTTTTATGATGTTTCATAATCCATGACACTGCTTGTGTGAGCAGTTTATCAATAATAAATAGCTTTATAGATTTCCTTGAATCTTATCAACCCATCATGATTTTTAACCCAACGGATCTGGCACAGTGCCGTTAGGGTTTTCCGTCCTGTTTCACGGATTTTTTTTCGATATTTTCTTTTAAGCACTTGGTTTGTTTTACCCAGGACTTGATAAAATTTCCAACCGATTTTATAGTATTTATAATAGGCTGAACCTGGCAAGAATGGCATAGAGCCAATTTCAACTACAGTGGGCTGCAATGAACGTATAGGGCTTCAGGATGTGACTTACGAATTACTACCTGCACGCATTTTAAACTTCCTTTCATCGAAAAAGTTCCATCAAATCCTTGTCCGATTAAATATTCGCAATCAACACCCAAAATTTTTAATTCGAATAAAATTGCATTTGCAATGCTTTTGGCCGTGAAAATCTAAAAACTTATCCAAAATTGCATTAGCTTAAATACCTACCTGTTATATTCTCAACTTTTATTTTTTATTTTAATCTTTATTTATCAAGTTACATAGTTGATTGTGCTGTGCCTGTCTCACTAGGAATTCCTTTGTTGAAAGCAGGCGCATTTTAGCATAAGTACCTAGTAGTACACAAAAATAAGGATAACAACAACAATGTTTCATAATTACATTTAAAGTTAAAGTACAAGGACAATCAGCATCGTACCAGTGGGAAAGCATGCATTAGGAGGTTCTAAAAATATTGTTAATATATGATCTGTCTTTGCTAGTGATCCAATACTCTGTTACAAAAGTTAAATCTTCACACATGATAAACACTATCAGCCTTAAAAAAAAAAAACTTTCACGGCCGATAACCTGTGTTGTTGCAACAACATAAATAAACCTCTTATACACTAAAACACGATCTATTACTACTAAGCTTTCTTCAGCGTAAGTACAAAAAAAATGAAATTTACATTTTAGGATCTTTATTATATGAGAATTTCTTAAAAGTGATGTTTTTTTATAATACTAATATCTAATACATGTCCTGGTAAACTTATCAAAGAAATTAACGTCTTTAGAGATACAAGAAATCCGTTTAAAATGTCGGTTTATTTTTAGGTTATTTTTTTGGCATTAAAGCAAACTTCGCAATTTTGTATTATTTTTTTATTGTATGCACGAGGAAAAAGTGAGGTGACAGTTTCCTTCCAATTCATTATATAAAAGGACTGTGTTTTTTAATTGTGATTTTTTTTTAATTTCTCTACCTTTTGAACAAAAATGTTTTGGTAAGAAATTTTTTTCTTTTTTTTCCGTGTTTGAATCTTAAAATATGGCAATTTTTTTTAAACTAAAGTAAAGTTCAAATACACAAATCTAAAAAGTAATTTTATCTAGTTTTTATAAATGGTATTGTTTTTGCGTTCAAAAATAAGAAATATATAGAACATTCAAAATACCTTCGAAAAATTCCAAAATTCGTTCAAAAATCATTAACAAAACAGTGGTACGCATGAGATAAACTACCCTTTCAGGATGCTTATACAATGTATATTTATTTCGATGAACAATTTTATAATAAGTAATGTTTTCACATACACGCTCGTTTATCAATGGAATAAAATTTTCACGGGTTTTTTTTAGTAAGGCTGATTACCTTTTAGCTCTGCACATCTCACACAGATGGACATCTGTTCTTGTCTTGTGGTGAAACATCAGTAGTTTTGTCAAACAAGGACTTAAAAAACATTTTGCATAATTTAATCTTTGCACTTTTTTTGTACAATTTCCCAACAAATTGCAATAAGTTCATTTTTTACAGTCGGGCGTCGGTAGCATTTAACATCATATAAATATATTCAGTGTGCTTTATTACATTTCGGGGGGGGGGGGGGGGGATCAAACCCCCTTGATCCCCCTGGCTACGGCCTTGGTCAATGCCTTGAGGTGATTTTTTCACAAAAACAGCATAGTATAAATTATTAAGAATTTCTTTGCACTAAATGAACTTGCCAAAAAAAAATTATTCAATTTTATTTAATTTTCTTTCCAGAATTCCGCCATACTAGTGCTTACCTAATACAAACAGATTATATTATGAATAAGGTCCTTTCTACCCCACACACAATGTCAATGAGACAATGACGTTATATAAATAGACTCGCCATAGTCTCACATACTCACAATATAATGTGGAAAGCAAGCAACACTCTTTTGTTTTCAGCGGTTTTCAGTATAATTTCTAAATTCAAAACTTTATTCCTGTGTGATAAAGACAGACAATCAAAGAATGTACGTGTGTGAATGCCACAGATATAAGGTAGGGCGGCTTATTAATTTCTTCGCCGAATACTGCTTTCACATCACTGGTGTGACCTATGGGTGTGACTGAGATAACAAGATACTCTCACTCGGTTACACAATAGACAGGGAAGGGTAAAGAATACAACGACGTATTATTATAAAATTAATTGTAATAATTATAATAATTGATAATAATAAGTAATTTGCGTGTACTTACAAATGAAGTGTTATTCCTTCGCCTTTACGACTATTTGCCGTGTAATTGAAGCATTTTCTCATCACATAGGAGGGCATTTTGCCGCTTTGAAATGCAATTTACTTACTGGTAGGACACGACCTCACTCGACGCGTAGCAGTTTAGTACTAAAGTACTAGAAATAGAGACAGCTACAATCGTCTTGTGTTTGGCTTCCAACTTTGAGATTTCTACCCCGCGTCCAGTATTAATGTCATTGCAATGAGACCGTACTATTTGTGTAAGAAAAATAGTTACAAATTCAGTAATTTTAATGATTCCTACTTCACGGCATATCAGAATCTAGTAACTTTAAAAAAATCAGGAATACCAACATAACACAATGACCAATTAATGTAAATATTGTAAATGGCCGCAAACTCATACAACTATAGCCCATTTTCATTTTACGTAAATGAAATTTTAAATGCAGAATTTTCCAACTCCCCGAATGCAAATATGTAGTATTCTTTTATAGTAATTGGTAAATCAAAAGGTTTTTTCTAAAAAATATTCGTATTAAGCGTATCCAACAATTTCGAAAGTTTACCGAAAATATTTACTTCAATAAGTATTTTCAAATGATTTTTAATAATAAAACGCTTCTGTAAAATGAGTGTTTCGCATTTTTGGGTTAATCTATTGATTTTTAAGGATTTTGCGAGGGAGATTTTATTTTTCGACATGGCAACGCTGGTTATAGGTACCAATGGCCCCAATGGGTTGAAAAACATAATTAAAGGTTATATAAAAAATGCCGTCTCTTATTGACATCGAGTGCACATGAAAGACAAAGGTTGTTGCAATCATTCAAGTCAAAATGAATGAAGTCCAGATTAGATTAACTTACCGATAGCCTGATCGTTGTGTATGACAGCAGCCATAAGCAAAAAGATCAACCGTAAATATACTAACCCAGATCAACCATAACCATAAATGATCAACTGTCATCAAATCAAAAATCAACAGAAAGCAATTGAGAACCAGTCTTGCCATGTGCCAAAAATTAAAAACCATGTTTCAGGGAAAAAAACCCTTGTTTTGAAGAATAATACATGTTTTTGGAAAACTTTTATTGAGAATATTAACAAGAACATAACATTACCTAGGCAAAAGATTTATAATGCTTTATTAAAACCAATATATTTTTTAAATTTTACATTGTGTAACAAAAAATAAATTTGACAATTTTTTACCGTTATCAAGTTTATTATGCGGAACTCTATTTTCAATTAAATATGTTGAAGTATTGAAATATATTTATTTTTTTTAAATTTTTTTTTTTTATTGAAAAATTTTTCCTTTGGTACAATACATACAATAGATACATAGATATAATGAAAGTATATAAAAGCTTAATATAATTATTACAATTATATATATATCTATAAAACATATAAGGCATATATATATATATATATATATTTATATACACCCTATAACTGGGTGAAACAAATTTGAGAATCCTGGCATGTGGATTGTCATTCTTTAGACAGACGATATGCTGAGTGCATAACGTACTTTTCCACATATGAGAATACTCAGTGAATAGGAAGAAATGATAGGGAATTGGAAATTGAGCGGGGAAATCTGCAGCAAACTGGCCATAGTCCGGGTTCGATCTTGTAAGAAGAGCGAAACATGGTTGACGGCAGTGTTCCCTGGCTCATGACAATTGTACATGAGGTAAAAGTGATGATGAGATGAGGGAATACACTAACAAACAATTCTAGTCTTTCACGTGTATTGGGTGAAAGGCTAGGAGTCGTTTTAGACTTCTTCAAGATTGTGAGAAAATGACAGACCCTTTGCTGAAATTTCACAAACCTGGGAGTTTTCTTATTCGTCTCACAGACAACGAGTTAGGTTTTTTTGTGTCAATGTCTCGTCTGACCTCCCCGACACAATACCTCATAACCGACAGTGAAGATGAAGGTTAGTCCATGGTCAAATGGATAGTAGATGGTTCTTGGGTTTAATTACAAGAAGTCCACAGGTATTAATACGACCGAAACTTGCTGAATACACAGCTTCAATTTGATATTTTTTTTCATAAAGAAATAGAAAATTCTTTCTTTCAAGAAGAAAGGTTTGCTGCAAGGCAACTATGACAATGTGTCAACTATTTATGACAGTCAAATCCGGGAAAAATTAATATGAATCACGTCTGGTGATCCACATAAGACGGCAACATCTTTACGAAGGCCAAAGGATATTTTATCGTTCTCACGACTCATGGTAAGTATTATGACGTCTACACGTATCATATGTAATTTGAACAAATTATTAAACATTATGTCCAGTATTGAAAGGGGATAAGACAATAGTATTTATTACAAGTTAATGCAACAAATATGTTTTCGGTAGCAACTTGTGTTACCTAGCATAAGTTATTATAACGAACTTCTCGTATCATGGTAGAATATTATGACGATCCCTCGTGTAATGGTTGATATTATAACATTCTCGTGTATAGCGTTAGATTTTATAACGATCTCTCGTGTAATGGTTACAAAACATAATTTGTTGACAAAATAAAAAAATTACCCTTTTCAATACGAAAAGTGTGACGCTGTTTGTTCGTCATAACAATAACTTGTTATCAGAAAAGATAAGATTCTATCCAATTCTGAGAAAACAACAAGAGCAACTGGGTATAAAATTGGCGCCATTCAATTTTTGGAGAATTGAAAAACTACAATTAACGAGGGGTTGCCAATGTGCAGTCACATGACGATACCAAAACTGGAATTTACACCTGCAATATGACCGAAAGGCAACCACCAGGAAACAATTATTTCGATGAGTGTATGTAATAAACAATATCATGTTATGCAAGACAAAGGAAACAAACATGTGATGTTTAAAATTTACAAGAGAGATGTAATGAGCAAATCCGCTGGACTTGGTGTGTATGACGCGCGGGGAGGAGTACTCTATGGTACGCGAAAACCAAAGAATACCAACCGCGACATGGGGTGTCTCTTTTCCGAAGTGATCAATTTCGAAAAAGGTGAAAACGTGTGAAAATGATGAGGACGAGTTGGATGATTTTATATAAAACACAAAAGATGCAAAAAGAGAAAAAATATAAAATGACAATTGGCATTGTTGCACCTAATGGTGAGGTATCCTCACAAGGGCCATAATGTATGTACAAACGGTAACATTAATGGTAAAAAGAAATTAATAATCCCGAACAAGACCGTGGCACAAACTTGAGGTCGGCATGTGAGATTAAAAACATAAAAAATTCTTGTTGATTAGACAAGACTTGTGGTATTTCGCAGTACCTATTTGGTTCTGCTGAAAGGAACACCGCCCTGTTTCCTTTTAAGTTGCTCGGCCGCTTTCCTCTTAAGGTGCTCGGCCTGCGCGCGGGGCATGATTTCTAGCTTGCTGGCCCACGCGTGCCCGCCCACGCGCCCGCCCACGGTGGCTTGTGCGACGGCAAACGCTGTCGTTGTGGCTGGCACTGTGACTTTAAACGTTACTTTCTGAGCGCGTTCCATTGTTGATAATGGAACGATGGTGCCAGTTTCAAAATTTTCCAAGTGTTGGAAATGGAAAAAAAAATTGTAAGGGGTTGTCCTTACAAAACTGGCTTTTTATGTCTCAAAAAGCACTTTTGAAAATTGTTGGAAATTTTTCAGTGTTTTTTTTCTTGGAATTTTGGCCAGGGGGCCCTTACAAAACAGGTTTTTTTATGTTTCAAAAAACACTTTTGAAAAAATTCACTTTTGAATAGGTAAGCACAAACACCATTTGGAACGAAAAAAAACGTTTAGGAGGAAAGAAATGGTCATGGGTTTCCTGTAGGGTAGCTATTTTAGCTTTCACAAAACAACATTGCACCTCACTGTTTCACTTATGTGAGTGTTTATTTTTTGAAAAAAAATCGGCCTGAACGGGCCTTAAGAGAAACGTTTTTGTTTTTTTCCACGAAACACCTTTGGAAAACACGATGAAATTCACAAGTATTGTTTTTGGAAAAACGAAAAAACTGCCATGGAAAGTCCTTTAGAAACATCATTTAATTTTTCACCGTTTATGTATTTGAAAACTTCACTTTTTGAAAGAACATAACACTTAATTTTGGAAAAACAGCACTACATTATTTTAAAAGGAAGCACAATGATGATATTTTACTTTTTGAACAAACACCAATTTCCATGGTGCAGGGTAACACTTATGTATTTGCAAATTTACGGTACCTGTATAACTTATAGGAATAAAGAAATACAATAGTGCCCCCCACACGCACACTTCGGAGCGACCGAGTCCCGCGCCACTTCAGGCCGCCGTGCAGAAAAGTCTCACGGTGAACTGCGCTGTAAACCTATCGGTCTTTACTTTTCTGCGCGGCGGCCTGAAGTGTCGCGGGACTCGGTCGCGCCAAAGTGTGCGTGTGGGGGAGCCTAATGGGCCGTTTTCGCAAGATTTTGGTCGCTAGAGGCGCTAATGTTCTACCGGTCCATTAGAAGTAGTGCACAATTTAAAGCAGGGGGGTATAACTCCGATTCAAAAATTCAACCGGATCGAAGATGGAAAATATCTACGACTGTGTGACGTCACCTGTACGCTTCACCTCGCTCGTCCAATGGAAAGCTTTGTTAGCAAGAGCATGGCAAGAGCTTTGTTATTGTTGACAGCTGGCGGTAAGATCCAGTAAAATCTAACCTAACAAAATTGACGCTCTCAACTCCGACTCAACGTAAATATTCAGTTTATTTTTTGTGAAATGCCTAAAACTCAGTGTTGTGTGAAAGGTTGTGTAGACGCATATTCACCCCGGCATAGGCTTCCATCCAGGGAAAACAAGGAGAATGTGTTTCGGGAATGGTCGATGAGAATTGGCAGACTCTAATATGTTGATTACCCGATTATGGGGACTCTTGCCCGTGTATGTGATCTCATTTCACATTCGAATGCAAAAAAAGAAATGGACGGTTAAAACCAAATGCATTGCCCACACAAAATCTTCCCGATATCCCAGAATATCCCGATTTTCCTCGTGAAAAGAAGATCGGTAATTGCAACCCAAGTACAGGTGGGAAACTGTCTTTGTGTAATGTTTTGAGTTCCTGATGTGTTGTATCTATACTAATGTATCTATTTTTATTTTTTAGACCGCATCCGTACACCACTAAGATGAACACGAATTTTGAAGTTGCCCAAGAGCACATTGATGTATATCAAGAGCATAATTACATCAAAGGTATAAATATCTTAATAATTGTTGGATGGCTTGTATAGGTACGTTCAAAGGAGAAATTTATCTTTAAAACAACGTCTTCATGTGACAATTTGCTACAGAAATATAACCTGCTTATATTATATTCTTGTTTAAAATAAGTACATGTAATTCTGAGTTTTACATTTTTCTGTTATAAGATGAAATTATTTTTAATTCGGTAGTTTTGTAGAAACGCATAATCATATTTTAATTATATATTCTGTCTTGTATTTCCTGTTTCTAAATGTTTATAATAAAATTCTCTTTATGTAATTACGAGTTTTATTTTTTAAATAATATTTTAGGCTGATGATTTGGGTGGTATTGGGTAGGTACCGAAAGAGAATTATATCGTCTATGGTCGATCCTTTTTTTTTTTTGTTTCCTCTATCCTTGTCGATGGTATGTGTGACGTCAGTTGTACTCCCTGAAAAATAAAGGCGTAAAATAGCGTCGAAAAATTGTCTATACAAAAAGCACGAAGTTATCAATCTAATGACTGGTTTATTTATGATTTAAAGACAACTACTCATACGAAGTGGTCGATCAATTCACCTACCTGGGCTCCAGTCTAACAGAGAACAATGAGGACCCAGCAGAAATCAGAAGGAGAATCACAGCAGCCAACAAAACATACTTTTCTTTGCTGCCAGTGTTTAAGTCACGTAGTGTCCACAGAAAAACCAAAATAACCATATATAAGACCATTGTGAGAACCGGGTCCAACTTTTTGTGTTTAACTGTCAGATCCCATACATTTTTAGGCCGTTTGACGCAATTTAGTGTTTTTAAATATTACAATAATGCCGTCAACCTGTTGTAGTGTTCCATGTGTAGAAATAGGGGTGGGCACGAATTTCCCAAAGATAGAGACTTGTAAGCGAAATAGATTCATTTCATCAGGCGTTCTAAATTAGCACCTCATTTTATAGACACCTCTGCAGGGTTGCCATTGCTTATGTTCTAAAATACCCGCATTTCTTATTTTGAAATAAAAATGATAACATTCAAAATGAATAAAAAATAAAAAATTCAATGCGGTGTGCCGTTGTCTAGTAGGAAAAAGGGAAACATAAAAAAACATGGTAATATAATCATATACACAGTGTGCCAGGTACTGCTAGGAGAAACTAACTGAAAAAGACAAGCAATTTAAATGAAACAAAAAGAGTTAGCTGAAGAAAAGAAGTTAAAGTAGTATTTTAGTGTTACAATATAATCTTAACCCATTTTAAAAATTTATTTTGTTATTTGATATTGAGACCTAAAATTGTAAGAAGTGAAGTTAAGTTAATTAACGAGCTGAAGATGTCTGGATAACATTAGAATCCAAAGGACCTAAACACACACATCTTCATATATGTTGTGTTTATCTCCCTAAAGGACTGACATATCGTGAAAATATGGAAAGCTTTCTCACCCAAATTTCTACACTTACGTTGTAGTTTCCCTCGGACAAATTTATTATCTTAGGTGACTTCAACCTCACTGAAATTTCATGGAGTAAGTCTCCCACTAACACGTCCTTTATACCTAGTGATCGCTTATCACCTATTAGCGCTTCATTCATTGACTGCATGCATTTTCTGAATTGTATCAATATAATGGAATTCCAAATACTAATGGTCACTTTCTCGACCTTGTCCTATGAAATGACTTCCTTACGGTCTTTGCTTGTGACGAACCATTAATTTTAGAAGATTCTCATCACACCTCCTTAATGATGGAAGTTATATTTTCTGAACCCGTTACACTAGTGGAGGAGCTTAGAAGGGCTTACGTCTTTAGGCGCGGCGATTATGAGCAAATTACTACATCTCTCGATCAGGTAAACTGGCGTGATCTTCTCTCGGTTGGTGATATGAACACGGTTTTAAAAAAATTCTATTCACTTTTATATCAACTTATAGAGGCCTATATTCCGAATAAACTATGTAGGAATTCTAAATACCCACCATGGTATAATTCGGCCCTAACTAAATTAACTAAAGAAAAGTACAAATACTTCAAAAAGTTCAAGACTTACAAAAACTCCTCAGAACATGGATTTATGAAGGGAAAATCTACAACAACGAACTTAACGGCGTTCACCGAATTCTTACAAGACAATATGGACCAGCGCATACAGGTCGATGCAATATACACAGACTACAGCAAAGCTTTTGATTTAGTAATTCATGATATATTATTGATCAAACTCTCATAAATCGGCGTACATGGAGACCTCCTCAGATGGCTCTCGTCATATATAGCAAACCGCAGCCAAGCAGTAGTTGTTGGTGGCTACAAGTCAGACTGGGTAACCGTACCGTCGGGAATACCCCAAGGTTCATTATTGGGACCATTACTCTTCAATATATACATTAATGACATTGAAAAATGTTTTCGCCATTCCAGGACGTTGTTGTACGCAGACGACATGAAAATATTTTCCCCTGTCACGTGTACCAACGACTGTACCGGCATACAAGAAGATCTTAATCGTCTCAATATTTATTGTGCACAGCACAACCTTCAAATAAACGTTAAAAAATGCAGCGCCATCAGTTTCACCCACAATAAAAACCCGATCACTTTCAATTATGCCCTAAACGGTACAGCACTAACAAAAATGACGGAGGTCAAGGACTTGGGAATAACGTTAGACCAGAAACTACTTTTTGACCGCCACATCGAATCCATGGTATCAAAGGCTTCCAAGGTTCTAGGCTTTGTACTTAGAACCTGCAAAGATTTAAAAAAAGTAAAAACCATGAACATGCTTTACTTTGCGTACGTACGCAGTTCTCTGGAGTACGCCTCTCAAATCTGGAATCCCAAGTACATATGTCACATAGAAAGGATTGAGAAAGTGCAAAACCGATTTCTACGAAACCTTGATTTTCGGAGCTATCGTCCTCATCTTAGCCACGAAGAGTCAGCCACGTTCTTCAAGATATATTCTTTGGAAAGTCGAAGAAATTTCGCAGACGTACTATTTTTACGAAAAATAGCTACCTCTATGATAGATTGCCCGGAATTATTAGAAAGAATTCAACTAAGAGTGCCCATCAGACAAACAATACAAAACCACGCATTATACATTCCTCAATACAACACTAACTCTAAGCAAAATACATTCATTCGCCGCTTCACTCATCTTTAACATGACATACAGTGAATTCGACTTATTTAATACAGCACCTAACATTTTCAAATCTAAAATGAATAAATAACATTTACACATACATACCACTATTTACACAGAATAGATCCATCCCTTTCCCCTCCCTTCCACCATCCCATCCACATAACCTAATTTAACAATTTTCTTTATACCTACGCACTTAATAATTTAATATACATCAGTGAAAACCTGTTATTGGTTAAATTTTTTATACATATGTATTTCATCAAACATTATTGTTATAAACTGTTGATTTTCCAAATAAAATAAAAAATAAGCAATTAACATCATTAACTAAATAAGAATACATTATGGATGATGTAAAATAATTACCTCCTTTCATCAATTTCTGCATCATGCTTTTTTGGTTAACATTTTGTTTGAAATATTATATTTCAAACTTCCTCAATATTTTTTAATCCCTTCCCGAGTAGCCATTAATGCTACCACGTACCACAGTATATGTATGAAGGCGATTTCTATTTTCTGTATTAAAATTTTCTCTCAACGGAAGCGTTGGAGAACGGCAACACGAGCAACAATAAACGTATTTTACAATTTTTAAATTTGGGAACAAGCATCGTTCCGTATTGTTTATAGGCCATACACTTTAGCCCAGCAACTTTCAGCATCGTCATCTACATTCAGACCATGTAGGGATAAATCAAGAATAGAGGGTTCCTTCTATCGTAGAAGTTCTATGACAAGAAAATTCATGTGTATTCCGAGTTAGGGTCCCGAACTTCAGGAATCCCCCGACTATTATTGTGTAGAAATAAAAAAAATGTTACAATGCTGCCATAAAATAAACTACAAAATCTTCCACCGAATTAAAATATTTTTCAAAAAGGTTGGATAATCATAAAATGCCCAGAATCCCCACATAATACCCAATTCTAATTTTTTTAAATTCCCCGCAATTTGGGGAATTACCCACAAATCGGCAACACTGCACCTGTGGGACACTTGACACATGGGATACGCATACTATGATATTCAATAATATCATAGTATGCGTATATACGCATATACGCCAGTCCATAGATTTGGTCGACAAATAGATGACAGCGGGACCGGTAAACACCGTGCTGCCATCTCTCACCACCTGTTGGAATCACTCAGAAAACGGCCCACTAGTGTAATGACAATTTGCGAGACAGAATTCAACGGTTTCTTGTTATTTGAAAAGACATAGATGAACGGTAAAAGGGCTGTTGTCAAGCAAAACCGCGCTGAAAAAAAAACCGTTGAATATTCCCGGTTGGCAACAAGAAAATGCACATGAAAGCGACTGGAATGTGATTGATTTGGTGAAGGAAAAAAAAACTCTCCGCTAGAAAATCCACCTAAAAATCTAGCTGGTGAATCTGCCCCAAAGTTGGAAGCGCCAGTGTTAACTTGGGGCCCACGATGGAGCACCAATGAATGTTAACATTTTCAAAAGAGCCCCACGTTGGAAGCCAGTGTTAAGTTGGCGATGTTGGGCGTCAGGGTTAGCTTCGTAGCAATTATTCGGCCCCATAGCTGGTCGCCATTGTTAGCGCCAGTGTTAATGATGGGCCCAACCTACCTGCGGCTAGCTCATACCGGCAGGTACATGGTATTCAGGTCGAGGATCCGGCCGCAGCTGAGATTCACCATGCCTCGTAGGGAGGCCTAGATTGTTTTAGGTTAATTTGTTAGGAAAAAAAGAAGAGAGAGATTTCCTTAACTTCATTTAATCTCCAGAACAAAGCGGCAGAACATCATAAATTACAAGGTTTGAACAATTAAACACACGAGTATCTCTATGCTATAAAACTCAATTTCTCTCTCTCGGATTTCATCCCGGTTTTCCGCGGTGAGGCAAACAGTTAAATCAGCACAAATAAAGGGGATTTGGTTGGCTTACTGTGTCAAGAGAGTTTCTCTTGGAGTCCCATGTCGGGGTCCTGCTTCGTCGCATTCTTAGAGCCCGCCAAAATGGCGGTTTCCAGAACGTTTGTTAGACGCGGCTCGCACCGGTACAAACACAGAAACGACAAGCGTGGGATGTCTACACTTGGAGCGCTCGCGGCTGAGAGTGGCGGCCGCGCTCGGCTTGCGCCGCGGGCCGAGCCCGCCGGCTTGGGTCACCTGATGCGCGGCCGGCGTGCGCGTGAACGCACGCCATTAGCGTCCTCTTTCGGCACTGATTTCAATTGAGGCGGCAGTTTAAATACTAAAATGTGTATCATAACAACGCATCCGCGGAGAGATTTTTTTTGCGGCTAATATGTTTTCAGCGCGAACGAAAAATGCGCAGGCGCACTTCCATCGCCACCTAACGGTTATGAATGAAAACAAACAATTTAATAAGTACGCTACATAAAAATACATTGCTCCAGACGATGTAAAATGCATTTTAAAGTGTGCCGAGGAAGAAAGCTAATAGTTGGTGTTTTAGTGAATACGAGGTTTATTCATATTGCTGCAGCAACACACATTGGTCGTGCTGTTGCTTTTTAAGTAAGGCTGGAAGAATTTAAAATACGTTTAAAAATTACATATTGCGTATCGACGGCTGAAAGACATACACCAAAAAATTCATTACTTTGACTTGCGTTGACAAGTCTCGGCATTCTGGACAAACGAGAATGGTATCCATAATTAATAGAATGTTGATTGACTAACAGCAATGCGTTATTTCATAGTATACGGGAAGGGATGTTGAACTGAATGAGTTGTAACAAAGCAGGTGTGTCAGTAATACAGTTGATAATTTTGAATGTGCAAATTAGATCCAGAATCCTTTTTGAGTGTAGTGGCTACGTCACAGGCACCCCCACCTCAACATTGTCGCAATACATTTTACCGCTGGGACTAACCAGCCAGTCATTAAACGCACTAGCTCTGAAGTAGACGTGTTATTCTTTTAACTCCCAATGTGTTTCCTCCCACACACACAACCAACATAGAGGTACCTACTGTACACCTCCAAAGTGGTGACCCCGACGTGATCTACAAGTGTGTGTGTGGGAACAATAGAGTGATAAGAAAGTGCAATATTATCTCGTGAACATTAAACAACAGTGCGTCAGAGACATCTAAAACAATGGCTTTCAGCCCAAGTAGTGTGTCCAGGGCTGCCCCCGAACCCGAGTTGAGTGTGGTTTCTATAAATACCAAAATTCCGGAGTTTTGGAATGAACAGCCCCGACTGTGGTTTCATCAGCTAGAGGCAATTTTGACTCCACAAAAAATTAGTGAGGTTAATCGTTATCTAATTCTCGTCGCGAAATTAGGAAAAAACGAACTGCGACAAATCAGTGACATATTAAACAATCCCCCGGCAGAAAACAAATACCTGGCGGTGAAGACCAGACTCCTTCAGGTCTATGAAGAGTCAGAGGCCCAGCAACTCCAACAACTCCTTGGAGAGCTGGAACTAGGCGACCAGAAGCCTTCGCAACTCCTGCGAAGAATGAAAGAGTTGGCGATAAATAAACTTTCGGACGAGACGCTCAGGATTCTTTGGCTGGGACGCCTTCCGCAAACGGTTCGTGCCGTTCTGACGGTCAGCGAGGTGAAAGACATGGAAAAGCTATCGCAATTAGCTGACAAAATACTGGACACTACGAGAACTTTTGAGGTAGCTGAGGTTAGAGAGCAAACATCTTCAGCCATCGAGACGTTGACTCGGACCGTTGAAAAGTTACAATTGGAAATAGCGAGCTTACGCAGAGAACCACGAGGCCGCGAGCGACAACGTTCGACTTCCAGGGGCCGCCGGACAACTTCTCTAAATCGTTTCCGTGCACCACAGCCTGGGGATTCCAACTACCTGTGCTGGTACCATTATAAATTTGGCGCTAAGGCTCAGAAGTGTCAAGATCAATGTACTTACAAGGCAAAAAACGAACATTGACGCCCGCGATCGAGATAGTTGGCGTTGATAATACATCTCGATTATGTGTTACCGACCGCAAAAGTGGTATCAGATACTTAATTGATACAGGCGCCGATATTTCCGTCCTTTCTTCTCGAAAATTTCACTCATCAATACCTACCGATTACAAACTATATGCAGCAAATGGAACCCAAATAAATACGTATGGTGAAAAATCTCTCGTTCTCGATCTAGGACTACGCAGACCTTTCCGGTGGACGTTCATCGTTGCTGATGTCAAACAATCTATCATCGGAGCAGATTTTCTACGGGCGAAGCAGCTACTCGTAGATCTTCATGGAAGGAAAGTGGTAGACAAGGTGACAACCCTAACCACCAATACATCCATTACAAAGGATTCAAATGAAAATATTTACGCAGTAGACATAACAAACCCATATCACAAGTTATTATTGAAGTATCCCGAGTTAACAAGACCGGAATCTTTGAAAAATGCACCGAAACATGATATTTGTCATCATATTGTGACTACAGGCCCACCCATTCACGTTAAGGTACGTCCACTAAATCCTATCAAGTACAAAGCAGCCAAACAAGAATTCGAACACATGCTCGAGCTGGGAATCTGTCAACAATCCAACAGTCCGTGGGCGAATCCCTTACACATTGTAGATAAGGCAGACGGCGCAATTCGACCGTGTGGTGATTATCGCTTATTGAATGCCAAGACAGTCCCGGACCGATACCCGATTCCTCGCATATTAGATTTCACTTACGCATTGCACAAGCGACAAATATTTACAAAATTGGACCTATGCAGGGCATATCATCAAATTCCAATTGCAACCGAAGACATTCCTAAAACAGCAATTTTAACTCCTTTCGGTTTATACGAGTTCACTAAAATGAATTTTGGTCTCCGCAATGCGGGTCAGACTTTTCAAAGGTTCATAGACATGATATTTCGTGGACTGGACTTCGTTTTTGCTTATTTGGATGACATACTAATAGCGTCAGAAAACGAAGAACAACATTTACAACACCTTCAACAGGTATTATCCCGTTTGGACGAATTTGGTTTAACAATTAACGCAAGCAAATGTGAATTCGGAAAAAAGGAGATTAATTTCCTTGGTTACTGCGTGACAAGTGATGGAGTTACCCCTAATGAAGACAAAGTTAAGGCTATTGTCAATTTCCCTCAACCCAGCACTATCGAAGAACTACGTCGATTCCTGGGAATGGTGAACTTCTACCGTAGTTCTATCCCTAAAGCTGCACAAATGCAAGGCCCGCTCAACGCATTCTTGCACAACTCCAAAAAGAAAGACAAAACACGAATTGAATGGACAGCATCTGCAAAGGAGGCATTCCAACAGTGCAAAGATAGTCTAAAAAGCACTGCTACACTGTTTCACCCTGCTCTCGACGCAGGTTTAGCCCTAATGACGGACGCTTCTGAGACATGTGTCGGAGCTGTATTACAACAACTAGTCAAAAACAGATGGCAACCACTGGGTTTTTTCTCGAAGAAGTTGAGTGAAACCCAACAGAAATACAGCACCTATGATCGTGAGCTGTTGGCCATTTACATGGCAATCAAACACTTTCGCAGCATGACGGAAGGAAGAGAGTTGACGATATATACAGATCATAAACCTCTTACTTTTGCTCTTACAAAGAAAATTTCAACATCCGACACACCTCGAAGAATCAGGCAACTAGATTTCATTTCACAGTTTTGTTCTCAAATTAAATATGTTCCAGGTGGTGACAACCCTGTCGCAGATGCCCTTTCACGAATTCAAGAAATCACCTTACCTAGCTTGTTTAACAGCAAAGAACTCGCAGATGAGCAAAGTAAAGACAAAGAATTACAACAGCTAAAAAAGCAGAGTAATGTTCAATTTAAACTGATTACCTTGCCAAATTCAAATTGTCCAATAACTTGTGAAGTTTCAACGGCACGTGTAAGGCCATATCTACCAATGAAATTCCGCGAAAAAGCAATGGCCTCCGTTCATAACTTGAGTCATGCGGGCATCAAAGCAACTCGACGTTTGATTACGCAGCGTTATTTCTGGACTTTAATGAACAAAGATATAGCAGTGTGGGTAAAAAAATGCTTACTTTGTCAAAAAGCAAAAGTCAGTAGGCATACCATATCACCACTGGGGGAATTCCATGATGTATCTCGATTCGAACATTTGCATATCGACATCATCGGACCGCTTCCAATTTCACAAGAAAACCGATATTGTGTAACGATGGTAGACAGAGAAACATCATGGCCAGAAACGATTCCAGTTAAAAATATTTACGCCGAAACGATAGCTGACGTTCTGATTGTTCATTGGATTTCAAGATTTGGTTATCCGACCTTTATCACGACTGATCAGGGCCGGCAGTTTGAGTCTGACTTATTTAATCAACTGGTAAAGAGACTCGGCATCGAAAAGATTCATACTACCGCTTATAACCCAAAAGCCAACGGTAAGGTAGAACGATATCATCGTACTCTCAAAGCTGCTATCATGGCAAAATGCGAAGGTAACGCACATTGGGTACATGAATTACCAATCATACTATTGGGCCTCCGATCAGCCGTCAAGGATGATAAAGGCTACAGCCCAGCGCAAATGGTGTATGGTACATCTTTAGCGATTCCTGGAGATATTTTCGTGCCTTCTAGGCCGAAAATAAATGACACAGAATTCAACAAAAGACTGATGGACCATTTCCGAAACGTATCATGGCCAGAGGGAAGACTCGCTACAGACCAAAGACACATTTTTATTCACCCTGATTTAACAACTTGCTCCCATGTTTTCCTCAGAAACGAAGTAAAGAAAGCTCTCACTCCACCGTACAAGGGTCCGTATGAGGTTTTCGAAAGAAAGGAAAAGTATTTTAGCTTAATAATAAATTCAAAAAAGGTAAATGTGTCTATCGATAGACTTAAACCGGCAATATATCAACCTATTAATGTTTCCGAAAAAAATAAACCAGCTGACCAAACATTATTCAGGGCAACTACTGAGTCAGCTGTAGACAGGGCAGGACGATCAACCGAAGTGGAAAGTGAACCGGTACTCTTAACCCCGTCAGCAAAATACGCTACACGTGCCGGACGAACCATCAAAAAACCAGTACGCTTCTCCTGAAAATGTTCATTTCTAATTTCGAACAGCATCATGGACAGGATCACAGGCCGAGTTGGAGCAGGGGACAATCCTGCTAACTTTCCCCGTCAATATCCCGTACATTTATAGTTTAAAAGGCGAATGCGCTCAGTGTAAAAAAGTGTACAATTAAAATTTTTCGTGCTATTTTGTGATAAATATTTTGAATTATTTTTTCTTTTTTGTGTGTGTAATCATTCTTATGTTTTATAATGACACTTTATTTATTGCTTGTGGTTTTATGGCATATGATTTATCTTCGACAATTTTAATGCACCATTACAAATATTTTGTACAATGTATCCTTTACGATATTTAAATGTATTATGTATTTTTCGCAAATTTTGAATACTTTTTGTGTTTGTTTTACAATCCTTGACAATGTTGTTTTAATTCTATTTTGTTCGTGTAATATGTGACCATCTCACTTGGAGGGGAGGCATGTAGTGGCTACGTCACAGGCACCCCCACCTCAACATTGTCGCAATACATTTTACCGCTGGGACTAACCAGCCAGTCCAGGGGGGTATAACTCCGCTTCATTTCTTCAACCGAGTTCAAAAATGGTAAATTTCTATGACTGCGTGACGTCATACCGCGAGGACCAATGGAAAGCTTGACAGCTATGCGCATGTGTAATGTGTATCAGTCTATCAGTGTATAATCCAAAATGGTCGCTCTTCAAAATGTCACGGTTTATTTACCCGAGCGCAATCTAAAACTTTAAACATGTAAATATCAGCGCGGTGTGGAATTAGCAGACTTGAATACATTGTTTACCCGATTTTGAGAACTCGTGCATCTGTTTTTGGATAATACTATCGTGAAATGACACATTGCGATTGAATGCATAATCGTCGTGAATTCGTAACCTCCAGGTACAAATATTTATGTTGATTATTTATATGGAATTTTAAGCTCATTTCGTACGGCTATTTTAGCGAATAATTACAATCACTTCATAGTGTCATAGGTACACTAATTTAATCTTGTTTTCACGTATTTATAATGTTTTTTTTTTATCTGTCTGTCTTTAAGTATCTCACGAGTTTTTCTAATACTTTCAGCTCGAAACACCAAAGTGACAGGTATAGTGTCGGGCTGCCTACTTTCTACCACTACAGCTGGCAGGCTGGCGGAGACTACAAATGCTGGAGTACACTCAAAAACACTTTCCTTCAGTAACGTTGTGGTGTCATGCCGGGAGATGGGGGGCTGACTTATTCCACCACTTCCTGGCACCGCTGACCTTGAGAGAACACAAGAAGGAAGAGTCTCCACCAGAACTCGACAAGAACGACACATTCTCAGTACGCCTTTTCTATTCTGTACTTTATATTTTTGTCAGTAGAGGGAGTACGAAAACAGTGTGTAATACAGTTGTGAATGATGAATGCTTGAGAAGGTGAATGAGTTTGTATATCGTGGGAAGTATGTTTACAAGAGATGGGAAGGTTGATAGAGATATTGAAAGAAGGGTAAATGCAGGTGACTCTATTAATGGAGGATTGAATGGCGTTGGCGCTAACAAAAAAACTGAAAAGTCTAAAGAAGTGAAAATAGCAGCCCACAATGGAGTACTTACTGTACCTGATGTATGGCAGTGATTAATAACTGGCAGAGGAAAGATGAAAGTAGACTGAATGCTGTAGAAATGAGATCCCCGAGGCGTAAGTGTGGTAAAATCATGTATAGTCCCTTTCTGCCTGTACAGAGTATAATTAAAGCAATATATGTATATTTTACGCAGCAAAGCGTTTATTGGTCAAATCAAATGTACGAGTATAGTTTCATATCAGTGATCGCTGAACCGGTGTATGAATTTTTTTGCTATAAGTTAAAGTGGTTTGTCTACTTTATTTATAAGTTTGTGCAGAGCGCCTTTGAGGTGATTTTTTTACAAAACTGGCGATATACAGATCATTAAAATATTATTATTTATGATCATGTGAGAAATGTGGAGATCCGCAAAGAATGCAAGGCTAATCGTAATGAGTAAGATTAAGAAAGGGACCCTCAGATGGTTTGGGTATGTAGAGCGAATGAACGAAGCATGGAATGTAAGTAATATGACGCAGATGTGAGTGGTAGATGAACTCAGGGATGCCAGAGGAGAAGACCTGACACGATCAAGTGAATCAGATATATTGCCTCGGGCCACGTCAAGAGAATAGTATGTATGAGTCGATTTGTGAATGAGGCAAAGAGTGTGTGCCAAGACCGAGTTGTTTGGCGGAACGTCCTATCTTTCCACCCCTGTGGTGAAACAGCGTGATGGTTAGTTGGTTATTCTTGTTTTTAACTAACTAACTAACCATCACGCAGTTTCTCCGCAGGGGTAGGCAGATAGGACGGACCGCCAAACAACTCGGTCTTGGCACACACTCTTTGCCTCACTCACATTCATACATTGTCCCATACATTCCTATTATTCTGACTTTTGACATGGCCCGACTCAAGTATCTGATTCACTTCCTCGGGCGTCCCCGTCTTCTTTTACTATTCACAAACGTTCATTCGCTCTACATGCCCTTGTATTTCCTTCTTCTTGTATTATTGTTTTGTATTTCCTTGTTTCACTAATTCTTGTATTTCCCTGTTTTTACCTGTTTATAATAAAATATTAAAACATGTTATTGAGTCTTCATTTATTATGACATTCCATTTTATTTTTAAAATAATATTTTAGGCTAAAAAAATAGGGTAGGTACCGAAAGATAATTATATTGTCTATGGTCGAGGCTTTCTTTGTTTACTCTAATTTTGTCGATGGTGTCTATGACGTCATACCGCGAGGAAAAAAAAAAAGTCGTCACATTTATGGCGTATCTATGGTGAAATAGCGTTGAAATTTTGTCTGAGCAAAAAGCATGAAGTTATCAATCTAATGACTGGTTTATTTATGAGCCAGTCATTAAACGCACTAGCTCTGAAGTAGACGTGTTATTCTTTTAACTCCCAATGTGTTTCCTCCCACACACACAACCAACATAGAGGTACCTACTGTACACCTCCAAATGAGTTTTTCTAAAGAAGAAATGTTTAAAGTTGGTTCAATTTTATTATAAGAGTACTCGTCTCTTACAAGTCCTAACTTCCAAGCAATTCCTCTTAGGAAGCGATGTTATACCGATTCGATATGACAAATATGGACGGCATAGAAAGGAGACCAAATGACACTAGCATATTCAAGGTAAGGGCTAACCAGCGAACAGTAAAGAGTTTTAAGTGTACTTATATATTTAAAGTCAGAGGTAAGAGAGAAACACTATTTATTTAATTTATAACAGATAACTTTGAAAAAATTATTAACACTATTTAGTTTATAATCAAACTGAATAGGTTTTTTGGGTCTATAAAACGACAAAATTTTGCATTTATCAACATTAAGTTCCATGCAGTTAATTTTAAACTAATCATTAAATCAGACGTAGGGAAACTGCTGCCCGCGGGCACTTTTGCCGCGGCCTGCTGAAAGAACCACAAAAAATTACGCAGAACGGGATGATTTTTACACGGTTTTTCAGATGCATTTTTAAGACGATATTGAAAAAGTACGTTGTGTTATCTGAGTTTTATGTATTATAAATAAATTATATTCTTCAAATTTTGCAATTTAAGTTTTAATAATTTAATTAATAAATTATATATTATAAATCATTCCATGTAAATTATTTTCAAAAGTTAAATAAACATAAACTTATATACTTGTTCTAATCCAGAAAAACCCTTCACTTAATCTGAGTACAATTTAATTTAAGCATATGGACTAGTGGACTCCTATGCGGACTCATTCTTAATGTAAAACCAATCTTGTGTTCACAATGCAAATTCCTGTTGCGGATTTATCTGCTAACGCATTTCGAAGGAAACCGTTCTTGCGTTCCAACTGCAAAAAATCGGAGGAAAACCATTTTCTTGTTCGAGACGCAGTTTAATTAAAGCTGGAGACTAACAATCCAACTTGCTCTAACGGTAAAACCAGTTTTGTGTTCAAAATGCAATGACATACTTGCAAGTTTGGTTTCATCTGCTTACGCATTTTGTAGAAAACCCTTCTCGTTTTTTAAGTGCATTTATAAAATTCTACTTGCTTTTGTGCTAATAGTATTGGAGGAAAGGCATTTTCATGTACTGAGTGTAGTTTTAATTCTCCTGTAACTAACACCAGTTCTGTGTTAAGAATGCATCGAAAAAAATTGAAGTGAAGTTTCATTTTTTGACGCATTTCTCGCGTTAGAAGTGCATTAATAAAATTCTAGTTGCGTAAGTACTTTTTGTTGCCAAAAAATGGTAGAAAGCCATTTTTATGTTCTGGTGTAGTTTTAATTCCCCGCGTACAAACTCACTTTAAAATTAAAACCAATTCTGTGTTCAGAATGCAACGAAAAAATTCCAGGTGGGGGAAACCCCATCTGGATTTCCTACGAAACTTCCCTTGCTAACGCGTTTAGTAGGAAATCATTCTCGTGTTTGAAGTGCAGTTATACATTTGAAGTTGTATTTGTGCTGCCAGTATTGGAGTAAAGCTGTTTCACGTTCTGACTGTGGTTTGATTTCCCTGCGTACAGATTCACCCTGTAATGAAAACCAGTTCTGTGTTAAGAATGCAACAAAAACATGTCAGGTGTGATTTCATCTTGGAAGTGCATTTATAAAATTCTATTTGCGTAGTTTGTGCTGCCAGAGTTGGAGGAAAGCCATTTTCATGTTCTGAGTGTAACGAGTGTTTTTATGCAACGAAAAATTTCAGTTGCTTCAAAGTGGCTCCTCTGGACTTTTTTTGTGATTTCATTAATAAAACGTTAAAAAAGAATCGGGACTAAATAGGCTCCTTGGGGAACGCCGGACATTACATCAAGGTAAAAGGATTCAAAGTTATTTATTTAAACCCTTTGTTTTCTATCAGTAAGAGTGGATTTAAATTTTAATTCAAACAAAGGGTTTCTAATGCCTAAAGAATAAAGTCTGGCAATGAGGATCGAGTCAATTGTTAAATAAATTACTCAAAAGTTACTTTAGACATTGGTTAAGTAAATAAAAATCACAAAAAAGAAATCTAAAATTGTTGTCAACGGTTATATTATTTTGAACCAATAATAAAGTACTCATTGTGTCACTTGTTATTGTCGTATGTTCCAGTAAGTACTTCGGAACAAGGAAATTAGATTTTTTAAATATTTTTTTATAGTTAGGTGCATTGAAACACACATAAACATTGCAATTTTTTTTATTTATTAAATAACCAGTTTACAAAGTATAAAAATGTTCTTTACAATTTCACTTTTTTTTCTTAGATTTTTCGATATTTCTCTTTCAAGAACCGGACGCTTGTGATTAAAAGAGGCGCGAGCATCGAGATGATAAATATATATTGTATTTATAATTGATTATGATTTAAGGTACTTAAAAGAAATAGACAAATTTAAAAGTTACATTCAATACAATGGAAATCACTGCTGAGATTATATCACTTATGAAGATGTATGGTTCACTGATTTGTGACGTTTTAATAGTCTCTTTTCAGAACAAAAATAGCTGCATAAGGAACATGAATAAGGATTATCTCCAGTATGTGTCTGCTTGTGACGATTTAAATTTCCCTTTTCAGAACATGAATAACTGCATAAGGAACATTAATAAGGTTATTCTCCAGTATGGGTAAGCATATGAGGCTTTAATCGCTCCTTTTGAGAACACGAATAGCTGCATAAGGAACATGAATAAGGTTTATATGCAGTATGAATACGCTGGTGCCGAGTTAAATGTTGCTTTCGATAACATGAATAGCTGCATAAGGAACATGAATAAGGTTTATATGCAGTATGAATACGCTGGTGCCGAGTTAAATGTTGCTTTCGATAACATGAATAGCTGCATAATGAACATGAATAAGGTTTTTCTCCAGTATGGGTAAGCATGTGAGGTTTTAACATCCCCTTTTGAGAACATGAATAGCTGCATAATGAACATGAATAAGGTTTTTCTCCAGTATGGGTAAGCATGTGAGGTTTTAATTCCCACTTTCGAGAACATGAATAGCTGCATAAGGAACATGAATAAGGTTTTTCTCCAGTATGGGTAAGCATGTGCTGAGTTAAATATTTCTTTCGATAACATGAATAGCTACATAATGAACATGAATAAGGTTTTTCTCCAGTATGGGTAAACATATGAGGTTTTAATTGCCACTTTTCAGAACATGAGTAGCTGCATAAGGAACATGAATATGGTTTTTCTCCAGTATGGATTCGCATGTGATAATTTAATTTTCCCTTTTCAGAACATGAATAACTGCATAATAAACATGAATAAGGTTTTTCTCCAGTATGGGTAAGCATGTGAGGTTTTAACATCCCCTTTTGAGAACATGAATAGCTGCATAAGGAACATGAAAAAGGTTTTTCTCCAGTATGGATTCGCATGTGACGATTTAAATTTCCCTTTTGAGAACATGAATAGCTGCATAAGGAACATGAATAAGGTTTTTCTCCAGTATGGGTCCGCAAGTGACTTTTTAACAATACTTTGAAAGAACTTGAGTAGCTGCATAAGGAACATGAAAAAGGTTTTTCTGCAGGATGCGTCTTCAGGTCCTTTGTTAGGTCTGAAAAAGGGGTTAAGCTTAATAAGTAGGTATCTTTAATGAAGACTGCAAATTATTAAAACGAATTCCGACAAATAAAAAATTACCTTCTGAGGAGGTAACATTTTCAGAGTGGTCTAAGCATTCCTTTTTAATATCCGGAAAAACTATGTCTATTTCGGTATAAGGAGTTTCCCCTTCTTCTTCTCGGAGTTCTCGTTCTGTATTGATGAAAACAGTCTCCATATTAATACTACCTGGAATAACAAAAAAAAACAATACATTGATACTCACCAAACACAAGAGCCTTGTCTCTTTATGGTGAGGAAAGGGTTTATTACATTAATATTACAAATCTGTTTAATATTAAAAAAAAAAAATGTATAATTATTGTAAAAACAAACAAATATTAAATAATAAATATATATATATATATATATATATATATGTTATGGTTAAGGTTTTCACGGGTGTAAGATGTAGAACAATTTTCTCGGTTTACCCGCGTAACGTTCTTTTCTAAGAATATGAAGCCGTGCTTTGAAAAAGCCGTGCCTTGAAAAAGCCGTGCAACCTAAGAAAAATATATCACTGGAAGAATTTAAAGCCCTTAAAGCACTTCGTTCGAACGAAGAAATAATAGTCTTACCGGCAGATAAAGGCAACGCGACTGTAATAATGAACACAAACGATTATACCTCAAAAATGCGGGAAATTTTACTTGATCCCGTTTATAAAGTCAATAAAAACGACCCCACTACATATCTAGAAAAAACAACAAAAAGTAAAATAATGTCCTCTAAAATCGGTGATGATCTCAAGAAGATGCTTATCCCTAGAGAAAAGTCATCACGTTGTCCAAAAATGTATGGGCTTCCAAAGATTCACAAACCCAACGCGCCTCTCAGGCCTATTGTTAGCTCGTGTGGTTCGCCCACCCAGATATTAGCAAAATTTCTTGCCCAACGCTTTCAGCCTTTTGTTGAGAAAGCGGATTCTTACGTGCGTAATGCTGAGCATTTTATTTCAACAATTTCGAATATAACTTTAAACAAGGGTGACATTTTAGTTAGCTTCGATGTAGTCTCTTTGTTCACAAAAATACCAATACACGAATCATTAGAGTTAATTAAATCAAAACTAGACGTTCCCACTGATTTTATCACTCTGACGGAACATTGTCTTAAAAATACCTATTTTCAATTTGAGGGACAAATATATAAGCAAATTCAAGGGGCCCCGATGGGCTCACCCCTCAGCCCGGTAATCGCTAATATTTACATGATGTACTTTGAAATAAAGGCATTAGAGAGCGCTCCTTTCAAACCTTCGCTATGGCGTCGCTATGTAGATGATACCTTCATTATCTGGCAACACGGAATTGAAGAATTAAATAACTTCCTTATTCATATAAACAGTATCCATGAAGATATTAAATTTATCATGGAAATCGAAGAAAATGATTGTCTCCCATTTCTCGATATTTTAGTTAAAAAGAAAAAGAACGGCAGCCTTGGCCATACCGTATATCGTAAACCGACACATACAAATAGATACTTAAACGCCAACTCAAATCATAACCCATCTCAGTTGTCATCAGTTATAAATACCCTAGTCACACGATCAAAACGACTAGCGGACAAAGATCATATTCATAAAGAACTAGGTCTACTTAGTAGTGCTCTTCAAGCAAATGGCTTCTCCAAATATTTAATAGACAAATCTATAAATAAAAGCAAAAAAACTATTCCTGAAACGGAAGAAGAACCCCTCTCTATAGCGATTCTCCCATACATCAAAGGCTCGACAGATAAAATCAGTCGAATCCTCAAAAGCAATAAAATCAAAACTATTTATAAATCAGAAAATAAAATCTCGTCTCTATTAAGAAGTCCGAAGGACCACATTCCACTTGAGTCACATGGTATTTATAAAATACCTTGTGGGGCATGTGAAAAGGTGTATATTGGACGATGTAATAGAAAAATATCTTGTAGAATTGCAGAACATAAAGTAGATGTCACTAATAAACGCTTAACTTCATCCATAGTTCAACACGTCCTTAATGAAGGTCATAAAATAGACTTTAATAATACAACAACAATAGCTTGCATTTACAATGAACCAAAAAGAATTTACCGCGAAGCGATAGAAATCTATAAACATAAAAATAATATGAATGCTAGAAATGACTCAGTCAGAATTCCCAACACCTGGAAAGTCATAATCGATGAAAATCCCCCAAAAATGGCATTTCCAAAATTACCAGTAGTATCTCCAATTAGCTTAACCAATCAGGTATCTACTGCCGGCCCCGCCCCCAACCCCCTCCACTATCAATCACCTTCAACCCGGGTACTTCGTTCTAGACATAAGAAGTGACTTGCACTCACTTAAGTCTTAGCTTCTGGACCGAACAGATATGCGAAAGCTATCAGTTTGAGACAAAAACTCAAGACATAAGGCCTCTGAAGATGGACAGTGTGATCTGTCCGAAACGTCAGGAGTTAAAAAGTCCTTTTAAGGACTACGTTACGCGGGTAAACCGAGAAAATTGTTCTACATATATATATCAAGGCATGCTGAGTATTACTGTCTTCGGTGCTATTCTAATGTAAGGAAAATATTTAAATTAATGAATTTATGTGAAGTACTCGCCTCATACTTTGAATCGAATCAAGAATTATAGATACATATTTAAAAAGGTATCCACGTTAGGTACCAAATTTGATTGATTGTTGTTATAATATACAAAAAATAATGTTTGTAATGGATGCAAAATGAAAATTTGAATAAAAAAATTGTAATAGGCGGCACGCAAGCTGTTTGAAAACTGAATGTACTGGGACTGAATATATGGAACGGGGGAGCGGACGTGGAGAGTGGGAAGGCAGGGAAGGTTGTAGGGGAATGCGGGAGGGGAAGGGACGCAGGAGGGGAACCACTGTGCCATCGCAACGCCCTCAATTTCTGGGTCTTCTACTGCCCCCTTAATGTCTCAAACGCTCACAAGGAGGCGTTGATAACCTATGGACTAAATCCACCTGTATACACAAGACACAAGGCAACTCACTAGTTGGCTGAACACTCTCGGCATACTGCAAACATTCCTTCTTTACATTCTGGAGGCTGATTTCAATATTCGTATACAGCATTTCAATTGCGCCTTCCTCCAGGGACTCTTGTTGTGTCTTGACGGAAACAGTATCTGGGTTGTAAAGATCCATGGTACTGCTGTGATCGTGTCTGGTTATGTGATGGTAATAATTAGTAGAATAAAGTAAACCTGAAACCAAACAATAATTAATTAATCCCATTTGAGTGATACAAAGAAGCTCCAAACAGAACAGATGGAAAAAGTGCTCTTGAGCAATGACGTTATATATTGTAGACGCGTGGTAGAAATCTCAAAGTAGGAAGCCAAACGCAAGGCAATTGCACTGTTGTCGATTTCTAGTACTTTCGTACTAAACTCGATTCTTAAAAGCCAAAAAAATAATAATTTTTAACAATATTTATACCACTTTCCCGTAATAATATTGAAAAGTATAATATTATAACAAATATAGTTTAATAAATAAATAATTTCACCTAAATCATGTTTTTACATATCGAATAGTTTCCATATAAGTAATTGTCATATAAAATGACAACACCTGTTGAAAATAAAACAAACTTTCGTGAGTGATGACGTCACACGATTCACCATACATACGGTGGTTTTCAGGGGATCGTGAAAAATTAAAACTTTGACAATTATTTTAACCATTACAACTAACTCTAAAATAAAAGGTAAATGTTCCGCTATTGAGTCCACGCTCAAAACACACTTAAAAAAATAAAATAAGTTGTACTACGTAGATAATAGTTAGTAATAAGTAATTCAGTAACCGGAATTTAAAAATATTGCGTTTTAATGATTATTTTGGTAACTTTAAAAATGCGAAATGTCATTTTTCAAGGACCGCCATGTTATTAATAACGACGATGAAATATGCACTTTTAAAAGGAAAAATCACTCTCTGTCAGTTACACAATAATAAGTACGAATTTCAATCTTCGAAAATGATAAATAATGCGTATTAATCATTATTTTGTTAGGTTTCGTAAATTCAAAAAATCATCACTTATTACGCGTGCATGACGCGAGACGCAAGCCTATATGAAATGTGAAACTGTTCCTTAAATATACCAAACCACCCACAACTGTTCCATGTGAAACATGTTTTACATGCAATTTGCAAATGAGCCAACCTAAAAATAAAATAAAGCATTCACGAAACGAGTAGCTAGAAGCGATACATAGACGATATTATTACGAAAGTACCTGATTTGCCAAATTACGTACGTAATTATTTTAATACCTAAAACGACAATAAATAAAAGAACACGCACGCGTTTTTCTTTTCAATAACACCCAAGTTTTGAAAGGTTTGTACTGCAAGTAGGATTAGTATTATAGACAAGTTTGTACCTGTATTTATAACAGAAGAACATGGAAATAAATGTCACTTTCTTTTGTATCACAAACCATGTTACACAAACCTAGCGTAGCCGCTAAACTACTTGAAAACTGGGATGTTTTTCTTGCTTTGACGCGAGCAGGCGGTATAAAGGGGCACTTTCTTTTGTATCACAAACCATGTTACACAAACCTAGCGTAGCCACTAAACTACTTGAAAACTGGGATGTTTTTCTTGCCTTGACGCGAGCAGGCGGTATGAAGGGGCATTTTCTTTTTTTATCACAAACCATGTTACACAAACCTAGCGTAGCCGCTAAACTACTTGAAAACTGGGATGTTTTTCTTGCCTTGACGCGGGCAGGCGGTATAAAGGGGCACTTTCTTTTGTATCACAAACAATGTTACACAAAGCCGCTAAACTACTTGAAAACTGGGATGTTTTTCTTGGTAGGTTATTTTACAACAATTAATTGTAATTATATTATTTGAAACAACTGGTTACGTAAATGTTTTTGAATTTTTAGGTTGGTAGTGTGTATTTACAATTTGCGTATTGCAGTTTCACACGGCACAAGAATGTCCTTCTTATTTAAAAAGATGGCGGTCCTTGAAAAATGACTTTTCGCATTTTTAAAGTTAACAAAATAATAATTAAAACGCAATATTTTTAAATTCCGGTTACTGAATTACTTATTAATAACTATTATCTACCTATTACAACTTATTTTATTTTTTTAAAGTGTGTTTTGAGTGTGGATTCAATAATGGATGGCGGTCCTTGAAAAATGACATTTCGCATTTTTAAAGTTAACAAAATAATCATTAAAACGCAATATTTTTAAATTTCGGTTACTGAATTACTTATTACTAACTATTATCTACCTAGTAAAACTTATTTTAATTTTTTAAAGTTTGTTTTGAGCGTGGACTCAATAGCGGAACATTTACCCCTTATTCTATGGAATTTGTAAAGATTGCGAGTAAGTTTTTTTATTTTTTGACATGGCAACGCTGGTTATAGGTACACAGGGTACACTAATTGAAATCAGTTATTTGGAATATAATTTGAGGTTATATAGGAATGCCGTCTATTATTGATATCGAATGCACATGAAAGACAAAGGTTGTTGCAATCAGTCAAGCCAAAATGTAATAGGTCCAGATTAGATGAACTTACCGATATCCTCATCGTTATATGTGTGACAGTAGCCGTAAACAATAACAAAACATCAGCTATCAGACATTGAGGTATATAAATACCTCGGGTATAACTCCGACTTATTTTGTGACAAAATCAATGTCTACGGCTCGTGACGTAAAGAATATCATTTCTGCCATCTTTAGATTTGATCCACCAATAGAAATCTTCATACGGACTTCCAACTTCCAAGTCCAAAGAAAAACTGAGTGGTGTGCAGTGGGATATCTATGGTTATATTATGTCAAATAGCACATGGCCGAACAATTAACCCTTCTAATCACAGGAGACCCAAGTTGTCCCAAAACATCATATGCCGTTATAATAACAAGAGACCCAGATTGTCCCAGAGCGACCGTGCATTATTAAAAGTTATATATCTCTCTTCCTGTCATGCGAATATTTGTGATTTCTTTTATGTTAGAGAGCCAAAGAAATAATGCTTCTCATTGAATTAGGATTATATGAGCTATGCTGTTGAGATATTTTACAAACCCGATCATAAGTGACGGTTTTATTTCGAGCCAATTTTTGACGTAACAAACATTTAATTTTAAAATAAAATTGTATGAAAGTGATAAAAAGTGAGGTGACAGTTTTATTAAAAAATTTGTTAAAAAAATTAATCTGTATTTAAATTTTTAAGTTTATTCTGTTTTAAGTACTTTAATTCCAATATTCGCAGGTATGCATTTTTTAGCTAATTTACATTTCCAATAGCAAAATTTTAATATTTAGAAAAAAAAGTTGATTTCTAATAAACACATCGGAAAGATTATTTTATCTAGATATTAGAACAATTTTTGTTTTTGCAAAGGGGTTAAAAAATAACCCATAAATAGGAAAATTTAAGATGCATGGCAAGAACCAGGAATTTTGCGCGCGAACCTTGACAGGCAAAAGGTTACAGATATTATTTTCTTATTATTCGAATATTTACGCCAACGTAAATATTTTGAAATGCCACCTAAATACTGTTCTAGTGTCGAAGGCTGCAAGGATCTGACATCAATTCGACATAAATTAACGCACAACGAAAGTTATTACAGGGAATGTGCATGAAAAATTGGCAGAAGTGACTTCGTTGTTCATCCAATTTTGGGAAGTTGTGGATATGTTTGTGGGTCTCATTTCGAATAAAAATGCAAACATTCCAACGGTTTGGTGAAAAAATATGCTCTGCCGTCCCTCAATCTTCCTGGAATCGGAAAACATCGGACTTTACCCAGTGAAAACCTAAACTTATGTAGGACATGGTTGCCACCAAAATACAGGTTAGAATCTCTTTTTGTTCAGTGTTCCTAATGTAGGTACTGTGTAAATTATCATTGTTTGCCTCAGAATAGAATCTATTTTCGTTTTTAGATCGTGTTCTACCAGCAGTGTCCAGCATAAAAGTACCAGAACCAAATGTGTTACAGCCAGCAGAGTGCCTTTTGCTGTCAAAGTGATCCTTGAAGGTATCTACATCTGTATTTATATTTCGTAGGAAATAATATTCTATATTTTGTTTGCGAACTTTGGTTAATGTGATGAATATATTTATTTCAGAATCAAATGTGTTCCCTGAAGCGGAAGGGACGTGGGACAGGAATGGTCATAGAGTTCTGAATTGTTTGAATGTACCTACCTCTAAAAACTTGACAGTTGCTAAATTCACGCTCCGCAAATAAATAGAATTTAAACAGTTAAAAGTGAACCGCACCTCTTCACAAGTGATATAATCACTACAGTGACTTCCAGTTTACTAAGTTAAATAACTACTTATGTGTACGAGTGCACTTAAATATAAAAAAACAGTAAAAAAATAAGTTGGAACACGCTCAGCAAATAAATAGAATCCAAACTGTTAAAAGTGAACCACACCTCTTTGCAAGTGATATAATCACAACAGTGACTTTCAGTTTACTAAATTAAATAACTATTTATATGTACGAGTGCACTTTAATATAAAAAAAACGGTAAAAAAATAATTTTAACTTATTGGAAGTGATAAAAGGCAAACGTCAAATAAGTGCAACAATACAATTGTTAATAAGTTCGTAAATCAGAAGTATATAGGCGTAAACTTCGCCACTTCGTACAAGAGATCGGTAGCAGCGTGGATTAATGCGCCACCATCTCGTGAATTTGCCGGCCGTTAAGTTCCGGCCCGAGTTCAATCCTCACACCGGCGAAAAGTTTTATTGAAATTCTTTTTTATTAAATAATAATAAACCTAAACCATCTATTATCTAGTCTACTAAACAACAGGTGGCAGTAGTATTTACTGATTTTAATAAAAATATATAACTTACCGCCTTTGTCCAACAGAGGGCAACAGGTGTATCAAAAATTATCTCCAAAACGAATTAACATTGAACTAAAATCAAAATAAATAAAACGAACACAATAACACAAGATGAATTGCCAAGCTTGTTCTGAGCCAACCCTCGCAGACGAGTCCGTCTTTATAAATATGTACGCTGTGCAAAGGAACATATCACCAGTGTTACCGAAGCTCCCGATTTTTCACTTCATCTCCCGATCTACCGGAATGGCATCAAAATCTCCCGATTTTTCGAAGTTCTGAGCGAATTCGTTTCTCCTCGATTCTTTGATTATGGTCCGCTCAACAGGCAACTAATTGTGTATGGTTAAAAAAAAATCTTAAGATTCGGGTATCGACCAGAATAATTACAATCGGAATCTAAGCAAAACTCCATTATAGACCAATGCAAACTGATCATCTATGAATTATGAAGTAAAATTTAATATTTTTTTTAAATTATGACCACCTAAGATCTTGATGCAGGCGCAAGTACGAGTAGAAGTATTGCTAAAAAAAAAGAAATATTCCGAATATTATAAAAAAGAGTGAGAAATTTAGTCCGATTAGGCAGGTTGGCCTGCTCCTAGCAAAAAAAAATGCAACAAGGACATCAACGTTGCCTCTGGAAGAGATGCACTAACAAGGCGCTCAAACTTTTTTCATGTCCTGACTTCAACTGTTCTTCTTGTCGAAAAAATAACTAAAACGGCACTTGCTTACGAACAGTGATGAAAAACCTTGTTCATGTCCCGACTGCAATTATTCATGTTCTCAAAAGGGATATCTAAGAAGTCACTTGCAGACTCATGTAGAGAAAAACCTTTTTCATGTTCCGGCTGCATCTATTCTTGTACTACGAAGAGAAATTTAAAAATCACATATTTACCCACAATGGAGAAAAACATTTTCATGTCCCGACTGCGACTATTCATGCGCTACAAAATGGTATCTAAAAATTCACATGTTTACCCACAGTGGATAAAAACCTTTTTCATGTCCCGACTACAATTATTCATGTTGTACAAAACAACTTCTTAGTAATCATTTGCCGACTCACAGTGACATAAAACCTTTTACATGTTTCTACTGCGACTATTTACGTATTATTATATTAATGTTTAACAAAGAGGCACCAGAAAAGTCACATGTTTATCCACCGCGCCAAAAACCGTATTCTTGTCCCGAATGCAGTTATTAAAATCCAGAGCACGATTCATTGTGAAGAAAAGCCATTTTCATGTTCTGAATGAAACTATGAATGTACTACGAAGATAAATCTTAAAAATCGCAAGTTTTCCCATAGTGGAGAAAAATCTTTTTCATGTCCCGATTGCCACTATTCATGTTATCGCAAGGAACTTCTAAAATAACACATATTAACCCATAGTGGTGGACAAAAACCGTTTTCGTGTCCCGACTGCAACTATTCATGTTCTCAAAAGGAATGTCTAAGAAAGCACTCGCTGATTTCCAGTGGAGAGAAACCTTTTTCGTGTCCTGACTGCTACTCTTCATGTTCTTCCCTTGTCACGAGAGCCTTTATAGGCCAAGAACAGTTGATGATGTAAATCTTTTGCTTTTGAGGACACATAATGCTAACTCACTTTAACAACACTGACTACAGCAATTTGTATTTATGCGCATTTCTTGTTTAAAACACTAACGAATACTGACAACAAAAATAAAATAAAAATGACGTACAGTCGAGGGATACCCTGTAAAACATAAACGAAAAGTCTTACCAACTTGTGCATTCCCTAGTTTTTTATTTAAATAAAAAAACATGTTACGTAACGCGTTTTTCGAATCCCCCTCCCGCACCGATAACGCACAGTAACGTTAAAAAAGACCCTCCCCTGAATTACGTTACGTAAAACTTGAACGGTCCCCAAGGTCGAAGTTTCACAAAAATTTGTGCTAAGTTTCCAAACGTAAAGTATTTCCCCGTTGAATGTTAGGGAAAATTGCGTTATTCCACATGCAACATCGACAATAATCGTATTGATGGCGCGGTTTATGGGTTTTTTCATTAGTTGTTAAGGTTTTGCTTCGGAATAATAAAAAGGATTCGAAATATTGATAAGGGAAGAAGTTTATTATAATAATTCTAGTCATCTCCCGATTTCTTCAAAATTCTCCCGTTTTCTACCGATTTCTCCCGATTTTTAGGCGAAAATTCTCCCGATTTTGAAATTTTGGATTCGGGAACACTGCATATCACTTACTTTGCGGTGGGGTAACTGAGAGCTCCTACCGTCGCCTCAGCAAGGAGAGACGCACACAGTTAAAATGCACCCAATGCTTATGTGCTGTACCATCTATCAAAGCAAGTGGTAGTGCCCTTGTGGACACTGAACTACTTTCTAAGTTGCTCGAGCAGAATACCCAAATTCTAGCCACTTTGGCGGCTATGAGCAAACAGTATGAAGATATTTTACATCGAGTCCACGATCTAGAGGACATAAACAGCAAACTTGAAAAAAGGAACACTGACCTTGAAACGAGAATCGACATCCTAGAAAACCAAATGGAACAAATTGACAGGAAGCATAAGTCAAAAAATGTAGAAATTAGGGGGATCCCCGAAATTAATGGGGAAAACTTAAATAACTACATTTTTAACATTAAAAAAATAACCAACTCCAATAACGAATCCAACAACATCGATGCAGCTTACCGTATCAACCAAAAGTCCAAAAAAGATCAACGCAGGCCAATAGTAGTGAAATTCAAAACCACCATCGACCGTGATGATTTCCTGAGAGACATTAAAAACTACAACAAGCAAGCCCCAAATCGTGAAGACAAACTAAACACCACCATCATCGGAATGGCAGGACCAAATTCCCAAATTTACATCTCGGAACACCTGACCTTTCGCGCAAAGCATTTATGGTTTCTCGCGAGAAAAGCTACACGTGAAAACTGGTTTAAGTTCGCCTGGACAAAGGGAGGAAATATATATGTCCGCAAAGATAACGGGACACCTGCTATTATTATTAACGATACAAACAAAAACATTTTGTCGCCCTCAATCAATAACAAATAAACAAAGCTCTTTTAGATATACTCGTATAACTTACTCTCATATGTTTATACTTTTTCACACAAATCTATATGTAAAACACAGAATCGAGGAGTATATGTTGTGTCTTAACATGCTCATGCCTTATATTCTTTATATGCTTTTGTTATGTTTTCGCAGCAAATATATATATTCTGTGTATACTTACGGTTATATTATATATACTTTATATGCCTATGTTAAATATTCGCAACAATCAAAGCCTTATATTGCTTGTATACTTAATATGCTTATGTTTTCGTTTCATGTTCTCTATATGCTTAAGTTTTATAATCTTTATAAGCTCATGTTTTACTTTCTTAATATGATTATACTTTTTATTCTTTATATGCCTAGGTCTTATATTCGCGAGAACTATATGTATACTTTATATACCTATTCTTATGCTGTACTTACTTTATATGCTTATGTGAAATATTCGCAGCAACCAAACCCCAATATCACTTGCATACCTTATATGCTAATGCTTCTGTTTAACATTCTTTATAAGCTTATGTTTTATATCCTTTATATGATAATGTCTTATATTAGCTTCATGCCTAAAATCTACATACTTTTTATGTTTATGTTATATATTATTAATACACTTATGCTTTATATTCCCAACAACTCTTTTATAAGACACACGTTTTCAAATTCCGATGAATAATATAATTACGGATGAACTAGATAGCACTTATAATATTGCAGAAAAAGTACGTAATAATGTCGACGAATGTAACCTTCTGTTCAAAAAAAAGACAAACTCATTAGTCACTATGCACTTAAATATAAGAAGTATTTACAAAAACATAAATGAATTATTATGTACTCTTAGTCTCTTAAAAACTGAACTCGACTGTATCGTTTTGACTGAAGCCCACCTTAATACAGTAAATATAGATAATATACCACAATTACCAAACTTTACATGTATTCCCACGAAAACACACATTAACAAGAATAGTGGCCTAGTTATTTACGTTAACCAAAAACATCAAGATATATCTTATAAAGAAATAAACATGACTCTCACGAACTGCATAGCATTACAATTAAAAGTAAATAATCAGATTTATCAAGTTATTGCTGTATTCCGAACCCACGGTTCAAAAACTCAACAATTTATAGAGAACCTCAAAGATGTACTTAACAAAAACAAATGTCAAAATACTATAGTGACGGGTGACTTCAATATAAATATAGGTCTTAATTCAAACAGCGTCGAAAAAAATGATCTACTTAATACGATGGCTGAACTGAACTTCATTTCATGTATAAACGATTACACTAGAGTTGTGCCCCGACAAAACCCATCATGTATTGATCACATTTGGACTAAGGCTGACACAACTACACAATTAACACCTATCATTTGGAAAACAAACATTACCGATCACTACACGTGTTTCTTAATTCTTGATTTAAAAAAAAAAATGGCCTTTTCCAAAACCGCATTTCAACAGTATAACATAAAAACCTTAAACATACAACTTCTTGAACAAAAATTGAAATTGGAAAAATGGGAAGAGACATTAAACACTGAAGATGCCGAAAAATCTTCAATTTTATTCGAAAAAACACTTCGCGAACACATAATAAACGCAACTAAACATAAAAACGTCAAACTAAAATCAAAACATAGAAAAATTAAGCCCTGGATTACCCATGGAATAGTTACCTCAATTAGGAACAAAGAAAAACTATTTTATCAAACCCGAAAACAACCTAATGACTTAACTTTATTACAATCATATAAAAAATACAGAAACAATCTTACAAATTTGATTAAAACAACAAAAGAAAATTACTTCAAGGTAAAAATTGAAGATAGTGGTAAAGATAACAAAAAAGTCTGGGCTACAATTAATAACATTATTGGCAACGGTAATAAAAATAAACAAATAAATAAAATAACTTATGACAACGAAACAATGGACTCAATAAAAGAACCAACTAAAATTGCAAACATTTTCAATAACTACTTCGCTAAAGTCGGAGAGAATCTAGCCAAAAAAATCGACTCTTTCCAATCTAAAAATACTTCCAATACATCCACACAAACTTGCCAAAATATTTTCGAAAAGTTTGAAAAATGCACCCAAATAGAAATAGAAAAAAATATAATGAACCTACGAGTTTCCGCGAGCCCTGGTTTTGATAATATCACAGTAAATGTATTAAAACAAATGAGACAATTAATATCAAAACCAATTGCACATATCATTAATAATAGCATACAACAAGGAATTTACCCAAAAATATATAAAAATACAATAATAACCCCAATTTTCAAATCAGGAAATACATCTGACATCTCAAACTACCGTCCCATATCTATTATATCTAACGTAGCAAAAATATTTGAAAAAGTCGTAAAGTCACAATTAACTAAACATATCACTTCAAATAAAATTATCAATGATAACCAATTCGGCTTCAGAGAAAATTTAGGTACGCAAGATGCAATTGCAAAAATAACCTCTATAATCTATAAAGCTCTCGACTCGGGAAATAAATGTTTAAGTATATTCATCGATCTAAGGAAAGCATTTGACAGTATAAGCCACAGGAAGCTAATCGAAAAATTAGAAAAAATTGGAATCCAAGGAACAGTTAAAGAATGGTTTAAAAGTTATCTTCATAAAAGACACCAACACGTAAAAATTAACAATATATTGAGTGAACCCACCTATTCCGAATTCGGAATTCCTCAAGGGACAGTTCTAGGTCCAATATTGTTTATCATTTACGTGAATGAAATGCTTACAGTACCAAAAATGGGAAAAATTATATCTTTCGCCGATGACACAGTTTTAATCATAGAAAAAAAAACTTGGGAAGAAGCCTATCAAACTGCGAATGTAGAAATAAACAACCTCAAACAATGGTTGGATGACAACTACCTTTCCTTAAACTCTGACAAAACTTATTTCATGACTTTTACATTATCAGACAAATTCCATCCAACAATAAATTCCAATATTACCATTCATAACTCTTGTAATAATTATACGGACAACTGTAATTCACCTAAATGCTCAAAAATCTAAAAAAAAAGTAATATTAAATATTTAGGCATAATTATAGATCAACATGTTAAATGGACAGAACATATTGCACAAACTGTAAACAGAATACGTAAACTTTATTACGTATTCCTCAAACTAAGAAATATTCTACAAAAATCTATGCTACTAAAGGTTTACTATGCATTAGCCCAATCAGTTCTACAATACGGAATAATAGGCTGGGGAGGAGCGTATAAAACCAACTTAACCCCACTTGAAATAGTACAAAGAAGACTCATCAAAATTATTCTAAAGAAACAATTAGATTATTCAACCCAAAAATTATTCGATGAATTCAAAGTGTTACCACTTAATAAAATTTATCAAAAAAATGCATTACTTCAAATCCACAAAGATAAACTAACAATAAAGTCATTTAGCACCAGGCCGAGAACCTTAGGACAAATAATAATCCCTAAACTTAATACAACAACAGCCCAACATCATTACACATACTCAGCCATAAAATGCTTTAACGAACTCCCCAAAGAAATACAATCCGAAAGGAATTATGAAATTTTTAAACAAAAAGTTAAAAGACATTTTACTTTTTATTAGATTTAGGTATGTGTTACGATGTGCCAACTTATATTTCCATTCTGATAAAAAAAATGTCAACTTATATTTTTTCTATGAATGAAAATTCACATTATGTTTATGTACAAAAAAATGCCAACTTATATTTTCATTGTAAAAAATTTTTCCATTTTGCACAAAAAAAAATAATTTCAAAATTATTATTCTACTTATTATCCATTGTATATATTTAAAAAAGTAGTTCTACATACATCCAAATTGTAACAACTGTCAAGTATGTATAGTACTGTCAATCTGATAGTGCTCCCTCTCTAAACACGAGAATTTCTCAATTAGGGAGGTATTGTTACCACCAATATTATATATTATATGTATTTTGTTTAATTGTATATATATATATGTATTGGTTAATAAAAAAAAAAAAAAAAAAAATGGGACGAATGGTGAAGGACACGCAGGGAGAAACAATTTCTTAATTAAATGGCATTGTAACGCATGCCAGGTACAGGCTAGTAATCCAATAATTGCAACTCCTTTCTTCAAAGTCTTATTTTCACAAGACAGATTGACATCACAAGACATCACAATGAACATCTTGTTTTTGGAAATCAGCAAGAATAATAATCCTAAAAATAATGGTTTGTGATGAATATATTTTAACACCTTTAAAATGTGTTTGTGTGATTTATATTTCGTGTGTGAATGTAAAATATAAATGTAGTATAAATTGATTCAAAAATAAAAAAAGTACTATTGACATTTCAGACGTTTTATTTTTAAAATATATTTTTAGGCTAATAAATTGGGAAGGTTTTTTATATTGTCTATGGTAGTACCATTTTTTTTAACTATCCTCTATCTTTGTCGATGGTGTGTGACGACAAGAATTTGAAATTGATATTATTTTTCATTATTTATGGTTAAATAGTGTTGACACCTGTTCAGTACTAAAAGCCCGAAGATATCGATCTAGGTATTAGTTCATTTATGATAAATACACATCAATGCTATAGCGGCCTTTAGACGTAGAGTTTGGCCTGCGAGTCTCACTACTAGTAGTGTTCAATATCGGTACTTTTACTACCCGTCGGTATCCGTTACTTTCACAAAAAGTAATCGTTACTATGTAATCGTTACTTGATTACTTTGATTACTTTCGGGTAGTAACTACTACAAGTATCAAATCGTTACTGAATGCTTTGATTACTTTCGGGTAGTAACGACTACTAGTATCAATTCGTTACTGAATGCTTTGATTACATTTGACTACTTTCGGTTCCGGATACCGACGGATACTTTTATAATAGATACAAATCGTTACTGGTTACATTTTGACGTTTGTGTATTTCGTTAGCGTGAATAGCGTGTACTTTGGTTATGAATTATTAGGATTCTACATTCTACGTTAGATATTTATAGGTACTTTGAATGTTTTGAAGAGTTTTGTGTTTAGATTTTTTTAACATTATCTTTGATTTTATACAAACAATTAAAATACCGGAGAAAATATTTTATATGGAATACAGCTACATAATATATTATGTTTATGTGTAGGTACAAACAAAAATATTGCAGCATCTCTCACTAGTCGTGGTTGGATAATATTAAACTTATCTGCACAGTCGCAGTCATCGGATATATTATTGTTATTGTTATTTTATCGAAAAAAAAATAACACCAAATAATTTCGATCACATAATCACTCATTTATAAATCACAAAAATCAGAAAAAACGCAAAGTGTTAGAAGTTTCAACGATCACAAACGGCCCAAACACAATAATTTAAAAAAAAAATTATGAACACACAGATTAAATATATTATTACGTAAAAACAAAGTCAAAGGTTGTAATAAAAACTGACGCGAATTCGTAAACAACGAACTAAAAGTTAACATGCTAATATAGCCGTCGGCAAAGCTATACGACCGAAGAACTGACGAACTTCACTATTTTCCATTTAATCAACGAATAAAACAATTTTATTTTCAGTTATTAATTTGGGTCCCGTCACGAAAACAAGTGTGAAAGCATTAGTATCGCACCACTAACAATAACAGCTTTATTACAATAATATAAACAATTTGAAATGGAATCCATTCCCCGGAGTTACAACAAGATCCCAGCTCTTTTTTGTTTACGTAGGCAATTTTGATCGAAAATTACATATTAACACACTGGATTGACGTGTTATTTTCCTTTGAAATACGAAACGTAATTTTACATGCGAGTTTTGATTTTTGTTTTTCTAGCTTTGGGATAAGTTAATAAAACACTATTTTAGGCTGGTGGTAATTTTTTATACATTTTATTTATTATTTATTTACATCTCAAATGATATCTTATTATACCTATGGTAATAGATGTTAGGCGGGTTTATTACTTGGCGGAAATTTCTACCAACCAAATTCATCTTTATAATCATAAAATGAATCAATCAAGCGCATATTGTATTTTTTTTCTAAACTCCACAGAAATTTAAATCTTATAATGTGTGAAGGAAAAAAAGAAATAATAAAATTATTACTGTGAAAACTTTTAATAGTCGTAATAATAATAATCATGTTTTATTATGTTTATACCGTTCGAAAATTGTAGTAGATACCTACCGTCAAAAAACTTGAATACTTAGTATAAATTGGTAGCGATATATTATATCAGATAGCAAGGTATACAAACATAATTATCAACTGAAAGCGTTTTTTTACCGATAAACGTAAACACCGCAGTATTTTTCGTCTCTGGCAATACAGCTGGCTCTAGCGGGGAGCGCCTCCAGCGGCACAAATAGAAACGACCAAGTAATCGGTACAAAGTGTGGTTTATTAACTAACGTGGAGCGCAGTGGAGCGCCTCCAGCGGCACAAATAACAACCAAGTAATCGGTACTGAAGTATCCGCATCAGAAGTAATCATTTCAAAAGTATCAATGAAAGTAATCATATCAAAAGTAACGGATAGTCTTCGTTTTCAGTAGTCGGTACTTTGATTACTCGGTGAGTACCGATTACTTCAGTACCGAATGATTACTTTTCATGCATCTCTACTCACTACAGTTCGCGCCGAATCGTTGGCGGAAACGTGCGTGTAAAGGCGATCGACTCGCAGGCGAAACGCTCAGGTCACCCGCCAGTTCGTATCAGCGTTTGGCCCGGTCCCCGGTTGAGCCAACACACGTAAGGGTTGGAGCGGGTGTCGCGCGAGATGTCTTTGTTTGTTTATGGCTGTTTGCCGACCATAAATATACTAATGCCGACTGATTTTATTCAAGAATTAATTTATCTACCATTCAGTGTTACCAGATGCGTGGTTTTTTTGGGTCGTTTAAACCTCCACGGTTTTCTCAAAAAACCATATCGAACAAAGCATGTCTTTTTAGCGGTCGCCAAATGATCTACTTTTGAGTGGATATGATTTTTTTGCATGGGTCGCGTGAGTGAAATGCCGAATTCAGGAATGTAGTTCTTGAACTTTAGTACGGGTGTACGGGTTCACAACGTCTTTTTATTCAATAATGATATGAATAAATTAATAAAATGATTTGAATATAACCATATAAGTAACTTTAATAAGGTACCTACTCTAGGTACCGTAATTTTTTATTATTATTGTTATTTATATTTTAATCTTAATATTTAATTGAAAATAGAATTCTGTAAATTAAGCTTGATAAAACAAAAAATAAAAGTTATGTATATATATGGTATGTATATATATGGTATGTATATATATGTAGTATATGTAGGGTTTTCCTTGTTTGTTTTTGGGGTGTTATGCCGTGTTGCGCTACCTCCTACTATAGCCGACCATCATCAGTGTCCATCATCAGGGCAGATCCGGTAGATCCGATGATGTGTGATGATGGACATTGCAACGCTGTCCGAAACGTCGGCTTTAGTAGGAGGTAGCGCAACACGGCATAACACCCCAAAAACTAACAAGGAAAATGCTTTTGGCCGTGAAAATCTAAAAACTTATCTATATGTATGGTGTTTTTTTAATAAGTATTTTCCTATTTAAATTTTCAATGAATATTTTTTTATCCTCAAAAACATGGTAAAACGTGGTTTGCTTATCCCTGAAATATGTTTTTTTTAAACTTTTGGGAAATGGCGTCACATTACATAAACCTACCAATAAACAAAAAAGGCAAATATACATATAATCAGTACCTATATATTATACAAGATAATGTACAATGTACGTGCCGCTAAAACTCAGAAACGAGTCCCAGTACGATCAAAGGAGTAATACGGTGTGGTGCCCCCTAACCCCCATTCACGAAGAAGGTTCCCGTTTTTACCTGAAGGACGTGCTTTTGAAGATGTAAGGGCTGGAAGTTTCGCACTCTAGAAATTTCTAGAATAGTCCAGAACATACAAGAGTATTCCACAACATTCCAGAACATCCCGGAACATTCTGATATTGTGGAATGTTCGGGAATAGTTTGAAACGTTCGGGAACATCCCGAACATTCCAGATCATTCAAGATCACTCTCGAATGTTCTGGAACATTGTGGACTATTGGAAGCCTTTTTGGATGGGTGGTGCGTGGGGCTACTCATAGGTAGGGGTATATAAAGCCAGACACATCGTGGGTTCGAAATTCAGTTCAATCTCATATCAACTCCCTGAGCGATGCCGGGTACTTAACTAGTTATACATAACTCCCTGAGCGAGGCCGGGTATCCCTGCTAATAATAATAATAATAATACTTGGCTGATTTATAAAGCGCCGTTTTTGTGAAAAATCACCTCAAGGGCGCTGTACATATAAGCATACAGTTATATATAACAAGCTAGTGAGTTCTGTGAAGGAATTTTTTTTCCATCTTTTAAAAAAAATGTTTTCAAACCGGGATTTGTTTGCAAAAAATACCATCTAGGTTTAATCATCAACTTCTAAAATAGCTTTGCACGTTTCGAGAATAATTAGTATAAGTAATGCAGATACTTTTTTTTAAATTCGGAAGTACAGCCAGATGCAATAAATTTCAATGTGGCTGTGAAATGTTCTTGTTCTAATAATAAATATGTATTTTCTCATAACAGTATTAGTCATTTTTAATGGACCATTGCAAGTAAACTATCGAAAATTTCCCAGTTTGTATGTAAGTAATTTTTATAATCTTCTGAGTAGTTAAGGCGCAATTCTTTTAAAATTGGTAAATGGTTCTCTTAGCAAGTTGTTCCCGAAAAACTATATATTATATTTAGTCATTTATAGTACACATCATTCTTACTTTACCATCGGTATTTTGTATTATAAAATGGATTTACATTGAGATTTTTTTTCTATTTCTTCCAGTGTGTAAAAGAAAGGCTAATTGACGTAACCAAAATTTGGTCGATTTTCACTTTTTGATGCCATTTTACTCGAAAAAAAAACTGCGTCGATCTGTATACTCGAAGTTTGTATATTGTGAAAATTTAAGTTGAAGTTTGTATATTGTTTTTTTTTTTGCGAAAGTCCGACCATAAATTGACGTAAATGATGGAAAATCCGACGTTTTTTAATAAAATGCGAATTACTCCCTTGAACCCGGGCGTATCCAATGTTTTAGTTTTAATTTACTAAGAAAAATTATAAAGTAACGTCAAAACTCCGGGAACTTTCATTGGATAACCAACACCTCTGCCATAGGTCACCCCAAGTGGTTCGCTACGTTTGGTGATTTAGAAGGGGTGCCCGGGTTCATGGAGTGAGTTTGTTTACGGATGACCAGCACAGACTGAACCCCAGATTCCTACCCACCCCTTAAATCCTTTTCCTTCCCAGAACTCTCCTCTCCTTCCTTTCCTTAAAAAACCTCCATACAGCATCCCCAAAGAAGACATATGGCCTGAGGGAAATTATTTCCCTCAGGGCCTCCTGTGTGGAGCTCATGTAAAAAAAAAAACAATAGCCTTTCCGTGTTTTAGTAAACATTTTCGCTTACGACAAAAGGCTGACTAAGGTTTTATTTGGTTACATTAATCCTATAAGTTGTGCCGCATCGAAATTTTTTTAGTAACATCATTTTGTAAGTTCAAAAACTTTATTAAATATAAATTAACAAAATAATTTTTTTAAATGGGCTTAAATTGTATTGTAACTAAAATACTGTTTTATCTTCCTTTCTTCAGCTAACTCTTTTTTGTCTCTTTTAAATTACTTGTGTCTTTTTCAGATTTTTTTTTCTTCTAGCCCAAACCTGGCACACCGTATGTATGATTATAATTACCTTATTTTTTTATGTTTCCTTTTTTTCTACTGTTATACAATTTATCGGCACATCGTATTGTTTTTTTTTATATAGGGTGAGTTGGGGTAAATCGGGAATTGGGGGAAGACCGAAAAACTCGATTTTCGCGGTATCCGTGCAACCTTTAATACGCGCCAATACCTCTACAGGAGCGCTAAAGATTTCATTACGCTTCGCACCCCCTTCGGTCTTCGGTCGGCTCTAGGAAGCTAAAGTGTAGACTGTGAGGCGCGTTTTTTAAACAGGTTGAAACAGGCGATCTTACCCTCATCATAAATATATCCGGATCCAGGTAAGCTATTGAATTGATTTCAAATCCATTTTGAATTTTTTTTAGATAAAACATAGTTTAGGAAGGCTCCAGTGCCTATTTTTGAGAGTTGGCAACACTGCATTACATTGGCCTCCAAGACTCCAAGTTCTCCGAGGCAGTGTTACCGAAGCTCCCGATTTTTCGGGAGATCTCCCGATTTTTCACTTCATCTTCCGATCTACCGGAATGGCATCAAAATCTCCCGATTTTTCGAAGTTTCTCGTTTCTCCTCGATTCTTTGATTATGGTCCGCTCAACAGGCAACTTATTGTGTATGATTAAAAAAATCTTAGGATTCGGGTATTGACTAGAATAATTACAAAATACCGCAATCTAAGCATATCTCAATTATAAACCCATCATCTATGAATTATGAGGTGAAATTTATAATTTATTACGTAACGCCTCTTCGAATCAGAGAGTTTTTAACTTTTTTTTTATTATGACCACCTCAGACCCTGCAGGCGCTGGTACGAGAAGAAAAATTGCTAAAAAAAAAAATGTTCCCAATATTATAAAAAAGAGTGTGAAATTTAGTCCGATTATGCAGGTTGGCCTGCTCCTAGCAAAAAAGTTGCAAACAAGGACATCAACGTTGCCTCTGGAAGAGATGCACAAACAAGGCGCTCAAACTCTTTTCATATCCAATGCAACTATTCTTCTCCTCGAAAAAATAACTAAAATGGCACTTGCTAACTAACAGTGATGAAAAACCTTTTTCATGTCCCGACTGCAATTATTCATGTTGTACAAAGGAACTTCTTAAAAATCATTTGCTGACTCACAGTGACATAAAACCGTTTACATGTTTCTACTGCGACTATTCATGTTCTACAAAGAGGCATAAAAAATTACATATTTACCCGCAGTGGACAAAAACCATTTTCTTGTCCCAAATGCAGTCATAAAAGTTCTCAAAAAGAAGATTTAAAAATCCACAGAATAATTCACGGAAGACAAAAACCCTTTTCATGTCCTGGCAACTATTCGTGTTCTCAAAAGGGATATCTAAGAAGTCACTTGCTGACTCATTGAGAGAAAAACCTTTTTCATGTTCCGGCTGCAACAATTCTTGTACTACGTAGAGAAATCTAAAAATCACATGTTTACCCACAATGGAGAAAAACCTTTTTATGTCCCGACTGCGATTATTCTTGCGGTACAAAACGGTATCTAAAAATTCACATGTTTACCCACAGTGGACAAAAACCTTTTTCATGTTCCGACTGCAGTTATTCATGTTGTACAAAAGAACTAATTAAAAATCATTTGCCGACTTACAGGAACATCAAACCTTTGACATGTTTCTACTGCGACTATTTATGTGTTATTTTATTTTTCAAAGAGGCACCAAATAAATCGCATGTTTATCCTCAGCAGACAAAAACCATTTTCTTGTCACGAATGCAGTTATGAAAGATGGCGAAACGAAGTTTTTTTGCAGTTATTAAAATCCACAGCGCGATTCATAGTGGAGAAAAGCCATTTTCATGTTCCGAGTGAAACTATGCATGTACTACGAAGATAAATCTAAAAAATCGCAACTTTTCCCATAGTGGAGAATCTTTTTTATGTCCCGATTGACACTATTCATGTTATCGCAAGGAACATCTAAAGTATGGCATGTTAATCCATAGTGGACAAAAACCTTTTTCGTGTCCCGACTGCAACTATTCATGTTCTCAAAAGGGATGTCTAAGAAAGCACTTGCTGATTCACAGTAGAGAGAAACCTTTTTCATGTCCTGACTGCAACCCTTCATGTTCTTCCCTGGTCACGAGAGCCTTTATAGGCCAAGAACAGTTGATGATGTAAATCTTTTGCTTTTGAGGACATTATAGTAACCCACTTTAACAACACTGACTACAGCAATTTGTGTTTATGCGTATTTCGTGTTTAAAACACTAACGAATACTGACAACAAAAACAAAATAAAAAAGACGTACAATACAGTCGAGGGATTCCCATTAAAACATAATCGAAAAGGCTTGCCAACTTGGGCATTCCCTAGTTTTTTATTTAAAAAAAAAAAAACATGTTAAGTAACGCGTTTTTCGAATCCCCCTCGCGCACCGATAACGTACAGTAACGTTAAAGAAGACCCCCCCTTAATTGCGTTACGTACCTAATACTTGAACGGCTCCCAAGGTCGAAGTTTCACAAAAATTTGTGCTGAGTTTCCAAACGTAAAGAAAGTCGCCGTTAAACGTTAGGGAAAATTGCGTTATTCCACGGGCAACATCTACAATAATCGTATTGATGGCACTGCTTATGGGTTTTTTCATTTGTTGTTAAGGTTCTGCTTCGGAATAATAAAAGGGATTCGGAATATTGACAAGGGAAGAATTTTATTATAATAATTCTAGTCATCTCCCGATTTCTTCAAAATTCTCCCGTTTTCTCCCGATTTTTAGGCGAAAATTCTCCCGATTTTGAAATTTTGGGTTCGGGAACACTGCTCCGAGGATAACTGTCAACGCTGTCAACTGTCATTGCATGTCATCACATGTCATTGACTGTCATGAGGTTTTTATATTTTTATTTCATTACTTTTTTTTGTTAGAAAAATGTACATACTTACAAGCAAAATATAATTAAAGCGAAAAGATAACATATGTTTTTATTGTCCCAGAGTATTATTTTGTAATTTCGAAACAACACTGGTCATTAGAGCAAATAAAATTTCAAAACTGACAGTTCAAAAATTAAAAATATTTTTTCGACTATTTCTCCAGATAATATAATTATCCATTACTATGTGTTTTGATGAGAAGCAAGACTTACATTTGTCTGTAATTCATACATTTTATTTGATTATCGTTTGCAGAAAATGTCTCCTACATGGTGGAGGTGGAATATGATTAACTCTGCGGCTGATCTCTGCCAAGGAGTTGAAAGACGAAAATGAAGAACATTAGAAAGAATTCTGAATTGCAAAACCGTGACACCGTCGACGAGGAATGGGTGGATGTATTAAATTTGTTGAAGAAAGACTTGCTGTCGATGACGGTATGCAAAATTTTAAATTGTTGTTCTGTAGATACTTTCTATGCTATACTTTGTTTATTTATTTATTACTGATAGATACAAAATAAAGTACAAAATACATATTAGGTAGTTTTGCCTGTCCAACAAGGAAAGTTTCCCGTTCCAGGACAGACAAATTGACAGGTTTAGTTCACATTATTCCTTCAGAAATGTATATGTAATTACATAACAAAAAAAAATCTATTTTCTCTGAAACTAAGTTGTATAATGAAGAAATATGTATATACATACATTTTTTTGTGACAATGCACATAGAAAAAGTAACCTGGTAGCATATATTGAATTCGGATTTACCGAATTAACCTGGTAACATATAATATATTTGGATTTACAGAGTATGAGATAAGTATAAGTAGGTAAGTTAGTGGTATTGAAAAGTGATAAAAACCTAATAACAAGATGGAGGAATCACAATATAATTTACAATATAGATGAAGTTATGTATTTAGAAGTGTGAACTTATAATGCATAGTACACTTATAAGAGAAACTACATTCAAATTTACAATATTGGATATAATTTATCTATGCAATAATATATACTAGCTTATGCCCGTTGCAAATGCAACTAACGGGTTAAAACTAACTTGACTTACTAACTAACAGAAAAAAAATTCATAGTAAGCGGGTAGGTACCTACGGTTAAACATACAAATATATATAAAGCCGCCCACAGGGCCTAGCAGCAAAAATCTGCCATCTGTTAGTATATAGACACCATTGTAGGCATGCACACGTCAAATCCCCAAAGTTTCATCGCAATCGGATGAACGGTTTAGCAATGCGTAATTTCATGATGCCAGAGCTCACTTTTGTATACAGAAACCGTCGTGAGCATGCACACATCAAATCTACAAATTTTCATCGCAATCGGATGAATGGTTTAGCAACGCTTAGCGGTTAAACACACAACTATGTTTAAAGCCGCCCGCAGGACCTAGCAGCAAAAACCTGCCATACGTTAGTAAATAAACACCATTGTAGACATGCAAACATCAAATCCCCAAAGTTTCATCGCAATCGGATGAATGGTTTAGCAATGCGTAATTTCATGATGCCACAGCTCACTTTTGTGTACAGAAACCGTCGTGGGCATGCACACATCAAATCCTCAAATTTTCATCGCAATCGAATGAATGGTTTAGCAACGCTTAGCGGTTAAACATACAACTATGTATAAAGCCGCCCGCAGGACCTAGCAGCAAAAACCTGCCATACGTTAGTAAATAAACACCATTGTAGACATGCAAACATCAAATCCCCAAAGTTTCATCGCAATCGGATGAATGGTTTAGCAATGCGTAATTTCATGATGCCACAGCTCACTTTTGTATACAGAAACCGTCGTGGGCATGCACACATCAAATCCTCAAATTTTCATCGCAATCGAATGGATGGTTTAGCAACGCTTAGCGGTTAAACATACAACTATGTATAAAGCCGCCCGCAGGACCTAGCAGCAAAAACCTGCTATACGTTAGTATATAAACACCATTGTAGAAATGCACACATCAAATCCCCAAAGTTTCATCACAATCGGATGAACGGTTGAGCAATGCGTAATTTCGTGTTGCCAGAGCTCACCCCCACTTCACTCCTAGGCTTCTCCGTATCGTAAACCCCCTCCCGAGTTCCCCTCCCCCCCTTCCTGTTTCCACCCCCCCCCCCCACCTGCCGCATTATTAATACACTAATTCCCGGTACATTTATTTTTCAAACAGCTCGCGCGCCATCTATAATTTTTTTTTTTACAAATTTCGTAATGCCAGAACTCATCAGTAATTTTATACAAACCTTGTACTAACAATAACGAACACAACAAAAAAAGAATTTTTCAATTTGTTGCAGTCCTTCGGAAGTTATGAGCGTACGTACATTTTCATACAAATTTTATAATGCCAGAACTCACCAGTAGTTTTACTGCTTAAAATAAAGCGCTATATGAATTTAATACTTTTAAAAAATATTCCGTTCAACTTCGAGTAATTTCATTGTAAAATTAGAAAACTAATACGTATGCAATATCGTCGGATGATATCGAGTGTTTATGTGCAGGTAGGAACCTACTTATATTCTGAGTATAGGTACTTGCATACATACGTAAAAAAAAACTCATATTTAGGCTGGGTTGTTTAACGAAATTAAATTTTTTTAATTTTTCAAGTCAATTTTAACATTCTGTAAAAGTTCGGTTCGAATTCTATTCAAGTTCTGTAATTATTTCAGTTGTATGATGCAACTGGCATTTACTGATAAAAAAACAGAACTTACACAGAACGTGAAAATGAACTTTAAAAAATTGTTAAATTATTCAGTATCGTGGAAACAACATTACCTTAGTAAAATAAATTGCATCAAAAACCTAAATAATTTCCAACTACCTATTCCGGCAGGTACCGGCGCATTTCCTTACAAAATTCCGGCAATGTGTTTGCTTTTCTCATCATATTTGCAATACTACCGAGATAGGTAGGTACCTACCCTGAATTAATAACATTTCAATTTGTACCTACTGGCCGGTAAATATCCACCCTACTGAAGTGAATCTATGGACACCAATTTTCTTGTTTTTTTTGGAAAATTTTATTGGTTTTTCGGCGACCCTGAAATTTTTTACATGGGAGGGACACGTCATATCGTTATCAAAAGTTGCCGAATGTTTTCGGGTACCGAATTTTTCAAAAACATCTAACCGGGGATCGTTTTTTCGGCTGCAATGCCTTTTCCCGAAAAACAACAACCCAAACCGCTGAGAGATCCGTTTTGTTTTGACATCTCGGATAACTGACCTGTCTCAACATTCTCTCTAGTATTTTCCATTGCATTGAAACTAAGGCCTAATTTTTGGTTATTTTTTTTAATGCGAACCTGTCGGCGGGAACTATAACTGAGCCGAATTGGTTGATTTAATGAGTAGTTCCAGTTTTCGCCGCAAATTTATATAATTTTCGCTCTTAAAATGTGTCAGTTCAATTTTATGTGAGCTTCCTGTCTAGTCTATTTTTTTGTGAAAATCGTGAACTAAGCGTATTTATTTAAATTCAGACGAAGCTGCCATTTCGAACGGATGAAAATAGAACTACAACAGTATTCGATAGACATTTGATTTTTTCTAATGTGAATAATCCATACTTGTATTCCGCACCGCTAGAAGTCTCCCGTAAAGTTTTGGCAAACATATTGATAACGATGAAAAATGTTTCCCCTAACAAAAACGAAACAAAAGCTAGTGGCTGGAAAATAATCGACTCTTCGAAGGATTGTGAACTTTGAAGCGTTCCAAAATAGCGATCGATAATGTCCATTCTCGCGTGTCAGGCGTCGGGCTAATTCCCTTTGAACAAAATTGAACCTTGAGGTGTGCGAAACTCGAGGATCGGAGAGGTTGTTTTGGCGTGCCAGCGGCATTTTTGCGTCGCCAAGCCAAAGTGAACCTTGGGGTTGGTGAAACGCGAGGGGCGGGGAGGTCGATTTTCGCATCAAGGAAAAAGTGAGTTTTTTCAAAAACTGAGCATTAATATATAGTATGATTTTTTTAAGCATTGTAACTACAATGGGTAATAAATTATGTGCAAACATGATTATTTTCACATATTATTTTATACGACAATACGAATATACTTAATAATATATAACTTCTTCTTCTTCTTCGATGGCGCTACAGCCCATATCGAGCCTTGGCCTCCTGCAACAGTCGCCTCCAACTCCTCCTGTCCTCAGCGGCTGACTTCCAGTTTGGTACCTGGAGAAGCTGTGCTGCATCCCCTCTTACCTCGTCTTCCCACCTCAGTCTGGGTCTTCCCACTTTTCTCTTTCCACCTGGGTGTCCAGTCAAAATTCTTTTTGGGACGCGTGTATCCGGCATTCTCTGTACATGCCCAGCCCATCTCAGCCTGAGGAGTCTCATATGTGCTGAGATGCTAGGGGCCTTATATATGTCATACAATTCTGTATTGTGCCGGATGCGCCACTGTTCGCCCTCTTTCACGGGTCCACATATTCTTCTCAGCACTTTTCTTTCAAAAGTATCCAGCATTTCAGCCATCTTTGCCGTCAGTGTCAGCGCCTCACATCCATATGCCAATACCGTTCTCACAATGGTCTTATATATGGTTATTTTGGTTTTTCTGTGGACACTACGTGACTTAAACACTGGCAGCAAAGAAAAGTATGTTTTGTTGGCTGCTGTGATTCTCCTTCTGATTTCTGCTGGGTCCTCATTGTTCTCTGTTAGACTGGAGCCCAGGTAGGTGAATTGATCGACCACTTCGTATGAGTAGTTGTCTTTAAATTGTGCACTACTTCTTCTTCTGTGAAGGGTTCCTGCTCTGTACCATCATTTTCGTTTTATCAACATTAACCCGCAGTCCTACTTCTCGTGCCGCTGTTTCTAAAGGGTCGAAGACCTCCTTAATGGCTGAGATTGATCTTCCGATAATGTTGATGTCATCCGCATATCCGACAACTTGACTGCTCTTGAAACAAATATTGGAGCCAGTGTCTATTAGCGTTTTTCTTATTACATATTCGAGCACAATGTTGAAGAGAGTGGGAGCCAGACCATCCCCCTGTTTTAGTCCCTGCGATACCGTGAATTCTTCCGACAGTTCTCCGTCTATTTTGACCTGACATCTTGAGTCTGACATTGTGGCCTTGATGAGCCTAACCAATTTAGGTGGGATCTGGAATTGAAGTAGTATGTCATATAGACACTCCCGATCTATGCTATCATATGCTTGCTTGAAATCTATGAATAGTTGATGTACATCTATATCAAACTCCCAGCACTTTGCCAAGATCTGTCTGGCGGTGAACAATTGGTCTGTTGTGGATCTACCTGTGCGGAAGCCTGCTTGATACTCTCCCAGTAGGTTTTCTGCATACTTATCAATTCTTTGTTTCAGTATCATGGTGTAGATTTTATATGCTGTGCATAGAAGTGAAATGCCTCTATGATTTTCGCATTTTAATTTGTCACCTTTTTTGTGAATTGGGCATATTATGCTTATTTGCCATTCCTCTGGGATTTTTTCCAATTTCCATATTTTTGTTATTAAACTAAGTAGCAGATTTTTCAGGTGCTCATTTCCATATTTGAACAACTCTGCCGGCGGGTTGTCTTTCCCAGGTGATTTGTTGTTTTTAAGTCTCTTTAGTGCAGCATTTATTTCTGACATTGTTGGTGGGTTCGCTGATTCTTCATTACTTGATTCAGTGGGGATGTTAGTAGGGTGGCTTCTCAGGTCGCTATTAGGGTTAAGAAGTTTATAGAAGTAGTTTTTCCATACTGTTTTAATTCGTTCCTTATCAGATATAATTGAACCATCAACGTCTTTACATAGTGTTGTATTCGGTTTGAAACCCTTCTTGAAGAAGTTTACTCCCATATATGCCTCTCTAGTATTATTATCAACAAAGTCCTGTTCCATTTTAAGCAGTATATCATTCAAGAATTTTCTTTTCTTTCCCCTTATCAGCTTATTCGTTTCTTTTCTCGCTTGTTCGTACGCCTGTCTTTTGTTTCTTGTTGACCTTTCCAAGTACTTCTTTCTGAGTGTATTCTTTTCAGCTATCTTTCTTTCACACTCTTCATCAAACCAAGGGTTCCTGGGCTGTTTGGGCATGTTTCCGACACTTGATTCCACTGCTCTTACAATTGCTTCTTTTAAATCATTCCAGTCTTTTTCGAGTGATTCCTGGGAGTTCTGCTCAGTGATCTGACCTGGTAAGCTATTTACAAGGGCGTTGTGGTAGTGCTCTTTGCCTTCTGGTGTTTTTAGAGCCTCCGTATTGATTTTTGGAATAGTTGGTGGTTTCCGTGTCCTGTTGTTTGCAATTCGGCTCCTATAGGTGGCTACCACCATGTAGTGGTCTGAATCACAGTTGGCGCCCCTATAAGTCCTTACATTTGTTATGCTCGTTGCACCCCTTCTTTCTATCACTTATTATATATACTTACTATATTGAAACACTGTAGGTGGAAAGGATAGTTCTACCTTTTACGCCGGTTCTACTTGAATACCTGGAAAGGTAATGGTGTCAAGTATTTTTTTATGAATACTAGCTGACTCGGCCACGCGTTGCTGTTGCTAATGAAATACAACGCCATCTACTGGATGGTTACCCAACTTTTATAACCACCGCCATCTGTTCATTTGCATACAAATCAAATCAACACCGCCCGCTTGCCAGCAGACATTCTTCTTTATATATTTCAACCAATTTACACAAAAACTTAAATTATATACCTAAACCTTCCTCATGGATCACTCTATCTATTGGTGAACACCGCATGAAAATCCGTTAAGTCATTTTTGAGTTTATCGCGGACAGACAGATAGACAGTCGGAGAACTTTAATTTATTATGTGTAGAGATTGTACACCAATCTCTTGGTAAGGGTTCCAACTACATATATGTATATGTAAAAACATATAAATATGTATATAATATACTAGCTGTTTCCCGGCATGCGTTGCAATGCCATATTCAAATAAATAAAATGTTACTCCTTGCATGTCCTTTCCCGTGCGTTCCCCTCCAGCGTTCCACTTCCACCTTCCCCGCCACCGCTCTCCCGCTCCCCCGTCCCGCCAACCCCCCTGGCACTTCATTTCTTGACTCCTCTCCCGACGGGCCCGTAGCCGAAACTTTTTTCTAATACTAACATTTTTAAATTCGTGATATCTTTCTATTAAATATCCGAATTGAAAAATTCAAAAAGTTAAATAAAGGCATTAAAGCTGTCTTGAATATGAAGTAATTTATTTTGATAAGCATTAAAACCAAGATACAAATAAAGATCCTTTTCAAGCGGCGACATTTTAATTAAATTTTTAAAATAAAAGAATACTTATTGTGGCATAACCATAATAGTTAGACATATGATGTTGCGACCTTTTGTAAATAATGATGTGTTCTACAAAGTCGTGGTACATTATTTTATTCTATCATCAATAGTTTTCGCAGCGCACGCGATGTAAAGAATATTTTAGGTAAGTTTTTTACACCTTGGGTTGCATTATTGGGGTTTTAGTAAGGATCCCTAATTTTTTTGAAAATATAATATAGCCTATGTCACCCAGGGATAGTGTAGCTTCCCAACAGCGAAAGAATTAGGTTGCTCGGCCGCTTTCCTCTTAAGGTGCTCGGCCTGCGCGCGGGGCATGATTTCTAGCTTGCTGGCCCACGCGTGCCCGCCTACGCGCCCGCCCACGGTGGCTTGTGCGACAGCAAACGCTGTCGTTGTGGCTGGCACTGTGACTTTAAACGTCACTTTCTGAGCGCATTCCATTGTTGATAGCTGGTTTTCCATTTTGTGAAGCATTTGACGCTTTATTACACCAGCGGAGCAAGATGCCAGTTTCAAAATGTGTTGAAAATGGAAGAAAAAAATTGGACAGGGGTTGTCCTTACAAAACTGGCTTGTTATGTCTCAAAAAGCACGTTTGAAAATTGTTGGAAATTTTTCAAAATGTGTTTTGATTTCTCGGAGTTTTGACCAGGGGGGGCCCTTACAAAACAGGTTTTTCATGTTTCAAAAAACATTTTTGAAAAAATTCACTTTTGAATAAGTACAAACACCATTTGGAACGAGAAAAAACGTTTAGGGGGGAAAAAAATGGCCATGGGTTTTCTGTAGGGTAGCTATTTTAGCTTTCACAAGACAACATTGCACCTCACTGTTTCACTTATGTGAGTGTTTATTTTTTGAAAAAAAATCGGCCAGGACGGGCCTTAAGGGAAACGTTTTTGTTTTTTCCACGAAACACCTTTGGAAAGCACGATGAAATTCACAAGTATTGGTTTTGGAAAAACGAAAAAACTGCCATGGAAAGCCCTTTAGAAACATCATTGAATTTTTCGCCGTTTATGTATTTGAAAACTTCACTTTTTGAAAGAACATATAACACTTAATTTTGGAAAAACAGCACTACATTATTTGAAAAGGAAGCACAATGATGATATTTCACTTTTTCAACAAACACCAATTTCCATGGTGCAGGGTAACACTTAGGTATGTATTTGCAAATTTACCGTACCTGTATAACATATGGGAATAAAGAAATACAATTAGTGTAATGACAACTTGCGAGACAGAATTCAACGGTTTCTTGTTATTTGAAAAAAAACATACATGAACGGTACAACGGCTGTTGTCAAGCAAAACCGCGCTGAAAAATAAACCGTTGAATATTCCCGGTTGGCAACAAGAAAATGCACATGAAAGCGACTGGAATGTGATTGATTTGGTGAAGGAAAAAAAAACTCTCCGCTATAAAATCCACCTAAATATTTAGCTGGTGAATCTGCCCCAAAGTTGGAAGCGCCAGTGTTAACTTGGGGCCCACGATGGAGTGCCAGTGTTAACTTTGCAAAAGAGCCCCACGTTGGAAGCCAGTGTTAACTTGGCGATGTTGGGCGTCAGGGTTAGCTTCGTAGCAATTATTCGGCCCCATAGCTGGTCGCCATTGTTAGCGCCAGTTTTAATGATGGGCCCAACCTACCTGCGGCTAGCTCATACAGGCAGGTACATGGTATTCAGGTCGAGGATCCGGCCGCAGCTGAGATTCACCATGCCTCGTAGGGAGGCCTAGATTGTTTTAGGCTAATTTGTTAGCAAAATAAGAAGAGAGAGATTTCCTTTACTTCATGTAATCTCCAGAACACAGCGGCAGAACATCATAAATTACAAGGTTTGAACAATTAAACACATGAGTAGGTATCTCTATGCTATAAAACTCAATTTCTCTCTCTCGGATTTCATCCCGGGTTTCCGCGGTGAGGCAAACAGTTAAATCAGCACAAATGAAGGGGATTGGGTTGGCTTACTGTGTCAGAAGATTCTCTCTTGGAGTCCCATGTTGGGGGTCCTGCTTCGTCGCATTCTTAGAGCCCGCCAAAATGGCGGTTTCCAGAACGTTTGTTAGACGCGGCTCGCGTCGGTACAAACACAGAAACGACAAGCGTGGGATGTCTACACTTGGAGCGCTTGCGGCTGAGAGTGGCGGCCGCGCTCGGCTTGATGTCACCTGCTAACGGCGTGCGCGTGAACGCACGCCGTTAGCGCCCTCTTTCGGCACTGATTTCAATTGAGGCGGCAGTTTGAAAACTAAAATGTGTATCATAACAACACATATGCGGAGAGATTTTTTTTGCGTCTAATGTGTTTTCAGCGCAAACGAAAAATGCGCAGGCGCACTTCCATCGCCACCTAACAGTTATGAATGAAAACAAACAATTTAATAAGTACGCTACATAAAAATACATTGTTGCCAGACGATGTAAAATGCATTTAAAAGTGTGCCGAGGAAGAGAGCTAATAGTTGGTGTTTTAGTGAATACGAGGTTTATTCATATTGCTGCAGCAACACAGGTTATCGGTCGTGCTGTTCTGTTTTTAGTAAGGCTGGAAGAATTTAAAATACGTTTAAAAATTACACATTGCGTATCGACGGCCGAAAGACATACACCAAAAAATCATTACTTTGACTTGCGTTGACAAGTCTCGGCATTCTGGGCAAACGAGAATGGTATCCATAATTAATAGAATGTTGATTGACGAACAGCAATTCGTTATTTAATAGTATACGGGATGGGATGTTGAACTGGATGAGTTGTAACAAAGCAGGTGTGTCAGTAATACAGTTGATAATTTTGAATGTGCAAATTAGATCAGAGTCCTTTCTAAGTTTTTCTAAAGAAGAAATGTTTAAAGTTGGTTCAATTTTATTAAAAGAGTACTCGCCTCTTACAAGTCCTAACTTCCAAGCAATTCCTCTTAAGAAGCGATGTTGTACGGATTCGAAGTGACAAATGTGGACGGCATAGAAAGGAGACCAAATGACACTAGCATATTCAAGGTAAGGGCTAATCAGCGAACAGTAAAGAGTTTTAAGTGTACTTATATATTATAAAGTCCGAGGTAAGAGAGAATCACTATTTAGTTTATAATCAAACTGAATAGGTTTTTTGGTTCTATAAAACGACAAAATTTTGCATTTATCAACATTCAGTTCCATGCAGTTAAGTTTAAACTAATCATTAAATCAGTTGTAGGGAAACTGCTGCCCGCGGGCACTTTTGGCGCGGCCTTCTGAAAGAACCACAAAAAATTACACAGAACGGGATGATTTTAATACGGTTTTTCAGATGCATTTTTAAGACGTTATTGAAAAAGTGCGTTGTGTTGTCTGAGTTTTGAATATTTTTTGAATTTTCTTTTACACTGAATACCGCACAAGAAACTCGACTAGTGAGACTATGGCATCCCCAATTGGGGTATGTTGTGAGGCTGAAGGTATTGGGGAGGGGAAGGAGGTGGGGAAGAGGAAGGTTGGGAAATACCTGGCTATTCATATCTGGTCACCAAACACGGCTAAAGCCATTTTTAAGCAACGTTTCAATTCTGAATGGTGGTCTTACACCAGGGCGATACTGATAGTATCTTCCACTCTGGAACGTGCCGCAAATATACTATATATTATTTTAAATGAATTAATTGTGAAATAACACAAATTAATCAAATAAAATTTATTTGCGCACCCCGGGTTCGAACCCGCAATCTCCGGATTGTGAGTCAAGAGTCTTAGCCACTGGACTACGGAGGTCGACAAAATTAAAATACGACGAATATAAAATCATTCCATGTAAATTATTTTCAAAAGTTAAATAAACATAAAATAACATACTTGTTCTAATCCAGAAAAACCCTTCACTTAATCTGAGAACAATTTAATTTAAGCCTGTGGACTCCGATGTAGACTCATTTTTAAGGTAAAACCAATCATGTTTTCATAATGCAAATTCCTGTTGCGGTTTTATCTGCTAACGCATTTCGAAGGAAACCGTTCTTGCGTTCCGACTGCAGAAAATCGGAGGAAAACCATTTTGTTGTTCGAGACGCAGTTTAATTAAAGCTGGAGACTAACAATCCAACTCGCTCTTACGGTAAAACCAGATTTGTGTTAAAATGCAAATAAAAAATTGCAAATTTTGTTTCATCTGCTTCGTGTTGCCAGAAAATGGTAGAAAGCCATTTTTACGTTTCGGTGTATTTTTAATTCCCCGCGTACAAACTCACTTTAATTCTGTGTTCAGAATGCAACGAAAAAATTCCAGGTGGGGGAAACCCCATCTGGAATTCCTACGAAACTTCCCTTGCTAACGCGTTTCGTGGGAAATCATTCTCGCGTTTGAAGTGCAGTTATACATTTGTTGTTGTATTCTGAGTGTAGTTTGAATTCCCTGCGTACAGATTCACCCTGTAATGAAAACCAGTTCTGTGTAAGAATGCAACAAAAACATGTCAGGTGTGATTTCATCTTGGAAGTGCATTTATAAAATTCTATTTGCGTAGTTTGTGCTGCCAGAGTTGGTTTCATCTGCTTACGCATTTTGTAGAAAACCCTTCTCGTTTTTTTAAGTGCATTTATAAAATTCTACTTGCTTTTGTGCTAATAGTATTGAAGGAAAGGCATTTTCATGTACTGAGTGTAGTTTTAATTCTCGTGTAACTAACACCAGTTCTATGTTAAGAATGCATCGAAAAAATTGAGGTGTAGTTTCGATTTCTCGCGTTAGAAGTGCATTAATAAAATTCTAGTTGCGTAAGTACTTTGTGTTGCCAGAAAATGGTAGAAAGCCATTTTTATGTTCTGGTGTAGTTTTAATTCCCCGCGTACAAACTCACTTTAAAATTAAAACCAATTCTGTGTTCAGAATGCAACGAAAAAATTCCAGGTAGGGGAAACCCCATCTGGAATTCCTACGAAACTACCCTTACTAACGCGTTTCGTAGGAAATCATTCTCGTGTTTGAAGTGCAGTTATACATTTGTAGTTGTATTTGTGCTGCCAGTATTGGAGTAAAGCTGTTTCACGTTCTGAGTGTAGTTTGATTTCTCTGCGTACAGATTCACCATGTAATGAAAACCAGTTCTGTGTTAAGAATGCAACAAAAACATGTCAGGTGTGATTTCATCTTGGAAGTGCATTTATAAAATTCTATTTGCGTAGTTTGTGCTGCCAGAGTTGGAGGAAAGCCATTTTCATGATCTGAGTGTAACGTGTGTTTTTATGCAACGAAAAATTTCAGTTGCTTTAAAGTGGCTCCTCTGGACTTTTTTTTTGTGATTTCATTAATAAAAACGTTAAAAAAGAAGCGGCGCCAAATAGGCTCCTTGGGGAATGCCGGACATTACACCAATATTAAAAGGATTCAAAGTTATTTATTAAAACCCTTTGTTTTCTATCAGAAAGGGTGGATTTAAATTTTAATTAAAACAAAGGGTTTCTAATGCCTACAGAATAAAGTCTGGCCATGAAGTTCGAATCATTTACATTGTCAAACAAATTACTCAAAAGTTACTTTAGACATTGGTTAAGTAAATAAAAATCACAAAAAAAATCTAAAATGGTTGTCAACCGTTATATTATTTTAAACCGATAAACAAAATACTCATTGTGTCACTTGTTATTGTTGTATGTTCCAGTAAGTACTTCGGAACAAGGAAATTAGATTTTTTAAATATTTTTTTATAGTAAGGTGCATTAAAACACATATACATTACAATTATTTTTTTTATTTATTAAATAACCAGTATAAAAATGTTCTTTACAAAATTAATTTCACTTTTATAGAACCGGACGCTTGTGATTAAAAGAGGCGCGAGCATCGAGATGATAAATATATTTGTATTTATAATTGATTATGATTTAAGGTACTTAAAAGAAATAGACAAATTTAAGAGTTACATTCAATACACTGGATATCACTGCTGAGATTATATCACTTATAAAGATGTATGGTTCACTGACTTGTGACGTTTTAATAGTCTCTTTTCAGAACAAGAATAGCTGCATAAGGAACATGAATAAGGATTATCTCCAGTATGAGTCTGCTTGTGACGATTTAAATTTCCCTTTCCGGAACATGAATAACTGCATAATGAACATGAATAAGGTTTTTCTCCAGTATGGGTCCGCAAGTGACTTTTTAAATTTCCCTTTTGAGAACATGAATAGCTGCATAAGGAACATGAATAAGGTTTTTCTCCAGTATGGGTAAGCATGTGACAATTAAAATTTCCCTTTTGAAAACATGAAAAGCTGCATAAGGAACATGAATAAGGTTTTTCTCCTGTATGGGTCCGCAAGTGACTTTTTAAATATACCTTTAAAGAACATGAGTAGCTGCATGAGGAACATGAATATGGTTTTTCTCCAGTATGGATTCGCATGTGACAATTTAAACGTCCCTTTTCAGAACATGAATAACTGCATAAGGAACATGAATAAGGTTTTTCTCCTGTATGGGTCCGCAAGTGACTTTTTAAATATACCTTTAAAGAACATGAGTAGCTGCATGAGGAACATGAATATGGTTTTTCTCCAGTATGGATTCGCATGTGACGATTTAATCGTCCCTTTTCAGAACATGAATAACTGCATAAGGAACATGCATACGGTTTATGTCCAGTATGGGTCCGCAAGTGTCTTTTTAAATTTTCCTTTCGATAAGATGAATAGCTGCATAAGGAACATGAATAAGGTTTTTCTGCAGGATGCGTCTTCAGGTCCTTTGTTAGGTCTGAAAAAAGGGTTAAGATTAATAAGTAGGTATCTTTAATGAAGACTGCAAATTATAAAAACAAATTCCGACAAATAAAAAATTACCTTCTGTCGAGGTAAAGTTTTTAGAGTGGTCTAAGCATTCCTTTTTAATATCCGGAAAAACAATGTCTATTTCGGTATAAGGAATTTCCCCTTCTTCTTCTCGGAGTCGTTGTTCTGTATAGACGAAAACAGTCTCCACATTAATGCTTCCTGGAATAACAAAAAACGATACATTGATATATCAAGACATGCTGAGTATTACTGACTTCGGTGCTAATCTAATGTAAGTAAACTATTTAAATTAATGAATTTATGAGAAGTACTCGCCTCATACTTTGAATCAAATCAAGAATTATAGATACACTTTAAATAGGTATCCATGTGAGGTACCAACTTTGATTGATTGTTGTTATAATATACAAAAATTAATGTTTGTAATGTATGAAAAATGAAAATTTGAATGAAAAAATTGTAACAGGTGGCACGCAAGCTGTTTGAAAACTGAATGTACTGGGACTGAATATATGGAACGGAGGAGCGGACGTGGAGAGTGGGAAGGCAGGGAAGGTTGTAGGTAACGCGAGAGGGGAAGGGATGCCTGAGGGGAAGGGACGCAGGAGTAGAACCACTGTGCCATCGCAACGCCCTCTAATTTCTGGGTCTTCTACTGCCCCCCTGAATGTCTCAAACGCTCACAGGGAGGCGTTGAGAACCTATGGACTAAATCCACCTGTATACACAAGACACAATGCAACTCACTAGTTGGCCGAACATTCTCGGCATACTGCAAATATTCCTTCTTTACATTCTGGAGGCTGATTTCAATATCCGTATACAGCATTTCAGTTGCGCCTTCCTCCAGGGACTCTTGTTCTGTCTTGACGGAAACAGTCTCTGGGTTGGAAAGATCCATGGTACTGCTGTGATCGTGTCTGGTTATGTGATGGTAATAATTAGTTAAATAAAGTAGACCTGAAACAAAACAATAATTAATTAATCCCATTTGAGTAATACAAAGAAGCTCCAAACAGAAAAGATGGAAAAAGTGCTCTTGAGCAATGACTTTATATATTGTAGACGCGTGGTAGAAATCTCAATGTAGGAAGCCAAAAGCAAGGCAATTGCACTGTTGTCGATTTCTAGTACTTTCGTACTAAACTCGATTCTTAACAGCCAAAAAAATAATAATTTCACACAATTTTTATTCCACTCTACCGTAATAATGTTGAAAAATATAATAGCATAACAAATATAATTTAATAAACGAATAATTTCACCTAAATAATGTTTTTACATATCGAATAGTTTCCATATAACTGTCATATAAAATGACAACACCTGTTGAAAATAAAGCAAACTTTCGTGAGTGATGACGTCATACGATTCACCATACATACGGTGGTTTTCGGGGGATCGTGAAAAATTAAAACTTTGACAATTATTTTAACCATTAAAACTGACTCTAAAAATAAAAATGCAGTTATTTAAGTAAGAAGGCCATTATTCATTAAAAAATATTTAAAAAATTGGACCAGAGTTCCTTATTCTATGGACTTTTAAAGATTGTGAGGAAGTTTTTTTTTTGACATTGCAACGCTGGTTATAGGTACACTAATTGAAACCAGTTATTTGGAACATAATTTGAGGTTATATACGAATACCGTCTATTATTGATATCGAGTGCACATGAAAGACAAAGGCTGTTGCAATCAGTCAAGTCAAAATGTAATAGGTCCAGATTAGATGAACTTACCGATATCCTCATCGTTATATGTGTGACAGTAGCCGTAAACAATAACAAAACATCAGCTATCAGCCATTGAGGTATATAAATACACATCAATGCTATCAGCCATCAGAAAACATCTGGGAACCAGTGTTGCCATGTCCCATAAACGATAAACAAAGTTTCAGGGTTGAAAAAACCTTGTTTTGAAGAATAATAAAACATTTTTTCGGAAAGCTTTTATTGAGAAAGAACAAGAACATAACAGAACATAACAGAACCTAGGACATAACAGTACCTAGGTAAATATTTTATAATGCTTTATAAAAACCAATATTGTTTTTAATTTTACTTTGTGCAACAGCAGTGGCGCCTACAGAAAAAGACTCAAGGGGGGGGGGCGTTAAAGATATCTTGAGCAGTGGCGTAGCTAGGGTCCACCTGACGCCACCCCAAGATCACAATCCTTTAGCCACCCCGCCTCCCCCCACCCCCTTACGCTGCAATGTTGAAAAACTTCTTTCTACTATAGCAATAATAAATACAGGTAGACAAGCAAACATTTTGTATAGCGTGTGCAAAGGGGGCGTTAGAGTATTTTCTTAACGCAATTTTTGAAGATTTTTGACCCCCCCCCCCCCCTCCATATACGTTACGTGACGCCCAAGTGACAATTTTACTATTAAGTTGCGCAAAGTACTGGAAAGTCGCTTGAATACCTTTTTTCTTGTTATCGCGTTTGCGGTAATAAATAAAATAAGATATTTCTAACTTGTGCGTATATTATGTTTTCTTGTCTAGTTACTAAAAAAAAAAAAAATTATCAGCGAAAACATGTTTTTAGGCTTACTGTTTTATTTTAGCACTCTTTCTTTTTTATGTATCTTTGTAAAGCTGTTTTATTTTCCAAATAAAGATATTATTATTATATTGTTTATTTTATTTATTCATGTTGCTATTTATAAAAAAATTGGAAATTATTATTATTTTTATCGGCCTTGTATTCCTTCCGGATATCTACAATTTAACACTGTCTTTCCTCATGTTCCGAATGCAGTTATACAAGTTCTCAAAAGGAAACTTTAAAAATCCACAGTATGATTCATAGACGAGAAAAACCTTTTTCATGTCCTGACTGCAACTATTCGAGTTCTCAAAATGGATACCTAAGAAGTCACTTGCTGACTCATAGTAGAGAAAAATCTGTTTAAAGTTCCGACTGCAACTATTCATGCACCACGAAGTAATTACAACTATTCATGTACTACGAAGAAAACGAAAATCTAAAAACCACATGTTCACCCACAGTGGACAAAAACCTATTTCATGTCCTGTGCATCTATTATTTATCTCGAAAAAAAAACTAAAACGGCACTTGTTGACTCACATTGATGAAAAACCTTTTTCCTGTCCCGACTGCGACAATTCATGCGCACAAAACGCTAACTAAAAATTAACACCTTTACCCAAAGTGGAAAGAAACCTTTTTCATGACCCGACTGCAATTTTTCATGTTGTATAAAGGAACTTCTTAGAAATCATTTGCTGACTCACAGTGACATAAAACCTTTTACATGTTTCTACTACGACTTTTCATTTTCTACAAAGAGGGACCAAAAAATGCACATGTTAACTCACAGCGGACGAAAACCATTTTACTGTCCCGAATGCAGTTATACAAGTTCTCAAAAGGAAGGTTTAAAAATCCAGTGTGATTCACAGAAGAGAAAAACCTTTTTCATGTCCTTATATCCAACAATTCGTGTTCTCAAAAGGGATATCTGAGAAGTCACTTGCTGACTCATAGTGGAGAATAACCTTTTTCACATTCAAACTGAAACTATTCATGTACTACAAAGAGAAATCTAAGAATCACATGTTTATCCACAGTGGGAAAAAACCTATTTAGTTCCCTGACTGCAATATTTCCTTTTCTCGAAGAAATGCCAGACAGAATAACTTATTGAGATCACTAGAATGGCCGTGACTTTTCTCGTAGGTTAGTCATCTATGTGCCAGACAGAAACGTATAAAATACGATGACGCAGACGCGCGCGCGTGCTACATAAGAAAGTATAACTACTCGATTTTTCAACTCAGAATCGACGAAAGAAACGAACGAATAGCTTGCTGGCTGACACCTTCGCAATCGAGGGGGGGGGGGGGGGGGGGGGGGGGCGGGCGCGCATTTTTATTTCTGTTGCATGAAATAAAAATGTTTTTACCAAAAAAATCGCTCAAATTAAAGTTTTTATTCAATATTTTACCGTTATCAAACTGAAATTAAAATTTCTCCATTTTAAATTAAACATGTACTTTATAATATTAAAAAAATTTCAAATCCACTAGAAGACGGAAAATGGCCTTTCCCACAACTCCAATAATTTATTTTTTCTACATTTTACAGTAGTAAGCGTACGTACCTAATTCAAGTTGAATGATTACTAACAAAGATTAGCTAAGAAGACATTGTGAACCGGTACTGAAGTTCAAAAATTACATTGCTCACTCAAAAATAGTATGTTTTTGGTAACCAGTAAAAAAAACATGGTAAAAAAAATACTCCAAACGACCGTAAAAACCTTGCAAAAATGGTAAATATTATGCATCTGGCAACACTGATGAGAACTGTCTTGAAACCAGTGATGCCATGTCTTGAAAATCAAATAAAAATATGTTTCCGGGAAAAAAAATCATGTTTCATCATGTTTATCATTTTCATGTTTTAAAGGATAAAAAACATTTTCGTAAGCGTTTTATTGAGAATTTAAAAAATAAAAAAACGGTACATGAGTAAATTATCCTAAATGTTTTATGAACTATCGTTTTATAATGTCAGTGAAGGTGCCATGCATAAATATACCAAGCCACCCATGTGCCATGTCGCGAAAATGAAAACCGGTGGGACATCAAACATTTTTAGGGCTTGTTGTTATATTTCTCGAAATCGGTATATATTTTTAAAACATTTCGGAAATCTTTCTGTAGATTTTCTATGAATATCGCTAGATCTACTGAAATTTTGGAAGAAATTACATCACTATCAACGTCACGTTCAAGTGAACAACTTTAATCTAAATCTGTAATATCTAAAATCGTATATGGGTAGGTATATAAAATCAGTTTTTTCTTGTATTTAAAATATTGCATAATCATTGAAGACAATATTGGCTCTCAAATGAAAATTTAAAACAGAAAAATCAGAAAAAGATTCGGTGGCATCTAGGAATTAAACCCAGGACGTGCCCAGGACCTAGCCTTGCCGGTGCTGTATATAGCCCCATCCCTAATATTAGCGTCTGCTAAAATATCTACAGGAATTCCAAAAACTGAACAAATCAGACTAATATATGTGAAAATCCATGTTCTGACTAATATCTATACGAGGTATGTTGGAACAATATCTATGGGAACCAACGTGAGGACGAATATCTACAGCTCAAACTGCTGGCTAAAATATCTATGGAACAGTTTATGTCGACGAATACTACAGCACTGGTAGAGGTTGGGTTAGTGGTTAAGCATTATAATATGTTCTTTTTGTTTGTTCGAAAAATAATTAAATTTATCATAGGAATAGTGGTTACTTATTCTTTGAAATTAACAGAGAAACTGAAATTGATTGTTTTTCAAAAATAAAAGAAGTACAACTGTCATCATGTGGTTGTTTTGTTAAATATTGTTTTATTTTTTTCATTATGAAAAATACTACTGTACAAGCTGGATATCAGATTTTTATTGCGAAGATTTTCAACTATAAGGATTGAATTTTTTGATCTGCTGAATTTATAACGGAGGCCTCCAAGCTGGGATTGAACTGCATTCAAGGTAGGTGACTCTGTTACATTTCATAGAGTTGTAAAATTGTTATTCTTTCTGATTTATTGTCGCGTAGGTAAAACTTTCATAATCACCCTTTGAGCTTTGATCTCAGAAAGTCTGGGGAATTTACACACCCCAAGGCTTATATTATAATGCATAATTATGGTCCTTCGTAGCCCGATACGTTCTAGCAAGTTAATATAATATAAATGGACATTCGGTTTACGTAATTTTTTGGTAAATCCGGAATACCTATATTATATTGCTGGTTCTATTTATGAAGGTTTTCAGAGTCACGTAATAATTGGTGATTTTCTTGAAATACCTTCCTCTTATGGAATTTTGTTGGTTATTTCGATTTTACATACTTTTTTGGTAAATATCGGAGTACCTACCTGTATTATTGCAGGTTTTTTAAAAAAAGAATTACGTATTTTAGCGAGTCTAGCAAGAATTTGTGTAATAAATTGACAAATTTCATTGAAAGCTATTGATAGCATTTTACGTTTTCTTCTGTAAATTTCTGAGCTACCACAGTAATTATAATTATTGTAAACTTTAATTTTTGTGATAAAGTTATTGTATTTTTTTTTTAAATGCCGAGAATTACAGAAGAAACTTCAGATGATCAACCGGATCGAATGCTTGTTATGTTAACAGCTAAAAGGGAAAGACTTTTTTCACGCATTAACGATCTATTCAACTTAACAAAGAATATCTCGGATTTCGATTCCAGAAGGAATGAGACATTTATGGTGCAGTCCGAAATAATTGATCATATGCAAACACAGTTTGAAACATTGACGTATGATATCTAGACGCGCCCTGTGAAATGCAAAATGACCCCAGAAGCCAGCAAAAGCAGGCTCACGGCCCATTTATGAAAAAGTGCCTGCATTGTTTTGCACCGTTTAGATCGCATAGTGCTTTGTGTTGTACCTTTTATCGGTCTACAAGGTCTACACCGAAACCAATTTGTGTTCCAGCCGTCCGCACCGGAGTTAATTTTTTCAAACACAAAAATATCTAACTTCCGAATGTTGTACAAAGTACACACCGCGGACTTTATTTTTGAAAATGTAGTCAGCTATACAACAAAAAAATAGACCTTACATATGTCTTTAAGACAGCGTTTTCATAAACGTAATAATGTTACAGAATTACTTTTGTTGCCATCAAAGTTTCCTACGTCATCAAATCACCGCACTGCCTGTGGTGTTCGACTACTAATACATACAAGGAGGGCTAGTATCACAATTTGGAAGAGTTTTCAAACTTTTTTAAAGCGCGACCCGCTTTTAGTAATAAAATAAATTATATTATTTCCATAAATTATAATTATAATTACATAAATTCACCACCAGCTGTTTTTTAGGAATGATCAACCTTTTTAGTTGAAGTATTATTAATGTATCCATTATTATTATGTACTTATGCGGACCTTGGTGGGAGGGTATGTACAACATAACCTGGTTAACTTTTTTGTCGGTGGAGTCGCAAACCTGCTTTACATATTATAAAACAATATTTGTTTAATTAAACTATCAAAGAGGGTAAAAAAAAAGCCGCAGCTGAAAATTTTATATCCGCAATGCCAAAACAATGAATGATATCGATTTTTTTCATTTGGAAATGTTAAATTTTGGCGGTTGATTCAAAAAGGGCAAAAATTGCCAGACAAAATTTTTACTACGTTCAAGGTCAAACCAGTAAATGGTGTTAGTTTATTTTCGTTTGTAATTACAATATTTATAAGTACAATATTTCGTCAAGATAATTTTTGTTATTTTGTAAAACGGAAACCTTTAAAATACATAAAACACAGATTTTAACAAAAAATCGTTGCAAAATTCTTTAATTAAGGTCGCAAGTTAAACAATTAACAATTACAATTAACACTTATAATTTAATTGTATGAAATTTCCCCCGATAGATAAAAATCGTAAGATATACTCCAAAAAACATTATTAACTTGTATTACAAGATATATAGGTATACGAAAAATTTCGTAATTCATTGTTTTTTTCAAATCCTTTTTGAGACATTTTCCGTGAGATTTTTGTCCTATTTCAAACGAGTCATGTTTTTAAGAATAGCGCGCTCCCTCTAACACTCGTATTTACGTATCTCCCCTTCCTCTTCTTTTTGAGCGCTTACTACTGGGCTTTAAGTATCCACTAATTTCAGTTTTTTTTTTATTTATTATTCGCAAAAAACTTAATGTTTTGAGTAGCTGATTCAATACTTTAAAAAGAAATTAAAGTTTTTGGCTAATACCTTTTGCAAAACGGAACAGAAGCCTTTGAATATTTTTAGCGCAATTTATATTTTTAGCGATATTTTTTTGTAGTCAGTCCGAAAAGCAGTAAATGGGCTTGCGGACCGCTGGTTGCTCATCACTGTGTTAATGATGAGCAACCAACTTGGGTAGCCCACGGTGCATGGGCGGTAAAAAGATGATTTTTTCGTAAATGTTTTCAAGCAAATGATGATTGGTTTTTTTAATAAACTCATTAAGCTTACGAACCAACAGAAAAAAAATGCAGACGCATCTGCCGCCAAGACCTGGACAAATATCACTCCATTAACCCGGGCACCCCTGCTTAGTCACCAAACGTAGCGAATCACTTGGGGTGACCTATGGCAGAGGCGTTGGTTATCCAATAAATGGTTCCCGAGGCGGCGGTACCCATACTGGCCTCCGAAATTGAATCGCTTGTCAAAATAAAGTAAAAAAATATTTTTTTCCAATTAAATTTATGAATGTCTCGTGACCCCCACTTTGAAAACCACTGTATACAGCACGGCTTGTGTATATTGTTCATGCGGCCAATCCGTGAACAACTATTGATGTATTAGTTTGACAGAATTACACAATAGGATAACTTGGCGGTCAGTTGTTTATTGCCAGGAACTCTGTATGCAAGACGGCGGAATTGGAAGGAGAGTTTTGTTGCGAAATTACTGTTACTGGCGTTATTTTATTCTGATTGTTACTATGAGAGGGCTTGTCTAGGGTATACTTGGTCGAAGGTTTGAAAGCATTATTGACGATATAAATGATCGTCAATTGTCCTTAAATCCAAGTTTTCAACCGGAATTTCAGGCTTTGAACGCCTTTGAAGATCTTTTCTTGAAAGTGAAACGAACCCGTAACCAGATACTGGCCACGGCACGTACACTCTCGACTCAAAATAATTCTTGCGAACCTTGCGTCATCAAGCTTCCCGCCATAGATTTACCGAGCTTCGGCGGGAAGATGGAAAATTGGGCAAAATTTTATGAGTCTTTTAAAGCTAATATACACAATAATAAACAGCTAACGGACGCTCAACGTGTTCAATATTTGGTTGGGAAATTGACGCACGGGGCGCTTAAGGTCACGGCCGGCATTGTGCCTGCAAGCGACACCTAAAATATTATTTGGGATGGTTTAGTAAAAAAGTATCAGGATAAACGTGCGTTAGGTACGTATTATTTAAATAACATTCTAGATGCCAAGGGTTGTATAAATACACCTAGCAGTCTTGATGTTTTTATTCAAAGTTTTTCCGCATCCGTTTCGGCATTGAGGCAGTTAGACATTGATGACTTAGCCGATTTTATAATTTTGAACTGTGCGTTAAGAAAAATAGATCAACAGACTGCTCAGATTTTTGAGTTGACTGTGCGGGGTAAAGAAGTGCCTTCATACACGGAATTAATTTCTTTCGTACAAGATCAAGTGAAAATATTAGAGCCTTCAAAGGGGTCATCAAGTGCCATGAATAAGCCGCCTACGGCGACTTCATCCCGTTCGAACAATTATAAATCTTTCGTCGCGAGTAATGAGAATGTACCTCGAGTACCAACTCCGCCCCCGAAATCTTGTATGTTTTGTAAAAAAACTGATCATGCAATTACTGCTTGCTCTCGGTTCAAAGGGCTAAGTTCTCCACGAGCCCGTTTTGATTTTATAAAATCAAAACATTTGTGTATAAATTGTTTTAGCGCATCACATGCTGTAAGCTCTTGTAAATCGACGCTTATGTGCGATTTGTGCAAAAAACCACACAATACCTTACTACATTTTGGTAGTGGGAATAATTTGAAAACAAATACTCATGTACATACGTCGGAAGTACTTACCAATGAGGAGCAGTCTTCCCCCCCTTTGGTACCATCCAGCGTCAGTGGAACGGATAATTGCAATATGCAACTAGAGGAACCCTTGCGCGTTAGCCCTTCGTGTTCGCTGTCAGCCAAAGTAACACCTAATTCGACAATTTTACTTTCAACCGCTCAAATATATGCGAAACTTAAAAATGGTAACAAAATGATTGTTAGATGTTTAATTGATAATGGATCGCAGAATAATTTGATTACGGTAGATTGTTGCAAGTCGCTGAATTTGCCAATAATTCCTTTGAGTGATTCTTTTGTTAAAGGCATTGGTTCAGCTTCACGACCAATCTTCGGTTACGTCTATTTAGACATCGAGTCACGTGTGTATCCAAATAATAAATATAATATACACGCGCTTGTCGTTGATAGTGTCACTGACCAGCTGCCTAATCACTATATACCTAACCAAAAGTGATATGAGATACTTAGAGGGAATACCCCTCGCTGACTTAACATGGAATATTCCAGGAAGTATAGACATCGTCTTAGGGGCGCAACTGTTTCCGTATATTTATTTGGGAAACAGGGTGGAATCGGGGACTAGTGCCCCCCCTGCGTTATCAACCGCTTTCGGCTTCGTGCTAATGGGTGACTACCCTCATACAGTGACCAATACAAATATGTCATTTTACGCACTCGCGCTAAATGATTTAGTGCAAAAATTTTGGCTGTTAGAAGAAATACCTAACATACAATTTCTGAGTCCAGAGGAGACGGAATGTGAGAATCTGTTTACTTCATCTATTTCTCGCGCTGATGACGGGAGGTATTCTGTTGCTTTACCTTTCTGTAAAGACCCGAACCAATTGGGGAATTCTCGAACTACCGCCCAGCGCCGATTTATGGCTTTGGAGCGAAAATTTAAACAATCGCCTTCTTTACAGGAGAATTATAATAAAGTTATCAGTGAATATATTGAAAACAATTACCTGTCAGAAGTCCCAGAGTCTGATATTATATCCCGCATCACGCCGTCATTCGTTCTGATAAACCTATGCCTCGGATTGTGCTTGACGCTAGTGCTAAGACACATACAGGGCTGTCACTAAATGACATCTTGCATACTGGTCCCAATCTACAAGCTGATTTGTTTTTGCTTTTACTTGACTTTCGTCTTTTTCCCATCGCTATGACTGCGGACATAAAGCAAATGTATTTACAGATTGAAGTTCCAAGCAAGCATCGTAGATATTTGAGAATCTTATTTCGATTTTCCAACAACGATCTTATAAGGACATTTCAATTTAATCGGGTCCCTTTCGGACTAACGGCAAGTCCATACTTATCAATGCGGACTGTTCGTCAGTTAGCCCAAGATATGAGACCACATTTACCGGATGCTGCCAATGTGGCAGAGTCCAAGTTGTATATGGACGACCTGGTCTATTCTATTGCAGATGAATCCAGCGCCGTACGTCTTTCTCGAGAATTAATCTCGTTATTTAAGTCCGGTGCCTTTGATTTGGTCAAATGGACTAGTAATTCTCAAGTTGTACTTGACCTTCCAGATTCTCACCGCAGCACGGTGGACTTTACTGTTGGTTCTAACAATACCTCTAAGGTGTTAGGCCTCTCGTGGGAACCAGTTGATGACAGCTTCTTCTTTACGACTTATTATGTCCAGGAGAAGTGTACAAAGCGGAATATACTATCTGTAGTCTCCCGCTTATTCGATGTCCTCGGCCTGGTCGCCCCCGTCATTCTGTACGCTAAATTGCTTATTAAGGAGCTATGGCTGTGCAACATTGGTTGGGATGATACCCCCCCTGAGAGCGTTATTCAAAGGTTCTCGGCGCTCACACAGGAATTTCCTTTAATTTATACGATAAAAATCCCGCGTCATGTTGGTGTCCTAAAAGACAGTACAGTGCTCATCGTTGCTTTCTGCGATGCGAGCCTGAATGGTTATGGCTGTGTGATATATTTACACACAACTGATCTGTCTGGGAATATAACCGTGAGATTGTTGTGTGCAAAATCAAAGGTCTCTCCCACCAAAGTAACAACACTCGCTCGTTTGGAGCTGTGTGCCGCGGTCTTGATGTCCAAACTAATTCGGACGGTTCAAAATAGTTATCGTTCGCGTCTTACTATTAGAGAGACTTATGCGTTTTCAGATTCTACCATTGCGCTTTCATGGATACATTCGTCGCCTCATCGATGGTCGGTGTTTGTTAGTAATCGCGTGGCTCAATGTCAGGAGAATTTGTCTCCCGAAAACTTCTATCATGTCGCCGGTAGTGAAAACCCTAGTGACTGCCTTTCACGTGGCATGCTTCCTTCCCAACTCGTTTCACACGAATTATGGTGGAACGGCCCATCATGGATTCGCAGCCCACCTTTGGAATGGCCAATAAAACCTTTTCATCTCACAAATACCGGTGAAATGCCTGAGCACAAAACTAATGTGCTCACTGCAATAGTTCAGCGTGAACGATCAGTCCTGAGTGAACTGGCTCAGCGTATATCCACATGGGATAAACTTTTAAGGATTGTCGTTTATGTCCTTCAATTCGCAAAAAAGGTATCACCTTCTTCTGGAACGGTCAATAATCTTATGACTGCTGAAAAGGCTGTGATTCGTTCTGTGCAGAGTATTCATTTTATAGAAGATATTGCTGCACTCCAGAAAGGCAAATTGCCTTCAAAAAAGCTTCGGAATTTATCAGTTTTTCTCGATGAGGATAATTTGTTACGTATTGGGGGGCGACTTTCTAAATCAGACTTACCATTTGAGGTTAAACATCCGGTTTTACTTCCTAAAAATGACTGTGTTGTGGATCTTATCATCGATCATTTCCATGTCATGAACTGTCATACAGGCCCTGGACTTCTTTTGTCCATCTTACGACAGCGTTATTGGATATTAGATGCCAGGACTTTTATTAAGGCAAAAATACGGAAATGCAATTGCTGCTTCCGCTTAAATCCGTCGCATCCTACACCGAAGATGGCAGATTTACCTTCATACCGTGTTGTAGAAGCAAAGGCTTTCGTTCATACCGGTGTAGACTACGCAGGTCCCCTCCGTATCACGCTTGCTCGTCGGAGAGGACAACATTCACAAAAGGCATATGTCTGTCTTTTTGTATGTCTTGTAACCAAGGCCATTCATATTGAGTTGGTCTCTGACCTAACTTCAAATGCTTTCCTAGCTGCTTTCAGCCGTTTTATTTCTCGGCGTGGCCCTGTGTCATGCTTGTATTCAGATAATGGAACCAATTTTGTTGGTGCCAAGGCACAATTAGATGATCTCTATAAGTTTTTGGTTGAGTCGGAATTTGAGCCCGCTTTAAAGCGTGAACTCACTAATCGCCGGGTTGAGTGGAAAATGATTCCACCACGCGCGCCTCATTTCGGAGGTATATGGGAATCAAATGTAAAGAGTATGAAGACTCATTTGTACCGTGTAATCGGAACTCAGCTCCTCACTTATGAAGAACTACAGACCGTTCTGGTTCAAATAGAGTGTATAATGAACTCGCGCCCACTCACAGTCGTGTCTTCTGAACCCTATCCGGAAGTTATTACGCCTGCACATTTTTTAATGTCGACTCCTTTGCAGTACTTACCTGCTTCTGTTTTGACAGACGCTAAAATAAACTTTGCTCAGCGCAAGCAATTATTAGACGGCATGATTCAATCCTTCTGGAAGAAGTGGCGTTTGGAATATCTGCATACGTTGCAAGTCAGGCAGAAGTGGGCTACCACTGACCATCCTATTAAGGTTGGAACTGTCGTACTTATGGGACAGGAGGATTCGCCTCCGTTAAATTGGCCTTTGGGCGTAATAACGGATGTTCATCCTGGTACTGATAAAATCATTCGCGTTGCGACGGTAAATACTAGATACGGACTCTTTAAACGTCCTGTTGTTAAATTATATCCCATCCCAACGCAATAATTTTGTCTTTATTTTATTTTATTTTATGTTAATATTCTATTATGATCTAATTGTTTCTGACTTAGCCAAGATATGTTTCTATTTATTGATTTGATCTTTACTTGTTTTCATATTCGTTGATTTTTTTCTTTGAAAGTTCTGCGAACCTCCAAGGCGGGGAGCATGGTTAAGCATTATAATATGTTCTTTTTGTTTGTTCGAAAAATAATTAAATTTATCATAGAAATAGTGGTTACTTATTCTTTGAAATTAACAGAGAAACTGAAATTGATTGTTTTTCAAAAATAGAAGAAGTACAACTGTCATCATGTGGTTGTTTTGTTAAATATTGTTTTATTTTTTTCATTATGAAAAATACTACTGTACAAGCTGGATATCAGATTTTTATTGCGAAGATTTTCAACTATAAGGATTGAATTTTTTGATCTGCTGAATTGATAACGGAGGCCTCCAAGCTGGGATTGAACTGCATTCAAGGTAGGTGACTCTGTTACATTTCCTAGAGTTGTAAAATTGTTATTCTTTCTGATTTATTGTCGCGTAGGTAAAACTTTCATAATCATCCTTTGAGCTTTGATCTCAGAAAGTCTGGGGAATTTACACACCCCAAGGCTTATATTATAATGCAGTTAGGTTAGGTTAGGTAAGGTGCTCAGCTGCCATCCGTAGATATTAGTCCCACCTACGCTCCATAGATGTTCGTCACCACTGGGACCGTCATTCGACCTTAGCTTTGTAGATATTAGTCTTCACTCTGAAGTTCATAGATATTTTTGCAACATATTATGAGCTGTAGGTATATATTCGTCCGACATAAGGATGTAGATATTAGTATCTGGAGTCTTAATATTGACAATTTCTAGGTTTTACTTACTCATGTTTTCCTAAAAATAAATAATATATGTAGGTAGATGAGTACAGAAGGTAGGTACCTACCATCGAAACAGCGCGCTGCGGCGATTTAGTACTGAGCGAAACATACTATGGTGTTATTAGACAAGGTTATTATCGCAATTTTACAAACCTATGATCACCTTACTTTTAATTTTTGTTGTATCTATTTTATATTATGCATGTATTCTTTCTTATCGTAACTTATTGATAGTATATATCTCACTGAACTTAAAAATTTTATTACTCATATTTTTATTTCATTTAAATGCTTTTATTCCATCGTAACTCTATTTGTTCTATTTTTTTTTCTCATGGTAAAGATGAACTGCCTTTATTATTATAAATATAAAAGCCCTCTGGGCGTAAAATAAAAAATAAAACAAATAAATAAACAACCAAATAAATTAATGTTCTCCAAAACGAGCCTGAAAATTTCACTTGTCATATATTGGGTTTATAAATGTGTAAATACTACTACTTAAGAAATTATAAAATTTTTAGTACTTTATTAAAGCCATAAATACACTGGGAATTTATATCATATATGCAAATCCTATTTATACAATTGTAAATGTTCTCTATAATGACTTGGAAAGAATCTCCTACTTGTGATATCACTGAAGAAACCACTCATCCACTCTGAATGCAAGTATTAATGTTACAAAATGACCTTGAAAAAAAACACATCTTTGCGATTCTTTCAAAGGCATATAGAAACCATCGCTTCGTTCAGAAAACCAAATTTAATGTTCATAGTTATTTCGAATAATATTTGTTAAAAATATTATGAACTAAATATACAATTTGGCTGTCCTAAAACGGGTATCCTTCCCAGTTGGACAGGCAAAGTATCACTTTGTAATGTATTTAATATATATGTATATAAATAAAAAAAATAAAAAATAAAAAATAAAAAAAAAGATAGTACTTGAGATTTTTTTTACATTAACTTCATTAAATGGAGTCCCTTTAGGAAATATTATAGAAGTCCTTTATATTTCATCGGGTAAGGTATGTCAAGGTCTTGGCGGCTGAAAAATGAAATGAATAAACAAAAAACCATACCAGGTACACTATTACATAGTATAAAGCAAAGTCAATCCCGCTGTCTATACACTTAGATCTTTAAAGGTGAGCGTCCATCTGTCCGCACGCACGCAACGCACGCACGGCACGCAACGGATTTTTCTATATCTTTATATGAATTAGTACAGCACTGCGTCCACTACCGGCAAATACCGGCCCGCCCGCCGGTATTTTTGAGCAAAAAATGCGTTGCGTGCCGATGACGTCACACGGATTAGCTGACTGAGCAAAAAAATGCGTTGCGTGCCGGTGACGTCACACGGATTAATTGACTTTAGTTCGCAGCTTGCATCGCTCACTGCCGCAAGTGTTGTTTGGTTTTTTCTTTACATTTCTTACATTAAATAATTTCCCTCAGAGCCTATGTCGTCTTTGAGGATGCTGTGTGGAGAGTCTTTTTGAGGAAAGGAAGGAGTGAACATGGGTCTTGAAGAGACCCTTGTTGTAGGAGGGAGGAAACACAGAGGCCGGTAAATCGTTCCACAGCCGAGCTGTTGAACTCAAGAACGAGTCCTAAAAACGACCCGTTCTCATGTGACTAATGTTAACCGTGTACAAATGTTGGTCGCGTGTTTCCCGACTGTACACCGGTGCCGAGGGGATCAATGACGCTAGTTCCTCGGAGCATCTTCCATTGTAATACCGGTAGAACAAGGACATCATTCCCACCTGACGCGTGTGCTCTAAAGATTGCAATCCGTCTGTTAAGATGGGAGAATCTGTCAAACGGACCGCCCGTTTCTGCACAGAGTCAAGGTTTTTTTTTAGGTAATTTGGAGCTCCAGACCAGAGGTGGATGCCAAATTCAGCCGTGGGGCGCACTTACGATTTGTGCAGGGTTAGCAGTTGTCTACTATTAAAGTATCTACGGCCCTGTACAGTACGCTCAGTTTCTGAGAGGCTAAATTAACTCTGGTTTCGATGGAGCCCCCATACCTGAGCTAGTCACTTAGAGTTACACGAAGCATATTGAAAACGTTAATATCGTGGATTTCAGTTTAGCAGTAAAAAAATTTAAACCCAAAACATCGTTTGGTCCTGATTTAATCCCACCCTTTGCCCCACTATCTAAGCCACTTCTACATTTATTTAATCTTACCATTAAAAATGACATTTTTCCTAAATTATGGAAGCTGTCGAAAGTCACCCCCTTACACAAAGATGGTGACAAGTGTCAAGCAATCAACTACCGTTCTATAGCGATTCTTTCCGCACCTGCCAAGTTATTAGAAATAATTATCCATAAATATGTTTATGCCAAAGTTGAACCATTCTTGATCGATCAACAACATGGATTTAGACGTGGCCGATCAACTACTACAAATGTAATGGTTTTCACTGATTGCTTGGCGAGAGCACTCGATAACAATGAGCAGGTTGACACATCATACCATGACTTTGCGAAGGCTTTCGATAGGGTGGATCACTTAGTGCTCCTAAGGAGGCTCGAAGAAATTGTTTTTTCCGTAAACTTACTGAAACTCATTCTTAATTATTTGAACGAAAGGAAACAATTCGTGTCCTATGGTGAGTTTAACTCTAACACGTATGCTACAAACTCTGGTGTGCCACAGGGATCCAATTTAGGACCCTTATTGTGTTTTTAATTTTTATCAACAATATTCGGGAAAAAATCAAATTCGTCCGTTTTTTACTTTTTGCAATGACATTAAACTCTTCTTTAGAATAAAATCTTTAGAAGACTGTAGAAAACTCCAGCAAGATATAAATGCAATTATTGACTGGAGTATCGATAATAAACTCGATTTCAACTTCCAAAAATGTTCAGTTATGTGCTTTACGAGGTCACAAAAGACCATATATTTTAATTATAAAATGAAAGACACGTCATTGAAACACATGGTGACTTGCAAGGACTTAGGAATTGTGTATGACGCTCGCTTAACATTTCATGCTCACATTGAAAAGATCTGTAAATCAGCCACAAAGATGTTGGGTTTTGTCATACACAATTCAAAGGAATTGACCAACCTCACAGTTATAAGGCTGCTTTAGTGGATCTCAGATATGGGGGCCAGAGGACATCGTGTATGTACTAATGGTCGAGAAAATACAAAAGAAATTTTTACGATACCTCTATATTGTTAGCAGCACATTCAAATTCTGCCGCCACATAATTAAGTTTGCTGATTTGCCGCCAGAGGCGCTACTCTCGTCTCTGTCTGCCAATCAGGGATCTACACTTCGTACACAGAACCGCCGGCAGAGGCGCTGCGCACATCCGGGTCGGCAAGGCAGGGAGTGACGCGCTACCAGCGGGCATTCAAAAACTGAACGGCGCGAAGGAAGCACAAGCCAATACTTTGTTTACGTTGCATCGAAATATTATTGAGAATATTAGCGAGAATAAATCTATTTACAAGCAATTAACGTCTTTTCATTGATAAATTGCTAACATTAGAAGTGGGATACGTGAAAACCAAGTGTCATTTGCTTTTATTTCATTTGCCTGACTTTAAAAAATTTTGTTTGGTAAACAAGCGACGCCAAGCCGTCCGCCATTACGCGTCACCAAACTCGTTTTGTTTACAAACATTTTTGTTGTTAATATTGGTGTTGTGACTGTTTAACCTTTGCAAGTGATTGGACTTTGGAGTAAGTGGTGATAATGCCGCGCCATTATAGTGAAGTTTTGGAGGAGCACATGACTCCGCCGCGTCGCTCGCGTTCCCGCCGAAACTCGCCGAGAAGCCGTGCCCATCGCGATCACAGATATCGAACGCGATCCCGTTCCCGATCAGGCTCACTGCCGAGAAGAACGTACCGGCGTAATCGGGACAGATCCGAAACTCCCGAGTTGGGATTGGTTCCCCATTTTAATCCTGCACGCGAAAACTCCTACGTGCTGGAATGGATTCGGCAGGTTTTTTTTTTTTTTTTTTTTTTTTTTTTTTTTTTTTTTTATTATTTCATAAATTTTTACAAGTTACATAATACAGCCAATTTTTTAAACTACCATACTAGGCTATTGCCCGTGCTGTGGTAGTCATATATGATACATTATTTTAAATAAACATGTAATAAAATATATAAAAAGGAAAGAAAAAAAGAACATATTTAGCGATAAATAAAATTAAATACTAATACAGATAAAAATATAAGAATTAGAAGAAAGCTGAGATAAAAGTGTATAAAGATATTTAAAAAAAAGATTGAAATAAAAGATAGAAATAAAATTTGTCAAGTATTCTTCCCATTGACGTATGATATCTTGGTCGATGATTATGTTTATGTTCAGTTTTGAAGTTCTTTCTGCGAAAGAAATAGGAGAATATATGCGCCAGAGTAGTTTTTTTTTAAAATATAATGTTAAGCTCTTATGTGTTTTTTGAAGAAATCTCTTCCTTTTTCAGATATCCAAAGTTTTAAATGGGATTTGAAAAGAGATTTAGAATTATGTGACTTTATGTCGGCACTCAAAGCATTATATATTTTAGGAGCGATGAACCAGAATTGTCTTTGAGCGAATGAGGTTTTAGTTTTAGGGACCACGCAGCCCAGGTTTGATGAGAAACGAGTGTGTGCTTGATGTTGTGGAGCAACCAGTTGTTTTTTTTGCCATGTGTAATATACGCTAATCTGAGTAAATAACTGTCGAATATCTAAGACCTTGAGTTTAGCGAAGAGTTCCTTTGAGGGATGGGTAGGTTTGCATTTAAATATGATTCTCAAAATTAGTTTTTGAACTTTAATAATTGGATTGATGATGGATTCAGCACAACCACCCCATCCCACAATACCATATGTTCCTATGGATTGGAAGAGGGCAAAGTATACGCTTCTTATGGTCTGTAAATCTAAGATAGACCTAAGGGAGCAGAATATATGGCAGAGTTTACGGAGTTTTTTAACTGTGTCACTGATATGGGCTTCCCAACGTAGTTGATTGTCTATGATTAGCCCCAGATATTTAACTACCTTTGATGATTTAAGGACAGAACAAGTGCAATTAATATTAGGTGTGGTTACGGGATTGTGTAAATTAAGTGAGCATGAATGAATGATAGGTTTAGGACAGTTGTTAGGTAAAATATGTTGACGTATGGAAAATGTCATATATTGGGTTTTGTCGATGTTAAGAGTGAGGAGGTTAGTGTCTAGCCAATGCTTTACTATTATTAGGGCATTATTAGTTTTTTTAATGACGGATTGCCATGTTTCGTCTTCGAATATTAGGACCGTGTCGTCGGCAAATGATAATATCTTACCTCCAATATTCATGGCACATAGTGAGTTTATATATATGAGAAATAAAATTGGTCCTAGTATACTGCCTTGGGGTACACCATATGACGCAGGTAATTTATTGCTTATATGTATTTTATCAGATTGGATGAGAGTTTGTTGTGTTCGGTTTATAAGATAGCTTTCAAACCATCTGTAGGCTATTCCTGTTATTCCAATCTGCTGTAGTTTTTTTAGCAGTAAGGGATGGGAGACCGTATCGAATGCTTTTGCCAGATCAAGAAAAACAGCAAGTGGTTTGCGACCAATGTCAAGATTAAGGGAAACAATCTTTGTGAGGACGGCTATTGCATCTGAAGTGCTCCTACCTTTGCGAAAGCCATATTGGTTATCCGACAGTATTTGGTTATCTTCGAGGAATTTACAGAGTCTACGTTTTACCGCTTTTTCTACAATTTTAGATATCGTGCTTAGTAGGGATATCGGTCGGTAGTTATTTACAGATAATTTGTCACCTGCTTTGAAGATTGGGATTATCGTGGCCTGTTTCAAGGAGTCTGGAAAAATGCCAGTTTTGAAACTTAAATTGATAATGTGTTTAAGAGGGGAGACGATATATTTTTGGATGTTTTTAATAATTTTTGCCGAGATGTGATCTATACCGGTGGAGTTACTATTTTTAAGAGATGCTATTAGTTCTATTATTTCAGGTTCAGTGGTGGGAGTAAAATGAAATGGGTTATAACTCAGAGTATCGATAGGTATATTGTTGGCCAGGTCTTTCTCTGAGACGCAGTTTCTGTTCAAAATATTTTTTGCTAAGTTGGGTCCGATATTGGAAAAAAATTTATTGAAATGGTTAGATATTTTTTTAGGTTCAGAATTTACATGTATTGTTCGGTCTTCGATATCAACCTTAACAATAGGTGTGTCGGTTTTATTAATATTAGTTATATCTTTTATGATGTTCCAAATTTTTTTTTTATCATCGGTAGCTTCACTGATTTTTTTTTTGTAGTAGTCTGTTTTAACCTTTTCAATTATTTTTTTGCAATGGTTTCTATAACGTTTGTAGAATATGAGAGAATTATAATCATTGGGGTTTTTCCTGCAGAAGTTATGTATTTTATCACGTTTTCTAATACAATGGAGAATACCAGCAGTGATCCATGGTTTCAGTTTTGTTTCCGATCGTTTTTTTTTACATTTTGTATAAGATGTTGCATTGGCCAAGTGGTTTTGTAAAGTATTTATAAAAACATCGCATGCAGAGGTGGGATCAGTACATGAATAGGTAAGTTCCCAGTTTTCCTCCGAGACATGATTTAGAAGAATTTCATAAGAAATGTGTTCTTGGGGTTGAGTGTTTTGGGGCGGTTTATGTTTTTTTTTGGTGATGGAAGTGATAATTGCATAGTGATCTGTAATAGTTGATTGAAATATAATTGATTTATTGTCTAGTTTACTCTTAACAAATACATGATCTATACAACTGCCGTTTTTTGAGTCTGGTTCTCGTGTTGGAGCGGTGACAGCAGGGAAGTATCCTAATAAAGTTAATACATTTAGGTATTCATTGGCTTGAGGATGCATTTTGTTGATTATGTTTATGTTCAGGTCACCTATTATGTAGGTGTTTTGGCAGTGTTCTATGTTTGATAATGTTTCTTGTAGTGAATGTAAAAATGGGGTTATATTGTGTGTTGTTGGAGATCTGTATATGGTAAGAATTGTTATGAGACTATCTAGTTGAATTTGAAGACAGTTTGCGTTTTGAATTCTGACCTCTTTGACTGAGTGTGCGATGTGGTTTTTAATGTAAACAATGACACCATCGTTTTGAGTTTGGTTATAAAGAGTATTATAGTGATTGTAGTTTCTTAACGTTTTAGGAATGTAACATTTTTTAATCCAACATTCGGTCAAGATAATTACATCGAAATCTAAGGCAAGATCAGTAAGAAGAATTAGTAGTTCATCAAAGTTTTTGTTAATACTTCTTATATTCATAGAGAATATTGTAGGCGCAGAGTTACCTAGTAATAAATGACGAACTACTTCAGAATCATTAGTTGATGTAAATGGGATTGGTGTTGAGTTATCTAGTAAATCTGCTAATTCTTCCATTTTTTTATTTTTTTTCTTTGATTCAATAGGTAATTGTAAAGATCCAGTGAAAGTGATGTTTTTGAAAGGATTAAGTTATTGTAAAGATATAGTATGAACATATAATTTATACCGGGTTTTTTAAATTTATGAGTGTAGAAATAAGTATCGAAAGCGATAGTTAAAAGTACACATGTTATAGATGGAATTCGAAATAAAGATTTTGTGATAAAGGTTGTGTTTGTAGATAAAAATAAGGAATGTTTAAGTACAGAAATGAAAGAATATTTAAAATAATATCTATTGTTGGCAGAACTATAAACAATAACATTTGATAAGGTAATTACACTCCTGATAGTTATTTTAGTAATTTTGTTTTGGGTGATTGTTTCAATGTTTTGAATATTAATAAAATAAATTGAACCATCGGTTTCTGTTGTAGGTAAGAGGTGAAAAGGATTTTGAGAGTTATTCGAAGCGATGACAATAATAGCAATAACATTGGCCTTCACAATGGATACAGAAACATAATAAGCAATAGAAGTGTTTTTTGTGATAATTACATTTATAAAATTCTGACATATGGAGTCAATATCAAAAATAGAAGATTTATCTTTGTTGGTACTAGAACTACTTGAAATATTTAATAGGAAATTAAAAAAAGATTTGTCGACAGCAATAATGTTTGTTGCTAAAAATAAATTACAGTTAAGTAATGTATGAAAAAAATATTTCAAAAAGTATCTATTTTTGTTAAAATAACAATCATTATAATTTAAAAAGTTATTTTCGCTTCTGGTAATATTTGCAGTAGTAGATGCATGTTGTATATGATAATACCTGTAATAATGGATAATACTTGCATGTTGCATATAAATAATAATAACCTGGGGAGTATTATTTAGGGTAATTATGCCATTGGTTTTTGTTGTTGGTGATAATAGAGAATGATTTTGACAGTTATTCAGAGCAATGACAAAAATACACAGTTCGGTGACTTTTATAATAATAGTAGAAATTGTTAAAAATGAGGAATGGTTAAGTTTAGAAAGGAAAACATATTTAAAAAAACATCTATTGTTGGCAAAACTAAAAACAATAAAATTTGAAAAGTTAATTACACTCTTGATAGTAATTTTAGTAATATTGTTTTGGGTGATTGTTTCAATGTTTTGAATATTAATAAAATAACTTGAACCATAGGTTTCTGTTGTAGGTAAGAGGTGGAAAGGATTTTGAGAGTTATTCGAAGCGATGACAATAATAGCAATAACATTGGCCTTCACAATGGTTACAGAAACAAAATAAGCAAATAAAGTGTTTTTTAAGATAATTTCATTTATAAAATTCTGACATTTGGAGTCTATATCAAAAATACAAGACTTATCTTTATAGGTACTAGAACTACGTGAAATGTATAATAGGAATTTAGAAAAAGATTTGTTGACAACAATAATGTTTTTTGATAATAATAAATTACAGTTAAGTGATGTATGAAAAAAATATTTCAAAAAGTATCTATTTTTGTTAAAATAAAAATCATTAGAAATTAAAAAGTTATTTTCAATTCTGATTATATTTATAGTAGTAAATGCATGTTGTATATGATAAGAATTGTAATCATGGGTAATAGTTGCAGGTTGCATACAAATAATAATAACCTGTAGAGTATTATTTAGGGAAATTATGCCATTGGCTTTTGTTGTTGGTAATAGTAGAGAAGGATTTTGACAGTTACTCAGAGCAATGACAAAAATACACAGTTCGGTGACCTTTACAATAATAGCAGAATTTGTTTTACAGTTAGAATCCATTTCGAAAATTCGAGATTTGTGTTTGTAATTACTGAGACTACATTTATTTTTTAAGTAAATATAATTATCAGAAAAACTAGTTACTAAATGATTCTTTAAAAACAAGTTAACTTTATAGTAATAATGTTCTGTGAATGTGGTATTACAAAATATGAGGGAGAGAGAAGTAACTGATTTCATAATATTGTTGAAGTTAGAGAAAGATAGATTAAAAACAAATAGATAAGCAACATTGTAGGGCGAGTAGAGTTTATGAGATGTTGGGGGGGGGCGATAAAAGATGTTTGTTTTTTTCATTGATGAGTAAAACAGGCGTCCCAATGTCTTTTCGCACATACACCTTTCCCTCACGGACCCAGGCGAATTTGAAGATGTTGTCCCGTGAAGCCTTCCGTGCAAGATACCAAAGATGTTTCGCACGAAAAGTTAGGTGTTCGGTGATGTAGATCTGAGAGCGAGTTCCTGCCATTCCGATGAGAGAGGTATTAAGTTTATTGTCTCTATTTGTAGTTTTTTTGTTGTACGTTTTGACGTCGCTTAAGAAGTTTTCACGATCAATGTTAGTTTTAAATTTAAGTATTATAGGCCTCTGTTGATCTTTATTGTTTTTTTGAGAGATACGGTATGCTGTATCTACGTTCTTGAGTTCCGTGTTGGCATTAGTTGTTTTTTGTATATTAAATATAATGTTGTTCAGATTTTCACCGTTTATTTCAGGAATTCCCCTGATTTCCACGTTCTTTAATCTATTTTCTCTCTCAATTTGTTCGAATTGACCTTCTAATTGTTCTAAACGATTTTCAAGGTCAACATTTTTTTTTTCTAATTTTATGTTTGCATCTTCTAGTTCGTGCACTCGAAGTAGGATTTCTTCATATTGTTTACTCATTACTGATATTGTGTTGAGAATTTGGGTATTTTGTTCTATAATAAGGTTCTGTTTAGTTAATAGTTCACAGTCCTGAGGTGAATTATTCGCTATTTTGGGATTAGCGGAAGACCCGCCAGCTATGCATTTTTTGCATTTAATTTGAGCCCGTTTCTCCTTGCTGAGGCGTCGGAATGTGCTTTCAACCACTCCGCCACAGTTTAGGTGAAAAGTCCCTTTGCAGGCGGAGCATGTAAACAATGATTCAGCAGAGAGAGTAGGTTCCGCACAATCATAACAGTTATTCATTTTGCAGTTTGTGGTTGTATCGTGTCCGGTCTAGCGGGCGTGATCACAACTAGGCTATGTACTAGTAATATTATTTATTAACAGGTGGTGCTATTTATTATATTCTAGATGATTTATTAAAATAATAAAATAAAAATATTTTTGGATTGAGTGAGTCTTGAACTCGGTTGCTCAGGATGTCAGAGTCCAGTATAGCAAGCGAGTTGACCGCTAGGCTATCGCCGCCGTGTGACGTAGTGTGAGATATTTGTAATATTAATTGTCTGGCCACAGATAAGATTTTACGTGTTATGGTAAAACTAGTTCGATTAACTTAACGATTTCAATCGCTGTAGTTCACTGATATTTTAACACAGAAATTTACTAGAACGCGGTCGTTTAGATGGAATTAAATTGAGTTAATCACTTCACTGAACTAAAGGTAAAACACCAACCGATAGATTGATCGATTATTTTGTTTTTTTAACTGCGAATATAATGATTTTTGCGGAGCAATTTTTTGGCGTGCGTACTGTGTACAATGTTATTGTTGTCTGAGGTGGAGGAAGTGGCTGCCGCGTGCCAATGGAGCGAGCGGCGCAAATTGTACCGAGCAACCCAAGCCCTGGAAGGGGAAGGCAGGGCCTGGTTTAACCTGTGGACGCCGCCCAGGCGTACTTGGAAGACTTTTAGAGAGGACCTGGCATTATCTTATCCCCGGGAACCTAACTTCTTCGCGATGGTTGAAGATATAGTGAAGTATAAAAGCTGCCAAGCGAAGTCGCTTGTGATCTATGCCGGGCGCATGACCGGCATGATTAAGCGGCTCGGGGTGAAGCTATCGGAGAGGCAGCAAATGGATGTGATGCTGGGTGGCATCAGTGATAAAAGTCTGAGCGTCGTTCTGGAGAGCTGCGAAACGATGCAGTCCCTAGTGACACAGATGTCGCGTCGCTCGATGGCGGCGAAAATAGATGCGCCGGCGATAAAGCCTGCCCCGAGAGCCCCTAGTGGATCAGACTCCGTTAACAAAAAGTCGACTAAATGCTATAAGTGTGGACGCACGGGCCACAAACGAAATGAGTGCAGAAGTGCCGGTAGCAGTGAGGCTTCGCAAAGGCCCAAATGCAACCACTGCAAGAGGGAAGGCCACACTGAAGAAATGTGCTTCAGAAAGTTGAAGCCAGTGAATTTGTGTGGTGACAAATTATTGCGCATGACAACAAAGTGCGATATCAACGGCACCAGCATAAATGCCATTATAGACACCGGCAGTTCCTGCAGTTTGATGCGGGAGAAGAGAGCGAGATCCCTTGGCCTGCATTTGGAACCATCCACCGCGCTCATGAGTGGCATTAATGGTGCCATCGTTTCAGCAGTGGGGCAGACGACGTGCCACATCACTTCACAGGGAGTTGGAATACAAATGCAGCCCTTGGTGATGGACCTTTCGGTCTTGCTAATGCCCCTTCGGTATTTCAAAGAACCCTTAGTAAAGTTTTGGCCGATATGAACAATGAGGTACTTGTATTCATTGATGACATAATTATTCCATCGGAGACAGAAAAGGAAGGCTTTGAAAAGCTGGAAAAAGTGCTTTTACGTCTCAAGCAAGCTGGTCTTACCTTAAATTTGGCAAAGTGTGAGTTCTTCCAAACTACTATTAACTATTTAGGCAAAGAAATATGCGCTGGCTCTATAAAACCAAGCAGCGCAAAAACAGAATGCCTTGTTAAAGCCTTGGTCCCTAAAACTGTCAAACAGCTGAGGCAATTCATTGGTCTTGCTAGTTACTTCAGGCAGTTTGTTCCCAACTTTGCAACTAGGATCGGAGCTTTGTAAGATTTATTGAAGAAAGATGCCGATTGGAGTTGGACTTCCAAATGCAGCCAGGCATTCGAAGATATAAAAACTGTTCTGACAAATAGACCTGTTTTACAAATATATAACCCAGAAGCTGCTACAGAAGTCCACACGGACGCTTCTGCTAAAGGACTGGGAGCGATCTTATTACAACAAGGTCAGGACATGAAAATGCATCCCATAGCCTACTATAGCCGTCGTACATCTTCGGATGAATCTATGTATCACTCATACGACCTCGAGACATTAGCTGTGACGCAAGCCTTAAAACATTTCCGCGTGTATCTGATCGGAATCCGATTCAAAGTGGTAACAGATTGTAATGCAGTTCGGGCTACGATGACTGTGAGAATGGTACTCCGGATGCAAGAGCGAGACGGGAGATGAACGAGTATAAAAGAAGATGTTCGCCCTTGCTCTGTCTCCTTTATCACCGACAGCGCCGAAAGCTAGGATTAGCTGTAGAACTCATAATTGTGCAATTATAATTAATACTCGACACGCGCATTATTATTTCTAAACTATTCCCTGATCACGTAAAAGATCATCCCATTGGTAATTAACAGTTTTAACAGTTTAACAGTGGCGCAGCCAATACGGAATTAAATATAACGATTGCGAGAATCGACGCGCAAAAATTGCACGCTAAGCACGCGAGTTTAATACGTGTTGTAACATTATTTTTGGGTCGGTAAAAAAGGCCGGACCGAAATTAAAATCTTCACTGGAAGGAGTGAAGAAGAAGAAGAAGGGGAACACTGGAGCCAGCCTAACTTCTCGGAAGGGGGAAGATTGCACGGGAGGGTCCAGGACTTCAAGAGCGGCAGCTGGGTGTCCAGGTCACTAGACGGGTCTGGAAGGAGCCATCGTCATCAAGGATCAAGAAGCGGTTTCCTGAGAGGGTCAACGGAGCCTTACAGATTGAGGAGGAATATCGTAGGGGAGTGTTTTTCTCTTTTTTCTTTTCTCTCTCTTGTTGTATCATCTGGGTAGAGGAAACATGGAGTCAGGAGGATTGGGGTCCTTCAGTTTGCGTGACGGTAACTGGAATAATTTCAAGGTCCGCCTCGAACAGTATCTCCTTGTGAATGATGACAAATACGCATCAGATGTGAAAAAAAGGGCTATTTTTCTTAATGCCTTGCAGGATGATTGTTTTTCACTTTTGGTAAATTTGTGTATTCCTAAAAAAGTAACCGATGTTAACCCAATGGCTGCCCAAACAAAAACATTATATCTCTACCGTACGCCAGCTATTTCGGTGTTTCAATACAAATTCATACTGGCGATTTACATCGTATGGTGTAAATGGCAGTTCTGGCACAGATCGTTCGTACATCGATAGATGCTAATGGCAGCCGTTGGGTTAAATTAGAAGATTTAATTTCTAAACTCAATGAGTATTGTAGCATGACGAAATGTTTTTTTGAGGAGAGGTCACAGTTTTACACAGCTAAACAGAGGAGTGATGAGACAATTCGTGATTTCGCAGTTAGGTTAAAGGCACTTTCAGTTAATTGTAAATTCGGGAATAATTTGTCGGAGAAATTAAGAGATTTCTTTGTGCTAGGATGTAAGCCCGGGAAAGTCAGGGAAAAATTATTTCTAGAAAGTGAATCGTATACTTTCGAAAAGTGTGTTCAAGTAGCAGAGTGCATCGAACTCGTAGCTTCAACGCAAGCCCAAGGTCGGGAGTTTAACTCTGTTTTAGCAAATAACAGTGTCAGCAGTGGTCGTGTTTCACCTAGTTCATATGAAAAGAAAAGAGTAAGCAATAGATTCAACCGGATGAGTAGTCCACATAAGTCACGATCGCCGTCGCCAAAGCGTAAATGTTTCGTTTGTGGAAACGATAATCATATTTCGGCGGATTGTAGATTCAAAGGCTATACATGTAGAATTTGTGGTAAAAAGGGTCATCTAGCAAAACAGTGTAAAAGTTTTTCAGTTCGTAAAAATGTGAATACCTTGTTTTCAGATACAAGTGTCGATAATATAAATAGTGTTGAACCATATTGGGTAGAAGTTTCGGTAGATGGGATTAGAAGTAAATTCATGTTAGATTCGGGGGCATCTTGTAGCGTGATTGGCAAGGATTGTTATTTCAATCAGTTTAATAGTAATAAGTTAGTGCATGAAAACATTAGTCTACGGGGTTTTGACAATACGCTCATCAAAGTAATAGGTGCATTTACTCCGCTGGTAGAGTATAACGGACAATGCCGCCAGTTAAAGATTATTGTTGTAGGTAGCTCTACGTTATCAATATTAGGACGAGACTTCATGGAACTGTTTAACTTAGGAATTACTGGGATAGTGAATTGTGTTAATCGAAATACATTAAAAGAGCGATTAGTAAAAAAGTTTCCAGAAGTTTTTACGGATAAACTAGGCAAGTTTAATAAATATGAAGTTAATTTAAGGTTGAAAGATACCGCTGTTCCGGTGTTTCGAAATAATAGAATCATTCCATTCGCTTTAAAAGAAAAAGTCGAACGAGAGTTAAATACTTTAATCTCAGATGGAATAATAGAGCCGGTTCATTACAGTGAATTTGCAAGTCCCATCGTACCAGTGATTAAGAAAAATGGTAGTATTAGGTTATGTGGTGATTACAAGTCAACAGTGAATAATCAGCTGTTAATTGACAAGTACCCTTTACCTAGGATTGGAGAACTGTTAACCAAAGTCAATGGTGGGAAAGTTTTTGCAAAGATTGACCTCAAGTCGGCGTATAACCAGTTTGTTTTGAAAAAGGAATGTAGGCGTTTCACAACGATCAACACACATTTAGGGTTATTTCAGTATAAACGGTTAGTGTATGGGTTAGCTTCTGCACCGGCTATGTTTGCAAAAGCAATGGCAAATTGTTTGTCAGGATTACAGAAGATGACATTCTATTTGGATGACATTATTGTGATCGGGGAAGACGAAGAAGATTTAGAGAGAAACGTGTGTGACGTTTTAGAAAGGTTAAAAAGTTGTAATTTAACGGTGAATAGTGAAAAGTGCGAATTTCATTTAAAAGTTATTGAGTTTTTAGGTTATAAGATAAGTGAACAAGGGATTCAACCGTGTCAACGGAATAAGGAAGCTATTTTAAATGCACCGTCACCTAGTGATTTAAATCATTTGAGAAGTTTGTTAGGCATGATTAGCTATTATCGTAATTTTATCCCAAACATGGCAAATGTATTGTCACCGTTGTACGAGTTACTTAAAAAAGATATCAAATTCCAATGGGGTACAGAACAGGAGAATAGTTTTGCGATTATAAAAAAAATTTTAACTTCGGATAGGATTTTAACTCATTTCGACGAAAATATTCCTGTGAAACTTGTCACAGACGGTAGTCTTAATGGTGTTGGAGCGACACTTATACATGTATTTCAGAATGGGTTTGAAAGGCCAATAGGTTTCGCAAGCAGAACTTTAAGTAAAACGGAAAAAAATTATTCAATTTTAGATATTGAAGCAACTGCTATTATTTTTGGAATTAAAAAGTTTTATCAATATTTGTACGGGAGAGAATTCACCTTAGCTGTGGATAACCAACCCTTAGTGAGAATCTTCGGTCAAAATAGAGAAATTCCTAAAATCGCAGCGTCTAGGTTACAACGTTATGCGGTTATGTTAGGGTCGTTCAATTTTAAGATTGAATATGTAAAGTCGAAAAATAATTGTTCAGACTTTCTGAGCAGGTGTCCGATTGAAAAGGGAAGCTGTGAGGATAAGATAGAGTCTGGTTACATCAATTACTTCGAAAATAACGGGTTTAATTTATCTCTAGACGTGATAAAAAGTGAGACCGAAAAGGACGATATGTTAAGTCAAGTTAAGAAATTTCTTATCGAGGGTTGGCCAACATCAGTAAAAAAAGTTCAAAATAGTAATTTTAATAGAATTTTCTGGGAAAAAAGGTTAGAATTATCATTGATAAATGGGTGTATTTTATATCAACATAGAGTTGTGGTTCCGGAGTCTTTAAGACAAGAGGTTTTAAAGATGTTACACAGATCTCATTTAGGGGTTTTTAAGACTAAAGGTTTTGCGAAAAGTTTCGTTTGGTGGCCAAAAATTAATCAAGATTTAGAGAAAATAACTGGAAATTGTAAGGATTGTTTAGAAATTAAACCAGAATCTCAAAAGAGTTCTCTAGCAGTCTGGCCATATGAACCTGAAGTATGGTTCAGGGTACATATTGACCATGGTAGCTTACATAACAAAAACTTTTTAGTTGTGGTAGACGCTTCTTCGAAGTGGATCGAATGCCTGGAAGTAAACAGTCTGTCTTCAAAAGAAAATATTGAGGTACTTCATAGGTTATTCTCACAATTTGGTTTTCCAGCAACTTTAGTTAGCGATAATGGTACGTGTTTTTGTTCTGAGGACTTTGAAATTTTCTGTAAAAAAAATGGTATGGTACATATAACTAGTCCAATTAATCACCCTAGCAGCAACGGACAAGCAGAGAGTGCGGTTAAGATATGTAAAAATTTTCTTAAAAAAATTTGTAAACGTAATAGATTTCCATCAGACTATAAAGAGAAGCTTGGTAACTTTTTAACAGATTATAGGAATACCGTGCATGCAACTACAGGGTGTGGGCCATCGTTATTGTTAATGGGAAGGAAAATTAGGACTGTCTTTGACTCTCTGATCCCTAGGAAAGTGGAGGAAAGAACCGGTAATTCAGGTTCTTCTCGACAAAACAAAGTAATTCAAAAGGTTATTCAGAGCCAAGGCAATCAGAAAAGGCAATATAGGGGTAGAACTAAGACAGGTTTTGATGTAGGTCAGAAAGTGATGGTCAGAGATTTCAGATCTCAGGGTAATAGATTATGGGTCCCTGGGGTTGTAGTTGAGAAAAAAGGCAGCAAAGTATATTTCATTAAAATTAACAATTCTAATATGGTATGGAAAAGACATTTAGACCAGATAAGGAAATTACATGTTTCATGGCGGGAGGAAGATGGTCCTGAATTCATCGCGTCTGACACACTAGAACTGTCGACGGACGAATTAGATCTCTCCGGTATGTTGCGCAGTAGAAGCGACTCTAATTCTATTTCTCCATGTTTCAGGTCTAAACCGTGGCATGGACGACTTCGCCCGAGATGAGACGGACGAGCGAGAGAGAGAGAAGAAACGGAAGGGAAGAGGAGAAATTATACTTAATTTTAAGTTACTTGAATAATGTATATTAAATTAAGAAAATGAAATATATAGACTTATATTGTATTGTATGAAATGAAATTTATAGCAATAGGAAAATGAAATATGTAGTTAGGGAACTTCCAATTTTAAGTAGGGGAGGATGTGAGAATGGTACTCCGGATGCAAGAGCGAGACGGGAGATGAACGAGTATAAAAGAAGATGTTCGCCCTTGCTCTGTCTCCTTTATCACCGACAGCGCCGAAAGCTAGGATTAGCTGTAGAACTCATTATTGTGCAATTATAATTAATACTCGACACGCGCATTATTATTTCTAAACTATTCCCTGATCACGTAAAAGATCATCCCATTGGTAATTAACAGTTTTAACAGTTTAAGAAGGATATTAACCCACGTGTGGCACGGTGGTGGATATTTTTACAAGATTATCAATTTGACATTGAATATCGTGCGGGCAAGAGAGTAGCACATGTCGACTACTTAAGTCGAAACCCTGTATGTTTGACATACGAATGGACTACCCAGGAACAGCTTTTAGATATGCAAACAGCTGATCCGGAAATTACAAACATAAGGAATATCCTGAAAAGTGGTATTGAGTCAGAAGACCGTAAGCAGTACTTTATCGACTACGAGATAAAGGAAGACAGAGTTTTCCGTAAAACGTCAATCGGTTCGAAGTGGTTCGTACCTAGAAATGCCAGATGGGGCGTTCTTCGAATTCTCCACGATGAGAGTGGACATCAAGGTGTTTTAGAACACTGGCTGCCATCCGGGACAAATACTGGTTTCCGCGGATGAGGAATGTTGTTACGAAATATGTTAAAAACTGTTTCAAATGTCTGGTTGGGAAAAGTGATACTAGTCGAAAGCCCGGGGTATTACATCCCATTCCCAAAATAGAGACCCCTTTTGCCGTTGTGCATGTGGACCATTTGGGACCTTTTGTGAAGAGCGTGGAGGGGATGCAGTATGTTATTGCTCTCCAGGATGGCTTCACAAAGTACTGCTTTTGTGAAGACCTTTTGTGAAGAGCGTGGAGGGGATGCAGTATGTTATTGCTCTCCAGGATGGCTTCACAAAGTACTGCTTTTTAGAGGCGGTGGCAGAGACAAGTACGAAAGGTGTCATAAAGGCACTTTCGGCGATGGCTTACCTTTTTGGGGTGCCACGGAGACTTGTTTGTGATTGAGGTACAGCTTTTACCTCGAAGGCCATGCGTGCTTTCTGCGAGGAGCATGGCATCAAGCTGACCATAAACTCTGTTTTATTACCGAGGGCTAATGGTCAGGTAGAGCGACTCAATAGGACAATATTGAATACGCTGAACTCCATCATCAGAGATAAACCCGAAGATCAGTGGGTTGAGGCTCTGGCAGCAACACAGCAAGCACTGAATAATGCAGTCAACAGAACTACTTTGAAAACTCAAAACGAGTTATTGATGGGCTACAAACCCTCTGCATTGTGCGAAGCTGTGTTGGTAAATAATCTCACGCAGGCTGGTGAGAGGCAGGACCTCAAGGTCGTAAGTGCGGAAGCACGGAAGCTTTTTGATGCAGATCAAAGGCGGCAGATGAAACGATTCAATGCGAAACGGTTCATTAAACCTTCGTATCGTGTTGGCGATACGGTTTTGATACGGATTTCTAAGGCAAATCCGGGATACAAAAAGTTGAAAGGTCGGTTTCGGAGCTTGCCTTATAAGGTGGTAGAAGTCTTGCTGAACGATCGTTTTGACGTGTTGGGTACCAGACCCAACGGCAGCACTCACAGAGTGACGGTCACATATGAGAATATGAGGAATTGGCCGGCCGAACAAATTTCGGAGTAATGGTCAGGAAGGGCGAACAGTGTAATCTATTCGTCAGTACCATTGTGGGGTGGGGCTGAACACGTTTCAACCCTCCTAATTATTATTTTATCTTTATTTCAGCTGCTGCTTTGAGGTCAAAGCAGTTATCAGCATGGCCGTGTTAGCAGCACATTCAAATTCTGCCGCCACAGAATTAAGTTTGCTGATTTTCCGCCAGAGGCGCTACTCTCGTCTCTGTCTGCCAATCAGGGATCTACACTTCGTACACAGAACCGCCGGCAGAGGCGCTGCGCACATCCGGGTCGGCAAGGCAGGGAGTGACGCGCTACCAGCGGGCATTCAAAAACTGAACGGCGCGAAGGAAGCACAAGCCAATACTTTGTTTACGTTGCATCGAAATATTATTGAGAATATTAGCGAGAATAAATCTATTTACAAGCAATTAACGTCTTTTCATTGATAAATTGCTAACAATATGAGAGAGTTTGGTTTTTACCCATGGCTGTTTCCAACAGCATTTATCTCGGGAATGCTGGGTATCTGCAGCCTTAGTTCCAGAAGAGATGTCGCATTACTGCTGATGGCTTATAAGCTTCTAAATGGTTTTGTATCGGTACCAGATATTCTGGCTGAAATAGGATTCTATGTCCCGGATAATTTCACGCGAGGCCGCCAACACAGGCTTTTGATTCTTCCTAGGTGCAGAACTAACTTACCAATAGTGATGCCCCTGGGACGACTCACTAGGTTAATTAACTGCCTCGCAGGAAATGTGGATATATTCCACATTTCCTACAACGATTTCAAGCGTGAAAAAGCACTTATGTTTTAACGAAATGTATTACTTACTTTAACTGTAAATGTATTTTATTTTATTTGGGAGACCAACAGTTTACATTCATAACAGAGCATAATAGTAATTAAGTGATAATAATTGAACCATTTACAGGTTTCCACATGGGTATTGTATACAAGTGTAGTGGTTCCATAGATATAGAGAAAAAAAAATTACATTTCAAAGACAAGTTAATTAGGGGGGAATAGGGAGGGGGTAGGATGGGGGGGGGGGGGAGAATGGGTTAGGTTGAGGTATAGTAATAAAAATATGAGTAAACAAAAAATTAAAAGAGAAAAAAAAAAGAATTTTATATAATGGTGATATATAGGATTTTCATTGTTCTAAAGTTATTGAATTTTTTACATGTCCTAAGAATGAATCCTAACATTTTAGAGGCTTTTGATGTGACTGAGTCTATATGAATATCAAAAATAAGCTTAGAGTCCAATGTCACTCCCAAATCTTTGACTTCAGTTTTGTTGATTAATATTGAGCCGTTCAGATTACATTCATTGATAATGATATTTTTATTTCGTGTGAAATTCACGACGAAACACTTTTTAACATTAATTTTAAGGGTATGCTTTGAACAATAAACATTAAGACGGTTTAGATCCTCCTGCATTTTTTGACAGTCAGCAAAACATCTGATAGGATAAAAAAACTTTCATATCATCTGCGTAAAGTAATGTTTTGGAGTATTTGAAACATTGGCCTATATCATTGATGTAAATATTAAATAGTAACGGTCCCAATAGAGATCCTTGAGGCACACCTGATGGTACGGTTACCCAGTCCGATTTAAAGCCACCCACAACTACGACTTGACTACGGTTCGATACATAAGATGAGATCCATCTGAGAAGGTCACCTTGCACGCCGATTTGCATAAGCTTGCGTAATAATATGTCGTGATTCACTAGGTCAAAAGCTTTGCTATAGTCCGTATATATTGCGTCAACTTGTATACGTTGATCCATATAATCTTGTAAGAACTCTGTGAATGCTATTAGATTGGTTGTTGTTGATTTTCCACTCATAAACCCATGTTGGTTAACATTGAGTAAGGATTTCAAAGCGGGAAACATTTAATCATATATTATTTTTTCAAACACCTTGCTGAATACACAAAATTTTGGAAAAGGACGATAGTTTTCAATGTCAGATTTTTGCCCGGTTTTGAAAATGGGTGTTATGAAGGCAGTTTTCCAAGTATTAGGTACCACACCCTCTTTTAAGGAGCGATTGAATATAATTGATAACGGCTTAGAGAGACTGCTTGCACATTTTAGGATGAAGAAAGGGGGAATTTAATCTGGGCCTGCGCTTTTTTTAAGATTTAAATTTTCCAGATATGTCTGCACAAGACGCTCATCAACTTCAATACTATGAATAGTGGAATAATTATGAATGTTGTAGTTGTCCGGCATATTTTGAGAAGTTTGATCATCGTTGTTGTAAACAGAACTGAAATATTTGGAAAATAAGTTAACAATCTCAGATCCGTTCTCAGCTTTTTCATCCCTTAGGAATACAGTGTTTGGCACACCCTGTGATTTGGAGTTTAATTTAACGTAATTCCAAAGATTTTTTGGATCGGAGGATATTTTGTGTTCAACATTAATTAGGTATTTATTATGACATTCTCTTTGTAGTTTTTTATGGCGTGATATTAAGAGAGAGAAAATGGAATAGTCAGATTGATTTTTATAAATTTTGAACTTTTTGAAATATTTGTATTTTTCCTTCGTTAACTTTATAAGAGCTGAGTTATACCATGGTGGATATTTTGAGTTCTTACTTGTTTTTTGCGGAATGTGAGCATCTGCAAGTTGATTTTTAGAAATTTAATGAAATTTAAATTTGATATGTTATTATCGAGTTCTGCAAGTATTTAAGAAAGTATTTTAGTTACAGCTGTTTCGACTTGTAAGGTCATTTTCAAACTGTGGTGAAGCCACGTACGGACGACTTATTTATAACATTTTAAATGTCAATTTATGAAGGTGTCCAAATTGATTTATTACCGGTAAATACAATTTGCAGAGACACTAATTGAGAGAGTGATTAAGTGGGATTCCGAATCTTTCCCTTTTTGGTTTCACTTGCACTAAGTGCAAGGGTTTTCTTTATTGATTTAGAATGATGTTATTTCTATGACTCATTTAAGTGCATTATATTGTTTAGGTTTGGTAAAAATACTAAGTAGTGGAGAATAAATAATTTTCCTTACTTTATTAATAAGTGTTATGTTGGGGTCATTCGTTCGTTTATTGATTTCTAATTGTTCAAGCAAATTTAATCTAAGAACCTTTCGTTCTATATGTAATGGTTTTGGCTGGTTGTTTTTAAGTGGAACGTGATTATTTTCTAAGAGATGTTCTGCGAATTTTGAAGCGGTGTTTTTATTTTTATAACATCGTAAATGTTCGTATAACATCGTAAATGTTTTTATAACATCGTAAAACATCGTAAATGTAGGGCATTCTCAACTAGATTCAAAGATTTCTGTTCCACAGAATGTCAGTGAGGTTGAAATCGCCTAAAATAAGAAATTTTTCACAAGGAAATTGTAAGGTTAATCTTGAAATTTCGCCGAGAAAGCTTACCATGTTTTCATTATACGTTGGACCCTTGGGAAGGTAAACACAACATATGTTTAAAGTATTGCACAACGAACTCTTAATTTATAAGGATAACCATATAACGTCTTCTGCTTTTGAGTGCCACTCTGGACGCCCGCGGGCTACCAGTTCACGCCGAACAGCGAGCAAGACACCTCCGCCCAAGCGTCGACCAGTTGCACAGTAATTTCGATCTCCGCGGAACACGTCATAACGATCGTCGAACAGTTCTTCATTACGGATGCCATCGGTTAGCCACGATTCAGTTAAGCCGATAATATCGTATTCGTTGGATCTGACAGAATTTATCAGTGTGTCAGTTTTTGTGCGTAGTCCTCTTACGTTTTGATAATATATATTTAATGTCATTTTATGGGTGGTGTAAATCTGTATTTAAGTGTAAGATAGATAGTTAATTGGATGCCTGATTTTATATGGGAGGTCAGATTGATTTTAAAATAATAAGTATTTATTATGTATCTTTTCTTACCGCTCTTGCAATGTATTGGTTTTATGCTGTTTTTGCAAATAAATAAATAAATATCAATGGAGGTCCTGTTCGGAAGAATGCTTCCGTTGAAGGAGACTAGATTATCATTTCGATCCCTTTTAGACGTTATCAAACATGATTGGGTCTTCGAAACAATAAATTCGACGAGGTTATTCTTACCCCAAGAGAAAACACTCTCGAGGTAACCTTCCATTCTTTGCTTCAAAGCCCTCCGAGCTATTGGGGTTTGTGTGCTCTTTGGAGGCTTGGTTGTTTGTTTTTAGAAAATTGAATTAAAATTCAAAACCCACTAAAATTTAATTAATCTTCATCATGAAGTAAATCAGGAACAAATAACGAATGATATTCTCTAAATATTGGTCGCTTCAAGTTTATTTTATGAACCCACATTCTGACATTCTACGTTTAGTTTTACGTTCTTCTTCTTCTACCAACAAGCAGCTGATAATGATAATATCTTCGTCAATCTCCATGACAGACGACCGTCGTCTACTACAAAAGTACTCAAACTAAATTTAAAATCCGTTTACAGTGGACGCATGCCATCGGCAAATCCGTTCAATCCGTTGCGTGCCGTGCGTGCGTTGCGGCCGGCGCGGACAGGTCGACGCTCACCTTTAAACGCAACGGATTTTCATCCGGGTTTCACTAATAGACAGTGTGATTCACGAGGAAGGTTTAGGCATATAAATTGTCAAGGTTTTGTGTAAATTGGATGAAATATGTATAATATAAAGGGCGGGGCTGGCAAGCAGGCGGTGTGGATGTGATGTATGCAAATTACCAGATGGCGTTGGTTATAAAGTTTGGGTAATGGCGTTGTCAGTACATGGCGTTGTGTTTCGTGCACGTGTTTACGGATCAGCTAGTCTATAATAAATCAACTTTTGTTTGCCAATATTTTTGAATCAGACCGTTTACAATCTTTTCGACTCTTGCGTATTTCTTTATCTTCTTTAAGGCAGGAACCATAGCAGGAACACACCTAGCCCACGCGACGCGACGCTACGTAGGTTGACGTCACCATTTCCATATCTGGACTACTTATCTTCCATACATTTTCTATGGAAACGGGTGCTTTAGAATCACACTAGCCCTACGCTACGCAAACCGAGGTGCCCTACGCGACGCGGATCTGCCACAGCCAGATCGGCGTGGGCCGTGTGGAAGGTGGAGGGGGTATGGTCACGCCTACTATGCGATGATTTCACATCTTTTTGGTGTTATCTAAGCATGTAACGTGTTTCGCTACATTATCTGTGGTTGTCTTTTTGACAGATGACAGATAATGTAATGATAGAAATGAATGACAATCAAACCTTAGACACACTGCCAGTCTTTCTCTAGTCCCAATTGACTTTCGAAAGCGTGTATTTTCTTTTTTTATTTCATTTTCAATTATACTGTGGAGTTCATCAAATGACGCTTTGCTCATGCGGAAGTACATTTGAAATCTTCCGTCATCAGATTCTAGTAGTTCCTTTACTAATGTATGGAATTCTCCAAATCTCTCTCGTTGTTTGTTGATGTCGTGGACCCAAATACTTATCACTTTTTTTATTTTTCTTTTTACGAGAATATTCATTTAATAACAATACTCGTAGCAAATCATCTTCAAATTCGCTTTCAGAGGAATCACATAAACATAACCTAAAAATTAAACGTCAAATCAAACGCGCCGGCGCACTAGAGACCCCATTGTCACGTGGTCACAGCGACGCGTATGGCCAGTGTGCACATGGACAGGATCTTTGCGTAGCGTCGCGTCGCGTCGCGTGGGCTAGGTGTGTTCCTGCCTTTTGTGCCTTATCAGGTCCCCCCGACGTTGGCGATGCGATCACTCTTGCGTATTTACACACATGCAAAAATATACCTTGAAGCATTGCGATACAGCCTACTTTTGCTTGAAAATATTATAGAACTAGGTTATCTTACAACTTTTATGACGTTACCCCGCTGGAATGGAGAATAGAATGTTATTTTGGAAACGAATTTATTTGTGTTTTGGATTTGATTGATAATACAAGCGTATCTAAAATGGTGTAGATGATTTTTAAACAACAAGTTTTTTCTGGAAGTTCTCATCTTTGTGTGATGTGAAATAAGTTACTTTTTATTCTTTGTTACAAAATTCATTTTTTGTTGGTTCACAATGGTTAGTTGTCAGTTTTTTATAACACTATTTTCTTATTTTATTTAGTGATTTTTGTTTGAAATCGAATTTAATTTCATTGCAGATTTGTGCAAGTGTTTATATTTTGACGGCTGAATTTTGGCTTCAATTTTTATATGCAAATTTTACATTAATTTTGTATTTTGCACAAAGTTTTTCACCATTTTTCTGAAATTTTTATGATACAATGTCATTGAAATATAGAGTATCCGTTGTTTTATTCAAATTTTAGGCGAACTTCGTGTACCCGCCAACTCAGAATATGATGAACATGGATCTAAATAATATTTATGGATCCAAAACTATTAATTTGGATCAACAATATCATTACAACCACATGGGAGCTATGGATTGCAAAATGCCTCAACAAAACTACAACATGACAAATCAGTATGCAGGCTTTTACGCTCAACCCGAAACGACGCAGAATTATAATATAAATCATGTTATTCAAGAAGAAAAGCATGACGCTTAAAATACGCCTAAATTATTAAATAATGTACAGCAACATTCTGGAACAAATGAACGGGAAACGTACTTCAACGATGTTATTGCAAAAGAAAAAGATATAATTGAAAAAAATTCGCTTGAAATCGTTGCAAAGGAAAAAGATAACACGCAAAATATGGTTAAAAATCATGTGATTAAAGTGAAATTGCCGGTAAAAAAGTCGCTGCAGTTTAAAAAGAAGGACGGGTTATTTAACTGTGATCTTTGCGAGTACTCTAGTCGGAAAGTGAGCTCTGTAAAATCTCATCGCATGATTCATACCGGCGAACGTCCGTTTACCTGCGATTTATGTACTAAATCTTTCCGATAAAAGGAACATTCAAAAAATCACAGATTAAAATGTATTTATAAGAAGAAGCTGTAGCAGCTTTAACAGATTATGCACAGACATCGATGTGTTTGACACAAAATTCACAAGATTCCTAAAAAAATAACATTCGATCAAATATGTTTAACAGAAAACTTAAAACATATTTCATTTGATTTTTTTGTTGTTCATTATTTCGTTTTTTGGTTCGAATTTGAAAAACGAAAAGCAGGACACGTCCTTGGAAAACAGGGCGGTTGGCAACCCTAATGTATATGTACGTTGAATTAATTATATTTTGAAATGATACTATTGTTAATTGAATTTTGCAATGAATCGGAGAAAATGTCGACGTTAGAATTTAGACCAATATTATTGAACACATGAAGAGCACGATTAATTGGAGAATTAGTTACTGCATTTGTCTTGTAATTAAGCGTGTGGAATAGTTCTGTATGGCGTGTACGTCATAAGAGTATGTTAAAAATAACTAAGGAAAGAAGTTCGGTACAGTGTACAGTCAATATTATATTTTAATCAAATCAAATCAAAAAATATTTATTGTACATATAAAAAATACAAAAGGTATTGCTTATGGGTAGACCCCATTTCTTCCAGCTAACCACATACATGTTATATTATAATGTTCATACAAAGAATAATATTATAATTTTTACACAAATAAGAAAATACAGATAACAAGAATACAAAAATAAGTGTTTCATTTATGTGAGGTATTCACTTAAGGTGTAATGACATTGGTTTAGAAGTAATGTTTTAGGTGATGATTTGAATTTGTGTGTGTCTTGAATTTGTTTGATGTTATGTGGAAGGTTGTTATATACTAACGGCCATGTAATATGGTCCTTTTTGGACTGTTGTTTTGTTTGCTTTGGGAATTGATAAGTTTTCTGTGAATCTTGTAGCGTATTTATGTGTCGAGTTTTCTTGTGGAAACTTGACTGTAGATGATCGCACTAGCATGCATAGTTCCATTATATATATGTCTGTGACTGTCAGAATTTTCAGATGTTTAAACAAAGGTCTACATGAATCCAGACGAGCAGAGTTTGTGATTTTTCGTATGCATCTTTTTTGGATGATAAAAACATCTTTAGCGTTTACTGAGTTTCCCCAAAAAATTATGCCATATTTTATTATTGAATAAACATAACCATAGTATGCGGCTATTACCGATTCAATGTTCAATATTTTTCTCAGTGTACCTAGAACAAAAGAAAAGCTACTGATTTTTGCTACTATTTTTGATACATATTCTTTCCAGTTTATATTTATATTTATTTATTTTTATTTATTTATTATTATTACATACAAGATATAACAATATAAAAGGAAGCTTTGACTGCCCAACTAGGAAGGTTTCCCGTTTTAGGACAGTCAACTTGGCAGGTTGCGTGTACATAATTTCACATTAATGGATTCAATAATAAATAACAATAATGGTACATATTGGGGGAGTTACTTAGATATTAGGTACAATATCGGATATAAGTTGTGTTATTCTAGGTATACAGCAGTAATAAACAATAAAATCCAGATAGGTACATGTAAAATGTAAAGTAGAATTAAAATATAACATATAAATAAAGAAAAACATATAAGTAAGAAAGAAAAATAAAAAAAAAGATTTTTTTATTTTTTTTTAGGAAAATACAATTTAGCAGTAATAAGCAATAAAATCCAGGTAGGTATATGTAAAATATAAAATAAAAATATAATATATAAATATAAGAAAGAAAAAAAAAAAGAAAAAAAGAAGAAAAAAAAAAATTTATAGGAAAATACAAAATACAAAATCGAAGAAATCAACTCAGACTACGTTTTTTAATAATTTTTCGGAATCTGTCCTACCTAAGTTTAATAACCATTTTGTAATTTTAGTACCGAAGGATGATAATTCACACAGTTTCAATTGAGAGGGGATTTTGTTGTATATTTTTGGTCCCAGGTATGAGAAAACTTTTTGATAAGCCGCAGTATTGCTTGTTGGAATAGAAAGGTCGTTTCTGCTTTTACTTCTGGTTTGATGATTATGATCGATTGTTATCGTTTTGTTTTTATTTTGGTGGACGCAGATTGTTATTTTTTTTATGTAACATTGTCGAAAATCAAGCACCTTAAACTCCTTGAAGAGAGCGTCGCTCGAGTATCTGAAGGGTTTCTTCATAATGACGCGTAGAATGGATTTCTGTGCCTTCAGTAGCGGGTATAATGTTGTTATACCTGTTCCACCCCATCCAATGCAACCGTAGGTTATGACGGAGTTACAGAGCCCGTAGTATAATTTTTTAATGTCTTGAGTTTTTATAATTTCCCGCAATCCTATAAATATATAAATAAGCTTGCGCACTTTATTAGCTGTGTTTTCAATTTGTTATTTCCATTTAAGGTGGTTATCCACTATTATACCTAAATATTTAATAGATTTAACACATTCAAGGGTTTAGCATTTACAAGTATGGTTATTATTTCCAAGGCTACACTTAATATTATGTATTGTGAGGTGATGAGGTGTTTTGGGTTGACCTGCAAGGGTAGCGCTAAATGTGAGATATTTTGTTTTTTGTATGTTTAGTGTAAGCAAATTAGTGTCCAGCCACTGTTTTACTCTGTTTATACCCGTGTTCGCAAGGTGGTGTGTTTCTTTCCAATCATCTCCTTCAAACAAAATAACTGTATCGTCAGCGAACGTGATAATTTTGCCACCAATGTGTTGGTTACAAAGTTCGTTTATGTATATAATAAAGAGAAGGGGCCCAAGTGTACTTCCTTGTGGTACCCCAAAAGTGTATTTTAGTGAAGTGCTAATAGCCTCGTTAATTCTGGTTTGTTGAAATCTATTAGATATATAACTTTCTATCCATTGAAAAGCTTTTCCTTTTATTCCTATATTTCTAAGTCTCTGTAAAAGAATTTTATGAGATATTGTGTCAAATGCCTTGGCCAGGTCCAGGAAAAGGGCAATAGTTTTCTTGCCACGGTTCATATTCCCTGCAATAGTTTCAGTGAGACATGCGATGGCATCATCCGTTCCCTTACCCGACCGAAAGCCGTATTGGTTTGGACTTAGAATGTTATGTTCCTCCACATATTCGTTTAACCTAGTTTTGAAAAGCTTTTCAATGACTTTGGATATCGCGCTTAAAAGTGATATTGGCCTATAGTTTTCTACAAGAGATTTAGGTCCACTTTTGTGAATTGGGACAATTATTGATTTTTTAAAGTGATCAGGAAATATTCCTGCTGTAAAACTTAAGTTGTAAATATATGATAGCGGAGCAGAAATCTGATTTTTAATTTTTTTTAGTATTTGTGTATTTAGACTATCTGGACCCTTTGCATGTGTAGTATTGAGGCTGTTGATAATTTTTAAGACCTCTTCTACAGTAGTTGGTTTAATATTAAATGAAAAAGATTGTTCCTTAGTTTCAATTGTCGATGCTAAAGAGTCTTCCGTTTTCTGGGTTTCTAATAAGATTTTATTTGCTAGATTTGACCCAACAGATGCAAAATATTGATTAGTGTGACATGCAATTGATTGATTGTCAGTTATAATGAAATTTCCGGTATTTAATTCTGTTACAGATGCACTAGTATTTCTTTTACTTTTAGTTATTTCTCTGACAACATTCCACATGTTTTTGCTGGAATTATCCTTATCAAGTAAGAATTTATAATAACGCTCTTTACATTTGCGAATAACGGTTTTGCAGATATTACGGTATCGGTAATAGTTTTGCTGTTTAGTGGCGTTCAATGGGTCTCGTTTAGCTATTTTATGAAGGTGATTTCTTTTGTGTATAGATTTAACAATGCCGTTTGTAATCCATGGTGTGAGATGTATTTTACTATATGGAATGCGTTTAGTTATTGTGTGTTTTGTTATGATTATATTGATTTCATTAATAAAATAGTTAAGAGCATTGTTAACTTCAGTCTCTTTGTAAACATATTCCCAATTTTTATTATTAAGATCATTTAATAAACCCTCATAATCGATAATCTGTTTGTGATTAATTTTATGTTTTTTGGGTGTTGAGTTTGGGATACTGATTGCAGTGGTGTAATGATCAGTGATTGTATTATGTATTACAAATGCATTTGAATTTATTATATTTCTGGTATATATATGATCCAAACATGTGCTAGAGCTATCTTGTACCCTAGTTGGAGAATTAATATTGGAAATAAAGTTACTTTAAGCCATAGCACAAAAGTAGTCGTCGGACTGCCTATGCAATACTTCTCCTATGGTATTTATATTCATGTCCCCGATCAGTACATATTGTGCATGATTCTTAGTTTTTTTTAACTCACCAATAAGATTATCCAGGAAATCTTGGATGTCATTGAACGATGGTGATCGGTAGATAGCTAGGATACCTAAATTCTCATTAATGTTGATTTTTAAACAATTACACTGATTTATGTTAATTTCTTGTACTAAGGAATTTAATGTGATGTCGATATATACTACTATTCCGCTATTTTGGTTAATATGCGATGTTGTATGGTATTCGTTATAGCCTGAAATTTGTTTGGCTATGTATGAATCATTTAACCTGCATTCAGTGAGAATTAGTACATGGAACTTTACCACAGATTTTATTTCTTCTAAAAATATAAGAAAATCATCCAAGTTTCCCATCGTTCTAATATTTTGATGTACAATATTAATCCTATTTGTTTTCAAAAATTATTTCAGTATTTGGCACTATGATACTGTCGATTTCATGTTGAAGATCGTTTATTACCATTAGAATTCAAAAATTAATTGTTGTTTTCTGGGTAAAGTTTTAAAACAGTATTTTATTATCATATAAATACTTGTAGTACGAAATATGTAGCGACAAAACTGTAAACAAAATGATGTAATTAGGAAAAATAAAATATATCTGAGTAAGAAATAATATCTGAAATAAAATCCAGGAAATAAATAACGTATGTAGTTAGTGTGTGGCATTTGCTCTTTCAAAAAACAGTAAAAATTAGTATAAGTATGAAAAATAAGTAATATCTGGGTTATATAAAATATGTTGATTAGAGTTCTCTTTTGCCGAATTATTAGTAATATTACTAATAAATCAATTAATAATCTTATAATAAGTGTAGTTACCATTCTAGAGAGAATAAAGATTGCAATTAAAGTTAATGTTAAAATTAGAATTAAAATTATTCCAGTGCAAATAGGAGTTATGCAAAAACCTAGGTGTTCATATAAAATAGTGATGTTATGTAATAGAGAAGGAAATGGCGATATAAAGCGGTAGAGAGTTGTTTTATCACGATAATTAGAATAAAGAGCAGGTAGTCATAGTTTCGGTATAGCTTGTTCTGAATCAATTAATATAGGGCGAGAAGAGTCATCTTTTTTCATGTAGATTAGACCTGCTTTCGTCCAGACGTACCTATATTTACATACAGTCGCACGTTGGCGAGCTAGATACCAAAGCCGTTTGCCTTTAGACGTGAGGAGTTCTGAGACGTAGATGGGTGTAACGGGGCCAGACAGTGCGATTGATCCCGTGTTTAGTTTGTCCCCAATCTTTTCGCATGACCTGTTATATTTTTTTATAGCATAAAGGAGCTCCTCTTTTAACGCTATTGAATTAAAATTAATTACCACTGACCTAGGTTTAACTGTTGGAGGAATATTTTTGTTTCTCTGTGATACTCTGTATATATTATAAATATCATTAGTATTTAGTTGGCAGTCTACTGTTTTACTGGTATTGAATATAATGTCTTTTAAGGTTTGTGATGTTTCCTCTTTGAATTCTGGAAGCCCTCGAAGTTCCAAACAAGTATTGTGTTATGGCCACCGATGTTAGCTTCACAAACCAACACCAGCTCAGGGGCCAAGGGGGCCCTAACATGTCCCAGGCTAGCTCTCAGCGGAGACAATGATACCCTCTATTCAGGGAGCGGGTCGCACAAGGCTACAGAATTTCTCCTTACCCTTCCGGCATCTGGCGGGATACACTCTAGTCAATAATCCTCCTGCCGTGGCAGAATAATAACAAGATTGAATTAATAGGTCATGTATTGTAAATTCAAAACACAGTACATAGGTCTCTACAGTACAGTTCAATACAAGAAATGCAAATTACACAAACCTAGCTAAAGTGTTTAACTCTCATTATCTCTCTGAAACGAAACTCTCCGAGTGGTGATTCTCGCGTGGCCCTACAATTCACCGTTGCGGACACATTTAAAAGAGGAAATCAATTATACAGCTTACATGTGGGATTCGCGGGGTCCTCGTCTTCTTTGGAGTTCAACCAGGGCACCTCCCGAGTTAGAACAAACCGAAGTTATCACAGGCACGGCGTAAGCCGGCTCTAACCCGTAGGTTTTTCAATAAACATCGCGGGCTACATTTGAGTTTGGAGCGGTCGCCCGACACCGCCCGCGTATGTGTGCTCGTAAGGGCGCCCAATTCTCGACTGGCCGGCGGCGGAATGGGCGAGTCGCAGGGCAAGCGGAAGGGAAGCAGGGTGCAGGAAACAGGGGGAGAGGGGGGAGACCGTGTTGTGTTCGGGCTTGTCTTAGCGCTCTAGTTGTCGCTATGGGATTTGAATCCACCCGCCACAGGGCGTATCATAACACTTCCCCCCGCTCTTGGAAAAAAAAGCGACGTGGCAATGGAGCTGTAGGAAAAAAAAATCCTCTTATGCTTCCATCGGGGTTTTTGAGAGATTCGTTGCTTGAGAGATGCCTAGCTAGAACATACAGTTTATGTTATAGTTTAGGTCACAATGTTTGTAGGGAATGGGTGGCGGTACATACAATTTTTGGAAAAGACAATTTTTGGGAAAAGTACATGGTGTAAAACAACATACAAGGTTATGCAATTGAAAAATGACAATTCATATTTGTACAAGAGAAGAACAAAAACAAAAAATGCCTGTGTGATTCTAAGGTTTCATTGGTCTGGGAGCTAAGTTTGCGAAGCGTGGATTTGTTTGGTTTCGGAGAATTTCGAAGAAAAGGACGTGGTTTCACAGATTCTAAGGATTACATTATCACTGTAATCAGACCCATTTGAGATAACACTCAGGAGTACACTTAGGCCTTAGAAAACACTTGGTTTTGTCGAAGACGTCGAAGTTCACGAAGTGGAGACTGTAGTTGCTGTGCCGCGACTATGGTTACAGAGGTCATTGAAGAGGAGAATCCAGTATCTGCAGACATGCCAGTACGAATCCTAAGTGTTATTATGGTAAACACGGATCGTATATAATGGTTATTGAAGCATAATGTAGCTCAAAATAACTTGTATTGGTACGCATTCAGCGAATACTGGAGGGTCAAGGTAATGATGGTTTACACATGATGATTTATGCGTCACTGCATGACAGCGCAAAAGACGACATGGTTGGCATTGATAGCAAGAGTAAGAACAAACCTAGGAGCTAGCGTGCCCAAAAGGTGGTTCAGAGTGTCATAATGTTTAGTGGGACAACTCGGCTTGCTGTGGCACGACAAAACAACATACATATGAGCGGTATGGTCTGTGCTTTCAGGAACAAATGCGTAGAAAAATGGCAGCAGGAGGGACCTTGTAACCACAGCGCGTGCTGTCAGGAAGTGAAGCTCAGCTTGGCTGTTGGTGATGACATCCGCCTGGGCTTCTTTTTAATCCGGGAGAAGTTATTATTAGAGCAAAATTCTTGAAGTTTACCTGCCTAGGGACCAATGAAGAAAAGGTTTGGAGAGAAACAAAATGTGTCCAGATAATGAAATAAACGAAATTTCAACCACCGACCCAGAGAGTGACGAAGAGAGAGATTTCTAACTAAATTGTGATTACATGAACATTTTCCTTTACTAGGATGACTTGGCGTTTGCCGAGTGACAATATGTCTTGGTTAAAAAACAACTGGCCCTCTATGGCCTATGTTAACATGAGATGGTAACATTTTCGTAGAATTTCAAAGAACAAGACAAAGAATCGTGAACTAGTCACGGCAAAGGGAAACCAATTCATGAATAAAGGTTGTCAAAAAGGAGACAGACGGTACGCCAAGTGCATATCGTACATATCCAACATTCATGAATGTGTTTCGTAAAATTGCGAAAAGAGAAAAAAAATGGTGGGACATATGCAGAGATTGAGGGGGAAAACCTGTAGATAACCGGACAGTTACCTATTCGAACTCCAAGTGAGGGCGAAATATGGTCAACGACAGATTTTTCACTTCATAACATAAGTCTGAGAACAAGGGGGGTGGGAGGAAGGAGGGGAGAAAGGAGACGAGTTACGAAATTTGCTAGAGACTGGACTAATTTCCAATTCAAACTCTATGTGAGAATGAAACATAATCAACCAGCAGATTTCCTGACTCTTTACATTTATCAAAAAGGATGAGGAGAAATTTGAATACACATTATATCAAAGAGGCTAATCTTTCGCGTGTATTGGGCGAAAGATTAGGGGTCATTTTAAAAACTTCTTCATGATTGTGAGAAAAGACAGACCCTTGCTCCAATTTCACAAACCTGGGGGTTTTCTTATTCGTTCCCCAGACACGAGTTAGGTGGTTTTTGTGCTCAATCGATTAACTCCCACAGCACTATGCCCCATAGTTAGCAGTGAAGCTACAAACTAGTCCTTTTGGGATAGTAGATATTCCTGGGCTTCTTTCCTTTTTGCAAAGAAGTAAAAAAACAGGAAGTCCACGGGCATTTGCGTTAAATGACAACAAAAGGTTGTGGACTACATTTCGTAGATCGCACACAAAAGGTTTGATATTATTTCGTTCGCACGACTCATGGTTAGTGTTTTAACGTCTCCACGTATAGTGTACAAAGTATGTAAGTACATACAAGATATAACTCAATTATAGACAGAAGTCAAAGAGTTTATACAATGCCTCTTAAAGAAGATGGCAAAGCCGATATTATGTCGTTCGCACGAATCACGGTAAGTATTGTTATTACGTCTCCACGTCTCGTGTATAAGGGTTGTACACAATTATACACACAAGCGGTACTCATGACAAATTAATGACACACGACCAAAATACATTGTACAGAAAGGATGGTACTCATGACAAATGAATGACACACGACCAAAATAGATTGTACAAAACGGTGCTCATGACAAATATGTCACACGACCAACTCAATAACATTTAGCTATGAGCAAAAGTGATTATGACGAACTTCTCGTATCGTGGCAGGTATTTTAAGGATCCCTCCTATAATGGTGGATGTTCTAAGGATCTCTCCTATAATGGTGGATGTTCTAAGGATCTCTCCTATAATGTAACAGGGTTACGTTTAAATACAACACAATAAACGTTAACGATGCTTGTTTTAACACAGAATATGAAGATTTGTTAGATTAACTAACTCCGTAGCCCAAGAGCGTACGATAGAATAACAGAGAAGATAGACAATTTGATGTTACTTCACATGTTACAAAGTGCGAGGGTGATGGCAGAGTATAATTCTACTTACACCAAATACTTAAAACAAAGGCAGACCTACAATGGTTTTACATACTGCCTATTGTAGCAACCTTTAGTGAGGAAAACAAAAGGACCGATTGTGGTTTTACATACCTTTTGTATAGCTACAAACGTACCGCGTGATGTACAATTTTTAAGTTGTAAACACTTGGTTAAATGAACACCTAAAAGTTGTGAATTCGGGAATCATGAGGTTTTATTAACCTGCCCCGTAGGGTTGAAACGTGTCATGCAAGGCATACGTAACGTAAAAGCAAAAAAAGCAAAATAACAAAAAAAACAGTGACTTTGTTATAACAACCAAAGACCGGATGATTCGGTTTTACGTACTTTAGTTGAAACGAGCCAAATTGATTTATATACAGGATTATAAAGACCAATCATTGGTTTTATAAATACGAGTTCCAAAATGGACGTGTCGATATCCAATTTGGGTACATAAGCATGAATTTGGGTAGGACGCCATCAATTTTTAATTTAAGAATAGAAAAAAAATTGAAAAAACTTATATACACGAGAGGCGACTATGTAAGTAACCACTATTTGGTTTTCATACTAGAGATACCTCGGAAGGTTTTACAACTCATGATGAACAAAATTAAAGGAAGAAATTGTAAAAATAAAAATAGTTAACTGGTTCTGAGTCGGAATTTAACACTTTGGAATTTACAAAACCCGACTTCTAGAACGACACGCCGATGGGCAATTGTCAACTACTTTACATGAACAAAATAAACAGGTGAGAAAGTTCCTTTCCACACGCCAAAACAACAAAAAAAATAGGAGAAAAGTTACAAAATTACATGACAAGGCAGGATATGACATGGCATGAACATTGCATAGTGTAAGGGTTGAGACAATAAATGGGCTCGCGACTTCCCAAACATTGAAACTCGAAAAGTGTCTCCGTTCCAAAGTGATCAGTTTTAGAACAGGTGAAAAAAATAAAGAAAAAAATTGCCGTGAGGGAAAGAAAAACTATGCAAAAGCAACATTTGAAAGTACCTTCAATGAGAGTATGCATTAATTTACAAAATAATTTACAACTTGTTTCATTATATATTATAGCAAATAATATTGAAGATGCATTGTCAAAAATACAAAGTGAACTTAATGAAATATCTAAATGGTTAAGCATAAATAAACTCAAATTAAATGTAACTAAAAGTAAATTCATGGTATTGGGGAAAAAACAAAATTAACTTATTACTCTAAATATAGACAATCAAAATATTGAAGAGGTAGAAGAAATTAAATATTTGGGAATCATTATCGATAATAAGTTAAAACTTAACTCTAACTTTGAAATGCTAACTAAAAAAATTGCCAAAAAGATTAATTTCTTAAGTAGAATAAAGGGAAAATTAGACATTAAAACTAGGAAATTGGTCTATAACACAACTGTAGCATCCCATCTGAATTATTGCTCAAGTGTAATCTTTCTGAGCAATAAAACACAAATTAAAAGAATGGAAATAATTCAGAACAGAGGCATGAGGTCTATATTGTGCTGTAGCAGATATACCAGGATAAAAACCATGCAACGCCAACTCAATATATTAAGTGTGTGGCAAAGATTAGTTTTCAATACCCTAGTTTTTATTTATAAGTTAAAAAATAAAATGTTACCAGATTATATGTCGAATAATGTTAGAATCAACAGTACAGTTCATTGTTATCCTACGAGAAACTGCAACGATTTTAGGCTTCCTAAAACAAATTTATCGGGAACACAAAATAATATTTATCATAAAGGTTTTAAAAGGTTCAATGAACTCCCTGTAAATGTTAAGGAGGCTAAAAGTCTTGCAGTTTTTCGTGGATTATGTCTTAATGTTGTAAAGTCCAAATTTTAGTCAGTAAGTAGTAAATAATATTGTAGTAGTCATAGATAAGAAAACATTAGATATAAGATGTCAAATTTTATATCTAAATAAAATAAACAATAATAAAAAAAAACGAAACGATGGACATGTAATTGACACATTACACGCCTGACGTAGTAAGACTTTGTAAGCTTACAAAAAAATGTGATACACACTGGATCATTTTAAGTTTGCTGAGATAGTGGGGGCAGTTTTACTTGACTCCTCACTTCCAGACTTTACAATATCCTTAATGTGGTAATTACCAATGTGTTTTCCAGAGGAGTCAGATAAGGAGTACACTAGATCTGATATCTTTCTTAGAACTTTGGCCTTCACGAAACGTGGTGCCAGCTTGGCAGAGAAATACATGGCTCCTTGGGAAAGTGTGTTGTTCTTTCTCCAAACTATGTCTCCTGTATTGAAGGTGACATGCTTCCTACGTAAGTTATATCTGTCCGCACTCTTTTGGTGGGCCAGGAGCAAAGCATCAGTGACTTCACTGTAAATGGCCGACAGTTCTTCCAGACGATGGGCATAGTCCGCGGTAGGGTTGCTTGTGGTGGCAGTTGACGTAGGAAAGTTTGTGTCCCTATGTAGAGAACCATGGACAACTTGTTCCATACCGTGTTTTAAGAAAAAAGGTGTGTAACCAGTGGCCAGATTAACAGTGTTGTTCATAGCAGCCTGAATTTTATCTAGGTTTTTACACCAAGTACGTTGATCTTTATCAACTAGAATAGCTAGAGCTGTGTTGATTGTTTGGTTATAACGTTCGACAGTGTTATTTTGGGGAGTATACAAGGTATTATAATAAATGTCCTTGATTCCGTATTTGGCAAGAAATTCTTTGAATTCCTGGGCAATAAACTGTTTTCCGTTATCAACAATTACGGTTCTGGGTGTTCCGTAAGGTATAAAAATGTGTTTTTCCAGAAGTTTGATGATGGCGGACGCGTTGGCTCTTTTTAAAGGGAAGATCCAACAGAATTTGGTGAAAACATCCACTACACTAAGTATGTGCATGTGTCCGGCATAACTACACCGGTCAGTGGTTGAGTGGGCATAGCGCTTGGGTCCCACCCGGGCGTCGCATGTTCGATTCCTCGGCTGGCTAAGTCCTCCATCACAACACAAGCAACATTTTCGGCTTTCTGTGGTGGTAGTAGGAGATTTTCAAACATTGTTGGGTAATTCGTAACCCGGGAATGTTTGTCTTTCTTTTAAAAAAAAAAAAAAAAAAAAAAAACTTCGAGGAAAAGGTCCGACGAGGTCCATTGACAATGACTGTAGGGGTCTGTCGGCACGTTTGGGATTACCCATTAGGCCGGCAGGTGCTGCCGTGCTATGTTTATAAGCTTTACAAGTTTCACATTTAGAGATGTAATTGCGAATTTGCTTAAAGAGACCAGGCCAGTAAATCCAAATGGAGAAAAATTAACAAGGGTGTGCCACAAGGAAGCATTCTTGGGCCCCTCCTCTTCCTTATCTACATTAGGGTGTATCGATTTTTAACTTTTTTTTTGTTTTCAAATTCCAAATTAAAAAAAAGTTGCTATTAGGTACCACAACTTACCAAAAAAAGTTTTGGATTTTTAAAAAAATGTTTAGGTCTCCCGCACAAGTCCTAAAGTTTTAATTTTTTTCAAAAAATACCAAATTTTTAAAAAAATTTTAAAATAAAATATTAACTTTTGTGTTTATTCCAAGTTAAAAAACAGTAATATTAGGGCATAAAAATAAGTATGAAATGATTTTTTTTTATAAAAAACGGACTTTAGGTCTCCCGCACAAGCCCTAAAGTTTGTTAATTTTGATGAAATTTTGTAATTTTGTGTATATGAACCATGTTTTCTTAAGTTTAAACCACCGGAATTAATTGTACTTTTCTTACAGAAGGCATAAAATGAGACAATATATATAAACATAATTCATATATACATATAGTAAAAATATATACCACATATATACTATATACATATATATAATATGTTTTAAACCTGAAAAAAGATAAAAGGACGGTGTAAATTGTATGAGAAAGGTGTTGAAAGAAACTAATGTTATTTGCTATTACTGTTGTTTATTACAAAAGTATAAAAGGTTATAACATGTCATAAAATGTAGTATAATAACTAAGTACAAAATGTTGCTGATTACTTTCCATACGACATTAGTGGCAGCGTTCTTGTTCTACTGCAAATTTACTGACTTGTTTAAGTATTCGTCCTTTCATCTTGGCTTCAAAACCTTAAATCAAAGTTATGTATAGTATTTACATAGGCCTAATGATTTTTACAAAATTATATAAATGTTATTACAGTTCCCAAATGAAATTTCAATTTAATATGGAAGACAGTATGATAAAGACGTTATTTAGAAACATTATAACTAAAATAGTCGAAAAAAACTTACTTAAATTTTAATCTTTTGCAGAGGTTTTGTACTGGCTCTTGGTCTCGAACGTAGTAGGTAGCTCTTTACGGTCTTCCAGTCTGGCACGGATAAAACCATCTCTTTCGATCAGCCCACATATTAGCTTCGAAGCTTCTGTGACTTCCTTGACAATTCGTTCCACCACTTGAGTGTGAGAAGGAATTCTAAATTCAACTCTTCCACTTTTGCCAGTTTCCGCAATTGACTCCAACTCTTCTGGCAAAAGTGGAAGGGTTGAATTTAGAATTCCTCCTCGCACTCAAGCGGTGGAACGAATTGTCAAGGAAGTCACAGAAGCTTCGAAGCTAATATGTGGGCTGATCGAAAGAGATGGTTTTATCCGTGCCAGACTGGAAGACCGTAAAGAGCTACCTACTACGTTCGAGACCAAGAGCCAGTACAAAACCTCTGCCTAGGATTAGAATTTAAGTAAGTTTTTTTCGACTATTTTGTAGTTATAATGTTTCTAAATAACGTTTTTATCATATTGTCTTCCATATTAAATTGAAATTTCATTTGGGAACTGTAATAACATTTATAAAATTTTGTAAAAATCATTAGGCCTATGTAAATACTATACATAACTTTGATTTAAGGAGTTGAAGCCAAGATGAAAGGACGAATACTTAAACAAGTCAGTAAATTTGCAGTAGAACAAGAACACTGCCACTCATGGCGTATGGAAAGTAATCAGCAACATTTTGTACTTAGTTATTATACTACATTTTATGACATGTTATAACCTTTTATACTTTTGTAATAAACAACAGTAATAGCAAATAACATTAGTTTCTTTCAACACCTTTCTCATACAATTTACATCGTCCAACTATCTTTTTTCAGGTATAAAACATATTATATATATAGTATATGTATATGTGGTATATATTTTTACTATATGTATATATGAATTATGTATATATATATTGTCTCATTTTATGCCTTCTGTAAGAAAAGTACAATTAATTCGGGTAATTTAAACTTAAAAAAAAACATAGTTCATATACACAAAATTACAAAATTTCCTCAAAATTAACAAACTTTAGGGCTTGTGCGGGAGACCTACAATCCATTTTTTATAAAAAAAATCGTTTCTTACTTATTTTTATGCCCTGATATTACGGTTTTTTTACTTGGAATAAACATAAAAGTTAGGATTTTATTTTTTAAATTTTTTTAAAAATTTGGTATTTTTTGAAAAAAATTAAAACTTTAGGCCTTGTGCGGGAGACCTAAACATTTTTTTAAAAATCCAAAACTTTTTGTGGTAAGTTGTGGTACCTAGTAGCAACTTTTTTTCAACTTGGAATTTGAAAACAAAAAAAAAGTTAAAAATCGATACACCCTAATCTACATAAATGAACTGCCAATTATTGCTGGCACAGAATGTTCAATGTTTGCTGATGACACCGCTTTGTTGTTTGAATGTAATGGAGACGTTGAAGAATTTAACAAATATGTTAACGAGACTTGCCAATTAATAGCAAACTGGCTGTTATCACAACATCTGTCACTCAACACAAATAAAACTCAAATTTTAAAATTTTGTCCAGTGCAAGCTACACCTATAAACATAAATGTAAACTTTAATAATAATATTATCGAACCCTCCCAAACTTGTTCACTGCTGGGAATACAACTAGATACAAATATAAACTGGAAAGAACATGTATCAAAAATAGTAGCAAAAATCAGTAGCTTTTCTTTTGTTCTAGGTACACTGAGAAAAATATTGAACATTGAATCAGTAATAGCCGCATACTATGGTTATGTTTATTCAATAATAAAATATGGTATAATTTTTTGGGGAAACTCAGTGAACGCTAAAGATGTTTTTATCATCCAAAAAAGATGCATGCGTAAAATTACAAACTCTGCTCGTCTGGATTCATGTAGACCTTTGTTTAAACATCTGAAAATTCTGACAGTCACAGACATGTATATAATGGAACTATGCATGCTAGTGCGATCATCTACAGTCAAGTTTCCACAAAAAAACTCGACACATAAATACGCTACAAGATTCACAGAAAACTTATCAATTCCCAAAGCAAACAAAACAATAGTCCAAAAAGGACCATATTACATGGCCGTTAAAGTATATAACAACCTTCCACATAATATCAAACAAATTCAAGACACACACAAATTCAAATCATCACTCAAAACATTACTTCTAAACAAATGTCATTACACCTTAAGTGAATACCTTACATAAATGAAACACCTATTTTTGTATTCTTGTTATCTGTATTTTCTTATTTGTATAAAAATTATAATTTTATTTTTTGTATGAACATTATAATATAACATGTTTGTGGTTAGCTGGAAGAAATGGGATCTACCCATAAGCAATACCTTTTGTATTTTTTAAATGTACAATAAATATTTTTTTGATTTTGATTTTGATTTTGATTTACTTCAAGGAAATCTTTTTATACGTATTGAAAGTTCCTGGGTGTATAGAGTCGGGAGCACTATGATTGTCAATAATTATTTGTTCTCTACCTTCGAGGGGAACGACAAGTTTCCACGAGTAATCTTCGAGGATGGATAGTGGTACCTTGCAATTACGGTATAGTTGTCCTTCTTTTATGATAAAATTAGGAAACTTTTGTTGATTATTTTTACAACCTTCGAAGATTTTCAAATACCATTCATCTTTTGTAGATGGAGGGGGGGCAATTGTGTCAACATTTAATGAAGCCAGTTCAATTCTTGAAAGAGCGTTGGGAACAATATTGTCCGCGCCTTTACGGTGCACAACATCAAAATTGTATTGAGACAAACGGGAGGCCTAACGAGCGAGTCTACCGGAGGGATTACTTAAAGAGATCAACCATTTCAAACTACTATGGTCTGTGACTACAGTAAATTTGCTACCGTCTATGTAACCGCGGAAATGGTGAACAGAATCCAATACAGCCAATAACTCCTTTTCGGTAATTCCGTAGTTTTTCTCGTGTTTATTTAGTGTACGGGAGAAATACGCTACAGGGTGTTCGCCATCTGGGAACTCTTGAGTAAGGACTCCACCGATTCCTACATTGGAGGCATCCGTGTTGAGGGTAAAAGAGAGTGCAAAATCCGGGCAATTCAGAACGGGGGCTTTTTGAAGGGCATTTTTTAAAGTTGTAAACGCTTCTTCAGTTTCAGCAGACCATCGGAAATTGCTGACACCTTTACGGATGCCGGTAATTTTATTTAAGGGGGCTGCAATAGTGGAAAAGTCTTTGATGAATCTCCTGTAGTAACCTGCAAGTCCAAGGAAACCTTTGACTTCCTTCGCGTTTTTGGGTCGGGGAAAATTTGCCATGGCTTCCACCTTAGCGGGGTCTGTTCTTAGACCTTTTTCGTCGACAATGAATCCCAAATAACGTAGACGGGACTTACAGAATTCAGACTTCTTCAAGTTGATGGTTAAACCAGCGAACTTGAGTTGTTGAAAAACTTTTTCCAGCATTAATAGGTGTTTTTCAAAGGTATCGCTGACGATGATGAGGTCGTCAAGGTAACAAAATAGGCTGTTATCGACTTCAGGACCGAAAAGTTTGTCCATCAGTCTTTGCAACTCGGCGGGGCTGTTCTTTAGACCAAAGGGTAATCTTTTAAAATGGAACATTCCCCTACCAGATACAACGAAAGCAGTTTTTTCACATGATTCTGCGTCCAAGGGTATTTGCCAAAAAGCTTTGCTTAGGTCAACAGAGGAGATGAACTTGGCGTTACGCAGCTTGTCTAAGGTTGCGTGGACGTAGGGTAAGGGATACGCGTCAGCTTCCGTGCAAGAGTTTAAACGTCTACTGTCGAGACAGAAACGTGCAGAGCCGTCTTTTTTAGAAACCAAAAGAGTTGGGTTGGTCCATGCACTTCTGCTGGGAACCACCACACCCATTTTTAACATTTCATCAAGTTCTTTTTCTAAAAGTTTAAGCTTTTGGGGGGCTAAGTTGTAATAACGTTGCTTTATGGGTGGGCCATTGGTTTTAATATGGTGTTCTACCAAATTTGTCAAACCCAATCCACATTTTTCGAAAGATATTGATTCGAATTTATTGACCATTTCCTTTAGTTGGAGAGCTTGGTCCGTGCTTAAATTTTCGTGAGGTATTATTGTGCGGATCTCACTAATTTGAGCAGCCGTGGAGGTTTCGCCAAGAGTATTAAATACTTGGGGAGCAACATTGAATGCCTTCCAGAAGTCAACGCCAAGGATGAAATTCTGGGATATAGAGGGCACTATTAGAAAATTGATTGTAACTATTTTATTGTTACAATTAATTGGCAGGGCAAGGGTACCGATGACCGGCTGGGAGACATTATCCGCAGTCGTCAGGTGTGTCGATTGGGGCGAAATTCTAAAATCACTGTTAACAAAAGGCAGGTGAGCATTGTTGCCAAGACAGCTGACAGATGCACCACTATCAAGTAATCCGGAAAAGGGCACATTGTTAACAGAAAAAAGGGCATAGGGTCTCCCATCTTTAGCTTGTTTGCAACAAACCGACGAAACATTTAAGGCCTGGTTAAAATACTTAATGTGTGATAACCAATCAGTCCATTCTTTAGACCTTGGTTCAGAATGGGTGCCTGAGAGGTTATTATTTAGTCTTTTGGCCTCTTCGTGTAGAAATTTGGTGGGGGCTTGGAGAAATCCACCTGAGGTCTGACATCGCTTGGGTTTTGTAACCTTTCCGTATTGTGCCTTGATTTCTTGAAAATGTTGCGCAGTTCGTCGCGTGGAGGAGAGCGGTCCCTGGAGTGGTGCCTCTTGAAAGTTCGGGGTTCCTTGGATTCCAGGAGCCTCGCTTGCTTGAAACAAGTAGCGGCCAGGTGGCCTACTTTTTTGCAAAAGGAGCACACTTTTTTGTTGTCGAATTCTGGTTTTAAACCAGACGAACGGCTTGGCACAACCACATTATTTGACACATTCTTTATGTTCTTCCTATCCTGGTACGATTCCAGGAGGAGACAGACTTCGTTTAACTGGGCCAGGGATGCAATTTTCTGTGAGATGATGTTCTCGTATTTGCTTAAAAGGCCATCAGTTATGACTGGTAATAGTTCAGCTTCCGAAACAGGATGTGAAAGTTTGATGTTGATGGACTCAGCCCTTTCTTTGAATGTTGCCACAGGTTCATTTACTAGTTGTTTAATAGATAGTAAAGATAATTTGATCCGGTGCTGGGCCTCCGTTTTTCCGAAGCTAGAGATTAGGGCAGATCTGAGTTTATTCCAATCTTTGCATTTGGTTTTTTGAATGCGGTGCCACGGTATTAATTCTGGGGAGATGAGTTCTATGAAGTTTTTTCGTAGAATCTCGAATGGGATATTTTTGATTGTAGCCGTCTCTTCAATACGGTCAATGAAATCCAGCACATCAGAGACGCCATTATATTTGACTTTCCAAGAGGATAAATCGTAAGTTTTATCTTGTGTCAAGGTGGGTGCGATGTCCTGTTTTATCATTACTTGCGGCATAGGTCCTTTGTCGAGATTATCCAAAACTTGCGTAGCCGAACGTGAATTATTTTCGCTTGAGGGAGCGAGGTTTATTCTCCTAATGTACTTTTTGTTGAATAAAAGTGCATATGCCTTTAATGTAGATTTAGATTTGCTTGATGGCCAGAGTCCTCTATCCCTTAAAGCAGCTTGTAAGTGAGCTTTGGATAAGCTGTGCACGTTGGGAATAGTACCCAAGTTGGATGGTGTAATAGCTTGATTGTCCTCCATTGTGAGTTTCCTGGGTGGTGAGAAAAAAAATTGGCCAGGGGTTTCCTTTAGTAAGCGCAAAATTAATTTTGTGAGGCACTTTTCACTTGGTAATCACTGGTTGGCACTTCCAAAATATGGTTATAGAAATTCCATATTACAATTTGGTATATATGACACCAGAATTTTGTCAAAGGAAGGAAGAAGAAAAAAAAATTTGCGTGGAAAGACCTTAGTAGTAAAGGTTTTTGTGTTTCACTGACCACTTTTGAGAAAAACTGTGAAATTCACAAGTATTTATTTATTTTTGAAAAATTTGGCCAGAACTGACCTTTAGAAAATGGATTTTTTTATTTTTCACAAATCACTTTGCACTGAGAAAGGCACTAAAATTCACAAAAGGCACTTTTCTGGCAAATAAAGGACAAACTTCCGGATGAAAATAACTGAATATGGGATTCATTAAGCCAACCATATTAAAATTATTTTATTTATTCATGGAACCAATCATGGGCTTTATTATTATTTCACTTTTCACTTATATAAGGAAAAAACACAATTCGCTTTCACTTATGCTGAAAAAAAATACGGTACCTACAACATAGAATGGGGAAAGAAAATCATTATTTTGTCCATTTGGTGGAATATAAGTTGTACCAATTTGACAGACACAACAAGTGGGCCTATTGGTGTATTGTGCAGGAAAAAACGTAAGTGTGAGATTTTTTAATTTAGAATCCACAAAATAATTGGGGTTCCAGAACCAAATTTATGATAGTAATCTCCGTTGCTATCTGATTTAGTCATAAAAGGCGATTTTGATTACAAATGCTGCATAGTAACAGGTAATTAATTCGCTTTACTTCAACGGGTTTTTTTTCGTTGGGTTTTGGCACGAGACAATGCACTTGCGTGCGCAACTCAGAGAATAGGTATTTTCACCGCGTGAAACATTTGCCGTTGAAATTGGCGCGGATGACCGTTGCTTGGTGAACAAAGGGGTTCACGCCTGCGCAGTTAAGTTCCCGGTCAAAGGTTGGCGTTTTGGGCATCCAAAATGGCCGTCGTTCCAACTGCGATGTAATAGTTTTAATCAGATCTGTGTTATGGATCCAATTTACACATAGATTTCTGTGGTCTTTTTCACAGAATTCATTGTTCACTGGGTGCAGAACATCAAGGCATAATTAATGTTTACAAAACAGTTCCTATGCAGGGAGGATTTCGACAAGTAATGCCCCGCAAAGCGACCGGGATAGAAAAAAAAATCCGAGCCTCACGTTATGGCGCCATTGTTATGGCCACCGATGTTAGCTTCACAAACCAACACCAGCTCAGGGGCCAAGGGGGCCCTAACATGTCCCAGGCTAGCTCTCAGCGGAGACAATGATACCCTCTATTCAGGGAGCGGGTCGCACAAGGCTACAGAATTTCTCCTTACCCTTCCGGCGTCTGGCGGGATACACTCTAGTCAATAATCCTCCTGCCGTGGCAGAATAATAACAAGATTGAATTAATAGGTCATGTATTGTAAATTCAAAACACAGTACATAGGTCTCTACAGTACAGTTCAATACAAGAAATGCAAATTACACAAACCTAGCTAAAGTGTTTAACTCTCATTATCTCTCTGAAACGAAACTCTCCGAGTGGTGATTCTCGCGTGGTCCTACAATTCACCGTTGCGGACACATTTAAAAGAGGAAATCAATTATACAGCTTACATGTGGGATTCGCGGGGTCCTCGTCTTCTTTGGAGTTCAACCAGGGCACCTCCCGAGTTAGAACAAACCGAAGTTATCACAGGCACGGCGTAAGCCGGCTCTAACCCGTAGGTTTTTCAATAAACATCGCGGGCTACATTTGAGTTTGGAGCGGTCGCCCGACACCGCCCGCGTATGTGTGCTCGTAAGGGCGCCCAATTCTCGACTGGCCGGCGGCGGAATGGGCGAGTCGCAGGGCAAGCGGAAGGGAAGCAGGGAGCAGGAAACAGGGGGAGAGGGGGGAGACCGTGTTGTGTTCGGGCTTGTCTTAGCGCTCTAGTTGTCGCTATGGGATTTGAATCCACCCGCCACAGGGCGTATCGCAACAATTGTTAAATCGTCTGTTCCTGTTTTCTTGGTCAATCTCGATCGCTATTATTCTTTTTTCAAGGTCTTCATTTCGTTCTGTCAAGAGACAAATTTTTATTTCATTTTCCTTGTTTTTTCCGCTTTCTTTTTCTAAAACCTCAATTCTTGAATTTAACAAATATTATAATCAATAATTATCAGCCTGAAACACTCATCTACATTGAAAAAATCTTCCGAGAAAAGATACTGGCCGCCAACGGGAATTGAACCCGTGACCTTCTGATTGCCGGTCAGGTGCTCTTGACCACTGAGCTATGGCGGCTTATCTAATACCCGCCAAATAATTCAATATATACTAGTGTTTCATTCGACAATTACTCATTATTACATTTTTCCAACTGAAAACAACCAACTTTATTTTTGTGAGAGAGGTATTGTTAATACTAAATCTCCCGCTAGGTGGCGTCGAGACTAATTATGTCTGCATTTATTGCTGAAATACTTTAACTTGTCAAATATTAATTATTATTTTTAATTGATAAACTAACGTTTAAACAAGATTTTTATGCATAGCACAAAGGGTAGATAACAAATATTATAATCAATAATTATCAGCCTGAAACACTCATCTACATTGAAAAAATCTTCCGAGAAAAGATACTGGCCGCCAACGGGAATTGAACCCGTGACCTTCTGATTGCCGGTCAGGTGCTCTTGACCACTGAGCTATGGCGGCTTATCTAATACCCGCCAAATAATTCAATATATACTAGTGTTTCATTCGACAATTACTCATTATTACATTTTTCCAACTGAAAACAACCAACTTTATTTTTGTGAGAGAGGTATTGTTAATACTAAATCTCCCGCTAGGTGGCGTCGAGACTAATTATGTCTGCATTTATTGCTGAAATACTTTAACTTGTCAAATATTAATTATTATTTTTAATTGATAAACTAACGTTTAAACAAGATTTTTATGCATAGCACAAAGGGTAGATAACAAATATTATAATCAATAATTATCAGCCTGAAACACTCATCTACATTGAAAAAATCTTCCGAGAAAAGATACTGGCCGCCAACGGGAATTGAACCCGTGACCTTCTGATTGCCGGTCAGGTGCTCTTGACCACTGAGCTATGGCGGCTTATCTAATACCCGCCAAATAATTCAATATATACTAGTGTTTCATTCGACAATTACTCATTATTACATTTTTCCAACTGAAAACAACCAACTTTATTTTTGTGAGAGAGGTATTGTTAATACTAAATCTCCCGCTAGGTGGCGTCGAGACTAATTATGTCTGCATTTATTGCTGAAATACTTTAACTTGTCAAATATTAATTATTATTTTTAATTGATAAACTAACGTTTAAACAAGATTTTTATGCATAGCACAAAGGGTAGATAACAAATATTATAATCAATACTTATCAGCCTGAAACACTCATCTACATTGAAAAAATCTTCCGAGAAAAGATACTGGCCGCCAACGGGAATTGAACCCGTGACCTTCTGATTGCCGGTCAGGTGCTCTTGACCACTGAGCTATGGCGGCTTATCTAATACCCGCCAAATAATTCAATATATACTAGTGTTTCATTCGACAATTACTCATTATTACATTTTTCCAACTGAAAACAACCAACTTTATTTTTGTGAGAGAGGTATTGTTAATACTAAATCTCCCGCTAGGTGGCGTCGAGACTAATTATGTCTGCATTTATTGCTGAAATACTTTAACTTGTCAAATATTAATTATTATTTTTAATTGATAAACTAACGTTTAAACAAGATTTTTATGCATAGCACAAAGGGTAGATAACAAATATTATAATCAATAATTATCAGCCTGAAACACTCATCTACATTGAAAAAATCTTCCGAGAAAAGATACTGGCCGCCAACGGGAATTGAACCCGTGACCTTCTGATTGCCGGTCAGGTGCTCTTGACCACTGAGCTATGGCGGCTTATCTAATACCCGCCAAATAATTCAATATATACTAGTGTTTCATTCGACAATTACTCATTATTACATTTTTCCAACTGAAAACAACCAACTTTATTTTTGTGAGAGAGGTATTGTTAATACTAAATCTCCCGCTAGGTGGCGTCGAGACTAATTATGTCTGCATTTATTGCTGAAATACTTTAACTTGTCAAATATTAATTATTATTTTTAATTGATAAACTAACGTTTAAACAAGATTTTTATGCATAGCACAAAGGGTAGATAACAAATATTATAATCAATAATTATCAGCCTGAAACACTCATCTACATTGAAAAAATCTTCCGAGAAAAGATACTGGCCGCCAACGGGAATTGAACCCGTGACCTTCTGATTGCCGGTCAGGTGCTCTTGACCACTGAGCTATGGCGGCTTATCTAATACCCGCCAAATAATTCAATATATACTAGTGTTTCATTCGACAATTACTCATTATTACATTTTTCCAACTGAAAACAACCAACTTTATTTTTGTGAGAGAGGTATTGTTAATACTAAATCTCCCGCTAGGTGGCGTCGAGACTAATTATGTCTGCATTTATTGCTGAAATACTTTAACTTGTTAAATATTAATTATTATTTTTAATTGATAAACTAACGTTTAAACAAGATTTTTATGCATAGCACAAAGGGTAGATAACAAATATTATAATCAATAATTATCAGCCTGAAACACTCATCTACATTGAAAAAATCTTCCGAGAAAAGATACTGGCCGCCAACGGGAATTGAACCCGTGACCTTCTGATTGCCGGTCAGGTGCTCTTGACCACTGAGCTATGGCGGCTTATCTAATACCCGCCAAATAATTCAATATATACTAGTGTTTCATTCGACAATTACTCATTATTACATTTTTCCAACTGAAAACAACCAACTTTATTTTTGTGAGAGAGGTATTGTTAATACTAAATCTCCCGCTAGGTGGCGTCGAGACTAATTATGTCTGCATTTATTGCTGAAATACTTTAACTTGTCAAATATTAATTATTATTTTTAATTGATAAACTAACGTTTAAACAAGATTTTTATGCATAGCACAAAGGGTAGATAACAAATATTATAATCAATAATTATCAGCCTGAAACACTCATCTACATTGAAAAAATCTTCCGAGAAAAGATACTGGCCGCCAACGGGAATTGAACCCGTGACCTTCTGATTGCCGGTCAGGTGCTCTTGACCACTGAGCTATGGCGGCTTATCTAATACCCGCCAAATAATTCAATATATACTAGTGTTTCATTCGACAATTACTCATTATTACATTTTTCCAACTGAAAACAACCAACTTTATTTTTGTGAGAGAGGTATTGTTAATACTAAATCTCCCGCTAGGTGGCGTCGAGACTAATTATGTCTGCATTTATTGCTGAAATACTTTAACTTGTCAAATATTAATTATTATTTTTAATTGATAAACTAACGTTTAAACAAGATTTTTATGCATAGCACAAAGGGTAGATAACAAATATTATAATCAATAATTATCAGCCTGAAACACTCATCTACATTGAAAAAATCTTCCGAGAAAAGATACTGGCCGCCAACGGGAATTGAACCCGTGACCTTCTGATTGCCGGTCAGGTGCTCTTGACCACTGAGCTATGGCGGCTTATCTAATACCCGCCAAATAATTCAATATATACTAGTGTTTCATTCGACAATTACTCATTATTACATTTTTCCAACTGAAAACAACCAACTTTATTTTTGTGAGAGAGGTATTGTTAATACTAAATCTCCCGCTAGGTGGCGTCGAGACTAATTATGTCTGCATTTATTGCTGAAATACTTTAACTTGTCAAATATTAATTATTATTTTTAATTGATAAACTAACGTTTAAACAAGATTTTTATGCATAGCACAAAGGGTAGATAACAAATATTATAATCAATAATTATCAGCCTGAAACACTCATCTACATTGAAAAAATCTTCCGAGAAAAGATACTGGCCGCCAACGGGAATTGAACCCGTGACCTTCTGATTGCCGGTCAGGTGCTCTTGACCACTGAGCTATGGCGGCTTATCTAATACCCGCCAAATAATTCAATATATACTAGTGTTTCATTCGACAATTACTCATTATTACATTTTTCCAACTGAAAACAACCAACTTTATTTTTGTGAGAGAGGTATTGTTAATACTAAATCTCCCGCTAGGTGGCGTCGAGACTAATTATGTCTGCATTTATTGCTGAAATACTTTAACTTGTCAAATATTAATTATTATTTTTAATTGATAAACTAACGTTTAAACAAGATTTTTATGCATAGCACAAAGGGTAGATAACAAATATTATAATCAATAATTATCAGCCTGAAACACTCATCTACATTGAAAAAATCTTCCGAGAAAAGATACTGGCCGCCAACGGGAATTGAACCCGTGACCTTCTGATTGCCGGTCAGGTGCTCTTGACCACTGAGCTATGGCGGCTTATCTAATACCCGCCAAATAATTCAATATATACTAGTGTTTCATTCGACAATTACTCATTATTACATTTTTCCAACTGAAAACAACCAACTTTATTTTTGTGAGAGAGGTATTGTTAATACTAAATCTCCCGCTAGGTGGCGTCGAGACTAATTATGTCTGCATTTATTGCTGAAATACTTTGGGCTGATAATTATTGATTATAATATTTGTTATCTACCCTTTGTGCTATGCATAAAAATCTTGTTTAAACGTTAGTTTATCAATTAAAAATAATAATTAATATTTGACAAGTTAAAGTATTTCAGCAATAAATGCAGACATAATTAGTCTCGACGCCACCTAGCGGGAGATTTAGTATTAACAATACCTCTCTCACAAAAATAAAGTTGGTTGTTTTCAGTTGGAAAAATGTAATAATGAGTAATTGTCGAATGAAACACTAGTATATATTGAATTATTTGGCGGGTATTAGATAAGCCGCCATAGCTCAGTGGTCAAGAGCACCTGACCGGCAATCAGAAGGTCACGGGTTCAATTCCCGTTGGCGGCCAGTATCTTTTCTCGGAAGATTTTTTCAATGTAGATGAGTGTTTCAGGCTGATAAGTATTGATTATAATATTTGTTATCTACCCTTTGTGCTATGCATAAAAATCTTGTTTAAACGTTAGTTTATCAATTAAAAATAATAATTAATATTTGACAAGTTAAAGTATTTCAGCAATAAATGCAGACATAATTAGTCTCGACGCCACCTAGCGGGAGATTTAGTATTAACAATACCTCTCTCACAAAAATAAAGTTGGTTGTTTTCAGTTGGAAAAATGTAATAATGAGTAATTGTCGAATGAAACACTAGTATATATTGAATTATTTGGCGGGTATTAGATAAGCCGCCATAGCTCAGTGGTCAAGAGCACCTGACCGGCAATCAGAAGGTCACGGGTTCAATTCCCGTTGGCGGCCAGTATCTTTTCTCGGAAGATTTTTTCAATGTAGATGAGTGTTTCAGGCTGATAATTATTGATTATAATATTTGTTATCTACCCTTTGTGCTATGCATAAAAATCTTGTTTAAACGTTAGTTTATCAATTAAAAATAATAATTAATATTTGACAAGTTAAAGTATTTCAGCAATAAATGCAGACATAATTAGTCTCGACGCCACCTAGCGGGAGATTTAGTATTAACAATACCTCTCTCACAAAAATAAAGTTGGTTGTTTTCAGTTGGAAAAATGTAATAATGAGTAATTGTCGAATGAAACACTAGTATATATTGAATTATTTGGCGGGTATTAGATAAGCCGCCATAGCTCAGTGGTCAAGAGCACCTGACCGGCAATCAGAAGGTCACGGGTTCAATTCCCGTTGGCGGCCAGTATCTTTTCTCGGAAGATTTTTTCAATGTAGATGAGTGTTTCAGGCTGATAATTATTGATTATAATATTTGTTATCTACCCTTTGTGCTATGCATAAAAATCTTGTTTAAACGTTAGTTTATCAATTAAAAATAATAATTAATATTTGACAAGTTAAAGTATTTCAGCAATAAATGCAGACATAATTAGTCTCGACGCCACCTAGCGGGAGATTTAGTATTAACAATACCTCTCTCACAAAAATAAAGTTGGTTGTTTTCAGTTGGAAAAATGTAATAATGAGTAATTGTCGAATGAAACACTAGTATATATTGAATTATTTGGCGGGTATTAGATAAGCCGCCATAGCTCAGTGGTCAAGAGCACCTGACCGGCAATCAGAAGGTCACGGGTTCAATTCCCGTTGGCGGCCAGTATCTTTTCTCGGAAGATTTTTTCAATGTAGATGAGTGTTTCAGGCTGATAATTATTGATTATAATATTTGTTATCTACCCTTTGTGCTATGCATAAAAATCTTGTTTAAACGTTAGTTTATCAATTAAAAATAATAATTAATATTTGACAAGTTAAAGTATTTCAGCAATAAATGCAGACATAATTAGTCTCGACGCCACCTAGCGGGAGATTTAGTATTAACAATACCTCTCTCACAAAAATAAAGTTGGTTGTTTTCAGTTGGAAAAATGTAATAATGAGTAATTGTCGAATGAAACACTAGTATATATTGAATTATTTGGCGGGTATTAGATAAGCCGCCATAGCTCAGTGGTCAAGAGCACCTGACCGGCAATCAGAAGGTCACGGGTTCAATTCCCGTTGGCGGCCAGTATCTTTTCTCGGAAGATTTTTTCAATGTAGATGAGTGTTTCAGGCTGATAATTATTGATTATAATATTTGTTATCTACCCTTTGTGCTATGCATAAAAATCTTGTTTAAACGTTAGTTTATCAATTAAAAATAATAATTAATATTTGACAAGTTAAAGTATTTCAGCAATAAATGCAGACATAATTAGTCTCGACGCCACCTAGCGGGAGATTTAGTATTAACAATACCTCTCTCACAAAAATAAAGTTGGTTGTTTTCAGTTGGAAAAATGTAATAATGAGTAATTGTCGAATGAAACACTAGTATATATTGAATTATTTGGCGGGTATTAGATAAGCCGCCATAGCTCAGTGGTCAAGAGCACCTGACCGGCAATCAGAAGGTCACGGGTTCAATTCCCGTTGGCGGCCAGTATCTTTTCTCGGAAGATTTTTTCAATGTAGATGAGTGTTTCAGGCTGATAATTATTGATTATAATATTTGTTATCTACCCTTTGTGCTATGCATAAAAATCTTGTTTAAACGTTAGTTTATCAATTAAAAATAATAATTAATATTTGACAAGTTAAAGTATTTCAGCAATAAATGCAGACATAATTAGTCTCGACGCCACCTAGCGGGAGATTTAGTATTAACAATACCTCTCTCACAAAAATAAAGTTGGTTGTTTTCAGTTGGAAAAATGTAATAATGAGTAATTGTCGAATGAAACACTAGTATATATTGAATTATTTGGCGGGTATTAGATAAGCCGCCATAGCTCAGTGGTCAAGAGCACCTGACCGGCAATCAGAAGGTCACGGGTTCAATTCCCGTTGGCGGCCAGTATCTTTTCTCGGAAGATTTTTTCAATGTAGATGAGTGTTTCAGGCTGATAATTATTGATTATAATATTTGTTATCTACCCTTTGTGCTATGCATAAAAATCTTGTTTAAACGTTAGTTTATCAATTAAAAATAATAATTAATATTTGACAAGTTAAAGTATTTCAGCAATAAATGCAGACATAATTAGTCTCGACGCCACCTAGCGGGAGATTTAGTATTAACAATACCTCTCTCACAAAAATAAAGTTGGTTGTTTTCAGTTGGAAAAATGTAATAATGAGTAATTGTCGAATGAAACACTAGTATATATTGAATTATTTGGCGGGTATTAGATAAGCCGCCATAGCTCAGTGGTCAAGAGCACCTGACCGGCAATCAGAAGGTCACGGGTTCAATTCCCGTTGGCGGCCAGTATCTTTTCTCGGAAGATTTTTTCAATGTAGATGAGTGTTTCAGGCTGATAATTATTGATTATAATATTTGTTATCTACCCTTTGTGCTATGCATAAAAATCTTGTTTAAACGTTAGTTTATCAATTAAAAATAATAATTAATATTTGACAAGTTAAAGTATTTCAGCAATAAATGCAGACATAATTAGTCTCGACGCCACCTAGCGGGAGATTTAGTATTAACAATACCTCTCTCACAAAAATAAAGTTGGTTGTTTTCAGTTGGAAAAATGTAATAATGAGTAATTGTCGAATGAAACACTAGTATATATTGAATTATTTGGCGGGTATTAGATAAGCCGCCATAGCTCAGTGGTCAAGAGCACCTGACCGGCAATCAGAAGGTCACGGGTTCAATTCCCGTTGGCGGCCAGTATCTTTTCTCGGAAGATTTTTTCAATGTAGATGAGTGTTTCAGGCTGATAATTATTGATTATAATATTTGTTATCTACCCTTTGTGCTATGCATAAAAATCTTGTTTAAACGTTAGTTTATCAATTAAAAATAATAATTAATATTTGACAAGTTAAAGTATTTCAGCAATAAATGCAGACATAATTAGTCTCGACGCCACCTAGCGGGAGATTTAGTATTAACAATACCTCTCTCACAAAAATAAAGTTGGTTGTTTTCAGTTGGAAAAATGTAATAATGAGTAATTGTCGAATGAAACACTAGTATATATTGAATTATTTGGCGGGTATTAGATAAGCCGCCATAGCTCAGTGGTCAAGAGCACCTGACCGGCAATCAGAAGGTCACGGGTTCAATTCCCGTTGGCGGCCAGTATCTTTTCTCGGAAGATTTTTTCAATGTAGATGAGTGTTTCAGGCTGATAATTATTGATTATAATATTTGTTATCTACCCTTTGTGCTATGCATAAAAATCTTGTTTAAACGTTAGTTTATCAATTAAAAATAATAATTAATTCTTGAATTTAAGGCTAAGTTTACTTGTTCATGTAGTTTTTCCAAATTATTTATTCAATATTTAAAATCTTCTTGCTGTTGAGATATGCTTTGAATGGATTTTAATATTTCATTATTTTGGAGCAGGATTGCATCGTATTTTTTTCCAACAGATTCAATAACTGAGTCTTTAAAATTAGCAAATTCAGTTAATAATAGCTCTATAGTCAGCATACTAGAGCCATCTGTGTTTGTAGGTTGTAAGTTCACACTGGCGTATGATGAGGCGGCAGTTGCAGTTTTTGGTGTTGATGACGGTTGCTTATATGGTTTCTCGATAGATGTCAGTTCTAGATTTTTTTCAGACGTATTTTTTTTTGAGTTTTTTGAGTTATCTAGTTGTATTCCCAGCAATGAACAAGTTTGGGAGGGTTCGATAATATTATTATTAAAGTTTACATTTATGTTTATAGGTGTAGCTTGCACTGGACAAAATTTTAAAATTTGAGTTTTATTTGTGTTGAGTGATAGATGTTGTGATAACAGCCAGTTTGCTATTAATTGGCAAGTCTCGTCAACATGTTTGTTAAATTCGTCAACGTCTTCATTACATTCAAACAACAAAGCGGTGTCATCAGCAAACATTGAACATTCTGTGCCAGCAATAATTGGAAGTTCATTTATGTGACAAGGAAGAGGAGGGGCCCAAGAATGCTTCCTTGTGGCACACCCTTGTTAATTTTTCTCCATTTGGATTCTACCATGTACTGAAACATTTTTTCATCGATATATGGAATTTGGACTTTCTGCTCACGGTTTTTTAAACCTCTTATACCGATATGTTCAAGTTTAATTAGAAGAAGCTTATGGTCAACATTGTCGAATGCTTTTGAGAGGTCGAGAAAAATACCTACGGTTTTTTTGCTAACATTAATACTTTCAAGAATTTTGTTTAAAAAATTAAAGACTGCCTGTGTTGTTGAACGGCCTTTACGAAATCCAAATTGTTGTGGACATATTATCTCAAAGTTTTCGAGAAAGTTATAAATGCGATTGTACATGGCTCTTTCAAATATTTTTGAAAAATTTGGTAATAGGGATATTGGTCGATAGTTTGAGATTTCCTGTTTAGGTCCCTTTTTATACAAAGGTACAGTAATAGATTGTTTTAATTGTTCTGGGAAGGTTCCTGATTCAAAAGATTCGTTAATTAATATTTCCAACGGGTAACTCAATGCTTGTGCACATGCTTTTATAGTTTTTACAGGCATTTTGTCAGTGCCGACACTGCTTTTCTTTTTCAATTCTACAATGATTTTGATAATTTCCTTCTTGTTTACAGGCGTTATAAAAAATGATCGCGACTGTTTGTTTGTGATTGTTTTAGCAGATTGTGGATGAAGAGTTGTATTTCGTGGTGGTGGCGGTGGTGCAAAGAAAATGTTAAATTCATTTGCAATGTTTTCTGGTTCTGATACCAGGTTATCATTTATTTTAAGACAGATTTTTGGTTTAATTTTAGAATTTGAATTATTTGAGTTCTCTTTTATTATGTTCCATGATGTTTTGGTTTTATTCTGCGCGTTTTGAATACGTTTACTATTGTAATTCCGTTTAGCTACCTGTTTTACTTTACTGAGAATTTTTTTGTATTGTCTGTAATGGTTGTTAGAGTCCCCGATGTTGGCTACCAAACCAACACCAGCTCTGGGGCCCCCAAACATGTCCCATGGCTAGCTCTCAGCGGGAACAATGGTACTCTCTATTCAAGGGGTGAGTAGCTCAAAGCTGTGGAATTTCTCTCTACCTTCCGGCGTCCAACGGGATACACTCTGGTCAATAATCCTCCTGCCGCAGCAGAATAATAACAAAGTTAAATCTTTAGGACATGTATTGTAAACTCAAACACAGTACATAGGTTTCTACAGTACAATTCAATACAAGAAGTGCAAATTACACAAGCCTAGCTAAAGTGTTTAATCTCTCATTGTCTCTTTCTCAAACGAAACTCTCCGAGTGGTGATTTTCGCGGGGCCCTACATTTCACTGATTACGGACACATTCAAAAGAGGAAATGAAAGATACAGCTTACATGTGGATTTGCAGGATCCTCGCCTCATGTGGAAGTTCAATCAGGCACTTTCGTAGTCTGAATAGACCGAACTATACGGCGCGGCGAAGGCCGGCTCTACTCGTAGGTATTTCAATAATACATCGCGGCTACATTGAATTTGGTCCGCTCGCCCGAAAGCGGGCCGCCTACGTGTGCTTCCCAAGGCGCTCGAATCTCGTCTGGCGAGTGGCAGCGGAATGGCCAGTGGCCGGGCACGGGGGAGGGAAGCGGGAAGCAGGAAACAGGGGGGGGGAGAGGGGAGTTGTTGTGTGGCTTGTCTGCTCGCGTTCTGGAATTTGAATCTACTCGCTGCAGGGGCGTATCGTAACACTTCCCCCCGCGCTTGGAAAAAAAGCGACGTGGCAATGGAGCTGTAGGAAAAAAAATCCTCTTAGCTTCCATTGGGGTTTTTGAGAGATTCGTTGCTTGAGAGATGCCTAGCTAGAACATGCAATTTATGTTATAGTTTAGGTCACAATGTTTGTAGGGAATGGGTGAGGGGTACATACAATGTTTGGAAAAGAACAGTTTTGGTAAAAGTACATGGTGTGAAACAAAATACAAGGTTATGCAATTGAAAGATGACAATACATGGTTATGCAATTGAAAAAATAACAATACATGGTTATGCAGTTGAAAAATAACAATTCATATTTGTACAATAGAAGAACAAAAAGCAAAAACAAAAAAATGCCTGTGTGATTCTAAGGTTTCATTGGTCTGGGAGCTAAGTTTGCGAAGCGTGGATTTGTTTGGTTTCGGAGAATTTCGAAGAGGAGGACGTGGTTTCACAGATTCTAAGGATTGCATTATCACTGTAATCAGACCCCTTTGAGATAACACTCAGAAGTACACTTGGGCCTTAGAAAACACTTGGTTTCGTCGAAGACGTCGAAGTTCACGAAGTGGAGACTGTGGTTGCTGTGCCGCGACTTTGGTTACAGAGGTCATTGAAGAAGAGAATCCAGTGTCTGCAGACATGCCAGTACGAATCCTAAGTGTTATTAAGGTAAACACGGATCGTATATAATGGTTATTGAAGCATAATGTAGCTCAACATAACTTGTATTGGTACGCATTCAGCGAATACTGGAGGTCAAGGTAATGATGGTTTACACATGACGATATATGCGTCACTGCATGACAGCGCAAGAGACGACATGGTTGGCATTGATAGCAAGAGTAAGAACAAACCTAGGAGCTAGCGTGCCCAAAAGGTGGTTCAGAGTGTCATAATGTATAGTGGGACAACTCAACTTGCTGTGGCACGACAAAACAACATACATATGAGCGGTATGGTCTGTGCTTTCAGGAACAAATGCGTAGAAAAATGGCAGCAGGAGGGACCTAGTAACCACAGCGCGTGCTGTCAGGAAGTGAAGCTCAGCTTGGCTGTTGGTGATGACATCCGCCTGGGCTTCTTTTTAATCCGGGAGAAATTATTATTAGAGCAAAATTCTTGAAGTTTACCTGCCTAGGGACCAATGAAGAAAAGGTTTGGAGAGAAACAAAATGTGTCCAGATAATGAAATAAACGAAATTTAACCACCGACCCAGAGAGTGAGGAAGAGAGAGTTTTCTAACTAAATTGTGATTACATGAACATTTTCCTTTACCAGGATGACTTGGCGTTTGCCGAGTGACAATATGTCTTGGTTAAAAAACAACCGGCCTTCCATGGCCTATGTTAACATAAAGGTGGTAACATTTTTTGTAGAATTTCAAAAAAACAAGACAAAGAAGTCGTGAATGAGTCACGGTAAAAGCAGGGAAACCAATTCATGAATAAAGGTTGTCAAAAGGAGACAGACGGTACGCCAAGTGCATATCGTACATATCCAACATTCATGAATGTGTTTCGTAAAATTGAGAAAAAAGAACAAAAGGTGAGACATATGCAGAGAGTGAGGGAGAAAGCCTGCTGATAATTGGTCAATTTACCGATTCGCACTCCCAGTGAGGGCGAATTATGGTCAACAACAGATTTTCCTCTTCATAACATATACCTGAGAACATGATGGTGAGGAGAAAGGAAAGGAAAAGGGAAGGAGTTGAGTGACGAAACTTGCTAGAGACTGGACTAATTTCCACTTCAAACTCCATGTGAGAATGAAACATGATCAACCAGCAGATTTCCTGACTCTTTACATTTGTCAAAAGGATGAGGAGAAATTTGAATACACATTATCAAAGAGACTAATCTTTTGCGTGTATTGGGCAAAAGATTAGGGGTCATTTTAAAAACTTCTGCATGATTGTGAGAAAAGACAGACCCTTGCTCCAATTTCACAAACCTGGGGGTTTTCTTATCCGTTCCCCAGACAACGAGTTGGGTGGTTTTGTGCTCAATCGATTAACTCCCACAGCACTATGCCCCATAGTTAGCAGTGAAGCTACAAACTAGTCCTTTTGGGATAGTAGATATTCCTGGGCTTCTTTCCTTTTTGCAAAGAAGTAAAAAAACAGGAGGTCCACGGGCATTGGCGTTGAATGACAACAAAGGGTTGTGGACTACATTTCGTAGATCGCACACAAAAGGTTTGATATTATTTCGTTCGCACGACTCATGGTAAATGTTTTAACTTCTCCACGTATAGTGTACAAAACATGTAAGTACATACAAGATAAAACTCAATTATAGACAGAAGTCAAGAGTTTATACAATGCCTCTTAAAGAAGATGGCAAGGCCGATATTATGTCGTTCGCACGAATCACGGTAAGTATTGTTATTACGTCTCCACGTCTCGTGTACAAGGGTTGTACACAATTATACACACAAGCGGTACTCATGACAAATTAATGACACACGACCAAAATACAAAAGCGGTACTCATGACAAATTAATGACACACGACCAAAATACAAAAGCGGTACTCATGACAAATGAATGACACACGACCAAAATACATTGTACAGAAAGGGTGGTACTCATGACAAATGAATGACACACGACCAAAACAGATTGTACAAAACGGTGCTCATGACAAATATGTCACACGACCAACTCAATAACATTTAGCTATGAGCAAAAGTGATTATGACGAACTTCTCGTATCGTGGCGGGTATTTTAAGGATCCCTCCTATGACGGTGGATGTTCTAAGGATCTCTCCTATAACGGTGGATTACGTTTAAATACAACACAATAAACGTTAACGATGCTTGTTTTAACACATAATATGAAGATTTGTTAGATTAACAAACTCCGTATCCCAAGAGCGTACGACAGAGAAGATAGACAATTTGATGTTACTTCATGTGTTACAAAGTACAAGGGTGATGGCAGAGTATAATTCTACTTACACCAAGTATTTAAAACAAAGACAGACCTATAATGGTTTTACATACTGTCTGTTGTGGCAGCCTACAGTGAGGGAGACCAAGGAAAAGGGACCAATTACGGTTTTACATACCCTTTGTGCAGTTACAAACATACCAGGTTATGTGCAATTTGGGTTGCAAATACTTGGTTAAATGAACACCTAAAAGTTGTGAATTCCAAAATCAGGATAACCATAAGGTTTTATTAACCTGTCTCGTAGGGTTGAAACGTGCCATGCAGGACGTACGTAACGTAAAAGCAAAAAAAAGCAAAATAACAAAAAAACAGTGACTTTGTTATAACAACCAAAGACCGGATGATTCGGTTTTACGTACTTTAGTTGAAACGAGCCAAATTGATTTATATACAGGGTTATAAAGACCAATCATTGGTTTTATAAATACGAGTTCCAAAATGGACGTGTCGATATCCAATTTGGGTACATGAGCATGAATTTGGGTAGGACGCCATCAATTTTTAATTTAAGAAGAAAAATTGAAAAAACTTATATACACGAGAGGCGACTATGTAAGTAACCACTGTTTGATTTTCATGCTAGAGATACCTCGGAAGGTTTTACAACTCATGATGAACAAAATAAAAGGGAGAAAATTGTAAAAAAAATAGTTAACTGGTTCTGAGTCGGAATTTAACACCTTGGAATTTACAAAACCCGACTTCTAGAACGACACGCCGATGGGCAATTGTGTCAACTACTTTACATGAACAAAATAAACAGGTGAGAAAGTTCCTTTCCACACGACAAAAATGCAACAAAAAATAGGAGAAAAATTACAAGATTACATGACAAGGCAGGATATGACATGGCATGAACATTGCATAGTGTATGTGTTGAGACAATAAATGGGCTCGCGACTTCCCAAACATTGAAACTTGAAAAGTGTCTCCGTTCCAAAGTGATCAGTTTTAGAACAGGTGAGAAAAAAAATTAAGAAAAAATTGCCGTGAAGGAAAGAAAAACAGTGCAAAAACAACATTTGAAAGTAACTTCAAGGAGAGTACGCATTAATTTACAAAATAATTTACAACTTGTTTCATTTACGAAACGATGGGCATGTGATTGACACAATACACGCCTGACGTAGTAAGCCTTTGTAAGCTTACAAAAAAATGTGATACATACTGGATCATTTTAAGTTTGGTGAGATAGTGGGGGCAGTTTGACTTGACTCCTCACTTCCAGACTTTACAATGTCCTTAATGTGGTAATTACCAATGTGCTTTCCAGATGAGTCAGACAAGGAGTACACTAGGTCTGATATTTTCCTTAGGACTTTGGCCTTCACGAAACGTGGTGCCAGCTTGGCAGAGAAATACATGGCTCCTTGGGAAAGTGTGTTGTTCTTTCTCCAAACTATGTCTCCTGTATTGAAGGTGACATGTTTCCTACGTAAGTTATATCTGTCCGCACTCTTTTGGTGAGCCAGGAGCAAAGCATCAGTGACTTCACTGTAAATGGCCGACAGTTCTTCCAGGCGATGGGCATAGTCTGCGGTAGGGTTGCTTGTGGTGGCAAATGACGTAGGAAAGTTTGTGTCCCTATGTAGAGAACCATGGACGACTTGTTCCATACCGTGTTTTAAGAAGAAAGGTGTGTAACCAGTGGCCAGATTAACAGTGTTGTTCATAGCGGCCTGAATTTTATCTAGGTTTTTACACCAAGTGCGTTGATCTTTATCAACTAGAATAGCTAGAGCTGTGTTGATTGTTTGGTTGTAACGTTCGACAGTGTTATTTTGGGGAGTGTACAAGGTGTTATAATAAATGTCCTTGATTCCGTATTTGGCAAGAAATTCTTTGAATTCCTGGGCAATAAACTGTTTTCCGTTATCAACAATTACGGTTCTGGGTGTTCCGTAAGGTATAAAAATGTGTTTTTCCAGAAGTTTGATGATGGCGGACGCGTTGGCTCTTTTTAAAGGGAAGATCCAACAGAATTTGGTCAAAACATCCACTACACTAAGTATGTGCATGTGTCCGGCATAACTTCGAGGAAAAGGTCCGACGAGGTCCATTGACAATGACTGTAGGGGTCTGTCGGCACGTTTGGGGTTACCCATTAGGCCGGCAGGTGCTGCCGTGCTATGTTTATAAGCTTTACAAGTTTCACATTTAGAGATGTAATTGTGAATTTGTTTGAAGAGACCAGGCCAGTAATACTTCAAGGAAATCTTTTTATACGTCTTGAAAGTTCCTGGGTGTATAGAGTCGGGAGCACTATGATTGTCAATTATTATTTGTTCTCTTCCTTCGAGGGGAACGACAAGTTTCCAAGAGTAATCTTCGAGGATGGATAGTGGTACCTTGCAATTACGGTATAGTTGTCCTTCTTTTATGATAAAATTAGGAAACTTTTGTTGATTATTTTTACAACCTTCGAAGATTTTCAAGTACCATTCATCTTTTGTAGATGGAGGGGGGGCAATTGTGTCAACATTTAATGAAGCCAGTTCAATTCTTGAAAGAGCGTCGGGAACAATATTGTCCGCGCCTTTACGGTGAACAACATCAAAATTGAATTGAGACAAACGGGAGGCCCAACGAGCGAGTCTACCGGAGGGATTACTTAAGGAGATCAACCATTTCAAACTACTATGGTCTGTGACTACAGTAAATTTGCTACCGTCTATGTAACCGCGGAAATGGTGAACAGAATCCAATACAGCCAATAACTCCTTTTCGGTAATTCCGTAGTTTTTCTCGTGTTTATTTGATGTACGGGAAAAATATGCTACAGGGTGTTCGCCATCTGGGAACTCTTGAGTTAGGACTCCACCGATTCCTACGTTGGAGGCATCCGTGTGGAGGGTAAAAGAGAGTGCAAAATTTATTTATTTATTTATTTATTTATTTATTTACGGACTTACGTCCAATTTACAACATGGTATAACGAAAATTTGGGAATGTACATTGTAAGGGTGAAAATGGTACATGAGAGCAAAGACAAACAGAAAATAGAAGTGTCAAGTCAAGTCAAGACTTTGCAAAAATTACAGTAAATATAAAATATCATCATTTATTTAAAGAGCGACAGAATTCATTCAAGCTTATACCAAAAAAATCAAGGTCTTGTCGTGAGTTGACCATTCTACACATTCTGGACAGTGGTGAGTTGTAACCATAATTAGTGGAGTGCTGATTGAGGAAGAGTAGGTCTTTATTTCTGAGTCTACGAGAAGGTATATTGAATGGGATGAGTTGTAGTAATGTAGGTGAATCGATTATGTAGTTAATAATTTTGAAGAAACAGATGAGATCGGATTTTTTCCGACGGTCTTCTAAAGGAGAAAGGTTTAGAGTTTTTTCAATTTCAGCATACGAATAATTGCCTCGCTCTAATCCTAGCCTCCTAGCAATCCCTTTTAGGAACCTATGTTGAACGGATTCAATATGACGAATGTGGACAGCATAAAAAGGAGACCATATAACACAAGCATATTCAAGATGGGGGCGAACCAAGGAGCAGTAAAGAGTTCTTAAGGTATTTATGTTTTTGAAGTCGGAAGTGATTCTAGTGATGAAACCAAGTAGTTTGAGAGATTTATTAATAATCACATTTAAATGTTCCCGAAAAGAAAGCTTGCTATCAAGAGTGACTCCAAGGTCTTTAATATATTGAACAGTGTTTAGGCAATTATTATTTAGTTTGTATTCGAAAACGATCGGATTTTTAGATCTGTAGAAGGACATAATTTTGCACTTATCGACATTTAGTTCCAAGCAATTAATTTTACACCAGTCATTGAATGAGTCAATATCTGATTGGAAAAGAAGGCAGTCATGGTAATTATTTATTATTTTTAGGATCTTGTTGTCATCAGCAAATAGCCAAAAGCTCGTATGTGAGAAAATACTAATAATGTCGTTTATAAACAAGTTGAAAAGAAGCGGGGCTAAATGTGCTCCTTGCGGTACGCCGGATGTAACTTCAATAATAATAGACATAATGTTATTTATTTTAACTCTTTGTTTTCTGTTACTTAAATAAGAACTAATGAAGGATAGAAATGGGTCTCGAATACCAATAGCATATAGCTTGGCCATGAGGATTGCATGTTTTACTCTGTCAAAAGCTTTAGAAAAGTCGGTGTATAGAACATCTACTTGTGATTTATCTTCTAGGCCGTTGACTATGGTATTGGTGAAGGAGAGTAAGTTTGTAGTGGTAGATTTAGCAGATCTAAAGCCATGCTGTTCCTCAATCAGCACATTTTTGAAAATAGGTGTTATTTTCTTTGTGATTATAGACTCAAAGATTTTAGGAATATGAGATAAAATCGATATAGGTCTATAGTTTTCTACGTTCGACTTATTACCCGATTTAAAAATAGGTCTTATATAGGAAACCTTCCAGGAATCCGGAAAAGTGGCAGATGATAGTGATAAGTTGTATAATAAACAAATTGGCTCAGATACAGTAGATTTACATTCTTTCAATAATATTTCAGGTATACCATCAGGACCAGTGCTTGATTTGCTGGGAAGATTTTTTAAGTAGTTGAAGACATCAATAAGTGTGATTTCGCAATTATTAAGGTCAATAGTATTAGCATATTTAAGTGGAGGGATGGTACATTTATTATCGGAATAGACGGAGGAGAAATGTTTAGCAAAAAGATTGGCAATATCGAAATCGTTGGTAGCGTGAGTTTCATTAAAGAATAAACTTGAAGGTAGATCGTTAACAATACGTTTTTGTTTAACAAATTTCCAGAATTGTTTAGGGTTAAGATTTAATTTTGTCTCAGTGAGTTCGATGTACGATTTGTAACATGTGGCAGATTCAATTTTGGATAATTCTCTTAAATGAGAAAATTTTTGATAAAGCACTAAGTTGTTCGTTAATTTGAATAATTTGTGTATTTTCTTTTTTTCAATAATCAACTGCTTTAATTTCACACTGAACCAAATAGGAAATTTAGGCTGGAAATAAGTTCCCCTTGGAACGAACAAGTCTATAGCATGAGTTAAACATTCATTGAATTTAAATACAGCATCGTTAATATTGGTGTTTGATAACATAGAAGTCCAGTCATATTGGGCAAGATACCTGTTCATGCCAGTATAGTCACCTTTGTTAAATTTGTAGTGGTATGTAGCTGTTGACTTCAGAGTATCACTTTTGAAAGGATTAGAGAAGTTAATGTCGAGTGGTGGGTGATATTTATCTACTGGTAATATTGAGTCAGTAGCTTCACATACACAAACGCTAGGCATGTTGGTAAATATCAGATCAAGACAGTATCCTACACAGTTATTGATCGAGTTTAGTTGGAACATATTCAAGTAGGCATAGAAATTTACTATTATAGAAGCTTGAAGGGAAACATTATTGGGAGTTTTCACACCCTGACTATCATTAAGCCACACTATTTTAGGTAGATTGTAATCACCACAAATAAATAAGAAATCGGCATTAATGGAAACACGCTCAACTGCTTCAGTATGTGACTTATAGATTTCTGTTGAAGATGAGGGAGGAATGTAGACACAACCAATGACAAGTTTCTTGGAACCAAGTAGAACACAAATAAATAATTGTTCAGATACATTATTAGACGATTCTAGAAAGTGGCAAGGGTATTTTTTTTTAATACATATCATTACCCCGCCTCCTCTACGCTTGTTAGATGAGGAAGAGCGGTCACAGCGAAAAATATTGTAGTCGTGTAGTCCAAGTTCGGTTGAAGCAATATTATCTGATAGCCATGTTTCGGAAAGACATAAAAAATCATAAGGGCATATATTAACGGAGCATCTAAAGGAGTTAAGCTTGGTATTGAGACCACGAATATTTTGATAATACGACGAAAAGTTAGTATTCATAAGGTGTCGATTCTGATTTAGCCTAAAAAATTGACACGAGATAATTCGCGTCTCTCAGCGGCTTGGCGGGCAGGACAGTCAGGGGAGCCAGTGTTGTGAGTGGCCGGTTTTCTGAAGAATTTGCATGTGGCACATGCTGGTGGCTTTTCGGGAGTCGGGCAAGCGTCGCGATTGTGTCCAGGTTTTCCACAGTGAGAACAGGTAGGTGTGTCAGCGTTACATTTCGATGCTGTGTGGCCATAAAGTTGACAGTGTCCACATTTTAAACTGTCAATCCAGTCCCTTACGGTATGTATTTGCCAGTCCATAGCAAGTTTGGAGAAGCGAATGAGGGAGTGACGAACAGAAGGAGGAACTCTGAAGACATGCGTACATGATCCAGTGCGAGGTCCTACTTTATGAGAGAACTGCAGTGTTTCTTTTAATTCATTTAGATGTAGACCAGTTTCTTCGTGTGTTTGCTGGTGTATAGCCAAGGTGATGTTTTCTAGGGGCACAATTTGAGGAAGGCCATGGATAGCTATCCGAGGAAGTTTATGCGAAGAAACTGCTGCTTTCAGACCAGCATCGGATATGGTCGGTGCATTGGCAAGTTTAATGGCCTCTGCATCGGTACTCGGATGCACGACTACACCTCCGTTCCTAATTTCGCATATTCCCGTGATTGTGATTCCCAAAGATGATGGGTTAGTTGATGTTTTGAGGGTTTCAAGGGTACTGCTGGAAAGAAGTGACTTGTCATCTTTGGGGAAGATAAGTACCGCTGGTCTTGCGGGAAGTATAGGCGCATTGTTTCTCGTGTTCGGTGGGTATTTGGGGAGGACTTGGTTGGACGTAATTGAGCTATATGTTCTGTTCCTATTTTCGGGTGTTTGATTAGAACACATATGTTTGTAGGTCATCAGTTCTCCTTCAAGGCTCCCTAGTTTTACACCCATTTGACCGACATTACCCAAAAGATCGGTGAATTTGGGGGCGAGTTTTGATATTTGTTCCTTTGTGAATTTGTTAGACGTGTCCATTAAGATGACATTCAAAAGGTTTAAAATAGCGGTTGCCTTTGCCAGGAATTGTTGAGCCGAGTTTTCTTGATCCATTGTTATATTGGCGGTTGCGCCTGTTAGTAGGCAAAATCAATAGCACAGTCTGCAGCGCTACTCTACTAATAATAGATCTAAAATATAGATTGTCTTAGCACAGGTATATTTATAATGATTATAAAATATCAATTTTACTGCGAAATAGTCTTAAAAAAAAAAAAATCACTTTGGTATCACTAGGATTCGAACAGCCGATCTTCGGATCTCTAGGCAGCCACTCTAGCCACTCAGCTATCAGCTATGTTTTTATCCTCGAGAATTATGTGTGATATAAATTGACTTTGCACAGGTTTATTTATGGAGAGTATAAAAAGTTAGTTTTACTGCAACAATATTGATGCACTTCACAATTATTAATTTAAACACTATTTAATCACTGTAAATTTAGAGAGATTTTGTTTTACACGTACGGGTTTCACTTGGGGGATACGTTTAGCGATGAATTGTGTGGTTATTCGGAGTTTTAGACAGTAAATTTTGTGTTTATTAGTGGAGCGTTTTATGACATGCACTCTGTTGGAAAAAATAAAATCCGGGCAATTCAGAACGGGGGCTTTTTGAAGGGCATTTTTTAAAGTTGTAAACGCTTCTTCAGTTTCAGCAGACCATCGGAAATTGCTGACACCTTTACGGGTGCCGGTAATTTTATTTAAGGGGGCTGCAATTGTGGAAAAGTCTTTGATGAATCTCCTGTAGTAACCTGCAAGTCCAAGGAAACTTTTGACTTCCTTCGCGTTTTTGGGTCGGGGAAAATTTGCCATGGCTTCCACCTTAGCGGGGTCTGTTCTTAGACCTTTTTCGTCGACAATGAATCCCAAATAACGTAGACGGGACTTACAGAATTCAGACTTCTTCAAGTTGATGGTTAAACCAGCGAACTTGAGTTGTTGGAAAACCTTTTCCAGCATTAATAGGTGTTTTTCAAAGGTGTCGCTGACGATGATGAGGTCGTCAAGGTAACAAAACAGGCTGTTATCGACTTCAGGACCGAAGAGTTTGTCCATCAGTCTTTGTAATTCGGCGGGGCTGTTCTTTAGACCAAAGGGTAATCTTTTAAAATGGAACATTCCCCTACCAGGTACAACGAAAGCAGTTTTTTCACACGATTCTGCGTCCAAAGGTATTTGCCAAAAAGCTTTGCTTAGGTCAACAGAGGAGATGAACTTGGCGTTGCGCAGTTTGTCTAAGGTCGCGTGGACGTAAGGTAAGGGGTACGCGTCAGCTTCCGTACAAGAATTTAAACGTCTACTGTCAAGACAGAAACGTGCAGAACCGTCTTTTTTTGAAACCAAAAGAGTTGGGTTGGTCCATGCACTTCTGCTGGGAACCACCACACCCATTTTTAACATTTCATCAAGTTCTTTTTCTAAAAGTTTAAGATTTTGGGGGGCTAAATTGTAATAACGTTGCTTTATGGGTGGGCCATTGGTTTTAATGTGGTGTTCTACCAAATTTGTCAAACCCAATCCACATTTTTCGAAAGATATTGATTCGAATTTATTGACCATTTCCTTTAGTTGGAGAGCTTGGTCCGTGCTTAAATTTTCGTGAGGTATTATTGTGCGGATCTCACTAATTTGAGCAGCAGTGGAGGTTTCGCCAAGAGTATTAAATACTTGGGGAGCAACGTTGAATGCCTTCCAGAAGTCAACGCCAAGGATAAAATTCTGGGATATAGAGGGCACTATTAGAAAATTGATTGTAACTATTTTATTGTTACAATTAATTGGCAGGGCAAGGGTACCGATGACCGGCTGGGAAACATTATCCGCAGTCGTCAGGTGTGTTGTTTGTGGCGAAATTCTAAAATCACTGTTAACAAAAGGCAGGTGAGCATTGTTGCCAAGACAGCTGACAGATGCACCGCTATCAAGTAATCCGGAAAAGGGCACATTGTTAACAGTGAAAAGGGCATAGGGTCTCCCATCTTTAGCTTGTTTGCAACAAACCGAGGAAACATTTAAGGCCTGGTTAAAATACTTAATGTGTGATAACCAATCAGTCCATTCTTTAGACCTTGGTTCAGAATGGGTGCCTGAGAGGTTATTATTTAGTTTTTTGGCCTCTTCATGTAGAAATTTGGTGGGGGCTTGGAGAAATCCACCTGAGGTCTGACATCGCTTGGGTTTTGTAACCTTTCTGCATTGTGCCTTGATTTCTTGAAAATGTTGCGCAGTTCGTCGCGTGGAGGAGAGCGGTCCCTAGAGTGGTGTCTCTTGGAGGTTCGGGGTTCCTTGGATTCCAGAAGTCTTGCTTGCTTGAAACAAGTAGCGGCCAAGTGGCCTACTTTTTTGCAAAGGGAGCACACTTTTTTGTTGTCGAATTCTGGTTTTAAACCAGACGAACGGCTTGGCACAACCACATTATTCGACACATTCTTTATGTTCTTCCTATCCTGGTACGATTCCAGGAGGAGACAGACTTCGTTTAGCTGGGCCAGGGATGCAATTTTCTGTGAGGTGATGATGTTCTCGTATTTGCTTAAAAGGCCATCAGTTATGACTGGTAATAGTTCAGCTTCCGGAACAGGATGTGAAAGCTTGATGTTGATGGACTCAGCCCTTTCTATGAATGTTGCCACAGGTTCATCTACTAGTTGTTTAATAGATAGTAGAGATAGTTTGATCCGGTGCTGGGCCTCCTTTTTACCAAAGCTAGAGATTAGGGCAGATCTGAGTTTATTCCAATCTTTGCATTTAGTCTTCTGGATGCGGTGCCACGGAATTAATTCTGGGGAGATGAGTTCTATAAAGTTCCTCCGTAGAATCTCGAATGGGATATTTTTGATTATTGCCGTTTCTTCAATACGGTCAATGAAATCCAGCACATCGGAGACGCCATTATATTTGACTTTCCAAGAGGATAAATCGTAAGTTTTATCTTGTGTCAAGATGGGTGCGACGTCCTGTTTTATCATTACATGCGGCATAGGTCCTTTGTCAAGATTATCCAAAACTTGCGTAGCCGAACGTGAATTATTTTCGTTGGAGGGAGCGAGGTTTATTCTCCTAATGTACTTTTTGTTGAATAAAAGTGCATATGCCTTCAATGTAGATTTAGATTTGCTTGATGGCGAGAGTCCTCTATCCCTTAAAGCAGCTTGTAAGTGGGCTTTGGATAAACTGTGTACATTGGGAATGGTACCCAAGTTGGATGGTGTAATAGCTTGATTGTCCTCCATTGTGAGTTTCCTGGGTGGTGAGAAAAAAAATTGGCCAGGGGTTTCCTTTAGAAAGCGCAAAATTAATTTTTGTGAGGCACTTTTCACTTGGTAATCACTTGTTAGCACTTCCAAAATATGGTTACAGAGATTCCATATTACAATTTGGTATACATGACACCAGAATTTTTGTCAAAGGAAGGCAGACGAGAAAAAATTTTGCGTGGAAAGACCTTAGTGGTAAAGGTTTTTGTGTTTCACTGACCACTTTTGAGAAAACTGTGAAATTCACAAGTATTTATTTATTTTTGAAAAATATTTACCAGGACTGACTTTTAGAAAAAAGGTTTTTTATTTTTCACAAATCACTTTGCACTGAGAAAGGCACTAAAGTTCACAACAGGCACTTTTCTGGCAAATAAAGGACGAACTTCCGGATGAAAATAACTGAATATGGGATTTATTAAGTCAACCACATTAAAATTATTTTATTTATTCATGGAACCAATCATTGGTTTTATTATTATTCCACTTTTCACTTATGTAAGGGAAAAAACACAATTCACTTTCACTTATGCTGAAAAAAAGCAGTACCTATAATGTAGAATGGGGAAAGAAAGTCATTATTTTGTCCATTTGGAGAAATATTAAGTTGTACTAATTTGACAGACACAAGTGGGCCAATTGGTATATTGTGCAGAAACAACAAAAATACGTAAGTCCGAAATTTTTGATTACGGAATTCGCAAAATAACTGTGGTTCCAGAATCAGATTTATAATAATAGTTTCCGTTGGTATCCGGTTCAGTCATAAAAAGGCGGTTTGAATTTAAACGCTGCCTAGCAACAGTCAATTGTTCATTCCGACGGGCTTTTCCGTTGGGATTTTGGCGCGGGGCAAAGCATTTGCGCGCGCAATCCAGAGAATAGGTGGCTATTTATCGCGTGAAACATCGGGCCGTTGAGATTGGCGCGAATAACTGTTGCTACCCGCCCGTTGTTTCAAAATGGCCGTGTTTTCAACTGCGATGCAATTCATAATTTCAATCAGATCTGTGTTATGGATCTAATTTACATATTGGTTTCTGTGGTTTATTCACAGGATTCACTGTACACTGGGTGTAGAATATCAAGGCATAATAAATGTTTACAAAACAGTTGCCATGCGGGGAGGGTTTCGACAAGTAATGTCCCGCAAAGCGACCGGGATAGAAAAAAAATTCCAGGCTCCACGTTCTAGCGCCAGTTGTTAGAGTCCCCGATGTTGGCTACCAAACCAACACCAGCTCTGGGGCCCCCAAACATGTCCCATGGCTAGCTCTCAGCGGGAACAATGGTACTCTCTATTCAAGGGGTGAGTAGCTCAAAGCTGTGGAATTTCTCTCTACCTTCCGGCGTCCAACGGGATACACTCTGGTCAATAATCCTCCTGCCGCAGCAGAATAATAACAAAGTTAAATCTTTAGGACATGTATTGTAAACTCAAACACAGTACATAGGTTTCTACAGTACAATTCAATACAAGAAGTGCAAATTACACAAGCCTAGCTAAAGTGTTTAATCTCTCATTGTCTCTTTCTCAAACGAAACTCTCCGAGTGGTGATTTTCGCGGGGCCCTACATTTCACTGATTACGGACACATTCAAAAGAGGAAATGAAAGATACAGCTTACATGTGGATTTGCAGGATCCTCGCCTCATGTGGAAGTTCAATCAGGCACTTTCGTAGTCTGAATAGACCGAACTATACGGCGCGGCGAAGGCCGGCTCTACTCGTAGGTATTTCAATAATACATCGCGGCTACATTGAATTTGGTCCGCTCGCCCGAAAGCGGGCCGCCTACGTGTGCTTCCCAAGGCGCTCGAATCTCGTCTGGCGAGTGGCAGCGGAATGGCCAGTGGCCGGGCACGGGGGAGGGAAGCGGGAAGCAGGAAACAGGGGGGGGGAGAGGGGAGTTGTTGTGTGGCTTGTCTGCTCGCGTTCTGGAATTTGAATCTACTCGCTGCAGGGGCGTATCGTAACATGGTTTATGATTGTAAGGTCATTTGTGTTTTTTTGTTTCATGTACAGATGTCTTTTTTGTCTAATAGATATTTTAATACCAGGAGTTACCCAATTTATAGTATGTTTTTGGGGATATATATATTGTTTAAAGGGGAAGCAAAGCTTCATACCATTATTTATTTCATTAATGAAGTATTCATAACTGTCATCAACGGATTCAAATGATTTCAGTGGTTCCCAACATATACAAGATAAGTAATCGTTAAACATTTTAGTATTTTCTTTGTTAAATAATTGTTTTTTTGCGTACCAAGTTTGGATTATATTATGTTTTAAATTTATGTAAATTAACTGTGCCATGTGATCTGATATAGCTAATTCTGTGACTTCCCATGTAAAACAATTTTTTGATATATTTGTACCTATGTAATCTATTATACTTTTTTTATTTCCTTGTATGCGAGTAGGTTTGTCAATAATCAAACGTATGTTGTGTGATTTTAGTGTGTTTTTGAGTGAATCGGCGTTTTGTTCTTGTAGCTTATATCAATATTTAAGTCTCCGCACAGTATTATTTGTTTTTTGTTGTTTTTGCAAATTTTGTTTAGTAAAATTTCAAGTTGTTCAAAAAAAATATTAATATCAGAGTCATTATAGTAAATTGTACAGATAATCATTTTAAGTTTCGGAATTTCAATACCAACACATTCAAACTTTGTGTATAAAAAATTAAAAGCTTTGTGTATAAATGTCAAATCACATATTGCTCGGCTTGAAATGTGCATTCAAAGTTATTGTTGAATTTGAAGGCAAGATATTTTATAAATTGGCTTTGAATCATATTCCATTCCAGATATATATCCCAGTGTACTTATAAATAAAATAATAATTATTTTCCAATTTCAAATCTAAAATCGTCTTCAAAAATACCATCAACTGTCATGGGAATCACTTATTAAACATCTCTTTTGAGAACATGAAGCAGCAGAGGGAACATGAATACGGGTTTTGCCACACTGATGGGTAAACATGTAACGCTTTAAAGCAGGGGTAGTGAACCTGCAACCCGCGAAGCTTTTTGGTGCGGCCCGCGAGCACTTTTGATGCGACTGTTGATTAAAAAAATTACACTCAGAAAGCACTACTAAAAAAAAATACACCTGGAAAGTGAGAACGGTTTTCTTTCAGGGATTCAGCTACATTTTTAAGTTATTATTACTAAACCCAGAAAAATCTAGGTATAATGACAGTTATGTGATTACGTATGCACCTATGTTTCCTGAAATCATGTTAGACAAATGACAAATACATACGTGATCTAACATCCTTTATTAGTTTTTTATTCAAATTTATTATTATTATTAAATAGGGATATTAATACCGAAAATATCCCGGTATTGACGGCAATTCTATTCAGGAAGGAAAAAATATGATGTGCTTCTTTATATATTGCACATCTTTTGCTATAAAAAAACAGTACCTAAAATGAAAAAAAAATTCCACAATAATTATTTTTCTCGGAAATAGATGAATACATACCTATGAAAATATTAAAAAAATATTTCGGTCAATAAATTTGCTGTAAAATGCAGGAAAACCATTCACGTGATCTAAGTGCAATATAATTTAATCTGGTGGACTGGTGGACCCCTACACAGATCCATTCCTAAGTTAAGACCACTCTTCTGTTCATAATGCCAATTCCTCTGGCGGATTTATCTTCCGACGCAATTCGAAGGAAACCATCGATATGTTTCTAGTGCAAAATCGGATAAAAACAATTTTCGGTTTCTGAGTGAAGTATCATTTAAAGCTGGAGACTCGCATGCAGATTCACTCTTAATTTAAAACCAGTATCATGTTACGAATGATAATTTTGTTTGAAGAGCAAAATTGCAATAGCGGATTATTCTGATAACGTATTTCCAAGAAAATCTTTCGCATGGAGTTAAAATTTTTGTTTTAAACCATATACTGCAATATTCGTAATTGGTTTGAAAACCATACGCATATTACAAGAGTAATACCAATTAAAGCTCGGGACTCGCATGCAGATCCACTTTTAATTTAAAACCAGTTTTTTGTGGTCAGAATGTAACGATCAAATTTCAGTTGTAGATTCATCTGCTGTCACATTTTGAAGGAAACCATTCTCTTATTCGAAGTGCAGTTATTAAATTCTAGTTGCAGACTATGTATGTCCTTTCAGAAAACCATTTTCATGTTCTGAGTGTAGTTTAAATACATAGCTGGCAAACTACACAATATACTACCAGCTGCGATCAGACAAACTGACTCTCTTAAAAAATTCAAACAAGATATAAAAAAATGGATTATAAATATTGGAAACCAGACTATTACGAACATCTGTAAAATAAATCACACATAGATAGAAATAACTATTCACATACAACCTAACCCATATAAAATAAATGAAAATAAAAGAATCCTGTCAAATTTAACTCCAAAAATAGATACCTAAAGCAGAATTTACTTCTTAACTTCATCACAAAAATTTATAAAATAACCCTCTTTACGGGATTTACCACCCTTCCAATCACCTTTCTGTTTTAATTCTTTTCAAAGTGATATGTATTTTACCTTAAATATTCTTATAACTACAATATTCATTTACATACCTGTACGCCTGTCTCGACACAGGTATATCCTCGTGAGACAGGCATAAAAAAACCAATGTAAATATATTTTGTTATAGATAAATAATATTTTTATAAAAAAGTTTTAATTCACCGCATACAGATTTAATTAAAACCGGTTTTGTGTTCAGAATATATTATAACGATAAATTAAATAATTAGTTGCTGGTTGCCAAAGGAAGCTATTCTCATGTACCGACTGAATTTTTATATTTGAGAAATGGATTTCTAAAATTTTGATGTATTTCTAATTTCATTTCCAAGTGAAAAAAGAGCAATGACAACATATAATATAAAAAGTACATAAGAAGCTTTACTAAAAACAACCCGTGAAAAATTTATTCAATTGACAAACGGTGAAAATATTACTAATTAAAACAAAATTTCATGAAAAGAAAACAATCTAAATTACAAAAAATATAGTCCTTTTATATAATGAATTTGGAAGAAAACTGTCACCTCGCTTTTTCCTCATGCATACAATAAAAACATAATAAAAAAAAATTAATGTCAAAAAAATAACCTCAAAATAAAGCCGACATTTAAAACGGATTTCTTGCTTCTCTAAAGACGTTAATTTATTTGATAAGTATTCCATCACATGTATTAGATATTAATATTTAGAAAAAACATCACTTTTAAGAAATTCTCATAAAATAAAGATTCTTCAATCTTATTTTGAATTTTCTTGTAACATACAAAATAATTTTTGACAATTCAACTTTATTAAGTACGATTATTGTTCTTATAACTTGACTAAAACTTATGAAAAACCACAAAAAACACGGTAAATATATCAATTACATATATGAATTTAAGAGTCAATTAGTCATAAATATAAATTACAATCACAAATAAGTAATATTACAACACACATCCGCGGAGAAATTTTTTTTTGGGGGCTAATGTGTTTTCAGCGCGAACGAAAAATGCGCAGGCGCACTTCCATCGCCACCTAACGGTTATGAATGAAAACAAACAATTTAGTAAGTACGCTACATAAAAATACATTTTTGCCAGACGATGTAAAATGCATTTTAAAGTGTGCCAAGGAAGAAAGCTAATAGGTAGTTAGTGTTTTAGTGAATACGAGGTTTATTCATATTGCTGCAGCAACACAGGTTATCGGTCGTGCTGTTGTTTTAGTAAGGCAGGAAGAATTTAAAATACGTTAAATTACACATTGCGTATCGACGGCCGAAAGACATACACCAAAAAATTCATTACTTTGACTTGCGTTGACAAGTCTCGGCATTCTGGACAAACGAGAATGGTATCCATAATTAATAGAATGTTGATTGACGAACAGCAATGCGTTATTTCATAGTATACGGGAAGGGATGTTGAACTGAATGAGTTGTAACAATGCAGGTGTGTCAGTAATACAGTTGATAATTTTGAATGTGCAAATTGGATCAGAGTCCTTTCTAAGTTTTTCTAAAGAAGAAATGTTTAAAGTTGTTTCAATTTTATCATATGAGTACCTACTCGCCTCGGGTAAAGTTCGGTTTATGGGCGAAATTCCTAAAAAAATAAAACTAGTTATTTTTATACTAACTTTGGGCCGGGGAATCCGAATATTTATTTATTTATTTATTTATTTATTTATTTAAGGAACATAAACAGTCATAGTAATAAAATATACATAAGAGGATGGCAAAAAAACAGACCAATTATTAATGTTCACAGATAGGTATTTAGAAACATAAAAGTAACTGAATGTAAACTAGAAAATTTAAGAAAAACAGAAAAAATAAAAACAGAACTAAGCAGCAATTTAAAAAAAAATAATAATACAGATGTTAAGTCAACAAGTGATAAACATGTTATAAACAATAATAAAAAAATTAAAACAATACTTAAATAGACTGCGAAATAGGTATTTGGGTTGGGACGGGTAAGGGGAGGAGAGGGATAAGGGAAAGTTGCCACGCAAGTAATATAATAATATTAGGTACAATGAATTTAGTCATGAATATGTGTTATTCGCACCTACATAGAATGTAATAAAGAAATTCTGTAACGACAGTAACTAGCAGTGAATATGTCAGCAAGTGTGTCTATATGTGCAAGTTTATTATTATAGTATTTACATGCCCTTTGTATAAATTCATTTTGGTTGGAATTAGTGTTGCATCTATCAATGTAGAAAAGGGTATTTTGTCTGCTGTATCTAGTCGGCGTGTGGAAATTTATTTTATTTAGCAGCTCCGGGCAGTCAACTTTTGAGTTAATAATTTTGTACAGGAGCATCTGATCAGCGACAAGCCTCCTATTGAGCAGTTTCGAGATTCGAAAATGTTTCTCGATTTCGTCGTAAGAATTGTATATGTTGAATGATTTAAAATTGAGAAATTTGAGAAATCGCTCCTGAACTCTTTCTAACCTGTTAACATAAACAATATAGCGCGGGTTCCAAACGGGTTCGCGGGTTCGAATATGAAAGAATTAGGTGGGGCAAGCAAAAATAAACGAATTACACGACTTTAAAAATTTCGATACACAAACAATCTGCAATGAAATAATGACACATATTTTTATGGGCGATACTCCGAAAGAAGAAATTTAATTATCTTTATACTAACTTTGGGCTGGGAAATCCGAATCTGAAAGAATTAGGTTACACTCGGCAATATTAACTGAGTTAACGACTGTACAATTTTGAATTCACAAACAATATAAAAGGCCATTTTGAACGCTTTCTGACAATAAATATCATAGAAAAAAAAACAAAGATATTACATATTAACATATAAAATTAAGTGTTGCCATTAAGCAATAATATCAATAACGTAAAAAAACATGTTTATATATTTCAGTAATTATTTTTTAATAAATTTTATTCACTTTTGTATCACAAACCATGTTACACAAACCTAACTTAGCCGCTAAACTACTTGAAAACTGGGATGTTTTCTTGCCTTGACGCGAGTAGGCGCTACGAAGGGGGCACTTTCTTTTCTATCACAAACCATGTTACACAAACCTAGCGTAGCCGCTAAACTACTTGAAAACTGGGATGTTTTCTTGCCTCGACGCGAGTAGGCGCTACGAAGGGGGCACTTTATTTTCTATCACAAACCATGTTACACAAACCTAGCGTAGCCGCTAAACTACTTGAAAACTGGGATGTTTTCTTGCCTTGACGCGAGTAGGCGCTACGAAGGGGGCACTTTCTTTTCTATCACAAACCATGTTACACAAACCTAGCGTAGCCGCTAAACTACTTGAAAACTGGGATGTTTTCTTGCCTTGACGCGAGTAGGCGCTACGAAGGGGGCACTTTCTTTTCTATCACAAACCATGTTACACAAACCTGTTATCTATTCACATTGATTCATATAATAACATTGATATTGGTGACCGGTCTACGTCACAACTTTTTAAGACTACGAATTTTCACACTTTTGGTCTAAGAATACGGTCGTTGAGATAGTCATAATTCATCAGGTTAATGTGAGTTATGTGATGAATTATCATGTGAGGAAGTATCGTGTCGAAAGTTTTACGTTATTGATATTATTGCTTATGGCAACACTTAATTTTATATGGTAATATGTAATATCTTTGTTTTTTTTCTATGATATTTATTGTCAGAAAGCGTCCAAAGTGGCCTTTTATAATGTTTGTGAATTCAAAATTGTACAGTCGTTTACTCAGTTAATATTGCCGAGTGTAACCTAATTCTTTCAGATTCGGATTTCCCAGCCCAAAGTTAGTATAAAGATAATTAAATTTCTTCTTTCGGAGTATCGCCCATAAAAAGATGTGTCATTATTTCATTGCAGATTGTTTGTGTATCGAAATTTTTAAAGTCGTGTAATTCGTTTATTTTTGCTTGCCCCCACCTAATTCTTTCAGATTCGGATTCCCCGGCCCAAAGTTAGTATAAAATAACTAGTTTTATTTTTTAGGAATTTCGCCCATAAACCGAACTTTTTCCCTCGCCTCTTACAAGACCTAACTTCCAAGCAATTCCTTTTAGGAAGCGATGTTCTACGGATTCGATGTGACAAATGTGGACGGCATATAAAGGAGACCAAATGACACTAGCATATTCAAGGTAAGGGCTAACCAGCGAACAGTAAAGAGTTTTAAGTGTACTTATATATTTAAAGTCAGAGGTAAGAGAGAAACACTATTTATTTAATGTATAACAGATAACTTTGAAAAAAATATTAACACTATTTAGTTTATAATCAAACTGAATAGGTTTTTGGTAAGTAAGGAAACTTTACTTTACCTATGTAATATGAGATCATTCCAGGACCCTGTTTTTCTATCGAAGTCCTTTGTCTGCATCCTTTACCTAACATAAATTATTAGTTTTTATGGTTAGTATACACCAAATTGGTGGGAAAAAGAGGAGGGAATGGATGGTTGGTTTAAAAAAAATACTATTTTGAAAAATTCGGCTCTTCCGCTGACCAAGCAAGACTGGTGGACGACAATTCAAACCAGGGTTCTCTCACTACGCTTGCTAGGATTATCTTCGAGACCGGATTTTACCCTCTTGCATGGGCGTTCCTTGCTTCAAGAAGGTCCCTTCACGCCAGATGGGAGAATATCTAGTCTTCATGACGATTTCTGCAATGCTCCGAATTCCTTCTACCTCCAGAATGAATTTAACTCGACTGTGTCTAGAAGGGTTATGTCATATCTTCCCTTATCATGTCTCTACCGAATCGAATATGGCACGCGGCTGTTTTAGGCGGACCCATCTTCCACGCGGCCTGCACTGTGACTATGCACTTTTAAGACGTGATTGAAAAAGTGCGTTGTGTTATCTGAGTTTTGAATATAAAATCATTCCATGTAAATTATTTTAAATAGTTAAATAAACATAAAATCATATACTTGTTCTAATCCAGAAAAACCCTTCACTTAATCTGAGTAAAATTTAATTTAAGCCTATGGACTAGTGGACTCCTTTGCAGACTCATTCTTAAAGTAAAACCAATCTTGTATTCACAATGCAAATTCCTGTTGCGGATTTATCTGCTAACGCATTTCGACGGAAACCGTTCTTGCGTTCCGACTGCAAAAAATCGGAGGAAAACCATTTTGTTGTTCGAGACGCAGTTTAATTAAAGCTGGAGACTAACAATCCAACTCGCTCTAACGTTAAAATCAGTTTTGTGTTCAAAATGCAATGAAAATATTGCAAGTTTGGTTTCATCTGCTTACGCATTTTGTAGAAAATCGTTCTCGTTTTTGAAGTGCATTTGTGAAATTCTACTTGCTTTTGTGCTAATAGTATTGAAGGAGAGGCATTTTCATGTACTGGGTGTAGTTTTAATTCCCCTCTAACTAACACCAGTTCTGTGTAAAGAATGAATCGAAAAAAATTGAGGTGTAGTTTCATTTTTTGACGCATTTCTCGCGTTAGAAGTGCATTTATAAAATTCTAGTTGCGTAAGTACTTTGTGTTGCCAGAAAATAGTAGAAAGCCATTTTTATGTTCTGGTGTAGTTTTAATTCACCGCGTACAAACTCACTTTAAAATTAAAACCAATTCTGTGTTCAGAATGCAACGAAAAAATTCCAGGTGGGGGAAACCCCATCTGGAATTCCTACGAAACTTCCCTTGCTAACGCGTTTCGTAGGAAATCATTCTCGTGTTTGAAGTGCAGTTATACATTTGTAGTTGTATTTGTGCTGCCAGTATTGGAGTAAAGCTGTTTCACGTTCTGAGTGTAGTTTGAATTCCCTGCGTACAGATTCACCCTGTAATGAAAACCAGGTTTTAAATTAAAAAAAAAAACACAGTATTAGATATTCGACAATTATACATAAAGACGATTCTCATATACTTATGGAAAAAGGATTTGATGAAAAAAACACAACAAAAAAATTCACACCCGGTACTCATCCCAACTAAAATGCATAATTCCTCCAACAAAAACAGCCTTCGCACAGCGCCAGTTCTCTTACGTTGCACCCAAAATGTTCAATTCGCTATGTATTGATACCAGGAAATCTAAAACTGACGATCAATATATCACAAGTGTTCAGAACTGGTTAATTATAAAGGGAAGGAACTATTTTAAAGAATGCTTGACACCACTAAATCGAGTCATATTGATCTTAATTAACTTGACTTGACTTAACTTAACTTAATTGACTTAAACTTAAACCAGACTCCTTAAAGTATCAGATAGAAGAGTGTTAATTGATTTGTTATTTTTATTCAAAATTATTTATTTATTTATTTATTTATTTATTAACAGAAACAAACAGTACATTATTTACATTGGTGAAAAAAGTTTACAGTTAATAAGTATATTTCAAGTCAGGTACCTATGATATGTTTCATTGAGGTATCTTGTTTGTATTAAATTTTTACCGGGTGATGTGCGTTGTGGGAGGGTGTGTGTGTGTGTGAGTGTGTGAGTATGTTTGTGGATGTGAGAAGTGGTGATGTATGTATGTATGCGCCTTGAACAATTTACATTACTGACATGATGCTCTTTTTAAATTTGGGAAGTGAATCGGAGAAAATGTCGATATTAGAATTTAGACAAACATTATTTAACATATGAAGAGCACGGTTAACCCTTCGAATAATAAGAAAATAATATCTGTAACCTTTTGCCTGTCAAGGTTCGCGCGCAAAATTCCTGGTTCTTGCCATGCATCTTAAATTTTCCTATTTATGGGTTATTTTTTAACCCTTTTGCAAAAAAAAAATGTTCTAAAATCTAGATAAAATAATCTTTCCGATGTGTTTATTAGAAATCAACTTTTTTTTTTCTAAATATTAAAATTTTGATATTGGAAATATAAATTAGCTAAAAAATGCATACCTGCGAATATTGGAATTAAAGTACTTAAAATAGAATAAACTTAAAATTTTAAATACAGATTCCTTTTTTTAACAAAATTTGTAATAAAACTGTCACCTCACTTTTTATCACTTTCATACAATTTTATTTTAAAATTAAATGTTTTTTACGTCAAAAATTGCCTCGAAATAAAACCGTCACTTATGATCGGGTTTGTAAAATATCTCAACAACATAGCTCATATAATCCTAATACAATGAGAAGCATTATTTCTTTGGCTCTCTAACATAAAAGAAATCACAAATATTCGCATGACAGGAAGAGAGATATATAACTTTTAATAATGCACGGTCGCTCTGGGACAATCTGGGTCTCTTGTTATTATAACGGCATATGATGTTTTGGGACAACTTGGGTCTCCTGTGATTAGAAGGGTTAATTGGCGAATTAGTTGCTGCATTTGTTTTATAATTAAGCGTGTGGAATAATTCTGTATGGCGTGTACGTCTTAAGGGTATGTTAAAATTAATTAGGGAAAGAAGTTCGGTACAGTCGATGTTATTATTTAAAATTCTGTGTATAAATGTTACATCAGCTATTGTTCTCCTTTGTTGCAAAGTTTGAAATGTGCATCCAAAGATATTGTTGAATTTGAAGGCAAGATATTTTATAAATTTGTGTTGAATGTTTTCTATGCTATCAATATACAGTTTGTACTGCGGGTTCCAAATTGGTGAGGCATATTCCAGTGTACTTCTGACTAATGCAAAATATAACATTACTACTGTACGCGGGTTACTGAATACTTTACTGACACGGAGAACAAAACCAAGCATTTTATATGACCTGTTAACGATTGAGTCGATATGCTTATTAAATATAAGTTTGCTATCAAGGTAAATGCCAAGATCTTTACATTCCTTTTTAGAGATAACAGGTTCATTGTGGAGTGAATAAGAGTACTCAATTATATGTTTATTTCTGGTGAATGTCATAGTGTGACATTTGGAAATATTGATATCTAAACAGTTAACTTTGCAATACTTGCAAAGCCTATCTAGGTCACTTTGTAACGCTTCACAGTCAGAGAGAGAATGCACCACTTTGAATATTTTCATGTCATCAGCGTAAAGCAAATATTCGGAATTTTGAAAGCATGATCCAATGTCATTTATATAAATGTTGAACAAGAGCGGACCTAGGTGGGAACCTTGCGGGACAACAGATATTACCTCTATAGACTTTGAGAAGACGCCGTTGATTAATATTACCTGATTGCGATTACTAATGTAAGACTTAATCCATCTAAACAGGTCGCCATGTATACCAAGGAGGATGAGTTTTTTCAAAAGAATTGAGTGAATTACACGGTCAAAGGCTTTAGAGAAGTCTGTATACATAGTATCGACTTGCTCCTTATCGTCCATCTTGCTATGCAAGAAGTTAATGAAAAGGGCAAGGTTGGATGTTGTAGACCTACCTTTCATAAATCCGTGCTGATTCGGCGTAATGATTGTCGAAATAGTAGAGTACAATTGATCAAAAACAATTTTTTCAAGAACTTTACTTAGAATAGGAAGTTGGGAAATTGGACGGTAGTTTTTAACGTCATGCTTATCACCTGTCTTAAAGATTGGTGTGATAACGGCTGATTTCCATTTGAGAGGAAACGATCCTTCTGTCAGTGATTTTTTATAGATGGCGCAAACCGGAACACAGATGTATTTACTGCAGTTGCGTATAAAAATCCCGGGCAGCCTGTCTATTCCTGGTCCTTTGTTAATATCTATGCTTGAGAGATATTTTAAGGTGATTTCTTCATTTATTTTGATTGAAGATATTAATGTGTTGTTAAGAGGATCTACCGTATTATTAGTATCAGGAGTTGGAATTTCATTTGTAAAGACTGTTGAGAAAAAATCAGCAAAAAGGTTTGTAACTTCTTTGCTGTCGTGTGCCGTTGTGGAATGATATGTCATGTGTTCAGGTATAGTGGGAGATTTTCTTTGCGTCTTAACATAAGACCATATTTTTTTAACATTATTTTGAATATTAGATTCCAATTGGGCAATATAGGCTTTATGAGTAAGATTAGAAATCTTCTTCTGTCTTTTGCGGAGTAATGCGAAAGATTGATAATCCAATGGATTCTTGTAGCGTTTCCAGGCACGAAAAAACTTTAATTTTTCTTTCGTTATATTAATTAAAGCCGCCGAATACCATGATGGAAATTTAGTTGATCTGGTTACTTTTTTTGGAACCATGTCATCTATTATGGCATCAATGATTCTATAAAAATGGTGTACCGCAGTATCAACGTCTTGCGCATTCAGTACAGAAGACCAATCACTATTTCTGAGAGCATCATTGACTAAATCATAGTTAACTTTATTAAACAATTTGATTATCTGATTATCTTATCAAATCTTTAGTTGACTGCCCTAATTTATTAGAATTAATCTGTATTAATGTACCTGCTAGACTAACTCGCAATAAAGATATTTTCAATTTTAACAATACCCTCAATACTAACTATTCTATTAATTCACCAATCCCTAGAATGCATAGCCTTGCAAATAAACATTGTGAATCTATAGATATATTTGGTGTTGACAGTTTTGCAATTTTCAAGAGACAACTCATCTCTATTTTATCTGTTAATAATTAACTTTTCTTATTTTTGTTCTTTTCATAAAACCTCCTCTCATTTAAAATCTTACCAGTAATTTATAACCTTATTTTATTTTATTTTGCTGTTCTATTTAGTTCTGTTTTATCATCGTACATTATTATACACATATAATTGTTTGTTTATACCTACTAACTGGCTTTTACACATTGCACTTTATTGTATTTCTGGTCTTATTACTGATTTTTTCTTATTACTCATAGTATTTCATTTATTTTATGATGTTTAATTTTTTTATGTTTTTAATTTCTGTTGTAAAAGCCCACTAGGGCGTAAATAAATAAATAAATTAACCTGCCTTAATTTCACTTAACACTTTCTGCTAGAAAGACAAACATTCCCGGGTTACGAATAACCCAACAATGTTTGAAAATCTCCTACTACCACCACAGAAAGCCGAAAATGTTGCTTGTGTTGTGATGGAGGACTTAGCCAGCCGAGGAATCTGACATGTGACGCCCGGGTGGGACCCAAGCGCTATGCCCACTCAACCACTGACCGGTCTAATTATACATGTCTTATTTTATTATAAAGGTCAACATTTCCCTAAACCGTTTCTGTTACTGTTATTTGTATAATATAGTATGTCAAATTACTTAATTTATTTGGAGGAAAACATCATTTTGTTTTTAAACCTAACATTTATTTGTACAAAAATTGGTGAAAAATATTGTACCTACCAATATAACCACGCACATTTAGATTTTCAACATAATAAAAATCCTTTCTCATATGCATACCTTAAAGTACCTACTCTTATTTTATATATTTACGAGTAATCAAATTAAATCAAATGCTTTAGTATTCATATAAATATTACGGGTTTGGTTATGATAATAATATATTTGGTTCCACGACAAAACAACACAGTGGCATTTCAACACCCATTTGAAAATTCATTAAAAGTCATGATTTTTTTAAAATAAATAATAGCTCTTAACCTAACCTAACATAACCCATTAATTATCGCTAAGTTGCATGCTTCTAAGTTGTCCGGTCACCATTATATTTTATGCTTTACACAACAGGCAAATAAAACACAAAAGAAAGCGACTTCCAGCAACTCCGAAGAAGAAAACACAAATACTAATAAGATGACCAAATGTATGAAAATCAAAAATATGGAAAAAATCATCCTTTTAATTGACAAAAAAAAGTGTTTCGTAGTCACACCACTATTGTCTACTTTTTTCTGAATGATTAACTTTTACCGTGTGTGGATTTCACACTATGATTTATTGAAAATATTTTTTTCATTTTAATTTGTTATCATTATGTTAAATAAATAACTAATAGTATTATAAAACATGACGTGTTACATTTTAAAACTGACTCGATTCACGTCATCACAATGACAGTTTAATTGAAAGAATATTTAAAAACATCCTATTTATTACGTACTAGCTGGGTTACCCGGCTTCGCTCAGGAAACATTCGAGAGTGATGATGATCCCGATTCCCTATTCCCGAACATTCCACGACATACTCCGCCACTCCTTCCAGAACTTTCTAGATCTCTATGGAACCTTCTAGAACATTCCGGAAGACTATTCTAGAAATTTCAAGAGGGCGAAACTTCCAACCCTTATATCTTCTAAAACACGCCAATTAGGTAAAAACCGGTACCCTTATTCCCTAGGGGGGATAGAGATCTACCACACCATACAACTTCCTTGATCGTACCTGTACTCGTTTCTGAGTTTTTGCGGTTTGCACGTTTTTTTGGACTTTATTTTATAATATATAGCTTTTTCCCGACAGGCGTTGCAATGCCGTATTAAAATAAATAAAATGATATTCCTTGCATGTCCTTTCCCGTGCGTTCCCCTCCAGCGTTCCACTTCCACCTTCCCCGCAACCGCTCTCCCGCTCCCCCGTCCCGCCAACCCCCCTTGCACTTCATTTCTTGACTCCTCTCCCGCCCGGCCCGTAGCTGAGACTTTTTTCTAATACTAACATTTTTAAACTCGTGATATCTTTCTAATTAAATATACAAATTAAAAATTCAAAAAGTTTAATAAAGGTATTGAAGCTGTCTTGAATATGAAGTAATTTATTTTAATAAGGATTAAAACCAAGATACAAATAAAGAGCCTTTTCAAGCGGCGACATTTTAATTAAATTTTTAAAATAAAAGAATTCTTATTGTTGCATAACCATAATAGTTAGACATATGCTGTCCCGAAGTTTTTTGTAAATAATGATGTGTTCTACAAAGTCGTGGTACATTATTTTATTCTATCATCAATAGTTTTTGCAGCGCACGCGATGTAAAGAATATTTTAGGTAATTTTTTTACACCTTGGGTTACATTATTGAAGTTTTAGTAAGGATGCCTATTTTTTTGAAAATATAATATAGCCTATGTTACCCAGGGATAGTGTAGTTTCCCAACAGCGAAAAAAAATTTCAAATCGGTTCAGTAGTTTCGGAGCCTATTCAATGCAAACAAACAAATAAATCTTACCTCTTTATATAGTGTAAATATTGTATATATATTTATAATTACATACCTTTGTATGATTTATTCCTTTTACGGTACTCCAGATTTTATGTCCGGGTTAAATCTTTCCCAAATGAAAGACTAAACCCTTCCACACACTTTTCCACAAATGAATATCTAGTAAATTCACGCAATGTAAGTGCACTATACAAGTATAATAAATACAAAACAATACAAGAACAATACGTCAATCCACCAGAAACATAATTGGAAAATATTTCACCGACTCCAGATATTTTCATATCAGAGGGTTCGGCTCTGATGAAATCCTAACTGGTCCGATACATCCTACTACATCCGATACATCCTACATGTATTTAAAATGACCGACTTTTGCATTTTTATGTACAAATTTTTTGACAATCTAATACGCCTAAATTTTGAATGAGAGAGCTAGGTATAATGCCAGTAGCCGAAATAACAAATGGTAATATTTTTATAGTCTGAGAATGCCAAATTCTTTTAATCTCATTTCCTAAATCTGTATATTTTCTTATTTTTTCAGAAAAAGTTTTCTGAATATTACAAGAATTTGGAATAGCGACATCAATGATATAAGTTATTTTTTTTAATTTTGTCATGTAAAACTATATCGGGTCTATTATGACTAATTGTTCTGTCCGTCAGAATAGTTTTATCATAATAAATTTTATAAAATTCATTTTCTAAAAATGAATTTGGTTCATATTCATAATATGGTACATTACGGCAGTCAATCAAGTTATGTTTAATTACCAAACTTTGGTGAATTATTTTTAAAACTTGATTGTGCCTAAATGTATACTCGGACGGCGCTAATACAGAACATCCCGATATAATATGTTCTATAGTTTCCGGAAAAGCCAAACATTTTCTACATAAATCATCAATTTCATTTGCATCTTTGATGATATGCTTCCTATAATTTTTAGTATTAATGACTCTATCTTGAATGGCAAGCATAAAGCCTTCTATTTCTGCGCTCAACTCTCCAATACTCAACCATTTGTTTGACGAAAATTTGTCAACATATGTTTGGTTGAGATAATTGTAGTATTTTGCGTGAAGAATTTTATTTGACCAGGAATCTAATAATTCCTGGTTGGTATTTATAAGAATGCTGGCATTCTCGTCGTATCAATTTAATGGCGAAATATTTCTATCTGCCTTGCAAATTATTTTGTGCATTTCTGAACTATCAGCTTTCCTATAGAAAAAAATTCTTAGCATTTCTACCTGATTATGTTTTAAAGATGTTATTTTGACTATACCTCTACCTCCTAAATTTCTAGGTAAATTAATTCATTCTATAGCTGAATTTGGATGATGGGAATGAAATTTTGTTAATGTAGTTCTAATTAATCGTTCTAAGCTATCTAAATCTGTATTAGACCATTTGATTATGCCAAATGAGTAAGTTAATAGAGGTATTGCCCAAGTTTTTATCGCCTTTACTAAATTTTTAGCAGATAGATTGCATTTTAAAAATTTTCTGATCCTAGTTTTAAATTTAATCCTAATATCATTTTTAATACTAGTATGATCTAATCTATTTGATTGCGGATATCCTAAATATTTATAAACCTCATCCCCTTTTATACTTTCAATTTTGAAATTTCTAAATATACCCTCGTCTCCATCTACAATTTTACCTTTCTCTATATGGATCGTTCTACATTTTTATCTAAACCAAAAGTCATTTTAATATCATCTGAAAAAATTTTAACTACTTTAATCATTTTCTCTAAATTTGGTTCAGAATTCGAATATAATTTTAAATCATCCATAAATAATAAATGAGAAATTATATTTCTCCCTCTAGTATTACCTTTAATTTTTATTCCAAACTTGCTTTTAATTAACATTTTAGATAGAGGATTTAATGCTAAGCAAAACCAAAGAGGACTCAATGAGTCTCCTTGAAAAATCCCTCTTTTTATTGAAATGCCCGGTACTATAATTTTCTTATCTTTCAAATTCAAAAGCAAATCGGTATTCCAAAATGCAATAATTTTTTCCAAAAAGCTAATAATAATTGGGTTAATTTTGTATATATTTAAAACTTTTATCAGCCACGAGTGCGGGACACTATCATAAGCCTTTTGGTAATCTATATAACAAATATGTAAATTACGTTTTTGGGTTTGAATCTGTTTTAGAATTACAGAATCAATAACTAATTGTTCTTTACATCCCATATGTTTTCTGCGACAACCTTTTTGTTGTTCAGATAAACATTTTTTTCATCTCAATGAGTGTATATTAAATCTGTCAAGAGGTTAAAATTTTATATATTGTCGGTAAACATGTAATGGGTCTATACTGAGAGGGATTATTAATATTTTCGCTTTAAGGCAACATATAAGTAATGCCCTTAGTTAGGAAATTTGGAAAATTTTGAGGTTCTCTGACAAATTTTGAAAGATTTTTTGCCAAAAGGGGATGTAAAGTAGTTAGACGTTTATACCAAAAGTTATGTATCCAATCGCAACCCGTGGCCTTCCAATTATGAGTATTTTTTATAGTTTTGGCTAACAATTCAACCGATATATCAGAAAAACTCATTTGTTCAATGTCTGAACAATTGAGTTCTTCATTTTCTATCCACGGACCTGACTCATTATGTTTTATATCTTTACTCCAAATATTTGTCCAAAAATCGCGCATATCTGATTCAGATGGCAACGGATTATTATTATTCGAAATAATATTTTGTTTATCGTCAAGTTTGGAATAAAATATTTTCACATTTTTCTGAAATAATCTATTATTATTTTTTTTATTATACGTATAATTATGTCTTTGTAATCTACTAGCTTTTACACCTAATTTTTGTTTTAACAAATCTAATAAATCATTAATTATATTTTCATTATTATTACTACCAATGCTATAACCAAATTTTCTCCCAATTACATCTACATGTCTCAAAATATTCCTACTTCTATTTCCGTTTTTATACTCTATTACTCTAGCTATGCTACTTCTTAAAAATACTACATCATTTTCTAATCTACTCTGCCATTCTCGTTTTCTATAACTATATGATCTATCATCAGAAGAAGATTATTATTATTATTTATTTATTTATTATTATTTATTATTATTACATAATTATATGATTTCTATGTTTTTAAACTTTTCATATTATTTTATATTCTACTATATTCTTCCTAACTCTTTTATATTACTCTATAGCAATTTAAATTATTTTATATTTTTTTGTATTCTTGAATATCATATAATTTTATGCATATATTTTAATTATTTTTATTTATTTGTTTCTTTACATGGTACATAGGTCTAATGTTAACAAATCAGTTTATAACCTCACTAGGTCAAGCCTGTATTGAGGTTATCAACTCTACAATTAACACAAAAATAATACAGTTATTGAAGAACAATATTGTTGTATGTTTTTTACAGATAATGAGTATAATTAGTAGGTACCTAATCAGCTGCAGGCAATAGTACATTACAATGAAAGCATGTAGGGTGACCATAATGTTGAGATTTGACTTTTAGAAAAAATATATTAATTTTTATAGAATTGAGAAATATTAATGTAATTTATATATTGCGCTGTTAATTTAGCAAGAGAAAGATTTAAAAAAAAAATAGTTAAGACAAAATAATATGATATTAATTTATAAATGATAAAGTAGTGAAAAACAATTTACAATCCTCGGCTAACACAAATAATTTGACAGTCTTTTTAAAAATGCTCAAGGAATTAGATGACTAAATATGATGTGGAAGGCTATTAAATATGAGTGGAGCTCGATAAAAATAATTTTTTTGATCAAAAGAAGATTTAGTATGAATTGCCATAAAGTTCAGACCAGAGCCAACTCTAGTAATACGATTTTGCTGTGTTCTTTCTGAACTATCAATATTATTAAAAAATCTACAAAGCGTTTGTGTAATATATAATTGTTTAACATTCATGACATTGCATTCCTTATAAAGTAAATTGGTTGGATATCTAAATTTTTTCTTGAGTATAACTTTAAGAATCAGATTTTGTGCAATATTAAGTGGTTCTATATGAGTCTTTTGACAGGATCCCCAGCACACTATATTAGGTATAAGAAAGCATAGACTGGATTATTGCAAAATAAACCGTTTTTAATTTTTCTTTGTCTAGTATGTGTCTGAGTTCTTTAAAGATATAGGTAAGTCTCCTAGTATTATTTACCAACATATTGACATGATCATTCCATCTCAAAAATTTATCTATTATTACACCAAGGTATTTTACGATGGTTACATTTTCTAAAGGGTTGCAGTTACATGTTTGCAAACAATTATGTATAATCAAATTATTAGTTGCAGAAGGCTGACTTTTACATGAAATGCTAAAAGTAATATATTTGGTTTTCTGTGTGTTCAGAGTTAAAATATTATTATTCAACCAACTATTTACCACTCTTAAACCTATATTGCATTTGTCAAAAGCTTCATCCCAAGTTTTTCCCTCAAATATTAAGGCAGTGTCATCTGCAAAACTAACAATGTTACCATGAATATTAAGACGGCATAAATCATTTATATAAACTAGAAACAATATTGGCCCAAGTACACTACCTTGCGGGACTCCAAAGGAGATGGATTTACTATTGCTCAACACATTATTTATCTCTACTTGCTGTTTTCTATCACTAAGATAAGACCTGAACCAATCCATTTTTGTATTATTAATGCCTAAGGATAATAAAATTTTAAGGAGCAATTCGTGGGAAACAGTATCAAATGCTTTTGATAAGTCCAAAAACATCGCGATAGCTTTGTTGCCATAGTCCAGCGCGCTTATAACATTAGTCAGTACCTTTAATACAGCATCACTCGTACCTTTATTCTCTCTGAAACCGAATTGATTGTCGGAGAGTATTTTGTATTTTTCTAACAATGAAACTAATCTTGACTTAGCCAATCTCTCTATTACTTTTGAGAGAGTATTAAGCAAAGATATGGGTCGGTAATTGTTAACATCTAGGTGGTCTCCACCTTTGAACAGAGGTATAATCTTAGCATTCTTAAAATGAGAAGGAAATATGCCATTCTTAAAACTAAGGTTAACAATATGTGATATTGGACCAGCCAACACAGAAACGTGCTGTTTATAAACAATGATACTCAAGTCATCAATCCCACACGAAAAGGACGTTTTTAATTAATTTATTACTTTTGTAACTTCATTAGTGCTAGTAGTTTTGAATTCAAACGTATCTCCGGAAACAAGAGTACCAGGTATAAAATTGTTTACAAGACACATTTTGTTAGTTTTATTTGCACTGCACAATTTTTTGGCGAATCTAGTACCAATATCACTGAAAAAGTTATTTACGTAATTGGTGATTATATTTGGATTCTCCTCCATTGAGATAATATTGTTATTGATTTTTAATTTTTTTATAGACACTTGTTCTTTTTGTATATTTACAGCCTCCTTTATAATTTTCCACTGTTGCTTGGTATTTCCATTGACGTTATCCAGTTTCCTTCTGTAGTATGCTTGCTTTGTATATTTTATAATTTTTGTGCACCAGTTTCTATATCTTTTGTAATAATTCAGCAGTTGAATATTATCTAACTCCCCTCGACATTTGCTGTGTAATTTGTCGCGAGTTCTTAGGCATTTAATAATTTCACCATTTATCCAGGGTTTTAAATATTTCATGTTACGTTTTTCACTTTGTACAGACGAACAACTTTCGACGTGCATTTTTAAACATTTTATAAAATTTTCAGTAGGTGAATTAACATCTTGCGACGACAGGACTGACTGTCATGATTCCTCCTTTAATTTGACCTTCATAAGATTGTTATCGATGACGGTTTTTATTTTTCCATTATATTTCGCTATTTTCTTTAATGTAAAATTCAAAAATCTCAGCAATATCACATCATGATCTGTTATGTCAGTAGTGAAGACAGCTTTCTGTGGTTCAAATATAGATTTTACCATAATATGATCGATACAGCTTAAAATGTTAGAAGAAACTCTGGTAGGTGAAGTTATGATTGGTTTCAGACCATGAAAAGCCAAAAGTGAGAGATAATTTTGAGATTTCATATCGCTCAAATTCAAAGTATTAATATTTATGTCCCCACATAAAATGATTTCCTTATTTTGTATAGATGTAGAGTCAAGCAGTGCATTCAGTGATTCAAGGAAACTATCTATGTGAGCCTGGGATGGAGATCTATAAACAGCTATTACACAAAAGGTACTCGATATCTGCATTTTTAAACAGTTTGCGCCAGGGAAAACAATTTCCTCAACAGTCGCATGAACATTTTGTTTTATGTAGGCAACTACACCATCGTTTTGCAAATAGTTATTATTTGTGTTGAAAACTGTGTATCCGGGAATGTTAGGAATATTGGTCAAATTTTTCAGCCAAGCTTCTGTGAAAACTAGTACCTCAGGACGATATTCAATGTTATCCAGCATAATAATGGTTTCATCAAAGTTTTTATTTAAACTTCTCACATTCAAACAAAGTAAAGATAACTTTGAATGCTTTAAATTTTTTTTGCAAGTTAATGAATCTCTTATAGTTAAATTAGACTGTGTATTGTCACTCAAACCAATGTATTTTCCGAAATCGATATCTATTTTTAATTAATGCAAATATGTTTCGTATCACTATCCGACTTCTATAATATTCTGTTAAGGTCGTCTTCGTGCTTAATTTACCTTATTTTTTTTTCTTCGTCTTCTTTCATCAAAATGGATCCGTACCAGATTTATTTATAATTTACGTGCTTTCCTTTTATTTTTGCTTTCCTATATATAATTTCTTAATTCTTTCACATTCTTCATATTTCATAATATATGTTGTATATAATATATGTGGTGGTCGATTTTATACACCTACTGTATATAAAATCGACCACCACAGCACGGGCATGTGCCTAGCATGGTGGTCGAATAATCCCCAATGTATGTAATGAAAAATCTAATGAATAAAGAAAACTTCTCTTAAAAAAAAAGTTCTCTGTTAAGAATGCAACAAAAACATGTCAGGTGTGATTTCATCTTCGAAGGGCATTTATAAAATTCTGTTTGCGCAGTTTGTGCTGCCAGAGTTGGAGGAAAGTCATTTTCATGTTCTGAGTGTAACGTGTGTTTTCATGGAATGAAAAATTTCAGTTGCTTCAAAGTGGCTCCTCTGGACTTTTTTTGTGATTTCATTAATAAAAACGTTAAAAAAGAAGCGGCGCCAAATAGGCTCCTTGGGGAACGCCGGACATTATATCAATGTTAAAAGGATTCAAAGTTATTTATTTAAACCCTTTGTTTTCATCAGTAAGAGTGGGTTTAAATTTTAATAAAAAAAAGGGTTTCTAATGCCTACAGAATAAAGTCTGGCCATTAGGATCGAGTCATTTACATTGTCAAACAAATTACTTGGAAGTTACTTTAGACATTGGTTAAGTAAATAAAAATCAAAAATAAGAAATCTAAAAATGTTGTCAACCGTTATATTATTTTGAACCAATAAATAAAGTACTCATTGTGTCACTTGTTATAGTTGTATGTTCCGGTAAGTACTTCGGAACAAGGAAATTAGATTTTTTAAATGTTAGGTGCATTGAAACACACATATACATTACTTTTTTTTATTTTTTTTTTATTTTTTATTAAATAACCAGTTTACAAAGTATAAAAATGTTCTTTACAAAATTAATTTCAATTTTTTTTCTTAGATTTTTCGATATTTCTCTTTTATAGAACCGGACGCTTGTGATTAAAAGAGGCGCGAGCATCGAGATGATAAATATATTTTGTATTTATAATTGATTATGATTTAAGGAACTTAAAAGAAATAGACAAATTTAAAAGTTACATTCAATACACTGGAAATCACTGCTGAGATTATATCACTTATGAAGATGTATGGTTCACTGACTTGTGACGTTTTAATAGTGTCTTTTCAGAACAAGAATAGCTGCATAAAGAACATGAATAAGGATTATCTCCAGTATGTGTCCGCTTGTGACGATTTAAATTTCCCTTTTCAGAACATGAATAACTGCATAAGTAACATGAATAAGGTTTTTCTCCAGTATGGGTAAGCATATGAGGCTTTAATCGCGCCTTTTGAGAACACGAATAGCTGCATAAGGAACATGAATAAGGTTTATATGCAGTATGGATAAGCTTGTGCCGAGTTAAATGTTGCTTTCGATTACATGAATAGCTGCATAATGAACATGAATAAGGTTTTTCTCCAGTATGGGTAAGCATGTGACAATTTAAATTTCCCTTTTGAGAACATGAATAGCTGCATAAGGAACATGAATAAGGTTTTTCTCCAGTATGGGTCCGCAAGTGCTGAGTTAAATATTGCTTTCGATAAGATGAATAGCTGCATAATGAACATAAATAAGATTTTTCTCCAGTATGGGTCCGCAAGTGACTTTTTAACAATACCTTTGAAGAACTTGAGTAGCTGCATAAGGAACATGAAAAAGGTTTTTCTGCCGGATGCGTCTTCAGGTCCTTTGTTAGTTCTGAAAAAGGGGTTAAGCTTAATAAGTAGGTATCTTTAATGAAGACTGCAAATTATTAAAACGGATTCCGACAAATAAAAAATTACCTTCTGTGGATGTAATATTTTTAGAGTGGTCTAAACATTCCTTTTTAATATCCGAAAAAACGATGTCTATTTCGGTATAAGGAATTTCCCCTTCTTCTTCTCGGAGTTCTCGTTCTGTATTGATAAAAACAGTCTCCACATTAATGCTACCTGGAATAACAAAAAAAAACAATACATTGATACATCAAGACATGCTGAGTATTACTGTCTTCGGTGCTATTCTAATGTAAGGAAACTATTTAAATTAATGAATTTATGTGAAGTACTCGCCTCATACTTTGAATCGAATCAAGAATTATAGATACATATTTAAATAGGTATCCATGTTAGGTACCAAATTTATTGATTGTTGTTATAATATACAAAAATTAATGTTTGTAATGGATGAAAAATGAAAATTTGGATAAAAAAATTGTAATAGGTAGCACGCAAGCTGATTGAAAACTAAAACTGAATGTACTGGGACTGAATATATGGAACGGGGGAGCGGGAGAGGGGAGAAGGAAGGCAGGGAAGGTGGTAAGGGATCGTGGGAGGGGAAGGAACCCAGGAGGGTAACCAGTGTGCCATCGCAATACCCTCTAATTTTTTCTGGGTCTTCTACTGCCCCCCCCCCCGAAAGTCTCAAACGATCACGGGGAGGCGTTATCGCCCACGTTGAGAACCTATGGACTAAATCCACCTGCATACACAAGGCAACTCACTAGTTGGCTGAACACTCTCGGCATACTGCAAACATTCCTTCTTTACATCCTGGAGGCTGATTTCAATATCCGTATACAGCATTTCAGTTGCGCCTTCCTCCTGGGACTCTGATTCTGTCTTGATGGAAACAGTCTCTGGGTTGGGATGATCCATGGTACTGCTGTGATGGTGTCTGGATATCTGATGGTAATAATTGGTAAAATAAAGTAGATCTGAAACGAAACATTAATTAATAACGTCCTTACCTACCAACCGTACGTACTTATCGTGTTCTGTCAAGCTGTTATTTGTACTAAGAAAAATACAAGTTCAAAAAAATCCGCCGGAAGAAAAAACTATTTATCGTAAAAAACAACGAACGTTCAACCTGTGTAAGTGTTATTCTTGTGAATTCTTCGATTTTAAGCATATTTTTATAGTAATAAACTTATCTTCCATAATAGTTGTTTCTCATACAAAAGTACCACAGTGATGTTTACGGCAGCAAGTGCGTTCATTGGCTGCGTTTGATTATGAGCTCACTGTTCCGGGCTCCAATTGGTTGTTAAGTGTTGTGAACTTTGAATACTTTCATCACAAATCAAAACTTTTTTTTTTTTAAGTAAAATACTTTTTAACATTGAACTGAAGTTACATATGTGTAATAATTATGGGGGAAAAAAAGAACTCTGTTAAAAGCCCTATTATTGCTTCCCCTTCCACCTCCCAATCTGAAGAATCGGACTCAGACGCTGAGGAGATTGAAACCGAAACCCACCCTGACCTTAGTCATGTATCAGGACACCAGACATTATCCGGTACCCAAATCGCCCTAAAAGCCCTACAGGACGCATTGGCTGAAAAACCATCCAAAGTCTCCAAAGAGCAGCAGCTCAAAGTATCAAGAAACGTGACAAATGTTCTCGGCTCCGTTGAACAACTTTTGCTAGAGAAGGAAGAACTTAGAGGAGACCTAAATTCAGCCCTAGCTAACATCAAGGTCTTGCAGGCTGAGAAGAAAATGGTGGAAAATTATGCAAAGCAGCCGCTGGATAAAATCCAACAGCTTGAATCATATCTGGGTCCAGTAATGCGACAGATGCCTTTCTTTCGCTGAAGTCACAAAGAAAAAACTCCCAGTACCCCCACCACTCACTCGTACCAGCATCAAAATAGGGAAACCAAGACCTTCTGTATATTTTTTTCCAAAACTACGGGGGTTGATGATAGCGATGGCACAAAAAAAATTAAGGACATCGTTAAGCCACCACAGTTAGGAGTAAGGATAACGGGAGTAAAAAATATCAAAAACAACGGAGTCATTATCCACACTGCCAGCCGCCAGGAATAAGAAAGGCTTTTAAATGATCCTGTTATATCTAGCTCCGACTTGCTGAGTGCCCGTCTTCCAATTAAGAGGCAGCCTAGAATAATATTTTTTAATGTGCCCCGTGAACTTTTTAGACGAGAACTTCTTAGAGAAGGCCCTCTCCGGAATCTCTGAAGCTGGTGACTTCAAAGAGTGTGCATCCAAGTGCAAATTAATTCATATGGCTGGAGCTCAAACCGGACCGTCTTGCCACAGAGTGTACTCGGTGCCTGCTAACATTCGTCATGCGTTGGTGTAACAAGGACGTGTATTATACTCCCTCCACACAGCATCCTCAAAGATGACATAGGCCCTGAGGGAAATTATTTTCCTCAGGGCCTCCTGTGTGGAGTTAATGTAAAAAAAAAAAAAATTGTGGACTGGACCGTTTGCGGTGTGCGTGACTTTGTTGGACTCACAGTGTGTCTGAATTGCCAAATGGTCGGACACTTGCACAAGTATTGCAAAGATACAAAGAGATTTTCCCACTGCGGTGTAGAAGGACACGCGCGTGAGGCCTGCCCCGCTGCTGCTGCAGCACCCAGTTGCGCCACATGCGCACGTTTTGGAAATCCTGCAGCTTCGCGTGCCCACCCCACAGGAGATAAGGATTGCCCGGCCTACAAATCAGCACTATTGAAGGACCTCTCCACCATTGACTATGGCATCTAAGCATACCGAAATAGATGGAGAGGTACTTGCTGTTGATGCAATAAATATATTATATCAAAATGTGAGGGGTATACGAACTAAGACCGTAAGTGTACGCAATAATATTTTAATCAATAATTATGACATTATTTGTTTTTCTGAAACATGGCTGAACTCAACGGTATTTAGTGAAGAATTATTTGATGATAGATATGTAATATTTAGAAGAGATCGTGAGTCAACCAAATCTGTGTCTAAAGAAGGTGGCGGAGTTCTAGCCGCCGTTTCTAAAAAACTTCTTGTGTCAAGAAAAACGGAGTGGGAGAGTGACAATGAAGATTTGTGGCTTGTAATTAAGTCTCGTCCAACTCGCTCATATTTACATGCATCCTCTATATCCTCCTAGTGTAACCGTTGATAATTATTGTAAACATATTGAAAAATTACAGGATCTGTATTTAAAGTATTCAATTTCCAATTCGCAGTTTATTTTTGTTAGTGATTTTAATTTGCCCGAAATTAAATGGATACCTGACAATTCATTCAAAAATAATGTACTTCAGTGGCGTAGCGTGGGGGGGGCGTGGGGGGCGGCCCGCCCCGGGCGGCATCTTTGGGGGGGCGGCAAAATTTCACAATCAATAATCATCTGGTAAAAATTTGGATTGGGGAAGTCGCGGGTTCGATTCTCGCGTCAGGACTTAAAAGTTTTTTCTAGTTTATAGTTTCTTAACATCTTTCTAAAGTTTTATATACTGTTAAAATCAAAATATTAATGACAGACGTTTTGTTTTTTATTGCTTACACATACATTTTTTTAAAATAAAAATGTAAATAGCAACAGTATAATTTTAGCTCTAATTGATAGTCGATTCGTGTTTTATATTCGCGAAGCTTTGTGCGCCCTGCTGAAAGCGCACAAAAATTTACACTTATACGGTTTTCTTCCACGTATATATCATGGTGTATATATTTTAAATTTATTATCACAGAAAAGTTAAATAGCTGACAGGTTTGTGCATACTTATTCGAAGTGCAGTTATAAAATTCTAGATGCACACTATCTATGTGCTGCCAGAATCAAAGAAAAACCATTTTTATAATAATAATAATAATATTTGGCCGATTTATAAAGCGCCGTTTTCGTGAAAAATCACCTCAAGGGGGCTGAGTGTAGTTTTAATTCACAGCATTCATATTTAATTAAAAGCAGTTTTGTTCATCTGACGACACATTTCGAAGAAATACATTATATTATTTGAAGTGCTTTATAAAATTCTTGCAGAAAATTTATGTGCCGCCAGAATTAAAGAAAAACCTTTTTCATGTTCTAAGTGTAGTTTTAATTCACCGCATACAGATTTAATTAAAAGTAGTTTTGTGGTCAGAATGTAAAATTCCAGTTTTGGATTCATCTAACGACACATTTCGAAGGAAAACGTATTATTTGAAGTGCTTTATAAAATTCTTGCAGACAATTTATGTGCCGCCAGAATCAAAGAAAAAACATTTTTATGTTCCGAGTGTAGTTTTAATTCACCGCTTACAGATTAAATTAATACCACTTATGTGTTCAGAATGTAAAATTCCAGTTGTGAATTCATCCGAAGACACATTTCGCAGGAAAAACTTATTTGAAGTGCTTAATAAAATTCTTGCAGACAAGTTCCAATTGTGTATTCATCTGCTGACATATTTCGAAGGAAAACATAACTTTTTTCGAAGTGCAAATATAAAATTCTAGTTGCAGACAATTTATGTGCTGCCAGAACCAAAGAAAAACCGTTTTCATGTTCTGAGTGTAGTTTTAATTCACCGCATAAAGATTTAATTAATAAAAATCGGCAAACAAATGTAAAGAAAACCGCTTATGAGTGCTTTCCTTAAATTTGTATTACCGACAAGTAAGTTTGTGGCTCACTAGAAGTCACTGCTGACAGATGTGATGTTAGCTACAGTAACCTTAGTAACGACCAAACAAGTTATAAAGAAAAACATTAAACAGAAGTATTTCATTAAAATAATATTTTATATTATACTTAAAGAAACCTGAAATAAGGACTTTAAATGTTGTTTCTTTTGTTCGTTACAGGTAAATGAATATCTTTTTAATAAAATAATGTGATTGTGAGTTGTAAATACGTAGTATTAATAAATCTTTTGTTCGTTACAGAGAAACACAATTGCGTCTTTATTTTTATGCAAGAATAAAAATATCATTATATAAATATAAAAAAAAGGATCACTACCACCCCCCACCCCCTGAAGAAGTACATATATAGGGGGGGCGGCAAAATTTTCCTCCGCCCCGGGCGGCTGATACCCACGCTACGCCACTGTGTACTTTCCCCTTCTAATTATAAAAGCATGAAAGCACACAGTTTTGTCAATCTCTCATCAATTTGCAATTTGTATCAATTCAATTATGTACTAAATAGAAATGAAAATTTATTGGATCTTGTTTGTTCAGATAAAGTTAACATTGTAATACATATAGCACCAGGCTTAACCAAATTGGATCAATATCAACCTTCATTTGAAATTATAGTGAAACAAAACTAAGATCAATTCTTAGAAATGAATAGAAGCGATTCAAAATATAACTTCAGGAAGGGAAACTTTGATGAATGTCGACAGGATCTATTGTCTGTTAATTGGATAACTCTTTTTAAAAATAAAAACGTGAATAGCATGGTAATCTTATTTTATGAAAAATTATGGGAAATAATTGACAAATACTTTAAAAAATATGGTACTAAAACAAAAAATCAATATCCTGTCTGGTTTAATCAGCAATGGATTGCTCTTCTTAAAAAAAAAACAACGTTAGACTTAAAATAAAAAAACGTGGTTACGAGTCAGATTATAGGGAATTCTCTTATTTAAGGAAATTTACAAAAAAAAATACAAAGCGAATGTTATAAATCATATATCAACTCTGTCGAAAGTGGTCTGCAAGATAACATAAAGTTATTCTGGTCATACTCAAAATCATTACGAAAAACTTATTGTATTCCTAAAGTAATGCATCTTGACGATATTTCAGCAAATGACGGTGAAAACATAGCAAACATATTCTCTAAATATTTTTCATCTGTTTATACCAAGTCGGAATCATCTACTAATGATTCAATGCCAAACATAACTGAACACAATCAAAGCAATTTGGGTAAAATACATATTAGTGCAGATGAAATAAAATGTTTTTTGAGTAAAATAGATCCCAATAAGGGCCCAGGACCTGATAATATTCCTCCTTTCTTTGTTATTTGTTAGTTGCTGTGCAGACTCTTTATGTTTACCGCTTTTTATCATTTTTAATGTATCTCTTACCACGGGAACTTTTCTCGATCTATGGAAAAAAAGCACATGTGGTACCAGTATTAAAATCGGGAGACCAATCTTTAATAAAAAAATTATAGGCATATCAGTATACTATCCTGTTTTGCTAAAGTTTTTGAATCTCTGATATATAAAAATATTTTTTTCACATTTTTAACCCCTTCTCTGCACTAGGCAACATGGGTTTGTTCCTCAAAGATCAATCAACTCAAATCTTTTGGAATTTTGTAATTATGTTTGTAATTCTTTAATGAAAGATTACAAGTAGATACAATTTATACTGATTTCCAAAAAGCTTTTGATAGAGTTAACCACTCCATCTTACTAAAAAAACTTGAACAAATTGGAATACATGGAGAACTACTACGCTGGGTGAAATCATATTTGTATAACAGAACTCAATTAGTTCTTATTAATGGATACAAATCATCCCCTATAGTTGTAACTTATGGTGTACCACAAGGTTCAAATCTTGGCCCCCTGCTTTTTCTTATATTCATAAATGACCTTGGCTCGAAATTAAACTGTGATTATGCTTTTTTCGCCGATGATCTTAAAACTTTTCGTAAAATTAAGTCTGTTTCCGATCAGTTGCTTCACAATGACCTAGACACACTCAATAACTGGTGTACTGTCAATGATATGCACTTAAATATTGAAAAATGTTACATTTTAAACTTTACTAGAAATAGAATTATAAAGGATTTTTCTTATGTTATCAATAATATTATTCTCAAAAAAGTTTCTTCAATAAGGGATCTAGGAATCACTCTTGATTCTAACAAATATCATAATCAATAATTATCAGCCTGAAACACTCATCTACATTGAAAAAATCTTCCGAGAAAAAATACTGGCCGCCAACGGGAATTGAACCCGTGTCCCTCTGATTGCCGATCAGCTGCTCTGACCACTGAGCTATGGCGGCTTATCTAATACCCGCCAAATAATTCAATATATACTAGTGTTTCATTCGACAATTACTCATTATTACATTTTTTCCAACTAAAAACAACCAACTTTATTTTTGTGAGAGGTATTGTTAAGTACTAAACTCTTGATTCTAAATTCATATTTGATGTACATATTAACAACATTAAGTGCAAATCATTAAAAATGATGGGATTTATCCACAGAATATGTAAACCTTTCAAAGATCCTCAATCAATTCTAACTCTTTACAATGCCTTAATTAGAAGTAAACTTGAATATGGAAGCACTATTTGTAATCCACATTACTGCAAATATGAAAACATTGTAGAGTTAGTTCAAAAAAAATTACTAAGAATGTTATCCTTCAAATGACTACACGACCATCTCAGATCATACGATGTACGTCGTGATTACTTCAAGATAGATACACTTAAAACTAGAAGGCAATTGACTGATCTAATATGTTTACATAAAATTATTCACGGCCATCTTGATACTATATTATGTCTTAACAGTATTGAAATTAATGTCCCCAATTCCCATTGTTTAAGACGCCATAACATTTTTCATCTGAATACATTTAAAAATAATATCGCCTACTTTAGCCCTCTAACCCAGATGTGTCGACTGTATAACAAGATAGAGTGCGCTGGTGTGGATATTTTCGTTGATAATTTGTACGGATTTAAAAAAAAGGTTCTAGCGCTGTTAAAAAGTACTAACTAATTATGTTGTGTGAATTGTCTTTCTATGCATGCTCGCGTATTTCATATGTCTTTTACCATTCATTGTAATGTGTTACTTGAGTGACCTTGTATATGTCTGAATTTTTATTTGTGATGTTTTTGTTTTTCTAATTGTATTTAATTGTATGTAATTGCAGATTCGTCTCTCGAGTTAACCACCCCAGCTGACCCTCAACCTCAAGAAGACAATGCAGACGCCCCCTGCACCCCGCCCTTCACCTTGCCTAGTCATTAATATGCTAGACCAAAACGCCTATCAACCTAGAAACACAATCTGGTAATTAACATACTAGACCAACTTAGGACCGACACGTGCATCCGGCCAACGACCTCTTCGACCTGGGAAGCAGCACGCACCACGATGGACGATGGACTCTTCACACGGCCCTACACGAGGACCATGCTATATAAAGGGCTACACCGCTCCAAGCCAATCAATCTATCTTGTTGATTGAATCTAAGCACTTCGCTTGCCTTATTGTTCAACTTGATAATTCCCTTTGAAACTGTACTTTACATATTGTTGTATTTTTGTAATAATTATATAATAAAGGATAAAAATATCCAAAGTGTGTTTTCTCTTTTAATTTAAAGAGGACAATAAAAGTTAACTCTCGTGTCTAGGATGAACGAAGTATGTATGAAGAATGAGTGAATGATGAATGTAAGTAAGTCTAAAGTCATGGTGTTTGAAAGAGAAAGTACGAAAACAGTATTCAATATAGTTGTGAATGATGAATACTTGGAGCAGGTGGATGAGTTTGTGTATCTGGGTAGTGTGTTTACGAAAGATGGGAAGGCTGATAGAGATATTGAAAGAAGGGTGAATGCCGGTAACTCCATTAATGGAGGACTGAATGCCATTGGCGGTAATAAAAAACTGTCCAAAGACGCGAAACTAGCCGTCCATAATGGAGTGCTGGTACCTACCCTGATGTATGGCAGTGAGGCATGGAACTGGCAAAGGAAGGATGAAAGCAGACTGAATGCTGTAGAAATGAGATCCCTGAGGCGAATGTGTGGTAAAACCATGTACGATCGTGAGAGAAACGTGGATATCCGCAAAGAATGCAAGGCTGATGTAAGCGTGATGTATAAGATTAAGAAAGGGACTCTCCGATGGTTTTGGGCATGTAGAGCGAATGAACGAGGAAAGGAGTGTAAGGAGAATATATGATGCAAATGTGAATGGTAGAAGAAGTCGGGGACGCCCGAGGAAGACATGGCACGACCAAGTGAATCAGATACTTGAGTCGGGCCATGTGAAGAGTCGGAATAATAGAAGAGCATGTATGAGACGATGTATGAATGTGAACGAGGCAAAGAGTGTGTGCCAAGATCGAGTTGTGTGGCGGTCCGTCCTCTCTGCCTACGGCGTGATGGTTAGTTAGTTAGTTAGTTAATTGTAGATTTTTATAATTGTGTAATAACTGAGTTTTATAACTGGATTGTTCTCATGTAAGTATAGACATCTGTAAAACCCAGTATAAATAAATAATTAGTCCAATTTGAGTGGTAAAACGAAGCTCCAAATAGACAGAGAAAAATTTCGGGGGGTTTTATTTGGTGGAACAGTGTTTATAGTCCAGTCAGTGGGGGGTAAAAAGACCTTTACCATGCAAAAGGTCATGTAGTAGCGATTATGATATATGTTGTTAATATTTGGACTTTAAAGAAAAAAAAAAATTTTCGACCTTGGGGGTTCGAGCTCGAGCCGCCATTTTGGATTGAAGGCGCCAAAATTTGGTTTTGTCAAAATAATTCCTCAACGGTTGACTTTACAACAAAAACGTCTAACGCAAACTTAAAGAAGACTAAATTACGTACATTTTTTGTTCGAAGTTTTTTAAGGGTATTCTCAAAATATATTTAGAAACTTCACACCGATAGATGGCTTTATTTTCAATATTGTCGAATAAAACGCTTTTAACACGTTATGCCTTTTAATATTGGGATGAATTATTGGTTTGCGAACGTAGATAAGATATGGTAATCTGCTTAAATAGTTTTTTATGCCTTTAATTTTATAATATTAGAATGCGGCTGAAAAAAGCACAATTTTATTATAAAATTAACACGTAAAATACATTTCCTACAATCCCGCGCGCGTTCATAAAGAAATACCCAACCGAAACATATTTGCAAAAAGGGTGCATTTCATAAATTTAACGGTAGAACCAACGCGTTCAAAAGAGACGGAAGACTAGAGGTTTAATAGATCCAGTAAATTAAATCAACACCCGGGTAGATAGAATAATTTATTAAAAGGGCCGGCCTGGTTACAAGAGCGTATCTTGCGGTTGCTGGCGTGAACTGGACCTTTTTTTAAAGACCGCTTGCAAGATTTATTTAGCTGTGTACGATGTTCGGGCAACGGAGAAGTCCGTATTACATGGTTCCAGAAAACTGTATTGTATTTCTTTCTAGTGATTTATATTTTTTCCAACGAAAAGTTCCAAGTTTCATGGAGGTTTCCGTAAATATTATGTGCTGTTGTTGAAAATTTCGCACTCCTTCAACGCCACCTGTAGTTTTAATAACCCTCTTCAGCGTGTAAAATAAATTAATTTCGACGTAGATACCTATCGCTTCAATAGAAAAATCGTCAACAGTATTTTTTTTCTTGCGTGGAAGTTGTTTATCCTTCAAAATAATGCACCAACCTTCACGTAAATTCTTCGAGAAGGGCCTCCAAATAAGTGGACTAATTTTAATCAGTTTTAAATATTTTTGTTACTATAATAGTATTCAATGAGATCGCGAAGAGTCAGTATGTATAATCAATATAGATAATATAATATATGTATATATTATAAAAGAAAGTCCCCAAAAACGTGCGGCTCGCAAAAACTTAGAAACGAGTCCCGGTACGATCAAGTGAGTTATATGGTGTGGTAGATCTCTATCCCCCTCCAGGGTGACGGTTTCCGTTTTTACCTAAAGGGCGTGCTTTTAAAGATATAAGGGCTGAAAGTTTCACCCTCTTGAAATTGAATTATTGTTACTGGCTTACAACTAAGATTTATAATTATAACTAGTCACTTACATCTAAGCTCAAACATGATTGCAAACGCTGGTTATTTTTCTAATACCAGGCATCATTTTTCTGACAAGTTTTCAGTAAACTAAATGCTTTATCGTGTTTAACGGGCTCTTTCACCAAGGACGCAAGGCTCTATGTAGATACCGTCGCACCCGCACGTGCTTGCTTTTTTCTAAGTTAGTCAAAAAGCAATAAATGAGTGATATTTGTCAAAAGGTTAGGATCTATTCCTATATTTGTATGCGGCGCATTTATCAAACAAACAAATTGGTGAGTATTGCTATATCTGAGAAATGGTTTCTCGGTTATGGTACCGCCGCGCGCCGCCCCGGGAACCATTTATTGTAAAACCAACATACGTCACCCCAAGTGGTTAATTTTGATTGTGTTTGATGACTTAGCAGGGGTTCCCGCGTGATGGATACACAGTAAATAAATAAATTAGATGATAATTATAGTACCTACCTAGCAAATGTTTGTAAAAAGAATATTGATACGCTACCTTCGTTAGCAGGGTTTGATGAGCAGGGCTATTGATGCGTTTAATGTTAAAACACCGCTTGTTAAGTGGGTGAATGATTATATGTAGGTACATATATTAAATATTATAATGGCCATCACTGTGGTCAGCTTTGTTCCCGACGGGAACTCGGACGCCAAACCTTGCCGGAGGCAAGGTATGCTGACTCAGCGGGAAGGCATGGGTTCTCATCATCAGGGATGGGCATGAGGTGCTTATTCACAAGTAGTCTCAATCAATGAAAGGCAAGATCTTCTGTTAACACAATTAGAATCTATTTCATTAGAAGTAAGGGTTTACAAATACATGTGAAAACTTACCCCCATCATTGACCGTATAACTAAACCCTAACTACTATGTCTCTACCGATGGATGGGGACGCCTTCCTCCAGAGTTCCGCGACTGCTTCAGAGCGGCATCCAGCCTGCCAGCTCGTCTCTCGTACAGAATACAGGCCAGAACTATACCGGGACCTCGTGGATTACCTCCGGTATCCTTCCATCCATATGATTGCGTGACTTCCCCGGCGAGCGCGGCAAAGTGGGAATCATGCGATCTCGCCCCCCCAAATACGGATCTCATCCGATATCAAAGTAACTAATAGTCGATCCCGACAGTCAACAGTTTCGAAGCGAGCGAGGATTACCCTCCGACACATCGATTCTACAAATGGAATCTCGAATCTCCGGAATACGCCGACACGCGTTTTACGTTCGTGGATCCGGTTTTGTTTCACGCACCATGCGTATTTACTCGCGATTCGCACACGAACTTATTATTCATACTCATCCAGAATTGGATGCCTTGATCAATTTAAAAGAGCATTTGCTCCGCTCGACTTTTAAAAATCACTTATTTAAACTTGGCACTGTGACGTTCCCACCAGGTCTGCGCCCATCTAGACCCCGTGGGGAAGTGTTGAGCCAGCCCATAATAAAACACTTCCTGCCTATTTGCACCAGTATATGGCTGTCAAAAAAAACCATAGACAATATTAATAATAGTAATCAGTACCTGATTACAATTGTTATGAATAAGTTCAATGTTTTCATAACAATATGTAAGTATTTCACCCGTTCTGGGATTCGTTTCTTCCCTGAATATTTGTTTATAAAAGGCATGCCTAATGTTTTAGAATAACTTTAATTAAAGTTAAGCTAAACTGTGTTATGATAAAACAATGTTTGGGTATTTATTTTTACTATTGTAAAAATAAATAAAAAACATTATTTTCTCAGCTATGGCTACAATAGGAAAATAATTTCCTCCAGGGCCTATGTCATCTTTAGGGATGATGTGTGGATTGTATTTTAAAGGAAAGGAAGGAGATGATGTTTTGGGAAGGAAAAAGGCATGAGGCGTGGCTAGGAATCTGGGTTCAGTGGATCCAGGAGTGACGGACGTATGAATCCATCCCTCTCACTGCGGAGCAAGGCGATGGATCAAGAGAAGAGTGCAGGAAGGCTCAAATGGTCCCCCTGAACAAGTTCCTCACTATCGAATTTATGAAAAGCTCAGCACCTCTAACTATATCTCTATGTCTTGAGGTAATTTTTCGAAAAAACGGCGCAACCAAGTGGATACATTATTTGAGAACGGTGAGTCGGAATAACAGAAGAGATATATGATGATATGAAGACCGACAGATCATCTGCTCATGTTATGTGACAGAATGTATAAACTCACGCAGCTCGATCTATTTATTTTATTGTTTAGTAAGTCGCAACAACAAAATAACTAGGCAAGTCTCTAGTGATAGTTACATATTTACGAAAGTTATAAATTATTACAGTGGCCCTTATTATCATAATGTAGTTAATTTCGCCTCTTTTACTGCGTGCCTCTACCGCAAATATTCCCTGCGCCCAGAAACACTCATAGAAAATCAGAATAGCAACTTGACATTTTTTCGACAAATATCCAACTACTACACCATAGGAATATGCTGAAAGCGTGCACGAGACGGGCATATCGGGACCGCTCGCACAAGTTTGTCGCCTTCTAACATACTGATAAGTATTCCCGCGCCCCGCGCCCTGCAGCCGGTGTCGCGGATTTTAGCTACCTGTGTAGGCTAAATCTGATGAAAAATAATCACTTTTGTTAATGTAATAACTTGGTTATTATAAGTCATATGACAGTGAAATTTTCGTTCGCGCTAATAACATTATTAGTATTATTTTTCTGTACTAAAATAAATAAAATATTATCTGCAGTTTTCGAATGCGGCTGAAAACCAGATTGTATGAGAATTGTCGCTTCTGTTTCACCTTAAGCGGTAGAAAGAAGAAAATTTTGACAAAAAATCGTAAAACTCAAGTTTTCTTGATAAATTTTGTAAGAACATACAATATCATTTTAACGTTTTTCCATTGGTTGATTGACATTAACGCCAAACCGTTTAGTATTTCCTGGCCTATCGAATTTTTGAGGCGTTTCAGAGAAGAGAAAGTTCTTTCAGGGGTATATATGGAAAAAGGCAGTGTCACCAAGATTTTTAAAAGTTTGAATATAATTGGAAATAAGGTCTGGTACTGGTTGCATTCTCTGAGAGCTTCAATAGCACATGTTGGTCGATTTAGTTCAGATTCGTCCAGCCATTTTATCTCCCACTTTTCTAATTCAGCTTTTACAGAGTTCCATTCCAGATATTTTTATATAGCTCAAAGTAGTCTTCTTGATAATTAAGTTGGTACTTGGAACACACAGGCGGAATTCAAACGTTGAGAGATGATAATGTGGTTCTATGATTTATCATTATTACATCATTGTAGGCCAGTTGCTGCATGAAACTGAAATAATCACAGAACTTGAATTTACACAGAACGTGAAAATTAACCTAAAACATTTGGTGCATTCATCAATGTTTTTAAACAACCCATCCTTGTAGCAAAATCACTTGAAATGACTGATCTCAGAAAAGAATTAGCCTTTGATGATGTTTCATAATCAGCGACACTGCTTGTCTGAGCAGTTATATATCAATAATAAATAGCTTTATAGATTTCCTTGAATCTTATCAACCCATCATGATTTTTAACCCAACGGATCTCGCACATTGCAGTAAGGGTTTTCCGTTGTGTTTTAGGGATTTTTTTTCGATATTTTCTTTTAAGCACTTGGTTCGTTTTACCGAGGACTTGATAAAATTTCCAACCGATTTTATAGTATTTCGAATAGGGTGAATCTGGCAAGAATGACATAGAGCCAATTTCAACTACAGTGAGCTGCATTGAACGTATAGGGCTTCAGGATGTGACTTACGAATTACTACTTGCACGCATTTTAAACTTCCTTTTATCGAAGAAGCTCCATCAAATCCTTGTCCGATTAAATATTCGCAATCAACACCCAAAATTTTTAGTTCGAAAAAATTGCATTAGCTTAAATACTTCCCTGTTGTATTCTCAAATTTTATTTTTAATTATAATCTTTATTTAGCAAGTTATATAGTTGATTGGACTGTGCCTGTCTCACTAGGAATTCCCGTGTTGAGAGCAGGCGCATTTTAGCATAAGTAGTTTAACACAAAAATAAGAATAACAACAACAATGTTACATATTTACATTTAAAGTAAAAGTACAAGGACAATCAGCATCGTACCAGTGGGAAAGCATGCATTAGGTTCTAAAAATATTGTTAATATATGATCTTAAAAATAGGCAATCATCAGGTGAGCAAGATATCACAATTAAATATATTAATAACAACCCAACAATTGTCAAATTATCTCCAAAAAACTGACGAATAACCTAAAATCTACAAAACTATCTATGAATATTTATTACCAAAATGTGAGAGGACTTAAAACTAAACTAAATGATTTAAGAATTAAATTACCGACCTTAGTATATGATGTCTACTGCTTCACTGAGACATGGTTGACCCCAGATATTAAAAATGGCGAGTTAGGATTTCACTCCCATGACACATATCGAATGGACCGCGGTACCAATACTAGCAAAAAAAGTAGGGGAGGTGGTTGTCTAATTTCTATTAATACTAAATTTACCTCAAGAAAAATCAAATGTACAAATATCAACGTGGAACAACTATTTGTTTTAGTGACAAGCAAAAGTGAAAAAATTATAGTTGGTTGTACGTACATTCCACCCTCATCTGATGTCCAGCTTTATTCTAGTTACTGTCAAGAAGTAGAAGTATTGCGAAGAAAATATCCGGACGCTAAATTTATCCTTACAGGTGACTTTAATCAACCAACTGTACATTGGGATATTAACAACATTAATACTCGCACAAATTCCACTTCCAATAATGGATCTTCTGAACTTATAGAAATGTCATGTTTCCTAAATCTTAGACAAGTGAACTTTATATATAACTGTAATAATAATCTATTAGACTTAATTTTCAGCAATTCCAACAATATAAGTGTACAACATGCAAATGATAATGTTTCAACAATTGATAACTATCATCCACCACTTTTTGTTAAGCATATATCTACACAAAATTTAAATTTAGAGTCTTTTAAAGAAAAATTAAATTTTTATAAAGCGGATTATCCCAAGATTAACGAGTTTCTCGCCAAATCAGACTGGAACTTTATTAGTAATTGTAATAATATTGATGATATAATAGAATCTTTTTACTGCATAATTAACAAATCAATTGAACTTTACGTTCCTATTACAAAATATAGGACATCTAATTACCCCAAATGGTTTAACAAAGAGCTAATTTGTACAATCCAGTCAAAAAAACTTGCACATAAAACATTCAAAATATCTCGAGCTCCGAATGACTATCTACTTTTTTCTAAATTACGCAAAAAGGTGAAAAACATATCGATCTCATGTTACAAAGAATATCTGGAAAATATTGAGCAATCGTTACAAAATAAACCTCAAAATTTATTCAAATTCGCAAATAATCTTAATAGTAATGAATCTGGTATTCCGTCCATCATGTACTACAATGGTAAAATTGCTGATACACCCCAAGGAATTACTGATTTATTTGCCGAATGCTTTGGCGAAGTATATGATCCAAACCCATCCAATAACCAAATACCTAAATTCAACTCAAATATTTCTATTGATTTCAATGACCTTGTTATTGATGAAATCGATGTTCAGCGTAAAATTACACTATTAGATACTCAGAAATCCGCTGGCCCGGATACCATACCTGCAATTTATTTAAAAAACTGTGTATCTAATTTAAAAGGCCACCTAACCAATATATTTAATTTATCATTAGCATCAGGCCTTTTCCCACAAAAATGGAAGATCAGTTTCCTTAGTCCCATCTATAAAAAAGGTGACAAAACGGATGCTTCTAACTACAGACCTATCTGCATACAATCAGCAATACCTAAATTGTTTGAATCCGTATTTTTATCAAAATTTATGCTACAGGCTCGTAAAATCATTTCTCCTCACCAACATGGATTTATATCCGGTAGATCTACACTTACAAATTTAATTATATACGAAAAATATATATCAGACAATCTAAATTCAAGATTGCAAACGGATGCAGTTTACACAGATTTCAGCAGAGCATTCGATAAAGTTTCTCTAAAAATCTTATTAAACAAACTAGAAGTATATGGAATAAAAGGAAATCTACTAAAATGGCTTGAGACCTATTTAACATCTAGAAAACTATACGTTAAACTATTTAATCATATATCAAACGAAATTGAAGCTTCAAGTGGCGTGCCACAAGGTTCTCATCTAGGTCCGATTCTCTTTTTGCTATTTATCAATGACATTGTTTCAATATTTGAAGGTATCCATTTCCTATTGTTTGCTGATGACTTGAAAATTTACACTATTATAAGAAATTTAATGGACTGTCTTGTATTGCAAAACAACTTGGATCGATTATATAATTGGTGTAACACAAATGATTTATTTTTAAATATTAACAAATGTCAATCTATAAGTTTTTCTCGAAATAAAAATCCAATACTCTTTCAATATCATATCAACAATGTTAATCTTTCTATAGTAACATTAATAAAAGATCTGGGTGTCGTTTTGATAACAAGATGACGTTCGTCCCCCACATCGATGCAATCACGAATAAAGCACTTAAATGTCTCGGTTTTGTGTTAAGAACGTGCAAAGATCTAACGTATATTAATACCCTTAAAACGCTATACATAACACTGGTCCGAAGCAACCTTGAGTAAAATTCCTCTCTCTGGTCGCCTTTGTACAATGTACATTCACACAAAATCGAAAGAGTACAACACAATTTTTTAAGGCATATAAATTACAAATTACACATTCCCATAGAAAATTTAAATTATAATTATTTAATGAAATTGCTTAGACTACCCGAATTATCACAGCGAAGAAAAATCTGTGATGTTTTATTATTATTTAAAATCATTAACGGATATTTGGATAGCCCTGAACTAGTGAATATGATACATTATAAAGTACCCAATAAATACAACACTAGACTCCATGCTCCATTTAACATAGTTGCTTCTCGCACTAATTTTATGTTCAACTATTGTATTCAGAGATTGCATCGTGTGGGGAATGAAACTTGCTCTACTGACATATTTATTTATAAAAACATCGCTCCCTTTAAAAAGCTTATATGCAGGCAGTTATATTAATATATTAATCGATTAATATATAAATGAAATTATATATTAATCGCTAAAAAAATGTTTTAAACCACTGCCAACCGGTATGCTTCGAGTATGTTTGTAATCCTGTTTTGTGTAATATTGTGACAATAATTTGCTGAATCTACTGTAGCCTGAGCCCTAATAATTAGTTAGGCCATTTGTCTGACTTGCTTCCTTCTGCAGTTACAACTGTGAATAACAGATTAGAATTAAAATCATGTATACCTTTTGCAATAACTTGCTATAACATTACTTGGATACCTACTAACACGTATTCCAATACATCAAATTTCAATATTTATAGCTTACTTGGTACTTTGTTTTATGTCAGGTCTTATATAACCCTAGTATATTCTTTTTCTATTGTACGACTACATATTTATTTTGTATTTCTTTTCAATTTTATCTCATTGTACTTACAATAACAACTGTATCACTTCAGCGATATTACTTTTGTATACTTGTACATTCTTATTTTGTTCTTAATATAATACTGACACCTTCCTGTGTATCTCTGTATACTTTTAATCTCATGTAACACTTTAATGTAAAAGCCATTTTATGGCGTTTAAATAAATAAATAAATATATCTGTCTTTGCTAGTGACTCTGTTACAAAAGTTAAAAAATCTTCAGGCATGACTATCAGCCTTACAAAAAAAAAACCTTTCACGGCCGATAACCTGTGTTGTTGCAACAACATAAATAAACCTCATACACTAAAACACGATCTATTTCTACTAAGCTTTCTTTGGCGTAAGTACAAAAAAAATTAAATTTACACTTTAGGATATTTATTATATGAGAATTTCTTAAAAAAGATGTTTTTATAATACTAATAACTAATACATGTGTTGGTAAACTTATCAAATAAATTAACGACTTAAGAGATGCAAGAAATCCGATTTAAATGTCGGTTTATTTTTAGGTTATTTTTTTGGCCCTCTACTGAGCCAGGATTTTTTGCCCATACATCGTATAAAATCTCGGAAAGAATACTTTTGAAGTAATATTTTGTGCATTTATTTTGAACTATCGTATATTTTATTGACTGAAACACATTCTTTGACAATAAACTATCGATAAAAACAATATTACTTGTGTATTTGATGAATTGATAGGTTTTTTAAAGTTTTTGTGACCAAATATGACGTTCGTACTCCACAGAAAAAGCTTTTATAAATATTCCAGTTTCCAGTGCTGCCAGATGAATAAAACTTTTGGCGGTATCAACAGTACTGTTAGCGCAAACCATTCTGAGCTTGACTTTCATACTGCTTGTTTATATAGTAGCGTCAAAATCGCACATAAAAATATTTTTTTGCCGTTTTTTGCCGTTTTTTGCCAATCTCGCTGGTGAACAAACGCAAAGCGAACTTCGAAATTTTGTGATTTTTTTTTATTGTATGCACGAGGAAAAAGTGAGGTGACAGTTTCCTTCCAATTCATTATATAAAAGGACCGTGTTTTTTTAATTTCGATTTTTTTTATAAATTTCTCTACTTTTTTATCAAAAATGTTTTGGTAAGAAATTTTTTTTCCGTGTTTGAATCTTAAAATATGGCAATTTTTTAATACTAAAATAAAGTTCAAATACACAAAACTAAAAGGAAATTTTATCTAGTTTTTAACAATGGTATTGTTTTTACGTTCAAAAAAATACATAGAAAATTCAAAATACCTTCGAAAAATTCCAAAATTCGTTCTGAAATCATTAACAAAACAGTGGTACGCACAAAGACATTAATACTGGACGCGGGGTAGAAATCTAAAAGTGGGAAGCCAAACACAAGACGATTGTAGCTGTCTCTATTCCTAGTACTTTAGTACTAAACTGCTACGCGTCGAGTGAGGTCGTGTCTTACCAGTAAGTAAATTTCATTGCAAAGCGCCAAAATGCCCTCCTGTGTGATGAGAAAATGCTTAAATTACACGGCAAATAGTCGTAAAGGCGAAGGAATAACACTTCATTAGCAAGTACACGCAAATTACTTATTATTATCAATTATTATAATTATAACAGTTAATTTTATAATAATACCTCATTGTATTCTTTACCCTTCCCTGTCCATTGTGTAACCGAGTGAGAGTATCTTGTTATCTCAGTCACACCCGTGATGTGAAAGCAGTATTCGGCGAAGAAATTAATAAGCCGCCCTACTATAGTATATCTATGACATTCACACACGTAAATTCTTTGATTGTCTATCTTTATCACACGGGAATAAAGTTTTGAATTTAGAAATTATATTTGAAAACCGCTGAAAACAAAAGAGTGTTGCTTGCTTTCCACATTATATTGTGAGTATGTGAGACTATGGCGAGTCTATTTATAATATAACGTCATTGGGTACGCATGAGATTAACTACCCTCTCAGGCTGCTTAAACAATGTATATTTATTTCGATGAACAAATTTATAATAAGTAATGTTTTCACATACACGCTCGTTTATCAATTGAATAAAATTTTCACGGGGTTTTTTAGTAAGGCTGATTACCTTTTAGCTCTGCACATCTGTCTTGTCTTGTGGTGAAACATCAGTACTTTTGTCAAACAAGGACTTAAAAAACATTTTGCAGGATTTAATCTTTGCACTTTTTTTGAAATAAGTTCATTTTTTACAGTCGGGCGTCGGTAGCGTTTAACATCATATATTCAGTGTGCTTTATTACATTCCGGGGGGGGGGATCAAACCCCCTTGTTCCCCCCTGGCTTCGGCCAAAAACAGCATAGTATAAATTATTAAGAATTTCTTTGCACTAAATGAACTTACCAAAAAAAATTTGTTCAATTATAATTTTATTTTATTTCCAGAATTCCGCCAAACTAGTGCTTACCTAAAACAAAAAAATTATATAATGAATAAGGTCCTTTCTACCCCACACACCCACATGACGTAAAAATTACAAGGGTCCGTACTATTTGCGTAAGAAAAATAGTTTCAAATTCAGTAATTTTAATGATTCCTACTTCACGGCATTACAGAATCTAACTAACTAACTAACTAACCATCACGCCGTTTCCCCGCAGGGGTAGGCAGAGAGGACGGACCGCCAAACAACTCGGTCTTGGCACACACTATTTGCCTCACTCACATTCATACATCGTCTCACACATTCTCTTCTATTATTCTGACTTTTGACATGGCCCGACTCAAGTATCTGATTAACTTGATCATGCCATGTCTTTCTCGGACGTCCACGACTTCTTCTATCATTTACATTTGCGTCTTACACTGCTTTCTTCGTTCATTCGCTCTACATGCCCAAACCATCTGAGGGTCCCTTAATCTTACTCATTATGCATACATCAGCCTTACATTCTTTGCGGATATCCACATTTCTCACACGATCACACATTGTGTTACCACACATACGCCTCAGGGATCTCATTTCATAGTTTTTTTTTTCATTTCAACAGCATTCAGTTTACTTTCATCCTTCCTTTGCCAGTTCCATGCCTCACTGTCATACATCAGGGTAGGTACCAGGACTCCATTGTGGACTGCTAGCTTCGCTTCTTTTGACAGTTTTTTATTAGCGCCAACGGCATTCAGTCCTCCATTAATGGAGTTACCAGCATTCACCCTTCTTTCAATATCCCTATCAGCCTTCCCATCTCTCGTAAACATACTACCCAGATACACAAACTCATCCACCTGCTCCAAGTATTCATCATTCACAACTATATTGCATACTGTTTTCATACTCTCTCTTTCAAACACCATGACTTTAGACTTACTTACATTCATCATCAACTCATTCTTCATACATACTTCGTTCATCCTAGATACGAGAGACTGTAGATCTTCCATAGTGTTAGAAATCAGCACCGCATCATCAGCATACAACAGGCAACATACTTTCAGATTACTCAATTTCGCGCCCAATCCCACTTCTTTCAATTCTTGCACAAAATTATCCATGTGCAGATTGAATAACCATGGTGACATTACACAGCCTTGCTTAACACCTTTTGTGATGTCAAACCACCCCGTAAAACCACCGTTCACCCTAACACATGCAACGCTTCCCTCGTACAGAGACGCAATGGCCTGTATGAGATTTGTATTCACTCCATACTTGGACAACACCTTCCAAAGCTTTTTCCTAACGACTCGGTTGTATGCTTTTTGTAGATCTACAAAGGCGCAGAAAAGTTTCTGGTTTTTCGCCAGAAACTTCGCAGTGAGCATACGCAAGGAGAAAATCTGGTCCATGCATCCCCTTCCACTCATAAAGGCACCTTGCACATCCCATATTTTATCCTTTGTTTCCATTCTTACCCTTTCAATCAATATTCTTCCGTACAGCTTACCGACTGAACTAAGCAGGCTAATAGCCCTATGATTCCCACATTCCATACGCGACCCTTTACCTTTGTATAACGGCATAATTACAGCCCTTCTCCGATCTAATGGCGTGTAACCCTCCTCTAGACACTGGTTAAAAAGTTTGCACAACCATGTGAGAATAATATGGCTATCTCCTTTAAAGTATTCGGCAGCAATATTGTCGAAACCAACAGCCTTACCATTCTTCATGCATTTTGTCGTTTTTTTAATTTCATCCACGCTGATTTTAGTAACATTCACTCCGTCATCGTTCATACCCGATTCACCGCTGGCCTCACTGTCACCCGGGTTGCTTTCGAAGACTTCCTCAAAATATTTCATCCATCTCTCTTTTATTTCTTCCTCATTCGTCAACATTCTTCCATCTTTCGATTTTATCACTTTCACACTTCCGTTCTGTGAACCACTTCGGGACCTTTTGACCTCCTTCCAAAACAGTTTAATGTTTTCTTGGAAGTGTTTTGTCATTTTTATTCCCTCTTCCTCTTCCAGACGTTTCTTTCGTTCTTTCAGTCCAACAATTACTCTTTTCTTGCATCACTTATATACTTCTTTCGCTCTATCTCTCTCTTCGCTAGAAGCGGTGCCAGCCGCTATCAGACATAACCACGCTTTCTTCTCCTCTGAAACCAATGCTTTGATCTCGTCATCCCACCATGCGTCACCTTTCTTCCTACCTTGCGTACTTATTCCACATACATCTCTAGCAGATTCACAAAGACTCACCTTTATGTGGTTCCATGTTTCATCAATGCTTAGACCGTCCATTTCCTTCTCATTCGATCTCATCTCTGCACAATTCTCATACTCACTTCTGACATTTGCGTTTTGCAATTTTTCTACTTTGACTCTTGTTGAAGTCGATATCGTTTTCACTTTAGAGCGCCAGCCGCGAAAGAGGTTTACTCTCGACACCACCAGAAAGAGGACAGTTTCAACCTCCGCCCCTCTGAAAACTCTTGTGTCCTCGGTAACGGCTCTCAACCTAGAGTCAATTACCACAAAGTCAATTATTGATCTTTCATTTCCTCTTTCCCACGTTTATTGGTGGACACCTTTATGATCGAAAAAAGTATTTGATACAAACAGGTTCCACTCTAAACATACTTCAAGTGTTCTGTTCCCATTGTCATTCGTTCTTTTATCCCCGAACTTACCTAAGGCTGAATCAAATCCATCACGTCCGATTCCCACCCACCCATTCAAATTGCCCGCCATTATAATCCTTTCATTCAAATTTTTTAATCTCATTACGTCGTTCACACCAGTCCAAAAATCATTTTTCACTTCGTCGCTTTCAGAATTAACAGGAGCATAGCAAATAACCAGAAACACCCTTGTCAAACCAATTTTGAATCGGATCCACATTATTCTCGGACTTACACATTCATATTGCAACATACATTCCACCATTCTGGGAGACAGAAGCGCTGCAACACCCTGACAAGCCCTCTCCGTATCTGGTCTCCCAGACCAGATGACGAGCCTATCGTTATGCTGCATTGTACCGCTCTCTTTTTTCTTACTCTCTGTCACACAAAGTACGTCCAAACATTTACCATCCATTGTATCGCATAATTCATTCATCTTTCTTTCCATCCCTCCTCTAATATTCCACGTACCAATTCGACATTGTTCACGTTTCGTCCTCCTCTTTGCGCTACCAAAGGGTTGGCGATGTGATCGGTAGCGAGCCTCATCGACACCTGTGTCGGCCATTCCTTTCGTCCCAGGACTACATATAAAAACTACCTTAACCTCATAAAAACACCGTTACACATATTCAAACCTACCTCTAATAAATATACAACTTTCAGTCCACCACCACCTTGTTTCCCAACGTCCCAACCTTCTCTTCCTTTCCGAAACGCAGATAGCTGAGCCTACAGACGCCTCCTATCTGGATTGCCCGGGTTTCACCCTCATGGGCAAATTCAGACCCAAAGGAGGTGTATGTCTCTTCAGCCGAGCTGACGTCAACTGTGTGCGACTGTTGAATCTGGAGAACTCCAAATTCGACGTAATGTGGGTGCGCGTCAATCTTGCCAGTACGGTAAGGTTTTACGCGTGTTTATACCGCTCACCGAACATTAGCGTTTCAGATACATCCGAACTCTTCAAACATCTAAGTAATACTGTTGATGACCTCTTGCCCCGCTTCCCTACAGCAGAGTTTGTGGTCCTGGGGGACTTCAATGTTCATAACGAACCTTGGTTAAAGTTCTCAGGACCAACGGACTCGGCTGGACGAGAGGCGGAATCCTTTGCCCTCTGCTACGGACTGGAGCAAATGGTTCAGGAGCCTACAAGGGTTCCTGATGTCCAGACTCACCGCTCCAATCTGCTAGATCTGTTTCTAACCACTGTGCCACACGGCTACAAGATTGAAGTCACAGCGCCTCTAGGATCGCCCGACCACTGCCTGGTGACAACATCAATCCCCGTAACCTTCAGACCGCCAAATGAGCGGCTGAAGAGAAAAGTGTGGCACTATAGATCAGCAGATTGGTTTGGTCTGCGGGCTCATTTCAATGCCTTCCCGTGGTCAGCTGTCTGTTTTCAGACTTCGGATCCCTCAAGATGTGCCCAGGAAATTGGTGAAGTCATCACATCCGCGATGGATGGCTTCATCCAATCCACTGTGAAAGAAACTGGTGTGGGCTCAAAGCCGTGGTTCAGTCGACAATGCTCCGAAGCAGTGCGACGAAAAAACGCGGCTTACCGAGCCTACAACACATCTCGAACGTCTGAAAGCAGAACAGTATATAACAAAATGGCAAAGGAATGTAGGAGGATCATTAACAGGTCAAAATTCTAGCACGACCTGCAGATCAGCAGTAAGCTGGCTGCCTGCCCACACGGCAGCAGAGCGTTCTGGTCGCTTGCGGGCTCAATAGGTCGCAATTTCTGCAAATCCAGTCTGCCACCTCTTACCAGACCTGATGGCTCTCTAGCAAATACCGCCGCCGAAAAGGCTAACTTATTAGGCAAAATGTTCGCGGAAAACTCGACCCTCGATGATCAAGGTGCTACCCCGCCGTCGGTTCCTCATTGCAGTTTTCTTATGAAAAAGCTGAGGATCCGGCATCGGGATGTACTCCAAGTCTTACGAGGGCTTGATGTTAATAAAGCTAGCGGGCCTGACGGAATACCTGCCCTGGTATTGCAGAGGTGCGCTGTAGAAATAGCTCCAATTTTGACGAAGCTTTTCAAAATGTCCCTGAAGACTGGCTCTGTGCCCTCTGGTTGGAAAAAAGCGATCATTCACCCTATTCCAAAGAAGGGTGACCGCTCCAACCCAGCCAACTACCGCCCCATAGCGATCACATCTGTTCTGTCAAAAGTGATGGAACGTGTGATCAATGACAAACTGCTCACATACCTCGAGAAGAACAAAATTATTAACGACTGTCAATACGGATTCCGGCGGAACCGCTCGTGCGGTGATCTTCTCGCGTATGTGACGCATGTTTGGGGACGGTGCCTGGAATGTTTTGGTGAGACCCAAACGGTTTCACTGGACATTTCCAAGGCCTTTGACCGGGTTTGGCATCGAGCGCTTGTCAACAAATTGCGTTCATACGGACTTCCCGCATCCTTGTGTCCGTGGATTGCCGACTTTTTGAGGGGGAGGTCGATTCAGGCGGTTGCTGACGGTTTCACCTCTTCCTCGCATTCGATAAATGCTGGCGTCCCACAGGGATCGGTTCTGTCTCCGACTTTGTTTCTGTTGCACATCAACGACCTCTTGTCATGTGCACCGATTCATTGTTACGCGGATGACAGTACAGTCCATGATAGCTTTTTGTTTGACAAGCCTCCAAAGGGCACACAAACCCCAATAGCTCGGAGGGCTTTGAAGCAGAGAATGGACGGTTACCTCGAGAGTGTTTTCTCTTGGGGTAAGAATAACCTCGTCGAATTTAATGTTTCAAAGACCCAAGCATGTCTGATAACGTCTAAAAGGGATCGAAATGATAATCTAGTCTCCTTCAACGGAAGCATTCTCCCGAACAGGACCTCCATTGATATGCTTGGTGTAACTCTTAGTGACCAGCTCAGGTATGGGGGCTCCATCGAAACCAGAGTTAAGTTAGCCTCTCAGAAACTGGGCGTACTGTACAGGGCCCGCAGATACTTTAATAGTACTCAACTGTTAACCCTGTACAAATCGCAAGTGCGCCCCACGGTTGAATTTCGCAGCCACCTCTGGTCTGGAGCTCCAAAATACCTAAAAAAAACCCTTGACTCTGTGCAGAAACGGGCGGTCCGTTTGATAGATTCTCCCATCTTAACAGACGGATTGCAATCTTTAGAGCATAGGCGTCAGGTGGGAATGCTGTCCTTGTTCTACCGGTATTACAATGGAAGATGCTCCGAGGAACTAGCGTCATTGATCCCCTCGGCACCGGTTCATAGTCGGGAAACACGCCAAACACGCGCCCAACATTTGTACACAGTTGATATTAGTCACATGAGAACGGGTCGTTTTTACTATTCGTTCTTGAGTTCAACAGCTCGGCTGTGGAACGATTTACCGGCCTCTGTGTTTCCTCCCTCCTACAACATGAGTCTCTTCAAGACCCATGTTAACTCCTTCCTTTCCTCAAAAAGACCCTCCACACAGCATCCTCAAAGATGACATAGGCCCTGAGGGAAATTATTTTCCTCAGGGCCTCCTGTGTGGAGTTAATGTAAAAAAAAAAAAAAAAACTAATACCTAACAATAGTGAAAATCAAAACAAACAATTCACTGCACTGCATTATCAACTTAATTAACTTACACTAACGAAAAAATATATAATGTCTTATCACTATAAATGTTTTTATATCATGTTTATATTTTTGTAAAGTTCTTATTTCATAATGTTTGTGTCACACATAATGTCTTATCACTGTAAATTCCCTCTTGGGGAACGCAGAATGCGGGCTTTGACCGGTGTCATCTTTCTGTGTGCGCGGGGGCGGCGGGACGGGAAGGGCTGCGGGGGCGGGGTGTGCAGCTCATAGTGCAGAGGCCACCAGATGACTCTTAATTTCTCTTTCTTTCTGCGAAAGGCTGGTCCAGTGGCCGAAGCAACGGACAGGTCATAACGGTCATAATATATACGGTATGACGGCGGCAGCGGGGGTGCAGACTGCAATGTTGGTGCGGGGTAGGGGAGGGGCACCCCTTGGTTACCCAATAGCCGAAGGGATGGTCACATCTGGGGAATGTTCGATCCCACTCTGGGCTTTGAAGCACTGCATTTAAAATGTTTCTTATAATTAACCATATTGTTCGGTACATAATATTAAAAACTCATTATACGTCCACACTATTCACATAAAAATTATTTTTAAAGCACTTTAGCAATTTTCACACAATAAGGTACATTTTTTGATACTTTTAAGGGCACAAAATATAAAATATCCCTCTTAATTAGTAGAAAATAACGAGACCGACCAAAAACACGCCAGGCTGCTCCGAGAGCCCGACAAGCCGCTTTTAAAAAAAAAGGAATACCAACTTAAAAAAACTTTAAAAAAACACAAACTTTAAAAAAAAAGGAATACCAACATAACACAATAACCAATTAATGTAAATGGCCGCCATCTCATACAACGAAAGCCCATTTTCATTTTACGTAAATGAAATTTTGAATGCAGTATTTTCCATCTCCCCGAATGCAAATATGTAGTAGTCTTTAATAGTAATTGGTTAATCAAAAGGTTTTTTCTAAAAAATATTCGTATTAAGCGTATCCAACAATTTCGAAAGTTTACCGAAAATATTTACTTTTCAGTATTTTCAAATGATTTTTAACAATAAAACGCTTATGTAAAATGAGTGTTTCGCATTTTTGGGTAAATCTATGGATTTTTAAAGATTTTGCGAGGGATTTTTTTTTATTTTTTGGCATGGCAACGCTGGTTATAGGTACCAATGGTTTGAAAAACATAATTTAAGGTTATATAGGAATGCCGTCTATTATTGACATCGAGTGCACATGAAAGACAAAGGTTGTTGCAATCATTCAAGTGAAAATGTATTAAGTCCAGATTAGATTAACTTACCGATAGCCTGATCGTTGTGTATGACAGCAGCCATAGGGTATTAGTTCATTTATGAGCCATTGCCATAAGCAAAAAGATCAACCATAAATATACCAACTACTATACTAACGCACTAACCATTAATCAACCAGTCAGTACTAACCGAGATCAACTCTGTCCTCTGTCATCAAATCAACAGAAAGCAACTGAGAACCAGTCTTGCCATGTGCCAAAAATGAAAAACCAAGTTTCAAAGGAAAAAAACCCTTGTTTTGAAAAATAATACATGTTTTTGGAAAACTTTTATTGAGAATATTAACAAGAACATAACATAACCTGGGCAAAAGATTTATAATGCTTTATTAAAACCAATATATTTTTTAAATTTTACATTGTGCAACAAAAAAAAATAACAATTTTTTTTACCGTTATCAAGCTTATTAAGCGGAACTCCATTTTCATTTAAATATGTTAAAGTATTGAAATATATTTTATTTTTTTCAAAAACATGAGAAGAGGGAGAATAACTTCTCCCACCACTCCAATAATTTTTTTTTTCTACATTTTACAGTAGTTAACGTATTGCACTAAAATTGCATGATATTAAAGTTCCAAAATTACATTCCTCACTCAAAAGTAATATATTGTTAGTAACTGGTAAAAAAAATCCATGGGGAGTAAATACTATACTCTACCATAAAAACCTTGCAAACGTGGTAAAAACTATGGATCTGGCAACACTTATAACAATTGTCTTGAGACTTCAAAATTGACTAAAAACATCCGGATGGGACCCTGCCAGAAGTGGAATGCTGCCACAGTGTTACCGAAGCTCCCGATTTTTCGGGAGATCTCCCGATTTTTCACTTCATCTCCCGATCTACCGGAATGGCATCAAAATCTCCCGATTTTTCGAAGTTCTGAGCGAATTCGTTTCTCCCCGTTTCTTTGATTATTTGACCGGCAACTAATTGAGTATGGTTAAAAAAAATTCTTAAGATTCGGGTATTTAATAGAATAATTACAAAAAACCGCAATCTAAGCATATCTCCATTATAGACCCATGCAAACCGATCATCTATGAATTATGAGGTGGAATTTATAATTTATTACCTAACGCCTCTTCGAATCAGAAGGTTTTTCAGTACTTTGTTCTATGAACTTAATTTTTTTTTTATTGTGACCACCTCAGACCCTGATGCAGGCGCAGGTTCGAGTAGAAGTATTGCTAAAAAAAGTAATATTCCCAATATTATAAAAAAGAGTGGAAAATTAAGTCCGATTATGCAGGTTGGCCTGCTCCTAGCAAAAAAGTTGCAACAAGGACATCAACATTGCCTCTGGAAGAGATGCTCTAACAAGGCGCTCTAACTCTTTTCATGTCCTGATTGAAACTATTCTTCTCCTCGAAAAAATAATTAAAACGGCACTAGCTAACTAACAAAATATGAAAAACCTTTTTCATGTCCCGACTGCAATTATGTTGTACAAAGGAACTTCTTAAAAATCATTTGCTGACTCACAGTGACATAAAACCGTTTACATGTTTCTACTGCGACTATTCATGTTCTACAAAGAGGCATTAATTACATATTTACCGACAGTGGACAAAAACCATTTTCTTGTCCCAAATGCAGTTATACAAGTTCTCAAAAGGAAGATTTAAAAATCCACAGTAAAATTCACGGAAGAGAAAAACCTTGTTCATATCCTGACTGCAACTATTCGTGTTCTCAAAAGGGATATCTAAGAAGTCACTTGTTGACTCGTGTAGAGAAACCTTGTTCATATTCCGGCTGCAACTATTCTTGTACTACGTAGAGAAATCTAAAAATCACATGTTTACCCACAATGGAGAAAAACCTTTTCATGTCCCGACTGCAACTATTCATGCGCTACAAAACTGTATCTAAAAATTCACATGTTTACCCACAGTGGACAAAAACGTTTTTCATGTCCCGACTGCAATTATTCATGTTGTACAAAAGAATTTCCTAGAAATCATTTGCCGACTAACAGTCACAAAAAAAAACATGTTTATCCACAGTGGACAAAAACCATTTTCTTGTTCCGAATGCAGTTATTAAAGATCGCGAAAGGAAGTTTTTTTGCAGTTATTAAAATCCACAGCGCGATTCATAGTAGAGAAAAGCCATTTTCATCTTCTGAGTGAAACTATGCATGTACTACGAAGATAAATCTAAACAATCGCAAGTTTTCCCTTAGTGGAGAAAAATCTTTTTCATTTCCCGATTGACACTATTCATGTTATCGCAAGGAACATCTAAAATATCACATATTATCCCATAGTAGACAAAAACCTTTTTCGTGTCCCGACTGCAACTATTCATGTTCTCAAAAGGATGTCTAAGAAAGCACTCGCTGATTCACAGTGGAGAGAAACCTTTTTCAAGTCCTGGCTGCAACTCTTCATGTTCTTCCCTTGTCAAGAGAGCCTTTATAGCCAAGAACAGTTGATGATGTAAATCTTTCGCTTTTGAAGACATTATAGTAACTCACTTTAACAACACTGACTACAGCAATTTGTGTTTATGCGTATTTCGTGTTTAAAACACTAACGAATACTGACAACAAAAATAAAATAAAATTACTTACAATACAGTCGAGGGATTCCCTGTAAAACTTTAACGAAAAGGCTTGCCAACTTGGATATTCCCTAGTTTTTTATTAAAAAAAAAAACATGTTACGTTACGCGTTTTTTGACTCTCTTTCCTGCCGCACCAATAACGCACAGTAACGTTAAACAAGACCCCCCCTAAATTGCGTTACTTACCTAATACTTGAACGGCCCCCAGTCGAAGTTTCACAAAAATTTGTGCTGAGTTTTCAAACGTAAAGTAAGTCCCCGTTGAACGTTAGGGAAAATTGCGTTATTCCACGGGAACAACTACAATAATCGTATTGATGGCGCTGCTTATGGGTTTTTTTCATTTGTTGTTAAGGTTCTGCTTCGGAATAATAAAAGGGATTCGGAATATTAACAAAGGAAAAATTTGATTATAATAATTTTAGTCATCTCCCGATTTCTTCAAACTTCTCCCGTTTTCTCCCGATTTCTCCCGATTTTTAGGTGAAAATTCTCCCGATTTTGAAATTTTGGGTTCGGGAACACTGTGCTGCCATCACATGACTGTTTTCGCTCGAGGCTAGTCGCGTTCTGAAGTTAGTGATCCGTTTCTTCATGAGTGCTCGGAATCCGGGAACTCGCCCTTCTTCAAACATCTCGGTGGCACTGCAGTACCAGGACAACCCAAAAAGCGTTCGATACGAGTTGTTGTACTGTACTTCCATTCTTTTTAGTGATGCTTTCTTGAAGTTGGTCCATAGCTCCGAGGTATATAGGCTCGTGCAGTACGTGTTAAAAAGTTGCCTTTTTGCAGCTGGGCTGCACTTGTTAAATCTTCGAGAAATCATATTTGCCCTTATGCACAGTGATCTTCTCTGTCGCTCAATATCCGAGTCATCGCTGAGGTCCGCTGTTATGATGTGTCCCAAGTATTTGACCTCGATTTTTTTTGTTATTTTTGTGTCGTTTAGACTGACGGGTAATACTTTTATGGTGCCTGCGCCTGACTTGAATACGAGCAAAACAGACTTAGTGGGTTTATAGACCATGTTATATTCGGCAGCGTATTCTTCACATATCTTTAACAGCTTTCTCAGTCCTTTTATGCTTGGTGACAAAATGACCATATATCTGCGTATGCAATATTATTTACACAGTTATTTCCCAGGTGACAGCCTACATTTGCCGAGGTGAGTTTCTCGCTTAAATCGTTCATATAGACGTTAAATAGAATAGGCGATAAACTTCCCCCTTGTCTGACGCCGCATTCCATATTCACTGGTGTTGACATTTTATTTTTCAAATAACTTTAAATTCATTTTTATAAAACGCGCTATTTTGTGTGCACGAAAGTTTAGTTTTGGGAAGCCTAAAGTCTCCGCGTCTTCTCGTAGGATAGTTGTGAACATTTTCGTGAAACATAATGTTACTCTTCAGATAATTTGGTAGCATATTATTTTTCAGTTTGTAAATCATTGTTAATACATTATATGTTATATGTTGTTTTGTCGTCATCATATTTAGATTTTGTAACATAATTTTGACTCTTGTAAACATATTGTATTTTAAAATCATCCTCATCCCCCTATTTTGTATAACCTGTAGTTTATTATTTTGGGCTTCGTTACATAGGAATAAAACACTAGAACAATAATTTAAATGCGGAGTTACAATAGAATTGTAAACAAGGCGCGTTGTCTTGAGATCCAAGTTATTTCTGATCCTTTTTAAGAATCCAACTTTTTTAGCAATTTTTTTTGTTATGTATTCTAAGTGTTCGTCGAATTTTAATTTATCATCCAATATTACACCCAGATATTTAATACTGCTAACCCTTTCTATGTTTTCGTTATCGATTGTTAGTATTGCCTGCTCCTTTCCGCCTAGGCTATCCACAATTAAAAACTTTGTTTTCTCAACATTCAATTTTAATTTGTTTTGGTGAAGCCAAAGCGCTACATAATTTAAATCAGTTTGTATTTTTTCAATGGCGTCCTGTAAATTTTTACTGGCAATGTATAACAATGTATCATCAGCAAATAGTTTAATTGCACAATGCTTTAACACTTTGATAATATCATTCATGTATATAATAAACAACAATGGACCTAAGACAGATCCCTGCGGAACGCCTTTATTAGTACTATGTGGTTCAGATGTTTTACCACCATATTTTGTAATTTGTGATCTTTCTGATAGGTAATCAACAAACCACTTATTTTCTTTACCATTAATTCCAATATTACTTAATTTTTTTATTAATCTATCTCTGTCGATTGTTTCAAATGCCCGCTTTAAGTCTAGAAATACTGCAATAATTTTATTTTTTTTATCTCTAAAATTTTTCCACTCATCTATTACATAGTTAATAGCGGTTTCACAAGAACATTTATTTCTAAAACCAGATTGTTGTGGAACTAATATCTGCTTGGCCTCAATATATTCTGTTAATTGCTCCTTTACAATGTATTCCAGTATTTGTTCATATTTGGGTAAACAATTGATCGGCCTATAGTCGTCAAATTTTTTTGGGTTATCAATTTTCGGGATAGGAGTTATTACAGACGTCTTCCAAGTTTTGGGGAATACTCCACTATTCAAAGATTCATTGATAATTTGGACCATCGATTCGCCAATAATATTTATAGAGTCTTTGATTATATTTATTGTAATACCATCTGCAGATTCCTTCGATTTCATATTACTCAACACCCTCTTTAAGTACGGTAAATCCACATTTTTAAACTTAAATTCTTTATCAGTGCGTATAGGCTCGTCTAGTTGGTTCTCAGGATGTTGTGGAATACTTTCGATTATAAGATCTATGCTCGAAATAAAATGCTTGTTAAATTTAGTCGCTATCTTCTCTACTTCTTCTTCAGTTCCATCTGGGAAATCAATTGACTTTACAATTTCTTTTTGTTTACCCTTTATGATTTCTTTTAGTGTTATCCAAAGTTTTCTTGGTTCATTCTGTTGTGTTTCTAATTTTTGCTTATAATAATCGCATTTATGTTGTTTAATTTGTTTGGAGTATATATTACGAACTTTTTTATATGCATATTGATGGTTCCAATTTTGCCGCTTTATATGCATTATCTCTTTGTTGCTGAAGGTTGTGTAATGGTTTCGAATACCATTTATTCGTATTTTTAAACTTAACCCTTTTCATTGGCATAATTTTATTGACTGCTGTAGTCAAAATATTGACGAAGTTTTCTGCTTTGTCGTTTAGGTTATTTGATTCGGTAACTTGAGAAATACTATTTTGTAAAGTTTCACAAAATTTTGTTTGATCATATTTACTTTTATCTCTATATGTAATTTCCCTTGATTCATTTTTAATTATACTCGTTTCAAATATTGTTAATATATTTTCGTGGTCTGATATTTTTGGAGTATCCACAACATTAACATTCAAGTAAAAATTATTTGTAATAACTAAATCAATAATGGTTGCTGATGTATTTGATATTCTAGTTGGTTTGGTCACAAGTTGTTTCAGTCCTAGATTATTTACTAAACATTGAAGTCTATTACTGCAGGTATTTTTGACTTTCATGTCAATGTTAAAGTCACCGGTAACATAGAACATATCTTGATTTTTCATGTTTTTAGTACACCAACTTTCGAAGAAATCCAAAAATTTTGAATGGCTTTGGTTTGGTGAGTGATATAATACAGCGTATGTTCCTTTAATCAAGTTTTTTCTTATTTGTACTGCCAGTATCCATGTATTTTTTTCATCAAACACTTCATTTGATATTATTTTAAAAGATATATTATTTTTAATAATCATAACGACTCCTCCCGTATGCCGACTAAATGAATCGCATCTTACAGAAATGATACTTCAGAATCGTAAATATCACTAGTTATACACGTTTCACTTAACATTAAAATTTCTGGTTTGAGTTCTTGTAATAATACTTCAATTTCATTTAAATGAGCCAAAAGACTTGAAATGTTTAAGTTGTATATTGTTGCTTTTCTTTTTATCCTAAAAAATCAATTTTTCTCTTCTCCGATTCTATATTTCTTTTGTAAATAGGACACTCCTTGCTCCATGCATGGTGATTATCATTTAGGTGTAATGAAAGTGTTTTTCAAAAAAAATGATTTGTGTTTTCCAAAAAAAATTACGGATATTGCGGTCGAAAATTTATTGTTATTATTAGAGAATCATGTAGGTATAAAAAGAAATGTGTTCAAGGAACGCGAATTTTTTTTTGCTACGAAACAAAAAGTTACAGAATCCGTGAATGATTTTATAGCGCGATTACGGAAGCTGGTTAGATTTTGCAAATTCGAAGACAGACTAGATCATAATTTAAAAGATGTTTTTGTCACCGGTCTTCAAATGGGTCGTATTAAAGAAAAAATATTTGTCGAGGCGGAAAACTTTTCATTAAAAAAAGTTTTAGAGTCTGCTATTGCGATGGATTCGTTTCATGTAATTAATGAGCAAATTAATTCGGAAAGTGTAAATCAAGTTGCTAAAAATAATAATCGGAACGAATTGTTACCGACGGGGAAAATTTTTCAGGCCTACAGATAAAAATGTTACATTGTCCAGACCGAAGTCAATAGACCGCGCGTTGAGATGTAAATATTGTGGGAGGGATCATGAATCGGTAATATGTAAATTTAAAGACGCGACATGTTATAAATGCAATCGCAGTGGTCACATAAGTAAAATTTGTCGCAGTGATAATAAAGAAGTTATATCTTCTGTGTTTGTGAACGCGCAGGGAAATTTTAAAAAAAGTTATGGATAAACACAGTGTATTCAATAGAGCCAATATTGTGCAAAATCTTAGTGAATAATATTGAATTCATGGGTTTACTGGATACAGGAGCGGCAGTTTCGATTTTAACAGACAGAGTACAAAATACTTCAAACAGTTGGATTTTAAACCAAAGGATTTAACCTTAACGGGTTACGCTAAATGTAAGTTGAATATATTGGGTTGTATTTTATTAACAGTTGATTATAACGGTTATAGGGAAGTGTTAGAATTTTGCGTTGTAAAAAATGGAACAACTAATGTTCTAGGGCGTGACTTTATAAAAAGTTTAATATTGGATTTACGGGGTTACAATCCACTGCAACCCAGGAGGGTAGTGATATTTTTTCTCACAATATAGTTGAGAATGATAGAAATGAATGGGACAAATTAATTCGAAAATTCCCGGAGGTTTTTTCGGAGAAATTAGGTAAATTTAATAAAAATAAAGTGCATTTGAAATTTAAAGAGAACGCCGAACGAAAATTCTGCAATCCGAGAAATATACCTTTTGCTTTCAAAGCAAAGGTTGAAACGGAATTAGGCCGTTTGCAATCGGAAGATATTTTAGTTCCGGTAAATTATAGTAAGTTTGGAAGGAAACTAAGGTCTAACTTTAACAGTTTTGTTCCGAGAGGGGGGAGAGATAAGGATAATAAAATTAATAAAGAAACTAAAATTAAAATTTCTAAATGTCAGGAAAATCAGAAATATTATTATAAGAGGAATAATTAAGAATCGGTAGGTTTTTCGTTTTTTGGTTTAGACCAAAACAAGGATAAATGGGTACAAGGTAAAATACATAAACAATTAGGAAAAAAATTGTATTTAATTGAGGATAATTTAAATGGAAAACTTATGTATTGGAAAAGGCATTTTGATCAGTTGTCAAAATTGAGTGTGTCATGGGAAAAGAATACCAGCAATCCTTATATCGCGTCTGAGACGAAGAGACTGTCGTATGATGATTACGATGTCTTCAGCTTTGTGCCGGATGACAATCTAATGGGTGATTCTCCTTTTACTTCCAGCTCCAGTGATCCGGTGGCTTCCACGTCGGGAAATTGGAAGGACCGATTACGACCACGGACACATAGATGAGTCAATGAAGACAGGACTCAGCTCTCGACTCAACATGAAAATGAATTACTTACTGTAAATAATGAATATGTAATAATAATAATTTGTATGTATTGTAATTATTATTATCATCATCATGTTGTCTTCAGATTTAAGTGTGGAGGGATGTGGTGAACGTTTGTCTTGCGGTATGAAAGAAACATGCGTGTATGAGTGAGACAACATGAGGAACGTATAAAAGGGTGTGATTGTTGTCTATTCGTCCTCTTACCATCAGACTTCCTAAGAATTACCATTGTACCTTATCCCGGAATAAACATCACGAGACTACCTACGTCTTCTTATTGTATTGAAACCCTGTACTGAGATCATCATATACAGAGGAATATGGATCCATCAAAGGGAGTCCAGATTATTATGGGAAATAATAGTTAAATCAGCACAAATAAAAGGGATTTGGTTGGCTTACTGTGTCAAGAGAGTTTCTATTGGAGTCCCATGTGAGGGGTCCTGCTTCGTCGCATTCTTAGAGCACGCCAAAATGGCGGTTTCCAGAACGTTTGTTAGACGCGGCTCGCGTCGGTACAAACACAGAAACGACAAGAGTGGGATGTCTACACTTGGAGCGCTCGCGGCTGAGAGTGGCGGCCGCGCTTGGCTTGCGCCGCGGGCCGAGCCCGCCGGCTTGGGTCACCTGAGGCGCGGCCGGCGTGCGCGTGAACGCACGCCATTAGCGTGCTCTTTCGGCACTGATTTCAATTGAGTCGGCAGTTTGAATACTAAAATGTGTATCATAACAACACATCCGCGGAGAGATTTTTTTTGCGGCTAATGTGTTTTCAGCGCGAACGAAAAATGCGCAGGCGCACTTCCATCGCCACCTAACGATTATGAATGAAAACAAACAATTTAATAAGTACGCTACATAAAAATACATTGCTGCCAGACGATGTAAAATGCATTATAAAGTGTGCCGAGGAAGAAAGCTAATAGTTGGTGTTTTAGTGAATACGAGGTTTATTCATATTGCTGCAGCAACACACATTGGTCGTGCTGTTGTTTTTTTAGTAAGGCTGGAAGAATTTAAAATACGTTTAAAAATTACACATTGCGTATCGACGGCCGAAAGACATACACCAAAAAAATCATTACTTTGACTTGCGTTGACAAGTCTCGGCATTCTGGACAAACGAGAATGGTATCCATAATTAATAGAATGTTGATTAATGAACAGCAATGCGTTATTTCATAGTATACGGGAAGGGATGTTGAACTGGATGAGTTGTAACAATGCAGGTGTGTCAGTAATACAGTTGATAATTTTGAATGTGCAAATTAGATCAGAGTCCTTTTTAAGTTTTTCTAAAGAAGAAATGTTTAAAGTTGGTTCAATTTTATTATAAGAGTACTCGCCTCTTACAAGTTCTAACTTCCAAGCAATTCCTATTAGGAAGCGATGTTATACGGATTCGATGTGACAAATGTGGACGGCATAGAAAGGAGACCAAATGACACTAGCATATTCAAGGTAAGGGCTGACCAGCGAACAGTAAAGAGTTTTAAGTGTACTTATATAATTAAAGTCAGAGGTAAGAGAGAAACACTTTTTATTTAATTTATAACAGATAACTTTGAAAAAAATTTTAACACTATTTAGTTTATAATCAAACTAAATAGGTTTTTTGGTTGTATAAAACGACAAAATTTTGCACTTATCAACATTCAGTTCCATGCAGTTAATTTTAAACTAATCATTAAATCAGGCGTAGGGAAACTGCTGCCCGCGGGCACTTCTGGCGCGGCCTGCTGAAAGAACCACAAAAAATTACACAGAACGGGATGATTTTTACACGGTTTTTCAGATGCATTTTTAAGACGATATTGAAAAAGTGCGTTGTGTTATCTGAGTTTTGAAAATAAACTCATTCCATGTAAATTATTTTCAAAAGTTAAATAAACATAAACTTATATACTTGTTCTAATCCAGAAAAACCCTTCACTTAATCTGAGTACAATTTAATTTAAGCCTATGGACTAGTGGACTCCTATGCAGACTCATCCTTAAGGTAAAACCAATCTTGTGTTCACAATGCAAATTCCTGTTGCGGATTTATCTGCTAACGCATTTCGAAGGAAACCGTTCTTGCATTCCAACTGCAAAAAATCGGAGGAAAACCATTTTGTTGTTCGAGACGCAGTTTAATTAAAGCTGGAAACTAACAATCCAATTCGCTCTAACGGTAAAACCAGTTTTGTGTTTAAAATGCAATGAAATAATTGCAAGTTTGGTTTCATCTGCTTACGCATTTTGTAGAAAACCCTTCTCGTTTTTTAAGTGCATTTATAAAATTCTACTTGCTTTTGTGCTAATAGTATTGGAGGAAAGGCATTTTCATGTACTGAGTGTAGTTTTAATTCTCCTGTAACTAACACCAGTTCTGTGTTAAGAATGCATCGAAAAAATTGAGGTGTAGTTTCGTTTTTTGACGCATTTCTCGCGTTAGAAGTGCATAAATAAAATTCTAATTGCGTAAGTACTTTGTGTTGCCAGAAAATGGTAGAAAGCCATTTTTATGTTCTGGTGTAGTTTTAATTCCCCGCGTACAAACTCACTTTAAAATTAAAACCAATTCTGTGTTCAGAACGCAACGAAAAAATTCCAGGTAGGGGAAACCCCATCTGGAATTCCTACGAAACTTCCCTTGCTAACGCGTTTCGTAGGAAATCATTCTCGTGTTTGAAGTGCAGTTATACATTTGTAGTTGTATTTGTGCTGCCAGTATTGGAGTAAAGCTGTTTCACGTTCTGAGTGTAGTTTGATTTCCCTGCGTACAGATTCACCATGTAATGAAAACCAGTTCTGTGTTAAGAATGCAAAAAAAACATGCCAGGTGTGATTTCATCTTGTAATTTAATTTATAAAATTCTATTTCCGTAGTTTGTGCTGCCAGAGTTGAAGGAAAGCCATTTTCATGTTCTGAGTGTAACGTGTGTTTTAATGCAACGAAAAATTTCAGTTGCTTCAAAGTGGCTCCTCTGGACTTTTTTTTGTGATTTCATTAATAAAAACGTTAAAAAAGAAGCGGGGCCAAATAGGCTCCTTGGGGAATGCCGGACATTACATCAATATTAAAAGGATTTAAAGTTATTTATTTAAACCCTTTGTTTTCTATCAGAAAGGGTGGATTTAAATTTTATTTAAAACAAATTGTTTCTAATGCCTACAGAATAAAGTCTGGCCATGAAGATCGAGTCATTTACATTGTCAAACAAATTACTCAAAAGTGACTTTAGAAATTGGTTAAGTAAATTAAAATCACAAAAAAAAATCTAAAATGGTTGTCAACCGTTATATTATTTTAAACCAATAAATGAAGTACTCATTGTGTCACTTGTTATTGTTGTATGTTCCAGTAAGTACTTCGGAACAAGGAAATTAGATTTTTTAAATATTTTTTTATAGTTAGGGGCATTGAAACACACATATACATTACAATTTTTTTTTATTTATTAAATAACCAGTTTACAAAGTATAAAAATGTTCTTTACAAAATTAATTTCACTTTTTTTTCTTAGATTTTTAATATGTCTCTTGTATAGAACCGGACGCTTGTGATTAAAAGAGGTGCAAGCATCGAGATGATAAATATATTTGTATTTATAATTGATTATGATTTAAGGTACTTTAAAGAAATAGACAAATTTAAGAGTTACATTCAATACACTGGATATCACTGCTGAGATAATATTACTTATGAAGATGTATGGTTCACTGACTTGTGACGTTTTAATAGTCTCTTTTCAGAACAAGAATAGCTGCATAAGGAACATGAATAAGGATTATCTCCAGTATGTGTCTGCTTGTAACGATTTAAATTTCCCTTTTCAGAACATGAATAACTGCATAAGTAACATGAATAAGGTTTTTCTCCAGTATGGGTAAGCATATGAGGCTTTAATCGCTCCTTTTGAGAACACGAATAGCTGCATAAGGAACATGAATAAGGATTATATGCAGTATGAATAAGCTTGTGCCGAGTTAAATGTTGCTTTCGATAAAATGAATAGCTGCATAATGAACATTAATAAGGTTTTTCTCCAGTATGGGTAAGCATGTGAGGTTTTAATTGCCGCTTTTGAGAACATGAATAGCTGCATAATGAACATGAATAAGGTTCTTCTCCAGTATGGGTCCGCAAGTGACTTTTTAAATTTCCCTTTTGAGAACATGAATAGTTGCATAAGGAACATGAATAAGGTTTTTCTCCAGTATGGGTCCGCAAGTGCTGAGTTAAATATTGCTTTCGATAAGATGAATAGCTGCATAATGAACATGAATAAGGTTTTTCTCCAGTATGGGTACGCATGTGAGGTTTTAATTGCCACTTTTGAGAACATGAAAAGCTGCATAATGAACATGAATAAGGTTTTTCTCCAGTATGGGTCCGCAAGTGACTTTTTAAATATCCCTTTTGAGAACATGAATAGCTGCATAAGGAACATGAATAAGGTTTTTCTCCAGTATGGGTCCGCAAGTGACTTGTTAAATGTACCTTTAAAGAGCATGAGTAGCTGCATAAGGAACATGAATATGGTTTTTCTCCAGTATGGATTCGCATGTGACGATTTAAATTTCCCTTTTCAGAACATGAATAACTGCATAATGAACATGAATAAGGTTTTTCTCCAGTATGGGTAAGCATGTGCTGAGTTAATTGTTTCTTTTGATAACATGAATAGCTGCATAATGAACATGAATAAGGTTTTTCTGCAGTATGGGTAAACATATGAGGTTTTAATCGCCACTTTTCAGAACATGAGTAGCTGCATAAGGAACATGAATAAGGTTTTTCTCCAGTATGGGTCAGCAAGTGACTTGTTAAATGTACCTTTAAAGAGCATGAGTAGCTGCATAAGGAACATGAATATGGTTTTTCTCCAGTATGGATTCGCATGTGACGATTTAAATTTCCCTTTTCAGAACATGAATAACTGCATAATGAACATGAATAAGGTTTTTCTCCAGTATGGGTACGCATGTGACAATTTAAATTTCCCTTTTGAGAACATGAATAGCTGCATAAGGAACATGAATAAGGTGTTTCTCCAGTATGGGTCCGCAAGTGACTTTTTAACAATACCTTTAAATAACTTGAGTAGCTGCATAAGGAACATGAATAAGGTTTTTCTCCAGTATGGGTAAGCATATGACGTTTTAAATATTCCTTTGAAGAAGAACATGAGTAGCTGCATAAGGAACATGAATATGGTTTTTCTCCAGTATGGATTCGCATGTGACGATTTAATTGTACCTTTTCAGAACATGAATAACTGCATAAGGAACATGAATACGGTTTATCTCCAGTATGGGTCCGCAAGTGTCTTTTTAAATTTCCCTTTTGATAAGATGAATAGCTGCATAAGGAACATGAATAAGGTTTTTCTGCAGGATGCGTCTTCAGGTCCTTTGTTAGGTCTGAAAAAATAGTTAAGATTAATAAGTAGGTATCTTTAATGAAGACTGCAAATTATTAAAACGAATTCCGACAAATAAAAGATTACCTTCTGTCGAGGTAAAGTTTTTAGAGTGGTCTAAGCATTCCTTTTTAATATCCGGAAAAACAATGTCTATTTCGGTATAAGGAATTCCCCCTTCTTCTTCTCGGAGTCCTCGTTCTGTATTGACGAAAACAGTCTCCACATTAATGCTTCCTGGAAAAACAAAAAACAATAAATTGATATATCAAGACATGCTGAGTATTACTGACTTCGGTGCTAATCTAATGTAAGGAAACTATTTAAATTAATGAATTTTTGAGAAGTACTCGCCTCATACTTTGAATCGAATCAAAAATTATAGATATTTTAAATATGTATCTATGTTAGGTACCAAATTTGATTGATTGTTGTTATAATATAAAAAAAATAATGTTTGTAATGTATGAAAAATGAAAATTTGAATGAAAAAATTGTGGCACGCAAGCTGTTTGAAAACTGAATGTACTGGGACTGAATATATGGAACGGAGGAGCGGACGTGGAGAGTGGGAAGGCAGGGAAGGTTGTAGGGAACCCGGGAGGGGAAAGGACGCAGGAGTGGAACCACTGTGCCATCGCAACGCCCTTTAATTTCTGGGTCTTCTACTGCATGTCTCAAACGCTCACAGGGAGGCGTTGAGAACCTATGGACTAAATCCACCTGTATACACAAGACACAATGCAACTCACTAGTTGGCTGAACACTTTCGGCATACTGCAAACATTCCTTCTTTACATTCTGGAGGCTGATTTCAATATCCGTATACAGCATTTCAGTTGCGCCTTCCTCCAGGGACTCTTGTTCTGTCTTGACGGAAACAGTCTCTGGGTTGGAAAGATCCATGGTACTGCTGTGATCGGGTCTGGTTATGTGATGGTAATAGTTAGTAAAATAAAGTAGACCTGAAACTTAACAATAATTAATTAATCCCATTTGAGTAATACAAAGAAGCTCCAAACAGAACAGATGGAAAAAGTGCTCTTGAGCAATGACGTTATATATTGTAGACGCGTGGTAGAAATCTCAAAGTAGGAAGCTAAAAGCAAGGAAATTGCACTCATTGCACTGTTGTTGATTTCTAGTACTTTCGTACTAAACTCGATTCTTAAAAGCCAAAAAAATAATAATTTCAAACAATTTTTATTCCACTCTACCGTAGGTAATAATGTTGAAAAATACAACAAATATAATTTAATAAACAAATAATTTCACCTAAATAATGTTTTTACATATCGAATAGTTTCCATATAACTGTCATATAAATTGACAACACCTGTTGAAAATAAAACAAACTTTCGTGAGTGATGACGTCACACGATTCACCATACATACGGTGGTTTTCGGGGGATCGTGAAAAATTAAAACTTTGACAATTATTTTAACCATTAAAACTGGCTCTAAAAATAAAAATGTAGTCATTTAAGTTAGAATGCCATTATTCATAAAAAAAATATAAAAAAATTGGACTAGAGTTCCTTATTCTATGGATTTTTAAAGATTGCGAGGAAGTTTTTTTTATTTTTTGACATGGCAACGCTGGTTATAGGTACACTAATTGAAACCAGTTATTTGGAATATAATTTGAGGTTATATAGGAATGCCGTCTATTATTGATATCGAGTGCACATGAAAGACAAAGGTTGTTGCAATCAGTCAAGTCAAAATGTAATAGGTCCAGATTAGATGAACTTACCGATATCCTCATCGTTATATGTGTGACAGTAGCCGTAAACAATAACAAAACATCAGCTATCAGTATCAGCCATTGAGGTATATAAATAATAAATACACATCAATGCTATCAGCCATCAGAAAACGAGAAAACATCTGGGAACCAGTGTTGCCATGTCCCATAAACGAAAAACAAAGTTTCAGGGTTGTCAAAACCTTGTTTTGAAGAATAATAAATTTTTTTTTTCCGGAAAGCTTTTATTGAGAAAGGAAACAAGAACATAACAGTACCTATGTAAATATTTTATAATGCTTTATAAAAACCAATATGGTTTTTAATTTTACTTTGTGCAACAGCAGTGGCGGATACAGAAAAAAACTCAAGGGGGCGGCGTTAAAGATATCTTGAGCAGTGGCGTAGCTAGGGTCCACCTGACGCCACCCCAACAATCCTTTAGCCACCCCCCCCCCCCCCCCCCCTCCCCCCCCACCACCTTACGCTGCAATGTTGAAAAACTTATTTCTACTATAGCAATAATAAATACAGGTAGACCAGCAAATATTTTGTATAGCGTGTGCAAAGGGGGCGTTCGAGTATTACGTAACTCAATTTTTGAAGATTTTTGACCCCCCCCTACTCCATATACGTTACGTAACGCCCAAGTGACAATTTTTACTATTAAGTTGCGCAAAGTACTGGAAAGTCGCTTGAATACCTTTTTTCTTGTTATCGCGTTTGCGGTAATTTCTAACTTGTGCGTATATTATGTTTTCTTGTCTAGTCACTAAAAAAAAAAAAAAATTGTCAGCGAAAACATGTTTTTAGGCTTACTGTTTTATTTTAGCACTCTTTCTTTTTTATGTATCTTTGTAAAGCTGTTTGTTTTCCAAATAAAGATATTATTATTATTATATTGTTTATTTTTTTATTCATGTTGCCATTTATAAAAAAATTGGAAATTATTATTTTTTTTATCGGCCTTGTATTTCTTCCGGATATCCACAATTTAACACTGTCTTTCCTCATGTTCCGAATGCAGTTATACAAGTTCTCAAAAGGAAGCTTTAAAAATCCACAGTATGATTCACAGAAGAGAAAAACCTTTTTCATGTCCTGACTGCAACTATTCGAGTTCTCAAAAGGGATACCTAAGAAGTCACTTGCTGACTCATCGTCGCTTTAGTTCGTTTTACTCCAACAGACCATTTTTAGCGAAATTGAGTTAAGTATGCAGTAGTTCTCAGAAAGTCTTTATGTTTACAATGCAAGTGAAAAAAAAAATTTAAAAAAATTATGTAAGGGGTTTTCAAAACGCAGTTTGTCTTACATCCTCTAAAATGAAACAACATTTCGAGCGTATTCCTCCAACATCCACACGTTGGCCAAAAAGACCCCCTGTTTTCAAACCGGCCGTTTAATTAAATTTCATACAAATTTCTCCAACATCCAAGCTGTATCTTAGCCTACGTGTGAAATTTGAACTCTCGGTTCCGGGCGTATCTCTCTTACAGACCAAAGAGCCAATAGCGTCGCAGCTGAGAACCACGTGACCGCTCTCATTTCAAATATTTGGTCATTAGCCCCACGGCAGTAAACATCTTTACTTGTGATTTTGCTATTTACAAAGTTATTTTAGTGGTTTTCTGGGAGATTTCTCCACACAAAGTGCCTTATGATGTACACTGTAGAAAAGGATAAAAATTTCCAAGAAAAATATAGCATGTAATTAATTTTTCATTATTTTCTCAGCAAATTGTTTCAACTGGCCGTTCGTTACAGGGTGGTTATAATAACATTATACAATATATTATATTATTATTATATAATATATTATGTATACACTGTAATGAAATTAGGTTTTTTCAATTTTTCCTGTAATATTTCACTATATGTAATGTATTATGTATACAATTATCTATACATAATATATGTAGGTATACATAATTGTACACATAATATATAATCGAAATACCCAATGTTATTATAACCACTCTGTAACGAATATTTTATGCTTACGTAATAAGGACATTGAATGACTTTTTGTTTTGGTACATTTAGTGTGTAGTAGCTGTATGTTATTTATCTACCTATCCGTAATTATTAAAATTTTGTGTAAAAATACCTGCGTATGATATTTAAAACAATTAAAAGAATAAGGACGTTGAATGAGCTTTTGTTTTAAGCACAATTAATACCTAGTATTGGTATGTTTAACTACCTATAGGTAATTATTTAAATCTTTGTGTAAAATACCTATTTATGATATTTAAAACAATTATAAGAAAAAAAAAATTGAATGGGCTTTTGTTTTAAGCACATTTAATGCGTAGTATCGGTATTTTTATCTACCTATAGGTCCTATAGTTACGTGATTATTTAAATGTTTGTGCAAAATACCCATTTGTGATAGTTAAAAAACACAATTATTAGAATAATTTATTTACTATAAATTATTCTAATAAGGACTGATGTATTATAGTACCTAATATAATATATGTGACTATCTACCAAATCTTAGTGAAATCATTATTCTACTTTAGATACTTAAAACAAGCCAACAATTAGAAAAAGGTAATGAAGGAGTTCTAATTTTCGGTATATTTAGTTCCTAAAATATCTGTTTGTTTATCAACCTAATTTGTATGAAATTATTCTACTTATGATATTTAGAACAAGCCAATTATTAAAATAAGGAAATCAAATAGTTTTAATTTTCGGTTCATTTAGTTCCTAAAATATGTTTGTATGTTTATCAGCCAAATCTTTATGTAAAAATTCTACTTATGATATTTAAAACAAGGCAATTTTTAGAATAAGTACAATGAAGGAGTTTTTGTTTTGGGCACATTAATAGCTTCTTGTTTATCTACCTGTACCTAATTATTTAGATCTTCGTGTAAGAATGCCTACTTGTAATACAAAACACAATTATTAAAATAAAGGAGTATTAAAATAAAGGTGCATTTAGTACCTAATATTTATGTGTTTATCTAACAAACATTTGTGTCAGAATTCTACCTGAGATATTTAAAACATGTTTATTAGGTATTAGAATAAGGAAATGAAGAAGTTTTTGTTTTTGGTACATTCAGTATCTTATTTTAATCAACCAAATCTTCGTGTAACAATGAAAACATTTTTGGTATATTTAGTGCCTAAGATCAGTTGTATTTGTATACCTATAAATATCTTATTACTGAAATTAGAAATTGAAAGAATTGTACACTGAATGACAATGAAAGCATATCTATTATTTTATACATTGAGTTGCTAATATTTCTTATTTTTTTGTTTATTTCTTACCTATTCGAGTTTTATTTGGTTCAGAGCAATGAATTCAGAATGTCAATAAAAACTTTATTACTATTCGCACATTTTTAATGATTAGGAACCCCTTTCATTTGACTTTTTTACCTAGATCCATTCCCAGTCCCTTTATTCCAGCCGCTTTTGTAACCCTTCTAATAATTTGGCCCAACTAGGTGGTACTTCAAATATCGGAACACATTTGTTATGAAGCTAAATGTGGTTAGTGGTTAGGAATATTTTATGACCTCTTTTTTTACAAGGTCTATATTGTGTAATAGACGTAAATCGCGTCCCATGTGTTCGAACATAGGATCATTTTTAAAAAGAAGTCGTCGTACATTGTTTTAAATATTTCTAAAGAACTTGTATTTATCTATTGTGTTTCAAAATCCTTTGAGTTATCTTTTTATTTTAAAATGTTGGATACTACACTTCTGTTATCACGTCATGACGGCCTCCTGTGGTCGAGGGGTAAGGCTCTCAACTAGCGATCCGGATGTCGTTAGTTTCAAACCCAGCGTGCACAAGTAATTTTTATTTTGGTAGATTTGTATAATTTGGGGGGGGGGGGGCGGGTATGGGTACTACCATCCCGGGAACCATTTATTGGTTAACCAACATCTCTGCCATAGGTCACTCCAAGTGGTTCGCTACGTTTGGTGACTTAGCAAGGGTGCCCGAGTTCATGGGATGAAGTTCGTACAGGTCTTGACGTCTGATACGACTGCCCACCTGCTGCGTGGCGAGAGAGAGACTGGTTAAGGGAGGCCTTTTGACCTTTCCAGCCGGAATCTCCCGACTCTCGCCTTGCACCGCGATTGGAGGGATGGATTCGTATATCCGTCACTCCCGGACACACTGACCTCCAGATTCCAGATTCTTATCCACCCCTCATACCCTTTTTCTTCCCAAACGTTCCAGTCCTTACCTTCCTTAAAAAGACCCTCCAAAGAGTAATTATTATCCTCTGGGCCGCCTGTGTGGAGCTAATCTAAAAAAATATATATATTTCACAACTGAATCATTAAAAAAAGTATAATATGTAGGTATATGTGTTTTTTTTCTTTTTGTTTAAATAGTGAAATAACACAAATCAATACAAAAATATATATCATAAATATATATATATATATATATATATATATGGTGTATTTGCGGCACGTTCCAGAGTGGAAGATACTCTCAGTATCACCCTGATGTAAGACCGCCATTTCGAATTGAAGCATTGCTTAGAATGGCTTTAGACGTGGTTGGTGACTAGATTTGAATAGCCAGGTAATTACTAACCTTCATAACTGCTTCCTCTTCCCACTAAATCCAGCCTCACAAAATGGGGTATGCCATAGCCTGCCTGGGTCCAGGCGGTTGGGAGCAGTTGTATTAACATAAAAATAAAATCACGTAAATCAATCCAACCTTTCGGGTCGGATCATACTAAAGCTCGGATTTATACGCCGATATATGATAAAAATTATATGTGGATAATTTGAATAGCATTGTTTTAGTGCAAAAACGCTTTACAATATACATATTTTTTACATTAGCTCCACACAGGAGGCCCTGAGGAAAATAATTTCCCTCAGGGCCTAAGTCATCTTAGGGTATGCTGTGTGGAGGGTATTTTTGAAGAAAGGAAGAATAGGAAGTCCTGGGATGGAAAAAGGAATAAGGGGTGGGTAGGAATCTGGGGGTTTGTGTGTATAGGAGTGACAGGCTTAAGAAACCATCCTTCAAACTGCGGTGCAAGGCAATGGGGTCGTGAGAGTCCGGCTGGAAAGGTTCAAAGGACTCCTTCACGCAGTCTCTCTTGATCCGGCCCGCACGCAGCAGGTGAGCAGACTCATCTGCCGCCAAGACCTGGACAAAGCTCACCCCATGAACCCGGGAACCTCTGCTAAGTCACCAAACGTAGCGAATCACTTAGAGATACCTTTTTTTCTTACCATAGCTCCACACAAGAGGCCCTGAGGAAAATAATTCTCCTCAGGGCCTATGTTATTTTTGGGAAGGAGGTAGAAGAAAGTTGTGGGAAGAAAAATCTGGGGGTCAGTGTGTCAAGGAATGACGGACGTAAGAATCCATCCCTCCCCACTGCGGGTAATGCAATGTTCCGAGAGTCCTGCTGGAGAGGTCTACAGAGCTTCCTCAACCAGTCTTTCCCGATCCGGCCTGCCATGCAGTTAGTGGGCAGACGCATCCACCGCCAAGATCCGGACAAAACTCACTAAGTCACCAAACGTAGCGAACCACTTGGGGTGACCTATGGCAGAGGTGTTGGTTATCCAATAAATGGTTCCCGGTGCGGTGGCACCCATACCCGCCACTCAAATAATAACGATGAATAAACGTAGGACCTTTCTTATAACTAACGGTTGATGACTTGATTCATGAACGATTGCATTTACTGTGCTGCTCGTCAATCAACAATCAAACATGCAATAAATTAATCGATGAGCATATTGCCACCTGAAACATTATTTAATAAGTATGATTGTCTGAAAACATACGTTTTCATTGATGATTTAACGATGTTATTATTTAACAAAAACTTACTCTTGAAATTTGGTTCCCAAACAAATAACATATTAGGTATTTCTAAAAAATTGTCGAATGCTCTAAGAAACTATTTAAAAATCACATCCGAATATTTAGGTCTCACCGCGAAAACATAGGACACATACATCCATAAGTATTAAAGTTCAATTAATTGAAATGCTTTCCGATCTCCCTGTAATACCAAGCACGTTAGATAAAGTAACTTCACGCAAGAGTACGCGCTCTTGTCTAACATCCAGTGTCCTTTGTCCAATATCCAACTTTCGCAAACAAGAATTCGTCACTTTGGCCAACATCCAAATTAAAAACGTGTTTTCTGCGTAATTTTATACATTTAGAACATATTGTACTTAAAAAAAACAATTTGTAATACTTTAACACATTTTAGTAGACTTACAATTTAGCTAATTTAATTTTATATGCCTTTTTCGTAAAAAAAACTTTAAAGCGCTGTTTCTCACGATTTACGTTTTGGTCTGTTGGAGTAATACGAACTAAAGCGACGTCATAGTAGAGAAAAATCTGTTTAAAGTTACAACTATTCATCTAATAACTACAACTATTCATCTAATACGAAGACGAAAATCTAAAAACCACATGTTCACCCACAGTGGACAAAAACCTATTTCATGTCCTGTGCATCTATTATTTTTCTCGAAAAAAAAACTACAACGGCACTTGTTGACTCACATTGATTAAAAACCTTTTTCATGTCCCGACTGCGACTATTCATGCGCTACAAAACGCTAACTAAAAATTAACACCTTTACCAAAAGTGGAAAGAAACCTTTTACATGACCCGACTGCAATTATTCATGTTGTATAAAGGAACTTCTTAGAAATCATTTGCTGACTCACAGTGACATAAAACCTTTTACATGTTTCTACTGCAACTTTTCATGTTCTACAAAGAGGGACCAAAAAATGCACATGTTAACCCACAGCGGACGAAAACCATTTTACTGTCCCGAATGCAGTTATACAAGTTCTCAAAAGGAAGGTTTAAAAATCCAGTGTGATTCACAGAAGAGAAAAACCTTTTTCATGTACTTATATCCAACAATTCGTGTTCTCAAAAGGGATATCTGAGAAGTCACTTGCTGACTCATAGTGGAGAAAAACCTTTTTCACATTCAAACTGAAACTATTCATGTACTACAAAGAGAAATCTAAGAATCACATGTTTATCCACAGTGGGAAAAAACCTATTTAATTCCCTGACTGCAACATTTATTTTTCTCGAAGAAATGCCAGAAAGAATAACTGGCATGAGATCACTAGAATGGCCGCGACTTTGCTTGTAGGTTAGTCATATATGTGCCAGACAGAAACGTATAAAATACGATGACGCGGACGCGCGCGCGTGCTACAAAAGAAAGTATAACTACTCGATTTTTTAACTCAGAATCGACGAAAGAAGCGAACGAATAGCGTGCTGGCTGACGGCTCCGCAAGGGAGGGGGGGGGGCGCGCATTTTTATTTCTGTTGCAAAAACATTTAATTTATATTGCACAGTGGCGTATCCGCCACTGTGCAATATAAATAAAATGTTTTTACCAAAAAAATCGCTCAAATTAAAGTTTTTATTCAATATTTTACCGTTATCAAACTGAAATTAAAATTTCTCCATTTTAAATTAAACATCATGTACTTTACAATATAAAAAAAAAATTCAAATCCATTAGAAGACGGAAAATAGCCTTTCCCACAACTCCAATAATTTATTTTTTCTACATTTTACAGTAGTTAGCGTACGTACCTAATTCAAGATGCATGATTATTACCGGTACTGAAGTTCAAAAATTACATTCCTCACTTAAAAATAGTATGTTTTTGGTAACCGGTAAAAAAAACATTGTAAAAAAAATACTACAAACGACCGTAAAAACCTTTGCAAAAATGGTAAATATTATGCATCTGGCAACACTGATGAGAACTGTCTTGAAACCAGTGATGCCATGTCTTGAAAATCAAATAAAAATATGTTTCGGGGAAAAAATATCATGTTTCATCATGTTTATCATTTTCATGTTTTGAAGGATAAAAAACATTTTCGTCAGCGTTTTATTGAGAATTTAAAAAATAAAAAAACGGTTCATGAGTAAATTATCCTAAATGTTTTATGAACTATCGTTTTATAATGTCAGTGAAGGTGCCATGCATAAATATACCAAACCACCCATGTGCCATGCTTTGATTATATAATGTCTAGATAGAGCGCTCGAGCGATGAAACGCCAAAAAAAATATCAGCCAACTGTTGGCTCATAAGCTCGCCCTGTCCCCCTGTCCGCTCAGTGCTCAGTGGCGATACTATCGTTGTGCGGTAAACACGTGTTGTGTGACATTTGAAAATGACGATTTGCGCTATTATTATCATTTGTGTGCAGGAATTACAAAGGACGATTGAAAACAACTATAAATGTTACCTATCATCGGTAAGTCACCTTTAAACAACCATTTAGTTAAAGAAACAATTCAGTTTTAATAGTGTAATTTGGTCTGACAGTTTGGTCTTAGGACTACGCCATTTGACACCATGTTTACAGGGTTGCCTTTTCTTCAAATAAAATTTTCCCAAGAGTGCGTTGTTAATTTTAAAATAGGTTTTTTATAATTACCCAAAAGTACTCTATCTTACTAATATTACAAATGCGAAAGTTTGTATGGATGGATATTCTTTCAGTGTTTTACCTTCATTAAAAACTGTCACAAACTTTACTGTCAATCTCTTCTAAACGAGTCAGTCGGTATAAAACACAAAAAGTGCCTTTCTTAAAGAAACTTAAGTGAAACTATCACCATCAACAACATTTAAGCAAATATCCATCTCGAAATCACCTGTTTTTTTAATAAATCACGATGAATACACAGTGCATCGTATGTGAAAAAAATATTGACAGTCCATCGGAATTTATATCGTGTAGTGTTTGTAATAATAACTACCATCTTATTTGCGCTGATATAGTGGAAACCCCACGCCGTGGTGCAAGAAATTCACAGTGGAGATGCAAAAAGTGCCCAAAAATTGTTAAAAATAACAAAACCAAAACGTTGTTTGAGGTTGCAAATGATCAAGAGCCATCTATTGTAAAACACACTAAACAGACATTACAAACACCAAAATCTGCAAACGCCCAGTCAACCGGCACAGAAAACTTACAAACTTCATCCACAGATGGAGGAAATCAAAGCCTACTTACATCCGATCTATTCAAATTGGAATTAAACATCTTTAAAACAGCGATAATGAATTTTGTGGAGGAAAAATTTGAGTCGTACGCACAAAAATATGAATCGATCATGTCGCAAAACAAATAAATCATAAAATCAATACAATTCTTGTCGGATCAACACGACGAATTCAGAAAGCGCATAAATGACGTTGAAATATCACAGAAAAAAGTCTACACGGATTTACAAAGCCGCATCCAGGCATTGGAAACTGACGCGGAACAGAAAAACAGGGAAGCAAACTTAATGTCCCTAGAATTTCGCGGAATTCCTGAAATTCAAGAAGAAACGCCAGATAACTTAAAAGACATTATATTCAACATAAGCAAAACAACAAACTGCAGTCTAGGATCAAAGGACATTGAAGAAATCTACCGAGTTACGCGAAGGGAAAAACCTACTCAAACCAGGGATAATAAACCACGGACTGTAATTGTTAAACTAACCTCAGTAACGCATAAAGAACATTTACACTCTGCAATAAAAAAATTTAACCAAAGTGAAAATAAAGAAGGAAAAATGAATACAAGTGTTATAGGTATGTCAGGTCCCAGAAACCCAATATATGTTTCTGAACACCTAACTTTTCAAGCCAAACGTTTATGGTTCCTAGCCAGGCAGTTAGCACGGGAACATAGTTATAGATATGTCTGGACAAAGGCTGGGAGAATTTTTGTAAAAAGGGACGATAATTCGAGGCCAATACTGATTGATTCGGACCAAAAGCTAACGGACATTAAATGACTAGAAGGTACTGTTTTTTTTCTTATACTATTATTATTATTATTTTCAACAGAAAGCACTAAACATTTAGATCACTAGTAGATCATCCCATTTATCACCATAGTATACACTAAGTATTTCAAATTATTATTAATACCGTGCAATTTGAACCTAACACAAACATTATCTCCATCAACAAACACCAAACTTAAATTAAAATATTTTTATTGTCTAATCTCCCTCTTTGCAATTGTAAATATAGACCTAAAACTCAGCGATCCTAAGATAACATTTCATAATATATCTAAAATAAAATGGGTTTAAACGCTTATATGGAAATAGATAATTTTGGAGAGCCAAACAATGAATTTATCATAGAAGAAATTGATGAATTCAACGAATTTAATTGGAGCTTAAACAAAATCAATATCATACATCAAAATATCCGTACAATGGAAAATTTTGATGACTTTCTTTTATTTTTAGACAGTATTAAGTCAACTGCTAGATTTCATATAATAATCCTTACAGAATGCAGACTGAATGAATCATATTTCGCAAAACAAATTACAGGATATCATGAATATCACACAACACAAAAATTAAATCAAAATAGTGGAGTCGTAACCTACATTCGCGATGACATTCACTGTCAAGTTCAAGAAATTTGCATCAGTCAATCAAATTGTCTGAAGTTAGTAATTAATGGATATCTATGTATTTTAGCCATTTACAGATCACCATCATTCCATGACATACATCCATTTCTGGATAATCTCATATCTGAACTCAAAAAATGTAGTGATTTCAAACAACAAATATTGATGGGGGATATAAATATTAACACATTTGGAAATATACACAGACAATGTCACGATTACATGTGCGCCATGGCAGAAAACAACTTTGCAATAAATATTAAAGTTCCTACCAGGGTTCAAAATAATAGCATGTCATGTTTAGATCACATAAATACCAGAAATATTATGGCTTCCAATGCATTTGTTATACACAATACAATAACTGATCACTATACAACAGCAATTAGCATTTCAAATACATTTCTTAAAAAACAAGTAAAAACTAAACAGTTCACATCATCCATATGCTATGAGGGATTAATTAAAGATTAAATGAGGAAACATGGCAAGATGTATGTGGAGTGACTGATGTTAACAACGCACTCAACTTATTTATTAACAAAATCAACATGCATATAACACAAAATTCAAAAGATAAACTTATTGCACATAAAAAAATACAACTTACTCCTTGGATTACCAGAGGTATTGTAAAAGCTATACACAAAAGAAATCATTTACACAAAGTGGCGACCAAAGATCCACAAAACACTCTCAAACAACAGAATTACCGTAGGTATCGTAACATTTGTAAAGATGTTATACGTAATGCAAAAGAACGGTACTATAAGCATCAACTTGACCGAGATCCATCTAGTAAAAACATGTGGAACATCGTTAAACAAATTACCAATACTAAACACACAATCGACCCTAATATTAATGAACTCCTGATTGGAAACACAGCCACCACTGATTTAGGCATAATTGCTTCCCACACTAACCAATACTTTACGGCGGTGGGGTCTAACCTTGCGGAAAACATCCTAAGTGTCACCAAGGAAACTGAAGATTCACTGGCATCGGCAATAGAAACAAAACATAATTCTTTTTCCTTTCAATTTTCACCTACGACAAATGAAGAGGTTTTAAAAATTATTGACAATCTCAATAATACACATTCGAAAGGTCCTGACGGTCTTAACACTCATATACTTAAAATCATTGAACACAATATTGCATCACCTTTATCGAACATCTTCAATAAAAGCTTTTCTTCAGGGGTTTTCCCCGACCATCTAAAAAAGTCTTTAGTGGTACCTATCTACAAAAGTGGACCTAAAAACCAAGTGGGCAATTATAGGCCAATATCCCTGTTAAGTGCTATCTCAAAAATTATAGAAAAAATATTTAAAAATAGATTAAGTAATTATGTAGAGAGCCGAAAACTTTTAAGCAAAAATCAGTTTGGCTTTCGGCCGGGGAGGGGAACGGACGATGCTATAGCGCAACTTACAGAACATATTTCTAGAAATATAGATCGCGGAAAGAAAAACATTGCACTGTTCTTAGACTTAGCCAAGGCTTTTGATACGATTTCACATAAATTACTCCTCAAAAGATTAAAAAATATTGGCATTGTAGGAATGCCCTACGAATGGTTAAAGAGTTACTTAACAGGTAGAAGCCAGCAACTCAAATTGGGAAAAATAGTAAGTAATTCACTAGACACTAACTTTGGGGTACCGCAAGGAAGCACATTGGGACCTCTTCTGTTTATAATCTACATAAATGAGTTATGCGACCTAAAAGTAGGCGGAAAAATTATTACATTCGCTGACGATACGGTAGCTATATTTGAAGGAGACGACTGGACTCAAACACATAAACATGCTGAAAGTGGAATCAATGCGATAAAACAATGGCTTGACAAAAATCTACTTACATTAAATATAGCTAAAACTAAATACATAAGATTCAGTTCAACTGTAATAGGACAACCTAGTACATCATACACAATAAAAACACATAAGACTAACTGTAATTCCGATAATATTGATTCTAACTGCAACTGTGAAGCTTTGGAGAGTGTGAAAAACATCAAATATCTAGGCGTTATTATAGACAATCATCTTAAGTGGAAATTTCACATCGACAAACTTTCAATAAGGGTAAGAAAATTGATTCATGTATTCTTTGTATTACGAAACATAATCAAACAACAAGACTTAAGAAAAATATATTTCGGATTATGCAACCCCATCTTAACGTATGGTTGTATTGGTTGGGGAGCGTCAGGTAGAACAATTTTAGATCCATTAGTGAAGGCCCAGAAATCCATAATTAGAGTCATTATGCGTAAACCCTATAGGTTTTCTAGCGATCAGCTCTACAAAAATTTTTATGTACTTGATGTTCGTCAAAACTATATAAAAAAGGTTATTATCCACGTACACAAAAATGTAGAAAATCTTAAGCAAATTGACCATAAATATATAACAAGAAGTCACACCAGAAAGGATCTCGTGGTCCCAGGGAGCAATACGGCAAAGTTTCAAAAGACATATACATATCTGGGACTGAAATTGTATAATAAAATCCCCCCAGAATTAAATATTAAAACATGTAAAATGGCATGCATCGGTACAATAATAACTAAATGGTTGATAGACTTAGGTAGGATTGAGTCTGAAAAATTATTAAATAATGTCATTTAAAACTTAAAATTACACATGGCTAACTATTAATGGCACAATCAGTAAAAACTTAGTATAATATATTTAAACTTAGTATATGTATATTTAATCTACAAAAAAAAAACAATATTTTGTTTTTTTTCTTTCTTTTTACAGAAGACATTTTTGGCATTTTTCACCAGCATTTGGTTCCTTAGAACAGGCAATCTGCCTGGCTAGGAACTAATAACATACAAGACATAATAACACTTGTACACATTTTAATATCTACAGTTATTTGAAATATTATTATTATTATGTAATTTTGCTGTATAAATGTAACTAATGTAATAATAAAAAATAAAAAAATAAATAAAAAAATATGTCGTTACTCTTTCACGCAATAAATACCGAATGGAATATAAAAATTCTTTCACTAATCGAAAGCTACATTATTTGCGAGTAACATAGGCAGTAATATATTGGTAATCTCCGGCGTTAGGAATTAGCTGTGGCGTTATGAAATTATGCTTAGTAAATGTTTGACGTAAGCTGTCATTTTGTTATTTGTTTAGGTTACTATGGAGATTTCTTTGATAGCGAAAATTGAAATACGAGTATTCTAATATGAATATTTAGTGTAGGTAGATACAAATATAAAATAGGTACTAATCTACATTTTGACCTAAGCCAACAGCTAAACTAATATTACGAATGCGAAACGGAGCGTACTTGATTGTTGATTGATTGGGGATGGGGGAGGGGTAGTTATGGGGACAGGGGGTTAGTGGGGGGATTGGGGGGGCAAAAGCTAGTATGTAATAATATAAATGTGAAAGTTTGTCTTTGAGTTTTAAGTGTTTGTAAATACTTCGCGTTGACACTATATTTAAAAAAGTTGTGAATAAGAAATTTGTAAATTTATTAAAATTACAAAAAATGTGATAGGTTTTTTTGGTGAAGTCTCAAGTAAACTTTTAATTTTATTTAGTTTTAAAACGTCGTATTGTCTTTTTTAGTGTGACATGTTGTTGGTGTGCCTAAATAAATATATAAATAGATAAAAAAATAAAATCGTGGGGCGCAGGGGAACCTGAGTAAATATGTAAATAGCATTTGACAATGCCTATACATTTGATTTAGTATGTCTCGGGAGTAATCAATAAATAAATAAAGAATTATATGACTGTTGATAGAAATTCAACGCGTCACACAATTTTTTTGTCTGATCAAATGAAAAGAGTGGTGTGACGACTGATACCTAGGATCTACCTATTAATGTTTTAGCTTTTAATACATTATCTATAGTATTATTACGTTTCTTTCTAAAAAACTTAATTTTTTAAATGTATTTTGTCTTAATTATATAACTAAATAAAACCGGTTCTAATGATTTTCGTTGTCTTTATTTTGTTAAAAATAATCAAATAAAAATAAATCTCTTTTAAAAATGATTTTCTTTTGATTTATATCATTATATGTAGAAAACTATCTTACTTAAATGAATTCAAAATTAAACGAATTATAGGTCCCGCAAAATCTAAACATATTTTTTACCCACTTTTATGGGAAATACTCGGGAGCTGGTATCACTCAGCACGACTGCCGCGCTTGTAAAACCATAGAAGTTGCGCATACTTGTGTGCGTATCACCCACACAAGTGTTTCAAATCTGGCCTGTTGTTTTTGTCGGAATTACAGCGCAACACTCCATCTAGACATTATATAATAAAAGGTGCCATGTCGCGAAAATGAAAACCGGTATGACATCAAACATTTTTAGGGCTTTTTGTTATATTTCTCGAAATCGGTATATATTTTTAAAACATTTCGGAAATCTTTCTGTAGATTTTCTATGAATATCGCTAGATCTACTGAAATTTTGATAGAAATGACATCACTATCAACGAATATCACATTCGAATGAACAACTTCAATCATAATATCTAAAATCGTAAATGGGTAGGTATATAAAATCAGTTTTTTCTTGTATTTAAAATATTGCATAATCATTGAAGACAATATTGGCTCTCAAATGAAAATTTAAAACAGAAAAATCAGAAAAAGATTCGGTGGCATCTAGGAATTAAACCCAGGACGTGCCCAGGACCTAGCCTTGCCGGTGCTGTATATAGCCCCATCCCTAATATTAGCGTCTGCTAAAATATCTACAGGTATTCCAAAAACTGAACAAATCAGACTAATATCTGTGAAAATCCATGTTCTGACTAATATCTATACGAGGTATGTTGGAACAATATCTATGGGAACCAACGTGAGGATGAATATCTACAGCTGCTGGCTAAAATATCTATGGAACAGTTTATGTCGACGAATACTACAGCACTGGTAGAGGTTGGGTTAGGTTAGGTTAGGTTAGGTGCTCAGCTGCCCTCCGTAGATATTAGTCCCACCTACGCTCCATAGATGTTCGTCACCACTGGGACCGTCATTCGACCTTAGCTTTGTAGATATTAGTCTTCACTCTGAAGTTCATAGATATTTTTCCAACATATTATGAGCTGTAGGTATATATTCGTCCGACATACAGGCTGTAGATATTAGTATCTGGAGTCCTAATATTGACAATTTCTAGGTTTTACTTACTCATGTTATCCTAAAAATAAATAATATATGTAGGTAGATAGTACGTGAGATTTTTTTACATTAACTTCATAGGAGTCCCTTTAGGAAATTATTTTCCTCTTTATATTTCATCGGGTAAGGTATGTCAAGGTCTTGGCGGCTGAAAAATGAAATGAATAAACAAAAAACCATACCAGGTACACTATTACATAGTATAAAGCAAAGTAACTCCCGCTGTCTATACACTTAGATCTTTTAAACTACGCAACGGATTTTCATCCGGGTTTCACTAATAGACAGTGTGATTCACGAGGAAGGTTTAAGCATATAAATTGTCAAGGTTTTGTGTAAATTGGATGAAATATGTATAATATAAAGGGCGGGGCTGGCAAGCAGGCGGTGTGGATGTGATGTATGCAAATTACCAGATGGCGTTGGTTATAAAGTTTGGGTAATGGCGTTGTCAGTACATGGCGTTGTATTTCGTGCACGTGTTTACGGGTCAGCTAGTCTATAATAAATCAACTTTGGTTTGCCAATATTTTTGAATCAGGCCGTTTACAATCTTTTCGACGCTTGCGTATTTACACACATGCAAAAATATACCTTGTCGCATTGCGATAAAGACTACTTTTGCTTGAAAATATTATTGAAATAGGTTGTCTTACAACGTTTATGACGTTACCCCGCTGGAATGGAGAATAGAATGTTATTTTGGAAACGAATTTATTTGTGTTTTGGATTTGATTGATAATTCAAGCGTATCTAAAATGGTGTAGATGATTTTTAAACAATAAGTTTTTTCTGGAAGTTCTCATCTTTGTGTGATGTGAAATAAGTTACTTTTTATTCATTTTTTTGTTGGTTAACAATGGTTAGTTGTCAGTTTTTTATAACACTATTTTCTTATTTTGTTTTGTGATTGTTGTTTGAAATTGAATTTAATTTCATTGCAGATTTGTGCAAATGTTTATATTTTGACGGCTGAATTTTGGCTTCAATTTTTATATGAAAATTTTACATTAATTTTGTATTTTGCACAAAGTTTTTCACCATTTTTCTGAAATTTTTATGATACAATGTCATTTAAATATAGAGTATCCGTTGTTTTATTCAAATTTTAGGCGAACTTCGTGTACCCGCCAACTCAGAATATGATGAACATGGATCTAAATAATATTTATGGATCCAAAACTATTAATTTGGATCAACAATATCATTACTACCACATGGGAGCTATGGATTGCAAAATGCCTCAACAAAACTACAACATGACAAATCAGTACCTATGCAGGATTTTACGCTCAACCCGAAACGACGCAGAATTATAATATAAATCATGTTATTCAAGAAGAAAAGCATGACGCTTAAAATACGCCTAAATTATTAAATAATGTACAGCAACATTCTGGAACAAATGAACGGGAAACGTACTTCAACGATGTTATTGCAAAAGAAAAAGATATAATTGAAAAAAATTCGCTTGAAATCGTTGCAAAGGAAAAAGATAACACGCAAAATATGGTTAAAAATCATGTGATTAAAGTGAAATTGCCGGTAAAAAAGTCGCTGCAGTTTAAAAAAAAGGACGGGTTATTTAACTGTGATCTTTGCGAGTACTCTAGTCGGAAAGTGAGCTCTGTAAAATCTCATCGCATGATTCATACCGGCGAACGTCCGTTTACCTGCGATTTATGTACTAAATCTTTCCGACAAAAGGAACATTTAAAAAATCACAGATTAAAATGTATTTATAAGAAGAAGCTGTAGCAGCTTTAACAGATTATGCACAGACATCGATGTGTTTGACACAAAATTCACAAGATTCCTAAAAAAATAATATTCGATCAAATATGTTTAACAGAAAACTTAAAACATATTTCATTTGATTTTTTTGTTGTTCATTATTTCGTTTTTTGGTTCGAATTTGAAAAACGAAAAGCAGGACACGTCCTTGGAAAACAGGGCGGTTGGCAACCCTAATGTATATGTACGTTGAATTAATTATATTTTGAAATGATACTCTTGTTAATTGAATTTTGCAATGAATCGGAGAAAATGTCGACGTTAGAATTTAGACCAATATTATTGAACACATGAAGAGCATGATTAATTGGCGAATTAGTTACTGCATTTGTCTTGTAATTAGGCGTGTGGAATAGTTCTGTATGGCGTGTACGTCATAAGAGTATGTTAAAAATAACTAAGGAAAGAAGTTCGGTACAGTGTACAGTCAATATTATATTTTAATCAAATCAAATCAAAAAATATTTATTGTACATATAAAAAATACAAAAGGTATTGCTTATGGGTAGATCCCATTTCTTCCAGCTAACCACATACATGTTATATTATAATGTTCATACAAAGAATAATATTATAATTTTTACACAAATAAGAAAATACAGATAACAAGAATACAAAAATAGGTGTTTCATTTATGTGAGGTATTCACTTAAGGTGTAATGACATTGGTTTAGAAGTAATGTTTTAAGTGATGATTTGAATTTGTGTGTGTCTTGAATTTGTTTGATGTTATGTGGAAGGTTGTTATATACTAACGGCCATGTAATATGGTCCTTTTTGACTGTTGTTTTGTTTTCTTTGGTAATTGATAAGTTTTCTGTGAATCTTGTAGCGTATTTATGTGTCGAGTTTTTTTGTGGAAACTTGACTGTAGATGATCGCACTAGCATGCATAGTTCCATTATATATATGTCTGTGACTGTCAGAATTTTCAGATGTTTAAACAAAGGTCTACATGAATCCAGACGAGCAGAGTTTGTGATTTTTCGTATGCATCTTTTTTGGATGATAAAAACATCTTTAGCGTTTACTGAGTTTCCCCAAAAAATTATGCCATATTTTATTATTGAATAAACATAACCATAGTATGCGGCTATTACCGATTCAATGTTCAATATTTTTCTCAGTGTACCTAGAACAAAAGAAAAGCTACTGATTTTTGCTACTATTTTTGATTCATGTTCTTTCCAGTTTATATTTGTATTTATTTATTTTTATTTATTTATTATTTATTATTATTACATTTATTACATACAAGATATAAAAATATAAAAGGAAGCTTTGACTGCCCAACTAGGAAGGTTTCCCGTTTTAGGACAGTCAACTTGGCAGGTTGCGTGTACATAATTTCACATTAATGGATTCAATAATAAATGACAATAATGGTACATTTTGGGGGAGTTACTTAGATATTAGGTACAATATAGGATATAAGTTGTGTTATTCTAGGTATACAGCAGTAATAAACAATAAAATCCAGATAGGTACATGTAAAATGTAAAGTAGAATTAAAATATAACATATAAATAAAGAAAAACATATAAGTAAGAAAGAAAAATAAAAAAAAAGAATATATATTTATTTTTTTTTAGGAAAATACAATTTAGCAGTAATAAGCAATAAAATCCAGGTAGGTATATGCAAAATATAAAATAAAAATATAATATATAAATATAAGAAAGAAAAATAAAAAAGAAAAAAAGAAGAGAAAAAAAAAAAATTTATAGGAAAATACAAAATACAAAATCGAAGAAATCAACTCAGACTACGTTTTTTAATAATTTTTCGGAATCTGTCCTACCTAAGTTTAATAACCATTTTGTAATTTTAGTACCGAAGGATGATAATTCACACAGTTTCAATTGAGAGGGGATTTTGTTGTATATTTTTGGTCCCAGGTATGAGAAAACTTTTTGATAAGCCGCAGTATTGCTTGTTGGAATAGAAAGGTCGTTTCTGCTTTTACTTCTGGTTTGATGATTATGATCGATTGTTATCGTTTTGTTTTTATTTTTGTGGACGCAGATTGTTATTTTTTTTATGTAACATTGTCGAACATCAAGCACCTTAAACTCCTTGAAGAGAGCGTCGCTCGAGTATCTGAAGGGTTTCTTCATAATGACGCGTAGAATGGATTTCTGTGCCTTCAGTAGCGGGTATAATGTTGTTATACCTGTTCCACCCCATCCAATGCAACCGTAGGTTATGACGGAGTTACAGAGCCCGTAGTATAATTTTTTAATGTCTTGAGTTTTTATAATTTCCCGCAATCCTATAAATATATAAATAAGCTTGCGCACTTTATTAGCTGTGTTTTCAATTTGTTGTTTCCATTTAAGGTGGTTATCCACTATTATACCTAAATATTTAATAGATTTAACACATTCAAGGGTTTCGCATTTACAAGTATGGTTATTATTTCCAAGGCTACACTTAATATTATGTATTGTGAGGTGATGAGGTGTTTTGGGTTGACCTGCAAGGGTAGCGCTAAATGTGAGATATTTTGTTTTTTGTATGTTTAGTGTAAGCAAATTAGTGTCCAGCCACTGTTTTACTCTGTTTATACCCGTGTTCGCAAGGTGGTGTGTTTCTTTCCAATCATCTCCTTCAAACAAAATAACTGTATCGTCAGCGAACGTGATAATTTTGCCACCAATGTGTTGGTTACAAAGTTCGTTTATGTATATAATAAAGAGAAGGGGCCCAAGTGTACTTCCTTGTGGTACCCCAAAAGTGTATTTTAGTGAAGTGCTAATAGCCTCGTTAATTCTGGTTTGTTGAAATCTATTAGATATATAACTTTCTATCCATTGAAAAGCTTTTCCTTTTATTCCTATATTTCTAAGTCTCTGTAAAAGAATTTTATGAGATATTGTGTCAAATGCCTTGGCCAGGTCCAGGAAAAGGGCAATAGTTTTCTTGCCACGGTTCATATTCCCTGCAATAGTTTCAGTGAGACATGCGATGGCATCATCCGTTCCCTTACCCGACCGAAAGCCGTATTGGTTTGGACTTAGAATGTTATGTTCCTCCACATATTCGTTTAACCTAGTTTTGAAAAGCTTTTCAATGACTTTGGATATCGCGCTTAAAAGTGATATTGGCCTATAGTTTTCTACAAGAGATTTAGGTCCACTTTTGTGAATTGGGACAATTATTGATTTTTTAAAGTGATCAGGAAATATTCCTGCTGTAAAACTTAAGTTGTAAATATATGATAGCGGAGCAGAAATCTGATTATTAATTTTTTTTAGTATTTGTGTATTTAGACTATCTGGACCCTTTGCATGTGTAGTATTGAGTCTGTTGATAATTTTTAAGACCTCTTCTACAGTAGTTGGTTTAATATTAAATGAAAAAGATTGTTCCTTAGTTTCAATTGTCGATGCTAAAGAGTCTTCCGTTTTCTGGGTTTCTAATAAGATTTTATTTGCTAGATTTGACCCAACAGATGCAAAATATTGATTAGTGTGACATGCAATTGATTGATTGTCAGTTATAATGAAATTTCCGGTATTTAATTCTGTTACAGATGCACTAGTATTTCTTTTACTTTTAGTTATTTCTCTGACAACATTCCACATGTTTTTGCTGGAATTATCCTTATCAAGTAAGAATTTATAATAACGCTCTTTACATTTGCGAATAACGGTTTTGCAGATATTACGGTATCGGTAATAGTTTTGCTGTTTAGTGGCGTTCAATGGGTCTCGTTTAGCTATTTTATGAAGGTGATTTCTTTTGTGTATAGATTTAACAATGCCGTTTGTAATCCATGGTGTGAGATGTATTTTACTATATGGAATGCGTTTAGTTATTGTGTGTTTTGTTATGATTATATTGATTTCATTAATAAAATAGTTAAGAGCATTGTTAACTTCAGTCTCTTTGTAAACATATTCCCAATTTTTATTATTAAGATCATTTAATAAACCCTCATAATCGATAATCTGTTTGTGATTAATTTTATGTTTTTTGGGTGTTGAGTTTGGGATACTGATTGCAGTGGTGTAATGATCAGTGATTGTATTATGTATTACAAATGCATTTGAATTTATTATATTTCTGGTATATATATGATCCAAACATGTGCTAGAGCTATCTTGTACCCTAGTTGGAGAATTAATATTGGAAATAAAGTTACTTTAAGCCATAGCACAAAAGTAGTCGTCGGACTGCCTATGCAATACTTCTCCTATGGTATTTATATTCATGTCCCCGATCAGTACATATTGTGCATAATTCTTAGTTTTTTTTAACTCACCAATAAGATTATCCAGGAAATCTTGGATGTCATTGAACGATGGTGATCGGTAGATAGCTAGGATACCTAAATTCTCATTAATGTTGATTTTTAAACAATTACACTGATTTATGTTAATTTCTTGTACTAAGGAATTTAATGTGATGTCGATATATACTACTATTCCGCTATTTTGGTTAATATGCGATGTTGTATGGTATTCGTTATAGCCTGAAATTTGTTTGGCTATGTATGAATCATTTAACCTGCATTCAGTGAGAATTAGTACATGGAACTTTACCACAGATTTTATTTCTTCTAAAAATATAAGAAAATCATCCAAGTTTCCCATCGTTCTAATATTTTGATGTACAATATTAATCCTATTTGTTTTCAAAAATTATTTCAGTATTTGGCACTATGATACTGTCGATTTCATGTTGAAGATCGTTTATTACCATTAGAATTCAAAAATTAATTGTTGTTTTCTGGGTAAAGTTTTAAAACAGTATTTTATTATCATATAAATACTTGTAGTACGAAATATATAGCGACAAAACTGTAAACAAAATGATGTAATTAGGAAAAATAAAATATATCTGAGTAAGAAATAATATCTGAAATAAAATCCAGGAAATAAATAACGTATGTAGTTAGTGTGTGGCATTTGCTCTTTCAAAAAACAGTAAAAATTAGTATAAGTATGAAAAATAAGTAATATCTGGGTTATATAAAATATGTTGATTAGAGTTCTCTTTTGCCGAATTATTAGTAATATTACTAATAAATCAATTAATAATCTTATAATAAGTGTAGTTACCATTCTAGAGAGAATAAAAATTGCAATTAAAGTTAATGTTAAAATTAGAATTAAAATTATTCCAGTGCAAATAGGAGTTATGCAAAAACCTAGGTGTTCATATAAAATAGTGATGTTATGTAATAGAGAAGGAAATGGCGATATAAAGCGGTAGAGAGTTGTTTTATCACGATAATTAGAATAAAGAGCAGGTAGTCATAGTTTCGGTATAGCTGGTTCTGAATCAATTAATATAGGGCGAGAAGAGTCATCTTTTTTCATGTAGATTAGACCTGCTTTCGTCCAGACGTACCTATATTTACATACAGTCGCACGTTGGCGAGCTAGATACCAAAGCCGTTTGCCTTTAGACGTGAGGAGTTCTGAGACGTAGATGGGTGTAACGGGGCCAGACAGTCCGATTGATCCCGTGTTTAGTTTGTCCCCAATCTTTTCGCATGACCTGTTATATTTTTTTATAGCATTAAGGAGCTCCTCTTTTAACGCTATTGAATTAAAATTAATTACCACTGACCTAGGTTTAACTGTTGGAGGAATATTTTTGTTTCTCTGTGATACTCTGTATATATTATAAATATCATTAGTATTTAGTTGGCAGTCTACTGTTTTACTGGTGTTGAATATAATGTCTTTTAAGGTTTGTGATGTTTCCTCTTTGAATTCTGGAAGCCCTCGAAGTTCCAAACAAGTATTGTTAAATCGTCTGTTCCTGTTTTCTTGGTCAATCTCGATCGCTATTATTCTTTTTTCAAGGTCTTCATTTCGTTCTGTCAAGAGACAAATTTTTATTTCATTTTCCTTGTTTTTTCCGCTTTCTTTTTCTAAAACCTCAATTCTTGAATTTAAGGCTAAGTTTACTTGTTCATGTAGTTTTTCCAAATTATTTATTCGATATTTAAAATCTTCTTGCTGTTGAGATATGCTTTGAATGGATTTTAATATTTCATTATTTTGGAGCAGGATTGCATCGTATTTTTTTCCAACAGATTCAATAACTGAGTCTTTAAAATTAGCAAATTCAGTTAATAATAGCTCTATAGTCAGCATACTAGAGCCATCTGTGTTTGTAGGTTGTAAGTTCACACTGGCGTATGATGAGGCGGCAGTTGCAGTTTTTGGTGTTGATGACGGTTGCTTATTTGGTTTCTCGATAGATGTCAGTTCTAGATTTTTTTCAGACGTATTTTTTTTTTAGTTTTTTGAGTTATCTAGTTGTATTCCCAGCAATGAACAAGTTTGGGAGGGTTCGATAATATTATTATTAAAGTTTACATTTATGTTTATAGGTGTAGCTTGCACTGGACAAAATTTTAAAATTTGAGTTTTATTTGTGTTGAGTGATAGATGTTGTGATAACAGCCAGTTTGCTATTAATTGGCAAGTCTCGTCAACATGTTTGTTAAATTCGTCAACGTCTTCATTACATTCAAACAACAAAGCGGTGTCATCAGCAAACATTGAACATTCTGTGCCAGCAATAATTGGAAGTTCATTTATGTGACAAGGAAGAGGAGGGGCCCAAGAATGCTTCCTTGTGGCACACCCTTGTTAATTTTTCTCCATTTGGATTCTACCATGTAATGAAACATTTTTTCATCGATATATGGAATTTGGACTTTCTGCTCACGGTTTTTTAAACCTCTTATACCGATATGTTCAAGTTTAATTAGAAGAAGCTTATGGTCAACATTGTCGAATGCTTTTGAGAGGTCGAGAAAAATACCTACGGTTTTTTTGCTAACATTAATACTTTAAAGAATTTTGTTTAAAAAATTAAAGACTGCCTGTGTTGTTGAACGGCCTTTACGAAATCCAAATTGTTGTGGACATATGATCTCAAAGTTTTCGAGAAAGTTATAAATGCGATTGTACATGGCTCTTTCAAATATTTTTGAAAAATTTGGTAATAGGGATATTGGTCGATAGTTTGAGATTTCCTGTTTAGGTCCCTTTTTATACAAAGGTACAATAATAGATTGTTTTAATTGTTCTGGGAAGGTTCCTGATTCAAAAGATTCGTTAATTAATATTTCCAACGGGTAACTCAATGCTTGTGCACATGCTTTTATAGTTTTTACAGGGATTTTGTCAGTGCCGACACTGCTTTTATTTTTCAATTCTACAATGATTTTGATAATTTCCTTCTTGTTTACAGGCGTTATAAAAAATGATCGCGACTGTTTGTTTGTGATTGTTTTAGCAGATTGTGGATGAAGAGTTGTATTTCGTGGTGGTGGCGGTGGTGCAAAGAAAATGTTAAATTCATTTGCAATGTTTTCTGGTTCTGATACCAGGTTATCATTTATTTTAAGACAGATTTTTGGTTTAATTTTAGAATTTGAATTATTTGAGTTCTCTTTTATTATGTTCCATGATGTTTTGGTTTTATTCTGCGCGTTTTGAATACGTTTACTATTGTAATTCCGTTTAGCTACCTGTTTTACTTTACTGAGAATTTTTTTGTATTGTCTGTAATGGTTTATGATTGTAAGGTCATTTGTGTTTTTTTGTTTCATGTACAGATGTCTTTTTTGTCTAATAGATATTTTAATACCAGGAGTTACCCAATTTATAGTATGTTTTTGGGGATATATATATTGTTTAAAGGGGAAGCAAAGCTTCATACCATTATTTATTTCATTAATGAAGTATTCATAACTGTCATCAACGGATTCAAATGATTTCAGTGGTTCCCAACATATACAAGATAAGTAATCGTTAAACATTTTAGTATTTTCTTTGTTAAATAATTGTTTTTTTGCGTACCAAGTTTGGATTATATTATGTTTTAAATTTATGTAAATTAACTGTGCCATGTGATCTGATATAGCTAATTCTGTGACTTCCCATGTAAAACAATTTTTTGATATATTTGTACCTATGTAATCTATTATACTTTTTTTATTTCCTTGTATGCGAGTAGGTTTGTCAATAATCAAACGTATGTTGTGTGATTTTAGTGCGTTTTTGAGTGAATCGGCGTTTTGTTCTTGTAGCTTATATCAATATTTAAGTCTCCGCACAGTATTATTTGTTTTTTGTTGTTTTTGCAAATTTTGGTTAGTAAAATTTCAAGTTGTTCAAAAAAAATATTAATATCAGAGTCATTATAGTAAATTGTACAGATAATCATTTTAAGTTTCGGAATTTCAATACCAACACATTCAAACTTTGTGTATAAATGTCAAATCACATATTGCTCGGCTTGAAATGTGCATTCAAAGTTATTGTTGAATTTGAAGGCAAGATATTTTATAAATTGGCTTTGAATCATATTCCATTCCAGATATATATTCCAGTGTACTTATAAATAAAATAAAAATTATTTTCCAATTTCAAATCTAAAATCGTCTTCAAAAATACCATCAACTGTCATGGGAATCACTTATTAAACATCTCTTTTGAGAACATGAAGCAGCAGAGGGAACATGAATACGGGTTTTGCCACACTGATGGGTAAATATGTAACGCTTTAAAGCAGGGGTAGTGAACCTGCAACCCGCGAAGCTTTTTGGTGCGGCCCGCGAGCACTTTTGATGCGACTGTTGGTTAAAAAAATTACACTCAGAAAGCACTACAAAAAAATTACACCTGGAAAGTGAGAACGGTTTTCTTTCAGGGTTTCAGCTACATTTTAAAGTAATTATTACTAAACCCAGAAAAATCTAGGTATAACATAGCTGACAGTTATGTGATTACGTATGCAACTATATTTCTTGAAATCATGTTAGACAAATACATACGTGATCTAACATCCTTCATTAGTTTTTTTTTTTCAAATTTCTTATTATTATTGGATAGGGATATTAATACCGAAAATATCCCGGTATTGACGGCAATTCTGTTCAGGAAGGAAAAAATATGATGGGCTTTCTTTATATATTGCACATCTTTTGCTATAAAAAAAAAAGTAAAATGAAAAAAAAAATCCACAATAATTATTTTACTCGGAAATAGATAAATACCTAACCTATAAAATTATTAAAAAAATATTTCGGTCAATAAATTTGCTGTAAAATGCAGGAAAACCATTCACGTGATCTGAGTAGTGCAATATAATTTAATCTGGTGGACTGGTGGACCCCTACACAGATCCATTCCAAAGTTAAGACCACTCTTCTGTTCATAACGCAAATTCCTCTGGCGGATTTATCTTCCGACGCAATTCGAAGGAAACCATCGATATGGTTCTAGTGCAAAATCGGATAAAAACAGTTTTCGGTTTCTGAGTGAAGTATCATTTAAAGCTGGGGACTCGCATGCAGATTCACTCTAAAGTTAAAACCGGTATCATGTTACGAATGATAATTTTGTTTGAAGAGCAAAATTGCAATAGCGGATTATTCTGATAACGTATTTCTAAGAAAATCGTAGGTACTAATCTTTCGCATGTAGTTAAAATTTTTGTTTTAAACCATATACTGCAATATTCGTAATTGGTTTGAAAACGATACGCATATTACAAGAGTAATACCAATTAAAGCTCTGGACTCATTCTCATTTACCGACAGAATTTTTATATTTGAGAAATGGATTTCTAAAATTTGTATGTATTTCTAATTTCATTTCCAAGTGGCTCCCAACACAGAGATGACAGTGAAAGAAGAGCAATGACAACATATAATATAAAAAAGGACATAAGAAGCTTTACTAAAAACACCCCGTGAAAAATTTATTCAATTGACAAACGGTGAAAACATTACTAATTAAAACAAAATTTCACGAAAAGAAATATACATTTTATCGAAGGAAGTAAATACTTTGTGGTGTGATATTATATATTAAATGAAAAAACACACTTTGTAAAACACCACTTTATTTGAATTAATAATTATTTAACAGCCAACCAGGTTTCGCTTAGCTCAAGCTTCATCAGGGCTATTATATTAACTAAAGATAATTACATACAGACACATATATATATAAGAAATTTTTAAAAAATGAATGAAAGAGATAGCAATAGAATAGACGGCACCCTATTGGTGCCAGTAAGATATACAAATACAAAAGAGAAAGACAAAATTATTGCAGGATGAATCATGGGGTGGAATCATCGATTGATTACAGTACCACTAAACAGTAATAATTTTAATAAGGAATTATCCATAATTAAACAAATAGCTACAAATAACGGGTAAATATTTAATTAAAACTAAAGACATTGACGATAAACTTAGTCACTCGGGCATATACAAACTTAATTGTAACGAATGTTCTGCTCTTTACATCGGAAAAACGGCCCGTAATGTAAACATAAGAATTAAAGAACATCTAAGATGTTTAAATAGTAATGCTTTTTCAGAATTCGCGAACCATCTACTAGAAACTAACCACTCATTCGATAAAACCTTCGGGACTAAAATATTACATAAAAATCGATGTGGAATTAGATTAAACAATCTAGAAGCCTTTGAAATCAAAAAAGCCGTCAATAACAAATCAAATATTATTAATAATCAAATTAATTTAACTGACAGTCCCATTTTTTTTAAATTTATTCCGTTAACCTCTTCTGAAACAGTCCCCTTCCCCCCCCCCCCCCCCCAACCTCCAATACAGCAATAATTTTGTCTCCCTCTTATGTATTTGTATATCTTACTGGCACTAATAGGGTGCCGTCTATTCTATTGCTATCTCTTTCATTCATTTTTTTTAAATTTCTTATATATATATATATGTGTCTGTATGTAATTATCTTTAGTTAATATAATAGCCTTGATGAAGCTTGATCTAAGCGAAACCAGGTTGGCTGTTAAATAATTATTAATTCAAATAAAGTGGTGTTTTACAAAGTGTGTTTGTTCATTGAAATATACATTGTTTACACAGCCTGAGAGGGTAGTTTATCTCATATGTACGACTGTTTTGTTAATAATACCATTTATAAAAACTAGATAAAAATTTAAATACACCTTGGTTTAAAAGAAATGCCATATTTTAAGATTCAAACGCGGAAAAAAATTTCTTTCGAAAACATTTTTGATGAAAGTGTAGAAAATTTAAAAACATTCTAAATTTAAAAAATATAGTCCTTTTATATAATGAATTTGGACAAAAACTGTCACCTCGCTTTTTCCTCGTGCATACAATAAAAACATGATAAAATTTTTTTAGTTTTTTTTAATGTCAAAAAAATAACCTCAAAATAAAACCGACATTTAAAACGGATTTCTTGCTTCTCTAAAGACGTTAATTTATTTGATACGTATTCCACCACATGTATTAGATATTAATATTTTTAAAAACATCACTTTTAAGAAATTCTCATAAAATAAAAATTCTTAAATGTTAATTTGAATTTTCATGAATCATACAAAATAATTTTTGACAATTCAACTTTATTAAGTACGATTATTGTTTTTATAACTTGACTAAAACTTACGAAAAACCACAAAAAACACGGTAAATATATCAATTCCATATATGAATTTAAGAGTCAATTAGTCATAAATATAAATAACTGTGGTGAACGTATGTCTTGCGGTATGAAAGAGACATGCGTGTATGAGTGAGACAACATGCGGAACATATAAAAGGGTGTGATTGTTGTCCATTCGTCCTCTTACCATCAGACTTCCTAAGAATTACCATTGTACCTTATCCCGGAATAAACATCACGAGACTACCTACGTCTTCTTATTGTATTGAAACCCTGTACTGAGATCATCATATACAGAGGAATCTGGATCCATCAAAGGGAGTCCAGATTATTATGGGATAACCGGCCACGGTCATCACATTGGCGCAGCCGAAATAGGACAGCCATCACATTGGCGCAGCTGAAATAGGACAGCCATCACATTGGCTATTATCAGGACCGAGATAAAGGTTACAGTGGACTCCACATAATTGCGGAGCAAGGAAGAAGAAGAGCAGCAGAAGAAGCATCCTAGGAACATCAAGGCGCTGGATAAGGCTGTTCAGTGCCGAGAACCTGGAGGTGTATTCGCGTAAGGCGTGGATACAACAGTTCCGGATCTTCAAGAGAAGAGCTGGAACCTGGTGCAGACCTCACGGAAGGCGCATTAGAAGGAAGACCAGGGTTCAGGAGCGAGAGACGGTTCGCGGAAGGGTGAGATCGAGCAGCATCCAGTCATAAGAGTCGTGAGTTGAGTGCTGTTTGTAATTTTTTTCTGCTTTTATTGATTGCATCTGTGTGGAAATGGAAGGAGGAGAACTGCCCAGGTTTTGTCATTTGAGGGACAAGCTGGAGACATTCGTTCTTCAGTACGAGCAGTTTATCCTAGTCAATGATGACAAAATTAATTCGGTTGAGAAAAAGAGAGCGGTTTTAATATCTCATTTGCACACAGAGACAATAGATTTATTGATTGATTTTTGTTTTTTGTTTTTGTTTTTGAATATTTATTTAGATGTATGCAAAATTTTTTTCATACATCTAGTAAGAAAATATAAACAAATACAATTGATGCAGTTACATTTTTAAAATACATTTTAAGAGGAAAAAAAGAAAAGATTACATAAATAAAAATACATTTTGAGGAAACAGATATGACAATAATATTGGTAAGATTATTATGAATCAAAAAACATTCTTCACATATAATGCACACATCCTACGAAAAGTGCTAAGACTTGAGGCTTCCTTAACGGCATTCGGCAGGCTGTTAAAAAGTTTTTGTCCTTTATAAAATGCGCTATTTTGTGTGCACGAAAGTTTAGTTTTGGGAAGCCTAAAGTCTCCGCGTCTTCTCGTAGGATAGTTGTGAACATTTTCGTGAAACATAATGTTACTCTTCAGATAATTTGGTAGCATATTATTTTTCAGTTTGTAAATCATTGTTAATACATTATATGTTATATGTTGTTTTGTCGTCATCATATTTAGATTTTGTAACATAATTTTGACTCTTGTAAACATATTGTATTTTAAAATCATCCTCATCCCCCTATTTTGTATAACCTGTAGTTTATTATTTTGGGCTTCGTTACATAGGAATAAAACACTAGAACAATAATTTAAATGCGGAGTTACAATAGAATTGTAAACAAGGCGCGTTGTCTTGAGATCCAATTTATTTCTGATCCTTTTTAAGAATCCAACTTTTTTAGCAATTTTTTTTGTTATGTATTCTAAGTGTTCGTCGAATTTTAATTTATCATCCAATATTACACCCAGATATTTAATACTGCTAACCCTTTCTATGTTTTCGTTATCGATTGTTAGTATTGCCTGCTCCTTTCCGCCTAGGCTATCCACAATTAAAAACTTTGTTTTCGTAACATTCAATTTTAATTTGTTTTGGTGAAGCCAAAGCGCTACATAATTTAAATCAGTTTGTATTTTTTCAATGGCGTCCTGTAAATTTTTACTGGCAATGTATAACAATGTATCATCAGCAAATAGTTTAATTGCACAATGCTTTAACACTTTGATAATATCATTCATGTATATAATAAACAACAATGGACCTAAGACAGATCCCTGCGGAACGCCTTTATTAGTACTATGTGGTTCAGATGTTTTACCACCATATTTTGTAATTTGTGTTCTTTCTGATAGGTAATCAACAAACCACATATTTTCTTTACCATTAATTCCAATATTACTTAATTTTTTTATTAATCTATCTTTGTCGATTGTTTCAAATGCCCGCTTTAAGTCTAGAAATACTGCAATAATTTTATTTTTTTTATCTCTAAAATTTTTCCACTCATCTATTACATAGTTAATAGCGGTTTCACAAGAACATTTATTTCTAAAACCAGATTGTTGTGGAACTAATATCTGCTTGGCCTCAATATATTCTGTTAATTGCTCCTTTACAATGTATTCCAGTATTTGTTCATATTTGGGTAAACAATTGATCGGCCTATAGTCGTCAAATTTTTTGGGTTATCAATTTTCGGGATAGGAGTTATTACAGACGTCTTCCAAGTTTTGGGGAATACTCCACTATTCAAAGATTCATTGATAATTTGGACCATCGATTCGCCAATAATATTTATAGAGTCTTTGATTATATTTATTGTAATACCATCTGCAGATTCCTTCGATTTCATATTACTCAACACCCTCTTTAAGTACGGTAAATTCACATTTTTAAACTTAAATTCTTTATCAGTGCGTATAGGCTCGTCTAGTTGGTTCTCAGGATGTTGTGGAATACTTTCGATTATAAGATCTATGCTCGAAATAAAATGCTTGTTAAATTTAGTCGCTATCTTCTCTACTTCTTCTTCAGTTCCATCTGGGAAATCAATTGACTTTACAATTTCTTTTTGTTTACCCTTTATGATTCCTTTTAGTGTTATCCAAAGTTTTCTTGGTTCATTCTGTTGTGTTTCTAATTTTTGCTTATAATAATCGCATTTATGTTGTTTAATTTGTTTGGAGTATATATTACGAACTTTTTTATATGCATTCCATTTTTCTTCTGATGGTTCCAATTTTGCCGCTTTATATGCATTATCTCTTTGTTGTTGAAGGTTGTGTAATGGTTTCGAATACCATTTATTCGTATTTTTAAACTTAACCCTTTTCATTGGCATAATTTTATTGACTGCTGTAGTCAAAATATTGACGAAGTTTTCTGCTTTGTCGTTTAGGTTATTTGATTCGGTAACTTGAGAAATACTATTTTGTAAAGTTTCACAAAATTTTGTTTGATCATATTTACTTTTATCTCTATATGTAATTTCCCTTGATTCATTTTTAATTATACTCGTTTCAAATATTGTTAATATATTTTCGTGGTCTGATATTTTTGGAGTATCCACAACATTAACATTCAAGTAAAAATTATTTGTAATAACTAAATCAATAATGGTTGCTGATGTATTTGATATTCTAGTTGGTTTGGTCACAAGTTGTTTCAGTCCTAGATTATTTACTAAACATTGAAGTCTATTACTGCAGGTATTTTTGACTTTCATGTCAATGTTAAAGTCACCGGTTACATAGAACATATCTTGATTTTTCATGTTTTTAGTACACCAACTTTCGAAGAAATCCAAAAATTTTGAATGGCTTTGGTTTGGTGAGTGATATAATACAGCGTATGTTCCTTTAATCAAGTTTTTTCTTATTTGTACTGCCAGTATCCATGTATTTTTTTCATCAAACACTTCATTTGATATTATTTTAAAAGATATATTATTTTTAATAATCATAACGACTCCTCCCGTATGCCGACTAAATGAATCGCATCTTACAGTTGAATATCCTATAAATGATACTTCAGAATCGTAAATATCACTAGTTATACACGTTTCACTTAACATTAAAATTTCTGGTTTGAGTTCTTGTAATAATACTTCAATTTCATTTAAATGAGCCAAAAGACTTGAAATGTTTAAGTAGTATATTGTTGCTTTTCTCTTTATCCTAAAAACTAAATTTTTCTCTTCTCCGATTCTATATTTCTTTTGTAAATAGGACACTCCTTGCTCCATGCATGGTGATTATCATTTAGGTGTAATGAAAGTGTTTTTCAAAAAAAATGATTTGTGTTTTCCAAAAAAAATTACGGATATTGCGGTCGAAAATTTATTGTTATTATTAGAGAATCATGTAGGTATAAAAAGAAATGTGTTCAAGGAACGCAAAATTTTTTTTGCTACGAAACAAAAAGTTACAGAATCCGTGAATGATTTTATAGCGCGATTACGGAAGCTGGTTAGATTTTGCAAATTCAAAGACAGACTAGAACATAATTTAAAAGATGTTTTTGTCACCGGTCTTCAAATGGGTCGTATTAAAGAAAAAATATTTGTCGAGGCGGAAAACTTTTCATTAAAAAAAGTTTTAGAGTCTGCTATTGCGATGGATTCGTTTCATGTAATTAATGAGCAAATTAATTCGGAAAGTGTAAATCAAGTTGCTAAAAATAATAATCGGAACGAATTGTTACCGACGGGGAAAATTTTTCAGGCCTACAGATAAAAATGTTTCATTGTCCAGACCGAAGTCAATAGACCGCGCGTTGAGATGTAAATATTGTGGGAGGGATCATGAATCGGTAATATGTAAATTTAAAGACGCGACATGTTATAAATGCAATCGCAGTGGTCACATAAGTAAAATTTGTCGCAGTGATAATAAAAAAGTTATATCTTCTGTGTTTGTGAACGCGCAGGGAAATTTAAAAAAAAGTTATGGATAAACACAGTGTATTCAATAGAGCCAATATTGTGCAAAATCTTAGTGAATAATATTGAATTAATGGGTTTACTGGATACAGGAGCGGCAGTTTCGATTTTAACAGACAGAGTACAAAATACTTCAAACAGTTGGATTTAAAACCAAAGGATATAACCTTAACGGGTTACGCTAAATGTAAGTTGAATATATTGGGTTGTATTTTATTAACAGTTGATTATAACGGTTATAGGGAAGTGTTAGAATTTTGCGTTGTAAAAAATGGAACAACTAATGTTCTAGGGCGTGACTTTATAAAAAAGTTTAATATTGGATTTACGGGGTTACAATCCACTGCAACCCAGGAGGGTAGTGATATTTTTTCTCACAATATAGTTGAGAATGATAGAAATGAATTGGACAAATTAATTCGAAAATTCCCGGAGGTTTTTTCGGAGAAATTAGGTAAATTTAATAAAAATAAAGTGCATTTGAAATTTAAAGAGAACGCCGAACGAAAATTCTGCAATCCGAGAAATATACCTTTTGCTTTCAAAGCAAAGGTTGAAACGGAATTAGGCCGTTTGCAATCGGAAGATATTTTAGTTCCGGTAAAGTATAGTAAGTTTGGAAGGAAACTAAGGTCTAACTTTAACAGTTTTGTTCCGAGAGGGGGGAGAGATAAGGATAATAAAATTAATAAAGAAACTAAAATTAAAATTTCTAAATGTCAGGAAAATCAGAAATATTATTATAAGAGGAATAATAAAGAATCGGTAGGTTTTTCGTTTTTTGGTTTAGACCAAAACAAGGATAAATGGGTACAAGGGAAAATACATAAACAATTAGGAAAAAAATTGTATTTAATTGAGGTTAATTTAAATGGAAAACTTATGTATTGGAAAAGGCATTTTGATCAGTTGTCAAAATTGAGTGTATCATGGGAAAAGAATACCAGCAATCCTTATATCGCGTCCGAGACGAAGAGACTGTCGTATGATGATTACGATGTCTTCAGCTTTGTGCCGGATGACAATCTAATGGGTGATTCTCCTTTTACTTCCAGCTCCAGTGATCCGGAGGCTTCCACGTCGGGAAATTGGAAGGACCGATTACGACCACGGACACATAGATGAGTCAATGAAGACAGGACTCAGCTCTCGACTCAACATGAAAATGAATTACTTACTGTAAATAATGAATATTTGTATGTATTGTAATTATTATTATCATCATCATGTTGTGTAACTGTCTTCAGATTTAAGTGTGGAGGGACGTGGTGTCTTGCGGAATGAAAGAGACATGCGTGTATGAGTGAGACAACATGAGGAACGTATAAAAGGGTGTGATTGTTGTCCATTCGTCCTCTTACCATCAGACTTCCTAAGAATTACCATTGTACCTTATCCCGGAATAAACATCACGAGACTACCTACGTTTTCTTATTGTATTGAAACCCTGTACTGAGATCATCATATACAGAGGAATCTGGATCCATCAAAGGGAGTCCAGAGTATTATGGGAAATAATAGTTAAATCAGCACAAATAAAAGGGATTTGGTTGGCTTACTGTGTCAAGAGAGTTTCTATTGGAGTCCCATGTCGGGGGTCCTGCTTTGTCGCATTCTTAGAGCACGCCGAAATGGCGGTTTCCAGAACGTGTGTTAGACGCGGCTCGCGTCGGTACAAACACAGAAACGACAAGCGTGGGATGTCTACACTTGGAGCGCTCGCGGCTGAGAGTGGCGGCCGCGCTTGGCTTGCGCCGCGGGCCGACCCGCCTTCTTGGGTCACCTGAGGCGCGGCCGGCGTGCGCGTGAACGCACGCCATTAGCGTGCTCTTTCGGCACTGATTTCAATTGAGTCGGCAGTTTGAATACTAAAATGTGTATCATAACAACACATCCGCGGAGAGATTTTTTTTGCGGCTAATGTGTTTTCAGCGCGAACGAAAAATGCGCAGGCGCACTTCCGTCGCCACCTAACGGTTGTGAATGAAAACAAACAATTTAATAAGTACGCTACATAAAAATACATTGCTGCCAGAAGATGTAAAATGCATTTTAAAGTGTGCCGAGGAAGAAAGCTAATAGTTGGTGTTTTAGTGAATACGAGCTTTATTCATATTGCTGCAGCAACACACATTGGTCGTGCTGTTGTTTTTTTAGTAAGGCTGGAAGAATTTAAAATACGTTTAAAAATTACACATTGCGTATCGACGGCCGAAAGACATACACCAAAAAAATCATTAAGTACTTTGACTTGCGTTGATAAGTCTCGGCATTCTGGACAAACGAGAATGGTATCCATAATTAATAGAATGTTGATTGATGAACAGCAATCCGTTATTTCATAGTATACGGGAAGGGATGTTGAACTGGATGAGTTGTAACAATGCAGGTGTGTCAGTAATACAGTTGATAATTTTGAATGTGCAAATTAGATCAGAGTCCTTTTTAAGTTTTTCTAAAGAAGAAATGTTTAAAGTTGGTTCAATTTTATTATAAAAGTACTCGCCTCTTACAAGTCCTAACTTCCAAGCAATTCCTCTTAGGAAGCGATGTTATACGGATTCGATGTGACAAATGTGGACGGCATAGAAAGGAGACCAAATGACACTAGCATATTCAAGGTAAGGGCTGACCAGCGAACAGTAAAGAGTTTTAAGTGTACTTATATAATTAAAGTCAGAGGTAAGAGAGAAACACTTTTTATTTAATTTATAACAGATAACTTTGAAAAAAATTTTAACACTATTTAGTTTATAATCAAACTAAATAGGTTTTTTGGTTGTATAAAACGACAAAATTTTGCACTTATCAACATTCAGTTCCATGCAGTTAATTTTAAACTTATCATTAAATTAGGCGTAGGGAAACTGCTGCCCGCGGGCACTTCTGGCGCGGCCTGCTGAAAGAACCACAAAAAATTACACAGAACGGGATGATTTTTACACGGTTTTTCAGATGCATTTTTAAGACGATATTGAAAAAGTGCGTTGTGTTATCTGAGTTGTGAATATAAAATCATTCTATGTAAATTATTTTCAAAAGTTAAATAAACATAAACTTATATACTTGTTCTAATCCAGAAAAACCCTTCACTTAATCTGATTACAATTTAATTTAAGCCTATAGACTAGTGGACTCCTATGCAGACTCATTCTTAAGGTAAAACCAATCTTGTGTTCACAATGCAAATTCCTGTTGCGGATTTATCTGCTAACGCATTTCGAAGGAAACCGTTCTTGCATTCCAACTGCAAAAAATCGGAGGAAAACCATTTTGTTGTTCGAGACGCAGTTTAATTAAAGCTGGAAACTAACAATCCAATTCGCTCTAACGGTAAAACCAGTTTTGTGTTTAAAATGCAATGAAATAATTGCAAGTTTGGTTTCATCTGCTTACGCATTTTGTAGAAAACCCTTCTCGTTTTTTAAGTGCATTTATAAAATTCTACTTGCTTTTGTGCTAATAGTATTGGAGGAAAGGCATTTTCATGTACTGAGTGTAGTTTTAATTCTCCTGTAACTAACACCAGTTCTGTGTTAAGAATGCATCGAAAAAATTGAGGTGTAGTTTCGTTTTTTGACGCATTTCTCGCGTTAGAAGTGCATAAATAAAATTCTAATTGCGTAAGTACTTTGTGTTGCCAGAAAATGGTAGAAAGCCATTTTTATGTTCTGGTGTAGTTTTAATTCCCCGCGTACAAACTCACTTTAAAATTAAAACCAATTCTGTGTTCAGAACGCAACGAAAAAATTCCAGGTAGGGGAAACCCCATCTGGAATTCCTACGAAACTTCCCTTGCTAACGCGTTTCGTAGGAAATCATTCTCGTGTTTGAAGTGCAGTTATACATTTGTAGTTGTATTTGTGCTGCCAGTATTGGAGTAAAGCTGTTTCACGTTCTGAGTGTAGTTTGATTTCCCTGCGTACAGATTCACCATGTAATGAAAACCAGTTCTGTGTTAAGAATGCAAAAAAAACATGCCAGGTGTGATTTCATCTTGGAATTTAATTTATAAAATTCTATTTCCGTAGTTTGTGCTGCCAGAGTTGGAGGAAAGCCATTTTCATGTTCTGAGTGTAACGTGTGTTTTCATGCAACGAAAAATTTCAGTTGCTTCAAAGTGGCTCCTCTGGACTTTTTTTTGTGATTTCATTAATAAAAACGTTAAAAAAGAAGCGGGGCCAAATAGACTCCTTGGGGAATGCCGGACATTACATCAATATTAAAAGGATTTAAAGTTATTTATTTAAACCCTTTGTTTTCTATCAGAAAGGGTGGATTTAAATTTTATTTAAAACAAAGGGTTTCTAATGCCTACAGAATAAAGTCTGGCCATGAAGATCGAGTCATTTACATTGTCAAACAAATTACTCAAAAGTTACTTTAGAAATTGGTTAGGTAAATTAAAATCACAAAAAAAAATCTAAAATGGTTGTCAACCGTTATATTATTTTAAACCAATAAATGAAGTACTCATTGTGTCACTTGTTATTGTTGTGTGTTCCAGTAAGTACTTCGGAACAAGGAAATTAGATTTTTTAAATATTTTTTTATAGTTAGGGGCATTGAAACACACATATACATTACAATTTTTTTTATTTTTATTTATTAAATAACCAGTTTACAAAGTATAAAAATGTTCTTTACAAAATTAATTTCACTTTTTTTTCTTAGATTTTTAATATGTCTCTTGTATAGAACCGGACGCTTGTGATTAAAAGAGGTGCAAGCATCGAGATGATAAATATATTTGTATTTATAATTGATTATGATTTAAGGTACTTTAAAGAAATAGACAAATTTAAGAGTTACATTCAATACACTGGATATCACTGCTGAGATAATATTACTTATGAAGATGTATGGTTCACTGACTTGTGACGTTTTGATAGTCTCTTTTCAGAACAAGAATAGCTGCATAAGGAACATGAATAAGGATAATCTCCAGTATGTGTCTGCTTGTAACGATTTAAATTTCCCTTTTCAGAACATGAATAACTGCATAAGTAACATGAATAAGGTTTTTCTCCAGTATGGGTAAGCATATGAGGCTTTAATCGCTCCTTTTGAGAACACGAATAGCTGCATAAGGAACATGAATAATGATTATATGCAGTATGAATAAGCTTGTGCCGAGTTAAATGTTGCTTTCGATAAAATGAATAGCTGCATAATGAACATGAATAAGGTTTTTCTCCAGTATGGGTAAGCATGTGAGGTTTTAATTGCGGCTTTTGAGAATATGAATAGCTGCATAATGAACATGAATAAGGTTTTTCTCCAGTATGGGTCCGCAAGTGACTTTTTAAATTTCCCTTTTGAGAACATGAATAGCTGCATAAGGAACATGAATAAGGTTTTTCTCCAGTATGGGTCCGCAAGTGACTTGTTAAATGTACCTTTAAAGAGCATGAGTAGCTGCATAAGGAACATGAATATGGTTTTTCTCCAGTATGGATTCGCATGTGACGATTTAAATTTCCCTTTTCAGAACATGAATAACTGCATAATGAACATGAATAAGGTTTTTCTCCAGTATGGGTAAGCATGTGCTGAGTTAATTGTTTCTTTTGATAACATGAATAGCTGCATAATGAACATGAATAAGGTTTTTCTGCAGTATGGGTAAACATATGAGGTTTTAATCGCCACTTTTCAGAACATGAGTAGCTGCATAAGGAACATGAATATGGTTTTTCTCCAGTATGGATTCGCATGTGACGATTTAAATTTCCCTTTTCAGAACATGAATAACTGCATAATGAACATGAATAAGGTTTTTCTCCTGTATGGGTACGCATGTGACAATTTAAATTTCCCTTTTGAGAACATGAATAGCTGCATAAGGAACATGAATAAGGTGTTTCTCCAGTATGGGTCCGCAAGTGACTTTTTAACAATACCTTTAAATAACTTGAGTAGCTGCATAAGGAACATGAATAAGGTTTTTCTCCAGTATGGGTAAGCATATGACGTTTTAAATATTCCTTTGAAGAACATGAGTAGCTGCATAAGGAACATGAATATGGTTTTTCTCCAGTATGGATTCGCATGTGACGATTTAATTGTACCTTTTCAGAACATGAATAACTGCATAAGGAACATGAATACGGTTTATCTCCAGTATGGGTCCGCAAGTGTCTTTTTAAATTTCCCTTTTGATAAGATGAATAGCTGCATAAGGAACATGAATAAGGTTTTTCTGCAGGATGCGTCTTCAGGTCCTTTGTTAGGTCTGAAAAAATAGTTAAGATTAATAAGTAGGTATCTTTAATGAAGACTGCAAATTATTAAAACGAATTCCGACAAATAATAGATTACCTTCTGTCGAGGTAAAGTTTTTAGAGTGGTCTAAGCATTCCTTTTTAATATCCGGAAAAACAATGTCTATTTCGGTATAAGGAATTCCCCCTTCTTCTTCTCGGAGTTCTCGTTCTGTATTGACGAAAACAGTCTCCACATTAATGCTTCCTGGAAAAACAAAAAACAATACATTGATATATCAAGACATGCTGAGTATTACTGACTTCGGTGCTAATCTAATGTAAGGAAACTATTTAAATTAATGAATTTTTGAGAAGTACTCGCCTCATACTTTGAATCGAATCAAAAATTATAGATATTTTAAATATGTATCTATGTTAGGTACCAAATTTGATTGATTGTTGTTATAATATAAAAAAATTAATGTTTGTAATGTATGAAAAATGAAAATTTGAATGAAAAAATTGTGGCACGCAAGCTGTTTGAAAACTGAATGTACTGGGACTGAATATATGGAACGGAGGAGCGGACGTGGAGAGTGGGAAGGCAGGGAAGGTTGTAGGGAACCCGGGAGGGGAAAGGACGCAGGAGTGGAACCACTGTGCCATCGCAACGCCCTTTAATTTCTGGGTCTTCTACTGCATGTCTCAAACGCTCACAGGGAGGCGTTGAGAACCTATGGACTAAATCCACCTGTATACACAAGACACAATGCAACTCACTAGTTGGCTGAACACTTTCGGCATACTGCAAACATTCCTTCTTTACATTCTGGAGGCTGATTTCAATATCCGTATACAGCATTTCAGTTGGGCCTTCCTCCAGGGACTCTTGTTCTGTCTTGACGGAAACAGTCTCTGGGTTGTAAAGATCCATGGTACTGCTGTGATCGTGTCTGGTTATGTGATGGTAATAGTTAGTAAAATAAAGTAGACCTGAAACTAAACAATAATTAATTAATCCCATTTGAGTAATACAAAGAAGCTCCAAACAGAAAAGATGGAAAAAGTGCTCTTGAGCAATGACGTTATATATTGTAGACGCGTGGTAGAAATCTCAAAGTAGGAAGCCAAAAGCAAGGCAATTGCACTGTTGTCGATTTCTAGTACTTTCGTACTAAACTCGATTCTTAAAAGCCAAAAAAATAATAATTTCAAACAATTTTTATTCCACTCTACCGTAATTATGTTGAAAAATATAAAAGTATAACAAATATAATTTAATAAATAATTTCACCTAAATAATGTTTTTACATATCGAATAGTTTCCATATAACCGTCATATAAAATGACAACACCTGTTGAAAATAAAACAAACTTTCGTGATTCACCATACATACGGTGGTTTTCGGGGGATCGTGAAAAATTAAAACTTTGAAAATTATTTCAACCATTAAAACTAACTCTAAAAATAAAAAAATGCAGTTATTTAAGTTAGAATGCCATTATTCATTCAAAAAATATTAAAAAATTTGACTAGAGTTCCTTATTCTATGGATTTTTAAAGATTGCGAGGAAGTTTTTTTATTTTTTGACATGGCAACGCTGGTTAAAGGTACACTAATTGAAACCAGTTATTTGGAACATAATTTGAGGTTATATAGGAATGCCGTTTATTATTGATATCGAGTGCACATGAAAGACAAAGGTTGTTGCAATCAGTCAAGTCAAAATGTAATAGGTCCAGATTAGATGAACTTACCGATATCCTCATCGTTACATGTGTGACAGTAGCAGTAAATAATAAAACATCAGCTATCAGCCATTGAGGTATATAAATACACATCAATGGATCAATGCTATCAGCCGTCAGAAAACATCTGGGAACCAGTGTTGCCATGTCCCATAAACGAAAAACAAAGTTTCAGGGTTGAAAAAACCTTGTTTTGAAGAATAATAAAACATTTTTTCGGAAAGCTTTTATTGAGAAAGGAAACAAGAACATAACAGTACCTAGGTAAATATTTTATAATGCTTTATAAAAACCAATATGGTTTTTAATTTTACTTTGTGCAACAGCAGTGGCGGACACAGAAAAAAACTCAAGGGGGGGGGGGGCGTTAAAGATATCTTGAGCAGTGGCGAAGCTAGAGTCCACCTGACGCCACACCAAGATCACAATCCCCCCCCCCCCACCCCCTTACGCTGCAATGTTTAAAAACTTCTTTCTACTATAGCAATAATAAATACAGGTAGACAAGCAAATATTTTGTATAGCGTGTGCAAAGGGGGCGTTCGAGTATAACGTAACGCAATTTTTGAAGATTTTTGACCCCCCCCCCCCCCCTCCATATACGTTACGTAACGCCCAAGTGACAATTTTTACTATTAAGTTGCGCAAAGTACTGGAAAGTCGCTTGAATACCTTTTTTCTTGTTATCGCGTTTGCGCTAATAAATAAAATGAGATATTTCTAACTTGTGCGTATATTATGTTTTCTTGTCTAGTTACTAAAAAAAAAAAAAAATTATCAGCGAAAACATATTTTTAGGCTTACTGTTTTATTTTAGCACTCTTTCTTTTTTTGTATCTTTGTAAAGCTGTTTGTTTTCCAAATAAAGATATTATTATTATTGTTTTTTTTTTTTTTTTTTTATTTTAATTGTACAACATATTATTATCCAATTACCGTACAATTTTCTCATTTTGACAGTCTTAACACCTAGGAAGATGATTATATACAAAAAAATCTTGAGGCTATCTAAAGAAGAGTTATATATATCTAGCGTTTCCGAAATTTCGTTCAACAGCACCATTCCTCTTGTCATGCTATGCTGTGCTAGAACATCTGTTCTACCGTATGGTACCTTGAACAAGTCTAAGGCGGCCAACTTTATAAAATATCAATGCGGGACACGTGGCGTCGATGTCAGCCGGGGGAGGGGGGGGGGGGGGGGGGGGGTAAAAATCCTTTTTTTTATTTTTTATTACGACCTCACATTATTCTGATTTTTATAACCACATAATTGAGTATTCTTCCAATAAAAATCATGTTTATAAATTCTACCACAAGTTTATAACTGCTTCCTCGGGAATCGAGATTGGTAACCATGTAACTATGATATGCAACTTGTTGTTATATACTGAACCCATAATTGGTTTAAATTAAGTCTGATGCGACGAATTAAAACCCAGATCGCGAAAATATTTTTACTTTGATTCTGGCAACACATACATAGTCTTCAACTAGAATTTCATACTGCATCTCGAATAAGAGAATGTTTTCCTTCGAAATGTGTCAGCAGATGAATCCACAGCAGAAATTTTACATTATGAACACGAAAGTGGTTTAAAATAAATCTGTATACGGCGAATTTAAACTACACTCAGAACATTAAAATGGTTTCTCTTAGATTCTGAAAGTAAATACATAGTCTGAAACTAGAATTTTTTAACTGCACTTCGAATAAGAGAATAATCTTTTTCGAAATATGTCAGCAGACGAATCAAACTGGAATTTCACATGTTGAACACAAAACTGGTTTAAATTAAATCTGTATGCTTTGAATTAAAACTACACTTAGAACATATAAATGGTTCCTCTTTGATTCTGGCAGCACATACATAGTCTACAACTAGAATTTTATTACTGCATTCCGAATAAGAGGATATTTTCCTTCGAAATAGCAGACGAAATTTTACATTCTGAACATAAAAGTAGTTGAAATTAAATCTGTCTGCGGCGAATTAAAACTACACTCAGATTAAAATGGTTTCTCTTTGATTCTGGCAGCACACACATAGTCTGCAACTGGAATTTTATAAATGCACTTCGAAAAAGAGAATATTTTTCTAACTGGAAAGTGGTGAGGTTCCCTCCAATGCACTTCGAATAAGAGAATATTTTCCTTCGAAATATGTCAGCAGACGAATCCAACTGGAATTTTACATTCTGAATACAAAACTGGTTTAATTTATATCTGTATGCGGGGAATTAAAACTACATTCAGAAATAAAGGTAAACACTTTTGCCAAAAATGAATTTTTTTTTGCAAGTTTTCACTGATCTTACAACATCGCTTTCGGCGGCAAGGTCAACAAATTATTTGATTTGATTTGAATGATAAATGTGGGTTATCAATATTACGAATCACAGTATGCACTAATTCGTAAACAAAACAACTTATTCACTACTACATTGGCGCTCTTTGACTCTTGCTTGTAACACAAATAAGCCAATGCCTAGATCGATATCTCCGGGCCTTTTCTAAGGACAAATTTTGTCTTGAACTTAACCAAATGGCTAAAATAGAGTAAAGATAGAGGAAGTTTATTTGACTACCATAGACAATATCAACAAAATATAGGAATGCGGGACATGCGGGACGCTTTAGACGATTTGCGGGACTATTTTTGTAAATATTGCAATGCGGGACTACAGCTGTCAATGCGGGACGGTCCCGCAGAATGCGGGACGGTTGGCCGCCTTAAACAAGTCGTGTCGCCGTCTACGGCTGAAATTTTCAGGCACGTATAAGCCATAGCCGGGATTGGTATATTTATGGCCATAACATTCCAAGAGGAATGGGCTGTCAATACGGTTATGGATTATGTTATAACCAAGAACTGCAAGATTTACAAAACGTCTAGTTTCCAAGCTAAATCTATTAGTTGCCTCAAGCAAATCCATATGGTGCATGAATCTTGGATACGTTCCATGCATCCGCATATAGACATAGGTACCTAAGGAACTTTTTCTGGATTTGTTCCAGCATATTAATATACTTAGCTTGGTGCGGAGTCCACACACCACTAGCATACTCCAGCCTGCTTCTTATGACGCCATCGAACATGGCTATCATTGCTACTGGGTCATCAAATTGCTTACATATTCTGATGACGATTCCCAGGAGTTTATAGCAAGCTGGAGTGAGCTGCGATATATGATCCGAGAATGTCAGTTTGGGATCAAAGACGATACCGAGATCTTTAAAGCTGTTGACTCGGCATAATGTTTCCCCTTTAATGTTGTATTCAAAAACTATGGGCTTCCGGGAGCGGGTATATGTCATAGTTAGACATTTTTTTATGTTGAATTTTAATTTGTTTTTTACTGACCATTCAGCTATAGCATCAAGGTCAGATTGCATTTTTAAGCAGTCCTGGTAACAGGTTATTTCCAACAAAAGTTTGAGGTCATCAGCAAACAAAAGACATTTGCAATATTTTACACATATCTGGATGTCATCTATAAGTATAAGAAACAGCAGAGGACTAAGGTTTGACCCTTGAGGAATACCTGATAACGCCAGGAATTGTTTAGATTCATGTCCATTTATTTTTACATATTGACTTCTGAGTTTTAAATACGACGAGAAGAATATAAGTGTTTGATGATCAAAACCAAGTTTGTACATTTTATGTAGTAAAATATCATGATCAACTCGATCAAAAGCTTTGGCAAAATCCGTATACACTACATCTGTTTGGTGTCGCGAGTCCAGTCCGACGGCCACCAATCGCGAAAATGTTAACAGATTTGAAACCGTGGATTTTCTTGGCATGAAACCGTGTTGGTTTTCTCCTAGAAAAGGCATAATTTGGTGATGTAATTTCTTATAAATAATCATTTCAAATATTTTTGGTATAGTTGACAGCTACGGGTCTGTAATTCTTTATATCAGACTTGTCTCCAGCTTTGAAAATTGGGCTTACACGCGTGAGTTTCCAAGAATGACGGAAACAACCAGTCGATATGCTAAGAATAAATATATAGCTCAGCGGATGACAAATGGTTTTTGACACATAAGCAATTATATTAGGGGGTATTCCATCTGGGCCTGCAGCCTTGTCGAGCTTTAAAGTCCGAGTACAGGTGTCTACTTCCTCTGGACAGGTTAGCTCAAGACCGATTTTACCGACGTTCCATTATATTGTTTATTTTATTTATTCATGTTGCTATTTATAAAAAAATTGGAAATTATTATTATTTTTATCGGCCTTGTATTTCTTCCGGATATCCACAATTTAACACTGTCTTTCCTCATGTTCCGAATGCAGTTATACAAGTTCTCAAAAGGAAGCTTTAAAAATCCACAGTATGATTCACAGAAGAGAAAAACCTTTTTCATGTCCTGACTGCAACTATTCGAGTTCTCAAAAGGGATACCTAAGAAGTCACTTGCTGACTCATAGTAGAGAAAAATCTGTTTAAAGTTCCGACTGCAACTATTCATGCACCACGAAGTAATTACAACTATTCATCTACTACGAAGAAAACGATAATTTAAAAACCACATGTTCACCCACAGTGGACCAAAACCTATTTCATGTCCTGTGCATCTATTATTTTTCTCGAAAAAAAAACTAAAACGGCACTTGTTGACTCACATTGATGAAAAACCTTTTTCATGTCCCGACTGCGACTATTCATGCGCTACAAAACGCTAACTAAAAATTAACACCTTTACCCAAAGTGGAAAGAAACCTTTTACATGACCCGACTGCAATTATTCATGTTGTATAAAGGAACTTCTTAGAAATCATTTGCTGACTCACAGTGACATAAAACCTTTTACATGTTTCTACTGCGACTTTTCATGTTCTACAAAGAGGGACCAAAAAATGCACATGTTAACCCACATCAGACGGAAAACCATTTTACTGTCCCGAATGCAGTTATACAAGTTCTCAAAAGGAAGGTTTAAAAATCCAGTGTGATTCACAGAAGAGAAAAACCTTTTTCGTGTACTTATATCCAACAATTCGTGTTCTCAAAAGGGATATCTGAGAAGTCACTTGCTGACTCATAGTGGAGAAAAACCTTTTTCACATTCAAAATGAAACTATTCATGTACTACAAAGAGAAATCTAAGAATCACATGTTTATCCACAGTGGGAAAAAACCTATTTAATTCCCTGACTACAACATTTCCTTTTCTCGAAGAAATGCCAGACAGAATAACTTATTGAGATCACTAGAATGGCCGCGACTTTTCTCGTAGGTTAGTCATCTATGTGCCAGACAGAAACGTATAAAATACGATGACGCGGACGCGCGCGCGTGCTACATAAGAAAGTATAACTACTCGATTTTTCAACTCAGAATTGACGAAAGAAACGAAGGAATAGCTTGCTGGCTGACGGCTTCGCATGAGAGGGGGGAGGGGTGGGGGGGTGCGCATTTTTTATTTCTGTTGCACAGTGGCGTATAGAAATAAAAATGTTTTTACCAAAAAAATCGCTCAAATTAAAGTTTTTATTCAATATTTTACCGTTATCAAACTGAAATTAAAATTTCTTCATTTTAAATTAAACATGTACTTAATAATATAAAAAAAATTCAAATCCATTAGAAGACGGAAAATAGCCTTTCACACAACTCCAATAATTTATTTTTTCTACATTTTACAGTAGTTAGCGTACGTACCTAATTCAAGTTGAATGATTATTAACAAAGATTAGCTAAGAAGACATTGTGAACCGGTACTGAAGTTCAAAAATTACATTGCTCAAAAAACGTGGTAAAAAAAATACTACAAACGACCGTAAAAACCTTGCAAAAATGGTAAATATTATGCATCTGGCCACACTGATGAGAACTGTCTTGAGACCAGTGATGCCATGTCTTGAAAATCAAATAAAAATATGTTTCCGGGGAAAAAATCATGTTTCATCATGTTTATCATTTTCATGTTTTGAAGGATAACAAAACATTTTCGTCAGCGTTTTATTGAGAATTAAAAAAATTAAAAAAACGGTACATGAGTAAATTATCCTAAATGTTTTATGAACTATCGTTTTATAATGTCAGTGAAGGTGCCACGCATAAATATACCAAACCACCCGTGTGCCATGTCGCAAAAATGAAAACCGGTAGGACATCAAACATTTTTAGGGCTTGTTGTTATATTTCTCGAAATCGGTATATATTTTTTAAACATTTCGGAAATCTTTCTGTAGATTTACTATGAATATCGCTAGATCTACTGAAATTTTGGTAGAAATGACATCACTATTAACGTCACGTTCAAGTGAACAACTTTAATCTTAAGGCCCTGATCGACGGGCGAGTAAAACCGCGGTCTTATGGCTCGTCGGTAAAGCTCGCCGGTGTATCATTGCAAAACCGCGGTTTTGTGAGTTGACGAGCCTGGCTCGTGGCTCGTCATGTTTGCTTGATTTTTTACTCGGCTCGTCGTTCAAAACTGCGTGTCGATCACGGCCGGCGAGCCAAGCCGACAGTTATCGGCGACAGCGCTAAAGGACTGACGTCACGTAATAATGGATCTGCGAATTCACATTCACGATTTCATCGTAGAATTCATAAATAGCTTCCGAGAGTGGCCCTGTTTATGGAAAATTAAATCAAGCGAATACAATTTTTTTTTTGTTCTTTCTAGGTACAAATAAAATATATTAAACTATATTACCCATGCACAGGCTGCGTCTTAGTGGGTTCCCATTATTCTTATTATATCTTAATATTGTATACATCAAATGTAAAATTTGGGAAAATAAAGGAAAAAAAAAATAATAAACACAATTATATAACTTTGTTTTGATTCCACTTTATTATTTCCTTATCCAACCGGTTTCGGTTCGACCTGAACCTTCATAAGGGATGAATAAAAATATATTTATTTATATACGCCTTGAAGGCTTTTACAATATCATGTTATTAGCTATATAATCAAAGGTTATTAGATACATAGGTTTTAGAAGTTTAAGCATGTAATATGTGGCATAATAAACTGGATATTAAACATAATACAAAAAAGAGAAATAGCTTCTCGCATTATAGTGTTTTGCTTTTGTATCATAGGTGTTACTAAAGACAATAATTTGTTGTTCAATTCTTCAGACATTCTCAGATAATTTCTGTAATCGAGTGGTTCTGCTGACAATTCTCGAATTAAATGTGTATGCGATAACGCTTGTCTTTTCTCAATCCAACTTTTAGCCCAAACTCTAGGGCGTTTTCGCTTTTTTTTCTTAATTTCGTGGTATGCTATAATACCAAGATAACACAAAGCTTCAGACTCCGAACAATACATGTTAACCTCAATTCGACCACGATACGACTGTTTTACTCGCTAGTCGATCATCACCAACGAGCCGCGAGTAAAACCGACGGTTTTTAAAACCGCGGTATAGGCTCGTACGTCGATCACCCACTTTAATCTATAATATCTAAAATCGTATATAGGTAGGTATATAAAATCAGTTTTTTCTTGTATTTAAAATATTGCATAATCATTGAAGACAATATTGGCTCTCAAATTAAAATTTAAAACAGAAAAATCAGAAAAATATTCGGTGGCATCTAGGAATTAAACCCAGGACTTGCCCAGGACCTAGCCTTGCCGGTGCTGTATATAGCCCCATCCCTAATATTAGCGTCTGCTAAAATATCTACAGGAATTCCAAAAACTGAACAAATCAGACTAATATCTTTGAGAATCCATGTTCTGACCAATATCTATACGAGGTATGTTGGAACAATATCTATGGGAACCAACGTGAGGACGAATATCTACAGCTCAAACTGCTGACTAAAATATCTATGGAACAGTTTATGTCGACGAATACTACAGCACTGGTAGAGGTTGGGTTATGTTAGGTTAGGTTAGGTACTCAGCTGCCCTCCGTAGATATTCGTCCCACCTACGCTCCATAGATGTTCGTCACCACTGGGACCGTCATTCGACCTTAGCTTTGTAGATATTAGTCTTCACTCTGAAGTTCATAGATATTTTTCCAACATATTATGAGCTGTAGGTATATATTCGTCCGACATACAGGATGTAGATGTTAGTATCTGGAGTCCTAATATTGACAATTTCTAGGTTTTACTTACTCATGTTATCCTAAAAATAAATAATATATGTAGGTAGATAGTACGTGAGATTTTTTTTTACATTAACTTCATTAAAAGGAGTCCCTTTAGGAAAATTATTTTCCTCTTTATATTTCATCGGGTAAGGTATGTCAAGGTCTTGGCGGCTGAAAAATGCAATGAATAAACAAAAAACCATACCAGGTAAACTATTACATAGTATAAAGCAAAGTAACTCCCGCTGTCTATACACTTAGGTCTTTTAAACTACGCAACGGATTTTCATCCAGGTTTCACTAATAGACAGTATGATTCACGAGGAAGGTTTAGGCATATAAATTGTCAAGGTTGTTGTGTAAATTGGATGAAATATGTATTATTTAAAGGGCGGGGCTGGCAAGCAGGCAGTTTGGATGTGATGTATGCAAATTACCAGATGGCGTTAGTTATAAAGTTTGGGTAATGGCGTTGTCAGTACATGGCATTGTATTTCGTGCACGTGTTTACGGGTCAGCTAGTCTATAATAAATCAACTTTTGTTTGCCAATATTTTTGAATCAGACCGTTTACAATCTTTTCGACTCTTGCGTATTTACACACATGCAAAAATATACCTTATAGCATTGCGATACAGCCTACTTTTGCTTGAAAATATTATTGAACTAGGTTGTCTTACAACTTTTATGACGTTACCCCGCTGGAATGGAGAATAGAATGTTATTTTGGAAACGAATTTATTTGTGTTTTGGATTTGATTGATAATTCAAGCGTATCTAAAATGGTGTAGATGATTTTTAAACAATAAGTTTTTTCTGGAAGTTCTCATCTTTGTGTGATGTGAAATAAGTTACTTTTTATTCTTTGTTACAAAATTCATTTTTTTGTTGGTTCACAATGGTTAGTTGTCAGTTTTTTATAACACTATTTTCTTATTTTGTTTTGTGATTTTTGTTTGAAATTGAATTTAATTTCATTGCAGATTTGTGCAAGTGTTTATATTTTGACGGCTGAATTTTGGCTTCAATTTTTATATGAAAATATTACTTTAATTTTGTATTTTGCACAAAGTATTTCACCATTTTTCTGAATTTTTTATGACACAATGTCATTGAAATATAGAGTATCCGTTGTTTTATTCAAATTTTAGGCAAACTTCGTGTACCCGCCAACTCAGAATATGATGAACATGGATCTAAATAATATTTATGGATCCAAAACTATTAATTTGGATCAACAATATCATTACAACCACATGGGAGCTATGGATTGCAAAATGCCTCAACAAAACTACAACATGACAAATCAGTACGCAGGATTTTACGTTCAACCCGAAACGACGCAGAATTACAATATAAATCATGTTATTCAAGAAGAAAAGCATGACGCTCATTTTTACAGCAGTAAATTATTAAATAATGTACAGCAACATTCTGGAACAAATGAACGGGAAACGTACTTCAGCGATGTTGTTGCAAAAGAAAAAGAAATACTTGAAAAAAATTCAGTTGAAATCGTTGCAAAGGATAAAGATAATACGCAAAATACGGTTAAAAATCATGTGATTAAAGTGAAATTGCCGGTAAAAAAGTCGCTGCAGTTTAAAAAGAAGGACGGGTTATTTAACTGTGATCTTTGCGAGTACTCGAGTCGGAAAGTGAGTTCTGTAAAATCTCATCGCATGATTCATACCGGCGAACGTCCGTTTACCTGCGATTTATGTACTAAATCTTTCCGACAAAAGGAACATTTAAAAAATCACAGATTAACGCACACGAGAGAAAAGTTATTTTTTTGCAATGAATGTCCTTACTCGTGCGGCGTTCGAGGGAGCATGGATCTTCATAAACTGATTCACAGAGGTATTAAGCCGTACGTTTGTACGAAGTGTGATTATCGCTGCAGACGTCCGTTTGAGATGAAAAAACACAGAGCGAAATGCGAGAGTGTCATAAGGAAATGTGACTCGTGCGATAAAACATTTTCGAAGAAAAGCGCGTTGGCTGTACACAGAATAATGCATCTAGATTACTTGCAGTTTGCTTGCCGTCTTTGTGAATATACGGCGAAGTTACGATCGAGGTTTAAGAGTCATTTGGAGAAAATGCATCCGGAAAAGACATTTTTTATTTGCCAGTCGTGTGATTTTTCGTGCACGAAGAAACGGCTGTTTAAGGAGCATAAGCTGAGTCACGATGATAAGAGAAAGTGGTTTAAATGTGGCGGGTGCAATTATTCTAGTTCTACTAAGAGTGCGTTAAAGGAACATGTTTTAACGTGTTCGGAAGACGATGCTCAACAAGAACAAGAATCGAATTTAGATCAGGTGGGCATTTCATTATTTTATTTATTTTGTGTTTCTCTGATGGTTTCGGAAATTGTTTTTTTTTTTTAGTATATGTTTCATTTTGGGAGGCGACATGCAGGCGGATAGCCAACACCCCTGCCTTAAGAGGTTCGCTATCTTTGGTGACTTAACAGGGGTGCCCGGGTTCACGGGGTGAGCTTTGTCTAGGTGTTGGCGACGAATACGTTCGCTGAGCTACTGCGTGGTGAGCCGGATCAGAAGAGACTTGTTGAGGGAGACCTAACCTAGACCTGAAATGATTTGAGATGTCGTTTATGTTGCTCATTATGTAGCAATATTTCACTTTAATTATGCACCAATAACCAAATTAGTATATTTTATAATTAAGTACATAGTATAAAATGAAGTCGCTCAAAATGTTTGTGCTCTTAGATCAGTGTTTCTTAACCCTATTGAAAGAATCACCCCCTTTACCACAGTCAAATTATGGGAAAAAGGATGGGAGTCAGCAAGAGGGGAAAAACATTTAAATTAGCAAAATCACTTTAAACATGTTTATTGTATTATTGATTGAAATTCAACATGGCACATGTTTCTACAGCAGAGTGTGTCATGTTCGTTCTACGATCTGTCAATACAATATTACAGCGACTAAAAAAATCTTTCTGCGTCAACACTATTCACACAGTCATCTTAGCTGCCTCAGCAAATTCTATGTGAACAATTTTAACGTATTAAGAGTGGTTGGTTTTTTTTTGGTTTTTTTTACCTTTTTTTTTAACGTATTTATTGCTAAAAACACCATTTATCGCTTTAATTCGCGAAAATATCATTAATGCTATGAATCAGTGTCTCTAGTCATATTATACCACAACGGAGGGGGGGAAAATATTTTTGTGGCAGTCGCACGTTTCGCAGTCGTTTTGTGCATGTGACGTCACAAAGCTGATGCCCCCCCCCCATACCCCTTGTCACACAATGTCACACTTCTCTACTCCCCTCCCCCCTTAGGTTGTAACGTAATTTATGGATGGCCCCTTATTTCGAATTATATTATTTTAAAGCATATTATATCACCTTTCCAAAACAGTTTTTAGTTTTCGGATATATTATTTAGAAATATTCCATTTATTTGGATTTTATTTCAAAACGGAAATATTCTGACCCTCTGACAAAATACGGTTGAGGTTGAGAGGTTAATTAATCAGATTTGAATTTCTTGATACTTTCCAATGTTGCTTGTTTCCATCTCCTTCCCTTTTCCACCCCTTTCTGCCTTACGACATTCTCCAATTGGGAATATCACAGTCCCCAATAACAGTCAGGTGAAAACAATATCCTGTCTAACCCAGGGTGTTGGCAAATTGGCTAAAATATGGCCAAATATAATGCAGTGGTTATGTTTTATATCCCGAATCATTGTGACTACACAAAATGTTATAAATATAATTATTTTATTTTTAATAACATGTAACACTATTAATAATAATCTTTATTCAATGAAATTGGCAACATTATAACTAAAAAAGTACATGTTCAATCAATGGCGTAGCGTGTCTTGGAGGGGCCCTGTATCAAAATTAGTTGGGGCCCTTATTATTGCTCGGTACAATACGTGATCAGATATTTTCATGTATTGAAGGTTGCCGTTGTTCTTTCTAAAAACAAAATTCACCCTTCGCTCCTGGTAGATAAATAGGTAGACTTACCATTGCAATCTAATGCGTCGATGACACAGGGCGAGTTTACAAGCTACTATCTCAGAAATTCACTATCTGTTAGTAAACTCGCTCAGTGTCATCGTGTTACTTGCTAACTAGCAGATTGTTGACAATCCACGGAAAAAGTTGAAAGGTCCTCAACTTTACACGCTACAAGCCGACTCGTGATTGGTTTATTTGTGTTTCCAATATGGCTGCCAAAAACCAGCTGATTTCGACTGTCAACTGTCTGAAGGATTAGTTCACGTTATTTCCGCTAGTGGCGCTAGCAGCTACGTGCGAGTCCAGTTTCCTACAAAAATGTCACGAGCTACTGAGCGAGTGGACAGTTTTGTGTGTCATCATGACAATCTCACTCGCCGATTCACCTGCTTTTAAATTAAGTAGATAGTAGCTTGTAAACTCGCCGTGTGTCATCGAGGCTTAAATCACTCACAGAGCTGATTGCTGAAAAAATGGAGAAATTTTGGGCATTTTTTTTATAACCTCCTCCCTTTTCTGTTTCTTTTTCTTTTCATAGCTCCACTGGGATAATCTCTTTTCCTTTCACTCATTTTTTCACAAATAAAATTAATTAACCAATAAATAGTCAGAACAAGATTGTTTTGTATTACAATGAAATAAATAAAGTTTGAACTGGAATGAAATAAAACGCGTAAATATTTCTCTCCGTGGTTTGTCATTGTACATCCGTTATTGCGGGTTTCCCCCGTTTAAGTGAATGAATTAAACGGGGGAATCCCGCAATAACTGATGTAGGATGTCGCCAACTTCTGGGAACACGCTTAACCCAGGTAAAAAAAAAAGAGATTGCTTTTTTGGAATTTGGTCATTTTAGACCAGGAGACGACATAGGTAAACCCTACGTCATCGAGTACACGGATGAAACTACTTTTTAGTGATAATGGACACTTAGAAAACCTTAAAAAAGCTGGTCTGCCGGTGCGCCTCTTGGCAGGAGCCGCGCTGCCATGGAAATAGTCAGCGATTTTTTTCAAAAAAATTACGTCATCGAGTACACGAACGGGAATGGTTTCATATGATAAAGGTCGATTAGAAAATGAGAAAAAAGCAGGGCTGCCAACCGGCAGCTTGGCAAGTTCGCAGGCAGCCGGCGTCAAAGTGGGGTAAATTTTACGTCATCGAGTACACGAATGAAACTAATGAATAACTATAGTCCAGATCATCCCGTTTAAGAATTTCTTGGTCTGCCGACCAGCAGCCTGGCAAATTTTTGTGTACGATGTTTTAAAGTTTTTTTTTTTTTTTTTAATTTTTCGTTTTTTTTTATTATTATTTTTATTTCATTATATTTTTAAAAACTTTGTTTGCCATATTTTAAAAATATAAACGATAATGATAAAAAAAAAATAATTTGAGAGTTCCGAGTGTACCCATTCGTCAGGAGAGCCGTTGGACGCCAAACCACTTACGAAACCTGCCGCGGTGCCCCTCACCGCTGTCGCGTGTCAATATTATTGTACAAATTTATAATATTAATAGTCCTTTTAAAATTGCCTAATAGTTTATAGTAGTTGGAAGTTCGAAAAACCAACGCACCGTCGCTGTAAGAGCTGCGTTCGTCCGTAAAACGACAGAAATTTCCGAAACCCCGTCCGTTTCATATCAGTTTCGCTTGCCCTGCTGCACCGATTACATCGAATACAAGATCGAAACTAACGAAAAAACTGTAGTCTAGATTATTTTATTCATGATTTCTTTGGTCTGCCGACCAGCAGCCTAGCAGTTTTTTGTGAACAATTTTTTAAAGTCTTATTTTTTTTTAATTTAAAAAAAATTATTTTCAATATCTTTATTATTATTTTTATTTCAATATGGTTTTAAAAACTTAGAATGCCAGATTTTAAATAAAATAAGTGGTAATGATAAAAAAAATAAATTTTGAGTGTTCCGAGTGTAATCGATGCAGCAGGGCAAGCGAAACCGATATGAAACGGACTGGGTTTTGAAATTTCCGTCGTTTTTCGGACGAACACAGCTCTTACGGCGACGGTGTGGTGGATGTTTGAACTTCCAACCACTATGTTTTATTAGGTAATTTTAAAAAACTAATATTATTATAATTTTTCTATAATAATATGGGCATGCGATAGCGGCGAAGGGCTCCGCGACCAGTTTCCAGTAAGTTGTTTCGCGTCGAAAGGCTCTCCCGTCCGATGAGTACACTCGGAACACTCAAAATTTATTTTTTTATCATTACCACTTACATTATTTAAAATCTGGCATTCTAAGTTTTTAAAACCATATTGAAATAAAAATAAGAATGAAGATATTAAAAAAAAAAAAAATTGACGGCTCTCCCGTCCGATGAGTACACTTGGAACACTCAAAATTTATTTTTTTATCATTATCACTTATTTTATTTAAAATCTGGCATTCTAAGTTTTTAAAACCATATTGAAATAAAAATAGTAATAAAGATATTGAAAAAAATTTAAAAAAAGTTTAAAAAAAAAATTGTGCACAAAAAACTGCCAGGCTGCTGGTCGGCAGGCCAAAGAAGTCATGAATGGGATGATCTAGACTACAGTTTTTCGTTAGTTTTGATCTTGTACTCGAATAATCGATGTAGCAAGGCAAGCGAAACCGATATGAAACGGACGGGGCTCGGAAATTTCCGTCGTTTTCCGAACGAACGCAGCACTTACGGCGACGGTGCAGTTGTTGTTTGAACTTCCAATCACTATGGACTATTAGGTTATCTTAAAAAGACTATTATTATTATAAATTTGTAAAATAATATGGGCATGCGATGGCGGCGAAGGGCTCCGCGGCCAGTTTCCAGTAAGCTGTTTCGCGTCGGAAGGGTCTCCCGTCCGATGGGTATACTCGGAAGACTCAAAATTTATTTTTTATATTTACCACTTATTTTATTTGAAATCTGGCATTATAAGTTTTTTAAACCATATTAAAATAAAAATAATAATAAAGATATTGAAATTTTTTTTTTTTAATTAAAAAATAAATTAGAATTTAAAAAAATTGTTTACAAAACACTGCCAGGCTTGCCGGACGGCAGACCAAAGAAGTCATGAATGGGATGATCTAGACTACAGCTTTTGGTTAGTTTTGATCTTGCATTCGACCTTATCGATGCAGTAGGGCAAGCGAAACCGATATGAAACGGATGAGGCTCGGAAATTTCCGTCGTTTTCCGGACGAACGCAGCTCTTACGGCAACGGTGTGGTAGTTGTTCAAACTTTCAAACACTATGTTATATTATATTATTTTTAAAAGACTATTATTATTATAATTTTGTATAATAAAATGGGCATGCGATGGCGGCGAAGGGCTCCGCGGCCAGTTTCCAGTAAGTTGTTTCGCGTCGAAAGGCTCTCCCGTCCGATGAGTACACTCGGAACACTCAAAATTTATTTTTTTATCATTACCACTTATTTTATTTAAAATCTGGCATTCTAAGTTTTCAAAACCATGTTGAAATAAAAATACTAATAAAGATATTGAAAATAATTTTTTTTAAATTAAAAAAAAAATAAGACTTTAAAAAATTGTTCACAAAAAACTGCTAGGCTGCTGGTCGGCAGACCAAAGAAATCATGAATAAAATAATCTAGACTACAGTTTTTCGTTAGTTTCGATCTTGTATTCGATGTAATCGGTGCAGCAGGGCAAGCGAAACTGATATGAAACGGACGGGGTTTTGGAAATTTCTGTCGTTTTACGGACGAACGCAGCTCTTACAGCGACGGTGCGTTGGTTTTTCGAACTTCCAACTACTATAAACTATTAGGCAATTTTAAAAAGACTATTAATATTATAAATTTGTACAATAATATTGACACGTGACAGCGGTGAGGGGCACCGCGGCAGGTTTCGTAAGTGGTTTGGCGTCCAACGGCTCTCCTGACGGATGGGTACACTCGGAACTCTCAAATTATTATTTTTTTTATCATTATCGTTTATATTTTTAAAATATGGCAAACAAAGTTTTTAAAAATATAATGAAATAAAAATAATAATAAAAAAAACGAAAAATTAAAAGAAAAAAAAAAAAATTTAAAACATCGTACACAAAAATTTGCCAGGCTGCTGGTCTGCAGACCAAGAAATTCTTAAACGGGATGATCTGGACTATAGTTATTCATTAGTTTCATTCGTGTACTCGATGACGTAAAATTTACCCCACTTTGACGCCGGCTGCCTGCGAACTTGCCAAGCTGCCGGGCGGCAGTTCTGCTTTTTTCTCATTTTCTAATCGACCTTTATCATATGAAACCATTCCCGTTCGTGTACTCGATGACGTAATTTTTTTGAAAAAAATCGCTGACTATTTCCATGGCAGCGCGGCTCCTGCCAAGAGGCGCACCGGCAGACCAGCTTTTTTAAGGTTTTCTAAGTGTCCATTATCACTAAAAAGTAGTTTCATCCGTGTACTCGATGACGTAGGGTTTACCTATGTCGTCTCCTAGTCTATTTCTGAAGTGAAAACTATATAGGCACGTATGACAGTTTTTTTCCCGGGAAGCACGAGATCAAGTGACATTGTGGATAACATTTTACTAATTTTTGCTTACACACGTTAGGGGCCTCTGTAGCCCGGGGGCCCCGTATCATTGATACGGCGGTAGCTAAGCCCCTGTGTTCAATGTAGTTTACAAATAGATTACTTCAGTACAAAAAAGTTTACAAACAGAAAGTAATGTAAGAACGGTTATATAGGATTAGCATAATTATACAATATTTTTTGTTGTGCATAGCCTGCCTCACTAGGTGAACCTGTATTGAGGCAGAATTTTTTGTAAATTGTATCTCGCATTTTACCTATGGTTTTTTTTATAAATGAATGATGTAGGTTTCTATACAGCAAAACTTTATTTTAGTTTACATTATTGTTTGCATATACACAATACAAAAACTGCAAGGTTATTACTACAATAACAACTGCCAATAACAAGGCGTTTGGGTGAGGGCACCAGTATAGGCTCGATCATTAGAATATATCCATATTTTAACATATTTTTTAACTCTTTCTGTGTTTGACTCAGTTTGATGTTTTCTGGGAGCATGTTGAATATTTTTCTGGCAAAGTATCTAAAGCCACGTTCACCAAAGGTGGAAGAGAGTGCTGGAACTTGCAATATGTCTGTGTTCGAATTTCGTGTAAATCTTAAGTTTATTTTTTTTTCGTAAAGCACATGTTTGTTTTTAAAGAGATGTATGAGGATAGTTTTTACATAGATCTGTCGAACATCAAATACTCTCATTATTTGAATATTAGGTCACTGTTTGCAGTTAGAGGAAGTTTGAGAATAATTTTCATAATTGTTTTCTGCACCTTTTCGACAGGTTCTAGATATATAGATCTTTATTATTAATATCTTGTTTATTTTTCTCTTCCAGAAAGACCTATTGGACCAAAGCTCACAAGAAACAAAGTCAGAACAAACGCTGTCTAAAGAGAAACAAATAGATAATGATAAATTAGACGGAAAATTTGACAACACAATATTGTCTCGGCAATTTGACAATGACGATGGCACGCATAAAAACAATCAATTTGATGACAGCGTTAAAGTTGGCATTTTAACTGACGGAAACTTAGGTAATACGGAACTGAATCAAAATGGATCGCAAGAATCTGCGATAAAGAGTGCAAATTGCTTATTCTACTGCGATATTTGCGAGTTTTCCAGCAGAAGATTGAGTTCGGTGCGCGTACATAAATACCTCCACACTGGTGAGCGTCCGTTCCTGTGTGACGTGTGTCCGGCGAGTTACACGCGCCGTCAACATCTACAAAAGCACAAAACGTTGCACGCGAAAGGAAAGGACGCAAAGCTCGCCAAGTCTATGAAAATCTACACCTGCAACGCTTGCTCCTTTTCGTGTGCGCACAAGGGCAACCTGCAGAAGCACCAACTTTTGCACGCGGCGAAAGATCCGAACAGTGAGAATCACGGGATCGTACGCACAAAGAAGTTTCCGTGCAATATTTGCAAATTGAAATTCAGCCAGGAGAGTCAAATGGTGAAACACTTGAAATCCCACATAGAAAAGGTACAATTTTTTTTCTATAATAATTTTTTAATAATAATACATTATTATCAACAATATCAATTTGGGAGGTGGGTATGCGTACTGCCTCCTTGTGAACCATGTAGATAACTGACACCTCTGCCATAGGTTGGTTACCTTAAGTGATTTACTATGTTTGGTGACTTAGCGAGAGAGACTGGTTGAGGGAGACTTAATCTAGACCTCTCCAGCCGGACTCTCTCGACTCATCACCCTCCTACCGCAGTGGGAGGGATCGATTCATACATCCGTCACTAGTGGACACATTGACCGCCAGATTCCTACCCACCGCTCATACCTTTTTCCTTTCCAAAACTTAAGTCTCCTTCCTTTACCTAATAGATCCTTCATGCAGCACCCCAAAGATGGCATAGGCCTTGAGGGTTTTTTTTTCCTCCGGGCCTCCAGTGTGGAGTTAAAATTTAAAAAAAAATGTTTAAGAAATGATTGTTCTTGATCAGGATTCAAAGTAAATTTTATGTATTAGATATTTAAAAAAAAAAAGTAGACATTGTTCACCTGCTCGATTACTTCTTTTTACTTTGTTTTATGGAGATACTCTCAGTATTGCCCTGGCTGAGCAAGAGTGCCATTTAGAATCGAAACGTTGCTTTTTTTTATAGGCACCACACAGGAAGCCTTGAAGAAAATAATTCCCTTGCGGGCTTATGTCATCTTGGGTAGGGAATGCAAATCTCGCGAGTTTATGAATAACAATCTCGCGAGATATCGCCAATTTCGAGATCTCGCGAGATTGGCAGTTTTGTGTGTTTTTTTTTGCAAATAATCACAATATTTGAATAAATTAGGAAAAAAATTACAAGTATTATAAGATAAACTTTTATTTTCACGAATTTTTCAATGGACTTTTATGCATCAAACATTGTTTGACATATTTGTCTATAATTTTTTAATAAAGTTCTAAGTAGTAAACTTTGACGTACGTATCTATCAAATAACAAATGAAAGAAACAACCAGTCTTCTCTTGTAATATCAAACAAAAATCTTTTGTAATAAAACAGTTCTTTTATAACAAACAAAACAACGAGAAGTCAAAAAAAATTAAACTTATTATCTAAGTTGAGTTGACTATTAAACTGAGATAACATGTAGTCAGTAGATCCATTAGATATTACAGATTAATAAACAAAATATACCAATTAGTCAGACTAGAAATTACAGATTGCAACTCCGTCCGTGTCAGTCCGTGCTTCGAATTTGACGTTTTTATGCTCGAATGCAATCTCGTGAAACTCGCGAGATCTCGCCCATTTTTCGTCCGAGATCAATCTCGTTAAAACAGGCCGAGATCTCGCGAGAACGAGATTGCATTCCCTAATCTTGGGGATGCTGTGTGGAGGGTCTTTTTAGGAAAGTAATTTCTGGAAAAGAAAGAGTATGAGTGGTGGATGGGAATCTGGGGGTCAGCGTGTCTAGGAATGATGGACGTATGAATCTATCCTTCCCATTGCGGTGCAAGACGATGTTCTCAGAGAGTCCTGCTGGAGAGGTGAAAAGGTCTTTCTCAACCAGTCTCTCGAAACCTCACCCCATAAACCCTGGCACCCCTGCTAATTCACCAAACGTAGCGAACTGGGATGACCTATGGAGGAGGCGTTGGTAATCTCATAAATGGTTCCCGGGGCGGCGGTACCTTCAGCCTTAAAAAATACCCCAGGTGGTAATGCCGTATTCTCAATTATATTATACAAAAATGTTCATCCTTATTTGTGATTTTTTTCTATTCCAGGCACATACAGGCGGCTTCATTTACGATGCCTCATCCAGCAAAAGTCTCCTCGACCAATACAACGAGTTTAGTCAGCTGAACAGCATCATTCGCCAGGGCGACGACACCGGCGAACGCTTCAAAGACATCTGCACAAAAGATGGCGAAATGTACTGCTGCAATCTGTGCGAATTTGCCACCAAACGACTAAGCTCGATCCGCGTGCACTACCTCATCCACACCGGCGAAACTCCGTACAAATGCGATCTGTGCACCGCAAGCTACAGACGAAAACAGCACCTTCAAAACCATAGAATTCGCCATCTAAAAGAAACGATTTATCTCTGCCATCTATGCGACTTTACGAGCAGTCTAAAATCCAGTATGGAAGTCCATAGAAAAACGCATGACGATGCAAAGATATTCGTTTGTTACAAGTGCGATTTTAGCTGCGGCGATGGTTTAGAACTTGAAGAGCATAAGGAGACGTGCGTACAGCTGATTTGCAGTCTTTGCGCGGACGTGTTTATGGATCAAGTTAGCTTGGAGGCGCATGAGCGCAGTCACGGTGATGGCGGTGATAGGGTTGCGATTAAAAGAGATAGCTATTTCGACGGAGACGGTGACGATGTTGATAGCGATTTTGAGACTTTGAAGAAGCTAAGTAAAAATTGCAGTAATAATGATAAGGTTAGTGGATTTTCATATTTTGTTACAATAATTAACCCTCGACCCGTCGCGTGGGGTCTTTAAAAGCCCAGGTTTTACAGAAATGCTATTTATGTACATTTTAAATGTTCCCACTGATTCCTTAATTTAGGTAACTTCCTAAAAGGGACTATACTTGAAGCTAGCGTCGCCATCATTCGGTCTGCGCATGTGCGATGTGCGATACAGACTTGTGTTTCGGCGTGAGACTCAAAAAAATCAACAAAATACAATGAAAAATCAAGTTTATATGTTTTTTTCATTGTATTTTGTTGATTTTTTTGTTGTAATAATAATAAGTCTGTACCAATCTCAAATTGTTATAAGTTTGATAGAGATTGGTTAGATGTTTTATTCAAAATTATAAAAAAATGTTCCTTGTTGATTTTTAAGTTTTTACATTGAAGATAAATATCCAATTTTTAATATTTCTTTTTATTTCAATGCAGTCATTATCACTTGACTATAATCGTTTAAAATAACACATAAAATTAATGCTAAAACAACAATTTAATGATTTTTATTTTTGGGGTCCTAACGACCCCGCGCGATACCTCGCGTTGAAAAAAATTGCGCGACGGATGGAGGGTTAAATACAGTGTCTGGAAAATCATAGTATAAATGGGAAACTTTCTATGTGATGTAGATTCACATAGAGAAAAAAAATGGTTCCATGCCAACTCAGAACCACCTCAGAAAGGACATTAAAAGCTATGAAAAAATACAATAAAAAATAGCCAGTAACCCTAACCCAACTTAACCTATTTAACCAATTTTTTTATATTTTTTATTATCAAACTGAATGACCTTTCTGAGGTGGTTCTTAGTTGGTTTCATTCTGAGTTGGCTGGTCACCAAAAAACACATATAAGATGAGTATTCAGGTTTGTGTAGAAATAATAAAATCAGTTTATATTCTTACGGATACATTGTTTTGATATTTGTTTGCCGATTGGGAATATTTTAAATTTTTTTTTTAGTTAAAGCTATTCTGGGAAAACTTCTTACGATATTATCATGCAATTAACATAAATAAAAAATATATATTATATGGTAAATAGAAAAGAATCGCAAAAAGAAACAATTGCTTTGTTTTTATGGGGATATTTGACCAGAATTCATCAAGGCAATTTTCACGGGAAATACCATCACACGTTCAACAGGTTAATAAACTTTTTGTTACAGGTCGTTCGGATATTCAAACCTGACGAAGAATCAGAAGATGACTCCAAATCGGATACAGATCCTTTATCAAAGTTAAAAGCCAAAGTAAAACTGGAGAATGTCGCCATGTTATCTGGTTGCAGCGGAAACAATGATGATATGGACAACAGATTAGACGACTTCAACAGCAGCTGTGATGAAGACAAACACCCTACTGCAAACAAAAACGGCGTAAGTGCACATGCCATTACACCACAGAATCTGCCCTATTCGTTTTTAGAGGTATAACTCAAGCCTCGACTGTATTTTGACAGAAGGTCAAAACATTTGCACTTTGCAATAAAATCCAAATAAATGGATTATTTACTGAACGTTTCCAAAAAATAAAAACATGTTTTGAAAGGTGATGAAATTACGCTTAAAATTTTATAATTCGAAATAAACATTTTTGACATGTCAAATTTTTTAATGCAAACATATAAAAAGGTTTAAAATGGCTCACCTTACGTTTTTTCTAACTGTAGGTAATTACTAGACATCGGATTATATGCATTTGCATATGCGAATGCATATAACTCTCTAATTACGGCGTTAATGCATATTTTAGCCTTTTTTCCCAATCGTACATATTTAGCATTTGAAGACGCATCCGTTAAAAAGAAAATCACCATCATCTCAACACATATCCACAAATTACCAGATGCCATAGAAAAATTGGAAACAAAAAACCTTCCTCTATTTAAATCAATAGAAATACTGGAAACAATTATTGAACTCGCCAACGCTCTTCCCAATTCAATATCAGAAAAGATTTGTGAAAAGTTAAACGCTATTTTGTTTAAAAATCCGAGTTTTGAAGACATGAAGAACTTAATGGCCACTACAACACGGGCATGTGCCTAGTGTGATGGCCAAAAAATTACCCATTTTCTGTAATATATAAACTTTACTGAATAAAGAACATTTAAAAAAAAAAAAAAAAAAATGCCTACATCAACGGCACAGGTCATACATACCCTGGCTCAACAGGTATCTCCAGAAATGGCGCCAATTTTTTAAAATTTTGTCGGATGACGACAGTTGACGTAGAGAAGTCGTTTTCGGCATTTTGGGTGACAAACATGAAAACATTTTGCCCGAAAAATACTTAATTATATATTGTCACAAAAACAATGCATAATTTTAAGAATATTTCCCTTTTTTTGTATCGTCTTTAATAAAATATACAAAAATAAAAATGGTATTTTGATTTTGCATTGTGCATATTTTAGGCATATCAAGAGTTTTTAGTGCATATTTCGGCCTTTTTTAGTGCATATTTTGGCACTTTGTTAGTGCATATAATCCGATGTCTAGTAATTACTGATAACTGATTATACCTGTGACCTATGGAACCATTTTTTGATTTTCCAATAAATGGCTCCCAAGGCGGCGGTACCCATATCCGCCTCCCAAATTGAACCATCATTAATTATTGTTTTTTTTTTTTTCAGATCATTCGGACATTCCGACCTGACGAAGAATCGGAAGATGACTCCAAATCAGATAGCGATCCTTTATCAAAATTAAAAGTCAAAGTGGAACTAAGGACTACCGCCAAGTTATCCAATTTTAGCAAAAACAATGATGAAATGAATGACTTCAACGAAAACAGCAGCGGCAACGAAGACGAACAAAACGCAAACAAAGGCGGCATTTTAGAAAAAGAAGACTGCAATACTGATTCGGACGGCAGTATAAAAAACTCTCATTCGAAAAGGCGGTCAAAAGAAGACCACAAGATGAGAAAGTTCAAAAGAAATCAACGCAAACGTGTCGACGGATTGTATCTTTGCGATTTTTGTAATTATTCTAACAAGCGTTTGAACTCGGTTAAAGTTCACACAATGATCCACACGGGAGAACGTCCGTTCCTATGCGACGTGTGTTCTGCCACTTTCCGGCAAAAAGAACACTTGATCAACCATAAAAACACGCACACAACAGATAAAACATTCTTCTGCGAAGAGTGCGGCTTCACAAGCAAAAGAAAAGTCGGACTGCTTAAACACCAGCTGCTCCATAAAGAGAAATCGTTCGTTTGCACCAAGTGCGGATACCGTTGCCGAGTTAAAAGTGTCTTGGAAAAGCACGAAATGAAGTGCAAAGATACCGTTATCAAATGCAACATGTGCGATGAAACCTTTGCGGTCCAAAGCGAACTGGTCAACCATAGATCGGTCCATATCGAACTAAAGACCTACACTTGTGAATTGTGCGATTTTACCGCCACGAATCTCTTATACTTAAAGAAACACACATTAAAACATTCCAAGGTTTTGTATTTGTGCTACGTTTGTAGTTTTACGACCGTACACAAGACATTGATGCAGAATCACAGGTTGAAGCATAACGAAAAGATTGGCTTGAAAGCTGAAGCGGTGAACGTTAGCTGTAATCAAGGGAGGGAGCTTCCAAAAGAAGTCCCGTACAATTTGAGCGAACGCAAAGGTCTGGAGACCCAGTCGGAAATGGTGATTATAAACTTAATGTTAAAATTTTTTAAACCACTCCATTTATTTGCACTGTTAGCAGTTTTCAGGGTAAACTTTCTGGATAACTGGACGTGCTTAACATGAATATTTTTTTATAAATAAGCTTTTGATTCATCTTAATTACTATATAATACAACTATTTGCATTTTGGGTGATGGAAAATACTTCATTTAAAATTTCAGTTCTGTAAAATGAAAATTTTCTTTCATCGTATGGGATGACAGCTGACAGCCATTTACAATAATTTATGTCCGAATTCTATGATTGAAATTTTGAATGCAGTGTTTTCACGTGCCATGTAGTGCCGGGTGAACACATCCACCTTCAAGACCTAGACAAACCTTGTCCTATAAACCCAGGCACCCTTGCTAAGTCACCAAATGTAGCGAGCCACTTAGGGTAATACTGCGGTGCAGGCGATGTTCCGAGAGAGTCCGGCTGGAGAGGTCAAAAGCTCTCCCTCAACCAGTCTCTCTGGATTCGGCCCACCACGCAGTAGATTCGCAAACGCATCTGCCGCCAAGACCTAGACAAACCTCACTCCATGAACCCGGGCACCCGTTCTAAGTCACTTAACGTAGCGAATCACTTGGGGTGACCTATGGCAGATGTGTCAAGATTCTCTTTAATTTGATTTCATGATGTTAACTTTAAAGAAAAATTTCAGTTACCGTTGCATCCGGAGCAAGGCATTCGAGACATGGCGTTCGACTATCGGATCCAAGACTATCGCAGCGTCAACAAAATGGACGCGGGCAACATCTTCAAACCGTTTTTCCCACCGCTCGCAAACATGCACCAGGAAAAAAAGCAACAGCCGGGCCGTCCAAAAAAATACAAAACGGGCGAATTCAAAAAAGAAAACGACTTGTATTTCTGCGATTTTTGCGACTATTCCAACACCAGGGTGAACTCGGTCAAAGTTCACCGGATGATACACACGGACGAACGCCCGTTCTCCTGCGATCTCTGTCCAAAATCTTTCAGGCAGAAGATGCATCTGAGAAATCACAAAATTACTCACACAAAAGAGAAGCTGTTTTTCTGCAACGAATGTAATTTTTCGTGCGGATATAAGGCGAGTTTGGACTTGCACAAGTTGAAACATACGGGAGTCAGACCGTACGTGTGTGAACGATGCCTTTATTCGTGTAGAAGACCTGTTGAGATGGAAAGGCACGAAAAGGTTTGCGGAGTAGTAAAAAACAATTAGAAATGTGTATTAGGTTGTTGGGATCGGCGATATTTTCACATTTTAATGGTCCCCGTTTAACGCCGATTCTTTCCTATTTTAGTTTGTGATCAACTTGTCATTAGGTATCAAACATAATACTCCCGTTGTTATGCTTGTCATCTTGTGGGATGCTGTGTGGAGGGTATTTTTAAGGGAAAGAAGGGTAGAAAGTTCGAGGGAAGGGTGAGAGTATGAAGGGTGGGTAAGGATTTAGGGATCAGTGTGTCCAGAAGTAACGGACGTATGAATATCCCTCTCCGCCACGCAGCTGATGGGTAGGCGCATTCGCCGCCAAGACCTGCACATAATTCATCCAATGAACCCAGGCACCCCTACTAAGTCACCAAACGTAGAAAACCGCTTGGGGTGACCAATGGCAGAGGTTGGTTACACAATAAATGGTTCCCGGGGTTGTGATACCCATGTCCAAATTTTCGGCCTCACCGATGCCGAACGAATCAATGATGCTGGTTCTTCGCAGCATCTTCCATTGAAATATCAGTAGAAAAGGACAGCATTCCTGTGCTCTGAAGATTGCAATCAAATAAACAATTAAGATAGGAGAATCTATCAAACGGACCGCTCGTTTCTGCATAGCCAAGGTTTTTTTTTTAAGGTATTTTGGGGCTCCAGACCAGAGCTGGCTGCCAAATTCAACCGTGGGGCGATTCAATTTGTACAGGGTTAGGAGTTGTGTACTATTAAAGTATCTGCGGACCCTGTACAGTACGCCCGGCTTCTGAGAGGCTAACTTAACTCTGGCTTCGATAGAGCCCCCATACCTGAGCTGGTCACTTAGAGTTACACCAAGCATATCAATGAAGGGCCTGTTCGGAAGATTAGTTCCGTTGAAGGAGACTAGATTTTCATTTCGAACCCTTTTAGACGTAATCAGACATGATCGAGTCTTTGATGAATATACTTGTCAGTCAATAATAATTGAAACAGGCGGAGATTCCGCATTTAAAACTGTTTATTCAAGTTCTTCGTAAAAAAATTTATGATTAAGTAAAAAACAATCATTTTTAGCATTTTTTAAAATTAAAACAAGTTGTGTTGTATTATTATTTTTATATTGTAGCTTTATTAAAATTTTTATCAAATTTGAATCTCTGACAATTGTATTTAAAATTATATTTTAGCCTTATCAGATTTTATTTATTTATGAATAAAAATGTCTTTTATTTAATCGCTGAAGACAAGATTAGCAATTCTCAATCGAAAATTTGAAACAGAAAAATCAAAAAAATATTTGGTCGCTTTCAGGAATTGAACCCAGGATCCTTACTTCGCCTTGCCAGAACGCTGCTTTACTACTGAGCTAATAGGACTTCATCCCGTTCAGTCATATTTAAATGTATCATACTTCGACTAAAAACTGCCAACATTATCTTCATTTTTTTTTATGCACATTTTTATTGGCCGCTATCTTTATGTATGATCGCAAGATTCATCTAGAACTAAATGCTACCTATATAGAAAAGTCAATGGATGTCGCATATTGAATAAAAATTGATAAATTTATCCTATCTAGACTGCTAATCCTGTACAAATCACAAGTTCACCCCACGGTTGAATTTGGCAGCCACCTCTGGTCTGGAGCTCCAAAATGCCTGAAAAATGCATGCCTAATGCGTGCCCAACATATGTACACGGTTGACATTTGTCACATGAGAACGGATTTCTTCTTCGACTCGTTCTTGTGTTCAACAGCTCGGCTGTGGAACGATTTTCCGGCCTCTGTGTTTCCTCCTTCCTACAGCACAGGTCGCTTTAAGACCAATGTTCATTCCTTCCTCTCTTCAAAAGACCCTCCACACAGCATCTCAGATGACATAGGCCCTGAGGAAAACAATTCCTGTGTGGAGTTAATGTAAAAAAAAATTTAAAAAACATTTAGTTCGAGATGAATCTTGCAGTCATCCCTAAAGATAGCAGCTAATAAAAATTTGTGTTAAGAAAATGAAGATAATGTTGATAGTTCTTGGTCGAAGTATGATACAGTTAAATATATGTGTAAATGAATAAATAAATAAATATGACCGAAGGGGATAGGATGGAATTTGCTCAGTGGTAGAGCAGCGCCCCGACAAGGCTAAGGTCCTGGGTTCAATTCCTAGATGCGACCGAATCGTTTTCTAATTTTTCTGTTTCAAATTTTTCATTGAGAGTTGCTAATATTGTCTTCACTCATTAAATAATACAATTTGAAGTTTTACTAATTTTAAAATTAAAATAAATAACTTTTTTTATTGAAATTATGTTTATTATATTTTTAAACATGCCAGAATGTTGTGATAGTTCATTTTATAAATTTTTTAATTTTTAAGATAAATAAATTTAATTACCCACTGGAGCGACAGCGCAACTTAAAACATTTTCTCCGATTGCTTGAGATTTTTTTGGTGATCATTTTGAATATTTTCAACCTACGTTAAAAAAAATCATACATTTGAATTTTAATATGGAGACATACAAACTGATTATAGTTCTATATAGCCAATGAATTCACCTATATTTTGTCCATTATCACATATTCGTAGGATTTATAAAAAATTTAATAAAATCTTAAACTTCTACGTAATTACTTACAAATAAGGAAAATTTGCAAAAATTATGGCAAAGGCGCTCCAGTGGTGTAGAAATTTTCTAGATGTGTACCAACTTTTTAATAGACTTATGCTAAACCCAGTTCAAAGTTTACATAACTTTCTATTATTGTTATTTAGTATTTAACCCTGTAAATTATCATATTTTGTACACGAAACACGTATTTTATTATGTTTACATAAAATAATGCATTGTGATATATTTTTAGAATAAAATAAGAAATAAAAGTAAGATTTTGTGGTGGTAGGAATTTTAATCCTCATTTCGTTATATGTATTATGAATTTTTAAAATAAATCTCATCGTATTTGTGTAATGCAGTTTTAAGTAAATTATATTTACTTATTTTGTTTTATTAGTGAAATTAAAATGTGTTCTTTAATTCTGAAATTTTCTTTATTTTTTTGCGTTTTTTTTTCAATGTAGGGTAAACTAAGCTATGATTATCCCAGTGGTCTATTTGACGGCCTCCGTGGTCGAGTGGTAAGGCTTTCAATTTGTGTTTTCGCAATTTAAAATAATATACTATATATTTGCGGCACGTTCCAGAGTGGAAGATACTCTCTGTATCGCGTAACCACCATTCAGAAAAGATACATTGCTTGAAATGACTTAAGCCGTGTTTAGTGGCTAGATCTGATTAGCCAGATACTTCCCACCTTTCTCTTCCCCGCCTCCTTCCGCTCCATACTTGCCTTCAGCCTTACAACATACCCCAATTGGGGGTACCATAGTCTCACTGGCTCAAGACGTTTGGGAGCAGTTGAGACTCTTGTGCGGTAGCGATGCGTAGGTTCAGCTGGAGTAGCTCTTGAACTCGGGTTCTTCTACTCCTTTTTCGACTTCTCCCAGAGAACACAGTCCAAGATTCGGACCCAAACCCGGAACTCGGAGCCGGATCCAGAGCTGGAATCCGAATGCCTCCACCGGCATTACGGTCCGAGCCCATCGCGAGTCATCGTCGTTTAGTGTAAAACCTTTAAATTTAGCCTCAAACTTTTTAAAGGCGCTTATCGAATTCTACAATCGACTTCAAATTCGAATGACAAGATGCACATCGGACTCCTTAAATAATATGACTCTGCATTCTACATAACACCAGAGTTGTGAGGTTTGCAGGAGTGAGGTACGGCAGGCGTTATTTTACCTCTTCCAACTCTTGTGCTCCTGGTAGATATTTCATAAATAATGTTCATTTATTGACTTTGCAGAGAATTTTAATTAAAACAATCGTTTTGCTTAGCTCTTCAGCATTACGTGCTCCTGGTATATTTTGTACTATTTATCATCTACCGAGTGTGAGGTAAAATAAAATAAAATACCTCTTCAGCATTCTGTGCTCTTGGTATAAATCGTTGAAAATAGCCAAAACGAACTGAAAGATATAACTTTATTTAGTTGCGCCTCTCCACAAGATGTTCAGCAATCTATACAAGATTAAAGCTATGCGGATTGTTTAAATCATCGTAAATCGTAAAATTTTCATATTTATTTTTGGTACAACCTTTCCATAATTATTCATTTCTGAGCAGCTCCCTTTAAAGAATTTTAAAGAATAATTTTTAATTTGCTTCTCTTCAGATTTATGTGCTCGGGGTCAAATCAATAACTTAACAATTTCGGACCGATAGGTTTGATTGACGACGATTCTGTGTCGATTTCCTGAGCCATGATCGCGTTCTTTACGTGTGTCGATGGCCATGCCGATGTTGATAACGAAATAAATAAGAAATCGCTTTACTTTGGCAACATTGGCTGTTATTTTTATGGATTGACATTCGCAAACATCAAAATACGAATACGTTGACATTGTCGAATTGAAAAACACTTGGCAGTCTGTATGTACTTTTTGACATAATAAAGAGAGTCTTTAGCTATAACTTGCGATATACTGAAGCGGGAGGCATAGAAAATTCCTCAAAATATATATTTCCAAGTCGTGTGACTTGTACCAATTATTGGTGATCGGAAAGGTCTAAATTTTCAGATCATTTAAAAATTGTTCGATTCCAGTTGATCATAAAAGTCAATGTAAAGCCTCGGTTACAAAAGACTTGTTCACTGATTGGTTTTTACATCAATTTGTTCCTGCTGTTAGAATAAAAATGAAAGAATTAAAGCTGCCTCCAAAAGGCTTATTGTAACGTGATAAAGCTTCTGACCATCCAAATTTGATAAGTGACGATGGACAAATTACAGTTATGTTTCTTCCTCCTAATTGTATGCCACTCATGCAGCCCATTGGTCAAAATGTTATCCAGGCGGTGAAAATTGCATATCGCAAGAAACTCCTTTTGAAAATTATTGGCGAAGAAGATAGCATCATATCAGTCCTCAATCAAATCAATTTATTTGACTTAGTTTATGACTTGATATTGCAGATGTAAACTTTAGTTCCATAAAGGTGTAAATTTAAATTACTTTGAGGTTTATTTTTAGATTTGACTGTAAAACGTGGTGTTTTCTCTTTCTAATGCCTTAACCAATGGGCATATTATACACTCCAACCACATTGATGCGATTTGGTTGAACGGCGTATAATTGAAAGGGTGTGCTGTTTACACATTCTTTTCAGAAGTGGACCATTCAATCACATTGCTGTCATAGAGTTTAGAATGTCTTCGAAACAGGTTGTGGGCGCGGGAATTATATCCCTCTGATTTAATGTTCCACAGGCTTGGATAGTTCTTAAAGTGCTTTAAGAACAGAGGCGTATGCTCTTCCCTCCATTTAAAAACCATTTTCTATGTTGACAACTCACTACAAAATAAACAGTCACAGTTTGACACTTCCATACGCGCATACGCGCTCACAGTGCTGCGTGCGCATGCAACGCCGCATTCGCGCATGCGCACGAATGGACAACAGAACCAATCTTTGCTGGAGTGGTACAATCGTAATGTATCGTATCGACAATAATATTGCCTTGTTAGACTCAAATAAAACAACAATAAATGTTTCAGTTTATATATTTCTTATTGACCAGTATGGCATTCAATTTACATAAATAATAGATCTTAATAAATTATATTTTGATAATAATTCAATAGAAAAAAAATTCAATGAACTTCAATCAATTTGATTAAAATGACAATAAAATAATGTATGTACATTTGAAATTGAAAATAAAAACCATTGCAGTTATTTTAATAATTTTTATGAAATAATTTTATATCAAAATGCACAAAGCAAAATAATATGCAATATTATAAATTGTTTAATGTTATGATGATAATGTTTTATTTCTACGATTTCCCATATTTAAATTATTAATAAGTAACAATTTTTTTACTTTTTATTTTTAAAACAATTTATTTTACATTGATTACCTATTATTCTAAAGATTATCAAGAATTCCTTCCACTAATTTGAATGCATTGTTTTAACATATGTTTTTCATATTTTGTAGTGGAGGTACTTTTGTGTTTCTTTACAATTTTTTTTTACATTTTTTACAATAATTTAAAAAATATATACAAGTGGTAAAATACAAGAATGGATAATATTTTATATTTTCAATTGAGGGATAAGAAGTAATAGAATAATGTTACATTCAATTGAGGGATAAGAAGTAATATAATAATGTTACATTAATTTGAGGGATAGTAAATAATAGAACAACACATATTGTTCTTTTGCCTCTTATCACTCAAACTTATCATTTGAGAGATAAGAGGCATTAGAATAATGTTACATTCAATTGAGGGATAAGAAGTAATATAATAATGTTACATTAATTTGAGGGATAGTAAATAATAGAACAACACATATTATTATACATATTGCCTCTTATCACTCAAACTTGTCATTTGAGAGATAAGAGGCAATAGAATAATGTTAAATTCATTTGAGGGATAAGAAGTAATAGAACAATGTTACATTCAATTGAGGGATAAGAAGTAATAGAACAATGTTACATTCAATTGAGGGATAAGAAGTAATAGAATAATGTTGCATTCACCGAAATAATTCTAACCCCAAACATTAATAAAATACTTTGAACTTATTTGAAAATGCTGATTTTTCAATACACAAACAAAATCTATTTTATAATAATTATGATTTGTACAATATTTAAATGGACTTCTTATATTAAAAGTCAAATAATATGCAAAATATATTATCTTGCTTACTTAATCAGTTAATATTGGTAATGTAATTAAAATTATAATATATCTCTTCATATTATTTGAATATATTTTAATATTTAATTTAGTACTCGCAAGACCAGCTCACAAAAAAAAACGTTAAAAATAATAATAATTTTAATATATTTATTTAAAAAAATGAAATGTACATACATTTTAAAACATTTTCGACAACATCTATCAATTATGTACAAAAATACATCTACCGTCTTAATTAATTGAGAGAATTTAATAGATCTTTTTGTAATTAAATAAAATCTTAATCTGTACAAAACTTTGATAATAATCGACAATTTTTTCTTTTAAAACATTTCCTCTATGGTGATATTATAAATTCTTAGTTGCAACTTGCCAATACGTTTTTAAAATAATCGTAAAAAAAAATATTTTACTTTAATATTCGAAAGTTTTATTTTTATCGTTTTATTAACAATAATTGAATAGAAAACATGTGAAATGTAAATAAGTAATTCATTACCTAAATAAAAATGAAATATTGTAATTTTTTGCGTAAAAAAAGCGTTTAAAATGAGTTAGGACTGCGATTTTCCGTTTCATCTCTATACTCTGCGCATAATCATAACCACTCGAGAGATGGGGATTTCTGGGTGTTCGGTTTTCGATTCGGCCATTCGATTTAATAAATAAATATCATACCTCCTGCTTACTGCGGTTTAAAGCTAATAAATCCATGGAAATTTCACCATTTATCCAATATTTTTAGGATTAATCTTTAAATTTTTTTATTGATTTTAATTTTTGAAAATAGCTTACTTAAAATTTGGGTAGCCATTGCTCGAGTGGATAAACAATTTTATATGAGACAGATTGTAGTTCTACTTTATTAAATTTCTACAATTTATTGTCGACTAAAACTTTTTATAAATCAATAAAATCTTCATTTGAAAATTGTTTTACTAAAACATGACACCTTATTAAGGTTTACCATTGGATATTACACTACTTGTGATAATACAAACATTCTATTACAATGAAAATATGAATATTCTATACAATGAAAATATAAACGTTCTATACTATGAAAATATAAACATTCTATACAATAAAAATTTAAACATTCTATACAATGAAAATTTAAACATTCCATTACAGTTATATATTATAAACATTGTATTACAGTGAAAATATAAACATTCTATAATATAATTATTACAATGATTGAATTAATTTCATCTGAAGATGACATTGCTGGAGTGTGAGCCCCGGTTGGAACTGCTGTCTCTGGAGGCATTGTGACGGCGGAAAGGATTCCAGGAAGGGGCCCGCTTGGCCCCTGAGTGGCGCCCCCCGACTAGCGGGGGCCCGGCAGAGCCTCCGCTTGAGTTAGTGCAGCTAGAGGCTGCTGACATGGAGCCCTGGTTGGAGCCTGCCTTGTGCAAGGGGCTGCCGTTCATCTGAAAGGGAATGATAAAAGTTAGACGCATGTATTTAAGGTAATGACTGATGGACTAGCAAGGAGAGAGGTGAAGCACTACTGGCAGGATCCGAGCGGGTTGTAGGAGTGGCAACTTTCCACACCAAACTCCATATTGAAAGCATTGGAAGGAATTGGAGAGGTCACCCGAAAAGAGACATTCCAAAGTACTCATAAAGTGATAAAACCCTAGACGAACCAGGCAAATACTCAATATAGACAGTGCACTCACTGAGGGAACTGGTAGGACTACTAATTCACACTGCCATCGCAGGAGATACATGCAGCAGTTGGGAATGGAAAACATCAATAGATGCAGGAAATGTGAGTGTAGATGAAGAGACTCCAATTTACTTATAGTGCCAATGTCCCCCTCTGATGGGAACAAGCTCAGATACCTGGGAAGACACATTTTAGAACCAGGAGACTATTGATTCAATGACAACCTTGGTGAACTTTATCAGAGGGACCGGTTACTGTCATGGAAAGTGGTAAAATGGGAGATGGGCTTTCCATGGCCTGAGTGTTCATGGAAACGAGAAAAACTAGATTATATATAATAATAGATGTATGTTACGTATGTATGCAGAGGTGAATTCAATAGGTTATGTACAACGTCTAACACCCCCAAACCATCTCTGTGCGTCTCTTTCCTAGATCTTACTTACTTACTAGAATTACCTCAGCCTTGCATTCGTTGTGGATCTCCATATATCTCACATGATCATATGTGGTTTTACAACACATACACCTCAGGATTTCATTTCTGTAGGATTCATTCTAATTTCATCCTTCCTCTACTAGTTCCATACCTCACTGCCATACGTCAGGGTAGATACCAGCACTTACTAGTTTCACTTCTTTGAGCAGTTTTTTTGATAGTCTTTCATTTATGGAGTTACTTGCATTTACCGTTCTTTCAATAATATCTTTATCAGCCTCCCATCTCTCGTAAACATGCTATTGCAAAAAATTGCCTGTGTCAAGCGTGAGAAAGGCCTTAGAAATTATGTAAGTAAAATAATATAATTACCTGACTTATTTTACCATCCGTGTAATCAGCTGTCGTTGCCTAAAAACAGAAAAAAATAAATTCCGTTAGTTTAGAATCATTAAAAAAAGATCTTTGTAAAGATAGGTGTCCACAAACTCTGGCTCTGGGATGTCTACTAGTGGATCAGCCTAAAAAAGAACACTGGTCGTACCAGCGATATCTGAGATTAAAATTTTAAATGTCAATCGATCGAAAATTGTAAAATTTATAAATGCGTGAAATTCTGCGTATTATTTACTTAAAAATTGGCATACTACCTATTTGGAGAACATGACTTCTATATACATAAATCTATTATTCTTAAACAAGATACATATAAATAATTTTGGTTTGCGAAATGTCAATAACATTTTTTTTAAAAGAAAGACAAACATTGCCGGGTTACAAATAACCCGACAATATTTGAAAATCTCCTACTACCACCACAGCAAGCCGAAAATGTTGCTTGAGTCATGATGGAGGAATTAGCCAGCCGAAGAAACGAACACGGAACGCCTGAGTGGGACCCAAACACGATGCCAACTCAACCACTGACCGGCAGTGGCGTACCATGGGTATCAGCCGCCCGGGGCGGAGGAAAATTTTGCCGCCCCCCCCCCCCTATATAGGTACTTCTTCAGGGAGGGGGAGGGGGGGGGGGTAGTGATCCTTTTTTTTAAAATTTTTTTTTAAAAATATTTATTAATTAAATCTGTATGCGGTGAATTAAAACTACACTCAGAACGTGAAAACGGTTTTTCTTTGGTTCTGGCAGCACATAAATTGTCTGCAACTAGAATTTTATATTTGCACTTCGAAAAAAGTTATGTTTTCCTTCGAAATATGTCAGCAGATGAATACACAATTGGAATTTTATATTCTGAACATTAAAACTGGCTTAAATTTTATCTGTATGCGGTGAATTAAAACTACACTCAGAACATGAAAAAGGTTTTTATTTGACTCTGGCGGCACATAACTTGTCTGGAAGAATTTTATTAAGCACTTCATATAAGTTTTTTCTTCGAAATGTGTCGTCGGATGAATTCACAACTGGAATTTTACATTCTGAACACAAAAGGGGTTTTAATTAAATCTCTAAGCGGTGAATTAAGACTACACTCGGAACATGAAAATGTTTTTTCGTTGATTCTGGCGGCACATAAATTGTCTGCAAGAATTTTATAAAGCACTTTAAATAATATAATGTTTTCCTTCGAAATGTGTCGTCAGATGAATCCACAACTGGAATTATACATTTTGAACACAAAACTGCTTTTAATTAAATATGTATGCGGTGAATTAAAACTTAACTCAGAACATAAAAATGGTTTTTCTTTGATTCTGGCAGCACATAGATAGTGTGCATCTAGAATTTTATAACTGCAATTCGAATAAGTATGCCACACCTGTCAGCTATTTAACTTTTCTGTGATAATAAATTTAAAATATATCACCGTGATATATACGTGGAAGAAAACCGTATAAGTGTAATTTTTTGTGCGCTTTCAGCAGGGCGCACAAAGCTTCACGAATATAAAACACAAATCGACTATCAATTAGAGCTAAAATGATACTGTTGCCATTTACATTTTTTTTTTAAAATAATGTATGTGTTAGAAATAAAAACAAAACGTCTGTCATTAATATTTTGATTTTAACAGTATATAAAACTTAAGAAAGATGTTAAGAAACTATAAACTAGAAAAAACTTTTAAGTCCTGACGCGAGAATAGAACCCGCGACTTCCCCAATCCAAATTTTTACAAGATGATTATTGATTGTGAAATTTTGCCGCCCCCTCAAAAGTGCCGCCCGGGGCGGGCCGCCCCCCCCGCCCCCCCCACGGTACGCCACTGCTGACCGGTCATACCGGACATCTCTTGTTAAAGTGTGAAACTACTAAGTTGGCTTTGGGATTAATCGAAGAATCCAACGCGAGGGAACATTTGAAATAATTCCAATAAATGTTTAAAAATATCACTTCAAATTGGCCATATTTTAGGAAGCAGGAGCTCCGGGTGTTTGCAAATTGGTCAAAATGTTGCCAAAAATCCCCCAGTAGTAAGTATCAATACTAAGTCAGTAAGTATTCTGAGCATACCTTTAGGTAGTTCCTGTCCATAGGGGTGACCAGCTTGACACTGAGGGACTCCCCCGAAGCCTTGATTAGCCGCACAACCTCATCGTGAGGGCACCATTTCACGTCCCGGTCTCCTATGGCCACTATGAAGTCTCCGTCTCGCATGCCGCCCAGCTGCGGGGAAAAAGTTAGGTTAGGTTAAGAAAAAAAATAATAACAATCATGGACCTTTATTGGATAACCAACACCTCTGCCATAGGTCATCCCAAGTGGTTCGCTACATTTGGTGATTTAGCAGGGGTGCCCGGGTTCAAGGGGTGAGGTTTGTCTAGGTCTTGGAGGCGGATGACCTGGACACACTGAACCCCAGATTCCTACCCATCCCCTATACCCTTTTCCTTCCCAGGACTCTCCTCTCCCTCCTTTCCTTAAAAAAAACCCTCCACACAGCATCCCCAAAGATAACATAGGCCCTGAGGGAAATTATTTTCTTCAGGGCCTCCTGTGTGGAGCTAATGTAAAAAAAAAATTGATCTGTATTTTTAATTTTTTTTTTGCATTAGGAGGCACGAGGAAAATAATTCCCCTCAGGGCCTACGTCAACTTTGAGGATGTCTTTTTAACCCTTCCTTCCCTGCGATGTGTATCTAGTACACATTGCTTCTTACACATTTAATGAAAAGAAGGAGACGAAGATCTGGGAAGGGACTATTTATCAGTGTTGGGTAGGAATTTGGGGTTCAGTGTGTCCAGGAGTGATGGATGTATGAATCCATCCCTCTCAGTGGAGAGAGAGAGAGAGCTGGTTGGAGAGATTAAAAGGCCTCCCTTAACCTGTATATCCGGCCAGCCATGCAGTCGGTGGGCAGGCGCATTTGCCACCTAAACCTAGACAAATCTCATTCCATGAACCCATTTTTGCTAAGTCACCAAATGTGGCAAAGAACCACTTTGGGTGACTTACAGCAGAAGTGTTGGTTATCCAATAAATGATTCCCGGGTAGAAGGTGCTCATTCCCATCACCCAAATTGTAATGTCCATTAGTTCCTCCTTTAGTTGCCTTCATAGTTGTGTGCATTGCAATAAGGTGTGACTTTAACTAAGATGATATTAAAAAATGAATATACTTACATCAGCCAATGATCTTGGTTCAACACTAGCAATAATTACAGGAGCATCTCCTCTCACAGAGAAACCAAAACCTTCGCTGGGATTATTTTTATCATATCCATTCTCATCTTCGTCGGGAGAATTCAAATTACACTCGCTGGAAATCCTCCTTATCAAAGCATTTCCGTTACTCTTCAACTCGGCAGCATTTGTCTTTGGCGTTACCATATACCCAAAGTTCTCTGCACCGAGAGATTTCTGGAAATATGCGTTTTTACCATTGATTTCTTTACCATTCAGATCGCCATTTTTAATTCTAATTCTGTTCCCGTCCGTTTTAATGTTGTAATGCAAATCATTGGCCGACATATTCTTTTCGTTGTATTTGGTTATAAACGGGTCAACATCTTTACTGTTTCTTCTGTCGTTATGACTGTTGTTGTTGTATCCGTTTATATAAATACCGTTTTGTCGTGTGACTGGAAGTTTTCCATTGCTTCGTTTTTTTTGATCTGCAATGTTTTCTAGTCTTGTTGTGTCTTCGTGGCCGAGTTTGTATTTCTCGTCGCTTTTAATAATCTCTCTTTGATAGTAGTACGAGCTGTTGTCTTCTGACCTGTCCCTCTTTTCGTAAAGAGACATGTTTCTTAATACTTTTCCGCCGTTTTTGTAGATGTTATCTTCTGGTTGGTACATTTTTCCGTTGACTCTTCCACGTTCGACCCTTTGTTTGTCGTGCTTCATCGTTTTGGCGTTGAGTTGTGACTTTTGCAGTTGGACGAGGCGGGGTGCACTCCAGTGTCTCTTGGCGGAGAAGATGGCCACCGGTCCCAGAGATTTGAAGAGATCTTCCACTCTGTGCTGGGCGAAGTCTGGCTGCGTGAGAGACAGCTGGAATTTTGTTGAAGCTGAAACAAATAGAAAAGTAAATTAATACAAAGCTCTGTCATTATGAGGTTGAACATGGAGTACAGAGAATAGATGACAGAAGTCATTGCTCTGATGATTTGCAACTGGGCCTCTTTTATTTTTCCTATATTATGAAAATGGGTTGTTTTTGATATCTGCTTGGCGGTGAAAGTATTTGCTCATTTACTGCATGGCAGACCGGATCGGGAGAGACTGGTTGTGGAGGTCTTTTGACCTCTCCAGTCAGAATTCCTCGACCCATCGCCTTGCGCCGCAGTGGGAGGGATGGATCTGGGTCTATCATTCCTGGACCCCCCAGATTCCTAACCATTCCTCATACCTTTCACTTCCCAGAACTTCCTATTCTCCATCCAAGGGCCTATGCGAAAGATGTCATAGGCCCTAATGGATTAAGCAAATGTAAAAAAAACAACTGTTTTAGAAATTTCAATCAGTAGCACCATTCCTCTTGTCATGCTATCTGTGCTAGAATATTTGTTCTGCTGTGTGGTATCATCTTGAATAAGTTGTGTCAATGTACCTAAGTATATGATCAGTAAGTGGATGAAAGGAACAACCGCGTTGGAAATATTCAATTGCGCATGACGAACCTCTTTGTACTTGTTAATGTGTTATTGATAAAATATTATTAGGACTTACGCATGATAGTAGGGGGATCCAAGTGCTCGGCAAAGTCTGGACCATCCGGCAGTAGGGTGGACTGTACGATGGCCTTATCGTGGTGCTGTTTCAACACCCGGCACAGGGAGGCTTTAGACTTCAGCTCTCTGCAAAAACACATCAAATCATTATTAATGTGCTACATCTTGTATAATAATATTTATCATGCACGCAAATACATCTCAAAATCACAAAAAAACCGCAAAAAGTAACAGTAACAAATATTTGCTTCGGGGCCTCTTGTGTAGAGCTAACTAACACTAACCAGTTAGCGGTCAGCCAGTTAATTGAATGTTTGAGTGATATAATGATTGAATGTTTACCTGCACATTCTCTGCAATCTGAGGGCTTCCTCATAAGCATTGAGGGCTTCTGCCAAATGTGCTTTTCCCAGGGCTATCTTCTGTTCCTCTCGACTGGCCATAGATCCATTCATTACTGCTCCGTTCTTGGCAGGACTTCCATCCACATTCCTGGAAAATCAACAATTGTATTAAAGTATATTATTAAACCTACCTATGGTGAAAATATCGAAAATGATGAAAATGATGTAGATGATCAAGATGGTGAACATAACGATGATGAGGATGAGGAAGATGATGAAGATTATGATGATAATAATAATATAGGTGATGAAGATGGGGAAGATGATAAAGACGATAAAATAACGAAGATGATAAATAAGAAGATGATGGATTTAATGAAGGAGGCGATGAAGTTAATGAAGAAGACGATGAAGTTAATGAAGAAGATGATGAAGTTAATAAAGAAGATGATAAAGTTAATGCAGAGGATGACGATGAAGAAGATGATGATGCTGAAGAGGAAGATGATGATGAAGGTGAAAACGAAGGGAAGATGGGAAAGACGATAAAATGATAAAGATGATAAATGAGAATATGATGAAGTTAATGAATAAGATGACGACGTTAATGAAGAAGCTGACGAAGACCAGGAAGATTGTGAAGGTATGAAGATGATGATGAAGGTGATTAAGATGGTGAATATGATAAAGAAGAAAAGGATGAAGCAGAATATAAAGATGATGAAAATTATAAGAATTATTACGATGATGCAGACGAAGAGAGTGAAGAAGAAAATGATTATGAAGATGATCAAGAAAAATAATTAATAAATAACTTTACCTGTCATTTTTGCAAGAGAAGTCGCACCAGTCAGGAAGGCTAGGTTCTGAGCCGTGGACATTGCCCAGTCTGTCGGTGGTGGCATTGATGGAAGTCCGGGGGGTGGTGGCGTTGAGGAGCCCAGTGGCGATGTGATGGTGGGAGAGGGCTGTAAGGCAAGCAAATACATTAGTGGTAGATTTATAACCCAGTTTTCAAGAAAGACAATATTTTTTTTGGTTTTGCAACTCTTACCTTTGTAGAATTCAGTTTTTATGTGCACCAAGGAAACCCACGAATATGGCACATAGCTCAACACAGTTTCAGCTTGCATCTGCAAAATATTCCAAAAAATTAAAATTTTAATCAAAATCGACAAAGAACTGAGCGAACCATAAGAGGGGTTCAACAAGGATCAGAATTTAGGTCCATTTTATTTAGTATATGTTTTAAAGAACAGTTTTGATACATTGTGAAATAATAGAGTTGTGGGAATCATTACCTTCTGTCTGAGTAATTGGTACTGATGGGCCAAGGTTTGGCTCTCTTGACAAAGGTCTAGACACAGGGAGAGGTCATCGCAGAGTTCCCGCTCTCTGGAGGCGCATTCTTCTTCTGCTCCAAGAATGAGTTTCTCAAACAGGCATTCTCTTGCTTGGGCCTGTAAGGAAAATCATACATTATGAAATTTGATGGTGTCATGTCTGTCTGAGGTGGCATGCGAGAGGATGGAAGAAGAGATTGACCAAAAACAATATTCATGAAACTTAAAAATGAAGGTTCAAATTCTGTATAACAAGTCTGCAGGATGAAGAAGTGTTGGGAGACCTAAACTTGGAAGTTTTGAAAGCCGTGTAGGTTAATAGCACATCCTAAAATCATAAAGAGTTGAAGCGTTCCCCAGAGGGTTGTAGCGTCGGTGTTGTTGATGATAATTTGAATACTACTACTATTAGAAAAACAATGTGTTTTTGACTGACCAGCATGAGACTAACGAGCATGTCCAGCATGTCGGGGCCGAGGTCCATGCTGGGCGCATTGGTAAAGTTCTCGTGGATGTAGCGGAACATGCCAGCGGCTCGTAGCAAGGAGTCCACTGCGGAGTCCAAACCGTTGGCCTCGCTGCGGTCCTGCTTGGCACCAATCTGCGTGTAGATGGCGGCCATGTTGAACAGGATGCAGGCCTTCTCGAATGCGACTGTCCTCTGACATGATGGAACACCTGCATAGGAACAAAAAAATAAACATTATTAACGAAGTTAAATACAAACTTCGGGTTTTTTTGGCGGTAATTACATCAAAAGTAAGACGTGAAATTAACCGAAACCAGACAAATCAGATTGGAGTAAAATTGGGCATTGGTAAAGAAATCGCAGAGAAAACTACTAGTATCAAAGAACACCACAAAAAGTTTTGGGAATACAAAATTTAAACTAAAAAAGCTTTCTACAATAATAAAAAAATGGTTTACTACACCTTGTTGCAAGAAATAAGAAAAAGGCTGGTCTTAATTGTGTGCTGATGATGATGAAAGAGATGAAGATGGTGAAGATGATAAAGAAAATAATGAAGCAGAAGATGAAGAAGATGAAAATAATAAGAATGATGATGATGAAGCAAATTAAGACGGTGAAGATTGGTTTTTCTTTCTTTGCTGCGTTTTGCAGAGGTGTTCTCCAATCAATATTGTATTATGAATTAAGGTCTAGTTACCTGTCAGTGAGTCGAACCACTCGAAGTAGATCCCCAAGCTCCTGTCCGGGGGGAAAAAGCGCCGGTCGATGAAGTAGAGCTGGTTATAGTAGCGGAACAAAAGCGCTACTCCGGTGGCGTGGCGAACTGGGGTTCTTACGGCCTGGAAATAACAACCACAACAAACTGTTAATAAACCTATTTAAAACGAGAAATTGTCCGCTTTGCAAGAGCAAGTGAAGATGACGAGAGATTCGTGCTTAATTTCTTCATCATTCTTACGGGGTATTAAAACTGATTGCTAATTTTTGTCCTTGTCTTTGCCACCTATATTATTGTTGAGCACTCCGTATATCAGATATGATTTTAGATGTTCACGCGTTATCGTGATTTATTTTTGAGTGATAAGCCGTGTTGGGCTACCTCCTTCTTTAGCCAACGTTTTGGACAGCGTTCCAGTATCTATAATTATTTTTGCAGGTCTTGGTAGGTCTTGTATTTTTGTCATGGATCCGAAAACAGTCTTCATGCTTTCTTTTCTCAGTATTCTGGCAATTCTGACCTTCACATCGCGAACATAGGACAAGAAAGAGCCAAAATAATTTTAAATTATACTGTAAAACCAGGTAAAGGATTGGAGTAGGCAATCCGGTAACGCATCTACATACATAAGCACACACTTTACTACTATCGATTATACATCTGCCCTAATGATGTTTGTTAGAAATTTTTCGTTCGCCCTCCAAAACTCTACCGCATTTTCGACAAAAAAATAATTTGAACATGAAAAAACCTGTCGTCTTGGAAATCGTTCGTTTGTACTACACGTTTGCTTGTCTGTGTGGAAAAAAGCAAATTGATTCTGTAACGTTAAATAGATTTTTTTTTTAAATAACTTAACCGGATAATTTTATTCAGAGCCTTTTTACTACCTGTTTGACCCATTTACTGACATGTAATGGACCCCTTATTAAATTATCCAATCTAGTCCCTCCCGGAGCGGCGATATCATTTCTTTGGTAAACACTAACTAATAAGTTGACATCCTTAGAAATTGGGTAGATGTTGGAAAATCGTGCCAATTTCTTCCTTGTCAAGCACTTCCACTGATGTCCTTGATGAAATAAGTTAGAGACTATCGCAAGGTAAAATACCCATTTCAGCGTTTCTCGTCAAGAATGTGCATAATCGCGTTCCGACAAAATAATCTCGATATCTATTGCTGGACATGAATACCTACAGGAAAATCCATTTAGGAAATAAGTACCTAATTCAACTACAGCCGAGTAGGCTAAACTGATCTACCTATGTCTAATGGTAATCCCTTTGCAAGACCAACCGTGCTTTAGAATTTACTGAGCTGTGCAAAGAAGCCATACCTGTATCATGCAGCAAACTAATTATTTTCCTCATATTATTTCCTGTTACGCAATGAATTTAACACGAAGGTTTTCCTTTTTTGAGAGCGCTGAACTCTTTATTGATGCACATAGAAGTCCAACATAAAATATTGCAAAAGCATTTAACCATATTAAATATTAATCTGTGCAAAGTATACATGAATGCATTTTTAACTTATATCGAATACTGATTTGTCTGGTCCACTTTTTCATTGGATGATTTTAAAATTGATGGTTTTGCAGTAAGTTAAAATATACTGACAGAATATTTTACCAACTATTGCGACACGCATTATTTTATGCATGAAAAACCTCATAAGAAAGTGATAAATAATTTACTAATTGATTCTCTTTGGATATATAACATCAAATTATTTAATTACGTGATTTATTTATGGTCAGTGTGGTGTCATGTTAATTTATAATGTTGACAAAACTGCACAAATATTGATTAAGACTTTTAGGTTTTAAGAGATTGGATAACTTATTATAAAACTGAAAAGACAGTGGACCCAAACCGCGACCTTGCGGAAATCCCATTGAAAGACAATTTGGTTCTAATTGCTTTGTTTGAGCTGACCTGTCTCATGTCCATGAAGTCCGATATGGCATCCTGGTATTGGCTGGCCTCCTCGCTGTAGTGCTCGAGGATGAAGTCCGTAAACGGTTCTCTAAAGTCCACCTCTTTCGTCTCCTTGAGGCCGAGGGGTATCATGGGCATCACGCTGTCTTTGCTGGGGACAAAAGAACAAACAACTGTTAGAGTTTAAGAACAAAATTAAGCCAATCATTGGAAAATAAGAAAATAAGTTTTATAATCTGCAACTTTGCCAAAGTTATTCAAAATGTTTCAGAAATCAAGAATGGTGATTCTTTCGTAATATTCATTTTTAATCAAAATCAGTTTCAGCGCATCAACAATCAAGCGCGTTCTCTAATTTGCCAGACTACCTAACTAAGAATTGTTGATTTGATTTATTGACGAGTTTTTGTGACGAGTACGAGTAATGTGGCGCATTCTCCCCCTTCTTTTTCCAACGTTTCGTTACCATCATTCCCATATTCTGCAAAACTGCTCTGATGATGGACTGCATATCTGGAAGAAACGTTGGCTCAAGAAAGAAGAATACCCTAAAAGCTAAAAATCGTAATGATTTTGCCGCGATTTATGCTAAAAATGCAGTGAACCAACCGTCTAAAGCTCTAAAGAGATTGAAGGTCAACCAAAATCCATTTGCACAGGCAACATACAAGCATAGATGTAAACGCGTAGCTGTGCTAATCACTGAGAGGTGAGAATTGCAGCTAAGAGTATGTGGACATCTTAATTAAAAAGTGCCATACGCTGATGAAACATTCACAAAATGTAAGTGTCATATTAATTAGCCCATTTATTAATTTTTAAGAAATGGTATGCTACAAACAATAACTTCCTCAATACACCATAATAATAATTATCCATGATTCAAGTTCATTCAATCTATACCCGTTGATGTGGGAAATTCCCATGTTGCTGTGGGAAATGTTTGCACCAATTATTATGATCACAGAAGATGATAAATTATTATACAAACAACACCAAAAGCAAAAAAATGCCAGTTAAATATAATGTCTCTAAAATTGAAGAATCTTTTACGGTTTATTAGACATTTGCGTATTAATTGCACCGAAATTTGTAGATTAGAAAACATGTTGTGGAAATTTCACCAGTAGCTTTCTCAATCTTTTTTTTACACTACATATTGTTAGGTTATTTTTAATAACTTATTAGTAATTTTTATTTTATTTAAAACTCAGTATCAGTAAAAATAAAGTTGTTATCATTATTAATAGTCTTCCAAACCAGAAGTAAGCAAGACTGTAGGCAGAATTCTTGCCTGAACAGACAGTGCAAAAGTTACAATAGCGTTAACCAATGTGGACATTTTAAATTGCTAACTTACCAAATATAAGAGGTACATGAAAGAATATTTCTCTGATGGTTCGTGAATAATGTTATTTTTTTTTTATCTATCTACTACACTATATAAAGAGGTAATATTTGTTTGTTTGTTTGTTTGTATGTTTGTTTGCATCGAATAGGCTCCGAAACTACTGAACCGATTTGAAAAATTCTTTCGCTGTTGGGAAGCTACACTATCCCTGGGTGACATAGGCTATATTATATTAAAAAAAAAATAGGCATCCTTACTAAAACTTCAATAATATAACCCAGGGTGTAAAAAAATTACCTAAAATATTCTTTAAATCGCGTGCGCTGCGAAAACTATTGATGATATAATAAAATAATGTACGACGACTTTATAGAACACATTATTATTTACAAAAAAAGTCGCAGCAGCATATGTCTATTATGGTTATGCCACAATAAGTATTCTTTTATTTTAAAAATTTAATTTAAATGTCGGTGCTTTGAAAAGGCTCTTTATTTGTATCTTGGTTTTAATCCTTATCAAAATAAATTACTTTATATTCAAGACAGCTTCAATAACTTTATTTAACTTTTTGAATTTTTAAATTCGGATATTTAATTAGAAAGATATCACGAGTTTAAAATTGTTAGTATTAGAAAAAAGTTTCGGCTACGGGCCGGGCGGGAGAGGAGTCAAGAAATGCAGTGGGGTTGGCGGGACGGGGGAGCGGGAGAGCGGTGGCGGGGAAGATGGAAGTGGAACGCTGGAGGGGAACGCATGGGAAAGGACATGTAAGGAGTAACATTTTATTTATTTGAATATGGCATATATTATAAAAGAAAGTCCAAAAAAACGTGCAGCTCGCAAAAACTTAGAAACGAGTCCCGGTTCGATCAAGGGAATTATATGGTGTGGTAGATCTCTATCCCCCCTAGGGAATAAGGGTATCCGTTTTTACCTAAAAGGCGTGCTTTTAAAGATATAAGGGCTGAAAGTTTCGCCCTCTTGAAATTTCTAGAACAGTCTTCCGGAAAGTTATAGAAGGTTCCATAGAGCTGTAGAAAGTTGTGGAAGGAGTGGCGGAGTATGTCGTGGAATGATCAGGAATAGGGAATCGGGAACATCATTGTGCAACATTCCAGAACACTATCTTATTGTCCTGAGCGAAGCCGGGTAACCCAGCTAGTTGTTTATATTTCTGTAATGATTTGATTTATATGTACAACCTCTCTCCATGGCTACCAATCTATCGGTAGATTTTTTGTTTTGTAATTTTTCGTTTTATATATAAAAGAAAAATTGTTTTATATATTTTTTTGTTTTATATAATTTTTGGATTCATATTCCTTTTTTATAAAATTAATTTACATATTCCTTATTATGCTGTCTCAGTAAAAATAAAGTCACAAGGAAGAAATCCATAATTGGTTTTATTTCAGCTATTTAATACTATGTACAAACTGAAATAAATGTAAACTGTCGATTTCCCGAAAATCAATAAATTAATAAATTAGATTAAATTAAAAGAAGTAAAATGTTCAACGTGTTACGAAGAACACTTTGAAATAAAAATGGTTGTAACACTCAATAAACAGTCTGAACGCCATTAATATTCCAGGAAAGATGTTAGGTTAAAAATGAAGAGTTTTTTTTTACATAAGCTCCACACAAGAGGCCCTGAGGTAAATAAATCCCTCAGGGCCCGTGTCATCTCTAGGGATGCTGTGTTGAGGGTATTTTTAAGGAAAGGAAGAAGAGGAAGTTCTGGGAAGCAAAACGGTTAAAGGGTTGGATCGGAATCAGAGGGTTAGGCTGGGCGCACACATCAGGTTTTTCCATCCAATTGTCCTTCAGACAACCGAAAGACTTTCGCGCCATACATTTCTTATGAAAATCACATCCGATTCGAAAATCTGATCGGTAATAAAAATAGGCCACGCCCTTCCGCGCCGACCGTCCAGTCCTGTACGCGTGCGGCGTAAAAATAATAATAACCTCACCATATGAACTTGGGCACCCCTGCTAAGTCACTAAACTTTGGGGCAGCCTATGGCAGGGGTGATTCCCGGGGCGGCGCGGGCGGTTCTCATATCCTGGCCCATAATACATTGGTCCACGAATTCGTTTTTTTGTGATAAAAGTTCAAAACATAAAGTACCTACATAAATAGAGACCTCCGTGCTTATATTAACACCATGAAAACATTAATAACAATAAACAATTGATTATCAATCATGTTTACTCCGCGCCATAAATACTAAACTTGTCAAGTGAACGCCCTCGCAGCAGGTCGACCAACACTCCTTTGTTCATCCGCTTCGCTCCCAGCGGAACATTAGTCTTCCATTTCTTCCTGTCGAGTGTCTAGTGTCGGTACCTTACCACACTTTAGCACTTGCAACAACACAATGGCTTCCCATGGCACTCACGGGAACAGTGCCGGACTTGATGAATAAATAGACCAAGGAAAATTTCAAAAATACTTTGAAAAATGGTATCAGAAACTTGGTATGTCATGGAATAAAGAACACAAGAAATACCTCGTGGACGTGTTTCATGATCGAATTACCGGAATTAAAGACCGTTCCTCATTTTCAGCGACGTGGACATTATTTCTCAAAATACGTCACTAGCATGTAGCTCAGACTATCCCCTAAAAAACAAGCGGTGATCCGGCTTGGTAGCTGCTTCAGTGCGATCTTTGCTTCCGTTTGCTATCGACGCTTCGCTATCGAATCTCGCCGCCTGCGAGATGGCTCAATTATTCGCTTTCTCAACTAAAAGGGAGTCCGCCCTGTTGAAGTTCGTAAGATCGCAATTTGGATCCCAGATGTCAATAAGACTACCACGCAAATGATTTTGAGGAAAAAATGGCGGATGCAAATTGCGTGCTCGTTGGGTTCCCAAAATGCTGGAGAGTCAAATCGTATGGAAAGCGCTCGGATCTCTTCGAACAGTTTTTTCCAACAAAGGCAAAGCTTTTCTGGTTGAAATACGGGTTCACCACCTAACCCCGAAATCAAAAAGGCAAAAATTGACATGATTTGCATCTTTTTCATCACCTGAAGTTAGCAGAAAAACCTTTGGAGACCGACTGGGCTGCGGAGGGAGAAATGATAGCATATTTGGTGGCGGAGGTCTGCTATAAGGGAGTCAAGGACCTTGTGCCACGGCTCACCAAGTGCATCGATCATAACGGGGACTATGTCGAAAAATAGTGGGAATATGTACCTTCTAAAAATGTCATATGATTTTCCCCCAAAATCACCCCTACCCTTTTAAACTCACCCAATAAAACCTTAACATATCTTTACTTAAATTAACTGAAACGTAAAAATAAAACTGAAAGTAAACGAAACTGGTAGCAAATATGATTAAGTAACAAATGTACATGTGAAATAAATCTTTTCTAAACAAAATGTGTAGAAATTGTTAAATAGAGGGATAGAACGAGTTTTATGAGGAAGAAACATTTGGTACAGATATAAAATACTACATGACCCGAGTCGTTTAGAAGTCATTTTTTTAAAAAATCCACCACTTTGATTCCAAAGGTGTTTATGGTCTATGGATATCCACGGCGATTCTGACAATACCCACCTCTCTGTCCAGCCCTGGTAGAGTCGCAGTGCCATCTCCGTATTACCGGTGTTTTGTTGGTCGCTGAACTCCCATTGTCTCAGTTACGTCAGAATCACGGTTTTAACATAACTTAGAAACAACCTAACTATTAAATACCTTAATACAAAAGTTTGCTTAACCAGGCCTAACATAAGGGTGCTGAGTACTGTTAAGTCAACACTTTCGGTATAAAAGCCTGCATTTTGTCAGTCTGACAGTCAAGATGGCTATGGGATCTGATAAAACACAATTTCTTTACATTGTGTGCATTATAATCGTAGCTAATCGAAAAAAACGCTCAGAAGGTTTGGGCATGTAGAGTGTAGAGCGAATGAACGAAATGTGAATGGCAGAAGAAGTCCGACCAAGTGACTCAGATACATAAGTCGGGCCATGTCAAGAGTCAGAATAATAGAAGAGCATGTAGGCGACGATGTATGAATGTGAACGAGGCAAGGAGTGTGTGCCAAGACTGAGTAGTTTGACGGTCTGTCCTCTCTGCCTATGTCTACTGAAACGGCGTGATGGTTGGTTAGTTAGGTTTTTTATACGTTAGCCCTACACAGGAGGCGTATAATGGCCTATGTCATCTTTGGGAATGCTAGGTGGAGCGTTTTTTTAGGAAAATGAATGAAAAGAAGAAGTTCTGGGAAGCAAAAAGGTATGAGGGATGGGTAGGTCAATGTGTGCAGGAGTGGTGGACATATGAATCCATCCTTTTCACTGCGGTGCAAGGCGATGGGTCGAGAGATCTATGTTAGGTCTTTCCCGATCCGGCCCGCCACGCAGTTTGTGTGCAAACCCATTCTCCGCTAAGAACCAAACAAACCTCACCCCATGAACCCGGGCACCCTCGCTAAATCACCAAACATAGCGAACTACTAGAGGTGACACATGTTAGGGGTATTCTTTATCCAATAAATGGGTCCCGTGGCGGTGGTACCTATACCCGCCTCCAAAATTGAAAATAATAAAACATAACCAAAAAAACCACCTGATTAATAGATGGGTTGACACTAAAATGGTGAGTCTATTTGGGATGCCTGTATGGATGCCGCCGCCCCGGGAACCATTTATTGGATAACCGACACCTCTGCTATATGGTCACTCCAAGTGGTTCCCTACGTTAGGTGATTTAACAAGGGTACCGGATTCATGGGATAAATTTTGTCGTGTAAGTCTTGGCGGCGAATGTGTTTGCCCACCTACTGCGTGGCGTCGGATCAGGAGAGACTGGTTGAGGAAGACCTAGCCTAGACCTCTCCAGCCAGACTCTTTCGACCCATTCCCTTACACTGCAGTGGAAGGTGTGAATTCATACATCCGTCAGTCATATTCACCCCAGATACCTTTTTCCTTCCCAAAACTTCCTCTGCTTCATTTACCAAAAAAGACCCTCGACACGGCTCCTGTATGGAGCCAATGCAAAAAAAGGCGGTTTTGCATCATTGTAGTGTTAGGGTGTTTCGTATAACACCGCTATTAAAATAACAGAAACAACAGTGAAGATACGAACAAAGGAATAGCCTGAGAAAAACAGTTCACTAAATTGCGGCAGGAAGGAATCATTGTATACTAATCACAGTACTTTATTTCTCGTAGTCAGTGGTTTTCACATCTTTTTTAATACACGAAAGAAAATTATCGCGGTTAATTTTTGGGGAATTATGCCGTGTTTGTTTCCTCCCCCTTAGCCAACGTTTCAAACAGCGTTACAGTGTCAATCATCAGCGCGGACGTCGATCCCAGTTGATTAGTCAAATATTGAATTATTTCTGATCAATTGTTATTGTACAAAATCCTAAATAATACGGTATCTTCCCGTATCTTTTACAAAAATTAGTCATTAGAGTTCCTGGTCGTAATAGTAGAAACGTATCCCTTTTTTATAAAAGCCGCTCCAACACCAACTACTTACAAAATGAATTCATACATCGAGCCTGCCACTATCATAACACACACCTCATATATATATATAGACATCTTCAATATATAACTATTAACAAATTCAAAGCAACACTATTAGATAATTGTAATGCATCACAACACACCCCTTAACATCCATATTTATTATATTATTAATCAGATTTCTTTTCCTAATTTGCAATATATTTACATATTCCCTAATTACATACATATCATTCTTATACTCCTACAAGACCATAATCTTACCCTTTATTGTGTTTTTTCTATATTCTTATCATGCATATTTAAGTATTTAGCTTCTCTTAACTCTTTTTTTTTTTTGTTTTTCTTGTCTAGCAAAAAAAAAAAAAAAAAAAATATTAACGAAAACATGTTTTTAGGCTTACTGTTTTATTTTAGCACTCTTTCTTTTTTATGTATCATTGTAAAGCTGTTTGTTTTCCAAATAAAGATATTACTATTTTATTATGTTTCCAAATACTAAGTTATTAAAATGAGGAAAACAATATTCCAATGCTCACTATAAATCAAATATTATTTAAAGGTGTCTATATTTTACATATTAAATATGTTAGAAAATAACACCGGGAGGCATATCCGTCCTGTACATTGCTATTAAATTTTGAAATATCCTACTAGTGACCCAGAGAATTTCATCACTTTTTAAAATTCACTAGGTACAAGTTTTTGTGCATTATAATTTATTTGGTGGTGTTTATGAGTAATCTGAGTGTAGTACCAGATAGAGGGCACACTTTTACTTGTAACTGCGTACTCAACTCTAATTTCGATTAGAGGAGACCAAGACAAAAAATCCATTAGATGTAGGTACGTGTTTGTCTCTTTTTAGTGTCACTTTTTGGTTTCATCGAGTTTAAAATCACGACGGTGCTTAAGAAGTTTTCATTTCAAAACATCTGCGTACAGTTAAAAAGACTCCTGTGTTGAATGGGTCTTTAATGTCTTGGTGTAAAAGCAGGAAGATATAGCAAGTTTTCGCAATGGTCATCAACCACATTATCATTGTCATCGTCCTTGTTTTTTGTCTCCGCATGACGAATGCCACGCACGCCAGTTATTCAGTAGTGACATCGTGACGGACAGGCATTTCGCCTTTTTTCACAAAGGCGATTACGCTGATTGCTTTGGACTTGTGTTGTTATTACCCTGAGTGGACGGCTTTAAAAAGCGGTGCAATTACCCACAGGACAAAGCAATAATAAAGTACGTCCTGTGCACGTGGGAAAACATATTTCTTGAAAATTACTTTATCCGTCGAATAATTAGAGTAGGAAATTATATGCTCTCTTATTGGACGCTTTTATATTTACCGTGATAACGATAAAAAAGAGCAATAAACATAATATGTTATGTGGTATATCTAAAAGCTTCCGAGCTTGTCACATAGATGGCAGTTAGTTTAGTTCGGAGTTTGGGCACCAGGGATGCCAAGGTCCCGGGTGCAGTCTACAGGATTCTGATCTGATCTCATTCGATTCAGATTCCATTTAGCCAGCTTCCAGTTAGGTCGACTATCGTGGTCATCACTTGTACACGCGAAGTATTAAATAAATCCCAGATTAACATAAAAGAATTCTCCACTGTTTGTCTGAACACAAGATGTTCCTTATCGCTGTAATGCTGCTCTTTCTTACACATTATATAATGGTGATACACACAAAATATGTGTGACTGTTCCCTTCAAAGAACCTACTAGATTTTTTGCGACAGGAATATCGTTTTTTTTTATGTGTGAGGGAGATATGATATGACTGTATGTTTCCTTTTTTACATTAGCTCCACACAGCATGCCGTTAGGAAAATAATTCCCCTCAGAACTGTCATTTTTGGGGATGCTGTGTGGAGGGTATTTTTAGGAAAGGAAGGAGAGGAAGTTCTTGTAAGGATAAGTGTATTGGGGTGGGTAGGAATCTGGGGGTCAGTGTGTCCAGTAGTGACGGACGTATGAATCCATCCTTCCCATTGCGGTGCAAGGCACCTCTGGGGGGTGCAGACATTCTTTCACCGCTAGTATCATTTTCGATTGTTGTCATTTAGTGTGTAAGAAAGAGCAGCAACATTGTATGTTTACGAACAAAGGCAAAACCATCAGTGGATTGACATTTGACGTTTTTGAATTTTTGGAATTCAGTCACATTTCAATATTATCCTTGTAACTATATTTAATACTTTCAAAATTATCTTCACAGCAAGTAGTATTGGTAGGGGTCTATGATGTCACAATGTGGTGTATGATATGCAAGAAAATGATGAACAGACCTACGTACATTGTGTATCTCATCTTTTGAAAGAGCTGCAGCAATATTGTAATAAGGAACGTACGTTTATTGCATTTTTATGCCGTCACGATACCGTTACCGTGAATCCTCACTAAATATAAAATCGAACATTGCGAATACACTCAATTCGATCAACTTTATAAATTACTAAATCCTTTATAAAAACTAAGCGCCGTGTATAAATCAAAATTTAACTATCAAACTGGCACCTTACACTTATTAACAGAAAGGTATTACGCCCAAGCCCAATGCCAAAACATGTCGTTCGCGTGGTTCAAGATACGTGTGGTCCCAGGTCCGTTCCCTGCGGAATTCCTTTCGTACAGGTTTTCGGGCTGCCAAACCAGAAAAGGGATGTCTGGTCAAACGAGATCGTTAGAAGTAGTACTGATAATATTTATACGGCGTTTTGATGGGAATGCAAAAGGTATCAAGGATAACGGTATAAGCCAGGGATGACAAACCGCTAACTAAGTAAGTCTTTTTTTAACTGCCTAGAGATAAAATAGAGATGGCTTTCAGAGTTGAAGATTTTAGTGACGTTAAAGGAAGTAAGAAAGTTGATAAGGATCTATTTCAATCTGGTAACCATTAAACGGGGGTATTTAAAACCGTTCTAAGGGACGTTTCAATTCTGAATGAAGAAACTAATTATGTGAAAATTTGAAACTCGATGAAACAAAAAAGCGACAAACACACACATCTATGGGATTTAGCCTGCGAGAGAATGAGATAGCAATAAAATGTTGATTGATTGGAAAATCATACTAGTGACTAGTGACCCAGACAACATCAACATTTTATTTAATTCAATACAAGTTTTTCTGCATTATAATTAATATATTTGGTGGTGTTTACGAGTAATCTGAGCATAGAGGGTAACTTTTTGAAAATTAAATTAAAACAAGTAGAGATGTTTCAATCCTACAAAATCCAAAAAAATATAAATATTTCTAATTTGTAAAATCAATATCCAATCTTCAAACCACTCTAAAATGAACAGGCAAAAGAAAACACAAAAGATAGCGACATCTAGCGAGTCCGAAGAAGAAAACACAAAAACTAATAAGATTAATAAATATATTCGAAAAGGTGCACTGGAATTCGACGACAAAAATATGGAAAAAATCATCCTTCATTGATATCTATTATGTCTCATTATAGTATCAATAATATTTCTCTTAAAAAGATGTCTCATATCAAGGATCCGGGTATCGTTTTTGACAAGGATTATTCCACACATTAACGAAGTTACTATTACTATTGAAATGTTTTGTATTTATTTTAAGAACAGTAAAAGATTTTACGTCACTTTATGCATTTAAATTCTCCTCATTACCTTAGTAAGAAGTAAATTAGAATACAATTCCACTATTTGGTCCCCATACTATAAGCGTCGAAAACTAATTCATTAACTCCCCAATACAAATACTACATAGGTTTGGAAATAAATTCGGTTCCGTTTTTTTAAAATTAAAACAGAAAATTCTAAGATTCGGCTTCACTTCTAATAATGTTAAGGAAGAGAAACAAAAATATCAGATTATTTTGTACATTATCGTTTCTATTTCAATTATTATTCTATTACAATTATGTTATAGGATTGGTGTAAAAGTGCCAAGGGCGTAAATAAATAAATAAAAAAGTGCTTCGAGGTCTACTTTAGTTTTCTGAGGGTTCTATTTCTATCACGTGTGAATTGCACACCCTGATTTTTTTGTAATAGTTTTTATTAAATATTTTGTTGCTTGGTGATATAGGTTCATCATCCCTGGTATGGGGTAATTAATCGCATCCGAGTTACGACGTGGTGCAGGTTATAAAATTGCGCCTGCGAATTGCAGTTACGACGGAAGGAACAGAGAATAAGAAGGTAGTTGTTTATGCAAGATGATGTTATTTAACAGGTTGTGACACGGAGTGACTTCACAGGCAAGTGTCGGGATTAATATATATTACGGCCATAAAGAAAATTTTATTACAAGTGAATGTTTCCTTGTCGTTGGATATTAATGTTCCGGTTAAATGATGCGTTGGATGTTTTCACGTTGACGACAGAATCTCTACATATTATAAACTAGCTGACACGGCGAACTTCGTACCGCCTCAGAATCAATAACTATTGTGTTAACTTATAAGCTGAATTAAATTCAGTTTTTTTATTAAGTTAAAAACGACACAATGAAGCAATTCTCAATGCGCAACCGTCCGAGTTTTGTTTTTGTCAGTAGTAGACATGGCGTTGTGTACGTAGGTATTTATATTTTTTGTGATTTTCTTACCTTTCAACTTACTTACGGGAATTGCGTTTCATTTTCTTTATACGTATGTGGGAGATATATTATAATTATTGTATTTTTCCTTTGGAGGGGTGCAGACATACGTTCGCCGTTTGTCTCATTTTCAACTGTTGACATTTAGTGTGTAAGAAAGAGGCGGCATTATATGTCTATGAACAAAAGCAAAACAATCAGCGCGTTGACATTTGACGTTTTTGAATTTTTTGGAATTCACTCACTATTCAATATTATACTTCTTATCACAATATTACTGCAACTCTTTAAAAAGATGAGAATTCGTTCCATACAAAATGTATGAGGAAAAGAATTTTTTTCATAATTTTTTTTCGTGAATTTTTCCGATGTTTAATTAACTATTTTTCTATTCGGGGCGGAGACAAATCCAACAAATCGAGGATCATAAAAATCGCTCCAGCCGTTCTTGAGTTATAAATGGTGTAACTAACCCGACTTGTTTTATATTATATCAAGATTAAAGTCTGTTCGCGATAAAATAAAATAAAACCGCTGAACGGATTTTCATGCGGTTTTCACCAATAGATAAAGTGATTCACGAGGAAGGTTTAAGTATATAATTATTTAATATTTGTGTAAATTGGTTGAAATATATAATCTGTATGTGGTGGACGAGCGGGCTGGCAAGCGGGCGATGTGGATTTGATCTGTATGCAAATTAATAGATGGCGGTGTAAGTTAAATTATCGTGGTTATAAATGTTGGATAACCATCCAGTAGATGGCATTGTTTTTAGTTAGCCATAGCTACGCGTATCCGGGTCAGCTAGTATAGGTATTGTGGTTGGGTGGTGTGCTCCTTCGCAGAGATACGTAAGTAATAGTACTGACACACATACCCATAAATAAGCATGCTCATTTCCCCTTCCACCAGCGAATCAATGAGCATGTCCATTTCGGCGTGAAACACATGCTTTTAGATATCATTTGCTCATTAGTAGCAAGAGAGCATTGTGTCCGTAGCGTTAGTGATTGGTTTTCCATTTCCCTTGCATATCTTGATTTTTCCTTAGTATTTCCAATCCATTACAAGTGCATCTCAAGCTGTAATTCGGCATTCGTTCCTACATATACTAAAACTCCTGTGGCCTTTCGACATCAACATATACCTGCGGTATACTCTGCAAAATGAATTTCTTTGTCGCAATAAAAGATTTGCAACAAACCCCTCAAAAGGACGTAGCCTGATAAAAGCGTGCATTCACTTCGAACTCTGGCTCTAGACCACTAGAATAATCTAATGATCTGCCTTTGTTCAGAGTTGAACATCCTTACCTGAACTTTACTTCATTCCTCCTCCCTATCGAACAAGCCATCTTCTTCTCAATTCTATTTCCTCATTTCATTCTCTACACTTGTCGATGTCTTTCTACCTTTTTACTACGCAGGTGACTTTATAACGGTTACTGAATGATGATTGATTTGATAGAGATATTAAAAACTGTCGAGGGTTTAAAAAAGCGGGCCTAACAAATGTGCATTCCAAATTTCTACCGATTTTTAACATTTTTTCCTACAACACACAAAGTTTTTAAGCTCTTAAGGCGCCGCATCCGAGCTCAAAAAGAAAAAGATGGAGAGATATGTATTTACGAATGTTGGAGGAGCGCGCTAATATTTAAAGCGATAAAATCGATGCGAAAATTGTGAAAATGTTTAATAAAACACGACTCGTTTAAAATAGAGCAAAAATCTCGTGGGGAATGTTTACAATGGCATGTAAAGAAACACTGTGATTTTTTTAAAATGCATATAACTTGTTTAAAAAAACCTGTTTATGATAATTTTCCGAGCATACTTTGCGATTTTTTTCTATCGAGGGAATTTCATATAATTGCCGTTTCGGCGTGGAGAATGTATATATATTATCTTTAAGAATAACATAAATTTTTTAAGAGCTTTAAAAAGAAAATATGTAATAATAAAAAAAAACGTTCTAGAAGGTTCCATAGAGCTCTAGAAGGAGTGGCGGAGTATGTCGTTGAATACTCGGGAATATGGAATCAGGAACATCATTGTGGAACATTCCAGAACACTCTCGAATGTTGTTCTGAGCGAAGCCGGGTAACCCAGCTAGTACCTAAATAAAATCGTCAAAATCAAGGTTTTTTGTTTTTTGTTTTCCATTTTTCTCCTCCAAAACTGGACCGATTTTAACTATGTGTATAGGTACGCCTTGTCTTAATTTTTTACTATGTCTGTACACTTTGCTTTTTTAAAAATACATTGTCTATTTTGTATACCTACGGGACGTCTATTGATGGCGTTCAAACCAGGCAAGGTTAACGATTTTTGGAAGGTCCTAACTCCTACAAGAAGTAACTTATCCAAAAAAGCAAAACGTACCGACACGTCAGTGGTCGATATCTATATTGTATTAAAAAATATTTGCAGTATTGTCAAAATCCGGAGAGGAAATTGGGGAACACGTTTGATACAAAGACCAAAGGGACACAAAGATCTAAAATACATTTTTTGAAGAATGCGTTTCGTTGCCAATAAATAATATTCCCCGTTCGAGCGCTTTTCCCAGAACTGGAACGCACTGAAATCGCGGTAAACCAGCATTAAATTTGGCTGCGAAAGAAAAACGGCTTGACCGGAGAAAGCCAAACCTGTGGCCGGTTTTTTTCACTTTCTCATTCGGAATTTCGAGAAGAAAGTAAATACTATTTATTGATTCTATCGATACCGAATATGACGACCTTTACCTATTCTAATAGTTGTTTATTTACACTTTAAAAAAAGCCACAAGCCAAAATGCATGTATAACATCGCCATGAATGTAGGCAATAAGCAAAAATAGTTGCTTGGCGAACGGAGTCTAGGAGATTGGGAAATACTTGACAACACAGTTCTGGCCTAACCCAACAATGCTCAGTTCATAAAATGCTTTATCTTATCAATCAATTTGAATTTGTTTTACAGTGTTTTTCTTTTCAAATATTACACGAACGTGTGATTGTTATTGCACTGTACGTAAAATCGACCACAAGAACACGGACATCAGCCTAGCATGGTGGTCGAAAAATCCACTAATAATGTAACCATAGTATGTATTTATGCAATGAATAAAGAAAAATTTAAAAAGTTGTCAAATTTAGTTCACAAAATGCCTTGTCTACAAAACAAGGTGTCAAATTTAGTTCACAAAATGCTTGGTCTACAAAACAAGGTGTCAAATTTAGTTCACAAAATGCTTGGTCTACCAAACAAGGTGTCAAATTTAGTTCACAAAATGCTTTGTCTTACCAAAAAAAGTGTCAAATTTAGTTCACACAACGCTTTATCTTACCAACAAGAGTGGAAGATACTCTCAGTATCCCCCAGGTGTAAGACCACCATTCAGAAATGAAACGTTGCTTGAAATGGCTTTAGCCTGTTTGGTGACCAGATTTGAATACCCAGGTACTTCCCCACCCTCATTTTCCTCATCTCCTTCCCCTCCTCACTACCTTCGGCCTCACAAAATACTTAATTGGGAATGCTATAGTCTCACTGGTTTCAGGCTGTAGAAAAAAAACCCGTGGTGTCAAATTTAGTTCACAAAATGCTTTGTCTTACCAATCAAGGCGTCAAACATCCAGCAGTCTATCCTCTTTCGTACGTCTAAGTGGAACAGTTTAACAATGTCTGAAGTTGCGGAATTTAATAAATAATTAAATCAACAAATTAGCCAGTGGCGGCCTGGCCGGTTCGCCCGGCCCCCGATATTGGGGCGAACCACATTTTTATCGTACGAAAGTATGCGAGTACCAACCCGGCGTGGAATAATAATTGCTTGTTTACGCGACAAAAAATGGCAAATAACCCACTTGTTGCAGTACACGGGATATTAAATATAGATTTGAGATAGCGTGACGCATTGATATATCAATTACTACTTGTTTATTTGGAAAATGTTGAAACTAGTCTAGATTCTTTTGTCGATTCACGTAAATGGGGACAAATGTTGATATGCTTTATGATTTTAACTTTCAATTCTTCATTTTGTATGATTCCGTGACAGTTGATCTTTCGACAGTTGCACCCCATACGTATGTACAATATGCAGTCGGTGTAGAGAAAACACGGTACAACTTCTTAAACGTGGAGTTAAAATAGGATGTACCGCCGAATAACAAAAGTATAAAACATATTTTTATTCAAATGCATCAAGGATAAAACTACTTGTCGATATACTGTATATATCAGAGTATAAGTACAAAAAAATCGACACTGTAGGTATATAAATATGTTTGATATTCATACCAACTTATAATTAAGGGTATTTTTGAAGTCAGGAAAAACCTGTTGGAGTGTTACTGATAACGTGATAACCAAAACCTCTGCCATATGTCACCCCAAGTGGTTCGCTACGTTTTGTAACATAGCAGAGTTGCATGCGTTCATGGTGTGAGGTTTGACCGGGTCTTGGCGGCAGATCGGGAGACCTCTTGACCTCTCTAACAGGACTCTCTCTACTTACAGCCTTGCACCGCTGTGGAAGGATTGATTCCAACGTCACTCTTGGACACAATGACCCTCAGATTCCTACGCAACCCCTTATACCATTTTTCTTTAGCAGAACTTCATTTCCTTCCTTTCCTAAAAATACCCTCCAGACAGCAACCCCAAATATGGCATACAATTATATTTCTCGGGGTCTCCTGGGTGGAGCTAACGTTAAAAAAGTTCATTGCCCCCCCAGCATACTTATATGTATACAGTCGGTTTAGGGAAAATACGGTAGGTATATCTAATTACACAAAATATAACTAAGTGACTCCGAAAGGATATGCAGAGAGGATATACCACCGAATAACAAAAGTATAAAACATATTTTCATTCAAATGCATCAAGGAAAAATCTGCCTCTCGATATACTGTGTATACCAGCGCATAAGTACAAAAAATTGACACTGTAAATAAATTCATTTGATATCCATACCAACGGTATTATTATAACCAGAGAAAACCAGAAATATGTCATTTTTAAATCATATTTTAGACGTATTGACTCTTTTCCACAAAAAATTATAAATTGATTTCGAAAGATTGTTCTTTTATCTAGTAAAAGTATGTTTTAAATTTTGAGAAAAAATGTTTATTTTTAGTATAAAAAGGTTATACCATAGGTCGTTGGCAGATTTGTTAAATTTTCAAAAAAGATTTTGTATTATACGGCACCCATTTCAAATCATTGCAGTAAAATAAAACAACATTATCTGGGAAACGTATGTTACAGAAATAAAATCATTAAAAAATATATACGTAAAAAATGTGTTTCTTGACGAAAATTGGTCCGTTTGAGTATTTAATTGCGCACTTACAAACTTATATAGTTCAGATTTTTTTTACATTCTTATTTTTATTGTTTATTGTTTATTTATTGTTTGAAAATATTACATAATACAATATAGTGAACTTAAAATGTCCAACTAGGCAATTGCCCGTTTTAGGACATTCCAGTATGATAATGTTTTTACATGTAAATTATAGTAAATTATAGTGTTGACTATTCTGTTGGTAAAATAATACATATGTATATTCATATTCTAGAATACTTTCAGTTATACCACGACATTTTTTACTATTGTTTAGCTGACATAATAAACTAAAGAAATATTAATAGATAAAACAAGAAAAATGAATTTGAAAATGAAAATGAATGAAGAAATTCTGTTGGTAAAATAATACATATATGTATATATTCATAATCTAGTATACTTTCAGTTATATCACGACATTTTTTTGCTATTGTTTAGCTGACATAATAAACTAAAGAGATGTTAATAGATAAAACAAGAAAATGAAAAATAAAAATGAAAGTAAAGAAGGAACTTTTCCTTTAAGGAAAAATATCATGAAGAATTGAGCAATTTTCGAAGTTACTTTATGTAAAAATACAGTTACTGTAATGCTAATATAATACCAATATAAAATAAAATGTAAAGAAAAACAAAAATTACAATTCAATTACTGTTGTTTAGCATATTCTCGCATTCAGCTCTCCCCAAGACCAGAAGCCAATTAGTAACCTGCATACGCAGAATATTAGTACTCATTGCCTTCCATGCATCAGGTATGAGATTGAGCAATTTAGGGCCTAGGTATGAAAATTGTCTCTGTGCTAAAGATGAGGAGGTGGTGGGTGGAACTATTGGGTTTTTTTTTGCATGTCTTGTATTATGACAGTGGTTTACGGAAGCGTAGTGGTGCCTTTGTTTTTGAGTGTGTAATATGATTTTCCTTATGTATAATTGTCTTACATCAAGAACACGAAACTCTGCGAACAATGAATCGCTGGGGTACCTGAAAGGTTTTTTCAGTATGACTCTTATAAGCGATTTCTGGGATTTAGCTAAGGGATCGAGTATAGTTTTAGCACAACCGCCCCAACCTAAGGAAGCATAGTCTAATATGGAATTACACATTGCAAAGTAAATTCGTTTCAAATCATTTACGCATAGAATATTTCTTATTGCTATGAACAGATGTGTAAGTTTCCTGACCTTTGTGGAAGTTAAGGCTATATATTTGTCCCATCTCAGAAATTTATCAATGATAATTCCTAGGTATCTTATATTGTCCACACATTCTAAGGAATTGCATTTACATGTAATAATGTCGTTGCAATGGTGTATTCTAATGTTAAGGATTTCTTGTGGTTGACCCGCTTGAGTTGAACTGAAGCAGATGAATTTCATTTTATCCGAGTTTAGAGTGAGGAGATTACTATCTAGCCACTGTTTAACTTTGTTTATGCCGAATTCAGCTTTACTGCAAGACTCATTCCAGGTTTTGCCTTCAAATAAAAGTACTGTATCGTCAGCAAATGTAATTATGTGGTCTGCAAAGGAAGTATTACATAAGTCATTTATATAAACATTAAACAGTATGGGACCTAGAGTACTTCCTTGCGGTACGCCATATTTAATATTGGCTGGATCACTTAGAGTACCGTTAATATCCACTCTTTGGCTCCTGTTTTCTAGGTAACTAACCAACCACTTGAAAATTTGACCCTGTATCCCAATTCGCTGTAGTTTATTCAGCAGAATTTTGTGCGAGATAGTGTCAAATGCTTTAGCTAGATCTAAAAAAAGTGCAATGCATTTACTACCTTTATCTAGGTTATTGGAGATGATTTTTGTCAAATTAGCGATGGCGTTTTCAGTGCTTAAACCTTTGCGAAAGCCGAATTGTCTACTAGAAAGGATGTTGTTATTTTCTAGATAATGGGTGAGACGGTTCTTTACAATTTTCTCCAAAATTTTTGAGACCGAGTTGAGCAGAGAAACCGGCCGGTAGTTATGTATCAGTGATTTGTCCCCACTTTTATGCAGTAAAATGACGATTGACTGCTTTAAATGGTTAGGGAATTTCCCTGATTTAAAGCTTAGATTCGCAATGAACGCAATCGGTAATGCTATGTAAACTTTAATGATTTTTAGAAGATTCGATGAAATCTTATCGGGACCACATGCTTTTGATGACTTAAGGTCGTCAATTATCTTCATGACTTCGTTAGATGACGTTGTGATTGAGTCTATTTTGTGACCGATATTAGGGATAGTTAAATTGGCGAGAGCGGTTTCTGATTTCTTACACTTATCGAGAATTTTTTTCGCAAGTGTGTCTCCCACAGATGAAAAGTAACAGTTTGCAAAGTTTGCCATATCTTTGGGAACTTCAGAGTTTGATGTGTTAATGTATAGCGATTTAATTTCTGAAGATTTATTGATTTTGGATTTGGTTATGTTGCGAAAGGTATTCCAAAAACGTTTTGGATTGCAGTTGTTTTCGTAAATGAGTTTCTTATAATAATTTTCTTTCGCCGATGTAATTAATTTCTTACACAAATTCCTATACTTTTTATAATAACATTGTAATACCAAATTCTCAGGATATGTTTTTGCCTTTTCATGAAGATGATTTCTTCTGTGAATCGATTTAACTAGACCCAGGGTGATCCATGGTGTGAATTTAGTTTGTTTATTAGATATGGTTATATTACTTGTGTGTTTTAATATGTACTCGTGTAGTTTGGTAATAAATTCTTTCATTGCTAAGTCAGTGTCTGATTGATCTAGAACATTTAGCCAGTTTTCTGCGCTCAAGTCCTCAATTAAATTATTGAAATTAGTTTTAGCAACGTATTTAATTTTCGAAGAAATGGGAGGCTTGTTTTTAAGACAAAGAGATGTTGTATAGTGGTCTGAAATAGTTGAGTGTATAACATAAGTGTCAATAAAGTTAATATTTTTCACATTGATGTGATCAAGACAGGATTTATTCGAGCCCTGTTCACGGGTAAAGCTGTTAATAGTCTGTGTGAAACCATTTTCCGCAAGTAGACATAGATAATCGATTGATTGACGGTGGTAATCAGGGATAGTATTAATGTTTAAATCTCCCATAATAATTTGCTGTTCAAATTTTTTAGCATTGTTTAAAATTGATTGCAATGAAAACAGGAAGGGGTCAATATTGATGAAGGAAGGAGATCTGTAAATGGCAAATATGCATATGTTATTATTCAATACTATTTTCATACAGTTTGATTGTGCTAAAGGAATTTCCTCTACATGAGCTTTAATTCCGTCCTTGATGTAGATAACAATTCCACTAGATTTGTTGAGGTTGGTTGTGGTGTGATATTCAGTGTAATCGTGGATTGATTTTGCGGTGTAGTATTTGTTTAACCAGCATTCAGTTAATATTATAACATCAAAAGAGGAATTAAATAGATCAAGAAAAATTGTAAAGTCGTCGAGATTCGATATGCTTCTAATATTCTGGTGTATGATTTTTAGGCTATATGAGTCCCAGTTATAGTTGTTTAAATTCTCCAGATCTCGAATTATATTCATATTAACGCTAATACCAGAATCATTGCAATTATCCGAAGGTAACTGAAACATAATTATGTTTAAATTTATTATGATGTGTAGTGGTTAACCCGTAGTTCTTGTGCGAAAAGTCAGCAAACAAAGAGTAAAAATAGAAAGTGTAAATTACGGTGTTGTTCATCAGTATTTTATTAATATATTGTATAGGAGATTGTGAGTTCTGATAGTATGATGCGTATTTTTCTTCGAGATGAAGATTGATTCCGCTACGAGCACATAGAAGAGAAAAATATGAGAAAAGTGAATTATTATAGATATAAAAGATGTTATAAAAGATGATGTTGTTGGTATGTTTCGTAAAGAAGCACTCTAAGCAGGTGATGATTATGTAAGTATCTGTCATGAAGGCTGTAAATTCAGTAAATATAAAAACAATAAAATCAATAAAATGGCCAGATGCATAGTATGTGCTGTTCTTGTAGAGAAGTTGATGCGAAAAAAATGCCAAAAAAAAATAATTGAATACCATGACATGCGAAAAATGCAAAAGTAGAACCAATACTAGGACATATTTATGTAAATTAAGATTTTTTCCAGATTTATATAGATTTGCTGGGAACATCATCTTACAAATACTATCGCTGCTTGTGATAAGTTCATATGAGTTTGATTGAAGAACGAAAAATACATTATTATGCGTATAAAAAAGAATGTTTGAGGTGTTGGCATGCCTCATAAAACAACAATAAAGAACAATCAATACAATTAATACCAATAATAGAGAGAGTGCATTATTATGAGATAATGAGAGTACATTATATAACGTGAATGATAATGTTGATACATAGTATTCCAACTTAAAATATATTTTAACAGTAAAGTGCATAATATAGTGTATAATGCTTCTGCTTGTAATTGATAGGTGTGATAAAAAACAATAATTAAATACAGTAACATGTGAAAAATGCAAAAGTATGATTAAAAATGTGCGTGGGCATTTGTAACGGGATTTTTTCCCAGATATATAAACAGTAGGTATACGTCTGTAGTATCCTAAAGTTAAATTAAATGTGCTAATCATGGATGTCGAAAACTGAATATAGAATATATTACCTTCAATATATAATATTCTGATGAGAATTATGAACTGCCTCTTAAATGCCCAAGAATTGAATGTAATACCGCACTTCAACGAGCGAATAATTAAATACAAGGTAGATGTACCACTCGCATTTCTGACTTGTATAAGTAAATCGAACAGAACCCAGTACATAATAATGCTGAAAAAATATGTAAATAAAACAGTAGTAATGGTTTTTGAGAAATAAAAAAACATTATTTTGACAGAGCTCGAGCATTTGAAGTTAATGTAAATTCTGTAAATACAAGTGGATATAATAATAGTTAACCAAAACAAAAAGATTATTACAGAAAATATGAGCATCATATAGTGAGTAAATAAGATATTAATACTCTGATTTTTATTCGTACAATAAATTTTTTTTTTTTGATTTTGATTCCTACGAGAACATGCTGGAAGAATAATATTTACACAGTAAACTGATATTATCTTAAAGAATACTAAAACAGCGTGATTTTTGTTGATTAGAGGAAGAGTATGGTTAGAATTTTTAATTGTAAGATTTGTAATTTTTATAATAATTTTGCTGTTACTAGAGAAAGCTACTAATGAAAGTAAGAATGAATTATTTTGATAAATATTAGTTATTATAATTAAACTTAGTGTGAGTGAATTGTAGATGGCGGTAATACTCAAATAAAAACTTGTACTGAATGTATTATTTATGTAGATATATAATTTGTTCTTAGAGAGAGTTAAAGAAACGTGAGTTACAGTCAAAGGAGGTAACGTATAATAAAAATAGTGAATACTGATATAAACAATTTTTACACTGATTTTGTTGCTACATGAAAGAACTACTAAAAAGAGTAAGAATTTTGCTTAGACATTATTGAAAAATGATAAATACTTATGATCAATAAATAATTAAATAAAGTAGGTACATAATTTTAATAGTTTTATCATCACGCCTTTCAGCATTTTTGGATGTAGGTATAAATTAAAGCAAATTTATTTATAGTTTTTAAAAAGCTGGTACGGAGAATAATTAATCTTTCCCGTTGGGACCACCCTGTACGATCGTAAGAACATCTTTCGACGAAATGTGGATTTTCGGCCGCTGGCTGATTGAAGGCCCGTAAGGCTATTTTTGAAATTCGTAAATAATGCACAAATAATTATAATTTCAGTGGGCTAACTGTCGGGTCACCTGTCAAAAAAAGAGACGCACGAAGTTCACAATTTTATTACAAAGCCACGATAGAAAACAGAAAATATAGAAATAGTAAAAGGAATGTACCATGCATTTAACATTGCGACTAAACCAAGGAAGCGTCCCGTTTTAATGAGCAGGTTAAATACTTCCTTATCTATTCTGTTCTCGGTTCTGAATTCCGTTTTTCCTCTATCTTCCCCCTCTTCACACTGAGTTATAAATCTCCTTCCTCACATTCCTCTGCATCAGATAATACTGCAACTGCATTCTTGCACTCGCGTAATTCACTAGGCAAGATAATTTCAATTGCGAAGACCAACAGGAATTTTTAAATTAGTTGGACGGTTGGAAACTATTTGAGCTTTGAGGGTATGTGATTTATTTTCGGGGTATTGTCTATGATCTAGTACATATTTTACCATAGTAGTATCTAGTATATAGGTTCTGCAGGTCACATAATCTCGTTGCCGAGTATTGCCGAAGCGCTCTTTACTCGTTTTTTTTTCATACTTATTTTTTTTTTCTTCACACGATATTTTTTCGTCTCTATGAGTCAATTAATCGAGCATAGATTAGACGTGATTTGAGGTTTTAACCGCCAAGAGTATTATTGTGATTAATATAAGGGTTATTATGCCGTGTTATTCTTCTCCGATCTTTAACAACGTTAATATTGATAGGGATGACGAAAGTTTAATAGTTATTGGTATCCGACACTTTTTTTTTTTTTTTTTTTTTTTTTTTTACATTAACTCCACACAGGAGGCCCTGAGGAAAATAATTTCCCTCAGGGCCTATGTCATCTTGACGGCTACACCAAATTTAACACCGAAACCACAATAATTTCACTAATTATTATACTGAAATGCATCATGGGATCATTTCTACATAGATAAACACACACTTTACCACAATCTATTAGTACATATCTGTCCTGATGATGGACACTGAAACCCTATCCGCAACGTTGGCTAATGAAGGAGGAAACGCAAAACGGCATAGTAACCCAAACAGAAATCAGGAGCTGAGAATAACTACGTTTATCTAGAAATTCTAAGCAGGAAACTTAGTGCAAGATTTAACAACGCCGGAAATTTCTGTTTTAGTAATTTTGCTTCCCAATCGTCCTAGCACATAGATTTTCTGTTTTACATTAGGTACATATGGATTTTTCTTTCGTTTGCAATAATGCGGTATTTGAAATAATACCTTGTGTTGCATCCAAAACTGCTTACAAATTACAGCTTCAGATGCTCTTATAATGGACTGTAAATACTAAAAACGAAATGAGACGAAGTGATGTTTGCTGTAATTGGGTGATAATATGTGTAGGAAAAACAAGGTATGCAAGGAAAATGGATAACCAATCACTTACCACTGTACCTCTGTGAAGGAACACACGACACAACCACAATATACTCGTAGTTCCACTGTTATACCTCGAGGTAATTATCGCCACAACAAAACGAATGAGTACAAAACTATATTTTTTACTACGAAGATTATCAAACTCCTTCTTTTTACTTAAATATGATATTGTGTACACGAAAAACAACTTGCTTCCAAGGTAGTCCCAATCCTGTTTTCCAAATTTCAAATACTTTTCCAGCAATGTGATAGTTAGGGAGAGATAGTAACTGGATAAATGATATCCCGGTAGGAACTAAGCTTATTCTCATTTTAAAACCAAACACCTTGTATACCACGGAGTGCAACAATATTGTTCTCATGTAATAATATAATTACTTCCTCATACCTCCAAGGCATTTAACTCTAAACAATACCGGTACAAAATTCACAGTTTTCTCACGAAACGTCTAGAAAATGCCATTCGAATTCGGAAAGATTAAGAAGAAGTGGTTACATCCATTTTCAGAAACAGTTGTCCAAAAAATCACTCGTACCATGGTTCAAAAACAGCTTTGTCAATATAGATGTATTCAAATACACTCTACGAATTGATATAATGAAACGAACAACGCAATAATGTTATAATTTTTAGAAAACAAATACAACCAAAATAAAATAAAAATCCTATTTGTAAGTGTTTGTAAAGGTCATTTCATGAATACTCTCCAGCTCTAAAGAGTCCTAAATTATCCAGTCTTTCAAAATAAATATCAATTCTACTTTGGCCAACACTACTATTTTCTATCTATAAAAATGAATCGCCGAAATGTATGTACGCCCAAAACTAAGGGAACGCGGTAGAGGAACGGGAGGCAGAAGGGGAACGGGACGAATGGGAAAGGACACGCAAGCAGAAATAATTTTATTAAATGGCATAGCAATGCATGCCGGGTACCAGCTGGTCTTTTCATAAATGTAATACTAATAGTGTTGGGGGTAGTAAATGTAAAATCATTCAACGTCCAGTGTTTTAAATATAATGTCCTCCGCGTGCAAAGTCGTATCTTCTCCAAGCATAAACTTTCTAATTAAAGTGTGTTTATCGGAAGTGACCTACCAGGTAAGTATGTTTCTGTATCTATTTGTAAATATAAAAATTAGATGGACCCTAAGAATTCTTAATAAATTGTACAGCGCCCTTGAGGTGATTTTTCGTTTTACACTGGTGGAAATATATTTAATAAGCTTACATAATATTTTTATTTTAAATTGGTTTGTTTTGGTGTAATTTCACAATTATTTAACGATTCCAAAAGAGATGATCCCCGACAGTTAACCCTGGCATACTTTATACAATATGCAGTCGGTTTAGGGAAAATACGGTATACCGACTTTCACAAAATATAACTAAATGTCTCGAAGCGGCATGCAGAGAGGATGTACCTACCACCGAATAACAAAAGTTCAAAACATATGTTCATTCAAAATCATCAAGCATAAAACTACTTGTCTATATACTGTATATACCGGTGTATAAGTAGGTAGGTACAAAAAATCGACACATCAATACATAAATTCTTTTGATATGGATACAAACTTATTTTATTAAATGTATTTTTTACTGGGCGTAGGTACTGTACAGTGTGTACAGGGCCCGCAAATCACAAGTGCGCCCCACGGTTGAATTTGGAATCCACCTCTGGTCTGGAGTTCCAAAATACCTGAAAAATACCCTTGATTCTGTGCAAAACCGGGCGGTCCGTTTGATAGATTCTACTTTTAGAGCACAGGCGTCGGGTGGGAATGCTATCGTTGTTCTACCGGTATTTCAATGGAAGATGCTCCGAGGAACTAGCATCATTGATACTTTCGGCACCGGTGCATAGTCGGGAAACACACGTTTTTTGTGATCAACAGCTCGGCTGTGGAACGATTTGCCGGCCTCTGTGTTTCCTCCTTCCTACAACATGGGTCTCTTCAAGACCAATGTTCATTCCTTCCTCTCTTCAAAAAGATCCTCCACACAGCATCTCAGATGACATAGACCGTGAGGGAAATTACTTTCCTCAGGGCCTCCTGTGTGGAGTTAATGTAATAAAAAAAATAATGCACAAAAAATCATTTAATTCTATGATAATTAGAAATTCAGATTAAACTTCTTGAATTAAACTTCTAGATGACAGTCCTGAAGAGATTCACATCTCCTAATGCGGTTTTGTATTAATATAAACTAGGAAAACATTTAAGAACATAAGTATTACTAAACTCTGATGGCATTTATAGTAGGTATATAATATTCTATGATCAATATTTATGCTAATAAGCACCATCTATGGGCACTTTCTCGCAGCGATAACCTCTAAATGGCGGTTATGCGTTCTACCTTCTAGTTTTGCTGTGAGGCGGATTACGTAAGTGTTATTAGTAAGTTATTAGCTATTAGATATTGACACAGCTGTTGACTGCTGTACCAAACGTCTCCGGTACTTAAAAGTGCGGCTTTGAGAAGGTAAAATCAACATTATGGCATTCTGATGAAAGTGGGGTGAGGAGAAATTGTTTGCTCCAGGGCAAGTTGAAAAATTGAGAAAAATATACATATTTCTTTTAAAAGAAAGACAAACATTCCCGGGTTACGAATAATTAATCCAACAATGTTTGAAAATCTCCTACTACCATCTCAGTCGTGATTGAGGACTTAGCCAGTCGAGGAATCGAACGGATGGGACCCAAGCACGATGCCCACTCAGCCACTGACCGGTCTTAGGATTATGTTCAATATCAGAACACAATAACAGATTTCTTATATTAAAAACGGTTTACCAATTTGTTTATATGAATTCATAGGTTTCTGTCACTGAGAGCTTCGCTGTTACGTTTATTTCTGTTGCATAATGGAGCTATGCAATGCACAATGTTATGGGTACCGCTGAGCCGGGAACCATTTATTGGACAACTAACGCCCCTTCTATGGGTAACCTAAGTGGTTCGTTACGTTTGGTGACTTAGCGTGGTACCCGGGTTTATGAGGTGAGGTTCGTCTAGGTATTTGCTTCGGATGCTTTTACCAGTCTACTGCGTATCGGGAGAGACTGGTTTAGGGAGACCTTTTGACTTCTCCAGCTAGACTCTCTCGGCCCATCACCTTGTACCGCAGTGGAAGGGATGAATACAAACGTTCTCCTGAATACATTGAACCCCAGATACATATACCTTTTTTCTTCTGAGAACTTTTTCCCTTTTCTTTCCCTAAAAAGATCATCCACACAGCATCCCCGAAGATGATATAGACCCCGAGGAATGTTTTTTCCTCAGAGCTCCGTGGAGTTTAGTCGTCATACATACCACGAGTTATAAAACATTTCGATTTCCATTTTTAAAAAAATATTTTTAAAATGTTATTCAACTAACCAAATATAGAAACAAGATTTTAAGAGCGCTTTAACACGGAATATGATTTTTTTACATTAACTCCACAAAGGAGGCCCTGAGGAAAATAATTTATATTGGGGCCTACGTCATCTTTGAAGAAGCTGTGTGGAGGGTTTTTAAGGAGAGGAAGGAGAGAAAGTTCTGTTAAGGAAAAATGTATGAAGGGTGGGTAGGAATCTGGGGTTCAGTGTGTCCATACAATCCGCCGCCAAGACCTAGACGTAGACCTCACCCTCTTGGGGTCACTCAATGGTTCCCGGGCAGTGATACCCATTCCCGCCTCCCAAATGTAATTTACATTAGGCCTTTAAACTTTAGACCACCGATTTTTCACCGACCACGCGGTAGAAGCGAAACTTTACCAAAACATTCTCAAACAATGAAGAACCAAGAAGCTTTGAAAAGTGAGATCAAAATCAAAGTGGCCAATGAGCGCAGACCTAGCGTCTCAACCATCAGGAGTCTTGATAGGGGTTTGATGCATCGTAGGTGCTGTAATGCGTCATTTCCGTTTCATCCGAATTCCAAATCACAACGGGGCTATAGAAGTTTCACTTTTTTAAAAATGACTAATTTGGCACACAGACTAGCGTATATGTATAGGCAACGCCAAAATTGCCCTTTTACTACCATCCCCAGACACTTTCTCCACACGCCACTGGTCGTCTTCACTTTCGAGCATCGGCCTTTAGAGTATTTATTTACTTATATAAACGCCGTTGGTTCAATCACCAAAAGCGACCTTTCCCAAATGCCACTTTCTAAATGGGCTCGTGCTGACTTTAATGGTATAACATCAAATTTAAAGGGTAATTTCATTATAATTGTTCTCTGAATTAATTGATATTGTCTGCAATTATAATTGATATGGTCTGCGATTAATTGATATGGTCTGCAATTGATTGAGATGAATTGGTAGAGATCGAAATAAAATGTTTTAATTAAGTAGCAGGGATATCAACCCATCAGGCCTCGGGCTTATTTTGACGAAAGGTAAAAATATTTCAGCTTTACAATAAAATTCAAATAAACGGAATATTTTTGAACACATCCAAAAATTAAAGGCTGTTTTTGAAAAGTGATGAAATACGCTTTCAAATTTTATAATCCGAAATACAAAAACATAAAAAAACATGTCGAATGCAAACATGAAAACACACATATTTTATTATTTTTATTGATAAAGTAACGTTTAAAACAAGATTGTCTCTACGCCACCTAGTGGGAGATTTAGCACTTTCAATGCCTTCCTCATATAAAATAAAGTTGGTTGTTTGCAGGTGGAAAAATGTAATAAGCAGTAATTATTGAATGAAACACTAGTATATATTGAATTATTTGGTGGGCAGGAGATAAGCCGACGTAGCTCAGTGGATAAGAGCAGTTGACCGGAAATCAGAAGGACACCGGTTCGAGTCCCGTCGGCGGCATGTATCTTTTCTCGGGAGATTTTTTCAATGTAGATGAGTGTTTCAGGCTAATAATTATTACACATATTTTATTACACAAATATTTATATTTTAAATTATAAACGTTATTTTCACCTCTTTTTTTCTCATTTCATGTAAAATTAATTAATAAAAAATTCAAAAAGTTTGTCTAGGTGTTGGCGGCGAATGCGTTTGCGGAACGGATCGGGAGAGGCTGATTGCGGAAGACCTAATCTAGACCTCTCCAGCCGGAATTTATCACTGCAGTGGGAGAGATGGATTCATACGTCTGTCATTCCTGGACACATTGACCCCCAGATAACTACCGAGATATATTTTTTCTTTCCTTTTTATTACTAAAGAGACCCTCCACACAGCATCCCAAAAGAAGACACGACCAGAGGGAAATTGTTTTCTTGAGGGCCTCCTGTATGGAGCTAATGTAAAAAAACGAATGACTCACCATAAATCGTAAATCGGAGAAGCCACGGGTTTTCTAAAAAATGCTTAAATAACTCAATGTAATCGATACAGCAGTCCATTCTTGACCGTTCCTCGCTTTAGTTTATTACATTTGTTGAGGAATCTGTCTTGATATACACGAGCATTACACCATTTCGTATAATCCGTGTAATTTTAAATGTAAATATCATTTTACAAGTAATTTGTAATCCATTTTGTAACGATGGTTCAAGTTACAAGGAAAGTAAATTTAGATTCAAGATCAAAACATGAAGTCATGAAGTTACCTCTATTATTATAACGGTTGGTTTATTCTTAGTTCTTGTTGTTAGGCAGATTGATTACGGTATGAACCTTGGGAACTTGTTGTCACTATAATAGTAAGAGATGAACCTACGATAACTTGTTGCTATTGTATAACAGTAGTTTATTTAAACCTTTGGTTAGCTGTTTCAGATAAAGAAATTTATCGCTTGACGACAAGTTGGTCGGAATCGCTTTAGCTTTTATTTATTGTCTGAGACATTTACAGAGTGTCAACAACTCATGCTAATTGGTTCGCTTTTCTGAACAACTCATATAGATCTCTTCAAAATCGTTGTGTCTCCCTTACTTTAGAATGAGAAAACACCACGCTTTATATTCAAATATAAAAGTTAACAGCAATATAATTTAAATGTACAGCTTTATGATTCCAAAGTTTTCGACCGCAATTTGAAAAAAAAAACACAACTTTGAGAATTTTATAATCTACTAGTTGGGCTACCCGGTGTTGGAAGTGTTTATTAGTAGATGTATGAGTGGATGGAGAGTGTTTGATGAGAAGATCCTCTCCACGTCAAGCAGGATTGCCTTCATACTTTACCGATATTGAGGTTAAAATGCTCCTTGAGATCACGGCACTTCCAAGCCGTGATCTTGTGTTCAGGCTTATAATAATGATGATGTTTAATTGAAAACACTTAATTATCCACGATATTAAGTTTTATTTAAAATATTATTTACAACGAATATACATTCGCGTACAAACTGGTAGTCAGGTAAAATTGCCGTGCAACCGGATGGATCGAGTACTAGAAGCGGAATAATAATATGATCCTATCTCGGGGCAATCGGTGACATTTAGTGTCCGTCATCTGGGATACCATACGCGTGAAAATAAGTAATGTGAATAAGTACTGCCATATATGGTGACCCCGACTCATCAAATGTTGGAAGTGTTTATTAGTAGATGTATGAGTGGATGGAGAGTGTTTGATAAGAAGATCCTCTCCACGTCAAGCAGGATTGCCTTCATACTTTACCGATATTGAGGTTAAAATGCTCCTTGAGATCACGGCACTTCCAAGCCGTGATCTTGTGTTCAGGCTTATAATAATGATGATGTTTAATTGAAAACACTTAATTATCCACGATATTAAGTTTTATTTAAAATATTATTTACAACGAATATACATTCGCGTACAAACTGGTAGTCATGTAAAATTGCCGTGCAACCGGATGGATCGAGTACTAGAAGCGGAATAATAACATGATCCTATCTCGGGGCAATCGGTGACATTTAGTGTCCGTCATCTGGGATACCATACGCGTGAAAATAAGTAATGTGAATAAGTACTGCCATACCGGCTTCGCTTAGGATAATAATCGAGAGTGTTCTGGAATGTTCCATAATGATGTTTCCGATATCCTATTCCCGAACATTACACGATATACTCCGCCACTCCTTGCAGAACTTTTTAGAGCTCTGTAGAACCTTCTAGAACTTTCCGGAAGACGGTTCTAGAATTTTCGAGAGGGTGAAACTATCAGCATATCTTCAATAGCATGCCATTTAGATTTAAAAAAACCCGTCATCCTCGAGGGGGATAGAAATCTACCCCACCACATAACTTCTTTGATCGTACTGGGACTCGTTTTTGAGTTTTTGCGGGCCGCATGTTATTTTGGACTTTCTTTTATAATATATTAGGTATATTGATTATTTTGACATCAAAGTGAGTTGACAATAACGTTAATAATACATTAGACAATTAAAATATGTGTTTTTATTTTTTTCGTTATCAATAATTTTAGTTACAAAAAAACGTCAGTTGAGACATTTTCAAAACTTTTTTTATGTTTATTTCAAAATAAAAAATTCTTTTTCTGAAACTACTCTCTGAAATTCTATATGTTGAATTAAGTTTGTAATTATTTTGATTATTATATTATGTTATTTGTTTATTAAATTACCTATGTAGTTATTTAGAATATTGAATTACATTTATAGTTATATAAAAAGTCTTTTAATATTGTTTGCAAATTTTCATGTATGCAAATACACCTCCCACAATGGTGATCCAATATATCCACACTATGTTAGTTACTCAATTATGTATCATGTATAAATAAAAATAAAAAAGTTTTTTAAAAAAATTTAAAAAAAACAATGAAGAGCTACTGGAGCTCAACTTATGGAGTAGTAGAATAATTAGGAAAAACTATTATATAATTTTGCGTACTGTTCCATGGTTTGTCTTTGTAAATTGGTTATTGCGGTGTTTCCCCCGTTTAAGATGGGGGAATCCCACAATAACGGGGGAATCCCGCTATAACCGATGTAGGATGTTGCCAACTTTTAGGCGACATGTAATTGGAAATGTTATATATATTTATTTAAAAAATAAAACAATAAATTTCATGAATGTAATAATTGTTAAAACTCCGTAAATGTTTCAAAAAATAAAATAAATAAATCTTATCAATTTTTATTTTTAACGTCATGAGTAAAACCTTTTAATTGTAATATATAATTAAATTAAGACAATATTAGCGAAACTCAATTGAAAATCTGAAAATAAAAATGGAAAATCCAAGACACTATTTACATAGCATTTAAATCGGGTTTGAATCTTGCAATCATACATAAAGATAGCAGCCAATAAAAATATGCGTTAAGAAAATGAAGATAATGTTGGTAGTTCTTAGTCGAAGTATGAACAGTTAATTATGACCAAATCTGATAGAGAGACATTAGCTCAGTTGGTAGAGTTACACGCAAAACGAAGTTCCTGGGTTCGAGTCTCAGATGTGACCGTATTTTTTCTGTTTTCAGATTTTCGATTGAGTTTCGCCATGGAGCTATACATACTCTAAAATATTTTTTTCATTTAATTAAATCATTCTTATATTATATCCTAACCTAAACTAACTTAATTCTACCCTAACCTAACCCAATCAAAGGCGCAAATTGTACAATTATTGTACGGGTATTTATACAGTTCTACGTTGTTCCTTACATTCTCTAGTTATTTATGAGTGCTTCTAGTCTTATCAAAACTAGTACTAAAACAGAAAACAGCCTCTGGCTAAGTAACGCCCTACACCCAAACGTAATTGAACACATCCGCTTCCGAGAAGTTAAACCAGAGCTTCTCAAAATGGCCGCTAGGAGACCTATGCAGTACTTGGAGAGCCTTAACGGTCCTCACAGGAGGCTCTTAGAAAAAAAAATCCTTCAGAGTATTTGTCATCTTTGGGATGACGCGTGAAGGGTCTTATTAGGGAAATGAAGTTCTGGGAAGGAAAATGTATGAAGGGTGGGTAGGAATCTGGAGGTCAATGTGTCCAGGAGTGACGAACGTATGAATCCATCCTTTACACTGCGGTGCAAGGCGATGGGTAGATAGAATCCGGCTGGAGGTCAAAAGGTCTCCCTCAACCAGTGTCTCCCGATCCGGCCCGCCATGCCGTAGGTGAGCAGAATCATCAAGCGCTAAGACCTAGACCAAACCTAACCCCATAAACCCACGATACCTGTTAAGTGATCAAACGTAACGAACCACTTGGGGTGACCTACAACAGGGGTGTTGGTTATCCAATAAATGGTTCCCGGGCGGTGGTACCCATTCCCGCCTCCCAAATTTCTGTCTCACAAATATCCCAATAGTCTCGCTGACCTCAAATAAGACTGTTTTACCATTGCAACCATTTTCTTCATTTACAACTAGAACAATATTATGGACAGATTCCCGTTTTACGATATAAACATTTCCCATCATTTAATAAAGATTGAAACATTTAGTAGATACCTGTTTTATCATCGCAGCCATTTTTAAATGAAAACTTTTTTAGCACCGTTGTGATTCAAAACTTGATGAAACGAAAAAGCGACACTAAAAAGAGACAAACACATTCAACTATGGGATTTAGAGAGAATGAGATAGACTAATCGGTCTCCTCTTTGTGTGGTGCTTCGTAGCATATCGTTCTCCTCTTTGTGCAGTGCATCGTAGCCTCCCCACCTCTGTCTATTTTAGTTTTCTGAAGGTTTGATTTCTACCGCGTACGAACTGCACACAATTTTTTCTTTTGTTTTTATGAGACTGAGTTTTTTATTTAAATTAAATCTGTCGACGAACAACAGCTTGTGAATTGAAGCGTCCTATCTTTTTATTATTATAAAATGAAATGGTGCTATAAAAGAGAGTGAAACAGTTTGCGAAACGTTGAGTTGGACGTGCCGCCGGCCCTAAGCTATCCGATGACTAGTTCTGAACAGCCGCGAGCACGACAAACAGCAATGGTCAAACAGGAATACACACTACCCAGCCACTATTTACTTCTTCAGCCAGTGCGGAGTACCTCTTACCTGGCCCCTATGCACCCACCGTACCCTGCAATGGCACCGAGTCACTGAACTTGCAATAAGAGAAATTGCATTGATCGTATTCACCAGTGGCGGTTCGTGATCATTCTGGTCAATTTAAAGAAGAAAAAAATTATTAAAATCTGCTTTCATACAAAAATTTATTAAATTATTGCTATACACCGTGTAAATCTTAACAATTTGGGAGGCGATTACAGGTACCGCCGCCCCGGGAAACATTTATTAGATCCTGCCATAGATTATCCCACGTGGTTCGCTACGTTTGGGGTTCACGGGGGGAGGTTTGTCTTTGTGGCGATTGCTTTTGATTAATGCGTGGCGGGCCGGATCGGGAGAGACTGGTTGAGGCAGACCTAACCTAGATCTCTCCATCCGGACTCTCTCGGCCCAGGGATGGATCCATACACCATAGACACATTAACCCCCAGATTTCTAGCCACCCCTCACACCATTTTCCTTCCCAAAACTTCCTCTCCTTCCATTCCCGTAAAAGACCCTCCAAACAGCATCCTCAAAGATGACATAGACCCTGAGGGAATTTCCTTTCCGCAGGGCCTCCTGTGTTGAGCTAATGTAAAAAAAAATCTAATGAAAATCAGTAAAAAAAAATTCTTTAGTTCCCAAAAATTGGTTCGACGACCTCCGTGATCGAGCGGTAATGATCTCAACTAGTGCTTTTTATCTGTCCATAGGTGCGTTCTGAATTCCGCTCCTATGAATTAATTTCCACACCGTCACGCTGGTGGATTTTGTTTAAAATGTAGTATATTATTATTATCTCATGTTTGTCTTTTCGTATTATCTACTGTTTGGGAGTTCACCGCACATTAGGGATATTCGCTATACATCGATGCATCGAATTCGCTCGATGTTTACTATCTATACGATGCATCGAATCAATCCGATGTTTTGAAAGTCTATTGATTTAATCGATGCATCGATGCTTTTCCATAAAACATCGAATCAATGGTAACCAGCTAATGATTATACCTATTTTTACTGTTTTAGTTGATCTCGAACAATTTTAAAGTTAAAACATCAAACCTTTATCCTTTTTGATGTGTGAAGCTATTTGACTATGGTCGGCTGCTAAAAATAATTAGAAATTGACATTAACACTATTCGCAGCACTGCGCGAGAGAGAATTTAAAAAAATCGTTTGTTTTGTCTCTGATCTGATCTGATCAATTTTGAATAAAAGCGTTCAATCACATTTGTTTTTAGTTGTGTGGTGAATGTGTAGGAGTGTACATAGGTACTTACTACAAAACGAGATTGGATTGGATTTGGAAACAATATGTATATTGCTACTATTAAAGTGAAATCTCATCGTTTCATTGTGAGTTCGATTGGACAGGTAAGTAAAGTAATAAAGTAAGGTTAGGATAACTCATTTATCCTATGCATTTGCATTTCAAAATTATTTGTAATTAAAAAAAATATTGTAATGCTGCATTTTTAAAAATCATTTGTTATTTATTATAAAAAAAATATTTTAACATTTCCTTTTTTTTTCAATAAATATAGTTTTCATGAAATATTGTTTTTTCTCTTAGTTCCTGAACATAGATTTCTTGATAATTATTTATCACACGCCGACTATAGCTTTGTGATGCAATGTTAGAAAAGTACTCGATTTTGAGAAAACATCGATGTTTCTAACCGATGCATCGGAAAATATCGGAAACAAAACATCGATGTATTTTCTAAGTGGACACCCCTACCGCACATACGTTCCTCTCAGAAAACCGCCACTGGTGTTTCATTGGTAGGTAGGTTAGTAAAGTTGTTAGATGACTTGCTCATTCCATTGATGGCTGCAATCACTCCGTGACTCCGTGATCAATGGTGCCTTATTAATTTGTTGAAAGATGCATGTTAACATTATTGTTTTATTGATTTAAAGCAAGTATTTATAGAAAGTCAGGTCATACCTTAATGGTTTCGTCATTAAAGAGTTTAATATATATTGTACTTTCATTATTTAATATCGCTCATTTTAGCACTCTGACCCAAATGTAAGAAGTGACATTTTCTTCAATAATTTGTACCTATTTGTGTATCAACAGAGTTTTTACAACTGGATTTTTCTGAACTACTGGAGCGCTTTTTGCCACAATACGGCACAATTTAAAATACCTCAGATTGCTTTGCTGCCAATTATGGCAAATTTTTCATTATTTTTAAGTAATTAAGTGGAAGTTTACGATTTTTTTTTATAAATCCTACGAGTATGTGATAATCGACAAAAGATACGTGAAATCATTGGCTATACAGAATTATAATCAGTTTGTACGTCTCCATATTAAAATTCAGAGGTATGATTTTTTTAATGTGGGCGGAAAATATTCAAAATGGTCAAAAAAAAATGTTTTAAATTGCTCTGTCGCTCCAGTGGTTAAGTAAGCGAGAACATTTGTAAAAACCCAGTATAAATATATAAATTAGTATAAGTAGAATGCCGCACAAGAGTTCCAAGTTCCCTCCAACCTAATCCAACTACTAACTACTGAAATGTGACGTGATTAACTTCACACAGGAAGCCTTAAGGAAAATATTGTCCCTCAGATTCGGTCATCTTTGGGGAAGCTGTGTGAAGTGAGAGTGTGTCTTTTAGAGGAGAGGAAGGAGTGAACGTGTTGTTTGAGAGAGTAAGCCGGAAAGAGAAGAAGCCGTGCCGAATGTACTGAAGGCATTAATGACTCTAGAAGTCTATATCCTTGGAGCATGATGCATTGAAATACCAATAAAACAACAACGGGTTGGGAGAGATTGATTGCGGAAAACATTTAGACCTCTATACCTATTAAGACTCTTTCGATATGTCGCCGTCGCCTTGCATCGCAGTGCGGAGGGATGGATTCATACGTCCGTCACTCCTGGAGACAATGACCCCCAGATTCCTGCCCAGCCCTCCTACCATCTTCCTTCCCAGATCTTCCGCTCGTTTCTTTCCTAAAATACCCTATACACAGCATCCCCAAGTATGAAGCCAATATAAAAAAGAGGGGTGTTCGCGCATTATTATATGGGATTGGTTAGGTATTGCATTCACAGACTTGGTGGGTAGCACATGTCAAAATCCTGAAATTATCCCACCTACCTAATATTCCTATCCTATGTCACCATGAAAAAAGGCAATTGTTGCAAGAAGAAGAGGCGACATTGAGGTGACATATGACCATCGGGTGGCTTATGACCCTGGGGTGACCTACAGCCGTGGGGTGACCTACGACCGTGGGGTGACCTACGACCTTGGGGTGACCTACTACTGTGGTGTGACCAACGACCTTGGTATGACCTACGAACTTGGGGTGACCTACGACCTTGGTATGACCTACGAACTTGGGGTGACCTACGACCTTGGGGTGACATACGACCTTAGGGTGACCAAAGACCTTGGGGTGACTTACGACCTTGGGTTAGTATGTACACCTTACCTTAGTTGTGCAGTATGTACGCTTCACTCGATCATCGATCACCGTTCGCATCGATTACCGTTCGCATAAAACTTTTTCGTAACGCATTCACCAGCTTACCCCCCAAGTTGAGCGTGCGTAAAGAAATTTTACTTCAAAAAGTCACTCATCAGTGTGCGGTGCATATATAATTGCATTAAGGCTATATTTTAAACACATCAAACCATGTTAGAAATAGTGGGAGGCTGTCTAGTTAACTCTCACCCAAACAAATCAGTCAATGTCCCATACTTAATCGGAGAGTGGGCGTCTAAACGAATATATTATTTAATTTGCGTTTTAGCGGCTTACATCAAAGACGTTTTCAAATTGGTTTAAAAAATTATAAAAATTGGCAAAAAATAATAAATCACATAATAGCCTTGAGGTAGAAATGTTCGCTTTCCTATTTAGAAGCTTGGAATCAATAATTATTGGAATTTAAAAAATATACCTATATATTTAGTTTTGGGATAAGCGGTTTTTTTAATTCACATTTATTATAAAATTATAATTTTAAGTGCATTGTTTACGAACAACTTAGAGTGACCTATTGAGGGGTGTTGGTTATCCAGTAAACAGTTTCCAGGGCGGCGGTACCCATTCCGCCTCCCAAATTGATTGGACCTATATCGGTTATACCGGACGGCAGTTCGATGAATACTTACCTAGACGTCCAGGTATTTCGATATTTAACTCTCAATCACAGGAGGGAAATAAAAGCACTTAGTCTGTATAAAATTGCAATATATATTTAAGTTTACTTGCGACAATATTTAAATAGGAATTTACAATAATTGAAAGCTACACAGAACGACCACCGGAAGGCGGGTCTCCAGACTCCAGCGGGAATGAACTAGGAGCTTGCCGTAAAACGCAAGTCACCCGCGTTTCTCATATTCGGTGTTGCACTCTCAGAAAATAACTTTTAGGCTGTTCAGTTTATGCCGAATGTAGGTACCACCACAGACCAATGAAGGCTTTTGAATAAGTAGTCTGTAAAAATTGACAAATTTTCTATGCAGGCGATACCAATTTTAACCTTATTCATAAGAACGATAGTTGAGATGGTATGGGCACATAAGACGGAGACCACCAGAACACACAGTGAAGCAGGCAATGTCTATGGAGCATCATCGACAGTCTCCAGAGGAAGACTAAAGAACTCCTGGATGACTCAATGCTCCAAAATATTACAGAGAAACAAACTGGATGAAAGCGATACTCAGAACCGAAGAAGATATAGCCTGAGAACGAGAAGAACCGACCCCAACAGCCTACCTAGGCAATGATTAGGTACAGTGCAAGGAAGAAGAAAAAGAACTTTTCACTAACTAACTAAGCATCACGCCGTTTCCCCGCAGGGGTAGGCAGAGTGGGCGGACCGCCAAACAACTCGGTCTTGGCACACACTCTCTGCCTCATTCATTCATCGTCTCACACATACTATTCTATTATTCTGACTCTTGACATGGCCCGTCTCAAGTATCTGAATCACTTGATCGTGTCATGTCTTCCTCGGGCGTCCCGACTTCTTCTACCATTCACATTTGCGTCTTATATTCTTTTAACACTACTTTCTTCATTCATTCGCTCTACATGCCCAAACCATCTGAGGGTCCCTTCTGAATCTTACTCACTACGCTTACATTAGCCTTGCATTCTTTGCGGATTTCCACATTTCTCACACGATCATGTATGGTTTTACCACACATACGCCTCAGGGATCTCATTTCAACAGCATTCAGTCTGCTTTCATCCTTCCTCTGCCAGTTCTATGCCTCACTGCCATATATCAGGGTAGGTACCAGGACTCCATTGTGGACTGCTAGCTTCGCTTATTTTGACAGTTTTTTTATTAGCGCCAACTGCATTCAGCCCTCTATTAATGGAGTTACCTGCTTTTACCCTGCTTTCAATATCTTTATCAGCCTTCCCAAACATACTACCCAGATACACAAACTCATCTACCTGCTCGAAGTTTTCATCATTCGCAACTATACTTTTCAAAATATCATCAATATATACATTAACGACGCCCCCCATCTGTATATTTATTTAAGTACATCGGTCTGAAATTATCTTAAGTATTTGTTGCATCACCAACCATAGAAAAAAGACAAAATACTTTTTGTGTACACCGAAATATATTTTAAAACTTCCCACGATTATTTTTATTAGAAATCTGAAAGTGCGTGCGTATATTGTATTATTTTTTAGTTCTCCGTGGAAGTAAAAATAATCATACTTTAACTTTCTCAAAGTAATTTTTCGTGTTTTTACCAGAGAATCATAAAAATAAAATTTTTATGTTACATTTCATAGATTACGAGCGCAATAGACCGAAACGGTTCGTTACGCATCGGTAGCTTTTAATTATTGCATTTAAAAATTATAATCTACTTTACGAAAAATATTAGATTTTTATAAGTAATAACTATTAGCCTGAAACACTCATCTACATTGAAAAAATTTCCCGAATTTTTCACAAAAATTCTGAATGGTGGTCTTATACCACGACGATACTGAGAGTATTTTCCGCTCTGGAACGTGGCGCAAATATACAATTAGTTGTGAAATAACAAGAATCAATCAAATACAATTTAACAATTATTCTAAGCAATAATTATCAGCCTGAAACACTCATCTACATTGAAAAAATCTTTCGAGAAAAGATACTGGCCGCCAACGGGACTCAAACCCGCGTCCTTCCGATTTCCGGTCAACTGCTCTTATCCTCTGAGCTACATCGGCTTATCTCCTGCCCGCCAAATAATTCAATATATATACTAGTGTTTCATTCAACAATTACTGCTTATTACATTTTTCGAGTCCCGTCGGCGACATGTATCTTTTCTCGAGAGATTTTTTCAATGTAGATGAGTGTTTCAGGCTAATAATTATTGCTTATAATAATTGTTACCCTTTTGTTCTATGCATAAAAATTTTGTCTTAAAAACGTTAGTTTATCAATTAAAAATATTAATAAATATTAGATGTCAGTATCGCCCTGGTGTAAGACCACCATTCGGAATCTGAAAGTGTAAACTTCTTTACCACAGTTGTGATTTGAGACTCGCTGAAACGAAAAATAGCGACACTAAAAAGAGACATACACTTACATGTATACGATTTAGCCTGCGAGAGCATGCTGTTCAGTTCATATTTTATATATGCATGAGATGGTATAATCGGTCTCCAATTTTTGCGGTGCTTCGTAGCATTACCACTCTTGTCTTCTTTAGTTTTCTGAAGTTTTCACTTATACCGCGTGTAAATTGCATACTAAGTTTTTTTACATTAGTTTCACACAGGAGATCCTGAGGAAAACAATTTCCCTTCGGGTCTATATCGTTTTTGAGGATGCTAAGTGGGGTTTTTTTAAGGAAAGGAAGATGAAAAGTTCTGAGAAGGAAAAACGTATGAGGGCGGGTAGGAACCTGCGGGTTAAAGTTCAGTACAAAGCGATGAATCTGATGGAGAGATCAAAAGGATTCCCTCAACCAGTCTCCCCCTATCAAGCCCGCCACGCAGCAGATGGGCCGACGCATCCGCCGCCAAGACCTAGACAAACGTCATCCAATGAACTCGGTCACGCATGCGATCACCAAACGTAGCGATCCACTTGGAGTGATCTACGCTAAGAGTGTTGGTTATCCAATAAATAGTTCCCGGGTGGCGGTACCCATACACGCCTCCCAAACTTAAATGGCTTTAGTCATGTTTGGTGACCAGATCTGAATAGCCAAGTAATTCCATTCCTCTCCCTCATATTTTCCCCTCACTTCCTTCAGCCTCACAATATACCTAACCCAATATTGGGGGATGCCGTAGATTCACTGACTACAGAGGTTTGAAAGGCATTGACAATCCTCCTTTATCAAAGTCTGCAATCAAAATGTGGTGGTGGAGAAAAATGTTCAGGATCCCATGGACAGCCAGACGCACAAATGTGTCCATTCTGGAAGAGCTAGGCATCTACAAGGCTTTCAACTATCCGCCTACAACGTTTCTTAAGATAATTTGGACACGTTGTTCGCCAAACTGAGGACTCCAATTTGAAACAACAACAACTCCAATTTCTCCATAGTCACTGGCAAAGTGTTTGTCAGAAGAAGCAGAGGAAGGTCACCAATCCGCTGAAGTGACCAAATATCACTGGCGTCTGATACGCTGATCTTTGTCTCTCCACGCAACGCGAGGAGTGAAGGAGCTTTGTCCATCATGAAAATTGGAGTAGAAGTCACGATCCTCAGCAATAGAAGAAGCCATCATGGCTCAAGTAAGATATTCTGTCCATAAAGATGAAAGACTTAGTTTTTTATAGCTAAAAACACATTTCAGAAAATTTTTTCAATGCTTTTGGAGAAATATCTTTCTTCCATTTTGTAGGGGTCTTAACACCAAGATCTTATTATCAATGGATCGTACCTACCTATCTGAAAAAAATAATAATTCTTCTCTAAATTTAATCAACAATACGTCTAATTGGCAGCCTGTAGATGACATCTGTTAGCTACCAACTCCCGATAGCTTAACAAACCAACTCGGTAGTTCAAATTAAACATTATTAACGTTTACAGTATTCGTTTAAAGCAGATGGCTCATTTGAACTTAACCAAATACATTTATCTATTTGACTATATATGATATATGACTATAAGTTTAACATAAAAAAATATACAAATTGATGCTAATGTAATGAAGTGATTACGTTTTTGAATCATTACGGTTAGCATCACGAATTACGATCGCAGGTTATACTCGTAATGTTCATCTTTATGGATGTTGTGGGAGAGTCAGTCAAGGAAGGAGAGAAAGTTCTGAAAAGGAAAAGGGTATGAAAGGTGGGTAGAAATTTGGGGGTCAGTGTGTCCATGAGTGATGTACGAAACCATTCATCCCACTGCGATGCAAGGTGATGGGTCGAGAAAGTCCGGCTTGGCAGGTCAAAGGTCTCCTCAACCGGCTTCTCCCGATCTGTGGCAGATGCATCCGCTACCAAGACCCAAGACCGAAGATGAATGGATTTACACGTTCATCATTCCTAAACACATTGACACCTAGAATCCTAACAACCCATCATACCCTTTTCCTTCCCAGAAGATTGTGTAATTTTTAGCTTAATAAAAAAAACTGAATTTAATTAAGCTAATAAGTTAACACAACAGTTATTGATTCTGAGGAGGTACGAATTTCTCCGGGTCAGCTAGTTGTTTATAAAAACCGATACATTTTTTTTCGTGAATTTTTCCTATGTTTAAATAGCGATTCTACTATTCGGGGCGGAGACAAAACCAATCAAAGATCATAAAAATCGATCCAGCCGTTCTTGAGTTATAAATGGTGTAACTGACCGGACTTTGTTTTGTATATTAAGATAAAAGTGGTAACAACTAAGTATTCTATTAATTTTGAATTAAAATGGTGTGGCAAAATACGTTTGCTGTGTTTGAAGAAGAGGTAATTGAAAATTGAAGGCATCAATCTAAAATAAACTTCTGTACATTTTTAACAAATAAAGTTTGAAGAATGTGTGTATTTCATGTAGTTTAGTTGCGGGGAGGGAAAGCGGGGAAGGTGGAGGGAACGCGTGCAGGGGGAAAAGGGGACTTGGAAGGGGAAGGGGGGGGGGGTGGAAGAGGAATGGGAAAGGACACGCAGGGAGAAACAATTTCTTTATTTAAGGCGCAGCATCCCCGCTCAAAAAGAAGAAGATGGAGAGATTCGTAATTACTAATGTTGGGCAGAGCGCGCCAATATTAAAATGATAAAATGGAAGCAAAAATTGTAAAAAAGTTTAATAAAACACGACTCGTCTAAAATAGAGCAAAAATCTCATGGAAGGCGTCTTAAGTATCATTTAACAAAACATTGTGTTTTTTTTTTTTTTTTTTTTTTTTTTTTTTTTTTTTTTTTTTTTTTTTTTTTTTTTTTTAATTGATAAACTAACGTTTAAACAAGATTTTTATGCATAGCACAAAGGGTAGATAACAAATATTATAATCAATAATTATCAGCCTGAAACACTCATCTACATTGAAAAAATCTGCTGCTGACCGGCAATCAGATGGTCACGGGTTCAATTCCCGTTGGCGGCCAGCATCTTTTCTCGGAAGATTTTTTCAATGTAGTGTTTCAGGCTGATAATTATTGATTTTAATATTTGTTAAAGCATTGTGATTTTTTTTCACAATGTTTTCATCGTTCATTTAACTTGTAAAAGAAGTTAAATGAACGTGTTTATAATAATTTTCGGAGCATATTTTGCGATGTTTTTCTATCGAGGAAATTTCATATAATTTGCTTTTCGGCGTGGAACGCGTCTAGATATTATCTTAAAAAAATAACATAAATTTTTAAGAGCTTACAAACTTCAAATGTTTAAGGGAGATACGTAAGAAATCGGTAAAAATTCGGGTAGCGGCGGCTTAAGTAGCATTGCAACGCATGCCGGGAGCTCGCATGTATGCAAATCTACAGTTTATGCCGAGGTTGATGAAATTTTGCATATGTGAGCTTCAAAACAAGACCATGATCACTGTCTACATTTGATTTCGAAAATTCTGTGCAAAGCCCGGGCATCGCCGGGGAACAAATCACACTCAATTGGTGAAACGTAAAATATTGAACAAATTGGGAAAGCCATTGTTTAATTCAATTGTTACCCAAATCACACGAGACCTGGTTGCATCCATTGCGAAAATACAATGATTCAAACCCATTTACAAAACTGAATTAAATCCATTTACGAAATACATTACGAAAATAGTGTAGGCATCTTCGGAATCCTTGAGGGTATCCGCTGGAACTGTACTGTGGCTGATAGTTGGTATTCTGTGTCTGCGCACTGATTTGTTGCGAAATCGGTGGAAGGAGATTGAGAAAACTAGAAGCGAGGACAAATATAAATGTCTATGGTCTACGTTAAATGATTCAGAAGGCGTTAAATACTTGTGTTTTACTAACCGGTTTCGCAAATAGTACGGATTTAAAAAGTATTAATTTCACAAAATCTTAATATATAAAACAAAGTCGGGTTAGTTACACCATTTATAACTCGAGAACGGCTGGATCGATTTTTATTATATTTGATTTGTTGGATTCGTCTCCGCCCCGACTAGCATAATAACTATTAAAACGTCAAAAAAAGTTATGAAGAAAATTCATTTTTTTATACATTTTGTATGGAACGAATTCTCATCTTTTGAAATAGCTGCAAAAACGTCAAATATCAATGCGCTGATTGTTTTTCTTTTGTTTTTGAACTTATAATGCTGCCCCTCCTTCTAACACACTAAATGTCAACAGTCGAAAATGAGACAAACGGTGAACGTATGTCTGCACCCCTCCAAAGGAAAAATACAATAATTATAAAAAATCTCCCTCACACGTAAAAAAGAAAATTAAACGCATTTCACGTAAGTGGGAAAGTAAGAAAATCACAAAAAATATAAATCCGTACACAACGCCACATCTGATACTGGCAAAAACAAAACACGCACAGTTGCCCATCGGTAATTGCTTCATCGTGTAATGTATTATTTAATAAAAAAAACTGAATTTAATTCAGCTAATAAGTTAACACAACAGTTATTGATTCTGAGACGGTACGAAGTTTTCCGGGTCAGCTAGTTATATATAATATTATGTGATCGGTTGATAATCGGTTTTAATAGCTACAACGTGTTGTAGATTTTATCATACACTAGCTGGTACCCGGCATGCGTTGCTATGCCATTTAATAAATTGTTTCTCCCTGCGTGTCCTTTCCCATTCGTCCTGTTCCCCTTCCACCTCCTCTTCGCCTCTCGCGTTACCACTCTGCCTTCTCCAACTTCCCTCTCCCCTCTCCACTCCCCCCATCCCGCGAACCCCCCTTCCGTGTTCCTCTCCCCTCTCCCAGGTTCCCCTCCGTCCTCCTTGCTTCCCCTCCTCCCCCACCGCGAACCACCGACCCGAGTTCCCCTCCCCCCTCCAGCATTCCATACATTTAGTCCCGGTACATTCAGTTTTCAAACAGCTCGCGTGCCACCTATTACAATTTTTTAATACAAATTTCATAATGCCAGCGCTCACCAGAAGTTTTATACAAACCTTGTCTTGATAATAACGAACACAAAAAAAGAATTATCCTATTTAGCGCAGTCGTGGTTAATATAGAAGATTTTTAACGAGTTACCGGCATGCGTTGCAAAGTCACTTAAATAAAGACATTGTTTCTCTCTGCCGGCGTGTCCTTTCCCATTCGTCCCCGTTCCACCTTTCCTCCACTTTCCCTCCCGCGTTTTCCTTCTACCTTCCCCTCCCTCTCTTTTCCTCGCCCTCCTTCATTCCCCTACCCCCTCCCGAATTCCCACCCTGCCGCTATACTTTATGAAATACACTCATTTTTCGAACAACTCACGCGCCACCTATTGCAAATTTATTGTACATACGAGTATTAATAAATGTTCACAGCATACGAAGTTTTGCTATATCCCAACATATGGCAGTTGAGTATGATATTAGAAAAGTACCATCTATCGTCGTTCGTGTCCTAGGTACGAACGTTTACGATCGTACCTAGGAACCTTATCACAAAGTTAATCATCACACGAACTTCCAACTTATTTGTAAGTTACCCAACACATCTTAAGCTGTATTAATATCGGTAATTAAGAGATACAACAGGTAATCACAAAATGGCTTTATATTTAAATGTTATTTCCGAACTTCACCGATAAAAGCTATGCAGAAATCATCGACCATAACATTTTAGAATATTAATAATAATATCGAATGGATAAAGATATATGAGCACTAGCTTTATACACAGGTAAATGGATTTTTTCAACTAACCTGTCATTCTGATAGAGTTCCACAGAGGAGTTGAGGGTCGCCAACTGTTGTTTCAGCAACTGCAGGTTAGAGTTCACGAAGCTCAGCTCTAGAGCCACCGTCTCTCTGAGCTTTCTGTTGTGAGTTGCCTAAGAAACAATAAAACCAATTAGCCACAAACATAAAAGAAACCTTAATAAAAGGTGATAAAGAATGCAGTTAATAAACCACTCAATAATATGAAGGTATATGAATATGTGTAGAAAGTGAAAGGAGTATTAAAGGAATGCCATTGATGTGGTACTATTTGCAAACATAAATAACAAGTCTCATTATATTGCAAATATACACAAAAACTATGTATATTTACATTAGCTCCACACAGGAGACTCTGAAGATAAAAATCATCAAGGCCTACGTAATATTTGATGCTGTGGGGAAGATCTTTCTAGAAAAGGGAATTTGGGGGTCAATATGTCCAGAGTGACAGATGTATGAATCCCGCTCATCCCACTGCGGTGCAAGGCGATAGGTGAGAGATTTCGGCTGGTAAATTCAAAACGTCATCCTCAACTATCACTCCTGATCCGGCCCGCCATGCAGTCGGTGGGTAAACCCACCCGTCACCAAGACCTAGATAAACCTCACCCTATGAACCAGGGCACCCCATGCTAAATAACAAATGAAGCGTACTGCTTGGGGTGACCTATAGCAAGGGTGTTGGTTATCCAAAAAAACGAGCGTGCTTTAGACCACACGACTGAAGTAAAACTTCAATAACTTATAAAAGAACATATGACATTGGGGTAGTACACACTTATGCGTCTTTTTTTCGCTGGGCAAAAGTTGCACATGCTTCGTATTCTTTTTTAATGATATTGATTACCGTTCGCATCGATTACCGTTCGCATGTCATTTTTCGTAACAATCACCACTTTTTGTAACGCATTCACCAGTTTATCCCTAAGTGTCGAGCGTTACTTTAAAAACGGTTTCCGGGGAGGCGGTGCCCATACCCGCCTCCCAAATTACAATACATTACTTTTAGTATTAATATCGTTGGCCAACCTAATCAAGATGTTGAAATAAAAGTACATGAATGTTCTTGTATTCATGATACATTCTGTCAATGTCCTTGCCTAGATCGAACGGACCATATCAAATACCTTGGTCTTACATTTGATCAATATCTTAAGTGGAATACACATTGCCTACTCATCACGAATAAACTTAGAAAACATATTTATTTCTTCAAAAACATTAGAAACATACTAGATTCCAAATCTATGAAAATTGTTTATTACTCCCTTTGTCAATCAATCATTGAATATGGAATAATCGCATGGGGAGGTGCAACACTATCCGCTATAGATTCATTATCAAAGGCACAAAAAATAATTATGAAATTTATTCTTAAAGTTCCCATAATAACAAGTACTGTAGACATATTCAACAAATTCCTTGTATTAGATATTCGACAAATTTACACAAAAACAATCTTAACTCATCTGTTTAAAAATTAAACACATACATTTTATGAAAACACCCAAAATATTGTAAACACGCGGCACAAAACCAAAGAACTCGTACAAACACCTAAAACAAACACAACATTCGGTCAAAGAAATTTCAAATACATTGCGTCTAAAATATACAATAACCTACCTGACAAAACAAGACAATCGAATAATATTAACAAATACAAAATTCTGATAAAACAATGGATCATCGAAAAAGGTCGTGCAATAATTAGTCACCTCACCCAAATATAAGCCTCTTATCCCGTTATTGTTACCACTACCTACCAACCTGAAATTTTTTGTCAAATATTTTGACTTAATTGAAAAATGTATTTTATTTAATAGTATATATGTATAGATGCATAAATAAATAAAATAATAAATAAATTGGCTTTTCTATGGTAATATCTCAAACTCAAAAGCATTAAATATCTTCAGATACTTGAGACGGGTCATGTCAAGGGTCAAAATAAAAAAAGTAAAACGATGTATGAACGTGAATGAGGCAAAGGGTGTGTGCCAAGACCGAGTTGTTTGGCGGTCCGTCCTCTTTGCCTACCCCTGCGGAGAAAACGGCGTGATGGTTAGTTAGTTAGCAATTAACGGCAAATCTCTGTGACGGAACCTCAAAAAACTAATAAAACTCATCTACTCCAAAAATATAACGAAATAAACTAGAGATTATATTACGCTTTGCCAGTCTCATTTTGCAATATGGAATAATATGGTGAGACTCAGCAGCATCAAATCACATAAAACGACTAAAGGTAATTCAGAAATACATCACAAATACCATATTAAAGGTCCCCATAAGGATGCCAGCAAACTTTAAAGTTCCGAACTACGACGTTCCAAAAAAATCTATGGCAAAAATATTCTGGTTCATCCCCTTAAAAAGAGGCAAACACCTCACATAATAAAAAAAACAGAGCATATATCAAAAAACCAGAACAAATCAAATAAGCAAGTTAAATATACGTAAGTGTATATATAGAAAAAGAAGATCTGAATTTTTAGTTGTAAAGTTAAATAACAAACTCCCAACCAATATCGAACAAATCAAAACAAAAATTAACTACTTTAAGTCGATCAAATATTGGTTTAAGTAATTTTCGGAAAAATATATAGAAGATGAAGAAGTACTGAACAAAACCCCACCCAAACCAGAGAGAGGTCTGACCAATCAACTGGACGATCGATATATGTACGTGAGTTGGTTTATGTGTGTTTTGAAGCAGACATCTCAGTGGAATGTAATGAAAGTTGTTGTTGATAGAACATGCAAAATTCTTTCGTCGGAACTGTTTGTCTTGCTTCAGAGCACGTGCGTTATCGTTAATATTCATGTTATGTGTCTGTTCTCTGTTCTTGGTATTCGCCGTACCAACGTCTGGTCTGGTCTAATGTCTGACACAACCAACTTATCAATAAGTGATGTAGGTGCTTTGCCCCTTGTCGAGAGGTTTAGTTTGTTGTATGTCGGAAGCTTTTATGGAAAAATTGATTGATTTGAAGGAAAGAAAACATTTCTTTGCAAAATCATTTTCCACAACACCTAGAATTATTTGGATGATTGCGAATCAAACTTGATAATGACTTCAGAAGGACAAATAGCCGTCACGGGTAATACTAGTTACACAGCAGAACTTGTTTATAAATAAACTGTTTTTTATCAGAAGAAGAACATCCTAACAAATCTAAACGAAAATATGAAAAACTAGCTGAAGTCCCCGGCGATGCCAGGGCTTTACACAGAGTCTTCAATCAAATGTGGACAGTGACCTTTCTCTTGTTTTAAAGGTCACATGTGCAAAATTTCATCACTTGCATACAGATCAAATCCACATCAATCCTGGGGTGAGATTTGTTCATGACTTAGCGACGGATGTGTTTGCCCATCTGCTGCGTGGCGGGACGGATTGGGAGAGATTGGCTGGGGAAAACTTTTGACCTCTCTAGCTGGACTCTTACGACCCATCGCCTTGCACCGCGCTTGGATGATTTCATTCGTCCGTCATTATTGGACACGTTGAATCCCAGATTCCTACCCACGCCTCTTACCTTATACCTTCACAAAACTGTTCTCCTCTCTTTGCTTTCCATAAAAAAGACACTCCACACAGCATCCCCAAAGATAACAAAGGCCCTAAGGGATTTTTGTTTTCCTTATGGCCTCGTTCTATGTGGAACTATTGTTAAAAAATTCAATTATCCCAGCGATCGACTATTGGGGGTTCTAGAACAAAACATGCACACTAACTACAAATACCAAAAACATACACATCCTTTGGACAAAAACACTACAGATGTTAAAGGCTATAAAACTTTACAATTCTCTTCCAACACAATATAAAACAACTAATAAATATTATTGAATACAAAAAAAAACATATGGAACTAGCTACAATCCTTTTAATTTATAATTTTGTCGAATAGAAGTCGATTTTATAATATTAATTTTTATTGTTTCTCTATATTTTGATTTTGATTTTTATTGTTTATTTTTTTTATATTAACTAAGACCACTGTTTTGTTTTGTCTTACTACTTACATTTTATCATTTATAATTTACAACTGAAAAATGTCCTCTACAATACAGGTGAACTCCTAGTGTGGAGGACAATATACTATACCTTTGTAATGTAAATATACTAGGAATAAATAAATAAATAAAATTATCGGGGCACCAGCTGTCCAGGGGATCAACTGTACAGAGGGTCATCTGTCCATGAAATCAAGTGTCGGGGGACCAAGCGTAATGGAATTGTTAATAAAACTTTTTGTGGATCTGATTTCTTCTCAAAACCCCATATCTAAAGTACCTACCTACCTCGATTGTTTTTATTTATTTATTTATTTATTGTTTGAAAATATTACATAATACAATATAGTGAACTTAAAATGTCCAACTAGGCAATTGCCCGTTTTAGGACATTCCAGTATGATAATGTTTTTACATGTAATACATTATCATACTGGAATGTAAAATGTACATATGTATATTCATATTCTAGAATACTTTCAGTTATACCACGACATTTTTTACTATTGTTTAGCTGACGTAATAAACTAAAGAAATATTAATAGATAAAACAAGAAAAATGAATTTGAAAATGAAAATGAATGAAGAAATTCTGTTGGTAAAATAATACATATATGTATATATTCATAATCTAGTATACTTTAAGTCATATCACGACATTTTTTTGCTATTGTTTAGCTGACATAATAAACTAAAGAGATGTTAATAGATAAAACAAGAAAATGAAAAATAAAAATGAAAGTAAAGAAGGAACTTTTCCTTTAAGGAAAAATATCACGAAGAATTGAGCAATTTTCGAAGTTACTTTATGTAAAAATACAGTAACTGTAATGCTAATATAATACCAATATAAATTAAAATGTAAAGAAAAACAAAAATTTCAATTCAATTACTGTTGTTTAGCATATTCTCGCATTCAGCTCTCCCCAAGAGAGAGTATAAAAATATAAAATATATTTTTTTATATTCCCGTATATCCCATCTAACTAAACTTTGGTCACCAATGATGAAGTACCTACAATAGAAATAGTCCTTTGAGGGATAAAGTGTACTGGGGATCAACTGGCACGGGGATCAACTGTACATGGGGTCAATTTGGGGATCAACTTGGCTATCAACTTGAGGATCAACTTGGGGATCAACTTGGGGAACAAATTGAGGATCAACTTGGGGATCAACTTGGGGATCAACTAGGGGATCAACTTGGGGGTCAACTTGGGGATCAAATTGGGGATCAACTCTAGGTTGAATAGCTTTCCAAGGGATCAACTGCACAGAGGATCATCTGTCCATGAGATCAACTGTCGAGGGATCAAGCGTAGTGTGATCGATGATTCAACTCACCTTGAAGAGATTCTCCGCTCCAGCTCTTAGTCTCAGCTCCTTGTTGATTTCCTGGTTGAGTTGACATCTTCTGTTCTGCAACTTTCCTCGACAAGTTGCCACACGAGGATCCGAACCCTGTAACAAACAAAATACGAAACAAGTTAGTTGATGGTTTACTGATAATTAACTTAAGCATTCTGTTGATAAGGAAACAATTTAACATTTTATCAATGATTTGATGTATGATGAATATAACATTAGAAATTAATATATTAAGCTTAGATGAATTAATAAAACGTTGGCAATTAATATATTAAGCTTATATGAATTAATAAAGCGTTAGAAATAAAAATATTAAGTTTGATGAATTAATGGAACGTCAGAAATAAATATATTAAGAACAATAAAAAAACATATAAATTTGCAAATTTATATGTGTTTTTATTGTAAATTATGGCGAGCCACAAAGTTAATGTTTTTTACAAATATGTAATATATTAAGCTTAGATGAATTAATACAACGTTAGAAATTAATGTATTAAGTTTAGATGAATTAATAAAACGTTAAAAATTAATATATATTAAGCTTGGAAGAATTAATAAAACGTACGAAATTAATATATTAAGCTCAGACGAATTAACAGAACGTTAGAAATTAATATATTAATCTTATAATATGAATTAATATAGCGTTAGAAATTAAAATATTAAGTTTGATGAATTAATATAACGTCAGAAATTAATATATTAAGCTTTATGAATATTAATAGAACATTAGAAATTAATATATTAAGCTTTATGAATATTAATAGAACATTAGAAATTAATTTATTAAGCTTAAATGAATTACAAGAATGTTAGAAATTAATAAATTAAGCTTAGATGAATTAATAGAAATTTAGAAATTAGATGCTTAGATGAGAACGATACAAATCAATTAATTAAAATAATTTTCTTATAATATGCTAACGTTTTTCATCAGTCAAAATCAAAATATGTTGCAATACTTATTTACAAATGTAATTCCAAAAATCCAACCACGTGAAAGCCTCAAAAACCGGTTGCTAAAAAGCGCTAGACATTTTTGCAAACATGCCAATAATTATTAATGTAACAACCTGATTATTTCGCTTTTCATAACAATTAAAAAAAAATTAAATTCTCTCACTAGCAGCAATTACAATCGAGCTTGTTCGGTTTCAAACACTTTGTGCAACAACTTTTGCAATATAATGTTATTGGTAACTCTTTCCTTACTGTAATTCAACATTCCTGGGCGAAAGAATTCTTGAGTGCTTCGAAAGTAACGATACCCGGTTCATTAAATAAAATCAAAGCATTACATCTGGACCTCCGACTTGAACACAATACTTGATCGACTTTCTTATCAAGCAATCATCTCATTATTTCGCAAACCACTATAAACTATCAAACAGTCGCGGATTGCTGACTGTTTTCGATTTCAAGCGATTAGTTTTTACTGTTTTAAGTCGTTAATAAAATTTATTAAACAGAGTGTATTGGGGTAAATTAGCTCACTTTCTCAAACCATTAAGTAAATCAGCAAAATATGATGTATTTCCAAATAAAAACATAGCAAAATTATACATTTTCAAAAACTATACTAAATAGTGATAAACTAGCTCCACCCAGGGGGTTCTCTAGAAAATAATTTCCTTCAAGACCTATGTTTGACGGCCGGCGTGGTCGAGGGGTAAAGCGCTTGAATCGCAATATTATTTGGTTGATTTGTGTTATTTCACAATATTAATTCTTTTAAAATAATATATAGTATATTTGCGGCACGTTCCAGAGTGGAAGATACTCTCAGTATCGCCCTGGTATAAACCACCATTCAGAATTGATACGTTGCTTGAATGGTTTTAGTTTTTTGTTTGGTGATCAGATCTGAATAGCCTTCCTCTACTCCATCTCCGTCCTTCCCCACTACCTTCAGCCTCACAAAATACCCCAATTAGGGATGCCTTAGTGTCATTGGCTCCAGACGGGAGCTGCTGGGACTCTTGTAAGATATTCATATAAAATATCATCTGTGGAGGAGATGCTGTGTGGAGGGTATTTTTAGGAAAGTTCTGCAAAGGAAAAACTATCAGGGGTGGGTAAGAATCCGGGGTCCCCTATCCCTCCTATTGCGGTGCAAGGCGATTCCGAGAGAGTCCTGCTAGAGAGATCCAAAGGTCTGCCTCAACCAGTCACTCCCGATTTGACCTGCCACGCAACTGGTGGTAAAATGCATCCACTGTCAAGATCTGGACAAACCTCATCCCATGAACCCGGGCGCCCCTCCTAAGTCACTAAGCATAGCGAACCACTTGGTTTGACCTATGACAAAGGCGTTGGTAATACAATAAATGATTCCCGAGGTGGCGTCATCCATACCCGCATCCCAAATTGAAATTTACTATTATTTTATACAATTCCACACCTTTCATCCTCTAAAGATATTCTTGACCATAGAAAAAAATAGGTTTTCATTATTGTTAAATCTTGAATTAATTATACAGTGAGTGACATCTATTGTCTTTTTATTTAGAATAAATAATACATTTATTATTATGCTAGAGCAGATAGAGAACTGCTTACATTAATAAAAATCAAGAAAATTTCATATCTGGGTCATATACTTCGAGGGGAGAAGTATTACTTCTTGCTCCATTTAATATTGAAAGGCAAGATAGAGGGTCGCCGAGGGCCTGGTAGGAGACAAATGTCTTGGCTGCGAAATGAACGAGAGTAGACCGGCATTAGAAGTGTGGAGGAGCTATTCCGGGCAGCGCAAGACAGAGAGACATTTTCAAAAGTGATTACCAACGTCGAGGGGACCTGATAGGGCATACAAAGAAGAAGAAGAATTCTAATGATATGTCGGTAATTCTGGTTCCCTACTACACCAGCAGAGACTGTCAGGAAAAATATTTTCTGTTTAATCGACAGATATACATTCTGGTACAAACCAGAATGGGAGGCAGTATTAATATTTATAAAAATACTGTTTTTTGATACTATTGTCTTCTTTTACCGTAAAGATCTTGCTAATTAATACCACTAGGGCTTTCCTAGCATCGTAAACTCAGAGTAGCGGACCGGGCCGAAAGTATACGAGACTAAACATGTTTTCAAGTGCTTTTTTATCATGCTTGTCAATTCTCGAAAAAGTCTAGTAAATAAATGACTCGACAAAAAATCACAGTATGTTTTAAATCTAAGAAGGACGTCGCATAAAAATCCCAACAAGTATTACGAAGCCTCTTCAAATCATTTAATGTGATTCCGACTCTGTCAATATTATAGTGTAAATGCCAGAGGAATCAACTGGGCTAGACGTTGTTTGTTCTACCGTCATTATCAAAGACAGACAGCATATCTCACTGATGACTTCTGATGATGACTAATGGCAATGACGATGACGATGGGGCGGGTTTACTTTCTAATGTGCTCTGCCTTATTGTTATAATCTCGCCTGCTATTGTTATTACAGCAGACACGTTGAAATACTAAATCATTACGCGAAACGATTGGGTGAGAAATTTAACCCCACCTTTGGCTTGTTTTTAATGTGGATACCGCATAAGAGTCACCTGCTACAAACCGCATGGAGTCAGTGATACTATATGGCATCCCCACCTGGGGTATGTTGTGAGGCTGAAGGTAGTGGGAGGGGAAATAGATGGGGACAACATTATTCAAAGTGTTTTGCATGTTGACAGCTTATCATTTTTTATGTGAATACCTCCCAAGAGTCCCAACTGCTCCCAACCGCATGGAGGCTGTGAGACTATGGCATCCTCACCTGGGAAGGTGGGGAAGTACCTGGCTATTCAGATCTAATCAATAAATACGGCTAAAGCTATTTCAAGCAACGTTTCAATTCTGAATGGTGGTCTTACACCACGGCAACACTGAGAGTATCTTCCACCCTGGAATTTGACGCAATTATACCTTAAAACATACACATACGGACATTCTCCTTTAATTATACATTTCAAGTAATTTACACAAAACCTTGACATATTATATACCTTCTTCATGAATCACTGTATCTATTGGTGAAAACCGCATGAAAATCCGTTTTTTAGTTTTTGAGTTTATCGTGAACAGTCAGACAAACGCGGCGGAGAACTTTAATTTATAATATGTAGAGATGCAGTCAATTTATGAAAACTTACTTACACAAAATTCAAATGTCCCCCGTGTCCCCGAAGTGTCCCCGAAGGGGTGTGCAGAAAGGATGTAACGCAGAATAACAAAGGTATAAAACATATTTGCATTCAAATGCATGAAGGAAAAACCTACTTGTCTATATGCTGTATATACCAGTGTTTAAGTAGGTAGGTATAAAAAATCAACACTGTGAATAAATTCATTTGATATTCATATCACTTTATTTATTAAATTAATTTTTGAAGTCGACTTTACTTTTGAAATTGGCAAAAAATGCACAACATAATTTGTAATAATTATAAAACCGGGGTGTCAAATGGATCAACAGTCGGGTCACCATTAAATATCTAAAAGACATTAAGGTTTACAGGGTAAGATCCGCTTTCGATGCATCAATAGCTAAGCTATTTTCAATTGCACAAAAGCTCCGTAACAGTAGAATGATTGTATGCACCAGCGGTCATTAAAGAAAGTTAACGGTAAAATGCATAGTAACTCCGGATTACATGCAAATTCAACTGGCAACTGCATATTGCTAACTGCACCGTAAACCATGTTTCTGTGCATAGTTCAATGAATTGAATAACTACCCACTTCTCGTAATATTATTCTGATTGGAATTAATTGATGAAATAAGACCGTAACGTTGAACAGAATAGACAGAAAATCCCTGATATATTATGCTGAAGTAGAATGGTCAGTTAGAATTTAGTACGTTCTTCTGTTCTTCAGCCTCACAATATACCCCAATTGGGGATGCCACAGTTTCACTGACTCCAGAAGATTGAAAACAGTAAGGATTCTTGTGCGGTATTCACATTGTTTGTGTTTGATTTGTCAATGTACAGCCCCATCCTATAATGCCATACTGTATAATTGATTGACAGAAAGCGAAGTGTGTGGTTTTTCGTTTAAAATATCTATTAAACATCGAAATATATATGTTAGTTTCCTTATTCTGTTGTTCAGAATATTTATATATTAGAAATCCATGAAAATTTTTAGGTCCAAATTATTATTTATTGGACAATTTAAATATATTTAAATAAAACAAAATACACTTTTATTGTTAAGTAACTTATATTTGACTTTTTGATATTATGTGAAAAAAATTGGCAAAAATCACTTGAGATCAGAAATTAGTATGTTTTATCTATTAAACTAATTTAAAAAAAAACAATGAAATCAATTATATTATAATACTTCAATAGTGCCCGAATAAACTATATGAATAAAACTTTAGTAAATTTGTATTAAAAGTTTATTTTTTATTTAAAATCAACTTTAAAAAGTCACGTAAGTACCTACTGATGATGGGTCAGAGAGGCCCGCAAAAAAATTTAATTGAATTTACTCACAGAAATTTAACTTTAGAATTACAAAGGATACATAGTATCGTTAGGGGATATATGGGGAAAATCCGTGCTTCTCACACGTAAAGCTGTATGTGGCCTGCTCACGTGACGGAAAACCTTCTGATTTATTTGTCCGCACATCAGTCGGAAAAACAATACAAAAAATTGTGTACCAAATAAACAGAATTAAAACACAACCACATTCTTTTTTGAAGTGGCATTAAAACGCATACCGAGTACTCGCTAGTAATAAATAAATAAACATATAAAGGAATAGCGTAAAGTTAAAGATTTACAAATTTAATTTCGTCAGAGTTAACCATTTCAGAGTTTTTTTTTTTCATTCAAACCCACAGACAGATTTTCTGATTCACAATTACCATTTAATTACCATTCCAACTATCTTATAACTGACTATGACCGCGAAGCCACATTTCGCATTCTTATTATAAAATATCTGATGCAACAAAAACCATTCAGTACATCGAAGGTGTTATTTTTTGTCCACGTAAAGTGCAAATCATCCCACCGTGCGCCGGCTCATTATGTTCTCATTGCGAGGGCAATTATTTATGTGAGCAGTTATGCTGATTGATATGGGGGCCGCACGGTGGGCAGAACAGTGAACAGATCACTGTGTTACATAACTGGACACCTGAGCTAATGAAAACTTAAAGGCTTGTGATGGTTGGACCGAAATATATGAAAATGTTTGGGATAAATTTTGCATGCATTTTTAATACTTTTTTTTATAATAAAAGGGTGATAACGATCGGCAGGCGTGCGTATTTATTTTATTGTCTCGTTTTTGAGGGCACTAAATTTGTATAAAATTAAAAAATATCCATATTTAACGAAAATAATATTGTCAATTCTAAATTTGAATACGTGTTTGACCAACATTACTTACACATAGTTTGTTAATTCTGAATTTGAAATATGAGATCGACCAAAATTACTCAAACATTGTAGGTCCCAATGGCCGAATCCTCACGGTAAAACAAAAGATCTTGGGTTAGAATCCCAGTTGTCCTATATTTTCGTTTAGATTTATTCGTTTAGTATTATCTTCTTGTTCAGTGATTTTTCTTTTTCCTTTTATATTTGTTTTCACTGTATAGTTTTGCACTCTATTCTCTAAATACAGCAACATCATAAGGAAAAATGATAAGATTGCACACAATAATATACTGCGAAATTTGTCGATCATATCAAATTGTTTAAAAAAAACTATAAGTACACTAGTAAAGAAAAAAAACTTCAGCCAGATAGAAATTCCCTTAAAATATCAAGAGGATGTTTTTATTGGTGAACACTGTTGCAAACTGTAACAAAATCATGACTAATCTAACACACTAGCAACTCAACTCACATCAATGGGCCACTCTTTGTGTTAAATAAACAGTTTTATTCTGCTACTCATCCCGGGCAGTCGCCGTTCTAGTCCCCCCCCCACCTCCTTCACACCCAAACCCACACACACACACACACACCTCCGATTACACTAACTTATTGCAATAATTGATCTTCGTCGTGTTAAACCTTAACACTGATCTTTCCTTGGGTCACCAGGCCATAATAGATTTCTGTAGTGTTTAGACAACTTTAGTGTGCCTAGTAGAACGGTTTATCAGAATGTACCTTACCATTGTAACAATTCAGGTACCAATGCAGAAATAAACTCAGTAATGAACCGACTGCACAGTGCAGGGAATAAATATTACATGAACACCAACAGTACTGAATGTCTATCAGTCTATAAAAACATTGTTATATTTGTATGTCTAACTTGATAGCTTGAAATGTTTATAAATTTTCAATATGTATCGAAATTTATATGAATGTGCATCCTATATTTTACTCTGTTTGTTGTTTTTAAGTTAAAATTTTTATACTTGGTACTTATTTTAATACTTATCTCTTTAATTCTTTGATTATACCAAATATATTTTAATTTTATCATATTATGTAAAAGCCCTAATTGGGCGTGTACAAATAAATAAATATATGAACAGTTCTCCAACTCGCCTTGGAAGGAGAATTCTTATTTGGAAAGAATGAAGTTCTTTGTGTTAATCTGGGTTTATTTGATACTTCTTGTATACAAACGGTGACCACGATAGTCGATCTATCCGGAAACTGGCTAAATGGAATTTGAGCGAAAAACTCCTAAAGACTGCACCCGGGCCCTTGGCCACTCTAGTGCCCAAACTCCGAACTAAACTACCTGCCATCTAGCGGACTTTCGGGACCGCTTTTAGCACTGTCCTCTATATGACAATTCGGAAGCTTTTAGATATACCACAATTTCTAATTCCAATTCTGATGTGTGGCACGAGGTCCATGGTTAGTTAGTTAATTGGAAGAGCGATTCAAAGCGACTTGGATTCGATCCTCTGCTAGACAGAGTAGTCTTCCAACATTTAAAACGCAACATTTTCCGCTTATAGGAGGTTTTCATTGTAATATTAGGTTGTTTGAAGACTTGGAATGATTGGAACGATTTTTTTTTACATTAGTTCCACACTAGGCCCTGAGGAAAATAATTTCCCTCATGGCCTATGTCATCTTAGGGGATGCTGTGTTGAGGTTTTTTTTATAAAAGGAAGGAGGGGAAGTTGTGAGAAGGAAATAAGTATGAAGGGTGAGTAGGAATCTGGGGCTCAGTTTATCCAGAAGTTATAGACGTGTGAATCCATCCCTCCAACTGCGGTGCAATGCGATGCGTTAAGAGATTCTGGCTGGAGGATAAAACATCTTCCTCAACCAGTCTTTCTAGATCCTGCCCACCACGCAGCAGGTGGGCAGACTTATCGGTCGCATCTCGAAAAATCTCACTTCATGAACCCGGGTACCCTTGCTAAGTCACCAAACGTATCGAACCACTTGGTGTAACCTATGTCAGAGGTGCTGGTTATTAAATAAATGGTTCCCGGGGCGGTAGTGCCCATACCCGCCAATTACACCCGAAATTGGATGTAAACTGTAATTTCCCTCTTTTTTAAAAGTAAAGTGTGCAAAATTTCGTCAAGAAATCGGATGGTACAATAAAATTTGAGAAACCCTAACCAAAATCAAATTCAGCAGAAGAAAGGGGAATTTTAGCTTACTTAGAGCATACAGACAAGTCGTAAATACATATCTTTCGGTTTTCTCTTCAGTGGAAAAATACTTATTATTTTGAGCAGCAGGCGATGGCAGAAGTGCTGCCAGGTATAAAAAAAATATATACACGTATTTTAAAGCAGTTGGTATCTGTGAAGTGAATGATTGATGCATATTAAATAGGTAGGGACTGGCAGGAAATGCAATACACTTGTCCAAATAAACCGACTGTACTTTCTTATGTTATGCATAAGAGATTTAGAACCAACATTTGTTCGCAGGTTTACTCGCGTAATGTAACCAAAATTTATTAAAAATTAAATCTTTTATATTTATATTTCCAACATACTATCTTCTTCAAATTTGAAAATTATGATACGGTAATTAATTTTTTTTAAAATAAAAGTTGCACTGGCTCCGAGAAGTTTAGGCTCTTGTGTGGTGTCACATAAATATTTACAAATACTTATGGCAAAAAATAAAATTGTAAGATGTTAATTTTGTTTAATTTTTTTTTACATTAGCTCCACACAGGAGGCCATGGGGAAAATAATTGCCCTCAAGGTCTACGTCATCTTAGAGAATGCTGTGTGGATGGTTTTTAAATGAAAAGAAGGATAGGAAGTTCTGAGAAGGAAATTGGTAAGAGGGGTTGGTAGGAATCGTGGGGTCAGTGTGTCCAGGAGTGACAGAAGTATGAATCCATCTCTCCAACTGCGTTGCAGGGAGATTGATGGGTCGAGGGATTTTAGCTGGATAGGTCAATCACTCTCTCTCCAGGTGGGCAGACGCATCGGCCGCCAAGACCTGGACAAACCTCAAACCCATGAACCCGGGCACCCCTGGTAAGTCTACCAAACGTAGGAAGCACTATGGCGAGAGGTGTTGGCTATCCAATAAATGGTTCCGGGGCGGCGGTACACATACCCGCCTCCCAAAAAATTATATTTTATACTTATACCACTCAATTATTCTTAAATAATTTGATTTTACGGATTCGTAGTCAAAAGCCTTACCCCCTCGACAACGGAGTACATCAAATTCGTTGTTTTGTTGTTGTTTACATTTTTTTCTTATATGAATCTTACCCAGTGAACAGTATTATTATTTCATAGCACTACCCCTGCATAACTTCTGGAAGAAATTTTTAATATCATATGCAGCTAATGTCACCCGCATACAACTGCTGGGCACGTATTTACCGTGTCTCCGACAGCGCACTGGCGCCATTGGTTTCTCAGAACAAGATAACTTTCCGTTTTGTTTTTTAAACGTCAGTTTTACACTTTACAGCTAGACAAGAATTCCACGTTCTGCTCTATGTTTATCCATGTCAAAATTAACTGTGGTTATGTTTTATCATAAACAATGTGCATGATTAAAGCATTATTCTTTATGTAAAGCCGTAGACAATTATTTCCCACAGAGCAAGAAAGACCACCACTTAGATTAACTACAGGTATCTCGCACAACAAAGCAAGAGTACAGGATTTGAACTAATAATAGTGATTAGGTGTTTTTTATTGATGTTTCTGACTTATTCCTTATGGCAAGTTGTAATTTCGTTTATGAAAACGGTAAAGAACACAATAATGTAGCACCATGAGTACTATACTGTATTAAGTCAAAAAGCAGAGTTTCGAGATGTCAGCGTTTGAAGTTACGAATTTCTTTATCAATTAGATTTTTAATTTTGGATTTGGGTTGTCTCACACTTGAAATATATTAAATAAATGGTTTTTGCATTATTTCTTTTTGTTTTTGACTTAATCCTGGTAGTAAGCGTTCAAAAAGAAGAAGAAAGGGAGACATTTAAATACGAATGAAAGAGGGGGCGCGCTTACATTAAAAAAACGGTTATCATTCAGCGAAAGTTGTGAAAATATCTAATAAGACACGACTCATTTTAAATAAAGCAAAAATCTCTTGACAAAGTGGCATTTAAAAATAAACTGTGAAGTTTTCATAGCTGTAATATATTAAATAACAGAACAAAATGTGTTTTCATCATTTTCAGAACATAGGTACTTCGTGATTTATTTCCATTGAGATTTCAGCTCTACAAATGCACAGATATTATCTTAAAAAATAACATATATTTTTTAATGAATTTTTGAACTAAAAGTGTTGAAGAGATATGTGTTTTAAATCGGCAGAAATGCACTATGCTATATATTTTGTATGGTACTATCATTTTGCGTTAATTATAAGAACTTCGTACGAGTTTAATACTTTAGTATGTATTAAAATATTATAAAATAAAATAAAAAATATATAAACCCCATTGATGGATTACCGTAGTATATCAAAATAATATAGTACAGCAGTCAACTTCTTCAAATATTTTGAAAATACTTTAGTGAAGCAACTCAAATACAACGCTTTTTAAATGTTATTTTGTGTTAAAGCAATTAATTAAACAATAAATGCAACGTAAAACAATTTTTGACTTGATACACTAAAGTACTCATGGTGAGATATTAGCTTTAAAAAAGTTGAGTGGTCAGAACAAGACTTTTATTCAAGTTTTTTTTATGAGAGCGTCGCTTGAAGTGATACTAAACGGAGAAAGTAAGCAAGTATGCTTAACGTAGTAGAAATTATAAGAAAAATAAATAATATTGGTTTTTAATCTCTTTGGGATATATTATATTTTAGTGAGATATTGTCTAAAGTCTAAGAGCCGGTATTTCAGTATACCTAGGAATGTTCAGAGGCGGTTGGCTCCTTAGGTCAAATGATCATTGACCCTCAAAATTATAAGACAACATTTTAATTTGAGTTAAAACATATTTTATTTTTATGTGAGTACCTCAGCACAAGAGTCCCAACTGTTCCCTACCAACTGGAGCAATAAGAGATTATGGCATCTCCAATTGAGGCATGTTGTGAGACTGAAGATAGTTGGGAGGAGAACAAACACGGATAAAGCCATTTCAAGCAACGTTTCGATTCTGAAAGGTGGTCTTTCCCCAGGGCGATACTGAAAGTATCTAGCACTCTGGAAGTCATCGCAATTATATCTTATACTATTATGAGAGAGATTTTGTCGAAGGGCTGGTATTTCAGTACACTCAAAAATGTTATCCAGTCGGTTTATCTTATCAGGGTTTTTACTATAGAGCAACTTGACGAACGTAAATATCTTTCGAGCCCAGCTTAAAAAGCAACTGAAATACCGGCACTGATCAGAGTCAAGGCAGGCGTAATGATGTCTTAACTCCACACGGAGTTTATTAAGTTCCCCTCAGGGTCAATGTCATCTTCGGGATGCTGTGTGCAGGGTCTTTTTAGGAAAAGAAGGAGTGAATCTATTGTAGAAGGGAGAAAACACGAATTAACTAACTCCGAGTAGTTGGGTTAGGTTAGGTTAAGTCACCGAAATCGGTTGGCTTATTGTTAGCAGTGGGAATGCTGACCTTGGTCTACCGGTATTTCAATGGAAGATGCTCAGAGGAACTAGCACCATTGATCCATTCGTCACCGGTACGCAGTCTGGAAACACGCCAAACACGCGCCCAACATTCTTACACGGTTGACGATCGTCAGATGAGAACGGGTCGCTTCTATCGATCGTTCTTGAGATCTACAGCTCGGCTACAACATGGGTCTCTTCAAATCCCAGGTTTACTCCTTACTTTCCACAAAAAAAACCCCAACACAGCATCCCCAAAGATGACGTAGATACTGCGTTGAGAGAATGTAAAAAATGTGAAATGTAATTCAAAAAGTAACTTAAAATATTTAGCACTTCCATTGTGAAATATTTAATAATAAATTAGCAATCTCGACAATGAAAAAGTTAAAAGTCATAAAAAAATGTCCCGTCCGTAATAAAACAGCTTGAGAAAGTTGTATCAGAGTTGCCAGATGATTGCGTAATGACACCCGTAGAATAGGTAGGTACTGGCTGCAGGTCGGCGGACCGTTAAATTTGCATAACCTCCTGGCAACATCACAGCACCGGTAAAACTAGCGGCGAACTACTAATAATGGCGTCCCGTGGTTCAGTGTCAGCGAGGTTTTTATAGTGATGGGATGTCTGGGGAAATTTTCCCGGTTTTTGGGATTTTTTTTTTAAATCGGCGTTTTTCATAATTAGGGAATTAATATGTGTGAAAATGAGACTCCAGATACTAATATTAATATGTAGAGCCTGTATGTCGGACGAATGTCTACAGCTTATATGTTGGACAAATATCTATGAACTTCAGAGTGAAGACTAATATCTATAGAGCTAAGGTCAGATAAATATCTATGACGGTCCCAGTGGTGACGAATATCTATGGGGTGTAGGTGGGACTAATATCTACAGTGGGCAGCTGAGCACCTAACCTAACATAACCTAACCTAACCTCTGCCAGTGCTGTAGATATTCGTCGACATCACCCGTTCCATAGATATTAGTCAGCAGTTTGAGCTGTAGATATTCGTCCTCACTTTGGTTCTCATAGATATTAGTCCGATTTGTTCAGTTTTTGTAATTCCTGTAGATATTAGTAGACGCCTCCGAAAATGAATGTTTGTGGTAAAAATATTACTGGAAAAGACAGACATTTGGGAATTATTAGTAGATCCATTTACATCAACATGGAAAGCGTTTTTCTATATTTTAAAGAAAAAATGTAGGTAAACACTTAAGTAACGCTAGGTTAGGTAAGGCTTTTTTACATTAGCACCACACGGGAGCCCCTGGGGAAAATGTGGAGGGTCTTTTTAGGGAAAAGGAAGGATAGGAAGTTCTGGAAAGGAAAAAGGTAAGAGGGGTGGGTAGGTATCTGGGGCAGTGTATCCAGAAGTGACGGACGAATGAATTCATCACTTCCACTGCGGTCCAAATCCTGCTGAGAGTCCTGCTGGAGAGAAGATCCGGACAAACCTGACCCCAATGAACCCGGGCTAGGGCAAGGACAGCATTCCCACCTGACCGAGGCGCTGTTGTGTGCCGAATGTGGCCGCATATGCTTGAAATATTGTCACCCGGATGACAATCGGCACTCAACTTACAATGCAATCAGTGTGTTAATATGTTAGGAGAATCTATCAAACGGACGACCTGTTTCTGCAAAGATTCTATAAATTTTTTTCAGGCATTTTGGGGCTACAGATCAGAGGTGACTGCCAAATTCAACCGTGGGGCGCCCTTGCTATTTGTACATGGTAGATTATTAATCGATGTTAAATTAAATCGTATATATGAGATATTTATTTAAAAAACTGTTTTTATATAGTTATATTTTGTTAGTTTTGAATTTGACATCATATTGTGTATGTGAAATTTCTGGGAATTTTTTGCAGTTAAAAAGATATTTGGCATCACATCACTAAATGACAGAATGCAATAATAAATTTATTCCATACGGTCATGGCATACGATATCGTGTTGTTGTTTTTTGCGGTGCGTATTTGCAATGGTTTTATGTGGTTTTTATGTTGGTTAGTTGAATGAATAATGTTGAATGAATTAGGTTTTGGTCAATGGCAAGGTTGAAGTCTCCGAAAGTATTATTTATACGTATGTATACTAATAGATTCATAAATGCTGATACGATTCCATGACGGTTCTTCTCCCGACAATTGTCCCTCTGCATTATTTTATACAATTTCAACAACAATTTTTATGCAATTACAACACTTGGCTTACGTACCCAAAATATACCTAAGTGTCCCCGAAGAGGTGTGCAGAGAGGATGTACCGCCGAATAACAAAAGTATAAAACATATTTTCATTCAAAAAACCACTTATCCATATACTGTATTTACCAGCATATAAGTACAATAAATCGACACTGTTAATACATTCTTTTGATTTATATTTTCGAGGTCGATTTTAGGTTTGAAGTTGGTAAAAAAGTACATAAATAATTACAATTTTATAATAATTATAATTTCGGGTGGCTACCTGTCGGGGGTTCAACTGTCCGTTTAATATCAGCAAATAGGATATAAAATTATCACAATTACGGTGATTATTTTTGGAATACTATGCCGTGATAAGCTTCCACCTTCTTTATCCACTGGAGCGCTTTTGCCATAATATGGCACTATTTAAAATACCTCGGATTGCTTTGCTGCCAAATTTGGCAAATTTTCCATTATTTGTAAGTAATTAAAGAGAAGGTTACGATTATATTTTATTTTTTTACAAATCCTACGAATACGTGAGAATCGACAAAAGATGGTGAATTCATTGACTATATAGAACTATAATCAGTTTGTACATCTCTATATTAAAATTAGGAGATGTAATTTTTTTAATGTGGGCGGAAAATATTCAAAATCGTCACCAAAAAATCTCGAGCAATCGGAGAAAAAGTTTTAAATCGTGCTGTCGCTCCAGTGGTTATTTAACTTGTCGGAGAGCGGTACAATGTCCACCATCCGATGGTGAATATGACGATGGACACTATAACGCTGCCCGAAACATTGACTAAAGAAGGAGGAAGGTTAACCCGGCATAATAATCCAAAAATGAATCACGATAGTATAAAAAAGTGTCCCCGAAATAAGTGCAACGTAAATAAAATCATAGTCCAATGGTATAAAACAAGTTAAAAAATAAAATTAGAATGTCTGCAGTCGCTGACGTATGTGTTCAATGATGCCAATAAATCGAACTTAAAAATATCATCTGGTTTTTTTATAATATTTTTTAAAATATCATCAGCTTTTTTTGGTCACAATTTATTACAAGTTTTCAACGAGTTGTAAACAAAAATCTTTGAATAAATAAGTGTATTGTAGTTTACGACTCGTCTAACATTAAGAAGACCTTTTAAACAGAATAAATAATAGACTATCTCTACATATTATAATTTAAAGTCTTCCGCCGCGTCTGTCTGTCTGTTCGCGATAAACTTAAAAACTGCTTAACGGATTTTCATGCGGTTTTCACCAATAGATAGAATGATTCACGAGGAAGGTTAAATAATGTAATTTGTCAAGGTTTTGTGTAAATTGGTTAAAATATATATAATATAAAGGAGAATGCGTGTATGTGTTGGACAAGCGGGTGGTGTGGATTTGATTAGTATGCAAAGGAAGGTCACTTTCTACAAACGCGGCGGAGGAAAGATTTATAATATGTAGAGATACTATCATTCAATTTATAAAAACAGTTTTTTTTTATAAACAAGTTCTGAAATTATTATCAAATGACAGCTATTTGACCTTCTGACGTGACAGCTGTTTTGCCTTCTGAAGGCATTATCAAAACTGTGACTTACAAACGTTTTCATATTATTTCTAGATAGGTATTTTAGATAAAAAATTTGTGTTGCTTTTATTTTTATTACTTACGCACTTAATAATTTCTGAGTAAAATGACTGAAATTATTAATGTCTATTATACTTTTAGTTTCTCAATTACTGTATTGTTTAAATTTGACTGAAAGTCGTTATTCTAGTCTAGTTATTCCCAAATGATGGATGACTCATGGGTTTCTTATTCAGTATTTGAAATTGGCTTAAAATTATCTAAGAATGGCGAGCGAATTATATTTTTAGCTTTATAGCTTTCGGATTAATAGAATTTTTGTTAATTTCATAAATAGACTCCAAAAGATTATTCGGCTGAAAATAGAAAAAAAAGTTCTTTGAAATTATAGTGATATAGATAAACTAGTTTCCGGCTTGTACTACAAGTTTCCGAACACCCTGTATATCAATTCTTCATGCTTTATTGCCCACTTTAATCAATTTCCTATCTATTCTTATATCATTTCCGATTTACAATCAATAACAACTCCCAACTGCAACCATTATCCATTAACTTTATTATTGCAGTGGAATAATATCTACCTTTATTCTATTTCCCGAGTGATTGCAGTCCCCCGTTAGTTGCACTCTTCACCAGTGCACTGTAAACTACAAACTGCAAGATTAATGTGCATTTATGGAGATAACTTTACGGTGCATAATATTAAATATACAATAACGTAATAAATACACGGTGAATGGAAGTTCGCGGGTTAAACTATAAACTGAAGTTATGATTGTTATAATTTTGTGACTATAAATAAAACGACGCGACGTTCATAATGCATTTATTTTATATCCACGATATAAATATACCATAAACAATGATTGCATGTCACAGTTAAACATTTATATATATAAAAATCAAAATATGATTTATATATGTGTGTTGTCAATGCGTTGCTAAACCATTCATCCGATTGAGATGAAAGTTTGAGGATTTGATATGCACATGCCCGCAATGGTTTCTATATAAAATAGTGAGCTCTGGCGTCATGAAATATTTCATGGCTTAACCGTTCATCCGATAGTGATGAAACTTTTGGGATTTGATGTGCGCATGCTCGTGATAGTTTCTATATATAAGAGTCAGCTCTGGCGTTGTGAAATTTTTATAAAAAAATTGTAATAGGTGGCACGCGAGCTGTTTGAAAACTGAATGTACCGGGACTGAATGTATCGATCGCGGGATGGGGAAGTGGGATAGGGGAGTAGGGAGAGGGAGGCGGGAGGAAAACGGGACGAATGGGAAAGGACACGGAAGTAGATTTTTTATTAAGGGGCATTCTGGGAATTCACTAGTCTGAAATAATTTTTAAAAATAAAAACAGTTTTATTTTTACGTTAGCCCTACACAAGAGGCCCTGACGGCCTGATCGTCATCTTTAGGGATGCTGTGTGAAGAGTCTTTTGAGGAAATGAAGGAGATGAAATTCTTGGAAGGAAAAAGGTATGAGGGGTGAGTGGAAAAATGGGCTAATTAAAATGAATAATTTCCCTCAAGGCCTATGTCTGAGGATGCTGTACGGAGGGTCTTTTTAAGATAGGAATAACAGAAATTTCTGGGAAGGAAAAGAGTATTAGGGGTGGGTTGGAATCTGGGGGTCAGTGTCCCCAGGAGTGACGGACGTATGAATCCATTCCTCCCACTGTGGTGCAAGTTGATGTTCCGAGAGAGTCCTGATGGAGAGGTCAAATGTTCTCCCTCGACCAGTCTCTCCCGATCCGGCCTACCACACAGCTAACCTCATCCACCGCCAAGACCCGGACAAACCTCACCCCATGAACCCAGCACGTGTCATTTTTTGGAGTGAATTGAAAAATTGTTGAGTTTGGTATTGCTCCGTTTACATGATGTTTTCCATTCACCATGTACGACGTCATCTTAGTTGTTGGGTTCGAGCATTGTCTGTATCTGAGCAGGGACGCGGAATGGCCGGGGTGATACTGACCATAAATTTTCTGCATCGTTTACCAACCAACAGTAACTTCATAATTATTTAATTGTTTTAGCAGACTACCAATTAAACCGTTCACTAATATATTGACGGCTACATCGCTACATATTATTAATTAAAGTCCTCCGGCGCGTCTGTCTGTCTGTTCGCAATAAACTCAAAAACTACTGAACCAATTCTCATGCGGTTTTCACCAATAGATAGAGTGGTTCATGAGGAAGGTTTAGGTATATAATTTGTCAAGATTTTGTGTTAATTGGTTGAAATATAATATATAAAGGAGAATGTCTGTATGTGGTGGACGAGCGGGCTCGCAAGCAGACGGTGTGGATTTGATTTGTATGCAAATTAACAGATGGCGGTGTGAGTTAATTTATCGAAAAACACTTGGTTATAAAGGTTCAGTAACAATTCAGTAGATGGCGTTGTGTTTTGTAAGCCACAGCATCGCTTGGCCGGGTCTGCTAGTTTAAGTTATATCATCGGTCTTTTAAGGAAAGGAATGAGAGGAAGTTCCGGTATGAGGGCTGGTAGGAATCTGGACTTCAGTGTGTCCAGGAGAAACGAACGTATGAATCCATCCCTCCCACTGCGGTTCACCTCTGGTAAGTCAGCAAACGTAGTGAAACACTTGGGGTGACCTACGGCAGGGATGTCGGTTATCCATTTAATGTGGCCTCCCAAATTAATGGTTTGATAATACCGTTTTATTCCACCAGAGCGCATGAACGTTGCGACTGTTGCTAGCTGTCAAGTTGGGGAAATAAATTAAGTTAAAAAATATGTTTAGGTATTTAGGTGTTAATATTGACTACTTTTTCAAACGGGATTTACAAATAAATAAAGTCTGTGAACGACTGAGATACATTGTTCGTAGAATCTTAAATTCTATGTTCCAATATGCACACTTTGAATAATTTATTTATCATTAGCTGAATCAATTATAAGATATGGAATTACAGCTTGAGGACTTTCCTGTAAAACAAATGTAAGTCATGTTCAATCAGTTCAAAAGTCATTAGTTGAATTATTAGCTCATAAAAGTTTGTACGAACAAAGACATAATGTTAAGTTTATCATTAGCTGAAACTATTATAAGGTATGGAATTACAGCTTGGGGACCTTCCTGTAAAACAAATGAAAGTCATGTCCAATCAGTTCAAAAGTCATTAGTTGAATTATTAGCTCATAAAAATTTTTTCTAACAACGACATAATGTTCCTACTTTTACCAGAATCTCAAAATTCTCTCAGTAAGAGCAATTATGAGGTATAAAAATATATTTCAGCATATGAATAGCCCTGTATATATAAATAGACTGGACCACATTTAGAATACTCGTTTTACGCTAAATGAAGGACTAATCGTACCTAAGCATTTAAACGAATATGGACAAAGAACGCTGGACTACATGATACCTAATTGCTTAAATATGTTAGACGACCGGCGTGGTATAGCGGTAAGGCTCTTGACTTGCAATCCGAAGATCGCGGGATCGAATCCCGGCGTGGGCAAATACATTTTATTTGATTGATTTGTGTTATTTCACAATTAATTTATTTAAAATAATATAGTAGATATATTTGCGGCACGTTCCAGAGTGGAAGATGCTCTTGGTATCGCCCTGGTGCAAGACCACCATTCAGAATTGAAACGTTGCTTGAAATGGCTTTAGCTGTGTTTGGTGACCAGATCTGAAAAGCCAGGTACTTCCCCACCTTCCTCCTCCTCATCTCCTTCCCCTCCCCACTACCTTCAGCCTCACAACATACCCCAGTTGGGGATGCCGTAGTCTCACTGGCTCCAGACGGAAGCAGTTGGGCCTCTTGTGCGGTGTTCATATAAAAATAAAAATAAAATAGTTTGTATTAATCTCTAACACGAAATTTTTTTAACGACATAGTTAAGAAAAATTAGTAAAAGCACCCATTGACAAAGTACTTAAAGTAGTTTATTGGGACTTTTTTCCGTAATATATCTATATTTTTTCCGGTAAATTTTCATTTAAAAAAAAAAATTATAAAAACACAAAAAAATCAACATTATGTGAGATCTACTGTTCAGAGAAGGGGAAAATGATTAAAGAACATCAGACACGGAAAAGTCAAAATGGTTTCACAGTTCTAAAATATCTTGCTATCAAATTTCATAGCCTTTCCACGATAATATATGATGGATAACCAAATAATTAACGATTGCTTAACTTTTCAGAATAACAAATCAAAGCAAGACCGTGTAAAGTGCTATATTGCGTGCTCAGATCGATCGTAAATAACAATCAATGTAATATGATACTATACCGCAAGCATTTACACTCAATAAATCAATATAAATAAGCATACCTTTCTTAAATAATATGTACGTAAATCATTTTTGAAAACAGCCATAAAAAACGATCAAATAATATTGACGCACCTTCATCGGGGAATGTAAAAACTTTCTTCTGCGACTGCGCGGACATTCGAATCAAAATGGCCGCCGCCAATCAGCTGTTAATTACAAAAAATATCACAAAATTTTAATCTTATTTAACACTTTTAATGATTTTTCGGCTATAAATTGAAGATTACCGCGTTTAAAATGTCGTGTGCATATATATTAATTCAAATTAGAACATTTTATGTATATTTTCAACCTTTTTATGCGGTTTTATCGGCAGTTCTGTCATCTCGCATACATGAATGTGAAAATAGTGTGTCGTCGCGAATCGCAAAGCCGTTTGGTATAATTTATTTTATTTCTTTAACGGGAGAGCAGACTTTGAGGTTGGTGAAAAGATTCAGCGATGAGTCTGTCGAATTTGCATAAATATAATTTGTTTGCGAATAGCGTAGGAGTTTATTTGCATATAACATGATTCGGGGTTTCGGTACGTTGGAAGAATAATATAGAACATTGGAGCGAGTAACGGAGACGTTTGTGGAATCTTTTCGACAAGTTGCTCCTATTTTTTTGTCTGTGGATTTCACCATAAGAATTTTAGGTCACCTTGAAGATTCATGCGAAGATTAACAAGTAAATGGAATGTTAATGTGTTGATGTTATTTGTAAAGAGTTGAATTCAAGGCCGTTGTGTTTAAAAATGCCCTAAGCGAATTGAAATTGATAAATGACAATGTATGACGTAGAAAGAAAACTAAGCGCTTTAGAAACGATAGGCCTATGAATAATAAAATAAATAAGGTTGCTGAAGCATATAAAAGAAGGTAAACAATATTGGAATAGCTTGGATTGTTACTGAGTTTTTTCCAGGATATCAGAAATTGATTTTATAAGAATTTTAAAAAAATAATAAGATGAAGGGGCCTCTCAGACGATTTGGACGTGCGATGAAAGAAAAAAATGGCGACACCGCAGGGAATTGGAATGAATCAATGAATCAATGACACAATGATCAATGAATCAAAGAATCAATGGATCAATGAATCAATGAATCAATGAATCAATGAATCAATGAATCAATGAATCGATGAATCAATGAATCAATGAATCAATTAAATAAAGAATCAATAAATCCACGAATGAATGAATCAATGAATCTATGAATCCACGAATGAATGAATTAACAAATCAATGAATCAATAAATGAATGAATCAACGAATCAACGAATCAACGAATCAATGAATCCATAATTGAATGGATCATATAATTCATGAATGAAAGAATCAATCAGTCAATGAAACGATGAATCATTAATAATAAAATATATATCTTTATTGCTAAGAAATTTACAAATATTAAAAAAAAATACGTTAAGTGTGTACAGTAAAGAAAGACGAAAAATTCGGGTTACGAATAACATGAAAAAATTTGAAAATCTTCTACTACCACCACAATAATCGGAAAATGTTGGTTGTGTTGCGATGGAGGAGCCAGCTGATGAATTCAACACTGGGTAGGACACAAACGCGATGTTCACTCAGCCACTGACCAGTCTTACATATACAGATATAAGTTATCTTTTAATTTTTTTGAGAATCATGTTTTTTATGGTATCTGTAAAAATGTTGTAAAGTTTTGTCGCAAGGTATCTGAAGTTTCGTTGAGCAAAAGAAGCATGCATTACAGGAATTTGGAATAAGTTAATAAATCAATGAAGGTAATCAGAATTGCCACCAAAATCTATTCTCAAAATTGAAAAAACGAAAAACAGTGAGTACCTATTCAACAAGTAAAAGGAAACGACAAATTGTGTAACACAAAATTCAGATTTTTTTACAACGTTGTCATAATAATTTATTAGAACTAGAACACATCGCAGTAAAATACTTGGCTATTGTATCAGACAACAAAAAAGACGATTCTCAATAAAGCTATAGATGAATGAAGAATGAATCGAGATTGGCACAGATAATACAATTGAGGAAACCGTGACAATGGATTGGTAATTAACTTGTAGTCGTAATAATTAATGATGTGTCTGGATTCGTATACGAAGATTGATTGTTTATTGTTGGCAGTCTAGTTTATCTTGGTTTCTATGGTTTTGTTGCATTTGACAATGCTGCAAAGTAATTGCAAAACTAATGGTCAGGATGAATGCTGTTTTTTTTTTTAAATTTGGACATGTTCGGAAAACGTAATATGTAATTAAGGCCAAGGAAAGGGAGGTCTATAAAAGTATTGGAACAGAAAAATTTGATGACTTATGCAGGTGTTACGAAACAGAAATATGTTATTCTTGCTGTTAAATATAAGTTGGTGATAGCATTAGAAGTGGAAGGTTGAAGGCCCAGAAGATCTACTTATATGATCCAGCATTGTCTGGATAGGAACCCAAAGCTTTAGGACTGTTGGGTCAACTAATTTCGTTTTCAAAAACAAACAGACAATTAGGGAGGCAGGTATGGGAACGATTTATTGAATAACCAACACCTCTGCCATAGGTCACCCCAAGATGTATGTTCATGTCTTGGCGGTGACTGCGCCAGTTCATCCGGGTCGGGAGAGGTCTGTTTGGGGAGACCTTTGACCTCTCCAGCTCATCCCCTCGCACCGCAGTGGGAGGGATGGATTCATACACCCGCGTCACTCCTGGATAAATTGACCCCAACATTACTACCCAACCCTCTTATCTTTTCTTTCACTGAACTTCCTCTCCTTCCTTTCCTTAAAAAGACCATCCACACAGCATCCCAAAAAAACGTTTTTTTAACGTGAAATGTTTTTCAAGAGAGTTTAAAACTTTTATTTTATTTATATATAATTAAAATACACGGTGTCCGGTAAATCGTAGTTTCTACAAGCGGATAACTGGTGAATATACCTAACATTCGGAAAAGATTTTGTAGTATAACTTTTATGGGTAAATTTTTGACATCGCTTGAAAAAATCTTTTGATTCACCTTAATTACATTAAAAGACAACTATTTGCATTGGGGGAAGTGGAAAATATTTCATTCTACATGGTTTGTGATACAAAAGAAAGTGCCCCTTTATAACGCCTACTCGCGTCAAGGCAAGAAAAACATCCCAGTTTTCAAGTAGTTTAGCGGCTACGCTAGGTTTGTGTAACATGGTTTGTGATTCAAAAGAAAGTGCCCCTTTATAACGCCTACTCGCGTCAAGGCAAGAAAAAATTTAGAATGAAATATTTTCCACTTCCCCCAATGCAAATAGTTGCCTTTTAATGTAATTAAGGTGAATCAAAAGATTTTTTCAAAAAAAATTGCATATTAACCGTTGCCAGCGATCTCCAAAAATTACCCTTTATTGATTTGAGATTTCTTTTTCGATTACGCCGAAGCGTAGGTAATCCTCTCATCTGTTATTGGCGTTTTTTGCTTTTATTTTAAATGCGGTGTTAACCCTGATGTACAAAGAACTGTATGAAGGCTAACGTAAGACTTTATTTGATTAATCTAGATTTTCGGAATGCTATCAAATGGATGTTCTAAAATATTTAAAACGTTAGTGCGTCACTTTTCGCAGCTGTCAGTGGCGAAAATAATGATATTGTACGTTTTCAAATGAGTATCGATGTCATTATTTCTTTGTAAACTCCTTTGAATTGTTTTTTTTTGTAGGGTGAGTATTCAGGTTTGCGAAAAAATAATAAAATCAGTTTATATTAGTATGAATATTTTTTTTTATATTTGCTGGCCGAACGGGAGATGATTTAAATTTTTTTAGTTAAAGTTAGCTATTCTGAGAAAATTACGATATTATCATGTAATGTATATGAATAATAAGATATATTATCTGGTAAACAGAAAAAGAAATCGCATAAAGTAGTTCCTTTATTCTTATATAGACATTTGAACAGTACTCATCAAGGTAATTTTCACGCAATTTTTTAAATCTCACGCCACGTTTTAATTTCCGAAAAAAATACAAAAAATGATTCTTTTCTTCTCCGTGTGATTTAGATTTACTAATTTCCCGTAGTTGTACTACGAATTTCCGGACTTCGTGTATATGTGGCTCTACGTACAAAATCCTAGAGTTGAGTTCAAGTCAATAAACTTATAAAATATTTATTTTCTCACGAATCTTTATGACCGTAATCCGAACACACAGATTAATTACAACTTAAGAGACTTCATTACCAACTGAGATTAGCCTAAAACAATTCATAAATTCGCAACGCAGAACTAATTTAAGCCTCTAAAACATGTTTATTTCTGATAACAAAAAGCCGTTACATTTTATAACGTTCTTTTGTTTGATGGAGCAATATATTTCAAATAAGGAATACAACATAAAATATACTAAATCTTACTTAATATTATAAATGCGAAAGTTTGTATGGATGGTTGGTTGGATGTTTGGATGGTCCTTACTCTTTCACGCAATAAATATCGAATGGAATTTAAAAATTGTTTCACTAATCGAAAGCTACATTATTTGCGAGTAACAACGGCTTTATATATTGGTAAGCTCTGGCGTTATAAATGAGCTGCATCGTTATGAAATTATCGTACGTTTTCTGTCCCTAACAAAATCGAATTATTGCAAACGTCAGACAAATTGTTACCTTGGAAACAATGTTTTTTTTTAAATTTTAGCATTAAAAAGAGTTCTTTGTTGTGATTAAAAATAGTACTTTTTTGGCGTCGTAGCTAATATCTACATATCTCTAAAAATGTTTGTTCTCCGAACAAAAAGCATAACGTTGCTATAAAGCATATCATTTGAAGTGGACTGTCATTTTCTTATTTTTTTAGGTTACTCTGGATTCAAATATTAATAAAATTCTAATAAAGGGAGAAGTTACTTAAAATAAATTTCTATTTCTATAATTTAAATATTTTCTAAAATAGAATTTTTATTTGTTAAATGTCATTCTCAAATTTTTAAATTTTCTATTAAACAATAATTATTTCTATTAGACAAAATAGCAAGAATAATAACGATTATGCCAATAATTATGCCAGTAATCTTCCACTAATACTATGCGAGCGAAGCCGTGGGTAAAAGCTAGTACTAAATATATGACGACATGACTCAAACTAGGAAGTTCAATCTACCCCTCCCCCTATATATTCGCGTCCTTAGCCTTTTAATCCTTATCCTATATTTCTCCTCCCCCCCTCACATAATGTAACTAAAACTTAACTAATTAAGTAAACATCTTTATAATGTCACATTATTATCTGTGGAAAGTTTATAATTGGCATAATTAACCATTTTATAATTGTTATATTGTGTAATTTGTGATTTGCTGTCAACTTTCCCAAATATAAAAAAAATAAAAAATAAATATACATATTTTTGACTAGCGAGTAACCGGCATGGGTTGCAATGAAACTCCTTAAAGAAAGAAAGTGTTTGTGTTTTAATTCTGTTTATTGAAGTGCTATTGGATATACAATATATTTTGTTTTCCGTCTGGTGCATACGCGTATAAATCACAAAAGTGTTCAAGCAAGCCACACACATCTGTTCGTATGAGAAGCATGGATTTTCCAAATTTATCACCTGCTATCCCCTACCACTACTATGTATCCTTTGCAATCCCTCCCTATTCCTCTCCCTTGACCCCCACTCTTCCAATGCGTCTCCGTTCCCGCCCCCATTCAGCGAACTCACCCCCTCCTCCTGTACCCTCCCACGTTTTTATTCACAACCCATATTTCCCTCCCCCGCCTTCCCTCCTTGCCGCAAAACTATATGAAATACACACATTTTTCAAGCAACTTGATAATGCTAGAACTCACCATTATACATAGATAGCTTCGCGGGCGTGCGCACAAAAAAACACCAAAGTTTCTTCGCAATTGGATGAATGGTATAGGAAATAATAAGGTACAAAGAAAGAAACAATAATTTTTATATATTTTAAGAGGAAAATCGGTAACCGAGAAATTCGATTAATGGGTATTTCACTAAAATTTTGCTGTAATTTTTGGGTATTTCACCAAAATCGAGATTTTGTATTCCTTATTTTTGGAGAAATTTTTAAGATTTTTTTTTCCCAACTGAATTAGAAGAAAATATTCTATGTCTGAACGTTTTGCTTTCTTTTTAAATACGTTGTCTAGTTTGTATAATGAACGTCTGTTGATGACGTTCGATCCAGGCCAGTTACCATTTTTGGGAGGTCCTAACTCCTATAAGAAGTACCTTGTAGCAGTTGGAATACTGCTACGACAAATCAGTTCCTATCCGGATCCGGCGTAATCTTCTAGCAGCTCGCTTTCGTCTATGGCGGGTTGGCTTTGACTTGTGTTAACCACAGATCAGACATTAGAGAAGGCAACATGGCGTTCCGGACAGAGATTGGCGGCGTGCGACATTTCTTCAACCATCAGCATTTCACGCATAGTTAATTAATATTTACCTTGGTTTTATACTTATTTATATACCACTTTTCGATCATGTGGTTTTCCTAGAAATCGAATGGCGCCCTTAGTTTAATTCTTCATACTACCACAGTAAATTCAGTAGAGTCATTCTTTCCCATATGTTAATAATTTTGCCTGGCATCTTAGAGCAGGCAACCACGACCTGAGATATGATAATTTAATCAACAAGTAGAGTCTTTCATTCATATAAGTCATACATTACATAATAATAAAGTTAAATATTTATATCCGTGTTTTATTCCTGACTCATTGATTGATAACATGCTACCTACCCTGAGCTAGTAATAAGTTACTCCAATTACATAATTAAAACATTCTAGCTATACACTTCATTATTACTTTACAACCTAACTTATCAAAAAAGTAAAAACGTAGCGACACGCTAGCGTTCGATATCTATATTATACTAAAAAAATGCAGCAGTGTCGAAATCCTGACAGAAAATTAGGGAAAACGTTTGCATGGAACAAAAATGCCGCCTGGTTTTCTCTAAAGAAGATAATAGACAAGTAATACAACACAAAACATACTAAGTATATTTATTTTTCATTAAAAAAATCAGTTATATTTAATGCATTATTTATTAGTGTTTCTAGAATAAGATGTTTCACGTAGAAAGGAGATGTAAGATAGTTCTTTTGATTATTCTTATTTTATATGAAAACATGTTAACCTATAATTGTTTAATGTTTTGAAGACTGACTGAGCAAGTGTGTCAAATATTACATATTTAATTTGAACCGGTAGATGCGGAATAACCTAACTACTAGTGACTAGTCAGAGATTATTGACTCGATGTTTTCGTAGAAGTCAGGTATAGATTTCAATTTGGGAGGCGAGAATGGGTACCGCCGCCTCGGGAACCTTTATTGGATAACAACACCTCTGCCGTAAGTCACCCCAAGTGGTTCGCCACGTTTGGTGATTTAGCAGGGGTGCCCGGGTTCATGGGGCGAGGTTTGTCTAAGTCTTGGAGGCGGATGACCAGAACACACTGAACCCCAGGTTCCTACCCACCCCTTAAACCCTTTTCCTTCCCAGAACTCTCATCTGCTTCCTTTCCTTAAAAAAAACATCCACACAGCTTCCCCAAAGATGACATAGACGCTGAGGGAAATTATTTTCCTCAGCGTCTCCTGTGTGAATCTTATGTAAAAAAAATAAAATTGTTTGTAGATTTTAAAAACTGTTGTTGAGCACCGTTGTGATTTGAAACCCGATGAAACTAAAACGCGTGACACTAAAAAGAGACAAACACATCTACGGGAATTAACCTGCGAAAGAATGAAATATACCAATCGGTCTCCTCTTTGTGCGTTGCTTCGTAGCCTCCCCACTCTTGTCTAGTTTTCTGAAGGTTTCACTTCTACTGCGTGTGAGCTGCACACAATTTTTTTTCTTTGTTTATTTTTTTTTACATTAACTGTCATCTTTGGGGAAGCTGTTTGGAGGGTGTGTTTTTGTGGAAAGGGAGGAGTGAACCTGTGTCTTGAAGGGACTATCTTTGGGGATGCTGTGTGGAGGTTCTGTTTTTGTGGATAGGGAAGAACGTACGTGTGTCTTGAAGAGACTCGTGTTGTAGGAATATATAGGCCGATATGTAAATACAGAAGCCGGCAAATCGTTCCACAGCAGAGTTGTTTAACTCAAGAACGATTCGTAGAAACGACCCGTTCTTATGTGACAAATGTAAGTCGTGTACAAACAATATTGGGGGCGTGTTTCCGACTGTTCACCGGTGCCAAATCAATGACGCTAGTTCGTCGGAGTATCTTTTATCGAAATATCGGTAGAACAAAGACAGCGTGGTCACTCCTGAAGATACTGACCACCAGATTACTACCCACCCCTCATACCTTTTTTCTTCCCAAAATTGATCTCATTACTTTCCTCTAAAGATCCTCCACACAGTATCCCCAAAGATGACACAGGCCCTGAGTAGAATTATTTTCCTCAGGGCTTCCTGTATGAAGCTAATATAAAAAATATATATTCAATTAATACAAAAGTGCCTGCGTACTTTAACGCTATATACGATATAGATCGAAGTATTGCCCGTTTGGTAACAATTTACAATCTGCCTTCTGAAGGAGAAATAGTAACCGCACTTAAAATAACTTTAAAAATAGCATTCGATATAAAAATATAACTAGTGTAGCCCCAAACAATGGACGTATCGAGTTACCGATCTGGTATTTTTCAAGAGAATTGCGGTCACACAGATTTATTCCGAAAACTTCACACAATAGGGTAATAGAGTGTGAGAATGAATGCGCAGATGAAGTAACAAGCAAAACTTACCGCGCATCACTTCTGCCTCGATCACTGAACAAAAAAATCATAGAAGAGAGATATATCCCGAATTAAAAGAAATCCCATGTTGCCAATTTACATTTTTACAAGACCTTTTAAATCCTAGACCTAGACCTAGGCCTTAAGAAAAAAAAATGCCTCTTTGGATATAAGGTGTGAAGAGTCTTTTTAGGGAAAGGAAAGAGAGGAAGTTCTGGGAAAAAAAAATATAAGAGGGGTGGGTAGAAATCGGAGGTTAATGTGTCCAGGAGTGACGACGTATGAATCCATCAGTCTGGTTGTAGAGGTAAAAAGATCTCCCTCAACCATTATCTCCCGATCCGGCCGCCACGCAATTGATGAGCAGACGCACGTGCCGCCAAGATCTAGACACACCTCACCCGATGAACTCTGGCTGCTAAGTCGCCAAACGTAGCGAACCACTTGGATTGACCAATGGCAGGGGTGTCGGTTATTCAATAAATTGAAGAAAAAAAAACGTTGCCATTAGAGAACAAATAATATTTTGGGTCGGTACTAAATTGTCAAAAATGGCAACGCCGTCAACAAAAATAAAAAAAGGACACGCGAAATTCACAATACCGAATAACGTTCATAATCAGAAATAAAAAAATACATATTGCCGTTCATTATTTTGGAACGAAGGAATGAACATTGGTCTTGAAGAGACCTATGTTGTAAGAAGGAGGAAACACAGAGGCCGGCAAATCGTTCCACAGCCGAGCTGTTGAACATAAAACGAGTCGGAGAAGCGACCCGTTCTCATGTGACAAATGTCAACCTTGTACCGTTTCATGTTTCCCGACTATGCATTATAACATAAAACGAAATAAACATGAACACAACATTTCCACATACCTAATATAGTTACGAAAAATATTACAGACGTCAAATAATGTCCGCCATCTTAAATTGTACGGTACCATAATAAAACACGTCTATTTTTCATTCCGATTTTCAATTCCATTAAAACGCCCATTAGAAAGATAATCAAATTTTTTAGACGTTAGATCTATTTCAATAGAAGTAAGGGATATTTTTGCTCACTTTGGATACACGTTCAGTCGTACACGCCTACAACACCCTTCTTTCAATTCATAAATTCAGTGGCCTGAGTATTGCCGGGATATTTGGCCAAATTGCCATTATATTTGCATACAATGGACTCTACATTAGACTGTGGCTCTTTGTAGTTGGGATATCCAACTTTGCGTATCTAAGCGATGGCTTTTGTAAGCTTTGTGAGCACTTTTCTCGTATTTAAGTGGTATATCTTGCTGATCGGTCTTATACCAGTGGCTTGACAAGCAATGTTTCTTCCCGGGGGGTTTATATAATTCATTGGATCAATAAATAATGACATTTTTATTCTTTCAAACCAACTTATATACAAGAAGGGATATTCACAGACAATATAATATAAACAAATGTAAAAAGGTACTGTGCGTTTCCATCCCGCGACAAAATATCCTACGGACAACATCCCCCGACATAATATCTACTAAAACTTAACCTAACCTAATCTAACCTAACCTAACCTAATCTAATCTAACCTAACCTAACCTAACCTAACCTAACGAAAAAATGGGACAAAAATAAATTATTGTTAAAAAATAGTAAAATGGGACAAAAATAAAACAGATACCAATAATTTTTGTTTTTTTTTTTTTTTTTTTCAAAAGAAGCAAACACATTGTGACTTGACATTTTAAATAAATAAAAAGAAAATACTTTGTTTTAGGTCACTTTATTGATATTTTATAGTCTACCGGTTTCGGTACCTCCGTACCATCCTCAGGACTGTTATAAAAATAGTATTTTTATAACAGTCCTGAGGATGGTACGGAGGTACCGAAACCAGTAGACTATAAAATATCAATAAAGTGACCTAAAACAAAGTATTTTCTTTTTATTTATTAATAATTTTTGTCTTTATAGGATGTCTGTATTATTTTTGTACCATTTTTTTGTTAGGTTAGGTTAGGTTTTAGTAGATATTTTGTTGGGGGATATTTTGTCGTATATATTTTAAGATGTAAGAAATTTATAGGTCACTGCTCACTGTCAATTTGCAATGTTGTATCTATCATGAGCTATACAACATTGAAATATTAACAGTCGCAAAACAAAACACAATCCTAAGGAGAATCACATTTTTTTGTATTTCTCGGGCATTAACTATGTAACAATTTCTAGACATTTTGTTTTGAAGAGTTTTAATTTGCATTGTACTTTAATTACTTACGTTAATTTTAAATTTTCTGCGACCGGTTTCGACACATCCGTGTCATTCACGAGCAAACTTAAAACTAACTTTTAAAAAAACTGCTTCATATTTAACAATTCATTTATTTATTACTAATAAAAAAAAGTTTGCTATTTTTATCCCGGGAAAAGGTATGACCCATCTTAATTTACCCGGGATCATGTCACGCCACACGTTTCAAGAGTAGAAAATTCTAAATTAATCTATGGTTATAATAAATTCTGCTCACTTATGTATTATATTATTACGAATGCTTTCCCATTTTTCAAATACATCACGTTCATTTAGTTTCGAGGAGAAAATGTCCAAGAATTAAATGACTTTGCAAAAATAACGATAGCAATCCATCTCTTATTAATTTCATGTTCGCGTTGTAAGAGAAATAAACTATGTGTTATGTAATTTAATTATAGTTTCTGTGGTGGAAAGGTTGGAGCACCAACATGTTTATATTTTTCACTAACGGTGAGCTATTGCATCACGTAATTTGCTGTCGGGATTCCAGAGGTCAGCGCAGATATTTCAGCCGGCAGATTCATTTTTATTAAGCTATAAATAGTACCTATATTTTCAAAATTATTGTAAATATGTTTCTCAATCTTGTTGGATAATTATGAAATTCTCAGAATCCCATATTTTCCCCACAAAAAGGTTTTCCACACAAAATACCCAATTCTTGAAAAATCTTAGAAATTATCCACAATTTGCGAAATTCCCAACGAATTGGCGAACATGTTGTACAGGCCGGAGTTCTTAGGAGAAAAATAATAAAATGATTTATTTTTATTTTTCAATGCTATTTAAATTAGTGCGAAACCGGGTAGTAAAGCTAGTGACCACTATTATTTTATGATAAAAGGCACAACAAATTGGGATCAAATTATGAAAGATAATTTTTAGCCTTTTCTTTAATCATATGAAAACAAATCACTTTGTTTATAACATTTATTTAGTCAAATTTATCAACATGAATAATATAAATCATATAATGAATAACATAATCAACAATTATAGATTGGTCAAAAAATTTGTACATAAAAATGCAAAAGATGGTCATTTTAAATACATGTAGGATTACGAAAGATTTTTTAAATATTTATATTGAAGGGATCAGTAGGATTTATCGGACCAGTTAGGATTTTATCAGAGCTGAACCATCTGATATGAAAATATCTGGAGTCGGTGAAATATTTTCCCATTATGTTTCTGGTGGACTGACGTATTGTTCTTGTATTGTTTTGTATTTATTATACTTACATAGTGCACTTACATTGCGCGAATTTACTAGATAATCATTTGTGGAAAAGTGTGTGGAAGGGTTTAGTCTTTCATTTGGGAAAGATTTAACCCGGACATAAAATCTGAAGCACCGTAGATAAAATAAAATAAAATATTATAGAAAAAAGAAATGTCCCAATAAACTACTTTTAAGTAGTTAGTCAATGTCTTTCAATTAAAGTCTTCCCTATATAAAACAGTTACAATCATTAGGTATAATTAATTCATAGGTTCCTGCTTTATTTATTTTCTTTAATCTTTTAAAATACGTTTCGTAAACAACATTTGTTATTGATTGGCATAATAACATGTTCGATTCCCTCTCAAACTGTAAAAAATCCACTCTAAAAAGAACTGACCTTACGAAGCGATAGATCTTGGGTTCCGGTACTTCTGAAGCACTGATTCCCGTCTGATTTAGAAGAGGATATGATCCATTAATATTTGATCGTGCCAGTGTGTAGGTCTCGAACCCGAGCTTTTCACACGATGTGCCGTTAGACGGTTTACCGAGCGCTCCGTCGGGCCACAACGGTTATTTAGTCTCGGGATTGCATCCCACCAGAGGTAAGCTATCTTTCGTTTATTATACCGTTAATAAATCAGCTATTTAGTAAGTAAAAATAAAATTAACGTTGCAACATCCAGACCGAAACATGTATTTAGAATCGCATTCTTCTCTTTTGAATGAGCTTTGCATTTAGTTTATTTATATATAAAATGGCCTCTCTGGTAACCATTTATTGTATAACCAACACCCTGGCCGGATCAGGATAGACTGATTGAGGGATACCTTTTAACCTCTCCGGCCGAACTTTCTCGATCCATCGCTTCTCACCGCAGTGGGAGGAATGGATTCAAACATACATGTTTATCACTCCTGGAAACATTGACCCCGAGATTCCTACCCACCCATCAGAAATATTTCCTTCCCAGAACTTCCTCTCCTTCCTTTCCCTGAAAAGACCTTCCACACAGCATCCTCCCGAAGATCCTCCCCGAAGATGACACAGAGGTATTTTTTTGAGTTAATGTAAAAAAAAAATATATATATATATATATAAAAAGATATAATTTTTTTGTACGTTCCGCTTCCGGTTCAATATGGTGGCTGTTTTAATGAATCAGGAAAGATTATTTTTACGAATGTTAAATCGTTGTATTTATTTGGATTATCTTATGCATATTTTTTCAATATTATCATACAAATCTGCCTGAAGAAAGATTGAAAAAAATGTCATTGAGATAGTGACGTGGTTAATGATTACGTAGGTAGGTATTTAAGTACCTACTTATATATATTATTTATTTGTAATAATTTACACTTATACGTGCATTTACGAAACGTGACATATATAATAATGTCGTGTAACAGTTATCATGAAGTAAGATATGCTAATTAAAAGAATGTAAAACCCAGAAGAAGAGTAGGTATTGTGCTACATTGATTATTATTATTGAGGTATGTTATTATAGCCTATTTGCAACTATATTCCATTCAGTTGAACACACTACTTCTGAGAAAGTATTGCCAACTGCATGCAACCTAGGTACAAGCGAAAATCTAAATGACTCAGTCCTGATATTGTTGTTGCAATTAAAAATCATTTCAGATTGAGTAGTTCTTGTTGGTATATGGAAGGTAATTAAGTTTAATAATTCAGGGATGTCCAAAATGCCATTAACATATTAAATATATAAATTAAAGTTATTTAACTATTATTGAATAGTTTAAAAAGGTTTGCCACCAATATCGCTTGTTAGGGGCGCCATGCTATCGATATATCAATTTCCAACTATTATTGATTTAGCTAATATTAAAAAATCCTAAACGGACCAACCCACCGTGTGTTCAACCTTTATTAATGGACCTCCATACGATAATTATCATTTAATGAACCATAAAGTGTGGCTTAGATTGTTATCGGATGATACCGTAAAGATTTTAATTACACTCTTCTATATCAAATATTAAATTTTGAGGAATAGACGAAATACTGGTTTTTAATTGACTTGAAATACACTAGGTGGGCCCAACCGAGCTCGTTTAATTTGTTAGGAAGTGGGCTCATTCGACTAAATAACCAATTATGTAATAACTAGCAGACCCGGACACACGTTGTTGTGGCTAACGAAACACAACGCCATCTACTGACAACGCCATTATCTAACCTTTATAACCAACGCCATCAGTTAATTTGCAAACATATCACATCCACACCACCCGCTGCCCGTTAGCCAATCCGCTCCCTTTATTTATATATTGCAAAAAATTTACAAAAAACCTTGACAAATTATATACCTAAAAATCTTCCTCATGAATCACCCTATCTATTGGTGAAAACCGCATTAAAATCCGTTGCGTAGTTTAAAAGACCTAAGCGCACAGACAGCGGGAGCGACTTCACAGGGATGTGCAGAGAGGATGTACCGCCGAAAAACAAAGCTTAAAAAATATTTTCATTGAAATGCATCAAGGAAAAAACTACTTGTCTGTATACTGTTTATACCAGCATATAAGTATGAAAAAAATCGACACGGTATATAAATTCATACCAACTTATTTTTAAGGATATTATTGATCTCGATTTAAGTTTGAAATTGATACATAATGTACAAAAAATATAACTTTATAGTAAATATCATTTCTGATGGGGGGCAATTATTGGCGGATCAACTAAATGTCACGTCGGGGCACCATCAAATCACGTCATCCTTTTGCTACCAAGGCCACTCTAGTGTCTTGAAATTACAGTGTTTGTCTATGAAACATGGGTACTTACCAAAAACAAAGATTGTATCGCATCTATCATAAGTTATGTATTGTTAAACGTAAAATAACTGTCAAATTAAATTTTTTTACATCTATTAATAAGTTATGAAACCAGTTTTTTTACAAGAATGGTTTATTGTAAGAAACCAAAAAAGTAACAATCGTATTACATGACATTTTTAGTGCTAATTTAAAATATTTTTATAAGAAATGGCTCTGTGTTTCATGATGGAAATTACGACGCGAATTGGCAAATACTTGAGTTCAACTAGAAATCACTGTGCAAATTTTAGGTCGCCATAGCTCACCGTTTGGTAACAAACACAAGCGAAGCACAGCGAAGTAATGCAAAATTATGTGTTTCTGGTTTGAAAATCTGATTACTTGGGGACAGTTGTTCGAATGTGAACAATTCATCAAATTTAAAGTTAATTTTCAAGTTCTGTGAATTTTCTATTCAAGTTCTGTCATCATTTCAGTTATTTGACACTACTGCCCGAGGTCGATGGCAACTTTACCGAACAAAATTGTCTTTGAAATTTGAAGAATCGCTCAAATTCTGTGAAACAACTGGCCCTTAGAAATATTTAAGATACTTCAATTAAATATTGTTATTAAATCTAAAATAAATCTTGGTCTTTGAAGTAATCAAGCATTTTTTGTTGAGTATTTGTGTAAGCATAGACAAAAATAAAGCTTTAAATGTGCAAATCTCCTACTTACGAACCCCTGCATGGTTATGGTTTTATTGTATAACGTGACAAAATAAATACTTTAGAAAATGATCTGATAGCTCGCTTGAATTTCGAGTTTTTTCGCATACATTAAAAAATGCGACTGGTTTTAATCGGGAAATTCAACCTTATGGTCATCTACATAAGGGGCTTTATTGTTAGTGGTATGATTCCGAATGTTCCATGCCGTGGTGCATCGCCTAAATATTGGGCAAAAATTGTAATAAATTCTTTTGGATAAACATAAAATTAAATTCAACCGGTAAAAATAATATATGCATCCGCGTACGTAGTAAGTCCAGTAGGTTACCTGTAATTTAGATATGATAAAAGAATTCATGGAATGTAAAACCTTTTCAAGATGACCTCGACTGCTTCCATCATCAATTAGATGCCACATCAAAGCCATCGACAGCACAAAGAACCAACGGAAATGTAGTAGTCAAATGCATTAGCCATTAGCATATTAAGATGCCTATATTTGGTACTTGAAAATAAAACCAACCAACATCTTCAGATCTTCAATACAAGATGCTAAATGTACTAAATGCTTAAAATAAATAAATAAGTTGTTATATTTCGTTTAAAAACGTGTTAGAGAAAAACTTGTAAAACGTTTTACATTGTAATGACAAACAGATGAGAAGGAATTGTTTGTTATACTGATTTTTCTTTTGGAGGTGTTAAAGAACTAGTGTCATTGATCCTTTCAGGATCGGAAGTCACACAAACAACTCATGTTTGTTCCATTAGTAGGTCTAATGCTCAACAGCTCGCTCTGCTATGGAAGGTTTTGCAATGTTGTGTTTTCTCCCTCTTACAACATGTTCATTGTCATCTACGTTTATCCATTATACCAATAAAGATCCCCAAGAAGAATAAAGATCCCCAGGAATACCACAAAGTCTTTTGTTAAGACCTACATAAAAAAGTTAATTTAAAATGACTCCCTACGCGACTTAGTAAAACAAATAAAAATGCTAATCGATCTAAATACTTTAAATCACCGTTGTCGTTACGTCCCTCGTAGCAAAGATCATTATAATACTATTTAAACAATATTTGTAAACAATTGATGTTTGTTCCATTAGTAGGTACAATTTTTTCTTTGAAGCTTTGCCGAATGTTGTGTTTCATCTGTCCTACAACAAGTATACCTAGGATATCAACTTCATTCTCTCATTCAAAAGGTCGTCTATCAAAAAGATACTCCAAATAGCACTCCAAAGAAGATCGAAGATCCCCAAGAATACCACAAGGTCTCATGTATAGACCTACATTAAAAAAACATTTGTAATATGACTCTCTGACGCGACTTAGTAAAACAAATCAAATTGCTAATCCATCTAAATACATTAAATCACCGTTATCGTTATGTCGCTCGTGGCAAAGAGTATTATAATATATTGCTGAAGAAACCAATCGACAAGCAGAGTAGGCAACTAACAATTAAAACGGCAGCAAAAAATGCATTTGAAACTACGCACTTGCTTTGGGCATACCACTTTTTGCTGCGATTTAGCCGGACTTGACTCATTTTGTCTCTCAGATTATGGACATGTTTTTTAGAACGTTTTTTACTGAAGTAATGAAGGAACATGAAGAGATTTTAGTAGTTACATCGCCACATTATTAAACAGTAACAACATATATATTCTATAACCTCGTGCAGTGGTTCTTAACCTTGTTAGAGGTTCTGACCCCCACCAGTTTCATGTGCGCATTCACCGATCCCTTCTTAATTGGAAAGTCGAGGGTGTGTCTTGATCTCCGCTGAATCCGCGAGACTGACTCACCGAACCCCTGGGGTTAACCCGGGTTAAGAACCACAACCCCAGTGGCTGGGTCGTTAACATATTTTCGTTTTCAATTTGCAAGAAGTATTTAATAATATGGATCAAAACTAACAAGTAGATACTAGACCATATTTTGTATAACGTGTTTTTATATAGTGGCTAATTTTTTTTCACACAGCTCGACGCAAGAGGTCCTGAGAATAAAATCACTCACGGCCAATGTCATCTTTGTGGACGCTGTATGGAGGGTCTTGATAGGGAAAGGAAGGGGAGGCGGTTTACTGGTAAAGATACGGGGAATGCGGGTTGAGTAGGAATCTGAGGGTCAATGTGTCCAGGAGTGATAAACAAATTAATCCATCCCTCCCATTGCGATCCAAGAGGATAGGTCGAGAGAGTCGGCTGGAGAGATCTAGATTCTGCGAACAGTCTATCCCGATCTGGACCGGCACGCAGTAGGTGGGCAAAGGCATTCGCAGCCAGGATCTATACAAACCTCACCCCATTTACCCAGCCATCCCTAGTCACCAAACGTTGCCAACCACTTGGGGTGACCTAAGACAGGGGTATAGGTTATCCAATCAATTATTCCCGGGGCTTCATACCCATTCTGGCCTCCCAAATTGAATGTAATTACATTTTTTAAAACAATTTAAAAAATACCACAATCTTGTACGCAGAGAGCAGCAGGAGATCAGAAAGAGTAAGAGAGTTTCTTGGAGATGGCCCCAGGACTCTACCAAGTTAACTGTGGCAAAGTTGACGATGTAAACGTTCCAAGAGTCGTTAATTTTTGCAATATCAGAAAGAAGTTAAAATTATGCCGTAGAAACAAAGAACCGTGTTCTTGAACACCGTAGAAGATTTTAATCCTAAAATGGTCGTCTAGTCACCTCACGATTTCAGATCAAAGTACGGAATTAAATAATGGGCCGTATTTTGGACCATTTTTTACGGTCTGTTTGCCTGACTTTTTTTAGCACTTCGTGAGCAATTTATCACAAAAATACGACAAATTTAATATCACAAAAAATACTTCATAATAGTTTAACCCCAGACATCAGGTTAGAGAACTATGAAATAAAGTAAATCTGGACTTTGATGTTGCTTGGACAAAAAATGTTTTTAAAATGGGTTCTTTGTAAGAATTGTGATATTGAATGACGTCAACAATGTTTTTTATTAAATTCAAGATTATTGATTTTGTTCGTTTGCTATTATTCAATTTCTTTGGTTTAATTGTAAACTATCACAGTACAATTCTATTACATACTTTACCATAGTAGTCTATGGACTGTTCGGGTCGTATGGTATCGTTGCCGATTTGTGCTGAAGGTAGATTTACGAAGTCTTTAGGTTTAAGAAGTTCCGTAGATCAGAACTAGCCTTCAGCCTGAAAGGATGTTTGTCCTCAGAAGTATAATAATTATAATTACAATACGACAATAAAAGGCCACCCTTTTATAAAGAACTAAATATTTCAAGGAAGTATCCTGTAGTTTATGCGGATAGTTAGTATTAAAGAATACAGGTCTCAGTACCTTCTAACCATAATAAAATATTCTCTGGAGAGAATATAAAAGACATTACGATAATGAAAGCTAGAACTTTGTGTCTGGATTGTATCGTCTTCGCTTTTTTCTGGAGTTCAGTCGTCAATTGTAGTAAATTTATCATTTTGACAAAAAATATGACATCTTGTTTTATTGCACGATTTAAAGGGTATTTAATAGCTCAAATGTGATGTTAAGAAAAGATGTATGAATCTTTTTAAATTCGGTCGAGCGATAATTTACATAGATGTGTTTTACCAGGCAATTATTTTTAAAGTATGAAAAAATTATGTGTGTAATTGTGTAATATTGTGTTCCCGTAGAAATTTTCAATTTGGGAGGTAAGAATAGGTAAACATTCATTATTATTTTTAAATTGATTAACGTTTAAACAAGATTTTTATGCATAGCACAAAGGGTAGATAACAAATATTATAATCAATGATTATCAGCCTGAAACACTCATCTACATTGAAAAAATCTTCCGAGAAAAGATACTGGCCGCCAACGGGAATTGAACCCGTGACCCTCTGATTGCCGGTCAGCAGCTCTGACCACTGAGCTATGGCGGCTTATCTAATACCCGCCAAATAATTCAATATATACTAGTGTTTCATTCGACAATTACTCATTATTACATTTTTCCAACTGAAAACAACCAACTTTATTTTTGTGAGAGAGGTATTGTTAATACTAAATCTCCCGCTAGGTGGCGTCGAGACTAATTATGTCTGCATTTTTGCTGAAATACTTTAACTTGTCAAATATTAATTAATATTTTTAAATTGATAAACTAACGTTTAAACAAGATTTTTATGCATAGCACAAAGGGTAGATAACAAATATTATAATCAATAATTATCAGCCTGAAACACTCATCTACATTGAAAAAATCTTCCAAGAAAAGATACTGGCCGCCAACGGGAATTGAACCCGTAACCCTCTGATTGCCGGTCAGCAGCTCTGACCACTGAGCTATGGCGGCTTATCTAATACCCGCCAAATAATTTAATATATACTAGTGTTTCATTCGACAATTACTCATTATTACATTTTTCCAACTGAAAACAACCAACTTTATTTTTGTGAGAGAGGTATTGTTAATACTAAATCTCCCGCTAGGTGGCGTAGAGACTAATTATGTCTGCATTTTTGCTGAAATACTTTAACTTGTCAAATATTAATAATTATTTTTAAATTGATAAACTAACGTTTAAACAAGATTTTTATGCATAGCACAAAGGGTAGATAACAAATATTATAATCAATAATTATCAGCCTGAAAGTTTAGCTCAGTGGTCAGAGCTGCTGACCGGCAATCAGAGGGTCACGGGTTCAATTCCCGTTGGCGGCCAGTATCTTTTCTCGGAAGATTTTTTCAATGTAGATGAGTGTTTTAGGCTGATACTTATTGATTATAATATTTGTTAGGTAAACATTCATTAGATAACCTCTGCCACAGATCACCCCAAGTGGCTTCCTAACTTTGATGAATACACAGGGGTGTCTGAATTACGGGATCTTGCGTGGTTGTACTAAATCTGGAAAAGGCTGGTTGAGGGACACCCTTTGATATCTCCAGCTGGACTATCTCGACCCATCGTCATATACTGAAATGGGAGGGATGGATTCATACGTACGTTACTCCTGGACACACTGAATTCCAGAATCTTACCGACCCTTCATACCTGCTCCTTCACAGAACTTCCTTTCCTTTCTTGCCTTATAGATATCTTCAACACAGCATGCCCTGAGGGAAACTATTTTATTATCAGTGACTTCTACGTGGAGTTAATGTAAAAAAAATCAAGATACAAAACAATATTTCTCAGTTTTATTTTGGTAAGTCAAGTAAAATTCCACGATTATTCATATATTCGTTAGAAAATAAAGATAATTAATGAAAGAGGACAGAAAAAAAAACACAAAACATCAAAAATAGCAGGAAATGCAAATTACTTGCAAATATTTTTAAACAATACTTATTTAAGATCAGCAAATAAAGTATGAATACCGGAAGAGTAACAAAACCGAAGATGGATCCAAGCATAGCGTGAGACCAAATAATGTATCTATTATTTAATTTCTATTTCAAGGGAATTACATTATTCCCACCGAATCAGAAGAAGTCATTTAAATAGTCATTACCAGATATTCTGAAAAATAACAATGGGCAAATCTCAGAATAAGTTTAATTCATAATTTAGATAGGAGTCTAACAGATTATCGTGATGTGTTCTTATATTTATGGTTATTCTGTGCTGTTTCCTTCTGAGAGTAATGAATAGCTGGTATGAATTTCTTCCTGTCTGCATTGCCTGTTTTATGTGATTTTGAAGATATGTAGTAGGTATTTCTACAAAATTATGACCTTTTTCAAGTTCCCACTGTTTAGATCATCAATAATTGTGATCATGGTTCTCAAAAAAATATCCAGAAACGTATTGGTGACTGGACAGTTTATTAGAAAAAGATATCATGGGCATTATGGATTTCGTAGGAATTTTTCATAGTGATTTATTTACAAAACAGGTAAGGATATTAGTGGGGAAGTAGGTACATCAAAAGCTGCAGAAGGTACCAAGTGAAAAACTGTCTTTAAATGATTTATATATTATTTTAGAGCACCAAAATGACGATTTAAAGTTTAATGACGATCAGTTAAATTTACATCAGAAATACAATTCTGATTTGAGATATCAAGTCTCGACATTCTGGAAAATGGTTACAATCCATTATAACAAATATTATAATCAATAATTATCAGCCTGAAACACTCATCTACATTGAAAAAATCTTCCGAGAAAAGATACTGGCCGCCAACGGGAATTGAACCCGTGACCATCTGCAGCTCTGACCACTGAGCTATGGCGGCTTATCTAATACCCGCCAAATAATTCAATATATACTAGTGTTTCATTCGACAATTACTTATTATTACATTATTCCAACTGAAAACAACGAACTTTATTTTTGTGAGAGAGGTATTTAATACAAAATCTCCCGCTAGGTGGCGTCGAGACTAATTATGTCTGCATTTTTTGCTGAAATACTTTAACTTGTCAAATATTATTTTTTTTTTTTAATTGATAAACTAAAAATAATAATAATACTTCTCGGAAGATTTTTTCAATGTAGATGAGTGTTTCAGGCTGATAATTATTGATTATAATATTTGTTATGTACCCTTTGTGCTATGCATAAAAATCTTGTTTAAACGTTAGTTTATCAATTAAAAATAATAATCCATTATAATTAAAAGAGTTGATTGATGAACGGCAATTATACCTTTTTTTACATTAATTCCATTAATTTTGTATGATTTGTGTAGGAAGCCCTCAGGAAAATAAAAAAAATAAGAGAGGAAGGAGTGAATTTGTGTCTTGACGATAACCGTGTTGTAGAGGGAGGAGAAGAGGGAAGACAAAGACCTGCAAATCGTTTCACAGCCGAGCTGTTGAATTCAATCTTAGAAACAACCAGTTCTCAAGCGACAAAAATTTACTATGTTAGGTGCGCGTTTGGTGTATTTTCCGACTATGCACGGTGCTGAAGGGATCAATGCTGCAGGTTTCTCAAACCATCTTTCATTATAATACCGGTAGTACAAGGACAGCGTGTGCTCTAAATATTGCAATCCATTTGTTAAGATAGGGGAATGTATCAAATTGGCCGACAATTTTCGCATCTGCGAAGGGCTTTTTCCACATATTTTGGGGCTCCAGACCAGAGGTGTCTTCAACAATATGGCGCACTCGCGATTTGTAGAGGGTCAGCAGTTGTGTACTACCTGCAGTACAGTACGCCCAGCTTCTGAGAGACTAACTCGACTCTGGCTTCGATGGAACCCCCATACCTGAGCTGGTCATTTAGAGTTACATCAAACATGAACGGAAAGCATGTTGGGAAGATTGCTTCATTATTTCTAAGCCTACAGCAAGGGATGTTGAACTGGATGAATTGTAATAAAGAAGGTGAGTCAATAATACCGATGATAATTTTGATTACGCAAAAAACCTTTTATAAAGTCTTTTTCAAATTTTTAAATCTTAAAATTATTTCGTTAAAACCCAGGTAATCTGTTTCATTTCGTTTAAAATACCTTCACAAAGCATTCCATAGAAGAAGTAGAAACCCTCAAACTTTTGTGTGTAGTTAACAATAAAAACTAAAATAGTCTTAAACATCTTTAATTCTCTCAAATATCACTCAAATACGAACTAAAAAAACTACCAACTAATAAAAACTACATTTACGAATAGTGGTAACACTTGTAGCTTAGTAGTGTGTGTAGTAGTTTGTACAATAGTGTGGCAGATACGAGAGGAGGACACTACGAAGTTACAGAGATATAACAGTATTTCGGAGCGGGCTGACTGTACAGTCAATCTGACCCACATATGGCCAAAACCGGTAGATGGGAGATTCAACACAGCGGGTATTGTATAGAGGCACTTTTTATGACCGGTCAATAATGGCCATCGCCGAATTTTGATTGAATAGCAATATAAAGCCAAGCCACAAAAGATATTTAATTAAAATAGCTCTTATTGCGGTCTTAGGTCAAAATATGAAAATCTAATAAAAATATATGAGTTTGGAGTTTTGAGGAGAGAATGGTTGAGGGAGTACCGTTGACTTCTCCAGCCGCACTCTCTCGGAATATCACCTTGTACCGCAGCGGGAGGGATGGATTCATACGTCCGTCACTCCTGGACACACTGACCCCCAGATTCCAACCCACCCCTAATACTCTTTTGCTTCCCAGAAATTTCTGTTATTCCTATGGAATAGTGGAGTTAATCTAAGAAAAAAACAGAAAGTAAATAATCAAATATTCAACTTGTGCGAATGATAAACGAAGAGGTGTGTATAAATGCTGTTGAAGCAAGAATGACAGTAGAGTTTTGGCAGAGTTTTATAGCATTATATCATCCATTTTGTCTACCTAGGTGAAAAAATATGCGAATATGTATGTAGTTTTAATGTCTCTCAACAGATGTCGTTAGTGTAGATAGTAATATTAAGTTTTAACGTGACTCAAAGAGGTTAGTTACTCGTCTTTGTCGCAAAGTTTGAAATGTGCATTCAAAGTTATTGTTGAATTTGAAGGTAAGATATTTTATAAATTTGTTTTGAATATGTTCTATGCTATCTATGTATACTTCGTATTGTGGGTTCCAAATTGGTGAGGCATATTCCAGTATACTTCTGACTAATGCAAAATAGTATGGAAAGTAAATGACAATTTAATGTGACTCAAAGAGGTTAGGTTAATGTGACGTGAAGATGTACCTACCTAATATATGAGAGAGAAAACTGTCTAATACCCGAAGACAGCCGATGATATCCGATCACCTCCAAATATACCCAGAGCAGCATTTGGAACGGACATTAAGTCAAGTTAAATATTCATTGTAAATAAGACAATAACAAACACGATTCGTAATCTAGACGAACCGAAGTATCTGTGCAACTCCCGATCATCCTTAGGTATCTATCCTTATCCTATATTCCTCTTCCTCTCGTCGCCTAAAACTAATTTTATGATGTAATAAAACTACTATCTCCAAGTAACTTTAACAAAGGAGACCTTTTTGGCTTGATTTAATTTAACTTTGTATAAATATATCTCTATATTTTATGTATAATTTGTCTCTTACAAATAAATAAACAAATCATCCGAATTGTACGATTCATAGATAGGTACACCACAGTTAGAAAAATAATTTAACTAAAATGTGGCTTAGATGATTTCAGCGTATTTTTGTACAGTTAAGGTTCGATAGGAAATGCCTAATGGTAGTTGGCTGGAGCAGGTTCGGTCGGTTTTATTTACAGCGGAAGGAATTAATGGAGTATACATTAATGGGCTATTGATGGAGGCTCTTTTCATTATTTTTACATTAAATGTTCGGCAAGGTTGTTTATTTCTTTAAGCTTCAATTTTTTTTGGTGATGCCGCACAAGAGATCCAACTGTTCCGGAGCTAGAAAAGTATTTTATTTGTTTTTACAGTTTAATGGATATCTCGGTTGCTTCGTAGCTCATGATGAACAGTATTTATTTATTTATAAACAAAAAAAAACAGTACATTATATTATCTATTGGTGAGAAAAAAATTTCAATTAATAAATATAATTCATGGCGGGTACCTATTATGTGTTCCATTGTAGTGTCTTATTTATGGTGTGCATATTAAGTAATTACCGTGTAACGTGTGTAGTGGGAAGGTGTGTGTGTGTGTGAATATGTGTGTATGTATGTAAGTATGCGCATTAAACAATTTATATGATTGACAAGATGCTCTTTTCAAATTTGGGCAGTGAATCGGAGAAAATGTCGATGTTAGAATTTAGATTAATATTATTTATTGAACATATGAAAAGCACGACTGATTGGCGAATTAGTTGCTGCATTTGTCTTGTAATTAAGCGTGTGGAATAGTTCTGTATGGCGTGTACGTCTTAATGGTATGTTAAAATTAACTAAGGAAAGAAGTTTGGTACAGTCAATATTATTATTTAAAATTAAGTGTATAAATGTCAAATCAGCAATTACTCGTCTTTGTCGCAAAGTTTGAAATGTGCATTCACAGTTATTGTTGAATTTGGAGGTAAGATATTTTATAAATTTGTTTTGAATATGTTCTATGCTATCTATGTATACTTTGTATTGCGGGTTCCAAATTGGTGAGGCATATTCCAGTATACTTCTGACTAATGTAAAATAGTATGGAAAGTATGGAAACCTCACGAATATTGCTAAATGACAATTTTTTTAACATAAATTTCATAGAGGAGGCCTTGAGGAAAATAATTACCCTCACGGACTGAGTCATCTTTAGGGATGCTATGTGGAGGGTGTTTTTAGGAAAAGAAGGAGGTTTTTTTTACACGAAATCCATACAGGGCCTATATCATCTTTGGGGATGCTCTGTCGAGGGTTTTTTAAGGAAAGGAAGGAGAGAAGAGTTCTGTGAAGGAAAATGGTTTAAGGGGTGGGTAGAAATCTGGGGTTCAGTGCTTCCTAGTCATCCGCCTCCAAAATCTAGACAAACCTCATCCCATGAACCCGGGCACCCCTGCTAAATCACCAAACTTAGCGTACCACTTGGGTTGACCTATGGCAGAGGTGTTGGTTATCCAATAAAGATTCCCGAAGGGAGGCGGTATTGGTACCCCTCAACAAGTCTCTCCCGATCTGGCCTGCCACACAGTTGGTTGCCGCCATAACCCTGACAAACCTCATCCCACGAATCCAGGCTCCCTTGCTAATTCATGCACCACACATAGCGAACCACTTGGGGTGACCTATAATTCCTGATAGTGACCCCCTGATTCATATCCACCCCTCATATCCTTTTACTTCCCAGAACTTCCTCTCCTTCCTATCCTAAAAAGATCCTCCATACAGCATCCCCAAAGATGAAATAGGCCCTGAGGGGAATTATCGTCCTCAGGGCCTCCGTGTGAAAAAATGTTTTAAAAAAACCTTGCACCGCATTGGGAGAGATGGATTCATACGTCCGTCACTCCTGGACACACTGACGTCTAGATTCCTACCCACCCCTCATATCTCTTTCCTTCCCAGAACTTCCACTAAAAAGACCCTTGACACAGCATCCTGAAAGATAATATAGGCCTGTAAATATTAATATAATACGTCTGAAGAATCTGAAACTTCTCAAAATTCCCTTACCCATCTCTTTCCTCTCCCAACCTTGCTCAATGGATTAGCCACGTGTTTTTTGGCCATTAATTAAAGATTTTTTAGAACCCCGGCAACGCCGGATGCAAACGCATGATTAAAGACACAGAAAAGAAAAGAGCAACTAATTAAAAAACAACTCGCCACGCCGGAGATTGCTAACAGAACACATTAAAGTTAACGCCAAATTCATTTCGTAATAGGAATTGCGTTGAAAAACATCTCTGACCGTTAAATGAGATAATTCTAAATTATATAAAAACTTTAAACGCTTTTTTCGCGTAAGATAACTGGTCTACTTAACGATTTATTAGCAGATTTGAGAAAACACGTTGATAAATATGTTTCATTTATTGTAATATAAATAATATGAGTTACATTTATACATATATATATTACAAAATATTATATTTAAGGTCATCATTGTTCATGAATATCAGGAAAGGGGAGCTCTTGTGCCTGATAAGGGAGCCACGATTCTTACTTAGGTTGTATGTTATAATATGTTTTGTATGAAATATTTACTTTTTAAGGCGGTACACAATCCTAATAATTTTTGTTTGCTCAAAACTCACTTTTTAATCATTGCCGGCGAATTCGTAACTATATCAAATTTTTTATTCAGATGTTGTCCTGGGGATATAAGTTTTTTGTATTTAAGATTAATAAAAACAATACATTACCATTAATATATTTTACGTTCAACGCCTTTAAAAAATTGTAATACGTTGTACAACTAAAATTAGCGGTAAGCACCAGATGTTATTTTTCTAGACGATAAATTAATAACTTCGGCAGTGCGACATCATCTGACATTTTCAATATTTGTAACACGTTCTTCAGAATTAATTAAATTGAACGAGGTGGAAAGGTCTAATCTCCATGCCTGCTAGGGTGAATTCCACCGAAAGTTCGTCCAGTACGCCGTGCAGCGGGCGCAAATTTGTTTACATGCTTTCTTCACTTACGTCGTTAAGATTCCCACATTATTTGTCTTCTTCTTCTTTTCTTTGATAGGGCAAATTCGACAGTAGGTCCATGCAATACACGGGTAGCGAGTCGCTATATGTATACACGGCTTCTTTACTTATGACGTTAAGATTCTAAAAATATTTTAGGGTATATTGATCCTAATTTAAGTTTTTATGAAAAATTGTTAAATTTAATTTATTTGTTCTACAATACAGCGAAATTCAGAAGGAAGGATATTATATAAGTTTTTAGATTTTCACGGTCAAAAGCATTTTCGTTGTTAGTTTTTGGGGTGTTATGCCGTATTGCGCTACCTCCTTCTATAGCCGACGTTTCGGACAGAGTTGCAGTGTCCATCATCAGGGCAAATCCGGTAGATCCGACGATGTATAATTGTTAGTGTAGAGTGTGTGATTTTAGTACTTAGTAGTAGATTTTAAATATAAATTATCACTAAAATCGCAGTTCCCTTTTTACTGAAATACCTACCAGCTCGTAGTGGATTGAAGCTGGCGATACGGCATCGCTTCCAAGTAAATAATCACACACTCTATACTAACAATTACACATCGTCGGATCTACCGGATCTGCCCTGATGATGGATACTGCAACGCTGTCCGAAACGTCGGCTATAGAAGGAGTTAGCGCAACACGGCATAACACCCCAAAAACTAACAACCAAAAAGGATATTATAGTTTTTAATGACTTGGTAAAGCGTTGTTTTAAGATACGGTGCAAAATTCTCGACATTATTGATATTTTAATATCTATAATTTATTTTGTACATTCGACACAATCTTTTTTACTATTTGGGAAGCGGGTATGGGCACCGCCACCTCGGGAACCATTTACTGGATAACCAATACCTCTGCCATAGTTCACCCCAAGTAGTTTGCTACGTTTGTTGACTTACCAGGGGTGCTAATGTGCTCTCAAAAGATGACATAGGCCCTGGGGGAATTATTTTCCTCAGAGTCTCCTGGGCCAAGGTAAAAAAAAACTGTCTATTTACATAAATAAGAGTGTCTGTGGCAGGCGGGCGGGCGGGCGAATCAAATCGATTTGTTTTTATACAAATCTAGAGTTTGATTACAAGATTGATAAAACTTTACCCATACCATTTCAAGTCAATGAGAAAAGTCATAAAGAGAAATAGTAGGTGTATAAACGAATCCACCGCCAAGACCTTGACTATCCTTATCCCATGAACCCGTACGCACTGCTTAGTCATTAAACCCTTGCAGGGATGTTGGTTATCCAATAAATTGTTCTCGGGACGGCGGTTTCCAGACCCGCCTATAAAATTAAAAATTGGGACTATGGCTTTCCCAATTGCGGAATATTGTGAGGCCTAAGAAAATTAAATAGGAAAGAAGAAGGTTTGAAAGTACCTATTTTGACAACTAAACAAGACAAAATCATTTCAGGCAACATTTCGATTTTGAATAATGGATTTTCAACAGGGCGATGCTGAGAGAATCTACCACCATTCAATTTTCCAGTAATAATTGTTATTCTTACACCAAACAGCTCAAAATCATTATTTAAATTCATAAAAAAATTTAAGAGCTTTTTTTTCCATACAAAAGACATCAACGCACGATTTCCCGAAACGCGAAACCCAATTTTCTTTCGTCTTTTACTGAAAGTTTTTTTATTAAATTTTTGAACAATAATGTGGCTTTATACGTATTACGCCTAATGTAATTATCTTTACTTAAACCAAATAATACATAAAGATAGTGTTATTGTAAATTATTTGTGTTAAAATGCTTTTTTTAACAAATTTATTGTTGAACCACAATTTTAATTTCGTTTTATTTTTTAAAAATTAATAAGAAAGTGTAATTCAAACAACAATCTGTGCGTTGGAATGTGAAAAGACACCAAATATTTCTCTTCTACTGATTCTTTATCTAACCTAGTTGTCACCACGAACTGTATTTTAAATATAAACGAAAACGGTATTTTCATTGATACAGACAACGTAAATAACGTAATGGAGGACATGGCGTTGTGGTTTAGGGGCTTTGAGTCTAGAATTTGCAGGTTCGATAGCTTGTTTCCAACAAAACGCAAATGTTAATAAGTATAGAATTACATTTAAAAGTGTATTGCCGATGTAAGATTAATAAAAGAATGCTTAGATGATTTGAAAATTAAAGTGCGTTGATAAAGAAAGGAGGGTTAGGAATATTTGTTTTTTTAATGCAACGCATGAGTCCCAACTGCTACCAACCATCTGGAGCCAGTAAGACTATGGCATCACCATTAGGGTATATTGTGAGGTTGAAGGAAGTGGGAGGAGAAGAAGATGGACAAAGACCAATATTTGTATACAGTTGACATTTGTCACATGAGAACGGGTCATTTCTACGGTTCGTTTTTGAGTTCAACAGTTCGACTGCGGAACGATTTGCCGGTTTTTTCCTCCGTTCTTGAAAACATAGGTCTTTTAAAGAACCATGTAAACTCCTTGCTTTCCTCATAAAAACCCTCCACGTAGCATCTACAAATATGACACAGGCCCTGAGGGAAATTATTTTCCTCAGGGCCTCCAACAATAAGAGATGAGGGGAAATGTAGGTGGGAAAGTATCTGGCTAATCAGATCTCATCACAAAACTCGGCTAAAGCCAATTAAATTGACGTTTCTATTATGAATTGTGATCTTTCCTCATCGCGTTATTGTCGTTCCATTTAAAAATAATTAATAATAAATAACCAAAGTTTCATAATTTTGTTTTTTCAAATTGCGATCCGAAAGTTTGGTTTCATGAAGTTTTACATTTTACTTATTTTGTGATTAACTTTTCCGTTTGAATATAAAGCGTGATGTTTTCTCTTTCTAACACCATTTATATTATATTCATATAAGTTATATAATTCAAACTCTGCTGGATGGTTTTTAAGGCAACACACGACATGGCGCCACCCTACCTGTCGGAACTGTGCATTCCAAATGATGTCAACACTAGACAAGCAACCCTTCGTTCAGCATTTTCAACAGCCATAGGTAGACTATCAGTACCTATGCGCAATCCCAATACCAATTTCGAAGACCGGGCTTTTGCAGTGGCAGGCCGAACAGCTTGGAACAAACTCCCTTCATATTTGCGAAAGATCGACAGCACATCTGAGTTCAAAGCAAAGCGCAAAACTCACCTTTTCACATTATCTTATCCAGAAAAATAACAAATTTTTTTCAGTAGTATTTCGTTACTCCGTCCATTGGATTTACCTAGTTTGATGTATCTTCACTGTTACGTTGTTACGCAATTTTTTTTACAATATTTTAAAATTTATTATGTGTTAACTTTTTATTTTTATTATTATTATTTTTCATGACTTATACTGACAGCATGGGCAGTAATAATATCAATATGTGTTTATAAATGTAAATAAGTATGTTAGTCGTAAATAGCTAATTTAAGGCAGTTGCAAGTCATAATACGAATGGGGCAGTAACAATACTGCTCTATTCGTATTATGGCAGCAACCATTACAATATGTGATTATAAATGTAAATAAGTATGTTAGTCGTAAATAACTAATTGTAAGACTTTTGAAAGTCATGATACGAATTGAAATACTGCTCTGTTTGTATTATGACTTGCAAGTGCAAGCTCGGTTATAAAAATAAGTATAGTTCTAAGTCACTAGTGATATAAGTCTTAGTTGTAAGTCAATAGTTATCAATCTTAGTTATAAGCCACTTGTAGTATATAGGTATAGATTAAATGTATAATTGGATTTGTAAAGCGCCCTTGAGGTGATATTCTCACGAAAATGGCGCTATAGAAGTCATCCAATTATTAATATTATTATTATTATTCCTCAATACGATAATAGGGGAGACACACCGATTTCTATGAGTCCCTACACGAGTTGTTCCGAAAAACGAACAAATTACCTTCTCGGGTTAAGAGGCTTTAATGGAATACAACGTTTGTGGATAGTAATATCCTACCGAGACTTGAAGAGTTAACATTTAAATGATTGTTGATTGGCTTATAATAATTTCTCAGAATTCTTGTTTACATTGAAATTTGATCACACGATAAAATTTGTCGTTTTGGAATCAGATAATTCAATCTCGTGTTGGTATTTCATATCTACTTTCTCGAAATACAATCTCAAGATTGGAGGTACAAGATTGTTGCTTTGATACCGAAATACACGAAGTAGGAAAAAGAAAACATATTAATAATAACGTTAAAAAACGGCTTTGCACGTTATGAAAGAAAGTTATACAATCGAAATCCAGTCAAAAATACTTGGTTACTAATTCTGTTATATTGGCAATAACATCGTCTATTGATATAATGTATTTATTAATTTTCGGGAAAACGACAGTACCTACATTTTTTCAGTTTATACATAAGTGTTATATAGTCAAAATAAAAACAATTATGGATTTCCTCCTTGTGATTTTACCTCTACTGAGACAGCATAATAAGTAATAAGTAAATTAAATGTATAAGAAAGGAATATGAAGCCAAAAATTATATAAAACAAAAAAAATCATATAAAACGAAAAATTACAAAAAAATTATTATCAATACATTGGTAGCCGTGGAGAGAGGTTGTACAATTCTACATACAAATCAAAGATAATTATAACAGAAATATAAACAATAGATACATAATATTTAATATTATAATAATATGCAAGGCGTCTTTGGCGAGCCCCGTGGATTTGATTTTTATACAAATCTGCAGTTTCATTGTGAGATTGATGAAATTTTGCACACTTGACTTTCAAACCAAGAGGTAAAATCGCACACATTTCCTTTCCCATGCCTTAAAGAATATTTTTAATATTTCTCGACGGAGTTTTGCGCACATGGTGTTCAAAACTTCAAAATATGAGAAAAACACCGTCTACATTCTGCATCTATTTTGGAACACGGGTATGGGTTCCACGGCCTGGAAACCATTAATTGGATAACCAACAACTTTGTCGTAGGTCACCCCAAGTGGTCCGCTACGTTTTGTGACTTAGCAAGGGTGCCCGGGTCCAAGGGGTGAGGTTTTTCCGGGTCTTGGCGGCGGATGCTTTTACCACCAGCTGCATGGTAGGACGGATCGAGATAGAATTGTTGAGGGAGTCCCTTTGACTTCTACAGCCATACTCTCTCGGAATATCGTCTTGCACCGCAGTGGGATGGATGGATGGGATACATTGACCCTCAGATTCGAAGTGTGGAAACAAAGTTTAAAAAATGAAAGGTGCAGGAAATATGAAGAGAAAAATTGGTAAATATTTGGCTATTCAGATCTCGTCACCAAACACGTCTAAAGCAATTTCAAACAAAGTTCAAGAACTGCCATTTTTCTTGGCTCAAAAATATGCCTCTCGGTAACCCAGTAGTAAATAAATATCAGACAATACATCATTCTTATGTTATTTTCTTCGCTCTGTAAAACAATGCTATGAATTAATATTTGAGAATGGTATAAAATTACCACAACAAACCTAATTAAAATATGGAAATTCTTTGAAAAATCTCAACAAATATTACTTTTAATTAGTGTTTCAAGTATGTTGAAATGAACACTTGTTTACTGTATACGAGTCACGCTACCTATATCATAGAAAAAATACATACATTTAATTTGAAGATGAACTAATAAACTATAAAAATATTGGCCTTTGAGAAATGTTAAGAGTTTCGTTTGTAGAAGAAATGATATCAAAAATTGCTTTATGAATGGTTCTCTTGGTTATATTTTTTCTATTCTTCTACTATTGATTAGATGTACAAGTTTTTCGAAGTATAAATATTGACGAATTCACACAATAGTACTCAATATACTTATGAATTCTTTAAATTGTACAAATAACATTAATATTATTGAACTTTTTTTTTACATTAGGTCGTGGCCGTGAGGAAAATCTTTTTTTTTTCTTTTTTTTCTATATTTTTCCTAATTTTAAATTTTATATATACATATTTTGAAAATCATAAGAGTAATGGGACCCATGACTAAGGCGCAGCCTGTGCGTGGGTAATATAGTTAAATATATCATATTAGAATAAGTTAACAATAATAATCTAAACGAAAATATGAAAGAGAACAAGACACAGAAAAACAGAAAAAGACAATGGTCGCAACTGGAACTCGAACCCAGACCTCTCCGTCTAACCGGGACGAGTGCGTTAACCAATTTCGCTATTGCCACCTTCTGTCAAAACGTCATAATTGCCAATCTCATATTTTAAAATTTTAGAATTACATTATTATCAACTAATTATTTTTCTCCAGTTGCGACCATTGTCTTTTTCTGTTTTTCTGTGTCTTGTTCTCTTTCATATTTTCGTTTAGATTGTTATTGTTAACTTATTCTAATATGATTTATTTCACTGATGGGAATAACCTTCAAAAAAAGTATAAAAAGAAAGTTTTTCTTATAAAAATTGAATAGTTAAATATATTTTGTTGAACCTAGGAAAAATAAAAACAGTGGGCATATTAAGCAAAAACATAATTAAAATTTGTCTAAATAATTTGTACAAAAAGTGTATACAATAGTGTACAGTTGTACAGTGTAATAATAAGTGTAAAGTGTAATAATAAGTGTATAGTGTAATAATAAGTATAAAGTATGTGTGAAAAATCAAAGTGTTATAAATTATAAAAATAAAATTTCAACATCTGCATTGTTAAGCCATATTTTTAATTATTTTAGGTATTGGGGAAGTTTAGTTGCCACCCGAATAATTTTCGGTAAAAGATTGAAAGTACGAGGTTCAATGAAACTGATATGTGTTTGCATTGTTTTGGTATTCGTATTCCTTTCAGTTTTTTTTTAAATAAAGGACGATGTTCTAAGAAGTAAAAAGGTATGAAAGATGTGTAGGGATCTGAGGGTCGGTGTGTCCAGGAGGGACGGACGTTCAAATTGCTCCCTCTTACCGCGGTTCAAGGCGATTTGTCCGGCATGAGAGGTCGAAAGACCTCCCTCAACCAGTCTCTCTCCATGAATACAGGCACCCTTGCTAGATCACCAAACATAACGAACCACTTGTGGTAACTTAAGGCAAAAGTGTATATTGAAAGGATGCAGGCTGCCAGGGTTAGGTTAGGTTGAATTGTTGACATATTGCAGCCTGCCGTAGTTAGGTTAGGTTAAATTTTGTAAAGGTTGCAGCCTGCCATGGTTAGATATCCCCGATGATAGCCAACCTCCGATAAGAGAAGACACCAGAAGAATAATAAGAAGAACAGAAAGATAGAAAATTAATGACCTTTAAAGTAACATTGCCTCATGGATAAAAAGAGGAAAAAAGAAGTCACACAAAAAATAAAAGTATTTACCAGATCTTTCAGGAGAATCTTCATTATATCCATGATGATTTTCTGCAAGTATTTCCTTGGATAAACCACTCAGTTAAAATCCAACGCAATCATTCACACACTGATTTTTCAACATTGCTTTAACAACAAACATTATTTAACCAACGTTATCAAAACATATTTGACCGTAATCCATCCCTTATTTTCACTAACTTCAATCACTTAAACACTTGTAATTTTACAAGAAACAAACGCTAAACAGTTCAGATTAAATAACACCATGGATAATTGAATTTATTACACTTTGATACAATGTTAACGCAATGTAAATCAAGTCTTAGTTTAGTGTTGAGTTTACTGTTCGTATTAATTCTAGCTTACGTAATTAGAATAACTAGTAACATCAACGACACTTTGGTTCGATTACGCAATTGCAATTATGATTGCAGTTACCTCAGATACTCTAAAGTTTAACTCTACGCAGTTCTGTAGTAGAATTACTCGAATACCACGACGAGCAAATCGAAGATCGCAACTTTTCACCTGCTGGTGATTCTGGAAACGAAAGCACCTCTCTTTCCGGTCAGGCAAAACAGGTTGTAGGGGAAAAAATGTAGATCACAGTCACCGTTAGTCCACACCGCGTATTGAGCTGGTCGAGAAGAAAGTACGTTCCTGCAACGCGACTCTGTCTCGAGATAGTCGCAGAGAGAATGAGGAAATGTTGAAGACAGAAGACTGGCCGCAGTGCGCTGTTAGTTGCTGTTACTGGTGGTAAAGGCGGGTTAACCGCTTAACTGTGAACGGAAGGTACAACACTGGTACTTTCGGATGAAGAAATTTCTTTCTCTACGAATTTTAGTAAGTTTGTTAGATAAGTTCTGGATATCTCTGTAGAGAAGAAGATTTTAATACCTCGCTCCTCGTGTGAAGACAAACTATATCATATCATTCAATATCACAAATAAGACGGGCATGAGCCTAGCACGGTGGTAGAAAAATGCACAAAGAATGCAACTAGGGATGTAACGATACATGATTTTGCCGATACGATACCGATACCGATTCTTAACAAAAATAATCGGCGATACCGATAGTTATGCCAATATTGTTTGCCCTCAGGAGTGTGAAAGAAAAATAATCAATAAAAATGCATAAATTAAATTTTAAAAAAAAACAATTATTTGTTTGGAATGAAATAAATCACATGGTTATAAAAAAGAAAGATGCATAAAGTTAGTAATTAAAATTTACTTTTGGTAGATTTTTGTTAAGAAAACAAAGTTTATTCAAATTATCAGCAGATGCCTAATCTGTTACGCAAATCATTTTGTATCAGGCCTGCAGTTGAAAAAAGACGTTTTGAAGCCACTGAGCTCATTGGACATTGAAGCTTGATATCGGCTCTTATATATCGGCAGATATATCGGTATCGGTATCGTTACATCCCTAGATTTAACCATTCAAAAACAATGAATAAAGAAAAATTAATTAAAAAAATATTCCCATGTGTATTTTTTACATCAGCTCCACGGGGAAAATAATTTCCCTCAGGGCTTATGTCATCTTACAGGATGCAGTGTGAAGGGTATTTTTAAGGAAAGGAAGGGGAAGAAATTCTGGGAAGGAAAAAGTTATGAGGGGAATCTGAGGATCAGTGTGTCAAGGAGTGATGTACGCTTGAATCCATCCCTCCAACTGTGCAAGGTGATGAGTTGAGAGGTCAAAAACCAGTGCCTTTTGATCCAGCCCCCCGATAAACCCGGGCACTCCTGATAATTCACTAAACTTGTGAATCAATTGGACTGATTAATGGCAGAGGTGTTGGTTATCCAATAAATGGTCCATGGGGCGGTCGTATCCATATGCGCCTCCCAAATTTAAAAGATAAAGTTTGTAATTCAAAATGAAATTATATCTGGAAAACGTGCGCAAAGTGATATACGAGTATCGAAATTTTTAATTAAAAACCCGAAAAATAATTATTCAATTAAATATTAGAGGCAATATGGCAGTATGGCAGTGGGCGTATGAATAAAAAACCCGAAATATAATATAATAACATTTTCTTGTTCTTGTACTATACTAACATAAGAACAAATTCTTAACTTTTATTGAAATTACAATAACATTATTATTCAAATTATAAAAAAAGGTTTATTTATGAATGTAATAGAATTTCTGCTGTGTAATTATAATTATTAAGTGTGACTTCGCCTTATGAAGGCATTATCAAACTGTCAACCAAATATAAAAAAATCAAAAGTTTGAAAGGCGAAAGAACTGTCACGCGTAATAATCACTACACAGCAGAACTTTATAAGTTGAATAATAATATTGAATATATAAAAAAATAACTTAAACATCACAGTGTGCACAGTTCATACGCGTTAGAAGTTAAACCTTCAGAAAACTAAAGAAGAGAAGAGTGGGGAGACTACGAAGCACCGCACAAAGAGGAGACCGATAAGATACGAAGCACCGTGTAAAGAGGAGACCGAAACTTTCTTAGCACCTTTGTGATTTGAAACTGGATGAAACGAAAAAGAGTCACTAAAAAGAGACAAACACATACACCTCTCTATAGGATTTAGCCTGCCAGAGAATGAGATAGAATAATCAGTCTCCTCTTTGTGCGGTGCTTCTCAGTATTTCCACTACAAGTTTTCTGAAGGTGTGAACTGCACACTTGCATTTATTTTTAAGGGTGAAAGGCACACTCAATATAGCGCTATTTATTAAAAACTACCTGATCTATTTTTTAAACGATAAATTCTAAATGACATATAAAATTGTCCAGTCCTTGCTTAATTTTTTCATCGTAGGTAATCATCCAATGCATTTTTAGTGGAAAAGACTTATTTACCCGATGGTACGGGTATATTTATACAAGCAAGACTTGTTGGTTAAGCGAGCCGTTGCGGTTGACGAATCATACCAACTTTAGTTAGTTTTAACTGATTGGTTGTTGTTATTGCGAAACAGATTCCAAATGGAAATTGTCAAATTAACTTTTAACCGACGGAGATTTACGAGATTTACGCACCTAAGTGTGAATTGTGGTTACGTTTCTCTTCTAACATAGCTCTAAAAAACATGAACTCATTTTTTTAAAATATGTAAAAACTCAGTTAGATTTTACGGAAAGTTTGTTAACTCTTTTAGAATTCTGTTTACAAAGGATTTTCACTGACTTGGTATTTCTTTAATTTCAACATTAATTACAATGGTCTTGAGACATTAACACAAATTAAAGACTTGGTATCACTTTTCAATCAAATCCTTCATTTGTTAACCACATAACGGAAATCTCTAATAAGGGCTTAGAAATTTTAACAATATAAAGTGTATGAAACTATTACATTTGGTTTTGTTAGAAGTCAACTTGAGTACAATTCTTCCATTTGGAACCCACATTATATATTCATGTACAAGCTGTTGAAAGAATACATATATCTTATGTTTTCTAAATTTTAAAATGGTTATTCCAGAAATTATGTTGAACTTATAACCTATAACACTATTTTAAGTTATATGAATATGCTTAAATTGTCAGACAGAAGGATTTTCAGTGACTTGGTATTTCTATTTAAAATTATAAATGGTGTATTTGATAGTCCAGAATTGCTCGCATTAATAAGCTTTCAGATTCCGCTACGTAATACTAGAAGAATTTATTTCAGTGCAGAAATTCTGTGACTAATACTATGTATTCCTCTCTGCCCAGAATACTAATGAAGGGAAATAATTATACCAAGTCAGTGGACATCTTCAATTTATCAATAAACAAATACAAAATGTTGTAACTGAGGCAGTTCAGTTATGTACAATAAATAATGTGTAATTTTAACTATTCATTTGTATAAAAGCCCCTAAAAAGGGTGTTAACATATAGGCCTGTTTTAGATCCAAACAGATAAGCGTTGCAAATTTCATGACGCCAGACATCCAGAAGGAATCATTGGTTTTTCTTCTGCATATTATTTTTTATAGTGAAATATACCTTATCGATTAAAACCTCAAATTGTAATTGGTAATAGATAATTCTTAACAACTCTTAAATGAAAAATGTAAAATGAAAAATCAAAAAAATTAGAAAGCTTATCAATGGACGCAATTCTGGACTATCGAATACTTTATTTAAAATTTTACCTATATAGAAATACCAAGTCAACAAAAATCCTTCTGTCTGACAATTTAAGCATATTCATATAGTTAACGAGTGTTGTAGTTCAACATATTTGCTGGGATACCTACCAATTTTAAAATTAAGTAATCGTAAGAATTTATTTTGTATTCTTTCAAAAGCTCGTAAAGGACTTATAAAGTTTCAGAGATGAACACGCAAAACTTAAAAAAACCCTGAAAAAACAAGGTGGGTTAAGTTCTTATATTTTCGAAATATTAAATAAGATATTTTTTTTAAATATAATTATATAGTCACCAACACGAATTCTCGTTTCGGTCAGTGGAACGTTTGCATGAGGTGATACAGTTAAGAAAACATTCCAACCAAAATGCAACCAAGCATGTGTGACAATCAGCACCCTTCGTAATACAGCGGATGTACTGAGTGTTTATTTTATTTTTTAATTATTTTATTATCGTTATATGTACAAAATATAAAGTCATATAACTAAGCGGAACTTTACCATTATAATTTAACAGAAGGAAACCGTTGTATTAATATTATTATGACGGTTGTATTGTTTAGCATTTAAGGCTCTATAAATCTGATCCGGAGGTAGCGGTTTGAATTATATAATTCACTGTGAACCGTTTCTCTTAATCCCCCGACAGTTGATCTCTCGGACAGTGATGCTTCTGCAAGTTTATCCGTTGGACTCTTGATCCTTAAGGCGATCCACTAGTACAGGAAAAAATCGAAATCGGAATTCACGCCCTTTTATGGGAGGAGTTTAAAAATACCTGAGAAAAAGCTTTTGGAAAGGTTTGAAAAGATATTTGATAATTTTTTTTACATGTTGATTTCGTAAAGGCCTGTAAAAAACATTAATTCCTTTTTTATGTATTGTTTATTGTAATAAAACGGAATTTTTAAATTGATTTCACGAAAACAAGCAGCGCGGACCCTAACACGTTGTTTCTCCGCTCCGTCCGGAGGAGTAATGACGGAAGAATGGGGCGGCTGCCAGTCGTTCTTCGGTGGACGGTATAAGGTTCACTTTGATATAACAAATTCGTCGACTGCCGTATTGTCGCCGTGATGTCAAAAATACCAACGCGAAAATGCATATTATATTTTATTTTGTGAGGTTCGGGCGTAAATTTCAATTTTTTTTGCGATAATTATATAAGAAACTTGATTTGCCACATTATGCAATAAAACCATATCCGAAAAAGTGTTTATAAGTAGGAGAGTTTGCACTTAAAAATGTTTTTTATAGACCTAATACTTTATTTTTTCTAAGCTTAAAGACTTATTAAAAAAATGACCGATATTTTTAAGGACCAAGGTATGTTCTACACGCAGTATTTAATTGAAGCATCTATAATACTTCTAAGCGGTCAAATTTTCAAAACAAAAACATACGATTTTGTATGATTTTGCATTATTTAGTATGGCTTCATCTTAAAAAGATTATTTCTGTAGTACTTCCGCCCTGTTTAGCAAATGAGTATTTAGAGATGACGTACGACAATATATACGTACGACCGTAGAAAGGATGTACCGTCGAATGACAACTTACATAGTTATATGTGCAGTCGGCTTAGGGAAAATACGATGTATGTAGGTAATATTATGCAAGTGCACCTTCCTTCGGGGAAACGTCATTATTGTTAGCAAAAATGTTTACGTAATCCAAAACTGTCAAAGTTGACTCTAAAATTAAAAAAAAGAATAATTCTTTAATGGCCTATAATAAATCATTTAAAACAGAAATAAATAAAGTAGTACATATCCGTACTAGATATTTACTACACCTTTGGATTAATTTTTTTTTTTCAAGTATTTAAGACCCAAATACAAAATTAACCAGCGGTCTAGATTTCAAATTTCATCTAAACATCAGAAAAATTCACGAAAATAAAATTATTAAGAAAATTCTTTTCCTCATACATTTTGTATGGAACGAATTCTCATATTTTGAAAGAGCTGCAGCAATATTGTGATAAGTATAATATTGAATAGTGATTTAATTCCAAAAATTCAAATACGTCAAATGTCAATGCGCTGATTGTTTTGCTTTTGTTCTTAAAGTCTGCACCCCTCCAAAGGAAAAATACAATAATTATAATAAATCTCCCTCACACACATAAAGAAAATGAAACGCAATTCCCGTAAGTAAGTAGAAAAGTAAGAAAACCACAAAAAATAAATCCGTAAACAAAGCAATCTCTGATACTGACAAAAACAAAACATGGACAGTTGCGCATCGATAATTACATAATTATGTAATTTTTAACTTAATATTTTTTTTAAAATTTAATTCAGCTAAAGTTAACACAACAGTTATTAATTCTGAGGCGGTACGAAGTTCGTCGGGTCAGCTAGTATTATAATAAAAATAAATATAGATACTTTTTCAAAATTTAAAACATAACTTTACTAGAAAAAATAACAAACTTTCATAATCAACTTATATTTTTTTTTGCAAAAGAGTCAATACGTCTACAATTTGATTTAAAAAATACATATTTCCGGTTGTGTCTGGTTTTTCCCTCATAAGCAGTTCATGTTGTATGCATTTGTTCCTGTACAAAACATGTAATCATGTTGTGGTTTCAATATCCTCTAAAGCCTTATGCGTAGTTGGGATGGTTGGTTGAGTCATAGCCAAGTTCCGAGTAGTCTCATGTTTACCAGAGTTGGTTGGGTTCAGCCAAGCCTGACCACAACGCTTGCCTGGTTCTGCCTCTACTCTGACTGTATCTTTAGGGGACTATCTCTACTTACCATCAAGACTGTGGATTCTCAAGTCTTCAGTCAGGGAGTTGTATGAATCAGTCTTATGCAAAATAAGACTGCTTTTCTTGTGGTTAGTATAACCATCTTTTAGATATCTCCAAATACTAAGTTTTTTAGATAATAAAGAAAGCAATATTCGAATGCTCGCCATAAATCTAATATTATTTGCACGTGTCTGTGTTTTACAAATTAAATATGCTGTAAAATAATACCGAAAGACATAACGATCCTACAGGTACGTTTAAAATATTATATTAGTGACCCAAACATTTTGTTTAATTCAATAGAAGTTTGTCTGCATTATGATTGATTTGGTGGTGTTTATGGGTAACTGAGTATTGTACCAGATAGAGGGTACACGCCTACATATGTTTGTATACTCAACTTAAATTTAGATTTTTCAGAGATGACTGACTAATCAACTGGATGATCGATATGTTGGTAGAAGACCTTTGTATTATATTCAAGTATCTTGGCGATTACAGCAATAACGATCTTGAAGAGATGCATGTTGTAGGAGGGAAGAAACCAGAGGACGGCAAATCGTTCCACAGGAAAACTGATGAGCTCTAGAACGAGTCCATACGTTGGGCACGTGTTTGACGATCAATGACGTCAGTTCTTCGGAGCATCTTCCATTAAAATGGTAGAACAAGGACAGCATTACCACCGTGTGCAATAAAGATTGCAATCTGTTTGTTAAGATAGGAGAATCCATCAAACGGACCGCCCATTTCTGCACAAATTCGAGGGTTTTTTTCGGGTATTTTGGGGCTCCAGATCAAAGGTGACACCAAAATTCAACCTTGGGGCGCACTTGTGATTTGTACGGGGTTAGTGTACCATTAAAGTATCTGCGGGCCCTGTAAAGTAAGCCTAGTTTTTGAAAGGCTAACTTTACTCTTTCTTCGATGGACCCCCATATCTGAGCTGGTCACTTAGAGTTACACCAAGCATATCAATGGAGGGCCTGTTCGGAAGATTGCTTCCGTTGTAGAAGTATAGATTTTCATTTCTATCTCTTTTAGACAAATAATTATTTCAGGTATTTTCAAGCAAAAAATAGGGTCTACATATGGAAACAAAAGTGCGGGGTCAAAAGAGTTTGAAACATTTTTATTCTATGAGTTAGTCATCGTACATTTGACCGCTGATCGAATTTTCGGCAACAATGACATTTGGAGCATTCTGAAATCAAAACCGTTTCCCGTTTTAGAAAATTTCGATTTATAGGCTAGAGTTCATTTTACATATATAGTGATTCAAACAAAGAAAACTGTTTCATTTGTTAATAATGGATAACCAAAAAGTTATAATTATTATGGTAGACAAATTTTATCAGTTTGTGTTTAAGGGTGTATGTGGGAAAGTACAGGTTTTGCTCGCACTTTCCTCTTATTGGTTGTCAAGTTTTCTATAATCCCTCCCAAGCGGCCACGCCCATTCCAATTTTGACAAGGACAAGTGCATCACCTTTAGATTTTTTTTACTTATCTTTCAGCCACGTTACCATTCGGAGCGTTCTGGAACCAAATCCTAACCAAATTTCAGAAATTTTCGAGTTACAGGCTAGAGTTTATTTAGATGTTTAGATTAGATGTAATCTAACGCATTATTTATCGATAATAAATTGATTAAGCAATGCCATACTTCCCAAAACAAACGGTTTATGATATTTTAACAATCATCCTATCTGTTCATTGTTTATTGTTCATAAACAAATAATACAACTTGCTTTCACAGCAAACACAAACAATGGAGACATATCAGACAATACAATATCAAATTGTTATCATTGGGGTTATTATGCTTTCAGGTTATGTTTGCTAATGAGCGCAAAAAGACATCCAATTGTGTGAAGGTAAAATTAAGTTTTGATGGTAGAACAAAATGGTAGAGTACTTTATGTGACACAATAGCCTAATTATCAAATACAGTACTCTATTGCATCCGATGGATCAGGGACAAATTAGCGCGACGGAATTAATGGAAGAAAGTTGAATGAAAACATAAACGCTGATAATCTAACAAGAGTTTTTTTTCAATTATTTATGGCGTTCAACTCTTAAGGGTGTTCTAGGCCATCATTTAAAATAACAGAGAAAGTAATATGGAAGATTAGAGTCGAATAGACGAGATGAAAAGTTGAATGAAGGGGAGGCAATTTTAGATAACGCTTGATAGAAGAGAGGATATTTATTTAGAGAGGTACAACCAAAAAATATGTGATCTAATGTTCCTACTTCTAGACCACAGAATGAACAATCTGGGAAGTCAAGGATGTGAATTTTAAAAATGTAGAAAGAACGGAACAATGTCTGCTTCTCATTCGAAATAGTGAGAAAATTTCTTTTTGACAACAGCCCGTTTTGTAAAACAGCATCTTTCCTATTTGATTTATATGTCCCGCGTTTAATAATCATTACATGTAGCCCCTTCCTTAGTCCCACAACCAGAAAGAAATTAATTCCCCTGATTACACAGAGATTTCGCTACACGAGGGAGTATGGCTACTACCCGTGGCTCTGTCCTACCAACTTTCTTTTGGGTATGTCAGAAGTCTAAAGTGATACTGATGCTCAATACTGGCAACGTCACTGACACATGCTATTAGGTATCATTTGCTTATTAGTAGCACGCTCTCTTGCTACTAGTCTGTCAGTACCATAACTCTGGCTTTGATGGAGCCACCGTGCCTGTGATGGTCATATAGATTTACACCAAGCATATCAACCCGTTTGGAAGATTGCTTCCGTTGAAGGGGACTAGATTTTCATTTCGATCGCTTTTAGATGTAATCGGACATGATTGGGTCTTTAAAACATTAAATTCGATGATGTTATTCTTACCCCAAGAGAAACCACTATAGAGATAACCATCCATTCTTTGCTTCAAAGCCCTCCGAGCTATTTGTTTGTGTGCCCTTTGGGAGCTTGTCAAACAAAAAAAGGTAACTCTTGGCAGTTTTGATGGCAAAACTGTTAATTTCTGATAAGGTCTAAGAAAAATATTCAAACTCGACATCTCGACAATACACCTCTAAAAATAGGTAAATAGAAGAAAAATGGAAGAAAAAAAAATATTAATTCAAACCGCAACGTAATCTAAAAAATCACCGATCCATGGCCATTTAAATTTTGATTAGATTCTTTTCGTACTTCATTTAGATCTCGTTACACTTTAACTTAATTCAACACACCGTCAAATTGCCAAAATTTTGTAAAAATACATTTTCGACTCCAGGAAGCGGAAATAACGAATCGATCGATTTCTCCGCCTAACCCTGCGGGACTCGGTGCGGTGATGGTTTTAATTATTCTAATTAAGGTTCCACCATTATAAGTAGACAACAAAGGAGAGAGCTGTTTCGCCTGGCTGCCTGGCAGGACCTTGGAGATACCCAAGGTCCAGCCGGCGATCCGTGAAGAGCTCCGCATGTAAGATTTTCTGCACAAGATGCTATTATTTTTATTATAATCTTCACGCACAATTTATTTTATTTACCGAGGGGGATTGTAAAAACATTGTTTTTGTAAGCGTTCATGGATCTTAAATTTTTGCTATAAGTGCTTCATTAATAAATGCCTTTTCAAGGCTAAAACAATAGCCTTTTTGTTTCTATTACATAACTCTTCAATTATATCCTCCTTCATTTCTTTCCATTCCCTTTCTTATAATTTTTTTCTCGTTTCAATATTTTAATTGCGGTATTACTTTTATTTATATATGTTAAAGTTATTTTCTCCTTTTTCAATTACCAGTACATATTTATATATCCAGCTATGGATGTAGGTTATGCTTATGTTAGAAAATTTATATTTATGGATAATAAGAAAACGATTTTTGTACACGTTTCAAAATTACTCAATACTGCAGAAAGAGACCTGTGGTGTAAGATGCAAACGTGTGTAGTTTAATACTGCGTATATATTTGCGAACATGCTGTTGCTTTGCTCCTTTCCCATAATTCGTAGCTCGGTTCACAGGTCGCGCTAGCGTGTGTACAAGCAGTCTAAAGAAACTAGTATAATACCGACAAAGGAAGTGCTTGGATGGGCGACCACAAAGAATGGGGTCTTGAGTAACAAATAAAGACTGCCAGGGCGGAAGGTATGGAACATCTTCTATCTTGTGTCTTCCTGTTAGTACGTCGCAAGATTACTATTCGGAAAGTTTTTGTTTTCTACAAAAAAATTAAAGTACTAGATTTAAAAAAAAAACTTGTTTTGTCACTAACATCTCCCAATAAAATGCAGAAGTCCTCATTTTTTATTTAAAAAAATGATAAAATTAAAGAGGTCGTTGAGGAAAGCCTTTGGAAATGCCTGCCGTTTAGTTTTACAAGTATGCACACTAGTTCAAAATGGATCAATAACGCTAGATCTTTGGTGCAAATTTCATTAAAATACCATTCTAACACGTTCAAGTAAGACCCTGTTCAGAATTAAAAGGTTGCTTGAAATGGCTTTAGCCGTGTTTGGTGAGTAGGCAGGTACTCCCGCACCTTCTTATTCCCCATCTTTTTCCCCTCTTCAAAAAGGCTCACAACATATCACTGGATCCATCATTTGGACACTTGCTGTGTGAACAAATTGCTGTCATTTTCAAAATTTTAACTGCTTTGTCAAGAATTCCGACTATCCTAAATTATCCTTTATGGGTTAATAATTTTTTTAAGCCTTATAAAATTCAGCGGTGAAAAAAACTGAATTAATAAATATTACAAAAAAAATAACGTTTATTTATTTGTTAACGCCCTTTTTAGTGGGTTTTACATATGAATTGTAAAAATTACATACCTAGTATTTACTGTACATAACTAAGCCGCCTCAGTAACAACATTTTGTGTTTGTTTGGTAACAGATTGAAGATGTCCACTGACTTAGTATAATTACTTCCCTCCATTAGTTCCGATGGGCGAAGAGGAATAGGTACATATGCAAGTCGGTCCCAGAATTTTTGCACTGAAATAAATCCCGACCTCTAGTATTACGTAGTGGAATCCGAAAGCTTATCAATTCAAGCAATTCTGGACTATCAACTACATCATTTGAAATTTTACAGGGAAATCAGTGAAAATCCTTCTGTCTGTCAATTTAAGCATATTCATATTATTTAAAAGAGTGTTGTAGTTAAACATCATTGCTCGAATACCCATTTTAAGATTTATAAAACGTAACTTTTGTATTCTTCTAATAATAGCTAGTACATAATTGTACTATACTCTAATTTTTAAAACTGTGATGATGGTTTGCACAACAAATCTTTAGTTTTACAGCTTAATTCTTTTAATAAACTAATAAGATGTCCTGCTTTGCGCTTTTTACCTTACCGCCATTATGCGGACGTTAGTTAAAAGTAGCAGAGATTTAGAAATTCTAGGCCATTTCTAGGCCTCTCGAATAGGCATAACATTAAAAGACCGCAACATCAGCCACGCATAACCAATGTTTTCGACAGTCCAAGACCAATTTGTCATTATACCTGTCCAGTATCGCAGTATTGGCCAATGCCCAATAAAGGCTAAACGCTAACAGTCAAACAAACACACGTAAGTAAACCGCTCACTTTCTCACTATTCATTACGTCACAGCATCGGCGATGTCTTTGGACCAGGTTCAAGATAATTTGAGATTGACCAAAGATAATTGTGACCCGGGAAGTGATAGTCATAACTTAGAAATTAGAATTCCAATGAGACCTATAAAATGATCGAAGAACAATAGAAACCATAACAACTGTTACGGTTTTTGTTTCAACATTATCATCATCAAAGTAGGTTTAAAGGAAATGGCTATGGCAAGATATCTAAGGTTGCAGGTTTTATCAGGAACGTGTATTGTGTATGAACAGGAAATATAATTAAGATTTTAATGATTTAGGCACATTTATTATGTTATATAAAACCCTTGTCAGATGCCAACTTGAATATAACTCTACGTTATGGTCTCCCTTTTTCAATATTCATTCAGACAACATTGAAAAGATACAACGGAAGTTTCTAAGGTTCATAAACTATAAATTGCGTATTCCTATACTAAACATTGATTATAATTACCTCCTGGATAAATTTTCTCTGTTGAAACTTTCAGAAAGAAGAATAAGCACAGATTTAATACTGTTACATAAAATACTGCATTACAAAATTGACTGTCCAGAATTACTTCAATTTATCAATATCCATGTACCCAAAAAATCATTTCGACATTTATTACCCTTTTACTTCAATAACACCAGGACACTAGCTTATCAAAATTCTCCGTTTCCTAGACTTCACAGTCTCGGAAATAAATATTCTAATCTAGGTGATATATTTCATCTTAAAACCAATCAGTATAAATGTTGCATATTCTATCACTTTTATTCTTCTAGACACAAATAGATTTACATAATTTCTGCAGTTTTTTGTTTATATTGAATGTGAGACTTCTTATCATTTTTACATATGTACTTTTTATTTTATTATGTGGTTTTGTTTTTATATTGTATTACGTATTTTCTTTTCTCATTGTATTATATTTTCTTCATTGTTTTTATACTCAACTTATAAACTATAATGTAAAAGCCCATCAGGGCGTGTAATTGAACCAAAAAAAGAAGAAAATTCTACAATCGCAATCGAACGCATCTTTAAAAAAATAGGGTGTGAAGATTTCCTTGGTAACAATAACATCATAAATTCTTACAGTAACGCCTTAAAAAAGTGTATTACAATAAAGATGGCTACGAAAGAAGCTAAAGACAGGATCATCTCCCAAAAAAAGAAGACGGGATACTTCTCCGCCAAAGACATTAACCTCTCCAATTCTGAAAACCCTATCTACATTAACGAAAAGTTAACGCCACAAAATAAACAACTGCTCTGGCTAGCGAGAGCAACAAAGGCAATGGGTTACCAATATGCATGGACGAAGAACGGGAACGTCCTTCTACGCAAAAACAAGGATACTCCAATTATATATGTCAAAGACGCGAGCGACATACCACTTCAATAACCTGGACTCCCGTTTATACCTTCAAAGACGACCATCCGGACTCAATATAAATGGCTTCTTCAGAAGAAAACAACATCCCTGAAACTCACGAATGTGACAATTTTGAAGAAGTAAACACATTATTCAATAATATGTCGTTCAATTTACTAAACATGAACATTAGAAGCATTAGGAAACATTTTGATGAATTCTGTATCCTTTTAAATTCGTTATCCTTCCAAATTGATTTTATAGCACTCACTGAAACACAAATGCGCCAATGTGTTCCGTTCAACTTACCAAACTATACTACCTTTTCAATTCCGGCTAGACATACCTCTCATGATGGCATTACCATATTTTACAATGTACACTCCATATCCAACATTAATATAGACAACCCAAATTTCAAATATTCCAATGCTGCCCACGCAACTTTTACCTCCAAAGGGAAAAAATACTCAATTTTGACGGCATACCGCTCACCCTCTTTATCTACAAATCTGTTTACAGAAGAAATTAAAACTTTTATTAAAAACAATAGCTCTAACCATTTCGATTTTGCATTTTTTATGGGTGACATTAATATAAATATACAAAACGCCATACTAAATCCGTCCGCGAACGAATATCTAAATGTTATGCATTCCTCAGGATATCTATCATACATAAATAACACCACCAGACCTAATCATCCTAATGATACTTGTCTTGATCATATATTCTTAAAATCAAATAAAAATAACCAATTTAAATCCGCAACACTAAAAATTGACATAACTGACCACTATCCTACCTTCTACGGCCACCATACTCCAACTTTGCCCATCTCTGCTGAACCAAATAGTTTTAACAAAACATTTACTAAAATCAACTACTCAACTTTAAATACCTTACTGAACGAAGAATCGTGGATCGCAGTCCTATCTAATGATGACCCAAATTTAACTTTGAATACCTTTTATGAAGTACTTCAAAAACATATTCTAAAAAGTCAAGAACAAATAGCACCTCCAAAAAGTAAGCATAAGCACATAAAACCATGGATTACGCGTGGACTGATAATCTCAATACAACACAGAAACAAACTTTTCAAAATTTACAAAAACCTTGAAAACCATTGCACATCCATAAACGAAGCACAGATCCACACCAAACGGAATGAATACATTTTATTTAGAAACTACCTAAACACAATCATAAAAAAACGAAAACAACAATACTACTCTACACAACTACATAATGCTCAGAACGACTCAAAAAAAACATGGCACGTAATAAATGAAATTTCAAATAGGAACCAAAAGGTTGACAAAATTCCACAAAAAATCATTACTGATAATAACACAACCATTGAAGACGCTGAGAGCATCGCAAACAATTTCAACCACTTCTTTACAAACATTGCCTCAACCCTTATAGATAGTAACCCAAGTCTTAATATTCACTCAAATCAAATTCCTCCCGACCTTTTAGAGTCTAACGACACTACCTCTGAGCTTTCTACATTCAAAGAAATAACAAAACTCGAAATTTCAAGACAAATTGACAACCTTAAAGATAGGTCTGCAAAGGGCCCAGATAACATAAGCAATACCACCATCAAATCAATTAAAAAACACATAATCATTCCATTACATCACATTTTCAACTGCTGCATCAGACACAGCATTTACCCCAATAATTTTACACTCGCTCACATTATTCCAATACATAAATCCGGATCCCAATGTAAAACAGATAACTACAGACCAATAACCTTAACTTCACAATTTTCCAAGATCTTCGAAAAATGTTTAAAACGACAAATTATGAACTTTCTAGAATCTAACGCAATCCTTTCAGCTAATCAATATGGTTTTAGATCTAACCTGTGCACCGACGACGCTATATTTAGTTTAACCCAAAACATATATTCTAACCTAGACTCTAACAATAAAACTCTAACCATTTTCTTGGACCTAAAGAAAGCGTTCGACACAGTCAACCACAGAATTCTATTAAAGAAAATCTTTAACGTTGGAATTAAAAACAAAAGTCTCATGTTATTAAAAAGCTATATATTAAATCGTCAACAACGCACAAAAATAGGATCAAGCTTAAGCACTTATGATCTAGTAAAACATGGTATTCCTCAAGGAACTGTCTTAGGACCACTACTCTTTCTAATCTACATCAATGACCTATGCAATATTGTGATACCAGGTAAAATTCTCTCTTTTGCCGACGACACTGCAATCACAGTACAAGGTAAAACGTGGGAAGACACAATCAGTAAAGCCAATAAATGCATTGCAACAGTCAAAGATTGGCTAGATAGAAATCTTCTCAGCCTAAATTATGATAAAACTATTTTTATTCCCTTTTATAATTCCCATAAGTCATCCCCTAAAAATAACCTTAACTTGAAGTTCCATAATGTTAATTGTAACTTTGAGACATGCTCAAACTGCGAAGATGTAAAATTAGGAAAATATATCAAGTACTTAGGTGTAACTATAGACAGCCAACTCAAATGGACTTACCATATAGAAAAAACTGTAAATAAACTGAGATACTTAATTTACATATTCAAACGTATGAGCAATATCGTCAGTACAAGAACCATGAAACTTGTTTACGACGCACTGGTGCTTTCGTCCATTTCCTATGGAATAATCGCCTGGGGTGGAACATACAATAACCATGTAAAACCATTAGAAATTGCTCAGAAGTCCATCATTAAGGTAATGTACCAAAAGCCCAAGACATATCCCACCAATCAGTTATTTCAAGAAACCGAAATTATGGAACTAAAGCGGATCTACTGTACCCAATGTCTCAAATATATATTTACTCGTCCTAACAATTTCACTAAAAACACAAATCGCTCTAGCCAGAGACATAACACATGCGTGTTCACAGTGCCTCACTGCAAAACCAGGTTGGCCCAAAGACACATTAATTATATTGCCCCAAAATTGTTCAATTCCCTACCTCACTCCACCAACATGTGTCAAAATTTGAACGAATACAAAAAAAATGTTAAAATCTGGATAAAAAATAATTTGGAACTGAGTAATTTTTTTCTGTAATTCAAACTAACAGCTTCCAAATTGCTAAAATATTCCATGTCGTTCTGAATATTTAGAATAAAAAAAGGAAATGTAAATGTATTTTTGTAAGGGTGTAAATATGCGATATAAATTCTTAAATATTTTATTATTGAAATATGTATATATCCAAATTTAAAAAAAAAAATAAACTCCAGTAAAATCAATCATGTTGATTGATCTCTATAGCCTCTATACATATATATATATATATTAAATTTTATTTTAACTACCACTGTTATCCACATAATATAATACCCACACACAGGCTTCGCCTTCGTGGGATTTTTTTTGTTACTTATATATATATATTTTTTTTGTTATTATGTATTTACTTGTTAAATGTACCAAAAAAAATTTGCTAATAAAAAAAAATAAAAAAAAAATAAAAAAAAAATAAAATAAAAAAAAATAAATAAATAAATAATTTATTGCGTTTTTTTTCCATTTTAAATTGAGTATTCCAACAATTTTGTTGAACTACAGTAACGCTCTTTTATTATTGTTTTTTTTTTCACATTGGCTTCACATACATAGAAGACATTGAAAAAAATAAATATTGAATGTCAAAATATCTCCCTCAACCAGTCTCTCCCGATCCGGTTTGCCACCGCTGGTCGGCAGACGTATCCGCCGCAAGATTCGGAAAAACCTCACCATGAGCCTGGGAACGCCTGCCAAGTCACCAAATGTAGCGAACCACTTGGGGTGACCTATGTCAAAGGTGTAGGTTATCCAATAAATGGTTCCATACCCACCTTCCAAATTGTGTGAATATGCTTAGATTGGCGGATTTTCACCAGCTTAGTATTTTCATATAAAATTTCCAATGGTACATTTGATGCTCGTGTTAGTCCAGAATTGCTTGCATTGGTAAGCTTCCGGATTCCACTACGTAATACTAGAAGTCGGGATTTGTTTTAGTGCAGAAATTCTGAGACTCGCCATATGTATTTCTCATTGCCTAGAATACCAACCGAGTGAAAAATTACACAGAGTGAGTCGACATCTCCAATTTATAATCTGATATAGTCATATCTTGGTACATAAGGTGTTTCCAATAAAAGTCTGTGTTTTTCAATCCCATAATTTGACTTGCCTGTCTTCGTATCTGATGTCACTTCTGTCTCTCTCACGTGCCCTTAAATCACCACTTATTTGATCATGTTTACATTTTCTGAGACTTAAAAGATTTTTATCACCGAACGGAAGCTGAGAACAAAGAACCATAGAAAGAGTCATCCTGTATCCTGTCTCCTTGGTAGAGGTATAAACAAATAGTGTAATGTCACTAACATAAGACCAACGTAGCCGAAATTTCTGTCACAATCTCCATTTTCAAAGGCCGACAGTGTTGATCATGTGACATGTTACACGACTATCGGATAACAGATAACAGGCTTCAAATAACATCTAATGGTGGCCTTAGTTAGGGAAGAAAAGCAGAGTTCGTCCACAGACGAGATGGTCCTATGGCTTAAAGAGAGGTATATAGAAATAAAATAAATAATAAATAAATATCAGATAGATGATGACTTAAAGAAAAGTACTTCAGATAGATGATGACTTAGAGGAAAGTATTTCAGATAGATGATGACTAAAAGAGAATTATATCAGATCGAAGATGACTTAAATATAAGTATATCAGATCGACGATGACTTAAATAGAAGTATATCAGATAGATGATGACTTAGAAGTATTTCAGATAGATGATTACTTAAAGAGAAGTATTTCATATAGATGATAACTTAAAGAGAAGTGTCAGATAGATGATGACTTAAAGAGAAGTATTTCAGATAGATGATGACTTAAAGAGAAGTATTCCAGATAGATGATGATTTAAAGAGAAGTATATCAGATAGATGGTAAGTTAAAGAGAAGTATATCAGATAGATCATGATTTAAACAGAAGTATTTCAGATATATGATGATTTAAAGAGAAGTATATCAAATGGATGATGACTTAAGGAGAAGTATATCAGATAGATTATGACTTAAGGAGAAGTATATCAGATAGATGATGATTTAAAGAGAAGTACATATATGTATCAGATAAATGAAAGACGATAAGAGATGTAAAATATAGATACAATTGATAAGTTTTTAACAGCTGGGGCGTTTTGGGGCCAAATCTTGGCAATTTTGCAAACACCCTCAAGCGTTCGCTGGTTAAAATGTGACCAATTTTTTGCGTCCAAAAATGAAGTTTTCAGCTTTCTATACTTTGAATTTTGTTATTCATACAAAAAAAGAAGAAATCGTTCTCGTATATTTATAATATTAATATTATATTTTGTGAAATTAGAACTTTCTTATTATTAGACCTCGGACTCTCGATGGGGCTTTGATTTATTGCTTTAAAAATTCCGGGCGCATGGCTGCACTAGGAATTTATTTTAGCAATCAATTCCAATTAGTATATCCTATGCACTCACCCTTCACTTATTAAATTAACAGTCGTGAATTTAATAAGTGAAGGGTGAGTGCATAGGATACACATAGGCAGTTTAGTTTCAAGCATTGAAGGTTGCGGTTAATAATAGATAATAATAGCAATTTTGGACACCGAATTACCGGTAAGAATTAACGGTAGCTACCCCCCCGAGAGGAAATTTTTATTTTTATTTTTATTATGAATACCGAACAAGAGTCCCAACTGCTCCCGTTGGGAGCCTGTGATTCAAAAGCATCCCCAATCGGGGTATGTTGTGAAGGTAGTGCGGAGGTGGTGAGGAGAAGGAGATAGGGAACAGGAAGGCGGGTAAGTACCTGGCTATTCATATCTAGTCACCAAATACTGCTAAAGCCATTTCAAGCAACGTTTCAATTATGAATTGTGGCCGTTTACCAGGGCGATACTGAGAGTATCTTTCACTCTGAAACGTTCCGCAAATATACTATACATATATTATTTTTATGCCAAAAAACTAGGCTCAGAATTTTTTTTTTGAGCACCACGAAACGCTTTTTTATAATATATACTAGTGTTTTATTCAACAATTACTGCTTTTTTATTTTTTTCCACCTGCAAACAACCAACTTTATTTATATGAGAAAGGCTTTGTAAGTGCTAAATTTCTTACTAGGTGGCGTCGAGACAAATTATGTCTACATGCAATCATTGTTGCATGAAACACTAGTATATATTGAATAATTTGGCGGGTAGGAGATAAGCCGACGTAGTTCAGTGGTCAGAGCATTTGACCGGAACTCAGAAACATGCGGGTTCAAGTCCTGTTATTAATTATTGCTTATAATAATTTTAAAAAATACTAATTTCCCCCATGAATCCCATCGGGGAACCATCAAAATAAGCAAAAATTATGTTAATGATGTTCTTCATCATCTACAGTTAAAATATCTCAAAATTTTGAGTTGAGAGGACCAAAATAAGGCCATCGTTCAGTTGGACCAAAATCAAACGCATTATGCAAACTGTAGATTGCAAGATTCGTTCTCGGCCATTTAGGCAATGGTTTAATTCCGATTTAACGTGAAAAGGGGAGGTTTGATATGGCGACCAAATGGATGTTATTACATAGCTTATTTGGCAAGTGAACCAGAAATGGTTGAGTCCATAACCTGAGCCAAACCATCAATTATTATTGTGTGTAATTTGTGACACTTGCTGTTGTATTATGGTTGTTTTTTTTAAACTGTCGATTGCCGAATGAATGTGAGAAAATCTGATGTAATGGATAATGACTTCTTTTATATTAAAGATAAACAAAGCGTGTTTTGAACGTGTCTGTTGTACCAAGAATAAACTCAATTTCTCTTTTTTTTTGCAATTGATCAATCTTTTTCAAACATCTAAAGTATTTCTTGATCAAATAATCAATTTCATAGGATTTTATTTTTATTTTTACAACTCCTACAATATTTTCCTTCGGGCCCTATATCTTTGGGGATGCAGTGATGAGAGTGCTTTAAAGGAAATGATGAAGACAGTTCTGGAAGGGAAAAGGGTATGTGGGGTGGGTAAGAATCTGAGGCACAGTGAGTAAGAATCCAGAAGTGACGGACATATGAATCCAACCCTTCCACTGCAGTGCAAGGCAATGGGTCGAGAGATCAAAGGGTCTCCCTCATCTGGCCTTTCCCGGCAGACACATCCATAGCCAAGAAGACCACTGTTTAAGAAAACCTATAGAGGTGTTGGTTATCCAATGAATTGTTGCCGGAGCAGAGGCATCCATACACGTCTCCCAAAATCTTGGAGTTGAAAGATCTTAAATTTTTTGGCGACCTACCTTTCGTTCACATTCTTAATAATGATAAATGTCTTATGGAGAACCTAAATGAGCAGGAGATCTTCGTAAGATTCCGTAGTTAACAAAGACTAGGATGAACACGTGAACAATCATGATTGAATGAAGATGCCTCAGTGGAAGCGATTTGGAGATATACAGAGGAAGGGATGCGTGGAAGTGTGAAAGAAAATTGGAGCAGAGTGAGAAGGTCTGAGTACTGGAGAATGAAGACTTGAAGAATGGCAAGGGATAGCTGCCGCTGCAGAGCATTTATAGAAAAGACCAAATCCCACCATGGGTTTTAGCACTGTGGTAATGAAGATATATAACTAATTAGATATATAAGATATTAACTATTAAAAAAGTCCGTGTTTAAACAATTGGTCTTTTCGGCCTCTTGTTGACATCAATGTTTAGTAGCAAATCTGAAGTGGTACGAGTAAAAGAAGAAAGCGAGATGATGTTGATGTTAATCTTGGCTTACTATTTATAGTATTTTACAGCACTCACTGTGAAATCACCACCTGAAGGAGCTTAGAAAAATTCGTGTGAAGAGTTTTTTTTTCCTGCTGAGAACAGAGTTACTCTCAGTATCGCCCTGGTATAAGATCACCATTCAGAATTGAAACATTTCTTTAAATGGCTTTAGCCGCATTCAGTGACAGGATCTGAATAGTCATGCACTTTTCCACCTTCCTCTTAGCCATACCCATCCCCTCCCTACTACCTTCATCCTCACAGGTTCTGACTGGTTCCAGACGGGAGCAGTTGGGACTCTCGAGAGGTATTCATATAAAAAAGACAGATACTTTTCAACCTTACGATTTCCCATCTTCCTCCGTTCCCCACTCCTTTCAACGTCACAACAAACCCCAAAAGGCTATGATAAAGTCCCACTGGCTTCGGACAGTTCGAATTCTTGTATCAGGTACCTCCCCACCTTCTTCATTCCCCATCTTTTTCCACATCCCACTATCTTCAGTCTCACAACACAAATTGGGGATGCCGTAGTCTCACTGGCTCCAGACAGGAGCTGTTCGGACTCTTATATGGTGTTAATATATAAAAGCTCATTTCCAAATCAATTTGAGTAATTATAAATGCCACAACATCCCACCTAGTAAATTCCATACCTTCTAGCAGAGCAACGAATAGTTAACATGAAAATGTTTCAGTGATCGGATAACAAGAGTAAAAATTGCAAGCGAAATCGTGAATGTTTAATTATTTAACCCACGCTTCATTACACTCAGTGGTGCCATCTTCCGCGATACAGAAACGCTCGTGCATAAACTACTCAAAATGCATAATTTAGAATGGTTTACATTGGAAGGTACTTTTCCGGATTTCACAACACGCATTAGATTGTTGTAAATCAATCGAGGTGTTACAAGACAACATTGCTTGTTCTAACTTGAAACAGGGTTCTAATTTTAAAAAAAAACATGTTTTAGTATGAATCGATCACATATTTACTTGTTCTTGTTACGGGTGATTCGGCATATGAATCATAATAACCTCTAATCCTTATTCACATGTTTGACAGAAGGAAGACGAGGGGGGGACGTGCTAACTGACAGATATCAAACATGGCGGAAACATCGGGAACCGTAAATCCATCAAAATTTACTTACTACTGTCAGAATTTTTTTTTATCATGGTTTACATTTTTAGTTAAAATACTTGGCCGTGACTTTTAAACGTTCTGGCGCCCTTATTAGATTCATAATCTACATTAAAATTGTTAGAACATTGTGACATTTAAATTTAACAAATTAGTTTTTCTTTGAGATTCGTTCATTATCTTTTTACAATAGCTCCACAAAGGAGGTCCCTAGGAAAATATTTTTCCTCAGGACCTATATCATCTTTGGGGATTCTGTGTGGAAGGTTTTTTAATGGAAAGGAAGTAGATGAAATTCTGGGAAAGATAAGGTTTGAGGGGTGGGTAAGAATCTGGGGGTCAGTGGGTCCAGGAGTCCAGAAAGTCCTTAGTCTTAGTCCAAGAAAGACCCTCCACACAGCATACTCAAAGATGACATAGGCCCTGAGGGAAATTATTTTCCTCAGGGCCTCCTGTGTGGAGTTAATGTAAAAAAAGGAGTGATGGACATATGAATAAATCTCACCCACTGTGATGCGAAGCGATGTTCCAAAAGAGTTTTGCTTGAGTGTGCACAAGGGCTCCCTCAACCAGTCTCTCCCGATCCGGCCTGCCACGCAGCTGGTGGGCAGACGCATTCGCCGTGAAGACCCGGGTTAACCTCACCCTATAAACCCGGGCATCCCTGCTAAGTCTCCAAGCGTAACGAACCACTTGGGGTGACCTATTGCAGAGGTGTTGGTTATCCAACAAATGGTTAAATGTTATTGTGAAACAACGCCATTAATTTTTACTTGCGCACGCCGGGATGTGATCCCGCGACTTCTGATGGCTAATTGAGAGACTTACCCCTCGACCACGGAAGCCGTGGACTTGATTTATTCGAAAAATTTGTTTATTATAAATTAAATTGAAGGGAATAACCCTCAAAGGTTACAAAAAGAAAGTTTTTCTTGTAAAAAATTTAAATAAATTCGTTCGAAAAAGTTACACAACCGATTTTTTTTTCTATTTTTATCGTATTTTGTTCATTTTCATAGTAATATTCTTTTCTTAAGTCGAATAGAAACTTTGAAATATGCATCTGTCTGAGCTTTAACATAATTAACACAAATGCATCATGCTTAAAGTCCGTCATCATAATCACTGAAGCATTCTCGATCAAACGTATATTGGAGACGTTTTGTAATGATGACGGGAAACCGGACACCACAGAAAACACTAATGACGATTTTGTCGGACTTTGCGCGGTATCCGATGTCTTCGGAACCTTTTATTTATCTCCCGGCGTTGACCGAGGAAAGTGGTAAGTAGTTGGGTTCGTGGACCGTCAGCACAGAGTTAACCCTATCAGGTCTGACTGATACGATCGTGCGGGTCAGTAAAAATATTCCTTTTAGCGGGTTCAGACGATTCAATTTTTAGTTGATCAACTGGACACTTGAAAGCATAATATTGACTAGTGTGAACCTTCTTTCAACAAAGTTAAACAAGTTTTTTGAAGTGAAACTTCTATAGCCCTGTTGTGATTTGGAATTCGGATGAAACGGAAATGACCCACCTGCATTACAGCATCATTACAGCACCTTCGAAGCATCAAACTCCTATTGGTTGAGATAAAAAACGGAAACGACGCTAGGTCTGCGCTCATTGGCCGCTTTGATTACGACCTCACTTTTCAAGGCTCCTTGGTTTTTCATTGGTTGAGATTGTTTTGGTAAAGTTAAGTTTCGCTTCTACCGCATGTTAACTACACTCGATTTTTTTTATAAACAATTTTTGTCATTCAATAATAATTGATCAATTAGAATCGAAACCTTCTGAATTACCCATAAAAGATCGTGTGCATTACATTGACGTGAAGGAAGCTATAAAATAAATGTTTAGAAATGCATAACTTCTCAGATAGAGTCGCCAAACACGGCTAAAGTAATTTCAGAAAAAAATTTCGATTACGAATAATTATAATTGTGGGTTCGTGGGGTTGTCTTGGCGGCGGATGTGTTTGCCCATCTTCTGCGTTGCGGAATGTATTGGGAGAATTTAGTTGAGGAAGACCTTTTTAATCGCCTTGCACCGCAGTAGGAGGGGTGGATTCATACGCCTGTCACTCCTGGATATATTGACCCCCAGATTTCACCCACCCTTTTATCTTTTTCCTTCCCAGAACTTCCTCTCCTTCTTTTCCCTAAAAATACCCTTCGTACAGCAATCCCAAAGAAGACATAGGCCCTAGGTTATATCATTAAACAACAAAATCATCAATCAGTGCCCAAACCTAAATTCAGCCTATTATAATATTTATAATAGTTGTGTGTGTTTATGTATTTAAACCTACTTTGTTATGTATCTTGCATCTATAAAATATGTATTAAGAACGAACATATTATTAGTTTAATAGCCGTCAAAAACGGTTTTTACTACTAGGCCCTGCGGGCGGCTTTTGGTTCGGCTTCACCCAATGACCAAATTCAAACAAGTTGTAAAGAAATGGATTATAAGTACTGGTCGTCACACTATTGCAAACATCTGTAAAATAAACTACAAATAGACAGAAATATCCATCTACATACGTCCTTACCCATTTAAAACAAATTAAAATCATAAAATCCTAAATAATCTAAATCCATAAATAGATTTGACAGGATTTACTACTGTACTGTATCTCTTCCCTCATTTATAAGAAAACTCTCTTTATGTGATTTACCCGCACTTTCAATCATCTTTATGTTTAATTGTTAATTATATTACTCTTATATATGATATGTAATTATGTACCTCTACGCCTGTCTCAACACAGGTATACCCTAGCGAGACAGGCATCGAATAATATATTGTAAACATCACGTATATAGATCAATAAAAAAAAAAAAAAAAAAAAATTGTGTTGGTGACCGTTTTATATATCCAATACAAACTAATTCCAAAAAAAAGCCTGTTCCTCGGATCCACTGTAGCTAGTCACCGGGACAAAGTAACCAAGACAGAGCAATGACGTTATACATATGTGATATATAGCCACTTGACACAACATCTTTTCGTATCCGAATAGATACCACATATAGTGGGTATGATAAATACGCCTCTCCTCTAACATATTCACAAATTCGTAGCACTTATACCTAGGTGGGAGACGTCCCCGTCCGACCTGCTGACGGAAGTAGCGACATCTTGTGTCGAATTCTTGAATTCGAAACCGTAGTATAACTGTAGCTTTGTGTGAAATTCCACGTACACAGATGTTATTTGTGGCGCGGCGCGTATGGCATGGCGTCCGACATGCACTCGTAGCTGGGTTCTGAAATTCAACCACGCAGAAGCTACGGTATTAATACTGTTCGATGTTCAATTTTATGCTATCCGCACTCCAAAAACTGTTTTTTTCTTTCTTTCTCTTTTATTGTACATTGTTAAAATGCACCTCTTCACCTGGGTACCACGTGTTATACCCATTTCTGTCTTATTTTTGTATGTTTTTGATACCTGTATGCACCTAATTATACAGATAAGAATTAATTAATTACAATTATACATCATGTAATAGTAATAATGTAGAACATGTAATAATACGTAAAAGTTCAAAAGGGCTTATTAATAAATATATTATATTATTAAAAAAGGACGAAATTCGAAAAACAAAAATATTTTGATTCTAACCCGCGCGTTTGTATCAGTCAACCTCAAAGGGTTAACGGTTTACATAATGGCGGGAACGGCAGCCTTAACAACTTCCTTTATGTTTGTGTTATGCAATAAAGCGGCTGCCAGATCCATCATTAATAATAATGTCTCGGGTAATAAATAAATAAGTTGGGAGTCGCCGGCTTTTAACGGTATTCTGTGCAAACTTACAATTTACCACACTTACCAGGGAAATAATAATGTGATTTAATAGTCGATAATTTCCCTACTTTGATAGCGGTATTAAGAGGGAATAATCAGATAAAACCGGAAATATATCATTTTATATAAAATTTTAGACGTAATGACCCTCTTTTCCACAAAAAAATTTAAATTGATTTCGAAAGACTGTTTATTTATCAGGTAAAGTTACGTTTTAAATTATGAGAAAATGTATTTATTTTTAGCATAATAAGATTTTACCGTAGGTCGTTGGCAGATTTAAATGGCGTTTTTAAATTTTCGAACACAATTTTGTATTATATAACATACATTTCAAATCATATAATCATGCAGTAAAATAAATCCATAAATTATCTGGGAAAGTTATGTTTCCGAATTTTAATTTTAGTTTAAATAAAATCATTTAAAAAAAGATCCGCGCACGTGAATTGTGACGAAAATAATTCAGTTTGTGTATTTATTTACGGTCTTACAAACTAAAATATTTAAGTTTTTTTTGCATTCTTATTTTGCTTAGACATTATTGAAAAATTATAAATACTTATCATCAAAAAATTATTGCAAAAAGTACATAATTTGAATAGGTAGTTTTATCATTACGCCTTTCAGAATTTTTTTAATGTAGGTATAAATTATAGCAAATTTTGAATGAAATAAAATCGATATTAAGTTATTATTTCGAAAATCTGGTACGGAGAATAATTAATATTTCTCATTGGAACCACCCTGTACGATCTTAAGAACATCTTTCGACGAAATTTGATAACATTAAATTGTTATCTATGAAAAGGAATTAAATAAAACCAATATTATTTGAGGGCCATATTTGCAAAACTGACTTATTTGAATTTTTGAAGTAAAACTTCAGTATCGAAAAAGCGACAACAAAAAGAGACAAACCCATACATTTATGGGATTTAGCCTGCGATGAGATAGAATAATCTGTCTCCTCTTTGTGCGGTGCTTCGTACCCTCCCCACTCTTATCTTCTTTAGTTTTCTGAAGGTTTCACTTTTGTTGATCGCCAATTAAATTGTCATCAAATGTGGTTGTATCAACCGTCCCTGACTTAACAATTATCCCTACATTATTGTTCCTCTCATTTCCCCTTTCCCTTCTAAAGTTACACCATTTCCTTGACTTGATCATGCCCATTTTCCGAGGCCGGAAAAATGGCTAAAATTTCTTAACCGACGGATTTGTCAAAAACACTATAATTATTAGTCATGTGAAATATGAAACACCCATATCCGATTATATCGTATGTAAAAAACAATATTTTAAAGGAAATTAGTAATAGATAATAAAGGTACTCGTAGTTCCTACACACGACGAACCTAGTTGCATAATCTTTAAAGTATAATTAGTTAGTAGGTAGAAAAACAGAAGTAAGCATTATATTGCAATTTTTTTTAAATTTTTGAAATGATAACTTTACATTATTTTAAAAACATTATTATTTGATAATATGGAAATAACTGGGTGCTTGTGTAGGTACCCGTGTTGAGAACCCCATTTTAAAATTTAACTTGCTGACCCGGCCACGAGTTGCTGTGGCTATCGAAACAAAACGCCATCTACCGCATGGTAACAAACCTTTTAACTTACACCGCCACTTGTTAATTTGCACACCACATACAGACATCTCAACATATTTCAACCTATTTACACAAAAACCTTGAAAAATTATGTTCCTAAACCTTCCTCATGAGAATCACTGTATCTATTGGTGAAAACCGCATGAAAATCCGTTCAGTAGTTTTTGAGTTTATCGCGGACAGACAGACAGACGCGGCGGAGGACTTTAATTTATAATACCTATTATTAATAATAAATTGAAATAGAATTATTTCATAAAACAAAATAAAATCATACGCTGTTTCCCTTTCTCCGTGTTTCTTTGTCTCCGTCTCTCCGTTTGGCTTTCTCCAGGTCTATCTGCCTCCCTGTTTTCTTTTCTCCAGGTCTCTGTATCTCTCTAACTCTCTGTCTACATGTATATATATCCCTCTATCTCTCTGTTTCCCTTTCCCCATGTCTCTCTGTCTCCCTATTTCCCTTTATCCAGGTCTCTGTGTCTCTCTAACTCTGTCTCCCTGTATCTCTATCTCTCTGTCTCCCTAAATCCAGGCCTCTCTGTCTCTGTTTCCCTTTCTTCGTGTCGCTCTGTCTATCTGTTCCCTTTCTCCTGGTCTATATTTTCCTTTCTCCATGTCTCTCTGTCTCCCTGTTTCTCTTTCTCCATGTTTCTTTGTCTTCCTTTTCTCCAGGTTTCTCTATTTTTCTAACTCTCTGTATAATTGTTGTCTCCCTCTCCCCCTGTTTCTCTGTATATGTATATTACTCTATATTTCTCTCTACCATTCGCAGACGAAGATACCATGGCAACACGACACACGTCACGATTAAAAAAATAAATAAAAATTGATGGAGAATATTAAATTTTATTTTACGATCGATAATGAGCATAAACGTACATAATTTGAAAAAAAAAAACGATACAGATTTTTAAGATCTAGGGCGGTTTAAAACCACCGTTATTTCGGTCCGTACATAATTACAACTTTGCAGTTAAAGATTCCACGAAATTCCATAAATTTACCAACCACTGCGTGCAACTATTGAGGTTTAAAACACGAGCCAAAAAAATAAACTACAATTCACTTCAAGTTCCCCATTCCAGCAAAGAAAATTACACAATTTGTCACATAACAGAATAATTACATTTCTCGAGAATGCGGTATAATTATTAATTGATCGGTGTTACGTAGAGTTGTGGTTTTATTGTAAGCTATGTTTCTTTGCAAAACACGAAGCTATCAGTGGTTATGTAAGCAAATTTGTTATTTTCTCACTTCAGTTGGATGTTATGAATAAATTAAGAATTTAATATAGACGTCTTCTATGTATACAAGAGAATTAAGGGACATACTTGACTTACTTTAACTTCTGATGCAATTTTTTTCGCTTTTCAGAACTGCTCAAATAGGTCTCCCTTATTATAAATAAGATGTAAGCGGTGTTAGAAAAAAATCCACGCTTTATATGCAAATCTAAAAACAAAAAATTATTAAAATTTACACCTTTATGAAACCAAAGATTCGAAACCGGAATTTGAAAAAAAATTATGAAACTTTGGGGATTTTCTTATTAATTTATTTTTACATAATATGAAGAAAAAGTGAGTCGTGTGAGTGAACATTTATAATACACTAGCGATTTCCTGGCATGAGTAGCAATGCTACTTAATAAAGACATTGTTTTTCCCTGCGTGTCCTTTCCCATTCATCTCGTACCTCTTCTGCCGCCCCTTCCCCATGTCCTTCTCCTCACGCGTTCCCCCTCCACCTTCCCCGCCTTCCCTCTCCCGCGTTCCATATATTCATTCCCGGTACATTAAGTTTTCAAACAGCTCCCGTGACACCTATTACAATTTTTTTTTATTCAAATTTTCATGTATTACAAATATCAATTGTTGTTTATTATAAGAAAAATCAACCAAATTTTGTACCTAACATTCTTACTTACAGTACTTCAAATAAATTCATTAATTTAAAGAGTTTATACGAAATTTTTATTTTTATTAAACAATCGATGGTTTGCAAAATGTCATTTTCAAATTGTGACATTTTTGAAAGTTTCGTAATGATTAAAAAAACTTTTCAGATGTATTCTCATGTGGTTGTAATAATCCATAAAACTTCGTGAGGGTGAAAATAAGGTGTTTTTGAAACATTTCCTATTCTTACGAGTAATATAGTAATCCATAGAAAACTCACACCTTTTTATCAATAGACTCAATGATAAAAGAACAAAATGTATAATACTGTAAAAAAGTATATTGATTAATAAACGTTTTTATTATTATTATTATTATATATACATACCTACACATAAGCAAGCATATTTTGATTTTTTAATATAGAGATTTGTCTAATAAAATATTTACATGTTCTTTTTTTTCACCAACTTTAGTTAGAAAAACGTAAACAGATCAATTTTTAAAACTTTTTTATATTTGCATTCAATATTTTGAATTTCGATTTATAAAATTTGAAAGCGTTTTTTATCACCTTTCAAAAACAGACTTTAGTTTTCGGATACGTTCAGAAATATTCCATTTGTTTGAATTTTATTGAAAAGCGGAAATATTTTGATCCTCTGATAAAATATGGACAAGGCCTGAGGGGTCAAGAAAAGCAGATGCAAATTGCAATAATTAATTTCTGTTTTAATTTTTTTTTAAATTGCAGTATCCGCATTCCTGACCCTATCTGACAGTGTATTATATCTTCATGTCACATCCTTCAAACGGTGTCATTTCTAATCCATTCAATCGATACGCTTTCTTTCTTTTTCTGCCAAGAAACTTTACGCACTTTCAAACTATCCACCACACCTAACTTTATAATGTAGCACCATTTCTGAATATACAAGTGACTGAATGCCAATAATAATTTATCGAACAGTGATCTGATTAAATAATTATCTTAACAAGAACGCTGAATCTTTAATCGACGAAAGATTGTATGCACGGCTCTTGATATTACCTGACTCAATTATTTGATTTACTTGATCGTGCCATGGAGGCGTCCCTTTCGTGCCTTCCTGAAAAAGAATGAAGAAATTTTAAGCAGCGCTAACTAACCCATTTGAAAAAATCAGTCTATTCGTAAAATGAAACTGTATTTTTTGCACAGCTGCATCGTTATGTTATTGATCGAATTGTTAACAACTCTCTTCACTAAACGGTAGTATAGGTTAGGTTAGGCTAGGTTAGGTTAGGTTAGTAAACCTTTAGTCTGAAGGAGTCTGAAGTAACCTAACCCAGGTTTAGTCTGAACTAACCTAACCCAGGTTTAGTCTAATCTAACTCAAGTTTTAGTTTAAATCTAACCTAGGTTCATTCTGACCTAACCTAGGTGTAGTCTGACCTAACCTAGGTTCAGATTAACCTAACCTAGGTTTAGTGTAACCTAACCTAAGTTTAATCCAACAAGTTTAGCAACTCATAATTAGTCAACAAAAGTCTTTATCTTTAACCTAATCTAACAGATAGAGCTATGTGGGATTAGATAATGGAACATTAAAAAATAAGTTGAAAGCATGAAAAATTTGCAGTTGTCGTATTTCAGATTGCGGCTTGCACTTTTTGATTATGTTTATTTATTTTAAATACTGGTAAATTTTCATTAAATTTGATTCCAAGTTTGTGAAATGATGGATAGGTGCATGTGTGGTAGTTAAATATTTTTATATAATAATATATCCTACCTAGTTGCTCGATTTGTACATTGAAGTAAATAAAATGCAGGAGTCCACAACAATCTAAATCGGTTCTAAACAAAAAAAATTAAGGGAATGCATTTTAAGTGTATTTAGTAAAAATGAATAGTTTACGTGTTGAATGGATTTGTGAAATTTAAAGTTAATAAATCATAAAAGTTTGTGCTATACACGTTCAATATTTCTGATATGAATTTTATAGTATGGGGACCACACTATTGAATTGTATTCTAACAAGCTGCGAACTAACGATAAATATATTATTTTTATAACTTCCAACGAATCGAGGTCTTTGGTAGTTCTGATTATAAATCCTAGTGTATTCATGCTTATGATTTTGTAGTTTTGGAAATTTAATTGGGTGCCAAACATAACTTCAGGATCCCTAATTTCGTTGATTTGTATATTTAGAGCGTTTTCGCAAAATGTTGATGTCTTACATTTACGTTAACCACTGAAACGCTTTTTGCCGAATTTCGGCACCATTTACAAAACCTAAGTTTACTAAATTGCCGAATTACAGTATTTTAGTGGATGTTTATAACAAATTTGTGCACCAGTGTTAAAACAATGGAATGAGTAATGCATTCAACTGTTTCAACGTGTTTCAAAATTAAAATTTCAGTGATTATTGATAAAACAAAATTTTGTGGTTATGTTTTTGACATATTTTTCCGATCGTCGTGTGTTTTCGAAAATGCAATATTTTCTATAAATAAACTAATAATCGAGTTAATTGGTATTGGGGATTTAAGATAATTGATGTACCTGTTTGATGTAGGTACTACAGCTATTTTTGGTGAGTCTTTTAAGAATTTCATTTTATTCTTATTAAAAGTGTCGCAATTTTTCGAATAAATTTGTGTCAAAAATTATTCAAAGGGAACATTCAACAGTTCAAAGCATATCAAAATTCAGTTTTCTTATGTACATATGTAGATTGTGATTGTAAATTAGTCCATTTAAAAGAAACCTAATAGAAAATATTCAATGTGGAGGGAAATTTGATCTTACTAGGCGAGTTTAAAGGGAGGCAATACTGATAATAGTTCCGTTTTGAATGTTTACGATTTTATAATATTATTTTTATAAATCCTAGGAATATGTGATAAACAACCAAAGATAGGTGAATTCATTGACTATATAGAACTGTGATCAGTTTGTATGCCTCCATATTAAAATTCGGAGGTATGATTTTTTTTAAGGTTGGCGGAAAATATTCAAAACGGTCATTAAAATATCACGAGCAATCCGAGGAAAAAAATTAAAAAACGCGCCGTCGCTCCAGTGGTTAAATTAAATTTAGATGACAACCAAATTTTTAGTAACTGAGCAGGAAGATTTTTACGTGAAGCATGTTAACTACATTGTCGATTGTTGTTGTTTTTTTACTTACTACCACGCCGCACTCTCAAAGCAATTCATACAGTGACTTATACCTTTCTGTATCTGGTTGCAGTCGTGGATGCACATACTGCAACACATCATACAGCACTCCACAATGCACTACATGGTGCATGGTGCACACAGCAATGTGACAAGTGCTCCTGCAGTGGCACAGTATTCCGTGGCGAGTAGTCCATTCACGTCTCACTCAGTATGTGTAAACACGCTTCAATAATGTCACCACAAGACGTGCCAACTGTTTATGGGTACGTACGTTAAACACTACCTACATACACTATGTATGTTTTTTTGTGTATTTTTATTTGTTTTGAAAAGAGAATAGCGATCGTCCAGTTGATAAGTCAGTTCTTAGTCAGTCATTAGTCAGTCATCTTGCAGCTAAACTATATGAAATACACACATTTTGCAAATAACTCGATGAAACGAAACTGAAACTCGACGAAACGAAAAATAGCGACACTAAAAATAGACAAACACATACAACTGTAAGATTTAGCCTGCGTTGGAATGAGATAGTTTAATCGGTCTCCTCTTTGTGATGTGCTTCTTAGCCTTCCCATTCTTGCCTCCTTTAGTGTCTGTTTGAAGGTTTTCACTTCTACCGCGTGTGAATTGCACACTTTAATTTTTTATACAAAATTCATAACGCCAGAGCTCATTTTTATATATAGAAACTTTGGCGGGAGTGCGCACAACAAATCACCAAAGTTTCACTCATGTTTACAAATAAAGAAGATAGCAGTGAAATACGATTTTTATAGAAATCTGCACTTTTTTTCGAGATTGATAAAATTTGGCACACTTCACCTACAAAACAAGAAGAAGATCAATGTCCTACATTTGATTTCGAAAAACTGTGCGTAAAGCCCGGGCAACGCCGGGGACTTCATCGAGTTACCTATAAAATTGGCTGGTAATTTGATGTAGTTATTTTGCTGTTGTTTTTCTGGTTGAGTGGTAAATTCCTTAGTGCGGTTTGTAACAGAAAACAGAATAACTTTCTCTTCGATAATGTTGAATGGTTTTAAATATTAATTTATTGGAATCTTTTAGTTTTATAGTTCGTAAAACAATAACAGCAAATGGCCACTTGCTAAGATAATGATATATTATTTTGTCAGATTTCTAAATAATAAATATGACAGCTGTAAAGGCAGTTTTGAAAGTTCCTTCAATTAACTTCGCAACCCCATCACTGATAATTCGTAGGAGATGAGATATTGGAAGGTTGGGAAATTCTTGACTCTTTGGAGCTGATTAAATAATACGGCTAAAGAAATTTCAAGTACTGAACCCTGTCGCGACGCTTCGATTCTAAATAGTGGTCTTTTGATAGTCAAGTATATTTTTTTAAAGATTTTTTAAGTTCAGAAACTAATTAAAAATATTTTGTTAAAACTACCGATCACAAGCAGTTCGGATGAAATCTTCAGGAGAATCTGTGTCTTGGACATTTTAGGCAACTTTATGCCAAAAACATACTAGTATACCTCTTCAAACATAGAACAACCTCTGAAAATATCCAAACTGCTCGAGATACTAGACCAAAGGGCATAATCTCTTACTTATCCCTTTTGCTAAAACAACTTTTAGCCAAAGAAATTTTAGATACTTTGCAAAAAAACTATACAATACCTACATTTAAACATAAAACACAATGTATCAAATATAATTACCAGCCAAAACAGATCCAACATCAAAGCTATTACCAAAACTAACTTATAAGCATGTAGGTATTTTTCAATGGTACGATGATTATTGTCTGTTACTATGTAATATCGTGTTATTATTTGTATTTTTTTATATCTATGTGTTATTATTTTTTATTATAAACTGTTCATGTTTTAAAGCGCCTGCTCCCAACACAGGCTTTCCTAGTGAGACAGGCGTAGGACATCACAAATAATAAGTCTAGAATTAATAGAGATGGAAGATGAAAAAAAATAACCTAAAAACAAAGGGAAAAAATAGAAGTGGGCGGTCCCGAAGAACAACGTCCGATGTGTGGTTTTTTGGTTTTATAGTAGAACTGTTTAAAGTTTTGTTTCTGCATTTTTACTGTGTTTGCGGTCAGAAAGATAGTGCTATTTTGGTATTTGGCGTTTCATTAAAAATCTGATATTACAGTATTTTAAATCAACACAATAAGCCAACAAATAAACCAATATAACGTTTTTCAATTTTTAGCAGATCCGAAGTTGTTCTTCGGGACCGTCGATTTTAAAGCTTACCTAATAAAGTAGCAATAAATTTCAGAGATAAAATATTTTATATACTGAGTAGATGGGTTAGGTACCTAGGTAGGTACCTAACTAATTAATAATCACTAATATGTGTTGATTTCGTTTCTTATTCATTGATGCTGGAAGACATAGTTCATAAGTTCGATTTCGAAGAGAGATTTTCAATATTATCTCCCGTGTTTAGTAATTTTATTATTTTTCATCTGGAATATCCAAGTAAGAAAAATATTAATTCTTAGACGGTAGTGGCATCTAGCGTGGAAATCTCAAAGCTTCTCGAGTAAGAAGTTCCTAACTTCCATATAGATGGCAGTAATATCTAAAGCGCGAGTTTCATGAAAAGCTAGCTAAATTAATAAGAAGTTTAGTATTAAAATACTTTTTAACTGCAATGATAATTTTCGATTCCGAAAAAATACTGTCCGTGGTTATTTTACATCCTTTTTTCTAAGTTAACGTAATTTTTTTGGTTTATTTTGACAAGAAAATATCATTTTCTTCTGAGACGTGCTTACAGCTACTGGAGTAAAAGATACTGGATAAACTCGGCAGATGGCAGTAATGCAGTAAAAAGCACACCACGATACTTTATTTAAATTAATATTTTAGATTCTTCTATTTTTTTACCATTGGAAAATGGTACCCGACATGCTTTTTCAGTTGTGTAAAATTTAAAACACGTTATTAGTAAGGCCAAGCGAATAAAGAGAATTATGCTATTTTTATTGAAGATATCCCAGAAGCAAAGTTATTATTATTTTTCTTGATTTATCTCCAATATCGAGTGGGGGTGATATAAGCACAATGAGTAAGATTAAGAAAAGGTCGCTCATGTGTTTTGGGCATGCAGAGGGATTGGACGAAGAAAGGAGTGTACGGAGAATATATGACACAAACGTGAATCATATAAAGTCGGTGACGCCCGAGGAAGACATGGCACGATCACGTGAATCAGATATTTGAGTCGGGCCATGTCAAGAGTCAGAATAATAGAACAGCATGTATGAGACGATGTTTGAATGGAATGAAGCAAGGAGTGTGTGCCAAGACCGAGTTGTTTAGCCCATCCTCTCTGTCTACCCTTGCGGAGAAACAACGTGATGGTTAGTTAGTACCTAAATAGGATTTCTAGTACCTAGGTACATAACCGCGTTAATTATTTGTTTTTTTAAAGTTCAATTTGTACAACTCGATTTAATTTTAATTGCTTTTATATAATCAATAATATTAGATATTTTTTAGTTTATAAAAACTATATGAATAAGTTCTGATATGTAATTATTATTACGCGTGACAACTGTTTCGCCCTCTTAAGGTATTATCAAACAGTTTTATAATGCTTTCAGAGGGTGAAACAGCTGTCACAATTACAAAGCAGAACTTGTAATAAATATATAAATTATTTTTATTTTATAAATTGTTTTTATAGATAAAATAATAATATTATATGTATAAAAGAAATAAAAAATGGTGTTCTACAAAATAAACTTAATAACAATAAATCATTTTCGACTGTTGTTATTTAGTCTGTAAGAAAGAGCTGCAGCGGTAAGTGTTTAAGAATAAAAGCAAAATCATCAGCTTTGACATATGAAGTTTTTTAATTTTTGGAATTAACTCACACATATCCTTGTAACTGTATCCATACTTTCATAATTATCGTCGCTACATTGTAGTGATCTACGCCATCTACGAAGAAAATTATTACATTTTTTTCCTTTGGAGTAAATAGACCTACGTACATTGCGTGTCTCATCTTTTGAAAGAGCTGCACCCTTATAGCGATAAGGGACGTATGTTTATTGCCTTTTTGCCATCACGGCACCATAACCAAGAATCGTCACGGTAATAATAAAATTTTTCATTGAATTTACGGACTTTATTTTGTATATATAACAGAGTGGGTTTGTTATTATCACTAAGTGAGTGATTTTATCTACAGCTTTTCTTAGCTAAGATTCCCTGAAAAGAAAGCTATTTTTCTTCTATATATGTACATGAATTCTATATACACACTGTAGTGAACTGGTTGAAATTATCATTATTATTAACGACTAGTTCCTCGCCATTTCCGATGTATTGCAATAATTTTGAATGTGGATGAAACCAGCATCCGCCATTTTGATCCGAAAAGGGCAATGCTCGAAGGAAAGTTGAAACTTAAAAATAATTGTTTAATCATAAGTTTCATGGCGAAAGAATGTTTTAGCAACAAAGGGGCGAACTGAGATAATTTTATTGTAACTAAGTTTAATTCAAAGTAGAACTCGGTTTTAATTTAAAGGTTTTTTTTAATAAAAACATATTATATTATTTAAGAAAAAACGGTTTATTTATAAACAAGTTCTGCTGTGTAATTAATATGAGACGTGATAGTGGTTTCGCCTTCCAAAGGCATTATATAAAAGTTGATGTTAAAACGTGAATGTTTTTTAGGTCGATAAGTGCCCACGAGATGATCAATTTCAATTAATTGCCAATATTATTTATTAGTAGCAAATATCTGACATGCGTTGCACTGCCACTCAAAGAAGGAAACTGTGTTTTAATTCCGTTTATTGAAGTACTTTTGGATACAGTATATTTTTTTGTTTTTCCGTCTGGTACGGACACCAATAAATCAAAAGATGTTTCGATACGTAAGTAAACTACACAACTGTACGTGTGAGTAGCATGGATTTTACAAAATTACCCTTTGCTATCCCCTACAGCTACTATGTCTCCTTTCATTTCTCAATTTTCAAACGCCTGCTTACTGAAAAAGGGTATTTACTAACGGAAAACGTTTAAAAATACTTTGTCAACTGTTTATCGTAACAAAAAGAAAGGCGTTATTTAATTTAAGATTATTTTTTTTCTGTTAAATGTGAATTTTTAAATAAATGAGGAACTAACAAAGCTATGAATATGAATGCTTCCTTTCATTTAAATTACCTAAAGTAATTAATTAATTAATCTAAACCTCTAAACTTCATAACACCTAATTCCTAATATTAAAATCATCTAAATAATAACAAATCTTTAATATTTTTGCGTATTCATAATATTTCTTGCATTTAAACTCTTGTATTTTTCGTCACGTTTTGATGCATTTAAATGCGCATATATTTTTAATTTTTTCCTTAAACTTTTCCGAATTTTTTTTTTCTTTTTTACTTGTACTTTTATCGGTGTAAAGAGAAAAGCATTAAGCTAATATTATATAATATGCGTTTTTTTGTGGATTTATGGTTCGAGAATTGGATTGGTTTGATGTATTTAAATGAAGACATATCACTTCGTATACTCCCCTAATTTAATAAAAAATATCAACGTGTATTGACGAATTATGATTAAAATTATGTAAAATATTTATTTAGGTAAACTGATTGCACATTTTTTATAGTTAAATATTAACCGGAGGATTTTCAGACTAATCCGCCCCTGGTTGTCTTGTCTGCTTTCCAGACAGATATTATTTTTGAGTTATTTGCATAATGTTATTCGAGTATTTGTGGGCCTCGAGGCCCCGAGCTCTGAGAGGGCCCACGAAATGCAAAATGAACCCAATTTTAGACCCTTTCCCGGTCACGAAGTCAACGAACAAGGCTTCGGTACAAGGGAAAGGCAGAACCCATCGACTGTATAAATGGTATAAAAAAAGAACTTTATTATTTTTACTTTGCTAAAATTAAAATTATTTTCTTGAAGAAGTAACTACAGTGGAAATTAAAAATAAGTAACGTTTTTTCTCGTATATAGTGATTTTTTTTATAAATTTGTAATTGAATTGTTTTTTTCTACCTTGCGTTCTAAAATGCTCCTCATCGTTTGAAACTAGTGTGAGACTATAGCATCTCCAATAACTGGGGTGTGTTGTGGTGTTGAAGGATGTGGGGAGGGGAAGGAGATGCGGTAGATGGAGGTGGGACAGTACCTGGCTAGTTAAATCTGGTCACCAAACATGGATAAAGCCATTTCAATCAAGGTTTCGATTAAGAATGGTGGTCTATCATCAGGGTGATAATGAATGTATCCACCACTCTGGAACGTGCTATAAGAACACCACCCCGTACTAATAAACGTGTTTTAAATTGTTCATGACATCTGACAACCGTTTAAGATGCATAAATTGTCCTTTATCAGTTGTGTAAAAATTTAAAAAAACATTGATTAAAATTTACTTGCGCGAACCGGGATTTGAACCCGCAATTCAAATCCAAGGATAGTAACCTCTCAACCAGTGAGGGCGTCTCTAATTTAGGGTAAGTAGATAGTAGGGTAGACTGGGGACGATTGAAACACGTTATGATTGAAACATCTCAATTTACTCGAAAACTATAATACCTAAGAGTGTGATACAATACTCGAAACTCCGTCAGGTCTGTTGGGACGTTTCTACAAAAGCGCATTAGCCGGCGAGTGACTCAATCGTGCATAGGGGACATTATTGAATTTCGCACTAAAACGTAAATATTTAAGACATTATTGCTTATCTTATAACTCATTTTACTCTCATCGCAGCTTGACGAAATGTTTCATTACATTCTCTTCTTTATCTATTTAAGAGTATTTATAATGCATTTGCGTGGCGTTAATGTCTATTTAAAAGGCATGTTTTTGACTTTGAAGCAGAAAATGCAGCGTGGGGATGTTTGAAACAACTCGTGTGGGGATGATTGCAACGTTTCAATCATAACCATGTTTCAATCGTCCACACTGAGAGAAAATTTAAAAGTTATAATGAAAAAAGGTCAGAAATTTAAATCATTAAGTATTATTCAAATTCAAATCATTAAGTCTAATGTACTTCTGTGATCTTGAATGGTGAACTTCTGTGATCTTGGTTGATGAAGTCGATCTCATTCGACCACATTCGACGTCACACACCCTCACGTGACAATTTCGTAATAACATATCTTCATTGATTTTTTACTTTTATAACTAAAAAAAAATCACCGTTAATAGTATACATTGTTTTATCAATTATGTAAGTACAAAACAGAGAAAAAAAATATGTTATGAAGAAAGTGTGTTCCCCTTCTCAAGAAACCGAGGTTGCAAACTATGCTAAAAAAACAGCCAACATTTACCTATTTTGGGCTACTTTCAAAAGATTTAAGACAATTGGCATTTGATTTGACCACCCGGTACAACCTGGCAAGGCTAGATTCATGGTACAAAAATGGGATGGCCGGAATAGAATGGCTCCGAGGATTTTTGCGCGCCATCCAGAATTTATTATCTATAAGATGTGTCGAGTATGGCACAAGCAACAAGTTTTAATTGACATAATGTTGATGAATTTTTCAACAATTTAGCGAACGATATGGATAGTTTTAAATTTGAACCAAAGGACGTCTTTAATGTAGATGAGACCGGTGTCACAACTGTTCAAAAACCTAATCGGTTTATAGCCAGGATAGGAACTCGGCAAGTAGATGCAGTAACGTCGGCCGAACGAGGAACTTTCATAACTGTCTGTAGCGGCAAATGCAATTCAAATGCACTCAATTCCGCCGATGTTCACATTTCTACGTATCAATTAAGCCATTTCTTAAAAGATAGTCCGATTGGTAGTATCGGTACCACGAACAAATCTGTCTGGATGCAAGAAGAAGATTTTACCAAATTTCTTATTCATTTTCAAAAAACACAATTTCGTCCTTAGATCGCAAAGTTCTTTTATAACTTGATAATCATTCATCGCGGTCGAATCCTACGAAATCAAAAAAGAATATTATTTTGAAAAATCAATATTTAGTCTTCAAACCATTCCAAAATGAACAGGCAAAAAAAACTACACCTAGAGACTCCGAAGAAGAAACCACAAATAAGATGACCAATGTATAGGAAAAGGTGCACTGGAATCCGAGGACAAAAATATGAAAAAAAAATCACCCTTCACATTGATAAAAAAAGTGCTTCGTAGTCCCCACTCTTGTCTACTTTGGTTTTCTGTATATTTCACTTCTACCGCATGTGAATTGCACACCCAGATTTTTTTTTCTTTTAATAGATAATATTTACTTGTTTAATAGATTTTAATGCCACTTAACAGATTATTTAAAAAAAAATCTAAAATTTTTATTTTTTCGACTTCTTAATTGTTGAATTTTACACACAAAAAATGCTCTTAATTCAGAGGTAAATTCTACATTGTTATGATTGAAACAGTGTGATGGTTGAAACAAGCACTTTTGTATGAAAGCAAAAAACTTATTTTTAATACCGTTCTATTCTGCTCCAGGATAATATCGCAGTAAAAGTATGTTGATTATGCCAAATACTCATAATAATTATAACTAAGAGCACGTAAACATAAATAATAAAAAATATATTTAAAGTTGTTTCATTTCAAGACATTTATGTTTATAATTTTTAAAATACTTGTGATATGTTTAATCACTATTCATGATCTTATTGAGTACTGTTTTAATAATGAAAATGTCAAACATTGATTAAAATTGTTCCAATTATTCCATAGATATTTAGAGTGTTTCAATTATCCCCACATACTGTTTCAATCGTCCACACTATGGGGATAATTGAAACAGTTTTCCCCATCGTCTTTAAGTGGTCATTGTAGCTTACCAGTACGAGTTGTGGCCATCCAATAAATTTAATTTGATAAATCGATAAATCATAGAACATCTGGTATAAACATCTTATCCATAATTACAAAAGAAATATTACTACACCTAGTTAAAGTAAAAGTGTTTCAACCATCCCCAGTCTACCCTATATTTGCTGTACTTTCCAGAGTGGTAGATACTAGATACTATTCGTATTAATCTGGTGAAAGATCATAATTATAATCGAAACGTTGCATGAAAAGGCTTTAGATGTGTTTGGTGGCGATATCTGAATAGGCAGGTGCTTTCCGGACTCCTTACTGCCTTTAAACTCTCTATACCACATACCCCAACTGGGGAAAAGAGCTGGGAAAGATAAAGATTGACAAGTTCCTAATACCTAATCATATTTGATCGCTTAAATACAGCACGTGTTCACTACTGCTATATACATGCAGACATACATTCACAGTACACCGAAAAATAATTAGGTACCTATAAATTTCGATTGCCGTAATTTTCGTAAATTAGGGTCATTACTCATTACCAATAGAAGTTTGTTATTTATGTACAGTATTCTTAAATAAATGGCTAAGAATTATTAGCAATACCATTGTCTTTTTTTATGAATACCTACCCATTTGAATTCAATCCTGAAAATTATCACATTTACTTAGTTTAGGAAAAAAAAATGATAATCTTCAGTATTTCAATAAAGATGTTGTAAAACAAAATAAGTTTTATATGACCGACTTTAAAACGCTTTGACTTCGAATTCTCAATTGTGAAATAATCATTAAGATGAAGCCATACTAAATAATGCAAAATCATACAAAATCGTATGTTTTAGTTTTGAAAATTTGACCGCTTATAAGTATTATAGATGCTTCAATTAAATACTGCGTGTAGAACATACTTTGGCCCTTAAAAATATCGGTCTTTTATAATTATAAGTCTTTAATAAGCTTAGAAAAAAATAAAGTATTAGGTCTATAAAAAACATTTTTAACTGAAAACTCTCCTACTTATAAACACTTTTTCGGATATGGTTTTAATGCATAATGTGGCAAATTCAGTTTCTTATATAATTATCGCGAAAAAAAATGATATTTACGCCCGAACCTCACAAAATAAAATATAATATGCATTTTCGCGTTGGTATTTTTGACATCACGGCGACAATACGGCAGTCGACGAATTTGTTATATCAAAGTGAACCTTATACCGTCCACCGAAGAACGACTGGCAGCCGCCCCCCTGTCTTCCGTCATTACTCCTCCGAACGGAGCGGAGAGCAGTCGTGTTATGCTCCGCGCCGCTTATTTTCGTGAAATCAATTTAAAAATTCCGTTTTATTGCAATAAACAATGCATAGAAAAGGAATTAATGTTTTTTACAGGCCTTTACGAAATCAACATGTAAAAAAAAAATCTCAAATATCTTTTCCAACCTTTCCAAAAGCTTTTTCTCAAGTATTTTTAAACTCCTCCCATAAAAGGGCGTGAATTCCGATTTCAATTTTTTCCTGTACTAGTGGATCGCCTTAATTGTTTTTTTTAAAGCCTAAAACGAAACACGCTGTATGAAAGTTTTGCATCTGTGCGAGTACTGTGATAAGTCAACTTAACTTGTGAGACCTATACTACTATGTACTGAGTATCTACCACTTTTATTAAAACAAACACTTTTTTTTCTTTGAGTGACATTGAAACCCATGTCGGGTACTCGCTAGTAAATAATATTTTCTTTTTAAAACACAATATCATCTAAAGAGAAATTGTGCATCGAGATCACATCGTTGCCAACATCTTACGAGATAAGTAACTGATATATTATTTTAGATGATCATCTTAAATAATATTGATATCACTTTCAATTTCATTTGCAATTTTTTTTAAATCTCCGACAATTTTTTCCATATCGATCAATTAAATCTGCAAATTGCTGCAGTATTTATAAATGACATTGCAAACTTTCAAAAATACCTTCAAAACTTCCGAGAGGAGTGAGTGGTACTCACAGATAAATATTGTCTTATCATTGGTCGGTAAAGGTATTCCGTTGGTTGTCATTTCTATTATATTTTAACGGTCTTACCAATAATATTCTTTACTTCAAATGATTTACTGACAGTTATCCATTGATATGTTAAAGACTAGATGGCACTTAATCAGTTAATCACGTAAGTAGTCCATATTTGTAAAAAGCATTAACTTTGTGACTCGCCATAATTTACAATTCAAACACATATAAATTTGTTGTAGACCACTTTTATTTTTTAAACACTCTACCGGTTTCGGAAGCACCCTTCCTTCGTCGGGAGAATATTATAACTAACCTATTATACAGAATACAAATTTTAGGTGTTCGAGTGAGGGATAAGCAACGGGGTGGGGGTAATTGCGGGATTTCCGGGAAGAACAGAGCGGTTTATTGGAAAAATATTTAGAATGGGACTAAAAGAAAAATCAATTTGGTAATTAATTTATTATTCCTGTCCAGATTGAAAGAGCGTCCTGAACAGAGCGGCAATTGAGTAAATTCGTTCTTCTTATAAATTAATAAATAGGTTAGTTATAATATTCTCCTGACGAAGGAAGGGTGCTTCCGAAACCGGTAGAGTGTTTAAAAAATAAAAGTGGTCTACAACAAATTTATATGTGTTTTAATTGTACGTAAGTAGTCATTCAAAATTGAACAACATTACTGGTGACGATTTCTTACATATCTCCCCCCCCCTCCTCTTAAACATTTGAAGTTTTTAAACTCTTAAAAAATATAAGTTTTTTTAAAGATAATATCTATGCATTCCCTACGCCGAAACGCAAATTATATGAAATTTCCTCGATAGAAAAAAATCGCTCCGGAAATTATTATTTTCACGTCTGAATCAGTTATTTTACGGTGTTTCTTTAAATGCTGTTTTAGACAGCCTCAAGAGATTGTTGCTCTATTTTAAACGAGTCGTGTTTTATTAAACATTTTCACAATTTTCGCTTCAATTTTATCGTTTTAATTATTAGCGCACTCTCTTCAACATTCGTAATTACATATCTCTCCAACTTCTTCGCTCTAACGCTCCATGACTTAACACAATTCAGACACATAGGTATATGCACACGTTCACATACACACACACAATTTGGGAGGTGGTTATGTGTACTCCCCCCCGGGAACCCATTTATTGGTAACCAACATCACTGCCATTGGTCACCCCAAGTGGTTCGCTACGTTTGGTGACTTAGCAGGGGTGCCCGGGTTCATGAGATGGGGATTGTCTAAGTCTTGGCGGCGAATTCGTTTGCCCACACACTTGACGGACCGGATCGGAAAAGCCTGATTGAGGGTGACCTAATCTAGATCTCACCAGCCGGACTCTCTCCACCCATTGCCTTGCACCGCAGTAAAAGGGATGGTTTTACACGTCCGTCACACCTGTGAACATCGAACCCCAGATTCCTACCCAACCCTCATACCTTTTTCCTTTCCAGAACTTCCTCTTCTAAGGGAAAGGAAGAAGATGAAGTTCTTGGAAGGAAAAAGTATGATGGGTGGGTAAAGGTAGTGAGGGGTGAGTCAATGTGTCCAGGAGTGACAGACGTATGAATCCATCCCTCCCACTGCGGTGCAAGGCAATAGTCTAGCCGGAGAGGTCTAATTTAGTTCTCCCTCAACCAGTCTCTCCCAATCCGCGTTCGCCGCCAAGACCTAGAACTCCATGAACCCAGGCCCCCATGCTAAGTCACCAAAAATAGCGAACCATTTAGTGTGACCTTTGGCAGGTGTATTGGTTATCCAATAAATGGTTCCGCCTCCCAAATTGCTTGTGTTAAAACAAAGAAAACGTTGCAAGGACTTTGGCGTTTTTTGAGTTGTATAAACCCATCTAGAACATTCTATAGACGTCAAACCAGAAGAAGGTAACCGCAGAATGCAGTGAAAGTGTTTAGGAGTGTTTGTATAAGATCCAACTACAAACGACAAGATGTTTGACTAACGAGTAATAGGTGTAGTTACTATGAGAAGTAAGTGATAGGAAAGGTAATAGCGACATTCTATGTTCTTCGGATAATTCCGGGTTCGAGCTGGTGCTTGCCCTACCTGGTGAGATTCTCCTCGTGAGGTGTTGCTAGTGCATAATTGTAGGCACTGACAGATTTTAATCGGAATCTGATTTATTTATTTATTGTTTCTAACCATGTTATTTCTATGTACAATTCAATTTTTAACTTCACTAGAACAAGCCTGTATCGAGGTTAATAATTCTACAAAGTAGTAAAATATAACACAAAATAATATTAATATTGAAGAACAATATTGTTACAATAATGTGCAATTAAATTTCAGACAATGGTACTCACGCAGAAGGCGTCTAGTACATCGCAATATGTAGGGGGACCATAGTGATGATATCTTAAATATTTTTACAATATAATTTGGTATTGATGGAAAAATGATTTTTACATATAATAATAATTGCTTTTGATTTAGCAGGGCAAAGATTGAAAAAAAAAATTCAATCTAAAATGCTATCAAATTAGCAAGGCAAAAATGAGAAGAAGAAAAAACAAATTTTACAATATAATAAGCTATTAATTTAGCAGGGCAAAGATAGAAAAACTATTTTTACAATATAAAATAATATCAAATTAGCAGGGCAAATATGAAAAAAATAATTTTTACAATATAATATGCTATTAATTTAGCAGGGCAAATATGGAAAAAAACTATTTTTACAAATAAAATGCTTTCAAATTAGCAGGGCAAAGATGGAAACAAATAATTTTTACAATAATAATATTCTATTAGCAGGGCAAAGGTTAAAAAAAAAGATTTTCACATAATAATATGGTATTCATTTAGAAAGGATAAAGAAGAAAAAATCGATTGATTGAAGAAAGAATCATTCAATCAAAGTAAAGAAAAGTTTAAAAGTTTAAAAATGATTGCTTGTTTATAATTTTTTTTTCATGTGAAAATTTCTAAAGCACCATTGTGATTTGAAACTCGATAAAACGTAACCTAGCAACACCAAAAAGAGACAGACAGCAGACAGATATGTAGGATTTAGTCTGCGAGAGAATGAGATAGTAATAAAATATGTATTTATTTCACGGGTACTCGGTTCTAATATACTACGATAAATCCACAGTCCCACGCAAATCTCCTTTGGTGTAGTGGTATAAAGCGCTTGACGAACCTCTGCAGACATTTAGCGGCCCAAGGATCGAATCTTACGAAATCAAAAAAAAAATTATCTCTACATATTATAAAACAAAGTTCTCCGCTGTCTGTCGGTCTGTTCGCAATAAACTCAAAAACTACTGAACCGATTTTCATGCGGTTTTTACTAATAGATAGATAGAGTGATTCATGAGGAAGGATTATTGATTACAGATTACAGGATTACAGATGTATTGTCATGTGGTTATAACAATCCAGAAACCTTTGCTAAGGTGGAAATAGGTAAGTTTACAACATTTCCTATAGTAATACATTGACAATAATAATAATAATAGGTATAGTCAAAATAACATCTTTAAAACATAATCAGGTAGAAATGCTAAGAAATTTTTTCCATAGGAAAGCTCAGAAGGAAAGTTCAGAAATGCACAAAATAATTTGCAAGGCAGATAGAAATATTTCACCATTAAATTTATACGACGAGAATGCCAGCATTCTTATAAATACCAACCAGGAATTATTAGATTCCTGGTCAAATAAAATTCTTCACGCAAAACACTTCAATTATCTCAACTTGATTGAGGGATCAGTAGGATTTATCGGACCAGTTAGGATTTCATCAGAGCCGAACCCTCTGATATGAAAATATCTGGAGTCGGTGAAATATTTTCCCATTATGTTTCTGGTGGATTGACGTATTGTTCTTGTATTGTTTTATTCTTATATAGTGCACTTACATTGCGTTAATTTACTAGATATTCATTTGTGGAAAAGTGTGTGGAAGGGTTTAGTCTTTCATTTGGGAAAGATTCAACCCGGACATAAAATCTGGAGCACCGTAAAAAATAATTGGACAATTTGTAGAGCGCCGTTTTTGTGAAAAATCACCTCAAGGGCGCTTACATATATACTCGTAAGCAAGCATATTTTGATTTTTATATATTTTATAAAATAACAATAAAGACATTATTTCAGATAAAGGCCTCTACAACAAACCGTTAGACACGTATTACTATGATATAACAATCACCGTTCATGAGCAATCGTGTCATCCAACTTTTTATTAACATAATTCATTTTACAGCCAGTGGCGCACCTTACTAACCGCTATCCTTCTCATAGCAAACGTTGGAAACAAAGACGAAGAATTTAATGTCTGGAATAGTAAAAATAGACTTACCCTTTGGCTCTGTTCATATTGGGAGTCAAATAGCTCCCGGCGTCTTTTTTTAACGAATGACAACATACCCAAAAAATGTTTGATATGTAACCATATTGCAACGGCAGAGTTGTCATTGGTTACAAAAAGATGCCTGGATCATTTGTACTCTTGCTTTGAACTTGGGAATTCGTACGCTGTAACTGAATGATCCATTTGATGAAATGAAGTAACTCACCTGTAAAGAAAGAAAACATTATATTAATTACAATAAAAACAAATTTATAACGACAAGACAAGAGAGAGAATGTTTAGGATGTTTGAGAAGATACCTAACGAAAAACAATGGGTTCGAAACTGTATTAGAAACAGGGGAAGAATTTCATGATCTTTAATTATTAGTCTATATTGAACGACGAATTACATCCACCACACACCCCTCCGAATTCACGAAAAATAAGAACTAGCGATTCTGGGAACGGAACCTAGTTCTTGCGTCCAAAAAGGGTATAATTTTCTCTAACTTGAAATCAAAACCAAAAATTCTTTTGAAATTATAAGATTTGTAAGCAGGTACTTAAATATCTACCCACTTGCTGTAATATTTGAATATTTTCAATTGTTTTTTTTAATTCCCGAAAAAAATAAGGAAAAAAATACAGTAATGAAAGAATTTTTATTTTATTTTAATGTTGACGAATAATTTCCTGCAAATATGCCAATATGATTTTCCGCCAAAACGACATGTTCGTTTTATTAGTGAAATCGGTAGCGTTGACGTCACGCCAGGCAACGTTGATGACAACCGTCTTAACAGCCAGTGGCGGTTTCTATGTCATAAGGACGTTGTAGCCGATTAGAACCGTTTTAGGATGGTTGGTTTTTCAAATCAATAATTATGAAAGAAAATATTAAAATAACACATTTTCAGTACAATGATAAGAATCAGAAACTTTTAATATTCCACACATTTTTAACGGTATTCAATGTATCCATACATATATAAATTATTTTAATTCTGTATTTAGAATAAGCATTTCTTTTATTTAAATTTATTGGGATTAATCTTGACAATTTTTTGGCTAAAAATTATTAACCATAATTATAATGTTCCAAATTTTTTCACGGATCTGCGCTAGTACGGGTAAATAATAAAAGAGAAGGCACGCAACTGTATTTATTAACAATTAGTAAGTTTAATCACGCGCCATGACATCGTAGACCGTAGGTACACATAATGCATATTGCACGTGCTGTACACAAACCAAGTTCAACACTCAACAGGTGATTAGTCATTGTCCTTTATTACTTGGTCGTGCCAACATGGCGTTTAGATAATCCTAATTACCTATTGTGCATTGTCGTTTTTATGGGAAAACATAATTTAAAAACAAAAAATTACATTAATCTTACACAGGAGTCCATAAGGAAGGACTTTTTAAGGTAAAGATGGAGAGGAAGTTCTGGAAAGGAAAAGGTATGAAGGGTGGGTAGAAATTTAGAGGGCAATGTGTCCAGGAGTGATGGAAGTATGAATCCATCCTCCCACTTGCTGTGCAAGACGATGGGGTCGAAAGAGACCAGTTAGAGAGGTCAAAGAGTCTTCCCAAATCGATCAGTCGCATCCGCGGCCAAGACATGAACACACCTCATTGATAACCTCTGCTAAATCACAAAAGATAGTGAACCACTTAGGGTGACCTTGGAAGCGGTGTGGACAATTTTAAGATTTTTTTTGCACTCCCCAATTTTCATACAGCAGACATCGCGCGTCATTTAAAGAAACAATAGCTTCAACTGGTTGCCACGACATGTTCAAGATACCACAGGGCAGAACAGATGTTCTAGCACAACAAAGCTAATAAAATTTCTGAAACAGTGGATATATCTAATTAATATTTAACTCTTATACTACTCTTTCGCTATGCAGCTGATGGGCGGATGCATCCACTGCCAAGACCTGAACACATCTCACCCCATGAATCCGGGCACCCCTCCTAAGTCACCAAACGTAGCGAACCGCGGTTCCACCCTACCGACTTTCTCTTGGGCATGCTCGGTATGAACCATTTACGGGTCAGAAGGAATGTGCTCATTGTAACACATTTCTTCAGACTGATTCGTGGATGGTTCGAAAACTCGACCATCATGGAGAGCATTAGTTTCTATGTTCCCGACGGTTATCTCCGTCACCGACAGCATAGACTGTTTTATCTCACGGCTTGCAGAAGTAACTTGCCAATCGTGCCAGTCGGGAGAGCTGTCTTGATGTTAAATAGAATCACTACGAATATCAATATATTTAACTTTAATGAAGCACAATTTTAAATTTGCTTTTTTAATCTTAAATATTTTTTATCTTTTAAAAAAGCTTCGAAATGTTAATTTTGTAAAGTTTTAAAAATTAATAAATTGAATTGAATTGAAACCACTGGGGTGACCTATGGAACTGGTGTTAATTATCCAATAAATGGTTTCTGGGGCGACGGTACCCATTCCCGCCTCCCGAATAGTTAAAACCCTATCCCTCTCACCTAACGACCTGTTAAGTTAACCGAGTCAAGCTGTAAAAAAATTATACTGTTTTTTTTATTATCTTTTACCTTGAAATTCCTCAAAGAACAAACACTAAAAAAGAATATCTGGACTACGCGTGATTTTAAAGTATCTTCTCTGCCAGATCTTATGGTAAGATTGTATGTATGTTTGTCTATAAATAACTCGCTGACCCGGCGAACTTCGTACCGCCTCAAAATCAATAACTGTTGTGTTAACTGAATTAAATTCAGTTTTTTTACTAAGTTAAAAATTACACAATGAAGCAATTATCGATGCGCCGTCCATATTTTGTTTTTGTCAGTATTCTGATGGCGTTGTGTACGGATTTATAATTTTTGTGATTTTCTTGCTTTTCCAATTACTTAAGGGAATTGAGTTTCATTTTCTTTATACGTGTGAGAGAGATTTATTATAATTATTGTATTTTTCCTTTGGAGGGGTGCAGACATACGTTCACCGTTTGTCCCATTTTGGACTGTTGACATTTAGTGTGTAAGAAAGAGGGGCAGCATTATATGTTTAAGAACAAAAGCAAAACAATCAGCGCATTGACATTTGACGTTTTTGAATTTTTGGAATTCACTCACTACTCATTATTATACCTATTACAATATTGCTGCAGCTCTTTCAAAATGTGAGAATTCGTTCCATACAAAATGTATGAGGAAAATAATTTTTTTGCAAACTTTTTTTTTTTACGTAAATTTTTACAGTGTTTTAATAGCTATTTTGCTATTCGTGGCGGGGACAATTCCAACCAATCAAAGACAGTAAAAATTGGTCCAGCCGTTCTTGAGTTATAGATGGTGTAACTAACCCGACTTTTTTTTGTACATATATTAAGAAGAAATATAAAACAGCTCGTGTGCCACATAGAATAATTTCAGAGATAAAGAAACACATCAAAAAGTCGTTAAAATGCACTTTTACGAGATTTCAGTTTCATGTTTTTCTTTTATAGAGTTTATAAGGTTTACAAGAAAACAGAAAAAAAAAAAGTCAAGTTTTATTACTCGTACGAGTTTCGTTTTTAAATGTCACAGCCTACATTTTAACTCAATTATTAATATATATATAAATAATATAACGTTGAATTGACTTTAATTGGATTGACACCCTCGAAATGTGGTGTTGGAGAAAAATGCTCAGAATTCCATGGACAGCCAGATGCATAAATGTGTCCATTCTGGAAGAGCTAGTCTTCCACAATAGGCTTACAACTATCTGCCTTCAACGTATCTTCAGATACTTTGGACACGTTGCTCGCCAAACCGAGGACTTGGAGAAACTCATGTCCACTGGCAAAGTGTTCGGCAAACTAGCTGAGGAAGATCACCAATATTTTGGAGTGATCAAGTATCACTGATGTCTGGTACTAGGGTGTCCTTGGCTCTCCAGGCAGCGCAGAACCTCGAGGAGTGAAGGAGCCTTGTCCATCATGGAAATTTGTATGGGTCACGATTCTTAGCAGTGAAGAACCGACTTAACCCTCAACCCATCGCGTGGGGTCTTTAAAAGCCCAGGTTTTACAGAAATCCTGATTATGTACATTTTAAATGATCCCTCTGATTCCTTACTTTAGTTAGCTTCCTAAAAGGGACTATACTTGACGCTAGCGCCGCGTATATTCAGTCTGCGCATGTGCGATTTGAGATACAGACTTGTGTTTCTGCGTGAGTCTCAAAAAAATCAACGAAATACCATGAAAACTAAGTTTATATATTTTTTCATTATATTTTGTTGTTTTTTTTTTTGTAATAATAATAAGTCTGTATCAACCTCAAATAGTTATAAGTTTGATAGATTTTTTTTAAAAGTTTACTGTTAAAAAAGTATGATTCAAAATTATAAAAAAATATTCCTTGTCGATTTTTAAGCTTTTTCATTGAAAATAAATATCTAATTTTTAATATTTCTTTTTGTTTCAATGCAGTCATTATCACTTGACTATAATCAGTTAAAATAACACAAAAAATTTATGCTCTAACAACAATTTAATCATATTCATTTTGGGGGTCCTAAGCGACCCCGCGCGTTATAAAAAAGACGCGACGGGCGTGTCTAAGTCTAACAAGTGTTATCTATGTCTTTAATAAAATAAAATAAACAATAAACTAATGCTATTGAATGTCCCGTGACCTATCCATACCTACATAACTATTATAACAGCTTTCCTATCTTTCAACAACAACCTACCAAACTCAAACAGTCTGTTTTGTTCTAAAGAGGGTACAGCAATATGCGAAACCATTTATTATTTATTTAATATAAAACGGTGAGTGTAACGTTACAGTTTTAACAATTACTTGTCGATTCATGCCAAATTACCATCCGCTCAGTCGATTTGTTAACCGGAGCGTGAACTGTCTTGAAGAATGGTTTGGTAGTGTTTCATAACGTCCAGAATTGATGTAACAATAATATAATAATATATACGTACTTCTCTAACAGTTTACGACAACAACGACGATAGTCCGATTGACAAATGCAAATATTCAGCGTGAATTTTCGGTTTTTGCTACTTTATTTTTGTTGCTTTACTTTAGATAGGTGTTCGTTGCTTATATTTCGTAATCTTAAATCATCATTTTTTTGACCCTCAAGCCTCGGGCCTATTTTGTCGGAAAACCAAAATATTTCCTCCTTGCAATAAAATCCAATAAATGGAATATTTCTGAACGCATCAAAAAACCAAAAAATGTCTTCGATAGGTGATGAAATACGCTTCCAAATTTTCCTTTTCTAAATAAACATATAATTTAAACAAAAATAACGTTTTAAAAATTGCTCACTTTATTCTGTCTCGATCGAGATAGATATCGGGTGAGATCTCTTGTCAGATTTGTCTGATTTTCTAATGCTGTTAAATGAATAAATAATCATGCATAGTCGCATGAATTTTTGTTTAAAACAACCTAAACTAAAATACGTGACAGCTCACAGCTGAAATTCCGACATCGGCATATAGAAAAAGCAAATAACAGCCAGAGAAAAACACACAAATCTGACAGGAGATCTCGCCCGAGATCTATCTCGATCTCACAAAACATACAGAATCGCTCGGCAGGAGTAGGATAATTGTAGGGTTTATTTATTATAATATTGTTACCAAGTTATTATTATACATTTTATTCTAAGCACTGCACAAACAGGAGGCCGACAGGCTACAAAGCACCGCACAAACAGAACACCGGTTAGTCTATCTCATTCTCTCGCAGGCTAAATCCTAGAGATGCATGTGATTGTATCTTTTCAGTGTCGTTAATTTTCGTTTCATCGAGTTTAAATACACAACGGTGCTAAAGAAGTTTTCACAAAAAAAAGTTACAAAATTATATTATAATTTTATAATCTTTTTTGGGGAGTTACTCCTGAACTATTAATTATACCAGTTAAAGCTATTTATCAGTGGAAGTGCAAATATTTGACGGTCATGGAACATCATTACACGGTTGGTTAGCTTCTTCGATTGTTTCTATATAATCAATGAGTTACCTTGATGCCTGCGGTTGTTACAAATAGTTATAATTGCTAATTGATTGTTTTGCAAGCGTTACATCAGCACGTACGCGATCCTAGTTAAATTAGCAATTCTTGGTGGATTTATCACATCAGAATGTGAGAATTCTGGTGACATAACTTGTTGAAATGCAGCTAATTATTATTGCAGAACATAATTCATAAGACTGGTAATGATAATGATGTAGTAAAAAAACAAACACTTCCAAAGACCAAAGATAATTTCAAACTTGTAGAAATTCTAATACATAGTCTCTAGGAGAGAATTAATAATATGAATCAGTTGTTTGTTACATACATGGTTTTAACAAACATTCGTATCAAGGATCTCATTTCTACAGCATTTCGTTTACTTTTATCCTTCATTTGCCAGTTCCATACCTCACTGCCACGTCAGCATAGATACCAGCACTCGATTTTGGACTGCTAGCTTTGCTTCTTTGGACATTTTTTTATTAGCATCAACCACGGTCAGTTATTTATTAATACAGTTACCTACATTTACCATTCTTTCAATATCTCTTTCAGCATATAGAATCTGAATCAAGAAATTGTAAAAATATGCAAATCACAAAACTGACATTGATCCTTTAAGAATCAAGCCAAATATATATGGGTCAAATAACTGGTACAACGTCTTATTTTTTACAGCTCAACGGATACCTCAAAATCCAAAACACAGGATGCGAGCTGAACGTACATAGATGCGTTGTCCTAGAAACTAAGATAGATGCTAGAGATACCATAACAGAGCGTTCACGACAAAAATGTTCAAAAACTTGACTGGGGAATGATCTGCCGGCCTCTCTGTTTCCTCTCTCCAACAATGTGGATATCATCCTTTCCTCAAAAAGATCCTCACAACAGCATCCTCAAATTCACAAATCATTTCCGCTCAAAGAGAGCCTCTGTGACACCAATATTAAGCAAACAATTAGGCAATCAGAAAAATTCTTCCATACTTTGAACACCGTGCTCAGTCCTGTCTGCTGAAGAATTTCCGTCAACCACGAGTCACCTGCAGTCCAGTCTTTTCACGTCCGTTTTCATTACCGTTTTTGGGTATACAGTATTTGTTGTACCATGATTTGTATTCAAAGAATGACGTTCTCCTTGTTCTATACGTTTTCCGGAAACCCCAGTCCTTATTGGGCACCCCAGCACCTGCTCGTACTCAGCCAATTCTGTCTTAAGGTATTTTCAGCAATATTCTTGATAATTAATTTATATTACAACATATCGAAGTCTCACGTGAAGATTTTATTAGACATTATTTATTGATGGTCTATCTTTAGTTTGGATTCTTTCAATTTGCACACAAAACATTACCCTTATTTAACTTTTCTTGAATTTGCTACTCTTCTTCTTTTTTGTTAGTTAATTGTTATTTTTTCCTTTAATTGTGGCACAATTGTTTTATTAAAAATAATGTATTGAAAAAGAAATTATCCAATGTTATCTAATAATAAAGACAAACATTCCCGGGTTATAAATAAAAACATAGTGGAGGACTTAGCCAATCACTGGTGACCGATTAGTGTCTAAGTTGGTATCGCGCTTGGGTCCCACCCAGGCATCCCCTGTTCGATTCCTCAGCTGGCTAAGTCCTCCATCACGACTCAAGCAACTCTTTCGGCTTATTGTGGTGGTAGTAGGAGATTTACAAACATTGTTGGGTTATTCGTAACCCGGGAATGTTTGTCTTTCTTTAAAAAAAACGATTATTACGACTAACTAACTAACTAACCATCACGCGCCGTTTCCCCGCAGGGATAGGCAGAGAGGACGGACCGCCAAACAACTCCGTCTTGACACGCACTGTTAGCTTCATTCGCATTCATAAATCGTCTCATACATACTCTTCTATTATTCTGACTCTTGATATGGCCCGTCTCAAGTATCTGATTCACTTGATCGTGCCATGTCTTCCTCGGGCGTCCCCGACTTCTTCTACTATTCACATTTGCGTCATATCTTCTTCTTACACTGCTTTCTTCATTCATTCGCTCTACGTGCCCAAACCATCTGAGGGTCCCTTTCTTAATCTTACTTATTACGCTTACATCATCCTTGCATTATTTGCGGATCTCCACATTTCTCACACGATCATACATGGTTTTACCACACATTCGCCTCAGGGATCACATTTCAACAGCATTCAGTTTGCTTTCATCCTTCCTAATTATGGTAATCAATATTTATTTTTATTTATTTAATGCATGAAAAATCAAAGGAACATATAGTTTTTTTTATGATATTTCACCCTCCATGCTAGGGAAGACCCTGTGTTATGGCGGGTGAAGTTTACAGTTTTCGGATTACATTCATTAGTATTGGTTGAAAATGTTCACTAATTAATACTATGCACACAGATTCTTCTACAATAAGAGAGTTGATGTTGGTATTTTGGATTATAAGAATAAGGTAAAGAAGTTAAAGAGTTAATGGAAAAGATAAGTTATTATTAATATATCAATATTTATTATAAAAGAAAGTCCAAAAAAACGTGCGGACCGCAAAAACTCAGAAACAGGTCCCGGTGCGATAAGGGAGTTATATGGTGTGCTAGATCTCTATCCCCCCTGGGGAAAAAGGGTACCTACCCGTTTTTACCCAAAGGGCGTGCTTTTGAAGATATAAGGGCTGGAAGTTTCGCCCTCTTGAAATTTCTAGAACAGTCTTCCGGACAATTCTAGAAGGTTCGGTGGAGTATGTCGTGGAATGTTCGGGAATAGGGAATCGGGAACATCATTGTCGAACATTTCAGAACACTCTCGAATGTTGTCCTGGGCGAAGCCGGGTAACCCAACTAGTTATTATTATAACGACTTTTACGATTATTATGATTATGATAATTACAATTATAATGTTCGTTATAATCATTATGATTATTTTTATTTTACGGTGCTCCAGATTTTATGTCCGGTTTAAATCTTTCCCAAATGAAAGACTAAACCCTTCCACACATTTTTCCACAAATGAATATCTAGTAAATTCACGCAATGTAAGTGCACTATATAAGTAAAATAAATACAAAACAATACAAGAACAATACGACAATCCACCAGAAACATAATGGGAAAATATTTCACCGACTCCAGATATTTTCATATCAGAGGGTTCGGCTCTGATGAAATCCTAACTGGTCCGGTAAATCCTACTGATCCCTCAATATAAATATTTAAAAAATCTTTCGTAATCCTACATGTATTGGTTGTTATGATTTTCACGTTTATTATCATTGTTACGTTTACCTATTGCACCGCAAATGTCATTTAAAATACCTAACCATATGTTTTTAATGAAAAAAATTCTCCTTCAAATATTTGATCCGTAATTATTGGTTGACCTTATTTTCAAAGATTTGCTGTTTTTTTATTTAATAGCCTAACGGGTTTCCTCCCAAAAATGAGAGTAAAATGAGATACGCGGTGTTATAATTTGAGTTACGATATGCATAATTACTATTATTATTATTGTGTATACTCGTGGGAGATCCCACGCACTTTTTTATGCTCCAAAAGCGAGAACTTCTTCCTTTTAGAATACGCCCTAATACGCCATTAAACAGAGCAATTTAACTGCTTAACGATTCTGCATTGAACATCGACATCTTCAATGTTACCTTTATAGAGAATTCAGTAACTATATGTTGACATAAGTCACAACATAGTGTAACTGCCCCCATGGAATTTTTTTTCTTTTAAATTTTGTAATCTTCTTCGTAATAATTTGGTGTATAAATGTTTTATGGAAAACCTAAAAAATAAATAAATAAATATTGTTCGACTACAGCTGCCAATGTTATAACGTTATGCTAAAATGAATCAGTTATCTGTGATTGTGGTAGGTACTTCATTTCAGACATTATATGAGTCTCTTGTACTCGCGTAGTTCCATAACCAAAGGCAAATTACGTCACTCTTTACGTATCTATTATTCAACATATTTTTTCTATTGCAAAACACTACGCCATCTCTCAAAGCAATATTTTCCCCTTAGGATTTTGTGACGAGGTCGAAGTTCAGGCATTTAACCGAGAAACCAATGAGTAATAAATAGTGAGCGTGGTAATAGGTACTATCGCACTATGAGAACTTTATTACTTAAATTATAGGGACGAAACCGGGCGGCGTTTTGTCCATACAAACGTATTCCCCGATTTCCGCTCTGGATTTTGACAATAGTGCAAATATTTTTAATATAATAAAGTTATCGACTGCTGGCTTTTTTTTAAATGTGAACACCGCACAAGAGTCCCAACTGCTCCCGTCTGAAGCCAGTGAGACTATGGCATCCCCAATTGAGATATGTTGTGAGGCTGAGGGTAGTGGGAGGGGAAGGAGATAGGAAAGAGGAAGGTGGGGAAGTACCTGGCTATTCAGATCTGGGCACCAAACACGGCTGATGCCATTTCAAGCAACTTTTCAATTCTGAATGGTGGTCTTACACCAGGGCGATACAGGGAGTATCTTCCACTCTGGAACGTGTTGCAAATATACTATATATTATTTTAAATGAATAAATTGTGAAATAACACAAATTAATCAAATAAAATTTATTTGCCACGCCGGGATTCAACCTGCGACCTTCGTTTGTCGGTACGCTTGGCTTTTTGATAATTTACTTCTTGTAGGAGTTAGTTCCCTCCAAAAATTGTTAAAATGAGATTGGAGTTAGCGAAATAACTAAAAATTCTATTGTCTAAGACGACATGGCAACAAATATGGATTAACCATATAAATCGAATAAAATCCTTGAGGACTACCCCTCTCCCTCTCCCCCGTGTTATGTGTATGAATTTGTAGATTAAGAAGTATTTGAACCAGTCTGAAGATGGCTTTAACGAGCTGAAACCGATTACGGTAAAAAATAAATTAAGTGGAAATGTGTTTTCTTATATTGATACAAGCGAGTTCCCGGCATGCGACGCAGTCACTTAAATAAAGAAATTGTTTCTCGCTGCGTGTCCTTTCCAATTCTTCTCCGTTCGTCTTCCGCCTCTCCTTCCCCTTCCACGTCCCCTTTCCCTCCTGCACGCCCTCCACCTTCCCCGCCTTCCCTCTCTCGAACCCCCCCCCCTCAAATCCCCAAAGTTCATCGCAATCGGATGATTGTTTTAAAAACGCATAATTTCACGATACCAGAGTTCACTATTATATACAGAAACAATCGCGGGCAGCGCACATCGAATCCCCAAAGTTTCATCGCAACCGGATGAGTGGTTTAGCAACCCATAAAGAACAAACAAACGAGCAAGCAAGCAAACATATATTCATTTTACATATACTGATGATGGATTTCCACCACGAATTGTAAGTATAAACAATAGAAACATTAAATTATTTTATTTATTTATTTATTAGCGATAACAGTATTAGTGACAACATTATACAACCAAAAGAAAATTATTTTTACATGAGAATATGAATTTGAAGGTAGTTCAATAAAGAGTACATTATATATTGTAAACCGGACTAGAGACATTTGATACAGTTAGAAAAATATAAAAGAGTTATACTATTTATAAAGCTGCTGAGATAATATCCTTTTAGAGCCTTTGCCAATGTTCTTTTGTTAGATGCTGGAAATCATTATGTTAATGTTTTCGGAAAGTCATTAGGAAATTGTTTTCGGAAATAAAAACATGCATTTTTTTCGCAAAATATATGAGCCGTGACTGTTGTAGTTCCGATGCAGGAATGTTTTGATAAATAACCTTGATAAGAGATTACGGATATCAGATTACTGATAACTGATAACAATTACTCATTAATGGAAGATAAACCTGCTAAATCAATTGCATGACTGTATCGTGAATACCTGTAAAGAATGTCAGGAATTCAATGAAAATAAGCCTGCTGACCAAACAAATTATAACTGGATTAAAATCTTACTCGAGTTATTGATCTTCTGCATGATACACATGTACATCTACACCAAACTGTTGATAAATTATTGTATAAAATTAGGTCCAAAATTCAATTTTTTATCCGCATTTCACGGATTAACTATCTACTGATGAGTAATGATAGCGAGTAAACTTATTTAAGCAAAAGAAAACAAATAGTTAAAGTAAATACCAAATACTCGTAACTTTTTGTCTGTTAGTGTTGAAATTCGGCGTACCTCAAGGATCACATCTAGTCCCGCTCCTATTCAACTTGTTTATGAACGACATTATTAGTAATTATTTTTCATGCGCTTTTAGCTTTTTGCTGCTCCCATCTAGAGCCAGTGAAACTATGGCATCCCTAAGTAGGGTATGTTGTGAGGCTGCAGATAATGGGACGGGGAAGAAGATAGGGAAGAGAAAGATGGGGAAGAACCTGGCTATTCATATATGGTCACCAAACACGGCTAAAGACATTTCAAGCAACTTTTCAATTCTGAACGGTGGTCTTATACCAGGGCGATGCTGAGAGTATCTACCACTCTGGAACATGCCGCAAATATAGTATATATTATTTTAAATGAATTAATTATCAAATGTAACAAATTAATGAAACGGTTAAGGGAGACCTCTCCAGCCGAACTATCTCAACCCATCACCTCTGCGTCGCAGTGGGAGGGATGGATTCATACGTCAGTCACTCCTGGACACACTGACCACGAGATTCCTACCCAACCCCATACCCTTTTCCTTCCCAGAACTTCCTCTCCTTCCTTTCTACAAAAAGACCCTCCACACAGCATCTCCAATGATGACATAAGCCCCGAGAGGAATTATTTTCATCAGGGCCTACTGTGTGGAGCTAATGTAAAAAAGCAAAGTTTCAATTCTGAATGGTGGTCTTACACCAGGACGATACCGAGGGTATCTTCCACTCTGGAACGTACCGCAAATATACTATATTCTATATAATGAATTAATTGTGAAATAACACAAATAAAATTTTTTAGCCCACTCCGGGATGTGAGTCAAGAGCCTTTTACCCATCGAAAACTTCTCCTTTCTTTACCTAAAAATACCCTCCACACGCTTCACAGCCAAAGGTTAAATAGGTCCAAAGGGAATTTTATTCTCCTACGCCTCCTGTGAGAAAACATCTTTAAAATGACATTTCATTCCTATTTGGACTTTTTCGTTCTTCCACTAGCTTACATGTTTTTCTTCCACTCCTTCCATAAAACTTGTGCAAAGTAACTAGCAAAGTAATAACATGTTCATCGCTCATGTACAAACTTGTTATCATAATTGAATCAACCATTACATTTGAGAACAGTGTTGCATCACCTTGTTCTCATTGTTTATAAGAGCCAGAAGTCACTAGTTTAACCAAGATGATGACAAGGTACAATAGTTGATCCGTTCTCATCAAGAACACGTCATGTTGCAAGGAATTGTTATTACGTATGCTGCTGTTGTTCTAGTGAAGCATTTTTTTTTCCCACAAAATGATTAAAGACTTTAGCAAATTAAGAAGCCACTGCTTCTGCTGTGTTGCAAAAATGGTAATACTGTTTTTCGCAAATGCCCTTTCAAAATAATATGAGATTATGAAATCAAATATTATTTTTATGAGATTAAAACTGACCGTGGGAGTTAATAGGATAATAGTGGTACCTATGTAGGAGACTTCTACCTAGTACCTACTTGAATATGTAGATTTTGAGAATGAAAACCAACAAAAAAGCTGTAGAATTAGAGATTGTTGATACGAGTATTTCATTTTTTTTTTACATTAGCTCCACATAAAATAACTAAATTTATGGTGTCGTGCAACTATTATGCAACAATTCGGCTTTAGGGAGTTAAATGTCTTGTTGTGGAAACAGGATATTTGGCTAAACATCCAATGACAATAACACAGAACTCAGTGCATTTGATTGAAAAGATTGGGTTAATAATAAAGAAACAGTAACAACGTAGAATTAAATACCATATTGTAGAACCAAAGGACATGGCTAAACACTCAATGATAACCATTGTAAACTTCTTTTAAGAGACTGGGCTACTGCAGAAGGAATAAGGTAAACACGATAGATATCACAGTTGATGTATGGCCTCCGCCTGATTGCTTACGGGAGCTATGAAGAATGTCTCGTTATCGATAATCATAAAAATACTCTCTTGAGAGAAGTGATTGTTGACTCCACTTATTATTTACTGTCTGAGTGGTATTTATTCATTATATTTTTGTTTACAGTGATCTCCAAAGATAACACAATACACAGCATATAACACAAACTGAGAAACATTAGAAATTAAATAAGAGAATGTAGGGACACACAAACCTCGACCTATCATCGTCTGGCACCGCAGTGGGAGTGATGAATTCATACGTACGTCATTCCTGGACACACTGACCCTCATATTCCATCACATCTCTCATAATTTTTTCTCTCTTTAGTTTCCCTAAAAATACGTGAGGACCTCTGGTTAGGCATCAAAATTTGTTGTTTTTATTTGTTTTATTTTACTTCGATAACAAATTAAAAGCATTTATATGTTAAAATGGTTGTTTGGTGGTCTCTATGTGCTTAAAGTGATACTAAAATGTACCCGTTCGAACTGCGAAAAGACCATCACAGACCACAGATGTATAGAAAATTCATCAGTCAATTTTTAGGGTGTTATGCCCAGCGTGTTTGGGGTTATTTACAAACCCCAGACTCCCATATTACGATTCAACCTCCTTTATGGAACTAATGTAAAAAAAAAACAGATCTGTTCCGGCTAACACTGTTTGCTTCTTTCACAATGACACACATTCTTGTTCATACCCATTTTTTACATTTCTATAACCAACAAACCTTGCGCCACACCTTCTTGGAACATTCACAACTACTCTCCCATCAATTCTACTAACAGAAATTTCTTCGTCCTAACAATTGACAATGAATATGTCTTTTCACTTTGAATTTCTTTGAAACAAAAACATAATTGAAACATTAACCTTTAAAAACACACGTACGTACGGACTCTTCTTGAATTTAAAGGTTAGTGGGACATCTAAACGCACGCTCCGTTAGTTTTGTCACACTACACAAGAGTGCGTGTCACTAATAGTATTATTTACTTCACTTCAAGCCAGCCAATTTGTTATAAACACAGAAATAATGGCTGGTGCACATCGACCAAGAATTATATAGAAAGGGCGTGTGGACCTTAAAATTAATTACAGATGCCAGCAGGGGAGCAGTGACTGTCCGGAGCGGTCAATCGCCAGCTTACCGACCAGATTCAATTAGCATACAGTATAGGCAGGTTGTGTGTTATTGTAAATCCTTAAACTCATAATAAACCAGTTTGTGACAAGGACCTTATTATCACTATGAAGTACTACCACACGACATATAGTGTTAACACAAACATTACAGTATGAGAGTAGATTGGATGGAGGAAGGTACGAGTAGATCTACATAGTTGCATCAACATTTAATATATTGTTATTATAGATGTTGGTGCAGTATTAAGTTTTGCAATAACTGTGCAAGGTGCAACTAACTGATAATGCAGATAATGCAACAAAGATCCCACCTTGGACAATGGAAGAAACTGAAGGTCTGTTTCTTGGGCCGCTTGACTGGACACCGTACCACTGTAGGAGTTGTAGGACACGAAGATGTTCATGACCAGGTCAACTCTGTCATTTTTAATTAGGATGATGTAGACTAAACGTAGATAATTACGAATGCAAAGTTTTTAAAACGCTGTGCTACTTCACCGATGCGAAACGAGCTGGAGTTTTAATGAATTGGATGATAACTAATATTCATTTTAATGTAAGCGAAAAAATGAAATAAGGCAAACTTAAATGGTTTAAACACGTACGGAGTAAGCAACGCATATAGAAATTGTTAGGGGGCGGATATATGGGAGTAGGAAGGTATTCGCAAAGACTTGATGGATAGGAAGCCTCACCACAATCAATAATATAGGAATGAAAATGCTTGGCTTCATTCTTCGAAAATCCAGAGGTTTTAGGAATATTTCAACATTAAAAAATTGTGTATACGTCCTTAGTGCGTAGTCAAGTCGAATATAACTCCTCGATCTGGTCCCCCCATTTTAAAATATATTCAGATTCAATCCAAAAAATTCAATATAAATTCCTAAGACACGTTAATTTTAAATTCTATATTCCCATTGGAAACTAACTATAATACAATATCTTTACCTAACATAAATATTAAAAAAATCAAAAATAAATTAATTAATAAAATAAACAGTTTTTATACCTACTTTAGAATTATTATTTCATATAGTCGTTTAGATAAAAAAAAAATTACTTGATGAAAGAATTAAATTTGACTCACAGATCGAAGATTTATCGATTTAATATTTATGCTCAAAATTCTACACCGTAGAATAGAGATATACACCCACGAGAGCCACTCATTCTGAAATTCATATACATACAAATATATATAAGATATATCTTACAAATCGCACAATCGGTTTAATAATTATCTTGATGCAACAAATTTCTTCAAAATTGATGCATTGAGTGTACGCAGACAATTCTCAGATGCGATGTTGCTACACAAAATCGTAAATAACATAACCGACTGTCCTGAATTATTGAACAGATAACATTTTCTCTGATATAGATATCTTCAATTGTAACGAAAGTAAATATCAAAAGTGTATTAAAATGTATTAAATGAGTACAAAACTGCATAAATGTAATGATATATTATGTAATGACCTGTTATTATGTAATATCTTTTAATTGTTATAAGATTACTGTTTAATTTCTAGATCCACAATGTTATATTATAATGAGGAAATCTATAATTGGTTTATAAGTTAGGTAAATTATACATGTACAAATTAATCACATTATGAACTGTTAATTTCCCTAAAATAAAATAAATAAATATTCTGTTTAAATGCAACAATACCAGGACTGAATATAAGAAACACTCGCTTGTACTTAGGTCGCATGAAGTTATTAATAGATACGCAGATCTATTTAACTGCACGGAAGGTAGGTACAAGAGGGCTATACTATCAAATCTTTTCAATATATGTATATTAATATTTTTTGTATTACAGATTTTTGTATGTAATTGTATATCTGGTGTCATTTCTCAATCAAATGCCACAATGAACTGTTATACTCTTTTTTATTATTTCTAATATCTTTCACATGATTTTGTGACATGTAATCAGTTTTTATTAGTAGCAAGTGGATGCAGTGTGTTATCCCTACAACACAACACGCAAACGGCAAAATTTGTACGGTGGAGACGCGGTTTTGAGACACCTGGAATATTTTTTTTGCATTAACTCCATACAGGAGACCCTGAGGAAAATACTTCCCTCCAGGGTCTATGTCGTCTTTGCGGATGCTGGGTGGAAGGTCTTTTCGGAAAGGAAGGAGATGATATTCCACGAAGGGAAAAGGTATGAGGGATGGGTGGGAATCTCAGGGTCAAAGGGTCCAGGAGCGACGGACGTTTGAATTCATCCCTCCCACTGCGGTGTAGGTCGAGAGAATTCGGATGGAGAGGTCCTGATTAGGTCTTCCTCAACTAGCCTCTCCCAATCCGGCTCGCCACGCAGTAGATAGGCAAACGAATTCGCCGCCAAATCTAGACAAATCTCACCCTTGATAAGTCATCAAACGTAGCAAACTACTTGGGGTGACCTATGGCAGAGGTCTAGGTTATCCAATACATGGTTTCATTGTACCCGCCTCCCAAATTACTAATATAGTATACATAACTAAATTACCTAATCGAGATTAAAAAATAATAAAAATCAGGAAAGAAGATAAGAAGGCCAAGATTTATTATGAAAAACCTGAAAACTTGAGCGCCTGCAGTTATCAACTGAAAGAGGTCCACAAAAGACCCACACAAAAGGCAAATCTCTCTAAAGACCATAATATCTTGACTGTACTACCACAGAAGACAGTGATCCTACTAACAATACAAAAAACTTGGCACAATCACATTTAAAATCCCAATTAGGCCCCCCAGTAATAAGTGTCCAAGTGACAATCTGTCTGCCGACATTAAGCTCAAATAATGACGGAGACCAATCGCAATTAGTTTACACCTACAGCCATTATTTCAACGATTAAATACCCCAAACGACAAACTACGAACAATAGAATCACATTAACTTCAAGGTTAAAGCGGTAAGAATATAATTAATCGTGTGGGTTCGTTGATAGACGAACGTTTAATGTGACCGCACCATGTGTAAGCCCCACTTTATTGTGCAACATTTTAAATCGATTTGAATAACTAAGACATAAGACGCTATTAATAAATATTTATAGGAGCATTAATGCGGGAAATATGCTGTTTAGTTTTTGATTGAAGGTCTGTAGATGTAGCAATCGAAATTATTTGCAATGTTAATCGTTTTGAGATCGGATCTTCGCTGCTCAAATTATGGTGAACGAAAAACAATTATGTACATAATTATTGTAGGGATCCGTTATTTGTTTGAGCAATTTTTAAGCTGGTATCAGATTTGGAGTTACGAAAACGCTGAACCAAAATCAAATAGTACTTTCATCAGAATGGAACCTGATGGACACTGCAAGGTTGTCCTAAACGTAGGCTAAAAGAGAAGGAGTAACGCAACACAATTCAATACCAAAAAGGCGAAAAATTTGATACTATTTACTGACATATATATATTATCATAATTAATATATATTATCATAAAAGTCCATGATCTTGCACATGTTTTAATGTTGGTCCTTTGGATGACATGGTCTCGTTGCCGAGTTGTGCCGATGGTTACTGAATGTAGTTTCACGAAGTTATTAAGTTTGAAGAACTCTCCAGATCAGAACTAGCCTTCAGCCTGGGGAAGGATGTTTGTCCTCAGAAGTATTATTATATTTACAAGCCGTACATAAACAGTAATTGTTTTTTTACGTCTTTTTTACTGTTTTATTTATTTATTTATTTGTAAGAAACAAACAGCTTTTACATAATACATGTACAGTGATAAATATATAATTGAACTGGAGTCAAGTCACAGAAGTTTCTTATGCTAAAGTACATCGTAAATGAAGTTTTATTATGTTATAATTAATTTTGGGTTATAGGAAGGGGAGAGGAAGAGGAATATAGGAAAAGGATAGGAGATGCTCACGATATATTCTCATATTAATAATCGATCGTACGCGTTACTTCATATCGATATTTCTTTAGGTTTTTATTAAAAATGTCAATGCTGTGAAATTTTGTATTATATTGTGCACATACCCGAAGAATTGGGGAGTTTTTTCTAATGTGTGTTCTACAAGAGGGTAAATAAAATAAATCGGATTGCCGGGTTGATCTCGACGGAATATGAAAATTTGTTAAATTGTTAAGTTCTGGTGAGTCCAGGCCATTGTTTAGAGTTTTAAAAAATAGGATTTGATCAAAAATTATACGTCGTGTTTGGAGGGATTTGAAATTGTGAAATTTCATAAAGATAATATTTTACAAAGAAAGTCTTTCAATAAAGATCCATGGGTATATATAAATACTTCAGAATACAGGTTCAAGTAAGTACGATATAATGGTTTTCTCTGGAGAGAATATTAAAATATTCTACATTGAGAGTCTCACATTAAAACTTATGATGTTATAAATTGAGTATCATGTTTGGATGCACAGTTTTTTAAGAAACACAAATGAATGAATGAATCGTTGAATGGACGAATGAATTGTTAAAGTCGATAAAATATATCGTCCAAACCACATAAATGCCAACCGCCAATATCCGTAAAAAATTGGAGACGAACATTAAGAAAGTGTAGAAGGTCATTTGCTTCCAATGAAAAATGCTAAAAAAACGTATAAATTATTGAAATTCGTGCGGTTTGTTGATCTGAAATACGAGTAGATATTTATGGAGTGGAATTTTAAAATTTAAGCATAAATTGAGGTGCGAAATCTATTTTTTGAGACCATGAATGGATGTGGCACATTCTTGAAGGTGCAGCAATACTTGTTTGCAAAGACAAAGGTGTTTTGTTCTTTACAGAGGAAACCCACTGTCTACGACTTTACATTATTCTACCTACTAGTTGAACTACAGAGTTGCAGAATTCTAAATGTGTGTTCAAACATTATTTCAACATTGTCATATTTGAATAACAAACGCATCCTACGACAAAAGGCATTTGATTGACTCGGTGCTGGATCAATGAATCAAACGAAGGTTCTTGGCACAGTAATTCATGCGTGACTAATCAACTTTGATCGCGGGTTTGATCCCATTAACGGTAGTAACTAGTAACAGGGAACAGTTAATGTGGGAGGTATTGACTGAATTGAGATAGATATGGCAGCGTACCAGTTAACCATCTGTAAGGAGAAGCCGATGTTACACAAGGCCATCCCAGAAAACCGGTTCTTCCGCGGAACTGTTTTGACTGGTGGGAGATATTTAACACTTTCGATTTTGTAGTTGGATTGCTTTGAGGCCGGTGGTTTTGAATGGGGAATAGTAGAGTAATTGAATTAATTAACCAGAACTAAATGTTGGATAGGTCACTACACGAAAATGCTTTTACAAAAGGCACTCTGTTTTGTAGGTATCTTCTATCTAGGCTCTTGTGTTAATTATATTATAGGTTGGTTGTTTTGGTTTGTGTATTAGTCTGTAGGTACTGTGCATTTATACGGAAGGTAAAATCTTTAAAAAAAACACCTCGGAATGATCCCAGATGACCAATGCGGAGATTCTTCATAGAATTACAAAAAAGTTGAGGAGTTGTTATTGCTACAAAAGGAATAATAGTCCAATATCTGAGTCACATGCATAAAAGATGTGAGGGCGACAAATACGAAACGACTTATCGGAAAAAAAACCAAAAGAAGATTGATAGTAATGTGACGTGACCCTGTAATGTAAGAAATTATTTTTATTTACCTATTGTTTATTACCAACCCTTATGTTAAAAATGTAAAAATTATGTACCAAATGTAAAACCCCACGGGCGTAAAGAAGAATAAATTAATATATTAAAAGATAGAATACAAAGTAGAGCAAAACGCCCCAGATCATAACTTAGTAACATATGCAACTATAACGGTACGAGTGCAGTTCTGCCGAGTTGTTCTGGGCTACAGTGTGCAAAGTGAAGATTGCCTGAGTACTAGCTAACTTCCGATAATATAGAGCAGAAGCCGTCAGCTAAATATAAGCAAAACCATATATATATATATATATATATATATACTGGAAATGTTCCATTTTTTTTACATAAAACCACATTTTCTTTGGCCAAAAAATGAATCAAACTTTTAGTAAACTGTGGCACCAAAATAAAGGTGTTAAAATATTTAAAAAAGTTCTTTTCGTAGCACCAAAACCAAAACAGGAGGAAATTTGATACATCAACCAAAATTACATTACATTTTGAATCAACGTTTCAAACGCACGAACATTTTTTGTACGTACTCCAAATGCCATAATAATATACAGGCCGATTAAATACGTGAGCCATTTTCACGACCCACAACAACATAGAAAAAACCGGTTTGAGATTACGTATTGCGTCCTGTCCAGTTCCTTTGTCTAAGAAATGTCCCTAGCTTCGAAAATGCGTTTCACTTTACTTCTACCTTTGCTCTCAGCGGGTATTGATCCCTGGAACATCGGCTCTGATGTAGCCTCTTGTACCACTGCACACCCACACGACCAGACCAAGAAAGACATTCGAATACTGTCGCTAAACATAGCAAAGTCTGAAAGGTGAATGATTGCGACCAGTTCGTAGAAGTTTAACATGAAATTGAAATTATGGTCGTTGGACATTCAACATCCTGGGTGCGGGTGGTCTTTTTAATGATATTCATATCCAGTAGGATTGTCATTGTTTCTTGTTTAATCCTGGGGTTCTATTTCAGAAATATGTCTTTGTCGTCAAATCTATAAATACATATGTAATTCAGATAATAAGATATTATAGCATTTTAAGATCATCTGCGTTATAGATTTTGTACAATCTTGAAACTAAGATATTGTATGGCAGTAAGGCATAGAATTAGCAGGGGGTGGAGGAATATAGACTGAATGAAATTGAAAGGATATCCCTGAAGTGTGTTTGGTAAAACCATGTACAAAATAACGTACTGTGAGATTATATTTTTTTTTCAAACCTTCATTCAATATATTACAAAGAAGGTAAGAAAGAATTAAGTGGTGCCTCCAAAACTGCTTACGAATTACTATGGTATTGAATAAATGGACTGAAAATACTATAATGAAACGAGATGAAATAGTGTTTGCTAGTGTTCGGTGATTAAATGTGTAGGAAAAACAATGAATGCAAGGAAAATGGATCTCTGCGAAGGAGCACATGACACGACCACAATGTAGTTATAACTTCCACCGCGATACCTCGAGGTAATTATAGTCACAACAAAACGAATGACCACAAAACGATATTAATATATTATAATAAAATTAATATAAAACTTTTTCCATTTAATTTTATTTGACCGTAACCGGTTTCAGCCTGTTAAGGCCATCTTCAGACTGGTACAAATTATTCCTAACTCACGGTTTATATACACAAATATGGGGGAGGGGGAGAGGGGTGGTCTGCAATGATTTTATTCGGATATATGTTTTTTTTTTACAATTGTTACTAAGTGGTCTTTGGCTGTCGAATTTCTAATTATTTTGTTTTTTCCCAGTAGGCTTTATTACCTCGGGCTTGTAGCCTTACTTCAAAATTGTTTGGGAAAAAACCTTACAAGTAATATGCATTATTAATGACCTAATTTCTATTGTTGTCAAATCGTTATTTTATTTATCATGATATGGAATTTATTTTTATTTTTATTGAATTTTAAAGGGCCCCATGTTTTACATTGGAGATGGAATGATCTTATATGGTCATTATAATATAAATAAAAAAATACATATTATGCATTATACATTAGAACATAAAATGGTGAAAATTACAATGGATATAAAAGCCGAGATTTAGCAAAAGAATCTAATTGTTTAATCATCACAAAGTTAGGGTCTATTTTTTTAGGTAGGCGGGTGATTTCTAAGGATTCTAGCCTGTCTAGTTTATGGATTTATTGCAAGCATGGAGAATTTAACGTCTCTATCTTTGTCAAACGAGTGTTTGTTTTCTAATAGGCGTGACGCTACATTCGACAATTCACCCTTATCATTCACCCAATTTCTTACCATTGTTCCAAGTTTCAAATAATTTTTCAGCAAGGATTTAATATAGGTCAGGATTAAATCGAAGGCGATAGGGAAGTACAGACGTAAAAATCGCCGAGTGGAAATATATATAAAGCGAGGATTGCTAAGTCAGTTAATTATTTAGATATGAATATTTATTTACCTGCAAAGTATCCCACAAGGGATCAACGTAGGTCAGTACTTAACCTACATAATTAATAAAATGCATCCAACAGAAATAAATGCAGCAGCAATTAAACAAGTGACCTCTAATTATTAACTGACTGGGTCGTCGTTTGAAGGTCATTAGCTGTATACTCCTTGTTCTTATCATCTCTACCTGTGACCTTCACCGGCTGAAGACAACGATAATGACACTAATGGCTTGTGGAAGCAATTACCATTCCACGAAGATACAAGATACACCTTGAGTGCTACCACGGTGACACTGTCAGGTTATCGGCTGAGTTTTACATACAATGTACAATCAACAAGTTCTGCAACGTAATTATTATTAGGCGTGACAGCTGTTTCGCCTTCTGACGGCATTACCAAACTGTGGTTATATTTATGTTATTTTTATACAGATACTTTTAATTTTTTTTTTAAATGTTTTCATTTTTATTACCTATGCCCTTATTGATTTCCAAGTAAAATATCTGAAATCGTTCATTACCATTTCATTACCCTTTAAAGTTTCCCCAAGCATGGTTTAGATTTGACTAAAGATCGTTAAGTTAGTTAATTCCAAATGATTTTTTTATTGATTAACGCCCTTTTTCGGGGCTTTTACAAATGAATGGTAAGAAATGTACGGTATTTAATGTCCATAACTGAATTGTCTCAGTAACAATATTTTATATTTGTTTCATCGACATCGATATGATTTGTTTAGATAAATTGAAGATCTCCACTGACTTGGTATCATTGTTTCCCTCCGTTATTATTCTAGGTAAAGAAGAATACATATGATAGTTAGTCCCATAATTTCTGCACTGAAATAAATCCTGAATTTTGATATTACGTAGAGGTATCCGAAAGCTTATCAATTCAAGCAATATCAGACTATCAACTAAATCATTTAGAATTTTATATAGAAATACCAAGTCAGTGAAAACTCTTCAGTCTGACAATTCGAGCATATTCATTTTATTTAAAATAGTTTTGTAGTTCAACATAATTGCTGGAAAACGTAAGAATTTGTTTTGTATTCTTTCAACACCTGGGTACATGTGTATTATAATGTTGGTTCCAGGCGGGAGAATTGTACTCAAGTTGACTTCTTACATAGGCAAAATGACTCAGGAGTTTCTTTCTCTAGCCTAATTAAGCATTTTTATAGTATCTAATAATTGAACATGGCTTAACATATCCAAAAATGGCGAAGAAATTATATTTTTTTGTTAATTTCTTAGAACTTACCGAGGATTTGTCTGCTGAATAGTCTCAACACCTTCTTCCTCTGTATTCATTTGAGCAAATGTATCATCAATTCAAAGATTCGATTGAAGGTGATTTGGGTTGTTCTACCGCGAAAGGTTAAATAAGGAAAATCTGTCAATGCGGGACTGGTTAATACTGGAAAATCGCCAGAATAAAGTCTAACAACCTTTCCATAAGGACGAATCATTGTTATTATCCGATACGTCATTAAAAAGATGATTTACAAGAACCGATGACCTATCAGCGGGTTTCAAAGTCATCGATTTTTCCCAAACAACTTAACAAGAATTTCAAACAACCTCAGAAAGATAAAATTCGTAGAGCTAAATGTGTGTTTATTCATTGAGTGTGGTGTATAGGTTGGTCATGTTTAAACATGATAATGGCCGAAAGGGTAGTTTTGCGTTATCTCTACAGATGTCAGTGAAGTAATAGTTTAGAAGAGTATCATCTATCGTCGATCGTGTCTAATATACGAACGGTTGCGACAATAGCCGAATGCATCTGGTAGACGGCTGGACTCTATCAGTACCGCAGCCGCAGAATAACTTTTTTTTAAATTAGCTACACACAGGAGGCCCTGAGGAAAATAATTTCCCTAAGGGCCTATGTCATCTTAGGGGATGCCGTGTGAAGGGTCTTTTTAAGGAAGGGAAGGGTAGAAAGTTCTGGGAAGGAAACAGGTATGAGGGGTGGGTGGGAATCTGAGGGTCAGTGAATCCAGGAGTGACGGACGTATCAATCCATCCCTCCAACTGCGATGCAAGGCGATGCAATGGGTCGAGAGTCCGGCTGGAAAGGTCAAAAGGCCTCCCTCAACCAGTCTTTCTTGATCCGGCCCGCCATATAGCAGGAGGGCAGACGCATCCGCCACTAGGACCTGGACACACCCAATGAACCCGGGCATAATTGAGTTGCGGAGTTATGACTGATGCTTTGGTCGCGCAGAGTTATTTTTAGGCTTTTATCTGACCCCCTCTCCGCTCGATGACGTAATACGCACGATGACCTTCATGCATGATGTCGTAAGACAACGGTTTATTGTTAGAACATACCGCCACTTGCGCCACAGCCATTGGGCCACGATATATATATTTAAACATTTGGCGACAAGAAAAGCGTTTCATCCCTAAAACTAACCTAACTAAGAGAGAAAAAAATCAAATTTAAAAACCAATCACCACGCCGTTTATCCGCAGGGGTAGGCAGAGAGGTCAGTCTCGGCCTACACTTCTTACTTCATTAAAATTCATAATTGTCTCATACACACTCTTCTATTCGACTCTTGACATGACCCGACTAAATTATTTAATTCACTTCGTGGCATGTCTTCCTCGGGGGTCCCCGACTTCTATGCTAAAGTTGTTTTGATGAGAACATGTGCATTACGAGAGTTTCAAGGATTTTGAAAATCACGACGTTAACTTCAGGTTGGAAGAGTGATTTCTTATTGTTAGACGCATAATGACATCATAATAATATCAGCGATCGGCAATCAGATGTGGCCCTCGAAGTGCTCGAAAGAATATACTACCCACCATACCTACTTGGCGCCCAATCATTCACAATCGTATATACTTTTAAACGACTTCGAAAAAGAGGTGGTTCTCAATTCGACGGTTTAAAAAAAAAAGTTTGTTACCTCAGAACTTTTGATTGGGTGAACCGATATTGATGATTATTTTTTTATTTGAAAGTTGGTGCTTCCCGTTTGGTCCCATTTTAATTTGGTCCAGATCTGACAATGGGATCTATGAGAAAACCATATATGTCTTAAATTTGCAATAAGTATGTGCGCGACAAATGGACGAATAACTCAATATTACGCCAACCGATTTCGACGATTCTTTTTTTGAAGTAAGACAAATTAGTTAGTGTACTTCAGATTCACTAAAAATCAAAAAATAAACAAAAAATTTAACAAAACAAAAAACGACTTAAAAAAATGCACTAAAAAGTAAAAAAAATAATTTCGTATTCTTCTACAACTTAATAATCAACTTAATTTTTCTACACATCAATATGTAGGTACGATTGTTATTTTTGGAGCCGGTGTCAGCGAAGGTAGGTTTGTAACTGCATACATAATTATAGATGAGATGTGCTTCTGTCGCACGCGCGACAAATCTAGCATGGCAGACACCGACTCCAAAAATAACAACCGTACCTACATATACATATATGATTAGAAAAAGTAAGTTGATTATTAACTTGTAGAACAATACGAAAAAAAAATTTACTTTTTAGTTCATTTTTTTAAGTGGTTTTTTATTTTGTTAAAATTTTTGTTTATTTCATATCTAGTTCTTGTGAAGAAAACATAAATGTAAGTTTTTAAGAACGTGCAACGCCCGAGTAGGATTCAATCAATGTTTATGTACAATGCTACTGACTGGTTGGTCCGTTGGTCGTGATAATTCTAAACATGTAATGACCGTTTAAAAAACAAATTGCCCGCGGCGCTTTTTCCGTATGTCCCATCACATATAAACAAACAATATCAGAACATTGAAAATGCACCCACTTCCATCATTATAAGTTGAAAATGTGGCTTCTGTAATGATGAAGGAATAACTAGTAGAGGATTGAACCAGCAAAGCCCTAGTGGGAACCAAGCCCTAGTGCTACCAACTTGTCGATCGTAATATTTATAAACAAAAATTTTAACAAAACAAAAAACGACATCAAAAATGCACTAAATAGTTATAAAATAATTTCGTACGATTGTTGTTTTTGGAGTCGGTGTCAGCCAAGATCTCCACATCTCACCTATAACTACCTATGTATGTAGTTACCTTGGCTGACACCGACTCCAAAAATAACAATCGTACGAAATTATTTTTTTACTTTTTAGTGCATTTTTAAAGTCGTTTTTTGTTTTGTTAAAATTTTTGTTTATTTTTTGATTTTTAGAGACGAGCGTGCGTTAAGAAGTTTTACTTTAAAAAAAGAATCATCGAAATCTGTTGGCGTAATATTGAGTTATTCGTTCATTTGTCGCGCACATACTTATTGCAAATTTAAGACATATATATGGTTTTCTCATGGATCCCATTGTCAGAACTGGACCAAATTAAAATGGGACAACACGGGAAGTACCAGCTTTCTAATAAAAAAATAATCATCAATATCGGTTCACCCAATCGAAAGTTCTGAGGTAACAAACATTTTTAAAAAAAAAATACCGACGAATTGATAACCTCCTTTTCGAAGTCGTTTAAAAAACATTGTTTTCTTTCTTATTTTTTTATGTAGAGGTGAAGGGAGGATCGTTGAAGAAAAATATATTACATATAAGGTTGCAAACATTTGCTGCTAGCTGCTAAGCACGACACGAAGCACGATGACAATTGGCGATCAGACGGGCAGTCACAAGCGCACTTATTATGGAGGTTCGCACGAGTGACGTCGGCAGTCGCGTGGCCCCTATATGGCCCGCCATCAAAACTAATTGCCGACCGCTGTCATAGATCAAAACTTGATATTTATTAACTTCAAATGGTTCATTATATCCGTTAAAGAATAGTAAAACTGAGCAAGTCGATAGTTATTTGTTCATTATCGCACCAATCTCGTGAGAATGTAATTTATGTAAAGGGTGCCTGGTACCCAATGGAAACATAAGAAAAAAAGAAGAAAAAAATCTTATTATCGATGTTCATTGAGATATCTTATGAATTTCGTTGTTAATGAATACCGCACAAGAGTCCCAATGGTTCCCGTCTGGAGATAGTGAGACTAAGGCAATTAAGGCATCCCCAATTCGGTATGTTGCGAGGCTGAAGGTATTGGAAAATAGGAGTAGATGGGTAAGATGAAAGTGTGTAAGAACCTGGCTATTAAGAACTAGTCTCCGTACTTGACTAAAGCTATTTCAAGAACGTTTCAATTCTGAATGGTGGTCTTTCACAAGGGCGATTCTGAAAGTATCTACCACTCCGGGATATGCCTAACTTAAACTAATCTAATTGTATTAATTGTCAATTTTCTTCAAAATAAATATATTTCGTTGGTAACTGTAGTGTTTGATATATGTTCATATGGCTGTATGTATTATATGTAGTTAGTTCGGGTTTCTCCGAACGCATTCGGGAATTTACGAGAGTAGGCTCGATATATATTGTCGAACACTCAGTTCGGCTCCTCACTTCGCTACTAACTGGCCTTAGGGCAACGCCATTGTATTGTTATATACTCTAATATTAAACCTTCCCGTGTACAAGAAGTACTTACGTGTTTTCATTGCATCGTAGGATACTGGAGATTAAAGGGCCAAGTATCCAGCGTGATAAGGCATCAACGAGTTACGATTTATTGCAGTAACATATTAGAGAAACGGCATAAATTTACCTTTCGAATGATCACCGTTAGTAAATTTTAAAAATCATCTGTCAAAACAAAAGTTTCAACAATAGAAACAAAATTTAAACAACAGAAACATTTCAAGTACAAGATTATTAATTAAGTCGAAATTTCATTCACAATCAATTAACACAATCAGTTCAAATTTTGAAAGGAAAGATTTTGAAATTATGTACACAACGGTCACCAACAACTTGCTTCCAAGGTAGTTCCATATATTCTTCTGTTTTCAAAACAAATACACTATTTTTCTTGCCATTGTTCCAAACTTCAAATGCTCTTCCAGCATTTTTCTCCTAGTTAGTGAGAGGTAGAACTGAATAAATAACATCCCAGTTGGAATTAAGAATATTCTCATTTCAAAACCAAACAGCAACAATGCGCAGTGCTTCTCTTATTAGTTTAATATTTCGCGTCAAACGCCAATCACCCTATATTGTTATAGCTGCAGGCAAATTTACAATAGCATCATTTGATTGGTATGCACTGATGAGTAAATACTCTAAGATACAAACAAATAATAATTTTGATGACGTATTGCAGGAAAAATGTTCTTGAACCCTCCTCAAGTCATTTCATTATGACGATGCATTTGTGATTAAAGCAAGGTTTCTGGAAGCTTTGTAAATTGATTTAAGGTGGTTATAAATAAATAAAATATTGTACATCATTTTTCGATGACTTCACTGTAAGATTTGCATTGTTGAAACAATGGAATCCTAGTTTTGAGAAGTATATTAGCAAGCAATTTGAAGGCTGATAGAGATGTTGAAAGAAAGGTCGATTCAGGTAACTCAATTAATGGAGGACTGAACGCGGTTGACGCTAATAAAAAACTGTCCAAAGAAGCAAGAATAGCAGTCCACAATGGAGTGCTGGTACCTAATCGAATGTATGGCAGTGAGGCATGGAACTGCAGAGGAAGGATGAAAGTAGATTGAATGCTGTAAAAATGAAATTGTGGAGATCCGCAAAGAATGCAAGGCTGATGTAAGCGTAATGGGTAAGATTAAGAAAGATAAGCTCAGGTTTGGGCATGTAGAACGAATTAACAAAGACAGGAGTATAAGGAGAATATATGATACAAATTAGAATGGTAGAAGAAGCCGGGGACGCCCAAGGAAGAAATGCCGCGATCAAATGAATCAGATACTTGAGTCGGGCCTTCTCAAGAGTCAGAATACAAGAATGAGACAATCAGTGAGTGCCAAGACCGAATTGTTTTTCGGTCCGTCCTCTGTGCCTATCTTTGTTGGGAAATGGCGTGATGGTTAGTGAGTTGTCCCAGATGGTTTGGGCATGTAGAGCGAATGAACGAAGAAAGTAGTGCAAGGAGAACACATGACGCAAATGTGAATGGTAGAAGAAGTCGGGGATGTCCGAGGAAGACGTTCTGAAATCAAATGAATCAGATACTTGAGTCAGACCATGTCAAGATTCAGAATAATAGAAAAACATGAACGAGACGATGTGAATGAGGCAAAGAGTGTGTACCAAGACTGAGTTGTTTAGAGGTCCATTATAGTTAGCTAGTTTGGAATCCTAGTGGAATATAAAAATAAATCATGTTTGACAAAGAAAGCGAAGATCCGCGCATAATATTATTATAACTATAACTTAAAAGTATTAAATTAAGAGTCGCTTACAGGGCCTAGCAGAATAACCGGTTACAGCCCATTGTTAACTGATAGGTAGAACAAAATTACCAGGTTAATCGTTTGGGGTTATTTCCTTACCATAGAAAAACAATAGTGCGTATTTAACGTCTATGAATAATGCTTAGGAATTCATTGTGAACAACTTTACTGTAAACAATTTGAAATGCAGAGAAAAATTTTGTTGTCAACAGGTAAGAAAAGAATGGAATATACAAACGGGTCTAGTCACTTATTGATTATTTCGTATTTGTAAATATGTTTCGCTTTGTACAACATTTTCTTGCTTAATATGTCAACATTGGTCATTGAAAGGAAAAAGGTTTTTTAAAAATACTTTAAACATTCGCATTTCGTAATGGGTTGGGTAGGTACTTAATGAATTGCCAAAGTTGGTAAACATTTTTAAATGGAGATATTTAAAGTCTTCCTATAGGTTCCGTGGCTTTTAAACCCGCGACAAAATATCTCCGACAAAATATCCACAATAAAATATATAATAAAACCTAACCTAACCTTACCTAATCTAAGCTTAATTTACATAACCTAACCTAAACTAACAGAAAAATGGGCCAAAAATAATACAGACACCTTATAAATACAAAAAATTACTCATTGTTAAAAAATAGTAAAATAGACCTAACCCAACCTAACCTAACCTATCCTAAGCTAACAGAAAAATGGGACAAAAATAATACAGATATCCTATAAAGACAATAATTTATTGCTAAAAAATTGTAAAATGGGACAAAAATAATACAGACATCCTACGAAGGTAATAAATTTTTGTTCAAAAATAGTAAAATATAAAATAAGGTTAGGTTTTGTTAGGTTAGATTTTAGTTGATATTTTGTTGGAGGATGTTTTATCGGTATGATATTTTGTCAGTACCGCGCAGTACCTTTCCTATCTACTTCACAGGCGGAAATTTTATGTTACAAGCGAGTACCCCGGCATGAATTTATCCCTCAGACTTTCCTTCGTTCCCCTCCCCCTTCCCAGTTTTCCACTCCTCTCCCGTCTTCCCTCCCTGTCCCCAGACTACATGAAAAATACAGCTCTTCAAAGAACTCGCACGCCACCTATAGTACATTTTTTACACAAATTTCATAACGCCAGAGCTCACCATTATATATGGAAACCTTCTCGAGTGTTCACACGACAAATCATAAAAGTTCCAATGCAATCGAACGAATGGTTTAGGAACACATAAGAGACAACCAAAGAAACATTCATTTATATATATGAAGTTGATCTGAATATAGTGGAAAAGGGAGAAGATGGGAAAAAAGAAGGGCGGGATGTAATTAGATATCCAGATCTGCTAATTAAACACGTCTAAAGCCATCAGATAGGGAACTGCTTACATTAATTAAAATCAAGAAAATTTCATATCTGGGTCATATACTTCGAGGGGAGAAGTATCACTTGCTCCATTTAATATTGAAAGGCAAGATAGAAGGTCGCCGAGGGCCTGGTAGAAGACAAATGTCTTGGCTGCGAAATATACGAGAGTGGACCGGCATTAGAAGTGTGGAGCAGCTATTCCGGGCAGCGCAAGACAGAGAGACCTTTTCAAGAGTGATCGCCTACGTCGGGGGGACCTGATAAGGCACATAAAGAAGAAGAAATCCATTTCGAGCAACGTTTCGATTCTGAATGGTGGTCTTACACCAGCGCAATTCTGAGAATATCCACCACTAATTCAGCTTGAGAGCCATCATTTATTCCGATGCGCCACTGAAATTGTCAAGAAACATATAATAATATTTCTTAAAACAAATATATATCATGTAGATATAAAAGCACAGGTTTTCTGCTTTGCACAAACATCGAAAATCTATTTAAAGATGTTTTTAACGTCGTTTCTCCAACCTTTCAGAGCCTCAGCGTTGATAACACGAAGCAATTACAAATTTTACAGCCTCCTGTATCTGACTATGTGCTCATTTCACTAAGTTAGCATGCAACAGTCGAGTACCTACGCAGGTTAATATTTACATTCTGGCAATACTAATCTCTGCGCGCGATAGCAACATTCGTTTCAATAACATTCCGCGGGAAAAGCGCTCGTGAAAACACGCCACCATCTTGGAAAACAAACCATTGTTTCGTTTTTCATTTGCTTTATACGATTCCTTATCTACGCGATGATGTCATCTGTGGATTAGAACGTTTTTTCATATTTTGAAAATGATATGTGAAAAATGTCTTAGAATTTATTCTTGAATCATAGATTTTGTTAGAATCGTGATGAACGTGTTTTTTTTTATTAGGTTGGTGGTACCTTCCCAAGTTTTTTTTTGTATGCTTTTGAGAATTATTATTACATAGGTTATTTTGGTATCTAGTCGTGTTGTTGTAATACGTATATTTTTTATTTCAAATATTATGATTACATAGGAAATTATGTACCTGTCATTAATTTTTTTTTTATCTGCTATGAGATCATTTCCGCATAGATATGAAAATAATGCATGGAACCTAAAACTTGCAATAGGTATTAGTAAACTAGAAGAAAAAAACAGCTGGAATGAAATACTGACCTAGCTGCTCCTGTCTGGAGCCAGTGAGACTATGATATTACCAATTGGGGTATGTTGTGAGGCTGAATGTAGTAGGGAAGGGAATGAGATGGGTAAGAGGAAGGTGGGGAAGTACCTGGCTATTCAGATCTGGTCACCAAAAACGGCTAAACCAATTTCAAGAAACGTTTCAATTCGGAATGGTGGTCTTACACCAGGGCGAAACTGGTAGTATCTTCCACTCTGGAACGTGCCAATTAATCAAATAAAACTTATCGGGGCTTGATCTCGCGTCCTTCGACCTTTTTTAAATCAAAAACCTTACTGCTCGACCACCGAGGCCATCCCTGCTGCTAAACTACATGAAATACACAAATAAATCAACTCACGCGCCACATACTGCAATTTTTTGTTAAATGGCTTAGAAAATAAGAAGAGATAAACAAAGAAACATTGATTTTTTTTGTAGGGTACATAGATAGATAGGCTTAAAAGAAAAAAAATTAAGTAACAACGATTTTTATTGTACTTTGGTCTATTAAATACCTACGTTTTTTAGTTTTGTTTAAAGTGGTAATTACGGTTTAAAATACTTTATCTGTGTTTCAGTTAAAAATTGTAATTTTTTTTATCGCATAATATCTATTTGAATTTACTAAAATCTAAAAGGGTTTTTCAACCGCTTTAAAAAAATATTTTATTTTGAAATATATCAAAATGTAATAAAATGAAATACTTTTTTGTTTAAAACCACGAGTTTTATTAATTTATGAACCGACCGGTTTCGCTTTACTCAAGCATCATCAGGGTACAAATTAATACTATATTTAATATTAATAAGTATTAATTTATGCTCTGATGATGCTTGCGTAAAGCGAAACCGGTCGGTTCATAAATTAATAAAACTCGTGGTTTTAAACAAAAAAAGTATTTTATTTTATTTAATATGTCAAACCACAAAATGATTGCTTTCTACAATAATATATCAAAATCAACAAATTTACCTGGAATTAAATGCAATGCGAAAATATTTCCCGCTCCTCAAAATATAGAGGCTCTAGGAGTTAATCTACAAATAGCTTTTTATTCAATTAAATAATATCGTAAATAAATTAAACAATATTTCTTAGTTATTATTTATATATCTTATTAACGCCGACCGGTTTCAGAATGACAGTTTCTTCCTCAGGGCAAATATAATATAATAACATGACAATTACAAAACAATGGGTGAGTACAATGCATTACTAAGTGTTGTGGTAGGGGTGGGGGCGTGGCTAGGGATTAATGAAGAATGGGGGGGTGGAAACAGAACACACAATGAAAGGGAACATATATCTAAGATAGGACTATAAGATAATATTTTTTGTTTATTGATAATTGACTCATAAAGGGTCGTTCTGAAACCGGTCAGCGTTAACAAAATGGTGACCCGACAATTCGTCCGGCGACAATTCATCCGGCGACAGTTCATCCGGCGACAGTTCATCCGGCGACAGTTCATCCGGCGACAGTTCATCCTGCCGACAGTTCATCCTGCCGACAGTTCATCCGGCGACAATTCATCCGGCCTGATCATTTAGAAGATTTTTTCTTCAAGTAAGTATGCAAAGAGGATATACGGCCGTACAACCAAAATCGATATACTTATATCTGAAGGCATCTTGAGTGGAAATCCGCTGTAAAAATATTTTTACTAACAATAATTTCGACTCTCCGAAGAAGCATGTGTGAATAACAAAATACTACATACTTATACGTGCAGTCGGCTTAGCAAAAAACCGTAAAGATTCCGACTTGCATATAATATAACTTTTTTATCTGAAATTAACACCATCTTTTTAGGGTGAATTGACTAATTTGTTAGGTTAGGTTAGGTTAGTTTACCGCGGATTTCCACTCAAGATGCTTTCAGATATAAGTATATCGATTTTTGTTGTACGGCCGTATATCCCCTTTGCCTACTTACTTGAAGAAAAAATCTTCTAAATGATCAGGCCGGATGAATTATCGCCGGATGAACTGTCGGCAGGATGAACTGTCGGCAGGATGAACTGTCGCCGGATGAACTGTCGGCCGGATGAACTGTCGCCGGATGAATTATCGGCCGGATGAACTGTCGGCGGGATGAACTGTCGGCCGGATGAACTGTCGGCAGCATGAACTGTCGCCGGATGAATTGTCGCGGGATGAACTGTCATAGAACCAATAAAATATAGCGATTCTAACAAATAAATATTGTTTCTTTTATTTATAATGGACCACCGCAAAGTTATTATTAGTTATTCAAAAGTAAATAATATCGTCTTTATTTTTCTCAACTAGGTCATACATTATTTCAGAACCTTGAAGAATAAAGTATTTCTACCATTATCAATATAATAACAATAAGTGGAAAGATAAAAGAAAACTTCAAAAAGGTTTTAACCTGATTTCATTTTCAAATGGGGACACTAAAATGTTTTTAAACTTTATATATCACATCAATTATTTATTGTTATTACTTTATTACACGACGAATGATAATGAATTTTAATTTGTGTTTTTATGATTATTATCATTGATTCATTTGTAAACCAAAAACTAATAAATGGATTTTTGCACAAAAGACGAAATACCAATCGTCCAGTTGTCAGACAAATCAAAAAAATTTCAGTTGAGTATGCAGTTATGTAAAAGTGTACCCTCTATCTGGTACATTTTACTTAGAATACTCTTAAGCGCCATAAAATTTATTATAATGTGGAAAACTTGTAGTGAAATAATCCAACAAATTGATGATTTCTGGGTTATTGTAAGAAATTTCAATATGTTGTACTAATGTATAGGACCGTTATGCTTTCCGGTGTTATTTTATAGCATATTTAATATATAAAACACAGACACGTACAAATAATATTAGATTTAGGTAAGCATTCGAATATTGCTGTCCTCAAAACTTAGTAATTGGAGATATCTGACTAATCAATCCGGAAGTCGTGGGTTCAAATACTAGCGTCCACAAGTAAATTTAATTTGAACTAATTTTCTCGCGGTACAGTTTTTAGTATTTTTGCGGCACGTTTCAGAGTGTAGGTAACTTTAGCACCGACTTGGTGAAAGACTACCGTTGCGAATCGAAACGTTGCTTGAAATTACTTTAGCCGTGTTTGTAGACCATGTCTGTATAGTCTGGTACTGGTACACACCTTTCTCTATCCCATCTTCCTTGCCCTCCCCACTATTCCCCACTACAATCAGCCTCACAAAATACCCCATTGGGGATGCCATAGTCTCACTGACTTCAGACAGTTAAATGCAGTGGTATTATGAACATAAAAAGGACGTCTATTAACACAATTAATTTATCTAGTATGATTTTCGAATTTGTACAAGTATTTGTTATTCCGTCAGAAAAAAGATCGGGTCATTTTAAAAAATTTTATTAATTTCAACGCTCAATTATTTTTGATATAGCTACAATGGTAGTTATGTGAATTTAAAAAAAAAATTAAATGCTCTCTCATTGCTTATAACATTTATTTGTTTTATTTTTCAACATTGTTTCCTTGACCCATAATACATATTTTTTTAATACTGGAATGTTATAAACATTTTAACGGATATTTATAGTTTAATGTTTTCCGAATAAAATAAAACAAAATACTTATTATAACAGTATTAATAACATTAAAACAATGAACTTAAGTTTGAAATATTGTTTCAATATTTAAAATTAAAATAAAATTATTACAAATAATATTACATTCTATTGAAATAAAACAAAGCCAGCGTAACGAAGTATTCAATAAATAACAAAGGTGTTAATAACTTGATTTCATAATAATTACAAGATTCGTTCAATTTGTGTTCCCCATTGTTTAAATAATTTTAAATTTCATAATGTTTGAATGGTGGTATTTTTGCAAAAATACCGAAGGCTTTTTCTACATAGCGTTTTGGTCAAATTTACCTTTTAATACGTCATGTACGCCTCATATGTTTGTTAATTTTAAATTATCGTGAAAACAAGCTTATGGGTCCGAGTGGTTAAACAAGAGATGTCTCGCATCGCATCTCTTCTGAATTATTTGCTATTTACATTTTCATTGATCATGTTTTACGCATTAAAAAATGCATGTTGGAATTTAAATTTATATCTATAATAATGTAATCAACTAGGCTATAGACAACATACAGAAGTCATAATCAATATATATTATAAAAGAAAGTCCGAAAAAACGTGCTTCCTGAAAAAACTTAGAAACGAGTCCCGGTACGATCAAGGGAATTATATGGTGTGGTAGATCTCTATTCCCCCTACCGGGTGAGATTCCGTTTTTACGTCAAGTGCGTGCTTTTGTAGATATGAAAGCCGGAAGTTTCATCCTCTTGAAATTTATAGAACAGTCTTCCGGAAAGTTCTTGAAGGTTCTATAGAGCTCCAGAAAGTTCTGAAAGGAGTGGCGGAGTATTTCGTGAAATGTTCGGGAATAGGGAATCGGGAACATTATTGTGGAACACTCCAGAATACTCTCGAATGTTGTCCTTAGCGTGTATTTAATATTCTCGAAATAAGTACAACGTACGCTAATTATAAGTAAATAATACGCAGAATTCACGCATTTATAAATTGAACGATTTTGTAATTTTTTTCATCCCCCATCACCCCCCCCCCCCCCCCCCCCCCTCAACAAAGAAATATTTTTCTACCCATTTGTCTGGCACTCTCTTTTCGTCAGATATTTTGCGATTGAAAATTTGCAAGTAGTATCTGACCAACACCCCTAACACATCTGCCCTGATGATGGACACTGCATGGCTGTCGAAAACTAAAACGTTGGCTAAAGAAGGAGGTAGCGCAACACAGCATAACACCTCAAAAACAAATAATGAAAATACTTTTGGCCGTGAAAATCTAAAAACCTATCTCACTCTTATACCAGATTATGTGGACCATAATGACAATCCTTTTCGGGTATCACTATCTGTGCGACAAAGTCGAAACGAATCTCAAGATATTAGAAATTTAGAATGATAGATTTAAAAAAAATCAAATTCCTGATAATAAAATGATTAGGGCCGCACACAAAAGCTTGCCGGGCCGCAGGTTGAGTATGGTTGGGATAAACGGATAAATACCTATATGTGCACTCAATGGCTCCGTAACACTATAAGCAGTTTATGTGTCTCCATTTTAAAAATCGTTTAAAAATTTATGATTTTTTTAACGTGGGCGGGAAATTTTAAAATCATACGCTCAGAAATCACGGACGCTGTAAATTATTCACAATGAAAACACATAAATTTATTACATATTACTTTTATTTTATTTACACTACCAGTTTCGGAAGAACCTTTCCTTCGTCATTTCCACATTTCCACAGATCATACTTTTAATAAGTACACAGGTGTTAAAATTCTTCACCGTAACAATAAAAGCAAAAATTTAAATAACTGAAAAGCACTTAGTAATTAACTTAACTTTTAGTCCTATTTTAGACGTATTTCCAATAAACCGCTCTGTTCTTCCTGGACATCCTGCAATCACCCCTTCCCCATTGCTCAGCTCCCACTCAAACACCTAAAATTTTTGTTTATGTCTTTTAAGATGAAGCCATACTAAAAAATACAAAATCATACGTTTTTGTTTTGAAAATTTGATTGCTTAGAAGTATTACAGATGCTTCAATTAAATACTGCGTGTAGAACATACCTTGGCCCTTTAATAAGCCTACAAAAAATATGAGGTTTATAAAAAACACTTTGAAGTCCAAACTCTCCTATTTATAAACCTCTTATTTTTGAAATCACGGCGACAATACGGCAGTCGACAAATTTGGAATATCAAAGTGAACCTTATACCGTCCACTGAAGAACGACTGGCAGCCACCCCAATTTTCTGTCACTACTCCTCCGGATGGAGCAGAGAATAGAAGTGTTAGGCTCCGCGTCGCTTGTTTTCGTGAAATCAATTTTAAAATTCCGTTTTATTACAATAAACAATGCGTAAAAAAGGAATTATTTTTTTTTACAGGCCTTTACGAAATCGACATGTAAAAAAAATTCTCAAATATCTTTTCCAACCTTTTTAAAAGCTTTTTCTCAAGTATTTTCAAACTCCTCCCATAAAGGGGCGTGAATTACGATTTTGATTTTTTCCTGGACTATTGGATCGCCTTAATATTCTATATCGTAGATTAGTTCTAATGTTCTCCTGACGAAGGAAGGGTTTTTCCGAAACCGGTAGAGTGTGAATAAAATAAAAGTTGTCTATAACAAATTTATGTGTTTTTATTATAAACTAGCTGGTTCCCGGCATGCGTTGCCATGTCATATTCAAATAAATAAATTGTTTCTCCTGCATGTCCTTTTCCGTGCGTTCCCGTTCCCCTCCCGCATCCCCATCTCCTCCCGCGTTCCCCTTCCATATTCAGTCCCAGTACATTGAATATATTACAAATTTTCATTTTTGTAGGTATATTATAAGAACAATCAATCTAATTTGATACTTAGCATAGGTACCTATTTAAAATATCTATAATTCAAAAAATCCAAAGACAATCCTGTTGTTACAACAAAAAACAGCCGCCTGCTAAATTCACATTCATCAAACGCGCGAACTGTCAAAAGTGCGAAGTTAAAATATTCGTTAAATTTTCTAAAATTATCCAATTTTCTGTGCAATTTTCTTAATTTTTATTTCCGTATGAACCTTCTTTAAAGTATTAGAAAACTTTAAAAAAAAAGATGAATGAATTAGGTAAAGTCGTTCTGAAGTTATGGCGTGATGTAGTTTTTACAAATTTTTAAATTATTCATTGATAATTTGTACCTAATATTGTAAAAGTATAACAATTTCTGTCTTGTTTATATTATATTTATGTAATATTGTATAAGTATGACAATTTTTGTCTGGTTTCAGAGCATTCCAAAGCACTTGTGTTCATAATTTGATGAAATCAGCAAGCGAATGATTGGTTTCCATCGCAGTCGTGTTTGCAAATCGCATTGGCCAAGGTCATTGCAACAATGCCTTTTAATGGGCGGACTAATGATTGTAGACTTCAGAGGTTAGGTACAGAAATACTGATTATATCAATGTAAAGAAGTCACAACAGCGATGAAATTGATGACATTTGTGTGCAAATACGACAGCACCTAAAATTCTAAAACAATTAAAGCAATGGATCCGGATTATTTTTCTACTAGCTTTTTGCCTGTTGCACGCAATTAATCGGTTAAAATACTAGCGATTTGACGTTTAAATCTGGATGAAGCAAGAAATGTGTGATAAATAAAATGTTTGAAGAAAAAACACGATGTTTGAATTTAGATAAAGCGAGGAGTGTGCGCCTACACAAAGACACAGGTAGTTAGCACAATTTTGTACACCTGCTACTGAGCCACTCCGGTCGCCCGAGTCAAGGCGTTCAGTACGGGCATTTTCTCGCAAAAAGGGGCCAAGGAGCCTACTACTCATTTTTTCACTGTGCCATTCGGGTATTGTAGGTGATACGCGTAATTTGATACCCATAACGCCAATTTTCTGATCCAAAGAAGACTTCTTCCACTGAATCACTTTGGTTGCCGACATTTGACGACCTCCGTAGTCTAGTGGCTAAGACTCTTGACTCACAATCCGGAGGTCGCGGGTTCGAACCCGGCGTGCGCAAATAAATTTTATTTGATTAATTTGTGTTATTTCACAATTAATTCATCAAAAATAATATATAGTATATTTGCGGCACGTTCCAGAGTGGAAGATACTATCAGTATCGCCCTGGTGTAAGACCACCATTCAGAATTGAAACGTTGCTTGAAAATGGCTTTAGCCGTGTTTGGTGACCAGATCTGAATAGCCAGGTACTTCCCAACCTTCCTCTTCCCCACCTCCTTCCCCTCCCCACTACCTTCAGCCTCACAACATACCCCAACTGGGGATGGCATAGTCTCACTGGCTCCAGACGGGAGCAGTTGAGATTCTTGGGCGGTATTCACTGTAAAAAAAAAAAAAAAAATTCTTAGCAAGGTTCTTGCTACTAAATAAAAAAAATATATTTTGTGACGCTGTATGTAGTGTAGTGGTGAGGGGAAAGAAATAAGAAAGATTAAGATACGATAGTAACCGGCTATCGTGTGGTGGTCTTTCACCAGGGCGATACTGAGAGCATCTGCCAGTTATATTGGTAATATCCAATGTTTTCTAAAGTTATTTCGTCACGAGTATAAAATGATGGTTATTGTATAGCGGGGTATCAAATACGCCACGAATCATCATTTGATCCAATCACCTGACTGGATCATGATTGGGACGGTCATCCCGTCATTAGACAGGCACTCATCATCCACCATACACTCTCATCACGTAGGGCCCACAAAGTTAAACAGAGAGCATGGTGCGGTCAGAAAACTGCACGTATCGCTAAATCGTTAACCACACAGGCCTCGAGCCTATTTTGTCGGTTAGTCAAAATATTCCCGCTTTGCAATAAAAGATCGGATATGATCGGCTATCTTCGTAACCGTTCAGGTATTCGACCGGAACGGGAAACAGTTGGCTCTCTCATACAGTACAATCACTGACCTCTGTTGAGACACCTTAAAACTACAGATAACGACCTATACTAACGACATCTTTTGTGAGACATTGAAACTATATACGTATTCACTTATACTTATTTATATATATTTCTTTAACATACATTTTACAAATGATCACCGTGGTTTTGTATACTAATAGTACAAAGAATGTTCAGTAGCTGTATGTAAAAAAGTTAGTTGTAGCATTTTGTGAACGCTTCACTGGGAGAACCTGTGCTGAGGTGTTCGCATGTTTAGGATTAAGTGCTATTATGTCGACATAAGTAAAAACACAGTATCCTCCTTGATATTGTCAAGAGGGACTCTGTTGGTTGACCCATGGAGGCAGAATCGTATGTATAAATTTAAGATTAGTAGCAGTTAAAGACCGTGAGTTAAGATGTTTTTCTATGGACCAACATTACGGGTTTAAATAATATTGTGGTAATATTTTCAGTCCGAAACTTTTTTTTTTAAATATTATTTTTTAATTTGGGTTGGGTTATGTTTGGATAGGTGTTGTAATGTTTTGAGTATAGTGAACACCTTGTTTTTTTATCCAGTCTGTGATATGTTTTTTTTGTGAATAATTGTAGATATATTTGTAGTTAGTTGGGCTTGCATTTATATTGTTTGATTGCATAGAACTTAAAGTTTCTCTGCCCGTATGAGGTATATGTAGAGATGGAAAAATTTCGTTTTAACGAAAAACGCGAAAAAATAGCGAAAAAGCCGTATTTCAGCGAAATTATTCTATTTAGCGAAATAGGCGTGAATTTCCCGAAAATACCGGGTATTAAAATAATACGTGAGAATTTCAAAAAAACGATATTTATCAGCGGAAATAAGTGATTAAAAATCATCTCTAACTTCAGCTCGCGCTCCCCCGACTGTGTGCGTAAGCTCGGGTTTTCCCTACATCGCACGTTCTTCAACGCGCGATGTAGGGAAAACCCTTATAGCGTATTTCAGAAGTCAAAGAACCATACAAATTGGAGAAGCTGATACAGTAATATTTAGTCCAGTACAACTAAAGAAGAATTGAGAAAAATGCATAAGGAAGGTAGTTTCATGTGAATGTGCAGGGAAAAGTATTATGCCTACTTTATTTCATTTTTGGAAACCTTTCCTACGATTTTTTATAATTTTGTTACTATTTTATGTGTAAATATTTAATATTTTTGTACTGTAGGCTAAAATTGCTTTTTGACATTACACAAATTGTGCCTATTGATGTTAATCGCAATCTGCATTAGTTTTGTTTGTGTTCGACCCGTACTTAGAGTTTCCTTCCTTATTGATTTAATATTAAAATTAATTATTTATAATCTTTCACATGGAAATACTTGCAAATGAAGGTTAAACATATATTTTACCAAAAATACTTAAAATATGCGCTTAAAACATTCAGGAAATACATTTTTTTCTATTTTGCTACAAAACGCTAAATTATGCCTCAAAATGCTATAAAACGCTAAATTTCCAATTGTTAATGCTAAAAAATCTGAAAATTAATGCTAAATTTTGCCATCTCTAGGTATATTTTATCGGTATATTTAAGGTTTTTTTTAGAGGCTCTGGTTTTAATTGCTGATTAAGGTTGTATTGCAATGTAGAGTTTATGTTGGAAGAAGTATCTATAGTAGTACAGATTTGTTATAAAGTTGCCTTAGTGTGTCGTAAATTTCATTCATCATTTGGTGTAGAGAGTTACTTGAAGAATGAGTTTAATTGTAACCTTTTGTATTTTTTCTATTGGGTCTATTGCTGTATGCACTTCCCCAAGCCTGTATGCCATATGTGATAATGGATTGACAAAGTGCAAAAAATGTGGTCCTGAGGATTGTTCTTGGAAATATGTTTTTATTTAACTTTAAGAGATGCATGAGTCGTTTCAGCTTCTTTGTGATATAAGTTATGTGGTCAGTCCAGCGTAACTTTGTTATCTATTATCTATAACTCCTAGGTATTTAGTGTGCTTAACACTTTCTATACGCTCGCATTGATATGTGGGTGAAGTTTATCCGCAGTTGTGAAGGATAAGGTCTATGTGCAGAGGTTGGCCCCTTTGTGTAATATAATTGGGTTATGTTGTATTTAGGGAATGTCGTTGTTTAGCCAATTTTTAACCACCGATAAACTTTTTTCGGCCTTTGTATAAACCTCATTCCATGTTTCTGCCTGGCAGAGTAGTACTGTATCGTCAGCGAATGTTACGATTTGACCGTCAATTTCAATATCACACAGGTCATTTATGTAAATAAGGAACATTAAGGGACCAAGAACGCTTCCCTGTGGTACTCCGTATCTAGATAGAAGTGGCTCTATTGACATGTTGTTAATTTTAACCTGTTGCATTCTACCCTATACAAAGCTTTTCAGTAAGTATAGTTCTATGCCTTTAACACCGACTTTTTTTAGTTTTTTGAAGAGTTTTTCGTGTAAAATTGTGTCAAAAACTTTACTTAGTCTAATACATTGATATAACTTTTTTCTAAAATCATGTGAAATAAACTCCGTTACAGTGGCGATTGCGATTTCTGTGTTCTTTTTTTTCTTAACTATACACTACAACCATCAGATGGTGAATTTAATAAATTCATCAAATTGTAAAGATTTAACACTTTATTATCGTTAAAATATTTCTAACTCTAAGGTATGCCTAAAAAAATTACCTCTTTATGCGAATACAATCGAAATTTGACCTTAACACCGTTCAGCGGAACAACGCCTTGTTCCACATAATAAAATCAAAGGAAAATTGTTTAATTCTCAGCTTCTAGCATGCCCTATTATATTTTTTTAATACAAATACTAATAATCAATGACTTGAAAAGTTTTGCAATCCGTCTTCTCTCGCCATATTTGACCGGGAGATACAATGAGCTGCTTTAAACCCAGATTTAGACAAGACTTTAAAAAATCGAGTTCAGCTTACACGCAGTAGAAGCGAAACTTTACCCATGGGTACGAATCTGGCGGTCAGTGTATCCAGGAGTGAAGAACTTGTGAATCCATCCCTCCCATTGCGGTGAAAGCGCTTTTTTTACATTAACTCCACACAGGAGGCCCTGGGGGAAATAATTTCCCTCAGGGCCTAGGTATGTCATCTGAGATGCTGTGTGGAGGGTGTTTTTGAGGAGAGGAAGGAGTGAACATGGGTCTTGAAGAGACTTGTAGGAGGGAAGGAACGCGGAGGCCGGTAAATCGTTCAAGGGTCGAATTGTTGAACTCAATAAAAAGTCGTAGAAAAGACCGGTTCTTACAAACGTCAACCGTGTACAAAGGTTGGAAGCGCATTTTGCGTGTTTTCCGACTACGCACCGGTGCTGAAGGGATCAATGACGCTAATTTCTTGGAGCAACTTCCATTGAAATACCGCTAGAACAAGTATTGCATTCCCACCTGACGCCTGTGCTCTAAAGAATTCAATGCGCTTGATAAGATAGGGGAAAGACCGTTTCTGCACGAGGTTTTTGCAGGTATTTTGCGGCTCCAGACCAGTGGTGGCTGCCAAATTCAACAAAAATTAAAACATAACCCAACCCGACCCAACCCAATCTTATTTGTTTTGCTATCCATAGATACACAGCGGTTACAAATGCAGCCACTTTTAAAAATAATCAATTACAAATTTTAAATACATTCCAACGAAATAGGACAAAATTTGAAAAAATATTGGGTAAGCAATGATATTTTCATAAAAACGTTTTATTTTTCATTAACTTAGGTCTAAATGTCTGATGAAAGGAAATAAAAAAAATGATTTTATTCATTTTAGCAATGATATGCTAAAATTCTTTCGGTGTTGAAATTTATCAAATTTCGTCAAGCCTGGGTGAATTCAATTACAAACCTCCAGTTAAAAAAATGTTACCTATTTCTTTTGTTTGTATATCATTTTGTTCAGTAATGTTCTATATTACAATAATGTCATCAATTACATATATTTATTGTTTAAACCATTTACAGAGTGTTAACAATTATTACACTAATTAAATTGCCATTGGGAAGCGCCGCATCCGCGTTCAAAAAAAGATGGATGTATTTTCGAATGTTAGAGAAGCGCGCTAATATTTAAAGCGATAAAATCAAAGCAAAAATTGTGAAAATGTTTAATAAAACACGGCTCGTTTAAAATAGACCAAAAATCTCGTGAAAGGAGTCTTAAAGAAACACTGTGAATTTATTTACAACTATAACTTGTAAAATAACTAGAACAAACGTGGTTATAATAAATTTCGGAGCACACTTTGCGATTTTTTTCCATCGAGGGAATTTCATATATGTAATTTGTGTTTCGGTGTGGAACGCGTTTAGATAATATTATCTTCAAAATAACATATATTTTTTTAAGAGCTTAAAAACTTCAAATGTTTTTTAAGGGAGATTTGTAAGAAATCGGTAGAAATTCGGGTAACGGCGGCTTAACACTGCAATCTTACTAATATTATAAATGCGAATGTTTGTGTGGATGGATGTGAGTTACTCTTTCACGCAATAAATATCGAGTGGAATTTAAAAATTCTTTCAGTAATCGAAAGCTACATTATTAACGAGTAATATAGACTATATATATATATTGGTAAGCTCTGGCGTTATGAATAAGCTGTGGCGTTATGAAATTATTTATTATACGTTTATTGGCAAAGCGGTTTCTAACTAAATGTTTGACGTGGGCTGTCATATTGTTATTTGTTTAGGTTACTATGGAGATTTCTTTGATAGCAAAAATTCAAATATAATATTCTAATATGAATATTTAGTGTACAAATATAAAATAGGTACTAATCTACATTTTGACGGAAGCCAACAGCTATACTAATATTATGAATGCGAAACGGCGCGTATTTGATTGTTGATTGATTGGGGGAAGGGGAGGGGGGTAGTGCGGGGGGAGTGGGGGGGGGGCGAATATGCGAGCGAAGCCGGGGGCAAAAGATAGTTTAAGTTTAAAATCAAGGTTAATAGTGGCGTCGATAGGGGGGATGGGGGGGGGGGGGGGTGATACCAAATAGTGGAAAAAATATTACGAAATTAGAATATTGTCAAAAAAATATTTTACACAGGAACACAAAAATATTTTGCAAAATAAAATAAAAACATTTGAATAGTTCTAGTTAAATGCTTATTATTGGCCTGTTTTAGCAATTGATAAAATAGTGATAAATTAACAGCTATAACAATATTAACGTCGTACTTCTGACAGCTGGGTTTGATCAAAAGATAAAACGGGCCGAGAATCAAGCATCGAAATATCAAAATGTCGCTGATCGTCAATTTGATGGTGAACGCTTTATTTTAAACAAAACCATTTAACGTACAAAAAATATCTCTTTTTTAATACAAAACGGAGTTTTCGTGATGATTCTGAATCTAGCAAAAAATGCTAGAAACATCACTACACCAAATTCATAAAACAAAACTTTTTACACTGAGGAAATTACTCTACATTTTTGAGGTTAAACAATGACCGGGTCATTATTAAGTACCTACTCTGAGCAGATGCTTAGTGGTTAGTGGCTACCTATTTGAACTGAATTCACAGCCTTCTTTATTTAAATAGAAACAAAGCCAGTGAAATGGCGGGAACTTCCGCCATTGGGTGCATTGTTATTTTTACTTTTTATCGTGTAAATGGCAGTCTATTCTACACATAGTGCCGCAAGGCGGTAGGTACCTATTTCGAATTAAGAACTAAGTAGGTTTCTGCATAGCTGGAAGGCTGGGAGTTTATTCGTGAATTGCTTGTCTTATAAACATATTTTTTTGTTGTTCTCAATTTGGGATGCGGGTATGGGTACCGCCGTCCCGCGAACCTTTATTAGATAACCAACACCTCTGCCATAGATCACTCCAAGTGGTTCGCTACGTTTGGTGATTAAGCAGGGGTGCACGGGTTCATGGGGTGAGATTTGTCTAGGTCTTGGAGGCGGATGACCAGGACACACAGAACCCCAGATTTCTACCCACCCCTTAAACCCTTTTCCTTCCCAGAACTCTCCTCTCCTTCTTTCCTTAAAAAAAACCCCTCCACAAAAATGACATAGGCCCTGAGGGAAATTATTTTCCTCGGGCCTCCCGTGTGGAGCTCAAATACAAAAAAAAATTGGCATAATTTAAAAGTTATGGTCCCTGTCACTAATGCCTTTAAGGGAAAGACTTTCTACTATGAATTCGGAGGTCGCGAACGCCCCTCTCTTGTTATCCTTACATTTTCCCCGCCTTCCGCCTCCCTCAATGGCAAGAAAAATGGTGATAATTTGAGTGCATATACTTTGAAAAAATCAAGAGAAAAAAATGAGGAAGTACCTTAAAGCAAGTATTTTTTTTTCGTGTACGTAATCCCATTTTTAAATAGACCACACGACTGAAGTAAAATTTCACTAAATTATAAAAGAACATATGACATTGGGGTGACATAGGACATTGGGGTGACATACGAGCATCGGGTAGCCTACGACCTTGGGGAGACCTACGACCTTGGGGTGACCTACGACCGTTGGTTGACCTACGGCCTTGGGTCAGTATGTAGGTACTCTTTACCTTAGTTGTGCCGTATGTACGCCTCGCCCGATCACCGTTCGCATCGATCACCGTTCGCATCCATTACCGTTCGCATTACATTTCTCGTAACGCATTTACCAGCTTACCCCTCAAGTCGAGAGTGCGTAAAGAAGTTTTACTTCAGAAAGAAGAAATTTTGCAAGTATTCAATCTCGTTTTGTTGTGGCGATAATTACCTAAAGATATCGCGGTGGAACTATATAACTTTATTGTGAATGTGTTGTTTGCTCCTACGCAGAGATACAGTGCTAAGTGATTGGTTATCCTTTTTCCTTGCATACTTTGTTTTTCCTACACGTATTATCACCCAAGTCCCGCAAACACCATTGCATTTCGCTTCGTTTATTATAGTATTTACAGTCCATTTTCAAGTGTATCTGAAACTGTAATTTATAATCAATTTTGGATGCAACAGTAAGTATAATATATGTAATATAAGTATTTTAGTTCAAGAATTTCCCCCAGATTTGAAACACTAATAAAAAACGTACCAGACGTGAGAGAATTTCAGAAGCCATTTGCCATGTTCTGCATTCAAACCAGAACCGAACGGAATTAATAATTATAACTGCTTTTGGAGTATTGTTTATTTCCCACGTAGTACCTACGGAATATAATTACAGTTCACCGCCAAGACAGCTAAAACAATGAATGGGTATAACCTTAAAAACACCCGAAATCAGTAAAGTTGCTCATAAAAAACGAGGTAGATAAAATACGCCTTCCTTTCGAAGTTTGTATCGTTTATCAATTTCATATTTTACTATATAATTTAGGGGGCAGGTTTTGGTATCGTATCGTGACCATTTTTCGAATAACCAACACCTCTGCTGTAGGTCACCCCAAGTGGTTCGCTATGTTTGGTAACCTAACAAGGGTGCCTGGATTCCACGGGTGACGTATGTCCAGGTCTTGGCGACAGATGTTGCGTGGCGGCCAAGTTCAGGAGAGGCCCGTTGCAGGATACCGTTTGATCTCTCCAGATGATCTCTCTCGACCTATCGTCTTGCACCGCAGCGGGAGGGATTAATTCTTACGTTCGTCACTCCTGGAAACACTGACCCCTAGATTAATAACAAAACCTCATACATTGACGACGACATTGACCTTGAGGGTAATTATTTTCCGCAGGACCTCTTTTGTTTTAATTGCTCAGTCCCAACTGCTCCCAACCTCCTGGAGCCAGTGAAACTATGGAATCCCCAATTGGGGTATGTTGTAAGGCTGAAAGTATTGGGGAAAGGAAGGAGATGGGGAGCGGAAGGTGGGGAAGTACCTGGTTTTTCAAATCTAGTTTAATTTATAACTTAAATTATCGGTTTCTCATTGCTATTATGTGAATTTGGTTGCTTGAGTGTAGGACCGTAAACTGTGAAATGCGATTCTCCGGTAAGTACACTATTATTTATTTATTTCAATTGTAGAAAATATACCATTAATAGTTATCTATTCATTTTACAACAGACGAAATTTAACCTTGCCTATTGTATTGTTAACTTCTTCAATCAATCATTCGAGAAAACGTATTGTGAGTTGGACAAGAATATAGGCTTATTCAACAATTAAAGAGATTATTTTAATTAATTTTATGACCCACAGCAATTAAAAAAGTTTGTGAATAAAATTGCATGCAATTTATATGCCAAGTTCATTGTTTTCTTATTACTGTTAGTTAGACATATTTTAACATCAAAATATGTGATTGGTATGATAGAGAAATCATTTAAGATCTTAAAATACATTTTACTGAATAAAAAGTGGAGTTCCTCAGGGATCACAATTCAGACCACTACTGTTTCAAGTCTAAATGAATTATATGTTTAACCAAAAAACGGTGAAATTTTTTTATATTCAGTTGACACCGCAATTTTCTTTCGAAAAGCGTGGCTATATGAGTAAACGAAACATAGTACAGAAAGTAGAAAGAGTACAGATATTTAATAAAACTTACCCGAATAAATGGATTTTTCTTTGGCAGCAGATCATGGGGCAGACTGGACATGTCTCCAGCAAAAGTCTTCAACTCTCTCCTGATCACTCCCCTCGGTTCCTCTCTCCTCGTCTTATCTTCAGCACTGGGAGTGGGACTGTTAGACTTCTCTAACTCCTCCCCATTGGAAGTCAAATCGCCAGATATCCTCGACTCGTTCCTCGAACTCGGCGACAGACTTCTCGAGGGTGGCGACATGTCTCGAGACTCGTCTCTAGAACTGGGCGACATACTTCTAGACAATTCTGACACGTTCCTCGTGCTGTCAGAATGCCTCGACAAATCGTCAGATCTAGTCGAAAAATCACGCGAGTCATCATAAGTGTGCGATACTTTAACAATATTAATAGAATCGATCGATTTTCCCGGACACGACGAAGGACTCCTAGAATTGATAGACAACTTATCCGAACTCGACGACCCGTTATCGAAACTCAGCGAAATTTTCTCCGAACTCGGCGACAGTTCGGGATTGATGTAGACTTTATTTAAAAACGGCGACTGGTTGAAAGAATTGATCGACACGCGCGTCGGGGACATTGGCGAATTTATATAAATTTTACCGGTGTTTGACGACAGACTGTCGGAAGTGATGGACACTTTACCCGAAATCGGCGACATGTTTAAATGATCTCTTTCCATTTCTGAAAATTTGAATTTTGCTTCACCCATTGTCACTGCACATTATTTATACACAAAACTTTACGAATATTCACTTATTATATCTATGGTTGAGAAAATATCATAGATAAAACAATAGATAGGTAAGTCACTTTTTGTATTAGAAAATGCGCGGTATTTATTTACGTCGTAGATAACATCACTTCGCTTTATCTGAAATCAGAAAAAATATAATATATTAGAGAAATACTTATAAGTAATAACACGTTGTGAAGAATCTAGCAGAATTTAATTTAGTGACCTCGGAGAATGTAATTGCGTTTATTAATATCTTGTTGTGAAATGTATGTTTTGTGAAACCAAATGTAGAGTTGGTTGTCGAGTGCACGTCCAAAGTTTGAGATGGACATTTTGAAACTGAGTCTCAGATATATAAACAATGGTTACAAAGGTGAAACAGAAAACATTATCACCATTGTGAACATTATTGACCATTGTTATAACAAATCATTTCTGAAAGAAGATTAAGTTATTATAGGTATCTGATATGGAAAGTGACATATTTAAAACATGATGGAGTTTTTTAATCGGATATTTAGGTTTACTGACCAGAGGTGGTGGCTAAAATCAACGGTGAGCACTCATATGATATGTACACGATATCTAGCACGGTCGATCAACACAGGTTTTATCGGTAACTTGCCATCGTTACCAACTATCACCGAAGATCGCCAACGAACAAAAGCTGTTCACAACGACTAAGTCTTCTCAATTTATTCAACGTGTGCTGTTGTTCGTACATAAGCGATCTGCAGTCGTGCTCGGCAACGATCACAAGTTATCGACATTTTCGATAAGTCCTTTATCGATCGACAGATAGGTACCCTGGGACTACAGTTTATTTTTAAAATTAATTTCATGCAGATAGTAAACAACTTTTCAATTTCGGAGGCGGGTATGGATACCGCCGCCCCGGGAACCATTATTTATTGGACAACCAACACTGTCGCCCCAAGTGGTTCGCAACGTTTGGTGAGTTAGCATGGGTGCCCGGGTTCATGGGATGATGGGCTTATGGGTATTGGCAGCGGATATGTCTGCCCACCAACTACGAGGCAGGCCGGATCGGGGGACCTTTTGATTTCCAGCAGGACTCTTTCGACCTTTACGTCACTCCTGGACAAGCTGTTTTCTAGATTCCTACCCACCCCTCATACCTTTTTGAAGTGAAAACTTCTTTAGCTCCCTTGTGATTTGAAACTCGATGAAACGAAACATAGCTCCACTAAACAGAGACAAACACATACATCTACAGGATTTAGCATGCGAGATAATGAGAAGTATAATTGGTCTCCTCTTTTTGCGGTGCTTCGTAGCTTATATTTCTCCTCTTTGTGCGTTGCTTCGTAGCCTCCCTCTCTTGTCAACTTTAGTTTTCTGAAAGTTTCAGTTCTACCGCGTGTGAATTGAACACTCCGATTTTTTTCTTCCCAAAACTTTCTCCCCTTCCTTTCCAAAAAAATCCCTCCACACAGCATTCCCAAATGTAACATAGGCCCTGAGGGGAATTATTTTCCTCCAATCGAGCTAAAAATTAAAACAAAAATGTCTACAAATAATAACTATTTCGAGTTTGCTAACCATTTAATAGAGACAGGCCATAGCTTCAACAAAGAAAAATATTCCAATATAAATTCATATTTTAAATTGTGAGCTTTAGGTACCTTAGAAATAAAAATATCAAAAATTAATTTTGTCAATAAAATAATAGCACCATGTAAATCACCCTTATGGACGATATTTCCATGTAATGTTGACTCCTCCCACCGTTCTTCCCACTCTCCCAAAATCACCCCTCCCACTACCCCCACCTAATTAAATCTATTCACTTTTTGTACTTGTATAGAATTATTAAGTTAGTTTTAAGTTTGCTAGTGACTGACACGGATGTGTCGAAACCGGTAGCAGAAAATTTAAAATGTAAAGTAACAAATGTACATTGAAAAGTAAAACTCTTCAAAACAATATGTCTAGAAATTGTTATGTTGCTAATGCCCAAGAAATACCAAAAAAAAACGAGTGTGCTTTAGACCATACGACTCATAAAACTTATAAAAGAACATATGACATTGGGGTGACGTGTAACCTATGACCCTGGGGTGACCTACAACCGTGGGGTGACCTACGACCGCGGGGTGTCCTACGACCTTGGGGTGAACTACGACCTTGGGGTAACCTATGACCTTGGGGTGACCTACGACTCTGGGGTGACCTATGACTTTGGAGTGACCTACAACCGTGGGGTGACCTACGACCTTGGGGTGACCTACGACTTTGGGGTGACTTACGACCTCGGGGTGACCTACGACCTTGGGATGACCTATGGCATGGTTATTCAACAAATAATTCCTTGTGCTCGCACCTCTCCATAACACTTTTCGTAACGCATTCACCAGCTAACTCCCCAAGTCAAACGTGCGTAAAGGCCCGACCGTTCGCCTCGCCCGATCACCGTTCGCATCGATTACCGTTCGCATCACACTTTTCGTAACATCACACTTCTCGTAACGTATTCACCAGCTTGGTTACCAAGTCGAGCGTGCGTAAAGAAGTTTTACTTCAAAAAATCGATTAATTAACAAGATTTAACCGTTAACTTTAACGGGACATCGGATGATTAATTTTTGTTTTTATTAAAAAGGCAGTGTTTTGAATATCCAATTAACAACTTCCTCTATAACTTGTTTTAACAGGTCTATTCGCATAAATAGCAATGAGGGTCATAAACCAATCCTCCCAACTTTAATAATTATAATTAATAGCATTCAACACGCGATCATATTTTTACTTGTGATGCACAATACTTGGACACCATTTTTGTAAACTATCGATTACAATGCCGACGATTAAATCGAAGTGTTAAAAAATCAAGTTTTTTCCCGCGCCGCCGCTATCCGAATTTCTACCGATTTCTTATATATCTTCCTTAAACATTTGAAATTTTTAAGCCGTAAAAAATATATGTTATTTTTGAAGATAATATCTAGACGCGTTCTACGCCGAAACGCAATTATAATTTACCTTTATACCTTTTTTAAATCTTGTCATGTATTTGTATGTAAACATCTTGTATTAGGTCTGTATATTTTTGAGCCCGTACCTTTTATTGTATTTTCCTGATTTTGTTTTTTTATGCATTTCTTAGTCCATCATGGAGGATACTTTATTTTAACTTTTTGACACCAAAAGTACATAAATCAAATGAGTGGTTATAAAAATTCATAAAATCTTCATGTTTCTGTGAAATATTTGAAAAGTGATTTCTTCATATGTTTGTGTCTGTATGTTGCTTCTGTGAAATATTTTTTAAATTTGTTATTATTGTGTCTACATATTGGGTTGAGTTGGGTTTAACTTCTCAAAAGTACCAATTGGCGATCCCTTAATGAATTTTGATAACTCATGGGAGTGGAACTTCGTTGTATGTTTTATTTAATAAAAATAAAATAATAATAATAATATGAAATTCCCTCGATAGAAAAAAAATCGCGTTTCAGTTATTTTACACGTTACAGTTGTGAAAAAAATCACAATGTCTCTTTAAATGATATTTAAGACGCCTTCCACGTGATTTTTGCTCTATTTTAAACGAGTCATGTTTTATTCAACATTTTAACAATTTTCGCACCGATTTTATCGCTTTAAATATTAGCGCGCTCCTCTAACATTCGTAATTACACATCTCTCCATCTTCTTCTTTTTGAGTGAAACGAAAACTTTTGAAAGAATGATATATTTTGTGTAAAAAATTACAGATATTATTTTCACAATTATTTGGAAACTAAGATATTTTGTATTGTAACTATGAAATTGAAAATATAAATATATTTATATTTTTTTTCATTAGCTCCACATAAGCGACACTGAGGAAAATGACTTCCCTCTGTGCCTCTGTCATCTTACGGGATGCTGTGTGGGGGGTCTTTTTATGGGAAAGAAGGAAATGCAGTTCTAGGAAGGAAAAATGTACGAGGGTTGGATAGGAATCTGGGAGTTAGTGAGCTCCGGATTAACGATAATTTAGGTAATGTTTGTGTGGGTGTTGTTTGTGTAGATTGTGGCGAAGTATGTAGAATGAATGGATGCAAACGATAATCGAATGTGATGATTCTAATGTGGTTTTCTGCGTTTAGTTTTGGTGTAAACTACACTATTTCTCTCACTTTTAAGTATGTGCCTATCTTCCTACAATACGACAAGTTGAACACTTCATGGGCGTCAAGCTAAATATTTAATGAATACAAATTCAAGTTTGACCGCTTTCATTCAAATAATGTTTATTATAAATTAATATAATTTAGAAATTAGTGCTTTAATTAATGCAGTAATTAATAGCAAAACAAAAGTAGCCGACACTATCACAACAATCAAAGAATTAAGACGATTTAGAATTTCAAATTAACTAAATAATCATGATTTTTAATTAGCTGTTTGAAAATACACAGAAGTATCTAGAATTATTAAAAGTACTAGCAGACCCTGCCATACGTTGCTGTGGCTAACGTAACACAACACCATTACCCAACTTTATGAAATCCACACCGCCCGCTTGCCAGTTGCCCGCTGCCCGCTGCCTTAATTGAATATTTGAATTTCTCGGCTTTTTTATACTATAATAAGCATGTATTATAAATATAAACCTTCCTCTTGAATCACTCTATATATCAGTGAAAACCGCATGAAAATCCGTTGGGTAGTTTAAAAGATCTAAGCGCACAAACATTTTGAGCGACTTCATTTTATACTATGTAACAATTCCTGCAAAACCAAAACTCTTACCCTAAAACTGAACGAAAAAACAATTAAAAATGTTTTTTTACCAAGAAGACAATATTTATACCATTAATCTTATAAGTTTTTCTCCACAGGAGGCCCTGAGTAAAATAATTTCCCTCAAAATCTAAGTCATCTTCAGGGATGCTGTGTGTCATCTTTGGGATGCCGTATGGAGGGTCTTTTTGAGGAAAGGAAGGAGTGAACCTGGGTCTTGAAAAGAGGAAGGAAATTAGGAGGGCGGAAATTGTTCCACAGCCGAGCTGTTGAACTCAATAACGAGTCGTAGACATGACCCTTTCTCATGTGACAGATGCCGTCTGTATACAAACTTAATTACCTAATGAATTTTGGAGGCGAAAATAGGTACCGCCGCCCCGGTAAATATTTATTCGATATCCAACACCCCTGCCGTAGATCGCCTCAAGTGGTCGCTGCCCTTAGTGACTTAGCAGGAGTGCCCCGAGTGAAGGGTGTTCATGGGGTAAGATTGGCCTAGGTCTTGACGACAGATGCGGTTGCCCACCTATAGCGTGACTGGTTGAGGGAGACTCCCGATCCGGCCCGTAACTCTGTAGGTAGGCAAATGCATTCGCTGCCAAGATCTAGACAAACCTCACCCCATGAACCCGGGCACCCCAACCACCAACATAGCCAACAACTTCGAGTGACCTGTAGCAGGGTTTTTTTTTTTTTTACATGAGCTCCACACAGGAGGCCTTGAGGAAAATAATTTCCCTCAGGGCCTATGTCATCTTTAGGGATTCTGTGTGGAGGGTTATTTTGAGGAAAGGAAGGAGAGGAGAGTTCTGGGAAGGAAAAGGGTTTAAGGGGTGGGTAGGAATCTGGGGTTCAGTGTGTCCTGGTCATCCGCCTCCAATACCTAGACAAACCTCACCCCATGAACCCAGGCACCCCTGCTAAATCACCAAATGTAGCGAACCATTTGGGTGACCTATGGCAGAGGTGTTGGTTATCCAATAAAGGTTCCCGGGGCGGCGGTACCCAATCCCGCCTCCCAAATGTTGTTTTTCTAATAAATGGTTCACGGGCAGTGGTACCCATTCCCGCCTCCCAAATTAAGAATCTGTATCAGGAGCAGAGGCGGCTCTAGGGCTCCAGGTATGGGAGGTCATTTGAAAAAAAAAAGTGAAATTACCTTTTTTCAATATTTTGAAAAATGCCGACATCTACATCAATTTGAAGACAGGTAGGGTCATGAACCCGCAACTCAAATTACATGGGTATTATTTATAAATTGCAAAATCACTAAATAATTCATGTACTTGCTGGCACATCATTTTAAAGAGGGCACTTTTCAATATAGTTATGCACACCGATAGTATGTATCTAAATATACAAAATATAAAAACAAAATTTGGTAGATTAGAAAAAATAGAAACCGAAATAGAAATATTAAAAATTTAAAAACAAAAATTGACTTTGAAACACACGTCCGCAGTCCCCTTTTACCCCTAAAATGTCCAAAGATATTTGGTGAGAAAAGACATTTATCAATTTTATTTAAATTTAGACTTGCGTTTCAATTTGACGATGTTTTTTTTTTGCATTTTTCAGCTACCTAACAAAAACAGATTTATTATTAAATTATATTAGATATTTTTTATCTATCTAAAGCAAAGGTCCCTTTCAAATGATTTACCTGTAATTAGATAATTAAATGTATAGAATCTGCTGTCACTTAGATTAGGAACCTAAAAAACAAACATTGTTTTAAATCAAGCTGTTTTCTATGTCCGTTGAAAAGTGATCATAATATAATAATTAATAATATTTGAAAAGATCTACTTCTCGATGTGCCACCAAACTAAATTTGAAACATCATCGATAACAACGTAAATAATTATTATTCAAAATCTTTCCCGTACTGTCCAAATACAATGGACGAGGCATGCGTGCAAAATGCAAAACCGACCTATGTTGTATCGCTATCTCTTTCAACAACGAATAAGATTCATAATGCTGTCTCCCTTCCACGACATTCGGTCATGTCCAAAACGTCGCTAGGGTTTCTGTGGTACCTATACGCGGGAATTTTTACTCCAAGATAAAAACATAGTGCCATCGCGTTTATTGTATGGCGCGCATAGAGACAGAAGATATCCTATAGCGGGGGCAAGTCAAAAATTGACCCAGGGATCTAAATATTGTGAGAATTGGAGCTTCCATTTGACACGATAGATGTCACTGCTCGTCACCTGGCGAGTCGTCGCCGCTAACTGCTATTATTTTGCGGTTCATTTCAAGTATTTCAAGTAAAGAGTTCGATGCGTTGAACGGTTTATTCCGTAAAAAAATATTATTATTATGTCTTATAATTTTGGGGGGTCAAACACCCATTGTCCTAAGGGGAGAGCCGCCACTGATCAGGAGTCAAAATAGAAACAGGACTTTAAATTGTCCTGCCACACAAATCTCCATTAACACAACCATTTCTGTTACAAACGTCGTTCATAAAAATGAAGGAGAGGTTTCAAAAGAGATATCAGCGCAATTACAAATTACAACTACAAATAGACTGACAATATGCATGAATGTGGGAGAAGCCAATGCATCTGGGTCACTAGTGATAGAGTCTAGTGTTGGGCAGATATAATCTGAGACCAGAGAGAGGTGGAAACGTGATTAAACGAAACCAATACGCGGATCCGACCTTTGGTTCAACCTACTCGACCAACAATCCAGTCAACAAACCAGCCAGTCTACCATAACTCAACAACTTTGCGAACTCTTTGGTCTATTGAACAAGGTTATACCCTATGTCCATTGAATTTCTCTTTGAATTGCTGCGAAAATACAGTTATATTATTGTATAGGTGTGATTTATTCAGTGGAACTTGATTAGAAAAGCACCTATTTTCAAATTACTAGTGTCTGTTTCTATTAGGTGACCTCTGAAGCGTATTGGTCAGTGTTTATCAAAATAATACTAATTCATTATTATTTTTCAATTTGGGAGGCGGTAATGGGTACCGCCGCCCGAGAACCATTTATTGGATAACCTACACCCCTGCCACATGTCACCCCAAGTGGTTCGCAGCGTTTGGTTTGCCAGGTTTGTCGTTTGACCCCTAATGCGTGGCGGGCTTGATCGGAAGAGATTACTTGAGGGAGACCTTTTTTTGGCCTCTCCTGCAGGACTCTCTTGACCCTTCGCCTTGCAGTGCAGTTAGACGTGGGCAAAATTGAATGATTGAATTAAATGAATAAATTCAATCTTGTAACACACTTGATCTGATTCTCATTTTCAAAAGGAATTAAATCTTTATTCCTTACTCTGGGCCTTGCATCCTACGATTTTTTAACTGCACCATATTTATTTTTATTTGTATTAATTTATTTTACAGTTAAATTATTTCATGTTATATTGAGGTAAGAAAATAATAATGTACTCTTTAAATATTGTAGTGTTTCGTAGGAATTTATTTAAATATTATTCTGCATATTTGTTGCGCGGATAGGTACAAGTATCTACACCTACTACAGGCGGCGCGCCGCGAAATTGTCTATCACGTGTAGTGAGTATCCCGCACCCCGCACAGTAAATCCACACAACAAAACCCCGTCGGCCATAGAGTCACTAATCCAAGCGACATAACCGCCAACCGAATCAGCCAAGAGCCAAGAGGCAAGGAGTCAAATAATTCTGAGATTCGAGTGTAGCGTGCCGGTCCCACTATTCATCATAGTCTTACAGGTCTACGCGGACCGTAGCGTTCAATTCTCAACTTCAATCAATGTTTCATTTTTATTCAAGGAATCAAAACATTTGTTTCTTGTTCATTTGTGACGTCGTTGTCCCAATTCCCATGTCCCACGTATCGAGTTGATTCGGCCGACAATTCAATTCCCATATGTTGTATCGAGGCTATGGTCCGCGGAATGCAATTTATTCAAGTCACAGCAAGACAAACAGCACATATTAGTCAGAAGTTCCTAATTTATTCCTTGATATGCCCGCAGAGAATCGGTTCGTCGTTAGTCCTCGCGCGCCAAGCCTCATATTAGGGCGAAACTTCTCACTTCGGACTCTGAACTTCTGCTAATAAAAAGCCGAAAGTTAATCCTATATTTTTCTCCCTCACACGTGCGTAAATTATGCAATGCGTTTAGCAACAAAACGATGTTTATGTATTATTGTTTTTTTTATGATATTGTCTATCTAGCCGATAGCCGTAAACAAAACAAACATCAGTCGCTGTCGTACCGTGATAAATGATAATCGAGTGATTTGTTCCTTTATTTTTGGAATAAATTGTATGACGCGTGTCGCTCAGACTTTTAATTAGTTTTATATTTGACGCATGGTTTTTACTTCACCATTGAGGTAGGTGCATTTAAAAATATATTTATTTATACTGGGTTTTACAGATGTTCGCACTTACGTGAGAACAATCCAGTTATAAAACTCAGTTATATATTTGAGTGGAGCTTATTCCAGGTGACCGGATCGGATATACGAAAGCGTGATAATAGTATATATATATTTTTTTATGTGAATACCGCACAAGTTCCAACTTCTCCCGTCTGGAGCTAATGAGACTATGGCATCCCCAATTGGGATATTTTGTGAGGCTGAAGGTAGTGGGAAGTTTAGATCACGTAAAGTGAAACAATTTTAAGTTTAATAAATAAAACAAAATTGGTGAAACTGTAGGGTGAACCATAAAAGTTGTTTAATTTTAAGATTTAATTGCTAGCCTTTATAAATATATTTTTCTGATCAAAAAAATTTTTTTTTGCAAAATAATAATATTTTTGGTACCTACAATTTTTCAGAACGACAAAATTCACCCTATACGTAGTGAAAACTTCTTTAACACCGTTGTGATTTGAAACGCGATGAAACGAAAAATAAACACATTCATCTAAAGGATGTAATCTGCGATATAATGAGATCGTATCATCAATTTCCTCTTAGTGATTTTTTTTTTATTTTTTTTTTTTTTATTATTATTATTATTATTATTTATTTATTTATTTTTTTTTTTTATTTATTTTTTTTTTTTTTTGAATTAAATGAATGAATAAAAGGAATCAATTCAAAAGGCCGGGGGAATCAGACTGAATCGATTCAGTTCTAGGAATGAATCTGCCCATGTCTACGAGTGCAGTGGGAGGAATGGATTCATACGTCCATGACACATTGACCCCCAGATTCTTACCCACCCTTCATACCCTTTTCCATCCTGAAACTACCTTTCCTTCCTTTGCATAAAAAAAACTCTCCACACAGCATCCCCGAAGATGACACAGGCCCTGAAGGATTTTTTTTCCTGTGGAGCTAATGTGAAAGAATTTATTGGATAATTTGTGGAGCGCCATTTTTGTACAAAATTAGAGTGCAGTTAACATGCGGTAGAAGCGAAACTTTATCAAAAAAATCTCAACCAAGGATCCTTGAAAAGTGAGGTCATAATCAAAGCGGCCAATGAGCGCAGACCTGGCGTCATTTCCGTTTTATATCTCAACCAATAGGAGCCTTTATAGGAGTTTGATGCTTCGCAGGTGCTGTAATGCGTCATTTCCGTTTCATCCTAATTCCAAATCACAACGGGGCTATGGAAGTTTCACTTCAAAAATCACCTCAAGGGGTACAATTAATTATGGGTTCTTAGGCTCTAATTCTATTGTCTAATTTTATTAGACCTGATGCAGAAAACATATATACCTTTTCTGATTCACACACTTTTATTAGAAAGTTAATCTTTGAACAAACGACTTTGTACGCAGATGACACTATATTTAAAACACTGGACATTGCTTGATTTCACATTTGCTACCCTTCAATACTATTAATCTTACATTTATGAGAAGATTAGTGGCAAATTTAGAGTTGATATTTATTTTGAAAGACTGGAGAATCTTCTTTGACTGGAGAATTTTTTAGGACTGGACAATTATCATGAAATGACTCTAAAAAGCTTACAAGTTCTAATATGCTTACATTTTTATACAATTAGTTATTTACAATTCAGGATACGACTGTCTGAAAAGGTGAGTTTTAAGGAAAGCGTTGAAAAAGAAAAAGAAATGGACATAAGTGAATACGAATGCAAGACAAAGCGCGCTAATATTAAAATAAAACTATTACAATTAAGAGAAAATAGTGAAAACATTTAATAAAACGCGACCCGTTTATAATGGAACAAAAAATATTACAATTAAGAGAAAATAGTGAAAACATTTAATAAAACGCGACCCGTTTATAATGGAACAAAAAATCTCGTAGACAAATGTTTAACCAGCCAGCGGCCGAAAATCCACGTTTCGTCGAAAGATGCTCTTACGATCGTACAGGGCGGTTCCAATGAGAAAGATTAATTACTCTCCATACCAGCTTTTTAAAATTATAACTCAATATTGATTTTATTTCATTCCAAAATTGCTTTAATTTATAACCTACATACAAAAATGCTGAAAGGCGTGTTGATAAAACTATTAAAATTATGTACTTTTTCTAATTATTTTTTGATCATAAGTATTTACCATTTTTCAATAATGTCTAAGCAAAATAAGAATGTAAAAAAATCTGAAATATTTTAGTCTGTAAGTGCGCAAATAAATACACAAACGGACCAATTTTCATCAAAAAACACATGTACGTATATATTTTTTAATGATTTTATTTAAGCTAAAATTGAAATTCTATAACATACGTTTACCAGATGATGTATCGATTTATTTTACTGCATGATTGTAAGATTTGAAATGGGTGTTGTATAATACAAAATCTTTTTTGAAAATTTAACGAATCTGCCAACGGTTTATGGTATAACCTTATTATACAAAAAATAAAAAAATTCTCAACATTTAAAACATACGTTTACTAGATAAAAAAACAATCTTTCGAAATGAATTTATATTTTTTTTTGTGGAAAAGAGTCAATACGTCTAAAAACTGACTTAAAAATGACATATTTCTGGTTTTCTCTGGTAGCGTATAACCAGAGAAAACCAGCTGCATTTAATGATGCACTGTGAATTTTTCATAGCTGCAACATGTTAAATAACAGAACAAAATGTGTTATTAGTAATTTTCGGAGCAAACTTAGCAATTTTTTTCTATCGAGGAAAATTTCATATTATTACCGTTTCGGCTCTTAAAAGTTTTAAAAAATAACATATTTTTTAAGGAACTGAACCCTCCGCCCGTCGCGTCTTTCTTTTAACGCGAAGTGTCACGCGGGGTCGCTGAGGACCCCATAAATAAAAATGATTATATTGTTGTTATAGCTTACATTTAATGTGTTATTTTAACTGATTATATTCAGGTGATACTGACTGCATTGAAATAAAAAGAAATATTAAAAAATAGATATTTATTTTCAATGTAGCTTAAAAATAAACAAGGCACATTTTTTTATAATTTTGAATCATATTTTTTTAATAGAAAACTCTAACCGATTTCTATCAAACTTATAACTATTTGAGATTGATACAGACTTATTATTTTTACAAAATAAATCAACAAAATACAATGAAAAAACATAATATAAACTTGGTTTTTCATTGTATTTTGTTGATTTTTTGAGCCTCACGCCGAAACACAAGTCTGTATCTCACATCTCACATGCGCAGACTGAATGTTGGCGGCGTTGTATAGTCCCTTTTAAGAAGATACCTAAAGTAAGGAATCAGTGAGAACATTTAAAATGTACACAATTAGCATTCCTGTACAACCTGGGCTTTTAAAGACCCCACGCGACGGGTCGAGGGTTAAAAACTGCAAGCGTTCAAGAGAAATATGACGTTATATATCGGTAGAAATGCGGAATGCAGGTTCTTAAATTCTACCGAGTCTGTGATATCATAGATAATAAGGTTACCGACAAGTATGGAGATATATGGAAATAAAATAGTCACCTGAAAATAGATCGCTGTTCTATATTATTACAGATGGTGCCGTATAATTCCTACACTTAACCATAAAGGTCATGAGTTGAACTCATCCATAGGTAGATCGCTACGAATTTTAATTGGCTTCTCTGAGTTAGGTTTAAAAAATCGATTAAATATACAAAGCAGATGAGGTTTCGGTAGCGAAGTGGCCGTACACGTAATGATTAAAAAGTACTATGTGGTTCTCGAGATCTTATATAGAACTGTCTGTCTGATAAATTTAACAAAGGTAAATAAACATTACTTATTACAACACCAAGATAAATTAAATCAAAGGTACATATCTACTTATTGAACCAAGGTGGAATAAAATTGAATTTGCCAAACCTAGACAAACCTCACTCCACGAACCCGGGCAACAAAGTTAAGTCACCAAACATAGCGAACCACTTGGGATGAACTATGACAGCGGTGTTGGTTATCCAATAAATAGTTACCAATAAGGTACAGTACGCCAGCAACTTCTGAGAGGCGAACTTGCTGCCTTAGTTATGAAAAAAATAGTGCCAAGTCGTTACCTCATTTGGGTTTGGTTCTAACTGACATTTTTTTCAAAAATGACCTTTGAGTGACAAAGCATTTCTTTTGCCCAAAATAGTTTTCTAGATTGTATACCTACATTCATGTGTTTTGTATTTTCGTAGATGTATGTATGATAAATTTCTAACATCAAGCATTTTATATAATCTTTTATTTTAAGAGGTTCTATCATCATTACGCTTTCTATTTTGTTTGCATCTGACACTATCGAGACTTATTTATAGTTCGTCACTTTGGTTGGATTAACAAAATTCTAACTTCACCCTACCATGTTCTGAGGTTTCAAATTTTGCAAAGACAAATTTTCGTAATCTAATTGAAATTTTTTTTAAATTTTGAGGTTGTGAAGTATTTAAATTTATCATATTTTAATGGAAAATATTTAAATACTACTTGGACCTAGCTTGCATTCGGGAAATGTAATTAGAATGTGCAATGGTTTTTTATGTCCTAGCTGGTTGCATATGTGTTTCTATTTTCATGTTTACGTATTTTCTAAAATGTTACCTAAGTATACATCCTATTTAAATATTTTCCTTTAAAATATATTCAATTAAAATAATTTACACAAGATTCAATCTCAAAATCATAAAATGGTAAATATACATAGACATACAAATAGATAGACCAGAACATACAGATGAGGGGTAAACACTAACTATGGCGGAGCGAAGAGAGGGACGATGACTTTGATTCGCCAATAAATCAATCTAACAGGATATAGGCATCTCGCATTATAATATGACTATTTAGTCTTAAAAGTATAATCTGCTTTTGAATGAATCGACCTTTTTACATGGGAGCGCGAATTGCTAGCCACGATATGAACAAATATCTGAAGTCCAAATTTGGCAAAGAAAAGTTTCACTTATCTTCGGAGTGAAATATTTTGTTTCCGTATTTAGTTGAGACACTTTTACAAATGCTTCATTATTTACTTACCTCAGTAAACAGCGGCTTTATGTTTCGCGTCGCCATGTATCTTGATGAAACAGCGGCTTTGTGTTTCGCGTCGCCATGTATCTTGATGTATTATCATATTATATGATCTGAATAAGCCTAAAATAATGCTTACATATGGAATGTAATACGAAAATTGGGTTTATTATCTTATTCACTTCTATTTTTACATGTTTTAATAACACAAGTCACCATTTTTGCCGTGTTATTTCGTAAAATATACCGATGAGAGCTCGACACTGGTCCGGACAAGAATGATGACGTCACATTTTTTAGATTCACGCAAGGCTCTCGCAAGCCCAGCCGGTTCCGATAAAATGGTTCCAATGGGAGGGGGAAATACCGGAAATAATACGCCTTTTTATCACTTAGGGCAGGTCCATCTATTTGTATGTCCATGTAAATATATGTATAATAAAAATCTGTCTTTGTAAACTGTAACACTTCATATCTCAGAATAAGATAGAGTGAAATTTATTATTTAGTAATTTATTTATTTAGTAATTTGTTTGGTGGTTTTCAAACGTAAAATAGTGTCACGTGTCTCGTCCGTGAATTGTCTGTTAATTGCCTGTTTCTCGCAATAAGACAAATGTGTTAATGATAATGGCTAAGGATACCGCATTCCTCAGCCGGAACGATACTGCAAATAGAGCTCGCGGCAGTTTTATCGGTTGGCAGCTGGTACAACATCGGAATAATAGGCATTTGGCAGCCACCCATGCAGATATCGTACAATTAACTATGCAATTCCAGTACTTGGTACTACACAATTTGGGAGGCGGATATGGGTACTGCCCCCCGGGAACCAATACCTCTGCCACCCATGTAGTTCGCTACTTTTGGCGACTTAGCTGGGGTATGAGATTTTTCCGGATCTTGGCGGTGGAGGCGTCTGCCCACTAGCTGCATGGCAGGCCGAATCGAGAGAGAATGGTTAAGAGAGTCACTTTGACTTCTCTCGAAATATCGCCTTGCACCGCAGTGGTAGGAATGTACTCATTCGTCAATCACTCCTAGACACACTGACCCCCAGATTCATACCCACCCATCATACCCTTTTCCTTCCCAGAACTTCCTCTCCTTCCTTTCCTTAAAAGACCATCTACACAGCATCACCATTATTTTCCTTAGGGTCTCTTGTGTGGAGCTAATGTAAAAAAAAACTTCCAAAATATATACCTAAAGGTTGTTATTCTTTAAGACCCATTAATCAGCGGCCGAAAATTCAAATTTCGCCGAAAGGTGGTCTTACGATCGTATCCTTGCAACTGCACGGGGCGGTTCCATGAGAAATTCAACTCTTAACTCAAAAATTTGCTTTAATGCCTGCATTCAATTTTATACCTACATTTTATTTTATACCTACATTCAATTTTATACCTACATTGAATTTTATACCTACATTCAATTTTATACCTACATTCAATTTTGCAATAAAAAAAGTTGATTCGCATAATAATAATATTATTCCAATTATTATCTAGGTTATTTTTGTAACTAATTTTTGATCACGAGTATTTATAATTTTTCAATAATGTCGAAGTAAAATAAGTGTTTAAATAAATTGTAAACAAACTGAAGTATTTTCGTCGCAAAACACGTGCGTAATTTTTTTAACGATTTTATTTGAACTAAGATTAAAATTCTAAAAAGCAGCTTTCCTAGATAATTTATTGATTTATTTTACTGTGGGATATAATATGATTTGAAATGTGTGTTGAATAATACAATATTTTGTTTGAAAATTTAACAAATCTTTTAACAACCAACGGTGTAACCGTATAAATAATCAATCTAAATTCATGTTTTTTTTTTTTTATTTAAAAAAATAACTTTACGGGTTTTTTTATGGATTCAATTCCTAATGCGACCATATCTTTTTTGATTTAACTGTTTAAAATTTTCGAGTGAAAGTCGCTAATATTTTCTTCAGTGACTTATATTTACATTTGTTTTAATTTATTTAACAAGTGTTGCGTCTTCGTCAATCGAGTGACTACTGCAAACACGTAGAAACTCTCAGGAATGTTGTCCGCAATGCAGAATATTTACTAGCAGAAGCTGTGAGCACTCGGCCGTATCGTATATAAATTATGAGGAAAACAAGAAACAATTATCTACGGTACTTAATACCTCTATACCGCACTGTGCCCGTGACTGAATACACTTCAATGTACACAGATTTTATTAACACTGTATCATCTCTACTACATCTATCTATGTATTAACTATATTCTATATTATAAATCGTAGGTCCCCAAACTTTATACAAAACTGGAAATAAAGTAGAAGATCTCTCAATTTCGTTCTGTAGGTCTTTAAACGGTCGATAAAACCCTATATCAATAAGACATTGGTAAAATCCGTCATCAATGGTCAGTTATCAATATTTGCGAGCACAGTCAGCAATAAATCGATAATACTTATGCCAATCGACGATGTACATATTTTAGCGCGGCTTTTTATGTGTCAGATATGCTGTCAATATACAAAACATGTTGAATAATGTCGTTCGTTATGCAAAATAATCGGCTTATTAATGGAGGTGAACTAGCGAAGCTCTTAGAATTGAAAAAATCAGCCGTAAAATATGCTAATCAAATTATACATAAAGAACCCATGCAAAAAAAAAAAGATATTTTATGCTAACCTACCTAGAAGTATGTTATTATGGCCTGTTTTAACTGTATTCCATCTACCACTGTTTAAAAAGTGTTACAAAATGAAGGCAATCTTGTTACAAGCGAGATGAAAGCGAGTATCTAAATTCTAATGGCACTGATGATGTTGTCGCAATTAAAAAGAATTTTAGATGGAGTAGTTCTTGATGTTACAATGAAGGTAATTAGGCTTAATAAATCAGGACTGTCCATAATACCATTGGCATTTTATATAAACAAAAGTCAAGTCGGAAAATAAGTCTTCTATCTGAGAGATACTCATAATTTTAATGATTTAGAACTGTGTCTCTTTCTCGCATAGGAAGGTCTCACACATACAATTGACCGTATCCGTACAAAATAGAAGTTAGACTTGTAGATTATGTTATAACGTTTTTGAAGCGAAAAATTCTTTAGCACTTTTGTGATTTGAAACTTGATGAAACGGAGACGGCGACACTAAAAAGAGACAAAAACATACATCTATAAGATTTAGCATGTTGAATTCACGGGTACTCAGTTCCAATATAATCCGATAAATCCACAGTCCCACGCAAAACTCGTTTGGTGTAGTGGTTTAAAGCGCTTGACGAACCTCTGCAGACATTAAGCGAACCGAGGATCGAATCCTATGTAAAGTCAATATCCAATCTTCAAAACACTTCATAATGAACAGGCAAATGAAAACAGAAAAGGAAACGACATCTAGTGACTCCTAAGAAGAAAACACAAATCCTAAGAAGATTCGTTGTCTCCCCACTCTTATCTACAGGTTTTCTGCAGGTTTAACTTATACCGCGTGCGAATTACACACATTTTTTTAAAACCCTTAGAATGGCAGGAGACCATATTTGTCCCAACGCACATAGTTCTCGTATAAAACGCTGTAACTCCCTTATTATCATAGTGAGAAATATGTTCTAAACGGTGTTAGAAAGGGAAAACACCACGCTTTTTATTACAATCTAAAAAATAGCTACCAAAAAAGTAAAATGTACCCTTTTTTGCATACAAAGTTTTGAATCGCAAATTGAAAAAAATAAATTTAACTTCGGGAATTTTTATAAATTATTTTTACATAGATCGACAAAAAGTGAGATTACAATATGTGTTTGTTATACGTTTGTCTAATAAAATTTGTATGTGTTTTTATTTTTTTTTATTATCTGTAACTTTAGATAGAAAAAACGTAAGATGAGACATTTTTAAAACTTTTTTATGTTTGAGTGCAAAAATTTTATAATTTAAAAAATATACGTTTATTTCGAATTATATCATTTGAAAGCGTATTTCATCACCTTTCTAAAACAGTTTTTAGTTTTCTAATGTGCTCAGAAATATTCCAAATATTTGCATTTTATTGTAAAGCGAAAATATTTTGATCAACCGAAAACAATGCCAATTTTTTGAAGGGTTAAACATTTATAAATGAATCACAGTTTGTGAATCGGGGTTCTGTTCAAAGCAACAAGTTAATATATTATTATATGACGTATTATGTACCCTGTATTATAAAGTGTACACATTGCTGGCGTTGCAAAACAACATCTCACGCTATACACTCACATTATACAGATAAAAACACGTGAATAGTTCCTTAGCAAGAGACTTTTCATCATATTAATTGATCGCAGAACACCTGCGCCGTTTCAATTATGATTATATCAACACTACAGTCTATATTTATAAGTATTCGCATTCTTAAAAGGAATGTACAAGCCAATAATGTGTTTATTCTCAGTGTGCCTTATATCACCACGAATATAGGTAATAAGACTCCAGATACTAATATCTACAGCCTGTATGTCGGACGAATATCTACAGTTCATATGTTGAACAAATATCTATGAACTTCAGAGTGAAGACTAATATCATTTATTCATTTTCGGCTTTCTGTGGTGGTAGTAGGAGATATTCAAAAATTGTTGGGTTATTCGTAACCCAGGAATTTTTGTCTTTCTTTTAAAAAAATATCTACTAATATCTAAAATTTTTTTAGTAGTTTACTTGATTTGTTGTGAAGATAAAATCTAAAATAGTGATTTCATAATATTCTTCGTCTTAGACGAACGCCTTTGGTCAAACATTTGGGAGGCGGGTATGGGTACCGCCGCCCCGGGAACCATTTATTGGATAACCAACACCTTTGCTATAGGTCACCCAAGTGGTTCGCTACGTTTGGTGACTTAGTAGGGGTGCCCGGGTTCATGGGGTGAGTTCTGTCCATGTCCTAATGGCGGATACATCTGCCCACCAGCTTCATGGCAGACCGGATCGCGAGAGAATGGTTGAGAGAGTCCCTTTGACTTTTCCAGCTGTACTCTCTCGTAACGTCGCCTTGCACCGCAGTGGGAGGGATGGATTCATATCCGCCACTCCTCGACACACTGACCCTAGATTCCTGCCCATCCCTAATACTCTTGTCCTTCCCAGAACTTCCTCTCTTTCCTTTCCTAAAAAGACCCTCCACAAGGTATCCCCAAAGATGACACGGACCATGAGGGGAATTATTTTCCTCAGGGCCTCCTGTGTGGAGCTAATGTAAAAAAAATGAAAAAAACGAGGCGGGAACAGAGACGCACGGGAAAAGACACGCAGGGAAAGGGTGGGGGACGAGGGAGGGGCAGAGAGAGTGATTGCAAGACATAATAGCGGCAGGGGATAGCAGGAGGCAAATTTTGAAAATCCATTCTTCTCACACGACTGAGCCAGCTGTCTGTTTCACGTGTCGGAATACCATCTGATTTATTCGTAAATGCACCAGAAAAATAATTTAAAATATTGTGTATCAAAAAGCACTTCAATAAACAGAATTAAAACACATACACTTTATTTGAGTGGCGTTGCAATATATGCCGGGTAATCGACAGTATCAAATAAAAATCATCAAGCATCGTGTTAGGTCGGTACGCAATAATTTACAATTAAAATCCATTAAACGCCGTAAAACCACAGCGATCATCGTTAAACCCATTTACATAATTGTTTAAGTAATTAGTGTACCTATAAGCACGTGAAATATGTACACACTTGTGAAATATCCAGATGAGATATGGATAGATATGGGCAGTTTACACGAAGCCTTTTTTTCATCCAGTTTCCATATAGGTCGCCTTTTCACGACATGGATTCTGGATGAAAAAAATGAGGTACCGATATTATTTAATATTGTTGACGGAAGATGTTTTACATGTGGATATGTTTCATGTTTTCAGAATTCGCAGAACGTCTCTTGGTGAACAATCACGTGACGCTTGACAACGAGTCTAAACCCTCACATATAAAGAGAAAGGGTTTTAGGTTAAATTTACTTGACACGATAACGAATGATCCAATGTAACATTGATTATTTTTTTTAATTGATAAACTATCGTTTAAGACAAGATTTTTATGCATAGCACAAAGGGTAACAATTATTATAAGCAATAATTATCAGCCTGAAACACTCATCTACATTGAAAAAATCTTCAGAGAAAAGATACTGGCCGCCAACGGGACTCGAACCCGTGTCCCTCTGACTGCCGGTCAGGAGCTCTACCACTGAGCTTTGGCGGCTTATCTAAAACCCGCCAAATAAATCAATATATACTAGTGCTTCATTAAACAATCACTGCTTATTATATTTTTCCACCTGAAAACAACCAACTTTATTTAACATAGACATAATTTGTCACGACGCCACCTAGCGAGCGATTTAGTATTAACAATGCCTCTCTCACAAAAAATAAAGTTGGTTGTTTTCAGGTGGAAAAATGTAATAAGCAGTAATTGTTTAATGAAGTACTAGTATATATTGAATTATTTGGCGGGTTTTAGATAAGCCGCCATAGCCCAGTGGTAGAGCTCCTGACCGGCAATCAGAGGGACACGGGTTCGAGTCCCATTGACGGCCAGTATCTTTTCTCGGAAGATTTTTTCAATGTAGATGAGATAATTATTGCTTATAATAATTGTTAACATTAATTAATAAAGTAAGAATACTGGCAATCAAAAAAAAGTAAAATCACACTCATATTTTATTAGACAAATGTATTATAAATTTTATAATCACACCACTTTTTTGTCGTTTCATGTAAAAATAATTTTTAAAAATTCACAAAGCATCATAATAGTTTTTCAAATTGCTGTCGGAAAGTTTGGTTTCATAAAAGTGTACATTTTAATTTTTTGTTAACTTTTAGATTTTAATACATAGTATGGTATTTTGTCTTTCCAATGCCGTTTAGATTTTAGATCAGATTTCCAACTATGCTAGAAAGGGAGACACAACGATTTCTATGAGACCTATATAAAGTTGTTGCGAAGAGCTAACAAATTAGCCTTAGGAGTTAAAGTGTAACTTTATTGAGTTGTCATATAATCCAAAAAGTACATCGTGTAAATCGTCCATTAGCTAGTAGGTAAATAGTTGGTATGCGAGATTCTCTACTGACCCACTCTCACCGCTATAAAAAGGATGGGATGAGATGAGAATGGTTATTATCATTACCTGAGAATGCAGTCAGGTATATATTGTATACTACAGGTAATAGTTATATTGTATAGGTAAGCACGTAGGTACTATTCAGTATTATACCTGGCCACCATATAGCTCACCCGTAAACCTGTTTGCTTTGGGTCTGATTGTAAAAGGTGTCCCGTTTTACGCCTAGTCTTTTTTGATAGTATATTATTTTGGTTCGAATCTGTGGTATGACATGGTACTGCATTACAAAACATGTTTTGACGGCCGGCACAGGACAGCGGTAAAGCTTTTGACTCGCAAACCGAAGGTCACGGGATTGAATCCCGGCGTGGCAAATAAATTTTATTTGATTAAGGCGGTACACAATCCTAATAATTGTTGTTGGCTCAAAACTCACTTTTTAATAATTTCCGGCGAATTCGTAACTATATTTAATTTTTTATTCAGATGTTGTTCTGGGGATGTAAGTTCTTTGTATTTAAGATTAATAAAAAGAATACCTCACCATTAATATATTTTACGTACAACGCCTTTAAAAATTTGTAATACGTTGTACAAATAAAGTTAGCGGTAAGCACCAGATTTTATTTTTCTAGACGATAAATTAATAACTTCGGCAGTGCGACATCATCCCACATTTTCAATATTTGTAACACGTTCTTCAGAATTAATTAAATTGAACGCGGTGAAAAGGTCTAATCTCCATACCTGCTAGGGTGAATTCCACCGTACGTTCATCCAGTACGCCGTGCAGCGGGTTCATATTTGTTTACACGCTTTCTTCACTTAGGTCGTTAAGATTCCCACATTATTTGTCTTCTTCTTCTTTTCTTTGATAGGGCAAATTCGACAGTAGGTCCGTGCAATACACGGGTCGCGAGACTCTATTTGTATACACGGCTTCTTTACTTACGACGTTAAGATTCTGAATATATTTTAGGGTATATTGTCATCTTAATTTGTGTTATTTCACAATTTATTCATTTAAAACAATATATAGTATATTTGCGGCACGTTCCAGGGTGGAAGATACTCTCGGTATCGCCTTAGTGTAAGACCACCATTCAGAATTGAAGCGTTGCTTGAAATGGCATTAGCCGTGTTTGGTTACCAGATCTGAATAGTCAGGTACTTCCCCACCGGTTATTTGTTTTTGGGGTGTTATGCCGTGTTTCGCTACCTCCTTCTTTAGCCAACGTTTCGTACAGCGTTGCAGTGTCCATCATCAGGGCAGATCCGGCAGATGATCCGACACATAACACCCCAAAAACAAATAACGAAAATATTTATGGCCGTGAAAACCTAAAAACGTATTGAAGGTTAGGTTAGGTTATGTTAGGTTTTAGTAAATATCTTGTTGAAGGATTTTTTCTATTTTATTTTTATTTTTATTTTATTTGGGAGACCAACAGTTTACATTCATAACAGAGCATAATAGTAATTAAGTGACAATAATTGAACCATTTAGAGGTTTCCACATGGGTATTGTATACAAGTGTTGTGGTTCCATAGATATTTGCTAAAGAAGAAAAAAAATTACATTTCAAGAGACAAGTGTGTGAATACCGCACAAGAGTCCCAGCCTCTCCCGTCTGGAGCCAGTGAGTCTATTGTATCCTCATGTTGTGATGCTGAAGGCAGTGGAGAGGGGAAAAGGAAGGTGGGGATGTACAGCATAACAAACAAGGGACAGCCAAAGAACAATACAAACACCATATAAATACACGAATGCATAAACACCAACATCTGCGATTGCCCTCCTCTAGAAAAAACAGAACAAATAAAATATCTAGGAATCATAATTGACCATAATCTTAGATGGACACATCATATCAAACAAATCACAAATAAACTCCTCAGAACAATACACATTTTCCTAAACATAAGAAACATATATAAAATAAAACAAATGAAAACAATATATTTTGCACTTTGCCAATCAATAATAGAATATGGAATAATTTCTTGGGGGGGAGCAACAAACGCAGCTATCGATCGAATAGAAATAGCCCAGAAAACGATCTTAAAGGAAATACTTAAAAAACACAGACTAACCGACACAGACCAAATATTTAAAAGTTGGGACGTACTAGACATACGCCAATTATATGTTAAAACACTACTAAACTACATTTTCGACCAAAAAAACAAACTCCAACAAACACAAAATATCACTAAAAGACCGGTTAGACAAGCGTATAAAGAAAACATAAAAACTCCGACGGTAAACACCACCTTTGGACAAAGACACCATAAATACCTTGCTATTAAAGCATTCAACAGTCTTTCACTTGAAACAAAAATTGAGGAAAACAAAAATAAATTCAGACACAAAATAAAAAAATGGATTAAAGAACAAAAAAGACAACATTACCAAAAATTTTAACATAAAAGAATAAAACATATGCACTCAACACACAAAATAAAAAATGGATTAAAGAACAAAAAAGACATCATTACCAAAAAATTTTAACATAAAAGAATAAAACATATGCACTCAACACACAAAACCAATATAAAATACGCAACACTCACAAACACACAAATCATAATATATGCCGATTTTCATTTAATCTTATTTTTTTAGTTTGTTAATTTTATTTTAATTTTAAATCTTTATTTTAGTTTAAATTTATCTTTATTTTAAATGTTTTTACTGATTATGTATAAATTCTATATTGTAAAATGGGGGCCTCAGCACGGGTACACAACCCAGTGAGGCCAACATTACTGGACTATTATATGAAAAATTGTAAAATAATGTATCAACAATAAAAAAAAAAATAAAAAACTGGCTGTTCAAATCTGGTCACCAAAAGTGGCTAAAGGCATTTCAAGCAACGCTTCAATTCTGAACGGTGGTCTTACATCATGGCGATACTGAGAGTATCTTCCACTCTGGAACGTGCCGCAAATATACTATACGTACCTATAATATTTTTTTATTAAATAATTTTGAAATATCCCAAATTAATCGAATAAAATTTATTTGCCCACGCCGGGATTCGTTCCCGCGACCTTCAGATTGCGAGTCAAGAGCCTTGCCCCTAGACCACCATGTTCTTCATGTTAAATGTGTATGTGTATGAGTGTGTGTGTGTTTGTATGTTTTTACTTCCGTAAACTTATAGTGATATGGCGGATATGGGTCGGATTCGCTTGATTGCGGAAGGTCACGAGTTCAAATCTTTATCACGACAATAACCTTTTCTCATGCGATTTTTTGATTTTTTAAATATTTTCCTGATGCAGGCGATTTGATGGCCATCAGTATAATTTAGTTTTTAAATATGATCACCATGTACAGACAAAATGAAGAGTAGGACCACGAGAAGTGATTATTGCGCGGATCTGCGAACGGTGTAACCTTTTGCTGATATTTAACGCCATTTATACCGAATACCGGATAGACAAGAAGAACACGACAGGAGATGGTGATGGAGTGGAACTATGATGAAAAGTCAATGAAATAAACACACAAGAAAACAATAATAATTTATAAGTACCTACTTAGTTAAGACAGTGACCTGAAAATTTCGCATTCGCGATAGCGTGAACTTTTACGCGAAATTCGTTATTTTTAAGCGAAAAACGCAATTTTTGTATTTTTCGCGCGATTTTTTGATATTTTAAATATGAAAGTAAATTTATACATTCTAAATATTGTTATCTTTGGTTTTGACACGCTTGAAGAATGAAGGAATGAAAGATTGAAATAAAGGAAGAATGAAAATAATTAAAGAATGAATAAGTGAGTGAAAAAATTGAAGAATGAAGGAATGATAGAGTGAAATAATGGAAGAATGAAAGAATGAAGGAATGAATGATTGAAAGAGTGAAGGAATGAAATAAAGAAATAATTAAACAAAGAAGGAATGAAGGAATGATAGAATGATTGTATTAAATAATGAAATAATGGAAGAACGATTGACTTTTTTACATAAACTCCACACAGGAGGCGACGGGGAAAATAATTTTCCTCAGGGCCTGCATCATTTTTGGGGATGCTGTGTGGGGGGGTCTTTTTGAGGAGAATAAATGGTGAACATGGATTTTGAAGACATCCTGTTGTAGGCGGGAGGAAACACAGAAGCCGGCAAATCGTTCCACAGCCGATTAATTGAATTTAAGAACGAGTCGTGAAAACGAACCGTTCCTATGATACAAATGTCAACCGTAAACATATTTTGTTGGACATGCGTTTGGCGTGTTTCCCGACAATGCACCGGTGCTAATGGGATCAATAACGAAAATTCTTCGGAGCATCTTTCGTTGAAATACCGACAGAAAAAGCACAGCATTCCCACCTGACGCCTGTGCTCCAAAGATTGCAAAGACAGTGCCCACCGTTTCTACACAGAGTGGTAGGGCTTTTTTTTAAAGTATTTTGGGGCTCCAGACCAGAGTTGGCTGTTACATGAAGGAATGAATGATTGAAAAAACGAAACAATAAAAGAAGCTATATGCCCTAATATATCACGAAAACCTACCAACGTAAACTTGGCCGAGAAAAATTGCAAAAACATGAAATTAATCACACATTAAATTCAATTCTTCCACTCATTTTTATTTTAATCCGGCTCTAGAAGATTTATTAGCAAGTATTTTGAAGGTTGCCAATACGAAGGAACATAATCGTTTTGCATTCTTACAATTTTAATGTGTTTTTTCTAACATGGAAAAACTAGTTTCTATATTTTAAGAATGTGAATGCCGAATAATAACTTCTGATGTCAGGCTTTGATTTAGAAACGTTTTGTTTGATAGTTTCTTAATACGAAATAAAATAAACATCACGATTTTTAATTATTACCTATTACAATAAAGCCATTGATAAAGTTTCAATATTTACATTTAAAAGTCCACAAACAAATCTTTTTATTATTATTTTTTTATTTATTAACATTCAAACCTGCTAAACTACTCATGTAGTTTGTCAGCAGGTACAAAATGACAAAAAAATTCAATAACATGATACAATGGTAAACAGTATGTAGATACGTATAATGTTGGTGATAAATCTTATCCTAATATTATAAATGCGAAAGTTTGTATGGATGGCTGGTTGGATGGTCCTTACTCTTTCACGCAATAAATATCGAATGGAATTTATAAATTCTTTCACTAATCGAAAGCTACATTATTTGCGAGTAACATAGGCTATACATATTGGTAAGCTCTGGCGTTATGAATAAGCTGTGGCGTTATGAAATTATTTATTATACGTTTATTGGCAAAGCGTGTTTCTAAGTAAATGTTTGACGTAAGCTGTCAGTTTGTTATTTGTTTAGGTTATTAGCGAAAATTCAAATTAGTATGAGTATTCAATATAATACTAATCTACAATTTGACCTAAGCCAACAGCTATACTAATATTATGAATGTGAAACGGAGCGTATTTGATTGTTGATTGATTGGGGGAGGGGGAGTTGTAGTGCGAGGGGAGAGAGAGGGTGGGAGTGTGCGAATGCGAGCGAAGCCAGGGGCAAAAGCTAGTTAACAATAAAGATAAATTTGTTAAATTACAGAATGGTATAATTTTTAAATATGTAAAAAGCAGTATAAGCCTCATATAAAAAACAAGTACAAATGAATTTAATATGATCGAATGAATATAATCAACAAGGATTTCTATAGTTTAATAGGTATACATAAGGTAATACAAATTTATAATGATTTTCCATTTTCTTAGAATGTTCCAATCAGGAAAACAAAGGCTTCAGTAGGGCATCAATATACGAGTAAATCTAACAGCCATTTCCTTAGATTATATTTGACATTAGCTGTAAAAACGTTTATATTTTTTATTACAATAAGTTAACAATAATAATATAAACGAAAATATGAAAGAGAACAAGACCCAGAAAAACAGAAAAAGACAATGGTCGCAACTGGGACTCGAACCCAGACCTCTCCGTCTAACCGGGACGAGTGCGTTAACCAATTTCGCTATTGCCACATTCTGTCAAAACGTCATAATTGTCAATCTCATATTTTCAAATATGACGGCTTTGACAGAAGGTGGCAATAGCGAAATTGGTTAACGCGCTCGTCCTTGTTAGACGGAGAGGTCTGGGTTCGAGTCCCAGTTGCGACCATTGTCTTTTTCTGTTTTTTTTTTGTGTCTTGTTCTCTTTCATATTTTTGTTAAGATTATTATTGTTAACTTATTCTAATATGATATATTTCACTGATGGTAATAACATTCAAAAAAGTATAAAAAGAAAGTTTAAAAAAAAATTGTTTATATTTTTAATTGTCATTGGTAGTTTATTATATATTCTGGATACAATATAGTTTAGGGTTCTTTCACCGTGAGATCTTTGAGGCGTATGTGTGGTAAAACAATGAATGATCGTGTGAGAAATGTGGATATCCGCAAAGAATGTAAAGCTGATGTATGCATAATGAGTAAGATTTAGAAAGGGACCCTCAGATGGCATGTAGAGCGAATGAACGAAGAAAGCAGTGTAAGAAGAATATACGACGCAAATGTGAATGTTAGAAGAAGTCGTGGACGTCCGAGGAAGACATGGCACGATCAAGTAAATCAGATACTTGAGTCGGGCCATGTCAAAAGTCAGAATAATAGAAGAGAATGTATGAGACGATGTATGAATGTGAGTGAGGCAAAGAGTGTGTGCCAAGACCGAGTTGTTTGGCGGTCCGTCCTCTCTGCCTACCCCTGCGGGGAAACGGCGTGATGGTTAGTTAGTTAGTTCTTTCACCGTATTTATTGGTACATTTCGGAACCACCAATCCTTCGTTTTGAGTGAATCTTGGATTATGTTTATGGAAAACTCTTTCCCAATACGTGGAATCAGACAATATAAGATGTTGACTTAGAATATTATAAAACAATAATCCACTGACAGGTAAGAGACATTCAGATACTTGTATATTAATTTAGTGTTGCTTCTGTGTGCATGTGTTTAAATGTATGTTATCATGTAAAGTGTGGGACCTTTTAATGAATTCTGTGTTTGAACATATTCATATAAAGGGGATTTTCTGTGGCGGCGAAATACTTTTTATACAAAAAATCAAAAAAATAAACAAAAATTTTGACAAAACAAAAAACTACTTAAAAAAATGCACTAAAAAGTAAAAAAATAATTTCGTACGATTTTTATTTTTGGAGTCGGTGTCAGCCATGGTAACTACATACATGGGTAACTACGTACATAGGTGAGATGTGGAGATCTTGGCTGACACCGACTCCAAAAATAACAATCGTACGAAATTATTTTTTTTTACTTTTTAGTGCATTTTTTGAAGTCGTTTTTTGTTTTGTTAAAAATTTTGTTTATTTTTTGATTTTTAGTGACGAGCGTGCGTAAAGAAATTTTACTTCAAAAAAAGAATCATCGAAATCTGTTGGCGTAATATTGAGTTATTCGTCCATTTGTCGCGCACATACTTATTGCAAATTTAAGACATATATGGTTTTCTCATGGATCCCATTGTCAGAACTGGACCAAATTAAAATGGCACCACACGGGAAGCACCAGCTTTGTAATAATAAAAAATCATCAATATTATCATCACTTCGTTATCAATTCGACTTTTCGAAGTCGTTTAAAAATCTACTATTTTAGTCCGAGATTGATGAAATTTTACACCCTTGACCTTCAAAAGAAGAGAAAGATCGCTGTCTAAGTCTGATTTAAACAAAAATCGAGTGCAGTTCACATGCGATAGAAGCGAAACTTCACAAAAACAATCTCAACTAATAGGAGCCTCGATAAGTGACATCATAATCAAATCGGCCAATGCACGCAATTTAAAGCTTCGTAGTTACCGTAATGCGTCATTTACTTTTCATCCGAATTTCAAATCACAACGGTGCTAAAGAAGTTTTACTTAAAAAAACTCTGTCCAGACAATGCTGGTGACTTCAGCTAGTAACATATTTTCTCTAAATACAGACAAGAGCGCTCTTGCGAGGTGTGACATAAAACAACAAAAAGATTTTCGTAAACTAAATAGGTATATAGAATCAATTCCAACGGAAGTAAATTGGTCATCTTCTACCCATAATATTAGTCATAACTTAGCTTTCAAAATGGAGAAATTAACCTCATTATTAATAAACCTTTTAACGCTTTGTATTGTAAAGGAAAACGCACAATTCCGCTTTCAAAGAGGTAATAATGCACACCTTTCCATTAAATTTAACTTTACCCGCTCTTGCAAATAATTCTCTATGAATAATACCATAGACAAACAGCCGAGTAGAAATGCGTATTCACCATTCATTTTCCACTCATTAGAGAAACTATTGCAAGAATTTTCTTGGTTCGTCTGGCTTTCTGCAGTAATTACTGCCTTAAATTCCCTGAAGCATGGAAGGTGCTATTTAAATTAGATGTTGTATGAAAAATTATAATATTATTTACTGTTCTCCATATGGATTGGAGTGGAAATTTTGCATATATATACATAATAGTTTGATTAAAAAACATGGCTTATTAAGTTTGCAATATTAAATAAAATCGTATATATTTATCCGAGACACTATTATCTAGGTTACAAACCCGTTCTTAGAATACTTGTTTTCAATGAAAAAGGTAGTTGCCAATAATATGGAAAAATATTAGTCGAAGATAATAGTGTTAAATTAAAAATGACAAATATGACTTTTTCGTTATTTGTTTTTGGTTTGCGCTACCTCCATCTATAGCCAACGTTTTGGACAGCGTTGCAGTGTCCATCATAGAGGCAGATATGCGATCTGCCGGATCTGCCCTGGTTATGAACACTGCAACGCTGTCCGAAACGTTGGCTAACGAAGGAGGTAGCGCAACGCGGCATAACTCCCCAAAAATAAATATCGAAAATACTTAAAAAATTAAAAACCGAAAATCTAAAAACGCATCTGACAAATATAAGGTTGAAATAAGAGGTGGCAAATTGGTAAGAGGTTCTGGGTTCGTGTCCCAGTTGCAACCGTTATCTTTTTATTTTTCTGCGTCTTGTTCTCTTTCATATTTTTGTTTAGATTGTTGGTGTTATATTCTTCTTCAACGATAAAAAGATTTTTGTATCATACATTTTTATGTGAATGCCGCTCAAGAGTCCCAACTGCTTCCGTCGAAAGCCAGTGAGATAATAGCATCCCCAATTGGGGTATTTTGTTGGCTGAAGATAGTGGGACGAGAACAGGTGTAGAAGATGGTGGGGAAGTACTTGGCTATTCAGATGTGGTCACCAAATATGGATAAAGCCATTTCAAGCAAAAAAATGTTTTTGCTGAGGTTTGAACCTTTCTTTCCAGTGATTGGAATCGACCTCGCTACCAACCATGAAAATTCAGTTTTTTAAAACCGACTTTTATTTCGTATTTCGGGTGCATTAATTTCTTCGATTTTAATAAAAATGCGTAAAATGTTCGCGATTTTGTGCGTGTTTACCTCCAAAAGCTGATAGGATGCATTTTAATCGACAAAGAATCTATCTGCCGAGTTTCAGCAAGATAGGATGTCGAGAAGTGGGTTAATTTCCACTTCCAAGACTCCGAATCAAACAAAAAAAAAGTAAAATTCGTTAACATGTATTTAAAAATCAATAAAAAATACAAATGTGCATTTCACACGTGGTAGAAATGAAAACTTCAGAAAACTAAAGTAGACAAGAGTGGGGAGGTTACAAAACACCGCACAAAAACTCATTCTCTCTCAGGCTTTTTCGAGTCGCTTTTGCATTTTCTTGTATTTTAAATCAAAACGGTGCTAAATAAGTTTCCACTTGTCAAAGTTATTGGGAATTTCTGTCAATGTTTGCATTCTTAGAAATAACATACCTATTTCAATAATTATGGGACATAATTAATACATCTCAGAAATGCATGAAAACTGCATACGGATTTCCCACTAATTTGCAATCGTTGAATAGAATCAGGTTTAGCCAGTTCATTTTTATTACATGACCATTGCAACACTAATTGCTTATTGTGTAGAAATAATAGTTCTTACCTTTAGTACCTAATTACTAAATTTAGCTCTACACTGTACCTGTAGTTGTGCATGGTCAAGGAAAAACAGTTTAACCTTGTCAACGCCGCGTGCCCATCGCGTAACATCCACCATTGCAGTTATTAAATTCATTGCAAAAAGGCAACGTTGCAATTTGCAATGTCACGTGTTTCGGAAAACTAACTGTCATGTGTAATTATGACTGTCATTATTATTAACGACTCTATACTGAAGCCGCACAACTCGTGAATACCTGTTTTTATTTTAATTTGTTATTATACTTGTTTTTGACTTGCTTTTTTTTAATTGGGGTTATTTATGAATATTATTATAAATTAATGTGGAAAATATTTTAGACAGAACCCAAAGAGAGAAAATAATTCAGGTTTAAAAAAAGTTTTTTGAAACACTGAATAAGACTCGAAACTTTCCAAAGCTAGTGGGACAGTTGCGTCGCTTATTTGAGTTAAAAGACTAAAAGAAGAGAGAAGCTGAAGGTTGGAAAGTAGCCGGCTATTCAGATCTAGTCAAAAAACACATCGATCACCAGAAAAAAACAGAATTCAAGTCCATATTTAAGCACGTAGGTCAAAGCATATTATTATTATAGAAGTTTTATAATAGATGTGCACTAGAGGATTATATAACAAAATAAAGTATTCTTAAAATAAATTCGAAATTGAAACATTGCTTGAAATGGCTTCAGCAATGTATGTGAAAAAGATTTGTATGGCTAGGCACTTCACTTTCCCACCCTCCTCTTGCCTATCTTCTTTTCCACCGTGCTAATTTCCTCCAATATACCCCATTCAGGAATGCCATAGACCTACTGGTTCCAGAAGGTTTGGACTATTAAGTGGTACGTATTCACATAAAAAAAGTAAAAAAAATTGCCTGCGAAAAATAACTAATTAACTAACCAACGTAGGCAGAAGTATGGACTACTAAACAACTCGGTCCCATATTCCTTGCTTCATTCACATTTATACATCGTCTCCTTCAGAATAACTTTGAACTCTTGACAAGGTCCGACTAAAGTATTTGGTTCACGCGAGCGTATCATGTTTTCCTGGCTTAGGTTAGGTTAGGTTAAATTCCTAACGTTCCTAACTAACTAATTAATCATCACGACGTTTTCCCGCAGTGGTAGGCAGAGAGGTCGGACCTGCCAAACAACTCGGTCTTGGCATAAATTCTTTGCCTCGTACATACTCTTCTATTATTCTGACTCTTGACATGGTCTTCCTCGGGCGTCACCGACTTCTTCTACTATTCACATTTGCATCATACATTCTCCTTGCACTCATTTCTTCGTCAACAACAAACCATCAACAACTCATTACGCTTACATCAGACATGCATTATCTGAGGATCTACTTGCTTTTACCACACGTACGCCCAAGGAATCTCATTTCTACGGCATTCAGTCTACTTTCATTCTTCTTCTGCCAGTTCTATGCCACACTGCCATACAGTTCTAAAAGAAAATACTCCAATCTGAACATTGATCTAATTTTAAAATCCGTCTATTTTTATGACATATTTTGCATTTCTAAAACCGTTATACTGCAGAAAAGCGGTATTTTTTTCTGGTCACTTCGACCACGAAGACTTGTAGACTGACAAAATGATTGAATCACGTGCTTGTAATATGACATGGAAACCCGCCTCCTCAGACCGCAGTCACAAATGGAATACCTTTGTGTACTTAACTAATAATGTAAAATAGGCTTCTTTGTAAGGCTTCGCAGTAGAAAATGCACTGCAAATTACAAATGACATACATAACGCGAAAATAACGAATAATACATAGTATAAAATGAAGTCGCTCAAAATGTATGAGCGCTTATCTTTTAAACTAAGAAACGGATTTTCATGTGGTTTTCACCAATAGATAGATTGATTCAAGAGGAAGGTTTATATGTATAATATATGCTTATTTTATTAGCCAAATGCCGAGAAATTCAAATATTCAATTCAGGCAGCGGGCAGCCGGCAAGCGGGTGGTGTGGATTTTATAAAGTTTGGGTAATGGCATTGTGTTTCGTTAGCCACAGCAACGTGTGGCCGGGTCTGTTAGTGGTGTATATTTCATAGATAAGTTACTAACGTTTTAATGTGAGACTCGAGTAGAAGACTACTTAAATAATGGAAGAGTAAAAAAATCTATAACCTAAATAATCTTAACCACTCGGACCCATAAGCTCGTTTCACGATAATATAACATTACCAGACATTACATGTATGACGTAGGTATGAGACGAACCTGACATATTAATCAAAAACACTAATTTTAGTTGTGAGTCTGTCTGTACCACTCGGACCCATAAGCTCGTTTCACGATAATATAACATTACCAGACATTACATGTATGACGTAGGTATGAGACGAACCTGACATATTAATCAAAAACACTAATTTTAGTTGTGAGTCTGTCTGTAATTGTAGCTATGGTTTAATGAACTTAAGCTTTTTTTAATTATCTCCACACAGGAGACCCTGAGGCTCCCTCGGAACCTATGTCATCTTTGGGTATGCTGTGTGGAGGGTCTTTTTAATGAAAGGAAGGAGAGGTACTTCTGGGAAAGTGTTCGAGTGGACAAATGTGTTCAAGAGTAACAAACAAATGATCCATCCCTTCCACTGCGGTGCAAGGCGATGGGTCGAGAGAGTCCGGCTGTATAGATCTAGGTTAGGTCTCCCTCAACCGGTCTCTAACCAACGCATCCACCGCCAAGACCTAGACAAACCTCACTTCATGAACCATAGCACCCCTACAAAGTCTCCAAACGTAGCGAACTACTTGGGGTGACCTATGGCAGAGATGTGGGTTATCCAATAAATGCTTCCCGAGTCGGCGGTGACCATACCCGCCTCCAAAATTGAAAGCATAACAAAATAATCTACAATAGAAGTAGAAAAATTCAAATGTTTTTTTTTGCTAAATTCTCCAGAAACACATTTCGAACAGTAAAACCACAAATATTTTTTTATACCACAGTTACCACACCACCAAAAGTTTAACATTGATATAAAAAATGGACAATATCTTCTTTTTGAAGGAAAATATAGCCATATCAGACGTGATGTATTCATTTAGAATTCTATGGATTTTTCATGTTTTTGTTGTAGCGAGGTTTTGTGTTCTTATAAAGAAAACTTCTTCAAAAATAAACACATTGAGAATATTTTCCTTTTGTGATATTATCAGACGTAAAAGATGCTGTTAGAATGCTAAGATGAAGTACGTGAAAAACCTAACAATAGACCCAAATACAGCATATGCCTTTGTACAGAAAACTGTTAAAAAGAAACATGATATTATTAACTATGTACTATAATTTAAACTTTTATTAACATATATCTATTACTAGCGAGTTCCCGGCATGCATTACAATGTCAGTTATATAAAGAAATGATTTCTCCCTGCGTGTCCATTCCCAACCGTTCCTTTTCTCGTTCCTCTTCCTCTCATATGAAGATAGTATAATCGGCCTCCTCTTTGTGCGGTGATTCGTAGCCTCCCCACTTTTGTCTACTTCAGTTTTTTGAAGGTTCCACTTCTACCGCGTGTAAATTGCACACTCTGTTTTTTTCTCATTGAAAACTTTGGAAAAAAATTGTCCGCTTTTGACAGACCGATATTTCAAAGCGACATAGCTCTTGATGTAAATAACGCTGTTACCATATAGGGTGTATCTAGTAAGACAGCAATTTTACCGGCGATTCCTGAACATTTGGAGTAAAAAATGTAGATGTCATCTTGCTGTCCGATGATATTTATTTCAATCAAAATTTATACAACAGGTTAGGAGAAAATAATGAATATTATGAAAATTAAATTGTTAAGTAGATTAATATTTATATGGTAAAGCGCACCTAAAAATCCTTCACATTAAAAAAAATATTAAGTATCCAGATAGTAATAACAAAATAAATATTTTGACTACAATTGTTCATACAAATGTATGTTTATTAGAATGATTTGTACGGCTCAACTGAAATTATTAATACCCAGAATACAAAGTAATAATTGCTTAGGTACAGGTATTAATCTAATACCTACTTAATATATTTTTATTTCTATTGTATGTACTTCCCGAACCTTCCACGAAAAAACTGTCACAACCGCTTCCATATAAATTATAGAAGAATACAAGAAAAACCACGTGGGCGTGTTTCTCCTACTTCTAACCGTGCTGAAAGACCCTTTTCATACAAAATTAATTTTGGATTTAAGGCCAAAATACTGAACTAAACTGGAAAATTATATTTTTAATAAAAAGGTATATAGCAAATATCTAGTACGAATTTGTATTATTTTATTTGTTTGTGTTTTAAATTATGAAATAGAGGCCATTATAGAATTCTGTTTTGCGTGATTTTAGAGGCAAGTTTGACTTTTTTTGTGAACTAATTATAATTATTATTAAAAACAATTAAATGAAAAATAAAATTAACACATTAAACATAATAAAAAAGGCGTTTCTTTGTGTAGAAAGTTTAATTGTTTATATACGACAAATTTCATTTGATTTTCAAACTAAATCGGCTGTTTGTAATTTGAATTTACACCCATCAAAATAATTTTTGCTTTTTTAATTTTATATTTCATTATATTTAAATACTGCCCCTCTTTCTTACACACTAAATGTCAACAGTCGAAAATGAGACAAACGATGAAGTATGTCTGCACCCCTCCAAAGGAAAAATACAATAATTATAATAAATCTAGCTCTGTCACATGTATAAAGTAAATGAAACGCAATTCCCGAGAAGCGGAAGTGGATTTTTGTCAGTATCATCTCCGATACTGACAAAAACAAAACACGGACAGTTACGCATCGATAATTGCTTCATTGTGTATTTTTTAACAACAGTTATTGATTCTGAGGCGGTAAGAAGATCCTCGGGTCAGCTAGTAGTAAATAGAGAAAAAATATTTTTTTAAATAATCATCATAAACTCTCAAATAATTGCCAAAGTTGCCTCTAAAATCATGTAAAATTGAATTCTTGTTGGCACATATCCGTAGTAGGTATGTGCTATAATTTTTTTTTAATTGTGTGCAGTTCACACGTGGTAGAAGTAAAACCTTCAGAAAACTAAAGCAGACAAGAGTGGGGCGGCTACGAAGCACCGCACAAAGACTACCGATTATTCTATCTCATTCTCTCGCAGGCCAAATCCTATAGATATGGGTTTGTCTCTTTTTAGTGTTACTCGTTTCCGTTTCATCAAGTTTCAAATCACAACGGTGCTAAAGAAATTTTCACTCCAAAAAATGTCCAGTTTGGTTGGGAATTTTGGCCTCAAATCTAAAATTAAGTTTTGTATGAAAAGGGTCGCCCAGTCGTTCCCCTTATATGCTAATATTTCTAATACGTGTTTCATCATTATTTTAAAATGTTTATTTCGATAAAATGCAATGGCGATACACAATATCAGGCAAGTGCAACAAGGACGGAAGCGCGTGCTAATAACCACTAAATGGGCTAGGGACCCAAAAAGGTTTCAATTCAAACCCACATGGAAGGCAATTCTAGTATGTATATATATTCAGTGGTATCAATAAAGCTGCCGTTATCAGCTACCAGAATAGAGGATTACGGTGACTCATCTATTGTAATATAATATATTCCAATGATTCAGGTAAACAATGCGATGTACGAACAGGTATTCAAGAACTGACATAAATAGGTGAAATTAATTTTGCTTTAAGCCCTCAGAAATGGGCCGTATTTTGTCAAAATCTGAAACTGACTCCAAAAATAACAATCGTACAAAATTATTTTTTTACTTTTTAGTGCATTTTTGAAGTCGTTTTTTGTTTTGTTAAAATTTTTGTTTATTTAGTAATATATTCTACTGACAGCTGTGACTACAAAATTATATAATTTATACACTTGCATATTTACAATGTCCAATACTGTATGTATTCACAATGTGGACTGTACAGAAACGAATCAAGTAGCGAAGTTATTTGGTCTTATTTTTACAATCAAGGTCGAACTTATACCAAATATTATTACACTTATGTATAGGTATGATTATGTACTGTACTTTCGAATATAATATACCTACTGATAATTTCGTCATGTAATCGTTTCGCGTTACACAAACGTCAAACTGTCAATTAAACACTGTTAAGTAATTTGTTTTATATCATTTTTTATAGTGGGAAATGTTGTCACTGTCAAAAACATTTAAATTTTATTTCAGATAGTTTTTTTTATATTTTTGGTAAGGTGTAAATATTGGAATAAATTTACATAAATAATGCACATGATGAAAAAATGTTTATTTTATGTTTTATCAATTGTATATGTAGATACATGTCTAAAAAATCAAGTATGCAGTTCACGTGCAGTAGAGGTAAAACCTTCAGAAAACTGAACTTCGAGAGAATGATACGAATGCAGAGTATCAGGAGTAGGATAATTGTAAGGTTTATTTATTATAATATTGTTACCGAGTTTAAAAAATATTTAACGTTTTATTCTACGAAGCATCACACAAAGATGAGACCGAAAGGCTACGAAGCACCGCACAAAGAGGACACCAATTAGTCTATTTCATTATCTCGCTGGCTAAATCCTATAGATATATGTGTTTGTCTCCTTTTAGTGTTGTTTTTTTCCGTTTCATCGAGTTTCGAATCACAAAGGTGCTGAAAAAGTTGTGTGCAGTTCACACAGTAATATAAAGTAGACAAGATTGGGGAAGCTACGAAACACCGCACAAAGAGGAGACCGATTATCTCATTCTCTCGCAGGCTAAATCCTATAGATGGTATGTTTTTGTCTCGTTTTAGTGTCGCTTTTTTTCGTTTCATCGAGTTCAAATCACAACGGTGCTAAAGAAATTTTCACTTCAAAAAATGTGTGTGCAGTTCACACGCGGTAAAAGTGAACTCTTCAGAAAACTAAAATAGACAAGATTAGGGAGGCAAAGAAACATCATCGCACAAAGATGAGACCGGTTATTCTATCTCATTCTCTCGCAGACTAAAACCTATATATATAGTTACCGACTGCTTGAAGCAGTTCGTGTATTTACCAGCCCAACGTGATTGAAATATACTCTCCATTGAAAATAAGTCGACACAATATCAAATGGAAAATTACTCGATAACAATCTCATTGTTTAACAAATCATAAAAACACATTATTATGTACACTTACCTAGAGGAAAATTATCGTACGAACAGCATCAGTTGACACAATACCAACTTTGAAATATTCCAGTTAAAAACTTAGAAAATTTAATGTAAAAGCAAACAGCAAAACTTATAGCCTTCGCAGAACTCAAAATACAACAATAAATACACTCACTTATGACAACAAAACTTCAAGCAACACAATCAAAACCACTTCAATATCACAATCACGAAAACAATAACATAAAATTATCGCTTATTTCACTGTACTTCACAACAATATATCTACAACTGGACTAATTATATACTATTTACTCACACGAACTAAAAACCGTGTGAAAAATTATTAAAACCAAGTTAAAACGTATATAATTCACTCGTGTTTTGATTTTAATGTTATTATCAACTAAAATAACAGTTGTTAAATCGATCGTTGCTGATTTTTAAACATTTGCAAGTTGTTATCAACGCGTTGTTAGCAACGAACATCGCCCGGCAACGGTTCGCGCTTTACTGAGTTACGGTTGGATGAAGCATAATGCATTTTACCTGTGCTAATAAAGCCTGACTCACACGGCACAGATAGTAAAAGATAATTATTTAATAATAATGGATTATATCTGGTGTCGTTTTCATCTTATCTCTTTGATTAGGGGACATTTAATGATTGTAAAATTAATTGGTCATGTTGTAATTTCGCCTTAATTCATTGATTTTTGCAAAGATTGTCAATTTTATTGGAAAGATAACACTTTTATGAATCGTTAAAAATTTTATCAGTGAAAACTTGGTTTAATTTTTTTAAATTTTAAGTTCATCGCTTATATTTGTGTATTTGTTTTTTTTTTAAGTGAAAAGCGACACTTAGCAGAGACAAACACATACATTTGTAGAATTTAGCTTGCGAGATAGATAAGGGGCTATCTATAAATTACGTTTTTTACCCCTCCCCCCCCCCTGTCCCTATTACACATCGTCACATTTGTGAGACCCCCTCCCCCCTAGTGTGAAGTCACATATAATAAAAACTATAATTAAACAATTTTAGTCCGCCTCAGCACAGGAACCCCTAGTGAGGAGGACTAAGAAATACAATATCTTTACCTTACATAACCATTATACTTTGTATATTTATGGAATTATTTTATATAGTCGCTTAAATAAAAAAAAATTACATGTGACTTCACAGAGCTGATGACCCCCCCCCCCATACTTCTTGTCACACTTCTCTACTCCCCTTCCTCCCCCCCCATTAAAGTGTGCCGTAATTTATTGATGGCCCCCAATGAGATAGATATAATCGATTTCCTCTTTGTGTGGTGCTTCGTAGCCTCCCCACTCTTGTCTACTATAATTTTCTGAAGGTTTCAATTCTACCGTGTGTGAACTGCACACATGTATTTTTAATCAATATTTTAGAAGCCGCGCCGACCAAGTTTCGCGTATAACCCTAGCTTTACCAGGAATCAGGAATTTATAGTGTAATATTAACACATCTAATTATAGGTAGGTATTGCAGGCATCTAGGTTTAGGTTTCATATCTGCATAATAATTTCATGACAGAGGGAGAAAGTAGTTATAGTGTCATGTCTCATCTTTAATCCGTCAAATGGATGTTACGTAGCTCCGTAGCCCAAAATCATCAAAACTCCCCCCCCCCCCCTCCCCCTCACCTGTAATTCGTTCCTTTTTTCCGCTCTATCTCACTCATTTATGTGTATGCAGGAATTCCCAAGACTAATTGTTATTTAATTATAGTAATAATAATCCAAAATACCAACATAAACTCTCTTATTGTAGAAGAATCTGTGTGTATAGTATTAATTAGTGAATATTTTCAACCAATACTAATGAATGTAATCCGAAAACTGTAAACTTCACCCGCCATAACACAGGGTCATCCCTAGCATGGAGGGTGAAATATCATAAAAAACTATATGTACTTTAGATTTTTCATGTATTAAATAAATTTTAGTCGTGAGTTTTAATTCTTTCACGATTAACAAAAGTAATACCGTAAAACAAGATTTTTACTATAATACAAATATTTTCATTTTTTTAGTTGCGCCATCTCTTGAGCTGGCTAGTATCTAATTTAAAGATTTTTTTGTTTGACTGAGAATTAAACCTTCTTCTCAAGGGACTAACTAAAATAAGTGAAGACCGATGAATACCTAAGCCCAATCTTAATTGGATGCATTCAATTTAAAAGAGTGTTTTGGTTTGACTGGGGATTGAACCTTCCTCTTCAGGAATTACCTAAAATGAGTAAAGACCGCTAATACCTAAGCCAAATCTTAATTGGATGGTTCTGACATATATATCGTATAAACTGCTATAAATTTTTAAATATATCTAATTTCAACCAATTTCAGAAAACTGTTTGTGTGTGCGCATGTATTTATTTTATTTATTTATTTATTTGGGACACAAACAGGATATTTACAAAACATTTTTGCAGGTAATATAAAATAAATTCTAATAAAATATAAATATCCCTAGACTAATGTGTCTGCAGTAATAATATTTGCGTATTCACAGAAGCAACATGAAAAACAATATAAGTATTATTTATAGATAACTTAAAAACTAAAATACAAAATTTGAAAACTAAAATACAAAATATTGAAAACTAAAATACAAAACTTGAAATACATAATAAAAATATGAAATATTTATGAAGAGATTATTGAGAAGTAATGAAACCAAATCTTTTTTTTTTTTTTAGGTATGAACGAGATTGCCATCAAAACTTGATAAAATTTATTGTCATTGACATCGTGTCTATCTGCCAAGTTTTAGCTCGATCGGACATCGGGAAGTTTGGTAATTTTCATTCCCACATTTGCATGAATTCATTCACAAAACAAAATCTAAATTCAAAAAGATGTAATAAATAATCTTGAATGTTAACTTTTTGAAAAATTAATACAGTCTTAAGGGTTCGAACAATACATTAACAAATAATCAAAATATTAACTTTACCTTTCTCCAATGAACCGTGTAACTCCGGCTTTACGGTCCCGTCACAATGGCCATACAAAATGGGCTCAATGTATTCCTACCTGTCATATTATACCTACACACGCAACACACACACCTACTTCTATACCTATTTACACACAGACACACGATGTCATAGCTACCTGTCCATTGTATTACACGGTTACTAAACAAACATCAAAGTAAACAGTCACACACACATTTAATTTATTTATTTAGGTTTTAGTAGCTTGTTCCCGTGAAAAACCGAATAGAAATTTTGTTACATTTTTATTTAAACTCGCACGCAAGAGATCCAACTGCCAAAGCCAGTGGGTCTATGGCATCCCTATTTGAGGTATGATCGTATCGGCGGTTGCGAAGAACAATTTTGGATGTGCGATTTTATAGTTTTGCAGTAGAGCTGACAGAATGACAGCTTACGTGGTCGAGGGGTAAGGCTCTTGATTCACAATCCGAAGGTCGCGGGTTCGATACCGGTATGCACAATTCAATTTTATTTGATTAATTTGTGTTATTTTCATTAAATTAATTCATTAAAAATAATATTTCTTCATCTCTAATTATTATAAATTAAAGTCCTCCACCGCGCCTGTCTTTTTTTTTTTTTATTGTGTATTTTATTTAGATATAAAATTTGACATCTTATATCTAATGTTTTCTTTTCTATGACTGCTATAATATTATTTACTACCTACTGACTAAAATTTGGACTTTACAACATTAAGACATAATCCACGAAAATGTCTGTCTGTCTGTTCGCGATAAACTCAAAAACAACTAAACAGATTTTCTTGCGGTTTTCCCCAATAGATAGAGTGATTCATGAGGAAGGTTTTTAGGTAGGTATATAATTTGTCAAGGTTTTGTGTAAATTGGTTGAAATATATAATTAAAGGAGAATGTCTGTATGTGGTGGATAAGCGGGCTGGCAAGCGGGCAGTGTGGATTTGATTTGTATGAAAATTAACAGATGGCGGTGTGAGTTAATAACACTTGGTTATAAAGGTTGGGTAACCATACAGTAGATGGCGTTGTGTTTCATTAGCCACATCAGCGCGTGGCTGGGTCAGCTAGTATAGCACCTATATATGCAGCATGTTCCAGAGTGGAAGATAGCCTCAGTATCGCCCTGGTGTAAGACCACCATTTAGAATTGTGTTTGGTGACCACTTCTGAATAGCTAGGTACTTCCCCACCTTTTTCTTTTACATCTCCTTCCCTTCGGGGAAACCCTGATTGGGGATGCCATAGTCTCACTGGCTCCAGACGGGAGTAGCTGAGAATCTTGTGAGGTATTAACATAAAAAATCTGACGTTTGCAAGTAAATTTTGAAATTGATTTGTTTATTTCATTAGTGCATGGTAAATTTATTTGATTAGTGTATGGTAAATGGTTGTTTATCAGTTGTGTAAAATTTAAAACACCTATATTAGTAACGGAGAATGTGTCATAGCTATTAACCCCGTAGGGTTAGAACTTAACAATGGGGTAAAAATCTACCCCAATTCGCACGGTTTGATAAGAATCTTGGAACGTTGGTACCACATAATTAAAATACAGACACGCGTTACCTTTCAAGGACCAGGGCCGGATCTACAAAATCTGGCGCCCTGTGCAGTAGATACCGATGGCGCCCCCCCCCCCCCTACATTTTTATTTTGATTAAAAATTCGTTAACCACGTTTTATAATTTTTTTTATTTAATTAATTTTTTTTTACACTAATTTATCAAATAAAATCAAGACATATATAAAGGGTGTAACTTTTCCAAGTGACCTGGCGGTAGCTCTCACACTCGTTTTTTTTAAAGAGAGAATCGCCAGGAGCCCATACTCTCTGAATAGATTGGGTAAACATAAAATTATGGTGCTATTTTAATTATTTTAGGAAAAATTCTTTTTGCAAGTTATGCTTTAAAATAATACAACGAATTGTTTGTTTTTGCCCGTACCATGATTTAAAATATATGTTACGAGACAATGCGGGTGGTTTCGGTGAACTAGGTCCATTAGACATTCTTGAGATTTACCTACTGCGTTTATGTATATACCCAACGCGAATATTAATAGAAAAATCAAATACAAATACGTTCTCATGGCAACAAACAACACAAGAATAGCATCTTTAGCTTCTGAATAGCTCTAAAATCTAATAAGAATATAACATCAAATTTTTACCTTGCATTTCCTCTGTGTTGAGCGAACTAACACCAAATTGAGCGAACAAACACCATACAAACACTAAACACTGACGTATGGTATCAACGGCTTACGAAAGACGCTTACACTGACACCGTAAAATAACAAATCTAATAGATATTTTATACATTTAACGAACTTCAAATAATATGTCAAATTAATGATGAAACTGTCAACACGTTGCAACCTGTTACCTGCGAATCCTGCAAACCGTGCGATGCTTTTGTTAATGGAATTTACTGAAGATTTCATAAGAAAATGGTCTTTAACTACCTTCTCCTAGAGACTTAAATCGTACAAAATAAAACAATAGCTAGCGTACGTACGACACACTAACTAAAATTGTCAGCATTTTGAAAGGCGCAAGTCGGTTTGTTTGATTCACCAGAACAAAAATATAGCGCTGTGATTGGTTATTGAATTTGGATCGCACCCATTCGTCGTAAAAGATATTTGGAAAAATAGATCTTACGTTTAAACTAAATATATGGAATTTGTTAAAAAAATTCTGTAACTGACTTTAAATTCGTAAGCCGTTGATTCCAACCTGATGCGTTTTCGAATTCTGTTTCTTTGGAAAGTGTTGCTAGAGCGTAATAATTATTTCGTACTATGGGTAATTTTTAAACGATTCAGGGAATATTATAACTAAATTTTAATACAATATTTATTTTCTCACGGCGCCCCTTCGGAGTTGGCGCCAGGTTTTTGCACGTTTTTGAACGTATGGCAGGTCCGGCGCTGTCAAGGACTAAAGTTTCCTTTACTTAATTTTACCCTCGGGAATGTGAGAAGGTAGAAGAAGGTTGACTAATACAACCTCTTGCAAAGTCAGATTAATGTTTGCGATTATTTCTGGGTTTTTATGCCGTGTAGGCTAAAGAATGAGCAAAAGCATCATGGCATAAAAACCAAAAATTAATAATACATTTGGCCGTGAAAATCTCAATTAAGATGAAGCCATACTAAATAATGCAAAGTCATACAAAATCGTATGTTTTAGTTTTGAAAATTTGAAGTATTATAGATGCTTCAATTAAATACTGCGTGTAGAACATACCTTGGCCCTTAAAAATATCGGTAATTTTTTTTAATAAGTCTTTTAGTAAGCTTAGAAAAAAAATGAAGTATTAGGTATATAAAAAACATTTTTAACTGAAAACTCTCCTACTTATAAACACTTTTTCGGATATGGTTTTATTGCATAATGTGGCAAATTCAGTTTCTCATATAATTATCGCGAAAAAAAATGATATTTACGCCCGAACCTCACAAAATAAAATATAATATGAATTTTCGCGTTGGTATTTTTGACATCACGGCGACAATACGGCAGTCGACGAATTTGTTATATCAAAGTGAACCTTATACCGTCCACCGAAGAACGACTGGCAGCCGCCCCGATTTTCTGTCACAACTCCTCCGAACGGAGCGGAGAGAAGACGTGTTATGCTCCGCGCCGCTTATTTTCGTGAAATCAATTTAAAAATTCCGTTTTATTACAATAAACAATGCATAAAAAAGGAATTAATGTTTTTTACAGGCCTTTACGAAATCAACATGTAAAAAAAATTCTCAAATATCTTTTCCAACCTTTCCAAAAGCTTTTTCTCAAGTATTTTTAAACTCCTCCCATAAAAGGGCGTGAATTCAGATTTAGATTTTTTTCTGTACTAGTGGATCGCCTTAAGGACTGTTTTAAAATTAGAACCACACGGGAAGCTATGGGGAAAATAATTCCCCTCACCTACCATGACCTATGTCATCTTTGGGGTGCTGTGTGAAAGTTCTGGCACGTAAAAAGATATGAGGGGTGAGTTGGAATCTGGGGGTCAGTCTGTCTAGGAGTAACGGACATATGAATCCAACCCTACCACTGTAGTGTAAGGCCATGTTCAGAAAAAATCCTGCTGCAGTGATTTGCCGATAGTCTGCCTCCAAGACCCGGACAAATTTCACCCCTGCTAAGTCACCAAACGTAGCGAAACACTTAGGGTGACCTGTGTCAGAGGTGTTGGTTATCCAATAAATGGTTCCCAGGGCAGCGGTACTAAAGCCAACCAAGGTCTGATTAAATTGGCAAATTACATAAGAGTAAAAAGACAAATTCATTTCAAATTTGCCTGCTTAATAATTTGTGTATCTGAGTTGGTCAGTTATTTCTCAACCGTCCTCTTTCCCATCTCCTTTCATTCCCCAATCTTCAGCATCACAAAATACTTCGATTGAGGATGCCATAGTCCTACTAACTCCAGAGGGTCTGGCATAGTGAAATCGATAACTTTACAAAATCGAAAGGCGTAACTACCGAGGTTTTTATATCGATATCCCGAGCACGGTTGTACCGTTGACAGCCGAACCGATATTGACAGGAAATAAATAATAAATCGATACACGCTGGCAACACTGGCAAACTTAAACTTCAAACTGATAAACAAAAATAAAAAATACTAATAAATATTCAATTTCGAATTGAAATACTAACTTTAATATACATTGGACCTACGCATATTATACTTTTTGACGCTAAACTGGAGATAATTAGTTAATGAGGTCTTTAGTCATATTTGAACCAATTTCGTTTCTCCAAGATCAAACGGAATAAATTAATCACTGACTGTTTTAGATGAAGTAATTATGTCTACGGATCGCGTGTGCGATTTCTTGCAATAGGCCACTTGCATCAATTTTTTACGTTTTTTTTTATAGTATTTTGAAACCCTGGCAATTTTTTGAAAATTTCAATCCGAAAAATCAGACCATTTTTTTATAAACCGGAAGGACGGGACATAATTTTATAGGTGCGAAAATACGATAGTTAGATAGCCGAAAATCACTTAAAAAAAACGTTTTCCACGCGAATGGCACAGGAGAATAACGAGGCATACCAAAAATATTACATCTCATAAATATTTTTTTCTTGATCCATCTTATTGATCATAAATCTTTTTTTTTTTACAGCGAATTCCGCACAAGAATCTCAACTGCTACCGTCTGGAGCCAGTGAGACTATGGCATCCCCAATTGGGGTATGTTGTGGGGCTGAAGGTAGTGGGGAGGGGAAGGAGGTGGGGAAGAGGAAGGTTGGGAAGTACCTGGCTATGCAGATCTGGTCACCAAACACGGCTAAAGCCATTTTCAAGCAACGTTTGACGACCTCCGTAGTCCAGTGGCTAAGACTCTTGACTCACAATCCGGAGGTCGCGGGTTCGAACCCGGCGTGCGCAAATAAATTTTATTTGATTAATTTGTGTTATTTCACAATTAATTCATTTTAAAAATAATATATAGTATATTTGCGGCACGTTCCAGAGTGAAAGATACTATCAGTATCGCCCTGGTGTAAGACCACCATTCAGAATTGAATCATTATAATGTTCAACGTCTATATATGACTAAATACAATGTAATATACTTGTACTTATTACTTATAAATTCTAATTACTACATATAAATTCCCACCATTACCATTATACTTCTAAAACAGGTACAGAAGGTTAGAATGTACGGGGTTCTCTTCGTAACATCTGTCAAAACGTCATACCAAACGATAAGTTCGCAGAGAACAAACAATAAATCTAGTGAATGTTAAATGTCAATTCGTCTGAAATCAATGTGTTGCCACATAAAAAATGATCAGTGTGGAATTGTATAATTTTTTTTATTAATTTATTGAAAAAAATTAGAAATACATGAAAATATAAGCTGCACATCTCACTAGGGCATTCCTGTATCGAGATATGTAGTTTTACAATAATGTAATAAAAAAAAGAAACATACATATACCTAAACTTAAAAGAAATATAATAATAAACCTACAAAAGAAACACAGTTATTTAAACATTACTAATTAATAATTATTACAGCTGGGCAGTATGCTCATTGTTGGCAATAATAGGGTGATCATACCTCAGTAGCCCTAAATTATTAACAAAAAATAAATAATAATAAACAATTATGTAATAAATTTATATGGTTTATGAAATAAATATAATATATTAAGTAAATATGTAGATATTAATAAATTAAACAAATACTATAATATAATATAATTATGAGTAAACAATAATAAACAATTTATTAATTATGAGTTAATAAACATAAGTAAATAAAGTGCATAATAATTATGAGTAAATACTAATAAACAATTATAATATTGTATAGTAAGTAAATTATGATACGAAAGAAATAGATAATAATAAGTAAATAGTTATAACAATAAGCAAATTAAAAAGTACATAAATTAATAGAACATTATCGCAGACGGGACATTTGTATGTAGTGACGTCACAAGCCCAAATAATGGATTTATTTATTTAAAAAAACAAAAAAAAGTGCCTACATTTGAAAAAAATTTCATAACATTTTCGTAATCTTAGTAAAAAAATCTATCCACACGATTTTTTTCCAAGTCGTTATGAAATCCTTGCAAGTGGCCTATTCTAAGAGCTTCCTTAGTTCAGCTCCATTCATTAATAAGTGATTTTGAAACGAACGATATTATTTAAAAAGTTGTGTATATTGACAGTTTATTTGATGGTAAAATTGGTGGATTTTGTCAACCGACTATCGGAATCATAAGTTGACCGTGCTCGCAAATAATGCTAACTAACAATAGATGATGAATTTAGTCAATAGTAATAAATTTAGTCAATATTTAGTATAGGGTTTTATCGATCAACCGTGCTAGACTTCCGGACAGGGTTAGTGCCTTAAATAGTCTTACGATAAATAAATAAAATGTAATTTATGTTGTACATTATTGATTTATACGTAATGATTTTTGACAGCCTCCGTGGTCGAGGGGTATGGCGCTCGACTAGCAATCTGAAGGTCAGGGGTTCAAATCTTGACGTATGCAAGTAATTTTTTTTTTTAATTGTTTTGTGCTATTTCACAATTTAATCATTTTAAATGAGGTATATTTGCAGCAAGTTCCAGAGTAGAAGATTCTCTTAGTCAGAATTGAAACGTTGCTTAAAATGGCTTCAGCCGTGTTTTGTGACCAGATCTGAAAAGTTTAGTAGGTATTCCCAACCTTCTTCGTCCCATTTCCTTCCCCTTCCCACTACCTTCAGCCTCAAAACATACCCCAATTAAAGATGCCATAATCTCACTGGCTCCAGATGGTTAGGATCAATTGGGACTCTTGTGCGGTATTCACATTGACATGTGACAGTCGGGGGCAGGTTGGGACTCTTCTGCGATTGTAATTTGAAAAGTATACATACATACTTTTCAAATTACAACCGCTGGCACGGATGAACAAATGTATGAATCTCACCACATTATAACAAAACTTCGGCTGATCTTTGATCTCAACCGATAAACTGCACCATCATCAAATCCATCCATGGATATTCATCGCCTCTTAGTCAAATGTTGAACCTTGCATCATCAATGCACCCATCATCATTATTATCATTTCTATCTCAACAGACTTCACTCCCCATTGTACTACAAGATGTCTTATATGAAAATAAACTATCGATATAATAGCAGGCAGGCTTTGTCAGACGATATCAATTCCCCGTTCACGTTGCATAAGAATTTTCTGTACTTTCTCGTATCGTGGACCAATTTCACAATCGGTTTATTATAACCTACTGGTATTAACGTATATCGGCAGTGATTAAATCGCATGTTTCTTTAAATGAATATGAATTTTTCTTTGAGTGAATGTTTTTTTGTTTCTCCCTTATGCGTTCCTAAACCGTTCAACCGAATGCTATGGAACTTTGGTGATTTTTTGTACTCGTGCCTGCGAAGGTTTCTATATGAAATGGTGATCTCTGGCGTTATGAAATTATTTCCTATACCATTCATCCGATTGCGTTGAAACTTTGGTGAGTTGTTTTGAGCACTTCCGTAAATGTTTCCCAAAATATTGGTGAGTTCTGGCGTTATGAAAACGTCCGCCCGGGGCCGAAGGAATCAATGACGCTATTTCCTCGAACAGCATACCTACTTGACGCTCTACCGCTCGTTTCGGCTCAGAGTTGAGAGTTTTTCAGGTATTTTGGAACTCCAGACCAGAGTTGGCTCCCAAATTCAACCGTGGGGCACACTTGCGATTTGAACAGGGTCAGCGGTTGTGTTGCAGTATTTGCGGGCCCTGAACAGTACGCCCAGCTTCTGAAAGGTTTTGATGGAGTCACCTTGCCTGAGCTGGTCACTTAGAGTTACACCAAGCATATCAATGGAAGGCACGTTGGGAATGCTTCGGTTGTAGAAAAAATATTTAAATGTAAACGGCTGTTGACAATCAATTTTATCTCATCCATTATTATCACAATCTGAGACTCTATTGGACATTTTTTATACTAACTGATGACAGGTAAAACTCCCGATATTTGAGAAGTATCCGAAATAACAAATACATAGGGGCAATCAATAATACAGGTCATATGTTACCCTTGACCTTGATATCTCGTCCTCCAAAAGAAAAATGCCAAATAATGGACCGTGTTGTGGATGAATGACATACTTATTAATTTATCATATACTAGCTGGTTCCTGGCATGCGTTGCAATGCCATATTCAAATAAATACATTTTTCTCCCGGAATCACCTTCCCGTGCGTCCCCGTTCCCCTTATGCGTCTAATACATTCTTACGTTTCTAATACTTACATTTTTAAACTCGTGATATCTTTCGAATGGTATGTCCGAATTGAATATTTCAAAAAGTTAAATAAAGGTATTGAAGCATTCTTGAACATGAACTAATTTATAAGAAGGTTATAATAACATACCTCAATAATAATAGTAATCAATATTAGCAGAATACTATTCTTCTCCATTGGGTTCTATATACATGACTTGCTTTAAACAGTGATTTCTGACAATATTTGGAGTAAAGAATGTAAGTAAATGAAATTTTGGCCTCGGGTTACTTTTTGATGATATTTTTTGTCGGTTTTATTTTTCAAAACCAAACTACAAAAAAAAACTCATTATGTCGTCACTGGTCACGTAGCCGAGTAACTGCCCAACTCACGTTGCCTCACGCAGATCCTACCTGTCCAACATTGTAAAAAGTAAAATTTGTGGAAAAATTCACAATTCAGGTATTCAGCTAAAAACTAACTCTTGTGCGGTATTTACATGAAAAATGAATAAATACCAGAAACTATACATGCGGGATTATAAACTCGACCATGAAATTTAGATTTAGTCATTAGAGATAGCTGTAGCGCCTTTGTGCGAGATGCTGGTTCTGATTGAGCTAATCAATAGATTAATTAACAAGATTGTCCATAGACAATTAATGTCTAGTCTAACAAGTTCCTTTTCCAACTTATCACTTTCACTACTACCATCAATAGAGGGTGCCTGGTATTTCGTGAGACAAATAATATAATATACAAGCGAAAAAGTTGTTTTTTTAATACCACTTTATTTGATTTATTTACGTCAACCGGTTTCGGTTGATCTCAACCTTCATCAGTACAATAAACATACATAAGCCGAATAACAGTACAGAGGAAATTATAATGTTAACAAGAGAGAAAGAGAAAGCATACGATAAAGTGAGAGATCACCATGAAAGGTTGATAGAGTGGTAGAAGAAGGGTGAAAGAAATAAAAATTTATTTCATATAAAGTTAATTAATAAAATATCACTAACTTTGGCAAAGCTTTCTCAAAGATGCAAAATTTTACGGTCGATGACTTTTTAAACGACTTCGAAAAGGAGGAGGTTATCAATTCGGCGGTATTTTATTTTTTATGTTTATTAACTCAGAACTTTCGATTGGGTGAACCGATATTGATGATTCTTTTTTTATTAGAAAGCTGGTGCTTCCCGCGTAGTCCCATTTTAATTTGGTCCTGTTCTGACAATGCGATCCATGAGAAAACTATACATGTCTTAAATTTGCAATAGTAAGTATGTGCGCGACAAATGGACGAATAACTCAATATTACGCCAACAGATTTCGATGATTCTTTTTTTGAAGTAAAACTTCATGACGCACGTTCGTCACTGAATAAAAAAATAGACAAAAAATTTAACAAAACAAAAAACTACTTCAAAAACTACACTAAAAAGTAAAAAAATAATTTCGGACGATTGTTATTTTTGGAGTCGGTGTCAGCCATGATCTCCACATCTCACCTATAACCCAACCTACCTATGTATGTAGTTACCTTGGCTGACACCGACTCCAAAAATAACATTTTTAGTGCATTTTTTGAAGTCGTTTTTTGTTTTGTTAAAATTTTTGTTTATTGAAATATATCACAATTATTTGGAAGTCATGGTAAACTTTTAAATGTAAATGCAAAGCGTCGTGTTGCCTCTTTCTCTCTTTCTAACACTATTAAAGCTTGTATCTCATCGTATCGCAAAAGGGGATAGAAAGACTTTTATGAGTCCGTCTCGTTTTGTGCCGTAAAGAACACCAAAATTCCCAAGGGGTTAAGGCTCGGTAAGTACCTAAGTACTCAAAAAGAAGAAGGATAGATATGTAAATACGAATGTTAGAGGGAGCGCGCTAATATTAAATCTATAATATTTAAGCAAAACTTGTTAAAATGTTTTATAAAACACGACTTGTGAAAAATAGAGCAAAAACCTGGTGGAAAATTTCTCACAAAGCATTTAAATAAACACTGTGATATTTTTCATACATATAACTTGAAAATTACAGAAAAAACATGTTTATAGTAATTTTCAGAGCATACATTACGATTTTTATATATATAGCTGCATTGATTTTCTAATTAGCCTTTTGGCGTGACAAATGTACAGGATATTATTTTAAAAAATAGCATATATTCTTTTAGAAACTCAAGTGTTCAAGAGAAATGTGTTATAAATCGCTAGAAATTCGATTGGTTGAAAATCGACTACAATGTTTATATTCACTGACGTTCATTAATACAATATTTCGCTTCGATTTCCATTTACTGTGTAATCAACCTTATCGCCTATCTAGTTTATATTTCTTCATTTCCTCGATTATTCCAAACCTTGCTCTTACCTTTTATGGTTGTTACTAGTTACAACTGTAATTATTTATTTATTTTTTTAAAAATCGTTTTGCGATTGCTTTGCTAAGGTTCATAGAACTTCACAATTATAGACAGCCCTGATTTACAAAGCTTTATTACTATTTCATATACTATGTTTTCACAAAAACGGCGCTCTGTAAATTATCCAATTATTATTATTATTATTATGTTTCCATAAAATTCTATTTTAATTACAGCAACAATATCAGGACTGAATCATATAGGTATTCGCTTGTACCTAGATTGCATGGAGTTGGCAATACCTAAGTTTTTAGATTTTCACGGCCAAAAGCATTTTTGTTGTTAGTTTTTGGGGTGTTATGCCGTGTTGCGCTACCTCCTTCTATAGCCGACGTTTCGGACAGCGTTACAGTGTCCATCATCAGGGCAGATCTATCGATCGGATGATGTAACGCTGTCCGAAACGTCGGCTATAGAAGGAGGTAGCGCAACACGGCATAACACCCCAAAAACTAACAACAAAAATTGGCAATACTTTCTCAAAAGTAGAAGATGCGGGTATTTTTTCACTTTGTGAGGGGGTATGGGTACCGCCGCCCTGTGAACCATTCATTGGATAACCAACAAGCCTGCCATAGATCAACTCAAGTGGTTCGCTACGTTGGTAGCTTAGCAGGGGTGCCCGGGTTTATGGGGTGAGGTGTGTCTAGGTCTTAACGGCCAATGCATTAGCCCACCCAGAGAGCCTTTGTTGAAGGAGACCTGTAGACTAGACCTCTCCAGCAGGGCTCTCGGAACATCGCCTGCATTTACCCGCAGTGGGAGGGATTGATTCATACGTCATATGTCACTCCTGGACACACTGACCCCCAGATTCCAACCCACCCTCATACCTTTTTCCTTCCCACCACTCCCTCTCATTCCTTTCCCTATAAAGACGCTCCACACAGCATCCACAAAGATTAAATATGCCCCTAGGGGAATTATTTTCCTCAGGGCCTCCTGTGTGGAGCTAATGTCTTAATAAAAATAAAATATATACAGATGGTAATAGAGTCAACCTCCGATAGGAGAAACACAGCAACGTATAAATAATATGAGATATATATAATTTATACACATATATTTTATAAAATATTATATTTAAGGTCATCAATGGTCACGTATATATATTTATTTATGAATGAAATTACATAAATTAAGACATAGTAACAGTTCATTGTGAAGAATTTGATAACTGTGACCGTATACACTGAAGAAATAAATCGTTAGACGCGCGTTGTGAGCTTGTTCACGTCCCTAAAATAAGCTCAAATTTTCCTTACTTTTGAAAATATTAAAAAAAATTACTGCTTTAATTAATTAATACTCACTGATTTTTTTTTATTATTTTTTTATGTGACAATTCACAAGAGCGCCCCTGTCTTGTGTATATTCATGGGAACTATATCACCACCCGGTTCGGCAACGTTGTGATTTGTTAATGCAGGTCTCGAAGAGGATTATATTTATGAAGGAGAACAAATATATGCCAGTAGTTCATTTCACAAGACGACTAACACAAAACGAGTCGAAGAAACGACCCATTCTTATGAAGCGAGCATGAATGACTGGATGTTCCGATCATGTCCGTCGACGGGATCAATGCTGCTAGCTCCCTAGAGCAGGCTCTATTGAAATACTTGTAGCACAGACTCATTGTTTTGTGCTTTAGAGATGGCGATCGGTCTGTTAACAAAGGATTGCCAATCAGACGGACCGTCCTCCTTTGCACAGAGTCAAGTAGGTTTATCAGATATTCTTGGGCTCCAGCGCAGAGTGGCCTTCAAATTCATTTCTGCTAGCCCCATACAAGACGTCCAATATTTTGGAAGACGTATTAATTTAACATATAATCATTTTGGGAGGCGGGAATGGGTACCGCTGCCCCGGGAACCCTTATTGGATAACCAACACCTCTGCCATAGGTCACCCCAAGAGGTTCACTACGTTTGGTGATTTAGAAGTGGTGCCCGGGTTCATGGGGTAAGGTTTGTCTAGGTCTTGGAGGCGGATGGCCAGGACACACTGAACCCCTGATTCCTACCCACCCCTTAAACCCTTTTCATTCCCAGAACTCTCCTCTCCACCCTTAACTTTTAAAAAACCCTCCACACAGCATCCCCAAATTTGACATAGGCCCTGAGGGACCTGGGAGTGATAAAGTCTTGCGAAAAATTGACGGATTTTTTTCGCCTCAGGATCTCCTGTGTGAAGCTATTGAAAAAATAATAATACAGAAGAGTATGTATGAGACGATGAATGAATGTGAGAGAGGCGAGAGGCTTGTGTGTGCCAAGACCGAGTTGATTGGCAGTCTATCCTCTCTGCCTACCCATGCGGGAAGGGGTTCCGCGACTCTTCATCCTGTGACAAAATATTCCCGACAAAATATCCTACGGACAAAACATCTCCCAACAAAATATCTACTAAAACCTAACCTAACCTAACAAAATATACAGACATCCTGTAAAGACAATAAATAATTGTTGTCTTTATTTTTCGTCCCTTTTTACTATTTTTTTAACAATAATTAATAATTTATTTTTAACTTTATGATTAAAACATCAAATCATAATATTTAATTAAATGAAGACAATATTAGCGAAACTCAAACTCACCTAGCGTATTCCGATAAGCGAGCTCGATCACTTCCTCACTACACCGATAGACTAAAATTCTACAATGTACGCACCCTTGAACTGAGAAGACTAAATAGAGATTTAAATTTTCTTTTCAAAATTCCTAATGGTTTAATAAACTGCCCTTTTCTACTTCATCAAATCAGGTTCAATATTCCTAGAATTGGTTCACGACTTATAAATTATGTTCCGTTACATATTAAAAAATATCGAACTAAGCTGGGGTATGACTCAGCTTTATCAAGAATGTGCCGTAATTTTAATGAGGCTTATAAAAAACATTCCATTAATTTGACAATGTCCACATTGGCCAACTTCACATCATCTCTTAACAAGATTTAAAGCTCCCTTTTATATTGTTATATAAACTTATAAACCTATAAACTAAACTTTTAAACTTATATTATAATATTATTGTTCTAAAAACTTGTTGCAAAAACTACATGTGTAAGTATTATGTTATCAATGTTGTGTTTGTCTTTAATTAGTGATAGCATCAACCATGTTCAGTGTAATTGTATCTGTGAAAGCTTTGATGTAAATCTCTGTTGACAAACCTAATAAATAACTCAATGAAAGTAGAAGGTCCTAAGTTCGAGTCCCAGTGGTGCCAATATCTTTTTCTGATTTTTCTGTCTCCAGATTTTCGATTGAGTTTCGCTAATATTGTCTTCATTTAATTAAATAATGTATTATATTTACAGGATGTGTGTATTATTTTTGTCCCATTTTTGTTAGAGATATTTTGTTGGAGAATGTTTTGTTCATAGGATATTTTGCCGGAGTACATTTTGTCGTAGATATTTTGTCGCATGATGAAAACGCGCATAACGCTGGAAACGGCGTGATGTTTAGTTAGTTACATCAGGAATGTAATTTATATAGTAGTTATTCATGAGACAGAGAACATCACACTTCTAGGGAATATCTATTCATTGTATTTATTTAATATGGCAATAGCTCATGGCTCGTGACCGGCGTAATTTGATATGGTAACACCCGCTGCATATAAATAACGTCAGGTAGGTACCTGTATTATAATATAATACGATGATTATATAGGTAATCCAGGTAGGTGCCTCCTATAGTAATAGAGTCAGAGGAAGGTAGTTACCGAGGGCAGTTCGTTGGCTTCCGTCACTTCCTTATGCAGACAGGATTTTACGGAAACAGTTGTTCCAGGGATAGAAAACTCGAACAAGTAGGTATATATTTTTTCTAAATAATTTTATTTTTATTTTTATTTCTTGCTAGGGCAATCCCCGTGAGTTAAGAACTCATTTAAGGATGGGAGGAACTTACAATTTACAGGTGAGAGGAAATAGTTACAAATTTACATAGGTATTTTGAAAATTGAGTCTGTAATTAACCGCCCGCCGCAACATATCATATGGCCATTGTGCTCCCGCTATCTGTGAATCGCCATTATCACAATTCCGCCGTGTCTATCAAATAAACGAAACCCACGCCTATTGCTATTCTGTGCTTATTGGATTGGGGAGAAAGCAGACAAGTGCATTGGCAGCATGAGAGTTCTTTATCCTTTCGGTGAGTCCTTTCCTTTCTATGCAGCATATGTTCTTCTCATTTCCAGGCAGTGACAGTAACACAAAATCAAGGTCCTTCGTCGGTCATTATTTACACAAACATATCAATCCACTCTACACAATCATAAATTCTCATTCATCTTGGTCTCTTGGTCATCTCAGACTCAAAAATATAAGTTTCACATACAACATAGATGAAAAATTAGACAGGTTAAGTAGAACAAACAACAATAGAAAACAAATAAAGAACATGGTTGATAAACAAATAAATGGAAAAGAAAAGAAGAGAAAAATAAACAAGACAGAATAGAACAGGACAAGAAAATTACATAGTTTCAACTAACGTACTTAAAAAATGTCGCTTCCTTTGTTCATGTATCTGGAAGCGAATTATATATTGGATAGGCAATATAGTTCAGAGATTTTATCCCATATTTTGTAGTGTGTGTTTGAGGTACGCGGATTTTATTGTTATTTTGAGTGTGGATGTCTTGATTGAAAAGTGGCTTGATGTTAGTGTGAGTCGATTGTTGAGTAATTTGTTGGTTGGTGTTTGTGATTTCATGTTTAGGAAGGACTGTGATTGGAAGAATGCCGGAAAGTGAATAGATGTCTCTGACATTGGTGTCCCATGGAAGTCCAAAAACATTTCTGAGAGTTGGTTTTGAACCACCTGTAGATTAGCTTTTATTGGAATAACTCTTGTTATAGTACCTACTCATACCTTTTGAAGGTTATATCCATCAATGTAATAAAACATTGAAGAAGATAATACAAATAAATTTAAACTAAAATATTTATGAAAACAAAACACAGAAAAATAAAGAGGTAAGGGTTGCAATTTGCAAATAGTCAATAGGTATCCCACATAAATAAAATCGGATATGTTTGTCCAAGATACTACAGTTTTTCAAATAAGAGTAGAAAATATATGAGGGCGCCACTGTTGCTCAAATGGCAATACTAAAATATAACACATGGTTTAAAAGTAAAGCTGTGTGACCTACATTTTTATAAAAAAATTAAAAAGATATAAAAGTGAACAAAATATTTTTTCATTGCAATACAGATACCTACTTCTAGGTATATTATTATTATTACACCTTTGCAATTTTGTGTTGACATAAAGAAAAATAACGATATTGTTTTAAAATATAAAGCACAATTTTGAAATTGCTCACTTTTATTCAATACTAACTTAAGTACCTAGCGTTGCCCGGGCTTTAGATCATGTATAATTTTAGATCTGAATATATTTATTTAAGATTTAAAAGAAAACTCACCATTAGTGATTCTTCTTTTCTACTTACTGTTAAATTAAAATTTAAGTTAAATTAAATGAAAGCCAATCACTTTGTAAAACACCAATCAAATTTATGTCATTAAGTGGGACCTTAACAACAGTGCTTCTTCTTGAGTTTTTTTCTTTAAGAACAAAAAAATGTTTTTTTAAATGTGTATAGGTACCGCGTTCTGTATTTTCAGTGTAATTGCACTTTAAAATGAATATTTGACAGTTAATTTGGTGTTGCCAGCCTAAAAATTATGTAGTTTCGTTTTTTATATTTTCTACTCTTTTTTGACAGACTATACCTAGGTTACGAAAAATTCTTTAGAATTTTGCGATCATTTAAAAAGATAGTTGCCAAAAATAGTGGAAAAATCAGTCGAAGATAATATTATTAAATCTGAATTTGAAATACGATTTCCAATTTGAGAGGCGGCTATGGATATTGGCCGCCGGGCATAATTTTATTGGATAATCAACACCCCTGCCATCGGTCACCCGGTACGTTTGATGACTTAGCAGGGGTGCCCAGGTGCATTTGGTCCCGGTCTTGGCAGCAAACGCGTTTGCCTGCCTACTGCATGGCGGGCCGGATCTCGAGAGAATGGTTGAGAGAGATTTAGCCTAAATCTCTCCAGCTGAACTCTCTCGACCCATTGCCTTTGCATCGCAGGGATGGATTCATACGTCCGCCACTCCTAGACACACTGATCCCTAGATTTGTACCCACCCGTCGAACATTTTCCTTCCCAGAAATTATCTTATTCTTTCCCTAAAAATACCACAACACTGCATCCCTTAAGATGACATAGGCCCTGAGGATTTTTTTTTCTCTCGGGGTTTCCAAGTGTAAATATGAAAGCATGAAACAGAATGAGGTTTTTCAGAATTTCGGATTCAACTTTTGCAATTATTTGTGAACTTTAGCGAGGAACCCGAATTTGTTTGTGACTGAATTAAAATTAAACAATATTTCGTAGTACCTGCTGCGTACTATTTTCATATATTTACAATATTACGTTTTAAAGTAGGTACCGACCAAGGAACCCAAGCATATTGTCTCCCGATCTAGATCTAAATTGTTGTCTACCCCTTTTGAAGTACATACGGAACCGTGTAGGGTAGGCACCCACCTCGGAAGCACGTCCAGCTGGCTATGGATAATTAAAGAATATATTATATACAATATTTTTCTTGTAGGGAAGCCATCGTAGTATTTTAGTGTCTACCTCCAGAGATGGGTGTAATATCTTTTCAGTGGGTATACCTATATTTAAATCGGAAGTATAGACATAGACCGTTGGAATTACTCTTGATGGCATCGACTACGTGGATATAAGATACCAAATTATCATTTATCTGTACTTCCACGTAATAATAATGTTGTTGTTTGCATTAGTCAGAAGTATACCGGAATATGCCTCGCCAATTTGGAACCCGCAGTACAAATTATACATAGATAGCATAGAACATATTCAAAACAAATTTATAAAATATCTTACCTTCAAATTCAACAATAACTGTGAATGCACATTTCAAACTTTGCAACAAAGACGAGTAATTGCTGATTTGACATTTATACACAAAATTTTAAATAATAACATCGATTGTTTTTTTTTTTTTTTTTTTTTACATTAACTCCACACAGGAGGCCCTGAGGAAAATAATTTCCCTCAGGGCCTATGTCATCTTTGAGGATGCTGTGTGGAGGGTCTTTTTGAGGAAAGGAAGGAGTTAACATGGGTCTTGAAGAGACTCATGTTGTAGGAGGGAGGAAACACAGAGGCCGGTAAATCGTTCCACAGCCGAGCTGTTGAACTCAAGAACGAATCGTAAAAACGACCCGTTCTCATGATTGTACCGAACTACTTTCCCTAATTAATTTTAACATACCATTAAGACGTACACGCCACACAGAACTATTCCACACGCTTAATTAAAAGACAAATGCAGCAACTAATTTGCCAATCAATCATGCTCTTCATATATTCAATAATATTAATCTAAATTATAACATCGATATTTTCTCCGATTCACTGCCCAAATTTAAAAAGAGCATCATGTCAATAATATAAATTGTTTAATGCGCATACTTACATACATACACACATTTCACACACACACACACTCACACAATCACGCCCCTCTCCCTCAATAATGTACCAATTTAATATCTTTAGGTAAAATTTATAATTTGTCACATAAAAACATACATTATATAACAGCGACATGTCATTGGTACCAATTATTGTATTAATTCAACAACTTGTAACTACTTTCTAACATGTAATTATGTACTGTTTGTTTCTGTAAAATAAATAATTAACAGACTGCACCCATTTTCTGTAATCCGTGGATCCGAGGATTGTGAATCCTTCTCCAATTTCCATGGTGGACAAGGCTCCTATACTCGTCGTGGGCTTCCAGCTTGGAGCTATTGAAGAAAAATTCTTTCACCCCGAAATATTATGCCGATTAGAATCTGTGGATGAAATGTTATTTGCGTGTATTACTTGAAACTTGAAACCTTCAATCTTTAAGATATCAAGAGACACAATGTTTTCATGTGTGGGTAAACAGCACAAGAGTCCCAACTGCTCCCGTCTGATGCCAGTGGGACCAAGGGCGTAGCGAGGTACGGGCAGCTGCCCCCCCCCCTAAAAGATGTAGGAATGCTCATAAACCGTAAAGTACCTAATATTACATCGGTAGTCTATTGTTTGTGAGAATCAATTTAATTTTTATTATTACCTTTTCAGTTTATAATATTTGTGAGATCCCCCTCCCCCATAGTGTGACGTCACATATTTTGCAATTTTACATCTAAAAATAATCAAAACAAAAGTCCAAATTTTTTTACATGTGACGTCACGGAGCTGATAACCTTCCATACCCCTTGTCACACTTCTCTACCCCCCCCCCCCCGCCTGCCCCACCCCTTAACAAAATCCTAGCTACGCCCTTGAGTGGGACTATGGCATCCCCAATTCGGGTGTGTTGTGAGGCTGAAGTTGGGAGGGGAAGGAGATGATAAATAGGAAAGTGGGGAAATACCTGGCTATTCAGATCTGGTCACCAAACACGGCTTAAGCCATTTCGAGCAAATTTTCAATTCTGAATGGTGGTCTTATACCCAGGACGATATTGAGAGCATCTGAGCCAATGCGTTTGTTCTGCCAAGTGGTAGGCATACATAGATCGTGGTGCAGCCCAAGGGCGGATTTAGGGAGGGGCACAGGGGCACGTGCCCCCCCCAGGATGGTATTTTTGTGTACTGTGGAGATTCAATCACAGTACATAAAAATACATCAAAAAAAATTGGACCGTCCTGGTGGGGGGGGGGGGGGAATTCTGCTCTTGAGGGGTACACCCCCATCGGGGTGGCACCCGGGGCGGGCCGCCCCCCCTCCGCCCCTTGTGCCCCCCCAGAAAAAAATCCTGGATCCGCCCTTGGTGCAGCCTGCCAATACTTGTGTGGTAAATTATATTATTTCTTGTTGAGGTTTTCCATGATTTAAAGATCTGATTTTAATGAGAATTTCGAGAAATCAATGCACCAGGGTACCTATAGGTATCGCAGCGAATGTCAAATTGAACACTATCACTCACACAGATGCGTTGCTTGCAGCAACAGCAAGCACAGCATGGTTTAAATTTGTTATTTGACTGGTCGCAAATTTAAACACCTAGGTGCAGAGAAAATAAATTTCAGTGATATAAAAGTATGAATTTAAAAAAAAAACATTTCCAATTTATAAAATGGTAAAAATAATCTGTTTAAAATATTAAGTATTTAAAGTATTCATTATTAATTCCAAACTAAATTAAAAAAATTACCTGAAACAACTGAAACAACGGCAACAACGGCAGTTGGTACTGCGGCAGTACCGTGTGGAGACCCCTTAAGAGTTACATTACTATTTCACTTCATTTAAATCTGTTAATCGACACATCTCAAGTTTCTCTTACTATATCTATTGTTAATAGTTGCAATATTATTATTCACCTACTCAAATGATAACATTGATAACATAATTGAGTATGAATTCACTCACCAAACACAAGAGCCTTGTCTCTTTATGGTGAGGAAAGGCTTTTATTACATTAATATTACAAATCTGTTTAATATGTAAAAAAAATGTACAATTATTGTAAAAACAAACAAAAATAAAAAAATAAAATAAAAAGTAGGTACTTTATCGCTTGTCTGAATTCTATTCACAATCAGTTCCAATTTGGAGGCGGATTTGTGTACCGCCGCCCCAGGAACCATTTATTGGATAAACAACACCTCTGCCATAGGTCACTCTAAGTGGTTCAAAAATTTTGGTGACTAAGCAGGGCTGTCCGGGTTAATTTGGTGAGGTTTAGCTGGGTCTTGGCGGCGGATGTGTCTGCCCACCAGCTGCGTGGCGGGCCGGATCGAGAGAGACTGGTTAACGGAGGCTTTTTGACCTTTCCAACCGGACTCTCTCGACCCATTGCCTAGCACCGCAGTTGGAGGGATGGATTCATACGTCCGTCACTACCGGACACTGACCCCCAGATTTCAACCCACCCCTCATACCTTTTTCCTTTCCAAAACTTCCTATCCTTCAAAAGACCCTCCACACAGCATCTCCTAAGATGACATAGGCCCTGAGGGAAATTATTTTCCTCAGGGCCTCCTGTGTGGAACTAATGTAATAAAATAAATTACTTATCACAATGTACGTAGGTCTGTTTCCTACAAAGGAAAAAAGTCACAATTTTCTTGCATCTCTCTCACTAACTGCACCGTGGGGTCTTCGAAACCCCTACAATACTACTATTGTAGGGGTTTACGGAGACCCCACGGTGATGATTCCAGGGGCGCCAACCATCAGGGTCATGAATTCGAAAAAAGAAGAAGAAGACTAGGAGAAAGGGGCAGAAAAAAAAGAAAACGGATGAATGAAAGTATTTATTTTATCATAGTATATACATCGTTACGTTTATAACTTAAAGCAAATCATTTTATAATCACACTTTGCCTACTTACCTTTTACATTGACAAGTCTTCTATACACATTCAAATAAATACACAATTACAATCATTAATTAAATATATATTCATATTTTTATAACCTCACAATCATTTTATTTTTGCATGTAATATTTCAACCGTCAAAATGCAGAAACAAAAACACATAATTTTAAATAATAACTCAGCCAAGCGATTCTATATCTTTTGTGGGATCCTTATCGAGATAACGGACGTACAATATTGGATTGAAACACCGATGTATTTGTAAGCCATTTTGAAAAAAATAAGTTTGTTTATAGAAAAAAACTATTTATACAGGCGGAAACAATTAATTCATCTTAATTATTTTAAAGCAGTTAAAAAAAAAATTCCCTAAAATAATTAAACTATCGCCATCTATGAAAGAGAAGATTATGAATTCATTTAAATATCACCCTAACACGTTCCCGGACGAGCATGCATTCGAATTGGATAGTTTAATTATGTAGCGGATGCTATAGCATTCGAAGTTTTTTTTGTCAGATATGCTTGAGCAGTTGCTTTATCCCTATAAAATATAGGTAGTCTATTTCTTACTGTCACTGCTGACACAACCACAGATCGCTTACTGTCACATGAGACCTTTTCTGCACACAAAGATAAAACAGTGTTTACCCCTTCCCCTACAGCTCGCCCGGCGTACCCCACGTGGTGGCGTATGCTATAGCATGCGTCAATAGTGCCAAAGTAGGGTGACTCACTGCCCGTGAACGTATTAAGAGGAATTAAGGGGAATCTATCAAAAAGACCGCACATTTCTACACATACATAAAATGAATTAGTTTCGCGAATCCCACATTTAAATGCTTTCATTATTTTTCTAGAAAGTGTAGTTCTTCATTCCTACATTTTCACTGCTGAATACACATGCCATATAATAATATCTCTCAAATTTAATAAACTCTAGAATTCTAATTAAGTACAATAAAATAAACACATTATTTATAGCACCTACGAAGTAAAAATGTTGAGCATTACATAGGATTTGGTTTTGCCGATTCTACTTCCTCTTGTGTCAAGATATATAATAAGAGATTTATGGAAGCGACCGCGAAATAAATGTTATTTTTACAATGAGAGATTATTTCTCTACACAGAATAGTCAGCTTACTACATTTTATTCTTTAGCATTTAAAAAACAGCCACTGAACCAAAAGCTATGGATATATTAGGAAATATTTGGACACTGATCGATTCATAAGATAAAAGAGGGTATGTTTTATAGACTTTGGGAATTCATGTACATTTATATACACATAATATGACTATAGAAGTATCGAGTAAAGAGAACTCAAATAATTTTGCTGTAGGTATATTGAATATCTCGTTTAATATAAATATATGAGATGTCTACTGCGATCTATGCGATATATGCGTTGCTAAACCATTCATCCGATTGCAATGAAACTTTGGGGATTTGATGTGCGCATGCCCGCGATGGTTTCTATATACAATAGTGAGCTCTGGTGGCATAAAATTATGCGTTGCTAAACCGTTCATTCAATTGCCATTGAAACTTTGGCGAGTTGTTGTAAGCACGCCCGCCAAGGTTTCAACATATACTGGTGAGCTCTGGCATTATGAAATTTGTATTAAAAAATTGGAAAGGTGGCACGCAAGCTTTTTGAAAACTAAATGTACCGGGATTGAATGTATGGAATGCGGAAAGGGGGAGGGGACCTCGGGAGGGGAGTTCGCGGGTGGGGGTAGCAGGAGAGGGGAATGGGGAGAGGAAAGGCGGAGTGGGAACATATTAGGGAAAGGAGGCGCGGGAGAGGAAGGGGAGGCGGAAGGGGAACTGGACGAATGGGAAAAGGCACGCAGGGAGAAACAATTTCTTTATTAAGTGGCGTAGCAATGCAACTCTCTAGTTGATAAATAGAAGTATTTTATCTTGATTTATTTTTGGGGTTTTATGCCATGTTGTACTACCTCCCTCTTTAGCCAACGTTTTGGACTGCTTTACATAGTCTATCATCATGGCAGATGTGTAATCGATTGTAGTAAATTGTGTGTATAGATGCCCTACCATGTTGCCAGCCTATAAGAGCTAGTATTACATTATGATTTAAAATGGTTTTTATAATTTAAAAATGGCACACACTTCGTCCCAATAGATAAAACATCGGCCCTGATGGTGGACACTGTAACTCTGTCCAAAATGTTGGTTAAAGAAGGAAGGAACACAACACGGCATAATGCTCCAAAAATAAATCACCATAATACTTTTGGCAGTGAAATCTAAAATCATCTCTAATAAAAGTTTTATTTAAAACGGTTTATTAGATAAAATTTAAAAAAAAAAAAACTATGTATCGGTGGATGAAGAATGATTGTATTATGTATTGAACGATTATATATATTATTAAGAGAGGGTAAAATATGAAGGATTGTAATTTGATGCTTTTCATAGAATCGGTTTTGTAGTATTTAGTATAAACAGTGACATCTATTGAAGAAAAAGTAAAACATTATCTTCTATTGAGCATTTTTATTGAGTTCCTGATTATGGTTTTACTTCACTAACAACTTAAGTGGATAAAAACATTCTTTGGGTTTTAAAATATGAACAACTTAATAACCACTGGAGCGATTACGCGAAATTAATAAATTTGCCTCGATTGCTAGAGATTTCCCAGAAGACCATTTTTTTAATTTTTCGCCAACATTTAAAAAATCATACCTTCGAGTTTTAACATGGAGACAAAAACTTATTATCGTACTGTATAGCCAATGAATTAACTTTTATTTTACTGTTTATCTCATATTTGCAGGATTTAAAACAAAAATATTAAAAAACTGTAAAGTTTATAACCGCGCGAATCCTGCGTGGTTGTTACTTTGAAACTGCCTTGAGGGATACTTATTCGAGTCAACATAGAATATTGTCGATTTCTGTATGTTGTCTGTGGTATTCTTGATAATGAAAGGTACATATCTATGGAAAAAGGACTTGATTTTAACAGTAAACAGCTGATCAAAAATTCGGCATGAAAAAATTATTTTTAACATCATTCTAAAATAGTCTACGACGTTCGGATTTGCGAAATCTATGGTCATAATAGATAAAGCATTTCAATAGCTTTGTTTTAAAATAAATGGCTGGCCATGGAAATGTTTTAAATAATTACAATAAATGTTTTACGAATAGTAGGAAAATGTTGTCCAATTTTGGACCGCTATCAATTACAGAAAAATAAAAGTGGTCCATTTTTTTACCATAATCGCTCCAGTGGATAAAATATGGTAGATTAGACAGATTGAGTTGCGGCTTACTGTACTGTAAATGCAATTAAATTACCTACTAAAGCTTTTTCTATACAGCCTTCTACAATATTGTCAGAGTGAATTTCTATATGAAATCAAAAAATGGCAGTTATCATTTATTAGCTAAAATGTAGAACTCATAGCATCTAAACACAGTACATTTATTACGATTTTAAATTAAAGATAGCCACATTTTTAAACACAATATATCTTAAGACTAACTTTTTACACCGTAAATACAATTTGAATAAATCTATTTACGTAAATATCTTTGTCATTTTGTGCATTCTTTAATATACTGTACAATAAACTAGCTTAATAAACACTTCAATCATACTTAATAAACACTTCAATCACACTTAATAAACACTTAAATCAACAGTAAAACACAAAACACTTGTAGAAAATATATAGATTTATAACGCGATATAGATGTGCCAACGAGTAATAAAAATGAGGACTGGATCACACTACTTAGTGAACTTAGGAAAAATACTAATTGAAGAAAAAGGTAACAGTAATCTGAACGAAAATATGAAAGATAACAAGACACAGAAAAATAAAAAGGTAAGGGTCGCAACTTCTTACAATCAAACTGATTGATCAGTTTCGTAAGATTTGTAAAATAAAATATTGTAAAATTAAAACTGAATAAACATATTAAAAAAAAAAAAAAAAAAACTGGGACTGCAACCCATGATCTCTTGTCTTACCAGGACAAACCAAAAACAAAAACCAAATTTAACCAAATCGGACATTTGGTTAAGGCTTTTCCAAGGATTTAACTTTTTTAAGGATTGTTACCGTTTTATTTTTCTGTGTATTGTTCTTTTTCATATATTTGTTTAGATTTATTAGTATTATCGTTTTCTTCAATGATGTATATAAATATTAATTAGATAACTTTCAAAAGTTATTATAACAAGATAACCAATAAAAATTGAAAAATCAAAAACATACTAATTGTTTAGTAATATTGGATTAAATATGAACCTCGAAAATACCAAGATTATATGATTAAAATATAAAACTGGACTCAAGAAGGTTGATGACGACAAAAAAGAAGAAAAATTAAAATGGACGACAAGTCAAATCACCTAACTTTAGAAACTTTAGTAATGATGAGAATATTTTGAAGAACAAGTTGAAGAACATCTAAGAGGAGCAAGTCTATTGACATTAGACTGCCTTTATACTCATAAGTTTTTTCCGTAAGTAACTCACGCAAGCGACTTATGGCCAAATTACCAATGTAAAGACAATATAGCAAGTTACAGAAGTTCTTTCATTGCGTCCACACGAATTCCAGCCTTCTCAAAGCTTATAAAATCAGTTTATGAGGTGAGAGACTTACCGTAAGAATGGTACCAAAATGCGCCGTTGCGAGATGTCAAAAATTAAAAGACAGTTGTTTTCGGGTGGGAAAAAGTTTTTCTGAAAATGAGCATTCTTCTATTAAATTATCGGTCCAATTCTTTCTAATCTGGTATCTGTCATTCAGATAAAATGAAAGGACTCCATTAATTCCGCCTTTGACGGCACAAAAGCCAATTTCTAATTCATCACTTTACTTGGGCTTTGTCATCTTTATTGACAAAATCGCTTAAATTTGACAGCATCATACCGTTGTTGACAGGACGCTACCTTAACACAAGTAAATTTACAGATGTAAACGGTTGCTATCGTCGCTATGACCACTTTCACAAGTTGAACTTCCGAACAACTTCCGTGAGTATTAATTACCACAAGTCGGATGCATATGTAAATGCTTCTGTGAGTAACTTGTCAAAAACTTACATTAAGTCGTAAATTTTACTTACGAGTGTAAAGCTACCCTTATAATGAGAGACAAGTATCAATATCTCGGAATGCATTGTTCAATACAACAGTAAATGCATCTAAATTGGTAAAATTAACTGAACACGAGGAATTGGATAAAAAAATCAGACGAGACAGACAGTGAGACTTTGGCTTTCAATATCTGTCATAACTATAATAAAGTTATACATGCTAAACACTTGAGCATCTTAATTATTGGCACCTCACATTTAATTTTACATATATAATATTGAGGGGTGATTACTACAAAACGGTAAATCGGAAATCAGCATTTTCAAGTTACAAAAAAAACCATACCTTTATTTTACATGTATGCCAAAAGGGAGAAAAATCACCCCGTGATGTACTTAACACTAAACATTAAAGGACGTAACAGAGAACAACCAAAAAAAATGAGCCAATTTCTATCCTATTCCATTCGGTCATAACTGTATCATGCTTCGACAAAGAACTAACAACATTATCTATTATTATTATTAACTAGCTGTTTCCCGGCGGCATGCGTTGCAATGCCATATTCAAATAAATAAAATGTTACTCCTTGCATGTCCTTTCCCGTGCGTTCCCCTCCAGCGTTCCACTTCTACCTTCCCCGCCACCGCTCTCCCGTCCCGCCAACCCCCCTGGCACTTCATTTCTTGACTCTCCCGCCCGGCCCCGAAGCCGAAACTTTTTTCTGATACTAACATTTTTAAACTCGTGATATCTTTCTAATTAAATATCCGAATTGAAAAATTCTAAAAGTTAAATAAAGTTATTGAAGCTGTCTTGAATATGAAGTAATTTATTTTGATAAGGATTAAAACCAAGATACAAATAAAGATCCTTTTCAAGCTGCGACATTTTAATTAAATTTTTAAAATAAAAGAATACTTATTGTGGCATTACCATAATAGTTAAGACATATGCTGTAGCAATTTTTTTTGTAAATAATGATGTGTTCTAGAAAGTCGTGGTACATTATTTTATTCTATCATCAATAGTTTTCGCAGCGCACGCAATGTAAAGAATATTTTAGGTAATTTTTTTACACCTTGGGTTACATTATTAAATTTTTAGTAAGGATGCCTATTTTTTTTTTAAATATAATATAGCCTATGTTACCCAAGGATAGTGTAGCTTCCCAACAGCGAAAGAATTTTTCAAATCGGTTCAGTAGTTTCGGAGCCTATTCAATGCAAACAAAAAAACAAACAAACAAACAAATCTTACCTCTTTATATAGTGTAGTAGATATGTCAGTAGTTCTTAGTTGAAGTATGATACAGATAAATATGACCGAAGGGGTTAGGGTCCCATTAGCTGAGTGGTAACTGCCTGGCAAGGCCAGGTTTCCGAGTTTGATTCCTATATGTGACCGTATCTTTTTCTGATTTTTCTATTCCAAATTTTAGAATGAAAGTGACTAATTTTGTCCCAGTTATTAAAAAAAGTTTTCTTCTTGAAAATTTCTCTGGAATCAAGTCCTTCAATATTTTGCATGAAGTTTGATTATAAAGCAAAAAGAAACATATCATTATTTTTAAATAAATACAGAGATATGCAAATATTGCCTATCTGTTCTTTGTCTTTTTTCTGTAGTTCAAATTCTTCAACATTTCTCTTCTGGCAACTTCCACTGGACTGTCCTCTACTTTTGTTTGTTTCGTAGTCAGTGACAAGTCCTTCTTGAACATGCTAGACAAGTCCTTCTTTATGGAAGACCGTGTAACAATAACTTTTGGCGGCGAATCATTATTATTATAATGATTTTCTTCTAAATTATGATCTCCATTAAAAGGAAAAAGCTCTGCATGTAAAGTTTGTTCAATTAGTGCAGTTGGCACTACTGTTCCAGCTTTAACGGATCGTTTAACATCACTTTTAGAAACAGACTCATCTTTTTTAACATCAGATATATTATCTTTACTTTCATTATTTTTTGCTGTTACATCTGATTTTGTTACAAATCTTGGAGTTGGATCAGTTTTGTACAAGTTTCTGTCAAAGTTTAAAGTCAAAAGTGTTGGCATAGTTCTAAGAATTTGAGCATCTTCTGAACTATGATATTTAGACGTTACATCTAATTCTTTAGGTTGGTCATCTACTATGTTCACTGCGTTAAGATTTCTAACGAATTCACTTGGCGTTACAGGTAGTTTTGAATCAAAATCAGTGGCCAAAGTTGATTTTAGCTTATTTACTGATGTAGCAAATAAAAGAGGAAAGGGTTTCATGGTTTTTGAGTATCGATCAAATATATTTTTAGGAGTTGTCTTAGCATAGCTTGTACTCGAAACATATTGAGCATAATATTTACTTGGCTTTGTTGATACAACATCGGAATACTTCTCTGTTAACTTATGACTTACGAATTTAGAGTTTGCAGTTGTATCTTTGATAAATCTTAAATTCCAAGTTGTATCTTTTACCAATACCTTTGATTTAGCAGTTGAATCATGAACTAATCTAGATTGCATAGTTGGTTCTTTCACCAATCTAGATTTCAGAATAGTGTCTTTAATCAGTTTAGAGTTCTGAATGGTATCTCTGACTAGTTTAGAGATTGTGGTTGACTTTGGTAGGGTAGATTTGGACTTGTCTGCTGTGATGAAGGTGGGTGTGGTGGAGGAATGGATGACCAAATCCGAAGAGTTATAGTAGGCGAGAGGATCATCATTGAGCATGGCCAGCTGGTTGGAGTCATTGGCTCCGATGAAGGTATCATTGCCGATTGGGTCACGGGAGCAGATTGGAATGGCGTTGGACCACTTGCCGTTTCTGAAATATTGATGAAAACATTACAAAAAGTAAGAATATACAATAGCAAAAGAGATATATAATAAGGTTAGGTTGTTAATGATTTGCTTACCGCAAACAACGCAGCATTGGAGTGCCCCTGAGAACGAGGCCAGATTCACAAGTGAAGCTGATAGTCTCTCCAATCTTGTAGTAGAACTTTACAGAAGACATTCTTCCAGATATGGTGGTGCCAGGGTAGGAACATGCTTGGATACCTGGAAGCAATCAAATAGTTAAATCTTTAGGGTCTGAAACTAAACCAGTGAAAAACTAAGTAAATCAAAGATCAAAACAGCGTTTATTTGTCAGTCCATTACCACACCAGTGAAAAACTATCATCTTCATTATTGATGCAACTTTGCTTGGAGAGTCTTGGCCGTCTCTAGGAAAGATTTTTTTTTACAATAGCTCCACACATGAGGAAAAAAAATCCCTCAGGGCCTTAACATCTTTGGTAATGCAGTGTGGAGGGTCTTTTTATGAAAATAAAGGTGAGAAAGTTCTGGGAAGGAAAATAATGAAGGGTAGGTAGGAATCTGGGGTCAATGTGTCCAGGATTGATGGACGTATGAATCCATCCTTCCCACTGTGGTGCAAGGCGATGGGTCAAGAGAGTCCGGCTGGAGAGATCTGTCCAGTCTCTCCCAAACCAGCCTGTCAATCAGTCTCTCCCGAATCAGCCCGCCATGCAGTAGGTGAGCAAACGCATTTGCCACCAAGTCATAGACTCCTAGACAAACCTCACCCCATGAATCCGGGCACCCTTGCTAAGTCACCAAACGTATTGAAACCACTTGGGGTGACCTATGGCAGGGATGTTGGTCATCCAATAAATGGTTCCTGCGGTGGCGGTACGGCGATACCTGCCTCCCAAATTGAGAGCACTGTTAGATCAATGAACTCACATTTGGGTGTCTCCCCACTCCAGCGGGCGTTGTCCTGACAGGCAACTATGGGTTGCCCCTGCATCATGTGCGCCGGGTTGCAGTTGAACTGGACAACATCTCCTGCCCGGAACGGAGCCTTGCCCAGGAGATATCCATTCACAGGCGGCTGGGGTGCAGGACAAGATACTTCTGCAATAAACAAATCTTTTAATTAGGCCTTACAAACAACAGAAGAAAGAATCATGAATATAACGGTAGGTACTTAGAGAGGAAGATGAAAATTTTCTTTCATTTAAACTTTGAATGAAGTTAATCGGATGAAAAATGGATGAGCTACGATTCCAATCAGATTGGAAAATGTGGTTTTGAGAAAAAAAGCATTTAAAGTTTTTGCTTGTAACCTGGCTATTCCGTTCTCCCACTCAGTATCGATTTTATTTCATTCAAAATGTGCTTTAATTTATACCTGCATTAAAAAATGCTGAAAGGCGTGATGATAAAACTATTAAAATTATGTACTTTTTGTAATTATTTTTTAATCATAAGTATTTATAATTTTTCAATAATGTCTAAGCAAAATAAGAATGTAAAAAAAATCTGAAATATATTAGTTTGTAAGACCGTAAATAAATAGACAAACTGAAGTATTTTCATCACAAAACACGTGTGCGGATCTTTTTTTAATGATTTTATTTGAACTAAAATTAAAATTCTGAAACATAGCTTTCTTAGATAATTTATTGATTTTTTTTACTGCATGATTATATGATTTGAAATGTGTGTTGTATAATACAAAATTTTGTTTGAAAATTCAACAAATCTGCCAACGACCTATGGAACCTTATTATGCCCAAAATAATCATAATTTAAAACATAACTTTACCAAATAAAAGAACAATCTTTCAAAATCAATTTGTTTTTTTGTGGAAAAGAGTCAATACGGCTAAAATTTGATTTAAAGATGACATATTTCCGGTTTTGTCTGGTTATTCCCTCCTAAAAGAAAATAACAATGGAGTCTGCCAGACCTAAGATCAGCTTTTAAATTTGTATTATATTGATTCATTTTATTTCTATTAAAATTAGTGCATAAAATTAGAAGGGCCAGTAATAAAACTAAGTACAAACAAAAGTAGTCCCAAGGCAGTACCCTGTGGAACTCATGAAGTAGTACTTCTTTGTTCTACTTGCCTATGCAGGTGGGTGGTGCGGGCACCCATTCTCCGCTGGGCGAGCACACTGTCTCAGAGGGCCCCCGTAGACCCCAGCCACCAGCACAACTGAAGGCCGCACGCCCTCCCACGCCACGTGACACTATGGACACACGAGGACGAGACTGCATAGATGTGCTGGCTGGTATGGGAACTTCGCCGCATTCCACGCCTAAAAAAATAGAACATAATAAAGCACAATGATCAATACTTGAAAATTAGGATGGAGCAAAGAAAGCGATAATGTTGATGGTAAAATAGAAGTGAGTGAGTTCTTCTCTTGAATTGAAAAAATATTAGATCAACGAAAATATGAAAAGCTAGAAAGTAAAACTGGGTTTAGAAATAAAAAATATAAATGCTTTTCAAGACTAACTAATTAGTAGAAGTTGAATGGTAACTATACTTACTCTCGCATAATGGAAGTGGTGCACTCCAGTTTCCACTGGGTAAACAGTACAGCTTATGAGCACCTATTAGCGAGTTGCCATTAGCGCAAGAGAATGCCACCTCCGACGACATCTTTGTGGACTGACTGCTGGAGATGAGGCCGCGGCGCATTGGTAGAGGAGGGCAGTGAACGGCTAGAAGAAAAAAAATCACTAGTTAGTGGAAGAAATAAAGTTAGAAGAAGAACTGTAGTTGAACCAGCAGATATTGCCAAAAATTCAATGACAATCATAGTGAACACTAGGACCGTCAAAGGAATAAGGTGAAACATAATAACATCTCCAAGCAACTTTATTATCCATATTATCACATTTTAAAATTGTTAATGATTGAATTGGCTTTCAGCTGTGTCAGGAAAAATAAGTACCAATTCAGGAGTACCACAGGGTACTGTTCTGGGACCACTCTTATTTTTATTTTTACGGTTTGTATTGGCTGATAACATACCATCAACAACAATATCCACAGCATGGTATTGCCTGGCCGGAGTGATGCAGGTGAAGACGCCGGAGTCGTCCTGGGTGGCGTGGAAGATACTGATGCGATACTCCAGGGCGCTGTCTCTACCGGGGTCACTAGACCAGCCCTCAGGGTATTTCCTTAAGTAACAGTCAAATTATTGTTAAAATATAAATGGCGGTCATTTCTTAATGACTGGAGACCAGAGACGGAGTAAACTGAACTTATAGAGCAGTTGATGCAATGAGAGGCTTTCCTCAAACAATTTCCACTTTATTGGGAGAATAAATAATCTCAAAGGTTTTCATGTGCACTTGGTAGTGCTTAGCGAAAACTCACTCAGTTTGGGATAATTCTGTGGATTCAAGTTTGCAATAAGAAAGGAATGGCATTTGCTCCACGACAATGGTACAAACAGAAAAATACTATAATTTTCTACGGGTTACGTTAGGTTAGGTTTATTACAGTCTTTAGCTTACCTGTATTCATGACTGACGTTCCACTTGGGGTTTCCGAACTTCCTCATCCAGAGACACTCCATGTGAAGGATGGTTCCAGGGTACACTATCAGTCTCCCATCATTACTCTGAGCTATGGGGCCAAGTTGGTGCCGAAACAGGACTGTCGGGGGCTTTTCCACTGGAAAAACAGAAACAAAAATCATAGCAATTAATTGTTGCAGTTTCTCTAAAGTCATGTGATCAAGGGTTTAAACAAAAGGATACTGGTGCGAATATTATACACTGGCTATATTGGCCAAAGTGTGATAGTTACAGGAATTATAATCATTAACAAAGTAGATGAATCACAACTTACTGGCATAGTCATTCTCCTGGTTGAGTCCAAAGCAGGAGGGTTTTGGACCGTCCCATTCCCCTCCCATACAGTGTCTAGTGTTGGGACCGATCATGGCATACTTTCCAATATCCACACATCTAGAAAATTATACTTCATTAATATATGTACCATATTTTGCATAGCCAATTAGACACAGTTTTATCAAACCCCAATGGGAACAGAATCAAATCCATATATTTAAAAAAAAAACTACTACTTGTCAATTGGACCAAACTGGAAAGTAGCGAAATAAATTATGACAGAATGAAGAAGGCTGCAAGAATTATAAAGAGAAGAACAAACAAACAAAGAAAAATAAGAGAGTATTTAAGAGGCCAGTATTCGATATTCTACCGATTTCTTGCAAACCTCCTTAAACATTTGAAGTTTTTAAGCTCTTAAAAAATATATGTTATTCTTGACGATAATATCTCGACATTAGTCACGCCCAAACGCAAATTATATAAAATTCCCTCGATAGAAAAAAATCGCAAAGTATGCTCCAAAAATTATTATAAACACGTTTGTTTCAGTTATTTTACAAGTTATATGTATGAAAAAATTCACAGCGTTTTTTTAAATGCTGTTTAACCGCTTCTGTGCCAAGAGCGAGATTTCTCGCATCCTTGGTCGTGTCCATCAGGCCGGCCACAGAAAAATAGCGAGTTTACTCGCTCTTTTTGAGCCTCTGTATCATACATATGTCCCGTTTTTTATTAATTTAAAATATGGAACACACAGAGACGACAGAGGGGCCAGGAACTGAGCCTTAAAGCAAAGAGAAACTAAAACCAAAAATTTATTGGCTTTTTTAAAAGGGCTTTAGTGCCCTTACCTTGAGATCAGCAAGGAGCCAGCTGGGAACTCTACAATTTCTTCCTTAATCTCCAAGTCATTATAGAAGGAGACCACATTGGGTTCGTTGTTCCTGTAGGTGCAGGTGGCGTTACCCAGTAGGCCCGCAGGGATCGCATCTTCCTCCTCTAGGAAGAAAATATTATGGTTTTATTAACACTTAAGAACAACAATAAAGAAACAATAGAGTGAAACAAACATTGTAGGTTGAAGCAACAATTAAAATGTTTCTCTCAGATTGGAAAACAACAAACCATGGTACCAAGTTGTGTATAATTTCCAATATTAATAAAACTTAAGATGTGTTTGGTATTTTCTTTGTGATATCTTTCATGTTTTTAGCATTTACAGTAAACAAACAGTAGCAGACAAATTTAGTCAAAAGTGGCTCCCATAGTATCTGGGCCATGTTTCCATCAAGGGAGATTGACACCAAGTTTGTTAGGACCTTAAACAAAATGACTAAACTAATCAAAGCAGTCTTTGAAATGGGGTAGAGGAAATGGCTCACCGCAAGAGACGCTTTTGCCGACCCACTTTCCAGAGTCGCAGACTATCTTCCAAGTGGACTTCTCCCCCATTATGGCTGCGATACATCTGAAGGTAACCTCCGTTCCATGAGGATATCGCTGGTGTGAAGTTCCACTGGACGGAGAGCCGTCTCGGTAGATCAACGTACCCTGGACCCTAGACGTTCAAACAATGGATTATTTTTCAACGCAATCTTAACCAAGACTTTTTGTAAAAATATATAATTGTGACAGTCGTACAAATACATAAAATACAACAGTGCATTGAAAAACACATATTATACACACAGGCAAGCTTTCCCTACATAAAACACAAATCTAAAGCCAAAATAAAAGTTCATGCAGAAGGCCTACAAACTTTAACATATTCCAATCTTTGGGATTAAAAAATGCAATCTCCATAAACTAAAAGAGACAATATTCAAGAAACAAAAAAAGCTACAACCAAATTAAAAACTAACAAACAAGCGGCCGGAAACAACCTAATTTCTAAAAATATTTACAACATTCTGAACAAAGAAATAAAAATTATAGAACTAAAAACATAAATTCACAAAATAATAGTTTAAAAACGTCAGAGTCAAATTATAATTTGTCTAATTATAAAGTGTGCTATGTAAACAAATATCCGAAGTGCTCAAAATTCTTATAGGCAAAGAAATATTTTAAACCAATCTAAGTCTAGGCAAAACACAACAACGTCATGAACCCTGGCGACTCACCGTCAAGGTAACCTACTTGTCTCAAAAGTGATTGAATGGAATTAATGAAGATATGAGGTTTTGAAACATTCGATGGCATGGCAATTTATGGAAGTAGATTTCTGCAATGAAACACCAACAATTTATCATAATTAATTAAGTAGTTTCGTAACATTAAAATATTTGTACGGTGCTGTAGTGATTTGTGCAAAAGGAATATAAATTTATTATAAGTAGATGAAATATGATAACTAAAAAGAGTGGTAAGATGATATGAAGTAATGACAGACTGAAGAAGAATATAGAAAATGGCACAGAAACCGAAATTGTAAAGCTAGATGATAGAATGAAGTGATTTGATATAAGAATGAGAAACGATTGAAGTAAAATAAATAAATATGCAAGAAAGATGCAAAAGCAAAACACCCACTTTAAGCTGGTGCTCAGTGAATCAGAGGTGCAAAGAAAGATAGTGAAGAATGAAGAAAATGAATATAAGTAGATACTTTGGAGATATCATGAAATCGATAAAGATTATATAAAAATAAAGAAAGGTGCAATGAGGTCAAATTGTCAAATCAATCAAACACACCTTCAGCTGGTGCTTTGTGAAGTTTGCCATAAAATAGAAGTGCCAAGAAAAGTAGTGGTATTCAAAGAAAGTAGGGCTATTAGTATTAAAGAAAGCGTGACACGTGAGTGACCTTACCAGGGTTTAGCGTTGCGGAACGATTGGCTGCCCTTTAGACTGACCCGGCCACGGAAAGCAATCAAACAACCAACGTTTTGCAACTATCTTCATACTAGATCTTCCTCATGATACGACTTCATCAATGAAAGATGCTCTTTTTAACTATTTCCAAGTAAAAAAAGATACCAGCAAGTCGATTAGACAAAATTCGGAGTTCCACAAGGATCGTTATTGATACCATTGTTAATCCTTTTATTATAAATGTTGCATGAAATATTTGCAACGTTTTCACCAAATTGTTTGAGGAAATGAGTTTCATTGAAAATTAAATAGAATCATCTTTCATCTGTAGTCCATCAAAACACAAATAGGTTTTATAAAAAAATATCATGAAAACATCAAAATTTTTGAAGCACTATGAATGCTGCTAGCCAATTAATTTGAACAGGTTGTGATTGCAAAGAAGCGAATAATTGTAGATTTTTAAGGTGTTACTTGACACATTGAGCACAAAAGCTCTTGCTGTGACTTTTTAATTGCAACATTTTGCGAAAACAATGAATTTAGCAAAGTAAATTGAAGGTCTGAAACAAAAGTTTCTTTCAAGAATTTTAAAACAAATGTTTAAGACAATAATCGTAATCAAAATGTCACACCAAGAAAAATGATTGTGGAAATAAAATAATTGACCCTGATTGTTTTAAATAGAGCAGGGACTTTCCTACGTACCATAACACAATATCTAAAGCAACATCGCGTCAACATAACGTTAAAAGCAACAAAAAACAGACACTAACAAAAGCACAATGCATCAGAAATAAGAATTTTATTCAAGCTGAACATTTATAAAATCACCTATTCTTAAAATGTAGCAAATAGCTCACTCCAGGAGCACTCAAGAAATGAAGGGCAACAATAACAAAATTGAATTTTCTGGAACAAGGTTCCAAAAGAAAGAAAATAGCTCGTGCCAAGACTACATTTCTTTAAGCTAAGACAATGCAATTTCATCCACCCGAATGCTTTGCATATTATTTTAATTCTAAAATATTTTAATTAAACATATTCATGTTAGATTCAATTAAATAAATTTTAGGAACAATGGGAAGGATGCAAATATTGTTTAGCTGAATTATTACTCCATTTTTAACTGAAGAGTAAGAACAACTGAGAAATGAAGTCCAGTATGCAACCCCAGATAAAGTCGGGGAAGCAACTCCTCGGGTTATGCTAGGAGAAGTTGGGCTTGCAATGGACTGAACTACAATGTGCTGAAGTAGCACAGAATAAGATCCCTAGCACGGTCGATCGATAAAACCCTACATCAATACGATATTGACTAAATCCGTCATGTATGGTTACTAGGCTACGTTTAGTAGTATGTGCGAACACAGTCAGCTATTGATATAAAGTATTCCGACAGCTGGTATACTAAACCCACCTAATTTAGCGCGGCGTCTTGGCGGCGTATGACACATACACAGCTTATTGAATATGTCGTCTGTTATGCAAAATTTTATTAATGAACCACAACGTTCTTAGAATTGAAAGACTTATGTTGATTGAAAGATATGCGATCAATTGAATCTGTTCGAGCTTAGAGAAATGGAATTCAGAAAGATGTTCAGAATCAAGTTAGGCCTATCAATCTGATACAGTTATCGATTTGACCGTGTAAGATCCCTTAGAGGTACCTCATTCTATAAAGGGAAGAGGAAGACGATGATAAGGAAAAGTAGATTGTTGACAATGAAGACGACTGATGAAGGTGGGTGCAGGAACAATGAAGTAATTTACCTTGCAGGAGGCCCACAGTCAGTCCCAGTTGAAGAAGAAGTGGGGTACTCCAGTTCATCAAAGTCTTCTCTCACAATGTCTGAGCCCCCTCTGAAGTCTTGACCTTCGCGGATGTTGGAGATGTTTCCTATCCAGGGAATGAAAATTATGAATAACATAACTGTGGTATTAGTAAAGTGACTAACATGACTCAAGACTCAAGCAGTAATAGAGTGAGATAGAAAGACTTCATAGTATGTACATAAGTAATTGTTTTAGGTTTATCTCCCTCTCACATCCCAGCTATTGTTTGCTATGAGAGCAGTTCCATAGAGTTGTTAAAGGCTATATAGTAAAATTACCCTGATGATACCCAACCATCGATAGGGGAGAAATATCTTCCACTTCAAATTTAATCAAAGTATTTCTTACCTTCAATAGATTGACAGGGTTCAGAAGGCCTCATCCTGATGTCCCCCAGAGTGCATTGCAGTACCGCCGGCGGGGAATATCCCCTCTCGCAGTGGATGGACACTGATGAGCCGTGAGCGGTGGTCAGACCAGCTCTGTAGCCAGCAGAGTATACCGCATGCTGGACTGCCGGTAGCTCGCAAGGTGCTGACGGAACCAATCGTTAATTTAGAGGCTTTATAAGAACTCGTTTTGTTTTTCGTTTAAAAATTGTTGACATTTGAAAGATTCCCTCATTTTTATTTTTCGTTATTTATTTTTGGGATGTTATGCCGTGTTGCGCTACCACCTTCTTTAACCAACGTTTCGGACAGCATCACAGTGTCCATCACCAGGGCAGATGTGTACTGGATACTGTAACGCTGTCTGAAACATTGGCTAAAGAAGGAGGTAGCGCAACACAGCATAAAACCTCAAAAATAAATAACAAAAATACTTTTAGCCATGAAAATCCAAAATCATTCCCTCATCTGATTCTCGGCCCGATCATCAACTTCTGATCAAATTGTGATTAGCCGACAATCCTGATAACATTGTCATCATGCTTAGCAGCCGATTTGATCAAAACAGAAGTGGGCAGAGAATCAATTTAACAGGAACAGTTTAAATGCCAAAATTTCCAAATTGATTTTCAAGTTCAATATGTACTAAAGAAAATTCTTATTTTTTAACCAGTGATGATAGTGTTGACTTCATTACTGGTCATATCATGCATGGGTACATTGTCTTTTGCCACCAACTCATTGCAAAACTGAAAATATTTATTTTTAAATGTAAATACCTATTTTAGTTGTAAATCTCTAACTTTATGTCACGGTTTCAAATTTATATGTAAGTCACTTGTTTTAAGTCTTAGTAGTAAGTGACTAGCTATAAGTCTTAGATGTAAGTCACTAGCTATAATTGTATATCTTAGTTGTAAGCCAGTCATATTAATTGAATTTAATAACCTATATATTTATATGTACAGCGCCCTTGAGGTGATTTTCACGAAAACGGCGCTTTATAAATCAGCCAAATATTATTATTATTATTATTGCATTTCAATTGAACAATTGAATATTGCTGAAGTGATGGTTCTACAAGTGCAATGTGACGCGGTGGTTTATATCTAAATTATTTAACCTCACCAAAATTATAAAAGATATATTATTCAATTTACCTGGAATGCACTCAGGCATACTTGTAACTGCCCAGTCACCATGCCAACATCTCAAATTACTCGCTCCTTGCACATTGTATCTGGAATAAAAAAGAAAACATTAAAAACATTACAAATATTATAATCAATAATTATCAGCCTGAAACACTCATCTACATTGAAAAAAATTTCCGAGAAAAGATACAGATAGTTATAATATTTGTTATCTACCCTTTGTGCTATGCATAAAAATCTTGTTTAAAGCGTTTTACATACATTTGAATGTCTATCTTTGTCATGCTTGAATGAACATTTGAATTAAGATTTTTTTTTTACATTAACTCCACACAAGAGGCCCTGGGGAAAATAATTCCACTCAGAGCGTATGTCATCTTTGGGGATGCTGTGTGGAGGGTCTTTTTAGGAATGGAAGGAGAAGAAGTTCTGGGAAGGAAAAGGGTATTTGGGTTGGGTAGGAATCTGGGTGTCAGTGTGCCCACGAGTGACGGATGTATTAATCCATCCCTCCCACTGCGGTGCAAGGCGATATTCCGAGAGAGTACGGCTGGAGAGATCAAAGGGACTTCCTTAACCATTCTCTCCCGATCCGGCCTTCCATGCAGCTAGTGGGTAGATGCATCCGCCGCCAAGACTTGGATAAAGCCCACTCCATGAACCCGCTAAGTCACCAAACGTAACAAACCACTTGGGGTGACTGAATAAACGGTTTCCCGGGGCGGCGGTACCCATACCCGCCTCCAAAATTACTGGAAACATAAGTAGTGTGTTTGCTGCTTGCCATATTTTGAGACAATATCGTGTTTAAAGTTTGTAATGTCATTATTTGTAAAATTTTAAAATTGCTTACCCAACTTCACAAGAGAACTGGACTACTTGTCCATTCAGGACCTCACTGGTATCATTGAGCAAGACGTCTTCACTGTCAGCAAGAGCACCATCTGCTCCGGCCAAAATAAAGACTCCATTCTCTGTCACAGGGATATGACAGGGGACTGAAACATATGCACAAGTTATAGTACACCCCAAACTTTAAGACCGGCCTGATGTTAATCAGAAATCGTCGCAATGGGCGAGTTTAAGGACAAAAAAGTGACAAGGCATTTGGGTATTTGGCTATCTCTCCTAATTCCATAAATTGGCTTCTCAGCGTGAGAGCCTTCTTCTCATCAATGTGGTGCATCAAGTCAGCAAAGACAGAAAAAGTACTCACGAATCTCGCACAGCGGCTTCATAGGCTTCCATCTTCCTCTGACGCATTTGGCTGTTGCATTGAAACCCAGGTTTAAATCATAACCCTTTCCACAGGCAACTCGTACAACTGTACCTGCTCAAATAAGAAAGAATTAGGTTAGGTCATTTTTAAAGCTAACAAGAAGGTAAGAGGCAGAGAAATACAGGATAAAAATAGGCGATGCTCCCGATATATTCTATACTCGTGCGTTTATTTACGGTTTTACGCACTAATTCGGTTTAATATTTCTGAAGGTAATCGTTCCGAATGTCAATATTACGAAATGTGCATAGTACTGCGCACGAATACGGGGAATCGGAGAATTTTTTCTAAGGTCAATTCTGCTTTCAAGCAAATGGAAAACATTGGTTTGTCAGGATGGTCTTGACAGTATGTGGATTTGTATAAAATTGGTAAGCTCAGGCCATTATTCAGAATTTTAAATAGTAGGACTTGATAAAAAATTAAACATTGTTTGAAGGGAGTTGAAGCTATGGAATATGATGAATTTGGTAATTTTTTTTTGTTATTATCAGAATATCGCACAAGAGTCCAAACTGCTCCCAACCATCTGGAACTAAAGAGACTATGGCATCCCTAATTAAAAGTAATTTCCCTCAGGACCTTTTTCTTCTTAAGGGATGCTGTATAGAGGGTCTTTTTATGGAAAGGAGAAGAAGTTTTGGGAAGGAAAACGGTATGACAGTACGTGGGCAGTCGAGAACAAGTCTCATCAAATGAATCCTAGCACCTCTGCTAAGTCACCAAACATAGCAAAACACTTAAGATTTATTTTACTTTACCTAAAGAGGTGTTGGTTACCCAATAAATAGTTCCTGGAGTGGCAGTACCCGCACCTGCCTCACAAATTGTAAAAAAAAAACTAAAATCACTCACCCGAGCTATAAGTGACATTGGGCTCTCTGCCATACTTGACGATCTCCACATTGACGTAAGGTTCACTGGTGATGGGTTCACAGGGCCCCTTCACCCTACCTCCCCCACCACCCCCTCTTCCCCCGCCGCGACCAGAGGGTGCAGCTTCTGCAGGACTTGGGGACGATCGAGGGTCTTCGGAAGTCTGCTTTGGACCAGGAGATGGCGGCTGGCGTAACTTGTCTTTGTTGCTATCAGAAAAAAATTAACCAATTTGTTATAAAAGATAGAAATTTATTTAATCACTTCAGACAATATTAGCAACTCTCAATCGAAAATTTGAAACAGAAAAAGATATGGTCACATCCAGGAACTGAACCCGCGACCTAAGCCTTGCCGGGGCACTGCTCTACCACTGACCTAATAGAAACCAATTCCCTTCGGTAAGATAATACTGAACTACCAACATTATCTTCCTTCTACCATCATTATTTTTGAATACCGTTATTATTAAAAGAACTTTTTAATATTTCTATTTTTGAAACTGATAATTCGTGGTGGAAGTCCATTATAATAGATTATAATAAAACAAATAAAAACTTTATGCCACTTAATTTTATTTGACCGTAACCGGTTTCAGCTCGTCAGAGCCATCTTCAGACTGGTACAAATAATTCTTAGCCTACGGTTTATATACATAACATATGGGGGAGGGGGAGAGGGGTAGTCTACAAGGATTTTAATGAATTATTTTTGTTACTAAGTCGTTTTAGACTGTCGAATTTCTAAGTATTTTGGTAATTCCAGTGGGCTAATTACTTTGGGTTTGTAGCTCACTTCAATATCTATTGATTAGATCGACAAATTGTCGAATGTAGCATCACATTTATTAGAAAATAAACACTCGTTTGATAAAGACAGAGATGTTAAAGTTCTTCATACTTGCAATAAAGGTCATAAACTAGATAGACTAGAATCTTTAGAAATTACTCGCTTAACTAAAAAAATAGACCCTAACTTTGTAATGAATAAACAATAAGAATCATTTGCTAAGTCTCCGCTTTTGTATCCATTGTAATTTTCATAATAATTTCGAAATTTAAAAATGTATTTAGTTTAAACCATTCCTAATATAATGTAAACATGCATCCCTTCAAAAAGTTACTTTGTAATTAATAAGCTATTAGAATCATTTACTGAAACACCAGGTTTTTATCCGGTATAATTTTCATAATAATTTTGAAATTAAAATATGTATTTAGGTTTGACCATTCCCACTCCAATGTAAACATGCATCCCTTCAAAAAGCAATTAAAAAATCCCATTGATCATAGATATGTATAATAACGATTTGACAATAAAATTAGTCCATTAATAATTCAAATTACTTGTAAGGTTTTTCCCTAATCAATAGATATTGAAGTGAGCTACAAACCCAAAGTAATTAGCCCACTGGAATTACCAAAATACTTAGAAATTCGACAGTCTAAAACGACTTAGTAACAAAAATAATTCATTAAAATCCTTGTAGACTACCCCTCTCCCCCTCCCCCATATGTTATGTATATAAACCGTAGGCTAAGAATTATTTGTACCAGTCTGAAGATGGCTCTGACGAGCTGAAACCGGTTACGGTCAAATAAAATTAAGTGGCATAAAGTTTTTTATTTGTTTTATTATAATCTATTAAAAGAACTTGTTACCTTTTTGGTACACTAGCTGTAGTCTGATTGAGTTTCTCCGTTTTTCTGCTAGTCCTCTTCATCCTTTTGATCATGTCTTCGGTAGAAATCTTCGGAAGATCTTTAAACTTTCCTCTGCTGACAACAGATACTGTTCTGCTATTATTTTTTTTAGCCACAATTTCCACTTGAAGTTTAACTTTACGTACGTCAGGTTTCGGATCTATTTTCAACTCCGAGTTTAATTGAAAATTTTCGGGAGTTTTTCCTTTTTCAGACTTTTTGGCCATGTCTTCTTTCCATTCCTTCTTCATTTCGTCAATCTTTTTGGCAATGAAAGAATGGGTTAAACCACTCACATCCCTCTTAGATATATCCTTAGGTTCATTTGACCCATCTTCCTCAATAGTGTTGCTTTGGCCGAATTGCAGCTCATTTTGTGCTTCAAATTCCTTCATTTCATTCATCACAATGGTCTTAAATCTGTTGTTTAAAAATGTCCAATTTTGATCTTGTTGGTCATGCACTTCTGGGTTGGTTTTGGGTTCCTGATTTCTAATTTTGGTATCTCTTCGGGCCCTTGGGCGCAACCCAAAAAAATTATACCCACGAGATCTTCTGGCGTTATTATAATATGGTCTCTGAAGCTCTACCATTCTTTTTCTGATACCCTGATATATTTTGTTTAAATTGGACCATTCAATATTATTCTCATTGTAACTCAAATTGTTTGTTATGTCTCTTTTTCCCCTTAAGTGTGTGGGGGCTAGATTTCTGAAGTCTTCATTGAGTGACAAATGATCATTAGCCCAGTCTGGTTTAACTTGAAACACTTGTCTTTTCTCTCGTAAACTTTCGCCATTGTTTAAACCAAAGACAATATTCTGAGTGATTGATTGTCCGGTTAGTTGATTGTGCAAACCTAAGTGTCTCAGCAGCTCTTCGTGGTGGGCTATTTGCGCTGCTCTCTTCCTTAGCTCATGATGGTATTTTCTCAGATAAAGAGACCGTCTTAACCTTCTCTTATTCATCTCTATCGATCTCCTTCTTCTGCTCCACCTGAGTCTGGGATGTTGACCAGGAACACAACTAGAAAAAAAAAACAAAGTGTTATTGAATGAGGAGAAGTGTTACCACCTTTGCAAATTGCAGTGATTTTTTTAACATTAGCTCCACACTATTTCATCTTTGGGGGTGCTGTGTGGAGGGGTTTTTTCAGGAAAAGGAAAGAGAGTTCTGGGAAGGAAAAAGGAATGAGGCGTGGGTAGATCTGTGTCCAGGAGTGATGTGAACCCGTACCTCCAAAGCAAGTGCAAGGCGATGGGTCGAGAGAGTCCGGCTAGAGAGATAAAATGTCTCCATCAACCAGTCTCTCGTGATCTGGCCTACCACGCAGCAGGTGGGTAATGCATTCATCTCTAAGACCCGGACAAATCACAACTCATGAACCTGGGCACCGCTGCTAAGTCACCAAACGTGGCGAACCACTTGGGGAATGATTGCCTTAATGTGCAGTTGGATATTGCTGACTTGGGCGATTTTGTAATGAATATTTCCAAGGTGGTGGTTCGCCTTAACCATTGCACCAGGAATTTAAAGTTCCCATAAATATATCAAGATAACTCAAGTACCTACTTATTTCTTACCTAGGAAGTTCTCTTGGACTCCATTGTCCACCGATACAAGTGGCACCGGGAGGGCCTTCCAGTAAAACATAGCCCTTATCGCAGTCATACATTATCTGCTTATTATTCACCACCTGAAATTCATTATCATCAGCATTAAAACCAAATATTTAAAAAAAAATACTTAGGTGTATGTAATTATTTTTAGGGATCTTTACCTTTCTGACGTAAGGTCTGTAGTCGTAGAGTCCCATATTTCCAACCAAAAGAACTTTTCCATGGTCAATATATCCGGGGAATGGACAGTACACTGAAAACACATACACCAATGGATTGGAAAGCCAAGAAGTAAGTTACTATGTGAGATATTTTATATTAGTTTAATTTAATTTAAACTAGGTATTGTACGACAAATTAATCATCCATAGATTTATTATTATAACCACTGAAGCACTTTTTGCCACAATATGGCACTATTTAAAATACCTCAGATTGCTTTGCTGCCAATTTTGGCAAATTTTCCCTTTTTTGTAAGTAATTAAATAGAAGTTTGCGATTTTATAATTTTTTTTTTCAAAATCCTACGAATGTGTGATAATCGACAAAAGATAAATTAATTCATTGGCTTTATAGAACTATAATCAGTTTTTATGTCTCCATATTAAAATTAGGAAGTATGATTTTTTTTAATGTGAGCGGATAATGTTCAAAATGATTAACAAAAAATCTCGAGCAATTGGAGAAAAAAGTTTTAAATTGCGTTGTCGCTCCAATGATTAACACTGGCTGTCCCCGGCATTGCCCAGGCTTTACACAGAGTTTTTCGAAATCAGATATAGACAGTAATAATTGTCCACTTTAAATGTCAAATTTTACAAAATTTAATCAAGAAAAATCAAAATTCGGCTTTAAGGGATAAGAAAAGGGGATGAAAGTGGTTTTTCAAAATTTCATATAGACAGTGACCTTTTTCTTGTTTTGAAGGTCAAGTGTGTAAAATTTCATCAATCTTGGAATAAAATATCTGTATAAAAATTAAATCCACACCGCCCACTCACCACACTTTTCTTTATATAAATAGATTCTTAACATTTGGAAAGATTGGTACATGGAAAAGCTTAAACGATATTTAAAGAGTAATTAAAAAATATGATTATATATTTTTTTTATTTTCAACTTTATGAGTGAAATCTCAAATTATAATATTTAATAAAATGAAGACAATATTAGCGAAACTCAATTGAAAATCTAGAGACAGAAAAATCAGAAAAAGGTGTTGGCTTCACTGGGACACGAACCCAGGACCCTACATGGCAAGTGCTCTACCAACTGAGCTACGGAACCCATATCCAATTCGGTCACTTTTAACTGTATCATACTTCGACTAAGAACTATTAACATTATCTTCATTTTCTTAACGCACATATTATTGGCTGCTATCTTTATATATGAGTATATCCAGTGGAGCCAATATCTTTTTCTGATTTTTCTGTCTCCAAATTTTCGATTGAGTTTCGCTAATATTGTCTTCGTTTAATTAAATAAAAACTATGAGTTCTTACTATTTTATAAATGTCATTCAATAGAACCATTCCTGTTGTCATGCTATGCTGTGCTAGACATTTGTTCTGCCATGTGGTATCTTGAACAAGTTATGACGACTACCAAAAATAATAAAGATGCAATAAAAAGGGAAGAACCATTACCTTCCTGACAGATGGGCATTTCTCCAGTCCAGTTTCCAAAAGAGCAGAGCAAGAGTTCAGGGCCTCTTAATGAAAAGCCGTCTTTACAATGGAATCTCGCTCTCATACCGTGCTCAGTCTTTGGGGCTACCACCATTCCATGCTTCGGTGGCTTAGGAAGCCTCTTACACCTGCGAAAAGTATATGTAAGTACTTATAAAACAATGATATAAGTGAAGTCATTATCGCAAAAGTATTCTTGTTAGAATTTTACCTGGCAGGTTGGCACTTTGGAATTTGTGTCCAAGTTCCATTATTACAAGTGACTGCTGGATTATTTGAAAGGAACTCATAGTTTTTTTCGCACAGAACTATCAGAGCTTCTCCTGTAAACAAAACATTGTAGGTACATAATACAATAAATCGTATAAACATGTTTTAATTGTACACAACTTTTAAACAACCATTTACGATACATTAATCACAGGTGCGTTTTTGGCCACATTTCGGCCAATTTTCAAACACCCTCGAGTGTTCACTTGCCTAAATGTGGCAAATTTGTTGAGATATTTAAAAACATTTATTGGTATTATTTCAAAACTTCTGTGCATTGGAATCTTCGAGTAATCACAAAGCTAACTTAGTAGTTTCACTTTTTAACAAGAGATGTCTCTCATCTGACCGGTCAGTGGTTGAGTGGGCATAGGGCTTGGGTCCCACCCGGGCGTCGCATGTTCGATTCCTCGGCTGGCTAAGTCCTCCATCACAACACAAGCAACATTTTCGGCTTTCTGTGGTGGTAGTAGGAGATTTTCAAACACTGTTGGGTTATTCGTAACCCGGGAATGTTTGTCTATCTTTTAAAAAAAAAAAAATCTACTCTGAATTACTTGTTATTGACAATTGTTGAAATATTTTTTCTTACAAATTATAAATCATTTGTTGCATTATAAAAAATGCATGTTCGAATTTAAATATATATCTGTGATTATCAGCTAGGCTGCAGACAACATACATAAGTAATAATCTTTACACAGCATAAAATGAAGTCGCTCCGGCTGTCTGATCTTTTAAACTACGGATTTTCATGCGGTTTTTACCAATAGAGTGATTCATGAGGAAGGTTTTAAGGTATATAATTTGTCAAGGTTTTGTGTAAATTGGTTGAAATATATATCTGGCCAAGCGGCAGCGAGCTGACAAAGGGGGGGTGTGGATATGATTTAACAGATGGCGTTGGTTATAAAGGTTGGGTAACGGTGTGACGTTGTGTTCCATTAGCCACATCAACGTGTGGTCGGGTCTGCTAGTACTTAATAATCTCCAAATAGGTACTATGTTCACCAATTTTGAAGTACATAATAATATGCAGAAATCATGCTTTTATAAATTTCTATTTATGAAACTGACAATTCGTGGTGGAATATCATTATAATAGATTATAATAAAACAAATAATATTCCACTTATTTTCAGCTCTTCAGAGCCATCTGTCACCAGACTGAAGATGGCTCTGACGAGCTGAAACCTGTTACGGTCAATAAAATTGGTGAAAGTGGAATAAAGTTTTTTTATTTGTTTAATTTAATCTATTTCATAAATTTAAAATTTTTTTATAATTTTTTCATGAATCCTAAAAATACGGTATAGACAGTTAAATATAGGTGCATTCAATGGCTCTCTAACACTATAAACAGTTTATAAGTCTCCATATTGAAATTCGGAGGTACGATTTTTTTAATGAGGGTGGCAAATTTCCAAATCGGACGCTTATGAGCGTAATACACGAGCCCGATTTTCAGCCCGATTCCAATTAGAGACAAAAGTCAACATTTTTCGCTTTACGCGATCGCTGTTTTCAACTCTATTTTCATACCTACGATTTCAGTAGGCATCACAACAAACAGTATGGTTTATGTGTTGTTTGCAGTGATGACAATTGAAATCCTACATATGAAAATAGAGGTGAAAATAGCTATCGCGCAAATCGAAAAATGTTGACTTTTGTCTCTAATTGGAATCGGGCTGAAAATCGGGCTCGTGTATTACGCTCATTAGACATCCTGGACGCTGGACACCTATTTAAATATAAACACCCGAGCAAATAATGTATTGATTAAAGACAAAAGTAGGTTGTACATCATATTTACCATGATGCACCATCGTCGAAGAGCCAATAATTTGTGTGGTGGGGGCTGACGATGGGATGGTTTCGTTAGTGTCCTGTGAAACATTGCTCGGTACCAAAATTACCCTTCCCTGAGTAACATGTGGAACAACACAGGGAGCTGAAAGAGAAGAATTCATTATTATTGTACATAATTCATATAGTAGCCCTCGTCTGATATGACCGCACGGTTATATCGACAAATAAGCAGAAACGATGCAATAAAGAAAGTTTACAGTCAATTCTGTTTTACGCGGTCATATCATCAATTTTTCCACCCTGGGAACCATTTATTGGATAACCAATACCTCTGCCATAGGTCACCCCAAGTGGCAAGCTACATTTGGTAACTTAGCAGGGGTGGCCGGGTGCATGGTGTGAGGTCGTTTAAGTCGGTGGCAGATACAATGTGACATCTACATTTTGTGCTCTAAATATGCTCAGGAATTTCAATTTCAGTGCCGGCAACCTGGGCGTTTATTTTATTTTCATTTATATACATACATAGTTTTCTTTTACCCACCTCACTAAACAGAGTCTGTTCCGAGGCGGGTAAATAACATATTATATTTATTAAAAAAGATATGTATACAAAAAGATAAAAATATATGCACATATGTACACATACGTATTGTCGTTATATTAAATATTTACATGTTGTTTTTATTATATGATATATTTTCATTAAAAGGTTGCATACGTAATATAAGCTTACACATAGAAAAAAGAAAATTTAAATATAGTAGTAGGTACATGGTTATATAATTAATATTGCTAGTAAGCAGTGCTGCATATTTTATTATATTTGAATATTATATAATTTAGTGAGAAATTATATTTATTATTTATTTATTCATTTGATTGACATAATATCTTACATTTCAAAAATAAAATCAACAATGTCGGCCTCACTGGGTAGCTCACCTGTGCTGAGGCCTCCATTTTATAAAACAAAAACAAAATAAACTAAAAATGAAAATTTATAATTAAGTATTTTTATAAACTCATGCAGCATGATTTCTTTTCCCTACAGAAATGGTCACATGATGCGGGTCTTATAATAAATTAAAAAGTAAATGTCTATAAAATGTACTCCTGTTAGTTCTTTAGGATATTTCGAATGTTTGTTCTTTCTTTTTCAGTCAACCATATTACAAAAATTGCTATTTACAATTCTTTAAGTATGTGCTGTAACACCTTGTATAAGCACAGAATCGGAAAAATTGCTATTTACAATTCTTTAAGTATGTGCTGTAACACCTTGTATAAGCACAGAATCGGAAAAATTGCTATTTACAATTCTTTAAGTATGTGCTGTAACACCTTGTATAAGCACAGAATCGGAAAAATTGCTATTTACAATTCTTTAAGTATGTGCTGTAACACCTTGTATAAGCACAGAATCGGAAAAATTGCTATTTACAATTCTTTAAGTATGTGCTGTTACACCTTGTATAAGCACAGAATCGGCGATTTTTCTATGCTACTGTGTATGTGTAAGGAGACATTGAAAAATGTAAGTTTGTCTAGTGTTTCAGTTAGGTACTCTTAATCGATGAGATCTTAAGAGTTTGCAACGATCGAGCTCCAAGTTAGTACTTATAAAAGGAAATTAGTTGTCTTTAAGTGAAAGGTTCTTCTCACCCAAACACTTGGGCAGTGGATATCGCCAGCTGCCATCTTGCAGGCAAACAGTGCTGGAATTCCCCTCCATTCTCATACTGTCATGGCAACGGAATATGATGGAGGCTCCTTGACCAGTTCCAGCCTCGATGTTTTCCAGCCAACCGTTGTAGAGTCTTCCGGGGTGACCGCAGTTTATTTCTTGGAAATATATGATCAATTAATATATGCATAATGATGAAGAAATTTTTAGGTATTTGAAATCGACCATTATTACTTCGGATTTGTTCCTGAAGTCCTGGAAAGACCCAAAATGTAACGATCACGCCTAATTATGGAGGCAATTGAAATCCTCAAAAACTCCCTTAAGAATAATAGGAACGAGAGAAGCTTATCCACTGGAGCGCTTTTTGCCACAATATGGCACTATTTAAAATACTTGGATTGCTTTGCTGCCAGTTTGAGGCAAATTTTCCCTAGATTCATTTGTACTTAACCACTCGGAACATTAGAGCGTCAAAAGACGCAAATATAATAATAGCAGTCAAGACATTAGAGCGTCTTTTGACGTCAACGCGCGAGATTTTACAAAAATTGATTTATTTCCATCACTAGTATACGGATTACCATGAAATAAAAAACGGAATATCGATAATGAACAACGCTACGCGTCTGTATTCAAAAATATCTATGGAACATAGAGATTAATTATCTGAGCCGAATGGAACCTACATCTTGTTTGATTGTCATTTGTTCAAGACATAGTTAGTTTTTTATTCAAATATTTTTGTATGAAATGGTAAATAAGCGAGGTAACAAAATTGTTTATTATACATTTGTACGATAGAATAAGTATTTTTTTTACATAATCTGTGATTTTAGTACCGTTTTCACATAAAACATCGCGTGGGTCATTTTAACAATTTTTTTATGTTTGCATTCTAAATTTTAATATTTACAAATGTTATTATTTATTTGTAATAATACAATTTGAAAGTGTATTTCATAACCTTTTCAAAACAGTTTTTAGAATGAGGCTACGTTTCCCAAAACGTGATTTTTGAAGCTTTTAGTAAAAATCATAAATAACACAAATATTATCACGTTTTGACAGTTTCCTAAGGGACACATAATAAACAAAACGTCTATTTCTGAGAGGTTAATTTGAATTAGTTAAGATATGATTTTTTCAATGTGGGCGGAAAATATTCAAAATGACCACCTAAAAATCACGAGAAATCCAAGGAAAATGTTTTAAATTGGTCTGTCGCTCCAGTGGTTAATTGTTCTTGTTATCCGGTGTTCTTGTTATACTTGACGGCCACATCCAAAGATATTGAAATACAAGAGATATCCTCGATGTCCGCTCGACTGTCGGCGGACTACTAATGGGCATAGTTTGAATACGGAAAGAATTCATTAATTTAGTTGATTTTTTTTAAGGTGTGCATTAGTATTAGTTAACAATATCAGCGACGTCAGGAAACACAGTCCCACCCAGTAAAAACTGCGGAGAGCATATCTCTTATATTACAATATCTTTAGCTACACCAATATTAAAGCGTATTAATTTAATTAATTATTCTGAAATACCGGCCGAGAATTGACGCGCACAACACGGTATCGCTTCTATATAAATAATCACTGGAGCCACAATTTGGCAATTGATCAAACATCTATTGGAATTATTTAAAAAACCTCCACGCATTTGAATCTTCTATCACAAAGCTAACTTAGTATCACACTTTAACCAGAGATGTCTCTCATCCCTTTTAAATTACTTGCTTTTGACATTCGAGTACCGAAATTATTGCAATATTTTTTCTTACCAATCATTGATCATGTGTTTACATATTAAAAAATGGGTGGTCAAATTTGAATATATATCTGCGATTAACAACTAGGTCACAGAAAATACACAGAAGTCACAGTATTTCATCTTTCTCCAAGTATGTACCATAAATAGCGATTTAAAAGTAAATAATATTCAGAGTTGAAGCGTTTATAAATTAACGATTTTTTAATAATTTTTTTATGAATTCTAAAAATATGGGATAAGCGGTCAAATAAAGGAGCATTAAATGTCTCTCTAACACTATAAGCAGTTTTTATGTCTCTATATTAAAATTCGGCAGTATAATTTTTTGAAAGAGGGCGAAAAATTTCCAAACTGAAAACTTTAAAATTTCCAAGCCCTCAAGGATGAAATTAATTATATAGCGAAATGCTCCAGTGGATAAACACACACTTCATCCAATCTACACATGTCATCTGCCCTGATGATGGACACTGTATTGATTTCTGAAACATTGTGTAAAAACGGAAGAAGCACAATACCCCAAAAATAAACAAATAAGTAAACAAACGCTTGAGTAATGTGTAAAACAGAGGTAGTACCTATATTCATTTATAATGGTTGGTTTAGGTTAGTATAAGACAAAGAGGGTCGGGTTATGTTAAGTTCAGTTGGGTTAGACTTGATATGTTTTGAGATTTTCATAGCCAAAAATATTAGTGTGATTTATTTTTAGTGGTATTTGCGTCCCAGGTCGTGGTCTCCAGACAGTCTACAGTCAGGCGTAACCTGAGCTGCCTTTGTCGACCTCCTTCGTGTTCCACGCCAAGGTTTGGCGTACACAGAGAGAGGTTATGATGATTTAAGGTTATTCTTTTTGTAAGTAAAAACATTTATGATTTATTTGGATATTGTGGTAACATTAATTATTCAGAAGAATAGCATTACAGAGTTTGATTCTATCTTAAGCACAAGAGTGGCAATTTGCAAAAAAGAGAAAGTTAGCGCGTGGTCACAGACAAAAGAGATTATAAACACAAAATGCATTGCAATGTTTTAGTAAAAGGGGGCATAGACGTAAAGTTATCAGTAAAGGAATCTATATACCGAGATTAAGTAAATGATAAATTAGAAGTGCTCAGTGCTAAAAAGAAGTTAAATATAAAATAGGACAATCACAACATACAACAGCATTATGCCTTGTTGCGGTTCCTGCTTTTTAGCCAACGTTTTGGACAATGTAAGTGTCCATCATTAGAGCAGAATGTCCTTGTGGTATTTCATTATCCACATCCACAAGGAGAAGACCTGCCCTGATGATGAACATTGTACTTATCGCTGTCCGAAATGTTGGCTAAAGAAGAAGGAAGCGCAACACGGCATATTACCCCAAAAATAAATCACTATGTGTTAGGTTTGGTTAAATAATTTTAGATTAGGTTAGATTAAGATTCAGTACCTTTGCAGGTAGGCTGCATGCCGCTCCACTTCTTGTCGGCGCCGCATCTCCTGGTGTTATCTCCCACGAGTCTGTAGCCATACTTGCACTCGTAACTCACGATGGAGTTGTACGCGCATGAGGTGAACACCGCACGACCGTGGCGCGGTGCATCAGGCGTGGGGCACTGCACGGCTGTCACTACTGCAGTGGGCAAGCGAGGAACATCGCAGAGAATGATATGACTTGATATTTTCACAGCCAAAAGTATTATCTTAATTGATATTTGGGATATTATGCAGTGTTGTGCTTCTTCTTTAGCCAACGTTTTGGATATCCCTGCAGTGTCCATCATGTATATCTGCCCTCATTATGGACACTGAAACGTTGACTAAATGAAGGGTGAGTTCAACATGGCATAATTCCTCAAAAATCAATCACAATAGTGACAGAACATCATTGGCAGATGGCATACTCTACACTCTCGGCAAGACTGTCAGAACTGAGGTGACAACCAATAAAAATTCAAGTAAGAGACAGAAGCAGGAAGGCTAACTTGCCCTTGTTAAAAGTCTTATCGAGAGTTTAGAGCAGCCATAAGATGCAGATGCGAGCAATAGGTGCTGTAATTGGAAAAGCGTCGCAATAATTTTCTCCAATATTTCTTGAAACTTCACTTGTTTCATTTAGATTTATAGATTTACTGCTTTTACAGCTCTTGGATTGGTGTCAATGAAAAGGCCCAGATATTTTTAAAAATTACCTTTTCAAGGCAATCAGTTCCCAGAAAAATATTTAGGCAAAGTGTATTGTTTTTGTTAGGGTTTGGCCTCCTCATTCATAGCCAATTTCACAAAGTTACTTTTGTTTTACATTTATTTAAATGTTCACTTACACTGTTATTGTGGTAAAATATTGAATTTCATTGTACCTTTAAATACTTATCATTTATAAAAATCAGGAATAATAGTGGCCCAAGAATGGAGCCCTGTGGTACACCACAGGAATGTGATTTTGGTACATGTTTTGCTAATCATATCTTTTTCCAATAAAAAAACACCTTATTATGGTGTATGGTTTAAAAAGTTTAGTTGGTATGGTTAAATAAACACTAAACATATGAGCAAGAAAATTTATTGCAATGAAATGTTAACAAGTAAGGTTGATAGACAACATAGTATATAACATTTTATTAATTCAGTTTTTATTAAAGAGGAAACACCTAGAACTACGATTGAGCATGCATATTAAATTTAATAAAAATTTCTAAAAGATAACAACATTTTTTTATATGAACAATGATATAAATTTTAATTAAAAAATAGTAAGTCATAAAGCAACATGCTTTTAACAAGAATCTAAATATAAAAAACTTTGCATCATTTTGAATCTTCAAAAGAAATGCGTAACAAAGCGAATCTAACAATGAACACATACCTTACTCACATAACTTTATGTAAGTAAAATTTAACATTACTATGTAATATTTATTTTGAAATCTAAAATCTAGTTAGGTAAATGGCAAAATAAGTTCGTTCTCGGCAATATTCAATAAAATATGAAAGTGTCAATTAATTACGAATTTTAAAATGTCTATCGACTCGAGTCAAGAAATAAGCATTTTCTAAAGAGCATGAAAGCGAGTTAGTGCAATTCGTGAATAATCATAAAGTTACTGTGAGAAATAATACAACGTGGAAGTTGTACACTTTCCATTATTTGATAGAATATCAACACTAGTGCACTGGTGCATACAGAAGTAGTAGGAAATAGTGGAACAGCTATTAGAGTTATAAGTTTATAGGTTAAGTCTAGGTTTCAGTTTCAAGCCGTTAAATATATCTCCAGAAAGACGCTTGTCTCTGTTCACGATTTGTTCGACCAGACAACCCATCTCTCATGCTCCTCCAATTGGAAATGCAGCACAAAAAAGACACAAATCGATAAATTAACACGAAACGGACAGTTTCACCAAATTCTTTGACAATTGGACATTGGACAATTAATTTTGATTACCAGACAAAGGCATAAAGCAAAAGAACGAATGAATCAATTGACAAAGGTACCAAATGTATCAAATGACCAAAGATACAAATGAACAAAGCATTAATGGATCAAATCACCAATTATTACCAATGTACAAAAAGATCAAATGACCAAAAGAACAATATCCAAATTTAATGGCAAAATGACCTATGACCACAGGAATATATAGCAAAGAGCCAAAGAATACAATGACCATATCACTATAAGATCAAATGATCTAAGCATCGAAAGATCAAATGACTAAAGGAACAAATTACCAAAATGCCTTAGATCATAGGATCAAAATAACATAGGGTTTTATCAAAAACTCAAATGACCAAATAAATAGATATTTCATCGAACCAAACTCTTGGCTTAATTCCAGAAAAACTTGAAAGTATTCTAATGGTAATCTTTTGGCCAAATCAACCGCATGGCTTGAGCGCAGAAATTAGTGAAACTGTCATTCAAATACAGGGTTTTTAACTACATTAGGTTTGCATGCATTTATATTTTTGAGACGATGAACATATTCAAATATACAAATTGTGAAATTAGTAAGAAAACACGTTAAGTTCATTTTAACATTCAAGTTAATTTGAGAATAAATATAAAGGTTCATTTAAGAATCACAATTTATTTATCAGCCCTTTTCCAACCAAATTTGACTATAGCTAATAACGAATCTTGATAATTTCATTTATGGTAATTGCGAAATCTTTGCCAACAAATTTGACTAAAAAATGATCCAAATTACAACAAATACTGAAAGATTTCATAAACATTATAATGATTTTAAGAAAACCAAAAAGAAGAAAAGGGAAGACACTGAATAGGTTATTTGTGCATTAGAGTTGCTTGAACCAAGATAAAAAACGATACGAAGAAATTAAAGAAGACAACAAAGATATATTTAAGTCACCAACGAACGCACATGGTTTCACAGACCTTAAAACGTATTTAAGAAAACCGGAAAGAGGAAAAGGGGGCACAATGAATAAGTTATTTGTACATCAGGGTCTTAGGAGAAGAAGTCTTTGAACCATGATAAAAAAGCGAAGGGAACAAAGTAAATAAGACAGACACTAGAGCAATATGTTTGAGTCACTTACGAACGCAGGTCGGTAGTTCATTGGGGGCCCAGGTTCCGTCGGGTTGGCAGAAGCGCTCCGCCTTGCCGACCAGCTCGAAGCCGGCCCCACAGTGTAGCGCGGCGCGGCATCCGAAGGTGTGGCACTCCGCAGTCACCCAGCCGTGGGGCAGCTCTCCAGGGGGGCCGCAGGATCGCGCTGGGGGAAGGGATGGAACGAAGGAGATGATTAGTCTACCTTACCAGCTAGATACAATCCCTGAAGACAATCATTCAAGCTTGGAACTACTCTGACTCTTTTTCATAAGCCTTCTGGGGTCCAGCTTTGGACATAAGCCAGTTTTTTTTTTCAGAGAAATCAGACAATGGAATAAATTTTTCTAGTCCATCAATAATAGAGAAATCAGACAATGGAATAAATTTTTGTAGTCCTTCAATAATAGAGAAATCAGACAATGGAATAAATTTTTGTAATCCATCAATAATATAGAAATCAGTCAATGGAATAAATTTTTCTAGTCCATCAATAATAGAGAAATCAGACAATGGAATAAATTGTTCTAGTCCATCAATAATAGAGAAATCAGACAATGAATATTTTTTTTCCAGTCCATCAATAATAGAAAAATCAGACAATGGAATAAATTTTTGTAGTCCTTCAATAATAGAGAAATCAGACAATGGAATAAATTTTTGTAGTCCATCAATAATATAGAAATCAGACAACGGAATAAATTTTCCTAGTCCACCAATAATAAATAAATCGGAAAATGGAATAAATTTTTCTAGTCCATCAATTATAGAGAAATCAGACAATGGAATAAATTGTTCTAGTCCATCAATAATAGAGAAATCAGAAAATGAATAATTTTTTCCAGTCCATCAATGATAGAGAAATCAGATAACGGAATAATTTTTTCTAGTCCATCAATAATAGAGAAATCAGATAATGGAATAAATATTTCTAAAATTGCTTCTGTGACTACTCACGTTCGCAGGTGATGTCCGGGCCGTACCAGGAGGCCTGATGCTCAATGGCCAAGCACTTGGCCCGGGGGAAGCCGTTGGTGACATAGCCAGTGTGGCAGTGGTACTGGATGGTTGCGTCCAGGTCGAAGGTGGCTTGCTCGGGCAGCGCGGAGTGGCGAGCGTGCTCGATGTGCGGCGGAGTCAGGCAGTAGACTGGAGAAAGAGGCAGTGTTATTTACTTGTATAAGATTCATTCAAAACTTTGTGTTGTACATTCACATGCTGATAAGTACCGAATGCAAAATTTTTGCGTTTTTCAAACATAAGCCTGTTGGATCAATGCTAAAGCACTTTTGAGAGAAACCATTCTCATGTTCCGAATGCATTTCACAATTTTTTTTCCTTAATCGCCATAGAGAAACCATTTCTTTGTTCCAAATGCAACATTTATCTTTTTTTGTTAAAATTATAACTAGCTATCATTGCCCTCTGTAGAATAAAATGTATAATAGGCTGAACGGGGGACATCAGGGGGTGGTATTGTGTTTTTATTAACTAATCATCACATGGTAATACAGATTTCTCACCTAGACCGTGATGTTGACTTGACAGCTGTATGTTGTATGTTTGAGTTTACCATGCTTATAAAACCAATGTGGAGCTTCAACTCTTCCTCTTTACCCATAATTAAGCTAACAAACTAAGAAATATCTTGCAGCATTAAGAATTATGCCACGATTATAAGAGTTCCTACCCGTATAAAGAAGATCCAATAATTCTAGCTACACGGTTCCGGAGTAATATTCTAGCCGCTCGTTTCGTTCTGTAGCTACGTTCGCTTGCCTTTGACTCGCCAGTGAGAAACAGGCAATCTGAAGGGCAACATGGCATTTTTAAGCAGAGATTGACGGCGCGCGACATGTCTTCCATCATCATCATTTCACATATAATTTACTTTGGTTATTGTTAACTTAAGTACCACTTTTCGATTATGTGGTTTAACTTGAAATCAAATGGCGCCCTTAGTTTATCTTTATGCATCCACAATACAGTAAAGTCATTATATTTAGCATGTTAGTAATTTTGTCTGTCTTCTTCGAGCAGGCATCCACAACCTGAGTATTTATAATAATAACAACTTAGAGACTTGTCATTCATGTAAGTTATTCATAATGGTATTAATTAAATTTACATATTTTACATCCATGTTTCATTACAGGCTTACTTGATTGGTATACATGCTACCTACCCTTGAGCTGAGCTATTTATTAACATCATACATATCCTTAACCTCTATTTATCATACAATCTTACATTACACAACAATAAAGTTAAAATCTTAGACCACAAGTCATGTAAAAAAAAAACTTTGTAATTTTTTTTTATTTTTAACTTTTATGTAAAAACTCAAATTAAAATATTTAATTAAATGAAGACAATATTAGCGAAACTCAATCAAAATCTGGAGACAGAAAAATCGTAAAAAGATATTGGTTCCACTGGGACTTGAACCCAGGTCCCTTTGCTTACATGGCAAGTGCTCTACCGATTGAGCTATGGAACCCATTTCCAATTCGGTCACTTTTAACTGTATCATACTTCAACTAAGAACTACCAACATTATCTTCATTTTCTTAACGCACATATTATTGGCTGCTAAGCAAAGGGACCTGGGTTCGAGTCCCAGTGGAACCAATATGTTTTTCTGATTTTTCTGTCTCCAGATTTTGATTGAGTTTCGCTAATATTGTCTTCATTTAATTAAAAAACTTTGTAAATAAATTTGGAATACTTATTTTGGACCGTAATGCTTTTTATTGAATAAGACGTTATAAATTAAATATTTTTAAAAATTTAAGACTCAAATACTTTCGCACTCTGGAGAGAAACCGTTCCAATGTTCCAAATGTAACTATTTATGTTCTCAAAACATTCTGAATGTTATAAATGTTTACTCCAAAGGACAATATCGAAATGTACAACATCTACCATAGTTCATCGACCAGTTTTTAGGGGAGGTTGAGTAGCATTAAATAATGGAAATCAGTAAAAGTGGTGAGTACAACTTTTGGACTTACTGTTCTGCTTGCAGGCCGGAGGTTGACCAGCCCATTGTCCATCAGCTTGACAGTTTCTGCTCTGCAGTCCCACCACGTGGAAGCCATGTGGACACGAGTAAACAGCCCTGAAAAGAAACTTTGGTCAGAAGACGTCATCTTTGAAACTCATTAAAAATATTATGCCAATACTTATGAACACTCACAGATTAGAAAGTTAATTTATTAATAATAATAATAATAATAACTTTATTTCACATAAAATTGAACAATAAAACATATGTGGAAACTTTGACTAGCCAACTAGGAATGGATCCTGTTTTAGGCCAGTCAAATTGACAAATTTAAATTCATATTAGTTGTCATTGATGGCCTAGGGACGGTATTTTAGTTGCTTTTTAAGCTCGGCTTAAGAGATATTTACTTTTGTCAAGTTTCTCTCTGGTAGGCACTCTGATAAGAGAAGTGGAATGATAACATTCCTGATTACACTGAAATATCAGTCCCTAGACAAATATATTTGTTTAAATTAATAAAATACTTTGTTTTTACCACTTTTATTGTTTATAAAAACCGACATGTTTCGTGAGCAACGCTCACTTCTTCAGGGTTTTAATAAAACTAATTTTAAATATTTTTAAATAATAGACATAGACAATGGTGTCAATGGAAAAAATAGACATAGACAATGGTAACAATGAAAATATGTGAATGGGTAGGGGACGAGAGGCAATATGGAACGATTTACAAAGGAAATAGATTTAATATTGGGTCATTTAAAAACAATTTTTTATTATTAATAATATTCAAATTCGCATTCACACTCTTTCTTATCTCTAAAATTTCTAATTTATCCAACTGAATTCTATTGACATTATAATGCATTAATTCTATTCCACTGTTGAAATTAAAGGTGCGACTAGTTTCCAACAAATGGTTAGCAAACTCCGAGAAACTGTTATTGTTTAAAGATTTCACATGCTCTTTAATCCTTATTTCAAAGTTTATCGAAGTTTTACCTATATAAAAGAAACCACAATCATTACACTTCAATTTATAGATTCCATCATCATCCATTTATAGATTTTTTTCATTTTTGAATCTCTATCTTTATTATTTACTATGTAATTTTTAATTTTGTTATTTGCATAAAATACAGGAAAAATTTTATTAGGTACATTCTTTGTTAACCCATTGGCCACAGAATTATTGAGCTAAAAAATTGGCCTTCACCACTGAATTAATTTTTTACCAAAAATTGAAACTTGCATTGGTGTACATTATTATTGTAACTTTTGAACCATGTATTTAAATGAATTAATTTCTTTAAAATTGTTTACATATTGGATTTAGGTAAAGAAAAACATAAAAATAAAAATTAAAAAATATATTAAAATATTAAAATATGTGAAAATAAGGATACAAATATAACCTTCTCTTATTTCGTAAGTTTTTTTTAAACATTTTTATTCATTCGAAAAGTTACAAAAAAACATAATATTCATAAATCGAACGATAATAATTTTGGTTTTTTATATACTTGTATACTAATACCTAATAAAATAATTTGGTCTGATAGTCCTCAAAAAGCAATCAAGGACATTCAGGGTCACTACCAAAAGCCTAGAACCGCTCGCAATTTTGAAGAAATTAAATGGCGGCTGGCTGCATATAAAACTTGGAACACAAATATAATGGAAAAAACATAAGTAACATATTATTGCCAATTCAATGAAATGAATGATTAATTACCTACAGAGCGTTCGGCATTCAAAATTTTATTAAAAAATGTCACTGTCGTGATCGTTGTCCGTTTTTTGGCGGATGTACTCTAGCCCGTCAGCGTGCCGGGGTTTGTGGTTAAGTACCTGAGTTGCACACCCGACAGGCTGCCGGGGTTTGTGGCCAATGGGTTAAGAAATTAGAAATTTTATTATTAAAAAACATGATTTTCCTCCATTTTTTCTCTACCTTATCCTTTTGTACAGGATAAATTTATGATTAAATTATTTATCATTGACACCATTGTCTATGTCTATTATATAAAAATATTTAAAATTAGTATTATTAAAACCCTGAAGAAGTGAGCGTTGCTCACGAAACATGTCGGTTTTTATAAACAATAAAAGTGTTAAAAACAAAGTATTTTATTAATTTGAATTTAAAATGCTGTCACAAAATAAGTTTACTGTGTTAGAAGAAGAAATATATTTGTACCAAAGATATGTCAGGCTATAATTATGAGGCAATCTTACATACAGAAGTTAATTGCAAAATAAATAAATTCTTAAATACTAACTTATCCCCGAAAAGTCTTCCGGAAACTGTGACGTCACCCAGCTCAGGTTTTCCCAACTCCGGGCATTCACGATCTGCGAAAATAGTGAAAAAGAAATTAAAACACATATTTTAACCTTCTGCACAAATTATGATGTGATTACGGGATGGGCACTTTTATCATTATATTAATTTACAATTTTTTTTACTGTTAATACCGCACAAGAGTCCCAACTTTTCCCGTCTGGAACCAGTGAGACTATGGCTTCCCCAACTGGGGTATGTTGTGAGGAAGAAGGTAGTGGGGAGAAGGAGGTGGGTGATTTTGTTTTTTTTATGCATTTCTTAGTCCATCTCATTAGTCCATCATGGAGGAAACTTTATTTTAACTTTTTGAAACCCAAAGTACATTAATCAAATGAGTCAGTTATATAAATTCATAAAATCTTATAAGACATGTTTCTGTGAAATATTTGTAAAGTGATTCTTCATGTGTTTGTGTCTGTATGTTGTTCTGTGAAATGTTTTGTAAATTTTTTATTCATACATTGTGTCTACATATTGGGTTGAGTTGGGTTTAACTTCTCAAAAATACCAATTGGCGATCCCTTAATGAGTTTTGATAACTCATGGGAGTGCAACTTCGTTGTATGTTTTTAATAAAAAAAAAATAATAAAATTTAAAAAAAAGAAGGTGAGGAAGTACCTGGCTATTCAGATCTGGTCGCAAAGACAGTTCAAGCAACGATTCAATTCTGATTGGTGGTCTTACACCAGGGCGATACTGAGAATATCTTCCACTCTGGAATGTACCACAAATATACTACATATTATTTTAAATACTTCATTCGTGAAAAAACACAAATTTGTTTGTGCAGGTTGGAATTAGATCCCGCAACCTTCGGATTACGGGTCAAGAGCCTTACCCCTAGACTACCCAGGCCGTTGAATCATAAGTGTGGTGTTTTGTTGTTACTTCTGATGTCAATATTTCTCGGATGATCAGGAGTTTGAATGATACTCAGTCTAATGATATTCAGGTTACGAGTCATCGTCTGAAACTAGACTAAATGTCCATTCTAATGAGTGCTCTGAGTTTTTCTGAGGAAAGGGAGCAGTTGTCGATCGGATAGGTATTAGACACGAACGGGTGACAGTTGACTCTTACATATAGTACAACTTTACTGACATCTTTTGAAAGATATTGAAACTACTAGGGTAGGCTGAAAAGTAATGCACACATGCTTGTAAAATACGACAAAAACAAATAGCAAGATCTGGCAAAAAGTACGTTATAGTACGCTTCTTTAGCTTAAAAATCATATATTTATTTTTCAACATAGTCACCGTTAAGGCTAACGCATTTCTACCAACGTGTAACAAGTTTTTTCATTATGTAACTGAAACTTTTTTCAGGCATTTCTCGAATCCAGGACTTGACGGTTGCCTTCACCTCATCGTCCGAGGTGTAATGGTTATCCTTGAGGTGTTTCTTGAGTAGAGGAAAAAAATCGCAACGCGAAAGATCGGGGGAGTGAAAAGGGTGTAGAATCGGTTCAAACTTCAGGTTTTGCAGAGGCTCTAATCGACGCTGTTTGTTATCGTCTATGAAACGGCGTAGTACCCATCGTCCACAGATTTTACGGTATCCTAATTGTTCAATAATGAAGGCGACATGTTCCTTGTATATTCCAAAATGGTTTGTGATACGCTTTTGAGTGATTTGCCGGTCATTTTGAATCAAATCATTGACGAGTTTGGATTGTTTATCGTCTGTTCCAATGATCGGACGTCCACTGTGTGTTTCATCAACAATTATTGCTTTTCCAGACTCACAATCATGAAATTTTATTACTCATCGATTTACAGGAGACCTATCAACAGCATCGTCACCATAAACATCTTTTAAATGACGATGAGTCTCAGTAGGAGTCACTTTTTCAGCAGTTAAAAACTCAATATGAGCAAGCTGTTTACCTTGCATTTACACAACACTAAAACACGTCTCCATACTTTCTCAAAATACACTGGATAAATTCAACGACCTCAAACTTGTGCGTACGTATAGAGAAGGAAGGTCACTTCCATATCCACCTGGTGCACTTCTGAAGGTCATTTCGTTCCCGCTGTACAAGCATGTGTGCATTACTTTTCAGCCTACCCACGTACATACATATTCATATATACTACAATAAGTATTTAGATATTGGAGGACCACAGCGGGTCTATAAAGGTTGCAGCAAAAGCTCGGTGTTTTTTCATGTGTTACAGCGGGACCATGGCATCCTCATTAAGAGAATTTTGTGATGCTGTAGGAAATGAAGGAGGGAAAGGAGATGGGGGAGGAAAAGGTTGGTATTGTGTTCTGGTTATCATAGCGACCTGTTCACTAAGCATAGGTAAAACTATTTTTCAAGAAACATTTTGATTTTGAAAGGTTGTCTTTCACCAGCGCAACATTGAGAGAATCCTGCGCTCTGGAAGGAGGTGAAAAAATTATTATTTTACTAGCTTTTGCCCCCGGCTTCGCTTGCATATTCCCCCCCCCCTACTCCCCTGCACTACCCCCTCCACCAATACCCCCCCCCTCCTCACCCCACCCTCCCACCCACCTACCACCCCGCTCCACCCCCTTCATACTCGTTACATTCATTTTTCACAATGTCACCTATTAAAACGTAACAATCAAATACACGCCGTTTCGCATTCATAATGTTAGTATAGCTGTTGGCTTAGGTCAAAATGTAGATAACTACCTATTTTATATTTTTACAATAAATTTTACTTATTAATAATAATAATATTTGAACGATTTATATAGCGCCGTTTTTGTGAAAAATCACCTCAAGGGCGCTGTGTAATTTTACTTTATCTTATATTGTCATTAAATAAAAAAATAAAAATAAAAGCTTATGTACCCACACTTCTCTTGATAATTTATACTTACTAACATTTTTATAGGTAAATTTTGGAGATCGCTGTCAACGGTTAATATGCACTTTTTTTTAAAAAAATCTTTTGATTCACCTTAATTATATTAAAAGGCAACTATTTTCATTGGGGGAAGTGGAAAATATTTCATTCTGAATTTCGATTATGTAAAATTAAAATTAGCTTTCGTTCTGTGAAATGAGACCGTCCATTTTCAAACATTATTTTCAAATGTCATTTTGTTATGTTGGTATTCTTGTTACTGTACGAAAAGATGCTAGAGCAAAGCGTAGCAGACTTCATAGGAATTCGGCGCGTAATTTAAAAAACACAATAATACAATAATTTTGAAACCAACGGCTAGAGACAAAATCGCGCGGGCGTTTTTTTTTATGTTATAAAACTGAAATTCCGCCTAATTAGTAGGTACTTACCTAATACACATGTATTGCGTGCGTTGATTAAAATTTATTAGCTTGAATTTTTTGTGACATTAAAATTTTATTTTTATAAGTCAACTATTTCTGCGATGTTGAGCGGCTACGTACGCTAAGTTTGTGTGATATGGTTTATGATACAAAAGAAAGTGCCCCCTTTATAACGCCTGCTCGCGTCAAGGCAAGAAAAACATCCCAGTTTTCAAGTAGTTTAGCGGCTACGATAGGTTTGTGTAACTTGGTTTGTGATACAAAAGAAAGTGCCCCTTTATAACGCCTACTCGCGTCAAGGCAAGAAAAACATCCCAGTTTTCAAGTAGTTTAGCGGCTACGCTAGGTTTGTGTAACTTGGTTTGTGATACAAAAGAAAGTGCCCCTTTATAACGCCTACTCGCGTCAAGGCAAGAAAAACATCACAGTTTTCAAGTAGTTTAGCGGCTACGCTAGGTTTGTGTAACTTGGTTTGTGATACAAAAGAAAGTGCCCCTTTATAACGCCTACTCGCGTCAAGGCAAGAAAAACATCACAGTTTTCAAGTAGTTTAGCGGCTACACTAGGTTTGTGTAACATGGTTTGTGGTACAAAAGAAAGTGCCCCTTTATAACGCCTACTCGCGTCAAGGCAAGAAAAACATCCCAGTTTTCAAGTAGTTTAGCGGCTATGCTAGGTTTGTGTAACATGATATGTGATTCAAAAGTGAATGTATTATTTATAAAAAATAATTACCTAAATTAAAAACATGTTTTTCCCGTCATTTTATTCCCAAAACTCCGATAATTTAGTACTTACCTTTCCAGATTTCGTGGTACCTTCAAAATCTTCTAGCCGTTCGTTATACATTCAAGTGTATCAGGAATACCAACATACAAAAGTGACAGCGAAATAGCTAATGGCGTACAATCTCACAAGACGAAAGCTAATTTTAATTTTACGTAATCGAAATTTAGAATGAAATATTTTCCACTTCCCCCAATGCAAATAGTTGCCTTTTAATGTAATTAAGGTGAATCAAAAGTTTTTTTTTTTAAAAGTGCATATTAACCGTTGACAGCGATCTCCAAATATTACCTTTTTATATTTCAATAAATGCAACGGCACTGAAACAAAATCATTTTTGTCGTATCAAAAATCATGATGCTTGTGCTGTGGACCAGGCTCTAATAACATTGCATTTTTAATATTCTTTATGCAATGGAAACGAAGCAAAGATTTACAGGAGACATCTCTGGGCTGTATAAAAGTATTGTCTCGCGTATAATAGGCAGGGTTAGCAAAGCAATAATAGCCCGCCTTCGGCATCATTTTTCTACAAACGTTGTTAACGTTTTCAAACCGCAAATATGAAAAAAAAAACTAATAACCCTAAAAACTTCGTAAACGTCAAACAAATGACATTCTGGAAACCAGTGTTGGCACCCGTAAAAATAATTGCTCGCTTATTTTTACTTGTATATCAAATCCAAGGAAAATACAAAACGGCAACACTGGTAACTCTAAACTATTTTTTTAAATGTTGAAATGCGGTTTAGCTTTAGTTAGAGCTCAAACCCAGTTTAAGTATTTAACTTTAAAGCTTACTTTAACTATTTTCAATGCAATTGTAGGGAATATGAGGGGTAGTTGTTATTTTGTTCTCCCTAATTTGGGGAATTTTATCATTTATTGCGGGTATTTTAGAACGTAAGCATTGGCCACCCCGGTTAGAGCGGGGATAATTTATTTATGGAGAAGATAGCTCTAACCTTGAAACCATAAAAAAGATCCATATTCTTATAGATAAAGCTGAATTGTAGATAGGTGTAATTTTAAACGTCAAACTGCGTCAAAAAATAAGCTTTATTGAAACGCTTAACATATTTTAAAATTTATAGACACTCTCTTTCGCGAGAAAAAGACAAACAATTTTTTAAAATAAGCAATAAAACGTTTATTCCATTGGCGCAAGTAAGACATTTATGTTTTTAAAAACATCACTCATGAAATTCTTAATAAAATCACCTACTGAAATCACTGAAAATATTGCTTGTATCGTAATGGAGGACTTAGCCAGCCTAGAAATCAAACACGTGACGCCCGGGTGAGACCCAAACGCGATGCCCGCTCAGCCATTGACCATAAATAATCTGAGAATAAGGGAGAGGGGACGCATGAAGGGGACGGGAACGTGAACGGGAATGCATAGGAAAGGACACGCAGGGATTATTATAAATAAAAAACACTGGACTCATTCCTAAATATCAAACAGCTTCCTACAAACACGGATAAACTGACAATTTCGAATCGAAATTCTAACTTTAATATGAAATGGCAGTCAACATAAACGATTACGACAACAAACTCTCGAAAAAGGAGAATCTGAAAAACTGAACACGCTGTATTACAAAGCTCCTTGCAATGTATAAAACGAAACTAAAACGGCATTGATAAGAATACTTAAAACTAATAAGTTCAACTCTATTTCAACACTGCTGCGTATGTATGAACTTTTATAAGTAGTTTTTGACATTTTTCTGTTATTTTGTTAATAAAAAACTCACTAATAATAAAATAAAATGCTTTTTGCTTCCGCGTACCACGCCACAAAAACAAAAATAGTGTGACGTAAATATGCAACATGGCGGCGCGAAATCGCGCATCGGCGTGCTGTGATTGGTCAATTGGTGGAGGTTGGGGAATCAAGCCCGCAAATTTTATTTCGCGGCAAATGAGATTGAACTAATAAGGAGTTTGACTGATTAAGAACTCACTTTTAGAATATTGTTGTGGACATTGACATTTTAAAAAGCTTGTCATTGCTCGTATTTTTTTATTTATTTATCTAACGACGCGAAATTTTATCCTTAACATCATTGCATTTAAAACTCATTTTTGTTATAATGGTCGTTTGCACAATTAAGAACTCAGGTGACGACTTGATAATGAAAGGTGCATATCTATTGAAAAAGGGTTTAATTTTAACCGTAAACAGCTGATCAAAAATTCGGCGTGAAAAAAATATATTTTTTATTATTTTTAACATCGTTCTAAAAAAGTCTACGAAGTTCGAATTTGCGACATCTATGGCTTCGTTTTAAAATAAATGGCTGGTCATTGAAATGTTAACAGCCTTACTAAAAAAAACACAGCACGACCGATAACCTGTGTTTCTGCAGCAACATCGATAAAACAAATTTACACTAAAACACGAAATATTACTAATAAGCTTTGTCACTTTAAAATACGTTTTAAATCTGGCAACGATGCAATTTTTCATAATCTTCATATAAAATTTTGTTTTCATTCATAGCCGCTAGGTGGCGATGGCGTCACGCCTGCACATTGGTGGTATGTTGCCCGCGCAATAAATAGCAGTTTGGTTTTTACAGATGGCGGGAATATTTTTAGTAAATATTGAGATTTTTCTGAATGATTTCTAATTATTATAAGCAATAATTATTAACCTGAAATACTCATCAACATTGAAAAAATCTCCCGAGAAAAGATAAATGCCGCCGACGGGACTTGAACCCGCGTCCTTCTGATATCCGGTCAACTGCTCTTTTATCCACTGAGCTACGTCGTCATAAAAATCTTGTTTAACATTAGTTTACCAATTAAGAATGATTTCTATTATAGTGACCAATTCACTCTTCAATTCATGTAATTATTATATTCGCCGTGTTATTTGTGTAGTTTTACATCAGTTTTATCAAGTTATTGCACAATAAACCGTACTTTAAAAGTTGAAATGTCAAAATATTGTTTTGGGTTACATAAAAGATCAAATTTACATTTTTAAATCTTTTTTTATGAGAATTTCTTAAAAGTGGTGTTTTTTTTTCAAATGTTAATATCTAATACATGTGTTCGTAAACGTATAAGATGCAAGAAATTACTTTTAAATGTCGGTTTATTTTTTTGGCATTTAAAGAAAACTTTGAAATTTTTTATTATTTTTTTGTTGTATGCACGAGAAAAAAGTGAGGTGACAGTTTCATTCTAAATTAATTACATAAAAATAATGTATTTTTTTTTATTTAGATTTTTTTGAAATTTCTGTGCACTTTCATCAAAAATATTTTCATAAGAATTTTTTTTTTCGTTTTTTCCGTGTTTGAATCTTAAAATGTGGCAGTTTTTTAAAAGTAAAGTGTATTTCTAATATGTATGTATGTATGTATTTTTAACATATCTAAAAGGTAATTTTATCTACTTTTTATTAATTGTATTTGCTTTTACGACACCTTCAAAAATAAGAAATATATAGATAGAACATTCAAAATACTTTGGAAAAATTCAAAATTTCGTTCAGTCATTATTAATAAAACAGAGATAAACTACCCTCCCACGCTGTGTGAACAGTGTGTATTTCTTTCCAAGAACAATTTTTTTAATTAGTAATGTTTTCACATCAGCGGCCGTTTGTCAATTAAATAAAATTTTCACGTGGTTTTTTAGTAGGGCTGTAAATGTTTTACGAATGGTAGGAAAATGTGATCCTATTTTGGACCGCTATCAATCACAGAAAAATAAGTGTTCCATTTTTCTATCATAATCGCTCCAGTGGGTAGGTTGATTGCAATTATATTGTCCATGGTAGCCAAATAAACTTCCTCTATCTTTAGTCTATTTTAGCCATTTTAGTTCATCTGTGGTTAAGTTAATGACAAAATTTTCCCTAGAAAAGGCCCGAAGGCCTCGATCTGCGGATCTAGGAGATTGGTTTAATACAGTTTAATATTTATAAATTCATAAATTGTACCAATTTAATTTGTACTCTCGATCCTCGAGTTCTGGTTGTGAATAATGAATTTGTGAATTGATTGTGACTGTGAAACTGTGACTTTGATAACGTAATCTGGAAAAAAATTAATTTATATCTAAGGAGTTATTCCCGTGAAGGTAAGAACATTGCAAACATCATTATAATATAATATCCATTGCTTAGTTTATTGACAGACAATGATTGTTTTGTAAGTATTCATAATATAATTATAAATGCAACGTACATATTCCATCTAACTATAAACTCATTATATTTAAAACTCGTTTGTTAGTAAGCCCATTATAATTCTTTTGTTTATCACATTTTAAAAAACTTTGCGACTGTTTGTCAAACATTATTTTCAAGTGGGAAATATGTTTTCGTTAAACTTTTAGGATGTCATTGCTGACAGTTGCGGTGAGTTTTTATTAGCTAAAGTGAAGATTGAAAAATACAACATTACTGATGTTGTTATAATATCTGAAAATATATATTTTTTTAAATAAACCGAACTTTAGCCCAAATTTTATGAGGATTTTTCTGCTTGGGTAGAAAATTGCAAATTTGACTAAATCTAAATACTTACTAGAAATCTAATTAATTTGTGAAAAAGCCGCCGCACTTTTAAGTACAGATTTTGGAAATTACACTTCATTTCAACAATTACTACAAGAAACAACTATTTACGTGCACAAAATAGGTTATTAGGTTCTTAGTTTACATGCGTACCTATTTAGTTTGAAACAAAACTTCGCGAACAAAAACATGGCGGCTATGGAGATGTTTTATATGGGCAATTTTTAACTTTGAATGAATATCGTATTTTAAATGCATATTTTTCCATATCATTACTGAAACCGATGCTTCTTGTGGTAATTAAGTTTAAAAGTAGTTTACTTTTAAAAATATATGCCTATTTAAAGTGTAGGGGCATGCGGCGGCTTCTTCACACTTTACCCAAACCTAGAAAAACATCAGTAATATCGTTTTTTTCAATCTCACACTCTAGCTCACTAAATACTCGCAATTCTTAAACTCGTAGGTAATTAGAAAAACATTTATTGCAGAAAATTAACTTTAAAAGTCGATGAATTGTTTAAATTTTGTTAAACAACTGGCCCTTAGCTTTCTTTCTTTTTATACATTAGCTCCAAGCAGGAGGCCCTGAGAAAAATAATTCCCTTCAGGACCTACGTCATCTTTGGGGATGCTGTGTGTAGAGTCTTTTTACCACTAATACCTACAGGAATTCCAAAAACTGAACAAATCGGACTAATATCTATGAGAACCAAAGTGAGGACGAATATCTACAGCTTAAACTGCTGACTAATATCTATGGAATGGGTGATGTCGATGAATATCTACAGCACTGGCAGAGGTTGGATTTGCAATTATGTATAGCATATTGGCATAACGTAATATTGCGTACGCAGTTTAAAAAACTTAATTTATGTTAAGTTGGGTTAGGTTAGGTTATATAAAATGCAATATTACGTTATGCCGATATGCTATACACAATTGCAAATCCAACCTCTGCAAGTGCTGTAAATATTCGTCGACATCACCTGTTCCATAGATATTAGTCAGCAGTTTGAGCTGAAGATATTCGTCTTCACTTTGGTTCTCATAGATATTAGTCAGCAGTTTGAGCTGTAGATATTCGTCCGACATACAGGCTGGATGGAGTCCTTTTTACCCGCTTCCCAAATCGAAGATGAAATATTATGTTCTTTAAAAATGAATGTTTAGATGGCGACCAGACCACCAGCCATTGGCATTGACCTGGGAACCACCAACTCGTGCGTGGCGGTCTACCAGAACGGCAAGGTGGAAATCATCGCCAACGACCAGGGTAATCGCACCATGCCCTCGTGGGTGGCATTCACAGACACGGAGCGCCTCGTGGGAGAAGCCGCCATGAACCAGGTGGCAAGGAACCACCAAAACACTATTTACGGTGAGAATTTCTTATTAAATTTCAATAACTGATAGTTCATTTTCACTATTTAAGAGAGGAAATCCCCACCGACAACTTTACATTCTTTTACTTTTAAAGCATCACGTCTCTCAGACGATCTTCCCGTTGGTGTTAGTAGCGCTCTGTCAGTAGCCTCTTTCAAGGATAAAACTTTTTAACAAATATTATAATCAATAATTATCAGCCTGAAACACTCATCTACATTAAAAAAATCTTCCGAGAAAAGATACTGGCCGCCAACGGGAAATGAACCCGTGTCCCTCTGATTGCCGGTCAGGAGCTCTGACCACTGAGCTATGGCGGCTTATCTAATACCCGCCAAATAATTCAATATATACTAGTGTTTCATTCGACAATTACTGATTATTACATTTTTCAACTGAAAACAACCAACTTTATTTTTGTGAGAGAGGTATTGTTAGTACTAAATCTCCCGCTAGGTGGCGTCGAGACTAATTATGTCTGCATTTATTGCTGAAATACTTTAACTTGTCAAATAAAATAAAACTTTTTTTTCTCTTTCCGACTTCATAATGCTTCATTCCCACCCTCATTCAATCCTTTGCTTTCCCTTGCTCACTTAAATAAATATTGTACATTATTAACTTGAGGAAGAGCTGTGATGATTGGAAACGAATTGAACAAACATCATTTATATTTGGCGGTTCATGTTAATATTATCCTTATACATAATGTACTTATTGGCGTTTTTGGCCTACATGACATTTCCCAGTACCAATACCAATTCTTTTTTCATCAGATGTTAAGCGGCTGATTGGACGCAAATTTGGAGAAGATAATGTCCAGGCAGACATTCAACATTGGCCTTTTGAGGTTGTGAATGATAACACAATACCAAAGATTAAAGTTACGCACCAAGGAAACGAGAGGATTTTCTGCCCCGAAGAGATAAGCGCCATGGTTCTAACGAAGATGAAGGAGACCGCAGAGGCATACCTCGGAATGACTGTCAAGGATGCCGTCATCACCGTGCCTGCCTACTTCAACGATTCCCAGAGACTGGCCACCAAGGACGCAGGAACTATCGCAGGTCTTAATGTACTTCGTATTATTAACGAGCCTACCGCTGCCGCCATTGCTTATGGATTGGAAAAAGAGGAAATAGATAAGCGTAATATTCTCATATATGATTTGGGCGGTGGAACTTTTGACGTAACTATTCTCACTATTGACGCTGGAGTTTTTAAAGTGCTTTCTACAGGTGGAGATACTCATTTGGGAGGTGAAGATTTCGATAGTCAAATGGTCAATCATTTCGTCGAGAACTTTAAAAAGAAATACAACAAAGATCTCACTACTAATAAAAAAGCTCTTAGACGATTAAGAACCGCCTGTGAGCGGGCGAAAAAAATTCTTTCTTCAACCACTCAAACGAGCATTGAGATTGACTCCTTGTACGAGGGTATCGACTACCATACAACAATCACTAGAGCTAAATTTGAGGATTTAAACGCTGAACTCTTCCAGTCCACCCTTGAGCCTGTAATTCAATGTCTCCATGATGCCAATTTGGACAAAGCTAATATCGATGAAGTTGTAATGGTTGGGGGTTCTACCCGCATTCCAAAGGTTCAGAAGCTTCTGCAAGAGTTTTTTAATGGCAAGGAATTGAACAGGTCTATAAACCCCGATGAAGCGGTGGCCTATGGAGCAGCAGTGCAGGCCGCCATCCTTACTGGGGACGATTCTGCAAATGTCATACTCTATGATGTAACCCCGCTTTCCTTGGGAATAGAAACCCAGGGAGGCATAATGAGTACAGTCATAAAACGTAACACTCCAATACCTGCCCAAGAGACAAGAGAAGATTATGTATCCTCTATCGATAACCAAACCACCATCCCCATTGATGTGTATGAGGGTGAGCGGATTTTAGTAAAGGATAATTACTACCTGGGTTGTTTCGATTTGACTAATGTACCCCCTAAGCCCCGCAATGAAGTTAAAATAAGTGTGACCTTTGCCGTGGACGCCAATGGAATACTCACCGTCGCTGCAACGGAAAATATGACCCGACAAAATAAATGTCTGACTATCAAAAACGATAGAGGCCGACTTACCAAAAAAGCTATTAAACGCATGACTTACTTCGCAGAAAAGTTTCGCAAGGAGGATGAGATCATCAGAAAGGCTGTCGCTGCAAAGAACGAGCTGCAGAATTACTGCTACAAAATCAAGGCCGTCCTTATGGACAAAGACCACGGTTTATTTGAGAGTGACCATGCAATGATTTTAGATAAATGTAAAGTGACCATTGATTGGGCGGACTCAGACCAGGTGTTTAAAAAGGAAGACTACGAAAAAAAACACGAGGATTTAGAAGCTGAGTACAAACAGTGTATTACAAATAACTCTGGTATCAAATTTGGTGACACTCTTTTTAGTCCCGAATAAGGTGTATGTATTATGTAAATGAGGAAATTTTAAAATTTCTGTTGTGTCTTTGATTTTATGTGGATTAATTTAAGTTTTGAACTATTTTCTGTTATTATATAATTTTTTTTTATTTTCATTTCAGTAATTTTATTTAAAGTCGTAGGTACAGTACTGTTTGAATTAATGTGTACACAAGTGATCAATTGGAAAAAATAATAAATATTCTTTATTGAGGAAAAAAAATAGAGAAACAATTACAATTATTTTTTTTTAATACCAAGTGTGTCCTCCCTTAAATTTTTTTAACTTCTTGTATACGGTTTGGAATAGAATCAGCAAGTTTTTTTTACAATTTTCTGATATTTGCGTGTTTCTAAACCATATCTGAATTACTCTCTCAATCAGCTTGGTTTTTGTTGTGCTTGACTTGCTTTAACTATAGCCCGCAGATTTTCAATTGGATTAAGATCCGGAGAGTTACCTGGTTATTCAAGGTATGTATTTTTTTGTCTTTGAAATATTAACAATCTTTTAGTGCGTTTTTAAGAGAAACATCCATCTTCAAAAATTAGAAACAAAAAAGCTTTAGTTAAGTTTACCTCTGCAAAAAAACTTTAATTCTAAAAAATTACAAAATTTAACGCATCTGTAGTTTGGTGTGTCTCGTAACTCATTGAATGATTGAACAAGAACACAAAATGGCCGCTATTACAATATGCTGCATACAATTGCGAGAAACAAGATTATTGTGCTAATTATCATGTGTTCACATTAATTCGCACAGTACTATACTTATGTATCATATATACAGGGCTGGGCAAAATACATGCTTTGCTGTAATTGAAATACAAATTACAAAATACTTTTTCGCATGTATTTAAAATACGAAATACAAAATACTTTGAAGTGGTGTATTTGAAATACAAAATACAAAATACAGTATTTTAACCATTTTTTTTATTTCAAATACAAAATACAAATTACAAAATACATTTGGTTTTGGTAGAACCTTTGGTTGCAATAAATTGTCGTAAGTGTACTTATCTAAGGGTGCGTTTCTATAAAAGCAAAGATGAGCAGAGTGAAACAGAGACGTGCAAAAATTGACCCATCATATTGCTTAGAAGACACATCTCATCCTCGCTCCACTTGTAAAGTTTTTTGGTATAGGACAAAGGTGCAGTGGCGTAACTAGCATGGGTGGCACCCGGGGTGGATAGGGCGGGTAACACCCCCCCCCCCCCTATTGACTTTATCAAAAATTGCTCCATCCAGGGAGGGGGTAGGTGGCTAGAGAATTGTGGTCTTGAGGGGTGACACTCGGTCGGGTCCGTCGGACCGCCCCCCCTTCGCTACGCACTTCCCAGGTGTTAGATAATTATTATTTTAATAACAAGACATTTGCATAGTGCAGTTTTGTGTTATTTCACTTCAAATGCGCTCTACTGTAAATAACTTTAAAATAATTTAGTATTCAGCAAATTATTCTCATAGTGCTTGATCTAATACTGTGACACAAAAATGTACAATACAAAGCAATGACAAGTATAATATATAGTGACAGACTAAATCTAGTTTCGGCATCAGTTTCGATTTCGGCAGAAAATCTGCCGAAACCTTCGGCCGCACCGAAACTCTGCGTTTGTGAAATATCGCGCGTCGTTCGGCTGACATCGGGTGAGTTCGTGACTCGTTCGCCAAATTTTTGTTCTAATAAGTAGTTAAAATGTTGGTTAATTTTTAATTTTTTTATTTGTTTTATAACAGTAATGTACCGGTAATAATACCCGCCGCCCAAATTGGGATGCGGGTAAGGGTACCGCTGCCCCAGGAACCATTTATTGCATAATCCACACTTCTTCCATAGGTCACCTTAAGTGGTTCGATACGTTTGGTGTCTTTGTAGGCGTGCCCGGGTTCATGGGGTGAAGTTTGTCCAGGACTTGGGGACTAATGCGTCTATCTGCCTGCTACGTGGTGTGCAGGATCGAGAAAGACTGGTTGAGGGAGGTCTTTTATCATCTCCAGTCGGAATCTCTCGACCTATCGCCTTGTACCGCGGATGGAGAGATGGATTCATACGTCCGTTATGCAAATACACTGACCCCCGGATTCCTACCCATGCTTCATACCTATTTCCTTACAGCATCCCCTTAGATGACATAGGCCATGAGGGAAACTATTTTCCTCAGGGCCTCCTACGTGGAACTACATAATAAAAAAAAAATAATAAATAATTATTTTTTCACATTCATCAATTCTTGTTTTCTTTATTTCATTAAGAATATAGTGATTGTAAACGCAACTAAAATACTCAATTAATGAGGTCCTTCCTTTATAATGTGAGTGTTGATTATTTTCATTTTTTTGTTCCAAGAAGTAGTTAACATGTTTGTTAATTTTTGTTTGTTTTATAGCGGTGATATAAAGAAAAAAAAAAAAAATTTATGAGAAAAACTTTCTTTTTATTACTTTTTTGAAGGTCAGTGAAATATATCATATTAGAATACGTTAACAATAATAATCTAAATGAAAATATGAAAGAGAACAAGACACAGAAAAACAGAAATAGTAATAATAGTAATAATTTTTTACAAGTACTTAAATAATTGTTTATTTCATTTAACACGTGTTAATTGTCTGTATAAGTGTAAAAATAAGCCAAACTTCAGTATACAATAGCTAAAAAAGAATCGGTTTCGGCCAAAACTGAGACAGATACCGAAGATTCAGTTTCGGTTTCGGTAGAAAGTCCTGTTTCGGTCAGACACTAATAATATAATACGATACAAATAGTGTTGCCAACTTATTCTAATATATTGCGCAGGATTCTAACGTTTTTAGTCTATGTATTATCTATGTGAGTTTATTTATCATTATCATTACTAAGATCGCTAAATGTATTTGAAAATGTATTTTGAAGCCATAATTTAAAAAAGTATTTGAAATACAAATTACAAAATACCTCGGCATCGGGTAATTGAAATACCAATTACAAAATACATTTATAGGAAGTAATTGAAATACAAATACAAAATACGTATTTGTATTTCAAATACGTATTTCAATTACAAGTAATTCAAATACTGCCCAGCCCTGCATATATATCACATAATGTTATGATATAATTCGAATGGCCACTTTTGAGACCTCTAACCTATTGTCTGTATTCGATCAAAAGTTTTGACGATCCATTCACTTCAAGTCATGTAATAATATATAGTTGTCCTCTCATAAGCAAAAACATCTGCTTTAGTAGGAAAGTGCATGAAACATTATCTTTATATTATGTAAAATTGTAAAACTATAAATATTAAAAAAAAAAAAAAAAAAAGACCAAGTTATTTTTAGTTTTCTTTGGCATTTCATAAGATTAATATTATGATTATGCATACATTTATTTTTTTATAGTTTTTTTTTTCATTTATTTTTGCACATTCTAAAAATCTCATACACATACACTAAACCTGTATTTTAACATTTTGCAAAAAAAATTGACTTAATAAAAACAATTTATATTTGACTACCTCAAAATACTGATTTTTGGTCTATCTATACAGGGTGTTAAGGGACTTAATTTAACCAGTGATTGTTGCATCCATTAATTACATGAGCAGTTTTTCTTCCAATCTAGACCCCCCCCTCTCCCTCGGTGAGATAAATTTGGGCCAGTTCGTATATTTTTCTAAGTAACGTGAGATTTTGCTGGACCCCCCCCCCTCCCCACGTTTGTGCTCACATAATTAATGGATGCCCCCATTGTCATGATTTGGCGTAAAAAATGTAAATAAATTTTTGGTCTCTGGTGTAGATTTCTTTTTTTTTCAATCAAATCAAACAATTTCTTTTTTCCACATATCGACACTGGTCACTCATCCGAATAACCAACCAATTTCATCCCGCCCCCACTTGTTCAATATTCAATACACTTTGTTTTTTTTTTTTTTTAAATGTCACCAGAGACCAAAATTTCATTTGCGTAAGTACATTTTTTACTCCAAATAATGTCAGAAATCACTGGTTAAAGTAAGTCAAGTTCGTTCCTTAACACACTGTATAAAAATAATAAAAATGTTTATTCATCAATAGATATATTTTTTTTTTACAATAGGTATACATTTTTTCTCTTATTATTGATTCTATTGATGAAAAGGTCACTGCTCAGCTACAATTCAGGATTTCAGCAGTGCCTCAATATATTTTATGAATATAAATGTATAGCTGAAGCCACTGGCAAAGCACGGGCTATGCGCGTTTTTTCTGTAGATTTGTAGAAAAATCAAATTCACGCCGCTCGCCCGTCACCGACATTCTACTTTATATAAATGGAAGATATAACATAAATGTAATGTTGGTGTAGGTTTTAAGAAATAATTCCCTATTAATAAGTTATGCCTTTATTATCTCGATAAAGAATACCTTTTCTGTTCCAATTCGTTGGTCTGATGACCAACAGCAGTATCTCTTATCCACTGGAGAGACAGCGCAATTTAAAACTTTTTAATGCGATTGCTCGAGATTTTTTGGTATCATTTCTAATATTTTGCGCCCACAAAAAAAAAATCATACGTCTAAATTTTAATATGGAGACATACAAACTGACTAAAGCCAATGAATTCACCTATCTTTTGACGATTATCACATATTCATAGGATTTATAATAAAAATATAATAAAATCGTAAACTTCTACTTAATTACTTAAAAATAAAGGAAAATTTGCCAAAATTGGCAGCAGAGCAATCCAAGGTATTTTAAATAGCGCCATATTGTGTCAAAAAGCTCTCCAATGGATATTTGGTTTTTTTTAGACAGTCAAAAAACTAGTTTTTTTTTGCCAGTTTCTTAGACATTTTGTTAAATGTTTTGCTAATTTGGTAAAAAAAAATGCATCAATTGTTTTTGTGTTTAATTCATGGAACTCCAATCAATTTAAAAAAAAAAATAATTTCAATTAAATTTAATAATTATTAAGTTCCGCAAGTATTTTATTTTTGTGACAGCTATTTCAACTTACAAGGCCATTTTCAAACTGTCAAATGTGACAAGAGTTCAAACACTTATCACGTGTTTTTCCTAATCTTATATGCAACGAAAGAACATAAAAATATTATAATGCTTTAAAACTGCTACTTTTTGTGAAGGAAGTTTTTTTACCCACTAATTATGATTTTAAAATAAAAATATACCTACTTAATTGTTTTCATTCAATTTTTATTTTCATCCAAGTTCACAACCCGTCATCTCCCTTCTTTGCGCCGCCCATAGATGTCACCGGTGGCTGATATTTTTCCTATCCCAACAAGCCGATGGTAATAATTAACATTTTTACAGGATGGCTGCCAACTGCATGGCGCTCATTAGCCAAACAAATTCTCAGAAATAAACATAATGGTACAACTTAAAACGTTCCGCCAAATGTGTGGAGGGGTAGTTTGTGCGTTGGAAGTTCGAGTTGGAAGGTTTGAGTTTGAGTTGGGTCGGGATCGCCTTCGAGGCGAACGCGAAATAATTCTCCTCACGGCCTGTGTCATCTTTGGGGAAGCTGTGTGAAGGTTCTTTTAAGGGAAAGGAAGTTGGTCATCCCGAGTGGTTCGCTACGTTTGGTGACTTAGCAGTGGTGCCCGGGTTCATGGGGTTAGGTTTGGAAGCGTCTGCCCACCGGCTGCATGACAGGCCAGATCGGGAGAGAAAAGTTGAGGGAGTCCCTTTGACTTATCCAGCCATATTCTCTCGTAACATCGCCTCGCACTGCAGAGGGAGGGATGGATACTTCCGTCACTCCTGGACACACTGAACCCCAGTTTCCTACCCACGCCTCATACCCTTTTCCTTTCCAGACTTCCTTTCCTAAGAATACCCTCCACACAGCATCCCCAAAGATGACCTTGGCCTTGGGGGGAATTATTTTCCTCAGGACCTCCTGTATCCCCGGCGATGCCCGGGCTTGACACAGAGTTTTAGAAATCAAATGTAGACAGTGACTTTCCTCTTGTTTTGAAGGTCGCATGTGCAAAATTTCATCAACCTCGGCATAAAACTGTAGATTTGCATACAAATCAAATCCACACCGCCCGCTTGCCAGCCCCCTCGTCCACCACATACAGACATTCTCCTTTATACTTCAACAAATTTACACAAAATCTTGACAAATTATTTATTTAAACCTTCCTCATGTATCACTCTATCTATTGGTGAAAACCGCATGAAAATCCGTTCGGTAGGTTTTGAGTTTATCGCGAAGAGACAGACGCGGCGGAGGACTTAATTTATAATATGTAGAGATTTTAAATCACAGGGAAAAAGTTTTTCCTACTAATATAACTATCCCCACGGCAATAGAATAAATGTAGAAATAACATATTATCACTACAGCAAACAAACTTAGAAAATCTATTTACTTCTTTAGACAAACTCGCAACTTTCTTAACTTGAACCAACTAAAAACAATTTACTACGCACTATTTCAATTTCTAATCAAGTATGGTATCATAGCCTGGGGAGGAGCAAACGCTGCCGCCATTGATCCGATCTTTAAAGCCCAGAAACTAATTATAAAGATTATTCTAAAACTACCGATCACAAGCAGTTCGGATGAAATCTTCAGGAGAATCGGTGTTTTGGACATTAGGCAACTTTATGCCAAAAATATACTAACTTATCTATTCAAACATAGAATTGTTTTTGACAATATCCAAATTTTTCCAGATACGAAAACTAAAGGGCACAATCTCTTACTCATCCCTTTCGCCAAAACAACGTTGGGTTAAAGAAACTTCAGGTACTTTGCAACAAAACTTTATAATACACTTCCACTGACCATTAGACAGCACACTAAATACGTAAAATACAAATTCAGATATCAAGTCTTGGATCACTATCAAAGACAGATCATATATTAACAATTATTATTTTTTAATTGATAAACTAATGTTTCAGACAAGATTTGTATGCATAGCACAACGGGTGACAATTATTATAAGCAAAAATTATTAACCTGAAACACTCATCTACATTGAAAAAATCTCCCGAGAAAAGATACATGCCGCCGACGGGACTTGAACCCGCGTCCTTCTGAATTCCGGTCAAATTCTCTGACCACTAAGCTACGTCGGCTTTTCTTCTACCCGCCAAATTATTCAATACATACTAGTGTTTCATTGAACAATTACTGCTTATTACATTTTTCCACCTGCAAACAACCAACTTTATTTATATGAGAAAGGCATTGTTAGTGCTAAATTTCTCACTAGGTGGCGTCGAGACAAATTATGTGTACATTTTTTGGTGAAATACTTAAACTCGTCAAATATTAATTATTATTTTTTTAATTGATAAACTTATGTTTAAGACAAGATTTTTATGCATAGCACAAAGTGTAACAATTATCTATTATAAGCAATAATTATTGACCTGAAACACTAGTATACATAGAATAATATGGCGGGTAGGAAATGTCCGACGTAGCTTAGTGCCTTTGATAAGTCCCGTTGGCGGCATGTATCTTTTCTCAGAAGATTTTTTCAATGTAGATGAGTGTTTCAGGTTAATAATTATTGCTTATAATAATATATGAACAATATTTTAAAACCTTCTAACGTATGCTTTCCCATCGGTACGATGCTGATTGTCCTTGTACTTTTACTTAAAATTTAAATAACATTGTTGTTGTTATCCTTATTTTTGTGTTAAACTACTTATGTTGAAATGCGCCTGCTCTCAACCCAGGAATTCCTAGTGAGACAGGCACAGCGCAACCACCTATGTAATTTAATAAATAAAGATTACAATGAAAAAAAAATACAAAAATTTACAAACACGAGATACAATAATTAATGTAAATTGGTTTTTACAACTGCGCCGAATGCGTTTCAAAATAGAAATACTACAAGATGTTGTAAACAGTAAAAACACTCTTAATGGGTTTTGGCTTTCTATCAATTCGCTTTCCGGAAATCGCAATAAAAAAGCTCGAGGAAATGAAATAATAGATGTGGATAATAAATCAGTGGGATAAGTACCGCATGTGTTTACCAAAAACAAAGCTATGAATATAAGAAATAAAATTAACAAGAAACATTCGAGAATAAATCGATTGTACTTGTATTAGAAAATCATTTATTGGATAACCAACACCTCTGCCAAAGATCACCTCAAGTGGTTCGCTACGTTTGGTGATTTTGAGGGGGTGCACGGGTTCATAGTGTGAGGTTAGTTTAGGTCTTGGGGTCTTGGCAGCAGATGCGTCTTCCCATCTAATGCGTAGCGGGCCGGATCGAAAGACTGGTTGAGGAGGTTCCAGCCAGAATCCCTTGAAAGGATGGATTTATACGTCCGTCACTCCTGGACACACTATCCACCCCTCTTATCTATTTCCTTCCCAAAACTTCCTATTCTTTCTTTCCTCCACACAGCATCCCCTAAGATGACATAGGCCCTGAGGAAAATTATTTTCCAACAAAACCATTTATTGGATGACCAAAACCTCTGCCATAGATCACCTCAAGTGGTTCGCTACGTTTGGTGACTTAGAAGTGTGCCCAGTGTGCCCTGGTTCATGGCGTGAGGTTTGTCTAGATCTTCGCGGTGGATGCATTTGCCCACTTAGTGTGTGGCGGGCTGGATTTGGACAGACTGTTGAGGGAGTCCTTTTAAATTCTCCAAACGGATTCTTTCGACCCTTCGCCTGCATGGGGGAGATGGATTCATACGCGCGTCACTCCTGGACACCTCTCATATGTTTTTGTTTCCATAAAACGACCCTCCACACAGCATCCCCAAACATAACATAAGCAAAGGGATTTTTTTCCTGAGAGATGAAAAGCTAATTTAATTTATTTTTTTTACAAAAACTGCGTTTTACATAAAACAAGTAGGTAAGTTATTACGAAAATAGTGTCAGCCGGTGTTCAACGAGCGATTGACATTTCACCCCTGGTAAGCTAAGGGTTAAACTGTAGCATTTATTTTTACGTACATTTAAAAAAAATAGTTTGCAGTTCACATGCGGTAGAAGCGAAACCTTCAGAAAACTAAATTTACCGATTATCTCATTCTCTCGCAAGCTAAAGACGCATCCTATAGATGTGTACGTGTTTGTCTCTTTTTAGTGTCGCTATTTTTGTTTAATCGAATTTCAAAAACACAACTGTGCTAAAAAAAATTTCACTTCACAAATAACGTGTACGCAAGAACTCATAAATTGAATTTTTCTTTTATCATTTTAACATTCTGTGTTCTCTAATTTTCAGCATGAAAAACTTGCAATAACCTTCCCACCATATCACGCGAGTTATGAGTAGATATTAGAGGGAAATGTAGAACAGGTGAACCAGTTTCGTTTTAATGGGAATAAATGGGTTTACATTATTTTTGCATACAGAACTGAATCCATTTTGTTCCTGTGCACTAGAAACCTCGGAAAATGTTTACTTGATAATAAGTTGATTTAGGTACTGTGTAGATAGTTGGGAATAATTTATTAGCTAACCAGCGAGTTCCCGGCATGCGCTGCTATGCCACTTAATAAAAAAATTGTTTTTCCCTGCGTGTCTTTTCCCATTCATCCCGTTTCCCTTTCGCCTCCCCTTCTTCTCCCTCATCCCCTTCCCCTCACGCGTTCCCACTCCCCTCTCCCGTTTCCCCCGTCCCGCGAACCCCCTCCCGATTTCCCTTCCCCCTCCCGCATTCCATACATTCAGTCCCGGTACATTCCGCTTTCAAACAGCTTGCGTGTCACCTATTGCAATTTTTTATACAAATTTCATAATGCCAGAGGTCACCAGTACCTATATATATATACAGAAACCTTCGCAGGCGTGCTCACAACAACTCACCAAAGTTTCCTCGCTATCGGATGAACGGTTTAGAAACGCCTAATTTCATGGTGCCAGAACTCACTATTTTATACAGAAACAATGCATCGCAGGCATGCACACATCAAATCCCCAAAGTTTCATCGCAATCGGATGAACGGTTTAGAAACGTCTAATTTCATGATGCCAGAACTCACTACTGTATATAGAAACCATCGCAGGCATGCACACACCATATCCCCAAAGTTTCATCGCAATCGGATGAACGGTTTAGAAACGCCTGATTTCATAGTGCCAGAACTCACTATTTTATACAGAAACCACGTATCGCAGGCATGCACACATCAAATCCCCAAAGTTTCATAGCAATCGGATGAACGGTTTAGAAACGTCTAATTTTATGATGCCAGAACTCAATATTGTATATAGAAACCATCGCAGGCATAAACACACCAAATCCCCAAAGTTTCATCGCAATCGGAAGAACGGTTTAGAAACGTCTAATTTCATGATGCCAGAACTCACTATTGTATATAGAAACCATCGAAGGCATGCACACATCAAATCCCCAAAGTTCCATCGCAATCGGATGAACGGTTTAGAAACGTCTAACTCCATGATGCCAGAAATCATTATTTTATATAGAAACCAGCGCAGGCATGCACACATCAAATCCCCAAAGTTTCATCACAATCGGATGAATGGTTTAGCAACGCATAGACATTTCATACACTCACATGCTGTAGGTATGAAATCCCTGATGCAATGTACGATCGTGTCACGAATGTGGAAATTCACAAAGAGTGCAAGGGACATTTAGATCTAACTAGGTTTGGGTATGTAGAGCGAAGGAACGTAAAAAGAAGTGTATGCAGAATATATGACACGAATGTAAATGGTAGAAGAATTGGGAGACGCCCGAGTAAGACATGTCATGATCAAGTGAACCAAATACTTAAGTAGGCTCATGTGAAGAATCAAAATAAAAGAAGGGCATGTAGGTATGAGACGGTGTGTAAATGTGAATGAACACAAGAAAATTCTCGAAATCCGGTTTGTGTTTCCGCAAAGTTCAAAAAAGTCATAAATAAAATTATTAATAACGGTAGGTGCTACAGCAATTAACAGTTTAAAACACGCAATTATTTTTTTTGCAGGTAAACCAACACGGAAATGGAGGCAATGAACTCTCCCGTACTTATTCATTATTCTACTTTTTATTTTTTTTTACATTCGCTCCACAGGAGGCTCTGAGGAAAATAATTCCCTTCGGGGCCTAAATCATCTTTGAGGATGCAGTGTGTGTCTTTTTTTTTTTTTACAGAGAATACCGCACAAGAATCTCAACTGCTCCCGTCTGGAGCCAGTAAGACTATGGCATCCCCAATTGGGGTATGTTGTGAGGCTGAAGGTAGTGGGGAGGGGAAGGAGGTGGGGAGGAGGAAGGTTGGGAAGTACCTGGCTATTCAGATCTGGTCACCAAACACGGCTAAAGCCATTTTCAAGCAACGCTTCAATTCTGAATGGTGGTCTTACACCAGGGCGATACTGATAGTATCTTCCACTCTGGAACGTGCCGCAAATATACTATATATTATTTTAAATGAATTAATTGTGAAATAACACAAATTAATCAAATAAAATTTATTTGCGCACGCCGGGTTCGAACCCGCGACCTCCGGATTGTGAGTCAAGAGTCTTAGCCACTGGACTACGGAGGTCGTCAATTAGTCTTTTGAGGAAAGGAAGGAGAGAAAGGAAAAGGGTATGAGGGGTGGTTAGTGATCTGGGGCTCAGTTTCTCCAGGAGTGACGGCTGTTTGAATCCACCCCTCCCACTGCAGTGCAAGGCGATGTTCCGAGAGTCCTGCTGGAGAGGTCTAAAGGTCTTCTCCAACAAGTGTCTCCCGATCCGGCCTGCCACCGGACAAACCTCACCTCATGAACCTGGGCACCCCTGTTAAGTCACCAACCGCGTAGCGAACCACTTGGGGTAGTTTAATCAAAAGGTATAGATAATATCCAGTACGGATATGTGCTATTTTTGTTTTAAATTATAAAACATAGGTAAATAAAGAAATCAATTTTTATTGATATTATACACAATTTTAGATTTTTTGTGAGTTAATTATTTATTTATTTATTTGGAATTTCACGCCCGGCTGGGCTTTTACATACATTATTTTTAAAACAAAGAACATCTAAATCTAAATGTGCATAACAAAATAAAAAAACAAAATCATAAACAAAACAAAAACAAAATCAAAATCGAAATCGAAATAGAAATCGAAATCCAAATCCAAATCAAAATCAAAATCAGAAGAAGAGCTATGCAGTTGGAATTATTAAATTTGTGGTTCTTCTTTCTGATATAAATTTTACTATGACTTGTTTATATTTAGTGAATGATGTGTTAAATATGTCAACAACATCTTTATAGTCATTAGCCAAATTTTGTATACGGCGAACAGGGGTATACAATTGTGATTCTGTGTTGGATTTGTCACAATAGAATGGTAGATAGTGCCTCGATGTTGAATTGCGAGGTATATGGAAAGAAATCAAGTATAATAATTCTGGGCTGTCAATTATTGAATTTATGATTTTATGTAAACATGTTAGGTCATATACTATTCTACGTTCGGATAATTTTAATAAATTAAGTTGACATAGTAGATAATCATAGTTGATACACTCCCTTGTAATACCCATTCTGAAATTAATATATCTTAAAAATTTATTTTGAATTCTTTCTATCGTGAGTGAATGACTAGCATAACTAGGTGCCCATACTGTCGAGTTGTACTCGATTTGACTCCTAACCAATGACATGTACAATTTTTTAATGGTTTGAATATTTTTAAATTGGCTGCAAATTCTTATCACAAAACCCAACATTTTCAAAGCTTTATTTGATGTAATTTCAATATGATTTATAAATTTCAGTTTTTGATCAAAGTTTACACCTAAAATTTAAAAAATAATCGTACCCTACCTACTAAGTTAATATAATAAAAAATAAATAAATACAACAAATTTTTAATTTTTCGAAGAAAACTTCTTCGAAAAGGTTTTCACTTTGTGACGGCATTATTTATTTTAATAAAAAGACAAATAACTTTGTTTACATCACTTTTATTGTATACGTTTATAGTAGTATACGTTTGATCCTGATGAAGTAAACATTATTTACGAAACATGTTGATTGTGTACCAATAAAAGTGATGTAAACAAAGTTATTTGTCTTTTTATTAAAATAAATTTTTATTAACCACCTAAAACGGTCAGACAAGTTTTTAGATTTTCACGGCCAAAAGCATTTTCGTTGTTAGTTTTTGGGGTGTTATGCCGTGTTGCGCTACCTCCTACTATAGCCGACGTTTAGGACAGCGTTGCAGTGTCCATCATCAGAGCAGATCCGGTAGACACATCGTCGGATCTACCGGATCTGCCCTGATGATGGACACTGCAACGCTGTCCGAAACGTCGGCTATAGTAGGAGGTAGCGCAACACGGCATAACACCCTAAAAACTAACAACGTAAACCTAAAACGGTCGTTTGTAATTTGCGTTTACGCCCTTCAAAACCCTTTTTTGTAATTTTTTTTAAATTACTAATTATTATTTTATTATTGGGCAACTGCCCAAAATTTAAAGAAATACAAACAATAAAATACCTTGGAATAATTATAGAACAAAACTTAAATTGGAATTTCCAAGTGGAAAATGTGAGCAACAAATTAAAAAAACACTAACCTATTTTTTCAAAACAATAAGGAACATTTTAGATAAAGAACAGCTAATTAAAATCTATTACGCATTAGCCCAATCTCATCTACAATATGGTCTTATAGGATGGGGAAGCTCGTGCAATTCCAATATAAAACCAGTCCTCATAGCACAAAGGGCAATTTTGAAAATTATACTCATCAGAACCCCTACAGACTATGTTTTTAAAGCAGCGCTGAATTTAATGTCACTTAAACAATTATATACAAAAGATATTCTAATGTAGGCATTCAAAAACCAGGATAAATAACTTTACACAGATAAACTCGAGCCGTTTCACAAGATCTACATTACTGCATGCGTTCAACTAACCTACAACTAAAACGACATTTGGACAAAGAAATATGCAATACTTCTCTATAAAATTATTGAATTTACTCCTTCTTGCAATAAAAACAATAAAAAATAACCGACTTCAAAAGAAACATAAAAATATGGATTATGGACATGGGAAGGATGAATATACCTAGATACAATTTTGCAACCTAAAAAAGATTAATGCTTGTATTATACTTTATTTTAGATTCAACTTTACAATTTTCATCTGTAATATTTTAACATAGGTATTTACTTATATTCAAACAAAAAAACTTGTACAATGTGTCCTTAGAACGGGGTACCCCAGTAAGGACACATTTTTCTCTTAAAAAATTTAAAACAAAGAAAGAAAAAAAAACTTTTTTTTAATAATTATCATTAACTCTACAATCATGAAAAATTTATTTCTTTAATTACCTTTATTTTATAACTAGCTTTTACCCACGGCTTCGCTCGCATAGTATTCGTGGGAAATTACTGGCATAATTATTGGCATAATTGTTATTGTTCTTGCTATTTTGTCTAATAGAAAATAATTATGGTTTAATAGAAAATTTCAAAATTTGAGAATGACATTACGCAAATAAAAATTCTATTTTAGAAAATATTTAAATTATAGAAATAGAAATTTATTTTAAGTACCTACCTACTCCCTTTATTAGTATTTTATTCATATTTGAATCCAGAGTAACCTAAAAAAATAAGAAAATGACAGTCCACTTCAAACGCTATGCTTTATAGCAACGTTATGCTTTTTGTTCGGAGAATAAACATTTTTAGAGATATGTAGATATTAACTACGACGCCAAAAAAGTACTCTTTTTAATCACAACAAAGCACTCTTTTAAAGCCTAAAATTAAAAAAAAAACATTGTTTCCAAGGTAACATTTTGTTTGACGTTTGTAATAACTCGATTTTGTTAGGGACAGAAAACGTTTGATACATAATTTCATAACGCCACAGCTCAATCATAACGCCAGAGCTTACCAATATATAAAGCCGTTGTTACTCGCAAATAATGTAGCTTTCGATTAGTGAAAGAATTTTTAAATTCCATTCGATATTTATTGCGTGAAAGAGTAAGGACCATCCAACCAACCAACCATCCATACAAACTTTCGCATTTATAATATTAGTAAGAAGATTTAAAACACAATTAAATAAATTAGCACACGTCCATACTAGATACTTGATATACCTACATTTTAGTTAAAAACAGTAATTTTTCAGTTTTGTTAAGTTAGTATTTTGACCTCAAATCCAAAATGAAGTTTTGTATGGAAATGGCTCTGCAGCCGTTCCCGTAAGTCCCATGTACATACAAACTGGCGACACACAAACATAATAATTTATAGCAGTAATTCCCGTTTAGCGGTGGCGGTTGCGGGTTGCGGGACATTTTTATCTTCAACAATAAATCAAAACGACTGTGCATTTAATTACGTTTTAACCACAGAGCTGAGATTGGCTGCCGTGGAGGTTTGTAAAGTGGGAGGAAAATGGGGGAGGAAGGAGAATGGAAAGAGGATGGTTAGGAAGCATGTAGATACCTAAGTGAAAAGTTAAAATTATTGTTTTTATGCGATAGAAGATCAATTTGAGAGGCGGATATGGATGCCGCCGCCCTTGAAATTATTTATTGGATAACCAACACCCCTGCCAAAGGTCACCCCAAGTGGTTGGCTACGTATGGTGACTTAGTAGAATACCTGAAGGTACATTATGAGGCCCTTTACTATTATTCATATCCATCGTCCAATTGATTAGTCAGACATCTCAGAAAAATCTAAACTTGAGTTGATTATGCAGTTACAACATGTAAATGTTTATCCTATATCTGGTACAACATTCAGATTACCCATAAACCTCAACAAATTTTGATTTATATATTTTTTAACATGAGCAACACACAGGAGGCCATGAGGAAATAATTTAATCTTTGGGCTATGTGGAGGATTTTTTTAGGAAAGGAAGGAGAGGAGAGTTATTGGAAGGAAAAGGGTTTAAGGGGTGGGTAGGAATTTGAATCAGTGTGTCCCGGTCATCCGACTCCGAGAACTAGACAAACCTCACCCCATGAACTCGGGCAACCCTGCTAAATTACCAAACGTAGCGAACCACTTGGGGTGACCTATGGCAGAGGTGTTGGTTATCCAATAAAGGTTCCCAGGGCAGAAGTACCCATTCCTGCCTCCCAAATTAATTATAAAGCAAAAAAAAACTTGCAGTAAATTAAATAAAATTTCTATGTGAGGAGCTAACGTGAAAAAAATCAAGAGTGTGCAATTCACACGCGTTAGAAGTAAAACCTTCAAAAAACTAAAGTAGACAAGAGTGGGAAGGCTACGAAGAATCGCACAAAGAGGAGACCGATTACAATCTCATTCTCTCGCAGGTTAAATCATATAAATGTGTTTGTGTTTGTCTATTTTTAGTGTCACTATTTTTCGTCTCATCGAGTTTCAAACACACTTAAAAAAATATACACAACAATAATAAATACCACAAATAATATCTTACATAACATTATAAATGTCACTAATAAGGAGTCATACAGAATACAATTCCACGGTTTGGTCCCCAAATTATGAGGTTCATTCACATGCGATTGAAAGAATCCAAAATAAATTTTTAAGTTATGTAAATTTTAAAATGGGGATTCCTATAACGTTCATTAAATGATAACGTTCTCTGTTCATTAAATTTAATAACATTATCTAATCGTAGAATCATTTCCGATTTAATTTGTTTGTATAAAATCATTTATTCAACGTTTGATACCCCTGATTTATTATATATAATCTCTTTTCATACTCCAGGCAGGTCATTTACAAGACAGTACCTACCATATTATTGCAGCAATTCTACATCAACGTCCCAATATTACACTCCTATGCGACGGATTCAACAGCTAGGAGACAAATACTTCGATGTATACTTTATTGAAGTTTTTTAATCATGTAGGGGAATACTTTGATAAAGCTGTTTAAATTTAAATTGACTAACACATTAACAGTATTTTTTCGGCTGAAAGAAAAAATATATTTTGGATTTTTTATATTTTGTACCTACATACTGTGTGGATCAAATTCGATAATATTTTTATTTTATGTTTATTTTTGTGCAAGTGTTTTAAACAGTCGTTTCCTGCACTATATACGAGTGTAATTTCGTAAATATTGTTTTATATATTAGTAAAAGCCTAAATAGGCGTAAATAAATAAATAAATAACTCGAGACCTTTCTTAATTTGGGGTCAGAATACTCTGTCATATCTGTAGTGAAAATAACATGAGCGGAATTCCTTCGTGAATTGACTGTCTGGCGGTTATAAGCTCTAGGGATGTGTCTACAAATAGCTGCAGAGGAAGGACGAGACAAAGTAAAGAGATTCCAAAGGATATATCGGGATATACGCACTGCGCAAGGAACTAACTACGATGCGGACATCTATACTAACAAAGCTTTCAGGAATTTTCATGAGAAATTTTCATGAAACTCTCCAGGACTATAATCATAATACACGGTTTCCGGTAACTCGTGGTACAAGCGGGAATTTGGTGAATGTCCGTCATAATATATATAGTGAACCAAAAAAAGCTATTTTTTTTCGATCAGAACATTTGATTTTTTTTTTTCCATTTTTGGGAAGCGAATTTTTTCACAGGAGGCTTTGAAGAAAAATAAATCTTTCAGGGTCTACATTATCTTTGGGGATGCTGTGTGGAGCGTCTTTTTAGGGAAAGGAAGGAGAGGAAGTTCTGAGAAGGAAAAATCACAAGTGTGCAGTTCACACGCGGTAGACGTGAAATCTTCAGAAAACTAAAGTAGATAAGAATAGGGAGGCTACGAAGCACCTCACAAAGAGGAGACCGATTATTCTATCTCATTCTCTCGCAAGCTAAATCATGTAGATGTGTGTGTTTGTCTCTTTTTAGTGTCGCTTTTTTGTTTCATCGAGTTTCAAATCACAACGGTGTTAAAAAAAATTCACTTCAAAAAGGTACGAGGGGTGGGTAGGAATCTGGGTGGCCAATCTCTCCCGATCCAGCCCTACACGCAGTATTCGCTGTAAACGAGTTCGCCGTGAAGACCTAGACAAGCCTCACCCCATGAACCCGGCCACCCCTGCAAAGTCACCAAACGTAGTAGCGAACTACTTGGGATGACCTGAGGCAGTGATTTTGATTATAATACAAATGATTCCCGGGGCGGCGGTACCCAAAAGCTGCCCAAATTGTGCAAAGGATTAAAAAAACTTTTGGAGCCAGGTCTACGCTTCGACGCATTTTAAAAACATCAAAAAGCTGATATAAAGCCTCTACCGATTTATTTAAAAATTGTTCTAAAAAATTCCAAATTAAATCGAAAAAAAAAAGCTCAAATCAAAAAAGTTATACCACAAAATCGGCCCCAAGTGTGATGTAGGTTCACAGTTTCCAGTTAGTAGGTACTACGAGTTTCCCGACACCGTGTATATCTTACTAATATTATAAATGCGAAGGTTTGTACGGATGGTTGGTTGGATGGTCCTTACTCTTTCACGCAATAAATATCGAATGGAATTTATAAATTCTTTCACTAATCGAAAGCTACTTTATTTGCGAGTAACAGGGGCTATATATATTGGTAAGCTCTGGCGTTATGAATAAGCTGTGGCGTTATGAAATTATCTATTATAGGTTTATTGGCAAAGCGTGTTACTAAGTAAATGTTTGAAGTGAGCTGTCAATATTATTTCTTTGATAGCGAAAATTCAAATATTAGTATTCTAATATGAATATTTAGTGTAGGTAGATACAAATATAAAATAGGTACTTATCTATATTTTGACCTAAGCCAACAGCTATACTAATATTATGAATGCGAAACGGAGCGTATTTGATTGTTGAACCACGAAAAATCACGCGATATTATGTTAGTAAATCTAGCTAGTTACTAGTTAGTAAATGAACATTTTCTTGAAAATGGAAAAAAGTGCAGACACTTGAAAAATCACGAAATCTGACTTTACTTGTGCAGATTATTAGCACTTAGATATATTAATAAAAAAAAACACAATTCAAAGTCAGAGTTCATTGAACCAGAGTTACACACTCACAAACAGACCAACAGCCGAAAATGGAATGTTTGTGATGATTGTGATTGCATACTTTCGGGGAAGTTAAATGTTTTATTGGATTGTAGGTAAGATTGGGTGAGCTGAAAGTTTTCTAAATGATTTTGTAATGAATATGGGAAACCGAGTGATGCCATCTGTTTGGTTTTGAAATGAGAATATGCTTAGTTCCTACCGGGATGTCATTTATCCAGTTACTACCTTCCCTAACCATTACCTTGCCGGAAAAGTATTGGAAATTTGGAACAAAGGCAAGAAAAATAGTGAAAAATTCAAATGCATTTGTTTTGAAAACAGGAGAAGATTTAGAACTACCTTTGAAGCAAGTTGTTGGTGTTTTTCGTGTACATAATCCTGTTTTTAACTAAAAAATAAGGAATTTGACTATCTCGGAAGTAAATAATATAGTCCAGTAACTTTGTCGCCTGAATGTATGGGGTAGTATGCGTTAAATCCGGTAGTTATGATTTTTTGCAGGCTTGTTTATAATGTTGGCCTAATGAATAATCCAAGTTTTTGACCTCGACTGCCGAACGCAACATTGTCAAAAATCGAAAAAACCGCGAAAAAATCGTTATTTTTTAAAATTTTGGCGATTATAACCCTAAAGGACTAGTTTTTTAAAAAACTTTTTTATGACGTTTTTAAAGTAAACTAAATTTGCTACAAAATGATACTATAACTGTCTCTGTAGACTCAATAGTTTTTTGAGATTAAGCCTTTCAAAGTTTGTGACCTCGAGCGCAAACCGCGAAAAAAACGTTATTTTTTTCAAATTTTGGTGATTATAACCCTAAAGGACTAGTTTTAGAAAAAACTTTTCTAAAATGTTTTTAAAGTAAACTAAATTTGCTACAATATGATACTAGAATTGTCTCTGAAGACCCAATAGTTTCCGAGATTAAGCCTTTCAACATTTATCATTTTTTTCGAACTTGGCAATTTTTTACAATTCTGTCTTTCTGAATGAATTTTGACCCTGATTATTCTATCGAAGCCCTGTACTTTTATGATGGGGTCATGATGTATAAGCTAAGATACGAATAATGAAGTAAAAAAGATAAAAAACAAAGTATTTTCTTTTTATTTTTTTATTTATCTAAAAAAAGATAGGTACAACAAAAGTTAATAAGTTTATTTGTTAGGAAACTGAGTAATATTCAAAATCAAAAAATTAAATTAATTTAGCCCTCTTGGAAGGTCCCGGTTGAGGTTCGTCCGTATCTGGATCGACGTATTGGGATGGCATATCCCCATCAGCATCAGGAGATGGTGATGAATCGTCGACGTCTTGTGCCCACAAGTCATCCTCCATTTCGACATCGGACAGATCGTCGCCTTCTGGGATATGTATTACTTCAACATCGGGTATATTGTCACAAGAGGCCCCGCTACAGTGCCTGCAGACTGATGAGCATTTTAATCCTGCCTTCCTGCAGCTGCACGCGTTCCCACAACCCTTCGTGCAGCCGCAAGAAATCATCCGCAAGAGGTGTTGTGGGGCTGCATCTCTGGTCATCATTTTAGGGTTAAGGCCTTGTGGCGTGGATATCCACCCCTAGGAGAGAGGGTTCAGTGTGACTCCCAACCACGCCTGAACCTGTAAGAAGATTGTACATGAGAATAGAAAATGATGAATGATATGTAACTGATGCAAGGACATATTTTTACATGATGGTATGTACGCAAGGAGTGAAAACGAGCCTACTACACGAGACTGCTCGATTTCACTCCTTGCGGACATTCCATCAGGTAAAAATTTGTCCTTGCATCAGTTACATGTCATTCATCATTTTCTATTCTCATGTACAATCTTCTTACGGGTTCAGGCGTGGTTGGGAGTCACACTGAACCCTCTCTCCTGGTGATGGATATCCACGCCACAAGGCCTCAACCCCAAAATGATGACCAGAGATGCAGCCCCACAACACCTCTTGCGGATGATTTCTTGCGGCTGCACAAAGGGGTTGTGGGAACGCGTGCAGCTGCAGGAAGGCAGGATTAAAATGCTCATCAGTCTGCAGGCACTGTAGCGGGGCCTCTTGTGACAATATACCCGATGTTGAAGTAATACATATCCCAGAAGGCGACGATCTGTGCGATGTCGAAATGGAGGATGACTTGTGGGCACAAGACGTCGACGATTCATCACCATCTCCTGATGCTGATGGGGATATGCCATCCCAATACGTCGATCCAGATACGGACGAACCTCAACCGGGACCTTCCAAGAGAGCTAAATTAATTTAATTTTTTGATTTTGAATATTACTCAGTTTCCTAACAAATAAACTTATTAACTTTTTCAAACTTCGCAAAATTACTTTGTGGCATCATTAATTATTATATAATGAATAACAGATCTATAAATAATAAATAATTTTTATATTTAATTTTGTATAACTATTTTTATGATTTTTAAGCAATTAATCACCTCTACTTTTTAATATTTTGTCTGTGTTATAGTTTATTCTAATTTGTCTATACTTGTTTGTAATTTATTTTTCTTTATATTAACATATCCTGATGAAGATAACATTGTTATCAAAACATGTAGATATTGTTTATAATATAGTGGTTTATACAAAGTGATCTGTTATTCATTATATTATTAACTTTTGTTGTACTTATCTTTTTTTAAATAAATAAAATAATAAAAAGAAAATACTTTGTTTTTATATCTTTTTTACTTCATTATTCGTAGCTTAGCTTATACATCATCATCACATCATAAAAGTACAGGGCTTTGATAGAATAATCAGGGTCAAAATTCATTCAGAAAGACAGAATTGCAAAAAATTGCGAAGTTCGAAAAAAATGATAAATTTTGAAAGGCTTAATCTCGGAAACTATTGGGTCTACAGAGACAATTCTAGTATCATATTGTAGTAAATTTAGTCTTCTTTAAAAACATTTCAGAAAAGTTTTTTATAAAACTAGCCCTTTAGGGTTATAATCGCCAAAATTTGAAAAAAAAAACGTTTTTTTCGCGGTTTGCGCTCGAGGTCACAAACTTTGAAAGGCTTAATCTAAAAAACTATTAGGTTTACAGAGACAGTTATAGTATCATTTTGTAGCAAATTTAGTTTACTAGTCCTTTAAAAAACTAGTCCTTTAGGGTTATAATCGCCAAAATTTGAAAAAATAACGATTTTTTCGCGGTTTTTTCCATTTTTGACAAAGTTGCGTTCGGCGGTCGAGGTTAAAAACTTGGATTATTCATTAGGCCAACATTATAAACAAGCCTGCAAAAAATCAAAACTACCGGATTTAACGCATACTGTGATGTATAAAGTTACTGGACTAATATCGTTTTGTACATATTTGTTTTGTTGTGACGATAATTACCTCGACGTATCGCGATGGAACTATATCTATATTGTGGTTATGTCGTTCGTAGACGGAATATAAAATAGGTACAGTGGTAAGTAATTGGTTATCCTGACAACTGCATTTGTTTTTCCTACACATGTTATCACCCAATTTCAGCAAACACCATTTCATCTCGTTACGTTTTTTAGTATTTACAGTCCATTACAAGTGCATCTGAAACTGTAATTCGTAAGACTCCAGTCTTATATCTACAGCCTGTATGTCGGACGAATTTCTACAGCTCATATGTTGGACAAATATCTATGAACTTCAGAGTGAAGACTAATATCTACAGAGCTAAGGTAGGATAAATATCTATGACGGTCCCAGTGGTGACGAATATCTATGGAGCGTAGGTGGGACTAATATATACAGAGGGCAGCTAAGCAAGAAGTTGTGCGGAAAAGCATAAATTACTTCAATTACGTAATACTAACCTAACCTAACTTAACATAAATTAAGTTTTTTAAACTGCATACGCAAAATTACGTTATGCCAATATGCTATACATAATTGCAAATCCAACCTCTGCCAGTGCTGTAGATAGTCGTCGACATCACCTGTTCCATAGATATTTGTCAACAGTTTGAGCTGTAGATATTCGTCCTTACTTTGGTTCTCATAGATATTAGTCAGCAGTTTGAGCTGCAATTCGTCCTCACTTTGGTTCTCATAGATATTAGTCCGATTTGTTCAGTTTTTTTAATTCCTGTAGATATTAGTAGACGCCTCCTGTTAAAACTAAGAATTGTAAGATTTGCATAACGTCTACTTTCTAAGCTAAATCTATTTGTTGCCTCATCCATATGTTGCATGAATCTCGGATACGTTCCATGCATCCGCACATAGACATACCTAAGGAATTTTTCTGGATTTTTTTCAGCATATTAACATATTTAGTTTGGTGCGGAGTCCACACGCCACTAGCATACTCCAGCTTACTTCTTATGACGCCATCGAACATGGCTATCATTGCATCTGGGTAACAAATGGTGTCAATCTGGATAATTGTTACTCGTGGATGGACCAGCATATCATCACATTAAAAGGTAGAGTTTTTCCCGTCATTATATTGTCCTGGGGTATAAAAAAACCAAATCAAATGTCTAATAACTTAAGTTTTACAGTCCGCTTTAGTTTTGCCATCGGATATTGACTTCGGTCTTAACAATGGTTCATAACCATCCACCTTGTTTACATTATCTGTGTTTTTTTTTGTATGGAAGATAGTAGGAGGGAGGCAGAAAATGGGACTTACCGGGTTTGATGCAGGACATTCCGCAGGCTCCATCGCAGAGGCATTTCTTCTTCTTGCTCTTGCAATCCTCATCTGATGAACACTTCCTTAGACATTTCTGGCCCTGCAGAGAAAATAAGATATTAATATTAAATTTTATAAACGCGCGCCCAACATATGCATAAGATTTACATTTGTCACTTGAGAATGGGTCGTTTCTACGATACGTTCTTGAGTTCAACAGCTCGGCTATGAAACTATTTTCCAGCCTCTTTTTTATTATTTTTATGTGGATACCGCAAAAGCGTCCCCAACTACTCCAGTCTGGAGCTAGTGAGACTATGGCATACCCAATGGGGGTATTTCGTGAGGCTGAAGGTAATGGAAGGATGTGGGTAAGAGGAAGGTGGAAAAGTACCTAACTATTCAGATATAGTCACCAAACACAGCTAAAACCATTTCAAACTACGTTTCAATTCTGAATGATAGTCTTATTGGAAAACCAATATAATTTCAATAAAATCCGTGTATACCTCCCCCTTCACCCTCCCCCGTATGTTATGCATAGAAACCGTAGATTTGATAAATATTTGTACCGATCTGAAGATGGTATTAACAGGCTGAACCCGGTTACGTAACATATAAATTAAGTGGAATTAAGATTTATATTTGTCTTAATATATTATTATCAAAACGGAATTCCACCACAAATTGTCAGTATCAAAAATATAAATATTATAATCAATAATTATCAGCCTGAAACACTCATCTACATTGAAAAAATCTTCAGAGAAAAGATACTGGCCGCAAACGGGAATTGAACCCGTGTCCCTCTGATTGCCGGTCAGGAGCTCTGACCACTGAGCTATTATTTGGCGGGTATTAGATAAGCCGCCATAGCTCAGAGGGACACGGGTTCAATTCCCGTTGGCGGCCAGTATCTTTTCTCGGAAGATTTTTTCAATGTACAATGAGTGTTTCAGGCTGATAATTATTGATTATAATATTTATCTACCCTTTGTGCTATGCATAAAAATCTTGTTTAAACGTTAGTTTATCAATTAAAAATAATAATAAATATTTTATTTTATTTCTTCCTAGTTTTATTTTAATTCATTTCAATGTATTATTTAATTTAATCTATTATTTGAATTTTACATCAATTGTAAAATGGGGCCTCCGCACGGGTAAAGCAATCAGTGAGGCCCACATTAGCTAATTATATTATAAATTTATTGCACCTAATAAATAAATAAAATAAAAAAGGTAGAGCAACGCCTGGTACTTCAAACTTCAACTAGTATATTTACACTATATTTATACACTAAACACAATCCAGTAATTGTTGAATGAAACACTAGTATATATTGAATCATTTGGCGGGTGGGAGATAAGCCGACGTAGCTCAGTTGGTAGAGTAGTTGACCGGATATCAAAAGGACGCGGGTTCAAGTCCCGTCGGCGGCATCTATCTTTTCTCGGAAGATTTTTTCAATGTTGATGAGTGTTTCAGGCTAATAATTATTGCTTATAATAATTGTTACCCTTTGTGCTATGCATAAAAATCTTGTCTTAAACATTAGTTTACCAATTAAAAATAATAATTAATATTTGACAAGTTAAAGTATTCCACCAAAAATGTAGACATAATTTGTCTCGACGCCATCTAGTGGGAGAGTAAGCACTTATAATGCATTTCTCACAAAAAATAAAGTTGGTTGTTTTCAGGTGAAAAAAATGTAATAAGCAGTAATTGTTGAATGAAACACTAGTGTATATTGAATTATTTGGCGGGTGGGAGATAAGCCGACGTAGCTCAGTTGGTAGAGTAGTTGACCGGATATCAAAAGGACGCGGGTTCAAGTCCCGTCGGCGGCATTTATCTTTTCTCGGAAGATTTTTTCAATGTTGATGAGTGTTTCAGGCTAATAATTATTGCTTATAATAATTGTTACCCTTTGTGCTATGCATAAAAATCTTGTCTTAAACATTAGTTTACCAATTAAAAATAATAATTAATATTTGACAAGTTAAAGTATTCCACCAAAAATGTAGACATAATTTGTCTCGACGCCATCTAGTGGGAGAGTAAGCACTTATAATGCATTTCTCACAAAAAATAAAGTTGGTTGTTTTCAGGTGAAAAATATGTAATACGCAGTAATTGTTGAATGAAACACTAGTGTATATTGAATTATTTGGCGGGTGGGAGATAAGCCAACGTAGCTCAGTTGGTAGAGTAGTTGACCGGATATCAAAAGGACGCGGGTTCAAGTCCCGTCGGCGGCATTTATCTTTTCTCGGAAGATTTTTTCAATGTTGATGAGTGTTTCAGGCTAATAATTATTGCTTATAATAATTGTTAAACACAATCCCTTTGATCAAATTTAATCCCATGAATAGTAAGATAAACACCAAGTTGATAAGATGGCAGTAAATTTGTGTGGATTAACAGAATATAGCGGGAGGGTTTCAGATAAAGGAGACTCATGATAATAAACTAGGCTCATGATGAGAGGTATAAAAAGTTGATTGATAAGGGTAGATGAGCGATCAAAGGCCGGGGATCAGGAGAGGGGAAAGAGGAAGAGGAATAAGGGATGATGGGAAGAGATAAATAGCCTCTTCGTATACACAAAGCTATTCTTTCAAAACGAAAACCGTTCTTATACATTACACATGTCTTATCTTTAATATATAAAACAAAGTAGGGTTTAGTTACACCATTTAATAATAATAATAATAATAATTGGATAATTTATAGAGCGCCGTTTTTGTGAAAAATCACCTCAAGGGCGCTGTACAATTTATTCATAATTCTTAGGTTCTATCTAATTTTAATATTTACAAATGGATACAGAAACATACTTACCTGCAGGTCACTTCCGATAAACACTTTAAATAGAAAGTTTGTGCTTGGAGAAGATACGGCTTTGCAAGCGGAGGGTATTATATTTAAAACACTGGACATTGCATTGCTACCCCCATCACTATAAGTATTACATTTTAAAAGATTAGTGGCAAAAGTGGAGTTGATAATATCAAAATATGTATTTTAAAAGACTGGAGAATTTAGGACTCTTTAGGGCTGGAGAATGTTACTGAAATGACCTTTAAAGACGCTTACAAATAGTTTTTTTTTTTTTTTTTTTCTACATTTTTAGGTTAGTTATTTACACAGTGTCGCGGGCATTGAATGTGAAGGTGAAAGAATTTGAGTTTATGGATATGACTGTCTGAAAAGGTGGGTTTTAAGTTTAGCTCTAAATTCTGCCGAGTCTGTGATCGTTCTTAAGTCATGTGGCAGTCCATTCCAGGCTTTAGGTCCCGACACTCCGCATTTATAACTCAAGAACTGCTGGACCGATTTTTATGATCTTTGATTTGTTGGATTTTTCTTCGTCCAGAATAGCAGAATAGCTATTAAAATATCGGAAAAATTAACGAAAAAAATATTATAAATAAAATTCTTTTCCTCATACATTTTGTATGGAACGAATTCTCAGCTTTTGAAAGAGCTGCAGCAATATTGTGTGATAAGTAAAATATTGAGTAGTGAGTGAATTCCAAAAATTTAAAAACGTCAAATGTCAATGCGCTGATTGCTTTGCTTTTGTTCTTAAATATATAATGCTGTACATCTTTTTTACACACTAACCGTCAACAGTCGAAAATGGGACAAACGGTGAACGTACGTCTGCACCCCTCCAAAGTAAAAATACAATTATTATAATAAATCTCTCTCACACGTATAAAGAAAATGAAACGGCATTCCCATAACCACAAAAATTATAAATCCGTACACAACGCCATCTCTGATACTGACAAAAACAAAACACGGACAGTTGCCCATCGATAATTGCTTTATTGTGTAATTTTTACTTCATAAAAAATTGAATTTAATTCATCTAGTAAAGTAACACAGCAGTTATTAATTCTGAGGCGGTAGAAGTTCGCCGGATCAGCTAGTATATTTATACATCTGAAATCCGCTTGCTTTTACACAAATATAAGGGATCATAATTTATTCAAGCCTGCATCGAATAAGTAATTAACCAAAATTCAAGTACAATGACAAGTTCCATGACAGTTGATCTCTCGACAGTTGGCCCACCGGCGTACTTATATATAATATGAAATAAGTTTAGGGAAAATACGGTATACCTACTTAAATAGAATATAACTATGTGTTGTACATAGAGGATGAACCGCCGAATAACAAAAGAATTAAACATATTTTCATTCAAATGCATCAAAGATAAAACTACTTGTCTATATACTGTACTAGCTGTTTCCCGGCATGCTTTGCAATGCCATATTCAAATAAATAAAATGTTACTCCTTGCATGTCCTTTCCCGTGCGTTCCCCTCCAGCGTTCCACTTCCACCTTCCCCGCCACCGCTCTCCTGCTCCCCTGTCCCGCCAACCCCCCTGGCACTTCATTTCTTGACTCCTCGTAGCCGAAACTTTTTTCTAATACTAACATTTTTAAACTCGTGATATCTTTCTAATTAAATATCCGAATTGAAAAATTCAAAAAGTTAAATAAAGGTATTGAAGCTGTCTTGAATATGAAGTAATTTATTTTGATAAGGATTAAAACCAAGATACAAATAAAGAGCCTTTTCAAGCGGCGACATTTTAATTAAATTTTTTAAATAAAATAATACTTATTGTGGCATAACCATAATAGTAAGACATATGCTGTTTCGACCTTTTTTTAAATAATGATGTGTTCTATAAAGTCGTAGTACATTATTTTATTCTATCATCAATAGTTTTCGCAGCGCACGAGATGTAAAGAATAATTTTGGTAATTTTTTTACACCTTGGGTTACATTATTGAAGTTTTAGTAAGGATGCCTATTTTTTTGAAAATATAATATAGTCTATGTTACCCATGGATAGTATAGCTCCCCAACAGCGAAAGAATTTTTCAAATCGGTTCAGTAGTTTCGGAGCCTATTTAATGCAAACAAACAAATCTTACCTCTTTGTGTAGTAGAAGTAGAAGTAGATAGTAGATATACCGACAATGTAAATAAATTCGTTTGATATCCACACCTACTGTTTTATTAAAGGTATTTTTGAAGTCGGCTTTAGATTTGAAATTGGTAAACAACACATAAAAAATTATAATTTTATAATTATTATGCTTTCGGGGGGGGGGGGGGGGCAACTGAAGATGGGCAGTTGAGGATCAACTGTCGGGTTACACAGTGTCACATTACATTTACTATAACTTTCATTTTTAGGTGTGTGTTGAGTGAATAGTTTTTAGTTGTTGAGTGAAATGTTTTGGTAAACTTTTGTGTATGTGGTATGTGTTACTATGGGTTCTATGTCAACTCAGAATCAAGTCAACTCAACACCCCATTTGAAAAGTCATTAAAAGGTTTGAAAAAAACTTTTAAATAGCTTATAACCTAATCGAGCGTAACCTATTTATCCAATTTTTTTTAAATATTTTTTCGTCACTTTTAATGACTTTTAAAAGGAGATGTTGAGTTGTCCGGTCACCATTGCTATGGTATTTAAATAGATGTAGGTACCACGATCCAATAATGAACAAAGATATCGATGGCCCAACATTAAACTGCAAGAAGTCAAAATCGGTTGTTTTGAGATTACCAATATATTCTTTTTGCGCGTACAGTTTGTCAAATAAGGGTAGAAAATATATGAGGGCGCCACCGTTGCCCAAATGGCAATACTAAAAATATAACCATGGTGTTAATCTAAAGCTGTGTAACCTACTTTTTCTTTTAAATTAAAAAGGCATAGTGAAAAAAATATTTTTTCATTGCAATATAGATACCCACTGATCTCAAAATTAGAATTGCATTTAGGTATATTATTATTAAACGTTTGTAATTTTGTGTTAACATAATGAAGAATAACGATATTGTAATAAAATATAAAGCACACTTTAGAAATTGCTCGCATTTATTTAGTACCTAGCGTTGCCCGGGATTTAGATCATGCCTCTAATTTTAGATCTGAATATATTTAACTCATTCAGATCTAAAAGTAGTGTAACTAAACTCACCACTAATGATTCTTCCTTTCCATCTACTGTTAAATTCAATTCTATGTTCAATTAAATGAAAGCCAATCACTTTGTAAAACACAATTTAATCATATTTATGTCATTTAGTAGGTACCTTCACAATAGTGCTTATTCGATTTAATTTTTTTTTTTTAAGAACAAAAAATGTTTTTTTAAATGTGTATACAGTGTTTTGAATTTTCAGTGTCATTGCACTTTTTAAAGAATATTTGACAGATAAATTGGTGTTGCCAGCCTAAAAATTTCTTAGTTCCATTTTATTTATTTTCTACTCTTATTTGACAGACCATAGGTATCTAAATAAGTAAGCAAAAATTAAAATTTCATTAGTTTTCACTGTAAAAATCTACATTACATCAAATGCAAACCCTCGTCTTTAAAACAATCTACCTAGTCCGTTTTAAATGGAAACAATTCGAAATAGATTTGTATAAAACTGGGTAGGTACCTCTGAATATTTGGATATTTCTAAAGACATTTTTTGACTCTTAAGGAATCAAACATCTTCATTAATTTTGTCATTGATTAAAGCTACCCAATAGGCCATTTGCGTGGATTTCATAACGACTGAACGAAAAATCGTGGATTACGAAAATGTTAGTGAAATTTTTTAGAAATGTATAGATTTTTTATTTTTAAATAAATAAATCCATTATTTGAGCTCGTGACGTCACTACATGAAAATGTCCCGTCTCCGATTATGTTCTATTAATTTTGTCAAATTCCACACTGATTTTTTTAATTTTATATGTCAACACTTTGATTTCCAGCGAATTTTTGAATTTGACGTTTAACGTTCATTAGACTTATTGTTTGTTCTCTGCGAACTTATCCTTTGGTTTGATATTTTATAAAGATGGCGGTGTTTTTACAGATGTTACGAAGAGAACCCCGTACAATTTATTTACATTCATGTGGAAAACGTTCTTTTTTTAAAATGATTTTCGGCTATGTAATTATCGTTTTTTAACACCTATAAAATTATGTCCCATCTTTCCGGTTTATAAAAAATGGTCTGATTTTTCACATTGAAATTTTCAAAGAATCGCCAGGGTGTCAAAATACGATAAAAAAATACGGAATGCCTTAGAATATTTGTCTAAGCCGGATTTTTTTAATTTGATGCAAGTGGCCTATTCTAATTATTATAATATTCTACCTAATTCTGGGAAGAGCCCCTTTTGGCGAATCTTTTGATTCACATATCTTATTTTATATTTTTTCGGACTTGTTTTTGTTTAATTCTGGGCCATCGATATATAATTAGATTTAAAGATATAATATAATTAGATTTTAAGATATATAAAGAGATTCAATGACATCTAATGAGACTCAATTTGATTCAATGAGATTCAATGGGATTCAAAGAGATTCATTAAGATCAAAGCTAGATTAAAAAAAATAGTATAAAGAGATTCAGTGATATCTAACGAGATTCAATATTATCAAATGATGAACAACGATATTTAATGAGATTCAACGAGAATAATGTAAAGAGACTCAATGATATCTAACTGTCAATCAATTTGATTCAAAGATATTTAAAGAGATTCAATAATATCAAATGATGAAAGATTCAATTGTATAATGTTAAGAGATTCAATGATATCTAACTGTTCAAAGAGATTCGATAAGATCTAGTGATGAACAATGAGATTCAAAGGGAATAATGTAAAGAGATTCAATGATATCTAACTGTTCAAAGAGATTGAATAAGATCTAGTGACGAAAAATGAGATTCAAAGGGAATAATGTAAAGAGATTCAATGATATCTAACTGTTCAAAGAGATTCAATAAGATCTAGTGATGAACAATAAGATTCAAAGGGAATAATGTAAAGAGATTCAATGATATCTAACTGTTCAAAGAGATTCAATAAGATCTAGTGATGAACAATGAGATTCAAAGGGAATAATGTAAAGAGATTCAATGATATCTAACTGTTCAAAGAGATTCAATAAGATCTAGTGATGAACAATGAGATTCAAAGGGAATAATGTAAAGAGATTCAATGATATCTAACTGTTCAAAGAGATTCAATAAGATCTAGTGATGAACAATGAGATTCAGAGGGAATAATGTAAAGGGATTCAATGATATCTAACGAGACTCAATTAGCTTCAATGAGATCCAATGGTATTCAAAGAGTTTCGATAAGGTCCAATGATGATCAATGATATGTAATGTTACTCAAAATTAATAATGTAAAATAGATTCAATGATATCTAATAAGACTCAATTAGATTCAATTAGATCCAAGGATATTAAATTTAATGAGAACTCAAGAGAGGTAAAGAGATTCGAAGAATTTTGATGTGATTCAAAGAGATCCAATGAAATCCAAAGAAACTCAATGAGATCCAATGAGTTCAAAGAGATATAATGCTATCCAATGAGACTTGGATAGATTCACATAGATTTAAAGAGACTCCAAAAGATTGAAAGATTCTAGAATAGATTTAAGGGGATTTAAAGAGAGAATGTGAAGATGTTGACACTGACCAGCAGGGTGGCTTGCTCCTCGTCCCTGGGACAGAGGGCGGATGGCGAGTTGCGGGGGTTCTTGTAGACCCGCCCATCGTCGTCCGCCTCCTGAGAGCCCCCGCCCCCTGGTGAGGAACTGGTCTCCTCCCAATCGTCGTCGTCATCGGGCGACTCGGTTACGGCGGCCGCTGCAGACAAAACAAGTCACTCAGTCAGTTATAGACGTTATAGTATTCCATTTACTCAAAACATTATAACAACTAACTAAACATAACCCAAAAGCTATCGAGATAGTGTCAGGATAAATAATTATCCATTTTATTTTTAATATGCGACATCTATTGACTTTTTTTTGCAAGTCTAGGATGAATATATATACATATACATATTTTTTTTTAAACTTTATGAGTAAAATCTCAAATTATAATAGCAATTAGTTCGGGTTGAATCTTGCAATCATATATAAAGATGCCAGCCAATAATATGTGCGTTAAGAAATAGAAGACAGTGTTGGTAGTTCTTAGTCGAAGTACGATACAGTTAAAAATGACCGAATTGGAAATGGGTTCAATAGCTCAATCGGTAGAGCACTTGCCATTAAGCAAAGGGACCTGGGTTCGAGTCCCAGTGGAACCAATAACTTTTTCTGATTCTTCTGTCTCCAGATTTTGATTGAGTTTCGCTAACATTGTCTTCATTTAATTAAATATTATATTTTGAGATTTTACTCATAAAATTTAAAAAAATATATATATATAATTCCTAATGCAATGCACAAATATCTGTACATGGAAATAGAAAAAAAATTATAAACCAAACCAAATATAAACACGATGAACGAAACTAATGGTAAAATTTAATCAATTTTCCGCTTGCACTATGAGTTTCCGGGTACCGTGTATAAATTGTTATTCTAAACATTACTTGAGGTTTACATCGACGGCCTCGATGGTCGAGTGGTATGGATCTCGACTATCGATCCGGAGGACATGGGTTCATATCCGGCGTGCGCAAATAAATTTTATTAGATTAATTTGTGTTATTCCACAATTAATTTATTTTAAAAAATGTATGCATATTTGCTGCAATGTATGATACCCTATGTATCGCCCTAGTGTAAGACCACCATTCACAAGTAAAAAAATCTTGAAATGGCTTTAGCCGTGATTGGTAATCAGATCTAAACAGCCAGGTACTTCCCCACCTACCTCTTCCCATCTCCTCACCCTCCCCACTAGCTTCATCTACAAAATAACAAAATACCATAATTGGGGATGCCATAGTCTCACGGGCTCCAGGCAGTTGGGATTCTAGTGCGGTATTCACATTAAAAAAACGTCGGTTAGCAACAAACACCACAAGAAATTTTCCAATCTTTAGTAACGTACTTTTTAAAGCGAAACTTCTTTAGAACCGTTTTGATTTGAAGCTCGATGAAACGGAACGAGCGACACTAAAAAGAGACAAACACAAACATCTATAGGATTTAGTATTAATATATATTATTATTATTTTATATTATTATTATGCGCCCTTGAGGTGATTCAGCGCCCTTGAGGTGATTTTTCACAAAAACGGCGCTATATAAATCGTCCAAATATTATTATTATTATATATTTTTAAGTTAAACTTCTTAACGCACGCTCGACATAAGGGGTAAGCTGGTGAATGCGTTACGAAAAAGTATATACCTATATACATATTTAATGCGAACGGTGATCGATGCGAACGGTGATCGGGTGTAGCGAACGGTCGGGCCTTTACGCACGCTTGTCTTGGGGAGTAATAAGGATAAGTATAAGGATGGACACTCCAAGGTCGTAGGTCACCCCAAGGTCGTAGGTCACCCCAAGGTCATAGGTCACCCCAAAATCGTAGGTCACCCCAAGGTCGTAGGTCACCCCATAGTCATATTTCACCCCAATGTCATATGTCACCCCTAGGTCATAGGTCACCCCGTTCGCTACGTTTGGTAACTTAGCAGGGATACCTGAGTTCATGGGGCAAGGTTTGTCTTGTAGTTTTACTTCAGTCGTGTGGTCTAAAGTACTCTAAAGCACACTCGTTTTTTTTTTAGGCATTTCTTCTACTGCGTGTGAATTACACACTCTGAAGTCAAACATTCCCTGGTTACGAATAAACTGACAATAATTTTAAAAATCTTTTATTACACCACAATTCTTAACAATGGTTTAAAGTAAATATTATAAAACGTTAAAAAACTATCTCATCAAATAAAATAAAAAAATCAAGCATTTCAAACTCAGAGGCGTCACGCACTTAGGACGCGCTGCAATGCCAACGGAGACGACATTAAATTCTTTCCATTGTATTTCTCCTCTCACCGCAACATTTATTTTCTTACCCGATGGTGTTCGTGTGTTTGTTTGTTTGTTGGTTGCGGCTTTGTGGGAAATACGACGCGGAATAAATCCTCCCCAGACACACTTAATTGTTTCCTTGGCAAAAAATAAAATCCAAACACTGCCATTGCGAGCAGAGGCGTCGCGAGAAATTTTCAAGACCACGTTTATGATTATATTTTTATTTAACTTTATGAGTAAAATCTCAAATTATATATTTAATTAAATGAAGAAAATATTAGCGAAACTCAATCAAAATCTGGAGACATAAAAATCATAAACAGATATTTGATTGAGTTTCGCTAATATTGTCTTCATTTAATTAAATATTATAATTTGAGATTTTATTCATAAATTTAAAAAGAAAAATAAAAATAATCATCCTAGACTTGCAGAAAACGTCAATACAGCGTATTGAAATAAAATGGATGAATATTTATCCAGACTATCTAGATAGCATGTATGGCGAGTTGAAAAATCAATACGTTTCAAAGAAAACTGTTGGAAAACCAGTTACATAAGTTGGAAAATCGATACATTTCAAAGAAAATTGTTGGGAAACCAATACGTTTTAAAGAAAATTGTTGAAAAACCAGTTAAATAAGTTGGAAAATCAATAAGTTACAAAGAAAATTGTTGGAAAAACAGTTACATAAATTGGAAAACCAATACGTTTTAAAGAAAATTTGTAGGAAAACCAGTTACATAGGTTGGAAAAACAATACTTTTCAAAGAAAATTGTTGGAAAACCAGTTACATAAGTTGGAAAACCAATACATTTCAAAGCAAATTGTTGGAAAACCAGTTACGTAAGTTGGAAAACCAATATGTTTCAGAGAAAATTGTTGGAAAACCAGTTACATAAGTTGGAAAACCAATACGTTTTAAAGAAAATTTGTTGGAAAACCAGTTACATAAGTTGGAAAACCAATAGGTTTCAGAGAAAATTGTTGGAAAACCAGTTACATAAGTTGGAAAACCAATACGTTTTAAAGAAAATTTGTTGGAAAACCAGTTATATAAGTTGGAAAACCAATACGTTTTATAGAAAATTTGTTGGAAAACCAGTTACATAAGTTGGAAACCAATACGTTACAAAGAAAATTGTTGGAAAACCAATAAAAATCAAAGAAAATTGTTGGAAACGAGTTACATAAGTTGGAAAACCAATACGTTTCAAAAAAAATTGTAAGAAAACCAGTTACATTGGTTGGAAAACCATTCACATTTGCATCATATATTCTCCTTACACTCCTTTACTCGTTTATTTGCTCTACATGCCCAAACCATCTGAGCGTCTCTTTCTTTTATATAATTTATTAAATTTAAATAATAATTATAGGTATAAAATACCGACATTAAAATTAGTTATATCCTAAAAGAAATGTTTTTTTTTAACTAATTGTTATCCGGTAATATCCGCCTTATCATTATTTCTTCTTCCAAAAGGATATTCCAAAGTTTTGGACCACAATGCAACTACCTACTACGTTGTAAAAATCTTAAACTTAAAATCCCTATGGACGTCTCATGTATCTCTGAACGGTATGAAATACCCTCGGGTCACCTTAATCAGGGCGACTGTCTAAGTTGCCGGGACACCGCTGCGCACCTGACTATATGGCACCGTGGGCTGCGGTGTACCTAAGCCGCCCACACGTAGAAGTAAGTGGTGTACCGGGTGGAACGGGTTTCGGCGGGTGTTAACCGGTGGAGGTGAACTTAATAAATTCTCGGCAAAACTACAATATACGGGATACAGTGTTTCCAAGTTGCCAGGTCTTTGTGGAAACTCGGGACATTAAACAAACCGAGCAGTTACTGTAACTGTTTTACTTTATTACAAATAATTTAACCTCGCTTTTCATGACCTGTTTACATTGTTAGTTATTTTGCAGTTTATTACGAATGCTGGGAAACTTTTTAATGCACTTAACATCTAATATAGTAGCAAAATAACGAAAACTAAAATCGCACATCCCATACAAAAGTGTCGTAAGTCAAAAAATACAAGGGTGCATATCACACGCGGTAGAAGTGACACCTTCAGAAAACTAAAGTGGACAAGAGTGGGGACGCTACGAATCACCGCAAAAAGAGGAGACCGATAGGCTACGACGCACCGCACAAAAAGGAGGCCGATTATACTATCTCATTCTCTCGCAGGCTAAATGCTATAGATGTATGTGTATGTCTATTTTTAGTGTTGTTTTCGTTTCATCGAGTTTCAAATCTCAACGATACCAAAGAAATTTTCACTTCAAAAAGTTAATTCTGCTGGGCGAAAACAAATTAATAAATTGTAAACAAGCGGTCCCGTCGAAAAGATACACTAGTGGGTTTTTGTGGGGCGTCGATGATCACAATCACTTTACTTTTCAAAGATAAAACGTAAAATAGAAAATTTTGTCTTACAACACTTCTATGAGATATGCGAAATGTATTTTTAGTAGAGAAAAACCGACATAAATAATTTGAATGCCGCACAAGAGTCCCAACTGCGAGGAGCCAGTGGAACAATGTCATCCCCAATTGCGGTATTGCGTGAATATATTATTGGCGATGCACCAAATCGTGTAAAATTCGGGATCAGGCCGCTAACAATGACACTTCAGGTAGATGACGATAAGGTTTAAATTCCCGTTCAACACCAGTCGCCTATTACGAAAAAAAACGCCAAAAAGCGAGTATTTTTTTTATTTGAGAGGCTCAGACACAAATATATAAATAAAAAAAATACGCTCATTTTCTAAAGACTTTAATCTTTCACGTTATACAATAAAACCTTAATCGAAAAGGGGTTCGTGAGTAGCAGATTTTGAACTCTAAAGATGTTTTTAAAGGCCTAATACTTTTGTTCCTGGGCATAAAAAATACTAATCAAACAAATACTCGAATATTTCAAGTGCAAATAATTGTTCTACTCGCAGTATTCAATTAAAGTATATAATATTTCTGAGCGATCTAATTTTCAAACCCCAATCACAAGATTTTGCATGCACTTTGTTCTAGAAGAAAATCTGTTTTCTTGTCATATTTGCTTGGAGCGATTTCGGTCGAAAAATGGACCACTTTTCAGTTTCAAGTAAAAAAAACACCCAGAATTCGCGCAATTATAAACTTATGATTATTTTATATTTTGTTTATAAATCCTACAAATATGAGGTAAACGGTAAAATACAGGGTAATTAATTGGCTACATATCACTATAATAAGTTTTTATGTCTCAATGTTAAAATTCGAAAATATGATTTTTTTAATGTTGGCAAAAAATTTAAAAAGTGACCTTCTGGGCAATCTCAAGCAACCGAGGCAAATTTATTTATCTCGCGTGATCGCTCCAGTAATGTCGTGAATGTCACATTATAATTACGAAAGTGGAATATGAACAGCATTTCTATCTGGTATTTCAAATCCAATGAGACAATTTCAGCCCACAATGTTATTTCCATCGTGGGCTATGGGGATTTTATGGAGATACCTGTAAAGATATTTTTTTTTAAATATCAGTATTATTACTCGTAACACGAAATAACAATTGTATAGGCGTAATTGTATCTCCCGTTCGCCGTATAGGTACATAATTTGGGTAGTGATTACAAGGATGTTGTTGACATATTTAACATATAAATCACTAAATATAAACAGGTCTTAATAGAATTTACATCGGAAAGCAGAAAACAAATCTAATTAAACAAATTGCCAGCTGTTCTTCGACTAATTACATTTATTTATTGTACCATTCCCAATCTATTATTTTTCATCTCGCATTGTGGAGTATTTTGTTTTGCTCATTTATACGTTCTTTGTGTTAAAAAAAAATATATATATATATATATATATATATATCAATGTTTTAAAGGGAATGCGTCTACTAATATCTACAGGAATTCCAAAAACTGAACAAATCGGACTAATATCTATAAGAATCCATGTTCTGACTAATATCTATACGAGGTATGTTGGAACAATATCTATGGGAACCAAAGTGAGGACGAATATCTACAGCTCAAACTGTTGACTATCTATGGAACAGGCGATGTCGACGAATATCTACAGCACTGGCAGAGGTTGGGTTATGTTAGGTTAGGTTAGGTTAGGTGCTCAGCTGCCCTCTGTAGATATTAGTCCCACCTACGCTCCATATATATTCGTCACCACTGGGACCGTTATAGATCCGACCTTAGCTCTGTCGATATTAGTCCTCACTCTGAAGTTCATAGATATTTGTCCAACATATGAGCTATAGATATTCGTCCGACATACAGGCTGTAGATATTAGTATATGGAGTCTTTTAAAGGTCCAGCTGAGCATGAAATTCAAAATTCTTGATATATATAAAAATGAATGTTTTTTGTTTGTCTCTAATGCGATCCCTAAACCATTCATCCGGTTGCGATGAAACTTTGGTGATTTGTTGTGCGCACGCCTGAGAATGTTTCCTTATATAATGGTGAGCTCTGGCGTTACGAAATTTGAATACAAAATTTACTACAGGTTGCGCGCGAGTTTGAAAAATGTGTGCATTTCATATAGTTTAGCGGCAGGACGGGAAGTCGGAAGGGTGGGGGAAAGGAACGAAGTAGAGGTGGGGGGTTCGCGGGAGGGAGAAAGAGGGAGTGTGGAAGATGGGGAAGGTGGAAGGGGAACGCGAAAGGGAGGAGGGAACGGGGGCGGGAGCGGAATCGTTGGGATAGGACACGTAGGGAAAGGTTGAAGGAGGGGTGGGATACGAGAGAGGGGCAGAGGTAGGGATTTTAAAGGAGACATAATAGCGGTAGTGGACATAAAGGGATAAATTTAAAAAATACATGCTTCTCACACTGACAGCGGTATGTGGCCTGTTCAAGCGTTGGATAAAAAAATATTGTGTATCCAAAAGCACTTCAGAATAAAAATTCAAACACTATCTTTCTTTGAGTGGCATTGCAACGCATGCCGGGTAGGTACACGCTAATAAATAAATAAATAGATTATCTATAAAAGTTTTCTAATTTTTAACGTGAGAAAAGAGTGTGGAAGGTCCGGCGAGTAAAAAGTAGTTTTTACTAAATTGGTAATCGAATCCATAACTTCTGGAACCATAATGTCTTACCCATTTTTTAAATATTTGTTTTATATGAATACCTCACAAGAGTCCCAGCTGCTCCCGTCTGGAGCCAGTGGGACTCTGGCATCCCTAATTGGGGTAGGTATGTTGTGAGGCTGATGGTAGTGGGGAGGGGAAAGAAATGGGGAGGAGGAAGGTGGTGAAATTCCTGGCTATTCAGATGTGGTCACCAAACACGCCTAAAGCCATTTCAAGCAATGTTTCAATTCTGAATGGAGGTCTTACACAAGGGCGACACTGATAGTATCTTCCACTCTGGAACGTGCCGCAAATATACTATATATTATTTTTAAGTGAATTATTTATGAAATAACACAAATTAATCAAATTATATTTATTTGCGTACGCCGGGTTCGAACCCGCGACCTTCGGATTGTGAGTCAAGAGCCTTACCCCTAGACCGAAGAGGACCAAAGAGGCCGTCACTATGCTCCGCCCTATACAGGGTGGCCGGGTCAAAGTGCATTAACTTCTGGAGGTGATTCTACAAGATGGTAGAAGTAAAAAAAATGAAATTCCATTGTTTGTTTTTCATACGAAAATATGTTTCATGTAAAAGCAATTCAACTTTTCAACCAGAAAACTGTATGGCTTCTTAAATTTGAAAAATATTTTAGTTTTATTATTTATGTGTGTGTTCAGATGACAGGAAAATTAATTTTAAAAATCTCATTCACTAATACATAACTAAAATATGGAAAATATAACTTATCATGAAATAAATAATAAACAATAGCTTTTTTTTCAAAAATATTAATAAAATTTATAATTGATTAATTTGTTGTGTTTGTTTTCAAAAACATAAAGATTTGACCACTCTGGAAAAAATACATTTTCACTGAAATACCAAAATGTTTTTTTTTTCTGCAACAAAATGCTGCTGATATTTTGAATCAAAACGAATTTCTAGGCATGTTGTAGGTTGTACATATTTTTTATCACAAGATGCGTAGATAATACAAGTGTTTTATTTGGAATTAAAAAAAAAAATTAATAGGAATTTTGAAAAAAGTTATTTATCTTTTTACTTGAAATTTCGAAGAAATGTTGTTCATTCATTGCTTTTATTTGAAATTTCGAAAAAAGTTATTCATCTTTTTTATTTTATATTTCAAATAAAGTTTTTTTATCTCTTATACTTCAAATTTAGACAAAATATTTTTTTCATTTGGAATTTCGAATAAAGTTGTTCACTGTTTTTACTTGGAATTTCGAAAATAGTTATTGTATTTGCTTTTGTATTTTCAGGTAGAATCACAAGAGCGTCTTTGTCCCTACAGTATAAAGACAATGGAACTATAATAAATGGGTTGGGAAGCGTTGTAAGGCGAATTAGGGTAGGGGCTGTATGAAGGGATTTATACGAGTACGAGAGTATGCGAGTCCTGAGGAAGCGCGGATTATATAAAGGGTAAAAATTAAAGGCGAAGTTAGTGCACTTTACCCCCGGACACCCTGTATAACGTGATAGCGACCACTTATTTAACATTGTAGAGATGTAATCATCTGATAAGGATCTATTTGAAATACCTTCAACGAATCATTTTAACTTTCACTGACAGTAAACACTATCGTTTATTCAAGATCACTTTCGTCAAGATACTCGTAACAATAGTATTATTTAAGTTGTGAATATTTAATATCTAGAAGTGTGACCTACACTGATTAGAAATACTCCTAGACAGGCTAAAGAAATTTAAGACGACACTATACCCTAAATATATTCAGAATCTTAACTACGTAAGTAAAGATTATTGGATTTTTTTTTGGATCAAGAACTAAGTGACAAGGAAATCAATATCAACATTGATGACCCATCAATATGCAACGAATTCTTGAACCATTCTGCTCTCTCTATATACTGTATGAACATAAGATGCCTAAAAAAAAATTTTGATGAGACTGTAGCTGTTCTCGACTCTATTCAACACAGATTCAGTATTATTGTTTTTAGTGAAGCTTGGTTGAAAGATACAATCAATATCCCAAGTATTACTGGATATTCCTCACACAGCACCAAAAAAAACTATTTACAAAACGATGGTGTTGTTGTTTACACCCGGAATGATGTTATTGTTTCTGTTGAAGAAATAGCTATTCCACATGCTAATTGTCTTAAATTACAACTATCAGATAATACATGTGTTTTGGCGGTTTATAGATCTCCTTCTCAAACACATCTTGATAACTTTTTTGACCACCTGAACAATTTACTCCATTCTGTATCAGCACTTAACCACGAAGTGATTTTATGTGGTGATATAAACATAAATATTTTGGAAATGAGCTGCACAAAAAGTGAACAATACCTTTCACTATTGATTTACCACGGTTTAAAACCATTAATTATTTCACCAACTAGAGTTACTTCAAAAACTAAGACTTGTATTGATCACATTATGGTCAAGTCAAAAGATAATCCTCGAAGTGCTGTAATCAGGACCAGCATCACAGACCATTTCGCTACAATATTGAGATATCCTAAATCTATAATAACCAAATCAAAAAAAATTGACGTAAAGCTTAAACTAACTGTGGATAATGACCTGCTAAATTCAAGACTGAAAGAAGAAACATGGAATACCGTTTTATCTGAAAATGATGTCAATACAGCAGCTGATAATTTCATAAAATGTCTAAAATTACACATTGAAAATTGCTCATCTACAAAGAGAATCCATAGTAATAAAAATTACTTGAAACCATGGATAACTTCTGGAATTGTGGACTGCCTCATAAAACGTGACAAATTACATAAGAGTTGTCGCAAAGAACCAAATAATATTGAACTATTTGCATATTATAAAAGATATAGAAATTGGTGTTCTAAAATTGTAAAAACGACCAAACAGTCATATTATAAAAAGAAGCTTCATGAAGTTAAAGGAAACATAAAGCAAGAATGGAAAATAATAAAACAAGCATTGGATATGCAAAAGGAATCGGTGTCGATAAATAAATTGAAAATAAATAATAACATTGTTTCTATAAATGATAATCCAACGCTCATCACTAACCATGTTAATGGTTTTTTTAGTGATATAGGTCAAAATTTTGCTAATCTGTTGTGCAGTGTAAATAAAACCAGTGAAGAATGTTTAATCAATAATTGCAATCCAACACAATCTATGCAAAATGCCTGTTTTGAATTCAATCCAACAAATTGTAATGAAGTTCTAAAGGTAATTAATGAGCTAAAATCAGGTTTTTCGAGTGGAAATGACAGTATAAGTGCAATGGTCTACAAACAAAATGCTTCTGAGCTAGTTATACCTATTACACACATTGTAAATGTTAGCTTTGAGAATGGCTTGTTCCCCAATCACTGCAAAAATGCCAAAATTATTCCTTTATTTAAAGGAGGAGATAACATAGATGTCAATAACTATCGACCTATATCCCTGCTAAACACCTTATCAAAAATTATAGAGAAGTTAGCTAAAATTAGGTTGATGTCTTATGTAAAAAGATATGAAATTCTCTCAGATAATCAGTTTGGCTTCCGAGAGAACATGGGAACTAGTGATGCTGCATTAAAAATGATCACCACAGTCATAGAAGCTCTCGATACTGGCAATAAAGCAATGGCTGTCTTCTTGGACTTGTCTTAGGCATTTGATACCATATCCCACGGTTTACTATTGAAAAAACTCAGTTCAATGGGTATTGTTAATAAAGCTTTAGATTGGTTCAGAACTTATCTTGAAAATAGAACACAAAGAGTCATGATTAATGATCATATTAGTTCAAACAAATCAATTGTATATGGTGTTCCTCAGGGCAGTGTTCTGGGTCCAATTTTATTTTTGTTATATATTAATGACCTTTGTAAACTGCAATTTTCTGGTTCTTCAATTGTATTTGCAGATGACACTGTTTTAGTGTTTTCTGGTGATACTTGGGATGAAACGTATGCTAAGTGCGAGACAGGATTAAGGGCAGTCAAAAATTGGCTTGATCAAAACTTGTTAACCTTAAACATGAAAAAAACTAAAAATATTACCTTTAGTATTTCTTCTGTAAATCAACCATCTTTGGACCGCTCTTTAAAAATACATTGTTGCATGCAGAAGTGTAATTGTCAATCTTTGGAAAGAGTAGACAATATCAAATATCTTGGTTTAGTTATTGATAAACATTTAAAATGGAACAATCATATTGCTATATTAACAAACAAAATAAGAAAGCTAGCCTATATCTTCAAGACTCTAAGAAATATATTGGACAAAGTTACACTAAAAACTGTTTATTATGCTCTTGTTCAATCAATACTTTCATATAACGTTATTTGTTGGGGTTCTTGTCACAAGACTACTCTAGAGCCTTTAAATATTGCACAAAAATTAATTTTAAAAATAATGTTCAAGAAAAGTTTTATGTATTCATCACAGTTATTATATAGCGAAAGCAAAATTATGACAATAAGGCAATTGTACATAATACATGCTCTATGTAAATTTTTCAACAACATTATCACTGCTAAAAGATCTCAACAAGTACGCAACACTAGATTGGGCTCTTCTTTAATGTAACAGCCAGTATATACCAAAACATCCTTTGGACAAAGAAGTTTTTCATATAAAGCTCCGTTGCTTTATAATATGCTCAATGAAAAAATAAAAACTATTGGTACATCACATTTATTCAAGAAAATGGTCAAAATATGTATACTAACTGAGAGTGATGGTTTTGGATTACCCATGTTGTCGCTTATATCATAAATCACTATGGAATTAAGCTATATTTGATACAATCCATATTTAATTACTCTGTATGTACTTAACTTATTTATTGTTATGTACTTTTTAATTTGCTTATTGTTATAAGTATTTACTTACTATTATCTACTTCTTTCGTACCATAATTTACTTACTATACAATATTATAATTGTTTATTAGTATTTACTCATAATTATTATGTACTTTATTTACTTATGTTTATTTACTTATTATTATTAAATTGTTTATTATTGTTTACTCATAATTATATTATATTGTATTATTTGTTTAATTTATTTATATCTACATATTTACTTAATATATTATATTTATTTCATAAACTATATAAATTTATTACATAATTGTTTATTATTATTTATTTTTTGTTAATAATTTAATGCTACTGTGGTATGATCACCCTATTATTGCATCTGGTAAGCCACAACAGGTACCTTGTATTTACATATTTTAATATTTAGTTTACAGTATAATGTTATTTTTGTCAACAATGAGCATACTGCCCAGCTGTAATAATTATTAATTAGTAATGTTTAAATAACTGTACTCAGTGCTTCTTTTGTAGGTTTATTATTATATTTCTTTTAAGTTTAGGTATATGTATTGTTAGCTGCATATTTAAATATTGCCGCTCATCTGCCGCCAGAGGTACTGCTATCGCCTCTGGCGGCCAACAAGGAAACTACACCAGCTATTGCGGTCGGTAAAGAAGGGACGCTTCCTGGCTGGCGGGAATGGAGAAGACCTACCCCCCTGCGGACAGCCAACGGCTGGATTTACAAATGGCGGAACACGGAATATAATCTTGCTTATTCTTGAATGTTGTTATTGTCAATTAACGTGGAGACAATATATTTCATCATAAATATTAACTTAGCGTTTTATTATTGCTAACATCAGAAGTGGGATTCGTAAAAGCAAGTGTCCATTGGCTTTTGTTTCGTTCACCTGACAAAAACACGTGTTTTGTATGCAAACGGCGGCCATCACGGCGTCTCTCGAGTTTGTTTACGTTTTTGATGTTTGATGCCCGTGATTTAGTGACAATCTGTGTATCGGACTTCTGAATATATGTGAAATGATTGTACTTCTGTTGTGAATTTACGTAAAAATGTCGCGTAATTACAGTGATGACAGATGTATTGTTGTGATGTCGGAGGAATGCGTGCAGCGTTGCCAAGTCTACGTCTTTTTACGTAGATCTACGTATTTTAGGTCCTACCTGAACATCTACTAACTTCAGTCCAGAATCTACGTATTTTTTGTCAAATTGTACAAATTTGAAAAATAACATAACTCATTAGGCTGAAGATGCATATTTTCCGTTACTTTACGGTGGCGCCCCCGTCTGTGGGGCAAAGTATGTGGCGCGGACTCCAACAAACGTTTCGTTTCATACTAGAGTCCGCGCCGGGGTTAGTATGCCTAGGGAAATTGCCCTAGATCTAGGGGAGAAAAATAAATTTAGGCAAAAGGGAAATCACAAATGTAGGAAAATTTCGAACTATTACCATTATTTTTTTTGTTGGAGTTGTAATCTTTTACTTCCCGGTAAAATACACAATTTCAGACAAAGCATCGCTAAGTTATTTATTGCTAGTATTTGACATTGACTGTTTACTCCATATTCATATTTTTTTCCTAAATATTGCCTATTACCCCACATTTGCATAATTACCAAAACTATATTTCGTTTCATTTAAACCTTAGGTTCTCAACGTGGGCAATAAATAACGCCCCCTAGTGGACGTTTAAGACTTTCAGGGGGCAGAAGAAGACCCAAAGAGAGGGCGTTGAGGTGGCACAGTGATGGCGAGGGCAGGTAAAAAATATAGTCTAAAAAGACAAAAAAAAACACGATCATTACGTACTAATAAAGCAAAATAAACTTTAATATCGGTTAATTTTTGTTATTTTATGTATTGTAATCATTTTTATCACGTGTTCAAAAATTTACATGTTTCGGTAGTTGAGGAAGTGGAAGAAAATTGAATCCATTAACCCCCCCCCCCCCCCCCAAAAGAAAAAAGGGGGTCTCTAAAAAAAAATCTCAAAGTGGGCGGTGGGCAAAATTGAGAACCAAGAGTGAGAGGCAAGGTTGAGAACCTATGATAAATAATAAAAAAAATTTTTTTTTGCAAAAAATGCATTAAAAATAATAGATACATTTCAACTTAATTACTACAAGAAATAACTAATTACGTTCACCTACCCTAACTTCTATATTTCACTCAGAAAAAAAAGTACGTAGATCTACTAACTTTTCATAATCCAAATTATACGATTCTACGTAATTTTCTAGTCCGATCTACGTCTTTTTCAAAAAATGGGTTGGCAACACTGAATGCGTGGATCGTGTTCCCGCCGAAAGGACGCATTGAAATTTTTAATTTGGTGCTTGAAAACTCACTTGTGGTTCAATGGATTCGTCAAAAGACCTTCCCCTTTCGTGTTTATCATCGTGAGCCTAATTTATGATCGAAGACATTTGTCAAAAATGTCGACAAAGGACTGTCAAATAAAGTCGCCAGCATTGTGCTGCGCGCGTAATCTGAGGAAAGCTGACTTCAGGGCCAGAAGATAGCAGATGGATATGATCATATGATCTTTCGATGGCAATTGGTGAAATATTCGGAACTTCAAAATGTTTCAAAATTACGATGCTGTAAGTTTACGCGGCGATGACAAAATCTGATCTTGGTAGCCGTCTAGCTGACAAAACAGGATCAATATGGTGATTTGCTTTTGAGTATGGACATCGCAGATGCCTTATTGCAATAACTAAAAGGAAATATGTTTGCGAAAATTAAAGCCCGTTTATGTATGGCGAAAAGAAGTTGTAATCATGTTGAATTACAATTATGCCAACTGTATGTGTCAAAACCTAGTACCTATTATGGTTCGAAGATATTTGAAATGGTTTGGAATTAATCGAAATGATTCAAAGTGGTTTGAAATGATTCGGAGATAATCAAAATGATTCGATGTTGAATGGTTCGAAGATATTCTAAATGGTGAACCCCTAGAAATGTCAGGTGTGGCGTTCTTTGGATTCTTCATGATGAGATTGGACATCGAGGTGTTAATCAAACACTGGCTGCCGTCCGGGACAAATACTGGTTTCCATGGAAGAGGAATGTTATCACAAAATATGTGAAAAACTATTTTAAATGTTGGTTGGAAAATGAGATACTGGGCGATGTGATATGTGAGCCCAGGATTTTTAGAAAATGGAGATGTCTTTTGCAGTTGCGTTGAGCAGGTAGATCAATTTACTATGATCTTTCGTGAAGAGCGTGGACGGAATGCTGCGTGTTATTACTCTCCAGGATGGTTTCATGAAAAAAACTGCCGATTAGAGGCGGAGACAGAAACAAGCACGAAAGTTGTCATCAAGACAATTTTGGTGATGGCGTATCTTTTTGGGGTGCCACGGAAACTTTTGATGAATGTCAAAGGCGGCAGATGAAACAGTTCAACTCGAACCGATTCATAAACTCACAGGTTGGTGAGTGGCAGGACCTTACGGTCGTATGTGCTCAGGCACGGAAGCTTTTGATGAATATCAAAGGTGGCAGATGAAACGGTTCAACTCGAACCGATTCATAAACTCACAGGTTGGTGAGTGACTGGACCTCACGGTCTATGTGCTCAGACACGGAAGCTTTTGATGAATATCAAAGGCGGCAGATGAAACGGTTCAACTCGAACCGATTCATAAACTCACAGGTTGGTGAGTGGCAGGACCTTATGGTCGTACGTGCTAAGACACAGGTGCTTTTGATGAGTATCAAAGGCGGCAGATGAAATGGTTCAACTCGAACCGATTCATAAACTCACAGGTTGATGAGTGGCAGGACCTTATGGTCTTACGTGCTGAAACACGGGTGCTTTTGATGAATATCAAAAGCGGCAAATGAAACGGTTCATCTCGAACCGATTCATAAACTCACAGGTTGGTGAGTGGCAGGACCTTATGGTCTTACGTGCTGAGGCACGGGTTCTTTTGATGAATATCAAAGGCGGCAGATGAAACGGTTCAACTCGAACCGATTCATGCTTTTTGATGCAGATCAAAGGCGGCAGATGAAACAATTCAATGCAAAACGGTTATTTAAACCTTCGTATCGCGTTGGCGATACAGTTTTAATACGGATTTCTGGGGGAAATCCGGGGTACAGAAAGTTGAAAGGTCGGTTTCGGAGTTTGCCTTATAAGGTGGTAGAAGTCTTGCCGAACGATCGTTTTGACATGTACAAAAGTCGAAAGGTCGGTTTCGGAGCTTGCCTTATAAGGTGGTAGAAGTCTTGCCGAAGGATCGTTTTGACGTGGTGGGTACCAGACCCAATGGCAGCACTCACAGAGTGATGGTCGCATATGAAAATATGAGGAATTGACCAAATGAACAAATTTCTGCAATGGTCAGGAAGGGCGAGCAGGGTAATCTGTTTGTCAGTACCATTGTGGGGTTGAAAAAGTTTCAATCCCTCTAATATTTTTTTTTCTTTTCTTTTAGCTTCTTGCTTAGAGGTCAAAGCAGTGGTCAGTATGGCCGTGTTAGCTGCATATTTAAATATTGCCGCTCATCTGCCGCCAGAGGTACTGCTATCGCCTCTGGCGGCCAACAAGGAAACTACACCAGCTATTGCGGTCGGTAAAGAAGGGACGCTTCCTGGCTGGCGGGAATGGAGAAGACCTACCCCCCTGCGGACAGCCAACGGCTGGATTTACAAATGGCGGAACACGGAATATAATCTTGCTGATTCTTGAATGTTGTTATTGTCAATTAACGTGGAGACAATATATTTCATCATAAATATTAACTTAGCGTTTTATTATTGCTAACAGTATGTTTCTTTTTTTTTTAAATTACTTTATTGTAAAACTGCATATCTCGATACAGGAATCCCCTAGTGAGATGTGCAGCTTTATGTTTTCATGTATTTCTTATTTTTTTCAATAAATAAATAAATAAAGAAGTCGTATATATACAAATTGCGGCTCGCGACCCGTGTATTCGGCGAACCAACTGTCGAATTTGCCCCAAAGAAAAGAAGAAAAATAATGTGAGAATTTTAACGACGTAATTGAAGAAATCGTGTTAACAAATATGCGCCCGCGGCACGGCGTATTGGACGGACGTACTGTCGAATTCACCCTAGCAGGCCTGGAGATTCCACCTTTCCACCGGGTTCATTTCATTTCATTTTCGGGTAGGTGGGACTAATATCTACAGAGGGCAGAGGGTGAGCACCTAACCTAACCTAACCTAACCCAACCTCTGCCAGTGCTGTAGATATTCATCGACATCAACTGTTCCATAGATATTAGTCAGCAGTTTGAGCTGTAGATATTCGTCCTCGCTTTGGTTCCCATAGATATTGTTCCAACATACCTCGTATAGATATTAGTCAGAACTTGGATTCTCATAGATATTAGACCGATTTGTTCAGTTTTTGGAATTCCTGTAGATATTAGTAGACGCCTCATTTTCCTTCCCAGAACTTCCTTTCCTAAAAAAACCTATACACAGCTGAAATAGGCCCTGAGGGGAATTGTTTACCTCAGGGCCACCTGTGAGGAGATAATGTAAAAAAAATCTCTGGGGAATAATAAAATAAAAGTCAAAAAGGAGATTACAAAAAATTCTTTCCATTGATAGACTACATTGACATAGTCTACCGAAGGAAAGGAATTTCTGATCTCTGACTTGAGGAATTTTTCTTTGATATCATTATTTTCCGCATCGGTGAACAATCGGAATTTAATGGTCTCCATAGCTGAGTTGTCTATGGCCCGATATATCAGCCAGTCCGTATCCTTGCTATGTACGACATTCCTCGCTCCAATTTAAGCCGGCTAAATCTGCCGCGCAAGCTTTGATAAGCCGCAGAATGGTACCTATTTTAGACGCCGAGGCGCTAGCAGTCACATGCCAAATCTGACATTTAAATTAATAATATTTAAATACTTCCCACCGAAATTAAAAATTGAGCCCATGTCCGGAAGAATGTTGAATCCAACAATATTCTATGTCCGAGAAAAATTAATAAAATGAAAACAGTAATGTTTCGTAACATTTTATGTTTAAAATACATGAAACATATAATTTTTTAGCGTTTTAATTGAACAGTCGTCTAGAAAGGCAATTAAATTAGATCATATTAGAATATGATAACAATAATAAACTAAACGAAAAATATGAAAGAGAACAAGACACAGAAAAACAGAAAAAGAAAATTGTCGCAACTGGGACTCGAACCCAGACCTCTCCGTCTAACCGGGACGCGTGCGTTAACCAATTTCGCTATTGCAACCTTCTGTCAAAACGTCATAATTGTCAATCCCATATTTTCAAATTTCAGAATTACATTATTATCAACTAATTATTTTTCTCCATATTACGGGCAACTACCCTTTTCATTGGAAACAATCATTCTAAGAATTGGTTTGTGACCTGGATAGCGTCTCGGATAGATATATCCGAATTTAAAAAGAAAGTTTTTCTTATAAAAAATTGAATTAAATTAGAGTTTATTACTAGAATTTACACTAAATTTGTGGAATAATGTTGTATATGAACAATTTCACATACAGCGTTACTCCACAACACGTTTTTTTTTTACTCTTTGTACCTTCAAGAAAGCAACATGCTCTTCTAACATAAATGTATACATGTCATTGATGTATTTGAGCTTAAAAATCAATAAAACGACATGAATAAATGAAACCATTTACTTTCAAGATATTGTCTTGAGATCAAAATACAACATTGTTCCACAAAACTTTTTCAGCGGCTAAAAAGCAGGCTTAATAATATTTTTTCTGGCCAAATTCTACATTACTGCTTTCTTCAGCTTCTTGGCTTTGAAGGCTTTCTAGTTGAAGTCAGAAAACGTTCGTTTTCTCCATTTATTCCCATAAATTAAACCATGCGCTGTGATATTATTTTTAACATTCTTCCACAAACCAAACTTCAAAATGCTGCCGCGGGCCTAAAAACATTTTCATTACCATAATTCCTACCTTAAAAGATGCGTATTAATATGCCCAACATTATTCCATCAATAACTCAACATTGATAGTTTTGTTGGATACAAAATTATTCCGGGCAAGGGCTCAATTGTTTAAAATTGACAATTATTTAAAATTGCCTAATTTTATTTATTTATTTACGCCTATTTATGTTTTTACATATATATACTATCAACAACATCAGCGTATTTGTTTCCTAGCTGTTGAATCCGTCGCATAGGAGTGTAATATTGGCATATTGATGTGGAATTGTTACAATAATATGGTAGGTACTGTCTTCTGACCTACCTGGAGTATGAAAAGAGATTACATATAATAAATCAGGGGTATCAAACATTGAATTCATGATTTTATACAAACAGGTTAAATCAGAAATGATTCTACGATCAGATAATTTTATTAAATTTAATGAATAAAGTACGTCATCGTAATTTAGGCATTCACTAGGAATGCCCATTTTCAAATTTACATATCTTAAATATTTTTTTTGGATTCTTTCAATTGCATGTGAACGAACCTCATAATTTGGGGACCAAACTATGGAATTGTATTCTATATGACTCCTTACTAATTTTTACAAGAATGAATTATTAAATTCATCGAAAGATGAGGAATGACGGTGTTATTAATTTATAAATTTACTGTACTTTTCCCCTCACGTCTTCCAAATTGGTCAAATGCGTTGTACATATAGTTTTGTATTAGTGATCGACAAACCGGTAGATGCAATCTGTTGGCCATAAGTTATGTATTACAATAGTTTGTCTAGTCTAGTCTCTAGTTATTACTAAAATAGAGCATTGTACAAATATGACTTCATAAATTTGTAATTTTTTTTATTAGCTAAAGATTGTATGCCTGTTCCGGCATGCGTTGTTCCCGGCCTGCGTTGCTATGCCACTTAATAAATAAATTGTTTCTCCCTGCATGTCCTTTCCCATTTGTCCCGTTCCCCTTCCGCCTCCCATTTTTCTTCCCCTCACGCGTTCCCACTCCGCCTTCCCTCTCCCCACTCCCCTCTCCCGCTTCCCCCGCCCCACGAATCCCCTCTCGAGTTCCCCTCCCCCCTCCCGCATTCCATACATTCAGTCCCGGTACATTCAGTTCGCGCCAAATTTAATTATGCCAGAGCTCAGCGCTTCTTTTATAATAGATAGATGAGGAAAAATAATTATAAGGGTTTTTTAAGTAGAAGGAGAGGAAGTTATGGGAAGAAAATAGGTATGAGGGGTGGGGGGGAATCTGAGGGTCAGTGTGAGAGGCATATCAATAACTGCGGTGTAAGGCGATGGGTCGAGGGATTCTTGCCGGATAGGTAAACCAGTCTCTCTCTCTCGATCCGGCCCGCCACACAGCAGGTGGGCAGACGCTTCGGCCGCCAAGACCTGGATAAACCTCACCCCATGAATCCGGGATGAGTTACCAACGTAGCGAACCAATTGGGATGACCTATGGCGAGGGCGAGAGGCCAGTGTGCTTGAGACGATTTTTCACTAAAACGGTGCTATACAAATCAAGCAAATATTATAATATTATTATTATTATTATCAAAAGTGGACAATATCAATATGTTTAACATCAATGAAGGTTCACTGAGGTTAACCTGAAAAGATCAGAAATGAGAATCATTTTTAGATTAAGATCCGGACATGCACTAATGGGAAGAATATTGTGTTTGATAGGCCTCTCTGATTCTCCAATGTGCTCGATATGTGAACAAATTGAAGATGTCGAGCACACATTATCAAAGTGCATTAAATATGAACGACAGAGAGTGACAATATTAATGACCTCGAACCCATCGGAAGTTCAGAATTTAATAGCCTCAACCGAGTTTCATGCCATATCGAGAATAATGAAATTTATTAGATCATGTAAACTGGAAAATATTTGAAAGTGAATTTTTATACAAAATGAATATAAAAGGACTAAGCACCTTTTAAAGATCATTAGAGATTATAGATAATATTATAATTTAAAAACAGATGAGGCAAAAAATGACAACATTGTGTGAGTCAGAAGCCTCGATAATATACATGATTTAAAAAAAAAAAAAAAAAAACATCAATGAAGCACAATTCAGACGATAAGCTTTACTGCTGTTAGTATGATAGTGCTTCGTTGATGTATAAATTACTTAAATCTGTTTGATTTTTTATTTTTTATCTCTTTTAAAACGCTTTGAAATTTTAATTTTGTAATGTTTTAAAATTGAATTCTGTTGTTTTTTTTCCTGTTATGAATTTAGTTTGTTTTATGTACATCCTGTCTTTTTATTATATTTTAATATTATACATTTTTTTATATAATTCTGCTCTGTTCATTTCTTAACGCAAGAGAGAACTAAAATTGGTTATATTTTTAGTATGATGTAAAATATGATAAAACTCATTTGTTGATTTCCCAAGAGGGAAAACTGGAAATATGTCATTTTTTAATTGAATTTTAGACGTATTGACTCTTTTCCACAAAAAAATATATATTGATTTCGAAAGACTGTTCTTTTAGCTAGTAAATCTATGTTTTAAATTTTGAGAAAACATGTTTATTTTTATTACAATAAGGTTTTACCGTAGGTCGTTAGCAGATTTTTCAAATTTTCAAACAAAATTTTGTATTATACAACACACACTTCAAATCATATTAAAATAAATCAATAAATTATCTGGGAAAGCTATCTTTCAGAATTTTAATTTTTGTTTAAATAAAATCATTTAAAAAAGATCCGCACACGTGTTTTATGACGAAAATACTTCAATTTTTATAAGAAAAACTTTCTTTTTATACTTTTTTGAAGGTTATTCCCATCAGTGAAATATATCATATTAGAATAAGTTATAATTGTCAATCTCATATTTTCAAATTTTTAGAATTACATTATTATCAACTAATTATTTTTCTCCATATAACGGGCAACTACCCTTTTTATTGGAAACAAACATTCTAAGAATTGGTTTGTGCGTATAGCGTTTTGACAGAAGGTGGCAATAGCGAATTTGGTTAACGCCCTCGTCCCGGTTAGACGGAGAGGTCTGGGTTCGATTCCCAGTTGCGACCATTGTCTTTTTCTGTTTTTCTGTGTCTTGTTCCCTTTCATATTTTCGTTTAGATTATTATTGTTAAAATACTTCAGTTTGTCTATTTATTTACGGTCTTACAAATTAATATATTTAAGATTTTTTATATTATTATTTTGCTTAGACATTATTGAAAAATTATAAATACTTATGATCAAAAAATAATCACAAAAAGTACATAATTTTAATAGTTTTATCATCACGCCTTTCAGCATTTTTTAATGTAGGTATAAATTAATGCATGTTTTGAATGAAATAAAATCGATATGGAGTTATTATTTTAAAAAGCTGATACGGAGAGTAATTAGCCTTTCTCTTGGGAACCGCCCTGTACGATCGTGGGAACATCTTTCGACGAAATATATATTCTTGGCCGCTGGTTGGTTAATGGCCCTTAAGCCTCGGCAACCCGAATTTCTACCGATTTCTTACATACCTCCCTTGAACATTTGAAGTTTTTAAGCTCTTAAAAAAATATCTATATGTTATTTTTGAAGATAATGTCTAGATGCTGCCCACTACCCAAATGATACTAAAGATGCTCCCCACGAGATTTTTGCTCTATTTTAAATGAGTCGTGTTTTATTAAACATTTTCGCAATTTTCGCATTGATTTTGTCGCTGTAAATGTTAGCGCGCTCGTCTAACATTCGTAATTTCGTATCTCTTCATCTTCTTCTTTTCGAGCCCGGTTGCGGAGCCTTAAAGAAAAAAACAGTATTACGGTACCTATGAAAATTTAAGTAGGTTCATAATAGGTATCTACCCGCATAAAAACACATACATTATTCCATACATAACTCAGCGGGACTATGGCAACCTGTCCCGATAAGAAAATAAATAAACGACCGTGCTGTTAGCTGTTAAGATGAAGCTATACGTGAAATCACTATTTAGATTAATCTTTACAACGAATCGGTTTACAGTACGAATATAAAAAAATATGCTACGGATAAATTGAAGCTTTAACTACCTTTTCTACGTAACAGAATAACAATAAAATTATTATTTACGTAACAAAAAAAATAAGCGTAAACCACTAAAAAAAAAGTTTTTTCATGACTTTACTATGAAGTAATGTAAGTAACAATTTTTTAAAAATACCCCTTTATGGCTAAGACTATTTTTGACGTTTTCTACGTTCTAACTTTTTTTCGTTCTTATAAAATTATGCACAAAAAAAATAAAAACCGCTTTGGCGCTTACGTCAAATTTTTAGAACCGTACTAATTCATACGATCTGCGGCCAACGCTTGTATTCCACCATAATGCCGCGAGCCGTGGCCAGAAACGGACGTGGGATCTGTGCCCGTGTTTTCGAAGTTTTTTACTTGCAATATACGTAGCGGATTCGTTGTTACAGCGAGCATTTTTGGTTCTCAAACAGCGTCAGCTCAAAATGAGTCAGCATCAACTATTCCTGATTTCAACTCTTTTGATGTTCAGAATGTTATATCATTTGAGAAATTTTAGGTTGACGAATATAATGCTTAAATTCATTATCGGTAGGATTAATATTTTAAAAGAATATTTTTTAAATATATGTAGCTGTGAGCTGTTCCTTGAAAATGTCTAATACTGACAAACCCCATTTGCTTGCCGGGGTTTGAACCCGCGATATATATTATATTTGTTTTAATTATGCTCTTTTAGGATAAATTCAGAATAGGTAGATACAAATTATTTATTTTCACCGTTTTTTTAAGTGTGTGTATCCATAAATTGATGTATCTAATGTACAATATTTTTAAACCAAGCTGTGAGTTGTTCCGTCATCATTTCTAATACTGAGATTGGTTTGTTGATTTATTTGCAAAAAATTTAGTTGTAAATGAATTTTACAAAAATTTTAAATGCGGAAATTTGATAAAAGTATATGTAAATTTGATAAAAGTACATATTCCTAGTTTTGTAAAAGTATGTATTAGTTATATTTTGTTAATATATATATACATATTATATTTCACTTAATCAAGTTTATTTTTATTAATATATAAAGCTGGGAGCTGTTCCTTGATAATGTCTAATACTAAGATTTGCTTGCCGGGGTTTGAACCCGCGATATATATTGTATTTGTTTTAATTATGCTCTTTTACGATAAATTCAGCATAGGTAGATGCAAGTTATTTGTTTTCACCGTTTTTTTTAAGTGTGTGTATCCATAAATTGATGTATCTAATGTACAATATTTTTAAACCTAGTGAGTTGTTCCGTCATAATTTCTAATACTGAAATTGGTTTGTTGATTTGTTTCCAAAAGTTTTATTTGTAAATTAATTTTACAAAAATTTTAAATGCGGAAATTTGAAGTGTATGTAAATTTGATAAAAGTACATATACCTAATTTTGTAAAAGTATACATTTGTATATATTTATTACATTTCACTTAATCAAGTTTCTTTTTATTAATACATGTAGCTGGGAACTGTTCCTTGATAATGTCTAATACTAAGACCCGCAATCTCCGGATCGCTAGCTGGCAGCCTTTCCCCTCTACCATGGAGACCGTCGAAATTTTACTTTTTATTTTAAAATATTATATTGCATTCGTTTTAATTATGCTCTTTTACGATAAATTCAGCATATGTAGATGCAAGTTATTTATTTTCACCGTTTTTTTTAAGTGTATGTTTCAATAAACTGATGTATCTAATGTAGAATATTTTTAAACCTAGCTGTGAGTTGTTCCGTCATCATTTCTAATACTGTGATTGGTGTATTGATTTGTTCCCAAAAAAATTATTTTCGTAAATGAATTTTACAAAATATTTAGATGTGGAAATTTGAGTATATGTAATTTGGGTATTTTGAAAGTGTATGTAAATTTGATAAAAGTACATACCTATACCTAGTTTTATAAAAGTACGTATTAGTTACATTTTGTTAACATATATACATATTATATTTAACTTGAATCAAGTTTCTTTTTATTAATATTTATATGTATTTAAAATAATATGTATTAATAATTCACTTTCATAAAATTTTTTAGATTGTAAATAAATAAAATCAATTCAAATTTTATAAACATTTACTTTTATTAGCATTCCCCATAGTTTGAGGATTCTCGATAATATCGACAACGCTCACGTCGCGGCCGCTGCTGGTAAAATAGAATTGACGGTATTCATCCACCGGGTAACAAGGTATGTATAGAAACATCGGCGAACGGAGATCTCGCAGGGCGCTTCTTACGTATTGCAAGCACCACGTCATAGCAACAGTATTTATTTCAAATTACTTGCCTCGTGCAAATCAGACCAAAATATGACGGTTCACGGCGCTCGGTTTTAGATTTAATAAAACACAAGAATCGAAATATTTCTGGCGTTTATATTCCTCTTAACTGTGAGCTGTGGCTGTGAACCGGCACGCAATGTTCCGAGAGAGTAGGCAGTGCGGCGACGCGGTCACAACTAGCACGCGATGTCTCCAATTTGCAATACAAATAAAATACATAAACACTAAGGGCCTAACTAATGAACATGCTTTAACTGTACACAACTGATAAAGAACCATTTAAGATACATTAAGCCCCCGCATTCCAAATTTCTACCGTTTTATAACACATTTCTCATGAACACTTTTAGTTTTTAAGTTTCAAAAAAATATATATGTGGAAGATGTTTTCAGTATCGCCCTCTTGTAAGACCACCATTCAGAATTGAAACCTTGCTTGAAATGGCTTTAGCCATGTTTGGTCATCAGATCTGAATAGTCAAGTACTTCCCACCTTCCTTTTCCCCATCTTTTTCCCCTCCCCATTACCTTCAGCCTCACAACATACCCCAATCGGGGATGTCATAATCAAAGATAGGTGCAGTTGGGACTCTTGTGCGGTATTCAAATAGAAATAAAACAAAACAGAGTTAGCAATTCACACGCTTTAGAAGTGAAGCCTTCAGAAAACTAAAGTAGACAAGGATGGGGAGTCTGCGAAGCAGCGCACAAAGAGGAGACCGATTGTACTATCTCATTCCCTCGCAGCATAAATCCTACAGATGTATTTGTTTGTCTCTTTTTAGTGTCGTTCTTTTTCGTTTCATCGAGTTTCAAATCACAACCGTGCCAAAGAAGTTTTCACTTCAAAAAATTCTATTTTTTAAGACAATGCCGAAACATTAATTGTATGAAATTCCACGTATAGAAAGAAATCGCGAAATATGCTCCGAAATTTATTATAAACACGTTTTTTCTGTTATTTTACAAGTAACATATATAAAAAAAAAAGTTTTTTTAATAAAGGCTATTTAAGACATTTCCCATGAGATTTTTGCTATTTTATAAACAAGTCGTGTTTTATTAAACATTATCACAATTTTCGCTTAATTATCATCATTTTTAATATATTAACGCGCTCCCTCTAACATTCGTATTTACGTATCTTTCCTTCTCCTTCTTTTTTAGCACTTACTACCGGCTTTAAGGCGCCGTAACCCCGCTCAAAAATAAGAAGATGGAGAGATATGTAATTGCGAATGTTGGAGAGAGTTCGATAATATTTGAATGGTAAAATTGAAGCGAAAATTGTGAAAATGTTTAATAAAATACGGGTATTAGATAAGCCGCCATAGCTCAGTGGTCAGAGCTCCTGACCGGCAATCAGAGGGACACGGGTTCAATTCCCGTTGGCGGCCAGTATCTTTTCTCGGAAGATTTTTTCAATGTAGATGAGTGTTTCAGGCTGATAATTATTGATTATAATATTTGTTAATTTAAGTTGTGAGATACAAATACTTCCCTTTACCATTCTGCCAAAATATAGCATCACCACAACCATCCTACAAATAATTCAACACTCCTCACACACCAACACCAAACCAGCCTTTAATTGCGAAATACACCAGCACACAACACGATAACAAAATCAAATACACCTATCGTCATCTACTCACACGACTAAATTTGGAATTAACTCCTTACAATACGTCGCACATATCTACGCAATACAATGCATTACCTAATGTCCTAAAATTTCCAGCATCAAACAAAAAAATATTGGCAAAGGCTCTAAAAGGATATTTTCTCAGCTACTTTATTAACCAGTGACAAATTTAGCTGTCTTCCTTTGTAACTCTTGTATATTCTTCAATTACCTGTATCAAGTGTGTCTAGTGTCTAGTCCATTAAAAATCTATGTCCTACTGTACCTACTGTTCATTGATCTCCATGTTCTTGTGCAAAAATAATTTTCTTTTAGATGTATAATGTTGTCCTTCGCGAAATGAATTTTATTAAACTCATCGGGAGTAATGTATTATAAATATTATGTACCTAATAATTGTGTAATAATTATCTCTACTAATAAAAAAATAAAGTGTTTTGAACAAAAGTGTATCGGGTCTTATATTTAAGTGCGACTTGTGTTAGCGTGTTTTCTATCAATAAAATTACCTTATTTGTGCACTACTTATGTAGTTATTCTGTTTGAGTAAGTTATGGCAGAGAAACAGAAGATATAATTTTTATTTTCTGCAATGATTTTTAAGTCCGTTATTTCTAAAAGATTAGTAATGTAATAATTTACGCAATTTGTATTAAAAAATATATTTTTCTAACTTTTGCATATTATTGAAGCGTGACCGGCCAACTCAGAATGAAACCAACTCAGAACCACCTCAGAAAGGACATTAAGAGTGAAGATAAAAAATGGTTAAATAGGTTAAGTTAGTTTGGGTGTACCGGCTATTTTAAAATTATTTTTCATAGCTTTTAATGGCCTTTCTGAAGTGGTTCTGACTTGATTTGATTATGAGTTGGAATGGAACCTATTGAAGGTGGCAATGGCGGAATTGGTAAACGAGCACGTTCCGGTTAGACAAGAGATTCTGGGTTCGAGTCCCAATTGCGACCATTATCTTTTTCTATTTTTCTGTGTCTTGTTCTCTTTCATATTTTCGTTTAGATAATTATTGTTATCTTCTTCAATAATTATTTCTGTCTCATTTAAAATCTTGTTTCTACTATTCTGACGTAATATTAAAACATTTGGATAAATATCCAAAATTATGTCACAAATAAATAAAAATAGCTGCACTCTGTGTTTTTTTTACATTTTGAAATATGCCGTCTTTGCAAAACTAAGGTTAATTAACTGGAGCGCTTTTTGCCACAATATTGCACTATTTAAAATATTTCGGATTGCTTTAGTTAAGTAATTAAGTAGAAGTTTACGATTTTATAACATTTTTTTTTATAAATCCTATGAATATATGATAAACACAAAAGATAGGTGAATTCATTGGCTATATAGAACTATAATCAGTCTGTATGTCTCCAAATATCGTCTATTAAAATTCAAAGATTATTTTTTTTTAGTATCACCAAAAAATCTCGAGCAATCGGAGAAAAAAGTTTTAAATTGCGTTGTCGCTCCAGTGGCTAAATAGCAAATCAATAACATCATTATGGAAAATTGTAGACAATGAATGTATCTTTCTAATAAATTATGCACAAGTTTTTGTGGTAAATGTATAAATATTTCAGATTATAGTGTACTCAATTTTGACATTCCGCGAACCGAAATTATTGAAAAATTGTTCTTATTGCTCTCATTGAGCATGTGTTACATAATCTTAATATATAAAACAAAGTCGGGTTAGGTACACCATTTATAACTCGAGAACAGCTGGACCGATTTTTATGATCCTTGATTTGTTGGATTTGTATCGGCCTCGAATAGCAAAATAGCTATTAAAACACCGGAAAAATTGACGAATAAAATAATCATGAAGATAATTCTTTTCCTCATACATTTTGTATGGAACGAATTCTCATCTTTTGAAAGAGCTGCAGGAATATTGTGAAAACGATAATATTAAATATGGAGTGAATTCTAAAAATTCAAAAACGTCAAATGTCAATGCGATGATTGTTTTGCTTTTGTTCTTAAACATGTAATGCTGCAGCTCTTTCTTACACACTAAATGTCAACGGTCGAAAATGAGACGAGGTGAACGTATTTCTGCACCCCTCCAAAGGAAAAATACAATAATCATAATAAATCTCCCTCACACAAAGACATTTATATGGAGTGAATTCTAAAAATTCAAAAACGTCAAATGTCAATGCGATGATTGTTTTGCTTTTGTTCTTAAACATGTAATGCTGCAGCTCTTTCTTACACACTAAATGTCAACGGTCGAAAATGAGACGAGGTGAACGTATTTCTGCACCCCTCCAAAGGAAAAATACAATAATCATAATAAATCTCCCTCACACAAAGACATTAATACTAACGTCATTGCCCTCACACGTATAAATAAAATGAAACGCAATTCCCGTAAGTAAGTGGAAAAGTAAGAAAATCACAACGCCATCTCTGATACTGACAAAAATAAAACACGGACAATTGCGCATCGATAATTGCTTCATTGCGTAGTTTTTACATTATGGCCAAAAAAGCTCCAGTGTAAAGGAACCTACAGACAAAATAGGATTTGATAAAAGACAAAATTCATGAATTTATGAAACTCTGGTCATACAGTCATACATTCATCTTGGTAGTATAATTGAAGGTCTACAAAGTCCGTCATAATAAGGTGATGGGGAGGGGGAGGGAGACAGAGAGGGGAAGGGGTGGGGGAGGGGGACGTGCGAGGGTGGTGGGGCAGGGGGGAGAGAGACAGAGAGGGGAAGGCGTGGGGGAGGGGAATGTGGGAGGTGGGAGGGGCAGGGGGAGAGGATTTTTTAAAAATAGTTGTAAAACTAGGTCGAGTGAGGTATCGTTTACAATGTTTTCATTCTGTGCTAAGTCGAATGAGACCACTTCCAAGTATATAAAATCAATATTTTTTATCATACAAGACAGGTTTTTAGTAAAGAAACATGTAGATATCGATGGTCCAGTCGATTAGTCAGACATCTCCAAAAATCGAAATTTAAGTTGAGTATAAACACCACCAAATCAATTATACTGCAGAAAACTTGTAGTGAACCAAACAAAATGTTGATGTTTTCTGACTAACTAGTGGGATATTTCAAAAATCATAAGTCATAGTAATGTACCGGACCGTTATGCCTCCCGGTGTTTTTATAGTGTAAATAATATTTGGTTTATCGTGAGCATTCTAATAATACTTTCCTCATTAGATGATGATGTCTGTGTTTAAAAATAAAATAAATGTCCGATTCACATAAAATACATTTTTTATTGCCAATATTTTAGGCAGATACATACTAATGATTTCCGTCTACATTTTTATTTCTATTTTTTTTTTTTTTTTTTTATTTAATATAGATATATAAGTGTACAAAGGTGTTACATAAATTACATATCGGTACAGAAATTATTTAAAATTGCAATCTCATCAAAGAAGAAGCTAGTTCTTGTGCTTGATGAGCGAGTTACACTAATTATAACAGAAATAAAGTAACATTATGCAAAAGGTAAGTATATAATACGAACAATTGAGACTTCTGGATCATCTATATGTGTAGGTGTACATACATAGGATACGGTATGAAATTCGAAAAATCTAAATAAAATAGAGATGAATATAATTTATAATAAATGGAAAGAAAGAGAAAAACAGGTAATTATTTAGTTTGAATTATTCCTGATGAAGTGTAGCTTCAGTTTGAGTTTCAGTTTATTGATGTCTTTGGTTTTTTTTATTTCAATTGGAAGGTTGTTGAAATACTTTATTCCTAAGTAGATATAATTGTTTTGCATTAGTTTGGTATTAAATTTTGGTATTTTGATGTTGTCTTCATATCTTTTTGATTGGTAGGTTTAAAATTTTTTGATGATATTATCTTTGTAAAGTTGGATAATTGCATTTTTTTGAAGATATTCTCTACTCGAGGCACCGAGTACATTATTTTGACACATTGTCAAAAATGGAGGGCGCTCTGACAATTTAAATTTATGGGTTCCCAATCAATTTATGGGACCCCAAATGGGATCGCGAAGAGTTTTCTGTGGGGTCGCAGCCCGAAACAGTAACCTAAACTAAAAATATTGTGTCCATTAAAAAATAACGTAATGTGTTCCAACGACTCATAATAATCGGAAATATTCATTTTCAAAGCGTGTTTTATGACAAAATGAAAACACAACTTAATAGTAAAATTGGAATTACATTAAATTAAAACATCTTTGAAAATTTTCTGTGCGTTTTCTTCAGTGAGGGTAGGGCAGCCCCAATTGGGATATGCATGTGGCCGGGGAAGGAGATGGGGAAGAGGAATGTGGGGAAGTACCTGGCTATTTAGATCTGGTCACAAAACACGGCTAAAGCAACGTTTGGATTTTGAGATGTGATCTTTAAACAGGGCGATACTGAAATTATATAACGGAACGTGCCGCAAATATGATATAATATATATTTTTTAATGGATGAATTGTGAAATGACACAAATTAATCGAATTCAATTTACTTACACCTGTGTAATTGTGGCGTAAGTGTGTGTTGATTGGATCAACTGAATCAAATTAGTATTTGAGTCGGGATATGTCAAGGGTCAGAACAACAGAAGATTGTGTATGAATGTGAATGAAGCAAGAAGTGTGTATCGAGACAGAGTTGTGTGGCATTCTATACACTCTGCCTACGGCGTTATTGCTTTTAAAAAAAGTCGTTTCAATGTTTCAAAATGACCTACTGACTAAAAAAAATTAATTCGCGAGGTGGTAGAAGCGAAACCTTCAGAAAACTAAAATAGACAAGAGTGGGGGGGCTACGAAGCACCGCACAAAGAGAAGACCGATAGGCTACAAAACACCGCACAAAGAGGAGACCGAGTTTCCGACCGCAATTTGAGAAAAATAAGTCTGCAACTCACACGCCGTAGAAGTGAAGCCTTCAGAAAATTAAAGTAGACTAGAGTGGGGAGGCCACGAAGCACCGCACAAAGAGGAGACCGATTATACTGTCTCATTTTCTCGCAGGCTGAATCCCATAGATGTTTGTGTTTGACTCTTTTTAGCGTCGCTATTTTTCGTTTCGTCGAGTTTCAAATCATAAATCACAACGGTGCTAAAGATGTTTTCACTTCAATAATTTATTATTTACGTAAGTTCCGAAAAATTATATATTATTTAATATCTTTATTCGAGAAAAATATATAAATGGTTTAAATAAGCAAAAAAATTGCATATTTTGATGCAAGTATTAAAATATTGATATGTAGATAGCAAATAAGTAAGTAGGTATTAATATTATTAAAAATAATTCGTATGAAAGATACTTGGCCTGATATAAAAAGCCACATTTAATAAAAAATATAATTGTATTCATTGTTGTTTGTTTTTTTAAAATATTTTACTGAAACTTTATATTTTGCGAATGTAGGACAAAAATATAATCATGAAAATTAGATAATATTTCCCAGAAAAGATCTTTCTAGCAGAATGGTGAATTATTTATATGTTTTAATCATAAACAATCCGTGACATCGATAAACAATCAAACAGATTTCGCGAAATAAAAAATAATACAATGAAAAATCATACCTGTATGGTGTAGAATACAACTGAGGAACAAAAGCGCTGCCAAATACTTCATCGCTGCAGATTGATTCACACTTTTAGACACGACAAAATAACGCAAAAACAAAGCCGTCGGTCTCAGATGCGAACTCTCATCAATGATAATTCAGCAATGGTGGATGGGAGCTGTTTTCTTTACGATTTCATCCGACAGTTCGCCATGTTTTGGCTTTCCTCTGACGTTTCGCGATTCGCGAAAAATAAGTCGCGCGCAATCCCAACCCCGGCCGATAACCAGAGATGAAGAAAATTGCACGCAGATGCGGAATGGAACGGAAAATGCCGAGGAGGGATTGCCATAGATGCGTCTGACAGGTAGATTGGTGAGTTTTGTTTTATAGTGGCGCATCTACAATCTACACACAAGTAAATTCGACTACCATAATACGGGCATGTGCCTAGCGTGGTAGTCGAATCACCTGTAAAACTGTACACTCATTATATAATGAATAAAGAAAGTTAAAAAAAAAAATAAAAAAAATTAACAATTTTTTGGGTTTTGTTTTTTGTGTGTATTTTTAAACAGTTCTAAATTATATATCATTCCGGCCATTCATCTAACCGCCGCACTTTTATGCATAGAATATGGAAATCGCACTTCGTTTCAACGATTTTCTACTATTTACATGGACAAAATAGGTTATTACATTCTTAGTTTGTTTGAATTAAGATGAAGTCATACTAAATAATGCAAATTCATACTTTTTTTTTGAAAATTTGATCGTTTAGAAGTATTATAGATGCTTCAATTAAATACTGCGTGTAGAACATATCTTGGCCCTTAAAATTATCGGTAATTTTTTTTTAAGTCTTTTAATAAGCCTAGAAAAAAATAAATTATAAGGTCTATAAAAAATACTTTGAAGTCCAAACTCTCCTATTCATAAACCTCATTTCGGATATGGTTTTATTGTTTAATGTGGCAAATTTTGTTTCTTTTATGATAATCGCAAAAAAAAAAAAGAAATTTACGCCAGAACTTCACAAACTTAAATATAATATGCATTTTCGCGTTGGTATTTTGGACATCACGGCGACAATACGGCAGTCGACGAATTTGTAATATCAAAGTGAACCTTATACCGTCCACCGAAGAACGACTGGCAGCGGCCTCTGTTTTCGGTCACTACTCCTCCGGACGTAGTGGAGAAACGACGTGTTACGCTCCGCCCCGCTTGTTTTCGTGAAATCAATTTAAAAATTCCGTTTTATTACAATAAACAATGCATAAAAAAGGAATCAATGTTTTTTACAGGCCTTTACGAAATCAACATGTAAAAAAAATTCTCAAATATCTTTTCCAACCTTTCCAAAAGCTTTTTCTCAAGTATTTTTAAACTCCTCCCATAAAAGGGCGTGAATTCCGATTTCGATTTTTTCCTGTACTAGTGGATCGCCTTAAGTAGTTTATGCGTGTTTAGATTGAAATAAAATGTTCGCAAATCCATACTACAAAATCCAATACGTGGCAAAGGGCTCGTTTTTTAAGGGAAATGTTGAACATTAAATAAAAAATGTAATTTGAATGCATCTTTTACCATCTTTCCCGACGTAAATAGTTATTTTCTGTAGTAATTAACCCTAGAGTGGTAGAGTGGTAAAATTTAATGGTACGGCCACACTGCGGCCAACTTCCAACTTCAAACGTTTGGCCGATTGTGTGGAGGAGTAGTTCGTGCGTTGGAAGTTCGAGTTGGAAGATTGGAGTTCAAGTTGGCCCGGGATCGTCTTGGAGGCAATCGGCGATGGCTGGTTCGTGCGAGTTGGCCTAACACATCAATCTGCGCAATATTATTAGCAGAGTGGTATAAAAATATTTTGAAATTATAATTCTTTAGCTTTACAAATCGAAATTAATATTACGGAAACCGAAGCATCGCCTGCACAATTGTAGGCAGGCAACTGATAAGCTACAGCGCCGAATCAACTGTTCAACGTCCACCATTTTGGAGTTCGGAATTCGAGTATTGGCCCAGCCAACACACGATCGGCCAACCTCCCAATTCCGAACTAAGTTCGGAGTTGGAAGGTTGGCTTTGGTGTGGAAGTAGCATAAGATTTCTCAAAAACGGGTGGGGTGAATCATTTTATCTTCCGTGTACTTTAAGTTGGATAACACACGGACGCGTTCAGCTCAGCGATGGTGTATGGAATTGATTGTGTTACAGGAGCTCCGCAAAGTCGATGGTCTACACCTGTAATCCACACGACCAATTACGATGAAAAGTGTATGCAAAGTGCAAAAAATATATTTTTTCCTAATCATTCTATAATTTTAAGTTTATCCTACTCGGAAATAAGCAATTAAATTATCATATGTTATCTTTTTTAATTTACTTTTTTTGTTATATCAATAAAAGTGAAAGTCGTAATTTTTGGTTTAAAAAAAAGAGGTTGTGTATGTTTTGGTTAATTGTGAAAAACATATAAGTTTTGTTTAATATATGTTGTTTATTTCTAATAAACACTGCTTAGATTATTAAGAGCGCAACCACTGCAAGGTTAAGTTGAAATGAAGTGTAATTTCCATACGTGTGCCCACTAAGTGTGGTGCTTTGATAAATATTTGCTGAACCCATATCTTAAAATTTCAAATACCTGCTTCGCTCAAGAGACTGGTAGAGTGAGACCTTTTTACCTCTCCAGCCGAACTCTCTCGACACATTGCCTTGTAACGCAGTGGGAGGGATGGATTCATTTGTCCGTCGTCACTCCTGGACACATTGACCCCCAGATTCCTACCCACCCTCTTACCTTTTTCCTTCCCAAAACTTAATCTTCTTGCTTTCCCTAAAAAGACATCATCCTGAGGGATATGTAAAAAAAAAACAAATCGAAATTCAAAGAGATGTGAGATAGATTTTTAGATTTTCACGGCCAAAAGTATTTTCGTTATTTGTTTTTGGGGTGTTATGCTGTGTTGCACTACCTCCTTCTTTAGCCAACGTTTCGGATAGCATTGCAGTGTCCATTATCAGGGCAGATCCGACAGATCACACATCCGACACATGCCCTAATGATGGACACTACAACGCTGTCTGAAACGTTGGCTAAAGAAAGAGGTAGCGCAACACGGCATAACACCCCAAAAACAAATAACGAAAATTCAAAGAGATGTATTTAAAAAAGACTACAAACATATAATTTTTATTATTTTATTTTATTCAAATATACATATAACTACTATCATTGTTTATTGTAGCTCTCAACATCCAAACTAATATTTTAAGTATTGACAAGAAATTTAAGAATATTGTATTAATTATCACAAGTTATTAGAGATTATTCTACATGGTGACGTATGTCGGGGTGGTCTCCACTCCGCAATTGTTATTCTTGGCAGACATGAGGATATAGCCGTCGTTTCCCCAGTAGTTGGACCAGGAGTTCTTGATCAGCCAATAGTCCTCTCCGTTCTGTGTGCCATAGCCTACTGCCAGCACCGCATGGTCCAACTCATCAAGTTTGTTGTGGCTGGAAAAAAAAAATATTAAAAACAGTTCCATTTCAGAGCATTGCAGAAAGAAAGAAAAAATAACCTCCCGAAGTTAATACACTTTACCCCCGGACACCCTGTATAATATCATCGAAGAAGAAGATAATACTAATAAATCAAAACGAAAATATGAAAAAGAACAAGACAATGAAAAGTTAACGGTCGCAACTGGGACTCAAACCCAGGTTCTCTCATTTTAACAGAGAAACGCACGAACCAACTCGACCATCGAGACGATATTTCAAATTTAGAATTAACAATGTTACATTTGACTCATTTCTCCCTCATTTTTGGCTAATTAAAAAGGCAGCAGTAAAAAATATAACAGCAGGGCAAAAACTCAAAGGCATTAGGTTCGGAGCTTGACTAAACCCTATTGTCATTTCTATTAATTACTTGCTATATGATAAAGCAATTCTCGCTCAGTCGGTAATGAAGAATGTTATTTATAAAGACACTGTCAGTTTGTTTGTTGTGGTATTAGTATTTTTAAATGTGTTGTTTTATAAATACAATAGGACCCCATAAATCTTCCTTCTTTCATTTTACAAGCGGTTGTCCTTCAGAAATACAGGGGGGGAGAGCTGATGTTTAACTGGGCAGAATTTAAAAAGTGCAAGTCACCTTGTATATGTTTTATGAGAATAAACTCAAAATACTTATTATTCGGAGTGTTTTTCTACCGAAGTAACCTGAAAACTTAACAATAATGGGCACAATTTGATCAAAAGCTCAAACAGACCGAGAAGCGGCGGAGGACCAACAAAATGTGACAAGAGTTTGAAAGATCCCACAACCTAAGCGAACTCTATTACAAAATGAAGATAAACAATATTGCAAGAATATTACCACTTGGGGTCATAGTAGACGCCGTTGGAGTAGAAACTGAAGGTCTTCTGCGAGGCATCGATGGCCACAGAGATGGGTCCGTGCTTGAAGATGGCCAACTAAAACAAACAATTAAATTATATATTCTTATTACATTGTTACACAAAACATCTAGTAAGACCTCATCCCATGAACCCGGGAATCCCTGCCAAGTCACCAAACATAGCAAACCACTAAGGCAGAGGTGTTGGTTATCCAATAAATGGTTCCCGCCACGGCAGAACCCATTCCCGCCTCCCAAATTGAAAATAATGCAATATGGAGATTTTTTTTGTTTTTTTTGTTTAAGGCAATTCACCCTAAAGAGAGTGCTATGTGCAATATGGAGATTAAAATTAAAAAATCCAGAGAGACAAGTCAAGAAAGAGGTGGAACTGTGTGGAAGAGTATTGGAAAAGTCTTGAGGACCGAAGGTGAATGGAAAAGGAATGCAGCCAATAGAGAGCATTTGTAGAGGAAGCCAAAGTGATGAAGTGCTGTGATGATGAAAGAGAATTGATGAGAAATTAGTTAAAATGACTGTAAAATATATGTTGAAGACACCTACCCTGAGAGCATCTCGGTTGTTAGCGGTTACATTGACGTATCCAGTGATGGGAGCAATCAGGGTTACATTATCAGCGTGGCAATATCCATCCTAAAACAATAAAACATTCAACATTATTAATGGGAAAAATCACACACATCCATTCCACAAACTTGTAAATCACTTTTCAAAAAACACAACTTGTCCACCTCTCTTTTGATCTATGTCATCATACAAATGACATGTCCTTATAAAACTCATTCTATCTCCTTTTCCATTATGATCAGACATATTATATTATGTAGTACAGTAAAACACACTTAACCACTCAGCAACATAAGCAGATATACACGTTAATATGCCGACATCAGTTAAGTACAATAAGCGTGTTTACACTTCAATGCGTGTGTTTATACAGAAATCGTCATAACTCCGTTATTGTTCTAGTGACATCCCTAAAACAAAAAGGAGAAGCTCCATAATAAATCAAGCTACCCATCACTTTGCAAGATGTCCATAGAAATAGATAAAAAAAAATCTTTTCTGTCAGATACATGATAGACCGCCAAATTGCCTATCCACTGTTTGAAATCGTTATTTTTTTATTAAATATTCTTGTATGAAATGATAAAAAAGCGAGGTGACCAAATTGTTTATTATACATTTATAAGACAGAATAAAAATTGTCTTTTATATAATCCGTGATTTTAGTACCGTTTTCACATAAAAACATCACGTGAGTCATTTTTTAATTTTTTTTATGTTTGCATTCTAAATTTTAATGTTTACAAATGTTAATATTTATTTATAACATATCAATTTGAAAGCTTATTTCATATTCTTTCAAAAACAGTTTTTAGTATTCGGCTAAGTTCGGAAATGTTTCATTTATTGAAGAACATAAAGTTTTCGTAAATCTGACATGTCGTTTAAAACGTAAAAAGTGCATATTCGCGATGTATCGGAGTGGTTAAGAAGTTTCCAAGGAACCGAAAAAAAGAAACGTCTTAAGTGGGAAAACTTTATATGTGGGATAAATTGGGCCATTCAGTCTTCAAGGGACCGAAAAAACCGAACTTCTTAAATAGTAAAACTTTTTAACCAAAAAAATTATATTGTTTTAATTATTTTATACACAGTAGTTGCAATTTTTAAAGGTTGTAAAAATATTTGTTTTAGAAATACCTAAAATATGGATTTAATATTAAATATATTTATGGAGATATAGAAGGTTGAAAGAACAATGTAGACTATCGTTACATTATGGATACGGCCGGGTAAAATATTGTAAATTCAATATAGAGTAAGTTAGCTTAGTCACCTGTCCCAAATATCCTCCGTATTCATCTTCCAGTGGAACTCCACCATGCTTCATTATCCACTGGTAGGACCTGAAGTCCTCGCCACCATCACAGCCATTGTTTCCAAAACTGTAAATAAATAAACATAAATAGATATGATTTTAGATTTTCACGGCCAAAAACATTTTCGTTATTTCTATTTAGGGTGTTTTACGGTGTTGTGCTACATTCTCCTTCTTTAGCCAACATTTCTACATGCTGATTCACTTCACCACGCAGCACAGAAGAGAAGACTTGTCCATACGTTGGTGTCCCGAGCGACCAGAATATGTGAAGAACCGAAAACCGGAGTAGAACTTACAAAGCTGACCGATGCACTGGAGCGTAATAGTTATCCAGCAAGCAGACAAGGCAAATCTTCAGAGCCAAATCTGCACCAAACGAAGACAGAATTGAACAAGATTCAAAAGTCACCTTTCCTGACTTATGTTCACAATGTGACAGACAGAATTGCCAAGCTGTTGAGGAAAGACAGCATCAAGACTGTCTTCGGAACCACAACTAAAATACAAGACCTACTGAGGTCTGCAAAGACTAAGTTTCCTCTGGTAAGCGTAATTCACAACTGGCGGGTGCGGCGATCGGAAGCTCCATCGTGGACGGCTGCCACACCGAGACTAAGCATCACAGAGAGTGCAGCATGGTGGGCATTTGGCTTGGGGGAACCAAGTTACCCGCCAGTGTTGCCAGATCGCTCGTAAAATCGTTTCTCGTGACCGCATCACCATTTACGGACAGCCCTCATAGTTATAAACTAACTCAATAAATAATAAAAAAATATATATATTTACCCCCAAGAGCAGTCAATGAGAACTTGCTGACTTAGCCTCTTCAAGTGGCCCCCGTTCTTGAGGAAGAGTGCCCCCTCCACAGTGCCGATGGTTCCAAAAGACCAGCAAGATCCGCACACCGATTGATCTGATAGGCAAAAATAATACAAATATTCAATCACTTGGGTCCAATTAGGTACTAATATTGTTGAAAAATTATGATAGATAGAAATCTGGAGGTCAGTGTGTCTAAGAGTGAGGGATGCATAAATCCATGCCTCCCACTGCAGTTCAAGGCGATGGGTCGAGAGAATCCAGCTGGAGAATGGTCTCCCTCAACCGGCCTCTCCCAATTGGACCCGCCACGCAGTTTTGGGCAGGCTCATCCACCACCAAGATCTGGACAAACTTAGCAAACCACTTGGGATCATCTACGATCATCTGAGGTGTTGGTTATCCAATAAATGGTTCTCAGGGCGGCAGTAACCATACCTGCCTCTCAAATTGAAGATTATCCCATTGTTCAGCTGGGGGAACGGTAGTTCCAACACCAGTGTTAATTTTTTTCTTTTTCCCCATGGCTTTTTACAGGGTTTAAAAATTTATATGTATAAAAAATTGCAGGAAATACTCTTCAATGAACCCACCTTTAACGGGGGTGACAGCCCCTTGCAGCCTCCAGTCCCACTCGCTGGGCACGGCAGCCCTGAGGCTCTCCAGATGGCCAGCGTTGTACGGGAAGGGGGAAGCCCCGTTGTCCAGCTGGGAGAACTGGCGACCACGTAGGTACGCCCTCTCCTTGTCAGACCTGTCGGCCAGGTGGTTTACGGTGAGAGTGAAGCCCTTGTTGGCTCGGTTCAGGGAGTTGATGTACCTAATAAATAAAATCAAAGCTCGCTATATTATTTTGACCAAAAAGAAACAGAGAAACATAGGTTGAAATGTTTTACATAATTTAAAAAAAATTATTTTAATATTAATCCCTCAGGATAATTTATTCGCTTTTCGGAATTAACCTCTAATCTGATTATTGGTTCCGTGCGTTTTCAAAATATCCCGACAAAATATCCCCGACAAAATATCCCCGACAAAATATCCCCGACAAAATATCCCCGACAAAATATCCCCGACAAAATATCCTATGGACAAAACATACACGAAAAAAATAATTACTAAAACCTAACCTAACAAAAAAATGCGACAAAATAAACTGTAAGACTAGCTAACTAACTAAATAACTAACCATCACGCCGTTTCCCCACAGGGGTAGGCAGAGAGGACGGACCGCCAAACAACTCGGTCTTGGCACACACTCTTTGCCTCACTCACATTCATACATCGTCTCATACATTCTCTTCTATTATTCTGACTTTTGACATGGCCCGACTCAAGTATCTGATTCACTTGATCGTGCCATGTCTTCCTCGGACGTCCCCGACTTCTTCTACCATTCACATTTGCGTCGTATATTCTTCTTACACTACTTTCTTCGTTCATTCGCTCTACATGCCCAAACCATTTGAGGGTCCCTTTCTTAATCTTACTTATTATGCTTACATCAGCCTTGCATTCTTTGCGGATATCCACATTTCTCACACGATCATACATTGTTTTACCACACAGACGCCTCAAGGATCTCATTTCAACAGCATTCAGTTTACTTTCATCCTTCCTCTGCCAGTTCCATGCCTCACTGCCATACATCAGGGTAGGTACCAGGACTCCATTGTGGACTGCTAGCTTCGCTTCTTTTGACAGTTTTTTATTAGCGCCAACGGCATTCAGTCCTCCATTAATGGAGTTACCGGCATTCACCCTTCTTTCAACATCTCTATCAGCCTTCCCATCTCTCGTAAACATACTACCCAGATACACAAACTCATCCACCTGCTCCAAGTATTCATCATTCACAACTGTAAGACAATAAATTATTGTTCAAATAATAAAATGTAAAATAAGGTTAGGTTAAGTTAGGTAAGGTTTAAGTAGATATTTCGTTGGAGGATGTTTTGTCTGTAGCATATTTTGTTAGGAATATTTTGTCGCAGGGTGAAAACGTGCATAACCCTGATTATTAACCCCTCAAGCTAATTTCAGGGCTCAGAACAACTCATATAGGTCTCTTAGATATTGATGTGTCTCCCTTACTATCATAGTGAGAAATATGATATAAACGGTGTTAGAAAGAGAAAACACCACACGCTTTATATTAAAAATCTAAAAATTAACATTAAAAGAAGTAAAATATACTCACTACTTTTTGAAACAAAAGTTTCGGATCACAATTTGAAAAAATGTATGAAAATTGGGAGTTTTTCATTAATTATTTTTTCATTAAATGACGAAAAAAAAGGTGACAATTACGTTTATAATACATTTGTCTAGTAAAATATGTATGCGTTTTTATTATTTTTTCATAATACAGTAGAGCCTCGCTAATCTGGACCTCCGTTACTTCGGTGCACGCTGTAATCCGGACAGGCGAGAGGATCACGTGGGGGGACGTTCGCGGGGGGGAAGCGGTAGGTGCGTGCGGGTCACAACGTGTCAAGATTTAATCATTTGCCGTAACTCGTCAGTCTTTTATTTATCGCCTTGCAGTGTTAGTTACTTTAACGCGCGTTTGCTGACAAAATGGTACCGCCACGCAAACATTCTACATTGTCAATAAAAGACAAATTGAGTTTTATAGAAAGTTCATGTTAACCACTCCGATCTATCGCGAATATGCACTTTTTACGTCTTAAATGAAGTGTCAGATTTACGAAAACTTCGTGTTATTTCCGCTTCACAATTAAAGCTCTATAAATAAAACATTTCTGAACGTAGCTGAATACTAAAAACGGTTTTTGAAAGGTTACGAAATAAGCTTTCAAATTGTTATATTACAAATAAATATTAACATTTGTAAATATTATAATTTAGAATGCAAACATAAAAAAAATGTAAAAATGACCTCACTTGATGTTTTTATGTGAAAACAGTACTAAAATCACGGATTATGTAAAAAAACAAAACTTAGTTTATTGAATAAATGTATAATAAACAATTAAGTCACCTCACTTTTTTTATCATTTCATACAATAATATTTAATAAAAATTAACAATGTCTAGCGGCCCGTAGGCAATTTCGCGTGTAAAATATGTATCAACCGTGTATCGGACAGAATAGGTATTTTTTATATATTTCTATGGACAACTTGAATAGTGATGGGTAGCTCGATTTATTATTGAACTTCTACTTTTTTGTTTTAGGGATGTCACTAGAACAATAACAGAGTTATAACGATTTCTATCGAAACATACGCGTTGACGTGAAAACACGCATATTGTACTTGACTGTTATTGTCATATTGACGTGTATATCTGCTTACGTTGCTGAGTGGTTAATTTTTATAAGTAATTTGTACGTACATATATATTCTTGCCTAAATTGACTTTAAATTTTTACTTTAATAAATGAAACCCAAGTTAAAAATGTGTTTTATTCCTATTAAAATTTTGCATAGTATAATCCGGACGCCTCGATAATTCGGAAAGGGTCTTGTTTTTCCCTTATCCGGATTGACGAGGCCCTACTGTACGGACTGTACCACCACATATTGTCAAATTATATAGTAGTTATTGTTAGTGTATTTCAGCCGTCATAATATACAGATATATTTTTTTAATTTTTTAAATTTATTATTTATTAATTTGAATATAATTACATCCAATACAATATAAGATATGGGTAGTCCCACAAAGCTGTGACAGATCAGCTTGTCTGTAGGTTATACCATTTAATATTATCACATAACACACATTAGCTTATGTTACAATATTAATACATAATATGAGATTTAGGATAGATAAATGTGTTGTTCATTTATTAACCACTTTTTTGTCAGTTTAGGGCAGGGTTCTTCATTATTTTTTTTTAAATTAATGTTTTGATTCAATATGTTATAAATCAAAGGTATAATATATTCGAGTGTTCTGCTACCATACTTATTTGATATTTGTGGTATTTTTAGGCCTTTGTTTTCGGTAAATCTCGTTTTGTGACTATGCATCAATAACTTTTTATACGTGCTTTCTCCAGAATTTATTTATTTATTTTATTTATTAATTTTCAACGCCCTGGTGGGCTTTTACATTACATGTTTATAATACAGAGACAGGTTTTTAAAAACAAAAGATAAACTATAAAAAATAACTAGTACACGTCATAAAGAGTATAGAGATAAATTAAGGAAAGATTATACTTAACAATAAAAGAGAAAGTTGTAAGTTGTAAATACATGACAAAATGCAAGATACATAAAAATAAAATGGTAACAAGTTTTTACATTGTGGATTAATATAGAAATATATGAATAAATGCATTAGCCCCTATGTGATGCTCCTTAAATATCAAAGTATTCTACATAAAAGTATTGTTCAGGTATTTCTTGAATAATGATAAACTTGTGTTTAATTAATACATCGATATTAGAGGTGAATTTGTTTCCTAATGTGTGAAGTTGAGAAATAGGTGCATGAATGTGGTAGTTCGTCCCAGAATTATTGTTGCAGAATAATACATTTTGCCTTGTTGCTCGATTGGGTACCCTGAAATCGATGAGATGCAGGAGTTCGCAACAATCTAATTCAGAATGAATAATTTTAAACAAAAAAGTTAGGTTATTTATTTTTCTTCTGTTTTCTAGGGAATGCAATTTAAGTGTATTTAGTAAGGATGTGTAGTTAATGTGTTGAATAGGTATGTGTATCTTGAAGTTAATAAATCTTAAAAATTTGTGCTGCACTCTTTCGATATTTTTTATATGAATTTGATAGTATGGGGACATAATATTAATTATCCATAATTATAATGTACCAGAGAAGCCCTTTAATTGGAAGTAGGCCCTCGGACCCATACAGTAATTTTAAGTTGTTTGTAAATGCTAGGTTTAACTTTTTTTTTTATTATAGTAGTTTGTAAATTTTCAATGTATTTAATATTAATTATGCTCGAGTGTCCCCAAGTTCGAATTCCATATCTAAGTATGGATTCAACCATAGAATGATATATAAGAATACTGTAATGTTGTCTGAGGGAGGAAGAGTAACATGGCATTGTAATCCAAAAATTAATAACAATCAGAGGAGGCCTGGGAAATGTATGTGAAGTGCCTACCTAAGGTTCTGTCTGAAGATCTCCTTCCTCTGAGCATGCTCCTTGGAGTGCTTATAATGCTTCTTATGTTTGCCTGTGAACCTGAAACCAAAATAAATAAACAATATTATTTTTTTTATTTTTTTTATATATTCAATTCAAATAAAAATTAAAATTAAAATGGAGTTCTACAAATTAAACTTGATAACAATTAACAATATTATTAATGGAGCTCATTTATAAAACTATGTTGCTCCACATTTGAATTACTGCTCTACGATGTTATATTTGGCCAATGAAGGAAATTTAAACAAACTAGAAGTTATACAGAACAGAGCTATGAGATTTATACTGGGGAAAGGCAAATACGCAAGGATTAATCAAATGAGAGAGGAGCTAAATTGGATTCATATAAAAAAGACTACTATTTAATGTGTTAATTTTTGTGCATAAAATTATGAAAAACCAAATGCCAAAATACTTTAAGGATGAAATTGTTTTTAATAGAGACGTACATAATTACGAAACAAGAAATATAAACAGAGTTCGATTGCCACAAATGAAGAAATCAAAATCACAGAACTTCCTAATGTATAGAGGACTAAAGATCTATGATGAAATGCCTGAAAGTATGAAGAATGAAGAAAGAATGAATGTATTTAAAAAGAAATGTTATGCTTGCTGTAAAAATATTTAAATTTATCAAATGAAATGTTACATTGCGCTTATTAGTTTATATTCATGAAGTATAAACTAACTCGATAAATAATAAATAAAAAAAAAAACAATGATACATTTTCAAAATTATAACTGACTAGCTGGTTCCCGGCATGCGTTGCAATGCCATATTCAAATAAATACGTTTTTCTCCCGGAATCACCTTCCCGTGCGTCCCCGTTCCCCTCCCGCGTCTAATACTTTCTTACGTTTCTAATACTTACATCTTTAAACTCGTGATATCTTTCGAATGGTATGTCCGAATTGAATAATTCAAAAATTTAAATAAAGGTATTGAAGCATTCTTGAATATGAAGTAGTTTATTTTGATAAGAACTAAAACCAAGATACAAATAAAGAGCCTTTTCAAGCGGCGACATTTTATTTAAATTTTTAAAATAAAATAACACTTATTGTGGCATAACTATAATAGTTAGACATATGCTGTCGCGACACTTTTTGTAAATAATGATGTGTTCTGCAAAATCGTAGTACATAATTTTATTCTATCATCAATAGTTTTCGCAGCGCACGCGATGTAAAGAATATTTTAGGTAATTTTTTTACACCTTGGGTTACATTATTGGAGTTTTAGTAAGGATCCCTAATTTTTTTGAAAATATAATATAGCCTATGTCACCCGGGGATAGTGTAGCTTCCCAACAGTGAAAGAATTTTTCAAATCGGTTCAGTAGTTTCGGAGCCTATTCAATGCAAACAAACAAACAAACAAACAAACAAATCTTTCCTCTTTATATAGTGTAGTAGATATATAATATATGTACGTTGTATGTGTTATATTTCGATTCTGTTGAAATCTCAAAGGAAAAATACAACTATCTCTCTATTGTAGATGCCTAGCTCTTCCAGAATGAACACATTTGTGCATCTGACTGTCCATGGGATCCTGAGCATTTTTCTACAGCAGCTTTCTTTCAATGGCACTAGTGACCATGTTCCACACTATATAAAAATAATCAACGTCCGGAAAGAGTCTCATCTTGTTGATCCTCGTATTCCGTAAAACCATAACAGATTATTAAAAACAAGTTACCTGTTAAATTCATCCTCCACATGTTCAGTGTGGGCGGGGTGGACAAACTCCATCATGGGGTTGAATGTGTACAAGTGCTTGACTCCAGGTCCGGGGAAGTTGATGCAGGGCAATTCTGCAAATAAACAATGTATACCATATGTAAATATTTCCACATGATGCGAAAATGAATGGTGGGAGAAGTTAGCGATGCCCGAGCAAGAAATGGTACGACTGTGTAAATCAAAAACTTAAATCGATTCATGTCAACAGTAATTTATTTTACTTCTTCAAACACAGCAAAATTAATGGATTATGTACTTAGTTTCAGCCTCGTTTATTGTTAAAAAAACCGACACGTTTCACAAACAATGCTTACATCACCAGGGTTATTTTCAACTAATTACAACAATACACATCAACTTAAAGGCGTCAATGGAAAGTTGGGAGTGGGAAGAAGGAGGGGGTAATAAGGCATAATTTACAAAGGGAACAAGTTTTATAATGCCTGTGCCATTTTTGGGGATGCTGTGTGGAGGTTCTTTTGAGGAAAGGAAGGAGAGGAAGTTCTGGATAGGAAAAAGGTACAAGGGGTGGGTAGGAATCTAGGGGTCAGTGCCTCCAGGAGTGACAGACATATGAATCCATCCCTCCCACTGAGGTGCAAAGCGATATTCCGAGAGAGTCATGCTGGACAGGTCAAAAGATCTCTATCGACCAGTCTCTGGCCTGAAACGCAGCAGGTGAGAAGAAGTATCCGCCGTCAGGATCCGGACAAACCTCACTCCATGAACCTACCCCCTGCTAAGTCACCAAACGTAGCAAACCACTTGAGGTGACCTACAACTGAGGTGTTGGTTATCCAATGAATGTTCCGAGGGCCGTATCCATACCCGGGCCCAAATGAATTCAATGAAGACAACCATGCACACTCTTTATATACCTACAATTGTCTTCCTTTAAAGGAATCTCTCTCATACAAGGCTTCAGTCGCATAGTCATTAAAGTTACATAGTTGTTATATTTGATCTGATCTGAAATAAAGACTTACTGGTGTCCGGGATGAAGACATCCTTGGGAATATCATCCACACTGTATTCATCGTAGTCCAGATAATAGTGATCATAGTGGGATCCCAGCAGCGAGTTGAAGCCGCGCATCTCATACCTGAAGGAACACAGTACCACAGACATTGATTAATAATATCACCCTATTAAGGAATTCAGTACCTCTCTGAACATAAAGAGCATCTTGCAAGATGCACCTTCGAAGGATAGGTGAGACTAAATGCTCTGGTAAAAGTCAGGACTACACATTTAAAGACATTGAAATGAAGCTGGTTTCTTGGATTCCATTGTAAAATATTATCAACATCAGCCTCAAGACGCAGGCAATCACCAATATTTCTAATTATTGGAAATAATTTAAGATCATCAGCGAAAAGTAGAAAACGAGAAAAACAGATGACTCCAGCAATGTCATTAAAGAAAAAAGAAAAGAGAAGAGGCCCTAGGTTTGACCCTTGGGGAACACCAGAAAAAACAAGAAACTCAGCGGATTGGAAGATTCCGTGTGTGACAAATTGCTTGAATGTGGTTTTTCTTTAAAAAAACTTTAGCATCGAAGGGAGAAACCTATTAGGGCAATTACATAACCGAAATCAAGTACAAAATGGTAGATAGTTACAAGAAATTTTAGCTAGAACAATAATAATAATGTAATATTTGTATAGCGCAGTTTTGGGATATTTTACTTCAACTGTGCTTAACTGTAATAAACTTAAAAATAGTCCTACAGTGCTCCTTATGTGTCCTTACAAAATATTGATAATACGCAATAGAGAATATACAGTTTGGAGAACAAATTTAACAATAACAGCGCGTTTATAGCATTGGGCAATAATAGTTCACAATAACGGTACTACTATAGCACAGGACAAAACAAGAACTTTAAAACTAAAATATAATATAAAACAGGAAGCAGTTTACATTCAGATATAAGAAACATTATAAGTGAACATACACAGTAATGAGGAAACCGAAACCAAACAATTACTGGAAACTTGAGAACATGGCTTATTAGAGTATATTGAAAAGGAGTTATTAATGATTGGTATGATTTTTTAAAATTAGTTTGTTTTAGAGCCTGTTTAAATTTAGCCAAGTTCTGGATGTTAGTAAGAGCTGAGGGAAGTTTATTCCAAATGAGTGGGCCAGTTAGACGAAAAGATCGATCATAGTAAACGGCTCGATTTGACCTAAAAAGTTTGATTAAACGATTATTAACATCTAGATCTGCTTAGAGTAAGCTGTCTTTCGCTTTAAGTTTTGTCGGACACATAGAACGAAGTACGTTTGAGACTGATTATATATACTTGACGCTTGCAACAGTTTTTTCTGTTGTTGTTGCCTGTGTATGTGCATGTTGCATAAAATGTTGTACAGCAATTTTTTCACTAAGATTGATAAAATTAACGACTTGACAAACTAATATCTAAGACTTAGTTTGTCGTTTCGATTCTGCTTAATTGTACTGCAAATGGCCCTGATGGTTAATTAATAGCCTTCATCTAAATTCTAAATAGTAAAATAAGAATTTATGTTTGTGTGTTGAGTCACCTGACAGGGATGGGCAGAGGGTCTGAGATCTCTCCAGAGGGCCTCCTGTACTTAATCCAGATGGTGTACTTGTTGGTCTTCTCGCCAAAGATCTCCGTCATGCGCCACTTCTGGGCCTGCTCTCCTCGCATTGTTTCTTCACCTGTAGTTAAAAAACATTTAAAACCACTGACATCACAATAAACAGGCCAGCCAAAGCCAAATACCAGTACCAATATAAACAATTAAGAAAAGGATAAAAAAAATATGCTCTTTAAGTGGCATTATTTTTGTTCTGTGAGATTGCTATCCGAGTTCAGTGTGCCGAGATATTATGTTAACATAAATAATCTTCACCATCAACTAAAATATTTTTAAAAAGTCAATAAAAGGGATCTTATCTTGTGAGTATGTATCTCATTGATTTGATGCCTTTGTCAAATCCTTAGTGATCGCTCAAATTCATTTGTAAATTTTGTCATTTTCAATTACAACAATGCAAAACATAATTTCAATTAAATTATAAAACTATAACTAAAACACGTCTTTTGATGCATTTTCAAAGAGATTGGACCAAAGTGGGCTCCGATATAAAAATAATCACGTAAAGCGACAAAAAACACAACATACAGGAACGAAACGCAACAGCTCTCTCTACTATCCTCCCCACAATCTGGAATAAAAATGATTGTCCGGAGCGCTTTTTGCAAAAATATGGCACTTTTTAAAATACCTCGGATTGCTTTGCCGCCAATTTTGGCAAATTTTCCCTTATTTATAATTAATTAAGTATGTAGTAGTTTACGATTTTATAATATTTTTTATTTATAAATCCTACGAATATGTGATAATCGACAAAAGATATGTGTGTCTCCATATTGAAATTCGGAGGTATGATTTTTTTTTAATGTGGGCAGAAAATATTCAAAATGATTACCAAAAAATTACGAGCAATCGGAGAAAAAAGTTTTGAATTGCGTTGTCGCTCCAGTGGTTTATTATTTGTAGTACATCTAAAAGCTTTCTGTCTCGTCACACAGATGGCAGGTATAAAAGCTTTGCATAAAGTCCGCAAGATGTCAGCAGTACTGGTTTCCCAGCAAGATCACTAGCAGAGGGCTGAGGGCAGCTGTTCCCACAAAAGACAGTGGGAACCAGATCAATTATTGCCAGCTCCTAGTTATGTTGACTAACCCTAGTCATTACTTTATAATCCGCGAACTATTAATAAATCACAGATTGTCCAAGAACTCTATTTCTTCCTAGTGAAATCCTACATGTTAATTGCTTCATTTTCCTCACCGTAGTATTCGAATCCCGTCAAATCGGGCAGGATAGACTGTACTCCCACGGTTGTCTCGTCACTCCCGTTGACCTGAAGGCAGGTCTGCTGGTTCAGCTGCTTCTCCGTTGTGACGGGGGCTATCTTGAAGGAGGAACCGAACTTGTAGTCCTCACTGGGCCCCACCTGATAGGTCTTCACCATGCCGCCGTAGTAGTCAATCCGAGATACAGAGTTGGGTTCGTCATACCTGGTGACAATCACATTTTATATAAATTATCCACAGTTGATTCATCTTAACTATTCCGAATATTAACCGATATTCTATTAGAAGGTCAAAATATTTCTGCTTTGCAATTAAATACAAAATAAATAAAAATTTTCTGAACATATCTGAAAACTAAAAACTGTTTTAGAAAGGTGATAAAATAAGTTTTCAAATTTTATAATTCGAAATAAAGATATAATTATTAATACATAAAAAATTTTAATGCAATCATAAAAAAAGTTATAAAAATGTGAAAATTACTGGTAATGAAAAAAATAAAAAACGTACACGTATTCTTTTAGACAAATCTATCTATATAAAAATCTAAAAATTTTTGTATGCCCGCTATGCGTTGCTAAACCATTCATCTGATTGCGATGAAACTTTGGGGATTTGATGTGTGCATGCCTGCGATGGTTTCTGTATACAATAGTGAGCTCTGGCATCATGAAATTACGCATTGCTAAACCGTTCATCCGATTGCGATGTAACTTTGGGGATTTGATGTGTGTCCGCCAGCGATGATTTCTATATATACTGGTGAGCTCTGGCATTATGAAATTTGTATTAAAAATTGCAATAGCCGAATTCTCTCGAACTTTCGCGGGTACAATTTATCAGCGATTAGAGTAACTACTGATCCAAATACATCGCGTCGATCTGCAAGTTCATTAACAACATTCCGTAGTATTTATTTTACGCGCTACTAAACCATTGTTTACGTATAATTTTGGTAAATAAATAAACGACTCTGCAATCGACTAATAAGTGTTAATCATTACCTTAGAACACGCAAGGTATGGTTAAACCATACCATTAAAAGGTCAAGGAATATCATTAACCCTCGACCCGTCGCATGGGGTCTTCAAAAGCCTAGGTTTTACAGAAATGCTAATTATGTACATTTTAAATGTTACCACTGACTCCTTACTTTAGGTAGCTTCCTAAAAGGGACTATACTTGACGCTAGCGCTGAGAAAATTCAGTCTGCGCATATGCGATGTGAGATACAGACTTGTGTTTCGGTGTGAGGCTCAAAAAAATCAACAAAATACCATGAAAAATCAAGTTTATATGTTTTTTCATTGTATTTTGTTGATTTTTTTGTTGTTGTAATAATAAGTCTGTATCAACCTCAAATAGTTATAAGTTTAATAGAAATGGGTTAGATTTTTTTTTTAAATCTAACCAAGTTTTCTATTAAAAAAATATGATTCAAAATTACAAAAAAATGTTCCTTGTTGATTTTTAAGCTCTTGCATTGAAAATAAATATCTAATTTTTAATATTTCTTTTTATTTCAAAGCAGTCATTATCACCTGACTGTAATCAGTTAAAATAACATATAAAATGTATGCAATAACAACAATTTAATCATATTTATTTTTAGGGTACTAAGCGAGCCCGCGCGACACCTCGCGTTACAAAAAACGCGAGACGGGCGGAGGGTTAATTAAAATTTAAGTATGGATAAAAAACAGACAATAAAATATAATTAATTGATGAGAATATAAATATGAACGAATAGCAATTCTAAGAAGATTAAAAACTATGCAATAATAAATAACAATAGAGATAAGAACACTGACGACCGAAACATAAAAACAGTTGTCGTCTGTTAGTGACTTCTACAGTCTTGGAGGTCAAACTCATGAGCTGTGATAGAATGAGACAGATGTACAAGGAAAAACAATTATTTTAATGAACACAGGAATTACTGTTAATGATCCTATAAATTACCCTACTAAGTTCAGGGATTTTATTAATGTGAATATTGCACCGAGTCCCATCTGTCTGGAGCCTGTGAGACTATTGCATGTGCAATTGGAGTATATTGACCGTCTAGTTTATTAGTCAGACATCTCTGAAAAATGGAAATTTGAATTGAAAGTATACAGTTATACGTAAATATCAGATTTCTCGTAAACACTACCGAATCAATTATACAGGATGTCCAGAGATAAGGTACATTAACTTCGGGAGGTGATTCTACATTATGGTAAGAATAAAAAAGCTTAATTATTATAAGCAATAATTATTAGCCTGAAACACTCCAACATTGAAAAAATCTCCCGAGAAAAGATAAATGCCGCCAACGGGACTTGAACCCGCGTCCTTCTGATATCCGGTCAACTGCTCTACCAACTGAGCTACGTCGGCTTATCTCCCACCCGCCAAATAATTCAATATATACTAGTGTTTCACTCAACAACTACTGCTTATTACATTTTTCACCTGAAACAACCAACTTTATTTTTTGTGAGAAAGGCGTTATAAGTGCTAACTCTCCCACTAGATGGCGTCGAGACAAATTATGTCTACATTTTTTGGTGAAATACTTTAACTTGTCAAATATTAAATTATTAACCCTTTGTGCTATGCATAAAAATCTTGTCTTAAACATTAGTTTACTAATTAAAAAATAATAAAAAGATTAAATTCCAACTTTTTCCCATACAAAGAGATATATGTACCTACTAAAAATCCTCAGTGTAAGGTAAAATTAATTTGATAAAGTTGCTGTTAGCTTACCGGGCGCGATTATTACAACGTTGCTTTGTAATAATAATGCTGCCCGCATACGCCGGTCTAATTTTATCTTTTTACAACAAAACTACCCCTAAAAGTTTGAATTTCGAAAAAAAGTTATTTATCTTTTTTACTTATAATATCGTGTAGAATCACCTCCCGAAGTTAATGCACTTTACCCCCGGACACCCTGTATAATGCCGAAAAACTTGTAGTGAAGTTATCAGGATTACTTGTAGGATATTTCTAAATGTCATACTAATATACCAAACTGTTATGCCGTCTGGTGTTATTTTATAGCATTAATGTGTAAAACACAGACACATGTAAATAATATTTGATCTATGGCGAGCACTCGAATATATGGCTTTCCTCGTTATCGCAGTAAAACTTAGTATTTGGAGATGTCTGACTAATCAACTGGATGATTGATATTGTGATGCCTTCACCTGTAATTTTATAGCATATTTAATGTGTAAAACAGAGACACGTGTAAATTGTGACGAGCATAAAACTTAGTATTTGGAGATGTCTGACTGAACGATTGATATTGTGATGCTTTTACGTGTTATTTTATAGCGTATTTAATATGTAAAGGCTGATGACACTGAGCGAGTTTACAAGCTACTATCTGGGAAATTCACTATCTGTTAGTAAACTCGCTCAGTGTCATCGTGTTACTTGCTAAATAGCAGATTGTTGACAATCTACGAAAAAAGTTGATAGGTCGTCAACTTAACTTGCCAATCGCTAACTCGTGATTGGTTTATTTATGTTTCCAATATGGCTTCCAATAAAAAGCTGATTTCGGCTGTCAAACATCTGAAGAATTAATTCACGCAGGCGTCGTTATTCCCGCTACTGGCGCTAGCAGCAACCTCAGTTTCCTACGCTGCTGAGCGAGTGGACAGTTTTGTGTGTCATTATGACAATCTCACTCGCCGATTCACCCGCTTTTAAACTTAGTAGACAGTAGCTTGTAAACTCGCTCAGTGTCATGGAGCCATCAATCACAGAAAATTTAAATAATATTTGATTTATGGCGAGCAATCAAATATTGCTTTTCTCATTATCTCAATTAAACTGAGTAATCAATCAACCGTACGATTGATATTGTGAGACTTTTTTCAATGTGAATACCTCACAAGAGTCCCAACCGCTCCCGTCTGGGGCCAGTGAGATTATGGCATCCCCAATTGCAGTAAGAGGCTGAAGGTAAGGTATTAAAAAATTATTTGTTTATTTTGATTTATAAAATTCCAAAACAATTTTTAGTTTTCGGAAACGTTTAGAAACATTCAATATATTTGCATTACGGTTTAAGTTATTCCAAAAATAAAATATAAAAAATATATATATGTATACCGTCATTATAAAAATATTAAATACTAGCTTTGGCCCCCGGCTTCGCACGCGCCACCCCCCCCCCCCCTTCACCCACCCCCTCAACGTAACAATCAAACACGCGCTATAAATCTTAACTATCAAAGGGATCTCCGTAGCTACCAAAACAAATAACAATTCGTCTGGACAATAAACGTATAATTGTATACAAATTTCATAATGCCAGAGCTAAGTTATAGCCTATTCTGATGTATGAGCTATATTACTGTAAAGTTTCTTTAAAATCTATTCAGTATTTATTGCGTGAAAGAGTAACAAACATCCATCCATCCATCCATCCATACAAACTTTCGCCTTTATAATATTAGTAGGATAATATTTTAAAAAGTTATGTAAATATTTATAATCTAATGCTAATTTACTTCTTTTCTCCTTTATATTTTCTACTTTTTATTCAAATTTTTCAAATTTTTAGCATCATTTATACTAGTACCATATTATGTTTACACTAGACTTCATATTTCATACAAAGTACTCATAACTATACTCCATTGGTCACCATGAAACAGGCAGCCCGCCTAGCGGTGATTTAATATATCTACTTTATATAAATGTCACAATTATGTAACAAGTATTGTATAAATAAATACATTTTCATCACATAAGAAAACCTAATTCAGAATAACTCTCTCAATAAAAAAGTTAAATTTGTGACTGTGGGGAATTAATGTTAGTTAGGGAAATATTCCTGAGTTCCACATTTCAATTCACTATTCAAGCCACGTTTCGATTCTGAATGATGGTCTTTGTTTAGGGCTATATTGAGCAGAAAAAACCAGAAAGATAATATTATAAATAAATAAAGCCCTGTTTATTATAACATCAGTTTTCAAAACAAAACAGACTGATTGAATTATCTGACGCATATGTTGACTTAATCAATACACGCTTTTTATTTGGAGCAAAGGGTATAAGTCAAACTTGATAACAAGGTATCAACTGACACTGACTTGTCCATTATACTCCCGGGATTTATTCTTTTGTTCTGGGTGCTAATATTTTCGAAATAAAAATGTAAAATTTGTTTGTTACGAAAGAAAAAATGTTTTCACTAAATACTAAGATTTTTTCTGATTTTTTAACATACATTAGCTGAGAAAAATAATTTCCCTCAGGGCCGATTTCATCTTTGGGGATGCTGCATGGAGGGTCTTTTTAAGGAAAGGAAGTTACGGGAAGGAAAAATGTAAGAGGGGTGGGTAGGAATCTAGGGTTCAGTGTGTCCAGGTCATCCGCCGCCAGATCCAGACAAATCTCACCCCACGAACCAAACCAAGCCAAGTCACCAAACATAGCAAAGACCTATGGCAGAGGTGTTGGTTATCCAATAAATGGTTCCTGGACGGCGGTCCCTTACCCATTGGACACTTGCCCGGTATTTGGGGCGGCAGATTAGTGAGAGAATATTGTATATGGTTTTTTTTTTTATGTGAATACCGCCCAACAGTCCCAACTGCAAAGCCAGTGAGAATATGGTATGTTGTGAAGCTGAAGAGAGTGGGGAGAGGAAAGAGATGTGGGAGAGAATGGTTGGGAAGAAAGCGGCAACATTGCTGCTCCACCAGATTGCTGTCAATGCGTACTCACCATGCGTAGAAAGGTTCCCTCAGCTCGGCGTAGGGAATGGTCAATATTCCCTTGACGGTGTAGACCTTACTCCATACCGGTGGCACTTTGATCGGATCACGTTGGTGAAAATCTACAATAAAACAAAACCTTATTTTAATTATAAACAAACGATTTCACATGATTATGGCAACGATGATAGTGATAGAAACATTGGAAGAAGGGGAAATATGAGAAATTTAACATAACTAACTAACCATCAGGGATGATGACCTTTCTCCGCAGGGATAGGCAGAGAGGATGCACCGCCAAATAACTCAGTCTTGGCACACACTCTTTACCTCTTTCACATTCATACATCGTCTCATACGCACTCTTCTATTATTCTGACTCTTGACATGGTCCAACTCAAGTATCTGATTCATTTGATCATGCCATGTCTTCATCGGGCATTCCCGACTTCTACCATCCACATTTGCGTCATATATTCTTCTAACATTCCTCTCTTCGTTCATTCACTATACATGCCCAAATCACCTGAGGGCGCTTTCTTAATCCTTTCTCAGCCTTTTTGCATTATTTGCGGATCTCCACATTTCTCACGAGGTTTTACCGCACACACGCCTCAGGGATCTCATATCAACAGCATTCAGTCTACTTGCATCCTTCCTCCGCCAGTTCTAGGCCTAACTGCCATACATTAGAATAGGTACATTGTGGACTGCCAAACTTTGCTTCTTTTGACACATTATTAGCACCATTTACCTTTCGTTCAATATCTCTATCAGCCTTCCCATCTCACGTAAACATGCTAACCAGATACATAAACTCATCCACCTCCTTCAAGTATTCATCATTCACAACTTTAAACAAGTACACTGTTTTCGTACACTCTGTCTCTCGACCCGTTGCCTCGCATCGCATGAATTCACACGTCCGTCACCCAAACGTTTTTCCTTCCCAGGACTTCCTCTAATTCCTTTTCATAAAAAGATCTTCCACACATCATCCCCAAAGACGACACAAGCCAAGAGGGATTTTGTTTCCTCAGTACCCCCTCTGTAGAATTAATTTTTTTTTTTAAATGCACTTTTTAATGTGGGCGAAAAAAAATCAAATTATTATTTTTCACACTAGTTGGTTTTCATCACAAGGGAGTTTCCTTCAAGTGGAAAGAGGCCCAATATTAAAATATTATATTTTATACAATAATATTTACAATTAGTGTTTGACAAGCAATAACAGTATTAAGAATCTGAAGATATGTTTTGTTTACTCTATGTAAACTCCGAGGAATAACTGATATGAAAATAATAACTGTGTTAAGTGGAGAGACTATATTAATTTACTTTGTATTTATTTAACCCACAGAATAGTGAAGTGGGTAGATGCACTTCAAGGATTGTTGTGTCCATTTTGGTTTAAAAAAACAATATTAACAATAAGCTCTAAAGGTATGTTCACATTGATCAAGTAGCGAGTATACTTAGCGAGCTACTTGACTCACCGAAAAACGTTCGCATTACTTTCAAGTAGAGTACATTTGAGTCCGCCACCCGTTGCAAGATGAAGGGCTGCTACACAACAAAGTAAGTACGCTAATTAGCTGATTGTAATGCTTATTTTACTAGAGGTGGAAGAATAAATTAGTAAGATGAAAATAAATAAACTAGACACGAAATAATATAGACACGAAAAGAGATTAATAGCAACATAAATAAATAATTTTAGAGTAGCATCTTCATTCCAATACCACGACATTTCCGCACGTCTACAAATAAACTCTGTTAAAAAGACAGGTACGCGCATTTCAGTGCGCAGGGTGGGGGTCCTTACTCGCCCGAAAAATAGAATGAAATGGATTGAGTCCACGAAAGAGCTGACTCACCCACTCTACTAAAATTGTGGTGTTCGGACACGTTTAGTTACTAATATACTCTCTACTCGACTAAAATACTTGCTCTGTGCGAACAGTTCAAGGGTCATAGATCCCAATAAAATTTTGGAATCGTTGAGCCACAACTTGGCGCAGCATACAACTTGAATGTGTCCAACGCAGCCTAACCTAACTTATGCCAATTACTGCACATAATTTAGTTTACCAGTTCTATAACAAATATTATAATCAATAATTATCAGCCTGAAACACTCATCTACATTGAAAAAATCTTCCGAGAAAAGATACTGGCCGCCAACGGGAATTAAACCCGTGTCCCTAGAGCTCCTGACCGGCAATCAGAGGGACACGGGTTCAATTCCCGTTGGTGGCCAGTATCTTTTCTCGGAAGATTTTTTCAATGTAGATGAGTGTTTCAGGCTGATAATTATTGATTATAATATTTGTTATCTACCCTTTGTGCTATGCATAAAAATCTTGTTTAAACGTTAGTTTATCAATTAAAAATAATAAGTTCTATAACATTTTCATTAATTATTGTTTTAATTTTTATTAAAACAACTCTCTTTTTATAACTTTTGAGGATTATTCCTATCAATGTAATATATTGGTAGAAATTAAGAATTTATTGGTAGAGGCGTTTTGTCCTGCTAAGATGAGAGGTTCCTGGGTTCGAGTCCCTTGTGACCGTTGTCTTTTTATTTTTCTGTGTCTTGTCCTTTTTCATATTTTCATTTCGATTATTAGTGACATCTTTTTCTTCAATGATATATAATTTTTTAGATTAGCTCCACACTGAGGAAAATAATTCTCCTAGGGGACTACATCATCTTTGGGGGTACTGTAAAGAGGGTCTTTTTAGAAAAGGAAGGTAATGTATCATACCCTTATGCCTTCCAGTGTTATTTTATACCGTTTTTAATATGTAAAACACAAACACGTGCAAATAATATATGATTTATGGTGAGCATTAAAATATTGCTTTTCTCGTTATCTCAAAACTTAGTATTTGGAAATGTCTGACTAATCAACTGGATGAACGACATGTGCATAAGATATTTTTATTATTCTTTATTTTTTTACCGTTCATAAAAATAAAACTAATTTTATAACATTATTTACGTATATGTATAACAAAAACATTATTCATAAAAAAAATAACGATAACAAATGTAATTATGTTGAGCGTATTTGAGAAGTGTTCACGCTCGAATACTTTCTCTGTCTGGCATTGGTTGTCCCTTACTACCAATAGGTATATAAAGACAAGCGTACCCTTAGATTTTAAGTTTACTTGGCGAGATGAATCGCGTAACTTCCGGGCTCTATTGAGGGAGCATACTCGTGAATCTTTTGTATAAAGTGACGAGTGATTAAAGGATAATTGGTGTCCTTTGGAGTTATTATTATTAAGAATAATAACTATAAAGCTGCTGTTAAAGCTTGTACGTTTAAGTTACTACTGTTTTACGATTATTGAACTGTCTACTTGTGTTAATTGCTTGTACCCACCCAATAAAGACTCATTTGTGTTCAAGAAGAAAAGCGTGGATTGATTTTATTTAATTACCCCGCTATAAGTGTACTTCAGACCACACGATTGAAGTAAAACTTCACTAACTTATAAAAGAAGAGAGAAAGAAAATGTGCGTGCGCACTCCTCTCTCTTGCTCCCACAGTGTGATACAGACAATAGGCCTGCACTGTGTCTTAGATATACGAAACGTAACTGGGAGAAAGAAAATTTTGCTGGCACCTCTCTCTCTAGCCCCTACAGTAATATACGAAACGTAACTCTCTCTCTTTCTATCTTCACTAACTTATATCTCCCTCTCAACTTCCATTCGCCTCGCCCGATCACACTTTTCGTAACGCTCTCGTCACGCATATCAACTTACTCCCCAAGTCAAGCGTGCGTAAAGAAGTTTTACTTCAAAAATTAAACAATGTTCTTTTTGTTTTATTGTTCAGCTTCAAATGGTTGACCGGTCAGTGGTTGAGTGGGCATAGCGCTTGGGTCCCACCTGGGCGTCGCATGTTCGATTCCTCGGCTGGCTAAGTCCTCCATCACAACACAAGCAACATTTTCGGCTTTCTGTGGTGGTAGTAGGAGATTTTCAAACATTGTTGGGTTATTCGTAACCCGGGAATGTTTGTCTTTCTTTTTAAAAGAAAAAAAAAATAAATAAATAAAAAAAATAAATAAATGGAATATTGTGAATGTATCCAAAAACTAAGAACTGTTTTTGGAAGGTGAAGAACAACGCTTTCAAATTTTGTTGTTAGAAATAACCATAGACATATGAATATTGATAGACCAGAATGGACAGGAGAGGGGTAATAACCCACAATAACGGGGCACGGAGCGGCAAAATGATGAAATGATATGTGATTCGTCCGTTAATCAATCCAACAGTATATAGGCATCTCGCATTATAATATGACCATTTCGTTCTTAAAAGTAAAATCTGCTTTTGAATGAATAGACCTTTTTACATGGGAGCGCGAATTGCTAGCCACGTTATGAACAATTTTGCAAAGTCCAAACATGTCAAAGTAAAGTTCACCTAATTTCATAGGCGGATATGTTATTTCCGTATTTAGTTAAGACACTTTTACAAATGTTTCATAATTTACTTACCCCAGTAAATAACGGCTTTGTGTTTCACGTAGCCGTGTATCGCGTTGCTACTGTGCGTCGTATGTGTTGTCATGTTATATTCTTATTATCTGAATAAACTTAAAATAGAGTAAAATAATGCTTACCTATGGAATGTTATACCACAATTGGGTTTATTCTCTTTTTCTTTTCTATTTTTACACGTTTTTATTTGTACCATAAAGCGTTTTTATAGCACAAGCCAACATTTTGCCGTTTTATTTCATAAATGTACGATTAGAGCTCGACACTGGTCTGGACAAGAATAATGACGCCACATTTTTTAGATTGACGCGAAGCTCTCGCAAGCCCAGCCGGTTCCGAAAAATGGTTCCAATGGGAGGGGGAAATAATACGCCTTTTATCACTTAGGGCATGCCCATCTATTTTATACTTCCGTGGAAATAACCATGTAATTTTTTAAATATAAAAAATTTGAAAGCAAACTTTAAAAAGTTATAAAAATGGCTCACCATGCGTTTTTTTCTAATTAAAATTACTGATAATTAACAAAAAAAAACACGCACATATTTTATTAGAAAAATGAATTATAAACTATTTTGTCGTTGCGTGTGAATATAATTAATAAAAAATTGTTAAAGTTTCAATTTTTTTTATTGCGATTCAATACTTTGGTTTTATAAAGGTGTACATTTTACTTTTTTAGTGTTTTTTTTTAAGATTTGAATATAAAATGTGGTGTTTTACCTTTCTAACACCGTTTAGAACATATGGTAAATTTTTGAGATCGCTGGCAATGGTTAATACGTACTTTTTTTTGAAAAAATCTTTTGATTCGCCTTAATTACATTAAAAGACAACTATTTGCATTGGGGGAAGTGGAAAATATTTCATTCTACATGGTTTGTGTTACAAAAGAAAGTGCCCCTTTATAACGCCTACTCGCGTCAAGGCAAGAAAAACATCCCAGTTTTCAAGTAGTTTAGCGGCTACGCTAGGTTTGTGTAACATGGTTTGTGATTTAAAAGAAAGTGCCCCTTTATAACGCCTACTCGCGTCAAGGCAAGAAAAAATTTAGAATGAAATATTTTCCACTTCCCCCAATGCAAATAGTTGTCTTTTAATGTAATTAAGGTGAATCAAAAGATTTTTTCAAAAAAAAGTGCAAAAATTTACCGAACATATTTCTCACTACGATAGTAAGGTAGTTACAGCGATTTATGTTTGATGGGACCAATTTGGTCTCCGGTTATACCTACCATATCTACTGATAAAAACGTAAAATTAATGTACTTATAAAAAAAAATTGTAATGAGCGGAAATAATAGATAAATGTTAACGCTACATATTTTATAATGATTCAATAAAACGTTAATTTAATAGTTGTAACAAAGGATTTAAGTATGTGTAATAGCAACAATGAATAACAGACATGAATAATTCAATCATCAGAGGTTTCGGCACAATTAATACTTCTAAAGAGTAAAAAATGCAAAAATAAATTAAATAATTAAACAAAACTTTGAATGCAACGATTATTACCTGACACTGCAAATCCTGTCAGCAGGAATATAGTAAATAAAAACAAAAACATCATGCCGGCGACACTTCACTTCTATAACTTAATTAACTGTGACCTTATTATCTTGTAAAACGCGCGTCCCGCTTGGACGACGCAGACAGAATAGGGATGGACGATATACATCGATGTATTGTAAACACTCGATGTATTTTAACGATGCATCGTATTGAAGCGATGTATTGTCAATACTTCAACATCGAATATACATCGATGTTTTTTATTCGATGCATCGAATACGCTAACTTTTTTTTGTGTCTATGAATGACCATAAATAAACCAATCCCAGTAAAACCAACACTACGACTGCAGTGTTTCACGTCGTTTCGTAATCAGTTCGGCCAATACAATAAAACCAAAATAACAATATGGCCGACAGAGTTTCCGCTGCATGCCGTATTTATTTATGTTCTGCTGTGTAAAGTGTAAACATTAGTTCATTTATGGTGTAAACAGTAAACACATTAGTTCATTTATGTGTGTAAATTAGAATACGAGTCAACTTATATACGAGTGTTTGCTTCGATTTATGAACAGGTGTGTGTATTAAATAGAATAATTGGTAATTATCGGTTCGGACTGGACACGCTTATTACGAATAATTTTTAGAAAAAAACTTCAGATTCGCCTTAATTACTATAAAAGGAAACTTTTTGGCTTGGGGGCGGCGGAAAATAATGCATTTTAATTTTCAATTGCGTAAAATTAAAACTCACTTCGCGAACCGATCGGTGACTGTCAGCGGCCATTAGGCACGTCGCTTTTATGTTGGTATCACTGATACATTGCAAAGAACTAACATTTGTTTTTATTTCACAGACAATCAATCATAATTACACAAACCCGCTAGACAAACCCTGCTTTGCCAAACAAACCATTCAAAACCTGGGATGTTTTTTTATAGTTTGATGACATGCAGCTTTCGTAGTTTAACCGTGTTTTTACGTATCCCACGAAGTTGGCCACAGAAGTATTCAGTTATTTGCAATGTATCAGGGATACCAACATAACAGTGACGTACCTGATAGCCGCGATTTGACATCGTGTAGATTCGCGAAGTGAATTTTAATTTACGCAATTGAAAATTAAAATGCATTATTTTCCGCCGCCCCCAAGCCAAAAAGTTTCCTTTTATAGTAATTAAGGCGAATCTAAAGTTTTTTTCTAAAAAATTATTTGTAATAAGCGTGTCCAGTCCCAACCGATATTTACCATACTTTTAAAGTATTTTTAATTGTTTTAATGAAAATAAATATACAAAATTCAATACTAATAAACTATAAAGACCAACATATTAAATTACAATATAATATTACACTAAAATATTGACATCAGCGATGAGAGATAGCCTCGTATCATTCGCCCAGTACAGGTGAAATGTCAGATACTTGAGGATACCCATCAGCGGTGGATTTGAAAATGCCATATCGCAGTGAGAATCCAAAGGCTCGTGATCCTTCTTAATCCACCGGAGATCTGCTCTCCGTCCATGGGAAGTTGTGGCGTCAACGGGCTGTCTTTGGGGCACGATGCAGGACTCTGGCTGTTGCCTCTCTTCCAAACTCTATAATTGAAAACATAATACTTTCATTTAAAACCCAGCTACGTTTTTAGCGAAAACAAAATGAAAAAGCAGTGTTTTTGAATGGAAATCATATTTATCTATCAGATTAGATATGTATATACAGTATAATAATTATTTTCAACAGAAAAATTCTATATCTTACCTGTAATGTTATGCAGAAATCCCCGATAAGTCAAACTGTCAAACCGTTGAATGCTGTCAGACGCCTTTTGACTGTGCTGCCAGTATGCGATTTGTTATATTCCAACAAGCGATACACAAAATACGGGGCTGTTTGTTTCAGAAAAGCGTATTTGATGAATAATAAGCGCGTAATTATTTGAATAATTTGCATGCTTACATTGTTTCAAAGTTCGACTCCCCCCCCCCCCCCCCCCCCCGACGTGGGTTTTGATTTGTACCACCGAATGTAGGAAATTTCACATCAGAAATACATCGATGCATCGGAAAACATCGATGTATTTCTCAATACATCGTATTAACATCGATGCAACCGTTCGATGCATTACATCGGAAAAAACATCGATGTATTTTTTCAATGTCCATCCCTAAGACAGAATAAAAGGAAATGTAATACCGGCTCCAAACACATGGCAAGCCTCCGCAAGCGTCCACAAGTCCCAGCGTCTGGAGCGCGCGTGTGGCTTGGCTTGCGTAAGCTTGCGAGAGCTTGCCACCGATCCGATCGAGGTCGGATATTTTGGCCACAAGCGGCAAGCGCTTGCGGCAAACGCTGGCGTGGCATCCACACGTTGGTCCAACTTACGGACAATAAACAAAATATTAGAATACTAAATGAATTAACTGGTACGATTTCTATGGATTTTAATCATCCACTATCTTCTCTTTCGAATTCTTCGCTTTTTTTCGTTTTGTTTCGCTTTAAAATAGAAATAGCATTTTTCAAAAATGACAGCTGATGCAGCTGCTTCGACGTCCGCCATCTTTGGGCGCTACGCGCGCAGCGAATGTACTGGCGCGCTTGCAAGTGTGGGGACGCCAGCCATTCGTTTGCCAGAGCTTGCGTGAGCTTGCGACAAGCAGCTTGTCGCAAGGGTCTGGCCGTAGCATGAAGATTTGTAGTAATAATCGATATGAACATGAAGTAGTTGTTGCCAATTATTTAAGTATCGCGGGTAATCAGAAAACACGCAAAACGAAATTTACAAATAATGACGTTTATCGAAGAACAAAGTACTTTATGGACGTTCAGTGAAAAAATTGCTAGGCATGGAAACAAAAGTCAGTTGCAAGTTTCAAGTGTGGCGATGTGGAAAAACTGATTTCACGATGCGAATCAATATTTATGTTTTCGGTTTCGGAGACCAAAAAAAAGTTTTAAAGAAATAATAGGTGTATTTAATCCTCACCCACGGTATAATTCAATGGGTCTAGGTAAATTGTCCGAATTGCAATTTTTCGAAAACATATTTATGGAACATCAAAACACTAGTTTTTCGAATTGATATAAGTATGTATACAGTACGTAGGTACAAGAATATTTTATTATAGGATGGACAATATCAACTAACCTAACCTAACAGTATCTCGTTCCTCATAAGCAAGTGAAATATATATTTCAAAAGTTGATTAAAAATTCGAAAAATATGTCTTTCGGCCAATTGCTGTTCGAAAAATTAGTCTTTCGAAAAACTGAAATTCGAACAATTGATTTCGAAAAATTGAACTCGAAAAACATGTCGCCCCCGTGTTCAATACATAATATGAATTAAAAAAAAAAAAGTATCATTGGTTTTCTCGTGGAATTTGGAATTTGAGAAAGTTTTTTTGAACGAAGAAAGGAACGTAAGAAGAATATATGACGCTAATTTGAACTTTAGAAGAAGTCGGGGGCTCCCAATTAAGATAATATGGCACGATCGAGTGAATCAGATACTTGAGTCGGGCCATGTCAAGAGTCAGAATAATAAAAGAGTATGTATGAGACGATGAATGTGAATGACGCAAAGAGCATGTACGGAAACCGAGTTGTTTGGCGGTCCGTTTTCTCTGCCTACCCATGTGGAGAAAAGACGTAATTGTTTGTAATTAAGTGAAAGTTTTTTTATTACAAAATAAGTGTTGGAATGGGTTGTTTTCGCATGATTTTTGCCGTTAGGTGCCGCATTAAGAAAGACGGCGTCATTAGCACCACCCACGCGCACATTTCAGAGCGACCGAGTCCCGCGCCACTTCAGGCCACCGCGCAGAAAAGTCTCACTGTGAACTGCACTGTAAACCTATAGGTGTCTCCTTTTCTGCGCAGCGGCCTGAAGTGGCGCGGGACTCGGTCGCTCCGAAGTGTGCGTGTGGGGGAGCCTATTAGGTGGGAGAACTCTTAATTAATAAATAAAATAATATTTAAAAATACAAGTGTACAGTTCACACGCATTAGGAGTGAAACCTTCAGAAAACAAGTAGACAAGAATAGGGAGGCTAAGAAGCACCGCACAAACAGGAGACCGATTATTCTATCTTTTTATCTCGCAGGCTAAATCTTATAGATGCATGTGTTTGTCTCTTTTTAGTATCGCTTTTTCGTTCCATCGAGTTTCAAATCACAACGGTGCTAAATAAGTTTTCACTTCAAAAATAAATGCTAATTTCAATAGAATTTTGTCTCATTTTGAAGATAAAGGAAGTTATGGAAAATTAAGAAGAATTTGAATAGCCATTGTGGGTATTTTAGAACATGTGCATTGGCAACTCTGTATCCTGTATCTGTCAATGTCAATGGTAGTATGGTGTCAGTTGGTTTGCAATTTATTTTTGTTTATAAATATACTTTATTCAAGTTCTAAAGCATATTGGTTTATTTTATTCATGTCTAAAGCGTTTTAAAGTTACTTGTGATTTGTTCTCGCACGCGTTCTTGTTAAAATACCGTAAGTGTTTGTTTTTGTTAAATTTGTGTTAGATACCGGTGTATTCGTTACGTTACAGAATTATCTATTTATTTTATAACGTGCTTTCGACTCATGTGAATTAAAAGATATGGTAAATGTTTACAAAAAAGGGACTCGCTTATATTATTGATTTATATTATGTTATGACTTTTATTATTTTTTTTGGTAATTTTTGGAAATCGCTGGCAACGGTTAATATGCACTTTTTTTGAAAAAATCTTTTGATTCACCTTAATTACATTAAAAGGCAACTATTTGCATTGGGGGAAGTGGAAAATATTTCATTCTAAATTTTTTCTTGCCTTGACGCGAGTAGGCGTTATAAAGGGGCACTTTCTTTTGAATCACAAACCATGTTACACAAACCTAGCGTAGCCGCTAAACTACTTGAAAACTGGGATGTTTTTCTTGCCTTGACGCGAGTAGGCGTTATAAAGGGGCACTTTCTTTTGTATCACAAACCATGTAGAATGAAATATTTTCCACTTCCCCCAATGCAAATAGTTGTCTTTTAATGTAATTAAGGTGAATCAAAAGATTTTTTCACAAAAAAGTGCGTATTAACCATTGCCAGCGATCTCAAAAATTTACCTTTTTTTTTTTCTAAAACAAAGTACGAGTTTTACGCGCCATTAGTTTTCAAAGTTCATATTTTTTCGAGGTAATTATAGGTTCGGACTGGCCACGCTTATTACGAATAATTTTTAGAAAAAAACTTTAGATTCGCCTTACTATAAAAGGAAACTTTTTGGCTTGGCAATTTTCAATTGCGTAAAATTAAAATTCACTTCGCGAACCGATCGGTGACTGTCAGCGGCCATTAGGCACGTCGCTGTTATGTTGGTATCACTGATACATTGCAAAGAACTAACGTTTGTTTTTATTTCACAGACAATCAATCATAATTACACAAACCCGCTAAACAAACCCTGCTTTGCCAAACAAACCATTCAAAACCTGGGATGTTTTTTAAAATTATGATGACATGCAGCTTTCGTAGTTTAACTGTGTTTTTATGTATCCCACGAAATTGGCCACAGTAGTATTTAGTTATTTGCAATGTATCAGGGATACCAACATAACAGTGACGTACCTAATAGCCGCGATTTGACCGTGTAGATTCGCGAAGTGAATTTTAATTTTACGCAATTGAAAATTAAAATGCATTATTTTCCGCCGCCCCCAAGCCGAAAAGTTTCCTTTTATAGTAATTAAGGCGAATCTAAAGTTTTTTTATAAAAATTATTCGTAATAAGCGTGGCCAGTCCGAACCGATATTTACCAAAACTGCCATTTTTTTTTTTTTTTAAATAAACAGATTATAAAGCTTGATAAACTAAATAAACCACACATGAACGCGGAATTATTTCGTTTTGCAATTATTATTTTTTTATATTACAGGACCAGCAATCATCCCACACACCGCGACTTATCTTGCTCTCCACGACACGGGTTTGAACACTTCTATAAAATTTATTTTTATGTGCAGTAAGTAGGTACCTATTTTGCCAAATGTGGTAAACTTTTGAAATCACTGAACACACAAGTATTTTTTAGAAAAAAACCCTTTGATTCACCTTACTTATTGTAAAAGACAACTATTTGCATTCGGGGCGACGAAAAATACCTCATTCAAAATTTGCTTTCGTCGTATGAGATCGCGGCAGAAAACAAATTTAGAATGCAGTATTTTTCATCGCCCCGAATGCAAGTTGTTGTATTTTATAGTCATTTAGGTGAATGAAAAGATTTTTTCTAAAAAAAATTGCATTGGGGTTACATGAGTCTCGTAGCCAAGAAAAAAGCATGTTTTCTCAATTTTTCAAAAATGTAACATGTGAATTATTTTATTTGAAGTGTTAAGAACATAAAAGAACAACTTCTCAACAATATTGAAAAAAATTGTCAAAAAAATTCGGAAAATTCAGCCGGTGTGGCCTGGTTTCAGGAGACCCCTAAAAAAAGTGTCCTCGCGGTAGGCAGGATAACTCGTGACAGCTTCATCTAAAATAAAAAAAATAAAAATTTTAGTATAAGCAGTCCCTGAACGAACGATTTCTCAAAAAAATTTTATTTGAATTTTTGGCAGAGTTGTATGCAAAATAATAAAAATTTTGGTAAAATTTACACTACGTATAATTATTGTAGTCTAAAAGAAAAAATCTTTCTTCAGGGACTGGTCAATGCTATTTTAAAGAATTGTGCTAAATTTCAATGAGATCGGTGCATTGGTTTCTGAGAAATCTTGCCTACCGACTTCAAAAATGGTGTTTCGAGATAAATGCGATTGAAGTTTCTCCCGGCCGGTCTTTCTCAACGGGGCGGGGGATTCGCAAAGGCTCTGTCCTAGACTTTAACTCCGATTGACTTGAACATTTAGGAGAATATTCTAGACATATTGTACTATTAGATAAAGCGGGAAAAAAAAATTCAAATTTTTCAGACCCTTAACCCTCGACACGTCGCGAGGGCTCTTTAAAAGCCCAGATTTTACAGGAATGCTAATTATGTACATTTTAAATGTTCCCACTGTTTCCTTACTTTAGGTAGCTTCCTAAAAGGGACTATACTTGACACTTACGCTGCCAACATTCAGTCTGCGCTCGTGCGATGTAAGATACAGACTTGTGCTTCGGCTTGAGGCTTAAAAAAATCATCAAAATACCATGAAAAATCAAGTTTATATGTTTTTTTCATTGTATTTTGTTGATTTTTTTTGTTGTAATAATAATAAGTCTGTATCAATCTCAAATAGTTATAAGTTTGATAGAAATTGATTAGATTTTTTTAAAAGTTTACTATTAAAAAAGTATGATTGAAAATTATAAAAAATGTTCCTTGTTGATTTTTAAGCTTTCGCATTGAAAATAAATATCTAATTTTTAATATTTCATTTTATTTCGATGCAGTCATTATCACCTGACTATAATCAGTTAAAATAACTAATAATAAGTGTATGCTACAACAACAATTTAATTATATTTATTTTTGGGGTCCTAAGCGACCCCGCGCGATGCCTCGCATTATTAAAGGCGTGACGGGCAGAGGGTTAAGCGTGTCCAGTGTTTTCAAAAGTTTACCCAAAATATGAGTACCTAGCTAAATGGAGTATTTTTGAATATAAAATATATAGCTTACCGATGACTGGACGAGGAAAGGGCAGGGGCAGAGGACGAGGAAGGGGCAGAGGGAGGGGAGGGGCACCAGCTGCCGCAGCAGTAGCAGATGGTGCCAAACTACCTGCATCAGCTGCAGGACGAGGTCGAGGACGTGCTCGAGGAGCTGCAACTGCAACTGCAGTTCGTACTGAAGTGTTAGTATTTTTTATGTTTATAAAGTAGGTATCTGTGTTGTGTTCGTCATATTTATTTATTTTAACCCCTGAGGCGTTGACCAAATTTTTTTAGAGGGTCAAAATATTTCCGCTTTGTAATAAAATCTAAATAAATGGAATATTACTGAATGTACCCGAAAACTAAAAACTGTTTTGAAAAGTTGATAAAATACGCTTTCAAGTTTTATAAATCGAAATAAACATTTAATTTTTGAAATATAAAAATTTTGCAAGCAAACATTAAAAAGTTATAAAAAATGCTCACCTTACATATTTTTTAATAAAAATTACTGATTTAAGACAAGTGTAATAAAACGTTATTGTCACCTCACTTTTTTGTGGTTCCATGTAAAAATAATGAATAAAAAAAATTGCTAAATTTCATTTTTTTTTTCAAATTGTGTACTGAAACTTTGGTTTCATAAAGGCGTATGTTTTATTTTTGTGGTTAATTTTTAGATTTTAATATAAAGCATGGTATTTTCTCTTTCTAATACCGTTTATATCATATTTCTCACTATGATAGTAAGGGAGACACAATGATTTCTATGAGACCTATATTTGTTTTTTCCGAAAATCTAACAAATCAGTCTGTGGGGTTAACAGTGGTCCTATTATTGCTAATGGTACGGGAGGACCGCGGTAGGGCCCAAAAGGCTGTTTGGTGCGTGTCTTATTTCTTCCAACTAGAATTAGAAAGCTGGAAGTTCCAGAAGCAGGTGGTGTGGATCTTGCTCCCACTGCACTCCCAAGAAAGACTAAAAGATATTATAATAAATATAAAACAATATTTGTTATCTACCCTTTGTGCTATGCATAAAAATCTTGTTTAAACGTTAGTTTATCAATTAAAAAATAATAATTAATATTTGACAAGTTAAAGTATTTCAGCAATAAATGCAGACATAATTAGTCTCGACGCCACCTAGCGGCAGATTTAGTACTTAACAATACCTCTCTCACAAAAATAAAGTTGGTTGTTTTCAGTTGGAAAAATGTAATAATGAGTAATTGTCGAATGAAACACTAGTATATATTGAATTATTTGGCGGGTATTAGATAAGCCGCCATAGCTCAGTGGTCAGAGCAGCTGACCGGCAATCAGAGGGACACGGGTTCAATTCCTGTTGGCGGCCAGTATCTTTTCTCGGAAGATTTTTTCAATGTAGATGAGTGTTTCAGGCTGATAATTATTGATTATAATATTTGTTATAAAACAATATCATTGTTTTTTCCGAGAGTGTTCTGCAACAGTGAGAGTTGGATCAGCGGTCTCGTTATCTGCATTATGCACGTGCAGTAGAATCGGCGCTGTTCCATGACACTGATTCTTATTGTTTGTTTAGTTACTGTACGAGAAATGGGAAGGCTAATAGAGATATTGAAAGAAGGATAATTGCAGGTAATGGTGAATGCCGTTGGCTCTAACATTGTCCAAAGAGCAGTCCTCAATAGAGTTGCTGGCACCTTCCCTGTATGGCAGTGAGGCATTAAACTATCAGAGGAAGGATGAAAGTAGACTGAATGCTGTAGAAATACGATCCCCGAGGCGTGCTTATGGTAAAACCGTGTGAGAAATATGGAGATCAAATGAACGAGGAAGGGAGTGAATGGAGAATTTATGACGCAAATGTGAATGGTAGTAGAACGAGGACCCCCAAGGAAGACGTGGCCCGATCAAGTGAATCAGATACTTGAGTCGGGTCATGTCAAGAGTCAGAATAATAGAAGAGCATGTATGAGACGATGTGTGAATGAGGCAAGGAGTGAATGAAAAGACCAAGTTGTTTCACGGTCCATCCTCTCTACCTACCCCTGCGTAGAAACAGCGTGATGGTTAGTTAGTTAGTTATTGTGCTGGGTTTTACAAATACCTTGATGCATTTGTAAAAATGTGTGAATGAGGACTTAAATCCATTAATGTGATTTATTTATATTATTTTTCAGAATTCCATCTCCGGAGAGAAAAGCGCGTGCCTTGTCACAATGGATTCGGGCAACATTACCATCGCCGGAGCCGTTACCTGGGACATCGCTGGGTGGGGAACCACAGTTCGGAAATTGGGATGAACACTCCTCTCCAGAGCCCAACTATAATAGCGAGCTATGGGTGGACGAGCCGCTCTTCCAAGGAATATCTGCGTTTGGAAGCAGTGAGTTTATTTTTTTTAAATGTCATTCCAGATAGAAATATCATCATTATCTTCTTCCCCTTATCCTTTGTTGGATTTAAAATTTGGGAGGTGGGTATAGTCACCCCAAGTGGTTCGCTACATTTGGTGACTTAGCAGGGATGTCCGGGTTCATGGGGTGAGGTTTGTCCGGGTCTTGGCGGCGGATGTGTCTGCCCACCAGCTGCGTGGCAGGCTGGATCAGGAGAGAACGGTTGAAGGAGTCCCTTTGACTTCTCCAGCCGTACTCTCTCGGAACATCGGCTTCCTTCGCAGTGGGAGGGATGCATTCATACATCTGTCACTCCTGACCCTCAGATTCCTTCCCCCTCCCTAATACCCTTTTCCTTCCCAGAACTTCCTCTCCTTTATTTCCTAAAAAGACCTTCCACACGGCATCCCCAAAGATGACACAGGCCCGAGGGGAATTATTTTCCTCAAGGCCTCCTGTGTGGAGCTAATGTAAAAATTAAAAAATCCTATTCGGGTCGGGACTCACTGCATCGACAAGGCGCCTCCATACGTCCCTGTCTTGTGCTAATTGTTCGGCCTTCGTCCATGGCAGTCCCATCCTCTCCTCACACAGTTTCTGTAGTTGTCTTGCCCAACTGTGTCTGGGGTGGCCCACTGGACGTCTACCCTCTGGAATCACATTCATACAGTCTTAGTATTCCCACCTCATTTGCGATTTTTCTATGAAGAATAACAGTGGTTCAATGTTTAGATCGTCTCGGATCGTCAAGTTTCTTATATGATCTGCCATTCCTCTCAAGTACCTCATTTCGGCAGCTTGGAATCTAGAGCGTGTTCGTGCGTTTAGCATCCATATCTGGTGGCTGTACGTGAGCGTCGGGCGGTATATCATTTTGAACTCTGCCATCTTTGTCTTGATACTAAGCTCGGCTTTCCTTATCACTGAGCTGTAGAGAGGACTGTCACATAAATATTATGTGACTAGTGCAGTTCTTGCCTATTTGGATATTTTGTCTATGGTGTTTTTTTTGGAGACTGGCAATTTTTTGGGGAAGAGAAATGGTTTTTTTTGTTTATGGTCACTTCCTCCCGGACAGCTTTTGGGCTAGCTGTTCGTGAATTAGTCACTCACCATGGAGGTGTTTTAATCACTGTAAATCATGTGAATCGAAGTTTATTTTTTCTTAAAAAGGGCGCGAGGTGTTTTTACGTAACACGAGTAGTTCGTGTACAGTATGATTTTTAGTGGATATGTGAATCCCACTTTTTTCCCGTGTTGGCAGTTGGCCATTTTGTGGAAATGTTTTTTGGACTCGTGGTTGTAAAGTGAATGGTCCTTGTTGTGGCTAGATTAATATGACTTTTTTGCTGCACTTATTCTTTGATCAATTTCTCCATCTTGCTGTGACCATCGCTGGAGAATTTGACCCCGAGTTATTTGAATCTGTCCACCTGTTTCAGCTGAGTCCCATTAGCGAATATGTTGCACTGAGTTTGGTCCCTTCCTATAACCATCACCTCCGTTTTTGAGGTACTCATCTTCATTCCCGCCGCAGTGCACTCTTCGTTGAATCGATTGATCCACTCCTATGTTGTCGTTAATCTCGCGATGTCGTCATAGATAGAAATATAGACACATTAAATTAATTTGTGTTTTCTGTTTTTTCAGAGTCAGACATGAACAGAGCAAGTGACGCAGCAGCTCTCTATCAAGAAGAGTCGGCACTTGGGAACCGTGAGTTAAAAAACGAACTAACTGACCATCACTCCGTTTCCCGCAGCGAGGATGGACCGCGATCGGTCTTGACATGCACGCACTCTTTGCTTTATTCACATACATCGTCTCGTACATATTCTTGACATTGTCCTACTCATGTTTTTGATTCACTACTTGGTCGTGCTAATCGTGTAAATGAAATTTAGCACCTTAAATAATTAATTTGTGTTTTCTGTTTTCAGAAATGGACATGGAGGAAAACAGCGCGAGTGACATGGATGAAGCTAGCGACGTCGATCACGGAGCGAGCGACGAAGATACTCATAATCTAAATGTTACACTTAACCCCGATATGACCACAGAACATAGGAGACAAGACCAGGACGATAGGGAGGCAATGCGTTCGATTCTGCCGCCTGAAGGTTACTCTTTCAATTGGTCCAGAGATATCTCGCATTTTAATGGGATAAGGGAAACATTCACAGGTACGCCAGGACCTACTTTCAATACTGACGAAATAGGCAAGCCTGTGGATGCTTTCCTTAAAATCTTGGATGCAGATTTCGTTGAAATGATTACGAGAGAAACCAACAGGTATGCCGATCAATACCTTGCCAAGACGCAATTCAAGCGCTATGCGCGTATCAGAAAATGGGCTCCCACGAATAAAGATGAAATGTATGTATTCTTGGCGCTTTTAATGCATCAAGGTATCTGTCCCCTTCCCATTGAAAAAGACTACTTCTATTCCCAAAGAATCACCGCCATGCCTTTTTTCAGCCGGGTCATGAATTATGGTCGTTTTCTTCTCTTAAAAAAATTCCTTCACTTCGCCAACAACGAAAGTCTTTCTTCTGATGCACCATTATCTGCGCGAAGATTACATAAGATTCAGCCCGTCTTGGACCACCTCTCAAATAAGTTTGAGACTCTATACCTGCCCGAGCAAGAAATCTTTCTGGATAAATCCATACTCGGCTGTAAAGGCCGTTTGATCAAAACCGAAGCAGTCGGCGCATGTATAAAGTCTTACGAGCTTTGTGAGACCAAGTCTGGCTATCTGTGGAAATTTAAAATTTATGCGGGGAAGACCATTTCTAATCAGGCTGAACCGACAAATCAAGACCAACAAGACATGACGCAGGCCAACTTTTCTGGTACTCACAATAACAGCCACGAGGCTTCTGCAAAGATGGTGTACGATCTCGCCAGTCCTCTATTTAACAAGGGGCATACGCTAATAATGGACCATTCTTATAATAGTCCATTATTGGCGCGATGCCTCAAAAAGAGTGGGATGGACTGCATGGGCACATTGCGCTTGAACCGAGAATTCGTGCCCAATGCATTTAAGTCTCATTTCAAAGCAAGAATGAAAGAAGGTGAGGTCGCATTCACGAACTGCGGGGACCTTAATGTTATGGTTTGGTTAGACAAAAACATGGTAAGCATGTTGTCCACCTATCATAAGGCAGATATCGGGGAAATTGAAAAGTTTAGTGCCTGGACGTACAGACCCGAACTGGTACTGGACTACAACATGCTGATGGGGAGCATTGATGCAAAAAATCAACTTTTGGCAGCCTTCCCCATTGAACGACGGGGAAGTCTGACATGGTACAAGAAGCTTTTCAGGAGACTTCTGAACGTTTCGGTGCATAATGCGTACATATTGTACAGCTCAAAGCTCCGCAAGGAAAATAGTAGCATTTTGTACCGAAACTTCAGGGAAGAGGTTGTGGAGGGTCTCCTCCTGCTATTCTGTCGCAGACAAATTGCCACTCCAACAACCACAGGCCCAATGCCGGCTGGAAGGACTCTGCGGCCTATCCTGAAAGGCAATCACTTCTTGGTCCGTATCGGGACAATCCATTCAAGGGTAGCATGTGAGTGGTGTAAAATTATGAAAAAATATAAAAGGTCCGCAACAAAATGTAATGTGTGTGACGTGTCATTATGCTTTGACTGTATGATGCCATTTCACACAGATTTATTGAGTCGTTGAAGATCTGAGCAACATTACAAATATTTATGTGAATTCATTTGGAAAAGGTCATTTCCTAACCATCAAAAGACTTCATTCCTTCTAATATGGTCAGCAGTACATATATTATAATCCATATATGATGATGATTTGCAGCATGAACCTGAACCCAGTTGCGTTCAGACAAACAGTTCTCCAACTCGTCTTGGGAGGAATAGAGTTCTTTTACGTTCATTTGGGATTTATTTAATACTTATTGGTGGTGACAATGATAGTCGGCCTAACTGGAAGTTGGCTAAATGAACGTACTCCTGCAGACTGCACCCAGACCCTTGGCCCCCCTGGTGCCCAAACTCCGAACTAAACTAACTGCCATCTAGCGGACTTTTGGGACAGCTCTTAGCACTGCCCTCTATGTGACAAGCTCGGAAGCTTTTAGATATACCACACCAGTAAACATACCTAATTAGGTACGTTTGTTTTTATTTTGAAAAGAATTTATTTTATTCAGTTCGTACTTCTGGCAAATGTCATATTTGATTAATATTAAATTAATCCGGCGTTGAACATTTTTTAGTTTTTTTTTTTAGTTGTGTTAAGGTCTTATTATATAAATTTTTTAATTTACTTTACATTGTTTGAACATTATTGTGGCAGCAGAATCAAGTTCTTTCTTTCTGCAAATTAACATCTCGTAAGAATGTTTTTACGACAGAGCCCCCCCAAGGTTCGATTTTCGGTTTCTGTTGGAGAAGGTTCGGTGGACATTTAACATGTATATTTAAGTTCTGATCATTGAAATATATATACTATGTACTTATTAAAACATGTATGGAGAATTCTCATTTTTCCCTGTATTGTACACATTAAATTCCTTGTTTTATTTTTATGTTTTAATAGTATTTTGCCAATATCACTAGTAACATGGTTCTATTGGAGAAGGTTCGGTGGACATTTAACATGTATATTTCAATTCTGATCATTGAAATATATGTACTTATTAAACATGCATGAGTATTCTCATTTGTCCTTGTATTGTACACATTAACCTCCAGGCGGCGGGAACAATCTTTAGTTATTTCAGCGAACTTGTCTCTCACGCGGGAGCCAATTATAGTTATTTCGAGGTTTGAATCCTTGCTGTATCGTGTACATGCAAGGTAGAGGGCCAAATTCTACATGTAAAAAATCTCCAATCATATCTCTAGCGACATCTGTCTAAATTTATCCCGAAATATTATTTGTTTATTCTTGGGAACCATTTAAAGCCAAGGAGACAGAATTTCCCCGTCAGTCGATTTGAATCTCGCGCGTCGGTACCAACCATTACTAATCTCGCGCAGTCGCAGTAGAACAAACAAAGGCGCTTCAATAGAACACTGCGCCGATTGTTTTATTTGTACACTTTTTCATTCTGTTACGTACATCGATTTGATTGTTATAATTTGTGAAATTAAAAACATTTTTTTTCACATTTAGGTATTTTATGGTGTACCTTTTAGTTTTCGTGGCTCTTTATATTTGTCTTGTTTAACTCAACAAAACTTTTATTCGTTATTATTTATATTATAATATTCAAAATGTCACGGGGTCTTAGTGATAAAGAAATTTTTGAGAGCGTGTTAGATTTAGAATCCGACTTAGAGTTGGATAGTGACGCTGAATCAATTTTATTTGATATCGGTGACGGTGATGATGAAGTTCAAAGTGAACACAGTGTAACTCTTCCCGGTAACAGCGTGCCCGGTACCAGTGCATCCGGCACCAGTGTGCCCGTTACCAGTGCATCCGGTACGAGTGTGCCCGGTAACAGTGCATCCGATACCAGTGAACCCGGCACTTCAAGCATCCGTGAAAACACATCTTCGATAAACAGTGACATTTTTTCCTCATGGGTGTCGGGTCCATTTATTCCAGTCTTACATCAATTTGATGACTTTTCGTCAGGAATCACAAACATGACATTGACAAAAGATTCATTAGAGGTAGATTTTTTTGAACACTTTTTGAATCTAGAAATAATGGAGAAAATAGTTCTAGAATCCAACAGATACTATAGAGCTACAGTTAACCAAATTACAATAGCTCCCAAATCTCGACTCCATCAATGGAAAGATACGTCAGTGCCTGAAATGTACATATTTTTTGCTATAACTATGCTGATGACTAGGGTTTCGCACATATCGATTGAGGAATATTGGACAACGGATCCTATTTTAGCGTCTCCTCAATTTGGAAAGATTATGCCGAGAGATCGATATCAGATTCTTCTTCGAATGCTTCATTTTTCTGACCCTGCCACACAAACCCCCGGAAACAGACTTCATAAAATAAAACTTTTGGTTGACCATTGCAGAGAAATATTTAAAAAAAACCTTTATCCCTTACCAAAACTTGTGCATTGACGAAAGCATAATCGTGTTTAAAGGGCGTCTGAAATTTAAGCAGTATATCCCTAGTAAACGTCATAGGTTCGGAATAAAATTATTTGTACTGTGCGATGTTGCCACGGGATTTGTTTTAGATTTCATTATATACTGTGGAGAAGGAACTGACATCCAAGACGACCAATGTTTAGGTGTTTCTGGAGTCCGTCGATGTTTGGTCACAAAAACTTATAAAAACCTATCAATTCATCAAATAAACACAAGTAATAGTGTTTTTATCGATAGTTTATTGTTCAAAGAATGTGTTTCAGTCAATAAAATATACGATAGTTCAAAATAAATGCACAAAATATTACTTCAAAAGTGCTCTTTCCGAGATTTTATACGAAGTATGGGAAACATATGGGACAACATATGCAACAAATCCTGGAAAAATTGGCAGACCAGGGGTTGTGCACGATGCTTCTTTTGCAGAGACTGGAAAGTGTGATAGAAACACAGGCCTACCAATTAAAAAACCGAAGTGTGTACTAGATTACAATAAATGTATGGGTTCGGTTGATAAGGCTGACATGATGTTGAGTAATCTAAGTTGTATGAGAAAATCAATTAAATGGTACAAGAAGGTTGCTTTCCATATTGTTGATTTATTCCTACTAAATGCACACATTCTTCACAAAACAGTTTCCGAAAAGCAGATGACCTTGACTCAATTTCAATACGCAATCATAAAACAACTTTTGGAGAAATATCACATACCATCAACAAGAAATCAACAATCATCCGATAGCCCATTATGTTTGGCTGCCAAAGAATTGGCGAATCATATGCCCGGTTTTGTCCCCCCTACAAGTAAACGGTCAAATCCTTGTCGTCAATGCCATGTTTGTGCAAATACAACACTTAAGGCCCTGATCGACGGGCGAGTAAAACCGCGGTCTTATGGCTCGTCGGTAAAGCTCGCCGGTGTATCATTGCAAAACCGCGGTTTTGTGGGTTGACGAGCCTGGCTCGTGGCTCGTCATGTTTGCTTGATATTTTAAGTGGGTGATCGACGTACGAGCCTATACCGCGGTTTTAAAAACCGTCGGTTTTACTCGCAGCTCGTTGGTACTGATCGACTAGCGAGTAAAACAGTCGTATCGTAGTCGAATTGAGGTTAACATGTCTTGTTCGGCGTCTGAAGCTTTGTGTTATCTTGGTATTATAGCATACCACGAAATTAAGAAAAAAAGCGAAAACGCCCGAGAGTTTGGGTTAAAAGTTGGATTGAGAAAAGACAAGCGTTATCGCATACACATTATTTAATTCGAGAATTGTCAGCAGAACCACTCGATTACAGAAATTATCTGAGAATGTATTATTGTCTTTAGTAACACCTATGATACAAAAGCAAAACACTATAATGCGAGAAGCTATTTCTCTTTTTTGTATTATGTTTAATATCCAGTTTATTATGCTACATATTACATGTTTAAACTCCTAAATAACCTATTTATCTAATAACATGATATTGTAAAAGCCTTCAAATAAATATATTTTTATTCATCCCTGATGAAGGTTCAGGTCGAACCGAAACCGGTTGGATAAGGAAATAATAAAGTAGAATCAAAACAAAGTTGTATAATTGTGTTTATTATTATTTTTTTAAACTTTATTTTCCCAAATTTTACATTTGATGTATACAATATTATGATATAATAAGAATAATGGGAACCCACTAAGGTGCAACCTGTGCGTGGGTAATATAGTTTAATGTATTTTATTTGTACCTAGAAAGAACAAACAATTTTTTGTATTCGCTTGATTTAATTTGCCATAAACAGGGCCTCTCTTGGTAGCTATTTATGAATTCTACGATGAAATCGTGAATGTGAATTCGCAGATCCATTATTACGTGACGTCAGTCCTCCAGCGCTGTCGCCGATAACTGACGGCTTGGCTCGCCGACCGTGATCGACATGCAGTTTTGAACGTCGAGCCGAGTAAAATATCAAGCAAACATGACGAGCCACGAGCCAGGCTCGTCAACCCACAAAACCGCGGTTTTGCAATGATACACCGGCGAGCTTTACCGACGAGCCATAAGACCGCGGTTTTACTCGCCCGTCGATCAGGGCCTTAACTCGGCTCGTCGTTTTAATTTTTTTAAGTTTTAATTTTTCAAGGTCCCTCGAAAAACATCATATCTATTATGCATTTTGTGACGTCATCAACACGTCATCTACTAAATACGAAAAAACGTATTTTATGATTTTTATGTTGGTCTCCTAGAATCTCACATAGATTTGCGCAGGCGCCGCCGGCCATCTTGCTTATTATTAACGCGTTGATTGGTGTATTTATGGTGTATGGCGCAATGGCGTCTATGGCGACAGCGAGATCAGAAGCTTCGCAAAAATGACATGATGAATTTTACTTGCAGTTTTATGTTTTTGAAGATAATTTTCGTTTACATGATCAATTCACTGTGATATTAGTGTAATTCATCCAAAGTACCAATGCTGCGTTACTTTTTTTTCAGTTTTAGTCTTTTAAATAGTGTTTTGTTGGTGATTTATTTTCGTTGTACGATAGGTTTAAGGTTACGTCTGAAATTTTTTTTAATGACTTTTCCGCGTGAATTTAATAAAACTTCCATAAAAGTAATATTATTTAATAATGCAAAAGACTAATGCATGTGTAAATAAATACAAAATACAGAAATCGACGCATTACCACCGAATCCATGATGTCATATTTTTTCAGTTAATTTTTCAGAATCATTAAAATATTTTTTATCCTTTTTAATTGTATGAACGAGATAAAAAGTGAAGTGACAGTTTTATTCCAAATTCATAAAGTAAGAGGACTGTATTTTTTTAATTTTGAATTTTCCTAAATTTTTGGACCATTTAATAGATTATGTTTACAGTCAGCTGTGTTTTTTCTAATTTTTTCATTTTGAAACTTAAAATACCGCAATTTTCAAACACGATCGTGTATGTCAGATACAAAAATCTAAAAATCAATTCTATTTAGTTTTACGACATCTTCAAAAATAAGAAATATATAGAACATTCGTTTGTGTCATACCTAAATTCCCATACAAATGATTATACAGTGATTACCATCGTGACGTCACCACAGAGCATTACACAGCATACCAACTTGACGCTGTGTTTTAACGAGAATATTAAAAATGCCCTTTTTAATATTTTTTTAAAACCTGTACGTTTAATATTAATAAATAAAAGTTATATATTCAGAATCAGCGTTTATTGGTCTATATGAACATATTTTTTAAAGCCATAGTATTTTTCACTGGAGTTCCTTATTCTGAATGGTAGTATCACTCTGGAACGAGGCACAATGACTAAACATCGATTTATTTAACGCATGTGAGAAAAATCAATATAAATTAATTAAATTTTTATTATGACAAAGTGTGTTTTAAATGTAAACAATTTTATTGAATCTATGTACCAAGAACTATTGTTACTAAACTACTGTAATATTAATTTAATTGTTGTAAATAAATAAAGAAATAAATTATTTGTTCTATTATTTATTTCTTCCCCACTATTTTTTTGAAGTCTAAGAACCTTTGATTCTAAAATTTTTACAATAGGAGGCGCGAGAAGTAATGAGTGGTTTGAAAAATGTGTTCTTCATATAGTTTAGCAACAGAAAGGGGTGGAACGGATGAGGGGGGAAGGGTGAGGGTGTTTGCGGGACCAGGAGAGGAAAATAGGGGAAGTTGGAAGAGGGAAGGGGAACGGGGACGCATGGGAAAGGACACGTAGGGGAGGGATGGGGAAGAAGAAGGGATTAAAAAGGAGACATAGTGGCGGTAGGGGATAGCAGTGGGTGCATTTGGAAAAATCCAGGTTTCTCACGTGGACAGCTGTGTGTGTGACCTGCTCACTCACGCTTCTGATGTATTCGTGTTGGCAACAGACAAAAAACAAAAAAAATATAAGCAATTCATAAAACGGAATTGCCAAACCTTTATATTTCGGAAACAGTTTCATGCCAACTCAGAATGAAACCAACTCAAAACTGCCTCAGAAAGGTCAATAAAAGCTATGAAAAAATAATTTTAAAATAGCCGGTAACCCTAAAGCGTCGATGACACAGGGCGAGTTTACAAGCTACTATCTACTAAATTTAAAAGCGGGTGAATCGGCGAGTGAGATTGTCATGATGACATACAAAACTGTCCACTCGCTCAGTAGCTCGCGACATTTTTGTAGGAAACTGGACTCGCACGTTGCTGCTAGCGCCAATAGCGGAAATAACGTGAACTAATCCTTCAGACAGTTGACAGTCAAAATCAGCTGGTTTTTGACAGCCATATTGGAAACACAAATAAACCAATCACGAGTCGGCTTGTAGCGTGTAAAGTTGAGGACCTTTCAACTTTTTCCGTGGATTGTCAACAATCTGCTAGTTAGCAAGTAACACGATGACACTGGGCGAGTTTACTAACAGATAGTGAATTTCCGAGATAGTAGCTTGTAAACTCGCCCTGTGTCATCGATGCATAACATAACTTAGCCTATTTAACAAATTTTTTTATTGTCACTATTAATGACCTTTCTGAGTTAGTGTCACCTTTGGAAACACATTTCCACCCATATTGTTAAATATTGGAACACAGCAACAAATTAAACTTTAAATTGTCTTAAATGGCGTCGAAATCTTATGATATTCGACCGCTCTAATGCGGTTCTACCAATCTAATGGGACCGTATTTTCGGTTACGGCACCTAGCGGAAAAAATTCAGAGGAAAATAATTCCCCTCAGGGCCTATGTCATCTTTGGGAATGTTGTGTTGTGGGTCTTTTTAGGAAAGGAAGTTCTGGGAAGGAAAAGGGTATTAGGGGTAGGTAGGAATCTGGGGGTCAGTGTGTCCAGGAGTGACGGACGTATGAATCTCTCCCTTGAACTGCGGTGCCAGGCGAAGAGTTGAGGGGTTCTGGCTGGAGAGGTCAAAAGACCTCAAACGTCACCCCATGAACACGAGCATCCCTGCTAATTCACCAAACATAGCGAACCTATAGCAAAGGTATTGGTTATCCAATAGATGGTTCCCGGGGCGGCGATACCCATACCCACCTCCCAAAATGCTAATTATGAAATTATAGTATTAAGTAAGTCTAAAGTCATGGTGTTTGAAAGAGAAAGTACGAAAACAGTATGCAATATAGTTGTGAATGATGAATAATTGGAGCAGGTGGATGAGTTTGTGTATCTGGGTAGTATGTTTACGAGAGATGGGAAGGCTGATAGAGATATTGAAAGAAGGGTGAATGCTGGTAACTCCATTAATGGAGAACTGAATGCCGTTGGCGCTTATAAAAAACTGTCAAAAGAAGCGAAGCTAGCAGTCCACAATGGAGTCCTGGTAACTACCCTGATGGATGGCAGTGAGGCATGGAACTGGCAGAGGAAGGATGAAAGTAAACTGAATGCTGTTGAGATGAGATCCCTGAGGCGTATGTGTGGTAAAACAATGTATGATCGTGTGAGAAATGTGGATAACTGCAAAGAATATAAGGCTGATGTAAGCATAATGAGTAAGATTAAGAAAGGGACCCTCAGATGGTTTGGGCATGTAGAGCGAATGAACGAAGAAAGTAGTGTAAGAAGAATATACGACGCAAATGTGAATGGTAGAAGAAGTCGGGGACGTCCGAGGAAGACATGGCACGATCAAGTGAATCAGATACTTGAGTCGGGCCATGTCAAAAGTCAGAATAATAGAAGAGAATGTATGAGACGATGTATGAATGTGAGTGAGGCAAAGAGTGTGTGCCAAGTCCGAGTTGTTTGGCGGTCCGTCCTCTCTGCCAACCCCTGCGGGAAACGGCATGATGGTTAGTTAGCTAGTATTATATGGTTATTTGTTACTTTGGGATTTATCTATTATTTCTGTGATTTATTTTGTTATTTTAATTATATGACCGCTCAGTGGTTGAATGGGCATAGCGCTTGGGTCCCACCCGGGCGTCGCATGTTCGATTCCTCGGCTGGCTAAGTCCTCCATCACAACACAAGCAACATTTTCGGCTTTCTGTGGTGGTAGTAGAAGATTTTCAAACATTGTTGAGTTATTCGTAACCCGGGAATGTTTGTCTTTCTTTTAAAAATAAAAAAATAATAATATAATTTATCCCCAATATATAGAAAAAATTTCCATTCTGGTATAGTACTTCTCAAAATTGCTAAAAAAAACATGCTTCGTCTCTGGTCCAATATTATTGTTTGTGGTCTGTGCAAAGGTGGTGCAGAGTTTGACAGTGACAGTTTGCGTCACGAAATTCCTAGTCAGTGAAACATTGTGCAGATAAACTAAAAATGGTAAGTAATACATTCCAAACAACGTTCAAAGTATGTTTTCCAAGTGATATTATCATAATTTCGACGAATTTCTTCCAGGCCACTGAAATAGAAGATACCTTAAAGCGAATTCACGCCCATAAAGGAGTTGTCGGTACGATCATCGTCAATTCGGAAGGTTTGTTCGATATTGTTTTTTTACACTGTCCGTTGCTATGGGTGCTGCATGCGTCGATATTCTTTCCAAATGTTTCTAATCTCAGTTCTTAAATCGGTATGCAAGTCTTTGTAGGAAAAAAAATTAAAGCATGTATGAAGTATGAACTCCTTCATGCCTGTCAAAACAATTGTTATTTTACAATTGCAATTTTAAATGCAAATTTTCAAACTAAATTAAACAAATTGATCCTTTCTGATATACCTGTAAAATTTAACATTAATTATTCCCCTAACTACCGCACTTTCAGGGCCAGATTATGAAATTACACTTGGTTTTGACAATTACTAGAAGAAACAACTATTTACATGCACAAAATAGGTTATAATAGTTTGTAATTTAAATCATCATATTTGCCTGTTTTATGTACTTAAATAATAAAAAAAATAAATTATTAGGTTCTTAGTTTGGGTAAACATTATTTATGTTTTAAACCGCTTACTCGTTAATACTGAATATTTTTTATTCAAACAGTTAGATTTAGCTTTGTTATCACGAAAAGTGAGTATTTATGTCGCGGGAGACAAAAAAATATGCATTTAACATTTTATTTTGGTATTAATTCGCTCACGCGGTAACGCCATTTTATTTTCACTGTTTTTATTTCATAGACAATCAATCATAATTACACAAACCCGCTAGACATCCCCTGCTTTGCCAAACAAACCATTCAAAATCTGGGATGTTTTTTAAAATTATGATGACATGCAGCTTTCGTAGTTTAACCTTAGGAATATTCCGTATTATCCGTGCATCAAACATCGACAACACGAATGTTCCGTATTATCCATGAGGTGGACCAAATGCATATTTACCAAATTAAGTAATTCATGTGTATTTAGTTGAAACAAAACTCACGCAAATGTCAACGCATACAAAAAAAAATAAATGGCAGCAAAGGATTCGTTTTATACGGGGAAAAATTTGATAAATTAAAATGGAATTTAAATGCATTTTTTACCATCTATCCGAATGTAATTAGTTGTTTCTTGTAGTAATTAAGTTTATATGTAGTATAATTTCCAAAATCTGTGCCTAATAAAAGTGCGGCAGTTAGTGGAATATTTACCAATTTTACAAAAGTCAATTATAGGTATGCATTAGGTGGGACTTTAAGAATCATAACCTCAAAGGTTTAGTATCATTTTGAAAGAAATACGTAAATTACCGGGTTATGAATAACCTGACAATATTTGAATTACTGGGAAAATGCTGCTTGTGCAATGATGGAGGTCTAGCTAGCAGATGATTGATCCCGTGAAGTCTGGTTGGAAATCAATAACTTTGTACCACTTGGCTACTAAACTAGTGTAGAATTTGAATGCTCAGCTTATATAAACATTTTGTTGATGCTTTTTAAATGAATTATTTTGATATTTAATCAAATGAAGTTAATATAAGCGAAACTCACTCGAAAATCTGGAAACAGAAAAAGATATTGGCTCTTCTGAGACTCAAACCCAAGACCTCTCGCTTTCTCGGCAAAGGGAGGTCCTGGGTTCGAGTCCCAGAGGAGCTAATATCTTTTTCTGTTTCCTGATTTTCAAAGTTAAAATAAAAATATTATTTTTAACTTTCCAGGAATACCAATAAAGACTTCTCTGGACAATGCCACAACGGTTCAGTACGCTGGTCTCATCAGTCAACTGTCCGACAAGGCCAGAAGTGTTGTGAGAGATCTGGTGAGTTATAAGAATCTATACAGTCCAATGATTCTTCAGAATTGTCAATGTGTTTTATGTATGTAGACCTAAATTATTTTCTTTTGCCTATTGTTTCATTGGCCCAAACATTTCTTTGTCAAGGGTTTTTAATTTTTCGATAGCAATATTCCCACCAATATAAGGAGCTCTTCACTGTTGTGCAATTGTTTTGTATTTTTTTACACTTGTTTAATCACATATTTGCCCCAGCTCACATATAAATCGCTATAACCCGAGGGGTCGCTGCGTTTATGGGGTGAGGTTTGTCCGGGTCTTGGCGGCGGATGCGTCTGCCCACCAGCTGCATGGCAGGCCGGATCGGGAGAGTGGTTGAGGGAGTCCCTTTGACTTCTCCAGCCCTACTTTCGGAACATCACCTTGCACCAAAATGTGAGGGATGGATTCATACGTCTGTCACTCCTGGACACACTGACCCATCAGATTCCTGCCCACCCTAATACCCTTTCCTTCAAAACCCTCTATACAGCATCCCCAAAGATAACATTAGCCCTGGGGGTAATTGTTTTCTCCAGGGCCTCCTGTGTGTATATAATGTAAAAAAAAAGCATACCAGCCTCTGTGCACTGGACATAAGAGATGAGGCAACAGATGGTAGTGGTTTATTTTATTAGTCTTACCTTTAGTGGTAATATTGTTGTCAGTTTCATGCATCCATGTCTTCCAGATACAGAAGTGGTGATGTTTTGTAAGGTTTTTAGGAGATAATCTATGGTAAAGTTTTATGAAACTTCTTTGTCCAAATGTAATTTTTTAGTAGGCTTGGCAATAGGTTCAGGGCTGCAGCCTGAGTGTCCTGGTGATATCCAACCTCTGATAGGAAGCCAAAGCTTATTGTATTATCTGTTCACAGGACCCGACCAACGATCTGACCTTCCTGAGGGTGAGAAGTAAAAAACACGAAATCCTCGTTGCTCCAGATAGGGAATTCATACTCATGGTCATACAGAATCCAACGGATTAACGGCAAGCACCAAGACTAGAATATCTATATTTTCAAATAATTTATTATTATTACAATGTATGCACATTAACACTACAAATGTTGTTTCAAATCATTCTTAGGTTGTGAGTGTTTTAAATAAGACAGTTTTTCGGAACAACTAACTGATCACTGTTTTGATCAAAAGAAATAGGCCAAGAATCGACATTTAGCAAATTGTCAAAATGATTGATAGTTGTGACACCCCAACCTAAATTCCATTTGAATGATTATGAAATTTGCTGAAATCAAAAGCTTTTTTGTTTCGCTTTAAACTAGGTACGCTTTCGCACTTGTCGGCCTTTTTTCATATTTATTCATTTTGTACTACTATCATCTTACTCATAATAACAGAATAAGATAATACCACGATAATACAAACAGATTAGGTGAAATTTGTACTACAATTTCACCTAATCTATTTCTATTATCTTATTTTGCGATTATGAGTAAGACGGCTAATGTTTATGAAAAGTATGTTATAAGATGCTTTTACACATTTGTTACTAATTATTACAACTTTACATAAATAAAACTGTTCACTTTTCTTCTAATAAAATGTGGCATCAGTTAAAAAATTTATTTTTCTTTAAATATCAGCTCGCATTTGCAACTAAAATATTGTTTTAGAATTAAATTATTGATGGAAGTTGACAGCTTAAAAAATGGAGTCAGCATATTTTTGTAAAATTTTTAAATCCATTCTGATATAAAAAATAATAATTTAGCAGACCTAATCAAAAGATTTTCAGAACACCATACTCATTTTGGATTTTTTTCCTTCTCTCAATATTTTATAAATATATTCTGAATTCATCTGATATTTTACATGGCAAATTGCATCATAATTGCCATGCATAGCTTCTGAAGATCTTCAATTGATTTATGTTTGTTGTTCAGATGAGACACTATAAATTAAAAACTGTCATTGTTTGTGATAATGTCAGAAAATTTAATTATAATTTATGTACTAATTTTAAATAAATAAATAAAATAATGTTTTTTTTTCTGTCATATTTAATACATACTTGATTTATTAGCACATTAGAAATTTATTTATATTCGTGCAAAAAATATTAAAATCTCAATTTGATGATTAAGTTCTGATAGAAAATTGAGGAATAAACATATTATTACACACTAAAATAAATTATAATAAAACAAAGTTTTTTTAAATAAGATGCATTTATTTTATTGAAATTCATACATGAGAAAATTACCCACAACCCAAGTCATAATGGAACCAGAAAATGTCAAAATTACCTTCATCAGCATAAAAAAAAATATAAGAAGCAAGACATTCTCTTCATTTGTCAGTATCACCTTATTAACGCTGTTTGAGAAAAAAAAAATGACAACAACTGGAAGTAACCAAATGATATTTGTAAAGATTGTGAAGATAGATTCTTGAACATACGGCGAACCTAACTAAACTTGTTGAAAAATTATAGTAAGTAATTGACCACGGAATTTAGAAAAGAAAGGTGATCTTGTGATCTGAAAACAAAGAAAACTCTCAGAGGTTAATTAACCAAAAGTCGACAATTTCAAGATTGAATAAATCTGTGTAGTGTCAATTTTTTAGCCCGTTTGAAAGCAATTTAACAAAACGCATTTCACTAAAAACCCGAGAGGTTGATAAATCACGTCAAGCATTTCAAAATATCAATGCTTACTTCAAATATAATGTTTGTAAAATGGTATTTTTTTTTAATGTTTTTACGACAACTGCAAAAATAAGAAATATACAGAACATTTATAAACAAAAATTTTAACAAAAAACGACATAAAAAAATGCATTAAAATGTAAAAAAATAATTTCGTACGATTGTTATTTTTGGAGTTGGTGTCAGCCAAGGTAACTACATACATAGGTAGTTATAGGTGAGATGTGGAGATCTTGGCTGACACCGACTCCAAAAATAACAATCGTACGAAATTATTTTTTTACTTTTTAGTGCATTTTTTGTTTGTTAAAATTTTTATTTATTTTTTAATTTTAGTGACGAGCGTGCGTAAAGAAGTTTTACTTCAAAAAAAGAATCATCAAAATCTGTTGGCGTAATATTGAGTTATTCGTCCATTTGTCGCGCACATACTTATTGCAAATTTAAGACATATATGGTTTTCTCATGGATCCCATTGTCAGAACTGGACCAAATTAAAATGGGACCACACGGGAAGCACCAGCTTTCTAAAAAAAAAGAATCATCAATATTGGTTCACCCAATCGAAAGTTCTGAGGAAACGAACATAAAAAAAAAAAAAATTGTCGAATTGAGAACCTCCTCCTTTTCGAAGTCGTTTAAAAATACCTCGAAGCATTCAAAAATTCCATGAGAAATTTCACCATCATTGAAACTTGTAGATAAAATATTAAATATGAAGGGATAAATTGAAGAGTGTTTTAGCAGCTGAAAGCTATTTTAAAGAATTATTTTATGGCAAAGCAATAAGAAGCTAATACTGTAAGGCAGAATGGAAAAAGGCACATTTGATTTGAGATTTTCACAACCAAAAATAATATCATGATTAATTTTTGGGGTATTACGCCATGTTGCCCTTTCTTCTTCTTTGGCCAACGTTATTGCGTCCATCATCAGGGCAGATGTGTAGATTGTGGTGAAGTGTGTATGTAGAAGTGATAGTTGCTCGCGTATATCCTCCCAGAGCTGGTATTTGTTTTTTTTAAGCTTAGCTCCACACAGGAGGCCCATGCCATCTTTGGGGATGCTGTGTGGAGGGTCTTTTTAGGAAAGAAAGGAAGGAAAAAGGTGTGAGGGGTGGGTAGGAATCTTGTGGCGAACGTATGAATCTATTCCTCCCACTGCGGTGCAAGGCGGTGTTCAAGGTGAAAAGGTCTCTCCTGATCCAGCCGTCACGCAGTAGGTGGGCAGACACATTCGCCACCAAGACTCGAACAAACCTCACCCCACGAACCTGAGGAGACGTATGGCAGAGGTGTTGGTTATCCAACAAATGGTTCACGGGGCAGTGGTACCCAAACCCGCCTCCCAAATTTATGAATGTAGAAGTGATACCTGTTGCGCACGTACATCCTCTTAGGGCTGGTATTTCAGTTTTTTTATCTCTCCCCAGTTTGTTACAGAGAATGCAAGCCAAAAAGAAAAGCAATAAATGAAACTGATAATGCTGAAAAAAAGATTTTCATTAGAAACATTAAAAAATTGTCTTACAGAAAATATTTTTTAAGAAAAGTTATATTTTGAAGTTTTATCATCAGCGTCACTAGTGGTTTATTTGGTTTTATTTCTTTTGACCTTTGGCACAAACTCACCTGATTTTGTCATTTTAGATGAGCGTATATTTTTTTTATTATTTTTGTGTACTTCGCAGACCTTTTTTTACACTTTTTAAAATTATTTTCAACGAGGTTTACTCAAAATGTATATTTTGTCGACGATTCGAAGATCAAACGATGAACTTTCACATTACAGAAGACAATCAAATACGTTTTAGAAAATAGTTTTAGATTAATACGGTAATTTTTAGATTTCATAGATAACGTTCAGTTGTTTGTCTTTAGTAAAAGCAAAGAAAAACGGGTAAAAAATATATTCGGGAAGACTTAAAATGCGCAGTAAATAAAATTGAAAATTTGGTTAGATTACTTTTATTACTGAATAAACTCTTATACATTAGTGATTTAGAGAAAATGACACTTATTATTTTTTATAAAAGCGTTGAAACAAATTATTTAAAACATTTGAAGAAAAAAGGAGAGAAAACAATATATTTGTTCATTCATAAAAGCGGTTTTAAATGCTGACTTTTATTAACTAAGTTTTATATAATATTATTTCGATCTTAAATAGAGACTAATTTACCATTGGTGTACAAAGAAATACTGAGAAATATTTATTTTAAACGTCAGAACTGTTTTTTTTTTTTTTTTTTACCTATAATTAATTTATTTAACATTGTAATTACTACAAAAGCCATTTTAATTATGTAAGGTGTGAAATTAATCAAAATGATGGATGCCTCATTAGTAAAATAGCTTAAAAAATGTTTATTCTAAGACTGTTGGTTTTTTCTTTGCGTTTGATGAGTTTAGTTACAATTTAAAACTTTTAATTACGAAGTGATAATTATTTTTCGACAACAATTTGAACTCTTAATGTAATTTACGACCAAGTCATTTTATCAGGCATTGTTTTTGAAAATGTTTGGTATTTTATGTCAAAAAATCTAATGAATAAGATTTACATAATATTTTTAGAGTCACTACACTTATTTTCTAAACAATCCACTGTCCGATTGAAGCTCTGAAATGATTTGTACATTTCGTTACACTTACTAAGTCATATTTTTATAAACAATTTAATTTTTCCATTGATTAAAATATTTTCAATACTTCGTACAACCTCTGCGAATAAAACTTTCAGATAAACAATGGTTTTAGATGTTATTAAAAAAAAAAAATACTAATTTCTATTTTTAAAGTTTGAAATTCGTCGAGGTTGCGCGGTATTTCTTACTAAAAACAATTTTGTTTTTTAAATAGACATCAATGGTTTACAAGAAAGCACTCTAAGACATTCTAATTTGGATTCACACATTTTATAAAAACTTCAAAATTATTATTTATTTTAAAGAAAACATGTAAAAGTTAAACATGTTACGGTTAAATTACGAACTATGCTCAGGGAAGCCGATATAATCAACAATATTGACTCAAGATTTTCGAAACATTAAAAAAATTATGATTAGTTTTATTTTTTTCCATTGGAACAATAATTTATCCAATTTGATGCAATTTTTAGAAGTTTAAATTCCGTTTAGGTATAAAAGTGCTGCTTATATAAAATAACGTTTTTTAAAACACAGATTGCACTTTTTATTTTTATTCATCTTTGGTGTTTTGTCGTGTTTTTTACTGTGTAGTACATCAATAATTTTTTAAAAACTTTGCCAAATCGGCGACATTAATATTATTATAAAGAGAACGTTATTTCTAACACATAGAAACATTTTTAAAAGTGAAAATGTTAAGACTTAGAATTTAAAAGCACTATAAGATAGATTTTTTTTTATAATGTCAGATGAAAATAGTTGATATTATTAAAAAGTTGAAAAAGTTAAGACATTGTTATAGAATACTATAGATCAGCCTCTGAGGCATTGAAAATTACCCTAAAACCATTAGTGGCTTAACCACTGGAGCGACAGTGCATTTTAAAACTTTTTTCTCCAATTACTCGAGATTTTTTGGAGATCATTTTGAATATTTTCCGCCCACATTAAAAAAATCATGCCTCCGAATTTTAATATGGAGACATACAAACTGATTATAGTTCTATATAGTCAATGAATTCACCTATCCTTTGTCGATTATTACATATTCGTAGGATTTATAAAAAAAGTGTTATAAATTCGTAAACTTCTACTTATTTACTTACAAATGAGGGAAAATTTGCCAAAATTGGCAGCAAAGCTATCCGAGATATTTTAAATAGTGCCATATTTTGGCAAAAAGCGCTCCAGTGGTTATTGACGACAAACTCTAGGATACGTTTATAACTGATGATATATGCGCTATTACAGCACACAATAAAAAGAAGAAAAAATCAAATAATAGATATGGGTGTTAAATTTTTTTAAATGCTATCCAAAGGGCTTAACACTAAGCATTCTATACCAATGAATAAAATATAAGGTGGTCTAACACTGATCAAGACATAACTACTCTAGGGAACTCTAGTAAAACCGCCGTATCGTAAGTATTTATATACTTAAAAGTAAAAGATTTTTATTCGTGGACCGTGTCCCCAGAGTATGTATGTTCATTATCGGTGTTACCTCGTGGTGCAAGTAAAGAAATGGTGGTAGCAAGTTGACCACCAGGCCACGGGCACGGCAACAATACTCACCCAGCGGAGGTTTTGTCCAGGTGTAAAACTTACTTGTACCATTTGTCACGTGAGTCCTTTAGTCCGAGGGTTGGACGCCTAACGATCTGCCTGTTGAATGAGACTGACATTATAACAATTGGCAATATAGAGAAGATAATGCAACACCTAAAAAGGATTGATACTTTTTTATCATTTGAATAAAGCATAAGAGTACTAACTGACAGTGGAACTATGGCATTCCCAATTGTGGTTAAGTTGTGAGGCTGGAGAGGGAGTGGGGAGGGAAAAGAAAAAGGTTGGCATGCAAGTGTGGATTCTGAATGGTGTTCTTTCATCAGGGTGATACTGAGAGTAGTTACTCTGATACTGAAGGTAGGTTGTGTCGAGAGGCCATATTTTTCATCAAGATGGATCACAAGTCATTATTTTCTACAACTTATTCTTGAATTCAACGGTTTGAGTGTGGAATGATTTACCAGCCTCTGTGTTTAATTCCTCCTACAACATGGGCATCTTCAAGACCCAGGTTCATTCCTTCCTTTCCTCAAAAATACCCTATACACAGCATCCCCAAGGTTGAGATGCAATTTGGGAGGCAGGTATGAGTACTGCCGCCGTGGGAACTGTTTATTGGATAACCAGTAGCCCTGCTACACGTCACCAAGTGGTTCGCTACTTTTAGTGGCTTAGCAGGGGTATACACAGGGTGAGGTTTGTCTAGGTTTGCCCACTTACTGCACGATGGGCCGGATCGAGAGTGACTGGTTGAGGGAAGCCTTTTGACCTCTCCAGCCAGATTTTCTCGACCCATCGCCTTGCACCACAGTAGAAGGAATGGATTCATACTTCCATACTTCCTTCATAATCCTTCATACTTCCTCTCCTCCCTTTCCCTAAACACCCTTTAATAGAAATATTAAAAAAAATGATTCCCTGAAAACTGGATGTTTTCCATCACAACCTTTCCAAGTGTAAATTGATTAATTGGTGATGATATTCTGTGGATGTGATTTATTAGTAGTTTGCTAGCGTTCTTTTGTAATTTTTCAACATCCCACATCATTCCAGACATCAGTGGGGAGTAATCTTATGTTTTTGGTCAAACTATAGTTAGAGGTAATTAGTATAGTCACTTACTCAGCTATTTGTTGGGACGCGAGTACGGGCTGGAGCGATAGCGCACGTCGCGCGAAGCCGAGGGCGGCCGGCGCAGCGACTCGCTGCGCGAAGCCGACAGCCCCTTGTAGGAGCGATGGTGAGAGGAAGAGGTGCTGCCTGGAGGAAACAAGCCAACTGCCAAATTAAATGGTAATAGAACCAGGAATAAACAAAAGGTTGCCTAATAATAAGGGGGCATCCATTAATTACGTGAGCAGTTTTTCTTCCAATCTAGACCCCCCCTAGATACATATACATAATATATATTTGTCGAGTAATTGAGACTTACCTCCATATTCATGCTCCGGCGGCGGGTGAGCATGGTGCCTGGACGGAGGCTGATAGTGATAGGCGTCCTGGGGCGGCATGCCCTGCGGTGGGGCGTGCTGGGGGGCCCCCTCCCCGCGATGGCGATGGTGCGGGGGAGGGTAGTGGTGCGGCGGATACTCTCCAGGATGGATGTGCGGGGGCGGCGGAGCCTCCTCGTAGTAGTAGGGGTCCTCGTCGCGACCGCCAGGAGAGCCCTCGTAGCCTTCTTCGTAGCTGCGGACAGATTATTATTGATTGAGCATAAAAAAGGAATCATTTACTGGATAACCAACACCTCTGCCACATGTCACCCCAAGTGTTCACTACATTTGGTGACCTAGCATGGGTGCCTGGGTTCATGAGGTGAGGTTTGTTAAAGGGGTCTTGGCGGTGGATGCATATGCCCACCAACTGTGTGACAGGTCGGATCAGCAGAGACTGGTGTTGAGGGAGACTTTTGACCTCTCAAACAGTACTGTCACGGAACATCGCCTTGTACCGCAGTGGGAGGGATAGATTCATATGTCCGTCACTCCTGGATTGACCTCTAGATTTCTGCACTACCGTCACACCTTTTTCCTTCCCAGAATTTCCTATCCTTCCTTTCTGAAAAAGATCCTTCACACAGCATCCCCAGAGAAGACAAAGGGATTTTTTTTCTCAAGGTCTCCTGTGTGGAGCTAAAGTAAAAAAAAAAAATAATTCGACAAGTTCTCTGTTTATTCTAGCTATTGTCACATGTGTTTTTGTTAATTTCGTTCCGCCATGTTTACACATACAAACGTACGTGATACATCTGCTATAGTATCCAGTACGTCTAGGTAAAAAAATTAACTACATATACCCGAAACCCACAAAAATGTTTGGGATACGCTCATATACATCAAAGTTTGTTCCTGCGTTATCGGGATGTGTTCGAGTATTTTCGTCTCTTCCATACAAGTCACACCGCTAGTCAGTGGTACTCTCTACACAACTGGCGCGGTTTATACAACCATTTAAAAAACCTGATCTTTTTTTACCTACTTTTCTTTAATAATAATCCAAAAATGGATATTTTATGAAAGATCGAGAGTGGTGTTTGTTTACGAAACAAACGTTATTATTTTTAGCATATTTTGAATGAATGTACTACAATCTGCCGCCTTCACTAATCAAACAATTGCCCGGTTTTAGCAATGGCGGATTAGCGAGGGAATAGTGTACTTTTAGAGTATAGAAGTATGTTTGTTTGTTACCCATAAGTTTCCTCCATGGCGACCCTGGCCTTGTCCAGGATGCTCATGATCTTGGTCTTGGCGGGCATGACACGCGGAGAAGGTTGCGGATTACGCACGCTGCTCACTCCGCGCACGCCGCCACCCCCGCGGTGCGTCACGTGCGCGGGAGGCCTGCAAACAAACAAACACACATGCCCCGCGTTAGATTCGCATTATGCACTCGGAATTCTAGCAATTCACAAATCAACTACTGGCATTTAAAGAAACTCAAATGGCAGCTGTAAAGGAAGTTTGGTTAGCTCTAACTAATACAATTTTTTCCAGGCTGCGGTCCACAGGGTTAAGATTGCTCCGACGATAGCCAAACTCCGATAGGAGAGGACACCAGGTGAACAAAACACTTGCAAAATAACACTCATACCTCGCTGCATGGCTGGAAATAGTGCCGAGCGTACTATCATACCACGGATGACCGACAATGTAGCATTGAGTTGAATTTATGATCTTCGTCCGGTCCCGTACGGGAAAAAATTTGTCCCGTTGGGCATAGAACGACGCAAATCCGCAGTTCCGTATGGGACCACTGGGTGTCTAAAGGTTAATTCTCCTACATTTTGGGATGCGAGGCACTGTTTTCAGTCAAAACCATATAAGGTCCTGATTCTTGTATGGTTTTCAGCAACGAGGAAATATATCTCAGTTTTCCATTCATGATGCAAGAAAAACTCACTTTTATCATTTATCCAGATCCTCTTTTTTCTGCCCTTTCACTCGACACGTTCAAACCATCTATCCAATCTTTACCGTTTCTCATTCACAGCACGGCTATACAAGGATTAACCCCTAATAATTGTCTAGACAAAAAATATCATGTCATCAAATATTTGCAATTTACATACAATTTCAAATAGATTTGCAGTTTTTTTACGTATCCCAAAATAAAATAACCTTTTAGAAAGCAGACGAAAGACTCGTTCAGATTTTTAAATTACAAACGGACATACTGCTATTGAAAATATTAAAATTTTAGCGTAAACATAGCAAATTTTTTGTTGTTGTTGTAAACTTTATTTACCACTTTATACGAAACTAAAAAACACTATTAGTTAGACAAACGTATTATATATAGGTTGCAACTTCACTTTTTTGATTTATACAAAAAAAAAAGGGCAAACATTACATTACATAACAGAATTATTTTAAATTATACAAACGTCAACGGTAAACTTTTAAATGCAAAGAGAAAGCTTGGTGTTCTCTCTTTCCAAATCTGTTTGTATTATATATCTCAACAAATAGAAAAGGAGGTTTTATGAGGATGAGCCATTCGGTGACATATATAGCATTCGGTGACATATATTATATTTTAGTTTTAATGATTCTTGTTGAATGGCACCGTTATGGTTATCATTATCTAATGCCCTGTGACAAAACAGCACTCACAATTTTTGTCAATATTTTTCTTTTGGAATTGCTTTGTAATACTGTAATATTAAACTATATATACTGTAAATTCTTTGTTTTACATTATTTAATCAATTTTTGTTAGGACTCGTAAGAACACTATATTTAAGTTTATTATAATTAAGCGCACTTGAAGTGAAATATCACAAAACCGCGCTATATAAATTCTATGTTATTATTATTATTATTATAGCACTACGTGACCCGAGTGGTTGAGTAGGTGTATAATGCTTCAGGAGTCTCATTTACAGTAATACCACTTTCTTCTTCTTTGTGTGCCATATCAGGTCCCCCTGACATTGGCGATCACTCTTGAAAATATCTGTCTTGCGCTGCCCGGAATAGCTCCTCCACATTTCTAATTCCGGTCCACTATCGTACATTTCGCAGCCAAGACATTTGTCTCCTACCAGGCCCTCGGCGACCCTCTATCTTGCCTTTCAATAGTAAATGGAGCAAGTGATACTTCTCCCCTCGAAGTATGTATATGATCCAGATATGAAATTTTCTTGATTTTTATTAATGTAAACAGTTCTCTATCTGCTCTACGAATAATACTAATAGTAAAAACACTAAACTACACATTAACTAACCAATCACTTACCTTCTTTTTTCATATTCTGTTGGGTCAGAGGGGAGCATGTCACCCTGTTGACAAAATCAATTTCTGTGAGAATAAATGGAACGGGCATTCTTGGACCACATATTCGGAGCTCTGCAGCACATTCACTAGGAGCCGACTCTTTAAGACCCCATCTATGCATTGCGTGAGTACAGCGGCTGTGGGAGCATTTTATGCTATGAGGCAGGCTGTCTCTCAGCGGGATCATGTACGAGATGGGCATTTCTCACGTTGGCCGATTGCCAATCAAGTTTCCATCTAACTTCCTGAAGTGAGAGGTAATGGGAAAAGCCTCTCTTCTTCCACCCACAAGGGTTTTCGGTTAGTCTTAAGTCATCGTTAGATAAGTTTATACTTACAAAGAGTGGGGTGCATTATAGCGGGTCTGCGGCGCGTTGAATCTTGGGGGCATGGGGGGCTTCGGGGGTGCCGGAGGGGGCAGAGCGGGGTCCAGCATCATGCGCAGCTGCTCCTGACGGATTATGTCATTGCTGTCCGGGATCAGGTACTTGCGAACCTATTCGGGAGAAATACATTATTACCTTTATGCCAATAATAAATTGTTGGCGATTCTTTTGTATTCTACATTTAACTATTATTGTTTGTCATTCAGTTTTGCATATTTACGAGCTAACTAAATATTTTTAATACTATTTTTGTTGTAATTCCTGTAATTTAAATCATCCATGTATGTAATTTTTTGGGCATAATTGCCTGTTTTATGTACTTAAATAAAAAATAAAATAAAAATTATTGCAATAACAGGAAACAACATTGAGGGCGATAAAATCATTTTAATGGCAACAATCATTTTAATGGCAACACCAAGATGGTTCGAGGACAAAAGAATATCAAAAGTCCAGGTGCAGTTTTCATAATATTATGTTTACTATGAAGTTTTCAGAAATTTGTTGCAGTTTTGGGAAGAAAATGATTGAAACATCACAATCTAAGAAAATTTTATTTAGCCAAGTTTTATTATTTAGTGCTAAAATAATAATTGCTTATTTTCTGAAAATTATCTATGTAACAAAATATCTATTTATTAATGTGTCCAGAAGTGACGGATGTATGAATCCAACCCTCCCACTGCGGTGCAAGACAATGTTCCGAGAAAGTGCAGCTGGAGAAGTCAAAGGGACTCCCTTAACCATTCTCTCTCGATCCGGCCTGCCATGTAGCTGGTGGGCAGATGCATCCGTCGCCAAGAGCCGGACAAAGCTTTCCCCATGAACCCGGGCACCCCTGCTAAGTCACCAAACGTAGCGAACCACTTGGGGTGACCTATGCCACACATATCAAAATCAGCTATCTCTTTGCTTGGGGGGCCCTTTTGAAGGTAGGTTGGTAGACTCACCTCAGCAAGGGCGAAGGCGATGCGGGCATGGGCTTCAGCCGGAGGCCCGAGGGCGCTGATCTCCACGTGCAGGTCATCAGACAGATGGGCGTACTTGGGATCCAGGGCCTGACGCAGTTCCTCCTCCTTCTGCCTGGAGAAATAAACAAAATCCGTCAGTCACACACAATATTCTTTGTATAAATTGATGTACCTTAAATTTGAAATCTTCGCCGTAATGTACTGGGTTAAGAAATAAACTACCTAAAAACTGGAAGATCTCTAGTTTATTTGAATAATTTGTGTTGTTTCACAAATAATTCACTTAAAATAATGTAGTATATTTGTGGCATGTTCCAGAGTCGAAGACATTCTTAGCATCGCCCTAGTCTGCGTCGACTCCAGATACTAATATCTACAGCCTGTACGTCGGACGAATATCTACAGTTCATATGTTACAAATATCTATGATGGTCCCAGTGGTGACGAATATCTATGGAGCGTAGGTGGGACTAATATCTACAGAGGGCAGCTGAGAACCAAACCAAAACTAACCCAACCTCCGCCAGTGCTGTAGATGTTCGTCGACATCACCTGTTCCATAGATATTAGTCAGCAGTTTGAGCTGCAGATATTCATCCTCACTTTGGTTCCCATAAATATTGTTCCAACATACCTCGTATAGATATTAGTCAGAACATGGATTCTCATAGATATTAGTCTGATTTATTCAGTTTTTCTGGAATTCCTGTAGATATTGGTAGACGCCTCCGTAAAAGACTACCATTTAGAATTGAAAAGTTGAAATGGTTTCTGCCACGCTTGATTACCAGATCTTAATAGCCAGACACTTCTTCACCTTCCCGTCTCCACTACCTTCAGCCTCACAAAATACTTTAATTGGGGATGCCATACTACGACGGTTGGGGGCAGTTAGGACTCTTGTGTGATATTCACATTAAAAAAAAAAACATCAAAGTGAATATTTATTATGTTGTTTGTCTTACCTATCCTTCATGGACCCTCGACCCAGCACTGCCATTTTGCACATGGTCTCTTCTTGCAGGCGCTTCATGGAGTTACCCTTGGGACCCAACAGCTTGCCAACAAAGTTGAACTGCAACAAACAAAAATGGTTCAAATGTGTCCCTGTCGAAGAAGCTATGGTCGCAGTGAAGCCTAGTAGGCATTACTATATTCATTTTACTTATTATTTACACCCATATTACAGCAATAAATATTAGCTATAGCATAGGTGAATCAAAATGAGGTCAAATTTTTTTTAATGGTGTGCTATGCCTTTCTCACAAGGAGTCTTCACTTGAGAACAGGCGCAATCTAAAACTGAAACAGTTAATAAAAAAAAAATATTTATATCAACGCAATATTACATTTAAAATAAAAGATAAAGCTGCCATTGTACCATTGAAAATGCATACCTATAAATTGATTTCGATAAAGTCTTTGATGTTAGAATTTTCTTGACTGATGATCCAAGACTTGTGTCTGATTTATATTTAAAATAAGTTGTGTTTTGTGTAATGGCCAGTGGAAGTGCATTGTATAGATTTATGCAAAGTATCTAAAATTTCTTTGGCCAAAAGTTATTTTAGTGGAAGGGATAAATAAATAAGAGATTTTCCCTTTAGTTCTAGTATCTCAAGCAGTTTGGACATTGTCAAAAGCAGTTCTGTGTTTGAAGAGATATGTTAGTATATATGATAACAACTGTATGTTTACAAAACGTAAACATAACAATAACGATATTATGATGTGTTAAATCTCCTAAGCACATACAGTAGTTTTTATCAAGTAAAAGTCAGACAATAACTAACCATTGTACAGCTTCCCCGAAGGGGTTTAATTCAATTTATTAATTTAAAAAATATTACAAAATTAAAATTTCAAAGTGTTTAAAGAGAGAAAATATTAAGATTCAAGAAGATTTAAGCAATTTAAAGATCAGTGAAGCACAATCAGACTAACAGTAACAAAGCTTGCCGTCTAAATTGTGCTTCATTGATTTAAACATATCGATATTTAAATTGATTCTATTTAACAATAAGACAACTCTCCCGACTGCCTCACAACATACCCCAATTGGGATGCCATAGTCTCACTGGCTTCAGATGGGAGCAGTTGGGACTCTTGTGCGGTATTCATATAAAATGAATCCCCTATTAAGTAATCGAGTTAACTTTAATTAAATTAATAAACCCTAATTACTAAAACAATCAGGGTTGTCTACATTTATAAACATAATGAAAATTATGTGTTTTCGAGAAAGACCAACGAAATTGAGCATTTATATATCAGCCTTGAATTATTTTACTTGGTGTGGCCGTGTCTTCCTCGTGCGTCCAATAATAAATTATTATTCCCTTTTCTTATCTGGGTAATCCAAAACACATAAACAGAGAACAACGTGATTTATGTCTCAATATGCGCCGGCAATAGGCCGCGTAATAAAGTGTAAATCATTCACTTGCGCCTTTTACGCTTTTATTTATTTGTTTCATATGGATTTTATTACATCCTTATAGTGTTCATATTTCATACAGCCAAACATTAAAATACACCCAACTGTGAACTCTGAATTTAAAATTAACTCCTCTGGCATGTAGACAGTTATATTTCTCAAGCACGCTCTCAGAAGAATCTAAATTTAAATTAACTCCTCTGCCATATAGACAGTTATATTTCTCAAGCACGCTATCAGAAGAATCTAAATTTAAATGAACTCCTCTGAAGTATAGGCAGTTATATTTCTCAAGCAAGCTCTCAGAAGAATCAAAATTTAAATTAACTCCTCTGACCTATAGACAGTTATATTTCTCAAGGACGCCGTCAGAATGTCGGAGAATTTGTGTGTATTTCCGCTTTGCAATAAAATCCAAATAGATGGAATATTTCTGAACATATCCGAAAACTAAATACTGTTTTTGAAAGGTGATGAAATGCACTTTAAAATTTTATTATTAGAAATAAACAAATATATTTTTAATACAAACATAAAAATGGTTCACCTTACATTTTTTCTTCTAAACACTGAATTAAAATGACTGATAATGAAAAAATCACACATTTTAGTAGACAAACAATATTGTCACCTCATTTTTTTGTTGTTTCATTAAAAAAATCTTGAATTATCATTATTATTAAAGAAGTATCAAAATTCCACTTTGAGGGTGGTTAAGGGGTAGTTTTTCGAAATCTCATGTAGACAGCCAGAACCACCTTCATCCTTTTGGAAGGTTAAGTGTGCAAAATCTCATCAAAACTTATTTATACAAAGTTATTTGCGTTGTAGGTGCATAGAATTTCATCAAAGTTTTAAGGAGGTGATTTTACATGATTACAATGTGTAAAAAAATATATTTAAAATTTTTTTTTTTTCATGCAAACAATCTAACTTTTTCGACAAAAAACTACTTTATAACATTCCTCATCCTGTTTACTTATACATACTATCACATAGAATCGTCTCCCAAAGTTAGTGAACTTTAAAGATCGGACAGCTTCAGCCTTACTAAAAAACATTTACACAACCTATAAACAACCGTTTACGATACATAAATGGTTGCGGTAAGTATACAGAAAGGTGGGACTTGATCAATAGGTACATTTTATTTTAAAAAGAATTAGAAATAACTATTTCAAGTATTTTCAAAAGGGCCTACCTTAGGGTGTTCCCGCACAGGCACCAGGACCTTGACGGAAACCTTGATAGGCTTCTCCCTGTAGATGTCCACATAGCGGAACTCCTTCGTCGGAACGCGGCCTAGAGATTGAACCCTCGACACCTCTGCAAAGGAAAAATGCACTGTTATATCATGGTTCCCTACCACCTCCATATTGCCAATGTTAATTGATGAGAAGGAATAAGAAAATCTAATATAAAGGGACTGGGTTACCGTTAAAATAATAAGGTGATATGTGCAATGATGTTACGCTATAGAAATCTAAAAAATAAGTCAATTGCAGTATTTACATTTTCGTAGTTTTATTACTAAATTGCCATGCGTTGCGTTAAGGCTTGTTCGAATTGATCAAGTAGTAAGTTAAGTAGCGAGTACTTGCTACTTGACTCGCCGAAAATCGTTCGCATTACTTTCAAGTGGAGTACACTATTGCCCGCCGCCCATTGCAAGATGACGGGCTGCTACACAACAAAGTAAATACGCTGATTAACCATATTATAATGCTTAGAGAGGTGGAATTTTAGAAGAGGTGGAAGAATAAATTAGTAAGATGAAAATAAATAAACTATGGACACAAAGAGATTAATAGCAGCATAAAAAATAATTTTAGAGTAGCATCTTCGCTCCAATGCCACAACATTCCCGCGCATCTACAAAAGAACTCAAGGTTAGTTAGTGCGCAAGGACGCGTGGTGGGGGTCCTTACTCACCCGAAAAATAGAAGGAAATGGATGGAATCTACTAAAGAGCTGACTAACCCACTCTACTAAAATTGTGGTGTTCGGACGCGTTTAGTTACTACTATACTCTCCACTCGACTAAAATACTCGCCAAATGCGAAAGGCTCTTAAGGTTGTGTGCTATCTCTAAGAAAATTGCATTAAAAAGTGCCAAAATGCACTAATGTATGAGAAAATGTTTTCATTACTCGGCAAACACTAGTAAAAGCCAAGGAATAATATTTAATTTGGATTGTCTTCAATTTTTCTCCGATTGGTTCTCTCTGGCGGAGCTAGTTTATGATTTGGAGCCCACATTTCAAGCTCTAACTCAGAAATTGCAAAAAGTGAGATTGTATGTGTCATTAGAGACTGCAAGGCCTACTAGAGTACTGGTTCTGAGCATGCAACAGCCTAATTACAAAGTCAGTGCTGTTGTTAAGTAAACTTTTCTGTTTAAAAATAATCTAATTACTTGGTTAATTTATAATATGCTTGCGGTAAAATAATATACAAATCAGAAGTAACAAGTATAATAACAATCGTAGTCATTTGCTAACTGTTGTTTCTCTATTATATTATATTCTATACTCTATTATATCACTTGACACCTCAAAATCGTCCAGGCCTACCGTTTATTTCATTCATACGCACACAATCTTTGAATGTCTATCTTTGTCATACATGAACAATGTTTGAAATAAGAATTTACTGGAAACATAATTGACTTCGAGTTTGCGAGACAATGTCAAGTCTAGATGTATTGTAACGTCATTGGATACGTGGGAGAACAATGGATACTACAGCTATGAACAATAAATGTCTACATTTACAGAAATAATAAGGTATTGTAGTAGTGTGTAGTAGTAATGTAGTATTGTAAGTTATTGGTAGTGTAGTGTCTTTTAATCAGAATATTTATTGTCTCGGAATGAAGTGAGGATATTTATTATAAATAGATTTATATTAAAGAAATTTCCAGCGAGTAACATCATATCAACATGGAAAGTCAGCCCACCGTAGTTAAATGTGTAGATTGTGGCTTTTTATGTATAGCAGGTGTTTTAAGTCTTCTGTTACAAGGCAACAGTTGGCACTGGGATTTCACACATTTCAGAGTGTGTAAATAGAATTTCAAGCCAAAAACCACATAATCAAACAGAAAATTGAAGTTCTAATAATAGAAAATGAAATCTCAAGTGCTGCTTGCACAAGCATTTGAAGTGAAATGTTTTTTTGTAAATAACGAAGCTAATATGGAAGCGCAATTGGTTACCAACGGACGATCGATTAATTTATTACTAAAATGCAAATTATAAAAACGCAGTAGGAATGATAATAAGCTAGTGTAAGCGCGCGGGAAGCGTAATAATGAAAATAGCTTTGATAAGAGAAGCTTGGGTGTAATAATTTGATATTACGGCGAGCATGGCGCCGAGGACGGTAGTTAGATATTAAACCTTAATAAGTAATGTTCAAAATAATTATTCTATTACATCTATCGTCAGTTCGCCTTCCTTCCGCCAGCAGGCGTCGCTAAAAATGATGCATGGAAATTCACAATACCTTCGCGCGTTTTGGTCGAAATGACAACATGATAACGCTGATAAAATAATGAATATGATGTTTATGGCTGCTTACCTTGGTCTATAAGTTTTATGGAGATCGGGAATTTCTGCTGATCTATCTTGAGCTTCTCTCCTAACAGTTCGCGCATGTATTCGCCGGCTTTGTCGGCGACCACATTACTATCGTCGCCATCTTGCTCGAGGTCTTCATGTTCGACTTTATGGACATGTTCCAGGGGAGCGTTTCTTTTGAAATCGCTGCCGGCATACCCGTTCTTGTCGTACTTTTCAGCCATCATGAGACCGCTTGAGATCACGCGCTTATATTTATCACAGAATTTAGAGAAAATTCAATTACAATCGAGCGACGAGCCGGCCTCTCGACCAAACGCCAAAAAATTACAAATGCGACGGCGGCTCGGTTGGTGCGCCTGTATTTTCTGGAATAGACAATAATATTGCTGAAGGATAGCATAGAGACCGGCGTGTATTAACGAATGAATGTAGGAAGTAGGAACTGATTTGAAAGACAAGAATGCAGCTAGTGCTCCAAATATTCACGATTTCTACAATATTGTCATGCTTCTAAATTAAACTAAACCTAATTATTTTTCCAAAAAAGTGTATTGCTTCAATAAACAGTTCCGGTTGTTGAACAATATCTTATTTCCAGTATTAAAAATTACAACAAACATAACTCTTGGAAGTGACTTTAAATATATATTAATTTACCTACTCTTTGGCATATTAGAGTAGTGATTGTAATATTATAATAGAGAACTCCAGTCCATTTTTTTAATGAATAATTACTTTCTAACTTAAATAACTGCATATTTATTTTTATAGTTAGTTTTAGCAGTTAAAATATTGTCAAAGTTTTAAATTTTCAAGATCCCCCAAAAACCACCGTATCTATGGTGGATCGTGTGAAGTTATCACCCACCGATAATTTTTAGATATACAATAATTGCAGAGCATGGTTCGTACACACTTGCGTGTCGTGGCGTGTCGTTGCGCGCCAGAAGCCATCGGTTTCATACATTACGGCGACACGCCACGACCTACAAATATGTCTCTAACTGTAGTAAATGTATGAAACCGATGTGCTTCTGGCGCGTCACGACACGCAAGTATGTTTCTGCCTTTAAGAAACTAAAAAAAAGATACGATGCCGCCGATGCAGTAACACCAACCAAACATAATGTTTTGATGGGAAGGTGTTTGGTGTTTTGTACCCTTGCTCCATAGGAGTTTTTTTTTAAATAGGCAATTCACCCTATCCCTATAAAGAGAATGCTTCGTGCCGATATCCATAGGAGTTCTGCGTAGGTGTTTTTTTACTTTATTCGGAGATAAACAATAGGTACTTTAAAACTTTGAAGTTTATAGTGGCTTTGATAAAATAACGATTTATTGATTCTAATCTAAGAACAATATGTATTATCTACTATATCTACTATACACACTGGGTATATAAAGAGGTAAGATTTGTTTGTTTGTTTGTTTGCATTGAATAGGCTCCGAAACTACTGAACCGATTTGAAAAATTCTTTCGCTGTTGGAAAGCTACACTATTCCCGGGTGACATAGGCTATATTATATTTTCAAAAAAATTAGGGATCCTTACTAAAACTCCAATAATGCAACCCAAGGTGTAAAAAAATTACCTAAAATATTCTTTACATCGCGTGCGCTGCGAAAACTATTGATGATAGAATAAAATAATGTACTAAAACTTTATAGAACTTATCATTATTTACAAAAAAGGTCGGGACAGCATATGTCTAACTATTATGGTTATGCCACAATAAGTATTCTTTTATTTAAAAAATTTAATTAATATGTCGCCGCTTGAAAAGGCTCTTTATTTGTATTTTGGTGTTAATCCTTATCTAAATAAATTACTTCATATTCAAAACAGCAGCTTCAATACCTTATTTAACTTTTTGAATTTTTCAATTCGGATATTTAATTAGAAAGATATCACGAGGTTAATAATGTTAGTATTAGAAAAAAGTTTCGGCTACAGAGGAGAGAGGAGTCAAGAAATGAAGTGCCAGGGGGGTTGGCGGGACGGGAGAGCGGGAGAGCGGTGGCGGGGAAGGTGGAAGTGGAACGCTGGAGGGGAACGCACGGGAAAGGACATGCAAGGAGTAACATTTTATTTATTTGAATATGGCATTGCAACGCATGCCGGGAAACAGCTAATAATAATATATTTCAGTCATATTATATTTAGAATTGGCGTTTTTTGATATATTTATATGAATAGGTACATATATTTTTTAGCCATAATATTTTTCAGTGGAGTTCTTTATGCTAAGGGGGCATACATTAACTACGTGAGCAGTTTTTCTTTCAATCTAGATTCTCCCCCCCTTGGTGAGATAAATGTAGGCCACTTGGTATATTCTTTTCACGTAATGTAAGATTTCGCTGGACCCCCCCCTTTTTGAGCTCACATAATTAATGTATGCCCCCTAAAACCACATTGCTGTCTCCATTCGCAAAACGATTTTCTGGATAGTTTTCCCTTTCTAGATTTCTAGTTGCACATCGACAAAATACCACTTCAGCAACAGACTGTTGAAATGACAAAGTCTGTGTAATGTATTGATTATTATTCATATAGGATGTAGTTTCAGCTTCCTCCAATAGATGTCGATAGCATTGTTAATACTACGATGTTCTGCTGTATCCCACCAGATGGCAGTTGAGTGTGATATCAGACGAGAACCATCTATCGTCATTTGTGTCTTAGGTACGAAAAGTTACGATGATTGCCGAAGGCATCGGCAAGATGGGGCGGGCTTCTCCAGTCCACTCGCAGAAGGGCAGAAGCCGCATAACTACTTAGAGCTTTGAGTCCAGTCTGGTAGGGACGTCAGTCCATTTTAATGTTCATTGTAACTTTTACGATAACTTAATAAATCAACTAGTAACCACACGAACCTATAACTTATTTGAAAGATAACCAACACTTATGCTGTATTAATATTGGAAATTAAGAGACATAACAGACTGTGACTGGGTTTATATTTTTTTAGTCAAAATACCATTTTTGTGTGTCATATATTTTTAATTTTACAAATAATTAGATTTACATTTTGTCACATTGAGAAAAAAGGTACATCCATTCTTAACAGGTTATTTTTTTACATACCCTACCGACTTCTTTTCAATGTTAAATAATCTTTACTCACACGATATTTTTCAAATATGTACTTGTACATTTAAAAATAAACAGTTCTTGTGCAAGTATAATAATTTATTAGCTAAAAAGGTGCATAAACTTTTAGAAAATTTATTTATTTTTATTATTACAATGATTAATGGTATCTTAAATGTACAAAACGAGGCCATTTTTTATGGCGTGTTGAGGTTTCGTGCAAAATGGCATTCTAAAAAATTTACAAAAACCATAGATTATTTTATGAAACTTTGGTGTAAGTACTTAAATAAATTTGTATGCATTTTGAGATGCAAACAAATTTTGTGTTTTTTTTAATCTTTGAAAGCTCGTATATTTTTACTGTATAAAGTAAAATAACAAATCAATTTAATGTTATTACAACTTTTAATATTTTAGTTTTGATAGATGTATTCTTATAAATATATTTTTATAATGTTTAAGTGTAAGATTAATATTAAAAAAATTATATACGTTTTAATTTTTTTTTGTTTCTTTTAGAGCATTACGAATTTAAGCGCACCTTAGAGCTACATATTATAGGATATATATTGATATCAATAAATGGTATCTACAAGAAAGTTAGCACAATTACAGAAAAAAACATTAAAATTTTGAAAAAATTAAAAACATTTGAAATACCTATACAAGTTAAACTAATTCTCCATGAACAAATAATGAAACAAAATAATGGTGCTTAGTATGAAACATGTTACTTATTAGTTTCACATCTACAAAATCCGAAAAGCATGTCTAAGGCAGTGTTGTACTAAATCAGATTTGAGTTGTGATGTCAATAAGCAGTGTTTTTTCGATCGAAATCTTGAATAATAGGTACTTCGGTAGAGTAGGTACTCGCCAAACCAAGATGTGAAACTAACAAGACCTCAAACCACTAATAAACATTCTGTAAATTTATTAACGTTAACAATAGGAGTTTTATTTTTTTTACAACACAAAGCATTTTGGTCCCGCATTATTTTTGGGACAACCCTTTAAGTGTTTATTTTTTATTTTTGGGAAAAATTATTATAAGAAGACTTTTTACTTCATTTGATAAAATGATATTTTTGAAAATCATATAATTTTTTTTTTAACTGTCATTTTAAAAAAAATCACTGCAATTTCCCTACATTTTTACAAGTCGATACACTTATAAAATATCATTGAAGAATAAGATAATACTAAGAAATCTAGATCTTATATTTCAAATTCAGAAATATAAATAATACTCTCAACTAATTTTCGACGAAAATGTCAGAAAAAAAATAGGTCCCAATAGCTGAGTTGGTCAAGGCGCTGTCTCAAGAGACCCTGGTTCTAGATCTAGTTCTGTTTCTTGTTCTGTTTTATGTTTCGTTCAGATTTATTAGTAGGTATCATCTTCTTCTTCAATGAAATATTACATTGATGGGTATTAACTTTGAAAGTTATTCCAAGCTTATAAAAACATTAACATTATTGTAAGTTTAAATCTCAGGGGTGTTTGTTTTATGAGCATTAAATGTAAAACAAATAAAAATTTTATATGTTAGATCAACATAATAATATGTTAGAAAACCCTTGCAATAAAAGCCATTAATAAAAATTACAAATAAACCTGACTCATGTAATACAGTGTCAAAATCAAATGTCAAACGTGCAATTTTTATTAATTTAAAACTATTTTTTAAATAAACCTAAGTGGGTAGATACCGCACGAGAGTCACACTCCTCCCAAACGTCTGGAGCCATAGATACTATGCCATCCCCAATTGAGGTAAGTAGTGAGGCTGAAGGTAGTGAGGGAAGTACCTGACTCTTCAGATGTGGTCATCAAACACGGCTAAAGCCGTTTCAAGCAACGTTTTGATTGTGAATGGTGGTGTTTCACCAGGGAGAAATTGAAAGTATCTACCACTCTATAACGTGCCGCAAATATACCTACTGCATATTGTTTTAAATGATTACATTGGTTATTCAAGTTAATCAAATGAAATTTACTTGAACACGTTGGGATTTGAACCCATAATATCCGGATTTGTATCCAAGAATCGTAACCACGGAATCACGGAGGCCGTCAAGAAAGTGAAATCGTAGAACATAAACTTTTGCAAAGAACATTAAATAAAATGATTTTACAAGTAAAGTAGGTACCCACAAAACTACATCCACCTAACCGTTAATTGTTAAACACTTGTTAGCCAGTTTTTCGAAATTTAAATAATCTTTTTTAAATAAGGTAGATTTGGTACCTACCCACACATTTTCAATAATTTAGTATTATCATGTTGGTAACTTGGTGTAATAGGGATGGAACACACTTTCAAATCAACAGAATAAAATTGTTTCGAATTTTGCTTTCATTCTTCCAAATTCGAAGTAGATTCATTCTCACATAGCAAATACGTACTTTAACACATCGCTGACGTTCAATAAGTTCTTATACTTAATTACAATGATGGTTTTTTAATTGTGAATAACAAAAATCAATATTCAGAAGTGAAGCCATTTTTAATAATTCTTTAACTGATTTACTGAAAATGTATTTTTAATGCGGTCTTCGATTCTGCATATTAGCAATTAATATTATCGTAAATCATGTGATAGCTTAGTTAATATTTATTTAAAGTGACTTACAATAATTTAATTTCATATTTTAAATTGTCATCTTATTTTAAGAATTGACTCATTTTATCAACTAGTTACTTGTAATAATAATTAATTATAATGTACCAACTATTCTATAGTGTGACATAAACTTGCGTAAATATTATCCGAATAAAATACACCGATGAATTATTGATAACATTCAAAATAAAGGTAGCAATTCAAATTTCATTGACAAAATAATAACGTTCGTATTTGTAGATGTAATTTTGTGAATATTATAAAATCATGCACATTTTGGGGCATTATTAACATAATATAAAAATATGCAAATATTATCTAACTTATTTAATATTATGTTCATAACAGTTACATATTAATCTCAATTAAAACAATTGGTAAGCTAATTTATTTTCTAAGGACATCAAAATTTCGACATCTCGTGTTATTTACATCGGGTTTTTTTCATTATAAATCGTACGCCATTTAAAAATAAACGTACAATTTAGGCATCTCTATAAAATACATCTTAATAAATCTACATTGAAAAGAAAAACGGCAGAAAAAGATGAAATTATTTTTACATACAAAAACATCTAAAACACATTTTTTGTTGTTCTTTTTTTGGCCACTAATCGTAAAAGCTCGTTTAAAATAAATAATATATTATTTAGATACAACATTGAGCTACATTATAATGTAATGTAAAAAATAAAAAAATTGATAGTTTTCGTTTTTTTTGAAACGTCTAAATTTACAATAATTTACAGATTCTTTTGCAAAATAATTACAAACAATATATGCACACTAAAACATTACATTTGCTTACACAGTAAAGTTTACAATCTAATATTATTATATAATATTATGTATGTACCTTTTTGGAAACTTGTAAAAGCTGATAAATACATCGAATAAAGATTATATTATTTGCCATTCTACCTCATGGCCCAGTTTGTTTCTCAAAAATTGAAATAGCCATTGAGCGCCATCTTTTTTTGACATTTGAAAAGTCCTTGTTAAACGTCGATTTTACATAGATGCGTTTCAACTTTCTATCAAATTATAACATGATAGTTGTCCTCTTCTGCTGATTAAAATTCGTTCAAAAGCTGAAACGGACCTGGCATCGGCATTTAACAGGAACCTTTCATTATTGTCAAAAAACAAAATGGCGCTGGCCATTTTATGACAGTGTCATGCGCCAATTTCTGCAAAACAACTGGACAATCAGATTTGATTCCTTTTTACAATTTTTTAATTTTGTTTTGTAAAACATCGTTTTTTGTCGCGTTCACTATGAGTTGCCCGGTAAATTAATACTTTTCTCCTTTAGAAAGGATTAGAATATATTTTTCAAATTAAACTCTACATCTTTGTTGCACTTATTTATTTGAGACCGGACCGGTTTCACCTTACTACAGATATCTTCAGAGTGGCGACCAAAACGCCATCTAAATTTTTCACTCAAATTAAAATCGTTAAAGTTTTGCCTGATACACCCTATATCAAAATAAGTAAGTAGGTAGGTACTTTATCGGGGTATTTTCAGAAATTATGGATACATTAAAAACAAAATAAAAATGCCATCATTTATATTTTTTTGAAATTTGTTTTTGAAAATTAGAAAAGTAGTGAAAATGACCTATGATTATGTAAATTATAATTTTAAAGTTTTTCATTGATTAGGTACTTAAATCTGTTATGTGTATGTACCAACATTGATTTTGCGCATATTTTAGAAAAACGCATTGTTGAAATGGAAATATAAATATAAAATATATATATAAACACGAGTCCCAACTGCTTCTGACTATTCGGAGTCTGTAGGACTGTGGACTGTGGACTGTGGCACCTTCCATTGAGTTTCGTTGTGAGGCTGAATAGAATGGAGACGAGAAAGAGATGGGGAAGAGAATTGAAAGAGGAAGGTTGGAAATTATTGCTAATGGCATCTCCTTTAAACTTAGTTTTCGCTCAATTTTGATTGGTGAAAGCGACCGTAAATCGATACTTATCGTAATCGCTATCGCATTGGTAGGTAAGTAACTTAAGTTATTATTTATTCAGCATAAGTGGTAGTTCTAGGTAACATAGATATAACTCTTTAAAATATTTCACAGATAATCAATTGTAACGATGTCATTAAAAATCCAATCTTAGCCATTTTGTATTTTTTTCTACATTTGAAAGGTCCCCGTTAAACGCCGATTCTAGGTTTGCTTCAGCTTTGAACAAAAAAGCACAACTGTCATGTTAAGGGTTTGGAGACGATCAATGCCAATTGTCAATGTGTTTACGTTATTGACAATTTACATTGAAGTACCCACGATTGACGGAACGTCAATCAATTCGTCAATAATTCCACCTCATTTTAAGTATGAAACAATTGTGCGAACACAGAGAGAATTTTGTATTTAACTCTTCATAAATCTGGAAAATTGTGATACAATGCAATTATAAGTAATAAAATCTCGTTCCGCGATGAAACTGAATTAAAAAAGGGATCCATAAATAAAGTAATTGAATGGACGATTGTTAATAATTTCACAGCGAAACGATCTTTATTGCTTTAATTCTCAATAAACGACCAATTAGCAATTTTAAATCGCATCGATCACGTAAATTGGCGTAATCGAACCTGACAACTACTCAATACGGGCAGTGCACTCACTGAGGGAATTGGTAGGATTACTGTAATGTATGACATTAGTCTATGATTACTTCTCACGTTACTTTAGTTGTCTATGGACACTTCGGGTCACATGGTCTGATTTTTCCGAGATGTGCCGAAGGTAACCGAAGGCAGATGTGCAGAGTCATTAGTATAATTCTAGCACTCCGCAGACCAGGGGGGTATAACTCCGCTTCATTTCTTCAACCGAGTTCAAAAATGGTAAATTTCTGTGACTGCGTGACGTCATACCGCGAGGACCAATGGAAAGCTTGACAGCTATGCGTATGTGTAATGTGTATGTGTTTGTGTATCAGTGTATAATCCAGTATAATCCAAAATGGTCGCTCTTAAAAATGTCACGCTTTATTTACCCGAGCGCAATCTAAAACTTTAAACATGTAAATATCAGCGTGGTGTGGAATTAGCAGACTTGAATACATTGTTTACCCGATTTTGAGAACTCGTGCATGTGTTTTTGGATAATACTATCGTGAAATGGCACATTGCGATTGAATGCATAATCGTCGTGAATTCATAACCTCCAGGTACAAATATTTATGTTGATTATTTATATGGAATTTTAAGCTCATTTCGTACGGCTATTTTAGCGAATAATTACAATCACTTCATAGTGTCGTAGGTACATTAATTTAATCTTGTTTTCACGTATTTATAATGTTTTGTTTTGATCTGTCTGTCTTTATGTATCTCACGAGTTTTTCTAATACTTTCAGCTCGAAACACCAAAGTGACGGATATAGTGTCAGGCTGCCTACTTTCTACCCCTACAGCTGGCAGGCTGGCGGAGACTACAAATGCTGGAGTACACTCATTTCCTTCAGTAACGTTGTGGTGTCATACCGGGAGATTGGGGGCTGACTTATTCCACCACTTCCTGGCACCGCTGTCCTTGAGAGAACACAAGAAGGAAGAGTCTCCACCAGAACTCGACAAGAACGACACATTCTCAGTACGCCTTTTCTAATTGTACTTTATATTTTTGTCAGTAGAGAGAGTACAAAAACAGTTTGTAATACAGTTGTGAATGATGAATGCTTGAGCGGGTGAATGACTTTGTATATCATGGGAAGTATGTTTACAAGATATGGGAAGGTTGATAGAGTTATTGAAAGAAGGGTAAATGCGGGTAACTATTAATGGAGTATTGAATGGCGTTGGCGCTAACAAAAAAACTGAAAAGTCCAAAGAAGTGAAGTCAGTACTGTACCTGATGTATGGCAGTGAGGAACTGGCAGAGGAAAGATGAAAGTAGACTGAATGCTGTAGAAATGAGATCCCCGAGGCGTATGTGTGATAAAATCTTGTATAGTCCCTTTCTGCCTGTACTGAGTATAATGAAAGCTATATGTGTATATTTTACGCAGCATAGCGTTTATTGGTCAAAACGAATGTACGAGTATAGTTTCATATCAGTGATCGCTGAACCGGTGGATGAAATTTTTTGCTATAAGTTAAAGTGGTTTTCTACTTTATTTATAAGTTTGTGCAGAGCGCCTTTGAGGTGATTTTTTTACAAAACTGGCACTATGCAGATCATTAAAATATTATTATTTATGATCATGTGAGAAATGTGGAGATTCGCAAAGAATGCGAGGCTAATCGTAATGAGTAAGATTAAGAAAGGGACCCCCAGATATGTATATGGGTATGTAGAGCTAATGAACGAAGCATGGAATGTAAGTAATATGACGCAGATGTGAGTGGTAGATGAAGTCAGGGATGCCAGAGGAAGACCTGACACGATCAAGTGAATCAGATATTGCCTCGGGCCACGTCAAGAGTCAGAATAGTATGTATGTGTCGATTTGTAAATGAGGCAAAGAGTGTGTGCCAAGACCGAGTTGTTTGGCGGAACGTCCTGTCTTTCCACCCCTGTGGTGAAACGGCGTGATGGTTAGTTGGTTATTCTTGTATTTCCTGTTTTTAACTAACTAACCATCACGCCGTTTCTCCGCAGGGGTAGGCAAATAGGACGGACCGCCAAACAACTCGGTCTTGGCACACACCCTTTGCCTCACTCACATTCATACATTGTCTCATACATTCCTATTATTCTGACTTTTGACATGGCCCGACTCAAGTATCTGATTCACTTCCTCCGGCGTCCCCGTCTTCTTTTACCATTCACAAATGTGTCGTATACTCTTCTTACACTATTTTCTTCGTTCATTCGCTCTACATGCCCTTGTATTTCCTTCTTCTTGTATTATTGTATTGTATTTCCTGTTTTTACCTGTTTATAATAAAATATTAAAACATATTATTGAGTTTTCATTTATTATGACATTCCATTTTATTTTTAAAATAATATTTTAGGCTAAAAAAATTGGGTAGGTACTGAAAGATGATTATATTGTTTATGGTCGAGCCTTTTATTGTTTCCTCTATTCTTGTCGATGGTGTCTACGACGTCATACCGCGAGGAAAAAAAAAAAGTTGTCACATCTATGGTGAAATAGCGTTGAAATTTTGTCTGAGCAAAAAGCAGGAAGTTATCAATCTAATGACTGGTTTATTTATGCCGCAGACAAAAACTAGCTTTCAGACAGGAAGGACGTCAGTCTTCTGAAGTATAAATGTGAATTACGTTTGATGTGGAAAACCCCAATAGATTCAGGAAATGTTAAGAGGATTAAGAGACTCTAATTATTTACCAATGGTGCCAATGTCCCGCAATGCTCAAATTCCTGGGAAGACGCATTGTGGAACCAGGGGTCCTAGCATGGTCGATCGATTTAGGTTTTATCGAAAATGTCGGTAACTTGTCATCGCTCCCGAGCACGACTGCAGGCCGCTAACGAACAAACAACAGTTCACGTCAAATAAATTAGGAACCCTTAGTCGTTGTGAACTAATTTTTGTTCGTTAGCGGCCTGCAGTCGTGCTCGGGAACGATGACAAGTTACCGACATTTTCGAAAAAACCTATATTGATCAACCATGCTAGGGGGCCTGGTGACGTAGACGAATATCCAATGACAACCCCGGTTAACTTTAAAAAAAATCTGACTTCAAAGGGGCCGGGCTACTGTTAAAGGAATGATGTAAAGTGAGAAATACAAACGGGCCGATAGATTCTCCTACAATAACAAGCGGATTGCAATCTTTAGCATAGGTGTCAGTTAGGTATGCTGTACTTGTTCTACTGGTATGACAATGGGATGAGCTCCGAGGAACTAGCGTCATTGGTCCCTTCGGCTCCGGTGCGTAACCCGGAAACACGCTAAACGCGCACCCAACATATGTACACGGTTGGAATTTGTCTCTACGAGAACGGGTCGCTTCTACGACTCGTTCTTGAGTTCCACAGCTCAGCTGTGGAACGATTTGCTGGCTTCTGGGTTTCCTCCCTCCTACAACACGGGTCAAGAAGGCCCTTCATATCTTCAAAGATGACATAGGCTCTGAGGAAAATTATTTTCCTCAGGGCCTCCTGCGTGGAGTTAATGTAAAAGTGGACAATGGGCGCTTGGTCTGAGTGCTCACAGAAACTATCCTTTAAGCTTGTCAACTGATCACCATTTTATAGAAAGTTGAAATGAACCAAGAATAGGCATTTAACGGAGACCTTTCAAATGTCAAAGAAACAATATGGCGCTGACTGTCCATATGATGACAATGTTACATTCGATTTTTTGCGAAGCACCTTAAAATTAGTTGTGGACAATCGCAGTGAAAGAGTTTCGGTGTCTGGTAGTTGTGAGGACAGAGGACACTGTAGGTAGAATGAAGTTTCGCAGGAGATTTACGCCAAATTAATGTTCACCCCCACTCCTGTGACGTAGTCCTCTCTCAGAAGAGGAACGAGGGTCTGTCTGTAACAAAGAAAAAAGATTTTAATAAATAATCAGAAAAAAATACGTACATATTTATTTGTTCTAAAATATGACTGAAAGTTTAAATTTACTGGCCTGCTTATTTGAGCATCATGGACCTACTTAAAACAACTTGGATCAACTTGAAGCAATTTAAACCATTTAGACCAGCTTGAGCCATCTTGAACCAAATTCAACAAACTTGAACCTACTTCAACTGATTTAAACCAACTGAAGTATTTTAAACCATCTATATCATTTAAAACAAACTTGAACCAATTTAAACCAACTTGAACCAAGTTAAACAAACGTACATAAACTTTGACCAAGATAAACCAACTTGAACTAAGTTAATCCAACTTGAACCAAGTTAAACCAACTTGAACCAAATTAAACCAACTTGAACAAAGTTAAACAGACGTAAATAAACTTTAACCAACTTAAACCAAGTTGAACAGACGTAAATAAACTTTAACCAACTTAAACCAACTTTAGCTAAGTTAATCCAACTTAAACCAAGTTAAACCAACTTGAACCACATTAAATCAACTTGAACCAAGTTAAACCAACTTGAACGAACTTAAACCAACTTTAACGAACTTAAACCAACTTAAGCCAACTTGAATCAATATAAACCAACTAAAACGAAATTGAACCTACTTAAACCAACATAAACCTATTTAAACTAACGTGAAACAACTTAACCCTACTTGTTCCAACTTAATCCATCTTTAACCAACTTATAACAACTTGAACCAACTTAAACCAACTTTAACCAATTTAAACCAACTTGAACCGATTTAAATCAATTTGAACCCAATTGAACCAACTTGAACCGATTTAAATCAAGTTGAACCAAATTGAACCAACAGAAAAAAAAAAGTTTTTGAGCGTTTCGTTCTAAACTAACTAACCTAACGTTCATTCTGAGAATTGATTTATGCCTGCATATAATGTATTAATTTATTGGATAACTAACACCTCTGCCATAGGTCATGTTAAGTGGTTCTCTACGTTTGGTGATTCAACAGGGGTGTCTGGTTTCATGGAGTGAAGTTTGTCCAGTCGGCGGTGTCATATTGTTTTGGTTTAACATTTTTTATTTGTTGTACAATACTCGAAACAAAATAAAATCAGAAAATGTTTCGAAACTCTCGTACAGCCGGCTAGTAGGTACCTAGATATTTTAGTTAGACATTTCCGTCCGTCAAGTTGCTCTTTGGTAGGAGCTTTAGCAAGTGATATCATTACTAAAAATGTAGAAGATCCGTAGGAAAGAGATTATGTGGCAACACCGACAACAAGGAAAGGTAATAATATTATTTTATATTTATACATAACACCCAACATTTTTCAGTTCTTGTATGCAATAACCTCCTTGTATATTTTTACTTCGATGGTATATTTATTCATACTCGCCTTCTAGATGCTTCATGAATGACGCTGAGGGATTCGCCGTTCGCAGCTTCGGCGCTATTTTGTTTTATTATTTCTCGTTCTCGTATTCAATTCTATGTACCTACCCACGCCCGATCATGTTTGGTAGTACGCTCATTCGAATGTGTAGCGATTTTTTGTTCGATATCGAGCCTACAACGGCTCGGTACAAAAAATATTCAAGGTTTGTAATTCTTGTTGATATTTGATAGAAAGTCGTTCGACCATCTCAACGTGTAGACAACGCATCGAACATGTTAGTCCGGTGCGTTTGTTGTCTTAGTCATTATAGGACAAAAATGGATATTCCGAGTTGTCCTTGCGATTTTATTGAAAATCTTATTTGTTTATATCGTGAAGAAGAGGTTTTTTGGAATACGAAGTCTACAGATGTGAGTGGTTTATTTAAGCATAAATAAACCACTCCCATTTGACCATAGATATCTTCGCTGACACGAGATGAGCGCCCAAGGTTCATATAAAATGTGTTTAACAAGGTTAGTCAATACGGGTCTTTTTACAAAAAAGCTCGTCGGGCCGCTTTCGAAATTTCTAACGCATGACGTAGCTTGAAGTAAAACATTGCCACTTGTATTGCAGTTAATTTAGAACTCCTAGTGGAACATGGACTTCACTCTACGTCACGCAATTTTAGCCAATCACCGCTCTATCCCCTCGATGAGCTAACCTTGTTAATACATTTTATACCTTGATGAGCGCCGCTCGAGCGTGCGGACGCAACAACGACCATAGTTCCATGTCAAGATGTTTGATCGAGCCAAACCGTCGAACATGAACGGGCGTGGGAACAAGCCTATATAATATTTCGTGTGAATGTTTCGTTACGAGGGGCTACATATGCCGGTAGGTCCGAGCAGCCGGCGCGGCGCGCGCTCGAAATTATACGCGTACAACATGCATTAGTAAATAGGTACTTTATTTCCATTTGAAATAGAGGGATGCCATCCATTACGGGGAGTTATTTTACGAAAATACAATTATACGATGACAAAATAAAGGGAAGTAGAAAATAAGTCATCCATAAATGAGACTTGTTATAATTTTAGATGGAACCACGCATAAATAAGTTGACAACGCTTGCTAACACGTGCAAAAACATTCATGCGAATTTTAAGCCTGAGGGGAAAATTTTAAATACATAATATGGAGGGCGTATGGTGCCTTGGTGGACAAGAGTTTACACCTGTTTACATTTGATATCTGCGTGGTTGTGAATTGAAATGCCAGCATTCGTATTTTCTTCCATTCTTCTTTATTACCTAACTTTAAATGGTTAAATTTGATGATGAAAGAATTGGCATAAAAAATGAAATCAAATTACTTCAAACTAACTCTCACAGCAAATTTCGAAAATGTGCTAACGAAGAACAACTAATTAATTAAATGGAAACGGTACCTACAGGGCTCATTTTTAAAACTATAGTTGCTCCATATTTAGATTAGGTACTGCTCCTAGATGTTATATTTGGCCAATGAAGGAAACATGAACAAGCTAGAAGTTATACAGAACAGAGCTATGATATATTGTTACATAAAAGTATTTGTAACAAGGTGTGTGCACCCTCTTACACATACTTCATTTGTGGTTTCGATGTGTGGCACCTCTAGTGCTTGCCCACTGCCCAGTGACATTTGGGCAATGGTAATGTTGCGAGCCCTGCAATATTTTTGGAACGCAACCGTTGCTGATCCTGGACAGAATTCAAAATCTGCAGATTTGAAAAGAGAGCTGGTCATTCTTTGTACCACAGCCGAGGGCTCAGGGCGGTCCCATGAAAAACCATATCCAAAATATTTAAGGATGAAATTGTTTTTAATAGGTAGGTACCTACATTATTATGAAACCAGTAATATAAATAGAGTTAGATTGCCGCATATGAGAAAATCAGAAACATAACAACTAATTTTGAATGCGTTTACGGCACTATTTCTATTTACAAACATAAACGTATACATCTATTGGCAATGTATAGACCTCCAAACACAAATAAAAAACTATTTCTCCATGAACTGGAAACTATTTTGGGCAATATATTATTATTTTTTTTTTTTTCCTTTTTCTTTATTCATCATATAATTTGTGAACAGTTTTACAGTGATTCGACTACCACGCTAGGCACATGCCCGTATTATGGTAGTCGAATATTATATATTGACATTAAAGAATCTATTTTAATACTAACTTGGCGATACGAGCATAAACATATTAAATGAACTCGAACCGATTGTAATCCAATACGAAAACATAATGGCCAACTTCGGATTAGTCAAAACTATTAACGATGTGACTCGAGAAGCAGTATTGTCAAACTATATAACGGCTACTTGTCTAGACCATATCTATATAAGAGAGAGGGAGACCATAGAAATCAGTTCGTGCGTATGTGAAACAATAATAGCTGACCATTACCTAATTGCAACGACGATTTATTTCTCTACCTACGACAAACACACTTCAGACAAATCGCACACTGAGTACTATACTGCACTCTCTGAAAAAAAAGTTAATCTATTTATCTCAATCACCGATTGGAATGAAATGCTAAAATTGTCTGAACCAAATGTATTGTACGAAGAAATGAAAGCGAAATTTAAAAATATTTATGAACTAAGTAACATCACAAAATTTAATAAAAAATATCGCAATTATCAAAAAACTTGGATGAATGATAGCCTCATTGAAAATATACAAACACGAGATACTCTTTGGAGGAAATGGAAAAACTCACCTAACAACAAAAAATATGAAATCGATTTAAAAAAATACAGAAATAAATTAAATAAACAAATAATAAACCCAAAAAATTATACTATAACTATTAATTTTATCACTGTTTGAAAGACATTAAAAAAACATGGAATGAAATTAATAAAACTTTAGGAAGGAAAGATAAATCCGGTTGTGATGAAGTCATATCAAAATATTTCTTAAAATCCAAATCGACAGATGCGGTGGCAGAAAATTTTGCAGACTTCTTTGATGAGGGGGTAAATAAGTTATTACATGAATGTGGATGTCCGAGCGTCAGAATACACGCCGGAATATTTAAATCACACAATTTATCTACCACGATCAAATACAAAGCAAATCGAATTAATTATCGGAGGTATGAAAAATTCCAAGACACCAAGCAAAGATTTAATTCGTATGTATGATTTGAAAAAAACATGTTAAATTACTTAGTCCTATAATTACCCACTTAATTTACAGAATAATTGATACGGGCCATATTCTCGATGAACTAAAATATAGCATTTTAAGGCCTATCTTTAAAAATGGAAATCACTCTTTAATAAATAATTACAGGCCGATTTCCATACTACCTGCATTAGAAAAATTTTTAGAAAAATATATATCAATAAATTCAGATAAATACTTAAATAATCTGAGTATTATTGATGAATGCCAGTATGGCTTTCAAAAAAAATAGTTGCGATAAATTGCTCGAAAAATTTTCTAATCATATAAATTCACAACTTAACTGTAAACAACATGTATTGGTTCTATTTATTGATTTCTCAAAAGCTTTCGACACACTTAGCCATATACAAATAATTAAAGTACTTGAATTTATAGGTATCCGGGGAAAACTCCTCTTATTCTTTAAAAACTATTTGTCAAATAGAAAAATGAGTGTGTAGATTTTAAATATAATTAGTAAATCAAGATACATCAAATCGGGAGTACCGCAAGGGTCAATTCTAGGTCCAAAATTATATATTATATATGTAATTTCTATGTGTAAGATTTTCAAAAAAGCTCGTCGATTCATTTTTGCTGATGATACTGCTCTTGTATCAAATGAAAATCCTAAAATAGCTGTACAAGAATTACAAAGAGACTTTAACGAGCTTCTCAAATGGGCTCATGATGTAGGATTAATTATTAATGTTAAAAAAACCAAATGCATGTACATAAAATCACAAAGTTTGAAAATGTGGAATGTTCCTAAAATAACCGCTTATAGCTTTGACTGTATACATAGAGGAATTGTTAATGTTTGTGACTGTGAAAAAATAGATTTTACAAATGAATACTTATCTGGGAATAATTGTTGATAACAATTTTAAGTGGGATAAACAAGTGGCAAAAATTTGTAACCAGCTCCGATCCTTAGCTAGTAACTTTTACAAATAAAAAATTATTTTGCCTCATTGTACTCTTAAACTCATATATTTTTCTATGGTCGAATCCATCCTTAGATATGGTATTCGAACTTGGAGACATGCAAGCACTACTTACATTAAATATATTCAAAATTTACAAACTGCCATAATAAAAAAAATTGTCACAACAAATATTTACAAACAGAGAAATAACTTAAAACTACTATATGGCTCAGAGAGCCTACTTACAATAAAAGGTCTCCACTGGTTCACTACTATTATGGATAATATGGGGGAAAGCCCTTACAAACACCTACTTGTACACAAAAATACAACAAAAATACACACTTCTTCAAGGGTACTCTTGGAAAACCGGCTAAGGGACGCGGGTGTTTGGGCACGTTGTGGCCAGGCCGCTCGCCCGCTCATTCTCGCCGGGACTGCCCCGTGATAGTGGGACAAACTGCCCCCGATACCTTTATTTTTATATATTTTCCTTGGTTTTAATCATACTTACACCTGTAAATATTTTTCTTTTTCTTTATTATTTCACTCTAACTAGAACTGAATCTGGATGATGCTGAACCAATAGGCGAACACATCTATGATGTATCTTTATCTTGTTAATTACTGCAAATGTAAGTATGCATACACTTTTCTTTTTTTACTAACAATCATGCATGCAGGGACATTGGAGGGTCTAGATTCGTTTTAAAAATAAATGTAGCTTCCTTTTTACAAAAATTAGAGTCCTGACGTGTGCGGCTGAGGAGGTTAAACAATCAGTTTCCTCACACAGCCGTGGGAAAGTGGTGGGTCCCCTCGAATGTACACAAAAATACCACAAGTTTAGAGAAGGGAAGGGCCTAAAAACTCGTCGAATATTAATTAAATATGGAAGCCGTACTCTTGAATATCTAATACCAGTGATTTTCAATAAAATCAATAAAAACATAACATTTGAAAAAAATGAGAGACTATGTCCTAAAATGATAAAACTATGGTTAATGAACGAAAACTCCATGTATCTTTGAATATCTTAATATAGCTGCCTACATATCTTGTTATTAGGCAGGTATATTGAAATATCTTATATATTTATAGATGTAAGTTAAATTATCTAATATTACTATGTGATGTATTCTAATGTTTCCTTAAAACTATAAATGTATTTACAAATTTTTTCTTAGATATTACGGTGCTCCAGATTTTATGTCCGGGTTGAATCTTTCCCAAATGAAAGACTAAACCCTTCCACACACTTTTCCACAAATGAATATCTAGTAAATTAACGCAATGTAAGTGCACTATATAAGAATAAAACAATACAAGAACAATACGTCAATCCACCAGAAACATAATGGGAAAATATTTCACCGACTCCAGATATTTTCATATCAGAGGGTTCGGCTCTGATGAAATCCTAACTGGTCCGATAAATCCTACTGATCCCTCAATATAAATATTTAAAAAATCTTTCGTAATCCTACATGTATTTAAAATGACCGACTTTTGCATTTTTATGTACAAATTTTTTGACAAATCTAATACGCCTAAATTTTGAATGAGAGAGCTAGGTATAATGCCAGTAGCCGAAATAACAAATGGTAATATTTTTATAGTCTGAGAATGCCAAATTCTTTTAATTTCATTTCCTAAATCTGTATATTTTCTTATTTTTTCAGAAACAGTTTTCTGAATATTACAAGAATTTGGAATAGCGACATCAATGATATAAGTTATTTTCTTAATTTTGTCATGTAAAACTATATCGGGTCTATTATGACTAATTGTTCTGTCTGTCAGAATAGTTTTATCATAATAAATTTTATAAAATTCATTTTCTAAAAATGAATTTTGTTCATATTCATAATATGGTACATTACGGCAGTCAATCAAGTTATATTTAATTACCAAACTTTGGTGAATTATTTTTAAAACTTGATTGTGCCTAAATGTATACTCGGACGGCGCTAATACAGAACATCCCGATATAATATGTTCTATAGTTTCCGGAAAAGCCAAACATTTTCTACATAAATCATCAATTTGATTTGCATCTTTGATGATATGCTTCCTATAATTTTTAGTATTAATGACTCTATCTTGTATGGCAAGCATAAAGCCTTCTATTTCTGCGCTCAACTCTCCAATACTCAACCATTTGTTTGACGAAAATTTGTCAACATATGTTTGGTTGAGATAATTGAAGTGTTTTGCGTGAAGAATTTTATTTGACCAGGAATCTAATAATTCCTGGTTGGTATTTATAAGAATGCTGGCAGTCTCGTCGTATAAATTTAATGGTGAAATATTTCTATCTGCCTTGCAAATTATTTTGTGCATTTCTGAACTATCAGCTTTCCTATGGAAAAAATTTCTTAGCATTTCAACCTGAATATGTTTTAAAGATGTTATTTTGACTATACCTCTACCTCCTAAATTTCTGGGTAAATTAATTCGTTCTACAGCTGAATTTGAATGATGGCAATGAAATTTTGTTAATGTAGTTCTAATTAATCGTTCTAAGCTATCTAAATTTGTATTAGACCATTTTATTATGCCAAATGAGTAAGTTAATAGAGGTATTGCCCAAGTATTTATCGCCTTTACTAAATTTTTAGCAGATAGATTGAATTTCAAAATTTTTCTGATCCTAGTTTTAAATTTAATCCTAATATCATTTTTAATACTAGTATGATCTAATCTATTTGATTGCGGATATCCTAAATATTTATAAACCTCACCCCCTTTCATACTTTCAATTTTGAAATTTCTAAATATACCCTCGTCTCCATCTACAATTTTACCTTTCTCTATATGGATCGTTCTACATTTATCTAAACCAAAAGTCATTTTAATATCATCTGAAAAAATTTTAACTACTTTAATCATTTTCTCTAAATTTGGTTCAAAATTCGAATATAATTTTAAATCATCCATAAATAATAAATGAGAAATTATATTTCTCTCTCTAGTATTACCTTTAATTTTTATTCCAAACTTGCTTTTAATTAACATTTTAGATAGAGGATTTAATGCTAACCAAAACCAAAGAGGACTCAATGAGTCTCCTTGAAAAATCCCTCTTTTTATTGAAATGCCCGGTACTATAATTTTCTTATCTTTCAAATTCAAAAGCAAATCGGTATTCCAAAATGCCATAATTTTTTCCAAAAAGCTAATAATAATTTGGTTAATTTTGTATATATTTAAAACTTTTATCAGCCACGAGTGCGGGACACTATAATAAGCCTTTTGGTAATCTATATAACAAATATGTAAATTACGTTTTTGGGTTTGAATCTGTTTTAGAATTACAGAATCAATAACTAATTGTTCTTTACATCCCATATGTTTTCTGCGACAACCTTTTTGTTGTTCAGATAAAACATTTTTTTCATCTAAATGAGTGTATATTAAATCTGTCAAGCAAGAGGTTAAAATTTTATATATTGTCGGTAAACATGTAATGGGTCTATACTGAGAGGGATTATTAATATGTTCGCTTTTAGGCAACATATAAGTAATGCCCTTAGTTAGAAAATTTGGAAAATTTTGAGGTTCTCTGACAAATTTTGAAAGATTTTTTGCCAAAAGGGGATGTAAAGTAGTCAGACGTTTATACCAAAAATTATGTATCCAATCGCAACCCGTGGCTTTCCAATTATGAGTACTTTTTATAATTTTGGCTAACAATTCAACCGATATATCAGAAAAACTCATTTGTTCAATGTCTGAACAATTGAGTTCTTCATTTTCTATCCACGGACCTGACTCGTTATGTTTTATATCTTTACTCCAAATATTTGTCCAAAAATCGCGCATATCTGATTCAGATGGCAACGGATTATTATTATTCGAAATAATATTTTGTTTATCGTCAAGTTTGGAATAAAATATTTTCTCATTTTTCTGAAATAATCTATTATTATTTTTTTTATTATACGCATAATTATATCTTTTTAATCTACTAGCTTTTACACCTAATTTTTGTTTTAACAAATCTAATAAATCATTGATTATATTTTCATTATTATTACTACCAATGCTATAACCAAATTTTCTCCCAATTACATCTACATGTCTCAAAATATTCCTACTTCTATTTCCGTTTTTATACTCTATTACTCTAGCTATGCTACTTCTTAAAAATACTACATCATTTTCTAATCTACTCTGCCGTTCTGGTTTTCTATAATTATATGATCTATCATCAGAAGACGTTAATTTAACTCCTAACTTATTACATATAGTGATAGCACTAGCATACACTATTGTATGAAGATCTAAAAAACTAATGTCATCAAATATTATTTTTGGTAAAACTATATTATTTAATTCAGAAATTAATTTAGATAATTTCTTTGACGTATGTAATTTTGGTAATTTTGGTCTAACTGTGGGCTCTATATCTATATATCTATTTATATTATTATGAAGTAAGTTAGCTAATTCTATAATATTTTCATCTAGTAAGTTTAAATTTGCAATGTTGATTTCCCTAAGATTATAAATAACGTCTAAGTTATTTGAGTCTACTGTAATATCATTGGATTCTTCGACTAGAATATTATCTGAACTATCTACATTCAATGTATCTGATATAACATTACTACTCGTATTAACTTGTTCTAAATTATTTTCTAATTGCAATCTATCTGCTACTTCCTTTTTTATCTGATCTAATGTTACTACAGGAATTAAATTATTTTTGAAAATTGCCCTATTTTGGTCTGCTAATCTTTGTTCGTTTACTTGGGCAATCGGATAATTTTGTGAGAAAATTAAATGTAATTTTTTCCTATACAATAACATATCTGTTTTTAATTTAGTTACATAAAAATATGAACGAACGATGAACATATTGACATCGTTCGTCCATTTCATACGCTGCCTAGGAATACCTGCTTTTGTTTTTGGTGGTCTCAGACTATCATTGTTCATCTGTGTAGATGACATAACAGACCTCTCTTCATTTCGGTTGGTTGTAAATGACATATTATCAATTTACAAAACAACACGAAAATGATTATTATTATTAGTTCCTACATTCCAGTAACCAAGCAACTATCGTTACCTAGTAATATCATTTGTTAATTGTCAATTGTCAACAAATAATTTTCAAAATACCCAAATTAAATATTTTAATTTAAACCTTTTACCTTTCAACGTTACAAATCTATAATATATTATATTTTAGAATACTGCTATCAAAATAAAATATATGTAATTAAATTTACCTTTAAAATATATTACAAATTAATCTCAAATATTATTGTTTACTTTGGTTACTGGAGCCTTCACATAAGATATTTTTTATATCCTATTTATTTATCTAAATAACCTATGGTTTACTGGGAGTTTATTTATTACGTAATCTAATATACTTATTTTCAAATATTTATATTCTTTGGGATCAAAACTAATTATTTTCTATCTGATATAATGAAAAATCAGAGAGCTAATGAAATGCGAATGTCTCTATAGCGTTGCTAAGCACTGATTTTTAAGAATGTTTAAATTGTTAGAACCTGCAGACAAGATGCCATATGACAGCTTTGTGGGTCTACTCAAATTGTTGTACAAAATGTGTTTTGTTATTTAATAATTAATAAAAATAAAAAAAGAGTAAAAGAATTGCCCAATGTTTAGAGTTTTAGAGGACTAAAGATGTAGGTATGTTGAAATGCCTGAAATTCTGAATATAGAATGTATTTAAAAAAGGGATGTTATGCTTACTTTTCCTTTTTCTTAAAAGGCCCTAAACACAGCATCCTCAAAGATGACATAGGCCCCGAGGGAAAACGTATTCCTCAGAGTCTCATGTGTGGAGCTAATGTAAAAAAATCGAGTGAAGTTCAAACTCGGTAGAAGCGAAACTTTACCAAAACAATCTCAACCAAAGGAGCCTTGAAAAGTGAGGTCATAATCAAAGCGGCCAATGAGCGCAGACCTAGCGACATTTCCGTTTCATATCTCAACCAATAGGAGCCTCGAAAAGTGAGGTAATAATCAAAGTGGCCAACGAGCGCAGACCTAGCGCCATTTCCGTTTCATATCTTAACCAATTAGAGCCTTGAAAAGTGACATCATAATCAAAGCGGCCAATGAGCGCAGACCTAGCGTCATTTCCGTTTCATATCTCAACCAATAGGAGCCTTGAAAACTGAGGTCATAATCAAAGCGGCCAATGAGCGCAGACCTAGCGACATTTCCGTTTCATATCTTAAACAATTGGAGCCTTGAAAAGTGAGGTCATAATCAAAGCGGCCAACGAGCTCAGACCTAGCGTCATTTCCGTTTCATATCTTAACCAATTGGAGCATTGAAAAGTGACATCATAATCAAAGCAGCCAATGAGCGGAGTTTGATGCTTCGCAGGTGCTGTAATTTCCGAATTTCAAATCCCAACAGGGCTAGAAGATTCACTTCAAAAACCAAAAAAAATTTGCAAGAAGGAGTTTAACAAGTGAATAATTTTATCAATTTATCTTTTTACTTATGTTAAATAGACTTTTCAATCGAAATTTGTATATTTTACATACCTACATTAATAAAAATAAACAAAAAAGAACGACAATTTTTTTGTAAAATTTTATCGTTCGTTCGTTATCTACAAAAGCTGACGCGCATCTAGCCGCTTGAAAATTTCGCGGGAGATTGCAACGCACACATATAGATATAGTTTCCCGCCGTTTTGTACTCGTATATAATATTATTCGTTGGATTGGAAACTGCAAAATGTCCCGTCACGCGCCGGGTATTATGTCTGCGGTTGTGTCAGAAGTAGGAGTTTAATATTTCCCGGGATTGGACGGAATTGAAAATATTGCGAAGACCGTTTTGTATAACCACGTGTACAAATAATACAAGCAAGCGTGTTGCAGTATTTGCAACTGTTCGCAAACCGACGAATAAAAATGGCATCGATGGAAAGGATTACTCACGGAACATAAACCTTCATTTTCGATAGTTTTTTTTTCAAATTGTTAATACCTACGTAACTACCTAATTGTTTTTTTTTTACTTTAGCTCCACACGATGAAAATAATGCCCCTGATGAAAATAATTCCCCTCAGGGCCTATGTCATCTTTGGGCACGCTATTTGAAGAGTGCTTTTAGGGACAGGAAGTAGAGGAAGTTCTGGGAAAGAAAAGAGTAGGTATGACGGGTGGGTAAGATCTGGGATGGAATCTGAGGGCCAATGTGTTCAGGAGCGACGAATGCATTAATCCATCCCTCCAACTGCGGTGCAAGGCGATGGGTCGAGAGATCAAAAGAGACAGATCGACTGGAGAGATCAAAAGGTCTCCCTCAACTAGATTCGGCCCGCCACGCAGTAGGTGGGCAAATGCATCCGCCGCCAAGACCTACACAAATTTCAGCCCATCAACGAGCGAACCACTTGGGGTGACCTATGAAGGGGTGTTGGTTGTCCAATAAATGGTCCTCGGGTGGTGGTACCCATATTCACCTTCCAAATTAACCATATTAACCACTTAGATATTGCTCAGAAGAGCATTATAAAAACCATACTAAAATTACCCATCAGAACCCCCTCAAAAGATATTTTTAAGTGTTTTGACGTTCTTAATTTAAAACAAATATATGCCAAGAATATTCTTATACATCATTTTAAAAACAGAAAATCTCCTAATGAAACTCGGATACATAACACAAGAGCCTCAAAAAAGGATATACGAGATGTTCCAAAATTCAAGACAAGTTTTGGCCAAAGAAACCACATATATCTTGCAACTAAACTTTACAACATCCTTCCTCCAAGTCTGAAAAAGATAGAAAAGATAAATAAGTGTAAGGAAAAAATCAAAACATGGGTGAAAGAAATTAATGCAGACATACTAGAGAATGTATTAAAAACATCATAGAAACTAAATAACGGAAAATCAAATAAATCTACCAGTCAGCCTCAGCACAGGACCACCTAGTGAGGAGGACTAAGAACAAACAGATTAAATATTTATATGTATCATCATATCTTGTAATTGTCATCAAACTTGTAACTAAATAGTCACTAATAAAAAAAAAAAAAAAAAATTAGAGCCGAAGCCGGACACCCAAAAAACAGTGTGCAAAAATGTGTAGACAAGAGTGGGGAGGCTACGAAGCACCACACAAAGAGAAGACAGATTATACAATATCATTATCTCGCAAGCTCAATCCTATATATGTGTGTGTTTGTCTCTTTTTAATCACACACACATTGCTTCATTCAAACAATATATTCTTTACGTAATTAAAAGTATGCATTGTCTATGACTTTCCTCAGTTTAACCAACCTTCAAAAATCAAAATTTAATGATATTTTCTCTCAACCGCAATAAATAAAATGTGAAAAGATCTGCTCCTGAATCTGACAACAAAAATCCGATCTTAAAATAATTAGAAATCGTAAATAATTCAATTCGTGTTCTTTTGTGCTTTTGTGGAAGGAATTTTACCAATTTGAATATTCGAAAGAGAAATCTCAAATAATATAATCCTTTGTCTATTGGTCTTGTTAAATCGGATGAAAATTTCTTTATTTCTCGCGCTGAAATTCAAACCCTTTCATTTTGCGTAATGAAGCGTTCGTTCCTTTGAAGAAAAATAGCGAATTTCGAAATCAGGGAAAAAAGAATGGTGTGTCTTCACGGTTAGAGATAAAATATGCGATTCAAAATTAAACTAATTGTAATTTTTTTCTTTTAGCGCGCTCTCCTATCTGACGATGGCTATCATCGGGGTATCTTAACCTATTCCATAGATACAATTAACAAAATAAACGAAGATATACAAAATATAGCAAAATGGCTGAAATTAACGAGTTGAAACTGAACCAAAACAAAATATGTATATGGAAATAGGCAATAAAACTCGTAACACAGGGTTAAATTTGACAATTAATGCTAAAAAAATTGATAAAATGAATGACATCAAATACCTGGGTGTAATACTTAACTCAAACTTATTTTCACAACAAATTTTGAATACGTGCTAAAGAAGGTATAAAAAAAGTAATTTTTCTTAGAAGTCTAAAAAATAAAGTAATTGGAAACACTACAGAACTCATTTATAAATTATAGTTGCTCCACATTTAGATTACTGCTTCTAGAGGTTATATTTGGCCAATGAAGAAAATTTGAACAAGCTAGAAGTTATACAAAACAGAGTTATAAGATGTATACTGGGGAAAGGCAAATACGCAAGGGTTAATCAAATGAGAGAGGAGCTAAATTGGATTCCAATAAGAAATAGGCAAATGTGTTAATTTTTGTGCATAAAGTTATTAAAAACCAAAAAAATTTAAGGATGAAATGGTTTTTAATGGAGATATACATAATTACAAAACCAGAAATACAAATAGAGTTAGATTGCCACATTTAAAAAAATCAAAATCACAAAAGTTAAATTGAAACTTTTTAGTGTACATTTACCCCTAATGATGTAAACATTGTTCACGAAACATGTAGATTGTGATTAAAATAAAGTGATGTAAACAAAGTTATTTGTCTTTAATAAAATAAATAAAGCCATCATAAAGTGAAAACCTTTCAGAAGAAGTTTTCTTTAAAAAAATAAGACAATATTAGCGACTCAAAAACGAAAATTCGACACAGAAAACTCAGAAAAAGATACTTAGCCTTGCCGTGGCTCTTTAACCGCTGAGCTAATTCGACAAGCCCCGGCAAGGCTAAATTTTCGTTTGGAAGTCGGTAATATTGTCTCCAATGATCATTATATGTATTACTTGTTTACTTTTCTTTTAAATTAGCTCTATGCAGGAGGCCCTGGGGAAAATAATTTTCCCCAAGGCGTATGTTGTGTGGAGGTTTTTTTTAAAGAAAGGAAGGAGAGGAAGTTCTGGAAAGGAAAAGGGTATAAGGTGGTAGGAATCTGGAGGTCAGTGTGTGTGTGCAAGGCGATGGGTCGAGAGAGTCCGGCTGGAGAGATCAAAAGTCCTTCCTCAATCAATCTCTCTCGATCCGGCCGGCCACGCGATATGAACCCTACCAAACGTAGCGAACCACTTGGGGTAACCTATGGCAGAGTTGTTAATTATTAAATAAATGATTCGCGGGGCGGCTGTACACATCTCCACCTCCCAAATTGACTATCTTGACTCCGAGGAAAGTAAATTATATTGTAAAGCTATTGTGTTTGTTATTTTTCAATTTGAAGACGTTCATGAAAGACTTGATCTTTTAAAAATATAATTCACAATGGAAGTTTTTCTCGTCTTATTTTGAATGGAATCTAACAAGAAAATTTTAACTTTTTGCCTGAATACTCTCGTCAGATTTCATTCATAGGTAAACAGCCTATGAAAAATTCATTGTACTAAATAAATTCTCTTTTGCGAATGGAGTTTAATTTTATTTTATAATATATATTTTTACACTAACTCCGAACAGAATAATAATTTATTTTTTATTGTTATCAAGTTTAATTGGACAGTGATTTTTAATTTAATAAGTGAAAAATAATTTGCTAGTATACTCAAAGCATCGCCATAGAAGTTTATAAAAAACTTATCCAAACCATGAAGTTGTACTACAGAAGTCGCTGAAAACTTAACTAAAACATAGTCCCCCCAGCACAGGATATAATACGTAACATATTTATTTATTTATACTAATTTTTTATAGATGTTCTCACTCACATAACAATAATCCAGTTAAAAATACGGGTAACGAAAAAAATAAAAACACATACTTATTTTTTTATTCAAATTATGATTACAAAAATTTAATGTAAGTACTATAAACGTTTTTATCACCTCATTTTTTTTTCGTTTTATGTAAAAGTAGTTTTAAAAAAAATCACAAAATTTCATAATTTTTTTTTAAATTGAGCCTGAAAACTTTTGTTTCATAAAGATTTATTATACATTTTCATTATTGTATGGTTAACTCTTGGATTTGAATATTTAACGTGATATTTTCTCTTTCCAATACCGTTTAGATCAAGGATACTCAAAGTGGTCCAGGTGTACCCCCAGGGGTCCACGGAAGACTCCACGGGGTCTACGTTGGAGTGATAAAAAAATTAAGGTTCACAAGTTGTAAGTGGGGGTCCACGAAAATTTATCTGGTTTCGGTAGTAAAAAACAAAAACGCTGGATTGGCTTTACGTATTAACTCAAAAAAATTAAAAGAGCAAAAAAAATTCCAAATTTTTGTGTGATTATTTCGAAGAAAAATTGTGTTATTGAGACTTTAAAAAAAGCATTTTGAAGGTTTAAGATTCAATTTTCAGAATTTTGGCTAATTTTGCTCATGCAATTCCAACAGATGGTGCGAAAAATTATAATTTTTTTTTCGTCCACGGGTTTGAAATTTTTTTCTATAAGGTCTGTAATCATATTATTTTAATAAATGGAACACAAAAAAAATATACCAACTATTTTTCTTTTTATTTTACCGCTCCGAACTTAGGGTTGGAACTCAGCCACGACGCAAATTTCCATCGTTAGATCCAATCTTCGCATTTTTTACGAGTTTTGCGATTATGGTAGAAATGTAGCAGCAGGGGGTCCACCGAAACCAGTAAAAAAAGTTTGGGAACCTCTGGTTTAGATCATATTTGTCACTATGATAGTAAGGGAGACAACGATATATATGAGACATATATGAGTTGGTCCAAAAAGCGAACAACGTAAATAAATTTACATGTAATCTCAACGAACCTCTATTTCATTTGGATTTTCAAGTAATCTTTTAATCATTGGAATTAACCACTGGAGCGACGGAGCGTTTTTTAACTTTTGCCTCGGATTGCTCGTGATATTTTCGAGTCCATTTTGAATTTTTTCCGCCGACATTGAAAAAATCATATCTCCGAATTTTAATATGGAGACATGCAAACTGATTTTAGTTCTATATAGCCAATGAATTTACCTATCTATCGTTGATTATCACATATTCGTAGAAATTATATATATTTTTTTATAAATGCGTAAACTTAAAAAACGTGCGAATCCTGCGTGTTAGTTCCTTTGAAATTGCCCTAAATATTACTTTTTCAAGTCAACATTGGATATTTCCAATTCTTCACATTCTTTAATAGACAATACAATAACCCAAAAAATAATCAAAAATTTAAAAAAAAACATAGTGTGCAATTCACACGCGGTAGAAGTAAAACCTTCAGAAAACTAATAAACAAGAATGGGGAGACTACGAAGCACTTTTTTTAAACCACGACGCAAAATGGACCGGTGTTAGACCACGCGCCGACTGCGTGTCTGTCTGTGGAATCGTAGCTCCTAAACGAATGGACCGGTTATGATGCGGTTTTTCCTGTTTGAAAGTTGACGTGATCGAGATGGTTCTTAGCTACAGTTCAATAAAATCTGTTCAGGCTTTTCAAGATCATCAGCTCTTTTTTGTGTCGGGGGTTACTTAAAATTTTGAAAATTTTATTTATTACATTATCAATGTCAAGGATGAGTTTTTTCTAAATTTTGTCATAGAGTTCCAGTGCACCTTTTCCTATACATTTGGTCATCTTATTAGTATTTGTCTTTTCTTTTTCGGGGTCGCTAGATGTCGCTTTCTTTTGTGTTTTCTTTGCCTGTTCATTTTGGAGTGGTTTGAAGGTTGGATATTGATTTTACAAAAATTAAAATAATATTTATTTCTTTTTGGATTTCGTAAGATTGGATCCTTGGCCCGCTGAATGTCTCGCCGCTAAGGTTCGTCAGGTGCTTCATACCACTAGACTAATGAGCGTAATACACGAGCCCGATTTTCAGCCCGATTCCATTTAGAGACAAAAGTCAACATTTTTCGATTTACGCGATCGCTATTTTCACCTCTATTTTCATATCTAGGATTTCAATTGTCATCACTGCAAACAACACATGAACCGTTTTGTTTGTTGTGATGCCTACTGAAATCGTAGATATGAATATAGAGATGAAAACAGCGATCGCGTAAAGCGAAAAATGTTGACTTGTGTCTCTAGTTAAAATCGGGCTGAAAAAAGGTGTCGTGTATAACGGCCATTAAGGAGACTTTCTTGGGACCGTGGATTTATCGTATTATATTGGAACCGAGTTGCCGTGAAATAAATACATATTTTATTGCTGCCTCATTCTCTCACAGGCTAAATCCTATAGATGTATGTGTTTGTCTCTTTTTAGTGTCGCTAGCTTCCGTTTCAAAGAGTTTCAAATCACAAAGGTGCTAAAGAAGTTTTCGCTTTAAAAATGTCGTTGAAAACTAGAGTCAAATTATCTCGAGAGCTTTAAGATAAAGAAGAGCTCTGAAAAAATCTCAGAGAGATAAATCATTAAATGGAAGACCAGTTATTTATGAAGAAACGTTCTGAAAAATCTGCTAGAGAAGTGTTGAAAATAATTGAAGACCGCCCTTAAGAAAAGTCCAGAAAAGAGTAGAGAAAAAAAGAAAAAGAATCATTTGATTCGATTTGAAAAAAGTTTCTGCACAAAAGGAGATAGTAAATTTAATCAGTTGTTCTACTTTCTAGGGTAGTGTTTTCATTAAAAATGTGCAGTGAAATTTATGTTTCGAGTGCACTTCGTATTGAATTCAAGTAGATTCAATCAGAACTTTTATAATGCAGAAGTGACCGTAATAAAATAATGTAAAATCTTATTAAGTTTGAAACATTAAAGTGGGAAATTTTATATCGTAGTTATTCAAAGTATGACGTGTGATTTGCTACTTTATATAATAGGTCGTTTTTGAATAGAAAACTTCTTTAGTACCGTTGTCATTTGAAACTCGACGAAACGAAAAAGAGACACTAAAAAGAGACAAACACATGTATCTACAGGATTTAATCTGCGAGAGAATGAGATAGCAATAGAATATTTATTTAATTCACGGGTACTCGGTTCCAATATAATACGATAAATTCACAGTACCCCGCAAGTCTCCTTTGGCTATACCTAAAGGTTATACCTAAAGCGCCTGAAGTACCTCTGCAGACATTTAGCGGACCAATAATGAAATCCTACAAAATTAAAAAAATATACATATTTTTGTAAAATCAATATCCAATCTTTTAACCACTCCAAAATTAACAGGCAAAAGAAAGCGACATCTAGCGACTCCAAAGAAAAAAACAGAAATACTAATAAAATGACCAAATGTATAGGAAAAGGTACACTGGAATTCGACGACAAAAATTTGGAAAAAATCATTTTTCACGCTGATAAAAAAAACTACTCGGTGTCTCCTCCCAACTTTTGTCTAGTTTAGTTTTCTGAAGGTTTTACTTATACCGCCTGTGAATTGCACACTCTGATTTTTTTTAAATGTGATAACCGCATAAGTAGAGTCCCAACTGCACCCCAATTGGGGTATATTGTGAGGCTGTAAGGAGTGGGGAGGGGAAGGAGATTGGAAAGAGTAAGGTTGGAAAGCACCTAGCCATTTGCATCTGGTTATAACTCCCAGAATTACAAACAGACAGAATTAATTGTTAACGAAGTAAACATTTTTAGAATTACATCTACTTAAATTAAATCATGATATTGCAATTACACAAACCTAACCCAACCTAACAGACATATATTTATATTTTAAATATGATTTTTTAAGCATACACCCTAAGTGGAACGGCTGCGCTGCCGAAGCTTGAGTCCAAAATACTAGACCAAATTGAAAATTTATTTTTTTATTCAAATGCTCGAGGAAATTTCTAGTGCGGATATGTACTAATTTTTGTCATCTCGCCTACTACAGTTTCTCTATATTAAAAGGTAAAAACCAGGCACAACCGGAAATGTGTTATTTTTTAATCAATTTCTTGATTTATCGGTTCGTTTCTACAAAAAAAAAAAAATTAATTTCAAAAGATTGTTATTGTATCTGGTAAAGTTATGTTTTAAATTTTGAAAAATTGTGTTCATTTTTGTTGCAATAAGTTAATACCGCTGGTCGTTGGTAGATTTGTTGAATTTTCAAACAAAATGTTGTATTATACAACACACATGTCAAATCATATCTATAATAATCATACAGTAAAATAAATTAAAAACAAATAATCTAGTCTCCTTCAACGGAAGCATTCTTCCGAACAGGACCTCCATTGATATGTTTGGTGTTACTCTAAGTGACCAGCTCAGGTATAGGGGCTCCATCGAAACCAGAGTTAAATTAGCCTCTCAGAAACTGGGCGTACTGTACAGGGCCCGCAGATACTTTAATAGTACACAACTGCTAACCCTGTACAAATCGCAAGTCCGCCCCACGGTTGAATTTGGCAGCCACCTCTGGTCTGGAGCTCCAAAATACCTTAAAAAAACCCTTGACTCTGTGCAGAAACGGGCGGTCCGTTTGATAGATCTCCCATCTTAACAGACGGATTGCAATCTTTAGAGCACAGGCGTCAGGTGGGAATGCTGTCCTTGTTCTACCGGTATTACAATGGAAAATGCTCCGAGGAACTAGCGTCGTTGATCCCCTCGGCACCGGTGCATAGTCGGGAAACACGCCAAACACGCGCCCAATATTTGTACACGGTTGACATTAGTCACATGAGAACGAGTCGTTTTTACGACTCGTTCTTGAGTTCAACAGCTCGGATGTGGAACGATTTACCAGCCTCTGTGTTTCCTCCCTCCTACAACATGGGTCTCTTCAAGACCCATGTTCACTCCTTCTTTCCTCAAAAAGACCCTCCACACAGCATCCTCAAAGATGACATAGGCCCTGAGGGAAATTATTTTCCTCAGGGCCTCCTGTGTGGAGTTAATATATAAAAAAAAAAATTATCCAGGAAAGCTACATTTAAGAATTTAAATTAAAATAGAATCATTTAAAAAAATCTTCGCACGTATTTTGTGACGAAATTACTTAAATTTGCCTATTTATTTACGGTCTTACAGGCTAAAGAATTTCAGATTATTTTGCGCACTTATAATGCAAAAAATAATTTTAAAACGTACATAATTTCAATAATTTTATCATCACGCTTTTGATCATTGTAATTGTTAACTTGAATGTAGGTATATATAAAAGAAAAATTTTAATGAAATAAAATTAACATTGAGTTATTAGTTATTACGAAGAATAATCAATCTTTCTCATCGGAACCGCTCTGTACAATTGCAAGACTATCTTTCGACTGATTTAGATTCTCAGCCGCTGGTTAAAGGGCCCTCACTATCTTACTTAAAAACAACAATCTACTTTGGTGATAAAAGGTTCTCTTTAATTTCCTTCATTACAACAAAACACAAACTTTCTACATGAGTTTTTTGCACATCTTGCATAAAACAAAAAAAGTAGAAAACACTGTATTTACTGAAGCAAGCTAAGAAGGTAACGTATGGCTCTAGACAAAGTGAACTTCCTGTTTTTAAGAAACTTTCCCAGTACTTACTTAAGTAATAGTTAAGTACTTCTATTTACGGGGTAAACTACTAAAGCACGATAACCATCTTGATGGATGTTCCCCTGTAATTATCTCGCCTAGTTTGGCAAAGAGGGAGTTAAGTTTAGGCTTTAGGGGGGTCTTGTTATTAAACGTTAAAGACTGTGATGAATCGCAGTGGATACGAAAATATAGTAGCTTCCACCTTACGAATGAATAAATAATAATTCAGAATTATAACGAAATCAACACACTAGCGACATCTAGCTGATTAAGTTTGATTGGGCCATGGAGACTGCAGAGATCTATAATTATTAAATTAATGTCAAGTTTTGATAAATAGAACACAGAGGGATCCAATTATAAACACTTAAGATTGATCTACCAATCAGAGAAGGGGGAGGTTACCTTTTTTCAAGACAAAGAGATGGACTTTGGACTAGACCATTAGTCTGATATTTATGGGGTAAAAATCATCATCAACCCGAGAGATCAATACGCTTTAAGATAAACACAATCCCACGTTCGGTGCATTTGGTACAATGACCCTAATTTTAAAGGTAAATATTGAGTACAACAGAGGAATCGACAACCGCAGTTAACGAACAAATAAATCCATATTATGTTGAAAAAATGATGCAATAAAATAGCAAGGAAATATAATGAACGGAAGATTAAAGAAAAGACCTGGAAAACGTGGGAAAAGCTACTGTAGGGATACTCAATTGCATAACGAGAACGTGAAGAACAAAAGGAGGCCAGATTCAGAGGAAAACGTACGTTTGATATTTAAAAGAAAGAAAAACGATGGAAATTAGGAATGTCACCTTTAAATGAAGCAATACGGTCAGGGAAAACGATTTGAAAAGAAAATCTAATAAAAAAAAACGGACATTTAAACGGAAGTATTTATTGAACAATATAAGATTTCGACTTAATTTTGCGTTTTCAGACGAGTTTAAATAGATATCGTTATATATTTGAAATAGGATGGTTATTCTAGTTATATTACGTTAGATTAATTCAAAGGAAGGGATCGTTTTTACGTCATTTGCTATGAGAAAATACTATAGACGATAGAACAAATTGCTGAGGCAATTGATGTAAAAAAAGGTTGTCGACCCCACATGTATATTGTTGATATAAACAAGGAATATTCGAACATGCCTTTTGTTTATTTAAGGCCCATTATCCATTAAAAAGGGTCATAAAAATTAACATTGCTCTTACCTAGTATTTAGATTATAGAATTTCCGTAAAATTTAATTATAAACACATTAAAATGGATTTATCGCCAAGTATGTAGAAATCGTAATGTATACACACGTCAGGTGCAGTTTATGGGATTTTTAACAAGAGAGAGATGGAAAATTGGGCGGAATTTGATCGAAGTAGTTAACTTGATAGATATCCCAGGATAGGAATAGTTAGTGGGCCGGAAAAACACCATAAATAATATATCAAAAAGGGAAAAAAGGGTTTTAGCGGGAGATGGAATCACGGCAAAAAGGCAAACGTCAAATTTCAATAAGGGATCATTGGGTTAGGGGTGGGGGGGGAGAGAACGGAAAACCGACATAACCGGAAAACTCAGATAAGGAAATGGGAAAAACTCAAAACGTTATAAGTAGAGTAGATACGGAACCAGGATATGATTCCTTATTAACAACGAAGGGAAAATCATTTAAGAATAGTTGTTAAAAACACCGTTACTTGAAGGAAAATTAGGTGGGAAAATGGAAAAGTTGAATATGCCACATAAATAATGGAAATACGGTTCTGAGACATAATTGCTTACGTAGACTAGGGGAAAAGAAATAATTTTCGTGGAAATTTATACAGGACAACTAGCGTTTAAAACTAGGAGACCGAAGAATCTACGTTTTCCCTAATATTTATGCCAATTAAAACACAGTTTTAGCAGATCACTTATGGGAATGTTCAAAATTGAAAAAAAAAACAAGATTAAAACCATGTTTATAAAACATATTATGAAGACCTGAAGACAAAGGAACGACGGGGCAAAATTTGACATAATGGTAGGTTCGACACTGGAACAATTTACGTAAGAGACGGAAGATTTCTAAAATCAAAGGGGCCGGACTTAACACGTTGATACGAATATAACAGAATTGATATATGAAATCTCGAGTTGTTAGAGTTTGAATTAGAAAATCAATGAACGCGTAATTAAGATGTTCTAATCCTGGAGGTACATATAAAACCTAGGACTTAGAAGAATCGGGATCAGTTTTCGGTGTTAGTTGTCGTGAAGGAGTCGTCGGGGACCAATCGTCGGGTTAAAACGTGGAAGTTACGTGACGTAGCGTCTAAAACGGTTATTAGTTGAAAATTTCTTAAGTGTTGTAAAATTTTGAGACTTAGAAAAATTCGGAGTGGGAATTCTGGGACTTATAAAAATTACGGTCGTGATTAAATCTGTGGAGTGTTGAAAATTAAATAAAGTGTTTTATATAGTTTTACAATAAATTCAACTTGTCATTAAAATAAAAAGTTTATATAGTGTAGCGAATTTAAAAAGAAACAACAGTGTTTAAAGAATTTTATAACAGCAGTGAATAATAATATATTTATTTATAAATTCAACTTGTCATTAAAATAAAAAGTTTATATAGTGTAGCGAATTTAAAAAGAAACAACAGTGTTTAAAGAATTTTATAACAGCAGTGAATAATAATATATTTATTTATAAGTTCAACTTGTCATTAAAATAAAAAGTTTATATAGTGTAGCGAATTTAAAGAAAATCAACAGTGTTTAAAGAATTTTATAACAGCAGTGAATAATAATATATTTATTTATAAATTCAACTTGTCATTAAAATAAAAGGTTTATATAGTGTAGCGAATTTAAAGAAAATCAACAGTGTTTAAAGAATTTTATAACAGCAGTGAATAATAATATATTTATTTATAAATTCAACTTGTCATTAAAATAAAAGGTTTATATAGTGTAGCGAATTTAAAAGGAAACAACAGTGTTTAAAGAATTTTATAACAGCATTGAATAATAATATATCTATTTATAAATTCAACTTATCATTAAAATAAAAAAAGGGGTCCTTCGACAACTGGCAAGGTTGATTAAAACGTCGCGCATGTTGTGAGAATTACCCTGGTAATTAATTAATAGAATCTAGAATCAGTTTTTATACTTAAAAATTTCAGTGGTAAAATAGAGTCTACAATCAGTTTATACTTTGATAAAACAGGGAATGAAGTGCCCGGATAGGGTTAATCGTGCAATTTAACGGAGTGTATGATCTTATAATAAATCTAAAATCAGTGTTTGCAATAATTTCCGATTCAATAAAATCTAATAATTAATTAATTAATTACAAATTCAATGCGGGAGGAGTTTAATATAGTGTGTTTGAATTGCTTTAAATTTGTTCTATGAAGGTTAAAATAGAGTTATTTAGTCCGAGGTTATATAAAGAAAATTACAGTCTAATAAGTTTCATTAAATAAAAAATTTACGTTTAGGTCGAAAGTTGGAAATTTTATTACGAGATATTAATTATCGTTAGGTGACAACGCAATAATAATAATTGATCCGAAATCTGGAAAATACTTAACATAATTAGATAGGATCGTTCTTCTTCAATAATAACGGCAGATATTAAAGGAAAACGTGAGGATTTTTACATCAGAGATCTATTCAAAGGAGAAAGGAAGGAGATGAGTAGTTACACAGGTAGTATGGATGCTCTAATAAGTTTCTCGCCGATGATAGTAACCCGGTGGAGCTGAAATTAAGACATTAGAGCTTGGTGAGTCCTTACAATATTTAAGCTTTTACAGGTTCCTGTGGATATCCTGACACTGATGGACGTAACGCCAAGTAAGGGTAAATAAATAATTAACCAATTTATTAGCATTCGCATGTCACACCTCCCATACAGAATGAAATGTTGCTAAACAAATACTTAACACATAATTAGATAGAAACGCATCACTAAATCAATTTTGGTATCTTAGCGTATTTGTAATATAAATACCTATGGTTTCTTTTCACTAGCACGATTAGGGTATGGTTATATGACCTTCGATAGTGTACCAAAATTACGATTTGAGTTCAAGGCCATCCATTGACCCAGTCACCTAAATTCATTAACGAATAAACAAAACAAAACTTAACGTCAGGGACAAGTTTATCAATTATAGCTTGAGATGAAATCTGCGGTCAATATGTGAAGGCGACATTGACGTTTAAATTCACTCAATTCTAAACGACTTGATTTATCTCATTTTAAAATCTTTCTTATAGGAAGTAGGCATCCAAGAACCCATAAATACCCATTATCCTAAATACCTAACACACGAGGAGCTAGTGACCTCATTTAAACAACACTGGTGTTCAAATACTCATACAGTCCTGAATCCTAACTTGTCTTCGAACGTAAACTTCAAGGCTTCTGTATGTAGGTATGAGCCATCTGGAAATGTAAGTGTCAACCTTTCTCGAACGGACGGCTTTGATCTTGTGGCGGTATTGTCGAGGTGGGCATGCGGGGAAGAGGAAGGACGTATGCGGACAGTACGCTGACGCGGCATTAAAGCCACAGGTTATTTGCATACCGTGAGTCTTGTCGAACCTGAAAGCAAACATAAGGTTCACGAGGTGAGTTTTATGTCAGCTAGTCAGAGGTGGAATGTAACGCTGGGTCGGTTACGTGGGAGGAAGGATCTGCCCGTCACAAGCTTACGCCACATTTAACGGATAGAGGCATGATAAGGGAAGACATGAAATACCCCTTCTAGACTCAGTAGAGTTAAATTCAATCCGGCGGAGATGGAAGTCGGAGTGAGGCAGAAAAACGGCATGAAGACTTGGTATTCCCCCATCTGGCGTGAAGAGTCCCTTTCGTAACAAGAGACGCTCGTCGAAGAGAGTAAAACTCGGACTTAAGGATAAGCTTAGCAAACGTACTTGGGAGAATCCGGTTTGGAATTGTTGTTCATCGGTTTTCACTTGGTTAGCGGAGGTGCCGACTTTTTAAGCAAACATATTATCCCCTCCCCATATCCCTCCATTCCTGCTCTTTCAACAATTTTGCGAATACTAACCAATAGCACTAACTATGACTACAAACACATTATGTTAGGAGAAGTTGCAGACAAGGACTTCAATTGAGAAAACTGGACCTTCGAGTTCGATCATCCTAAGGTAAGGTTTGCTTTCTTGAAATGTTTAATTTATTAACTGTTGTTTATGTTATCGATGTATCAGCGGTGATAGGAAGAATTAAATAAACACACTAAATTCCTATGGAAATCAAATAGACACAAGGTTTAGGGCGGGGGTAGTTTATCAAACTCGGTTAAATATTCTAAAATAATAATAAATAAATTGATCGGAAAATTCTCACCCTTTCTCTAAAAGAATCTATGGGTTACCACACGTAATACATTATCTTCTCTACATATGTGTGCATATTAAGTATGCAAACAGATGTAAAATCTAAAACAAAAAAATTTACACAACGCAGATTATAGAAATAATGTGAACAAAAATCTTAAATCTTGATTACTGTGAGAAAATCGCAGGGATTTAAGAAGATAGGGTAGGTTTAGCTAGATTATAAGGTATAGGGGTTTAGAAATCACGAGCCTGAGGTAGGAATAAACCGAAAGGAGGGTTGAGTCAGGCCATCATACCTAGTGGTGTGATCAGTAGGACATAAGGGTAGAATTATGAGCGTGGCTACGAGACAGGAGCTACGAGATTTAAACTACGAGGTAGAAGCTTAGAAAAGTAAATCAGCTAGGTAGGGTTCATCACAATTGGAGTCAAAAGCCAGTAGTGGCACCTCATTACAACTGTTGCCGCGTGACCAGGAGAGTAAAGGTTACAAGTTGAGAGAATTCTGAGATATTATAAAAATAAAATAGAATGAACAAATAAATGAAATTATAATTAATTGGAAAAAAAAAAGTGAATATTTTAAACGAAAAGTGAAAAACGTGCCATTAAAACAACTTCAGATTACATAAAACAAGTGGAATAAAAAATTCGCATCATTAAATTATACAGTAGAAATATAACAATAAATCAAAAAAATATTTTAAACGAAAAGTGAAAAACGTGCCATTAAAACAACTTCAGATTACATATAACAAGTGGAATAAAAAAATTCGCATCATTAAATTATACAGTAGAAATATAACAATAAATCAAAAAAATAATTTAAACGAAAAGTGAAAAACGTGCCATTAAAACATCTTCATTAAACGTGAAACAAGTGAAAAAAAAAAAACGTACCATTAAATAAAACAGTCGGAAAAAAAAAAAATAATAACTCAAAAACCAAATATTTTAAAACGAAAAGTGAAAAACGTGCCTTATACCAGATAAAAATCATAAATCACATAACGCCTAGGAATGTTGACCCAGATTTAGAAGGGTGGTGCGTATTGGGAAAAAAAAAAAAAAAAGCCGTTATATAAATAAAAGCGCATTCCTTCGGTGATCAATAAAATTATCATTCAAATTGGTTCATTGACTGAAGCCCGAATGTAAACAAGCGATTGAATAGACACCGTCGCGAGGGTATGTTTGTGTTGCCACAAACATAAGTGGTCTTACTGATAAATATGTTCGTAACAGAATAGATAAATCTTTGTTATGTTCGCATTGGAACATCTCGAGATATTACTTTAAATAATAAAGAGATACATAGATAGTTAATCAAATGACGTTGTTTATGTTAATAGTGGTCGAGGGTATTATTGGTTCCTTCGAGTTGAAGGATTTTATAAATAAATACTTCTTTTGACACGGCGACATAAAAATAAATAAAATCAACATAACATACAAAGCAAAGGACGGATAAAAATAAAATAAAATATTACACATAAAACATAAAAGTGAGCTTTTCAAATCGTTGCATTCAAACATTTAACAGGGGTGGATTGGACCTTTAGATACACCATTACATAGATGTCAGCTGAATAAATTAGAAATTTAGCCTTACTGAGGGTTGGCATATTTCTCGGGTGACCGGTTTATTTCCGATTTGCAATAAAGAACAAATAAGCGGAGTGGTTTAAAACGCATACGAATTTAGGAGGGGGGGGCTTGTTTAAAACGGGGTTTAGGTACATTATACAATTGTGTATACGTGCAAATAAATAAATAAACAAACACAGCCGGTGCGAAAAAAAAAAAAAAATGAGATAGTAAACGTTATGGAGTGCATTCGGATGAGTAAACATACAACATAGATCAAATAAACCTCAGATAAAAGATAAATAAGAACAGCATATGAAGAGATTACATAAAAGTTGATCCCATTCAAAAAAAAAAAAGGGTGTGTATGTGTGCATATATGTGTAATACGTGTATGTTCATATGCGCATTGTTGCCATTAAAACGTTCCTGCGAGAAAAATTCGTGTGGAATTCTAGAATCGCGAAAAAAAAAAAATATATATATATATGAATAAGGAAAATCAAAGGTTGGAAACCGTCTCGATGAAGAAGAGGGAGTAAGGGTCATAGGGGGGAAGGTATAGGGGTAAGAATCTTAGGGGGGTAGGACAAAGAGTAGGGACAGCAACTGACGTAAGTTAGCCGACTTAAATAGGCCATTGGGTAGACAAGAGTAAATTGAAAAATGGTTTCAGCTCAGAGGAACACCGAACAGGATTCTACGATATGAAATAGTGAAAGATAGGGGCGCGCAACCAGTTAGAATTTCGAAAAAAAAAAAATGCAAATAAGAATAAAGAAGACTTAAAGAAAATTGTAGAAAATTAGATTGCCTATGTTTAGTTTTAATTCCATCAACTAACACTAGGAGGCGTGTTTACCGCTGGAATTATAACTATAGGGGGGCTGTGATGAATCGCAGTGGATACGAAAATATAGTAGCTTCCACCTTACGAATGAATAAATAATAATTCAGAATTATAACGAAATCAACACACTAGCGACATCTAGCTGATTAAGTTTGATTGGGCCATGGAGACTGCAGAGATCTATAATTATTAAATTAATGTCAAGTTTTGATAAATAGAACACAGAGGGATCCAATTATAAACACTTAAGATTGATCTACCAATCAGAGAAGGGGGAGGTTACCTTTTTTCAAGACAAAGAGATGGACTTTGGACTAGACCATTAGTCTGATATTTATGGGGTAAAAATCATCATCAACCCGAGAGATCAATACGCTTTAAGATAAACACAATCCCACGTTCGGTGCATTTGGTACAATGACCCTAATTTTAAAGGTAAATATTGAGTACAACAGAGGAATCGACAACCGCAGTTAACGAACAAATAAATCCATATTATGTTGAAAAAATGATGCAATAAAATAGCAAGGAAATATAATGAACGGAAGATTAAAGAAAAGACCTGGAAAACGTGGGAAAAGCTACTGTAGGGATACTCAATTGCATAACGAGAACGTGAAGAACAAAAGGAGGCCAGATTCAGAGGAAAACGTACGTTTGATATTTAAAAGAAAGAAAAACGATGGAAATTAGGAATGTCACCTTTAAATGAAGCAATACGGTCAGGGAAAACGATTTGAAAAGAAAATCTAATAAAAAAAAACGGACATTTAAACGGAAGTATTTATTGAACAATATAAGATTTCGACTTAATTTTGCGTTTTCAGACGAGTTTAAATAGATATCGTTATATATTTGAAATAGGATGGTTATTCTAGTTATATTACGTTAGATTAATTCAAAGGAAGGGATCGTTTTTACGTCATTTGCTATGAGAAAATACTATAGACGATAGAACAAATTGCTGAGGCAATTGATGTAAAAAAAGGTTGTCGACCCCACATGTATATTGTTGATATAAACAAGGAATATTCGAACATGCCTTTTGTTTATTTAAGGCCCATTATCCATTAAAAAGGGTCATAAAAATTAACATTGCTCTTACCTAGTATTTAGATTATAGAATTTCCGTAAAATTTAATTATAAACACATTAAAATGGATTTATCGCCAAGTATGTAGAAATCGTAATGTATACACACGTCAGGGCTTGCAGTTTATGGGATTTTTAACAAGAGAGAGATGGAAAATTGGGCGGAATTTGATCGAAGTAGTTAACTTGATAGATATCCCAGGATAGGAATAGTTAGTGGGCCGGAAAACACCATAAATAATATATCAAAAAGGGAAAAAAGGGTTTTAGCGGGAGATGGAATCACGGCAAAAAGGCAAACGTCAAATTTCAATAAGGGATCATTGGGTTAGGGGTGGGGGGGAGAGAACGGAAAACCGACATAACCGGAAAACTCAGATAAGGAAATGGGAAAAACTCAAAACGTTATAAGTAGAGTAGATACGGAACCAGGATATGATTCCTTATTAACAACGAAGGGAAAATCATTTAAGAATAGTTGTTAAAACACCGTTACTTGAAGGAAAATTAGGTGGGAAAATGGAAAAGTTGAATATGCCACATAAATAATGGAAATACGGTTCTGAGACATAATTGCTTACGTAGACTAGGGGAAAAGAAATAATTTTCGTGGAAATTTATACAGGACAACTAGCGTTTAAAACTAGGAGACCGAAGAATCTACGTTTTCCCTAATATTTATGCCAATTAAAACACAGTTTTAGCAGATCACTTATGGGAATGTTCAAAATTGAAAAAAAAAACAAGATTAAAACCATGTTTATAAAACATATTATGAAGACCTGAAGACAAAGGAACGACGGGGCAAAATTTGACATAATGGTAGGTTCGACACTGGAACAATTTACGTAAGAGACGGAAGATTTCTAAAATCAAAGGGGCCGGACTTAACACGTTGATACGAATATAACAGAATTGATATATGAAATCTCGAGTTGTTAGAGTTTGAATTAGAAAATCAATGAACGCGTAATTAAGATGTTCTAATCCTGGAGGTACATATAAAACCTAGGACTTAGAAGAATCGGGATCAGTTTTCGGTGTTAGTTGTCGTGAAGGAGTCGTCGGGGACCAATCGTCGGGTTAAAACGTGGAAGTTACGTGACGTAGCGTCTAAAACGGTTATTAGTTGAAAATTTCTTAAGTGTTGTAAAATTTTGAGACTTAGAAAAATTCGGAGTGGGAATTCTGGGACTTATAAAAATTACGGTCGTGATTAAATCTGTGGAGTGTTGAAAATTAAATAAAGTGTTTTATATAGTTTTACAATAAATTCAACTTGTCATTAAAATAAAAAGTTTATATAGTGTAGCGAATTTAAAAAGAAACAACAGTGTTTAAAGAATTTTATAACAGCAGTGAATAATAATATATTTATTTATAAATTCAACTTGTCATTAAAATAAAAAGTTTATATAGTGTAGCGAATTTAAAAAGAAACAACAGTGTTTAAAGAATTTTATAACAGCAGTGAATAATAATATATTTATTTATAAGTTCAACTTGTCATTAAAATAAAAAGTTTATATAGTGTAGCGAATTTAAAGAAAATCAACAGTGTTTAAAGAATTTTATAACAGCAGTGAATAATAATATATTTATTTATAAATTCAACTTGTCATTAAAATAAAAGGTTTATATAGTGTAGCGAATTTAAAGAAAATCAACAGTGTTTAAAGAATTTTATAACAGCAGTGAATAATAATATATTTATTTATAAATTCAACTTGTCATTAAAATAAAAGGTTTATATAGTGTAGCGAATTTAAAAGGAAACAACAGTGTTTAAAGAATTTTATAACAGCATTGAATAATAATATATCTATTTATAAATTCAACTTATCATTAAAATAAAAAAAGGGGTCCTTCGACAACTGGCAAGGTTGATTAAAACGTCGCGCATGTTGTGAGAATTACCCTGGTAATTAATTAATAGAATCTAGAATCAGTTTTTATACTTAAAAATTTCAGTGGTAAAATAGAGTCTACAATCAGTTTATACTTTGATAAAACAGGGAATGAAGTGCCCGGATAGGGTTAATCGTGCAATTTAACGGAGTGTATGATCTTATAATAAATCTAAAATCAGTGTTTGCAATAATTTCCGATTCAATAAAATCTAATAATTAATTAATTAATTACAAATTCAATGCGGGAGGAGTTTAATATAGTGTGTTTGAATTGCTTTAAATTTGTTCTATGAAGGTTAAAATAGAGTTATTTAGTCCGAGGTTATATAAAGAAAATTACAGTCTAATAAGTTTCATTAAATAAAAAATTTACGTTTAGGTCGAAAGTTGGAAATTTTATTACGAGATATTAATTATCGTTAGGTGACAACGCAATAATAATAATTGATCCGAAATCTGGAAAATACTTAACATAATTAGATAGGATCGTTCTTCTTCAATAATAACGGCAGATATTAAAGGAAAACGTGAGGATTTTTACATCAGAGATCTATTCAAAGGAGAAAGGAAGGAGATGAGTAGTTACACAGGTAGTATGGATGCTCTAATAAGTTTCTCGCCGATGATAGTAACCCGGTGGAGCTGAAATTAAGACATTAGAGCTTGGTGAGTCCTTACAATATTTAAGCTTTTACAGGTTCCTGTGGATATCCTGACACTGATGGACGTAACGCCAAGTAAGGGTAAATAAATAATTAACCAATTTATTAGCATTCGCATGTCACACCTCCCATACAGAATGAAATGTTGCTAAACAAATACTTAACACATAATTAGATAGAAACGCATCACTAAATCAATTTTGGTATCTTAGCGTATTTGTAATATAAATACCTATGGTTTCTTTTCACTAGCACGATTAGGGTATGGTTATATGACCTTCGATAGTGTACCAAAATTACGATTTGAGTTCAAGGCCATCCATTGACCCAGTCACCTAAATTCATTAACGAATAAACAAAACAAAACTTAACGTCAGGGACAAGTTTATCAATTATAGCTTGAGATGAAATCTGCGGTCAATATGTGAAGGCGACATTGACGTTTAAATTCACTCAATTCTAAACGACTTGATTTATCTCATTTTAAAATCTTTCTTATAGGAAGTAGGCATCCAAGAACCCATAAATACCCATTATCCTAAATACCTAACACACGAGGAGCTAGTGACCTCATTTAAACAACACTGGTGTTCAAATACTCATACAGTCCTGAATCCTAACTTGTCTTCGAACGTAAACTTCAAGGCTTCTGTATGTAGGTATGAGCCATCTGGAAATGTAAGTGTCAACCTTTCTCGAACGGACGGCTTTGATCTTGTGGCGGTATTGTCGAGGTGGGCATGCGGGGAAGAGGAAGGACGTATGCGGACAGTACGCTGACGCGGCATTAAAGCCACAGGTTATTTGCATACCGTGAGTCTTGTCGAACCTGAAAGCAAACATAAGGTTCACGAGGTGAGTTTTATGTCAGCTAGTCAGAGGTGGAATGTAACGCTGGGTCGGTTACGTGGGAGGAAGGATCTGCCCGTCACAAGCTTACGCCACATTTAACGGATAGAGGCATGATAAGGGAAGACATGAAATACCCCTTCTAGACTCAGTAGAGTTAAATTCAATCCGGCGGAGATGGAAGTCGGAGTGAGGCAGAAAAACGGCATGAAGACTTGGTATTCCCCCATCTGGCGTGAAGAGTCCCTTTCGTAACAAGAGACGCTCGTCGAAGAGAGTAAAACTCGGACTTAAGGATAAGCTTAGCAAACGTACTTGGGAGAATCCGGTTTGGAATTGTTGTTCATCGGTTTTCACTTGGTTAGCGGAGGTGCCGACTTTTTAAGCAAACATATTATCCCCTCCCCATATCCCTCCATTCCTGCTCTTTCAACAATTTTGCGAATACTAACCAATAGCACTAACTATGACTACAAACACATTATGTTAGGAGAAGTTGCAGACAAGGACTTCAATTGAGAAAACTGGACCTTCGAGTTCGATCATCCTAAGGTAAGGTTTGCTTTCTTGAAATGTTTAATTTATTAACTGTTGTTTATGTTATCGATGTATCAGCGGTGATAGGAAGAATTAAATAAACACACTAAATTCCTATGGAAATCAAATAGACACAAGGTTTAGGGCGGGGGTAGTTTATCAAACTCGGTTAAATATTCTAAAATAATAATAAATAAATTGATCGGAAAATTCTCACCCTTTCTCTAAAAGAATCTATGGGTTACCACACGTAATACATTATCTTCTCTACATATGTGTGCATATTAAGTATGCAAACAGATGTAAAATCTAAAACAAAAAAATTTACACAACGCAGATTATAGAAATAATGTGAACAAAAATCTTAAATCTTGATTACTGTGAGAAAATCGCAGGGATTTAAGAAGATAGGGTAGGTTTAGCTAGATTATAAGGTATAGGGGTTTAGAAATCACGAGCCTGAGGTAGGAATAAACCGAAAGGAGGGTTGAGTCAGGCCATCATACCTAGTGGTGTGATCAGTAGGACATAAGGGTAGAATTATGAGCGTGGCTACGAGACAGGAGCTACGAGATTTAAACTACGAGGTAGAAGCTTAGAAAAGTAAATCAGCTAGGTAGGGTTCATCACAATTGGAGTCAAAAGCCAGTAGTGGCACCTCATTACAACTGTTGCCGCGTGACCAGGAGAGTAAAGGTTACAAGTTGAGAGAATTCTGAGATATTATAAAAATAAAATAGAATGAACAAATAAATGAAATTATAATTAATTGGAAAAAAAAAAGTGAATATTTTAAACGAAAAGTGAAAAACGTGCCATTAAAACAACTTCAGATTACATAAAACAAGTGGAATAAAAAATTCGCATCATTAAATTATACAGTAGAAATATAACAATAAATCAAAAAAATATTTTAAACGAAAAGTGAAAAACGTGCCATTAAAACAACTTCAGATTACATATAACAAGTGGAATAAAAAAATTCGCATCATTAAATTATACAGTAGAAATATAACAATAAATCAAAAAAATAATTTAAACGAAAAGTGAAAAACGTGCCATTAAAACATCTTCATTAAACGTGAAACAAGTGAAAAAAAAAAAACGTACCATTAAATAAAACAGTCGGAAAAAAAAAAAATAATAACTCAAAAACCAAATATTTTAAAACGAAAAGTGAAAAACGTGCCTTATACCAGATAAAAATCATAAATCACATAACGCCTAGGAATGTTGACCCAGATTTAGAAGGGTGGTGCGTATTGGGAAAAAAAAAAAAAAAAGCCGTTATATAAATAAAAGCGCATTCCTTCGGTGATCAATAAAATTATCATTCAAATTGGTTCATTGACTGAAGCCCGAATGTAAACAAGCGATTGAATAGACACCGTCGCGAGGGTATGTTTGTGTTGCCACAAACATAAGTGGTCTTACTGATAAATATGTTCGTAACAGAATAGATAAATCTTTGTTATGTTCGCATTGGAACATCTCGAGATATTACTTTAAATAATAAAGAGATACATAGATAGTTAATCAAATGACGTTGTTTATGTTAATAGTGGTCGAGGGTATTATTGGTTCCTTCGAGTTGAAGGATTTTATAAATAAATACTTCTTTTGACACGGCGACATAAAAATAAATAAAATCAACATAACATACAAAGCAAAGGACGGATAAAAATAAAATAAAATATTACACATAAAACATAAAAGTGAGCTTTTCAAATCGTTGCATTCAAACATTTAACAGGGGTGGATTGGACCTTTAGATACACCATTACATAGATGTCAGCTGAATAAATTAGAAATTTAGCCTTACTGAGGGTTGGCATATTTCTCGGGTGACCGGTTTATTTCCGATTTGCAATAAAGAACAAATAAGCGGAGTGGTTTAAAACGCATACGAATTTAGGAGGGGGGGGCTTGTTTAAAACGGGGTTTAGGTACATTATACAATTGTGTATACGTGCAAATAAATAAATAAACAAACACAGCCGGTGCGAAAAAAAAAAAAAAATGAGATAGTAAACGTTATGGAGTGCATTCGGATGAGTAAACATACAACATAGATCAAATAAACCTCAGATAAAAGATAAATAAGAACAGCATATGAAGAGATTACATAAAAGTTGATCCCATTCAAAAAAAAAAAAGGGTGTGTATGTGTGCATATATGTGTAATACGTGTATGTTCATATGCGCATTGTTGCCATTAAAACGTTCCTGCGAGAAAAATTCGTGTGGAATTCTAGAATCGCGAAAAAAAAAAAATATATATATATATGAATAAGGAAAATCAAAGGTTGGAAACCGTCTCGATGAAGAAGAGGGAGTAAGGGTCATAGGGGGGAAGGTATAGGGGTAAGAATCTTAGGGGGGTAGGACAAAGAGTAGGGACAGCAACTGACGTAAGTTAGCCGACTTAAATAGGCCATTGGGTAGACAAGAGTAAATTGAAAAATGGTTTCAGCTCAGAGGAACACCGAACAGGATTCTACGATATGAAATAGTGAAAGATAGGGGCGCGCAACCAGTTAGAATTTCGAAAAAAAAAAAATGCAAATAAGAATAAAGAAGACTTAAAGAAAATTGTAGAAAATTAGATTGCCTATGTTTAGTTTTAATTCCATCAACTAACACTAGGAGGCGTGTTTACCGCTGGAATTATAACTATAGGGGGGCTGTGATGAATCGCAGTGGATACGAAAATATAGTAGCTTCCACCTTACGAATGAATAAATAATAATTCAGAATTATAACGAAATCAACACACTAGCGACATCTAGCTGATTAAGTTTGATTGGGCCATGGAGACTGCAGAGATCTATAATTATTAAATTAATGTCAAGTTTTGATAAATAGAACACAGAGGGATCCAATTATAAACACTTAAGATTGATCTACCAATCAGAGAAGGGGGAGGTTACCTTTTTTCAAGACAAAGAGATGGACTTTGGACTAGACCATTAGTCTGATATTTATGGGGTAAAAATCATCATCAACCCGAGAGATCAATACGCTTTAAGATAAACACAATCCCACGTTCGGTGCATTTGGTACAATGACCCTAATTTTAAAGGTAAATATTGAGTACAACAGAGGAATCGACAACCGCAGTTAACGAACAAATAAATCCATATTATGTTGAAAAAATGATGCAATAAAATAGCAAGGAAATATAATGAACGGAAGATTAAAGAAAAGACCTGGAAAACGTGGGAAAAGCTACTGTAGGGATACTCAATTGCATAACGAGAACGTGAAGAACAAAAGGAGGCCAGATTCAGAGGAAAACGTACGTTTGATATTTAAAAGAAAGAAAAACGATGGAAATTAGGAATGTCACCTTTAAATGAAGCAATACGGTCAGGGAAAACGATTTGAAAAGAAAATCTAATAAAAAAAAACGGACATTTAAACGGAAGTATTTATTGAACAATATAAGATTTCGACTTAATTTTGCGTTTTCAGACGAGTTTAAATAGATATCGTTATATATTTGAAATAGGATGGTTATTCTAGTTATATTACGTTAGATTAATTCAAAGGAAGGGATCGTTTTTACGTCATTTGCTATGAGAAAATACTATAGACGATAGAACAAATTGCTGAGGCAATTGATGTAAAAAAAGGTTGTCGACCCCACATGTATATTGTTGATATAAACAAGGAATATTCGAACATGCCTTTTGTTTATTTAAGGCCCATTATCCATTAAAAAGGGTCATAAAAATTAACATTGCTCTTACCTAGTATTTAGATTATAGAATTTCCGTAAAATTTAATTATAAACACATTAAAATGGATTTATCGCCAAGTATGTAGAAATCGTAATGTATACACACGTCAGGGCTTGCAGTTTATGGGATTTTTAACAAGAGAGAGATGGAAAATTGGGCGGAATTTGATCGAAGTAGTTAACTTGATAGATATCCCAGGATAGGAATAGTTAGTGGGCCGGAAAACACCATAAATAATATATCAAAAAGGGAAAAAAGGGTTTTAGCGGGAGATGGAATCACGGCAAAAAGGCAAACGTCAAATTTCAATAAGGGATCATTGGGTTAGGGGTGGGGGGGAGAGAACGGAAAACCGACATAACCGGAAAACTCAGATAAGGAAATGGGAAAAACTCAAAACGTTATAAGTAGAGTAGATACGGAACCAGGATATGATTCCTTATTAACAACGAAGGGAAAATCATTTAAGAATAGTTGTTAAAACACCGTTACTTGAAGGAAAATTAGGTGGGAAAATGGAAAAGTTGAATATGCCACATAAATAATGGAAATACGGTTCTGAGACATAATTGCTTACGTAGACTAGGGGAAAAGAAATAATTTTCGTGGAAATTTATACAGGACAACTAGCGTTTAAAACTAGGAGACCGAAGAATCTACGTTTTCCCTAATATTTATGCCAATTAAAACACAGTTTTAGCAGATCACTTATGGGAATGTTCAAAATTGAAAAAAAAAACAAGATTAAAACCATGTTTATAAAACATATTATGAAGACCTGAAGACAAAGGAACGACGGGGCAAAATTTGACATAATGGTAGGTTCGACACTGGAACAATTTACGTAAGAGACGGAAGATTTCTAAAATCAAAGGGGCCGGACTTAACACGTTGATACGAATATAACAGAATTGATATATGAAATCTCGAGTTGTTAGAGTTTGAATTAGAAAATCAATGAACGCGTAATTAAGATGTTCTAATCCTGGAGGTACATATAAAACCTAGGACTTAGAAGAATCGGGATCAGTTTTCGGTGTTAGTTGTCGTGAAGGAGTCGTCGGGGACCAATCGTCGGGTTAAAACGTGGAAGTTACGTGACGTAGCGTCTAAAACGGTTATTAGTTGAAAATTTCTTAAGTGTTGTAAAATTTTGAGACTTAGAAAAATTCGGAGTGGGAATTCTGGGACTTATAAAAATTACGGTCGTGATTAAATCTGTGGAGTGTTGAAAATTAAATAAAGTGTTTTATATAGTTTTACAATAAATTCAACTTGTCATTAAAATAAAAAGTTTATATAGTGTAGCGAATTTAAAAAGAAACAACAGTGTTTAAAGAATTTTATAACAGCAGTGAATAATAATATATTTATTTATAAATTCAACTTGTCATTAAAATAAAAAGTTTATATAGTGTAGCGAATTTAAAAAGAAACAACAGTGTTTAAAGAATTTTATAACAGCAGTGAATAATAATATATTTATTTATAAGTTCAACTTGTCATTAAAATAAAAAGTTTATATAGTGTAGCGAATTTAAAGAAAATCAACAGTGTTTAAAGAATTTTATAACAGCAGTGAATAATAATATATTTATTTATAAATTCAACTTGTCATTAAAATAAAAGGTTTATATAGTGTAGCGAATTTAAAGAAAATCAACAGTGTTTAAAGAATTTTATAACAGCAGTGAATAATAATATATTTATTTATAAATTCAACTTGTCATTAAAATAAAAGGTTTATATAGTGTAGCGAATTTAAAAGGAAACAACAGTGTTTAAAGAATTTTATAACAGCATTGAATAATAATATATCTATTTATAAATTCAACTTATCATTAAAATAAAAAAAGGGGTCCTTCGACAACTGGCAAGGTTGATTAAAACGTCGCGCATGTTGTGAGAATTACCCTGGTAATTAATTAATAGAATCTAGAATCAGTTTTTATACTTAAAAATTTCAGTGGTAAAATAGAGTCTACAATCAGTTTATACTTTGATAAAACAGGGAATGAAGTGCCCGGATAGGGTTAATCGTGCAATTTAACGGAGTGTATGATCTTATAATAAATCTAAAATCAGTGTTTGCAATAATTTCCGATTCAATAAAATCTAATAATTAATTAATTAATTACAAATTCAATGCGGGAGGAGTTTAATATAGTGTGTTTGAATTGCTTTAAATTTGTTCTATGAAGGTTAAAATAGAGTTATTTAGTCCGAGGTTATATAAAGAAAATTACAGTCTAATAAGTTTCATTAAATAAAAAATTTACGTTTAGGTCGAAAGTTGGAAATTTTATTACGAGATATTAATTATCGTTAGGTGACAACGCAATAATAATAATTGATCCGAAATCTGGAAAATACTTAACATAATTAGATAGGATCGTTCTTCTTCAATAATAACGGCAGATATTAAAGGAAAACGTGAGGATTTTTACATCAGAGATCTATTCAAAGGAGAAAGGAAGGAGATGAGTAGTTACACAGGTAGTATGGATGCTCTAATAAGTTTCTCGCCGATGATAGTAACCCGGTGGAGCTGAAATTAAGACATTAGAGCTTGGTGAGTCCTTACAATATTTAAGCTTTTACAGGTTCCTGTGGATATCCTGACACTGATGGACGTAACGCCAAGTAAGGGTAAATAAATAATTAACCAATTTATTAGCATTCGCATGTCACACCTCCCATACAGAATGAAATGTTGCTAAACAAATACTTAACACATAATTAGATAGAAACGCATCACTAAATCAATTTTGGTATCTTAGCGTATTTGTAATATAAATACCTATGGTTTCTTTTCACTAGCACGATTAGGGTATGGTTATATGACCTTCGATAGTGTACCAAAATTACGATTTGAGTTCAAGGCCATCCATTGACCCAGTCACCTAAATTCATTAACGAATAAACAAAACAAAACTTAACGTCAGGGACAAGTTTATCAATTATAGCTTGAGATGAAATCTGCGGTCAATATGTGAAGGCGACATTGACGTTTAAATTCACTCAATTCTAAACGACTTGATTTATCTCATTTTAAAATCTTTCTTATAGGAAGTAGGCATCCAAGAACCCATAAATACCCATTATCCTAAATACCTAACACACGAGGAGCTAGTGACCTCATTTAAACAACACTGGTGTTCAAATACTCATACAGTCCTGAATCCTAACTTGTCTTCGAACGTAAACTTCAAGGCTTCTGTATGTAGGTATGAGCCATCTGGAAATGTAAGTGTCAACCTTTCTCGAACGGACGGCTTTGATCTTGTGGCGGTATTGTCGAGGTGGGCATGCGGGGAAGAGGAAGGACGTATGCGGACAGTACGCTGACGCGGCATTAAAGCCACAGGTTATTTGCATACCGTGAGTCTTGTCGAACCTGAAAGCAAACATAAGGTTCACGAGGTGAGTTTTATGTCAGCTAGTCAGAGGTGGAATGTAACGCTGGGTCGGTTACGTGGGAGGAAGGATCTGCCCGTCACAAGCTTACGCCACATTTAACGGATAGAGGCATGATAAGGGAAGACATGAAATACCCCTTCTAGACTCAGTAGAGTTAAATTCAATCCGGCGGAGATGGAAGTCGGAGTGAGGCAGAAAAACGGCATGAAGACTTGGTATTCCCCCATCTGGCGTGAAGAGTCCCTTTCGTAACAAGAGACGCTCGTCGAAGAGAGTAAAACTCGGACTTAAGGATAAGCTTAGCAAACGTACTTGGGAGAATCCGGTTTGGAATTGTTGTTCATCGGTTTTCACTTGGTTAGCGGAGGTGCCGACTTTTTAAGCAAACATATTATCCCCTCCCCATATCCCTCCATTCCTGCTCTTTCAACAATTTTGCGAATACTAACCAATAGCACTAACTATGACTACAAACACATTATGTTAGGAGAAGTTGCAGACAAGGACTTCAATTGAGAAAACTGGACCTTCGAGTTCGATCATCCTAAGGTAAGGTTTGCTTTCTTGAAATGTTTAATTTATTAACTGTTGTTTATGTTATCGATGTATCAGCGGTGATAGGAAGAATTAAATAAACACACTAAATTCCTATGGAAATCAAATAGACACAAGGTTTAGGGCGGGGGTAGTTTATCAAACTCGGTTAAATATTCTAAAATAATAATAAATAAATTGATCGGAAAATTCTCACCCTTTCTCTAAAAGAATCTATGGGTTACCACACGTAATACATTATCTTCTCTACATATGTGTGCATATTAAGTATGCAAACAGATGTAAAATCTAAAACAAAAAAATTTACACAACGCAGATTATAGAAATAATGTGAACAAAAATCTTAAATCTTGATTACTGTGAGAAAATCGCAGGGATTTAAGAAGATAGGGTAGGTTTAGCTAGATTATAAGGTATAGGGGTTTAGAAATCACGAGCCTGAGGTAGGAATAAACCGAAAGGAGGGTTGAGTCAGGCCATCATACCTAGTGGTGTGATCAGTAGGACATAAGGGTAGAATTATGAGCGTGGCTACGAGACAGGAGCTACGAGATTTAAACTACGAGGTAGAAGCTTAGAAAAGTAAATCAGCTAGGTAGGGTTCATCACAATTGGAGTCAAAAGCCAGTAGTGGCACCTCATTACAAGACATGTAAAAATACTGCGCTCCGAGTTTATAATTCTTTGAAAATGAATGGTTTAAGTTTTGAAATCTTTGAAACTAGAGTTGGAAACTTTAAAGTAGGCACTTTAATATGGGTCATGCGCGGGCATAGATAATTTTAATATCATTAAAGAAGTATATACCTAATACTTCGTAGAAAATGCGTTTAATAAGGTTAGCTCATCGAGGGAGTAGAACGGTGATTGGCTAACTATTCGTGACGTAGCTTGGAGTCCATATTCCACTTGAAGATTTAAATTAACTGTAATAGTGGTGGCGTTCTATTAATTGTCACGCGTTCAAAATTTCGAAAGCGGCCCGACGAGTTTTTTTTCTAAAAAGGCCCGTACGAGCTATCCTTGTTAAACGCATTTTCTACGAACTTTGCCTAATACTAATAAATCCAAATGAAACGTGAAATACACGACAAAAAAAAAAAAAGGTAACAGTCGATCTCTTGTCCTAATGGGATACAGCGCCGTAGCCTCTCAGGCCTCGATCATATTTTGTCACGGATTAAAAATATTTCCGTTTTGCAAAAAAATCCAAATAAATGAATTATTTCTGAACATATTCGAAACCTAAAAACTGTTTTTGAAAGGTTGAAAGAAATAAATTACGCTTTCAAATTTTATAAATCGAAATAAAAGTAGATATAGCTTTCACCTACAGTAAGTATAACAATTTTGCACGGTTACGGAGATAGCCAGATACCTTCAGTAACTATTTCCATTACTCCAGATTAACAAAGAGCATCTTTTAGAACGGACGTTAAGTCCAGTTAAACATTAATTATATAGTAGACGTTTTATGAAACTTTGTGTAATTTTCACTCAATTTTATTTTATGAAATTACAGAAAAGTGACCAGAAAGTAATGTTTATAATAGATACATTTGTTTGATGAAATATGTGAGAGTTTTCGTTTTTATCGTTTTCAGTAATTTTAGTTTGAAAGAACGTAAGGTGAGCCATTTTTAAAACATTTTTATGTTTGCAAACAAAATTTTAATATTTAATTAAATGAAGACAATATTAGAGAAACTCAATCAAAATCTGGAGACTGTTCCATATTATAATTTGAGATTTAACTCATAAAGTTAAAAATAAAAAAAAAATTAATAATTCAAAAATTATATCTGTTTAAAAAAAAGGATTACATTTCTAAAAGCATGTATCATCACCTTTCAAAAACAGTTTTTAATTTTCGGATGCATTCAGAAATATTCTATTTATTTTGAACTAGCTTTTACCCGCGGCTTCGCTCGCATGGTATTAGTGGGAAAATACTGGTATAATTATTGGCATAATTGTTATTATTCTTGCTTTTTTGTCTAATAAAAAATAATTATTGTTTAATAGAAAATTTCAAAATTTGAGAATGACATTTCGCAAATAAAAATTCTATTTTAGAAAATATTTAAATTGAGTATAGAAATTTATTTTAAGTACCTACTCCCCTTATTTATTCTGATGATTTCGCCTCAATTAGGAATTAGTATTTTATTCATATTTGAATCCAGAGTAACCTAAAGAAATAACAAAATGACAGCCCACGTCAAATAATTACATAGTTCAATTCTTTCAATCCTTTCCCCCGGACAATAAACATTTTTAGAGATAGGTAGATATTAACTATGACCGCAACAAAGCACTATTTTTAGGGTGAATTGCCTAATTAAAAAAAAAAAAATCCAAGGTAACAATTTGTTTGACGTTTGCAATAACTCGATTTTGTTAGGGACAGAAAACGTATGAAAAATAATTGCATAACGCTACAGCTTATTCATAACGCCAGAGCTTACTAATATATATAGCCTATGTTTTTCGCAAATAATGTAGCTTTCGATTAGTGAAAGAATTTTTAAATTCTATTCGGTGTTTATTGCGTGAAAGAATAACACTCATCCATACAAACTTTCGCCTTTATAATATCTATAAGAAGATTTTATTGCAAAGCGGAAATTGTTTGACCTTCTGTCAGAATATGTCCGCGGCGTGAGGGTTAATTGTCACTACAGCATTTAGGAAGGTACATTTAAATACTTAAAGATACACGAATTGTTCATTAATTTTCCACCAGGTGACCTCATTTTGGCGCAGATAATAAAAACGTTTGATCATAGTTAGTAAAACGTCACAAACTATGATTCGGTTCATTGCCAAAACGTTACGTAATGGCAATGAACTTCGATCAAGTGTATTATTAGCAAAGAACACACTTAGTCACATGGACGGCATGCTCTGACGGTGCACATAGAGCCAAATTATCAATTTAAGAAGACAAAAAATAATAAAAATATATTTTGATCAGAAATGCTTATGAGGAGACTAGCAGACAACCTAATAAGACCTTTTAGATAAGATTAGAGTTAGGTTTTTTTTGTTTGTTTTTAAATTAGTTCCACACAGGAGGCCCTGAGGAAAATAATTCCCCTCAGGGACCTTGTTATCTTTGGGGATGCTGTGTAGAGAGTTTTTTAGGAATAAGGAAAGGAAAGAGAGGAATTTATGGGGAAGTAAAAAGATAAGAGGGATGGGTAAGAATCTGGGGGACGGTGTGTCCAGGAGTAACGGACTGTGAATCCATCACAACCTCTATGATGCAAGGCGATGGATGATGAGAGTCCGATTGCGACAATATTTTCTCTAGTTTGTAGGGTATTTCAAAATCGGTTTTTCCCACATTAAATGATAATACTTAATATATATTTTCTATATATATATATATTTTTTTAAATTTTTAATAGAAGGACAAATATTCCCGGGCTACGAATAACCCAACAATGTTTGAAAATCTCCTACTACCATTACAGAAAGCCGAAAATGTTGCTTATGTTGTGATGGAGGACTTAGCCAGCCGAGGAATCGAACACGCGACGCCCTGCTGGAACTCAAGCGCTATACCCACTCAACCACTAACCGGTGGTTCTGTGTTCTGAATTATTTAATATTGACGTGACTCCAATTGACTTATTTATTAGTTTCTCAGTAAATCGTTTTAACCGGTAATAAATCATTTTAGCGCCTTAAAAATTGAAAGTGGGCGGAGGTAAATAGAATCATATTAACGAGTCGTCTCGGAGTGGTCAAACCACAATTTAAAAATGGCCCTGTAAGCCGAAAAAGCTGTTACAATAATAAAATAATAGAATATAATTGTAGACCTAAATTAAAAGATCATTAAATTTGATTTAATATTTAAATAAAAAAATAAAAAACAACAACATTGGTCGCGGGAAAAAAAATCAACTTTGCGTTCACAACACAAATGCTTGCGATCATTATGAACTGGTTTATAAAGAACATTTTAAAGATATTTCTGATTAGTTTGAAGAGATTAGTTTTACCCATTTTTGGCGCCGTAATTTACTTTGACCGCCCTTCTGTGCGGCGCAGACTTTACTAAAATATGAATTTTATCCTTTAATTTAACCTAATGAGACGCTGATAATTTCGCGTCGTTTGTTTGTATGTAATTTAATTGTGATAAAACGAAACCTTTAACTGTTAAAAGATAACGAAATATTTACAACAATTTAGGGCTTAAAAATCAGTTAGCAAAAAGATAATATGTTGTAAAGGCGTGTGGTTATAATGTTATCTAATAAAGTGAATTCTAAATTAGTTTATTGGTTGACTTTTAGTTATGCAGAAAAATTAGGGTTAAGATTTGCCTAATCATTTTTATTTGCTAAAAATATTTCCGATTAATTGACTGAAGTATTTAAGTCGTATTTATGAAATTCTTTGTGTGAAATGTGTTAAAGAAATGTGTTAAATGTGCTCACCTTTGATTATGGCATATTTATTCAATTAAGTACAGTGCTTCCGAATAAAAGTGTGTAATTTGTTCTATTTTCTAAGTCAAGCTGAATAATTTGACGTTGTCGAGTAGTCGAGTGTCGATGCTCTACAAAGTAATGCAAAATCATATGTTTTATATATCCGTTACATATTAAAAAATTAGAAAAATTTGCATGTCTCGTATTTCTCGGCCCAATATCTTTAAAAATTGCAAAAAAAAATTTAAAAAATGTAAATAATTTTAGAACCAATAATAAAACAGGAACAAGCTATAAAAACTCAAAAAGTAGAAATCCTAAACTAAAACTAAAGGGTAAGGGTAAAATCGCTAATTAATAAAGTAAGGAAAAATATTTATTATCCTCTTCTTGCAACGCTTAAAAAACCTAAACTATATAACCCACTTAAATGAGTCACAGCAATAATGTCATTATTAAAAAATTAAGAAAACCTTAACATTTAGTGCGGGGAAAACAAATTTCGGAGTACCCCACATAATAGTGTCTGCTATCTCAACTATTTGCTCATCAAACTGGTCTAACCGGAAAAAAATCAAATTAGACACTTTCAAAATTTTAAGAATCTAGAATCTTATAAATAGGTCTTCTTAAAGTGGTTTAACCACAGTTTGAAAATGCCAATTTTAACAATGCATTTAAATGAATTAAATTTAATAATAACATTATTAAATTAAATTTAAAAAAAAATCATTGAATTAAACTTGAAAACAAATAATATTTAAACGTCTCTAACTGTTCTTCGGGACCGTCGAAATTATCTTTTTATTTTACAGCGTAACGAGCGGATTATGAATTGTTTCAAGTTTACCCTTAAGTGACAATCTACCAAAAATCAATACAATAGGTGCAGAATTGAAAGTGCACCATGGATTTTCTCATAGGTGGTACGGCGGCTATGAGTGCAGTCCTATTCACCAACCCCCTGGACTTGGTTAAGACGCGCATGCAACTTCAAGGAGAACTGAAAAGCCCGGGCAAATACGCCGTGCACTATCGCAGCGTGCCCCATGCAGTCTATATGATAGCCAAGAATGATGGACTACTGGCGTTGCAGAAGGGTCTGGTTCCAGCTTTGGGGTTTCAGCTAGTCTGCAACAGCACAAGGTAGACATTGCATTTCATTTTCTAGATTCTTATGTACCTAGTAGTGATTGGATCATTTAAATTACTGAATTTAGATCTACTGTTCTATATACATATGGAACGGCGTCATTGGGACTTGCATTTTTACCTCATGTGGGTGTTCAAAATGTTACCTGGCTATTATTATAGACTTAGAGATCTTGTGTTTCATTGGTAGGGAAAAATTGTTATCTGAAAATCCTACTAAAATTGCATGTTTTCATCAACACTAACCTTCAGCATCAACAACCCGCGGGGATATATATGTACATGGGTGTATGTTTGTATTATGTTGGGAGTGTAATAAGGAAACCTACGAAAAAATCTTATTCGGGAAGATGCGACCGACTGTCAACACGAAACTGGGTCGGCCTTCAGTGACATCGATATATGAAGTCCTGCATTGTGAAGTGTGAGTGTGTTCTTGATATTGCTTACAGCTTATTCCTCTTTAAACCATATAGCCCAACCGTACCAATTTTGTTTCCGTGCAAAAAATAATAATAAGAAGGCATAAAGTTTAAAAAAATTACATTGTCTATGGCTTGTGTTACAGTAAATATACTAGCATTTATGATTTTAACATCAAACAGCTTGTTGTCGTTATTTGATTAAAAAAATTAATCGAATTTTGTACCCCACAAAATCAAAAAACATGTCTTAACGTTAAGTATATGTATATTACAATACTTTAAAAGTTTATGTAAAACGTTGTCATACAACAACATAGAAACTGCTTTTTTATATTGTAATAAAAATCATAGGCAACTTAATTCAACAACGCTTTTTGTGTATCAACATTTAGAGTTCTAATTTTGGTTATTTAGGGTTATAGGCGTCAAACGTGTTTTCTTTAAATTCTTTTTCTGTTGCTTGCCAGTGCACTAAAAACTGTCTTGGAGGAAGGTGATGATGAATGCGAACAAATCGGCAAAATTTGCATAAGACTACCAGTAAAGGCCAATTCTGACCTCACTGATCTAGATTCAGGTGATGAAAATGAGTACGAATTGAAAATTTACCAGGGTTTCAAAATAAAGCATTTATGGAATATTTGAATGATGACGATTGGTAAACTGATGATGATATTCCATTGTCAAACGTTGCAAAATGAAACATAACCTTGTGCCATGGAAGGCTGTTGGACATTTAGATATCATGTATTTTCTACCTTGGAAATCTTTTAACGGGTATAAAAGGAAGTACCTTTTTAAGATTTGCATCGGGACATGTTCCGAAACCAATGGTTACTTCATCAGGATAAAATTAAAATTAACCAAAATAACAAAAGACAAACAAGTAGATATATATAACTGTACTTAAAAAATTTAGTTTGATTATTTTCAATTCGGTTAATATAAGTTTGATATTGAGGACTCCAACAGTAACAGACGTTACAACAGTGAGCTGTATACTCTGTTTAAGGAGATAAACATCACAAAATTTATAAAACTGTAAAAACTGGGAAGACTTCGGTGGCTGGGTTATGTGGAGAGAATGACCGAGCATCAAGCATAAAAGTCCCTACTGAACTCAAGACCGATAGGGCGAAGGAGCCTGGGAAGGCCAATATTAAGTTGGAGCGACAACGTCCTCAAAGACATATCTACCTTGGAGCTTCTAAATTGAAGAGAGCTGGCACAAAACTGAGATGAGTGGAGGAAGACTCTTGAGGAGGCCAAGGCCCACCAGGGTTTATAGAGCCAAGAGTGATGATGACGATGATTGAGGAATCCAAATGACAGATGCAAATTCGTGGGTCATTAAAGGTTTTTTTAATGGTTTTGTAAAGCGTGTTTAGAATGAAGCCCATTATTGTAACATATCTCTAGTCCCACTGACCAATCAGCATTTTTTCTTTTCAGATTAGGTCTCTACCAAACCGCAGAATCCAACAACCTAACCAAGGGTCCCTCCGGAGAGACTGACTTCTTGAAGAGTATATTCTACGGGTCTATCGCCGGCGTCCTCGGTGCATTCCTCTCCAGCCCTTTGAACCTGGTGAAGACACACATCCAGTCTTCCTCCTGCGAGTCCATTGCTGTGGGACACCAGTATCACTACTCCGGGACCATAAATGCCTTCAGGGAGATCTACAGGAGTAATGGAGTGAGGGGTTTGATGAGGGGCTGGGAGTGCTCTGTGGTGAGGGCCGGAATTGGGAGTGCCATCCAGTTGTCGACGTTTTCAAGGTGATTAAAATGATGATAATAATTAGAGCCAAGAAATAATGGTATAAGCATGAATCCAAGGAACCTAAATTTAACAAAGAACCAATTTGTAACCGACAATACACAACTGATAGAGATCGTTTTTTTTTTAAATTAGACCTAAATGATAACGATTCCGGAAATTTACTCGAAAACAAAAGCACAAATAAAAATTCCACAAAATCCACTCTAAAAGTTTTTTTTTTACTTGAGCTCCACACAGGAGGCCCTGAGGAAAACAATTTCCCTCAGGGCCTATGTCATCTTTGGGGATGCTGTGCGGAGGGTTTTTTTTAGGGAAAAGAAGGCGAGGTGAGTTCTGGGAAGGAAAGGGGTTTAAGGGGTGGGTAGGAATCTGGGGTTCAGTGTATCCTGGTTATCCGCCTCCAAGACGTAGACAAACCTCACCCCATGAACCCGAGCACCGCTGCTAAATCACCAAACGTAGCGAACCACTTGGGCTGACCTATAGCCGAGGTGTTGGTTATCCAATAAAGGTTCCCGGGGCAGCGGTACCCATTCCCGCCTCGCATTGTGATGTAGATTTTGCAATTTTTGTGTAAAAATATAAGCACATCAAAATGCTTTTTTGATATTTAATATTTTAATATATTTAAATAGTAGGTAGGGTAAGGTTGGTAAATTGGGAGGCGGGAATGGGTACCGTCGCCCCAGGAACCTTTATTGGATAAACAACATCTCTGCCATAGGTCACCCCAAGTGGTTCGCTACGTTTGGTGATTTAGCAGGGGTGCCCGGGTTCATGGGGGTGAGGTTTGTCTAGGTCTTGGAGGCGGATAACAAGGACACACTGAACCCCAGATTCCTACCCACCCCTTAAACCCCTTCCCTTCCCAGAACTCTGCTCTCCTTCCTTTCCTTAAAAGAAACCTTCCACTCAGCATCCCCAAATATTACATAGGCCCTGAGGGAAATTATTTTCCTCCGGGCTTCCTGTATGGAGCTAATGTAAAAAAAAAAAAAAATTATAATATATACGTACTAGATGTTTGCAATACTTTTTTATAAAAAAAACGTTATTCAGTAATTGGTAAAGTATTTTGGCCTTAAATCCATATTTAAATTTTATTTGAAAAAGACCGCGTAGCCTTTCTTCATAAGCTTGTACGACTTTCTAGAGCGTTAATATTACCTGATAAAATCTATTTATAAATACCTCGGTAAAATAATAACATTAAATAAAAGTAAAAAAACCAGCGAACCCATAAGACGACCCACTTCAAAGACCAATAAAAAACTTCAAAAAGAAAAACGAACAGAAAATAAAAATAGTAATTTTACCAATATATTCATAAATTTTCAAAAGCCTTTCAATGTTCTTTGCAGATCTAAGGATGTCCTGAAAAGCAACGGTATCTTAGTGAATTCTCCCATAGCTTCTGCTTTTGTCGCCAGCAATATAAGCGGATTGGTTTTGGCTGTTTTTATGTGTCCCCTTGACTGCATGTCCACGAGGCTTTATAATCAAGGTAAATCATTTTATTTTTTTATTAGTTTGTGTTTTTTCTACCGGAGCCAGTTTTGGCCAATTTGCGAATACCCTCGAGCGTCCGCTTGCCAAAATGTGGCAAATTTGAAGAGATATTTTAAAACATTTATTGGATTTATTTCAAAAGTTTCCGCGCATTGTAAGCTTCGATTAATCACAAAGATAACTTTGTAGTTTAACTTTTTAATACGAGATATCTCGAATCTCTTCTGAATTATTTGTTATTGACATTCTGAGAATCGAAATGATTGAAATATCATTTTATCCATACTAAATATATATTGTATACAAGTATGCCGGGAAGCCAAATGTCATGGAACCCATTCAAACATTCCCATTTAACTATTGTTCATGTGCATACATACATTATATCATATTGTTTATGAAATATATTCGATATTTTTTCAGACACCGACGCTTTAGGACGGGGTAAAACTTACAGTGGAATTATCGACTGTGGAGTTAAAATTGTGAAATCTGAAGGGGTGTACGGCCTCTACAAGGGAGTCGGTCCCTTGTACCTCAGAGTCGCCCCCCATACCGTGCTGTGTCTAATCTTCTGGGACTATCTTAAAAAAATATATGAGAATGTAAGTATTAATCAGTAAAATACTCTTTTAAATTGTAAACCGGTATATCAGCCAATCCGTATTTATGCTATATACGATATTCCTAGCTCCAATTTAAGCGGGCTAAATCTGAAGCTCAGCTTTGTTAAGCCGCAGAATAGTTGTTATTTTAGTCGCCGAGGCGCTAGGGGTAACACGCCATATCTGACATTTACTTAAATAACATTTGAATACTTCCCACTGAAATTTACATAAATTGAATAATTTTACAAGTATAGACTATTATATTCATCGAGCGATGAGAAATGACGATGTTAGTAATTGATAAAAAAAAATGAGTGCAGTTTACACGCAGTAGAAGTGAAACCATTGTCCACACAATCTCAACCAATAGGAGCCTTGAAAGTGAGCTCACAATCAAAGCGGTCTATGCGGTAGTAGGATTTATTTATTTTGTTATAAAAGTATATTCACAGTTTAGGGAGCTTTGACTGCCCAACTAGGAAGGTCTCGCGTTCTAGGACAGTCAAATTGAAAGGTTTCGTTTATATTAGGTAGTTAGGTACATGGTCATTCAATTTATGTGTAGTATTAAGTAAAGTAAACATAAGCAATTTCATACATTATCACATTATTACTCACCAATCAGTCGATTACACATTTTGGGAAATGAACATGCTAACATCGGCGACATTTATTTCTTAAAATTAGCGCAATATAAACATGCACTCAAAAATTATTTTTCCAAAATGTAACTTTATATACGCAATATGGACATGTTGAAATGAAATGATGATATTTCTCATTGTTCTTTTTTGTTGTGATACACAAAATGATTGTATGTTATTTTTAAGTTTAAAACTACCATTATGTAATGATATTATTTTTCTTACTTTTGTACTCTATTATATGTTTATTTATAAAAGGCAGTATAGCCGTTTATGTATTTAAAAAAAAAATTATATATGATACAGTAGGATAGTAGTAGTAGACTAGGTTCTAGAACTTTTTGTGTCATTTCCGTTTCGTCCGAGTTTCAGATCACAACGGTGCTAAAGAAGTTTCACGAAAATTGTCTGCTAAGGGATTTTAAAACTTTCAACCTTAGGACAGTTTGTTGTCAGGGGTTAATTTTATTAATAGTACACTGACTCTAACAAAACAAAAACTAAGTAAAAATAGTGTACTCGCATATATCACCATACTGATTGAAGTGGGGAACTTTATCAAAAATTAATTCGTAAGTTTAAAAAAATAAACCTAAAAATTAACTGTCCTCGTTTTTGAAATGTCGCATAGAGATGTCTCGATGAAGATGACAGGAGAGAGCATAGCTGATATACCACTCATGTAGACAGTAGATTTGTTTTTCAAAGACAAAAGAAATACGCTTTCCTTTATTAAATTCACAGACAATACACGTAATACTAATGACCTCTAGGCTTTCGATCTGTATACGGATTATGTTCAAATCTGTGCTAAGCTCAAAATTCCAAACAAGTCGAGCTTTTAACCAACTGATATACCGGGCCATAGTGCTAATATCTGTCAGTAAATGACACGTTCTTATAAAATTCATTGCCTGTATTTTCTGTTATGGCCAGACAAACATATTTAGAAATAAATAACAGCAAGCTTTCCCTTTGCATTTAAAAGTTTACCGTAGACGCTACAGTATAATTTGAAACAATTCTATAAAACAGAAAACTAGCACAGAGAAGTTCACCCTTGTCAAAGTTTGCAAATTTTATAAAATTAATTATTTTTTTAATTTATAATAAATAATGCCACAAAGTTACTTTGCTAAGATTGAAGAATTAATTATTTTTGTTGTAAAACTAAAGAAGCGAAGCGACGAAAAACATTTCTCTAACTAAATATGTATTTCAGTTAAGTTTAAAGTGATAAATAAAGTTTATTGGAAAAAAACATTAGTAAACAAATTTTGAAAATTTAGGATAAATTTTTTAAAGTAATTTTAATTGCATAACTTCGATCATCTAGTTGATTGGACATCTCTGAAAAATCGAATTTTGATCCGAGTGTGCAGTTATATGTAAAAGTGTACTCACTATCTGGTGCAATACTCAGATTATTCATAAACACCCCAAATCAATTATAATGCAGAAAAACTTGTAGTGAATTAATCAAAAATATTGATGTTTTTGGGTCACTAGTAAGACATTTTAAAATACCATACTAATAAAAAACGTTTCTGCCTCCCAGTGCTATTTTTAGCATATTTGTGGCGACCAGAAGTGTCGCCCCCTTTAGCCACAATACAGTCACGCCACTGATACAGCCCGCATATTCTCGAATTATACAACCTACCTGTAGTGGTAGTGTTTCATGCCGCACACGGCTACACATTTCGGGAAGCGCATCGAAAGGCCTCGACTCAACAGCCGTCACATTCATACGGCCGCGGAATGTTCCAGAGTCTTCTCTACGTTGCGCGGGCGCTAAACATTACTTGGCGTTCCGGGTAGCTACTCACATGGTCGGCTATATAAAGCGCAGCGACACAGCGCTAGTCAGTCAGTCAGTTTCATACTCGTCCCTCTTCTAATCACAAGCGTCTGCTTCTATAGAAGAGAAATATCTTACAAAAAAAAAAAAAAATCAGTGAAAATTTATTATATAGTTTTATTTGTATAAAAAAAAGATAATTTTGAAATATAAATATTATATTTTATATGTTATTTTTGCTGTATAAATAATGTATTTTCTGTAATAAATAAATGAAAAAAAAAAAAAAAAAAAAAAAAAAAGTTCCAGTCTCTAGTATCAGTAACAGCTCACTAAGACAGTGCATCAAGTGATAACGCTCCAGTGCGGTAACCGCCAGGTCCACGGTGACGTGCCGGATCCTGTGCCAGTGCATCATCAACCTTCGAGGACGCAACATCTCTCAAGAGACACAATTGCCCACGACAAGTCCCGCGGCGGGCCTTCTTGTCACGTGCGCAGCAACTCCTCAGGTTCACCGCAGCTCATCTCCGCGACTCACCGCGTCGAGCATCCATCCTGGACGTCAAGGTCTTCTCCACCACCACGGTGCGGAACAACATGCTGGCGACATGCAGACCCATGGTCTGCTACACCACTGCATCATCGACCTTCATCACTGCAACACCTACGAGCCTCATCATCATCGCTCCTGTCTGCACACTGTTACTTTACACCAAATCCACCATCGCTACGTAGCAGCAATAAAGACTGACTCAATACATCGACTGACGCCTTTCATTTAAACGTCCCCCGTCTCTGCCGATCCGCTCCCTCATATTTAATATATAAAATACAGATAAATGTAAATAATATTTGATTTATGATGAGCATTCGAATATTGCTTTCCCAATTATCTCAAAACTTAGTATTCGGAGATGTCTGACTAATCAACCGCACGATTGACATTCATATGTATTTCATCTGATTTCAAAAACAGTATTTCATTTTGGGATACGTTAAAAAAATAGAGAATCTATTTGAAATTGAATGTCCAGCGATAATATTTAAGGATGTAATTTAAACTAAACATACTATAACTGTTATAGACTTGTAAAATGTGTTTATTAATTGTATTGTTGTTATTTTATTTTAGTCGCTTGAGGCTAGCAGTCTATTATAGACTTGTGACACCAATCCAGAAGTAACTATTTGAGAGAGGCACAGAATGGGCAAGAGTGCAGACAATATTGGATTAAGAAGAAGTGAATACAGTAGTACCATATTCTAGAACTACTTTATACAATGATGTGATATTATTTAGAGAAACATAATTGTCAATAAAATATTTGTTTATTTATTTTTATTGTTTTTATTTCGCTCCATGGGAAATTTGAGGTTAGAAGTTTTCAATGGGGTTCTCAGATGCGTGCATTGGATATTATAGGTACATAAGTACTCATTAGCTTATGTTAATAAAAAAAAAAATTTCGATATCCTTCAACAAATGTCGGTAGTCTATGTAGTTACATTTATTTTTGATGTGTTTCAACAGATGTCAGTTAAGTAGTTACTTAGAAAAGTGGCGACTAATCTAATGCACGAACGTTTACGGAAATAGCCGATGATACACGATCGACAGCTGGGCTCTCCGAGTATCCAGTCCACTGGGTTTTACACGGATTGGGCACGACGCGCTACGCATTTAAAAAAAATATTTATGTATTTTGAATTAGTAAGATTTTTAATTTTTTTATATTAGCTGCATACAAAAGGTCCTGAGAAAAATAATTTCCCTCAGGAGCTTTGTCATCATTGATGGGGATGCTGTGTGGGGGGTCTTTTTAGGAAAGGAAGGAGAGGAAGTTCTAGGGAAGAAGGGGGGTAAGGTATGAGGGGTGGGTAGGAATTTGGGGGTCAGTGCGTCCAGGAGTGACGAACGTATGAACCCACCCCTTCCACTGTGGTGCAATAAATCAAAAAACAATTAATGACAAGATCTGCATATTTTTCTTCACCTGAAGCAACATTTGGCAATAAAACCTTTTGGAGACCGACAAGGACGCGGAGGGAGAGGTGATGGCATTTTTGGCGGTGGAGTTCTGCTATAAGGGAATCAAGGACCTTGTGCCACGGTTCACCAAGTGCATCGATAGTAATGGGGAGTATGTCGAAAAATAGTGGGGAATATATGTACCTAACTAAAAAATTTCATGACTTTTTAAAATTTGAACAGTCTTTAATTCTTGGACAATACTCGCATGTAATGTAGGTTATTAAGCTTAGGCTCACTAAATATCTCTTATCAAACAATTTACTCGCATCTCAACAGTATGGATTCAGAAACCAATCTAACACAAAATGTGCTGCTTTCGATTTTGTATATGCCCTCCAAAAACAAATAGACCAGGGTAAGCATACTGCAGGCTTATTTATAGATTTAAAAAAGGCTTTCGATACGGTTGACCATGAAATACTACTAAAGAAGTTAGAACACCTAGGCATAGTAGGCACTCCCCTGAAGTTACTGTGTAGTTACCTCTCTAACCGACACTGTCAGACCTTTGTTGGAAAAGGGACAAGCAGTATGGGAACGATAAAATGTGGTGTGCCTCAGGGCTCCGTACTTGGACCATTACTATTTTTAATATATATAAATGATATTGCTAAATGGGGACTTAAGGGTACAATACAACTTTATGCAGATGATACAGTGATTCTTTATCACAATAACGATTTAAACGAACTAGAAAAGGAAATGGAAAGGGATATATCTTGCCTGGCAAACTGGCTGCGATTAAACAAACTTAGCCTAAACATAAAAAAAACACATTACATATTGTTTGCAAATAAAAAAAATGTAAGTCTTAATATAAGTCTTGATAATAACCGCCTTGAAACGGCTGATGTTACAAAATATCTTGGCCTTTTCATTGATTCACAACTCACATGGAATCACCAATTTAAACATGTTCTATCCAAAATTACTCCTATAACTGGTGTTTTATATAGACTTCGCGGGTTACTTCCTCCCTCTCTATTAAGATCGATTTACCATGCTATGATTCACTCACATCTAATATATCTCGCCGGAATCTGGGGATTTGCTACAAAAAAAATGATTTCAGAAGTCCAAGTCGTCCAAAATAGAGCCCTGCGAAATATATTCAGTTTACCTTGGGATACACACGTCAAAGACATTTACAGAAACACCCAAATACTTCCTTTTAACACCATTCCCACTTTTGAAATAACAAAAACTATATTACAAGTAATTCAACACTCGGCACATTCCAACACTACACTCAATTACAATTGCGACGTACACCAACACAACACAAGAAATCACAACAAATTTCATATACCAAAAATCAAATCAACAAAATATGGACTAAGATCCCTAGAATACATAGCTTACACAAAATATAATCAACTACCCAACGAGATCAAATGTGCAAGTCAATGTAAAAAGACCCAAACTAAAATGCTCAAACTTCATTTTATGAATGACTATCTGAAATAATAATGTTGTGTATGTCCCATGATATGTCCATTTAATACATACAGCTATACGTTTCATGTAATGCGTATCATTCCCGCAATGAGTTTATTAACTCTTGGGAGTACAATGCTTTATATAATATACTATATTCTGTATTGTATACTTTTAATAAATAAAAAAAAAAAAAAAAATAAGTACTTGCATACTACTTTTCAACACCGTATGCAAGGACATTGGAAGGTCTAGAATCATAACATATAAAAGTATATAGATTCGTTTAGTAGCAAAAATATAGTCTTGACGAATGCGGTGAAGAAGGAAATCATATGTTTCCTAATAACATCGTTGGGATAGTGGGTGGATCCCCTCCGATCTTACTCATATTATAAACGCGGAAGTTTGTATGAATGTATGTGTGTTTGTTACTCTTTCACGCAAAACCTACTGAATGGATTTTAATAAAATTTTACAATAATATAACTCATGCACCAGAATAACATATAAGCTATAATTTATGTTGCTAGCTAGGAAGGGGGCGCGGGAGGGGAACGGGGACGGACGGGAAAGGTGATTCAGGGAGAAACAAGGTATTTCTTTGAATATGGCACTGCAACGCATGCCAGGAACCAGCTAGTAGTCACAAAGAACATTTAAAAAGTATTTGTGATCAATTTGAAGACGAATTTGTACTTATTTTTGGCAGCGTAATTTACTTTGGCCAGTCTTATGTGCGGCGCAGATTTTACTAAAATATGAATTTTATCTCATAATTTAACGTAATGAGACGCTGATAATTTCGCGAAGTTTGTTTGTACGTAATTTAATTGTGATAAAGTAGAATCTTTTAACTGCTATAAAAGATAACGAAGCATTTACAACTATTCAGAGCTTGAAAACTCAGTTGGCAAAGAAATAATATGTTGTGAAGGCGTGTGGTTAAAATCTTATCTAATACAGAGTGCTATAAAGCGAATTCTACGTTAATTTATTAGTTGACTTCAAGTTATGCCGAAAAATTAGTGTTAAGATTTGCCTAATCATTTTTATATGCTAAAAACATTTCCGATTATTTGACCAATGTACTTGTCATTGTTTTGATTTTTATTGTGTGAAATTTAATGAAGTATAGTTATTTGTGTTAAGTGTAGTCATCTTTGATTATGGCAAATTTATTCAATTAATTACAGTGTGTTCGAATAAAAATGTGTAATTTGTGCTATTTTCTAAGTCAAACTGAATAATTTGATGTTGTCGAATTGTATAAAATATTTTTTAAGGCGTTGCACTACAAAGTAATTCAAAATTATGTGTTTTTCGTATGAAAGTTCGATCGCTTAGAAACATTTTATATGCTCTAATTTAATTTTCAATTAATTACTACAAGTAGAACATATATTTCCCTTGAAAATCGAACACTTTTTTGGGCAGTTTTTTTTATAAGATACTAGCTTTTACCCGCGGCTTCGCTCGCATGATATTAGGGGGGAAATATATATTTAGATTTATATATATGGGAAAGGACACGCAGGGAGAAACAAACTCCTTAAAGTTTTATCATATTCGGATTAACGGTTAGTAATGCATAATTTCATGATGCCAGAACTCATTATTGTATATAGAAACCATCGCGAGCACGCGCACATCAAATACCCAAAGTTTCATCGCAATCGGATGAATGGTTTAGCAAGGCATAGACATCATATAAACCCAGAAAACATATTTTGATTTTTTATATACCTATAGATTGTATAGATGATTTTAGATTTTCACGGCCAAAAGTATATAAGTGATTTATTTTGGGGTATTATGCCGTGTTTCGCTACCTCATTATTTAGCCAACGTTTCGGACAGCGTTACAGTGTCCATCATGACGTCACACATCTGCCCTGATGATAAGTTGGCTAATGAAGGAGACACGACATAAAACCCCAAAAATAAATCATAAAAATTTTTTTTTATAAGCCCAGTAAACAATGATTTAATTCAAAAATATTTACAAACCATTTTTCGGTGAAAGTTTTATTGTATAATGTGGAAAAATAAATTCCTTAGATTTGACCGGTCAGTGGTTGAGTGGGCATAGCGCTTGGGTACCACCCGGGCGTCGCATGTTCAATTCCTCGGCTGGCTAAGTCCTCCATCACAACACAAGCAACATTTTCGGCTTTCTGTGGTGGTAGTAGGAGATTTTCAAAAATTGTTGGGTTATTCGTAACCCGGGAATGTTTGTCTTTCTTTTAAAAAAAAAAAAAAAAAAAAATGATGGTAAAGTATTTAAATATTTGTTTGAGCTTCGCAAAATAAAATAAAACACGCTTTTTGGTGATGTTTTTTCATGAATAAATCAAAACAGGCGGCTGGTGTTAAACGGGAATTTAAACTTTATAGCCATTCAAATAAGGAGTGTTATTGTTAGTAGCCTGATCCAGAATAGATATCACAAGACTTTGTGCATCGCCTTAACAGTGGTATTTGAGTTGCAATCAGTGTTATAAAAAAATGTGATATTTGTGATATAAGTTGCGTTTTTAAAATGCGAAACATTATCCTTTTTAATAAAAAATATAATATTAAAAGTGTTCATTATCAAGTTACATTTATGGCGGTGACCCAAAAGTTGATCCGCCGAACTTGGCCCCCGCAAATGATATTTATTATAAAATTTTAATTTTTTGTGCATTACTTACCAATTTCAAAAGTAAAAAAGATTTAAAAAATACCCTTAATAACATGTCGGTATGAAAATCAAACGATTTATATACAGTGTCGATTATTTTGTACTCATGCGCTGGTATACAGTAAAGGTATATGTTACTGTAAAAGCCCGTAAATTGGTAGATCTTAGGTTTTGCTAGTAAATCCTAAAATTTATCAACATTAAAAGTTGGTAAATCTTAGAATTTACTGGAAAATCTCAAGATATACCGTAGTACGGGCTTTTGCAGTAATATATAGACCAGAAGATTTTTCCTCGATGTATTTGAATGAAAATATGTTTTATACTTTTGTTATTCGGCGAATCCTCTCTGAACATTCCTTCGATGTCACTTAGTTATATATTGTGTAATTAGATATATGTACAGTATTTTCCCTTAACCGACTGCACATCGTATTTGAGTATTCCGGGGGACAACTGTCGGCGGATCAACTGTCATAACCATTAATGCCAATTTTTAGCTAAAATCCTTGATCGAATCCTACGCCTAAAATATATTGGCACCTCTGGGCCACAAACTCAGGACCATCGGCTTTCCGGGCCACAGTTCCAGAGGTGCCAATATATTTTTTAAACGACTTCGAAAAGGAGGAGGTTATCAATTCAACTTTTTTTTTTTTTAATGTTTGTTACCTCAGAACTTTCGATTGGGTGAACCGATACTGATGACTTTTTTTTATTAGAAATCTGGTGCTTCCCGTGTGGTCCCATTTTAATTTGGTCCAGCTCTAACAATGGGATCCATGAGAAAACCATATATGTTTTAAATTTGCAATAAGTATGTGCGCGAGAAATGGACGAATAAGTCAATATTACGCCAACAGATTTCGATGATTCTTTTTTTGAAGTAAAACTTCTTTACGCACGCTCGTCACTAAAAATCAAAAAAATAAACAAAAATTTCAACAAAACAAAAAACGACTTCAAAAAATGCACTAAAAAGTAAAAAAATAATTTCGTGCAATTGTTATTTTTGGAGTCGGTGTCAGCCAAGATCTCCACATCTCACCTATAACTACCTATATATGTTGTTACCTTGGCTGACACCGACTCCAAAAATAACAATCGTACGAAATTATTGTTTTACTTTTTATTGCATTTTGTTTAAGTCGTTTTTTGTTTTGTTAAAATTTTTGTTTTTGTTTTTTCTGTCTTCAAATTTTCCATTGAGTTTCGCTGATATTGTCTTCATTTAATAAAATATTGCAATTTGAGGTTTTACTCATAAAGTAACAAAAAAAACATAGGTATTTATGTTGGGTGTTGTCTGTCCGAAGAACTTAAGCTAGCAGTCCACAATGAAGGGCAGGTACCCTGATGTATGGCAGTGAAGCATGGAACTGGCAGAGAAAGGGTCAAAGTAGACTGAATGCTGTAGAAATGAGATCCCCGAGGCATATGTGTGGTGATACTATGTATGATCCTGTGAAAAATGTGTAATGATACCCTCAGATGGTTTAGAAATGCAGAATGAACGAAGAAAGTAGTACCTATAAGGAAGAATATATGACGGAAATGTGAATGATAGAAGACGTCGGGGACACCCGAAAGACATGGAACGATCAAGTGAATCAGATATTTGAGTCGGGCCATGTCAAGAATCAGAATAATAGAAGAGTAGGTATGTATGAATGTGATGAGGCAAAGACCGAGTTATTTGAAGTTAGTTGGTGCTCTCTGCCTACCCTTGCGAAGAAACGACGTGATGGTTAGCTATTTATAATAATAATAATATTAATAATAATAATCTTTATTTGGAAAACAAACAGCTTTACAAAAATACATAAAAATAAAGAGTGCTAAAATAAAACAGTACCTAAGCCTAAAAACATGTTTTCGCTGATAAAATTTGTTTTTTTTTTCGCTGACAAGAAAAACATAAAGAAAAACTAAGAAAAAAATAGTTAAGAGAAGCTAAATTAAACATAAAGAAAAACTAAGAAAAAAAATAGTTAGGAGAAGCTAAATACTTAAATATGCACGATAAAATATAGAAAAACACAATAAAGGGTGAGCTTATGATCTTATAGGAGTATATGGATGATATGTATGTAATTAGGGAATATGAAAATATATTGCTAATTAGGAAAAGGAATCTGATTAATAATATAATAAATAACATAATAAATAAATATAAATCGAAGTTACGTGGTGTGTTGTGATGCATTACATTTATCTGATAGTGTTGCTTTGAATTTGTTGAAATTTATATTGAAGATGTCTGTGTATGTGAGGTGTGTGTTATGATATTGGCAGGCTCGATGCATGAATTCATTTTGTAAGTAGTTGGTGTTGGAGCGGCTGTTATAAAAAAGGGATACGTTTCTGCCATTTCGACCAGGAACTCTAATATCTATTTTTTGTAAAAGATGCGGGGAAGAGTAAAAGATACGGGGAAGAATTATGGTGTGAGTTTACGGACGCAAACATACAATTCATATTTATATTTTACAGCATGACATTACATAATCAAATTACCGCCGTCCATGAACGAGCAGATTATAAATTGTTTAATGTTTACCTTTAAGTGACAATTTGCCAAAAATCCAACAAAATTGTGCAGAATTGAAAGTGCACCATGGACTTCCTCATTGGCGGTACGGCCGCCATGAGCGCAGTCCTATTCACCAACCCCCTGGACGTGGTGAAAACGCGCATGCAACTACAGGGAGAACTGAAAAGCCGGGGCAAGTACGCCGTGCACTATCGCAGCGTGCCCCATGCCGTCTACATGATAGCCAAAAATGATGGATTATTGGCGTTGCAGAAGGGTCTGGTAGCTGCTTTGGGATTTCAGCTTGTCTGCAACAGCACAAGGTAGACAACGCTTTTTGCTTATTTCTCTTTAGATCCTGAGGCTTCGAGCATAATCTGTTAAAAAGTCACAGTAATAAAATCCAATTAAATCGAATATTTCTGAACGTATCCAAAAATGGAATGAGAAATGTGGACATCAGCAAAGAATGCAAATGCAAATGGCAGAAGAAGTCGAGGACGCCTGAGGAAGACATGTTACGATCAAGCTAATCAGATCCTTGAGTCGGGCCATGTCAAGAGTCAGATTAATGGAAGAGCATGTATGAGACGTTGTACGTATGTGAATGAGGCAAGGAGTGTGTGCCAAGACCGAGTTCGTTTGGCGGTTCGTTTTCTTTGCCTGCCTCTGCGGAAAACGGCGTGATGGTTAGTTAGTATAGTGTAAAAGTTTTATTTAGGTCTTGTTGTATGGATGTGAGGTATGGACCTTTAAAGTAAATACCGTGAACGGCTTAAGAGGCTTTCAAAATGAGGCTTCACTGGAGAATGTTCCAGGTCCCATTGACCGACATGATCACCAACACTGAAATTCTCAGTCGGGCTAGAGTAGATAGAGAACTACTAACATTAATAAAAGTCAGGAAAATTTCATAAGTGGATCGAGGGGAGAAGCAAATTTTGCTCCAATTAATATTGAAAGGCAATATAGAGGGTCGCCGAGGGCCTGGTAGGAGATAAATATCTGGGCTTAAAAGCTTGTGCTCAGGCAGCGCAAGATATAGAGACATTTTCCAGATAGATCGCCAATGTCGGGGGACCTGGGCACACAAAGAAGAAGAAAAGGTTTATTGAATGGTTTTGAGAAGCGTGCGTTGAATGAAACCCATTAATGTAACTTATTCCCTAGTCTCACTGACCAATAAGCATTTTTTCTGTTCAGATTAGGTCTTTACCAAACCGCAGAATCCAACAACTTAACCACGGGTCCCTCCGGAGAGACTGACTTGCTGAAGAGCATATTCTACGGGTCCATCGCCGGCGTCCTCGGTGCCTTCCTCGCCAGCCCCCTCGGCCTGGTGAAGACACACATCCAGTCTTCCTCCAGCGAGTCTATCGCAGTGGGTCATCAGCACCACTACTCCGGGACCAGAAATGCCTTCAGGGAGATCTACAGGAGTGGTGGGTTGGGAGGGTTGATGAGGGGGTGGGAGAGTGCTGTGGTGAGGGTTGGGGTGGGGAGTGCCATCCAGTTGTCAACATTTTCGAGGTAATTATATTGATAATAAGAAGTCTTTTTTTACAAATGTGCAGTTTTTTTACAAAAAAGCAGGAAGCTAGGGAACCTAAATCGTACAGAGGTTCCGTATCAGAATAGCAAAACACATCCGTACTAGATTTTTTTAAATAGGCGATTCATTCTAAAAAGAGTGCTTTGTCAGGAAATATAGTTAACAGTTTGAGGGTTTTTTAGTTATAAGGGGACAGGACAAATTAAACTCTGAAGTCATTAAGACTTGTGAACCTATATAGAACTGAAAAAACGCAAGACTTGTTGAGAGAATGTTGATGGGAGAATGGTGGGCAATTTTAAGAATCAAATGGTATGATTTTGAAGGAAGAATGATTTTTACAATTGAAGAAGACATGGTCAAGATTCTCCTCTACCACGCTGCACTGGCACAGTGGACTATCGAGGACTCGCTGTCGTTCCTCTTTAATAAGCTTAAATGACTTTCTACAATGTTATCATTGCCTGCTAAAATCGCAGTAAAATAATAACATTAATAATAAAATCCAAAAATCTGTTGTGTGTTGTGTTGTCGCATGTTTAATAAATGTTGTTTAATATTTAAATTCATTTAGCACTTTAGATCATCTCACCTTTCGTGTGTGGCACCTTGTGTGTCATCTTTTACTAAGTATTTCGATGCATTTTGTGTCTACGTACTCTTTTGTATGTGGTCATCTGACAAACTTTCTCTTTTTCATGTTTATAAATGCTCAATTTCATTTTTGCTAAATCATTCTACAAAAAAGACCCAGTGCTCAGATTAGAATCAATCTCTCTGTAATCTTGCTATTCATCTGAATAAATTAAAGTTACAATAACATCCGATACAAAAACAACAAGTGGTTTACCAAGTAAAGGATAATCTCAAATCATAAACTCTCTCTGTACGGAACCCCTTGGGTTTGGAAAACGAAGAAGTCTACTTAAACTGCTCAACTTAAAACTGATAGAAGACTGTTTGGAGACCAGACCCAGGGACCCTAAGATCAACGAATTCATATGAATAGTAACTTCAAAGACCAATACAAAACTTCAAAAATTAAAAAGAACAGTAAATAAAAATTATAAGTTTCCCAATTCATTTTAATAACTTTTAAAAACTTGTCAATGTTCTTTGCAGATCTAAGGATTTATTGAAAAACCACGGTATCCTAGTGAATTCTCCCATAGCCTCAGCTTTTGTCGCCAGCAATATAAGTGGATTGGCTTTGGCTGTTGTTACGTGTCCCTTTGACTGCATATCAACGAGGCTTTATAATCAAGGTAAATCGTTTTATTTTTTATCAGTTTGTGTTTTTTTATCCACTTCAGCGTTTTTGGCCACATTTTGGCCAATTTGCGAACTCCCTCAAGCGTTCACTTGCCAAAATTTGACAAATTTAAAGAGATATTTGAAAACATTTATTGCACACATTTCAAAAGTTCCCGGGCATTGCAATCTTCGATTAATCACATAGATAGCTCTGAGTTACACTTTTTAATAAGAGATGTCTGGCACATCTTCTGAATTGTTTGTTATTGACATTCTGCGAATCGAAATTATTGATCTATATTTTTCTTACAAATCATTGATCATGTGTTTACATACAAAAAAAAATCATGTTGAAATTTATATTTATATCTATGATTATCAACTATGTCAGAAGTCACAATCCATACTAATATTATAAATGCGAAAGTCCCTGTGTTGGCTTGTTACGCTTTCACGCCTAAACCATTATACCGATTTTTTAAATTCTATCACCAATAGAAAGCTACATTATCAGAAAGTAACATAGACTATATGTAATGGTAAGCTATAGCGTAATGAAATTGTTATAAATGAAAATTTGTGTATTGCATATATTTTAGCGGCAGGGAGGAAAGGTAGGTGGGGTTCGCGGAGAGGGAAGATACGAGGGAGGGGGAAGCCGGGGAAGGTGGAAGGGAACGGAGACGCACGGGAAAGGACATGCAGGGAGAATCAATTTATTTCTTTGAATGGCATTGCAACGCATGCCGGGTACCAGCTACTACTTAATATTCCCTAAATAGGTATTGCGTACGGCAATGTTAATGGAAATAAAACGCGGAATTCATGCATTTATAAATTTAACGAGACAGTGGTTTGCCCAGTCTACTGTAGAGCTGTCCCGGCTGAAGTAAACAAAGTCCGCATGCTAACGTCCGTTGAACGGACAGGGCACGAGAAGAAGAAGATGTACTTTCCACGCACCCTTTCAGGGACACGTAGTCATATTTTGTATCAGTAGGAATACATATTTTCCCTCACATAAGTGTGCTGGTAGGTCAGCTGTCCTATTTAACCGTTGTTCATGTGCAAACATACATTATATCATATTATTTATGAAATATATTTGTTATTTTTTCAGATACCGACGCACTAGGACGGGGCAAAACTTATAGTGGAATTATCGACTGTGGTGTTAAAATAGTAAAATCTGAAGGGGTGTACGGCCTCTACAAGGGAGTGGTTCCCTTGTACCTCAGAATTGCCCCCCATACCGTGCTGTGTCTTATATTCTGGGACTATCTTAAAAAATTGTATGAGAATGTAAGTATTAATCAGTAAAATACTGTTTAAAACAGTAAACCGGTATATCAGCCAATCCGTATTCTCGCTATGTACGATATTCCTCGCTCCAATTAAAGCGGTTTTGTATTTTTAGACCATATTTTTTTTACCTGCCTACGCCCTCACTGTGCCATCCCAACGGCCTCTAATTTTCTCTGGGTCTTCTACTGCCCCTCCGAAAGTCTTAAAAGTCCATAAAGGGGCGTTAACGCCCACGTTGAGAACCTATGAAGTAAAGTATGCACGCGTTCAAAATTGACTTAGGATACGATCAGAAATCAACTTATCCAAACTAACTGGGCTTTTTAAAATCAAATGAATAACCTACAGAACAACGTACGCTGGATGCCAGGCGCTTTGTGAATCAACTTTTTTTTTCAATCAAACATATAAATTACGATTTTGGTGCCCCCTAAAACTTTCAGAAAACTAAAGTAGACAAGAGTAGATAGGCTACGAAACACCGCAAAAATAGGAGACCGATTCTACTATCTCATTTCTCAAAGGCTAAATCGTGTAGATGTATGTGTTTGTCTCTTTTTAGTGTCGATATTTTTTGTTTCATCGTGTTTCAAATCACAACGGTGATCAAGAAGTTTTCACTTCAAAAAACTTCTTCTTCTTCTTTGTGTGCCCTATCAGGTCCCCCCGACGACGTTGGCGATCACTCTTGTTGGCGATCACTCCCAAAAAACTTAAACATTCTTAATAAAAAATAGAACAAAGGGAGTAGTTGTCTACTGCGGGCGGCTTTTGTTTCGGCTTCGCCCAGTTTGAGTGTTGGTCACTATTTTATTAATGCGATAGGAACTGGTTCCATAAATAGCCGTTTCCTCGGATCCATTGGAATCCAGTGACAGTTAGTCACCGGGACAAAGCAACCGCCATAGTCAATGACATCATGTATAATATATAGACACTTGGTATTAATAATCATACTAGAATCAATTTCTCCATATCCTAAGAGATTCAAGAAGCACAAATCCAATAGTATTTATGCCTGTCAGCCGACGCTCCTCACGTTAGCTATTAACGTAAGTGGCGCCATCTTTTCGCATTGCTGTAATTCGGTTCTATTATAAAAAGAGAATTGTATACAAATTCCCCGTACAAAAACGGTTTTGCGTAAGGCGCGGCTTCAGAGTTGTATTCTAAGTCGGATTCTTAAATTTTAAACGTACAGTCGCTAGGCTATGAATATTGTTTGATTTCAAGTATTATCATTTTTCAATGAATTAGTTGTTTTTCCTTCTGCCTACCCTGATCCAAAACTCTGTGCAAGTGCTGGTCCTGATAACAAACCTACGTTTAAATATTTCAGTGAGGCATAGAATTGGTACAAGTATGCTGGATATAAAATAAAGAGCACAGAATAAAGAAGAACACGAGAAATTCCTTCCATATGGATTTATCTCTAAACATTTGAATTCTATTGGAAACCAATGTTGCCAATGTTACACGATTTTATTCGGTTCTAGCCCATCTTTTTTTCTCTCACACTTGCCTGACATCCCATTTGATTATGATTAAACACAGTTCTGCATATGAAATTTAAGCAAATAATGGTCAGACTTTTGAAACATATACATATCAAGCTCATTTCTTGGGCATTGCAATTCATAAACTTACGAATACCCGCAGTAACAACTCGACAAAATAAACATTTATAAATGATAATAATTTACGCACACTATTCTACTGCAGCATTCATAAGCGTAAATACATTACCACTCTTCGATACAAATATTTCACACTACGGGAAATAAATACATAGGTGATTTTGACATGTTTACCAGCAATTATGTTCAACTACAGCACTATTTTAAATGATATGAATATGCTCAAATTTTCAGACAGGAGAATTTTCACTGTCTTAGTATTTCTATATAAAATTTTAAATGATTTAGTTGATAGTCCGGTATTGCTTGAATTGATAAACTTCCGGATTCCACTACGTAACCTACCTGCTACCTGCCATATGTATTCCCCTTTGCTCAGAATACTAATGGAGGGAAAAAATTATACCAAGTCAGTGGACATCTTCAATTTATCTTAAAAAATATATAAAATACTGTTACTGAGGCAGTTCAGTTATGTACAATAAATACTATTCATATGTAAAAGCCCCGAAAAAGGGTGTTAATAAAAAAAAAATATTATTATCAACTTGGCGAGTTTTGTGGATCATGTAAAATATTTATTCATACCCTAATCTCAAACACATTTCGTATTTTTGTAAACCTATCTAATCGCTGTATTTTTCAGTTTTTGTTTCTTGTATTTTTATGACTTGTGTGTATTTTTTATCTATTGTATTTTTATTTTTATAATTTATTTTTTAAGTTTCAAAAATTACCTGTCATATTAAAATTGTACTACGAAAATGTAAAAGCCCTCTGGGCGCAAAATAAATAAATTCATGTTAAATATAAATGCTTGCATTGAAAAGCTTTAGGATTATAGAAGGATTAATTTCGGTGCAGAAATTATGGGTCTAACTACCATGTATTTATTTGGAAGGTTGGTATGGATACCGCCGCCCCGGGAATCATGTATTGGACAAACAAGGCCACTCCAAGTGATTCGCAACGTTTGGTGACTTGGGTGCCTGGTTTCACCAGATGTGGTGTGTCCAGGTCTTTACGGCGGATGCGCCTGTCCAAAAGCTGCGTGGTAGGCCAAATCGGTAGATGCCGGTTTGGGGAGACTCTTTGACCTCTCCGGCTGGTGTCTTTCGACCCATTGTTTTGCAATGCAGCGGGAGGACTTGATTGGGACAAACGGCCGTTGTTCCCAACTTTTTGCTCGACCAATCTGTAAGTATTCTAAAGGCAACGATCGATTCGCGTTGTTCCCAAATATTTTATGGCTGATTATCTTAAGTGATCCCGCCCACTTTCATAGACTAAAAATGCCATCAAAGTAGAAATTTTCGATGTTAAATTAATATTAAAGAGTTAATTATTGTATTTATTATTAACACACATAATTTCTTATAAATACTGTTACCCATAAACTGATATTTTATATTTTGATACATATAAAACATATTCAAAATAAAGTGTCAGCTTGACCTTCGCCACCGTCGCGTCGGTACCTCGTGGTGTTAGCGCCACTCTTTTGACACTTTTCATAACTTTGCTTTGCTCAGTCGAGCTTAATCCACATGTTCGGCTTCCTTCAATTAAGCGATGCTTGTGTATTGGAAAGAGCGTAGTTGTGCATTTGAGCAGTGTTGAGCCTTAGTTTCGGCTTAGCAGTTGATTAGTACGATTGGGAACAGCGGCCGTAACTAATTAACACATAACGAATCCAAATACAGATATCTCAAACGGTCCACTCAAATATAGGTACATATATTGTAACAGGGCGAAGTACATACTTTACTATGAAACACTTTCGCACACCTTTTTGTATTTGGCATTCATAGTCCATAGATATTGGATATATATATTTTATTTATGCTTTGAAAAAACCTGGCTACTCCACCCAAAAGGGTTGAAACATGATTACTGAAGGAAAAGGCTTTAGTATCTGAGGCTAAAGGTGTTTTCCATGGTTTATGCAATATCTGTGTTACTTATTTATTTATTAGCTCACGACATCTAAAAAGCATTTCGAAAAACCCATTTAAAACAATAGTCTCAGCATACAATTTTTATTTATATATATTTATTAATGTCCTTTTTGGGAGCTGGCAGCGGTACTAACAGCCGCTTCTTAAATTGTAAATATACTGTAGATGGGTAATTAATATGTAATATTTTATTTCTACCTTTCTCCATGTAATATTTTAGTGTTTTTATATTGTGTTTTGTATGTAATGCATCCTCATATTACAATAAGTTAACCTCAATACAGGCATTAGTCCTAGTGAGGTTATTTTTTTATGTAAAAAAAGGCAACAATAAATGTATGGTGAGAATATTATAAATATATATATACTAACTAAAAACTTCATTTCCATACAAGCCATTAAACTATTATACGTATCTCTAGTTAGAAGCCAAATTGAATATAACTCGGTAGTTTGGTCTCCATCTTACAAAATTCACATTAATAACATTGAGAGAATAAAAAAAAATCGTTTTATAAATTTTCAATTAAATATCCCACTAGAATACTTAAAAAATATTTTTTCACTAAATATTCTAAAAATACACACATTAGAAGACAGACGTAAAATAAACGACTTAAATTTTTTTTTCAAAATACGAAACTCTAAATTCAACTATTACGAACTCTTGCAACTCATAAACTTACAAACACCCACAGTGACAACACGAAAAAATACACTATTCTACTGCAGCATTCATAAGCGGAACTACATTTCCCACTCTCCGACACAACGATTTCACGCTATGGGAAATCAGTACTTAGGTGATGTTGATATAATATTTTTATATAAGGAAAAAATTGTTTTATATATTTTTTTTTGGTTTTTGTTTTATATAATTTTTGGATTCATATTGCTTTTTTATAAAATTAATTTACTTATTATGCTGTCTCAGTACAAGTAAAGTCACAAGGAGGAAATCCATAATTGGTTTTATTTCGGCTATTTAATATTATGTACAAACTGAAATAAATGTAAACTGTCGATTTCCTGAAAATTAATAAATACATAAATAAATATTTAACATCAACTTGACGAGTTTTGTGAATCTCGTAAAAAATATATTCCATACATCTGTATTTTTGTGACTTGTGTGCATTTTTCATGTAATTTTATTTTTATTATTATTTTTTTATTTTTTTCAAAGTTATCTGTCATGAACTAGTTGTACTACCAAACATGTAAAAGCCTTCTGGGCGTTAAATAAATAAAATAAATAATCTGTGATACAATAATTTTAGTATATTATGCCAATTTAATGTTCCTGTTAACAGAAAAATCTAATGTGTCGACGAGTAAAAAGCATGTCATGTGTTATTTGCATATCAGCTTCCCCTTTATTATGAAGTATTGACAAAATCCGTACTCATTCACACAGCCCGTGACACATGTAAATACCACGATTTGTTGGTTCAATCTGTTTGGACAGACAAGTATTTGAGAGTTAATTAATAGGGATCGGATTTGAGGTAGTAAAACCATGTTTTTCAGTGGAGTACCACGAATGAGGGTTAGATTATTAGATTTTATATTTCAATTTTAGAGGTGTGAATGGGTACCGCCGCATCAGGAATAATTTAGTGGATAATCAACAGTACTGTCATAGGTCCTCCCAAATGGATCGCTACGTTTGATGACAGGGGTGCCCGAGTTCATGAGTGTGGTTTGTCTAGGTCTTGGTAGCGGATATGGTTGTTCAACTACTGCGTGGTGGGCCGGATCAGGAGAAACTGGTTGAGGGAGGCCTTTTGATATCTCAGTCGAACTCTCTCGACCTATCCTCTAATCACTCTAATTCATCCCTCCTTTGCACCACTGCTGGATTCTTTCATCCGTCACTCCTGGACAGATTGAACCATAGATTCCTACCCAACCCTCCTACCAATTAAAAGATTAAGTTTTTAGGAATGCGATTTCAAAAAATCACCCCTTCACCTTTCCCAACTCCTTTTTGAAGAAGAATAAAACCCGGGCATCACTTATGCCTCTACCCCCTATGCGTCTACCACATTCTGAAGGAAAGTCAGAATATTTCCTCTTTGCATTAAAATCCTAATAAATAGAATATTTGAGAAGGTATTCGAAGAATAAAAACTGTTTTTAGAAAAAGTCTAAAAGGTGATGAAATACACTTTCAAACATTTTATTATTAAAAATTATTCTGTAATTTTTAAAAATTAAAATTTTGAATTCAAACTTTGAAAAGTTTTAAAAATGGTTCATCTTACGTTTTTTCTAACTAAAACTACTGGTAATGAAAAAAATATAAAAACACACACATATTTTATTACACAAATGTTTTATAAATGTTATGACCTTATTTTTTAAATTTCATATTATTTTTCCAAATTGTGGTCTTAATTTTTTTTTTAACTTTGGTTTCATAAAGGTGTACATTTTAATTATTTTATGGTTAACTTTTAGATTTAAATATAAATCATGGTGATTCCTCATTTTAGTACCGTTTAGATCACATATCTCACTGTAATAGTAAGAGAGTAATAACGATTTCTATGAGACCCAACTACTCCTCATCAAGACCTATGTGTGGAGTATCTTGATGTACGGCTACGAAACATGGTGCCTATCCGAAAGAGATAAACGGAGACTAGAGGCTTTTGAGATGTGGTCCTATAGAAGATTATTAGGAATTTCCTGGAGAGACCACATTACAAATGAGGAGGTTCTCCAAAGCATCGAAGGAGGAAGGCACCTGCTCAGGACCTTGTCCGAAAGGCGTGCAAGATGGATCGGACATGTTATACGACAAGAAGGCCTCTTGCATACCATAATGAAGGGTATGACCGAGGGGACAAACTCTAGAGGACGCCCACGCCGAGAGTACCTGGACGACCTGCTGGTGGACGTGCGCTGCTCATCATATGCAGAATTCAAAAGAGCCGCACAAGAAAGGGAAGAATGGAAGAGAAAATTAGAGGAAATTGCTGCAAACCAATCCCAGGATTGAAACCAGAGAGAGAGATGAGACCCTTATGAGTTTTTTCGAAAAGCGAAAAAAATCACTGAAGGGTTAAAAAATCTCTACGTGTGAAGGTAAAAAAATTTATGTTTGTGTGTCATAAAATTTGCACATTTTTTTATCTTTCGATTTTCTAAGCTGATGCAACTATTTTTAGTTTGCAATATTTAAGAAAAATATTCGAATTAACAAATCTAAGAACACGACCAAAAATAAAATAAAGTGTTTATGAATAATAATATATATACATTCCTACTATATTTAGTAAGTGTGTATCAGCAAAAATGATGTACGATTTGGATGACCGGAGTCGGAGGCTCGATTCTCCAATAGCGATCACGAGTTATTCGTTATGCGCCATCTGCGAACGAAAAATTACCCGTCTTCACGAACTTTGTCGAAAATTCCATTTTACGTGTTATTGAAAGTTGAAGGGTTGAGGAGATCATTATATTGGTAGCCCTAAGAATATAGTCTAAGTTTATGATGTTTCTGACATTGCCATGGTGTGAATTTGAAATTACGACTGTACTTTCTTCGAAATGGTTGGCGAGCATATTACTCAAAACCAAAAACATCTTGTAACCACCCGCAGAAAAGAAATTTAATGCTGCTAGCACCTGCATAAAATTACATTAGATTTATCAGGAAATTAATTTTCATTTGAAAATTTTCCAGCGAAACGTTCATGTTGCATCTGCTTCAGCTTGTTCTACATTATGTATTGCAGCCAATATCGCTGGTAAATCAGGCATCATACGGAATCTTAAAACAACTATATATTAGAAGAGCGCGTGGGAAAATGTCTTAGGTTAGGATTCAATGAGTGTTTTTATCATTACCGTGTTAATCCACGATTATGATATCGTAACGGCATAAAAATAGGATAACACGTACGTTCTTCATCCTAATAGTGCTACAACTCTTTAAAAAGTTGAGATATACTGTAAGTAGGTCTGTTTCCTACAAAGGAAAAAAGTAATAATTTACACACTGCACTGCGATGTATCCGTAGTTCCCTAGCTTCCAACTAGCCGTGACGATAATTTTGAAAGTATGGAATATAGTTTCAAGGATAATACTGAAGTGTAAATTAATTCCAAAAACGTGTTAGGGTGCCTCGATGTCGGCTTCTAAACCAACACCAGGGCCCAACACGTCCCTGGCTAGCTCTCAGCGGGACTATGGTACTCTCTATTCAGGGGGTGAGCAGCTCAAAGCTATGGAATTTCTCTCCATCTTCCGGTGACCCACGGGATCCACACTGGTCAACAATCCTCCCGCCGTAGCAGAATAATAACAAAGTTAAATCATTAAGACATGTATTGTAAACTCAAACACATACATAGGTTTCTACAGTACAATTCAATTACAAGAAATGCAAATTACACAAACCTAGCTAAAGCGTTTAACTCTCACTGTCTCTCTCTCAAAACGAAACTCTCCGAGTGGTGATTTTCGCGGGGGCCCTACATTTCACTGATTACGGACAACATTTAAAGGAGGAAATCAAGATACAGCTTACATGTAGGTTGGCAGGAACCTCGTCTCATGTGGCAGCTCCATCAGGCACTTTCGTAGTCTAAATAGACCGAACTATATGGTGCGGTAAAAAGGCCGATTCTACTCAAAGGTATTTCAATAATACATCGCGGCCACATTGAATTTGGGACCGCTCGGCCTCAAGTGGGCCGCGAGCGTCCGTTCGCAAAGGCGCTCAGATCTTCTCTGGCGAGTGCAGCGGAATGCCGAGTGGCAGGGCACGGGGGAGAAGCAAGGGGAAACAGGAAACGGGGCGGAGAGAGGGGGCGGCCGAACTGTGGACTCGCTGCGTTCTGTGCTCTAGGTAATCCGCTACAGGGCGTATCGTAACACTTCCCCCCGCGCTTGGAAAAAAAGCGACGTGGCAATGGAGCTGTAGGAAAAAAAAATCCTCTTAAACTTCCATTGGGGTTTTTTGAGAGATTCGTTGCTTGAGAGATGCCTAGCTAGAACATGCAATTTATGTTATAGTTTAGGTCACAATGTTTGTAGGGAATGGGTGAGGGGTACATACAATGTTTGGAAAAGAACAGTTTTGGTGAAAGTACATGGTGTGAAACAACATACAAGATTATGCAATTGAAAGATGACAATACATGTTTATGCAATTGAACAAAATAACAATACATGGTATGCAATTGAAAAATAACAATTCATATTTGTACAATCGAAGAACAAAAAAAACAAGAACAAAAATGCCTGTGTGATTCTAAGGTTTCATTGGTCTGGGAGCTAAGTTTGCGAAGCGTGGATTTGTTTGGTTTCGGAGAATTTCGAAGAGGAGGACGTGGTTTCACAGATTCTAAGGATTACATTATCACTGTAATCAGACCCCTTTGAGATAACACTCAAAAGTACACTTGGGCCTTAGAAAACACTTGGTTTTGTCGAAGACGTCGAAGTTCATGAAGTGGAGACTGTGGTTGCTGTGCCGCGACTATGGTTACAGAGGTCATTGAAGAGGAGAATCCAGTGTCTGCAGACATGCCAGTACGAATCCTAAGTGTTATTAAGGTAAACACGGATCGTATATAATGGTTATTGAAGCATAATGTAGCTCAACATAACTTGTATTGGTACGCATTCAGCGAATACTGGAGGTCAAGGTAATGATGGTTTACACATGACGATATATGCGTCACTGCATGACAGCGCAAGAGACGACATGGTTGGCATCGATAGCAAGAGTAAGAACAAACCTAGGAGCTAGCGTGCCCAAAAGGTGGTTCAGAGTGTCATAATGTATAGTGGGACAACTCAACTTGCTGTGGCACGACAAAACAACATACATATGGGCGGTATGGTCTGTGCTTTCAGGAACAAATGCGTAGAAAAATGGCAGCAGGAGGGACCTAGTAACCACAGCGCGTGCTGTCAGGAAGTGGAGCTCAGCTTGGCTGTTGGTGATGACATCCGCCTGGGCTTCTTTTTAATCCGGGAGAAATTATTATTAGAGCAAAATTCTTGAAGTTTACCTGCCTAGGGACCAATGAAGAAAAGGTTTGGAGAGAAACAAAATGTGTCCAGATAATGAAATAAACGAAATTTTTAACCACCGACCCAGAGAGTGACGAAGAGAGAGTTTTCTAACTACATTGTGATTACATGAACATTTTCCTTTACCAGAATGGCTTGGCGTTTGCCGAGTGACAATATGTCTTGGTTAAAAAACAACCGGCCTTCCATGGCCTATGTTAACATAAAGGTGGTAACATTTTTGTAGAATTTCAACGAACAAGACAAAGAAGTCGTGAATGAGTCACGGTAAAAGTAGAGAAACCAATTCATGAATAAAGGTTGTCAAAAGGAGACAGACGGTATGCCAAGTGCATATCGTACGTATCCAACATTCATGAATGTGTTTCGTAAAATTGAGAACGAGAACAAAAGGTGAGACATATGCAGAGAGTGAGGGAGAAAGCCTGCTGATAATTGGTCAATTTACCGATTCGCACTCCCAGTGAGGGCGAATTATGGTCAACAACAGATTTTCCTCTTCATAACATATACCTGAGAACATGATGGTGAGGAGAAAGGAAAGGAAAAGGAAAGGAGTTGAGTGACGAAACTTGCTAGAGACTGGACTAATTTCCACTTCAAACTCCATGTGAGAATGAAACATGATCAACCAGCAGATTTCCTGACTCTTTACAATTGTTAAAAGGATGAGGAGAAATTTGAATACACATTAACAAAGAGACTAATCTTTTGCGTGTATTGGGCAAAAGATTAGGGGTCATTTTAAAAAACTCCTGCATGATTGTGAGAAAAGACAGACCCTTGCTCCAATTTCACAAACCTGGGGGTTTTCTTATCCGTTCCCCAGACAACGAGTTGGGTGGTTTTGTGCTCAATCGATTAACTCCCACAGCACTATGCCCCATAGTTAGCAGTGAAGCTACAAACTAGTCCTTTTGGGATAGTAGATATTCCTGGGCTTCTTTCCTTTTTGCAAAGAAGTAAAAAAACAGGAGGTCCACGGGCATTGGCGTTGAATGACAACAAAGGGTTGTGGACTACGTTTTGTAGATCGCACACAAAAGGTTTGATATTATTTCGTTCGCACGACTCATGGTAAGTGTTTTAACGTCTCCACGTATAGTGTACAAAAACATGTAAGTACATACAAGATAAAACTCGATTATAGACAGAAGTCAAGAGTTTATACAATGCCTCTTAAAGAAGATGGCAAGGCCGATATTATGTCGTTCGCACGAATCACGGTAAGTATTGTTATTACGTCTCCACGTCTCGTGTACAAGGGTTGTACACAATTATACATACAAGTGGTACTCATGACAAATTAATGACACACGACCAAAATACAAGAGCGGTACTCATGACAAATGAATGACACACGACCAAAATACAAAAGCGGTACTCATGACAAATGAATGACACACGACCAAAATACAAAAGCGGTACTCATGACAAATGAATGACACACGACCAACTCAATAACATTTAGCTATGAGCAAAAGTGATTATGACGAACTTCTCGTATCGTGGCAGGTATTTTAAGGATCCCTCCTATAACGGTGGATGTTCTAAGGATCTCTCCTATGACGGTGGATGTTCTAAGGATCTCTCCTATGACGGTGGGTTACGTTTAAATACAACAAAATAAACGTTAACGATGCTCGTTTTAACACATTTTATAAAGATTCGTTAGATTAACTAACTCCGTAGCCCAAGAGCGTACGACAGAGAAGATAGACAATTTGATGCTACTTCATGTGTTACAAAATACAAGGGTGATGGCAGAGTATAATTCTACTTACACCAAGTATTTAAAACAAAGACAGACCTATAATGGTTTTACATACTGTCTGTTGTGGCAACCTGCAGTGAGGAAGACCAAAGAAAAGGGACCAATTACGGTTTTACATACCCTTTGTGCAGTTACAAACATACCAGGTTATGTGCAATTTGGGTTGCAAATACTTGGTTAAATGGACACCTAAAAGTTGTGAATTCCAAAATCAGGATGACCATAAGGTTTTATTAACCTGTCTCGTAGGGTTGAAACGTGTCATATAAGACATACGTAACGTACAAGCAAAAAACAAAATAACAAAAAAGCAGTGGCTTTGTTATAACAACCAAAGACCGGATGATTCGGTTTTACGTACTTTAGTTGAAACGAGCCAAATTGATTTATATACAGGGTTATAAAGACCAAACATTGGTTTTATAAATACGAGTTCCAAAATGGACGTATCGATATCCAGTTTGGGTACATGAGCATGAATTTGGGTAGGACGCCATCAATTTTTAATTTAAGAGGAAAAAATTGAAAAAAACTTATATACACGAGGAGCGACTATGTAAGTAACCACTGTTTGATTTTCATGCTAGAGATACCTCGGAAGGTTTTACAACTCATGATGAACAAAATGAAAGGAAAAAATTGTAAAAATAGTTAACTGGTTCTGAGTCGGAATTTAACACTTTGGAATTTACAAAACCCGACTTCTAGAACGACACGCCGATGGGCAATTGTCAACTACTTTACATGAACAAAATAAACAGGTGAGAAAGTTCCTTTCCACACGACAAAAATGCAACGAAAAAAATAGGAGAAAAATTACAAAATTACATGACAAGGCAGGGTATGACATGGCATGAACATTGCGTAGTGTATGTGTTGAGACAATAAATGGGCTCGCGACTTCCCAAACATTGAAACTCGAAAAGTGTCTCCGTTCCAAAGTGATCAGTTTTAGAACAGGTGAAAAAAAAAGAAAAAAATTGCCGTGAGGGAAAGAAAAAACAGTGCAAAAACAACATTTGAAAGTGACTTCAAGGAGAGTACGCATTAATTTACAAAATAATTTACAACTTGTTTCATTTACGAAACGATGGGCATGTGATTGACACAATACACGCCTGACGTAGTAAGACTTTGTAAGCTTACAAAAAAATGTGATACAAACTGGATCATTTTAAGTTTGCTGAGATAGTGGGGGCAGTTTTACTTGACTCCTCACTTCCAGACTTTACAATGTCCTTAATGTGGTAATTACCAATGTGCTTTCCAGATGAGTCAGACAAGGAGTACACTAGGTCTGATATTTTCCTTAGGACTTTGGCCTTCACGAAACGTGGTGCCAGCTTAGCAGAGAAATACATGGCTCCTTGGGAAAGTGTGTTGTTCTTTCTCCAAACTATGTCTCCTGTATTGAAGGTGACATGTTTTCTACGTAAGTTATATCTGTCCGCACTCTTTTGGTGAGCCAGGAGCAAAGCATCAGTGACTTCACTGTAAATGGCCGACAGTTCTTCCAAGCGATGGGCATAGTCTGCGGTAGGGTTGCTTGTGGTGGCAGATGACGTAGGAAAGTTTGTGTCCCTATGTAGAGAACCATGGACGACTTGTTCCATACCGTGTTTTAAGAAGAAAGGTGTGTAACCAGTGGCCAGATTAACAGTGTTGTTCATAGCGGCCTGAATTTTATCTAGGTTTTTACACCAAGTGCGTTGATCTTTATCAACTAGAATAGCTAGAGCTGTGTTGATTGTTTGGTTGTAACGTTCGACAGTGTTATTTTGGGGAGTGTACAAGGTGTTATAATAAATGTCCTTGATTCCGTATTTGGCAAGAAATTCTTTGAATTCCTGGGCAATAAACTGTTTTCCGTTATCAACAATTACGGTTCTGGGTGTTCCGTAAGGTATAAAAATGTGTTTTTCCAGAAGTTTGATGATGGCGGACGCATTGGCTCTTTTTAAAGGGAAGATCCAACAGAATTTGGCGAAAACATCCACTACACTAAGTATGTGCATGTGTCCGGCATAACTTCGAGGAAAAAGTCCGACGAGGTCCATTGACAATGACTGTAGGGGTCTGTCGGCACGTTTGGGGTTACCCATTAGGCCGGCAGGTGCTGCCGTGCTATGTTTATAGGCTTTACAAGTTTCACATTTAGAGATGTAATTGCGAATTTGTTTGAAAAGACCAGGCCAGTAATACTTCAAGGAAATCTTTTTATACGTCTTGAAAGTTCCTGGGTGTATAGAGTCGGGAGCACTATGATTGTCAATTATTATTTGTTCTCTTCCTTCGAGGGGAACGACAAGTTTCCAAGAGTAATCTTCGAGGATGGATAGTGGTGCCTTGCAATTACGGTATAGTTGTCCTTCTTTTATGATAAAATTAGGAAACTTTTGTTGATTATTTTTACAACCTTCGAAGATTTTCAAGTACCATTCATCTTTTGTAGATGGAGGGGGGGCAATTGTGTCAACATTTAATGAAGCCAATTCAATTCTTGAAAGAGCGTCAGGAACAATATTGTCCGCGCCTTTACGGTGTACAACATCAAAATTGAATTGAGACAAACGGGAGGCCCAACGAGCGAGTCTACCGGAGGGATTACTTAAAGAGATCAACCATTTCAAACTACTATGGTCTGTGACTACAGTAAATTTGCTACCGTCTATGTAACTGCGGAAATGGTGAACAGAATCCAATACAGCCAATAACTCCTTTTCGGTAATTCCGTAGTTTTTCTCGTGTTTATTTAATGTACGGGAAAAATACGCTACAGGGTGTTCGCCATCTGGGAATTCTTGAGTTAGGACTCCACCGATTCCTACGTTGGAGGCATCCGTGTGGAGGGTAAAAGAGAGTGCAAAATCCGGGCAATTCAGAACGGGGGCTTTTTGAAGGGCATTTTTTAAAGTTGTAAACGCTTCTTCAGTTTCAGCAGACCATCGGAAGTTGCTGACACCTTTACGGGTGCCGGTAATTTTATTTAAGGGGGCTGCAATTGTGGAAAAGTCTTTGATGAATCTTCTGTAGTAACCTGCAAGTCCAAGGAAACCTTTGACTTCCTTCGCGTTTTTGGGTCGGGGAAAATTTGCCATGGCTTCCACCTTAGCGGGGTCTGTTCTTAGACCTTTTTCGTCGACAATGAATCCCAAATAACGTAAACGGGACTTACAGAATTCAGACTTCTTCAAGTTGATGGTTAAACCAGCGAACTTGAGTTGTTGAAAAACCTTTTCCAACATTAATAGGTGTTTTTCAAAGGTGTCGCTGACGATGATGAGGTCGTCAAGGTAACAAAACAGGCTGTTATCGACTTCAGGACCGAAGAGTTTGTCCATCAGTCTTTGTAATTCGGCGGGGCTGTTCTTTAGACCAAAGGGTAATCTTTTAAAATGGAACATTCCCCTACCAGGTACAACGAAAGCAGTTTTTTCACACGATTCTGCGTCCAAAGGTATTTGCCAAAAAGCTTTGCTTAGGTCAACAGAGGAGATGAACTTGGCGTTGCGCAGTTTGTCTAAGGTCGCGTGGACGTAAGGTAAGGGGTATGCGTCAGCTTCCGTACAAGAATTTAAACGTCTACTGTCGAGACAGAAACGTGCGGAGCCATCTTTTTTAGAAACCAAAAGAGTTGGGTTGGTCCATGCACTTCTGCTGGGAACCACCACACCCATTTTTAACATTTCATCAAGTTCTTTTTCCAAGAGTTTAAGCTTTTGGGGGGCTAAGTTGTAATAACGTTGCTTTATGGGTGGGCCATTGGTTTTAATGTGGTGTTCTACCAAATTTGTCAAACCCAATCCACATTTTTCGAAAGATATTGATTCGAATTTATTGACCATTTCCTTTAGTTGGAGAGCTTGGTCCGTGCTTAAATTTTCGTGAGGTATTATTGTGCGGATCTCACTAATTTGAGCAGCAGTGGAGGTTTCGCCAAGAGTATTAAATACTTGGGGAGCAACGTTAAAAGCCTTCCAGAAGTCAACGCCAAGGATGAAATTCTGGGATATAGAGGGCACTATTAGAAAATTGATTGTAATTATTTTATTGTTACAATTAATTGGCAGTGCAAGGGTACCGATGACTGGCTGGGAAACATTATCCGCAGTCGTCAGGTGTGTTGTTTGTGGCGAAATTTTAAAATCGCTGTTAACAAAAGGCAGGTGAGCATTGTTGCCAAGACAGCTGACAGATGCACCGCTATCAAGTAATCCGGAAAAGGGCACATTGTTAACAGAGAAAAGAGCATAGGGTCTCCCATCTTTAGCTTGTTTGCAACAAACCGAGGAAACATTTAAGGCCTGGTTAAAATACTTAATGTGTGATAACCAATCAGTCCATTCTTTAGACCTTGGTTCAGAATGGGTGCCTGAGAGGTTATTATTTAGTTTTTTGGCCTCTTCATGTAGAAATTTGGTGGGGGCTTGGAGAAATCCACCTGAGGTCTGACATCGCTTGGGTTTTGTAACCTTTCTGCATTGTGCCTTGATTTCTTGAAAATGTTGCGCAGTTCGTCGCGTGGAGGAGAGCGGTCCCTAGAGTGGTGTCTCTTGGAGGTTCGGGGTTCCTTGGATTCCAGAAGTCTTGCTTGCTTGAAACAAGTAGCGGCCAGGTGGCCTACTTTTTTGCAAAAGGAGCACACTTTTTTGTTGTCGAATTCTGGCTTTAAACCAGACGAACGGCTTGGCACAACCACATTATTCGACACATTCTTTATGTTCTTCCTGTCCTGGTACGATTCCAGGAGGAGACAGACTTCGTTTAGCTGGGCCAGGGATGTAATTTTCTGTGAGGTGATGATGTTCTCGTATTTGCTTAAAAGGCCATCAGTTATGACTGGTAATAGTTCAGCTTCCGGAACAGGATGTGAAAGCTTGATGTTGATGGACTCAGCCCTTTCTATGAATGTAGCCACAGGTTCATCTACTAGTTGTTTAATAGATAGTAGAGATAGTTTGATCCGGTGCTGGGCCTCCTTTTTTCCAAAGCTAGAGATTAGGGCAGCTCTGAGTTTATTCCAATCTTTGCATTTAGTCTTTTGGATGCGGTGCCACGGAATTAATTCTGGGGAGATGAGTTCTATAAAGTTTCTCCGTAGAATCTCGAATGGGATATTTTTGATTGTAGCCGTTTCTTCAATACGGTCAATGAAATCCAGCACATCGGAGACGCCATTATATTTGACTTTCCAAGAGGATAAATCGTAAGTTTTATCTTGTGTCAAGATGGGTGCGACGTCCTGTTTTATCATTACATGCGGCGTAGGTTCTTTGTCAAGATTATCCAAAACTTGCGTAGCCGAACGTGAATTATTTTCGTTGGAGGGGGCGAGATTTATTCTCCTAATGTACTTTTTGTTGAATAAAAGTGCATATGCCTTCAATGTAGATTTAGATTTGCTTGATGGCGAGAGTCCTCTATCCCTTAAAGCAGCTTGTAAGTGGGCTTTGGATAAACTATGCACATTGGGAATGGTACCCAAGTTGGATGGTGTAATAGCTTGCTTGTCCTCCATTGTGAGTTTCCTGGGTGGTGAGGAGAAGAAAAAAAATTGGCCAGGGGTTTCCTTTAGAAAGCGCAAAATTAATTTTTGTGAGGCACTTTTCACTTGGTGATCACTGTTGGCACTTCCAAAATGTGTTTGGTATACGTGACACCAGAATTCTTGTCAAAGGGAGGCAGACGAGAAAAAATTTTGCGTGGAAAGACCTTAGTGGTAAAGGTTTTTTGTATTTCACTGACCACTTTTGAGAAAACTGTGAAATTCACAAGTATTTATTTATTTTAGACAAATTTTGCCAGGACTGACCTTTAGAAAACAGGTTTTTTATTTTCACAAATCACTTTGCACTGAGAAAGGCACTAAAGTTCACAAAAGGCACTTTTCTGGCAAATAAAGGACAAACTTCCGGATGAAAATGACTGAATATGGGGTTTATTGCGTCCAACCATATTAAAATTATTTTATTTATTCATGGAATCAGTCATTGGCTTTATTATTATTCCACTTTTCACTTATTTATTTATTTATTTATTGACGCCCTATTGGGCTTTAACATATAAAATACAAATAACATTTATAACAACAGTACATAACAAACTTAAAAAAATATTACAAAATATACAAATAAAGCATAAACTCAATAAAAAAAAATAGGAGTACATACATCTAAAGCTAATTCCACATGGATGACTTTAGAACTCGTAGGTACAACAATTCATATACCTACGAACAACAAAAACATGAAAAAAAATCAAAACACATTTATTTTTACTTAATTACTCATATTGGAAAAAGAACAATAAAATAAAACCATAAACAAAAGAAAATCGAAATAAAATAAAATTTACTCATTCATTATTTACATCTAAAAAGTGGTGGACTAATTTGGCTTTAAATGAATCGAAGTTTAAATTAAATATGTCAGCGACATCAGTCAGTTCATTACCCAACCTATGTATTCTTTCTACCGCAGAATTCGTAGCGAAGTTATTGTTGCAAAATAAAATATTCCGTCTAGTATATTTTGGAGGTATGTGTAAGGATAACAAGTTGATAGCGTCAGGGCAGTCCAACCTTGAATGAATAATTTTATACAATAAAAGGAGATCAAATATTTTTCGCCTTTCCGATAATTTCGATAAGTTAAGTTTACTGCGTAAACTGACATAATTGATTTCAATAATAGGAATACCAATTTTGAAATTAATAAAACGTAAAAATTTATTTTGAATTTTTTCAATTTGTAAACAATGAGAGTTGAAATGAGGACACCAAATACTTGAATTGTATTCAACCTGACTTCTAACCAAAGACGTGTATAACAATTTTATGGTTTTTATGTTATTAAAGTCTTTAGCAATTCTGAGAATAAATCCAAGCATTTGTAATCCCTTACTGGTTATACTAATAATGTGATTCAAGAAGCGTAATTTAGAGTCAAAGATAACGCCAAGGTCGTTAAATTCATAGACTCTTTTTAGAGTGGCATTGTTAATTGTGTAGTCGAATAATAAAGGAGTTTTAGATCTATGGAAACTTATCGTTTGGAATTTGTTGATATTAAGATATAATTTGTTTACGATGCACCATTCATAAAGTTTATTTAAGTTCCTTTGTAGAGTTAAACAATCAGAAGAATTTTCGATAGATTTAAACAGCTTTAGATCGTCAGCGAATAGAAGAAAGTGAATATTATCGAAAATTAATGAAATGTCGTTAATAAATAGTAGGAAAAGAAATGGTCCTAGGTGGGAACCTTGGGGGACTCCACTTAAGGCAAAAAAAGTGTATGAAGTTGTGGAGTTAATTTTTACAGATAGTTTTCTATATGATAAGTAGCTTCTAATCCATTCGAGAAAGTTGCCGCTTATTCCCAAGTGTAATAATTTTTCCATTAAAATGCGATGAGAAACAGAATCAAAGGCTTTGCTAAAATCAGTATAAATAGTATCAACTTGATAACCCTTGGACAGTGCATTAGAAATAAAATTTTCGTAAAGCAATAAGTTAGATGACGTAGATCTGCCTGGCATAAAACCATGTTGAAATATTGATATAAGTGGTTTAATTTGATGCATGATTTTACTTAATATAATCTTTTCAAAAAGTTTAGGTAGTGATGACATAATACATATGGGTCTATAATTTTCAATTTGACTTTTATCTCCTTTTTTAAAAATAGGTGTTATAAAGCTATTTTTCCAAATTTCAGGAAAACATCCTGTAGATAAAGATAAATTGAAAATTATAGTAATAGGAAGAGCTAGAACATGAACACAGTTTTTAAGTAATATTGAGGGAATCATATCTGGCCCCGAATTCGACCTGATATCCAGCTGTTTGATAAAAGTCACAACATCGTTTACTTCCACATGGATGTTATGCAAGTTGAGTGAGCTTTCGATAAATTGGGATTTATCAGATAAAATGTTGTCATTGTCTTCAACGTATACACTCTTAAAGAAATCTGCAAATAAATTTACAATGTCGTTTTTGTCATGACCCACCTTTTTCCCGTAAAACATTGTACCAGGAAAGTTAGAGTTATTTTTCCGAAAGGAGTTAGCATAATTCCAAAATTTATTAATATTTGTTAAAATAGAATTTTCAACATTGTTGGTGTATTTCTTAAAACATACTTTCGATTTCCTGGTGCAATTCTTACGCAAAACAGAGAATGCGATATAATTATCTAGCGTTCTATTTATTTTATAACGTTTGTGGGCAATTTTTTTATCGTATGTTAGATTAATTAGTTCAGAATCGAACCATTTAGGGAATTTAGAAGTGTAATATTTTTGTAGGGGAACAAAGTTATCGATTGCTTCATAAATTACATTGTAAAAATATTCTAAGGCCTCATTTAAATTTGTGCTTTTACAAGTGAGATCATGAGCCCAATTATTAGATGATAAAAATTCTATAATCTTTGGGTAATCCGCTTTTTCAAAATTACGTTGTAAGGGAAAAAACACAATTCACTTTCACTTATGCTGAAAAAAGAAACAGTACCTATAATGTATAATGGGGAAAGAAAGTCATTATTTTGTCCATTTGGAGAAACATTAAGTTGTACTAATTTGACAGACACAAGTGAGCCAATTGGTATATTGTGCAGAAATAATAAAAATACGTAAGTCCGAAATTTTCATTAAGGAATTCGCAAAATAACTGGGGTTCCAGAATCAAATTTATAATAATGATTTCCGTTGGTATCCTGTTCAATCATAAAAGCGGTTTGGATTTAAAACGCTGCCTAGCAACAGTCAGTTGTTCATTCCGACGGCTCCGTTGGGATATCGGCGCGAACAAGGCATATCGCGTGAAACATCGGCCGTTAGATTTGGCGCGAATCGCTGTTGCTACGCACTCGCTGTTTGGTGACGCGTGCGCAATCAGATTCGCGGACAAAGGCTGGCGCTTCGGGTATTCAAAATGGCCGTTGTTTCAACTTGCGATGCAATTCATAATTACAATCAGATCTGTTATGGATCTAATTTACATATTGGTTTCTGTGGTTTTTTCACAGGATTCACTGTAGAATATCAAGGCATAATTAATGTTTACAAAACAGTTGTTATGCGGGAAGGATTTCGACAAAGAAAGGTCCCGCAAAGCGACCGGGATAGAGAAAAAAAATTCCAACCCCACGTTCGGGCGACAGTTGTTAGGGTGCCTCGATGTCGGCTTCTAAACCAACACCAGGGCCCAACACGTCCCTGGCTAGCTCTCAGCGGGACTATGGTACTCTCTATTCAGGGGGTGAGCAGCTCAAAGCTATGGAATTTCTCTCCATCTTCCGGTGACCCACGGGATCCACACTGGTCAACAATCCTCCCGCCGTAGCAGAATAATAACAAAGTTAAATCATTAAGACATGTATTGTAAACTCAAACACATACATAGGTTTCTACAGTACAATTCAATTACAAGAAATGCAAATTACACAAACCTAGCTAAAGCGTTTAACTCTCACTGTCTCTCTCTCAAAACGAAACTCTCCGAGTGGTGATTTTCGCGGGGGCCCTACATTTCACTGATTACGGACAACATTTAAAGGAGGAAATCAAGATACAGCTTACATGTAGGTTGGCAGGAACCTCGTCTCATGTGGCAGCTCCATCAGGCACTTTCGTAGTCTAAATAGACCGAACTATATGGTGCGGTAAAAAGGCCGATTCTACTCAAAGGTATTTCAATAATACATCGCGGCCACATTGAATTTGGGACCGCTCGGCCTCAAGTGGGCCGCGAGCGTCCGTTCGCAAAGGCGCTCAGATCTTCTCCGGCGAGTGCAGCGGAATGCCGAGTGGCAGGGCACGGGGGAGAAGCAAGGGGAAACAGGAAACGGGGCGGAGAGAGGGGGCGGCCGAACTGTGGACTCGCTGCGTTCTGTGCTCTAGGTAATCCGCTACAGGGCGTATCGTAACAAACGTCAAACGTCGATGCACTGATAGTTTTGCCTTTGTTCTTAAACATTTAAAGCTGCAGCTCTTTCTTACACACTTAATAACAACATTTGAAAATGAGACAAACAATGAACGTGTGTTTGCACTCACCCAAAGAAAATACACAATAATTAACATACATCTCCATCATACGTATAAATAAAATGAACCGAAATTCCAGTCGCCGTATCTGACACGTAATAAGATATATCTTTTTCCTCCAAAGTAGAAAATAGTACTTTGGAGGAAACAGACACACGTATATTGTGTCTCATCTTTTTTCTCGTACGTTTTATCTTTTTTTATGTCGTTACGGTACTGAAATCGTGTATCGTCACGTTAATAATAAAAGCGTTTGAGTGGAATGACTTTTGACGTTTGGCGTCTAAGTATGTACCTTCGATGAGACTTAAGAATAACAAAGGCAACCAATGTATGTACTTTCGACGGCGAATGCGGGTCGCCTCGATAGAAGAATTGAGCCGCTGATCAACAAATTCCAACCCTTGAGCTTTCCAAATTTCGAAGTAAATAAGTAAAGCCTTCGTTGCGCAGTTCAAAGATTCAACCCTGATTGATAGATATAAGGCGAGAAGTCTCAAATCATCCCTTAATCCTTAATCTTTTCCCAGCTGAAGAAAATATCATAAGATTATACTATCTTCAAATTGAATCTCAGTGTCATCAATACTCCGGTAAATAATATTATCACCTCCAACTGTTGCCACTTTCCGGGGGTAATGTCGATTGGAGAATTGGCAGGGGGTTCAAGAAGGAGGCTGTATATTGGTGAGGGAATCCCCACTGAGGGGGTTGGAGTGGGGGGATTATCGATTGAGCAATCACGACGGATTGAAAGATAATATTTGTGCATTGGGCTTTTTTGTAATGTTTTTCAGAGCGCAGGCGTTTTGATTTAAGATTGGAAATTAATTCTTCATTTTAAAATGAAAAGCGAAATGAGGTAATCAAGGTGAAGTTCAATGTAAAATTATTATTTTCGATTAATCTTTAATGCGAATCGGTTTACATTTTGAATACTAAAAAATATGTTTTGGATAAATTGAAGCTTTTCCTGTCGTTTTGCTTGAGTAGAATTTATATAAAATTATTGGTTACTTACTTATAATTTTTTTTATCATTGGAAATGGATGAAGGCATTTATAATAACTTTATTAAGACATTATTTTCAAAATAAATAAAACTTAACACATTCGCGCTAAAATAAACCGTTTCTAGACTCTCTTTGCCAAGCTATTTTTATGCACGTTACCTATATTTGTGGCGATAAAGAGGCACACCAGAAATACAAGTATATTTTTTGGCTTGCACTTTTATCTTTTTATATTATAGAAACAAACGGTATATTGGTTAGAGTGATGAAACAATTTAAATATATTAAATATATCTTAAGAAAAAAATATATGTGCCCCATACCTTACAGAGGAAAAAAAATCCTGAGGGCATATGTCATATTTGGTGGTGCTGTGTGGGGGGTCTTTTCAAGGAACGGTAGGAGAGGAAGTTCTGGGAAGGAAAAAGGTAAGAGGAGTGTGTAGGAATCTGGGGGTCAATGTGTCCAGGAGTGACGGACGTACGAATCCATCCCTCACACTCCGGTGCAAGGCGACGAGTCGAGAGAGTCCGGGTGGAGAGGTTAGTCTCCCTCAAACAACCTCTCCCGATCCAGCCCGCCACGCAGTAGATGGGAAAATGAATTCGCTACCAAGACCTAGACAAACCTCACCCTGTTAAGCTACCAAACTTAGCTAACCACTTGGGGTGAACTATGGCAGGGGTGTTGGTTATTAAATAAATGGTACGGTTGTTATTTTTGGAGTCGGTGTCAGCCAAGGTTGCCATGTCAGCCATTATTATTATTTTCCATCCCCTGTTTGGTGTAGGTACGTAGGAACCAAAAGGGATGAAACTCGGATTAAAAGTATTTTTAAAATGTTTTCACGTAACATGCACACGCCTCGAAAAAACTGAAATGTTTTTTGCAATCAAAATGTAAGAATCTTAAGAAAGTAACTCTAAAACAGAATTAGATTCAAAAGTAATTTCGGATTAGATTCGTCCCTGTGGATTTTTTAAACATTATCACCACATAGAAGTTCCTGAGGGAAAAAAATCCCTCAGGGTCTATGACATCTTTGATGATTCTATGTGGAGGGTCTTTTTAGGGAAAGGAAGGAGAGGCAGTTTGGGAAGGCAAAAGGTAAGAGGAATGGGTAGGAATCTGGGGGTCACTTTAATACAAGGCGATAGGTCGAGAGAGTCCGGCACGAGACCGGCGGCGTATTTCCAAAACCTATACCGGTTCAGTCGTGGTAGCGACGATTTGCATTTTAAATACACCTGTATATTGGTTATTTTTAATCACTTTATAAAAACAAAAATTGTTCTAAAATCTAGATATAATAATCTTTCCAATTTGTATATTAGAAATTAATAATTTTATTTCAAAATATTTAAATTTGGATATTATCCCCATATATTGTAAATACACCTCTATATTGGTTATTTTTTATCACTTTGCAAAAACAAAAATATTCTAAAATTTAAAGCAACGCTTCACCGTTCCTGCTGCTTCCCCGACTTTAAATTGCTCAATGAAATCTAAAGACAAAATAGAGTAATCAGTCATTGAAGCGTCCCTTCAATGACTGATTACTCTGACAAAAACCATGGACTTAAAATATTACATACAGGCTATAAGGCATCACAGATAAATAATTTAGAGATTTTAGAAATTAGAAAAAATGTAAATAATAAGGCAGAAATAATTAATAAGCAGCAAATTTTTATAAACCCTCTTTTGAACCTCTTCCCACTTAACCGGTCTTTCCCTGCTAATGGCTTTGAAATCCCTAATTGATAAACTTTCCCCACTCTTAGCCCTCCCCCTCCCTCCTACCCTTTCCTTCCATGAGTCATCTATATTTAATTTTTAAGTTTAGTATACGTTTGATCCTGATGAAGTAAACATTGTTTACGAAACATGTTGATTGCGTACCAATAAAAGTGATGTAAACAAAGTTATTTGTCTTTTTATTCAAATAAATAATGCCATCACAAAGTGAAAACCTTTCCGAAGGAGTTTTCTTCGAAAAATTAATATTTTGTATTTTGAAACGGTATTGTGTCTGTTTTATTGTTTATTAAAAAATGTAATATTGCTTTTTTTAATTCTTTATTCCATCTTTTTACGTTGTCTCTGAATTTATTTTGTTTTCCTTATATTATACTTATTACATCGAGTGAAAGATTTTTGAATGTATGTACAAAGGATGTGTTGACCGTCAGAGTATTTGTCGTAGTTTTTATTGCCTGGTATTTGTGGTGTCCATAAGCGTAGAATAAGTTAATAAATTTTACAAAACATGATTTGTTAAATGTTTTCCGATTTATTGAAATCAGATTATTATGATCTATCTATGATGTAGTATAATATATTTTGGAGACAGAAGGTACCTTGGTTAAAATCGAAAGGCCTGAAAAAAACATTTTCATTATATTTTATAAATTAATATTATAAGATCATCCACAAATCAAATAACTTTAAGAATTTCCGTTTGTTTACAATCCTTGTTTACCATTAATTCTCTACCAAAACCTTCACCTCCGATGATACGCACTGCGAGACTGAAGCCTCGTTTACATGAGAGGTAAAATGTTTGGGGGCCTAGACTTTTTGCGTAGATAAGTGCCGTCATATGTTTCAGATTGAGCGTCGTCTTTTACCACATATATCGTATAAACACGATATCAATAATGTCAGTATGGCAAGAATTTCTACCGATTTATAACATAATATTTAACTTGAACACTTTTTTTAAGTTACCAAAAAAATTAATGTTATTTTTGGTAATTATATGAAATTACCTCGACATAAAAAAACCGAAAAAATTACCTCGACCAAAATTACCTCTACAGAAAATTATTAAAAACACATTTTATTCATGTTGGAATGAAAAAAATCACAACGTATCTTTAAATTAATGCATCATTTATTACCTTATGTTTTTAACTTTGTAAGTAACATGTTATTGTCATTAAAATTATGTTATTATTACTACTGTGTAAAAGAAAAGGAAGAAAATAAAAAGGGAAAATGTACTTAAAATTTAACCAATACCGACTGTAATATGATATTATATTATGTATTCATATATTTTTTGGATGAAATAAAATAATAAAAAAATAAAAAAATACAACTTAAACATTTGCCGAGAGATTTTTATTCTATTTCAAACGAGTCGTGTTTCATTAAATATTTTCACAATTTTCACTTTTTTTTTTCCATTATCTCCTCTCAGGAGGCCCGGAATGCATGTTATCTTAAGCGGATGCTATGTGGAAGGTCTTTTTTATGGAAAAGAAGGAGAGAAAGTTCTTGAAAGGAAAATTTTATAAAGTGTGGGTAGGAATCTGGGGGTTAGTGAGTCCAGGAGTGACGTATGAATACATCCCTCCAACTGCAATGCAAGGGAGAGAGTCCGGCTGGAAAGATCGAAAAGCCTCCCTCGGCCAGTCTTTCTCTCGATTTGGCCCGTCACGGAGTAGGTGGAAAAACGCATTCACCAAAAAGATCTAGACAAACCTCACACCATGAATCTGGGGACCCCTGCTAAGCGAACCACATAGGGTAAGCATACCCACCTCCCAGATTTATAAAATTATCATTTTTTAATACTACCGCGCTTCCTCTAACATTCAAATCATCAGCTGTAGATATTTCTTGGCTTCGAAACCAACGTGACTTCTACGAGTTTTTTTCGAACTACAACCCTCAGGGTGACGAGGAGAACGTAGAAATATAAGAAAGGTACAACCTTCGAGCCTTGCGGAAACCTCAAAATGTTGCAATGTGTTCAGCAAACAAAATAAAAACAGTTAAATCCAACTAGCAGTTAAAAATCCGATCCGCAGGTTTTTACTGAGGAACTGGTTCCAATATTAGCCCGTTCCTCGTATCTACTTTCAACGTGTCAACCAGTGATGGCTATGGCTAGTCCCCGCGAAAATGTAACCGGGACGGGCGATGACATCATATGTAATATATAGCCGCTTGATACAACTGAGTATTACCGTCAATTTTTCGAAATCCTTTTTCGAGATACTCCAGGTTCAAAAATAATGCGCAGAACTTGTACCTGGGAAGGGCACGTCCCTATGTGTCTTGCCGATGAAAGTGGCGACATCTCGTGACGAATTCTTAAATTACAAACCGAAGTACAACGGTAGCTTTGTCTGAAAATCAACGTAAACGGAAGTTTATACGGTGCGAAGGGTAAGGCGCGGCACCAGACATGCGTTCGAAGCCTGATTCTTAAATTCAACCACGCAGACGCTACGATATTAATAACGTTCGATGACTACAACATGCAGGGTACTTCTTGAACGCTTGCTAAGGAGATTCAAAAACGTCCAATAAGAAAAAAGCTTGACGATATTGCTAGCATCTACATAGATATTGGTAGTGTCGAGGAGGTCCACGTTAATTTTTTTATTAAATTCCTCTCACGAAATTATACGGCCCATTCGCCTTTTCAATAACGTTTATCTTTTCGCCTGAGTTAATTGGGTTGCCAGCCGAGAGAAAAGTAAAAGGGAAAATAATATTTTTGGATAATTTCCATTGACATTATTTTTAAATAATGGCATCTCTGGGAGTATTTTAAAGGTGTCATTTACTGCCGAAAATTTAGAAAATTTGGGGTTGTTTTCGAAGACAAAAAAATGACAGCCAATTATATCCAAATGGAGCGGTTTTTAAATGGAAACCTGTCGCAATTTTTTATTATGTGCAGGGTTTAGTCTGTCACAAGAAGTTATCAGAAGCGAAAGGTAACTAAACATGAATAAATTTTATTGGAATACTAGCGCAGGCTCGTTTAAAAATTACGGGATATTATAATTGTAGGAATTGCGAAGTGGAAAGTATTTATAAAATATATATCCATTACCTTTTAAAAGAAGATTTTTTAAAGTGGAAACTTATTTAGCACCGTTGTGATTTGAAACTCGATGAAACGATAAAGTGACACTAAAAAGAGACAAACACATACACATCTAAGTGAGAATGAGATAGAATAATCGGTATTCTCTTTGTGTGGTGCTTCGTAGCTTCCCCACTCTTATCTTCTTTAGTTTTCTGAAGGTTTCAGTTCTACTGCGTGTGAACTGCACAATTGTATTTTTAATGAGAATGTCGCACAAGAGTCCAGTTTTTTTTACAGCTGTCGTCTGGAGCCAGTGGGACTATGGCATCCCCAATTGGGGTATGTTGTGAGGCTGAAGGTAGTGGGGAGGGGAAGTTGATAGGGAAGAGGAAGGTGGAGAAGTACATGGCTATTCAGATCTGGTCACCAAACACGGCTAAAGCCATTTCAAGCAACGTTTCAATTCTGAATGGTGGTCTAACACCAGGGCCGCAAATACACCATATATTATTTTATATGAATAAATTGTGAAATAATACAAATAAATAAAATAAAATTTATTTGCCACGCCGGGATTCGATCCCGTGATCTTCGGAGTGCGAGTGAGACTATGGCATCCCTAACTTGTGAAGGTAGTTTGGAGGGAAGAAGATGGGGAGAGGAAGGGGAGAAGTGCCTGGCTATTCATATCTGGTTACCAAATATGGCTAAAGCTATTTCAAGCAAATAAATTTAAAAATAACAAGTTTCAAATCTGAACGGTGATACTGAGAGTATCTTCAACTGTAGCCAGGGCGATACTGAGAGAATCTTCAATTGTTTAACATGTCGCAAATATAATATATAAAATAATTTAACATTAATTAGTTCTGTAATTAAAAAAAAATAATAAAATAAAATTTTGAAATTATGACCTCCGGATTGCTAGTTGATAGGCTTACCCCTCGACCACGAAGGCCGTCAGAAAAAAATTACCAGTGGAAAACATACATTTGCACATGACGCGAATAACCTTACGAAAGTTTCAGAGTAATTTCCAGACCTCATCTACCATAGAAACACTTTCTATGGTAGATGAGTTATGGTTATTCCGGTGTAAAAAGAAGTCACCAATCTAAGTTTCTACATATTCATCTTTCTTTACTGGTAGAGTTAAATCTTCACTGTTTTCCTTCTCTTCCCGTCCCATCTTCATTGCACTTCTTAACAACTTCTGCTACGAACTACGAGTATGTTCATTTCAGCAAATGTGATAAAATATTCAATCGTTCACAATAATAGCACAATTGAAGACTACACCAATAAAATTCTGGTATTAGAAGAAAAACTAAAAAAAATGGACAAACTTGAAGCCGAAGTAATTGAATTAAAAAAGATTGTTACGTATTTGGACAAAACAAACAACGATAGAGAACAACAGTTGCTCATCAATAACATAGAAATCTTCGGTCTGACTGAAAAGCAAGATGAAAACCTAGTTTCCAGTCTAACTAAAATTGCGTCAAATGTCGGACTAACAATTAAGGAAGAGGACATTGAATTTATCACTAGAGCCAAACCACGCCGACATCCTCAAGAGGGACTAGCAGCAGCTCCCCGTGACGCCCACCCTCGGAACGTGGTGGCTAAATTCGTCAACAAAAGGAAGAAGGACGAATTGATAGCGGCTATTAAAAAGAAGAAGGGGGTTGACAATAAGAGTTTAGGTGTTGCAGGAGGTAAAATTTATGTCAATGACCACCTTACAAGAAAAAATAAATCCTTGTTGAGATCAGCCAAAGAATTCAAAAATGTTAATAATTATGATTTTTTATGGGTGAGAAACTCGAAAATTTATTTAAGAAAAAATATCACCTCTCCTGCTATTCTTGTATCTGGTCAAACCCTTCTAAACAATTTAACATAATAATTTTTCTTAAATTTATATTATATTTTACTTTAGATTTTCTACCTGTACCATTTTTCCACTCAACTTTACACACACATGACTCAACTTCTCAATCAATACATCACAAAAACATTCATTCATTTCTGCGCAGATTGACAAATATGCTCACCCCAGTGGACTTTGGGCTGCTGAGTAATTATAATCATAGTACTAGCCTCATTTCGACTAATGCTTTATTTTTAATAATTATTATATTTTTTTCAAATCGTAACAGGATAATAATTTTTTCATTTACACAATGCATGACACTATCGTAATTTTTTATCAAAATGCACGAGGCCTTCGATCCAAAACCAAAGAATTCTATCAAAATGTCCTGATTAACGAATTTGACTTAATCTTAATTAGCGAGACGTGGTTAGTTGACAGCATATCCGATGATGAGTTGTTTGATTGCCGGTACAACGTTTACAGAAATGACAGAGACACTATTCTAACGGGTAAAACTAAAGGGGGAGGCGTTGCTATAGGTATAAAAAAAGATTTTAAAGTTCGATCACGAAAATCGTGGACTTCAGAAGCAGAGGATATATGGATCTCACTGTTATTAAGACATTCGAAACATCGTATTTCTAACATTCATATTTGTTGCTCTTACTTACCGGGGGTTAGTCCTAAGTTATCTAATGCGCAGCGTTTCTCTATCATCAATAGTCATACAACTGCCATATCTGATCTAACTACTGAATATCCAAACGACATTTTTCTAATATTAGGCGATTACAATATGCCAAACATGAGCTGGAACTCTACGTGTCAGCCACGTAGTACTGATCTCTGCGCTTCTACCCTCCTTAGTTGCCTTTCGTTCTCAAATTTAACACAGTATAATGCAATTTATAATTCTCACGGACGAATTTTAGATCTCGTGTTTTGTAACACTACAGTCAACATCTCCGCTGCCGACTCTCCACTAGTAATCGAAGATGCACATCATAAATCTATTATAGTTGAACTTAATATTCCCCTCCCTGCTGTCGTTCTAAAACCCCAGATAATCAAATTGTTTAATAAAGTTAACTATGATTTAGTCAATGATGCTCTCAGAAATAGTGATTGGTCTTCTGTACTGAATGCGCAAGACGTTGATACTGCGGTACACCATTTTTATAGAATCATTGATGCCATAATAGATGACATGGTTCCAAAAAAAGTAACCAGATCAACTAAATTTCCATCATGGTATTCGGCGGCTTTAATTAATATAACGAAAGAAAAATTAAAGTTTTTTCGTGCCTGGAAACGCTACAAGAATCCATTGGATTATCAATCTTTCGCATTACTCCGCAAAAGACAGAAGAAGATTTCTAATCTTACTCATAAAGCCTATATTGCCCAATTGGAATCTAATATTCAAAATAATGTTAAAAAAATATGGTCTTATGTTAAGACGCAAAGAAAATCTCCCACTATACCTGAACACATGACATATCATTCCACAACGGCACACGACAGCAAAGAAGTTACAAACCTTTTTGCTGATTACTTCTCAACAGTCTTTACAAATGAAATTCCAACTCCTGATACTAATAATACGGTAGATCCTCTTAACAACACATTAATATCTTCAATCAAAATAAATGAAGAAATCACCTTAAAATATCTCTCAAGCATAGATATTAACAAAGGACCAGGAATAGACAGGCTGCCCGGGATTTTTATACGCAACTGCAGTAAATACATCTGTGTTCCGGTTTGCGCCATCTATAAAAAATCACTGACAGAAGGATCGTTTCCTCTCAAATGGAAATCAGCCGTTATCACACCAATCTTTAAGACAGGTGATAAGCATGACGTTAAAAACTACCGTCCAATTTCCCAACTTCCTATTCTAAGTAAAGTTCTTGAAAAAATTGTTTTTGATCAATTGTACTCTACTATTTCGACAATCATTACGCCGAATCAGCACGGATTTATGAAAGGTAGGTCTACAACATCCAACCTTGCCCTTTTCATTAACTTCTTGCATAGCAAGATGGACGATAAGGAGCAAGTCGATACTATGTATACAGACTTCTCTAAAGCCTTTGACCGTGTAATTCACTCAATTCTTTTGAAAAAACTCATCCTCCTTGGTATACATGGCGACCTGTTTAGATGGATTAAGTCTTACATTAGTAATCGCAATCAGGTAATATTAATCAACGGCGTCTTCTCAAAGTCTATAGAGGTAATATCTGGTGTCCCGCAAGGTTCCCACCTAGGTCCGCTCTTGTTCAACATTTATATAAATGACATTGGATCATGCTTTCAAAATTCCGAATATTTGCTTTACGCTGATGACATGAAAATATTCAAAGTGGTGCATTCTCTCTCTGACTGTGAAGCGTTACAAAGTGACCTAGATAGGCTTTGCAAGTATTGCAAAGTTAACTGTTTAGATATCAATATTTCCAAATGTCACACTATGACATTCACCAGAAATAAACATATAATTGAGTACTCTTATTCACTCCACAATGAACCTGTTATCTCTAAAAAGGAATGTAAAGATCTTGGCATTTACCTTGATAGCAAACTTATATTTAATAAGCATATCGACTCAATCGTTAACAGGTCATATAAAATGCTTGGCTTTGTTCTCCGTGTCAGTAAAGTATTCAGTAACCCGCGTACAGTAGTAATGTTATATTTTGCATTAGTCAGAAGTACACTGGAATATGCCTCACCAATTTGGAACCCGCAGTACAAACTGTATATTGATAGCATAGAAAACATTCAACACAAATTTATAAAATATCTTGCCTTCAAATTCAACAATATCTTTGGATGCACATTTCAAACTTTGCAACAAAGGAGAACAATAGCTGATGTAACATTTATACACAGAATTTTAAATAATAACATTGACTGTACCGAACTTCTTTCCCTAATTAATTTTAACATACCCTTAAGACGTACACGCCATACAGAATTATTCCACACGCTTAATTATAAAACAAATGCAGCAACTAATTCGCCAATTAACCGTGCTCTTCATATGTTAAATAATGTTTGTCTAAATTCTAATATCGACATTTTCTCCGATTCACTTCCCAAATTTAAAAAGAGCATCATGTCAGTAATGTAAATTGTTCAAGGCGCATACATACATACATCACCACTTCTCACATCCACAAACATACTCACACACTCACACACACACACACCCTCCCACAACGCACATCACCCGGTAAAAATTTAATACAAACAAGATACCTCAATGAAACATATCATAGGTACCTAACTTGAAATATACTTATTAACTGTAAACTTTTTTCACCAATGTAAATAATGTACTGTTTGTTTCTGTTAATAAATAAATAAATAAATAAATAAAATAAATATGAATCTACTTATTTGTATACAGGTTGTAACAGCACGTACTCGAAGGATTTTATCCACCGAATTCTGTGCATATTTAGAGTAAAAATGTAGATGTCATTGTGCTGTCCGATGATATATTTTTAAAAATAAACATATATTTCACGGATCTCGTGGATCCTCCCTTGTACTTTCCACTCCTTCCCTCTCTCCTCCCCGCTCCCCCGTACCGCTAATCCCCCTTCCACGTTACCTATATTCAGTCCCAGTACATTCAGTTTTCAAAAAGCTGCGTGCCACCTTGTATATTTTAGAACAACCTTTTTGTATATTTTAGAACCATCAATCAAATTTGGTACCTAAAACACGTGTATAACCATTTAAAATGCATATAATTCTTACTTACTTAGTACTTCAAGTAAATTCATTAATTAAAGAGTTTATTAGAAAATTGAATTTTCATTAAACAATCGATGGTTTTCAAAATGTCTTTCTCAAATAGTGACATTGTTGACAGTTTCGCAAGACTTTTTAATAATTAAAAAACTTTTCAGATGTATTTTCATGTGGTTGTAATAATCCAGAAACCTTCGCGGGGGTAGAAATAAGGTATTTTGAAAGTTTCAAAAATTTCCTATGCTTAAATAGCAGTACATAGACGTATTTACACTTATATACATATTTATAAGAAAGCATATTTTGATGTTTATATATATATCTTTAATATATAAAACAAAATCGGGTTAGTTACACCATTTATAACTCAAGAACGGCTGGACCGATTTTTATGATCCTTGATTTGTTGGATTTGTCTCCGCCTCGAATAGCAGAATAGCTATTAAAACATCGGAAAAATTCACGAAAAAAATAATTATGAAGAAAATTATTTTCCTCATACATTTTGTATGGAACGAATTCTCATATTTTGAAAGAGCTGCTGCAATATTGTTATAAGTGTAATATTGAGCAGTGAAAAACTTCAAATGTCAATGTGCTCATTGTTTTGCTTTTGTTCTTAAACATATTATAATGCTGCTTCTCTTTCTTACACACCAAATGTCAACAGTCGAAAATGAGGCAAACGATAAACGTATGTCTACACCCCTCCAAAGGAAAAAATACAATAATTTAATAATATATTATAATAAATCTCCCTCACATGTATAAATAAAATAAAACGCAATTCCCGTAAGCAAGTAGCAAAGTAAGACAATTAAATCCTTAAACATGGACAGTTCAATACATAACATTATACACATGGACATTCAAGTTAATTCAGCTAATAAGTTAACACAATAGTTATTGATTGTGAGGCGGTATGAAGTTTTTTCCCGGGTCAGCTAGTAGATAATAGATTTAAAAATCTCTATAATTTGATATAACCTAGTAGATAAATTAGTTTGCGGTTTTAAAAACAGAAAAACGGTTTTAAAAAAAGGCAATAGATGTCGGTTTCTTTGGATCAAAAACAAGTTTGTATATCATTGCTTATTCTACCTGCGTATTTATAACCTATCTAATTCATGATCGGATTTACCTTCAGATGATTCTCAGATATACAATTCTGGAATTCCAGAACCTGGGATAAGACATGATGGAGATGAAATCACGGGAACTAATTAACATCCTTAACTCGGGATTCAAAGGAACAGATGTTTTACAACCCACTACTTTCCTACCTTACCCCAACTCTAATGCTAAGGGCGGAAAGGTAAAGGGTTCAAGAGTAGAGGTGAAGGAAACTTCACAAGGGTCGAATAGATTTTTGGAATCTTTGTTCTCAAACATGCCGCCACTGGGCATTTTATAACTAAGGTTAATTTATTTGTTTAGACCTATTTAACCTATCAAATAAACCTTCTTCTTTCCTATGTCCTTCCTTTCCCTACTCCCTTTAGACTTACAACAAAACACATGTTCCCACTGACTTCGTGCAGTTGGGAACAATTGGGACACATATGATGGGGATTTGCTTCACATAAGCACAAAATAAAGGTGTGGGAGGGGGGAGGGGAAATCGGGAGGGTAGTTCGCGATATGGGGGAAGGGGGGAAGTATAGTGGGGAGAGGGAACGTGGAGGAGGTGGAGTGGGAACGCGAGAGGGGAAGGGGACGCGGGAGACCAAGGGTGAGGCGGAAGGGGAACGGGACGAATGGGATAGGACACACAGGGAGAAACAATTTCTTTATTAAATGGCATAGCAACGCATGCCGGGTACCAGCTAGTATAAAATAAATTAAAATAATAGAATCCTGTCAAATCTAACATACATATTGTTTTGAAGAGTTTTAATTTTCAATGTACACAATTTAAGTAACAAATGTACAATTTAAGTAACAAATGTACATTGAAAATTAAAACTCTTCAAAACAAAATGTTTAGAAATTGTTACATAGTTAATGCCTAAGAAATACAAAAAACTAACATACATAATTAGATTTGACAGGATTTACTACTTCATCTATTCCTACATTTGCAAGATCACACTTTTTATGTGAGCTTTTATAAAGCAGTTTTTATAGGTCAGATTCTTTATTTTTTCTGGGCTTATATAAAAATCTGAATATGTATATACCTACCTATAACAAAGTCGAGTTAGTTACACCATTTATAACTCAAGAACGGCTAGACCGATTTTTATGATTTTTGATTTTTTGGTTTTATCTCCGCCCCGAACAGCAAGAATAGCTATTAAAAAATATTAAGAAAATTATTTTCCTCATACATTTTTTATGGAAAAAATTCTCATCTTTTGAAAGAGTTGCAGCAATATTGTGATAAGTATAATATTGAAGTGTGAGTGAGTTCCAAAAATTCAAAAACGTCAAATGTCAATGCGCTGATTGTTTTGCTTTTGTTCTTAAACATATATTGCTGCCCTTTTTTTTACACACTATATGTCAATAGTCGAAAATGAAACAAACGGTGAACGTATGTCTGCACCCCCAAAAGGAAACATAGATACAATAATTTTAATAAATCTCCCTCACACGTATAAAGAAAATGAAACGCAATTCCCGCAAGTAAATGGAAAAGTAAGAAAATCACAAAAAATATAAATCCGTACGCAATGCCATCTCTGATATTGACAAAAACAAAACATGGACAGTTGCGCATAGCTAATAATTGGTTCATTGTGTAATTTTAAACTTAATAAAAAAACTGAATTTAATTCAGCCAATAAGTTAACTCAAGAGTTTAATTTACTCAAATGAATATCCACTCACAGTATTTAATGAATATTTCTGAGCGATCTAATTTTCAAAACTAAAATCTCATGATTTTAATTTACTTAGCAGTGATTTTGATAAACTAACTTCAACATTTGACCACATTTTGATCATCTGATTAACTCCCACTTTTATCACAGCTCCAGACTTGCTCGACATCTTCATCCCTTCATTACTCGCTCTCCTTCCCTTCCCCATCTCCGGCTGGTTGCGGTAGGTTCTGCAGAGCACGCTCATCCCTCTTGTCCCGCTGATGGATTGTAAGAGCTGCCACCAACCACCCTCAGTCGGGCGCTAAGTCGTTTACAAACAGTCTGGGTGTTTTTCTGGGTCGGAGATAAACTACCGCCCAAGTTTAGGGACTTTGGTTTAAAGTTTAAACCGACACAAAATACTGATAACTATTTGTTTACTGAATCTAGGCATTTGTTTTATAACACTACCCCTTACATTATTATTTGTCAATAGTGTTAACCCCTTAGGAATCGGGTGTGCTTTTTAGAAGGTCAAAATATTTCCGATTTGCAATAAAATTTAAATAATAAGAATATTTCTGAACATATTCGAAAACTATAAACTTTTTTTGAAAGGTGATAAAATACATTTACTAATGTTATTATCTTAATATATAATAATTAATTTTTATTAGAATAAGTTAACAATAATAATCTAAACGAAAATATGAAAGAGAACAAGACACAGAAAAACAGAAAAAAGACAATGGTCGCAACTGGGACTCGAACACAGACCTCTCCGTCTAACCGGGACGAGCGCGTTAACCAATTTCGCTATTGCCACCTTCTGTCAAACCGTCATATTTGTCAATCCCATATTTTAGAACTAACATTATTAAATTAAGAAAGTTTTTCTTATAAAAATTGAATATTCATTAAACTTTTATAAAAAGTCAATTCTTCCATATAAATAAATTCGGATATAATCTACCCGAGACGCTATCCAGGTTACAAAACCAATTCTTAGAATGATTGTTTCCAATGAAAAGGGTAGTTGCCCGTAATATGGAAAAAAAATAATTAGTTGATAATAATGTTAATTCTAAAATTTGAAAATATGAGATTGACAAATGTGACGGTTTGACAGAAGGTGGCAATAGCGAAATTGGTTAACGCACTCGTCCCGGTTAGACGGAGAGGTCTGGGTTCGAGTCCCAGTTGCGACCATTGTCTTTTTTTCTGTTTTTCTGTGTCTTGTTCTCTTTCATATTTTCGTTTAGATTATTATTGTTAACTTATTCTAATATGATATATTTCACTGATGGGAATAAACCTTCAAAAAAGTAATAAAAATAAAGTTTTTCTTATAAAAATTGAATTAATTTTTCTTTATTTGTCCATTATGCTTTCCTAAACCATTAATTCGATTACGATGGAACTTTGGTGATTTGGTGTGCCTTTGCCCGCAATGGTGTCAATGTAATAGTGAGCTCTGGCGTTATGAAGTTTGTATGAAAATTTTGTGGCGCGCGAGTTGTTTGAAAAATGAGTGTTTTCATACAGTTTAGCGGCAGCGATGGAAGGAAGGAGGGGGTTCAGGGGAGAGGGGAGGGGGGAGGGGAATGGGATGCGGGAGGGAAGGGGAAAGCGGAAGGGGTACGGGAAGCAAGCGAAATCGGAAAGGACGCGCAGGGAGAAACAATTTCTTTATTAAGTGGCATTGCAACGCGTGCCGGAAACTCGCTATTTAAAAACAAAAATACAATTCTATAATATTCATATTTTTAATACTAACTTAAAAAACTTAAAAAAGGCTCATCTCACGTTTTATATCTAAAATAACTGATAACAAAATAAAATTAAAACGCACTCATATTTTATTAGGCAAAAAAGTCATTATTACCTCCCGTTTTTGTCGTTTATAAAAAAAAATAATTAATAAAAAATTCTCGAAATTTTAAACATTTTTCACAAACTGCTATCAATGCAAACAATGGTTTCATAGAGGTGCACATAAAAAATTGTATGGTTAAATTCTACAATTGAATATAAAGCAAAGTTTTCTCTTTCTAACACTTTTAAGATCATATTTCTGACCTTTTCTTCTTAACGTTGTACCTACCTAGATCTCATCTTCATTTATTTACTTAGCAATATTTTCATGTTTTTTTAAACAAATTTATATCCTTGGTACTTTAAATTTCATTTAGAAAGAATATCATATTACAACTGACTTGTCACACATCGTTTGTGATTAAATTTACGTTTTCCAAGTTAGATAGGTATAATACTGGATAATTAAACGTTTCACAGACAAATGTACATACATTAACTGACAAATCCCCAATTAATTGAAACCATTTTCCAATAAATGGCAATTTTCTCCATCATGTTCAATAACATCCTTCATTTGAAATGCAATATTCTCTTGCAATATTTGTAAAATAACATTTGAAACTGACCCAATCCACCCAAAACGCATCTAACTTTAATTAACCTAACCTAATCTGACCGATAATAGCATAACCTAACTGGCGTTATTAATCCCTGCAAACCAAAGCATGACACAGCGGTTTAGGAAATGCCCCCATAATAAATGATTACAGATTCCTGCTTTACCGACTGTCGCCCATTCATCTAGGTACCTGAAAGCCGCGCAATATAGTGGTGACCGAAATCCAATATCCAACTACTGCGCTGTTCCAATATGTACCCAATAATTCCTCAACACTAATTAACGATAGCCGGGCTTTTGATACGCGAATCGGTTTGTGTTTTGTTTATGAAACCGTTTTATCTAAAATCGAGAATCGGAAAGATATATTATTTGTAAAAATGTCTGATGTTTTTTGAAGTGAGAACTTGTTTAGTACCGTTGTGATTTTAAACTGGATGAAACGAAAAAAGAGACAAACTTCTATAAAATTTAGCCTGCGAGAGACTGAAATAGTTTAACTGGTCTCCTCTTTTTGAAATGCTTCGTAGCATCCCCATTCTTGTCTATTTTAGTTTTCGGAAGGTTTTACTTCTACCGCGTATGAATTGCACACTCTGATTTTTTTGCAATAGCTCCACACAGAATGCTCTGAGGAAAATAACTTTTCAAAGGGCCTGTGTCGTCTATGGGGATGCTTTATGAAGGGTCTTTTAAAGGAAAAGAAATGGCGTTCCCAATGGGAGGGATGGATTTATCCGTCAATCCAGGTCACACTGATCCTAAGATTATTAACCACCCTTCATACTTTTTCTTTCTTAAAACATAGTATCTTTCCTTTCCTTAAAAATGCCCTGTACACAATTTTTTCACATTTTATGATCTTCGGCATATTATACTCAGTTGGTAGAGCTCTTGCCATGTCAGCAAAGGGCCCTGGGTTTAAGTCCCAGTGGAACCAATATCTTTTTGTGATTTTTTTGCCTCCAGATTTTCGATTGAGTTTAGCTAATATTGTCTTCATTTAATCAAATATTATATTTCCGTTTAGCTTTTGTATGAATGCGCCATTTACTCAAATATTAAACAGTAAAGGTCCCAGAACCGTACCTTGAAGTACGTCGAAATTACTTATCTTTGGTTTTAATTTAAGCCACCCATAAATAGCGTTCAAAAGCAATCAGCGACCACATTAAATAATACTTAAGCATCAGCTATCAGAGGCCTCGAGCACGTGTGGCGGTTTAGGGGTAATGATCCACCGCCCTTCTCATACGGAGTCAGTCAGGCGGCGAGTGTTTTACCTGAAACGTAATTTCCGGTTTCGCCTAAAAATCCTATCTTCTCCCTGTGGAAGGAACCTACCTGTATGATTAATGACACTGGCGTAATGTTATGGCACCAGCGATGTAAAATAAGCTAGAAGAATTTAAAAAATTACAAAGGCAACGTTATTTCAGAGCAAAGTTAATGAAATGGGTACCAAGTTGCTCTACCTCCGTTGAAAAAAGCTTTTGGATAAATTGGAAACAATTTGCAAAACCTTTAAAAAACAAAATGGCATATGGGATATTATCTTTTCTCGGAAGATTTTTTTCAATGTAGATGAGTGTTTCAGGCTGATAAAATTATTGCTTATAATAATTGTTACGCTTTGTGCTATGCATAAAAATCTTGTCTTAAACGTTAGTTTATCAATTAAAAACAATAATTAATATTTGACAAGTTAGTGTATTCCACCAAAAAATGTGGACATAATGTGTCTCGACGCCAATAGCGAGCGATTTAGCATTAACAATGCCTCTCTCACAAAAAATAAAGTTGGTTGCTTTCAGGTGGAAAAATGTAATAAGCAGTAATTGTTGAATGAAGCACTAGTATATATTGAATTATTTGGCGGGTATTAGATAAGCCGCCATAGCTCAGTGGTAGAGCTCCTGACAGGCAATCAGAGGGACACGGGTTCGAGTCCCGTTGGCGGCCAGTATCTTTTCTCGGAAGATTTTTTAAATATAGATGAGTGTTTCAGGCTGATAATTATTGCTTATAATAATTGTTACCCTTTGTGCTACGCATAAAAATCTTGTCTTAAACGTTAGTTTATCAATTAAAAATAATAATTAGGCATATGGGAGTTCATTGTAGTCATATTAGCGAAATGAGTTTACTTTTAAATCTGAATAAAACACAATGCAATTAATTTTCGGTTCAGTTTATCTAACACATTTGTAAACATTTATTTTCCTTTACCCACTGCGGCAGCGCAATTTAAAACTCATTTCTCTGATTGCTGAAGATTTTTTGGTGATCATTTTGAATATTTTCCGCCCACATTAAAAAAATCATAACTCCAAATTTTAATATGAAGACATACAAACTGATGATAGTGCTATATAGGCCAATCAATAAAGAGTTTGAGGTATGCAAAAATTCCTCCGTCGATGAAACTTTGCAGTTACGTGGAGTATCATTTAGGGATGACGAATGACAAAAGATCCAACAAAATATTTAACGGGAAGTTAGTTATTTTGAGCAAAAACTGAAAAAAAATTATAACTCTCGCTGGAAAAGTATTTCTTTCGAAAAATCTTCACATATTGTTAGTATTAATTTATATCCACCTGATTAAATAGAAATCCAACAATATTTTTGTAGGGAAAGAGTTTTTTTTAAAAGAGATTTGTTTTTTAATTCTATTGTTGCCGGGAAAATTCCTCCCTCCAATTTTTGGTCACGGAGTGCCTTTATATTGGTGTTTGCTTTATTTAATCAAAAGATCCAACATTTTTTTCTTTTGGAACATGCTTTTTTGATATCAGTGAAAAATATCGCTCCGGAAAAATCCTCCGTCCAATTTTTTTTCGTCAAGTTGTTAGGATAGCTATGTTAAAACGATTACTGCAAAGATCCAACAAAATTTTGAACGGCAACCTATTTTTTTTAATTAATTTAGATCGCACGCACACTTCACGTGACTTTAGTATGAACAGGTGCCCGCGGGGTAAGGAAAGGGGTGGGGAAGTCGCACAGGGGACAAGCGACTAGCGAGCCGATCGGCGCGGGATATAGCTGCCCGAGGGGTAAGCTGCGGCGGGGTGGGGTGGCAAGCCGACTTGATGTTTTTTGTGTTTTATGGGTGTCCGAAAGTGTGAAGAATGCATTGAATATTATACGTCAATGAAAGAATGAATGTTTTAAACAAATTTAAGATAATTAAAAGAGTTTTTTAATAATCGTAGAATTATATTAAATTTTACTAATGGTTTATATGTATTATGCGAAGTGCAATATAAAATAACTCAATGTCTATTTTTAAATAATTGTGGCATTGTAAATGAGGTTTTTTCGTAACTCAAATTCTCAATAGAAAGCAGCACAAACAGGCAATTCCGAAAGCGTTGTTAAAATCAATGAAATAGACGTAAGCTTCTGTATTCATTATAATTTTAAAATACTTATCTACGTAATACAATGTTATTTTAACCAATTAATTATTTTGACAAATGTCTATTTATTTGACCGAAAATTAGTTACTGTCGTTGAATAATAATATTAATTCTAAGACATTTACGTATCTACAAATGACAACAATTGGGATCAGTTTTCATTTTTATCGTTTTATTGTTGAATCAAAATATATTATAATATGAAAAAAGTTTAACATTTTACTAACATTACTTTGCGGAACTAACATCAAAGATCATTTACTAACTGACCATAAAAATAAAACAAAAATACAATAAAATAAGGTATAAAGGTTGGTTTTATTTTTGTTAATATAGAAATAGAAGATAGAAAAAATATAAAAATAGAACTACATTTTTAAAATACACATTTTTTTCACAATAAGATCATAAGAAATATTTTTATAGAATCTAGAATAATATTTAGTACCTATCTTCATTTAATATCTTTAATATTTATCTAGAATAATATCTAGAATCTAGATAAAACTAGTATATCTCTACGGATAAAACAAATAGCATGCCATTAATATAAAAAAAATTCTGTGTTTGAAAAAAGGTTTGTTGAATTAATTCGGATGAAACTATTAGGCTCCATACTTCGATTTTTTTGAAGTAGTTTTTTTCTCCTTATAAAAGCATTGATAACTCTAGAATTAATATACTGTTTTCTACACTTATTGTGCATAGATAAGTCGTTCACCCCTTCTATCGCTGTTGCGATTTTTTCGTCTCTTTTTAGACTACACTCATATATTTTAAAGACTTAAAGAAAGCCTTCGACAGCATTTCCCATGAAAAACTTGCGTTAAAATTAAAAGAAAACGGCATCGACCGCATAGCCCTAAAATGGATAGTGAGCTAATTAACAGAGAGACCTCAAGTAGTAAAATTAAACCAATCATTTAGTACATCTCTCACAAGTAAATTTGGCATCCCTCAAGGTACCGTCCTCGGACCATTATTATTTCTAATATAATATGTGAATGACATTTTCCAACAGGAAATTAAAGTTGAATTAATCTCTTATGCTGATGACATTGTTTTGTAATAAAAGGTCAAACATGGGAACCAGTTAACAAATTGGCGAATGAAGATATTACCTTCTTAAAATCATAGTTCGACAAAAACTTACTCACACATAATGCTAAAAAAACAACATATATCTTATTTTCCTTACAGAAAATAACTGATCATGAAGTTAATATTGTTATTCACGACATAAAATGTGATAATGTTCTCTGTAAACAACATAATCCTATTTGTAGATACTGTAGAAATTAAATATCTCGGTGTGATCATTGATCAAAACCTGAAGTGGAATAGTCACATTTCAGAGGTAGTGAAAAGAATAAGGACATGTATATCTATATTTGTTAGGTTAAGAAATGTAAAAAAAAACGTCGAATTGATAACCTCCTCCTTTTCAAAGTCGTTTAAAAATAATGAAAAATGTGTACTATGCCCTTGTTCATTCTTTACTTATCTACGGAATTATAGGTTGGGGAGGACCTTACAAAAACAATCTAAACTCAGTAAAGTTTCGCAAAGAATCATCATTAAAGTTATATTTAAAAAAAATCTACCTTTTCAACAGAATCACTTTTTAAATTGTTTCCAGTGCCAAATGTCAATGAATTCAAGCAAGTTTCCATTATAAAAATGTGTAAAGAAAAAAATAACAAAGATAATCAAGAATTTTACAAAGTAATGAGAAATGGAAACCAATTTATTACGCCTTATTTTAAAACAACTCAAATGCAAAATCATTATATTTTCCAAACTATAAAATACTGTAATAACCTCCTTTCTGAATTACGCTGTATCATCAACCAATCAGAACAAATAAATAAAATTAAACAATTTTTCAAAAATAATTTACAGTAAATAAACAAAAATTTTAACAAAACAAAAAACGACTTAAAAAAATGCACTAAAAAGTAAAAAAAATATTTCGTACGATTGTTATTTTTGGAGTCGGTGTCAGCCAAGGTAACTACATACATAGGTAGTTAGTTATAGGTGAGATGTGGAGACCTTGGCTGACACCGACTCCAAAAATAACAATCGTACGAAATAATTTTTTTTCTTTTTAGTGAATTTTTTGAAGTCGTTTTGTTTTATTAAATTTTTTTTATTTTTAGTGACGAGCGTGCGTAAATAAGTTTCACTTCATTAAAAGAATCATCGAAATCTGTTGGCTTAATATTGAGTTATTCGTCCATTTGTCACGCACATACTTATTGCAAATTTAAACATATATGGTTTTCTCATAGATCCCATTGTCAGAACTAGACCAAATTAAAATGGGAATACACGGAAAGCACCAGCTTTCTTATAAAAAAAGAATCATCAATATTGGTTCACCCAATCGAAAGTTCTGAGGTAACAAACATAAAAAAATAAAAATAAACCGTCGAATTTTCACTCCGATATTTGTTTATACTTTATATAAGTAAAAAAAAATACAAAAAAACATTAAAATTACAATGCATTTTAGAAATTTTATTTTCTACAAAATTGACATCAATAATGTTTTTACAAAATTGTACTGGAAAAGAGATACGCACAAAAAACCAAACCATGTAGAGCAATTTACCTGTTTTTATTAAATTACACATATATTTACGACTGCATATCTCGATATTTATTAGCGACAGAAGAAAACTTTTTTGACAAAAATTGTAGGTATGTTCTACTAAAATTGTACCGCTAATTTAGCCGAAATTTTTATTGGGAACGAGATATTTGAGGAAATCTAGATTTTGGCTCGATTTCGGCTAGTTTTTTCAAAATGGCGGTGAAAGCTCAAGTGACCCAAGGACGAAAACTCAGATTTTTCATCAGGAGATGAGTATATAAGACATATAAAAAAATTGGGACTACCGGAATAATTCCGATCGCGAGCCCTTTTTTTGCGCTAATTGCACTGGCCTAATATTATTATAACTTAGAACCTAAGTAAGAATCGTGGCTCCCTTATCAGGCCCAAGAGCCTTCTCTTTTCTGATAAGGTATAACATGACTAATAACGACCTTTATTATAATATTTTGTAAAATATATGTGTAACTGGTGTTTTATATTACAATTAAAAAAAATAAAAATAAAATGATTTTGAGCCCTCGTTCTTTAACAATAACTACACAAATTATCAGCCATAGCGCAAATGAAATAACTAAACTAAAAACACAACACTGACAAACGAAGCGTTGTCAATCAACCAAATCACCAAATGCCCTTCGTTAATTTTACACAGCAGACACAGTCTACGCGGCCGTGTCACCAGTCCCGAATGCGACTTGCCCCACCCCTTTCCTTACCCCGCGGGCACCTGTTCATACCAAAGTCACGTGAAGTGTGCGTGCGATCTAAATTAATTAAAAAAAATAGGTTGCCGTTCAAAATTTTGTTGGATCTTTGCAGTAATCGTTTTAACATAGCTATCCTAACAACTTGACGAAAAAAAATTGGACGGAGGATTTTTCCGGAGCGATATTTTTCACTGATATCAAAAAAGCATGTTCCAAAAGAAAAAAATGTTGGATCTTTTGATTAAATAAAGCAAACACCAATATAAAGGCACTCCGTGACCAAAAATTGGAGGGAGGAATTTTCCCGGCAACAATAGAATTAAAAAACAAATCTCTTTTAAAAAAAACACTTTCCCTACAAAAATATTGTTGGATTTCTATTTAATCAGGTGGATATAAATTAATACTAACAATATGTGAAGATTTTTCGAAAGAAATACTTTTCCAGCGAGAGTTATAATTTTTTTTCAGTTTTTGCTCAAAATAACTAACTTCCCGTTAAATATTTTGTTGGATCTTTTGTCATTCGTCATCCCTAAATGATACTCCACGTAACTGCAAAGTTTCATCGACGGAGGAATTAATGTTTAGGTTAGCCTCATTTTGAGCCTTTATTGACTGGTCTAATATAGCCAACAAATTCACCTATCTTTTGAGGATTATCATATTTTCGTAGGATGTAAAAAAAACAATATAATAAAATCTTAAACTTCTACTTAATTACTTACAAATAAGGGAAAATTTGCCAAAATTGGCAGCAAAGAAATCCGAGGTATTTTAAATAGTGTCATAGTGCGATAAAAAGCGCTACAGTGGTTAAACGAACGACATGAAGGGTGAACATATAAAAAAAATATATTTGATTAAATAAATTATAAGGTAAGTGTAAGGAGATTCATTTAAACCACTTTTTTAATATATGTCAGTATTTGCTAGATTATTAATAATATTGCAGTCAGTACCTTAAATTAGTAAGATAGAGTCGTCTGCAAAGATATTAAATTTCGGTTTAGATTTCATATCAATATGTAATTTACACCGCATGAAAAACAGTGATGGTCCCAGGACTGTACCTTGAGGTATGCCGAAATTACTTATCTTTGATTTTAATTTATCGTTTTAAGTTCTACTTATGATTTATTACTAGGACAATCTTTGATGTTATAAATCATCGGTTTGGAGCAACCTCCACGTGGGAAGGGTTCGGAACTCGACTAACTGACGGGGGAAAATTCAAGTTCGAAGTCGAAACTAGAAAACGGAAATGTGTTTTCACATTGACGAGTGACAAGTTCAGGAGTTGGATCTGATTAAGTATCAAGTATTGAATGATATGTTGGAGTTTATGCTTTACCTTTAATATTCAATGGATTCGAGAATCACAAATAGAGTTCCGTACGCTTCGGAAGTTTGTAAGGAAACTGAATATAGCATATTATTAATATCGTAGTCAACAACACAGGGAGCGTGCTGTCGACATTTCATCTCGTTCTTCTAAGTTTTTAGCATGTGACTTCAACAATAGAGAGCGTGCTGTCAACTTTTCATTTCGTAAACTCAATGTAACAACTGTGCGAATAAGTCAAGTGTGAAAAAGACGCCTAGAGAGAGCGAGAAAAAAGGACAATACAAAAGTGTGAAGGGTTGTCAAAAGTGTAAAATATTGTCCAATCCATCTTTTTCAACAATTATGTTACCCGGGATGCCAACCTTGTGTTAATTTCAGACTCTTGAAGATTATTAACAAAAATTCAAACTTTGGTAGTGTGTCTATCTGTAGACTCTGGAACTCAGATTTGGTTTGAATTTAAGTACTATTTTCAAAATTGGAACTCGTTGTAATAAAACGATAAATTGATGAAGTATCTACCTATAATATAAAATTTTTTGATCAGATTTTTTTTTGTATGAATTTATTTAGCACTTAAGTCTGTGTTAGGCAGAGAGGACGGACTGCCAAACATCCCGGTCTTGGCACACACTCCTCATTCATTCATTGCCTCATTCACATTCAAATTTCGTTTCATACATAATCTTCTGTTATACTGAATCTTGACTCTTGACATGGCCCGACTCAGTATCAGATTCACTTGATCGTGCCATATCTTCCTCGGATGTTCCTGACTTCTTCTACCATTAACATAAATATTTTCCTTACACTCCTTTCTTCGTTTATTCGCTCTATACGACTGAGCGTTACTTTCCTAATCTTACTCATTACGCTTATATGCTTTGCGGGTCTCCACATTTCTCATTCGATCATACAACGCGTGATGTACATACAAGGGATCTCATTTCTACAGCATTCAGTCTACTTTCATCCTTCCTCTTCCAGTTACATGCCTCACTGCCACACATTTGGGTAGGCATAACTCCATTGTGGACGTCTAGCTTTGCTTGTTTGGATAGTTTTTTTGTTAGCGATAACCGCGTTCAGTCCTCCATTAATTGAGTTACCTGCACTTACCAATCTTTCAATATCTCTATCAGCCTTCCCATCTCTCGTAAACATACTTCCCATATACACAAACTCACCCACCAAATCTTACAAGTATTCGTCAATCACAAATATATTCGAACACACTGTTTTCGAACCCTCTCTTTCAAACACCATGACTACAGACATACACATTTTGATCATTAATCCTTCATGCTGTAATGAGGTGTCCCCCACACTTGGCTTTTTACTCCAATTGTGATGAACCCTACCTAGCTGATTTACTTTTCTAAGCTTCTACCTCGTAGTTTAAATCTCGTAGCTCCTGTCTCGTAGCCACGCTCATAATTCTACCCTTATGTCCTACTGATCACATCACTAGGTATGATGGCCTGACTCAACCCTCCTTTCGGTTTATTTCTACCTCAGGCTCGTGATTTCTAAACCCCTATACCTTATAATCTAGCTAAACCTACCCTATCTTCTTAAATCCCTGCGATTTTCTCACAGTAATCAAGATTTAAGATTTTTGTTCACATTATTTCTATAATCTGCGTTGTGTAATTTTTTTGTTTTAGATTTTACATCTGTTTGCATACTTAATATGCACACATATGTAGAGAAGATAATGTATTACGTGTGGTAACCCATAGATTCTTTTAGAGAAAGGGTGAGAATTTTCCGATCAATTTATTTATTATTATTTTAGAATATTTAACCGAGTTTGATAAACTACCCCCGCCCTAAACCTTGTGTCTATTTGATTTCCATAGGAATTTAGTGTGTTTATTTAATTCTTCCTATCACCGCTGATACATCGATAACATAAACAACAGTTAATAAATTAAACATTTCAAGAAAGCAAACCTTACCTTAGGATGATCGAACTCGAAGGTCCAGTTTTCTCAATTGAAGTCCTTGTCTGCAACTTCTCCTAACATAATGTGTTTGTAGTCATAGTTAGTGCTATTGGTTAGTATTCGCAAAATTGTTGAAAGAGCAGGAATGGAGGGATATGGGGAGGGGATAATATGTTTGCTTAAAAAGTCGGCACCTCCGCTAACCAAGTGAAAACCGATGAACAACAATTCCAAACCGGATTCTCCCAAGTACGTTTGCTAAGCTTATCCTTAAGTCCGAGTTTTACTCTCTTCGACGAGCGTCTCTTGTTACGAAAGGGACTCTTCACGCCAGATGGGGGAATACCAAGTCTTCATGCCGTTTTTCTGCCTCACTCCGACTTCCATCTCCGCCGGATTGAATTTAACTCTACTGAGTCTAGAAGGGGTATTTCATGTCTTCCCTTATCATGCCTCTATCCGTTAAATGTGGCGTAAGCTTGTGACGGGCAGATCCTTCCTCCCACGTAACCGACCCAGCGTTACATTCCACCTCTGACTAGCTGACATAAAACTCACCTCGTGAACCTTATGTTTGCTTTCAGGTTCGACAAGACTCACGGTATGCAAATAACCTGTGGCTTTAATGCCGCGTCAGCGTACTGTCCGCATACGTCCTTCCTCTTCCCCGCATGCCCACCTCGACAATACCGCCACAAGATCAAAGCCGTCCGTTCGAGAAAGGTTGACACTTACATTTCCAGATGGCTCATACCTACATACAGAAGCCTTGAAGTTTACGTTCGAAGACAGGTTAGGATTCAGGACTGTATGAGTATTTGAACACCAGTGTTGTTTAAATGAGGTCACTAGCTCCTCGTGTGTTAGGTATTTAGGATAATGGGTATTTATGGGTTCTTGGATACCTACTTCCTATAAGAAAGATTTAAAAATGAGATAAATCAAGTCGACATTGAATCAATGACCTCCTGAATAATTGTGATGTGCTCTCTTAGAGTTTGAAGCTAGTCGCAGTACTTTACTTTGCGAAATTTTTGCATGCTGAATCAATGCTACCTATTGGCGATCGCTCTAGTAAAATCAAGTCGTTTAGAATTGAGTGAATTTAACGTCAATGTCGCCTTCACATATTGACCGCAGATTTCATCTCAAGCTATAATTGATAAACTTGTCCCTGACGTTAAGTTTTGTTTTGTTTATTCGTTAATGAATTTAGGTGACTGGGTCAATGGATGGCCTTGAACTCAAATCGAAATTTTTGTACACTATCGAAGGTCATATAACCATACCCTAATCGTGCTAGTGAAAAGAAACAATAGGTATTTATCTTACAAATACGCTAAGATACCAAAATTGGTTTAGTGATGCGTTTCTATCTAATTATGTGTTAAGTATTTGTTTAGCAACATTTCATTCTGTATGGGAGGTGTGACATGCGAATGCTAATAAATTGGTTAGTTATTTATTTACCCTTACTTGGCATTACGTCCATCAGTGTCAGGATATCCACAGGAACCTGTAAAAGCTTAAATATTGTAAGGACTCACCAAGCTCTAATGTCTTAATTTCAGCTCCACCGGGTTACTATCATCGGCGAGAAACTTATTAGAGCATCCAGACTACCTGTGTAACTATCGCACTTTTATTTCGACTTCCCACTTTTAACGATTTAATCCTACAAGATCCGGAACTCATCTCCTCCCTTTCTCCTTTGAATAGATCTCTGATGTAAAAAATCCTCACGTTTTCCTTTAATATCTGCCGTTATTATTGGAGAAGAACGATCCTATCTAATTATGTGTTAAGTATTTTCCAGATTTCGGATCAATTATTATTATTGCGTTGTCACCTAACGATAATTAATATCTCGTAATAAAATTTCCAACTTTCGACCTAAACGTAAATTTTTTTATTTAATGAAACTTATTAGACTGTAATTTTCTTTATATAACCTCGGACTAAATAACTCTATTTTAACCTACATAGTACAAATTTAAAGCAATTCAAACACACTATATTAAACTCCTCCCGCATTGAATTTGTAATTAATTAATTAATTATTAGATTTTATTGAATCGGAAATTATTGCAAACACTGATTTTAGATTTATTATAAGATCATACACTCCGTTAAATTGCACGATTAACCCTATCCGGGCACTTCACTCCCTGTTTTATCAAAGTATAAACTGATTGTAGACTCTATTTTTCCACTGTATTTTTAAAGTATAAAACTGACTCTAGACTCTATTAATTAATCACCAGGGTAATTCTCACAACATGCGCGACGTTTTAATCAACCTTGCCAGTTGTCGAAGGACCCCTTTTTATTTTAATGATAAGTTGAATTTATAAATAGATATATTATTATTCAATGCTGTTATAAAATTCTTTAAACACTGTTGTTTCTTTTTAAATTCGCTACACTATATAAACTTTTTATTTTAATGACAAGTTGAATTTATAAATAAATATATTATTATTCACTGCTGTTATAAAATTCTTTAAACACTGTTGATTTTCTTTAAATTCGCTACACTATATAAACTTTTTATTTTAATGACAAGTTGAATTTATTGTAAAACTATATAAAACACTTTATTTAATTTTCAACACTCCACAGATTTAATCACGACCGTAATTTTTATAAGTCCCAGAATTCCCACTCCGAATTTTTCTAAGTCTCAAAATTTTACAACACTTAAGAAATTTTCAACTAATAACCGTTTTAGACGCTACGTCACGTAACTTCCACGTTTTAACCCGACGATTGGTCCCCGACGACTCCTTCCCGACAACTCACACCGAAAACTGACCTCGATTCTTCTAAGTCCTCAGTTTTATATGTACCTCCAGGATTAGAACATCTTAATTACGCGTTCATTGATTTTCTAATTCAAACTCTAACAACTCGAGATTTCATATATCAATTCTGTTATTTTCGTGTCAACGTGTTAAGTCCGGCCCCTTTGATTTTAGAAATCTTCTGTCTCTTACGTAAATTGTTCCAGTGTCGAACCTACCATTATGTCAAATTTTGCCCCGTCGTTCCTTTGTCTTCAGGTCTTACAAATTTAACTAAAATATCATGATTTTTGTGTCCTTTTTTCTCTCAATATATAATAGGTACGTCTTCAATAAACTGTATATAATTCTCAATTTGGTTTATCGCTACCAGAACACGAACAAACTCATGTCGAAATCTTCACTATGCTTTTCCCAACATTCATTTTCCTAAATTTCCCCACATTTTCATGTTTCTTATATGAATCAATTCAATTTTAGGCTGTATTGTCTCTACTTATGTCGTAGACTTGAATTTTCTTATTTTCTTCAATTATATTTTATATACGACGTTATTTTTATGATTCCTCTGCTTCATTCTTATGTCATTGTCCATAACTATATGATTAGTTATATTCCAAGCCAAATTTACTGTTTTCATCAATACTTCTGAATTTTCATGAGTTTTCCTTACGGAATCGTCTTTAAACTGTCTTTACTTCATTCTTTACCATCATTTGCATAATTTCCAATGCTTATCTTCTCTTAGAAAACTTCACCTTCTAGTCATAAATATTCAATCTGCTATTTTTTCATAATTTTCATAGAAGAAAATTCCAATTTGACTCTGGGATATGTGTCTGGTTAATTGCTTCCTATAAAACGTATAAAATTGTGTCTCGTTTCATCTCAAAAACCCATAAAGTATCATCGTTGACATATGTTGATATTTTCGATTTCTACGTACTGGATCGTAAATAATAAATTAATATTAACTCGTTAAATTTAATCTCTTTTATCTTATCCAAATATTGCATAAGTTCCATGTTAACTTTTATTGCCCCAAAAGCAATAAAGACTATCATAATCACCCAAAACCATGTCGGAAATATTATTGTTTAAACAACAAAATCGTGTGTGAGCTCGACAACCTTTTTTTACATCAATTGCCTCAGCAATTTGTTCTATCGTCTATAGTATTTTCTCATAGCAAATGACGTAAAACGATCCCTTCCTTTGAATTAATCTAACGTAATATAACTAGAATAACCATCCTATTTCAAATATATAACGATATCTATTTAAACTCGTCTGAAAACGCAAAATTAAGTCGAAATCTTATATTGTTCAATAAATACTTCCGTTTAAATGTCCGTTTTTTTTTTATTAGATTTTCTTTTCAAATCGTTTTCCCTGACCGTATTGCTTCATTTAAAAGTGACATTCCTAATTTCCATCGTTTTTCTTTCTTTTAAATATCAAACGTACGTTTTCCTCTGAATCTGGCCTCCTTTTGTTCTTCACGTTCTCGTTATGTAATTGAGTATCCCTACAGTAGCTTTTCCCACGTTTTCCAGGTCTTTTCTTTAATCTTCCGTTCATTATTTTTCCTTGCTATTTTATTGCATCATTCTTTCAACATAATATGGATTTATTTGTTCGTTAACTGCGGTTGTCGATTCCTCTGTTGCACTCAATATTTACCTTTAAAATTAGGGTCATTGTACCAAATGCACCGAACGTGGGATTGTGTTTATCTTAAAGCGTATTGATCTCTCGGGTTGATGATGATTTTTACCCCATAAATCTCAGACTAATGGTCTAGTCCAAAGTCCATCTCTTTGTCTTGAAAAAAGGTAACCTCCCCCTTCTCTGATTGGTAGATCAATCTTAAGTGTTTATAATTGGATCCCTCTGTGTTCTATTTATCAAAACTTGACATTAATTTAATAATTATAGATCTCTGCAGTCTCCATGGCCCAATCAAACTTAATCAGCTAGATGTCGCTAGTGTGTTGATTTCGTTATAATTCTGAATTATTATTTATTCATTCGTAAGGTGGAAGCTACTATATTTTCGTATCCACTGCGATTCATCACAATGCATATTTCGTCCACCCTACACACGCGAGAGAATGTAGATCTTACGTACTGTTAGAAATCAGCACCGCATCATCGCTTACAACAGGCATCATACTTTCAGAATACTCAATTCCGCACCCAATCCCTATTATTAAATTTTTTGTATAAAATTCTACATGTGCAGATTGAATAACCACGGTGGCACTACGCAGCCTTGCTTGCTTTGGTTTTGTTGCAGATCGATCAAATAATTGTTATGAAGCTTTCAGCATGATATTTAGAAATTGATGTATCGCGTGTACACGGATAATTTGTAGACGATCACTATGTATGTTTCTGGAAAATGTTGTTAATAGTAGTAAGTAGTAAAAGTAATCCAGAACTATTGGGAAAAAATCAATTTAAAGTTCGAGCGAGTTCACACGTTTTTGTAAACACGCACCCGATTGTCCGAAAGTACATAATTTGTTTTTTTTTTCAACAAAGGTGGTTGAACACTTGAGGTGCCTAAATTGTGTAGGTTTTTCAGAATTTGAAACGTACCTAATATATAAAGATCACTGGTTTAATAAATCTTCGGGGATAGTACTACATAGAAATTTAAAGCTCTAATGGAATCACATTTGGAGAGAAGAAAGGACTAACTTATTTGGTTTAGCACAATAAAATGTACTTATTTTTAGTTTTTTTTAAATTAATTATTATTCAATCAATTGATATTATTTGGATATATTTGGTAGCCGTCTTTTGAAAAAGCTTCCCATAAAAAACTCCCATAAGCTCCCATACAAAGTTCCTCCCATACAAAACGCCAATTTCATACGTAAGGACCTAATATTATGAATTTTTGCGGAAACTTTTCTGGATAATGCAACCACGTAATATGTAATTACTTTAAAATAATATGTATAATTGTTGGTTTCTCTAATAAACCAAAAAAAATAAATTATAAATGTAAGTTTAAGAGCCTTCCCACTGCAGGGAGACAACGCTTTGCAGGTCAGTGCATTTTTTGATATATATTTTTGGGTTCCATGACAGTTCATCCTGCGACAATTCATTCGGCGACAGTTCATCCGGCGACAATTCATCCGGCCTGATCATTTAGAAGATTTTTTCTTCAAGTAAGTATGCAAATAGGATATATGGCCGTACAACCAAAATCGATATACTTATATCTGAAGGCATCTTGAGTGAAAATCCGCTGTAACCTAACCTAACCTAACCTAACAAATCAATTCACCCTAAAAAGATGGTGTTAATTTCAGATAAAAAACGTTATATTATATGCAAGTAGGAATCTTTACGGTTTTTTGCTAAGCCGACTGCACGTATAAGTATGTCGTATTTTGTTATTCACGCATGCTTCTTCGGAGAGTCGAAATTATTAATAGTGAAAATATTTTTACAGCGGATTTCCACTCAAGATGTTTTCAGATATAAGTATATCGATTTTGGTTGTACGGCCGTATATCCTCTTTGCATACTTACTTGAAGAAAAAATCTTCTAAATGATCAGGAAGGATGAATTGTCGCCGGATGAATTGTCGGCCGGATGAACTGTTGGCAGGATGAACTGTCGGCAGGATGAACTGTCGCCGGATGAACTATCGCAGGATGAATTGTCGCCAGACGAATTGTCGGGTCACCATATTTTTGTAATAAATGATTACAATTTTTGAGATAATTACGTCGTGGATTCAATTCCTTTCAATACTTTTAAGAGTATAATAACCGTTAAGTTTGGGGCTATTTACACGCCCCAAGCTTATACAATAATAATAATATTACAATGTAACGATGATTAACAATGAACTCCAAGGGATCGGTTTAAATGCCTTGTTACCCAACTTTCAACCTAACTAATAACACTTTCCAACTAGTTAAGTATGTATGTTACAAGTTACCCGATAGGCCATTTTAATGAGTGTAAGTTTGTTATGAGTTATCAGCGTTATAGCTATTCAATTAAGGCAATGTTACATTCACAAGTTGTGAAGTTAAGCACTCCATGTGCGGGGGGCCGTGGCGGTGTGGGTGTGCGGCCTAATAATCCCCTTACTTAATAAACCTATTTTATGTCGCACAAACTATAATACGGAAAAATGCAGGGTCGGAATGGTAACCCAATAATGGACATAAACAATTTTTGAAGTGAAATTTCTTAAGCCCCGTTGTGATTTGAAATAAAAAATATTCTTGGCACTCATAAATTTTAATGTGCCAGCCAGAACACAAGGTCAGTACTACCGTTTTATTGTGGCAATACCACGACCATGTCCCATTTCAATATACCACTACACAGAATTCAAAACTTAGGCAATATGTATTCGCATACAGATATATGGAATGTGTCGCTGATAAAATATAAGCATAAGCATGAAATAATAAAACGTTTATTCTCTTTAAATTAAGTTATTTGCAAATATTATATGTACATATATTTTTTCATGGTTACAATATTGTAATATTTAAATATCGTAGCATTTATTTTCATTTTGTCATTTGAAAATCTACGTATGTCTTTCTTAACTATTTATTACTATTTTACAAGCTCTCTAGAGCTGTATTTTTCAGGTTGTTGCTATACACTATGTTATATATTATGTAAAAGCCGAAAGGCGTTAATATTATAGATAAATAAATAAATTCGGATGAACCGGAAGTGAGCCACTAAAATTTATTATTTGACGATCCTCGGTTCTAAAATATTGCGGTAAATTAACGACTACGCGTGAGCCTCCGATAGCGCAGCGGTATAAAACGCCTGACTCTCATCGCCCAGAGAGACATCCAGCGAACGGAGGTTCGAAACCTACCGAATCCAAAAAAATAAACATTTTTATTTTTGTAAAATCAAAACCTAATCTTCAAAACCACTTTAAAATAAACAGGCAAAGAAAAAGAAAGCGACATCTAGCGACTTTATAGTTTGCACACTCTGATTTTTTTTTAAATTTTCAATATTCAGCGATGTATGGTGTCCACTAATTTAATAATTTTATACACGAATGTAAATGTATTTATGTGTGTTGGTTCCTGGGTGTTACTTCCCAGGTATCCCCCTTGTTTTTTACATTAGCTTCAAACAGGAGACTCTGAAGAGATTAATTCTCCTCAGGGCCTATGTCATCTTTGGGGTTGCTATGTGAAGGTTCTTTTTAGGGAAGGAAGGAAAGTAAGTTCTGGAAAGGAAAAGGGTATTTATTAGGGGTGAATATGAATCTTAAGGTCTGTGTGTCCAGGAGTGTTGGACATAAGAATCCATCCCTCCCACTGTGGTGCAAGGCGATGTTCCGAGAGAGTAAGGCTGAAGAAGTCAAAGGGACTCCTTCAACCACTCTCTCCAGATCTGGCCTGCCATGCAGCTTGGTGGGCAGATGCATCCGCCGATAAGACCCAGACAAATCTCATCCCATGAACCCGGGCACCCCTGCTAACTCACCAAACGTAGTGAACCACTTGGGGTGACATATAGCAGAGGAGTTGGTTATCCAATAAATGGTTCTCGGGGCGGCGGTATCCATACCCGATAGTCCTTTACATTTTATGTGCCATACATGGGTAACCTCTTAATTTAATGTCTAGGATAGGCATAATGTGCCATTTATGAGTAAACTCAAACTGGATACCGCAAAAACTGACAAAACGCAACGGAAAAAGTAACAAAATGGGTATCGCAAAAACTGACGAGTAACATTTTAGATGAAAGAAATAGGAGAAACTCCAAGAACGCTTTTTTTGTAACCGTTCATGCATTATACACAAACGACGATAGACGACCCTTTTCTGAAATATTTTTTAACTGACAACTGTTGAGACACTTAAAAACAACACATAACTATCTATGGCATCTATGCTAATGACATATGTTGAAGAACGTTGAAACAAATGTAAAATAAACATGTAAAATCATAAATATATACCACAATTTTCAAGTATATTACTTCTTTTGTCTGCAGTTGATATACCGTCAGTAATTTAATTTGGGCCTAATCATCACGGGCCTAGAGAGATATGAGGCAGTCCACCTCTGGACACTGGGCGATAGCGGAACCGCCCAGAACTAACTTCCAGCCAGAGTTGTGAAACTTTGACAATATGACAGAATAGTTTTGGCCCTAGTTCGCATGAGCCAGGGGGGAAGGTGGTGTTACCTTAATTGAATTGGTCTTGTTTATTTGCTTATTTTTGGACTTTCCTATATAATTTGCAGGTATACGTTCTTCTATATGCGACAAATATTACTACAAACTTTCGTCTGAGTTTAAGTTGCGTTACCGAGTTAGAAAATAAATTATATGAAAATTACTTCAAAGAAAAAAATCGCAAAGCATCGGTAAGGCCGATCTTTGGGAAGTTTTGAATCCTGCTCGGAAAAACTGTAACAGAAACTCTTGAATCCCTCCGAAAGTTATTAATTCATCGTCTAGAAAAATAAAATCTGTTGCTAACTGCTAAATATATAGTTGAAAAACATTTTATAAAACTTTCAAACCGTTTTACGTAAAATATTTTAATTGTCAGGTACTGTTTCTATTTTATTTTATTTGGAAAACGAACAGTTACAATCTTACTAATATTATAAATGCGAAAGTTTGTATGGATGGTTGGTTGGTTGGTTGGATGGTTGGTTGGATAGTCCTTACTCTTTCACGCAATAAATATCGAATGGAATTTATAAATTCTTTCACTAATCGAAAGCTACGTTATTTGCAAGTAACAGGGGCTATATATATTTGTAAGCTCTTGCGTTATGAATAAGCTGTGGCGTTATGAAATTATCTATTATACGTTTATTGGCAAAGCGTGTTACCAAGTAAATGTTTGAAGTGGGCTGTCAATATTATTTCTTTGTTAGCGAAAATTCAAATATTAGTATTCTAATATGACTATTTAGTGTAGGTAGATACAAATATAAAATAGGTAGGTACTTATCTACATTTTGACCTAAGCCAACAGCTATTCTAATATTATAATAGGAGCCAAAGAGTGAATATTAACGATACTCTAAGCGATCCAGCTGATATTAACTTTGGTGTACCTCAAGGAAGCACTCTAGGACCAATTTTATTCAATATCTATATAAATGAATTATGTAACAGTTCATTTGCCGATCACATCATCACTTTTGCCGATGACACAGTATTATTATTTGAAGGCAAAAATTGGAATGAAGTTCATTATAATTCAGAAATTGGTATTAACAAGGTAAAACAATGGCTAGACAATAATCTTCTCACTCTTAACACTGACAAAACTAAATTCATCCGCTTCAGTGCAACTCAAGCGGGACAACCAAGAGAAACTCAAAGAATTACTATACACCATTGCAATGACCCAAACACTTGCAATTGCAATACCTTAGAATATGTGGATAGCATAAAATATCTAGGAGTTATGGTCGACAAGAATCTGAGATGGAATGAACATATCGACTCAATTGCTACAAAGGTCAGAAAACTCACGCATCTTTTCATGTCTATAAGAAATATTCTCTGCACAAAAGACCTGAAAGTAATGTACTATGCCATGTGTAACTCGTTACTTGAATATGCATCTTTAGGGTGGGGAGGATGTACCAAATCAATACTGGACCCCTTATCCAAAGCACAGAAATCTCTACTAAGGGTCATCCTAAAAAAACCTTTTAGATACCCCAGTAATGATTTATTCAAAGAGATAGGAGTTCTGGATGTGAGGCAACTATTCATAAGAAAAGTTATATTATACACACAAAAATATCGTCACCTCTTCCCATCCGTAGAACACTATCACAACACCCGACACGCAGGGAGGAATCCAATTGTTCCACTTACTACTATGACATCCCTTTCTCAAAGACAATATTCTTACCTAGGTCCAAAAATGTTCAACCTTATACCCGGTTCTTGGAAATTGAAAAGTGCAAGCGTCCTGCGTAAATTAGTCAATGATTGGATTCTGAACTTAGGGAGAGTCGAAAGTGAACGTATGCTATTTAACTGATAAGCAAAATTACCTAACTTTCCTGTTCACTAGACTAAAATTCCTAAAACACTTCATTTAGTTCTGATTTTGCTTCGCAATGTTTCGACATCCTTTTTGATGTTTTTATACCTGGGATTTATGGTTTTGCGCCCCTGAACTTGAAGCCTGTCTGCTGCATGTACTCGTAGGTACATCACTGCTGTAAGGCACGTCACATGCACGTCGCGTACTACTCTGTGTTGAACTTGGTACCTTACAGCGGTAATGATTTATGATTTAAAATAAATAAACAATATACAACACAACATGTATGACCTACGAAGTATTGTACCAATTTCACCAAAGTAGCACTAAATCAGGTACTATTTACTTATATTCATAGTTTCTGTTTCATAGTTTATATTTCTATCTATATTTATAGTCATTGTTTTTATATTTTAACAGGATTAGTTGAAGACATGAGCGCGGTGTATATTCGTATTGTCGTATAATGTAATATGTTCTGAAATCATGTTTTTGATCTGTTAAAATAATCATGTTTGCACATAATTTTTTACACGTTGTAGTTTTAACGCAAAAAAAAATCGTATAATCAATACATACATAAATTATTTCTAATATTGTAAATTTTAATATAGTTTCTCCTACAAGTGTACTGTGTATTAATAGTTCACATTTCTAAACACAACCTAACATAACTTCATATCTTTATGTTGTAAATCTTATTGTAATTCCTCCATCTTGTTATCAGGTACCTGGTTTACACTTTTTCAATACTACGAAGTTACATATTTATCTCATACTCTGTAAATCTGAATACATTATTTGTTACCAGGTTAATTCGGTAAATCCGATTTTAATATGTGCTACCAGATTACTTTTCTACTTTGTCACAAGAAAAAAGATATATGTGTGTATATATATATATGTGTATGTATGTATATATATATATTTGAGTGTATGTATGTACATATATGTATATGTATGTGTTTGTATGTATGTACATGTGTGTATATTATATACATCTTCTTTATTGCACAACTCAGTTTCAGAGAAAAAAAAGAGTTTTTTGTTATTTTTTGTTTTTGTTATGAATTATGTACATTTCATGAATAATATGAACTAAACATGTCAATTTGTCTGTCCTGGAACGGGAAACTTTCCTAGTTGGACAGGCAAAACTTCCTTATATGTAATTTATACTCACTTTGTATCTATGTATAATAAATAAATAAATAAAATAAATAAATAAATTATGAATGCGAAACGGCGCGTATTTTATTGTTGATTGATTGGGGGAGGGGGAGTGGTAGTGCGGGAGAAGGGGGGGAGTAAGGGGGGGGGGACAAACATGCGAGCGAAGCCGGGGGTAAAAGCTAGTAATTTATAATGTTTGATGAAATATGTGTAAATATTTAAACAATAATAGGATTTCACTGACGTATATTAAATTATTTTGTGAGTAGGTATAAAGAAAAATAGTTAAATTAGGTTATGTGGATGGGATTGTGGAAGGAAGGGGAAAGGGATGGATCTATTCTGTGTAAATAGTAGTATGTTTGTGTAAATGTTCTTTATTCATTTTAGGTTTAAAAATGTTAGGTACTGTGTGAAATAAGTCGAATTCACTTTATGGAATGTTAAAGATGTGTGAATCGCGGTGAATGAATGTATTTTGTTTAGAGTTAGTGTTGCATTGAGGAATGTTAAAATTATTATTCTTAAACATAAATTACTTAAATCTAGGGGTGTCGGTTTGAAAAAAAGGGTATTATAATAATGAATTCAACGGTATTAAATAAAATGTGAGACTTGAGCGAATTCCATTATAAGTGTATTGTGCCGCCTTAACCTTCCTATCCTCGCGCATTGGTCTCTCAGACCGACAAATCAATAATTCGCTGTTTTCTCAAAAATTGGACAACAATGGGACTTTGAGGTTTTTAGTAGCTTCTTAATTTGTTAGTGTTTTTAGGCATTTTTTAGTGCGATGCGCGCATTGGTGCTGAGTGGACGTGTTCACTTATTTATTGTTATCGTTGTTTTAAGTGAGAAACAATTACTACCCAAAAATCCTAATAATGATTAATTCTTATTTTTATAATATTTTATTATTCTTGATACTTTCATTAATTAGAATAGAATTTTTTTTATTTTTTATTTTTATTTTTTTATTTCATCCAAAAAATATATGAATACATTATATAATATCATATTACATTCGGTATTGGTTAAATTTTAAGTAAATTTTCCCCTTTTCATTTTCTTCCTTTTCTTTTACACAGTAATAATAATAACATAATTTTAATGACAATAACATGTTACCTACAAAGTTAAAAACATAAGGTAATAAATGATGCATTAGTAAGTTAATATGTTATAAGAATAATTCTATAATAATAATTAATGCCAATAAAGCAGTATCAAAATAGGAAAAATTAACACACGAACAAGTTTATTTTTGTTATTGAAGTTACAATTCAACAAATTATGTTATTTTTAAGAGGTTGAATTAAAAGTCTGTTTCTACCAAATAAAGTAAAAGTTTTAATTTACATGTATAATTTTTTTAATTCTACATAGTAAATATCAATAATGCTTAAAAAGTATATAATTAAAATAAAACAGACGAGATTAAATCTCGGTCTGAGAGACCGTGCGCGAGTATACGTGTTATGCCGTTGGGCGCGAGTATTGGAAGGTTAATGAAACTTATTATAATTGTTAATTTTCCAACCCTTGCATGGGAATGTGACATACGGTATAGGGTGGATAGCTTTGCAGAATTATTGAGAATTGTTGAAATTCCAGGCTGTACCTATAACAGCAGCGGGTCGGGCGGTATGTGAGACAGCTTATTAGGTTTATATTGACAATGTTAATAAGGGATGGTAAGGTGCTTAATTAACTTCCACCCTTAACAAGAATTATTTTTATTATTTGGTAAAGAAAAAATGCGTTTAATTAAACGTGGAAGTAAAACAGTTTGTAGTTTATGAGGAATCACATGATTTTTTTAAATAAACCTACTGCAATTTAATATGCCTTACAAAAAAAGCTAAGTTCAAAATTAAAAGGCAAGACAAAATAACGTTTTCCACTCACAAGAGTCCCAACTGCTCCCAACTATCTGAAACTAGTTTAATGGATGTGAGGCTGAAGGTAGTGGGAAGGAGGTGGGGAAGTATATGAATATTCAGACCTGGTCACCTAGCATGTATAAAGCCATTTCAAGCGATGTTTCGATTCTGAATTGTGATATTTTACCAGGCAAATACTAAGAGTATTTATCACTTTGGAACGTGCCGCAAACACAGTACATATTATTTTAATTGAATAAATAGTGAAATAACACAAATTAATGAAATAAAATTTACTTGCGCACGCCGGTGTATTGCGATTTGTAGTAAAAGATCAATTGTGGGTAGAAGCCGTCCGTGAAGAAAATCCCCTCAGGGCCTATGTCGTCTTTGGGGATGCTGTGAGAAAGGAAGGAAGAAGAGATAGTTCTTGGAAGGAAATAGGTATGAGGGGTTGGTAGGAATCTGAGGTGTCCAACCCTTCCATCGTGGTAAAGGCGATGTTCCAAGAGAGTCTTGCTGGATAGATCAAAGATCTCCCTCAACCGATCCGGCCTGCCACCCAGTTGGTGGGTAGATACATCGGCCGTCAAGACCTTCAAAAACCTCACCCCATGAACCCGGGCACCCCTGCGAAGTCACCAATCGTAGTGGTGACTTATGGCAGAGGTGCTGGTTATCCAATAAATGGTTCCAATAACGGTGCCCATATCCGCCTCCCAAATCATACCTTTTCTATCCTCAGTTAATAATCTCAACACCACACTCACCAAACGTACCGAACCACTTAGGATGACCTGCGGCAAAGATTTCCCGAGCGACGGTACCCATATACGCCTCAAAATTGCTTAAATATAGCCAAAAGCTTCATTGAATTGCGTCACTAAATTATTCATAATGAATTGAGTAAATGTCAATTACGATTATAATGATAATTGATCGAATACCGAATAATTGATTCATTTGCTTCCATTTTACACAAAGTGTTCAGTGGAAAATGTCTCTTTTAATTGATTCTAACACTTCCATTTTGGGAAATATAATCAAACAACAACCCAACTTTTAGCCAAGTGTAATAGACTTGAATTAAATATAATAGCCCATGATTGAATATAAAACTTATATACAAAGCAGATTACAGTTGAAAATTACTTTGTAATGCCTAAATTATGCAAAAAGGTTAACTTTCCGTAGAAAATCCAAGAGAAAAAGACAGAAGCACTGAAAAAATCTTGCAGTTAACTAACTAACTAATCATCACGCCGTTTCCTTGCCTCGTTCACAATATATCGTCTTATACACACTCTTAAATTATTCTGACTCTTGACATGGCCTGACTCAAGTATGTCATTCGATCGTGCCATGTCTTCCTCGGGCGTCCCCGACTTCTTCTATCATTCACATTTGCATCAAATATTCTCCTTACACTCTTTTCTTCGTTCATTCGCTCTATAAATGCCCAAAACCATCTGAGAGTCCCTTTATTAATCTTGTTCATTACGCTTACATTAGCCTTGCATTCTTTGTGGATCTCCATATTTCTCACACGATCATGCATAATTTTACCACGCATCGCCTCAGAGATCTCATTTCTACAGCATTTAGTCTACTTTCATCCTTCCTTTGTCTGTTCCATGCCACACTGCCATACATAAGGGTAGGTACCAGAACTACATTGTGAACTGCTAGTATCGCTTCTGTGGACAGTTTTTTGTTAGCGCCAACGGCAATCATTCTTGCAATGCCAATGTGCTAAGAGATTTTTTTAAATTCTTTTTTTTTATTATTTAATGAGTTAGTTTATACTACATGAATATAAACTAATAAACACAATGCAAAATTTCATCTGATAAATTAAAATATTTTTAGAGTAAGCATAACACTTCTTTTTAAATACATTCATTCTTTCTTCATTCTTCATACTTTCAGGCATTTCATCATACATCTTTAGTCCTCTATACATTAGGCAGTTCTGTGATTTTGATTTCTTCATTTGTGGCAATCGAACTCTGTTTATATTTCTTGTTTCATAATTATGTACGTCTCTATTAAAAACAATTTCATCCTTAAAGTATTTTGGCATTTGGTTTTTCATAATTTTATGCACAAAAATTAACACATTAAATAGTAGTCTTTTTTTTATTGGAATCGAATTTAGCTCCTCTCTCATTTGATTAATCCTTGCGTATTTGCCTTTTCCCAGTATACATCTCATAGCTCTGTTCTGTATAACTTCTAGATTGTTTAAATTTCCTTCATTGGCCAAATATACCTAACATCGTAGAGCAGTAATCCAAATGTGGAAGAAGGTAAGAATTGTAGAAAACTATAAAATATTTTGTTCAGAAAAACATTTTGTCCATTTATGACCTCACACAATCATGAAACCCGAGCAAAACAAATAGATAAACCAAAAATACCCAAATGTATCATCTACCTTTGGACAAAGAAGTTCTGAATTTTTAGCAGTAAAGATTTACAACAAACGGTATGAACGTGGAACACATTTCATCTTCCAATTTCTTATTTCCTTTTCTTATATCGTTACTGTCTTCTTAGAGTTTCTCGTACGTATAACTTTTCTTCTGAATAATTCCACTACACTTCTTCGCATTCATTCATCTCTATTATTTACGGCTGAGATTTTCGCAGACGGAACGTCTCCAACTTTGCGATATATCCTGTTCTGTCATTTCAAGATTTGCAGACAAGAAGCGAAAGACATTGTTGTTTCTTACATGATGACAGGTTGTGGGAGTGTAGGTACTTTTCGATAAAAAACTTTTTAAGGTCTTTCATGGATGGCGCAGAGGGTTTAATTAATTTATGTTAAAACGCTTTTGTAATTTACACATTAAAATATTACGATGAATTAATTGTTTGCGCCCGTATATATTCAATATATGAACATGTCTTAAAATACCTTTGTATATAATAAAATTCAATCTTTCAAGAAAGGCTTATAAATGCAATATTTGGATTGAGTCAACGATACAATATCGTATTTTACATCCTTTTTTGAAAGATTTGAGTTTGTTTATGAGAAAAACTATTTATTCACATTCATAGCTCATGGCGCAGACTACGCCAATAGACATACAATCATCACTGCCACGATTTCCAGAATGGAGTCCCTTCTAAAAAACCTTTGGAGATGGGAAATGGTCAAATTTCCTCCATAAACGACTGCTTGCATACATTTTTATGTTTTTTCTCAAATTTTCCGCATTTTGAAGTAAAACTTATTTACGCACGCTTGACTTGGGGAGTAAGCTGGTGAATGCGTGATGAGAGCGTTACGAAAAATTGTGAACGGGCGAGGCGAACGGAAATTGAGAGGGAGATTTAAGTTAGTGAAGATAGAAAGAGAGATGTTTACGTTTCGTATATTACTGTAGGGGCAAGAGAGAGAGGTGTGAGCACAGGAATCAATTATTGAATAACCATGCCATAGGTCACACCAAGGTCATAGGTCACCCTAAGTTCATAGGTAACCCCAAGGTAATAGGTCACCCCAAGGTCATAAGTCACCCCAAGGTCATAGGTCACCCCAAGGTCATAGTAACTCCAAGGTCATAGGTCTCCCCACGGTCATAGGTCACCCTAGGGTCACACATTTTATTTCTTTCTTGAGTGTAGTTTTACTTCAGTCGTGTGGTCTAAATCACACTGTTTTTTTTTTATTTATTAAAACACTCTTGGAATCGGCGTACGGAGACCTTTCAAATGTAAAAAAAAAATTAAATGGTGCTGAATGGCAATTTAATGACAATGTTACATTTGAATATCTGCGAAAAGAAACAATAAATCAGTAGAAACAATAAATGATCTAGGTATTATTTTTAACTCAAAACTTACATTTATTAGCCATGTAACTAATATTATTAATAGAGCAATGAAGATTTTAGGATTTATTATTAGAATAACCAAACAATTTTGTAACATTGATACTATTCGCAATTTAAACATAACGCTAGTGAGAAGTATTTTGGAATATAATTCTACGATTTGGGCTCCACATTACAATATCCATATTCAAGCGATTGAAAAAGTCCAGCATATATTCCTTAGGTATATTTAAATTAGGTATTCCAAGAGAATCCGTAGACTATAATTTGTTATTAAACTGGACTAATCTCGTAAATTTATCAGATCGCAGAAAAATCTGCGATCTTTTAATATTATATCAAATAATTCACTCGGTCCTGGATACCCCTGATTTAATAGAACTAATACGATTTAATTGCCCTGGTCGCGCTAACAATAGACTCACTCTACCGTTCTACTATAATAACACACATACATTATCACATTATTACTCACCAATCAGTCGATTACACATTTTGGGAAATGAACATGCTAACATCGGCGACATTTATTTCTTAAAATTAGCGCAATATAAACATGCACTCAAAAATTATTTTTCCAAAATGTAACTTTATATACGCAATATGGACATGTTGAAATGAAATGATGATATTTCTCATTGTTCTTTTTTGTTATTTTTTGTTGTGATACACAAAATGATTGTATGTTATTTTAAAATTTAAAACTACTATTATGAAATGATATTATTTTTCTTACTGTTGTACTCTATTATATGTTTATTTATAAAAGGCAGTATATCCGTTTATGTATTTAAAATAAAATAAAATAAAATAAAAAACTGAGTGCAGTTATGTGAAAACGAGCCAGTTCCAGAATGGGAGATACTCCCAGTGTCACCCTAGTTGAAGACCATCATTCAGAAGTGAAGCGTTGCTTGAAATGGCTTTAGCCGTGTTTGGTGCTAGATCTGAAAAGCCGGGTACTTCCCAGCCTTCCTGTCCCCCATCTCCTTCTCCTCCCCACTTACTTTCAGCCTCACAACATACCCCATTTAGGGGTATTCACATAAAAACAAGCCAGAAACAAGAGTCAACTGGTCGATTTCAATACAAAAATACGTTATCGGCGCTCGTAATAATAATAATAATAATAATTGGACAATTTGTAGAGCGCCGTTTATGTGAAAAATCACCTCAAGGGCGCTTAATTAGATATATTCACTGTATTTGGAAGGTCTGGCTGTTTTCTGCAGAACGCATATTTCTCATACTAAGGTCGGACAGTTGATTGCAGAGCTTACTTTCACTAATAATAATTCTACAGAAAAGAGTCAATCAGGCAGGTGGAACCTTGTTATTCCAAGGGAACGCCATGTAAACCATTAACTCGAAAGGACACACGGAATTTCAAAGTTGTAGGTCGGTAACTTTAGCCAGAACGGTAGAAACAATGAATGTCCATTGTTTGGATGTATATCTGGCACGCACATGTAAACCAATGTCAACACGTGTAAACCAAATCATGTCGCATTAGCAAATAACACGTGGAACTGGGAACTCTAGAGAGGGGAAAGTTTCATTTATTTATTATTGTTATACGCCCATGGGGGCTTTTACATAGATTATAAATAAGTTTTACAAAAGTTATCGAGTTAGAATTTATACCAAAAGTTATAAATGTGAAAAATAAAAAAAATAGTATATACAAGTAGTTTTTGAAGAATATGGCGTAAAGAAATATTTAAAAAATATATAATATTTGAGTTATCGAGTTAGAATTTATACCAAAAGTTATAAAAGTGAAAAATTTAAAAATTTTAAAAATATATATAAGTAGTTTTTGATGAACATGGCGTAAAGAAAATTTTTCATTGCAATTATTACCTACTATCCTAACTAACCATAATGTATTTTGTTTTGGACGAAACTTGGGGTTTTCAGGTGGGTTATTCATTCACATAGCTTTTTGATTGAGAGTTGTGTGCTGAAAATTTTCGCCATTGGTGATAAATGTTACATTTAGGTTTTTTTTGTAATTTTTTTTCAATAAAAACTAGGGAGGTACTCACTTTAATGCGGGAGACGCCAGCTGGGAAAAAATGCTGAACACGCGTTCGGCGAATCTCTCATTTAAAGCATTCACAATTTTGAAACATTTCTTGGATAACCAATAGTCGTACTCTCTCAGAATATCGCCTTGAACTAATGGATGGGATGGATTCATACGTCTGTCACTCCTGGACACACTGATCCCCCAGATTTCCACCCACCCTCATACCCTTTTCCTTCCCAGAACTTCCTCTCGTTCCTTTCATAAAAAGATTCTCCACACAGCATCCCCAAAGATAATATAGGCCCTGATGGGAATTATTTTCCTTAGGGCCTCCTGTGTGGAGCTAATATAACAAAACGAAATAAAAAAATATACTTTTCGTTTAATCCTGGAAAACTAGATAGATACCGCTATTTTTTCCCGTTATTGTTTACCGTACTACGTAACAACCCTTCCACGACCCGCCTTAAATCATTGCCCAACCGCGTGGCGGTACAGCTCTCCGGGATATAGCCAAAAATTACTCACCGGAACTACACAAAAATATAAATAAGCAAATTTAGAAACATTTTAAACCGAAAAAAATAACCATACGCCTCTGGTACGTAGTTAAGTCCAGATATTTTATGTAGTGTTTATGAAAATGTATGTAGTTTCAATGCGCCTTTCAAAAGAAGTCGTAAGTATAGGTAGTTAGACGTAGTGTTGATGTCTCAACACAGATTAGTGAAGATGTACTATATGAGAAATTCATCTGTCGCCCATTCTATTACCCGAACTGTTACGGAGATAGCCGATGATATCCGATCGACTGGCGGGCACCTTCAGTGACCATTCCCCAGCCGTAGAAAAACACAGAGCAATCATTAGAACGGACGTTAAGTCCAGTAAAATATTCATTGCAGATTAGACGTTAATAAACACGACTACTAATCTGACGAACCGAAGAACCATTGAAACTCCCTATTTTAGATTTTCACGGCCAAAAGTATTTTTGTTATATAAGTACTTAAGCACACATTTCAAAAGTAACTTTTTTCTTAAGTACACATTTCACCACTAACAATTACACATCTGCCTTGATGATGGACAATGTAACGCTGTCCGAAACGTTGGCTATAGAAGGAGGTAGCGCAACACGGCATAACACCCAAAAAAATAACAACAATACACCAAATTATACAAACGAAAAACATTAATAATTTTTTTAAGAGTTAATATTTACCCCTTGTTTAGAGTTAAAGATTAACTGGAACCTTGCAGCGTCTGAACTTCATAACTAATAAACCTGTGGAGGTAAAAAGAAAAATAAAGATTAAGTTATGCGTTCCATCCCTTTCCTTAACCAATCCATCGGAAATATATTGTATATATATCTAACATAGAAGAGCAAAAATTCTAAGCAATAAGGAACTCCAGTCCCTTCATTTCAACTATTATTTTTTTAAATAACGGCCTTTTACCTTAAATACTAGTATATTTTTTTATTGTTTTAGTTTAAACTAGCTGGTTCCCGGCATGCGTTGAAATGGCACATTCAAAGTAATAAATTGTTTCTCCCTGCACGTGCTTTCTCGTGCGTCGCCGTTCCCCTACCGCGTCCCCTTACCCTACCGCGTTTCCCTTCCACCTTCCCCGCCTTCCCTCTCCCCTCTCACATTCCCGTCCCGCCAACCCCTCATGCCACCTGTTAGTATTTTTTTTTTTCAAATTTTCATTTTTGACATGTTACAAATATTTATTTTTGTATATGATAAGCACAATCAATCAAATTTTGTACCAAACATAGGTACCTATTTAAAATATCTGTAATTCTTGATTCGATTCAAAGTACTAGGCGAGTACTTCAAATAAATTCATCATTTAAAGAGTTTCGAAAATTGAATTTTGATTGAACATCATTGTTTTGCAAAATGTCATTCTCAAATTGTGTAATTTTTGACAGTTTCTGAAGAGTTTTTGTAATGATTAAACAACTTTTCAGATGTATTTTCATGCGGTTGTAATATTTCAGAAACCTTCGCGGGGGTAGAGAGAAAGCGATTTGAAATTCAAACATTTTTAATGCTTAATATAGCAATAAAAAAAAACTCATATACTCATATACATACTCACATACGCATATACAATATACATATCCTCAAGCAGGTTATTTTTTAAAAAAGTTTTAATTTTTCGGGTCTCCCGATCTTGCTCCAAATCTGTGGTTGTTTGTGTGACATCACTAGTCACAAAATCCTACATTTTATTTTAACAGGCGCTGTATTTTGTACGGCGGTGTCAGGAGTGGAGACTTTTATTTTATCAGACGAGTTTTTATTCCCGCTTTTAAAATAGAAGAACACCAGGTGAAATATCAGTGTGTCATCACTACGCATTGATTGCAGCTAAACTATATGAAATACACACATTTTTCGAAAAACTCGTGCCCTCTTTTTACATTTTTTACACAAATTTCATAACACAAGAGGTCACCATTGTGCGTGCGCACAACAAATCAGCAAAGTTTCATCGCAATCGGATAAATGCTTTAGTAAATAATACGAAACAAACAAAGAAACATTCATTTTTATACATGTATTTATAAATTTGGTCGCCAGAGTGTAGGGCAGTTAAACGACAAAGAAAATCTATGATAAGGAAAAACAACTGTAAAGGTTATACAAACAAAAACTAAATGTAAAATTTTCAACCTATTTTCTCAATCTAAAAATAAATGCTTTCGATTGTTTCTTTTATATTGTAATGTTTGAAGTCTTGAGGTGCTGTTATTTTAAAAATATAAAATATAAAGGCAATATTTTATTTTATATATTTCCATTATATCACCTCAAAGCTTCGGAAGAAAGAAGTAAGCACGTAAAGGCGCTCGGTGCCTGTCAATATTGCGAGGGGAATGTTTCTAATATCGTTGCTCTCCGCGGGTGCTCAACTTTCTCTGCAATTTTCGTAATTAAAGTAAAACTTCTTTACGCACGCTCGACTTGGGGGGTAAGCTGGTGAATGCGTTACGAAAAGTGTGATGCGTTTCGAAAAGTGTGATGCGAACGGTAATCGATGCGAATGGTGATCGATGCGAACGGTGATCGGGCGAGGCGTACATACTGCACAACAAAGGTAAGGCGTACATACTAACCCAAGGTTATAGGTCACCCCAAGGTCGTAGGTCACCCCAATTTCGTAGGTCACCCCAAGGTTGTAGGTCACCCCAGGGTCATAGGTCACCCCAATGTCATGTCACCCCAATGTCATATGTTCTTATATAAGTTAGTGAAGTTTTACTTCAGTCGTGTGGTCTAAAGCTAAAGCACACTCGTTTTTTTTGTTTTTGTTGTTGGGGTGTTATGCCGTATTGCGCATACACATCTGCCCCGATGGTGGATACTGTAACGCTGTCCGAAACGTTGGCTAAAGAAGGAGGTAGCGCAGCACGGCATAACACCCTAAAAACAAATAATGAAAATACGAGTACTTTTGGCCGTGAAAATTAAAAAAAACTGTATCTTTCTCGGCAATGTATAAAAAAGAATAATAACAATTGTAATATTTGATAGTATTAATACCCTAGCGTCTGTACAGTTGAAATTTTGTTACTGCGGAGCTTGAAAAGGAGTATTATATTAGTCCATGATTTAGTACCTACATTACTTAGTTACTAACTAACCATCACATCGTTTCTCCGCAAGGGTAGGCAGAGAGGACGAACCGCCAAACAACTCGGTCTTGGCACACACTCTTTGCCTTATTCATATTCATACATCGCTTATATTAATCTGACTCTTGACATGGCCCGACTCAAGTATCTGATTCACTTGAACGTGCCACGTCTTCCTCGGGGATTTCTTTAACCATTCACATTTGCGTCATGTATTCTTCTTACACGCCATTTTTCGTTCTCTCGTTCTACATGCCCAAACCATCCGAAGGTTCCACTCTTAATCTTACTCATTACATGCTTACATCAGTCTTGCATTCTTTGCGGATCTCCACATTTCTAACACGATCATGAACTTGTCACTTCTTTTTAGAGCAGTGGTTATAGGAGTGAATATTATCGGTTCACTTAAATCTTAAATTAATGAGTATCGTAGTCACCAATTGGGAAAATAATATATTATCACCGGTATAACAGCAGCTATGCAGTTAGCGAATCGATTTAAGAAGGAAAGATATCTTGAGTCAAAATGATTCCTTTTGGCTGAATTTTTCGTGGACAGGTTCCAACAGGCTGAACTAATGTTATATATTACTGAAGTGTTCTTCGATACTATCAGAAACATTCACATTTTTACTTTTATTTTGAGATCGCCTGCAAAAACAAGAAAATGATAAATAGTTAGCAATGTCATCCATCAAAATTGCAAACAGAAGTGGACCCAAGATGGATCCTTGCGGCACGCCAGAAAAAACCGAAAACTCATCTGATCGAAATATATTACTTGCGATGTATGGGAAGGAGTACGAATGAGAAGTTTTTTGACTCCAAAAGTCACAAAAAGTATCGTTTATGTGTAAATAATAAAATAAAATAACACATTTGAGAGACGCTGGCGTAGCACAAACAATCTTGGAAACGACTGAAGCGAGTTGAATCATAATCAGTCACGTGTGCACGTGGATTCGATGCAGACCTACATTTATTCATTTAATATGACATGTATAGCATTATTATCCATATCAGAACAGTGAAACTGGAAGAAAGAGAATTGTCAATGTGGAGAAAAAGCTCTCCAGATAATGTCATTTCGTTTTTGACAAATCGCACAGCTTTCGAGGCAGTATTTACTGATCTGTCAAATGAATGACAAATTGTTGTAGGGGAAGGCATGATGTTTATTTGTATGATACGGTTATATATAAATGCGAAATAAGCAAGGGCGTGTGACAAGACAGAGTTGTGAAGCGGTCAATTTTCCCTGCCTTCCCTTCAGGGTTTTTTTGTCAATGTTTCGGGATTTTGTTCTTCAGGGTTCTAGGCCATTATTTCAAATTGTAGAGAGAGGGAAGGCGAATTTAAATAACATACAAATTATAATAAATTAATTGGGTAATTTCATAATTATATATATTTATTGGAGTCGAGTTCAGATTTAGTTCTGAAGAGATGAAAAGTTGAACGGAGGGCAGGCAATTTTAGGTAAGTCTTGATGGAGGGATCTTGGATTTGGGAGGCGGGTATGGATTCCGCCGTCCCGAGAACCATTTATTGGATAACCAACACCTCTGTCTCAGGTCACCCTAAGTGGTTCGCTACGTTTGATGACATAGCAGGGGTGACCGAGTTCATGAAGCGAAGATTGTCCGGGTCTTGGCGGCAGATGCGTCTGTCCGCCAATTGTGTGGTAAGCCAGATTGGGAGAGACTGATTGAGGGAACCCTTTTGACCTCTCTAGCAGGGCTCTCTCGGAACATCGTCTCGCACCGCAATGGGAGGAATGGATTCATTCGTCCGTCATTCCTGTATACATTGACCCCTTCCTTCCTCGAGATTCCCACCCATCTGTCCTACCTACATATTTCCTTCCCAGAACATCCTCTCATTTTTTTCCTTAAAGAAACCCTCCACACTGCATCCCCTAAGAGCTGTGTGAAGCTAATTGTAAAAAAAATTGACAAGAATTTATTTAATAAGGTTGGTACTTCCGACAAATTAATGTCATATTTGATTGAATATTAATTAAAATAGGAATATTCCGTATTAACCGTGTATCGAACTTCTACAAGGAATATTCCGTATTATCCGTGAAAGAAACTAATATATTTCTTTAAGGGATTTCTGACGGTTCTACGCTAATAAATATTCATAGATAGGTAAGATATACTTTTGCCTTCCGTGCCCAGTAATTAATGCTTGTTGTTTATTTTGTCGTGCAAATTGAGATGATATTTATCTTGTTCATTCATTAATTCGAGAATTTTTCTCCCGAAACCTTTCAAAATTAACATTTGCAAATATTTAAACACAGTTTTTTTATTTATTTTATTACGTTTCACGTTGTTCCTTAATTGACTAGCAGAATATAATGAGGCGATTTTAAATAAATATTTTAATATTGAGTAGCTTTGTACAGCTAGAAGAAATACATAATATGTACTAACATTTTTTTACGTTTAAATTTTTTAAATTTTTTTTTACATTAACTCCACACAGGAGGCCCCGTGAAAAAGAATTTCTCTGAGGGCCTGTGTAATCTTTGGGGACGCTGTGTGGAGGGTCTATTTGTGGAAAGGAAAGAGTGAACCTGGGTCTTGAAGAGACCATTATACATATTTTTTTATATGAGTACCACTCAAGACTCCCAATTGATCCCGAATATCTAGAACCAGTGAGACTATGGCATCCCTAATTAAGGTATAAGGCTATTCAGATCTGGTCACAAACACGACTAAAACCATTTAAAACAACGTTTGATTTTGATTGGTGGTTTTACAACTGGGCGATCCTGAAAGGATGTATCTACTACTCTGGAATGTGCCGTAAGTACACTGTAATATAATATTAAAAACAAATAAAAAATTATGAAATCACACAAATTAATGAAATATAATTACCTAGCGCACACCGGCATTTCAAACTAAGAACTCAAGAACGAAAGCTCAAAACAAAAACAAAAAATATTTTATTTTTATTTTGAACTTTATGAGTAACCTCAAACTGTAATATTTAATTAAATTAAGACAATATTAGCGAAACTTAACCGAAAATCTGGAAACAGAAAATTCAGAAAAAGATATTGGCACCAGAGTGAGTTTAGCTAATATTGTCTTCATTTAATTAAACAAAAAATATAGTTTAAATGAAAAAATAATTTGTTTTCAAACCTTGTAAAGCGTCTTTTTTTACAATTTTTCATTTAAATTATAATGCCAAGCCACAAAGAAATGGCTTTCTTTGATAAAAAAAGTTTACAAATGTTTATATCGTGTATAAAAAACCCATTTATTAAATGTTAAATAAAAATAAATAAAAATAACCGTGCCGAAAAGTCGCTTACTAAATGTCAGAAATTTTAATTGTTTATTTTACCATAAGATATTACTACCAAGGCAGACTTCTTGTCTGAAACAATTAATTTATATTTAAACTTTGAAATTCTCGCAATAAAGTCGGTAATATCTCCGATCTATAAAACCATTGTTTTCCAGGATTCCTGAGACGTGGCTGCCGTCTGGTAGGCGTCGCTAAGTCCCGCATAAATCTCTTTAAAAACTCAAAATAAGCCTCCAAGTAAAGCCTGCCTCAGGTGGATGACAGTGAAAACCTTCCTCCGGTCGGGGGTTTTAAGCCGACCGTTCCTTGGTACAAATCCCACCCCAAGTAACGATTCGATAAACACTCTCGGTTTTTGGAAGGAAAGTGAAACTTCAAGTTATAATAAACTTAGCCATCCTAAACGAAACCTTCGTATCCAAGTGTGGTGTAGTGATATTTCCACTCATTAGAAATCTAATTGGTTATTGCGTTATTGGGGGTTTTCAATAAAGCTTTTCATTCGTTGATAATATCTATGTCCAATACCTAGATTTTCTATGTTTAAGTTGAAAAAAAACATCAAAAATGTCACCGAAGACCAAAATTTAATTTACATTTTTTACTCCAAATGCTGTCTGGAACCACCTTTTTCCATTTAGGCCCTATGTCATATTTGGGGAAGCTGTGTGAAGAGTAGGAGTGGAAATCCGGGAAGTAAAAACACATGAGGGGTGGGTAGGAATCTGAGGGTTAGTGTGTCAAGGAGTGACGGTCTTACGAATCCATTCCTTCCACTGCGTGATGTTTTTTTTTATGTTTTACATTAACTCCACACGGGAGGCCCCGAGGAAAATAATTTCCCCCAGGGCCTATGTCATCTGAGATGCTGTGTGGAGGGTTCATTTGAGGAGAGGAAAGAATAAACATTGGTCTTGAAGAGACCCATGTTATGGGAAGGAGGAAACACAGAGGCCGGAAAATCTTTCCACAACCGAGCTGTTGAACACAAAAACGAGTCGAAGAAGCAACCCGTTCTTATGTGACAAATGTCAACCGTGTACATATGTTGAGCACGCGTTTGACGTGTTTCTCGACTATGCACCGATGCCGAAGGAATCAGTTACGGTAGTTCCTGGGAGCATCTTCCATTGTAATACCGGTAGAACAAGGATAGCATTCCCACCCGACGCCTGTGCTCTAAAGATTGCGAGATGTTCCGAGAGAGCCCTACTGGAGAAAAGTTCTCTTTCTCCCTATCCGGCCTGCAAAGCAGTTGATAGACAGACGCATCCGCAACCAGGTCCTAGACAAACCCTCACACCATGAACCCAGAAACCCAGTCGGGCCAGTCATCAAACTTAACGAACCACTTGATGTGACCTATTATGGCATTAACAAAATAAATGGTTCCTGGGGCGGCGGTACCCATACCCGACTTCTTAATCGAGAATCACTGCAAGTACGTCAAGTACATCCCTTAACACTCTGTAGGTATTTTCGTTATATTATAAATTGACATATTTTATTTAAAACAGAGGTTAAAACCAAGTATTTCACTATTATTTATTTAAGAAAAAAGCCATTATTATAATAAGTCCCACCCTCCTCGTACTATTTTATGTATTTCGCTTCAGTTAACAGATACCTCCAATATTAGTAGATATCATTTTCCAACTCAGTGGCCAATGCATTAAATTTATTTTATCAGTCAAATATATATTCGATCACACCAAAACAAATTATTATAAAAACATCCCTACAAAAATATAAAATACGGCTTTTCGCAGTCCCTGTCGACAAATATAATTTAGTTTTAAAGTGCTAGTCACTCGCTTTTATAGAAGTGTGTTTATTTTTAAGCAATTCCCGGAGTAATTATGCCGCGTTTGGGTAATTTTTAATGACATAGCACTTAAAAGGACTTTCCGATTCACCGTTAAAAATAAGCACGGTTCGTTATGGCATTTTTTCAAATGCGTTTTTAATGCCAAAGTGTATAAATTTGCATGATGTGATTATATTAAATAATCACATTCGTTGACAAATATGATGAAATGTTTGAGTTGGTTCATAATATTATGTACAAGCTTGTGAATACAAAAATAAATAACAAATACAAAATAAATTATTGTATTTTCTAAGTTTTAAAATGGGTTTTTATTTAATTAAATGAAGACAATATAAAGACGGGTCCATTGCGCGGGCAAACGCCAGACTTTTGCTTGACTGTCCCATACAACAATCAAGGTCATTAATGTTTGACAATTTTTGCCAACTTTCAAGGTCATAAATGTTTGTAGTGTTTGAGCTTCCCGTGTTCGGCGGAAAACATTCCAAAACAAAACTTAAACATCCCATCCCGGGTGAGGGCAGGCGGGGGGGGGGGGGGAGTCATTTTTTGTCAGGAGCCGCGCGGTGAGGTCGTAATATGGAAGAATAAACCGAACGACTTTTTAAGTTATGTGCAATGAGCGGGCTTAAATAATCACGAGTTTAAAATATTATTATACTTACATATAATATTTGTTAATAAAATTATAATATAATAACAAATATTACTATAATTTTTCGGAAACGAAATAGAAATCGAGAAACGCCTGGAATATTTTCCGCGCGGGAACATATGGAACGGGATGCGATATCTTAAACAGCATTGTTATTATTATTTTATGACTTTTGTCATCCCGCGACTGACGTTCTGGAACAATCGTCAGTTCAGTGTTTAGTTGTCCTGAGGTTACGGTGCGCATTATGGAAAACCAAAACACTTTAGAATTACTTTAGTCGTACTTGAAATCGGCGTGTCCGCCCTGGTGAAATTGTCTCTACGACCGCTAAAATCGCAAGAATGTCTTCGACATCTTCCTCGTCAGAGCTCATTTTTTGACACTTGCAGTTGTGTAGGTACGCAATCCAAATTCAATAGCAAATAGTAACTTTGGGACATGCAATAAACGTCAAACGTCAAGTATTCATATGGACGTCCGTATTCCAGACCACCTGTCAAATTGTGAGGACCGCGCGAACTTCATCCCAAACGGAGGAGACCGAAAACCTAAAGCAAACATTTATGACCTTGAAAGTTGGCAAAAATTGTCAAACATTTATGACCTTGATTGTTGTATGGGACTGTCAAGCAAAAGTCTGGCGTTTGCCCGCGCAATGGACCCGTCTTTAGCGAAACTCAATCAAAATCTGAAGACAGAAACATCAGAAAAAGATATTGGTTCCATTGGTACTGGAACCCAGATGTGCGTTAAGAAAAATGAAGATAGTGTTGGTAGTTCTTAGTCGAAGTATGATACAGTTAAAAGTGACCGAATTGGAAATGGGTTCCATAGCTCAATCGGTAGAGCAGTTGGACATGAATGCTAAGGTATCTGGGTTCGAGTCCCAGTGGAACCAATATCTTTTTCTGATTTTTCTGTCTTCAGATTTCGATTGAGTTTCGCTAATATTGTCTTCATTTAATTAAATATTATAATTTGAGTTTGTACTCATAAAGTTAAAAATAAAAACAAAAATTTAAAATGGGTATTCCAGCAATTTTGTAAAACTACAACGAATTAAATGATATGAAAATGCTTAAATTGTCAGGCTGAAGTATTTTCACTGACTTGCTATTTCTATATAAAATTTTAAATGATGTAGTTGATAGTTCAAAATTGTTTGCATTGATAAGCTTTCGGATTCTGGGACAAACTACCGTATGTATTCCTCTTTGACCTCTTTCTACGATACTAATGAAGGGAAATAATTATACCAAATCACTGAATATCTTCAATATATACAAAAGGTTGTTACTGCGGCAGTTCAGTTATCTCTACATATTATAAATTAAAGTCCTCCGCCACGTCTGTCTGTTTGTCTGTTCGCGATAAACTAAAAACTACTAACCGGATTTTCATGCGGTCTTCACAAATAGATAGAGTGATTCATGAAGAAGGTTTAAATATATAATTTGTCAAGGTTTTATGTAAATTGGTTGAAATATAAAAGAGAATGTCTGTGTGGTGGAGAGCGGGCTGTGTGGATTTGATTTGTATACAAATTAACAGATGACGGAGGTTATGAAGGTTGGGTAACCATCCAGTAGATGGCGTAAAAATGCGTCGCCGGGTCAGCTAGTATATAATGAATACTGTATAATTTTCACTATTCATTCAAAGCCCCTAAAAGAGGGCGTTAAAAAATTTATAATCATTACAAATTCATCTAAATTTGGGCACTTGTTATGTCAACGTAAAATTTTCGAAACGTGTAATTTGCAAGATAATGTTATTCTTAAAATAGTCAATAATTGTATTGTAGCAAATCCCTAAAATCTCAAAAAAGTAATCCCTCTTTGTAAGAGCAACTCCAAACAGAACTCATTTATCTACAGATCAACACACTCATTTAACTTAAATTATTACCACATTGACATTTTTAACTCGACTTTACGTGACATAAAACGAAAACTCACTAAGCAATATGACTCAAACTAGAAAGTTGAATCCCTATATATTCCCGTCCTTTGCCTCTTAATTCTATTCCTATGTTTCTCCCCTCCTCTTTTTTCATATCTTGTAACTAAAAAATAAATTAAATAAGAAAACACTCTTACAATGTCACACTTTATAATTCACTATCATCAGTGGAAAGTTCATAATTGGCATAATTATCATGTTATTATTGTATTAGGGTGGGCTGAAAAGTAGTGCACACATGCTTGTAAAACACGAACAAAGACAAATAGCAATATCAGGCAAAAATTACATTAAAGTACAATTCTTAAGCTTTAAAATCACATATTTATTTTTGAACATAGTCACCGTTAAGGCTAACTTATTTCTCCCAACGTGTAATAAGTTTTTTCATTACGTAACTGAAAAATTCTTCCGACATTTCTCGAATCCAGGATTTGACAGCTGCCTTTACCTCATCATCCGAGGTGTAACGATTATCCTTGAGATGTCTCTTAAGTAGAGGAAAAAAATAAAAATCGCAAGGCGAAAGATCGGGGGAGTGAGAAGGATGTGAAATCGGTTCAAACTTTAGGTGTTGCAGAGGCTCTATTCGACTCCGAATGTTCTCGTCTGTGAAACGGCGTGGTACCCATCGTCTACAGATTTACAATTGTTCAACAATGGAGCAGACACGTTCCTTGGATATTCCAAAATGGTTTGTGATACGCTTTTAACTGATTCGCCAGTCATTTTGAATCAAATCGTGGACGAGTTTGGATTGTTTATCTTCTGTATCAATGATCGGACTTCGGCCGAGTGTTTCATCAACAATTATGCTCTTCCAGGTTCACAATCATGAAAATTTACTATCCATCGATTTACAGTATACCTATCAACAACATCGTCATCATAAACATCCTTTTAACGACGATAAATCTCAGTAGGAGTCATATTTTCAGCGGTTAAAAATTTGATAACAGCACGCTGTTTACCATGCGTTGACATAACTCTAAAACACGTATCCATACTTCCGATTCTCAAAATACACTGGATGAATTCAACTACCTCAAAATTGCGCAAACGTATAGAAGAGGAATGTCACATTTTTATATTCCACCTAGCGCGCTTCTGAAGGAAAATTTGTTCGTGCTGTACAAGCATGTGTGCATTACTTTTCAGCCTACCCACGTATTATTATGTATTTTTATTTTTATTTTTGACTTTTATGAGTAAAAACTCAAATTATAATATTGTCTTCATTTAATTAAATATTATTATGTAATATCTGATTTGCTGTCAACTTTCTCTAAAATAAATAAACTAAAATAAAAGAAAAAGGCTAGGATTTTGTTACGAATAGAATTTGCGTTGGGGAGCAAATTAATCATGAAAAACACTGCACTTCCCAAAAACGGCGCTCTAAAAAGTATTCAAATATTATTATTATTATTTTTAGCAGAAATTTATTCTAAGTTATCCGTAGATGTGAAATTTACAAAATAATGGTTTTTAAGAATGTGGATTTCCTAATTTTTTATTTTTTAATCACTATTCAATAAAAAATAATACATTTTCAAAACAGTTGCCTGTATAAGAAATTCGACGATAGATTATAGGGCAGATTACAAGAACTTTAGTACTGACAGCGATTAACTTGCTTACTACCTCCTACGTGGAAATTCGAATTCGTACAACAACATTAATTATCGTATATTAAGTTTTCTCTCGACCGCTTTCAAGCTTTGGTCAGGCATTAGTTCTTAGTGACAAAACACAAATTTACCTGTAATAATTCATAAAATGACAGCTGTGAGTAATGGCACTTTGTTTCTTGAAGGTTTTAGGTCATGAGCATCGTGTGCTTTAGACCAATAAAACAATTCATTCGGATCTTTCAATTTGTTCCGCAGATGCCAGCAGATGAAAGCGGACCAAATCCCTACATAAATTCTACCAGTCAGGCGCTATCCCGGCCGCATCTCGGGAATACCCGGGATGTTCCCGGGAAAATCCGGTCAGATTCTAAAACAGAAGCAGTAACTGTTGAATTATATCTGTGGAACCTTTGCAGCGCATGGCCGGCACTAAATCAGCCGGGATTTATCCGCGCAGGAATTACAGAATCGATCTGCCAAGCGACGGGGTAACGTGCCACAACGCATAGCCAACTGTAGCTCGCAAGGGGTGAAATGTATGGCGACGTAGTAGCACGTTACCGCAGATGATGGCAAATCGATGCGAGCATATTCATCATTGGGGATACGTGGTCAACTCCGGATTTGCAGTTTGCAGCGGCAATTATTTCCAACAATGACGTCCTTATAGCTGGTTGGGCTTGTGTTCGTGCTTGGATCGTGGAAATTGATTTTCAAGCTCTCAAAGGCGTTTAGCTACATAATACGAGTACCGAAGTACAAACTCATGCACTTACTGCATCGCTAATAGGTAAAAGTCAAATATAATTTAACTCAATATCCACCGTTATTCATTCCCAATAAGAACTGATGCTTTTCTAATAGTGCTGCAGTAAACGCAAAACATTTTAAATTTCATCTGTGAAAAATAAAATGAAAATTGAACATCACCAGTTGTCATTTGTATTTTATGTCGATGGAAGTGACAACTCTGGGCACGGACCTGAAGGTCTAGTACGAACGAAAGTTAAAATTGTCAATATTGACAAGGGTATGTTTTTAAAAATATTATCGGTGATTAGTCGATACCTACTCGCTAGAACGAACACAAATCGCAAAAGATATTTGAAAATTGTCATAAACGATATTTCTTCGTTTTTTCTTCATATTCAGGTTCACTAGAATTGTATCAATCTTTCCCTTTTCTCAAACTATCTATTAAAAAAAAGTTTTTTGGGTTAAATCTTCAATGTAAATTTGTCTCTAACGACAAACCGAGAAGTATCGTGAGTGCAATTCTGAACCATGTTTCTGCCTTGTTTTTAGTTTTTAATTTATTATGCAAAGGTATTTGGTATAGTTTTATACTTAGAATAAATTTCTTCGGTTCTCTCTCGATTATAGATATTATAGGTTTCTTTGATATTGAAGATATTGGTGAAATTGCGCGTGAAAAATGATTCTAAACATAGTAATTTCAATGAGGATTGTATTACATTTAATAATGACTGGTGATCGTGATCGACCGAAGCCATTTTTTAAATACTGATAAAATAAACATTCATATATATTTAGACTCTTCAAAAAATTCTTTAATAACTTATAATATTTCCCTCTAATCCCACATATAGGTGAACGAAATCAGAAAAAATGTGTATTAAAACGAAGCTTAAAGTTGAACATACTATTTTAAATTAATCTTTACTACGAATCGGTTTAAATTGTGAATACTCTGTGGATCAATTGAAACTTTTCCTATCATTTCGCTTGAGTAAAATTAAAACAAAAATGTTAAAAACTTTATCAAAAATATATGCGTAAACTAGTAAAAGAAGTATTTTTTCATCAGAAATGTATAAAACATTTCGACCATATCTAAACTCCGTTTGCCAAGCGATTTTTAAGTCTATTACCTATATTCGTGACAATATAAGTATCACCAAGAGTATACAAACTTTTGGCTAGAGGCTTCCACAACGTGAAGCGGAATTCTGCATTTTTTTAAACTTTTTTTTTCGTTTAGAACAGTTTTACGCTAAATGGACAATTCGGCAGTTAAAATAAATAAAAATAAATATAATTTAGGTATATAAGGGGGGTACTCACTCTGGTGCAGGCCTGAAGGCGGGCTGAGGCAGATGCTTGGCTTGCGCGGCCCGGGCCCTCGCCAGCAGCCCCATGACGGTGCGCTTGGTGGGGCTCATGGAGGACCGTGGGCCCGAGCCTGCCAGGAGCGCCGGCCTCTTGCGCCCCATCACGGCGCCGGGGACTGCAAACAATTCAAACAACACAATTATTTCTTGGCCATCACTGATATCAAAATTGGTATTTTTTATTTGCTTTCTAGCTGACCCGGCGAACTTCGTACTGCCTCAGAATCAATAACTGTTGTGTTAACTTATTAGGTCAATTACACTCAGTTCTTACATTAAGTTAAAAATTACACAATGAAGTAATTATCGATGCGCAAATGTCCGCGTTTTGTTTTTTTTTCAGTATCAGAGATGATGATTCAGATTTTTGTGATTTTCGTACTTTTCCACTTACTAACGGAATTGCGTTTCATTTTCTTTATACATGTGAGGGAGATATATTATAATTATTGTATTTTTCCTTTCGAGGGGTGCAGGCAAACGTTCACCAAAACCAAAAACCATCAGCGCATTAACATTTGACGTTTTTGAATTTTTGGAATTCACTCACTACTCAATATTATACTAATCCCAATATTCCTGCAGCTCTTTCAAAAGATGAGAATTCGTTCCATACAGCGCATCGACATTTGACGTCTTTCAATTTTTGAAATTCACTCACTATTCCTATTCAATATTATACGAGTATTTATCACAATATTACTGCAAATTAAGACAAATTTAACAAATCAAAGATCATAAAAATCGGTCCAGCCGTTCTCGAGTTATAAATGGTGTAACTAACCCGACTTTGTTTTATATACTAAGATTACCCACTGTAGCGTCTTTGGCTGTATTTTGTCCAATTTGCAAATACCCGCGAGCGTTCGCTTGCCAAAATGTGGCCAATTTGAATTCGTAACTAAATTAATTTTTTTATTCAGATGTTGTCCTGGGGATGTAAGTTCTTTGTATTTAAGATTAATAAAAACAATACCTTACCATTAATATATTTTACGTACAACGCCTTAAAAAAATTGTAATACGTTGTACAACTAAAGTTAGCGGTAAGCACAAGATTTTATTTTTCTAGACGATAAATTAATAACTTCGGCAGTGCGACATCATCCCACATTTTCAATATTTGTAACACGTTCTTCAGAATAAATTAAATTGAACCCGGTGGAAAGGTCGAATCTCCAGGCCTGCTAGGGTGAATTCGACAGTACGTCCGTCCAATACGCCGTGCCGCGGGCGCATATTTGTTTACACGCTTTCTTCACTTACGTCGTTAAGATTCCAACATTATTTTTCTTCTTCTTCTTTTCTTTGATAAGGAAAATGCGACAGTAGGTCCGTCCAATAGACAGATCGCGAGTCGCAATTTGTATACACGGCTTCTTTACTTACGTCGTTAAGATTTTTTAATTTTATTTTTTATTTAATGACAATATAAGATAAAGTAAAATTACACGATAAGTAAAAATACCAAGTTATATGGTTTGTTAACAGTATAATGCCATATTCTATGCGTGATTGGCAAAGAGCATAGTATACTTTATATAGATCATTTTTATTAAGTATATTGCGTATGTTTCTAAAGTAGTATACAAGCTTTGTAAGTTTCTTTGTGATGCTATTTATATGGGAGTCCCATCGAAGATTTTCATCGATTTAAATGCCGAGATATTTTATGTTTTTAGAATGTGTTTTTAGATTCTGAATATATTTTAGGAGATAGTGTCGTCTTAATATTAGCGACAACTAAAAAATCAGAAAATCCATTTGACGTCAACTTATTTGTTGGTATTGGACAACAGATTTTACTTAGGGTCACGTCCATTCCTTATTTGGTCGGCGGATAAAGGAAAACTTTCTATTGATTTTCATATACCTAAAATAAGCAATCTCTTAAAATAACACAATATAATACTGCTTTCTAGAATTTCCTCCAATATCGGCTATCACAGAAAATGGAGCAAAACACATCAATTTCACGGAAAATTACTTTTAATTTCCGCAGATTTATTCTGAGAAAAAGGTTAAACTGCGTGGCCGTACAATATTTTCGGATTTTCCGGAGATTTATGATTGTTTTTGAAGGAGAATCGCGTAAACAAATAAATAAATAATAATGGGCAGGTGTATTTCAATCATTGATATTGGATAAGTGATATTGGTCTTTACCTAAACGAAGGGTCTCTAGTAAGAGGGTATATAAACCCCACCATCGGCCTCAGAATTTCGTTGAAAAAAATAATTACATTAGCTCCACGCAGCAGGCCCTGAGGAAAATAATTTCCCTTCCCCTCAGGGCCTATTTTATCTTCGGGGATGCTGTGTGGAGGGTTTTTTTAAGGAAAGGAAGGAGATGAGAGTTCTGGGAGGGAAAGGGGTTTAAGGGGAGGGTAGGAATCTGGGGTTCAGTGTGTCCTGGTCATCCGCCTCCAAGACCTAGACAATTAGACAAACCTCACTCCATGTACCCGGGCACCCCTGCTAAATTACCAAACGTTGCGATTCTTATATTCGTTCATGCTTTTCTAATGAAAAATAAATTTTTTAGTAGTTAAATTTTTTTTTTTAAGTAATAAAAATTTTTATTTCATTTTTACTCAAGCGAAACGATAGAAAAAGATTTAATTTATTTAAAGCATTTTTTTATTATTGTATAAATAAATTAGTAATAAAGATTAACTGAAAATAGTAGTTTTGGAATTAATCTTCGCCTTACCATAACAGTTGGATTTTTGGGAGGATTTTTATATTTTCTCGATATTTCTGTACAACCACCGGAGTGATTAAAGTCGAAAAATGGACCACTTTTATTTTTCTGCCATTGATAGCGGTCCAAAATTGGACTACATATTCCTACCATTCATAAAACATTTATTGTAATTATTTAAAATATTTCCATGGCCAGTCATTTATTTTAAAACGACGCTATTAAAATGTTTTATCAATTGCAAATCTAAACTTCGTAGACTATTTCAGAATGATGTCAAAAATATTTTTTTCCCGCCGAATTTTTGATCACCTGTTTACGGTTAAAATTAAGCTATTTTTCCATAGATATGCACCTTTCATTATCAAATATACCACAGACAAAATACAGAAATCAACAATATTCTATGTTGACTCGAATAAGTATCAAAGAAAAAATACGCAGGATTCAATTATAAACTTTACGATTTTTTTATATATTTTTTTTAATCCCACAAATATGAAATAAACGGTAAAATACAGTTTAATTTATTGACTACTAGCTTTTGCCCCCGGCTTCGCACGCGTTACTCTCCTCCCCCAAACACTCCCCTCTCCCACCCCTGCCACCCCCCCACCCTCACCCCCTAACCCTACCCCCTCAACGTAACAATCAAACACGCGCTGTAAATCTTGACTATCAAAGGGATCTCCATAGCAACTTAAACAAATAACAAAAATGACAGCTCATGTCAAACAATTAGGTAACAACGCGTCTGGACACTAAACGTATAATTGTATACAAATTTCATAATTCCAGAGCTCTAAGTTATAGCCTATAGACTATTCTAATGTGTGAGCTATATTACTGTAAAGTTTCATTAAAATCCGTTCAGTATTTATTGCGTGAAAGAGTAACAAACATCCATACATCCATCCATTCATCCATCCATACAAACTTTCGCCTTTATAATATTAGTAGGATATAGCACTATATTAAGTTATTATATCTCCGTGTTAAAATTCGAAGGAATGTTTTTTTTTTAATGTTACCGAAAAAAAATTTAAAAATGAACTTTTGAGAAGTCTCGAGCAATCGAGGCAAATTTACTTATTTCGCGTGGTCGCTCCAGTTTTAGCTGTCTTTAGATCTATGTTTTTGTCATAGACATACAAATAGCTAGACGAGAACTTACAGATGAGGGGTAAAAACCAACTATGGCGGGACGAAGAGAGGAAAGAGACTTGTGATTCGCCAATAAATCAATCTAACAGTATATAGCCACCTCGCACTAAAATATCACCATTTAGTTCTTAAAAGTAAAATCTGCATTTGAATGAATAGACCTTTTTATATGGGAGCGCGAATTGCATGCCACGTTATTAACAGATGTGTCAAGTCCGAATTCGCAAAGTAAGGTTCTGAGTATTTTCATAGTCTAATGTTTTGTTTCCGTAGACACTTTTACAAATGTTTCATGATTTACTTACCCCAGTAAACAGCGGCTTTGTGTTTCGCGTCGCCATGTATCTCGATGTCATAGTATGTGTTCTATAGACATACAACGTCCGTGCGTAAAATGTACGATAAGAGCTCGACAATGGTCCGGACAAGAATGATGACGTCACATTTTTTATATTAACGCGAGGCTCTTGCAAGCCCAGCCGGTTCCGAAAAATGGTTCAAATGGGAGGGGGAAATAATACGCTTTTATCATGTAAGGGCAAGTCCATATATTTTGTACGTCCGTGGTTTTTGTATTGTCTGGTGCCAGCTAGCGCCGGACATGAAACTAATGAGACATCTCGGGATCTATAAAGTCTGCAAACGAGTGACATCAGACACGGTGATCAATGGCCATTCTATTCTATCAGACTAAAACTGGAAGGTAGAACGCTTACAGTTGAAGATGTTTGTATTTCATTTTCCAACATTATATATGAAATATGGAAAAAGATAATCTGATCTGATAACCCGAGTAGAATTGTAATATTTAAATCATTGAAAACATAGACATATGAATATTAGTAGACCTGCCCTAAGCGATAAAAGCGTATTATTTCCCCCTCCCATTGGAACCGGATGGGATCGTGTATGGCTTTGCGTTAATCTAAAAAATGTAACGTCATCATTCTTCTGCAAGCCAGCGTCGAGCACTCATCGGTGCATTTTACGAAATAAAACGGTAAACATAGTGGCTTGTGTTTTGAAAACGTATAAAAATAGAAGTGAAAAAGAGAATAAATAAAATTGTCGTATTACATTCCATAGGCAAGCATTATTTTACACAATTTTAAGCCAATTCAGATCACATAATATGATCATTTTTGTAAAACATACACTGTCACTCGAGATACACGGCGTGTGCCCGTCCCTGTTTACTGGGGTAAGTAAATTATGAAACATTTATAAAAGTGTCTTCACTTAATACAGCAACAAAATATTGAACTCGACCTTATAGGCGACCTTACTTTGCATATTTGGACTTCGCAAATGTGTTCATTACGCGGCGAACAATTCACGCTCCCATGTAAAAAGGTATATTCATTCAAAAGCAGAGTTTACTTTTAAGAACGAAAGTGTGATATTATAATGCGAGATGCCTATATACTGTCAGATTGAGTTTTGACGAATCACGTATCACCTAAGCCGTCTTCCGTTTGCCGTCGTAGTTGGTTTCTACCCCCCACCTTTCTGTTCTGGTCTATTAATATTCATATGTCTATGATTGAAAACAATATTAGCGACTTTTAAATTTAAAAGAGAAAAATCAGAAAAATATACGGTCGCCTCTAGGAATTATAACCAGGATCTTAGCTTTGCCGAGGCTCTGCTTTAACAACTGAGCTAATTTATTTATTGAAAAAAATAAGAAATACATGAAAACATAAGCTGCACATCTCACTAGGGCATTCCTGTATCGAGATATGCAGTTTTACAAAAATGTAATTTAAAAAAAAGAAACATACATATACCTAAACTTAACAGAAATATAATAATAAACCTACAAAAGAAGCACTGAGTACAGTTATTCAAACATTACTAATTAATAATTATTGCAGCTGGGCAGTATGCTCATTGTTGGCAAAAATAACATTATACTGTAAACTAAATATTAAAATATGTTAATACAAGGTACCTGTTGTGGCTTACCATATGCAAAAATAGGGAGATCATACCACAGTAGCATTAAATTATAAACAAAAAATAAATAATAATAAACAATTATGTAATAAATATATATAGTTTATGAAATAAATATAATATATTAAGTAAATATGTAGATATTAATCAATTAAACAAATAATATAATATAATATAATTATGAGTAAACAATAATAAACAATTTATTAATAATAAGTAAATAAAAAATAATAAACTGTTTCTGAAAAAATAAGAAAATATACAGATTTAGGAAATGAGATTAAAAGAATTTGGCATTCTCAGACTATAAAAATTATTACCATTTGTTATTTCGGCTACTGGCATTATACCTAGCTCTCTAATTCAAAATTTAGGCGTATTAGATTTATCAAAAAATTTGTACATAAAAATGCAAAAGTCGGTCATTTTAAATACATGTAGGATTACGAAAGATTTTTTAAATATTTATATTGAGGGATCAGTAGGATTTATCGGACCAGTTAGGATTTCAACAGAGCCGAACCCTCTGATATGAAAATATCTGGAGTCGGTGAAATATTTTCCCATTATGTTTCTGGTGGATTGACGTATTGTTCTTGTATTGTTTTGTATTTATTATACTTATATGGTGTACTTACATTGCGTTAATTTACAAGATATTCATTTGTGGGAAAGTGTGTGGAAGGGTTTAGTCATTCATTTGGGAAAGATTCAACCCGGACATAAAGTCTGGAGCACCGTAAGTAAATAAAGTACATAATAAATAATTACGAAATAAGTAGATAATAATAAGTAAATACTTATAACAATAAGCAAATTAAAAAGTACATAACAATAAATAAGTTAAGTACATACACAGTAATTAAATATGGATTGTATCAAATATAGCTTAAATATAGCTTAATTCCATAGTGATTTATGGTATAAGCGACAACATGGGTAATCCAAAACCATTACTCTCAGTTAGTAGCAATTATAGGCCACTTGCATCACATTTAAAAATATATATTCTAAGACATTCCGTTTTTTTAATCGAATTTTGGAAACCCTGGCGATTTTTTGAAAATTTCAATCCGAAAAATCAGACCATTTTTTATAGACCGGAAAGACGGGACATCATTTTATGGGTGCGAAAAAACGATAATTACATAGCCGAAAACTATTTAAAAAAAAACGTTTTCAACAATAAAATGTACGGGGTTCTCTTCGTAACATCTGTCAAAACATAGCCATCTTTATAAAATCGTCAAACCAAAGGATAAGTTTGCAGAGAACAAACAATAAATCTAGTGAATGTTGAACGTCAAATTCAAAAATTAGCCTAAAATCAAAGCGTTGCCATATAAAAAAATAAATCTGTGTTGAATTTTACAAAATTAATAGAACATAATCGGAGACAGGATATTTTCATGTAGTGACTTCACGAGCTCAAATAATGGATTTATTATTTATTTAAAAATAAAAAATATATAAATTTCTAAAAATTTTTACTAACTTTTTCGTAATCTTAGTAAAAAAATCTACCCACATGAGTCTTATGAAATCCATACAAGTGGCCTATTGTGCACTATTTTGTAGAGTTTGACGAATTAAGCAAGAAATGTGTGATAAGACAGAGCTGTGTGGCGGTTCATTATCACTGCCTGCCCCTACGGAGAAACAGCTTGTTGGTTGGGAAGTAACATTATGAAAATCAGGGTCAGTTATTTTTAAAATATCAAAAACCATTGCCAACTCTGCAAAATATTACAACACGGAAGTTATAAATTTCACATAATATATAAACATCTGCTTCCACAATTCTATGGCCAGAACCTTTGTCAGGATACAGCCACAAAACCTCAAAAAGGTTTCGGGTAAAAACATATATTTTTCAAACGATATTTGACTTATTTATTTACGCCCTACTGGGCTTTTACAAGATATATACATAAGTAATACAGTTGTGTTAGCAAATACATAGTATACAATATATATTGATTTATGATACATTTAAGACAAATTAAATGTATTGGTATGGAAAGCGAAATTTGTAAAAAGACATATAAAAACTAAAAAAAAATAGAAATATAGAGTGTATTCACTACGGAGTCGTCTATTTTACTAAAATAATTATAAAGACTTCGTTTTGTGACTAATACGGAATCTTTAAATATGTCTACAGTATTCCCAAATTTATTGCCCAGATGATGCATTCTATTAAAAGGTGTATGAGCCTCATAATTCGTTTTGAAATTGTCACAGAAAAAGGTAGCACTTTGTCTCGTATTTCTGGTCGGTATGTAAAATTTTATTTTGGAGAGAATTTCAGGGTTGTTAATGCAATTATTAATCATTTTATTTAATAGTACAAGGTCAAAGATGATCCGCCTATCTGACAGCGTAATTATGTTGAGTTGTTTCATCAAAAGTACATAGTTAATATTTTGAATTGGAATATTTAGTTAAAGTTAATAAATCTTAGAAATTTGTGCTGTACCCTTTCTATATTGTTGGAATGGATTTTATACATTGGGGACCAAATTGGCGAATTGTACTCTACCTGGCTTCTTACTAAAGAAGTGTACAATGTTTTCAAACATTCTAGTGACTTGAAACCACTTGCTGTTCTGCATACGAACCCGAGCATTCTTAAAGCTCTATTTGTTATTTCATTTACGTGCAGAGTAAATGTTAACTTTTCATCAAATATAACACCTAAGTCCCTGATCTGAGCAACTGGTGTCAATTTTACATTATTTAAAGAGTATTCATAGGTAACATGACTTTGGATTTTACGAAAACGAATAACTTGGCATTTTTGAATATTAAGAAATAACGAGTTGATCACACACCAATGATACTATTTATCTAAATTTGATTGTAAAATATGACAATCCTCTATACTACTTATCATTTTATACATTTTCAAATCATCAGCGAAGAGAAGGACTTGTACGTCTTTAAATACACTAAAAATGTCATTTATAAATAATAAAAAAAGAATTGGTCCTAGGTGAGATCCTTGGGGAACCCCACTTGTGGCTTCGAAGATGTAAGATTCTACAGAATTTATTTTAACACAGAGCTTTCTTTTACTAAGATAACTGTTAATCCAGATCAATAGGGTTCCTTTAAAGCCCAACATACTTAATTTATGTACTAGAATATGTCGTCTAACTTTATCAAAAGCTTTGGAAAAATCTGTGTATATCGCATCTACCTGATGCTTAAGGACAAAGGAATCAGTTATATAATTTTCATAAATGAGTAAGTTACTTAAAGTATTTTTACCTGTGATAAAGCCATGCTGATTGGGTACTATTATATTATTGATTTGTTTTGTAATGACATCTAGGACTGATGATTCAAAGAGTTTGGGAATAGCGGACAATATACATATTGGTCTGTAATTTGATACATCGCTTTTATCTCTCTTTTTGTGAATAGGCGTTAAAAAGCTTTTTTTCCACTGATCTGGAAAACACCCTGACGACAAAGACTTGTTAAATAGTATAAATAATGGATAAGTCAAACTGGCTATACAAGATTTTAAAAATATTGGAGGAAAACCATCTGGTCCAGCAGATTTATTAGAATGTAATGCTTTTATACCCTTTTCTATTGCAGCTATTTCAATGAAACAAAGGCTTAAGTTGAGTGATTCTTCTAGTGATATATCATTAAGAGTCTCACTATCAGGAATAACCTTGTCATAAACACTTTTAAAGGAATCTGCAAAAAGATTGACTTATAAACCATTTATAAAAAAACAAGCTAAGCCTAAACAAATACTTAATCATTAAGGACAATATTAGCGACCCTCAAACGAATATTTAACATAGGAAATATTGGTCGCATCTAGGAATCTATTTTATCTGTTTTGGTCATATTTAGATGTACCATCTTCGACTAAGAACTACCAATATTATCTTAATTTTCTAAACGCATATCATAATTTTTAAGTAAATACCGCACGAGAGTCCCAATTGCTCCCAACCGCCTGGTGTAAATGAGACTATGGCATCCCCAATAGGGTTTTGTTGTGAGGCTGGAGGTAAGTGGGGAAATACCTGGATATTAAGATCTAGTCACCAAACCCGGCTAAAGCCATTTCAAGCAACGTTTCAATTCTGAATGATGGTTTTACACCAGGGCGATATTTTATTATCTTCCACTCTGGAACGTGCCGCAAATGTACCTTATACTACTTTAAATAATTATTGAATTGTAAAAAAACAAATCAATTAAAATAAAATTTGCTTGTGCACGCCGGGATTTGGACCCGCTACCTCCGGATCGCCAGTAGAGAGCCTTAACCCTCGACCATGGAGGCCGTCTACGATTACGAAGGCTGCTATCGTTATGCATGATTGCAAGATTCTTCCCGAAATAAATACAACCTAGACAGTGTCTTGGATAAATATTAAAAAAAATTATATTGATTTGTGACATCTATTGAATTTTCAAAGATGATTGTTTTACTGGAATAACTTAACCACTGGAGTAACAGCGCAATTTAAACTTCTTTCTCCGATGGCTCGAGATTTTTTGGTCATCATTTTGAATATTTTCCACCTACTTTAAAAAAATCATATTCTGAATTTTAATATGGAGACATAGAAACTGATTATAGTTCTATATAGCCAATGAATTCACCTATCTTTGGTCGATTATCACATATTCGTAGGAAATATAAAAATCCTACTTAATTACCTACAAATAAGGGAAAATTTGCCAAAATTGGCAGCAAAGCAATCCGAGGTATTTTAAATAGTGCCATATTGTGGCAAAAAGCGCTCCAGTGGTTAATGATTAAAATCTCAAATTGTAATACTTAATCATTATAAATAATATTATAATATATATATACGTTTAGTGGTATGGTTTGGTTTTATAATGTTTGATTGCATTGCTTCAACTGTATGGCTTTTAATCAAGAGACTGCTTGTTGGTTACTCCATTTTGTTTTACTTGACAACCAACAAGTCAAAAGATTGATGTTTTCCAAATTGATTTTCGAATTATATAGTGTCAGTAGGTACTAGCGAAAGTGGTCGCTACATACATAATGTCGTGCTGAGGCGCGGAACAAAAGCTTTGTTTTTTAAAAAACGTGACGGAATAAAATAACGTAAAATATAAAGAGCTCCAGTGAACGATGACGGCCATGGAAGGTAATGCTATGTAAAATTTGAAGCACCGCGGAGAGATGTAATTTTCTACTGAAATAATTTTTAGGACCATTGATAAAGAGAACACAAGATGGGTGTCATCACACGACCAAGTATTATCTAGACAGGGAGTGCGAACCTTAAAATTAACACTGAAACCAAACACATTGGCGAAAACATGTAGGATTTTCTCGCAGTTGATCGGAAGAAGCATTGTTCTCTACCATTTTTTTGGATTTGCACGGAGCACATTTGCACTCTAACAGTTTATTTTTTTATTTTAGGAAAGAGATTTCACGGGTGTTATCACTAACAATTTAATCAGCTATATGTCTTCTTCCTTGCACTGTCTCAACTCATTGCCTAGGTAGGCTGTTGGTGTCAGCTCTTCTCATTCTCAGGCTATATCTTCTTCGGTTCTGGGTATCGCTTTCATCCAGGCCGTTTCTCTGTAATATTTTGGAGCGTTGAGTCATCCACGAGTTCTTTGGTCTTTCTCTGGATGACTGTTTATGAAGCTCCATAGATATTACCTGCTTGACTGTGTGGTCTGCTATGTGTATGTAAGAAAAATAAATATGTCCCTTATAAATCGGAGAAAAAATTCGAGGTGGACCGGCGCGCGTGATCGTTTAAAGTTTGAAGAAATAAATACGTTTAGTAAAACACTACTCCGTCACGCATCAAATTACGAAAACACCTTTGTCACAACATAGAAAGCAAATGTTAGCTATGGTTCGATAAAATAAAAATAGATAAAATTAAATGCAAGGAATCTCTCCGCTGAAAATATGAGGCTACTAAGAGTAATTCAGATTACCCACTATTCTCTGTGAAGAGATCCAAACTTAACAAAAGATCTTTCTTTAAAGAAGAAACTAGCATTCGTTTCGCTCTGGCGATAGATACCTCGAGGTATCGCGGTGGAAATATATACCTATATTGTGTGCTCATTTGAAGAGATACAGTGGTAAGAGATTGGTCATTCGTTTTTCCTTGCATACCTTGTTTTCCTACATATACTACCCATCATCAATTCCAGCAAACATCTTTACGTTTCGTATCAATTTTAATATTTCTATTTGTGTAGTTGTCTAATCAGCACTTTTTCGAACGGTTATTTTATCGCTTTTTCTTTTTGAATTTTCTAAGCCATTGGAAAACCACGAGATGTTATAAAAAATATTTTTTAAAATATATTTTTTGTTTTTTGTTTATAAGAATGAAAAACATTCCCAAGTTACGAATAACTTGACAATATTTGAAAATCTCCTACTACCACCACACTAAGCGGAAAATGTTGCTTATGTCGTGATTGGGGACTTAGCCATTCGAGGAATCGAACACGCGACGCTTGGATGGGACGCAAATGCGATGCCAACTCAGCAACTTGCCAGTCAAACCTTTTGAGACAACAAAGTCATTTCCATAAAGATATAAAATGCTTTTAAAGTACATATATATATTTGCCATGAATATGAATATCGATTTTCAGTTTGATCTGTGTTTTTCAAATGTTTGTCAAGAAAAAAGTTTGCCATAAAATAATATAATAGTAAAACAAGTTGTAGGCACATAAAAACCATCACGCCGAGTGGAGAGCTAATCTAGTGCATTCTGTGTCATTGGTTTTCCTCATTTTTAACAACGAGAAGAAGCTTTCTACGATTAGGCAAATTTGCTTAAATTATACAGAATTCTGCATAATTGTAACATTTTACCTTACCGCCCGCACCTACCTGTCCTGTAATCCGCAAGTACGTGGATGTCGCATATTTATTAAGTATTAAGAAATCTACGTTTTTTGCGGCTTGCAAACATCACATTTCAAACGCGACATCAACCGTTTGCCTGCATTAAATTTTCATTAGCTATTCTTTATTCATTGCGGAGTGATTAATTTTGACATATCCTTGGTGATTTTAAATCCTTTCTCTTACGGCGATGTACAACGTCTTGTAAAATTCGGGATAAGGCTAATAACAATAACACTCCTTATGTAGTTGGCGATAAGGTTGAAATTCCCGCTTAACACCAGCCGCCAATTTTGACTTTTGAGTGAAAAAACATCGCCAAAAAGGGTTCGTGAGCAGGATATTTTTTAATTTAGAGCAGTTTTTATAAACCTGAAATATAAAAATCTCATCAAAAGGGCTTTTAAAAAGATTAATCAACAAAAATATTCGATTTTTTCAAAGTCAAATGTGTCTTCTACTAGCAGGATTTAATTAAAGCATTAAAAACATTTCTAAGCGATCAAATTTTCAAAGTAAAAGCACATGATTTCGTAATAATTTTTTGTGCATTTTCACTACAGAGGTAGGCTTAAAGGATAGACCTCCTTGCATTATTTATTTTTAAAGAAAGACAAACATTCCTGGGTTACGAATAACCCAACAAAGTTTGAAAATCTCCTAATACCACCACAGTAAGCGGAAAATGTTGCTTGTGTTGTGAAAGAGGACATAGGCAGCCAAAGAATCTATCACGCGAGGCTCAGATGGGACTCAAACGCGATGCCCACTCAGCCACTGACCGGTATTTACATTCATACTTCGTATCAGACATACTTTTTCTGTTATTTAGTAACCCGAATACGTACTCCTATAACATAATAACGGACGAGGGGTAATTCTCTTGACTCACAATCCGAAGGTCGCGGGATCGAATCGCGGCGTGCGCAAACACATTTTATTTGATTAATTTGTATTCTTTCAGAATTAATCCATTAAAAATAATATATAGTATATTTGCAGGCCGTTCCAGAGTGGAAGATACTCTCAGCATCGTCCTGGTGTAAGACCCCATCCAGAATTGAAACGTTGCTTGAAATAGCTTTAGCCGTGTTTCCTGACCGGATATGAATAGCCAGGTACTTCCCCAACTTCCTTTTTCCTATCTATTTCCCCTCCCCACTATCTTCAGCCTCACAACATACCCCAATAGGGGATACCATATTCTCACTGGCTCCAGACGGGAGCAGCTGGAACTCTTGTACGGTATTCAAATAAAAAAATATATAAACAAATGTAAATGTTTGGGCATCATGCCCGTTATGTACTGAAATAAAAAATAAATACAAATATTGAAAAAAAATTAATATATCTAATCGGTTTAACGATTTTTACCAACACTTAGAATAATTATTGTAACATTCCTGTATCGTATTGTAGTGGTGTAGAATGCAGAGCATTTAGTTTTATGCCCCCCCCCCCTTACTGCACCCTCCACCCACTTGCTGCTACATAAATTACCCCGCAAATTAAACTGTTTCCCATTGAAGCCTTCCGCCTCCCCCGCATCTTCACTTTTACCCCCCTCCTTCCCAACATCGTAACCTGAGAGCAGGTTAGAGCAGGGTTGACACAACAACAATTGTTTGTTTATTTATTTATTGCGACTGCTTACCTACTGCGTGGCGTGTCGGATTTAAAGAGACTGGGTGACTTCTTTACCTCTCCAGCAGGACCATTGCCTTGCACCGCGGTGGGAGGGGTGAATTCAAACATCCGTCAATCCTGGACAGATTGATTCCCAGATTCTTATCTAACTATCAATCCTTTCTCCTTTATTTCTTTAAAAAAACCCTCCACAAAGCACCCTCAAAGGTGATGTAGGCCCTGAGGGAAACTATTTTTTTCAGGGCCTCTTGCATGGAGTTAATGTAAAAAAATGTGATTTTTCACGGGTCTGTGCTAGTCGAAAGTTGAATTTAGTTGTGCAAATATTTAAATTCTTGATGAAACTTTAGGGAACTAATTGTCCAAGAGATCAACAGGCAGAGGGATCAACTGAATGTGGATCATCTGTCAGGAGATCATTATTTCATAAAACCATCTACCAATAAGTAATATATATATAATAATAATCTAAGTTGATCCGTTGACAATTGGTCCCCCGGCGTACTTATATACAATGTGCAGTCAGTTAAGAGGGAATAACCAAACAAAACGGGAAAAATGTAATTTTTAAATCAAATTTTAGACGCCTTGACTCTTTTCCACAAAAAAATTATAAACTGATTTCGAAAGACTGTTCTTTTGTAGTAAAGCTATGCTTTAAATTTTTAGTAAATATGTTATTTTTAGTACAAAAAGATTTTACCGTAGGTCGTTGGCAGATTTGTCAAATTTTGAGATAAAATTTTGTATTATACAACACCTATTTCAAATCGTATAATCATGCAGTAAAATAAATCAATAAATTATCTGGGAAAGCTATGTTTCAGAATTTTAATTTTAGTTTCAATAAAATCATTTGAAAAAGATCTGCAAACGTGTTTTGTTACGAAAATACTTCAGTTTGTCTATTTATTTACGGTCTTACAAACTAATATATTTAATTATTTATTATTTATTGTTTTTGTGTTTAATTCGTAAAAGTCCATTTTAATTTTTATAAATTTAATTAAAATTAAATTTGATAATGTTATTATCGATCTCTGCAAGTATTTTAGAATGTATTTTAGTTAAAAATACATTCTAAAATACTCGTAGAACTTGATAGTAACATTACCAAATTTAATTTTAATTAAATTCCAAAAAATTAATATATTTCACATTTTTTTGCATTCTTATTTTGCTTAGACATTATTGAAAAATTATAAATACTTAGGATCAAAAAATAATTACAAAAAATAAATAATTTTATCTTTTTTATCATCACGCCTTTCAGCATTTTTGAATGAAGGTATAAATTAAAGCAAATTTAGAATGAAATAAAATCGATATTCAGTTATTATTTAAAAAAGCTGACACGGAGAAAAATTAATCTTTCTCATTTAAACCGCCCTGTACGATCGTAAGAACATCTTTCGACGAAATATGAATTCTCGGCCGCTGGCTGGTTAATGGTCCTTAAATAAGGTATACCTAATTACAAAAAATGACTAAGTGACCCCGAAGCGAGATGCAGAGAGGATGTACCGCTGAATAAAAAAAGTATAAAACATATTTTCATTAAAATGCATCAAGGAAAAATCTGCATCTCTATATACGTACTGTGTGTACCAGCCATAGACGTACAAATAGCTAGACGAGAACTTACAGATGAGGGGTAAAAACCAACTATGGCGGGACGAAGAGAGGAAAGAGACTTGTGATTCGCCAATAAATCAATCTAACAGTATATAGGCACCTCGCACTATAATATCACCATTTAGTTATTGAAAGTAAAATCTGCTTATGAATGAATAGACCTTTTTATATGGGAGCGCGAATTGCATGCCACGTTTTGAACAGATGTGTCAAGTCCAAATTCGCAAAGTAAGGTTCTGAGTATTTTCATAGTCGAATATTTGGTTTCTGTAGACACTTTTACAAATGTTTCATGATTTACCTACCCCAGTAAACAGCGGCTTTGTGTTTCGCGTCGCCATGTATCTCGATGTCATAGTATGTGTTCCATAGACATACAACGTACGTGCGTAAAATGTACGATAAGAGCTCGACACTGGTCCGGACAAGAATGATGACGTCACATTTTTTAGATTAACGTGAGGCTCTCGCAAGCCCAGCCGGTTTCGAAAAATGGTTCCAATGGGAGGGGGAAATAACACGCTTTTATCACGTAAGGGCAAGTCCATATATTTTGTTCGTCCGTGGTACCAGCGCATTTACGTTTGAAGTTGGTAAATATGCATAGAAAATTATATTTTTATAGTAAAAGTCATTCCGGTGGGCCAATTGTCGGCGGTCACCTCTATCAAGCACGTTCAGACTATATTATTAAGTTGAAAAATACAAAACATGTATATTTTAGTATGCTTATATTTCAGAGCCTTTTCCCAACCCTATTCCGGCGAAGGGTAGCGATAAACCGCCCTCAAGGTGAATATTTTCCCTCCAGGGGAGCAGAAACGTGTGGAAGGAAATCTTGAAGGGATGTTATTTATCGAGCGTGTCACTCAACAGGACCCCTGAGACGAATAAAACCTCGTGCATGCAGCCTTCCAACTGCGAACCCATTTGCCTTTACCACAGGCTGCTCAGGAGTTCCTTTATTTATTTAAGGATGCTCTAATACCCCCTGGAAAGCCTTTTTTCTGGGTTTATCTGACTTAATAATCGAGAATAATCGACTTAGCATAAGTATTACTTTATATTCACTAAACGAAAAGCGTTGTTTGTAATTTATTTATTAATATTTTATTCGGTTTAAATTCATCTTTGTTTATTATTTTATTTTATTTTTTATTTTTTTTATTTTAAATACATAAACGGCTATACTGCCTTTTATAAATAAACATATAATCGAGTACAAAAGTAAAAAAAAATAAAATCATTACATAATAGTAAACTTAAAAATAACATAAAATCATTTTGTGTATCACAACAAAAAATAACAAAAAAAGAACAATGAGAAATATTATCATTTCATTTCAACATTTAATGAAAAATAATTTTTGAGTGCATGTTTATATTGCGCTAATTTTAAGAAATAAATGTCGCCGATGTTAGCATGTTCATTTCCCAACATGTGTAATCGACTGATTGGTGAGTAATAATGTGATAATGTATGTGTGTTATTATAGTAGAACGGTAGAGTGAGTCTATTGTTAGCGCGACCAGGGCAATGAAATCGTATTAGTTCTATTAAGTCAGGGGTATCCAAGACCGAGTGAATTATTTTATATAATATTAATAGATCACAGATTTTTCTGCGATCTGATAAATTTACGAGATTAGTCCAGTTTAATAACAAATTATAGTCCATGGATTCTCTTGGAATACCTAATTTAAAATTAATATACCTAAGGAATCTATGCTGGACTTTTTCAATCGCTTGAATATGGATATTGTAATGTGGAGCCCAAATCGTAGAATTATATTCCAAAATGCTTCTCACTAGCGTTATGTATAAAATGCGAATAGTATCAATGTTACAAAATTGTTTGGTTATTCTAATAATAAATCCTAAAATCTTCATTGCTCTATTAATAATATTAGTTATATGGCTAATAAATGTAAGTTTTGAGTCAAAAATAATACCTAGATCATTTATTGTTTCTACTGAGTTTAATATAATTTTGTCAAGATTATATTCATAAATGGTCGGTTTCTTTATTTTATAAAATCTTATTATTTGACATTTACTAATGTTAAGTGCCAGTTTATTGCTTATACACCAATTAAACAAGTTGTTTAAATTTTTTTGTAAAATTATGCAATCAGAAGTATTTTTAATTTTTTTATATAATTTTAAATCATCAGCAAATAACAGGATATCAACATCGGAAAAAACGTCTACAATGTCATTAATAAATAAAATAAACAGTACTGGTCCTAAATGGGAGCCCTGTGGCACACCACTAGTGGCAGAAAAGGCATCCGATATTACGTCATTTAACTTTACAAACAGTTGTCTATTTGTTAAATAACTCTCTACCCATTTAAGAAAGTTCCCGGTTATACCCATACTCCTTAATTTATTTATCAATATTTTAATGCAAACTTTATCGAATGCCTTGCTGAAGTCAGTATATATCGAGTCTACTTGACATTTATCTGCAAAGGCATTCGCTATAAAGTTTTCATATATCAGTAGATTTGTCAGAGTTGATCTATTCTTCATGAAACCGTGTTGAAACCTTGTTATAATCCCATTTAATTTAAAACTAATTTTATCCAAAATAATTTTTTCAAATAGTTTTGGAATAGTTGACTGTATACACACAGGTCTATAGTTGCGTATATCGCATTTGTCACCTTTTTTAAATATGGGTGTGATGTAACTATTTTTCCATGCAATTGGAAAATATCCCAATGACAATGACATATTAAAAATTAAATAGAGGGGATACGACAAGGCATGTATACAGTGTTTCAATAGAATTGGTGGTATTTTGTCAGGACCCGAACTTTTTTTTATATCTAATTTGTTAATATGAGTTTTAATTTCATTTATATCTATGTGAATATTAGAAATTTGTAAATTGATGTTAGATGAAAAAAAAGGAATTTCACTATTATCAATTGTGTTATCATATACATCTTTAAAAAATGAAGCAAATAAATTAACAATAGTTTCTGCATTATTTCCATTTATGCCGTTATAAAACATGCTAACAGGTATATCTATTTCATTTCTTTTTAATGACTTTGAGTACTTCCATAAAGTGTTGATGTCATTATTTGCAATTGAATTTTCCACATTATTTAAGTATTCTTTGTAACAATTTTTAGAAAGATCGTGACATTGTCGTCGAATTGAATTGAATTGAATATAATCTTTAATTGATTTAGAATTTTTGTACTTTTTATGTATTTTCTTCTTCAATAGAGTCAAGTCAATTAAATCTTTACTGAACCACTGAGGGAAAACATTTTTTTTACATGTAATGTAAGGCACACTTTTTTCTATGATATTGTGAATTATTTTATAAAATACGTTGATATTTTCGTTAATATTTTCTTGTTTTAAAAAAGTCCAATCAGTAGCATTTAAGCATTCATTAATTTGATTAAAATCAGCTTTATTAAAATTGTGAAGTGATTTTTTACACTGTAGATTTGGTATTTTATTTATTGATATGCTAATATTTAATGGAGGATGATAGTTATCTACAGGTAATATTATTTCACTTGATTTTACTACAGTTACTGAAGTATCACTTGAAAATACCAAGTCCAGTATTTTGTTATTACAATTTTCAATTTTATTTAATTGTGTTAGATTTATAAAATTTGACATGCTTATAACTTCTTTGTTTATAGTTGACAAGCCAGCGTTTTCTATACCTGTCAATTCCATAAAGTTTTGATTCCAAATGATGTTCGGAAGATTATAATCGCCAGTTATAATTATTTTTACTTTTGGATATTTTAATTGTAAAATTTCAATATCTTCAAAATGTTTATTATAAATACTAATATCCGATTTAGGCGGAATGTACACATTACCCAATAAAATTCTGTTTTTACCTGTATTAATCATAACAAATAATTGCTCTATTTCAACGTTTTTTGTATTTAACTGTCTGGAGACAATATTTTTCGCTACTGCAATCAGAACTCCACCCCCTCTTCTTTTATTGTTTTTAATGTCATCGTTTGAAGATTGATTTCTATCCCGGCGGAAAACGTTGTATCTTGAAATTCCTAGTTCTGCAGTGTGAATATCCGGATGTAACCAAGTTTCTGTGAAAATCAACACATCAAATATTGAAGTAGTTATTTGTAGTCTAAGAGTGTCCAGTTTAGTTCGAATTCCTCTGACGTTTTGATAATAAAGGTAACAGTGATTTAGTTTATTGTGTAGTTTTTTGGTGTATGCTGTTGAACGATTTTCGGAATAGAATGAACATATTTTATCGTGAGATTTGTTTCACCGCTATTTTTCCGTTGTTCTAATTCTATTATCAGATTCTTCATGTGATTTCGTTGAGTTATTGTCAAGTCCGGTTTTATCTTTATTCCATCGGTAATTTTAAATTTATTCCGAAGAATGTGTTTTACTTGGAAAGAATCATCAAATTCCACTTTAATTGGTCTGATGACTCCAGGTTTTTTAGCACCAAGTCTGTATATTTTTAGATTTTGTGTTGGTATGTCATCAATTTTTTTGATAGTGGATATTATTATTTTTGAGTCATTTGTCAAATTTTCTTCTTGAGACAACTCAGTTTCCGGTACGTTTAGAAAGATTGCATTTTTCGATTTTTCCTTCCTTTCTTCCAATTCCATTATGGTTTCACAAAGGTCTGGAATTTTTTGAGTCGGTTGATTTTGAGACAAGTTTTTGTAAGCAGCGAGGGCTGTCCGTATTTATTAGTGATTAGCCCTAGGGCTGTCCGTAAAATAAGGTCTCTAAGGCGCTGCGGTTGCGAGGAACGATTTTACGCTCAATCCTGCAACACTGGCGTGTAGCCTGGTTTCCCCACCAAGTGTCACCCTCTGTGACACTTAGTATCGGCGTGGCAGCCGTTCGCGATGAAGCTTTCGCTCGCCGCACCCGCCAGATGTGAATTAATCTCTATATTTAGTTTTTTTGTGCGAAGAACAACACCCCGGTAAAAATTCATTATCGTATGTGTGCGAAAACGTGCGCAATTGGTGCAGAAAATTTAAAAGCGTGCGGGACGGCCATCGGTTTCAGATGAAAAAATTGCCAAAGTGGAAAAAAAATTATTGCGTATCGACGGGTGACGGTTCGGGAGCTCTGTGGGGATTTGGCATACGAAAATCAGGCTACATGCCGGATCTTGCGTAAAATTGTTCCTCGCGACCGCAGCACCTTGGAGACCTTATTTTACGGACAGCCCTCATATATCGATCGTCTAGTTACTCTAGTTGATTAGTCAGACATCAGTCAGTTCGAAAATAGAAATTTGAGAATGCAGTTATATGTAAAAGTATACTCCATATCTGGTACAATACGCAGATAAGTCATAAACACCACCAAATCATTTGTAAAGCAAAAAAAATGAATAAATGACCTAGAAAACATAAACAAAATTTTGATGTTTTCTAGGTCACTAGTAGGTTATTTCAAAATGTCATAATAATGTACCCTTATGCGTTCCAGTGTTACTTTACTGCGTATTTAATACTAGCTTTTACCCGCGGCTTCGCTCGCATGGTATTAGTGGGAAATTACTGGCATAATTATTGGCATAATTATTATTATTCTTGCTTTTTTGTCTAATAAAAAATAATTATTGTTCAATAGAAAATTTAAAAATTTGAGAATGACATTTCGCAAATAAAAATTCTATTTTAGAAAATATTTAAATTATAGAAATTTATTTTAAGTACCTACTCCCCTAATTTATTCTGATGATTTCGCCTCAAGTAGGAATTAGTATTTTATTCATATTTGAATCCAGAGTAACCTAAAGAAATAACAAAATGACAGCTTACGTCTAATAATTACATAGCAAAGCTTTTCGTCCGGACAATAAACATTTTAAGAGATAGGTAGATATTAACTATGACGCCAACAAAGCACTATTTTTAGGGTGAATTGCCTAATTAAAAAAAAAACATTGTTTCCAAGGTAAAAATTTGTTTGACGTTTGCAATAACTCGATTTTGTTAGGGACAGAAAACGTATGAAAAATAATTGCATAACGCCACAGCTTATTCATAACGCCAGAGCTTACCAATATATATAGCCTATGTTACTCGCAAATAATGTAGCTTTCGATTAGTGAAAGAATTTTTAAATTCTATTCGGTGTTTATTGTGTGAAAGAATAACACTCATCCATACAAACTTTCGCCTTCATAATATCTATACCTAAGATGTAAATATTTTATTTATGGCGAGTATTTAAATATTACTCTCCTCTTCATCTCAAAACATAGTATTTAGAGATGACTTACTAATCAATAGAAGATCGATATTATTACATTGATGGGTACAACCAAAGACATTAATACTGGACGCGGGGTAAAAATCTCAAAGTGGGAAGCCAAACACAAGACGATTGTAGCTGTCTCTATTCCTAGTACTTTAGTACTAAACTGCTACGCGTCGAGTGAGGTCGTGTCTTACCAGTAAGTAAATTGCATTGCAAAGCGCCAAAATGCCCTCCTGTGTGATGAGAAAATGCTTCAATTACACGGCAAATAGTCGTAAAGGCGAAGAAATAACACTTCATTTGCAAGTACACGAAAATTACTTATTATTATCAATTATTATAATTATTACAGTAAATTTTATAATAATACGTCATTGTATTCTTTACCCTTCCCTGTCCATTGTGTAACCGAGTGAGAGTATCTTGTTATCTCAGTCACACCTATAGGTCACACCCGTGATGTGAAAGCAGTATTCGGCGAAGAAATTAATAAGCCGCCCTACTATAGTGTATCTATGACATTCACACACGTACATTCTTTGATTGTCTATCTTTATCACATGGGAATAAACTTTTGAATTTAGAAATTATATTGAAAACCGCTGAAAACAAAAGAGTGTTGCTTGCTTTCCACATTATATTGTGAGTATGTGAGACTATGGCGAGTCTATTTATAATATAACGTCATTGGGTACAACCGCCAAAAGGTATTCCAAAAATTGAATAGACAACACTATGAGTGCTTTTATAATTACCGTAACGATTCACGGTTACGGTACCGTGGCGGCAAAAAAGGCAACAAACATACGTTCCTTATCGGAAAAATGCTGCAGCTCTTTCTTACACATTAAATAATGGTAAGACAAAAGATGAGACACACAAAATACGTGCGGCTGTAACCTCCAAAGTATTACTTTTCCGAATTGCGTTTACTTTCTTTATACGTGTGAGGAAGATGTATGAAAATGATTGAATGTTTCCTTGGTGGGACTGCAGACAAACATTCTCCGTTCGCCTTATTTTCGACTGTTGTTATTTAATGTGTAAGAAAGAGCTGCAGCATTACATGGTTAAGAACAAAATCAAAACCATCAGCGCATTAAGATTTGACGTTTTGGAATTTTTGGAATTCACTCACACATCAATATTATCCTTGTAACTATATTCCATACTTTTAAAATTATCGTTACGGCTAGTAGTATCGTAGTGCTAAACAGTGATGTCACGGTGCGGTGTGTGATGAAGATGCATAAAAATAATCTCTTTTTTCCTTTGGAGGAAACAGACCTACGTATATTGTGTATCTCATCTTTTGAACGAGCTGCAGCATTATAGCGTCAAGGAACGTACGTTTATTGCTTTTCTTGCCGTCACGGTACCGTAATCGTGAATCGTAAATTTACTAATAAAAATTTAATTATTTTGGACTCTAAACTTACCTTTGATAAACACATTGATAATATTGTCACCAAAGCAACAAAGAGTCTAGGCTTTGTACTGAGAACATGCAAATTTTTCAAAAACACTGAGACTTATCTGATTCTGTACAATTCACATGTTCGTCCTCACCTGGAATACTGTTCACAGGTTTGGAACCCGCGCTATATTGTTTATGTTAACAGGTTAGAAAGAGTTCAGGAGCGATTTCTCAAATTGCTCAATTTTAAATCATTCAACATATACAATTCTTACGACGAAATCGAGAAACATTTTCGAATCTCGAAACTGCTCAATAGGAGGCTTGTCGCTGATCAGATGCTTCTGTACAAAATTATTAACTCAAAAGTTGACTGCCCGGAGCTGCTAAATAAAATAAATTTCCACACGCCGACTCGATACAGCAGACACAATACCCTTTTCTACATTGATAGATGCAACACTAATTCCAACCAAAATGAATTTATACAAAGGACATGTAAATACTATAATAATAAACTTGCACATATAGACACACTTGCTGACATATTCACTGCTAGTTACTGTCGTTACAGAATTTCTTTGTATTACATTCTATTTAGGTGCGAATAACACATATTCATGACTAATTTTATTGTACCTAATATTTTTATATTACTTGCGTGGCAACTTTCCCTTATCCCTCTCCTTCCCTTACCCGTCCCAACCCAAATACCTATTTCGCAGTCTATTTAAGTATTGTTTTAATTATTTTATTATTGTGTATAACATGTTTATCACTTGTTGAATTAACATCTGTATTATTATTTTTTTTAAATTGCTGCTTAGTTCTTGTTTTATTTTTTCTGTTTTTCTTAAATTTTCTAGTTTACATTCAGTTACTTTTATGTTTCTAAATACCTATCTGTGAACATTAATAATTGGTCTATTTTTTTGCCATCCTCTTATGTATATTTTATTACTATGACTGTCTATGTTCCTTAAATAAATAAATAAATAAAATAAAAGCACTCAATACGTTGTACCTGATGCATTGTTACAAGCAAGCCTAGAAACATAATTAACTAGAAAGCTGGTGATATATTTACAGACAAAATTTTACAAAAAACTACTTGTCTTAGGTCTCTGTCTCTAAGCCTACGCAATTCTTGTCCTAGTACTTGGAATTCAAAATACAAACTTATTCACGAGTATTTTCACTAACCCAGTCTGTGTTCGGTCACGTGTGTAAAATGCGATCCGTCCCTTTCGATCTAATGATGTCTCTCCTAACCTAACCAAGAAACCAATTTACCAACTCACCGCGTTTTGATCTTCGGACACGCATCACAGCGAAAGATGCTTTTGGATCCCACCCTTTTTATCTTAATCTTGTCTTAAGTATTCTGTAGGATCGTGGTTGACCACCAGACGTCAGTTTTAGAAATGTATTACATACTGGGTTGTTTGTCATAATATTTGGTCCATCAGACCGGATTTGGCTGGGTTATTTTACCCCAAAGCCACGGCTAAGCCAAAGTTTTCAACGCTGTCCAATCATTTAATTGAAAAATGGCGTCTAATCTTATTTTATGACAGTTAAAGCTAAGCTGAGCACTTAATTCGTTAAATGTAATTGACTTACAATAAAAAATCTTTAAAATTATTCCACATTCACTTCTTTTTAAACGACTTCGAAAAGGAGGAGGTTATCAATTCGACGGTTATCTTATTTTATTTTTTTATTTTTTATGTTTGTTACCTCAGAACTTTCGATTGGGTGAACCAACATTAATGATTCTTTTTTCATGAGAAAGCTGGTACTTCCCGTGTGGTCCCATTTTAATTTGGTCCAGTTCTGACAATGGGATTCATGAGAAAACCATATATGTCTTAAATTTGCAATAAGTATGTGCGCGACAAATGGACGAATAACTCAATATTACGCCAACAGATTTTGATGATTCTTTTTTTGAAATAAAACTTCTTTACGCACGCTCGTCACTAAAAATCAAAAAATAAACAAAAATTTTAACAAAACAAAAAACGACTTCAAAAAGTGCACTAAAAAGTAAAAAAATAATTTCGTACGATTGTTATTTTTGGAGTCGGTGTCATCTAAGATCTCCACATCTCACCTATAACTATCTATGTATGTAGTTACCTTGGCTGACACCGACTCCAAAAATAACGATCGTAAGAAATTATTATTTTAAATTTTATATTATTTTACTTTTTAGTGCATTTTTTGGAGTCGTTTTTTTTTTGTTTAAATTTTTGTTTATAAGACTAAACGGTTAAAATTTTGGATATTCGATTTTATGTTTTCAGGTTATCGAAAAGGAGATTGTAACTTTGTATAGGTACTTAATGGCCTATGTTTATTTTAACCTTTTCAGCCTAATGTCTTAGTGTAGTACTAAATGTGACCGCATCTCTTTCTGATCTTTCTGTTTCCAGATTTTCGATTGAGTTTCGGTGATATATTTTCTTCATTTATTTAAAATATAATTTATAATGTTGTCTTAATTTAATGAAAACAAATAACTTTATAAACACCACTATATAATTAATGTTTTCAATATGTTTCGAAAATAACGTTTTATTCTTTTGCGTCACGAAGAAAACTTAGTTTTCGAAACATGTTTATAATATTGATTATATAGCGGTCCTTACAAAGATAGTTGTTTTAATTAAATCAATAATGACGTTACAAAATGTATTTGCGAAATTTGAAGAAGTATTATGTATTCTTTTATACTTGTGACTTTTTTGAATATATATTGTTTTGAGTCCATTTTGTATTTTGTAGATAAAAAGGCATACGAGTATGTTATATTCGTACAATTTTCGAGTTTTAAATAAGTTAATTTTTTGGTATAGTTTGGGGGGATTTGGGCTATAATCGAAGAGTTTTTTTAAAACTGTATCCTGCATTATTTTAAAATCATTTAAGTATGCGATAATGTTTGCGTTTCTTATTTCTAAATAATTTATCACGAAGATATCAGATCATTATCCGATTGACAGCGAGCACTGCAGTATGCGGCGGCTTGTTGGCAGATAAACACACAGCATCCTTTAGAGAGGACGGTAAGTCCAGTTAGATAATAATTGTTAATAGGATACGATAATAAACAAGGCTCGTAATCTCTGACGAACCGAAGTATTGAAGACTCCCGATCAGAAATGTATCGATTATCAGAGAAAACAACAGTACACCAGATTTTTAATCACTTTTATAAAGAATTTTTGATTTTGTACTGTTTTTGCAAAATTTTTTAATATATAAAAACAAAGTAGGGTTAGTAGACCGATTTTTATGAGCTTTGATTCTTTGGATTTGTCTCCGCCCCGAATAGCAGAATAACTATTAAAACATCGGTAAAAATCACGAAAAAAAATTATAAATCAAATTCTTTTCCTCATACATTTTGTATGGAACGAATTCTCATCTTTTGAAAAAGCTGCAGCAACTCCAAAAATTCAAAAACTTAAAATGTCAATGCGTTGAATGTTTTCCTTTTGTTCTTAAAAATATAATGTTGCCCCTCTTTCTTACACACTGCATCTCAACAACAGTCGAAAATGAGATAAACGGTGAATGAATGTCTGCACCTCTCCAAAGGAAAAATGCAATAATTATAATAAATCTCCCTCACTCATTTAAATAAAATGTAACGCAATTCCAGTAAGTAAATGGAAAAGTAAGAAAATCACAAAAAGTTTAAACCCGTACACAACGCCATCTCTGATATTGGCAAAAACAAAACACGGCCAGTTGCGCATCGATAATAATTTTTAACAACAGTTATCGATTCTGAGGCGGCACGAAGTTCTCCGGGTCAACTAGTAAATAAATAAATTGTACGGAAAAAGATCTCTAAAAACAATCATTTCAAATGCTACCAATTTGTTTCAGCTAATCTGAAAAAAAAACAAATCGGCTAAATTTGAATCAGCTTTTCACAAAGGACGAGTAATCTGGCTTTAATTCCTTCAATTTGTATTCTATCGAATAAAATAACAGAATTCTACATAATCTACATAACTAAGGGTTAATATACAGGGCCAAACCGTCCTGTAATTCAATTGCCTGCTAAAATAACACCCTTTACTGCGAGGGCCGCACTTCAAAAGGTTTTCGGATAATTTACATCTCAATAACGTCAATGAACCTCCTACGTTTGATGATTTCCCGGTACCATTATTGGGATATAATTGGAAATTCAAAAAGGACGACACGTTACGTAATTTCTATATTGAGGTTTATGGTACTGCGCGTCATAATCAAAACACCCTCCAACAAAATAACTACTAAAACCTAATAATAATAATAATAGCCTTTATTCAGACAATAAATTAAATTACATTTATAATAATTATCATGCATCGAATCACTGTCAGTATGTCACTAGTTGACAAAGGCCTCCTCCAACTGTCCATTTCTCCTCCATTTCTCTCTATCATTAGCTACTCTTGTCCATATACCACCTGCTATGGCTTGATATTTCGGATAATTTACATCTCAATAACGTCAATGGACCTCCTACTTTTGATGATTTTCCGGTACCATTATTGGGGTATAATTTATTGGAAATTCAAAAAGGACGACGCGTTAACTAATTTCTATCCTGACGAAGAAAATGTAGTTGTCGAAACATGTTGTTAATATTGATTATGTAGTTGTGTTTTAACAAAGTTACTTTTTTAATTTTTATTTAGTGACTATTTAGGTTACAGGTTTGATGACAATTACAAGATATGATGATGGATATAAATATTTCATCCGTTTGTTCTTAGTCCTCCTCACTAGGTATTTTCAATTAATTAAAAATAACGCCACAAAGTACATTTACAAAGTTTGAAGAAGTTAATAATTAATTTGTCAACTTTCGACTAGTACATTGTATTTCCAATAACTAGTTTTCATTATCTTAGATCTAGAAGTTACAACTCCTATGAACTATAACCAAATACGGATGCTGTACACTTCAATATATGATCCCTACTGTTAAGGAATGATGATATCAACATACTGGGAGGGGGAGGGGGAGGGGAGGGGGAGGGGAGGGAAATGGACAGTGCAGGAACCCCTATTAGGTCGGGTTTCGCTTGTAAATGCTTTTGCCTTACAAACCTCTGACGAGGTAAATAGTGATGATCGATCATTCGACTTATTATTCGACATTCGGCAGATAATCGTTGCATATATTTTTTTAATCGATTTTCTCCATTAAATTTAACAATAGTAAATTCTCTTAGTACGTACCATACTAATGAAATAAGCTTTTTTCCGAGCAGTAGATCAATGCAGAGGATATAATTTTAAACTTTTGATTAATGTGTTACCATTGAAGAAATACTTTTTGTTCTATAACAGTGGATCTCACGTACAAAAGCATACTTCTTAATATAATGAATTTTCGAATCGTAACCAAATTTTCCTCTGAAGTAATAAGCTTTATAAGTAGACACAATAAGTACCTTATATTAATTATTATTTTTAATTGATAAACTAACGTTTAAACAAGATTTTTATGCATAGCACAAAGGGTAGATACCAAATATTATAATCAATAATTATCAGCCTGAAACACTCATCTACATTGAAAAAATCTTCCGAGAAAATCTTCGGGTTCAATTCCCGTTGGCGGCCAGTATCTTTTCTCGGAAGATTTTTTCAATGTAGATGAGTGTTTCAGGCTGATAATTATTGATTATAATATTTGTTAAGTATCTTATACATAATTTATACCTATAATATGTCTAATAACCGAACTGTTACGAAAATATCTAATCTACCAGCGGGCAAGAGATTAACACGGAGCATCCTTTAGAGCGGACGTTAAGTCCAGTAAGATATTCATTGTAAATATGACGCGATAGTAAACAAAACTCTTAGGCCATCCGCTAATGGTGAAACTGAAAAAAAAACAGTTGTCGACGCAATCGAAATCAACCTCCCGAATACAATCAATTATCAAGATAATAATTATTATATACTAATAATTAATCTCCTGACCTAATAAACTTCCACCTGTCCGCTTACGTTAATTGTTGATTCGCCGTTTATTTTATTTTTGCGTGTGGCAACTAGATTCGAGAGTTTGCGATGTCACTTTTTGAATTTCCGCCGTTCGGGAGCGCGACGGATATTTGACTGGTCATCTAAGTCAGGGGTTCCCAAACTTTTCCAAGTCGCGGCACCCTTAGAAAATTAGAATTTTCTCACGGCACCCCTGCCATATAATGTCTACCTGTGGTAGCCTCGGGAACGAGTCACCCCCCCCCCATTATTTTTGAGCGATATTTGCTCTTTATAACCGCAACCGCTGAAAATCCAACGTCGCACAGATATGAAGTAGCAAAGGGAATGAGGACCCTTACAGCTTTTCCACTTAGAATCGGATACTGATTTCTGACTGATATCCAAAACTCCGTCAAATCCAAACAAGCGTATTTCATTTTTAGGCTGCTATCGGTCGAGAGGTCAAATAAATCTTCAAAAAAAATCTTGGGGAGCTTGAGCACGGAATGGATCTTGGATCCATAGAAACTTCTCCACTTGGTCTTCTGCGAAGTACTTGGCAAAACCAGTCAGTTAACTGTGATAGGTGCTCTGTGAAAAGGGTCAGCAAGTGATTTGAAATCTTAACTCCGCTATGGGCAATAATGTACTGTTGCAATCATGGAACTATTATGAGATGGAAGCGGCTTAAGCTTGTCGGAACGTGTTAAACTGCCAAAACCCGTGTAGCTCGCTCCATTTTTGGCCGGCGGGAAGAGGGGATAGAGACGGGGTTTACCGCTCAGCGAGCGGGGGGAGGGTAAGCGCTCTACAGAGCAGGGCCGAACTGCTAACGGGCTTAACGTTATTTAATTAATTTTTTAATTTAAAAAAAAAAACTTTTGTTGGTTTTTCTTTTCTTCATATTTTAGGCACAAAATATAATAACCCATTACGCATTATTTTCTGAACGAATTACTTTATCAAAATTAATAGTTTACTTAGTTTTAACCACGTTTATTGTTTATAAAAAACCGACATATTTCGTGAGCAATGCCTACTTCCTCAGGGTTTAATTAATTAAAAAAAAAATGAAGACAATATTTTAGCGAAACTCAACCAAAAATCTGAAAACAAAAAAAATTAGAAAAAGATATGGGCATATATGGAAGGTTTTACTCATAAATTTAACCATACGACATCTATTGACTTGCATAAAAGTCAATAGATGTCGTATATCAAAAATAAAAATATATCCAAACACTTTCTAGATAGCATTTAGTTCGGGTTTGAATCTTGCAATCATACATGTATGGGGGTGTGGCTCTGGAGATAACGGCCGAAATGTGAACGGAAATATTATTTTCATTGTTTGTTTTTGTCAATTTTTTTTTGTCGGTTTTCCTTTATTCTGGAGCTGCCGGTTATAAAGTTCTCTACTGCTGATTGAAATTGACTCCAAGTCCGTAAACTCGTTTTCATGAACATGTTTACCTTCTTGTAAACACGTTAAAATTGCCTGCAAACTGGAAATCTTTTTTAAGTGCCTTCTACGTGACGCTTTCAAACTTTTTATCTCTTTTTTGCGTTCAATGAAGAGCGTTCTCCACTTCCTCGCTTCTAATCTAAGTTTTTTTTTTACGAGGAGTGTCTTCAACTTCATCGAATAACTCGTGTGAACTCTTGTAGGCTGATGGGTTTGCTTCAGTCGTAGGCTAAAAAAAATTGAATTTGATATCCAGCTCAATTCCGAAAATTTTTAAAGCGTTATTGCAATAAAATATTAATTACCTCTTCAATTGAAAGCGAAGGTACTGCATGTCTGTGCAATTTTGTAAATCCTTTCTCAGTTGTATAGAAGCAATCTTGCGAAAAGTGATAGGAGCAAACGCGGGTTGATTTGATTGGAAACCAGTCATCTCTCCGATTTAAGGCATCAACCCACTTTCTTTTTCTCTCAGGGTCTTTTGGAAACCTTTATTAATAATAAATTGTATTATTTAATTTTATGTATGCATATTGTAGGTACATACTGTGCGCTTGAGGTGATTTTTCAAGAAAACGGGCTTTTTAAATCAACAGCATATGATGTATATGGTGTGTATACATAGTGTGTGATAATATATATATATATATATTACAATAATCCCAACTGCTTCCATCTGCACAAATCAATCGAATAAAATGTATCTGTGCGCACCGGGATTTGAACCCGCGTCCTCCGGATTGCTAGTCAAGAGCTTTACCCCTTGACCACGGGGGCATGTCAATGTGACTTTTACATAAAAATACAGTGATTATATACCTACGTACTTTGAATTAACATTGTAAACATATGCAAAAGGAGTGTTAAATTAGTACGAAAAGAAATAAAAACAACAGTGCAAAAAAGACGAAGCAAAAATGTTTAAAAATGAATAAGCTAAATGATGAAAAACAAGTTTTTATGACATGTGTAAATCACAACTTTATATTTGTGCGTTATGATTAATAAAAAAATAAAAGTATTTGGTAATTTTTAATTATTATGATTTAAGTTGACTGATTCGGCCCATGCTAGTCGGAATTCACGCGGTAACATCGGGCCCATGGCGATGGCGGTTGAAAGGACTCGTCGAAAATTATAAAATGTTTATTTAAGCTATGTTTAAACACTTACATGTGAAAGGTAAGACCATCTTTCTTCTTAAAGGTCTTCATAGAACTACTTTTACACAATTTTACGGCGCATTGGACCATTTTTCCATGTTTTATGAACGTTTTACTGGGAGCTCTATACGCGACCGAGGTGTAAAAGCCAATGTCGGCCACCTAAAAACCGTTCGGTAAAATTTTTGAACAATCACGCTTTGTGCCAGTGTGCACACTTTACATGCCGTCTCTCTAATATCCATACTCTTAGGTTGCAATATTGGAAAACAATCTTTGCCTCCATCATCACCCATTTTACTCTTCCACACTTGTAGTTTTTTCCTGAATGATGAAACCTTAAATGAAAAAACTACAAGTGAATGCGGCACGCGGCCGCGGCACCGACTTTGGGAACCTCTGATCTAAGTGATAGTTTCTTTGGTTTTTTAACATGGGATAATCCCTTTGATTTATTTTAATATTACGGTCCGCGAGCCGGATTCTTAAGTATGATATTTTTATCAGCGCGTTCCGTCGAAGATAAACTGGCGTAGTCGGTCGTTGTGTGGAGACCCACACATAGCTTCGCCATGTTGTGTTGAGGATAATCGAAGTAATCCTCTTGGGTACGGCGTCGTATATGCGCTCGAGAGCACCTCTATGGTCGTGCTGGGCCTTTAGTAAGCGTAGTTGTGGCGAATTCCCGGCGGAATTTCTTTAACGGAGCTCTCTTCCTGAACTTGGCAAATACCCAGGATTCCTTGGTTTCCTCAGTCAGTAATCCTGGCCATCAGCGTGGAACCTGCTGCCCGGCGAGGCGAAGGGGCCTAAGCCCCGGATGCGATCCATACGTTTCCTTTCGAGTCTTCGGTTTGTGCACGCGTTCCTCGGATGCGACCCTCGTACGCGTTACCTGGAGACTTCCCCACGGGATCACGGCTGCAGCCCATCAGCACGCGAAAAAGCGTTCATTAAAGTGTCATCGAGTTTTAGTAGTTATTTAGCAATCATGTCCCGGTCCACAGGTACGCTAATTTTCTGTATATTTACTAGACAATATGTCGCCTTTACAGGTTAGGTCTAGGGGTATTTGTTTCTCTGTTCCTCAATGAGCAGTTCTTGCTTTGTTAATTGTTTTTCTTGGTTTCTGTTATATGGAATTGTACTCTTTTTATTTACAAAGAAAACCTAACCTTACCGGGGAGAAACCTGTATTTCATCCCACCATCTTGAGAGAGATTATTTTGCTCTGCTATAAAAAGATAACAAAGCAGTATACTTATATGTTACACAATATATCTCTGATCTGACGTCGCAGTCGGCAGTCGCGTTTCAGTTGCATTGATGAAAGGTTGCCATGGTAGCGGCTCACAAACTGTAAAGTTTTCGAGTAATCTGCGATACGTCAGTTCAGAAAAATATCGATTTTGTGCAGGAGGTTTATTGCGATATGCGTCGACAATTGTTTTTGTTTAAGTTTCTCTATGAGCTAAGGCCCTTAATTTCTCAAGAACCGAAGTATTATTGAGAACTCCCGATCATCGGAATTGTACTGTTAATCAGAGAAAATAACAGTATGGTAGGGCGAATTAAATTAAATCCATTCGTTTACGGGTGCGTCTCATTAACAAATAATAATTTACTAAACTGCTCAAAATGCCTTGAGGAAGGGGTAGGTTTCAAGGAAGAATGCCAAAGACCTACCTTGCCTTTCTTGTTCTTCTTTCTTCTTTTTGGCTGCTGGTTCCTCGAGATCTATTATTTGCCGCTGGTTTCTTATCAAATGTCTCTCATAACAGTTCACACAAACAATATAGTACAAACACGACTGCATTGCCGCCCGGCGCGGGCGAACAGATTAGGCGATATTGAAAGTATCTGCGGGTTTTCAATTCACAATAAAATGCACGGTGTTCACTCAACAAATTAACACAACACGCGTACAGCGGGGGATATTACAATAAAGATATTTCAGAACATTGGCGGGTAAAACAATCCAATAACTACGATCTACGTAGCGAGAGCGGTAATAACAAAAAAAAACACACTTGCGCGTAGCGGGCCAGAACAATACAATGGCGGGCAATATACTCAATAATGCACTGCAACGCTCGTCTGGTAACAAAACTATATACAGTTCTGGCAACCTTACAGGCCTTTGGCAAAAGGAATGGATAAGTCGGGCAGGAATGTATTAAAGGAACAAAGCGTTTTGAGCAATAGACAATTTGATAATTAAAATATCAATTGGCGCAACCACAGTACACTACAATTTATAAGACAGAAAATCAAATTTAATTTGTAAGGACCGGAGAATATATCATTTTTCTTAGATTATTTAATAAAAATTTTAACAAATTACGTGATATTTAATAATATTATTTTCTTACAATTCAGAAAATTCGGCACTCGCAGCTACATCTCTATCCAGCTTCCCTTAATGTAATCTAGTTTGGACATTTCCGATCTGACGAAGTAACTATGAGCAGAGATATCTAAGTGGACGGTACCGCTCTTGCAATCCAAACTCACAGTTCGATTGCATTAACACAATACCGTTGGCATGTGTATACTGTGAGCCTATATGTATTACGCCAAAGATCATCAGTGGATTCGACTGATTGAATTTAGTACCTAACATTTGCGTCAGATCTTTTGGAGTGTATTGTGTGTGGAGATCGACGGCTTTTGGGGAATTTCGTTAAATTTTATTAGATTTAGAATTTGAACCTTACGCACGTCAGGTCAGTGGTTTTTTAGAGTGAAAAAACGTCAGCTAGAATATTTTTAACAGCAACAATAACCACAATTTTTGTGTGAAATATCACTGTACAATGTAAACACAATAATAATACCACCGAATACTGGAAATAAAATATTTAATTGACTCTAAAAATATTAAGTAAGTGTTGTATGGTAGTTGTATCCTATCTTATTTTTTTTATACGAAGGCTGTCCGTAAAATAAGATCTCCAAGGGGCTGCTGCCACGAGGAACAATTTTGCTGCACTCTCTGCAACGCTTAGTCTCGGCGTGGCAGCCGTTCGCTACGGAGCTTCCACTCACTTTTTGTTTGTGAAGAACAAAACCCCAGTAAGCATTCATTCTCAGCTACGTAAAATGCACGGAAAACGGTGTATGAGCTAGAAAAATGTGAAAAAATGTTGCAGAAAAATTAAAAACGGACGTTCTATGTTGAAAAGCTTGCCGGACGGCCATCGGTTTCAGAAGAAATGATTTTCAAAATCGAAAAAGCAATGCTTGCAGATCGACTGTTTGGGAGCTCTGTGACATAATGGCTGATGTCAATAAGACCACTGTTGACAAGATTTGATTTTGACAGAACATTTGGAATACCACAAGGTCTGGGTAAGGTGGGTGTCAAAAATGCTCAACTAAGATCACAAACCGCAACGGGTTGAAGCAGTCAGTATTTCTGGAGTGCTACTACTTCGATGGCGAGGAATAATTGGACTCAATTATGACTGGGGACGAGTTCTGGGTATATAACATGACAACATACACAAAGGAACAATCCTGTCCCGTCATTCGCCGAAGCCGCGGAAGTTTAAAAATAAATTACAGAGCTTAATTCACAACTGGCGGGTGCGGTGAGTGGAAGCTCCATAGCGAACGGCTGCCACGCCGAGACTAAGTGTCGTAGAGAGTGCAGAATAGTGATGATTTGGCAAGGGGAACCAGGATACACGCCAGTGTTGCCGGATCACGCGTAAAATCGTTCCTCGCGACCGCAGCACCTTGAAGACCTTATCTTACGGACAGCCCTAGTAATATGCCATCTTCATTTATAATTTCTAGAATATAACTATAACTATAACTCGTACACCAGAATAAGCTCGATATAATAATGTCCGTCTTACTCTAATGAGCAGTTTTTTGTTTTATTTATAAATTTAATTGTTTCTAATAGTTTAATTTGTTGTTTTATTACAGGTCAAGTCGGTCACAAGGAAGAAATCCGTAATTGGATTTATTTTGGCTACCTATATACCATATATGTACAAACTGATAAAATGTAAACTGTCGATTTCCAGAAAATGAATAAATAAAATTTGGTGAAATATTGAAAACACGTCGTCTTAGTTCTCAATTTTCCAAATGACCGTAAGCAAATTTGACAGGAGGAGGTTTTATTTTGTTATTTGAATGATTCATTATTCATTATATGTGTCAGAGATGAAGCTATTTCCGCAAAGGTAAAGGTATCATTAGTTTAAACAATTCTAAGTAAAGTGATTAATTATCGGTTTTGAAACTTTATTTTTAATTTTGAAATGGAGATTGAACAAAAACTAAAATGGTCGATTGGACAGTTGAATCGTTGAGTTCCAAAAACCTCCCTAATTGATTTTCTTACTTTCTAGTAAATAAAAAAAAAGTGTAATGTAGTAAATCAAGAAAAGCATAGTAGGCTGAAGAATTTTCGTGATTCCAGATACGTTATTTTTTTACACGTTAGAACTATCTTGTACGAACTGGATACAATTGTTATTTTCTATGTAAATGTTCAATATGTATTTAAAAAGGGTGTTTCAATTATTATAGGCGCATAATATTTAAACACTGTTTATAAAGAAACTAGAACACTTTTTGAAATAATAACAACGGCATCGCATTCTTGTCGAATCGCATTTTTGTCCAAAATTCATCAGGGAGGATATTGGAACTCAACGAATCAAGCAATAGGGTGACGAATAGTTTAAAATATAATATCGTAAACATTGATGAATGGGGTATTTCCACAAACGAGGGGTTCGGTTAAAAATGTATGGAATATTTAAAGATAATTTTTTTGATTTTAATCATCAATCTGAAAACGTTTGTTTTTTATGTTTTCATTCAATATTATTGAAATTAATAAAAAACTTTGTTTTAAAGCTTACTTCATCAGGGTTTTAATAATACCATAAAATAAGTTTGCTGTTTTAGAAGAAGCAATATTATTGATTTTGAAAACGATCTGAAACTGACAAAATCAAAACGGCCCGTGGCTGGCAAATCGGATTATGACGTCACAAGCGTCGCTCAGCTGGGCCAGCGTAAATAAACACTATCATTGAGCGTCCACGCTCATGACGTCACACGATAGCCCCACCCCAAAATATCGTTTTAGCCGTAATCCAAAAATGGGAAACTTTGACTCGCTGTAGAAAATTTATTCGTCAACATTAAAATAAAATAAATATGCTGTAATCATCGTAATATTTTGCTATTTTTTTAAAGCAAAAAAACGTGAAAATAAAAATGCAACAAATTCACATCTGACTCGCGAAATACTGGTCAACATTTTTTTTTTTTTTTTTTTTTTTTATTAGTGACTATTTAGTTACAGGTTTGATGACAATTACAAGATATGATGATATATATAAATATTTAATCCGTTTGTTCTTAGTCCTCCTCACTAGGTGGTCCTGTGCTGAGGCGGACTGGTAAATTTCTTTGATTTTCCGTTATTTAGTTTCTATGATGTTTTTAATACATTCTCTAGTATGTCTGCATTAATTTCTTTCACCCATGTTTTGATTTTTTCCTTAAACTTATTTATCTTTTCTATCTTTTTCAGACTTGGAGGAAGGATGTTGTATAGTTTAGTTGCAAGATATATGTGGTTTCTTTGGCCAAAACTTGTCTTGAATTTTGGAACATCTCGTATATCCTTTTTTGAGGCTCTTGTGTCATGTATCCGAGTTTCATTAGGAGATTTTCTGTTTTTAAAATGATGTATAAGAATATTCTTGGCATATATTTGTTTTAAATTAAGAACGTCAAAACACTTAAAAATATCTTTTGAGGGGGTTCTGATGGGTAATTTTAGTATGGTTTTTATAATGCTCTTCTGAGCAATATCTAAGTGGTTAATATGATTGGCTGTAGCAGATCCCCATACTAGAATTCCGTACTCAAGACGGGAATGACATAAGGCATAAAATACTTTTTTTATGTCTTTCCTAGGTAGTATGTTTCTTAGGTTTTTGAAGAAATACACAAGTCTCGTGAGCTTTTTAGTGATTCCATTTATGTGTATGTCCCATCTAAGGTTTTCGTCTATTTCCACTCCTAGATATTTAATACTTTTTGCCTTTGTTATAATAGGGCAAGAGCAATGTGACTTATTGTTTTGACACTCGTGCAATTTGAGAGTGTATTCTTTACCCGGTTGACCTCTTGAGTTTATTGAAAAGGCTAGATAATTAGTTTTAATTACATTGAGCGTAAGAGAGTTCATCCGAAGCCAATTTTGAAGTACAGTTAGTCCATGTTCAGCCTCTTTATAAGTGTCCATCCAGTCCTTTTCGTGGAATAACATAACAGTATCATCGGCAAAACTAATTATGTTTCCATTGATGGGAAGTTTGGTAATTTCATTTATGTAGATGAGAAATAAGATTGGTCCCAAGACACTTCCTTGAGGGACGCCGTAGTTTATTGGAAGAGGATTGCTTTTTTGTTGACCTATTTGTACTTGTTGTGTTCGTCCTGTCAAGTACGTCATCAGTAAATTTAGTGGAGTGCCAGATATGCCAATTTTTTAAAGTTTTGTGAGAAGAATTTTATGATCTATTGTGTCAAAGGCTTTTTTTAGGTCTATAAAAACAGCCAGACATTTTTTTCCATCGTCTAAACTTTTTATGGCTATTCTTGTAAAATGTTCAATGGCGTTCACGGTACTCAAACTTTCCCGAAATCCATATTGTGTCGGGGAAATTTTTTTATTAAATTCCAGAAAGTGAACGATTTGGCTTTTCAAAATTTTTTCTAGGATTTTTGAGAAAGTGCTTAGGATACTTATAGGGCGATAATTATTTATATCATTTTTGCTTCCATTTTTATAAATTGGTAAAACTGTAGCATTTTTTAGACAAGAAGGAAAAATCCCCTTTGATATAGAGAGATTTATAAGGTATGTCAGGGGGAGGATCAACTCATCTTGGAGATGTTTTATAGTTTTGATTGAGATAGGATCATTTCCCGAAGAAGTGTTGTTATCTAGTGAAGCAATCACTTTTCTAAGTTCGTTGCTAGTTATTTGGTTTAGATTTAGTGTGTTATTTTGGATTAAGTCTTCATTATTTTCTATTTCCTTTTCATAAGTAATTGGTTTTGTGATTTTATTTGCCAATTGCGAGCCTATGTTAGTGAAAAATTTATTAATATATTCCAGAATTTTGTCAGGATACTCTGCAAAAGAAGTAGGAATCATGTCAATGTTTAATTCTCCAATCATTTTCTTGTTGTAGGAGGGTTCAGAGTTAGTGATTTCTTTGATAATCTTCCATATTTTTCTGGAGTCATTGTTACATTCTTCTATTTTCCTTTTATAGTAGTTTTCTTTGGCGTTGCGAATAACATTTTTACATATATTTCTGTATCTTTTATAGAATCTTAATTTAAATATATCGTAAGGGTCTTTTTTGACTTTTAAATGTATTTCATCTCTTTTCCTTATACAGTTGATGATGTTTTGTGTAATCCAAGGTTTGATGTGCTTATTTTTATGGGATATCTTTTTTTCTATTAATGTGGTATTCAATAGTATTGTATGTTGTATAATTTCGTTAAAATAGCTCCAAGCAGAATTTGTATCATCTATTTCATAAAGGTTTGTCCACTCAGTATTTTGTAATTTTTGTTTTACTTCCTTCCAATTGGTTTCTGATATTTGCAGTACAATTTTATGATTTTGAATTTTTCCTGTTTTATTTTTGTTAATGGAAAGAATTGTTGAGTAATGGTCTGTAATGGTGGATGTATATATGATGGCTTGAATTTGTTTATTAGTCTTACTGAAAATATGATCGATGCAAGTTTTGCATTCATTTGATATTCGAGTTGGTTCATTTATGAGGCTTTTGAATCCATGGTAAGCAAGCGTCTGCATATAGTCAAATTTTTTTGGATGTCCATTTTGAAGAATATCAATATTGATATCACCAATAACAAACACGTTATTAATGTTTTTGAGTAGATTTAGTTCATGAGATAGAGAATTAAGGAAAGGTTCTATGTTTTTGGTTGAGGGCGATCGATAAATTGCTAGTATGGCTGTATCATTCCCAATTGATAATTTTAGGCAGTTTGCATTATTTATACTGATCTCTTTAACATTAACTTCTATATCTTCATTAATGTATACAACTACACCATCACTTTTTCCCTTATTCATTAACGTTGAGTGAGGGATGTAATTGTCAATTTGTAAAGCAGAGTATTTATCGGTTATCCAGCATTCGGTAAGTATAATTATGTCCCATTTTAATTTTAAGCTTTTTATTAGTACTTGTAGTTCATTGAAGTTTTTATTAATGCTCCTTATGTTTTTATGTAAGATGTTAAAATTATGTTTAAGTGATATTATGTTCTCTGGTTCAGATATAGTTATTTGTTCATCCATTTTGGTAAATTATTATTTAATACTTGATCTTCATTTTTTTTTATTAGTGACTATTTATTTACAGGTTTAAAGAGAATTACAAGATATTATAATGTATATAAATATTTCATCTGTTTGTTCTTAGTCCTCCTCGCTAGGTGGTCCTGTGCTGAGGCGAACTGGTAGATTTCTTTGATTTTCCGTTATTTAGTTTCTATGATTTTTTAATACATTCTCTAGTATGTCTGCATTAATTTCTTTCACCCATGTTTTGATTTTTTCCTTAAACTTATTTATCTTTTTCAAACATGGAGGAAGGATGTTGTAAAGTTTAGTTGCCAGATATATGTGGTTTCTTTGGCCAAAACTTGTCTTGAATTTTGGAACATCTCGTATATCCTTTTTTGAGGCTCTTGTGTCATGTATCCGAGTTTCATTAGGAGATTTTCTGTTTTTAAAATAATGTATATAAATATTCTTGGCATATATTTGTTTTAAATTTAGAATGTCAAAACACTTAAAAATATCTTTTGACGGGGTTCTGATGGGTAATTTTAATATGGTTTTTATAATGCTCTTCTGAGCAATATCTAAGTGGTTAATATGATTTGCTGTAGCAGATCCCCATACAGGAATTCCGTACTCAAGACGGGAATGACATAAAGCAAAAAATACTTTTTTGATGTCTTTCCTTGGTACTATGTTTCTAAGGTTAATAAGATTTTAATAAGATCTCAAGACTAAAGACTTTCATACGTTGCATTTTCTACCCTCACTGGTAATCATTTTCAAGAAACGAAATAAGGTTCCACACCCCTTCACAAAATTAACATCCCTTCTGTGAACTATTTCCTCTGTTTGCTTTGCGTCTTGCTTCCAAATCGTATGAGGCACTGCCACTAAAACAATATTATTTTAAGGTCCGCAACGTCAGACCTCCCGTCGCTAGACGGAATTTGAATAGAAAATGATTAATAATTTGGTTTTCTATAGAAATGGGGACTGTAATGGAGTATGGTGAGGAAGTGGAAGTGATATTATGATGTATTAAGTCTTTGAATAGAAATGTAGGCTTTTGTTTGATGTTTACTAAGCCGTTTGTTCGCGTTTAAATGAACACTTGTGAATTTCTTAATTAGTTCATTTAACGACTGGTTTTCATTTTATCACAGCTCGAAATCTAAAATAAAAATAGCACATTTTGATTAATTAATTATTAACTTCTTTACGCACGCTTGACTTGGGGAGTAAGCTGGTGAATGCGTGACGAGAGCCTTACGAAAAAGTGTGATCGGTTCAGGTGAACGGAAGTTGAGAAGGAGATATAAGTTAGTGAAGATAGAAAGAGAGAGAGTTACTTTTCGTATATTACTGTAGGGACAAGAGAGAGAGGTGCGAGCACAAGGAATCATTTATTGAATAACCATTATATAGGTCACCCCAAGGTAATAGGTCACCCCAAGGTCATAGGTCACCCCAAGGTCATAGGTCAACCCAAGTACACATGTCACCCCAAGGTCATAGGTCACCCCAAGGTAATAGGTCACACATTTTCTTTCTCTCTTCAGTGTAGTTTTACTTCAGTCGTGTGGTCTAAACACTCGTTTTTTTATAAGAGCAACTTTCTTTTTTATAACTTTTGAAGGTTATTCCCATCAATGTGATATAACATTTAAGCAGAAGATAACACTTATAATCTAAACGATAATATGAAAGATAACAAGTCACAGAAAAATAGAAAAAGATTATGGTCGCAACTGGGACTCGAGCCCAGAACCTCTCGTCTAACCGGGTCGTGCGCTTTTACCAATTCAGCCATTGCCACTTTCCATCAAACCGTCATAATTGTCAACCCTAATTTTTTAGAATTTTTCCATATCATAGGAAACTACCTTTTTCATTGGAAATAATTGTTCTAAGAACTGGTTTGTAACCTAAATAGCGTCTCGGATAAATATATCCGATTTTATTTTACATGAAACATGTTATAAACCTTTTTATAAAAGTCTATATAAATATTGAATCACTTTTTCATAACTTTTGAAGGTTATTACCATAAACCAATATGGCAACAAATATGGAAAAACCACAATTAAATCATTGTAGACCACCTCCCTCCCTCTCCCCCCATATGATATGTATATAATTTGTAAATTAAAAATAATTTATACCAGTCTGAAGATGGTTTTAATAGGCTGAAACCGGTTAAAGTCTAAAATAAATTAATTGGAAATAAGTTTCATATTTGTTTTTGTAAGCAGAATTCTTGCCTGAACAGACTATGCAATAGTCATAATAGCGTATTATCCAATGTGGACATTTTCAATTGCGAACTTACCAAATATAAGAGGTCCGTAAAAGAATATTTCTCTGATGGTTCGTGAATAATGTTATGTTTTTATTGTTTTATATTTCTATTATGATTTGATTTATACGTACAATCTCTCTCCATGGCTACCAATATATTGATAGATTTTTTGTTTAGTAATGTTTCATTTTATTTAAGAAAAAAATTGTTTTATATTTTTTGGTTTTTGTTTTATATAATTTTTGGATTCATATTGCTTTTTTATAAAATTAATTGACTTACTCTTATTATGCTGTCTCAGTACAAGTAAAGTCACAAGGAGGAAATCCATAATTGGTTTTATTTCGGCTATTTAATATTATGTACAAACTGAAATAAATGTAAACTGTCGAAATCCTGAAAATTAATAAATAAATAAATTATATTAGCATATTTTTTGGCTGCTATCTTCATACATGATTTCAAGTTTCTTCCCATAACAAGTACCTAAGATGAACAAAGCAAGCACGTGAGTATCTTATCATAATCTCCTCACCCTCACTCAACCTTTAAACTAGCTAAGGTTTACGGAGGCCTGAGGTAAATAAAAGGGATGGTAGAAGGCTTCATTAATGCACCATCCCAAGTTTCCCTCATAATCGCTAACGAACCCACAAAGGAATGTCTAATCACACCGGCACATGCAGACGAAGGTGCTCATGCATGGGATAGTCTTAACCCAAAGGTGTTACGGAATGGAGGAGGTGGAGAAACCGGTGTGGGAATTGAGGTGTTCATAACGAAGGATAAATTGATGTAAGGGAATAGCAAATTTAATACTGTCTGATCTGGGATAAGATTTTTCTGAGGTGCTTTGAATTAGGGTTTTAAAGCAGGTCAAATGTGGAGTCAAATTAAATTTAAAACATGGTTGAAAGGACGGAGTTATAATCAATTTGCAAATATTAAGAAGACAATCCAAAGACAACAGAAATAAACAAAAAAAATATTTAAAAAAAAATATATGGATTGCTTTAGAATAGGAAACTGACAAAATAGGTGGACTGCCAAAACTTATAACGAATACTTCCACTTTGTGTGTACTGCATATTTTTACATTTGACTAAGTTTTAATTGCATTTATTATTATCATTTATCAATATGCCTTTTTATCAAATTGAATGTTAATTGCTTCAAAATTATCATATTAGAATAAGTTAACAAAATAAACGAAAATATGAAAAAAAACCAGACACAGAAAAACAGAAAAAAGACAATGGTCGCAACTGGGACTCGAACCCAGACATATCCATCTAACCGGGACGAGCGCGTTTACCAATTTCGCTATTGCCACCTTCTGTCAAACCGTCATATTTGTCAATCTCATATTTTAAAATTTTAGAATTAACTTATTATCAACTAATTATTTTTCTCCATATTACGGGCAACTACCCTTTTTCATTGGAAACAATCATTCTAAGAATTGGTTTGTAACCTGGATAGCGTCTCGGATAGATATATCCGAATTTATTTATATGGAACAATTGAATTTTTATAAAAGTCTAAATGAATATTCAATTTTTATAAGAAAAAAATTCTTTTTATTACTTTTTTGAAGGTTATTCCCATCAGTGAAATATATCATATTAAAATAAGTTAACAATAATAATCTAAACGAAAAGTTGTCTTAATCTTCTACATTCATAATTCAATTGTATAATGTAAAAAAAAATGCTGAAATTATTTTTTTAAACTGTTTTTTGAATATTTATTTAGAAGTATGCAAAAATTTATTCATACATCTAGTAAAAAAATATAAAAAAATACAATTGATACAGTTACATTTTTACAAATACATTTTAAGTGGAAAAACAAAAAGATTACAAAAATAAAAATACATTTTGAGGAGACAGATATGACAATAATATTGGTAAGATTGTTATGAATCAAAAAACATTCTTCACATATAATGCACACATCCTACGAAAAGTGCTAAGACTTGAGGCTTCCTTTACGGCATTCGGCAGGCTGTTAAAAAGTTTTTGTCCTTTATAAAACGCGCTTTTTTGTGTGCACGAAAGTTTAGTTTTGGGAAGCCTAAAGTCTCCGCGTCTTCTCGTAGGATAGTTTTGAACATTTTCGTGAAACATAATGTTGCTCTTCAGATATTTTGGTAGCATATTATTTTTCAGTTTGTAAATCATTGTTAATGCATTATATGTTGTTTTGTCGTCATCATATTTAGATTTTGTAACATAATTTTGACTCTAGTAAACATATTGTATTTTAAAATCATCCTCATCCCCCTATTTTGTATAACCTGTAGTTTATTATTTTGGGCTTCGTTACATAGGAATAAAACACTAGAACAATAATTTAAATGCGGAGTTACAATAGAATTGTAAACAAGGCGCGTTGTCTTGAGATCCAAGTTATTTCTGATCCTTTTTAAGAATCCAACTTTTTTAGCAATTTTTTTTGTTATGTATTCTAAGTGTTCGTCGAATTTTAATTTATCATCCAATATTACACCCAGATATTTAATACTGCTAACCCTTTCTATGTTTTCGTTATCGATTGTTAGTATTGCCTGCTCGTTTCCACCTAGGCTATCCACAATTAAAAACTTTGTTTTCGTAACATTCAATTTTAATTTGTTTTGGTGAAGCCAAAGCGCTACATAATTTAAATCAGTTTGTATTTTTTCAATGGCATCCTCTAAATTTTTACTGGCTATGTATAACAATGTATCATCAGCAAATAGTTTAATTGCACAATGCTTTAACACTTTGATAATATCATTCATGTATATAATGAACAACAATGAACCTAAGACGGATCCCTGCGGAACGCCTTTATTAGTACTATGTGGTTCAGATGTTTTACCACCATATTTTGTAATTTGTGTTCTTTCTGATAGGTAATCAACAAACCACTTATTTTCTTTACCATTAATTCCAATATTACTTAATTTTTTGATTAATCTATCTCTGTCGATTGTTTCAAATGCCCGCTTTAAGTCTAGAAATACTGCAATAATTTTATTTTTTTTATCTCTAAAATTTTTCCACTCATCTATTACATAGTTAATAGCGGTTTCACAAGAACATTTATTTCTAAAACCAGATTGTTGTGGAACTAATATCTGCTTGGCCTCAATATATTCTGTTAATTGCTCCTTTACAATGTATTCCAGTAATTGTTCATATTTGGGTAAACAATTGATCGGCCTAAAGTCGTCAAATTTTTTTGGGTTATCAATTTTCGGGATAGGAGTTATTACAGACGTCTTCCAAGTTTTGGGGAATACTCCACTATTCAAAGATTCATTGATAATTTGGACCATCGATTCGCCAATAATATTTATAGAGTCTTTCATTTTCATTCATTCATTCATTTTCTTGTCATTTTCATAATACTATGTAAACAAAAACCTAGATAACAACCACTCTGTAAATTGCATCTCAACACAGGCGTTTCACACCTAGTGAGATGGGCAATACGTCATTACTGTAATCAAATGTAATTTTAAGATAATTAAAGAAATAAAAATTATTTTACTAGGGCAAAGCAATACAAAGTAAAGAAAAATCATGTGTTTTTTTTAAATTTGAATTTTTTTCACTTGGAAATAACTCGCAACCCGAAGGTCGCGGATTCGAACCCGGCGCGCTTAAATAAAATTTATTTGATTAATTTGTGTTATTTCCCAGTTAATTACTTAAAAATAATATATAGCATATTTGCGGTACGTTCCAGAGTGGAAGATACTCTCAGTACTGCCCTGGTTTAAGACCACCATTCAGAATTGAAACGTTGCTTGAAGTGGCTTAAACCCTGTTTGGTGACTAGATCTGAATAGCAAGGTGCCTCCCAATCTTCCTCTTCCCAATCTCCTCCCCCCTATTACTTTCAGCCTCATAACATACCCCAATTGGGGATGCCATAGTCTCACTGATTCCAGACGGGACCAGTTGCGACTCTCGTGAGGTATTAACATAAAAAAATAACTGTATCATACTTCGACTAAGAACTACCAACATTATCTTCATTTTCTTATCGCAAATTTTTATTGTCTGATCTCTTCATGTAAGATTGAAAGATTTTTCCCGAACTAAATGAAATCTAGATAGTATCTTAGATAAATTTATCCATTTTTTATTTTAATGTGCGACATCTATCGACTTTTCTGCAAGTCTAGGATGATTAATTTTTTTTAATAACTTAAAAGAGTAAAACCTCAAATTGTATCTAATATTTAATCTTTGTTACATTGTTTTATATTTAAAAGTTTTTATTATTTATTCATTGTGGAAATCCATTTTAATACGAAATCGTTTTTTAATGTTTTGCCATTGTATTCTTAAATAATTTCGTAATAATATCGAATCTAGAATTAGGAACCGATATTTATGTTTACGAGGCGAGGCTAGAGGACGACAGGTGGACTAGCAGGGTAACAAAGTGGAATGGTCCACACGGTAAGCGTCTCAAAGGCAGACCTCACACGAGATGGGCAGATGAAATAATAAAAATAGCTGGCCCCTGCTGGCCGCAAATAACTCAAGAGAGAGATAAATGGAATTCTTTAGAGGAGGCCTCCACCTTTGCCTGAGAGAGGGGTTCTTGCTTATGAATAATTTAAGATATCTATGTAACATTTTTCAACAAAATTGTAAATAACATTAATTATACTTTTTTTATAACTCGGTAACATACCTATTTGCAAGAATTGAAAGGCTTTTTATTTTTATTTTATTTATTTATTTATATTTACTCACCCGATGGAACAGAATGAAGAGCCGACGGTTTGAGCCCGCGCAGGGCCGGGTGCAGGGCGCCGCTTACCACTTGATCACCAGGGCCGCCTGAAAAACATCACGCAATTAGAAAATGTGGAAAACAATTGGAGCCAAATATTAAAATTGATATTATAAGGGTTTTTCCTTACCAATAAGATGCGCCTGGCCACCGTTTTGCGCCAAGAGGTGCGCGTGCGCCGCTCCCGTCACTACCACGCCATGAGCTGACATCTGTTGACAATAAATTATATTAAATGAATAAATTTAATTTAAACACATTTAACAGATGCGTATATCTCCGCTCAATCTTTAAAACTGACGCAAAAGAGCCAAATTCTTATAGATAAAGCTGAATTGTATATAGGTCTGTAATTTTGATTTTCGTCATCTCTCGCTCTCTACGTAAAACAGAAAGAGATAGTCATATAATACCTACGTCACTAAATAACTATACACTATAGTTATTATTTGCTGTTAAGGCGATCCAATAGTGCAGGAAAAAATCGAAATCAGAATTCACGCCCATTCATGGGAGGAGTTTAAAAAAACTTGAGAAAAAGTTTTTGGAGAGGTTGGAAAAGGTATTTGAGAAATAAAAATTACAGGTTGATTTCGTAAAGGCCTGTAAAAAACATTAATTCTCTTTTTACGCATTGTTTATTGTAATAAAACGGAATTTTAAAAATTGATTTAACGAAATCACGCGGCGCGGAGCCACACGTCTATTTCCTGCTCCGACCGGGGCGTGACTGGTACGAAATAGGTGTGGCGTGGTAAGTAGTTCTTCGATGGACGGCATAGGGTTCACTTTGAAAATCCCAAATTCGTCGACTAGCGGCCGTATTGTAAAGTAACAACGCGAAAATGCAAATTTTATTTTAATTTGGGATGTTCTGGCGTAAATATATATTTTTTGCGATTATTATAAAATAAACTGAATTTTCTACATTATACAATAAAACCATATCCGAAAAGGGGTTTATAAATAGGAGAGTTTGGACTTGAAAGTGTTTTTTTATAGACCTTATACTTTATTTTTTTATAGGCTTATTAAAAGACTTATCGATATTTTTAAGGGCGACCTCCGTAGTCCAGTGGCTAAGACTCTTGACTCACAATCCGGAGGTCGCGGGTTCGAACCCGGCGTGCGCAAATAAATTTTATTTGATTAATTTGTGTTATTTCACAATTAATTCATTAAAAGTAATATATAGTATTTATATTTGCGGCACGTTCCAGAGTGGAAGATACTATCAGTATCGCCCTGGTGTAAGACCACCATTCAGAATTGAAACGTTGCTTGAAAATGGCTTTAGCCGTGTTTGGTGACCAGATCTAAATAGCCAGGTACTTCCCAACCTTCCTCTTCCCCACCTCCTTCCTCTCCCCACTACCTTCAGCCTCACAACATACCCCAATTGGGGATGCCATAGTCTCTCTGGCGTTAATTAGACGGGAGCAGTTGAAATTCTTGTGCGGTATTCACTGTAAAAAAAAAGGGCCAAGGTATGTTCTACACGCAGTATTTAATTGAAGCATCTATAATACTTCTAAGTGATCAAATTTTTAAAACAAAAACATATGATTTTGTATGATTTTGCATTTTTTAGTATGGCTTTATCTTAAAAATATCTGAAACTAACGGTAATTGTGCCAACCTGGAAAATCGTGTTAACCAGCAGATCATTCCATCAATAGGTGGGGCTTTTCCCATCATATTATTCTTGTTCTGTGATAGAAATAAAACACAATTAAATGCTCAAAACTTAGATTCACAGTCCTCTTAAGTTTTACGACATCGGTTGTAACACTGATAAACCTATAGATTTTGGTATTTCTAATGTCAGAATGAATTAGTTTTGCATTTTAAATAGACATAAATCGCATCTAGATATTTTCAGTTCAACGGTTTTAGAAATACGAGTGACAGTCGACATTTCGGTGACAGAAAGCGCGGAATAAGTGACAGGAACAACTAGTGGCTGGCTACACAGGGGCCCTTGCAGTGACAGGCACAGTGACAGTGGCAGTGGCGGGACAGGGATAGGGATGGGGTGTGGCACTGTCACCGCGTCACAGGCGGTGACATTAAGTGGGTTGTAATTAGTTACGCCACTGAGACACTTATTAGTTTACTTGTTCGTGGCAAGGAGAGACAGGGGTATTCAATGGAAAACATTAAAGTAAATAAATGAATTGTTTACTTTTCTAATGACTTTTATTAGATTTTTTTAAAACATGTTTTTTATTACTTAAATGATAAAGTTTAATCTTTCCAACTTCAAAATAATGTTGTCAAATTTTCCGCTCACTTCTTTAAGCACAAATTATTTTAATAACACTCCGTTTTAATTATTTACTTAATTTTTAATTCATGTACCTACAGGGTGTAATGTACCCAAAGAATTTTCAGATTCAAATTTCGATTCCTGAGCATATTTAGAGTAAAAAAATATTACTTACATCATTTTGCTATTGGATGATATTAAAAATAAAAAAAAATCAATCGCACGACGCCACTGATCCCACTCTTACACGTCGCGACGGAATCCCGTGATACGCGCGCTGTTTCGTGCTGCTGAAACGAGACGGCTTGCTTATCACGTAAGCCGCTAAACCAAACCCGATTAATCATTTGGACATATATTTTTGTTTAAAAGAATATCGTTGGACAGCAAAATGATATGTAAATTTCTTACTTCAAGTATGCTATAAAATCGCTGGTTAAAATGCTTCGGGTACGTGCTGTTACGTCCTGTATATGTAGGTTAAGTTAGGGACTGTAGGAAGGGATGTATTAATGTGGATCTTGAAGAGGCCCGGATTATATGAAGGAGGAAAGGAAGGACGCCTGTAGCTCCTTCCACTCCACATACGAGCCGACTTACCCGAAGAAACGACCCGTTTTCAAGTCAACATTAACTGTGAACGGGTGTTCTGCTCGTATCGGTACGTACACTGATACACTGGGGATCAATGCTGCTAGCCCCTTATAGCAGATTTCATTAAAATACCTACTGAACAGACTCAGAATGCCCACATTGCGTCTGTTCATTAGAAATGGCAATCGGATTGTCAATTGACAATAATGGATTGTCAATTAGACCGGCCGCCCTCCTTTGCATAGAATCTAGTAGATTTACGAAGTATTTCCCAGCCCAGAGGTGATACCCAAATTCAATGGTTGGGTAATTTACGTTGTTTTTTAATTTTTATAAGAAAAAACTTTCTTTTTTTTAATACTTTTTTGAAGGTTATTCCCATCAGTGAAATATATCATATTAGAATAAGTTAACAATAATAATCTAAACGAAAATATGAAAGAGAACAAGACACAGAAAAACAGAAAAAGACCTCTCCGTCTAACTACCTAAGCGCCTTAACCAATTTCGCCGTTGCCACCTTCTGTCAAAGCCGTCATATTTGTCAATCTCATATTTTCAAATTTCAGAATTACAATATTATCAACTAATTATTTTTCTCCATATTACGGGCAACTAACCTTTTTATTGGAAACAATCATTCTAAGAATTGGTTTGTAACCTGGATAGCGTCTCCGAATTTATTTACATGGAACTGGGTTAATTTAGGTCTGTGTTCGAGTCCCAGTTGCGACCATTGTCTTTTTCTGTTTTTCTGTGGCTTGTTCTCTTTCATATTTTCGTTTAGATTATTATTGATAACTTATTCTAATATGATACGTTGTTTTTAATTATTATTCTATAAAAATACTATTTGCGACGGGGGAGATGGAAAAATATGCATTTAAATTCACATCTTGTAAAATTTTCAGCGGAATGTCTCGTTGGATTTGGCGTCATGTTAAATCTTGTTAGTGTAATATGAAATTTGCGGGAATTCGAATTCCTGGTTTAACAACATGGCGAGAATTTAACACCAGAAATATCTTTATTTAATTTTTTGCGCCTCACCACGGACGTCAACGACGTTATTTCTCGTAGTGATTAAGTTATAACGAATTCATGTAGCGTATGTGAATATGCAAGTAGTTTCAAAGTCTCTCAATAGATGCCGTTAGTAGTAATGTGTAGTTTTAATCCGTCTCAACAGAGATCAATAAAATTGTACTGTTTGAGAGAGAGACAACTGTCGCCCATTCGGGCCTAATTTAATACCCGAACAGTTACGTAAATACCCGATGATATTCGATCGACTGGTGGGCCCCTCCAGTGACCATTTCTCATTCAGCAGATCTACTCAGAGCATCCTTTAGAACGGATGTTAAATCCAATTAAATTTTCATTGTAAATAAGACAGTAATATACGTTAGAACCACAGAATATCGAAATAAACACCAAAGGTCGGGAAAGAGATGAGACGGCTATATTTTTTAATAAAGCAATTAACAATTTTATTTTAATTGTACTCAAGCGAAACGATAAGAAAAGCATTTATTTATCCAAAAATATATTTTTTTAAATTCATAATGTAAACCAATTTGTGATAAAGATTAATCGAAAAGAGTAATTTCTCATTAAGCTTCGATAAGAAAGATACTCTATATATTCTGCACTCTACATCTCACCGTATAGGTACATTTTGCTAACTTAGTTAATATTTCTCATTGAATCATGTTTTAGAACAAATTTTAAATAATTAGTTATCGGTCGTTACATTGGCTACCCCTGTCTTTACTGCCATTGCGGGAATACAATTAAAGTTGCAAACAACTGGCTCTCTGCTGCTTATTAAACCGCCTGAGAAATAGTCCGTGTTAAGTATAATAAGTATATATTATAGAATTACTTTAACTACTAGTTCTGTTAACAGTAATAGCCCTCGTGTTCAAAAATTATATTTCTAATTTTCTCATATTTAATAAATCAAAACCATGTTATATGTATAAAAAAATTCACAACGTATCTTTAAATTCTACTTTAGACATTTATCGAGAGATTTTAAACGACTTGTGTTTAATCAAATATTTTCACAATTTTTGATTTATTATGATCGTTTTTTTTATATTTGTGCTCCTGTAACATTCTTTTTTACATATCTCCCTTTCAACCCATCTTCTTTTAGTTTTCTAACGCTTACTGTAGAGCCTTAACCAAAAAAATCAAGTCTCTTTAGTCTCGCCTAATTCATTGGAAAATATAATAATTTTTTTTTAACATTAATTCCACACAGGAGGCCCTTAGGAAAATAATTTCCCTCAGGGCCTATGTCATCTGAGATGCTGTGTGGAGGGTCTTTTTGAGGAGAGGAAGGAATGAACATTGGCCTTGAAGAGACCCGTGTTGTAGGAAGGAGGAAACACACACCGGAAAATCGTTCCAAAGCCGAGCTGTCGAGCACAGAACGAGTCGAAGAAGCGACCGTTCTCATGTGACAAATTCAATAAGAGGACTGACTTCTCTCGTACGACATCCAAACAGATTGTTCGTGTAACAAATTAAATAACGAAAACACGAAGACTAAAAAGATAAACCCCCAGATAAACGTCAGATTTTTTTAGTTACTCTCTTGGAATATTTGTTATGATTTTTATTCGTATGAACGAGAAAAAGTGAAGTAAAAGTTTTCTTTCAAATTTATTAACCACTGGAGCGATCACGTAGTGAGAAATAAATTTGGCTCGATTGCTTGAGATATCCCAGAAGGTCATTTTTTAAATTTTTAAATCGATTCGGGTTATTTTTGGATTACTATATAATTTAATAACAAGTTAAGGTTTTGTGTAAATTGATTGAAATATACAATTATAGGAGAATGTTTATAAGTGGTGGACGAGCGGGCTGGAAAGCGGGCGGTGGGGATTTGATTTGTTTAAATTAACAGATGGCGGTGTCATTTAAAAGGTTTGGTAACCATCCAGTAGATGGCGTTGTGTTTCGTTAGCCACAGCAACGCGTTGCTGGGTCAGCTAGTTTTTCTTAATAATATTAAATTTTTCACATAACTCTCTTAGTTCGTGAAAGAATTAAAACGTTGCTTGAAATTGCATTAGCCCTGTTTGGTGATCTGATGAATAATTAGGTGCTTCCCACCATGTTCCTCTCTATCTTCTTCCCCTCCTTACTGCCTTCAGTTTGTACAAAAACGACTCTGGCCTACCCAATAGTCTCATTTGCTACAGACGTCTTTTGACGGCTTCCGTGGTCGAGGGGTAAGACTCTCGACTCACAATCCGAGTGCATAAAAAAATTATTTGATTAATCTGTGGGATTTCACAATTAATTAATTAAAAATAATATATAGTACATTTGCGGCACGCTGCAGAGTGGAATATACTCTCAGTATCGCTCTGATGTAAGACTGCCAATCAGAATTGAAACATTGCTTGAAATGGTTTGAGCCCTGTTTGGTGACCAGATCTGATTAGCCAGGTACTTCCCCACATTCCTCTTTCTCATCTCCTTCCCCTCTCCACTGCCTTCAGCCTCGCAACGTACCCCAATTGGGGATGACATAGTCTCACTGTCTCCAGACATGAGCAGCTGGGACGCTTTTGAGGTATTCATATAAAAAAGCTCACTATTATTAAAGAAACCATCAAACCAAAGTGTCATCGCAATCGGATGTGCATAAGGGACAAACGAAGAAACTTTCATTTTTATATATTAAGATTTGTATTTTTTCACATTACTCTCAGTTGTGTGAAAGAATGAAAACGTTGCTTGAAATGGCTTTAGCCCTCTTTGGTGACCGAATGAATAGCCTCTATTTTTCCATCATTCTCTTTTCCATCTCCTTCCCCTCCCCATTGCCTTCAGCCTAACAACATACCCCAATTGGGAAGGTCATAGTCTCACTAACTCCAAACGGTTGAGAGCAATCGAGACTCACTTAAGCACTACCTATTTCTTATCAAATCAATAATCCTAGATAAAATACAGACCCCTTCAAAACAAATCCGTTCAAATCCTACGATATCTAACCAATCGAGAAAAATACAAATACGGAGGGCGCTCAAATTTCCACAATAATTACGATGGCAGGGGTCCCTCCGGCCCCAGAGCAAACAGCCTATCCAATAGGCTCAGCCTCGGGTCCCTGAGACAACATACCCACCACACCGAGGAGGCTTTCAGTTGGCAGGGTAGTTCTCAGTTCTCTGACTGTCCTTTAGGGTGATATAACCAATTCCTACTAGTAGGGGTGGATATTGTCGTGAAAAACTTTAGAATATTTTGTATTAAAAAATCAGAGTGCGCAATTCACACGCGGCAGAAGTGAAATCTTCTGAAAATTAAAGCAGACAAGAGTGGGGAAACTAAGAAGCACTTTTTTATCAATATGAAGGATGAATTTTTCCATATTTTAGTGGTCGAATTCCATTGCACCTTTTGCTATATTTTTGGTAATGTTATTCGTATTTGTTGTTTCTTGTTCGGAGTCGCTAGATGTCCTTTTTTGCCTGTTAATTTTGAAATGGTTTGAAGATTGATTTAAAAAAAAAGGTTTTTTTTTTTTTGGATTTCTAAATGTCTGCAGAGATTCGTCATGCGTTTTATACCGCTACACTAAAAGGGACCACACATGCAGCCCTGAGGAAAATAATTCCCTTCGGGGCGTATGTAATCTTTGAGGATGCTGTGTTGGAGGGTATTTTTAGGAAAAGGAAGGAGAAGAAGTTCTGGGAAGGAAAAGGGTATGAGGGATGGGTAGGAATCTAAGAGTCAGTGTGTCCAGGAGTGACGTACGTATGAATACATCCCTCTCACTGCGGTGCAAGGCGTTGTTCCGAGAGAAAACGGCTTAAAAAGTCAAAGGGACTCCATTCATCAATCTCTCCCGATCGGGCCTGCCATACAGCTGGTGGGCAGACGCATCCACCGCCAAGACCCGGACTAACCTCACTCCATGATCCCGGGCACCCCTGCTAAGTCACCAAATAGCGAACTACTTGGGGTGACCTATGGCAGAGATGTCGGTTATCTAATGAATGGTCGGTACCCATACCCGCCTACCAAATTGCAAAGACTAAGCAGTGGTTTCCGGGTTCATGAGTTAAGGTTTGTTTAGGTCGTTTCGGCGGATAAGAGAAACCTTTCGACCTCTTCTGCCGGACTCTCTCGACCCATCGCCTAGCAGCGCAGTGGGAGGGATAGATTCATACATCCGTCACTCCTGGGCAAATAGACCTCCAGAATCACTTAAAATCCTACCTACCCTTCATACTATTTTCCTTCCTAGAACTTTTTTTCTCTAAAAAGACCCTACACATCGCCTAAGATGACATAGGCCTACTGTTTAATGTAAAAAAAAAAATTTAAGCATAATTTTCGAGGTTTCTTAAAGCATTTGTAACGAATACAATACATTTTCTAATGGCTTTTCCAACAACAGTATTATTTGTACAATATGCTGTGAAATAAAAAAAGTGTGTTAGAACTGTCAAACTTTAACTTTTTTCAGACAGAAACATTGAAATTTAAAGTTGCCTATTAAAAAAATACAATTCCCTGAAACCGTTTTGTCATTTCACCCCCTCTGTCTGCAGGCTACCCTTCAGAAACCAACTCCTGGCAAGCTTAACCAAACACCGTTCATTATTATTTTCCCGACAGATTTGTTGAACTTTTTACTCTCAACTTTTTAAACAGGGATTTAAACAAACTGGATGTGGGGACTAATACGAGGGAGAGACAAATAACATCTAAATGGAAGTGTTGTTGTTTTGATTTGATAAATTTTAACTGTCGAGACATGCCGAGCTTTGCACGTATGCATAACTAATTGATTTTAAAATACAAAGGTTTTTAAATAAAATACTTTAATTGCTACGTGAAAATTTACGGAACATGATGTCTTTGACAAGAAGGAGAAAATTAGGAAAAAACCAATTTCTTTTCGTTGGTATTGTTTGAAATAGCTTTATACTTTATCCATTTCTCTTTTTTTCATTAGCAGTGGATTGGGTCATTTGTTTCGTCATAATTAATCTGCTCTTTCATATATGGCGTTAATTTAATTATTTTAGGGAATAAAATTTTTTGCAAGTTATGGTTATTTGTTCGATTTTTGGAAAAGCTCAAACTGGTCTCATGGAAATCGTCGTATCTCGCAAACTGTCATGATGAATCGAAATGGTGATAGGAAGAGAAAACATCGCGCTTTATAATAATCTGACAAAACTGAACAATCAAACCGGATTGATCCGTTTTGTATGATTTAAGTATGATAAAATATATATATATTTTTTTTATTTAATATTTTCATGTTTTTACAATAATTATAATTTCTTTTACATATTAAACAGATTTGTAATATTAATGTAATAAAAGCCTTTTTCCTCGCCATAAAGAGACAAGGCTCTTGTGTTTGGTGAGTGAATTCATACTCAATTATGTTATCAATGTTATCATTTGAGTAGGTGAATAATAATATTGCAACTATTAACAATAGACATAGTAAGAGAAACTTGAGATGTGTCGATTAACAGATTTAAATTAAGTGAAATAGTAATTTAACTCTTACAGTTGTTTCAGGTAATTTCTTAATTAAGTTTGGAATTTACTTTTATTTTCAATAATTTTTACTTCTAATGGGAGTTTGTTGAAATAATTTATACCATGATACAGATAAGAAATTTGGATGTGCTTGGTATTAAATTTTGGGATTTTAATATTGTTTTGATATCTTGCTGAGATATTAAAATGTAATTTTTTTAGCTGTAATTCTTTGAAAGTTTGCAGTATTGAATATTTTTTATATAAATTGTCTATTGTAGTTACTTTGAATATTGAAAAGATTTTTTCGGTAGAAAATGTAGATGGTTTTTTCAATATAATCTAAATTATTAATCTTTGAACTATTTTGAGAGGATTAAAAATAATATCATATGTTCCTCTCCATCCTATAATACCATATAATTTTATTTTCTACAATTAAAAACTATTTCCAACCGCACTTTGAGAAAATATACGAAATTTTTTGTATATATATTTTTAATAAATCGAGAAAAAGTGCAGTTAACATTTATAATACGTATGTCCTAAAACCTGTGTGTTTTTCTGTTATTTCTGATAATTTTTGATAGAAAATTCTGTAATTTTTTATAGAAAAAACGTAGGATGAACCATTGTAAAAACTTTTTATCTCTGCATTAAATATTTAAAAAAATTAAATGTTTATTTATAATAATAAAATGATGAAAACGTTTTTTATCATCTTTAATGGATATTTTTTTGTTTGTTTTCGGACGCATTCAGAAATGTTCAATTTATTTAGATTTTATTGCAAAGCGGAAAAATTGTGATCTGCTGATAGAATATACCAATAGAACGGCAATTTTTCTAAGATAGGCACGCAAATACAATATTTTATTTGTGATTCAACCTAATATTGTATTTATATACCTTTCTCGAAAGTTTGTATACGTCAAATCTCTTTATCTATATTCATATTGCGTATATGCGGGCGCTGATAAGGAATTCAATATTTTATAGCACCATAACTTATAAAAGTGTTTTTTTTCTAAAATAATTAAATTGGCGCCATCTGTGAACGCGTAGATTATAACGGTGACGTTCCCCGAGATGAAATCTTTACATAATATTAAGCAAAGTTGCTCCCGCTGTCTGTACTCTTAGATCATTTAAACTACGCAACTGATTTTACTCCTCAGCATAATGAGGTGGTATATACCCAAAAATATGTTTATTTTAATGTATATTGTAATATTATCTTGGTTAATCTCTACATATTATAAATTAAAGTCCTCCGCCGCGTCTGTCTGTCTGTCATTTCGCAATAAACTCAAAAACTTGATTTTCATGCGGTTTTCACCAATAAATAGAGTGCGTCACGAGGAAGATTTAGGTATATAATTTGTCAAGGTTTTTGTAAATTGGTTGCAAAAAAATATAATATACAAAGGGAGCGGGCTGGCAAGTGGGCGGTGTGGTTTTAATATGTGTGCAAATTAACAGATGGCGTTGGTTATAAAGGTTGGGTAATGGCGTTGTCAGTACATGGCGTTGTGTTTCGTTAGCCACAGCAACGAGTGGCCGAGTCTGCTAGTTTACTATAATATTATAATTTTACCAATTTCAAACGTAAAATCGACTTTAAAAATATTTTTTATTAAGTTGGTATGAATCTCAAACAAATTTATACTTATACACAGTGTCGATTTTTTTGTACATATGCGCTGAGAGACACAGCATATAGAGAAGCAGATTTTTCCTTGATGAATTTGAATGAAAATATGTTGTTATACCTTTGTTATTCGGTGGTACATCCTCTCTGCACATCCTCGGGTCACTTAGTTATATTTTATGTAGTTAGGTATACCGTATTTCCCCTAAACCATAGACATATGAATATTAGTAGACCTGCCCTAAGTGATAAAAGCGTATTATTTCCCCCTCTCATTGGAACCATTCCATTGGAACCGGCTGGGATCGAGTATGGGTTCGCGTTAATCTAAAAAATGTGAGCGAGCCAGCGTCGAGCACTCATCGGTACATTTTACGAAATAACACTGTAAAAACAATGCCTTGTGTTTTGAAAACGTGTAAAATAAAAGTGAAAAGGAGAATAAACCCAATTGTCGTATTACATTCCATAGGCAAGCATTATTTTAGACTATTTTATGCTAATTCAGATAACATAATATTATCGTTTTTCAAAATCCACTATCACTCGAGATACATGTCGTGTGCCCGTCGTTTTTTAATGGGGTAAGTAAATTATGAAACATTTGTAAAAGTGTCTTAACTGAATACCTCAGCAAAATATTGAACTCGACCTTATAGGCGACCTTTCTTTGCTTATTTGGACTTCGCAAAATTGTTCATTGCGCGGCGTGCAATTCGCGCTCCCATGCTCCTATTCATTCAAAAGAAGAGTTTACTTTTAAGAACTAAATGGTGATATTATAGTGCGAGATGCCTGTATACTGTCAGATTGAGTTTTGACGAATCACATATCACCAAAGCCACCTTCCCGCTCTTCGTCCCGCTGCAGTTGGTTTCTACCCCTCACCTTTCTGTTCTGGTCTATTAATATTCATATGTCTATGCCCTAAACCGGCTGCGCATTGTATTTGTTACAGTTAAAACCCGTTCTAAGTTACAACGCGTTTTTTCTAGTTTGAACTAGTTTTCACTAAATGCCTTTGTTACAACAAGTATCAACTGCTGAATATCAGTGAAAACTAGTTATAACTAGACAAAACGCGTTTTCTCGATATGATTCAGTTAAAACTGTTTCAACCGATGTAAAAGTTCATCGTGCTTTATCCTGATTGGTCGAGTGACATCAGGTTAGGTTAGGATAGGTTAGGTTAGGTTAAGTTAGGTAAGGATAGGTTTGGTTTGGTTAGGTTAGGTAAGGTTAGGATAGGTAAGGTTTTTAATTAACAGTTATTAAATAAACGACGACCTCCACAGTCCAGTGGCTAAGACTCTTGACTCACAATCCGGATGTCGCGGGTTTGAACCCGGCGTGCGCAAAAAAAATTGTGTTATTTCACAATAAATTCATTTAAAATAATATATAGTATATTTGCGGCACGTTCCAGAGTGGAAGATACTATCAGTATCGCCCTGGTGTAAGACCACCATTCAGAATTGAAACGTTGCTTGAAAATGGCTTTAGCCGCGTGTTTGGTGACCAGATCTTAATAGCCAGGTACTTCCCAACCTTCCTCTTTCCCACCTCCTTCCCCTCCCTACTACCTTCAGCCTCACAACATACCCCAATCGGGGATGCCATAGTCTCACTGGCCCCAGACGGGAGCAGTTGAGATTCTTGTGCGGTATTAACTGTAAAAAAAAAAAAAAAAACAGTATCTTTATTTTCAATCCCAATTTCAATTATAACAAAGACAGTTAGTAAAAACTAGATTAAACTAGAGAAAACGCGTAACTAAAAACTAGTTTTAATTGTAACAAATATATGTGCACAGGGGGCTGATCGTTGGCGGATTGACTGCCATTTAACCGATTATAACGAATGTTCCGTTTAACCTTAAAACGTTATCTTTCATGTGCTTTAAGCATAATCAAGCACTGAACATTAGACAGCACACTAATTATGTAAAATACAAATCAGATACCAAGTCTTGGATAACTCTAGCAAAGACAGATCATATATTAACAATATTTTTAGAACCTCCTAATGCATGCTTTCCCATTGGTACGATGCTGATTGTCCTTGTACTTTTACTTTAAATTTAAATAACATTGTATTTGTTATCCTTATTTTTGTGTTAAACTACTTAAGCTAAAATGCGCCTGCTCTCAATACAGGAATTCCTAGTGAGACAGGCATAGCACAATCACCTATGTAACTTGATAAATAAAGATTATAATACAAAAAAAATCTTTATTGACATAGCGAAGAAGTTTATATTGTAGATCTCACTCCAATGTTTTTATACGGATCCCTATTGTGCTAACTATTCCTTCCAGAATAACCTAGAGCCTTTGTCCTTAATGGTTTAACCGGGGTGATCTTGGCAGTAGAGGCCGCCAGACTATGTAAGAAGTATAACTAGATAGAGGTACGTAAGATTGAAGATGAAGGCAGTCTCCATTATTCAAAGACAAAATCATATTAGACGAACAAAGGAAGGAGATTAGGGAGGAGATGTTTCAAGAATAGCCGTGTGATTTATCTATGGTCTGGAATGGGGGTCGAGAATCTTTTAAATACAAGAGGGATCAACACTTCAGGCAGTGGCGGCAAATAAAGGTTACAAAGGAGCATACATAATACGTGCATTTTGCAATGGACTCATTAACTCCGCCGCTACCCGAATTTCTATGGATTTCTTAGTTTTTAATCTCTTAAAAAAATATATGTTATTTTTGAAAATAATATCCAGACGTGTTCCACGCCGAAACGCAAATTATATGAAATTCCCTCGATAAAAAAAAATAATAATAAGTATGCTACGAAAACAATTATAAACACGTTCATTTCACTTATTTTAGAAGTTATACGTATGAAAAAAATCACAGTGTTTAAATGCTCATTTAGATGTTCTCCACCAGATTTTTGCTCTATTTTAAACGAGTCATGTTTTATTAAACATTTTCACAATTTTCGCTTCAATTTTATCGTTTTAAATATTAGCGCATTCTCTCCAACATTCGTAATTACATATCTCTCCATCTTCTTTTTTTTGAGCGGGGATACGGCAATTAACAGTAAAAAAAAAAACAAATTTGTTCTGTGCGTGCGTAATCGGCCATTCGGACAAATTGGTACTTGCAGATCACTAAATTGAAACCGGTCATTTTATTGGATCGTTTCTTAAGTGCTGGAAGACCCAAAACGCATCGAGCACTCCTCATTACGAGCGCAATTGAAATCCATAAAACCATCAATATTATAAGATATATATCCGGTACTTTCTTTTTTGCAATAACTCCACACAATAAGGCCCTGATAGAAAAAAATATCTTTGGGGATGCTGTCTGGATGATCTTTTAAGGGAAATGAAGGAGAGAAAGTTATGGGAAGGAAAAAGGTAGGAGGGTGGGTTGGAATCTGGAGGTCAATGTATCCAAGATTGACGGACGTATTAATCTATCCTTCCCACTACGGTGCAAGGCGATAGGTCGAGTTGTAGAGGTCCAGATTAGGCCGAATTGGACTTGAAGACTTCACCAAAACTAAACGAGAAAATCACATTTAGGCCATTATATGGTTAAAGCGCGCAATAGGTCATCACTTCTACGTATATAAGTAAACACACACTTCACCACAGACTACACATCTGTCCTGATGATGGACAATGCATCTCTTTCAGAAACGTTGGCTAAAGATGGAAGCAGCACAACAAGGCATAATAATCCAAAAAAATATAACGATAATGTTTTTGGTCGAGAAAATTTCAAATCATAAAAGACATAGCGCACCAAACTCCTTCTGAAAATCTCTTAAAAAATTTGCAAGGATGAATAAAATTGAATATTTTTTCATAGGTGCAAAATCCAAAACGCATCTATGGACAAATCATTACTATGGAACACTTCATACGAAAAATATTCTGAGTTTTAAAGTGAAAGGTACGTGCCTTTCTATCTTCATATCTTAAAAATCCTAATTTGGCGCAGTGCTTCCACTAGAATCTACCATGTGCGCGTGACAATTTCGCACACTTGTTACTTTTCGCAAAACGTAATGTATCAAGCTAAAGTGATGCAAATTGAATGCACATACAAAATGTCTGTCGAGTTTAAGATTTCTTTTTAGCAGAGTGCACCCTGTTCATCATAATATTTTGTGTAAGCATTTGAAAATCTAAGAAGCAACGAAAATAATTTTAAGTCAATGGTATTTACTTATTATTATTAGAACAACTCTCTTTTTGTAACCTAAAGTTATTCTCATCAATGTAATATATCATTGAAGAAGAAGATAACACTAATATTTCAAAATGTGAAAGAGATAAAAAGATGCTGAAAAATAAAAATATTACGGTGGGAATCGAACTTAGTACATGGTTGGGCGTTTACACAAAACATAGCTACACTTACCTACATACATCTACATATATCATAGACTCTGTGCTTGTAGCTTGATTTTTACATGTCTCTTTCCTATCCATCCCTGTCATATTCCTTTTCCTACCCATCCCTATGTGCCTGTCATTTAATGTTACCATAACAATCAGTCGTCAATTGAAACTCGCCCCGTGAACATCTCTAATATTCCGCATATCGCAGTAAAATACCGCGACTAATAATTATACGAGTGCATCGAAAAATCCAGCCAAGATAGCAGAGAGTACCACAAGGTTCCGCAGTAAGACCCTTTCTTTCCTTATGTGATTTCTTTTTTACTTGTGCAGTGGTCTTTCATACATTTCAAAACACATACAAGGTCCTTTGATATTCGTAGACACATAAATCACATATCAGTTCCTCTCATTCTTCTTCTTCTTCGTCAATGATATATAATATTGATGGGAATAACCTTCGAAATTCATAAAAAGAGAGTTGTTCTAATACAAATTCGATATTCATTTAGAACAAGGTCTATAGATGTTCCATATAAATAAAATCGGATATATTTATCAGAGGTACTATCAAGGATAAAAACCAATTCTTAAAACGATTGTTTCCAATGAAAAAGGTAGTGGCCAATAATATCGAAAAAATAGTTGAGGATCAGCGGTTGAGTGAGCATAGCGCTTGGGTCCCACCTGGGCGTCGCGTGTTCGATTCCTCGGCTGGCTAAGTCCTCCATCACAACACAAGCAACATTTTCGACTTTCTGTGGTGGTAGTAGGAGATTTTCCAACATTGTTGGGTTATTCGTAACCCGGGAATGTTTGTCTTTCTTTTTTAAAAAAAAAATATATATATATTGTTAATTCTGAAATTTGATATTGACAAGTATGACGATTTGATAAGAGGTGATAGTGACCTAATTGGATAAGGCATTCCGTCCCGGTAAGACGAGAGGTTCTGGGTTCGAGTCCCAGTTGCAGCCGTTATCTTTTTATTTTTCTGAATCTTGTTTTCTCTTTCATATTTTCGTTTAGGTTATTAGTGTTATCTTCTTACAATGATATATTATATTAAAAGTAGATATTTATTTGCAACTCCGATTGAATTCCTTTTGAGAATGACCATAAACCGCCACTGGTTTTAAGCTGAAAAGATAAAAAACCGTATTATCTTTTGTTATAGAAAATGTGAAAGTTCAGACGCCTTTCGAAGAAATTCACAAAAATAACAACAGCATAATATCGATAAGAAGTTCACGACAGATGCGTGACTTTGGGAAGGACTTTCGAGTTATTGCCGTCATTGGATTTATCTTGCGTGAATATTCAGATATTCGCTGAAAAAAAACTCATATTTAACACTGTCGTTAAAGCTCTATAGTAAGCTTTCAAAAAGAATAAGGAGATGGTTTGAAAGGGAGCTATGAAAATATAAATGTTAGAGGGAGCGCCCCAATATACAAAGGCGTAAAGGAAAATATTTAATAAGGCATGATTTATTTAAATTCTTGCAACAAATTTTTAACAAATATCTAAAGGAGCATTTAAAGAAACACTGCGATTTTTTTCATAACTATAACATGTTAAATAGCAATACAAAATGTGTTCAAAAGTATACTTTGCGATTTTAATCTGTCAAGGTAATTTCATAAAATTACCTTTTCGGCTCGGTAAATAAACTAATTCAATTTTCGTAACACTAGCAAAACATCATAAAACTTCTACAAGTGTATAACCTAACAAATTTCGAGTGTCCTTATTGACAGACCCTTTATATGCATCTCTCTAACATTATGTTCCCTCATTCCTCCACCGAACCTGTTATTAAAGTTCCTGTCCATAGACATATAAATATTAATAGACCAGAACAGAAAGGTGAGGGGTAGAAAACAACTGCAGCGGGACGAAGAGCGGGAAGGTGTCTTTGGTGATATGTGATTCGTCAAAACTCAATCTGACAGTATACAGGCATTATAATATCACCATTTAGTTCTTAAAAATAAACTCTGCTTTTGAATGAATAGACCTTTTTACATGGGAGCGCGAATTGCACGCCGCGCAATGAACAATTTTGCGAAGTCTAAATAAGCAAAGAAAGGTCGCCTATAAGGTCGAGTTCAATATTTTGCTGAGGTATTCAGTTAAGACACTTTTACAAATGTTTCATAATTTACTTACCCCTGTAAAAAACGACGGGCACACGCCATGTATCTCGAGTGATAGTGGATTTTGAAAAACGATCATATTATGCGATCTGAATTAGCTTAAAATAGTCTAAAATAATGCTTTCCTATGGAATGTAATACGACAATTGGGTTTATTCTCCTTTTCACTTTTATTTTACACGTTTTCAAAACACAAAGCACTGTTTTTACCGTGTTATTTCGTAAAATGTACCGATGAGTGCTCGACGCTGGCTCGCAGAAGAATGATGACGTCACATTTTTTAGATTAACGCGAAGTCATACTCGATCCCAGCCAGTTCCAATGGAATGGTTCCAATGGGAGAGGGAAATAATACGCTTTTATCACTTAGGGCAGGTCTACTAATATTCATATGTCTATGTTCCTGTCCCTATCTGACAGTGTGTTGCTAATATGATTGCAATATTCATGCACCTACATGTGTGACATTTAATGCAGTCGTATATATTTTCTGCGGAATTAATTTGTGAACTGTACTCAAAATTATAAACTTTTTTATTTATTTCTTTATAAACAGAAACAAACAGTACATTAGTTATACCTACAATACGTGACATCTTTTTTCAGACCGATTCCAATTAGAGACCAAAGCCAACATTTTTCGCTTCACGCGATCGTATTTTCATATCTACGATTTAAGTTTGGGTGTCCAGGATTCCGCATTCCAGTAATCAATCCTCCGTATCGGCAGTGTTCATCATCATCATTAGAAATTCTCGGGGTCACCAATGTTGGAAGTGTTTGTTAGTTAGTGTAGGAGTGGATGGAGAGTGTTTGGTGTGATGATCCTCTCCACGTCAGGCAGGATTGCCTTCATACCTTACCTATACAGAGGTTCAAATGCTCCTTGAGATCACGGCACTTCCAAGCCGTGATCCTGTGTTCAGGTTTATAATAATGATGATGTTTAATTGAAAACACTTATTTGTCCGCGATATTAACTTTTATTTTAAAATATTATTTACAACAAATATGCGTTCGCGTACGAACGGGTAGAGACGTAAATTGCCGTGCAACCGGATTGATCGAGTACTAGAAGCGGAATAATAATATAATTGCATTTCGGAGCAATCGGTGAGATTTTGTGCGGGTCATCTGGGATACCATACGCGTGAAAAAGTGTTGTGAATAAGTACTGCCATATTGGCATCACAGCAAAAACAAGGTTCATGTGTTGTTTGCAGTGATGACAATTGAAATCGTAGATATGAAAATAGTGAACGCGTAAAGCGTAAAATGTTGACTTTGGTCTATAATAGGAATCTGGCTGAAAAAGATGTCGTATATTATAGGCAATACAGGGGTTTTACAATTATTAAGGTATATTATTTCATGGTCGGTACCTATGGTATATTTCTTTGTAGTGTCTTATTTATGGCTTGTAAATTAATAATATGTATGATATCAATATTCAAAATATATGAAAAAAAACATATTCATCTTAGGCTTGCAGAAAAGTCAATAGATGTCGCATTTAAAAAAAAAATAAAGATTTATCCAGACACTATCTAGATAGCATTTAGTTCGGGTTTGAATCCTGCAATCATAAAGATAGAAGCCAATAAAATATGCGTTAAAAAGATGAAGATAATGTGGGTGGTTCTTAGACGAAGTATGATACAGTTAAAAATGACCGAATCGGATATGGAGACCTTGGCGCAGTGGTAGCGCATTTGCCCGGAAAGCGAAAAGTCCTGGGTTCGAGTCCCAGAGGTGCAAATATCTTTTTATGATTTTTCTGTTTCAAGATTTTCGACTGAGTTTCGCTAATATTGTATTCATTTAATTAAATATTACAATTTGAGGTTTTACTCATAAGTAAAAAAAAATATATATAAATATATATTTGAAATGTCACACGAAGGGTGTTGTACAAAGCAGGGAAAGCACACACAGCACTTAGGGGCTCATTATAAATGCGAATAGCTGTATTTGAATATTTACGAAATAATGTCGAAGTCTTTATTGGTGTTTCTATTTTGTGGGATGAAATTTCAAAGATAAAAGGACAACAAGTAAAAATATTACTGGAATTAACAAAATACACTTTAAGTAAATGGAAAACACTTTCACCCTTTTAAAATTTGATGTTTTATTTAAGGGTTGGAGTGCCAACATTTTGCCCTTATTAGCTGAATGTCATAGTTATCTGTGTACTTTTAGATTAGTTTATCGCTTAAGAGTCCCAACTAATCTCTGTTAATCGAAGCCAGTGATAAAATGCCATCCCCGTTTGGGTTATCTTGTGAAAGGTGTGGGGAGGGAAGGATGTATGGTAGAGGAAGGTGGGGAAGTACCTGGTTCTTGATATCTTGTCGCCAAACACCGCTAAAGCCATTTCAAGCAACTTTTCAATTCTGAATGGAGGAAGTCTTTCATCGGGTGAAACTGAGAGTATTTTCCACTCTGAAGCGTGCCACAAGTTTTTTTTACATGAATAAGTCCCAACTGCTCCTGTATGGAGCCAGTGGGACTATGAAATCCCTAATTAGGGTATGTTGTGAGGCTGAAGGTAGTGGGGAAGGGAGGGAGATAGGGAAGACGAAGGTGGGTAAGTATTATGATCTATTCAGATCTGGTCACCAAACACGGCTAAAGCCATTTCACGCTACGTTTCAATTCTGAATGGTGGTCTTATACCAGGGCGATACTAAGAGTATCTTCCGCTCTGGAACGTGCCGCAAACATACTATATATTATTTTAAAAGAATAAATTGTGAAATAACACAAATTAATCAAATAAAATTTATTTGATTGATTGAAGGCCTTAACGCTGGACTACGCCGGCCGTCAAAAAGTATTATACAAAAAGTGTACACTATATTATTTTATATTCAACTAGATGACCCGGCGAACTTCGTACCACCTCAGAATCAATAACTGTTGTGTTAAGTAATTAGCTTAAATTCAAATTCAGTTTTATTATTAATTTAAAAATTACACAATGAAGCAATTATCGATGCGTACCTGTCATCGTTTTGTTTTTGTCAGTATCAGAGATGGCGTTGTATACAGATTTATAATTTATGTGATTTTTTTACTTTTCGACTTACTTACGGGAATTGCGTTTCATTTTCTTCATAAGTGTGACGAAGATTTATTATAATTATTGTATTTTTCCATTGGAGGGGTGTAGACATACGTTCTCCGTTTGTCCCATTTTCAACTGTTGACATTGAGTCTCTTTCCTCTTTCAACTTTCCTGAATGCATCCACAAACTCCTATCGCAATGAATCTCTCCCCCTTATACACGTATCCCTATGAAAGTCTTACTTTCCATCCAAAGGTGCACCAATTTATAGGAATATGTAAAAAAAATATAAAAAACTCAGCTGAATCCAATAATGCAGAATTCAACAAAATTATTGAAAATAACTGTCCAAATTATATAATTTTTTTCACAGATGGTTCCAAACTCAGTCCGGACTCCTATTGTGGGGCCAGTATCTATGCACCTCACAGGAAATTGTGTTTCCCACACAGACTTCCCAAAGAGTGTTCCATTTTCTCTACTGAATGTAAAGCTATCATAGAAGCTTTACGCGTCCTCAAATCTCGCAACATTAGACATGCCCTCATCCTTTCAGACTCACTTAGCTCACTACAAAAAATAAGCATATCCCCTCTCAATTCCAGTAGCGACTCTCTTACCTGCTCTATTGTATCTTGCTGGCTCAAGTGTCAGTGGTCTTGACCTGGATCCCAGGACACTTTGGTATTGTTGGAAATGAAAAGGCTGATTCTATTGCTAAGGAATCCATTGTCCATGGTCCATTAAGTAATATACCTATTCCTGTTAGAGACTATTTCCCTATTTAAATAAAGTTAAAAATAAGTTACAATGCCAATGGTCCTCTGAATGGAAATCGTCATCTCCGATAAAAGGTCACCAGTACTCATTAATTCAACCTTCTTTTCCTGTCAAGCCCTGGTTTCACAAATACACTTCCATGCCTTAAAAATACATCTCTTCCATAACTCGAATGCGTCTAGGTCATAATTGTTGTCTTAGCCATTTCTCCAGATTCCACATGGTCAATTCGCCTTATTGTGATTATGGTTCAGAGGATACTTTAGACCATAATTTTTTTGTGTGTCCTATCAATGACCAATTTCCAAACTTCAAACGTGAATTAATAAAACTTAAAATTGAATTCCCTACCAGTGTTCCCTGCCTTCTTAGTCTCAACTCTCCTTAAATTCGATATTTGTTAGCAAAATTTATTTGTAAAAATGGCCTTAACATTTAGGCATCAATCAAATTTCTTTTTCTTCCATACGTATGCATTTATTCTTGCAGTGTTATTATGTACAATCGTAGAGGTTCTTATTTTTGGGAACCTGTACATCTTCTTAATCTACAATTTTGTAATTACAATTAATATCAACTATGTATAATTTTTCTATTTTTGAAACTGTTAATTCGTGGTGGAAGTCCATTATAATAGATTATAATAAAACAAATAAAAAACTTTATTCCACTTAATTTTATTTGACCGTAACCGGTTTCAGCTCGTCAGAGCCATCTTCAGACTGGTCCAGTCTGAAGATCTGAAGATCTGAAATCTCAAGACTGGACCAGTCTGAAGATGGCTCTGACGAGCTGAAACCGGTTACGGTCAAATAAAATTAAGTGGAATAAAGTTTTTTATTTGTTTTATTATAATCTATTAACTATGTATAACCATGTGAATATTTGTATAACTTGTATAATCATACGAATATTTGTCTAGGCCCATTTTCTATGTTTGCTAATATAATATGTAAAAAAACATGCTTACGTGAAAAAAAAAATTTTTTAAAAAGTAACTAATTTAAAAAAAACTGATATTGTAACTAATTAAAAAAAAAAAACTGAAAATGTAAATACTTTAAGAAATGGCCAAGATCACCCTTAATGGGTGAAAGCCAAATAAATAATTTAAAAAAAAATTAACAACAAATGCAAAACAATTAGCGCATTGACATTTGACGTTTTTGAATTTTTGGAATTCACGCACAGGTCAATATTATAGGTACTTATCACAAAATGCCCGCAGCTCTTTCAAATATGAGAATTCGTTCCATATAAAATGTATGGGGAAAAGAATTTTCATAATAACTATATTTTTCGTTGATTTTTGTGATGTTTTAATAGTTATTATCCTTTCCGGGGCGGAGACAAATCCAACAAATGAAATATCATCAAAATCGGCCCGGCCGTTCTCGAGTTATAAATAGTGTAACTAACCCGACTTTGTTTTATATATTAAGATGAGATATTCTTGACGGCAAGAAGAAGGTCCTGGGTTTGAGTCCCAGATGTGACCGTATCTTTTTCTGATTTTTCGAGTGAGTTTCCTTAATATTGTCTTCATTTAATTAAATATTACAATTTAAAAATAACTAACTAACTAACTAACCATCACGCCGTTTCCCCGCAGGGGTGGGCAGAGAGGACGGACCGCCAAACAACTCGGTCTTGGCACACACTCCTTGCTTCGTTCACATTCATGCACCGTCTCATACACGCTCTTCTATTATTCTGACTCCTGACATGGCCCGACTCAAGTATTTGATTCACTTGGTCGTGCCATGTCTTTCTCGGGCGTCCCCGACTTCTTCTACCATTCACATTTGCGTCATATATTCTCCTTACACTCCTTTCCTCGTTCATTCTCTCTACATGCCCGAACCATCGGAGCGTTCCTTTCTTGATCTTACTCATTACGCTTACATCAGACTTGCATTATTTGCGGATCTCCGCATTTCTCACACGATCATACATAGTTTTACCACACATACGCCTCAGCGATCTCATTTCTACAGCATTCAGTCTACTTTCATCCTTCCTCTGCCAGTTCCATGCTTCACTGCCATACATCAGGGTAGGTACCAGTACTCCATTATGGACGGCTAGTTTCGCGTTTTTGGACAGTTTTTGTTGGTGCCAACGGCGTTCAGTCCTCCATTAATAGAGTTACCTGCATTCACCCTTCTTTCAATATCTCAAATAAATTTAAAAATAAATATCTTATTTTAATTCTATTCAATGGAAACGGTAGGAAAAACTCAAGTTCATTCAAAGAATATTTAAATTTAATTTTTTATTTATAACTTTTATGAGTAAAAAATCAAATCATAATATTTAATTAAATAAAGACAATATTAGCGAAACTCAATCAAAATTTGAAGATAAAAGTTAAAAATAAAAAATTAAATTATTCATCCTAGACTTGCAGAAAAGTCAACAGATGTCGCGTATTAAAAATAAAATGGATAAATATTTATACAGACACTATCTAGATAGCATTAAGTTCGGGTTGAATCTTGCAATAGTATAAAGATAGCAGCCAATAAATAATATGCGCGTTAAGAAAATGAAGATAGTGTTGGTAGTTCTTAGTCGAAGTATGATACAGTTAAAAGTGATCGAGTTGGAAATGGGTTCCATAGCTCAATCGGTAGAGCAGTTGGCCATGAATGCTAAGGTATCTGGGTTTGAGTCCCAGTGGAACCAATATCTTTTTCTGATTTTTCTGTCTTCCGATTTTGATTGAGTTTCGCTAATATTGTCTTCATTTAATTAAATATTTAAATTGTTAACCGATTCGTAGTAAACATTAATCAAAAATATAGTGATTAAGCAATAATCTTCGCCTTAATGGTGACACTTTGATCGCAGGTTGAGCACCCCTGGGTTTATAGGTAGAGTTAATTAGAAAGGGACTTACTATGGGGATAAGGGACGGAATTATGATACAACAATCCAACCTCCATTAGCGACTAAGTGTTTATACTCCCACTGATTGTCACGAGCTTAATTATGCAATTAAAACAAGAATTGCAGAGCTAATAGATATGCCTGACTACTATAACATTCCACACTCTCAAATAGAATAATAAAGTGCTTAGCATTTTAAATAGATAGTGCTGTGATGAAGCTTTTAAATTTGTCGAATAATATTATTATGACGGCTGGCGTAGCACAGCGGTAAGGCGATTGAATCGCATACCGAAGGTCGCGGGATCGAATCCCGGCGTGGCAAATAAATTTTATTTGATTAATTTGTGTTATTTCACAACTTATTCATTTAAAATAATATGTAGTATATTTGCGGCACGTTCCAGAGTGGAAGATACTCTCTGTATCGCTCTGGTGTAAGACCACCATTCAGAATTGAAACGTTGCTTGAAATGGTATTAGCCGTGTTTGGTGACCAGATCTGAATAGCCAGGTACTTCCCCACCTTCCTCTTCCCTGTCTCCTTCCCCTCCCCACTACCCTCAGCCTCACAACATTCCCCAATTGGGGATGCCATAGTCTCACTGGCTTCAGACGGGAGCAGTTGGGACTCTTGTGCGGTATTCATATTTAAAAAAAAAAAAGAAAACTTCGCTGGTTCATGCAACCATGTAACGCGTAATTATTTGTAAATATCTAATTCAATAATACTCGTATTTATAATTATTTGTTTCCTAATAACCTAAAATAAAAAAATAAAAAATGAAAGTATTGGTGCAGAAAACGACATTTATATTTACCGAAGTTCGTATCATGTTGTTATATTCTCTTCAAAACAAACTAACTTCGAATTCATTGAATCATCTCAGTTGTACAGTCACACACGCTGGTAAATACACGAGCACAAGTCCTGGTTCACATTACAAATAACAAGCCACAGCAATAAATTTATTACATGTCTTTGTACCAAACAATAACGAATGACAGTTGCAAGTTGCACCAGTACAATGTTGGTACAAGCCACGACATTGCAATCACAGGTAATAGAACATGTTCAACACGAGTCACAATACAATGGCATGGATTACAACGTCTGTTTGTGGTCAGCATTGTCAGATTAATGTTGTCCAATTTCTAGAGGGATAAGATTGCATGGATTTCTACTAAAGTGATTTTAGTGCTTGCTGCTTGTAGTCTCTGAGAAGTAAGGCTCTCGGTTGGCAATCCGAAGATTGCGTGTTCGAATCTCGGCGTGCTCAAATCAATTTTTATTTGGTTGATTTATGCTTTTTCTCAATTAATTAGTTAAATATAAAATGTCGTATATTTGCGGCACATTCAAGAGAGAAATATTCTTTCAGTATCGCCCTGGTGTAGGTATTCCGGTCGTGTGGCTCGGGCATTAAGGCCGGCCGCCCACATACGATCTTTCTGTCCAATTATCGGTTCCAATAGTCTGATCAGACTATCGGAAGGCCTTTGCGCCATATATTTGTTGAGAAAGCTCGCACACGTCCGATCTGACTATCGGTAATTAAACAGACCACGCACTTCTGCGTCGGTCATCCAATCCGATAGTCGAATCAGACAGCCGACGCGGAAAGGCATGGTCTATTTTATTACCGATACGATAGTCGGATCGGATATGGCCGTAAGCGTTCAAAAAGAAAAATAAGACAGGTTGAAAGAGATATGTCAATAAGAATAAAAGAAGGTACACGCTAATAAAAAAAACTGTTACAATTAAAGCGCGTTAGCGAAAATATTTGTAAAAGCATGACTTATTAAAAACAGAGTCCAAAGTAAAATTTAAAGAAACAATGTGAATTTTTTCATACCTATAGCATGTAAAATAACAGAACGAAATGTTTTTTTTTATTATTTTCGGAGCACGCTTTGAAATATTAGTATTTTTCTATCGGGGGAATTTCATATAATTACCGTTTCAGCTCAACAAATTTTATGTATAGATATTATCTTAAAAAATAACACATATTTTTTTAAGAACTTAAAAATTTAGGGTGTGAGTAAAAATAAAGGAAATGTGTTATTAATCCGTAGTTGGTACTCTCTTCTAAAAATTATTGTTCGATTATTGCAACTCCCGTTTGACAATGATACGAGAGTTTAAACCAACAAAGTTCCGCGCAAACAGCTAGTGAAGTAACAAAATGAAACAAGGTTTACAACTTCGTAGCGCACCGCAGCAAACAGAACAAGAAGCTTTTTGAGACAACTTTTTTCACTCTGTTAGCCTAAGGCGAAACAATATGTTATCCGATATCCTACAGATACATCCTGCGGTGCAAGGCTACCACCTTACCAATCAAGGGAACCAAGTCTCATAACGCTTCAATACAGCCCATACACGAAGGTCTAGAGCAGGATTTCAGTAGGATCCATAGTCCACTTTGGAGTCCATGACTTGAGTGTTAGGGGAACACAGGCGTTTACTGCAACGTTTTGTTCAGAAATATCCAATTTATATCTAGTTTTTATACCTAAGGAACTTATGTTGAATCTTTTCAATGTTGTCCAAATGAATATTGAAAAAAGGAGACCATAACGTAGAGTCATACTCTAGTTGGCATCTGACTAGGGTTTTATATGTATAACACTATCTGGGGTACCCGGCTTTGGTCAGGAAGTTGATATGAGATTTAACCGACGTTCGAACCCACAACGGATCTTGCTTTATATACCACTACCAATGGGCAATCCCACCCTTATAAAAAAGGCTTCGAATCTTCCACAATGTTCCAGAACATTTCACAATATTCAAGAGCGTTCTGGAATGTTTCACAATGATCTGGGATATTTAGGGATATTTTACAAAGTTCCAGACTATTCCCGAACATTCCACAACATTCCAGAACGTTCCGGAATGTTTTTGGAATATTGTGGAATGCTCTCGAATGCTTTAGAATGTTCTGGATTGTTCTAAATAATCTAAAGAACTAAAATTCCAGTCCTTATATCTTCAAAACTATCTACGGCCTTCAGGTAAAAACGGGAATCTTCTTCATGGATGGGTGATAGAGGGCTACCATACCATGTAACTTTCTTGATCGTACGGGGACTCTTCTCTGAGTTTTAGCGGTACTTTGTATACTTTCTTTTATAATAAATATATTTACGATGAATGTGCCTAAATTATTGACAACATAGATGAAGGTTGGTAAGTATCTGGTTATTTAGATCTGATTACCGATAACGGCTAAAGCCAATTTCAACAATTTTTCGATTCTGAACGGTTTCACCAGGGCGCGGGAGCTACTTCGAGTATCGACAATTATTTGCTTTCTACAGAAAAGTAACTGACCGGGAATGTTCCTGAGGATCACGAAGACATTAACAATGCTAACTAATTTATTCTCCTTGTAATTGGGCACAGACGCGACGTGCTCTGTAATAATTAACTGACTTTAGCTGTGAGTATTTCTTTGTCATTAGAGTGGCTTCGAGCACTTCACCCATCACAATTCACAATAATAATTCATTACTTTTTTTCTTCGCTTACATAGTGCTCCCTTAAACCGATATACACATTGAAGATCAACTTTGCTTACCATGTTTCTCTACCCCACTTCTACTCTCCTCCTCCGAATTTCCATCCCCACTATCCCATATAACAATATCTAATTATTTCTGTACATGTATAATTTAAAGATGATTTTATAAACGCTGGTGAACGATACGGATACGTGTCGAATCCGAAATTTTTAAAAATAAGTAAAAAGGTTGGATGGTTACAGAAGAGTTGACCATCTCTATGCAATATGAATCCAAGTGATTCCTGTTCCCTGGGTTCCTGAGGTGAGGTTCGCCCGGGGCTTGGTGGTGGATGCATCTGCCCACCTTCTGCACGACGGGCCGGAATGAGAGAGGCTGGCTGAGGGAGGTATTTTAACCTCTCCAGCCGGACTCTATCGAACCATCGCTCATCGCCTTGCGCCGCAGTAGGGATGGATTCATACGTCCGTCACTCCTGGACACACTAAACCCTAGATTCCTACCCATCCCTCATCCCGTTTTCTTTCCCAGAACTTCCTCTCCTTCCTTTCTTTGAAAATACCCTTCATACAGCATCCCCTAAGATGGCATAGTCTTCTTCAGAAAATATTTTCCTCAGGGTTTCCTGTGTGGAGTTAATGTAAAAAAAAACCAATGTGCTTTAGACCACACGACTGAAGTAAAACTTCACTAACTTATAAAATAAGAGAGAAAGAAAATGTGCGCGTGCACTGCTCTCTCTTGTCCCTAAAGTAAATATGTAACGTAACTCTCTCTCTTTCTATCTTCACTAACTTATATCTCCCTCTCAACCTTCCGTTCATCTCGCCCGATCACACTTTTAGTAACGCTCTCGTCACGAATTCACCAGCTTACTCCCCAAGTCAAGCGTGCGTAAAGAAGTTTCAATTAACTCAGTGTAAGATATTAAAATCAAATAGGTGTATATTCTTCGTTCATCATTCTTCAAAATATGCTTAGTTTAGAAGATATAAATTTTTATTTAATTAAATGAAGACAATATTAGTGAAACTGAATCAAAATCTGAAGACAGAAAAATCAGAAAAAGATATTGGTTCCACTGGGACTCGAACCCAGATACCTTAGCATTCATGGCCAATGCTCTACCGATTGAGCTATGGAACCCATTTCCAATTCGGTCACTTTTAACTGTATCATACTTCGACTAAGAACTACCAACACTATCTTCATTTTCTTAACGCACTTATTATTGGCTGCCATCTTTATATATGATTGAAAGATTCAACCCGAACTAAATGCTATTCTAGATAGTGTCTGGATAAATATTTATTCATTTTATTTTTAATACGCGACATCTATTGACTTTTTCTGCAAGTCTAGGATGAATATTTTATTTTTATTTTTAATATTGTGTTATTAGTTATTACTCATAAAGTTAAAAATAAAAAATATATTTTTACTTCACATTTCTTACTTTCTTAACTTATTCCACAATTTTTTGAAATTTTTTAATACTATCTGTAATATAATGTTTCTTATCCTATTACAACTGCCAATAACATATACTTATTGACGTGTATCAATTTCGCATGAACATAAACTATATTGTTACTTAATGTATTTTAACATGAGGATGTTCTGATCTTGGACGCATAAAACATCAAATGATTCAACATCGTGAACATTTTGGTAGATCCATTGTTCTAATCGAATTCAGACAATATGATAACTGACGTGTTTGTAGTCTGTAGGACGCATTGTCTTAACATGGCATCGATATGTGATACCTACTAATCCCCGGTATATTGGCATCCCTTGCATTTAGTTAACAGGGTGCATTTCGGCTGCTGAATATGTATGGAAATTTAACGTCTAATCAGTACCTACCTCCTGACAATTCTTGAATATATCGATATAGTTGATACACCCTTGGCTTGAAACGTTGTGAAATCAATATTCTTTGATATAATGTTTCCCTCTCTCACAGAGATATTTGTCTTTATTATTATCACTGGACCTTTGTCTTTATTTACTAGCATAGACAACCAATTGTCTTTATTATCAGCATACAACAGAACAGACAAAAGAACTGATCATAACTAATATTCTGATATATTATAATTGACAAGCCGAATACTGGACGTGAGCAAAATGTAACACATAATTTGATGAAGTCATTTGTAAATGGCATGTTCATGATGACGAATAAAAATAAATTTTTAGCTTCCTTAAGAAACTTCACTTTAGAAAATTTATCATTCCGATTTAAAATAAACCATAAACTACAATAACCTAATTGAGAATTTGATTGCGAAAGCCGGAAAGTTTAAGATGAAATGGATTTTTTAAATTTTTTTTTATATGAATACCACACAAGAGTCCCAACTGCTCCCGTCTGGAGCCAGTGAGACTATGGAATCACCAATTGGGATATGTTGTGAGGTAGGAAATAGGGAAAAGGAAGGTGTAGAAGTACCTGGCTATTCAGATCTGGTCACCAAACATGGCTAAACCCATTTGAAGCAACGTTTCAATTCTCAATGGTGGTCTTACACCAGGGCGATACTGAAAGTATCTTAGACTCTGGAATGTGCCGCAAATATACCTACAATATATTATTTTAAATGAGCGAATTGTGAAATACACAAATTAATCAAATAAAATTTATTTGTTGCTACGCCAGATTCGATCCCGCGACCCTCGGATTATGAGTCAAGAGCCTTACAGCTGGACTACGCCGGACGTCAAATATGGAAGTGATGAAAATAAAGCACAGACAAAACATTTTAAAGACGACACATTTGAATATAAACGTAAACTACCACAGTTTCGAAAGTTTTTCGCACTAGTTTGGGAGACTGAAACATTAATACCACACAGGAGGGCCTGAGAAAAATAATTTCTCTCTGAACCTATGTCGTCTTTGAAGATGCTTTGTGGAGGGTAGCTTTTGTCGTGTTTCTCGACTAGTTACTTGGAGCGTTTTCCATACATAATACCGATATAATAAGGACAGCACACCTACCAGAAGCCGGCACTCTAAAGATTGCAATCAGCTTGCAATATAAAGAAATCTATTAAACAGAACGTTTCTGCAAAGATTCAAAAGTTTTTCAATTTATGGCTTCAGACCAAGGGTGGCTGCCAAATTCAACAGTGGGACGCACTTGCAATTTATACAGAGTCAGAAGTTGTGTTCTATTAAAGTATCTACGGGCTCTGTACAGTACGCCCAGCTTTACAAAAACTAACTTGACTCTGGCTTCGAAAAGACTTCGTGACGGCAGGAAAATCATTACATCATTAACGCAGCAAATGTCAGAAATTTCTCAAGGAAGCGAAATTATTGAGGAAATCGCATTGACAATCGTAGTCTAGAAGAGAGTTTTGATTTTAAACCTGAGATTGTAAACTGATGATTGTAAATCAAATTTCTTTGAAATCGAAGTAGTTCACAATAATTATTGAGATTTTTTGTTTAATGGTTCAGCACAATATACATTTTTTTAAGCCTACCTGTTGTTGGTTAGCCACCATTGCTTGGTGGTGCACCGCCTCTTGTTCTATGGCCGCCATGGTTGCCGCTGTGTCATGTCCATTTTGGTGGATCTGCACTTGGTGGTGAGTCTGTTGTTGGTGGTTTGCCTGCAACCCCTGATGGTTCTGCTGTAACTGTTGCGTCTGGTGGTTTGTCGTCTGCATGGCCTGGTGGTTTGTCTGGATTCCTTGGTGATTAGTTTGTAGGCCTTGGTGATTTGTTTGCAGGCCCTGGTGATTTGTCTGCAATAATGAATGTTCAATAAATAATGTATTGAGTTAGATCAAGTGGAATTGTCAATAGTCTTACTTCTATATTTCTTAGAATAAATTCTTTTAAATGTCCTTCGTATGTTGGTGCCAAAACTGTTTTCCATTTACAAAATTTAATTGGCTAACGCATATTTAATATTAAAAATTCCTACATATATGGGTTCCTCAAGGATGGATCCCGGTCCCACTTTAATTTTTTTATTTTATATTATTTGTAATGTTCCCAGCAGACAGAGGGTTTAGAACAAATAATAAAAAGATATAAAAGTACAGTACAATCTCACTAATCCAGCACTATTAAAAACCAGAGGGTGCCGGATTATTGGAATGTTCCGATTACTGGATTATAGAGAAAAAATCATAATAAATAAAACATTCCTCGTCCAGATTCGTATTTTTACGAATTTATTCCGAATAGATATCTGAATTAGGGCTGGCCGCAATGGGATTCGGCCGCGTAAATTCGATTTTCGCGAAATACATCGTATTTTTATGATTTTTTTCCGAATAGATATCTGAATAAGGCCGGCCGCGACGTGATTCGGCCCGGTATTTTCTCGGTATTTTTATGATTTTTTTCCGAATAGATATCTGAATAAGGCCGGCCGCGACGTGATTCGGCCGCGAAAATTCGATTTACGCGAAATATATCGTGATTTTATGAATTTATTCCTAATAGGTGCGGGTGGAGGGTCCCGGATTATTGGACGTATCGGTCTATTGAGGTGCCGGATTAGTGAGATTGTACTGTATAACAACAACAGAACAATAAAACAGAAGACAATAAAGTTTGGGCCAATAATTGAAGTCAAGTGAAAACAAGAGATTCGAGAAAATTTGTAAAGTTTTAAGGCTCCGTTACCGGCTCCAAAAAGAAGAAGATGGAGAGATATGAAATTACGAATGTTAGAGGAGAGCGCTAACATTTACAGTGCCAAAATCGATGCAAAATTTGAGAAAATCTTTAATAAAACACGACTCGCTTAAAATAGAGCAAAAATCTCTTGGGGGCTGTCTAAAATAGTATTTAATGAAACACTGTGCATTTTTTCATACATATAACTTGTAAAATAACGGAAACAGACTTGAAAAAAAAATGGAGCATACTTCGCGATTTTTTTCTATCGAGGGATTTTGTTATTATTATCTTCAAAAATAACATATATTTTTTTAAGAGCTTAAAAACTTCAAATGTTTAAGGGAGGTTTGCAAGAAATCGGTAGAAATTCGGAGAGCGGCCTCTAAAGGGCTGTCGCTAAATATCTGGGCTTTAGGGTGTGTTGATGAATTTGAACTAGTTTATTGAGTTGAACAAAGTTGTTAAAGTGCTAAGGATGAATCTGTATCTATACCTGGTGATTTGTCTGAAGTCCCTGATGATTTGTCTGCAAATGGTTGGTTTGTATCGCCTGGTGGCTCTGCTGCAACGTTTGGTGGCTTTGCTGAAGGGTCTGGTGGTTTGGCTGTTGCGTCGTCTGCTGTTGCTGTGACTGCCTTTGTTCTGAGGGGGCAAGAAGGGGGAGTGTCTCTTCACTGCCGCTCTGGGAGGAGTCAGGAGGGGTCATGTGCTGGCGCTGGGTGGAGAGGATTTGCATCTCCCACATCTGCTCCTGTCGTATGTCATCATTGTAATCCTGTGAACAGAAAAAGTTTTGATGTTTAACTTAAATTAAAAAGTTTTGTTTTATTGCCACTATTCTTATTTCAGACATTACCAGGTTTCTGGTAGGAGCTAAGGTAAGCTGCTCGGAGCTATTGGCATAATGGCATCCTCAACTATTGGATTACATTCAAATCAATGTATTCATTTTAAACACATAAAAAAATTAACATTTCAAAGCGTTTTTAATAGAGAGAAAATATTTAAGATAAGATAAGCAGATTTAAAATAACTGCAACAAAGCTTGCCGTCTACATCCAGCTTCACTGATGTTAAACATATCGATATTTGAAGTGGTTATATTTAACAACAAGACAGCTCTTCGGACTGGCATGATCAATGGCAAGGCAAGCCGGGAGATAAAATTGTCTATGTTGTCGGTGACGGAGATATCCATCAGGAAAATAAAAACTAATTCTCTCCATGATAGTCGAGTTATCGCACCATCCATGTCATCACCCACATCAGTCTGAATAAATGTGTTGCAATGAGCACATCACTTCTGACCCGTAGAGGGTGTAATATACCGAGCATGCCCAAGAGAATGTCGGTAGGGTAGCCACGGGTAGTAACCATACTCCCTCAGGTAAAGAGATCTCAGAAATTTCTTCTGAACCTTCTCCAACATGAGGGAATACCTTACATGTTGTGAGGTTTAAGGGAGAGAAAGGAGATGCTGAGCAAGTCAAAGTTGGACTACAAACATTTCAACCAATGCTTCAATTTTGAATAGTGATCTTTTACGAGGGCGCTGCTAAGAGCATCTACCACTATGGTATTCTATCGTCGTTAGTTTTATTAGTCTTAATTTTACACAAAAATTCCCTTTGAAACTTGTGTAGAAGCGAAACCATGTCAACCTTGTTGAAATATTAAATGCTGCTATTAAAAAAAAAAATTGTTTGCCAGAATACAAATCTTCTTTACGTAAAAAAACAAAAAGAATGATCGTAGTTCCGCTAGAAAACATATTTAAAAAAAATTGAGTATGCAATTCACACGCAGAATAAGTGAACCCTCCAGAAAACTAAAGTAGACAGGAGCGGGGAGACTACGAAGCACTTTTTTTATCATTGTAAAATGTAAAGGATGATTTTTCCCACATTTCTGTCTTCGAATTCCAGTGCACCTTTTCCTATACATTTGGTCATCTTATTAGCATTTATGTTTTTTTCTTTGGAGTCACTAGATGTCGTTTCTTTTGTGTTTTCTTGGCATGTTCATTTTGGAGTGGTTTGAAGATTGGATATCTATTTTATAAAAATATATATATTTTTTGGATTTCATAGGATTTGAGATTTGATCCCTGGTCCGCTGAATGTCTGTCAGGCGCTTTGTACCAACATACGAAAGGAGACTTGCATGGGACCGTGGATTTATTGCATTATATTGGAACCGAGTACCGGTGAAATAAATAAATATTTAATACTATCTCATTCTTTCAAAAGCTAAATCCAATAGATTTATGTTTCGGTCTCTTTTTAGTGTCGCTCGCTTCCGTTTCATCGAGTTTAAAATCACAACAGTGCTATAGAAGTTATCGCTTCAAAAATGAATGTCGTAATAGCATGTTTCAATGTATGAAAAACAACAAAACCCGGAAATCCATTAAAACGATATTCATAGCTTGGGACGTAAAATTGACGACAAATTCAATAGAAAGCATGGAAACACCAGAAATTCATATCCATCAATAAAATAATTTCATATTCTCGCGTTAAAATATGAAATACAATGCAGTCACATAAAAAAACACGATAAATCCTGAAAAACTAATAAAAATACATACAAAACAATACCAAAATATCACATTTTACGCAGCGACGCACCAGGAGCGCAGAAAAGGCAAAGGGGTGTTATAAATATAAAAAGAGACAATGATAACAGTACGACCGGCTAGGGAAAAGCCTCTCTTTACAGCCTGCAAAGCCTTGGGTATAAGTCATTAGCTAATTGGTGCTTTATCATTCGTTGTAGGGGTGAAATGTCGACTTGTTGAAATGTTTCATGCAAGGGATGAGAAATAAATTAAGTCTGTATGTTGAGTAATTGCGTTTTTCAATTATTAAGCGAATGTTTGCAGGGTTTTGGGTTTGCTTTACTGTGATTCCATTCATTGCGGATTTCATTTCTGTCAACAAACAAAAACCACGCGATATTTCTGTAACGGTAAAAATTGTCGTAAATATTTAAATATAATTAAATATAAACTAAAAACTACTACACTTGACACATTTTTTCAGAAATAAGAATGCATGATATCAGAAGCAGCAAGAAAATCGTTTAAAATAATCTCTGGTGTTATGAATTTTGTACAGCTTTTCTATGATACCACAACACTTTTATAGCTATAGCAGCTTCAGTTCATGAATTCACAAGCCATACTAATTGTGCTTTGATGTGTTCATTTAACCCGCCATAAGCCACAACAAGATTAGTCTTTTAACACATTTTAAAAATCTTTGTAAAAAAATCTTGATTTTTCTAATATATCTCTTTTCAAATGTCTTTTAAACAATTTTGTTTTTATTTTTTGGTTACACTGAGAATTGAACATTTCTATATAGGAACTGGAGTCAACTACTCTCCCAACTGAGCCAAATGTCGAATGAATTAGACCGAAATTTTTTACAGGTGTTGCAAATGTCATCGAATTTCAGAAAATGAATCTTATATGTCGGCGCAATTGCCATCAAATTAATATAATGCATTGTCGTCGACAATAAGTCTATCTGCCTTGTTTCAGTTCGATCGGGAGTCGGAAAGTGAGAAAATTTCCACTTTACAAGATTCCTTCAAACAATAAATTTGAAATTCAATTATAAATAATGGCTCAGATGAGGTCAGTTAGTAAATACTAATAAATAATTGAAAATAAGTCAAGAACGGTTTTCGGAAATGCATTTAATTATTTCTGATTTAGAAACCTGTAATTCACGGTGGAATTCTATTTTGTTATGACTGTTAATTAATTAAAGTACCCTTATAAAGGAAAGTTACAAAAGTAGTTTAATCCATAAAGGGTCATAGTTTGTTTTAAATTCTCAGATCAAAAGGTTTATTTATTAAACATACACTTTCTCAAAACAGCATTTACTTGGAAGACGGTGGAATCCATAAGACTTTTACGTAGGCATATTACGTTACAGCTTTATAGTGTAAACCTGCCTGATGAACGAGCTATTTTGTTAATAAAACTAAATGGCCGACGACCTTCCTACATTTTCAGAAGCCTTAAAAATAAGACACTCGTAAGGAGCGACGTCACGTAGCGAGTACCCTACCAAGCAAATTCGCGTAATACCTAAGGAGATAATGTCTTCATGAAAAGACAAAATCACGTACTTATGTTAGTAGGAAAGCCTGGGGCTCGATTCTAAACCAAACATACTCGTCGGTCGTCTCGAAGAACTTTGTCGAATGTTTCGTTTATTCTTGAATGTTGAATGTTTTATTCTTGAATGTTGAAGAAATTATTATATTGGCAGTGTGATGGAATTTTTTTTTTAGATTTTGACTGTTTTGTCGCTGTCGACTGGTTTAACCCACTTTTTGTTCGAGTGGAATAACTTTTGACGTTTGGTATCTAAGGACGGGTTGTTTACAAAAATATGACGAATTCATCAAATATTTGAAGTTATTTGCATCTAATATTTGAAGTTGCTTCATAAAACTGAAACAATCACAGAACTTGAATAGAACTTAAACAGAACGTGCAAATTAACTTAAAATATTTATTATAAGCAATAATTATTAGCCTGAAACACTCATCAACATTGAAAAAATCTCCCGAGAAAAGATAAATGCCGCCAATGGGACTTGAACCCGCGTCCTTCTGATATCCGGTCAACTGCTCTACCAACTGAGCTACGTCGGCTTATCTCCCACCTGCCAAATAATTCAATATATACTAGTGTTTCATTCAACAACTACTGCTTATTACATTTTTCACCTGAAAACAACCAACTTTATTTTTTGTGAGAAAGGCGTTATAAGTGCTAACTCTCCCACTAGATGGCGTCGAGACAAATTATGTCTACATTTTTTTGGTGAAATACTTTAACTTGTCAAATATTAATTATTATTTTTAATTAGTAATGTGCTATGCATAAAAATCTTGTCTTAAACATTATTTTACTAATTAAAAATAATAATTAAAATATTGTTGAATCCGTAAAATTTTTTTAAACAACCCGTCCTTAGTATGTAATTTCGACGAGACTCGAGATAAACATAGTCGACCAAAGTATGTACTTTCGACGGCTATTTTGTGCGGCCTCAATTGGAGAATTGAGCTACTGGTTTAATACCCATAAGATATATGATTTAATTACTTACGGCAGGATTTTACTACCCTTCAAACAAAATAGGAGTACAAGGTAAAACTTTAGTTTCATTTTTTTTTAAATACAAAGTGAATACGAAACTCTTGCAGCTAGACTGTCATAAAGTCGAAAATCGAGTATTTTGAGTTAAGTAGGTACAATGTTGTTTGATAAGTATACAGTATACATCTGAAAGAATTAACATTAAAAAAATCATAATCTCAAACTTACATGGATATAAAAATTAACCAATTTTAACCCATCGCATCTAAACAATATAATAAAGGTAATGTTAACTAACTAACCATCACGCCGTTTTCCCGCAGGGGTAGGCAGAGAGGATGGACCGCCAAACAACTCGGTCTTGGCACACACTCCTTGCCTCACTCATATTCATACATCGTCTCATACATTCTCTTCTATTATTCTGACTTTTGACATGGCCCGACTCAAGTATCTGATTCACTTGATCGTGCCATGTCTTCCTCGGACGTTCACGACTTCTTCTACCATTCACATTTGCGTCGTATATTCTTCTTACACTGTTTTCTTCGTTCATTCGCTCCACATGCCCAAACCATCTGAGGGTCCCTTTCTTAATCTTACTCATTATGCATACATCAGCCTTACATTCTTTGCGGATATCCAAATTTCTCACAAGATCATACATTGTTTTATCACACATACGCCTCAGGGATCTCATTTCAACAGCATTCAGTTTACTTTCATACTTCCTCTGCCAGTTCCATGCCTCACTGCCATACATCAGGGTAGGTACCAGGACTCCATTGTGGACTGCTAGCTTCGCTTCTTTTGACAGTTTTTTATTAGCGCCAACGACATTCAGTCCTCCATTAATGGAGTTACCAGCATTCACCCCTTTCAATATCCCTATCAGCCTTCCCATCTCTCGTAAACATACTACCCAGATATACATACTCATCCACCTGCTCCAAGTATTCATTATTCGTATTAGGTAATGTTAGTTACAAAAATCTGTCAGATTTGACATTTTTTATTTAAAAATATTCACGATTGACATTGAATTTCAAAATTTTGAACTAATTATGGTAAACTTTTAAATGCAACGAGAAAGCATGGAATATGCCCTATCTAAAATTGCAATTAAAAAAAATATATATGTAATGGCAATATATTCCATTTAAATTTGAATCCTGTAGTGTCAGTTGGAATACTTGGAATGTAATTATCAATTGTCACTTGTTTTATTTTCTATTATTTTATTATAAATAAACATAAATGTCGTTTCTTTGTTAAACTTTGCAACACAAGTGTTTTATTTATAAATCAATAGAAAAGAATTAAATCATATTATAAAACGACATTTTTCGTAACCACAAATGGAGAAACTTCAATTTGAATTTACGCTACTACCTGGAGGCGATGGCAAGTCAAATATTATTAGCATTACAAAAATAGTCACAAGTGATGAAAAAGTGTTTACAATACCAGAAATGTTACAATCCGCCAGCCATCACAAGGAGATTATGAAAAGTGGTGCTTTTGGCAAAGTAAAAAATAGTTTTAAAAAAAGATACCAGGTTAGAAGAGTCTGGGTAACAATGACAGAAGAACTAAAAAAAACATATGTAGACGAAGATGGAAACCTACAGTTCGGAGACCAATACCTCGAAGAATTGGAAGAAGAAAGTTTACAAGTACATCAAAAAGAAGATACACTGGGAAGATTGATGGTAAAATTAATGGAAGATAAGCAACAGAGCCTCAAAAACATTGCTGAGAATTTTGTTATAGAAAAATTCTGTAGTAAAAATACAAATGCAAGCCAGTGGATAGAAGTGTTTGAAAAAGAATGTTTACGATTTGATGTGACCATGGATGAAAAAAAAATAGAAATACTAAGATTGTTCATGGATAAAAGTTGTGTAGATTGGTATAGTTCCATGATTATTAAACTAACAATGAACTCAGAGTCGTCAACATGGAAAAACAAATTCTGTGAATCATTCGCAAACAAAGGATGGAACCCTGTCACCTACGCACTATTATTTAGATACAAAGATGTTTCTCTGTTGGATTATGCTATGAGAAAAGAAAAACTTCTATTGGATATGAGAAGATCAATCGACACCGGTACTTTGATAGATCTTGTTGCTTCCGGACTACCAGAATTCATACTTAACAAGATCGATAGAGAAGGATTACAAGATACTGTGGATTTATTTAATGAAATAAACAAGTATGAACATATGGTCAACAAAAAAAGATTCATGAATAGGAGAACATTTGGGAATGCAGAATATAATAAAAATGAGGATAAAAAGCCATGTAAAATTTGTGAAAAATTGAATAAGGGCACTCGTTACCACCCTGAAGCCACATGCTGGTTCAAAACAAAAGAGGATGAAAAATTTAAGAGAAATGCCATTAAACATGTAAACAATTCAGTGATAGAGACTGAGATAAATGAAAATGATCAAAAAAACTAATAGTAACACCATTAAATAATAATAACATAAAAAAACGAGTGGTTTGACAACGTTGAAGATTAAAATTTTTGAATTGGAGAAAAATGTTGATGTGTACATTATTGATGAACACAATTTTAAGTATGATTTTTTGATTGGATTAGACATGATAAAAGACTTCAAACTAATCCAAAGTGAAGACTTACAAATATCACAGAAAATCTGCCTGAATAATACAAATAAAAAAGAAGAAAATTCTACAAATATGAAAACAAATACTGAATTTAAACATTCTGAAAATAAGAACATTATAGAAAAACACCAAATTAATTTTAATGAACATGTTAAAGAAGAAGATTTTAAAATAACAATAAATCATTTAAATAATGATCAAAAAACAGAAATAAATGAACTAATAGGCAAATACACATCAGTGTTTGCGAAAAGTAAATACGATGTTGGTACTGTTAATGGATATGAAGCGAAGATAGACTTATTGGTTGATAAATATTGTAGTAAGAGGCCTTACAGATGCAGCGTAGAAGATAAAAAGGAAATAGAAGAGCAAATAGCAAAATTAATAGACAATAAACTGATAGAAGAGTCGTACAGCCCATTTGCTGCACCTGTCACTCTAGCATTTAAAAAAGAAGAAAACAAAAGATCCAGATTATGCATAGACTTCAGAGACTTAAATAAAATAGTAATACCTCAAGCTCAACCATTTCCATTGATTGAAGACCTAATGACAAAGACCAGAAATTGCAAATTTTTTTCAACGCTGGATATAAACTCAGCTTTTTGGTCTATTCCGTTGCGGATTGAAGACAAAAAAAAAACAGGATTTGTAACACAGGAGGGGCATTATCAGTGGACCTGCCTACCTTTTGGATTAAAGACCTCTCCGGCAATTTTTCAGAGGATATTAAGCAATATATTGAGAAAATATAAACTAACCGATTTTGCTGTCAATTACATAGATGACATACTTATATTTTCAAAAACTTTTGCTGAACACATCGATCATTTAACAAAGTTGCTGAATGCAATCAAAACTGAAGGTTTTAGATTAAAATTTACAAAATGCACATTTGCATCAGACATGGTAAAATATCTGGGTCATATAATTCAGAATAATTCAGTCAAGCCAGTAAAGGATAATTTGATTTCAATAAAGAATTTTCCTATTCCAAAAACACAGAAGAATGTGAGACAATTTCTAGGAAAAATCAACTTTTATCATGAGTACATTCCGAAGAGTGCAATAATACTAGATCCTTTGCATAACTTACTAAGGAAAAACCAAAAGTTTATTTGGACTGATAAATGCCAAAATGCTTTTGAAACGATGAAAAACCTACTATGCTCACAACCAATTCTGGAAATTTTTGATCAAGATTTACCAATTAATATATATACAGATGCTTCTCTAGAAGGCCTTGGAGCTATTTTAAAACAAACACAGTCTGATGGAAAAGAAAAACCTGTAGCTTACTTTTCGAAAAAACTAAATGGCGCCCAGAAAAAGAAAAAAGCAATTTACTTAGAATGCTTAGCTATAAAAGAAGCAGTGAGATACTGGCAATACTGGTTGATAGGTAAACCATTTACAGTTTATTCAGATCACAAACCACTGGAAAACATGAATCTCAAATCTAGAACAAATGAAGAGCTAGGTGATTTAACATATTATCTTTCTCAATATGACTTTAACATAAAATATGCTCCAGGAAAACAAAATTTGGAAGCTGACTGTCTAAGCAGAAACCCAGTGCTGGAATCAAATGAAAATACAGATGAGCAATTAAAAATTGTCAACTTAATAAAATTAGAAGATATCTTAAAAGATCAGGTAAAAAATGAGAAGATACAGTGCAGAAGAGATAAATTGATATCGAAAAATAATGTTTATTACAAGAAAGTAAAAAAAAGAGAAAAAATAATTCTATCAGAAAAATTCAGCATAGACTTTATCAGAAATGTTCATACAGAACTAGGTCACATAGGAATTACACAAATGCAAAAAATGATAAGCTCATGGTACACAGCAGAAAACATGACAAATAATATAAAGAGAACCTGCGAAAGTTGTGCGGTATGTTTGAAGAACAAATCAAGAGGTGAAAATAAATATGGATTGATGTCCCACTTGGGTCCCGCAACAAAACCTTTTGAAATATGTTCCATTGATACAATAGGCGGTTTTGGGGGTTCACGATCAACAAAGAGATACTTGCACCTGTTATCAGATCATTTCACGAGGTTTGCATATATTTTGACGTCAAGAACTCAAAATACCAATGATTTCATCAAACTCTTAAACTCCACAGAAACTAATGACATTGGCATGATACTCTCAGACCAATACCCGGGTATCAATTCTAGAGAATTCAAAAAAATTTTGGATGAAAAAAATATTCCAATAATTTTTACTGCAGTGAACTCACCTTTCTCAAATGGATTAAATGAAAGATTGAACCAAACGCTGGTCAATAAAATTAGATGCAAAATCAACGAAAATGACTCAAAAGTAGCTTGGACAACTATAGCGCATAATTGTGTAAAAAACTATAATGAAACGGAGCACACTGTTACTGGATATGCGCCACAGTACCTACTTGACGGCACAGATGTTACGATTTTGCCAAATGAGTTAAAACTTAAGAAGACCGGCATCGATTTGATTCAAGAGAGAAAAAAAGCTCTAGAAAATACTATGAAGTCACATAATTACAACAAGATAATTTACGATAAAACCAGGAGACACTTTGACTTCAAAGTTGGTGATACTGTTTTTGTGGAGAATGGAAACAAACTTAACAGGAAGAAGCTCGACGAATTGAGAATCGGACCATACAAAATCATAGAAAAATTATCAAACTCAATTTACAAGATAAACACTGGTCGAAAAAAATTTGAATCAAATTTTTTCCACATCTCGAAGTTAACTCCAGCACCTTTATTTATGAACCATGAAGAGGACATCGAAGATGAGTGAAAATTTTGCAGTAATTTTCTTTCCAGGGGGAGGGGAGATGTAATGGCAATATATTCCATTTAAATTTGAATCCTGTAGTGTCAGTTGGAATACTTGGAATGTAATTATCAATTGTCACTTGTTTTATTTTCTATTATTTTATTATAAATAAACATAAATATCGTTTCTTTGTTAAACTTTGCAACACAAGTGTTTTATTTATAAATCAATAGAAAAGAATTAAATCATATTATATATATAATATGAATAACTCAAAAGAGTCCCAGCTGCTCCCGCCTGGAGCCTATGACATCCCCAATTAGGGTATGGTGTGGGGCTGAAGGTAGTAGAGAGTGAAAGAAGATGGAGAAGAGGAAGGTGGGGAGTACCTGACTATTCAGAACTGGTCACCAAACACGCAAGCGTTTCAATCCTGAATGGTGGTCTTACACCAGGCGATACTACGAGTATATTCCACTCTGGAACGTGCCGCAAATATACTATACATTATTTATAAATGAATTAATTGTGAAATAACACAAATTAATCAAATAAAATTTATTTACCCGTGCCGGGATTCAATCGCAAGACCTTCGGATTGCGAGTCAAGAGCCTTACCCCTAATATAAGAGTGTCCCGGTGTGTACAGTTTTATTCCGAGGTTACTAAATTTTTACCCATATGACCTTCCAAATCTACATATTTCAAAAAACACCCTCAGAATTTTGATTCCAACTTCTTGACAAAATTTTACACACATGACGCTCAAAATAAGAGGAAATTACTATCTAAATCTAAATAAGGTAGGACGAGTTTGGTGAGTACTTGTTATTTGGTGGCAGATATTGAACAACGTGACTAAACATCTTTTAACTTTTTGCGGCAAATTCGTCACTTCGTGACCCAAATGGTGTATTTTTTTCTTCAGAAATATGCATGCAAGGATAAAGGTCATGTTGTTACGCTTGACGGCGTATTTTCTTAAAAGTTAAAATGGATCAAGAAACGGCATTTAAGTTTAAATGTCCTTGATCTTCTTCTTCTCGTGCCCTGTCCGTTCAACGAACGTTGGTTATCATGTTGGCTATGCGGACTTTGTTTTCTGCGGCCCGGAACAGCTCTACAGTAGATTGGTCAAACCACTGTCTCAGGTTTTTCAGCCACGAGGTTCTCCTTCTTCCAGGGCCCCGTCTTCCAGCAATCTTTCCCTGCATTATGAGATGCAAGATCTTGTTCTTCTCTTGACGTATCATCACATGACCAATATATTAAAATTCAATGAATTTTATTGTTTTAATAACCTATTTTTCTTTATTCATCCGAACCATAACATCTTCATTCGTAACTCTGTCCAGCCAGCTTACTTTAAGTATTCTTCTGTAGACCACACCTCCAATGCGTCAAGTCGCCTTAGATCTCTAATAAAGAATTAAATCCCCGATAGACAATTAAATACGATGAATTTTGAAACATCCCCAACATAAAACTTCTCGTTAATAAGCTTTCAAATATTGCACACAAATAATAAATCAACACCCTTTGATTTTGGCACGAATATTCCATACAATGACAACATTATTATCTCTCAAATTATTCATGACGTCGTTTGCCTCCACACCTATCCCGATTGAATCTAGATTAACCGATACAACTCGAGTCATGTTTACACTCTCAGAACTAATACGACAACACACAGTTATAGTAGAGACAAATACTATAATACAAAGACAGTTACCATGTAGAGACAGTTACCATAATATACAGAGACAGAAGCCAAAGAGACACAGAGTAAGCAGAGGGGAGATAATAAACACACAGTAGTGGAGACATAACGCATACATTTAGGCAAATTGTAGTCACCCTATGGCGTGAGTTTGTAATCAGGGTAGAGAGAAGGAACACCGAATTAATTCATTTAAAAAAAAAACGATTAAGCGGCTTGAACCTACAATGTAGTTTTTTTGCTTTATCCAAGCATCTTGATTATTTACAATGTTTGCTTGATGCTTGAGATAAGTATCTATGCGATTGTCCTATGCATGATGCGATTATACGAGGCTAAGTCAAAAAGTAATGTTTCCTATTTGTTTTCTACTTTAATTGCCAATAATCACTTCAATTACATAGGCCGAAAACAACACTATTGATGATTAATTTGTCACTTTTCAATATAATCTCCATTCATTTCCAAAGTTGTGGTCCCACTTTTAACAAAGGCATCTATCCCAGAGTGGTAAAAAGCACCGTCCTGCTTCTAAGACCATCCACCATAGCTTTTGTTGGGAGAAAGACGTGATTTTAGCTTTTTAAGGATTGTAATGTATTGGAAAGAATTTATTGTGCATCCTTGCTCCAAAAAATCAACCATAATCAAACCCTATGAACCCTGAACACTGTCGCCATAACTTTCCCTGCTGATCGCACAGTTTTGATATTTTTTGTTCTCAGTGAGTTTGTGTGATGCCATTCTTTGATTCAGGTTCCATGAAACCTATGTTTTGTCTCCGGTCACATTTTTTGTGCAGTTGCATCACTGTATTCATTTTTTCAGTCTTTCATAATTTCGAATAGGCGTTTCACCTTCTGCATTCAAGAATTCAATCATAGAACTGATACGAACATTGATATCGCCATTTTGCAAACGACTGCAGTGCTGCCACCTGCTGACGCAGAAAGTTTCTATTGCAGTAGATTTAAGATGAAGGTTTGAGAAATAGCGCCCAATTCAATTTTTTTTAAATTTAACTAACTTTATTTAATTAGAAAAAATAGGAGGCATTAGTTTTTTTTTATTTATATTTTTTGGGAATAGACAAATAAGTGCTTGTAGTAAAATAATATTACAATGAGTCGTGATTCATTAGTTATAAGTTATAAGGTATCATATAAAACAATTATTATGTAAAATATACAATAATATATTTTTCACATAAATATTTTTCCGCTAAACAAATATAGTCAATATTTTGAAAGAACGCCTTCTTAATATATCGTATTTATCATTATTTTGTTAGTAAAAGTTGTACTAATTAATACATATAGGTACCAACAGATGGCACTGATTGCTACATTTGCTTGCATTGCCGAAAAGCACTGCTTTTAATTAAGACACTAACACAAACGAGTCGTCCCTTTGTGAGCATACGCACACAATATACGTTCGTTTGAATGCATTGAATAGTTAGAGCCAATATTTGAAGACGACGTGGTACTCAGTTCCTGATTTGAGGCATAGTGTTGCAGTCAGTGTTTGCGTTTTGTGGTTGTTACTTCGCGTGTATTTTTGAAAGTGGTGATTGACTTCTGGCGATATTTTTATACTAGTAGTTAAAAACCCGGCTTTTGCATCGGCTTCGCCTAGTTTAGTGTTGATGACCATTTTATTAATCCGATAGGAACTGGTTCCAAAAATAACCGGTTCCTCTTATCCACAGGGATCCAGTGACAGCTAGTCATCGTGAAGAAGTAACCGCGAGAGGCAATGACGTCTTGTATAATATATAGACGCGTGGTATTATTATTCACGGCTGCCAGTTACGATAATAATCATATTATCGTTAATTTCTCCATATTCGGAGAGATTCACGAAATTACAAATTCAATAGTACTTTCGCCTGCCAGGCGATGCTTCTCACGCTAGTTGTTAACGTAGGTGTCGCCATCTTTTGGCATTGCTTTTATACGTCGCTACCCGAATTTCTACCGATTTCTTAAATATTTCCCTTGAAAATTTGAAATTTTTAAGCACTTAAAAATGTTATTTTTGAAGATAATACCTATACATTCCCCATATCGAAACGCAAATTATGTGAAATTTCCTCGATAGAAAAAAATCGCAAAGTACCTATGCCCCGAAAATTATATTAAACACGATTGGTTCAGTTATTTTACAAGTAACATGTTTGAAAAAAATCAGTGTTCCTTTGAATGCTGTTTTAGACAACCCCCACGAGATTTTTGCTCTATTTTAAACGAATAGTGTTTTATTAAACATTTTCACAATTTTCGCTTCAATTTTATCGTTTTAAATATTAGCGCACTCTCTCCAACATTCGTAATTACATATCTCTCCATCTTCTTCTTTTTGAGCGCGGATACGGCCCCTTAATTTGAATCTATTATAAAAGTAGATTTGTACACGAATTCCACGTAAGAAAACTGTTTTGCGTAAGGCGCGATATCATAGTCGTATTCTTAAATTTCAATCGTACAGTCGCTAGGCTATTAATATTTTTTGATGTTTTAATATTTTTCTGTGTATATATTATGGACAGGATGCCTCTGACATACTGTAGGTACTGCGCCATCTGAACTACACTCAGTAAGTCAACACAGCTCTCATAACAAGCAAAGTTATTTTACAACCAACCTCCATTGTTACATTTATAGCGTAGCGTACCTTTCAGTTAAGCATGTGATGAATCGCAGTGGATACGAAAATATAGTAGCTTCCACCTTACGAATGAATAAATAATAATTCAGAATTATAACGAAATCAACACACTAGCGACATCTAGCTGATTAAGTTTGATTGGGCCATGGAGACTGCAGAGATCTATAATTATTAAATTAATGTCAAGTTTTGATAAATAGAACACAGAGGGATCCAATTATAAACACTTAAGATTGATCTACCAATCAGAGAAGGGGGAGGTTACCTTTTTTCAAGACAAAGAGATGGACTTTGGACTAGACCATTAGTCTGAGATTTATGGGGTAAAAAGTCATCATCAACCCGAGAGATCAATACGCTTTAAGATAAACACAATCCCACGTTCGGTGCATTTGGTACAATGACCCTAATTTTAAAGGTAAATATTGAGTACAACAGAGGAATCGACAACCGCAGTTAACGAACAAATAAATCCATATTATGTTGAAAAAATGATGCAATAAAATAGCAAGGAAATATAATGAACGGAAGATTAAAGAAAAGACCTGGAAAACGTGGGAAAAGCTACTGTAGGGATACTCAATTGCATAACGAGAACGTGAAGAACAAAAGGAGGCCAGATTCAGAGGAAAACGTACGTTTGATATTTAAAAGAAAGAAAAACGATGGAAATTAGGAATGTCACTTTTAAATGAAGCAATACGGTCAGGGAAAACGATTTGAAAAGAAAATCTAATAAAAAAAACGGACATTTAAACGGAAGTATTTATTGAACAATATAAGATTTCGACTTAATTTTGCGTTTTCAGACGAGTTTAAATAGATATCGTTATATATTTGAAATAGGATGGTTATTCTAGTTATATTACGTTAGATTAATTCAAAGGAAGGGATCGTTTTACGTCATTTGCTATGAGAAAATACTATAGACGATAGAACAAATTGCTGAGGCAATTGATGTAAAAAAAGGTTGTCGACCCCACATGTATATTGTTGATATAAACAAGGAATATTCGAACATGCCTTTTGTTTATTTAAGGCCCATTATCCATTAAAAAGGGTCATAAAAATTAACATTGCTCTTACCTAGTATTGAGATTATAGAATTTCCGTAAAATTTAATTATAAACACATTAAAATGGATTTATCGCCAAGTATGTAGAAATCGTAATGTATACACACGTCAGGGCTTGCAGTTTATGGGATTTTGAACAAGAGAGAGATGGAAAATTGGGCGGAATTTGATCGAAGTAGTTAACTTGACAGATATCCCAGGATAGGAATAGTTAGTGGGCCGGAAAACACCATAAATAATATATCAAAAAAGGAAAAAAGGGTTTTAGCGGGAGATGGAATCACGGCAAAAAGGCAAACGTCAAATTTCAATAAGGGATCATTGGGTTAGGAGTGGGGGGAGAGAACGGAAAACCGACATAACCGGAAAACTCAGATAAGGAAATGGGAAAAACTCAAAACGTTATAAGTAGAGTAGATACGGAACCAGGATATGATTCCTTATTAACAACGAAGGGAAAATCATTTAAGAATAGTTGTTAAAACACCGTTACTTGAAGGAAAATTAGGTGGGAAAATGGAAAAGTTGAATATGCCACATAAATAATGGAAATACGGTTCTGAGACATAATTGCTTACGTAGACTAGGGGAAAAGAAATAATTTTCGTGGAAATTTATACAGGACAACTAGCGTTTAAAACTAGGAGACCGAAGAATCTACGTTTTCCCTAATATTTATGCCAATTAAAACACAGTTTTAGCAGATCACTTATGGGAATGTTCAAAATTGAAAAAAAAAACAAGATTAAAACCATGTTTATAAAACATATTATGAAGACCTGAAGACAAAGGAACGACGGGGCAAAATTTGACATAATGGTAGGTTCGACACTGGAACAATTTACGTAAGAGACGGAAGATTTCTAAAATCAAAGGGGCCGGACTTAACACGTTGATACGAATATAACAGAATTGATATATGAAATCTCGAGTTGTTAGAGTTTGAATTAGAAAATCAATGAACGCGTAATTAAGATGTTCTAATCCTGGAGGTACATATAAAACCTAGGACTTAGAAGAATCGGGATCAGTTTTCGGTGTTAGTTGTCGTGAAGGAGTCGTCGGGGACCAATCGTCGGGTTAAAACGTGGAAGTTACGTGACGTAGCGTCTAAAACGGTTATTAGTTGAAAATTTCTTAAGTGTTGTAAAATTTTGAGACTTAGAAAAATTCGGAGTGGGAATTCTGGGACTTATAAAAATTACGGTCGTGATTAAATCTGTGGAGTGTTGAAAATTAAATAAAGTGTTTTATATAGTTTTACAATAAATTCAACTTGTCATTAAAATAAAAAGTTTATATAGTGTAGCGAATTTAAAAAGAAACAACAGTGTTTAAAGAATTTTATAACAGCAGTGAATAATAATATATTTATTTATAAATTCAACTTGTCATTAAAATAAAAAGTTTATATAGTGTAGCGAATTTAAAAAGAAACAACAGTGTTTAAAGAATTTTATAACAGCAGTGAATAATAATATATTTATTTATAAGTTCAACTTGTCATTAAAATAAAAAGTTTATATAGTGTAGCGAATTTAAAGAAAATCAACAGTGTTTAAAGAATTTTATAACAGCAGTGAATAATAATATATTTATTTATAAATTCAACTTGTCATTAAAATAAAAGGTTTATATAGTGTAGCGAATTTAAAGAAAATCAACAGTGTTTAAAGAATTTTATAACAGCAGTGAATAATAATATATTTATTTATAAATTCAACTTGTCATTAAAATAAAAGGTTTATATAGTGTAGCGAATTTAAAAGGAAACAACAGTGTTTAAAGAATTTTATAACAGCATTGAATAATAATATATCTATTTATAAATTCAACTTATCATTAAAATAAAAAAAGGGGTCCTTCGACAACTGGCAAGGTTGATTAAAACGTCGCGCATGTTGTGAGAATTACCCTGGTAATTAATTAATAGAATCTAGAATCAGTTTTTATACTTAAAAATTTCAGTGGTAAAATAGAGTCTACAATCAGTTTATACTTTGATAAAACAGGGAATGAAGTGCCCGGATAGGGTTAATCGTGCAATTTAACGGAGTGTATGATCTTATAATAAATCTAAAATCAGTGTTTGCAATAATTTCCGATTCAATAAAATCTAATAATTAATTAATTAATTACAAATTCAATGCGGGAGGAGTTTAATATAGTGTGTTTGAATTGCTTTAAATTTGTTCTATGAAGGTTAAAATAGAGTTATTTAGTCCGAGGTTATATAAAGAAAATTACAGTCTAATAAGTTTCATTAAATAAAAAATTTACGTTTAGGTCGAAAGTTGGAAATTTTATTACGAGATATTAATTATCGTTAGGTGACAACGCAATAATAATAATTGATCCGAAATCTGGAAAATACTTAACATAATTAGATAGGATCGTTCTTCTTCAATAATAACGGCAGATATTAAAGGAAAACGTGAGGATTTTTACATCAGAGATCTATTCAAAGGAGAAAGGAAGGAGATGAGTAGTTACACAGGTAGTATGGATGCTCTAATAAGTTTCTCGCCGATGATAGTAACCCGGTGGAGCTGAAATTAAGACATTAGAGCTTGGTGAGTCCTTACAATATTTAAGCTTTTACAGGTTCCTGTGGATATCCTGACACTGATGGACGTAACGCCAAGTAAGGGTAAATAAATAATTAACCAATTTATTAGCATTCGCATGTCACACCTCCCATACAGAATGAAATGTTGCTAAACAAATACTTAACACATAATTAGATAGAAACGCATCACTAAATCAATTTTGGTATCTTAGCGTATTTGTAAGATAAATACCTATTGTTTCTTTTCACTAGCACGATTAGGGTATGGTTATATGACCTTCGATAGTGTACAAAAATTTCGATTTGAGTTCAAGGCCATCCATTGACCCAGTCACCTAAATTCATTAACGAATAAACAAAACAAAACTTAACGTCAGGGACAAGTTTATCAATTATAGCTTGAGATGAAATCTGCGGTCAATATGTGAAGGCGACATTGACGTTAAATTCACTCAATTCTAAACGACTTGATTTTACTAGAGCGATCGCCAATAGGTAGCATTGATTCAGCATGCAAAAATTTCGCAAAGTAAAGTACTGCGACTAGCTTCAAACTCTAAGAGAGCACATCACAATTATTCAGGAGGTCATTGATTCAATGTCGACTTGATTTATCTCATTTTTAAATCTTTCTTATAGGAAGTAGGTATCCAAGAACCCATAAATACCCATTATCCTAAATACCTAACACACGAGGAGCTAGTGACCTCATTTAAACAACACTGGTGTTCAAATACTCATACAGTCCTGAATCCTAACTTGTCTTCGAACGTAAACTTCAAGGCTTCTGTATGTAGGTATGAGCCATCTGGAAATGTAAGTGTCAACCTTTCTCGAACGGACGGCTTTGATCTTGTGGCGGTATTGTCGAGGTGGGCATGCGGGGAAGAGGAAGGACGTATGCGGACAGTACGCTGACGCGGCATTAAAGCCACAGGTTATTTGCATACCGTGAGTCTTGTCGAACCTGAAAGCAAACATAAGGTTCACGAGGTGAGTTTTATGTCAGCTAGTCAGAGGTGGAATGTAACGCTGGGTCGGTTACGTGGGAGGAAGGATCTGCCCGTCACAAGCTTACGCCACATTTAACGGATAGAGGCATGATAAGGGAAGACATGAAATACCCCTTCTAGACTCAGTAGAGTTAAATTCAATCCGGCGGAGATGGAAGTCGGAGTGAGGCAGAAAAACGGCATGAAGACTTGGTATTCCCCCATCTGGCGTGAAGAGCCCCTTTCGTAACAAGAGACGCTCGTCGAAGAGAGTAAAACTCGGACTTAAGGATAAGCTTAGCAAACGTACTTGGGAGAATCCGGTTTGAAATTGTTGTTCATCGGTTTTCACTTGGTTAGCGGAGGTGCCGACTTTTTAAGCAAACATATTATCCCCTCCCCATATCCCTCCATTCCTGCTCTTTCAACAATTTTGCGAATACTAACCAATAGCACTAACTATGACTACAAACACATTATGTTAGGAGAAGTTGCAGACAAGGACTTCAATTGAGAAAACTAGACCTTCGAGTTCGATCATCCTAAGGTAAGGTTTGCTTTCTTGAAATGTTTAATTTATTAACTGTTGTTTATGTTATCGATGTATCAGCGGTGATAGGAAGAATTAAATAAACACACTAAATTCCTATGGAAATCAAATAGACACAAGGTTTAGGGCGGGGGTAGTTTATCAAACTCGGTTAAATATTCTAAAATAATAATAAATAAATTGATCGGAAAATTCTCACCCTTTCTCTAAAAGAATCTATGGGTTACCACACGTAATACATTATCTTCTCTACATATGTGTGCATATTAAGTATGCAAACAGATGTAAAATCTAAAACAAAAAAAATTACACAACGCAGATTATAGAAATAATGTGAACAAAAATCTTAAATCTTGATTACTGTGAGAAAATCGCAGGGATTTAAGAAGATAGGGTAGGTTTAGCTAGATTATAAGGTATAGGGGTTTAGAAATCACGAGCCTGAGGTAGAAATAAACCGAAAGGAGGGTTGAGTCAGGCCATCATACCTAGTGGTGTGATCAGTAGGACATAAGGGTAGAATTATGAGCGTGGCTACGAGACAGGAGCTACGAGATTTAAACTACGAGGTAGAAGCTTAGAAAAGTAAATCAGCTAGGTAGGGTTCATCACAATTGGAGTCGAAAGCCAGTAGTGGCACCCCATTACAACTGTTGCTGCGTGACCAGGAGAGTTAAGGTTACAAGTTGAGAGAATTCTGAGATATTATAAAAATAAAATAGAATGAACAAATAAATGAAATTATAATTAATTGGAAAAAAAAAAGTGAATATTTTAAACGAAAAGTGAAAAACGTGCCATTAAAACAACTTCAGATTACATAAAACAAGTGGAATAAAAAAATTCGCATCATTAAATTATACAGTAGAAATATAACAATAAATCAAAAAAATAATTTAAACGAAAAGTGAAAAACGTGCCTTTAAAACATCTTCATTAAACGTGATACAAGTGGAAAAAAAAAACGTACCATTAAATAAAACAGTCGAAAAAAAAAAATAATAACTCAAAAACCAAATATTTTAAAACGAAAAGTGAAAAACGTGCCTTATACCAGATAAAAATCATAAATCACATAACGCCTAGGAATGTTGACCCAGATTTAGAAGGGTGGTGCGTATTGAAAAAAAAAAAGCCGTTATATAAATAAAAGCGCATTCCTTCGGTGATCAATAAAATTATCATTCAAATTGGTTCATTGACTGAAGCCCGAATGTAAACAAGCGATTGAATAGACACCGTCGCGAGGGTATGTTTGTGTTGCCACAAACATAAGTGGTCTTACTGATAAATATGTTCGTAACAGAATAGATAAATCTTTGTTATGTTCGCATTGGAACATCTCGAGATATTACTTTAAATAATAAAGAGATACTTAGATAGTTAATAAAATGACGTTGTTTATGTTAATAGTGGTCGAGGGTATTATTGGTTCCTTCGAGTTGAAGGATTTTATAAATAAATACTTCTTTTGACACGGCGACATAAAAATAAATAAAATCAACATAACATACAAAGCAAAGGACGGATAAAAATAAAATAAAATATTTCACATAAAACATAAAAGTGAGCTTTTCAAATCGTTGCATTCAAACATTTAACAGGGGTGGATTGGACCTTTAGATACACCATTACATAGATGTCAGCTGAATAAATTAGAAATTTAGCCTTACTGGGGGTTGGCATATTTCTCGGGTGACCGGTTTATTTCCGATTTGCAATAAAGAGCAAATAAGCGGAGTGGTTTAAAACGCATACGAATTTAGGAGGGGGGGGCTTGTTTAAAACGGGGTTTAGGTACATTATACAATTGTGTATACGTGCAAATAAATAAATAAACAAACAAAGCCGGTGTGAAAAAAAAAAAAATGAGATAGTAAACGTTATGGAGTGCATTCGGATGAGTAAACATACAACATAGATCAAATAAACCTCAGATAAAAGATAAATAAGAACAGCATATGAAGAGATTACATAAAGGTTGATCCCATTCAAAAAAAAAAAAAGGGGGTGTGTATGTGTGCATATATGTGTAATACGTGTATGTTCATATGCGCATTGTTGCCATTAAAACGTTCCTGCGAGAAAAATTCGTGTGGAATTCTAGAATCGCGAAAAAAAAAAAAAATATATATATATATGAATAAGGAAAATCAAAGGTTGGAAACCGTCTCGATGAAGAAGAGGGAGTAAGGGTCATAGGGGGGAAGGTATAGGGGTAAGAATCTTAGGGGGGTAGGACAAAGGAAGGGACAACAACTGACGTAAGTTAGCCGACTTAAATAGGCCATTGGGTAGACAAGAGTAAATTGAAAATTGGTTTCAGCTCAGAGGAACACCGAACAGGATTCTACGATATGAAATAGTGAAAGGTAGGGGCGCGCAACCAGTTAGAATTTCGAAAAAAAAAATGCAAATAAGAATAAAGAAGACTTAAAGAAAATTGTAGAAAATTAGATTGCCTATGTTTAGTTTTAATTCCATCAACTAACACTAGGAGGCGTGTTTACCGCTGGAATTATAACTATAGGGGGGCTGTGATGAATCGCAGTGGATACGAAAATATAGTAGCTTCCACCTTACGAATGAATAAATAATAATTCAGAATTATAACGAAATCAACACACTAGCGACATCTAGCTGATTAAGTTTGATTGGGCCATGGAGACTGCAGAGATCTATAATTATTAAATTAATGTCAAGTTTTGATAAATAGAACACAGAGGGATCCAATTATAAACACTTAAGATTGATCTACCAATCAGAGAAGGGGGAGGTTACCTTTTTTCAAGACAAAGAGATGGACTTTGGACTAGACCATTAGTCTGAGATTTATGGGGTAAAAAGTCATCATCAACCCGAGAGATCAATACGCTTTAAGATAAACACAATCCCACGTTCGGTGCATTTGGTACAATGACCCTAATTTTAAAGGTAAATATTGAGTACAACAGAGGAATCGACAACCGCAGTTAACGAACAAATAAATCCATATTATGTTGAAAAAATGATGCAATAAAATAGCAAGGAAATATAATGAACGGAAGATTAAAGAAAAGACCTGGAAAACGTGGGAAAAGCTACTGTAGGGATACTCAATTGCATAACGAGAACGTGAAGAACAAAAGGAGGCCAGATTCAGAGGAAAACGTACGTTTGATATTTAAAAGAAAGAAAAACGATGGAAATTAGGAATGTCACTTTTAAATGAAGCAATACGGTCAGGGAAAACGATTTGAAAAGAAAATCTAATAAAAAAAACGGACATTTAAACGGAAGTATTTATTGAACAATATAAGATTTCGACTTAATTTTGCGTTTTCAGACGAGTTTAAATAGATATCGTTATATATTTGAAATAGGATGGTTATTCTAGTTATATTACGTTAGATTAATTCAAAGGAAGGGATCGTTTTACGTCATTTGCTATGAGAAAATACTATAGACGATAGAACAAATTGCTGAGGCAATTGATGTAAAAAAAGGTTGTCGACCCCACATGTATATTGTTGATATAAACAAGGAATATTCGAACATGCCTTTTGTTTATTTAAGGCCCATTATCCATTAAAAAGGGTCATAAAAATTAACATTGCTCTTACCTAGTATTGAGATTATAGAATTTCCGTAAAATTTAATTATAAACACATTAAAATGGATTTATCGCCAAGTATGTAGAAATCGTAATGTATACACACGTCAGGGCTTGCAGTTTATGGGATTTTGAACAAGAGAGAGATGGAAAATTGGGCGGAATTTGATCGAAGTAGTTAACTTGACAGATATCCCAGGATAGGAATAGTTAGTGGGCCGGAAAACACCATAAATAATATATCAAAAAAGGAAAAAAGGGTTTTAGCGGGAGATGGAATCACGGCAAAAAGGCAAACGTCAAATTTCAATAAGGGATCATTGGGTTAGGAGTGGGGGGAGAGAACGGAAAACCGACATAACCGGAAAACTCAGATAAGGAAATGGGAAAAACTCAAAACGTTATAAGTAGAGTAGATACGGAACCAGGATATGATTCCTTATTAACAACGAAGGGAAAATCATTTAAGAATAGTTGTTAAAACACCGTTACTTGAAGGAAAATTAGGTGGGAAAATGGAAAAGTTGAATATGCCACATAAATAATGGAAATACGGTTCTGAGACATAATTGCTTACGTAGACTAGGGGAAAAGAAATAATTTTCGTGGAAATTTATACAGGACAACTAGCGTTTAAAACTAGGAGACCGAAGAATCTACGTTTTCCCTAATATTTATGCCAATTAAAACACAGTTTTAGCAGATCACTTATGGGAATGTTCAAAATTGAAAAAAAAAACAAGATTAAAACCATGTTTATAAAACATATTATGAAGACCTGAAGACAAAGGAACGACGGGGCAAAATTTGACATAATGGTAGGTTCGACACTGGAACAATTTACGTAAGAGACGGAAGATTTCTAAAATCAAAGGGGCCGGACTTAACACGTTGATACGAATATAACAGAATTGATATATGAAATCTCGAGTTGTTAGAGTTTGAATTAGAAAATCAATGAACGCGTAATTAAGATGTTCTAATCCTGGAGGTACATATAAAACCTAGGACTTAGAAGAATCGGGATCAGTTTTCGGTGTTAGTTGTCGTGAAGGAGTCGTCGGGGACCAATCGTCGGGTTAAAACGTGGAAGTTACGTGACGTAGCGTCTAAAACGGTTATTAGTTGAAAATTTCTTAAGTGTTGTAAAATTTTGAGACTTAGAAAAATTCGGAGTGGGAATTCTGGGACTTATAAAAATTACGGTCGTGATTAAATCTGTGGAGTGTTGAAAATTAAATAAAGTGTTTTATATAGTTTTACAATAAATTCAACTTGTCATTAAAATAAAAAGTTTATATAGTGTAGCGAATTTAAAAAGAAACAACAGTGTTTAAAGAATTTTATAACAGCAGTGAATAATAATATATTTATTTATAAATTCAACTTGTCATTAAAATAAAAAGTTTATATAGTGTAGCGAATTTAAAAAGAAACAACAGTGTTTAAAGAATTTTATAACAGCAGTGAATAATAATATATTTATTTATAAGTTCAACTTGTCATTAAAATAAAAAGTTTATATAGTGTAGCGAATTTAAAGAAAATCAACAGTGTTTAAAGAATTTTATAACAGCAGTGAATAATAATATATTTATTTATAAATTCAACTTGTCATTAAAATAAAAGGTTTATATAGTGTAGCGAATTTAAAGAAAATCAACAGTGTTTAAAGAATTTTATAACAGCAGTGAATAATAATATATTTATTTATAAATTCAACTTGTCATTAAAATAAAAGGTTTATATAGTGTAGCGAATTTAAAAGGAAACAACAGTGTTTAAAGAATTTTATAACAGCATTGAATAATAATATATCTATTTATAAATTCAACTTATCATTAAAATAAAAAAAGGGGTCCTTCGACAACTGGCAAGGTTGATTAAAACGTCGCGCATGTTGTGAGAATTACCCTGGTAATTAATTAATAGAATCTAGAATCAGTTTTTATACTTAAAAATTTCAGTGGTAAAATAGAGTCTACAATCAGTTTATACTTTGATAAAACAGGGAATGAAGTGCCCGGATAGGGTTAATCGTGCAATTTAACGGAGTGTATGATCTTATAATAAATCTAAAATCAGTGTTTGCAATAATTTCCGATTCAATAAAATCTAATAATTAATTAATTAATTACAAATTCAATGCGGGAGGAGTTTAATATAGTGTGTTTGAATTGCTTTAAATTTGTTCTATGAAGGTTAAAATAGAGTTATTTAGTCCGAGGTTATATAAAGAAAATTACAGTCTAATAAGTTTCATTAAATAAAAAATTTACGTTTAGGTCGAAAGTTGGAAATTTTATTACGAGATATTAATTATCGTTAGGTGACAACGCAATAATAATAATTGATCCGAAATCTGGAAAATACTTAACATAATTAGATAGGATCGTTCTTCTTCAATAATAACGGCAGATATTAAAGGAAAACGTGAGGATTTTTACATCAGAGATCTATTCAAAGGAGAAAGGAAGGAGATGAGTAGTTACACAGGTAGTATGGATGCTCTAATAAGTTTCTCGCCGATGATAGTAACCCGGTGGAGCTGAAATTAAGACATTAGAGCTTGGTGAGTCCTTACAATATTTAAGCTTTTACAGGTTCCTGTGGATATCCTGACACTGATGGACGTAACGCCAAGTAAGGGTAAATAAATAATTAACCAATTTATTAGCATTCGCATGTCACACCTCCCATACAGAATGAAATGTTGCTAAACAAATACTTAACACATAATTAGATAGAAACGCATCACTAAATCAATTTTGGTATCTTAGCGTATTTGTAAGATAAATACCTATTGTTTCTTTTCACTAGCACGATTAGGGTATGGTTATATGACCTTCGATAGTGTACAAAAATTTCGATTTGAGTTCAAGGCCATCCATTGACCCAGTCACCTAAATTCATTAACGAATAAACAAAACAAAACTTAACGTCAGGGACAAGTTTATCAATTATAGCTTGAGATGAAATCTGCGGTCAATATGTGAAGGCGACATTGACGTTAAATTCACTCAATTCTAAACGACTTGATTTTACTAGAGCGATCGCCAATAGGTAGCATTGATTCAGCATGCAAAAATTTCGCAAAGTAAAGTACTGCGACTAGCTTCAAACTCTAAGAGAGCACATCACAATTATTCAGGAGGTCATTGATTCAATGTCGACTTGATTTATCTCATTTTTAAATCTTTCTTATAGGAAGTAGGTATCCAAGAACCCATAAATACCCATTATCCTAAATACCTAACACACGAGGAGCTAGTGACCTCATTTAAACAACACTGGTGTTCAAATACTCATACAGTCCTGAATCCTAACTTGTCTTCGAACGTAAACTTCAAGGCTTCTGTATGTAGGTATGAGCCATCTGGAAATGTAAGTGTCAACCTTTCTCGAACGGACGGCTTTGATCTTGTGGCGGTATTGTCGAGGTGGGCATGCGGGGAAGAGGAAGGACGTATGCGGACAGTACGCTGACGCGGCATTAAAGCCACAGGTTATTTGCATACCGTGAGTCTTGTCGAACCTGAAAGCAAACATAAGGTTCACGAGGTGAGTTTTATGTCAGCTAGTCAGAGGTGGAATGTAACGCTGGGTCGGTTACGTGGGAGGAAGGATCTGCCCGTCACAAGCTTACGCCACATTTAACGGATAGAGGCATGATAAGGGAAGACATGAAATACCCCTTCTAGACTCAGTAGAGTTAAATTCAATCCGGCGGAGATGGAAGTCGGAGTGAGGCAGAAAAACGGCATGAAGACTTGGTATTCCCCCATCTGGCGTGAAGAGCCCCTTTCGTAACAAGAGACGCTCGTCGAAGAGAGTAAAACTCGGACTTAAGGATAAGCTTAGCAAACGTACTTGGGAGAATCCGGTTTGAAATTGTTGTTCATCGGTTTTCACTTGGTTAGCGGAGGTGCCGACTTTTTAAGCAAACATATTATCCCCTCCCCATATCCCTCCATTCCTGCTCTTTCAACAATTTTGCGAATACTAACCAATAGCACTAACTATGACTACAAACACATTATGTTAGGAGAAGTTGCAGACAAGGACTTCAATTGAGAAAACTAGACCTTCGAGTTCGATCATCCTAAGGTAAGGTTTGCTTTCTTGAAATGTTTAATTTATTAACTGTTGTTTATGTTATCGATGTATCAGCGGTGATAGGAAGAATTAAATAAACACACTAAATTCCTATGGAAATCAAATAGACACAAGGTTTAGGGCGGGGGTAGTTTATCAAACTCGGTTAAATATTCTAAAATAATAATAAATAAATTGATCGGAAAATTCTCACCCTTTCTCTAAAAGAATCTATGGGTTACCACACGTAATACATTATCTTCTCTACATATGTGTGCATATTAAGTATGCAAACAGATGTAAAATCTAAAACAAAAAAAATTACACAACGCAGATTATAGAAATAATGTGAACAAAAATCTTAAATCTTGATTACTGTGAGAAAATCGCAGGGATTTAAGAAGATAGGGTAGGTTTAGCTAGATTATAAGGTATAGGGGTTTAGAAATCACGAGCCTGAGGTAGAAATAAACCGAAAGGAGGGTTGAGTCAGGCCATCATACCTAGTGGTGTGATCAGTAGGACATAAGGGTAGAATTATGAGCGTGGCTACGAGACAGGAGCTACGAGATTTAAACTACGAGGTAGAAGCTTAGAAAAGTAAATCAGCTAGGTAGGGTTCATCACAATTGGAGTCGAAAGCCAGTAGTGGCACCCCATTACAAGCATTGCTATGAAGTACACAAAGTAACCCCGGAATTGGATCAACATAGTACAAAATGTTATGACAATGTTATAAATTTGATGAATACTTAATATTCAAAGAAGTTTGTTACAGAACGCCTGGCTACGGTATTGTATGGTTAAACCCAATTGGGCGAGCGATGAAGAGATGTATGTAACGCAGGAGAACTCACATGGCCGTCTTAAAATGATCGATAATGATAACGATAGTTGTTTTCATCGAGGCTGTCTTCTCTTTAGAGAAATTTGTATACATTTTCGCTAACATTGTAAACTAAAATTTCACGAGGAACGCAAAATCATTGACTGCTTAACTAGAGCGATTTTGGTCGAACAAGGTACCACTTTTATTTTTCTGCGATTGATAGCGGTCCAAAAATGGACCACATTCTCCTACCATTCGTAAAATATTTATTGTAATTATTTAAAACATTTCCTTAGCCAGCCATTTATTTTAAAACGAAGCTATTGAAATGCTTTATCTGTTATGACCATAGATGTAGCAAATCCGAACTTCGTAGACTATTTTAGAAAGATGTTAAAAATAAAATTTTAAAATATTTTTATTTGCGCCAAATTTTTTATCCGCTGTTTACGGATAAAATTAAGTCCTTTTATTCATATACATGCACCTTTCATTATCAAGTACACCACAGACAAAATATAGAAATCGAAAATATTCTATGTTGACTCGAATAAGTATCCCTCAGAGATAGAAATGAACGCTGTGGAAGGTTTCGAAACGCCAAGCAGCTCACTATGCCATGGATAAAAGTTTATTTTATTAACCGCAATTGATAACATTTTAAATATATTCAGCAGCTAGCATGTTAGCGATATTCATTAACCAACATAAACAGCTTAGTTTGGCGTATAGTTTCTACTAAGTTGTCACGGCTAAGCTACACCAAGCATCGACTAAAAATCGATATTATTCTGTCATACCAATGTTGACAATTTTAAGGTGTTCATGTAAGACCCCTTAGCCGATATCTAAGAAAGTAAAGAGATTTGTTCGAAACAGGATTTCATAAATATGTGGATGTTTTCAGACGTCGCGTCACCCGAGTAGGGGCTTTGATGATGTTTGAATTTTTGTCAAGTCAGCTGCAGTTTTTAGGCTGAGGGCTCCTCTAGAATACCATAATCCAACAATTGCATTACTTGAAACGACCAATTTTCAAGGAAGACGTGAAATTCGTAATAATACTCCGCACTATCACGATTCGTAACAAAACAATTTAATACCTTAACCCTCAGAAAAGGTCTGCGAGCATTGAAAGATTCATAGAAGATGAGTATCTATGGTTGTACGCATAATGAACAGAACAGGTACCGCAACGAATATTGACGCAAACTTGGTACTTATACAGACGCATTGCTTAAACACAAGATATTTCAAACATGTTATTCGACTTCATAAAAGATAATTTCATTGAAATTGAAAAAAGCTACTTAATAATAAATAATAATAAGAAAAACGTTTATTCATCAAAAGATTTTTTTACCATATGATACATTTTGTTCTTTTATCATTGAGTCTATTGATGAAAAGGTTACTGCTCAGCTACAATTCAGGATTTCTCCTGGAATGTAGCTGGTTTTCAGCAGTGCCTCCAGTTTGAATAATAATGAGTCAGACCTTGGTCGTGGCTCTATTTTCGATAAAACCCTAGTTTTTGATGGATCGATAAGCATACTTGACTTCAATATAAAACTGTATATATACATTTGTCGACCAAACTACACACACCTCTCTTCCTCCTCTCAATCTGTTATCCAAATTTCTATCCCCATCTGACAGTGTATGGCCAATTTACCTACGTGTGTGATATTTACAACAATAAATCATCTATACTTTACAATTTTTAATTGGTTTAAAACTTTTAAACAATTGCAAATTGCGGCGTATGTTGAACACTTTTTAGGAATCTATTAGCGAGAGAAACACGTAAAAGAGTTTAAAATATAAGAGGCGTTTATAGTGCAATCAGTTTATTAAAATAGCCCGTGCAACGAACAACGAACAACATATTGATCTCTCTGGGCATATGACATAATGCCTTGTGTAATTGTGCACACCAGGATCCGTCAAGGACATAAGATTAACAACCCCCCCCCCCATAGTTGTGTCAATTTGAACCACATTTAAAATTATTGATTACAATCCATAAAATGACTTCTTTTTAAAAAAATTATTTTACACACTTTACAAATATAAGACAAAACAGTCCCGATAAACTACTTTTTAGCAGTTTGTCTAACGGGTATATCTTATTATAGTGATTTAATAGTAACATTTTTACAATTATATAAAATAAAATTTTACATTAATATAGAGAAAAGAAAATTTATGAAAACATAAATAAACGTTCTTTTCTTATTTTTTGTACGCATAGGTACAATTAGTCCTTCATTAAAATTAAAACGAGTGTTATGGTTGTGTTCCAGCCTGTTTATAAATAAATTGTTATTTTTGTGCTGAAATATAATTTTGTACCACAGAATTGCTCTTACTGAAAGAATTTTGAGACTCTGATAAAAGTATGGAGTATTATGCCTTTCTTTGTATAAATTTTTTCAGCTAATATTTTAACCAATGAATTTTGCACTGATTGAACATCGTCGATATTTGTATCACAGGAAAATCCCCAAGCTGTTATTCCATACCTTATAACATATTCAACTGGAGATAAATAAATTGATGATAATGTATCTCAAGTCTTTGGACGGTGAATTTATCTAAGTCATTTTTCATCGTTTGTCTGCATCCTGAACAGTATTATAATGCTCATCCAATATCCGGGATGAAAAAATAGGTTTTATGGCAAAAAAGCTCAATAAAACAACCCCTTTATATCAGAATATCGAGGGCTATTAGAATGAAATAAAGGGTTGCAGATTTATCGATAGTACCAGTGAAATAGTTACAGGTTTTATTAATACTCTGTTCAAAAGATTCAATTTAAACGCCAGATCGCATGTAAGCGATATTTTATCCAAATCTTTTCTGATGTTCAAAGTTATATATGTGAGCAATCCATTTAGGTGGAAGAAATAATGGTATCCATATCTAATAAAACATTTATTTTATTTTATTGATGTTCTCAATAAAACGGACTATTATGGAGAAGATTACAAATTTCAGGTGCTTTTTTATTTTTCATTTATTTTTATTTTAGTGACTGTAAAATAATTGTAAACACAAAATATAACTCTGAAGTTAAGTACTTATAGATATTGTATTTCTTAAGGCCTCGTCAAACAGAAAGCGTGATTCACGCGGCGCTAGGCGTGAATAACGCCGCGTTAATAACGCTGTGTTGTGTTGTACTGAACATGACTAGACCAGTCAAACAGAGCGAGCGCGTTAGCATCACGTGATACTCTAACGCGGCGTTAGGACGTCGCGTTGTATTTTTTTACATAATTTTGTTTGACGCCGGACGTTATTGCTTGACAGTGGTAAAAATGAATATTGAAAAGTTGATTGATTATTTTTTCTATTCTTGAACATACATATTATAGATTATTAGATAGATAATAAGTTTAGTAATAAGAAGAGATTGTGGGAGGACATTGGAATTGAAATAAATCAATCGGGTCTACGCTCTGCCTAAAGCCGAAGCCGTTGAAACAGAAAGTAAGCGACGTGACGTTAATAACGCCGTCGCGTTGATCACGCGTTCTGTTTGACGAGGCCTTTAGTCCTAAGGTGTCCTGTGCCGAGGCGGACTAAAGTTATTTAATTATAGTTTATTTGACTTCTACATCGTTTTTAGTGTCTTCATTAGGGTTTTTTCATTGATCTCTTACAGCCATATTTTTATTCTTGATTTGCCGTCATTCATTTTTTAAATAAATTTTGCTTCTTGGGGAAAGAGATGTTATGAAGTTTTGTTGAAAAGTAAAAAAAAAAAATAAAGAAATAAAATCATGAAATATGTAATATATATATAATAAGAAATAAAATATGTAATGTGTATGTTCAAGTATAGAAATAAAATAAATATGTTTATCGAATTTTTTCAAAATTTTGGACAATTCTAGTTCAAAATGTTTTGGTGAGTTTTTATTGTTATTATTTTCATGTTTGATATTTAAAAAAATATTGCTTATATTAATAAGTTAATGTTTTTTTCAATTACAAAATTCTTTAAGAACATTTTATTTAGCTTCTAAAGTGGATTTTGTTTTAACAACTTAATTTTTTTAAAAGAAATTTACAACATATTTAAAACTAGCTTTTGCCCGCGGCTTCGCTCGCATGGTATTAGTGGGAAATTACTGTATAAAGAATTTTCACACGGTAATCAAATTTTTTTCCGTGATGAAAAGTAGCCTGTCATTTCCCATTCCTCCAATTATCTCTGTTATTCATATTTGAATCCAGATTAACCTAAAAAAATAACAAAATGGCAGTCCATGTCTAACGCTATGCTTTAAAGCAACGCTATGCTTCTCCTTCGGACAATAAACATTTTTAGAGATAGGTAGATATTAACTACGACGCCAGAAAAACATTCTTTTTAAGCACAAAAAAGCACTATTTTTAAGCCTTAATTTAAAAAAAAAAAACATTGTTTCCAAGGTAACAATTTGTTTGACGTTTACAATAACTCGATTTTGTTAGGGACAGAAAACGTATGATACATAATTTCATAACGCCCCACCTTATTCATAACGCCAGAACTTACCAATATATATAGCCTATGTTACTCGCAAATAAAGTAGCTTTCGATTAATTCCATTCGATATTTATTGCGTGAAAGAGCAAGGGTCATCCATACAAACTTTCACATTTATAATATAAGTAAGAAGATATCTCTAAAGCATTCAGAATTTCCGTGTAAAATATGATGAAAGAAATATTTAGAAGCCTGAAGAATTAATCTTATATTTATCGTTTCTTAGAATATAAGTAACAACCATATCGGAGTATATACAATTACAATATTGGTATGAATCATGCGATTTATTGTTCCAAGGAAAATCATAACTCTAAATAAATATTTAAAGATACTATTGTATATTTTTTGTATTTCCCAAATAAATAAAAACATCCTGCACCCAGTTGATCGATTTCCTAAAATGCGCATTATTTCGTATGGCCTGCGGAGGTTTACGGATTCAGAAGGATTTGAGGACGAGCCCTTCGAGAGGGTTGTAGGCATTACCCAAATCCACCCCCCAGTCTACACCCACACCCCTATCCCTATTCCCTACGGAAGGACAGCCTACCGTGTTTACTCGGATATATCGTAATAAGACACTCAGCAGAGGGTTGGTGATCCCCGTGGACTGTGGACATGTGGATCAATTGTTTGGAAAATTCTGGGAATTCTGAGAGAAATGCGATTCATAGAAACATATAGAGTGAGCATTGCCCAGTTTGTTTGGGAATTGCAAAACTTTGAAACAAGTGCAGTGGACGGATGAAAACGTGGAAACTTTAGGGGCAGTATTGTACATTACAGCACTGTGACTGTAAGTAATTTATACGAATAACATAAACAGTTCTGGTACAATAGATTATAATAAAACAAATAAAAAACTTTATTCCACTTAATTTTATTTGACCGTAACCGGTTTCAGCTCGTCAGAGCCATCTTCAGACTGGTACAAATAATTCTTAGCCTACGGTTTATATACATAACATATGGGGGAGGGGGAGAGGGGTAGTCTACAAGGATTTTAATGAATTATTATTATTTTATTTTTTTTGTAACTAAGTCGTTTTAGACTGCCGAATTTCTAAGTATTTTGGTAATTCCAGTGGGCTAATTACTTTGGGTTTGTAGCTCACTTCAATATCTATTGATTAGGGAAAAACCTTACAAGTAATGTGAATTATTAATGGACTAATTTTATTGTCAAATCGTTATTACACATATCTATGATCAATGGGATTTTTTAATTGCTTTTTGAAGGGATGCATGTTTACATTGGAGTGGGAATGGTCAAAACTAAATACATATTTTAATTTCAAAATTATTATGAAAATTATACCGGATAAAAACCTGGTGTTTCAGTAAATGATTCTAATAGCTTATTAATTACAAAGTTACTTTTTGAAGGGATGCATGTTTACATTAGATTAGGAATGGTTTAAACTAAATACATATTTTAAATTTCGAAATTATTATGAAAATTACAATGGATACAAAAGCGGAGACTTAGCAAATGATTCTAATTGTTTATTCATTACAAAGTTAGGGTCTATTTTTTTAGTTAAGCGAGTAATTTCTAAAGATTCTAGTCTATCTAGTTTATGACCTTTATTGCAAGTATGAAGAACTTTAACATCTCTGTCTTTATCAAACGAGTGTTTATTTTCTAATAAATGTGATGCTACATTCGACAATTCTCCTTTGTCATTCACCCAGTTTGTAAAGTGTTCTTTAAACCGTAGGCTAAGAATTATTTGTACCAGTCTGAAGATGGCTCTGACGAGCTGAAACCGGTTACGGTCAAATAAAATTAAGTGGAATAAAGTTTTTTTATTTGTTTTATTATAATCTATTATAATGGACTTCCACCACGAATTATCAGTTTCAAAAATAGTTCTGGAACAATTGTGCCTTTAAAAGGGGTTAAAACAAGCAGGACATTGTTATATAAACGAAGCGACGGCATGGTTAGGTTATTTAAAGACCTGTTGGTTTTTTAAGTGAAAACTTCTTTTGCATCGTTGTGATTTGAAACTCGATGAAACAAAAAAGGGACAAACACATACACCTGCAGGATTTCGCCTGAGATGCTGTGTGGAGGGTTTCTCTAAAGAAACGAAGGAGAGAAAGTTCTGGGAAAGAAATAGGTGTGAGGGGTGGGCAGGAATCTGGTGGTAAGTGTATCTAGGCGTAATGGACTTATGAATTCACCCCTTCAACCACGGTGCAAGGCGAGAGATTCCGGCTGGAGAGGAAAAATGACCTCCCTCAACCAGTCTCTCTCGATCCTGCCCACCACACGGCAGATGAGCAGACGCTTCGGACAAGACCATCAGATCTGGACAAACCTCATCCCATGAACCCGGGCACCCCTGCTAAGTCACCGAACGTAGCGAACCACTTGGGGTGAACTATGGTAAAGGTGTAGGTTATCCAATAAATGGGTCCCAGGGCGGAGGTACCCATACCCGCCTCCCAAATTGTAATTATGAATAAGATAAAATAATCTGTCTCCTCTTTATACGGCGCTTCATAGTCTCAGGGTAGTGCTCTCTAGACAAATATTTTTTTTTACATTAACTCCATGAAGGAAGAAATACAAGTGTCCAGTTCACACTCGGTAGAAGTGAAACCTTCAGAAAACTAAAGTAGACAATAGCGGTGAGGCTAAGAAGTACCGCACAAAGAGGTGACCGATTACATCTAAATCTCTCGCTGGCTAAATCCTATGGATGTGTGGTTTTTCTCTTTTTAGAGTCGCTTTTTTGTTTCATCGATTTTTAAATCACAACAATGTTAAAGAAATTTTACTTCAAAAAATCCTCAGACCCAAATCCACCCCTGCTAATATCGACTCCAGATACTAATATCTACAGCCTTTATGTGGGACGAATATCTACAGCTCATATGTTGGACAAATATCTACGAACTTCAGAGTGAAGACTAATATCTACGGAGCTAAGGTCGGATAAATATCTATGACGGTCCGAGTGGTGACGAATATCTATGGAGCGTAGGTCGGACTAATAGCTACAGAGAGCAGCTGAGCACCTAACCTAACCTAACCTAACCTAACTAAACCTATACCAGTGCTGTAGATATTCTTCGACATCACCTTTTCGATAGATATTAGTCAGCAGTTTGAACTGTAGACATTCGTCCTCACTTTGGTTCTCATACATATTAGTTCGATTTGTTCAGTTTTTGGAATTCCTGTAGATATTAGTAGACGCCTTCCTAATATCCACTCAGGGTCCCCTATGGCAGAGGTGTTGATTTTCTAATAAAGGTTTACCAGAGCGGCGGTACCCATACCCGTCTCCAAAATTATCTCCGATATTATCATGCAATAATATTACAGTCGTATTTTTCTCTTCAATGGCGTTCTCAGTAGTTGCCGATCAAAAAGTCGTACAAAGTGTTAAAAGATCTTATAAATATTTTAGATCCAAATAGCTCTATTTGAATGCTTTCAAGACGAATGCTCAGAAAAGACATTCCGAATGAGGAGGTCCTTTGACTGAGAAAGGATTTATTCGCATAAAGATATCAAAAGATCTCACTAGCGTAGTGATTTTTCCACCCACTTCCTTCTCTTCCATTCCCTTCTTCTCGTGATAACAAGTATTTTTATTTGCCTGCACTATTTTTAATGTTCTTTATTACATTTCTTTCCAGATAATAACATTTTGTTAGAGAAAACGTAACATATTTATTTATCCCCATCAAACAACGAGTAATTAAGTAAAAATTAATGTGTTTTAATTTTTTTTATTTTAATAAAAAGACAAATAACTTTGTTTACATCATTTTTATTTGTACCTAATCAACATGTTTCGTAAACAATGTAACGTATATATGTTTTATCCTGATGAAGTAAACATTGTTTACGAAACATGTTGATAGTGTACAAATAAAAGTGATGTAAACAAAGTTATTTGTCTTTTTATTAAAATAAATAATGCCATCACAAAGGGAAAACCTTTCCGAAGAAGTTTTTTTTTCGAAATATTTTTTTTTTGCTGTTTTTTTTTATTTGTTTTTGTCGCTCGTAGGTATATGAATTATACGTAACTACGAGTTCTCTAAAGTAATTCATGTCGATTTAGCATTAGATATATTCTTTTTTATTATATTGATTTTATACTTTATTTATGTATTTTAAAATGTTCTTTTATTTACGTTTCACTGTTGTTTTACATGAAATTTGTATTCGATATGTAAAAGCCCAATAGGGCGTCAATAAATAATAAATAAATAAATTTGGGTTGGTTGGAAGAAATTGCTACCTTAAAATTAATAAGTGTAGTGTTTGTAAATATGTATGTAGTTTCAATATCTCTACAGATGTCGTTAGTTTTTTAACTTTTACTCCACACAAGAGGCCCCGAAGAAAACTATTTCCCTCGGGGCCTATGTCATATTTGGGGATGCTGTGTGGAGAAGTGAAATCTTTTTAGGGAAAGGAAACAGAGGAGATTCTGGTACGGAAAAAGGTAAAGGGGGTAGATAGGAATCTATAATCAATATATATTATGAAAGAAAGTCCAAAAAAACGTGCGGGCTGCAAAAACTCAGAAACGAATCCCGGTACGATCAAGGGAGTTATATGGTGCGGTAGATCTTTCTCCCACCTCCAAGATGAAGATTCCAATTTTTACCTAATAGGCATGCTTTATTAGATATAAGGGCTGGAAGTTTCGCCTCCTGAAAATTTCAAGAACAGTCTTCTGGAAAGTTCTAGAAGGTTCGATGAAATTTTAGAAAGTTCTGGAAGGAGTGGCGGAGTATGTCGGTGAGTTTAAGTGAGAATGTTCTGGATGGTTCTCTAATGTTCTAGAAAGTTATGGAGGGAGAAAGTTCTAGAAGCTTCCAGAAATGAGTGGCGGAGTGTGTCGGTGAGTCTAGAAGGTTCCAGAAAGTTCTAGAAGGTTCCATAAAGCTGAATAGGGAATCAGGAACATCATTTTAGAACATTCCAAAACACTCTCGAATATTGTCTTGAGTGAAGTCGGGTACTCCAGCTAGTGAATAATAAATCTGACACCAAGTCCTGGATTACCAGCCAAGACAGATTCAACATCAAAAATATTATCAAAACCAACTTAAAAGTATGTATTTTATCAATGGTACGATGATGATCGTCTGTCACTGTGAATGTAATATTGTGTTTTTATTAGTATTTTTATTATAAAATGCTAATGTTTTAAAGCGCCCGCTCTCAATACAGGCTTTGATAGTGAGACAGGCACAGGACAACACAAATTGTAAGCCTAGAAAAAAGATAAATAAAAAAAAAAACTAAAAAAAAACGTTGCTTAAAATGGCTTCTTTCTCAGATTTGAATGGCCAGTTACTTCCCCATCTTCCTTTCCTCTTCCCCTTGCCTTCTTACTACCTTCAGTCTCGTATCGTACTCCAAAAGTGCATCACCTCAAAACTAAATCAAAAAATATATTGGCAAAAAGCGATTATTGGACGAAATTCAAATTAATTCATGAAAATTGCATGATGTAACAGAAGAGAATTGGACATTTAACCAACGAAACAGTTCCCAATTTGAGAGGCAGGTTGGTACCGTTGTCCCCGGAATCATTCATTGGATAACCAAATAACACGTCTGCCATAGGTCATCCAAAGTGGTTTGCTACGTTTGATGATTTTGCAGGATTGCCCGGGTTCATGAGGTAAGGATTGCCTAAGTATTGGCTACGGATGCGTCTACTGTGTGGCGGGACGGATTTGGATAGACTTAGTGATGAGAAAGACCTTTTTACCTCTGCAGCACGACTCTCTCGACCCATCGACGTGTGCAAATTTTAAATGCTTTAAGCTTATGTAATGTCATGGCAAATAGAAGTTGCTTTATTATTCCTGCCATCGCATCGTTGCTACTATTAAACTCCGTGTACCGATAAGGAATACTAAACAAAATATAAGATTATTTTGCAACACATACACAACCAACTATCAATCACACTCACTTATCAATAGGATGCGTGATTTAGGCAACAAATTTAGTGGTATTGTAGATATATTCACTGATTCGCTTTATAATCTAAAATGCAATTTAAACCAACACTTTGTGGAATCGTGGGTATAATATATTTAACGATTTGATGTGTTATTGTAATGTTTTATATTATATTTTGTTCTACGTTATTGTCAAATATTATATTGTTTAAAATATTTCACGGTTTTACGCTATATTCTTTATGAACTACAGTATATTCTTAAAAAAATTCACTTTTATAACTTTTAGTATAAATTCTATTTGGTATTATTTTATAATCTATGCAAAAGCCCCTATAGGCGTACAACAACAATAATTACATTATTATTATTATCTTTTCTCGGAAGATTTTTTCAATGTTGATGAGTGTTTCAGGCTGATAATTATTGCTTATAATAATTGTTACCTTTTGTGCTATGCATAAAAATCTTGTCTTAAAGACGTTAGTTTATCAATTTAAAAAAAAATATGTATATTTGACAAGTTAAAGTATTTCACCAAAAAATGTGGACATAATTTGTCTCGACGCCACCTAGCGAGTGATTTAGCACTAACAATGTTTCTCTCACAAAAAATAAAGTTGGTTGTTTTCAGGTGGAAATATGTAATAAGCAGTAATTGTTGAATGAAGCACTAGTATATATTGAATTATTTGGCAAGTATAAGATAAGCCGCCATAGCTCAGTGGTAGAGCACCTGAACGGCAATCAGAAGGACACGGGTTCAAGTTCCGTTGGCGGCCAGTATCTTTTCTCGGAAGATTTTTTCAATGTAGATGAGTGTTTCAGGCTGATAATTAATGCTTATAATAATAAATTTCATCTCTTTCTCTGTAATATATAATTATTATGTTTTATATTTTATTATTTGTGTTATTTCACTAGTATGTAGCATCTACCCTAGTAACAACTAAACCTGGATTTACACTTTGAATTTTTTAAAATTGGAGTGTTAATAATATCTATGCACATAAAATGACAATTTCATTAATGGATTGTTAACATTCTGTAAATGTTTCTTACAATTACCGCTTCAGTAATAAACATATTGAAATTTTTAAACAACTGCTAAAAAACAATTAACCATGCTCGGTTGTTTATGAGCTGCGTGAAAGTTTAAATAAAGAAAATCGCCTTGCACCCCAGTGAAAGGGATAGATCATACGTCCGTCAATTCAATGATTCCCAGATTCGTACCCACCCCTCATACCTTTTTACTTCCCAGATCTTCTTCTCCTTCCTCTCTCCCTCTTCTCTCTCTCCACTCCCTCCTTTCTCTCCTTCCTCTTCTTTCTCTCCTTCGTCTCCTTCATCCTTTCCTGTCCCCCACTCCTTCCTCTCCTTCCTTTCCTTTAAAAAATCACTCCACACAGCATCTCAAAAGATTATTTTCCAAAGAAATTATTTTCCTCCGACAAATAAAATAAAATAAAATAAATAATCATCTCTTTAATTTCCTTAAAAAAATCCTACACATACATAGCATCTCCAAAGATGGCAAAACGATATTTTTTCTCAGGGCCTTTTGTGAGGAGCCAACATAAAAAAGTCCTCTCCTGCTGATCACAATTGGTTCAAAAATTTAAACATTCTTAGAATGGTGCTGAATGGCCGACGATAACAATTTCCGTTAAACAACCAAAATGTAAGTGTCAAAGAAGATCATTTGTCTCAATTTAGAGAAGTTTGAATTTTTCAATAAACAATACATTGTAAACTCATGATGACAGAGAAAGGGGCCTTTTTGGCCCGGAGCTCTGTATGTCAGTAAATAAAAAAGTCAAAAAAGGAAAAGTTTGAACTCACCGGTACTAGGAACCTCCTGACTTCAGCCAGTGCGTAAGCAATCCTGGCATGCGCTTCTGCGGGAGTAGCAAATGCACTGATCTCCACGTGCAAGTCCTCGGACAGATGCGAGAACTTGGCGTCTCCGCTGGTCCGCAATTCTTCTTCCTGTGGAGACAAATATCAAAACGACATTAAACTTTGGAATTTTGCGACACCGTTTTCTAATATTTAATTAAATTAAAACAAATGACTTTGTATAAAAACCACTATATAATCAATATTATCAACATGTTTCGAAAACTACGTTTTCTTCGTCAGGATAAGATTAATAAATTAAAAAACGAAGAACGAGTAGTTTTCAAAACATGTTGATATTATCGATTAAGCCATTTGTTTTCGTTTAATTAAAAATGACACCACAAAGTGTATTTGCTAAATTTGAAGAAGTCTTAATATTTAATTTGAAAATCTAATTTTATTCATTTGTTTCTTTGTTGCTGAAGATCGTGACCCCCATTCCAATTTCCCTGAAGGGCAAGGCTTCTCCATTCCACGCTGCACGGAGAGCCGATGATGCCAACTTTTCGGACAAAGTTGATGTTTGGTCACTCCAACGTTGTAAACGTAGTTTACCATATGACTTTTTTTTCTTACATTACGCAATCCTAACCTGTACCGGTATACAAGGACGGTATATCGCAGATCCCATAGAAAAGTGTTATTAAGTAAATGGTAAATTTTATGTGAGAGCGAAAATCAACATATTGTTTTAAGTTTCATAATTAAGCTTTTTTTTGACTACGGACACTTTTTTTAATAAATTTTACGTAAGGCATTATTGGTACCAGCAAATTATTTTCTTAATAAGTGTTTTATGTGGATTATTATGCCATATTTTGGATATAAAACACTTTTCTACTATTTTTTATAACTTAAATACGGTTTTCGCGGGATAGTACTATCACATTACTGTTCAGAGATACATTATAAAACCGGAAATTTTGACTTACGACTGTTTTCTAAGGGATGTGCGATATTTGTGACTATTTTGCTAGAAGGTAATCCAGAGTTTAGCTAATCTTTGACCCTGTAGTAACAGCATGGAAAAACTCAAACTGAACTCATACCAGTCACACATGTCATATCACGTTGAAGTGTCTTCTTTTAATTCAAACAAACTCCCCTTGGATTAACAATAATTTGTATGATCTTGCATCTATCCGGTTGATACTCCTCATTACCGTAAGTCTACTTTACTATTCCATTATTGCAGTTTTCTGTATTTATTTCAAATCAATCAATTTCAAGAAATCCGAGGAAAAAGTTTTAAATTGGTCTGTCGCTCGAGCGGTGTTTGAATATGTAGAACAAAACGAGGGACAATTATCTTATAGATATTATAAAGGCGAAAGTTTGTATGGATGAGTGTTATTCTTTCACGCAATAAACACCGAATAGAATTTAAAAATTCTTTCACTAATCGAAAGCTACATTATTTGCGAGTAACATAGGCTATATATATTGGTAAGCTCTGGCGTTATGAATAAGCTGTAGCGTTATACAATTATTTTTTATACGTTTTCTGTCCCTAACAAAATCGAGTTATTGCAAACGTCAAACAAATTGTTACCTTGGAAACAATGTTTTTTTTTTTTTTTAATTAGGCAATTCACCCTAAAAATAGTGCCTTGTTGGCGTCATATGTATATCTACCTATCTCTAAAAATGTTTATTGTCCGGACGAAAAGCATAGCGTTGCTATGTAATTATTTGACGTGGGCTGTCATTTTGTTATTTCTTTAGGTTACTCTGGATTCAAATATGAATAAAATACTAATTCCTACTCGAGGCGAAATCATCATAATAAATTAGGGGAGTAGGTACTTAAAATAAATTTCTATAATTTAAATATTTTCTAAAATAGAATTTTTATTTGCGAAATGTCATTCTCAAATTTTGAAATTTTCTGTTAAACAATAATTATTTTTTATTAGAAAAAAAAGCAAGAATAATAACAATTATGCCAATAATTATGCCAGTAATTCCCCACTAATACCATGCGAGCGAAGCCGCGGGTATAAAAGCTAGTTATTCATAAATTCAGGATGAAGTCTAAGATTCAAATACATTTCATTATTTCATCAACTGAGTATTAAAAATATCGAATTGCTTGTCTTCTTAAAATCAACCAAAATTATACATTAATGCACTAGCTATGATTTCCGCTTATAATGATGATTATAGGAGAATGATTAAATGTGCGGTTTTTAGATACCTGGTATTGTTTGCATCTCTTTTTTGTACATGGATAAACATTATTTATAAATTTAGGTTACGGTCTCGGGTTGTAAAAGGTTCGCCAGCATTTTGAGGGTGGTGTTAGCCAACTCGTTGGCTAATGGGAAAATAATAAAACATTTGGATTGTTAACTGATTGAACCAACCTTTTGTCTGTCCTTCATAGATCCTCTGCCTAAAACTGCCATCTTGCACATAGTGTCTTCCTGTAGTCTCTTTAAGGAGTTTCCTTTGGGTCCGAGGAGCTTGCCCACGAAGTTGAACTGGAACAAACGAAAAAGAGTGTTATTTAATTTGCTTGTTTTGATTTAAACAAAACCTTCTGACACACTTCCATAAGCCTATAAAATGTCTTTTATTGTAGTGGCACTTTATCGAAGGTGCCGACCAATTTTTTTACGTGTAGTGAAATGTGTTCTTGAAATTGTTTAATATCTTGGGAGTACCACAAGGTCTGTTTTCAGACCTACTCTTTTTTTATCTGGTAAAAGTTTAGAAATATTAAAAAAATAGATGATTTTCAAATGACGCGTTGATATACATTACTGGAGAAGTTTTTGAGCTCGTAATGAATCAATTATATGAAGATCTATATAATATACAGATACGGCTGAAGAAAAATAAACTAAAATTGAATACATAAAACAAAATTAATGAAAATTGGAAAACACCAACGAAAAAAGAAACATTGATAAACAGCGAAGCTTTGAAAGAAGTGTATGAAATTAAATATGTGGGAGTCATACTGGACTAAAATTGACTTTTTTTCTCAAAACATGATAAAATCATAACAAAAAATTGACAAAAAAATCTCCCTGTTGGGAAGATTAGGACGATTTCTAATCTAATCTAGAATAATTGTACACAATGCTATCATTATTGAACCACAAGTTGATTAATGTAGCAGTATTCTCTTCTTAGCCAACGATGGATTAATGAAACAAATTGATGACAATATGACAAAATGTGAAAATTATACTGAAGAAAAAAATGATATACATCATGGAAACGTTGAAGGAGTTAAAAATGTTGTCATTTAAACAAAATATTACTTTATTTTTAATCTACAAAATAATTAATGGTCGTACATCAAGTTAATTTCTAAGAAAAAATGGAAACCTGCAGCACAAACACATAAATGCGAAGAGGAAAAGAAGTGAATTAATACTCCCCTTCAGAAATAAAAACCAGAGGCAAAAGTCGAGTAATTAAGATATTTGGTGACCAAAGGATATAAAATTAGACAGAAATTACGAGAAAATATAAAAGAACATTTAAACTTATTTCGAGAATACGTTATTGAGTCATTCTAAAAAATGTTTTTAAATAACTTATGTACATATAAGAATTTTATTGTATTATGATATAGTCAACTAACCTGCTTAAAAATCACTAATAAATAAATCAAGTTTATAAAACCATCAAAAACCTTGTTACGAATTGAACGACAAATTATTACAAACCTAACTTTAGTGTTTTGTTCAACGTGTTCTTTATTTTGAACTTTTAATGTATCTGCTCCAATAATTGTCCTTTAAAGTATTTAATTTATTCTACGAGTAAAATATACATATAAAAAAAATTGTAAATAAGTTTTTGTATTTCAATGAGATACATTTTAGAAGAAATAAGAAATGTTAGCTTTGTGTACAGGATTTAATTTTTGTTTCGTGAACAATGGAGAGACAAAGAATTTACTGTTTAATTATGCGTTAGGTAGGAATTACCAGGCTGAAAACATTATATAAAGTCGTCTACAAAGTATGTTTTTAGTTAACGGGTTATTTCTTATTTTGCTTAAGTAAATATATACACAATTTTATCAAAGTGAGTAAAATTAAAATATATTTTCATTTTGTTCGGTAATGCGCGTTTTCATCCTGACAAAATATCCCCAACAAAATATCTTGTGGATAAAACATCCTCCAACAAAATATCTATTTTGTTAGTTCTATTTATTTATTTACGCCCTTTTTCGGGGTTTTACATATGAAATTTACAAATTACTCTGTGATTAAATAAAACATAAAAACTACATATTTGTTTTTCAAATAAATAAAATAGGTATATATTTCTGCCTCGGAAACAGTATTTTGTATTTGTTTAAAGATAAATTGAAGATGTCCACTGACTTGGAATAATTATTTCCCTTCATTAGTATTCTGGGCAAAGAGGAATATATATATAATAGTTAGTTTCAAAATTTCTGCACTGAAATAAATCCTGACTTATAGTATTACGTAGTGGGATCCGGAAGCTTATCAATTCAAGCAATGTCGGACTATCAACTAAATCATTTAGAATTTTATACAGAAATACCAAGTCAGTGAAAATTCTTCTGTCTGACAATTTTAGCATATTCAAATAGTATATTTGCGGCACGTTCCAGAGTGGAAGATACTCTCTGTATTGCCCTGGTGTAAGACCACCATTCAGAATTGAAACGTTGCTTGAAACGGCATTAGCCGTGTCTGGTGACCAGATCTGAACCCCACCTTCCCCACTTCCCATACTTCCCCACTTTCCTCTTCCCTATCTCCTTCCCCTCCCCACTACCCTCAGCCTCATAACATACCCCAATTGGGGATGCCGTAGTCTCACTGGCTTCAGACGGGAGAAGTTGGGACTCTTGTGAGGTATTCATGTAAAAAAAAAAAAATTAAAATTGTGTTGTACTTCAACATAATTGCTGGAATACCCATTTTAAAATTTAAAAAACATAAGCATTTGTTTTGTATTCTTTCAACAGCTTGTACATGTATATTATAATATGGGTTCCGGACAGGAGAATTGTACTCAAGTTGACTTCTAACAAAAGTAAAACATAATAGTTTAATCCTAGTAGATATTTTGTTAGGTGATTAAGAGTTCTTTGTAGATATTTTGTTAGGGGGTGATTCGTCCGTAGACTATTTTGTCGGAGGATATTTTGTCGCGGGATGAAAAGTCGCGGAATTATTTTGTTCAACGCAACAAGACGCGTAGTTGCGTCATTATGTTAATGCGTGCATGAAAAGCGCAAATTCCCAACAAAATACTAATATATTACCTCACAAACGGTTGTGTCCCAAATATATGACGCCGTAGATAAGGGAAATGCGATGTTTACGACGCGAATCTTTGTCTTAAACAACGAATTTTCCTCCGAGGCTGCTTTAAACTAAGATTTCTTCGCTTTACCCGAGAATTCTCTTGCAATGTTTTGTTTTTCGGGAATTTTCAAACACCTCCGTATGTATTTAACGCAGGGCATTATTATTTGAGCAGCCTTTCAGCGTATATTTCCCGAAAAGGCTATGAAATAGAATATTCCGGGTCCTGTTAAATCTTGAATGATTTCTGAAAACGTTTTCAGTTGAAATTTTAAATCCTGACTGAATTTTAACAATTTTCAGCAGTACCTCTTATCGTTAACGTTCCTCCCAGACGTGTTAATGTCCCCAGGAGACAGAATAGGTCCATAGGGAACACAAATAACTAGAAAGGCTTTTAGATTAGTAGCTACTTCAAAGCATGAATATCCTTTTTAATTTGTTTTTCATGAAATTTAATCACTTGGTACATGTCGCAGGCCAATCCTAAAATCGGAAAAATAATTATGGGCCTTGCCACATCACGATCTACCACCATTTCATGGTATGCCAATTATTCGACCTGTCTCCAATATACACACACCACTACTTAATCAAAATAATCAAAAAATTTCGAAACCAACGGTTTCTTAAATTAGAATTAATAAACAAAAAATAGACACACAATATTTGTATTTTTTCGTTTGTATATTTATATAAAAATTTTATAAATTTATACAATAATTAAATCAGTTTACAAAGTGATTTATTTTCATCAAATTTAAATGTCACCACAAAGTGAATTTACGATTATTGAAGAAGTACATAAAGTAAGAACTGATTTTTATTAAAGCTTAGGGAGGTTGAAGGAGAAGATATGTGAGAAAAGAAGTTTGTGAAATATTTTAATAAGCAGTCCTGTTTATAAAATCTAATTAAGAAATCATCTGCTTAAAACCCATTCGAAATAAGCTGATTACAAAACGAAGCTGTTTATAAAATGAAGCTGAACAAAAATGAAACTCGATTAAAATGAAGCTGATAATAAAATGAAGCTGATTACAAAATAAAGCTGATTACAAAATATAGCTGATTACAAAATGAAGCCGATTACAAAATGAAGCTGATTAAAAAATTAAGTTGATCACAAAATTAAGCTTTTTTTACATAAGCTCCACACAGATGGCCCTGTGGACGATAATTCCCCTCAGGGCCTATGTCATCTTTGAGGATGCTGTGAGGAGGTTATTTTTAGGGAAAGATAGGAGAGAAAATAGTGGAAAGAAAAAATGTATGAGGGATAGGTAGGAATCTGGGGTTCAGTGAATCTAGGAGTGACGGACGTATGAATCAATCCCTCCCCATGTAAGTATGGCGATGTTCCTAGAGAATCCTGCTGGAGAGGATAATAAAATGAAGCTGTTTACAAATTGAAGTTGATTACAAAATGAAGCTTATAATAAAATGAAGCTGATTAAAAAATGAAGCAGGAAGCAGTTTACTTGCGAAATTTTCGCCCTTACTATAGTTTCCTCCCAACATAATTAATTTATGATTTAGTTTTTTTTTTTAATTATGAATCAGAACATGAAACCTTCTAGCACCTTCAATATTCTACGGTTCGAATCAAAAGTTGAAATTTTACGCAAGTTCCCCCGCCTTACTCTAGGATAAGGCTGAAAGGGATGTATGTACTTACAATTTTAATGCCTCCAGCCTATCTACTCCCCCCCATTCCTCTCCCCAGGACATAGCACCTTCAGCAGGGATCCAGGGGCTGGCTGTAGAGTGCGAGCATTACGAATTCATCGACAAGGGATGATGAGGTGTTTTATTCCTGAATGGTTTTATTTTCGGGGATGTTTTTCGGTTTCGATCGCGAGGGGTGAAAGGAGGTATTGGAATTTTAAAATAATGTAAATAGTTGTAAAAAGAGGATTTTTAAAAGCGTAATTGATAATTTAAAATTGAATAAAGCTAGCCAAATTTGTTGAGACATTTTTTATTAATTAATGGTAATTGAATTTGGGAAAAAATGTTGACCATAAACGTTGTAGTGGAACTCGCGCCCAAAAAAGGATATTTCTAATTTAATAGTACTTTAAATCGAAATCAAAATTTCCTCCGAGATAAAGTTTAAATAATATTTAATATTTCATGACTTGGCATATTTTTGTGAATGAATTAATTATTAAAAAAAATCTTACTCCGGAAATTGATATAAAAAAATGGACATTGAAAAAAAGCGTTTTTTGTACCGAATTCTTCAATTTACTTGCTATAAATTTATTTTTCAAAGTAAATCTGTGGTTAATAATTTTAAATAAACCCATTCAAATGCTTTTCCTAACAATTAAATCTTTTTGTAACAACTCATAGAAGTCCCATAATAATTGTTGTGTCTCCCTTACTATCATAGTGCGAAATATGTAAATGGTGTTAGAAAGAAAAAACAACACGCTTTATATTTATCCAAAACTTAAAGTTAACCAAAAAATAGTTAAAATAATTCAAATGTAGAACATCAAAGCTTCTGACAGCAATTTGAAAAATGTTTATGACTCCTTGTAAATTTTTTCTTCATAATTTTTTTATGAAACTACGAAAAAATGTTGTTTCAACAATGTTCATAATATTTATCTATTGAAATAGGTGTGGGTTTTTCTTTTTTTCGTGGTCAGAAATTTTAGTTAGAAAAGATATGAGGTGAGTTTTACAAAAAATAAATTTAATTCAATAAAAATTCTATAATTCCACAATTATAAATTTACTACTAGTAATAACACTTAAAAGCATACTTCATCTACTTTCAAAAACAGTTTTTAGTTTTTGGATGCGCTCAGAAATATGCTCTTTATTTCGATTTTATCGCAAAGCGGACCTTGATAGAATATGCCGAAGTCCTGAGGGGTTAAGAAGAAATATATACATAGCCCACAATTTAACCTGACATAACCTATTTAACCAGATTTTTTTTCATCACTTTTCAAAGAAGCGATAAAGCGCCACTTTGTTGATTTGTCCAGTTACCAAATTTATTTATAAAGTCTGTTGAATTATTTGCTGCTCCATTCCTTATATTATTCCGGCCAAGTTGTAAAAGTTAGATAAATAAACAAGACGGAATTAATTCGGACCACACAGTGCGCTAAAACATTCAACGGTCGTAAATAGTCTGACACTTTTTACATCTCCCAATTCACCCTCTACTCCTCCCGTATACCCCGGTGTAAAAAGGCATGAATCATTCAGCAGTAGAAGCAGTGGCGGTCTTTCCCTCAGGTCAATTGGTAAAAAACCTCCCAAAATTATAATGCGACAGTAAAACACATGTATTATAAAATATACTGTATTATTTTCATTTAAACATTTGCCACACACAGATATAAAAGATAAAAGATCATCGCACGCCCAATATCGCTCTCCATATAATCCCATCAGACCTGTCACACCTCAACAGTTTATGCACAGATCAACCATAGACAATACAGATCTTACGCCGCAATCGCTCCTATTAAATATGCGAAAAGTTATGCGACTCCCTCTCAATCGAAAACAGGAGATGGGGTCATTTTAATTACGGAGCTGTCTAAAAGGGCGGATGACAGATGTCAAGTTGACAGATTCAGTACAAAGAAATGGAATTTCGTGGTAGCTCTATAATTCATCTGACCCCCCCTCCTAACATACGAAGAAATATTTGATACAACACATAAGCGCTCGCGGTTTAACAGATATCTCCTCGCGCTTTTATATCTGTGTGTGTCACCTACATTAATTTAAATATTATACAAATCAAAACAACTGGTTTTATTCTAATGTATTTGAAATGCACCGCGAAATCGACATCTAACGTCTTAAATTGAAGCTTTCTTTCCAACGCACTATGACTGGCTGGGTCAATTGATCAAATGTCCCGATATCTTGTCTTCTGTCCCTTTACACACCATACAATAAACGAGATGGCACCATGTCGCCTAGTAAAAATGTTTTCGGATTCTGAAGACAGTTTTGGTCATTGCCATGAGTGAGAGAGCATGATGAATATTATGCGTTTGAAAGAGATGGTTTGATAAACGTGGGTTTATTTTATATATTGTACGCTTGTCGCATGAAATAAATTACTACATTATTAATTTGATTCTCAAACTCGTGAGGTACCTACAAATGAATATTATAATAATTAGATTTTTTAACATAATATCATTTTTTTAATGACTTTCCACTTCTGGACCCCTAGAGCCACCTCTGAGTAGAAGAAGGCTGTATTTCCCGTTTAGACGGGCGCAGGAACGGCTAGGAACTGTAAGGTTGTATGTACTAAAGAAAGATGCCTGTCCATGTCCAGTGACCAAGTATTGAATTTTATAATTCACAAGCAGCAGTGGAGGTTCTTCCCGGAGGAATGATGGGAGACAACCCACACCACATATTCCCGAAATCCACTAAAAGAAAAATAAACAGTCGATTCTTTGTCTTCACCAAAAATAATTCATTAGTTTAGTCAGTAAAATTGAAAATAATTACCATTATTTGTTTTATTTTTGTCAGTTTTGGTCCTTTAATAATGTAATGTTGTTATTTAAATTTTTTTTAACATAAAAAATATAGGTCATTTCGAAAAATAAAATTAATTTAAATCATCGCTCCAGTTTAATAAAACTTCCATAAAAGTAAAGTTATTTAATAACATAAATGACTTGTGCGTGTGTAAATAAATATCAAATTCGAGAAATTAATGTTTAAATTGTTCAAAAATGAATCCAAAATGTAAGATTTTATCGACAAAAAACCTCAGTTTTCTTCCAAATTCAACAAATTAAAATACAGATTTTTTTTAAATTTCTCTACATTTTTATTAAAATGCTTTGGCCAAGCTATTTTTTTTAAATTTTTCCGTGTTTGAAACTTAAAATATGGCAATTTTTAAATACTTACTATTTTTTTCATTTTTTAATAAGTAATGTTTTCACATGCACGGTCGTTTATCAAATGAACAAAATTTCACGACGTTTAAGGTAAGGTATTATTTATTTATTTTATTTTCTAATTAAATATTTAATTTATTTTATTTTAATTTCTATTATTTATCTTGAATTATATTGTGGGCGTTGAATTAGAAATTTAATTTAATTATTTTGTTATGGAATTTAATACAATTGTATTTATTTAATTTTAATTTTATTTTATTTTCTTTTTTATATTGGAGGCACTGCTGAATACCAGCTGCTTTCCAGGAGAAATCCTCAATTGTAGCAGAGCAGTGACCTTTTTATCAATAGAATCAATGATAAAAGAAAAAAATGTATCTTTATTTAAAAAAAATATCTATTAGTGAATAAAAAAATTAAAAAAGGTTGTATGTACTTAAAAAAATTATAATAATTTGTACTCATTAATCCTAAATGAAAAGTAATGTTTTTAAAATGAATAAATAAAAATTTCAGCGAAGCACATGAAATGTTTAAATACGAGCATCAACATTAAACTTGCAAGTCTACAAAATCCCATCATAATAAATTCACTTCTTTTACCTGCAACATCAGGACGAACCCCCCCTTCGCTTGTCCGACCATCTTTACACCCAATTAAACAATACAGCCTTCTCCACAACCCACCCACAGTCCTACCCTTCTCTGATTCTGTCTTGATACATTACATATTGAAAACTATAAATTACATGAAGACATTCGGCGTGGCTACCTGGCATTTCAGCCAAAAGGGAAAAAACTACCCTTAACATTTTCCTAAGGTTTTAGTACTTGATAGTTCGGGAATAAATGGCACTGCGCATTTTCACAAATTGAAAAGTAGAAAAATACATGAAAATTTTATCCACGTGAAATATAACCTCGGAATCGTCCTAGCTTGGGAAATAAAACTTTACTTGAGAGGGTGTAAACATACTTTGATAAATAGGGGATGATTGTTTTTTAACGAGTTGTTTTAATATGTCATTAATTTATGGGATATTTTTTCGTGTTGTGATACTTTTCCATCTTTAAATGATGTTTCGAACAGCGTTACAGTGTCCGCCGTCAGGGCAGATGTGTTGCTCATGCCGATGTGTGTGTTTATGTATGTAGAAGTGATACCATTATTTGATTTTTTTTTGCATTAGCTCCACACGGAAATCTCAGGGGATGCTATGTAAGCGGCTTTTTAAGGAAAAGAAGAAGAGGACTTTCTGGGAAGGAAATACGTAAGAGGGGTAGGTAAAAATCTGGGGGTCAGTGTGTTCAGGAGTGACGTACGTAAGAATCCATCCCTCCAACTGCGGTGCAAGACGATGGGTCGAGGGATTCCGGCTGAAGAGGTCAAAAAACCTCCTCAACCAGTCTCTCTCGATCTTCGGACCACGCAGAAGGTGGACAGATACATCCGTCACCAAGACTTGAACAAACCTCATCCCATGAACGCGGGCACCTCTGCCAAGTCACCAAACGTAGCGAACCTCCTGGGGTGACCTACAGTAGAGGTGTTTGTTATCGAATAAATGGTTCCCCGGGCAGCGGTACCCATACCTGCCTCCAAAAATGCAATTTTTTCATAATATTCAATTATTTTGTATATATTTTAACATAGTAGTCTTCGGGTCACATGGTCTCGTTGCCGAGTTGTGCCGAAAGTGACCGAAGGTAGGTTTAAGAACTCATTAGGTTCCAAGAGCTCTCCAGATCAGAACTAGCCTTCGGTCTGAAAGAAGTTTGTCTTCAGAATTATTATCATATTTACAATACGTAGATAACTTGTGTTATAAATAACCTTTCAATAAGCATCCATTTATAAATACTGGAAAATACAGGGCCCAGTAGGTATGATATTTGATATTTAGAAGTCAAGATACTGAGGATATAACACGGCTGTCACTTCGAAGACTGGCAAAGCACTGATCTTGTAACTTCACATAACACTAGGAGTGGATAAGAATCAGGAAAATGACTAGAATACTCGATAGAGAACACAACTGACGATCGATATACTCGTAAGTACATATATAAAAATTGTAGATTTTTGTGTTGTTTCTTGACAGTCTTAAAGATCCAAGTTTTATTATTATTTAAACATATTTTTTTGGTTCTAAAGACTTGTATTTGACTGGTTCTAAAAAAGGAAATTGGGAAAAAGATATCTTTTTAGGGAAGGATTCGGCAAAATCTTTCCCGAAAAACTGCAGTCACTATTTATAACTCAATTATTGCTCCACACTTTAAATAATTTACACGCTTTTAAACTATCCCTTTCCTGTGTAACGAACGAGAACAAAATATGTTTGAAATTCTCCAAAACAGGGTAATGAGAATAATAAATTTTCAAAAGTAAACAAAATATTAATGGAACTAAATTGGCTAACCGTGAAACAAATGCTGACCTTGAACACAATGATATTTATCCATAAAATAGTTAACAACCTATTAACAAAATACTTCTCAAAAAATATTATATACAACAAGGACATTCACAGACATAACACAAGGACGGGCAAGGAAATCAGGCTACAAAAAGGACAAAGAATAGTTTACTGTACAAAGCGATGAAGTTATATGTATAACACGCTACAAGAAACTTTAATGTCCACACCAATTGGAAAGTTCAAGTTGTATTATAAGAGCTACGTAAAACTAGAAAAAATATAGTTTGCGATATGAAAATATATAATTAATTAGCAATTTGTAAACTTAAATATACAATTAACTAAAATAAAAATAATAAGTTTAAAATAAAATTCTGTTATCGATGATAATTAAGCATTGAAGATTTGGTCATGTCGGAAATTGAAATATGTAGTGTGTATTAGATAATAAAAACGTTTTTGTCTTCAAGAAAATGTGTTGCCATCCTACCTAACATTGCTGCTTACTATATCTTCAAGATGTCTCATTATTCTACGAAAAACTTCAAAGGATTTTACCTTTTGTTTAGCACTTAATATTTTAGGTTCGTATAATTATATTCAGTATTCTACTTGGCGTCGAGAATGCTAAGAATTTTGCTAAGGAATTCTAAGAATTGTTGCTGTACCGTGAAGTTCATTTAGCCTTAATGTAGATTGGTGCGTAGCATTATGGAAAGTGACTCCGTCACTTGGGACAAATGAATTTTACGTAAATATTTTAAAGAGGAGGATGAGCACCACAGCTCGTTTCAAAAAGTCACGAAACCTATGAAAAAAACGGTTTTACTATTTAAAGTGGACAATTGATGTTATAGTGTGTTAAGTGACGTACTTGATTTACTTTAACCAGTGATTTCTGAGATTATTTGAAGTAAAAAATGTAAATAAAATTTTGGTCATCGGTGACTTTTTTGGAGACGATTATTTTTTGTTCAAAAATTTTTTCTTCAAAAACAAACTAAAATGAATTTCTTCCGCATGTCGTTGACCAGTGTCAATCAGCCTCCAACTGCAACACCTACTTTTTTATGTTTTTGTGAAAAAAAAAGTAAAAAATGTCACAAGAGACAAAAATTTCATTTCCATTTTTTACTCCACATAATGTCAGAAATCACTGGTTAAAGTCAAGTACGTTCCTTAACACACTGTATAACATCAATTGCCCACTTTAACGACATTTAAAAAAAAGTTAGTTCCGCACTGGAGGCCCTGATGAAAAAAACCCTCATTTTAATTTATTTTATTTTATTTATTAACAGAAACAAACAGTACATTATTTACATTGGTGAAAAAAGTTTACAGTTAATAAGTATATTTCAAGTTAGGTACCTATAATATGTTTCATTGAAGTATCTTGTTTATATTAAATTTTTACCGGGTGATGTGCGTTGTGGGAGGGTGTGTGTGTGTGTGTGAGTTTGAGTGTCTGTATGTATGTGTGTAAGTATGCGCATTAAACTATATGATTGACATGATGCTCTTTTTAAATTTGGGCAGTGAATCGGAGAAAATGTCGAAGTTATAATTTAGATTAATATTATTGAATACATGAAGAGCACGATTGATTGGCGAATTAGTTGCTGCATTAGTCTTGTAATTAAGCGTGTGGAATAGTTCTGTATGGCGTGTACGTCTTAATGGTATGTTAAAATTAATTAGGGAAAGTAGTTCGGTACAATCGATGTTATTATTTAAAATTTTGTGTATAAATTTCAAATCAGCAATTACTCGTCTTTGTTGTAAAGTTTGAAATGTGCATTCATAATTATTGTTGAATTTGAATTTAAGATATTTTATAAATTTGTTTTGAATATGTTCTATGCTATCTATGTATAATTTGTACTGCGGGTTCCAAATTGGCGAGGCATATTCCAGTATACTTCTGACTAATGCAAAATATAACATAACTACTGTGCGCGGGTTACTGAACACTTTACTTATACGAAGAACAGAACCAAGCATTTTATATGACCTGTGAAATACTAAGAGTGTAATACTAAGAGTGTAATACTAAGAGTGTAATACTAAGAGTGATAGGGGTAGCAAATGTAAAATCTTGCAATATCCAGTGTTTTAAATATAATTTCCTCTACTTGCAAAGTCGTATCTTCTCCAAGCATAAACTTTCTAATTAAAGTGTGTTTATCGGAAGTGACCTGCCAGGTTATTATGTTTTCTGTGTGTATTTGTAAAAAATAAAATTAGATACAGCAAGAAATGTATTAAATATTGATTCGGCCTTGCTTACGTAATATTTATAGGATTTGTAAGCATTTGCAAAGACTTGTGGAGAGGAAATGTTAATAAAATCCTGCAATTACTCCACATATTTAATCTTCCCATTCTTCAATGTCACCATGACCGATATAAGAAAAAATAAGCTCAGTAGTCGGTGTAAATTAATATCTGGGACAGGGCGAACTTTCAACGACTGTGGAAAAAATATTGTAAAGAATTCATATTGTGAAGTAAAGCATTCAGAACTTGGAGACGTATGGCCCCGACTGCTACGGGTGAGTCATTGTTCCTATACTCCAATCTGGGCTTATCTTATGTTCCAGAAGCCCAGATTTAAACCAATTACTAATACTGTCTATCATGTTTGGCGAATGCACACAAACTAAATCATCCCATGTTACCATAGTGATTGATGTAGTTTTGGGACTGGTTCTTCGAATGTGTGGCAAAGGGCTTGGCTTGGTTCTGCAGCACCTTAAAACACCAGGAGCCGCAGTTTCGCGATACCTTGTGTTGAGATACAGGCTTCAGCATCTGAGTGATGGAATTTGGCGATAGCATACCTGTACTCCATAATATCCAATATACCCATTAATGATGCCTCCAGGCGGTGTTTAATTGCAATTTTGGAATAGATTAATTTGATTGACGGGGTAATTATTTTGATGTATGCGGAGTTTGATGTTTGACATTCCGATGTGGTGGGTGGGGGTGTAAAGGGTGAACTGATTGCCAGGTTTAAGGGTGAGACTTACGTCGTTATAAATCACGAAAAAGCCAGAAAGTCGTTGATTAAACTAATTACAGTAGACTGTCATAACGCAGTTATAATATTTTCCTGACGAATGAAGGGTGTTTCCGAAACCGATAGTGTTAATAAAATTAAAGTGGTCTACAACAAAATTATGTGTTTTTATTGTAAATTAGCTGACCCGGCGAACTTCGTACCGCCTCAGAATCAATGACTGTTGTGTTAAATTATCAGCTGAATTAATTCAGTTTTTTTATTAAGTTAAAAATTACACAATGAAGCAATTATCGATGCGCAACTGCCCGTGTTTTGTTTTTGTCAGTATCAGAGATGGCGTTGTACGTATTTATATTTTTTGTGATTTTATGATTTTTCCACTTACAGGAATTGCGTTTCATTTTGTTTATACATGTCAGGGAGATTTATTATAATTATTGTAATTTTTCTATGGAGGGATGCAGACATACGTTCACCGTTTGTCTCATTTTCGACCGTTGACATTAAGTGTGTATGAAAGAAAGGCAATATTATAAAGAACAAAAGCAAAACAATCAGCACATTGGCATTTGACATTTTTGATTTTTGGAATTCACTCACTATTCAATATTATACTTATCACAATATTGCTGCACCTCTTTCAAAAGATGAAAATTCACTCCATACAAAATTTATGAGAAAAAGAATTTTCTTCATAATTTTTTTTACGGTGGCCAGAGGTAGTTCCAATTTTGAAGAAAAGTTCATCAGTAATTTATGCATTACGCAGGGATGTTTCACATTTTTTACCAACTTACCCATACACAAACAACCGAAATCAGTGTCGTTAATAAGAATTTCAGATTCCAAAAAAATACTAAGCACTATTTTATACATATCTTGCGAAATGTACAAAGAGTAGTAAAATTCCTCCCAAAATAGAGTTAAACTATATGGAATTTCTTGGCGTAATGGCAAGTTTAGCTGGAACGGGCTGCTAAGTCTCTAAGAAGTACAGATTACGGGCTAAATGGAAACAAAAAGAGATTAACGCAAGAAGATCAGAGAAGCTGTGACGTTAATGCAGGTTGGATTAGTTACTTACAAAAAGCCTCCTGATAGATTAGTATGGTTAATTAAAATCATCTAAAACAAGTAATTACTGAATATAAAAAAAATATATGTAGGTACAGCTTGAATTGAACATAGCTTTGTTTAAGTAATAAAACTGAGACAAAATTTGTATAGTTCCCGTAAGTACTTAGTATAGGCCTCTTACGCTATCTTCTGTTTTACCACATTTTTATTATAAATTCACTTGTTTTATGGACATTATTTTGTAGAAAATAAAATATTCAATTCCTTCAACATTTCCTTGATTTTCATGTATCTTTTTGTCTTCGGTTTATTTGTATTCAATTTTATTTAATTGTTTTGTTTATATTCAATATATTATTTTGGTCTTTATTTAATTGATTCATTATTAGCTCATACATTTTTACGGTTTTGCTTATCAACACATCGTCAGCTAATAATTATTATTTCTTAATATTTTAAAACTTTTATCATATTACTTAATGGACATTGTAAATGTAATAGATCCAAGAAGAGACCCTTGTGGTACTCCCAAATTATTATTCATTGGTTCGGAGACTTCCTCATACTTTTTGGTTTGATATCCATTACTTTAGAACGTTTCGATATTTTTGTTTTATTTCATTTGTGGGGAGTTTTTAATGAGACATCCAGAGAAGTACAAGATCCTGCATCTCATAATGCAGGGAAAGATTGACGGACGTCGGGGCCTTGGAAAAAGGAGAACTTCATGGCTGAAAAACCTGAGACACTGGTTTAGCCAGTCTACTGTAGATCTAGTTTTGTGTATACAGTGCACTGTAGGCCCTGTTCCGGGCCGTAGTTAACAAAGTCTGCAAAGTCAATATGACAGCCAAAGTGCGTTGAACGGACAGGGCACGAGAAGAAGAAGTGAAGAGTTTTTTTTAATAACTATAGTTTCGAAAAAGTCTAGGAAAACCGCGATCACATATTTGTTTTTATCAGAATCTTGTTATAGCATCCCGTATTATAATAATGTCATTTGCTTCTTTAACCCTTTTCTCTACGTCCTTATGTAAATTACTGAATAAATATATCTAGCATCACCAACTAAATTTGACACAAGTCTAGCATCGTCTTAGATAATTCAACCTCTATCTTTACAAGAATCTTGTAATAACTTACCAGTGTAACTAAATACGTTAAGTGAGAGTCGGGGTCAGAATATCCAGCGCGTCTTATTATAGAGAATAAAGGGAAAGTTTGTACCGGTGTAATCTAACGATGGTCACAAAAGCAGCTCCGAGATAAACTTGGTTTGGTAAAGTCAACAAAGGCCTTGCGGCAGAGCTTTGCTTCAGATATCAGATATCAAATAGTTAATGTCTGGGAAACTGTGTTCCAGGTGTGGAATGGTCCAGGGATGATTGTGGTTGGCCCGATCATTTTGACCCGATCACGCACCATCAATGAAAGATCGGGTCATTTTTTCAAAAAAGATTTGATTATTTGATCGATGAGCCATCTACTATTCTACGATATCAAGCATTAATTTCTATTTTGTATTTCCTAAATAATATTTCATATAATTAACGTTTTGCATAGAGTTACCGAATTTAATTTAATTTTACATAAATAATTTACATTTAAGTCTTCATTTATTATTTTCGCATGAAATAAGGGATCAAAGAATTTGGATATAAAAGATCTTATGAAATAAGAGCAAATAGTTCTTGTGATCAATTTTTGGGATGTTTTGCCGTGTTTCCTCTTTCTGTCGTATTGAAATCTTTCATTACTTTGGATTTGTTATTGATATCTTGGGAAGGCCCAAAACGAATCAAGCACGCTTAATTACGGAGGCAGATGAAATCCGGAAAAAACCGTATTAATAGAGAAGAAAGAGTTTAATAACTAATCATAATGACGAAGCTGAATGGGGCAGGCAGACTTAGCTATAAAAGCGCCGGCGTAATTTGGTTTGGCCTATTTCAGCATATCGCTGGCTATATATTCCCATTGAGAATGTACGGCGAGCGATATGTCGAAATACGTACGCCAAGCTAAATAAAGCTGGTGCTTTTATAGCTGAAATAGTTCTTAGTATCTGACACTTAACGGCTACACCAAAACTAAACTCCGGAAACCACAATAATTTTTATAATTATTATATTCAAATATCAGCCCTAAAAGGATTAACAATGTGTTTTTTTACATTAGCTCCACACAGGATGCCCTGAGGATAAAGAAAAAAATCATCAGAGCCTATTTTATCTTTGGGGATGCTGTGTGGAGAGTCATTTTAGGGAAAGGCAGGAGAGGAAGATCTTGGAAAAAGGTGAGAGCGTGGGCAGGAATCAGAGGGGGTCAATGTTTCTAGGAGTGACGGACGTATGAATTCATCTCTTCCACTGCGGCGCAAGACCAAGAGGCTCCGGCTGGAGAGGTCTAAGTTGGGTCTAAACCAGACTTTCTTAATTCGGCCTGCTATGCATTGCCCGCCAAGACTTATCCCATGAACGCGGGCACCCCAGCTGAGTCACTAAACGTAGCGAAACACTAATGGTTACCTAAGGCAGAGGTGTTGGTACCCATACCCGACTCCTAAATTGAGAACTAGAGGAAAAAACATGAAATTACGTGAGATGAAATGAATACAATTTTATTAATGTCGAGTAGTTAAGAGGCCGGTATTCGAATTTCTACCGATTTCTTGCAAACCTCCCTTAAACATTTGAAGTTTTTAAGCTCTAAAAAAAATATATGTTTTTCTTGAATATAATATCCAGACATTATTCGCACCCAAACGCAAATTATATAAAATTCCCTCAATGGAAAAAAATCGCAAAGTATGCTACAAAAATTGTCATAAACACGTTTGTTTCAGTTATTTTACAAGTTATATGTATGAAAAAATTCACAGCGTTTCTTTAAATTCTGTTTCAGACAATTATTGTAAGATTTTTGCTCTATTTTAAACGAGTGGTGTTTTATTAAAGATTTTCACGATTTTATCGTTGTAAATGTTAGCGCGCTCTTCTAACATTCGTAATTTCATATCTCTCCGTCTTCTTCTTTTTGGGGCCGGGAACTGAGCAATTTTTAGAGAAAGGAAGTAGAGGAAGTTCTGGGAAGGAAAAATGTATGAAGGGTGGGTAGGAATTTGAGGGTCAATGTTTCCAGGAGTGATGGACGTATAAATCCGTGTCTCCCACTGAGGCACAAGGCAGAGAGAGTCCGGCAGGAGAGGTCTAGGTTAGGTCTTCTTCAATCAGTATCTCAAGACCTAGAAAAATCTCATCTAAGAAACACGGGCATCCCTAAAAGTCACTAAGCGAACCACTTTTTTATTTATTTTTATTTTTATATTGAATACCGCACAAGAGTCTCAACTGCTTCCGTCTGAAGCCAGTGAGACTATGGCATTCCCAATTGTGGTATGTTGTGAGGCTGAGGGTAGTGGAGAGGGGAAGGAGATAGGGAAGAGGAAGGTGGGGAAGTACCTGGCTATTCAGATCTGATCACCAAACACGGCTAATGCCATTTCAAGCAACGTATCAATTCTGAATGGTGGTCTTACACCAGGGCGATACGGAGAGTATTTTCCACTCTGGAACATGCCGCAAATATACTATATATTATTTTAAATGAATAAATTGTGAAATAACACAAATTAATCAAATAAAATTAATTTGCCATGCCGGGATTCGATCCCGCGATCTTCGGTGTGCGAGTCAAGCGTCTTACTGCTGCGCTACGCCGGCCGACTTTGGTGACCTAAGGCATCAACACATCTGGTTATCCAATAAATGGTTCCCTGGCTGGCGGTCCCCTCACCCGTCTCCCAAGTTGAGGACAAGACGTAAAGAGCTGTAGGAAAATAACATGAATTGAGGTGAGATTATGACGCAGAAATTAATAATATTTTATTCAAATATAGTATCAACTTAACGAATGATTACATTTTGAATTATTAATAGTTAGTTTAAGGGATCAATTATTGATTGTGTATTATACGCAGTGCCAATTTATAAGTTCGTAATACATTATTATGATAGAGTCTAAAAGCAAATAACATATTACACACAAAGCATTTGAATTCAGGATAATTGGCTCACTAAGGACTGATTGCTAACGATATTTGAACCAAATTAATACTATTCTGTTCGTTTCATGTTATGACAGTAACAAAGAGAATAATAATTAGTTATGTAGATGATACGATAACGGTTAAGGGATAACGACAAAATATCCTACGGACAAAACATCCCCCAACAAAATATCTGCTAAAATTAACATGTTAACGTAACCTAACCTAACATAACAAAAAATGGGACAAACGTACTACAGACATCCTAATAAAGACAATAATAAAATGGGACGAAAATAATACAGACATCCTGTAAAGTTAGGTTTTAGTAGATATTTGGTTGGAGGATGTATTTTTCCGTAGCACCAAAAAAATATCTACTAAAACATAAGCTATTAATTGTTTTTGTGTTTAATTCGTAGAACTCCATTTTAATTTTTAGAAATTTAATTAAATTTAAATTTGATATGTTAATATCGAGTTCTGCAAGTATTTAAGAAAGTATTTTAGTTACAGCTGTTTCGACTTGTAAGGTCATTTTCAAACTGTGGTGAAGCCACGTACGGACGACTTATTTATAACATTTCAAATGTCAATTTATTTATTTAATAAATCAATTTTGACACCTTCATAAATTGACATTTGAAATGTTATAAATAAGTCGTCCGTACGTGGCTTCACCACAGTTTGAAAATGACCTTACAAGTCGAAACAGCTGTAACTAAAATACTTTCTTAAATACTTGCAGAACTCGATATTAACATATCAAATTTAAATTTAATTAAATTTCTAAAAAAAAAAAAAAAAAAAAAAAAAAAAAACATAAGCTAACTTAACCCAACCTAACAAAAAAACGGAACAAAAATAATACAGACATCCTGTAAAGACAATAAATTATTTATTAAATGAAAAAACACACTTTGTAAAACACAATTAATTTTTTTTTTAAATATTTAACAGCCAACCAGGTTTCGTTTAGCTCAAGCTTCGTCAGGGCTTATTATATCAACTAAAGATAAGTACATACAGACACATATATAAAAGAAATTAAAAGAATGAGTGAAAGAGATAGCAATAGAATAGGCGACACCCTATTGGTGCCAGAAAGAGATATAAATAGAAAAGAGGGAAACAAAATTATTGCAGGATGGGTAGTAGTGGGGGGGGGGGGGGGAGGGGGCGGGGAGGAGGGGGGGTTTAGGGGTTTCAGAAGACGTTAACGGAATAAATTAAATATGGGACTATCAGTTAAATTGATTTGGTTATTAATAATGTTTGATCTATTATTGAACGCTCTTTTGTTTTCGAGGACTTCTAGATTGATAATTAACTAATTCCAAATACATTTTTATGTACTACTTTAGTCCCGGAGGTTTTATCGAATGAGTGGTTAGTTTCTAGTAAATGGTTCGCGAATTCTGAAAAAGCATTATTATATAAGTTCTTTAATTCTTATGTCTACGTTCCGGGCCATTTTTCCGATATAAAAAGCTTGACCTAAGAGAAACCTGGTCGGTTGTTAAATATTAATTCAAATAAAAAATGGTATTTTGGAAAGTGTGTTTTTTCATTTAATATAATAATGTCACACCACAAAGTATTTGTTTCCTTCGATAAAACTATTAATTGTTAATATTTAATTAAACGAAGACAAAATTAGCGAAATTTTTCTCCGCGTTTGAATCTTAAAATATGGCAATTTTTTAAAACTAAAGTATATTTCAAATACACAAATCTAAAAAATAATTTTATCTAGTTTTTATAAATATATATATTTGGTATTTGTTATTACGACACCTTCAAAAATAAGAAATGCCTATGGAACATTCAAAATACTTTGAAAAAATTCCAAATTTTGTTCAGATGTCATTAACCAAACAGTCGTACACATGATATAAACTACCCTCTCAGGCTGTGTAAACAATGTATATTTCTTTCCAAGAGCAATTTTTTAATTAGTAATGTTTTCACATCCGCGACCGTTTATCAATTGAATAAAATTTTCTGGGGATTTTTTTTGTAAGGCTGCAATAGAATAACAACTTTTTCACTAATTCACGTCAATCAATAGGTAACAATTCACTTCACAAGTTCATGTCAATCACAATATACGAAATAAATAAGAATAAGACAGATGACAAGCAAGGAATATTTCAGGGGAATCCCCAACCGAACAAGAGTTAGAGCTAGGAACGAAAACCAAATAACAACAAAAAATTGGGGATTCGCCGACCGACCGAGCCATAGAGCCACCAAAATATAAATAACAGACATCGTTAATGTGAAATATTTTTGTGGCAATATTCTACCTTTTTTTACGATCTGGTGGCATCCGGCCTCGAGGAACATAGTCTCATACACCACAGCCTCGAGGAACACAAAATAAATCTTCCGTAAACAATCTTACTAGTTTTTCACCAAAACAGCTCAGTTTAAATATGTAAGCACTTATATTATTACAATTAACAAAGATATCAGTTTATCACCAATAAAACAATTCCGCCGTACGGCAAATTAAATTACTGTCCTGTAAGAAATGAATTATGACGTTTTGTGTAAGCCTTTAGAATATAATTTATGAATACGGCTTCAAAAGCTTGGAAAAGGCTTCACTGCTGTTTTTAAGGCTGCCTTTCTTTAAAACTCCCTTTTTCAATTCGCGATTAATCGAGAAAGGATTGAAACCCACTGTATGTTGATAAATTGTTTGGACTTTGAACATATCTAACCTTTTTAAGCATTCAAAGATAAATCATTGGTCGTCTTGGTGGTTGAAAAACATCTAAGTATCAGCGGACTGTAAAAAGTGGTAAAGTAGGAATTTTATGTCATTGAGACATTAAGATTTTTGGAAAAAGTTTTTTTGTGATATTTTCGCTCTTTGTTTCTTATTCAATATAATGTGCTTTTGATACTATCATTAGATTGATTGTGGGAAAACAAGTCTAAAGAATTATACATAGGAAGAGAGTTTGCCAGCCCCGGATCTACGACTTTTTTCAATTTACATCCACTTCCCGAACTACTGAAAGATGTGAATTTTCGCACTAACAAAAATTACCCAATATTAAAGTTTGATTTACTTTATTAGTTTATGATTAGCTTGTTTTTTGGCCTATTTTTACCTGCTCGACGCCCCTAATTTTCTCTGGGTCTTCTGCTACCCCCCTTAAAGTCTCAAACGCCAACAAGGGGGCGTTATCGCCCACGTTGAGAGTCACACGGTTGAAAAATAGACTTAGGATACGTTCATAAATCAACTTAAGATGTGTTCAAAAACCAACTGGGCGTTTTTAAATCAAATGAATAATCGATAGAACAAGGTACGCTGGATGCCAGGCGCTTTGTGAATCAAGTTTATTTTTCAATCAAACATATTCATTAGGATTTTGGCGCCCCTTAAAACTGCCGCCCGGGGCTAGCAACCTGGTTAGCCCCCCTCCCCTATAACCAGTGCTGGAGTCTGTTATATTTTAGAGTTTATGTAAACTGAATACATTTAAAAAGTAATCATAAAGACGAAACTAACGATACTACACGTCGGGGTCACCATTTTATTGGTGTTGAAGGATGTGTATTGTGTATGTAAATCAAATAAGCATTGCTATTTACTTACAGGTTTATAATAATCCAACACAATAATTTAAATTTTGAAAGTGAGTAGCAAATACGAAGCAATTTGCAAGCTGTTAGATCGGCGGCAATTGGGAACAGAATAAATGTTCTTTCGAGTCGGCACCCGTCGTTTGTAAACTTCTGTGGTGAAAAGGCCTGTGTCCCGTGTCCGCTAATGGCGTACGAATAGCCAATATGAGGTAATTGCGTATCGAATTTGTTGCGTTATTCGTTAGCCACAAGTGAAAATAAAAATAAGTTTTTCCTTCATATATCCCAAAAGTAACTGGGTGCATCCAGCACGGGTCACATCATACGCATTGCGTCTCGTTCCAGCGGCGCTGTAACAGAGGAGAGTGAAAACGTGCCACATGATCCCGTCGCCACGCGTAGCCGTATGATCAATGGAAACGTCTGATGGAAATTTTTTTGAAGTGAAACTTCTGTAACCCCGTTAAGATTTTGATTTCAGGTGAAACGGAAATGACGATTACTACACCTGCGACGCATCAACCGCGCTCATTGGTCGCTTTGTTTATGATGTCACTTTTAAAAGGCTCCTATTGGTTGAGATATGAAACGGAAATTACGCTAGGTCTGCGTTCATTGGTCGCTTTGATTATGAACTCACTTTTCAAGTATTGGTTGAGATTGGTTGATATTGTTTTGGTAAAACTTCGCCTATACCGCGTGTAAAATGTACTCGATTTTTTTGTTTTAAATGGAATAAAATAAATTGTTGTATATCTAAAAGCTTCCGAGCTTGTTACATAGAAGGCAGTGCTGAGAGTTCTCCCGAAAGTCCGCAAGATGGCGGTTAATTTAATTCGGAGTTTGTGCACCAGGGGGGCCGAGGGCCGGAGTGCAGTTTGCAAGAGCTCACATAATTCAGATCTATTTCAGCCAGCTTCTGGTTAGGTTAACTACTCGAAGTCACAACACTTGTAATACGCGAAGTATTAATAAGTCCCGATTAACATAAAGAACTCTATTATTACAAAGAAGTAATCTCTTTCCAAGGCGAGTTGGAGAAGCCGATTGTGTGAATACAACATCTTGTGAACACAACATATATCGTCAGACAGCAAAATGACATCAAAGTTTTTTATTTCAAAAATGCTCACGAATCGTTGGTTAAAATACTTCGAATAAAATGCGGTTACACCCTGTGTACTATTTTACAATCCTCACAGTTCGCGTTCTTATTGCCAATATAAGTTTTATCACCAATATAAATATGTTTTATCACCAATAAAACCAAAAGATACTTTATTGACAACTTTAACTATTACATGATAAATTTAAGTAATTATGTGAGTTTAACGCGTGGCTTTAATTGTAAATATTACTATTGATGATTTAATCTGACTCCATTAGCACTACGTTAAAATACACGGGATTTAAATAACAAAGATGTAAGTTATAAACTTGGTTCATTTATTGCACGGTAGTTTTACAAAGATCACAATAATTTATAAGCTTCCTGCCATGAGAGATTCAAAATTGCAAGTGGTCTCAATGCTGCGAGGTCCGCGCCGCCTAGCGGCGATTTTTTTTTTTTTTTTTTTTTTACATGAATACCTCACAAGAGTCCCAACTGCTCCCATCTGAAGCCAGTGAGACTATGGCATCCCCAATTGGGGTATGTTGTGAGGCTGAAGGTAGTGGGAAGTGGAAGGAGATAGGGAAGAGGAAGGTGGGAAGTACCTGGCTATTCAGATCTGGTCACCAAACACGGCTAATGCCGTTTCAAGCAACGTTTCAATTCTGAATGGTGGTCTTACACCAGGGCGATACAGAGAGTATCTTCCACTCTGGAACGTGCCGCAAATATACTATTTATTATTTTAAATGAATAAATTGTGAAATAACACAAATTAATCAAAATAAAATTTATTTGCCACGCCGGGATTCGATCCCGCGACCTTCGGTGCGCGAGTCAAGCGTCTTACCGCTGCGCTACGCCGGCCGGCGATAATCTAAGTACACTACCCTACCGGTGTGGCCAGCCGAAATAACACGGTTTCGAGTACCTGGCTACATGAGAAACGACTCTTTTCAACGGTTCCGCGACTTTTCAATCCGCGACAAAATATCCCCGACAAAACATCCCCCAACAAAATATCTATTAAGACCTTACCCAACCTAACAAAAAAAATGGGATAAAAATAATACAGACATTATGTGAAGACAATAAATTATTGTATGGCAGTACTTATTCACAACACTTTTTCACGCGTATGGTATCCCAGATGACCCGCACTAAATCTCACCGATTGCTCCGAAATGCAATTATATTATTATTCCGTTTCTAGTACTCGATCAATCCGGTTGCATGGCAATTTTACCTCTCTACCCGTTCGTACGCGAACGCATATTTGTTGTAAATAATATTTTAAAATAAAAGTTAATATCGTGGACAACTAAGTGTTTTCAATTAAACATCATCATTATTATAAGCCCGAACACAGGATCACGGCTTGGAAGTGCCGTGATCTCAAGGAGCATTTTAAACCTTGGTATTGGTAAGGTATGAAGGCAATCCTGCCTGACGTGGAGAGGATCACCACACCAAACACTCTCCATCCACTCCTACACTAACTAACAAACACTTCCAACAATTGTTCAAAAATTGTTAAATGTAAAATAAGGTTAGGTTAGGTTTTAGTAGATATTTTGCTGGAGGATGTTTTATCGGTAGGAAATTTTGTTGGGGATATTTTGTCGCAGGATGAAAACGCGCAGTACACTTTTCAACTAACTCTAATGCTTTTTTAAATAAAATCTCTGCCTGTAACTGCGCTGTATTTATTAATGTCGATTTTAAAATTTTATGTCTACTTAAACCTAACCTAACCTAACATCCCATAAAGACAATAAATTATTGTTAAAAAAATAGTAAAATGGAAAAAAAATAATACAGACATCATGTAAATAAAATAAATTATTGTTCAAAAATAGTCAATGTTAAATAAAGTTAGGTTAGGTTAGGTAAAGTTTTGGGATATATTTTTTTGGAGGATATTTTGTCCTTGGGATATTTTTATATTTTTGTCGGGGATATTTTGTCGCGGGATGAAAACGTGCAGTACCCTTTTCAACCAAATCTAATGGTTTTTTTAAAATAAAATCTCTGACTGTAACTTCGTTCAATTTGTTAATGTCGATTCTAAAATCTTTTTGGCACATATAACTTAAACACCAAAAAATAATGGAAAATCTTTATCATTGAAGAACAAGATAACATTAATAATTTAAAATAAAATATGAAAGAGAACAGGACACAGAAAAATAAATAAATAACGGTCGCAACTGAGACTCGAACCTAGAACCTCTCGTCTTGTTGGGACGAATGCCTTATCCAATTAGGTCACTGTCACCTCTCATTAAACCGTCATATTTGCCAATCTCATATCTCTAGTTTGCTCGGAAGAACAAAATATTATTATTCTCTTAGTTAAAGAAAAAAAAAATTCACTCGTCACTGTTATAAAAATTCATAGAATTTAACCAGAATTTGAGAGCAAGCCAAATTTTCAAAAGGTGAAATATTTTTTTTATCAATTTGGTATGTAATCAGTATTTTTTTTGGAATTTTATTTAATTAATAAAGTAACATATTTTTTGTTACAGAGTAATAATGAGTTCACGTATTCGATAACCAACACCCCTGCCAAAGGTCACCCCAAGTGGCTCGCTATGTTTGGTGATTTAGCAGGGGTGCCCTGGTTCATGGGTGAGGTTTGTTTAGGTCTTGGCAGCGAATACGTTGAGGGAGACCTAACCTAGACCTCTCCAGCCGGACTCTCACTTGCTATCGTCTTACCTACACCGCAGTGCGGGGGATGGATTCATATGTCCGTCGCTGCTGGACACATTGATCCCCATATTCCTATCCACTCCTCTTACACTTTTTCTTTCCCAGAACTTACTCTCCTTCTTTTCCCTAAAAATAACACACAGCATTCCAAAATAATACGTAGGCCCTGAGAGATTTTTTCCTCAGAGCCTCCTAAGTAAAATGCGTAGGTAAATGAATCAATTATTACATACAGTTACGGGTCATTAACTTTTTTTTTTTCTTGTTACTGAACTTATTATCCATGAAAACCAATGTAATAATCTCTAAGGTGTATGTTCAAAAATGGAAAAAAAATAAAAAAAAGTTATTTTCTTATTGATACAATAATGTGATAAAAAATTATAATATGATAATGTGGCCTCACTGCATGCTTTGCCCGTACTGAGGCCCCCATTTTATACTCATGTGTAATTCAAAAAAAAAGATTATATTAAACAATAACGGTAACATCTATCTACATCTTGAAAGCGGAAGAAATGCATTTGATAACGGGAAGGTTAAAAAAGTACGTCTGTTGTCGTATTTTGAAGGAGAAAGATCCGATCTCAGAGTAACTACTCCTTCCGATGAATGTTTACGACTATATTAATATTCTCGGCCTCCATTTGGCGACCACTGGATGGGGTGTTACGTTTTACTGCCGCACTTAAACAAGACGCAACCGCTTGGAAAGGTAGCAGGGGTCGTCAAATACACCCTATTTATTGAAGTGCACAGATGTTAAACTATGAATAAACCTACGAATTGCAAACTATCAACATTTTAAATTGCGACCTTATTCTTTTGTGTTGAGTGGTAAATGCTGTAAAATATATTTGGGACTAGCGATTTCTTCACTCCTTGCGTGTCCTTTCCCATTCGTCCCGTGCCTCTTCCACCACCCCTTCCCCTCCCTTGTCCCATTCCCCTCACGCGTTCCGCCTCCACTTTCCCTGCCACCCCTCTCTCCTCTCCAGCTCCACCGTCCCGCCAACCCCTCTCCCGCGTTCCATATAAATTTCTTACAGAATATATGGAACTATCTACACTAGAGCCATCTATGCCGTGTTGTGCCTTAAAATATCATGTATATTATGTACCAATACCAACACTATATACTACAGGCATCTGTCGGATAAGTTTAAAACCTCTAAGATCTATATACACTAGAGCCATCCACGTCCAGTTGCTCAAACTGTCGCGTATATTATATACCAATACATACCTACCCTATATACTACAAACATCTGTTGGATAAGTTTATAACCTCTAAGATCTATCGAAACTAGAGCCATCTGTGTTGCGTTACTCATACTTTGGCGTAGATTACGTACGAGTATTAATACCAACACTATATACTTCACGTATATGTCGGATAAGTTTATAACTTTAAAGATCTATCTACACTAGAGCCATTTATGTTTTTTTGCTCAAACTATCGCATTTATTCTGTAACAATACCAACCCTATTTACTACAGACATTAACGGATAAGTTTGTAACCTCTAAGATCTATCTAGACCAGAGCCATATATGTCTTGTTACTCAAACTATCGCGTATATTATGTACTAATACCAACCGTTTTATACTATATAATACAAACATCTTTCGGATAAGTTTGTAACCTCTAAGATCTATCTACACCAGAGCTATCTGTGTCTTGTTGTTTAAACTATCGTGAACATACACATAACACACACCACACACGGACAAAGACATTTTCAGTATTACGCAACCAAACTTTTTAATTATATACCCATTACTATAAAACAACTACTAACTACACATACATACACAAACATTCACAAAAAACATATCACAGCCTGGATCAAAAATCAAGATATTCACTTTATACAAAATTTCCTAATCCCTAACCAAACATAACAAAACTATAAAAAAAAGTAAAATAAATAAACATATCTTGCAAGAATTAAACAACTCTTCATATATACATACATATTTATATATACTTTATATATGTAGATATATATTTTTTTTTCTTCTAAATAATCCATTACCATTAAAATGTAAAAAAAAAAAACCAACACTCTACTACAACACATAAATAAATACCTGTACTTGTCACACTGAATCATAAACACGTAAACACCTCAGCACAGGTTCTTCTAGTGAGGTGTTCACGAAACATACAACATTATCATCCATAAGAAATAATTTTAACATAATGCATCAAAACATTAGAAGTATCAATAAAAACTTTGACGAACTACAAATATTGATAAAAAGTTTAAATTTAAACTGGGATATAATTATTCTTGCTGAATGTTGGTTAACTGATAAGTACTATCCCCTACAAATCGATAAATATGTCCCTTACTCTACAATTATGAATAATACCAAAAATGATGGTGTCATCGTATATATTAAAGAAAATATCGAAGCTGATGTCAGAGAGATCAGTATTAATAATGCGAACTGTCTAAGGATATCGATCGGTAATGATACAACAATACTCGCAATTTATAGATCTCCATCTACAAAAAATCTGGAGCCATTTCTAAACTCCTTATCCTTTGAACTGAATTTACTAAAAAACACTAATGATGTATTTGTTATCGGTGATATAAATATTGATAAACTTGAAAATGGACACCCAAAAAAATATGATTACATGCAGACACTTGCATACCATGGATATAAAAGCCTAATTGAGGAACCTACACGTGTATTTAATAATAGCAAAACTTGCATTGATCATATTTTTAGTAAAACTAATAAAAAAACTCAAGCCATTATTTATACTACCACGCTGACAGACCATTACACAATAATTCTATCTATAACAAAAAAAAATTCTTATGTAAACCAAAACACAAAATCGCTCCTAAAAAAGTCTGAAACAAATTGGGAAAACGTAAAAAGAGAGTTAACAATGAATGACTGGACCGGCCTTCTGGAAAAAGATGATACTGATACTGCTTGGAGTTATTTTATAGAAATTATACAGCACAGTATTCTATCAAACACCAAAACCACTGTAAAAAAGGTATCTAACAAAAATATTCACATTAAACCATGGATCAGTCAGAATATTATAAACTCAATCAGAAAAAGAGATGAACTGCACAGAAAAGTAAAAATCAACCCTTATGATGTCCATACTCTACGATTCTACAAAAGATATCGTAATACATGTAAAAATGTAATTCGTTACGCAAAAGAAACATTCTATAAAAACAAAATTGATGAATGCAATAATGATTCCCGTAAACTCTGGCAGATCATAAATGAAATTACAAATACTAAATCCTCGTATAACGACAAAACCATTAAAGAATTAAACATTGATGAGATTCCCACATCTTTTACTAAACACCCAGACAAACTTCTTGACTTTATAAACAACTACTTTTGCAATATAGGCTCTAACCTTGCAAATAAAATTAAACAAAATTCTACTACTGTCGAAAAAACAATGAGGATTGATAATGTAAACCATGAAAACAGACTCAATATAGTCAAGATAACAAGTGATGAAATAAGAAATATTATAGCCTCCTTAAAAACAAATACCTCATCGGGAAATGAACTGATATCAAGCAAATCAATTAAATACCTACAAAATGAGTTAATCCAACCACTGACGTACCTTGTAAATCTATCATTATCAAAAGGTGTTTTTCCCGCTTGTCTTAAAATTGCTACGATCATACCATTATATAAAAACGGTCCCAAAAATGATATATCAAATTATCGACCAATTAGCATTTTAACTCCTCTATCGAAAATATTGGAAAAAGTAATAAAAAAACAAGTACTTACATTTTTGGATACTAATAAAATATTATCACCTACGCAGTATGGTTTTAGGAAAAACCTTGGTACGGGTGACGCTATAGCCAATGTAACAAATACAATTATTAGAAATCTGGATGAAGGCAAAAAATGCTTAGCGGTTTTCATTGATCTTCAAAAAGCTTTCGATACAATTGACCATGAAATACTGTACTTAAAACTAAAAAAAAATGGAATAACCGAATCAACCCTAAATCTACTTAGAAGTTACTTAACTGGAAGAGAACAAATTGTACAAATTGGTAAAAGAAAGAGCAAATCTCTACCAATTAAATTCGGGGTCCCCCAGGGAAGCGTATTAGGACCTATACTATTTCTGATTTATATAAATGACCTTATGAATCTTCCCATCAATGGAAACATAATGAGCTTTGCAGATGATACTGTTATTATATTCCACGAAGAAGATTGGACAAGAACCTACAAGGAGGCGGAACATGGCCTGGCTGTACTTCAAAACTGGCTAAAAGTAAACTCCCTTACATTAAATTTTAGTAAAACTAAATATCAATCTTTCTCCAAAAACAAACGAGGACAACCGATGAATGAGCATAACCTCAAATTACATGAATGTCAAAATACTTTTCCACAATGTTCCTGCCCGTCTTTAACCCAAACAAAAAGCATTAAATATCTTGGGATTGAAATTGATGAAAAACTACAGTGGAATTCACACATTGATCTTACCTCAAAAAAGCTAACAAAACTCATCTACTTCTTCAAAAAATTACGTAACATCTTGTCAATGAGGGATTTAAAGAGAGTATATTATGCCTTATGCCACTCTCGACTAGAATATGGAGTAATAGGATGGGGCGCAGCATCATCTAATCACATAAAACAACTTAAGGTAACTCAGAATTGCATCATAAAGACCATACTGAAGGTCCCCATAAGGACGTCAACAACAGAAATTTTTAAACAGTTTAATGTTCCAAGCATACAGAAAATCTATGCCAAAAACATTCTAGTACATCACCACAAAAATTATTCAGAGGCAGACACCTCACATGCTCATAAAACCAGAGCCAAACAAACAGACATACTTAATATACCAAAGTGTAACTCTTCATTTGGACAAAGAAGTTCTGAATTTTTAGCAGTAAAGTTATATAACAAACTCCCACTTAGTACCAAACAAATTAAAACAAAAAATAGCTACATTAAGGACATTAAATGTTGGCTGAAGGAACTATCGGAAAATGAACTTACATGTATACTTAAAACATCGTCATAGAAGTTTCTGGAAAACCTTATCCAAACTATTTATTTATTTATTATTTAAGTTAATCTATAGAAGTCGCTGAAAACTTATCCAAAGCATAGTCCCCCTCAGCACAGGATCTCCTAGTGAGGAGGACTACGAATATATTTTCTTATTTTTTATACCTAACATGTTTCCTATAAAAATGTAAAATATAATAAATGTATTGTTACTAAATAAAAAAAAAAAAAAAAAACAGTTTCACCTTCTCAAACCTACCTTACACCCAACATAATAAAATGTTATATTAATATATATGTAAAAATGTTTTCCAAAATATATTTTGTTAAAATATTAAATATATAAGGTAAAAACTGTAATATATAGAAATAAATAAATAAAAAAAAATATTTATTATGTACCAATACTAACCCTATATACTACCGACATCTATTGGACACGTTTATAACCTCTAAGATCTATCTACACTAGAGTCTTGTTGCTCAAACTATCGCACACATTATGTACTAATACGAATACTCTATATACAAAGACATCTTCCGGAAAAATTTATAATCTCTAAGATCTATCTACAATAGAGCCATCTGTGTCTTGTTGCTGAAACCATCGCGTATATTATATACCAACAAACACCCCATATACTACAGACATAATATGTCGGATACGTTTATGATCTTTAAGATCTATCTACACTAGAGCCATCTACGTCGAGTTGCTCAACAAACTATCGCGTATATTATGTACCAATACCAACCCTATACACTACAGGTATCTGTCGAATAAGTTTGTAATCTCTAAGATCTATCTACAATAGAGCCGTTTATGTTTTATTGCTCAAACTATCTTGTATATTATCTATGTATTTATTCACGCCGTGAAGGCTTTTAAAGTATCACACTATTGTAGATACATAAGTTATTCAGGAGTATAATTATAAGCATGTAGTATATAACATTATAAAGTGAACAATAAGGATATAAGCAGTTTCAATATGTAGGTATGTAGTTTCATTATCATGAATATTGTTAGTAATTTTAGTATAATAATGGTAAAAGTAGTTATAGAGGAATGTGTATTTCCAATGTTGATTTTATTATAAACTTAATCTCATGAATAGTTTGTTCTAAAGCAAGTTTTAAAGCACTTAGCAAAATTAACAGGGCGAAAAATAGTACACATGGATAAATATAATGTACCTAACTCTATATACTACAACACTACAGACATCTGTCGGATAAGTTTATAACTTCTAAGATCTATCTACACTAGAGTCATCTATGTCTTGATGCTCAAACTATCACGAATTATGTACCAATATACACAATGCTGTTTATTGTTAGGAGTTGTGCGACCTGTTGTGGTGATTACATCCAATAAGAAAAACAATAGCAACAAAGCTTATAACGTATATATTTCAGTGTTTACGATCAATTACTACTATAGCTTGTTTTACCGATATATAGAAGGCCAGGGACGATAAAACCAATAAGACGACCCGCTGTCTCCGCCGGTAGCTTTTATGGCTCCCATTAAAGGCACTATTTCGATTTTTCGCACTGAACTGAATGTTATGAGGGAGCTTTTATGGGCCTGAATAGTTCTGGAGAGGCCTTCAATGGTAATATTAACAGTTCTCTTATGGAAGTATGACATTTTTTTTGTTTTTAGAGTATTGAAAACGTAATTTAATAAATAATCAATTCGGACTATAATAAGTTAATCTACGTAATTAGATATATTTTATTTAATTAATTTGTATTATTTCAATTTTAATTAATTTAAAATATATATATTTTTACGTTAGCACTACACTGGAGACCCAGAGGGAAATAATTTTCCCAGGGCTTACATCATCTTTGGGGATGCTGTGTGGAGGATCTTTTTGGGAAAGTAAGGAGAGGTAAGTTCTGGGAAGGAAAAGGGTATGAGGAGTGGGTAGGAATCTGGGGGTCAGTGTGTCCAAGAGTAACGGACGTATAATCCATCCCTCCCACTGTGGTTCAGGGCGATATTCCGAGAGGATATGGCTGGAGAAGTCAAAGGAACAGTTTGTGGGCAGACTTATCCACCGCCAAGACAAAGCTCACCCCATGAACTAATGACTTTAACCGTGTTTGGTGACCAGATCTGAGTAGCCATGTATTTCCTCACGTTTCTCTTTCTCATCTCCTTCCTCTTCCTACTACCTTCAGTCTCATAACATACCCCAAATGGAGATGGCTCAATGGCTCCAGACGGGACAAGCTGTGACTCTTGGTATTCACATAAAAAAGGTAAAATAAAATAAAAATTTGATTATAGTACGGGGTTAAAATATTATAAGGTTAAAAGGTTAAAAACTCTAAACTTACTTTTGATAAACACATTGATAATATTGTCACCAAAGCAACAAAGAGTCTAGGCTTTGTAGTGAGAACATGCAAATTTTTCGAAAATACTAAGACTTATCTGATTCTGTACAATTCACATGTTCGTCCTCACCTGGAATACTGTTCACAGGTTTGGAACCCGCGCTATATTGTTTATGTTAACAGGTTAGTAAGAGTTCAGGAGCGATTTCTCAAATTTCTCAATTTTAAATCATTCAACATATACAATTCTTACGACGAAATCGAGAAACATTTTCGAATCTCGAAACTGCTCAATAGGAGGCTTTTCGCTGATCAGATGCTCCTGTACAAAATTATTAACTCAAAAGTTGACTGCCCGGAGCTGCTAAATAAAATAAATTTCCACACGCCGACTCGATACAGCAGACAAAATACCCTTTTCTACATTGATAGATGCAACACTAATTCCAACCAAAATGAATTTATACAAAGGGCATGTAAATACTATAATAATAAACTTGCACATATAGACACACTTGCTGACATATTCACTGCTAGTTACTGTCGTTACAGAATTTCTTTATTACATTCTATGTAGGTGCGAATAACACATATTCATGACTAAATTCATTGTACCTAATATTATTATATTACTTGCGTGGCAACTTTCCCTTATCCCTCTCCTCCCCTTACCCGTCCCAACCCAAATACCTATTTCGCAGTCTATTTAAGTATTGTTTTAATTATTTTATTATTGTTTATAACATGTTTATTACTTGTTGACTTAACATCTGTATTATTATTTTTTTTTAAATTGCTGCTTAGTTCTGTTTTTATTTTTTTCTGTTTTTCTTAAATTTTCTAGTTTACATTCAGTTACTTTTATGTTTCTAAATACCTATCTGTGAACATTAATAATTGGTCTGTTTTTTTGCCATCCTCTTATGTATATTTTATTACTATGACTGTTTATGTTCCTTAAATAAATAAATAAATAAATAAATAAATAAATAAAAGGTTAAAAAGTTAAAAGGTTAAAAGGTTAAAAGGTTAAAAGGTTAAAAGGTTAAAAGGTTAAAAGGTTAAAAGGTTAAAAGGTTAAAAGGTTAAAAGGTTAAAAGGTTAAAAGGTTAAGCAGATAAGTAGATACTCTACACTTAATTCTACCCCGTCTATTTCCCCTCCCCTGTACCTCCAGCCTCATAACATATCCCCTTTGGGAATGCCACGGTCTCACTGGCTCCACACGTTTGGGAGTAGCTGGAACTCTTGCTTGGTATTTACATTTAAAAAAAAACTAACTAACTAATCATCGCGTTGTTTCTCCACAGGAGTAGGCAGATAGGATGGAGCGCCAAACAACTCGGTCTTGGCACACACTCTTTTCCTCATTCACATTCATACATCGTCTCATACACACTCTTCTATTATTATGACTCTTGACATGGTCCGACACAAGTATCTGATTTACTTGATCGTGCCTTGTCTTCCTCTCACTCCTTTCTTCATTAGTTTGCTTTACATGCCCAAACCATCTAAGCGCCCTTGCATCCTTTCATTGTCGATATTTCTCACATGATCATACATGGTTTTACCACACATTCGCCTCAGAGATCTGATTAACACAGTATTCAGTCTAATCCTTCCTATGCCAGTTTCATGCTTCACAAATTCTACCAACAAGAAAAAATATAATAGTGGAGGAAGAAGAATAGAATGGTTTGGAAGGTTTTGCCAAAATTCAAGTCAGTTTACAAAAAACAAGTAAATATGTAAATATTTCTTTTAAATTTGCTCAAATATTTTTGCTAAATTATATGTAATTATATGAAATTAATTAAAGCTCTAATTTGAAAGCATAGAGATTTAGGATGCTGATTTCTCGGAATTACTCTGAATGTGGATTGCAATACAGATAACATGTTTGTGCCCCGCACACTGGTATCTCTCTATCTACAGGTCTACAGTTATTCTCTTGTACAGTTTTGCAGTTTTCAAGTTCCTCAGTTCCTCAGTTACCGTGTTAAATAAAAAATGATTAGATTATTTATATTACAGAGAAGTTTGCGTAGGAAAGTCACCTCAAGGGCACATTATAACTTTTTATTTTATTATTTTTTTAAGGTAGGTCCACACAGGAGGCCTTGAGGAAAACTAACAATTTAAAACAATCTTCAAACCAGGACTGATCAGCCTAATTAGCTGGTGGGCCAATTAATTTATTTTCATTTTTTTATTTATTATTATTAAGTTCTGCAAGTGTTTTAGTTTTTTTTCACGTGACAACTATTCCGGCTTTTTTTATACGTAATGGTTTAATAGAAATAAAGGGTTTTAGATTAAATTTACTTTGACCAATCACAAATCAATAAACGAATAGATCACCCTAATATAACACTAATTAATTAAGTAATGAAAATTATGTCTTCCTCACCTCTAAGGATGTTTAGAAAACCAAAACAATATAACAAATTTAAATAAGTCAATAGCAGGCACATTATTGTTAAACTTTTTTTTTAATATTTCATATTTGAATGTTTTTACAAAAATTATACTTTTTTTTTTACATATTAAACAGATTAGTAAAATGAATATAATAAAAGCCTTTCCTCACCATAAAGAGACAAGGCTCTTGTGTTTGGTGAGTAAATTCATGCTCAATTATGCTATGATTGGTATCATTTGAGTAAGTGAATAATAATATTGCAACTATTAACAATAGATATAGTAAGTGAAACTTAAGATATTTTTACGGTGCTCCAGATTTTATGTCCGGGTTAAATCTTTCCCAAATGAAAGACTAAACCCTTCCACACACTTTTCCGCAAATGAATATCTAGTAAATTCACGCAATGTAAGTGCACTATATAAGTATAATAAATACAAAACAATACAAGAACAATACGTCAATCCACCAGAAACATAATGGGAAAATATTTCACCGACTCCAGATATTTTCATTTCAGAGGGTTCGGCTCTGATGAAATCCTAACTGGTCCGATAAATCCTACTGATCCCTCAATATAAATATTTAAAAAATCTTTCGTAATCCTACATGTATTTAAAATGACCGACTTTTGCATTTTTATATGCAAATTTTTTGGCAAATCTAATACGCCTAAATTTTGAATGAGAGAGCTAGGTATAATGCCAGTAGCCGAAATAACAAATGGTAATATTTTTATATTCTGAGAATGCCAAATTCTTTTTCTCATTTCCTAAATCTGTATATTTTCTTATTTTTTCAGAAACAGTTTTCTGAATATTACAAGAATTTGGAATAGCGACATCAATGATATAAGTTATTTTTTTAATTTTGTCATGTAAAACTATATCGGGTCTATTATGACTTATGGTTCTGTCCGTCAGAATAGTTTTATAATTAAATTAACAGATTTAATTAAGAACACATTAACATTTAATGTGGAGAAAACAGATTTCAAAGTACCACGTCACAATTAAATTCTCAATGACTTGGTTTTTCCGTTAATAAATCAATTTAGGCGCCTTCAAAACTGAAATTTAGAATTTTATAAATAATTCGTCTCAAAGTAGTTTAACCACAGCTTCAATATCGCCTTTTAAGCCAAAACAGCTGTCACAATAATAATAAAAATAAAAAAAAATACTTGCAGAACATAATATTTTTTTAAATTTATTTAATGTTTATAGCGATAAACAATCCCCTATGACTGTATAAACAATGAACAATAATAATTAATTAATTAATAGTTCATTTCTATTTTAAGTTTCTATTATAAAGTTTCCCAGAGTAGAAGCTACTCTTAGTATCACCCTGGTGTAAGATCACCATTCTGAATTGAAACGTTGCTTAAAATGGCTTTAGCTCTATTTGGTAACCAGATCTGAAAAGCCAGGAACTTCCCCACCTTCATTTTCCCTATCTCCTTCCCCTCCCCACAACTTTCAGCCTCACTACATCCCATAATTGGGGATTCCATAGTCTCACGGGCTCCAGACAGCAGTGCGGTATTCACATAAAAAATAAAGAAGTAAGGCTATCACATAAACGGTCGTTCGTCAAATGTATAAAAATTTTACCAAGTTTTATTGTAGGGTTGACGTGTTTAAAAATAAATTAACATTTATGAATTTCATTTTTAAATAATGTAAAGAGTTTGTGAGGACACGCAAATTTATTTCCTTCAAAAATTCCATGTATAAATTATGTTCAAAATGCACGAAAATTCCACGTTCATTTTTCATTACAGTGACTGTATATTTAAGGATACATTGCATATTAACATCCTGCAACAAACACGAGGAAAAACATTATTTTTGAAAGCAGACATCTCCATACGAACGTCATGTTTCCAGCTTTTGACTTTGGTCAAGTGCACTTCAACCTGCACTCGTGTTATGCACTGCTTCACATGAAAATATTTTAAAATGCAGAAAAAGAAAAACGAAGAAAAAACATTACGGAATAGGGTGCGGCAATATGGAGTTACATATTTTTGAAGTATTAAAAGGGGATTTGATCGAACGGAAGGGGTTGCGTTCTTATTAAATTTGAAAGTTTCGTTTATTTGAAAAGCTCGCTTTTCTCGTACGCTAAGAAATTTTATGAAATTTTTACCTGTAATATCAAACTACAAACTATATGTGTACATATATTTAATACATCTTCTTTATTGCACAACTTAGCTTCAGAGAAAATGAGTTTTTTGTTATAATTTGTTTTTGTTATGTAATTATGTACATTTCATGAATAATATGAACTAAACATGTCAATTTGTCTGTCCTGGAACGGGAAACTTTCCTAGTTGGACAGACAAAACTTCCAAATATGTAATTTATACTCTCTTTTGTATCTATGTGTAATAAATAAATAAAAACAATGTATTTTGCAGATATATATGTATGAAGCTGTGATCCGCAAAACACCCTACTATGTATGCATAATAAAATTTGCTAATTAGAAACATAAATTAACAATCTTTTCGTATTTATTTCTATAGTTAAAATAACTCACATTAATAACTTATATGAATCTACTTATATCTTCGTGGTGACCCGACAGTTCGTTCGTTGGTCCGGCCGGCATTTGATCCATCCGACAGTTGGTCCGGCCGATAGTTGATCTTTCCGACAGTTAGTCCGGCCGATAGTTGATCCTTCCGACAGTTGGTCCGGCCGACAGTTGATCCTTCCGACAGTTGGTCCGGCCGAAAGTTTAGAAGATTTTTTCTTCAAGTAAGCTTTACTAATAATTTCGACTTTCCGAAGAAGCATGAGGCAATAACAAAATACGACATTCTTATACGTGCAGGCGGCTTAGTAAAAAAATCTTAACTAACTAACCATCACGCCGTTTCCCCGCAGGGGTAGGCAGAGAGGACGGACCGCCAAACAACTCGGTCTTGGCACACACTCCTTGCCTCGTTCACATTCATACATCGTCACATACAAGCTCTTCTATTATTTTGACTCTTGACATGGCCCGGCTCAAGTATCTGATTCACTTGGTCGTGCCATGTCTTTCTCGGGCGTCCCCGACTTCTTCTACCATTCACATTTGCGTCATATATTCTCCTCACACTCCTTTCCTCGTTCATTCGCTCTACATGCCCAAACCATCGGAGCGTTCCTTTCTTGATCTTACTCATTACGCTTACATCAGCCTTGCTTTCTTTGCGGATCTTCACGTTTCGCACCCGATCATTAAAAAATGCTCAATTGTTTAAAATGTATTTTTTTTAATCTGAATATAACACAAGAGTCTTAACTGCTCCCAACCGTCTGGAGCCAGTGAGACTATGGCATTCCCAATTTTAATATTTTGTGAGGCTGAAGATAGTGGGGAGGGAAAGAAGATGTGGAAAATGTACCTGGCTATTAAGATCTTGTCACCAAACACGGCTAAAGCCATTTCAAGAAACGTTCGAATTCTGAATCAATACTGACGAATAGCAAAATACCTACGAAATACTTATGTGTGCAATATCTACTTATTTAAGATTTAGGAGGCGGATATGTTTACCGCCGCCCTAGGAACTGTTTATTGGATAACCAACGTACGTCGCTTGTTGTCGCCGAAATATGACAACTGACATATCATAAAAAAGCAATTGTAAGCCGTATACAATCACACAAATTTGACAGTAGATTACGTATGGATTCGATTCCGTACCCACAAAAAATACAGAATTGCTATGCAGGCCAAGAGCCAGCTATTTGTCGCACAAATGCATCAAAAACACTTTTTTGTTCGCTGAACCCTGAACATTTAAAAAAACGTACAATTTAAAAGACAGAAAAAAGATACGAATGAATTTCAGCGACAAAAATACGTTTAACTTCAAGTGGCCCAGTTTTTTAATTGCTGCTTTTCATTCAAAGACAGTGAGTGCTTTCAGTGTGAGGCGGGCCTTACTTGAACCTGCTGCAGTCACGGTTAATTCTAAAGTCTAGGCGTGTAGGGCCGCGCTAATGACGCTGTAATGATGTTTGCCGGATGCGGATGTAGTGGGGGGGGGTGGGGGAGTGTAAATAAGACAGAACGGAAACAGAGGGAGATTAGCGTGGGCACTTCCGACACCTCTTTACGGACATTTTTTTTCATTCATAATGGTATATTTTTTTAACAGGCTACAAGATATCCTGTCTAATAAAGTGGTTATTTTATTGAAAGGTGGAATTATAAAAAAATGTTAAATTTTATGAAAAGATAAGATTAAATCACGAAATAAAAAGCAATTGAGATATTGCACGCGCTAAGAATACTGGTTGTAGATATTCAAAATTATATTTTAAATATTTGAAATTTGGGTTCTGATTTATTAAATACTAGCAGGTTCCTGGCATGCGTTGTAATGCCGTATTCAAATAAAGACATTTGTCTCCCGGAATCACCTTCCCGTGCGTCCCCGTTCCCCTCCCGCGTCTAATACTTTCTTACGTTTCTAATACTTACATCTTTAAACTCGTGATATCTTTCGAATGGTATGTCCGAATTGAATAATTCAAAAAGTTAAATAAAGGTATTGAAGCATTCTTGAAAATGAAGTAGTTAAGGAGTTTAGTTAGTTGATAAGGACTAAAACCAAGATACAAATAAAGAGCCTTTTCAAGCGGCGACATTTTGTTTACATTTTTTAAATTAAATAACACTTATTGTGGCATAACTATAATAGTTAGACATATGCTGTCGCAACACTTTTTGTAAATAATGATGTGTTCTGCAAAATCGTACTGCATAATTTTATTCTATCATCAATAGTTTTCGCAGCGCACGCGATGTAAAGAATATATTAGGTATTTTTTTTACACCTTGGGTTACATTATTTGAGTTTTAGTAAGGATCCCTAATTTTTTTGAAAATATAATATAGCCTATGTCACCCGGGGATAGTGTAGCTTCCCAACAGTGAAAGATTTTTTTAAATCGGTTCAGTAGTTTCGGAGCCTATTCAATGCAAACAAACAAACAAATCTTTCCTCTTTATATAGTGTATAGTAGATAGTAGACTAGCAATTTCCCGGCATGCGTTGCAAGGCCACTTAATAAAGAAATTGTTTCTCTCTTTCCCATTCGTCTGGTTCCCCTTCCCCTCACGCATACCCCCTCCACCTTCCCCGCCTTCCCTCTCCCCTCTCCCGCCTCCAATCTCGCCAACCCCCCTCTCGCGTACAATATATTTAGTCCTAGTACATTTAGTTTTCAAACAGCTCGCGCGCCACCTCTTGCAATTTTTTAAATTCAATTTTAATATTTCATGTATTAAAAATATCAATTTTTGAGTATTATAAGAACAATCGATTGGGGAGGCGGGTACCACCACCCCGGGAACCATTTATTGGGCAACCAACACCTCTGCCACTGATCACCTAAGTGGTTCGCTGCGTTTGGTGACTTAGCAGGGGTGCCCGGTTTCATGGGGAGAGGTTTGTTCATTTCATGGCGGCTGACGCGCCTGACCAACTGCTGCGTGGCGGGTCAGATCGAGAGAGACTGGTTGAGGTAGATCTTTTGACCTCTCCAGCCAGAATTCGTCGAACCATTGCCTTGCACCGAAGGTAGAGGTATCGATTCATACTCCTGTCACTCCTAGACACACTGACCCCCGGATCCTTCTTCCCAAAACTACCTCTCCTTCCTTTACTTAAACAGACCCTTCACACAGCATCCCCTAAGATGACATAGACCCTGAGATAAATTATTTTCCTCAGGGCCTCATGTGTGGAGCTAATGTAAAAAAAATCAATAAAATTTGGTAGGTACCTAACACAAGTACCTATTGAAAATGCCTATAATTCTTATTTACTTAGTACTTCAAGTCAATTCATAAATTTAAAGAGTTTATTCGCAAATTGAATTTTGATTTAACAAAATTTGCAAAATATCGCTCTCAAATTGTGACATTTTTGACAGTTAGTTTCGTAAGAGTTTTTGTAATGATTAAAAAAAATTTCAAATGCATTATCATGTGGTTGTGATAATCCAAAAACCTTCCCGAGGGTGAAAAGAATGTATTATGAAAGTTTCAAACATTTCCTATGTTTAATATAGCAATACATATACAACTCACATACATACAAACATATATTGAAGAAAATCTATTGTTAACAGAACTAAGTTAACAGAATTCATTAAAACGTCTCAAGTACATAAACACTTTACACGACAACATGATAACATACATTTAAACACCATCCACACTAACTATGGAAAACAATCCATTAATTACGAGGGGGGCGACCATAGACACACAAATAGCTAGACGAGAACATACAGATGAAGGGTAAAAACCAACTATGGCGGGAAGAAGAGAGAAAAGAGACTTGTGATTCGCCAATAAATCAATCTAACAGTATATAGGCACCTCGCACTATAATATCACCATTTAGTTCTTGAAAGTAAAATCTGCTTTTGAATGAATAGCCCTTTTTATATGGGAGCGCGAATTACATGCCACGTTATGAACAGATGTGTCAAGTCCAAATTCGCAAAGTAAGGTTCTGAGTATTTTCATAGTCGAATATTTTGTTTCCGTAGACCCTTTTACAAATGTTTCATGATTTACTTACCCCACTAAACAGCGGCTTTGTGTTTCGCGTCGCCATGTATCTCGATGTCATAGTATGTGTTCCATAGACATACAACGTCCGTGCGTAAAATGTACGATAATAGCTCGACACTGGTCCGGACAAGAATGATGACGTCACATTTTTTAGATTAACGCGAGGCTCTCGCAAGCCCAGCCGGTTCCGAAAAATGGTTCCAATGGGAGGGGGAAATAACACGCTTTTATCACGTAAGGGCAAGTCTATATATTTTGTACTATAAAATAATGAAATAAAATAATCAAATAAAATAGCGCTGTATTGAAGTATTTAGTTTATCTTAATGTGTATTATTATTTCTAGTTAAATGAGTGAAAATGTAATTTTCTTTTAATTGGAATAAAAATAAAATAAAAGCTTTAATAGATCCACGCAATACGGAAAATTCTCCCTTATTTATTTCTATATTTTCCAATGATTATTTATGTCAAAATGAGTAATTCTAAACGTGTCTCAATTTCTCATTAATCCCTTTAAATTAATGGGCGGGTTAAAACGGAGCCTTTTCAAAAGTGAAGCTTTCAGTTTTGAAGGAGGTTGTTAAAATAATGTTAATCTTAGTTTTAAAAACTGTCAATTTGGCTTTAGATAACTGACGTAATAGCGGAGCATAGATATTTTATAGATGAGCCTGTCGTTATAAATATTAGCTGCAGCCCTGTTATCGTTTGGAGCTTGTCACTATTCAAAGTATACAAATAAAAGCCTGTTAGTAATAATGCTACTTTACATTAATTCCACACAGGAAGCCTTAGGGGGAAAAGATTTTCTTTGGAGTCTACATATGTCATCTTAATTTGGGAGGCGGGTATGAGTACCGCCGTCCGGCAAGCATTTATTGAATAACCAACACCTCTGCTGTAGATTATCTCAAGTAGTTTGCTACGTTTTTTTATTTACCAGATTTCATGGGGTGATGTGCGTCCGGGTCTTGGTGTAGGATGCGCCTACCTACCAGATGCTTGGTGGGCATCCTCCGCGCCTGGAGAGGCCGGTTTGGAGAGCGTTTGACCGCTCCAAATGGTCTCTCTCTATCGATCGTCTTGCATCGTGAAGCGAGAGGGATAGATACATACGTCCGTCACTCCCGGACAAATTGACTCCCGGCTTCCTACCCAGCCCTCATACCTTTTTTATTCCCAGAACTTCCTTTCCCTAAAAAGAACCTTCACACAGCATCTTCCCAAAGATAAATATGTGAATTATTTTCCTCAGACCTCCTGGGTGTTGTTAAAGTAAAAAAAACAGGTGCGTGGCCGGCCAGATCGTGAGAGACCGGTATGACGAGAATGTTTGACCTCCCCAAGTGGCCTCTCTCGACCTATCGTCTTATCAGGGATGGATTCATACGTCCGTCACACCAGGACACATTGAGCCCTAGATTCCTACATTTTTCCTATCCAGAACTTCTACTCCTCTGTCATGAAGAATATCGTGATACGAGAGAGGATGTACTGTAATCTTTATTTGTGTTAGACAAGACAATTGACGGCGTTTTTAAAGTGTCACAGGAAATGGCAATTTGGAAAGAGGAAAGCCCGTACCTTTGATGGGTTCATCTGCTGTGATGCTGCAATAATGATGGTGACTGCTTTCCAGGATTATAGCAAAAACGGCAGTTACATGTACCGACACTTTTGGGATTATTAATTAGTATTTTTAGATGATTAATGCAAGATTTCGAGTGCGAGATTTCATGACGAATTTACAACTGATTAATGTGGGTAATTTTCGATTTTTTGTGCGATATTGTATACTAGCTTTTGCCCCCGGCACCCCCTTCATACTCGTTACGTTCATTTTTCACGATGTCCCCTGTTAAAACGTAACTTTCGCATTCATGATATTAGTACAGCTGTATTAGTATAGGCTTAGGTCAAAATGTAGATTAGTACCTATTTTATATTTATCCACTAAATAATAGATACTCATAAATATTTGAATTTTTACTATCAAAGGAATCTACATAGTAACCTAAACAAATAACAAAATGACAGCCCACGTCAAACAATTACTTAGCAACATACTTGCTTTTCGTTAGGACAATAAACGTAAATTTAATAACGCCACATCTTATTCATAACGCCAGAGCTTACCAATATATATATAGCCTATATGACTCGCAAATAATGTAGCTTTCGATTAGTGAAAGAATTTTTAAATTCCATTCAGTATTTATTGCGTGAAAGAGTAACGAACATACATCCATACAAACTTTCACATTTATAATATTAGTAAGATGTGTACCAAGTAGGTAGTCAACATCTTTTTCTTCTTGTAGTAAATAAGTAGGGACTTTTAAGGAAATAAGAAGAACAAACGGAGAAAATTACAATGCAAGGAGTTGTGAAAATGGCTTTCAGTTTTTAAGCTGTTTTTTAGAACTAAACACCTTCCTTTCCTTAAAAAGACCATTAACACGGCATCTCCAAAGATAATTGTGTGCCTCCTTCGTGATTGCATTTAGTTAACTTACTTATTCTTATCACATCGCTAGCGGTAAATCCATCCTATAAGTTTAAAATTGACATTTTCAAGGCTCTAGCAATGACAAATGTCATTATTTTTGAAAAGGGGTAGTGACAAACGTCACGAAAGGGTTTAATATAAGAGAACCAAGGGGTGAATTAACAAATGATTTCTGCTGATGAATTTAAAGTTGCTTTGTATTTAATATTCATGACACCGAATTTGATGATTGTATCGGAAAAGTTGGGCCCCCCATCCTTCACATATCTCTTCTACTTCAAGTCTAGTTTTATTTGATAAGCCTTTTCAAATGGAATTCAAGTTGAAGAAAATTGCTTCTCTCACTGTCAATATATAGCACACAGAAATTGCATGAGCAGAACATCTGAAATAATATAAATGCGGGCAGATGAAAATATTTCCATGTTAAGGATTTTCTATGTTGAAATGTGTAGTGTGTAGGAATATGTATATAGTGTCAATGTCCTTCAACAGATGTCGTAGTATTATCTAGTAGAGCTATCTCAACAGATGTCAATAAAGTAATATTATAGGAGAGAGTAAACTTTCGCCGTTCGTGTCTAATACCTGAAAGGTTACGGAAATAGCCGATGTTATCCGATCGACAGCTGGACACCTTCAGTGCTGAGTTTCCTTGCTTTAGAATTACACAATTACACTGGATCTGACAGAAGTTAGATCCAGTTAAATGTCCATTCGTCGCCTCAGTTCTTATTTAACAGACCATTTTATTTTTAGTTCAATCTCCACTATAAATTTAATAATAAAAAGTAATTAAAATTATAGTTAATTTCTTAACTAAGAATTGTTTAAATTAATGAGCCCTTCACCTTTACGGAAATAGCATTTTAAAAACCTATCATACTGTTTCAATGAAATAATGAAAGAAAACCTTCTCCTTCTGTAAAATTTTCTAATGGTCTGTTGGACAAATACGAACTAAGGCGAAGCATTGTAAATCACACGAGCGTTATTGAAGATTCTTGAACAAATTACAAGTAATCTGAAAATACTTAGTGACCGTGACCGTTGATACCTAGTGACCGTTCAAAAACTTTTGCTAAGGGTCATCTTCAAATGTTCCCCCTCTCATCCATCAGAGCCACATTTCAAGAAACTCACAGATTACTATATTTCTAAACCTTTAGTTTAAAATTTACATTTTTTACATATACTTATTGATGTATATATAGCAATCTTGTTTATATTACCCACACACAGGCAGTGCCTTAGTGGGTTCCCATTACCTACTCCTTTCTATTATATATTTTACTCATTGCTAACTTTTACATTACGTGTACCTTATATTTACTCTTACTGTATTTAGAAATTATGTAAAATTATAATTAGTATTTAGAAATTATGTAAAATTACTTTTGTATGTATGTAGATACAATGAATACTTGGAGCAGGTGGATGAGTTTGTGTATCTGGGTAGTATGTTTACGAAAGATGGGAAGGCTGATAGAGATATTGAAAGAAGGGTGAATGCGGGTAACTCCATTAATGGAGGACTGAATGCCGTTGGCGGTAATAAAAAACTGTCCAAAGACGCGAAACTAGCCGTCCATAATGGAGTGCTGGTACCTACCCTGATGTATGGCAGTGAGGCATGGAACTGGCAGAGGAAGGATGAAAGCAGACTGAATGCTGTAGAAATGAGATCCCTGAGGCGAATGTGTGGTAAAACCATGTACGATCGTGAGAGAAACGTTGATATCCGCAAAGAATGCAAGGCTGACGTAAGCGTGATGTGTAAGATTAAGAAAGGGACTCTCCGATGGTTTGGGCATGTAGAGCGAATGAACGAGGAAAGGAGTGTAAGGAGAATATATGATGCAAATGTGAATGGTAGAAGAAGTCGGGGACGCCCGAGGAAGACATGGCACGACCAAGTGAATCAGATACTTGAGTCGGGCCATGTGAAGAGTCGGAATAATAGAAGAGCATGTATGAGACGATGTATGAATGTGAACGAGGCAAAGAGTGTGTGCCAAGATCGAGTTGTGTGGCGGTCCGTCCTCTCTGCCTACTCCTGCGGGGAAACGGCGTGATGGTTAGTTAGTTAGATACAATGGGAAAAAATAAAGAAAAAAAAAAAAAAAAAAAAAAAAAAAAAACATATGAACTTATACCACCAGTAAATAATTTAAATAACTTGTATATTACAGAACAATATATTCCTCTTTCATATTCATCATTAAAAAATGTTTAACACCACTAACATGTTTCTTATACTCAAGTATTTATTACGAAAAATATTGTGACAATAATTCCATATTTGAGTACATATTTTTAGCCTTAGCTCAAACGAGGATTTACACAAAAATTGCTGATATATATCTATATACCTATGTTACCATAACACGCACATGCAAATCACTCATCAAGATATAACTTATCCATAATTTCTTACCAAATAGTACTTTTTTGATTTTATATTATATTTCTATTTTTTTACAAATACACTTGTACTTAATGTAATTGTATTTTAATTATATTTTAATTGTATTTTAATTACACAAATGTACTTTATTTTTTTTTTTTTTTTGATACATGCTCCTTGTATTATTTTTAATTCAATAATACGTATCTTCTTTCATATACTTTTCATATTATTTTAATTTTTCTGTTTTCCATACTTATTTTTTATATTCATATATCTTAAACGTATGTAGATATTTTGTATTATTTTTAGTTCCTTTATACTTCATACTTGTTTTAGATGTATAAATTATTTTATTTTATTTTTATATTATTTTGTTTTTCATTCAACTTATTTTATACTTAACATAAAATTGGCCACTACAACACGGGTGCCTAGTGTGATGGCCAAAAAATTACCCATTTTCTGTAATATATAAACTTTACTGAATAAAGAATATTAAAAAAAAAAAAAAAACTTAAAATTTTTTCGGGAATCAAGAAATTTCAAGTAATTTCAATCAATGTAAAATATATTAATTCTTTGTGGCTGAGGAATTTTATTTGCTTAGTGAAACAAACAACAGAAATAATTAATAGTGTAAAAAATACGACATTAAAAAATTATTTAAAAGATACTCATTGATTTTAACCATTAATAACCGGTTTCGAAAGAATTTTTCTTTGTCAGGACGGACATACGAATCCATTCCTCCCACTGCGGTACAGGGCGATGGGTCAAGATATCAAAAGGACCTCAACCATTATCTCCCTCGGCCCGTCACGCAGCCCTAGACAAACCACACTCCCATGAACCCGGGCACTCCTGAAAATGCGCCAAACGTAGCGAACCACTTGGGGTTACATATTGCAAGGGTATTGGTTATCCAATGAATGATTTCCGGGACGTAAAAATTTGATTCAACCAAGTCAATGATTTTCACGACAACCACTTGAAATGCCAAAAAGTGATTAAATCATAAAACTTGACAAACAGAACGTATACTTTTTCCTGTATGTTATTTAAAACAAACAACTCATAAATTCTTCCTTTTCGCTACTAAAAATAACAACAAAGACATGAATTTTTCCTTTTTGTTATCAAAAACAACATAAACTACTGGAAACTACAAAAATATGTCACGAAGCCACTAGGCGCATGGACAAGTGACATTTATCTGAGGTCTCTGCCGTTTAAGGTCTCCAAAGTATACGCCTGAGGTCTAGGCATGACAAGCCTTTCTTCTGGAGAGGTCCCGCAGGACCACATATACCAACTCCACTGAACAGATTAACCGATAGAAATGTTTTGGGGGCGTTTTATTTTAATTTTTTAATAAAGAAAGACAAACATTCCCTGGTTACGAATAACAAAACAATGTTTGAAAATCTCCTACTACCACCCGTTTGTCCAATATAAGCATTTTTTTTCTTACTGGCGAAATTTTTTGTTGAAAATTTTGATACACGGCGTTGCAACAGTTATAAAAATAAAAATGTATCGTAGTACGTAAAAAAATCTTCGGGTGAAATCTTAGCGAGAGTATTCTTAATAGTAATTATCATAATAAAAAGCAGTAATGAGTAAATGAAAAATTAGTATACATTGAATTATTTGGCGGGCAGGAGATAAGCCGACGTAGCTCAGTGGACGGAGCATTTGACCGGAAATCAGAAGGAAGCGGGTTCGAGTCTCGTCGGCGGCATGTATCTTTTCTCGGGAGATTTTTTCAATGTAGATGAGTGTCTCAGGCTAATAATTATTACTTATAATAATTGTTACCCTTTGTGCTTTGCATAAAAATCTCGTCTTAAATGTTAGTTTATCAATTAAAAATAATAATTATCATCACATTTATATTTTGAACTTACCAAATATAAAAAGTACGTAATATTGTGTTTATTTTTATTATAATTATCATCACATTTATATTTCAAACTTACCAAATATAAAAATTGTCCATAAAATTGTGTTTATTTTTATTTTCAACTTTACCTGGAGACAGAAAAATCAGAAAAAAGATATTGCCACCTCTGGGACTCGAACCCAGGACTTTTCGATTTCCGGGCGACATGATAGCTTTAACCACTGAGCTAAGATGTCTCTGTTCGATTCGGCCATTTTTAACTGTATCATACTTCAACTAAGAACTACCAACATTATCTCAATTTTTCTTAAAGAAAATTTTATTGTCTGCTATCTTTATATATGATTGTAAGATTCAAACCCGAACTAAATGCTTTCTAGATAGTGTATGGATAAAAGTTTTATCAATTTCATTTTTAATATACGACATCTATCGACTTTTCAGCAAGTCTAGGATTCAATCGAGTCCCAGAGGTGCCAATATATTTTTCTGATGTTTCTGTTTACAGATTTTCGATTGAGTTTCGCCAATATTGTATCCATAAAATAACATTTCTCGGAATTTTCGTGAATAACGTTATGTTCACTGGTTCTGAGAGAAATTGTTTCCTAAATGCCTATGTAAAAAAAGTTGGTTCGAACTTTTTCAAATAACGAATATCATATCTAGGCAATATCTATGTTCAGTGCACTGGACAAAATCTACCAAATTCCAGTGGAGGACCCACGCAAATCGAAAAACGTGTGTCAAAACCCATAAGTTATACCTAATCTGCCACGTTTTGGCACAGGGCGTAAAATAAATCATTTTTAAAAGCTGTCTTTTGGGAGTAACACCCCTTTTTATAACATGAATTATTTATTTTTTTACATCATCATAATTTCATCCCCCTCGTCCTTGCGGGGGAGGGAAATCATTGTTTCAGAAAATAGCCTCCAGGTGTTTTTCCATACGGTAGCTTGTTTGTCTATGTCCATTGCAGGCTTTGATTTCATTTTTCAAAAAAAATGTATGCGCAATTTAAATCAACTTGGCAAGAAACATTATTAAAAAATAAATGTACATTTCCTCAACGAATTAACGGTTTCACAATAATAAATATTATAACCATATTTCACTCTTTGTCGCATTATAATAGGTTTGGGTTGAACTAAGTTAGGAAAGGGTTGAAAAGGTTCTGTTTAGCAGGTGCTAAGGCTGTTTGTTGTTTGTGTTTTGGATGAGGCTAATATTTTATGGGAATTGTATAATTCTACTGAAAACAATTATGAAATCACAGCGCCAAAAGTAATTGATACTTATATACTACTGTTAGAGAGATAGCGTTGGAGTTGGGGGATGTGTACCGTATTTGGATGTGTTTATTGTTTCCGGAGACTGTTTGAATAAACCAACAGGATCGTAAAAGGGTGAATACTATTATTATTTGATATTTCAGCACTTAGGAAACAAAGGTAGTAGTAACCTTAAAGTTCTGATAGGTACACCTACACACCTTTGGTAAAGAGGCGTAACGGATCATAAGAAACTTTTTTGAAAAAAATTAGAATAAATTGTAAGAAACTCTAAATGATTTGTTTTGCAGTCTGCAAATCTATTACTGAGTATGGTATCACAGCATGGGGAGGCGGCGCTGCATCTGCACTAGACCTAATCATAAAGGTAAAGATATCTATTATAAAATTCGCACACTCCACACGGGAGGCCCTGAGGAAAATAATTCCTCTCAGGGCCTATGCCATATTTGGGGATGCTGTGTGGAGGGTATTTTTAGGAAAAGTAAGGAGAGGAAGTTCCGGGAAGGAAAAGGGTATGAGAGGTGGGTAGGAATCTGGGGATCAATGTGTCTAGGAGTGACGGACGTATGTATCTATCCCTCTCACTGCAGTGCAAGGCGATGTTCCGAGAGAGTCCTACTGGAAATGTCAAAAGATCTCCCTCAACAAGTCTCTCCCGATACGGCTTGCTACGTAGTTGATGGGAGACCGGTTATTTTTTTTCACTTTGCGAAAATTGTTCTAAAATCTTTTTCTTCTTCTTTGTGTGCCCTATCAGGTTCCCCCGACGTTGGCGATCACTCTTGAAAAGGTCTCTCTGTCTTGCGTTGCCCGAAATAGCTCCTCCACACTTCTAATGCCGGTCCACTCTCGTATATTTCGCAGCCAAGACATTTGTCTCCTACCAGGCCCTCGGCGACCCTCTATCTTGCCTTTCAATATTAAATGGAGCAAGTGATCCTCTAAAATCTAGAAAAAATAATCTTTCCAATGTGCAACTTAGAAATTAATAGTTTTATTTCTAAATATTTAAATTTTGATATTGAAAATGTAAATTTTCGCTACTACTGAACCGGCACAGGTTTTAAAAATACGCATTCGGGTCACCTAAGAATAATAAACGTGTATGTAGAAGAATAAGAAAGGCGTGGATTCGGTGGAGATGAAAAAAAGTATACAGAATACAATAAAAAGAGATCTCTAAATACAAATAAACTTCAAATTAAATGTTCTATACTTAATTCTGTAAAAAATATCCACATAAAAACAGGAAGCTAAAGATCCCCGATTAGGCTTTCTCCTACTAATGCTTTCACGTTGTTCTAAATCACTTAGCAGAATACTTAAGTTGTTACTATAATGCTGAGATCTGTCTAACATAAATAGTACATGGAGGTTGTAGAATATAGGGGACCCGAGCCGCTGGGTATAATGGTTCGATGGCAGGACCTTAAATACAATAGTCGACGATATAAAATATGTTAGATTGGTTTAATCAGTATCCAAAATGAGTAAAGATGAAGGTATCGCCGCTCCAAGAACCATTTATTGGACAAACAACACCCCTGCCATAGGTCACCCAAAGTGGTTCGCTACGTTTAGTGTCTTAGCAGGGGTGCCATTGAGATTTGTCTAGGTCATCCCCCAATATGACATAGGACAAAGTGATTGCAAAATTAAAGCTAATTTATTTCGCCAATTTTAATTTTGTCCGCCATTTTTGTAATCAAAATCTGCGCATTCTACGTTCATAAAATAACCTTTTTTTTTAATTTCGTGTTTCAGGTAATTTTCAAGGCCTCCAGGATTCCAACCGATTTGGTAAGACCCTCCGCTAGCGGCCGCTATAACTATATATACATAGACATTCGAAACAATTTTTGGAGTGAAAACATCTATGGGATTTAGCCTGCGAGAGAAGAGATAGTTTAATCGGTCTCCTCTTTGTGCGGTGCTTAGTAGCCTATCGGTTTGCTCTTTGTGCGGTGCTTTGTAGCCTTCCCAATCTTGCATCCCTTACTTTTCTGAAGATTTCACTTCTACCGCGTATGAAAAACGACGCAAAAAAGAGACAAACACTTACATCTCTTGAATTTAGCCTGCGAGAGAATGAGATAGAATAATCGGGATCCTATTTCTGCGGTGCTTCGTAGTCTCCCACTCTTATCTACTTTAGTTTTCTTAATGTTTCACTTCAACCGCGTGTGAACTGCACAGATTTTTTTTTCTTGTTTAAATGTACCTTTACATGCAACTGTTACATAAATGAGTTAGTTAAATGCTTCCGTAATTCGCACATAGAAGGCAGTGCTTGGAGCTTTCCCGAAAGTCCGCAAGATGGCGGTTGGATAAGTTATGGGTTAGTGCTCCAGGGGGCCGAGGGCCGAGGTGAAGGAGCTCCCACAAAACGAAAAAACACGGTGAGAATCAGATTTTTTGTCAGCTAGCTCCTAGTTAGGTTGACTACTCGTAGTAAAAAATTGTAATATTCATATTGACAATCAGACCTTCGTTAATTTATAAAAACTGAAAGTTTATCTCTGCATATCTCTAATGCAGGATACAGGCAAAGACGATCCTCGACTCTGAAGTTTGGATCACGGTGGCTTTTGAAGATATTATATTAATTAATTTTAATTTTACTTACGTTAAAGTATAAAAGCTGAATTTTATATATGTTACTTGAGGAACTATCAACTTATGTTTTCTCGGTTATCAGACAGTTTAGAGTTTAGATGGTTCCTTCACCTTGTTAGACACATTAAAATTCTTCCGTAGGTGCGAGCGCGATATATACTTTCATGCAAGCGGGAGGAATTGAAATAGTGCGAAATTTCGACGCTAGCAGACAAAGAGCTTGTAAAAGTGGAGCAAAATGCTCTTGAAATTGTGGTGCAATTTTATATACCTTTGCAACCTGCTATCTTTCAAGGCCACCGTGATTCAAACTTCATAGTCGGGGATCGTCTTTACCTGTATTTGAGACATACACAGAGATTCAGGTTTTATAAAATAAAAAGGTCTGATTGTTACGGGCTCTTGCTCTATAATACGCGAAGTATAAATAAATCCAAATAAACATAAATAACTGTATTATACGTGTATTTCCCAAATAAGTAATCTCCTTCCAAGACGAGTTGGAGAACTGATTGTGTGAACACAACAGTAACAAAGTTTTCGTGAACGAAAATAGATTTTATCTTTTAAAATATCACGTCGAATGAAAACTTAGCTGCACCAGACTCTTTAAAATCGTGATTTAATAATCGAACAAAGGATCACCTAGTGACTAGTTTGTCTTAGATCATACATCTATACCATCGCTAAGAGGTCCACCGGTATCCAGGTAGGAATTAGCCATAACTCTTAGCTTTAATGACAGGTAAAGGAGATGAATCTCAAGATTAGGTAATCGGAGTTTAACTCGAGAGGGAGTTTAGTTTGGGGTGGTGTTTATCGAAATCTTAGAGAGATTTGCCCGGTATCATGTTGTAGGGTGAATGAAGGGTTGGAAGATTAGCTAATTGTGATAGGTGCCTGTGATGCCCAAATCGCTTATCATCATCATCACAAGGGATTGTGTGAGCATTTGATCTTTAGTTTTACGTTAATGTGGTCAATTTCTAAACAAAAATTATTTGACATAAAATTCAAAGCTCAACGTTTCGTTCATATTTTTCAGATTGATAAATTACAATCACTTTTGGTTTCCTTACACGAGGAGGTCAATTGACAACTATCGGTGCAATTTAATACAAACTTTGTCTGTTTCTGTTGTCTGAGGAGGAAGAAGGTGTCGGCTATGGCCTGTCTTTAAAAGTTCCTCCGCATTTGTCTTTGGAAATAAGGAAAACCATGGAAAACCTTATTGAGAAGGAAACAGCTGCTTGTCAATATGAGTGGCCTTCAGTGGCTGCCATATTCGTGGTTCTGCTTTTTGCGGTGTGAGTGTATTTGTGTAAAATATATACCTGTGGGAAAATAAAATAAACATATCTATTTACATGATCGAAAATATTACATATAAGTTTTAAAAATACATATATATTATGTATATATAAGTAATAGATTTCGAATAGTAAGTCGGGAGATTGAGGAATATCTAAAATACACGCAATGTTTTTCTACAATTAAAGCATTTTTATTTTATTTTTATGTTGATGAATAAATTTTCTACAGCGAGTTAAAGTTCCCCATTTTTGAATTACCGCTAAAACGATATTTTGGGGCGTGGATATCGTGTGACGTCATGAGCGCAGACTCTTAATGACAGTGTTTATTTATGCTGGTTTAGCTGAGCTACGCTTGTGACGTCACAAACACATTTGCAAAAAACGGGCCGTTTTGATTTTGTCAGTTTTAGAGCGTTTTTAAAATCAATAATATTGAATGAAAACATAAAACTAAACATTTTTAGTAGGATGATTAAAATTTGAAAAATGATCTCTAAGTATTCCGTAGATTTTCAACAGAATCCCTCATTTATAGAAATACCCCATTATACCGAAATCATCGAACTCAAGAAAAAATCATGTTTTGAAGATCGTATCATCTGGACGGAGGAATTTCCCAAGACCGTTGAAATTTGCAATAATAACAGTTTTGTTAATAGTAGATATAATTGTACAGCAGACATAGATTTTTTTTACGGCCGTATATCCTCCCTGCATACATTATCAGGGAGGATATAACATAAATAATCCTTTAAGGGATCGAGTGGCCATGAGATCAACTTATAGAAGGATCAACTATCCAAGGGCTTTCTGACGGCCTACGTGGTCGAGGGGTAAGGCTTTCGACTAGCATTTCGAAGGTCCTGCGTTCAAATCCCGAAATTTCATTTGATTGTGTTATTTAACAATTAATTAATTAAAAAATAATATATGGTGCATTTGCAGCAAGTCCTAGAGTTGAAGATACTTCCATATCGCCCTGGTGTAAGACCACCATTCAGAATTGAAACGTTGCTTGGAATGGCTTTAGCCGTGTTAGGTGAATATTCAGGTACTTTCCCACCGTTATTTTCCATGTCCTTCCTCTTCCCAACACCTTCAACTTCATAACATACCCCAATTGGGGATGCCATAGTCTCAGTGGCTCCACACGGGAGCAGTTGGGACTCTTGTGAAGTATTCATATAAAAAAGGAAGCAACCATCTTAAGGATGAACTGTCAGGGGATCAGGTGTCATGGAATCCTATTTTCAAACTTGGTTTAACATCATCATGGTCAAGATTGTCCAGTACCAGTATCCCAAAAATATTAAAGATTTTCTAAAATATTTAATAAATATTTTTATTTCCTTGACGGAATATATCTCAACGTAAATAATAAAATCTCATTCTTCAGTGAATAATTTTAACGTTTGATGTTCTGTTATCTCCATTGCTGAATTAAATTCCATAATGATATTACTTCCTGATCAAAGGAATGCAAATAATATTATTTATATATTTCTCTTTTTGCTTATTTTTCTCATAATTACATTTCTAGTAAATCTTGTTCCGCTTAAATCCGTATTGGAAAATATCCGTTTGCTTTAATACGTGTATCCAAAAATAAATATATGCATACGTTTTACTTTAGTACCTAATTACTTTCATAGTTTTATTATAATCTTAATAACTACTGTACAGTTAAGGATCGTTGCAAGCGAATATGGCGCCCTCTGTATTTTTTAAATAAAACCGTTGACGTTTTCAAATGACATCGCCGATGAGAAAATATCATAATAAAATTTACCAAACTTCAGTTTAAAAATTATACCCAATTTTCCAACCAATTTTCCTTCAAATTTTCAAATGACAACCATTCATAGAAGAAATTTTTTGGAAAATTATAAAATTCACTTCCACAACAAAATAAAAGAGATTTTATGAAAGTTTTCCGACCAATTTTCTAAGCCAAATTATTTGATTTTTTCAATTTAAAAAATTATTCTGAAAAATAAAATTTTTCCGAAATGGTAAATTTCCAAAATTTACATTATATCTTATTTAATTAATCTTGATGTGATTTTTTACAGAAACTGCGCTCTACGCATTATCCAATTATTATTATTATAATATCAAAATGATAAATGTCTTAAAATTTCTAAGATCAAAGATATCCCAACTTTTCAAAATTCCAAACATCAAATAACCATATCGAAAAAAATAAATGCCTTACCAAACACAACCTTTTCCACTGCCAAATATTAAAATTGAAAAGAAAAAATCCAATTATAAACCCAACTTTTTTTATTTCAGCTTTACATAGGACGCCCTGAAGAAAATAATTCCCCTCAGGGTCCATGTCAACTTTGGGAATAGCTTGTGAATGTGGAGGGTATTTTTAGGAAAGGATGGAGAGAAAAATCTGGGAAGGAAAAAGGTATGAGGGGTGGGCAGGAAACTGGAGGTCAGTGTGTCCAATCTCCCATTGCGATGCAAGGCGATGTTCCAAGAGTGTCAGGCTGGAGATGTCGAAGGGCCTCCCTCAACCATTCTCTCCGGATCCGGCCTGCCATGCAGATAGTGGGCAGATACATCCGCAACCAAGACCCGAACAAACTTGACCAAATGACCCCGGGCACAAGTCAACGTAGCGAACCAATTGGGGTGGTCTATGACAGGGGTGTTTGTTATCCAATAAATGGTTTCCGGTTGGGCGGTACCCATACCTGCCTCTCAAATTGAAAAGGCTCATTAAGTGAGTGAACATTTAGAATATCTCTCTCTAGAATTGATTCACACTTTTATTAAGGGCGTTTAACCAGCCAGCAGTCGAAAATCCACATTTATTCGAAAGATGTTCTTACGATCGTACAGGGCGGTTCCAATGAGAAAGGATAATTACTCTCCATACCAGCTTTTTAAAATTATAACTCAATATCGATTTTAATTTATTTCAAACTTGCTTTAATTTATACGTTCATAAAAAAATGCTGAAAGGCGTGATGATAAAACTATTAAAATTATGTACTTTTTGTAATTATTTTATTTATTTATCATTTTTCTATAATGTCCAAGCAAAATAAAAATGTTAATAAATATGAAATATATTAGTTTGTAAGTGCGCAAATAAAAACACAAACGGTCCAATTTTCGTCAAGAAACACATGTACGCATATATTTTTTAATGATTTTATTTAAACGAAAATTAAAATTCTGAAAGATAAATTTCCCAAATAATGTATTGGTTTATTTTACTGCACGATTATATGATTTGAAATGAGTGTTGTATAATACAAAATCTTTTTTGAAAATTTAACAAAACTGCCAACGAGCTATTTTAACCTTATTATACTAAAAATACATATTTTTTCTCAAAATTTAAAACATACGTGTACTAGATAAAAGAACAATTTTTCGATATCAATTTATAATTTTCTGTGGAAAAGTGCCAATACATCTAAAATCTGATTTAACAATTACATATTTCTGGTTTTCTCTGGTTATACCCTATTAAAATCACTTATCTTTTTAGAACAATCGATATGGTAAAATCACCCAGAAATTCAGTAGTTTATCCAACGAAATCACAGATATTAAACACATCCATTTAATCAGGACTGCACAGAAAAGGCTTTGCTCACCGCAGCACAGCTTTCGCACGTGCTTATCCCGGAAATAGCCGGATTTCGCGGGCGGATATGGTTAGCACCATACAAACAACCTATGTACAAACTACCCGCGAATTTCAACGAACTTTAATACTTTGTGGGGTTAGTATAAAAGCCTGAAACTAGTGGCTAGTGTGTAGGGGCTAATAGTTGCATTTCTTCAGGCAGCTGGCGGGGAAGTTATTGGTAACTACCCACCCCTAAGTGCACTGCAATAATAATAACTGGTAGCCAATGGGGTGCATAGATTCTTAGAGCAAGAAAAATTAAACGGCAGTTTTTTAAATTTTATTAACTCTACACTGGACATCTTTGAAGATGCTCTAGGTAGGGTATTTTTAAGGAGAGGAAGGAGTAAACATGGGTCTTGAAGATACCCGTGTTGAAGGAGGGAGGAAACACAGAGGGCGGCCAATCGTTCCACATCCAAGCCGTTGAACTCAAGAACGAGTCGTAGAAGCCACTCGTTCTCTTGTGACATATAAATATGCTAACCGTGTATGTACATACGTTGGACTTGCGTTTGGCATGTTTTCCGTCTTGTGCCAGTGCCGAAGGGATTAATGACGCTCGTTTCTCGGAGTTTCTTCCGTTGAAATATCTGTAGCCAAAAGGACAGCGTTTCCACCCGACGTCCGTGCTCTAAAGATTGCAATCAGTTTTTTGAGATAGTACAATCTATCAAACAAGGGTTTCTGTTTTAGTCGAGGGTTTTTTATAATATTTTGAGTATGGAGCCAGTGAGACTATGGTATCTACAATTAGGGTATGTTCTGAGGCTGAAGATAGTGGGGAGGGAAAGAAGATGGGGTTGAGGAAGATGGGGAAGTGCCTAGCCATTCAGATCTGGTCACGAAATACGGCCAAAGCCGTTCCAAGCAACGTTTCAATTCTGAATGGTTGTCTTACACAAGGACGATACTGAGAGTATCTTCCAAACGTGCTAATAATGAGCATGCCTGTCAGTACCATATAGTAAACATTGAATACTCTGATGTCAGAAAAATACTTAGTTTCTGTTTTTATTATATTGTACGGTTGGAATGATGTGCGCGGCGCTGAGATTCATAGCTGGAACTTCGCGAGAATTTTTTAAAGTGTTCATTGATTGTTCTGGAGTCATGATCTCAACCTTGGATTACGAATGCGAATGGTCAGATGCTACGTGTTTTTGATATTTTTTTATGGAATGGAAGCATGGACGCTTACTGAGGAACCAATTAGGCGACTTGAGACATTCGAGATGTGGATCTACATAAGAATACTTTAAATAAGCTGGATGTACAGGATTACGAATGAAGATGTTATGGTTCGGCTAAATAAATAAAAAGAAGTTATTAAAACTATAAAAATCCATTGTAAAAAAGTATGTACATTGATTTCTACCGATAAATTTTATAATTTTTTATATTAATAAGTTATGTACCTACCTTTATTTAAAGCACGCCTCTGCATGTAACCATGTTATTATTTGGTTTTCCATAGCGCACAGGTGTTTGACAATGATTGCGCGTCACATAGAGTTGCGGTCAGACTATTATGAAATACAAAGCAGAAAACGTGTTATGACGTTGGAAATTACACTGCTGCAAAATGTTTGTTATTCCTCTCTGAAATGTGGCTTCCTTATTGTCACATAAAATAATATTAATGGATGGAACCACAAGGGGTAAAAGTTTGTTGAAAATAATCATTGAAAATAATATCTACTAACAACTCTTAACGAAAATATGAAAACAGAATAAGATACCGAAAATAAAAGCATAACGGTCGCAACTGGGACTCAAACCTCCACAAATCCCCTTGTCTTGCCGGGGCCAAAACGCTACCAATAATTGAGCTAGCATGTACCTATGTAGTAGCAAATACATTGACTGCAAAAAAATGGACGGTAATTTAAAAAAATATGGGTTTCCTAAATGACATAAATATGGGAAGAGCTTGGTGAACATTGATCACTGGGAACGAATCTGATTTACAGTTAGGAAATATACGTAGAAAAGGACTAAAAGCTAATTTACATAATTTAATTAATCAACATACAAGAGTTATTATTTAGGATTTTCTAATTTCAAGTGCTTCAAGTTATCTAATGTTTTACTGTTATTGTTAAGGTGAAGAATTTTAACCACCGTGTTCTTATTAAAAGTATGATCTGTGGAAATGAGATGATTGGCAAACTCTGAAACACTATTGTTATTTGAACATCTAAAATGTTCCTTCATCCTAATATTTACATTTCTAGTTATCTTACCTATGTAGAACGATGGACAATCATTGCAACGTAGTTGGTCTGAGTGGCTTAATTTATGATCTCTATCTTTAGTGTTTTTTAGTAATTTATCTAAGTGATTATAAGCATAGAAAGCGGTTTTAATGTGGACAGTTTTTGTACTAAGTGACGAAAAGTTGGATGTATTTAAGATCCTACTCCATTGAAAGGGATTATTGACTTTATTATAGTTTCAGGTGTACCAAATACAAATATATTACCTTAACTGTGCTTAAGTTTCTTACTCAGGATTTTATGAATTGTAGAGTAACAATTATTTGGAGCAATTTGTTTAATTTTCGATAGTACAATTTTTTCAAACAAAGTTGAAAAATGTTCATCTGCCAATATTCTGTATCACATGTTAGTTTTAATATTCTTCCGACGAAGGAAAGATTCTTCCAAAACAGGTAAAGTTCTTCCCATAAATATACCAAACCATTCACGTTCTTCCAAATTATGGCGAGCCACAAAGTTAAAAATTATTTTGACTATTTTCTTACGCTTGTAATCAACAGTGTCAATTATTGTTTTTGGTATATTTATAAAGTTCATATTAAATAAATAAATAATGTTTTTTAAATTAAATAATAATAAAGTAATAAAAAATAAATAATATTCAGAAAACTGTTTCTGAAAAAATAAGAAAATATACAGATTTAGGAAATGAAATTAAAAGAATTTGGCATTCTCAGACTATAAAAATATTACCATTTGTTATTTCGGCTACTGGCATTATACCTAGCTCTCTCATTCAAAATTTAGGCGTATTAGATTTGTCAAAAAATTTGTACATAAAAATGCAAAAGTCGGTCATTTTAAATACATGTAGGATTACGAAAGATTTTTTTAAATATTTATATTGAGGGATCAGTAGGATTTATCGGACCAGTTAGGATTTCATCAGAGCCGAACCCTCTGATATGAAAATATCTGGAGTCGGTGAAATATTTTCCCATTATGTTTCTGGTGGATTGACGTATTGTTCTTGTATTGTTTTATTCTTATATAGTGCACTTACATTGCGTTCATTTACTAGATATTCATTTGTGGAAAAGTGTGTGGAAGGGTTTAGTCTTTTATTTGGGAAAGATTCAACCCGGACATAAAATCTGGAGCACTATAATATAATAACAACAGCCCAACATCATTATACATACTCAGCCATAAAATGCTTTAACGAACTCCCCAAAGAAATACAATCCGAAAGGAATTATGGTTTTTTTAAACAAAAACTTAAAAAACATTTTACTACATACTAAATTTAGGTATGTGTTACGATGTGCCAACTTATATTTCCATTATGAACAAAAAAAGCCAACTAATATTTTCTCCACGTATGAAAATTCACATTATGTTTCATAATGTACAAAAAAAAAATGCCAACTTATATTTCCATTATGTATAAAAATCTTCCATTATGTACAAAAAAATGCAAACTTATTATTCACTATGTATAAAAAAAGTAGCTCCATAACATCCAAATTGTAACAAATGTTAAGTATGCATAGTATTGTCAGTCTGATAGTGCCCCTCTCTAAACACGAGAATTTCTCAATTAGGGAGGTATTGTTACCACTGATATCATATATTACATATATTTAATTGTATATTATATGTATTGGTTAATAAATTTAAAAAAAAATAATTATTAAAAAAAACTATATAAAATTAAGGATTTCCCTGAACACGCGAGAGAATCTTAGAAAAGTATTATAATAACATTATAAATTTTCAACAGCTTTCTGGAAGAACAGCAACTATTCTCCTTGTTCACAACTATTCTCCATACAAAGTGAAGTTTGGTAGTTATGCTGTGAATTTAAGTGCAGTTTCTAAACCTGTAATCCCTTCGCTGCACGATTTTCTCCTGAGAGATTTTGTGAGATCGTGCTTGAAAATTTTGAGAAAAGTTATTTCGATACATGTAAGAAGCAATATAGAAAAAATGATTCTTGTCGAAATCGGCAACTAGGCAATTTTAGAATGAATGTAGGAGAGTTGAGACCTCTAAGGCGTATGTGCGATAAAATCAATTGTGACCTCCAAAATCCTAAATAATGTAATGTCGAAGCTAGAATAATGGACATGGATATTTTGGTGGTATGAAGATGTACTTCGAACGAATTAATGTACGAACGAATATAATTGTATTGGTTGGGGAGCGTCAGGTAGAACAATTTTAGATCCATTAGTGAAGGCCCAGAAATCCATAATTAGAGTCATTATGCGTAAACCCTATAGGTTTTCTAGCGATCAGCTCTACAAAAAATTTTATGTACTTGATGTTCGTCAAAACTATATAAAAAAGGTTATTATCCACGTACACAAAAATGTAGAAAATCTTAAGCAAATTGACCATAAATATATAACAAGAAGTCACACCAGAAAGGATCTCGTGGTCCCAGGGAGCAATTCGGCAAAGTTTCAAAAGACATGTACATATCTGGGACCGAAATTGTATAATAAAATCCCCCCAGAATTTAATATTAAAACATGTAAAATGGCATGCATCGGTACAATAATAACTAAATGGTTGATAGACTTAGGTAGGATTGAGTCTGAAAAATTATTAAATAATGTCATTTAAAACTTAAAATTACACATGGCTAACTATTAATGGCACAATCAGTAAAAACTTAGTATAGTGTATTTAAACTTAGTAAATGTATATTTAATCTAAAAAAAAAAAAAAACAATATTTTCTTTTTTTCTTTCTTTTTACAGAAGACATTTTTGGCATTTTTCACCAGCATTTGGTTCCTTAGAACAGGCAATCTGCCTAGCTAGGAACTAATAACGTACAAGACATAATAACACTTGTACACATTTTAATATCTACAGTTATTTGAAATATTATAATATTATTATGTAATTTTGCTGTATAAATGTAACTAATGCAATAAAAAAAAATAAAAAAAAAACACTATTGGTTTAAGCTCAGTATTTAGATTCTCCATATAATGTAATTTTTTAAGTAAAAACTTTTTCAACACTCTTGTGATTTGAAACTCGATGAAACGAAAAATAGCGACAATAAAAAAAAAAACAAACTAAATTAAGCCAGCGAGAGGATGAGGTAGTATAATCGGTCTCCGCTTTGTGCGGTGTTTCGTAGCCTATCGATCTCCTCTTTGTGCGGTGATTCGTAGCCTCCCCACGCTTGTTTAATTTATTTTTCTGAATGTTTAATTTCTGTAGCGGGTGAACTACATACTTTTTATCTCTATATAAAATTAGTTGATAGTCCGGTGTTGCTTGAATTAATAAGCTTTCGGATACCACTACGTAATACTACAAGTCAGGATTAATTTCAGTGCAGAAATTTTGGGACTAACTACCATATGTATTCCTCTTTGCCCAAAATACTAATGGAGGGAAACAATTATACCAAGTCAGTGGACTTCTTTAATTTATCTTTAAACAAATATAAAATATTGTTACCGAGGCAGTTCAGTTATGTACAATAAATACTGTATATAAAGAAGAGCTTCAAAGTTTGATGCTAAAAGCTAAAGAATTCTTCATTTCATAAAATTAATAATTTCATAATATTATTTTAACCTACTTCCTTAAAAAGGGGTAATAACATGAAATTGAAGTCTGCGTGAAATTAAAGCCTTGAAAGCTCCGATCTGCATATTAGATCCGCTGAGAACACTGAAGAAATGAACAAATAGAAATGTTTTGTGTGCAATTTTCCTTCCTTCCGCCTAAGTTAGGGAAGATTTTTTCAATTTAGATGTGTGTTTCAGGCTAATAATTATTACTTATAATTGTTACAAACTTATAATAATTATCATATTAGAACAAGACACAGAAAAACATAAAAAAAGACAATGGTCGCAACTGGGACACGAACCGAACACGACCATTGTCTTTTTTCTGTTTTTATGTGTCTTGTTCTTTTTCATATTTTCATTTAGATTATTATTGTTAACTTATTCTAATATGATATATATTTCACTGATGGTAATAACCTTCAAAAAAAAGTTATAAAAATAAAGTTTTTCTTATTAAAATTTTATAATAATTATTACCCTTTGTGCTATGCATAAAATTTTTGTCTTAAACGTCACTTTATCAATTAAAAATAATAAGATAAATTCAAGTTGTAACAGGACGGATTCCGTGACAATTGACCCGCCGAGAGTTGCCCCGCTGAGAGTTGGCTCGCTGACAGTTCGTCCCTCGGATAGTTGATCTCCGTACGTCGGACAGTTGACCTCATGCACAGTTGATCCCTTAAAAATTCAAGTAAGTACGCAAAGAGGACGTTCGACAGCACAACCAAAGACGATATACTTATCTACAGATCCACATACTCATTTAACTTAAATTATTACCACATTGACATTTTTAACTCGACTTTACGTGACATAAAACAAAAACTCACTAAGCAACATGACTCAAACTAGAAAGTTCAATCGCTATATATTCCCGTCCTTTGCCTCTTAATCCTATTCCTATGTTCCTCCTTCCCCCCCCCCCTTAACTCTCATACATTGTATCTATACAAAATAATTAAGAAAACTCCCTTAAAATAGCACAATTTATCATTCACTATCATCAGTGGAAAGTTCTTAATTGGCATATTCTGTAATCTAAGATTTGCTATCAACTTTCCCTAAAATAAATATCTGCAGGCGTCTTGTGGAAACCTGCTATACTAATATTTTACTTACGGCTGAAGTTTTAAGAAGAATTTGAAGTATTACGGATTTCTTAAGCGATATTGTATTTCATTGACTGTCTTGACTCGGGCTTAGATGTCAAAATATTTTCTTTAAATTGAAGACTCCAGTTTATTTACAAATAGGTATATACGTCACTTCTAGAGACGATTTAATCAGTGTGTGGGAAGCATTTAGCGGGGGTGCCGCGGGCTGTGGGCCGTAGGCTGTGTAAAGTAGAGCCTTCACCCCCACTCAGGGGTTTGAGGGCTAATTAATCATAAAACATCCCTTCAATAATAAGGTCGAGTAGAGAATATCAAAAGGTCGAAAGAGGTGAAATGTGAAGGGCCTTCACAAATATAAGGGTTGATATTTGAAAAGTTTTTACGAACAATTTGTCACTTGGGATATTTTTTTTGAGTTGCAAGAGATAATATTTATCATAAAATTGCATAAATTTTTTATGTTTGACATTTTTTGGTGAATACCGCGCAAGAGTCCCCAACTGCTCCCAACCGCCTGGAGCCAGGGATACTATGGCATACCTAATTGTCTACGCTACCGACTTTCCGACGCTACCGACCCGATGCTACCGGACATGCTCGGCATGAACCATCTACACTACAGGTCAGAAGGGATGTGCTAATTGTAACAAATTTATTCAAACTGATTCGTGGATGGTTCGAAAACTCGACTATGATAAAAAGCATTAGTTTCTATGTTCCCGATGGTTATCTCCGTCACCGACGGCATTGACTGTTTTATCTCCCGGCTTACAGAACTAAATAACTTACCAATGGTGTTTTGAAAACGCTTTGAAATTGAATTGAAATTATGTAATGTTTTTAAAATGAGTAAATTGAATTGAATTGAATTGAGTTGAATTAAATTGCTGTGAGGCTGAAGATGAGTAAATAGGGGTAGGAGGTGGGGAAGAGGAAAGGGGGGAAGTACCTGGCTATTCAGATCTGGACACCAAAGTAATTCAAGTAATTTTTATATTCTGAAAAGCGGTTTTACACAACGACAATAATGAGAGTATCTTCCACTGGAACGTGCAGCAAATATACTTTAAATTAATTTTAAATGAATTTGTCGTGAAATAACACAAATTTTACTTGAGTATGTCGGGTGATTGAAACCGCGACCTTTGGATTGATTGTCGAAAGCCTTACCTCTCGACCACGAGGACCACAAATATATGTAAATTGTTTTAGAAATTTGAGAAATTCAAATGTGACAACATTTTTTTTGATGATATACCTATTTAGATAATTATAGAAAGTTTTTGTTGTTTGACATATTTTATAAAAATAAAACACTTATTATGTGTAAAACCAAGAGTTTTATTAATTTATTTACCAGCTGGTTTCGATTTGCTCAAGCATCATCAGGCTACAAATTATTACGAAAAGTTTAAAATAAATTTAGTATTAATTTAAACCCGTTGATGCGTGAGCAAAGCGAAACCGGTCGGTAAATAAAATAATAAAAACTCGTGGTTTTTCACAAAATATGTGTTTTATTTTTATTAGATATATTTGAAAACGAAAAAAAGATCACAGCACAGGTCATTATTTTTAATTACCAATAATTTAATACTAGAAAATACATATTTTTGACTTGCTCTGCTAGAATCAAAAACATTATTCCACGCAATATAACATGAGATCTTATATATTATAATAACGTTCCTGAAAAATGAAGCCATCTTCAGGGGTTAAAATTAATCATGCAATTATATTATAAATTGCGATGTTTTAATGAAAATCCACAAAGCCTTCACATTCAACTGATTGGGGTGATGATATATTACTGAAATTAATTAAAACACTGTGCTTAATGGCTTTTAATTGAAAACATAATTTATAATACGGTTTGTCGATATTAACGATAGTAGGTACCCACTAGAAAGTGTATATCTGAAGAAATAATTATTTATTTATTTATTTACTAGCGAGTTCTCGACATGCGATGCAATGCCACTTAAATAAATGGTTTCTTTCTGCGTGTCCTTTCCCATTCATCCCAGTTCCCCTCCCGCGTCCCTTTCCTATCCCGTGTTCCCCCTTCACCAACCCGCCTTCAACCCCCCTCTTCCACTTCCACCCATCCCGTAAACCCTCACCTTTTTTTGCTTGTTTTATAACTGGCAATACCCCCAAAAATTTTATGCTTGTGTTATAACTGGAAATACCCCCAAGATTTTTATGCTTGTGTTATAACTGTCAATACCCCCCGAGCTTTTTATGCTTGTGTTATAACTGGCCAAACCCCGAGCTTTTTATGCTTGTTTTATAACTGGCAATACCTCCGACCTTTTTTGGCTTGTTTTATAACTAGCAATACCCCCGAGCTTTTTTGCTTGTTTTATAACTGGCAATACCCCCGAGATTTTTAGCTTGTTTTATAACTGGCAATACCCCCGAGCTTTTTTTGCTTGTTTTATAACAACTAGCAATACCCCTGAGCTTTTTTGCTTGTTTTATGACTATCAATACTCCTGAGCTTTTTTGCTTGCTTTATAACTGGCAATACCCCCGAGCTTTTTTGGCTTGTTTTGTAACTTGGAATACCACAATTGCCATACGATTTGGAAGAAACACACATTCGCTAAATGTCTAATGGAATATATATTACATCAGTTCTACAAGAAGGCTATGAAAAAAATACATTAGGTCCTGTGTCATCTTTGGGGATGTTGTGTGGATGATATTCTTAAGGAAAGAAATGAGAGAAAGTTCTAGGAAGAAAAATGGAATGAGGGTTGAGTAGGAATCTGGGGTTAAATGTTTCCAGATCATCCGCAGCCAAAACCTGGACAAACCTCACCCCATGAACCCGGGTACCCCTGCTAAGTCACTAAACGTAGCGAATTACTTGCGGCGACCTTTGACAGTGGTGTTGGCTTTACAATAAATAGCTCCCATTTCTGCCCCCCAAATTGCATTTGATTAAAGACATTCGACATTCTAGAATCTTCTGTATTGGTCGTTTTCTTCCAAGACTTATGAGATGTAAGATTTTTATGGAATGCTTTTAGGACAATCGTCGATGACCCAGATACAATCTCTCCCTGGCGCCAGAGTGTAAGATACTTTCAGTATCGCCCTGGTGTAAGACCACCATTCAGAATCGAAACGTTGCTTGAAATGGCTTTAGTCGTGTTTGTTGACCAGATCTGAATAGCCTGCTATTTCCCCACCTTCCTCTTCTTCATCTCCTTGCCCTCCCCACTACCTTCAGCCTCACAACATACCAAAATTGGGTATGCTGACTCCAGACGGGAGCAGTTGGAACTCTTGTGATGTATTCACATAAAAATAGTATATTTCCTTTATAATAGATATTTCTATATCGTCGCTTTTGACTTCAGAATTCATTTAATTAAGAAATTTGCATACCTAATTTATACAACGATTAGCATATTATGTTATTTCGAAACTATTATTCCTAGTTCTCTCAAGATTGATTGGTTGTCTTAACTGAATAAATAAATAAACATTATTATTCACAGTCCGAGGAACTTCCTTGACTAGGCGTGGGAGGACAGGGACTTAAGTGAATAATGATTTCTGAATACTGACAACATTAGTAGAAATCGACTAGAGGAATATTATTTTCAGTTAAGTTCGAGCCTTCCAGAAAGTAGATAGAAGGCGAAAATTGCGTTACTAAAAAAAAATATCTTTGAAGACAATATTTGCGACTCACAATCAAACATTTGATATCTACAGAAAAATCAGAAAAAGATTTTTTTTTTTTATTTTGATTCGATTGCATCTCGGAATTGAACCCAGGATCTTGGTATTGCCGGGGCTCTGCTATAACTGCCGAGCTAATTTGTCAGTCCCCTTTTGGTCATATTTAACTGTATCCATACTTCGACTAAGAGCTACCAACATTATCGTCATTTTCTTAACGTAAATTTTTGTTGGCTGCTATCTTTATGTGTGATTCCAAATTCATCCCATGCAATCTATATAGTGTCTTGGATAAACACGAGTAAATCAAGTTTTTATTTAAATAACGATTTTTTTTTAAATACCTTAATGATCAAAAGCTCAAATTGTAATGTTTAATCACTTAATTTTAATTTTATTTAGAAAAAAAAATTCACAAAACAATTATGCACCGTAGCATACTAATATAATTCACACAAAATTAGGACACAGAAAACAAAATTTAGTACTAAAAACTATGTTAATTGCTCTTTTGGAAGTTATTTCTGAGCCATTTTAAAAGTTGGAAATGTTTGCGACCACAAATGATATTTTAACAGAGTTTATTTTAAATTGTCATTTTCTAAATTGGAACGGAGGTCTCAAAAATTTAGACTATCCGATGATTTTTCACAGTTCGGTGCTAGTATAGAATAACTATTGTAATAATATTTGTTCATGATCAATTCTAACATTGTTTCCCTTTGTCTATGCTATATGGTATCGGTTACGACGTGTGTCGAAGATAGCCGAACACAGACAGACAAGTCATTATTTTGGAAGAGCCCTTCAAACAAAAACTAGCTTCCGAGTTACAAGGACTTGTGTCATCTAAACGGTGACCCGACAATTCGTCCGGCGACAATTCATCCGGCGACAGTTCATCCGGCGACAGTTCATCCGGCGACAGTTCATCCTGCCGACAGTTCATCCTGCCGACAGTTCATCCGGCCGACAATTCATCCGGCGACAATTCATCCGGCCTGATCATTTAGAAGATTTTTTCTTCAAGTAAGTATGCAAAGAGGATATACGGCCGTATAACCAAAATCGATATGCTTATATCTGAAGGCATCTTGAGTGGAAATCCGCTGTAAAAATATTTTTACTAACAATAATTTCGACTCTCCGAAGAAGCATGCGTGAATAGCAAATTACGATATACTTATACGTGCAATTGGCTTAGCAAAAAACCGTAGAGATTCCTACTTGCATATAATATAATTTTTTTATCTGAAATTAACACCATCTTTTTAGGGTGAATCGACTAATTTGTTAGGTTAGGTTAGGTTAGGTTAGGTTAGGTTACAGCGGATTTCCACTTAAGATGCCTTCAGATATAAGTATATCGTTTTTCGTTATACGGCCGTATTTCCTCTTTGCATACTTACTTGAAGAAAAAATCTTCTTAATGATCAGGCCGGATGAATTGTCGCCGGATGAATTGTCGGCCGGATGAACTGTCGGCAGGATGAACTGTCGGCAGGATGAACTATCGGCCGGATGAACTGTCGCCCGATGAACTTTCGCCGGATGAATTGTAGCAGGATGAACTGTCATGGAACCCATCTAAACCATATTTGTCCTTTTAGGGAATAGCAATAAACGGTCAAGTGATCTTAAAGAACTATAACTCTTTCAATCAATACAAAACAGTATTGAGATACTGGTCAGTACTAATAATAAATACACTATCTCAAGGATTATAGAGAGACTTTTTATATAGGTTACTCTTATCTAATACCATTGTTGAAATGAGTGTCTGACAAGGAATTAAGAATGCAAACCATTCTGCGAGCTTTTTTAAAATTCTTATATTTTAATATGAAACAGAACAAAGAAATGCGATACGCCACCCACGTAAAAATATTGTTAAATTAAAAAAAGATATCAAATTAAATTTCTTTTAGGGTTAGTATTTGTCGGATAAGTCAGGAAGTAAGGGGTGTTTTTCCTTCATAAAAGCCTTCTTTCTACAGCCTCAATTGGCTTGGAATCATTTCAAGAGCCGCTAATTCGACCTTAATTCCTTTGCCTCTGGATGATCACTGTTTTTCTTCAAAAAGGCGCATGGAAAAATGTGGAAAAGGCACGAAAAGAGTGAAAAAGCAGGGAAACGTCGACCGAATTGCGACGTGCGCGTTGTATTTCAGTTTTTTATGTTAATTTCGCGGTGTTTTGGGTAATTTTATGGGCTGTGAAGCCTCATTGGATACGGCCATCTCTCGAAGATATACAGAATGAAAAGAATTTTTAATAACCATATTTGTAAGTCACGCATCAAAGGCACCACTAAAATTAATATTAAATTTAATAAAAAGCGTAATATATTTTATATAAATTATTATACCTATACGTAATAGAAAAGTTCTAACACAAAGAGCAAATACCATTCAAATTAATGTTTTTAAATAAAAAAAATTAAGTGAAAAGTTGTGATTTGAAACTAGATGAAACAAAAAAAAGCGACACTAAGAGACAAACACGTGTATAACTATAGGATTTAGCGTGCGAGAGAATGGGGTAGTATAATTGTTCTCCTCTTTGTGCGATCATTAGTAGCCTATTGGTCTCCTCATTGTGAGGTGCTTCGTAGCCTCCCCACCCTTATCTACTTTAGTTTTCTGAAGGTTTCGCGTTCACCGCGTGTGAATTGGATACTCTGTTTTTTTTATTTGAATCTAAAATGCATAAAAAAAAACATAAGTATACCCACAAACTGGCGATGCCTATGTGGGATTTTATTTGATATCATACATATATACATACTATTGTAATATCTTTTTTGTTTAATTTTATTATTGTTTATCTTAAAGCTACCTACTTATTTTGCAAAGATTGAAGAAGAAACTACCTACTTAATTTTATAGTTCCTTCTTTTTTACTTTATATCAAAAGAAATGTTTTTTGTAATATTTGTATATATTTTTATGTTTGTAACAAAAAAAAAATATTAATAAAAAAATACCGCACAAGAGTCTCAACCTTCTGGAGCCAAGGAGACAATGGCATCCCCAGTTTGCATATGTTGTGAGGCTGGAGGTAGTGGGAGCGGAAGCAGATGGGAAAGAGGAAGGCGGAGAAGTATCTGGCTATTCAGATCTGGTCACGGAGCACGGCTAAAGCCATTTTAATTTTAAGCAATATTTCAATTCTGAATGGTTACCTTACACCAGGGCGATGCTGAGAGTATCTTCCACTCTGGAACGTGCCACAAATACACGTTATATTATTTAAAAATGATATTGTGAAATAATACAAATTAATCCAGTAAGATTTATTTGATCACGCCTGTTTTGAACCCGCGACGAGAACGAGCTATTTTCGTTATTTGTTTTTGGGGTGTTATGCCGTGCTGCGCTACTTCCTTCTTTAGCCAACGTTTCATCATATCATCAAGGCTGATGATGTACACTGTAACGCTGTTCGAAACGTTGACCAAAGAAGGAGGTAGCGCAACACGGCATAACACCGCAAAAACAAATAACGAAATATTTATGGCCGTAAATATCTAAAAACGTGTCGAACGAGCTATTGTTTGAGATTGTCACGTACAAAAGTATTATTGTGATTAATTTTTGGGCTATTATGTCGTGTTGACCTGCATAAACGTAATTACGTAATATTCGTATGGCAAGTCAGACATGGTAACCACTTTAAAGGTTTCTCAAAACCGGGATAGAACCCTGACTGTCGGTTTGCGGCTCATTAGCCATGTGACAAGCCCTGAATTTAAAAAAAAATTAACAAGAAAATTGTATTGTATCCTTTCCCCTTTTTTCAATTTCGCGGTTAGTTAAACTTAAAGAAAACATGTTTTAAATAAAATGTAACCCTTTTTACGCTTTTCTTCCTTAGCGAAAAATCTTTGAAGTTACATTTATTATTTTTTGCTTGTGTGTGTTTTGATTTTGGAGGGTATTTTTTTTCGTTAGGTTGAACAGTAGGTTGCTAATGATGAATAGATTTACTCATCTTTTAATTAATTTATAAGTGTAAGCAAGTCACATGGATATTTCTCAGTGACGTTTCGCAAATATATCACTGTTGGAAGTGCATATATGCAACAATACAAACAATCCGAAGTATGTGTTGTTTGAGTCAACTCTTATAGCTCGATACTTGACTAGTGGTAGGTATTATGAAATTTTAAAAGATTACTTCGTTTGGTTTGTATATACACATGGTAGAACAATTGTTCTAGCACAGCATAGAATAATAAGAGTAATGGTGCTGGTGAATAAATTTCAAAAAAGGAAATTATAATTAATTAAATGGGGTGAGGTTTGTCCATACGTTGAGGTCTTGGTGGTGGGTGTGTCTGCCCATCATAAGTGTGGCAGGCCAGATCGGGAGAGGGTGGTTGAAGGAAACATTCGACCTCTCCAGCCATACTGTCTCGAGCCATCGCTTTGCACTGCAGTGATAGGGATAGATTCATTCGTTCCTAACTCCTGAATTCATTGACCCCAATCTTCCATTGACCAGAACTTCCTCTCTTCCTTCCCTTAAAAATATTCTCCCAGCATCCCCAAAGATGACATTGCACATACATCCCGTGTGGATTTAATGTAAAAAAAATACACTGTAAATTTTGCAAATATGACTTATTTATATTTTCGATTTATAATTTAAAATAAAATAAATTATAACGTTAAAAATATTTTCTACTTGTCTATCTTCCTGATGTTAATAATAATAAATGGATATTTTTTATAGCGCCGTTTTTGTGAAAAATCGCCGGTTAAGAATTGTGAAACAAGAAATTCTGTTCTCTTAAGTGGTGATTAATGGCATTAAAAACATTAATAGCAATTACACGAAAGTAAAGGGCCATGAAAGAAAGAAAAAGTTATTTAGGTACGCCCGAGGACAATATGGCACTCGTGTGAATCAAGTGTGAATCAAATCATCGTGGGTCAGAGTCAGAATAGCAAAAGGACACATATGACTTATGAAACAATGTACGATTGTGAATGAAAAATTCGGTAGTTAATTAATAGAAATAAAGATTAATCAATAAAAATATTTAATTGTTAATTTAAAATGCCAAAAACAAATAAAGTAGCAAGCGATTCAAGTGACCGCGATGAAGTAGTGTAATTGGGCATCATAAAATATTCCAGTTTTTTTTTATCTCAATTATAAATTAAAACTATTTATATCACAAAATGGTTGTTTGGCGTTCTCTATGTGCTATCAGGGATACTAAATTGTATTGTGCTCATGAATTGCTGAATGACGACAACTGGGTCATAGATGTCGTTCAAGTATCCCTTTGGATACAAAATTTAATTTATTGAAATTTTATTGCACACATGACAAAACACAAACTGGCTAATCATTGTAATTCGAATCTTTGTGAATTTTTCTTTCTCCGGATCAACTTGAATACCTGATCGGTGTCTTTCATAAAATATTATCAAATTGCGTACCATTTCTAACATGTAAAAAATAATAAAAAGGCCGCCTATGCAGCAGACTATCGCTATACAAGGTAAGTGTCTTTGTTGTACATCTAGACTAGTGTTGATTGCCATTCTGTTGATATACTTTTGTCCGCGAGTTAATTCATCAATCAAATAAATTCTAGGATTATGCTCAGCGAGTTTAGAGTTATTTATACACTCCAGGCTCACATACCTATTAGCATTCAAAGTGATTGATATGAACCCACCTCCTTCTTAGAAATCCAAGCGCAACGTCAGATATGAAAGTATAGTTAAGTTATAAGTCCGGCAATTTAAAAGTCAACAAAGTGTAAATTCGCGAGCATTACGAGAAGAACGGAGAGCTGCTTCCTGGAAAGAAGGCAATCAGCCTTCCAACTCTCAAAGATAATAATGTCTGGAATATTATAAATAAACTTACCCTTTGGTCCTGTTCACACTGGGAGTCAAAATGCTTCCGGCTTCTTTTTCTAACGAATGACAACATACCAAAAAAAGTGTTGGATATGTCATCGTGTTGCAAGGGCAGAGTTATCTTTGGCTACAAAAAGATACCTGGAGCATTTTTGCTCTTGCTTTGAACTCGGGAATTTGCACAACGTAGCTGAATGGTCCATTTGATGAGATGAAGTAAGAACTCACCTGTAAAAAAAGAAAACATTATATTAATTACAATAAAACCAAATTTTTAACGACAGGACAAGATAGATGGCAGGTAGCAGAGATTGAGACATCATTCCTACCGCTAGCGGCGCGCCGCACAGTTAACAATTCAAGGTATCTACATAGCTCGAATTTATTATAAAATCATAGGTTTCTTTCTGGATTTCTTTTTAATTTTATTGGGTACCTAAATGTCTAATCTTGTTAGAATTTAAAAAAAAAACATTTTACTACCTCGAAACCCGAACGAGTAATTTTATATCAGTCAAGTTTAGATCTCTCCGCGGATGGACGCGTGCACGTCATCGTGATAGTTCAACTATAACTACTATGTTTTTCTGAATCTTTATGATAAAATCTAGGAAATCAGGGAATTATTATAACTAATTAACCTGTGTTATTGTGTGATAAAAAATATTGAAGTAACGATTTTTCAAAACGTATTTTTTCTTTTCGTAAGTTTTAAGAATGTGAGGGAGCGGGCGCGCGGATCGGCAGAGATGGAGGACGATTAAATGAAAGGCGTCAGTCGATGTATGAGTCAGTCTTTATTGCTGCTACGTAGCGATGGTCAATTTAGTGTAAAGTAACAGTGTAGACAGGAGGGATGATGATGATGAGGCTCGTAGGTGTTGTAGTGATGAAGGTCGGTGATGCAGTGGTGTAGCAGACCACGGGTCTGCATGTCGCCAGCATGTTGTTCCGCACCGTGGTGGTGGAGAAGACCTTGACGTCCAGGATGGATGCTCAACGCAGTGAGTCGCGGAGATGGCTGCGGTAAACCTCGTGAGGAGAATGAAGTCTCAGTGGCTGAGAAGTTGCTGCCTGCGTGACAAGAAGGTGCGGCGGGCCTTATGTCGCGGGCAATTTTGTCTCTCGAGCTGATGGTACGATGGACCATGTAAGCTGCGAGATGGGTCCTCGAGGGTTGATGATGCACCGGTACAGGTCCGGCACGTCGCCGTGGACCTGGCGGTTACCGCACTGGAACGTTAACACTTGTGCACTGTCTATGTGTTGGTGATGTTACTGATACAAGCGTGGACTGGAACTGACTGATTGACTAGCGCGGTGTCGCTGCGCTTTATATAGCCGACCGTGTGAGTACCCGGAACGCCAAGTGATATTGCGCGCCCGCGCAAAGCGGAGAAGCCTCTGGAACATTCCGCGGCCGTAAGAATGTGACGGCTGTGAGTCGAGGCCTTTCGATGCGCTTCCCAAAAGTGTAGCCGTGTGCGGCATGGAAACACTACAACTGTAGGTAGATTGTACACTTTCGAGAATATGCTGGCTGTATCAGTGGCGGCGCAAGGATTGTGGCAAAAGGGGGCGACCGTTCTGGTCGCCACAAATGTATCCGGCAAAATTTTACGTTTCCTGTGTTTAATAGATATTAATGTGCCACATCAACTTCAGTTTTGTGATATATTCAGGGTTTACTTTAACAACTTTGAATTTTTTCAGCACCAAGGCGATTTTTGTCTGTAGTAATTTTTTTATTCAAATTTCATAACGCTAGAACTTACCATTATACATATACAGAAACACTTTTCTGCTAAAATGCAATGTTCTGTAAAATTTTGTCAATCCATCGATTACTTTCCGAGATCTGCGAACCCAAACATACGGAACCTAAATTTTTATAAGTGTAGATATAAAGAATCGCACCATATATATTCTTTAACAATTTTTCGTATAATGATAATTTATATTGTCCCAAAAACAGAAATAATAAAGTTGAACTAGATACTCAAAATTACCAACTGTCTGAATATGCCATCAAAGCTGATTATTATCTAAAGTCCTAAGTAAATATTATTGTCTGGTACTTGTGGTTTCTTTATATTATAATAGTGCTTCACATAATGATGATGTGTTAGGTTTAATCGTGCTGCACTGTATTTTATTTTAATATGCATCTTTTCACTAAAAAAATAACGTCCAATTATTACAAACAGAATTACGCTCGAAAAAATTGGATATAAAATATGACCCGATTACCATCTTCCATTTTAGTTTGGAATTTCGGGGCCGGAAATTTATTCGCACCAAATTTCCTTTGGTGAAAATAAAGAATTCCGTTTGTTTAACAACCTGTGCATAATGCGGGGAGGGGAAGGAGACTGGGAGGAGTTGCAAAGTCAGTCGCGCGTTACCAATAACTTCAGGAGAAAGGGATATTTACTACCACCAGAGTTCTATTGCCTCTGTAATGGACATTAATATCTGAAATTTTTAAATAATTCAAAATTCTTAACAATACTTTTTTGCATTGGCAGATTAATTTGCTGAACTTTTTTTTGGACAAAATTAATTTAGGTTTTGAAAACCATTTTTGAAGTAAAACTTCTTTACGCACGCTCAGGGGTAAAATGCTGAATGCGTTACGAAAAAGAACCATACATTTAATGTGAAACGCTATGAAACGTATGAAACGCTATGAAACGCATATATTTAATCTGAAGTTTTACTTCAGTCGTGTGGTCTAAAAGTCTAAAGCACACTCGTTTATTTTTTTCAATAAATAACATAGATGTTTTTAGATTTTCGCAGCCAAAAGTATTTTCGTTATTTGTTTTTGTGGTGTAATGCCGTGTTGCGCTACCTTCCTCTTTAGCCAACGTTTCGGACAGTATTGCAGTATCCATCATCAGTCAGATCCGGCAGATGTGTTGTCCGAAACGTTGGCTAAAGAAGGAGGTAGCGCAACACGGCATAACACTCCAAAAACAAATAACGAAAAAAACATAGTCTGCAATTCACACGCGATAGAAGTGAAACCTTCAGAAAATTAAAGTAGAGATTGGGGAGGCTACGAAGCACCGCACAAAGAGGAGACCGATTATACTATCTCATTCTCTCGCAAGAGTCCCAGCTGCTCCCGTCTAGAGCCAGTGAGTCTATTGCATCCCTAATTGGGAAATGTTGTAAGGCTGAAGGTAGTGGGGAAGGGAAGGAGATGGGAAAGAGGAAGGTAGGGACATACCTGGTTATTAGGATCAGGTCACCAAACACGGCTAATAGCAACGTTTAAATTCTGAATGGTTTACACCAGAGCGATACTAAGAGTATCTTCCATTCTGGAACGTGCCGCAAATATACTACATATTATTTTTAATTAATTAATCGTGAAATAACACGAATTAATCAATTAAAATTTATTTGCCCACGCCGGGATTCGATCCGGCGACCTTCGGATTGCGAATCAAAAGCCTTACCGCCAGACCACGCACAATTTAATCATTAAAAATGACATAAGGGATATTTGTGTCACGTTCCGGAGTGGAACATACTCTCAGTATCGCCCTGGTGTAATACAACAAATGAGAATTGGAACGTTGCTTGAAATGGATTTAGCAGTATTTGGTGACCAGATATGAATAACCAGGTACTCCCCCACCTTTCTCTTTCCTGTCTCCTTCCACAACTTTCGTCAGCCTTTCAAAATACCCCAAATGCGGATGCCATAGTCTCACTAGATAAGGCGATTAGGAGAAGATGGAACTCTTGTGCGATATTCACATTAAAAAAAAAACTAATATGTGCAAAGTTTCATACCGAGCAGTGATATTTTCATACTTACCGTCACATATTTTAGTTTAGATAGTTTTAAACACGAATTCCTGCAAGTATTTATGATTATTTACTCATTTAATGTGCTATGTACATAGAAAAAGCAAATAAATCATACAAATTAATCGCTTAGGTTCCACCCGGGCGTCGTATGTTCGATTCCTTGGCTGTGTAAGGCCTCCATCACAAGCAACATTTTCGGCTTTCTGTGGTGGTAGTTGGAGATTTTCAAACATTGTTGAGTTATTCGTAACCTGGGAATGTTTGTCTTTCTTTTATTTTTAATTATAAAAAAAAAAAATCTGACAGGAGATCACGTTCGTTATCTCGATAACGATCCCACAAAAGATATAGAATCGCTCGGCAGATCTTTTTTAGCTTTTTAGTTTAAATAAGGTAGCAAAATAAATTGTATTTTCTTAAATAGGAATTCTTTTTAAATAAAAATATAGCGCGATGTTATCAAGAAATGTTGTAAAAAAACAAAAAAAGTGGCCTAACTATAAAAATGTCTTCTAAAAGTCGTATCGAAATTCGTAAATTTTAAATGGGCAAACATTCCATTTTGCCTGAAGAAATAAAAAGAAAATCCGATATATATTTTGGTAAGTAACGAGAACTCTATTCTCTATTGACATCAAAGCACTGAAAAGATTTTTCCAAGAAGTGAAATTCCTTGAAAAGGAAAACTGATAAACGTTGAATGAAAAATGCTACTTTAAATAAAACCTTTCGACTCGTAGGACAGATTACAACGCAGCAGGAGGATGAAATGGTAATGCGACTTTTCATCCCCCGAAAAATATTTAAAACTTAAACTAACCAAACCTAACCCAATACAAAAATGGGACAAAATAATACAGACATCCTGTAAAGACAATAAATTATTTTTGTCCCATTTTTTAGGTTAGGTTAGGTAAGGTTAGGTTAGATAAGGTTAGGTTAGTTTAGTTAAGGTTAGGTAAGGTTATAATAGGTTAGGTTTTAGAAAATATTTGGTTGGGGGATGTTTTGTTCGTAGGATATTAAATAAAAAATTTGTAAGGGATATTTTGACGCGGGATCAAAAGTCGAGCAACCCGATGAAATTGATTATTAACTGTTCAATAAAGAATTTCGATTAGGTAATATGGGGTGACTTTTGAATCGTGGGCGTCTTTGATCGTCCAGGATACCTGCACAATACTCGCCACCACTCAAAAATTACTTGATTTATTTAATGTTTTTTTTTCGGGCCACTTCTATATATTGACCCTTCGAAAATAATTTTAAAATATTTTGGCTTCTAGTTACAAATGTTCAAACATATTAATGGTTTAATTGTGAAGCTTTTCTTTTTATATTTTCGGACAGAAAGAATTGTGAATATGCACGTATAAAAATGTAGCCCAGCTTTGCTCAAAATGAAAGAACGTAAATTCATTTTTTTAAATATTTTTTATATGAATACCTCGCAAGAATCCTAATTAGTCCCGTCTGGAGACAGATAGGGTATGACATCCCAAATTGAGGTATGTTGTGAAGCCAAAGATTTTGTGGAAGGGAAGGAGTTGTGGGAGAGGTAGGTGGGGAAGTTCCTGGCTAATCAGACCTGGTCACCAAATACGTCTTAAGCCATTTTAAGCAATGTTCAATCAAAAACGTTTCAATTCTAAATGGTTTTCTTATACAAGAACGATACTGAGAGTCTCCTCCTCTCTGGAATATGCCGCAAATACACTATAGGTATATTATTCTCAAAAAAATGACACAAATTAATCGTTATTTTTTTGCCTATATATTTATTTGAACCCGCGAATTTCGGATTGCTAGTCGAGAGCCTCGTGTAAATAATCTGTATCATATTTTACTAATAATTAATAAATGACTTTATTTTTTATTTACATTTTTTAATTAAGTCCCGTTAAACTGATTGATATAAGTTTGTCAACGGGTTCTTTTGACACTTACTTTTTTTTTTTTTTATTAGGACAGGTAGATAAAATATACACATTATTACATTGTATATGTATACCTACATAAAAACATATATTATGGAAAAAAAATTTAATAAAATTTATTAGAAATAAACAACAACGAAAAAGAAAGAAAGAAAACAAAGAAAAGAAAAAATAATAATGGATAACCATTAAAACGAAAAACGGAAGAGCAGAGATGAGTACATAAATGTTCTTTAACTTATCCATTTTTTTAGCGAACGTTTTTAGTTACGGAAAACAATTGAACATTTTTTTAGGAAAATGGTGTACGTGTTAAAGTCACTCAAATTCATATACACTTTTTTCATCATTTTAGATATCTTAAACAAGTGCAATAAATAATATGACAAAATATTTTCTTCCACCAAAGATTTTAAGAAAAAGATATCTGGTTTAAAATTTGAAAATTGATCAAAGTCACCCCATTTTACGGTATTTGAAAATTTACACATAACAAGATTTATTTGGACACACAGACACGCCCACAACACATTGCTGTCAGATTATCTCTTCAGCGTAACAAAAATGAAAATCCACTTCAAACAAACTTGTTTGAAATTTAACAATACCCATTACATCAAAAACACTATTATAACATCCTTTGTAAGTTCACCTTCATTTCGACATTGACCCCAGTTGTTCGCTTTGCCCCCTATTTTACCTTTAGAAATACCCCCAGACCCGACATTATACCATTACCTTAATTATCTATAATACCTGTAGTTTGTACCCCATTTTGCAATAGGACCTGCAAATCCCCAGAAGTTGGGTAACTTTAGTTTGGAACAAGGTGGTTAAACCTCGACAAAGTGAACTTAACTACAATAATTGGTTCAAAGTTGTTTAGTATTCTGATTTACACCTGGAATTTCATTACATAGGTACTTCAGAATTTTGTAGAGAGAATCAGTAATTTGGATACGAAATGCATTCGATACAATATAATATCGTTATGAACAATAATCCTTCGATATTCGTGTTTTAATTTTATTAATTAGTTTTTATTATTTTTATTTGACATCTCACAAAAGCACCACTGTCTGTACAAAGGTAAAGATAAAGGGAAATATGTCGCCACCCGGTCGGGTAGCGTTGTGAGGCGGGTTAAGCTAGGGGCTTTAGCGAGGGGTTGTATTATCTAGTAACATTACTAATTATCTAGTAACGTTTTGAATTGTCTAGTAACGTTGCTAAATGTTTAATAATGTTGTTAATTGTCTAGTAACGTCTTGAATTGTCTAGTAACGTTGTTAATTGTCTAGTAACATCGCTAATTGTCTATTAACATTGCTAATTATTTAGTAACCAGCTTATTGTTTAGTAACTTTGCTAATTTATGTAGTAACGTTGCTAATTATTGTCTAGTAATGTTGCTAATTGTCCATAATTTTCGAGTTGTCCAAAAACGTTGCTAATTGTCTAGTAACCTTTTGAATTGTCTAATAACGTTGCTAATTATTGTCTAGTAACGTTACTGATCGTCTTTTAATGTTGCTAATTTATTAATTGTTTTTGTGTTTAATTCGTAGAACTCCATTAATTTTTCAAAAATTTAATCAAAATTAAATTTGATAATGTTGGTATTTTTGTTACAGATGTTACGGTTAACAAGGCAGTTTGAAAATGGTCTTGTAAACCGAAACAGCTGTAACAAAAATACTTCCTAAAATACTTGCAGAATTTGATAACAACTAACATCATTATCATTATTAATTAATTTAGAAAAAAAAACGTCACAAATTATCTAGTAATGTTACTAATTGTCTAGTTACTTTTCGATTTGTCTAGTAATTGTCTAGCAACTTTTCGAATGGTCTGGTAACTATCCTAATTATTATGTATTAACGTTGCTAATTGTCTATTCACGTTGCTAATTTTCAAGTAACGTTGCTAATTATTTAGTAACGTTTCGAATTATCTAGTAAAGTTGCTAAATATTGTCTACTATCGTTGCTAATAATGATTGTCTATTAACATTGCTAATTGTCTAATAACGCATTGTCTCAGTTATCCGCAATTGAAAGCGTTGTACGCTGTACCATAATAGTTTCAATGATGAATGTAACCACAAAACCGTGTTAGAAAGTAACAACACACGAAAACAAAGTTGTGTGAACATACTTGTGAGCGTCAAATCCTTGCTGCAAGTCCATGAGTTTGTGTACTTGGGAAGTTTGTTCACGAGCGACGGGAAGGCTGATAAAGACATTGACAGACAGAACACGAATGCAGGCAATACAATTATCAGCTGAGTCTGAATGCAATAGTCACCTATAATAAGTTCTCAAAGGAAGCGAGGCTGTCAGTCTGAGCGGGTACCGATCTGCAGTGAGGCGTGGGATTGGCAGGACGAAACGGCTGGATGCAGTTGAAATGCATTCCCCAAAGCGTTTGGATAAAGCCGTATGTGATTAATTTGTAATTAAATACATCTAAAAATGTAAAACATAAACGTAATCTATGTACAATTTATTAGAAAGCAGTTACTTTGCATCTTGCCATAAATAACAATTTGGCTGGGTGGAATGGGTACCGCCGCACTGGGAACCATTTATTGGATAACCAACACCTCTGCCATAGGCTACCTGAAGTGGTTAGCTACGTTTGGTGATTAGCAGAGGTGCACAGGTTCAAGGGGTAAGGTTTATCTGGCGGATGACCTGGAAACACAGAACCCTATATTCCTACCAACCCCTCTCACATTTTTCCTTCCCAGAATTTCCCCTTCTTTCTTTCCTTAAAAATACCCTCCACAAAGCATACCCAGAGAAGACATAGGCAATTATCTTTCTCAGGGCCTCTTTTGGGGAGCTAATGTAAGAAATAATAGATAATATGTTGTTTTTATTTTTATTATCAGGAAAGATTCACATATTTTACAACTGTTATTTTAATTAACACTGGATAACTATTTTGCTGTTCTATTTAGTTCTGTTTTATCATCGTACATTATTATACACACATAATTGTTTGTTTATACCTACTAACTAGCTTTTACACAATGCACTTTATTGTATTTCTGGTCTTATTATTGATTTTTTCTTATTACTCATAGTATTTCATTTCTTTTATGATGTTTAATTTTTTTATGTTTTTAATTTCTGTTGTAAAAGCCCACTAGGGCGTTAATAAATATAAAATAAAATAAAATAACATTTTTAACACAGCCGGACCCCCAAAAACAACCTTAAGGCGATCCACTAGTACAGGAAAAAATCGAAATCGGAATTCATGCCCTTTTATGGGAGGAGTTTAAAAATACTTGAGAAAAAGCTTTTGGAAAGGTTGGAAAAGATATTTCAACATTTTTTTTACATGTTGATTTCGTAAAGGCCTGTAAAAAACATTAATTAATTTTTTATGCATTGTTTATTGTAATAAAACGGAATTTTTAAATTGAATTCACGAAAACAAGCAGCGCGGACCCTAACACGTTGTTTCTCCGCTGTAATGATGGAAGAATGGGGCGGCTGCCAGTCGTTCTTCGGTGGACGGTATAAGGTTCACTTTGATATAACAAATTCGTCGACTGCCGTATTGTCGCCGTGATGTCAAAAATATCAACGCGAAAATGCATATTATATTTTACTTTGTGAGGTTCGGTCGTAAATTTCAATGTTTTTTGCGATAATTATATAAGAAACTGAATTTGCCACATTATGCAATAAAACCATATCCGAAAAAGTGTTTATAAGTAGGAGAGTTTGCACTTAAAAATGTTTTTTATAGACCTAATACTTTATTTTTTCTAAGCTTATTAAAAGACTTATTAAAAAAATGACCGATATTTTTAAGGGCCAAGGTATGTTCTACACGCAATATTTAATTGAAGCATCTATAATACTTCTAAGCGGTCAAATTTTCAAAACAAAAACATACGATTTTGTATGATTTTGCATTATTTAGTATGGCTTCATCTTAAAGGTAACCTAACAATCGAACAGGAAACTACTCTGTTGATCATAAACATAAGTTAAGTCGGTAAAGGCAAAATCTGTAATCCTATCGGCGGATTCTGACATAAATTGCCAGCAGCTAATCCATGATAATTAAGTAGGACAAGGTACCATAGATGGCGCTAATGCTCTAATTCCTAACATATTATGTAATAATTTATGTTGAATATCTCTTTTATACATTTAGAAAATTACGTTACGTTTGGTTTTGAAATGTGAACATGCTTAGTTCCTACCGGGATGTAATTTATCCAGTTTCTACATCTCCCCAACCATCACTTTGCTGGAAAAGGAAGAATGGCAAAATAACATGGAAACAAAGGTGATAAATAGGGTGCTATGATTTTGTAATAAATTGATTTTGGTATAATTTTTTACTTTACTTCTAAGGTTTCTAAAGCGCACAAATCTAATTAAGTATGTAGGTACTTGTTAATATTAGAATGTTAAAACTTTTTTTTGAAGTCAAAATTCTTTACGCACGCTAGACTTGGGGGGGGGGGGGGGGGTAAGCTTGTGAATGCGTTACGAAAAGTGTGATGCGAATAGTATCTAATCGATATGAACGGTGTTCGATGCGAACGGTGATCGGGCGAGGCGTACATACTGCACAACTAGGATAAGGCGTACATACTAACCCAAGGTTGTAGGTTACCCCAAGGTCGTAGGTCACCCCAAGGTCTTAGGTCACCTTAAGGTCGTAGGTCACTCCAAGGTCGTAGGTCACCCTAAGGTCGTAGGTCACCCCAAGGTCGTAGGTCACCCCAAGGTCATAGGTCACCCCAAGGTTTTAGGTCACCCCAAGGTCGTAGATCACCCCAATGTCACATGTTCTTTTATAAGTTAGTGAAGTCGTGTGGTCTAAAGTACACTCGTTTTTTTTTCTTTATTATAGCGGAATGTACCGGAGTCTTTTAAATCCATAGATGAAGCTCTAACCTCTATCCGAACTCGGCTGAATGTGGTCAATAGATATTAACTGCTCTCTTTCTTCTATTCTAACAGTGGTCCAAAATTCATTGCTTCACATTAATATCCCAATAAACACGGCCTTAAATCACCCCGAGCCAAACCCTCCCTGGGAAGATGGCTGCATTAAAAAAGTTTTGAATTATGGCGTTAATAAAATGAAAGAACGCATAATTTGAAAGTTCGGAGGACTCTTACTCCATTTATATTCACAAATTGGGAGGAGGGGGAGGTAAGTTACGTTTGGTGACTTTGCATGGGTTTCTAGGTTCATGGTGTGAGTTGCACGCTAACATAATGGTTGTGAAAAAGATTAGATGTGCCGATATTTTTTATCCCTAACTTACTACTCTTTCCTGATATATACGAGTATATATATTTTATTTATTTATCTATAAAAAGTATATTTACATTGGGTTTTTTGATGCCCATCTCACTAGGATATACCTGTGTCGAGACAGGCGATTCTTTATTAAATTTTTGTTATTTTTATTTTATCTACGTAGGTATTTAAAAAACAATGTTGCTTGCTTGCATGTAGTATGCATGTATGTTTGTTCCTTCTTAACCATTCATCTTCTTCAAACTTTGGGTATTTGATGTGTGCATACCCGCGATGATTTTTATATATAATAGTGAGCTCTAGCGTACCTAAAGAAATTATTTCCTACACCATTCTTCAGATTGCGATGAAACTTTAGTGAATTATTGTGCGTACGCCCTCGATGGTTGCTATTTATAGTAGTGAGCTCTGGCGTTATGAAATTATTTCCTAAGCCATTCATCCGATTGCGATTAATCTTTGGTGAGTTGTTGGGAGCACGCCCGCGAAGGTATCTATATATGTACCTACGGTGAGCTCTGGCATTATGAAATTTGTATAAAAAAATTGCAATAGGTGGCACGCGAGCTGTTTATAAGTCCAATGTAGGTACTGGGACTGAATGTATGGAACAAGGGAAGGGGGGAGGGGAACGTGGGAGGGGATTTCGCGGCACGGGGGAAGCGGGAGAGGAGAGTGCGGAGAAGTAAGGCGGAGTAGGAACGCACGAGGGAAGAGTCACGGAAAAGGAAGTTTTTTTTTTATTTTTTTTATTTAATATAAGAATATTGTACATTGTATATTATTTTTGTGTTATTTCAACCGCCATGCTAGGGATGTCCCTGTGTTATGGCGGGTGAAGTTTTCAGAAAGTAAATTATACATGTTATGGTTGTAAAGTAAAAATTTAAGTTATACAAGTGGAGGTGGAAGGAGAACGGGACGAATGGGAAAGGACACGCACGAAGAAACAATTCCTTTATGAAGGCTCCGCAACCGGGCCCGAAAAGAAGAAGATGCAGAAATACAAAATTACGAATGTTAGAGGAGAGCGCTAACATTTACGGCGCCAAAATCGATGCGAAAATGTTTAATATAACACGACTAGTTTTAAATGGAGCAAAAATCTCTTGGGGAGAATCTTAAGAATCATTTAAAGAAACACTGTGAATTTTTTCACTAATATAATTTATAAGATAATAGAAACAGAATTGTGTTTAATAATTTTTGGAGCATGCTTTGCGATTTTTTTCTATCGAGGGAATTTCATATAATTTGCGTTTCGGCTTGGGCAGTATCTAGACATTATCTTCAAAAATTACATTTATTTTTTAAAGAGCTTAAAAACTTCAAATGTTTAAGGGAGGTTTGCAAGAAATCAGTAGAAATTCGAATACCGGCCCATAAGCAGATATTTAATATATAGATTTTTATGACCACCATAAAAAGTTCTAATTCACGAAAAATCCATAAACTATTTTTCAATAATAGTAATAAAATCTGACACCATTAGACAATTCTTTTACCAAAAACATGTTTATTGATTATCGCTCCCTATAGAGAAAAAAAAAACATTTCGAAATTGTTTTCTTCCCTTCTTCAAGTCCGTTTCTTAGCCCTTCTTTACATATTTTCACCCTTAGAATTCACGCTGACCCGGTGGAATTCCCCAAGGGTTGGTCGGTTGGCTAAGGGCCGAAGAAGAATAATAAAAAGGGGTAAGAGATGCCTTCCTATAACTTTAGCACTAATTCAGCATCCCTTGTTTTATATCCTCGTCCATCCGGAAACAAAAAGCCTTCCTTTGCATTTGCACAAAAGTGAAAAAAACATTTGATTTTCAAGAAAAATACTTTCAGCTTATTACTTTTACTAAATATTGCGTTTTCTCTTCATATTGTCTTCAAATTGCCTTTGTAGATCTACAAAAAGCATACGACCGAGTCGGCAGGAAAAAGCTCTGGAAGGTGTTGTCCAAGTATGGAGTGAATACAAATCTCATACAGGCAATTGCGTCTCTGTACGAGGTAAGCGTTGCATGTGTTAGGGTGAACGGTGGTTTTACGGGGTGGTTTGACATCACAAAAGGTGTTAAGCAAGGCTGCGTAATGTCATCATGGTTATTCAATCTGTACACGGATAATTGTATGCAAGAATTGAAAGAAGTGGGATTGGGCGCGAAATTGTGTAATCTGAAAGTATGTTGCCTGTTGTATGCTGATGATGCGGTGCTGATTTCTAACAGTATGGAAGATATACAGTCTCGTATCTAGGATGAACGAAGTCTGTATGAAGAATGAGTTAATGATGAATGTAAGTAGGTCTAAATTCATGGTGTTTGAAAAAGAGAGTACGAAAACAGTATGCAATATAGTTATTAATGATGAATTCTTGGAGCAGGTGGATGAGTTTGTGTATCTGGGTAGTAGTATATTTACAAAAGATGGGAAGGCTGATAGAGATATTGAAAGAAGGGTGAATGCCGGTAACTCCATTAATGGAGGACTGAATGCCGTTGGCGCTAATAAAAAAACTGTCCAAAGACGCGAAACTAGCCGTCCATAATGTAGTGCTGGTACCTACCCTGAAGTATGGCAGAGAGGCATGGAACTGGCAGAGGAAGGATGAAAGTAAACTGAATGCTGTTGAAATGAGATCCCTGAGGCGTATGTGTGGTAAAACAATGTATGATCGTATGAGAAATGTGGATATCTGCAAAGAATGTAAGGCTGATGTAAGCATAATGAGTAAGATTAAGAAAGGGACCCTCAGATGGCTTGGGCATGTAGAGCGAATGAACGAGGAAAGTAGTGTAAGAAGAATATACGACGCAAATGTGAATGGTAGATGAAGTCGGGGCCGTCCGAGGAAAACATGGCACGATCAAGTGAACCAGATACTTGAGTCGAGCCATGTCAAAAGTCAGAATAATAGAAGAGAATGTATGAGACGATGTATGAATGTGAGTGAGGCAAAGAGTGTGTGCCAAGACCGAGTTGTTTGGCGCTCCATCCTCTCTGCCTACCCCTGCGGGGAAACTGCGTGATGGTTAGTTAGTTAGTTAGTTAGTTAGTCTCTTTACATTAAAGATCCTATTCATTCGTATAGGTACGCATCAGACGGAAAAAACATTTTTTTTTTTATCCAGAAGCACTTCAATAAACAGAATTAAAACTCAAATACTTTCTTTTTTGAGTGGCATTGTAACACAAGCCGGGTACTCTCTACTAATTCATATTTGAAAGTTTAATTTAATTTTGCTAGGACTTTTCAAGTTTAAAGTATCTGACATGTTAGGAGGTGGTCAATATTATTACAATAAAAAGGGGAATATTACACCCCATTAAATTTGTCATCTTTCGGTACGCTGTGTGAAGGGTATTTTCGATAAAAGGAAGGAGTAAACTTGGGTCTTGAAGAGACCCGTGTTGTAGGAGGGAGGAAACCCAGAGATTCAAGAACGAGTCGTAGAAACGACAAATATGACAAATGTCAACTGTTTATAAATGTTGGGCACGCTTTTGGTGTGTTTCTCGAATGTGCACCGGTGCCGAAGGAATCAACGACGCTATATCCTTGGAGCATCTTCCATTGAAATACCTGATAGAACGAAGACAGATTTCTCACCGATTTACGCCTGTGTTCTAAAGGGTTCCACGCCAACTCAGAATGAAACCAACTCAGAACCACCTCAGAAAGGTCACGCTAACCTAACTTAACCTATTTAACATTTTTTTTATATTTTTGTATCATCACTTTTCAGGTCATTACCTTTCTGATAAAGTTCTAAGTTGGTTTCATTCTGAGTTGGCCGGTCACTGTTTTAAAGATTGCAATCCTTCGTTAAGACTGGAGAATCTATCAAACGGATCGCCTGTTTCTGCACATAGTCACCCAGTCGAGGGTTTTTCAGGTATTTTGGGACTTCAGACCGGATGTAGCTGCCAAATTCAACCGAGGAGCGCACTTGCAATTTGTACAGGGTTAGCAGTTGTTTTTTTGCATGCAGTGTCTGCGGGCCCTGTACAGTTCGCCCAGCTTCTGACGGACTAAACTAACTCTGGCTTCGATGGAGCCTCTGTACATGAGTGAGGGGTCAAGCAGAAAGAAATCGACAACTTTACAATATTGGATCGATTGGCGTAATTTCCAATGATTTTATATAGATATAAACACGCTTTCACCGTTGACAGCTGAACCGATATTGACAAGGAATAAATAAGAAATTGATATACGCCGTAAAAACTGGCGGATCTGTCTACGAATTCATATTCCGACGCCAATCAAATACTTAAAAATATTCATGAATTGGCAATTTGAATTGAAATACTAACCTAAATATGCTTTGGTAGTTCGCATTTAATTTTTGACAATAAACGGGAGTTAATTAGTTAAAGAGGTCTTTAGTAATATTTTAACCAATTTCATTTCCCAAAGCTCGAACGAAATAAATTGATTGCATCTTTTATTTATTTGTATAACTTCTTTTAATTCTACGAGCTTCGTTAGTTCAATCCGTTCATTAAATAAGTCGTTAATTTTTGACATTATTAAAAAATGTTTGGATATTGACCAAAACTTGGATACTATGGAGGACGTGCTAAAAAACATCGATCGAAATATCTGTTAATAATCGTTGACCGTGCTCACAAATATTGATAACTGACCATAGATGACGTATTTGGTCAATATCTTCTTAATATAGACTAGACATGCTAGATCTCCTGGACATGTTAGGAAGATTACTTCTTGAAACAAAAGTAATGAAAAAAATAATACTCGACTAAGAGTTTAATGAACATTTCCTCGCTTTAAAAGAATCTTTTTCCTTAAATGAAAAAAACCTCGAGGATGAAAGCATGAATTACGCAATTTTATGCATATTACTTTTAACAGGATACAATGAAATTTGACTTAGTTACAGAGATAGCCGAAATGCCGGAATTCTGCGTAAATTTAAAATAAACCATCCTTAACTGAATCAAACGGTCGCACAGTGGTTTGATATTTATTGGTTGAATTTAACTCAAAGGGTATTATTTTTTAGTTGAGATTTATATAGCTTTCAATAAACAGTATTTTTTACGTTATTGAAGAAAATAACAATTTTGTGACTTAAAATCTTAATATACAAAGTCGGGTTAGTTACACCATTTATAACTCGAGAACGGCTGGGCCGATTTTGATGAATTTTGATTTGTTGGATTTGTCTCCGCCCCGGATAACATAATAACTATTAGAACTAAAAAATTAACGAAAAAAATAATTATTAACACAATTCTTTTCCCCAGACATTTTGTATGGAACGAATTCTCATATTTTGAAAGAGCGGCAGCAATATTGTGATAGTATAATATTGAATAGAGAGTGAATTACGAAAATTCAAAAACGTCCAATGTCAATGCGCTGATTGCTTTGCTTTTGTTATTAAATATAAGTTATTAAGTAAATGAAAAGTTATTTTATATGTAAATTTATTTATCTATATAAAGTTTACTTAGATACAATTTTTCGATGCCTGTCTTACTAGGATATACCTGTGTCAAGATACTCGTATATTATTGTAGTTGTTTCCTCTGATGCTCGGGAGCCTCAATAATATTTCGTTTCGTCTAGACTACGAGTGGTGTCGTCTTATTTGCAATGAATATCTATCCTGACTAAACTTCCGTTCTATATGATGCTCTGTTATAATCTTAAACAGGAGAAATGATCACTAAAGCTGCCCGCCTGTAGATCGGATATGATCGAATATCTTCGTAACGGTTCGGGTATTATTATTATTTTACGTTAGGTCCATTCACGAGGCCCTGAGGAAAATAATTTCTCTTAGGGCCTATGTCATCTAAGGGGATGCTGTTTGTAGGATATTTTTAAAGAAATGAAGAAGTGGAATTTCTGGAAAGGAAAAGGGTATAAGGGGTGGGTAGGAATATGAGGGTCAATGTTCAGGAGTGACAGACGCATGAATCTTTCTCTGCATCAGAACCCCTACAGAATATGTTTTTAAGGCACTGAATTTAATGTCACTGAAACAATTATATACAAAAGATATTCTAATGTACGCATTAAAAAACCAGGATAACTTTACACAGACACACTCGAACCGATTCACAAGATCTACATTACAACATACATTCCACCAACCTACAACTAAAACGACTTTTGGACAAAGAAATATGCAATACATAAAATTATTTAATTTACTCCCTCTTGAAATGCAAACCATTTAAATAAAACCGACTTCAAAAGAAGCATAGAGATATGGATTATGGACATGGGAAAGAATAATATGGACAATTTTACAACCTAAAAAAGATTAATGCTTATATTGTACATTCTTTTAGATTTAACTTTTTAATTTTCTTCTTTTTAACATAGGTTTTTACTTATATTTCAAACAAAAAACTTGTACAATGTGTCTTTAGAACGGGGTATAAAAAAAAAACAAAAATTTTAACAAAACAAAAAAATGCACTAAAAAGTAAAAAAATAATTTCATACGATTGTTATTTTTGGAGTCGATGTCAGCCAAGGTAACTACATACATATGTGAGATGTGGAGATCTTGGCTGACACCGACTCCAAAAATAACAATCGTACGAAACTATTTTTTTACTTTTTAGTGCATTTTTTTAAGTCGTTTTTTGTTTTGTTAAAATTTTTCTTTATTTTTTGATTTTTAGTGACGTAAAGAAGTAAGAAGTTTAGTGGCGTAAAGAAGTTTTACTGAAAAAAAACAATCATCGAAATCTGTTGGCGTAATATTGAGTTATTCGTCCATTTGTCGCCCACATACTTATTGCAAATTTAAGACATATATGGTTTTCTCATGGATCCCATTGTCAGAACTGGACCAAATTCAAATGGGACCACACGGAAAGCACCAGCTTTATAATAAATAAAGAATCATCAATATCGGTTCACCCAATCGAATGTTCTGAGGAAACAAACATTAAAAAAAAAAAAATACCGTCGAATTGAGAAACTCCTCCTTTTCGAAGTCGTTTAATAAATAATATAAATTGCGATGCAAGGCGATGGGTTGGGAAGGTCCAGATAAAGAAGTCAAAATGCTTCCTTCAACAAGTCTCTCTCGATCCGGCCCACCACACTGCAAGTGGGCAGACAAGACAAGATAAACAATTAGGCCTTCCAAGTTAACCCGACGAGAGCAAAATTCACATTCATGAAAATTGTAGGTGATTTCTTCATTCTTCACAAAATATTTGAAAATTCGAATTAAGTAAAATAAATACTTCCAGACCAAAAAAATACACATATGCTGCTTGACCGCGTCCTTTGTATTTAATTCGTAAACTAAGTATATCTTATTTTTTTCTAACTATTTGACAATTCACATAAAGCAAGAAAATCATGGTTCCACTGCATCCATTCCTGTCTGTCTTCACTGATTCGATAAGAAAACAACAAATAGATTATCAAAAATTTGTGTAAATTTATACAGAACGTAGCTTAATTCAATTTATTTAAAACCTATTAACGCGGGACCTCAAAAAAGTCTGAGAAAAGAAAAATAATGAAATAAATCAGACATTTGAAACCACCTCTCATAATGTAATAAAATTATTCCAGAATTTTTCCACAGCCATTTTCAACGTATCTCCATATTATCTCTAAATACATTAAACTTTTCTTCCCAAAAAGTCAAACACATTTTGGAAAAAGAACGAACAAATTTGCAAAACAATTTCTTGGAAAAAAAATTCAAATGAATTTGTTAAGAGTTTCACAAAGCGCTGAAACAAAATACATTAGATGGGGCCTCTGCCTCGATTCATTCCTTAACTAAAGTTATACTTTCATACGCCTGATCTCCTCGCTGAGAGCTACATGAAAACTATTGTTTCATGTAACTATTTATGCACTGGCTCTATAATATGTGTATATATATCCGAAATTGGTCAATGACTGGGTTGGCATGGCGTTTGGGTTCCACCCGGGCGTCGCGTGTTCGATTCCTCGGCTGGCTAAGTTCTCCATCATGATACAAGCAACATTTTCCGCTTACTTTGGTGGTAGTTGGAGATGTTACAAATATCGTCAGGTTATTCGTAGCTCGGGAATGATTGTCTTTCTTTTTAAAGAACGTGTATATTTAAGTGCGTATGTGTATATGTATACGTGTACATGTATTCAGTGTACTCACGTGTGCATGATTAGATTGCTAATTATAACTGAACTTTTAAATCTTATGGTACCTACCTGTCGGAAGAAAGATTGACAAAGTCATTGAGATAATGACGTTTCTTTGGACAAATTGTAAAATTCCTTGTTTGAAATTTAAAAAAAAGTTATATTAAATATTATAATTGGTTCGTAATTGAATAGTTGGGTATTTATGTATTTAAGTACCTACATAATTTCAGAGGAAATATCGGTTTTTATTAAGTAAACTAGCTGTTTCCCGGCATGCGTTGCAATGCCAAATTCAAATAAATAAAATGTTACTCCTTTTCGCGTTCCACTTCCACCGTTCCACTTCCACCGTTCCACTTCCACCTTTTAGCCGAAACTTTTTTCTAATACTAACATTTTTAAACTCGTGATATCTTTCTAATTAAATATCCAAATTGAAAAATTCCAAAAGTTAAATAAAGGTATTGAAGCTATCTTGAATATGAAGTAATTTATTTTGATAAGGATTAAAACCAAGATACAAATAAAGAGCCTTTTCAAGTGGCGACATTTTAATTAAATTTTTAAAATAAAAGAATACTTATTGTGGCATAACCATAATAGTTAGACATATGCTGTTCCGACTTTTTTTGTAAATAAAGATGTGTTCTACAAAGTCGTACTACATTATTTTATTCTATCATCAATAGTTTTCGCAGCGCACGCGATGTAAAGAATATTTTAGGTAATTATTTTATACCTTGGGTTACATTATTGAAGTTTTAGTAAGGATGCCTATTTTTTTTGAAAATATAATATAGCCTATGTTACCCAAAATTAGTGTAGCTTCCCAACAACGAAAGAATTTTTCAAATCGGTTCAGTAGTTTCTGAGCCTATTCAATGCAAACAAACAAACAAACAAATCTTACCTCTTTATATAGTGTAGTAGATAGTAGATAAGAGAAAACTAGAAGCACATAAACATTCACAGAACTAATAGTTATAATATTAGGTCACTTTTTACGGCCTCCGTTGACGAAGGATAAAGCTTTTTTTTTGTATTTCTTGGGCATTAACTATGTAACAATTTCTAGACATTTTGTTTTGAAGAGTTTTAATTTTCAATGTACATTTGTTACTTAAATTTTCTGCGACCGGTTTCGACACATCCATGTCATTCACGAGCAAGCTTAAAACGTTTAAGTTTGCTCGTGAATGACACGGATGTGTCGAAAGAAAATTTAAAATTTAAGTAACAAATGTACATTGAAAATTAAAACTCTTCAAAACAAAATGAAGGATAAGGCTCGCGACAGGCGATGTATTTGTTTTATTTCACAAATTAATTATTTAAAAATAATATAAGGTATACATGGTGTCCGGCGAAAAGTTCATAAACTTCGGGAGGTGTTTCTACGCGACGGAAGAAGTAAAAAAGATATATATTTTATTTTTTTAACTTTTTGAATAAAATCTCAAATTATAATATCTAATTAAATTAAGACAATATTAGCGAAACTCAATCGAAAAACTACTGGGTTCAAGTTCCAGTGGAGCCAATATCTTTTTCTGATTTTTCTTTCTCCAGATTTTCGATTGAGTTTCGTTAATATTGTCTTTATTTAATTAAATAGCAAAATAGATAGATAACTTTTTCGAAATTTCAAACTTTATTCCCCTACAAAAATATTTTTTCATACAAAAATTCCACATTATTACGCCAAAACTACCTTAAAAAATTGGAATTTTGAAAAAAATCTTTTTACTTGTACTATCTGTAGAATCTCCTCATATATTTGCGGCAAGTTCCAGAGTGGAAGATACTCTCAGTATCACCCTGGTGTAAGACCACCATTCACAATTGAAACGTTGCTCAAAATGATTTTTGGCCGTGTTTGGTGCCTAGATCTGAATAATTTCCCACCATCCTCTTCTCCATCTACTCCCCCCCACTATCTTCAGCCTCACAACATACCCTTAATTGGTGATGATATAATATCACAGGCTCTAGGCGGTGCAGGCTGGATTTGGAACAGAAGTCCGGTTTCCAAAAAGTCGCCGTGAACCATTGTTGTATTGGGTAATTATTTTTACTCCAAACACTAAATACTTGTGGAAGTCTTCTCAATTAAAGACTATATAAGGCTATAAGTTAGCCGACCTAACTGCAAGAGAGGTAGGGTAGGTGTGATCTGTCGTCTGCCGGGAGCGATCCGGTCTCTCCAGCGCAGGCGACACAGGCGCCCCTATCGGCTAAGTTAAAAAATTCTTCCCTGCGGAGTAGCTATAAAGCTTTTTCAATACATTACAAACATGAACCTTTATACCATGTATTTGCGTATAACGTGGGCCAATCTAATATGATATTTACCATGGGAACAACGGATAAAAGTTTTTGTATTTACGACTTTTCACTCAGGAGCAGCTCACTCCGACACAGGTCGCGATACATCCCGTCGGGAAATGACTTAGGAAAGAGAAATCATGTATTGCTTAATAAGAAAACTTCTATCCGATAGCTTTTTCACTTATAAGTATTGATGAGTCGAACACACATGAGAACAAACCTGCAAACTTTGCTTTGAGAAGCTTTTAGAAATACCTGCTTTTTGATAAACTCGTCAAATTAATGTTAACCACTGGAGCGACAGCCCAATTTAAAACTTTTTTCTCCGATTCCTCGAGATTTTCGTAGTGACCGTTTTGAATATTTTCCGCCCTCATTAAAAAAAATCATACCTCCGAATTTTAATATTAAGATATATCTACTGATTATAGTTCTATATCATAATAATAATATATCTTTATAAAACAAAATTTGCAAGATTTATAACTAAAAAAAACGTACATTTTCAGTGTTAATATTTACAATGGTTTATAGCCAATGAATTCAAGTATCATTTGTCAGTTATCACATATTTTCAGGATTTATAAAAAAATCGTAAACTTCCACTTAATTACTGACAAATAAGGAAAATAATTGTCAAAATTGGCAGTAGAGCAATCCAAGGTATTTTAAAAAGTGCCATATTGTGGCAAAATGCGCTCCAGCGGTTAAAATAATTAAATACTAGCGAATACATAATAATCTAGCAATTTATTGAAGTGCATTTGGACACGCAATATTTTTGAATTTAGCACCGTTGTTATTTGAAATTCGTTGAGACGAAAAATAGCATTACTAAAAAGAGACAATACATACATCTATATGATTTAGCCTGATCCCCCCATTACATTGATGCGAATACTGATACGTGTAATGGCTAATACTGACGCATCGACGAAATTACTGACGCGCATCTAGATATTTGGATCGGCCTCATCAGTATTGGGGCGTGGCCGAAAAGTGGTGGGGGATACTGATGCTGTACTGATGCGTGTAAGGGCTCGCCGCTCGCCGCATCAGTACGTCAGTATTTCTTATGCGCCATGGAGGGCGGTGCTGTTTTATCGCCTCTAGCTACCACATTAAAAACATGATTACTCCACATTTGTGTATGTAAACATATAAAAAAATTATAGTGCTATACAGCCAATGAATTCACCTACATTTTAATAATTATCTTATGTTTTTAAAATTGAGAGAAAAAATATTAAAAATCTTCAACTTTATAAATGCGCGAAATTTGTGCTTTAGTATTTAGAAATTGCCGCCAGTGGATATTTTAATATATATGTTCTACGTTGTTATGTTCCCTATGGCCTGTTTGATAACCTCAGATGCAAATATATATTAGAAATCCATTTTTTCATATGTTGACAGCAAATCAAAAGTTTGGTTTGAAAATTATTTTGTAGAATTTGAGTGCGTAACTGAGTTTTAAACTGTCAAAATTCGTTCTAGAACAATTCAAAGACAATCGTTAAGGTCATAGACTTATAGTCTATTTTAAAAACTATTTGATAGAATAAATTGCTGGCCATGAATAAAAACTAACTAACATCACGACGTTTCCCCGCAGGGGTAGGCAGAGAGGACGGACCGCCAAACAACTCGGTCTTGGCACACACTCCTTGCCTCGTTCACATTCATACATCGTTTCATACATGCTCTTCTATTATTCTTACTCTTGACATAGCCCGACTCAAGTATCTGATTCACTTGGTCGTGCCATGTCTTTCTCGGGCGTCCCCGACTTCTTCTACCATTCACATTTCCGTCATATATTCTCCTTACACTCCTTTCCTCGTTCATTCGCTCTACATGCCCAAACCATCGGAGCGTTCCTTTCTCGATCTTACTCATTACGCTTACATCAGCCTTGCATTCTTTGCGGATCTCCGCGTTTCTCACACTATCATACATGGTTTTACCACACATACGCCTTAGGGATCTCATTTCTACAGCATTCAGTCTACTTTCATCCTTCCTCTGCCAATGCCATGAATATGTTTTAAATAATTAGGTACAATAATTGTCTTACGAATGGTAGGAAAATGTAGTCCGATTTTGGACCGAAAGCAATCGCAGAAAAATAAATCGGTCCGAATCGAACCAAAAGCAATCCAGTCTCGGATTGATTTTGTGGCTTTGATAAGCCAAATTTACCTTAATTCCGTAAAAACAAATAAAGTTTATGATTTTTATTTTTTTTTTTACAAATCCCAAAATATGTGATAATGTAAAATGTTGGCTATATAGCACAATAATCAGTTTTGTATGTCTCCATATTCAAATTCGGAAGTATGATTTTTTTTCAAGATCGGAGAAATTATTTAAAAATGATCGCGCAGGAATGTTGAGCAATCAAGGTGTATGTTTTTTTTCTTTAATCGCTCCAGTGGCTAAAATGTAAATGGATCTTTGTATTGCATCTTGTTGATGGCTTAAAAATAAATAAATGGGAAGATGATTTTTATAGTCCTGTGGATCAGTCAGCAAAATTTCATCCATTAAATTCAAGTGTGAGAATTTTTCTTTTTTGAGAAGCCAGTCCTTCACTCATCGTTAACGCTTCACTCGTTTCTTTGTACCAAACGCCAAATTATATATTAACACAGGCTTTTGTTTCCGGATCCATCACTTTAAAAGCGTCAGTCCCGCAAGGATTCGCAACGATACTGACGTCAGTAATACTGACACGTGTAATGGCTCACAAATACTGACGGTTGTCGTCAGTAATTCGCAACAGTAAATACTGATGCGAATACTGATACGTGTAATGGGGGGATGGAGAGAATGAGATAGTATAATCGGTCTCCTCTTTGTGCGGTGCTTTGTAGCCTTCCCATTCTTGTCTTGTTTTCTGAAGGTTTCAATTCTACCGCGTGTGAACTGCACCTTTCAGCACCGTTGTGATTTGAAACACGATGAAACGTAAACGAGCGACACTCAAAAGAGACAATCATATACATCTATAGGATTTAGCGTGCGAGAGAATGAGATAGCAATAAAATATTTATTTTATTCACGGTATTCCAATATAATACGATATCCAGACCTTCCTCTCGTCACTTTTCCTAAAAAAAACTTTCCACACAGCATACCTACAGATGAGATAGGTTCTGAGAGAATTTTTTCCCCAGGGCCTCTTTTGTGGAGCCTATAAAAAAAACAATGGCAACAAGTCAAATTTTCTGCAAAACTTTTTCGCTAGGATTTCGCCCGCAAAATAAGAAACAGTTTTCTCGGAAAACCTTCAAGAGAAAGAAAAGTCAAGCGAGCTATTCATTACGCTTGAAAATCTTCAAAACGAAATTAAATCATTCCTCCCTTCTAAGTACTTACCTACTTACAAACAAAGCCATAAATTCTGCCGAGCACTCCACTCCCTATCAAGATTACAAAACTCCCAAATTTTACATTTCTTCCGAAATGAATATTATAAAACTTATAATTTTTGATGTTGGTAAATATGTACTTATCTCTTTGAATTGAATCCTTCAAAACTTTGTTTATCTCGTAAAGTTTAAGACTTTATTTCATTTTATTTTACAATTTATCTTCTTTTTCCGGACACCCGTTTGCTTTTAAGCGTCCAAGCGAAATTGTAAGAAAAATAAATAAAAACTATATTACCCTTGTACAGAAACTTTCATAATATAAAAAAGTACAGGGTCCGTAAAAAAAACTTTACGTAGGTAATCCCTGTAAAATCTTTTATTTTTCTGATCAGTCGGATTTCGCGTACAAATAAAAGAAATATACTTTTTGTCGCGAAAATCCTCATATATATTTATTGCGTCCCATAAAAAAATTACAGCCCTAAAAAGAAAAAGACAATATTCATTCCTTCACGATTTTTCAATGTTTTTTTTTTTGTTTTACTCGGTAAAGGGAGATTACATTTCCATCTTTTGATAACTTTGTTTAAGTTTGGGCGTAGATTCAAAAAAAGTTTTGTTAGACTTATCGGAGATTGTATGTTTTACTCCCTGCCATTTTTTCTCAGTAGATAGTTAGAAATAAAATATATGAAAAACCAGATACCTAATTCCAACCTTCTTCTTTCTTGTATTACGTCCTTGACCTCACGACGTACCAAAATTGGTAATGCTATAGTACCACTGGTTCCAGGCATGTAATATTAGGATAAAACAAAATAAGGCCTGATGACAAACTTAAGCGGACTGTAATACTTGCGATTTTGAAGATTTGATTGCGTTTTTTTTATCACAGGACAAGAGAATGACGAGAAATGCTCAACCTAAAATGTGGTGATCTGCTGGTCCATTCACGAGTCATAATTAAATAGGTTAGCGCAATAAGGAACTCCAGTGAAAAATATTATGGCTTTAAAAAAATATGTTCATATAGACCAATAAACGCTGATTCTGAATACATAACTTTTATTGAATAATATTATACGTACAGTTTTTAAAAAAATATTAAAAAGTGCATTTTTAATATTCTTGTTAAAACACAGCGTCAGATTGGTATGCTGTGTAATGCTCTGTGGTGACGTCACGATAGTAATCACGGTAATGACTGGTTTATTTATGCTGTACGTCATTTATATGGGAATTTAGGTATGACACAAGCGAATGTTCTATATGTTTCTTATTTTTGAAGATGTCGTAAAAGCATATACCTTTATAGAAAGTTAATAGAATTGCCTTTTAGATTTTTGTATCTGACATATACGATTGTGTTTGAAAAATGCAGTATTTTAAGTTTCAAAATGAAAAAATTAAAAAAAAAACAGCCGACTGTAAACATATTCTATTAAATGGTCGAAAAAATTAGGAATATTCAAAATTTAAAAAATACAGTCCTCTTACTTTATGAATTTGGAATAAAACTGTCACTTCACTTTTTATCTCGTTCATACAATTAAAAAGGATAAAAAATATTATAATAATTCCGAAAAAATAACTGAAAAAATCCGACATCTTGGACTCAGTTTTACGCAATTAATGCGTTGATTTCTCGAATTTGTATTTATTTACATATGCATAAGGCTTTTACATTATCAAATAATATTACTTTTATGGAAGTTTTATTAAATTCACGCGGAAAAGTCATAAAAATTATAGAGATGTAACCTTTGATTATGTAATGTCAGTAACCTAAAAACCGAACGAAACTAAATCACCAACAAAACATTATTTAAGGACTAAAACTGAAAAAAAGTAAAGGCAGCATTGGTACTTATGTTGAATTACACTAATATCACAGTGAATTAATCATTTAAACGAAAATTATCGTCAAAAACATAAAACTGCAAGTGAAATTCATCAACGTCATTCATTCATCAGAATTTGATTTCGCCATTTGCAATAAATAAGCCATTAGCCAATCAACGCGTTATAATAAACAAGATGGCCGCGCGCCTGCGCAAATCTATGTGAGATTCAAGAAAACCAACATAAAAATCTAAAATATATGAATCGTTATTTTAGTAGATGACGTCACAAAATTCACCATAGATATGGGTGTTTTCGAGGGATCTCCAAAAATTAAAACTTTGAAAATTATTTTAACTATTAAAACTAACTCTAAAAAAAAAAATATGCAGTAATTTAAGTTAGAAGGTCATTTATCATAAAAAAAAACAAAAAAATGGACTGGACTTCTCTATTACACCGTAAGTATCAATTAAATTGATCAGAACGTGAGTTTCGAGAGAGATTCAATGAATTGCTGTTATCACAAGCGCGGCTAAAAATTAATTGTACAGTACTGGCAAAGTAGATAGGAATGTAGTCATCTTCTTTTTCTTCTCCCAAGTAGGGCTTTTAACGTAGGATAAGGACAATGGGAGATGAATACATTGAACAGGACATTGGGAAATGGATTTTACTCCCAAAGCTGTTTAAACACAAAGCAACACCAATCTCACATAAAGCACCATTGAAAAAATAGTTTATTTTTATTTTTGGAATATGAGCAAAACCTCAAATCGTAATCTTACTAATATTATAAATGCGAATGTTTGTATGGGTATTTTGTTGGTTGGATGGTCCTTCTTTCACGCAATAAATTTAACATCGAATGGAATTTAAAAATTCTTTCACTAATCGAAAGCTACATTATTTGCATCATACGTTTTCTGACAATAACAAAATCGAGTTATTGCAAACGTCAAACAAATTGTTACCTTGGAAACAATGTTTTTTATTTTTAATTTTAGGCTTAAAAAGAGTGCTTTGTTGTGATTAAAAAGAGTACTTTTTTTGGCGTCATAGTTAATATCTACATATCTCTAAAAATGTTTATTCTCCGAACAAAAAGCATAACGTTGCTATAAAGCATAGCGTTTGAAGTGGACTGTCATTTACTTATTTTTTTAGGTTACTCTGGATTCAAATATGAATAAAATACTAATAAAGGGAGTAGGTACTTAAAATACATTTCTATTTCTACAATTTAAATATTTTCTAAAATAGAATTTTTATTTGCGAAATGTCATTCGCAAATTTTGAAATTTTTTATTAAACAATAATTATTTTCTATTAGGTCAAAAAAGCAAGAATAATAACAATTATGCCAGTAATTTCCCACAATACTATGCGAGCGAAGCCGTGGGTAAAAGCTAGTAATCAATAAAGACAATATTAGCGACTCTTAAATGAAAATTTAAAACAGAAAAATCAGAAAACGATACGGTTGCATCCAGGAATTGAACCAAGGACCTTAGCTTTGCCGGGCCCTGCTTTAACCACTGAGCTAATTCGACTCTGTCCCCTCGGTCATGTTTAACTGTATCATATTAATAAATATTGACTGCAATGATTAAATATTACGATATGATATTTGACTCATTAAGTTATTAAAAAAAAAAAAATCGTGTAGACTTGTAGAAAAGTGAATAGATGTCATATGATGTCGCAGATGTCATAAAAAATCGATATATTTTTTTATCTAGATAGCATTTAGTTCGGAAAGAATCCTGCAATCATGCATAAAGGTTTTAGGAATATTTCTACATTAAAACTTTTGTATACATCCTTAGTACTTAGTCAAGTCGAATATAACTCCTCGATCTGGTCCCCCCATTTTAAAATACATTCAGATACAATCGAAAAAATTCAACACAAATTCCTAAGACACATAAATTTTAAACTCGGTATTCCCATTGAAAACATAAACTATAATTACTTGATGAAAGAATTAAATTTAATAAAACTCTCAGATCGAAGAATTATATCTGACTTAATATTTGTGTTCAAAATTGTAAATGGTAGAATAGACAGTCCTGATTTAACTAAGCTCGTCGACTTTCATGTACCCACTAGAGCAACTCGCTCCAAAATGCTATTTAAATGTAACAACACCAGGACTGAGTACATGAAAAACTCGCTTGTACCTAGGTTACATGAAGTTAGTAATAGATACGCAGATGTGGCGGATCTATTTAACTGCACGGAAGCTAGGTACAAGAAGGCTATTATATCATATATTTTCAATCAATAAGTATAATTTTTATTTTACACTAGTATTATATGTAATTGTAGCTCCTTGTGTCACTTCTCAACCAAATGCCACAACAACTTATTCTCTCTCTTTTATTATATCTTATGTACAACTATGATATTGTGAAATGTCATGTAATCTGTATTTATGGTATATTTATACCGTTAATGTTAATAAATAAATAAATAAATAAGGATAGCAGCCGATAAAAACATGCGCTAAGAAAATTAATATAATGTTAGTCGAAGTGTGATACAGAAATCAATTCCTAGATGCGATCGTAACTGATTTTTCTTTTTCAAATTTCCGTTTAGGAGTCGCTAATAGGTATTGTCTTCAATTATAAAAATAATTATAAAATTATTAATTGTATTTATTTATAGACTATACTTAAATATTCCATCGGTTGTTTGTGAATATATAACTTTGTAGGGTGAAATATTCCTGCGTAATGCGTAACATTATTTAAGTTAAATAATAATTTAATTTTAAATTTTTTTTTTTTTTTTTTTTATGTGAACACCTCACAAGAGTTGAAACTGCTCCCGTCTGGGGCCAGTGGGATTATGACATCCCTAATTAGGGTTCAATTACCTGGGGTATGTTGTCAAGCTGAAGGTAAGCGGGAAGGGATAGGATATGGGGAATATCTGGCTATTCAGATCTAGTCAACAAAAACAGCTAAAGCTATTTCAAGCAACGTTTCAATTCTGAATGATTGTCTTACAATAGGGCGATACTGAGAGTATTTTCCACTCTGGAACATACTGAAAATATGCTGTAAATAGTGAAAATAGCACAAATCATTAAAATAAAATGTTCTAGCGCACGCTGGGATTTGAATTGACCTCCGGATCGCTTATCGAGAGCCTTACTCCTCGACTTCGGAGACAATCATAATTAGATACTCGCTCATACCTAGATTACAGGCAATTGGTAATACTTTATCAGAAGTAAAAGATATGTTCAACTGCACGGAATATAGCTATAAAAAGTCTATAATAACATACCTCTATTATAAAAATCATTTGTTAGCATAATGCTGTTTGGTCCCTATATAATTTAATTAGCATATTTTAATTCACGATTACCGTTCATTCATTAAATAATTGTAATTAAATAAATTATTACGATTAAATATTCGTTTTATTTTCTATTTCAATCAAATAAATCACTTATAATCTTCAACAATATTATTTATTTGCATGTTGCCTCTCAGAACAATTTCTCATCCTGAAGTACGGCTCCTTTGATCTTTCCTACGAAATGAATCCTTTGATGTCGAATCACAATGGAATAATAATAAATTGTTAATTTAAACTACGTGGCAGCAAAGGGCATTGTTGCCTTGTGGATTATTATTGATAATTTTAGTTGATTTGTAAAAAAAGTTTACTAAAAAATGCCAGGTATTTTTTATAAAATAAACTCCAGACAGGTGGCCCTGAGGAAAATAATTCCCATCGGGACCTATTGCATCTTTATGGATGCTGTGTGAAGGATCTTTTAAGGAAAGAAAGGAGAAAAAAGGGGTCAATGTGTCTGTTGTGTGTTGTGATTGTCCTATTTAATATTTAAAGGCTCGATGACACACGGCGAGTTTACAAGCTACTATCTACTAAATTTAAAAGCGGGTGAATCGGCGAGTGAGATTGTCATGATGACACACAAAACTGTCCACTCGCTCAGTAGCTCGCGACATTTTTGCAGGAAACCGGACTCGCACGTAGCTGCTAGCGCCAATAGCGGAAATAACGTGAACTAATCCTTCAGATAGTTGACAGTCGAAATCAGCTGGTTTTTGGCAGCCATATTGGAAACACAAATAAACCAATCACGAGTCGGCTTGTAGCGTGTAAAGTTGAGGACTTTTCAACTTTTTCCGTGGATTGTCAACAATTTGCTAGTTAGCAAGTAACACGATGACACTGAGCGAGTTTACTAACAGATAGTGAATTTCCGAGATAGTAGCTTGTAAACTCGCCCTGTGTCATCGACGCATAACGTCATTAGCACTGAACACTTTTAATTTTCTCATTTACCTAATCTCGATGTGTATATCCTCTTACCTTAACTTTTCATGTCTATGCCACCTCTTACTAAAATTTTGCTATGAATTTTGTATCTATAATCTCTTTTGTCTGTGGTCACGTCAAACTTTGTATTTTGTTTATAAATAACCTTGTTATCTTTTCCAATGTCATTCTCCTTTTACAATTCTCTCGATTCAATTCAGTTCTCGAATTAACTACAAATTGCCAGTCAATTGGGTAAATATTCGGAACAAACGGTAACGGTTAATACGCACTTTTTTTTTATAAAACTTTTAGATTCTTCTTAATTACCATAAAAGACAACTATTTGCATTGGGGGCGGTTGAAAATGTTACATTTTTAATTTTAGTTACGTAAATTGAAAATTTGCTTTCGTATTTAGACACAACGCTTCACCATATGCAATTTGTAATGATTATTGTCATTTTATTATGTTGGTATTACTTATACTATATGGAAGGCTACATCATACCATCACCGACTTCATGGCAATATATTCAAAGGCGCGTAACCGAAAAAACCTACGGCTAGAAACCATTGATTTTCACTTTTTTTTAATATTAAATAGTACCTAAAGGAGGCGGGGGGTGAGAAAAACATCCCAGTTTTCAAGTAGTTAGGTTTGTGTAACATGGTTTGTGATTCAAAAGAAAGTGCCCCTTTATAACGCCTACTCGCGTCAAGGCAAAAAAAACATCCCAGTTTTCAAGTAGTTTAGCGGCTACGCTAGGTTTGTGTAACATGGTTTGTGATTCAAAAGAAAAAATCGTTAAACATCAATTCTTTAAAAAAAACACCCCAGGATTTATCTAGTTTGAATTCCAAACAATGTTTCTAACCAAATTAGTGCTTACCTAATTCACACAAATTGGTGGTATAACTAATTTTCTAGCCACTCGTTATCTTATACAGCCAGTGCAATGTAAAATATCAGTAATACCAACATATTAAAATAACAATAATATGGCAAACAGAGTGATTTGACAGTGAAAGCAAATTTTCAATTTACGTAACTAAAATTAAAAATGTAACATATTCAACCGCCCCCAATGCAAATAGTTGTCTTTTATGGTAATTAAGAAGAATCTAAAAGTTTTATAAAAAAAAAGTGCGTATTAACCGTTACCGTTTGTTCCGAAGAATTACCGTCAATTGTTCAGAATCAACCTCTCTCTCACTGTAAAATTATTCTCTGAATAAACCAAAAGTTAAAACAATATCCAGTGCAACATAAGTGTTTTTCTTAAAAAGTATAACATCTAAAACATCAATCTATCTCAAACTGTAGGCCAACCCTTGGCGTGGAACCGAAGGAAGCCATTAAAAGCAGCGCAGACTTACACCCTGACTGCGGACTCCTGGAGAACACGTCAAGACGCTACGCAGTGTCCAGCAGTGATGGACGTATGAATCCATCCCTCCTATTGCAATGCAAGGTGACGTTCTGAGAGAGTACTTCTAGAAAAGTCAAAGGGACCATTCTTTCGCGATCCGGCCTGCCATGCAAATGCACGATCGATAAAATAATACATCAATACGATATTGACCAAATCCATCATCTGCGGTCAGTTATCAATATTGTTAACAGATATTCCGCCCGTATGAAACCTTTAAAACTAAAACTTAACCTCTAATACCTTCTTTCCACCCTCTCGAAGGTTCTGGATTATTACAACCGGTAATTTTTGGAAATCGCTGGCAACGGTTAATATGCACTTTTTTTTGAAAAAATCTTTTGATTCACCTTTATTACATTAAAAGGCAACTATTTGCATTGGGGGAAGTGAAAAATATTTCATTCTAATTTTTTTCTTGCCTTGACGCGAGTAGGCGTTATAAAGGGGCACTTTCTTTTGAATCACAAACCATGTTACACAAACCTAGCGTAGCCGCTAAACTACTTGAAAACTGGGATGTTTTTCTTGCCTTGACGCGAGTAGGCGTTATAAAGGGGCACTTTCTTTTGTATCACAAACCATGTAGAATGAAATATTTTCCACTTCCCCCAATGCAAATAGTTGTCTTTTAATGTAATTAAGGTGATTCAAAAGATTTTTTCAAAAAAAAGTGCGTATTAACCATTGCCAGCGATCTCCAAAATTTACCTTACAACCATATGACAATACATCTGAAAAGTTTTTTTAACTTACAAAAACTGTCAAAAATATCGCAATTTGAGAATGACATTTTGCAAGCCATCGATTGTGCAATCAAAATTCAATTTACGAATAAACTCTTTAAATCAGATTGCTTACACAATGGTATTCCTGCAACGTGTACATGTGAAAATATGGAACTAGTTAAAGAATATGTTTATTTAGGTGTTATTATTGAGTGTTTTTTCAAGTGGGATATACAAATAAACAAAGTTTGTGCACGACTAAGATCAATTGTAAGCAGATTGTATAATCAAATTTTTTTTTTTCCTGTCTGCACACTTCGAATAATTTATTTATCTCTGTTATAAGGTATGGAATAACAGCTTGGGGATTTTCCTGTAAAAAAATATAGAACATGTTCAATCAGTGCAAAATTAATTGGTTAAATTATTAGCTGAAAAAAATTTATACAAATAAAGGCATAATATTCCATCAGAGTCTCAAAGTTCTTCCAGTGAGAGCAATTCTGTGGTACAAAATTATATTTCAGCACATAAATAATCCTTTATATATATAAACAGGCTGGAACACAACCATAATACTCGTTTTAACTTTAATGAAGGGCTAATTGTACCCAAGCATACAAATAAATATGGACAAAGAACACTAAATTACATGATTCCCAGTTGTTTAAATATGTTACCTGCTGAAATTAAATACTGTGCCCAAAACAAACAATTAATGAATTTACTGAAGACTTGGCTTACGGAAAGAATTAATTTGTATTAGCTTACAATGACATATTATTCTAAAGACTTTAAAAATGTTATTTATGTTTTCAAAAATTTATTTTTATCTATATTTCTGAAAAAATTAATTTTTATTTTATATACCTAATTGTGAAAATATAACTATTAAATCACTATAATAAGATCTTTAACATAAATAACCCGTTAGACAAACTGCTAAAAAGTAGTTTATCAGGACTTTTTGTCTTGTATTTGTAAAGTGTATAAAAAAAAAAAAAAATTGTTAATTTACTGGAAGAACTCACCTGCGATACAAACCAAAATCGAATACTTTGAATCTATTCAAGAATTATAGGCACCTATTTTAAATAGGTACCAAATGTGATTGATTGTTTTTATAATATACAAAAATGAAAGTTTATAATTTATGAAAAATGAAAATTTGCGGTTTGCTGTTTGAAAACTGTTTTTTTTTTTCATTAGTTCCACATGAGATTACTTAAGGAAAATAATTCCGCTCAGGGCCTATTTCATCCATTTTGGGGATGCTGTATGAAGGGTCTTTTTGGGGGAAGGAAGGAGAGGAAATTCTGGGATGGAAAAAGGTATGAGGAGTGGGCAGGAATTTGGGGGTCACTGTGTCCAGGAGTGACGGACGAATTTTATTTATTTATTTATATTCTTACCATACATTTTGTTGTTGTTTTTTTTTACATAAATTAACCTCACTAGGACTAATGCCTGTATTGAGGTTAATAATTATAATTTGAGGATGCATTTTACATACAAAACACAATATAAATACACTACTTTCAAAACACTAATATTACATACTAATTACCCATCTGGTCTAGTGATGATAATTTGAGAATGATTTGTAACAATATTTATACCTGCCAAAAGCAAAGTAAGTTCAAAAGAACTAGGGTGACACTTCAATTTGTGCAAACGGAACTCAAATATCTTATTATTAAAAAAAATATATATATATTTTTATTTATTTATTTCTATACATATATATTAAATACATTACAAGTGATACTTTGTCTGTCCAACTGGGAAGGATACCCGTTTTAGGACAGCCAAATTGTATATTTAGTTCATAATATTTTTAACAAATATTAATCGAAATAACTATTAAGAACATTAAATTTTGTTTTCTGAACGAAGCGATGGTTTCTATATGCCTCTGAAAGAATCACAAAGATGTGTTTTTTTCAAGGTCATTTTGAGGAACATTAATACTTGCATTCAGAGTGGATGAGTGGTTTCTTTAGTGATAACACAAGTAGGAGATTCTTTCCAAGTCATTATAGAGAACATTTACAATTGTATAATTAGGATTTACATATATGATATAAATTCCCAGTGTATTTATGACTTTAATAAAGTACTACAAATTTTATAATTTATTAAGTAGTAGTGTTTACACATTTATAAACCCAATATATGACAAATGAAATTTTCAGGCTCGTTTTGGAGAACATTAATTTATTTGGTTGTTTATTTATTTGTTTTATGTTTTATTTTACGCCCAGAGGGCTTTTATATAAATAATAATAAAGGCAGTTCATCTTAACCATGAGAAAAAAATAGAACAAATAAAATGAATCCATACTTTTCACTGCAAATGCAAGGCAATGTTCCGGGAGAGCCCTGCTGGAGAGGTCAACAGATCTCCCTCAACCAGTCTCTCCCGACCCGGTCTGCCACGCTGGTGGTGGCAGACCATCCGTTGCCAAGATCCGGACAAATCTGACCATATGAACTCGGGCACCCCTGCTAAGTCACGTCAGTCAAGGAAGAGGTATTGGGAATAAAATAAATATTTCTCCCAAATTAAAAATATACCACGACTGATTAGGGGAACGCGGAAGAAGAGAGGGGGAAGGCGGGGAAGGTGGAGGGGGAACGCGCGAGGGGTAGGAGACATGGGAGAAAAGGGGCGGTGGAAGGGGAACGCGTGAATGGAAAAGGACTCGCAGGAAAAACATTCTCTTTATTTAAGTGGAATTGCAATGCATGCCGGGAACTCACTCGTAACTAATAAAAATTGCTTATATTTAAAAAAGCTGAAGACATTAAAAATGTGTTAGTAAATAAATGGGATTGGTTGTATTAACGCGATGTTCTCTATTCTCTGAGTCGCTGCAGTATCATGTATTGATCTTTGCTCCATGTTCCGGCACTAATAGTAAGCTAGGCTCCTGTAAGGGGATTACTGTAAGCCGGGGGATCAGGAACAACGGAGCAGAAGTAAGTAAACACTATTATACACTAAACACTATAATAGAAACCGGGAAAGAGGAGTGACAGACGGTCAAGATGAAGAATAAAAGGTATTCTGTAAGTGGGGAGAGGAGAGTGACAGACGGTATATTTTTTTACAAATTGCTAATTAAACACTATGTTCATTATCTCCACAAGTAGAGTCATGTATTTATTTACCTATTTTTTTATTTATTTCATTTCACCGAAATCAACAATCTACAAAATGGTTGGTTAATTCTTGTGCTTTCTACTTAACTGGGATATCACAGAAAGAATTCAAGAATAAAGTTATACATTGTTTTACAAAAATATTGTACTTAACAAAACATTATATTTAACCTTCAAGTATGGACGTGAAGTCTCGCAGGCTACGCGCACCCGAGCGTCTCAGTAGCTTAATTTTTAGTACCAAAATAGATAATGAGGGTGGAGGTTGCGTCGCTGGGTGCATAGCACGTGAGTAATAATCATCGAAATATTGGCTGAAGCCTGTCAGGCTCCACGTCCACATAAAAAAAATATTTTGATAGTTTTTGTGCTTTTTTTAGATTTTTGTTACGAAAAATGTTTTTTTTTACGTTCGTATATTAAATTAGTAGACAAAGAAGTATTTTTGTTCAAGTGTTAGATTTAGTTACTTTTAATGTGTCAAAATGATAAGTCTGAAAAAGTGCTTTGATAGTTTTTTTTTTTTCAATTATTTCTGGCTTTCACCCTTCAAGGGTGTTCTAGGCCATCATTTAAAATTTCAGAGGAAGGGAAAGGTGAATTTATATATTAATTTTATTTAAATGTACAAATTTCAGAATTATATGGAAGATTGGAATCGAGTTCAGACTTAGAAGAGATGAAATGTTGAATGGAGGGGAGGCAATTTTAGATAACGCTTGATAGAAGAGAGGATATTTATTTAGAGAGGGACAACCAAAAAATATGTGATCTAAAGAGCCCACATCTAGACCACAGAACGTACAATCTGGGGAGTCAAGGATGTGAATTTTAAAAAGGTGAGAAGGAACGGAACAATGACCGATTCTCATTCGAATAAGTGAGGAAATTTCTTTTTTGGAAAAATGGGGAAATTGATGAATTGATGAAATGAAAATTGATAGTTGATTTTTCATATTTTGTATATAACAAAGAAACTTGATTACAAATACTTATTTTTTTCTTATTTTAATAAGAAAAAAATAAGTATTAGGTCTTTAGACCTATATTTAGATATAGACAAGGTTTTGCCGCGGTTCAGAATCTATTTCTAGAAAAAAGTGTATGTCTAGTATATAGTAGCCTGAGAGACTCCCCGTCCGCACTAGTGTTAAAAATATTTGACGTCCATACTTAAAGGTTAACGAAGTAACAATTGTTATATTTATATTTTACTAGCTGACCCGGCGAACTTTTTACCGCCTCAGAATCAATAACTGTCGTGTTAACTTATAAGCTGAATTAAATTCAGTTTTTTATTAAGTTCCTTGCCAGAACTTCCTCTCCATCCATTCCAAAAAAAACTCACCACACATACTCAATGATGACATAAACCCAGAGGGGAATTATTTTCCTCAGGGCCTCCTGTGTGGAGCTAATGTAACAAAAAGTTAAAAATTTCACAATCAAGCAATTATCGATGCGCATCTGTTCGTGTTTTGTTTTGTCAGTATCAGAGATGGTGTTGGGTTGTTGTGTAGGGATTTATATATTTTTATGGTTTTCTTACTTTTCTACTTACTTACGGGAATTGCGTTTCATTTTCTTTATACGTGTGAGAGAGAGTTATTATAATTATTGTATTTTTCCTTTGGAGGGGTGTAGACATACGTTCACCGTTTGTCTCATTTTCGACAGTTGGCATTTGGTGTGTAAGAAAGAGGGGCATTCTAATTTTTGGAATTCACTCACTATTCAATATTATGCTTATCACAATATTGCTACAGCTCCTTAAAAATATTAGAATTCGTTCCATACAAATTGTTTGAGAATTTTTTTTTTCTAAAATCGGTCCAGCCTTTCTTGAGTTAATAAATGGTATAACTAACCCGACTTTGTTTTAAGTATTAAGATTTTATTTATAAGCGTTATAAACTGTCTTTATTAATTCATACATGACAGTGACAAAAATAAAATATCATTGATTAAAAATAACGACTTTGAAATAAACACCATAATAGAAAAATACACAACAATACCTATACCCGACAATTCTGAAAAAGAGGAAATGTTATGAACTAAAAATAGAAAATCATTCAATCGAGTGCTATTTTTTATAAAGATTTGTGTCACAATGATGTTTGGGCATAATCTATTAAATGTGCTAGAGCTTCTTCTTATAAATTTCGTTTCATTTCAGGGTAATTTGTGTTGTTCTTAGGGATATAAAATGTATCCGGAGATCGAGTAACTATAAATGGACATCTGAAATGAATATTTTGTGGTAAGTACGAGCTATCAATAAAGTTATGAATTATCTAATAGAGCATTAATAGGTTTCTGATTTCTCGGCGTTGATCAATATAATTATATATACAATTTTCAACTACCATAATATGGGCATGTGCCTAGTGTGGTAGTCGAAAAACCTGTAAGAACAGTGTTCAAAGTTATATTAAATAAAAAATAAATAAAAAAATAATATAATTTACTAAACTTATTCTTTGTAAAAGTCCTAAGGGCGTAAATAAATAAATAAAATAAATTATAGGTGTATTTATTCATTCATGCTTATTATGATAATTCTACAGGAGATTGCCTTTCAAAGTTATCACAATATTTCACAAAGTCGACATGGATTCCATATTGTTGACTGAGCATAAATTTGCTTCTCATTAAAGCATTTACATCCTCAGAGAATTCTTGCAAATTCCTCGATTTTCTCATAAATTTATTTAATCTGTCCGTAATATAATTCAGAATTACCGAGGCATTAAGATGGCAAACTCTTTTTATCACAGTGTCTGTGCGTTATTTAAGAAACACGAGAGTGTAAACTTGAAGCAATAAATCTCGAAGGATGTTTGAACTAACTACGCATTAAGTTCGAAACAAACTTTAACAAGTTGAAATGCAAAACCGAACGAAGCACAGGAACTTCTAATTTGTTAATAGATTGTTAACTTTGTTGAGTAAAGTTGAGACTACATTCGAGGTGGAGTGAACTGCATTAATTTTTATTAAAAAAATCAATAATATGAAATAATCGAATAGTATTAATAGGCTTGCGTCTGCGTTGCGTCTGAAATTCACAGAACCCGGCTTCGAGTGCATGTCTGACGCCACGCCATACGCGCCGCGCCACAAATAACATCTGTGTACGTGGAATTATTACTGCTATTTTTTCGTTATTTATCTTATTCCAGGCTTCCTCAACCGGCGCAGCTCTTACTTTTCTTTTTATTTACTAACACTTTTATCTATATATATCTTTCTCTATAGATTTCGGAAGAATTATTCCACGGGCTGCCACATTTATTATAATTTTGTATTATTTTAATGTAAGTACTTGCATACTGCTTTCTAACTCCATATGCATGGACATTGGAGGGTCTAGAGTTCTTCAAATAAATCAAGCTTCGTTCAATAAAATAGAGTCGTGACGTGTGCGGTGAAAGAGGAAACCATATGTTTCCTTATAACGCCGTTGGGAAAGTGGTGGGGTTTCCTCCAATGTGTACGTGGAATTTCAAACAAATACTGTTGTAATTCGTTTTCGAATTCAAGAATTCGTCACAAGATGTCGCCACTTCCGTCAGCAGGTCGGATGGGAACGTATCCCCCCCTAGGTATAACTGATACGAATTTGTGAATATGTAGTATATTCGGGCATTCAAGTCCCGATGACAATCCCCTCCACCGCCTGCCCATATCCATCCTTCATTCACCTTGATGCGCGGACTATAACAAAATTTACCTTTATATTCTTATATAAAAAATTAAATACTTGTATATATTTATTATGGTATTTATATTTGTGGTATATGAATACATACATGCATGGGTGTATGTAAAAATGTCTGTATGTGTGCATATATCTATACAAAATATATGCCACTCGCAGATTTAAAACAAGCAATAAAAAAATATGAATGCCCTTCATCTTGCCCAAGGCAGCCCGAACATCGGGTTAAAAAAAAATCCATCAGGTGACATTACTACAGTTTGCAAGACAAAGGGGTTAATTTCTCCCTGTAACTTGCTAAGAACCAATATATAATATATGTAGTATATCTCCGGATATGGAAAGATTGACGGTAATACATAGTTGTATCAAGCGGCTATATATTACACATGAAGTCATTGCCTGTCTCGGTTACTTTGTCCTGGTGACTAGCTACCCTGGATAACAGTGAATCCAAGGAACGGGCAATTTTTGGAACCAGTTCCTATTGGATTTATAAAATGCTCACCAACACTAACTGGGCTATGCCAAACTAAAAGACGCCCACATGGCCTAGCCAGCGGGTTTTTAACTTCTAGTGTAGAATTATTGTGAATCTCTCATTATTGCCTAATAGTATAATAGCCCTTCGGGGAACTCAAAACATCACCCTTTGGGGTATGTTGTGAGGCTGAAGGGAATGATGTAACATGAGATGAGGAAGAGAAAGGTTTGGAAAGTACTTGGATACCTGATCTGGTTATAAAACATGGCTAAAGCCATTTGAAGTAACGCTTCGAATGTTAACAATGGTCTTTCAATAGGGCGACACTTAAAGGATCTATCACTCTTGAACGTGCCGCAAATATTATCAATTTGAGAGGTGGCTATGGGTACCGCCGCCCCAGGAACCATTTAATGGATAACTAACACTCCTGCCATAGGTCACATTAAGTGGTTCGCTATGTTTGGTAACTTATCAGGGGTGCCTGGATTCATGGGTTGAGATTTGTCTATTTCTTGGTTTGCACACCTACTGCATGGCGGGCCGGATCCGAAGAGACTGGTTGCGGGAGACCTAACCCAGATCTTTCCATCCGGACTCACTCGATACATCGCCTTGCACCGCAATGGGAGGAATGGATTCATTCGTCCGTCACTCCTAGACACATTGATCCCCAGATTCCTACCCTCCCGTCATACAATTTTCCTTTCCAAAACTTCCTTTCCCCTAAAAAGACCCTCCACACAACGTCCCCAAAGATGACTAAAGCTCTTGATTTTTTTTTTTAAATCAGGGCATCCTAAGTAAACTAACACAAAAAAAGGAACGCGTGGTATTTTTGCGGTGATCCTTCACCAGGGCGATTCTGAGAGTATCTACCACTTTGAAAAATGGAATTCCGTATATCTGTCTTTATTCTTCCGGTATTACAATGGACGATGCTCCGAGGGACTAGAGTCACTGAACCCTTCGGCACCCTTGCATAGTCGGGAAATATGCCAAAATCGCGCCTATGACTCATATGTACACGGTTAACTTTGTCATATGCGAACAGGAAGCCATAGATAACATAGGCCCTGAGGGATATTTTCCTAAGAGCCCCCTGTGTGGAGTTATGTAAAAAAGGTACCTACGGTTAGGTTATGTTAGGTGATGTAAGATAAGGTGAGGTAGGGTTGGGTTAGGTTAGATTTCACACCATTCTAATATCGTACAATTCCAACACTCGACAAAAATAATACCAATGGACGAAGACATAAATTGATAAAACCTCTGAAATTAATATTCCCTAAGCTTCCCTGATAATAAGCAATTAAAGTTGCCATCAAACCTCCCCCGCACTACAAAGCGTAATGAGGTCGTAAAATATTTAATATGGGTCCGGCTCGAAGGACCAAAAGCTCGAATTTCGGAAGAACACTTAAAGCTCAAGAAGAACTTCAAAAGGATTTACTTGGCACACAACGTGTTTGGAAAATGGCCTTATTGAAATAGGGTGAAATCCGAGGATTTTTATGGCATTTTGTATGGAAAGCTTCAGGCTGTGTCGGATTTTCTGTCATAAACTTATTAACATACGCAGTATGGTAGGAATTTTATATTTTAGATAATACTAGCGCAGAACCATAAAGGTCAAGAGATGTAATTATAATTTTGAAAAATACAATTGAAATAAATTTACCTTTGTTATTTAGTTTGTAAGAAAGAGCTGCAGGTTTAAGCATGTTAAGGCAAAACCATAAGCACATTGACATTTGACGTTTTTGAATTTTTGGAATTCACTCACACTTCATTATTTTCGTTGTAATTATATTACATTCTTTCAAAATTAAAGTCACGGCTAGAAGTATTGCAGGCGTCTACGGAGACGTCACGGTGCGGTATGTGAGAGAGATTCAAGAAAATCATGACTTTTTCCTTTGGAGGAAACAGACCTACGTGCATTGTGTATCTCATCTTTTAAAAGAGCTGCATCATTATTGTGTTAAGGAGCATGTTATGCCGTCACGGTACCGTTAACGTGAATCGTAGTAATCATAAAATACAAAAAAATGACTAATTTATTAACTAACGTTGTAAAAATATATGCAATAAAGAATGCGAAAATATTATTTGTTTTTATTATATTTTCCATAAAGCGAAATAACAGATCTACATTATCAAAAATAAATTATTCGGGACTTTTCTCTAAATCAGCGTTTTCAACCTGTGGTACGCGTACCCCTTGGGGTACACGATGCATTAATTGGGGGTATGCTATACCCTGGCATATGTAGAATACCTGGTTAAAAATGCCGTGTTTCATTCTGTATAAAATTGTATTTGGACATGATTGTTAACCTTTACTTACGGTCGTTACATTTTTGTTACACTACTATGGACGTGCGGTCTCACAGACCGCTATCTTTAAAGGCCGGAATATATCTAGTTAAGCAAGTATTATACCTAAAATTGTTTTTATTTATTTACGGACTTTATCAAATGTAAATGAATCAAGAAATTTTAGTTAAAATATATTTATCTTAAACTAAAATCTAACCATTTAACAACCAAAGGCACTTTTGAGTCATTTTTACTCGAGATCACTTTGTAGGAACATTATACAAGGAAAATTACTTTTTCTGTAAGTTTTACTAATTTAAAATTAAAATATAAAGAATAAAAGAAAAAAAAATTATCAACTTCTTAAAACAAAACATTAAAAAATTTGACAAAGGCCCAACGTGTGCATATTTATTGGCAGTCTTTGCATAATGGTTTAGAACATTGTAGGCATATTGGCTGTTTACAGCCTTCACAAGTGTAATTCGTCTTTCTTTTTATCTTTGGAGGGTATAGTTTACTAGCAGAGGTACGCGGGAGTAGAGGGGCACGCGATTCACAAACTGCAAGCGGCCTGTGAGACCGCACGTCCATAGTTAAAGGTTAGGTTCATGTAATAATTCAAGTATTAAAAAATTACAAATAAAATACGTCTTCTGTTACACGTGTATATCTACAAGATGGATAGAGGGTATGGGGTACAACAAATTTGTAGTAAGAGTCAAGGGGTACGCAGGCCCAAAAAGGTTGACAACCGCTTCTCTAAATAAATACAGTACTTTGACTTTGAAAATCGAAAACATTTTTCAATTCCACAAATATAAAAATTCACAGTTAATTTTAACTAATTTAATTAATTTTAATATGTTTGCACTTGACGAAGAGAGTGTCTAGAATAATATTTAATATGTTTGCACTTGACGAAGAGAGTGTCTAGAATAATATTTAATATTTTTGCACTTGACGAAGAGAGTGTCTAGAATAATATTATGATACATTTTTATTTTATTAATAGACACATAACTTTTTTTACATCACTTTATTTTATACACAATCTACATGTTTCGTGAAAAATGTTCACATCATCAGTAGTAAATGTACACTCAAATGATGATGTGATCATTGTTCACGAAACATGTAGATTGTGTATAAAATAATGTGATGTAAACAAAGTTATTTGTTATATTAGAATAAGTTAACAATAATAATCTAAACGAAAATATGAATGAGAACAAGACACAGTAAACAGAAAAAGACAATGGTCGCAACTGGGACTCGAACCCAGACCTCTCCGTTAACCAATTTCGCCATTGCCACCTTCTGTCAAAGCCGTCATATTTGTCAATCTCATATTTTCAAATTTTAGAATTACATTATTATCAATTAATTATTTTTCTCTATATTACGGGCAACTACCCTTTTTATTGGAAACAATCATTCTAAGAATTGGTTTGTAACCTGGATAGCGTCTCGGATAGATAGAGTCCCAGTTGCGACCATTGTCTTTTTCTATTTTTCTGTGTCTTGTTCTCTTTCATATTTTCGTTTAGATTATTATTGTTAACTTATTCTAATATGATATATTTCACTGATGGGAATAACCTTTAAAAAAGTATTAAGTTATTTGTCTTTTAATGAAAGAAATAATTCCATCACAAAGTGAAAACCAGTCAGAAGATGTTTTCTTCGAAAAATTAATACTTTTTTTTTGCTAGGCAAATAAAAACTATTTCAGTAAGCCATTACATATAAAATACAATAAAACTGGGGCAAGTGTTGTGAACTACCAATCCACGGTGGATTTGTCGATACACTACGAGGTACAAACGCCAGAATCCGTGGTGGATATCTCGATGCATTAAGGCTTAATTAACACACATAGCAATAAATTTGTTTTCAGTAGAAACTTAAAAAAATAATAGCATATAAAGTAGTCAGAACAGGAATGTTTACACGCCAGCGGGGGCATGTAAACTCGCCCTTTACTCTTCAAACTTTCCCTGCCTTGATTTGGTTAAACTGTCCTACGAGTTATCTCACGAGGCCAAGTAACACGGGCTCCACGGCCGAGGGAAGTAAGTCACTTAGTATTTTCGTTGTTAGTTTTTGGGGTGTTATGCCGTGTTGCGCTACCTCCTACTATAGCCGACGTTTCGGACAGCGTTGCAGTGTCCATCATCAGGGCAGATCCGGTAGATCCGACGATGTGTGTCACACATCGTCGGATCTACCGGATCTGCCCTGATGATGGACACTGCAACGCTGTCCGAAACGTCGGCTATAGTAGGAGGTAGCGCAACACGGCATAACACCCCAAAAACTAACAACGAAAATGCTTTTGGCCGTGAAAATCTAAAAACTTATCCAAGTCACTTAGTAGTTCCGAGTCACCGTGTCACGGCGTCGGGCGTTCCGGCGTTCCGGAACGACACATTCCGGACCGGCGTTACTCCCTACATTACTTTTAACCCGATTCAGTTTTATAGGGTTGTTTTTTATCACGACTCTCAGTGACGGATGTGGAATCACGTTTTTTATTCGCACGTAATTGGTATAAAGATGAATACTGCAATACAACGTGTACGATCGAAAATTGATACGAGAGTGTGGAATGTATCGTGAGTATCTGTTGTTACCTATAATCCTCTTCCTCTCCCCTTTATCTAAAATGAGTTTTAATTCACGATAAAACTCCATTTCCATGCAACTTTACCATTAGATACTTTTTTGGATATGCTGTTTGTTTCTCACAAATATGTAAATATGAATTTAAGTCATATTTTTTATAAATTAAAAATAAAAAAATTTCTAGCTCAAGCGCGCTCGAGGTTATATTTTTCACTAAAATGACAATTTTTTCAAATTATTTAAGAAAGCAAATTAATTTCTTGTTTTGACTTGCGACATTATATTGTAACTGATAATAATAATAATAATAATCACCTCAAAGACGATAAGGACCTCAAGAGTTCCAGAACCAGTGGAATAATGTCGTCCTTATTTAAGGATGGTCAAAAAACATAGCCAAAGTTTTTCCAGAGAATTTTGTCACCCTTGAAATAAATGAACATATATTCGTATATAACTATGTATACTGTTATGATTTAAGGTTTTCAAGATAGATATTTATTTTTGGGGTGTTATGCCGTGTTGCGCTACCTCTTTCTTTAGCCAACGTTTTCCACACATCTGCCCTGATGATGGACACTAACTGTATGAGGTACGGCATAACACCCCAAAAATATTTTCTTTTTAAAATAATTTTTTCATTTAGATTTTGTAACGTGGGAATAAATCTAAATTCCCATGCCGGGTTTGAAAAATATTACCTCGGAATTCAGAAACAAGAAAGCAATATTATTAAAATAATAATTAGAACAAAAATATTACGCAAGCGCAATTAGTTATTTGTTTATCTTTCTTTTGAGCAAGAATAATTAATAAAGAAAATTCATTTGCATAAGGTTATTTCTATAATATGATTTTTGTGGGCTCAGGAATGCTTTGTGTTCATTGTTCCCTCAACCTAAAATAAATTAATGTCTTCATCATCAAAAATCTTAATACATAAACGCTGTCGATCTATTGTCTGTTAATTATAAACATTGCAAAGCGTCACTCCCTAATTCGCTTCTGCGCATAATTTCGACATTCATCTCAAACTCGTCGCTTTCGCTCGAATCCATTGTTAGGCGGTTACTGATGCAATCACACCATTTATTATTTAAAACTCGAGGCAAAAGGGAATTCACGCGTAGGCGTTGGAACAATAGACGAGTACGCAGAAGGAGAGGGCAGAAGGAGGGAGAAAGGGTTTTGCTGTGTATACAGATCTATACAGACCCCAGCTCCGGGCCCTGTGGGACTCCCATACTTGTTTAAGAAGGTTCTTATTAAAGCGAAATTGGAACATAGAAAGCCCCCGGCTGGAAAAAAACACAGAAAAGTACTTATAGATGAGATTGGAACGTTCTGGATAAATAACTAAGCTTGACGGATCAGTCTCAATATAAAAAAAAAGATTTTAAATGGAATTTGTAATAAAAATTTCATAAAGTCAAATTAAATTTCATTTTTGAATAAAGATATGTACCGGTTTAAATTTTATTTCAATTATCGAAAAGGGCTTCGCCGTATTGACTGCTTTTGAGACCGCAAGTTTGGTTGTTTTTTTAGTAGATAAGATTCGGATATATTTTTTATTGAATCAGACATTTTTAAGCAAACTAATTCAAAATATTTGCAGATTATAAACGGAGGCTCACGATAAATGTAAATTCAACATTACCAAATATTGGTTTTATGCGTGGATACCGCAAAAGAGTCCCAACTGCTCTCTGATAATTAAAGCCACTAGGATATTGAAGAATATTTTGAGGCAGGGGCGAGGGAAATAGGGAAAAATAAGGCGGGGAAGTACCTGGCTGTTCAGATCAGGTCAACAAAAATGGCTTAAAGCGATTCAAAGCAACTTTTTGATTCTGAATACACCAGAATAAAATATGATGCAGAAAAAATATTGAGACTCGTAATCAGAACCTGTATTTAAGGAGAAACGCTTTTGCCAAATGAGCTACCGAAACCTTTTGTATTTCGTCAATTTTATCAATCTTATGTCTTATGGATTAATTAAATTAATAACAGTCATTAATTATTAACAGTAATTATTAACAGAAACAGTAATTAACAGTAACAGAAAGTATTTTTATAACGGTCCTGATGAAGGTACGGAGCTACCGAAATCGGTAGACATTAAAAATGAATTAATAAAGTGACTTAAAACCAAGTATTTTGTTTTCATTTATTTAAAGTAAATTTTTTAGCCCAATTAAAAAAGCTGTGAATAAAATTAATATCATAATGTAAATTTTAATACAGTAATGTAATTATTCTTTTATGCAAAAGCCCTAAGGAAGTAAATGAATAATTTCTGATACATTGCCAGTGGCAGGCATTTTTAAAATAAACTTAATCCTTTATTTTTTTTTAAAAATTGCGAATTAGGTCCTTACGGAACTTTCGGAAGTTGCTCGCAAAAATGAGGACTCCAACTGGAGAAGCTCAAAGTCACTGGCAAACTGGAAGGTAGAAGAAGTAAAGGAAGGTCACCAATGCGCTGGAGTGGCTAGGGTGTCCTTGACTCTCCATGCAGCATAGAACCGCGAGGAGTAAAGGAGCCTTGTCCACCATAAAAATTGGAGTAGGGGTCACAATTCTCAGCAAAGAGGAACCAAATTAAGAAGAAGGTATAATAATCTCTTGTTGGTGCCAATCTTAAAATATAAAAATGGAGGTTTCTTTGTTTTCCCTTTATACTCCTAAACCATTCATCCGATTGCGATGAAACTTTGGTTAGTAGTTGTTGTGCAAACGCCAGCGAAGGTTTCTATGTATATAGTGTTGAACTTTGGTATTATGAAATGTGTATTAACAGGAATGGGGGGATGGTGAACGACGAATGAGGGGCGTGGTGCGGGGGAGGGAGGATGAAAGAGGGGTGAAAGGGGAATGCGCAAGGGGAACAGGGACTGCAACGGGGACGAATGGGAAAGGACACGCAGAAAAATAGATTAATAAAAAAGCGAAGAAACCAATTTGTATACGGGTACCTAAATTTTACACGATTCTGCAGTAAAATTTTATTGGACGAAATTCAACACGAATAAATCAGAACAAATTTATATTTGCTCGGAAAACATCAAAACATTTTGAAGAGAACGTGATTTATGACTAGCAATGCCTATAAACGCACCCGAAGAACCTCTCTTCATAACATCAATATGATTTCAAATTCCACATACATAACTAATCTCGTGTTCCTCTAAATTTAACACGACTCCTTTAATAATAATAATAACTTCGGCAGCTTTCGCTCGTCTCCAGCAGAGTGAATACTTAATAATCAGAGCCTACTTCCGCCCTTACAACTTCCTATATTTAACATCCTGCGCAACGTCGCGCAGGAGCCTTTCGGGACTCTATCGACGCGAGACGAAGCTAATTTGCCGCACTAAATAAATCCATCTCATTTCGCTGTTGTTTTACCCCACAACCTTTCCTTGTCTACAGTCTTTATGGTGCGGTAATGAAGGGTTAAAAACAGTGGCGTGCCGTAAGAGACATTATTGAATGAAGAAGAGATTTATATGATTTCAAATTATCACCGCCAAAAGTATAATCATGATTATTTTTCGGGTTATTACACCGTGTTACGCTTCTTCATTATATAGCTTACATTTCGGACAGCATTACTCCAGTGTACATCATCAGGGCAGATTCTTTCTTTCTTGGCTTACAATACGTGATAATATGACATGATTTTATACAATATAATATAATACTACAATAATACACTTTCAACTGATTTCGCTTGTGTGTCTGTTTATAATTCTGATTCAATGAACTCAAAAAGTGTTTACTTGAATTTAAATGATATTTTAAAAATTAAAACTGATTAAAGTAGCGACATTCCTTGTATTTTTTCTTCAATCCTTTTTTATAACTTAAATAACCTTTTTTATAACGTAGCTATGTTTTAAAATTATATTATTTTACCAGAGAAATAATTTAGGTACTTATTCGAATTGTTTTTTTTTTTATTTTTAAAGAAAGACAAACATTCCTGGGTTACAAATAAAGCGAAAATATTTGAAAATCTCCTATTACAACCACAGTTAGCCGAAAATGTTACTTGAGTCATGATGGAGGAGTTAGTCAGCCGAGGAATCGAACACGGAACGCCTGGGGACCCAATCGCGATGCCCACTCAACCGCTAACCGGTCGTATGTATTTCTTTTGTTTAAATTTCTTAGGGTTAAAATTGAAAAAAGTAAAGCCAGTTTTCATTATTTTTTAAAGGTTTGGGCCTTTTCAATTTTTGGAAAGCTGTCAAATTGGAAACAATTTCTCAATCGAAAAATGTGGAAAGGAAAAACCAGAAAATGATTCTAGCGCATTTAGGAAATTAACCCAGGACCTCAACCTTGCCTGGGCTTTTCTCTACCACTGACCTAATCTGACTCTATCTCCTTCAGCCTTATTTAACTGAATCACACTTCGACTAAGAACAATCAACATTATCTTCGTTTTCTTAACGCATATTTTTTAGCCGCTATCTACGTGATTGCAAGATTTCATCGGAATATAATTGCAATCTAGATAGAATCAAGGATTTTTTTTAATTGTGAAAACTGCTGAAAAGTTCCAACTGCTCCCTGGACCAAGAAAAACTATGGTATCCCCAATTGGGATTTTTTGTGAATCTGAAGCTAGTGGGGAAGGAAAGGAAAAGTTGAAAGAGGAAGGTGTAGAATTACCTAACTATTCAGACTTGATCACCAAACACGGTTAAAGCTACTTCAAGCAACGTATGAATGGTGGTATTACACCAGGGCGATGCTGCAGATATCTTCCACCCTGAAACGCACCGAAAATATTCTACATAGAATTTTACCTTAATTAATTGAAATAACACAAATAATCAAATAAAATTTAGTTGCATCCACCGGGATTTGAGGCGCGGCCTTTGAATTGCTAGTCAAGGGATTTATTCCTCGACACTCGACAAATAGGTACCTATATTGATTTTAATTTTTAAAATAAGACATCTACTGACTTTTTTATATATCAGTCTAGGATAAAAATTGAATATTTGTATTGTAGAATTACGTGCATGTTTTTCTGATTATTCTGTTTCAAAGTTTTTGTTTTCTTTAAATATTACAATCTAAGGTTTTACTCAATAAGTTATTCCACCTTTAAAATATTGAATAAAAGCTTTACATGAGGGACGCCACTGTTTGTAAATCCGCCTGGAGTGGTTTATCTGTTGGGCGGAGTACACCTTTCTACCGGTTTAATATACTAACCCCACTGAAGTCCACGTCTATTACCACGCCTGAGATTTCTTCAGTCAGGGAGGAGGGACTTGGTGAATTAGGGAAATAAGCAATGCATCTATCATGTAGGCTGTTCCATATTATTTTAACCTCCTTCCTAATTAGCTAATTAGCTAGAAACAGCCAAAACCATAGCCAAGGGCAGAGTCTAATTCTAGATATAATTTAATATATAATTAATCGTAATGCCATTCAGCTGTAGGGGTCGGCAGAGGTCGAACCGACAGATGATCCTCCGACATTTGGCACCCCAAAATTATATTTATTAAAATTACATTTTTTTAAGTGAAAACTTCTTTAGCACCGTTCTGTTTTGAAACTAGATGAAACGAAAGTAAGCGACACTAAAAAGAGACAAACACATACATCTGCAAGAGAGTGCAATAGAAATAAAATATTTATTTATTTCACGGGTACTCGGTTCCAACATAATACGATAATTCCACGGTTCCACGCTTGTCTCCTTTAGTCTAGTGATGTAAAGTGCCTGACGAAACTTAGCGGCCCCACATTCAGCGGATCAAGGATCAAATCCCACGAAATCCAAAAAAAAAATTAAAAAATTGTAAAATAAATATCCAATCTTCAATTCGAAATGAACAGACAAACTTGATCTTCAAAATGAATTTGCACACTTGATCTTCAAAAAAGCGGAAGGCCACTGATTATATGAGAAATCTAAAAAAACAACCCTGTACCCTTTTTCCATCCCTTAAATAAAATAAAAAATAATACTTTATATATTTTCCACACTTTAAATTGAAAATAAGAGGAAAATTCTGTCCACATCTGATTTCGAAAAACTCTGCCTACGATCTGGGCAACGCCGGGAACTTCTTCTTTATCATTAAGGCGAAGATTATTGCTAAATTAATATTATCGATTAATCTTTACTATGAAACGGATTAAATTATAATTTTTTAAGCATTGTATAATAGAGGCTTTTTGTACAGTTTCCTCAGTCAAAAAAAAAAATGTTAATAAGTTTATAAAAAATATAAGCGTTAACCACAAAAATGTGTTTTTCATTTGAAGTGTATGATCGAATAAAAGAAATAACCTTTTAAAAAGATAATAAAAAAATCTCCGTAGAAAAATATATCGTTTAGCTACAGTTTGATTAAATTTTCACTTTATTATAAAATTATTCACAAAATAAATAAAAACAACTTTTGCGCTTGAAACCGTGACCTCTAGACGTCGTTTACCAAGATTTATGTGCCTACTACCAATAATCGTGGCGGTATGAGGTGCAATAATATACATTTTTGACTATTTTTTATGTAAATACCTTGCAAGTTGTCCCAGCTGCTCACGTCTGGAGCCAGTGAGACTATGGCTTCCCCAATTGATGTATGTTATGAGGCTGAAAGTAGTGGGCCGGGGAAGAAGATGGGGAAGTGCAATAGTGGGGAAGTATCTGGATATTCATATCTGGTCACCAAACACGGCTAAAGCCATTTTTACTAAGACCACTGTTTGTTTTGTTTTACTACTTATAATTTGTAATTTATAATTAACAACTGAAAAATGTTCTCTACAATACAGATGAACTTCCAGTGTGGAGGACAATATACTATACCTTTGTAATGTAAATACATTTACAAAGAATAAATAACAAAAAAATTTAAAAATTAAAAAAAAATCTGAATAGTGGTCTTACACCAGGGCGGTACTGAGAGTATCTTCCACTCTGGAACATGCCACAAATGTACTGTATATTATTTTAAGTGAATAAATTGTGAAATAACACAAATAAATAAATAAAATTTATTTGCTCACGCAGGGATTCGATCACGGATTATGGGTCAAGAGCCTTACTCCTCGAATACCGAGGCCGTCTTTGGACGGCTCGTGGCTTTGTCTTAATAAATAACTATGTTTTAAACACAAGCTATTCATTGATTCGGTCAGTGGCTGAGTGGGCATCGCGTTTGGGTCCCACCTGGGCATAGCGTGTTCGATTCCTCGACTGGCTCCTTCACGACACAAGCAAAATTTTCCGTTTACTGTGGTGGTAGTAGGAGATTTTAAAACATTGTTGGTTTATTTGTAACACGGGAATGTTTGTATATCTTTAAAAAATAAATAAATAAAAATTGTGTAATATTGTCGAGCAATAGCTGATTTGATAATGATATACACAAACTTTAAATACTAACATTGACTGTGTGATGAACCTGTTTCACTCCGGTATAGGTGGGTAAAAATTTTTTTTAAATATAGAATATGATCACACTATCGACATCTTTCGGGTGGTTTTAAAATCAATATTAAAGGAATCTTTTTAAACTTTTGGGGTTTCCTTGCCACGAAGGGGTGTAAGCAGTTAGGAAAAAAACCGACTATCCAATCAGAATAGAGATGAGGACAGTAGGTGCGTCTTAAACCAATCACAGGCTGGGGGCGTGGGATGAGGGATTTGAAAAATTAAGATTCCAAGATTATCTCACGGTTTGGCCAGACAGCAATTTTAACCACTTCTAACTTGGTCATAAATCGCATTTTTATGGGAGCAGAAGGGAATCGACAACAGTTGATTTCACGTCTGAAATCGGGAAATTTTGCGGGGATCTCGGTGGAGGAAAATTCAAAAGGACAAATATCATGCACTGATAACTAAAGTAGCAAGCGATCTCGATTACTTAGTAATCGTGAAACGGGAGTGGACATTGACGGTCTTAACCGCTTTTTACAGACAAATATCTAGCGGATTCTGCAGGTAGACGATGGGGGAAAGTGTTAGACGTGGAAAACCCACAGGAGCCGATCTCTTCGAGGTAGTCGAGGGAAATCAATTCATGTTAGTGACCATATGAAATCTAAGATTTTGTATTGGATTTTTGTCCGTTAGTTTAGAGGGGAGGGAAGGTTTACGATCTCTTGTTACTTAATTGGGTCTTGAGTGTGAGACATCTGACATGATTTTGGGTCTCTAAGGTACGCATTAAGCTGAAATCACCACTTGATTTTACATACAGATGATAGGAGAAAGAAATTAGTGAAAAAGCATAAAATTTAACGACCTGTCAGGATTTTAAATTATTTGAAAACTCAAGTATTTTCTTGATCACTAGGCGAGAAACTACGGGAGATTTATCGGTTTTGGTGCCAGAGAGGGATGTAAAATGTAGGAGGAACTAGGAAAAAGGGAAAAAAAAAACGTTCGAAGGCAGGATTGGAATGGGATCTTGGCAGTGGTTATAGCCCATAGGAAAGGAGAATCGAGGTTATAAAAGTTTAGATTGTTATAAAATAAGGTCCATACGAACATCACGACTTTGCTGGTAAGTGGGTCAAGGGATTATAGGGTTTGCACATGAGCATTAGCAAACGCGAGAAATAAAAAATTGTATACGAACACAAGAAACGCGACATATAGCCAGAAACGGACACAACTGAGTGTGCACTCTAGCGGTACGTTCGATAAAGGATATTCAGTCACAAATTTATTAGAAAATCCATAGCCAAATGTTAAAACGACGGAATATCTAGGCAGTGACGTGTTGGGAGAATTTTATAATAATGAATGCTTAATAGATAACTGTCGGGATATGTTGTAGGTTAAAGAGTTGAAATTGGATTTGGGTTAAGCCAAGAAAGTAGGGCAGTTATATCGAATATTCAGGATACACCGTATTTGAAAGCAAATTAAAAAGGAGTAGAACGGACACTATAGATTTTAGAGAAAAGTTGAACTAATTAGTCACATGATAAAAGGTAGATTATATCCACTAATCATGCGGAAACTCGAGTGGGAATTAGATGTTTAGACCCAAATACGCCCCTGATCGATTGCAACAGAAGAGTATCATCGTAAAATGGCGGTTCGGTTGGAACAGGACGTGAGGAGAAAAGGGGAGTAACCGGCGGGATAGGAGAATGGTATTGAACAAAGGCGATATTACGCGTTGGTAAGGTTGTAAATTGCAAAATTTAAATTTGATTGATGGGAGAAACGTGGTATTAAAAGGGGTAGTTTGGGCGGGGAGAGGGGGAGTTCAGTGCTAGATTTCGGGAAAGGAAGGACTGTGAAAATCGTGCGTGTATCGGAGAGTGACTAAGGTTTATAGCTGGACTTAGAGAAAAATCGAGACTGTGTAGTGTTGGATTAACTCTGTTGATTATGCTTGCAAGTGTTAGTGAATTAATCAAGTGTTAGTTAATCGATTAAAAAGGGGATGATAATTAAATCAATAAATTCTAATAATAATATTTAACCTATCGATCGGACGAAATAAAAATCGGAAAACACGTATTATGAGAATGACGGTCTTATATCTTATCTGGTGTTGTGTTAATTATTCACATAAATAATCGTCGGTAAAAGTTCTTGATTGTTATCGTTTATTATGTAGAGAGATAAAAGATATCTATAAATATTTACCCTGAAAGAAAAATATCGGCCTTGAATTTTAATAATAATAATAAATGGTGCAAATTCGGATGGGGGAGGGGGACTTAACTAACTTAATTTAAAGTAATAACGGATCAACGAATAAACAGTCGTTCTAGGTTTACAATAATGGCCCCAGTTTTGCGATAATAAATTTCATTCCTTTTATAAAAATGTCGTGATAGACCGCGAAAGAACGAAATTAATAATAAACTTAACTAGATTTAAATAATCTCAGCAAGGGCTCGGGAGTCAGGAATGATATCGAATTTGGTATAATTAAATTTCAATAGTTAGAACATATCTAGTAATCTACGAAAACGTTCAATTTGCGAAAGCTCACATAAACGGCGTCGAGCATTTATTTACCATATTTAGTTTACAAATAAAAGTTTAGAAGTTCGTAGGAAGTTTTGTTTTCTCCACAGGTCTACGGCATACGTAATTAAGACAATTGGTCGTGTATATCTCCGACCGGGATTTTAGCAATTACGTATTTGGTAAGTTGTTATACCTAATTTAAATTCCCAGGCCATTCCGGAACGCGACGCAGAGATGCCAGAACCGAAGCTGCCTCGTGAAACTGAAGATTTAAATAAATGACAAAATTTCATAATATTACTTCAGGATATGTTCAACGGTGTTATCACCAAGGGCAGTGACCTTTTCTTTCAGACAGCTGATGGCACGGGCGAGGGAGCAAAAAGAACGAGTGTTGTACCCTCAACCAAATGGAGAGTTCATCGGGGTATACGACATATCCAATAGAAAGCGACTGTCTGCAACCTAAACAAACGTTAATTTAAAACTAACAGGTACTCCTTTGAATTCCTATTTGTTGAATTGCGCCTTTAAACTTTATGGTTGAACAATGTGACGATGACACCGAGGCTATACATATGTGTCAATGTCTGGTCCAACGGTAAGGGTCTTCCCACATTGTCCTGTTAGGAGGGGATGCTCACCATAGACTGATCGGGTCACGCGAGATGCTGGAAGCAATTCCCTTTCGCGGAACCGTGTCGAGAGAATGGGCGTGACGAGACGGATTTGAAATGAGTTGCCAAACGGTGTGTAAGGACGTGGTTCGCTGACGGAGGCGTCTTGGCCAAAAGCATCTCGGGTTGCCGGCAAGGTAGTGTGGGAGGAGCATAAGCAGTTCATTTTGTGGAAGCAACCCTGCAGCGTCTGCACATTTTTTAATTCTATCGACCTAGAAGCAATCATAACGCCTAGACAATACTTAGGTTGTATGTTCGCTACTAGAGGTGGTTTATTCGTTGGCCCGGTCACGCAGGAGGAAGGATCTGTCTATCACAAGCGGTAGCCACATGTTCGCGAGTAGAGCCGTGACAAGGGACGAATTGGATTACCCCTTCTAGAGCCAGTAAAGTAGTCCTGGAGGTGTTCGATACTGGGGTTGATTGGGAAAGGTTTGAAGGCACGCCGTCCTTCCTTGGTTATGGAAGGGTCCGGGTATCTGGTTGGTCGTCAAGAGATCTTCTGGGTGCCATGGGTATAGCCTTGACATGCTTTGGTCGGGAGGTTGTGTCCGGAGAGCCGACCACCTGGTCAATTTGGTCAAGTGGAGGAGCCAGTACTAGATTGCAAAAAATGCATGATCCATTCTATCCATCCCTCCCTTATCCCTTCCATCTTAGGTACGAATTTTGCGTTTACTAACAATATAATATTATCATAATTATGTATAGGGTCCAGCCATGGAGAGAGATGCGGAGGAGCCGCCAAATAACTAAATGAAACATTCTAGGTATGTATTTTAAAATCTATTAGGACGTCTATTAGGGTCAAAAATCAACTTTATAGACTTCCAAGAACTACAGGGGGTACGGCGAGAGTATTAAAGCAGCGTACATCATTAGGGACGTAATGGGGACATATTTAGGATAGATTTAGACGGTAGGTATTCTTCATACGTTCAAGAGATACAGAGAAATTCTTCCACACCTTACCTAAAAGAACCAAAAGTTACCACATATAGACATTGAATACCTATTCTAGATTTTCTAGTACCTTTGAAACAAAAAATACACAACGTAAAGGAAAGGGTTTATTGTAAAGTTTTCCCGGAAGGAGAAAGCCTTTTGCTGTGTTCAGTCACAGGGGTGGGAAAAGCGAGTCATGATTCAAGACATTATTGGTGAATCATACAGTACGAAAGAGGGGTCTACCGTCCGGAGATCGAAACGCGAGAGAGGAGAGGTATTAAAACCCAAGTAAGGGCTTGACCCATCACAACTGTACCGAAATTCTTTCCCTAGTTAATTTTAACATACCATGTAAGACGTATACGCCATACAGAACTATTCCACACGCTTTATTACACGAAAAATGCAGCAACTAATTCGCCAATCAATCGTGCTCTTCATATGTTCAATATATTGGTCTAAATTCTAATATCGACATTTTCTCCGATTCGCTGCCCAAATTTAAAAAGAGCGTCATGTCAATAATATGAATTGTTCAATGCGTATACATACATACATACACACATACTCTCACACACACACCCTTTTCCACTACACACATCACCCTGTAATTACCTAAAATGCATACCATAAATAAGACACTACAATAAAACAAATAACAGATACCCACCATGATATATACTTCTTCTTCTTCTTTGTGTGCTTATCAGGTCCCCCCGACGTTGGCGATCACTCTTGAAAAGGTCTTTCTGTCTTGCGCTGCCCGGAATAGCTCGTCCACACTTCTAATGCCGGTCCACTCTCGTATATTTCGCAGCCAAGACATTTGTCTCCTTCCAGGCCCTCGGCGACTCTCTATCTTGTCTTTCAATATTAAATGGAGCAAGTGATACTTCTCCCCTCGCCCATATATGAAATTTTCTTGATTTTAATTAAAGTAAGCAGTTCTCTATCTGCTCTAGCCCGCCTGAGAATTTCTGTATTGGTGATCATGTCGGGCCATGGGATCTTAATATATATACGCCCTTGAGGTGATTTTTCACAAAAACGGCGCTCTATAAATTATCCAATTATTATTATTATTATACTTATATATATCAAGGTCCATGATCCAAGGTCCAAATATATATACTTATTAATTGTAAATTGTTTTCACTAATGTATCTATCTAATGTAGGTACTATTTGTTTCTGTTTATAAATAAATAAATAAATAAAATAATAACAAAATGGTTTTCCGTCGAATACAGGGCAGTAGATATTATTGTTCATTGTTTTCCCAAATCCTTTTCAGTGTAATACTAATGTTTGTTATGATTAAACAATGGGTATACGTCATGTAAATATACAACTCCCGAACCCTTGTTAAGGAGCATCTTTCAATCCGCGTACATAACTAATTACTGTATTCAACTAATAAGCGTCGGGATAATATCCGAAACGACCCCTTCATTATTTCTAACACAAATCTGATTCAATTTATTTTTCCCCACTTTCGGGGATTTTTCAACCCTCGTTTCCAGATTTTATTTAGTCCCACGCAGTAAATTGGGAATAAATGGGTTGTTTTTAAATGAAAAGGGAATAAACTGCGTAATGTATTTTAGGAGCTCGAAAATATTTTTAACGGTGTTGTATTAATAAAGTAATGCATAAACTCTACATGTGATTACAAAAAAATGTTGGGTTGTGTCAAGAGTCAGAACAACAGAAGAATACGTGTAGGATGATGCATGAATGTAATTGAAGCAAGGAGCATGTTCTGCGGAGGTCTGTGGAGTTGTGTGGAAGTCCAAATTTGAAACTCGATGAAACGAAAAATCGACACTAAAAAGAGACAAAAACACACATTTATAAGATTTAGAATGCGATAGAACGGGATAGAATAATCGGTCTCCTTCTTCCGCGTGTGAACTGCACACAATTTCCTTTTCCATTAGAAACCTAGAAAAAAATTCCCTCACGGCGTATGTCATATTTGTGGATGCTTTGTGGAGGGTCTTTTTAGGGAAAGGAAGGAGACCAAGTTTTGGAGAGGAAAAACGTATGAGTGGTGGGTAGGAATCTGGGGGTCAATGTGTCTAGAAGTGACGAATGTGTTTAGAGTATGAATCCATCCCTCCTACTCAAGTGCAAGGCGATGGGGAGAGGTCTAGGTAAGGTCTCCTTCAACCAGTCTCTTCCGATCCGGCTTGCCACGCAGTTAGTGGGCAGACGCATCCGCCGCCAAGACCCGGACAAATGTCACGCTATTAACCGTGCCAAGTCACCAAACGTAGCTAACCAATTTGGATGAACTTAAGCAGGGGCGTTGGTTATTCAATAAATTGTTCCCAGAGCGGCGGTACCCATACCCGCCTCCCAAATTGTGATATGCTTGAATATATATGCAGATATTTAATAGAACTTAATTGGTTTATCGTGTATTCATATGACAATTTAATTATCTTATAAAAAACTGTTTGTTTACTGAACATAATGAAATAATAAAAATAAATACCCCAGGGACAAGGATCACAATTCAAAAAGCTTCCAAAGTAATCAATTTAGTCCTTTTTTAAATTTTTGACAGCGGTGCTTTTTAATTTGAAATTGTTTTTATTATCCTAAAATGTTTTTATTTAGAACGTGTTTGAATAATTTTATTCAATATTAATTTTTCAAGAACTAAATTGTTTTACAGAATTGCTTTATCTTTTGGGACGATGAATTTTATTTTGTTTGATTTGAATGAAATTAAATACTCAATAATTAACTCTTAAATTTTTATGTTTTTCGGGATTGCAATCATGAAATTAACCAAGTTAGTGTAGCTTTTTTCGACAACCTTCTTCTTCAATGGCGTTACAGATCATTTCGAGCCTTGGCCTCCTTCAAGATAAGCCTCCACCGCCCTCTGTCCTCGGCCGTCGTCTTCCAATCTGCGACATGGAGTGGTCCTCTTGCATCCTTCCTGACATCATCCTTCCATCTCAGCCTAGGTCTGCCCGCCTTTCTTCTACCTCCCGGGTGTCCTGTTAGAGCCTTCTTCGATACTCGTGTGCTTGGCATTCGTTGCACGTGTCCGGCGTCCGGCCCATCTTAGTCTAAATGGATAGAGTCTAGGAGCTTGGTAGATATCATAAAGCTATTGTGGTGGAATCTAAATGCCTCTCTCTCGCATCGCTTTTAAGATTGACATTTCATACAATTTAGCAACCAACATAATATATCGTAGTTCAAATGGGAAACTGGTGAATCATCATTATATTTGGGTTGGATTTTGTGGTATAACTATTTTGAATAACGAAATACTTTAGATGGTCCCCGTCGTCGAGGAGATAAGCTCTTGACTAGCAATCCAGAGTCGCGGGTTCAAATCCCGGCATGCTTAAGATAATTTAAATTGATTGATTTGTAATATTTCACAATCAATGAATTAAAAATAATATGTAGTATATTTGGGGCACGTTCGAGAGTGGAAGATACCCTAGTGTAAGACCACCATTCAGAATTGATATGTTGCTTGAAATGGCTTTTGCCGTGTTTTGTGACTAGATCTGAATAGCCAAGCACTTCCCCAGCTTCCTCTTCTACATCTCCTTCCTGTTCTCATTACCTTCAGCCTCACAATATACCCTAATTGGGGATGCCATAGACTCACTGGCTCCAGGCGGTTGGGTGCAGTTATATTACATTACGAGGAAAATAATTCAGTGCGTATGTCACCTTAGGGGATGCTGTGTGAAGTGTTTTTAAGTAAATTATGAATCCATCCCTTCAACTGCGGTGCAAGGTTAAAGATCGAGGGATTCTAGCTGGAGACCTCCTCAACCAGCATTTATCGATCCGGCCAACCACACAGTATGTGGGTAGACATATTGACCGCCAATACCTTGACAAACCTCACCCCCCATGTTCTCGGGCACTTCTGCTAAGTCACCAAACGTTGGGACTCTTTGTGCGGTATTCAAAAGCTTTTTTTTAGTTCGATGTGTGTTGAAGTTTAACCAGTTTCTCGCTTCTGGACACCACGTATAACCGAAATTTTGCTCCAAAAACATTGTTTATTTCATCTTGCACTAGCGATAATACTCAAACATAAAATAGCTAACAACTAAACCATTTAACCGCTCATTATCCCAGTAAAACTACAAAACTCCCATTGATTCTAATCTCTATCTAAAAAGTCGTATATTTAGCTAAACATTACCAGTACCGTGTCGCCGGCGCGCTATCTGCATCCCCTTCTGACTCGCACTACATTATGGCAGGTACTTAAGTGCTATCTCCCTCGACCGACGCTTCCTGCTTCAGAGGCATCCGGTTTATACAACCTTTGTAAGTCTGTGATATCGGATTTATAAGGGGGGCGGGATGCATTATGGATATTTGAGATTTGAAATATTGAAGGTGCTAAAAGAAGCGATGGAGTTTTAGATTAGGAAGAAAGATTCTTTAAAAATGATTTTTAAAGAAAATTGGTAACTTCACATACAAAATTACATTATAATATCAAATCTTTTCTTGTTCATCATCACCATTCGATTATTACGAAAAACAACTAGGAGAGGATTGATATGAAATGGAAGTAGCATTGAGCATGATTTGTTTTGTTGTTTTTAAATTGAAATTTTATGCAGTTTTATGACGCTTCTAATGTTCTTACCTTTTTTAGCATGAAATGAAGCAATTTTATGAAACTTGTATTACTCGTAGCTTTTAAGATTGATTTGATGTTGTGTTTAATTGTAATATTCTGCAAATTTTAATACTCGTAGCTTTTCAGCTTGTTTTTTTCATTGCAATTTTCTGATTAAGCTATTCAGATTGATTTTATGTTGTTATTTTTTTTTTTAATTTCGTCGCCTCAGTTCTTATTTGTCCAACAGACCATTTTAGTTTTGGTTCAATCTCCACTTTAAACTTAAAAATAAGGTTTAAAAAATTATAGTTAACCACTTAACTAAGAATTATTTAAACTAATGAGACGTTTACCTTTACGGAAATGGCTTTATCTTACACCTATCATAATGTTTCATTGTAATAATGAAAGAAATCCTTTTCCTCATGTAAATTTTTCTAATGGTCTGTTGGACAAATACGAACTTTAGGCGACGATTTATCAGCAAATTTTATGAAACTATGCTCGTAGCTTTTCATCATGATTGGTTTGTTGTTTTTAATTGAAATCATCTGAAATTTTATGAATCTTCTAATAGGTACTAATTTGAAATAATATAATATTTTAACCATCACACACAATACACAGATATTAATTTCGATTGTCTGTGCTGTGTGTTAGTTAGTCTTGCATGAAATCTGGATAAGTGAACTAAAATTTGGATACGTTTTTAAATTTTCATGGCCAAAAAGTATTTTCGTTATTTGTTTTTGGGGTGTTATACCGTGTTGCGCTACGTATTTCTTTAGACAACGTTTCGGACAGCGTTACAGTGTCCTTCATCAACATATCTTCCTGATGATGGACACTGTAACGCGGTCCGAAACGTTGGCTAAAGAAGGAGGTAGCGCAACATGGCATACCACCCCGAAAACAAATAACGAGAACTCAAATTTGCTTTTGAAATTAAGTGTCATTTTCAACTTTGGTATCATTTAAGTGAGAAATTAAGTACCTACTGATACAGTACAAGCGATTAAGTACCTACCGAAAATATAATATTTTTTGTTTAAAAAATTAAAAATGAAAATTACCACGTGATTTTTCACAGATCTGCGCCAGTATGCTAATAACACTTTATAAATATAAACATATTTAAGGTTAATATTCCCTTACTCGGCCATTTTATTCGATTCCATTCAAAAACGTTTCATCCTCCCATCCAAAACCTACAAAAAAGTCAGTTTTTCCGCATCTTTACCATGTTATGATTTAAAAAAGCTATTTTTTGGTAATTTATAGTTTACGGCGTGATTTCGCCAGTAAATTATCCGGTATCTCCACCCCGTCCCATAACCGGGGACCTTATCCACCGAGACTCGAGACAGCCTCCAACCAAACATCCTTTGGAAGAGGTAGTCGTAAAGATAATAACGGTACTACTGCCCAAAAGCTGTCAGATATGACGGGGAATAAGTGCTAAATTATAGGACGAATTTAAAGGATGTTTGATAATCAGTACACATTTTTTGTGTATTACAGACTGCGTGTCTATTTACAATACACATATGACACAAAGTACACATATATTTTCTTCAAACCCAGAAAAGTTATTTTGTGGCATCATTTTAATTCAAAATTAATGAAATACTTCTGTGTAACGTTCTGTGTAACTTCTATTCGAGTTCTGTGATTCTTTATTAGTTATTTCTGTTTCATTCTAACTGTAATGATATAACTGGCCTCTAATGATATAAAACAGAACTTGAAAGAACCTCCACAAAACGTGAATATAAATTTCAAATATTTGATGAACTTATCACACTTTTTTAAACAACCCGTCTTAAGTTTAACCACGCTTATGATGAAAAAACCAACATTGTTTCTCAAGCAATGCTTAGGTATACTTCATCAGGGTTTACGTAAAACTAAGTTTTATTTAGTAATGACGAAAGACCGGTAGTTTCCAATCGTTCTTCGTTACAGCGATAGAGGCCAAATTTGACTAATTGGAGGTAAAAAAAACACGAGTGTGCTTTAGACCACACGACTGAAGTAAAACTTCACTAACTTATGCCGTCCATTAACAATATAACAATAACAGGAATAAAAATATCCCCATCCCCTCAACATCCCCATCAACTCAACTCAACTCTCAACTCTCAACTCTTAGCTCTCAGCTCTCAGCTCTCAGCTCTCAGCTCTCAGCTCTCAGCTCTCAGCTCTCAGCTCTCAGCTCTCAACTCTCAACTCAATTCAACTCAACTCAACTCAACTCAACTCAACTCAACTCAACTCAACTCAACTCAACTCAACTCAACTCAACTCAATTCAACTCAACTCAACTCAACTCATATCATTGATTACCGTTTCACATTGATAACGTTTCATATTGATTAGCGTGTCACATTTTTTCGTAACGTTTCATATTTTTTCGTAACGTTTCATAACGTATTCATCATTTTACCCCCAAGTGTCGAGCCCGCGTTAAGAAGTTTTACTCTAAAATGTAACAAATTTCTTTGCTTCTTCGTGTCTCCCAAAGTATCCCATATATGGCACTGGACAGTTGGGATTTAGAACTTTTGTGCGTTACTAAAACGTTAAAATAAAAAAAGGAATACATAAAATTACGAAAATTCAAGGAATAATTTTTTTGGAGTTACAAATAAGATAGTGCCTAAGAAATCACAATAAATTGTACAGGCCCTTGAGATGATTTTTCACACAAACGACACTCTTCAAATTATCAATTATTATGAAAAAAAACTGTCTACGGATCTTATCTCAAAACTGTAGGTCGATTCGACGGACAAAACATTTTGTAAAAGATTTATGTGAAACAAATGACATAATACTGCTCCAGGAAACATGGACTCTACCAACTGAAATAAATATATTCTCAAAAATTCATCCCCAATTTTCAGGATATGGAACTTCAGCCGTAAATTTAGCTGATGGCCCTCTAATTGGACGACCTTATGGTGGAGTTGCCATCTTATGGCGGGATTCACTTTCAGTCGACATTGTGGAATGCTTTGAACCAAGAATAGCGGTAATACAAGTAACTGTAAACAGTGGGAAAAAATTAATTTTTTCAATTTATATGCCGACAAATAAACCAGAAAATCTTGAGGAATTTACAAACTGCATGGGTAAGGTAAACGCAATAATCAATGAAAGGAACTCGTCCAGTGCGATTATCTTTGGCGATTTTAATGCAGATCCCAAAAGTCTGTTCGGCCGAGAACTGGAAAAGTTCTGCGAAGAGTTTAAGTACGTTTGCGCCGATACAAAGCTGATGAACTGTGATACTTTTACGTATGTGAGTGATGCCCATAGCACCACAAGTTGGTTAGATCACTGCGTTGTCACAAAAGCACTGGAAAATGCTATAAGTAGCGTAAATGTACTATATGATGCGGTGTGGTCCGATCACTTGCCAATGATTATAAATCTAAACCTTCAATTTTTACCAGCCTTTGTGGAATCGTGTAATGATAATATAATTGATCCTTCTAGATGGAATCCGAAATCTAATGTTGATATAATGAGATACACTGAAGCTATCAATAACAAACTTCTAAACATAATTCAAGATTTCTCCCAATTAGAACTTGATAAAAAATCAACCGATGAAACACACAAAAATCAAATAAATTCCCTATATAAAAATGTTGTAGACGCACTGCGAAATGCTGCCTCCACCACATTCAATAACCCAAATCGAAAAAATAGAAACATTCCGGGATGGAATCATATGGTTGCAGCCAAATACGCAGAATCCAGACGCGCCTTTCTTTCATGGCTCGAAGCCGGAAAACCGCTCTCAGGGCCGGTTGCCGAAGACAGGAAGAAATACCGAACGATTTTCAAAGTAGCTCTGAAAAAATGTCAACAGACAGAAATACAAAAGCGAATGGATGGTATTGCCACCTCACTAATAAATAAAGATTTTCATAAATTTTGGCAAAAAACATCTTCAGAATTGAAAACGAATATGAAAACTCCTCTCTGTGTTAATGGAGTAAGAGGAAAGGAAAATATCGCCAATGAATTTCGTAATTTCCTCTCTATGGCGGGTGAAGAAGCGGCAGAAAAATCTCTGGATATAAATTTTTGCTTGAAAACTGAATGTAGTACCACCGCTATCAGTATTACTCCGTGTATGGTTGAAAAAGCTTTAAGAGAAATGGCAGCAGGAAAAGCCACAGGACATGACTCAATAGCTCTTGAACACATTAAGTATGCTGGACCAGCGATTCATTTCATCCTAGCAAAACTATTCTCAAATATTTTGCGTTACAGGCACATCCCGAATGAAATTACAAAAACGGTAATTATTCCCATAATTAAATCAACAAATCTTGATCCATCCGTGATCAATAACTACCGACCAATTTCACTCTATACCGCCGTGGCGAGATTATTTGAAAAAAGTTTTATCCGTTGTTGTAACAGACCATCTAAAAACAGAAGATAACCAGTTCGGATTCAAACCTGCACTGTCAACATCTATGGCAATATATTCCCTAAAAGAAACCATCAGCTATTATAAACTAAGGAAAACGCCAATCTATACCTGCTTTCTAGATCTAAGCAAGGCGTTTGACCGTGTACGTCATAATAAACTGTGGGAAAAACTAAGGAAAAGAGCAGTTCCGGAAGATGTAATAGCGATTCTTTCAATTTGGCACACGCAACAAGAAAATATTGTGAAATGGTCTGGGGAGCTGTCTAATCCATTCTATTTGGTTGCGCCAATACATATACCCACACATACACACACCTACATAGCACACATACATACTGTTGCTGCTTGGGATTGGTATTAATATTGTTGCAAATCCTGTCCTACCTTGTTCCCAAAATCCGCACCTATAACTACCTTCACCACGTCAGTCTGCAATCAACAGCCCGCGCCGCAACATACCTATAGCCACCGTGCTCCCGCTACCTGCAACATTGACGTAATTCCGCCGTGTCCGCCGTGTAAACGAAACGCACGCTTATTGCTGTTTTCAGTGCCAATTGGACGGGGAGAAAGAAGACAAAATTGCCAGCATACAAGTTCTTTATCCTGTTTCGGTGAGTCCTTTCCTTTATATGCAGCATATGTTTTTTCCTCATTCCAAGCAGTAAACAGTAACACAAAAAATTCAAGGTCCTTCGTCAGTCAATCTTCGCACATATCAAATCCACTCTACACACTATCTCATTCATCTTGGTCCTTCGAGCCGGATATTTTTGAACCATAATATTAGTAGATAATAATCCAGCAGAGTGTGAATACGTTTTTACAATACCGCATATAAATAATTACCCGCATTCCCGCAGTTTGATATACCTACATGAGTAATTTTGTTTCTTTATACCTATCGTATTATGGTTGGAAATAACATATTTACCCGCTATTAGAATAAATAGATACAAGACACTGCTTTGATATTTATTTCTGATAACTCATGTAATTATATCTTGCTAATCAAATCGCATTACCTACCTTATAAATAATACGATTATTTCCTAATATTCGTATTGTTTATATTATTGGATTACATTACAAATAGAATAATACGATCGTAATATGTATAATTTGTTAATGATTTACCGACGTAGTGCACGGCGCATCTGTTAACCTTTCACAGCTCACCAGTCAATTTAACCCCGTGCGGTTATCACTGTGAAGTAATTAAATATTTATTAAATATTAATTAATTAATTCCGCATAAATAATACAGACACATTATTTTAACCGCAGTTTTAGTTGTTTATCGTCTCATATTTTGTAAAATATAACCGGAATAAATAAAATGGCTACAAGCGCGTCATCCGGGTCGTCTCGGGACGAAAGACGTCTCAAACGTTTAAATGCTAAACTATCAGCTAGCTTTGCAAGCTTACAGTCGGTGTATGACAAGATAAGGAAAGCTTCGGAAAGCATTAGCAATCGCCAATCTTTTTTGTCAGGCGCAACTACTGTTGAAAAAATTCGTTCTGAATTTATAACAATTTTAGATGAAAAAGTGGATTGCGAACTGGAATTGAATCCGGAAGCAATTGCTGAATACTCTCAATTAAATGCATTTGAAGAACTCTTCGGGGTTATTAAATATACCGAAGCAAATATGCTGTCCAATCCAGTTGCGAAACCTCGCCGTCAAATTAAGTTACCGCCTTTGGAAATAGCGTGCTTTGACGGAAAATTAGATAATTGGCCTCTTTTCTATGAAACATATAATTCGGTTATACATTTGAATGATTCTCTGGATAATGCTGAAAAGATGCAGTATCTGATGTCTAAATTAACCGGAAAAGCATTAAATATTTGCAAAACTATTACGCCTACTGGTACAAATTATCAAGTTATTTGGGACGCATTGTGTACTAAGTATAATGATCAACGCGTTCTTGCTGAATCATACTTTGACCGATTGCTGAAATTGCCTCCAGTTAACTCGGCCACGCCCGCTTCTTTAGAGAATTTCGCAGATGCATACTCCGCTAACATCGCCGCGCTGAAGCAATTAAAAATAAAAGACCTCGCAGAATTCATATTGCTACAACTGGGTCTTAAACGGCTTGACATAGAGACTGTAAAGGCTTTCGAATCTTCTATTAAAAATAATGAAAATTTACCTTCCAGCGCGGAACTAATCGACTTTGTAAGACAACAGCAACGAATTCTCAACCGCGCGCAATTCACGCAACCGACCTCGAACCGCCTTGGCTCAAATATTAATTATACCGCTAAACCGCTAAAAACTAATTCCGCAAAGGCATTTATTAATGTCGAAAAAATCGATAATCACTCCATCGAAATTTGTTTTTGTTGTCAAAAGGGATCGCACCCTTTATACCAATGTTCTAAATTCACAAGTCTAGAACCGCGCGATCGATTTAACTTTATTAAGTCATCGAATATTCGTGTTTGTGTGAACTGCCTCAGTACTAGGCATATCACGAAAGCTTGTAAATCAAAAAGTACATGCAAAACATGCGCGCTCAACCATCATAGTTTATTGCATTTCAAACAAACTGATGGGCGGAAGTCACAAACAGACCCAATACCATCTCCCGCGTTACAAGCAGATGCCGATAATGATAACTTAAATTCTTTTAATCCGGTTTCGCTATGTGTAACAAATTCATGCCCTAGTGCAAATACTACTGCACTCTTAGGAACGGCTGTTTGCACTACCAGAGACGCTAAGGGCCAGGTACAGACGTTACGGGCTCTAATAGATAGCGGCTCCCAAAGGGACATAATTACGCGCAAATGCTGTTCACGCTTGAATCTTACGGTGCGGTCATCTCCAAGTACTTACGTCACGGGAATAGGTGACGTAAGAAATGTGACAAATGGCGTAACTTGCTTAAAATTACATTCCCGCTATGACATCACTCAGTCGTATACGATTAAACCATATGTAGTAGAAACTATAACCAGTGAGTTGCCTACTGTTAACATTAACCGTTCCTCTTTGTCGTATCTTGACAATTTGCCCTTAGCAGACACAACATTCTGTACGCCCGGTGAGATTGATATTATCTTAGGATGTGACATATTTGCTCGCATTCTAAAGGCAAACAAAATATCAGGTTCTCTCGGCCAGCCATTTGCTATTGAAACCACTTTGGGATATCTCATCTTGGGTACTGCCCCAACGATGATTGAAAACCCAAGTATAAACGCCACGCAATCATTTTGTACGTTCACGCAAAATAATGATTTTTGCCTGTCGCGCTTCTTCGAATTGGAAGACATTCCAGATGAGAAGTTTTTAACGCCTGATGAACAAGAGTGTGAGGACATTTTTAAACTCACTACCTCTCGTGACACGGCAGGTCGTTATATCGTCGCGTTGCCGTTTCGAAACAGTCCCTCTGTTCTCGGTGAATCGTTACCCGCCGCCGAACGCAGGTTTCGATCTCTCGAACGCCGCTTGATATCTCAACCCGCAATAAAGTTAGAATATGACAAAATATTACGCGAATACCTACAGAAAGGGTACATTTCGCCGGTCGACAATTCTGACTTACCTCATTACGTTATACCGCATCATATTGTAGTTCGTGAAGATAAACTTACTACTAAAATTCGCATGGTGCTAGATGCGAGTATGAAATCCGATTCGGGTTATTCGCTTAATGACATCCTACATACCGGAAAGAATTTACAAGGTGATTTGTTTCGCATTATCCTCAATTTCAGATTGTTCGCAATAGCTATAACCGCTGACATAAAACAAATGTACCTACAAATCGTAGTGCAAGAAGAATGCCGTCGTTATCAGCGCATGCTGTATAGATTTAACAATAGTGACCCTTTACAATTGTTCGAATTTAATCGCGTCACTTTCGGCATGTCTTGTAGCCCATTTTTGGCTATGCGTTCACTGCGTCAACTCGCAACGCATGAAAAACCTCGTTTCCCACTCGCGGCAAACTTGGTGGAAAATGGCTCATTCTACATGGATGATTTCGTCACCAGTTGCTCATCAGTCGAGGAAGCTACCGAGTTGTCGACGGAATTAATTCAGTTATTCGCTGCCGGAGGATTCGACCTTGTAAAATTCTCTTCTAATTCTCCAAAGTTTTTATCCACGATTCCTACAGCTCGTCGTGTTAAGGAACATGTGGAATTTAATCCCGATGAAAACCTAAAAATACTAGGGCTTCATTGGATACCCGCTTCTGATCATTTTGTATTTGTCGTACACACCGACGAAAGAACGTGTACTAAACGAAATATTCTCTCGACGATTGCTCGTCTTTGGGATTTGATGGGTTTCGCCGCACCAGTTGTATTATTGGCTAAGCTGATAATTAAATCTCTATGGGAGTATAACCTGAATTGGGACGATACTCCTCCTGAAACAGTTGTCACACTTTGGCGACAGTTTAAAAAGGAATTGCCATTACTGCAATCTATTAAAATTCCTCGTTTTTTAGGAATCGAACCCCAATGTGTATTAACGCTTATCGGGTTTTCAGACGCAAGCGAACGCGCATATGGAGGTGTTATTTACTTACATGTTTACTGTCCGAATACTGATAAAACCACAATTAATTTATTATGCGCTAAATCCAAGGTCGCTCCGGCTAAGACGATTTCACTTGCGCGATTAGAACTATGTGGAGCGCTAGTACTTGCACGATTAATGCATACGGTCAGTAATACCTACACATCAAATTCAAAAGCTCATACGACTTTAGCTTTTTGCGACAGCACGGTTGCACTAGCTTGGATAAATTCACCGCCTGCAAAATGGCAGACCTTCGTTGCCAACCGTGTCTCACAAATACAAAACCACCTTGGAGCTGAATGCTTCCATTATATAAGAGGTCAAGACAACCCCGCCGACCGCTTATCGCGGGGTCTTACTCCCGCTCAGCTAATAGACCATCCGTTATGGTTTAACGGTCCCGTATTTGCCCAATTACCTAAAAGTGATTGGCCTTTACAACGTTTTGATACGAAATCGATATCTGATCCACCCGAATTAAAAACAAAAATTTTGATGTCCGTTCAAGACAATAACCGCCCTAAAACAATCGCTCCACCGTTATTGTGTGCACTAGCTTCTCGTGTTAGTTCATGGCCGAAATTAATTCGAATAGTAATTTATGTTTTTCGTTTCATTAATAAATTACCACGAGCATTCGAATTAAGCCATATCTTAGTTGCAGAAATCGCTGTTATAAATTCTATACAGCAAGAACATTTCTCCGAAGATATAAAGGCAGTCAAAGATGGGAAGAAGGTTCGGCGAGCGATTGCGAAATTAAATCCGTTTCTTCATGACGGAATTCTAAGGGTAGGAGGCAGATTGAGTAACGCTGAAACAGAATTTGACAGTCGTCATCCCATTCTATTGCCCGCTCGGGATAATGTAGTCAATTTAATAATAGACTACTATCATATAAAGAACATACCGCAGGGCCGTTGTTAAACTCTGTCCCTTACCGTCACAATAGATTTAACGACATCTTAGAAGTTAGTTCATAATACTTTAATTTTTAAAAATCAATTAGATTAGTTTCATTGTTAAATAGGTACCAAACCCTACTAGTTTTATCTACCGCAGGTTCAGTATTATTTATTGAATCCTTTCAAGTCATATTTTTCGTTTCAATGTTTTTTATTCATTTTATTTCCTTGCTATATCAGTCATTTTGACCATTTGGTAAAGCATTTATATAACTTACATAATATTTTCGTAACTTTTACATAATTTATTACATTCTACCGCGTGTCATTATAATTTTGTTTGCGCATTGAAACGTATTGGCACTCTTTTGGTTTATGGAAGTGGATTCTTTCATCCCCTTCCAGGCGGGGGGCATGGTTGCGCCAATACATATACCCACACATACACACACCTACATAGCACACATACATACTGTTGCTGCTTGGGATTGGTATTAATATTGTTGCAAATCCTGTCCTACCTTGTTCCCAAAATCCGCACCTATAACTACCTTCACCACGTCAGTCTGCAATCAACAGCCCGCGCCGCAACATACCTATAGCCACCGTGCTCCCGCTACCTGCAACATTGACGTAATTCCGCCGTGTCCGCCGTGTAAACGAAACGCACGCTTATTGCTGTTTTCAGTGCCAATTGGACGGGGAGAAAGAAGACAAAATTGCCAGCATACAAGTTCTTTATCCTGTTTCGGTGAGTCCTTTCCTTTATATGCAGCATATGTTTTTTCCTCATTCCAAGCAGTAAACAGTAACACAAAAAATTCAAGGTCCTTCGTCAGTCAATCTTCGCACATATCAAATCCACTCTACACACTATCTCATTCACTATTTAAAAAGTGGCGTAAGGCAAGGAGGAAGCATGTCTCCGGTTCTGTTCAATCTGTATACCGATGATCTTATTAAAAAACTTAATGTCACGAAAATAGGATGCCATATACATGGAGTATGTGTGAACAACATTAATTACGCAGATGACATGGTTCTTCTTGCACCGTCACTAAGCGCATTACAGAAGTTACTAAGAATTTGTGAAAACTTTGCAAAAAACCATAACCTGTTATATAATACTACCAAGTCAGTAGTTATGGTTTTTAAAAACAAAAACGAAACCATTCAAACACCCTCAGTATGGTTAGATGACAGGAAAATGAATGTTTATCACAGCGTTAAGTACCTGGGACACATCATCACAGACGACCTTAAGGATATCGAGGATATGGAAAGGCAGAGAAGAGCGATATCTGTTAGAGCGGGTATGCTGTCAAGACGTTTTTACCTATGCAGCCCAAAAGTAAAAAGAATATTGTTCAACGCTTTCTGTTCCTCGCTGTATACATCAGAACTGTGGGTTGACTACACTGCATCCCAATGGAACAAGTTAAAGGTTGCTTACAACAACGCATACCGTCAACTTTTCCGCCTACCGAGATACTGCAGTGCTACGGAAATGTTCCTGGAGGGACGAGTGCACACTTTCCGAGCACTTCTCCGCCACCGCATGGGAAGTTTATGGCGCAGACTACGCCAATCGAAGAATGCAACCATCACCGCCATGACTATCTGGTTGGAGTCCCCCCTGATGGCCCTCTGGAGACGGGAGACGATAAAATACCCTCCGTAAACAGCTGCATGAATTAATTTTACTGTTTATTATTATTTTTCTCATGTTGTTCATGCTTTTTCGTATTTTTTTTTTTTTTTTTTTTTTAATTTATTTATATGTTGTTATTTACTTTATTTTTAACATTAACCCATTTTTTGTTTCAAAATATGGAATGTATTGCATTGCACTACCCCTGCATACATTCTGGAATAAACTTTTATTATTATTATTATTATTATTATTATAACGCTCGAATCGTTTTTAAACCCGCTGTATAAGGGTTTAAATAAGTGTTTCTAAGGTTGCACAGTAAACGAGTTATCTAAAATAATAAAAAAATACTACAATGTCACTCGACACGTGTTGTACACGCACTTCCTGGTGTACTTCATATACTCGTACCAAGGCATAAACATGTCGCAATCGTAAATATAAGATCGAAATGGATAAAGTTAATCGAATTGAAGGGAAAACTACAGGATTAGGTGGCAGTAATGCAAGAAGGGTTGAAAGGGATAAGGTTCGATTTAGGTTTTACGGGTAATTAGTTTTGTATCGGTTTCGCTCGCTTTTTGGAATCTTGTATTTATTCATTTTGTCGATCACGGAAATTTGAAATGCTGTAATGGACAATTTGTTAATTGTTCAGGAGATCGTAAAAAAAGTTTTTTTTTCAAAAATTCATATCTGCTGTTTTTGTACACCTATAATTATGATTATTTTATTGTAAAATATAATTGAATGGATTTTTCAGAATACTGAACGTTTTGTTGTAAATTTCTCTAAAATCGGACTTTAATTTAATTTAATATTTAAGGTTAAAAAAAATATATTTAAATTCAGGTTGTAAAGAACACACTTATTTTCCTAGAAATATTTCGACGTCCCAAGTTGAAAGAGAAAAAAACTGAAAAAATTACATATTTAACTATTTTTGGATTTATTGTCCTGTACAGCATTTCGGATTCTCGTTAATGTTATGTTATCATAATTTCTTCAGACGGTCAACCAATATCCCTCCGAATTTAAGTAACTAGTCAAATAAATTGGTTAAAGTACTATACATATAGCCAATAAATCCATACATATTTAAACGTTTCTCCAATATTTTTATCCAAGATTTATAAAAAAATCGTAAACAAATAAAACACACATACCTCTTAGAAATGCACCTAAAATCATACGATGTACCACTTTAATACTTCACAATTAATATAATAATCATTAGAAGGCAATTGACTGATCTAATATGTTTATATAAAATAATTCACGGCCATCTTGATACTACATTACGATTAGCAATATAGAAATAAATGTTTCCAATTTCCATTGCTTAACACACTATAACATGTTTCACCTGAATACATTTAAAAATAATATCGCCTATTTTAGCCCTCTGACACAAATGTGTCAACTGACGGATTGAAATCTTTAGAGCACAGGCGTCAGGTGGGAATGCTGTCCTTGTTCTACCGGTATTACAATGGAAAATGCTCAGAGGAACTAGTGCCGTTGATCCCCTCGGCACCGGTGCATAGTCGGGAAACACGCCAAACACGCGCCCAACATTTGTACACGGTTGACATTAGTCACATGAGAACGGGTCGTTTTTACAACTCGTTCTTGAGTTCAACAGCTCGGATGTGGAACGATTTACCAGCCTCTGTGTTTCCTCCCTCCTACAAAATGGGTCTCTTCAAGACTCACTCCTTCCTTTCCTCAAAAAGACCCTCCATACAGCATCTTCAAAGATGACATAGGCCCTGAGGGAAATTATTTTCCTCAGGGCCTCCTGTGTGGAGTTAATGTAAAAAAAAATAAAAAAAAACTAATAAGATAGAGGATTATGGATTTACGATATATGGATTCAGAAAAAATGTTCTGCGATTGCAAAAGAAATATACTACGTATCATATGTGTCTCTTAATGATTTCCTTTTGTCTCTCTCATCTCTCTTGTCTCTTGTATCTTTGTAGGTATTATTTGTCATTTGAATTCTGCGATTGCTAAAAAATATATTTCACGTATCATTAGTGTCCTTTAATGATTCTCCCTTGTCTCTCATGTCTCGCTTGTCTCTGATGTTTCTTTTGTCTCTCGTATCTCTTTGCATTATTTGTCATTTGTTAAAAAATATATTACGTATTATTTGTGTCTCTTATTGTGTCCCTCTTGTCTCATGTGTCTCTTTTGTCTGTTGTGTCTCTTATTTCTGTGTCTCTTGCTTCTCTTGCGTCTCTTTGTATTATTTGTCATTTGAGTGAAGTTTTATGTGTTTTTATAATTTTCTATTTTAAATTATTTCGTCACTTAAACTTTATTTAGAAACAATTTAATGTTTTACATGTTCATGTATAATTTGTCTGATTATATTTATGACCGTGTTTGTACCTATTGTAAATGTATATTAAACATGTGTTAAAGTTGCATAATTGACCAATTCATAAGATTTTAAGTTGAATTTAAAATTATAAAGTTATCCGAAGATAGTATACGTGTATTTGCACATATTATATATTATTGTGGTAGGTTTATAGGTTGCAGTAATTGAACTCTAGACGTCTGAAGGTGGAAGACTTAGACATAATGCAAATCCCCCTACACCGCTCGCTCACCGAGCCAATCGTTTATAAACTCATTAATCTTGGTCAAACTTTTAAGTGTTTTGTTGGTACGAAGCCAACTTTTAGACAATGGACTAGAATTAATGGGATTATTCGATGTGCCACAGAATATGACACTATAATTATATTATTTAAGACAATACTAGGCCATCACAAGTCACAAAAACAATGTGATGTTGTGTTGAAACTAGCACAGGCCCACGAAAAATCAAAAAAGTGACTTTACATCAAAGAAATACACGTTTTGAATTTAATACGGAATTAAAATAATTTACTAATAACCACTCAAGCGAACGCATTAATAATTGAAAAATGAGTCGAGTGAACTAAGCGTCCGATTTGAAAATTTCCCGCCCACATTGAGAAAATTTTTCTACCAAATTTTAATACGGAGACATATGAACTGATCATAGTTATTTTTTTTACATAAGCTCCACTTAAAAAATAATTCTACTCAGTTAAAATCAGGGTCTATGTCATATTTGGGAATGTTGTGTGGAGGATCTTTTTAGGAAAGGAAGGAGAGGAAATTCTGGGAAGTAAAATGGTATGAGGAGTGTCAGGAGTGACGGACGTATGAATCCATCCCTCCAATTGCGCTGTAAGGCGATGGGTCGAGAGATTCTGACTGGAGAGGTCAAAAGACCTTCCTCAACCAGTCTCTCTCAATCCGGCTCGCAACGCAGCAGGTGCGCAGACGCATCGGACGCCAAGACGTGAACAAAGCTCATCCCACGAACTCGGCACCTCTGCTAAGTCACCAAACGTAGCGAACCACTTGGGGTGACCTATCACAGAGATGTTGGTTATTCAATAAATGATTTCAAGGTCTAAATAGTCAATGAATTCATTTATTTTACCGTTGGTCCCTTTTGTTGATTATTTTCAGGATTTAATAAAAAAAAAATCTAGAGTAAGCATTAAAAATTAAATTATTTTTGAAAAAAATACTTTATCTGCGTATGCAAAAACGATATAAATAAAAACTCCGAGCTGAAAGTTTATTTTTTAAGATACATTTTAACACAATTTATGTATAACTTGTTTATCGAGTTTGTTTTTCTTGGCGACACTGTCAAATTAAATTATGGACCATTTAATAATTTTTACATTATCTTTCCGCAAAGGTGAATGAAAACTGAAAAGAAATATTCAGATTGCTTCAGGCCGATCCGTCTCCAAATTAATTGAAATTTTTACGATGTTTCCTCGTAGCAAAATGTTAAGGCCCCGTTGTTTATGGTTTATGAAAAATGGCAAAGTAATTTACACGGCTTTATGTCTATTTAAACAGCTTGTTCGTTTCGATTTAATGGCCTGGAATCCTGAACGGTCGTACTTTCACCTCGTTTCGTTTCGAAATACTCGAGGGGAGCTCTTTGTTTTCGAATAAAGTTGGTGTTTTGGAATATATACCGATGTCGACAGAGTAAAAATGGATAAAAATGATTAGAACTAAGAAAACAATGGAAAGATGATGAAATATTTGGTCGGAGGGAATTTTTTTTACTACTCAGGTATTTGGCCAATATGCAAGTTTTTTGTTTTTTTTTTTTTTGTTTTTTTTTTTTTTTTTTTATTTATTTATATATGTATATTTTTTTTTTATCACAAACAAGTCCTGCTAAGCCAATTCAATTGGCTTGTCAGCAGGTGCTTATAATTAAGTTACATATACATTTTAAATGTTATAATTTTACATCTTATATCTACAAATTCAACATTATTCATACAAATCAATCTAAGTATAAATATTTTTTTTCCGATAGCCAATTTTTCAGCATATATTTAACCTTATTCATAGAATTACATTGCTTTATAGTATCAGGTAATAAATTAAATATTTTCGGTATGTTGTATTCAAACGTTCTCTGTCCGTACTTATTATTAAATTTCGGAACTATTAACCCGTCGTTGCGCGTGAATCTAGTGCTGTATTTATGTTCTAATTTCTCTTTATGCTGCTGGGTAAATATATACTGAATTATAATTTTGTGCCATAGTATTGCCTTAACAGGTAAAATTTTAGCACTCTGATACAGTAATGGTGTATCATGTCTCTGTTTGAAAATATTCGGAACAACTAATAATTTTACAATTGCGTTTTGTACAACTTGGACTTGTTTCAGATTTGTTACAGAAGTATTTCCCCATATTGTTAATCCATATCTTATAATGGATTCTGCCAGTGACATATAAATTATTTTTAGTGTTTCAATGGGTAAGAAAAATTTCAATGTGTACATTCTGCCAGCAATTGATCTGAGTCTTTTACAGGTTTTTTTAATATGTTTATCCCATTTAAAAAAACAATCTACGGTAACACCAAGATACACATATTCCGTAACTAATTCTAAACTTTCACATTTACAATTAGTTGGAATATTTTTATGGATGCAATTAAAATTATGAGAAATAATATTAGGATTAAATTGGAATTTGGCATTAGGTGATCTTATATGCATTACTTTGGTTTTTTTGGCATTAATTAATAATCCTGCATCATGAGACCATTTACAAAGTTGATTAAAGTCAATTTGCATGAGTTCAATTGCAGTTTTTAGATCTTTATGTGATATGACCAATGCTGTATCATCTGCAAATACAAAATGTTTTACAAAAGAGAAAAGTTTTTTCATTATAGTTACATAGATTATATACAGTGTAGGTCCCAATATGGAACCTTGTGGAACTCCTGCAGATACATTTTTTGTTTTACTAAAAGTATTATTTATTTTAGTACATATTTTTCTATTTCTAAGATAATCTTTAAATAAATTTAACACATTTCCTCTTATTCCAATTTTTTCTAGAGTTTTTAGCAGTTTTTTTGAGTTAATTGTGTCAAAAGCTTTAGAGTTATCGATAAATAAAACAATGACATGTAATTTATTATTTAATTGATTATTTATGTAATTGGAAAACTCTTGCAGTAGTTTTTCAGTATTTTTTCTTTGGAAGCCATATTGATTTGGGTCTATGATAGTGAATTTTTCAATGTAATTATTTAATTTATTTGATAAAAATTTTTCGAGAATTTTTTCTAATGCTGGTAGTATACTAATAGGCCTATAATTTCCTAGTTCAATGTGTTTTCCACCTTTAAATATTGGTCTAGTAATACTACATTTAAACTCTTGTGGAATTTTTGCTTGCTTTATTATCATATTGATTAAATAAGTAATTATTGGCCCAAGGGTTTTTATATTTCTTTTTAAATCAAACATTCTTATATTGTCAATACCTGTGCTTTTAGAGTTTTTCATTTTTTTAACAATGTTTTCAATATCAGTTATAGTAGCTCTTGGTATATATAAACTGTGAGGTAGTTCTTCCAGTACTATATTAGTAGCTTTGTGATTGCATTTATGTAACATGTTGCTGATGCTATCCGAGAAGTAATTCACAAAATCATTTGAGACAGAATCCTCAGTTCTATCTTTTAACATATATCGTGTTATAGTTTCATCACAATCGTTTTTGGGTTTACGTCCTAAGATATTATTTATCTCGTCCCAGGTTTTTTTAGTATCATTAAAACAGTTTTTAAATTTATTATTATAGTAGTTAGTTTTATCTTTATGTATAAGTTTATTGACAAGGTTACGAGTTTTTTTGTATTCTGTTTCATATGTTTTGTTTGTTGGTGTACTTTTCCATTTTTTATAAAGTTTATCCCTTTTATTTATATGACATAATAATTCACTGCTTATCCATTCATTTATTGCATAAGGTCGTGTTTTCGGTTTTTGCACTATCGTTTTAGAACTAATCTTGTAAAATTTGTTAAATAAAGTTTTTATTTTTTCATATAATGAAATACAATCCTTCTCTTCTATAAGTTTACTCCAGTTATAATCTCTGATATATCTATCAAATGTCTTAAACGAACTGTCAGATTCATAAAAACTTAGTTTCATTTCCGCTTCGCAATTAAAGCTCAATAAATTAAACATTAATTACCTTTCAAAAACTGTTTTTGGGTGTCCCTTTGACTTCTCCAGATGTACTCTCTCGGAACAGCGCCTTGCACCGCAGTGGGAGGAATGAATGCATACGCCCTTCACTCCTGAACACACTGACCCTCAGATTCCTACCCATCCCTCATACCATTTTACTTCCCAGAACTTCCTCTCGTTGCTTTCCTAAAAAGATCCTCCACACAACATCCCCAAATATGACATTTATAAATATGGATTTTCACAAAAGGATTACAAAAGGATTGCACTGATCTTGATTTTGAGTGGATGAAATTACGGAGGCCTCCAAGCTGCTAAGAACTGCATTCAAGGTTGGTGAATCTTTTTTTTCCCTTGAGATTTTGTCTGATTGCTATTCTTTGTGATACATTGTCCGCGCAAGTAGATTTCATAATCACATCTTTGAGTAGGTATAAGGTTCAGAGGGTCTAGGGTAATTTAATGCAAAAACCCACAATCTAAATAAATTATAATAAAATAATAATATAATAAAAATAATGATTTATTGTCTTCCTTTCTTTACAAACATCTAGAGATAATGATATCCTCACTGGGATTTCCCGTGCTGAGGATTTCATTTACATATTATAATTTAATTATAAGAAATTAATATGAATTAGTTATGAACATATGGGTATCATGTAGTGTTTTTTAAAAATAATTATAAATTAAATAAAATAATTTTTTTTTTTATAATTCAGTTCAGTAGATTCGGTTTTAGTCTGTATTTGATATCAGTATATTTTCTATTTCTGTTCTCCCTATATTTAGTATCCAGCTTTTTATTTGAGATTTAAATGTTATAGGTACTGTTGAGGTTTTTAAGAGAGAGTGATATATTATTTTAAAATTTAATACCATAATACAAGAAGCTTTTTTGCCCAAATGTTGTGTTAGTAGTTACTTGTTGGATATGTTTTTGACCATGAGATCTAGTGTTTCCAATGTACGTGTATGTTGTCATTTCTTGGGTTTTGTACTTATGAATGTAAATGAGTATAGTTTTAGAATATAGTTGTTTAATTGACATGATGTTAAGATTGTTGAAGATTTCGTCAGTGCTAGTTCTTACAGGAACTTTCAGTATAATTTTCACTATGGCTTTTTGAGTTTTAATTAGTGGATTTAGTATGTTTTTATTTGCACTGCCCCATCCGATAATACCGTATTCTAACAGTGATTGGCAGAGAGTCATGTAAATCTGGATTAAGTCTTTTTTAGAGGACATTCCTGATAGATAAGAAGTTAACATTAGGATATTTCTGATGTCCGACATTGCCGCTTTGATCTCGTTGCTCGCTGTATATTCATTGAATTCCTGTATAATTCTAACTCAAGATTCTGTAGCTGCTGGTGTTTACAGTATCCAGAGAATCAGAGTTGTAACGTATAGTCGAATAATAACGAAGATTGTTCAAACTGCTACATACTAACACCGACCTTTTTTGAGATTTTTGAAGAGTTTTTCATCTGAAATTGTGTCAAAGGATTTACATAAGGCAAGTAAATTGATATTACTCTTTTCTTAGCATCTAGATTACGCGTATTTTTCCTGTAGCCATGTTGGCTTATTCAGATAATATTGCGCAATGCTTTAGAAATAATTTGATTGCTAATTGTGGATGGACGTTAAATCGAGTATCTTTGTAATACGCAGAAATATTAATAAATTAACCCATCTCTTCCTGGGTAAGACAGTGTTTCTAGCATTGATTAAATTGTAAAACACATGCTCACAAAATCCAAGAAAACCTAGTGCCTCGGTTAAGTGGTAAGTTAGAGACATGGGCGTATCAATATCAAAAGGATTATCGCGCGCTGTAAAGCTAAGCCGCTGAACATGCACTTTGCGCCGTAATTATTTAAGTGAACACTAATTAAGTGATATTAGAATAAGTTAACAATAATAATCTAAACGAAAATATGAAAGAGAACAAGACACAGAAAAACAGAAAAAGACAATGGTCGCAACTGGGACTCGAACCCAGACCTCTCCGTCTAACCGGGACGAGCGCGTTAACCAATTTCGCTATTGCCACCTTCTGTCAAAGCCATCATATTTGTCAATCTCATATTTTCAAATTTTAGAATTACATTATTATCAACTAATTATTTTTCTCCATATTACGGGCAACTACCCTTTTAATTGGAAACAATCATTCTAAGAATTGTTTTGTAACCTGGATAGCGTCTCGGATAGATATATCCGAATATATTTATATGGAACAATTGACTTTTACGAATGTCTAAATGAATATTCAATTTTTATAAGAAAAACATTATTTTTATTCTTTTTTTAAGGTTATTCCCATCAGTGAAATCCGAGACGCTATCCAGGTTACGAACCAATTCTTAGAATGATTGTTTCCAATTAAAAGGGTAGTTGCCCGTAATACGGAGAAAAATAATTAGTTGATAATAATGTAATTCTAAAATTTGAAAATATGAGATTCACAAATATGACGGCTTTGACAGAAGGTGGCAAAATCGAAATTGGTAAACGCGCTCGTCCCGGTTAGACGGAGAGGTCTGGGTTCGAGTCCCAGTTGCGACCATTGTCTTTTTCTGTTTTTCTGTGTCTTGTTCTCTTTTATATTTTCGTTAAGATTATTATTGTTAACTTATTCTAATATGATAAATTTCACTGATGGGAATAACCTTCAAAAAAGTATAAAAAGAAAGTTTTTCTTATAAAAATTGACTTTTTAAGTGATTCATCGCAAATCCCAAATCGATTGGTATAGAAAAGTTCGGGCTGGTTTCCAAAATCAAATATTTTGTCACTATCTAGTTAGTCAATTTTACAAATGTGTTGTAATTTACTCAGCTCGATCGCTTTTGCATTGCTATGCTACTCGATTTGTAGAAGATTCGGTTAAAAACGAACATTCAGATCCTGCGCAGCAAAGTTCCATAATTGACTGCGTTGCAAACTGTTGCCTTACTTTAGCGAACTTTACTTTTCTGCGCAGGGTCTTGTTTTTTCTATGTTCGCTTTTCGGCGAACAACGTACGAAATTACAATTAAAAACTTATATGTATTGTATTTTCGGTCCGAGGTACTAACTTGCTAGAATTTGTTTGAAGTATTTTTTGTCAAGCATTTTAAATACTTAAGTTGATAGTCAATACAATAATTTTGTAGGCAAAATTCGTTAAAAAATGTTATTATGTTTTGTTGTTCCTACCTTGGGATGATCTCTGACCGGTACCACCACCCTGACGGCCACCTTGATGGGCTTGTCCCTCGTGATATCCACCATCCTCCTCTCGCAGGACCCACCGCCTCCTCCACCGCCCCCCGCGCTGCCACCGCCCCCGCCGCCGTTACCGCCCCCGCGACCATTGTCTGTAACAAGAACACACAGGAACGTTAGGATTATTGGTGGTATGGGGAGTTGAAGTTTTATATGAACATGATATGATAATGATACCGAAGAACATATGTCTAAAAAATAACAAAAGTAACATTTTAAGCGCCCTTGAGGTGATTTTCACAAAAACGGCGCTCTACAAATTGTCCAATTATTATTATTATTGCAGAGGATGGAAACAAGGTTAACCTAAATGATAAATAACTATGATTCTGTTTGTGAAATGTTTTTTCCCGTTCATAATGTACATTATTATTGTTCTATTTTTTAATAATTTGTCACCGTTTTGGAAAAGTTCGTGTCTTTCACGAACGTAAAAATACGATATTTTTAGATTTAGGTAATGATGGTAGAGGTTTATGGTGTTTGTAGGGGGAGAGTGGGATGAGTAAAAAAAAGGAAACTTGGTTAGCAAAGGTTATTTACAGGGTGCTATTATTTTATAAACTTTTTTTAAACAAATTTAACTACACATGAGACCCTGAGGAAAATAATTTGATTCTGTCTTCTTTGGGGTTACCATATCTATGGTATTTTTGTTGAAAGAAAGGTCTTGAAGAAACCTATGTTGAAGGAAGGACGAAATAAGAGACTGACAAATAGTTCCACAGCCGAGCCGTTGAACTCAAGAACAAATGTGACAAACGCAAACTATATACAAATGTTGGGCGCGCATTTGACGTGTTTCCCGACCGAGCACTAGTGCCAAATGAATCAATGACGGTAGATCCACGGAGCATTTTCCTATGAAATACTGGTAAAATAAGGAAAGCATTCCCACCCGACACCAGTGCTCTAATGATTGCAATCCGTTTGTAAGGTATATCATATTTTGACGGCATCCACGGTCGAGGGGCAAGGCTCTCAAGAAATCCCGAGGAAGTGTGTTTGTATCCCGGTGTACTCAATAAATTTTATTTGGTTAATTTGTGTTACTTCACAATTTTACTATTTTCAAATAATCTTGTAGTATATTTGCGGCATGTTAGATACACAAGATACATTCAGTTCCACCATTCAAAATTGAAACGTTACTTTAAATGGCTTAAGCTGCGTTTGGTGAACAGATCTGAAGAGAATTGTACTTTCTACTTTCACATCTTCCTCTTCCCCAAATTCTTCCCGTCCTTACTACTATCAGCCTCGTAACATACCCCAATTGGGGATGCCGTAGTCTCACTGGCTCCAGACAGCAGCAGTTGAGACTCTTGTTGTCTTATTTAATGAACGTATTGAACTCCCGAAGCTCTTAGAATTCAAAGAAGTCGTATACTCGATCCATATACTTGACTAATGCATCCAATTTATTCCGTTCGATATTTGAGAAACGAAAATGGTTAATGTGTGATTAAAGACTTCATTGACTAATTAACTCCCATTTATTATCAAAAAGTAAATGCAGACTGCCAATACATGTTAAGGTTAGTTAAGTTAACGTTTCAACCTCAACTGGAACGTACGTCTGCACCGCTGCATCGCGTAAAGTATTATCTGTTAATTCCGGGTTGGGTGCTACTTGCCCTAACCCATTGCGCTCGCAAAAAGTGAGGCCTCCAATATGTCGGTAAACGAAATATTGGAGACATTAAAGAGTGAAGTATACAAAAACATCAAAGATGTAAAAATTAAAAATTCTATTGAAAAACAATTCCTACAACTTGAAAACACAATCAACAAAGAAAAAATATCGGACCAACAGGAAATAATCAAATTAAAAGACCTTCTACTAACGAAAACAGAAGAATATGCCAAAGGACTAGAAAACAGAAACCGAAGTTATCCTATAAGTAGTTATGAAGCCAAAACGACAAATAATTTACCTCAAGATACAAATAAATTTTCAATCATTATTTCTTCTGATGATAAAAACAAATCATCAGAAGACATTGAAAAAATAATTACAAAAAAAATTTCTGCTGCAAAACTGAAAATTGCAGTAAACGGAGTTAAAAAAATAAGCAGGAACAGATTAATTATTCACTGCCCAAAAAAAAATGATGCTTTAATATTGTCAAAAGAGATTAATGAAAATCTTCGCAACATCCAAGCTGAAGAAGTGAAGAAGAGAAAACCTAGGATCATTCTAAAAGGACTTCATGAAGATATTCACGATGACGATATTGTGCCGAACCTAATCGCACAAAACCCAGATCTGGAGGAAATGATTAAAATGAATCCGGGCTTAGACTCCCTAAAAATGTTAAAAACATTTAAAACTAAATATTCAAAAAATTGTGTCCTGGAAACTAGTGGGAGTATGAGACAATTTCTATTGTATAAACAAAAAGTGAACATCAGCTACCAGCGGGTTAAGGTGGAAGACAGCAGTGTACTCACGCAGTGCTACCATTGCCTTCGTTTCGGACATACTTCGCTCCGATGCCTGGATAAAACAAATGCTGCTACTTGCAATCACTGCTCTGGAAATCACAACTCTCAACAATGTACCAACAAGAACTCTGATCCTATATGTAATAATTGTTCATATCAAAACAAAAACTACAAACTAAGTTATGACACAAACCACAATGCATCCAGCATTAAATGTCTATATCGTGCTAAAATGCTTAGAATTGCTCAAGACAAAATCGATTTTTCGTAAAGTAAGTAGAAGTATGATACATAAGTACCTATTTCACGTACTAATTACTCGTATTATGTATTTACACTGCATAAATTATTTTAAAATACAAACTAAAATAAATATTATTGCTACATATATTAAATTCACCTTACTATTATATACGAAAATATTATACTTACGAAAATATTTGACCATGTCAAATATAACTGTTATAGATCATTCTATCAATAATGTTTTTTCACTAACTATAAATCTGAGAAAAATATGTATTTTATATTTGAGAGTTTTTGTTAATACTTTTTCTTACTGTAGTAAACATGTTTAACTCGACCAACACTATACATTTTTTTCCATGCAATTACATCTCAACAATACGATAATGTCAAATCAATATTTATTATTCTATACTCTTAAAATACTTCCATGTCTAACTCATTATTTGAAGATATAGATTCATCTTTCAAGATTTCGGAAAATATTTGTTTATCTAGTGTAGAATGTAATAACACACTATTAGAAATGGATCCCCTGAAATCATTAACAATCCTTCACTTTAAATATTCGTAGTGTCTCTAAAAATTTTGATCATTTTACACTTGCATTAAATGAACTCGCTCATAAACCGGATTGTATTGTGTTATCAGAAGCCAGAATTAGCGGCTACTCAAGTACCTTCAATTTACCTGGATACAAATACTTTGTTACAAATTACAAAATAAATCAAAACAGTGGAATCATTGTATTTGTAAAATGTACTCATGACAATATTTCCGTTAATGAAATACATATCGATCTTGTAAATTGTCTTCATATTCAAATTATCATAAAAAACAAGTTTTATGATATAATTGCATTATATAGAACACATAACTCGAGCATTAGTAATTTCACCGAGAAACTGAAATCTATTATAAATATAAATTGTTCTCAAAATGCATTTATTGTGGGGGATATTAATATAGATATATCTGATGAATTTGTAAACAATAGAAACAATGAATTAAACTGAATATATCAACACATTAACGGAACTAAATTTTAAACCATGTGTAAAAAAATATACAAGAGAATGTCTTGGACAAAGGCCATCATGCATTGATCACATCTGGTGTAATACTAATGAAACCGAAAAAATAAAATCAATTATATGGAAAAATAATATTACTGATCATCATACATGCATTATAGCTTTTAAAACTGACAAAATTGATGTAAATAATTACTCCCACAACAATTTTTCAAAAACTATTATTAATTACGAAAAATTACAACAAAACCTTAGCATGGAAAATTGGGAATCTGTTCTATCCTCTAATAACACCAATTTATGTTCCCTGAATTTTGAATCAATTTTAAATAAGCATATCAAAGCTTCTTCTACCATAATAAAATACTCCACAAAAACTAAATTCAAAAAATTAAAACCGTGGATAACTCAAGGAATCATAATTTCAATTAGACATAAAGAAAAAATTTATAAAGAACACAAAAAGTTTCCAGAAAACTATAAACTATACGAATATTTCAAAAAATTTAGAAATAAACTATGTTACACTATCCGGAAAACCAAAGAAGATTTCTATAAAGAAAAAATCAATATTGCTGGCAACAATAACAAAAAGGTGTGGTTAACTATCAATGAAATTATCAATAAAAAACCAAAAAAATCAAACATAAACAAAATCACAGATATTGATAACAAAATTTACGATGTAAACTCCGATCCAATGAAATGTGCAAATATTTTTAACAATTATTTTGGATCAGTTGGTGAAAACTTAGCACTTAAAATTAAAAACAACGGTAACAATGAACTATATACATCGCCTTCAAATTCTTGTAAAACCTTAAAACAATTCCAAAAAACTAACTTTGATGAAATTAAACATACTATTAATCAATTAAAAGGTAATTCTTCCCCCGGTTATGACAATATCTCAGTAGAAATGCTTAAAAAAAATTCTGATTCACTTTGCAAACCATTGGCACATATCATAAATACAAGTTTCGAAAATGGCAACTTTCCACTAAATTACAAAAAAACTATTATTACTCCTATTTTTAAATCTGGTGACCCTATTCTTAGTAATAATTATAGACCAATTTCTCTAACCTCAAACATTGCAAAAATATTTGAAAAAATTGTAAAAAAGCAGATGTTTAAATTTATAAAAGAAAATAATACATTGAATGCACATCAATATGGTTTTAGAGAAAATTTAAGCACTCAAGATGCCATTGTAGACTTAACATCTGAAATATATAAATCCTTAGATAATAAAAAAAAATGTATTGGAATATTTGTCGACTTAAGAAAAGCATTTGACAGTATATCACATTCGAAGCTTATCTCTAAACTCGAAAAAATTGGTATAACCAATAATGCCTTAACGTGGATTGAAAATTACCTACTTCATAGAGAACAATATGTCAAGCTAAATGGTGTTCTCAGTGATTCCCAAATTAATAAATTTGGTATCCCGCAGGGAACGGTATTGGGACCAATTCTCTTTATCATTTATGTGAATGATATTTTTAAACTCAATATAAAGTCCAAACTAATATCATACGCTGATGACACAGCAATTTTAACTGAGGGATTAACTTGGAATGAAACTCAGAGAACGGCGGAATCAGATATAAATTTAATAAAAAAATGGTTTGATCAAAATTTACTATCTCTAAATACCGATAAAACTTTTGCAATACCATTCACTCTGACTAAAAATGCAACCCCTGAGAACCTTAACATATGTATCCACTCATATAATTGTAATTCAAATTCATCCTTATGTAAACCTGATTGCTCTGTACTCACTGTTAAAACCAATGTTAAATACCTCGGTGTAACTATAGATAGTAACATAAAGTGGAAGATGCAAATTTGTACAACAGTCGAGAGACTAAGAAAATTAATATACATTTTCATTAAAATTCGAAACATTTTAAACATTACGATATTAAGAACTATTTACTTTTCCTTAATCCAATCAGTGCTACAATATGGAATTGTAGGTTGGGGGGGTGCCTTCAAAACTTCTCTTTTACCATTGGAAATCATTCAAAGAATAATCATAAAAATAATTTTAAAAAGGCCATACGATTACCCCACCGTCAAACTATTTCAAGATTTTAAAGTACATTCACTTCATGTTATCTACAAAAAAAATCACAATCTTACAAATACACAAAGATTGCTTTAATAATGAGAGCTTTACTCCTTTTTCTAATAGCATTAGAACACATATTCTCGGCACTATGACTCTCCCACGCTGTAACACCACCACAGCCCAAAAATACTATAAATATATTGGAGTTAAATGGTTTAACCAATTACCAGCTAACTTAAGATTGGAAAAAAATTATAAAAAATTCAAAAAATCAATAAAAGCTCTTTTTATATAGCTTATTACAATCACTTCATCTTTTTAAATACTATATTTCTCAACACAACTTGTAATATCAGATATCCTTTTTCTTTCTTTATCTTCATCCTTTATTTTTTTATCTCCTCCTCTTCGTTGTATTACATTACTTCTTTTATATGTTTCATACATATACTATATAAAAATATATAGACATATTATATAATATAAACTATTTTTCTAGCTTACTGTTAAGTATATTACCTATTCTTAGTTTTATACTCGTATATATAAAAAAATATGTGTTACTTCACCATTAGTAAATTTTTTTATTTTTATTTTTTAACTACATTCGTTTTCTCCGCCTTTTTTGTCACGAGCTTTGCTCCTAAAAAAAGGTGTAAACTTATTAAACCATGTATTCTTGAAATAAAAACTTTATATAATGTATTAACCATGTAATATTTTAAAAATAAATATATATTAAAAAAAAAAAAAAAAAAAAAGTATTTCAATTCAACATTGCCATTTTATTAATATTTTTACGTAATTACTTGGCGTTTGAAATTTCGTATTGTCAATTCAGAGAAAATATCTGAAGTGTTGCTAGCCCATATCGATTTCTTATTTGTACCCTGTCAATATCTGTTCGGATGAGACAACGGTGAAACCGTGCTCGAGACATCGTAAGTTACACCTATCGATCCGATATTGTAAAATTATCGATTTCATTAGGCTAGAGCTCCTGATCTACTAAAATGGCATCATTCAACAAAATGTAACAACATCAAAAGTTAAAGCCATTCGAACTTCTATCAAATCAAATTTATGAGCTTTTATCTCAAAACTCTGCCACGTAAAATATACAGCAACTCATATGTACATACTATGTCCGTTTGACACAGTGTTTCATCAAAACTCCCTCATATATTTCCGAGTACAAAATAAAACCAAAAAAACTCCACATTCTCGAATATTCGATACACATTTTGTCACGTGAATTGCGCAGTTTGCTTCGTTCGCTCGTTCTCTCGATCGTAAAGCACGATCCCTTTGTCCAGAAGCGATTTCTGAAAATGTGAGAAGTTTTCGTATTTATTATATGGATTGAACGGTCTGGAGTCCGGGTCGAAGGACCAAGTCGGGAGAGACCGAAGAAAACTACTTAGAATTGAGTAGGTTACTTCAAGTTAGTTTCACGTGATAAAGGCTCTGGAACGACGTTATGAATTCATTAGTTTCATTGTTTGTTTAAGTTTATACATGAGTAAACATCCCTTTATGTGCCGAGTAGGGTTACCATGGTTAGTGGTGAAAAGGTTAATAACCAAATTTAATAATCTACATAGATAAAAAAAAAATGTTTCTTTGCTTGTCCATTTTTTTTTATGTTTTTTTTTTTAATGAATACCTTACAAGAGTCCCAGCTGCTCCCGTCTGGAACCAGTGAGACTATGGCATCCTCAATTGGGGTGTGTTGTGAAGCTGAAGGTAGTGGGGAGGGGTAGAAGATGGGGATAAGGAAGGTGGGGAAGTTACTGGCTATTCAGATCTGGTCACCAAACACGGCTAATGATATTTCAAGCAACATTTCTATTCTGAATAATGGTACACCAGGGCGATACTGAGAGTGTCTTCCACTCTGGAACGTGCCGCAAATATACTACATATTATTTTTAATTGTGAAATAACACAAATTAATCAAATAAAATTTATTTGCCATGCCGGGATTCGATCCCGCGACCTTCGGTGTGCACGTCAAAAACCTTACCACTGGGCTACGCCGGCCGTCTATTACATACATACATATCCGGTATACATATACATGTATATCCGGATATATCGACTCTCAAATGACCGGCGACACTTAGTCGTATTAACCGGACGACGAACAAAACGTCCGGGTAATTTAAGCTTGTTTTTATTACGATTCATATTGATGTTAGGACGAATTATCATTAAAATAGGTCGCTTTAAGCGGTTCGTCGATTAAAATGGAGTCATACTAAACGAATACGTTTTCCTACTAAAAACTATGACACCTAATTTGTGTTTACATTGTCGTCGCTCAAAATCATAGGCCGTTATATACGAGGTCGTTACAAACAAATTCTACTGTATACAAAAATGAATGTTTCTTTGTTTATCCCTTATTATCTCATTCGATTACGATGAAACTTTGGTAAGTTGTTGTGCGCACGCCTGCAAAGGTTTCTATATTCAATGGTGAACTCTGGCGTTATGTAATGTGTATAAACATTACAATAGAAGGCGCGCGAGTTGCTTGAAAAATGTGTGTATTTCATATAGTTTAGCGGCTGGAAGGAAAGGTGGCGGGGAAAAAAGAAAGGGGGAAAGGGGGGAGTGTAATAAATGATTGAAAGGGAAAGCGTCGCGGGGGGAGACCGGGGAAGGTGGATGGGGAACGCGGAAGGGATAAGGATGGTCGGAAACGGGGACGCATGGGAAAGGACACCCAGGGTAGGGGGTAGGGGACGAGGGAGGGGCAAAGGGAGGGATTGCAAAGGAGACATAGAAGCGTTAGCGGAAAGCAGGGGTAAATTTGGAGAAACCATGCTTCTAATACGGCAGCTTTATGTGACCTGCTGAAGCGTCTGAAAACCTTCTGATATATTCTTGTACGAACCAGATGAAAGAAACAAAAATATTTTGAATCCAAAAGCACTTAAATAAAAAGAATTAAATCATAAAACACATATTTTAAAACGTGTATTATAAACATTTATCACGAAAGATAAGCATAGAAATAATAACATTATGCCGAGTTTTTTTCAATGTTCTTGGTTTTCTAAGCCATTATTTCAAATTATGTAGAGTTTGTAGAGAGGGAAGGCAATTTTTTATATTAATTTTATTTAAATGAGCAAGCTTCATAAAAGCATATAAGGAAGATTGCAGTCGAGTTCAGACTTAAAAGAGATGAGATTTTTAATAGTGAGGCAATTTTAGATAAGTCTTGATAGAAGAGAGGATCTAGGAGATATCTAGAACTCAGAAAGTACAAACTGGACAGTTAAATAAGTGAATTTTAAAAAGGTGAGATGGAACGGAGCAGTGCCCAATTCTCTTTAAAAAAATGGGTGCAAATTTCTTTTTGTCATGTAAACTGACGATTTGTTCTGTGTTAATATTGTATTTATAATCTATATTTTTATTTATTTATTTATTTATACATAGATACAAAAACAGAGCATACATTACATAATAGGAAGTTTTGCCTGTCCAACTAGGAAAGTTTCCCGTTCTAGGACAGACAAATTGACATGTTTAGTTCATATTATTTATGAAATGTACATAATTACATAACAAAAAACTCATTTTTCTCTGAAACTAAGTTGTGCAATAAAGAAGATGTATATAAATGCATATATACATACACATATACATACATACATACACACATACATACATATATGTATACATATATATATATATATATACACACACATATACATATACATACATACACACACACACATATATATATTTTTTGTGATAAAGTAGAAAAAGTAATCAGGTAGCACATATTATAATCAGATTTACCAAATTAATCTGATAACAAATAATATATTCAGATTTACAGAGTATGAGATAAATAAATAACTTAGTAGTATTGAAAAGTGTAAACCAGGTACCTGATAACAAGATGGAGGAATTACAATAAGATTTAAAACATAAAGATGTGAAGTTATGTTAGGTTATGTGTTTAGAAGTGTGAACTTTTAATACATAGTACACTTATAGGAGAAACTACTTTAAAATTTAGAATATTAGATATAATTTATATATGTATTAATTATATGATTTTTTGCGTTATAACTACAACATGTAATAAATTATGTGCAAACATCATAATTTTAACTGATTAAAAACATGATTTCAGAACATATTATATTATACGACAATACGAATATATACCGCGCTCAAGTCTTGAACTAATCCTGCTAAAATATAAAAACAATGACTATAAATATAGATAGAAATATAAACTATGAAACAGAAACTATGAATATAAGTAAATAGTACCCGATTTAGTGCTACTTTGGTGAAATTGGTGCAATACTTCGTACGTCATGCTTGTTGTGTTGTATATTGTTTATTTATTTTAAATCATAAATCATTGCCGCTATAATAATAAAGGTACCAAGTTTCACACAGAGTTAGCGACGTGCATGTGATGCGCCTTACAGCAGTCATGTACCTACGAGTACATGCAGCAGACAGGCTTCAGGGGCGCAAAACCATAAATCCCAGTATACAAACATCAAAAAGGATGTCGAAACATTGCGAAGCAATATCAGAACTAACTGAATTGTTTTAGGAATTTTGGTCTAGTTAACAGGAAAGTTAGGTAATTTTGTTTATCAGTTAAACAGCATACGTTCACTTTCGACTCTCCCTAAGTTCAGAATCCAATCATTGACTAATTTACGCAGGACGCTTGCACTTTTCAATTTCCAAGAACCGGGTATAAGGTTGAACATTTTTGGACCTAGGTAAGAATATTGTCTTTGAGCAAGGGATGTCATAGTAGTAAGTGGAACTATTGGATTCCTTCCTGCGTGTCGGGTGTTGTGATAATGTTCTACGGAGGGGAAGAGGTGACGATATTTTTGTGTGTATAAAATAACTTTTCTTATGAATAGTTGCCTCACATCCAGAACTCCTATCTCTTTGAATAAATCATTACTGGGGTATCTAAAAGGTTTTTTAAGGATGACCCTTAGTAGAGATTTTTGTGCTTTGGCTAAGGGGTCCAGTATTGATTTGGTACATCCTCCCCATCCTAAAGATGCATATTCAAGTAATGAGTTACACATGGCATAGTACATTAGTTTCAGGTCTTTTGTGCAGAGAATATTTCTTATAGACATGAAAAGATGTGTGAGTTTTCTGACCTTTGTGGAAATTGAGTCGATATGTTCATTCCATCTCAGATTCTTGTCGACCATAACTCCTAAATATTTTATGCTATCCACATATTCTAAGGTATTGCAATTGCAAGTGTTTGGGTCATTGCAATGGTGAATAGTAATTCTTTGAGTTTCTCTTGGTTGTCCCGCTTGAGTTGCACTGAAGCGGATGAATTTAGTTTTGTCAGTGTTGAGAGTGAGAAGATTATTGTCTAGCCATTGTTTTACCTTGTTAATGCCAATTTCTGAATTATGATGAACTACATTCCAATTTTTGCCTTCAAATAATAATACTGTGTCATCAGCAAAAGTGATAATGTGATCGGCAAATGAACTGTTACATAATTCATTTATATAGATATTGAATAAAAGTGGTCCTAGAGTGCTTCCTTGAGGTACACCAAAGTTAATAACAGCTGGATCGCTTAGTGTATCGTTAATATTCACTCTTTGGCTCCTATTTTCTAGATAACTACCTAACCACTTAAGTAGCTGACCCTGAATGCCAATCCGCTGAAGTTTTTTCAATAGAATTTTGTGTGAAATAGTATCGAACGCTTTGGCTAGATCCAAGAAGAGCGCAATGCATTTTCTTCTTCTGTCGATATTGTTGGAGATGATTTTCGTCAGGTTTGTAATGGCATTTTCAGTGCTCAATCCTGGTCTGAAGCCGTACTGTCTATTGGAAAGGATGTTATTATTTTCGAGGTAATGACTGACACGATTCTTTACAATTTTCTCAATAATTTTCGAGACAGAATTTAGCAAAGAAATGGGCCGGTAATTGTGTATCTGCGATTTATCTCCATTTTTGTGAAGCAGTATAACAATAGAGTGTTTTAAATGATTTGGAAATTTTCCTGAATCGAAGCTTAGATTGGAAATATACGCGATTGGAGTTGCTATGAAGGATTTAGTACTTTTAAGCAGAATTGATGAGACGTTATCAGGACCACAAGCATTCGATGACTTGAGTTCGTCAATTATTTTCATGACTTCGTTTGAAGTTGTTTGGATATTGTCTAATTTATGACCGCAATTAGAGATTGTTGACTTTGCGAGATCGGATTCTGTTGTATTAAGATTGTTGAGAATTTTTTTCGCAAGTGTGACTCCCACTGACGTGAAATAATTGTTGGCAAAATTCGCGATGATTTTTGGGTCTGAGGTGTTCACGTTATTGATGTTCAATGATTTAATATCGGAAGATTTATTTACTTTTGTTTTAGATATATTGCGAAAAGCTTCCCATAAACGTTTTGGAGTACAGTTATTTTCGTAAATGAATTTTTTATAATAATTTTCTTTGGCTGATTTTATTAGTTTCTTGCAAAAGTTCCTATACTTTTTGTAATGAGCTTGTACTATAATATTCTCAGGGCACCTATTCGCCTTTTCATGAAGTTGGTTCCTAATGTTAATCGATTTAATAAGGCCAGGGGTGATCCATGGCGTAAGTTTTATTTGCTTATGTGGTATAAGTTTATTGCTTGTATGTTTAGATATGTATGAATGTAATTTAGTAATAAACTCATTCATTGATGAGTCGGTATCAGATTGGTCTAGAACATTTTGCCAGTTTTCTGAGCTCAAGTCCTCAATTAAGATATTATAATTTATTCTTGCAACATGTTTAATTTTAGCAGGATTAGGAGGTTTGTTTTTAAGGCACAGTGCTGTTGTATAGTGATCTGAGATTGTAGAGTGAATGACAAATGAGTCAACATGATAAATTTTTTTGACGTTGATGTGGTCAAGACAAGATTTACTCATGCCCTGCTCACGAGTAGGGCTGATAATTGTCTGTATGAACCCATTTTCAGTTAGCAGACATAGGTAATCGTTGGATTGGCGGTGGTATTCGGTAATCGTATTGATGTTGAGGTCGCCTATAATTATTTGTCGTTCCATGTTTTTTGAGCTGTTGATAATTGATTGGAGTGAACTCAGAAAAGTGTCAATATTTTGATAAGAGGGTGATCTATATATTGCAAAAATGCATAGGTTATTATTCAATACAATTTTCAGGCAGTTGGCTTGTGATAAGAATATTTCATCAACTTGAGATTGAAGTCCGTCTCTGATGTAGACAACGATACCGCTAGACTTATTGAGATATATGTTTGTGTGGTGTTCAGAGTAATTGTGAATAACTTTTGAGGTGTAATCTTTGTTAAGCCAGCATTCCGATAAAATTATAACATCGAATTGGTAATTGAATTGATCCAGAAAAATCAAAAAATCGTCAATATTAGACATACTTCTTATATTTTGGTGTATAATTTTAACGCCGTAAGCGCACCATTTATAGTTATTTAGATTGTTCAGATCATCAATGACATACATGTTAAGATCTATACCGGAATCATTTCCGGTATCATAATTTAATTGAATCATAAGTATTTGTTGATTGTGTGTTGTATTGAAGTTGGTTCCCGAGTAACATGTAATTAAATGCGATTCCAAATGTAGTTACAATGGTAAATGTGCTTAATATAGATAATATAGTACAAATGATGTAGTTAAATGTAGTAATATGAGTGAGATGGCAAGAAGCAATAATAGAAAGGTAGCAAGAATTGCGTGATATCAAATGAATTCGAAAACGGTAGTAAATTATACAAATATGAGTAATATATAGTAATATAGTATAAATAATAGTGTTATGAAAGAGATAGCAAGAAGCAAAAACAATAATAATAATAAGGTAGTAGGAATTGAGTGATATCAAATGAATTTCAGAAAGGTAGTAAATGATACAAGTATGAGAGCGAGACATAAATGCACGGGTCAAGACATACCTCGAAAGAATAGCCATTAATTCAAATTTATCAAAGCGCAGCCAATTTGCTTTCGTCTGAGATAATAATGGCATTAGTTCCCTCGTTTTTACGAAGATAAATCTGCCCCCGTTTAATCCAAGCAAAGCGATATTGTTTTTCCTTCGCCGCTGTTCGTGTCTTGTACCACAGCTGTTTTCCACGAAATGTTAGTTCTTCTGAAATGAAGATCGGCGAGCAGGAACCAGCTATACCGATGTTTGAGGTGTTCAATTTGTTTTCTAGATTCTGTTTGTTTTTGTTGAAAGTTTTTACGTCCGTTAACAGGCGTTCTCTTGCTATGTTCGTTTTGAATTTAACAATGATTTCTCTCGGATGACTATTGTTGTTTTTTTTTGCTGCGCGATGAATGGCGTCAATGTCCTTTGTATCAGTGGAGGACTTTGTTGTTTTGCAGATATTGAATAAAACGTCTTGCAGGTTTTCTCCTTTGATTTCTGGGATGCCTCTTATTTCTATGTTGTTCGCCTTGAGTTCCCTTTCCTGCATGTCCACACATTTTTCCAAGACATAAATCCTAGCTTTCAAGGTTGAGTTCTTTTTAGTGAGTTCATCATTCTTTAGTTCGATGTCTCGGATTTTAGCCATGAAATCCTCATATTGAGAACTCATAAATTGAATACTTTCAAGTATTTTGTTATTCTGGTCTAGAATATCATTTTGTTTTTTTTCCAGATTAGATGTCTTGTTCATGACTAGATCTTGAATATCTTTTAAATTTGTCGGTATCTGAACGGCGAGCGCTGAACTAGTATCAGTAACTTTTTTAATCTGCACCAAAGGTTCAGTATCACTGTTTGTCTGCAGTGGGCTAGTAGCGCCAGGTGTCGCTGAATTGCATTGCTTACACATTTGTTGAGATCGCCGTTCTTGATTAACCCTTCGAATTAAAAGAAAATAATATCTGTAACCTTTTGGCTGCCAAGTTTCGCGCGCAAAATTCCTGGTTCTTGCCATGCATCTTAAATTTTTCTATTTATGGGTTATTTTTTAATCCTTTTGCAAAAACGAAAATTGTTCTTAAATCTAGATTAAATAATCTTTCCGATGTGTTTATTAGAAATCAACTTTTTTTTCTAAATATTAAAATTTTGATATTGGAAATGTTAATTAGCTAAAAAATGCATACCTGCGAATATTGGAATTAAAGTACTTAAAATAGAATAAACTTAAAATTTTAAATACAGATTCCTTTTTTTAACAAAATTTTTAATAAAACTGTCACCTCACTTTTTATCACTTTCATACAATTTTATTTTAAAATTAAATGTTTGTTACGTCAAAAATTGGCTCGAAATAAAACCGTCACTTATGATCGGGTTTGTAAAATATCTCAACAACATAGCTCATATAATCCTAATACAATGAGAAGCATTATTTCTTTGGCTCTCTAACATAAAAGAAATCACAAATATTCGCATGACAGGAAGAGAGATATATAACTTTTAATAATGCATGGTCGCTCTGGGACAATCTGGGTCTCTTGTTATTATAACGGCATATGATGTTTTGGGACAACTTGGGTCTCCTGTGATTAGAAGGGTTAAGCCTACGGTATGTATTCTCGACAATACCTCCGCAAGCTAAATGAAAGGTGCCTTTACATGCGGCGCATGTGAATTTTAGCTCACCTGTAAGTATGGTTACTGAGCACACTCGGCAATGCATCTTGAATTGATGTTTTTTTCGTACTACCCGCGTTAAAGCAAATTGTATTGTAATAGTTTTGCTGATTAAATTAGGAAGGAACTTTAAATCACTCGGATGTTATAAAAATATTTTAGAACTTTGTAGTACTAACACGTAATACTCCAAGTAACTTTTTAATTTGAGCGTTATTGTTTTTAAAATACACTTTACTACGGAGCAAGTTAATATGAACTAGTCACAGGTATAGATTATTATTGTTATTATAGTAAAATGTATGATTCATTAATTTTTATTAGAACAACTCTCTTTTTATAAATTTTGAAATTTATTCCCATCAATGTAATATATCATCGTCTTCTTCTTTCTGAACGCTTACTACGGAGCCCTAAATAGAGGAAACAACTTAATAGTTCGTCACAATATTATGGTTACCCTAAACCCGGGCTAGGCAAATGGTAGGTGATTCCTACATGAATATCACAGATAAACATTTGGTATCGTTTTTATTACATTCATGGGCACTTTCCATAACAATGCAAACTACTGAAGTTATCTTCTAAGAACTACATTTATGATATGGCATCACACCAGAGTAAAGTAATTGCTAAAACAAGGTTTATGGGTAAATTTGTAACTGTGGTTTTAGAAGGTTGCGATGCCAAATTTATGAAACACTAAATATATTAATAATAAAGCTGCTTGGATCACAGTTGACAGAATATGTAGATTAAACCCTTTCGGACCAACCAAACATTAATATGTTTGAATGTATATATATTTCAGATTTTTTTCTCATTAGCTAATAAAAATTTCCGATTTCTGGTATAGCTGGCTTTTCGCGGTATTTTTTATTTTATTTTAGCAAGCAGTTCAGGCAGTAGCACTTTTTATATTTTTAAAGGGAATTTTTTCTCCCGATTTAATTTAATGAATTTGAATGCATTTTTGCAATTTTTAATTTTTATGTAATTTTTTTAAATTGAATAAAATGTTATATTTTTTGTATAGAGTATAAGATTTGTCATTTTACGTGAAAAAGGCCATCTAAGAATTAATGTTCTTTCAACTGAAAGTAGTAATAACTTTTAAAGAATTGCAGAAAAAAGTTTAAAAAAGTCAAATGTATTCAAATAACTATCAATTGTTATCAAACATAAAATATGTTCTACCACTGCCAAATTTAATTCGGGCCTGAAACTGTTTTAACTTGGATCGTAACGTGTTTCATGATTGCGATTTAAATTTTACACCGTAGTTGATAAACAACCATTAATGTACGGTAGATGGTTGTTTAACATATGTTTTAAATTTTTTAGAGAATCTTTTATAACCATCAATTGATTAATTAAAGAAGATCATAACATTAGTAATCTAAACGAAAATATAAAAGAGAAGGAAGTCACAGAAAAATAAAAAGATAACTATCGCAACTGGAACTCGAACCCAGAACCTCTTCTTACCGGGACAAACCACTTAATAATTTGACTATCGCTACCTCTAAAAATTAGTAGAAGATATTATTGTCAGTTCAGAAATTTTAAATATGAGATTGACAAAATGACCATTACATAAGAGGTGGCAGTAACCCAATTGGTAAGGCATATGTTTCAGTAAGACTAAAGGTTCTTCGTTCGAGTCCCAGTTGCGACCGTTATCTTTTTACTTTTCTGTGTATTGTTCTCTTTTATATAAAGTTACCATAAACATGTTCACTCGTGTAGAAGAATAGTTACCAAATTTTACTTTTATTTTTATTTCAAGAAGAATAATACTTATCAATTTTTATTTCCATTTTTATTTCAATCTTCTTTAAAATATCTTTTTATTCTTTATTTCTCAGCTTTCTGTTTATATTTTTATTTGTACTAGAATTTTTTTTAGTTTTATTTATCCTTAAATACGTTCTTTTTTTCTTTCCTCTTCTTATATTTTATTATCTGTTTATAAAAAATAATATTTCATGTATGACTACCAAAACACTGGCAATAGCCTAGTATGGTAGTTAAAAAATTGGCTAAACTGTTAATGAAAAAAAAAAAAAAAAAAAAAAAAGAAATATATATTTTCGTTTAGATAAATTAGTGTTTTCTTCTTCTTTAATGACAAAGTTAAAATCATTCCATTTAATAAATTTCCACAAAATGCTTAAAATCAAACAACAACAAAACGCCAAAATAAATCACCATTACAAAAGGAGCGTTCAAATAAAATCATTCAATCACACTTTCGTTCGGGGACGATTTTTTTTTACTTAATCCGCTTTCATTTTAAACTTCTTCACGTTCCACAATACACAAAAAGTAGTGGAAATTCCGTAGTAAATTCCGAAATATTATGAGCGTCCGTTGCACTGACGGAGCATTGTTCCACTGCATCGTGTCCACAAAACGAGCATTCATGAGATGATAAACATGTTGAAAACGTAGCAAAACAATTACTTCGAAGCTGTCGTAAAATTTTTTTTTTTCAGTTACGAATCAGCAGAAATCAGAAACTCACTAAATATAATTGACTTTAATAAAAATAATGATCTTTATTCAGGATGTGGGGAGGTGAGTGCAATCCCACACATCCCATACAGAGTATAAGTAAAGCATTTGAAAACATAAGTATTTATAATTAAAAGTTAAGATGGAACGGAGTCAAGACTAAAAAAAAAAATACATTAAAAATAAAAATTGAAAGCAAAGAAACATAGAAATATGGTGAAATAAAATTCAGAAAAATAAAAAAGGTAATATCATTAGATAATAAGAATTCATAGAAATATGATAACATCTTTTAGTGAGCTCTTATTGGTACATCGGATCTGAGATTGTGTGGGAGCCAGTGTCTTTCTCCAGTGTTCTTCAATGTTCGATTGTGAAGTGAGAAGGGATTCTATGATGAGAATATTTCTGGAATTGTTTATCCTTCCCCTCAGTCCTGCAATCCTGGTTCTTAATAGAACTTTGAATCCTTGAATTCGCCCTGTTGTAAACATTGAGGAGGCACTGCAGTGCCTGGGGAGTCCGAACATCAGACGGTAAGCATTATTATATTGCACCCGAAGCCTTTCCATGGTTCTTTTTTGAAGTTAGCCCAGAGCTCTCATGTATTCAGGGTGGTGCAGAAGGCTAGGAAGAGCGTCCTTTTTATCCGTGGACTGCAGAGTCAAAATCTTCTTCTGAGCATGTTGCATTTTATGCTCAGTACACGCCTCTGCCTGTCAATATCTTCGTCATCTGTTAATTTATTGTTGATGATATGTCCTAGATATTTGGTCGATTCTACTGTTTTACTTTATCGTGATTAAGCTTTACGTATGCCCTCATAATTTAGATAATACTAGCACGCTGTTGCGATGACATAACACTAAAACACGTCTCCATACTTCCACTTCTCAAAAGATAGTGTATGAATTCAACGACCTCAAACTACCACATACGTATAGAGAAGGAATGTAACTTCCATACTCTACCTGGCGCGCTTCTGGAGGTCATTTTGTTCGCGCTGTATATGCATGTGTACGTTACTTTTCAGCCTACTCTCGTAAATTATTTTTTTTTGGAATAACTATTGTTATAATAACTTTTGAAGGTTAACCCAGTAATAATAGATAATACTAACAAATCTAAACAAAAATATGAATAAAAACAAGGACGCAGAACAATAAAAAGGTAACGGTCGCAACTGGGACCCGAACCCAGGATCTCTTGTCTTATCGCAGGAGATAGCACCTTAACCAGTGGAACCTCTCATTTTGAAGTCATTTTTGTTGGTCTCGTATTTCAAATTCAGAAGTAACAATATTATCTCCGACCAATTTGTCCCATTTTTGGCTGCCACCTTTTTAAATGATCACAAGATTCTAAGAAATTGGTTTGTAACCTATTAAAAAGTATTTCAGATAAACATATCCGATATTAAGATAAAATGCGACACAGACGTTAAATTGAAAGTAAAAGAGTTCTCAAACGGAAATTTTAGTATATGTAAACATAGAGGGCAGTGCTAAGAGCTGTCCCAAAAGTCCGCTAGATGGCGGGTAGTTTAGTTCAGAGTTTGGGCACCAGAGGGACCAATGTCCCAGGCACAGTCTTTAGGAGTTCATTCGCATCAGTTTCCATCATATATTTATGGATTCCATTTAGTCAGTTTCCAGATAGGTCGACTATCGTAGTCATTCCTTGTTTACGCAAAGTATCAAATAAACCCAGATTAATACAAAATAACTTTATTCTTCCCAAATAAGAAATCTCCTTCCGAGGCGAGTTGGAGAACTGTTGTTTAAAAAACACTACAGAAATGAATCAAGATGAATTTAAATATAAAATGGCAGATAGAAAATGAAGTTAAATATATTAAAATAGGACGACACAACACTGAACAACTGCAACAAACAATTTCCAAACAATTCGTGCCTTTTTCTATCCGAGGTTGGCTTTCATCACGGCATTCCTCAACCAGCAGGCTGTACCTGCCTTGGATCAAATGCACTCGTAGTAACTACAAAAATTCTACAAAAAACATGTTTTCCTCTATGGCTATTTCATCAAAGTTGTATCCCGGCCCACAAAGAGTGGGAAGTGTGGAATTTTTCCGTGGAACAGGTTTCCCGCAAATAGCCCTGTCATCCATGTACCCGTAGAACTGGGAACTTTAGGTATGAGCTGCCATCGCAAATGAAACGTGGAATTGAAAACAATTTTTGTGGAAATTTGATCAATTTTATTTCATCTTTTGGCATTTATTGGATAAAAGAATGTGGAAAGGGATTTTTAAATACGCAATTAATTGGATCAATTTAATTGTGTATTTTTAATATAATTACTAATTTAATCCGTTTATTATGACTCCGCCTATATTGACCAATCGCATAATATGAAGTAATTACACGCCAAAGTTTGGTTTTCATAAAAAAATCTTTATAACAAAGTCCAATATAATGACTTCATGACTTCGCTTATAGTGACATTTCGCTTATTATGACCTATTTTTAATAAATTATGTCCTAATTTTATGGAAAATTATGTCGGTTATAGTGAACGACAGGATAACACAGAACACGAACACAGCATAGTAAGTGTTGTGTTTCTCTCTATTAAAATAAATACATTCATGTATACCTAACAAAACGGGAAGTTGTTTATTTTCTACAAAATGCTTTGTATGACGTTTGTCATTTCCCTTCGATGTCATTATAAACGAATTCTACTGTAATGCATAATTCCATCGAAAGCATATTTCTCTTTGAATACTATGGCTTATACTTGCCTGAAAACTTCAGCCGTAGTCGTCGTCACGACTTCTCCAAGATACCACACAGTAGAACAGATATATATATATATATATATATAATTTGGCTAATTTATATAGCGCCGTTTTCGTGAAAAATCACCTCAAGGGCGCTGCACAAATAAATACATAAAAAATAATATTACTGGCTTACAACTAAGATTTACAATTATAACTAGTGATTTACATCTAAGTCTTATTGCTAGTGACTTATGACTAAGACATATAAAAGCTGACCTAAAACTGAGCTCAATGACATATATATTTACAATATGACTTAAAGTTAGAGATTTATAACTAACATATTTATTTACATTTAAAAATACTTGAAAACATCTTATAAATATCATACATTCGCCAGAATCACTCCACAGCGCCAGAAGAAGAAGGAAGTTTTTACATAATACATATTACTATTTAAGGACATGGATGCAAAATTTATCGGATTTACGAAAATGTATGGATATCTTAAATAAATTAATGAAATTAATCGCCGATCTTTACCGCATTATGATGACTCATCGCTCAACATTAACCGGATTGAGGTGTTAGGTTACCACTGACAGACCATTGGTAGGTAGATCAATAGCATTTTGAGTTTTTCGTTAGTAGTTGTAGGGAATAGCAAATAAAATAGTATATATTCGTGGACATCAACAATTATTAGAGTATAATTAAATTACAAAGTTTAAATTTAATGACGAATTTATGGAAATGAGTATTTGAAAAAATGAGTTTTAAGTTTGGATCTAAATTCCGCTGGGTTGGTTATGCTTTTACTGGATCCTTTCAGGACACTTCAACCAGTGAAGATTTCGGAGGTGTTCCGAAATGTGCGAAAACTTGGGTACCCCTGTGATTAGTCGTGCTGCGGCGTTGAATACTGATTGTAGTTTATCAGTTTGACATTTAGGAAGACTTGCATAGATACCATTGCAGTAATCAAGACGCGATACTATATATGAATTCACAAGAAGCTTAGTTGCTTCTGTCGAAAGGTTCCTACGAACTGCCTTAAGTTGTCTTAAGTAGAAGAACCCTGCTGCTGATGTTCTAATACAGCATAGGATATCAAGAAAAATGGTGCTATTGAATAAAATTTCTAAAATAGTTGATCTGCCCCACCTCTTTTTCCCCCATCTCCTTCCCCTCTACATTATCTTTAGTTTCACAACGTACGCCTATTGGGGATGCCATAGTCTCACAGGCTCCAGACGGGAGCAGCTGGGAGTTTGTGCTCTTATTACAATAGCTGGTAGTATAATGGTCAGCATGGTTGCCTTCCGAGCGTTGATCGGGGTTCGAATCTCGGCCGTGGCAATTTATTGAAGTAAAACTTCTTTACGCACGCTCGACTTGGGGGGTAAGCTGGTGAATGCGTTACGAAAAAGTGTTAAGCAAACGGTAATCGATGTGAAAGGTGATCGATGCTAACGGTGATCGATGCGAACGGTGATCGGGCGAGGCGAACGGTCGGGCCTTTACGCACGCTTGTCTTGGGGAGTGATAAGGATGAGGATAAGGTCGTAGGTCACCCCACGGCCGTAGGTCACCCCATGGTCATATGTCACACCAATGTCAATGTCAATGTCACATGTCACCACAATATCATAGGTCACCTCAAGGTCATAGGTCACCCAAAGGTCGTAGGTTACCCCAAGGTTCACCGTAGGTCACCCTACGGTCGTAGGTCACCCCACGGTTGTTGGTCACCCCATGGTCATATGTCACCCCAATGCCATATGTCACCCCAATGTTATAAGTTCTTTTATAAGTTAGTGGAAGTTTTACTTCAGTCGTGTGGTCTAAAGCACACTAGTTTTTTATATTTTAATTGAATTTTATTTTTACTTAAAACAACCCAGTGATTTTTGACGGATCTGCGCTAGAAATACATATTATTATTAAAACGAAAAATAGAAATGATCGAAAAACAACTTGTAATAAACGTCACAGATGTCAGTAGTAGCAAGTGTCAGAAAAAGGTCAAAAGTTGATTTCTTTCATGAAAAGAGACTCAATGAGAAGTGATTTAATAAAAGATGGAGAATAAATTTTGGAGACGGATTCGTTCTTGTCTGTGACCGGTTGATCTATGATCCCTTCAGACTCCGGGGGGTGATGGGTTCACTTGGAGAAATCGACAAAGAAGTTTGTGAAGATGGATTAGGTAGGAACTATTCGTATATTTTTGTGGTTCAACCGCTTTATTTTACTTTTTTAAAAGTTTTTCTGGTCATCTATCTATCTTTTACATGAAGAATAATGTCGGTGGGCGTGCGGGTTTGTTTTAGAGACAAGTCTACCTTACCCCATTATTAATAAGTGTGTATTAAATTTTACACAACTGATAGACAACCAGAAATTAATCCATTACTCTTCATTACTGGTTGTTTGTCAGTTGTGTAAAATTTAACTAACTAACTAACTAACTAACCATCACGCCGTTTCCCCGCAGGGGTAGGCAGAGAGGACGGACCGCCAAACAACTCGGTCTTGGCACACAGTCTTTGCTTCACTCACATTCATACATCGTCTCATACATACTCTTCTATTATTCCGACTTTTGACATGGCCCGACTCAAGTATCTGATTCACTTGATCGTGCCATGTCTTCCTCGGGCGTCCCCTACTTCTTCTTCCATTCACATTTGCGTCATATATTCTTCTCACATTATTTTCTTCTTTCATTCGCTCTACATGTCCAAACCATCTGAGGGTCCCTTTCTTAATCTTACTCATTATGCTTACATCAGCCTTGCATTCTTTGCGGATATCCACATTTCTCACACGATCATACATGGTTTTGCCACACATTCGCCTCAGGGATCTCATTTCGACAGCATTCAGTTTACTTTCATCCTTCCTCTGCCAACTCCATGCCTCACTGCCATACATCAAGGTAGGTACCAGGACTCCATTGTGGACTGCTAGCTTCGCGTCTTTTGACAGTGTTTTATTAGCGCCAACGGCATTCAGTCCTCCATTAATGGAGTTACCTGCATTTACTCTTCTTTCAATATCTCTATCAGCCTTCCCATCTCTCGTAAACATACTACCCAGGTACACAAACTCATCCACCTGCTCCAAGTATTCATCATTCACAACTATATTGCACACTGTTTTCGTACTCTCCCTTTCAAATACCATGTAAAATTTAAAACACGTTAATTAGTATGACCCAATTTGACGACATTTCAGGTTTATGAATAAAATTAACATTTCAAAAGAAAGAACTGATAAATTTTTTTCTGAGATTGCTGCAATCTTGGACATTTGATTTTATCAAGAGTAAGTTGAACGTCCACATCGCCATTTCCCTGAAGCAGAATTTTATTAGAGCAGAATTTTATTCCGCCTCAGGAACCATTTATTGGATAACCAAAACCTCTAACATTGGTCACCCCGAGTGGATCGCTACGTGACTTAGGAGGGGTGCCTCGGTTCATGGGGTTAGGTTTTTATCTATTGCGTGGCGGGCCGGATCGGGAGAGACCGATTGAGGGAGACCTAACTTAAACCTCTCCAGCCGAAGTCTCTCGGTTCATTGCCTTGCACCGCAGTGGGAGTAATGGATTCATACTTCCGTCACTCCTGGAGTCAGGAATCTGGGGGTCAATATTGGCCACTACAACACGGGCATGTGCCTAGTGTGATGGCCAAAAAAATTACCCATTTACTGTAATGTATACACTTTACTGAATAAAGAACATTAAAAAAAAAATGTCCCCCAGATTCCTACCAACCCCTCGTACCTTTTTCCTTCCCAGATCTTCCTTTCCTTCAGTTATCTAAAATATCCTCTACACAGCATCCCCAAAGATGACGCCTGTCCTGTGGGCAATTATTTTCCTCAGGGCCTCCTTTGTGGAGTAAGCGTAAAAAAAAATATATTTTTGACATAAAAAAAGTGAAATAATAACTGTAACTCAAAAAAAAAACCGACATGTTTCGTAAGCCAAGCTTACTTCATCAGGGTTTTAATAATACTATTTTTTTAAAATAGACATAGAACATGGTGTCAATAGAAAAATAACAAACATAGACAAATAATAAACATAGAAAATAGTAACAATGTAAAAATGAGAATGGGTAGGGACAATATGGAACAATTTACAAAGGAAATAAGTTTAATATTAGATAAAATAAATAACTGTAACGTTTAAAATGCGCCTGTTTAACTTAATCTGACTGTTTAGTCCGGTATAAAGTGGTAAATAAAATTTACCAAAAAACCAACTTCAGCTATGTTAATGCTAGAATTTTAATATTTTTAATTGTAATACGTCCGTTTGTAATATTAACATCTAAAAGGGTCTTTCGTCTGCTTTTGAAAAGAGTATTTCATTTTGGGATAAATTAAAAAAGATCATCCGTTTGAAATTGAATGACAGGCTAGAATATTTTATGAAATGATTTTTTTTTGTCCAATCCCATGGGGTTTAATAATCGATCGCATTTTTTCCTAAGTTATATATTTTAAGTTTGGATATTTGTTTTAATCTGTGGGTACTGAGAAGACATTCATTTGAAGAGTAATGAACACTGACTTAAAAGAACGCCGATGTTGCTAATAAATAAGTCAAAATACCTTTTATTTTATTTTGCAGAAACAAACAGTACATAATTACATATTAGAAAGAGTTACAAGTTATAGAGTTAATACAATAATTGGTACCAATGACATGTCGCTGTTATATAGTATATGTTTTTATGTGACAAATGATGCATTTTACCTATATTTAATTAATAAATTATTGAGGGAGAGGGGTAAGGGTGTGTGTGTGTGTGTATGTGTGTTTTGACTCCAAGAGAGACCCATTGAATTGAATACGATATCTGATCAAGAAAAAAAAATTGATATTTAAAAAAAAAAATTACCAATTTCCTGTTAGTAATGGAAATTTGACTTTTCTTTGGGCAAACGAAAAAGCACGCAATTCACAATTTGATTGGTTTTTCTCTTCAGTGAATCAGGGTGTATTGATAATAACTGGTTTGATAAAACTTATATCGCACACATATAAGTCGATCAACAGTTGTCACAAAAGAAAAATGTTGAATAAACACACCGTAATATCGATTTGTTTATAATACATTGGTTAACATGTCGAACGCAAGTGACAGAAACATGACACAGGTTAAACCATCGACTCAACTCCTGTGGAATAGATTTCCGCGTTTGATCATTTTTTTTTTTTTTACAGTGTATAGAGAATCTCAACTGCTCCCGTCTGGAGCCAGTGAGACTATGGCATCCCCAGTTGGGGTATGTTATGAGGCTGAAGGTAGTGGGGAGGGGAAGGAGGTGGGGGAGAGGAAGGTTGGAAGTACCTGGCTATTCAGATCTGGTCACCAAACACGGCTAAAGCCATTTTTAAGCAACGTTTCAATTCTGAATGGTGGTCTTACACCAGGGCGATACTGATAGTATCTTCCACTCTGGAACGTGCCGCAAATATACTCTATATATTATTTTTTAAATGAATTAATTGTGGAATAACACAAATTAATCAAATAAAATTTATTTGCGCACGCCGGGTTCGAACCCGCGACCTCCGGATTGTGAGTCAAGAGTCTTAGCCACTGGACTACGGAGGTCGTACATCATACATGCTGTAATACAATAAACGGTGTACGATATAAAATAAATCGATGTGATCGAAAAAATAGAATTTTTTAGGTTCTTTGTGTTATGCAGATTCATCCGTTTCTCGCTTGTACCTGAAGTTTCCGAACACTATCTATAAATACATCTATGAAAAGGTTCAAATTTAATGATTTTTGCTTAATTATGGAAGACATAGGCCCACCGTTACATATTTTATACAAGTCAGTTCTGTAGGTACCATTAACAATCCTAAACGTAGAAAACTTAAGGTAAAAATTACGTACGATCCAGAACAAGGTCATTAAGGCAGTTCATGATATCACGACAACAATGGGTCTTTCGTAATCAAGGAGTGTATTTTAAGACCCTGTTCTGCGCAAGACTTTTTTCTGCACAACCCTGCTGCAAAAATTTATGTCGGTTAGCTAGGTAGATTAAATGTATTTATCTGTACAAAAAAACACTATCGTCCTCCGTGGTCGAAGGGGTAAGGCTATCGACTAGCAAACCCAGAGATCGTGTTTTTGAAGTAAAACTTCTTTACGCACGCTTGACGCTTGGGGGTAAAATGATGAATACGTTACCAAAAAATATGAAACGTTACGAAAAAATATGAAACGTTACGAAAAAATGTGAAACGCTAATCAATATGAAACGACTATCAATGTGAAACGCTAATCAATATGAAACGATTATCAATGTGAAACGCTAATCAAATATATGAGTTGAGTTGAGAGTTGAGAGCTGAGAGTAGAGAGTTGAGAGTTGAGAGTTGAGAGTTGAGAGTTGAGAGTTGAGAGTTGAGAGTTGAGAGTTGAGAGTTGAGAGTTGAGAGTTGTGAGTTGAGTTGAGTTTAGTTGAGTCGGTGGGGATGTTGAGGGGATGGGGATATTTTTATTCCTGTTATTGTTATATTGTTAATGGACGGCATAAGTTAGTAAAGTTTTACTTCAGTCGTGTGGTCTAAAGCACACTCGTTTTTTTACTTATTTATTTTATTTGAATACCTCACAAGAGTCCCCAACTGTTCCAGCCTGCAGCCAGTGAAACTAGGGCATCCAATTGGGATATGTTGTGAGGCTGAAAGTGTAGGAGAGGCGAAGAAGATGAAAGAGGGATGTGGGGAAGTACCTGGTTAATCAGACCTTGTCACCAAACACGGCTAAAAACATTTCAAGCAAGGTTTATCGCCAGGGCAATACTGAGAATATCATTCACCCTGAAACGTGCCGCAATAATACTATATATATTTTTTAAATGAATACTTGGCGAAATGACACAAATAAATCAAATAAAATTAACTTGCGCACGCCTGAAATTCGATCAACAAGACCATCAATATTACTAAAATAAGTGAATCGTTATTTGAAAAAGCTTTTGACGTATTTTTAGACCAGATATGAATAACCAAGTACTTCCCCACCTTTCTCTTTCCTTTCTCCTCCCCCTCCAACACTACCTTCAACCACACAACATATCCCAATCGAGAAACCATCACTGACCCTAGACGTTTGAAAGCAGTTAAGACTCTTGAGTAGAATTCACATAAACCATTTACTATAGAACTAGTCGAGAAATCAAACTAGAAAGCCTTGAAATTTGTAAGGGTTTGTTTAACACCCCCTACGACAGCCAGTATTTATATTGCCCAAGGTTTCGAATTACCCAAATATACATTGATCCATTTTAACACCCCTTGTGTAAATAATTGTTAGGGTCCCTCCCAGAGTGAAATTTTGCGGCGGTAGTAATTCCTTCGACCTTCGTCTGGTGAATTGTTTGTACTGAAGAAAGGTTCAATGTGTCTGCCAAGTACAAGGCAAACTATTTTACGATTCTTTACACTTTTAAACCTTTACACAGGTAATCTTGCCAAACCTTTGGAAGGCTTTGGGAGAATAGCCAAAACATTGTATTTTTATCCTATTTCAAACGCACTGAAGCAGTTTACTTATCACAAAGTGTCACAATGTGCCGCTATAGACAATATATATTATCAACTAATAGTCAAGAAGTTAAGACTATGTTATAACATTTTGGAGTGAAAGCTTTCAACTGTCACTCTGTCAGTTACAGGTGAGAGTTTTGCGAGTTTGTCATAGGTTTTGATTAGGTTCGTAGTGTGGATTTATTTTTAAAATTTTATCATAACTTTTAATAGTTAATTGTATTTGCGTTGGTTGTCTACTATAATGCTTTAATTTTAACTAACTAACTGAGGCAAAGAGGATGCATCGCCAAACAAATCGGTCTTGGCACACACTCTGTGCCTCATTCACATTCATGCATCGTCTCATACATATTCTTCTATTATTCTGACTCTTGACATGGCCCGACTCAAGTATCTGATTCACTTGATCGTGCTATGCCTTCCTCGGGATTCCCCGACTTCTTCCACCTTTCACATTTGCGTCATATATTCTTCTTACTTTCCTTTCTTCGTTCATTCTCTCTACATGCCGAAACCATCTGAGCTTTCCTTTCTTAATCTCACTCATTACATCACATCAACCTTGCATTCTTTGCGGATCTCCATATTTCTCACACGATCATACATGGTCTACACATATGCCTCAGAGATCTCATTTGTAACGTTTTCAGTCTACTTTCACCCTTCTTCTGCCAGTTCCATGCCTCACTGCCATACATCAGCGTAGGCACCAGCACTCCATTGTGTACTGCTAGCTCGCTTCTTTGGGCAGTTTTTTTATAGTGTTGACTGTGTTCGGTCCTCCATTGATGGAGTTACCTGCATTTACCCTTGTTTCAATATCTCTCGAAAACATACTTCCCAGATAGACAAACTCATCCACCTGCTCCAAGTAATCATCATTCATAACTATATTGCACTCTATTTTCGAACACTCTCTTTCAAACACCTCATGACTTAATTTTAACTCATTTAAAATATTAATATTGCATATTTTTCCATCTCCTCTGACATCAATAGTTACTTTTTGAAGTATTTAAATTAAAACGAAGTGTTATTTAAATAGTTTGGTCATATTAAAAAAAAGCTAAGTACGAAAACTTTACTTCAAATAATAGTGTACACTGTACAGGGAATAATGAAAGTAATACATCCTCCACACGCCTGGATATAAGCGTCAAAGCCTCCCTGGACCCAGCAGAATTGTGCGTCTGAGAGGTGTTATGTACCTATCCAATTACCCCATGGACCAATTGCGTTCCACTTAAACATCTCCCGGGTACGGGTTGAAACCTATTAACCACTAGAGAAGGGATGATAATTATCAACCCCTGAAGTCTGTACCTACAACTGCTGTACACACGTTCTAGCATAACTACCCTTACTGAAAGATCTTTTTACTCAGGTGGGAAAGCTTGAGTAATTGGGAGGCTTTTACTGTATTACTTTTACGAACGAACGGCCTCATCCCTACGAGTTACTCGAATTATACCATATATGGTGAAATTTATGTTAAATTACTATTTTGATTAATCTTTACTAGAAATTGGTTTATGTTTTAAATACCAAAAAAAATAATTTCAATAAATTGAAGCTTTTTCTATCGTTTCGCTTGAATATAATTTAAATTAAATTGTTTACAACTTTATGAAAAATATAAGCGTTAACTACTAAAATATTGATTTTTTCATAATAAGTGTCTGATCTATTTATTAAACGATTTTCAAAATGAGGTATTTCATGAGATTTTCTGTGACAGTTTCACTAGATTAGCTTTTTTTCAAAATGAATTAATTTAAAAATATATTTAATTCTCAGTATCGCCCTGGTGTAAGACCACTATTCAGAATTGAAACGTTGCTTTAAATGGCTTAAGCCGTGTTTTGGTGACCAGATCTGAAGAGCCAGGTACTTCCTCACTTTCCGTTTCCCTATCTACATCCCCCAATTGGGGATACCAGTCTCACTGGCACCAGGCGGTTCCCCGGTATAATGGTTCCTGGGGCGACGGTACCCATACCCGCCTCCAAAAATGGAAGTTTAATGGGAGGACTTAGATCGAAATAGAAAAAAAACGAGAAAATTACGTACTTATTTTACTTATTTTTGGATTTATTGTCCTATTTCAATTTTTTTCTAATACTAGCTGACCCGGCCACGCATTGCTGTGGCTAACAAACACAACGCCACCTATACTATACTGGATGGTTACCCAACCTTTATAACCACCATAAATTAACTCACACCGCCATGTGTTAATTTTCATTCAAATCAAATCCATCCGCCCTCTTGCCAGCCCGCTAGTCTGCTCTGGACAGGGACACCCTAATCACCTAGCGTTATGAAATATACTTTACGACCTTTTCTCATACCTACCAAATACATTAAAAAATTCATAAAAATTGGTCAAGCCGTTTCGGAGGAATTGCGACCACAAACACCGTGATACGAGATTTATATAGATAATATAATATGGGTAGATAAACCATTATGGAGACTTTTATATCTAATGTAAAATATTATTTACAAGTACTTTATATCCTACCCATTTAGCCAAATAAAAATTTCTTTCTTGTTTCTTCCATCATTAATTTCTGCCATAATAATTAATCATCTTCCTTATTCTTTCTTCCTTCTTTCGCTCCATCTGTCCAGCGGTCACACTCCATCATTTCAATCAGATCAAGCGAGAAATAAGGAAAGAAATGAATCAATAAGAAGAAGAAATAAGAAACAATTACTTTAAAAGCGGCCTTCTTTGATGAATGAGGATTGTTTTAGTGAACGCATGATTCCCAATCATTAATAATAATTTAATACCAATCATGTTTACAATGAATGATGATTTATGATGAAGGTAGATTGTTTATTTGGACAAATTCATGGAAAAAAATCTAATTAAATTATTGATGAGATCTGCTTGCTAAGTACTTCATAATTGCTCAAGTAATTATTGACAGTCCAATTGATGGAATATGTGAATGAGTGGTTACGAAGCATGGCTATGAATTCGGAGGCAGCCGGTTCAAATCCCAAGAACAAAAATTTTAACAAAACAAAAACGACTTAAAAAAATGCACTAAAAAGAAAAAAATAATTTCGTATGATTGTTATTTTTGGAGACGGTGTCAGCCAAGGTAACTACGTAACTACATATATAGGTAATTATAGGTGAGATATGGAGATGTCAGCCAATCTCCTTATCTCACCTATAACTACCTATGTATGTAGTTACCTTGGCTGACGCCGCATTCAAAAATAACAATCGTACGAAATTATTTATTTACTTTTAAGTGAATTTTTTGAAGTCGTTTTTTGTTTTGTTAAAATTTTTGTTTATTTTTTCATTTTTAGTGACAAGCGTGCGTAAAGAAGTTTTACTTAAAAAAAAGAATCATCGAAATCTGTTGGCGTAATATTGAGTTATTAGTCCATTTGTCGCGCACATACTTATTGCAAATTTAAGACATATATGGTTTTCTCGTGAATCCCATTGTCAGAACTGGACCAAATTAAAACGAGACCACACGGGAAGCACCAGCTTTCTAATAAAAAAAAGAATCATCAATATCGGTTCACTCAATCGAAAGTTTTGAGGTAACAAACATAAAATAAAAATAAAATACCGTCGAATTGATAACCTCCTCCTTTTCGAAGTCATTTAAAAAATAGGTATATTAGTATTTTTTTTCGATCCAGAGTACTGATTTGTTTACAAATTTTTCATCGACCTAACAGAAAAAATTTATAGTTGGCCGTTTTTTTTTTAAATTTGAAATTGCAAAACACAAATGAACTAATCAATCAAATCGCTTTTAATTAAAGTTTATTGACTATTATAAACACATTTCCGACTTTTTCCGATGATTTATGACCCATATTTGTTCACAATACTCGAAATTGAATTTTTAGTTATTCAGTAGGTAGGTACTTACAGGGAGTTCCGACGGTTGACAGTTTTAATTTTTTTTTGGAAAAGGGGAACAATAAAAGGCAAACGTATTTGATATACGTTTTTAAAATATATTATTAAACTATTTTTAAAAATTAATCGTTGGTTTTGTCATAAAATAATAAACTGAATAGTTTGGGCATTTTTAAGAGCGGAATTATACTCTCAGCTCCATCCCGGGTAAAATCAATGAAATTAATACTGGACGCGGGGTAGAAATCTCAAAGTGGGAAGCCAAACACAAGACGATTGTATCTGTCTCTATTTTTAGTACTTTAGTACTAAACTGCTACGCATCGAGTGAGGTCGTGTCTTACCAGTAAGTAAATTGCATTGCAAAGCGCCAAAATGCCCTTCTGTGTGATGAGAAAATGCTTCAATTACACGGCAAATAGTCATAAAGGCGAAGGAATAACACTTTATTTGTAAGTACACGCAAATTACTTATTATTATAAATATTACAATTAATTTTCATGTTTCCCGCCCGCGGTTTTACGCGTCATAAGAGAAAATTCTAGGCCTACTAAAGTAAAGGGTCTGGACGCGCAATAGCCAAATTACTGTTGCTAAGTACACTTTACTATTTTAAAATAGACTAATCAGCCTAAACACTCCATTTATGTGTTTGCTTGCGGCAAAACAACACGTAAATCAGCAGTTCCAACAAGTATTGACGACAACCGCCACCATTTGAAAACTGTCGTTGCCCTATTGTATTTATTGTGTAGCTCAACACATCAAAGTCCGACAGGCATCCGGACCTTTTATTATAGTAGGCCTTAAGAAAAGGAGGCAGTGAACGTTGCATCACAAAGTGACATAAGCATACACTGCCCGGCCATATATCTATGACATTCACACACGTACATTCTTTGATTGTCTGTCTTTATCACACAGGAATAAACTTTTGAATTTAGAAATTATACTGAAAACCGCTGAAAACAAAAGAGTGTTGCTTGCTTTCCACATTATATTGCGAGTATGTGAGACTATGGCGAGTCTATTTATATAACGTCATTGGGTAAAATACCAAAATTCAAAATTATAAAAAAAAGTTTTTTTTAAATGGATTTGGACGTGTTTGGGACGCTTCAGCTTGACAACATACTCCAATTGCTTATTCCATAATGTCAATGGCTCCGGACATTTACAAGCAGTTGTAACTCTTTAACATCCATGCATCGCATTCCTCGTGAGAAACCACATCAGATGGCATTTACACCTAATTTTTGACCAAAATTCATTAGGGCGTATATAGAAACTCAACGATTCATGTAATTACACTGATATCTGACTAATCAACTAAACGATCGATATTGTATATTATAACTTGCTGACCCGACGAACTTCATACCGCCTCAGAATCAATAACTGTTGTGTTAACTTACAGCTGAATTATTTTTTTTTTATTAAGCTAAAAATTACACATTGAAGCAATTATCAATGTGCAAATGTTCGTGTTTTGTTTTTGTCAGTATCAGAGATGGCGTTGTGTACGGATTTATATTTTTTGTGATTTTATTACTTTCAACTTACTTACGGGAATTGCGTTTCATTTTCTTTATACGTGTGAGGGAGATTTATTATACTTATTGTATTTTTCCTTTAGAGGGGTGCAGACATATGTTCACCGTTTCATTTTCGACTGTTGACATTTAGTGTGTAAAAAAAAGGGGCATCATTATATATTTGAGAACAAAAGCAAAACCACTAGCGTATTGATATTTGACCTTTTTGAATTTTTGGAATTCACTTACTATTTAATATTATACTTATCAATATATTCCTGCAGCTCTTTCGAAAGATGAGACTTCGTTCCATACAGAATGTATGAGGAAAAGAATTTTATTAATTTTTTCTTTTCGTGAATTTTTCCGATGTTTCAATAGCGATTCTGCTATTCGAGGCGGAGATAAATCGAACAAATCAAAGATCATAAAAGTCGGACCAGCCGTCATTGAGTTATAAATAATGGTGTAACTAACCCGAATTTGTTTTGTATATTAAGATATAAATACCATCAAAAATAATATCATAATGGAACTATGTGAATTTTTTACAATATTTAATTAATAAAACCATCTTATTTATGAGTACCACCAATAAGCTCAACGATTTTATTTGTACCCATTTAAATTCAACGATACCTCTTCAACGTTTTTCCCCTTCAATACATTCATCAGAACGCGTTTTACCGGAAGCCCGATTGAAAACAAATAATGAATGTATTGAAATGAAATTGAAATAAAATCGATTTGGAAGGTTGGTACACTCGATACAGGCGTACCAACGATAAGAGAACCATTTACATTCAGATGAAACAACATTTTATGTGTTTCTTTTATAAATAGACTGTTTTATTTGATCGGAAAAACACGACTAAAATACAGTTGAATAATGATGGGAGATATATCATTCGAATGTAAAAACAACTTCAGGTGTTTGTTTTAAAAATAGACCGTTTTAAATGTATTCGAAAAAACATTCCTAAAATACCAGAACTGTGTTTTGGCCATCTGAGTGTTAGAGTTTTTTTTTTAGTTATTTTTTTTTAACAACCTCACACACTATAAAAAAAAACTCAGGATCTATGTCATCTTTGTGGATGCTGTGTTGAGAGTATTTTTAGGGAAAGGTATGAGAGTTAGTTCTGAATGTATCCAGCCGAGCGATTCTATATCTTTTGTGGGATCGTTATTAAATAATGGACGTTATCTCTCGTCAGATTTGTGTGATTTTTACATATTTACTGTCACATATTTTATTTAAGATCGTTTTAAACGCGATTTCCTTCAAGTATATATATATATATATATATATAACAGCCATAAAAATGACACAAATCTGACAGGAGATCACGTCCGTTATCTAATAACGATCTCACAAAATCGCCATCTAGTGGGAGAGTTAGCACTTATAATGCCTTTCCCACAAAAAATAAAGTTGGTTGTTTTCAGGTGAAAAATGTAATAAGCAGTAATTGTTGAATGAAACACTAGTATATATTGAATTATTTGGCGGGTGGGAGATAAGCCGACGTAGCTCAGTTGGTAGAGCAGTTGACCGGATATCAGAAGGATGCGGGTTCAAGTCCCGTCGGCGGCATTTATCTTTTCTCGGGAGATTTTTTCAATGTTGATGAGTGTTTCAGGATAATAATTATTGCTTATAATAATTGATCTCACAAAAGATATAGATACTGCGGTGCAAAGCGATGTGTCGAGAAAGTTCGGCTAGAGAGGTAAAAAGGTCTCCCTCTACCAGTCTCTCTCGATCCGAACCGTCAAGTAGTAGGTGGGCAAATGCATTCTGTGATGAAATGAATTTAACCAACAGTAAATACAAAACGGCATAATTTTCACCTTGCGATATAAGATAAAGAAGGACACGTCTACGACATCTACCGAATCGAATTTCATTAAGCCCCATATTATAAAAAAAAAGAATTCGCAGAGGTGAGAGAGCCGATACATTACAATTCGCAGCTCAGATCTAGACAAACCTTACCCCACGAACCCGGGCACCTTTGCTAAGTCAATAAACATAGCAAACCTCTTAAGGGGACTTATGGCAGACGTGTTGGTTATCCAATAAATGGTTCCCGGGACTGCGATACCCATACCCGCCTCCCAGATTGGTTATGTTTAACATTTATCTGAAAATTATTTTAATTGCCATTTTCAATATTTTATCGTGATTTTTCACGGATCAGCGCTAATTGATTCATATTATACACGAAATAACCTTTTTTTTTACATTACCTCCGAACAGAAAGCCCTGAGAAAAAAAAGTCCCTAAGGGCCTACATCATCTGAGATGCTTTATGGAGAATCTATTTGAGAAGAGGAAGGAATGTTCATTATGTTCAAATCGTTCCACAGCCGGTTAAACACAAGAACGAGTCGAAGAAGCGACCCTATCTAATATTAAAAAATGTCAACTGTGTACATATATATTGGGCACGCGTTTGCCGTGTTTCCTGACTACGCACCGGTACCGAAGGGATCAATGACATCATCAAGGCATCATCTTATATAATATATAATCATTAATAATCATCAATATCTTATATTATCATTCACAAAAAAATTACATATGGAATGAAAACTATTAAAATTAAGAAAACTATATGAAAACAATACATGTCTCCTTATATACAAAATAATCTCGTACACACAAACACAGAATTCATTAAAACGTCTCAAGTACATAAACACTTTACACGACAACATGATAACATACATTTAAACACCATCCACACTAACTATGGTAAATAATCCATTGGTTACGAGGGGGGTAACTTATATAATTGCCTCCCAAATGACATTAAAAACCAAAATAAGTTGGGTAAATTAAAAAAAAAAATTATTAATATTTATTCTTGATAAACAAAATAATGAAATAATTGAAATATTTAGTTTATCTTAATGTGTATTATTATTTCTAGTTAAATGAGTGAAAATGTAATTTTCTTTGAACTGGAATAAAAAAGTGCGCCCTATTTTTGAGAAGCTAACTTAACTCTTACTTTGATGGAGCACTTGCAAATAATTAAACACATTTTATTTGCGCACTGTGACTGTGACACAATGACTGTTCATATATCAATTATTATTTTTAATTGATAAACTAACGTTTAAGACAAGATTTTTATGCATAGCACAAAGGGTAACAATTATTATAAGCAATAATTATCAGCCTTGTTTCAGGCTAATAATTATTGCTTATAATAATTGTTACCCTTTGTGCTATGCATAAAAATCTTGTCTTAAACGTTAGTTTATCAATTAAAAATAATAATTAATATTTAACAAGTTAAAGTATTTCACCAAAAAATGTAGACATAATTTGTCTCTACGCTACCTAGCGAGAGATTTAGCATTAACAATGCCTCTCTCACAAAAAAAAATAAAGTTGGTTGTTTTCAGGTGGAAAAATGTAATAAGCAGTAATTGTTGAATGAAGCACTATTGTATATTGAATTTTTGGCGGGTATTAGATAAGCCGCCATAGCTCAGTGGTAGAGCTCCTAATCAGCAATCAGAAGGACACGGGTTCGAGTCCCGTTGGCGGCCAGTATCTTTTCTCAGAAGATTTTTTCAGTGTAGATGAGTGTTTCAGGCGGATAATTATTGCTTATAATAAATTTTCATATATCGTTCTTACCCATTAACCGTTCGGCCACAGGAGTTGTTTGAAAGACCATCCACAACGAAGCATTAATAATAAACAGGGAGAGTTATAAAATATTTCATATCGTTCATAACAAAGCACCGTGGCAGCAGAGTAGTTAACAACACACCTCATTGTCCCAATATAAAGTGGGCGCCGAACTTACAAGCAGTTAAAAAGTTAACCGTTCAGTTAAAGCAACCCTCGGCCACATCCCAAACGGCAGTTAAAACTTTAAAAATGAACAACACCATTACTCTAGGAAACATGATGTTCGTACCAAGGAGCTAACGTACCGTGGAGAGTGACAGTTATGATAACATTTATTAACTATTTACAGAATATGGCTTATCTTCATCATTACAGTTTTATTTTAAAATTGTAATAATCAAATCAAATTTGTCAATATGTCACATAATACGAGAATATTTTTTACCCTCTATGCACATAGTTATTAAATAATAACGTAATATTTGTATAGCGCAGTTTTGTGTCATTTCACTTCAAGTGCGCTTAACTATAATAAATTTAAAAATAATCCTACAGTGTTCCTTACGAGATCATTACAAAATATTTATAAAATAATACCTATGAAATAAAGAACATACAGTATTTACAAAACAATGACAAGAGAACAAAGATTAACAAAATAGTGCTGTTATAGCACAGAGGAAAATAATAATATAGAAAAACAGTGTTATTGTAGCACAGGGCAAAACAAGAACTTTTAAACTAAAATATAATACACTAACTTCTTACAAAAAATTCAGATATTAAACATAAAAGTACAATTAGGAGGAAACCGAAACCAAACGATTACCGGATACTTGAGAACATGACTTATTACTTGTATTGAAAAGATGTTAGGATTCATGAAAGGTACGATTTTTTAAATAATTTTGTTTTTAAAGCCCGTTTAAATTCTGCCAAATTCTGGATATTAGTAAGAGCTGAGGGAAGTTTATTCCAAATGAGAGGGCCAGTTACACGAAAAGAGCGATCATAGTAAACGGCTCGATTTGACCTAGAAAGTTCGATTAAATGATTAGTAACATCCAGATCTGCTGACCTTAGAGTAAGCTGTCTCTCGCATAAGTTTTGTCGGACACATAGTTCCGATATATAGGCTGGCGCCATTCCTTGCAAAAATTCTGATGAAAGATTGAATTGAAGATTTAAGTCCCTCAGGCCTCGGACCTATCTTGTCAGAAGTTCAATAAAATTTGCAATAAAATCCAAATAAATTGAATATTTCCGAACGCATCTGAAAATTAAAAACCGTTTTTGAAGGGTGATGATACACTCTAAAATTTTGATATTTGAAATAAACATGTAATTTTTAAATACAAACATATCCAAATTTTGTTAGACACATGTATTATAAACGTTATCGTCAGCTCACTTTTTTGTCGTTTCATTTAAATATATATATTTTTTCAAATTGCCGTTGGAAACATTGGTTCCATTAATATTTTAATTATTTTGTGGTTAATTTTTAGATTAAAATATAAAGTGTTCGATGTTCTCCCTTTAACATCGTTTAAAACATATTTCTAACCATAATAGTATGGGAGACACAACGTTTTTTAAGAGACCTTCATGAGTTGTTTCGAAAAGCGAAAAAATTAGCCTGAAGGGTAAATATAGAAGCCGACAAAAATAGCTAATGGACAGATATATACATTCCTTATATGTATAGACAAAGAGGGTTGTTTATCTGCTGCAGGTAATAAATACACTGATATTAATAATAATGTCTTATCGAATTTCGGAATTGTTCCAAAGTATTTCAAAAGTCCCATATATTTCTTACTAGCTTTTGTATTAGGGGGGTTGCACTCCGCCTCCTCCACCTTCCCTCTCGCCACTCCACTCTCCCCATACCCCCCCCCCCACCCCCATCCCCCTCCCCTTTCCATACCCCTCCCCCTCACCCCCGCCCTTTCTTCCCTCTCCCCTCTACCTCCATCCTCCTCCCCCTCCCCCCACCCTCCTCCACCATCCGCCCTTTCTTCCCTCCCCTTTCTTCGTCCCCCAAACCCCTCCACCCTCCTTCCCCTCCACCTCAGGCAACAATTTTTTGCTTTTCATCTGACGTTTGCAATAACTCAATTTTGTTAGGGACAGAAAACGTATGATAAATAATTTCATAACGCCACAGCTTATTCATTACACCAGAGCTTACCAATATATATATAGCCTATATTACTCGCAAATAATGTAGCTTTCTATTAGTGAAAGAATTTTTAAAATCCATTCGGTATTTATTGCGTGAAAGAGTAACAAACATCCATCCATACAAACATTCGCATTTATAATATTAGTAAGATAAGATTTTCGAAGATGTCGTAAAAACAAATACATACCATTTTAGAAACAAGATAAAATTATTTGCTTGTCTCATCCCAATTGGGAATGCTGTAGACGCACTGGCTTTAGGCGGTTCAGAGCATTTGGAAAAAGCGTGATATTCACAAAAAAACATATTAAAATTAACCACATCGGTAATCCACCCGTCTAACATCCGCGGCCAAATATGTCGCCAGCATAAGTTAGAAAATGTGGAAAATTTGTGTAAAAAAAAATACGACAAAAGTTTGTTAATTACTAACACGGGTTAGAACAACACCGCAGCCAAAGGTTAAAGGATGAAAACTTTGTCCATCCCTAACGAAAAAGGGTTTGTTTAGTTTAATAATATCGTAATACTTTTATTTGCTTAATGTATGATTCGCTGTGTGTGGAACTCTTTTAAATTGTTTTAAAAATAATTTTAACAGTGGAGACGTATTTATTTCTTCAGTAATCGCAAATTCACTTTGTGGCGTAGATAAGCTAACATATTAACGATTGTAACTGTTCGTTCCAGAATGCGATTTGTTCTATTTAATCATAATTAGTTCGTAATGCATGTTATTTTAGTTACACGGAGTTTCTCTTTTTCAAATATGCAAACAAAATATTATCCCACGGTTTCTTTAAGTAAGGTCCCAACCTTGAGAAATAATATGTATTCTGGCTGGTATCATATAAATGCATTGCTTTGCAAAGATTTGGAAGAAAGTGTTTATTATTTAAATGGTTTTATTTTTAAGTACGTATTTGCACATTTCAAATAGGACCCTCAAATAGCACCTATAGCTATTTATGGCAGCCCCAAAGGGAAAGTGTTTGCTGTCGGCCTTTTATGGCCCAACCTATGAGGAACTTTTATTATAGTAATATTTGCAATATTTGTTTGTCCTTAAGTGTTTTAGATGTGATTTTATTGGTGGCCCTTTTCGGCGACTTTTGAGCAATTGTTTTATTGCTAGATTTTAAAATCCAGTTGTGGGAACCGCTGAAATATTCTGTTCCCACAGTTAATGTACCATATTAATTATTTGTATTTGTATGTTTTTCTTTAAATATGGTGACGTGTTCGACGTGGTGTGGAACTGGAAGGTACACGAGGTGTATCTTCAATTGAGCAGAGGGAAAATAGGCCCTTTGCGTCAGTATCGTTGTTTAGATTGAACTGGGTGGTACATGTTGTACCTACAGTTCATTATTGTAAAAAACTGATAAAGATATCGAAGTAGAGACTTCGATATTTGTCAGTGTGGTGTGATCGTGAAGATCAACCGATCAAAGGGTAAATAGACCCTTTTGTAATAATTGTATTTTTATTGCATTTAATAAATTGTGTTAAAGAAGAAGAAGTGTTTTCCTGCAAACTCCATTCTGTTGTGCTCTCGTACCAAGATAGATAAGAAACAGTAACTTTTTATGTAGAGAAAACTTCTAGAAATTTCATATGTTTTTTTTTTAATTATCCTTTTTTTATTCCAGTTAAAGGAAAATCATATTTTCAATCATTTAACTAGAAATAATTATACACATTAAGATAAAATACACATTTCAATACAGCGCTATTCTATTTCATTATTTTGTTTATCAAGAATAAATATTAATATATATTTTTTTAAATTTGCCCAGCTTCTTTTCGTTTTTAATATCATTTGGGAGGCAATTATATAAGTTGCCCCCCTCGTAACCAATGGATTGTTTACCATAGTTAGTGTGGATGGTGTTTAAATGTATGTTATCGTGTTGTCGTGTAAAGTGTTTATGTACTTGAGAGGTTTTAATGAATTCTGTGTTTGGGTGTACGAGATTATTTTGTATATAAGGAGACATGTATTGTATTCATAAAGTTTTATTAATGTTTATAGTTTTGTTTCCATATATAATTTTGTATTACCTGTAATTCATTTATGTATGTTTTTATATTAACTCCACACAGGAGGCCCTGTTGAAAATAATTTCCCTCAGGGACTATGTAATCTGAGAAGCCGTGTGGAGGATCTTTTTGATGAGAGGAAGATATGAACAGTAGTCTTGAAGAGACCCATGTTGCAGGAAGGAGGAAAAACCAATGCCTACAAATCGTTTCACAGCCGGGCTGTTGAACACAAGAACGTGTTGAAAAAGCGACCCGTTCTACCGATAAAACAAGGATAACGTTCCCACCCGACGCGACGTCTGTGCTCTAAAGATTGCAATCCGTTTGTAAAATTAAGAGAATCTATAAAACGGATAGCCCGTTTCTGCACAGAGTCTAGTTTTTTTAGATCTTTATTTCTTATTTATTTATTTATTTAAACGCCCGTAGGGCTTTTACAAAGAATGCAGTACATGTTTTTTTATAATTACAGCGAAAATAATGAGTTTACAAAATACAGGTAACATAATGTTAAAAACGAAATGTAAGTTGCATAGAATATAAGCGTTAACAAAATACAGGTAAAATAAAATATAAGAATAAAATATAGAAAAAATAAAATATATGTAGATCTATAATACTATAGTTAAGGAGCACCTAAGGTGTTTGAATAATAGTAATTATTCTGAATTTGCCAACCACATTTTGGAAACAAAATTTTTTTTTGTTATAAATAAATAAATCGATAAAAGTTTTTCGTACAAACACAATGGGTTTACGGTTGGATAACGTAGAAATTCGAAAAAGTGTTAATAGCCAATTAAATTTTTATTTGAACTAATTAATCACCACTGAATAATATTTTGTTGTCTGAAGGTACTTATTTGTACATGCTTGTTTGTCTGTTGTTATTTTGTTTTTAAATTTTTATTTGAACCTGATTGATTTAAAACATTTTGATAATTTTAATTAAATAAGGGATTTATACAAGGATAATTATTGTTATCACTCATATTTATTTGATTATTTATTGTCTCGCAAACAGAATACATCCCGTAATTATTACAGTAATGAAATACATTTTCAACATGGTTGTAGCTATGATTGCAATTATAGGTAAGCACACTATACGTTACAATATTCTTTGTGCTAGGATGCGTTTAAATTATAAGCAAATACAACATACAACAAATGCATATATTACAGAAGTCAATGCATAAGTTCAAAATATAATAATTGTACGGTGGTTTTAAGTGAGGAAATCATCAAGCATATGCGAGTTTAAGTTCTTTCTTCGGAAGGAAGTGATTAAATGTTTATGATTTATTCTTGACGTTGGTTTTAAAAAAAAATTGCATATCTACAATAAGCATAGATCCAAAAGTTTTGAGGGTTTGCTTGTGAATTTAGCATAGAAACTGAAAAAAATCTCTGCCTTCCAACTTCCATTTGCTTTCAAAACAGTACTATTTTAAACTACCTCGGGAAGCATTTATTGGTTATTTAACAGGACTGCCTGGTTTCATGTGGTGAGGTTTGTATAGATCTTGGTGGCGGGTTAGATCGGAAGAGAATGGTTGAGGGAGACCTTTTGGACTCTCTCGGATCGTCGCCTTGCACCGTAGCAACATGGATAGATTCATACGTCCGTCACTTCTGGACACACTGACCCTCAGATTCCTTGGGCTAACAATTTCTTCAAATATCGATACTCAAAATGAAATCCCTTTTATAAATGCACAATCTATCGATGAACAAAGCTATCGATGTTGACCAATTCTCTTCTGCTGGATTCCAAGTATTTTAGCCACTGATGCGCTTTTTGCCACAATATGGCACTATTTGAAATACCTCGGATTGCTTTGCTGCCAATTTTGGCAAATTTTTCCTTATTTGTAAGTAATTAAGTAGAAGTTTACGATTTTATTAAATTTTTTTTATAAATCTTACGAATATGTGATAGTCAAATAAAGATAGGAGAATTCATTGGCTATATAGCACTATAATCAGTTTGAATGTCTCCATATTAAAAATCGGAGGTATGGTTTTTTTAATGTGGGAGGAAAATATTCAATATGGTCACCACAAAATTCTCGAGCAATCGGAGAAAAAAGTTTTAAATTGCGCTGTCGCCCCAGTGGCTAAGGGTTGTTAGAATAGAAGATGGGTTTGATATATGTACCCCCTCTACTACCCCTCTCCTCTCCCCCTTCCCGTTGCCTTAAAGCCTTGTTAAGTGATTAGATTCGAAGCTTATGGTTCAATAGGTCTTTTTGTTATGTAATTCTCCGATCAATATAATATGTAACACGAAAAGTATCAATTCGGAAAACAGGCAGTGGTTTTGCCTTATTTAAAAACACACCAGAGAGTGGAAAGAAGAAGGTCGGGATCACTCAAAATAGATGCATAAGAAAAATTACAAACTCAGCTCGTCTAGATTCATGTAGACCTAGGTTTAAAAATCTGAAAATTCTGACAGTCACAGACATATATATATATATATATATATATATATATAATGGAGGTATGCATGTTAGTACGATCATCTACAGACAAGTTCCCACACAAAAAAACTCAACACATAAATACGCTACAAGGTTCACAGAAAACTTATTAATACCAAAAGCAAAGAAAAAAAAATTCCAAAAAGGACCATATTACATGGCCATTAAAGTATATAACAACTAACTAACTAACTAACTAACCATCACGCCGTTTCCCCGCAGGGGTAGGCAGAGAGGACGGACCGCCAAACAACTCGGTCTTGGCACACACTCTTTGCCTCACTCACATTCATACATCGTCTCATACATTCCCTTCTATTATTCTAACTTTTGACATGGTTCGACTCAAGTATCTGATTTACTTGATCGTGCCATGTCTTCCTCGGACGTTCACGACTTCTTCTACCATTCACATTTGCGTCGTATATTCTTCTTACACTGCTTTCTTCGTTCATTCGCTCTACATGCCCAAACCATCTAAGGGTCCCTTTCTTAATCTTACTCATTATACATACATCAGCCTTACATTCTTTGCGGATATCCACATTTCTCACACGATCATACATTGTTTTATCACACATACGCCTCAAGGATCTCATTTCAACAGCATTCAGTTTACTTTCATCCTTCCTCTACCAATTCCATGCCTCACTGCCATACATCAGGGTAGGTACCAGGACTCCATTGTGGACTGCTAGCTTCGCTTCTTTTGACAGTTTTTTATTAGCGCCAACGGCATTCAGTCCTCCATTAATGGAGTTACCAGCATTCACCCTTCTATATAACAACCTTTTACATAACATTAAATAAATACAAGATACACACAAATTCAAATCGTCATTACCTTGAAAATAAATGTCATTTCACCTTAAGTGAATACTTCACATAAATTTTTTATTTTTATTTATTTAATTATTTTCATATTAAATTAGGTTATAATAATGACGTGTTGCCCATCTCACTAGGTGTGAAACACCTGTGTTGAGATGGCAATTTACAGAGTGGTTATAATCTATGATTTTGTTTTATTAATATTATGAACATGACAGCTTGATATAAAATCTTTTTTTTTTCTAAGTAAATATACAATTCAAGTATGTTATATATAACATACAGTAGGTACATGGATACATATTTACAAACAGTAGGCCTAAAGGTAAGAATGTTATTGAATGAAACACCTTTTTTTTGTAATTTTATAGGTATATTTGTATTGTCTTATTTGTATAAACATTATAATAAAACATGTATGTGGTTAGCTGGAAGAATTGGGGTCTACCCATAAGCTACACCTTTTGTATTTTTTATTTGTACAATAAATATTTTTTGATTTGATTTGATTTGATGTAGCTTGCTATTTAGACTTGTTCAATAATTAAGTTTAAAGTGATTTTAAGTAAGTATTAAGATAGTACCTACTCGTGAAATCACATGTTCAACCAATTATAGTACATCCTCCCTAAACAGAAGAAATTCTCAATAAGTAAGGAAGAATTTATTACTTAGATAATAAATTTTAATTTGGGAGGCGGATATGGGTACCGTCGCTCCAGGAATCATTTGTTGGAAAACCAAAACCGCTGTCATATTATAAGTCACCCCAAGTGATTCACTACGTTTAGTGATTGAGCAGGGATGCCCAATTCATCTTGTTAGTTTTGTCAGGATCTTGGCGGCAAATGCGTCTGCCCACATGCGTGGTAGGCTGGATAGGTAGAGCCTGGTTTGAGGGATATCTTTTTTTTCTCCAACAGGACTCTCTCAGAATACCACGGTGGGAGGGATGGATTCGTGCATCCAGGACACACTGACCCCTTGTTTTTCTACCCACCCCTTATACTATGTCCTTCTTAGAACTTCCTCTCGTTCCTTTCCATAAAAAGACCGTCCACCCAGCACCCCCAAAGACGGCACAGGTCTTGAGGGGAATTATTTTTCTGAGATAATATTTAAAAAAACAATATTTTTCTTAAAGATTTTCTGTTTCTATCAATAATTATTAATCTTATTCATGCAACTATATGACATCTTATTACAATGACAATTATTTAAAAAAATATACGTAAAATTGTTAACTTCTCAAACAAAAAAAATTTAAAAAAATAACGAGCTAAATTCAACGATGTTCTGAATAGGTATTTCAATTTTGCATGTAAATAAATCTATACAAACTATCATATAAAAGTACTAGTAGACCCGACCACACGTTGCGTGGCTAACGAGACACAACGGCACTCCATTACCCAAACTTTATAACCAACGCCATCTGTTAAATCAAATTCACACGGCCCGCATGCCAGCACGCTGCACGCTGTCCAATGCCCGCTTGCCAACCCACTCCCTTTATTTATATATTTCAACCAATTTACACAAAACCTTGACAAAAACTTTCCTCGTGAATCACCAATGATCTATAAATCCGTTGCGTAGTTTAAAAGATCTATGCGCACAGACAGCGGGAGCGACTTCATTTTATACTATGTAAAGATGTGTTTGCTCGCCCAACCCAGAACTAAAGATAGGTATATATTCCGTTCTGCCACGAGGTTCCTGAAAAAAAACAAATGGATAATTTCTATAGCATCATTTTTGTGAAATAATCATCTCAATGGTCTAATGATGGTCTTCATTCACATCGTTACGATGAAATAAATACGAGCCTTATCGTATATTTCTTCAAATAAGTTATATTTCTACCTTTCTTTTTACATATATTAATCCCATACAAAACGTATAATACCCAAGGGGCCATTTTCTCTCGCAACAAATTCGCCACTCCAGCTATATAATCTATTGTGTACATTCGAATAGATACAGGGGAATAGAGGCCTTATCTGCTTTTGAAGCGGTTCCGACCAAAGGAATCTTCCCTAAGCTGCGAGAAATAGAAAACCACATTTTCACGGAGGTGTACCTACAAACTACAGGGAGGTTAGAAATATTATAACGTTATTTTATGTACCTCCATAAATTACAGGGTGGGTTAAAGTGTTTTGTGCTATGAAGTTATTATCATAACAAGCTTTCGTTTTGTTTCCATTTTTGTTGTGAGACCACAAACATAAGAGTTGTGTTTTTGTTTTTGTTTTAAAGAAAGACAAACATTCCTGGGTTGGAGGTTGCTCAAACACTTTCCCACGGTGTTCTAAGGAAACATATGGTTTCCTCCTTCACCGTACACCTCAGGACTCTAATTTTTTTTTTATAAAGAAGCTACTTTTTATTTAAAATGATTCTAGACCTCCAATGTCCGGGCATACATTGTTAGCAGGCAGTATGCGAGTGCGTACATGTTGTTAGTTATTTATTTCACAGTATCACGTCTCATCTCCGCCACTTGATGTAGCTGAAATAAAAGTTTATTATTATCTAAGAAGAAAAGTTAATAGAATAAAGAAGAAAAAATAATTCATATTGGATGAGATTGTTTGACTTAACCAAAGCAGCTGAGCTGCAGTCGTCCGGCGGTCCCGTCGAGAATAAGCGGAGCCTTCAGTCCAGTTGCAAGCGAGACTCGGTGTCTGCGCCCCTAAGCCGGCTTCCCGGGTTACGAATAATTCGACAGTATTTGAAAATCTTCTACTACTTCCACAGTAAGCTGAAAATGTTGCTTGTGTCGTAATGGAGGACTTAGCCAGGGCAGGAAAGAGCAGCATTCCCACCAAGCGCACGTACTCTAAAGATTGCAATCCGCTTGTTAAGACAGGAGAATCTATCAAACGGACCTCCCGTTTTTGCACAGAGTCGAGGGCTGTTTTCAGGTATTTTGGGACTCCAAACCAGAGGTGGCTGCCAAATTCAACCGCTTTAAATTTTTTTTAAACATTCTAATAATTTGCACGATTGACTACAAAATTAGATATTATTTTTAAATGAGTTATTTAAAAAAAAAATTATAATATTTAATATCGTCAAAGAAAAAAACTTACCCAAACCGTGAAGTTGTACCATATAAGTCGCTGAAAACCTTTGGGTAGAGGGCTACGAATCACCGCACAGAGAGGATATTATACTATATCATTATATTGTAGGCTAAATCCTAAATCTATGAGAGAATGAAAATGAAATAAACTATGTTTTGTCCTTTTTTGATGTTGCTATTTTTCGTTTCATCGAGTTTCAAATCACAGGGAGATGTGTCTCCCTGATGATGGACACTGTTACGCTCTCCGAAAAATTAGCTAAAGAAGGAGGTAGCGCAACACGGCATAACACCCCAAAAACAAATAACGAAAATACTTTTAGCCGTGAAAATCTAAAAACATGACCGTGCTTACTATTGATTTTAAAGAAAACTGAAGTAGCGAATTTTCGTTAGAAACTTCCCTTTTTTGAGTACGTTGTACGCTTTCCCTTCGAAAATATACAATTTTTGTTTCAGTTATCAAAATCGGCATTTTTGAATAACCCCCTTTGGATGTAGGACATCGTATTACGACATAGATGTGTTCTGAAATCCGTTCAAATAATGTAGTTTTCAATGGTAGCTTGCTTAGGACATTTAGATAGGCGGGCAGAAGATATTCTCAAGAGTTGCATTTAATAGTACTTGTTCAAAATTGAAAACCTGTTCTCAGGGATATTGCCATTTTATGACCCATTTGAATAGCCGGTATGCTTGCTAGAATGGCCGAGTATTTGTAAAATTGTTAAATGTAGAATAAAACGTTAAATTGATGGTAAAAAAAATTGGAATGGTATGGAATTATGTACCTATATACACATATTTTTGTCAAATTCGATAGATTGCATGTAACTCAACCTAAGCTGTATTCCGGCAAACACAAAAATATTAGACATAATATATGTTGGGTTTTGAAATGAGAATATTCTTAGTTCCTACCGGGACCTCTCCTAACCATCACTTTGCTCGCAAAGTATTTGAAAATTGGAACAATGGTAAGAAAAATAGTGCAAAATCGAGTGCTTTCGTTTTTAAACGAAAAAAGATTTGGAACTATCTTGGAAGCAAAGTGTTGGCGTTTTTCGTGTACACAATCTCGTTTTGTAAGTAAAAAGAAGGAAATTGACCATCTTGGAAATCCATGATATAGTTAAGTTGTGTCGATAATTACCTTGAGGTATCGCGGTGTGGAATTATATAACTGTATTTTGGTTGTGTCGTGGGCTTCTTCGCAGAGATACAGTGGTAAGTGATTGGTCACCCTTTTTCCTTGCATACCTTGTTTTTCCTACACATATTATCATCCAATTCCGCTTCGTTTCGTTGTTAATTTTTACGGTCCATTAAAATTGCCTTCTACGGTTTTCTAAAGAGGAAAGATTTAAAGTTTGTTGAATTTCATCAAATGAGTACTCGCCTACCGACATTCAAGAAATTCCTTGTAAGATTCAATGTTGTACTGATTCAATATTATGTAAGAGATGGGAAGAGAAAGGTTTGGAGATAACTGGCTATTATGAGCACTGCTTCACCAATGCGTTACTAAGAAATTGTAAGGGAACTTTCGTAAAATAAAACCCAGAGGTATTTTACAAAAGCCATATTCTTTGTAACCGTTCGGTACATATTTTCCCTTTTCAGCGAAAAACGTATTTATTTTCAGTAGAAGAGATCTTCTGTTGAGATTTATATAATATATTATTTTTTGTAGATAGTTTTGGCCACAGGTTATTTCGTATTCACAAAATATTGAATAGATAGAGAAAATATTTTTATTTCGATGTTTATTCATTCATGCGTGGTCCCTGAGACCGAGTCTCGGCTGATATTAAAATAAAAAAAATTCAAACCATATTTTTTTAAGAATGATTTCCGACTGTCTAAGAAGTGATTTTTATTTTATGATACATTTTGAAGACAATTTTTGTCTCATATGAGGTGGTTTGTAAATTTTCGTAGAAATATCATTGGGACTATACAACAGAACAGCATAGACCCATCGTCGCCTCAGTTCTTAATTGTCCAAACGACCATTTTAGTTTTTGTTCAATCCCGACATTAAAACTAAAAATAAAGCATAAAAAATAATAGTTTACTACTTAACTAAGAATTATTTAAACTTATCAAACCTTTACGTTTACGGAAATAGCTTTATCTTAAACACCTATCATAATTTTCATTGAAATAATGAAAGAAAACTTTCTCCTCCTACATAATTTTTAAATGGTCGATTGGACAATTAAGAACTGAGGCGACGCCATGGTAGCTAAGGACCCATGCTTTTGGAAGGAGGAAACATAGAGGCCGGCAAATCGTTCCACAGCCGAGCAATTGTACAAAAAAACGAATCATAGAATCAACCCGTTCTCCTGAGACAAATGTCAACCGTTTTCAAATAACGGGCACGCTTGACATGTTTCCCGACTTTGCACTGGTGTCAAAGGGATTAGTGACACTAGTCTCTTGGAGCATCTTGCAAGGACATCATTCCCATAATTTGAGCTCTAAATATTGCAATCAGTTTTTTGATAGGGGTATATCACTCAAATGCAATGGAGTCAAGGGTTTTTTCAAGTTATTGAGGCTCCAGACCAGATGTGATTGCCAACTGTAACATATAAATGGTCAGCAATAATTGTGATACTATCTGTAGTATCTGCGGACCCTGTACATCACGCCCAGTTTCTGAGAGGCTAACTTAACTCTTGCTTCGATGGAGCCCCCGTACCCGAACTGGTCACTTAAGTTTTTTATTTTTTTATTTATTTAAGCGACTATATAAAATAATTCCATAAGTATTCAAAATATAATGGTTATGTAAGGTAAATATATTGTATTTCTTAGTCCTCCTCACTAGGGGTTCCTGTGCCGAGGTGGACTAAAATTGTTTAATTGTATGTAGTTTATTTGTCTTCTGCGTCGTTTTCGTTGACCTCTTTCAGCCATATTTTCATTCTTGATTTATGCCAGTACCTGAACCCACCTCCCAAAATGAGGTATTGGATACACAAACATACATTACGAGAGATGGGAAGGCTGATACCGATATTGAAAGAAGGGTTAATGCCGGTCACTCTATTAATGGAGGACTGAATGCGGTTTTTTTTTTTTTTACAGTTAATACTGCACAAGAATCTCAACTGCTCCCGTCTGGAGCCAGTGAGACTATGGCATCCCCAATTAGGGTATGTTGTGAGGCTGAAAGGTAGTGGGGAGGGGAAGGAGGTGGGGAATAGGAAGGTTGGGAAGTACCTGGCTATTCAGATCTGGTCACTAAACACGGCTAAAGCCATTTTCAAGCAACGTTAACGGTTGGCGCTAATAAAAAAAAAACTGTCAAAAGAAGCGAACCTAGCAGTCCACAATGTCCTGGTACCTACCCTGATGTATGGCATTGAGGCATGGAACTGGCGGAGGAAGTATGAAAGTACACTGAATGCTGTTGAAATGAGATCCCTGAGGTGTATGTGTGGTAAAACAATGTATGATCGTGTGAGAAATGTGGATATTCGCAAAAAATGTTAGGCTGATGTAAGCATAATGAGTACGATTAAGAAAGGAACCCTCAGATGGTTTGGGCATGTAGAGCAAATGATTGAAGAAAGTAGTGAAAGAAGAATATACGACGCAAATGTGAATGGTAGAAGAAGTCGGGCACGCCCGAGAAAGACATGGCACGATCAAGTGAATCAGATACTTGAGTCGGGCCATGTCAAAAGTCCAATAATAGAATAGAATGTATGAGACGATGTGTGAGTGTGAGTGAGGCAAAGAGTGTGTGCCAAGACCGAGTTGTTTGGCGGTCCTCCTCTCTGCCTACCCCTGCAGGAAACGCTGTCATAGTTAATTAGTTAAATACGAGAAAAAGATGCGTAGTCGGGTTAGTAAAACAAGTAAAATACAAATTAGTCACTTTAACGAAATTTGTCTAATTACTTTTTTAACGTCTTTCATCGTAGTTTTAAGAAACAACAAAGTAAGGGGTATTTTGAGACATCTTGAAAATTCTATCAACTTTTAAATTTTGCATGTTAAAATATTATTTTCCGACAAGAAACGACACTAAACCCAGCACAGTAATTAATATCTCGAGACTTAAAAAACATTTTATGAGGCCATAAAACAACATCTTAAGCGGAAATTAATTAAGAATTCTTGGCTAATTTCATGCAAGCTTCAACAATTAATTTCAATAACACGCACTTCGGTGGAATTTAAGTCACCGTTAATAATAAGACTAATATCACAAATGTTCGTCTCAAATCGGCTTCATGAGATGATTTATGTGATGAGAGAATGTTGTTATATAAGAGAAATGAGAAGAGGGATTGGATTATAATAAAGAAAGGAGTTGTATTGATGTATGATATATTTTGTGGTGTAATGATTGGAAGTTGTGGGTTAAAATTTCTGAAAGAGCAAAACAAATTAGTTGAATGAAATGAAATTAGTGCAAATGGTACTAATAATATCATGGAGATAATCAAGATCGAACTAAGACTGAGTAATCATGAAGATGAGGAAATTATTAAGATTATAAATCCAGGATAAGTATAAAAATACCAAGGAGATAAAAAAGATCAAAATTAGACTAAGTTATCATTTGGAATCCTTACTACAGTGTGCATGAGAATTCCCTTGAGCGAGTCCAACATAAATTTTTACGCTATATTAATTTTAAATTGGGAATATTCATCGAAAACATTAATTACCCCTTTCTGTTACAATTATTGGGACTCGATACATTAAAAGAAAGAAGAATTTGTTCAGACCTATTTTATTTATTTAAAATCGTTACCAACCTGTTGAACTCCCCTGAACTTCTTTCGTTAATATGTTTCCATGTACCTAGTCGATCAGTTCGTTTCAAATTAACTTATCATTGCAACAATACAGGATCTAATGCTGAACTCAATTCTATAATGAATCGCCTGCATGTACTTGGAAATAAATATGTTTTGGATGAATCTATAAACATTGCTAGTTTAACCTCATACAAACACTACTTAATTAAAACTGTCTGTCAGCGCTTTTCAGCTTGATTATAATCAAATACAGTTTTAAAGTATTAATTTCTTAATACATATTGTCTGGGATTTATAATATGTTGTATTGTATTTATGATAACCTACTCGTTGTTTTTTTATGTTGATACTACAATTTATATTGTTCTTTTTTATGTATTTTATATTTATATTTTTTTTTATATTTTTATTTTTTTTTATCTATGTATATTCTGTATTCATATGTAAAATAATTGTAATATTTTTGTAAAAGCCGCTTTAATCGGCGTTAATAATAATAAATAAATAAAAAGATGAGAAAATTATAATATTTTTAAAATTAGGATAAGTATAAAAATATCAAGAAGATTAAAATATGACTAAGTAATCAAGAAATTGAGATAATTTTAATAATTATGAATACAGGATAAGTTAAAAAAATACCATGGAAGTAAACAAGTTTAATAACAAGATTAAAATATGACAAAGTAAACATGATGCAAAAAAAATTATAACAATATTATAAAGACAGCATAAGTATAAAAATGCCACAAAGATTAACAAGTTTAAAAACAACATCAAAATCAGGCAAATTAAACAAAAAGATGAGAAAATTATGAAGACAGTATAAGTATAAAAATACCATGGCGATAAAGAACATTAAAATATGGCTATGTAAACATGACGACGAGGAAAATTATTAAAAAAATTAACGGCAGCATAAGTATAAAAATACCATGGAGATAAAAAAAAGTGTAAATAAAAACATCGAAATGGGACAAATTGAAAATAAAGATGAGGGAATTATAAAAATTATGTTTGACGCCAACACAACCCGAAAGGCACGCCTCGGAACAGAAATCCCTAGTGAGGACTCTGAATAAAAATAACTTCTAAACTTTAATTAGAAATGGAGCAGAGGAAGTCAAATTGCTACTTCCTAAGATCTTACAAGTCTTCTGAAGCCATCACTGTGACAGCTAGGGATGGCAGAGAAGTTAAAGTCAGGGTTCGGGGTCTGATGGTGGGGGGTAGAAGCGCTGGGTGACGAAGGGTGGAACTGATTGAAAAACCACTGGAAGGTTAAATGGATTCTAAATTTGGGCGATACGTGGGTTGGCTTATTTAAAGGCTGGGGTGTGCCTGTGAAGAATAAAAGTCATAGCATGAAAAGTAAAAATAAATTTATTATTTTAATCACGTCTGAAATCCTTTGGGGTTTTATTGTGACACAACAGACCTCTCGTGGGTGACTTAAATCAAGTACATAATTTATATATCTTTAGTTAGATCACGTCTTTCTGAGCTCTTATGAATATTTGAGTATTTTTTTAATTGTTAAAACATTATTTTATGTATAACTAACTAACTAAACTGACTAACGCAGGCAGAGAGAAAGGAAATCCGAAAAAATAGGTCTTTCCATTCATACATCGTCCCACACATATCTTATTGACTCATGACGTGGCCCCACCGAATTTGTTCGGATACTATTTCAGTTCATTTAAATCTGTTAATCGACACATCTCAAGTTTCTCTTACTATATCTATTGTTAATAGTTGCAATATTATTATTCACCTACTCAAATGATAACATTGATAACATAATTGAGTATGAATTCACTCACCAAACACAAGAGCCTTGTCTCTTTATGGTGAGGAAAAGCTTTTATTACAATAATATTACAAATCTGTTTAACATGTAAAAAAAATGTATAATTATTGTAAAAACAAACAAATATTAAATAAATAAAAAAATAAAAAAAAGGTTATATATAAGGGGATATAGGGTATATTAGTATGTAGCACCAACTTCGCCGAAACGAACTGAATAAGTAGAATAGTTTCACCATGATAAGATCCTTAACTTACACTTTTACGGAGGACGTGTCTTAAAACCATGTGTAACGGCCGCTGTTCCCAACTTTTTAATCGTTATCTAAGTTTAAATCTTAGTTTTTGCTAAGCCAAGCGATTTTTAAGCATTTTGTAGGGAACGTTCGATTCGCGTTGTTCCCAATCATTTTATCTTTTAAAATCTAATCTACCCATTCACAGATGGCGCCGATCAAATTATTTTAGATTTTTAATATTTTTTGCATGTTACGCTTTAAAATATTAAGATAAATTAATTGTTTGCGCCTGTACATATTTAATAAGAATATAAATGAATAGTTTTGTCGCAAATTAAAAACTTTCTATGTAAAATTAATATTAAAGAGTTCATTATTGTAGCTCTTCTTAATACACATTATTTCTTTTAAATGCCGTTATTCATTAACTGGTATTTTATATTTTTTAAACAAACGTATATTAAAAATAAAGTGACAACTTGAACGTGATGCCACAATCGGGACTTCCCATTTGATTTGGCAGATCGACGTAAGTTTTTTCTCCGTGCGACAGCAAAACAAACTTTAAAATGGAAATTTTAATTCATTTTATCTTTAATTTTATTAAAACGATAATAAAATTAACAAATGCAACACAAAAAACTGAATGGAGCGCGAATCCGTCTGTCGATTGTCAGAGTGACATTTGATCATTGATTCGCGGTATTTTTTCACTCTGTGGACATAAGTGTATGAGTGTCCGTTAGAGGCACATCATTGGCTGGACGACAGTGCACGTGTTCAAACCTTGTCTAAACGGTCACATTTGGCGCGTGCGAAGCCGGGGGCAAAAGCTAGTTTAAAAAATATATTTATACTGGTATTTTTTTTTACATTAGGTACCATCCGAGTTTAATACCACATTACCACCATCCATATCATCCGAGATTAATTTGAGCATCTATTAGCTGCACCACGAAACGTAAGTTTGAAGATCGATGATGTTTTAAAATTTGCGGAAGAAAAGATATCTACAGGATACAAGTGACAAACGATAATCCACAGCAGTGGATGTGGATGCAATATTTTTTTAATAATTCATACAAATTGGTGACCGAAAAAGTATATTGACTACCACGAAGGCGGCTATCTTGCATTACCACAGCCGTTCTGCATCTGGAATCTGGACGACTGCAGCTTGCATCTGGCTTTATTAATTTTTCAAAATTGGTACCCTTAAAAAAATAATGTAGGTATAAAATTTGAGTGCGGTTAATATGAACATTCTTTACCCGAGGATTGATGGTAAAAGAATCAACTCTACACAAAAACCAGAGGCCATACCAAACTCCGTTGGGAAAGATGGGTTAAAACGTACAAAGGGTAACGCGTTCATTAATTTGATAATCTCGTTAATGAAAATTGTAAATAGTAATGGTCCTAGATATTATTAATCTGCATAGATTTGTTTAATCATTTGAACCTATAACCTGTACTGTATAATAAAATATGTACTTAACAATACTACTATAATAGTACCAATATTGTAGAACTAATGATAACTCATATAATTATAATACAAAATATTTGCCCGTGTGTCTCGTTTTACCCGCCTTTACCCTTTCCTGTGCATAGTGATGTGAAAGCAGTATTCGGCGAAGAAATTAATTCGCTGCCCGCCCATACATCTATGACATTCATACGCATACATTATTTAATTGTCTATCTTTTTCACACAGGAATAAACTTTTTAATTTAGGAATTATTCTGAAAACTGCTAAAAACAAAAGAGTGTTGCGTACTTTCCACATTATATTGTGAGTATGTGAGACTATGGCGAGTCTATTTAAAATATATAAAGTCATTGCATATTACGTATTTTTGAAAACATATAAACCGAACATTCTCTGAGGGAGAAAACAAAGAAAACATTATTTTTTTGTTTACAAAACAATATCACACAATATGAACGCATTCCCTTTTCGAAATGAAACCCAATTATTTTATTACAATTAAATTTGCGAACACGAAAGGAAAAACAAATACGCTGACTTCAAGAACACTTTTTAAGATTAGCTTTGAAACTTGGGGGAATACTCGAAATAAATCTCGATTTTTTTTGCAAAATAGCCGAAAACACACATCAAAGTACTTACATAATAATGTGATGAATTACTCGTATACTAACTAGGCTGGTTATTGATTATTTGAAAAATTCCCAGACTCATGTATGTATCTACTCACAGTTTTGCCCTGGAAAAAGACCATTGTTCAGAATCGAAACGTAGCTTGATGGCTTTATTCGTGTTTGGTGACTAGTTCTTAAGAGAAAACCGGGCGATGACGGTCTGCTCTTAACAATAAGTAAATTCCTATTTCATCGCCGCATTTAGCATTTCTTCCGATTTACAACATTTTTATCTTGAAAAATTTCAGTGTTTAAGTTCCTAAAACAATATGTTATTTTTGAAGACAACATCTGTGCCTTTGTAGAGCCGAAACGGTAATTATATGAAATTAGGTAGATAAAAAAATTGCGAACTATGCTCCGAAAATTATTAAAAACACATTTTGTTCTGCTATGAAAAAAATCACATTGTATCTTTAAATGCAACTTAGGCACTTGTCGAGAAATCTTTGCTCTATTTAAACGATTTGTTTTTAAATTAGCGCGCTCTTTCTTACATTCGTATTTACACATCTCCCTTTCTTCTTATTTTTGAACGGTTACTACCGTGCCTTAGATACTCGTATGTCCATAAAACATTTTCCCCAGTTTCCCCTCTGGATTTTGACACTAATGCAAATATTTTTTATTGTAACACATATCGACTACTAGCGTGTCGGTAAGTTTGCTTTTTTTTAATATAAATTACACCTAATAGGAGTGAGGAACCTCCAGAAATCGTCAAAATTGCCCAGTTTGAACGCCATCAACAGCGTTCAGTATAAACACTATGTATTTAAATAAAAAAAATTAACAAAACAAAAAACGACTTAAAAAAATGCACTAAAAAGTAAAAAAATAATTTCGTACGGTTGTTATTTTTGGAGTCGGTGTCAGCCAAGGTAACTACATACATAGGTAGTTATAGGTGAGATGTGGAGATCTTGGCTGACACCGACTCCAAATATAACAATCTTACGAAATTATTTTTTTACTTTTTAGTGCATTTTTTTAAGTCGTTTTTTGTTTTGTTAAAATTTTTGTTTATTTTTTGATTTTTAGTGACGAGCGTGCGTAAAGAAGTTTTACTTCAAAAAAAGAATCTTAGAAATCTGTTGGCGTAATATTGAGTTATTCGTCCATTTGTCGCGCACATACTTATTGCAAATTTAAGACATATATGGTTTTCTCATGGATCGCTTTGTCAGAACTGGACCAAATTAAAATGGGACCACACGAGAAGCACTAGCTTTCTAATAAAAAAAAACATCAATATCGGTTCACCCAATCGAAAGTTCTGAGGTAACAAACATAAAAAATAAAATAAAATCTTCGAATTGATAACCTCCTCCTTTTCGAAGTCGTTTAAAAAAGCAAAAAGGACTATTTTTATAAGAATTAACTGTGAAGTATCACAAATTAATGAAATAAAATATATTTGCTCACTAATTTGAACCCGCGACTTCTGGTACTATAGTCGAATGTGTACATAGACAATTTCAACCAAACAACGCAAATTCAAAATTACCAGAAAAATTCTAAATATTCCAAATTGCTCGTAATAATAAAGTTGGTTTGTAAAAGCGTGGAATTGGTGTTTGGAATAATCCTGTAATTTAAGTCAGCAGTAAACATTTTCCGATGCTAATTGAAAACAAACCGATGTGGCCTCAGAGTTCAGGGGTGAGAGTCGAGAACTGATCGATAATTGTTTATCGAGTAAATTTTATTATTTGCTTTGTTCGGAGGTTTTGCTTTTGTATTTTCAAGGAAATACACAATAGTAGTTTGTCTACGGTTATTTTCTGGGGCTGGTTTGTTGACTATTGGCAATAAAGTTGAATATTTTTAGTTCTATCTTATTATTTTTATTTTATTTATTTATTTAACGCCCAAAGGGCTTTTAAATGTTTGGTAGTACAATTAAGTCATGACAGATGATTTTTAAACAGATAAAGAAATAATAAACTTAAATAATTAAAAAATAAACTTAGATAAAAAATGTACACAAGTCATTAAAATACAGCGATTTTATAAGTTTACAAAAATACAGATTTGTTTGAGAATAGTTTTGGAATAAGTTTTATACAAGATCCACAAAATTCGCCAAGCTTATGTTAAATGTGTCATCATCACCTAAGTACTGATTTCCAATAATTTGATCTTAAGTTCACAAAAAAGAAAAACGCCGTATCATAAACCTTTGCAAATAGAAGGAAAAAACCTACAAATTTCAGATAGTGAAAAATACCTGGGACTTCATATCGATAAACACTTTTCTTTTAAACACCACATACAAAAAGTAAAAGAAAAAATTATCCCACTAATTGGTGTATTTGGCAGAATAGCCCATCTTCTACCAATACAAGTAAAGAGGGGATTATACTTTAGTTTAATTCAATCCCATCTAAATTATCTCATAGAAATATGGGGAAACACAAACATCACATATCCAAACGAAATTCAAATAATACAAAATAAAGTTATAAAAAAACTTTTTAACTATAGACCAGATACCCCCACCAAAAGAGTATACCAAGAAACTAACTTACTTAAAATTAGAAAACTTTACGAATACAACATATGCCTATTAATTCACAAAATCCAAAATGGCTTCATACACACAAATACTTCATTCATGAAAACATCACAAGTACATGACCACCACACAAGACAACATAATAAATTATATACAAATTCAGCAAAGACAGAGTGTGGTAAAAGAAACATAGGCCATGAGGGTGTACACATTTATAATCTCCTTCCCGATAGCCTGACAACCGTAAATAGAATAAATATATTTAAGAAAAAACTGTTTGCCCTCAAGATCAATGAGCAAAACCAAAATGCTCTTACTTAAGAAAAATATGTTACTTAGGTAGTAAACCATAATTATTAATATATATAATATTTTTGTTCCTATCAATGTACACTTAAGTTAACAAAGCGAAATTTGTTTTTTTTTTTTAACTTAATAAATAACTAAAAAAAAAAATTTATAGTGTAAAATCTTGTATCGGAAAGTGGGCAATGTAGTTCCGCTGATTTTTTAATTAAAAAAAATAATATTTGAGACACAAATAGGATACAATGTGTCTCCTCAAATTTGCATATTCACAGAAGCAAACATATGAAAAACAATGTAAGTATTATTTATACGTAACTTGAATAGAAATGTTAAATCGTTTATTTTGCGTCTGTCTTCTAGTGTGTGTATTTTGAGAATATTTAAAAATAAATTATATTTCTAATAGGATATTTAATTTACAAGTCTTATCTTTGTTTTGATGTCGTGAAATTTTAACAAATTCATATGAATTTTTAGTTGAAACCTACAAAGATAATCTTATTTTGATCTACTGAAGTTTAGAAGTGGATTTTTGACAAATTGTCATACTTAAAAAGTGTAAAGGTAGTTGAATAATTAGTTTAGGGATTTGTTCTTTAAATAAAACCAAAATAATTATAAAAAAATATTTTAATTAAAAAAATAACAATATTCTTTAAAACTTTTAGAAATCACCTATAAATTGTCAAGTCTTTTTTAAAATGAAAAACAATGTTTTATTTTATTTCTAAATACAGCACTGCGTCCACTACCGGCAAATAACGGTGGTTCGGCTCGGGCAACGGATTTTCCTATGTAAAGATATAGAAAAATCCGTTGCGTGCCGTGCATGCGTTGCGGCCGGCGCGGATAGATAAGCGCTCACCATAAATTTCCAAGAAGTCCGAAAGTTATACAAAAAATAATTATACATCTTTCGAACGTATGGTATATGTAGGCAAATAAGCTAACTGAGATAGACAGCGCGCTGCGTTGCGAAATAAAAATATACAGCAATACTTGTGTCTCGCTTACATCGCAAAGATGTAGATTATCTTTCTAGCGTTAAGGTAAAGCCTTGTACCTACGCCCGTTCATGTTCGACGGTTTCGTTCGATCGAACATGATGGAATGGAATTATGCTCCTCCACCCGCTCGAGCTCGAGCAGCTAATATTAGACTTGAATATTTGATCCGTTTATTTATGGTCAAAATGTTAAATTTGCTGACTTAGTATTCCACAAGCACTCTTCTATTTGATATAAATTAATAAAATTTTCAATACAATATCAAAAATAACTCCGAATAAAATGATATTCCTGTAAATGAAATCGAAGGAAAGTTTTCGTTAAACAAACAAGATGAATAATTTACTACGTTAAACAAAACGTAAAAAAAACAAGTGTGCTTTAGACCACACGACTGAAGTAAAACTTCACTATTTTATAAAAGAACATATGACATTGGGGTGACATATGACATTGGGGTGACATATGACCATGGGGAGACCTATGACCCTGGGGTGACCTACGACTATGGGGTGATCTACGACCATGGGGTGACCTACGACCTTGGAATGACCTACGACCTTGGGGTGACCTACGACCTTGGGGTGACCTACGGCCTTGAAAAAGGCTTTATGTTAAAATTTATTTTTTATCAGCAAACCTGCATTGAAAATTGCACCCCTTACCATCCCGCCATTCTACTAATTGATTGGATCGCGGGGTGCTTCCTTTGTGGGATCGGTGGGGCCGTTTTGTTAAAACAACGTTTATCAATATTGACAGTGCAATTCAAATTTTGCTGCTAAGCAAAACTTCAATCACTCTGCGATTTTAACTAGTTGCAGGAATTTTTAGCGTGGTAATCGAAAATTTTAACGAAACAAATAATGAAAATGTTTTTTTAACCAAACTACTGGTTTTGAGGAGCGTGAATTATTCTCTCCCGATCCGGCCTGCCTTGCAGCTGGTGATCAGACGTAACCGCCGACAAGACCCGGAAAAACCAAACTTAATGAACCCTGCTAAGTTACCAAGCGTAGCGAATCACTTGGGGTGGCCTAAGGCAGAGGTGTTGGTAATCCAATAAATGGTTCCCGGGGCGGCGGTACCCATACCCGCTCCCCAAATCTGGTATGAGGGGTGGGTAGGAATGTGGGGGTCACTATATCCAAGAGTGATGGAAGTATAAATTCACCCCTCCAACTACGGTGCAAGGCGGTGGGTCGAGATAGTTCTGCTGTCGAGCATAGGTCCAAAAGTCTCCCACAACCAATCCGTCTCGATCCGGCTGGCCAGGGAGTTTGTGTGTAGACGCATCCGCCGCCACGACTCGGATGATCCTCAAGTCGCCAAACCAGTGATCGATGGCAGAGGTGTTGGTTATCCAATAAATGATTCCTGGGGCGGCGGTACCCATAACCGCCAACCTTGTTGCGAAAAATTCATAAAGTGACAACGTGCAAAGCTTAAAATATTATGAATTTACCAACTTTTATTACCTGTTTAATGTGTTTAGAATTATAGCAGTTCATTACCAAAGTCCAAGCTGCCGAAATGAGGTATTTATGAGGAGTGGAAGGGGTTACGAAATGGGATCATATAAGAAACACGACGATCCGAGATGATCTAAACATTGAACCACTGCTACTCTTCATAGAAAAATCGCAATTGAGGTGGCTTGGGCCTGTACTACGAATAACTGATGACCGAATTCCGAGGAAGATACTGAGTGCAATTCCAGAGGGTATTCGTCCAGTGGGCCGCCCCAGACACAGTTGGGCGAGGCAACTCCAGAAACTGTGTGAGAAGAAGATGGGTCTAACATGGACGGAGGTCGAACAATCAGCACAAGACAGGGACGTATTGAGGAGCCTTGTCGATGTAATGGGTCCCCGACCCGAATAGGACAAGGATAATAAGATGATGATGATGATGATGGAATTATAAAAATATCACTTCGAAACATTTTAGAAAAGTCCCTAAAATTTAATTCAAAATAAATACAATGAGCAAAAAAAAACAGATGTTTTATTTCTCAATAAAATAATTGAAAAATGTTTGCAGGTAGGCACATATTTATATTAAATAACATAAATAATTTGGGTTGTGCTGTGAAAATAAATTCATTTCTAGACGAAATTCCCAGAAGCTTTTCCTGAAACTTCACTAACGATTCCAACGAATCACTTGCTGCATGTAATTATTTACCCCTAATGAAAGCTCGCCTTCCAGTTTCCGTAGAAACTTTCCGTAATAATGTTTATAACTGTAATATGTGGTTGAAATAGGAAATGTGGAACATTTCCATTGCCAAAATTCGTTACTTGAGATTTAAGTAACTGGTAAATTTTTTACCCACTCAAACAGGAGGCCTCGAGGGGAAAACTTCCTTCGAGGAGTAAGAGGGTCTTTTTGAAAAAAATAAAGGATAAACCTTGAACTTCAAGAGATTAACGTTATAGGTGGGAGGATATAAAGTTACATGGGTCAAAGAGGCCTTCAAATAATTCCACAGCAGAACTACTGAACACTAGAAAGAGCCTTATTGTGATTTACAATAACGATCATATTTTTTTTTGTCTTTATTCATTGCATAAATTATTTACATTGTTAGTGGATTTTTTGACCACCATGCTAGACTGATGCTCGTGTTATGGTGGTCGAAGGTGGAAGAAACTCTTGACGCATATGTTACAATATGTACTATAGATTTAGTTCAAATTGCACCAGTCTAAAGATTTTTTTTGAGCTCCGCACAGGAGACCCTGAGGAAAATAATTTCCCTCAGGGCCTATGTCATCTTTGGGGATGCTGTGTTGGGGTTTTTTTAGGGAAAGAAAGGAGAGGAGAGTTCTGTGAAGGAAAAGGGTTTAAGGTGTGGGTAGGAATTTGTGGTTCAGTGCATCCTGGTCATCCGCCTCCAAGACCTAGACAAACCTCACCCCATAAACCCGGGCACCCCTGCTAAATTACCAAACATAGCGAACCACTTGGGGTGACCTATGGCAGAGGTGTTGGTTATCCAATAAAGGTTCCCGGGGCGGCGGTACCCATTTCCGCCTCCCAAATTGCAAAGATGCCTGACATGAGGAGAAACCGGTCCGGTCATTAATACGAAGTGGCAGAAAGTTATAAAGTTTTTTTAGCCCATATAAGTGTAATGTATTGAAAGAGGTTCTAAGTGATGCCGACAGATGCCGGCAAGGAAAGTGCTTCAATCGATTGCCGACAGTAGTGCCTGAGTAAGGTGATGGCCGTTGAGAGTGGTTTTCGCTAGCCTACCGCTCAGATTCAATTAGCCGCTAGTATAGACAGGTCGTGTGACCTGTAGTATAATTACTTTAAATACGTAAACTCATAATAAACCAGTTTGTATTAAGGATCTATTGTTATTGAGAAGTACCCCCACAGAACTAATAGTGTTTGAATGTGAATAACACAAAACACTGAAATAATAAAAGTAATATAGTAACATTTTTATTTTGTTATTAATAAAATGAGATAAACCAGTGTAAATAGTAAATCCAAAATTGCGAAGAAAGCATCAACGCCAACAAAGACTCCATTGAATGCTAGGAAAAATATCTCAGACAAACTCAAGTTTCGGAGCTCCATTGAAACCGGAGAAAATCTGGCTTCTGGAGAGCTGGCATTCTGTATAGAGCAGAGTTTCTAAAAGTGGGGCGCTGAATTCAGCGGAGGCAATTTTATTTGATATTTTCTATTTTTCTTTTAATTTTTTTTTCCAAAAAATATATGAAAGAATTACGATAGTTAAAGTATTTTTTTTATTTATTTTTACATTGAAGAATTCATTTTCCATTATGATTTAAAATGTTCCATTTTCGATTAGCCGCCAAAACGACATGTTCTTTTTTATTCGTGAATTTGGCGGCGATGACATCATGTAGGGCAACTTTGGTGACAGTCGTCTTACAGTCACCAGCCAGTGGCAGTTTCTATGTCATAATGAAACGAAACGCCTCTTAACACCAAAAACCTTGAAGATTTGCACTCTGAGACGTTGTAACCAGTCGGAACCATATTACTAGCATAACGTATTAAAAAAATACTGTAATTAAAATAGAATGTAACTTATTGATACCTTGACAAAATATTGGCTAAAGAAGGAGGTAGCGCAACAAGGCATAACACCCCAAAAATAAAAAATGATATTATTTTCCCGATTCCTTGAGGAAAATAATTTCCCTCAAAGCCTATGTCATCTTTGATAATGCTGTGTAGAAGGTTTTTTTGAGGAGAGGAGAAGTCGGTCTTGAGAATTCTCATGCTGTAGATGGAGGAAATACATATGCCGGCAGATCGTTTTACAGCCGAGATATTAAATTCAAGAATGATATGTTCTCATATGACAAATGTCAACCGTGTTCAAATAACGGACATGTGTTTGGCGTGTTTCCCAACTATGCACCGGTGCCGAAGGAATCAATGACGCAAGTTCCTAGGAGCATTTTCCAATAAAACACCTAACGCCTATGCTCTAAATACCTGGGTGTAATACTCGATACGAAACTGACTTTCACAGCCAACTTTGAATACGTGCTAAAAAAGGTATTAAAAAAGGTAAATTTTCTTAGAAGACTTAGACAAAAGTTAAATAGAAATACTACGGAGCTCATTTATAAAACTATTGTTGCTCCACATTTGGATTACTGCTCTACGATGTTATATTTGGCCAATGAAGGAAATTTAAACAAACTAGAAGTTATACAGAACAGAATGAGATGTATACTGGGGAAAACCAAATACGCAAGGATTAATCAAATGAGAGGGGAGCTTAATTGGATTCCAATAAAAAAAAAAGACTTCCATTTAATGTGCTAATTTTTGTGCGTAAAATTATGAAAAACCAAATGCCAAAATACTTTAAGGATTAAATTCTTTTTAATAGAGACGTACATAATAACGAAACATGAAATATAAACAGAGTTCGATTGCCACAAATGAAGAAATCAAAATCACAGAACTGCCCAATGTGTAGAAGGCTAAAGATGAATGATGAAATGCCTGAAAGAATGAAAATGAAGAAAGAATGAATGTATTTAAAAAGAAATGTTATGCTTACTGTAAAAATATTTAAATTTATCAAATGAAACGTTACATTATGCTTATTAGTTTATATTCATGTAGTATAAACTAACTCAATAAATAATAAAATAAAAATAAAGATTGCCGCGCCGGTTATGTTATGGAATCTATTGAACAATTACACGAACCGCCTGTTTTTGCACAGGTTCAAGGCTTTTTTCAAGTATTTTGGGGCACTAGCTTATAATTAGAATCGTTGAAGAGGGGCACGGCACAAATAAGTTTGAGAAGCTCAAGTCTAGAGTCAGACGAAGCCTCTGATCTCATACAAATCTCGAGAATGTTGTAGAGTGGATTTTGGTAGACATCTTTGTAAGTAAATTAAATCTGGACCACTCAATAAAAAATATGTTTGTTAACGGTACATATCTTAATATATAAAACAAAGTCGGGTCAGTAACACCATTTATAACTCGAGAACGGCTAGGCCGATTTTAATGATCTTTGATTTATTGGATTTGTCTCCGCCCCGAATAGAAGAATGCATATTAAAACATTAAAAAAATCTAGAAAAAATGAATTATGAAGAATTTTTTTTCCTCAAACATTTTGTTTGAAACGAATTGTCATTTTTTGAAAGAGCTGCAGCAATATTGTGATAATTATAATATTGAATAGTGAGTGAATTCCAAAAAAATCGAAAACGTCAAATGTTGTTTGCTGATTGTTTTGCTTTTGTTCTTAAATATATTATTATAATGCTGCCCCTCTATCTTACACACTAAATGTCAACAGATGAAAATGAGGCTAACGGTGAACGTATGTCTGCACCCCTCCAAAGGAAAAATAAAATAATTATAATAAATCTCCCTCACACGTATAAAGAAAATGAAACGCAATTCCCCGTAAGTAAGTGGAAAAGTAATAAAATCACAAAAAAATATAAATCCGTACACAACGCCATCTCCGATACTGACAAAAACAAAACAGACATGCGCGCATCGATAACTGCTTCATTGTGTAATTTTTAACTTAACAAAAAAAACTGAATTTAATTCAGCTAATAAGTTAACACAACAGTTATTGATTCTGAGGCGATACGAAGTTCGCCGGATCAGCTAGTATATAATTAATAATAAGTATTATATAGAATAAATATTCTTAATTCATTTTTTTTCAATTTTAGAGGCGGGTATGGAAATCGCCGCCCGGAGGGGATTATTTTCTTCAGGGCCTCCTGTGAATGTATAAATTGAAATAATGTACGCATATACCAACAACATAAAATTAATGTTTTATTCTGAAAGGTTCGTGGGAAGGCTTTCAAACTAATAGAGTGGATGTAATATGACTGCTAAAAAGCTTTTTTTAATAAAATGATAAAGAAAAAAATCGTTATTTTCACTTATCAAATCCTGATGGTCCAGAAAGCATTGATACGATTCGTGGAAATCCTTTTTGAAAATGCCAATCATCACTCAATCCTCGAACCCCTAAGATTTTTCCATTCTTTTCCCAAAAAATGGCGAGGATTAGACTTCGTTGATATCAACATTTTCAGGGACTTATAACTTCCCTTCCGTACCTGGATTATAAAACGAATGAGTGGCGGCAAATGATAAGGGGAAGGGACGTTCGCGTTAAGGGTTGGAGGGATGAACGAAAATGGATGGAAATAGGGATATGTGTTTTTGAGATTTTTCCCTTATGTAATAAATTATCTAAAATTAATATATTTTTTTTTTATTTAATTAAAATTAAATTTAATAATAATAAGTTATTATCAAGTTCCGCAAGTATTTTTGTTACAGCTGCTTCGACTTAGAAGGTCATTTTTAAACTCTGGTGAAGCCACATTCAAACGACTTATCTACTTCTACTACACTGTATAAAGAGGTAAGATTTGTTTGTTTGTTTGCATTGAATAGGCTCCGAAACTACTGAACCGATTTGAATAACTCGATTCGTTAATTAAAAGTAAGTGATTTATTTATATATTACCATTTGGGAGGCGGGTATGGGTACCGCCGCCCCGGAAACCATTTATTGGATAACCAACACCACTGCCATAGGTCACCCCAAGTGGTACGCTACATTTGGTGACTTAGCAGGGGAAACCGGGTTCATGGGGTGAGGTTTGTCCGGGTCTTGGCGGCGAATACCTGCCCACGAGAGAACGGTTGAGGGAGTCCCTTTGACTTCTCCAGCCGTACTCTCTCGGAACATCGCAGTAGGAGGGATGGATTCATACGTCTGTCACTCCTGGGCACATTGACACCCAGATTCTTGGGCCCACCCACCCACCAATAATATCCTTTTCCATCCTACAACTTCCTATCCTTCCTTTCCTAAAAAAAACCTCCACACAGCATCCCCAAAGTTGACATAGGCCCTGAGGAAATTAATTTTCTCAGGGTTTCCTGTGTGGAGCTAATTTAAAAAAGAATTAACAATTTTGAAGCCAATTGATTACAAATTTTGATTTATTATTCACGAAAAAACCTCGCAAAACAGCGTGTTTTATTTTATTTTGTGAAACTCAGGCACGATCATTTTCTGAAGAATTTAATTTTCCACTTTATACAATATTGGGAGTCGTAAATAGTAGGCATTGAACTTTAAAATAGGTTTTATATGTCCGACACATTATTTTTTTCTGGGCTTGTAAGTAGATTAATAAAAAACTGCTTTATTATTTCTAAAACAAATACAAGTGTTCTACTCGCAAAGCAACTAAAATATTTCTAAGTAGTGGATAATTTCCAATGCTTACTATATTTATCCTGATATACTAATTTAGCAATTAATGACTAAAGGTAATAAATAAATTATTAAATTTTTTTTAACTTACTTTGTAATTGATTTTGCATTGGTATGTACAGCATCACCTTAAAATCGAAAATTCTTTTAAGTACCTACATCCCGAAGGGTCCGGGGGCGGAAGATAAACGGAAATAGACCTCCTTAAAGTCTCAAAGGGAACTTAGATGGTTTCTTTTGTCGAAAAGTTTTCGCTTATTTACCGACTTCATACTTAAGTTATGCGGAGTATCCATACCTACTTATAAAATTAAATTTTATATTATTTTTAATTTAGCAATTTTATAAAATAATTTATGCTACCCTAAAAGCCCGCAAATTAGTAAATCTTAAGTTTAATTAGTAAATCTTAGGATTTACCAACGTTAAAAGTTGGTAGATCTTAGGATTTACTGTAGTGGGGGTTTTACAGTAACATATATACAAAATATTTTGGTGAAATTAAGTATAGATATTGTATGTCTTAATCCTCCTCACTAGAGGGTCCTGTGTCCTGTGCCGAGGCGGACTTAAGTTATTTAATTATAGTTTATTTGTCTTCCATGTCGTTTTCAGTGTCTTTTTTTGGGTTTTTTCATTGACTTCTTTCAGCCATATTTTTATATTTGATTAATACTTATTAATTTTGTGTTATATTTTGTGGAAGGATGTTGTGGAGTTTTTTTTTTAAAGTAGCTGTAATTTATTTATCCAAATGTGGTTTTATAACTAGAAATCTTTTTTATGTCATTTTTATTTGATCATTTTTATTCAATGGATGTGACGGAAACACGCTTTAGTAGAAGATTTAGTATTTTCGAATAGTTTCAATAATATATTATTGGCATATATTCGTTGTACATTTGGTGCGTCAAAGCTGTTGAAAATTTAAATCGAAGGCGTTCTAACGGGTACTTTCAGTACAGTCTTTATGATTCCTTTTAGAATTGTATTCAGCTGAGCATATGTATGTACTATGTGTAGCAGATCCCCATGCCATAATTCCATATTCAATTCGAGAATGACATAACGCGTAGTAGATTTTTTTCAAATATTTTCAATTTATCTACCTTATCATTTAACCTGGATATTATGTTTCGGGGAAATCAAATAAAATAAAAATTCGGTTATATTGTGAATATATTTGAAGTTTGGTGTATTGGAACTTGATGAATAGTGTGGGTTTGTTTTACTTCGTTTAGAGAACAGTTATTGAATAACATTTTAAAAACATGTTATTTTTAGTTACAAAAATTGTATTTTTTTGTAGAATAATATTATTTTTGTTATAAATTGTGAAGTGTTTTTCGGTTGAAGATAATGATTTATATTGTTTGGAAATAACAAAGACGAAATAACACAAAAAACAGAAAAAATAAAAATCTTTACCGATAAATGAAACCTGAAATTGCCAATTGATTTTTGTACCAGTGTATTAATGGAATATGCTCCGAGGAAATAGCGCCATTGTTTCTTTGGAACCATGGTTTATCATGTTTCTACGACTCGTTATTGAGTTCAATAGACCGGCTGTGGAACCATTTGCCGGCCTCTGTGTTTCCTCTCTCCTACAATATGGGTCTCTTCAAGACCCAGGTTCACTCCTTCTTTTCCGCAAGAAGACCCTCCACACAGCATCCTAAAAGATGACAATGGCCCAATGAGGGGAACTATTTTGTTTAGGGCCACCCGTTTAGAGCTAAGTTTAAAAAATTGAATGCTGTAGAAACGGGATCCCAGAGGCGTACGTGCGGTAAAACCATGCATGATCGTGTGACAAATGTGGAGATTCGCAAAGAATTAACGATGAATGGAACTAAAAGAAAATGTATTACGCCAATGTAAATGGTAGAAGAAGTCGGGAATATCCGAGAAAGACATGATATGATCAAGTGAACCAAATACATACTTGAGTTGAAATTAGTAGGATTTCAGAATAACAGAAGATTGCGTATGAGACGCATGCGTTTGAATACAGCAAGTAATGAGTGCTAAAAACGAGTTGTTTGACGGTACATCCACTCGGCCTACCATTTTTTTCAAAACCATTATTTATTAAAATTGGTAATTGCCAATTGATTTGCCTCCTCGAAAATATAAATGTCTGGCAGCCATTTTAAAACATTCCAAGAGAAAATACTTTAATTTTATAAGAAAAACTTTCTTTTTATAACTTTGTTGAAGGTTATTCCCATCAGTGAAATATATCATATTAGAATAAGTTAACAATAATAATCTAAACGAAATTATGAAAGAGAACAAGACACAGAAAAACAGAAAAAAGACAATGGTCGCAACTGGGACTCGAACCCAGACCTCTCCGTCTAACCGGGACGAGCGCGTTAACCAAATTCGCTATTACCACCTTCTGTCAAACCGTTATATTTGTCAATCTCATATTTTAAAATTTTAAAATTTTAGAATTAACATTATTATCAATTAATTATTTTTCCATATTACGGGCAAATACCCTTTTAATTGGAAACAATCATTCTAAGAATAGGTTTGTAACCTGGATAGCGTCTCGGATAGATATATCCGAATTTATTTATATGGAACAATTGACTTTTTATTCGGATATATCTATCCGAGACGCTATCCAGGTTACAAACCTATTCTTAGAATGATTGTTTCCAATGCAAAGGGTATGTTTAGGGAAAGGTAGGAGAGAAAGTTCTGGAAAGGAAAAGTATGAGGGATGGGTAGTAATGTGTTGGTTAATGTGTGCAGGAGTGACGGACATATGAACCCATCCCTTTCAGTGCGGTGCAAGGCGAAGTGTCGAGAGAGTCTGGCTGGAGAGGTCTAGGTTACGTTTCCCACTGCCTGCCATGCAGCAGGTGGGCAAACGCATTCACCGCCAAGACCTAGACAAACCTCACCCCAAAAACCTGGGTCCCCTGCTAATTCAACAAACGTAAAAAACTACCTGGAGTAACCTATAGCAGGGATGTAAGTTTTCTGGTCCTACCTACTGTAAATGGACGATTAATCTGCCGTACAAAAAAATAAAAATAACCCAAAACCGGTAACACAAAACGTGGATACATTTTTTGGCGTTTTCAATCAAATCAGATTTATATTGATTAATTCTCGAAATATATATAGTACAAAAAAATATTGATTTTTTTTGGTTTCCATGTCCTCTGTTAAATCCTATTCAAACTATACAGCAAGAGCTTTCAATAGAAAAATAAAACTTTTATAAAATACTTTGCAAATGAATATTCCGAATAAACATTAATGAATTCTATTTGTACGGAATAAATTGTATTGAAACCATTCAAATAATTTCATGATATGGAGAACCCTTATAAATATGAAAATATTTGAAAACGCAGGTATTTTCAAGTTGAACTTTTGACCCTCGGACTTCTAGTAGGGCTTTGTAATAGTAATATAATTCAATAAGCCCTTTATGTACTTTTGTCGTACCAGAGACATATTTAGATGAAGGCAACCTAGGCAGGTGCCAAGGGCGGTAAATTTCAGGGGGCGGCGTTTCAGCGAAAATACGACTTATGCATGTAAATTAGCGCAGAACTGTCAAAAATTCTTGACTTATCAGTTCCGATTTAGAAAATGACAATTGAAATATTTTCAATTAAAACATTTTAGCACATTATTAGTAGGTATTTTAATTCAATTTAGGAGGTGGGTATGTGTACCGCCGCTCCGGGAACAATTTATTGGATAACCAACACTCTGTCGTGGATCACCCCAAGTGGTTCCCTACTTTTACTTTTACTACGTGACTTAACAGGGGTGCCCGGGTTCATGTGGTGAAGTTTGTCCAGGTTTTGGCGGCGGATGCGTCTGCGTACGTACTGGACTAACTGCTGGGCTGGACCAAGAGCGACTGGTTGAGGGAGGTATTTTGACCTCTCCAGCGAGAATACCTCGACCCATTGCCTTGCACCGCATGGATTCATATATTCATCACTCCTCGACACACTCACCCCCAGATTCCTACGTACTCCTCATACCTACTTCTTTCCCAGATCTGAATCTCATTTCTTTCCTTAAAAAAATCCTCCACACATCATCCCCTAAGATGACAAAGACTGTGAGGGAAATTATTTTCCTCGGGATCTCCTGAGTGGAGCTTATGTAAAAAAAAAAAACAAAATTCGAGTTCCAGCGCAACACGGGACCGACATAAAACTCAAAATAGTATTTTTGATAAAGAATTTCTGATATCATTGGTGTGTGGAATATGGTGAGATTGCTGAGTAAACGACTGTCGACTCATATTCACGATTAGTTCACAACGACAACACGTCTGTTAGGCGAAGTGACAATATATTTTCAACTGTTTATTCGTCGTGATTGTGTGTCTAAAAGTAAGAATTTTTAACGTTAGAAGACCAACGTCACATAACCGCTTCACTACCTCCATACGTTCGATTTAACGATATTAGATCTGGAAGCAAGAAATTTTTTCTGCTGCTGTAAACTATTTTGAAATATCAACTCTATCAAAGAAAAGTTTAAAAAAAATGACATTATCTCCACTTAGGAGGCCCTGAGGAAAATAATTACATAGTCATCTTTGGGGAAGCTGTGTGGAGGGTCTTTTTAGGAAAGGAAGGAGAGTAAGTTCTGGGAAGGAAAAGGGTATTAGGGGCGGGTAGGATTCGGGGGTTTTACGTGTATCCCTCCTATCTATCCCTCCCACTGCGGTGCAAGGCGAGGTTCTGAGAGAGTACGGCTGGAGAAATCAAAGGGACTCCCTCAACCATAATCTCCTGATCCGGCATGCCATGCAGCTGGTGGGCAGACACATCCGCTGCCAAGACCCGGACTAACCTCACCGCATGAACCTGGACTCCCCTGCTAAGTTACCAAACGTAGCAAACCACTTGGGGTAATCTACGTCAGAAGTGTTGGTTATTCAATAAATAGTTCCCAGCGCGACGGTACACTTACCTACCTCCCAAATTCCCAAATGATCGAGGGCAAATCAAATTACTTAGGGCAGCTTGAATCCTAAATACGGTTCTTCTCAACGCCATACTTGATATGATTTAATTAGGCTTAAGGAGGCCATAGCCAAGGGCATGTGGTTTAATAGATTTACTGTTAAATATGACTTAGGTACATCTCTTCCCATTATCATGGAAATGGCCAGTATGGTTTTAGAAGGAGTTTGCATGGTGAGAACGAAGGTAATAACTAATCAGTGAGATTGGCTCTGTGGTCCACATACTGCTAACTAAATCCATCATAGTTTTTAAACGACTTCGAAAAGGAGGGGGTTATCAATTCGACGGTATTGTTACCTAAGAACTTTCGATTGGGTGAACCGATATTGATGATTCTTTTTTTATTAGAAAGCTGGTGCTTCTTGTGTGGTCCCATTTTAATTTGGTCCAGTTCTGACTATGGGATCCATGAGAAAATCATACATGTCTTAAATTTGCAATAAGTATGTGCGCGACAAATGGACGAATAACTCAATATTACGCCAACATATTTCGATGATTCTTTTTTTAAAGTAAAACTTCTTTACGCACGCTCGTCACTAAAAATAAAAAAAATAACAAAAATCTTAACAAAACAAAAATCGACTTAAAAAAATGCACCAAAAAGTAAAAAAATAATTTGATTGTTATTTTTGGAGTCGGTGTCAGCCAATGTAACTACATATATAGTTAGTTATAGAAGAGATGTGAAGATCTTGGCTGACACCGAATCCAAAAATAACAATCGTACGAAATTATTTTTTTACTTTTTAGTGCATTTTTGTAAGTCGTTTTTTGTTTTGTTAAAATTTTTGTTTATTTGAATTAGTTTTTTGATTTGTTAAAATTTTTGTTTATTAATGTAAATACTGTAGAAAAGTTAGAGCGATTTACTTCTGACTTATGCAAGATGCTGACTTACCCCGATCCCATCATCGTTATTAGAAGACAGTTCGTCAAGCAGCGACAGCGTGCTGGCAACTTCAGTTAGAATTCTGACATGATCAAAGGAGGATGTTATTCACGACAGGATAAAACCAAGCAAATGGCGTAACTTCAAAAGCGCTCATTCACTTCTTAAATTATTATTAGAATTCACTTTGGTTCACACCAATTTATTTATTTCTTCTACTTGAATGTAATTTTAAAACGTTCGAATTGAATGCACGACGCCTGAGTGAAACTGAGACGCGATGTCAACTTACCCACTGACCGTTCAACATTTATAAATGTTTTAATTGTAATTTAATATTTGTATGTTTTTACACTAAGTACCAACGCATTTTTTTACATTTTGAACACAGTTATAAAATTAATATAACAATAGCCTTTCCTCACCATAAAGAGACAAGGCTCTTGTGTTTGGTGAGGGAATTCATGCCCAAGTTTGTTACCATTTGAGTAAGTAAATAATAATATTTCAACTAATAACAATAGATATGAGAAAATAAAAACTCGAGATATATGAATGAACAGATTTCAAGATTTAAATGAAATATTAACAATAGTAATGAACACTTACAGCTTGTTGTTTCAGATAATTTTTCAATTCAATAAATTTATGTTATTTTCGACAATTTTTAGTTTTGAAGAGAGGTTGTTGAAATAATTTTTACCTAGATACAGGCAGGTATTTTGAATATGCTTGGTATCAAATTTCGGGATTTCAATATTCTTTTGATATATTGCTAATATATCGAAATGCAATGTTTTTAGCTGTATTTCTTTGAAAATTTGTAGTATTGAATATTTTTTATAAATATTGTCTATTGTAGATACTTTGAATATTGAAAATATTTTTTCAGTAGAAACCATACTGTTTTGAGAGGATTTAAAATAACATCGTATGTTCCTCCCCATCCTATAATCCATTGTAAAATAGATTGAACAATTGCATAATACGTTTTTTTTTAAGTTTTCTAGTCTAATGAATGTCTTCAATATTTTCACATTGGAATAACTTATTAAGTAAATCCTTAAATTGTAATATTTAATCATTGAAGAAAAAATGAACAATTCCCAAACGGAAATATAAAACACGAGTTGCGCCGTGAAACAAGTTGAATCGAGTTGTCAACCAGTTTTCGGTTTTTCCATGAGTAAAGGACCTAACACTGCCTGACAACGAATTCGTATTTCCATTTGATTTTGAATTTTTTACCAAGAGAAAATTTCTGAATGTGAAATTTGAACAAATGGTCAAACTTTTGGATCCCCCCGAATTTCATGTGTTCTCTTTGTTCATAGGTCCCGCGGGTTTGGCAAAACCAATAATGTTTTAGTATGCCGATTTAATATCCCAACACCCATAGAATTTTCTTTGTGCTCGGAACGCAATCCCCGAAAGGGAAAACACGAATATAAATTATTTGAAAAAGTTTGAAAAGAGACAATCAAAAGCCGAACCAACTTCCCAAATAATAATTCACGAATCACAAATCGACAATGAACCTGACGACATCATTTCAACGAATAAAAATACACAGGAGTGGACCATTTTTGCTTTCTTACACCGTTTTACTATTATATATTACGAGGTTCTATTCTTCATCATCGTCATTCTTGGCTCTACAACCCCTGGTGGGTCTTGGCCTCCTCAAGAGCCTTCCTCCACTCATCCCGGTTTTGTGCCAGCTCTCTCCAGTTTAGAATCTCCAAGGTAGATATATCTCTCTGCACCAAACACTCCACAACACCACTGTAACGTACTGTGTACTAATATTGAAATGAAAACTTCAACCAAATATCTAGGAATCACTATTGACCATTATATAAAATGGATACCGCATATAACCTTAAAAACAGAGTACGAAAATTGACCTACATTTTTAGCTGTTTGAGACACATTCTAAATAAAGAACTACTGAGAATGACGTACTTCGCTTTCTGTCAATCCATAATCCAATATGGTATAATAGGATGGGGTGGCGCCTATAAATTCCACACATAATCTCTTTACATTGCGCAAAAACTAATAATTAAAATAATATTAAAAAAATCATTTTTATATCCATCTGAACTCATATTCAAAGAATTTAAAGTCAGAAAATTAAATACTCTTTTTCTGTATCACTCAACCTTAAAAGTTTACAAACAGGAAAACAAAACCATACCTTTCAAAAACACAGCAAATCTCAGGCAAAAATACATGTTACCAATAATTCCATTTGTAAAAAAAACGTTGGGCCAACAAAACTACAAATAATTGTGAACAAATTTTTTTAATAAATTACCAGAAAATATAAGATCCTTTAGTGACACTTCAAGGACGGGATGAAAATGTCATTACCGCTAAAGACAAAATCCATGGCTTTACAAAGAAAATAAACTTGTGGTCATCATCTATAAAACAAAACAAATTCGATTCATTTTCGTCGACCCAATCTTTCATTGGAGAAGTGGGGTTTGAGATAAACATCAAAGCATATATACCTGGTATGGAAATTGTATTGCAGAATTTGAAAGAAGAAATGTGTCATTATTTCTCGGTGCAAGAACTATCACAGAACGCTGGGAAAAAGTGGATCATAAACCCGTTTTTAGATGAGGCAGCTTTAGATGAGGCAAGTTTAGAAACCAACCTAAAAGAAAATCTGCTGTAATTATCTGCCGATGAAATGTTGCACTTGGAATTCTGTCTGTTAAATTGGATAAATTTTGGTTAAAAAGAAAATTAGAATACCCAGAATTGCCCACATAAGCTTTGAAGTGCTTTATTCCATTTGCCACCTCTTACTTGTGCGAGTTGACGTTTTTGTCAATGGCCCAAATAAAAAACAAACAGAGGAATCGATTAAATTTAGAAAACGACTTAATTCTAAATGTAGCAAAAACAGATCCGCGACGGCAGAAATTGATTGACGAAAAACAGGCGCAACCTTCACATTAATGTGTATGAGACTTAAAGGATTTTTAACCCATGGATATTTTATAATATAAATTTCATGTTAACTTCAAAATGTCCTTTAATTAATATTTTCATAATAAAAATATTTTTGAGCTTTATTGTTTTTTTTAAATTTTACTTGGGACCCCCTGCGACCCCCTTGTAGAGGCTTGAACACAGGTTGAAAAACACTGCAATAGTGTATATATATGTCTTGAAAGATTTGATTTAGTATATGGATAAAACTATTTATTTATATTGATATTGCGTATGTACAGGCGCAAAGAAACGATTCATCGTAATATTTTAAAACATAATTTGTACTGCAGTATTTTTTCCTAAAATAATTAAATTAGTGCCAAAAATTTCAAAACACAATTAAAATATACTGAAAAACTTAACTAAAAAAATAAATAAATAATAATAAAATTTAAAAATATATAAAAATATATATATAGATACATATATGTATATAAACATACAATTATCTTATTCTTTATATAAACTAAATTTCAAAAAGTGCTAAATATAAATAATAACAGCAACAAAAAAAAAATCAGAATAACCAAATAAATAATACTTCCTCCCGTACACACAAGCATTTGCTTATTATGGGAGAATAATTTAAAAAAATATATATAATTGTAATAAGTATTAAGCTTTTATATACTTTCATTATATTTATGTATCTATTGTATGTATTGTACTAAAGAAAAAAATTTCAATAATTTTTTTTTTTTTTTAAATCTTTGAGGACGTTGTAGCTCCATCTCAATATTGGCCTTCCCAGGCTCCTTCGCCCTATCGATCTTGAGTTCATCAGAAACTTTGGTGCTCAATGATCGGTCATTATCTCCGCATGACCCGGCCACCGACGTCTCCCCAGTTTTATAAATTTTGTGACGTCTAGCTCTTAAACAGAGTATATAACTCATTGTTGTAACGTCTACGCCAAAATCTATTTAAAAGAACCGGTCCGAAGATGCACCTCAAAATTATCTGTAACTATTGTTTATTTATTTATTTACTCTTATACCCGCCCATCGGCCTTTTACATTGGGCACCTAAAAAGGTTATATTGTTTTGCGTACGGACATAAATTTAAAAAAAAATAGTGTTGGAGAAAAATTCTCAGGATTCCATGGAAAGCCAGACGCACAAATGTATCAATTCTGGAAGAACTACGTTTTTAACCTTTTGAAATAATGGCATACATAGCTCCGGGCCAAAAGGCCCCTTTCTCTTTCACCATGAATTTATAAAAATGGTAGATGGAAAAAAATTTGGTTGTTTGATACAAATTATCTGTAAGGAGACATGTCTGCATTATGGGGAGGTTAATCTTTACGGAGGTTTGTTCAGGTTTTATAGGGTGTGGTACGTACGTACACGTCGTACCACGCGAGGCAGTTTATGGATGGGTAGGTATTCCCGTATAAAATGTTTCCGCGAGACTCAAGATGTGTTTTTTTAATATGGGGATTTCAGAATCTTTGTGGAGTTCGAATACCTTTATTCATTTGGAGGCTCCCAGGGCTATACGTATGGCTTTATTCTGGAGTGTTTAAAGCATCCAACTTTTTGCACACAATATCTGCCTAATTTATTTTTAGATACTTTGTGCACGTTGCTCGCCAAACTGAGGATTTGGAGAAACTCATAATCACTGACAAAATATTTGATAGAAGAAGCAGAGGAAGGTCACCAATATGCTAGAGTGACCACGTAGCACTGATACTAGGGTGTTCTGGGCTCTCAATGCAGAGCAGAGCCGCAAGGAGTGGCGGAGCCCTGTTCCTTATAGAAATTGAACCGATTTAAGAAGAAGGTAATTAAAAAATCACGTGTGCAGTTCACACACGTATAAGTGAAACATTCAGGAAACTAAACGTCGAGAGAATAAGACGAATGCTGAGTATCAGGAGTAGGATAATTGTAGGATTTATTGAAGTAAAATTTCTTTACGCACGCTTGACTTGGGGAGTAAGCTGGTGAATGCGTGATGAGAGAGAGTTGAGAGGGAGATATAAGTTAGTGAAGATAGAAAGAGAGAGAGTTGGTAGGGGCAAGAGGGATAGGTGCGAGCACAAGGAATCATTTATTGAACAACCATGCCATAGGTCACCACAAGGTAATAGGTCACCCCAAGGTCATAGGTCACCCCAAGGTCATAGGTCACCCCACGAACATAGGTCACCCCAATGTCATATGTCACCCCAATGTCATAATATGTTATTTTATAAGTTAGTGAAGTTTACTTCTTTCGTGGGGTCTAAAGCACCGTTGTTTTTTATTTAATAATTTTGTAAACAAGTTTAAAAATTATTCTACATTTTATTCCACGAAGCACCACACAAAGAGGACACCGATTAGTCTAGCTCATTCTCTCGCAGGCTAAACGTATAGATGTATGTGTTTGCCATTTTTGGTGTCGCTCGTTTTCGTTTCATCGAGTTTCAAATCACAACGGCGCTAAAGAAGCTTTCACTTCCTAAATACATGTACAATATGTATGACTATTACTTTCTCTTTCACCTATATTTCAGAGCGTCAAAATTCTCACGGTAAATAGGAAAAATTTTCAGAATTTTACGAAAAACGTGAACATGACTTTATCGCTCTGTTTGTGGAACTCAATCCCCCCCCCCTTGCCCTTCCTCTTTCCCAGCCCCCCTTTATTCATGCCCCCCTTGGCGCCGATGTTATTGGAAATCAGAAAAAAAATGATCTACTTCAAAATTTTTGCCGGAATGTTTTGTGCGGACTCTGCGAAGCTTGTATCAGTGTAGTTGAGGCAATTACGTTTGGTAAAATATAGATGTTTTTTTATACTTACGTTTTTCTTGTTAACGATAGCTTATCGACAAAGTTGAAGATTTATATAAATTCTTGAAATAAAGTTCATTTATATTTTTCTGACCTATTCAGACTTAATTTATCGTATGTATTGAATGTACAAAAATAAAAGCCATTGAAAAAACCACTTCTCATGTTTTCAACAGATTCTGGTAAAATCCAATATATTTTGGCAGATAAGTCGTTGATATTCTAGAGAAAAGCAAATAATTTATTTTTCTAAGATGATTTCTGTTTCTGTGGTGTATTTTTAATATAAAATTTATTTATTTTCTCGATGTTCCTACAGAAATAATAAGATATTGGAGAGTAATTTAGGAATTGCGTAATATTTTGCCGAGACAATTTTATCGAAGCTAGCAATAGAGTCCAATACCCTTGATGTACGACAGTGAGATATGGAATTGGCGGAGGAAGGATGAAAGTAGTATGAATGCCGGAAAAATGAAATCCCTGAGGCGTATGTATGGTAAAAAATCATGGTGAAAAATTTGGATAATTTTTATAATTTTTTATTGAATAGCACAAGATTCCCATCTGCTCCCGTCTGGAGCCAGTGAGATTATATTATGAGGCTGGACGTAGTGGGAAGAAATGGCAATTCAGATCAATTCTCGTTCTAGAGTAAAATATACTCTCAAAATCGTCTTGGTGTAAGTCCACCTTTCAGAATAGAAACGCTGTTGTTTGAATTGGATTTAGCCGTGTTTGAAGATCAGCTCTTAAATAGTCAGGTACTTTTCCACTTTTCTCTTCCCCGTGGCACAACCCTCTCCACTACCTTCAGCCACTTAAAATCTTGTAAAAAAATTGGTTAGTTTAGCTACTTACAAAGACTCCTCAGATTGAGATGGGCTGGGCATGTACAGAGAATGCCGGACATATGCGTCCAAAAAGAATAGGCCACTTGCATGGATTTCATAACGACTTGGAAAAAATCGTGTGGATAGATTTTTGTACTAAGATTACGAAAATGTTACTAAAAATTTTTAGAAATGTATAGTTTTTTATTTTTAAATTAAAAAAAAACATTATTTGAGCTCGTGACGTCACTACATGTAAATGGCCCGTCTCCGATTATGTTCCCTTAATTTTGTAAAATTCCACACTGTTAATTTTTTTTATATGGCTACACTTTTTATGGATTTCCGGCGAATTTTTGAATTTGCGTTTAACGTTCACTAGATTTATTGTTTGTTCTATGCGAACTTATCCTTTGGTTTGATTTTTTGATAAAGATTGCGTTGTTTTTACATATTTTACGAAGAGAACCCCTTACAATTTATTGCTATTCGTGTGGAAAACGTTATTTTTTTAAATGATTTTCGGCTTTGTAATTATTGTTTTTTCGCACCCATAAAATTATGTCCCGTCTTTCCGGTTTATAAAAATTGGTCTGATTTTTCGGATTGAAATTTTCAAAAAATCGCCAGGGTTTCAAAAATACGATTAAAAATAAATGAAAATACAGAATGTCTTAGAATATTTACCTAAACAGGAAAAAAAGTTTAAAAAATGTGATGCAAGTGGCCTATTATGACTGGTATTTAGTTCTAAAACAGTTTAAAAACTAAGCCCATGTTCCCAAGTCTTTCATTGTAAGTTTTTTATATGTCTTCCTCCTTTCCTTGAACGTTCCATCTTATTATAAGAAGAAGAAGGTGTTTCCTACCTACGTGGAACACATCTACAATATTGCACTAACTCTAAAATTACCTACACCAATGAGTTGAAAATTCGCAGTGATATCGTTCACATCTCGCCATTGAAATCTCGCTAATAATCATAAAATATACTAGTAATAATATACCAAAAAGTGTCAGTAACTGGGACCTATAGTTGTGCTGTTATCGTGGAGAGCATCCAGCATCAGGATTGGCCCAGAACAGCGAATGAAACCATCAATGGTAGGGACTTTCTCCTTCCATTTGCCAATTCCTGTGATTTAGTTAATAAACGCCGTCAATTGTCTTGTTTTTGCACAAATTAGATTTACAGTCCACATCCTCCTTGGTGTCACGATATTGGTCGTGACAACTGGACACCCAGGTGGAAGGAGAAAAGTGGAAAGACCCAGAGTGAAGCGGTGGGAAGACGAGGTAAGAGGGGATGCAGCACAGCTTCTCCAGGTGACAAACTGGAAGTCAGCCGCTGAGGACAAGAGAAGTCGGATGGCGAATGTTGCAGGAGGCCAAGGCTCGATATTGGCTGTAGCGGCATCCGAGAGAGAGAGAGAGAGAGAGAGAGCTTCAAATTGGAATAAAATAATTAATACAAACAAGAATTCATACATAAATAAAGCACAGTCTAAATACATTACAATTAATTAAAATTGTCTATTTTTTTATCATCAATACTTTATTGTTCACCGAAATAACCCATTTCATGATTGATGAATAATTTGAAGAGAATATGGTTGACAACAAATACGATAATTAACATTTTGTTACAAATAATAAAAACCAAATAAACAATGTGTTGCCGCGGAATTAAAACAGTATTTGGTTAGATTAATTGGAGCGATATTCAACATTCGGAGTTTCCACAACAATTTGTATAATTAGGTTCACAGATAACTTTGGAAGTAAAGGTATTTATAATTAAACACTCCGGATTTACATAATTTGATTGGTTTTAACGAAATACTTCAAAAAGGAGAAATTATTAGTTTATTCTCCTGATTACGTTTTTGATTAGTTCGAATTAATTTATCAAATTTCTGGAAAATTATATTATATGTTATGGTACCTGAACAAATATAATATTGCCAATTTGAAATTTTTTTATAACTTATGTACATTAATTTGGGAGGCGGCTGTGGGTACTGCACCCGAGAACCATTTATTGGATAACCAATACCCCTGCATTAGGTCAAAAAAGTAATTCGTTACATTTGGTAACTTAGCAGAGGTGCCCAGGTTCATGGGTTGAGGTTTATTTAGGTTTTGCCGGCAAATGCGTTTGTCCGCTTAGTGCGCGGCAGGCCGGATCGGGAAAGACTGCTTGAGGTAGATCTAATCTAGACCTCTCCAGCCGGACTCTCTGAACCCATCGCCATGCACCGGCAGCGGGAAGAATAGATTCATGAGTCACTGCATCCAGGACACTGTCCCCAGATTATTTCTCACCCCGCATACCCTTTTCCTTCCCAGAACTTCCTCTCTTTCCTTTCAACAAAAAGACCCTCCATACATCATCCCTAAGGATGACATTGGCCCGGAGGGATTTTTTTCCTCAGGGCTTCCTATGTGGAGCTAATGTCAAATAAAAATATAACTTAGAAAAAAATACAACACTGATGATCGAGAGTTTCAATCGATACTTCAGTGTGTCAGGTTACGAATCGTGTTTATTATCGTCTTATTAACAATAAATATTTAACTGGACTTAGCACCCGTTCTTAAGGATGCTATGAGTTGTTCTGCAGAAGGAGTGCGAACGGTTACGATGATGGCCGAAGGTTACAGTAAAATAGGACGGGCTTCCTCAGGACTGAGGTCAGAACTATATAGAATCTATCCCAGTAAAGACATACGCCCAAATTAATAGTCTTTGTAAATATTCACGATAACCAATTTTAAAAATTATCAATTCTAAATCGAACCATAAACTTCTTGGAAGATACCCAACACTCTCTCGAATTGTCTAATATTTGAAGTTTAGACCGGGCTTCCCGCATTTCTATCGATTTATTACACATTTTACAAAAACACTTTAAAAAAAAAATGTTATTTTTGAAGATAATATCTATACGTTCCCCACGCAAAAAACAGCAATTACATGAAATTCCCTCGATAGAAAAAATCGCATCGTATGTTCCGAAAATTAAAATAAACACTTAATTATTATTTTTTTATTGGAAAACTAATGTTTAAGATAAGATTTTTATGCAAAGCACAAAGGGTAACAATTATTATAAGCAATAATTATTAGCCAGTGTGAGAGTTAGCACTTATAATGCATTTCTCACAAAAAATAAAGTTGGTTGTTTTCAGGTAAAAAATATAATAAGCAGTAATTGTTGAATGAAACACTAGTATATATATAAAATTATTTAGCGGGTGGGAGATAAGCCGACGTAGCTCCGTTGGTAGAGCAGTTGATCGGATATCAGAAGGACGCGGGTTCAAGTCCCGTCGGCGGCATTTATCTTTTCTCGGGAGATTTTTTCAATGTTGATGAGTGTTTCAGGCTAATAATTATTGCTTATAATAATTGTTAATATAAACACCTTTTTCAGTTATTTTACAGGTAGGTGGTAAAATGTATGAAAAATATACTTTTTTGCTTTATTTTAAACGACCCGTGTTTTATTAAATATTTTCACAATTTTCGCTTAAATATTATCGTTTTTAATATTAGCTCACTCCCTCTAACATTCGTATTTACATATCTGATTGCTCGAGATTTTTTGGTAATTATTTTCCGCCACCGTTTAAAAAAAATCATGCCTACCTATAAATTTTAATATGAAGACATACAAACTGATTATAGTTCTATATAGCCAATGAATTCACCTATCTTTTGTCGATTATCACTATATTATATTGTAGAACTTATAAAAAAAATATTATAAAATCGTAAACTTTTACTCAATTATTAACAAATGAGGGAAAATTTGCCAAAATTGGTAGCAAAGCAATCGGGGTATTTTAAATAGTGCCATATTATGGCAAAAAGCGATGTGGTTTTGTAAAAACTCAATAATAAATAAATATCATCAATGTTGGCAATTTTAAGGCGTTCCTGCCATGTTCCAGAAAACGGAACCCTTTTAAAGCCACTGAAAATACCATAATAAAGATTTTCCTCCAATTTTTCGCTATTGTTTGTTGAAGGAAAACAGTGTGCAGCAAATTAAAATTCAGGAAAAGAAAAAACAAACTCAAGTAAAATGGAAAAGCGGAACTCAGAAAGTCAATCAAATGCAAAAATAATACACCCCTGACTCAGTTGCGAGATTTCTTCGCCATACTGGGATAATTAAAGCGCTTTTTATAGACGAATTTATTCAACCTAGTGCATTATTCAAGTTTATATGCATATGCAATTAACGGCTAGCAAAGGATCACGAATGAGTTCATTCAGAATGAGAAAATCTATTACTTGTTTAACAATTCATTTTGATTTAGCATATAAAACGGATTTTCTATGTTGCTGACATAACTAACTAACTGATTAGGCATCACAATATGTTAAAGTTTTTTTGATCTCGATTATAAATTAAAATTAGTTGCATCAAAAAATGGTAGTTTGGAGGTCTTTGTGTGCTATCGGGGATACTAAAGATGTATTGTGCCCGTTTGAACTGCGGATGTAGAACCACAGAGCACAGATGTCGCTGAAGTGTCCTTTTGGATCCAAACTTTAATTTATTGAAATTTTATTACAACATGACAAAAACTCAAACTGCCTAATCATTGTAATTTGAAACATTATGTGTATTTATGATTCCACTAACCTTCAAGGGTTTTTCGCAGGGCTCTGCCATAGGTAACCCCGAGTGGTTCCCTACGTTTGGTGACTAAGCAAGGATGCCGGGTTTATGGGGTGAGGTTTGTCCGTGGCGGATGCGTGGCAGGCCGGATTGAGAGAGAATGTAAAAACCCACCACTCAGACCTTTTTCCTTCCCAGAACTTCTTCTCCTTCCTTTCCTAAAAAGAGCCTCCACACATGATGACAACCTGTATGAAGATAATGTTTCCTCCCTTTTTAGCCAACGTTTTGAACAGCGTTACAAAATCCATCATCAGGATAGTGTGTAGTCTTGTGGTGAAGTGTGTGTTTATATATGTAGAAATTATACTGTATTCATCCCTATAGTAATTTATTTTAGGGGTATTATGCCATGTTACGCTACCTACTTCTTTGGCCAACGTTTCGGAGGGCATTACAGTGTCCATCATACGGGCAGATGTGTATGTCTGCCCTGATGATGAACACTGCAATGCTGTGCGAAAAATCCTTTGCTAAATAAGGAGGTAGTGCACCACCGCATATTACCCCAAAAATAAATGACGATAATACTTTAGCGATAATCATTTCTGCGATAATCCTCTTAAAGTGGTTTTTACGTTAAGTTTTGATGTAGTCATCTTTTTTTACATTAGCTTCACACAGGAGGCCCTGAGGAAAACACTTTCCCTCAGGGGTTCTATGTCATCTTTGGGGATGCTGTGTAGAAGGTATTTTTATGGAAAGAGGAGAGGTAGTTCTGGGAAGGAAAAAGGTATGAGGGATGGGTAGGAATCTGGGAGTCAATCAATCAATCGGGTCAATCAATCCAAGAGAGACAGATGTATGAATCTATCCCTCCCGTTGCGGTGTAAGCCGACGGATCGAGAGTCCGGCTGGAGAGATCTAACTTAGGTCTCCATCAACCAGTCTCTTCTGATCCGGCCCGCCACGCAGTAGGTAGCAATAGCAAAGATCGCCGCCAAGATCTAGACAAACCTCATCTCATGAACCCGGGCACCCCTGCTAAATCACCAAACGTAGAGGAACACTTCCTTCGTAGGGGTGACTCAGGGGTGTTGATTATCCAATAAATGATACCTGGGGCGACGGTATCCATACCGGCCTCCAAAATTAAAAGATCTAATATCGTGTACGAAGAATTATTATTAAGCCATTAACCTTTTCAACTGCAAAGCTGTCCAAAACTTTGGCTAAAGAAGATAGAAGCCCAAAATGGCATAATAACCTTTATTATAAATTACTCCGTACGTAATGAATTAACCTAATCAGGCAACAAATCAGAGCCTGAATGAATCTTTTAGGATAATTCCTTGATTAACGACGAGCCCCTCTCAGAAATAATTAATTCTCCAAAATTAATCCTGGCCTAAAATTTTCTTAAAATAACATTGCGAAAGGATGCTAATTTTAAAACAACAGATTTTTGTTTATATTTAAAAAGGACGGTAGCTGGGTGGATAGTTAAAGTTTACCGGGACTGTTCCGCGACAAAAGATCCTCCGACAAAACATCCTGCGGACAAAACATCACCCAACAAAATATCTACTACAACCTAACCTAACCTAACAAAAAAATTCAGACATCCTGTAAAGACAATAAATTATGCTTTTCTGTATGGTTTGACGGCCGGCGTGGTCCAGGGTTACGGCTCTTGAGTCGCAATTCGAAGGTCGCGGGGTCGAATCCCGACGTGGCAAATAAATTTAATTTGATTAATTTGTGTTATTTCACAATTTATTAATTTAAAATAATATATGGTATATTTGCGTCACGTTCCAGAGCGGAAGATACTCTCAGTATGGCCTCGGTGTAAGACCACCATTCAGAATTGAAACGTTGCTTAAAATGGATTTAGCCGTTTTTGGTGACCAGATCTGAATATCAAGGTACTTCCCTACCTTCCTCTTACCTATCTCCTTCCCCTTCCCACTACCTTCAGCCTCACAACATACCCCAAATAGGGATGTCATAGTCTCACTGGCGCCAGACGGGAGCAGTTGGGACTTTTGTCCGGTATTCATATAAAAAAAAATTAAAAATCCCCCAACAAAATATAAACTAAAACCTAACCTAACCTAACCTATCCTAACAAAAAAATGGGACAAAAAAAATACAGACATCCTGAAAAAACGATAAATTTTTTTTTAACCTAACTACAGTAAAACCTAAAATTGTAATATTTAATTAAAAGAAAATATGTAACAAAAACAACAGAAAAAGGTATTTGCACTTCTGGGACTCGTACAGATATATATAAAGATAGCAGCCAATAAAACATGCGTTAAGAAAATGGAGATAATGTGGGAGGTTTTTAGTCGAAGTATGATACAGTTAAAATTGATCGAATCCGATACCGACACCTCTGCTCAGTGGACAGCGCATTTGCCCGGAAAGCGAAAGGTTCTGGGTTCGAGTCCCAGAGGTGCAAATATTTTTTTGTTTTTATTTTTGTTTCCAGATTTTCTATTGAGTTTCGCCAATATTGTCTTCATTTAATTAAATATTTTAATAAATCATGGTTATCAAATCAAATAACAAATTAAATCAAATAACGAGTTGTTCCTACACACATTAAACCATTTACACAATGGCCTCTAAGATGACAGTAAAATCGATCATCTATTTAAGAATAGTACTAATAAAAAATTTCACTCAAAGTTCCGCGGCCCCGAAAACCATATATTGGAGAACCAACACCTCTGTCATAGGTCACCCCAAGTAGTTCGCTACAATTCGTGTCTTAGCAGAAGTGTTCGGGTCCATGGGGTGAGGTTTGTCTATGGCTTGGTGGCAGATGCGTCTGCCCATTTTCTGTTTTGGGTACTGATTCGAAAGAGACTGAGAGATTGAGGGAGTCCTTTTGACCTCTCCGACGGGACTCCATCGACCCATTCTATTCCATCGCAGTTGGAGAGATTGATTCATATGTCACTGGGCACACAGACCCCCAGATTTTTATCCACCTTAACTTACCTTTACTTATCAATACCCTCAACACAGCATCCCGTGAGATGATATAGGCCTTGAAGGAAATTATTTTCCTAGGGGCCTCCTATGTGGAGCTGATGTAAAAAAAAATCATCATCATCATCTTATTCCTATTCTTTTCGGTTCAGGGACCCATTGCATCGACAAGGCTCTTCCATACATCCCTGTATCCTGTTGCTGATTTTTTTTTATTATTATTTTTTTAAGCATCTATACAAAAAAATTTACATTTATTTGGCCTTGCCTGTATCACTAGTAAATCCTGTGTCGATACAGACTAGTTTACAAATATTTTATAAATATTAAATAAAATACATTTTTCAATAAAGTAAAAATATTTGACAAAAAATTTCAGGTTGGTAGGTAGTGGTAACAATAATGGAATGAGAGGATTATATTTGGGTGAGGTGACTAATTATTGCACGACTTTTTTCGATGATCCATTGTTTTATCAGAATTTTGTATTTGTTAATATTATTCGATTGTCTTGTTTTGTCAGGTAGATTATTGTATATTTTAGAAGCAAGGTATTTGAAATTTCTTTGACCAAATGTTGTGATTGTTCGGCCTCCGTCCATGGTAGACCCATCCTCTCCTCACCCAACTGTGTCTGGGGCGGCCCACTGGACGTCTACCCTCTGGAATCGCACTCAGTATCTTCCTCGGAATATAAAAAAAATATTTAAGAATAAAAATAAATAATTTTAAAAATGCCTAAGTGTATTCTTTGTCCTGAAATTCATATGCGATAACAATGACCATTTTTGCACTCACAAATTTGTATTTTAAAAATCTCAATCAGTCAAAAAGAACAAATGAAAACCTCGCCTTTCAGCTTGAAAAATTGTTGATCCCGTTGACAGAAAAAACTCTGAAAAAAACGTAAATCGAAAAGATTTCCCGGCGGACGCCTGTCGTGAATTTGACTGCTGATTCATTTACCTGCCAGTACTTGTTCTGTCACCATTTATTACACAGTCACCTTGTACAGAGAGGGTTAGTTAGTACCAACTGAGTGCACACTGCACGGGGTCGAGTCGGTGTGCCGTGTAATGACATTTGTTCGTACTCGACAGTTCCGACTAACCAAAACCAACGACAAAGGATTTTTTGAATACAAATATTGGCCAAAAATGGTTCAAGTTAATTACTGTATCATATTGTGAAATTCGAAGTGCAGAGACCTCAATCTTTATTTCTCGCGAACTGGATTGATTGATGCCTGCAGCATGGTTTTTTCTACACGATGTATGGGCTGCCAGGGCTGGCTAGCAGGTCTAGAACACATTTTTTTTCGTATGTCTGGTAGTATTATAAAGTTGGTTGATTTTTTTATTATCTACTACACTATATAAATAGGAAAGATTTGTTTGTTTGTTTGTTTGCATTGCATAGGCTCCGAAACTACTGAACCGATTTGAAAAATTCTTTCACTGTTGGGAAGCTACACTATCCCCGGGTGACATAGACTATATTATATTTTCAAAAAAATAGGGATCCTTACTAAAACTCCAATAATGTAACCCAAGGTGTAAAAAAATTACCTAAAATATTCTTTACATCGCGTGCGCTGTAAATAATGGTGATGATAGAATAAAATAATGTACTACGACTTTGCAGAACACATCATTCATTATTTACAAAAAGTGTCGCGACAGCATATGTCTATCTATTATAGTTATGCCACAATAAGGGTTATTTTATTTTAAAAATTTAAATAAAATGTCGCCTTTTGAAAAGGCTATTTATTTGTATCTTGGTTTTAGTCCTTCATATTCAAGAATGCTTCAATACGTTTATGTAACTTTTTGAATTATTCAATTCGGACATACCATTCGAAAGATATCACGAGTTTATAAATATAAAGTATTAGAAACGTAATAAAGTATTAGACGCGGGAGGGGAACGGGGACGCACGGGAAGGTGATTCCGGGAGAAAAATGTATTTATTTGAATATGGCATTGCAACGCATGCCGGGAACCAGCTAGTTGTTAATAATTTTGTGATTTGAATTGTAATACTATCTTTTTATATTTTTGGTTGCATTTTGTTTGTGTTTTATTTGAGTCCATAGATAAAGGGGAGAATGTTATGGAGACAGGGAGTGGGAATGATCGCCGTCTGGACTTTAACTAATCAGGCATTCACATTTAACTTTTAGTCATTTTCTTTGTAAGGTAACCATTCGACTTTATTTTTCCAACTAACTAATTTTTTATAATTATTTTTTTGGAGGTATTGTGCTGTGTTGCGCTACCTCCTTCTTTAGCCAACGTTTCGGAGAGTATTACAGTGTACATCATCAGGGCAGATTTGAAATCAGTTTCAGTGCCGGCAATCTTAGTGTTTATTTTGTTTTCATTTATGTACATAGATTTCTTTTACCCACCTCACTAGACAAAGTCTGTTCTGAGGCGGGTATCGATGGTGATAAAGTTATGTTTTAATGTAATTACCTCACAAGGGGCCCAGCTGCTCCCGTCTGGATTCAGTGAGATGTAAGCATCCGCAATTGGTGTGTGTTTTGAGATGGGGGAGAGGAAGAGGAAGTACCTGGCTATTCAGATCTGGTCACCAAACACGGCTAGAGCCATTTTAAGCAACGTTTTAATTTTGAATGGTGATCTAACACCAAGGCGATACTGAGAGTATCTTTCACTTTTCTTCTAAACAATTGAAACGTTGAATTGAAATGGCTTTAGCTTTTGGCTTCAACCATTTCAATTAACCTCTCAATTTTGAATGGAATTCTTAAAACAGAGCGACAGTGAGAGTATTTTTTCTCTCTGGAACGTGCCGTAAATATTATTTTAAATTGTTAAATTGTGAAAAAAAATCCTTTAAAAGTATTGAACCCGTGACTTTCGGATTGCTAATCCAGATCTTTCGATTCGATAATGGTCGATACTATGCCCCCTCCCCCAGATTGAAGCACCGTGATAGTGTTATTTTTACAATACTTAAATTTTGAGGCAAAAGTGAAAACACGCAATTTTAAATTCCTTGTAAGCTCAAATAATATTCATTAAAATATCATTGCTCAAAGTATTTAGCTTCTCCTGACTATTTTTTTCTTAGTTTTTTCTTTTTGTTTTATTTTAACTTCTCTTAATTATTTTTTTTCTTAGTTTTTTTGTTTGTTTTTCTAGTCTAGCTACTAAAAAAAAAAATTATCAGCGAACGAAAACATGTTTTTAAGCTTACTGTTTTATTTTATCACTCTTTCTTTTTATGTATCTTTGTAAAGCTGTTTGTTTTCCAAATAAAGATATTATTATTATTATTTAAAAGTGGTTTAAAAACCCTCATAATCACAATTTTCCATAATGAACAGGCGGCAACACGTTGCGACTTTCACCCCCTCTTTATTAAGGGATGGTTCGTTTAGTTTCTCCGAACGACATCCTACTACCCTATACTATATGCCAACCCTTATATGCCACAGTTTACTGAAGGGGTAGCTAGATTTGCGGTAGTTAGATTTGCGGAGTTTGTGTTCTCAGAAAGAGCATTATCCATAAAATATTAGGTACATGGCTTGGAGAATCGAAGCCTTCATGTTAATACGAGAGTAAGCAATGATATGTAATGATAGTATATGTATGAATCGGTCATGAAGATGATTGCCTTCAATTAAAGGAAGTGTCTGACCATCTAAAACACCGAAAATAGTATATATTTTTCAGTTCTATGCCAAATCAGAATCAACTCGACTCAAGACCTCTTTAAAAAGTACTTAATAACTATGAAAAACAAAATTGAAAAATAACTTATATCCTAACCTAACGTAACCTATTTAATCAATCTTTTTATCCACTTTTAATTACTTCAAAGATGTTGAGTTGAGTTCATCTCATTCCTTTCTCTAGAAAAAACCTCCACATAGCATCCCCAAAAATGACATAGGCTGTGAGGGAAATTATTTTCCTCACGGCCTTCTGTGTGAAGCTAATGAAAAAAAAGGAAGGAGGAAAAATAAAGTTCTTGGAAGGAAAAATGTATGAGGGGTGGGTAAGAATCTGGAGGTCTGAGGTTTTAGGAGTGACGGACACATGAATCCATCCCTCTCACTACGGTGACTTTAAATAAAAACACTATTGAATTCATATTGATTTTGGATATTGGCAGTTTTTTTTCACAAAAGCTCCAAACAGGAGGCCCTTTGCCATCTTTGGGGATGCTGTGTGGAGGGTCTATTTAGGGAAATGAATGAGTGGAAGTTCTGGAAAGGAAAAGGTAAGAGGGGTGGGTAGGAATCTGGCGGTCAATGTGTTCAGGATTGGCGGACCATGAATTCATCCCTCCCACTGCGATGCTAGGCGAAAGTCCGGCTGAAGCCCATAAAGCCTGCCACGCAGAAGGTGGGCAAACACAACCGCCGCCAAGACCTAGGCAAATCTGACCCTGTGATCCCGGGCACCCCTGAAAAGTCACGAAACGTACCAAACCACTTGACTTGATTTTTTTGTTTCCTGTATTTTACTTTTTTTTTTAATTTTTCATTGAAATTTCTAAAAGATATATACTGAACACTACATAAAAACCTTATTTTTATTTAATTAATAATTTACACTCTAATATAATATTAATAATTACTCAAAACCTGCAAGAATTAAGATTAAGTACAGCAATTAAAATACTTACGCGATATTTTTCTGGTTGCATTTGCTTCCTCCGTATGGGGTATGATTAGTTAACACGACTGGTTGCCCGCTGGCGGGGCAGGCAAAGGAGTGGGGTAAAGGCAGGGGCTGGATTTGCGGTGCTCAGATAGATTGGGACATAAAACTGCGCCCAGCTAGACGTAATTATTCCGTGATGTCGCGTCGCATTCGACAAATGCATATTCATTGGCATTTGCATATTCAACCAACCAACGAACTGTGGGACTGCACTCTGCCCGTATGCACTCCTGAACCATGCGCACATACGGAAAGTCATGAATTTTTGGATTTTATTCGTTTTTACTGCAGTTCTAAAAGTTGATATTTACGACTTGCACAAAAATACAAACGCAAGCGACGAATTTATTACAGAATTTGGACATTTTATTTTCAGTTGTTCCACACTGTTCGATCTTTAGATATGCTATATGTACTCAGGATCTATTTAGGTATTTTTTTTTAATTTGCAGGCGGGTATATGTACAGCCGCCCTGGGAACTGTTTGTTGGGTAAACAACGCCTCTGCCCTAGAACTTTAAAAAAAATTAGATCCCCACAGGATGCCCCGATGAAAACAATTTCCCTCAGTGCCTGTGTCATCTTTGCAGATGCTGGGAAGAGGGTATTTTTTGAGGGAAAGGAAGGAGAGGAAGTTTTGGAAAGGAAAAGGTGTTAGGGGTGGGGAGAAATCTGAGGTCAGTGGGTCCAAGAGTGACGGACATATGAATCCATCCCTCCCACAGCGGTGCAAAGCGATGAATTGAGAGAGTCCGGCTGGAGAGATAAAAAGGTTTCCCGATCCGGCCCTCCACGCAATATGTGGGCAAACACATATGCCGCCAAGACCTAAACAAGGTTCCATGCCAACTCAGAATGAAACCAACCCAGCCAACCAATCCACCTCAGAAAGGTCATTAAAAGCTATGAAAAAATAATTTTGAAATTGTCGGTAATCCTAACCCTTAACCTATTTAACCAATTTTTTTATCATGACTCTTAATTACCTTTCTGAGGTGGTTCTGGGTTGATTTCATTCTGAGTTGGCTGGTCACCCCTAGAAAACCTCACTCCATGAACCCGGGCACTCCTACTGAGTCACCAAACGCAGCGAACCACTTGGGGTGACCTATGGCAGGGCTGTTGGTTAGCCAATAAATGGTTCCCGGGGCAGCGGTACCCATATTCGCCTCCCAAATCGGAAATTCCGAGTGGCTAGCTACATTTGTTTCACGGGGTGCGGTTTATCCAGGTCTTATCGGAAGTTGCATCTGCGCCCACCAGTCGCCTGGCAGACCAGATCGAGAAAGACTGGCTGATGAAGATCTTTTGATCTCTCCGGCAGGACTCTCTCGGAACATCGCCTTGCACCGCAGTGGGAGGGATGGATCCATATGTCCGTCACTCCTGTAGACACTGACCCCCAGATTTCTACACATCCTTCGTACCTTTTTTCTTCTCAGAACTTCATCTCCTTCCTTTCTGCAAATGATCCCCCACGGAGTTTCCCCAAAGATGACAAACAAGGAAAATAATTCTCCTCAGGGCCTACTGTGTGGAGCTAATGTAAAATGAAGGAAATAAAGTTCTAGGAAGGACAAGGTGTCTGGGGAGGAATTTATTTCAGTGTGTCCAGAAGTGACGGACGTATAAATCCATCCTTTCTATTGCAGTAAAGGCTATGGGTTGAGAGAGTCCTGCTGGTCTCCCTGAAACGACCTCTCCCGATTCGGCCTATTAATCTGAGACACCCCTGCTGAGTCATGAAAGGAAGCGAATCACTAGGGGTGACTTGTGGCAGAGGTTCTGTCAACCAATTAATGGCGACGGTACCCATAACCGCCTACCAAATTAAACGTGTAGATTTTGTAGAGCAAATATACGATAAAAGGTGCTTGACAATAAATTATTACGTGAAAGTGAACGGTTAAAAAAAGTTGGGGATACCCGAGGAAGACATGATGCAGAGACAGTGCCTATATTTGTGGGAAATTTCGGGAGCCAGAAAACGGTTCCATGATAGTTGATCCTTCAACAATTGGCCCTCAGGCATACAAATATACAATACTAGCAGACCCGGACACACGTTGCTGTGGCTAACGAAACACAACGCCATCTACTGATAATGCCATTACCCAATTTGCATACTTATAACCACACCGCTCGCTTGCCAGCCCGCTCCCTTTATATATTTCACAAAACCTTGACAAATTATATTCTAAACCTTCTTCATGAATCACTCTATCTATTGGTAAAAACCGCATGAAAATCCGTCGCGTAGTTTAAAACTTCTAAGCGTACAGACAGCGGGAGCGAATTTTTTTATTCTATGTAAAAATACAGTCGGTTTAAGGAAAATACGGTTCACCTGCTCACGCAAAATGTAACTAAATGTCCCCAGAGAGGTGTCCAGAGAGCATGTACCACCGAATAACATACGTATAAAACATATTTTCATTCAAATGTATCAAAGATAAAACTACTTTTCTATATACTGTATATACCAACTTCAACGGCAACGTCATCTGCTATAGGCAGACTAATAGAACCCAAACGAAAGCCAAATACTAAGTTCGGAGATCGTGCTTTCGGAGTATCCTGACTTCTGGGAAGCTTATTAAACTAGTTCCGGGAAGAGATGGTATGCACATCACCGACGATCGTCCTAAAAGCCGTTCATAAAAATCTTAAAATTTGCGAACCGAATGTCATCGCGCACAGATATCAAAATAATACGACAAACAGATGGTCATTTACGAACGCCTATTAGGTTTAGGGTATATTTTTTTTATAATAGTCTCTTATATAATACTAATAATAATAAAAACGTTTATTCATCAATAGATTTTTTACAGTATTATACATTTTGTTCTTTTATCATTGAGTCTATTGATGAAAAGGTCACTACTCAGCTACAATTCAGGATTTCTCCTGGAGTGGAGCTGGTTTTTAGTAGTGCCTCCAATATGAAAAACAGAAAAAAAATAATTAAATTAAAATAAGATAAAATAAATACAAAAAATAAATTCCATAAACAAATTAAATCAAATCCCTAATTCAACACACACAGTTTAAAACAACATAAATAAATAATAGAAATTAAAACAATTGAATACTGTAAATCGGAAATTAAAGTAAATCTTAAAATTAAAACTCAAATACAAAAAAAAAAACACTTCAAATAAAATTTAATGTAATAAAAGCAGTTCAAATTCAAAACAAAATCAAATCCAGTACAAAATATAATAAAAAATGTAATCAAAGTATAATCAAAAATATAATCAAAATAAATAATGTAATCAAATCAAAAACACAAGAAAGTATTCCTTTAATTGTATTTTTAATTATTATTTAATCAAGGTGTTGTGCAGTTGACTGTGCAGTCACCAACAATTCGCCGCAGAGCTTCTTGAAGCGTTGCAACATTTAAATTACTTGATTGAAATCTGGGGAAACGCATGTGAAACATGCATAAATGAATTTAATTACAGACCCAGAAAATTAAAAAAAAATTATACATGGAAACAAATCTATTAACATTATGAAAAATACATACCTCCTTTTATACAAAATAAATTCATTTATACACACACAGAATTGATTAAAACTTCCCAAGTACACAAATACTCGGAACAGACTTTGTCTGGTGAAGTGGATAAAAGAAATCTATGTACATAAATGAGAATAATACAAACTCCACGGTTGCCGGCACTGGAACTGAAACTTTACAACACGATAACATACATTTAAACACCATCCACAATGACTTATATAATTGCTTCCCAAACGATATTAAAAATATAAAAAGGGATTATATAAAAAGGGGGGGGGGGGTGGTTTTAAAAATTAGTTATTCATTATTATTCTCAATAAACAAAATTATGAAATAGAATAATAATAATGTTTCGTAATGAATGTAAAATGTATTTGGTTCAGAAATGTCTAGTAAAATAAGTGAATTTTTCTTTTTTCTAGAAAAAAAATCCACACCAACTGACATCTACACACAACAGGTATAGATAAACCATTGAAATCCATAGAAAATCACAGAAATTTGACAGCCGATAACGCACGACGGACGCCTTCCGATATTCGACGAATTATATCTTATTGTATTTGTAAAAAGTTAGAACTTGACAGAAGAAGTAGGTTGGGTTTTTTTTTAAATGCCAGGTGGCCACGGCTGTATTTAAAAAAAAAATTGCATGCAATTTTGACCCTTATGTATAAATAAACTGTATAAAAGATAAGGTCACAATCGATTGCGCCAATATCTCTCTTCGTAGCTTTATAGATTTCTTGCATGTGGCATCACTACACGATTTGTAATTGAATTATCTATGACTTCGAAACGCTGTCAAAACTGGAAAGTAGGGAGAAAGTGGACTTTTTGTTCCTTTTTCAAATGCATTTAAAGGTATTTATTTATTAGCAATCACCTTTTAAATGTGTTTTTCATGTAGGTTGTGTATTCAGGTTTGGGTAAATTTTGGAGATCGCTGGCAATGGTTAATACGCACTTTTTTTTGAAAAAATCTTTTGATTCACCTTAATTACGTTAAACAACAACTATTTGCATTGGGGGAAGTGGAAAATATTTCATTCTACATGGTTTGTGATACAAAAGAAAGTGCCCCTTTATAACGCCTACTCGCGTCAAGGCAAGAAAAACATCCCAGTTTTCAAGTAGTTTAGCGGCTACGCTAGGTTTGTGTAACATGGTTTGTGATTCAAAAGAAAGTGCCCCTTTATAACGCCTACTTGCGTCAAGGCAAGAAAAAATTTAGAATGAAATATTTTCCACTTCCCCTAATGCAAATAGTTGCCTTTTAATGTAATTAAGGTGAATCAAAACATTTTTTTTTTTAAAAGTGCATATTAACCATTGCCAGCGATCTCCAAAAATTACCCAGGTTTGTGTCAAAATAACAACATCAGTTCATTTTCGTATTTATATGGATATTTAAGCAAAAGTCAGGAAGGTAGTTTGCGCCCGCTTTTTTTCAAATCGGCCTGGCGAATGAGGCACACAAGAGAATTAAATCCATTGTTTTTTTGCTAGATTTTTAAAGTTGCAAGTAAGCGACACATAATTAATTCCTCACCCAACGGACAAAGTTTTATTAATACTTTAGCTCAGTGGTAGAGCACCTGACCGGCAATCAGAGGGACACGGGTTCGAGTCCCGTTGGCGGCCAGTATCTTTTCTCGGAAGATTTTTTCAATGTAGATGAGTGTTTCAGGCTGAAAATTATTGCTTATAATAACTGTTTCCCTTTGTGCTATGCATAAATAAATCTCGTCTTAAACGTTAGTTTATCAATTAAAAATAATAATTAATACTTTAGGTTTTCTTTGAAAGTTTAGTTAGAGAAGGGTTAATTTTTAGCAAGCGTGGGCTTTTTATAGTTAAATTCCTTTGTATATTGAGAAGGGAGGAAGTTCAAAAATGATTACACAATCAGCGACATCTGAAATTACTGGCGCCATCTTTGGCCTAAATGGGTGAACTTGTTAATAATTATAATCACTATTTATGTAAAGGAAATAGGTATAATCGATAAATAAAAATAAACCCAGAAATATAAATCTATAATTGGTGTGAAAATTAACTAGAAAACTAAGCAGTCTTATTTGTCCAAAGATAACACAAAACATACAAAATAACCCTTCAGTGCTCGCTCCTGTCTGCCGATGTTATCATCATCCGTAATTTGTGTCCAAAATATTTTTGCATCTATCTCTCTATTCTAAAATATGATATTACTTCTTAAAAGTTTCCCAAAGCTTTCGCATTTTCATCTGTTTGTTTGGATTTCGACTGGGGAAATATTTAAGCACGTTTCATAATATGAGATTCCGCTATGATTTCTGCAAAGCGCATTGCCCGTGGCCCGTGGGTGAGTACTGGCATTATTTGGTACCTTCGCTCACCCTATCCTATTTACCCAGCATCCTATTTACCCCTACAGGGATGAGATTTACCTTACCTCACATCGAACATTTCATATATTTTTTATTTTCACTAGAGGGAGGCCCTGAGGAAAATATTTCCCTCAGGGTGTATGTCATGTTAGGGGATGTTGTATAGAGGGTCTTTTTAAGGAAGGAGAGGAAGTTCAGGGAAGGAAAAAAGGTATGAGGGGCCGGTAGGAGTCCGGGGGTCTGTGTGTCCAGGAATAAATCATATATAAAAAAAAACTCATCTGTAAATCATTTATTCGAAGATTTACGGGGTAAATGAAACTATAAATCATTTTATGGCATATTTAAGATTTAAAATATTTAATGGAAAACTAAAATTTATTCATCGAATATTTATTTATTCATCGTAAATAATGTAATAGATGATTTAAGCTATAAATTAATAAATCGAAAATTTAAGACTTAAATCATTGAATCGAAGATTTAAGCTTTAAATTATTAAACGAAAATTAAGGCTATAAGTCATTTAATAGAATTTTTTTTTATTTAAATTTTCAAATCGAAGATTTAAGCATTAAGTCATTTAGTCTAAAGTTTAAGATTTAAATCGTTGAATTGAAGATTTAAGCTATAAATCATTTAATCGAAATTTTTAATCGTTGAATCAAAGATTTAAGTTGTACATAATATGATTGAAAATTTAAGATTTAAATCATTGCATCGAAGATTTAAGCTTTAAATCAATTAATCGAAAATATAAGATTTAAATCATTAAATCGAAGAATTAAATCTTTTAACCATTTAATCGAAAAGATAAGATTGAAATCATATTACCAAGGATTTATAGTCTGAATTACTTCATCAAAGATTTAAGATTTAAATCATTTAATCAAAAATAAGTTGTAAAAATTTTAATCGAAGATTTAAGTCTAAGATTTAAAAAATATTATCAAAACCAAGCAATGCCGCATCATATTATTCTCTAATAAATATTTTTTTTAATTATTAATTTTTGCAGCATCCCCTATTCTTTTCTGATGCTAGGCACTATATGGTAGTGCCTACATTCTATATATATTCCACGCAGACAGGGAGGCAAACACGCGGCTTCACCAGCAAAATTAAATATTTGCCAAGTGTTATAAAATACATCAGAAATATCAGAACACGGGGAATATTCAGACGTCACGTCTCAGTATTATTGTGGGACAACTTTCAGGATTTTGAGATTTTGATGCACGTTCTCACGGGAGATGAGACAAACTGGAAATATTTCAATGAAAAGAAGAATTTATTTATTTTATTTGTTTTATTTATTTTAAGCCAAGAAGGCTTTTACATAAATATACAGTACTGTTCGAATTAATGTGAACACAAGTGATCAATTGGAAAAATATAAAAAATATTTTTTATTGAGGAAAAAAAATAGAGAAATAATTACAATTATTTTTTTTTTATTACCAAGTGTGTCTACCCTTAACTTTTTTAACTTCTTGTACACGCTTTAGCATAGAATCAGCAAGTTTTTTTACAATTTTCTGATATTTGCGTGTCTCTAAACCATATCTGAATTACTGTCTCAATCAGCTTGATTTTTGTTGTGCTTGTCTTGCTTTAACTATAGCCCACCGATTTTCAATTGGATAAAGATCAGGAGAGTTACCTGGCTATTCAAGGTATGTATTTTTTTATCATTGAAATATTTACAATCTTAGTGCGTTTTTTAAGAGAAATATCCATCTTCAAAAATTAGAAACAAAAAAGCTTTAGTTAAGTTTATCTTTGCAAAAAAACTGTAATTCTAAAAAATTACAAAATTTAACGCATCTGTAGTTTGGTGTGTCTCATAACTCATTGAATGATTGAACAAGAACACAAAATGGCCGCTATTACAATATGCTGCATACAACTGCAAAAAACAAGATTATTGTGCTAATTATCACGTGTTCACATTAATTCGCACAGTACTGTAGGTATTACCTATAACTTTAAAGTGAGCAATAATTTTGAACAGAAGAAAGAAATAACAAAAACCAAGCAGCAGCGGATAAAACATTGAATATTTTAAAATTTAAAAAATACAGCGACCAGATAGGTACACAAAAGAAAAACGTATGGATTAAGAATAGGGTTGGAAAAGATAATATATAAAACAAATTAAAAATAATAGAATCCTGTCAAATCTAACTCCATAAATAGTTTTAACAGGATTTACTATTTTACTTCATGTCTTATATTTAAAAGACAGCTCTCTTTAAGGAATTTACCCACACTTCCAATCACCTTTCTATATTAATTGTATTCAAATTTATATTTGTATTTAAACTCAAATATTCTTGTAACTACAATATTCATTTAAATACCTCTACGTCCATCTCGACAAATGTAGGTATATCACAGTGAAACAAGCATCGAAAAACCCAATGTAAACATACTTTATATAAGTAAATAAATAAAAAATAGATTTTTTACATGATCCAAAAAAATCACCAATAAACAGTAGAGAATCAAGTATTGGTTTCCCATAGCGTGAAACCGCTGTATCGAAGAATGAGCAATGTAATTGCGCTTGTGAATACTGCAGTAGAATAGAGTATTGGGTATGTGTAGGTTTATAAGTTGCAAAGGAGTTCGGAATACTCTAATTTGGAGTTCAGTATTTTGAATTCGAAATTAAAATCAATTATTTTTAGCCTGCCTTCTTAATATTAAGAGTATTTAATAGGAAAGGATAAATAATTTATGTATTTTAGGGATATTTAATTTAATATTTATGAAACGTTGATTTTTTGTTGTATTCGCTCAATGCAACATGAATTTTTAAGAGGGAGACCAAACTTCTGAGTTATATTCAAGTTGGCTTCTAACAAGAGGCATGCATAACAGTAATGGCTTGTACGGAATTAAAGTTTTTGGTTTGTTCTTAATACAAAGCCTAATATTTTCATTCATTTGTTCATAATTTGGTGGATGTGACTAGAAAAATTTAGTTTTTCATCCAAAATGAAAATAGTTTGGTGACTTAGCAGGGGTTCCCGGGTTCATGTGTTGAGGTTTGTCTAGGTTATGAAGGTTGATATGTTTGCCCACCTACTTCGTGGCGGCCGGATCAGGAGAGACTAGTTGGAGGAGATGTTTTGACATATCCAGCGGGACTCTCTCGACCCATCTCCTTGCACCGGGAGAATTGTATTCATATATCCGTCACTCTTAGACACATTGACCACCAGATACCTACCCACTCCCCATACATTTTTGCTTCCCACGACTTGTGATCCGTCCTTTTTCTAAAAATATTCTCCACACAGCATCTCCAAAAATGACATAGGCCCCGAGGGAAATTGTTTTCCCCAGGGCCAAGGAGTCTAATTCTCCACCACATAGATAATCAAACAACAAAGACATTAATCGTATGATCACTATTTTCCTCACGTGAGCCCAACAGTAGAGTTCTAAATCAGGCCCGTGGTGGAATCATTGCGCGGATAAACCTGGCCATCCATCCCGCCCCTCCCCTTGCCCGTCTCCTTGATCCCGCCGGGGATCGAACTGCGGCACTGCCTCTGTCTTGTAATTGAAATTGACTATCCTACACACCGAGTCGCAGACTCTGTGAGTTGGTGCCAATGAACAGATTTTCTCTAGAAGTGCAATTTAAACCAATTTGAAATAAAACTGATTTTACCAAGAGTCTTTTCTACTCCTAAGCCATACTCACCAATACAATACCATTTCAATTTGGGAGGCGGGAATACGTACCGCCGCCCGGGAACATTTATTGGATAATAACCAACACCTCTGCCATATGTCACCCCAAGTGGTTCGCTACGTTTGGTGATTTAGCAGGGGTGCCCGGGTTCAAAGGGTGAGATTTATATAGGTCTTGGAGGCGGATGACCAGGACACACTGAACCCCAGATTTCTACCCACCCCTTAAATCTTTTTCCTTCCCAGAACTCTCTCTTCTTCCTTTCCTTAAAAAAACCCCTCCACACAGCATCCCCAAAGATGAAATAAGCCCTGAACAAAATTATTTTCCCCAGGACCTCCTGTTGGGAGCTTGTTTAAAAAAAAATCACAATTCACTGGGCAAAAATTTGGATTTTGTGTTCTAGAATTTTTTTTTTGTTTCTGGGAAAATTTTTTCCAGTTAGGGCCAATGTCATTTTTGGGGATTTTTAGGGTAGCAAGGAGGGGAAGTTCTAGAAAGAAAAAATTTACGAGGGGTGGGTAGAAATCTGGGGGTCAGTGTATCTAGGAGGGATAGACCTATGAATCTATATAACTGCGGTGCAAGGCGATGCAAGGCGACATTCAGAGAGAGTACTGATGGAGACATCAAAAAGTCTCTATCGATCGCCAAGAACCGGATAAATCGCACACCATGAACACTCGGCATCCCTGCTAAGACACCAAACGCCATGAATCGCTTGGGGTGACCTGTGGCAGCGGTTTTGGTAATCCAATAAATGGTTCCCGGAGCGGCGTAACCTATTCCCAGATCCCAAATTTCATGTGTCAAATTCAATGTCATCTTTGTAGAGGGTACTTTACTAGTGCTGAAGGGATCAAAAACCCTATTTCTTCGGAGCTTCTTCCATTAATAGCGATAGAATAAAGGTAGCACTCTCAGCTGATGCCTGTGCTCTAAAGATTGCAAACGGTAATCAAGGTCCAAGGTTTTTTCCTAATACCTTGGGACTCCATACCACAGATGATTGCCAAATTCAACCTAAGGCGCTTCTGCGATTTATACAGGCTCAGATGTTGTGTTCTATTAAAGTATCTGAGGACCCCGTACAGAGGTAACATTTAAGAAATGTAAATAAATATATTTCAGCAGAAGTTAGGTAAAAATAAGTTGACTTCAGGCTTACGGACACGCCCGCAACACAGTTCTTTCGATTTATTTCTTTGGTGTTTGGTACAGTGGCAGATTTATCTGCAGAGAGGTGTCGAAGAGGTGGAAAGAAATGGGCTGGTCGTTTGTTTTGTTGGCGCGAGGTGTTTTTAACGCGGTGATAAGAATGATCAACTGTGTTGGGAGTGAAACATATATTTTCTTCGTCCCTCTTGGCTTCAGTTACTGTATACCTAACTCCAGAAAGTATAATATTAGGTTTTTCCCAAATATTTTATGAGTATGAATGGGTATCTATAGAATTCACATTGTTTAGTATTGAAACAGGTTTGGGATTGATCCATTTCAAAACTATCAGGAATGTCCTCATTAAAAAAGACTTAATCAAGATTTACATGGCTCTCTGCCAATCACTGTTAGAATACGGTATTATCGGATGGGGCAGTGCAAATAAAAACATACTAAATCCACTAATTAAAAATCAAAAATCCATAATGAAAATTATACTGAAAGTTCCTGTAAGAACTAGCACTGACGAAATCTTCAACAATCTTAACATCATGTCAATTAAACAACTGTATTCTAAAACTATACTCATTTACATTCATAAGTACAAAACCCAAGAAATGACAACTTAGACAACGTACATTAGAAACACTAGATCTCATGGTCAAAAACATATCAAACAAGTAACTACTAACACTAACACAACCAACATTTGGGCAAAAAAGCTTCTTGTATTATGGTATTAAACTTTACAATAAAATACCACTCTCACTTAAAAACCTCAACAGCATAACATTTAAATCTCAAATAAAAAGCTGGATACTAAATATAGGGAGAAGAGAAATAGAAAATATACTGATATCAAATACAGACTAAAACCGAATCTACTGAACTGAATTATAAAAAACACAATATTATTTAATTTTTAATTATTTAAAAAAATACTAGATGATACCTATATGTTTATAACTAATTCATATTAATTTCTTATAATTAAATTATAATATGTAAATGAAATCCTCAGCACGGGAAATCCCAGTGAGTATATCATTATCTCTAGATGTTTGTAAAGAAAGGAAGACAATAAATCATTATTATTAATATTTTCCAAGATGCTGTTCAATTTATTCATCACCCGTTGTCCCTATTTGGGAGAAGAAATAAGAAGATGACTACAATCCTACCTACTTGGCCGGTCAAAATATTGTCGCGCTTGTGATAACAGTAATTATTGATTCTCTCTCGAAAACTTGCCTTCACATAAATTTTGTATGATACTTTTACGGTGTAATTTTTGTAATTGTGAACCTCGGAAGGACCAGCATATCGCCACATAAAAAATAGGGCTTTTCTCGTCATTCTTGTCCTGTGATAAAAAAAACACACCAAATTTTCAATATCTGTATGTTTAGTCCGGTTAAGTTTGCCATCGGGCCTTAATATACATTTTTCTTGTCAAATTTGCAAGCCGTCCGGGTTCGATGTAAAAATAAAATAAAATATTTTAAAATTAAGAGTACAATAAATTATTTGAAATCAAATTTCAACACAGCTTAGTAGGTTACCATTATCTGTAAGAGACATTAATTTATCAATAAGGTATTTTAAAATATGAAAACACTAGGCTTCGTATTAAGAACAACTAAAAACTTTAATTCCATGTAAGCCATTAAACTATTATATGTATCTCTAGTTAGAAGCCAAATTGAATATAACTCGGTAGTTTGGTCTCCATCTTACAAAATTCACCTTAATAATATTGAGCGAATACAAAAAAAAATCTGCGTTTTATAAATTTTAAATTAAATAACCCACCAGAAGACTTAAAATATAATCTATTACTAAATATTCTAAAAATACACACACTAGAAGACAGACGTAAAATAAACAACTTAACATTTTTATTCAAAATACTTAACACTAAATTCGACTGTTGCGAACTCCTAAAACTCATAAACTTACGAATACCGACAGTAACCACACGACAAAATACACTATTCTACTGCAGCATTCATAAGCGGAATTACATTGCCCACTCTCCGATATAACGATTTCACACTATGGGAAATCAGTACTTAAGTGATGTTGACATATACAACATCAACTTGGCGAATTTTGTCGATCTTGTAAAAAACTTATTCCAAAACTATTCCTAAACATATGAAAATGTATTTTTTTAAACTTATAAAATCGCTGTATTTTTGTGACTTGTGTGCATTTGTATCTAATTTTATTTTTATCATTTCTCTATCTGTTTAAAAATTATCTGTCATAAAAAAATTGTACTACTGTAAAAGCCCTCTGGGCGTTGAATAAATAAATAAAAATATATTGTTCTTTCAATACCTATATTATTTTGTATTATTTTTATTATAATATAATTTAAAACATATAATCCTTATTTCCACTTGATTTATATTTTACCGTAACCGGCTTCAGCCTGTTCAAACCATCTTCAGACTGCTACAATTGTTTCGTAATCTGCAGTTTATATACATAATATATGGAGGAGAAAGAGGGAGGTAGTTTACAAGATATTTTTTTTTGTATTTAATGACAATACATTACAAATTTATATGGTTTTTTACATTTGTTGCCATGTCGTCTTTAACGATTGGATCACTAGTTATTTGGCTGTTAGCAGTAGACATAATTATCTCAGGTTTATAGCTTACACTAATATTGTCTCGGAAATGCTTTACTTATGAATTATAATGTGGCAATAAATACATTTTTTTTATTTATTTATAAGGACACCAATAAATAAATAATGAGTGGGTTATTTGAACTAGAAAGGCAACAGTATCTAAATTATAGCACAAGTAATAACAGTAAAAAATAACTCGATATAAATTATATGATTATTAAATTTAATATTATCGCTTTGTTAGATAGATATTCATAAATAAGTGTTAGGGTTTCTAGGAATCAAAACTTGAATCGTAAACAAATATTTATTGCGGTAGGTACATAATCTGTGATTAGTGGTAACACACGATCAAACAAAAGCTCACACACTCAAACTTATACATACCACTATCCTCTTCGTAGGAACAAGAAGATCGGTAAAGAACTGAAAAAGAATAAAATTCATATAAATAAAATATAATTAAAAAGTTTATTGAAAAATAAATCAAATATGAGAAAAGGATAAAACACAACTAAAAATCTTTTTTTTAAAGTTGGTTGCGAATCATAATATTTTTTTTAACCATATAAATATTAATAAATAATAATTATTTGAGTTTGCTAATCATTTAATAGAGACAGGCCTTCAACAAATAAAACCCAAGTTTAAACATTCAAATATAAGTACATACTTTATAACAAAAAAATAATCAAAAATTGAGTAAGTTGATAAAATAATTGCACACTGTAAATTATCCTTTTATTGACAATGTTCCCTTATGTTATGTTGCCTCCTTCCACCGTTGGCTCCGTCCCTTAATTTCATTTCTCCCAAATTCACTACCCCCACCGAAAAAAATCTAATCATTTCTGTAATTGAATGACATCGATGGCGATGATGTGTCAAAACCCATAGCTAAAAAAAATAAAATTTAAGGAACAAATGTACATTGAAAGTAAAACTCTTCAAAATAAATTTTTTTAGAAATTACATAGTTAATGCCCAAGAAATATAAAAAAAAAAACAAAATTTGTTTTCGTGAAATGTGTTGTAATTTTTAAAGTTTACCAACGGTGTTCATTCAAAATGTGATTTCTATAGTCTCTAAAATTGAAACGGTGTTTGTTTTTGAAAGGATGATTTTGAAATGGTGTTTGTTTTTTAAATGATTGCTAGCCAAATACTTTTTTGATAAATACTTCCAGCTTCCCAAATCCTACAATTATAAGATCCCGTGATTTTCCACGGGATAACAAATTAAATACCAGAACCAAATATGTAATTTATAATTCTCGGAGCACACTTTGCCATTTTTTTCTATTGACGGATTTTATAATTTAATTAGCGAAACTCAATCAAAAATCTAAAAACAGAAAAATCAGTAATATATACCGTCACATCTAGAACTCGAACCCAGGACAAATTTGCTCAGTTGGTAGAGCTCCGCGCCGGCAAGTCCTGGGTTCGAATCCTAGATATGGCCGTATCTCTTTTTAATTTTTCTATTTTCAGATTTTCAAATGTGCTTTGCTCATATTATCTTCATTTAATTAAAATATTACAATTTGAGGTTTTACTATGTTATCTTATGATTTTTAGTTTAAGCAGATGCTAATTTCCCCACCTCAGTGCTCATCATTTAAAAACTTCTGTAATAATTAAACAAACAAACAAACCGATTAATTTTATTATAGGTAACCTAATCTTAATTTCTCGTCTGGCTAATTCTTCCAAAAGAAAAACAAATTCTACTTTCAACAAACAAATAAATTAATATCATGTTACCCTGAAACCAAATATACCAATCCCCGCAATTACCCGTTCCCAATTCTTGTGGCTAATCAAATGTCGATTCAACTCAAAATCCACATCAAAGGAAGCAAAAAAATAATCCAACCTTGCATCGAAATATCTCCTCTTCTGAATAAAGGCGAACGAAATGTTAAATAATAATTGATGGATTCGTGTGGGTGGATTGTTTGGCTGATTGGATTGATTGGCGCCGACACCGGCAGCTGAGGGTTAACGGTTTTTACCATTATTTGATTAATGTATTGTAAGTCAGGCTGCTTTTGGCTAGTACTTATTATTGGGAAACATGATATGTACCGTGAACAATGAACGGAAAGGGTTTTGTGGTGGAATGATGGAATGTAATTGGAACTGGAATTTATGCCAAAAAAATATTAAGCGATATTATCTTAAGAGGAATGGCAGCGTTGCCTTTTACATACAAAAGTTAATTTAGAATTTGAGGCCAAAATTCCCAACTTTGAATAAAAAAAATTATAAACAAAATATATAACACATGCCTATTATCTAAATGGATGTGTGCTACTTTAATTATTTATGTTTTAAATTAAAAAATATGGGCCTTTAAAAATTCAATGCATGATTTTAATGGCAACTTTGGCATTTTTTATGAGTTAATTATAATTATTAAAAAAAATGTAACGACGAGCAGAAAAAGTAAGTTGATTATTAAGTTGTAGAAGAATACGAAATTATTTTTTTACTTTTTAGTGCATTTTTTAAGTCGTTTTTGTTTTGTTAAAATTTTTGTTTATTTTTTTTTATTTTAAGTGAATCTGAAGTAAACTAACTAATTTGTTTTACTTCGAAAAAATAATCATCGAAATCGGTTGGCGTATATTGAGTTATTCGTCCATTTGTCGCGCATATACTTATTGCAAATTTAAGAAATATATGGTTTTCTCATAGATCCCATTGTCAGATCTAGACCAAATTAAAATGGGACCACACGGAAAGCATCAGCTTTCAAATAATAAAAAAAATCATCAATATAGGTTCACCCAATTAAAAGTTCTGAGGTAACAAACATAATTTAAAAAAACGTCGAATTGTGAACCTCCTCCTTTTCGAAGTCGTTTAAAAATGAAGTCGCTCAAAATTTTTGTGCGCTTAGATATTTTAAACTAAACAACGGATTTTTATGCGGTTTCACCAATAGATAGAGTGATTCAAGAGGAAGGTTTATATGTATAATACATGCTTATTTTAGTAGAGGAAAGCCGAGAGATTCAAATATTTAATTCAGGCAGCGGGCAGCGGGCAGCGGGCAGCTGGCAAGCGGGTGGTGTGGATTTTATAAAGGTTGGGTAATGGCGTTGTGTTTTGTTAGCCACAGCAACGTGTGGCCGGGTCTCCTAGTAAAAATCAAGAATGAGAGATTTATCCTTGATTTTTAGTACTGTTTATATTTTTTCGTAACTTTAAATATTTGACTACATTATTTTGTTGGTATTTAAAAAGTTAGATTTAGATGGTAGCATTTCTATTTGAATCGATGTATGTGATACATTTTTATAGTATTTAAAAAAAATGGTTTTGTTGAAATTATGTTTTTACCACGATTTTTCGTACTTTTATTAGCCTTTTAACAATTTTTAAAAATTCATTTTAAAACAGTCACACATCTCCAAATACAAAATTTTTATTAAAAATAAAAATAAAATGAAATGCTCAACATAAATCAAATATTGTTTATATATTTAATATGCTGTAAAATAACACCGGAAGGTAAAACTGTCCGGTAAATTAGCATCATATTTAGTAATCTCCTACCCCACTCAAATGTGTAAAAACGGTTTTCGAAATCATCCAAAATTCTTATTACTTATTATTATTCCTTAATTACGTACGCTATTAAAGATATGGGTAGGTACTCTCCCTTTAATACTACAATACTTGCGTATGCAATATGCGATCCGTGCATTCGTCAGCTGCATTCAAGTACCCATTTAATACGTGCGAAACCAAAAGCTCATACTTGAAGCTGCTCTCAATGTAACGCGAGTATCTACTTGATAAAGTTGCATGGAACATTGAATCTTCCATGCATATTTTCATCGCTACTTCAGTGAATACTGTTCTGTTGGATGTGTTCAGAAATATTACAGTAAGACATCTCGTGACTTGAGAAATTTCTTTATTACTCTCAATTTTATTTAATAATAGCTAGTACCCGGCATGTGTTGCAATTTTTTTTTTTTTTTTTTAATGTTTGTTACCTCAGAACTTTCGATTGGGTGAAACACGGACGTACAAAATATATGGACGTGCCCTTACGTGTTAAAAAAGTGTTATTTCCCCCTCCCATTGGAACCATTTTTCGGAACTGGCTGGGCGTGTCCGGACCAATGTCGTGCTCTCGCGTACATTTTACGCGCGGACGCTGTATGTCTATGAAACACATACTTAGACAATGAAGAAGACTTGGCGAATCACAAGTCTCTTTCCTCTCTTCGCCCCGCCATAGTTGGTTTTTACCCCTCATCTGTAAGTTCTCGTCTAGTTATTTGTATGTCTATGGGGTGAAACAATATTGATGATTCTTTTTTTATTAGAAAGCTGGTGCTTCCCGTGTGGTTCCATTTTAATTTGGTTTAGTTCTGACAACGGAATACATGAGAAAACTATATATGTCTTTATTTTAAAATAAAACCTCTTTTTGTTTTTCCGTCTGGTGCGTACACGAAAAAATCATAAGGTTTTCCGACGCGTTAGCAGGCTTCATTCCGATATTCTAAATTAACTTCCTATTACTACTGTCTCCTTTTCAATCTTTTTTTGCGCTCCTCCCTCGTCCCCCACTCCTCCCCTGCGTGTCTTTTCCTCCTCTCGCATTCCCTTCCACTTACTCTGTCTTCCCTCGCTGCAGCTAAATTACACGTAATACACACACGTTTTTCAAACAACTCTCGCCCCCACTATTGTAAATTTTTTATTCACATTGCATAACGCCAGAGCTCACCATTATATACGGAAACCTTCGCGGGCATCATTTTTGGAAGATAGTTATACAAAAAAGTTTTAAAGTCATTTCTAGAGTAATTAAATGTATCATTTGTTTTCCAAAATTTCATTCAATAACACCAATTCAATATTATGCTGAGAAAGAACATTTGTTCTGCCGTGCGGTATCTCCTGAGCAAAGTAAAACTACAAAATCCCTAATTGGAAAAATGTGGAATGGAAAACTAAAAATAGAACATAAATCCAGCTATTTTAGTCTCCCATCCCTCATTTTAACTGGCTCCTCACTTTTCAGGACAATTTCAAACCAGCTTTCTTTAAATACGCACGGCAACACGAAACACTTTAGCTGGGATTTGTATACCTTGAAACTTCTCAAGAAAATTGCATTCATAATGCCATGTATTATTTTTGTTACAAAAAGCAATACAAAATATCATATCCAAAGGAAACAACATTGTTAGACGTTTTCTCTGCCTCGCTAAACTACGGTTTGCAATGGAAATAAACATCTTAGATGGGTCCTGCAGTTATTGATAAACTTCCAAGGTATTTTAAATTTGAAATTATAAAATAAGTTAGATGTAAATAATAGGTTGCAGATATAAAATATATTTTTTTAAATTCCTCACTAGAAATAACCCATAGACATACAAATAACTAGACGAGAACTTATAGATGAGGGGTAACAACCAACTATGGCGGGGCAAAGAGAGGAAAGAGACTTGTGATTCGCCAATAAATCAATCTAACAGTATATAGGCACCTCGCACTATAATATCACTATTTAGTTCTTGATAGTAAAATCTGCTTTTGAATGAATAGACCTTTTTATATGGGAGCGCGAATTGCATGCCACGGTATGAACAGATGTGTAAAATCCAAATTCGCAAAGTAAGGTTCAGAGTATTTTCATAGTGGAATATTTTGTTACCGTAGACACTTTTACAAATGTTTCATGATTTACTTAACCCAGTAAACAGCGGCTTTGTGTTTCGCGTCGCTATGTATCTCGATGTCTAAGTATGTGTTTCATAGACATACAGCGTCCGCGCGTAAAATGTACGATGAGAGCAAGACACTGGTCCGGACACGCCCAGCCGGTTCCGAAAAATGGTTCCAATGGGAGGGGGAAATAACACGTTTTTTAACACGTAAGGGCATGTCCATATATTTTGTACGTCCGTGAAGTAACCCCATTTTAGGAGTAGTATCGCCCTTGTGAACAAGAAGAATACGCGAAAAAAGTATATCACGATTTAAAAGAAGGCCATAAGAAAAATAGTTTATATCGGGGCTGTTTCATCTTTGGGGATGCTGTATGGAGGGTATTTTAAGGAAAGGAAGTCCTGGGAAGGGAAAAGGTAAGAGGGGTGGGTCCGAATAAGGGGTTCAGTGTGTCCCGGTCTTCCGCCGCCAGACCAAGACAAACCTTACCCCGTGATGTCGGGCACCCCTGCTAAGTCGCCAAACGGAGCAAACCACTCGGGGTGACGACCTACGGCAGAGGTATTGGTTATCAATTAAGCAATTTCTGGGGTCGCGTTATTCATTTCCGCCTCCTTTATTGAAAAAAATGTTTTGAAGTTCAAAATTTTCTACTTCAGATTCTATTTTGTAAAATATGGCAAACAATGTTTTTTAGAATCGGAAAAAAATTCAATATTTTTGTGCCTGAACTTAAAGATTTTTTTTTTTAAGAAAGACATTTGAAAATCTCCTATTTCAACCACAGTAAGCCGAAAATGTTGCTTGAGTCGTAATGGAGGACTTAGCTAGACGAGGAATCGAACACGGGACGCCTGGGTGGCAACCCAAATGCGATGCCCACTCAACCACTGACAGGTCAACAAAATAAAACTTGCATTTTGTATAAATCAAAACAGTTTTACGGACAGTATTAAGCGGAAAATTCAACCTGATCACCATCTGCATAAAGAATGCTTCATTTCGCCCAATTCCAAATGTTACACATCGAGACAGAGAGCTTTAATAATTGAGAAGTTAACTTGCGAAATTCCTACTGACAGGTTGCTTAAATTGTTTTTTCTATACATATACTTAAACGCCAATCTAATATATTTCATAGCGATGGTTCGCAGCGTTCACATTTTGTGGAATTCCAAAAAGAAAACCACTTAAAATAATACTGTTTTCTACAATTCATTTTCCTGGGAAATCGCCTCTTCCGGGGGAAAACCGCTGCGACCGAAGCCTTACGGGGATCTTACTTAGAAAGAACAACTTCGAATGCAACGTTTAATGTGATTGAATTTACTGCAATTATTATTGTTGTTCTCTTAGCTGCTGCATATTTACCATAACTTTATGCATATTCATAACTTTATGTATTCATTTACATTATATTGCACATCTCTCCAAATTGTATAATGCTATTATTGTTACCTCTGCTTAGTTCATTCTAATAAGATGTAAATATTACGTTATTGTGGCGAATTTTGAACATTGCTTTTACACATAAGAAAGTACGAATTTAAAGGACTGGGTGATGTCCATTTCTCTTACATCTGATGATGCGCCTATTTGGATGGGCTGTAACTTAAAAATATGTTTTTAAAAATAAAACAATAACTTTGTAAATACTACTTTTATTTTTTATACTTTATGCCGACCGGGTTTCACTACAACCATAGCTTCTTCAGGGCAGAACAATTTCTACTAAAATCAATTTACATGTGTGATATAGATAATACATGATTTAACCAAATGAGCTGGACTCCTCAAGTAACGGAGGAAAGAGGAATAGGTGTAGATGGAGAATTTGGAAGGGAACGGGCTTGTTCTTTGTCAATAGGGAACAATCTTAGTATGGGACTTTTATTTAAATTTAGTTGGTTATTAACTACCTTACTATTAGTGTTTATGGCTTTCCTTAGTTCAAGTGCCTCTAAATTGTCTAGTCTTATACTGATGTTGTTTTTATGAATTAGTGTGGCGCCTGTATTTTTATCAAATTTATGGTCTTTTTCGATCAAGTGGTTTGCAAATTCCGAAAATCCAGAGCATCTAAGATGTTCTTTGACACGGGTGTCAAAAATATGTATTTAAAAAAGCAAACGTGTTGCTGATGAAAAATAATCAGGATTCTTTGAACAGTCAAGCACACAAATGTTTCCACCTTGAAAAAGCTAGGCACTGACGACCTCCGTAGTCCAGTGGCTAAGACTCTTGACTCACAATCCGGAGGTCGCGGGTTCGAACCCGGCGTGCGCAAATAAAATTTATTTGATTAATTTGTGTTATTTCACAATTAATTCATTTAAAATAATATATAGTATATTTGCGGCACGTTCCAGAGTGGAAGATACTATCAGTATCGCCCTGGTGTAAGACCACCGTTCAGAATTGAAACGTTGCCTGAAAACGTTGTGTTTGGTGACCAGATCTGAATAGCCAGGTGCTTCCCAATCTTCCTCTTCCCCACCTCCTTCCCCTCCCCTCTACCTTCAGCCTCACAACATACCCCAATTGGGGATGCCATAGTCTCACTGGCTCCAGACGGGAGCAGTTGAGATTCTTGTGAGGTATTCACTGTAAAAAAAAAAAAAAGGCATCCACAATAGGCTTTCAATTATCTGCCTACAACGTATCAAGATACTTTAGACAGTCGACTTAGGAAAAATTCGGTATACTTACTTACTTAAAATGTATGTGTGTCCCAGAAGAGGTGAGCAGAGATGAAGTACCGCCAAATAACAAAATGATAAAACATATTTCCATTCAAATGCATCAATCATAAAACCACTTGTCCATATATTGTATATACCAGCGTAAAAGTACAAAAAATCGACAACGTAAATAAATTCGTCTGATGTATAGGTATAGCAACTTATCATGAAAAGTATTTTTTAAGTCGATTTGATGTTTGAAATTGGTAAATAATGTACAAAAATTAATTTTATAATACCTAATTTTGTTTTCGGGTGGCCAGCTGTCGGGTCATCACACAATATATTGCATGAGGTAAATTGGAAAAAAAATAATGGTAAAGTAAGAAAAACTTTATCATTTATCAGACTGCAAAAGAATTCTCGTCATTAGATCATTATTATGATTGCATATTATCACAAATCCTTCGCAGCTGTGACCATATTCTATTTTGATAGATGGCCCGTCTCTCCGGTTTAGACACCACGTGGAATGCTGCCAAACCACGTGGCACATCGCATCTCCACGCCGCTAGCCCATCGCCAGAGATACTAACTATGAGACAGTGGATCCGCTACTGGTCAGATGAACGTAAAGACAACACTTAATGGTCCCACAATTAGAAAAAAAGATGCTGGGAGACAGATAAAGTAAACTGAAAAGCGAACTGAAAACAAAACCACTGAAAGACTGTTGAAAGACGACAAGAATGTAGTTATTTAAAATCTAAACTTATGCTTAAAGAAAAAGAAAAACAAGCTAAAAGAGTATCTAAGAGTATCTCAGTGATTTGGTCCCCACACTATGCAATCATAGCCAAAGAGTGGAGTCAGTTAACCTTCCTATACTCGCGTGTTGGTCTCTTAGACCAACAAATCAATAATTTACAACCACAGCCACAAAGTTAATGCTTTTTACAAATATGAAATCAATAATTCGCTGTTTTTTCAAAAACTAACAACAATGGGATTTTGAGGTTTTTAGTAACTTCTTAATTTGTTGTTAGGCATTGTTTAGTGCGGCGCGCGCATTTTTCCTGGGTGCACGTGTGTCAATTATTTACGATTTTCAGTATTTTAGCCAAGTTACAATTACTACAAAAATCCTAAAAATGATTAATTCTGGATTCTGGATCTGCCCTGATGATAGACACTGAAACGCTGTCCGAAACGTTGGCTAAAAAAGGAGGTAGCGCAACACGGCATAAAACCCCAAAAACAAATGACGAAAATCATTTATTCTTATTTTTATAATATTTTATTATTCTTGATACTTTCATTTATTAGATTTCAGAGCTTTTTTAAATGAACATATAAAAAGTTTTTTTTGTTATTAATGTTTAGTACGAAAAAATATGTTATTTTTTAGAGGCTGTTTTAAAATTATCTTTCTACCAAATAAAGTTAAAGTTTTTATATTTTTTTCTTTTTTTAATTCAATTATACTCCCTTCTTTGAAGTGAATACCAATAACGCGTAAAAAGTATACAATTAAAATAATACAGACGAGATGAAATCTCGGTCTGTGAGACCGTGCGCGAGTATACGTGTTATGCCGTTGGGCGCGAGTATGCGAAGGTTAAGAAAACATACAAAAAAATATTAGCTTACGAATCTAGAGCAAATCAGAATCTATATAACTATGCTAAAATACTTACTCCCTTAAGAGAAGTCTCCCTCGCCAAAAGAAGACACATTTCAGATATAATCACTCTGTTTAATTTCATAAACAACATGTACGATTCATCTGTAATCAAATTAATCTTACTATAAGGCTGAAATTAAAATTGTTATCTAGACAATATAAATTCTTGTAATACATGTTTCGTACAGTAAATCCTGAAAAATATATAATATTGTTAAATACCATCAGGGCATTTAAAATAAATAAATTAAACTTACTTAAAAAAAAGAAATAATTTTTTTTTAACAAAACAAAAAACGACTTAAGAAAATGCACTAAAAAGTAAAAATATATTTTCGTACGATTGTTATTTTTGGAGTCGGTGTCAGACAAGGTAACTACATACATCGGTAGTTATAGGAGATATGTGGAGATCTTGGCTGACACCGACTCCAAAAATAACAATCGTACGAAATTATTTTTTTACTTTTAAGTGCACTTTTTGAAGTCGTTTTTTGTTTTGTTAAAATTTTTGATTTTTAGTGACGAGCGTGCATAAAGAAATTTTACTTCAAAAAAAGAATCATCGAAATCTGTTGGCGTAATATTGAGTTATTCGTCCATTTGTCGCGCACATACTTATTGCAAATTTAAGACATATATGGTTTTCTCATAGATCCCATTGTCAGAACTGGACCAAATTTAAATGGGACCACACGGGAAGCACCAGCTTTCTAATAAAAAAAATCATCGATATCGATTCACTCAATCGAAAGTTCTTAGGTAACAAACATAAATAAAAAATTAAAAAATTGTCGAATTGAGAACCTCCTCCTTTTCGAAGTCGTTAAGAGAACATCACCGGCTGTAAAATTTATGTGAATTTCTATTGCTTTCAATGGCCAGTCTATGCCTGTCGTGTATTATACGTAAATGCTTAGCGTTGCTCGACCTTTGCGCAGAGATTTTCGAAAAAAAATTAAGTTAGAATTCTGTAAATTTTATCAAGAAGTATCAAAATTCGACTCGTTATGAGGAGTAATAAAAGAGGATGGGATGGTTATACGAAATTTCACGTAGACAACGACCTTCCTCTTGTATTGACGGTCAAATGTGCGAAGTGGTATGAACTTACGAATCTCGGAATAAAATTGTAGATTCAAATAAATTTAAATAAATAAAAATCAAATCCGTGCCGCCCGCCACAGATGCTGTTCTTTGCATATAAAAGACTAGCTTTTACCCGCGGCTTCGCTCGCATGGTGTTAGTGGGAAACTACTGGTATAATTATTAGCATAATTGTTATTACCTATTCTTGCTTTTTTGTCTAATAGAAAATTTAAAAATTAGAGAATGACATTTCGCAAATAAAAATTCTATTTTAGAAAATATTTAAAATATAGAAATTTATTTTAAGTACCTACTCCCTTAATTTATTCTGATGATTTTGCCTCAAGTAGGAATTAGTATTTTAGTCATATTTTAATCCAGAGTAACCTAAAAAAACAACAAAATGACAGCTTACGTCAAATAATTACATAAAAACGCTATGCTTTTCGTTCGGAAAATAAACATTTTTAGAGATGGTAGATATTAACTACAACGCGACGGTAGATATTAACAAATAAAGCACTCTTTTTAGGGTGAATTGCCCAATTAAAAAAAATTCCAAGTTAACAATTTAAATTTTTTTTTAAATTTTTTACTTTTCTTTATTCATTGCATAAATTATTTACATTGTAAGCGGATTTTTCGACCACCGTGCTTGGCTGATGCCCGTGTTATAGTGGTCGTTTTTAAATATAGTACAAGAACAGTCAAAATTTTAAATAAAAACACTGTAAAATAAAATCAAACCAAAATACTTGCCAAGACTTTAACATAAATATGATTACATTCTATCTGATAAGTATAGATATTTTCAATTGTGACGAAAATAAATATAAATATAAGAACTCTGTCAAGAGTGCATTAAGTAAAAATGTATTAATTGAGTAAAAAACTGAATAAATGTAATGGTATATTATGTAATGACATATATTTTGTACTACTTGCCTATTTTTTAAATAATGTAATATTTTATTAATTGCAAGATTACTATTTAATTTCTAGACACAATATAATAGTATGATGAGGATTCGTTTGACGTTTGCAATAACTCGATTTTATTAGGGACAGAAAACGTATGATAAATAATTTCATAACGTCACAGCTTATTCATAACGCCAGAGCTTACCAATATATATAGCCTGTATTACTTGCAAATAATGTAGCTTTCGATTAGTGAAAGAATTTTCAAATTCCATTCGGTATTTATTCCGTGAAAGAGTAATAAACATCCATCCATACAAACATTCGCATTTATAATATTAATAAGATGATAGGTTATCATTTCAACACAAAAAATATTTCTGGACGGTACTGAATCGTCAAAAAATGGCCACATCTTTAACATTGTCATACATCCACACAGCATTAGCATCTCTCATTTGCCATTGCGGTTTCCATCAATAAATTATCAAAAATACACTTGAAATTCACACTAATAAACGTTAACAATCAGTGAAACACGTAATATACTATTTTAACTAAGAAAATAAATAAACATGGAACATTTCCATACTTTTAATTTGGGTACTGCTGCCACGGGTCTTATTTACTGAAAAATCAACATCTCTACCATAGGTCACCACAAGTGGTTCTGTACATTAGGTGACTTAGCAGGGATGCCCGGAATCGTGGGGGTGAGGTTTGTCTTGGTCTTGGCAGCGGATGTACCTGCCCATCAACTGCGTGTCATAGCGGATCGGGAGAGACGTCTTCAGCAGGGCTCTCTCGAACCAACAGTGGAAGGGATGGACTTGCATGTCCGTCACTCCTGGACACCCTGGCCTCCATAATCCTTTCCACCCCTGATACTTTTTTCTTTACCCTTTCTTTCCTTAAAATTTCTTCCACACAGCATCCCCAAAGATGAAGTAGGCCCTGAGGGGAATTATTTTTCAACAATACGATGTAGTCACCTGTACTTACCAAAATAGAACAGTTTTTTTTTCACCTCAAATGCGTATGAAAAGACGACCCATATGAAAACAGGACAAAATACTAGTTTTCTATAACTTTTTTATTTTATTTTTACTCAGTAAATTAGCATGTCACGGGATTTTTGTCTTTTGCAACCACCAGACACACGCCCATATTGTGGAGGTTGATTTTATAAACACCTCTGAATGTATGACTTTTTTATTTATTTTATTTAATTATTTATTTTTTACAATCTTTTATAAGAGAATGTACGCTTACTAAGGTACCCTGTTCTAAGGTCACATTATGCATATAGTTTCAACATCCTTCAACAGATGTCGTTAGTATATATAGTTAAACTTATTTTTGAGGTGTTTTAACAGATAAGTACCTCAAGTCAGTTAAGTACTTTAGAAGAGTGGCGATTATCGTCGTTCGTGTCTAATGCACGAACGACTAAGGAAATAGCCGTCAACTCACGATGAACAGCTGGGTTTCCGCAGTATCCGTTTCTTGGGTTCAGAATTACTTGGAGCATCCAATAGGACGGACGTCTGGTTCAGTTAAATATGCATTGTAAATCTCACGGTAACGCGAATAAAATTAACTTGTAATCTCGACGAACTTTATTGGGGATTCCCATAAACATTTCAAGTAGGTAATCTCAATCAGAAATAGGCCACTTGCATGGATTTCATAACGACTTGGAAAAAATCGTGTGGATAGATTTTTTTACAAAGATTATGAAAATGTTAGTGAAAATTTTTAGAAATGTATAGTTTTTTTTTTTTTTTTTAAATAAATAATTTCATTATTTGAGCTCGTGACGTCACTACATGAATATGTTATTATGATTATGTTTGTTATTATGATTATGTTCCCTTAATTATGTAAAATTCCACGCCGTTTAATTTTTTTTTAAATGTCAACAATTTGATTTCCGGCGAATTTTTGAATGTGCGTTTAAGGTTCACTAGATTTATTGTTTGTTCTATGCGAACTTATTCTTTGGTTTGATTTTTTAATAAAGATGGCGGTGTTTTTACAGACGTTACGAAGAGAACCCCGTACAATTTATTGCTATTCACGTGGAAAACGTTATTTTTTTAAAATGATTTTCGGCTATTTAATTATCGCTTTTTCATACCCTAAAATTATGTGCCGTCTTTCCGGTTTATAAAAAATGGTCTGATTTTTCGGATTGACATTTTCAAAAAATCGCCAGGGTTTCATAAATACGATTAAAAAAAAAGAACAGAATGTCTTAGAATATTTGCCTAAACCAGATTTTTTTTAAATGTGATGCAGGTGGCCTATTGAAAGACATCACAAATAGCCACCAATACACACAAGAATAAGAGTGTATTTGTCATATCAATTCTTTTGCATGGGACATCAATGATGGCGTGTAAACACAACACCGTACCCGACCATACCCATCACCTATTTTTCTTACATTAGCTCCACACAGAAGAAGGTCGTGATGAAAAAAAATTCCCCTCAAGGCCTATGTCATCTTTGTGGAGGTTCTTTTCAGGAAAATAAGGAGAGGAAGTTCTGGAAAGGAAAAAGGTATGAGGGGTGGGTAGGAATCGGGGGGTCAGTTTATCAAGGACTGACGGACGTATAAATTCATTCCTCCCACTGCTGTACAAGGCGTTGTTTCGAGAAATTCCTGCTGAAGAGGTGAAAAGATCTCCATCCTCCAGTCTCTCCCTATCTGGCCTGCCACGCAGTTTGTGGGCAGATGCAACCCATTCACGGGCACTAATTCTACTTAGTTACCAAACATAGCGAACCACAAGGTGACATATGGTAGGAGTGGTGACCAGACAACTTAGAATGAAACCAACTCAGAAGCACCTCAGAAAGGTCATTAAGAGTGGTGATAAAAAAAGATTAAAAAATTGATTAAATAGGTTAAGTTAGGTTAGGGTTGCCGGCAATTTTAAAATAATTTTTTCATAGCTTTTAATGATCTTTCTGAGGTGTTTCTGAGTTGGCTTCATTATGAATTGGCATGGAACCAAGGGCGTAGCGAGGTACGGGCAGGGGGGGGCAGCTGCCCCAAAAGATGCAGGAATGCTCACAAACCGTAATATTACGTTAGTAGCCTATTGTTTGTGAGAATCAATTTAATTTTTATTATTACCTTTTCAGTTTATAATTTTTGTGCGCATCGTGGAAAGTTGGGATAAATATTAGAAAAGCTTTTTTTTTGTACCCGCATAACTTACGTATCTATCTAAAGATTGTACGTTTATTTGTATTTTACTTTTCCTTTTTTTATGTATTATTTTTACGTGAATTTGTATAACTTCGACCGTATACGGTTTCAAATGTATTTTTAAAGTAAAAAATCTGTCTTTTATTGTTTTATTACTTCTTTTCTTATAATTTAAAATACGGTTAGGGCCCTGAGGGCCCCAGACCCAGAATTGGGGTTTATACTCAAGTTAGTTAGCCAAAATTTTAGTTAGTACCTCGTTAACAAAATGCCCACGTAAGCCAAGGGGCCATCCATAAATTACGTCACACAAATTTCATGATTGTGAGATCCCCTTTCCCCCTAGTGTGACGTCACATATTTTGCAATTTTACATCTAAAAATAATCAAAACAAAAGTTCAATTTTTTTTACATGTGACGTCACAGAGCTGATAACCTTCCATACCCTTTGTCAAACTTCTCTACCCCCCCCCCCCCTAAACAAAATCCTAGCTACGCCCTTGCATGGAACCGATAGAAGTATTGCTTATCCATTAAACGTCTCCCCGCCCAGACCCGCCTCCAAAATTAAATAGATGATGTGGCAGATAGAAAACTAGTAGTATTTTTACAAACGGCAGGTTTTGAAGACAAGTTACAGGCATTCGTATTAACTATCTAATGGCTAATAAATTAAGCGTAGTAATGGAAAAATCTGTAATAAAAATTAATAAATCGCACGACAGTTGTCGTAAAAACGTCTAAAGATATTTTTAAGGCAAAGCTCAAAGCTAAATCACCTTTATAGATTACTATTTACTACGAATCGGCTTTCATTATAAAAACAAAAAATATGCTTTGGATAAATTAAAGCTTTTCCAACCGTCTCCATTGCGTAGAATTTAAATAAAATTGTTAATTACTTTGTAAAATAATAAAGCCTAAACTACTATAAAAAATATTTTTTCATTGGAAATGTATAAACGCGTGTAAGAAACAACTTTAAAAATGTAATTTTTCAGCTAAAGTTGTCTATGACTGTTTTTGCAATTCTTCACAAAATAAATAAAAAAAAACACTTTCGCTTTTAAAAGCGTGACCTCTAGATGTGCCTAACGATTTTTATGAATATTACCTGTATTCCTGGTGATATAAGGCACACTTGACGGCCTCCGTGATCGAGGGGTAATCCTCTCGAATAGCAAACCGGAGGTTGCGAGTTCAAATCTCAACGTGCGTAAGAAAATTTAATTTGAGCAATTTGTGTTATTTCAAAATTTACTCATTTAAGATCATAATATGTAGTATGTTTGCAGCACATTCCAGAGTGAAAGATACTCTCAGTATCGCCCTGGTGTAAGAGAAAACCATTCAAATTCGAAATGGCTTTGGCCGTGTTTGGTGACCAAATATGAATAGCCAGGTACTTTTCCACCTCTTTTTTCTATCTCGTTCCCCTCCCCACTACCTTCAGTCTCACATCATTCTCCAATTTGGGATGCTAATACGAACTATGTTCGAATTATGAAACTATGTATATATATAGGTCCCACTACACTTATTGCGTCCGTACGTAAATCCGTCTTTGGGCGTCCATCAGTTCTAGTTCTTTTTTTCAGATTTTTTTTGTGAATATTGCGTTATGTACTGCGCATACTAATCGCTGATATCATACTTTTTTAATATTGTAAAAAATACAGGAATTGATATTTAGTATACTTTCATACACTTCTTGCGTCACGTACATACTCACGTCCGGGTGTATATTTTTTGTATATTGTAGGTTTCTTCTAATATAGGTTTCACGTCCTTTCACTCTAATATAATTTTTACGTCTTCTGTATATTGATAACTGTTTTAATGAAGTTTTCGCGTCCGTACCGAATATATTATTTTGACGTCCGAATGCACATACATTGTATGTTATAAACAGATATTTATGTAGTTTCTTTTCCTTCCGCTCTTTTTAAATTTTACGTCTTTTGAATATTGCTAACTTACTTAATCTTCTGATAGGTACAGAAAAAAAAACTCCCATGCTGAATTATTTTTTTCCGTGCGATATATGTAGTTTGTATGTATTATATGTGTATAAGTAATTATTGTTGAAGACGAATAACTCGTAATAATAATCTTCCGGTAATAATAGCAATGATAATATGTCGATGTATGCTAACGAACTGTATTTTGATAGTTAGAGTCTAAATAAATCATTTGTATAAAATAAGTACCTACTGGGCGCAGGCCTGCAACAGTTTTTTTACAGCGATGCCCTTACTCAAAATGTATTGTTTCATAACGCACCGCTTTGCGCCCTCGTAGTGTGTGGTTGGACATTTTTAGGCCAGAACATCATTTCATCGTCCACTGTAGAAAAAATCTTATAAGAATGTCCACCCGCGCGGGTCGCTTCTTAGTTGTAAGTGGCACGCGGCACCGTTGTAAATAAAACCACTGTTGCCAAATCTAGAGATTTACTTTACCAAGAGCTCAAACAATATTTACTATCTACTCGTGAATGGCCACGAGGACGCAATACTGTCGTTGTTATGCACTAAAAGTAATATGAATGTGTAGACGCAGACCATCGTCATGTCTTAAAAATAATATTGCTGCATGGACGCAAGAAGGACCAATTGTGTAGATGCAGAAAGACCGTCGTTATGTATTAAAAATAATATTGCTGCGTGATAATAGCGTGATAAAAGCGTGATGATAGCATGATAATAGCGTGATAATAGTGTGGACGCAAGAAGGACCAACTGTGTAGACGCAACACGACCGTTGTAATGTCTTAAAAATAATATTGCTGCGTGGACACAAGAAGCACCAACTGTGTAGACGCAGAACGACCGTCGTTATGTCTTAAAAATAATATTGCTGCGTGATAATAGCGTGGACGCAAGAAGGACCAACTGTGTAAACGCAGCACGACCGTCGTTATGTCTTAAAAATAATGTTGCTGCGTGGACGCCAGAAGGACCAAATGTGTAGACGCAGCACGACCGTCGTTATGTCTTAAAAATAATGTTGCTGCGTGGACGCCAGAAGGACCAAATGTGTAGACGCAGCACGACCGTCGTTATGTCTTAAAAATATATATATTTCTGCAGGGACGCAGAAGGACCGCCATTATGTATAAAAATATACACTGATCGAAATATATTTCGTTTCGCGAACCTGGCGGCAAATCGTCAAACGTTCAATATTCGCTTCCAGACATTCTGATAGATTTTTTGCTTCCATGACAATTTTTGCCAATCGATTCTACATGGGGTAAGCATCAATCTGGCCAATTTTGAAGTCAAAACATTGTTGCGTCCGTATATCGGACGCCGTAAGTCGGTGGACGCAGCAATGCTATGGAGATTTTAGGGGGTGGACGCAACAAATGTAGCAGGATATATATATGCATATACGAACTATGTATGCATATACGAACTATGTTCGAACTATGTTGCCATACGGCATATTTGCTGAACGTTCCACAGTGAAAGATACTCTCAGTATCGTCCTGGTGTATGACAACCATTCAGAATTGAAAAGTTACTTAAAATGGCTTTAGCAGTATTTGGTGACCAGATCTGAATAACAAGGTTCTTCCCATCTCCACTACCTTCAGCCTCACAACGTACTCTAATTGTGAATTCCAATACAAATAATATACGGTATATTTGCGGCACGTTCCACAGTGATAGATACTCTCAATATCGCCCTGGTGTGTGACAACCATTCAGAATTGAAAAAATTACTTAAAATGGCTTTAGCAGTGTTTGGTGACCAGATCTGAATAGCAATGTCCTTTCCCTCTCCACTACCTTCAGCCTCACAACGTACTCCGATTGAGGACGCCAATCTGGCTATTTAGATCTGGTCACCAAAGACCGTATTATGTGATACTTTTCCACCTTCCTCTTCCCCGCTTTAGCCGTGTTCAGTGACTAGATCTGAATAGCTATATACATTTTCCACATCTCCTTCCCCTTCCCACTAGCTTCATTGGGGATGCCATAGTCTCACTGGCTCCAGACGCTTGGGAGTAGTTGTGACTGTTGTGCGGCATTCACATAAAAAATAAAAATACAAACAAAAAAACCTCTAAGAATGCCTCCATTTTTGACTTGGCTTCCTTTTAATGTGAGCACATAATATAATAAATATCAAAGAGTTTATTATTACACCCTTCCACATTCTCTGCATAACCCTTCACGAATGTCGTAATTACTGTGATGAATGGCTGCGTATTAAAATTTCAAAGTCATTATTAAGCTTAGTATTAAGGGACGCATAATTGACGGTGGAATGAAATGTATAATATTTAATCTTCATTAGGAAGAACATTAATCTATTGTGAAGAAACTTTTTAGAAAGAATCTTCTGGGCTGAACCACAATTCACGTGGCATTTTCACTCTGTTTTTCGGTGAAAATTTACAGAGATTTTTCTAGACACACAAAAAAAAACAATTATAGGAGCTGGGAATAAAAACAGAATTTTACGGAGCAGAGAAGGCGAACAAATTATATAATATTGTGTTGTTGAAATCACAAAGCAATGTACAATTTTGAATAGATTTAATGAGGGTTCAGACAGAAAAATAACAAGTACAGGGTAATGCATAAAAGTTAACTCATTTTTAATTTAAATGGTATAGATTGTAACAAAGACTCACAAACAATGATAAAATCCTGTTTTTTCTGCATTAGCTCCACACAGGAGGCCCTGAGGAAATCAATTTCCCTCGGAGCTATGCCATATTTGGGGATGCTGTGTTGAGGATATTTTCAGCAAAAAAAAAGGAGAGGATGCTCTGAGAAGGAAAAATATATGAGGGGTGGATTGGAATCTGGGGATCAGTGTGTTTAGAAGTGGCCTACTTATGAATCCATTCCTCCCTCTGCGGTTGCAATGCGATGATGGAGAGAATCCTGATAAAGAGGTCAAAAGATCCCTCACAACCAGTCTCTCCCAATCCGGCTCACCCCACGAACCCGGGAACCCCTGCTAAGTCTCCAAACATAGTGAACCGCATAGGTTGACCTATGGCAGGGGTGTTGGTTGTCCAGTAAATGATATTCCAGGGCGGCGGTATAAATACCCGCCTCCTAAATTGTAAAAATAAAAAACTTGAAAAAATGTGTGGAGTCAGCAGCAGATGATTGGCTGCCGTAAGCTGACGATTGGCTGACGATTGGCTGCTGAGTAAAAAATATGACGATACGTATTTTTGGTAAAGAGTTTTTTTTTTACGTTTTTATGTGGGTAGAGCGTGAATTCACATTAGCAACAACTGACATATGATCATGCACATAACTTAGTTATATTATCAACAATTAAAAACTTTAATTATCTTCCTGTCATGAAAATGTTATTTGTCTCATTAGTTCGTAGCCCATCAGAGTAAAATTCCTTTATTTGGTCACCTCACTATAAAATTCGTATTAAAAATGTCGAAAGAATTCATCGAGAGTTATTGATTTCAATTTTAATATCCCCTTGGAGCAAATTAAATACACTTTTTTCACAGGCTAATTCCGGAAGATGTATGTATTTGTCTCTTTTAAGTAGTGTTAAAGAAGACTTGAAGAAAATAATATCGCCCTAATTAAACTTGGGTATAGACAAAACTCGGTTACCAACAAGATTTTAATATATAAAAAATAATGAATCTCTTAGGCACCCTGTTATTCTAGAAATTATATTCTCCCGGCATTTCAAACAGATATATTTATGATTTATGCGACTTTCAAAGAAACTGAAATATCACGACATTTATTACAACGTTGTCAACCTGCGTTTCAACGAATTTAATTTTGTAAAGTTGTCATACAATCGACCGGAGACAAACTTGGGCTCCAGTTATATCTTGTGAAGAGAGTTTATTACGTGATTTATAGCCTTTCTTGTCATACGTCCAACCTTAGAGAGGAAAACTCGTTGGTTCTGTATTTAGAGGTCACGGGTTTAAACCCGGATTGGGCAAATACAATTTATTACATGAAACTTACTAACAGGGGATACAAGAAACAAATAACTACAATCATTGATGAACATTTAAAACAGACACAAAAAATAAAACGTAATGACGTAGTCCAGCGGTAAGGCTCTTGACTCGCACACCAAAGGTCGCGGGATCAAATCCCGGCGTGACAAATAAATTTTATTTGATTAATTAGTGTTATTTCACAATTTATTGATTTAAAATAATATATAGTATATTTGCGGCACATTCCAGAGTGGAAGATAGTCTCAGTATTGTCCTGGTGTAAGACTACCATTCAGAATTGAAACGTTGCTTAGAATGGCTTTAGCCGTGTTTGGAGACCAGATCTTAATAGCCAGGTACTTCTCCTCCTTCTTCTTCTCTATCTCATTCCCCTCCCCACTACCTTCAGCCTCACAACATACCACAATTGGGGATGCCATAGTTTCACTGGCTTCAGACGGGGGCAGTTGGGACACTTGTGAGGTATTCATATAAAAATTAAAATAAAAACTTTATAATATTGGCTCGATAGGCGTAATTATTGATGATTTTATACCGATTTCCCAAGCACGGTGGCACTGTTGAAAGCCAGACGGATATTGACCAGGCATAAATAAGAAATCGATATACGATGGCAAGAAGGGCGGGTCTATTTCTAAATTTACATTCTGAAAGGCTGTATAAAAATTAAAAATATTATAATTAATTAATATGCATAGGCCCTTCGCGTGTAATTTTTGACACTAAACGGGAGTTAATTAGTTAATGAGGTTATAGGTGGAATGCTATAACGCTTATCATATATAACTTTCTATGGGTCGCGGATTATTTTAATAAAAATAATGTTTTTATAATTAATTTAACTTTTATTCGTTTCAATAACATTACTTGGATCTACGACAATAATGCCAGAAGGGTTTACAAAAAGCGGTGGCCGGCTAGGAAGGCTATTGAAGATGGAATGTTCTGGAAATCTATCTTTTGACAGCTGTCGGCTTTTTGGTACAGTGAAAATTCTTCTGCGCCGATGTTGCCAGCGTTTAAATGCTTATAGCGTTAAACAATAAATAAAGGGAATCGTAGTTCCTACAAGGTTTTAAGTCACATTTTAACCAATTTCGTTTCTGCAAGATCGAAAGAAATAAATAGATCGCGTCTCAGATGAATTAATTAAGTCTGCGGATTGCGTATACGATTTATTTCATTTCTAAGAACTTGTTGCAAAAAATTGAATATATTTACAGCTTATGTGATACTCGGGAGGCCGCGTTAAAATTTGTTTATCTTCGGACAAAATATATTGTATTGATTGTTGACCGTGCTCTCAAATAATGCCAACTGACCGTTGACAAGTTCTTCTTCTTCTTGTTGGCTATTACTCTGGAAAATGTCTCTCTGTCTTGCGCTGCCTGGAATAGATCCTCCACACTTCTAATGCCGGTCCACTCACGTATATTTCGCAGCCAAGACATTTGTCTCCTACCAGAAATTTGACTCTCTATCTTGCCTTTCAATATTAGATGGAGCAAGTGATACTTCTCCCCTCGAAGCATATGACCCAGATATGAAATTTTCCTGATTTTTAAATGTAAGCCGTTCTCTATCTGCTCTAGCCCGCCTGATAATTTCTGTGTTGGTGATCATGTCGGTCCATGGGACCTTGAGCATTCTCCAGTGAAGTCGCATTTCAAAAGCCTCTAACCTGTTCATGGTATTTATCTTCAAGGTCCATGTTTAACATCCACACAATTTCGTATTGATGGGTTTTATCCATCGTCCGTGCTAGACCTCCTGATCCCCTAGTGTTATTGGGACTTGTACTCTACTAGCTAAGCTATTGCCTCCTTATTACATTTCATAATTTTTAACAGACTCGTAATTTCCATTTTTCATAACATACTAACATTATCTTCAATTATTTCTGATAAAACTTTGCAATCACACCAAAAATGATTGCAGCCCAAAAATATGAAAAACAAGATAGATAATTTTTGCAAAGTAGCCAACGTAATATGTTTTTAGGTGAATGTTATTTTGGACTTGGAAAAGTTTATTTTTAATCTACCATTTCTGAGAAAATGGCTCCTTTCTGTTGAATCGATTATAGTCTCGTAAAGATAAACATTTGGAACTAAAAATAATACTTGTTTTTTATTTGATGGTAGTCTATTTCAAGCGTTTTCGCCAGGCTTCTGTGGAAATAAGGTAGAAGATTAATTCAAAATTCATTTCAATGATGGATAATAAATTATTTATTTATATATTTATTTTACGCCCAGAGAGCTTTCAAATAAATATATGCAGTATAATTTTAACGTGAGAAATAATTTTAGAACATTGAAAATAAATAATTAAAATAGACAATGAAGATAATGTTGGTAGTTCTTAGTCGAAGTATGATACAGTTAAAAGTGACCGAATTGGAAATGGGTTCCATAGCTCAATCGGTAGAGCACTTGCCATGTAAGCAAAGGGACCTGGGTTCGTGCCCCAGTGGAACCAATATCTTTTTCTGATTTTTCTGTCTCCAGATTTTGATTGAGTTTCACTAATATTGTCTTCATTTAATTAAAAATTAAAATAGAATTTCTCTAGATAAAATTAACTTTTTTTTATTTTCTTTTGTATTTGCTTTACACAAGAGGCACCGAGGAAAATAAATTCTTAGGGTCTATGTCAACTTCGGAGATGCTGAGCGGGGGGGGTCTTTTTAGGGAAAGGAAGGAGAGAAAATTCTGGGAAGGATAAAGGTATGAGTGGGTCAGTATGTCCAGGAATGATGGACGTCTGAATCGATCCATTTGATGTAAGGCGATGGGTCGAGAGAAACCGTCTGGATAGGTCTAGGTTGGGTTTACCTCAACCAGTCTTTCCCGATCCGACCCGCACGCAGTAGACGGGCAAAATAATTCGCCACCAAGACCTAGGAAAACCACACCCCGTGAACCCTGGCACCCCTGTTAAGTTGCAAACGTAGCGAACCACTTGGGGTGACTTATGGCAGAGGTGTGGGGTATCCAATAATTGGTTTCCCATACCCGCTTCCCAAATATTGTTATTGGAAACTAAGTGATGCCATCGACAGGGCCAATTCTTTAAGGAGAAGGCTCGAATACACTATTATAGTCACAATACATTCCATGTACTTAATTTCAACATATTAGTAGCTTAATTATTTATTTTCTATTTTGGAGCGGCTCCATGCGCTGTGCAGCTTAAGCTGGACGTAGCCAATGAAGAATTTATGATAAATTTTACCCGGGTTCATGGGGTGAGGTTTGTCTGGGTCTTGGCGGCGGACGCGTCAGCCCATCGGCTGCATGACAGGCCACATTGGGTGAGAATGGTTGAGGGTACTCACTCAGAACATCGCCTTGCACCGCAGTGGGCGGGATGGATTCATACATCTGTCACTCCTACCCACCCCTAATACTCTTTTTATTTCCAGAACTTCCTCTCCTTCCTTTCCTAAAATAACCCTCCACACAGCGTCCCTAAAGATGACATAGGCCCTGAGGGGAATTATTTTCCTTAGGGCCTCCTGTATGGAGCTAGTGTAAAGAAATGGCTGTAGCCGTTTTTGATGACTAGATCTGAATAACCAGATACTTCCCCGCCTTCCTCTTATCCAACTCCTACCCTTCCCATTTACCTTCAGCCTCACAACATAACCAATTGGGGATGCCATAATTTCACTTGTTCCAGGTGGTAAGGAGCAGTTGGAACTCTTGCGCGGCATCCACATTACAAAAAAACACAGACACTCCCACGCACAGTGTTCTTCTATCACTTATATCTGTTTCCACTTTATTATTTAATAAAAATAATAAAATCTTTTAAAATCTTGGTTTCTTCATCACAATAATCTATAAAATTAAAAGAACGATATTCCTTCTCATTACACAGGTTGCTAAGTACGAGGTTCAGTCAAAAAGAAATGCCTCCTACAATTTTCAAGAAATAAAAAAAAATCCATAGTTTAGGTCGACAACCACACTATTGACGATTAATTTTTCACTTTTAAATATAGGTAATCTCCGTCCATTTCCACACTGAAGCAACTACTTACTACAAATACATGCACAATTCTTCACAAAAAACACATCAAATACTGGATCAATCAACAAGGTATTCAATTTACTCAAAATATTATAACACCTAACCAAACATAACCCAAACCAAACATTAAAAAAAAAAACATTTAAAAAAGTCTGTTTAGAGACAAAAAATAACACCACAATATTATTTATACACGTATTAATTAAAACTATTATTTATCTTAAACATAATCTAGATGCCATAAATAACTGTACCTAGATCCTAACTGTAGATCCTAACTGTAGATAGTACTGTAGATCCTAACTGCAAATAATCTTTACTTTTTGTATTCGATACTGCCGCCACGGGTCGACACACAGTTCTCTTCTTGAGAATATCAAGGAAGATACGGTGTTTCTACTTATGTCGACAGAATAGCACTTATTCCTAAATATAGGAACACAGCAGCACAGGTTCACCTAGTGAGGTGTTCACAAAATACTCCTAGGTACTTAAGTATTTACATACAGCTATGGATCATTAACATATTTTTTTTTTTACTAAACTTATTATCTATGTAAACCAAAGTAATAATCTAATAAAGAAATAAATAAATTTCCAAAGTTTTTCTCCATCTTTTAACAAGGGCATGTATCCCAGAGTGGTAAAAAGCACAGTCCTGCTTCCTAAGGCCATCCGCCATTGCTTTTGTTGGGCGAAAGACGTGCTTTAATCTTTTGAAGGGTTGTGACATATTGGACACAATTTATTGTGCATCCCTGCTCCAAATAATCAACAATAATCAAACCCTCTGCATCCCTGAACACTGTTGTCATAACTTTCCCTGCCGATTGCACCATTTTAAATATTTTTTTCGTCCTCTGTGAGTTTGTGTCATGCCATTCAATTGACTGCCTCTTTGATTCAGGTTTCATGGAACCCATGTTTCGTCTCCAGTCACATTTTTGTGCAGATACATCACCCTACACATTTTCAGTCTTTCGTGAATGGGAATAGGCGTTTCACCTTCTGCATTCAAGAATTCAATCACAGAACGCTAACTAATACGAAAATTGATATCGGCCATTTTGTAAGTGACTGCAGTGCAGCAACCTGTAGACCCAGAAAGTTACTATTTCAGTAGATTGTAGATGAAGGTTTGAGGAATAATGTCTATTAAAATATTTTTTATTTAATTAACTTTATTTAATTAGAAAAAAATAAGAGGCATTACTTTTTGACTGAATCTAGTGTACTCTCTGTCTACCTCCGCTTATTGGCGCAATAACCGGAAATGGAACACTGCTTCCAATTTCAAAATACGAAAAAAGAGATCGCAGATTCTTTTTTTAAATTGAAAATCCTTCCTGGCGCACGTCCGTTTCGCGCGCTTTTCCTAACGACGCCATTTATAAATTCATTTAAAAAGAAAGCATTGATATGTAAGTTCTTGCTTTATGGGAAATACATTGGGAAAAGTTGGTATTCAATTTACAGGGACTTTGCATTTATGAGATAAAGTTATAGCGAACTAGAATTAGGAAAGTTTAAATGCAGTTTGCCGGTATTTTAAATGGAATAAGATGTCGGGGACTCTGCTGGAATATGTGAAATGATGAATGTAGTTTTGCAGATAATTATTTTTAATTTTTTAAAGGATGAAAAACGTTCCCCAGTTACGAATAAATTGGCAATATTTGATAAACTTTTCCCTACACCTTTTTTTTACATAAGTTCCACAAAAGAGACTCTGAGGAAAATAATTTCCCTCAGGGCCTACGTCATCTCAAAGGAAACAGTGTGAAGGGTTTTTTATAGAAAGGAAGAAGAGGAAGTCCTGGGAAGGTATAAGGTACAAGGGGAGAGCAGGAATCAATATGTCTGGGAGTGACAGGCGTATGCTCCATCACTCCAACTGCGGAAAAAGGTATGAAGGTTGGGTAGAAATTAATAGGTCAGTATATCCAGGAGTGATAATGAATCCTGACTTCTAGTATATTTAATTCAAGCAATACCGAACTATCAACTAAATCATTTAAAATTTTATATAGAAATACCAAGTCAGTGAAAATACTTCGGTCTGACAATTTGAGCATATTCGTATTATTTAACAGAGTGTTGTAGTTTAACATAATTGCTGGAGTATCCATTTTAAAATTAAGAAAACGTAAGAATTTGTTTTGTAAAATTTCAATAGCTTGCACATATATATTATAATGTGGGTTCCATACGGAAGAATTGTACTCAAGTTGACTTCTTACGGTACTTTTTACTTCTTAGGTAAGTTTCTGGAATTGAATTGAATGTTATTTAGAGAAAACCGTCACTGAGTGCCAGCACCCTTTCAATATTTTAAGATGTATAAGCACGAATTTGATACTATACATAATGCAGCCTCCAGCATCCGCTAACAAATTCAACCCTCTGCAAAAGCTCAGCACCTAACTCAAGACGTAAAGCGCCAGTCCTGACAAAAGCTGTGTTCTCCTGAAGACGAGATCCTTCGATAGTGCTCGCGCTGCTTAACATAAAGAATCAAAAGCCTTATCTGTGCACTCAGCCCCCTACATGAGATTCCTTAATATTTAAACGTAAGGCGAAAGTCTCCGTGAGAGTATGAAAAGAAGATAAAAAGGATGTTTCGCTTAAATCAGATAATACCTGAGTATTTGTTTTATTTTCGCGTTTTCTGGTTAAAATAAATCCACTGCCTTCCAGGCATCTTATACGGTCGTCGCTACAACAGTGGATTTAGGCGTAAAAAAATTGAAAAGACTTGCGTAGCCTGATATAAGAAAAATATCTTGGGCTGTGCATTGATAAGCATTTAAAATTTAAACAGCATTATAAAAGATATTAAAGATAAAATAACCTCCTTAATTTTCGTATTTAGCCGGATATCATGTCTGCAACAAAATAAATTTACAAACTGTTTACATTATAGTCTCGTACATTTACTTTTAAATTAATTTAATGAAATCTGCGGAAATGTGTATGAAACATATATGCAGAACATCAAAAAAAATGTATGTATGGAAACAAAACTACTAAGATTAAGAAAACTACACGAATCCAATTCATGTCTCCTTATACACAAAATTAATAATAAACTTATACATAAAAACAAAGAAATCATTAAAACGTCACAAGTACGCAAACACTTTACAAGACGATACGATAACAAACATTTAAACACCATACACACTAACTATGGTAAGCAATCCATTGGTTACGAGGGGTGGCAATTTATATAATTGCCTTCCAGATTCGTTAAAAATGAAAAAAAGACTGGGTAGATTTAAAAAATATATATTCATTTTTATTCGTAATCAAGAAAATAATGAAGAGGGATTGTAATGTAATTGTATTGTTAAATAATGAAGAGGGATTGTAATGTAATTGTATTGTTAAATAATGAAGAGGGATTGTAATGTAATAGTATTGTTAAATAATGAAGAAGGATTGTAATGTAATTGTATTGTTAAATAATGAAGAGGGATTGTAATGTAATTGTATTGTTAAATAATGTATTATTTATTGGATTCAGATATTTCTAGTTAAAAAAGTGAAAATATAATTTTATTTTTTCTAGAATAAACTCTTTAAACATATAGTAATATAATATAAAATATAGTATAATGTAAGTCTACAGTCATGGTGTTTGAAAGAGAAAGTACGAAAACAGTATGCAATATAGTTGTGAATGATGAATACTTGGAGCAGGTGGATGAGTTTGCGTATCTAGGTAGTATGTTTACGAAAGATGGGAAGGCTGACAGAGATATTGAAAGAAGGGTGAATGCCGGTAATTCCATTAATGGAGGACTGAATGCCGTTGGCGGTAATAAAAAACTGTCCAAAGACGCGAAACTAGCCGTCCATAATGGAGTGCTGGTACCTACCCTGATGTATGGCAGTGAGACATGGAACTGGTAGATGAAGGATGAAAGCAGACTGACTGCTGTAGAAATGAGATCCCTGAGGCGAATGTGTGGTAAAACCATGTACGATCGTGAGAGAATGCAAGGTTGATGTAAGCGTGATGTGTAAGATTAAGAAAGGGACTCTCCGATGGTTTGGGCATGTATAGCGAATGAACGAGGAAAGGAGTGTAAGGAGAATATATGATGCAAATGTGAACGGTAGAAGAAGTCGGGAACGCCCGAGGAAGACATGGCACGACCAAGTGAATCAGATACTTGAGTCGGGCCATGTGAAGAGTCGGAATAATAGAAGAGCATGTATGAGACGATGTATGAATGTGGACGAGGCAAAGAGTGTGTGCCAAGATCGAGTTGTGTGGCGGTCCGTCCTCTCTGCCTACCCCTGTGGGGAAACGGCGTGATGGTTAGTTAGTTAGTATAATATATTAGTAATATGACCACTTTAAAAAAATAAAAACCCCTCTAAAACTTTTATTCATTTTTAATTTAAAACATTAAGTAGAGATGCATTTATATAGCAAATCATAGATACAAATTTCGGTTATCTGGGCTGTGCGAGTCAAACATAGATCATCAATATCTCAAATTCATGCAAATGGCAGAAGAATCTTGTTGTCCCAAGGGAATGAAAAAACACGAATGTATTAACTTGTACAGCTATTCAGACTGTTTAAACATTCAGCGTGACAAAAAAAAATCTTTCTTAAGCTTTCCACAATCTTGTCAGGCCAAGACAAGATATATGGCTAAATAAAGGAGGTAGCAGTGTTATATGGGCGATGCTACGTCTGATAAGCTAACATGACTGATACAGGAACGGGACTGTGAGTCGCGCTGATAACGTCAGCAAGATAAGGAAGGAAAGTGGAATTTACTGGAGGAAAGGCTTTGGGAATGCTGGGGTTGTTTTTAACCAATCAAGATTTACAAAAAATATATCGGCGTATATGCCAGATGCGCGATTCTGGCTTGTTATTATGTTATCATAATTGAATTGTTAAACAGGCTTCAGTATGGCAATATTTACGGAAATAGCCGAACGCTTCCGATGGCACCCGAAGTCGGTAGTCGGAAGCAGGCAGCGCGCGGTACATCGGCCGCTTTGCGCTCATTCTCTCGTAGACCTTAGCATAGGAGATACTCTTAAACTGTAAACTTTATAACATCAATAAACTCGTCTATTACGATCTTATTCTCCTCATTACAAATTTATTTGTTTGTCTTGTTATAAGCCTATCAAGGACATTACAATAAAAAAAAACTTACAAATACTTATAGTTTTTTATTATTATTATTATAAAGAGGCCAATGGATTTATATTAATTAATTGTTTCTACTATTTTTGAGATAACTAGTAAACCTCTAATCATAAATTTTAATCATTGAATACAGTATAAGCTACTCTCAAACAAAAATTTGAAACAGAAAAAGACACGGCCGCATCTAGGACTAAGGTGAGGAGAAAAATCAATAGATGTCGCACATTAAAATAAAAGTGGATATATTTATCAAATACGCTATGTAGATCGCATTTAGTTCGGGAAGAATCTGGGTATCATTTATGTTTTTTTTAATTTTTTTTTTTTTTTAAAGAAAGACAAACATTCCCGGGTTACGAATAACCCAAAAATGTTTGAAAATCTCCTACTACCATCACAGAAAGCTGAAAATGTTGCTTGTGTTGTGGTGGAGGATTTAGCCAGCCGAGGAATCGAACACGCGACGCCCGGGTGGGACCCAAGCGCTATGCCCACTCAACCACTGACCAGTCGATATATAAAGACACAGAACCGAACAAGACACAGAAAATTAAAATTATCGGTCGCAACTGGGAAACGAACCCATGTTCTAAGTATTATGGGGACAGCGCCTTCACCAACTCGGCCACTGGGAGACATTTTTTTAAAATATGAGATCGACAAAAATGAAATAAATACATCCAAATGGCGCTGTCCCGGTAAGACGGAGATACTGGATTCGTTCCTAGTTGCGACAATTACCTTTTTATTTTCTGAGTCTTGTTCTGTTTCAAGTTTCGTTTAGGTGAATTGTTATTATTTTCTTCTTAAATGATATATATTTTACGTGGGTAGCTATAATCTTCAAAAGGTTTATTTTAAAATATTTTTATTTTAATTTTGGCTTTCACCCTTTAAGAATGATCTTGGCCATTTAAAGTTGTTCAAAAAGTCATTCCAATAAAAGTGAAAATTATTATGTTGAAAATCAATTTCGATTTTGACGATGTTTTATTGTGTGAATCGAATAGTAACTTTATTTTTATTTTTTATTCAAGTGACTATATAACATAATTCCATAAGTATACAAAAAAGAATGGTTAAGTGAGGTAAAGATATTGTATTTCTTAGTCCTCCTTACTAGGGGTTCCTGTGCTGATGCCGACTAAAATTGTTTAATTACAGTTTATTTGTGTTCTATGTCGTTTTTAGTGTATTCATTAGGGTGTTTTCGTCGACATCTTTCAGCCATATTTTTATTCTTGATTTGTACTCATTACATTTTTTTAGTAGTTTTATGTCTTGGGGAAGAATGTTATGGAGTTAAGTTGCAAAATAAGTGTAGTTTCTTTGTCCGAATGTGGTTTTATAACTTTTTATGTCATTTTTATTTGATCTAGTGTGATGGATACGCTGTCTAGTAGAGGATTCAGTATTTTTGAATAGCTTCAATAATATATTTTTGGCATATATTCTTTGTACATTTGGTACGTCAAAGCTTTTGAATATTTCAATCGAAGGCGTTCTAATTGGTACTTTACCTACTAGTAAAGAATGATTAAAAATTTCAAACCTTGTTGCCGTTTCTTCGGTTAGATATGTCCGAGAAAGAAAATGGGAACTATTGCATACCTGAAACAAAAGAAAATATAGAATTAAAATCAGTTTCATTGCATATGTAAAAAATCAAAATTATAACGGTGACCGGCAAACTCAGAATGAAAACAACTCAGAACCACCTTAGAAAGGTCATTAAGAGTGATGATAAAAAAATATTAAAAAAATGGTTAAATAGGTTGTTAGGTTATTTTAAATTTTTTCATAGCTTTTAATGACCTTTTTGAGGTGGTTCTGAGTTGGCTTGGAACTGTACAAAACAGGGTGTACTTGACTTACTCCAGTGATTTCTGTTATTATCTGGAGTAAAAAATTTAAACCATATTTTGGTCTACGTGGACATTTTTGATGTTTCTTTTTAACTAATTTAATATTGGACATTTTATACAAGGTATATTGGACAGTTAGGGGTGAGATGAGGGTCACTCAGCCGGTGTTACTCGGCTGAGTGACCGGAGACGACATGTGTACATTTTTTTGTTGTTGTTTAATTTTGATGATTAAAATCTGAAAAAAAGGCATCAAAAAAGTCATCCGAGACCAAAATTCCCTTTAAATTTTGTACTCCAAATAATGTCATGAATTAGTGGTTGAAATTAGTCGAATACGTCATTTAACACACGGTGTGTAATAGATATTTTAAAATAAAATTATTTTTATTGTAATTTCCACATTTCTGAATATCTCATGATTATTCATAGATCTGGGCTGATATGCAACAAAATCTCTGCGTTAAAATAGTACAAATAATAGTATAGATTTCCACAAGATGTGAGATTTAATTCCTGTTCAATATTATTTATTTGGCCCGTACATTTCTACCCGCATAATTTGCGATTGCGAAAACATGAACTTAAGCTACATCTCTATATTTTAAACTCACAACCACACCTACCATCATTATGTCGTAGACGACAACGCCCTCCTTATTCGCCAGCTTATATCTACTACTGTGAAAAAATATTTAAAAATATATATATTACACGGTTTCATAATACTCTAGCGCCTGGGGGACTAAATCCCTCGACGCGTATTTTTTTATTACATTTCTTCTCCTCAAGAATAAATTTACCACAAAATTTAAAATAAATCATCTCTTAGCCGAGATAAAAAAACCCCAAGTTAATTTGGGTAATTTTTTCTCCAATGAATTACAAAGTTCTCTAAGGAAGAAAGAATTAGAACACCTGGCCTGATAAATTAAGAGATAAATTTACCTGGAAAAATTCCTAAAAACAGCCTGCGAATTTACCCCCTTCATCCCTGCAATGCGGAAAACTTTTATTCGGCCGATAACATTGTGTTTTTTAATGCCACAGTAAATTAACCCTTTCAGGCCTTACGAGGTACATTTTAAAATCCAAAATTGATAAAATTTTGAAGAACCAAAATTAAAGGGTTAACCACTTTATCGTTTATAAAAACCGCCATGTTTCGGAGTCTTGGTAGATTAACTGAATTGCAATTTTTCGAAATCGATTTTTCGAATTCAATTTTTCGAATTCAGTTGTTCGAAATACAATTTTTCGACATAAATTGACCGAAACACTAGTTTTTCGAATTGATATACATAAGTATGTACACAGTACGTTCAAGAGTATTTTATTATAGGATGGACAATATCAACTAACCTAACCTAACAGTATTTCGTTAGTCGTAAGTAAGTGAAATATATATTTTAAAAGTTGATTAACAAATTCGAAAAATATGTCTTTCGGCTTATTATATGTCTTTTTTATATGTTTCGTAAGCAAGCTTACTTCATCAGGGTTTACGTAAATCCTACAAAGATTTTTAAAAAATTTCAAAATTTCGTGTTTATTAAAAAATGGTATTAAGTGATATTTTGTCAAATTCGTAGAGATACTCGTAGGTGAAAAAGATGTTAGGGATTTTAAATTTGAATATTAAGAATTCATTTGTAATTTTAAACATTAACCTCACACGGGAGGACCTGAGGAAAATAATATCCCTCATGGCATATATCATCTTTGAAGATGTTGTGTGGAGGATCTGTTTGAGGAGAAGCAGGAGTGAACATGGGTCTTGAAGAGACACATGTTGTAGGAGGGAGGAAAATTCCTACACAGCCGAGCTGTTGAATTTAAGAACGAGTCGTAGAAGCGTTGGTAGATTCGTTGTCATGTGACCAGTGTCAACTGTTTGGCATATTTCCCGACTATGCACAGTGCAGAAGGGATCTATGATACTAGTTCCTCGGAGCCTTACATTGTAATGCCAGTAGAACAAGCGGAAATGCGCGTTTTTATCCTGCGGACAAAATATCCCCCAACAAAATATCTACTAAAACTTAACCTAGCCTAATCTAACCTAACCTAACCCCACCTAAGAAAAAAATGGGACAAAAATAATACAGACATTCTGTAAAGACAATAAATTATTTTTCAAAGATAGTAAAATGAGACAAAAAAATACAGTTAACAATAATATAGTGTATTTACAGGATGGTCTGTATTATTTTTGTCTCATTTTAGTGTTAGGTTAGGCTAGGTTTTAATAGATATTTTGTTGGGGAGTGTTTTGTCCGTAGGATATTTTATCAGAGGATATTTTGTCGGAAATATTTTGTCACGGAATGAAAAGCCGCGAAACCAGAAAAAGGACAGTGTACCTACCTGACGCCTGTGCTCTAAATATTCTGACAATTTCACTGTCTTTCTAAAACAATTGGACACAGAATTTGACATGATAATCCTCACAAAATGTTGGCTAGATAAATCCTACGCGTCTATACCTAAGTTTACAATCAATCATACAAAAATAATAACAAATCAAAATCACGACATCGTAAATTACCGCTAAGAAAATCTAAATTAAACAAATAATAACAGAGCTTGATATACATAACAAAATATTGTCTATTACAGCCATTTTCAGGTCAATAACGTAGCGAAAACTTCAATAAGTATTAATAAAACACTACTTATACAACAAATTTTCAATTGTAAAAACAAAACAATTATTCGTGATAATTCAAGAATTAATTATATTTTATCACTACCAGTTTTACGTCTGAAAGGGTTCTAGAAACCGTCAACGGGCTTATGTTAAGGAGTTAAATTAAATGTTAAAAGTTAAACGCTCAAAGTGGTTAAACTTTAAACGTGTTTCGCTAATACGAGAAAATACCAGTTTTGCTTTGCCTTAAGTCAAGTTTACTGGGGATAAAGTGGAGACACGCGCTTAACTTGGAAGTTTTCTTAAACTACTGTCGTAAAAACACGTGTTTCTGAAGTATTTTTTTTGTGTGTCACCACGTGAACTTTAGTTTGACTTTACACTTTAAGAATATTTGGATGTTGTTTCACGTGCGGAGATTTTGTGTACATGTTGGCGAGTTTATTGCGTCATTTGATTTATTTAACCTTCCTACACTCGCACGTTGGTCTCTCAGATCAACAAATCAAAATTCATTGTTTTCTAAGAAGTTAACAACAATGGGACTTTAGTACCTCCTTAATTTGTTGCTAGGCATTGTTTAGTGCAGCGCGCGCATTTGTGTTGAGTGGATGTGTGGCGCTTATTTACTGTTGTCGGTCTTTAGGTGAGTAATAATTTACTACCAAAAATTGAAATAATGATTTATTCTTATTTTATAATATGTTATTATTGTTGATACCTTCATTTATTAGATGTGAGAGTTTTTTTTTCAATTAACGCATGAAAAAGTTTATTTTTTTTAGTACAAAAATTATCTTCATTTTAAGAGGCTGAGTTAAAAGTCTGTTTTTACCAAAAAAAGCAAAACACTTAATATTTTTATTTTCTCTTAATTCTAATCTGTATAGATGATTTATATATTTATTCTTATTTTTATTTGTATTATCCTTAAAATATTAGTATTTGTTACTTTTATTTTTATTTGTTATTCTATTTTATTTTTATTGATACAAGATTCACCTACTTTAACTCCTTTCCTGTATGTGATCATGTACATAATACTAGTATGAATATATTTTTTAATATGTATGCTATACATTTTTCGTTTCATCTCCATATATGGAAGATTATAATAAATATTTTAAACATAATATAACATCTAATGAATCTCGGATAGCATAATACGGGCATTTGCCTGGCTTGGTAGTCGAAAAAGCATGTAAAACAAACCTGTAACAAACAAAATAAATAAAGAAAAAAAAAATTCCATGTAGTAAATACCAATAATCCTTGAAATACATTTAATTGAAATAATACTGACGAGATATCTCGGTCTGAGACACCGTGCGCGAGTATACATGTTATATAAATAAACTAAAACACCCAACAAAAAAATTGGTAGGTAAACCTTCTTAGACATTCAAATTGATGGACTTGTCCTAACATGGAATCTGGGTAACATTTCGACGAGTTGGAGGCAAACCACATGACTATATTTTTGGCACCAGGAATCTTGGAGAATGATTTGAATCAACTACGACATCAGTCGTACATTGACCACCGAAGAGGGCGCATTGAAATAACAAGACCCTGCGCAGAAAAGGAAAGTTCGCTAAAGTATGGCAATGGTTTGCAGCACAATCCATTTTCTACAATTTTCTTTATTTGTTTTTGGGGTGATATACCGTGTTGCGTCCTTCTTTATCCGAAGTTTCGGACAGCATTGCAGTGTCCATCATCAGGGCAGATCCGACAGATGTGTTTTTTTTTTTTTTTTTTTTTAATTCCTTTATTTTTCCCATATTTTACAATTTATATTTACATATTTGAAAATCATAACAATAATGTGGGAACCCACTAAGGCGCAGCCTGTGCGCGGGTAATATATTTAAAAAAAGTTTTTTTTTTTAGTACCTAGAAAAAAACAAACAGGGGTATATAAAGCAAAAACAAAAATTGTTTAAAACATTTTGTACAAAAAGTGTATACAATAGTGTACGGTTAAATAAGTGTAAGTGTAATTAATGATATACATTGTAATAATAGGTGTAAAGTTTGTGAGAACAGTGATATAAAACTAAATAAATAGAGTTTTTAGAAACATAAAGTGAAATAAAACTAAATAAATAGAGTTTTTACATCTGTATGGTTTAGCCATAATTTTAACTCTTTTACGAAATGCGGAAGTTTTGTTGCAACTTGAATATGTTTTGGTAAACTATTGAAGGTACGAGGTCCAATAAAACTACTGTGAGTTTGCATTTGTTTTGTGTGTGTTTGGGGGGTATAGAATACATTATTATTTCTAATGTTGATTTTGTTTACATTTTTTTCGAATTTGTTTACGTTTTTAAAGATATATTTCATAGTTTGCAGTATAAATAGTTTACGGAGACTGAATAGTTTAGATTCTTTGTATAAAGCATCTGTCGAAAATGTTTTAATTCTATTATACATAACTTTGATAGTATAATTTTGAGTTGTTTGTAAAGGTTTTATAAAAGTATCAAGGGCACCACCCCATCCTATTATTCCATACATGAATGAAGATTGCACCATAGAATAATAAATCATTTTCAATTTGTCAATATTCAATACTTCTTTGAGTATGTAAAATATGTATGTAAGATATCTCAATTTAGAAACGGTATTATTTATTTGTGAATGCCAATTTAAATTTGTATCAATACATATACCCAAATATTTTATCTTTTCAACTTTTACAATTTCAGAGCAAGATGAGCATATTACTTGATTACAGTTAGTATTATGAATTCTAATTTTAAGGTTATTGGGGGGTTTGTTTTTACTGTTTTTATAAAAAGGTAGGTAAAATGTTTTATTGTTGTTTAGGAAGAGTCTATTACTATTTAGCCATGATGAGACATGTGCAATACATTTTGATGCATTTAAATAAGTTTCAAGCCAGGATTTTCCGTTTACAATTATTACTGTATCATCAGCATAAGATACAATATCACCAGGGATTACAAGATTACATAAATCATTTATATATATTAAAAACAGGATTGGGCCAAGCACAGTACCCTGTGTGTTCCATTTTTTATCCTCGTTTCAGTACTATAAAAATTCCCTATTTTTGTTTTTTGTTTTCTGTCTTTGAGAATTTTTAGTGTATCTTTTTTGAAACCTATTCGATTAATTTTTTTTATAAGTATATTGTGGTTAACCGTATCAAAAGCTTTTCTTAAATCTAAAAATAAAGCTAGGCATTTTTTATTTTTATCAACAGATGTGTACAATTTTTTTGTCAAATCGAATATTGCATCTTCAGTGCTTAGGTTACTTCTGAAACCATATTGATTTTGGGACAGAATTTTGTTTTGTTCTAGGTGATTCATTACTCTATTTTCGATACATTTTTCAAATATTTTTGAGAGGTTTGAAACTAAGGAAATAGGTCGGTAATTGTCTAATATGTGCGTTTCTCCTGATTTGTGAATTGGAATGATGGTGGAGATTTTAAATTGTTCAGGGAAATGTCCCTCTTTTAGTGATATATTAAAAATATGTAGCAATGGAATTAAAATATTATGTTTTATTTTTTTAGTGTGTTACCCGATAAACCATCAATTCCTGTAGAATTTGTTGACTTTAGACTATCAATGTGTTTTACAATTTCGTTTATCGTGATAGGTGAAAAATATTCTAAGGAATTTATTGAATCGTAAGTTGAGAGTAAATGCAAAGATGAGTCTACGGGTGTTGTACTATCAATTTTACTAGAAGATTCAAGTACTTGATCTACTACATTTGTGAAGAAGTTGTTTTCTGCAATGGCCGATTTGTCAGTTATACTATTGTTATTTATTTTAATCTCTTTCACATCAGTTGATGCCATTTTTTTTTTGTTCATTATTTCATTAATAATATTCCACGTTTTTTTGGTATCATTTTTTGCGTTATCAATTTGTTCACAATAGTATTTCTTTTTACAACTTCTTATTAACCTATTTAGTAAGTTTCTATACATCAAATACTTTGTTTTCATAAAAGACATTATTCTTACGTTATTTTTTTGACAGGTTTTTTCATAATTTAACATTTCTCTGTAAAGTTTATCTCTGTGTTTAATGGAGACTATTAGTCCTACAGTAATCCAAGGTTTGATTTTTTTATATTTTCGCTTATTAATAACAATTTTGTATGTGCTTTTCGATATATAATCTTGTAGAGTTTTATAAAACAATTCTAATGCTGAATGTGGGTTAGCTTTCGATCGTACATTGTCCCATTTTTCTGAATGGAGTAGATTGTTTAATGTGTCGTAGTTAATATTATTTTTTTCTAGATTACCAGAGTTTTCTTTTAAATTAGTGGTTAAGAGGTTGTGTCCATAAAATGTTGGGTAGTGGTCAGTAATGTTTGTATGTAGAGTTGAAGATGTAGTTTTGACGTGTTTGTGTGTTTTTACAAATATATGATCTAGAGTCGTGGAGTTGTTCAAATTTTCTCTTGTTGGAGAGTTTATGTATGACTGATATCCTGCATATGATAAACAATCTAAGTATTCATTTATACAGTTTGTTCTTTTGTTATTTTCATTAATGTTTATATTGATATCTCCAGATAATATTAAAAAATTGAAATTTTTTCTGTTAGCCGTTTTAAAAAATGAATTTAGCTCGTTAGTGAAAAGTGATTCATTTAAGGAAGGAGATCTATATATAGCTAATATCAGATAATTACAGTTATTGTGCTTGAATGTTACTTCAATTGCATTAGCTGTTTTAAAATCTAAAATTTTGAAGGTAGTTTTCTTAAGACAATTTTTCACAAATACGGTGATACCATCGTGCCCAGTATGTTTGCATTCAGATGAAATGGTGACATATCCTGGAAGGTTATAGGGGATTACCTCTTTCATCTGTGTTTCTGTTAAAATAACAATACTCGGAGAAAAATCTAGACTTTCGAGAAGTACACAGAGTTCATCAAAATGTTTTCTTAAGCTACGTATGTTCATATTAAGAACTGAAAAGTTTATATCTTTAAAGTGATTATTTAGTTCATTAGTATCATTACAAATATAATTTTCATACAAAAAATTTTCGTCTGACATGTTGATCCGACATTTTCTACAATCTTATTTCTAACCACAGACTAGACAACAACAGTGACTTACATCAAAGCTTTCACAGATACAATTACACTGAACATGATTGATGCTATCACTAATTTAAGATAAACACAACATTGATAACATAATACTTACATATATATACAATCATTCACACACACACATACCATACATTACAAAATAATAATAAGTTTTTGCAACAAGTTTTAGAACAATAATATTATAATATAAGTTTAAAGGTTTAGTTTATAGGTTTATAAGTTTATATAACAATATAAAAGGGAGCTTTAAATCTTGTTAAGAGATGATTTGAAGTTGGCCAATGTTGACATTGTCAAATTAATGGAATGTTTTAGCTGAGTCATACCCCAGCTTGGTTCGTTATTTTTTAATATTTAACGGAACATAATTTTTATTAGTCGTGAACCAATTCTAGGAACATTGAACCTGATTTGATGAAGTAGAAAAGGGCAGTTTATTAAACAATTAACAATTTTGCAAAGAAAATTTAAATCTGTATTTAGTCTTCTCTGTTCAAGGGTGCGTACATTGTAGAATTTTAGTCTATCGGTGTAGTGAGGAAGTGATCGAGATCGCTTATCGGAATACGCTAGGTGGTAGGTACATAAAATGTTTTTGAACTCGCTCTATCCGCTGAATATGAACTTTGTAGGTTGGACTCCATACAGCACTTGCGTACTCCAACACGTTGCGGGTGAAGGAATTGTACACTGTAAAAACATATGATTTTGTATGATTTTGCATTATTTAGTATGGCTTCATCTTAACCATTAATATTTTCTGTCAATTTACTTGGAAGTTAATAGGAACGCAGGTAATATAAATAAAAGCAATTCATTTTTTCATAATATGTACCTGTCTAGAAATGATATAAATATATCGTCTGTAGGTGGTACAACCACAGTTTGATAATGCCTACAGAGGGTGAAACTGCTGTAACGCAAATTATATGTACAATTCATTTGACCAATGAAATCGACGCTGCATTAAAATGTATATACGAGTATATCGCTTTAATTTTATTTTTATACTCTGTACCAACAGGCAGAAAATATACAGGAGCAATTACATCTGTAAACCAGTATTTATTTTATATTATTTCTGTATTGATGCTGTCCGAATGATTTTATTTTGATATATGACGTGTTTGCAAAGCATTAATAATCCATGATTATTTTAACACGTTAAATTTCGTGGAATTATAAAAATACATTTTTCTGGCAGTGACAGTTTTGACAGAAACATTTTTTTTAAATCGTTAATTAAATTCAGATTTTTTCTGTCACATTTACGAGCATTTTGGTGTTGGACAAGACACGACAATAAATCATTTTTGATTAAAAACCTGATAAACTTTGACATTGTCAGATTTTAACGTATTTGCAACTAAAATTATTTGTAATATAAATCAAATAAAAGATGTTTAGAAGAGAATTCACCAGATGTAATTTTAAATGTCACCTGCTTATAAAATTTGGCTGAAAGTTTTTTTTTCCATTTTATAATTTCTGGAAACAACTCCATCACATGTAAAAAAATAACTTTCTTGGATCGTTTTTGCCATTCTCTGACAATATTAACCCTTTAGACCTCGGAAGGACATCACTAGCCAAAAATATCATATTCCATTGGAGCCTGTTAGGGACAGATCTGAGTGAGTGTCTACACATCACAAAAACATTTCTTTTTAATATTTTTTTCAAATTTATCTATGATTTCTTTGTCGTTGGAAAAATAAATTATTATTCTTCTAAGTTTGTCTCAGGAAGCCCCGAGAGGTTCGCTACGTTTGATGACCTGGCAGGGGTGCCCGGATTCATGGAATGAGATGTTTCTAGGTCTTGGCGGCGGAAGCGTCTGCCTACTACTGCATGGCGGAACGGATTTTGAGAGACTGGTTGAGGGAGTTCTTTTGACTTCCCCAGCAGGACTCTCTCGACCAATCGCCTTTCATCGCAGTAGGAGGGATGGATTCATACATCCGTCCATCTTGAACCCACTTGGTTCCGCGCGTTTTCATCCCGTGAAAAATTTTCCCGGCAAAATATCCTACGGACAAAACATCCCCCAACAATATATCTAATAAAACCTAACCTATCAAAATAGGACAAAAATTAATACAGACCTTCTATAAAGACAATAAATTATTGTTCAAAAATAGTAAAATGAGACAAAAATATTACAGAATCCCATAAAGACAATAAATTAGTGATAGGTTAGGTTATGTTAGGACATTTGTCGGGGTTATTTTATTAATATATCGCGGGATGAAAACGAGCATTACCGACCCACTGACTCCCAAATTTCTCCCTTACCTCGTACTTTTTCCTTCCCAGAATTTCCTCTACTTCCTTTCCATGAAATGACCCTCAACGCTGTATTGCCTTAGATAAAATAGGTCCTGAGGAATATTATTTTCGCCACAAACATCATATTCCATTAGATCCCCTTTGGAACATATCTGACCGGAATATCTATCCATCATTAAAGCAATTTTTTTTCGATAATGCCGAGATTTGTGATTCGAAATAAATACTCTTCTCAGTTACAGATTGGCAGGATTTTTTAGTTGACGCTTTTTAGTTGTCGTTATTTTTATTTTTATGTAAACTACGCTTGCTCTCAACACGGGAATTCCTAGTGAGACAGGCACTATGCATCACCAATGTAATTGAATTGATAACCACTGGAGCGCCTTTTGCCACAATATGGCACTATTTAAAATACCTCGTATTGCCTTATTGCCAATTTTGGCAAATTTTCACTTATGTGTGAGTAATTGGGTAGAACTTTAAGATTTTATAATTTTTTTAATAAATCTTACGAACATGTGATAATTGACAAAAGATAGCTGAATTCATTGGCTATATAGAACTAAAATCAGTTTGTATGTCTCTATATTAAAGTTCGGAGGTATGATTTTTTTAATGTGGGCGGAAAATATTCAAAATGATCACCAACAAATCTCGGGCCATCGTAGAAAAAGAGTTTTAATTTGCGCTGTCGCTCCAGTGGATAAAAATGATTTATTAATTTTTTTTTTTAAACACCAACATAGGTTTGTCAGATCTATTTTATCTTATCGAAACTAGAATCACACTCATCGCACAATGTATGCATTTGGAATTTAAAAACTTACAAACGAATGACATTAAATTTTCGCATATTCTGTTAAAACAATAATAAAAAATATCAAAGAAAATACTAACAGATTTTAAATGTCACACAAAACTAAACAAATATAGACTGATATTATTTCTCTAAAATTTCTTGGAACGAACTCCGCTGAAATCATTTGATAGCATTTCCGAAACTTCATTAGAAAATTTATTAAATAAACAAAAGAGCTTTTCATCTGTGAAATAAAAGCTGGTAGATGTCGGCAGTCTGTCCACTTATACTACGATATCTGGCTTCAAAAGATCCGACTTCTGAGAAAGCTCTCGACCTGCGCTTTCAGGAACTGAGAAATTGGACGGTGGCCAATTGCAGCTCGGAAGGATTGTACGATTGTACAACCTGATAAACAAGTCATCTAAATAATAAACACCTGCGACAAAATAGCTTGTAGGTACTATTTACATAAAAACAACTCCCTTTATTTCGTAGTTGTCTACGAATACATCGATCGTCTAGTTAATTATGTAGACCGACATTTTAAAATACAATATTTTGAGATTATGACGAAAGCAATATTCAAATGCTTACAATAAATAAAATATTATTTACCCTTGTCTGTGTTTTACATGTATAAATAAATAAAAGAAAAATACCAGAAAGTAACAAACAAATTTCAGACAGATGGTCTTGTTAAAACCGGACCCTTCGCACAGACAATAAATAATTTTAATAAAAGGTAATCGAATCTCTTCTGAACAATTTAAACGGCCACCTACTTGTAACCGGAACCGGAACGTAACAAACAAAGTTCAGGCAGTTGAAATGCCAAATAGTCCAGTTAAAACAGGACGCTTTGCTCAGATATCTGTTCTGAATCATTAAAACGGCCGCCATTTTGAAACCGGCACCGGAACGTAACAAATAAATTTTAGACTGATGAAAAACCAAATATACAAGATAAAACAGGATGATACAATCAATAAAAAAGATCAATAAATAATATGAATAAAAAGTAATCGAATCTGTTCTGAACCATTAAAACGGCCACCATCTTGAAACCGGAACCGGAACGTCACAAAAAATTTCAGACAGAGTAATGCTAAATATTTGAGATAAAATAGGATGCTACACTTAGTCTATAAATATATTAAAAAAATGTGATCATTCAATAATTTTCTCTGAATTCACCTAAGCTGTTTTTGAGCAACTTTTTTGTCTTAGAGCAATTTTGTCCCGGCCATTCTGTCTCTCACCGCTGTGATTTACTTCTTTAGAGAAGCCCAGTCTCCAGAAGTCTCTAGAACTAACCTGGGGAGGTCTGAAGGTGTTTGAATTGAAATTATAGTTAAGTAATAGACTGCGGCCGAGAGGGTAATGGAACGGAGTAGAGTGGACGGCTTTGAAGCAGGTTCACTGGAAAATGAATTCTAGAGAGACGCTAATGGATCTTCAAGAGGATTGCCCTTTGCTCAGAAAGTGGAATAAGCTGGAATGCCGGCCTCCGTGGTCGAGGGATATAGCTCACGGCTAGAAATTTGGTGGTTGAGATTTAAAAAAATATATGTATTTAATTTTTTTTTCAGACGTAACGAAGAACACAACACAAGGATGTACAATGAAAAATTAAAAAGAAGGAATTTGACCATCTTAGGACCAAGTAAAATCGTTTTGTACTTGTTAGTTTTACTGTGGTGATAATTATCTCGAGGTATCGAGGTGGAACTTTACAGGTGAAAGTAAAAGAAAAGAAAAAAAGTTAGTTTTTTTTTTAATAAAGTCAAAAAAGTTCAGAAAAAGAAATTACCAATCACTTACCTTTTATCTTTTATCTTTTATCTTTTATCTTTTATCTTTTATCTTTTATCTTTTATCTTTTATCTTTTATCTTTTATCTTTTATCTTTTATCTTTTATCTTTTATCTTTTATCTTTTATCTTTTATCTTTTATCTTTTATCTTTTATCTTTTATCTTTTATCTTTTATATTTTATCTTTTATATTTTATCTTTTATCTTTTATCTTTTATCTTTTATCTTTTATCTTTTATCTTTTATCTTTTATCTTTTATCTTTTATCTTTTATCTTTTATCTTTTATCTTTTATCTTTTATCTTTTATCTTTTATCTTTTATCTTTTATCTTTTATCTTTTATCTTTTATCTTTTATCTTTTATCTTTTATCTTTTATCTTTTATCTTTTATCTTTTATCTTTTATCTTTTATCTTTTATCTTTTATCTTTTATTTGTTTTTGTTTTTAAGCGCTCTAGGGGAAAATATCTGAATTTGATTTTAAGATATCATTATTTGTCTTCTTTTTCTTATGAGTACAAAATTATATACTGTTAGGAATACATAATTAACACCTTTTCCTGCTATAAATAACATGTTATGTTAGTAAACAATGTAATATGAAATTAAATTTGTCAATTTGACTGGCCTAAAACAGGATCCATTCCTAGTTGGCTAGTCAAAGTTTCCACATATGTTTTATTGTTCAATTTTATGAAATAAAGTTATTATTATTATTATTATTATTATTATTATTATTACCACTGTATCTCTACAAAGAATCACACGACATAACCACAATCTAACACACTATAATAAAGAGGAAAGATTTGATTGTTTGTTTGCGTTGAATAGGCTCCGGAACTACAGAACCGATTATAAAAATTATTTCACCAATAGAAAGCTTCATTATCAGCGAGTAACATAGGCTATATATAATGGTAAGCTCTGGCGTTATGAAATTTGTAAAAATAAAAATATGTGTATTTCATATATTTTAGCGACAGGGAGGAAAGGCAGGGGGAAGGTGGGGTTCACGGAGAAAAAAGAGGCGAGGGAGGGGAAAGGCGGGGAAGGTAGAAGGAACGAGGACGCACGGGAAAGGACATGCAGGGAGAATCAATTAATTTCTTTGAATGGCATTGCAACGCATGCCACGTACTAGCTAGTATAGTTATACAGAGTGTTAAGGGACGTTCTTGAATTACTTTAACCAGTGATTTATAACATTATTTGGAGTAAAAAATATAAATGAAATTTGGTTCTACAGTAACTCTTTTGATTGTCTATTTTTTTTCTTCAAAATATAACAAAAAAATGTTTTTTCACATGTCGTCATTGGTCCCTCAGCCGAGTAATCGACCAACCCCTCACTTCTTCCTCATCTGTCTGATATCTAGTGATATTTTATGTTTTTAGTTGAAAAAAAAAACTTCAAAAATGTCACCGAGACTACAATTTCATTTTCAATTTTTTACTCCAAATAATGCTTCTTAATACCCTGCATTACTTTTGGCTGTGTCGTGTGCTCCTTTGCAGAGATACAGTGGTAAATGATTGATCATTCCTTTTTCTGAATGTTCTTGACTTTCTTTAACTGGCATTTCCTGATATGATTTGGAGTAAAAATGTAAATGGGATTTTGGATTTGATTGAGTATTTTATTTTCTAATTTTTTTCTTCAAATTTCTTCAAAATCAAACAAATCATTTCTCCCACTTGTAGTCACTGGTCACTCAGCCGAGTAAACGACCAATCCCTCATGATTTTTTTATGTCTTTAGTTGGTAAAACAAACACCAAAATGTCACAGAGACTAAAATCTCATTTGCATTTTTTACTACAAACAATTTCAGAAATCATTGGTTAAAGTAAGTCAAGTACGTCCCTTAACACCTGTATAACTATATTCGGGTTATGTCGTATGCTCCTTTGCAGAGATACAGTAGTAAGTGATTGTTCATTCCTCTTTCCTTGCATACCTTGTTTTTCCTACACATACTATCACCCAATTCCAGTAAACACTTTTTGGCCTCGTTTCGTTTTTAGTATTTACAGTCCATTACAAGTGCATCTGACGCTTGTAATTCGTAAACAGTTTTGGATGCAACAATAAGAATATTATCTATGTATGAGACGATGCATGGATGTTATTGAAGCAAGAAGTATACGCCAAGACAGAGTTTATTTATGTGGGAACAGCGTGATTGTTAATGAGCTGGTTAAATCTGTAGATATATATTAAAATCAAAATATGCCCTGCTTATAAATACGTATATAAGTGAGTTGTCTATGTATTGCTATATTAAGCATAGGAAATGTTTAAAACTTTAAAAATACTTTATTTCCACTCTCGCGAAGGTTTCTGGATTATTACAACCGCATGACAATACATCTGAAAAGTTTTTAAATCATTTCAAAAACTCTTGCGAAACTGTCAAAATTGCCACAATTTCAAAATGACATTTTGCAAACCATCGAATGTTTAATCAAAATTCAATTTTCGAATAAGCTCTTTAAATTAATCAATTTACTTGAAGTACTAAATAGGAAAGAATTTTAAGCATTTTAAATACGTACCTATGTTAGGTACCAAATAAATTGTAATTTGTTTATTTATTTATTTATTTATTTATTTATTCAACGCCCAGAGGGCTTTTACAGTAGTACAATTTGTTTATGACAGATGATTTTTAAACACATAGACAGATGACAGATGATTTTTAAACAGATAGAGAAATGATAAGAATAAAATTAAATAAAAATGCACACAAGTCACAAAAATACAAAAATACAGTGATATGATAAGTTTACAAAAATACATATATGTTTAGGAATAGTTATGGAATAAGTTTTTTACAAAATCCACAAAATTCGCCAAGTTGATGTTGAATATGTCAACATCACTTAAGTACTGATTTCCCATAGTGTGAAATCTTTGTATCGGAGAGTGGGCAATGTAATTCCGCTTATGAATGCTGCAGTAGAATAGGGTATTTTGTCGTGTGGTTACTGTCGGTATTCGTAAGTTTATGAGTTGTAGGAGTTCGCAACAGTCGGTGTTACACGATCTGCTTGAAAACTGAATGTACCGGGACTGAATGTATGGAACGCTGGAGGGTGGTTGGCGGGATGGCGAGTCGGAGAGGGGCGAGAGAAGGCAGGGAAGGTGGAGGGGGAATGCATGAGGGTAAGGGGATATTGGAAGGGAAGAGGAGAGGGGAAGAGGGGAGAGTGACAAATGGGAAAAAACACGCAGTGAGAAACAATTTATTTATTAAGTGACTCTTTATTCATTATGTTATTAATTTAAAATCGAAAAGTTTCAAAGGACTGTTGACTGACAGAGGCATTCAAGTGCGGTGAAAGTTCATTGAATATAGATCGCTTGTGCAGTGAATACGGTAGGTACACACGACACTGCATCTGCTGTAGATACAGTGGTAGTTAATGGATCAACTGCACACGGTGAGAATTAATTGATTGTGGGGGAGGGGGTGTCATTGAATGCAGGGAGATGCATATTCGCGTTTAGTTCAAATAATTGACGAGGATGTTGACGTTGAAACAACACGCCCGGCATTGTGGCGCTTTGCAACAATACATGCCGAAGCGATTACAAAATTGACTAGGTAACGGTTTTACGGAAATCAGCAAATTTATTTTTTGTACATCTGAAGCGGATACTTTGTGATTAAAATTGAATTTTAAAATAAAATAATAGCTTAGTAAACTCCAATTTTATTTATAAAAGAAATTATTAATTAAGATATTATTAAAAAAAAAGTTTATATTATAGTCTCGTACACTCACACCTAAATAACCTGATTGAAATCTGGGGAAATGCGTATGAAACATACATCCATGAATTACAGGTAATTCAAAATAAGCTAATCAAAAAACTATTTCACTACGAATCCAAAACATCCACAAAAAAATATATATTTGGAAATAAAACTGCTAACATTAAGAAAACTATTCGAGTACAATATATGTCTCCTTATATACAAAATAAATAATAAACTCATACATACAAACACAGAATTAATTAAAACGTCCCAAGTACACAAACATTTTACACGACAACAAGATAACATACGTTTAAACACCATTCATACTAACTACGGTGAGCAATCAAGTAATCACGAGAGGGCCAATTTATATTATTGCCTTTCAGATGATATCAAAAACGAAAAAAGTATGTGCAAATTAAAAAAAAAATTATTCATGTTTATTCAGAAAAAAAAAGTAGTGAAAGTGAATAAAATCGTATGGTAATATAATGTTATGTAAATGTTAGAACTGCAATCTAATGTAATTTAAGGTTATGAAATGTAAAAACTATGTATAAATTTAATATTCTAGTTAAGTAAGTGAAAATGTTATTTTCTTTTTTACTGGAATAAAAACTTATAAAAAATAAAAAAAAGGTTCTCTCTAGAGACATTCGTTAAATTAAAAATAAAATAATAATTTGATTAACACCACTTTTACTTTTAAGCCGACTTTTTCGCTACATTCGTAGATTCTCCAGGGCTTTGTAAGCTTCGATTACATTGAGCAAGTTTACAAGCTACTTGCTGGCGTAGTCACTCACTATCTGCCAGTGAACTTTCTCAGTGTAATCATATTTACTAGTTAACTAGCAGATTGTGAAAAATCTACGAAAATAGTTGAAAAGGGGCTACTTTGCTCGCTACCCGTTAGCGTGTGGGCTTGTTAGCTAGTAAACTAATCTTGTGTCATCATAGTTGCTAGTGAACTAGCTGCGATTATCTCAGTTACAACTCGCTAGCTAGTTTACTACTGAGTAAGTGGAAAGTTTTGTGAGTCATCATCAAAATCGTACTCGCCGATTCGCCGATAGCAGCTTGTAAACTCGCTCAATGTAATCGAGGCATTAGGAAATAAATAAGAGGAATGGATTCATACATCCGACAATCATCCCTCATGGGGTGAGGTTTGTCAAAGTCTTGGAGGCGGACGACCAGAACACACTGAACCCCAGATTCCTACCCATCCCTAAAACCCCTTTCCTTCCCAGAACTCTCCTCTCCTTCTTTCCTAAAAAAACCCTCCACTCAGCATCCCCAAAGATGACATAGGCCCCGAGAGAAATTATTTTCCTCAGGGTATACTGTGTGGAGCAAATGTAAAAAAAGGAAAAAGTATATGGGGTGGGTAAGAATCTGGAGGTCAGTGTCTCCAGGAGAGACGGCGTTAACACACATTGTGTGGGAAATGTAGAAATTCGCAAAGAATGCAAGGCTGAGTAAGATTAAGAAAGTAGCCCTTAGATGGCTTGGGCATGAGAACAAACGAACGAAGAAAGGAGTACATGGAGAATATATAACGCGAATGCGAATAGTAGAAGAAATCGGGGATGCCCGAGAAAGACATGTCACACTCAAGTTAACAAAATACTTGAATCGGGCCATGTCAAGAGTCGAAACACGAAAAGGTATATGATATATGCAAGGCGATATTCCGAGAGACCAAAAGATCTCCCTCAACCAGTCTCTCCCGATCCGGCCTGCCACGTAATTGGTGGGCAGACCAATCCGCAATATGTGTGTCGCAATATTCATCTATTTACTTATTATTCTCAATTCTATTGTTTCATTTATTAGGTTTATTTCCTGTGATATTATAAAATTATATCACTACCATGTTCAACGTACCGCATCTTTATGTAAAATTATGTACTGATGTAAATTATACACAAATATATTTTTTCAGCGTTTGCTTTGTTATTTTCACACGTTCTCAATGACTATTTTCTATCAGAGCTGTATTTAACTGAGGTATCAAAACTCATTTAGATATCTTTTAAGCTTGAAATTTACTTTACCCACTATGTGCTTACCTTTATGCAGTTAGTGTGTACCTCGTTTTCATCTAAAGTTTCTTACATTCCAATATTGTATTACTGATTTCATTTTACACGTGTTCTTAACTACTATTTACCATTATTTGCTGTTTTACATTCTCATATTCTTTATTACTTACACGATTCTAATTTCTCTTGTTATCGTTTATACCTTATACTATGTTTTATTACGTAAAAGCCGAAAGGCGTTAATGGTACTAATGAATAAAAAAATAAAACAAATTGTCTTTCTTTTACACATTAACACTGGGTAAAACCATGTGTCGACCTCGGTAGTCTTAGAAAATAACAAGTAATACACATTCTTTAATGTGATTTAAACAAGTCTAAAATTAATGCTTCTTCAAGTGCAGTTGTGTGAATAATTAACGGATTTGTTTTAAATTTCTCATTGCAGTGTTGGCACGAGCCGAGTTTATTTTTATTTTATATAAATCAAACGATTTTACGGCACATTAGCTTCGTGCTGCAAATTGCAAAGATAAAAAGTCGATTATTCGTGTAATTTCATACTATCTATAAAAAAACGTCGTTAGCCAAAGCGTTTTGTGAAAAATAATTTCAAACGTGCATCCGCGAACGTGAAAGTTTTGCAATTTGTTTATCGGTCGTTGCTCGTTAGTATGTGTAGTGTTCGTAAAAATATATCTGAATGAATGTCGTTAGTATAATATACAGTTATATGTATGCAGTTTTAAGGTGTTTCAATAGATGTCATTGGTAGTATTACATGATAGAGACAGCTGACGGACATTTGGGCCTAATACCCGAACGGCTACAAAGATAGTCGATCATATCCGATTTACAGGCAGGTTTCTTCAGTGAGCGGTTTCCCCTATGCAGTTTAACCGGGAGCATCCTTTAGAACGGACGTATAGTCCAGTTAGGGAGGTTCAATTTGGGAGGTGGGTATGGATACCGCACCCTTTATTGGATAACCAACACCTCTGCCATAGCCCAAGTGGTGATGTTTGGTGACTTAGCAGGAGTGCCCGGATACATGAGGTGGTATTTGTCTAGGTCTTGGCTGCACATATGTTTTTTTTTATTGATCTTTATAAGTGATGTTTACAATATATTATTCGATGCCTGTCTCGCTAGGGTATACCTGTGTTGAGACAGGCGTAGAGGTACATAATTACATATCATATTGTTATGACCACTGACCACCGATGTTAGCTTCACAAACCAACACCAGCTCCGGGGCCAAGGGGGCCCTAACATGTCCCAGGCTAGCTCTCAGCGGAGACAATGATACCCTCTATTCAGGGTGCAGGTCGCACGTGGCTACAGAATTTCTCCTTACCCTTCCGGCGTCTGGCGGGATACACTCTAGTCAATAACCCTCCTGCCGTGGCAGAATAATAACAAGATTGAATTAATAGGTCATGTATTGTAAATTCAAAACACAGTACATAGGTCTCTACAGTACAATTCAATACAAGAAATGCAAATTACACAAACCTAGCTAAAGTGTTTAACTCTCATTATCTCTCTGAAACGAAACTCTCCGAGTGGTGATTTTCGCGGGGCCCTACAATTCACCGTTGCGGACACATTTAAAAGAGGAAATCAATGATACAGCTTACATGTGGGGTCGCAGGGTCCTCGTCTCCTTTGGAGTTCAACCAGGGCACCTCCCGAGTTAGAACAAACCGAAGTGATCACAGCACGGCGTGAGCCGGCTCCAGCCCGTAAGTTATTTCAATAAACATCGCGGGTTACATTTGAGTTTGGTCCGCTCGCCCGAAAGCGGCCCGCGTATGTGTGCTCGCAAGGGCGCCCAATTCTCGACTGCTGGCGGCGGCGGAATCGGCGAGTGGCAGGGCAAGCGGAAGGGAAGCAGCGGAGCAGGAAACAGGGGGGGAGAGAGGGGAGACCGTATTGTGTGCGGACTTGCCGTTCTGGGATCTGAATCTACCCGCTATGGGGCGTATCATAACAATATATAAGAGTAATATAATTTACAATTTAACATAAAGATGATTGAAAGTGTGGGTAAATCACATAAAGAGAGTTTTCTTATAAATGAGGGAAGAGATACAGTACAGTAGTAAATCCTGTCAAATCTATTTATGGATTTAGATTATTTAGGATTTTAATTTGTTTTAAATGGGTAAGGACGTATGTAGATGGATATTTCTGTCTATTTGTAGTTTATTTTACAGATGTTTGCAATAGTGTGACGACCAGTACTTATAATCCATTTCTTTATAACTTATTTGAATTTGGTCATTGATTCGGTTTGTCTAATCGTAGCTGGTAGTGTATTGTGTAGTTTGCAAGCTATGTATTTAAAGTGTCTTTGTCCAAAGGTGGTTTGCCCAACTACTGCGTGGTGGGCCTGATCGGAAGAGGCTGGTTGATGGAGACCATTTGACCTCTCCAACTTGAGTCTCTCGACCCAATTCCTTGCCCTCGGTGGGAGCGATAGATTCATACGTCTGTCATTCCTGAACACGTTAACCTAAAGATTCCTTCCCACTCCTCTTACATTTTTGTATGTATCATCACGGCATATCTTCAGAGTAAATGTTTCCCAAACCGTTAACAAGGTAATTAACTATTAATTTTATGAAAAAAAAATAGTGTTAAACTATCTGATCCCTAATATTTGGGTGTATGTTTGGGCAGAGTTTTGGCACATTGCTAATCAATCTAAGGGAGCTTGCTATGCCTCAATACAAAGGAATATTTAATCAGAACCATGGTTTAAACAATCCCACATTTTTCCAAAAAAATAATTTCTTCCCTTATTTGAATGAGAATTGGTCATTGTACAATTTGTTATCACTATTTTTAAAATTCAAGATCTTGACTCCCAGATTGTGTATCCTGTGGTCTAGAAGTGGAAATTTTAGATAACTTTTTTTTTGGTTATCCCCCTCTAAACAAATATCCTCTTTTCTATCAAGTCTTGTCAAAATTGCCTCCCCTCTATTCAACATCTCTACTCATCTAAGTCTAAACTCTTTTTTTACATTAGCTCCACACACAGGAGGCCTTGAGAAAAATAATTTCCCTGAGTGTCATCTTTGGGGATGCTATGCAGAGGGTCTCTGAGAAGGAAAAGAATATGAGTGGTGGGTAGGAATATGGAGGTCAATGTGCCTAGGAGTGACGGAAGAATGAATCCATCCCTCCAACTGCGGTGCAAGACGATGGGTCGAGAGAGATCATCTGGAGGTCTAGATTAGGTTTTTCTCAATCAATCTCTCTCGATCCGGCCCGCCACGTAATAGGTGGATAAACGCGATCTGACGGCCGGCGTAGTGCAGCGGTAAGGCGCTTGACTCGCACACCGAAGGTCGCGGGATCGAATCCCGGCGTGGCAAATATTTTTTTTTGATTATTTTGTGTTATTTCACAATTTATTCATATAAAAATATATATATTATATTTGCGGCACGTTCCAGAGTGGAAGATACTCTCAGTATCGCCCCGGTGTAAGACCACCATTCAGAATTGAAACGTTGCTTGAAATTGCATTAGCCGTGTTTGGTCGCCAGATCTGAGTAGCCAGGTACTTCCCCACCTTCCTCTTCCCTATTCCCTTCCCCTCCCCACTACCCTCAGCCTCACAACATTCCCCAATTGTGGACGCCATAGTCTCACTGGCTTCAGACGGGAGCAGTTGGGACTCTTGTGCGGTATTCATATAATTTAACACATTGGCTGCCAAGACCTAGACAAACATCAACCCTTGAACCCGGACCCCCCTGCAAAGTCACAAAACTCAAATCCAATCTTCCGTATAATTTCGGAATTAATATATAAATTCAAATTTCCTTTCTCCAAAATTTAAAATAATTGCCTAGAACACCCTTGAAGGATGAAAGCCAGAAACATCTGGAAAAAAACTAATATTATTAGAAAATAACAACACTATCTACTTGGTAAAAAGGTAACATTCCTAAAATTATACATGAATGAGTCCTGTCAACTTTTAAAATAGTACAAAACCATTTAGAGTAGGAGCTTAACTAAACTAATTACAAAACATTAATTTTAGGCCTGTATTACATCATAATATTACCTGTCGATGTTGTACATCATTAGTTAATCCAAAAAAAAACCTTTTAATATTTGTAAATTTATTAGAAAAGTTCAAACAAAACAGCACGAAGTTACGGAATTCTAAACATTTCAATTATTTTAAATTAGAAACAGTTTGAAAATTATCCTTTAATTTACATGAGTGAATAAATGTAAGCACATCAAAAGTAAAGGGAATTTTGAACTGTCATTAAAACCTTTGAATATATAATTAATACGTCGACTCTTTGGTACAGACAATACAGGTTGAAAAGTTAATCTTTTAGAATAATAACTAGCTAAAATTCAAATGAATAATTCATGCAGCTAGATCTCAAATGCTTACATTTTTGGAGGCGGGTATGGGTACCGTCGCTCCATTTATTGGATGCCATTAAATACCATGAACAGGTTAGAGGCTTTCGAAATGTGGCTTCACCGGAGAATGCTCAAGGTCCCATGGACCGACATGATCACCAACACAGAAATTCTCAGGCGGGCCAGAGCAGATAGAGAACTGCTTACATTAATAAAAATCAAGAAAATTTGGGTCATTTACTTCGAGGGGAGAAGTATCACTTGCTCCATTTAACATTGAAAGGCAAGATAGAGGGTCGCCGAGGGCCTGGTAGGAGACAAATATCTTGGCTGCGAAATATACGAGAGTGGACCGGCATTAGAAGTGTGGAGGAGCTATTCTGGGCAGCGCAAGACAGAGAGACCTTTTCAAGAGTGATCGCCATCATCGGGGGGACCTGATAGGGCACACAAAGAAGAATGGGTACCGCCGCCCCGGGAACCACTATTGGATCATCAACACCTCTGCTATAGGTCACCCCCAAGTGGATCGCTACGATTGGTGACTTAGCAGGGGTTCCCAGGTTCATGGGATGAGATTTGTCAAGATCTTGGCGGCTGATTTATCTGGCCACCTGCTGCGTGGCGGGTCAGATCGAGAGAGACTGGTTGAGGAGCTCTTTTGATCTCTCCAGCCAGAATCCCTCGACTCTTCGCCTTGCACCACAGTTGAAGGGATGGATTCATGCGTTCTAGACACACTGACCACCAGATTCCTATCCACCTCTCATACCTATTTCCTTCTCAGAACTCGTCTTTTTTTTTTCTTAAAAACTCCCCGCACAGAATCCCCTAAGATGACACAAGCCTTGAGGGAAATATTTTACTCAGGGCGTCCTTTGTTAAGCTAATGTAACAAAAAAATTCTATGTTAACGAATAAATTATCCACCACACTGTTAAATATGCCATTTTCGGTTCGTTGCCAAAACGACTTGTTCGTTTTTATTAATGAATTCAGCGGCATTGACGACACACTGGGCAAGGATCCGTCCTCATGTATCCTAGTAACAAATAAATGTCAACCGTGTACAAATGTAGAGCGCGCGTTTTCCGACTATTTGGCGTGTTTTTCGAGTATGTACCAGTGGCGAAGTGAGTATCTTCTATTTTCATACAGATAGCATTGACAACATTACCATCCGGCGCGTGCGTTCTAAAGATTGCAATACTTACATCAAAATATAATGGCTAGATATTTTCAACAAAAGTTACAATATTTTCGCTCGAATTAATCGCGAATTTTCACAATATTTTTTTATTTTTTATTAGTGACTATTTAGTTACAGGTTTGATGAGAATTACAAGATATGTATATTTTTTTTAAAATTATTTATTGAGTTAGTTTATACTGCAATATAAACTAATAAGCACAATGTAACATTTCATTTGATTAATTTAAATATTTTTACAGTAAGCATAACATTTCTTTTTAAATACATTCATTCTTTCTTCATTCTTCATACTTTCAGGCATTTCATCATACATCTTTAGTCCTCTATACATTAGGCAGTTCTGTGATATTGATTTCTTCATTTATGGCAATCGAACTCTGTTTATATTTCTTGTTTCATAATTATCTACGTCTCTATTGAAAACAATTTCATCCTTAAAGTATTTTGGCATTTGGTTTTTCATAATTTTATGCACAAAAATTAATACATTAAATAGTAGTCTTTTTTTTATTGGAATCAAATTTAGCTCCTCTCTCATTTTATTAATCCTTGCGTATTTGCCTTTTCCCAGTATACATCTCATAGCTCTGTTCTGTATAACTTCTATTTTGTTTAAATTTCCTTCATTGGCCAAATATAACATTGTAGAGCAGTAATCCAAATGTGGAGCAACAATGATAATGTATATAAATATTTCATCTGTTTGTTCTTAGTCCTCCTAACTAGGTGGTCCTGTGCTGAGGCGGACTGGTAGATTTCTTTGATTTTCCGTTATTTAGTTTCTATGATGTTTTTAATACATTCTCTAGTATGTCTGCATTAATTTCTTTCACCCATGTTTTGATTTTTTCCTTAAACTTATTTATCTTTTTCAGACTTGGAGGAAGGATGTTGTAAAGTTTAGTTGCCAAATATATGTGGTTTCTTTGGCCAAAACTTGTCTTGAATTTTGGAACATCTCGTATATCCTTTTTTGAGGCTCTTGTGTCATGTATCCGAGTTTCATTAGGAGATTTTCTGTTTTTAAAATGATGTATAAGAATATTCTTGGCATATATTTTTTTTTAAATTAAGTATGTCAAAACACTTATAAATATCTTTTGAGGGGGTTCTGATGGGTAATTTTAGTATGGTTTTTATAATGCTCTTCTGAGCAAATCTAAGTGGTTAATATGATTTGCTGTAGCAGATCCCCATACTAGAATTCCGTACTCAAGACGGGAATGAGATAAGGCATAAAATACTTTTTTGATGTCTTTCCTATGTAGTATGTTTCTTAGGTTTATATAATCTTAGGTTTATTTAATCTTACCCGTCATATCTGATTTGAAACAAAACATCAAAAACGACCACATAAATATAAAAATAACAGCCCTCTCGACCGTTCTCCATCCACACTGAAGAGAAGAACGTACTAGAGTGTGTTGTGGGCGTGTTTGCACACCCGTGTACCAGAAGTAAAGGAAATTTTTACTTACTTCAGGTAAAATCGGTCAAAATTTTTCAAATAACCATACTATTCTTCCCCGTTGCCTAAATCTCTGAATATGTATTTACCACGGACGTACAAAATATATGGACATGCCCTTACGTGTTAAAAAACGTGTTATTTCCCCCTCCCATTGGAACCATTTTTCGGAACCGGCTGGGCGTGTCCGGACCAGTGTCGTGCTCTCATCGTACATTTTACGCACGGACGCTGTATGTCTATGAAACACATACTTTGACATCGAGATACATAGCGACGCGAAACACAAAGCCGCTGTTTACTGGGTCAAGTAAATCATGAAACATTTGTAAAAGTGTCTACGGAAACCAAATATTCCACTATGAAAATACTCTGAACCTTACTTTGCGAATTTGGATTTTACACATCTGTTCATACCGTGGCATGCAATTCGCGCTCCCATATAATTCTATTATTATATGGGAGCGCGAATATAGGTCTATTCATTCAAAAGCAGATTTTACTATCAAGAACTAAATAGTGATATTATAGTGCGAGGTGCCTATATACTGTTAGATTGATTTATTGGCGAATCACAAGTCTCTTTCCTCTCTTTGCCCCGCCATAGTCGGTTTTTACCCCTCATCTGTAAGTTCTCGTCTAGTTATTTGTATGTCTATGGTATTTACACATTTTTTTTGTAATCTAAAAAAATCATTTATCACAACATTGTCGTTACATTATCGTAGAAATTTGTACAGTAGGGTTCAACAAGTTTTTATCTTTTTGGACTTATACATAGATAATTATTTCACTAAAATATATTAAATTTCCAAGCTATAACAAAAATATATAATATAATTGATGAATAAATAATATAATAATGGCGTTTAAATAATAAAATGCGTGGGGTAACTTAGTAACCCCTCAGGGAAACCTAAATTTTAATTTACATCTTGTCATTCTGAAGGTTAACCAGACATCAAGGCAAATTTCTTTGACCTGGCTGGACATAGCGAGTGAAAAGAACTTTAACGACTGTAACGTGTTTTATTTGTCATAGATGGTTCGGCAACTTTTTAACCCGCGACAAAATATCCCCGATAAAATATCATACGGACAAAACATACCCCAACAAAATATCTACTAAAACCTTACTTTTTTTTACATGAGCCCCACATAGGAAAAATATTTTCCCTCAGGGCCTATGTCATCTTTGGGGATGCTGTGTGGAGGGTTTTTTAAGGAAAGGAAGGATAGGAGAGTGCTGGTAAGGAAAAGGGTTTAAGGGGTGGGCAGGAATCTAGGGTTCAGTGTGTCCCGCTCATCTGCCTCCAAGACCCAGACAGACCTCACCCCATGAATCGGGCACCCCTGCTAAATCACGAAACGTAACGCACAACTTGGGGTGACCTATGGCAGAGGTGTTGGTTATCCAATAAAGGTTCCCGGGGCAGCGGTACCCATTCCCACTCCCAAATTGAACCTAATCTAACCTAACAAAAAATAGGACAAAAATAATACAGACATCCTGTAAAGACAATAAATTATTTTTCAAATATAGTAAAATGGGACAAACATGATACAGACATCCTGTTAAGACAATAAATTATTTATTGTTCAAAAATAGTAAAATGTAAAGAAAGGTAAGGTAAGGTTACGTTACGTTACGTTAGGTTATGTTAGTTTTTTAGTAGATATTTTGTTGAAGGATATTTTGTCGTGGGATGAAAACCCGCGGTACCGTCATGGTTACTTAGATCACAGTTCTAGGGAATTTCTGTTCAGTTGCTCTACATTTTCACGGATCGCTTCACAGATCCGAAACGGGCTGGAATCAAAGTGCGGGCTTACTTTTAAAAATATATCTTTCACTTTTCCCTTTCTGAGGTAATCCTCTTGGAAACAAGGATGTGATGATTTCACGGGGTTTCGGTCCGTCTCGTAGGGTAACTTATCCATTTTGCTTTGCTTTTGGTTTTAGGTAGAACACAAGATATATAAAAAAATATTACGCACTACCTGTCGTATACCTGGCGGTTTTTTTTTCTAAAATTAGCTCTACCTAAGATGCATTGAGAAAAAAAATTTCCCTCAGGGCTTACATCATCTTTGGGGATGCTGGGTGAAGGGTCTTTTCGTGGAAGAAATGAGAGGAAGTTCTGGGAAGGAAAAAGGTATGAAGGGTAATTATGAATCTGGGGGTCAGTGTGTCCAGGAGTGTCCGACGTATGAATCCATCCCTCCCACTACGGTGCAAAATAAAAACAAATTTAACAGATGATCAAGCGGAGGACGTATTTTTTTTATATAAATATTTTTAATGCAAACATGAAAAAAGTTTTGAAACTGGCTTACTGTATTTTCTAACTAAAATTACTGATAACGGAAAAAACACTCACACGTATTTTATTAGAACAATGTATTATTCAAGTCATTGTCATTCTACTTTTTTTACCGTTTCATGAAAAAAAAATTAAAAATATTTACAAAGCTTTTTTTTTCAATTTGCTGTCGGAAACTTTATTTTTAGTATAAAGTGTGGTGTTTTTTCTTACTAATACAAATAAGACTGTATTTCTCACCATGACAGTAAGGGGGACACAACGATTTCTATGAGATCTACATGAGATATTTCCAAAAGCGAACAAATTAGCCTGAGAGGTTAAAGATTAATTAAAGAAAAGTTTTTCTAATTATACCAACATTATTTATTTATTTATTTATTATTGTTGTACGCCCATAGGGGCTTTCACATAGATTATAAATAATATTTAAAATAACTTATCGAGTTAGAATTTATACCAAAAGTTATAAAAGTGAAAAATTTTAGAAAAATAAATAAGTAGTTTTTGAAGAACATGGCGTAAAGAAATATTTTAAACAATATAATATTTGAGTTATCGAGTTAGAATTTATACCAAAAGTTTTAAAAGTGAAAAATTAAAAAAAATATATATAGGTAGTTTTTGAAGAACATGGCGTAAAGAAATATTTTAAACATTATAATATATGACAATAACATAATATACAACATTACACTAACACATCAAATCATTAAATATATTATACCCGTTACAATAATTTATAGGATTCCACAAAGTGTTGGTTTAATTTGCATTTAAGATTATAAAGGGAATCAGCAAATATATCTATAATACCACCAAACTTGTTGCCCAAATTATGCATCCTATTGGTAAGCGAGTGTGATTGATAGTTGGTTGTGTATGTGTCGCAAAAGAATGTTGTGCTTTGTCTAGTATTCCTTGTCGGTACATAGAGTTTAATAGCAGCAACGATGGCAGGGCTGTCAATAAGGTTGTTCATGACTCTGTATAATAAAATTAGATCTGAAATGGTTCTTCTGTCAGACAGCGTAATTAAATTAAGTCAGGCATTAACAGGCATTGTAAAAACACCTAAGATACCATTCAAAACTATTGGGGTAAGTTTCTTACCCCACACCGAAACGGGAGTGTTAATTTATTGGTAGAAATATTAATATAAACCTGTGTTTACAAATTGAGCATAACCCCTAGCAGGTGCAGCCTCTTCCCGAAGCGTATTAAATAAAACAGCCCCTTATTTATATGACAACATAAGGCTCCAGCCAGTAAAGTTTATAGTGCGTATCTCCCAAACATGATAACTTAATCTTAAACGCCGCCTCCACCAAACAAACTCTTACCCTCATTTCAGAACTGCGTTACTTTCTGTATAATATTCGCATTATGAAAAACAGGAGCTTTCTGACGGCATAATTTTGGCAAACGGGTATGCAAGGAAAAATAAAAAAGTTTTTAAATTTTTATTTTTTTATTTTGCATCTTTGTGAGATTGAGGCACGTTTCAAAATCTAGATGGCCTAGTTAGAAGAGAGCTGATGATCTGATGGGGTGTTGCGGCTTCGATTCCAGTCTTCAAAAATACAATAAGTATATCGAGGGAAGGGTTGCATGTGTTAGGGTGAACGGTAGTTTAACGGGGTGGTTTAACATCACAAAAGTAAGCAAGGCTGCGTAATGTCACCATGATTATTCAATTTATAAAGCATTTTTCCGAGTTGACAGGAAAAAGCTATGGAAGGTGTTGTTCAAGTATGAAGTGAATACGAATCTTATACAGGCAATTGCGTCTCTATATGAGGGAAGCTTTGCATGTATTAGGGTGAACGCTAGTTTTACGGGGTAGTTTGACATCACAAAAGGTGTTAAGCAAGTCTGCGTAATGTCACCATGGTTATTCAATTTATATATGGATAATTGTAGGCAAGATTTGAAAGAGATGGTATTGGGCGCGAAATTGAGTAATCTGAAAATATGTTGCCTGTTGTAAGATCTACAGTCAACAGTGCGCAATATAGTTGGGAATGATGAATATTTAGAGCAGGTTGTTGAGTATGTCTATCTGGGTAGTATGTTTACGAGAGATGGGAAGGCTGATAGAGATAATGAAAGAAGGGTAAATGCAAGTAACTCCATTAATGGACTGAATGCCGTTGGCGCTAATAAAAAACTGTCAACAGAAGCGAAGCTAGCAGTCCACAATGGAGTCCTGGTTCCTACCCTGTATGGCAGTGAGGCATAGAACTGGCAGACGAAAGATGAAAGTAAACTGAATGCTGTTGAAATGAGATCCTTGAGACGGATGTGTGATAAAACCATGGATGATAATGTGAGAATTAAGGTCTTGAGGATATTCGTAAAGAATGTGAGGCTGATGTAGGCATAATGAGTAAGATTAAGAAAGGAACCAACAACAAGGGATGGTTTGGGCATGTAGAGCGAATGAAATAATTAAATAGTGTGCGAAGAAAATATGACACAAACGTGAAGGGAAGAAGAAGTCGGGGACGCCGAGGAAGACATGGCACGAGAATCAGATACTGGAGTCGGGCCATGTCAAGAGTCAGAATAATAGACAAGTATGTTTGAGACTTTGCTTGAATGTGAATGAGGCAAAGAGTGTGTGCCAAGACCGAGATGTTTGGCGTTCCGTCCTCTCTATCTACTCCCACGGGAAAATGGCGTGATGGTTAGTTAGTTAATTAACATTAATCCAAATAAATATAATATAACTTAACCCATTTCAACAAAACCATTAGCATCAGAATTTAATTATGGTAAGCTAATAAAACATCTAAATTCTGTTGTTTTCGCAAGCGCTGTTTCCATAAACACATTGTTTTAGTTGCTGCATTGTCAGCTCCCGAGTCAAGTCAGGTTGCACGGAACGCTCAAATAGATTAATGTAATTCCGATTTATTTACATATGTTTGTGTGTTTGCTGTTGAAGTAGTTTGTCAGTGGTCGTAAGACTGAATTATCTTTGATGAGGTTGCGATCTTCTACAGAATTGTAGATAGCTGTTATGACTGTAGTATTATAAATTATCATTATAATATACTAGCTTTTACCCGCGGCTTCGCTCGCATGGTATTAGTGGGAAATTACTGTATAAAGAATTTTCCCTCGGTAATGAAATTTTTTTTCGTGATAAAAAGTAGCCTGTGTCATTTCCCATTCCTCCAATTATCTATGTTTAAAAAAACCACATAATACAAACAAAAAAAAATAACGATAAGACAAATAAAATTCTTGAGAATGACATTTCGCAAATAAAAATTCTATTTTAGAAAATATTTAAATTATAGAAATAGAAATTTATTTTAAGTACCTACTCCCTTTATTAATATTTTATTCATATTTGAATCCAGAGTAACTTAAAAAAAATAACAAAATGGCAGTCCACGTCAAACGCTATGCTTTAAAGCAACGCTATGCTTTTCGTTCGGACAATAAACATTTTTAGAGATAGGTAGATATTAACTACGACGCCAAAAAGCACTCTTTTTAAGCACAACAAAGCACTCTTTTTAAGCCTAATATTAAAAAAAAAACATTGTTTCCAAGGTAACAATTTGTTTGACGTTTGCAATAACTCGATTTTGTTAGGGACAGAAAACGTATGATACATAATTTCATAACGTTACAGCTTATTCATAACGCCAGAGCTTACCAATATATATAGCCTTTGTTACTTGCAAATAATGTAGCTTTCGATTAGTGAAAGAATTTTTAAATTTCATTCGATATTTATTGCGGGAAAGAGTAAGGACCATCCAACCATCCATACAAACTTTCGCAGCATTTATAATATTAGTAAGATAGTCTATGTCGGGCATTATCTTATAGAACCGGACTGTTAACACTCACTCACAGGGTTTGAAAAATGCCTAGAATAATTACAAATTAGACACATTTAAAAAAAATTTCTTAAGATCATACTTTTAATCGCGATACAGGAATTAAAGTTGTACATAAGACTTGACAATTTAGAAGCTTTGGAAATAAAAAAATAAAAAAAGGAATATATAAAGGTTGAAATCATTAAAAACCATTAAATTTTACCATCAGCCCTATTTTAAGTATGTTCCCCGTTACTTCAGTTATCCCTCAATCCCCACCCCCACCCCCCTCCCACAACAATCCCACTGTCCCACTCTAGTATGCTGTTCCTTTCTTTCATGACAATATGTTTATATAATATGTGTACTTCTGTATTTGATAGCATTTTTATTTTCTAATAGTTCTGCCGAGCGATTCCGTATTTTTTGTGGGACCTCCTGTCAGATTTGTGTGATTTTTATGGCTGTTATTTGCTTTTTTTGTGTACAACGTACATTAAATGAATAAATAATCATGCATGCTTGCATGAATTCATATTTAAATCGATCTAAACTAAAATATGTGACAGTAAATATGTAAAAATCACACAAATCTGAGAGCAGATAACGTCCGTTATCCAATAACGATCCCACAAAAGATACGGGATCGCTCGGCTGATGATAGTACAGAGGTAGCAAAACCGGTAGATATTGTAAATATATCAATAAAGTGCTTTAAACCAAGTATTTTCTTTTCATTTATTTATAGAAAATTTTATGATTGTTCAAACAAGCATAACTTTTTACGAGGTTTGACTTTAAGCTTTACGAATCACTCTGTCACTCTCATTTTAAAATAAATAAAAATACCAGACGTCAGAAACTCTATCCATTATTATTCTACACATTAAAAGCATCAAAACCATTCAGTTCATATTACTGCACGTGTTGCATAGTCAAAATTAGCTGACATTCTTCTTGGCTCACATTAACAAGTTTTAAAAATATTGTATTTTCTATCAAAATAATAGCACACAAAATGCTAGAACTATCTCTATATATATTATAAATTAAAATCCTCAGCCGCGTCTGTCTCTCTGTTTACGATAAACTCAAAAACTACTGAACAGATTTTCACAAGGTTTTCAACAGATAGAGTGATTAATGAGGAAGGCTTGGGTATATAATTTGTCAAGGTATTGTGTAAATTGGTTGAAATATATCCATACTAATACTATAAATGCGAAAGAGCGTGTATTAGTTTTTTACGCTTTCCGCCTAAACTACTAAACCAATTTTAAAAATTCTTGCACTGATAGAAAGCTACGTTATTAGCGAGTAACATAATGGCTCTATATAATGGTAAGCTCTGGCGTTATGAAATTTTTATAAATGAAAAGGTGTGTATTTCATACATTTTAGCGCAGGGAGGAAAGGCGGAAGAAAGGTGGGGTTCGCGGAAATGGAAGAGATGAGGGAGGGGGAAGGAGGGGAAGGTGGAAGGGAACGGCGACTCACGGGAAAGGACATGCAGGGACAATCAATTTATTTCTTTGAACGGCATTGCAATGCATGCCAGGAACCAGCTAGTAATATGTGGAAGGAGAATGTCTGTATGTGGTGGATGGATTTTGCACATGCGACCTTCAAAACAAGAGGAAAATCTCTGTCTACATTTGATTTCGAAAACTCTGTGTCAAGCCCGGGCATCGACGGGTATTTCAGCTAATAACTACTAATGTGGAGTTACAAAGAACCTTCGATGATTTAGGTAGTTCAGAGTGAGACGACAATAGATGACCGTTCAAATAGAGCAGTGCGATCTCACTCAATCTCTTTCTATACCAGATCATCATCCAAGTTAGATCCAAGCTTGTCTGATTTCGGCAAAGAGGGAGATTAATGACTATCTGGTAAAATTAGATGGCAGGCTCTCCAAAAATACTCCATTGAAATGTTTAGAGTAGGTACAACAGACCTTGGAGAAGTATCGGAGGTCCTTAGAAGTCCGAGTAAATCTGTCGTTCAAGAAACTGGGCTTCTTGTACAGGGCGAGCAGATTCTTCAATAGTAACCAGCTGCTAACCCTGTACAAATCTTAAGTACCGCCATCAATTGAATTTGGGAACCACCTCTGGGCTGGAGCTCCAAAACACTCGGTAAACCTACTTGTTTCTGGGCAAATGAGGGTGGTCCATGTGTTACCAGACCGATTGCCATCTCTATTGCATAGACATACTGAGTCTGTACAATTCTGAAGTACACACGTCAATTGAATTTGGGAGCCACCTCTGGACTGGAGCCCCAAAACACTTGATAAACCTATTTGATTCTGTGCAAAGGATGGCAGCCCGTCTGATTGACCGTCTGTAGTTAAAAGACTGATTGCCATTTCTACTGCACAGATACTGAGTCTGTTTTACAGCTCTGTTAATAGAGCTTGTTAAAATGGTGTGTCAATCAATAAGCACATTAAGAGAAGAACAGTGTATTTAAACTCCAACACCAATACAAAATAACATTGGCGCAGCCGATAACAACTAAACTTTTTGTTCCTATCTGCATTTTTGTTCCTATCTGCACACTTCGAATAATTTATTTATCTCTAGCTGAATCTGTTATAAGGTATGGAATAACAGCTTGGGGATTTTCCTGTAAAACAAATATAGACCATGTACAATCAGTGCAAAATTCATTGGTTAAATTATTAGCTGAAAAAAATTTATACAAAGAAAGGCATAATATTCCATACTTTTATCAGAGTCTCAAAGTTCTTTCAGTCAGAGCAATTCTGTGGTACAAAATTATATTTCAGCACATAAATAATCCTTTATATATTAACAGGCTGGAACACAACCATAATACTCGTTTTAACTTTAATGAAGGGCTAATTGTACCTAAGCATACAAATAAATATGGACAAAGAACGTTAAATTACATGATTCCCAGTTGTTTAAATATGTTACCTGCTGAAATTAAAAACTGTGCCCAAAACAAACAATTAATGAATTTACTGAAGACTTGGCTTACGGAAAGAATTAATTTGTATTAGCTCACAATGACATATTATTCTAAAGACTTTAAAAATGTTATTTATGTTTTAAAAAATTTATTTTTATCTATATTTCTGTAAAAAATTAAATTTTATTTTATACAATTGTAAAAATGTAACTATTAAATCACTATAATAAGATCTTTAACGTAAAGAACCCGTTAGACAAACTGCTAAAAAGTAGTTTATCGGGACTTTTTGCCTTGTATTTGTAAAGTGTATAAAAAAAAAAAAAAAAAAAAAAAAAAAAAAACTGAAGAACAGCTATGGAAAAAGATTTCAATTTAGATTTAAGTCACGAACATTAAAGAAGTTTGCTGATCAAATCAATAAATCTAATACAACTAAAAACGTGACAAAATTCCTGGAATACATCCAACAATTGAAAAGACAACAGCAAAGGGTATAAAAAATCTTGAAAATCATAGTTAAATAATTCCCAGAAGATTACAATAATACTAAAGACCAACAAGAAAAGAGAAAAACAAAATTCCTCGAACGGATAGAGGTAGGTAATTGAAAATACAACGGTTGGAGTTGGAACGGTTGGAAAATCAAATAAAACAACAGTTAAATAATTCCTAAGAGATTACACCAACACTTAATACCCCTGCTCTAGAACGTTCTGATGACCTGATGTATAAATAAACAGACTTACAAAAGCACCGTTATTGTTTTGGCTCTAGAATAGATCCTAATTTATTCCCCCCGTCAAGTTAGGAGCAGTTTACTTAGGAACAATGTTATTATACCAAAATACCATCCAGGTTTTGGGCCACTGGGTCTAGAGTGCAATGTGTGCACGTCTTGGAAGAAATAACATGAGAACTTCTGATGTTATGGGAATATTGGCCAATTTAACCTAATTACACTATATCTTAAAGTTCAAAGTAGATCAGTGCAAAACTATGCACAAAAATCTTGCTCGAATGGACTGTAAATTACAATCAAAAGTGGACATTTTATTTTTTTGCATCAATTCCACGTAGGAGGACCTGAGAAAAATAATTTCCCTAAGGGCCTATCATCTTAGATAAGCTAGGCATCTTTGAGGATGCTGTGTGGAGAGTTAACCACTCGGACCCATTAGCTTGTCTTCAAATTTTTTTTTTTTTTTTTTTTTTTTTTTTTTTATTCCTTTATTTTTCCCATATTTTACAATTTATATTTACATATTTGAAAATCATAACAATAATGTGGGAACCCACTAAGGCGCAGCCTGTGCGTGGGTAATATATTTAAAAAAAGTTTTTTTTTTTTTAGTACCTAGAAAAAAACAAACAGGGGTATATAAAGCAAAAACAAAAATTGTTTAAAACATTTTGTACAAAAAGTGTATACAATAGTGTACGGTTAAATAAGTGTAAGTGTAATTAATGATATACATTGTAATAATAGGTGTAAAGTTTGTGAGAAAAGTGATATAAAACTAAATAAATAGAGTTTTTAGAAACATAAAGTGAAATAAAACTAAATAAATAGAGTTTTTACATCTGTATGGTTTAGCCATAATTTTAACTCTTTTACGAAATGCGGAAGTTTTGTTGCAACTTGAATATGTTTTGGTAAACTATTGAAGGTACGAGGTCCAATAAAACTACTGTGAGTTTGCATTTGTTTTGTGTATGTTTGGGGGGTATAGAATACATTATTATTTCTAATGTTGATTCTGTTTACATTTTTTTCGAATTTGTTTACGTTTTTAAAGATATATTTCATAGTTTGCAGTATAAATAGTTTACGGAGACTGAATAGTTTAGATTCTTTGTATAAAGCATCTGTAGAAAATGTTTTAATTCTATTATACATAACTTTGATAATATAATTTTGAGTTGTTTGTAAAGGTTTTATAAAAGTATCAAGGGCACCACCCCATCCTATTATTCCATACATGAGTGAAGATTGCACCATAGAATAATAAATCATTTTCAATTTGTCAATATTCAATATTTCTTTGAGTCTGTAAAATATGTATGTAAGATATCTCAATTTAGAAACGGTATTATTTATTTGTGAATGCCAATTTAAGTTTGTATCAATACATATACCCAAATATTTTATCTTTTCAACTTTTACAATTTCAGAGCAAGATGAGCATATTACTTGATTACAGTTAGTATTATGAATTCTAATTTTAAGGTTATTGGGGGGTTTGTTTTTACTGTTTTTATAAAAAGGTAGGTAAAATGTTTTATTGTTGTTTAGGAAGAGTCTATTACTATTTAGCCATGATGAGACATGTGCAATACATTTTGATGCATTTAAATAAGTTTCAAGCCAGGATTTTCCGTTTACAATTATTACTGTATCATCAGCATAAGATACAATATCACCAGGAATTACAAGATTACATAAATCATTTATATATATTAAAAACAGGATTGGGCCAAGCACAGTACCCTGTGGTACTCCATTTTTTATCCTCGTTTCAGTACTATAAAAATTCCCTATTTTTGTTTTTTGTTTTCTGTCTTTGAGATAGTTTGTGAGAATTTTTAGTGTATCTTTTTTGAAACCTATTCGATTAATTTTTTTTATAAGTATATTGTGGTTAACCGTATCAAAAGCTTTTCTTAAATCTAAAAATAAAGCTAGGCATTTTTTATTTTTATCAACAGATGTGTACAATTTTTTTGTCAAATCGAATATTGCATCTTCAGTGCTTAGGTTACTTCTGAAACCATATTGATTTTGGGACAGAATTTTGTTTTGTTCTAGGTGATTCATTACTCTATTTTTGATACATTTTTCAAATATTTTTGAGAGGTTTGAAACTAAGGAAATAGGTCGGTAATTGTCTAATATGTGCGTTTCTCCTGATTTGTGAATTGGAATGATGGTGGAGATTTTAAATTGTTCAGGGAAATGTCCCTCTTTTAGTGATATATTAAAAATATGTAGCAATGGAATTAAAATATTATGTTTTATTTTTTTTAGTGTGTTACCCGATAAACCATCAATTCCTGTAGAATTTGTTGACTTTAGACTATCAATGTGTTTTACAATTTCGTTTATCGTGATAGGTGAAAAATATTCTAAGGAATTTATTGAATCGTAAGTTGAGAGTAAATGCAAAGATGAGTCTACGGGTGTTGTACTATCAATTTTACTAGAAGATTCAATTACTTGATCTACTACATTTGTGAAGAAGTTGTTAAAGTTTTCTGCAATGGCCGATTTGTCAGTTATACTATTGTTATTTATTTTAATCTCTTTCACATCAGTTGATGCAATTTTTTTTTTGTTCATTATTTCATTAATAATATTCCACGTTTTTTTGGTATCATTTTTTGCGTTATCAATTTGTTCACAATAGTATTTCTTTTTACAACTTCTTATTAACCTATTTAGTAAGTTTCTATACATCAAATACTTTGTTTTCATAAAAGACATTATTCTTACGTTATTTTTTTGACAGGTTTTTTCATAATTTAACATTTCTCTGTAAAGTTTATCTCTGTGTTTAATGGAGACTATTAGTCCTACAGTAATCCAAGGTTTGATTTTTTTATATTTTCGCTTATTAATAACAATTTTGTATGTGCTTTTCGATATATAATCTTGTAGAGTTTTATAAAACAATTCTAATGCTGAATGTGGGTTAGCTGTCGATCGTACATTGTCCCATTTTTCTGAATGGAGTAGATTGTTTAATGTGTCGTAGTTAATATTATTTTTTTCTAGATTACCAGAGTTTTCTTTTAAATTAGTGGTTAAGAGGTTGTGTCCATAAAATGTTGGGTAGTGGTCAGTAATGTTTGTATGTAGAGTTGAAGATGTAGTTTTGACGTGTTTGTGTGTTTTTACAAATATATGATCTAGAGTCGTGGAGTTATTCAAATTTTCTCTTGTTGGAGAGTTTATGTATGACTGATATCCTGCATATGATAAACAATCTAAGTATTCATTTATACAGTTTGTTCTTTTGTTATTTTCATTAATGTTTATATTGATATCTCCAGATAATATTGAAAAATTGAAATTTTTTCTGTTAGCCGTTTTAAAAAATGAATTTAGCTCGTTAGTGAAAAGTGATTCATTTAAGGAAGGAGATCTATATATAGCTAATATCAGATAATTACAGTTATTGTGCTTGAATGTTACTTCAATTGCATTAGCTGTTTTAAAATCTAAAATTTTGAAGGTAGTTTTCTTAAGACAATTTTTCACAAATACGGTGATACCATCGTGCCCAGTATGTTTGCATTCAGATGAAATGGTGACATATCCTGGAAGGTTATAGGGGATTACCTCTTTCATCTGTGTTTCTGTTAAAATAACAATACTCGGAGAAAAATCTAGACTTTCGAGAAGTACACAGAGTTCATCAAAATGTTTTCTTAAGCTACGTATGTTCATATTAAGAACTGAAAAGTTTATATCTTTAAAGTGATTATTTAGTTCATTAGTATCATTACAAATATAATTTTCATACAAAAAATTTTCGTCTGACATGTTGAAAGAAAAAATTTACACATGCAATGTGGTTACTTGATCCTCTATTCTTCGGGAATGTCTGCCGGCTGTCTTATTTGGATGATTGGGGCTAATTCATCTTTTCTCATCATAATGTGTCCATTTTTAGCCCAAATAAATTTGTAACCAAGTCTTGATGATTTTGCCAGGAACAGTAGGTGTTTATTTTGTGGTGTCAGTTGTTCATTAATGTATACTTTGTTATCTTCTGGAAAGTTAAAGTTTTTTGTGGACAAAAAACCGTATTTTCTTTTTTTGTCGATGATTTGGTCTCTGATTTCTTTATTTTGAAATGATACAACAATGGCTGGGTATTTGTTTAAAGGATTTCTATTTTTGATTCGGTAAATATTGGTTATTTTTGAAGATTCTGTTTCGCCTTTAATAGTTTCCATTATGTTATTCACTATTTTTGTTATGTTTTCATTATCTTTAAATGGGACTCCCTGTATTTCGATGTTATTTTGTTTGTGAAGTTGTTCTAGTTTGTTAATTTGCATTTTTATTTCCTTGTTTTCCGATTGCAGCTGTTTAATCAATATGTCTTTGTTTTTATTTTTTTCTTCGAATTCATCAATTTTGTTACTACAGAATTCAACTGATTTTGTAAGTTCTCTGAGTTCATTCTTGATCTGTTCTCTGAAAGATTTCATTAATTGTTCCGATAAATCTTCGAATTTTTTTTCCAGGAATTTTAACATCTTATTTGTATTATAGTCTTCTTCAGATTCGCTAGATGCTGCTTTTTTTGTGGCTCTCTTTTGTTTATTCATATTAATGTTTTTGATGTTCTGCAATAGATGGTGTTATAATATAGTCTGAGGGTAAGTCTTGCGCTTCTATTAATTTAAAAAAAAAAAAAAGTTGGTTTTAGTGAGGATCGAACCTCGTTCCTACGGACCTATGGCTCAGACGGTCAATGTCCGCGACGCTAACCACTAGACCAATCCGGTAGGTATCGGGAGCGAGGTAATATTGCTATATTAAAGGTAATATTGCTATCAACTGTCAGTTGCAGTTTACAGTTGGTACTTAGATGCGACAATATTCCCACAAATTACTTCACAGTTTTTAAATCACTTCAGATTAGTAATTCTTGACCGTTTCAAATGTTTAAAGTGGTAGATAGTTCACTACTGTTGCACAGTTATACAAAAATCAATATCTTTTTGAATAATACGATTTAAAAACGTTGAATTTAGATAATTTTTGCAGAGTGAAATTTGACGTGCACACTGTTTGATGTAGGTACTGAGGTAATGATTTATTGTTTTCACATAATATAACATTACAAGACATATGTTTTACCACTCGTAAGTACACGATTTATTAAAGGAAATGAAGACGAGGGAAGTAAGGGATGGGGAAGGAGTTCTGGGAAGGAAAGGGGGATGAGAGGTGGGTAAGAATCTTGGGGTCAGTGAATCCAGGAGTGACATAAAACTCTATCCTTCCTACTGCGGTGCAAGGCGATGTTCCAAGCTAGAGAGGTCAGAGGGTCTTCCTCAACCAGTCTCTCCCGATCCGGCCTGCCATGCAGTTTTTTCTTTTACATTTACTCCACACAGAAGGCCCTGAGGAAAACAATTCCCTCAGTGCCTATGTCATCTGAGATGCTGTGTGGAGGGTCTTTTTGAGGAGAGAAAAGAATTAACATTAGTCTTGAAGAGACCCATGTTGTAGGAAGGAGGAAACACAGAGGCCGGAAAATCGTTCCACAGCTGAGCTGTTTAACACAAGAACGAGTCGAAGAAACGACCCGTTCTCGTGTGACAAATGTCGTTGGTGTGCTCCGGACACAGATCCGGACAAACCTCACCCCATGAATCCGGACACCCCTACTAAGTCACCAAACGTAGCGAGTCATGGTTATCCAATAAATGGTTCCCGGGGCGGCGGTACCCGTATCTGAATCCCAAATGTAAAATTCAAAGTAACATGAAAAGCATTTACTGTACCTACTGATATTATCATAATATGAAGTGATATACGAGTATATTATATTTCTGTAGTACTTATGTATGTAAAATGTCGACTTGTATTATGTTGGTAAAAGCCCCGCGGGCGTTAAATAAATGTACAAATAAACTCTGGAAACTTCAGCTGGTTATATAATTGTATTAACCCCTCAGGCAAATTGGTTCGCTTTTGCTCATATATGTAGATCTCATAGAAATCGTTGTGTCTCCCCACGGACGTACAAAATATATGGACATGCCCTTACGTGTTAAAAAACGTGTTATTTCCCCCTCCCATTGGAACCATTTTTCGGAACCGGCTGGGCGTGTCCGGACCAATGTCGTGCTCTCGTCGTACATTTTACGCGCGGACGCTGTATGTCTATGAAACACACACTTAGACAATGAAGAAGACTTGGCGAATCACAAGTCTCTTTCCTCTCTTCGCCCCGCCATAGTTGGTTTTTACCCCTCATCTGTAAGTTCTCGTCTAGTTATTTGTATGTCTATGTGTCTCCCTTACCATCATGGTGAGAGATATGATCTAAACGGTAATAGGAAGAGAAAACACCATGCTTATATTCAAATCTAAAAATTAACCACAAAATAACCAAAAAAAATTCCGACAGCAATTAAAAAAAAAAAAATTGTGAATATTTTATAAACATTTTTTAGATGAAACGATAGAAAAGTGAGGTGAGAATAACTTTTATACTACATTAGTCTAATAAAATATGTGTGCGCTTTTGTTTATTTTCATTTGACGGCCGGCGTAGTCCAGCGGCTAGGCTCTTGTCTCGCACACCATAGGTCGCGGGATCGAATCCGGCGTGGCAAATAAATTTTATTTTGATTAATTTGTGTTATTTCACAATTTATTCATTTAAAATAATATGCAGTATATTTGCGGCATGTTCCAGAGTGGATGATACTCTCAGTATCGCCCTGGTGTAAGACCACCATTCAGAATTGAAAGGTTGCTTGAAATGGCATTAACCCGTGTTTGGTGACTAGATCTGAAAAGCCAGGTACTTCCCCACCTTCCTTTTCCCTATCTCCTTTACCTCACCACTATAGTACGGGAGGCGAAGCAGGGATTTTGGGATTTACTCAAGCGCGTCAGATTAACTAAGGGGAGATACCTCCCGACCCTGTTATGGACTACCACCATATATGAACCCATAATATTGGTGGGTACGGCTAGGAGAACCGATCAGATTAGTAAAAAAAAATCGATCCCTGTAGTTACTCGAGCGTGTCAGATTAAGGTATTGTGAGTTAATTACATACAGGAAAGTTTACATTTTAATAATCTGACGATTTGAACGTGACGTAAGAAAATTAGCGAGTCACAAAGTTGCAAAAAAAAAACGTCACGTGGATTTACTCGAGCGCGGTTCATTTTTCTTTTATTTTGAAGGAAATAATGTAAGGATCACGGAAATAGTATAATCTGACGATTTCAACATGTCGAAGAAGCTAAAATCATCATTGAATGTGGAGCGTACAGTGGCTGACGGCGATGAGAACTGCCCACTAACTGTTGAGTCCATAGACATATGAATATTACTAGACCTGCCCTATGCCGAAGACCGAAGAAAATTAATTTGTTTAAAAAATATATATGTAGATATATTTGTTTTTATTATTGAATAGAATTACAATGAACAAAAAATAATATAGGTATAATGATAAAAAGAAAATCTCTTAGTGAAAAAAAAGGTTGAGAATGAGTTTTAATCGTCGTCGTCATCAGTGGAATCGTCTTCGTACCTACTGCAAATTCGAATCGATTTGGTCACCTTCATCAACGTTTTGCGTATCTGTAATCAAAAAATGGTTACGAAACTTAACAACGTTTATTTATTTCATGATATTATTATTACATTAAAAATAAAACATACCTGAATCTGGAGTATCCCCTAGAGTGTCAGGTGTCGTGACAATATCTTGATATGCGTCTGGTAGTTGGTTGCCAACGAACCAAGTCATCTCCAACTTTCCATCCTCATTTTTCCACCCGAAATCTGTTGCTGGCATCTCAGTGACGACTCGACAGTGGGCATTCCTCCACAAGCGTGCGATGTATTGCGTTCGTAATAAATGCTGCCGTAGCTCCATTTGGCAAAGTGGTAAATTACAAGCATCGTAATTGCGAACTTTTAATGAGAAAGGCTGTGATGTATCTGATACCTGATATGTTTTATTAAAGATTTCTATCCTAGCTCGGTTGACATCAGCCAATTTTTTTAAACCATACAAATGGCAGATAAAAGATTCCATAGTGATAAATAATTCATCAACACTGTAAGCTTCGGATCCCAAATTTGCAAATGCTTGTTGAAAAAGTACAGATCCCATTAAAATATCGAAAGGCTTTTTTTTGCCTCGTCTGTAAAAAGCTGGATTGTAATCACATCCTGTTAGCGCATGCAGAGCTGGTAGCGCTTGTGAAAAGAGTAGACCTAGCTTCTTAAAAAGAGCGGTTATATCGATATATGTATTTCACTTATTAATCTTCTTTACATAACGAATAAACCAAAGCGTTGCAAATCTACGAACACGAACGTGCGGCAAAACGGTTAGGGTAGGCATATGCTGAGACATCAGTCGCGCAAGGTAGTTCAGTAACGGATTTGTTACGTGTCCAGAAATCTGGAAGCAACATACGCTGGTGAGGCAGCGCAGTTATGAATCCCCACACGGGCACTTCGAGCGCGCCACTTCTGGCCACCGCGCAGAAAGGTAAAGATCGAAAGTGAGATATCGGTTACAGGGCAGTTCACTGTGAGATTTTTCTGCGCGGCGGCCTGAAACTACAAACTAGACTGGCTAAATAGGGATAAAATCTAATTCTAAAACAACAGACATTCATTCACCTTACACATTTGACATCTAATTTTGAAATAAGAACAAATACACCTTTGCTTATCTAATTCTTCGAGTACCTAACTAAGGAAGCAATCTTCCGCACAAACCCTCCATTGATATGCTTGGTGTAACTCTTAAAAGTAACCAGCTCAGGTAGGGGGCTCCATCAATGTTAAGTTAGCCTCTCAGAAACTGGGCGTACTGTACAGGGTCCGCAGATACCGGCCGGCGTAGTCCAGCGGTAAGGATCGTGACTCGCATACCGAAAAATAAATTTTATTTGATAATAAATTTTATTTGATATAATCATATAATAATAATATTAGATAATTATTATCAAATAATTTTATTTGATAATTTTAGCAGGTCTAGTAATATTCATATGTCTATGGTCGAGTAGTACGTTGACGGGCGCTTGCTATTTATATTCTGTCGCAGAGCCGGAGGCCCTTAGGCCGCGCGTTCGTGTACAACGCTTTGGTTTATTCATTGTGTAAAGAAATTTAATAAGTGAAATTTTTAAGAAGTTTAATTAAGCGATTTTATTTTAATCGTTATAATGGGTATATATTCTTTTTTGTTCATTGTAATTCTATTCAGTAATAAAAAAATAAAAAAAATAAACTTAAAACTGTCAGATTAAGAAAACCCCTCCACATAATTGTCAGATTATAGGTCAGCACAACCAGGACATCAAGCTGAACCGTCTGTATAAATATCTGACGCGCTCGAGTAAGTCAAGGTCACGATTTTTTTTTTACATTTTCAACAAACAGCCACGAGTTTAGGTTACGTCCAAATCGTCAGATTATTGAAATGTAAGCTTTTCTTCATGTAATTAACGCACATTACCTTAATCTGACACGCTCGAATAAATCCATTTTTTTTCAATTTTCTACCTCTTCATGCGGCCACCCCCACCACTGAAGTCGTCAGATTAATATCTTTCCGTTACCAGAAACACGTAGGGCGTATACGCTATTAATATCTGACGCGCTCGAGTAAGTCAATGTGACGATTTTTTTTTACATTTTTGATAATTTATACTCGCTCCCCCCACCACTGAAAGTGCATACATCACATAAACTTTTTTTCTTTTTAGCATCTAATCTTTGCAATCCAATAGGTCCCCACAACGCTCGAGTAACTACCCATTTAGCGTTAATTCCTCCCCTACTACTACCTTCAGCCTCACAATATACCTCAATTAGGGATGCCATAGTCTCACTGGCTTCAGATGGGAACAGTTGGGACTCCTGTGAGGTATTTATATAAAAAAAATTATCAGTAATTTTGTCAGAAAAAACCTGAAGGGAGCCAATTTAATTTTTTTTTATACATCCATCAATATTTCAAAAATTGTATGTTTATTTCGAATCATAATTTAAATGCATAGTTAACCACCTTTAAAAAACAGTTTTTAGTTTTCGGATACGTTCAAAAATATTCATTTTAATTTTATTGCAAAGCGGAAATAATCTGACTATCTGACAGAATATGTTAGAGACTTGAGGGGTTAAACAGCAAAACCCTAGTTATTTTATGTCACAATCATAAAGACAAGCACACCTTGATGAAAAACAAAAACGAACAAAAAGACAGCCAGCAGCATAGTTTAGTTGGCGGTGGAATGACTACTGACTACAGCACTACAGTCTGCAGTCAGTGTTGGCTTTTCGCAAACACCGCGTGAGCTAAAACAACTAACAACTTTACCTAGTTGCCAGAATTGGGTTTAATACTTAATGAGGTTGCATACGTTGGGATACACTGAACTAGATTGGTTTGGCATTGCTGAAAATCGCAAACATCGTTTTATTTTAGTGAATTTTTTTCACAATCGTAATTATTTACTAATTGTTTTTTGGGTTTAATTCGTAGAACTCCATTTAATTTAAGAAAGTTTAATTTAAATAGTTTTTAATTTTTATTTTTGCTACAGCTGTTTCGGCTTACAATGCCATTTTTAAACTGTGGTTAAACCTCTTTGAGAAGGCTTATTTGTAGGAATATTAATGTCAACACCTTCAAAAATTGACAATTAGAATTATATAAATAAGTCCTCTCAATGTGGTTTCTTTACATATTATAAAGCAAAGTCACTCCCGTTGTCTGTACGCTTAGATCTTTTAAACTACGCAACGGATTTTTGTGCGGTTTTCACCGATAGATAGAGTGATTCATGAGGAAGGTTTAGTTATACATTTCACTACAAACAATTACACATCTGTCCTATCTGCCGGATCTGCCCTGATGATGGACATTGCAACGCTGTCCGAAACGTCGGCTAAAGAAGGAGGTAGCGCAACAAGGCATGTGACAACAAATAACAAAAAATAAAATTTATTTTTTTAATGAAATATGCATTTTTAATTTTGATTTTGTTTTCGTAAATGAATGAATTAATGCAAATCTAAGTGGAAATTAACCCACTTCCGGACATACGATCAAGCTGAGACACGTTTTCTATAACAATGCATTCCATCAACATTTGATGGAATGCATTGTTGCTGTTGGCACTTACGCTGGATGTTAATGTATATTTTTTCATTTTTCTATATTCATTAAATAAAAAATAGGGTTTACATCATTAGTGGATTTTTCGACCACCATGCTAGGCTGATGCCCGTGTTATGGTGGTCGAAAAAAACCTTGTTTTTATCACGGGTTGATTTTTTCAAGATTGATGATTACTATTCGATGTAGATTTATTTTATTACAAGTATTATTAAAAACCTTTTTTACCGCAAATGGCACATCTAGTTCTCTCCATATCCACGGTTACACAGTTTTACTACTACGCTACTTGTATTGCAAAAGGGGTTACTTAGAGTACAATATCCCCTGGAGTATTTTGCGGAAGCTTTTCAAAAAACAGGACGTCTTTAACCCCGTTTTACTACTCGACTTCAAAGGAAGGTTACAATTACTGTAAGTTATACTTGTTTACTGCCGAGCTTGAAAATAAACTTTACTGTTGTTTTATTTAAAAACTTGAAAAAAATACTATTTTCGAAACATTTTGTAATTTGGGAGGTTATGGGTACCATCACCCCAGGGTGCCCGTGTTCATGGGGTGAGGTTTTCCGGGTCTTGGCGGCAGATGTGTCTGCCTACCAACTGCATGGTAGGCTGGATTTAATGTAGAGGGCGACCTTGGACCTCTCTAGCAGGACCATCTCCACCCAGTGGGAGGGATGAATCCATACATCCGTCACTCCTGGCCACACTTTATATACATGTAATACGGACTGCGCTAAACTAAATCATAAATCAAATGTAAAATATCTTGGAATCCTAATAGATAAAAAAGTTAAATGAAAAGATCATATCAATCTCACTGTGGAAAGAATAAGAAAACTTATTTATATATTCTATAACATACGAAATATTTTAAACAAAAAAACTATAAAAATGGTCTATTATGCATTAATTCAGTCCTTATTACAGTACGGCATTATTGGGTGGGGAGGGGCCTTTAAATCTTCCTTAAAGCCCATAATTATAATTCAAAGAATAATTATAAAAATCATCCTTAGGAAACCATACGATTTCCCTACTCTAGAATTATTTCGGGAATTTAATGTACCATCAATCATAGAATTGTATAAGAGAAACGCCTTATATCAAATTTATAAAGAATATTTTATTAAAAAAATTCACCCCTCTGATAGCATAAGCAATAGATTTAAAACGAATGGCTTAATAGCCATTCCTGTGCTTAGAACAACCACGGCTCAGCATCACTATTTGTATTTAGGTGTAAAATGGTACAATATATTATTGTCCAAAAACAAAATTAATATAACGGGAACATTGAAATATGAACAATTTAAAAAGCAAATAAAGTCCCTGAAATTGGATAATGATATATTGTACCCTTAATTTAATTTAATTTACCCTTACTTGAACTGTAATATCTAATATAAAAAGTATATGTATATATATATATATACTGTTATTGTCCTTCTAAAACTATTTTTTCTAAATTATGTACCTTTGTCAAGTAATATTTGTATTTATTTTCTTTGATCATTGTTTAAACATCTCACTAAAACACTATTAATTTTTTTTGCATGTTAATACTCCTCCCATAAACACGAGCTCTTGAGCTCAATTTATGGAGTAGTAGTAATATAAAGTGAATTATTGTATAACCTTGCACATGTAATCATTTGTATTGTAAAAACAAAATTCTTGAAATAAATAAATAAATAAAAAAAAATAAAAATAAAAATATGTTTAAGAACAAAAACAAAACCATTAGCTCATTGACATTTGACATTTTTGAATTTTTAGAATTCACTCAGACTTCAACATTATCCTTGTTTGGCAATATTGGTATATTTTGATATTTATGACAGTTTACAAACCTTGCCACGTCTGTAAACTGGATGCGTGTGTTGTGGAGGCTTTCAATAATAACTCTTGATTTAACGTGAGTTAAATATATTTGCAATGAAACTTTGTTTTACAATAATTAGCACAGATGTAATAATTATCTTGCTTAGAGGAAAAGCAAGCAGTAGGAACGAACGCTAAAACCGGAATGAATGTGCATTATCATGCACCCAGTCAGAGAGAGAGTGGTGACTGGTGACACCATTGTATAAAATCGGATAAAAATAGTATTGTTCGTTGCTCGGCTACACTTGTAACTATATTTCAAAATTATCGTCACGGCAAGTATAGTAGGGTCTACGGAGACTTCGCGGTGCGGTGTGCGAGAGATGCAAGAAAATTGTGACTTTTTCCTTTTGTTTGGAGGAAACAGACCTAGTAGACGTAGTACGTACGAGTACATTCATTGTGTATCTCATCTTTTGAGAGATCGTAGCATTATTGTGTTAACCTTTAACTATGGACGTGCGGTCTCACAGGCCCCTTGCAGTTTGTGAATCGTGTGCTCCTCTCCTCCCGCGTACCTCAGGCATCTGTCCGCCTCAGTAGCTTCAGTTTTAGTGGCGAAACGACTGTCGAGAGTGAAAGGTTAGTAATTTCGCTTTATATTTTGATTGCGGTCTGTGGGACCGCGCGTCCACGTTTGTGTAATAAATTGAGCTCATCGTATTTTTCTTTTTTCTAGATTCATTAATTAAACGATCAACCTAGTACATCTGCAAGTAAACTATGCCCGCCAAAGATAAAAAGAAAGACGATTTACACTTGAGAAGGCTGTAAACAGCCAATATGCCTACGATGTTCTAAGCCATTATGCAAAGACTGCCTATAAATATGCACAAGTTGGGCCTGTGTTAAAATGTTTATGTTTTGTTTTAAGAAGTCAATGTAAATTTTTTTAAATTTTTTATTCTTTATGTTTTATTGTAAAATTAGTGAAACTTATTGAAAAAGTAATTTTCCTTGGATAATGTTCCTACAAAGTGATCTCGAGTAAGAATGACTGAAAAGTGCCTTTGATCGTTAAATGAATAGATTTTAGTTTAAAATAAATATATTTTAATTAAAATGGCTTTTTACTTACATTTGATTAAGTCCGTAAATAAATAAAATCAATTTTAGGTGCAATACTTACTTCTTAACTAGACAGATTCCGGCATTTAAATATAGCGGTCTGTGAGACCGCACGTCCATAGTAGTGTAATTTAACGTCCATAGTCAAAGGTTAAGGAACGTATGTTTATTGCCTTTTTATGCCGTCACGTTACCGTAACCGTGAATCGTCACCGTAATTGTATTGTCACAAAGCTTGTATACTACTTTAGAAACATACGCAACATACTTAATAAAAATGATCTATATAAAGTATACTATGCTCTTTGCCAATCACGCATAGAATATGGAATTATAGGATGGGGAACTGCCTCAAACATTCACATGAAGCAGCTAGCTAAAACGCAAAAGGCAATAATAAAAACAATCATAAAAGTACCCATAAAAACTCCATCAAAAGAAATCTTTAAAAACTTTAATGTGTTCAGCATTATTAAATTATACTAAAAAAAAACACTACTCAAATTTAAAGAAAAATATGAATACCCTGTGGACCAACACACCGACACTACAAGGTCGAAATCCTCAAAACTACTTAACATCCCGCAAATAAATACATCTTTTGGCCAGAAAAAACATAATTTCCATGCGACAAAATTATATAATGCCCTTCCAATTGAAACTAAGAACACCATGGAGATACAAAAGTTTAAAAAAGATATCAAATTATGGTTAAGTAAACAGGACGATGAGGAAATCATTAAAATTATGAAGTAACCCCAATGCAACCTGCAGACAACAAACCAATACTTTTATTTTATTTATTATTTATTTTGTACATATTGTTTATCTATAATCAAGAAACATGATGAAGAAGATGAGGAAATAAAGATCAGCACCCATTCAGCAACATACAGTCCGCCTCGGAACAGGAAAACCTAGTGAGGAGGACTGTAAACAAACCACGTAACTTGGTATTTTTACTTATTGTGTAATTTTACTTTATCTTATATTGTCATTAAATAAAAAAAATATTTAAAAAAAATAAAAATAAAATTATAAAAGCGTCTATTATGTGTGCACTCGATTTCTCTTTAATACTTTTTTAATTTCCTTGTAAGGGAAAGGCTTAAGAGTAGTACCTACAGGTTTGTTTAGTTCACGAGAGGAATTATTCCCTCGAGCTTTAGAGTTCAAAACAATTTCTAAGATTTCTCTTCCTGAGGGAGTGTACTTACTTTCCGTGGTTTTATAATGCCTTTTGCTTCCTTCTAAGCTTCCTTGGAACTAGGTACTAACTATTCACGAATCGTATGAAAAAATATAAAGCAATTTGCTTAATGATTCATTAACTGCATTCTTAATTTAGGAGTCGGCTGTGGATAGCGTTGCTCCGGGAACCATTTATTGGATTACCAAACCCCTGTCATAGGATACACCAAGTGGCTCGCTACGTTTGGTGACTTGGAAGGAGTGCCCGGGTTCACGGGGAGGGGTTTGCACGGATCTTGGTGATGAATGCGTCTGCCCGCCAATGAGAGAAACTGGTTGAGCGAGATCTTTCATCACTCCAACAGGACTCTCTCGGAATATGGCATTGGACCGCAGTAGGAGGGATGGATTCATAAGTCCATCACTCTTTTTTTACATTAACTCCACACAGGAGGCCCTGAAGAAAATAATTTCCCTCAGGGCCTCTGTCATCTTTGGGGATGCTGCGTGGGGGTCTTTTTAAGAAAGAAAAGAGGAAGTTCGGTAAAGAAAAAGTATGAGGGGTGGTAGTAATGTGGTATACTGGAAATCAACTTATAGAGTAGTAGAATAATTGGGGAAAAAACAGTAAATAATATTGTATATTGTTATAGTTCGAAATTTGATAAAAAAATTTGTGATAAAATCTTACTAATATTATAAATGCGAAAGTTTGTATGGATGACCCTTTCTCTTTCACGCAATAAATATCGAATGGAATTTAAAAATTCTTTCACTAATCGAAAGCTACATTATTTGCGAGTAACATAGGCTTTATATATTGGTAATTTCTGGCGTTATGAATAAGCTGTGGCGTTATGAAATTATGTATCATACATTTTCTGTCCCTGACAAAATCGAGTTATTGCAAACGTCAAACAAATTGTTACCTTGGAAACAAGGTTTTTTTTTTAAATTTTAGGCTTAAAAAGAGTGCTTTGTTGTGATTAAAAAGAGTACTTTTTTGGCATCGTCGTTAATATCTACATATCTCTAAAAATTTTTATTCTCCGAACAAAAAGCATAACGTTGCTATAAAGCATAGCGTTTGAATTGGACTCTCATTTTCTTATTTTTTTAGGTTACTCTGGATTAAAATATGAATAAAATACTAATAAAGGGAGTAGGTACTTAAAATACATTTTTTTTTTTTTTTTTTTTTTAATGGCTTTTCACCCCAAAGGAGTGTTCTGGCCAGTGTCAAGTGAATGATTTTTGTGTGTAATTTTGTGAGTGTATTTTTGGTCAATATTTACAATTTTGGTATAAAGAACATATCTACATTATATAATAATACTATACAAATAATAATAATAATACGCTAAATTCTTGCAACACGAGATGATTTTGATTATTTACATATGTATAACAAGTGGAAGTAACAGGAAAATAATAAATATGCTTATGTAATTTATTATACATAAAAAATAAACTAAATAATGAAAATTTTTAAACTAAACTTACAATTACAAATTGATGCTGTTAATATTCAGGAAATTAGCCAATACTCTATAAACGCGTTTGTTTTGAGAAGATAACAGACATGTAATGTTGTAGGGAGGCATTATGCCCGTACTGATAAGGTGAGGGATGAAATTTATGTATGAATTATTTATAGGGCAACTGAAAAAAATATGATTGAGGTCCTCTTCACCCAGACGACATTCACACATCGCAGAATTCTTAACATGAATATTTGTCAAGTGAACATTTTGGCAGCAATGCCCTATCCGCATGCGGCAAATCGAGGATGTTGAGAATTTGTTCAAAGAGAGTCTAGAAAACCACGGTTTTGAAGGAATCGTTGGCTGAATTATGAAAAAGTTATATCCTTTTGTTTTACTAGACTCATCCCAATGATTCTGCCATGTGGAAATCATGTTTTCTTTCAATTTAATGAAAATGTCATCGGGGTTTAAAAAATTATATAAAATATCCCCCGAAATAATGGCATCTTTCGCCAATGAATCTGCCTTTTCATTTCCAGGGATACCGCAGTGACTAGGTATCCAAGCCAACACGATTTCTTTGCCAGAGTCGGTTAATTTATAAATTAAAGTGCGGATTCCAACACAGAAATCGTCTTCTGGGTAATGGAAGGGGGAAGAGTTCAATTTTTGAAGTGCACTCAGGGAATCTGAGAGAATTAAAAAGTTTCCAATGTGATCATTGTCAATGTATTTGAGGGATTCAAAAATGGCTATACATTCAGCAGTGAAAACGGAAGCCTCTTTTGGAAGTTTGATTTTTCTATTGACTTGATCTGATGGGCAATGGAATGCCGCTCCCACATGGTTTGATAAGGAAGACTTGGAACCATCTGTGTAAATAATTTTCCAGTTGGAGTATTTAGAATTTAAAATTTCGATAAGCTTTCTTGGAGCTTCGTGATTGTTAATTATGCCGAGAGAAAGAAGAATATTTGGTTTACGTAAATGAATACGAAAGGAGTTAGCATATAAAGGAAGTCTATCAGATGGATGTATGAGGGGTTTATACGCACTGTACGTATGGAGACTTTTAACAAGAAGAGGGATTGACTTGTTCCTCCAATAAGGAAGTGATTTCACTTGAGCAGTGAGTGCAGTAATTTTGTCTATCAGTGGGTGATTAGAGAGTCTTAAGCATTTAAATAAAAACTTGTCTGCCAAGAACTGTCTTCTGAAATGAAGAGGAGCCTCCACAGCTTCCACTTGTAAAGCGTTAATTGGGGAAGAACGCATTGCACCGATAATCAATCTTAAACTTTGAAATTGGATACGGTCCAACCTCGCGAGGTTCTTTTTAGATGTGGGTTCAATGAGGAATGACGCATAATCCAAATGACTCCTAACATATGCGTTATAAAAAAGTTTTTGGGTGAATGGGTGACTTCCCCACCAAACCCGTGAAACGGCACGTAAAATGTTGAGACCAGCTTGACATTTGTTAATGATAAAATTAACATACGGGTTCCATGTTAACTTAGAGTCTAAAATTACCCCAAGGAATCTTATCTGTACCTGCATAGGGAGAATTGAATTATTTATTTGGACTGTTATACGCGGAGGAACACGTTTTCTAGAAAAAACGATAACATTGCTTTTGGACGGAGAAATTTCTAAGCCGTGATTCGTTAACCAGGTGTCAAGGTTTTTCATGCAAATGTTAATTATTTCCTCCAGAATAGTAATAATTCGTCCTGAAATGTATATGAAAAGATCATCCGCATACTGAAGTATTTTACAAGATGGATGCAAACTCCGATGCAGGTCAAAGGTGTATATATTAAAAAGGATAGGACTAAGGACGGAGCCCTGAGGCAAACCCTTGTTTACTATTCTTTCCAGTGGAGGAGAATCCAGCACCTGGATTTGAATTTTCCTGGTAAGAAGGAGGTTAATTATAAAACTGGAAAGCTTACGAGGGATGCCAATTTTTAATAATTTATTAAATAAAACATCTAATAAAACGTTGTCAAAAGCTCCGCACACATCAATGCAAACACCGACAAGGGATTCATTATCGGCCAGGGCCAACTGGATATCAGAAGTCAGGATGGACACACTTTCGATCGTACTTTTTCTTTTTCGAAAGCCAAACTGAGAACCTCTGAAGAATTTTCTCATTTTCTACATACCAGTCTAGGCGTCTTTTAATCATATGTTCAGCTATTTTAACTAAGGAAGATGACAGAGCTATAGGTCTGTAAGAAAGTCCAGAGTTAGGGTCTTTCTGGGGTTTCAGAATGGGGACAATTATTTGAGTTTTCCATGCTGATGGAATTTTGCCGGAGTCAAAGATCAAATTTATAACTGAAAGAAAATAGTTTAATGTGGTAACGTCGCAGTTTTTAATAAAGCTATACGGAATTCCATCTACACCGGGAGATGAGTCTGTGAGATCGTTTAAGACCTCCCTAAGTTCTGTCAAATTGAAGTGGGTGTCCATCCAACCCCGTGTTTTAAATGAGTATGTGAATTCTGTTTCATTAAAATTACTTGCAGTTTGAGGAGCTAGTTTATCGGCAAATTCCTTCACCCATTGTGAAGAGAGTGGTCGAGTCACTGATGGGACGTGAGAACCCTTAAACCGACGAATTGAATTCCAAACAACTGAAAGAGGAACTTCGGGAGATAATGATGAGCAAAATTTTTTCCAGCCTTGACGTTTTTTGTTTTTTAGAAGACGTTTGGTCTTAGCTTCAATCTGTTTATACTGAAGGAAGTTCTCCATATTCATATTTGTTGAATAAATTTTCGCATATTTTTTCCTCTTATCTACTGCATCTGAGCATTCAATATCCCACCAAGGAGCTGGGGGAGGTTTCCCTTTGTTACGTGTCGTTTTAATGGGGATAAATTTTTCTGCGGACGTAATGATTGCAGACACCAATAAATCGTAACATTCCGTAACATTTTCTGTAGTTGGAGAGGGTAGACTTTGCACGGAGAACTTTGTATGATTTGAATAATCATTCCAGTTTGCCCTGGCCGTTAAGAACCTTGGTTTTCGACTACTGGACTTGACAATTTTATTGGAATGATAAATATTTGAGGATTCAATGAGGATGGGGTAATGATCACTCCCATGAGGGTCATCCAAAACCTTCCATAACAGGGATGCGGCAATGCTGGAATTGCAAATAGTAAGATCAACCATGCTGGGACGCTGACCAGGCACCTGAAGACGGGTAGGAGAGCCATCATTGATGATACAAAAGTCTAGTTCATCGAGTAGATCAACAATATCTCTGCCCATTCTGTCACAATTGTGAGCTCCCCATAATCCGTGATGGGCATTAAAATCTCCCAGAATAAGAGAAGGGGAAGTGACCTTGGAAAACATTGCTTTCAAGATTGATTTTGAAGGTTTGTTAGATGGTGATATATACAAAGAAATGATTGTAGTGTCAAAAACCTTTGCGGCCGTCACTTGAAAAGGACAACCAATTGGTTTTACATCTACTGGGGAGAATGGTAATGATTTTTTAATGAAAAGAGCGGAGCCGCCCTTTCCATCTTGACGGTCGTCTCGAAGACAGTGGTATCCCCTGACTCTGAAATCAGAATCCGGTTCCAGCCATGTCTCTGAGATGGCAGCCACTGCAATTGAGTTTGAGTGTAATGTGTTTAAAAATTCGTCAGACTTATTTCTAAGACTATGACAATTCCACTGAAGAATCCTCATCAGAGGAGCCATTTCTAGTTGAGTTGATAATATTAGTAATTTGTTTAGCAACGTGGGACGGTATTTGGATGTTGTTTTTATTTAAAGTTTGTAAAATATGTAAAAATGAGGTGATTAGTGTAGAGTTAATGTCTATATTATAATTTTGTTCTTTACTAGATGACTTTAGGTAAGTATTGAAATTTGAACTGGAAGGAAGTTGTCCATTAGGGAACCACAGAAGGGATTCGTGATTAGTATTATTTTTTTTTGTTAGAATTCTAGGTTTCACAACCCGTTCAACAGTTTTTCTAAATGAAGAAGATGAAGGTTGAGAAGGGGTGGAATTTTTAGAATTTTTCGAAGTTACTTCAGAATAAGATGGAATGGATTTGTTAAACATTCTTGATGCTTCCGCATAAGAAATGCTCTTCTCGGCCATTGTGTGTTTAATATTGCGCTGCCTTGACAGCTCAGGGCAAGTTTTGCTGATGGACATGTGAATTCCGGAGCAGTTTAAACATTTATAATTTTCCTCAGTTTTATCGCAGGAATCGCCACTATGGGATGAACTGCACTTGAAGCAACGGGGTTCTGATCTGCAGAGGTTCTTTGTGTGTCCAAATCTGCAGCACTTGTAGCACTGCACGGTTGGGAACACATAGAGCTCTACTGGTAGAGAGACGTTAAACATAGTAACATTTTGTGGAAGGTCTTTGCTGTCAAAGGTTAGGACAACGGATTGGGAGGGTCTCCATTCTACAGAGTTTCCCGTATTAAACCTGTAATTTAGACGACGCGCTTTTAAAACTTTTCCGAAACCTTGAGGAACAGTAATGTTCTCCAGGATGTCCTCTATCGACCAGTGCGGTGGGATCCCTTTTGTGACACCTAGCCTTGTAACCTGATATGTAGGTATAAAAACGTTGTACGAGTTTTTTTTTGGCAACATCAGATTTTACAAAGCTATTGGCCTCAGCTGCTGTCCTGAATTCAACAGAAAGACGGTTACGGCCAACAGATTTAACTCCATTCCAGACAGGATGGATTTTATTTTTAAACATAAAATGTCCAAAGTCCACATCATATAAATTTGTTTGTTTTTCATCCTTTGAAATTTTAGTCACGTGTGTTATGTAAGGAGGTCTATCCAGATTATTATATAAACGTGACAAAGGAATAGAGGGTACCAGTGGGGCAGCTGTAGTGAGTGTGGTGGAAGGGTTAGGTGGACTTGGGTTTGAGATCGAGGAAGAAGTGCACGGAATTACATCCTGTAAAACAGAAGAATTATTTTGAATGGAGTCGTTTTGCGTGGAGGGTATTTTACGATGTATCTGTTCAAAATCTGTTGCATTTCTATTATCTGTTGGTTTAGCCATTTTTCTTTTTTTGGACGTAATCGTTACGAAGTCCGAAGCCTCCGGAATATTAACAGCGATCATTTTTTTCATAACACCCGAGGATTCAGATAGCAAACCACCGTCATCTGGGGGATCAGGTGGTTTTTCTTGGACCATTTTTCAACAAATCTCAATGACACAAAACAAAAAAAAAGTCTTACCTTTACTGCTCCGAAGAACCAATTACACAACACAAATACTTACTGTGAAAACAAATATACAAGTTAAAACTATATTACACTAATTTACAATACTATTATAAAGATATTATCTATTTAAAATGAATAATTTTGTAAAGAGGAATGAAATGACACTGGCACAGTTAGACGGTAGCCTTTGTTTTTTTTTCTAAAATACATTTCTATTTCTATATTTTAAATATTTTCTAAAATAGATTTTTTATTTGCGAAATGTCATTATCAAATTTTGAAATTTTCTATTAAACAATAATTATTTTCTATTAGACAAAATAGCAAGAATAATAACAACTGTGCCAGTAATTTCCCACTAATACTATGCGAGCGAAGCCGTGGGTAAAAACTAGTAATAACATAATTTGTTCTAAATCGCGGTGGAAGTGAAACCTTCAGAAAACTAAAGTAGACAAGAGTGGGGAGGCTACGAAACACAAAGGTGTGACCTATAGGCTAAAAAGCATTACACAAAGATTAGATCGATTATTCTAGCTCATTCTCTTGTAGGCTAAATCCTATAGATGTATCTGTTTGTCTCTTTTTAGTGTCGCTATTTTTCGTTTAATCGAGTTCCAAATCACAACGGTGCTAAAGAAATTTTCACTTCAAAAATATTCGATAATTAGACGAGCAGCTTACTGAGTAGTGATATGTTCCACAGATCACCGTTTAGAACGGACGTTTGAATCGAATTAGTTATTCATTGTAAACACGATAACGATAATCAACATCTCGGAATCCTAATCAGTGGATAATCCCAGGTCCAGATAATCCAATAGGCTTTATCGTTTATGTTCATCTATTGATATATACATAGGAATACATTTCCCAGATCGGATATAATGCAACGACGCCTATTCAATACTCAGTGAAGCCAACCGTAATGCAATTCGGATGCGCGAATTTACCACCTGCCAAACAATTTTACATATTCATGAAATTAGTGTAGTTAATGTAGTGTCCAAACAAACGAAGATAATAAAATGGTGTTTTGAATTGTTCGAGAAGTTCCCTTGAGGTGATTTTTCACAAAAACGGCGCTCTACAAATTGTCCAATTATTATTATTATTATTGGACCCATATTCTGGTATAAAAAAATACAATTTTAACTATTCAATTGTAAATCGGAAGGAAGTAAGGAAGGAAAATAAGTGTAAAGAACATAATTTGCTGGCTTTTAAGATCTGGTTACTAAACATAGCTATAGCCACTTAAAATAATAGCATTTATGTCTTACTACGCTTCTCGATTAGTACCTACCTACGGAATATTTCTTATTCAATCAGTGCTCCAGATTTTATGTCCGGGTTGAATCTTTCCCAAATGAAAGACTAAACCCTTCCACACACTTTTCCACAAATGAATATCTAGTAAATTAACGCAATGTAAGTGCACTATATAAGAATAAAACAATACAAGAACAATACGTCAATCCACCAGAAACATAATGGGAAAATATTTCATGAAGAAACACACTTTGTAAAACACCACTTTATTAGAATTAATAAATATTTCACCGACTCCAGATATTTTCATATCAGAGGGTTCGGCTCTGATGAAATCCTAACTGGTCCGATAATTTTGTTTTTGGTGGTCTCAGACTATCATTGTTCATCTGTGTAGATGACATAACAGACCGCTCTTCATTTCGGTTGGTTGTAAATGACATATTATCAATTTACAAAACAACACGAAAATGATTATTATTATTAGTTCCTACATTCCAGTAACCAAGCAACTATCGTTAAATATTATTGTTTACCTTGGTTACTGGAGCCTTCAATTGGATTTAGCTTTATTATTAAGTGAGTATTTATGAGACGAAAACACATGCAAAATATGCATGTTACGTTTTAATTTTATTAATTAATTCACTTACATAACATACGAACTGCACTACGCCATATTTATATTTATATAAAATTTCACAGACAATCCGCCAATCATAGACAAATTATTATTGCAAGATGAAAAAATAATTTATTCATACCTATAATAAAGTTAATGCATTATTGACCAGTTTGAACCTATATTTATAACAGAAGAACATTGAAAGAAAGGTATTGGAATAATTACAAATACCCGTTAGACAAACCCTGCTTGCAATACATACCATTAAACACCTGGGATGTATATCTTATAACAATTTTACATTTTCATGAAATTAGTGTAGTCAATATTGTGTCCAAAAAACGAAGATAATAAAATGGTGCTGTAAATGATACGAGAAATTGGGTCCATATTTCGATATTAAAAATATCTACCGACAATTATTTAGTTAATTTAGGTTTCAATTGTTAAACGAAAGGAAGTAAGGGAGAAGAAGAAGGGTAAATTATGTTGATTAATTCTGTTTAATTGATTAATCAGGAGACCAAATGCACGAATTATATTCTAACTGACTTCTAACCAGAGATGTTTCTAATAATTTATGATGACTTATTGCTTGTTTAAAATAAATAATGTCGTGACTTAAGCCGTGTATGTCTTTCCGCGTAATTCACTCATAAATAATGATGAGCCATAAAGCTGAGCTGCGGTGGTGACAGAGCAGTTACTAAGTTTAACCTTCCCCGTACCAAGTTAGTAAAGTTCCCAAAATGAAACAACGCGTTACTGTACGAACAGGGTTGTAAATATATAAATTCATCAGAGAAAAAATAAATTTCTAAGGCTTCCAATCCTATTGGAGGCCTCATATTCAAATCCCTGTTTTTTTATGGTGACTTGACAATTTATCCGGCGACAATTGGTCCCCCGACAGTTGATTCCCCGACAGTTGATCCGGTTGACAGTTGTTCCCTCAGGCAGTTGATCCCCCGACAGTTGATTCCCCGACAGTTGATCCGTAAATAAATAATAGTTTAAAATTACTTTTTTACTTAAGTTATAAATAATAATTACTAAAAAAACAGTTGTTCCCTTAGACAGTTGATCCCCTAAAAGATTATTTTTTCAAGTAAGTATGCAAAGAAGAAATTTAAATTTTTTAGCCTTTGAAAGTTTTCTTGAAATTGTTAAAGTAGTGTTTAGAGAGTGGATCTGAATTGCCATATCCTTTCTTACCTTCCTCCTTGATAACATATAATTATTATCTCCGGACAGTGAGGTGCAGTTCGAACACTTATCGGTTTCACGAAGAAAGGTAATATCTTTGAAGATGCTAAGTAACATCAATCGGTAACCCAATTATTGTTCCCCCGAAATTTGGCCTCCCAAAATTATAATTATTATAAAAATATATTTTTTCGCATTATTTACCAATATCAAACATCTAATCGACTTCAATAATACGTTTAATAATAATTTGGTATTGATATCAAACGAATTTACTGACAGTGTCGATATTTTTTAATTGTACGCTGGTATAAAGAGTATATAGACAGAAAAATAGTTTATCCTTGACGCATTTGAATGAAAATATGTTTTATACATTTGTTTTTCGGCGGTATATCTCTCTTCACACCTTAGTTGTTTTTTTTAATGTAAATAAGTATATCGTATTTTTATTAAACCAACTGCATATTGTATTTAAGTATGCTAGGAGGCCAACTGTCGGCGGATCAACTGTCATTGAATCAGTCGATCAACAGCTTGGATACGGGAAGGTTAATACATAAATAACAGTGGGTACTTGCAAGCAGACGGTTTCCATCTGCATAATATGATAATAATGTGTATTAGAATAATGTCCTGAGATGAGGCTGGAAGAATGTGACATCAAGAATTCCCGGTACAGGAACATAAACGTAGATTTACCGTCTTGGAAGGGTATTTGAAGAACAAGACAGGTATATCGTGTTACCAAGTCGTCGACAACGTTTAGGGTTAGGTAGTTTTAACCAGAATATGGAATAATTATATTATAATATTAATTATTATTATTTTTTAATTGGTCAACTATTGTTTAAGACAATGACAATTGTTTTTTATGCATAGCGCAAAGGATAACAATTATTATAAGCAATAATGATTAGCCTGAAACACTCATCAACATTGAAAAAATCTCCCGAGAAAAGATAAATGCCGCCGACGGGACTTAAACCCGCGTCCTTCTGATATCCGGTCAACTGCTCTTTTATCCACTGAGCTACGTCGGCTTATCTCCCACCCGCCAAATAATTCAATATATACTAGTGTTTCATTCAACAAATACTGCTTTTTACATTTTTCACCTGAAAACAACCAACTTTATTTTTTGTGAGAAAGGCATTATAAGTGCTAAATCTCCCACTAGATGGCGTGGAGACAAATTATGTCTACATTTTTTGGTTAAATAATTTTACTTGTCAAATATTAATTATTATTATTTTTTAATTGGTAAACTAATGTTTAAGACAAGATTTTTATGCATAACACAAAGGGTAACAATTATTATAAGCAATAATTATTAGCCGGAAACATTCATCAACATTGAAAAAATCTCCCGAGAAAAGAAAAAATGCCGCCGACAATAATAATTAATATTTGACAATATTTACAATACACCCAGTTTTTGAGAGGCTAACTTAACTCTGGCTTCGATGGAGTCCCCATACATGAGCTGGTCACATAGAATTACATCAAGCATATCAATGGTTTGGTTAATAGGTTTGTTAATTAATATTTTAATGAATATGATACGCCCAAATTGTTAAAGCATAAGGTTTATCTTAGCAAAGTGATGAATTTATTTAGTTGATTTAACTTTTAGAACTGAAATAACTTAATGTTTCTGGTGTTCACCGCGTGCCAATTAAATTATCGCATCTTTATTACTGCTGAGACAATCCTTGCGCGTTTTAAATCGTTATACGATTTGCTTTATTATTATTTAAAACCATAAGGTCGTTTACACAGAGGGCCCAGATCTGAGTATATTTAATTATCGCGAAGCCAATATATACAACATTAGACACCATGTTCGTTACATTATTCGAAATGTTTTTTGTCTGTATGTATTATTTATTTGCCTATACTTTTTGCCTGTTTTTACTTTTGTTAATTTTCATTTTATCCCGACGAAGAAACTATTGGTATCAAAACATGTTGATAATTTCGATTTAATTAGTGATTAATTGTGAAAAGTGATTTGTTTTCATTTAAATAATTGAGCCCTGCCCGGAATAACGCTGCATCCAACAATATTATTGTTCCGCGTTTTTTTCTTGTTCTTGTTTAAGAGTTTTAAATTAAAAGTGGCGGAGAGAGGCAATTAAATTAGAATTTATTTCTAAAATTTATGCTGAATTAGTGGAAAAATGTTGTGTATAAACATTTCACATACTACGTTATTCCACAAAATGTTTTTTTTATACTCTTCGTACGTTACATACAATAAGATGCTCTTTTAACATAAATTTGCACATATCATTGATGTATTTGAGCTTAAAAAAACAAAACAAAATAATTAAATAAATCCATTTACTTTCGAGATATTGAAATGAGATCAACATACAACATTATTCCTATAAAATCAGCCTTAACTGGACAAATACTACTTTCCTGCATCCTTCAGCTACATTGCTTTGAAGTCTTTCTAGTTGAAGCCATAGGATGATCGTTATTTTTATTTTTTTATTTATTTATATTACACCTCACTAAGACAGACCTGTGTTGAGGTTAACGATTTTACAAATTAACAAAATAACACAAAATTATACAGATATTGAAAGAACTATATCGTATTTCTTACAGATTGAGATTATGGGTAGATTCCTACTAAACTGCTGGCGCTAGGTAGTACATTAATATAAACATGTAGGCTTTTACGCTGACCTTGAGATCTGATTTAAAATAAAAAGTTTACTCCATTTATTCCCATGAAATCAACCATGCTCCCTGTTTTCAACAAACGGCTTTATATTGTTACGAACTTGAATGATATGAATTCAACATTGATAGTTTTATTGGATACAACATTATTCCGTGCAGGGACTGGGTTATATTCTTGCAAAGTTGAGGGTTGATACGATTAAACAATTTTCACAACGCTAAAAAAATCCACAGACTAATTTTATTCAAAGTTATATAGTGATTTTTCATGTTCTCGAACTGAAATACGCACGCTTTGAAAAATTTTATCAGGAAGCAAATCGACTGATCTTGATCTAGCTGTACTAACAGCAGAGCAGCAGCTGTCAAATTTCGAAAATGATTGATTGATGAAAATATAAACATTTATGATTTCAGAAACACCCTGCAATATAGAAAGCTCGCTTGCATATTTTGAGAAACAAATATTTTCTAAAGATTTATCAAAACAAAATAAAATTACATATTCACTTATTTAACTAGAATTAGCTAAAAATAAATACAAATGAATAAAAATTAGGCAACAAATGTCGATGAGAAATAAAACTCTTAAAAAAATATCTCGAAATTGTTACATAAGTAATGCACCTAGACTTTTTATGTTTAATATTGTCGGAAAGGCAATTATATAAATTGCCCCCTCGTAACCAATGGATTGCTTACCATAGTATGTACGGTGTTTAAATATATGTCATCATGTTGTCGTGTAGAGGGTGTGTGTATTTCGGTTGTTTTAATGAATTTTATGTACGAGTTTATGAGACATGTATAGTATTCATATAGTTGTATTAATATTAATAGTTTTGTTTCCATGATAATTTTTTGGATCTGAAGTGAAATAGTTTTTTTGATAAGTTTCTTTTGTATTACCTGAAATTAATTTATGTATTTTATTCGCGTTTTAATATATATTTTTATTATTTTATTTAACCTAACTTAACTGACCTAATCGTTCGGAAATCTTATCGTGATTAATTTTTGGTTTATCATGTCGTCTTGCGCCTCCTCTTTCTTTAGCCAAAAATTCGAATAGCATTACAGTGTCCATCATCAGGGTACATGTTAAAACGTTAGCTAAAGTAGGAGAAAGAGCATCAAGGCATAATAAACCAAAAATTAATCACGATTTTTTTTTTTATATTTATTTATCTATATAAAGTATGTTTACATTAGGTTTTTCGATGCCTTTATCACATTATACCTGTGTCCAGATAATGTTGCCGTGGGTGTCCCGGTAAGACATGATATCCTGGGTTCGAGTCACAGATGCGACCGTTATCTTTTTTATTTTTCTGTATCTTTTTCTGTTTCATGTTTCGTTTAGATTTTCCACATCTTCCATGTAAATATTTTTCATAAACATTATTATCTATAATAACTACATACATCCAGTTTTCCAGAATCAGTTATTTCAGTAGTGTAACTAACTAATATAACTCATTGTGTAATCCTATACTCGTTCAAAAATCAAAACAACCTATAAGATTTAAGCCTCAAATAAAAAACTGGATACAAAATATAGGGGGAAACAGAAATAGAAAACATAACAACTTCAAATACAGACTAAAACCTAAACCACTAAAAATACTGCTTATTAAATGTAATTCTTTCAGAAAAAGCACTGCATCTTATATACGGTGCTCCAGATTTTATGTCCGGGTTAAATCTTTCCCAAATGAAAGACTAAACCCTTCCACACACTTTTCCACAAATGAATATCTAGTAAATGAACGCAATGTAAGTGCACTATATAAGAATAAAACAATACAAGAACAATACGTCAATCCACCAGAAACATAATGGGAAAATATTTCACCGACTCCAGATATTTTCATATCAGAGGGTTCGGCTCTGATGAAACCCTAACTGGTCCGATAAATCCTACTGATCCCTCAATATAAATATTTAAAAAATCTTTCGTAATCCTACATGTATTTAAAATGACTGCCTTTTGCATTTTTATATATAAATTCTTTGACAAATCTAATACGCCTAAATTTTGAACGAGAGAGCTAGGTATAATGCCAGTAGCCGAAATAACAAATGGTAATATTTTTATATTCTGAGAATGCCAAATTCTTTTAATCTCATTTCCTAAATCTGTATATTTTCTTATTTTTTCAGAAACAGTTTTCTGAAAAAATAAGAAAAAATAAACATTTTTTTTACGGTGTTCCAGATTTTGTGTCCGGGTTGAATCTTTCCCAAATGAAAGACTTAACCCTTCCACACACTTTTCCACAAATGAATATCTAGTAAATTAACGCAATGTAAGTGCACTATATAAGAATAAAACAATACAAGAACAATACGTCAATCCACCAGAAACATAATGGGAAAATATTTCACCGACTCCAGATATTTTCATATCAGAGGGTTCGGCTCTGATGAAATCCTAACTGGTCCGATAAATCCTACTGATCCCTAAATATAAATATTTAAAAAATCTTTCGTAATCCTACATGTATTTAAAATGACCGACTTTTGCATTTTTATGTACAAATTTTTTGACAAATCTAATACGCCTAAATTTTGAATGAGAGAGCTAGGTATAATGCCAGTAGCCGAAATAACAAATGGTAATATTTTTATAGTCTGAGAATGCCAAATTCTTTTAATTTCATTTCCTAAATCTGTATATTTTCTTATTTTTTCAGAAACAGTTTTCTGAATATTACAAGAATTTGGAATAGCGACATCAATGATATAAGTTATTTTCTTAATTTTGTCATGTAAAACTATATCGGGTCTATTATGACTAATTGTTCTGTCTGTCAGTATAGTTTTATCATAATAAATTTTATAAAATTCATTTTCTAAAAATGAATTTGGTTCATATTCATAATATGGTACATTACGGCAGTCAATCAAGTTATGTTTAATTACCAAACTTTGGTGAATTATTTTTAAAACTTGATTGTGCCTAAATGTATACTCGGACGGCGCTAATACAGAACATCCCGATATAATATGTTCTATAGTTTCCGGAAAAACCAAACATTTTCTACATAAATCATCTATTTGATATGCATCTTTGATGATATGCTTCCTATAATTTTTAGTATTAATGACTCTATCTTGTATGGCAAGCATAAAGCCTTCTATTTCTGCGCTCAACTCTCCAATACTCAACCATTTGTTTGACGAAAATTTGTCAACATATGTTTGGTTGAGATAATTGAAGTGTTTAGCGTGAAGAATTTTATTTGACCAGGAATCTAATAATTCCTGGTTGGTATTTATAAGAATGCTGGCATTCTCGTCGTATAAATTTAATGCTGAAATATTTCTATCTGCAAATAATAATTATAATTTATATGTTTATTTTTATTACATTTTAATAAGTAAATTAAATCCTCAGAACGGCAGATCTCAGTGATAATATCACAGTCGTTATTTAGAAAGATAATATATTTTTTATTTATCTATAAAAAGTATATTTACATTGGGTTTTTTATGCCTGTCTCACTAGGATAATATACCTGTGTCGAGACAGGCGCGAAACTTTTATTATCGGATAGTATTATTATCTCAGTGAGGCTAGGGACTCACGGAGCGATTTTTACCCGCGCCCGCCGCGGTTGCGGGATGGAGTTTTATTTTCAAAACTCACGAGACCGGAGTTTTTTGCGGGCCCGCAGCCGCCGCGGTTGCGGTTATCGATCGCAATCTTGGCGGTTGATTACCGCAAGACGGGCGGTTGCAAGACGGGCAGTAAACGATCACTTTCTTTCGATCAATTTCTCTACACCCCTCCCCGCTGCCCACTGCGGTCGCCCGCCAACCGATCGCAGAGCGCGCGGGAGAAACCCGCCGCGGTTGCGGGACCGCGCCCGCGCCCGCCGGTACAAGATGACCGCCGATGCAGCGGGACCCGCAAACAATCGCACACGCCGCGGGCGTAAAACGCGTCGTGAAATGTGCTTTATTTTTTTACATAAATATCTGCATTCTACAAAGGCTGCGGGCCCGCAACCGCGGCGGGCGCGGGTAAAAATCGCTCCGTGAGTCCCTAGCCTGACTGTACAGTTTAGAATTATTGTAAACGAAAATGGCGCACTCTGTTATTCAAAAAACGAACCGTTGAAGTTTTCAAACAACATCTCCGATGAGAAAATATTATAAAGAAAATTTACAAGATTTTGAATTTCTTGGTTTCGAAAAATTTTATACAATTCCTCGGCCTATTTTTCGAGCATATTTTTCCCATTTTCAAATTTGATAATTTTCCATTTCGAAAATTTTCAGGGAAAATTGAAAAATTTTAGTTCGAAAAATTTGTCAAAAATGGGACGGGAAATTTTTATTAAAAAAAAATTATATGTCACTAGCGAGTTCCCGGCTTGCGTTGCTAAGCCACTAATAAAGAAATTGTTTCTCCCTGCGTGTCTTTTCCCATTCGTCCCGTTCCCCTTCCGTCTCCCTTTCCCCTCCCATGTTCCCTTCCTTTCACGCGTTCCCCCTCCACCTTCCCCGCCTTCCCTCTCCACTCTCTTGCAAACCACCCTGCCGCGATCCCCTCCCCTCTCCTGCGTTCAATATATTCAGTCCCGGTACATTCAGATTTTTAAACAGCTCGCGAGCCACCTATAGCAATTTTTTTTTTAATTTTTTTTTTTCATGTTACAAACATTAATTTTTACATATTATAAAAACAATCAATCAAATTTGGTACCTAAGATAGGAACCTATTTAAAAAAATATAATATTCAATTAGATTCAAAGTATTCGATTTTGATTAGTACCATAAGTGAGTACTTTGATTAATTAATTTAAAAAAGGTTATTCGAACATTGAATTTTAATTGAACAACCGAAGTTTGAAAAATATAATTTTCAAATTGTGACATTTTTGTGAGAGTTTTTGTAAAATTGGTTGTTATAATCCAGAAACCTTCGCGAGGGCGGAAAAAGGGTATTTTGAAAGATTGAAACATTTCCTATGCTTAATATAGCAACTCATAGCAGACATACATACATTTTTAGATTTTTATACGTATAGATTTGCAAATGTTTTAAATTTTCATTTTTCATACCGGAATTTTTTTTCCAAAATTCAAAAATCCTAAAGGGCAATAATCTAATCTCTACATTGTTCAAAGCCGCCTTTAGGGTCTAGGCGCAAAAACGGGGTTTCTGCTAGTTGTTATTATTATAATAGTACGGCACCACCCAATATTTCGCTAGAGCTAGACAATTAGCTCAAGGATAGGCTTTCAACAATATGTCTGACACGAAACCAATATTTCTGACAATTTGCAAGGAGATATGACAGCCTAGAAAGGCAGGCTGCGGTTGTAAGGAGTGGGGGGGAGGGTGAAGGATCCAGACAAGGCGAGAGGCGGAAGTCTCACGAGGTCAAACCGCCACAGGCACCCGGCAATATTGGCTTCCGAACTGTCGGGCGAAAAGGGGATGCTTCGTCAAGGGAACTAAAGCGCAGTCCTGATTCTAAGTTCGGAAGCTTTGACTAATCATTCGCTTGTATTGAGAAGAATAAAATAACTCAGATAGAAACTGGATTGAAACCAGACTTTACGCAGTGACGTTGATAACACATGATGGTTATCTTCGTCACCGACAGTACATGTTTTATCTCAATGGTCAGTCGCCAGTTGGGAGGGCAATCTTGAGCAGGATTAATTCGGATATTTATCGACATATTTAGCATCAATGAAGCTGCCTTTAAAAGGCAACCTTCATTGCTACGAGCACACTTCAAGCAGGCGAAAACACGAAATTCGTCCGAAAAAATTATATTTGTTTTATATAGCTTTGAAAACAATTCATTTGCATGATTTTTTTATATAGTTTTCACCACACCATAATTATAACCTAGGTATTATCCAAAATTATAGCCAACTTTGTAATATGACTCAAAGTTGTACAGAAGTCAAATTCAGTGTTGGTTCATTAAGTGACGTTTTATGTGTAAAAAATGAACACATTTCGACGGTCCCGAAGAACAATGTCAGATGTGCGATTTTGAATTTTTGCAGTAGAGCTTTTTAAAGTATCGTTTTTGCATGTTTACTGTTTTTGGTATCAAGAAATGTAGTGTTATTTTGATCTTTGATAGTTCATCTCGTTTCATTAAAAAATCCGAAAATAAGACTCTTAAATAAACAAAATAAGCCAATAAATAGGCCAATGGAACGATTTTTATTTCTTTTCAGATCCGACATTTTCATTACATTACAAAAACAGTTTTCAGTATGGTACAAATCATTGCAAAAAAAAACAACTAAGCCGTCTCCAGCGCCAAAATGATGTAAGTTTCCTTATGTTTTATAGATATACATATAGTTGGCACCCTTACAAAGAGATTAGTGTTCAATACTCACATAAAAGAAAAATTGACAGCAATGCCTTTCCAGGCATTTTAGCAGGGTCGGCATAAAAGGTAGAGCTACCATTCCCACCTATATGAGCTGGAATACCTAGTTATACACACTTTCATATTAATATATACTAGCTTTTACCCACGGCTTCGCTCGCATAGTATAAGTGGGAAATTACTGGCTTAATTGTTATTATTCTTGCTATTTTGTCTAATAGAAAATAATTATTGTTGAATAGAAAATTTCAAAATTTGAGAATGAAATTTCGCAAATAAAAATTCTATTTTGTAAAATATTTGAATTATAGAAATAGAAATGTATTTTAAGTACCTACTCCCTTTATTAGTATTTTATTCATATTTGAATCCAGAGTAACCTAAAAAAATAAGAAAATGACAGTCCACTTCAAACGCTATGCTTTATAGCAACGTTATGCTTTTTGTTCGGAGAATAAACATTTTTAGAGATATGTAGATATTAAAAACGATGCCAAAAAAGTACTCTTTTCAATCACAACAAAGCACTCTTTTTAAGCCTAAAATTTTAAAAAAAAACATTGTTTCCAAGGTAACAATTTGTTTGACGTTTGTAATAACTCGATTTTGTTAGGGACAGAAAAAGTATGATACATAATTTCATAACGCCACAGCTCATTCATAACGCCAGAGCTTACCATTATATAAAGCCGTTGTTACTTGCAAATAATGTAGCTTTCGATCAGTGAAAGAATTTTTAAATTCCATTCGATATTTATTGCGTGAAAGAGTAAGGATCATCCATACAAACTTTCGCATTTATAATATTAGTAACATTTCTCATTTCAAAATTGTTTATTTAAAAATTTTCAAAAATGAACAATTTCCTAGTGCTTTCGAAATAATAAAATGAATTATTTAGATACAATGTGCAAATATTTTACTGCACGACAGATAAATTATCAATTGAGAGTACAACATTTCTTAATTCAATATTCCTAACATTTTGCAAGATACGTAGTGTTCAAAATAATTGAATGTCATAAAGAGTAATAACATATATCTACTGTTTTAGAAATTTTATTCAATAGTACATATTCTTATATCAAGCTATGTTGTGCTAGAACATCTGTTACGCCGTGTAATATATTGAACAATTCGTGGCGACGATTACGATTTGAGTTTTCAGGCACGAATAAGCCGTAGCATTCCAAAAGGTGGGCTATCAATAGAGTTATGCACTCTATTAAAACTAAGTAGGTATTGCATGATTTGCAGAATGTCTGGTTTCCAAGCTAAATCCATTCATTGGCTCATGCAAGTCCATTTTATGATACATGAAAATCGGATAAGTTTAAATTTATGTTCAAATCCAGTCGAGTGAGGAAATATATGTGTATTTGACTTGGCCAGAAGATTTACTTCTTTACAAAATAGGAATTCAGGTCCAAATTTGGTAATATGGTGAAAAAATTCAATAGTGCTATATTTGCTTGCTATATATTTTTTTTACATTAGTTCCACAGAAAAAGGTATGAGGGGTGGGTGGGAATCCGGCGGTCAGTGGGTCCAGAAGTTAGAGATGTATAAATCCATCCCTCCCACCGCGGCGCAAGGTTAGGTCAATCAGTCTCTTCCGATGCGACCTGTTACGAAGAAGTTGGGCAAAGGTGTCCACCAGCAAGACCTAGACACACCAGCACCCCTGCAAAGTCACAAAATGTTGGTAGTAAAAGTACAAAATAAGTAATTACATAATTCATTTAATTAGGTAGGTACTTTATCTAAAAAATAACATCAGTTCTCTACAAACATTGTGTTGAACGTTACATTATTTAGGTTTATTACAAGCACTTAACATATTATGTAAACAATTTCGTCTTTTAACCTCCATTTCGTTGCTTTTATAAATTTTAAACATTTTTTATTTTTTACAAATAATTTGAAACCGAAACAAAAACGACGCTAACAATCAATCAACACAACATCTTTTCGATACTCAGCATCTCTTTTCCGGTCGATATTTCCAGCTATAACTTTGAACTGGAAACCAAATATTGGCACAGTGGCTTATTACCGACCAGGAGGAATTCCTTGCCCAGCTTACACAGTATCGGCTTCTTGCAGTGTCCGCTGTAAGCACCGTTGATGGACACTTGGCAAACCATGGACGCGTTCAACTAACCAAAGCTGACAGTTAACGAAATCCAAAATAATTCAACTGGCGGATTCGGAGAACTCAATTACGTTATGTTGTGGGCTACGAAGAAGATTTAGAGAAGATGGTAAGGTCCACGACCACATATATCATTTTATAAAGGATTTGAGATGCTTTACTGTTTAGAGCTTTGTTCAGATGAAGCGTGCTTCCGAGCGAGTGTTTTGTAGAATTTTTTCCATGTATTTTAATCGCTTCAAAATCAGGTTAGCTAGCAGTAGTCTAAACAAAACAGACGAAAAAAGTGCTGAGCTTGCATTAATTCCCAACAAGCTAGATTTTTGTAGAAATCTTGAATACGTCATTAAAAATGCCTTGTCAAAAATTCATATCGATTTTGCATGAGCGTTGTTTTCTATCCGAGGTCAAAGGTCACAAATTTTCGTTTTTTGCGTATATCTCTGAAACGGTGAGAGCTACCAAAAAATTGGTGAGAAGAGTTTGTAGATCGTAAAATTGTCTACAAAAAAAAAATTATTCTCGAGGGATCGCGTTAATTATTGAAAGATGCATCCAGCGTTGTTTCGTCGTTCTTTTAAAAAATATTTATAACAATTAGTTTGAAGTAAAGGAATCAAAAATACATTTTGTTTAAATTTCAAACATTGTATTCTCAATACGAGTTTTTGTGGACATAGTACAAACCAATCCTCAGCAAGCGATAGGTCACCGCAAGTGGTTTGATACGTTTGGTGACTTAGAAAGGGTGCCCGAGTTTATGAGGTGAGTTTTGTCCGGGTCTTGGCGACGGATGTGTCTGCCCACCAGCTGCGTGGCAGGTAGAGACTGACTGAGAGAGACCTTGTGCGTTCTCTGGATGGCAGAACTCTTTTAGAACTCCACCTTCCACCGCAGTGGGAGGGATGAATACATACGTCCGTCACTCCTTTCATCCATTCGATGGCCTGCGTGGTCTAGCGGTAAGGATATTACTCGCAAATTTATTTGATTAATTTGTGTTATTTGACAAATAATTCATTTAAAATAATGTATTTGCGGCAGGTCCCAGAGTAGAAGATACTCTCAGTATCGCCCTGGTGTAATACCACTATTCAGAATTGAATGGCTTTAGCCGTGTTTGGTGACCAGATCTGAATAGCCAGGTACTTACCCACCTCTTTCTCCTCCCCATTATATTGAGCCTCACAACATACCCCAATTGGGGATGCCGTAGTCTCACTGGCTCCAGACCGGAGTAGCTGAGACTCTCGTGAGGTATTCATATAATTATTTTTTTAAACTCCTGGACTCAGATTCCTACTCACCCGCATACCTTTTTCCTTCCCAGAACTTCTTATTCTACCCTCGCTTGAAAAAACTCTCTACACAGCATCTCTAAGATGACATAGACCTTGAAGGCAATTATTTTTCTCTGAACCTCCTGTGTGGAGTTATTGCAAAAAAAGCATTAAATTGTCAATCCTAAGTAAAAGTACGTTTAAATCGTCTTTTTTCTATCGCGCCTATAAATCGCATCATCTGAACTCGGTCTCATTTGTTGCTGAGAGCATTCTAAAAGTCCCTAGACCCTTTCCGTTGAGCCGCACATGTCACATGGCCTCACGATTGACAGATTAATAGGACATTTAAACGACAGTTTACATGACTTTCAGCATCAACCAGGGATTGGAGTAAAGATGTCGCTATATATTCAATTTGTCGTTCTTTCTAAACATACATCAGGGTTTTTTGTACTCTTTCATCTTACATTTCCCAAGAGTATTATAAAAATTGTGGTATTTGAAAGAAATGAAAATTATTGTTTATTGATGCTCTGTTGAATTAATCGGATAATGTTATTTGCTTGATCGAACTTTAAAAATAAATATAAATAAGATTAAAAAATGAAATTTTTTTACACATCGATCGTCCAGTCGATTAAGTCGCACATCTCCAAGTACTAAGTTTTGAAATAATGAGGAAAAGTAATATTCGAATGCTCACCATAAATCTTAGTAATATTATAAATGCGAAAATTTGTATGGATGGTCCTTACTCTTTCACGCAATAAATATCGAATGTAATATAAAAATTCTTTCACTAATCAAAAGCTACATTATTTGCGAGTAACAACGGCTTTATATTTTGGTAAACTCTGGCGTTATGAATGAGCTGTGACGTTATGAAATTATGTATCATACGTTTTCTGTCCCTAACAAAATAGAGTTATGGCAAACGTCAAACAAATTGTTACCTTGGAAACAAGGTTTTTTTTTTAAATTTTAGGCTTAAAAAGAGTGCTTTATTGTGATTAAAAAGAGTACTTTTTTGGCGTCGTAGTTAATATCTACATATCTCTAAAAATGTTTATTCTCCGAACAAAAAGCATAACGTTGCTATAAAGCATAGCGTTTGAAGTGGACTGTCATTTTCTTATTTTTTTTGGTTACTCTGGATTCAAATATGAATAAAATACTAATAAAGGGAGTAGGTACTTAAAATAAATTTCTATTTCTATAATTTAAATATTTTCTAAAATAGAATTTTTATTTGCGAAATGTCGTTCTCAAATTTTGTAATTTTCTATTAAACAATAATTATTTTCTATTAGACAAAATAGCAATAATAATAACAATTATGCCAATAATTATGCCAGTAATTTCCCACTAATACTATGCGAGCGAAGCCGTGGGTAAAAGCTAGTCAAATAATATTTACAAGTGTCTGTATTTTACGTATTAAGCATGCTATAAAATATAACTGCGAAACATAACGGCCTGGTACATTTGGATGACATTTTTAAATTTTCTTATTTCCTAATTGTAAAGTAATTTCCTAATAGTAAGTAACCCAGAAAACATTTTTGGTTTGGTTTATTTCACAACGTTTTTTTTTCTGAATTATAATTGATTTGGTAGTTTTTTATGAGTAATCTGAGTATTGTACCACGTAGATGATATACTTTTATATAAAACTGCATACTCAACTCAAATTATGATTTTTCCGAGATGTTTGACTAATCAACTAGAGTGTCGACATGTACAGTACTGTGCGAATTAATGTGAACACGTGATAATTAGCACAATAATCTTGTTTTTCGCAGTTGTGTGCAGCATATTGTAATAGCGGCCATTTTGTGTTCTTGTTCAATCATTCAATGAATTACGAGACACACCAAACTGCAGATGCGTTAAATTTTATAATTTTTTAGAATTACAGTTTTTTGCAGAGGTAAACTTAACTAAAGCTTTTTTGTTTCTAATTTTGAAGATGGATATTTCTCTTAAAAAACGCACTAATATTGTTAATATTTCAAAGACAAAAAAAATACATACCTTGAATAGCCAGGCAACTCTCTGGATCTTAATCCAATTGAAAATCGGTGGGCTATAGTTAAAGCCAGACAAGCACAACAAAAACCAAGCTGATTGAGACAGTAATTCAGATATGGTTTATAGACACGCAAATATCAGAAAATTGTAAAAAACTTGTTGATTCTATGCCAAACCGTGTACAAGAAGTTAAAAAAGTTAAGGGAGGACACAATTGGTATTAAAAAAAAAATTGTAATTGTTTCTCTATTTTTTTTCCTCGATAAAGAATATTTATAATTTTTTTCCAATTAATCACTTGTGTTCTCATTAATTCGAACAGTACTGTACAAAAAGCATTAATAATTATGTAATCTAAAGTGACTTGTCAGGTAAGTATTATATACATATAGCTATCCGTACCCACACTTTTGATTAAAAAAGGAATTATTGAAGAAAAATATATTATGTAATAGCCTAAATAAAAATATGAAAGAGAACAAGAAAAATACAAATTAAAAGATAACATATTATTTAAATAATATTTATAAAAAGATAATATAGATATATCAATGGTAATTGTTAAAATCTGGAGTGATCCTTTTAAATAAAATCTCGTTCTATTTACAAACTTTTCACTTTTATTTCAACTTATTGAACATGGACAATTTATAAGAAACAAAACCGGTAAGAATAACAACTGTTACACTAGCCCTGACTTATGAGCTGTTTTGAGTTTATTGTCAAGAAAAAAACATAAAACACATGATGCGAGCCTTTTTAAAGAGTAACTCCCTTCCTTCAAAACAACTAGTCATTGTGGAGTGGGAGACTAGAAGATAAAACGAAAATCTACAATATCGATCAATATCCTGATAATCATCCATAAGCAAGGACTCACACCATTTGGGTGAAACATAGTAAGCTGAATTAATTGACCACAGATATCGGTAGCCTTCACTTTTTTAACATATTGCCCGGGGCGGGATTCACAAATTTTATTAAAATTTTGGAATCATAATCTATTTAAAAATAAACTATAAAACAAACAAAATAAACCAAAAATCCTAAATCTAAGTACCTATACCACAAAAATACTAATAAAATAATTCAAAATAGCATAAATTAACTAAAAACCTTTTTTTTTATCCTACACTGAACTTATAATTTAACTGTATAAATGCTGTTGAATTACTCTATTAATTAACTAAAAATAACTAAAAATTATTAATCCTATTAAATAACTAAAATATTCAAATGACTAAATTACAAAAGTGTACATACTAAATTTTACATATTTAAATTGTCCAATAACACAAAATAATATTGTTTACACTGAACACAACACAATTATTGTTCTTTTTTCTTCTTTCTTCTCAAGTCTTCTGCTTGATCCATCCAAGGTGTAGTCGAGAAGATAAGTACCATAGTGTAAGGTACATAATCAATCCTTGGTAAGGTCCGGGATGTCAATTACAGGTTTAGTATCTGACTCCAGGGGCATCAGACATATCTTTGTGATGGGCCTCACAAAGATTCCTTGAGGTGTTTTTAGGGTAACAACTCGTACTACTCCATCCGCTCCAGGGTGTGTCTGCAGAATTCGGGCCATTTTCCATAAAGGTGGAGGTAAATGGTCTTCCTTTAAGATCACCAGATCGTCCTTTTGCAGTGCCCGTTGAGTGCTGGTCTGCCATTTAGTCCTCTTTTGCAGTTCCATCAGGTACTCTTCCTTCCATCTAGACTAAAAAGATTGAATTAGCGAACTGATCCTCTGATATTGAGTTAGTCTGTTGTCTGGTATCGCCCGGACGTCTCTCTCCGGAATGATAGAGGATTCAGTGCCTATAAGGAAATGGTTTGGGGTAAGTGGTTGGTAATCATGGATGTCATCGGACAAGGAAGTTAATGGACGGGAGTTCAGACAGGCCTCAATCTGACAAATTAAGGTATACAAGAGTTCAAAGGTTAATGAAGAATTATTAGTGATTCTATACAAATGGAACTTTGCTGACTTAACTGCTGCTTCCCACAAACCTCCCTGATTAGGGGCTCGAGGGGTTATGAGCTTCCACTCAATACCTCTGTTCACTAAATAATTTTGAATCTTGCCGTTGTTTTCCCTCAAACTGGTGTACAGCTCTTTGAGCTTGCTGCAAGCCTTTTCAGGTTGTCCCCTACGGGAGATAAACCTTTTTAAACAGTTCAAAAAAGCATTGCTAGATAAATCCGAAACTAATTCCAAGTGAACAGCCTTGGTTGAAAAGCAAATAAAGATACATAAATACGATTTCACGAGGGAAGCCTTTCTCAGCGTCCCACTTTCGGGTGGTAGATTTCCCATGATTTGATGACCGGTTCGGGGACGACATCTAAAACACACAACACATTTATGTAATATCTTTTTAATAGTATTTTTCCCAAAGATAGGCCAAAATTTTAGTCGTATTTCAGCTGATCTCAGTAGACATTTCAAGCTTGATTCCAATTCAGCTACACTTAAATTGCCTGAAATTCTACCTTTAACACTTCTGCAGTTATTGACAAATCGCAACACATATGCAGTAACTCTTTTCAATTTAACAAATGATGAGAATTTTTTAAATATCTCCCATTCTTGAACATCTGTGGATAATAGAATATTTTTGCTTTTGAGTTCCGGAGGGTTTGAACACGAAATCTTTGATATAGGCCAAGCGTTGACTCCTTCGGTCAACCAACTTGGTCCATTCCACCATATTGCAGAATTTATCAATTTATCTGTAGTGGTTCCTCTTGAAAGTATATCCGCTGCATTGTCTGCTGAAGATACGTGTCTCCATCCATCTGGATCACTAAGTTCTTGTATTTCAGCTACTCGGTTTGCAACGAAAGTAGTCCATCTCGTAGGTTGACCTTTCAGCCAGCACAACGTTATCATGGAGTCACACCAATAATATGTGTCGATCTCCACTATATTTAGCGCTTGTTTTACATTTTTTATTAATTTCGCCAGTAGCACAGCACTACAAAGCTCCAACTTTGGCAGTGAAATACACTTCAATGGTGCTACTCTTGATTTAGACGTTATTAGGTGTGAATGCCACTTACCGATATGGTCCACTGACACCATGTAAACGCAGGCTCCGTAAGCCTTCTCAGATGAGTCGCAAAAACCGTGCAGTTGTAGATATTTAGATTGCCTGCAAATAATTTTTCTTGGTATTTTCAACACATTTAATTGAATTAATTCTTGAAGGTAGGACCTCCAGGGTGCTAATATTTCATTAGGCAATGGATCATCCCACGCTGCTTTAGACTGCCATAACTTCTGCATTATCAATTTGGCTACAACTATAATCGGTCCTAGCAGACCTAATGGATCAAAAGTTGATGCAATGCAAGATAATATCTGCCTTTTACTCTCGGTTCGACTTGATGGTTTCATTATTACATAAGAAAAATAATCAGATTCATTATTCCATCTTAATCCTAATATTTTCTCAGTCTTTGGATTGTCAGTAATATTTTTTTCAGAATTGCCTGATTCGGCAATCTTAGCTTGGCCCGACTCGGCTGACAACTCCAAGACATTAGACCTCCATTTCCTTAAGGTCATCCCCGCAGACAAAAAGATGCTGATTAATTGCTCTTTTAACTCTCTACAGGATTCCATGTCATCTCCTCCGGTTAACAAGTCATCCATATAGAAGTCATTTTCTATGACCTGACTAGCTCTAGGAAAATTTACATTGTTATCCATACCAATTTGCCGTAGAGTTCTAGTGGCTAAGAAGGAGGAAGGCCCCAGACCATATGTGACTGTCTTCAGACGGTAATGCTTGAGCACCTCCTGCGGCGACTCGCGCCATACTATCTTCTGCAGGTCACGGTCCGCTTCACACACGTTAATCTGGCGGTACATCTTCTCGATGTCGGCCGTCAGGACCACTTGATGTTTCCTGAAATGCAATAGTTGGGTGTATAAGTCCTTTTGAATAACAGGTCCTGTCATCAAGGCGTCATTGAGAGAAATTCCATTTTAAGTTTTGGCGGAGCCGTCAAAAACGACCCTCACTTTAGTAGTAGTGCTTGATTCTTTTATTACAGCGTGATGAGGTAAAAAATAGGATTCACGATCCCCCTTTGACTGGTCACACACCTCCATATGACCCAATTCCTCATATTCACGCATGAATTCTATATATTGTGTCTTCAATTCGGAATTCGACACAAATTTTCTCTCTAAATTTTTAAATCTTTTTTCAGCAGTGAGCAATGAACTTCCCAGCTGATCAATGCATGCTCGACGCGGTAAACTTACTACGTATCTACCGTCGTCTTGTCTGGTATGAGTACTAGCGAAACTGGCTTCACAAGCCTTTTCTTCATGATTTAGAATCTTAGTGGGATTAATCTCCTCCAATTTCCAAAATTTTTCTATTTGATGACTTATTTTATTTATAGATAAACTACAAAAATCTGATACAGGCCTTTGCTTGGGGTACATGTTGATCGGTCCTGATATGATCCATCCCAGTTGCGTACGTTGAAGTGTTGGTCCCGACTCGAGTTTTAATCTATCGTTGGTTAGGATTTCCCAAAAACTTTCCGCGCCCAACAGGATGTCGATGGGTGCAGCTATATTGAAGTTCGGGTCAGCTAGCTCCAATCCTCGTGGTAGCTTGAAGACTTTTTTCTCCATTGTCACTTGTGGTAAGTTTGTTGTAATCTCCTGTAAAATCAGACATGATATTTCGCGTTTATAATCAGTATTAAGCGAAGTCATCTCCACTGAAATTCTCTTTTTTATGTGTGTGATATTATTATGGGTCCCAGAGACGGGTTTGTTTATCAATTCACATGGAAAATTTAATTTATTAGCAAATTCAGCTCTCATAAAATTTGACTGGGCCCCTGAATCAATCAGAACACGGGCTTTAATAATCTTATTGTTACTACCCACAACTCCTATGTTGGCAGTTGACAATAATATTATTTTTTCTGCTTTATCCGATGCAGAAAAATTTGATACTGAAACCTCGTTATCAGCATCCATATTGGAGGCCTCCCGCAGAGGTACCTCATTGTGTAGCAAGGTGTTGTGGTTATCCTTGCCACAGCGCCTGCAAGAAAGGTTTGCCTTGCAACTCTGTGCATGGTGACCCACCTTTAAACATTTAAAACATGCTTGGATTGATTTCGTAGCATCAATCCTCTCATGTTATTTCAATTTTATAAATTTTTTGCAATAATAAATTTGGTGACCTTTCTCGTTACAATAAATGCAGTTGTTAGCCTTTACCGCTAAAAATACTGATGAATCTTTTTTGTAATTATTGTTGCTTATTTGTGTTTTATGTAAGCTAGAAATCTTTTTCTCAGAAGCGTTCATAAGTTCCAATACTTGTGCCCTAGCAGATAAACATTTTAAGAATTCCTTTAACGTAGGTAATTCGTCTTGCAATGTATATTGCTCCCAATTTTTTCGAGTAGATGCGTCTAATTTATTTGATATTATATAAATAATCAACGGATCCCATTGATCTACCTTGATCCCGATATTTTGTAATGCCTTTAAACTAACGTTTGTTTCATCAATTAAATATCTCAATGCTACAGGCTCTTCTTGTTTCATGTCTTTTAATTGAAATAGAGATTGGATGTGTTTATGCGCGGTAGTTCTTAAATTTGCATATCGTTCATTTAACAATTCCCAAGCGGAAAGGTAATTTAATTCCGAAACTTCTAGATTAGCTATTATTTTTAATGCGTTTCCCTTTAAGGTGGATTGCAAGTAAAAGAATTTTTGCACATTGCTTAAAGTACTGTTATTATGGACTAAAGTCTTGAAGGTTTCGACGAAATTAACCCAATTTCTTTGATCTCCATGAAATTCCCGTAATTGAAGGGTGGGTAGTTTTATTTCCACCTTACTTTGATCAACGGATTCGATCGCGCCTTTGGCCGTTGCCAAAACTGAGAAATATTGGTTTTCGAAAGCTTCTCGTTGACTATAATTTTCAATTTCGTCTGAATCCGGTAACATTTCAATTTTCAGTTGAACTGCTTCGAATTCATCTAGCAATGATTTCACCCGATCATATCTTAATTTAATTTCATTTACCGACAATGCATTTAATGAATCTGCGAACCTAGTCAATTTTCCCTTAATCACGCCACGTTTGCTTATTAATGATTTTATATTTTCCATTTTTGATTATATTTTGTTAATATCGCTTGACAATTATTTTATTTGAGCAAAGCACCCGTTTGAAAGAATACCAATGACAATCTTGACAATACTATTTAAGAACACTATTCAAGTAATATTATATTATTATTTTCAAGTGGGTAGTGATTTTATTTATAATAATGACTCTATTTAAGATAAATCTCGATTAAATACATGAGGTCTGAATAAACATAAGATAGATGTGATAGGAAGACACTGAATACTTATCTCAGAATTGCTATGTGGTCCACTTTCCTTAATGATTTCCAGGTTCAATCAATTTTGTATTTTTTGGCTGCTGGTTCCTTGTTTTTTATTTATATATACAATCTCCTGATTGTAATCCGGTGGAAGGATCAAATGTTAAAATCTGGAGTGATCCTTTTAAATAAAATCTCGTTCTATTTACAAACTTTTCACTTTTATTTCAACTTATTGAACATGGACAATTTATAAGAAACAAAACCGGTAAGAATAACAACTGTTACACTAGCCCTGACTTATGAGCTGTTTTGAGTTTATTGTCAAGAAAAAAACATAAAACACATGATGCGAGCCTTTTTAAAGAGTAACTCCCTTCCTTCAAAACAACTAGTCATTGTGGAGTGGGAGACTAGAAGATAAAACGAAAATCTACAATATCGATCAATATCCTGATAATCATCCATAAGCAAGGACTCACACCATTTGGGTGAAACATAGTAAGCTGAATTAATTGACCACAGATGTCGGTAGCCTTCACTTTTTTAACAGTAATAACGTTCAAAATATATAAAATAGACGAGAATCAATCAATATATTGATCTTGTAAAAATTTAAAAAAATAATTTTTCAGTTTCGACAATTATTTTGGCATCAAAAACAAATATAAATTTTGAATGAAAAAGGCCACGCAGTCGTACCTACGTACAAAATTGAAATTCGTTGCTCCATTAGTAAAAAAAGCTTTCTTTTCCATAACTTATAGGTATTCTCAATATCATCACAAGAGTGATAACTTGCGATGTACTTTTTTATATTGCAAAGAAGCTACCTTACAAAAAAGGACAATTTCGTACGACTTTTTAATAAAACTTCACAACATCTTTGAAGAATTCTCTTTCCATCAAATGAATTGTTAATAAAATGAATTCCTACTTACTCGGTACGAATCACAGACTTGTTAGAAGTTGTAATGAAGAAACCTTGTAGCTGTTTCTCAGAAAATCATATAGAAAGCTACTTGTATATTGTCGGCACTCACCTGTAACAAAGAAAAAAATACAGGTTATTGGATTGATTTTTCAGAAATATAAATAGACATTTAATAATAGAGGGAAAAGCAGATAAAATCATTAGTAGACTTATAATTACGACTAGGTATAAAGTTATTTAATGATCGGTGATTAAGGGTGCTTGGTTGCATTGATAGCATTGTTATATTTATTTCTTTTTTTATTAATTTTGCAAATACAGTGTAAAAATCAATTGCTTAGTTTTGAAATGAGAATATGCTTATTTCCTACCGGGATGTCATTTATCCAGTTCCTACCCCTCTCTAACATCATCTTGGTGGATAAGTATTTGAAATTTGAAACAATGGCAATAAAATACTAGACTCTAAAATGTTATTTAGGGATCATATTGAAAATACTCTGGAAAAAGCTTATAAGCAATTGGGTTTCATTATTCGCATTACAAAACCTTTTACTATAGCACACATATGTACGGTCACAACTCGAGTTCGCCTCAGTAATTTGGAATCCTCAATATCAAACATATATTCATCGCATTGAAAATATCCAGAAACAATTTATAAAACACCTATCGCATCGCTTTAGTGATCATCAATTTGACCCTATCGCCTTATATAAACGCAGAAAAATCTTTGATGCATTATTCTCACACAAAATCATGAACTGCCTTGTTGATTCATCATATCTGTTAGAAAATATTGCATTTCGTTGCCCCAAACAAAATACCAGATCAAACGACTTATTTAGAATACCACACAGTAAATCAAAATACGCGCAAAACTCTGTAATAATACGTATCTGTGAAACTTACAATGCCTTACGAGATGTAGACATTTTCAACCATGATTTGAAATCATATAAAATGCAGCCTAATATATTAATAACTCAAAATACTTTTTTTTTCTTTTTTTGTGAAAATTTATAATATTATTATTATCCGTAGCAAACAGTATAACTTTGTTTGTTAATAACTTTACTTTTTTTCTTTATTTATTACTTTATATGTTTTTCTTATTTATTACTTTATATTATTTACTTCGAGTGTCGCCCAAACCTCTAACGGTGTTGGACGCGAGTGAGCGCCGTAAGCGGTGACTAAATAAAATAACCCCTTCAAACCCAGACAATTTTTATAAATACAAAAATTTACCGAAAATAATTTTTTTAACCTGTGAAAATGGAGGAAGCGGTTGATCCGCATGCCTTCATAACAAAGGCGAAACAAAACATAAGTGATTTACATACAATCATAGAAGAAAATAAACTTACCAAAGAAACCAAATCAAAAATGATGAAAGAAATAAATAACATCATGGAAATGATATCTCACATGGCAATAGAATTAGCTAAATTACAAGAAAAGTGTGATAATCAAGAAAAAAACCAAGCACAAAAATACCCATTTTCATACTCTTCTGCAGTAAAAAACTTAATACCACAAATGCAAGAAAAACGATTTCCTATAATAATTAAAAGCTTAAAAGAAGAAGACACTGAAAAAATAAAAGAGAAAATACAAAAGATTAAAATATCGCAGTTGGGAATTCGAGTATGCGAAATAAAAAAAACAAAAAAAAACCTTATAATAACATGCCCAGAAAAAGAAGACGCGAAAAAATTAAAAGATAAGATAAATGAAGTCGACAAAACCATAATAGCAGAGGTACTTCTGAAAACGGATCCATGCGTAATATTCAAAGGTCTTGACAAAGACTACACCGAAAAAGAATTCTTAGAAGACATCATTGAACAAAACAACGACATCAAAATGATATGTGAAAAATACCAAGACAAAGAAATATTACAAGTTAAGGCCATCATTACAAACAAAAAAACTAACAGCAAAAACTTAATTCTACAAACAAATCCCGAAATGAGACTACATCTTATTAATAAAAAAAAAATTCATCTAGGATTCATGAGAATCTATGTAGATGACTGCAGTCCTCTTACCCAATGTTTCCACTGTCAAAGATTTGGGCACACAGCCCAAAAATGCTACAATAGAATGAATAAACCAACGTGCAAACACTGTTCAGAAGATCATCCCATCTCCGAATGTAAATCCCTGGAGCTGCCACCCAAATGCGCTAACTGCAACTCGGCTAACAAGAAGAAAGAAACAAACTCCTTCAACAATAAAATGAATGAAGTAGACCACCGAACAAACAGCGAAACATGTAAGTTCCGATCTTACATGCTTAAATTAGCCAAAGAAAGAATAAACTACGACATTGAATAAAAATTTTATAAATAATTTTGCAAAATACAACTATAAATGCATAAATGGATAATTTCTTAAATAACGAACTGGAATTAAATATTAAAATTCAGGAATTCGAATGTATATGTACTGATTCGTGTAACAAAATTATTTCTAAAAACATCAATGACATAATTATTATGCACATAAACATCCGTAGCATTCAAAAAAACTTTGATGAACTAATTCTAAAAATAAATAATTTAATTAAAAAACCGGACTTTATAGTGTTAACCGAAACATTTACGAACGCCGAGTCACCGCCTTATCACTTGCCCGAATACAATTATATCTCTACCAAATTAGACATTAACAAAAATTCGGGAATAATAATATTTGCAAGCAATAAATTTAGTATTGTCAACATAATAGAGCACCCAATACATTTGGTTAACTGCATTGAAGTACATTTCAAACTCGGCAAATCAACATATCATCTAATAGCTATCTATAGAACGCACAGCTCGAGTATTATTACCTTTATTAATGACCTCAAATACATATTGTTAAAATTAAAAAATAAACTTTGCTTCGTGGTAGGTGATTTTAACGTGAACATCAATGAAAAAATAGAAAATAATAACAAAAATGAATACATCAATTGTATGACTGAACAAAATTTCATATCTTGCATAAATAAAAATACTAGAGAAATAAAAGAACATACTCCATCTTGTTTAGACCACATTTGGACAAACATAAACATTAAAGATCTTCACAAATTAAAATCTATTGTTTGGAAAACTAACATAACTGATCATCATTCATGCTTACTTCTGTATAATAATAATATTAAACATAAAAAACATAATTTAATAACCAAAAAATCAACAATAGATATGACTATTCTCTCTGAAAAACTAAAAAAGGAGGATTGGAACAATGTTTTGAGCAGTGATGATACCGAAATATGTTCGACTAACTTTGAAAATATCTTGTCACAACACATTAAAAATTCGACAACTGAATTAACACACATACAATCAAAATTAAGATGTTTAAAGCCTTGGATTACCAAAGGACTTATAATATCTATCAGGAACAAAGAAAAACTTTACAAAACAACTTTAAAAAATCCCCACGATGAAAAAGCATATATTTTCTATAAAAAATATAAAAATAAATTAACATCTTATATCAAAAAAAGTAAAGAAGAGTTTTTTAAAAATAAAATATTATCTTCAGAAAATAACCATAAACAAATGTGGAAAACAGTAAATTTGGCCATAGACAATACAAAAAAAACACAAAACATTAAGTACATTGAACACGATAAAAAAATTATAGATGCCAATATGCAACCTAAACAATGTGCAAACATTTTTAATTCCTTCTTTGCAAATGTTGGAAAAAATCTTGCGAAAAATATTCATAAGCCTTCTAACCCGGAAAAACATAAAAATAAAAATTTACAGAAACGTAATATACTTTCAACATTCGAAACAACAACAGAATGTGAAATCTTAAAAATAATAGAAAATATGAAAGGAGGTTCGTCTCCCGGTTTTGATTCTATTACGGCACATATGTTAAAATCTATGAAATCTTACTTAATTAAACCTATCACTCATTTAATAAATTTAAGTTTAACAAAAGGGATATTTCCAATGAACTACAAAAACACAATAATCTCACCTATTTACAAATCTGGAGATCCACACCAAGTAACAAATTATCGCCCAATCTGTCTAATTTCTAATATAGGAAAGATCTTTGAAAAAATAGTAAAAAAACAGTTGGTAAATTTCCTAGATAGTAATAAAATAATACACAAAAACCAGTTTGGTTTTATAAAATCACTCAGCACACAAGATGCTATTGCTAACGTAACTTCATACATTTACGAAACAGTAGATAAAGGTAAAAAATGTGCGGGTATATTTATTGACCTCAGAAAGGCATTCGATAGCATATCTCATGAGATGCTATTAAAAAAATTAAATAATATTGGCATAAAAGGCAACGCGATTAAATGGATCACCAACTACTTAAAAAACCGCCCACAAGTGGTAAAAATCAATCATGTTAATAGCGATCAAGAGCTTTCAAGCTTTGGAATCCCCCAAGGTACAGTGCTTGGACCAATCCTATTTACTATATATGTAAACGATATTTTTTTTCAAACTTTACATGGTCAAATTACATCATACGCTGACGATACAGTATTAATAATAAGTGGAAAGACTTGGGAAAATGTAGAATTAAAGGCCATAGAAGACATTAACACGCTTAAGAATTTTTTCGACACTAATTTACTATCACTAAATAGTGAAAAGACATTTGTAATTCCATTTGCAATACATTTAAACGATGCTCCCAAAAATTTTAACATTGTCATACATGAAAATACTAAAATTCACAGCCAAAACTACTGCAAATCAAACTGTACAATATTAAAAACCACAAATAAAATAAAATATCTAGGAGTAATTATTGATAAAAATCTGAAATGGAAGGAACAAATATGTCAAGTAGTAAACAAAATTAGAAAATTAATATACATATTTTTAAGAATTAGAAATTTTTTGTCAATAAAAAATCTATATTTAATCTACTATGCCTTAGTTCAATCCACTTTACAATACGCTATTATTAGTTGGGGATCCGCATATAAATGTAACCTTGTTCCAATAGAAATTGTACAAAGAACAATTATTAAAATTATATTAAAAAAATCCTTGGACTACCCAACAGAACGCCTATTTGATGAATTCCAAGTACCTACATTTAAAGATTTATATATTAAAAATTCATTAATTCAAATTATAAAAGAAAAAGATAAATATCAATTTTTAAACGAAAACAGAACGCGACTTAAACATGTTTTTATATGCCCAAAACTAAATACGTCTTTTGCACAACACCATTACACTTACCAGGGAAGAACTTTTTTCAATCGCCTACCAGAAGAAATCAGAAACATTAATGATAAAACCCAATTACTGCTCTCTGTCAAGAGACATTTTAAAAATATTCTGAAGAAAAAAACTAATGCCACTTAATTATCCTACAAATATCCTTAGTTTTCCAAAATATTCTTTCTTTTATTTAAATGTATACATATATACTTAGTTTTCCATAATATCCTTTATTTTCTTTAAATATATACTATTATATACTATTACAACACACATATATTTATGTAAATGAATTATTTAAGTACTAAGTAATAACCACATTTATGTACACTCCTTTTCCATACACAAGCAAATGCTTTAAATGGAAAAGTAGTAAAAAACCTAAGATGTAAAATTATCATTTAGCAACATGTAAAACATATTAATGAAAATAAAAAATAATTCAAAAAAAAAAAAAATATGTTTTCTTTTTTATGTTTTTCCTTATTATGTTAATTTTTTTTCACATAAGTTGAATAGGTAAAAATACTATATCAAATTTTATCTTAATGGAACTTAATTGGTCTATAACACATGCATGTTCTTTGTTATATTATCATTTTGTATGACTGTTTGTTTCCTAAATAAAAAAATAAAAAATAAAAAAAATAAAAAAAAGTAGTGAAAAATTTGAGAGCATTTGTATTTTGAAAGCAGAAGAAGATTTGGAACTCCGTTTCGTTTTTAGTTTTTACAGACCATTTCAAATTCATCAGAAGCTGTAATTCGTGAGCGGTTTCAAATGTAAAACCAATATATTTAGAAAATTATTAAAATAAAATATTTGGCATAATACAAATATTTCAATTTGGGCGGCGCGAATGGGTACCGCCGCTCCGAAAACCTTTATTGGATAACCAACACCTCTGCCGTAGGTCACTTTAAGTGGTTCGCTTCGTTTGGTTATTTAGCAGGGGTTCCCGAGTTCATGGGGTGAGGTTTGTCTAGGTCTTGGAGACGGATGACCAGGACACACTCAATCCTAGATTCCTACCCACCCCTTAAACCTTTTTCCTTCACAGAACTTCACTCTCCTTCCTTTCCTTAAAAAAAACCCTCCACACATCATCCTCAAAGATGATAAAGGCCGTGAGGGAAATTATTTTCCTCATGCAAAAAAAAAAAAAATATATATATATATATATAAGGTGTCATGTGGAACAAAAAAATTTCACATAGATATAGGCACAGTCAAAACTTAAATAATACTTCATGCATAAATTAGTTGTAGGACTTATAAAATATCCACATTTCAATTAAGTTAATTGACCTAACGAGTTTTCACAGGAGCATAAGCATTGGCACCTGGAAAGAATCAATAGCCTGTGTTGGCGGCCTCGTGTGAAATTATCATCAGTCATCTTCCTAGAATTAAGGCACTATACGCAGATGAAAAGGTCGCACTGAAGCAGCTACCGAGCCAGATCACCGCTTGTTTTGGAGGGGAATGTCTGAGCTACACGTTAGTGCTGCCATCTTTTGAGAAATGACGTCCAGGTGGGCAAAAAGAATATTGGCTTAAAATACTATCAAATGATTCATAGTAAAGATGCGTATATCCAACATAGTGATTTGACGTGCTTCGCCTTTAAAACAAATTTTTCTTTCATGTAATATATTTTATAATTTTCCTTTGAATTTCCATCAAACTTAATAACTCATCTGCGAGTAGTTTCAGCAATTATTTTTTTCTTTTTTATTATTAGCACAACTTCTAAACAATGAACAAAGCACTGAAGTTTGTTTATTATCGTGTTGACATTATAAAAATCTTTTCAACAAGAATTCCTTGCAATAAAAAATATCATTCTACATCGCGGATCTTCCCTTTGATCAGCATGAAAACTCACTACATTCTTAAAATAACCTGGAAAATCTAGAAGCTGGTTTTTTCTGAAGGAGACATTATTATAATTTGTTTTAAAACATATGCCGGAATGTTTCCAAAAAGAAGTTTCGAGAAAGCGGAGCGTTCCAAAAGAAACTTGGTTCTTTTATTTCGGTTGAAAGCTTTGGTATGAAAATTACGAGATTGGCGACCCAAATAAGAAATGCATTTTTACTTATTAATTATATGCTGATTTTGTTTTATTTTAATTTAATTGTTCTACGACCGATTAATCACAATTTTAAAAAGTACAAGATTTCTTATTTTAACATTCCATTTGGAAAGATAAGTAATTTGGAAAGACCGTTCAGTTGCTGAGTGGGCATCATGTTTGGATCCCACCCTGGCGTCACGTGTTCGATTCCTCGACTGGCCTAAGTCCTCCATCACCACACAAGCAACATTTTCCGCTTAGTATATTGGTAGTAGGAGATTTTTAAACATTGTTGGGTGATTCGTAACCCGGGAATGTTTGTCTTTCTTTTTTTTTTAAATAATCAAAATACCATCATTTCTGCATTCAGTTTATTTAAGTAATAGTAATAATTTATTTCACCATATTTATTTATTTAGTACACGCTCTAATGGGCTATTACATTATAGTTTATAAGTTACACAGTTATTTGAAATACTTGAAAAAAAAATTCAATGAAAAAAATGTATCAACAAAAGCATTTTATGAAATAAAATACACTGGTTAAAAATGATAAGAAGTCACACATAAATAAATATTCAATATTTACAAAAATTTAAGAAATTATACAAGTCTATTTGTGTCTAGTTTTATAAATGAATTCGAATGAACACTGTTTATGCTGGATATTTTTTTAGATTTTCACGGCCAAAAGTATTTTCGTTGTTAGTTTTTGGGGTGTTATGCCGTGTTGCGCTACCTCCTTCTTTAGCCTATAGTCTATAGCTTATAGTCTATAGCCTATGGCCCGTCCATGTGAGAATTCTCACATGGACGGGCCCCAGGCTAACGTAAATACTGCGCTTTCACTAAATCGCAGTTCTCTTTTTACTGTAATACCTACCAGCTCGTAGTGGATTGAAGCTGGCGACACGGTATCGCTTCCAAGTAAATAATCACACACTCTACACCATAGATTCTCAACCTTTTTTTGCCCACCGCCCCCTTTGACAATATTTTTTTTTCTGGCGCCCCCCAACTACTTTTACATATCCCATTTCAGTCGTGACTGAACCGCTATAGATTTTGTAAATACGCCACCCGGCGCAGAAATAAATCGCGGACTTGTCGCGGAGACAAAGGCGACGCAGGAACAGAATGGATCGGGGGCTAAGGGGCTGTCTTGTCGACGCATGTAAGCTCACTCGTTGACTCCCGAATGCATTGACGACACTGAGCAAGTTAGATCAATACACAGATAATACTGTCAATTCTTGCAGGTTATAATTTAATAGCTACAAACTTTTTTTTTATTAACAGGATTTTATTAACTTCGCCTGTATTTTATGTATGTATGAGATATTTCACGTGAAATCGGAAGATTTAAATTTAAAAAAATATATATTCTAATCAACAAATTAAAATTTTCATTTATAAAATTTATTGTAGATCTGAATGTAACGTAATCTATCAGTTCAATTTTCATTCACTTCCCGAACTCTCGAATGAATTTTTGCAAACGTGATAAAAATGATTAAAATACACACAATAACAAAATTACCCATTAAAGTTTACTTTGCTTTATTAGTATGTGATTAGCGTGTTTTGTTTGTCTTTTTTAGACCATATTTTTTTACTTGCCAACGCCCCCCTGTGCCATCTAAACGCCCCCCAATTGTCTCTGGATCTTCTACCGCCCCCCTGAAGGTCTCAAACGCCCCCAAGGGGGCGTTATCGCCCACGTTGAGAACCTATGCTCTACACTAACAATTACACATCGTCGGATCTACCGGATCTGCCCTGATGATGGACACTGCAACGCTGTCCGAAACGTCGGCTATAGAAGGAGGTAGCGCAACACGGCATACCACCCCAAAAACTAACAACGAAAAAACTGTTTATGCTGGTTATTTTAAAGGTGAAATATATCGTCCAGATCAGAGTATTTATTTTTGAGACTGTTATAACTGTAGTGTATATTTCAACAGATATAAATATTATAAGTTATTACTTATATGTAGTTTTGCGGTATCTCAACAGATATCAGAAAAGTTGTACTTAGAGAGTTAACTGTCATCAGTTCGTGTCTAATCAGCGAACAGTTACAGAAATAACTGATGATTTCCTAAAGACGCTGGGCACCTTTGGCGACCAGTTCTCCTGCTTGAGATAAACACAGAGTATCCATTAGAACGGACGTTTAGCCCAGTTAAAAATTCAATGTAAACCAGACGATAATAAACACGACTCTCCTGATGAACCGAGTATTAAAAATGGGAAGTAACAAAACGAGGTTTTCAACGGAATTGAGCCCAGTTCCATCATTTGCAAGTCCAGGCCCATCTAGGTTATTGTATACATCCAGTGTTTAACCAAGTGAACTTAGTCAGGCACGTATTTTCAGTGGATTAAAACTTTGTTAGTTTTAACTAGAACTCTGAAGAAGGAGACAAAGTAGAAGATGAAGTGGTGGAGTATGGAGGATAAAGGGTTTGACCCAGTAATCTTGTGTAGTGAGGTGAGTACCTACTTATTCTTCTTTTGTACTTTGAAGGAGTTTGACTAGATAAAACGGTAGTAAAGATTCCACTTTAAAATTATCTCAGAGGTGTTTTAATTTTAGCTGCATGAGGGTATATGTGTTTAAACCTCCTTTGAAATGAGAGTCTTTTAACGCAGTGCAATTTTCAATATCGTAGGTATTCGTAAAATGAAAGGATTGTTTCCACAAATTTGTAGCTCACTGTTTATGTCAAGTGGTTTTTGGTATAGTTTAATACGTAGACTTAAAAATTTTCTTCATTTCATTATCATGTTTTTTCGTTGCTTGAAATGGTTTAAGTCGTGTTTGGTGATTAGTTCTAGAATAGCCAGGTACTCCCCGACTTTAGCTATCCATTTACTTTCACTCTCTACTCATTTCAATTTGGGAGGCGGGAATGGGTGCCACCAGCCCGGTAAAAAAATATTGGATAACCACCTGCTGTAGGTCACCCCAAGTAACTTGCTACTTTTCGTGATTTAGCAGAGGTGCCCGGGTTCACAGGGTGAGGTTAATCTAGATGCATTTGTCCACCCAATGCGTGGTGGGCCGGATTGGGAGAGACTGGTTGTGAGAATTCTACAGCCAGATTCTCTCAACCCATCATCTTGCATCGCAGTGCGAGGAATGGATTCATACGTCCACATTCACATTCAGATGGCCGGCGTAGCGCAGCGGTAAGACGCTTGACTCGCGCACCGAAGGTCGCGGGATCGAATCCCGGCGTGGCAAATAAATTTTATTTGATTAATTTGTGTTATTTCACAATTTATTCATTTAAAATAATAAATGGTATATTTTTTGCGGCACGTTCCAGAGTGGAACATACTCTCTGTATCGCCCTGGTGTAAGACCACCATTCAGAATTGAAACGTTGCTTGAAACGGCATTAGCCGTGTTTGGTGACCAGATCTGAATAGCCAGGTACTTCCCCACCTTCCTCTTCCCTATCTCCTTCCCCTCCCCACTACCCTCAGCCTCACAACATTCTCCAATTGGGGATGCCATAGTCTCACTGGCTTCAGACGGGAGCAGTTGGGACACTTGTGAGGTATTCATGTAAAAAAAAAAAATGAATCTGGACGCAGTGACCCCCAAATTCTTACCAACCGCTCATACCTTCCAAAACGTCACTTCCCTTAAAATACGCTTCATACAGTATCCCCAAAGATGTCTAGACCCCGATAGAAATTTTCTCAGGGCCTCCTGTGTGGAGCTAATTTAAAAAAAATCAGACTCACAGCTTACTCCAGGTGGGAATGCCATAGACCCTATTGAAAACATCGCGGAAAGCTATATTTTCGACATGCAAAGCTGATATGCGCTGAAAGAGATGTCTGGAAAACTAACTGTAACGACGTAAAGATGTATGGAAACAGTCAAAGATACTCTTGCAGACACCATCAGGGGCACTAAAATCTTGAGTCGGTTCATGTCAACAATCAAAATAATAGAAAAGTATCAATTACGCGAAGATAAAAGAATTCATTTTAATAAAAAGACAAATAACTTTGTTTACATCACTTTTATTGGTACACAATCAACATGTTTTGTAAACAATGTTAACTTCATCAGGATCAAACGTATACTAAACTTAAAAATTAAATATAGATTACACATGGAGGAAAGGGTAGGAGGGAGGGGGAGGGGTAAGAGTGGGGAAAGTTTATCAATTAAGGATTTCAAAGCCAATTAGCTGGGAAAGACCGGTTAAGTGGGAAAAGGTTCAAAAGAGGGTTTATAAAAATTTTCTGCTTATTAATTATGTCTGCTTTATTATTTGCATTTTTTCTAATTTCTAAAATCTCTAAATTATTTATCTGTGATGCCTTATAGCCTGTATGTAATATTTTAAGTCCATGGTTTTTGTCAAAATTATGATTATTTTTTATTAAATGATCTGCGAACTCAGACTCGCTGTTGCCATTTAATGCCCTGAGATGTTCTTTAACCCTTACTTCAAAGTTTCTATTTGTTCTACCTATATAAAAGAATTCGAACGAAGCAAGGTTTGTTTCACGAGACAGAATCGTGTGACACTCAACCATCTTTTCTTAACACTATCGTGAAATGATGCTCTAAATTCAATATGAAAGTATAAGCGGCATGTAAATTCATAATAAAAACGAGAAACTGACAACGCGGTTTTAGAACAAGACCACTACATAAATCTCGGTATGAACGGCCAAGCGACATTTCACACGTCATAAAAGTTTCAACGCCCAACGTTTTACACCTATCTACTAGGCTTTAAACTTATTTAAAGTTCTGATTCAGCAAGCGACTTGACAGCTTCCTTAGCGTAATGGTGTAAGCATTTTGCTTTGAGTCCAGGGTTCGTGGTGTCAATGTCTCGACGTGTATTTACTTTTTTTACATTTCATAGACACCTAGTAACCATTTTTTTTATTAAACATGTACCTAATCATGATTATGTTATTAAAATGTCGATAAAGAACTCTTCTCTTTTATTTACTTTTGGCTTCAAATCTTCAAACTGTCAGTGGTTTAGAAATTAACGTTTAACACAGTGTTTCCGATGGTAGAATATTTCATTCAATTTGAAAACAATTTTCAATGTTTTCAACTCACAAACAACTCATTTCAAAATCTCCTTTGAAAAGTCATGACAAAATTGTATTAAATTTTTATTTTTTTTTATTTTAATCTTTATTTATCAAGTTACGTAGGTGATTGTGCTGTGCCTGTCTCACTGGGAATTCCTGTATTGAGAGATGGCCCATTTAAGCAAAAGTAGTTTACCACAAAAATAAGGTTAACAACAACAATGTTATTTACCCTTAAATTAAAAGTACAAGGACAATCAGCATCGTACCAATGGAAAAGCATGCATGATGCATTAGGAGGTTCTAAAAATATTGTTCATATATGATCTGTCTTTGCTAGTGATCCAAGACTTGGTATCTGATTTATATTTATAATTAGTGTGCTGTCTGTTTAATGGTCAGTGAAAGTGTATTATAAAGTTTTTTTGCTAAGTACCTGAAGTTTCTTTGACCAAACGTTGTTTTGGCGAAAGGGATAAGTAAGAGATTTTGCCCTTTGGTTCTCGTATCACGAACAGTTTGGATATTGTCAAAAACAGTTCTATGTTTGAATAGATGAGTTAGTATATTTTTTGCATAAAGTTGCCTAATGTCTAAAACACCGATTCTCCTCAAGATTTCTTCCGAACTGCTTGCGATCGGTAGTTTTAGAATAATTAAATACGAGTGGGTTACGTGAGGTTAGGCTACAGACTATTATTAAAAAAAATCATAGCTTTTAATGACTTTTTTGTGTTGAGTTGAGTTGATTCTGAGTTGTCGTTAAATCGATTTATGTACACAATATTGGGGAGGGGGGCTTAACAGAGGTGGTATACAATGATTTTATCAAAAATATACGGATTTTGCGATCTTAGTTGCTTTGTCGTGTTTCACGTATTTCAATGGAGATGCTGCGAGTAAGCGATGATCATTGGTGCACTATTTTTACGACTCGTTCTTGAGTTCGGACAGTTGGCTGTCCAATGATTTGCTGCCCTCTGTGTTTCCTCCCTCCCACAACATTAGTATCTTACATGTTCACTCCTTCCTCTCCTCAAAAGGATCCTCCACACATCAGTCCAAAAGACTACATAAGCCCTGAGGAAAATTATTATTATAATTAACTAATGGATAATAGATCAAGATTTTTTAAATTGAATTTTGTTTTAATCTTGTGTATAATATAACTATGAGTAATTTGCCTGTATTATATCTGTCTGTCTTTATATTTTATGTTTTTATATTGTAATTACTTAAAAGTTATTCTTCTGTTTCTATTTTCTATATTGTGGTTTCTTGTTATAATTGTTATTTTGTGTTATATTAATATTGTTAAACTGACCTGCTGACAAACTGCTTTGGCGGTTTAGCGGGTGCTTAAAATGAAGAATAAAAAATAAAAAAATTAAAAAAAACACGCGGTAGAAACTACAGTGGACAAACACTTTTTTTTATCCATGTGAAGGATGATTTTTTCCATATTTTTTTCGTCAAATTCCAGTGCACCTCTTCCTATATATTTGGTCATCTTATTAGTATTTATTTGTGTTTTCTTCTTCGGAGTCGCTAGATGTCGCTTTCTTTTGTGTTTTCTTTTGCCTGTTCATTTTGGAGTGGTTTGAAGATTGGATATTGATTTTACAAAAATAAATATATATATTTTTTGATTTCGTAGGATTCGATCCTAGGTAGGCTAAATCGTCGCCTTAGTTCTTAATTGTCCAAACGACCATTAAAAAATTTTACAGGAGGAGATAGTTTTCTTTCATTATTTCAATGAAACAGTATGATAGGTCAGATAAGTTTTTAGATTTTCACGGCCAAAAGCATTTTCGTTGTTAGTTATTGGGGTGTTATGCCGTGTTGCGCTACCTCCTACTATAGCCTATATAGGCTATAGTAGGAGGTAGCGCAACACGGCATAACACCCCAAAAACTAACAACGAAAAAGTATGATAGGTGTAAGATAAAGCTATTTCCGTGATAGTGATAGTTTAAATAATTTTTAGTTAAGTGATTAACTATAATTTCTAATACTTAATTTTTAGTTTTAAAATGGAGATTGAACAAAAACTGAAATGGTCGTTTGGACAATTAAGAACTGAGGTGACGAAATGTCTACAAAGGTTCGTCGGGCACCAAACCAAACTACTACACCAAAGAAGACTTGCATGTGACCGTGGGTTTATTGTATTATACTGGAACCGAGTACCCGTGTACTGAATAAATATTTTATTGCTATCTCATTATCTCGCAGGCTAAATCCTATAGAAGTATGTGTTTGTCCCTTTTTAGTTTCGCTCGCTTACGTTTCATCGAGTTTCAATTCACATCAGTGCTAAAGAAATTTTCACTTCAAAAAAGTTATTTCTTTGCATTTTAAGCGTCCTTGAGATAATAATTCACGGAAATGTCGCCATAAAGTTTAACCAAGCATTATTATTATTATTAGTGAGAGTATTGTTACAATACGCGTGCATCTTGTCCCTTGTCCGAGCTGACAGGCCGTGAAGCAGGAAATACGCACCGTCTACTTCAAGTAACCGCGAAGTGAGCGCTGGCTGAGGGCCAACTCAACTAGTGAACGCGATAGACGCTGACTGTATATTTACATACGATGTTCTCTAGAGTTATGATTTATGAAACTGTCGATCTAGGATTTGGTGGACAAGCGATCGTGTCACAAAAGTTTTTTTTAGTTACATTTAGTTTTGACATTTTAGTTTTTGAAATTAAAACTCCTCTGACACCGTTGTGATTTGAAACTCATAAGAAACGAGCAACACCAAAAAGAGACAAACACCTACAACTAAAGGATTTAGGCTGCTCTTTGTGCGGTGTTTCGTAGCCAATCGACCTCCTTTTTGTGCGGTGCTTCGTAGAATAAAATATTTTTTAGGCTTTAAGGCTCCGCAACCGAGCTCGAAAAGAAGGAGAAATTACAAATGTTAGAGGAGAGCGCTAACATTTATAGCGCCAAAATCGATGCGAAAATTACGAAAATGTTTAATAAAAAACGACTCGTTTAAAATAGAGAAAAAAACTCTTAGGGAGCATCTTTAGTATCATTTAAAGAAACATTATGAATTTTTTCACAAATATAATTTATAAGATAATAGAAACAGACTTGTTTTTGATAATTTTTGGAACATACTTTGCGATTTTTTTCTATCGAGGTAATTTCATATAATTTGCGTTTCGGCTTGGGCAGCATCTCGACATTATCTTCAAAATTAATAAATATTGTTTTAAAAGTTTAAAAAATTCAAATTTTTAAGGGAGATATGTAAGAAATTGGTAGAAATTCGAGTTGCGGCCTCTTAATAAATAATTTATAATACTTGAACCCTATAATTATCCTACTCCTGATACTCCGCATTCGTCTCATTCTCTCGAAGTTTAGTTTTCTGTAGATTTCACTGTTCACACATGTTTTTTCTAAGAATTTCTAAAATAATTATCTATGCAGGGTGTTAAGAGGAAACCGGGTGGCATTTTATCCACACCTCAATCAGTCTCCCACGCAGTTGGTGGGCAGAAACATTCGCCGCTAAGACTCGGACAAATCTCACCCTATGAATCGGGGCTCCCCTGGTAAGTCACCAAACGTAGCGAACCTCTTGGGCAACTTATGACAGAGGTGTTGGTTATCCAATAAAAGGTTCCCAGGGCGGCGCTACCGTGCCTACCTATATCGCCGCTTTTTCGCAAATCAAAATCAATAAAAAAATAGCCCATGAACCTAAACTCAAGTAATTTATTTAACCATTTTTTTTTCATTACTTTTAATGACTTTTCAAATAATTTCAAGGATTAATCGATTTGTTTTGATCCTGTTTTTTAAATACGTGTTACGAATAACATTACGATTTGAATTAAGGCCCAGGAGGGCTTGAGAGCCGTGACTGACCTGACGAGGTGTTGAGTTGATTTCATTCTGTGTTTTCCGGTCACTGTAATGAGGCCGAATACCAAAAGTCATACTTTATGCAGTCTGTTTAAGAAAATATGCAATACGAGTATTATCTACGACGGCCGTGGGTATTACATAAGTCGGTTTGGGAATTACATTTTAAATATTTCGATATAATGAATGTGTAGGACGAACAAATACGATATACAAGTGACTCTTGACAGAGGATTTAGAGCAGAATGAATCGGTGGTTTTTGATGCAGCGCGAGGAAAGTGGCTTGAGATAAGGTTTGAATCCTATTGGTGCTTGAGGTACCAATCGGGTAGCCAGACGCTGCAGATCCGTATCCTTTGTTCGACCTCCACATCGGCATACTTATATATGCAGGCGTCTAGAGTAGAAATCCGCTAGGTATATAAATAGTTTTTCTAACAATAAGCTGTAAAACAGGGATCAACCATCCGGGGGGTCAACCATCCGGGGTGGTCAACTCTACGGGGGGTCAAATGTCAGCGGATCAGCTGTCGGGGGATAAATTGTCGAGTCCCCTTTCTTAAGGCTCATTTCCCGGCCCCAAAAAGAAGAAGATGGAGAGATAGGAAATTACGATTGTTAGAAGAGCGCGCTAACATTAACAGCGATAAAATTGATGCAAAAATCATGAAAATCTTTAATAAAACACGACTCGTTAAAAATAGAGCAAAAATCTCCCCATAATTGTCTTTAGTTTTATTTAAAAAAACGCTGTGAATTTGTGAAAAACTGAAACAAACGTGTTTATAATATTTTTTGGAGCATACTTTGCGATTTTTTTCTATCGAGGGAATTTTATATAATGTGCATTTCGGCGCGACAAATGTCTAGATATTATCTTCAAGAATAACATATATTTTTTTAAGAGCTTAAGAACTTCAAATTTTTAAGGTAGGTTTGCAAGAAATAGGTAGAAATTCGGAGAACGGCCTCTTAATAGAGTCTTATAGTATGTTTTCATTTACTTACGTACATAGGTACCTTAACTACATAACTATGTATAGATCCCTATAGACTATAGACAGACGAATTCTAAAATAAAACAGCGATTCTGACCTTCAGTTATGCTATTCTGTGCAAATTTTCCTTCTACTGGGTTCTGTTTTTTCTAGACAATGAAAGAAAAACGGTCTGGCTTTTTCTGTCGAACATAAATAATATATTTTAAAGCGAGTTTATTTTAACTTCCATCTATCGACCGCTCCGGGGTTAAATATACACATTTCTCTTCGTTTAGAAGCGCCATCTGTATAAATTAAAAAGTCCGAAATGATTTATTTTATTAGCGTTCAAAATCTCGGATTTTGGAAAGAGCGTGGATACCTGAGCCAACTTAGAAAATATTCTGTTTCAACATTATGACCCTCAGAGCAAAAATCAATTTCATCATTAGGTACTGATGTTTGTGAATTTAAATTTCTTACATTATTGCGACAATTTTTATTTTTGTAACAAAATTTAGCAAAATGACCAAAGGAATTACATGACCTGCATCTGACATTGACGGCTGGACATTTGAATTTATGATGTTGACCACATCTTCCACAGCGTATATGCCCACTTGACATTGACGGTGATGATGACTGCGACGTAGACCCATGACGATTGTATTGACTTGAAGATCCATAATGACTTGGACTTGATCCTCTTGGACTTGATCTTCTTGGACTTGACCCCCTCGTTGCACTTCTATGCCGACTAATCTGATGGATATGTTCTGGATTTGTTTGATGTGCAATTTTTTCAGCATTCCTTTGTGACATTATTATGGTTCTTGCAATTTCTACTGTTTTTTGAAGCGATAGTGTAGAATCTTGCAGAAGACGTTGACGTACATGACTTAAATTTGAGTTCATATTCGCAATAAAAATATCTCTTACCAGAGATTCCCTTAAATCTCCAAATTCACATTGCTTGCTTATATTTTGAAGATCCAATAAAAAATTGTCGATATTCTCAGCATTATTCTGACATCTTGTGAAAAATGAGTTTCTGACCATTGTTAAATTCTTTTGTGGTAGAAAATAAGCATCAAATTTTTCTTTTACTTGTTTAATTGTTACCTCTTCAATATTTATGTTAAATGAGTTAAATATTTCCATGCCTTTTGATCCGATGGAGTGTAGTAAAATAGCTATTTTTCTCTTTTCTGATGCATCCTCCAGGCCTGATGCCAGCAGGTATATTTCAAATGATCTCCACCAATCCTTCCATTCTTGATTATTATTCATACTGTCTGAAATAATCAGACTTGACAATGCATGAAAATCATGCTGCATGTGAACTTTGGAATCCTTCGACATTCTGTGATATTATTATACACTTTTTATACTTATGACACTTATTATTTTTATTATCTCACTTCTGACACCATGTTTCAACATTATGTTTTAACATATTAACAATAATGTTTTTAATTTCAGCGGATTAAAGCGATTAAACATATTTTTAAAATTTAATTGCTGCAACCCGGGCGTTTATGTACTATCTACTACATCTACTACATCTACTACATCTACTACATCTACTACATCTACTACATCTACTACATCTACTACATCTACTACATCTACTACATCTATCTACTACACTATATAAAGAGGTAAGATTTGTTTGTTTGTTTGCATTGAATAGGCTCCGAAACTACTGAACCGATTTGAAAAATTCTTTCGTTTTTGGGAAGTTACACTATCCCTGGGTGACATAGGCTTTATTATATATATTTTTTTTAAAATAGGCATCCTTACTAAAACTTCAATAATGTAACCCAGGGTGTAAAAAAATTACCTAAAATATTCTTTAAATCGCGTGCGCTGCGAAAACTATTGATGATAGAATAAAATAATGTACTGATGATGTGAACACATCATTATTTACAAAAAAGGTCGTAATAGCATATGTCTAACTATTATGGTTATGCCACAATAAGTATTCTTTTATTTTAAAAATTTAATTTAAATGTCACCGCTTGAAAAGGCTCTTTATTTGTATCTTGGTTTTAATCCTTATCAAAATAAATTACTTCATATTCAAGACAGCTTCAATACCTTTATTTAACTTTTTGAATTTTTCAATTCGGATATTTAATTAGAAAGATATCACGAGTTTAAAATTGTTAGTATTAGAAAAAAGTTTCGGCTACGGGCCGGGCGGGAGAGGAGTCAAGAAATGCAGTGCCAGGGGGGTTGGCGGGACGGGGGAGCGGGAGAGCGTTGTTGGGGAAGGTGGAAGTGGAACGCTGGAGGGGAACGCCCGGGAAAGGACATGTAAGGAGTAACATTTTATTTATTTGAATATGGCATTGCATCGCATGCCGGGAAACAGCTTTTGAATTAATATAATAATACACAAACATATATATATATATATACACACACATACATACACACATACATACACATATACTCAAATGGTACATAAACACACATACCTACAAAAACATAAGTTTACAAAATCAAAAAAGAATGGCTTAAAACTAGGTATTATTCTTTTTTAATTTTAGCTCCACATAGGAGGCCCCGAGGAAAAATATTCCCTCGGAGCCCATGTCATCTTCGGGGATGCTGGGCGGGGAGTGTTTTAGGTAAATGAAGGAGAGGAAGTTCTGGAAAAGAAAAAGGTATGGGGATTGAGTAGGGATCTGGTGGTCAATGTATCCAGGAGTGGCGGACTCACGAATCCATTCCTCGCACTGCGATGCAAGGCGACGGGTCGAGAGAGTTTGACTGGAGAGGTCAAAAGGCCTCCCTCAAACAGTCTCTCTTGTCTACTAAGGACATCCAGTTTAATATTCATTGTAACATTGACGTAAACAACTTGTCACACGATCACACGAACCAAACACATCTATTGGAAACTAATAAATACAACAATATATATGTGTACTGAAATTAAAATAATCAATAGAAGAGAGAGCAATAGCGATTTCCTTTGAACGATTTCTCCTTTCTTAGAATGCAATAGAATTATTATTACAATTCCTTTGGTACGACGTAATAATTATTTTAAGAGCGTAATAAAACCATCTTCAAAGAATAACTTCCAATGTTCCTTGTTCCCGTCACCGATCCTCCTTCCCGCGAGAGATCGTGTTTTATGGTCCATACGAGACGAATTATATTAAGTGATAAATCGTAATATCGTGTTTAATGCTAATTTTATTTCGATAGCATACTTTTATTAGATCAATAATACGTATATTATTATTAAAATATTTATTATTTTCGTGGCAGGCTGTAAGCACTCAGAACCTTCTAGAGATCTAGAGTGTGAGTATTGAAAGCATGGAGAAAAATTTTACAAATTCAGTTTTTTCTTTTTTAGAAACAGGACATTTATGAAACATGCTAGGATAACAAAAATAGTTCATAACACTGTCAATATCTCTGGCTAATGCGTTTGTAGCATTTATATTAAATTACACAAAAAATATGAAACTATTTGAACTAAATATAAAGTTTAAATTTATGTATGTATCTTGTATCTAAAACATCCAGAGATTGACAGTGCTGTGACAGCCGGGCTAGTACATGCGCACACATAACTAGGTTTGCAAATCTATAAATTGCAAATTTAGAAATTCCGCGGGAAGGGCTTAATAGAAACAAAACGGAAAAGCAGTTCCTGCAGAAAAGCAGGTAACGAGCCGGAGTTTATTTAACTGGGTAGAAATAAAATCATCTTATTGCTTTATAAAATAAACTAAGAACGCTCTTCTAAACTGAGTGTTTTTTACCTGAAATCCTACACTAGTCATTATCATTACATAGTAGGTATAAAATGAAGTCGTTAAAAATGTTTGTGCGCTTAGATCTTTTAAACTACGCAACGGATTGTCATGCGGTTTTCACCAATAGATAGAGTAATTCAAGAGGAAGGTTTTTATGCAGGTATAATGCATGCTTATTTTAGTAGAGAAAAGCCGAGAAATTCAAATATTTATCATTACATAGTATAAAATGAAGTCGCTCAAAATGTTTGTGCGCTTAGATCTTTTAAACTACGCAACGGATTGTCATGCGGTTTTCACCAATAGATAGAGTGATTCAAGAGAAAGGTTTATATGTATAATACATGCTTATTATATTAGAGAAATTCAAATGTTCAATTCAGGCAGCGGGCAGCGGGCAGCGGGCAGCGGGTAGCTGGCAAGCGGGTAGTGTGAATTTTATAAAGGTTGGGTAACGGCGTTGTGTTTCGTTAGCCACAGAAACGTGTGGCCGGGTCCGCTTACTGCTAGTATAATATAAAACATAACTGTCACTGACAGCACTCTCCATATTCATTTGAGATTTATAATAACTTTCACACAATCTCAACCAATAGGAGTCTTGAAAAGTGAGCTCATAATCAAAGCGGCAAATGCAGTAAGGTTTCTCGCAGGCTTAATCCGATAGATGTATGTGTTTGTCTGTTTTTAATGTCGTTTCCATTTAATCGAGTTTAAAATCACAACGTTGCTATATAAATTTCACTTTAAAAAAATCAGAATGAGCTTTTCCACGCGGTAGAATTGAAACAAGACAAAAGTGGGGAGGCGTAGCATAAAGAGGAGACCGATTACACTAAGTATCTCATTCTTTTGATAAAATCTAAAGGCTGAACCCTATAAATGTATGTGTTTGTCTCTTCTTTCATAGAGTTTCAGATCACAAAGGTGTTAAAGTTTTAACTCCAAAAATTTTAGAAAACTTTCATAAGAAATAAGATCATAAAAACATAGACAATGGAGAGTCCAGTCACCCATCCGTAAACGGACATTTGTGCACAAAAGCCCAGTAGTAGAAAACGTTTTCGCGCCAATTATGATAATCGAAGAGTATTAATATACGAGTAACTACGTAAAAATAAAATCACCCCAAAAAATAAACACACATTCATTTTTTGAGGACAAGGTTACGATGCTTATAAAAAAAAACAAAAAGCAAGAAACAGAAAGAATGGTTGTTGACGACAGGAGGCAAAATAATACAACAATTTATAATATTCAAAGCTTTTAGATTCTAGACAAGTTCTTCGAATCCGACTTTATTTTGGATGAAGGAATTTGAACACCCATTCATCATTTCATTTTGTCTTTCAGTAGGTTCTTTATTATGTTGAAATATGCTTATTCTCGTGATAATATAATAATATTAATATATCAAACAAATTTACGACGTTTGGCTTTGAAGAGGTCTTTGAATTTTATCATACGTTACGTATCAGTTGTTGAAAATTAGCCAAAAACATGATTTATTGAAAACCGAATAGTCTACTCAAAGGAGTTGCCGTTAGGCGGAAAATATAATTTAATAAGTCACAAGTAAGACTTGTAAATGGAAATTAAAATATATATTTGAGTTACGGTCTAAAATCTCTGACCTAAGAATAAATCTGGCATATATTTATCAGATACAAGGGGTATTGAATGATTTAGAAAAATGTTAAATTCGTTATAAAACCTATATGTTTTTAAAATTATTTATTGTGATATAAAGAATATGAGTAACATTTATACATACATATTTTACAAAATATTTTTTTTAAGATCATTGGTCATGGTCATGTACATATACCTTATCAGAAAAGACCAGCTCTTGTACTGATAATGGAGCCACGATTCTTATTTTGCTAAGACGTAATTATAAATATTAAATAAAATAAAAATATTAATCAAAAAACAATACAATCACAAATAGAACATAATTTTTTAAATTTTATCTTCACGCGTTTGAGAAATTTTATAACTTTTTTTATGAAATAAACTCGATATTAAGTTATTAGTTAAAAATGCTGGTACGGTGAACAATTAATCTTTCTCATCGCCTTTCACAATCCTGTACAGTGACAAGGGTATGATCGCAAGGCGAAATTTGAATTCTCGGCCGCTGGTTAATGGGTATTAAATAAAAAGAACCCATTTCACGCCTCTTAGCAAAGATTTTAACGCTCTGGCGACCGCAACTTAAATGGCAAGCTTTGTGTGTCGCAATTTCAATGGGCAAGATGGGTTGCAAGTTGCAACCCAAGACCTTCTAAAAACAAACTCTCATCTTGAAATGTTTTGTTATTTCAAGATTCGCATAACGCAGTTGAAGATGGAGATGGAGTCAAGAATAGTACTGCTTTAGAAGACCATCTCAAATTGGTAAAGCCACTGGTTAATAAAACACTAGGTTGGTCCTTTGAACATTTCCCAATTTGGGAGGCTGGCATCATTGCGGGTATCGGGATTTATTGGATTACCAATACCTCTGCCATAGGTTACTCCAAGTGGCTCGCCAACAGGGGTGCCCGAGTTCATGTGGTGAAGTTTGTCCCGGTCTAGGCGGCAAGTGCGTCTGACTACTAACTGCATGGCAGATGGAATCGGTACAGACTGGTTGAGGGAGACCTTTTGACCTCTCCAGCACGACTCACTCGGAATCGCCTTGCGCCACAATGGGTAGGATGGGTTCATACGTTTGTTACTCCTGGACACACTGACCCCCAGAATTGAAACGTTGCTTGAAATGGCTATAGCTGTTTCAATTCCGTTTGGTGACCAGATCTGAATAGCCAGATACTCCCCGACCTTCCTCTCAACCATCTCCTTCCCCATCAACACCCCCCATCGGGGATGCCATATGGCTCCCACGGTTGGGAGTTGAGACTGAAAAGAAGAAAAAAAAAAGTTTTGTTTTTGTTCCCAACGTGAGCGTTTGAGGCTTTTAGGGGGGCAGTAGATGACCCAGAGAAAATTGGGGGGCGTTGAGATGGCACAGTGAGGGCTTGGGCAGGTAAAAATAATTTCATTGAAGAATAACAGTAAATAACATTGATGGTAATAACCTTCAAAAGTTATAAAAAGAGAGTTGTTCTTATAAAATTTTTTTAAAAAGTATGGTTTCCCTATCCCATCGTAACAAGTTATGGTAAATTTCACATTTGCATTTGGATTACTGCTCTACGATGTTATATTTGGCCAATGAAGGAAATTTAAACAAACTAGTAGTTATACAGAACAGAACTATGAGATGTATACTGGGAAAAGGCAAATACGCAAGGATTAATCAAATGAGAGAGGAGCTAAATTGGATTCCAATAAAATAAGACTACTATTTAATGTGTTAATTTTTGTGCATAAAATTATGACAAACCAAATGCCAAAATACTTTAAGGATGAAATTGTTTTTAATAGAGACGTACATAATTATGAAACAAGAAATATAAACAGAGTTCGATTGCCACAAATGAAGAAATCAAATCACAGAACTGCCTAATGTATAGAGGACTAAAGACATATGATGAAATGCCTGAAAGTATGAAGAATGAATGTATTTAAAAATAAATTTTATGCTTACTGTAAAAATATTTAAATTTATCAAATGAATGAATTTATATTCATGTAGTAACTAACTCAATAAATAATAATAAAAAAAAATATATATAATCGTGGTAATAGCTACTTCAGATTCGCGACATGGTCCTTCGGTAAGTAAAAAAAATGGAGGCTCTAGAAAAAAAAATATTCTCAAAGTGGGCGGTGGGAAAAATAAGATTGATAACCTATGGTTTAGATTAATTAGTATTATCTTGTTATTTTTTTGGGTGGTGTAACCTATAAAAGTTATTCCAATAAAAAAAATACTTATTTAATTCACTGTGAATAATGGAGCAATCATCCAGGCATACAATTTATTTGACTGCTGACTAACGAAGACATACGTCTCATCTTTCGTCTTCTAATTCAATGGATATGCACCGTTGAAAATAAATACAGCGGAGTTCCAGCTATCCTCCGAGGAGCCCATTAGTTACGTCTGCAGCAGCATAGTGTTCGTGAAGAGGAAATGATAGATGAGGTTATGAAACTTTGTTGATCTGCTTTATTTGTGTGGCTAAAGACATTGTGGAACAGCTGTTGTGAAGCCATCTTTAGAAGCTAAACTTACCATCACAATGCTTGCTGGAATGACAATATGTCTTCCAGTGGCGACTCAAGCACTATTTCGATGGTGGGAACCAACATCTTATAAATATACTGATAATTACCATTAGGAAGTTAAAGTTACAATAAGGAGAATAAAGGTACACCTTGATCACAAAGTTTAAGGACTGGCCACCGTGTGGCGCTGTCAGTCACCTGAATGGAATGTTTTATGAAGTAAAACTTCTTTACACACGCTTGACTTGGGGAGTAAGCTGGTGAATGCATGACGAGAGCGTTACGAAAAGTGTTATCGGGCCAGGCGAACAGAAGTTGAGAGTGAGAAAGATATAAGTTAGTGAAGATAAAAAGAGAGAGAGTTACGTTTGGTATATTACTGTAGGGGAAAGAGAGAGAGGTGCCGGCACAAGGAACCATTTATCGAATAACCATGCTATAGGTCACCCAAGGTCATAGGTCACCCCAAAGTCATAGGTCACCCCACGTTCATAGGCCACCCCACAGTCATGGGTCACACCAAGGTCATAGTTCAACCCACGGTCATAGGTCACCCCACTGTCATAGGTCACCCCAATTTCATATGTTATTTTATAAGTTAGTGAAATTTTACTTCCGTCGTGTGGTCTAAAGCACAATCGTTTTTTTTTGTTAGATTAACACATCTATCATTGACGCTTCCCTCCAAATTTCAGCGTCATAGCTTGATATTTGTAAAAGCTACGCACTACTGTGTACATCAACCTCTGCGCATGTTTTCAATTTTTACAAGTTTGAAAATGGGATCAATTTTGCACCACGATAACGCACCGTCGCACAACGCGATTCTTATCCGTGAGTTCTTGACTAAACACAACATAAATACTATCCTGCTGCCTTCGAAATGACCTGATCTGGCTCCCTGTGACTTTTTGCTATTGAACCGACTTAAAAACCGCTTCGAACACCCGAGAGATGTCATGAAAAAATCGAAAACGGTTCTGATGGACAATACTGAAAATTGAGTACGAGCGGCGTTTCGATGATTGGATCAAGCGCCAGCTTAAATGCAGTCAATGTTGAGTACTTTGAACGGGACCAAATAGAACAAAGCCTGGACTATTTTTATTTTATTTTAGTGGATTTCGGGAATATCTGGTAGGAATCGTCCCATTATTCACCCGCGAAGAACCGTCACTGGTCTATTCCATATTATGATCTCTGTGACAAGTTTATGTCTGGCGGTAGCCGTCTCAATTTCCTACAGAGATAATGAATACACACGGAGTGCAGAAAAACAACACGCGTGTTATGGTCCAGATTTGAATACCAAGTGTATTTATAATTTTATCCCAAGTGCATTAATTTAATTCTAGTGGTTTAGGGGCTCTTTAACTCTTCGTTCTTAAATAACCATGCATTACGACCGTTTTCTCGCTATTACGACATTCCTCGCTCAAATTTAAGCGGGCTAAATGTACCGCCAAGCCATGGTATGCCGCAGAATAGTTCTTTTTGTAGCCGCGCCGAGACGCTTGCAGTCATAATGTCAAATCTGACATAACTTACGTAAGTAATTGAATACTTCCGTATCACCGGAATTTACGTAAATTGCCTAATTTTATAAGAGTGCACTGCTATTTTCAACAAGCGATGAGGAATATCGATGTTATTAGTTGATAATTAATCAATCTAAAATAGTCTGATTGAGGGATTTTAAAAGATTCAACGTCAGGACAGTTTGTGTTCAGCGGTAATTTTTCATGAATAGTGCACGACTCGGGCAAAACAAATTGTTAGGGTACCCCGATGTCGGTTACTAAACCAACATCAGCACACCAACACGTCCCTGGCTAGCTCTCAGCGGGACAATGGTACTCTCTATTCAGGGGGTGAGCCGCTCAAAGCTATGGAATTTCTCTCTATCTTCCGGCGTCCCACGGGATCCACACTGGTCAACAATCCTCCCGCCGTAGCAGAATAATAACAAAGTTAAATCATTAAGACATGTATTGTAAACTCAAACACAGTACATAGGTTTCTACAGTACAATTCAATTACAAGAAATGCAAATTACACAAACCTAGCTAAAGTGTTTAACTCTCACTGTCTCTCTCTCAAAACGAAACTCTCCGAGTGGTGATTTTCGCGGGGGCCCTACATTTCACTGATTACGGACACATTTAAAAGAGGAAATCAAGATACAGCTTACATGTGGGTTAGCAGGATTCTCGTCTCATGTGGTAGTTCCATCAGGCACTTTTGTAGTCTAAATAGACCGAACTATATGGCGCGGCAAAAAGGCCGACTCTACTCGTAGGTATTTCAATAATACATCGCGGCCACATTGAATTGGTCCGCCGGCCACAGGCCGCGTACGTGTACTTCCCAAGGCTCTCGAATCTCGTCTGGCGAGTGGCCGTGGACTGCCGAGTGGCAGGGCAGGCGGGGAGAAGCAGGGGGAAACAGGAAACGGGGGGGAGAGAGGGGGCGGCCGAGCTGTGTGGACTTGTGCTGCGTTCTCGAAACTACTCGCTTCAGGGGCGTATCGTAACACTTCCCCCCGCGCTTGGAAAAAAAGCGACGTGGCAATGGAGCTGTAGGAAAAAAAAATCCTCTTAAACTTCCATTGGGGTTTTTGAGAGATTCGTTGCTTGAGAGATGCCTAGCTAGAACATGCAATTTATGTTATAGTTTAGGTCACAATGTTTGTAGGGAATGGGTGAGGGGTACATACAATGTTTGGAAAAGAACCGTTTTGGTAAAAGTACATGGTGTGAAACAACATACAAGGTTATGCAATTGAAAGATGACAATACATGGTTATGCAATTGAACAAAATAACAATACATGGTTATGCAATTGAAAAATAACAATTCATATTTGTACAATAGAAGAACAAAAAGCAAGAACAAAAATGCCTGTGTGATTCTAAGGTTTCATTGGTCTGGGAGCTAAGTTTGCGAAGCGTGGATTTGTTTGGTTTCGGAGAATTTTGAAGAGGAGGACGTGGTTTCACAGATTCTAAGGATTACATTATCACTGTAATCAGACCCCTTTGAGATAACACTCAGAAGTACACTTGGGCCTTAGAAAACACTTGGTTTTGTTGAAGACGTCGAAGTTCATGAAGTGGAGACTGTGGTTGCTGTGCCGCGACTATGGTTACAGAGGTCATTGAAGAGGAGAATCCAGTGTCTGCAGACATGCCAGTACGAATCCTAAAGTGTTATTAAGGTAAACACGGATCGTATATAATGGTTATTGAAGCATAATGTAGCTCAACATAACTTGTATTGGTACGCATTCAGCGAATACTGGAGGTCAAGGTAATGATGGTTTACACATGACGATATATGCGTCACTGCATGACAGCGCAAGAGACGACATGGTTGGCATTGATAGCAAGAGTAAGAACAAACCTAGGAGCTAGCGTGCCCAAAAGGTGGTTCAGAGTGTCATAATGTATAGTGGGACAACTCAACTTGCTGTGGCATGACAAAACAACATACATATGGGCGGTATGGTCTGTGCTTTCAGGAACAAATGCGTAGAAAATGGCAGCAGGAGGGACCTAGTAACCACAGCGCGTGCTGTCAGGAAGTGAAGCTCAGCTTGGCTGTTGGTGATGACATCCGCCTGGGCTTCTTTTTAATCCGGGAGAAATTATTATTAGAGCAAAATTCTTGAAGTTTACCTGCCTAGGGACCAATGAAGAAAAGGTTTGGAGAGAAACAAAATGTGTCCAGATGATGAAATAAACGAAATTTTAACCACCGACCCAGAGAGTGACGAAGAGAGAGTTTTCTAACTAAATTGTGATTACATGAACATTTTCCTTTACCAAGATGACTTGGCGTTTGCCGAGTGACAATATGTCTTGGTTAAAAAACAACCGGCCTTCCATGGCCTATGTTAACATAAAGGTGGTAACATTTTTTGTAGAATTTCAAAAAACAAGACAAAGAAGTCGTGAATGAGTCACGGTAAAAGCAGAGAAACCAATTCATGAATAAAGGTTGCCAAAAGGAGACAGACGGTACGCCAAGTGCATATCGTACATATCCAACATTCATGAATGTGTTTCGTAAAATTGAGAAAAGAGAACAAAAGGTGAGACATATGCAGAGAGTGAGGGAGAAAGCCTGCTGATAATTGGTCAATTTACCGATTCGCACTCCTAGTGAGGGCGAATTATGGTCAACAACAGATTTTCCTCTTCATAACATATACCTGAGAACATGATGGTGAGGAGAAAGGAAAGGAAAAGGAAAGGAGTTGAGTGACGAAACTTGCTAGAGACTGGACTAATTTCCACTTCAAACTCCATGTGAGAATGAAACATGATCAACCAGCAGATTTCCTGACTCTTTACAATTGTTAAAAGGATGAGGAGAAATTTGAATACACATTATCAAAGAGACTAATCTTTTGCGTGTATTGGGCAAAAGATTAGGGGTCATTTTAAAAACTCCTGCGTGATTGTGAGAAAAGACAGACCCTTGCTCCAATTTCACAAACCTGGGGGTTTTCTTATCCGTTCCCCAGACAACGAGTTGGGTGGTTTTTGTGCTCAATCGATTAACTCCCACAGCACTATGCCCCATAGTTAGCAGTGAAGCTACAAACTAGTCCTTTTGGGATAGTGGATATTCCTGGGCTTCTTTCCTTTTTGCAAAGAAGTAAAAAAAACAGGAGGTCCACGGGCATTGGCGTTGAATGACAACAAAGGGTTGTGGACTACGTTTCGTAGATCGCACACAAAAGGTTTGATATTATTTCGTTCGCACGACTCATGGTAAGTGTTTTAACGTCTCCACGTATAGTGTACAAAAACATGTAGGTACATACAAGATAAAACTCAATTATAGACAGAAGTCAAGAGTTTATACAATGCCTCTTAAAGAAGATGGCAAGGCCGATATTATGTCGTTCGCACGAATCACGGTGAGTATTGTTATTACGTCTCCACGTCTCGTGTACAAGGGTTGTACACAATTATACATACAAGCGGTACTCATGACAAATTAATGACACACGACCAAAATACAAAAGCGGTACTCATGACAAATTAATGACACACGACCAAAATACAAAAGCGGTACTCATGACAAATTAATGACACACGACCAAAATACAAAAGCGGTACTCATGACAAATTAATGACACACGACCAAAATAGATTGTACAGAAAGGGTGGTACTCATGACAAATGAATGACACACGACCAAAATAGATTGTACAGAAAGGGTGGTACTCATGACAAATGAATGACACACGACCAAAATACAAAAGCGGTACTCATGACAAATTAATGACACACGACCAACTCAATAACATTTAGCTATGAGCAAAAGTGATTATGACGAACTTCTCGTATCGTGGCAGGTATTTTAAGGATCCCTCCTATGACGGTGGATGTTCTAAGGATCTCTCCTATAATGTAACAGGGTTACGTTTAAATACAACACAATTAACGTTAACGATGCTTGATTTTAACACATTTTATAAAGATTCGTTAGATTAACTAACTCCGTAGCCCAAGAGCGTACGACAGAGAAGATAGACAATTTGATGCTACTTCATGTATTACAAAATACAAGGGTGATGGCAGAGTATAATTCTACTTACACCAAGTATTTAAAACAAAGACAGGCCTATAATGGTTTTACATACTGTCTGTTGTGGCAACCTACAGTGAGGAAGACCGAAGGAAAGGGACCAATTACGGTTTTACATACCCTTTGTGCAGTTACAAACATACCAGGTTATGTGCAATTTGGGTTGCAAATACTTGGTTAAATGAACACCTAAAAGTTGTGAATTCCAAAATCAGGATGACCATAAGGTTTTATTAACCTGTCTCGTAGGGTTGAAACGTGTCATATAAGACATACGTAACGTACAAGCAAAAAACAAAATAACAAAAAACGGTGGCTTTGTTATAACAACCAAAGACCGGATGATTCGGTTTTACGTACTTTAGTTGAAACGAGCCAAATTGATTTATATACAGGATTATAAAGACCAATCATTGGTTTTATAAATACAAGTTCCAAAATGGACGTGTCGATATCCAATTTGGGTACAAGAGCATGAATTTGGGTAGGACGCCATCAATTTTTAATTTAAGAGGAAAAATTGAAAAAACTTATTTACACGAGGGGCGACTATGTAAGTAACCACTGTTTGATTTTCATGCTAGAGATACCTCGGAAGGTTTTACAACTCATGATGAACAAAATAAAAGGGAAAAAATTGTAGAAATAGTTAACTGGTTCTGAGTCGGAATTTAACACTTTGGAATTTACAAAACCCGACTTCTAGAACGACACGCCGATGGGCAATTGTCAACTACTTTACATGAACAAAATAAACAGGTGAGAAAGTTCCTTTCCACACGACAAAAATGCAACAAAAAATAGGAGAAAAATTACAAAATTACATGACACGGCAGGGTATGACATGGCATGAACATTGCATAGTGTATGTGTTGAGACAATAAATGGGCTCGCGACTTCCCAAACATTGAAACTCGAAAAGTGTCTCCGTTCCAAAGTGATCAGTTTTAGAACAGGTGAAAAAAAAAAATAAAGAAAAAAATTGCCGTGAGGGAAAGAAAAAAACAGTGCAAAAACAACATTTGAAAGTAACTTCAAGGAGAGTACGCATTAATTTACAAAATAATTTACAACTTGTTTCATTTACGAAACGATGGGCATGTGATTGACACAATACACGCCTGACGTAGTAAGACTTTGTAAGCTTACAAAAAAATGTGATACATACTGGATCATTTTAAGTTTGCTGAGATAGTGGGGGCAGTTTTACTTGACTCCTCACTTCCAGACTTTACAATGTCCTTAATGTGGTAATTACCAATGTGCTTTCCAGATGAGTCAGACAAGGAGTACACTAGGTCTGATATTTTCCTTAGGACTTTGGCCTTCACGAAACGTGGTGCCAGCTTAGCAGAGAAATACATGGCTCCTTGGGAAAGTGTGTTGTTCTTTCTCCAAACTATGTCTCCTGTATTGAAGGTGACATGTTTTCTACGTAAGTTATATCTGTCCGCACTCTTTTGGTGAGCCAGGAGCAAAGCATCAGTGACTTCACTGTAAATGGCCGACAGTTCTTCCAGGCGATGGGCATAGTCTGCGGTAGGGTTGCTTGTGGTGGCAGATGACGTAGGAAAGTTTGTGTCCCTATGTAGAGAACCATGGACGACTTGTTCCATACCGTGTTTTAAGAAGAAAGGTGTGTAACCAGTGGCCAGATTAACAGTGTTGTTCATAGCGGCCTGAATTTTATCTAGGTTTTTACACCAAGTGCGTTGATCTTTATCAACTAGAATAGCTAGAGCTGTGTTGATTGTTTGGTTGTAACGTTCGACAGTGTTATTTTGGGGAGTGTACAAGGTGTTATAATAAATGTCCTTGATTCCGTATTTGGCAAGAAATTCTTTGAATTCTTGGGCAATAAACTGTTTTCCGTTATCAACAATTACGGTTCTGGGTGTTCCGTAAGGTATAAAAATGTGCTTTTCCAGAAGTTTGATGATGGCGGACGCGTTGGCTCTTTTTAAAGGGAAGATCCAACAGAATTTGGTGAAAACATCCACTACACTAAGTATGTGCATGTGTCCGGCATAACTTCGAGGAAAAGGTCCGACGAGGTCCATTGACAATGACTGTAGAGGTCTGTCGGCACGTTTGGGGTTACCCATTAGGCCGGCAGGTGCTGCCGTGCTATGTTTATAAGCTTTACAAGTTTCACATTTAGAGATGTAATTGCGAATTTGTTTGAAGAGACCAGGCCAGTAATACTTCAAGGAAATCTTTTTATACGTCTTGAAAGTTCCTGGGTGTATAGAGTCGGGAGCACTATGATTGTCAATTATTATTTGTTCTCTTCCTTCGAGGGGAACGACAAGTTTCCAAGAGTAATCTTCGAGGATGGATAGTGGTACCTTGCAATTACGGTATAGTTGTCCTTCTTTTATGATAAAATTAGGAAACTTTTGTTGATTATTTTTACAACCTTCGAAGATTTTCAAGTACCATTCATCTTTTGTAGATGGAGGGGGGGCAATTGTGTCAACATTTAATGAAGCCAATTCAATTCTTGAAAGAGCGTCGGGAACAATATTGTCCGCGCCTTTACGGTGTACAACATCAAAATTGAATTGGGACAAACGGGAGGCCCAACGAGCGAGTCTACCGGAGGGATTACTTAAAGAGATCAACCATTTCAAACTACTATGGTCTGTGACTACAGTAAATTTGCTACCGTCTATGTAACCGCGGAAATGGTGAACAGAATCCAATACAGCCAATAACTCCTTTTCGGTAATTCCGTAGTTTTTCTCGTGTTTATTTAATGTACGGGAAAAATACGCTACAGGGTGTTCGCCATCTGGGAATTCTTGAGTTAGGACTCCACCGATTCCTACGTTGGAGGCATCCGTGTGGAGGGTAAAAGAGAGTGCAAAATCCGGGCAATTCAGAACGGGGGCTTTTTGAAGGGCATTTTTTAAAGTTGTAAACGCTTCTTCAGTTTCAGCAGACCATCGGAAGTTGCTGACACCTTTACGGGTGCCGGTAATTTTATTTAAAGGGGCTGCAATTGTGGAAAAGTCTTTGATGAATCTTCTGTAGTAACCTGCAAGTCCAAGGAAACCTTTGACTTCCTTCGCGTTTTTGGGTCGGGGAAAATTTGCCATGGCTTCCACCTTAGCGGGGTCTGTTCTTAGACCTTTTTCGTCGACAATGAATCCCAAATAACGTAGACGGGACTTACAGAATTCAGACTTCTTCAAGTTGATGGTTAAACCAGCGAACTTGAGTTGTTGAAAAACCTTTTCCAGCATTAAAAGGTGTTTTTCAAAGGTGTCGCTGACGATGATGAGGTCGTCAAGGTAACAAAACAGGCTGTTATCGACTTCAGGACCGAAGAGTTTGTCCATCAGTCTTTGTAATTCGGCGGGGCTGTTCTTTAGGCCAAAGGGTAATCTTTTAAAATGGAACATTCCCCTACCAGGTACAACGAAAGCAGTTTTTTCACACGATTCTGCGTCCAAAGGTATTTGCCAAAAAGCTTTGCTTAGGTCAACAGAGGAGATGAACTTGGCGTTGCGCAGTTTGTCTAAGGTCGCGTGGACGTAAGGTAAGGGGTATGCGTCAGCTTCCGTACAAGAATTTAAACGTCTACTGTCGAGACAGAAACGTGCGGAGCCATCTTTTTTAGAAACCAAAAGAGTTGGGTTGGTCCATGCACTTCTGCTGGGAACCACCACACCCATTTTTAACATTTCATCAAGTTCTTTTTCCAAAAGTTTAAGTTTTTGGGGGGCTAAGTTGTAATAACGTTGCTTTATGGGTGGGCCATTGGTTTTAATGTGGTGTTCTACCAAATTTGTCAAACCCAATCCACATTTTTCGAAAGATATTGATTCGAATTTATTGACCATTTCCTTTAGTTGGAGAGCTTGGTCCGTGCTTAAATTTTCGTGAGGTATTATTGTGCGGATCTCACTAATTTGAGCAGCAGTGGAGGTTTCACCAAGAGTATTAAATACTTGGGGAGCAACGTTAAAAGCCTTCCAGAAGTCAACGCCAAGGATGAAATTCTGGGATATAGAGGGCACTATTAGAAAATTGATTGTAACTATTTTATTGTTACAATTAATTGGTAGGGCAAGGGTACCGATGACCGGCTGGGAAACATTATCCGCAGTCGTCAGGTGTGTTGTTTGTGGCGAAATTTTAAAATCACTGTTAACAAAAGGCAGGTGAGCATTGTTGCCAAGACAGCTGACAGATGCACCGCTATCAAGTAATCCGGAAAAGGGCACATTGTTAACAGAGAAAAGGGTATAGGGTCTCCCATCTTTAGCTTGTTTGCAACAAACCGAGGAAACATTTAAGGCCTGGTTAAAATACTTAATGTGTGATAACCAATCAGTCCATTCTTTAGACCTTGGTTCGGAATGGGTGCCTGAGAGGTTATTATTTAGTTTTTTGGCCTCTTCATGTAGAAATTTGGTGGGGGCTTGGAGAAATCCACCTGAGGTCTGACATCGCTTGTGTTTTGTAACCTTTCTGCATTGTGCCTTGATTTCTTGAAAATGTTGCGCAGTTCGTCGCGTGGAGGAGAGCGGTCCCTAGAGTGGTGTCTCTTGGAGGTTCGGGGTTCCTTGGATTCCAGAAGTCTTGCTTGCTTGAAACAAGTAGCGGCCAGGTGGCCTACTTTTTTGCAAAAGAAGCACACTTTTTTGTTGTCGAATTCTGGCTTTAAACCAGACGAACGGCTTGGCACAACCACATTATTCGACACATCCTTTATGTTCTTCCTATCCTGGTACGATTCCAGGAGGAGACAGACTTCGTTTAGCTGGGCCAGGGATGTAATTTTCTGTGAGGTGATGATGTTCTCGTATTTGCTTAAAAGGCCATCAGTTATGACTGGTAATAGTTCGGCTTCCGGAACAGGATGTGAAAGCTTGATGTTGATGGACTCAGCCCTTTCTATGAATGTTGCCACAGGTTCATTTACTAGTTGTTTAATAGATAGTAAAGATAATTTGATCCGGTGCTGGGCCTCCTTTTTTTCAAAGCTAGAGATTAGGGCAGATCTGAGTTTATTCCAATCTTTGCATTTAGTCTTTTGGATGCGGTGCCACGGAATTAATTCTGGGGAGATGAGTTCTATAAAGTTTCTCCGTAGAATCTCGAATGGGATATTTTTGATTGTAGCCGTTTCTTCAATACGGTCAATGAAATCCAGCACATCGGAGACGCCATTATATTTGACTTTCCAAGAGGATAAATCGTAAGTTTTATCTTGTGTCAAGATGGGTGCGACGTCCTGTTTTATCATTACATGCGGCGTAGGTTCTTTGTCAAGATTATCCAAAACTTGCGTAGCCGAACGTGAATTATTTTCGTTGGAGGGGGCGAGGTTTATTCTCCTAATGTACTTTTTGTTGAATAAAAGTGCATATGCCTTCAATGTAGATTTAGATTTGCTTGATGGCGAGAGTCCTCTATCCCTTAAAGCAGCTTGTAAGTGGGTTTTGGATAAACTATGCACATTGGGAATGGTACCCAAGTTGGATGGTGTAATAGCTTGCTTGTCCTCCATTGTGAGTTTCCTGGGTGGTGAGAAAAAGAAAAAATTGGCCAGGGGTTTCCTTTAGAAAGCGCAAAATTAATTTTTGTGAGGCACTTTTCACTTGGTGATCACTGTTGGCACTTCCAAAATATGTTTGGTATACATGACACCAGAATTCTTGTCAAAGGGAGGCAGACGAGAAAAAATTTTGCGTGGAAAGACCTTAGTGGTAAAGGTTTTTGTGTTTCACTGACCACTTTTGAGAAAACTGTGAAATTCACAAGTATTTATTTATTTTTGAAAAATTTTGCCAGGACTGACTTTTAGAAAACAGGTTTTTTTTTTTCCACAAATCACTTTGCACTGAGAAAGGCACTAAAGTTCACAAAAGGCACTTTTCTGGCAAATAAAGGACAAACTTCCGGATGAAAATGACTGAATATGGGATTTATTGCGTAAACCATATTAAAATTATTTTATTTATTCATGGAATCAGTCATTGGCTTTATTATTATTCCACTTTTCACTTATGTAAGGGAAAAAACACAATTCACTTTCACTTATGCTGAAAAAAAAAACAGTACCTATAGTGTATAATGGGGAAAGAAAGTCATTATTTTGTCCATTTGGAGAAATATTAAGTTGTACTAATTTGACAGACACAAGTGGGCCAATTGGTATATTGTGCAGAAACAATAAAAATACGTAAGTCCGAAATTTTTCATTAAGGAATTCGCAAAATAACTGGGGTTCCAGAATCAAATTAATAATAATGATTTCCGTTGGTATCCGGTTCAGTCATAAAAGCGGTTTGGATTTAAACGCTGCCTAGCAACAGTCAGTTGTTCATTCCGATGGCTTTTTTCCGTTGGGATATTGGCGCGATCAAAGCATTTGCGCGCGCAATCCAGAGAATATCGCGTGAAACATCGGCCGTTGAGATTGGCGCGAATCACTGTTGCTACGCGCTCGTTGTTTGGTGACGCGTGCGCAATCCAGATTCGCGGTCAAAGGTTGGCGTTTCGGGTACTCAAAATGGCCGTCGCTTCAAATGTGATTCAATTCATAATTTCAATCAGATCTGTTATGGATCTAATTTACATATTGGTTTCTGTGGTTTTTTCACAGGATTCACTGTAGAATATCAAGGCATAATTAATGTTTACAAAACAGTTGCCATGCGGGGAGGATTTCGACAAACAAAGGTCCCGCAAAGCGACCGGGATAGAAAAAAAAATTCCAGCCCCACGTTCTGGCGTCAGTTGTTAGGGTACCCCGATGTCGGTTACTAAACCAACATCAGCACACCAACACGTCCCTGGCTAGCTCTCAGCGGGAAAATGGTACTCTCTATTCAGGGGGTGAGCCGCTCAAAGCGATGGAATTTCTCTCTATCTTCCGGCGTCCCACGGGATCCACACTGGTCAACAATCCTCCCGCCGTAGCAGAATAATAACAAAGTTAAATCATTAAGACATGTATTGTAAACTCAAACACAGTACATAGGTTTCTACAGTACAATTCAATTACAAGAAATGCAAATTACACAAACCTAGCTAAAGTGTTTAACTCTCACTGTCTCTCTCTCAAAACGAAACTCTCCGAGTGGTGATTTTCGCGGGGGCCCTACATTTCACTGATTACGGACACATTTAAAAGAGGAAATCAAGATACAGCTTACATGTGGGTTAGCAGGATTCTCGTCTCATGTGGTAGTTCCATCAGGCACTTTCGTAGTCTAAATAGACCGAACTATATGGCGCGGCAAAAAGGCCGACTACTCGTAGGTATTTCAATAATACATCGCGGCCACATTGAATTGGTCCGCCGGCCACAGGCCGCGTACGTGTACTTCCCAAGGCTCTCGAATCTCGTCTGGCGAGTGGCCGCGGACTGCCGAGTGGCAGGGCAGGCGGGGAGAAGCAGGGGGAAACAGGAAACGGGGGGGAGAGAGGGGGCGGCCGAGCTGTGTGGACTTGTGCTGCGTTCTCGAAACTACTCGCTTCAGGGGCGTATCGTAACAAAATACTATTTAAATTTTGTGCCCTTGCATGTAGCATCATGCTGATTAAAGTGGGGATCTTTATGAAAAATCAACCCGTTTAAAAATATGTTAGGTTCATGAAATAAATCGCTGTCATTTATATTTTGAAAAATCGCGTGAATTGTGATCTTCCGATGTCAGTAGAAAACTTAAATATACCACATAGTAGAAAGTAGGTTGGTTCCACAAAGAAAAATTTAATATGTTCCTTTATTAAAATCGTAGACAATCCGTGTAATACTAGTGAGGGTCTAGGCTTTCGACCTGTATACGGATTAAGTCCCAAGCCGCGATAAGCTTCATACTTCAACCAAGCCGAGCTTAAAATCAACTGATATTTCGGGCCTATAAGTTTCTAAGACACGAGATGTAATGCTTAACCTTCTCATAACTCAGCTCGCAATCTATGTTACCTAGTTTCTTTGAGTTTTAATGTCTCCGATTACATATCAGTATTTTTTAGTAATGATATCACTAAGCTTATCTTGCCAGGGCTCCTACCTGAGAGCTACTTGACTGAGGTAAATCTCTCTCATAACGAGCTTAATATGTAACTGATACACCGGCCCATAATATCAACAACTTAAGCTTTTTATAAATTAACGTATATAAATAAATAAATAATTAATTAAATTAAAATATATTATTTATTTTATATACTCGTACCTTTGAAAACTGTTTTCAAGAAAAAAATACTCAAATACAATAGTAATAAATAAGCAAAATTTTAAAAAACCCCGACACAAAAAAGAGCTGATGACCTTGAAACGCCTGAACAGATTTTCATGAATTGCAGCAAAGAACCATCTCGACCACGTCAGCTTTCAAACAAAAAAACCACATCACAATCGGTCCATTCGTTTAGGAGCTACGATGCCACAGACAGACACACATAAAGTCAAACTTATGACACCGCTCTTTGCGTCGGGGGTAAAAGTAGTAAATAGTAAAAAAAAAATCAAGTACAATAGTAGCACCTAACCTGTCATCTTTGGATCGGAAATGAAGTGTTAGAGCTGGGTAATAAAATCAGAAAATGTATTTGTACATGTGTATACTAATATTATGTAAGTCTTTATTTATTTTCATAACCACTCGAGCGACAGACCAATTTAAAACTTTTTCCTCGGATTGCTTGTAATTTTTTGGTGATCATTTTGAATATTTTCCGCCCACTTTAAAAAAATTATACCTTAAAATAATAATTCTAATTAAGTACAAATGGGAAAATTTGCCTTAAACTGGCAGCAAAGCAATCCGAGGTATTTTAAATAGTGCCGTATTGTGGCAAAAAGCGCTCCAGTGGTTATATTTGTAAGACTAATGTAAATATTGATAAATAAAAAAATTTGAATGTAACAAAATAAAATTACCTTCAGACGGCTCATGTGACGGTGAAAAGACTTACAAATAAAAGATGTTCTTACCTGAAACAAAATAAAAACAAAAAATTAGAAATAAGCAGGTAAAAACAAATATAATTAAAATTATTGTTGTTTATTAAGTAAAATTTAAGAAATGATTTTTTAACACGTTATAATAAATCACAGAAATCGATACTAGATTAATTTTTTTTTATCAAGATAACGAATTAAAATGTTGTTTCGGAGACGTTTTTCTGAATAGGGAAGGTGTAGAAATAAAAGCTCTGTTTTTAATTTATTATAATTATTAACTAGCGATTTTCCGGCATGCTTTGCAATACCACTTAATAAAAAAAATGTTTCTCCCTGCGTATCCTTTTCCATTCGTCCCGTTCCCCTTCCATCCCTTTCCCATCACGCGTTCCTCCTCCACCTTTCCTGCCTTTTCCCTCTCCCCTCTGCTGCTCCCCTGTCCTGCCAATCCCCCTCCCGCGTTCCATGTATTAAGCCCCAGTACATTCAGTTTGCAATTTTTTTTTTACAAATTTTCATTTTTCATATATAACAAACATTCATTTTTATATATTATAAGAACAATCAATCAAATTTGGTACCTAACATAAGTATCTATTTTAGATAAACATAATTTTTCATAGATTCATGTTATTCGATTTTGATTAGTATCATAGGTGAGTGCTCTGATTAAATTCATTAAAGAGTTTATACGTAAATTCAATGACATTCTCTAATTGTAACAATTTTGACAGTTTCATAAGAGTTTTTTTTTTAGATTAAAAATCTTTTCGGATTTATTGTCAAGTGGTTGTAATAATCCAGAAACCTTCGCGACTGTGGAAAAGAGGTATTTTTGAAAGTTTCAAACATTTCCTATGATACGCAAGCACATTTTGATTTTTATATACATAGATATATAGAGATGGCAGTGCTATGTGTATTAGACGCAAATGTTTCATGTTCCTCAGGGAGAACTCTAATATTGAAAGGGATAAGTTTTAAGCGATTGGTCAGTGACATAAAACCTCCTAATACTGTCAAAAAAACAGATTATATTGGCAAAATCAATAAAATAAAATAAGTTAAAGGTTAAACAAATGAAATTGAGGAGATTTTATTTTATTTTATTAGTAAGCGTTATAAACAGTCATTACAGGTACATATATAAAAAATTTAGAGATAATCATATCATTGACCAATAAAATAACGTCGTAAAAATTTGAGACCATAATAAAAAGAAAAACAAACAAAACAATATACGTATGTAATATAAACAGTTCTGAAAAAGTGCATCTACTCACTTAAATCTACAAAAAATGTATTTTCAAGGGTAATATATACTTTGACATTTTTGAAGAGGTGATTTAATGCAAACTGCTGAAATAAAAAATAAAACGTAATAAAAATGAAAAAAAAAAATTAAAATGAAAAATGAAAAAGAAAGATCAGGAATTAATGAAACATTAAGTTTTCCATTTTTTTATTTTTTTATTTTTTATTTAGTAACAATACATTTATTATATTTTACATTTTTATATGAAACATGTTAGGTATAAAAAAGAAAATATATTCGTAGTCCTCCTCACTAGGAGATCCTGTGCTGAGGGGGACTATGCTTTGGATAAGTTTTCAGCGACTTCTATAGATTAACTTATTGTTTGGATAAGGTTTTCCAGAAACTTCTATGACGATGTTTTAAGTATACATGTAAGTTCATTTTCCGATAGTTCCTTCAGCCAACATTTAATGTCCTTAATGTAGCTATTTTTTGTTTTAATTTGTTTGGTATTAAGTGGGAGTTTGTTATATAACTTTACTGCTAAAAATTCTGAACTTCTTTGTCCAAATGAAGAGTTACACTTTGGTATATTAAGTATGTCTGTTTGTTTGGCTCTGGTTTTATGAGCATGTGAGGTGTCTGCCTCTGAATAATTTTTGTGGTGATGTACTAGAATGTTTTTGGCGTAGATTTTCTGTATGCTTGGAACATCAAACTGTTTAAAAATTTCTGTTGTTGACGTCCTTATGAGGACCTTCAGTATGGTCTTTATGATGCAATTCTGAGTTACCTTAAGTTGTTTTATGTGATTAGATGCTGCTGCGCCCCATCCTATTACTCCATATTCTAGTCGAGAGTGGCATAAGGCATAATATACTCTCTTTAAATCCCTCATTGACAAGATGTTACGTAATTTTTTGAAGAAGTAGATGAGTTTTGTTAGCTTTTTTGAGGTAAGATCGATGTGTGAATTCCACTGTAGTTTTTCATCAATTTCAATCCCAAGATATTTAATGCTTTTTGTTTGGGTTAAAGACGGGCAGGAACATTGTGGTAAAGTTTTTTGACATTCATGTAATTTGAGGTTATGCTCATTCATCGGTTGTCCTCGTTTGTTTTTGGAGAAAGATAGATATTTAGTTTTACTAACATTTAATGTAAGGGAGTTTACTTTTAGCCAGTTTTGAAGTACAGCCAGGCCATGTTCCGCCTCCTTGTAGGTTCTTGTCCAATCTTGTTCGTGGAATATAATAACAGTATCATCTGCAAAGCTCATTATGTTTCCATTGATGGGAAGATTCATAAGGTCATTTATATAAATCAGAAATAGTATAGGTCCTAATACGCTTCCCTGGGGGACCTCGAATTTAATTGGTAGAGATTTGCTCTTTCTTTTACCAATTTGTACAATTTGTTCTCTTCCAGTTAAGTAACTTCTAAGTAGATTTAGGGTTGATTCGGTTATTCCATTTTTTTTTAGTTTTAAGTACAGTATTTCATGGTCAATTGTATCGAAAGCTTTTTGAAGATCAATCAAAACCGCTAAGCATTTTTTGCCTTCATCCAGTTTTCTAATAATTGTATTTGTTACATTGGCTATAGCGTCACCCGTACCAAGGTTTTTCCTAAAACCATACTGCGTAGGTGATAATATTTTATTAGTATCCAAAAATGTAAGTACTTGTTTTTTTATTACTTTTTCCAATATTTTCGATAGAGGAGTTAAAATGCTAATTGGTCGATAATTTGATATATCATTTTTGGGACCGTTTTTATATAATGGTATGATCGTAGCAATTTTAAGACAAGCGGGAAAAACACCTTTTGATAATGATAGATTTACAAGGTACGTCAGTGGTTGGATTAACTCATTTCGTAGGTATTTAATTGATTTTCTTGATATCAGTTCATTTCCCGATGAGGTATTTGTTTTTAAGGAGGCTATAATATTTCTTATTTCATCACTTGTTATCTTGACTATATTGAGTCTGTTTTCATGATTTACATTATCAATCCTCATTGTTTTTTCGACAGTAGTAGAGTTTTGTTTAATTTTATTTGCAAGGTTAGAGCCTATATTGCAAAAGTAGTTGTTTATAAAGTCAAGAAGTTTGTCTGGGTGTTTAGTAAAAGATGTGGGAATCTCATCAATGTTTAATTCTTTAATGGTTTTGTCGTTATACGAGGATTTAGTATTTGTAATTTCATTTATGATCTGCCAGAGTTTACGGGAATCATTATTGCATTCATCAATTTTGTTTTTATAGAATGTTTCTTTTGCGTAACGAATTACATTTTTACATGTATTACGATATCTTTTGTAGAATCGTAGAGTATGGACATCATAAGGGTTGATTTTTACTTTTCTGTGCAGTTCATCTCTTTTTCTGATTGAGTTTATAATATTCTGACTGATCCATGGTTTAATGTGAATATTTTTGTGAGATACCTTTTTTTCAGTGGTTTTGGTGTTTGATAGAATACTGTGCTGTATAATTTCTATAAAATAACTCCAAGCAGTATCAGTATCATCTTTTTCCAGAAGGCCGGTCCAGTCATTCATTGTTAACTCTCTTTTTACGTTTTCCCAATTTGTTTCAGACTTTTTTAGGAGCGATTTTGTGTTTTGGTTTACATAAGAATTTTTTTTTGTTATAGATAGAATTATTGTGTAATGGTCTGTCAGCGTGGTAGTATAAATAATGGCTTGAGTTTTTTTATTAGTTTTACTAAAAATATGATCAATGCAAGTTTTGCTATTATTAAATACACGTGTAGGTTCCTCAATTAGGCTTTTATATCCATGGTATGCAAGTGTCTGCATGTAATCATATTTTTTTGGGTGTCCATTTTCAAGTATATCAATATTTATATCACCGATAACAAATACATCATTAGTGTTTTTTAGTAAATTCAGTTCAAAGAATAAGGAGTTTAGAAATGGTTCCAGATTTTTTGTAGATGGAGATCTATAAATTGCGAGTATTGTTGTATCATTGCCGATCGATATCCTTAGACAGTTCGCATTATTAATACTGATCTCTCTGACATCAGCTTCGATATTTTCTTTAATATATTCGATGACACCATCATTTTTGGTATTATTCATAATTGTAGAGTAAGGGACATATTTATCGATTTGTAGGGGATAGTACTTATCAGTTAACCAACATTCAGTAAGAATAATTATATCCCAGTTTAAATTAAAACTTTTTATCAATATTTGTAGTTCGTCAAAGTTTTTATTGATACTTCTAATGTTTTGATGCATTATGTTAAAATTATTTCTTATGGATGATAAGTTTGGTAAGTTAGTTGTTATTGTGTTATCCATTTTTTCAATCTAAATTAATTAAGTTTTTATATTGCTTACTAAATTATTTTCACCATATCATCAAGGTGCTTAATGTAGATAATTTTGTCTTCATGTTTTTTACGTATCATAACTTTACCATGTTTGTACCATACATATTGGTATTTTTTTTCTAAGGCTAATTGTTTTGTTTTCCATAGTATTTCTTTATGATACGGGCTTAGTTCTTCCCCGATGAAGATTTGAGAGGTCGCCAGATCCTTGACTTCTTCATAGTTTATTTCTTTCTTTTTATCCAGGAGGGAATCTCTTTGTCTTTTCTCAGAGAAGGTGACAAGTAGTTTGGATGGAGCTCCATTTCGTCTGTCTGGGACTCGGATGACTTCAGTAATGTCTGTATGTTGTATAGTTATCCCAGCTGCTGCAGCAACTTTCCTTATGATTTCAATAGGTTGTTCTCTTATTTTTTGGGGAATCCCAGCTATTTCTAAAGTATTACATTTTGAAATGGTTTCAATTTCTGCCAGTCTAATTTCAAGTTTTTTTATTGTATTATTTTTTTCATTCGTATCTTTTTTAATATTTTCGAAATCAGTTTGTTTAACTTGGTTTAAATTATTTGTAACATCATTTTTTTTTAGTATTTCATCATATTGAGCACTTATAAATTCAATGCTTTTTGTTGTTTCAGTGGTCTGAGATTCGATTTTGATAAAAATGTCCCTCTTCAAAGTTTCAAATTTTTTATCTATATAGTCGATAATTTTGTCCATACTTATTTTTTCATCAGAAATTTGGTTTTTGCTTCGAGTGCTAGACATCACTAAAATCTTTGTTCAGAAATGCCCCTTATAAAAATTAATTCTGTCAACAATGTTTTATTGAAAATTACTTTTTACGAATTTTATGAAGTTAGCAAGGTTCGCGTAAAACACGTCAATGTCTGTGCATAATCTATTGAAGGTGCTACAGCTTCTTCTTATAAACACATTTTGAAGATAAATAGCATTGCTCTTAGGAATATAAAATATGTCTGGAGATCGAATAACTCTTATTGGACATCTGAAATTAATATTTTGTAATAGGTAAGGGCTATCAATAAAATTGTGGATTATCTTATAAAGCATTATAAGGTCTCTGATATCTCTGCGTTGATCAAGGGTTTTGAGGTTCATAGAGACATAATTTACATCATTTCCCACGAAAATTACGCTATAGAAATAATGCAATCATTAATAAATTTATGATTATGGTAATGGGAAGATTAACAGATAACTTAGATAAAACCTGGAATGGAGTGCTTTACTGCACATACATAAATACCACCCATGCTCTCCATATAAATAAATCTTAATCACCAGCAATCTATGCCAAAAATTTTTGGCAGAAAATCAGTCGGACAGGATGAATCAACCGCAGAGATGAATGATTTCAAATTCAAACGAGATGCTCTTTTCCCAAACTCCTCCCATTTCTTCCTACTGGTCTTTGATCTGCGATGGTCCAGGGCTGCGATTCTCCAATTACGATCAAGAGTTACTCGTTACGCGCCATCTACGAATGTTAAATTATTCGTCGTCTCGACGAACTTCGTCAATGTTTCATTTTTACGTATTTTTCAAGCGTTGAAGAGATGGTTTATTGATTTCACGACTTTTCATTCAGCGATAAAATATCTTACGGAAAAAACATTCCCCAACAAAAAAAACCTACTAATACCTAACCTAACCTAATAAAAAAGACAATAAATAATTATTGTTCAAAAATAGTAAAATGAGACAAAAATAATACAGTCATCCTGCAAAGACAATAAATTATTGTTCAAAAATAGTAAAATGGGACAAAAATTATCGGTAATGGGCGTTTTCACCCCCCGATAAAATATTCTCCGACAAAATATCCTTGGGACAAAACATCCTCTCAAAAAATATTTCTTAAAACTTAACCTAACCTAACTTAACAAAAAATGGTACAAAAATAATACAGACATCCTCTAAGGATAATAAATTATTGTCCAAAAATAGTAAAATGTGGCAAAAATAATACAGATAACAAAAATTTATTGTCTCTCACAAATAGTTCAAAAGGACAAAAATAATACCGATTACAATAATTTATTGTCTTTAGAGAATGTCTGTATTATTTTTGTCCCATTTTATTGTTAGGTAAGATTAGGTTAGGTTAGGTTTTAGTAGATATTTTATAGGGAATGTTTTGTTGGGGATATTTTGTCGCGGGATGAAAAGTCGCGGAACCGATTTTGACATTTATGACGATAACAAATCGGTATCGACTGGTTCGACCCACTCGTTGTTTGAGTGGGATGACTTTTGACATTTGGCGTCTAAAAGTATGTATTTTCGACGAGACTCGAGAATAAAAAAGTCGATCAATGTACATACGAGTACTTTCGATGGTGATTACGAGCGGCCTCGACCGGAGAATTGAGTCCCAGAGAGGAGAGCCGAGACGAAAGAGACAAGACTCAGTATGCCAAGTGTCAGATTGCTGAAGCTGACAGCTCTGAAGGATGAGACACGTAATATGTTATAAGTTTGACGTCACGAGACGTGGGACAACACGACACGCGAGACTAACAAATCGGGGAAATGTGATATTGTATTCTATGGTCTTTAGAGTTTAGAGGAAACGTTTAGTTTGTCTAGAAAATACGCGAGGGTTTTGTTATGTCGTGGTTTAAGCTACAACAAAACATTTATTTTCTTCTCTACCAAGTAGTTAACCTACTAAAATCGTAATTAAAACATTAAAAATTTGAATCTCTATTTCATTTTAATTTTATTTATTTATTTAACGCCCAGAGGGATTTTAAATGTTTGGTAGTACAATTAATTAATGACAGAGGTTTTTTAAACAGATAAATAAATAATTAAAATAAAATTATATTAAAAATGCACACAAATAATAAAAATACAAAAATTAAGCGATTTGATAGGTTTACAAAAATACAGATATGTTGAGGAATAGTTTTGGAATAATGTTTTTACAAGATCCACAAAATTCGCCAAGTTTATGTTAAATATGTCAACATCACCTAAGTACTGATTTCCCATTGTGTGAAATCGTTGTATCGGAGAGTGGGCAATGTAGTTCCGCTTATGAATGCTACAGTAAAATAGTATATTTTGTCGTGTTTTTTATTTATAATTAAAAATGGACGTTCGTAAACAGCATTTACCTTGTATGTGGCTTGACATAATTTATTACCTATATGAACAAATACATTTTATTGTAAGTCACTTTTTTCAATATATTTTTTAATTATTTATATTAGCTCCACACAGGAGATCCTGAGCAAAATATTTCCCCTCACGGCTTGTGTCATCTTTGTAGATGCTGTGTGGAGGGTTTTTTTAAAGAGTAGAAGAAGCGGAAGTACTGCAGGAAAAAGGTATGAGTATGTTTAGGAATCTGGGAGTCAGTGCGACGTATGAATATATTCTTTCCTCTGCGGTGCAAAGCGATGTTCCGAGAGAGTCCTGCTGGAGAGGTCAAAGTCAAAAGGTGTCCCTCGACCAGTCTCTCCCGCCACGATTTTGGTGGGCAGACGCATCCGCTGCCAAGACCTCGAAAAGCCTCACCCCATGAAACCGGGCACCTCTGTTAAGTCACCAAACGTAGCAAACCACTAGGGGTGACCTATGGCAGGGGTTGCCGGTTATCCAATCAATGGATCCCGAGAGACCCTTTGACCTTCAGCTGTTTTCTCTGGACCCACTGTCTTGCACCGCAGCTGGTGGGATGAATTCATACTTTACTCCTGGACACATCTACCCCTAAATTCCTATGCAATCCTCATACCTTTTTCCTTCCCATACTTCCTCCCATATCTTTCCTTAAAAAAACCCTTCTCTTGGAAATAATTTTGCTCAAGGCCTCCTGTATGGGCTTAATGTAATAGAAATATGAATATATATTGAAAAGCAACAAATTGGAGAAGTAAAATATATATTTTTATGATTCTTATACTGAACTGTTTGAATTACTTATTTTCCATTTAAGGGAATAAGTTCTTCGTAAAATAAATACTGCAAAACTCCACTCCGTCTACAGTCCCAGGGGATCTAATGCAGCTTTGATATAATATCCAAGTTATTGCTGACGGAGTCGGAAATGGGGAAATCACTGAGGTAAGACAGGCGCTGATGACGCTATATCCTCAGAAGTTACTCTGGGGAATTGGGGAGATATAAAGGCTTGAAGTTGTTTGATGGAGAAATAATAATAAGGAATAGGAATATAATATATCTTTATTCGCACTCTAGATAGCCTAGATCGTGGATTGTGCCTTTTATTATACAGTGCCTACGTCGATAGCAGTAGACTTTTTTTGTTTCGTTTACGGTGCAAATAATCGAGAAGGACTTTAAGTTTTTTTAAGGAGAGGAAGTTTATTTATTTATTTGTAAAATATAGAGATACAAGTTCTAATTTGTCCAACCGGCCATTTTAGGTTTTGTTTAATCTCCACTTCAAAATTAAAACAAAGTATAAAACGATAGTTAATCACCTAACTAAGAATAATTTAAATTAATTAGACCTATACCTGTACGAAAATAGCTTTATCTTAAACACCTATCATAATGTTTCATTGAAATAATGAAAGAAAATCTTCTCCTGTAAATTTTTCTAATGGTCTGTTGGATAAATACGAACTAAGACGACGATATATACAAAGTTAAATTAAGTCAAGCCAAAAAGGTCTCCTATGTTAAAGTTACATGGAGATGGATTTTCATAGTTCTGGGAAGGAAAAACGTATGAGGGGTAGGTTGGAATTTGGATGTCAATGTGTCCAAAAGTGACGTACGTATGAATCCATCTCTCCCACTGTTGTGCATGGCGATGGATCGAGAGAGTTGAGAGGTAAAAAGGTCTCCCTCAACCAGTGTGTCCAAATTCGGCCAGCTACGTTATAGGTGAACAAACGCATTCGCCGCCAAGATCTAGATAAACCTAACCCCGCGAATCTGGGCACCCCAGCTTAATCTTACGGCGAAAACGCGAGAGTCTCCTCTCTGAGGATTAAAGAGAGCGTCGCCTTCGAGCCTGTCACGTATTGAAAATCAGCTGTAAGAGGACCCAGATTTTTTTCCAAGGTGATGAATGATGAGTCATGTTATTATGGGTACGATCCCGAAACCAAGCAACAGTCAAACCAATGGAAGCTCTCTCTCCTCTTCAGAAAAAGGTTAGGTGAAATCGAAGGTCATTACTTTTTTTCAGAGATGTTGTGCACACAGAGTTTGTTCCTCTAGGTCAAGCAGTTAACTGAAAGTTCTACATGGAGGTACTAAAGAGATTGCGAGAGAGCATCAGGAAAAATTATCGAAAAAGTTCGAATCCTTGGCGCACAGGGAACTGGTTCTTCCACCACGACAACGCACCTGCTCACACCACATTATCTGTGAAGCAGTATTTAAGCAAGCATGGAATGACCCCAATTGTTCACCCGCCCTATTCACCCGACCTGTCTCCCTGTGACTTCTTTCTGCTACCTAAAATGAAAAGAGACTTGAAAAGGAAATGTTTTCATACTGTTGAAGAAGTGAAACAAGAATCACTAGAGGCCATAAAGGACATTCAAATCCGTGAGTTTTAAAATTGTTTTGAATAGTGGAAAAAAGATTGGACAAGTGCATACATTCTGATGGTGAAAACAATATCAAAGGCGACCAAAATTTGGGTTAAAAATATTGAAAAACAAAAAAGGTATAAACAAAGTCCCTCCTCATACCAATAATATATATACCAATACAATACCTTTAACCGCCACCCAAATTGATAATTATATGAAGAGCCGATTTATTTATGCAAACAAGTTTAGTGTTTACTACATTTTACTTTCAGGAACATCTCAAAGAGATCCGAGACCCGATCATCTATCTAAGTTCTACGTTTTACGTGTCTCTGCTCAGACATTATCCCAAACAATAAAACCGATCTACCATTGTTGTTTCACAAAGAACTTCAACGACGGCTAATAAGATTTGGCCTAACCCTCTTTCTTGGTGGAGAGGAGGAATTACAGGAGTTATTATTATTATTGTGAGATGAAATGGAAGGCTTTGATTCGACTAGAGATCTGGGAGGAATAAGGCTTCAGCTTTGGAGTGGGACGATGGAAATCTAATATTTTATTTGTTCAGATTCTATACCGGTGATTTGCAGTAATGCTGTTCGTTAGTAATAAGTCAGTTTCGCTATGTCGTTAACTGGAGAATAGCTTTATTGCGGCTCCCGGGTTAACTTTTTTTGTAATAGGCCTGGGTCGATCGTGATCGACCCGATCAATGATCGATCGGGTCACTTTTTCAAAAAAATTTAGATCATTCTATGATCGATGCGCTTTCAGCTCTGTCAGCCCCCAGCAGATGGCAGAGTTATCCGAAATTTGAACTAAGCTGTCATTTCATTATTAATCTTCAAGTCATCTTCAATTTGAAACAATGCGCGGCATTTATTTAAAACATTTTATCCTTGTTTTGAAATACCGGTAAAATTTCGGAATGACTGTACACGCATTTTTTTGGAAAAATTCTTTTGATTTTTATTAATGACTATACAAATATTTGCATTCGGGGTTACGGACTGCATTTAAAAGTTGAATAACATAAAACAAAATTTACTTTCATCGTTTGGGATGGCAGCTGACATTTATGATTATTTATGCCATTAATTACAACAAAATAAATTAATCCATAAATTACAATTATTTATGTCTGCATTCTATAACATTTTGTATTGAATTTTTGAATGCAGTTTTTTCCATCGCTGTGAATGCAAATTCTTGTATTTTATAAAAAAACAAAGGTGTATCAAAAGGTTTTATTCAATTTGGGAGGCGTGTATGGGTACCGCCGCCCCTGGAACCATTTGTTGGATAACCAATACCTCTTCCATAAGTCACCCCAAGTGATGCGCTACGTTTGGTGACTTAGTAGGTGTGCCCGGGTTCATCGGGTGTAATGTGTTCAGGTCTTGGCGGCAGATGTGCTTGCCCAGCAGATGCGTGGTCGGCTGAAATGGAAGAAGCCAGTTTGCAGAAACCTTATGACCTCTTTGTAGCTGGTCATCCACCGTAGTGGGAGGAATGGATTCATACAACCGTCACTCCTGAACACACTGATCCCTAGATTCCTACCCACGTACTTTTTTCTTTCCCAGTACTTTCTCTACTTCCTTTCCTTATAAAGACCTTCCACACAGCATCCCCAAAGATGACATAGGCCCTTAAAGAAATTATTTTTCTTAGGGCCTCCTGTGTGGGATTAATGTAAAAAAAAATATCTAAAAAAAATCGTGTTAAGAGAAACATAACCGCTAGAAATATTTCGATTCTCATGCCTGCAAAATTTAGCGTTATTTTTAAAATCTAGCGTCTTATTTGCACGGGGCAAGTAAGCGAAAAAGTTGTTTTTATTTGTTTTGTGCATAATTTCACTATTCATTCGATAGCGATGAAACGATTTGGGGAGTTGTTGTGCGCACGTTCGCGGATGTCTCTCTATAAATATACAGGGACGTACCTGACTTACTTTGACCAGTAATTCCTTATGGGTGTTTCCGATGACTTTTACGATAACATTATTAAAAAAAAATTTCAACAAATCAAACCATTTTTTTTAAATGTCATCACTGGTCACTCAACCGGGTAACCAACCAACCCTTAACCCGCCTCCAACTGTCCAACATCTACCATTTTTTATGTAAAAAATAAAATAAACAAAACATCAGAAATGTCACCGGAGACCAAAATTTCAATTAAATTTTGACTCCAAATAATATAAGGAATCACTGGTTAAAGTAAGTCAAGTACGTTTCTTAATATCCTGTATACTGGTGAGCCCTGGCGTTATGAAATTTCAATAAAAATATTGCGATAGGTGGTGGGCGAGTTGTTTGAAAAATGGGTTTTATTTCAAATAATATATGTATTTAGCAGGGAGGGAAAGAGGGAGGGGTTGAATGATTAGGCGGTAGGGGAACAGGAAATAATAATGGGAAAGGACACGCAGGGAGAAACAATTTCTTTATTTAAATGGCGTTGCAAGGCATGCTGGGAACTCGCTAGAGTTAAATAAAATAAACAACACAAAAATAACGCACGACTCAGAATTACATTCTATTTTCACGCGTAACAACTGATTATTTATAAATTATCTCCAATAGATTAAATCACTGTCTGGAATGTACATGTCTCCGACGATTTTAATTAGTTGGGGGTACCCGGCTAGCCAATCACAGTGATGACAATGACTAATGAACGCTCCAACTGTGAATCTGGAAATAATTAAATAGAAGCTCTTATAGTACCACGCGATCTCTGCCTGGGACTAGTATACCGACAACAAGCCACCTGGAGTACGCTTCTACAGTATGGAACCCTCATTGTTCTACATATAAAGCAAATATAGAAAGAATTCAGAAAAAAAAAATGAAATATGTCTCTTATCGTGTGCAAAATGATGAAAACTATGTCCCCGTAAACCTTAAATCTCTTGATGAACGCCGAGATATCAGAGACCTATTAATGCTCTATAAGCTTATTCATAACTTCATTGATAGCCCGTACTTACTACAAAATAATCATTTCAGATGTCCATTAAGAGTTACTCGATCTCCGGACACATTTTATATCCCTAAGAGCAACACAAATTATCATGAAAATGTAATTTTATAATGCCCGTGCCAGACAAAGTGAGCAAAGTCTTCAAAGAAGTGAACACTTCATTGAACTCGTGTCTGGCGCCAGCATAAGAAGAAGCTGTAGCACATCTAACAGATTATGCCCAAATATCGATTTGTTTAACACGACCACTATTGAATGCCACATGTTTAACTACTAACTTAATATTTCATTGATTTCTGTATTTTTATTTTTAATTTTTAGTTCACCATATTTTCTCTCATGTAGTTCGAATTCAAATAAAATCACTTCCTGAAAGATATTATTGATATTTATCAAAATTTTAAATGTAAACTCTTGAAAAATTTCATTTAAAACTTTTTGTAGATTTATGCAAGAAGATGAACTTTATCAGAATTGTTTATATCAGCTATTGTTGTGTATTTTTGAATTATGGTTCTAAATTTCTGTTTGTCGTTATTTTATTGGTCAATTACATATTATTATGAATTTATACAGACTATTTATAACGCTAATAAATAAAATAAAATTAAAAATAAAATTAAAATAAAATACCTTACTGGGCCTTTCTCACAGTCTCGTCTTAGTGAATATTTTTTTTTAATTGTCTTTAAAAAATGTATATTTTTTAAATGGAATATCTTAGTGAGTAAAACCTCAAATTATTATATTCAATAATTAGTAAGTCTTTTAATAAGCCTAGAAAAAAATAAAGTATTAGGTCTTATATGGTTTTATTGTTTATTGAAACAAAATTAATTTTCTTTTATAATAATGAAAAAAAAATATATATATATATTTACGCCCGAATTCACAAAATAACATATGATTTCTCGTTGTTATTTTTGCCATCAATCAATACGCCTGGATTTTTAAAGTGGACCTTATGCCGTCCAGCTAAGGACTACAAACTTGGCACACCCATTTCGTATCAGTTACGCCCCGCTTGCGACGGGGAATAGACGTCAAAGGCTCAGCGTCGCTTGGTTCCGCCGTGAAATCAATTTCAAATTTACGTGTTAATACAATAAAAATGCTTAAAAAAAGGAGTTAATGTTTTTTACAGGCCTTTACGAAACCAACCTGCAAAAAAATTTCTCAAATACGTTTTCCAACCTTTCTAACATATTTTCTCAAGTTTTTTAATACAGAAATATTATTATAAAATAAGTATATCAATTTATCCAACCTTTATTAACCGTTAGTAAATAACAAAATTTGTCCACAAACATACACGAAGAAACACGTGCAAATAATATACGGGACTGAAATGATAAATACCACCAGGGGATTACTGTTTATTAATTCGCTGAGTTAATTCAACAAAGCGTTTAATCGTACGAACTATCATCCGTTTATTGTGTTCACTAATTAACCCAGCTGTTACCACGCGTCAGATTTATATTTAGGAATCAAAAGAGCTTGTTGTTATATTTTATCTGTTATTCTATGTGGAAGGAAGCCTGGACGCTAATGGGCGTTTCACGTTAATCAATAGTTATGATGCTGCTTTTCGTCCAATTTCTGTACGGATCGTCTTTTGAATATGGATTCGATTTGTAATAAACAAAAATTTTAACAAAACAAAAAACGACTTCAAAAAATGCAGTAAAAAATAATTTCGTACGATTAATATTTTTGGAGTCGGTGTCAGCCAAGGTAACTGCATACATAGGTAGTTATAGGTGAGATGTGGAGATCTTGGCTGACACCGACTCCAAAAATAACAATCGTACGAAATTATTTTTTTACTTTTCAATGCTTTTTTTTAAGTCGTTATTTGTTTTATTAAAATTTTTGTTAATTTTTTTTTATTTTTAGTAACGAGCATGCGTAAAGAAGTTTTACTTCAAAAAAGAATCATCGAAATCTGTTGGCGTAATATTGAGTTATTCGTCCATTAGTCGCGCACATACTTATTCCAAATTTAAGACACATATAGTTTTCTCATGGATCCCATATTCAGAACTGGACCAAATTATAATGGGACCACACATCGGTTCACCCAATCGAAAGTTCTGAGGTAACAAATTAAAAAAAAAAAAAACCGTCGAATTGATAACCTCCTCCTTTTCGAAGTCGTTTAGAAAAGGACGTGTTAGTGCTGTAATTTTTAACGATTTAATACGGTTCGACTTTAAATATACCACCCCGACAAAATATCCCCGACTAAATATCCTGTGGACAAAACATCCTCGGACAAAATATCCTACGAACAAAACATCCCCCAACAAAATATCTACTAAAACCTAACCTAAGCTAACCTAACCTAACTAAAATAATACAGACAACGTGTAAAAACAATAAATTATCGTTAAAAAATAGTATAATGGGACAAAAATAATATAGACATCCTGTGAAGACAAAATAGTAAAATGTAAAATAAGGTTAGGTTGGGTTAAGTTTGGTTAGGTTGAGTTGTAGTAGATATTTTTTTGGAGGATGTTTTGACCGTATGATATTATCTTTAAATACCTACCGTTCCAAAATATTATTTCTTCTCTAATGGCTACGTAATTTATTCTCTCGTTGTTAATAGCGCGATTGCCATTTTTAATGCACAGACGCAATGTAGGCATGCTGAATCTGTGGTACAGGTATTTTAATGGAGCCGGCTCTAAGGAGCTAGCATTGATCCTTAGACCACCGGTGCACGTACATGAAATTCGACGTACACGAGCGGAACACCCGTTCACAGTTGATGTTGGCTTCATGCGAACGGGTCGCTTCTTCGACACGTTTGTTGTGTAAGTGGGCTCATATCTACCCGCATGTTTTTTCCTCCATCACATAATCCGGGTCTCTTCAAGACCCGCATTAATAAATCTCTTCCTACAGCCTCACAACGCCGACGAAAGGCGTGGCGTGGCATAGTTCCCCTCTCTTTAGACTGAACGAACAGGGGCTCTCTTGTGAGGTGTTAAATAAAAAAATAAAAAATAAACTTTTTTAAAAAATTCACAGATGATATTATATATTTGTATCTACCAGCGACCAACACTAAAGAGTTTGTTTCATTGATCTATGTTGAATAGTTATGTGGAGAAATAAAAACGTTAATATATTTTTTTACTCTATTCTATTAACTTGTAAATCACAGCGAGGTAAGAATGTAGCTATTGGTTAATCTTAAACTATTCTCTTTCACAGATGGCCACACTGAATAGAAATAGAAAATGGCCACACAGAGTCATAAATATACCCCGGCTGAGACAATAATTGACTCTTTCCGCCTCATTTCATCTCGATTCGTTCATCTCACGTTCTGGATTCTACTAATTTATCTTGATCCTTCACTTTTTTCATTAACATTACCTTTATTTACAGGAAATTCCCTAGAATATGTAATTTTACAATAAATACGAACATTCCCGGGTTACGAATAACCAGACAATATTTGGATGGGTTGTTTCAAAAAATTTGAACAGTTCACCAAATTTTTTTCATTAATTTTTACGCTCTGTGCAATTTCTATTCAAGTTCTATATCATTTCAGTTTTCTGAAGCAACTGGCCTATAATGACGTAGGTAATAATAGTACTTGAGCCATCCGTAACATCCTCAACATAAACGACATTAAGAAAGTGTACTACGCTTTATGTCAATCACAAATAGAGTACGGGATAACTGGATGGGGATCTGCCTTGAGCACTCACATGGACCGACTCAATATAGCCCAAAAAGGAGTACTAAAGACAATTTTGGAATTACCGGTTAGAACTCCGACAGAAGAATTGTTTCATAGCATTCAAGTCTACAACATACAAAAACTTTATGCAAAAAATATTTTATTTAAAATTAAAAAAAAAAACATAACAGAATACTCCACTGTCCAACATAGATACACAACCAGGGCAATAAACCAAAATATTCTAGCTACAGCCAGTTTGAAAACATCTTTTGGACAAAGAAATATGAAATTCAATGCGACAAAACTACACAATGCTCTACCAACTCAAACAAAAAATATAACAGAAATAAATAAATTTAAAACAAAAGTAAAAATATGGTTGAGAGAACAAAGTGAAAATGAACTATCAAACATACTGAAGACCATGTAAAGACAACTGGATACTAAATACAAATGTGGAAAAACTACAGGCCGCCTCAGAACAGGAAACCCTAGTGAGGAGGACTGTGAAAAAAAAATAATTTATAAATGAATTATGTAAAAATTTTGCTACAGATACTAATAAAAAATAAAAAAAAAACTTCACAGAACATGAAAATTAACTTAATGATTTGTTTAATATTTTTTAAACAACCTATCCTAAATATTATAACTCTTTATGGATTAAAACATTGTCCACTTTTTTATTATTGACTTTATAATAATAATAATTTTTGGATGACTTGTTTAGCGCCGTTTATATGAAAAAATCACCTAAAGGGCGCTGACTTTAGTTTCATCTTATGACAGGCATCTTTAGAGTTGGATTTGTAATTTGAATTGGAATTGTAATTAGATGTGGAGAAGGAATTTGCGAAATAAGAATAGGATTTGGAGATGGAAATAGAATCAGAGTTGGGTTTGGAATTGGATTTATATTTGGAATTCGAGTTTGAATTTGGAATTTAGATTTTGGTATTGGAATTCGAGTTGGAATTTGAATTAAATTGGAGGAATTTGAAAGTGAATACGAATATGGAATATCAAATTTATGCCTACAATATATGACATTTTTTCAGACCGATTAAAATTAGAGACCAAAGTCAACATTTTTCGCTTTAAGCGATCGCTATTTTCATATCTATTTTTATATCTACGATTTCAGTTGGCATCACAGCAAACAGCATTGTTCACGTGTTGCTTGCAGTGATGCCAATTGAAATCGTAGATGAAAAAAGCGATCGCTTAAAGCGAAAAATTTTGACTTTGGTCTCTAGTTGGAATCGGGCTGGAAAAATATGTCGTGTGTTGTAGGCTTTAGGGTTGGGCTAGAAATTGGAGTCAAATTTGAGTTTGGAATTGGATTTGAAAATGGAAATAGAACTTCAATTCTAACATGAACTGAGCTTTGAAAATTAGACATAACTGATATTATTTATTTTGAAAACATTCTACATCCATCGTTTTAGTGCAAAAATGTTTTTTGTACAATAATGCAAGCTAGCATTGAGCTGAACCCGCGATGCTTGTGTGGGAACCGGACGCATTTCTCCTCTCAACTACATAAAGTTCTATACAGTCGATGCCGATGCAGCAAATATATTTAAGCTATCCCCATACCAGATTGGCATTTTGAACTGAATTAACTAAAACTATGCTTCCATTGTGGAAACCATATGGCATAGACCAAGTATATCACTCGGTGGAAGGTGGGACCCCTTTAATAATTATGCAAGCGCTAAAAGCATGGCCGAAATGAAAATTATTTGCATTATGAACAAATTATTCCCTAGTAATTGCATTAGACAAAATGTGTCTAGTTTGCTAATGAAAACTAAACATTCTCATAGTATCTACATATTAATTACAATTATTTTGAATAGTTACAATATTTTATGACAATAGCGCACAAAATTTTTAACTACACAAAATCTGGTAGGTCTGTGGATTTTTTAAATAATGGATTATGTTGTGAGGCTGAAGATATTGGAGAATGAAGGAGATGTGGAAGGGGATTTTTATTGCTATTCTAATCTGGTTATTAAATACGGATAAGCCATTTCAAGCAATGTCTAAATTACGTATTATTTTTTTGACATGATTACCGCACAAGAGTCGCAACTGCTTCCGTCTGGAGCCAGTGAGACTACGGCATCCCCAATTGGGGTATGTTGTGAGGCTGAAGGTAGTGGGGAGGGGAAGGAGACAGGGAAGGGGAAGGTTGGGAAGTATCTGGCTATTCAGATCTGGTCACTAAACACGGCTAAAGCCATTTCAAGAAACGTTTCAATTCTGAACGGTGTTCTTACACCAGGGCGATACTGAGAGTATCTTCAACTCTGGAAAGTGCCGCAAATATACTATATATTATTTAAATTGTGAAATAACACAAATTAATCAAATAAAATTTATTTGCCACGCCGGGATTCGATCCCGCAACCTTAGGAATGCGAGTCAGGAGCCTTACCGCTGGACTACGCCGGCCGCCGTGCGGCGGGTAGATACTCTCAGTATTGCACCAGTGCGATACTGAAAGTATCTACCATTTGTTCTGTGGGAATACTTCTCAATAACTATAGGTTTTTGATAACATACTGGTTTTTATGAGTTTACGTATTTACAATAATTATGCTACCAGTCACACGACCTGTCTATACTTGTGGCTAATTGAATCTGGTCGGTAGGCTGGCCAGGATTAGTCTTGACAGCCACCGCCTACCAATCTTAAAAAAATAAACATTTTCATTTTTGTAAAATCAATATCCAATTTTCAAACAACTTTAAAATAAACAGCCAAAGAAAAGAAAACGACATCTAGCGACTTTCCAGTTTCACTTCTAACGCGTGTGAATTGAACACTACGATTTTTTTTCTTTTACTAGGTTTCTGGAAAAGTGCTGGGGATGGTCCCTTTAGTCCCCTGTGAAAAACCACAAGTGCCCATGGGATAGCTGCATTACACCTCCTGACATTGTGCCACTATTTTACTGCCTATATAAAGAGTCGAGTAAGTAATTGCCGGGAGTGCTGCAGGAAAAGACTTCACAGATCGGATTACAAAGCTTCCCTCTAGTGTCGTAAAAACGTACCTATTGGTATCATTTTTATTATGTTTATAATGTTGGTAGCTGAAAAATTAGCAAATTTGTTATAGAAAACCTCCACAATACACGCATCCAGTTTACAGACGTGGCAAGCTTTGTACACTGTCAAACCCTCTGGATAAAATATCAAAATTTACCAATATTGCCAAACCACCATTCAAAATTTTTGCTTGAAATAACTTTAGATGTGTTTAGCGACCAAATTTGAATAGTTAGGTACTTCCCCTACCGTCTTGCCCATCTCCATCCCCTCCCACTACCTTCAGCGTCTCAACATACCCCAATCGGGGATACCATAGTCTCACTGCCTGCAGACTGCAAAAATATAAATAAATAAATGTGTGTATTTTATAGAATAATATTTTCTTTGAGTGAAAACTTCTTTAGCACTGTTGTGATTTCAAACTCGGTGAAACAAACAAGCGATACTACAGAGAGACAAACACAAACATCTATAGGATTTAGCCTGCGAGAGAATGAGATGTAATAATTGGTCTCCTTTTTGTGCGATGCTTCGTAGTCTCCCCACTCTTGTCTACATTAGTTTTCTGAAGGATCCACTTCTGCCGCGTGTGATCTGCACACTTGTATGTTTTTTTATCCTTCTAATAGGTTAAAAATGCATTTTTCATTAATTTGTACGTGGGGGGACCCAAAAGTAATGAGAATTTCTTTATACGAGTAACTTTTTTATTTTTCAATATTTTTACATGAAATTTTGGTCGCCTTTAAAGTGTTCACCTTTCGAATGTATGCACTTATCCAACCCTTTTTTCCACTGTTCAAAACGATGTTGACACCCACTGATTGGAATGTCCTTTATGGCCTCCAGTGATTTTTGTTTCACTTCTTCAAAAGTATGAAAACATTTCACTTGCAAGTCCCTTTTCATCCTAGGGAGCAGAAAGGCGTCACAAGGAGACAGGTCGTGTGAATAGGGCGGGTGAACAATCGGGGTCATTCCATGCTGCTTAAATACTGCTTCACAGACAACACAGTGTGATCAGGTTCGTTGTCCAGGTTGAAGAATCATTCTCCTTGCGCCAGGGATTCGACCTTTTTTTGACGATTTTTCCTGATGCTCTCTCGCAATCTCTTTAGTACCTCCATGTAAAACTATCGGTTGAATGTTTATCTTGAAGGAACAAACTCTGCGTGCACAACATCTTTGCAAAAAACCAATGAGCATTAACTTGATGTTCGATTTCACCTGACTTTTTTTCTGAAGAGGAGAGAGAGCACTCTTCCATTGGCTTGACTTTTACTTGGTTTCGGGATCGTACCAGTAGCACCATGACTCATCACTCATCACCAATAATAACCTTCGAAAAAATCTGGGTTATCTTCCTGCTGATTTTTCAATTCGTGGCAGGCTTGAAGGCGAAGGCTCTCTTTGATCCTCAGAGAGGAGATTTTCGCGTTTTCGCCGAAAAAAGAAATCTTGATTTACTTAAAATCAAACTTTGGACGAACGCGTGGACCCACAGCAACGCAGCTTCGCACACTGACAGAGAAAGAGTTACCGTACAATAGCTGACAACACAAAACCCGTTCCTCCTCCACATTACTTTTTGGTCCCCCTACGTATATTTATGTATTACATTAGTTTATTTAAAAAATCGTCAACTTCTTTTCAAAACGAAATATTAAAATACCTCAAATATGACGGTAACGCTTGCGTGTCATCTTGTAATGGGGAAGAAATTTTCGAACTTGGTTACGGGAAGGTTAAACGAAATATGTGTTTGCAAATAACCTAATTTGCGCTTTCATCGCTTCTCTGGATCCACAGCTGTATAATCCGACGCGGTAGAGACAGGATAATAACAAAGTGGTCGATAATAAAACCACCCACCACCCCCTCCCAAATCCACCGGTGGTAAAGTTGCTACTTTATGTGAATTCCAGCGTCAACAGATTATTATAATCCATTCTGATAGCATTTGCGTACCATTTAAATGAACCGATGATAAAAAAAATATATACGTATAATGTACAGGTATAATAATAATAATAACCTTTATTCAGACAGTAAATTACATTACATTATTTATAAAATTTATAACACTTATCATGCATCGACTCCCTTTCTGTATGTCACTAGTTGACAAAGGCCTCCTCCAACTGTCGCCATTTCTTTCTATAATTGGCTACTCTTGTCCATGTACCACCTGCTATGGCTTTGATGTCGTCAACCCACCATCTAACTAAATGGTCTACCTTGTTTTCTTTTCTTGTCACTTGTGAACCAATTCATGACTAATTTTGACCATTTTTCACTTCCTCTGATTGTGTGGCCTGACCACTTCCACTTTAGCTTTTTTATTGTTTTTATGACATCTTTTGTTCTTGTTGGTCTCTTAATGGATTCAATTTTTATTCTATCGGACTGTCTTTTGAAAAGAAATGACAGAAATAATGAAAAAATAGTGAAACTAGGATAACTATCAAACAGAAACTTCTTGATACCTGTATACTTCCTGTATTTACTTATGGTTGCCAAACTTGGACACTCACAAAAATTCATAATAAGAAACTCGAAACTTGCCAAAACTCCATGGAAAGAAGTATGATAGGGAATAGACTGTCCGATAGAATGTACAGGTATATCTGTACATTATTATACTCGTATACTCTGTAACCTGAGTTTGTAAGTTTTGCGTAAAAATATATAAAATACACTGTCGTTTTGAATTCATTTGCATAAATCGTACTTCCTCCGTGATCGAGTGATAAGCCTCTTGACCAGCAATCAAAATCACTCTGATATAAAATATGAATATGCTCAAATTGTCAGACAGAATGATTTTCACTGACTTGGTTTTTCTTTATAAAATTCTAAATGATTTAGTTGATAGTCCGGTATTGCTTGAATTGATAAGCTTCCGGATACCACTACGTAATACTACAAGTCAAGATATATTTCAGTGCAGAAATTCTGGGACTAACTACCATATGTATTACCCTTTGCCCAGAATACTAATGGAGGGAAACAATTATACCAAGTCAGTGGAAATCTTCAATTTATCTTTAAGCAAATATAAAATATTGTTACTGAGGCAGTTCAGTTATGTACAATAAATACTCTATATTTGTTACCATTCATATTTAAAAGCCCCGAAAAAGGGCGTTAATCAATAAATAAATAAATCAAAACCTACCCCAATTGGGAATGCCATAATCACACTAGTTCCAATGTTGGGAACAGTTGGGACTCCTGTGCGGTATTAACATTAATATACCAACGTCGTGAAATAAATTTTAATGTGTAATACATATATAGAAGCCAGCTTTGGAGATATTTTAAATTCCGAACAACTGCATGAAAAAGGTCTCTTTAATTTCGTTTTTGATTTAACTATTCTTTTGACACTATTTCGTGATATCGTTTATCCGTTCTCTATATAATATTTGCACACAAAATTTTGACAAATAAGGTTTTTATATTATTATACTAAACTCGAAAACAAAATTCCACTCTCATTCGAAAATCCCCAAAAAACATTATAACATTTAAATCTCAAATAAAAAGCAAGATATAAAATATAGGGCTATCAGAAATAGAAAATACATCTACTGACTTCAAATACCGACTGAAACTGAAAAACAAGACTGCACTAAAAATCAGTACATAAAATTTATTTAAAATTAATTTATGTAATTCAATCATTGAAGAAAATATTAGCGAATCGACGAAATTGAACCCAGGACGTTAGCTTTGCCTGCTAAACAACTGAGCTATCCCTATCCCCTTCGATCATATTTAACTGTATCGTACCGTATTCGCATATTTTTATTGGATACTTCTTTATGCTAGATTCTTCTAAATGTACTAAAAATATGCAATCTAGAGAGTGTCTTGGATAATAAATATATCCATTTTTATTTAAGTGCGACATCTATTGACTTTTCTGTGATGAATATTTTTTTTTTGGAATAACTTAATGAGTAAAACCTCAAATTTTATAATTGAATATTGTCTTCAATGATTTAATATAAAAATTTGTGATTTTAATTATTTAGCTTATCCAAAAAAAATAAAAATATTCATAGTATTAAATTTTAACATGTAAATAAAATCCTTAGCACGGGAATTTCTGCTGAGGATATCATTATATCTACTACATAGTTACAAAAAAAGTATCTAATAAATTCATTATTATTAAAAAGCATGCTAATAAATAATGTATTAAGTATTATTTAAAAAATCAGAGCGTGTAATTCACACGCGGTAGAAGTGAAACTAGAATTCGCTAGATGTCGCTTTCTTTTCTTTTGCCTGTTTATTTTAAAATGATTTGAATATTGGATATTGATTTCACAAAAATAAAAATGTTTTTTTTTTGGATTTCATAGGATTCGAACCTCCGTTCGCTTGATACTACTCCGGTCGCTAATACTAGTCAGGCGCCATGCCCACTGCGCTATGGTAGGCACGCGCCGAAGTGCGAATTTACCGCATTATATTAGAACCGACGAACGCCAAATAATAAATTTGTGACGCATTTCCGTTTCATCCGAATTTTAAATCACTCACGTCGCTAAAGAAGTTTCACTTCAAAAGTATGCTAATAAATTAATTATTATTATATGCCAAAACATTAATCTATCTAAAATAGATAACTATGCAGAGTTTAAAAAATGTTAACTAACTAACCATCACGTCGTTTCCCCGCAGGGGTAGGCCGAGATGACGGACCGCCAAACAACTCGATCTTGGCACACATTCCTTGCCTCATTTACATTCATACATCGTCTCATACATGCTCTTCCATTATTCTGACTCTTCATTTGGCCCGACTCAAGTATCTGATTCACTTGGTCGTGCCATGTCTTCCTCGGGCGTCCCCGACTTCTTCTACCATTAACATTTGCGTCATATATATTATCCTTACACTCCTTTCCTCGTTCATTCGCTCTACATGCCCAAACCATCTGAGCGTCCCTTTCTTAATCTTTCTCATCACGCTTATATCAGCCTTGCATTCTTCGCGGATCTCCACATTTCTCACACGGCTGACGGCTAACTTCGCTTCTTTGTACAGTTTTTTGTTGGCGCCAACGGCGTTTAGTCCTCCATTAATAGAGTTGCCTGCATTTACCCTTCTTTCGATATCTCTATCAGCCTTCCCATCTCTCGTAATATTTCCCCAAGTACACAAACTCACCCCCCTGCTAATGAACTAGGAAACAATAATTAAAAATGCCATTTAGTAAATGATTAAATTTTATTTTATGTTTTTAATAATAATACATTGGGTAGGTACTTTGTCCGAATACAATAACGCAGTCCTTTTGACACAGATATGTTTATTGATACATGAATAGTTCAGTACTAACTGTTCGTTTGTCACGAATATTTGAATTGGATTATTTATCAAAGGACATTTCAATGTGTTGCACGGAATGTTGTGTTTTATTGCAACATCATGTTGAAGCAGTGTAAAGGGAAGCGCGAATACTCACTGATGTAAGAATATTATTCGGGATATATTATTTGCAACATTTTTTGCATGACAAATTTCGAAATTATCAGCTGAATTCATATTTAAAAGCTTTTTAACAATAATAATAAAAATAAAAACATCAATAGATTTTTTTTACAAAATACATTTTTTTCTTTTATTATTGATTCTATTGACGAAAAGGTCACTGCTCAGCTACAATTCAGAATTTCTCCTGAAAAGCAGCTGGTTTTCAGCAGTGACTCCACAATCTCTTCTGATTTTATCAATAGTTTTAATCGTTTTCGCTAGTTATTAGATAAACTATCGCTAAAAGTGTGTTGTTGATGTGTATCGTGTGCTCAAAGTAAACTCACTTTACTGAATTTAATTTATTTTTAATTTTTTAGTCAAAAATGCACATCGTAAAGGACACATACGGAAAAAATTACATTTTTAACTCATCTTTGGATATCTCGTCTTTTAGCATTTCAAATTTCGGTTATCGATATAAGTACTTGAATTTGTTCAAATCACCTGTAGGTATAAAGTTATGCCATTGTGACATTGGTAAGAACATAATTTGGCATATTTTTCAGATGGTCCAAATATTATAACATTTAATTATAAAATATATTTAATAATTAATAATTAAATATATTTAAATCTCAAATAAAAAGCTGGATACTAAATATAGGGAGAACAGAAATAGAAAATATACTGATATCAAATACAGACTAAAACCGAATCTACTGAACTGAATTATAAGAAAAACACGATTTTATTTAATGTTTGATTATTTATTATTTTTAATTAGTAAACAAATGTTTAATTATTTAAAAAAAATACTACATGATACCTATATGTTTATAACTAATTCATATTAATTTCTTATAATTAAATTATAATATGTAAATGAAATCCTCAGCACGGGAAATCCCAGTGAGGATATCATTATCTTTAGATGTTTGTAAAGAAGGAAGACAATAAATCATTATTTTCGGTGCTCCAGATTTTATGTCCGGGTTAAATCTTTCCCAAATGAAAGACTAAACCCTTCCACACACTTTTCCACAAATGAATATCTAGTAAATTCACGCAATGTAAGTGCACTATATAAGTATAATAAATACAAAACAATACAAGAACAATTCGTCAATCCACCAGAAATATAATGGGAAAATATTTCACCGACTCCAGATATTTTCATATCAGAGGGTTCGGCTCTGATGAAATCCTAACTGGTCCGATAAATCCTACTGATCCCTCAATATAAATATTTTAAAAATCTTTCGTAATCCTACATGTATTTAAAATGACCGACTTTTGCATTTTTATGTACAAATTTTTGATAAATCTAATACGCCTAAATTTTGAATGAGAGAGCTAGGTATAATGCCAGTAGCCGAAATAACAAATGGTAATATTTTTATAGTCTGAGAATGCCAAATTCTTTTAATCTCATTTCCTAAATTTGTATATTTTCTAATTTTTTCAGAAACAGTTTTCTGAATGTTAATATTATTATTATTATTATTTCCGCTTTTCAATAAAATGCAAATAAATGGAATATTTCTGAATATTCCTATCCAAAAACTAAAAACTTTTATTGATAGGTGATGAGATATCTCTTACATTTAATACATAATAATATATAATTTTTTAAATGTAATAATTTTGGGTACTAACACAATAAAGTTTTAAAAACGCCCCACAGAAAAATGGATTATGAACGTTATTATTACCTCACTTTTTGTCGTTCCATGTGAAAATAATTAATAAAAAATTTATAAAATTTAAAAAAAAATAGCTATTTAAAACTTTTGTTTATAAACGTGTAGATACTTTTATTTTTTGGTTGTTTTTTTTTTGATTTTAATATATAGCGTGGTTTTTTGTTTTTATAAAACTGTTAAGAACTTATTTCTCACTGTGATGGTAAGGGAGTTACAGCGATTTATATGAGACCTATATGAGCTGGGACAAATTAGGTATCCAGTGATTAAACGGGTTCTTCGAAATGCTAAACGTGACATAAAAATAAAATAAAAGATAGCTAAACTTCATTTCTTTTTTTAAATCAGGTAAATTTTTGAAGACACGACGTGCCAAAATGAACGAAGTATCCGTGACTAAGAAGATTCGTTATTTTCGTTATACGAATCTTTTTCTGGTTTAATAATGTCAAATTGCTTGGAAACAATCATAAAATGAACGATTTACGGGCTCGCCATATTTAATTCAGAATTTATTAATAATGGCTTGAAAAACAAATAAATTGTATTACGAAATTCCTTCCAATGTGTCTGTAGAATATTTTATTCAATGGGAAATACTCATGCTGCCATGGAGATGCATATTTTGAAACCATATATTATTCAGTTAATTAATTGAGGCATGAATCCGATAATTCAACATTCGATTTTTTTTATTTTTTTTTTTTTTTATTTATTTATTTATATATGTATATTTTTTTTTATCACAAACAAGTCCTGCTAAGCCAATTCAATTGGCTTGTCAGCAGGTGCTTATAATTAAGTTACATATACATTTTAAATTTTATAATTTTACATCTTATATCTACAAATTCAACATTATTCATACAAATCAATCTAAGTATAAATATTTTTTTTCCGATAGCCAATTTTTCAGCATATATTTAACCTTATTCATAGAATTACATTGCTTTATAGTATCAGGTAATAAATTAAATATTTTCGGTATGTTGTATTCAAACGTTCTCTGTCCGTACTTATTATTAAATTTCGGAACTATTAACCCGTCGTTGCGCGTGAATCTAGTGCTGTATTTATGTTCTAATTTCTCTTTATGCTGCTGGGTAAATATATACTGAATTATAATTTTGTGCCATAGTATTGCCTTAACAGGTAAAATTTTAGCACTCTGATACAGTAATGGTGTATCATGTCTCTGTTTGAAAATATTCGGAACAACTAATAATTTTACAATTGCGTTTTGTACAACTTGGACTTGTTTCAGATTTGTTACAGAAGTATTTCCCCATATTGTTAATCCATATCTTATAATGGATTCTGCCAGTGACATATAAATTATTTTTAGTGTTTCAATGGGTAAGAAAAATTTCAATGTGTACATTCTCCCAGCAATTGATCTGAGTCTTTTACAGGTTTTTTTAATATGTTTATCCCATTTAAAAAAACAATCTACGGTAACACCAAGATACACATATTCCGTAACTAATTCTAAACTTTCACATTTTCAATTAGTTGGAATATTTTTATGGATGCAATCAAAATTATGAGAAATAATATTAGGATTAAATTGGAATTTGGCATTAGGTGATCTTATATGCATTACTTTGGTTTTTTTGGCATTAATTAATAATCCTGCATCATGAGACCATTTACAAAGTTGATTAAAGTCAATTTGCATGAGTTCAATTGCAGTTTTTAGATCTTTATGTGATATGACCAATGCTGTATCATCTGCAAATACAAAATGTTTTACAAAAGAGAAAAGTTTTTTCATTATAGTTACATAGATTATATACAGTGTAGGTCCCAATATGGAACCTTGTGGAACTCCTGCAGATACATTTTTTGTTTTACTAAAAGTATTATTTATTTTGGTACATATTTTTCTATTTCTAAGATAATCTTTAAATAAATTTAACACATTTCCTCTTATTCCAATTTTTTCTAGAGTTTTTAGCAGTTTTTTTGAGTTAATTGTGTCAAAAGCTTTAGAGTTATCGATAAATAAAACAATGACATGTAATTTATTATTTAATTGATTATTTATGTAATTGTAAAACTCTTGTAGTAGTTTTTCAGTATTTTTTTTTCTTTGGAAGCCATATTGATTTGGGTCTATGATAGCGAATTTTTCAATGTAATTATTTAATTTATTTGATAAAAATTTTTCGAGAATTTTTTCTAATGCTGGTAGTATACTAATAGGCCTATAATTTCCTAGTTCAATGTGTTTTCCACCTTTAAATATTGGTCTAGTAATACTACATTTAAACTCTTGTGGAATTTTTGCTTGCTTTATTATCATATTGATTAAATAAGTAATTATTGGCCCAAGGGTTTTTATATTTCTTTTTAAATCAAACATTCTTATATTGTCAATACCTGTGCTTTTAGAGTTTTTCATTTTTTTAACAATGTTTTCAATATCAGTTATAGTAGCTCTTGGTATATATAAACTGTGAGGTAGTTCTTCCAGTACTATATTAGTAGCTTTGTGATTGCATTTATGTAACATGTTGCTGATGCTATCCGAGAAGTAATTCACAAAATCATTTGAGACAGAATCCTCAGTTCTATCTTTTAACATATATCGTGTTATAGTTTCATCACAATCGTTTTTGGGTTTACGTCCTAAGATATTATTTATCTCGTCCCAGGTTTTTTTAGTATCATTAAAACAGTTTTTAAATTTATTATTATAGTAGTTAGTTTTATCTTTATTTATAAGTTTATTGACAAGGTTACGAGTTTTTTGTATTCTGTTTCATATGTTTTGTTTGTTGGTGTACTTTTCCATTTTTTATAAAGTTTATCCCTTTTATTTATATGACATAATAATTCACTGCTTATCCATTCATTTATTGCATAAGGTCGTGTTTTCGGTTTTTGCACTATCGTTTTAGAACTACTCTTGTAAAATTTGTTAAATAAAGTTTTTATTTTTTCATATAATGAAATACAATCCTTCTCTTCTATAAGTTTACTCCAGTTATAATCTCTGATATATCTATCAATAGCCTTTTGTGAAATGATTTGAATATACTTATTTGCAAGGTCTACCTGACGTTTATGAGATCTTATATTAATAGCAGTAATAAAATGATCGGCGATATTATTTTCACAGACGCAAGCAGTTATTTGCTTGCCTCTAAATTTGGCAAATATATGGTCAATACACGTACGAGTAATTTGTCCATTTAATACAGCTTCTCTGGTTACTACATTGATGCATTTAGTTAAATAATTCGATTTAAAATATTATTCGATTCACTCAAGGGTACCCGTGTACTCAATTCATTCACAAAGCATAAAACTGTTGTTGCATACTAAATACGAGTATGTACTATAATTTTTTTTCGAAGCAATTAAGATTCCTTCATGCTCGGTGTAGGTGAATTCGATTCAAATTATTATTTGATTCGCTCATGTGAACTATTCTCATAATTCTTTCACCATGAACGATTTTTTTTACATTAACTCCACACAGGAGGCCCTGAGGAAAATAATTTCCCTCAGGGTCTATGTCATCTGAGATGCTGTGTGGATGGTCTTTTTGAGGAGAGGAAGGAATGAACATTGGTCTTGAAGATACCCATGCTGTAGGAAGGAAGAAACACAGAGGCTGGCAAATACCTAATTGTAATGGAAATATTTTTTATAGTCCAAAGCAAACATATGTATTATGAATTATGACTGATTCATGTTGCAAAGTACGTGAGATCGACTCAATTTTTTATTCGATTATTTCATGTGCACCTATTTTAATAATTCGGTCTTCAAGAACCAATTCATTGTAATGACTACATTTTGTATAGACTGTATTTAGATATGACTGATTCACGTAGCGAAGTATATAAGATTGATTCAAATCTTCCGAATTCGATCACTATGAATAAATCATCGTAACTTTATAGTCCGAAACAAACACATATTTGGACTGATTCACGTTGCGAAGTAGGTAAGATTGATTCAAATTATAAGTTGATTCACGCATGTGCAAAAAACCGAAACTAACTATAACGCCATTTCCCCATAGGGGTAGGCAGAGAGGACAGGCCGCCAAACAACTCGGTATTGGCACACACTTCATCATTTGCATTCGCACATTGTCTCGTACATGCTCTTCTATTATTTTGACTCTTGAAATGGCTCGACTCAAGTGTCTGATTTACTTGGTCATACAACATCATCCTCGGACGTCCCTGACTTGTTTTTTATATTGGCGTCAAATCCAAATTTAGGACTCTTAAGACTTGTGTGTATAGTTAATTAAATTAATGAAATGAGATCCCTGAGGCGTATGTGTGGTAAAACAATGTATGATCGTATGAGAAATGTGGATATCTGCAAAGAATGTAAGGCTGATGTAAGCATAATGAGTAAGATTAAGAAAGGGACCCTCAGATGGTTTGGGCATGTAGAGCAAATGAACGAAGAAAGTAGTGTAAGAAGAATACACTACGTAAATGTGAATGGTAGAAGAAGTCGAGGACGCCCGAGGAAGACAAGGCACGATCAAGTGAATCAGATACTTGAGTCGGGCTATGTCAAAAGTCAGAATAATAGAAGAGAATGTATGAGACGATGAATGAATAAGAGTGAGGCAAATAGTGTTTGCCAAGACCAAGTTGTTTGGCGGTCCGTTCTCTCTGCCCACCCCTGCGGAGAAACGGCGTGATGGTTAGTTAGTTAGTTACTTCAAATAATAATAATTATAATAATTTTATAAATTGTATATAATATACAGCACGGCGATCCATTCTATTTTCAACATTCGCAATTTCAAGAAACACATTCAAAGCAAAGCCATTATCTTGTAAGAAATGTCAACAAATATACCAACCGAAAATAGCCGTGTGTCGCAATCAACAAAATCCTCTTCCAGTTTGAACAAGTGCCTTAAATTAAATTCTTCGTACATTTCCAACAGACGAGCATGGATCAGTAAAACGTTTACCGTTTCGTAATTACAATAATTTACGGAACATTTAGGAAGTTTGACAGAACGGATTAAAGAATGAAAAATATTCTTTTTAACAATGTGGCTATTTTTGATATTCTTTGAATACTTTTCTTGTTGGCGTCAGACCTCTATCCGCCCACGAAACAATACAATATTCATAGCAAATATAAAAACATAACAAATAGTGTCAAACGTTATAAAATTCGAAAGTGTAACAATATAATTAAATAAAAATCAAAATTTTAACGGTTAACAAAATTAATTAAGACGAAATGATACCCTAAAATATGTATGTATATTCAGAATCTTAACGACTTAAGTAAAGAAGCGGTGTACCTGTACCTATACAAATTGCGACTCGCGACCCGTGTGTAGGACGGACCAACTGTCGAATTTGCCCTATCAAAGAAAAGAAGAAGAAGAAAATAATGTGGGAATCTTAACGACGTAAGTGAAGAAAGCGTGTAAACAAATATGCGCCCGCGGCACGGCGTATTGGACGAACGTACGGTCGATTTCACCCTAGCCGGCCTGGAGATTCGTCCTTTCCGCCAAGTTCAGTTTAATTAATTCTGAAGAACGTGTTACTAATATTTAAGATGTTTCTAATACCTCCCAAAGCTATTAATACATCGTCTAGAAAAATAAAATCTGGTGCTCACCGCTAACTTTATAATTGAAAACGGGTTATAAAGTTTTAAAAACCATGTGCCGTAAAATATATTATGGAAAGGTATTGTTTTTATAAATCTTCAATGTGAAGAACTTACAAAAGATATTATAGTTACAAATTCACCGGAAATTATTAAAATGTGAGTTATGAGCAAACAAAAATTATTAGGGTTGTGTAACGCCTTAAATTAATTAATTAAATCGTAAAAACTTTAACAATAACTTTATCGATATAAAATCATCGGAAGTATCGGTCTACCGATCCGATATCGTAAAGTTATCGATTTCACCTAAAGAGCTGTTCGGACACGCCATGTATTTTAGTCGATTGGAGAGTATAATAGTAACTAAACGCGTCCGAACACCATAATTTTAGTAGATCGGATTAGTCAGCCCTTTAGTAGATTCAATATATTTATTTTATATTTTTTGGGCGTGTAAGGACCCCCTTCACATGTCCCTGCGCACTGTCATGCACAAGCCCGCCATTTTAGCGGAGTCCATTTGTAGATGCGCGGAATTCTTGTGGCATTGGAGCGAAGATGCTTCTCTAAAATTATTTATTTAGCTGTTTTTTATCTCTTTTCGTGTCTATATTTTATTTATTTTCATCTTACTAATTTATTCTTCCGCCTCTTATAAAAAATCATAAAATGGGCATTAAAATCAGTTTAACTATCGTGGAAGTCGAGGACGCCCACGAAAGACATGGCACGACCAAGTGAATCAGTTGAATCAGTCAGAATAATAAACGAGTCAATAAACTTCCGGGTTGCCGGCAATTAAAAGACAATAAAAAAATAGAAGAGCATGTATGAGACGTTATATGAATGTAAACGAGGCATGAAATGTGTGCTAAGACCGAGTTGTTTGGCAGTCCGTCCTCTCTGCCTACCCCTGCGGGAAAACGGCGCGCGTGATGGTCAGTTAGTTAATTATGTTCATTTTCCAAAGCGCCACTTAGTAATGTACTCTCTTCTTGATTGCTTTCGGCGAGTCAAGTAGCAAGTATATGTACTTCTTACTTGACTTACTACTTGTTCAATACGAACAATCCATAGAAGTATGGATTTTATCATAGTTCCATGGATATCACCGTGCCAGAACTACCGGTCGGTCTATAATACCATTAACAATTTTCAAAATCCTTATCTGTAAATTTTATAAAAACAAAATTGAAAACCAACATATTTTGCTATTGTTTTTAGAGCATGTTTATCCCGTTTTAATTTGCCCTTTCTAACATTACCTGCTATTCCCTGAATCGACTAATTTAAAGTAGGTAAATTATTAACGACCAGAACCATTCCGCGTACCAATATCGAGTCTGTTCCCAGAAATCTCAATTAAACCGACCTAACTTGAAGTAATGAGAACGGGCCCATCGATTTGTCGGCTCATTTGTTCACTAGCCATTTGGAAATGATTGCTAATTACTTCTTATTAAATTTAATTATGAAATCATTGGAAAAAATTAATATTGAGAGGGGTTAGCATATTATGGTCATTTTTCGAAATAGGTTCTTAATTTTTAGGTAGAAGAATTTCTTAATTTTTCTTAACGATTATTTGATGAGCATCAAATAAAAGATCAGCGCCTTTTTGAAATTTTGGTATTTGAATGGTTAACGGAATCTCGGCCCGCTTCACAGTTTGATTAAAATGTGATCAGTTTTCAAATTTAACGGATACGCTGTTATGTTTAGCAACATGTGGTGGAGGGGTAAGGCTCTCGACAACCAATCCAAAGGTCGCGGGTTTAAATTCCGGTGTGCGTATATAAATTTCATTTGTATAATTTGTATCTATTAATTTACAATTAATTAAATTAAAAAATAAATATTTGCGGCACGTTCCAGAGTGGAAGATACTCTCAGTATCGTCCTGGTGTAAAACCACCATTCAGAATTGAAACATTGCGTTCAATGGTTTTAGCTGTGTTTGGTGACCAGATCTGAATAGCAAGGTTCTTCCCCAATTTCGTCCACCAAATCTCCTTTTCGTCTCCTCTCCACTACTTTCAGCCTCACAACATATCCCCGATTGAGGATGCCATAGTCTCACTGGCTCCAGGCGGGAGCAGTTGAGATTTTTTAACATTATTCGAATGAAAAAAACATAAACATAAAAAAACTTCTCGCAATCGTCTAGAGCCAGTGGGACTATGGCATCCCCGATAGGGCGGCTGAAGTTAGTGGAGAGGGAATGAGAGAGATATTTCCTGGTTGGTTTACACACGTCTAAAACCATTCAGGCAAGTATTCAATTCTCTAGTGTAGTCTTTCACCAGGCTGATACAAATCTAACAACCTAGCAAGCCAAGTGGTTCGCCACGTTTGTTGTCTTGGCAGGAGTGCCCGGGTTCATGGTGTGATGTTTGTCTGGGTCTTGGCGGCGGATGCATCTGTTTGGCAGGTCGGATCGAGAGCGATTGGTTTAGGGAGACCTTTTGACTTCTACAAGACTATCTCTACCCACTGCCTTGCACAACAGTGGGAGGGATGGAGTCATTCGTCCGCCACTCTCGGAAATTCAGATTCCTGCTTTATATATACCTTCTTCCTTCCCGGAACTTCCTTTTCTTTCTTTTATAAAAAGACCCTCCACACAGCATTACCGAATATTAAATAGGCCCAGAAGGGAATTATTATTTTTCTCAGGGCCTCCTGTAAAGGCAAAGCAAAGTTAATTATAATTACGTACATTGATGCTAATGCGATATATTTAAATTACTAGCTTTTGCCCACGGCTTCGCTCGCATAGTATTAGTGGGAAATTACTGGCATAATTGTTATTATTCTTGATATTTTGTCTTATAGAAAATAATTATTTTTGAATAGAAAATTTCAAAATTTGAGAATGACATTTCGCAAATAAAAATTCTATTTTAGAAGATATTTGAATTATAGAAATAGAAATTTGTTTTAAGTACCTACTTCCTTTATTAGTATTTTATTCAAATTTGAATCCAGAGTAACCTAAAAAAATAATAAAATGACGGTCCACTTCAAACGCTATGCTTTATAGCAACGTTATGCTTTTTGTTCGGAGAATAAACATTTTTAGCACGGACGTACAAAATATATGGACATGCCCTTACGTGTTAAAAAACGTGTTATTTCCCCCTCCCATTGGAACCATTTTTCGGAACCGGCTGGGCGTGTCCGGACCAGTGTCGTGCTCTCATCGTACATTTTACGCGCGGACGCTGTATGTCTATGAAACACATACTTAGACATCGAGATACATAGCGACGCGAAACACAAAGCCGCTGTTTACTGGGTTAAGTAAATCATGAAACATTTGTAAAAGTGTATACGGTAACAAAATATTCCACTATGAAAATACTCTGAACCTTACTTAGCGAATTTGGATTTTACACATCTGTTCATACCGTGGCATGCAATTCGCGCTCCCATATAAAAAGGTCTATTCATTCAAAAGCAGATTTTACTATCAAGAACTAAATAGTGATATTATAGTGCGAGGTGCCTATATACTGTTAGGTTGATTTATTGGCGAATCACAAGTCTCTTTCCTCTCTTCGCCCCGCCATAGTTGGTTTTTACCCCTCATCTGTAAGTTCTCGTCTAGTTATTTGTATGTCTATGATTTTTAGTGATATGTAGATATTAACCCAATAGCTGCGATGCCAAAAAAGTACTCTTTTTAATCACAACAAAGCACTCTTTTTAAGCCTAAAATTTAAAAAAAAACAGTGTTTCCAAGATAACAATTTGTTTGACGTTTGTAATAACTTGATTTTGTTAGGGACAGAAAACGTATGATACATAATTTCATAACGCCACAGCTCATTCATAACGCCAGAGCTTACCAATATATAAAGCCGTTGTTACTCGCAAATAATGTAGCTTTCGATTAGTGAAAGAATTTTTAAATTCCATTCGATATTTATTGCGTGAAAGAGTAAGGACCATCCATACAAACTTTCGCATTTATAATATTAGTAAGATTGCAGTACGTTAGCTCGAGGTAGTGGTAAAACCCAAATTAACCAACCGGGCATATTTACAAAACAGATGTCATTAAATTAGTCATTACCTACTGCACTTGAAAATGTCACTAATTGTATATTTATATGAATTTAATTAAGTATTGAGGTTAGAAGACTTCCTATGATTGCAAATATGTAATTAACGTATTGATCGTTCAGTTGATTAGTCAGACATCTCCAAATACTGATTCTTGAGATATTAAGGAAAGCAATATTCAAATTCTAAAAAAAATAAAAATGTATATTTCTTTGTTGATCCGTTATGCGTTCCTAAACCATTCATCCGATTGCGATGAAACTTTGGTGGTATGATGTGCGCATTCCCGCGGTGGGTTATATATATAAAAGTGAGCTCTAGCATTATGAAATTATTTCCAATACTATTCATCGTAACATTTGTTTATTAAAATCACAGTGCGATGAAACTAAGGAGAGTTGTTGTGCGCACGCTCGCAAAGGTGTGTATATATTGGTGAGCTCCGGCGTTATAAATTTGAATTAAATTTTTTATTAAAATTTTGCAATAGATGGCACGCGAGTTCATTGAAAAATGTGTGTGTTTCATATAGTTGAGTAGCTGGGAGGAAAGACGAGAGGGGATAAAAAGTGTCGAAAAGCCCTTTTTTCCGAAATCTGAAATAAATGATAGTAAGCGACCTTTTCAAAGCTGTCTTAAAATTTACTGCAGACCCGGCCACACGTTGTTGTGGCTAATGAAACACAACACCATGCCATTACCCAACCTTTATAACCAACGCCATCTGTTAAATCAAATCCACACCGCCCGTTTGCCAGCCCGCTGCCTGCTGCCGCTTGGCCAGATATATTATATATTTCAAGAAATTTACACAAAACCTTCACAAATTATATACGTTTAAACCTTACTCATGAATCACTCTATCTATTGGTGAAACCCGCATGAAAATCCGTAGTTTAAAAGACCAAAGCGCACAAACAGCGGGAGCGACTTCATTTTATACTATGTAAAGATGGCTTTTCAAAACTAGTCAAAATCATATTATGTAGAAAAAAATATGTTTAGGGTATAACATTAATTTCTTAGTTTAAAATACCATAAAATTGAGACTTGAAACGCGATTATTTCAGGCATATGATATATGAAGAAAAAGAAGACTATAGTCTTGAAATCTTTTTCTTCTTTTGCTATCTATATTAAATCTAAACAAACAAGGTATAAAGTAAACCACTACGAGTTTTTTGATCGCGAGTTCAAATCCGCCCACGAGCAATAACATTTTGTTTATTCAATTTTTATAAGAAAAACTTTCTTTTTATAACTTTTTTTGAAGGTTATTCCCATCAGTGAAATATATCATATTAGAATAAGCTAACAATAATAATCTAAACGAAAATATGAAAGAGAACAAGACACAGAAAAACAGAAAAAAGACAGACCTCTCGTCCCGGTTAGACGGAGAGGTCTGGGTTAGAGTCCCAGTTGCGACCATTGTCTTTTTTCTGTTTTCTGTGTCTTGTTCTCTTTCGTATTTTCGTTTAGATTATTATTGTTAACTCATTCTAATATGACATTTTGCTCAATTAATTTATGTTATTTCACAATACTAGTTACTATCCATACTTGCGGTATGTTCCAGAATTGAAAATACGAAATATGTATGAAATGGCTTTAACCGTATTTGGTGACCAGATCCGAAAAGCCAGGGAGGTATTTCCAGATCTTCCTCTTCACCGTCTACCCCTACCCAGTACATTCATATTCATAACATACCCCAATTGGGGATACCATAGTTTCACTGACTCCAAACAGTTGGGACTCTTGTGCGGTATTCGCTTTAAAAAAGTGCCTACTTAATTTCACGCGAAATAAGAAATAAAATATCGTAATTCAGAAACACAAACACGCCCACCACATATTTATAACAGTTTTATATCTTCAGTGGTACCTACTGTCTACAACGAACTGCTCTTTCCATAGAATCCTTATAAATACACTGGTGTTCACTGGATTCTGGAATCGAATTTGCTCCGGTAAAAAAATAACTGTAAAAATTCTTCGAAAATGTAGGTAGGCGCTTTATAATAATTTGTTTATGGTACAGGTAGCCGATAACTCTATAACCTTTATGGCGTCTGCCCTCAGCACTTCGAGTACATCTTTTGTCTATGATATTCTGAGTACTTAACCAAATTATTCAGTAAGGTATAATTATGCGCTACTCGTGTTTCTACAGGTAAACAAAGTGAGAGATCGACAACATTTTTGGTAGGATTTTATTAAGTTTAGACACAGATAGAAAATAATATTACTTGTAGAGAACTGTTTATTTATTAATAAAATACATGTCACATATATTAGACATTTAGATAGATAAGATTTATTAAATCACCATATTAGGCGGCTGCCTGTTTCATGGTGATTAATTAAGGATAGTTACTTTGAGTGTAGTCTAGTGTAAACACATGGTAAAATTGGTAAAATTATAATAAAAGATAGAAAAAGAAAAAGAAGTGCATAAAATAAAAATGTAAATAAAATAAACCTGTAAACATATGGTACTAGTATGTAATGATGTTGAAAATTTATATCTCTATCTGAGTATGTGAAACAAATTGTATACGCTGTCATATTCACTCATCAGAAGGTCTGTAATATACAGAAAACATGAACACATAAACTGGGCGGCATTTTGTCTATACTTTTTATTTTTTTTTATTTTTTAAAAGAAAGACAAACATTCCCGGGTTACGAATAACCCAACAATGTTTGAAAATCTCCTACTACCACCACAGAAAGCCGAAAATGTTGCTTGTGTTGTGATGGAGGACTTATCCAGCCGATGAATCGAACATGCGACGCCCGGGTGGCACCCAAGCGCTATGCCCACTCAACCACTGATACAAATGCATTCCTTATTTTCCTCACGGGTTTTAACACTAGGTACTGCAAATGTTTTGAAAACTTCTTTAGCACCGTTGTGATTTGAAACTCGACGAAACGAAGAAAGCTTTACTAAACATATACGAACACTATGTATATCTATTGGATTTAACCTGCAAGATAATCAGATCGGTATCCTCTTTGTGCGGTGCTTCGTAGCCTCGCCACTCTTGCCTTTGCTAGTTTTTTGAAGGTTTCACTTCTACCGCGTGTGAATTGCACACTCTATTTTTTTTAAAATATAAATAGATATCCGGCAGATCTGCCCTGATGTTGGACACCGCAACGCTGTCCGAAACGTTGGCTAAAGAAGGAGGTAGCGCAACACAGCACACCACCCTAAAAATATATAACGAAAATAATGATGTTCGTTGAAGATTTCTGATTGTCTCTGAAATTATATTATGATGCAATGATTCTGAGACTAATCTTACTAATATTTCTTACTAATATTATAAATGCGAAAGTTTGTATGGATGGTCCTTACTCTTTCACGCAATAAATATCGAATGGAATTTAAAAATTCTTTCACTAATCGAAAGCTACATTATTTGCGAGTAAAAACGGCTTTATAGTATATTGGTAAGCTCTGGCGTTATGAATGAGCTGTGGCGTTATGAAATTATGTATAATACGTTTTCTGTCCCTTACAAAATCGAGTTATTGCAAACGTCAAACAAATTGTTACCTCGGAAACAATGTGTTTTTTTTTTTAATTTTAGGCTTAAAAAGAGTGCTTTGTTGTGATTAAAAAGAGTACTTTTTGGCGTCGTAGTTAATATCTACATACCTCTAAAAATGTTTATTCTCCGAACAAAAAGCATAACGTTACTATAAAGCATAGCGTTTGAAGTGGACTGTCATTTTCTTATTTTTTTAGGTTACTCTGGATTCAAATATGAATAAAATACTAATAAAGGGAGTAGGTACTTAAAATAAATTTCCATTTCTATAATTTAAATGTTTTCTAAAATATAATTTTTATTTACGAAATGTCATTCTCAAATTTTGAAATTTTCTATTGAACAATAATTATTTTCTATTTGACAAAATAGCAAGAATAATAACAATTATGCCAATAATTATGCCAGTAATTTCCCTCTAATACCATGCGAGCGAAGCCGTGGATAAAAGCTAGTATTTAATAAATAATTTCAGCTTCACGATAATTCCTAAAATTACAATATGACGTTAATTATCAGATGTCTGTTATAGTAAATAATAAGATTAATCTACCTACATACAGTTTGCATTAAAATGTCACTAAATCTATCGAATCTCAAGTAGTTAGTAAGAAAAAACTTATTAACTTAATAAATATTACATTTTAATATTTTTAAATTTAAAACGTCGCTGAATTTAAATGTTGGCAACCCCTAGTTTCTAGCCAAACCCCCTCCATTCATTATTCCGCCAACCACAACAATTATCCCTAGGTTAATCCTTTGCTATACAGTTTAGTTATCGGTATATCTCTCAAGAGTTAACATTGAACTAACGAAACGACATATTACACTAGAGACATAACCTCTCCATTTGACGTATCGAATAAACAATATAAAGTTACAACACCCGGAACAAATATTTACCACCGGCATTAATTCGCTACTTGCTAATTAATCCAAACGCCGCGAAAATTGTGTTCGGAATATACCAAGCGAGCTCTTGTGTACTTTTGACACGTCTTTGCTAATTTATCGAATGATTTATTTTATTATTTCAATGTGAAACATCGAACAGAAGTGATTTTAAGTGATTTTCTATACCAGTTTTCGTGTGACACGCGCCAAGGAACGGGTGTCGCGTAATGTGACAGTGACAAGTTATACAAGTGAATAATATTGAAGTTTACAGATGAAAGACAGTTAATTTTCGTCAAAATATTGCATTGTTTCCACAGCAGGTGTATTTGTGACAACTTCGTTTTATTGCAAAACAGTGTCACGATTTAAATAAAAAAAAATAATGCAGTTCAATTCAAAATTTTCAAAGTTTTAAGTTTTTGACAAGCTTTGATTGACAGTTGGCTTAAAATGGATGTGTTTTTAGTGTTTTGTGTCATTATTGGATTATTTTTAAAGTTGGCAAGTGCGCAAGGTCCTGTTTCACCATGTCCTCAAATATTTCGATATGAAAATGATGGTTATCGTTGGTTTGGTACCATCGAAGCACCGAATCCTCCACCTTATGGATCTGAAATGACAATTCAGATCAGAATGGCTATCAGAGCTCGTCTCCCATCAACTTACGTTGGAAAAATAGAGCTAGCAGATGAGAGAGATGTGGTTTTGCAAAAGATAGCTCAAACTTGGCCTATTAAGTACAGAGTGACGTTTCCTCTGACTTCACCACTTCCTTCTGTTATGAAGATCACATTTGCTGGAAGGAGACTCTGTTCTGGTGATCCCCTTTATGGAAGATTCATCACAGCCATTGATCTGGAGCATACCTTGCATTCTGGAGTTTCAGCCATCAAGAATAGTCCAAGAGAAAAGCTTGTTATCGGTGGAGCAATTCCTACAATACTTCCTTCGCAAACATATAAAGACTTCAATAGTAACCAAAATAATAAGATTGTTCCCCAGAGTTCTCAGCATCCCGCTATTGATGTAAGGAATTCATTTTCTGGTGATGATGAAATTATTTTCAGAGCTGATCCTCCAAAACCAGTGATTACGCAAGCTCAATACTACCAAGAGAGCATCTGTGGAACCACAATGATCGAAAACCCTCTTATCTTACACGGGGACTTTGCTTCGAAGGGAGATTGGCCGTGGCTTGTAGCGATGTTCCTGAAGAAGCCAAGAGGACTCGAGTTCATCTGCGCCGGCAGCCTCGTTTCAGAGAACAAAGTGGTAACAGCTGGACACTGCGTGAAGAAAAAGAACGGATACAAAGTCAACCCTGATGATCTGGTGCTAAAAATAGGGGTTCACAACATCCAAGACTGGACGGAAGAAACATCAGTTACAAAATCAGTATTAAACATAAAGATACACGAGCAATACGACATTGGCGCAATCCTCAACAATGATATAGCAGTCTTGACATTGGGTACTTCAGTAACATTCACAGACTACATCAGGCCTGTGTGTTTATGGACCGGTGATTCAAACCTTGAATTAGTTGTTGGAAAGATTGCATCTGTTGTGGGATGGGGCAAAGACGAAAAGGGAGCACCAGCAACACCAGAACCAAAAGTTGCAAAGGTCCCCATTGTTTCAACGACAACTTGCAAAGCCTCTAAGGTGGAGTTTTTTAGGCTTACATCAGACACCACCCTCTGTGCTGGGGCGAGGGATGAAAGTGGTCCATGCAACGGAGATTCTGGAGGAGGTCTTTACATGAGACACGGAGGCAGATGGGTGCTTAGAGGGATTGTTTCCAAGTCTTTAAAAGACCCGGAGTCGTACAGCTGTGACCTCAAAGAGTTCGTCGTGTACACAGATGCGGCGAAATTTGTTGACTTCATTAGATGACCAATAAAGAGGTATAATAAATTTATTATTAATTTAGTACTTAATGCTGTTCTGACATTTAAATGTGGATTAAATTCAAAGATGTAAAAACGTAGTCCATAAAATAAATATTTTATTTATTTATTAATCTTAAGTTAGCTCACATCTTTGTGTGTGCTAATATTTTATAAAGATATAAACATTTACATTGGTTGGAAAACATTATCATTCTTTAAATATTACACATAAATAAAGACATTAATAATTGAGGTAGACGTACTTTCGTAATTCTTTTTTAAACTTATTTATATTTTCTATCTCAGTAATTTCATTCGGGATGTTGTTATACAGGTGGAAATAAATATACATAAAGATCCTAGGCTCTTACTGAAAATATTAATATTTTAATAGCAACTGACGTCCTGGAGTAGGGAATTTAATAAAAGACATAATTTAAAAAGGTTTATCTTATAGGTATATTTCAGGAACATTATAAGTGGCCAATAATTTTAAAAATATTTTTCCTCAATTGACAAGTTCAAGGAAATTAATTTAACGTGTTTGAAACGTCATTAAGGGGGCTGTTACACTTAGCTACAAAAGAAAAAAAAAGATCATTTGGCTTGGTCTATTTCAGCGTATCCGAAATACGCTAAGCTAAATGATCTTTTATAGCTAAACTAGCTGGTTCCCGGTATGCGTTGCTATGGCATTTAATAAAGAAATTGTTTCTCCTGCGTCTCCTTTCCCATTCGTCCCGTTCCCCTTCTGCCTCCTATAATAATATATTGTAAACATCACGTATATAGATCAATAAATAAAAAATTAAAAAAAATTGTTGCAGTCGTTCGGAAGTTAGCGATTTCGATTTCAGCGATTCATTTTTTTAATATAGAAGATAGAAGAAGATATATAGAGATATTCTATTGTTCTATTCCGAGAATTATTATTATGTACACTTGTCCTTCAAAAGATGTTGAAGGTTCACTCCTTCCTCTCCTCAAAAAACCACCCACGCAGCATCTTCAATGATGACATAGGTCCTTAGGATAATTATTTTCCCCAAGGCGTCCTATGTGGAGTTAATTTAAAAAAGAAAAGTGATGAAATCACATTTTTTTAATAATTTCACTTCCGGTAAATTGAAAGAACAACCTCTGACTTCACAGCCAAATGGTTTATCACTTTTACAAGAGGTTCATCCATTAGCAAAGTAAAATATAAATTATCTCAGATTCAACGGATTCAGATTTAGTTTGGAATAAATGTTTAAAAACATGGCTGACTTCATAATTTAATATTAAAAAGCTGTCAATCGCGGCAAACCACAAATAATTTATTAATGTTCCGAGAAACAAGTTTTTCATTAAATTTCTCAAATTTGTTTGCATGAATTGGTTTGTGCCAGTTTTTTTTTAATATGTCTATACGCTTATTCAACTAGATATTTTAACAAAATGATTCAATATTTGCTGAGGCTTCCTAAGAACTTTTTGGAATTTTATTAGTAATAATTATTAATTAAGCCCGTCGTCTCACTGGGTCGATATCACTAACGAATCGACGAAAACGAAACGAAAAGACACTGCTCAGAAAAGACCAAAATGATTTAATGTTTTATTTTTTAAGGCGAGACAAACCACGTTTATCGGGTGTTTGCCCGAGGCTCAGATTTTAATTTATTTCGGTGAATTCGTAATTGAATACCCATGCCTCACAAGGGATGCGAGTTATTTATATGTAAGTTTAATAAACAGTACTTTCCAATCATTTTTTAACGTACAAAGCATTTAAAAAATTATAATACGTTGTACAACCAAAGTTAGCGGTAAGCACCTGATTTTATTTTTCTAGATGATGAATTTATAACCTCGGGAGGTATTCATTTAGAAACATCTTAAATATTAGTAAAACGTTCTTCAGAATTAATTAAAATGAACCCGGCGGAAAGGTCGAATCTCCAGGTCTTCTAGGGTGAATTCAACCGGACGTCCGTCCACTACGCCGTGCCGCATATTTGTTTACACGCTTTCTTTACATTATGTTGCTATGTCATATAAATAAACATTGTTTCTCCCGGCATGTCCTTTCCCAAGCGTCTCCGTTCCCGCCCCTGTTCCCCTCCCGTGTCTCCTTCCCTTCCCGTTTCCCTTTCACCTTCCCCACCTTCCCCCCTCCTGCATCCACCCATCCCGCAAAACGTCCCTCCCTCACTCCTCTTCCACTCCCGCCAAGTTTCCCTCCCCCTTCCCCATTCCTCCTTTCCTACATGACTATCGCTAAAATATACAAATAAAATAAATTCACTCATTTTTCATGTGTTAAACCTACTGTAATTTTTTTAAATATAAATTTAATAATGACAGAGTTCACCAGTGTCTAAAGAAACCTACGTGGGCGTGCGCACAACAACTCACCAAAGTTTCATCGCAATCCGATGATTGGTTTAGGAACGCATAAGTGATTCTTTAAAATGCTTTCCTGTTGAAGGTGTTCTTTTTTTAACACTTGTCCGCCCAAAAGAAATTATATTAGTTCCGTTTCGGCAGAATTTTAAATTACATCTTCCAGGAAAGTACTGGTTATCTATCTACCGTATTTCTCATAAATCCATTAAATTTCGTCAAGTTCGATGTACATGGCTTTGGGCGAAACAAATGCAATTAAAGGCTTCGCAGAAAATTACATATTTCTAGAAAAGGTTATTACCGTTTTTTCTGAAACCAATTTTCTAATATTTTGTGTTAAAAATGCTCAAAAAGAACATTAAAAACATGTTCAAAAGTGTTCCGAAATACGTTTTTTTTTTTACATTTGCTCCACACTGGAGGCCCTAAGGAAAATAATTTCCTTCAAAACCTATGTCATCTTAGGGGATGCTGTGTGGAGGGTCTTTTTAAGGAAGGGAAGTATAGGAAGTTTGCCATGCAAGGCCGGCGCGATGGAACGGTCGTCCTCCATTCCATCGCGCAGAAGGTGGATAAAGGTGTTCACCGCCAAGACCCAGAAAAACCTCACCCCATGAACCCGGATACCCCTGTAAATCATCAAACGTTGCGAATCACTTCAGGGGTGACCTACGGCAGGGTTGTTGGTTATCCAATAAATGGTTCCCGGGGCGACGGTACCCATACCCGCTTACAAAACTGAAAATGTGGAATACCATAGTCTCATTGGCTCCAGGCGTTTGGTAGCATTTTGGATTCATGTGGGGTACCTATTCACGTAGAATTATTTTAGTTAGGGGTACCTATTTTTAATTTTATAAAAAGAGATTCGAACCTTAACTACCCTAATCGTGAGGTTTGTCCGGGTCTTGGCAGTGGATGCATCTGCGCACCAGCTGCGAGTCAGGCCGAATTGGGAGAGACTGGAAGACTTATTTTTACCTCTCCAGTAGGACTTTTGATTGGATTCACACGTGCGTCACTCCTAGAGAGGCCGACCGCCAGATCCTTACCAACCGCTCAAACCTTTTCCTTCCCAGAAATTAAACTCCTTCCCTTTTCCCCTCCACCCAGCATCCCCAAAGATGGCATACGCCCTGTAAGGTAATTATTTTCCTTAAGCCTTCTGTATTTTTTTTTTATATGAATACCGCACAAGAGTCCCAACTGCTCCCGTCTTGAACCCAGTGAGACTAAGGCATCCCCAATTGGGGTATGTTGTGAGGCTGAGGGTAGTGGGGAGAGGAATGAGATAGGAAAAAGGAAGATGGGGAAGTACCTGGCTATTCAGATCTGGTCACCAAACACGGCTAATGCCATTTCAAGCAACTTTTCAATTCTGTATGGTGGTCTTACACCAGGGCGATACGGAGAGTATCTTCCACTCTGGAACGTGCCGCAAATATACTATATACATAATATTTTCATATTTTAAATGAATAAATTGTGAAAATTATGAAATAACACAAATTAATCAAATAAAATTTATTTGCCACGCATGGATTCGATCCCGCGACCTTCGGTGTGCGAGTCAAGCGTCTTACCGCTGCGCTACTCCGGCCGCTGGGTGGAGCAAATGTAAAAAAAAAATTGTGTGCAGTTAATACATTTTAGAAATGAATCCTTCTGAAAACTAAAGTAAACAAGAGTGTAAAGGCCACGAAGCATCGCCCAAAGAGGAGACCGATAGGCCACAAAACACCGCACAAAGAGGAGATCGATTAGTTTATCTCATTCTCTCGCAGACTAAATCCTACAGATGTATGTGTTTTTTTTTTAGTGTCACTTTTCCGGTTTTTCGAATTTCAAGTAAGAACGGTGCTCAAAAAATTTAATAATGACAAAGCTTGTACTTTTTCACAAACCCTAAAATAAGTATATCCCGTGATTTTAATCAGTCTGTGTTTGTAATAATGTAACGTAATTTCGGAGTAACATTTTGAAGAGAAACTTCTTTAGCACCGTTGTGATTTGAACTCGATGACATGGAAATGACACTAAAAAGAGACTTACACATACATCTATACTATTAAGCTTGCGACAGAATGAGATAGAATGAAACCTTACCGCTTTGGCCGCTTTGATTATGAGCTCACCTTTCAAGGCTGAGATTGCTTGTTTAGATTTTTTTCGGTGCTTTAACATACGAAATTTACAAATTACAATGTGAATAAATAAAATATAAATGCCGTATATTTCTTTTATAACGAAGTATATTAGGTATATATTTCTTTTAAGTATATAAAAAAATACAGTATTTATTGTACATGACTGAACTGCCTGAGTAACAGTATTATATATTTAATTAAAGATAAATTGAAGATGTCCACTGACTTAGTATAATTATTTCCCTCCATTAGTATTCTGGGCAAAGAGGAATACATATGGTAGTTGAAATAAATCCTGACTTCTAGTATTACGTAGTGGAATCCGGAAGCTTATGAATTTAAGCAATACCGGACTATCAACTAAATCATGTAGAATTTTAAACACAAATACCAAGTCAGTGATAATTCTTCTGTCTGACAATTTGAGCATATTCATATCATTTAAAATAGTGTTGTAGTCATCGACCAATGTTATACTTGGTTGAATATTGTGGTTTAACATAAGAGGCCACTTGCATGGATTTCATAACGACTTGGAAAAAATCATCTGGATAGATTTTTTTACTAAGATTACGAAAATGTTAGTAAAAATTTTTAGAAATGTATAGTTTTTTATTATTTTTAAATGAATAAATCCATTATTTGAGCTCGTGACGTCACTACATGAAAAAGTCCCGTCTCCGATTATGTTCCCTTAATTTTGTAAAATTCCACACTGATTCATTTTTTTTTGTATGGCAACACCTTGATTTCCGGCGAATTTTTGAATTTGCGTTTAACGTTCACTAGATTCATTGTTTTTTCTATGCGAACTTATCCTTTGGTTTGATTTTTTAATAAAGATGGCGGTGTTTTTACAGATGTTACGGAGAGAACCCCGTACAATTTATTGCTATTCGTGTGGAAAACGTTATATTTAAAAAATGATTTTCGGCTATTTAACTATCGTTTTTTCGCACCCATAAAATTATGTCCCGTCTTTCCGGTTTATAAAAAATGGACTGATTTTTCGGATTTAAGTTTTCAAAAAATCGCCAGGGTAAAAAAACTGAATGTCTTAGTTTTTTTGCCTAAGCCGGAAAAAAAATAATTTTAAAATGTGATGCAAGTGGCCGATTGCTGGAATACACATTTTAAAAATTAGAAAACGTAAGAATTTGTTTTGTCTTATTTCAACAGCTTGTACATGTATAAGATAAAATGGGTTCCAGACGGGAGAAGTACTCAAGTTGTCTTCTAACATATGCAAAATATAACAGTTTAAGATGAAGCCATACTAAATAATGCAAAATCATACAAAATCGTATGTTTTTGTTTTGTAAATTTGACCGCTTAGAAGTATTATAGATGCTTCAATTATATTAATACTGCGTGTAGAACATACCTTGGCCCTTAAAAATATCGGTCATTTTTTTAATAAGTCTTTTAATAAGCTTAGAAAAAAAGAAAGTATTAGGTCCATAAAAAACATTTTTAAGTGCAAACTCTCCTACTTATAAACACTTTTTCGGATATGGTTTTATTGCATAATGTGGCAAATTCAGTTTCTTATATAATTATCGCAAAAAAAATTGAAATTTACGCCCGAACCTCACAAAATAAAATATAATATGCATTTTCGCGTTGGTATTTTTGACATCACGGCGACAATACGGCAGTCGACGAATTTGTTACATCAAAGTGAACCTTATACCGTCCACCGAAGAACGACTGGCAGCCGCCCCATTCTTCCGTCATTACTCCTCCGGACGGAGCGGAGAAACAACGTGTTAGGGTCCGCGCTGCTTTTTTTCGGGAAATCTATTTAAAAATTCCGTTTTATTACAATAAAAAATGCATAAAAAAGGAATTAATGTTTTTTACAGGCCTTAAAGAAATCAACATGTAAAAAAAATCTCAAATATCTTTTCCAACCTTTCCAAAAGCTTTTTCTCAAGTATTTTTAAACTCCTCCCATAAAAGGGCGTGAATTCCGATTTCGATATTTTCCTGTACTAGTGGATCTCCTTAATAACTTTATATTGTTAAAATTTCTAGTTAGCCTTGTTATAAATCCCAACATATTCGATAATAAAAAATATATACTAGGTTGTCTAATAAGATGCTCAAATTATACGCCTCAACTTTGAATGTTTGAATTAAAAAATCGGGGGCTTAAATTTAATGTGGATTTATGAAATCACGGGGGCGTTTGGAAGGGTCGTTGGAATTTTAAGGGTGGACTAATGAGATCCATCAAGTGTAGTTAACTCACCCGGCGGCAATGTGTCGATTAAATATTACCTTTTAAATGGAAATTAACATAATTTTATCGGCCGAAATGTCTGGTACGTTTAGTTTAATGGCCCCATTAGCTTGATTAATAATTCTTCGAAATATGTAAGCCTGTAATTTATTATAACTTGATTGTTCGAATGACTGCCTACCAAATCGTAGTGAAAGAAGAAAGAGTGATTTTAGGGAGATATTGGGATCAGATCCCGTCACAGGGCAATAAAAATATATATCGCTGTCCAACGAACAACAAAGTTTTTGAAGAAGAAGGTAACATTAACAATCTAAAATAAAATATGCAAGAGAACAAGTAACACAAAAATAGAAAAAGATAACGGTCGCAACTGGTATTCGATCCCAGAACCTCTCGTCCAACCGGGACAGTTGCCTTTACCAATTCGGCAATTGCCACCTTCCATCAAACCGTCATTGGCAATCACATATTTCAAATTTTAGAATTTAAAATTATGATAAACATATCCGATTTTATTTTTATGTATAACATATATTGACAATCAATGTAATATATAATGAAGAAGAAGATAACTTATACTAGAAGTCAGGATTTATTTCAGTGCAGAAATTCTGGAACAAACTACCATATGTATTCCTCTTTGCCCAGAATACTAATGGAGGGAAATAATTTTACCAAGTCTGTGGACATCTTCAATTTATCTTTAGACAAATACAAAATGTTGTTACTGAGGTAGTTCAGTTATGTAAAATAAATACTGTATATTTCTTAGTAAAAGAAATATATACCTTTTATATTTGTTGGTAAAAGAAATATATAGTATTTTTATTTTATTTAATCAAAATGTAATTTTTAAATTGTATATGTAAAAGCCCCGAAAAGGGCGTAAATAAATAAATAAATAAACAATAGTAATCTAAACGAAAATATGAAAGAGAACAAGACACACAAAAATAGAAGAAGATAACGATCTTCAATAAAGTGATAAAAAAGAGAGTTGTTAATATAAAAAAATTAACAAAGTTTTTCTTTACATACACTATCATATCATCTGGGAGGCGGGTTTGATCAACAAGGATTGAATCGATAACTTTCAGTTACTTCTTATCGACCCTAGCATGACTGCAGATTGCCAACGAACAAATAAAAATTCGCCATGACTAAGTATTCTTTATATTCTATGTCAACTTTTTTTTTTTTTTTAATAGTAATACCTCACAAGAGTCTCAGCTGCTCCCGTCTGGAGCCAGTGAGACTATGGCATCCCCAATTGGGGTATGTTGAGAGGCTGAAGATAGTGGTGAGGGGAAGGAGATATGAAAGAGAAATGTGGGGAAGTACCTGGCTATTAAGATCTGGTCACCAAACACGGCTAACGCCAATTTAAGCATCGTCTCAATTCTGAATGGTGGTCTTACACCAGGGCGGTACTGATAGTATCTTCCACCCTGGAACTTGCCTCAAATATACTATACATAATTTAAAATGAATTAATTCTGAAAAAACACACATTATTCAAAGAAAAAATATTTGCCCACGCCGCCCGGTATTTGATCCCGCGACCTTCGGCGTTGCATATACGTTAGCGATCTGCAGTTGTCCTATGAAATTATGAGAAGTTACCGAGTGTTATCGATACAATTCTTATCGATCAAAAATGTTACGGGTCCTGAATAAGCCCCACAAAATAAATGTTTTTATTACTTTCACCAACAATTTTTTGTTAAAATGATTTTCTTATAAATTTCATTTTTTTGTATTATTTTGTCTTATCACAAGAGGTAATCTACTATTGATTTTATTTTGGGTACACTACACATGTACAAACTGACAAAACGTGAAATGTGGATTTCCCAAAAAGGATGAATAAATAAAAAAAATTACATTTACTAAATAAGATTTTTTTCTTTTTCACAGATGACGAAACGCGCAAAAGGACCTACTGACTGACCACGTGACAGACGTGCGAATAAGAAAGGCAACGAACTAGACAATAATGTGCTGTCACCAGATGTATATAACACGACTAAACATTTTAATTCGTCGTGGAAACGATAAACCTAAGTACCTAATACCATTACAACCCAAGTGCCATAAACAAAAAAAAAACAATTCAAAGCTTAAAGCAAAACTTAAATACAAATATAATGAAATACCATTAGGTACCCTAATGGCTTAGGACGAAAGGCAGTCAAACTCGCAGACAGGACACCAAGCCCCTATTCTGACCACTCTATTCTGAGAGCCATCACCAAGCTCTACCTTTATTTTTTTAAAGGGTACTTAATCCACCTAGTTACAGATGAAAATAAATTTCATTGACTTAAATTTTGGTTTGGTCAGAAAAAATTGCTAATGGTAGATTGCTGGTTTGCAGTATTCAAACTTTTAAATAAATAAAAAAATTATTATTTTCGTTATTTGTTTTGGGGGTGTGATGCCGTGTTGTGCTACCTCCTTCTTTAGCCAACGTTTCGGACAGAATTGCAGTGTCCATCATGAAGCCAGATCCGGCAGTTGTGTGCACATGATGGACACTGCAACGCTGTCAGAAAGGTTGGCTAAAGAAGGTAGTCGCAACACGGCATAACACCCCAAAAACAAATAATGAAAATACTTTTGACCGTGAAAATCTAAAAACGTGTCCAAAAAATCAATACGTTTCAGATTAGCCTATTTAGAATGTATAATTTTATACAGGATTTTTTTGGAATTTGAAAATTTTATTACGGCTGAAAGGTTAAACGGTGTGTAACATATTATGTATAAACGGTGTCCAAAAACTCGTGGTACAAGCGGGAAATTTGTGAATCTTCATCTGGAGTCTATTTTATGGGATAACTTATTTTTTCATTTGTGCTTTCATTATCGAGTAAATCGAGTCCGAATTTGAAATTTCTTCGGTCCAATCAATGCGTTAATGCGTAGATCCTTTAGATGCCTATAGAAAGTAAACGAAGTGGTCCGAAAGTAATTTTTTTGTTTTTTTTTCTTCTTTGTGATGTAGAAATACCAATTTCCCGCATGTACTATGAGTTTTCGGACACCTTATTCCCAAACATATTATGTATTTTGAAAGAGTTATTGAAAATTTAGCAATCTTTGATTCTTTTCATGAGAGAGATTTTTTTTTTTCACTTGAAAAAAATTCAAATATTTTCATCTCAAATTACTTTCAATAACTTTTTAAAATAACTAACGTTTTGGACAAGTCTCACAATCTTGAGGATGAAATATGCAAAACTATCAGAAACGTTGATCTAATAACATAGAGATATAAATACCAGTAACACAACTAAAACAAGTTTTTTTGCAACGCCATTTAAAAAAAAGGTTTTCAGAATACAAGGTGTAACAGCACGTATCCGAAGAATTTAACCAGCGATTCATGAGCATAATTGGTGTACCTATTATTGATGTAATTTTGCTGTCCGATGATATATTTTTTCTAATAAATTTCTTTTTCTATCACATTTCGCCACTGATCACATACGTGTGGGATTTCGACATGACGCGCCGCGACTATTTCCTGTGTTACCATGCTGATAGAACGAGACTTATTGACTTATCTCGTGACCCGCTTAGTTATGCCTAACTACTTTATTGAGAGAAAAAAAAAAAAATTTGTTAATGGAAAAGAAAATTATCATCGGACAGCAAAACGACATCTTCATTCTTTACACCAAATTGGAATCGAGAAACGTAATATGCGCGATGTATCGTGTGTTACCGTGCTGCTAGAAAGAGACGGAGCGCTTATCACGTGACCCTTAAAATCCTTCGGGCACGTTCTGTTACACCTGTATCTGTATAACAGGCATTATCATAACAAAAAATATTTTCGATTTTCAATATGATCGCTGTAACTCTTAATTGTACTAGATATTTAATTTTTATTTAAGTTTGAACCATGTAATTTAAATTAATGAATGTAAATACGTAGTTTTAAGTGATTTGACCAGTCTTACGACGTACTATAAATTAATATTATAAAAAATAAATGTATTTATTTTAAGTTATGTTAAAAATAATGATATATTACAATAATCACAAGTAAATTTTTTAAAACAATGTATAATTTAATGCTGACAACAAACTGTTCAGACTATGTATTGTAAATTATGATAAAATAAATAATTGTTTCGTTAAAATAATCATTGCTGTGTTTTTTATATTAATAATAATAATAATAATGTTTTATTCCAGAATGTGGTGAGGATAGTGCAATCCCACACGTCCCATAGAGTTTATACATATCTACATATTTTATACAACAGGCAAAGTAAGAAAAAAAAACATGCGATAATAGAAATAATGCGAGATTAATAAGAGGGAGAGGGAATGATCAATGAGAAGGATCCCGACTCCCGACTAGCAATCTGAAGGTCACGGGTTCAAACCCCGGCGTGCGCAAATAAATTTTATTTGATTGATTTGTGTTATTTTACCATTTATTATATACCTATTTTCGGGACGTTTACGAGTGGAAGATACTTTCTGTATCACCCTGGTGTAAGATCACCATTCTGTATTGAAAAGTGCTTGAAATAGCTTTAACCATGTTGATTAGCAGATCTGAATAACTTGGTACTTTTCCAGCTTCTTATTCCCAATCTCCTTCCCCTCCCAACTACCGTCAGCCTCACAATATACCTCATTTGGGGATGCCATAGTCTCACTGACTCCAGGTGGTTGTGTGCTGTTAGGATTCTTGAGCGGTATTCACATTTAAAAAATTGTCCAAATACTGTGAAACAACCGGCCCATGATGAAATAATAACAGAACTTGAAAAGAACTTTCACTGAAAAATAATTTTAACTTTTAAATTCGATGAATTGTTCAATTTCTGTGGAACATGACGTCCTTAAAGTATTGAAGAAATAATAATAATAATATTTGGATGGTTTGTATAGAGCCGTTTTTTGTGAAATCTCACCTCAAGGGCGCTGTACAAACTTACAATATATTTCTAAAATCTTACTTACTACTACAAACTCGACAAACAATTACAACAACTTGTGGCTAAAGATTGCATCCACCGGTCCATCGATCACTAAAATACGAAATTAAATGTAGGTACAATGACTTAACCAGTAAATGCAATGCGAAATAAAAATATACTGAACCAGAATGAAACCAACTCAGAACTACCCCAGAAAGGTGATTAAGAGTGATTGAAAAAAAAATTGGTTAAATACGTTCGGTTAGGGTTACCGGCTATTTTAAAAATATTTTTTCATAGCTTTTAATGATCTTTCTGATGTGGTTCTGGGTTGCTTTCATTCTGAGTTGGCATAGAACCAAAACATACATATTATAATGTTTTATTCATACTCTGAATATGCAGAAATATTCAGGACCATACTTACCTGGGAGGCCACTTGGGATTAAAACAATAAATCAATAGAAAAATAATTCTAAAAAGACAACTGAACAAATTAAAATTGGTCATTGTAAGCAATACAAATAATGCAGTTAAGTATGGTGCTTTTAAAATTTACAACTCTTTCATGGAACAGAGGGAAACAATTAACAAAGCAGGTATAAAGGTAATTCGCTTGTAAAAATATTTAGGTAACTGTTTTGGGTGTTTAAAGGTAGGCTAAACATTTGATTGATTTATGGTTGCTAATTTTCCACTTAAAAATTGTTTAACCCTTGGACTTAGAATTGTTGTGGTAAAACAAATAGTAAGAATACCCTTTTAGTGTCACTTAACAGTAATTGTTAGTGGTTAAAAATGTGTAACATCGTTTTTAATTTCAATGTCTTTTTGATAGGTTTTTTTTAGGACCCACTCGTGTCCGTCGAGTTTCTTCACTTGCACCGGTGCACAGGAAATTAATGTTGCTAAATCTTTAGAGTAGGATCCATTGAAATTTCCGTAGATCAGACTCAGCGTGCCTGCTTTGTGGCGTGCATCAGAGATTCTAACGAAGAGATGAAATACAAGTGAACAGATGTTCAATAGAAGTTATCTAAGTTAATATTACATAGGTACATAAACACAACTCAATATAATCTACACATCTTCCCTGATGATAAATACTGTAATGATGTCCGAAACGTCGGCGAAATAAGGAAGAAGCGCAATGCGGCACAATAACCCAAAAATTAACACACTAATACTCTGGGAAGTCTAGGTAAATCTCCTAACAACTCATTGTTTGAGCAATGAGTTGTTAGGAGATTTACAAGCATATTAAAAATATTGCCTACATCAATCAACAACTGTCTTGAATATGTCGTATGTATAATACCATTGAAGTGACTATATAGATAGCTATGCAAACAGTCTCGCATACTTTAAAACGCAACTTAACAATTTACTGCTGTCATGAAGAATATTTATATTTTCATTTGAAGTTTTTTATTTTTTTTACATTAACTCCACACAGGAGGCCCCGAGGAAAATAATTTCCCTCAGGTCTATGTCATCTAAGATGCTGTGGAGGGTCTTTTTGAGGAGAAGAAGAAATAAACATTGGTTTTGAAGAGACCCATGTTGTAGGAAGGAAGACCCATGTCATAGGATGAAGCTTATTGAATGTGAATGGTTGTTATTTTTACTATATTTATTATTCTATTTTTGCATCGTATATTTATTTAATCTATTCTTGAACATACATTTTACAAATGGTTACAGAGGATGTAAAAAGGTTAGTTGTAGCATTTCGTGAACACCTCACTTGGAAAACCAGTGTTGAGGTGTTCGCATGCTATTCTGTCGACATACGAGTAAGTAAAAACACCGTATCCTTGATATTGTCAAAAAGGGTACTGTGCATCAACCCATGGCGAAACCATTAACCCTATCCTTAATGTTTTATTTTTGCTATCTCTCTTTATATTCTTGTTTACATCTTGTCATTTCGAATTATTTATTTATTAATTGACGCCTTATTCGGGATTTCTACATATGAATGGTAAGAAATATACTGTATTTATTGTAAATAACTGAACTGCCTCAGTAACAATATTTTATACAATAAAAATACATTTAAATTTTTGTAGACCACTTTTATTTTATAAACACTACTAGTTTCGGAAGCACCCTTCCTTCGTCAGGAGAATATTATAACATTCTCGTTTTAATATTCTCCTGACGAAGGAAAATAAAAGTGGTCTACAACAAATTTATTTGTTTTTTTATTGTAAATTATGGCCAGCCACAAAATTATTGCTTTTTACAAATATGTAAAACTGTTAATTCTGTAAACATTTTAATTGGATTATTAACATTTACGCTCTTTATAATGTTAATCCCATAACTGTTTCATGTTAATACTATGCAAATGTCCCAAAACAATAATTAAATAAATTTTTTAGCAAAAGGTCACATAGTAAGTACATAAGTAGGCATATCATTAAACGGATTATCTTCGCTGTAATTAGTACTGCTGTTCATTGTGTTACAAGTTAAATACCGCGGCTTTTCTGGCCTTCATGGATCCTATTTAGAAATGCACACCCCGTTTCCACGTACCATGCACACGTACACCAGACTATCCAGACTATTCCAGACCTGCTCGGTGTCAAATACAGACGGAATGTCGATTAGGTGGTCGGTGGAATGGTCGCCTATTGTTGGTGACGAAACAATGGTCGATCAAGTGTATAGAAAATTCCAGACAGGCCTCATAGCCAAATACAAACCTTCCATTATTTGGCTTTTTGTTCCTATACATATACAAGCGATTTTCTGAATCTATCAAAACCTTTATCTTTATTATTTTTAGAAATATCTGAAATTTGAGAAGGACATTTAGAGGATCTAACCTAACCTAACACAGATTGGTGAATCGACAGTTGATCCTCCGACAATTGCCCCCCCCCCCCCCCCCAGAAAAGGTTTTTACTATAAAATTATAATTTTTTGTGCTGTCAAAGTGAATGAATGAAATATCAATTGTCTAATTTTGATTTCAATTCAATCCAATTTATTGTTTTAAAAACATTTCAAAATTGTTAATTTTAGTGTTTTTTTAAAACATAACATAGTAGGTATGTCATCTATACCGGTAGTAACAGAGCTCGCCTTTTAAAGGCAGCTTCATTGTTGCCAAATTGTCAATCAATTGAATTATCATTAATAATCAATTTTTTATTATAAAAACTTTTTTTTATAATAATTTTTGAAGATTATTCCCCTCAATGTAATACCTATATCATTGAAAAAGAAGATAACAATATCAGGGAATTGGTAAACGCGCACGTCCCGGATAGACGAGAGGTTCTGAGTTCGAGTACCAGTTGCGACCATTATCTTTTTTTCTGTTTTTCTGTGTCTTGTTCTCTTTCATATTTTCGTTTAGATTATTATGGTTTTCTTGTTCTCCAATAATATCATAAATAAATTTGAAAAATAGGGGTGGGCCTAAATTAGAGCCTTGGAGTACTCCTGCTAGTAGTAAAAAAGAAGATTAGACTGGAATATTCCATGAAATACAAACTGTTTCCTGTCTACAAGATAGCTAATAAAAATGTATATAGTCTCATGGACACTTTTATTAAAGCCAGGTTATTTAGTAAGACATTGTGATTAACACTATATGTAGAAGGCCTTTGAGAAGTCATTATATGAACAATCTACCTGAGGGCCTTTATCTAACGACTTTGATATTCGAACGAATATGTATAGTAAATACTGATAAGTTTGTTTCTGTAGATATTCCTTTTCTAAATCCATGGTCCACTTGTGGTAGTCGAAGAGTCGACGAAGAGTCGATTCAAACAAATTGGTCAGCACAGATAGCATTGCTACTGGCCTCAAATTTTTCACAGAAGTCTTTGTACCGCATAATTTCCAGGAATCAGGAAATACACCAGTTTCTAAAGAAAATCAAATAAGAAACTTAGTGGCAGTTTTAAAAACTCGGTACAACCTTTAAATCAAAATGCTTAAAGAAAATCTAGACCAAGTGAATGTTTCATTAATTAGACTTATATCGATTTATTTGGAATTTGACCAATATCAAGTGGAATATTGATGAAGGACGAAACAAATACAATCGCACGTTATCTGAGTGATTGGACGGAGTGCAGTTCCGGGTTAGCTACAGTCTTCAGGGAGATCCATTCTCCGATGAGAGAGGACAATAGAAGAATAAATTGTTTTTTTTTTGCAAAAATCAACGAATTCATTTCACGAATAAATTGATTTTAAGAATTTATTCCGGAACCATGGCTAAAATCTTTTAAAAACGTCTTTATTATTTGCTTTTGAAATGATTTCTAAAAACCCTTGAGATATCTTTATTCCGTCCTCTCAAATCCCTTTTACCTCCATTCTGAAGGACCTCTTCAGCAAGTGGGGAGGATATTGAAAAGGCGGTAGCATCTCTCCTTTGGCCAATGAACAGATAAACAAATGGAAGTGTGTTGTGGGTGTGTCCGCGTACCCTAAGTAAGCTCAATTTGATCTTACTTTTTGTGAAAATTATTAAATAATTTTTTGGAATTTCGTAGTTTTTGCTTGGACATTAAACCCTTTCTGGTCGAATCCCGTACAGTTTGCGGGAAGCATGTATCGTCAGAACGGTTGCTTTCCCGCACGCTTAAACCAGGTGTGCAAAATACTTGTTAATAAAAATGACCAAATATTCTTCTTCTTCTTTCGTATGGTGGTGGGTCAGAGGGGGAAATTTAGGGCTGCGAGCCAGTCTAGGGTCTCTGGCGTTCGTCCCGTGGACCTTATCAAACCTGCCGGTGAATAAATGGAGCGAGCATTCGTTGACCACCTATTCGGTGGTCTGCATCGCTCTACATTCAATTCAAATTCATTCATTTTACAAACATTATTTCAAAGCGTTTTTAAACGAGAAAAATATTAATATAAGATAAGCAGATTTAAGTAATCTAAACATCAATGAAGCACAATTAGACCAACAGCAACAAAACTTGCCGACCATGCTTCATTGACGTTAAACATATCGATATTCGAAGCGATCTAATTAACAACAAGACAGCTCTCCCGATTGACATGACCATTGGCAAGTTAGTTCTGCAAGCCGGGAGATAAAACAGTCTACGCTGTCGGTGACGGAGATAACCATCGGGAACAAAGAAACTAATGCTCTCCATGATAGTCGAGAATTCGAACTATCCACGAATCAGCCTGAAGAAATGTGTTCATACATCGCTGACTATTTAAGGCCCCATCTATGCATCATACGGGCAAAGCGGCTATGGGAGCACCTTATCCAATTGATGGTGGACTGCAGTTTACGAAGCTATGAGAACCCAGAAAATCTCTACATAAATGGAGTCTTGAATGAGATGGGCATTTCCCACATTGGCCGATTGCCCCTCAGATTTTCACCTATCTTCTGGTGTGAGAGGTATTCGGAGGAATCTCTCTCATTCCATCCATAAGGGTTTTCGGGACTTCAAGCAGCATTCTGAGTGAGAGAACAAACACTTTTGATTTTTGCATTCGAAAATATGTACGAATTTTCCCAATATTATTTTCTACAAGTCTTATGTAAAATTGCGATGTAAGTTTTCTTTCAATCGATATGAATCACAATTCTATGAATTGCCTGTTCAGTGCTCTCAGGCAACCCTATCGAAGTTAGCACTTAAGGGACTCATCCAGATTTTGCATTGTTTTCTCTCTTCACTCGTCAGCTGCAGATTTTAAGAATATATTTTTAATAATAGAAAACAGCTTTTTTATTTTGGATTGAAATGAAAATATTAATAAACCACGCAAAATCTTTCCAGATAATACCATTTAGGTATATATTTTTAAAGCAGCTTCATATTTATTTGAGTTAATATGATTTTATTGTATTTAATAGTTTTTAATGTGAGATCAAGCATCATTTCCATATCTCACCGCCTCACATCAAGATAGACTAGCCTTCCAGTGCTAACTGTTAACTTCGTTTCTATGGACAATTTTTTATCAGTGCCTATTACGTTCGAAGAGGGAATAACCAGACACTACCGGAAAATGTCATTTTTAAATCAAATTCTAGACGTGTTGACTCTTTTCTATAAAAAAACTTTAAATTGATTTCAAAAGATTGATATTTTATCTAGGAAAGTTCTGTTTTAAATTTTAATAAAATATGTTTGTTTTTATTATAATACAGCCATACCGTTGGTCGTTGGTAGATTTGTTAAATTTTCAAATAAAATGTTGTATTATATAATTTGCATTTGAAATCATATAATACATGCAGTAAAATAAATCAATAAACTGTTTAGGAAAGCTACTTTTCAGAATTATATTTTAGCGAAAATAAAGTCATAAAAAAAAACAATCTGCGCACGTGTTTCGTGACGAAAATATTTCAGTTTGTCTATTTATTTACGGCCTTACAAACTAATATAATTTAAAAAAAAACTTAATTCGCTTAGACATCATTAAAAAATTATAAATACTTATGATCAAAAAAAATTACAATAAGTTCATAATTTTAATAATTTAATTATCACGCATTTGATCATTTTCATTCTTAACTTGAATTTAGGTATGCATTAAAGCAAATTTTTAATGGAATAAAATCAATATTGAGTTATTAGTTAAAAGTGCTGGTTCGGAGTATCAATCTTTTTCATCGGAACCGCCCTGCACGGTTGCATGGGGTTTTGAAATTTGAATCCTCAGCCGCTGGTAAAGTGGCCTTATTGGAGAATTTCGTGCATATACCCTTCTTTCAATATCTCTCTCAGTCTTCCCATCTCTCGTAAACATACTACACAGATGCACAAACTCATCCAACTGCTCCAAGTTCATCATTTGCAACTATATTATTAAACGCTGTTTTCGTAATCTCTCTTTCAAACACCAAGACTTTAGACTTACATTCATTTTAACTCATTCTTCATACATACTTCGTCTATCCTAGACACGAGAGACTGTGAATCTTCTATGCTATTAGAAATCAGCAATGCATCATCAGCATACAACAGGCAACATATTTTTAGATTACAAAAAGCATGTTAATAAATTTCTCTTATTTATGTTATAAAAATATTTTCATAATGCTAGTATTTTATCGGAATTACGTAAAAAAAAATTTGAGTTCAGCTAATAATGATGTTGTTAAAAAAATTACCTATGATAAACAGAAACATGTTTATAGCACTGATAGTAACAATGTTTTCCGAAAAACGTAATATAATGAGCTACATTGTTTATTCTTCAAATATTAATAACAAACTCCAAGAACATCATACATAAAGAACATGGTTTCTCAATACATGCCAATTATTTTTTTGTCTCTGTAAACTTGGTACCTAATTAAATAGATGATAGCTTTTTCGGCCTAATAACTTCTAAAAATATGTAGATATTTTCTGTATATTCAAATTAAAATTTATTTTTAATATAGTGAGTAAAACCTCAAATTGTAATTTTAATTGTGTGAAGACAATTTTAGCGAAACTCATTCGAAAATCCGAAAATAGAAAAATTAGAAAAAGATAGGGTCACATCTGGAACTCGAACCCAGGACTTTCGGCTTGCCGGGGCGCAACTTTACCACCCTTAGCTAATGTGCTACCTTCGACTAAGAACTGGCAACATTATCCTCATATTCTTAATGCATTTTTATTGGCTGCTATATTTATGTATGATTGCTAGATTCAAACTCGAACTAAATTTGGGAGGCAGGTATGGATACCGCCGCCCCGGGAACCTTTATTGGATAACCAACATCTCTGCCATAGGTCACCCCAAGAGATTCTCTACGTTTGGTGATTTAGCAGGGGTACCCGGGTTCATGGGGTGAGGTTTATCTAGGTCTTGGAGGCAGATCTGATGACCAGGACACACTGAACCCCAGATTTCTACCCACCCCTTAAACCCTTTTCCTTCCCAGAAATCTCCTCTACTTCTTCCTAAAAAAATCTACCACAGCATCCCCAAAGATGACATAGGCCCAGAGGGAAATTATTTTCCTCAGGGCCTCCTGGGTGGAACTCATGTAAAAAAAAATTTAGATGGCGACTAATGTTTATTTTTAAAATGGGAAATCTATTGACTTTTTGAAAGTCTAGGATGAATATTTATTTTTATTTTTACCTCAAATTGTAATATTTAATTAAAAGAAGAAATTAGCGAAACTCAATTGAAAATTTAAAAATCAGAAAAAGAGTTGCGCTCAGACAAGGCGAAGGTCCTGGTTTCGAGTCCCAGGTGTGACCGTATCTTTTCTGATTTTTGTGTTTTCAGATTTTCGATTGAGTTTCGCTAATATTTTCTTCATTTAATCTAATTAAAATGTTTGCAACTTCATGATAAAACTGACTCAGTGTTACAATTTATTTTCTATTTTTGCCTCTCTAATCATCTGACGTAATATGTCTAAATCAAAGAGAATCATTAACACAATTAATAAAATATTTAATATTACTTTAGAAAATTCTAATATGTATAAAATTCTAATATGCAATGGATGTATCTGCCCCCTAGCTGGGTGGTAAGCCGAGTCGGAAGAGATTGGTTGAGGAAAAAAAATTGACCTCTCCAGCCGTACTCTCTCGGAACATTGCCTTGCACAGCAGTGGGAGGGATGGATTCATACGTCCGTCACTCCAGAAGATACTGACCCCTAGATTCCTGCCCACCCCCCATGCCATTCCTAAAAATACCCTCCACAAAGCATCCCTAAAGATGAAATAGAACCTAATCTGACCTACACTATTTTAAAAATTATTTTCTTTTTTTCTAAGTTGAGAATTATTGCAAAATTTTTAATTATTACGAAATACAATTCAATCTCTGAGGGAATCACAGGCGTTCGGTGAGTCAGAAAATCATGTTTTAATGGTTTTGTTATTTCTTCTAAATAGTTTTGTTCTATGTTCTTAATGGTATTGTCCTTTGTTCTTAACGGTTTTGTTCTTTAATGTTTTTGTTAATTTTGTGCATATATATATATCTATGTTTTGAATTTGAAAATCTCATATTTTATTTTTCGATTTAAGAAGGTTTCGGTTAATGGTTAATGCGCTTATAAAACTGGTGGGGGTCGGTACCTCCAATAAGGTTAAGAACCACTGCTCTAAGGGATAATAAATAATTAAGGTAACTTTAAAAAAGGTTACCTAACCACCCTCAAGAAATTCAGTAAAATTCTTGCGTGTACAATATATAATTCCGTATATTTTTTTGTATATATTTCCAAATCATCAGCATATATTATTTTTTCTGTCGTGTTGTGTGCTTTTTCGAGGACCATGCGGTAACATTGTTATTACGGAGGCAGATTTTAATAAAGATTCCTGAATAAAAATGCTAAGAAACAGCGAGATTTTATAAATTCTCGTGGCGTATTGGGAAAATTTCAATTGGAATTTTGGAACCCTTTTCATAGAAGTCTGCAATATTACGACTCTTTTAAAAATGTAGGGTGACTCGTTCATGTGAAAGAAAGGATTACACGGGCTGGATATAATAGTGGTAGCCTTTACAAAATGAAGGACAATGTAAATAAGTCGTCTTGTTTACATAAACAAAATCAGATATTGCTATAAAAAATGTCTACTCTGAATAGTGAAATGATATTGGTAAATTATTATAACTATGTATATAACTATGGAATGTAAAGATCTTGGTGTTTTCCTTGATAGCAAACTTATATTTAATAATCACATCGACTCAATCGTTCACGGTCATATAAAATGCTTGGTTTTGTTCTTCATATAAGTAAAGTGTTTACTGTTCAGTAACCCTCACACAGTAAGTAGTTTTGTTATATTTGGCATTAGTCAAAAATATGCTGGAATATGCCTCGCCAATTTGGAACCCGCAGTACAAATTATACATAGATAGCATAGAACATATTCAAAACAAATTTATAAAATATCTTACCTTCAAATTCAACAATAACTATGAATGCACATTTCAAACTTTGCAACAAAGACGAATAATAGCTGATTTGACATTTATACACAAAATTTTAAATAATAACATTGACTGTACCGAACTTCTTTCCCTAATCATTTTTAACATACCATTAAGACGTACACGCCATAGAGAACTATTCCACACGCTTAATTACAAGACAAATGCAGCAACTAATTCGCCAATCAATCATGCTATTCATATATTCAATAATATTAATCTAAATTCTAGCATCGACATTTTCTCCAATTCACTGCTCAAATTTAAAAAGAGCATCATGTCAATCATATAAATTGTTTAATGTGCATACTTACATACATACACACACACTTACATATTCACACACACACACACCTTCCCACTACACACATTACCCGGTAGTTACTTAATATGCACACCATAAATAAGATACTACAATGAAACACATTAATGATTAATTTAATTCCACGATTAATTATTACAATTTGAGGTACCACTCATTAAGTTTTTAAAAAATCATCATAGATTTGTAGAAAAGTCAACAGATGTCACATATTAAAATAAAAAATTGATATATGTATTTATCCAAGACACTCTCTAGATTGCATTTATTTCGAGAAGAACCTTGCAAACGTACGTAAATATAGCAGCCAATATAAATATGCGTTAAGAAAATGAACTGCATGATTCTTATGTCATAAAATCTTCTGGAGAAACCAGGCACGTTAAAACATTTAAATTATAATATGTAGTTTTTAAGTGAATATTCTTTAGCACCGTTTTTTGAAACTCGATGAAACGGGAACGAGCGACACTTAAAAGAGACAAATATATACATCTATAGCATGAGATAGCAATAAAATATGTAGTTAATTCACGGGTACTCGACTCCAACATACTTTTATAAATCCAGTCCTTTGGAGTAGTGGTATAAAGCGCCTGACGAACCTTTGCAGACATTTAGCTGACCTAGGTTCGAATCCTACAAAATCAGAAATAAAAACAATATTTTTATTTTCGTAAAATCAATATACAATTTTAAAACCACTCCAAAATGAACAGGCAAAAGAAAACACAAAAGAAAGGCATGTAGCAACTGCAAAGAAGAAACCACAAATATTTATTTGATAATTAGATGACCAAATGTATAAGAAAAGGTGCACTGGAGTTCGACGACAAAAATATGGAAGAAATCATCCTTCACATTGTTAAAAAAAGTTTTTTGTATTCTCCCCACTTATGTCTACTTTAGTTTTCTCAAGGTCTCACTCACTTTTAGCACGTGATTATCATAGTCTGATTTTTTTTGTACTTCTGGAACTTATTATGTATGTAAACCACTGTAATCATGTGTAAAATGTATGTTCAAGAATTGAGATAAATAAATACAAAAATGTTTTGAAAAAAATACTAGCAGTTGGGCGGTAAACACAACTAAAACATATGTAAAAAATGGCTTTGGTGGCGTGTGCGTTTGCCCTACTACTGGCGTGGCGGGCCGGTCGGGAGAGACTGGTTGAGGGAGACATTTTAAATAATCCACACAGCCATCTTTAAACACGGCATAGGCCCCCAGGAAAATTGTTTCCCCCATGTTCTCCTGTGTGGATCTGATGTAAAATAATATACCTATATCTACTGATACGAGTAATTAAAAATGAATGTACGCGCAAAACTTCCGAACAACTGCACCAAATTGGATAAATCTTTTTTTTTTGTGGTTGTTATTGTCAGGACAAGGTTTGTATAAAACTACTGGTGAGCTCTGGCATTATAAAAAATTGTATAAAAAAGCAAAATTGTATAAATTGGCACGCGAGCTGTTTGAAAACTGAATGTACCGGGACTGAATGTATGGTATGTGGGAAGGGAGGGGCGAACCAGGGAGGGGGGAGGGGAACTCGGGAGGGGGTTAACTGGATGGGGGAAGGGAGGGACTGGAGTGGGAAAAGGGAAGGTGGAGGAGGCGGAGTGAGAATGCGAGAGGGGAAGGGCCAGTTGTTATATCTGCCCTCACCTTGGCAGATATTAATTATTAAAAAGGTTCTTTAAATATAAAGGTGTTTATTACTTTGTATAACCTTGCTGGATAGCAACGACTGTTAACTATTCGGGAGTAGGTAAATCTCTGCGCTCCCACCTCGGGAGCTGGTAAAGTCTATCTCTAGTACCACTTCTTGTACACTAATGCCATCTGGCGAGCTATGGCGCAAGCTAAATGCTTACCGCCATCTATCGTATTATTTCCATATTAAATATCTATTTACTATACATTACGGGAGAGGAAGGGGAGGCGGAAGGGGAACGGGATGAATAGCAACGCAAGCCGGGTACCAGCTTGTATTATATAATTATTTTTTTGTGAAGAAAAACTTTAAGGAAAGGTGGCCTTTAGTGAAGTTTATCCCACCCGCCTTACACTAAGTTCATTTCAATTATCAACCGTCTTCCGTTCCTATAAGTTTTTCTTTCATAATAAGTGGAGAAAAGCAGCACTTTAAATTTCTGTTAAGTTATACAGAACTTTGGTTATGAGAAGCAGTTTCCTTTCACGCTGCAAAGGATATATAATAATAATTCCTCGTTAGTATTTAGTTTTGCCAACGATATTTCAAGAAATCTCCTAATGATCCAAATGGGAGCATAAACGATTAGATGCTTTTATATTTACCTTTACGATTCACGATAACGGTACCGTGACGGCAAAAGAGTCAATAAACATGCGTTCCTTTTCACTATAATGTTGCAGCTCTTTCTTATACATTAAATAAAGGTGGGACACACACAATAGTGTGACTGTTTTCTCCAAAGTACTCCTTTTTTGCGACGGGAATTGCGTTTGATTTTATTTATACATGTGAGGGAGATTTATGAAAATGATTGTATGTTTCATTTGGGGGGGTTTTATGATTAATTAACTTAAAAATGAGTGGTTTAAAATTAAAAAAACCTCTCCGGCAACAAAAAGGGTTTCTAAAGCATTTTGGTAAGGTAGGTACCTAATGAACTTTCAGAGATTCCTTCTTGCCCCAACTTAAACCTTTTCACCAAAATAAAGAAGAATACAAAACTTATTAAAATAAATTCCAGAAGGTTATCCTAAAATGTACAAAAATTCTCCATTATGCCGTATTTGTGAACCAAAATCAACGGAATCACCGAACAGAAAACCTCTAGAAGTGATCTGAACAAGGTTTAAAGAATTTTTTATCGCCAATGCGTTAAAAAAAAAAAATATGTTGACCCCAGGAAGGCCAATGAAGAGATTATATGCTCATAATCATTAGTAACAGTAAGCCCTCGCATCCAAAAATTATGTTTATCTTCGTCAGTAACAACTGGACACATTGACCCCCATTCCTACCAACCCCTCATATTTTTTTCGTTCTTAGAACATGCTCTCCTTTCTTTCCTAAAAAGAGCACCCTCCACACAGCATCCCCAAAGATAGTAGGTCCTGAGGAATTTTTAAACTTAAAACTAAACTTAAGGTAGGTACATTGCTAAAAAAGTGCGAGTAAGAAAGTCCAAATAAACATGACATTAACGGATTTAAAAAAAAAGATTATTTACTGAACCATTAAAACGGCCACCATCTTATATAACGTGTTACGATACACCCTGTAGCGAATAGATTCAAGCCCTAGAGCACGGGACAAGCATACACAACTCGGTCTCCCCTCCTCCCCCCTGTTTCCTGTTCCCCCTGCTTCCCTCCGCTTGCCCTGCCACTCGCGGATTCCGCCGCCAGCCAGACGAGATTTGAGCGCCTTTGCGAGCACACGTACGCGGGCGGTATCGGGCGACCGCTCCACTCAAATGTAGCCTGCGATGTTTATTGAAATAACTACGGGTTGGAGCCGGCTACGCCGTGCTGTAATAATTTCGGTTTGTTCGAACTAAGAAAGTGCCCTGGTTGAACTTCCACATGAGGCGAGGACCCTGCGAATCCACATGTAAGCTGTATCTTTGATTTCCTCTTTTAAATGTGTCCGTAATCAGTGAAATGTAGGGCCCCGCGAAAATCACCACTCGGAGAGTTTCGTTTCAGAGAGAGATAATGAGAGTTAAACACTTTAGCTAGGTTTGTGTAAATTGCATTTCTTGTATTGAATTGTACTGTAGAAACCTATGTACTGTGTTTGAATTTACAAAACATGTCCTATTGATTTAATCTTGTTATTATTCTGCTACGGCAGGAGGATTATTGACCAGAGTGTATCCCGTTGGACGCCGGAAGGTAGGGAGAAATTCCATAACTTTGAGCGACTTGCTCCCTGAATAGAGAGTATCATTGTTCCCGCTGAGAGCTAGCCTGGGACATGTTAGGGCCCCCTTGGCCCCGGAGCTGGTGTTGGTTTGAGTAGCCAACATCGGTGACCCTAACAACTGGCGCTATAACGTGAGGCTTGGAATTTTTTTTTCTATCCCGGTCGCTTTGCGGGACATTACTTGTCGAAACCCTCCCCGCATAGCAACTGTTTTGTAAACATTAATTATGCCTTGATGTTCTGCACCCAGTGAACAATGAATTCTGTGAAAAAACCACAGAAATCTATGTGCAAATTGGATCCATAACACAGATCTGATTGAAACTATGAATTGCATCGCAGTTGAAACGACAGCCATTTTGGATACCTAAAACGCCAACCTTTGACCGGGAATTTAACTGCGCAGGCGTGCCCAAAACCAAGCAACTGTCATTCGCGCCAATCTCAACGGCAAATGTTTCACGCGATGTAAATATCTATTCCCTGAGTGCGCACGCAAATGCATTGTCGCGCGCCAAAACCCAACGGAAAAAAAACCCGTTGGAGTGAAGCGAATAAATTGCCTGTTACCATGCAGCATTTATAATCGAAATCGCCTTTTATGACTGAACCGAATAACAATGAAGATTACCATTATAAATTTGGTTCTGGAACCCCAATTATTTTGTGGATTCTTTAATTAAAAATCTCACACTCACGTTTTTTCCTGCACAATACACCAATAGGCCCACTTGTTGTGTCTGTCGAAATTAATACAATTTATACTACACCAAATGGACAAATAATGATTTTCCTTCCCCATTCTATGTTATAGGTACCGTATATTTTTTTTCAGCATAAGTGAAAGTAAATTGTGTTTTTTCCCTTACATAAGTGAAAAGTGAAACAATTATAAAGCCCATGATTGGTTCCATGAATAAATAAAATAATTTTAATGTGGTTGACTTAATGAATCCCATATTCAGTTATTTTCATCGGGAAGTTTGTCCTTTATTTGCCAGAAAAGTGCCTTTTGTGAATTTTAGTGCCTTTCTCAGTGCAAAAGTGATTTGTGAAAAATAAAAAACCCTTTTTCTAAAGGTCAGTCCTGGCAAAATTTTTCAAAAATAAATAAATACTTGTGAATTTCACAGTTTTCTCAAAAGTGGTCAGTGAAACACAAAAACCTTTACTACTAAGGTCTTTCCACGCAAATTTTTTTTTCTTCTTCCTTCCTTTGACAAAATTCTGGTGTCATGAATACCAAATTGTAATATGGAATTTCTATAACCATATTTTGGAAGTGCCAACAAGTGTTTACCAAGTGAAAAGTGCCTCACAAAAATTAATTTTGCGCTTACTAAAGGAAACCCCTGGCCATTTTTTTTCTCACCACCCAGGAAACTCACAATGGAGGACAATCAAGCTATTACACCATCCAACTTGGGTACTATTCCCAACGTGCACAGTTTATCCAAAACTCACTTACAAGCTGCTTTAAGGGATAGAGGACTCTCGCCATCAAGCAAATCTAAATCTACACTAAAGGCATATGCACTTTTATTCAACAAAAAGTACATTAGGAGAATAAACCTCGCTCCCTCCAGCGAAAATAATTCACGTTCGGCTACGCAAGTTTTGGATAATCTTGACAAAGGACCTATGCCGCAAGTAATGATAAAACAGGACATCGCACCCATCTTGACACAAGATAAAACTTACGATTTATCCTCTTGGAAAGTCAAATATAATGGCGTCTCCGATGTGCTGGATTTCATTGACCGTATTGAAGAAACGGCTACAATTAAAAATATCCCATTCGAGATTCTACGAAGAAACTTTATAGAACTCATCTCCCCAGAATTAATACCGTGGCACCGCATCCAAAAGACTAAATGCAAATATTGGAATAAACTCAGATCTGCCCTAATCTCTAGCTTTGGAAAAAAGGAGGCCCAGCACCGGATCAAATTATCTTTACTATCTATTAAACAGCTAGTAGATGAACCTGTGGCAACATTCATAGAAAGGGCTGAGTCCATCAACATCAAGCTTTCACATCCTGTTCCGGAAGCTGAACTATTACCAGTCATAACTGATGGCCTTTTAAGCAAATACGAGAACATCATCACCTCACAGAAAATTGCATCCCTGGCCCTTTAGCTGGGCCTGTCTCTTCCTGGAATCGTATCAGGATAGGAAAAACATAAAGAATTTGTCAAATAATGTGGTTGTGCCAAGCCGTTCGTCTGGTTTAAAACCAGAATTCGACAACAAAAAAGTGTGCTCCTTCTGCAAAAAAGTAGGCCACCTGGCCGCTACTTGTTTCAAGCAAGCAAGGCTTCTGGAATCCAAGGAACCCCGAACCTTCAAGAGACACCACTCTAGGGACCGCTCTCCTCCACGCGACGAACTGCGCAACATTTTCAAGAAATCAAGGCACAATGCAGAAAGGTTACAAAACCCAAGCGATGTCAGACCTCAGGTGGATTTCTCCAAACCCCCACCAAATTTCTACATGAAGAGGCCAAAAAAACTAAATAATAACCTCTCAGGCACCCATTCTGAACCAAGGTCTAAAGAATGGACTGATTGGTTATCACACATTAAGTATTTTAACCAGGCCTTAAATGTTTAGTCGGTTTGTTGCAAACAAGCTAAAGATGGGAGGCCCTATGCCCTTTTCTCTGTTAACAATGTGCCCTTTTCCGGATTACTTGATAGCGGTGCATCTGTCAGCTGTCTTGGCAACAATGCTCACCTGCCTTTTGTTAACAGTGATTTTAGAATTTCGCCACAATCGACACACCTGACGACTGCGGATAATGTTTCCCAGCCGGTCATCGGTACCCTTGCCCTGCCAATTAATTGTAACTTTAAAATAGTTACAATCAATTTTCTAATAGTGCCCTCTATATCCCAGAATTTCATCCTTGGCGTTGACTTCTGGAAGGCATTCAACGTTGCTCCCCAAGTATTTAATACTCTTGGCGAAACCTCCACTGCTGCTCAAATTAGTGAGATCCGCACAATAATACCTCACGAAAATTTAAGCACAGACCAAGCTCTCCAACTAAAGGAAATGGTCAATAAATTCGAATCAATATCTTTCGAAAAATGTGGATTGGGTTTGACAAATTTGGTAGAACACCATATTAAAACCAATGGCCCACCCATAAAGCAACGTTATTACAACTAAGCCCCCCAAAAGCTTAAACTTTTAGAAAAAGAACTTGATGAAATGTTAAAAATGGGTGTGGTGGTTCCCAGCAGAAGTGCATGGACCAACCCAACTCTTTTGGTTTCTAAAAAAGACGGCTCTGCACGTTTCTGTCTCGACAGTAGACGTTTAAACTCTTGCACGGAAGCTGACGCGTACCCCTTACCTTACGTCCACGCAACCTTAGACAAATTGCGCAACGCCAAGTTCATCTCCTCTGTTGACCTAAGCAAAGCTTTTTGGCAAATACCCTTGGACGCAGAATCGTGTGAAAAAACTGCTTTCGTTGTACCTGGTAGGGGAATGTTCCATTTTAAAAGATTACCCTTTGGTCTAAAGAACAGCCCCGCCGAGTTGCAAAGGCTGATGGACAAACTTTTCGGTCCTGAAGTCGATAACAGCCTGTTTTGCTACCTTGACGACCTCATCATCGTCAGCGATACCTTTGAAAAACACCTATTAATGCTGGAAAAAGTTTTTCAACAACTCAAGTTCACTGGTTTAACCATCAACTTGAAGAAGTCTGAATTCTGTAAGTCCCGTCTACGTTATTTGGGATTCATTGTCGACGAAAAAGGTCTAAGAACAGACCCCGCTAAGGTGGAAGCCATGGCAAATTTTCCCCGACCCAAAAACGCGAAGGAAGTCAAAGGTTTCCTTGGACTTGCAGGTTACTACAGGAGATTCATCAAAGACTTTTCCACTATTGCAGCCCCCTTAAATAAAATTACCGGCACCCGTAAAGGTGTCAGCAATTTCCGATGGTCTGCTGAAACTGAAGAAGCGTTTACAACTTTAAAAAATGCCCTTCAAAAAGCCCCCGTTCTGAATTGCCCGGATTTTGCACTCTCTTTTACCCTCCACACGGATGCCTCCAACGTAGGAATTGGTGGAGTCCTCACTCAAGAGTTCCCAGATGGCAAACACCCTGTAGCGTATTTTTCCCGTACATTAAATAAACACGAGAAAAACTACGGAATTACCGAAAAGGAGTTATTGGCTGTATTGGATTCTGTTCACCATTTCCGCGGTTACATAGACGGTAGCAAATTTACTGTAGTCACAGACCATAGTAGTTTGAAATTGTTGATCTCTTTAAGTAATCCCTCCGGTAGACTCGCTCGTTGGGCCTCCCGTTTGTCTCAATACAATTTTGATGTTGTTCACCGTAAAGGCGCGGACAATATTGTTCCCGACGCTCTTTCAAGAATTGAACTGGCTTCATTAAATGTTGACACAATTGCCCCCCCTCCATCTACAAAAGATGAATGGTGCTTGAAAATCTTCGAAGGTTGTAAAAATAATCAACAAAAGTTTCCTAATTTTATCATAAAAGAAGGACAACTATACCGTAATTGCAAGGTACCACTATCCATCCTCGAAGATTACTCTTGGAAACTTGTCGTTCCCCTCGAAGGAAGAGAACAAATAATAATTGACAATCATAGTGCTCCCGACTCTATACACCCAGGAACTTTCAAGACGTATAAAAAGATTTCCTTGAGGTATTACTGGCCTGGTCTCTTTAAACAAATTCGCAATTACATCTCTAAATGTGAAACTTGTAAAGCTTATAAACATAGCACGGCAGCACCTGCCGGCCTAATGGGTAATCCCAAACGTGCCGACAGACCCCTACAGTCATTGTCAATGGACCTCGTCGGACCTTTTCCTCGAAGTTATGCCGGACACATGCACATACTTAGTGTAGTGGATGTTTTCACCAAATTCTGTTGGATCTTCCCTTTAAAAAGAGCCAACGCGTCCGCCATCATCAAACTTCTGGAAAACACACATTTTCATACCTTACGGAACACCCAGAACCGTAATTGTCGATAACGGAAAACAGTTTATTGCCCAGGAATTCAAAGAATTTCTTGCCAAATACGGAATCAAGGACATTTATTATAACACCTTGTACACTAGGCCGGAACGAATTTTTTTTTTTTCGAATTTTAATTTGGAATAGTTGAATTAAGTTGCCAATTTCCATCAATTCCCTCAATTAAAAATATAAAAAATATTAGACAACGGTAAGAGCCCCCGCCAAGACATCGAAGATTTACAAAAACTAGAGTTTAGGGGCTGTTTTCACGGCCTTCAAAATAGTACAGAATTTATTAAAATACGTTTATTTTATTTTATAACATATTAAAATATAGTTAGCTAGCTGTTGCAATCAAATATTTCATTTTTTTAATATACTTTGGCGCTGTGACAAAGGAGCAAAGTTCGGGGCAAAGCGGGGGGCGGCAAGTGACAATCTACGAAATGCAGTGTTTTGTTTAAACTAGTGTCTACTATTGTCTCAAGGCAGAAGGTCGCACGTCAGTTATATTCACGATAAACTATATCAATTAATTATATTCACCTGTTGATAAACGTTTTTTAAGTGATTTAACATGATTTTTACAAGACAAAAGTTAAAATGTCCGATATTTTGTGAAAGTGCAGAGTTGAAAGAGAATATCCTACCCACGTAATAAAATGTGATGAAATTCTATAAATGGGTTCGACAAGACTTAAAAGTAATGAATAACACAACAAAAGAACCTACGTTTTTGGAAATTGCCGAAATAGTTGGAACGAAAATTTAAAAATTGTGGGTAATATCTTCTATTCCAATTGTCACACACAAACGAGTCTTACAGTTACTAAAAAGTTATCGGTAAAAGTGTTATAATTTGCAAAAGTCTTTGAAGAAACTTAAGGAAGAAAGGTTAGAAGAGGTCAGAGTACAAAGTCGATAGTTTTTGAAATAGCTGCATGTAATTGTAAAGAATTTGTAATCTGTACTTGTTTGAGTGAAAAAGAAAGTGCCAAAAGAGGAACAAATGTTTTTACAAGCACTAACTTCCTATGGCTTTAGGAATAACGGATCTTACTCAGAGTAAACATTGCTGAATAGATGATTTTGTGCTCTAAAATAAGAAATCAGGCATAATTCAAAGACGCGAATTGAAGAAATTCCCTCTACTTCATATCGGCTAAATAGATCTGAAGTTTTTTTCTAATCCCGACCTTCCTTTTTGATCGTCGAGTTTTAAAAGGGAAGAAAAGGTGTTGAAAAAGATATCACTAGAGGGTTTAATATCTGTTGGCTGTGATGGAACAAACACAAAAACACGGAAAGTAGGAGGCGTGATTCGTCTTTTGGAAAACAGACTATCTCGACCATTGCAATGGATAATTTGTCTCTTACACGCCAATGAGCTACCATTGAGGCATTTGTTTACCTATTTGGATGGCCTTACTGCAGGACTTAAATCATTTGCAGGTCAAATTGGTAAAGCATTAGAGATATGCGAGACGCTGCCGTTGGCCAACTTTGAGAAGATGGAAGGTGAACTACCTCCAAAAATATCCACAGATCTCAGTACAGACCAGAAATATTTACAAGAAATTACTACTGCTGTCATAAATGGATCCTGCTCTCCTAATTTATTACAGAGAAGCCCAGGTAAACTATCCCATATGCATACTGCGTTTGTATATTTCTACGGAAAATCAACAACAAAATCTTATGACTTTAGCAACGTTCGTCGTAAAATCATATGCTCCTGTCTGGTTTGCTATCAAAACACATTCATCCTGCAAAGATGGTTCAAATCATTTATGGAAGCTCATTAACAGCACTAGATGTTTGTCCCAACGAGTTGTTAGCGATAGTAGACCCTGTTATAATTCGAAACAGTTACTTTGTCCTTCCAGAAAACTTGTCGTTGAGTATGATAATAGATTCACGTAGGCACATTAGAGAACTCGCTGCAAGACGCATTTTAAAGGCTCGTCATATTAATAAAAAAATCTGTTTCGCGCATGTTTGAGGTGCCAAAAGTGGACTTAAATGCACATTCTTACATACACATGATTGACTGGCAACAAAATATATACGAACCCCCAATATTGATAAATATTTCCGATGAGCAGTTACAAGATCTTATTGAAAATGGAGAAGATACAGTGTTGGAGTTTATGAGACTACCTTGCCACACCGAGGCTGTGGAAAGATCTGTAAAAGTTGTGACATAAGCAGTTCTAAGTGAATTCGACAAGAAAAGACGAGAGGGATTAATAAAATCTAAATAAGCATCGCGAAAGCTTATGCTAAAGTTTAAGATGAAAATGGATTTTTGTTATAAAAAATGATGTTATTCATACCAACATAACTTTTTGGACTTGTGTTTAATTTTAAAATAAATGATTTTATTAATTTAAAACTTAATTTATTTTATTATTTAATGCATAACATATTATATTTACTTATTATCTTGTTTATAGGGTGTATAGTACTAAACGTCTATAAAAACTTAAAAAATAAAATTTCAAGTCTATGGCGGGGGCTCAAGCAGTCAAGCTAGAACTTCCAAATTGAGAAGTGTTATTTAAAATTACATAAAGCAACTTTTTCCTGGTATTCCAATTCGAATTTCGAAAAAAAAATTTTGTTCATACAAAAGTGTTCCACCCTATTGTACACTCCCCAAAATAACACTGTCGAACGTTACAACCAAACAATCAACACAGCTCTAGCTATTCTAGTTGATAAAGATCAACGCACTTGGTGTAAAAACCTAGATAAAATTCAGGCTGCTATGAACAACACTGTTAATCTGGCCACTGGTTACACACCTTTCTTCTTAAAACACGGTATGGAACAGGAGACATAGTTTAGGACACAATAGGCAGTATGTAAAACCATTGTAGGTCTGCTTTTGTTTTAAATACTTGGTGTAAGTAGAATTATACTCTGCCATCACCCTTGTACTTTGTAACACATGAAGTTATATCAAATTGTCTATCTTCTCTGTCGTACGCTCTTGGGCTACGGAGTTAGTTAATCTAACAAATCTTCATATTTTGTGTTAAAACAAGCATCGTTAACGTTTATTGTGTTGTATTTAAACGTAACCCACCATTATAGGAGAGATCCTTAGAACATCCACCGTCATAGGAGGGATCCTTAAAATACCTGCCACGATACGAGAAGTTCGTCATAATCACTTTTGCTCATAGCTAAATGTTATTGAGTTGGTCGTGTGACATATTTGTCATGAGTACCGCTTTTGTATTTTGGTCGTGTGTCATTAATTTTTCATGAGTACCGCTTTTGTATTTTGGTCGTGTGTCATTCATTTGTCATGAGTACCGCTTTTGTATTTTGGTCGTGTGTCATTCATTTGTCATGAGTACCGCTTTTGTATTTTGGTCGTGTGTCATTAATTTGTCATGAGTACCGCTTTTGTATTTTGGTCGTGTGTCATAAATTTGTCATGAGTACCGCTTTTGTATTTTGGTCGTGTGTCATTAATTTGTCATGAGTACCGCTTGTGTGTATAATTGTGTACAACCCTTGTACACGATACGTGGAGACGTTAAAACACTTACCGTGATTCGTGCGAACGACATAATATCGGCTTTGCCATCTTCTTTAAGAGGCATTGTATAAACTCTTGACTTCTGTCTATAATTGAGTTGTATCTTGTGTGTACTTGTATACTTTGTACGCCATACGTGAAGACGTGAAAATACTCACCATGATTCGTGCGAACGATACAATATCGTGTGTCATCTTTTATGTTGCAATTTGTGCCCTTTTTTACATAACTCGTTGTCTGGGGAACGAATAAGAAAACCCCCAGGTTTGTGAAATTGGAGCAAGGGTCTGTCTTTTCTCACAATCACGTAGAAGTTTTTAAAATGACCCCTAATCTTTTGCCCAATACACGCAAAAGATTAGTCTCTGTGATATAATGTGTATTCAAATTTTTCCTCATCCTTTTGACAAATGTAAAGAGTCAGGAAATCTGCTGGTTGATAATGTTTCATTCTCACATGGAGTTTGAAGTGGAAATTAGTCCAGTCTCTAGCAAGTTTCGTCACTCAACTCCTTTCCTTTTCCTTTCCTTTCTCCTCACCATCATGTTCTCAGGTATATGTTATGAAGAGGAAAATCTGTTGTTGACCATAATTCGCCCTCACTGGGAGTGCGAATCGGTAAATTGACCAATTATCAGCAGGCTTTCTCCCTCACTCTCTGCATATGTCTCACCTTTTGTTCTCTTTTCTCAATTTTACGAAACACATTCATGAATGTTGGATATGTACGATATGCACTTGGCGTACCGTCTGTCTCCTTTTGGCAACCTTTATTCATGAATTGGTTTCTCTGCTTTTACCGTGACTCATTCACGACTTCTTTGTCTTGTTCTTTGAAATTCTACAAAAAATGTGACCACCTTTATGTTAACATAGGCCATGGAAGGCCGGTTGTTTTTTAACCAAGACATATTGTCACTCGGCAAACGCCAAGTCATCCTGGTAAAGGAAAATGTTCATGTAATCACAATTTAGTTAAAAATCTCTCTCTTCGTCACTCTCTGGGTCGGTGGTTAAAATTTCGTTTATTTCATTATCTGGACACATTTTGTTTCTATCCAAACCTTTTCTTCATTGGTCCCTAGGCAGGTAAACTTCAAGAATTTTGCCCTAATAATAATTTCTTCCGGATTTAAAAAGAAGCCCAGGCGGATGTCATCACCAACAGCCAAGCTGAGCTTCACTTCCTGACAGCACGCGCTGTGGTTACTAGGTCCCTCCTGCTGCCATTTTTCTACGCATTTGTTCCTGAAAACACAGACCATACCGCCCATATGTATGTTGTTTTGCCGTGCCACAGCAAGCTGAGTTGTCTCACTATACATTATGACACTCTGAACCACCTTTTGGGCACGCCAGCTCCTAGGTTTGTTCTTACTCTTGCTATCAATGCCAACCATGTCGTCTCTTGCGCTGTCATGCAGTGACGCATTTATCGTCATGTGTAAACCATCATTACCTTGACCTCCAGTATTCGCTGAATGCGTACCAATACAAGTTATTTTGAGCCACATTATGCTTCAATAACCATTATATACGATCCGTGTTTACCTTAATAACACTTAGGATTCGTACTGGCATGTCTGCAGACACTGGATTCTCCTCTTCAATGACCTCTGTAACCATAGTCGCGGCACAGCAACCACAGTCTCCACTTCGTGAACTTAAACGTCTTCGACAAAACCAAGTGTTTTCTAAGGCCCAAGTGTACTTCTGAGTGTTATCTCAAAGGGGTCTGATTACAGTGATAATGTAATCCTTAGAATCTGTGAAACCACGTTCTCCTCTTCGAAATTCTCCGAAACCAAACAAATCCACGCTTCGCAAACTTAGCTCCCAGACCAATGAAACCTTAGAATCACACAGGCATTTTTTTGTTTTTGCTTTTTGTTCTTCTATTGTACAAATATGAATTGTTATTTTTCAATTGCATAACCATGAATTGTTAGTTTTTCAATTGCATAACCATGTATTGTCATCTTTCAATTGCATAACCTTGTATGTTGTTTTACACCATGTACTTTTACCAAAACTGTTCTTTTCCAAACATTGTATGTACCCCCCACCCATTCCCTACAAACATTGTGACCTAAACTATAACATAAACTGTGTGTTCTAGCTAGGCATCTCTCAAGCAACGAATCTCTCAAAAACCCCGATGGAAGCTTAAGAGGATTTTTTTTCCTACAGCTCCATTGCCACGTCACTTTTTTTCCAAGCGCGGGGGGAAGTGTTACGATACACCCTGTAGCGAATAGATTCAAGCCCTAGAGCACGGGACAAGCATACACAACTCGGTCTCCCCTCCTCCCCCCTGTTTCCTGTTCCCCCTGCTTCCCTCCGCTTGCCCTGCCACTCGCGGATTCCGCCGCCAGCCAGACGAGATTTGAGCGCCTTTGCGAGCACACGTACGTGGGCGGTATCGGGCGACCGCTCCACTCAAATGTAGCCCGCGATGTTTATTGAAATAACTACGGGCTGGAGCCGGCTACGCAGTGCTGTAATAATTTCGGTTTGTTCGAACTAAGAAAGTGCCCTGGTTGAACTTCCACATGAGGCGAGGACCCTGCGAATCCACATGTAAGCTGTATCTTTGATTTCCTCTTTTAAATGTGTCCGTAATCAGTGAAATGTAGGGCCCCGCGAAAATCACCACTCGGAGAGTTTCGTTTCAGAGAGAGATAATGAGAGTTAAACACTTTAGCTAGGTTTGTGTAAATTGCATTTCTTGTATTGAATTGTACTGTAGAAACCTATGTACTGTGTTTGAATTTACAATACATGTCCTATTGATTTAATCTTGTTATTATTCTGCTACGGCAGGAGGATTATTGACCAGAGTGTATCCCGTTGGACGCCGGAAGGTAGGGAGAAATTCCATAGCTTTGAGCGACTACTTGCTCCCTGAATAGAGAGTATCATTGTTCCCGCTGAGAGCTAGCCTGGGACATGTTAGGGCCCCCTTGGCCCCGGAGCTGGTGTTGGTTTGAGTAGCCAACATCGGTGACCCTAACAAACGGAAACGTAAAGAACAAACAAATTTACAGGCAGACTTAAACAGAACTTGGCTGTGCCGTCAATAAGAATTTCGACATTAGAAAATGTGTGATTAATGTTGAGCTTTCTAAGGACTTAGGAATGATTGCGATCTCTACCGTTATGAAATAAAATTGTTGTCGCCAATTTATATATGACTTTCGATTGCTAAGCCCCAGACAGGTCAATTATGTCGTTTAAGGTTTGTTCCAGCTCACATAGGACTGTATATATAAATCGCCGTAACTCCCTTACCAACAAGTGAGTAATACATATGTTATAAACGGTGTTAGAAAGTCAAAACACCATGCTTTATTATTCGTTCAAATGTAAAAAAACAACAACCTAAGTACACCTGTATGAAAACAAAGTTTTGAATCGCAATTTGAAATTTGTTTTCAAAATTTTGGGAATTTTTTAATTAATTATTTTCACACGGAAAGAAAAAGAATTGGTTTTACCGTAACGTTTATAATATTTTTGTCTAATAACATAAAGGCATAGTGTTTTATTTATTTATTATCAGTAATTATAATAAGATAAAGCGGAAGATGAGGCGTTGTTAAAACTTTTTTATGTTTGCTTGCAAAATTTTAGTATTTCAAAAATTAAACCATTATTTTGAATTTTAAAATTCAAAAGCGAATTTTATCACCCTTTAAAAACAGTTTTTATTTTTACAACATGTTCAAAAATATTCCATTTATTTGCGTTTTATTGTACAGCGGAAATATTTTAACCCTCAGAAAAATAGGCCAAATTTCTGAAGGGTTAATCAATTTCACCAGAAATAAGTAAGATAAAAATGAGCTCAATTTGAGCACTATGACAAGTTTCTATCGCACTTACATCTTCAGTGTAAAAAATATAAAACAAAATCATAAAGAAGTTTTCGGTACGTAGTGAACTTTATTACATCAAAGTTTGTGAAGGCTTTGTCGCAAAACGTATTTATATACTTGGCGTCCGGACACTTTTTTAAAAATACTTTTCCATTTTTTTTACACACGCGGTAGAAGTGAAACCGTCAGAAAACTAAAGTAGACAAGAGTGGTGAGACTTTTTTATCAATGTGAAGGATGAATTTACAAAAATATTTTTGTGTTCGAATTCCAATTCACCTTTTCCTATACATTTGGTCATCTTATTAGTATTTATGTTTTCGTCTTCGCAGTCGCTAGATGTCGCTAAATAGTTAAAAAATTTCAACTTTGTACTCGATTTACTCGAAATTGAAAACTCAAATCAGCTGCTCCCGTCTGGAGCCAGTGAAATATGGCATCCCCAATTGGGGTATGTTTTGAGGCTGGAGGTAATGAGGAGGGGAAGGAGAAGTGAAAGAGGAAGGTGGGGAAGTACCTGGCTATTCAGCACTGGTCACCAAACACGGTTAATGCCATTTCAAGCAACTTTTGAATTCTGAATGGTGGACAGGGTGAACCAGGGCGATACTGAGAGTATCTTCCACTCTGGAACGTGCCGCAAATATACTACACATTATTTTAAACGAACAAATTATGAAATAATACAAATTATTAAAATTAAATTTATTTTCCCACGCCGGGATCGATCCCGCGACCTTTGTATTGCGAGTTAAGAGTCTTACCGCTAGACGACGCCGGCCTTCTAATGTGATGTTCTTTAAACAGTTTACTCTACGTAAAATAATTTTGTGAAAAATGAAGGCTTTTTTCTTCTTTTAGCCATTGCCTAGCCTTTTAGCGTTCGATATTATTATTCAACAATGGGGACTCATACTTCTAAAAAATAATCGGCATTAAAGGGTTGATGAAAACATATTTCTCCGTTCATATTACACCCATTACGAAAATTGTAATATTTTTTTATGATATATTTTTCGTATAAGTAAGTCCCATCTGCCCGGAGCTAGCGGTATTATGGCAATCATTTTGGGGAACGATGTTCGGGTGGGAGTAAAGAGGGAGAATATGGGAAAGGGGTTAGTTGGAAAGCTTATGTCCTGACAAATCAGTCAGATAATTTACAATAAGGCCAGTCATTTAAAAAAATGTTATTTTTAAATTTTAAAAGCGATAAAAGGGTGCCAAATGGGTTCAAAACGACGTTTTTAATTCTCGTTCTTGATCTTTTTCATCCGGATTCACTTCAAAGTTTTTGAAAATTTTCATTTTAAGGTGTTATTTCTAGTGTGTATAAAAGTTGCTATAAATCCTTTAATCCATATTTTTTGTAATCTTCCATAGCAATATGTATATTTACGAAATCATTTACAAAAAGTCCCCAAATTGAGTCTTTCAAAATAATGCCGAAATTTGAGAGTAAGAAGGATTTTTCTGGTATTTGAATACACTGCCTTGAAATAATTTGAATTATATTCATATTTTTTTAAATAAATAAATCAAATTGGAATTCACTTTCACAAAGAAATGGAATATCATTATAATTTTTTTTTTATTAATTAATTGTGTATGAAACTGTTTATTTACTTGTTGATTACATTCATTTGCTTATATTTAATTCGTTTGTAATTGTTTACATACGGCTTATAAATATTATTATATTTACGAATACGGATACTAAAAAAAAAAACTTTTGTGCGCATCTCCGTTTGATTATACCGTGTGTCACGCACCTCTGTATCCGAACGCTATAGCCGCAACGACAAATATGTAAAATGAACAACAAACGCAACGACAACGTTCTTCAAATACGTCTATAATAAAATTATTATTTCAAATTTATTACACTTATTTTTACAGGAACTTCTTCTTCTATTTTTATTTTAATTTTTACAGGAATTTTCATTGCTCTTCTGGCGAGACGATATACATTTCCCACGACTGAAAAAACTTGCGCAAAAATATTTTTCATAGAAGCCATGTACCTACAGTCGCCTCGGAGAAGCTTTTTTCAACGGCTGGCAAAATCCAAACTGAAAAAGAAATCACCTGTCACCAGTGAATCTACAGATGTTGTGTTTTCTCAATAAAAATTTGACAGTTGTAAATTTTAATTATTAGTGTAATAAAACAAACAGAAAAAGGTTAAATAAATGAGTGTTTTATTACTCTGCCAAGTTATTCGTATTCGTATTCGCCAGATAGTAGGTTTGATATTCGTATTCGTATTCGTATTCGTAAAAGTGGTATTCGTTGCATCACTACTTTTTTGGTAAAAAGATAAAATTAGTCCGGCATGTGCGGCCTAATTTTACGAGCCAATCACAGCCATGCAACATTGACACAATCGCTCTCGGCAATCTCACACAACATTATTTATCGGGTAGGTTTTACCTCACACTAAGGATTTTTAGTAGGCATGTCTATTTGTATGGGAAAAAAATAAAAAAGTTAATAATATTTTTTACTCCCAGCATCATGTAGAATCACCTCACAAAGTTATTGCACATTACCCTCGGATATCCTGTACATATTTTTCAAGTCCAGAAATTCTAGTCTATCAATAGAATTTTAAAATCAAATGGAATTGCGAATACGATGTAGAGAGACAGAGTATGAAAATTTTATCGACTGTGTCGAACTAATACTCAAAGTGTACTTTGTATAACAGGGAATTTCTGAATATTTTTCATTTTATTCCATTCTGAAGAAGCCTTTGGGAATGCATTCTGCGTATTATATTCCGAATATTTCTTTTCTCAATAATCAATTTTCGTACTAGTCCGTTGCTACAAGGGTTTAATAATGTTTTTTTTCTCATTCTCAGAAGGTTTGCTCTCATTAAAAATGCAACAAAGGTGATTGCAATTCAATTCTACGTTGAACTTTTTTAGCGATACGTAGAGTCAGTAATATCAAAGCGCTGTAAAATACTACAGTTTTGTGCAACAACACTTTAACGAGAATATGATTGCGTTCGGTTATTCCTTGATATTTTGTAATTTTTTATTATGGGGAATACTAGCAGTCAAATTAGATCACAAAAGGCCCGAAGGTACGATATTGAGCGAGGTTTGTCTGGATCTAGGCAGCGATGCGTCTGCTAACCAACTGCGTGGCAGGCCGGATTGAAAGAGACTGGTTGAGAGAGACCTTTCGACCTATCCAGCAGGTCTCCCCTGGAACGTCGCGTTCCTCTCCTTTTTATTCCTAAAAAGACCCTCCACACAGCATCCCCAAAGATCATATAGGATCTGAGGGGAATTATCTCCCTGTGTGGAGCTAATGTAAAAAAAATGTTAAATGGTTTTGTTTTCTTGAACGAATGAATGCAAATCTTGGAAGAGAAAATTAACCTTCTTCCTGACATCCAATCGAGCATAAACTCGGCAGATAGAGAAATGGGAAAATGAATTCATTCACTACATTGGTGGCACTCTCCAGCATATATACGAATTTTTCTGAAATTGGCTACCATTCGGCTCAAGAGATGACGCAACTAGGTAGAAAATAGATGTATTATTGTAAAAAAACTTTGTTTTTACGCGTTGATTTTTTAAATTATGAAACGGAGTTAAAATAATATTTATTAACCATCGCAACTCTCTTCAGCTTGCAACATCATTTTCATCATGAGCAACGCAACTTTGAAATATTCACAAAACCCTAAAAAAATAGACAAATTACTTATTCTATCTGTTTCGCAAGAGTAAACAATTTTTATAAAAGGGTCCTAAGCTCTAGCGACGGCGCCGGGTGGTAAGGGTACTAATAATAAATAAATAAAGTTACGAAAATAATAAGAATACGAACCTCTCCCTCCCGAAAATCTCCCCAAATGTTCAATTGTATCCGAAAAATAGGTTTTGTAGTTCATACCTGAAATCAAAGAGAACAAAGAATTAAAAATCAATAATTATCATTGATATACCTCTACACATAGATGAGACATTTAGCGAAAAACATGGTTCAACTGAATCTTGGGTTAGTTCCTCCATTTCTCTATTAGTACAACAACACCAATAACCGTCGACCGTGGCTCGCGTGTGACGTATCAAAGTAGAATGGAAAAGGATGAAACCATGGGCTTGAGTAAAAGGAAAGGACGGTCTGACGCCCGAGCCTTTCGACGCTTCAAATAGAATTCAACTAGAATTCACTTTCCCGAAGGCCTGTTCGTGTATGATTTGAACACGAATCTCGGAGAATTATGTACGGGATAGCGCCTCTATAGTATATCTATGGTAATTATACAAATTTGTTACAATTGCAGAACAAAACTTTCGGGACATAATCATTTTGAATATTTTCCGTCCACATTAAAAAATCATACCTCCGAATTTAAATATGGACACATACAAACTGATTATAGTTCCAAATAGTCAATGAATTCGCCTATCTTTTGTCGATTTTCACATATTCGTAGGATATATAAAAATCGTAAACTTCTACTTAATTACTTACAAATAAGGGAAAATTTTACAAAATTGGCAGCAAAGCAATCCGAGGTATTTTAAATAGTGCCACTCAAAGTGCCACTTTTAAATAGTGCCACTCTCACTCAAAGCTCCATATTTATATTTCATCATAAATCTATAAAATTCCATAGAAACTACCTCAGATATTTATCAAAATCACTGTGTGTAGAACATAATGAGAAAACAACAGCTTAGCTTAGTAGAATAATACCAGTTTCCATATAAAACGGTGTTAACGTTAATTGAAACTCGCCCCGAGGTGCGCTTTGTACAAAAACGATATTGGCTAACTGTTTACCAGTAAAGAGTGCTGTCTTTAGTGAATAGGTACTAAGGTCACGTTTATCAATTCTGATTTAGTAAATTGCATAGGCGGGTAAAACAGACATATCGTGGTAAGACGGGATGACGCCCTTGCAAGGAGCGACGCTTCATTCGGCTAACCTCGCCCCTCGTCGGTTCTTTCCGTTTATTATGTTCTATTCTCTCTAAAATTGGCAATCGAGTTTTTCTAAATGACGATGAATTTTTAATTTGTAATATATTTTATTATACATATTTTAATTAAAATAAAATATTTGTTTTATTATCGAAAATATAAAGACCTGTTTACTTTCATTTTCACTTCCATCAATAAAAATCAATTTCAATGTTTAACATCCGCCAATAAGGTATAATAATTTTAATTACTGAAGTTAGAAAAATCTGTGTTTATCACATTTCTTTATTAACAAAAATTTTATTTGTTATTTCTGAATTTACCAAGAAGATCAACGTGGATCAATGTTTACCGGAGAAATAATTTCTCATATCCAATTAATTCATATCAAATGAATCTAAGCAAGAAAATGATTTAAATGTTCTTCACGTTGCTCTTAAATAATTTATTTTTCACTGTTTTTCTATTTATCCAACTTTTTCTGGAAAGTTGCCCGTTTTGTAAATATATTGTGCTGCCAAAAACCATGCAACGCCAACTCAATATATTAAGTGTGTGGCAAAGATTAGTTTTCAATACCCTAGTTTTTATTTATAAGTTAAAAAATAAAATGTTACCAGATTATATGTCGAATAATGTTAGAATCAACAGTACAGTTCATTGTTATCCTACGAGAAACTGCAACGATTTTAGGCTTCCTAAAACAAATTTATCGGGAACACAACATAATATTTATCATAAAGGTTTTAAAATGTTCAATGAACTCCCTGTAAATGTTAAGGAGGCTAAAAGTCTTGCAGTTTTTCGTGGATTATGTCTTAATGTTGTAAAGTCCAAATTTTAGTCAGTAGGTAGTAAATAATATTGTAGTAGTCATAGAAAAGAAAACATTACATATAAGATGTCAAATTTTATATCTAAATAAAATACACAATAATAATAGTAATAAATTAATTATTAATTTATTTATTTATTTTTATTTAGTACATGATTATACAACAGACCTATACATTATTTACAAATTGTTTTGACTGCCCAAATAGGAGAATTCCCCGTTTTAGGACAGTCAAATTAGGATAAGTATGAACATATGGAACATATTTTGTATAAACAATAAGAAAATGGAAAACATGAAAAGAAGAGAAAGAATAAAAAAATAAAAACATGAAAGCATAATAAAATAATAAAACATTAAAATAAATTAAATTAAAAAATAAAAGTAGATAATAGATATATATACAAGGTGTCCGCTGGCAGATTTTACACTTTGAACTGAGCTCACGGCGCGTAGGAAGGCAGCAGCAGGGAAAACGGGGTGTCATTCGACGCGGGCGTGTTGCGGATTTTAGTTTTTAAAAATCACTTTACTCAAATAGCGTCCTTCTAGCCGCAAACATTCTTGCAATCTTTCCTTCATGTTGGCGAAAACTCGCTTGCAAAGTTCTGGACTGATGGCTGCAATCTCTGCAGTAGGGCCTCTATTGTTGATAGAGAATTGCTGTTTACGCGAGATTTGAGATATCCTTACAAGAAAAAGTCGCAAGGGGTCAGATCGGGTGATCTAGGGGGCCAGGCTATGTCTCCGAAGCGACTAATCAATTTTCCAGGAAAAATCTCTTTCACTTTAGTCATTGAGTCCCTAGCGGTGTGTGCCCTGGCCCATCCTGCTGATAATGGGTTATCTTATTGTTACCAACATGAAGATGCAGCTCCGGTATGAAAAAATTGACCAGCATCGCGCGGTACCGTTGTACGTTAACGGTTTCCCCCTTACCGAAAAAAAAGGATTTTGTAAAATTTCCCTTCTCACAAGTTCTGGGTTTTCAGGAATAGTTACAGTTCTTGAAGGTCCAGGATGAGATTCATTTCCGACTGATCCAGTTTCTCTAAATTTTTGTAGCCACGCCCATATCAATTGGTTCGACGGGCCATCCTTCAATCGTCGGATATCAAAGTGAGAACAAAGCCACATTGATCGAATTATTGTTCGTGAAATACGTCTCAACCGCAAAAACGCGGTGCTCTCCCGTCCACTGACTCATGGCTACTAAATAACAAAAAATTAAAACACATAGGTAACTGGCGTTTGCGTTTCTTATTATATTTCTACATACACATTTTATAAATTTTATATATTTATATATTTTTTATATGTAAATAAATAATAATATTTTTTAAATTATTTAATATACCTCGAATTATAATATTTAATCATTGTGGACAATATTAGCGACTTTCAGACAAACATTTCTAACAGAAAAATCAGAAAAAGGTTCGGTCGCATCTTGTTAACAATGATTAAAAATTTTGAGGTTGTACTCAGTTACTCCAAAAATTACAAAAATAATATTTTCCTGGACTTATAGAAAATTAAATAGAATAAAATAATAAAAATATGTATGTATTCAAATTGGTAAGAATCTGCAATCAATTTAGAAGCCAATAAAATTACGCGTTAAGAAAATGAAGATAATGTTGGTAGTTCTTAATCGAAGTAAGTATAAGTCTGATGATGGACACTGTAACGCTGTCCGAAACGTTGGCTAAAGAAGGAGGTAGCGCAACACGGCATAAAATCCCAAAAACAAATAGCGAGACGTAAAATCAAATATGACCGAAGGGTGTTAAAGCAGTGCTCCGGCAAGGTTAAGGTCCTGGACTCATTTCCTAGATGCGACCAAATCTTTTACTGATTTTTCTGTATGAAATTTTGATTGGAGAGTTTCTAATATTGTCTTGATTAAAAAAAATAATAGCATTAATTTTTATTTTAAATTACTTAAATATTTCAAAGAAATAAGTTTAATAAATACACATTATGAGAAATACAATTAGATATGCAAATATTCAAGATTTACTAAATTTAAAAACATTGTTGCCAGAGTTAGAAATCGGGTCAATGGAGCGAAACTCTTTAATAATAAATTGGATTTCCCTTTTAATTCTCTCCTCACTGGCGCCAAATATCCAAAGATTTTTTTTCAGGAACAATATAAATATTCTTCCCCACCAATCATTGGCAGGTTGGTTCTACATGCAGAAAGATAGAAAAATCTATGATGACGATGAGCTCTATGTTCCTGATGACAGTTACGACCATTTAAAATAGTCAGCAAGAACATAGAGACTCACGCAATTCAAAATAACTGAATTTTATATACAAAGTACACAAGGATATAAGTAGAATACGAGCGTACCCATAAGAAAGTTTGTTAGGAGTAGTCAACGATAGTAGTTGCGTCCCATAGTGTAGAGAAATCTTAAATTACTCGGTACTTAACATTCACCTACATAAACTGTGGTTCAAAAACCTCACCCCAAATGAAAAAGATTTAAAATTTAAAAGCTACCCGTAATTTGATTGAAGCTTGTAGTGTACGTGAATATGTATGTAGTTTCAATGTCTCTCAACAGATATCTTTAGTAGTATATGTAGTTTTAATGTGTCTCAACAGAGGAAAATAGTTGTACTATATGAGAGAGGCAACTGTTGCCCGTTCGGATCTAAGACACGAACGGTTACGAAGATAGCCGATCGTATCCAATCTACAAGTGGACACCTTCAGTGAGCTATTCCCCTACTTCAAATTATTATATTGCATCCTTTAGAATGGAAGTTATGTTTAGTTACATATTTATTACATTACCGGCGCGCTCATCCAAATTTGAAATTTAACTAATATACTGATTGTTATTATTCAAAATTATTGTTAATGCAATCAATCCGGTAAGCTAATAAGTAATATAAATTAACTTAAAAATTACTGCCTCAACACAGGCTAGCCCAGTGAGGTGGAATACGAAAAACCTAAATTTATAACTATTTTCTATTCTTCAAGTAGGTACTACTGTTCATATTTATATTATTTTCTGTTGTTAATCTTTTGTACTTATATGTATAAACCATTGTAAATATTAACACTGAATATGTACGTTTTTTTTTATTTATAAATCATGCAAATTTTGATAAAAGATAGTAGTAGGTATATTACTATTATTTTTTTTATCTTATAGATATTATAAAGGCGAAAGTTTGTATGGATGAGTTTTATTCTTTCACGCAATAAACACCGAATAGAATTTAAAAATTCTTTCTCTAATCGAAAGCTAAACTATTTGCGAGTAACATAGGCTATATATATTGGTGAGCTCTGGCGTTATGAATAAGCTGTAGCGTTATGCAATTATTTTTCATACGTTTTCTGTCCCTAACAAAATCGAGTGATTGCAAACGTCAAACAAATTGTTCCTTGGAAACAATGTTTTTTTTTTTAATTAGGCAATTCACCCTAAAAATAGTGCTTTGTTGGCGTCATAGTTAATATCTACCTATCTCTAAAAATGTTTATTGTTTATTTTGTTATTTCTTTAGGTTACTCTGGATTCAAATAGGAATAAAATACTAATTCCTACTTGAGGCGAAATCATCAGAATAAATTAGGGGAGTAGGTACTTAAAATAAATTTCTATAATTTAAATATTTTTAAAATAGAATTTTTATTTGCGATATGTCATTCTCAAATTTTGAAATTTTCTATTAAACAATAATTATTTTTAATAAGACAAAAAAGCAAGAATAATAACAATTATGCCAATAATTATGCTAGTAATTTTCCACTAATACCATGCGAGCGAAGCCGCGGGTAAAAGCTAGTTTTAAATAAGCCGATAATAAACGAGACTCGTAATTTAGATGAACCGTAGTATTATTGATACTCTCGATCATCAGAGTTGTTTTGTTCACCAGAAACACAATACACCACAAAACAACAATACACCACAAAGCAACACACATTTTATCTGCTGGGGGTGTTAGTGATATTGCCTCCATACAGCCTACAACGTACCACCCACTACCTACAATATAGCCTACAATGTACAAGCTACAATCTGCTACTGTAATGCGTATTACCACATTTAGCTCCTACAAGCATCTACACTGAACGAATAAAACGACAGAATTGTGTTGTGGGGATGTATGCTGAGCCCGAAATAAGCTATTTTTTTCCTTACTCACTCTTCAAACTTCTAGGGATTATCTTTTTTGAGTCCCAATCGTCTGTAGACAGTGAGACTATGGCATCTTTAATTGGGGTATGTTGTCTGACTGAAAGGAGTTGATAGGAGAAGATGGGTAAAAGGAATTAGGGAAGTACCTGGCCTAATCATGCCGAATACTAATTCAAGTAACGTTTCGATTCTGAATGGTGGTCTTTTAAACCAGGGCGATACTGAGATACTATATATTATTTTTAATGAATTAATTTTGAAATAAAAAAAATTAATAAAATCAAATTTATTTGCGTACGCCTGGATTCTATTCCACGACCTTCGGATTGCGAGTTAAGAGCTTTACCCCTCGACCACGGAGGCCGACATGATCCTATTTGAACTTCTTAATGCTAGGTCTCGTTTTTAACGAGCATTTTACGGACATCTTTAGACGGGTGCAAAAAACCTATAAAGTCTACCGTAAAATGAAGTGTAAAATATCTTCTTATAATTTTTTGCAATCATCTGCTGATCTTATGCATTTTTCATATCGTTAGCGTAAATAATGAAGTTAGAACTGATGATATGTTTGATATCTTTGAAATACAAAGTAAAGAGCAGGGGGCCTAAATGGGAACCTTGAGGTACCCCCGAAGGAATGGTTATTATCTGTTTACGGAGAAAGAATTATTATTTTTTTTTTATTTATCAAGAGGGATTAGAGATCACACTTCTAGATAGTATCTATTCGGTGTTCATGTACTAAGTAGAGTGTAGAATTAGGATCTATCCGCCACCTAGTAAGTATGAACCAATTTCAACCGCATTCCATTATCAGTTTTGCTTTGAGGGATGAACGTGCTCAATCAAGTAATTGAATATTCCGCGAGGCTCATTGAAAACATTTCCATGATTATTTAGAGTCAAATCACCTATCGAACATATGTCAGAATACACTGGTACGTTTTTAATATAAGTAGTTAATCCAATAAAGTTACACACATATATATATATATATATATATATATATATATATATATTGACCTCTTCTCGTAATATGCTGATCCAGTAAGAAGTTATTTGACAGTGTTGATCCACCTTTAACACCGAATAACTTGGCTTTAATGGATTACTTCTGTATGAATTTGCAACAACGTTACATTAAATAGCAAGGTTGCCAGTTTCCCAGTAAAAGTAAACGAAATACTACACATAAAATTTTCGATATTTGTATGGAAATCATACGCTTCGTAACTGTTGATCCGCCCAATTTACCATGCGTTGATGATCCGCCCAAATTGCCATGCGTTGTTGATCCACATAATCGTATATCTTATGTACCTATATGTGCTTTTACTATAAAATTGTTGATCTGACAATGACCAATCAAAATGGCGTTCAAGATGGCGTTATGAACGAAGCCTTCTGATTGGTCATAAAAAAACATATACCTATATCTGGTCTTACTGCTCATTGGTTGAGCCGATATGGAAGTTGCAAAACGTAATATTATAACGGCCGCGGCACCGACTTGAAAAATATATCTTTCTGTATTTTATAAAATTCTAATAATATACTTCCGCGGGTTTTTGTTGCTAGGCTCCGCCGCCCGGGAAACATTTATTGGATAAACACATCTGTCATACGTCATCCCAAGTGGTTCGATACTTTTGATGACTTAGCAAGGGTGCCCGGGTTCGAGGGGTGATAATGCGTTGCATTACGATCTTGGCTACGAATTCGGAAGTCGCAAGTTTAAATTTTGGCGTGCGCAATAAATTTTACTTTGATAAATATATATGATTCCTCGATAATGCATTGCATTATGATCCTTGACTACGAATTCGGATGTCGCAAGTTCAAAATTGGCGTGCGCAAGTAAATTTTATTTTGTTAAATTTGTATAATTCCTCGATAACGCGTTGCATTACGATCTTGGTTATGAATTCGGAAGTCACAAGTTCAAAAATAATAAACTTTATGTTGGTAAATATTTAGATATAATTCCTCGATAATGCGATGCAGTACGATCTTGACTACGAATTCGGAAGTCGCAAGTTCAAAATTGGCGTGCGCAAGTAAATATAATTTTGATAAATATCTACGTATGATTACTCAATAATGCGTTGCATTATGATCCTTGACTACGAATTCGGATGTCGCAAGTACAAAATTGGCGTGCACAAGTAAATTTTATTTTGATAAAAGTCTATGTATGATTCCTCAATAATGCGTTGCATTATGAACCTTGACTACGAATTCGGATGTCGCAAGTTCAAAATTGGCGTGCGCAAGTAAATTTTATTTTGATAAATATCTATATATAATTCCTCAATAATGCGTTGCATTATGATCCTTGACTACGAATTCGGATGTCGCAATTTCAAAATTGGCGTGCGCAAGTAAATTTTATTTTGATAAATATCTATGTATTATTCCTCAATAATGCGTTGCATTATGATCCTTGACTATGAATTCGGATGTCGCAAGTTCAAAATTGGCGTGCGCAAGTAAATTTTATTTTGTTAAATTTTTATAATTCCTCGATAACGCGTTGCATTACGATCTTGGTTATGATTTCGGAAGTCACAAGTTCAAAAATAATAAATTTTATGTTGGTAAATATTTAGATATAATTCCTCGATAATGCGTTGCGGTACGATCTTGTTGACTACAAATTCGGAAGTCGCAAGTTCAAAATTGGCGTGCGTAAGTAAATTTTATGTTGATAAATATCTATGCATGATTCCTCAATAATGCGTTGCATTGTGATCCTTGACTACGAATTCGGAGGTCGCAAGTACAAAATTGGCGTGCACAAGTAAATTTTATTTTGATAAATATCTATGTATGATTCCTCAATAATGCGTTACATTATGATCTTTGACTACGAATTCGGATGTCGCAAGTTCAAAATTGGCGTGCACCAGTAAATTTTATTTAATAAATTTGTTTAATTCCTCGGTAACGCATTACAATACAGTCGTAAGTTCATATTGTATTTTATTTTGATAATATATGTATATGCTCGGGTTCAAGGGATGAGATTTGTCTAGGTCTTTGCGGCGAACGGGTTTGCCCACCTACTGCGTTACGGACTGGATCGGGAGAGACTGGTTGAGGGAGACCTTTTTTCTTACATTAGCTCCACACAGGAAGCCCTGAAGAAAATAAATCCCCTCAAGGCCAATGTCATCTTTAGGGATGCAGTGTGGAGCGTATTTTTAGGAAAGGAAGAAGAGGATGTTCAGGGAAGGAATGGGGTAGTAGGTGTGAGTAGGAATCTGGGGGTCAGTATTTCTAGGAGTGACGGACGTGTGAATCCATCCCTCCCATTTCGTTGCAAGGCGATGTTCCGAAAGGTTCCATGTCAACTCAGAAATAAACCAACTCATAATAACTCAGAACCTCCTTAGAAAGGTCATTAAATGCTATGAAAATATAATTTAAAAAATACCGGTAACCCTAACCTAACTTAACCTATTCAACCTATGTTTTCTGAAGTGCTTCTCAGTATGTTTCATTATGAGTTGTTCCACCGTTCACCGTTCCGAAAGGCGATCATTCTAATCTAACACACTTCTACTATCTACTACACTATAAAGAGGTAAGATTTGTTTGTTTGTTTGTTTGTTTGCATTGAATAGGCTCCGAAACTACTGAACCGATTTGAAAAATTCTTTCGCTGTTGGGAAGCTATACTATCCCCGGTTGACATAGGATATATGATATTTTCAAAAAAAATTAGGGATCGTTACTAAAACTCCAATAATGTAACCCAAGGTGTATAAAAATTACCTAAAATATTCTTTACATCGCGTGCGCTGCGAAAACTATTGACGATAGAATAAAATGATGTACTACGACTTTGCAGAACACATAATTGTTTACAAAAAATGTCGTGACAGCATATGTCTAACTATTATAGTTATGCCACAAAAAGAGTTTATTTATTTTAAAAATTTAATTAAAATGACGGCTCTTTATTTGTATCTTGGTTTTAATCCTTATCAAAATAAATTACTTCATATTCAAGACTGCTTCAATACCTTTATTTAACTTTTTGAATGATTCAATTCGGACATTTTATTAGTTTAAAAATGAAAGCATTAGAAAAAAACTATAATAAAGAGGAAAGATTTGATTATTTGTTTGTTTGCATTGAATAGGCTCCGAAACTACTGAACTGATTTGAAAAATTCTTTCACCAATAGAAATCTACATTATCAGCGAGTAACATAGGCTGTATATAATGGTGAGCTCTGGCATTATGAAATTTGTATAAATGAATATATGTGTATTTCATATATTTTAGCGGCAGGGAGGAAAGGCAGGGGGAAAGTGGGGTTCGCGGAGAGGGAAGAGACGAGGGAGGGGGAAGGCGGAAAGGAACGGGGACGCACGGGAAAGGACATGCAGGGAGAATCAATTTATTTCTTTAAATGGCATTGCAACGCATGCCGGGTATCAGCTAGTCATAAATAAAATGCGAAATTCTTATGAACTTTGATCGGTACGGTACTTGAACTACATTAAAAAATTGGTTTGGTTTAAGTCAAACCGGTAAACTACTATTTGGTGAACTTTGGTTTAAAGTGAAACCGGTAATCTACAATAATTTGATGAACTTTGGAGTCACACCGGTAGTCAAACAGTTGAGCTTTCACACCCTTCAGCCTCACAACATATCCCAATTAGGGATGCAATAGTCCTACTGGCTACGAGCAGTTAGTATTCACAAAAAATCTAAAACACGATCTGGTTTGGGAGTGTACTTCATAGTATTATTCATTTACTTATAAAGTTTTTCAGCCACGCAATATGTTGTATGGGGACACCGTAGTTCAATTGATAATAACCGGATAATGATTAATTGTTAAAATTATTAATCTTTTATGCTGACGAAGATAACATTGTTTTTGAAACATGTCGATAATATTAATAAAATAGTGGTGTTTACAAAATTACTTATTCTCATTGAAGCAATAATGAAGCCACAAAGTTTATTTGCGAAGTTTGAAGAAAAAAAAATTACCTACACTTCATATTTGATTTCGAATGTGCATCATGCACTAATTAATATACACGATAAACAGACGTCATGATTACAGACATTGCCAAGTCTGGCGGTGATTATAACACTATTCACATTGATTAATATTATAGTTTTCCCATAAGTTTTGGAGTAGAAAACTGTATTTCCTGTAAATGTTCAACAGAAATTATGGTCACCTCTGGTCGGAAATCGTTTGTTTACTTTTAAAATTAATATGTATCACAATATTTTAACCACTCAGGTATTTTGCGATTATGCAAGTTTTTTGTCTTAAACGAACTGCCAGATTTATAAAACTTTGTGTTATTTCCGCTTCACAATTAAGGGTCAATAAATGGAACATATCTGAACGTAGCCGAATACTAAAAACTGTCACACATCTGCCGGATCTGCCCTGATGAAGGACACTGCAACGCTGTCCGAAACGTCGGCCAAAGAAGGAGGTAGCGCAACACGGTATAACACCCCATAAACAAATAACAGAAAAAAACTAAAAACTTGAAACGTTTGTTTGAAATAAGGTTTCAAATTGTTATATTACAAAAAAAATATTAACATTTATAAATATTAAAATTTAGAAAGCAAACATAAAAATATTGTAAAAATGACTCACGCGATGTTTTTATGTGGAAACGGTACTAAAATCACTGATTATGTAAAAATAACACTTATTCTATTGAATAAATAAACAATTTTGTCACCTACCTTTTTCCATTTCATACAAGAATATTTAAAAAATTAATAATGTCTAACAGCGCGTAGGTGATTTGGGGGTGAAAACTGTTTCTACAAAATTAGTATTTTTTATGTACTTCTATGGACAACTTTGAATAGAAATGTGAAGCATTCAATATGGATCCGGGAACCAGCCAGTTCTAAAATAAAGTCAATCCGACGACTTTAACCAGCCATTCCTGATCTTATTTGGAATAAAAAGGGTAGTTTTTATTCGCTCTACATGCCCAAACCATCTGAGGGCCCCTTTCTAAATCTTACTCATTATTCTTACATCAGCCTTACATTATTTGCGGATATCCAAATTTCTCACACGATCATACATTGTTTTACCACACGTACGCCTCAGGGATTTCATTTCAACAGCATTAAGTTTACTTTCATCCTTCCTCTACCAGTTCCAGGCCTCACTGCCATACATCAGGGTAAGTACCAGGACTCCATTGTGGACTGCTAGCTTCGCTTCTTTTGGCATTTTTTTTGCGCCAACGGCATTCAGTCCTCCATTAATGGAGTTACTGGGATTAACCTTTCTTTCAATATCTCTATCAGCCATCCCATCTCTCTTAAACATACTATCCAGATACACAAACTCATCCACCTGCTCCAAGTATTCATCATTCAAAACTATATTGCATACTGTTTTTGTACTCCCTCTTTCAAACACCATGACTTTAAACTTACATTCATCATTTAGCTTCATCTTAATGATAAATTTATTTAGGTAATCAAAAAAAAATTATTCAGCGAAAGGTATCGCATTACTATTTTTTTTAAATATTAAAGTAGGTATTCGTATTTCCCATCCCACTTCGTCTTGTCGCAGTAGTACTAAACGAGCGAGCTGCAAGCTGGGCGGTAAATACTACTAAAAACCGCATTTTGATAGAAAGGACTGTTTTGTAATAATTGAGTCAGGCTCGCTTTCCTACTATCGCTTTTACCATTTTGCGTTAAAGCTGAAAACTGGACAATGGTAACCGGATCATTCCGTCTCAGTAGCATCCGGTCTCTGGCTAGGATTTTTTTAGAAACATTAATAAAATTGCATTTGTCTCTGTTTCTCATACAAAATACAAACAGATTAGAAAGAGAGATTTATTTTATTTAAAATTGAACTTGCGGTGCAAGGCTGAAAAAGTCGAAGGGACTCCCTCAACCATTCTCTCCCGATCCGGCCTGAAATGCAAATGGTGAGCAGACGCGCTCGTGGCCAAGACACCACAAACCTCACCCCATGATCCTGGGCACCCCGGCTAAGTCACCAAACGTAGAGAACCTCTTAACCTATACTAAAAGTTTGAGTGGGTATGGGTACCGCCGCCTCGTGAACCATTTTTTGGATGACCAACACCTCTGTCACGTTTCGCTACTTTTGGTGTCTTAGCAGAGGTGCCCAGGTTCATCGGGTGAGGTCTTTTCGGCGAATACGTTAGCCCATCCACTGCGTGGCGGGCCGGATCAGGACAGACTGATTGAGGGAGACCTAACCTGACTTTGTAGGGGTGCCCTGGTTCAACGGGTGTGGTTTGTATACCGTGTACCTGCTTGTGTACCGCCACCCCGGGAGGCATTCATCGGATAACCAACACCACTTCCGTAGGTTACCCCAAGTAGTTCATAATTTAATTTTAAAAACCTTCACATCCTATAATATTATTTAATTATTTAAAAAAAATAATACTTTTTCTCTTCATCATTGTTACCAACTTACAAATAATGATAATATCTTACAAATGTAGCTATTCTTATTATGTTGTTTCCAGATTTTCTTAATTTTTATTGTTTCATTGGAAAGAAGTTTCGTTTCCTGTAGTGACGACTGGCGTAGTCTAGTGGTAAGGCTCTTGACTCACACACCGAAGGTCGCGGGATGTAATCCCAACGTGGCAAAAAAAAAAAGATTAATTTTTGTTTGCACAATTTATGCTTTTAAAATAATATATAGTTTATTTGCGGCACGTTCCAGAGTGGATGATACTCTCAGTATCGCCCTAATGTAAGACCACCATCCAGAATTGTAACGTTGCTCGAAATGGCGTTAGCCGTGTTCGGTGACCAGATCTGAATAGCCAGGTACTTCCCCACCTTCCTCTTCCCTTTCTCCTTCCCCTCCCCGCTACCTTCAGCCTCACAATACACCTCAATTGAGGATGCCATAGTCTCACTTGGCTGACTAGACGGGAGCAGCTGAGACTCTTGTGATGTATAACTGTTAAAAAAAATTTACTCAACATGAAATATATTTTACTTATTATTTACCCACCATTAAACATTTTCAAAGTGTCTCTTTAAGTTAAACTATTTGCATATATTATAAATAGAAATATTATTTCATTGTTGCAATATTGTAATATTTAAATACCTTTCGTAGCAATTTTATTTTCGATGTTTAATCTGCCCAACTATATTAGGTAGGTATATCTTTCTCAACTAGATTAAGAAAGGGACCAAAAAGATTAAGAAAGGACCCCTCAGATGGTTTGGGCATGTAGAGAGAATGAACGATGAAAGCAGTGTAAGAAGAATATACGACGTAAATGTGAATGGTAGAAGAAGTCGGGGACGTCCGAGGAAGACATGGCACGATCAAGTGAATCAGATACTTGAGTCGGGCCATGTCAAAAGTCAGAATAATAGAAGAGAATGTATGAGACGATGGATGAATGTGAGTGAGGCAAAGAGTGTGTGCCAAGACCGAGTTGTTTGGCGGTCCGTCCTCTCTGCCTACCCCTGCGGGAAACGGTGTGATGGTTAGTTAGTTAACTTCTCAGCTATTTCTTACATGTTGGTCGTTTTCGTGCTTGGTTGAATTTCGATTTTTCCCTATAACGTGGGGAAATTTCCCCTGAGATTCCCTATTTTGTTGAAAAATTATCTTCAATATTACACGAACAGCTTTTAAAAACTGACAGATATCCAAGTTTCAAATATTATGATTTTAAAATTAAATAAGGAGATGTTTACTGGGTTATAACACTACATTCAATGTTATTTTTAATCTTAAAAATTATAAACCTCAAAACGTTTACCAAGTTCTATAAAAATCAGCTTCTTCTCAGTATGTAGTGAAAATTAAAGGGGTATTGATATATTTCACATTACTAATATTCCCACATTTCTCGAGTAAAATACATAATTTTCCATAAATACTGGGAACTTTTCTACCTCTCAACACCGAACACCTGCTAGTAGAGTGCCAACTTGTCCATCATCGCCTGTTCAAATTGCTAGGGCTTTCAAAACATGGAAATATAAAACAAAGTAGTAATATTCATTAATTTATTTAAAAGTTTAGGTTTTTTGCAAAATAGAATAAAATAGTTTTTATAATAAAAAAACACAAGCTTACATAATTCTTTAACTACGTTTTTGATGCTTCAGATTTTACGTCCGGGTTAAATCTTCCCCACAGGAAACCCTTCCACACACTATTCCAAAAACGATTGTCTAGTAAATTCACGCAATGTAAGTGCACTATATAAGTATAATTCATACAAAACAATACAAGAACAATACGCCAATCCACCAGAGACCAAATGGGAAAGTAATTCACCGACTCCAGATATTTTCATATCAGACGGTTCGGCTCGATAGAACTCAGAACATTATACTCATAAACAATGCAGGAAACGACTAGTTTAAGAAACTTGCACAAAAAAATAAAGTAACAATATTATTGAATTTGATCAATAAAGTTTGTAGGTAGGTACAAAATATAAAAAATCCATTGATTTGAAAAAATCCAAAATAGTTACATTTTTTTTCTTTCCGCCGACAAAATGCTGTTAAATGTGTTAGTCAATTTAAATAGCTTTAACAAAATATTCCCCTACTAGATGAAAAAACTTCAATAAGGTTTGCTTATATATTACAATTGATATACTAAATATATCAACAACATCGGAGTTTTTGTTTTCTAGCTGTTGAATCGTCGCATAGGAGTGTAATATTTGGATATTGATGTGGAATTGCTACAATAATATGGTAGGTACTGTCTTGTGACTGACCTACCTGGAGTATGAAAAGAGATTACATAGAATAATGTCTTGCTCTGGTAAAATTTATTTATTAACTTATTTTTATTAATATCCTAGTGGCGTTAACATACATACATGAAAATATTACAATAAATTATATTTTTGTACCAATTAAAAAACTGATACAATTTAGAAAATAAAACTTGACTTTAAAGCTAAAATGTAGCCATATGGATACAATTGTTCATGTGTGTTACAAACAATAAAATAAAGATATGATGTACTCGTACGGTATCGAATTTTAAAAGAGAAGAATTTTGTAAAAAGAAAAAAAATAATAAAAGTTAATTATAAAAAGATAGACTGGCGGGAATATAACACCGAGATCTCGTATCTGCAATACTTGAAGAAACTTAGCACCACTCATAAAAAGGGGAAAATGAAAAGGATTTTTATTTTTGTAAAAATTTAAAAGTAATCTGGCATTTACCAATATTTCACATTCCATAGTGAAAGAAGATACTCTCATTATCACCTTTATGAAAACCACCATTCAGAATCCAAGGGTTGCTTGAGATGGCTTTAGCCGTGTTTGGTGACTAGATTTGAATAACCAAGTAGTTCCTCTCCTTATTCAAAATATGGAATGTGGGAATCATAGGGCTATTAGCCTTCTAAGTTCAGTGGGCAAGCTGTATGGTAGAATATTGATTGAAAGGGTAAGAATGGAAACAAAAGATAAAATATGGGATGTGCAAGGTGCTTTTATGAGTGGAAGGGGGTGCATGGACCAGATTTTCTCATTGCGTATGCTCACTGAGAAGTTTCTTGCAAAAAACCAGAAACTCTTCTGTGCCTTTGTAGATCTACAAAAAGCGTACGACCGAGTTGACAGGAAAAAGCTATGGAAGGTGTTGTCCAAGTACGGAGTGAATACGAAGCTCATTCAGGCAATTGCGTCGCTATATAAGGGAAGCGTTGCATGTGTTAGGGTGAACGGCGATTTTACGGAGTGGTTTGACATCACAAAAGGTGTTAAACAAGGCTGCGTAATGTCACCGTGGTTATTCAATCTATACATGGATAATTGTATGCAAGAATTGAAAGAGATGGGATTGGGCGCCAAATTGAGTAATCTGGAAGTATGTTGCCTTTTGTATGCTGATGATGCGGTGCTAATTTCTAGCAGTATGGAAGATCTACAGTCTCTCGTGTCTAGGATGAACGAAGTATGTATGAAGAATGAGTTAATGATGAATGTAAGTAAGTCTAAAGTCATGGTGTTTGAAAGAGAGAGTACGAAAACAGTATGCAATATAGTTGTGAATGATGAATACTTGGAGCAGGTGGATGAGTTTGTGTATCTGGGTAGTATGTTTACGAAAGATGGGAAGGCTGATAGAGATATTGAAAGAAGGGTGAATGCCGGTAACTCCATTAATGGAGGACTGAATGCCGTTGGCGGTAATAAAAAACTGTCCAAAGACGCGAAACTAGCCGTCCATAATGGAGTGCTGGTACCTACCCTGATGTATGGCAGTGAGGCATGGAACTGGCAGAGGAAGGATGAAAGCAGACTGAATGCTGTAGAAATGAGATCCCTGAGGCGAATGTGTGGTAAAACCATGTACGATCGTGAGAGAAACGTGGATATCCGCAAAGAATGCAAGGCTGACGTAAGCGTGATGTGTAAGATTAAGAAAGGGACTCTCCGATGGTTTGGGCATGTAGAGCGAATGAACGAGGAAAGGAGTGTAAGGAGAATATATGATGCAAATGTGAATGGTAGAAGAAGTCGGGGACGCCCGAGGAAGACATGGCACGACCAAGTGAATCAGATACTTGAGTCGGGCCATGTGAAGAGTCGGAATAATAGAAGAGCATGTATGAGACGATGTATGAATGTGAACGAGGCAAAGAGTGTGTGCCAAGATCGAGTTGTGTGGCGGTCCGTCCTCTCTGCCTACCCCTGCGGGGAAACGGCGTGATGGTTAGTTAGTTAGTTAGTTAGTTACTATATTATATGAGAAGATGCAAGAATTTGTTACAATTTTGATAGAAACAACAGTTTTGTTTTCATAAGGAACATAATACAAGGTAAAAGACAGAGTGTACATGGCCGGTATTAGTTATAAACATTTCACACAGAGCGCATGCAAAAAGATCGCTCCATAAAGATCATCTGAATTAATAGCGTATAATAAATAAAAAGGTTAAACTAAAGGTATCAAGAAATATTTCACAAAACGTTCTAAGAAAAAATAATAAAGTGTGTGGCTGTAGTGGGTTCATGAATGTCATACACACTTTGATCCTAAAAAAACATAATCATGTGTGAATATTTTTGATAATTTACCCAAATAATCATTATTTGATGTTGCTTACTGTTGAAACTATATTCGTAGGTAGTTCAGTACTGAAATTTTCAGAAAATTTATCCTCGACAGCATTCTCTTCTATTCCCTGAGATCTTCGAGAAATCGATCTGTACACAAAATAGTCAAGTTTAATTTGATTAATTTGTGTCATTTCACAATTAATTCATTTGAAATAATACACAGTATATTTGTGGCACGTTCCAGAGTGGAAGGTATTTTTAGTATCGCCCTGGTGTAAGACCACCATTCAGAACTGAAACGGTGCTTAAAATGGCTTTAGCCTATATATTTTATGCTATAAATAGGTTAAAAATCATACTTTTTCATTCGGAGTCTATTGAGCTGACGCCAAGTTTTGGAACGCCATTTGTTTCCCATATTTAAATTTTTATACTGAAAAAAAAATACAAAAACTAATTAAACAAAGTGAATTTTTTGTAATTATTCAATAAGTAATGTTCATTTCTTTGAATCAACACGATAATAGCTAGATTAAATACTTAAATGATTATAATAATTATTCACCTATTTGCACAGCCCTTACACTTTTGTCGGATGTAATATGATATCTTCAAATATATTGTATCGTTTCAAGTATTGTTACAGTGGTCTCGCTCTGACATACCCACGACGCCGCGCTAGAGAAAGAGATCACAATACAATTAAAACTTGCTTTGTTGTTCAGAGTGGTATGGGGCCCTGTGCGAAGCTATTTGAAGGTAACATGTGAGAAGGTACAATATATCTGAACGTTCGCGTTCTAGGTATTCTAGTAATTTTGTCCCTTTCCACGTGCTCCGTTTGAAAATTTTATAGAGTACGCTGTTTCAAAAAAGCGCGCACAAATGACCCTGTGCAAAGCTATTTGAAGGTAACATATCAGAAGTTACAATATACAAGAAAAGGATGAGTCCTTGCCACGTACTTTAACTAATTCCTTTTGACATGTTCCTTTTTAAATGATAAACAGGTTAAATGTGGAAAAGTTTAAGCATATTATCGTCTGTCTCCTTGCTACGCACGTTTTTGAAATCCTTTTTGACACGCTTCCTTCAAATTACACGAACAAATTATACAGTTTGATTTCATTCATACAGTGTATATGGATTCATCTTAATAACTAATACACTTACGTTTTTCAACATAGCTTTACGGAACAGAGCGTCACAGACAACCAGTCGGGCGGATATCATCAAATAAACAATTGATTTTTTTAATATTAATTTATACATTGTAAAGTTAAACTACTGTTTTATTGGGTAATATTTTTATTCAACAGCAAAATAATGGTTTTTAGTACAAAAAAATGATTTTAAAGTACGTTGATTTACGTAGTTTAAAAAATTGTAATACGTCATAATTAAGCTACATTATAAAAATATATTAACAGGTTGAGATGTTTTCCGTATCAAAATATTTTTATATTTCTTTTTCATATTATATACGATTACAGATGGAAAAAACCGGGGGACGAGTGACGATTTATTGAAAACTGCTATTTTATAAGTTTAAAGTAAGAATAACTTTTTTGTTGATATTTAAATTTAACTGGGGGCTTACAACATACATACATCTAATAAAATATTTTGACAAAAAAAAATTTTAATGTGCTGTTTAATGTGCTGTTACGTGCACAGAAGATTTTGAAAACACGCTAAACCACAAAACATCGAAAAATATTGAAAAATAAAAATGAAAATCCCTTGTGCCCTATAAAAATAAAAATGTTATGAATAAATAAATAGATAATAAATAAATAGTGTTTGGTGACCTAATAGGGGTGCCCGGGTTCAGAAAGTGAAGTTTGTCTAGGTCTTTGCGGGGAATGCGTGTGCCCAACTACTGAGTGGCGGGCCAGGTTGGGAGAGACTAATTAAAGGAGTCCTAACCTAGAACTCCCTTGACTCGCCTTTAAACTGGGAATAACATGGGAGGTTAATAAGTGTACCGTCGCCCCGAGAACCATTTATTGGATAACCAACACCTCTGTCGTAAGTCATCCCAAGTGGTTCGCTACTTTAACGCGTTTGCCCCACATAATGCGCGGCAGGCCGGATCGGGAAAGACTGGTTGAAGGAAACTTCTTTTTCATGAGCTTCACGCAGGAGGCCCTGAAGAAGATAATTCTTCGGAAATTATTTTTAGGAAAGGACGGAGAGGAAGTTCTGAGACCGAAAAGGTTTGTAGGTGTGGGCAGAAATCTGGGAATCAGTGTGTCCAAGAGTGACGGACGTATAAATTTGTTCTTGCGACTTCCGAATTCGTTATGATCGTAATGCAATTTGTTCTTGCGACTTCCGAATTCGTAGAGATCGTAATGCAATGCATTATCAAGGAATCATACATATTTGTCAAAATAAAATTTACTTGGCCACGCCACAATTCGAACTTGCGACTTCCGAATTCGTCGTCAAGATCGTAATGCAACGCATTGTCGAGGAATTATATCAAAATCTTTATCAAAATAAAAATTACTTGCGCACGCCACAATTCGAACTTGCGACTTTCAAATTCGTAGCCAAGATCGTAAGACAACGCATTATCGAGGAATTATACATATTTATCAAAATAAAATTTATTGGCGCATGCCATTTAAACTTGCGACATCCGAATTCGTAGTCAAGATCGCACTGCACTGCATTATTGTTGTATTATACAAACGTATCAAATAAACATTACCTCTGCACGCCACAATTCGAACTTGCGACTCCCGAATTCGTAGTCAAGGTCGCAATGCCCCTTAGATGTCGTTGAATTAAATCAAAATAATATTTACTTGCGCACGCCACAATTTGTTCTTGCAACTTCCGAATTCGTATTGATCGTAATGCAATTTGTTCTTGCGACTTCCGAATTCGTATTGATCGTAATGCAATTTGTTCTTGCGACTTCCGAATTCGTAGAGATCGTAATGCAATGCATTATCGAGGAATCATACGTATTCCCCGATAATGCATTGCATCCCCAAAGAAGACATAGGCCTTCACGGGATTTATTTTCTTCAGGGCTTCCTGTGTGGAGCTAATGTAAGAAAAATAAGGTCTCCCTCAACCAGTCTCTCCCAATCCGGTCCGTAATGCAGTAGGTGGGCAAACCCGTTAACCGCAAAGACCTAGACAAATCTCATCACTTGAACCCGAGCAGCCCTGCTAAGTCACAAAAAATCAGTCTCTCCCAATCCGGCTTGCCACGCAGTAGGTGAGCGAACGCGTTCGCCGCATGGACCTAGACAAATCTCACTCCTTGAACCGGGCACTCCTGCTAAGTCACGAATGTCACTGCAAAGTGACATATGACAAAGGTGTTGATTTCCCAAAAATGGTTCCCGGGGCGGTGGTAATCATACCCGCCTCCCAAAATTAAGGTATACCTTAAGTGGTTCGCTATGTTTGGTGACTTAACCGGGGTGCCCAGGTTCATGGGGTGAGGTTTGTGCGGGTCTTAGAATCGGAAACGAAAACAAAATCAAAATCAAAATCGAAATTGAAATCGAAATCGAAATCGAAATCGAAATCGAAATCGAAATCGAAATCACAATCGAAATCGAAATCGAAATCAAAAATCAAAATCAAAATCTCAAACCAAAACCAAAATAAAAATCAAAGTCAAAATCATAATTAAAATCTCAAACCAAAACCAAAATCAAAATCAAAATCAAAATCGAAATCCAAACCAAAATCAAAATCAAAATTAAAATCTCAAACCAAAACCAAAATCTCAAATCAAAACCAAAATAAAAATCAAAATCTCAAACCAAAATCAAAATCAAAATGAAAGTAAAAATCAAAATCTAAATTAAAACCAAAATTAAAAAATCAAAATAAGAATGCAAATAAAAATTAAAATCAAAATCAAAATTAAAATCTCAAACCAAAATCAAAATCGAAATCTCGAACCAAAATCAAAATCAAAATCAAAATCGAAATCCAAATCAAAATCAAAAACAAAATCAAAATAAAAATTAAATCTTAAACCGAAATACATTAAAAAAAATGAAATAGAACGAATTGAAATAAGAACGTACAGGTACCTACTAAAAGAAGCTGAAAAGTACGACAGACGGGCACCTTTGTTGGCGGTCAAAACTTGGCATTTATATGGATCAACAAAAAAAAACGTGTAAAATGTATAAGACACCGAACAATGGGCGTGGCTTACAGCGAAATCTTGATGGTATAAATTGATCCACATGGATCAGGATGTGTATGCCAGCTTGTGTAATGGATCAGCATATCCGGATGGATCAACACGTCCGAACGGATCAACTTAAAACTGGTGTACCGTCGCGCAAGATCAACGTTTTACGAGAGGAGATAAATATATATATATATATATATATATTTATCTCCTCTCGTAAAACGTTGATCTTGCGCGACGGTACACCAGTTTTAAGTTGATCCGTTCGGACGTGTTGATCCATCCGGATATGCTGATCCATTACACAAGCTGGCATACACATCCTGATCCATGTGGATCAATTTATACCATCAAGATTTCGCTGTAAGCCACGCCCATTGTTCGGTGTCTTATACATTTTACACGTTTTTTTTTGTTGATCCATATAAATGCCAAGTTTTGACCGCCAACAAAGGTGCCCGTCTGTCGTACTTTTCAGCTTCTTTTAGTAGGTACCTGTACGTTCTTATTTCAATTCGTTCTATTTCATTTCTTTTTTAATGTATTTTGGTTTAAGATTTAATTTTTATTTTGATTTTGTTTTTGATTTTGATTTGGATTTCGATTTTGATTTTGATTTTGGATCGAGATTTTAATTTTGATTTTGGTTTGAGATTTTATTTTGATTTTGATTTTAATTTTTATTTGCATTCTTATTTTGATTTTTATTTTGATTTTTACTTTCATTTTGATTTTGATATTGATTTTGGTTTGAGATTTTGATTTTGATTTTGGTTTTGATTTGAGATTTTAATTATGATTTTGACATTGATTTTGATTTTGGTTTTGGTTTGAGATTTTGATTTTGATTTTTGATTTTGTTTTTTATTTTGATTTTTGATTTCGATTTCGATTTCGATTTTGATTTCGATTTCGATTTCGATTTCGATTTCGATTTCGATTTCGATTTCGATTTCGATTTCGATTTCGATTTCAATTTCGATTTTGATTTTGATTTTGATTTTGTTTTCGTTTCCGCTTCTAAGACCCGCACAAACCTCACCCCATGAACCTGGGCACCCCGGTTAAGTCACCAAACATAGCGAACCACTTAAGGTATACCTTAATTTTGGGAGGCGGGTATGATTACCACCGCCCCGGGAACCATTTTTGGGTAATCAACACCTCTGTCAAATGTCACTTTGCAGTGACATTCGTGACTTAGCAGGAGTGCCCGGTTCAAGGAGTGAGATTTGTCTAGGTCCGTGCGGCGAACGCGTTCGCTCACCTACTGCGTGGCAAGCCGGATTGGGAGAGACTGATTTTTTGTGACTTAGCAGGGCTGCTCGGGTTCAAGGGATGAGATTTGTCTTTGCGGTGAACGGGTTTGCCCACCTACTGCATTACGGACCGGATTGGGAGAGACTGGTTGAGGGAGACCTTATTTTTTTTACATTAGCTCCACACAGGAAGCTCTGAAGAAAATAAATCCCGTCAAGGCCTATGTCTTCTTTGGGGATGCAATGCATTATCGGGGAATACGTATGATTCCTCGATAATGCATTGCATTACGATCTCTACGAATTCGGAAGTCGCAAGAACAAATTGCATTACGATCAATACGAATTCGGAAGTCGCAAGAACAAATTGTTGCGTGCGAAAGTAAATATTATTTTGATTTAAATGTATAATTCAACGATATCTAAGGGGCATTGCGACCTTGACTACGAATTCGGGAGTCGCAAGTTCGAATTGTGGCGTGCAGAGGTAATTTTTATTTGATACGTTTGTATAATACAACAATAATGCAGTGCAGTGCGATCTTGACTACGAATTCGGATGTCGCAAGTTTAAATGGCATGCGCCAGTTAATTTTATTTTGATAAATACATATAATTCCTCGATAATGCATTGCCTCACTATCTTGGCTACGAACTCGGAAGTCGCCAGTTCGAATTGTGGCGTGCGGAGGTAATTTTTATTTGAAACGTTTGTATAATACAACAATAATGCAGTGCAGTGCGATCTTGACTACGAATTCGGATGTCGCAAGTTCGGATATTGATTTTGATTTTGGTTTTGGTTTGAGATTTTAATTTTGATTTGGACTTTGACTTTGATTTTGGTGTTGGTTTGAGATTTTGTTTTTGATTTTGAATTTGATTTTGACTTTTGATTTCGATTTCGATTTCCGCTTCTAAGACCCGCACAAACCTCACCCCATGAACCTGGGCACCCCGGTTAAGTCACCAAACATAGCGAACCACTTAAGGTAAACCTTAATTTTGGGAGGCGGGTATAATTACCACCGCCCCGGGAACCATTTTTGGGTAATCAACACCTCTGTCATATGTCACTTTGCGGTGAGATTCGTGACTTAGCAGGAGTGCCGGTTCAAGGAGTGAGATTTGGCTAGGTCCGTGCGGTGAACGCGTTCGCTCACCTACTGCGTGGCAAGCCGGATTGGGAGAGACTGATTTTTTGTGACTTAGCAGGGCTGCTCGGGTTCAAGGGATGAGATTTGTCTTTGCGGTGAACGGGTTTGCCCACCTACTGCATTACGGACCGGATTGGGAGAGACTGGTTGAGGGAGACCTTATTTTTTTTACATTAGCTCCACACAGGAAGCTCTGAAGAAAATAAATCCCGTCAAGGCCTATGTCTTCTTTGGGGATGCAATGCATTATCGGGGAATACGTATGATTCCTCGATAATGCATTGCATTACGATCTCTACGAATTCGGAAGTCGCAAGAACAAATTGCATTACGATCAATACGAATTCGGAAGTCGCAAGAACAAATTGTTGCGTGCGAAAGTAAATATTATTTTGATTTAAATGTATAATTCAACGATATCTAAGGGGCATTGCGACCTTGACTACGAATTCGGGAGTCGCAAGTTCGAATTGTGGCGTGCAGAGGTAATTTTTATTTGATACGTTTGTATAATACAACAATAATGCAGTGCAGTGCGATCTTGACTACGAATTCGGATGTCGCAAGTTTAAATGGCATGCGCCAGTTAATTTTATTTTGATAAATACATATAATTCCTCGATAATGCGTTGCCTTACTATCTTAGCTACGAATTCGGAAGTCGCCAGTTCGAATTTTGGCGTGCGGAGGTAATTTTTATTTGATACGTTTGTATAATACAACAATAATGCAGTGCAGTGCGATCTTTATACGAATTCGGATGTCGCAAGTTCGGATATTAATTTTGATTTTGGTTTTGGTTTGAGATTTTAATTTTGATTTGGACTTTGACTTTGATTTTGGTTTTGGTTTGAGATTTTGTTTTTGATTTTGAATTTGATTTTGACTTTTGATTTCGATTTCGATTTCGATTTAGATTTAGATTTCGATTTTGACTTTTGATTTTGATTATGATTTTTATTATTTTTTTTTTTTTAATTTCGTTTTCGTTTCCGCTTTTAAGACCCGCACACCCTATGAACCTTAGCACCCCGGCTAAGTCACCAAATATAGTGAACCACTAAACGTATACCTAAAATTTGGGAGGCGGGTATGGTTACCACCGCCCCGGGAACATATTTTTTGGGTATTCAACACCTCTGTCATATGTAACTCCAAGTGGTTCGCTACTTACGATCACATTCACAAAGCCAAGATGCTTTCGAATATTTAATACCTACTTTGTTTTTAAAACTCTATTCACCGTTTTTTTCCTTAACATTACAAACTTGTATTATATTCAGCAATGGTTTTGGAGGGTTATTATTTTTCAAAAATAATTTATTCTCAAATTAAATTCGGTTACTTTTGAAAAAATCGACGTTAATCGCAATGTTTTCATTACCACTTATTCAATTCGGACATTTTATTCTAAAGTTACCACGAGTTTAAAAATAGCCCCGTTTGGGGAAAGGGTTGAGAAAGTCTGATTGGAGAATTCATAATCCATCCGGTCCGCCACGCAGTTGGTGGGTAAAGGCATTCTCCGCCAAGACTTAGACAAATCTCAACTTCTAAACCCAGGCACCCCTGCTAAGTCACCAAACGTTGTGAACCACTTGGAGTAACCTACGGCAAGGATGTTGGTTATCCGATAAATAGTTCCCGGGGCGGAGTTACACATATCCGCCTCCAAATTGATATTCCTTTGTTGGGAGACGGGTCGAGGGACTAATATAGGTATTTTATGAATGTACCGCACAATAGTCCCAGATGCTCTCTTCTATCTGGAGCTAATGAAACTAAAGACGGGTTGTTTCAAAAAATTTTACGGATTCATCAAATATTTGAAATTATTTTTTTACGACCTGTGTAAGTTCTATTCAAATTCTGTATTATTTCAGATTGATAGAGCAACTGGCCTATAATGATATAATGACGGAACTTGAATAGAACGTGAACATTATCTTAAAATATTTGATTATATTACAAAATTACAATTTGAGGTTTTACTCATAGTTAAAAATAAATATTCCTCCTAGACTTGCAGAAAAGTCAATAGACGTCGCATATTAAATAAAAATTGATAACTTTATCCAAGACACTATCTAGATTATATTTAGTTCTGGTTGAATTTTGCAATCTTTCATACAGATAGCAGCCAATAAAATTTGCGTTACGAAAATGAAGATAATGTTGGTAGTTTCTAGTCGAAGTATGAAACGGTTAAAAATGACAGAATCGGATGGGGACTAATTAGCGCTTAGCGCAATGGTTAGAGCTGCTGCCCGGAAAGCCGAAGGTCCTGGCTTGGAGTCCCTGATGTGACCGTACCTCTTTCTGATTTTTCTGTTTCAGATTTTGGATTGAGTTTCGCTAATATTGTCTTCATTTATTTAAATTTTACAATTTGAAGTTTAACTCATTGTTCTAAATAAAAATAAGTATTCATCCTAGACTTGCAGAAAATTTAATGGCCGTCCTTAACCAGTCTCTCGATCTCGATCCGGCCCGCCACGCAGCAGGTGGGCAGAGGCATCCATCGCCAAGACCTGGACAAATCTTACCCGAGGAATCGGGCACGCCCACTAAGTCACCGAACAGAGAGAACCACTTGGGGTGACCTATGGCAGAGGTGTTGGTTATCCAATAAATGGTTCTCGGGGCGACGATACACTTATCCACCTCCCATGTTATTCCCAGTTGAGAGGCGAGTCGAGGGAGTTCTAGGTTAGGACTCTTTCAATTAATCTCTCCCAACCTGGCCCGCCACGCAGTAGGTGGGCAATCGCATTCGTCGCAAAGACCTGGACAAACCTCTCCCCTTAAAACCGGGAATCCCTGTTAAGTCACTAAACGTAGTGAGTTTCTTGCGGTGACCTATGGCGGAGGTGTTGGTTATCCAATAAATGGTTCCCGGGGCGATGGAACAAATCGGACTCTCTCAACCTCCCAAATTGGGTTGAGAGAGTCCAATAGAAGAGTTCTAGGTTAGGTCTCCTTCAATCAGTCTCTCCCGTTCTGGCCTGCCATGAAGTAAGTGGGCAAACACATTCTCCTCAAAGACCTAGACAAACCTCACCCCTTGAACCTGGGCACCCCTGCTAAGTCACTGAAAGTAGTGAACCGCTTGGTATGACCTATGGCAAAGGTTTGGTTAATCAATAAATGGTTCCCGGGGCGGTGGTGTGCGTAATCCTCTTCCCAATATACCTATAATATTAATGATAAGTTTTTAGATTTTCACGGCCAAAAGCATTTTCGTTGTTTGTTTTTTAGGTGTTATGCCGTGTTGCGCTACCTCCTTTTTTATCCGACGTTTTGGACAGCGTTGCAGTGTCCATCATCAGGGCAGATCCGGCAGATTGTCGCAGACATCGTCGGATCTGCTGGATCCGCCCTGACGATGAACACTGCAACGCTGTCCGAAACGTCTGCTAAAGAAGGAGGTAGCCAACACAAAACAAAAAACGAAAATATAATATTAATGTATGTAGGTTTGCTGAATTGCAGCCAAAAATATTTTAAAACATACATCATGTAACATGCATATTGCATATCTTCAATGGATTACAAATGTCAAATATTTCAAAACGGTTCACAGCAATGTATTTTCTTTACTTTTACGTAAAAATTAAACCAACTCGTTCGGTATCATTTTTTACGGAGTGCCTTGAAAATAGTTTCCATAGTGTGGATTATCATTGTGGGTGGTAGAGCCCGTTCACACTTCTGCCTAGGCATGAGTGCAGGTGTTCAAAACAAACTGGGTGTTTAAAAATGTTTGGAAGAAAATAATTATCGATTTTTTCTTTTTTAATTATTTTATTTATTTAGATGTTTTTATTATTTGGAATGGCTAAAAGCTTATCAACTTTGAACTTCAATGAAGAATGCCCGAAGTAAAAACCATTGAAATCCCGCTTTTTTAAATATTTAAAAACATCTAATCGCATATCCCATTACTAAAAATTGCGTTTTAACTGAGAAAAATGAAATTATGTGTGGTATATTTTTGTTTATCAGTTGTTTAAAAATTAAAGCACGTTTTAATAAGTAAGGACATTTTTTTCGAAAAGTAGTTCTTTAGAGTAGGTATTTATTATGTTATTTTTTTGGGCAAAAAATTGTGTTACCTTTACATAGTATAAAATGAAGTCGCTTCCGCTGTCTGTGCGCTTAGATCTTTTAAACTAAGCAACAAATTTTCATGCGGTTTTCACCAATAGATAGAGTGATTCATGAGGAAGGTTTTAGAGTATATAATTTGTCAAGGTTTTGTGTTAATTGGCTGAAATAGGGCTGGCAAGCAGGCAGCGGGCATCGGGCAGTCGGCAGCAAGCGGGCGGTGTCGATTTGATTTAACAGATGGCGTTGGTTATAAAGGTTGGGTAGTGGCGTGGCGTTGTGATGGCGTTATGTTTCTTTAGTCACAGCAACATGTGGCCTGGTCTGCTAGTTTTTAACTAAAAGTATACTATCTCGGGAATGACTAGCTTAAATAAAAAAAAAAAAAATTATATCATTGTTTTTACCTTACTTAAGAAAATATTTTAGAAATCATAATTAATACTTTCTTACGACGGCGACGGCCAAGGAGCCGCCTTTTTATATTAAAGTGATATTAAAAAGATTTCACAATCTACTCTTTCATAGATGGCGCAAGTTTAATTATTTTAGGGAACACGCTTTTTACAAGTAGTGCCTTATTAAGATGAATGAATTGTTAGCGCCCATTCATGCGTAATATGAATATGAATAAATAGTTTTTTTGGTTTAAATAAATCTTTCAAAAATGGCAAACAAATACCATATTGTATCGGTAATTCAATCCAATATTGTATTTGTACGCCTTTCTTGAAAGATTTATTCAAACCAAAAAAACTATTTATTCATATTCATATTGCAACTGTACGGGCGCAAACAATTAATTCATCTTAATATTTTAAAGCACAACTTTAAAAAAAAAGTTTTACGCTAAAATAATTAAACTCGCGCCATCTACATATAATATAGAGGCGTTCTTTTAAGGTGAAGTTATACGTGAAATCCTATTTAGATTAATCTTTATGACGAATTGGCTTACAGTATCAACATCAAAAAATATGCTACGGATAAATTGAAGCTTTTACTAGGTTTTTTATGTAATGGAATTAGAATAAAATTATTATTTACATAACAAAAAAAAATAAGCGTAAACCACTAAAAAAATGTTTTTTCATGACTTAACTATGAAGTAATACAAGAAACATTTTTATAAAAATACTCCTTTATGGGTAAGACCATTTTTGAGGTTTTCTATGTTCTAACTTTTTTTCACTCTTATAAAATTATGGACAAAATAAATAAAAACCACTTTTTCGCTTACTTGCCGCGCGCAAATAAGACGCTCGATTGCAAATTTTGCAGGCACGAGAATCGAAATACTTCTAGCGTTTATATTCCTCTTAAGTATCACATTTACTTGGAATTCTGAGTTTGTTTGAGTCTCAAAAGTCTAAAAAATCCACTTTCCGTCACATAATCGAGATGAAACTTGGTACACAGTCGATTCTTTCTGTCTCTGAAATTTTATGTTTATGTAATAAATAAAATTTGCCAATGCAGTTCGGCCCTCATTTTCATTAATTAATACTAATGAGGCTACTGTGAAATAAGTTTTAACATAAAACATAATCGTAAAAATTGATTAATTTTTATTGAATTTGTTACCACACTGTAGATTTGCTAAAAATTTAAAATAATATTCAGATATATTTTTAAATAGCGGCAACATGAATATATCAAGTTACCGACATCCGGTCTTTAATACAATGGTTTTTAGAATATTTCAACCACTCGGATACGTAAGCGTGTTAATATATATAACAATAGCCGTAAAATAAGCGCGTTTTTTCGTGTGTTCCCACAGAAGTCGTTATAACTCGGTTATTGTTCTAGTGATAACCCTAAAACAAAAAGTAGAAGATCCATATTGAATGCTTCACATTTCTATTCAAAGTTGTCCATAGAAGTACATAAAAAATACTAATTTTGTAGAAACAGTTTTCACCCCCAAATCACCTACGCGCTGTTAGACATTATTAATTTTTTAAATATTCTTGTATGAAATGGTAAAAGGTAGGTGACAAAATTGTTTATTTATTCAATAGAATAAGTGTTATTTTTACATAATCAGTGATTTTAGTACCGTTTCCACATAAAAACATCGCGTGAGTCATTTTTACAATATTTTTATGTTTGCTTTCTAAATTTTAATATTTATAAATGTTAATATTTTTTTGTAATATAACAATTTGAAACCTTATTTCAAACAAACGTTTCAAGTTTTTAGTTTTTTTCTGTTATTTGTTTATGGGGTGTTATACCGTGTTGCGCTACCTCCTTCTTTGGCCGACGTTTCGGACAGCGTTGCAGTGTCCTTCATCAGGGCAGATCCGGCAGATGTGTGACAGTTTTTAGTATTCGGCTACGTTCAGATATGTTCCATTTATTGACCCTTAATTGTGAAGCGGAAATAACACAAAGTTTTATAAATCTGGCAGTTCGTTTAAGACAAAAAACTTGCATAATCGCAAAACACCTGAGTGGTTAAAATATTGTGATACATATTAATTTTAAAAGTAAACAAACGATTTCCGACCAGAGGTGACCATAATTTCTGTTGAACATTTACAGGAAATACAGTTTTCTACTCCAAAACTTATGGGAAAACTATAATATTAATCAATGTGAATAGTGTTATAATCACCGCCAGACTTGGCAATGTCTGTAATCATGACGTCTGTTTATCGTGTATATTAATTAGTGCATGATGCACATTCGAAATCAAATATGAAGTGTAGGTAATTTTTTTTTCTTCAAACTTCGCAAATAAACTTTGTGGCTTCATTATTGCTTCAATGAGAATAAGTAATTTTGTAAACACCACTATTTTATTAATATTATTGACATGTTTCAAAAACAATGTTATCTTCGTCAGCATAAAAGATTAATAATTTTAACAATTAATCATTATCCGGTTATTATCAATTGAACTACGGTGTCCCCATACAACATATTGCGTGGCTGAAAAACTTTATAAGTAAATGAATAATACTATGAAGTACACTCCCAAACCAGATCGTGTTTTAGATTTTTTGTGAATACTAACTGCTCGTAGCCAGTAGGACTATTGCATCCCTAATTGGGATATGTTGTGAGGCTGAAGGGTGTGAAAGCTCAACTGTTTGACTACCGGTGTGACTCCAAAGTTCATCAAATTATTGTAGATTACCGGTTTCACTTTAAACCAAAGTTCACCGGATAGTAGTTTACCGGTTTGACTTAAACCAAACCAATTTTTTAATGTAGTTCAAGTACCGTACCGATCAAAGTTCATAAGAATTTCGCATTTTATTTATGACTAGCTGATACCCGGCATGCGTTGCAATGCCATTTAAAGAAATAAATTGATTCTCCCTGCATGTCCTTTCCCGTGCGTCCCCGTTCCTTTCCGCCTCCCCCCTCCCTCGTCTCTTCCCTCTCCGCGAACCCCACTTTCCCCCTGCCTTTCCTCCCTGCCGCTAAAATATATGAAATACACATATATTCATTTATACAAATTTCATAATGCCAGAGCTCACCATTATATACAGCCTATGTTACTCGCTGATAATGTAGATTTCTATTGGTGAAAGAATTTTTCAAATCAGTTAAGTAGTTTCGGAGCCTATTCAATGCAAACAAACAAATAATCAAATCTTTCCTCTTTATTATAGTTTTTTTCTAATGCTTTCATTTTTAAACTAATAAAATGTCCGAATTGAATCATTCAAAAAGTTAAATAAAGGTATTGAAGCAGTCTTGAATATGAAGTAATTTATTTTGATAAGGATTAAAACCAAGATACAAATAAAGAGCCGTCATTTTAATTAAATTTTTAAAATAAATAAACACTTTTTGTGGCATAACTATAATAGTTAGACATATGCTGTCACGACATTTTTTGTAAACAATTATGTGTTCTGCAAAGTCGTAGTACATCATTTTATTCTATCATCAATAGTTTTCGCAGCGCACGTGATGTAAAGAATATTTTAGGTAATTTTTTTACACCTTTGGTTACATTATTGGAGTTTTAGTAAGGATCACCAATTTTTTTGAAAATATAATATAGCCTATGTCACCCGGGGATAGTGTAGCTTCTCAACAATGAAAGAATTTTTGAAATCGGTTCATTAGTTTCGGAGCCTATTCAATGCAAACAAACAAACAAACAAACAAATCTTACCTCTTTATAGTGTAGTAGATAGTAGAAGTGTGTTAGATTAGAATGATCGCCTTTCGGAACGGTGAACGGTGGAACAACTCATAATGAAACATACTGAGAAGCACTTCAGAAAGCATATGTTGAATAGGTTAAGTTAGGTTAGGGTTACCGGCTTTTTTAAAATTATATTTTCATAGCATTTAATGACCTTTCTAAGGAGGTTCTGAGTTATTATGAGTTGGTTTATTTCTGAGTTGACATGGAACCTTTCGGAACATCGCCTTGCAACGAAATGGGAGGGATGGATTCACACGTCTGTCACTCCTAGACATACTGACCCCCAGATTCCTACTCACACCTACTACCCCATTCCTTCCCTGAACATCCTCTTCTTCCTTTCCTAAAAATACGCTCCACACTGCATCCCTAAAGATGACATTGGCCTTGAGGGGATTTATTTTCTTCAGGGCTTCCTGTGTGGAGCTAATGTAAGAAAAAAGGTCTCCCTCAACCAGTCTCTCCCGATCCAGTCCGTAACGCAGTAGGTGGGCAAACCCGTTCGCCGCAAAGACCTAGACAAATCTCATCCCTTGAACCCGAGCATATACATATATTATCAAAATAAAATACAATATGAACTTACGACTGTATTGTAATGCGTTACCGAGGAATTAAACAAATTTATTAAATAAAATTTACTGGTGCACGCCAATTTTGAACTTGCGACATCCGAATTCGTAGTCAAAGATCATAATGCAACGCATTATTGAGGAATCATACAAAGATATTTATCAAAATAAAATTTACTTGTGCACGCCAATTTTGTACTTGCGACCTCCGAATTCGTAGTCAGGGATCACAATGCAACGCATTATTGAGGAATCATGCATAGATATTTATCAACATAAAATTTACTTACGCACGCCAATTTTGAACTTGCGACTTCCGAATTTGTAGTCAACAAGATCGTACCGCAACGCATTATCGAGGAATTATATCTAAATATTTACCAACATAATATTTATTATTTTTGAACTTGTGACTTCCGAAATCATAACCAAGATCGTAATGCAACGCGTTATCGAGGAATTATAAAAATTTAACAAAATAAAATTTACTTGCGCACGCCAATTTTGAACTTGCGACATCCGAATTCATAGTCAAGGATCATAATGCAACGCATTATTGAGGAATAATACATAGATATTTATCAAAATAAAATTTACTTGCGCACGCCAATTTTGAAATTGCGACATCCGAATTCGTAGTCAAGGATCATAATGCAACGCATTATTGAGGAATTATATATAGATATTTATCAAAATAAAATTTACTTGCGCACGCCAATTTTGAACTTGCGACATCCGAATTCGTAGTCAAGGTTCATAATGCAACGCATTATTGAGGAATCATACATAGACTTTTATCAAAATAAAATTTACTTGTGCACGCCAATTTTGTACTTGCGACATCCGAATTCGTAGTCAAGGATCATAATGCAACGCATTATTGAGGAATCATACATAGACTTTTATCAAAATAAAATTTACTTGTGCACGCCAATTTTGTACTTGCGACATCCGAATTCGTAGTCAAGGATCATAATGCAACGCATTATTGAGTAATCATACGTAGATATTTATCAAAATTATATTTACTTGCGCACGCCAATTTTGAACTTGCGACTTCCGAATTCGTAGTCCAGATCGTACTGCATCGCATTATCACCCCTCGAACCCGGGCACCCTTGCTAAGTCATCAAAAGTATCGAACCACTTGGGATGACGTATGACAGATGTGTTTATCCAATAAATGTTTCCCGGGCGGCGGAGCCTAGCAACAAAAACCCGCGGAAGTATATTATTAGAATTTTATAAAATACAGAAAGATATATTTTTCAAGTCGGTGCCGCGGCCGTTATAATATTACGTTTTGCAACTTCCATATCGGCTCAACCAATGAGCAGTAAAACCAGATATAGGTATATGTTTTTTTATGACCAATCAGAAGGCTTCGTTCATAACGCCATCTTGAACGCCATTCTGATTGGTCATTGTCAGATCAACAATTTTATAGTAAAAGCACATATAGGTACATAAGATATACGATTATGTGGATCAACAACGCATGGCAATTTGGGCGGATCATCAACGCATGGTAAATTGGGCGGATCAACAGTTACGAAGCGTATGATTTCCATACAAATATCGAAAATTTTATGTGTAGTATTTCGTTTACTTTTACTGGGAAACTGGCAACCTTGCTATTTAATGTAACGTTGTTGCAAATTCATACAGAAGTAATCCATTAAAGCCAAGTTATTCGGTGTTAAAGGTGGATCAACACTGTCAAATAACTTCTTACTGGATCAGCATATTACGAGAAGAGGTCAATATATATATATATATATATATTATAAATGATAATAACACATATCTTATTCTTGAAGAATATCAGTCAATGATTAGTTCACAGATTATAGATTACCCGTCTTTCTCTGGCCTACAACAATTTAAAAGTTTCACTAATGCTAATGAAAGAATACTAGACCTTATCTTATCCAATATAAATCTGAAGTCTTATTGCCTGAATAACCTTTAGTTCCAGAAGACATACACCACAAAGCGTTACATATTGACTTACCTTTCAATATCTTATCCACGCTTGTACATACCAAATCTCAAAAATACATATTCTTCAAAGAAAACTATGATGAAATCAATACTCACTTATCTAACATTGACTGGCCTACAAAACGTAATAACACAGCAATCACATTTTATAATGAATTATACATTGTTATAAACCAATTTATACCTAGCAAATTTATTCAAGTACTAAAGTACCCACCATGGTACTCACCTGCCCTCATTAAAATAACAAGAGAAAAACGTAAATATCTATCGAAATTCAAGAAATATAATAATCCATCTGATTGCAAAGCTTTCTCAGTTCTACGAATAAGGCAAAAAAATATGTCCAAAGAGTGTCGCCAAATGCAGGTTCTTAATACAGAACGGAATATTTATCAAATTCTTTTCGTACATAAAATCTAAACGTACAACATCATCTATTCCTAGTACTATGTATTATCAAAACGAAATTGCTCATACTGGTCAAGAAATTTCGCAGCTGTTCTCGTCTTTCTTTTATTCAGTATACGAGAAATGTGATGTCCCCAATGTAAACTCTCATGCAGACCACAGCGTTGCCGAAATTAGTGGTTTAGAGATTAGTTATGATCTAGTTTTGAAGTATATAAACCAAATCGATTCTAACAAAGGTGCTGGTCCAGATGGAATTCCACCTATATTTATCTCCAAATGCTCAAAGAATTTAGCGTATCCATTATTAATAGTATTTAAACGTTCGTTACAAACGGTTAAATTTCCTTCGATGTGCAAACAAGCATTTGTAACCCCAATATTCAAGTCCGGTCCGCGAAATCTTGTAAAAAATTACAGGCCAATATCCAAACTATCAATTTTCTCAAAATTATTCGAAAAACTTGTAGCAGACCAAATTTCCAACGCATTAAAGAACATTCTTAGTGAACAACCGTGCAATGTTGCCACAATCGTGCCCGGCGGGCGCTCGGCAAGTAAGATCGTACCTTACACTAAGGATTTTTTTAGGTACGTCTTTTCGTATGGAAAAAAATGTTGGATTTTCGGAAAAAGTTGTTAGTATTTTTAATTCCTACCATCATGTAGAATCACCTCCCGAAGTTAATGCACTTTACCCCCGGACAACCTGTATTTATTTTTAGAGTATTTATTAGGAAACGTATTTTTTTAATTTAAGTATTCTTTAATTCATGTATTATTGCACACTTATAAAACGTAGATAGTTTTTTGCATTCGCTCAGTGTTAATTGTGTGAATTTTGTAAGAGGTGACCAAACTAATGAGTTGCATTCAATTAGGCTGTAAAGATCACATACATAGAAATTTTATATTTAGTGCATTGAGATCAATGAACTCTACGGACTACGAACTTCAGAGAAACGACATAAAGGTTAATAGTTAGTTAGAAATGACTTCAGAATAAGTGTTTTTTGCGCTATTTCCGGCAGTTCCAAGAAACTAACCGGCCAATTAAATACGGTTTAAGGGTGGTTTCGGCGTCACTTCCCGTGGCGTAATCACAGACCCTTAACAATGATGATTATGAGGGTAGATTTATGGCGCTTTAGCACTTCCCTTTGAGGCTAAGCCCTTCCGATAGGGCTGGGGGACCCCTGATAAGGGATGTTTGTAGTGTCATTCACGTGTGGTGCTGCTGCAAATAGTTAAACCTACTTTGAGTGATGTTTATAGTTAGGATTATATCGAATGCTTTATGATAATTATCACATACTGTTGTTTGCAAGCATTTAGGAACCTTTAAGAAGATTGGAAGATTCTGTCAGTATAAAAAAGTTGTGGAGCAATGAATGTTTGCTTGTGGAGCAATTGCTTTTATTAAAGATTTTTTTATGTGAATATAGCTCAAGAATCTGATCATTCCCAACTTGGCAACTTGGAGGTTATCCACCACTTACCCGCCCTAGTATAAGTAACATATGGTTATTCCTTCAAGGCTCTCGCGAGATTCTATTTTTTTTGCTAAACGAAGCTACATTTATTAATTTTGAACGAATCTAGACCTCCAGTGTCCCTGCTTAAGTTGTAAGAAAGCAGTAGGCAAGTGCTTAACAGAAAAATAACATAATATAACAAATCTGGTTAGTAATATAAGCAAAAATAATAGCTAAAGTGAATAAAACTCATGAGGCAGCATTGCAGCAACTCTGTAAGCACCTGCATACATAGATAGAGAACGTAAGTACACAATTGAGTCTGAAATTATTTGGCAATTACCAATAAAAAAATATAAATTGCATTCAGCCTGATATAAACCACACCCAGCATCCGTATCCCTTGGCCAACCACCCAGTGAAGCCTCAAAGAAGGTTAGTTGAATAATAGAGGTAAAATACCCGAAGAGTCAAAGAAAAAATTCAGCGTTGAGTAGTCGTAGGCGGGACAAAGGAAAATTAAAGTCGTTTAAGCAAGCTTCAAGCCTTCACATATTATTGGGGATGGCGCAAAAGATCTGCAAGAAAAACATTATGTAACTAAACATGAAGAAGGAACGAGGTCTAGCACACCCCCATATGGGGAGAACTTCCCAACTAGCCTTCCATTGATGTACTTGGTGTAACACTGTTCAACATATTTGGTCTGAAGACCCAAAATACTTGAAAGAAACCCTTGTCTCTCCTGCAGAAATGGGAGGTCTATTTGATAGAATCTCCTATCCAAATGGATTGCAACCTTAAACATGCTGTCCATCTGCTATCAGTATTTCAATGGAAGACGCTCCGAGGTACTAGTGTCATTGTACCCTTCGGCAAGGATTCATAAGCGAGAAACACGCCAAAAGCGCGCTCATTATTTGTACATTGTTAAAATTGTCATTTGAGAAAGGGCCTTTTTCATGACTCATTCGGGTCTCTTCGAGATCTAGGTTCAGTCTCTAGTCTCTAAAAGAAGAAGATGGAGGGATACGAAATTATTAATGTTAGAGGAGCGCGCTAACATTTACAGCGACAAATCGATGCGAAAATTGCGAAAATGTTTAATTAAACACGACTCGTTTAAAATAGAGCAAGAATCTCTTGGGAAGCATCTTAAGTATCATTTAAAGAAACATTTTTAATTTTTTCACAAATACAATTTATGAGATCATAGAAACAGACTTGTTTTTAATAATTTTTGGCGCATACTATGCGATTTTTTTCTATCAAGAGAATTTCATATAATTTGCGTTTCAGCGTGAACAGCATCTAGAAATTATCTTCAAAAATAACATATATTTTTTTAAGTGCTTTAAAACTTCAAATGTTTAAGGATATGTAAGAAATCGGTAGAAATTCGGGTTGCCGAGGCTTAAGAAGATCCTCCACATAGCATCCCCAAAGACGACATAGGCCCTGACGGAAATTATTTTTCTCAGGGCCTCCTGTGTGGAGTTAATGAAAAAAGAAATCGATTTAAACAACGCGTCAATCATTCAAAAACTTAATATTTTATAATAATTTTTCACTACCCGACCCTTTTTTAGATCTCGCCCGGTCCAGCGAAAATAATCTTTCACTTTACACTCTCCACGTGAAGGGGGTATTTATACATAATATTTAGTTGTAGGGGGACTCCCTTCTCTCCCACCTTCATCCCCCCCCCCCCCCCACATCAAACATGCAGGAATGTTTAATATACCTTTCAACGCCAGCCCCGAGGCCTGGCCACTAGGGGCAGTGGGAATTTGTATAGAAGTGGCGCACGTGTGACCAAAAAGTAAAAAAGACTAATAGCAACACTCTCAACAGTCTGGACAGGACGGTATCGCCATTTTTTTTCAATGAAATGTATAAAGGTTTTAGAAACAGGGTGATGATTAGTTATTTATAAAACACATGATACATAATTAAGACATTTGCATAGAGAAGATATAATAGAATTGGTTCCATGACAGTTCATCCTGCGACAATTCATCCGGCGACAGTTCATCCGGCGACAGTTCATCCTGCCGACAGTTCATCCTGCCGACAGTTCATCCTGCCGACAATTCATCCGGCGACAATTCATCCGGCCTGATTATTTAGAAGATTTTTTCTTCAAGTAAGTGTGCAAAGAGGATATACGGCCGTACAACCAAAATCGATATACTTATATCTGAAGGCATCTTAAGTGGAAATCCGCTAAATCTTCTAAATGATCAGGCCGGATGAATTGTCGCCGGATGAATTATCGGCCGGATGAACGGTCCGCAGGATGAACTGTCGGCAGGATGAACTGTCGGCAGGACGAACTGTCGCCGGATGAACTGTCGCCGGATGAATTGTCGCCGGATGAATTGTCGGGTCACCATTAGAATTAGATCACCATACTAGGCGGCTGCCTGTTTCATGGTGACCAACAATGGAGTATATTTAGTTACTTTGTATGAAATATGAAGTATAGTGTAAACATATGGATTTTAGTGTAAATGATGCTAAAAATTGGAAACATTATAAGGAAAAGTAGGAAATAGAAAGGAGAAAAGAATTGAATTAGAATTAGGTTATAAAAATGTACATAACTTTTTGTTCAATATGTGTGCATTCATGCACACACTATATACCTATTTATGTAGGTGCACACATCTATACAGATATAAACAAACATACATAACTTTGTTTTTCAATATGTGTGCAAGCAAGATAGGTGCACACATCTATACAGGTGTAAAAAGATTATGAAATTCAAATTATTTCACACCACACTGTGTAATATTCGGAATCACGATAATCACACATTCCAAAGAGAGATTTTTTTTTACGTTAGATCCACACAGGAGACCCTGAGGAAAATAATTTCCCTTAGGGTCTATAATATAGACTCTAGGTATATCTATCTTAGGGATCCTGTGTGGAGGATATTTTTAAGGAAAAGAAGGAGAAGAATTTATGGGAAGAAGTATGAGGAGTGGGTAGGAATATAAGGAGTGACGGACGTATGAAACTATCTTTCCAATTGCGGTGCAAGGCGATTGGTTGACAGAGTTCGGCTGGAGTAGTCAGAAGGTTTCCCTCAACTAACCTTTCTCGATCCGGCCCGCCACGCATCTGGTGGGCAGACGCATCCGCCGCCAAAATCAAGACAAATCTTTCTCCATGAACCCGCGCACCTCTGCTAACTAAAGGTAACGAACCACTTAGGCCCTAAGTGGTTCGCTACCTTTAGTCTTAGGGTGACCTATGGCAGAGGTGGTGTCCAATAAATGGTTCCTGGGGCGGCGCGGTAACGATATTCGCCTCCCAAATTGATGTGCAGTACGCCCAACTTCTGAAAGGCTAATTTGACTCTGGTTTCGATGGAGCCCCCATATCTGAGCTGATCACTAGAACAAGCATATGAATGGAAGGCCTGTTGGGAAGATTGCTTCCGTTGAAGGAGAATAAATTGTCATTTCGGTCCCTTTTAGTATTCAATGCAAAATTAGAAAACTTTCTATGGCTCCAGCTCACCGTTTTAACTCCTTTTAATATTTTTAATGTGAGCACGAGTCTTAATTCCCTGGAGCCAGCGTCAGAACAAATTTAGTCAAGCGTGAATTTCAGACACTAATATTACACTGCCAGATTTATACACGTACGATGTTACATACGGAGAGATTTAAACCTTATATTTCACACGTCAAAAGTTAAATTTTTAGATTATAAGTGTGGGCTAATTTAGTGGACTAATTTAGGCGGGTAAGGTGGTACTAGTTTACTTTTTTCAAGTTAGGGTTTAAAAAGAAGAGAAAGATGGTTTAAAATGGGGATATGTAAATGCGAATGTTAGAATGAATTTAAAAAAATATAATAATAATAAAGCGAAAATTGTGAAATATTTATAAAATACAGCTCGTTTAAAATAAAGCAAAAATACCGTCAAATGCCTATTTAAGTTGCATTAACAGATAACTATATTTTTTTCTTTTCAGTAATATGTTAAATAACAGAAAAAATGGGTTTTTTTATAATTTTCGGAACGTGTTTTGCGATTTTTTTTCTATCGAAAAAAATCATATAATACCGTTTTGGCTATACAAATCTATGGATATTATCTTAAAAAAATAGCATCTATTTTTTAGGTACTTAAGAACTTGTGTGTTTGATTCCTCGGCTGGCTAAGTCCTCCATCACAACGCAAGCAATATTTTCAGCTTACTGTAGTGGGAGTAGGAGATTTTCAAATATTGTCGGGTTATTCGTAACCTGGGAATATTTGTCTATCTTTTATTTAAAATATAAAATCTAGTGTTCAAAAGATATAATATATCTTATTAATCGGTAGAAATTCGGAATTCGGGGACTTATGTATAATTTCGCCCAAGCTTAATTCTAATATTGGTACGATAAATTCACGCCTTCGCAATTTCTTAATTTTACCTACAAATGAGTATACTGTGAGAATAAATGGGGTGGGGGGGGATATGGGATGATAGAAAGGTTAGAACATGCCTGTCTCTTCAAATCTTGTCACTAAATACAGCTTAAGGCGATCCACTAGTACAGGAAAAAATCGAAATCGGAATCCACGCCCTTTTATGGGAGGAGTTTAAAAATACTTGAGAAAAAGCTTTTGGAAAGGTTGGAAAAGATATTTGAGATTTTTTTTACATGTTGATTTCTTAAAGGCCTGTAAAAAACATTAATTCCTTTTTTATGCATTGTTTATTGTAATAAAACGGAATTTTTAAATTGATTTCCCGAAAACAAGCAGCGCGGACCCTAACACGTTGTTTCTCCGCTCCGTCCGGAGGAGTAATGACGGAAGAATGGGGCGGCTGCCAGTCGTTCTTCGGTGGACGGTATAAGATTCACTTTGATGTAACAAATTCCGCGACTGCCGTATTGTCGCCGTGATGTCAAAAATACCAACGCGAAAATGCATATTATATTTTATTTTGTGAGGTTCGGGCGTAAATTTCAATTTTTTTTGCGATAATTATATAAGAAACTGAATTTGCCACATTATGCAATAAAACCATACTCGAAAAAGTGTTTATAAGTAGGAGAGTTTGCACTTAATGTTTTTATGTACCTAATACTTTATTTTTTTCTAAGCTTATTAAAAGACTTATTAAAAAAATGACCGATGTTTTTAAGGGCCAAGGTATGTTTTACATGCAGTATTTAATTGAAGCATCTATAATACTTCTAAGCGGTCAAATTTTCAAAACAAAAACATACGATTTTGTATGATTTTGCATTATTTAGTATGGCTTCATTTTAAGCAATTTCTAATAACGTTTCTATTCTGAATAGTTGTCTTTCACCAGAGCTATATTGAGAGAATCTACCATTCTGAATTGAATATCTATAAAATTCACGGAAGTACTCAATTAATTAAAATGTGATTATAAAAAAGGTTTAGTTACGTATTTTTCATCCTGTATACGTCCATCCAGACCTTTTACTTTGATTGACGTGTTGCAAAGATTGCCTTACCCAACTCTTAATATAATGCCTACCCCCTACACACCTCCCCACCTCGCTACTCTCCTGATAGTCCTTGTTCACCCTCCCACACCATGGCACAAGAGAGGTCCGGCTCAGGACGGCTTAGCTGAGGTGGCGATAAGCTCTTTATAAGCCAAGGTCTTTTCCATTCTGCGCACACTGCCCAAAGGGAGGACGGAATGACAAAAATTAAACGAAATAAAATAAATATAAAGACAAAATAAAGGTATTCATTTCTGATACGATTAAAATTTACAGTTGAACGACCGAAGTATGGATTCGCCTAGGAAAATTTGATGTGTGGTTGTGTAAAAATCATATATCTAAGCATTAAGGGCCATTAACCAGCCAGCAGCCGAGAATTCATATTTCGTCGAAATATGTTCTTACGATCGTACAGGGCGGTTCCAATGAGAAAGATTATTTATTCTGCGTCCAAGCTTTTCAAAATAATAACTCAATATCGATTTTAATTCAATAACAAAATTGCTTTAATTTATACCTTCTTTATACATTCAAAAATGCTGAAAGGCGTGGTGATAAAACTATTAAAATTATTAATTTTTTGATCATAAGTATTTTTAATTTTTCAATAATGTCTAAGCAAAATAAGATTTGTAAAAAAATCTTAAATATATTAGTTCGTAAGACAATAAATAAATAGACAAACTGAAGTATTTTCGTCACAAAACACGTGTGCGGATCTTTTTTAAATGATTTCATTACTAAATTTAAAATTCTGAAACATAGCTTTCCCAGAAAATTTATTGATTTATTTTACTGCACGATTATATGATTTGAAATGTGTGTTGTATAATACAAAATTTTGTTTGAAAATTTAACAAATCTGCCAACGACCTATGGTAAAACCTTATTGTTCTAAAAATACACATATTTTCTCATAATTTAAAACATAGTTTTACTAGATAAAAGAACAATCCTACGAAATCAATTTTTAATTTTTTGTCGAAAAAAGTCAATACGTCTAAAATTTTATTTCAAAATGACATATTTCCGGTTTTGTCTGGTTATTCCCTCTTAACACTGTATGTACAAGTTTATTGTAATAATTACATCCGTACCATACATACCATAATTAATATTTACAAATTATTCTTATAGAAACAATGGGAGCGAACACGTAGCGATTTACGAACTGTTGTATCGTTGGCAATTCCTTCAATTAAATCATTGATTCCCACTCACCTCTTTTACCTTTTTCCTTCCTAGAACTTCATAGCCGTTAAAAAAACTCTCCACACAACATCCCCAAAGATGAAACAGGCCCTGAGTGTTTTTTCCTTCATGGCCTCCTGTGTGGATAAATGTTAAAAAATAGTTTCTTCCACATTTTTTAACAGTCCAATAAGAAATTAATTTAAAAACCAATGCTAAAATCGCACAGACGCACAGTGTAAATAAATGCTCGATCAGATTTTCCTGCATAACTTGGTGTGCAAAATGGATAAATAAATCTAATCCTGACCGGACCATAAGACCCTCATGGGTTCTACACAATACTAAAAAGAAAAACTTAATTTGATAAAGTATGCCACACGGAGCCTGAAAAGTGTATGGCAATATAGTAGAATTATGACAGCGGCAGGTGGCGCTAGTCGCGCCGGGAAACCGCGGAAAAAATACTTTACCGCCACGAAGGAAGCGAAAATCTTTTTTTGTGACCCACTGAAGAATTACATCGATAGAAGTGTATTGCGGGCGTGTCTGTGTATCTGAAATCATCATTGACATCACGATGCTATATCCAAGGGTTTTTGACCTACTTTACAAGTGCTCTCCGTTTTTTTTTGCAATACGTCGCCTTAGTTCTTGTTTATTCAATAGACCATTTAAAAAAATTATGGGAGGAGGTTTTCTTTCATTATTATGAAATATTATGATAGGTGTTTAAGATTAAGCTTATTTCCGTAAATGTAAAGGTCTCATTAGTTAAAATAATTCTTAATTAAGGGGAACGTATGCGCGGTCCATTTCGGCGCGTTCATACAAATCTTAGATTTGGATTTGAGATCAAAATACGCAACCTAACTGAAAATTAATTTTTTAAATCAAAAGGTATATCAAATATCTAGTACGGATGTGAGCTACTTTATTTATTTTTACTTTAAATTATAAGATATGAGCCACTTAAGATTTTAATGTTTCTGGATTTTAGAGGAGATTTGGGCAATTATTATGAGTAAATGAAAAACAATAAAAAATTATTTTACTATATTTATCATAAAAATATGATGAAATATAAAATAAATAAAAAAATTATAAAAAAATCATTTTGATAGGTGTAAATTTAAAAAAAATTACCTATTTACGGTGGAATAAAAAATAGTAGTTTAAACATTAAAATTACTACCCAAAATCTGCATTTAAAAGATTTTTTTTTTTTTTTTAAATAAATTAAGTAAAATTATTTTTTTTATGTTTTTCATTTACTCACAAATAACCTCCAAAATCAAGAAACACTAAAATCTTTAACGACCTACATCTTAAAATTTAAAGCAAAAATAAATAAAGTAGCTCTCATCTTTACTAGATATTTGACATACCTTTTGATTATAAAAATATTTTTTCAGCAACACCTTTGCTACAGGTCACCCCAAATGGCTTGGTACGTTTGTTGAGTTAGCAGGGGTTCTAAGGTTTATGGGGTGAAGGTCTGGATCTTGACGGCGCACGAAATGCATGAAAGGCAGGATTAGGAAAGACTGGTTGAGGGAGACCTTTCGACCTCTCCAGCAGGATTCTCTCGGAGCATCGCCTTGCACGGCAGTGGAAGTGATAGATTAATACGTCCGTCACTCCTGGACATACTGATCACCAGATTCCTACTCAACCCTCATACCTTTTTCCATCCCAAAACTTCCTCTGCTTCGTGTTTCAAATATCTTTGTCTGCTTTCTTTCCTAAAAAGGCTACGAATCACCGCACAAAGAGGAGACCGATTATACTATCACATTCTCTCGCAGGCTAAATCCTATATATGTGTGTGTTGGCTTCTTTATAGTGTCGCTATTTTTCGTTTCATCGAGTTTCAAATCACAACCGTGCTTAAGAAGTTTTCATTTCAATACCTTCTAGGAATTTTCCATTCAGCGACATGACCCGTCTCGCAGCACCACGTATGCAACATAAATATTTAATAATATTTTGGAGTTAGTATGTTTTAGTTGTCAAATTAAGAAGTTCCGGGGAGTAACACGCCTTTCTCGTAATCTTTTTCCTTTTGTTTAGATTTGTAAATAACGAAATAGGAAGTTAGTATCACGTAATACCCGGAAATCCTACGGTTTATAAAAAAAGTTTTTTTTAACCACTCGGTCCAATAAGATTTTTACACGACAATGTAACATTACTAGACAACGTATGATGCATGAAGCGTACCTGAGTTATGGTGCCTTTTTTAATGTTTTTTTATTTTTTTTTATTTAATGACAATATAAATACACAAGGTAAAGCAGTTTGTTCTCAGTCCTCCTCACTAGGAATTCATGTTCCGAGGAGGACTGTATGTTGTTGTAAGGGTGCTGATCATGATTGCCTCATCTTTTGTTGATTTTCACAAAATAAACAATAAATAAAATTAAAAGTATGTATGTTTGTTGAATCGAAAGATAGAGGGTCGCCGAGGGCCTGGTAGGAGACAAATGTCTTGGCTGCGAAATATACGAGAGTGGACCGGCATTAGAAGTGTGGAGGAGCTATTCCGAGCAGCGCAAGACAGAGAGACCTTTTCAAGAGTGATCGCCAACGTCGGGGGGACCTGATAAGGCACACAAAGACGAAGAAAATGTTTGTTGTCTGTGGATTGCGTTGGGGTTACTGCATAATTTTAATTATTTCCTTATCTTCATGTTTACTTAGCCATAATTTGATGTCTTTTTTAAACTTTTGTCTCTCCATGGTGTTCTTAATTTTAATGGCATTATATAGTTTTGTAGCATGGAAGTTATGGTTATATTAAGTGATTTTTTTGAGTAGATATGGTTTAGTAATGCTGCACACATTCAAGTTTTTAAAATTTCTTATGGGTATTTTCAGGAGTACAAGAGTTTCAAGTCTTCCCAAACGTCTGGAGACAGTGAGACTATGGAGGACTTTCTCAAATTGGAAGGAGTAGATGGGAAAGAGGAAGGTGAGGAAGGAACTGACTATTCTGATCTGGTCAGCAAGCAAGGCTAAAGTAATTTCATGCAACATTTCTGTTATAGTTTGAGCTACAAGACATAGATGACTCTAGTGTAAATAGATCATGAAGGGTATAAAATTATCCAACAAATGTTGGTAGTATAAAAGGCTGCCCCTCCATGGTGGGTACCAAGGAACGGGAAGTCATGGGGTTTCGAGAATCAAGGGTGAGGTTTTTCTAGGTCTAGACATACCTCCTGTGGGGCGGATCGAATCGGAAATTACTGGTTTATGGATATCTTTTGACCTCTCCAGGCGGACTCTCTCATCGCCTTGTGAGTTGTGTGGTATAAATTCTTACGTCCGTCAATCTTGGAAACATTGACCCCAGATTTCTACCTACACCTCATCCCTTTTTCTTTCCCAGAATTTCCTCCTATTGCTAAAAAGACCGTCCACAAAGCATCCTCAAAGATGACAGCCTAAGGTTTTTTTTTCCACAGGATCTAGTGTATGGAGCTAATGTAAAAAAAGATAGTGGGACTAGAACATCCCCAATGATTGGGGTACATTGTGAGGTTAAAACGAGTGGAAAAGAGGAAATTTGAGAAATACCTAGCTATTCAGATTTGATCACCAGAAATAGCAAAAGTCCTTTTAAGGATCGCTTTGATTTTAATGGTGTTCTTTAACCAGGGCGATTCTAAGAGTAGGTATCTATCACTTTTGATTCTTAGACACTGTTGTTTCATTCATGTTCCAGCTAAAAAAATATAGATTTATTTATTTTTAACTTTATCAATAAAACTGGGCCTAACAATCAACGCCAATAAAACTAAATGGATCACATTTGGACGACCAGATCACTTTGGATCAATGATACAGTTAATTGGTTGCAATGTCGAAAAGGTGGAAAGATTTAGATACCTCGGCAGTATTCTCACGGAGACTCTTGACCCAGATGTAGAGGTTAGGTGCAGAATTGAAGCAGCAAGAACTGCGTTCAGGAAAATGATATCCCTCTTCTCCAATGTCAATATCAGTTTAAAACTCAGATAGAGAATGTTAAAATGTTATGTGTGGTCTTCTAGGTCCTGGTTTCGAGTCACAGAGGTGCCAATATCTTTTTCTGATTTTTCTATCTCCAGATTTTCGATTGAGTTTCGCTAATATTGTTTTTACTTAATTAAACATATTTTTAAATTTGATACATCATTATGCAATACACGAAAACAGTATTCCCATAATTGCAGTTATTTCGGGTTATTAAAAATGTTCAGTCTTGTGGGATAAACTGTTAAACAGAAGCTAATCGCCATAAAGTTAATTTAACCATAAACTAAAGCTTTTTAACCCAATTATTTATTTACGATTATGACTTTCATGCTACTATATTATAAAACCACTTTACATATTTAATGTTAGGTAAGTACCATTAAAGTTTTGCCAACGTTATGACAACAAGAGACTATTCTACGAACAACACTATTATAAACGATGAAAAACGCTCTTAAGGGTGTCCTTTTAACACTGATTGCTTTAATAAACTCTGTACCGAATTACTCAAAATATTTTAATGTCTCAAGGGAAATCAAATTTGCAAATTTCTACAAATTACTCCCTTTAGAAAATGAAGAACAAGTCATAATTTTGTATGTACGTTTATGCTTTCTTTCGCGCCATATCCCATCTTTCAGCTGTCAAAATCAGCTGTGTAGCGGCGGCCATCTTGTAAAAAATACCATAGCCAAATTATTTTAATGTACATATTGGATTAATATTCCAAAACTCAAGATTAAGTAGGCTCCCCGAATTTACCTGTCTGAAGAGGGTTTTATTTATTTATTGTTATCAAGTTTAATTTGTAGAACTCCATTTTAATTTTTTATTTATTTTATATATTCAATAATTTTATTATTAAATTAATAAAAACAGTTTATTTATAAACAAGTTCTGCTGGTAATTATTATTACGCGTGACAGCTGTTTCGCCTTCTAAGGGCATTATCAAACTGTGGTCATGCCACATACAGACAATCTATTATAATAGATTGTCTGTATGTGGCATGACCACAGTTTGATAATGCCCTCAGAAGGCGAAACAGCTGTCACGCGTAATAATAATTACCAGCAGAACTTGTTTATAAATAAACTGTTTTTATTAATTTAATAATAAAATTATTGAATATATAAAATAAAGGGTTTTATTTTATCAATCTCATTTTTAAGGTTTGGAGTTGAATGGATTTGAAGGGAATAGAAAAAAGGTCTTAATGAGATGTCGAAATAATTATTTTGGGTGTTTTTCATCGCAAAACGGACCTATAAGAAAGGACAAAAAATCTTAGGGGTAAACAAAAATAAAATCCAAGGAATATTTTTATTTGATTTGTTGAATTGTAAATGGTAATCTGTGTTTAGTTGGAATCTGGCTTGGTACGGAAAGAATGAAAAATATTTAAAAATAATAATTTTACCATATTTATCATAAAAATATGATGAAAAATACAATAAAAAAAACACCATCAATGCGTTTTGTGGGTAGTAATTTTAATTTGTACTCCAACAAAAATGATTTCTTTTATTAATTTTTTATTTTTCATTTCATCATATTTTTATACTAAATATCTGTAGTAAAATATTTTTTTTCATTTACTCACAAATAATTGCCCAAATTGCTTCTAAAATAATGACGCATGTAAATCTTTGTGCTGGACTGTGCTTTGGATAAGTTTTCAGCGACTTCTATGGTTTAACTTCATGGTTTGGATAACGTTTTCCAGAAACTTCTACGACGATGTTTTAAGTATTAAGTATACTAGTTTTCCGATAGTTCTTCAGCCAACATCTAATGTCCTTAATGTAGCTATTTTTTGTTTTAATTTGTTTGATACTAAGTGGGAGTTTGTTATATAACTTTACTGGTAAAAATTCAGAACTTCTTTGTCCAAACGAAGAGTTACACTTTGGTATATTAAGTATGTCTGTTTGTTTGGCTCTGGTTTTATGAGCATGTGAGGTGTCTGCCTCTGAATCATTTTTAGGTCATGTTTTTGGTATAGATTTTCTGTATGCTTGGAACATCAAACTCTTTAAAAATGTCTGTTGTTGACGTCCTTATGGGGACCTTTAGTATTGTCTTTATGAAGCAATTCTGAGTTACCTTCATTTGTTTTTTGTGTTTAGATGCTGCTGAGCCCCATCCTATTACTCCATATTAATCCGGAGTGGCATAAAGCATAATATACTATCTTTAAATCCCTAGTTGACAAGATGTTTCGTAATTTTTTGTAGAAGTAGATGAGTTTTTTTAGCTTTTTTGAAGTTCGATCAATGTGTGAATTCCACCGTAGTTTCACCGCGACTCACGACCCGTGTATTGGACGGACCTACTATCGAATTTACCCTATCAAAGAAAAGAAGAAGAAGACAAATAATGTGGATATCTTAACGACGTAAGTGAAGAAATCGTGTAAACGTATGGTCGAATTCACTCTAGCAGGCCTGGAGATTCGACCTTTCCGCCGCCTTCATTTTTATTAATTTTGAAGATCGTGTTACTATAAAATGTGTCTTTGTTGTTAATGTCAAGTTGTTGGGCGTCTAGAAATATGAAATCTGGTGCTAACAGCTAATTTTATAGTTGAAAAACGGGTCATAAAGTTTAAAAATCGTTGAACGTAAAATATTTATATTAATGGTAAGGTATTGTTTTTATTATTCTTAAATATAAAGAACTTACATCCCCAGTGCTTGGAATAAAAAAGTTATTATAGTTACGAATTCGCTGGAAATGATTAAAATGTGAGTTTTGAGCAAACAAAAATTATTAGGGTTGTGTACCGCCTTTAGCATCATGTGTATGAATGTGCATAGGTCTAACAACAGATCTCATTAAATAAATGTGTGTTCGCTCTTTTAGCTCCACGGTACAATAACCAAAGACTCCCATCAAATAATTCAAAGAATAACTTAATATATTGAAGATTTTTCTATTAATCACTCTCTTCTTTTTTCAGATATCAAGGAACGTCTTTCTTGAAGTGAAGTACCTCACTTATAGTATTATTTAGTAAGTTGGAGAGCTATTTTTCAAAACGATTGATGGCCGCTTGTTTGAAAACAAATCACAGGAAAGTTGTTTGAGGGATTCGATACAAAATTATATTAGTTTCCGTCCTGTTCCGGTGCCGATTCACTGACTGTCATTTTTGATAAATTGCCAATTTCCTAGTCATAAAATATATTTTACAATGTGGAATCAAGCTGCCAATTTTCTGTTCAGGTAAATATTTTTTCTCTGAATTTCGACAAGCTCAATTTTATTCGTAAACAAGTTATTGTCTGGTACAATAACCATCATTCCTTCTGGACCGTTAATTTTAATTGTTTTCAATGCGATTCGTAGCTATAAGACTATTATTGGGAAAATAATTATACTACGGTCTTAGCTACAATTCTGTTATAAATAGATAACATACGAATAGTGACTTTACCCAAATCGGAAAGATTATTTAAAAGTTTATTTTAAATATTATATTGGATCTGGAGTCGTTCCATCGAGCTGATTCGGTAGTGGCACCATGTTTCAAGTATTAGGTCCTTTCATATGAAATTGGCGTTTTTTATGGGAGGAACTTTGTATGGGAGCTTATGGGAGTTTTGTATGGGAGCTTTTTCACCTTCCCAATTTGCTTCAAGTGGATTAAAACAGTTTTATCACTAACACCGCAGCCTGCAGCTAACTCGGACGTGGTTTAATTCTTAAAGCCTTCAATTCTTAATTATCAACTTTGGTCTCCGGTCGTCCACGGGGCTTGTTCTGCAGGTCGAAATTTCGACCTAAAACGCACTGTGTTTTCTTTTGCGGCACCCTCGCCATACACATCATTAATCTTTCGAGCCGTTTCTGCAGCACTGGTGCCACGGTGGAACTCGTACTCGTAAATAACGCGATATTTCAAGTTTTCCATTTTGTAAACTAAGTGACGCAAAGATAAAAAACAATTAAGGAAGAACAAATGAACTATAATTTTCGAAACACAAATACATGAGTAAAAAGCTGTATAAACTTGAATTTTGAATTCCTAACCAAAGAGAAGATATTTGAGATCAAAGTTGCCAGTATTCTGACACTTCTCCTTTTTCGGTCAATATTACCGTCATCCGAGAGGTCTTCAGTAATGATGTGCCCCAAGTATTTAACATTCTTAGATGTATTTATGTTTACCTCATTAAGTTGTACGGGGAATATCTCAAGACGGATTTAATTCATTTTTTTGACATTAGATAAAAACCATTGGAGGCTTTTATATTTACCGTGACGATTCAGGGTAACGGTACCGTGACGGCAAAAAGAGGCAATAAACATACGTTCCTTATCACTATAGTGCTGCAGCTCTTTCTTACACATTTGATATGGTGAGACACAAAATACGTGTGATTATTTCCTCCAAAGAACTCCTTTTTTCTGCGGCGGGAATTGCGTTTCATTTTATTTATACGTGTGAGGGAGATGAATGAAAATGATTATATGTATCCTTTGAGGGGGTGCAAACATACGTTCACCGTTTGTCTCATTTTCGACTGTTGTCATTTAGTATGTAAGAAAGAGCGGCATCATTATATGTTTAAGAACAAAAGCAAAACAATCAGCGCAATAACATTTGACGTTTTTGAACTTTTGAATTCACTCACACTTCAATATCATCGTTTTTAATCTATTCCATACTTTCAAAATTACGTCACGGCAAGTAGTATTGGTAGGGGTCTAGGGAGACGTTACGGTGCGAAGTGTAAGAGAAACGCAAGAAAAAAAAACTTTTTTCTTTTGGAGGGAACAGACCTATGTACATTGTGTATCTCATCTTTTGAAAGAGCTGCATCAAGAAGATAAGGAACGTCTGTTTATTGCCATTTTAAGGTCGTCACGATTCCGTTACCGTGAATCATCACGATAAATATAAAAGCGTCCATTAGTTTAAAAACGTCTTATATAACGGTCAGGTGTTTACTGATAGGTACGATTATATAAATGGAACAAAACAAAATACGAGCGATCGGTACAAAAGTTGGTGGAAAATACATAAAAGAAAATTATTTATTTCTGTTTGTTCTTCAGAGCGAACCATCGCTTGTCATTTCTTGTTTTGTCCCTCGTTGGAACAATCAATCAATATCACTTTTTCACTCAGTCGTATTTCCTGTTTCTCAAACTTTTACTTCTAAACAAAAATTATTTTTAAAACCTTTTCTCTTGTGTACTTTCTTAGCTTTTTTTACATTAGTTCCACACAGGAGGCCCTGAGAAAAGCAATTGTCCTCAGGGCCTAATTCATCTTGAGGATGCTGTGTGGAGGGTCTTTTTAGGAAAGGAAGGAGAGGAAGTTCTGGGAAGGAAAAGGGTATAAGGAGTGAAAAGGATTCTGGTGGTCAGTGTGTCCAGGAGTGACAGACGTATGATTCCATCCCTACCACTGCTGTTCTGAGAGAGTACGGCTGGAGTAGTCAAAGGGACTCCCTTAACCATCCTCTCCCGATCCGGCCTGCCATGCAGCTGGTGGGCAGACGCATCCGCCTCCAAGACTCGGACAAACCTAACCCTATGAACACGGGCACCCCTACTAAGTCACCAAAGTCGAAAAAACAATTTTAAGTCTTGAAAAAGTTGTCGTTGCCAATTCACCTGAAACATTTTGATTTCTATGCTGATAGCAATCCACTTTAAATGAATACCTATTCAAGACAGCCTCTATGGTCGAGGGGTAAAACTCTTAATTAGCAATCCGGTGGTTGCAGGTTCAAATCCTGGGGTCCTCAAGTAAATTTTGTAGAGCTAGCTAATCAAGTTTCAAAATAACATTAAAATATGGCTAAGTAAACACGAAGATGAGGAAAATATCAACATTTTAAAATAACTTTAGCACGAGAACCTACAATCAACAATCATGAAGATGTGGAAATCATGATGTAACACTAGTAAAACAACCTACAGCCAACACACATAAAGATGAGGTCAACACACACGAATATGAGGGAAGTCGTGATGTAACACTAGCACAACAACCTACAGCCAACAAACATAAAGATGAGTAAATCATGATGTAACACTACCACAACAATCTACAGCCAACAAACACGAAGATGAGGTTAACAAACATGAAGAAGAGGTCAACCAACATGAAGATTAGGTCAACAAACATGAAGGTGAGGTCAACCAACATAAATATAAGGTCAACAAACATGAAGAAGAGGTCAACCAACAAACATGAAAATGAGGAAGTCAGGATATAACACCAGCACAACAACCAACAGTCATCGAACATGAAGATCTATAAACACAAAGATGAGGAAACCCTAGTGAGAAGGACTTTGGATAACTGTCTTTTATACTATGTGTATTAACTAGTAATAATTAATAAATTCCTAGTAAAAAAAAAACATTCGTAGAAACTTGATTACAATGTACGATTATTTATAAAATAAATACGGCGCTTTTGTAGAAAAAAATGTTTCTTTGTTTGTCTGCTATTAATTCCAATACCATTAATACATAAATTGCCGGAATTTTATTTTCATTATATAAACGCTGTAAGCATAATTTTTTCAAATGCGTAAAGCAGTTGAATTCCGTATTATATTTAACATGAACTTATTCAGACTAGTAAATTTCAAAATGTAAATACCAATTTGCAAACAATTTAATGAAAATATCATTCGGTAAATATTTTGTAATCCCAACCTAGATCCAATAAATTCCATTACAAAATTTCAGAGCTGACCAGCTTCGATAAAAATAAACAAGTGGAAAATTGTTTTGAACTGCGTTTAATGTAAATATTTCTGAAAAGTTTTTGCCAAAACCTAAATTCAGATAGGAAGTTAAGTTTGATATGAATGCAAATATGGCTTTATTAATACAAATTCTTTTGATCGTATTCCCTTTATATTCATCCTACTAACTAACTATCAATCATGGCATTTTTCCGCATGGACAGGCAGAGAACATGCAATACCAGTAAACTAGTATTGTCGCTCTCTACGGGATGCATTCACATCCATACTTGTCTCATAAATTTCTACAGTATTCTGTTAATCTGACCCCTTACGATAAAAATTAAAACAATATATCATCAAAACCTTAATATCATTTATCAAGTGTTATATTTAAGTAAAAGGCAATATAATAGTCAACACACTAATTACGTGTAAAAAACCTGCTCGTTTTTACTGTTCTAAAACGGGAAAATTGCCTAGTTGGACAGCCAAAGATCTTTTTAAAGATGTAAAATGTTTTTCTTCAAAATAAATAAATAAAAATAAAATCTGGTTTATTGCTTACAAAAATAGGGATTCCACCGCCCCGAGAACCATTTATTGGATAACCAATAACTCTGACATAGGTCACCCCAAGGGTTTGCTGCGTTTGGTGACTTTGAGTGTCCGGGTTTATGAGGTGAAGATTGTCCATGTCTTGGCGGCCAATGCGCTTGCCCACCAACTGCGTCGTGGGCCGGATTGGTAGAAACTGGTTGAGAGCTTTTGACCTCTTCAGCAATGGATTCATACGTCTATCACTCCTGGATAAGCTGACCTCCAGAATCATACCAACCCCTCGTATCTTTTTCCTTTCTAGAACTTCCTCTCCTTTCTTCCTTTTCTCAAAAAGACCCTCCACACAGAATCTCCAAAGATGAAGAGATATTATTTCCTTAGTGTCTTAGGTTTTCCAGACTATTATACTTCTGTGAACTCTTAAACAATGATAAGATCAAAGATTACTTGGATAAAAACCTTTTTTTAATTTTTTTTTTATTAGTGACTATTTAGTTACAGGTTTGATGACAATTACAAGATATGATGATGGATATAAATATTTCATCCGTTTGTTCTTAGTCCTCCTCACTAGGTGGTCCTGTGCTGGGGCGGACTGGTAGATTTCTTTGATTTTCCGCGTATTTTATGCGTACTGTAGGTTTAAGCATGTCGATGTATGTGTTTAACGTATTAAATATGCAATTCAATTACACCGAGAGGCATAACTGTCTGGCTTATTCGACATTATTTTGAAATTTCCTTCTAGCAACCCAGAAAATATAATTTTTTTTTGTGTATTTTGGTAAAAGTTTTATTCATCATAATTAATTTGTTGTAAACTATTACATATAACTGCATACTCGACTCAAATTTCGATTTTTCTGAGATGTCTGAACAATCAACTAGACGATCGATGTAGTCTCAAAGTACTTCAACAGGTATCGTTAATATAGTGATGGTTAGGGAGAGATAGGTACTGGCTAAATAACATCCCGGTAGGAACTATGCATATTCTCATTTCAAAACCAAACAAGCGGTTTTAATATCTTACAGATATTATAAAGGCGAAAGTTTGTACGGATGAGTGTTATTCTTTCACGCAATAAACACCTAATAGAATTTTAAAATTCTTTCACTAATTGAAAGCTACATTATTTGCGAGTAACATAGACTATATATATTGGTAAGCTCTGGCGTTATTAATAAGCTGTAGCGTTATGCAATTATTTTTCATACGTTTTCTGTCCCTAACAAAATCGAGTTATTGCAAACGTCAAACAAATTGTTACCGTGGAAAAAATGTTTTTTTTAAACTAGGCAATTCACCCTAAAAATAGTGCTTTGTTGGCGTCATAGTTAATATCTACATATCTCTAAAAATGTTTATTGTCCGGACGAAAAGCATAGCGTTGCTTTGTAATTATTGTACGTGGGCTGTAATTTTGTTATTTCTCTGGATTCAAATATGAATAAAATACTAATTCCTACTTGAGGCGAAATCATCAGAATAAATTAGGGGAGTAGGTACTTAAAATAAATTTCTATAATTTAAATATTTTCTAAAATAAAATTTTTATTTGCGAAAGGTCATTCTCAAATTTGGAAATTTTCTATTAAACAATAATTATTTTTTATTAGACAAAAAAGCAAGAATAATAACAATTATGCCAATAATTATGCCAGTATTTTCCCACTAATACCATGCGAGCAAAGCCGCGGGTAAAAGCTTGTAAGTAATAAAACAATTACTAAATTTTAATCATAATATTGTTAAGCTATAAACAAAACTAGTAAATTTGTTATTAATCGTTTGTTTGAACAGCTGTTAACTGAATTATTCGAGGTAAATATATAGAAATAACAACCATTAAAAAAATATCGAAACATTAAAATATCAAACTCGCTAAGTTCCCAAAATTGAGTACGCCATATTCCTACTGATTTCAGGCTGTTTAGACTCTTGTGTGGTTAAGAAAACTCTAAAAAACTACCTCATATTTATTCTCAAAATATACATTATACACCGGCATACTGCTAAAGAAGAAAAAATATTAATATTATCAGAAAATTTGATATATTTCGATGAAATCCTGCGCACAGTTTGAAAACTTTCTACACGAGCTCGATTCTCCAGTAGCGATCGGAAGTTATTCGCTATGCGCCATCTTCGATCGAAAAATTAACTGTCATGTCGCCTCGACTAACTTTGTCAAATGTTTCATTTATACGTATTCTTGAATGTCGAAGGGTTGAAGAGATGATTATATTGGCAACCCTGTAAATATTGTCTATGTTTCTGATGTCTTTGCCATTTCTATGGCGTGAATTTTAAATTATGATGGCACTTTCTTCGAAATAGCTGGCGGATATATTACTCAAAACCAAAAACAGTTGGTAACCAACCGCGGAAAATATATTTAATGCTGCTAAGTGCCTCAAACATTGCAACAGATCAACTATTACGAAATTAAATTTAATGAGTAAACTATCTACTCTCCGTGGAAACGTTCTTGTTGGTCTCAAAATATCTGCTTCACTTTGCTCTACATTATGTATTGCAGTCAATATTACTGGTAAATCAACGATTCAATGGAAAGTTACAAGTTTAACATACAAAAACTTTATAAAAATCGAATTACATGAATCTTATATATAAAAATCAATATTTGTTTCTTTGTTTGCATTTTATGCGCCGCCATACCATTCATCCGATGGCTATGAAACTTTGGTGATGTGTTGTGCACACACACGCAAAGGTTATAGGCTATATTTAATGGTAAGATCTGGCGTTATGAAATCTGTACAAATAAAAATGTGAGTATTTCATATATTTCGGCGGCAGGGAGGAAAGACAGGGGGGAAGGGTAATGGAGGAGCTGGGGTTCACGGGAGGGGTTTCGAGGGAGGGGGAAGGCTGGGAAGGTGGAAGGGGAACGTGGGAAGGGAACGGGACTCAGCGTAAGGTGAACGGGAACGCACGGGAAAGGACATACAGGGAGATTCAATTTATTTATTTGAATGGCATTACAACGCATGCCGGGTATGAGCTATTTATGAATATGAATAATATACAACGTCTGTCATTTGAAGAGCACGCGTGAAACAATCTTAGGTTAGGATACAATGTACTAGATCCAGTATTGTTGGTGTCGACTAGTTTGACCCACTCGTTGTTCAAAAGCCTTCAAATCACTCGAGTGGAATGACTTTTGACGTTCGGCATCTCAGTATATACCTTAGACTAGATTCGAGAATATCAAAGTCAACCAATGTATGTACTTTTGACGGCGATTGAGGGCGGCCTCTATTGGAGAATAGCAGAAATGTTAGAAAATCTTGTTTATCCTAGATGTAATATAATAAAGCAAAGTAAACACGGAATGATTTGTCTCTCAGTTTTGGCTATTCATTTATGCAGGCTGAATTATACAATATACTCCTCAAGGAGAATATTCTCCATCGGTTACATGATACATTACATCAAAGTCAATCCTCGGGAGTAATGGTCGGTTGGACGTGTGTCGACTAAATACGTCTGAATGATCTCGAGTTATGCGGAGATCCCATGTCTTATGTATGAGGGAAGGCTTCAAGGAATGGACTAAGTTTGGCTTTGTTTTAATCAATCTGTGTCGCTTGTGTTATTGAAAACCATTAGCTATGTCCTGTTTGAGCTGCTCAACGAGATAAAGTTCCAACTTGCAAATAAAATATTAATTTAGTCAGTCAAAACGGGAAAACACGTGCATAAAATCTATTATGACTAATAGTGTATCCAAACGCCCTTTTGATGGCATCGCTAAGTTTCAAGTAATGATATTTATAATATAATTGTAGTTTCAATGTCTCTCAACAGATGACGGCCTCCGTATTCCAGTGGCTAAGACTCTTGACTCACAATCCGGATGTCGCGGGTTCGAACCCGGCGTGCGCAAATAAATTTAATTTGATTAATTTGTGTTATTTCACAATTAATTCATTTAAAATAATATATAGTATATTTGCGGCACGTTTCAGAGTGGAAGATACTATCAGTATCGCCCTGGTGTAAGACCACCATTCAGAATTGAAACGTTGCTTGAAAATGGCTTGTTTGGTGACCAGATCTGAATAGCCAGGTACTTCCCAACCTTCCTCTTCCCCACCTCCTTCCCCTCTCCACTACCTTCAGCCTTACAACATACCCCAATTCTGGATGCCATAGTCTCACTGGCTCCAGACGGGAGCAGTTGAGATTCTTGTGCGGTATTACTGTAAAAAAAAAAAAAATATCGTTAGTGTAGATAAATTGTTAAATTAATCAGACGAAAAAGGGAAAACACATTTGCATAAAATCATTTTTTTTTTTTTTACAGTGAATACCGCACAGGAATCTCAACTGCTCCAGCCAGGAGCCAGTGAGACTATGGCATCCCCAATTGGGGTATGTTGTGAGGCTGAGGGTAGTGGGGAGGGGAAGGAGGTGGGGAAGAGGAAGGTTGGGAAGTACCTGGCTATTCAGATCTGGTCACCAAACACGGCTAAAGCCATTTTCAAGCAACGTTTCAATTCTGAATGGTGGTCTTACACCAGGGCGATACTGATAGTATCTTCCACTCTGGAACGTGCCGCAAATATACTATATATTATTTTAAATGAATTAATTGTGAAATAACACAAATTAATCAAATAAAATTTATTTGCGCACGCCGGGTTCGAACCCGCGACCTCCGGATTATGAGTCAAGAGTCTTAGCCACTGGACTACGGAGGTCGTCAATTGTGACTAATGAGCGTAATACACGAGCCCGATATTCAGCCCGATTCTGCAATCGGGCTGAAAATTGGGCTCGTGTATTACGCGCGTAAACGCGAGCCCGAGTTAATGAGCGTAATACACGAGCCCGATTTTCAGCCCGATTCCAATTAGAGACAAAAGTCAACATTTTTCGCTTTACGCGATCGCTGTTTTCATCTCTATTTTCATATCTACGATTTCAGTAGGCATCACAACAAACAGTATCTAAGGTTCATGTGTTGTTTACAGTGATGACAATTGAAATCCTAGATATGAAAATAGAGGTGAAAATAGCGATTGCGCAAATTGAAAAATGTTGACTTTTGTCTCTAATTGGAGTCGGGCTGAAAATCCGGCTCGTGTATTACGCTCATAATAGTGTGTTACCGTATGTATTCGAAAGCCCTTTTGGCGGCATCGCCCAGTTTTCTGTGATGATATTTCCAAGATGCCGTTAGTATTTTTAAATTAAATATTATTTTAAGGTGTCTCAACAGAGATCAGTATTTGGTACCATATGAGAGAGACAACTGTTGCCCGTTCGGATATAACCCTCAAACGGTTACGAAGATCATATCCGATCTACAGGTGGGCACCTTCAATAAACATTCCCCTACTCCAGATTAACTCACTTTAACAGTTAGAACGGACGTTAAGTGCAGTTAGATATTCATTATAAAAAAGACTTTACTCTAAAGGACTCGTAATCTAAACAAACAAAAAGTAAATATTGAATCTGTCGATCATTAGAATTGTTCTGTTCATCAGAGGAAATAACAGTACACCCTAACAATGCAAATACATAGTTAATAGTGACAATCAAAGCGTCACTAATAGCTATATTACTAACAACGCTTGGTCCCCGTGCCTAGCAACCACTAAATTCATAAAAAAGCAAAACGAATAACATACGTAGTCCAGTGGCTAAGACTCTAGACTCACAATCCGGAGGTCGCGGGTTCGAACCTGGCGTGCGCAATTAAATTGTATTTGATTAATTTGTGTTATTTCACAATTAATTCATTTAAAATAATATATAGTATATTTGCGGCACGTTCCAGAGTGGAAGATACTATTCGAATCGCCCTGGTGTATAAGACCACCATTTAGAATTGAAACGTTGGTTGTTGTATAAGACCACCATTTAGAATTGAAAGTTGAAGGTGCCCACCTGTAGATCGGATATGATCTTCGTAACCGTTTGAGGGTTATATCCGAACGGGCAACAGTTGTCTCTCTCATATGGTACCAAATACTGATCTCTGTTGAGACACCTTAAAATAATATTTAATTTAAAAATACTAACGGCATCTTGGAAATATCATCACAGAAAACTGGGCGATGCCGCCAAAAGGGCTTGAAAATGGCTTTAGCCGTGTTTAGTGACCAGATCTGAATAGCCAGGTACTTCCCAACCTTCCTCTTCCCCACCTCCTTCCCCTCCCCACTACCTTCAGCCTCACAACATACCCCAATTGGGGATGCCATAGTCTCACTGGCTCCAGACGGGAGCAGTTGAGATTCTTGTGCGGTATTCACTGTAAAAAAAAAAATAATCATAAATTCATATATGTATATTCCATTTCAACAAACTTCGCTTCTTCTGGACAGATCTAGGACGCCAGGATTGGTCCTAGCGTCCAGAAAGAAATAAATAAATATTCGCTTCCCCAAGGTAGCTGCACTCGTTTGCGTGAAAGGGTAAAAGGAATGTATGAGGTTACCGTGACTGATAGTACATTTATTATACTCCTTTATAAATGCGCTAGTAATTGCTTGGCTCAGAGATTAAATAATATCGAAAAAGCAGCTCCAGCAGTTAGAAGTTAGTTACGCAAATAACAATACAATAGGAAACCGTGGTGACGTAAAAAGGGCTGATTATTTGATGTCACAAATACATTATTATTAATCCTAATAAATTAATTTTACAAAAATATTTAAGTTTTCCTTTACCAGCTTAATTATTTATTTGATAGTTTGAAGGGGCTTGCGGCAGCGTTGGTATACAAAGCTATTGGATTGGTTCGTGAAAAATTTGGATGACCTCCTTATATCAGTTGAAAAAACTGCATGATTAATGGCTTTAATTTCATGGATTTTGAAAACAGAATATGTGAAATTGTGAAATGCACAACTGGAAAAATCAGATAAAAGTTACGAGCTCTTAAATATCGCTATATTGCAATCACATAATATAATTCCTTGTAGTGTAATTTACACTGATGTTAAACACAACTAATTCTTTAATTAATAACAGATCACTTTGTATAAACCACTTTTTAATAAACAATATCGACATTGTTATTGAAACATGTCGATATTGTTTATTAAAAATTGGTTTATACAAAATGATCTGTTATTAATTAAATAATAAATAATGCCACAAAGTTATTTTGCAAAGTTTGAAGAAACAACTAATTCTGTTCGATTAATTTGATTTATTTTTATTTCACAATTTAATTAATTTAATATAAAATAAAATGTATATTTGAGGCAAGGCCCAGAGATGAAATACGCATTAAAATTTTATAATAATAAATAATTTTTTAAATATAAATTTTAGATTACATATATTAGGCAAATGTATTATAAACGTATTCGTTAACTTACTTTTTTGTTTCATGTAAAAAAATAATTATTAAATAATTCCATAAACATTTTTGTTTCAATTTTTTTTTTCTAAATTGAGGCCTAAAACTTTGGTTTCATAAAGGTGAACATTTAAGATATTTTGTGGTAAACTTTTAGATTTAAAAATAAAGCGTGATGTTTTCTATTTCTAACACCACATTAAGATCACATTCTTAACCACGATGGTAAGTGAGACACAACGATTTCTATTAGTATTAACATATATATAAAAAAAAATGGTTTCTATGTTTGGGTCCGCGAAAATCTGCCACTTTCCGCGTCTCGGAAAGTAATCGATGGATTGACTCAAAATTTTTACAGAACATTGAATTTTAGCAGAAGAGTGTTTCTATATATAATGGTAGGCTCTAGCGGTGTGAAATTTGTATAAAAAATGACAACATGTGGTGCGTGAGTGGTTTGAAAATTGTATATTTCATCATATATTTTAGCGGCAGGGAGGAAAGGCATGGAGGGGAAGGGGACGCATGAGAATGGACATGCAGGGAGAAACAAATTATTTATTTGAATAGTATAGCAAAGCATGCCGGGTACCAGCTTGAATAATATAAATTAGCCAAGCATTATCAGTATTACTGTTATCCACGAAAAACAGAATCAAATTAATCCGGAATTACTCTTAATAATTATAAGTGACAGATGAGAGATTAATTCTAATACTCGTATTTGTGAGTGGGCATATCAATTGCCTCGTTCAATTATATATTCTCCGGTGGAGAGCCCATCAATTATTGATCTAAATCAATCAAGTAAAAGTAATTACTAATTATTCACGATCAATCACTCAATAACCTTTCACAGTTTAACTTATTTCTATATAATTGTATAATTGCCAGACAAATTCATCATTAACAACAAATCAAAGTTTTACAAACTAATACATCACTTGATTAAAATTATTCGCTAACACTGGATAAAAGCCTTGTATTTCTGCGAATTCTTAATTATTAACTTTAAATTAATAATATTGTTAATTGATATCCCCTCACGCAAGATGCTTATTATTATATACTAACGAGTGCCCGGTATGCGTTGCAATGCCACTCAAAGAACAAAAACGTTCCCTTCCTGCCGCTTAACTATATGAAACACACTTTTCTCAGTTGTCCATGTGAGAAGCATGGATTATTCAAATTTACCGCCTAATATCCCCTACGGCTACTATGTCTCCTATGCAATCACTCCCTCTACCACTCCCTTGTCTCCCATCCCTCCCTTGCGTGTCCTTTCCCATGCGTTATAATTCCCGCCACCGCTCTCCTACCTCGTCCCCGTCTCCTCCCGCGTACTCTTTCTACCTTCCCCGCCTTATCATTCACCTTCCCCACCTTCCCACTCCTTATTCCCCCCTCCCGCGAATCCTCTTCTCCTTCATTCCCCTTTCCTTCCCGGATTTTCTCCCTACCGCTAAACTATACAAAATATACAAATTTTTTCTAAATACAAACATTTATACAAATTACATAAGGCCAACACAGCAATTCTACATCTTTTGTGGTATCGTTATCGAGATAACGGACGTGATCTCCTATCAGATATGTGAGATTTTTACATATTTACTGTCACATATTTCAGTTTATATCGTTTTAAACACGAATTCATCGAAGTATGCATTATTATTTATTCATTTAATGTATTTTGTACATAGAAAAAGCAAACAAATCACACAAGTCTGACAGGAGATCACGTCCGTTATCTCATAACGATTCCACAAAAGATGTAGAATCGCTCGGCCAAGCTCATTATTATATCCAAAAACCTTTGCGGACGTACGCATAACTACTCACCAAATATTCATCGAATCTGGATGAAGGGTATCGAAAATTATTTCGTAACGTCAGAGCTCACAATTATTATAAATGGAAACCATTGCGCAAACAAATCACAAAAGTTTCATCGCAATTGGGTGAATGTTTTAGGAACGCTTAAGGGACAAACAAAGAAACATTCATTTCTATATGTATATTAAGATTTCTATATGAGTTTGCCCAGCACCATCCTTAAATTCTAACTTTTCTTTTAAAACGTAGGACACCGCTTCACAAATTTAAAACTACATATCCATAGCACTACAAATAAAATTCGAAAATCTTTAACTTAAAATTAAAGTACTTAAAAAAAACACTTCAGAACTGTCTACCCTTCCTTTCCGTAAAACGATACTCCATATAGCATCTCCAAAGATGACATACCTAGGCCTCGAAGGCAATTATTTTCCTCATTATAAAATGAAAACGATAAAACGTTTGACGGCCGGTGTGTAGCGGAATCGAATCTTGGCGCCGGCGTCGGCAAATTTTATTTTATTTGATTAATTTGTGTTATTTCACAATAAATTAATATAAAATAAAATATTATAGTATATTTGCGGCACGTTCCAGAGTGGAAGATACTATCAGTATCGCCCTGGTGTAAGATCAGCATTCAGAATTGAAACTTTGCTTGAAATGGCCTTAGCCATGTTTGGTGATCAGATCTGAATATCTAGGTACTTTCCTACCTTCCTTTTCCCCATTTCCTTTCCCTCTCCATACCTTCAGCCCCATAACATACCCCAATTGGGGATGCCATAGTCTCACTGGCTCCAAACGGGAGCAGTTGGGACTTTGTGCGATATTCATATAAAAAATAAATAAATTAAAAAAATAATATTCCGAATATGTTGCCTTTCCTCTGCCGTACAAGGTTACTAACCATTGACATGATTTTAATTGATTCTCTAATTATCTCGACAATTATTCATATTTTGTTGCTTTGTAATTTTATATTATGTAAATTGTGTTAATTATCCACTAGCGAACGATGTATGCGAGGAATGTAGGTATCCATCATGATCACGCAAAGTACCTAACAAATAATATTGTAAGTTTCACGAGTAGCAAACGCTTTGTGGAATTATGTATTACTATATTAAAAACAATAAAATAACATTGTTTTATTTCCTTCACCAAGGTGAATAAAATATATTAAATAAAATAGAGAGTTACAAGTATTTATATGAAGAGTAGAAGAGGAAGAGACAACATCAAATTTGCTAAGAGAAAGGGGGTAAAAGTGTTCGTGGGAAAGCGAAATATTGGGTCTTTACATATGAAATTGGCGTTTTGCCGTACTGGCAACTGTGATCTCAAATATCTTCTCTTTGGTTAGGAATTCCAAATTTAAATTTATACAGCTATTTACTCATGTATTTGTGTTTCGAAAATTATAATTCATTTTTTTCCTTAATTGTTTTTTTTCTTTGCGTCATTTAGTTTACAAAATGGAAAATTTAAGATATCGCGTTATTTACGAGTACGAGTTCCACCGTGGCACCAGTGCTGCAGAGACGGCTCGAAGGATTAATGATGTGTATGGCGACGGTGCCCCAAAAGAAAATACCGTGCGTTTTTGGTTCCAACGTTTTCGTTCTGGATATTTCGACCTGCAGAACAAGCCCCGTGGACGGCCGGAGACCAAAGTTGATAATGAAGAATTGAAGGCTATTGTGGAAGCTGGTCCATCGCAAACCACGTCCGAGTTAGCTGCAGGCTGCGGTGTTAGTGATAAAACTGTTTTAATCCACTTGAAGCAAATTGGGAAGGTGATAAAGCTCCCATACAAAACTTCCATAAGCTCACATACAAAGTTCCTTCCATACAAAACGCCAATTTCATATGTAAGGACCTAATATTGTATGTTAAAAATGGTGCTGTTTGAAAAATCTAACTGTTTATTTAGTAAATTGGTTTTTGTTTTTAATTATTTTATTTACGTATCTCAAGAGCTTATAGATTATTTAGGCATATACCTATTATATTTCTATGTAGTACATCTATCCCTGAAGTTTTACTAAACGAGCGATCTTTAGGTGCGTTGCGAATTCTGAAAAACCTTTTTAGGCACCTCAAGTGTTAAACCACTAATGTTTGAACATTTCTAGCAGTTTTACCTATGTAAAATGCTGGGCAATCATTACATTTACGCTTATAGATACCAGAATGTATTAAATTATTTTTAGTTTTCTTATTACGATTACTAGTGTAGAAAGCAGCTTAAATATCTGTAGGTAATTTTAAAATACCTGAGGATGAAAAGATTCTATGAATAAAATTTTACGCCAACAGTGTATTTTATTGTCTTTAATGATGGGTAAAATTTTGTTTTTTTGCAAGGATTCTATCAATTAAGCTATGGATGGGGGTATCCATTATTTGCTGCAACAGATTACATTTTAGAGGAATAGTGAGAAGTCTTTGGACCATACAATGAGAGGCAAAATGTTTATGGAAAATAGGATGGTTTGAAGCTCTATGAAATACGTTGTCTGTAATGGTAGGTTTTCCATAAATATTGTTTTTTTTTATCGTGGTAGGTGATAGTGTAGAAAATTTAAACAGAAATTAAGTAGTACCTATATATAATGTGAACTGAATTTTGTTGTATAACATATCGCATCCACAAAAAAACTTTAAAAAAAAGGTTGAGTCAAAATACAAATAATTTTTTTTTAAGTTTTCAATAAATTTTTCAGCCAAAAGTGGGCAACTCATCTTTTAATATATATAACAAATTCGGGTTAGTTACACTGTTTAAAACTCAAAAAAGGCATGACCGATTTTTATGATCTTTAATTTGATTGATTTGTCTTTGCCTCGAATAGCAGAATAGCTATTAAAAAATCCGAAAAATTAACGAAAAAAAAGTTATGAAGAAGATTCTTTTCCTCATACATTTTGTATGGAACGAATTCTCATATTATGAAAGAGCTGCAGGAATATTGTTATAATAATTATATCGAGTAGTGAGTGAATTCTCAAAATTCAAAAACGTCAAATGTCAATGCGCTGATTTTTTTGCTTTTGTTCTTAAACATAATATAATGCTGCCCCTCTTTCTTATACACTAATTGACAACAGTCGAAAATGGGACTAACGGTGAACATATGTCTGCGCACATCAACAGGAAAAATACAATAATTATAATAAACCTCACTCGCACGTATAAAGAAAATGAAACGCAATTCCCGTAAGTAAGTGGAAAAGTAATAAAATCACAAACATTATAAATCCATACACAACGCCATCTCTGATTCTAACAAAAATAAAACATGGACAGTTGCGCATCCAAAATTGCTTCATTGTGTAACTTTTAACTTAATTAAAAAACTGAATTTAATTCAGCTATCAAGTTAACACAATAGTTATTGATTCTGAGGAGGTACGGTATAGTTGTTAATAAATGGTGGTTTTGACTTATTCAATGGTGATCGATTTTTGATACCACAATGGTTCAAATAGTTAAACTTCGCTTATTCGATTATTGTTCCTGATGTGCCCTTGTCCCACAGGATGAATGGTATAGGAACGCTTACGGAACAAACAAAAAAACAATCATTTCTATCTGTAAAGATAACGTCATGATTTGATAGAAGTTTGTTACCCAACATGGTTTTATTTTAATAATTACCGTAATTAATTCTCCAATATTTATTGTCAGCTTCGTAATATTAGTTACATGATAATATTTTTTTAAACTCACGTTATGAATCAATTAATATATCAGTCATGATCACGCGAAGTACCGAACAACAAAATTTCGATAGAAATATACTGGCATTAGATTTGTGTAATCGCTTAGTTTGGTTATATTCGATCACCATGTTCACAAAAGAACTTCTACGAGTTTTGTGTCTGCTGACATTATATCATATAAGTTTTGTGTATTGTACAGAGTCTATGCTTGTAAGTATTTTAGCCCTATTGCGACTGCTTGTTTAGACATGTTATTCGATGGAGACATTTCCTCCGTATCAGCGGTTTCTGAATTGGATTCTAGGGTCTCTAGAATTGTTTTGATGTCGTTCGTATCTAAAATTGTTTGATATGGAGTTCGTCGATACTCGAACTGCAAGGTTCCACGGAGAACACTATGGTTCTGCGTGAGGATACGATCCATATTGGATACGATGGATTGTGATCCATCAATATGAAAGGTATCCTGGGATGAATTGGAGTGGATGGATTAGAGTGCTACCCTTAAGGTTCAATATTTATTCTGATCCGTCAATATTTTTCAAATATCGTGATATTTATTCAACGTGTAGGCTAGCGTATAACTTTAACTGGCAAAACTCAATTTATTTCTCGTCATAGCCTATTTTAAGCTCAATCTACTTCGTCAACGATTTTCTAATTTTTCGATGCCCTCCGAATGACACGATTTCTGGAAGCCCTAAAAATAGGCATTTTTGTTCAGCGATGACATCCTCATTCGGCTCTAATCTCTTACCATCAAACCATTTCTTAAATTCTGAAAATGAATAAAAGTTGCAAGGGTCAAATCTGGAGAATTTAGTGGATGAGGAACCAATTCTTAGCGCAAAACATGTAGGTTTTCCATCGCGACTACGCATTTGTGCGCTGGTGCGTTGACCTGGTGGAAGAGCCTTTTTTCTTCGCCAAATGTTGCCGATTTTACTACAAATCGGCGTCCAATCGGTTCAAAAATGCTACATAATATACACCCGTGATCGCTTTTCCCTTTTCCAGGTAGATACCATTCAAATCCAAAAAAAAAACAGTGGCCATGAACTTAATGGCCGATTGCTATTTCTGTTGCGATATAATAAAACAGTGTAGGATGAGGTTATATTAGGTAGATACCTAATGCCTTGTTAATTTTATTTTTGTTTGTTTCAGGGGCCTGCTGATTTAAACATTAAACAAATATTGCAATGTGAAAACCCCGAGCAGTACCCCAGTTATTTTAGGGTTGAAAGAAAAAAAGTAAATAGGACTTATGACACTTTCAACGCAGATGTGAAATTGGATGTGGACCTCGATGAAACAGTTGAAGTAAATAAAGCAAATTACTATATTGTTTGGAAAGTTAAGCTATCTTGCACTTAGGACGTGTTGATAAAAAAATAGACGGATTCATAAAATATTTGAAGTTAATTTTCACGTTCTGTGTAAGTTCTATTCAAGTTTTGTCATTATATCATTATAGGCCAATTGCTTCATAAAACTAAAATAATCTAATAAGAAACTAACTTACTTCAAATTAGAAAACTGTACTAATACAACATATGCCAATTATATTAATTCACAAAATCCAAAATGGCTTCATACACACAAATACTTCATTTATGAAAACATCACAAGTACATGACCACCACTCAAGAAAGACAACATAATAAATTATATACAAATTCAGCAAAGACAGAGTGTGGTAAAAGAAACATAGGCGATGAGGGTGTACACATTTATAATCTCCTTCCCGATAGCCTGACAACCGTAAATAGAATAAATATATTTAAGAAAAAACTGTTTGCCCTCAAGATCAATGAGCAAAACCAAAATGCTCTTACTTAAGAAAAATATGTTACTTAGGTAGTAAACCATAATTATTAATATATATATATTATTTTTGTACCTATCAATGTACACTTAAGTTAACAAAGCGAAATTTGTATTTCTTTTAACTTAATAAATAACTAAAAAAAAAAAATCACAGAACTTGAATAGAACTACACAGAATGCGAAAATTAACTTCAAATATTTGATGAATCAGTCAATTTTTTTGAAACAACCCGTCCGTACAGTATCTACTAAATCAGTGGTTCTTAACATGGGTTCGATTGAACTCAAGGCGTTCGGTGGGTAAGTCTCACGGGATCGGCGGAGGTCGCGATACACCTCGAAGTCCCACTGATTTGCAATAAATATTCATTATTATGTTTTTGATTTTGTGTGAAAATCATGTTTTAATAGTTTTGTTCTTTGTCCTTAATGGTTTTGTTCTTTAATGGTTTTGTTCGTTTTGTGCACTTATGCATAAATATATACGTTTATTTTGAATTTAAAAAAATTATATTTAATTTTTCCAATTAAGAAGGGTTCGGTGAATGCGCATATGAAACTGGTGGGGGCCTCCAACAAGGTTAAGAACAACTGTACAAAATGCTTCGACCAAGTAGTTATTTAATCCACGAACTAATGTGATTAGCTGAGCCACTTTCGAGTCGATTTAAAAAATATATTTTTCAGGTTTCAAATGTTGAAAGGTTTTAAACATTAGATTAATGCCTTCATACTTTTTTTAATGCCTTCGAAATATGACAAAACGCATATACACTTTTTTTCAAATAGTGCCCATATGTTTTACAGTTTGCTGTATGTGTATTATCTGCTTTTTAGTTCTACTTAAATGTTGCGAAGTGGGGAGATGGGGGCTACAAGCCTAACTTCTTCATCTTAAATGAAACAAATGCCTGTGAGACTCTTTTCAAGTACTGCAAAGACGACTTAACGCTTGTGTTAAGAGCTGCCGGACGCCCTGAAAAATGTCCAATAATGGCGGTATGTGAATATTTTTCTTCAGTATTTTATTTATTTATTAATCATTCCCGCCCTTTTGGGCTTTTACTTGTTATTACATTTACTGTGATTAAGTGCATATTTTTTTTTAAATAATTTTTTTTTTTTTAAATGGTACATGTCATATTAATACTTATCTTCCATTAAAGGCATTTGCTTGTATTTTAATGTACAATTAATACAGTCACGTGTTTAACATATAAAGGGACTGTTATTACACAGCTAATATACAGCTTAATCACATCGCAAGCAAGATCCTTTCACTAAAAGACACAAACATCATGAATTCAGTAAGAAGAAAAATACGTATAATTTTTAGTGTGACATTCATGTGGAAATAGGGGAAGCAGTTTTTCCGGTGATGATTCCTCTAAAATGATTTTTGATAGAGTTCAACATTGGACTGCTTTTGATTTCTACTGGTAGGTTATTAAAGAAGTATTTTCCATGGTGTGTATAATGATGTTGGGCCAAAATAAGTATTTAGTTTGGGGCATACAAATACTAATTATTATTTTTAATTGATAAACTAACGTTTAAACAAGATTTTTATGCATAGCACAAAGGTAGATAAGAAATATTATTATCAATAATTATCAACATTGAAAAAATCTTCCGAGAAAAGATACTGGCCGCCAACGTTTTCAGTTGGAAAAATGTAATAATAAGTAATTGTCGAATGAAACACTAGTATATATTGAATTATTTGGCGGGTATTAAATAAGCCGCCATAGCTCAGTGGTCAGAGCTCCTGACCGGCAATCAGAGGGACACGGGTTCAATTCCCGTTGGCGGCCAGTATCTTTTCTCGGAAGATTTTTTCAATGTTGATGAGTGTTTCAGGTTGATAATTATTGATTATAATATTTGTTGCATATAAATACGAATAATTGTTAATAATGTTTAAGTCTAGTACGATTTTCAGTTATGAATCAGTATTTATCTTTTTCTTTTATAATTTGTACGATTGAATGTTTCGCAAATAAGTTTTTAGATGTTGGATGTTTGAATTCTTCGAATATGCATTCAGTGGGGAGGTCTGGAGGTTTTTTTAATAAATTTTGATTATGATTTTTTTTAACAATTTCAGCAAGGGTCAGACTAGTTTTTTTTAAACATATAACTAGCGAGTTCCCGGCATGCTTTACTATGCCACTAATAAAGAAATTGTTTCTCCCTGCATGTCTTTTCCAAATCGTCCCGTTTCCCTTCCTTCTCCCTTTCCCCTCCCATGTCCCCTTCCGCTCACGTGTTCCCCTCCACCTTCCCCGCCTTCCCACATCACATTCCCGGTACATTCAGATTTTCCAACAGCTCGCGTGCCACCTATAGCATTTTTTTTTTTTTTTACATGTTACAAACATTCATTTTTGTATATTATAAAAACAATTTGGTACCCAAAAAAGGTACCTATTTAAAATAATAGAATTTTCAATTATATTAAAAATATTCGATTTTGATTACTACCATAAGTGAGTACTTCGATTAATTAATTTTAAAAGTTTATTCGAATAATGAATTTTGATTAAACAATTGATGTTTGAAAAATGTCATTTTCAAATTGTGACATTTTTGTAAGAGTTTTTGTAATGAATAAAAAAACTTTCAGATGTATTGTCATTTGGTTGTAATAATCCAGAAACCTTCGCGAGGGTGGAAAAAAGGTATTTTGAAAGCTTGAATCATTTCCTATGCTTAATATAGCAACGCATAGCGGACATACATACAAACATTTTTAAATTTTTATATTTTTAGATTTGTATGTTCTTGTACATGTACCTAGGTAAAGAGGTACATTTAACACAAAAAAAGAAGAAAAAAACAGTTTTTAGATTGCATATGGCATGAAATGTAACAAAAATTAATAATATTAATTGCATATTTTTTAAGTACAAGATACATAACAAAGTAAATTTCAATCGCGGGAGGGTAGAAAATGGGGATGGTGAAAAGGACATTCAGTGAGAAACAATTTCTTTCTTTGGGGCCATCGCTAGTTTATTAAATGAATAATACAAATTATTGTTATTTATTTCAGGGTACCGCTCGATTGATCGACTACGGGGTTGACTACAAGAAAGTGAGGAAAGAAGCGCTTTATGGAGATTTTAAAACTGTATTTCTTTTTATTAAGGATGGCGATACACAACTGTGCCTCGAGTTGTATGCTCAATCTACACCAAGGAATATACACCAAAGAAACGATAATTAAAAAAAAAAATTAAAACTCCTCGGAACAATTTTTTTCAATGAAATACCTGAAAAGATATAAAGATTCTTCAATAAATAAAATAAATAATTCAATACACAAATAATTAAAAGATATAAAATTTTGAATTGAAGAGAAAACGAGGTAGAACATTTAGACGGTGGGTTGACGACATCAAAGCCATAGCAGGTGGTACATGGACAAGAGTAGCTAACGATAGAGAGAAATAGCGACAGTTGGAGGAGGCCTTTGTCAACTAGTAGGCCTGAGTGGTTAACAAAGTTTTTTCAATCACTTTTAATGACTTTTCAAAGGAATGATGAAGTTGTACATTGTTGAGTTGTCCGGTCACCCAATCAAAATCATCAGAAGTGCAAAATAATAAAGAGGAGTGGCGGTTTGTGGCGTTTCTCATTGGGAATTCAATCAAATATTAAAAAGGAAGAAAAAACAATCGCTCAGACATACGAAAAAAACCTATGTTGGTATTTTCCATTTATTTTGTATTTTTTCCCTAAATCTAGGGAAATTTTATCATATCAATGCAACATGTGGCTAAAGAATATAATTTAGAATTGTTCAAAAATTTGTTTGTAACACGAAAAATAGAATTTATGCAAGAAGCCGTTCATTTTTAATACCTCCCTCCCTCTCGTACTTCTTTAAATTAACATATTATTATGTAAATACAAAAGTGAAATGTTATAAAAAATTGATTCTGCAAACTGTAACACTTATAATTTTTGAACAAATAAATTTCTTAAAAAAATGGGAGCAACCATATCGACTGTGGAATGGGACAATGTTATTTGTGATAAATAAGTTATAATTTTAGCTCACATAAGAATACAGTTTTTTTAGGTGAGTACCTATTGCGCAAGAATCTCCACGGAGGAAACCTCACCTAATAAGTCTTAAGTTAGTTGTTGACTAGTGGCAACTATGTATGTTGCAAATGTCTTCTATTTGCGGATGATCTCAAACTTGTCATAGAAATTAATATTTTACCAGGACTGCTTAAAAATGCAATCTGACCTTGATGCTATAGCAGAATGGTCAGAAAAAAAAAAACAAATTAAAATTCAATATTAAAAAAGGCGTAACTATTACATATACCCGCTCCCAGAAGCCCGTAGTTTTTGAGTGCAACATTAAAGGGAAAACATTATTGCCGAGTAAATAGTTTTAAAAATCTCGGTATCGTCTTTGATCCCAAACTGACATTCTCGGATCACATATCACGGCTCACTCCAGCATGCTACAAACTCCTGGGTTTTATCATCAGAATATGTAAGCAATTTGATGACCTAGATGCAATGATAGCCATGTTCGCTAGCGTCGTAAGAAGTAAGCTGGAGTATGCTAGTGGTGTGTGGACTCCGCACCAAACTAAATATATTAATATGCTGAAACAAATCCAGCAAAAAATCCCTAGGTATGTTTATATGCGGTAGCATAGAACTTATCCGAATTTCATGCACTATATGGAATTATATGAGACAACAGATAGATTTAGTTTAGAAACTAGACGTTATGCAAATCTTGTAATTCTTAGTTTTAACATAATCCATAACTGTATTGAAAGCGCATTCCTCTTGGAATGCGATGGCTTATACGTGCCTGAAAATTTCAGCCGTAGTCGTCGACATGACTTGTTTAAAATACCATACGGCAGAACAGATGTTCTGGCACAGCACAGCGTGACAAGAGGAATGGTGCTAATGAACGAAATATCGGAAACACTAGATAAACATAACTGTTCTTTAAATAACTTTAAGATTTTTTTTTAAATAGGTAATTATCTTCCTAATTGTTCTGTCAAAATGAGAAAATTGTACGGCAATTGGATAATTAATCAGTTGTACAATTTAAAAAAAAATGCAATACAATTTATACTTTATTTTTATCTAGCAGACCCGGCCACACGTTGTCGTGGCTAACGAAACACAACGCCATTACCTAACCTTTTTAAAACCTCCTTTCCCGCTTGCCAGCTGCCCGCTGCCCGCTGCCTGAATTTAATATTTGAATTTCTCGGCTTTTCTTTACTATAATAAGCATGTATTATACATTTAAACCTTTCTCTTAATTCACTCTATCTATTGGTGAAAACCGCATGAAAATCCGTAGCGTAGTTTAAAAGATCTAAGCGCACAAACATTTCGAGCGACTTCATTTTAAACAATTTTATTCTGTGTAATGATGAATATTTGAATTTCTGGGCTTTTCTCTACTATATAAAGCATGTTTAATAGGTATAAGCCTTCCGCTTAAATTACTCTATCTATTGGTGAAAACCGCATGAAAATTTAAACATTTTTAGCGACTTCATTTTATACTATGTAATGATTACTAACACTAGCGAGGACCTGGCGTGAGTTGCAATGCCACTCATAGTAAGAAGAAGGTGTTTGTATTTAATTATGTTTAAGTGCTTTTGGATAAACAATATTTTTATTTTATTTTCGTCCGGTGCTTACACGAATACATCAGAAGGTTTTCTAACGCATAAGCAGGCCACATTTAGTTGTTGTCCGTTTTAGAAGAATAGAATTTTCTTATCATGTCTCATTTGTCTTGTTTCCTTTTCTCTTCTTTTCTTTTCCATTTATTTGTAATCATAATCATCCACATTTGTATAACCTTGTTCTTTGTTTCTTTAATTATTTTCTATTGTTGTTTGATCACTCAACCTGTTTTTTTTTAAATTTATTTTTTGTCTATGTTGTATGTGAAACTTATATTTTTAATATCCATTTTCCAAGTAAAACTGTAACTATTTCCTCACACCCATGAATTTTCCTCCTGTCCTAAAATGAGTTCTGTAACTCATCGGGATTGCTCCAGCAAGTAATAAATACAATAAAAAAATAAAAAAAAAGATTTTATAATAAACCCCCCTGGTATCCCCAACAGCAGTGGTCCCCAACCTTTTTGTCGCCGCGGACCGGTAAAGGTTTGATAATTTTACCGCGGCCCACTGGGGCGGACAAATTGAATGTAGTTTTTTTTTTTTTTAATAACAAAATATTTGTGCAATTTATAATAATAAAAATTACAATTGTGGCACTTACATAAGTTGTGGTGACAAATAATAGTAAAGAAAACAAAAAGTTTGTGGGAAAATGAAGAAAAAATATATGATAACAATGAATAATTATTCCAAAAGTTTTAGATAATTTTCAATTATCTTTTGGATTCATGGGTATTTTCTATATTTTAAAGGTTCAATGGAAGGTTGAAAGTATGTTTTTCAAAGATAGAAAATTTTGAGAATGCTAAGGGTTTAATATCGGGATTTTAATGTTATTCTGATATCTTGCAGCTATATTAACTTGCAAATATATTTTCTTTAAAAGTTTTGGTGTTGAAGTTTTATATGTTTTGATTTAATAATTTTAATTGAATCGTGTTCATGCCTTCAAAATAAAATACAGTTTTTTTTAATATTATTTATGAACCAAGATATTATTAGTCGACTGTGGACTTTCCTTATTATCTAAAGTTTTTTTTGGATTAGATAGTTGAAAATTTGGTCAGGTAGCAACAACAGACAATTAAAGAATTTTCATACATTCATTAATAACCTTCTGAATCTGAATTTTAAATTTACATAAAAACAAAGATAATAACAGCTTAAACTTTTTTTCAAAAGTGTTTTGATTTTCAAGCAAGCCCTTGCTCGTCCCAGTATCATTTGGTCCACGGCCCAATACCGGGCCGCGGCCCATAAGTTGGGGACCACTGCCCTACAGCATTCCGACCCTCTGTACCTCATAACCCCCCCCCCCCCCCCTCAGTATTAGCATATCCTTTCCTAATCGTCCCAGTTCCTCTGCTGCATTGTCCTGTAAAACTTCCCCCCCACCCTCTGCGTTTCTCTCCACCGCTCTCACGATCCCCATCCATCTATCAATAATTATTGCAATCCCTTCCCCTGCTCCACCCTCGTCCTCCACCCCTCCGTCACCCCTTCCCAGCGTGTTTTTACCCATGCGTCAATGTCCCCGTCCCAGTTCCACCTTCCCCACCTTCCTCCCCTCCCACGTCAATCATTCACGCAAACTCCCCCCCAGCCTTCCTCCTACGTTCCTCTCCCCCTTCCAGATTCCCTTTCTTGCAGCATAACTTTATGAAGTACACATTTTTCATACAAGCCACCTATTGTACATTTTAATACCAATTTCATAACGCCAAATCTCACCATTATATATAGAAATCTCCTCAGGTGTGCGCACAATAAATCACAAAAGTTTCATTGCAATACGATGAATGGTTTAGGAAATAATTTCACAACGCCAAGGCTGACCTTTACATACAGAAAAATTAGCGGGCGTGCTCAGACCAAATCAACAAGGTTTCACCGCAATGATAAGAATGGTACCTATAGGAAATAATTCAATAACACCAAGGCTCTTCATTATATTACAAAGAAACCTTCGCGGGTGTCACCTTATGAAGAAGCCGACAGATCTGAAGATAACACCGAACGAACCACGCATCCGGTGCTGCACCTAATCTGAACACAACAAACCAAACCAATAAACGTGATCAGCTACAATGGACCCCGGCCGTCTGCTCCTATAAAAGAGACTACCGACTTCTAACGAATGCTTATCTTCGACTTCACATTAAAGGGACTACACGTCTCTATAGTTGCTAGATTCTCCAAAAGAAACTGTATTACTCACATGTACTGTTTATTGTTTTTAAATAAATAAAATAAGTTCACCGAATATTCATTAAACGCGTCTGGTGTATTAAGAAAACCATCAAAAGTTAACTCGGGCGTGCTCACAACAACTCAATTTCAACAAATCAATTATTATTTTTAATTGGTAAACTAATGTTTAAGACAAGATTTTTATGCGTAGCACAAAGGGTAACAATTATTATAAACAATAATTATTAGCCTGAAACACTCATCAACATTGAAAAAATCTCACGAGAAAAAAAATAAAATAAAAAAAAAATAAAAAAAATAAAGTTGGTTGTTTTCAGGTGAAAAAATGTAATAAGCAGTAATTGTTGAATGAAACACTAGTATATATTGAATTATTTGGCGGGTAGGAGATAAGCCGACGTAGCTCAGTTGGTAGAGCAGTTGACCGGATATCAGAAGGACGCGGGTTCAAATCCCGTCGGCGGCATTTATCTTTTCTCGGGAGATTTTTTCAATGTTGATGAGTGTTTCAGGCTAATAATTATTGCTTATAATAATTCAACAAATCAGTTTCATCGCAATCATATTAATGGTATAGGAACGCATATGGGACAAACAAAGTTACATTTATTTATTTATTAACATTAAAGGTATAAATATACCATAAATACAGATTACATTTTCTCAAAATCATAGTTGTAGATACATAAGATATAATAAAAAAGAGAGAATCAGTTAGTTGTGGCATTTGGTTGAGAAATGACACTAAGAGCTACAATTACATACAATACTAGTGTAAAAATAAAATTAATACCTATTGATTGAAAATATTTGTTAGAAAAGCCTTCTTGTACCTAGCTTCCGTGCAGTTAAATTGATCCGCCACATCTGCGTATCTATTACTAACTTCATGTAACCTAGGTATAAGCGAGGTTTTCATGTACTCAGTCCTGGTGTTGTTACATTTAAACAAGATTTTGGAGCGAGTTGCTCTAGTGGGTATATGAAAGTCGACGAGCTTAGTTAAATCAGGACTGTCTGTTCTACCATTTACAATTTTGAACATAAATAATAAGTCGGATATAATTCTTCGATCTGAGAGTTTTATTAAATTTAATTCTTTCATCAAGTAATTATAGTTTATGTTTTCAATGGGAATACAGAGTTTAAAATTTATGTGTCTTAGGAATTTGTGTTGAATTTTTTTGAGTGTATCTGAATGTATTTTAAAATGGGGGGACCAGATCGAGGAGTTATATTCGACTTGACTACGTACTAAGGATGTATACATAAGTTTTAAAGTTGAAATATTCCTAAAACCTCTAGAATTTCGAAGAATGAAGCCAAGCATTTTCATTCCTTTGTTACTGATTGTGTTACATTAATTTAAATTTGTAAAGATGAAGCTATGAAACACTATTATGGTACTCGTACAAGCTTGATAAACATCGACATGATTTTTTAAAAATAATTACTCTATTGAACTCTACAATACTTATTGTAAGCTTTGTAATATTCGTGAAATCGTGTTTTTTTCATATGGTCATGTGATGATTCAATTAATAGATCCATGATCACGCAAAGTATCCAACAACAAAATATCGACAGGAACATATAAGCATTTCTGTAATTTTTGAGGTAGGTTCTGTTTGATGACCATGTTTTCGAAAAAAATTCTAAGAGTTTTGTGCCTGCTGACATTTTACCATTTAGGTTTTGTGTATTGTGAAGCGCCTATGCTTGTGAGTATTTGCAATAATTAGTTGTCACGCCCATAGCTGTCCTATTGAGACTGCTCGTTTAGACATATTATTCGATGAAGACATTGGGTTTCCTACGTAACAGAGGTTTCAGAGAAACTAGTATCCAAAATTATTTGATGTGGAGATGGTCGATATTAGAACTGCAAGGTTCCGCGGAGAACGCCGTTACGATCCACTTAGATGGATGTTGATCCATCAATACGGATCAAAATAATACCCTAGACCCTAGACGTTCAAAATTAATTTATTCCGTCAATATTTGTTACAATCAAATATCGTGATATTTATTGAACGTGTATTAGCGGATCACAGATGTCTGGATTCTTGAATTCCGTGTCGTAAACCCACGGATAGTGGTAAAACTTGTGGCTATAGATTAAACATTTATTGTGATCTGTAAACATTTATTACGACCCGTGGGTTCACGATACGGAGTTCAAGAATCTAGACATCTATGTTCAAGCGAGCCCAACAATACTAATTTAAAGTAACAGCTATTTGTTTTTGTTTTGCTCCTGCAAAATTAATAAACAAAGTATTATTGAAATTAAAATCATGTAAACAATCCATGTATTCTATAATTATTTACAATAATTGGACCCTTATACCGGATATGGATCCATTAACTGATATTTAATTTGATGACCCTTCCCCCGAAACCATCACGACTTCAACAATGCAAGAAATTAATGACTACATAAAAAACAAAAATTTGAATGAAAAACAAAAAATCAGATGCTACAGCAACTATTGGGATATCGACATCATCATACTCACATCGTATAAAAAAAAAAAACATATTCACCAAAACACCTGGACAAATTCAAATACAAATCCACACAACGTGAACATCAGAACGACGAAGTGACGGAGCGATCCTAGAAATGAAATCTCCAGAATCATGAAGGAAATTTAACTCAAATACGCTAACTGCCTACTCACATTAATAATGACATCTCTGTATTCGGGATATACAGATCACCTTCAACAAGAGACATATCTCCCTTTCATTACTCCATGGATGATGAGCTAACCCAACTACGAGATATTCGGAATGTATGCGTAATTGGGGACATCAATATTAACATACTAAATACTGGACAGAAACACCCGCAATGTGATGACTACCAACTACTCTTGCGCCCTTGAGGTGATTTTTCACAAAAACGGTGCTCTAAAAATTGTCCAATTATTATTATTATTATTATTACTCTTGGACTGATCTGTCAGTTAATATATCAGCAAGAAAGGGATATAACGAAAACGTTCAACATTTATCTGCCTCCTGTTTTAACCACATTATGTTAAAAACAAACAAGTTTATATAGTTAACAAAGTTAAGTTATAGTTAACAAAGTTAAGTTATAGTTAACAAAGTTATTAAAATTGGATTATTGGGGAGAATTACATAAAATTAATGATTTTCAAGATTACTGGTACTCGCTTACAAACGTTGTTCAAACAAATAATGTTCAGAATCATTCAAAATACAAACTCCACACAAATGTAAAATAAAAAAAGCCTTGGATTATTCAAGGACACCTAAACGATTTGGAGATAAATTGCAACTGAAATCCAAAAACAAACCACTTGAACTTTCATTGCTAAATCTTTATAAACATTACAGAAACATGTACTCTAAACTTCTAAAATTTGTCAGAGGCAACTATTACAAACGTCAGATTCAAAACTGTAAAAACAACCCTCCACTTGTTTGGAATTTTTTTAAGGAGATTGCCAACACTAACCACAATAAAAGCAGTAAGATTTCCGAACAATACACCAAACCAAAAGAAAAAAAAAAAAACCAATCTAACTCACATTTTCAACACCGTGTACCTGGAAATATGATATTTCAGAATTTTAAGAAAATTTTAGTTATATACTTAATTCCTTATTGAAATCATTTATTGTTTGTTTCAGGGTCCTGCCGATATAAACATTAAACAATTAGAGCAATGTGAAAATCCCGAGCAGTACCCCAGTTATTTTAGGGTTGAAAGAAAAAAAGTAAACAGGACTTATGACACTTTCAACGCAGATGTGAAATTGGATGTGGACCTTGATGAAACAGTTGGAGTAATTAAACTACATTCATATCGTGTTATAAAGATTTAACTTTCTTTTACGAAATTTTAAGAAAGAATCTTTTTATAACTAAAGCAGTTAAATGATCTAATCTAATGAATGCTTCGATCAAGTAGTTATTATATCCATAACTTAATGCATTGAGCCGCTTTCCATATAATTAAAAAAAAATGTTTTCAGGTTCAGAAAGATTTTCAAGACCAGATTTTCTAAATTAGTTTTTCAAAATATTAAATCATTCGACATAAAACGAAACGCGTGTACATATTTTTCTATTCTATTTTCTGCTTTTTAGATCTACATGAATTTTGCAAAGTGGGGAGACGGGGGCTACAAGCCCAACTTTTATATCTTGAATGAAACAAATGCCTGTGAGACTCTTTTCAAGTGCATCAAAAGCGACATGATGCTTATGCTAAAAGCTGCCGGACGCCCTCAAAAATGTCCAATAATGGCGGTACGTGAATATTTTTCTTCTGTTTTTTAAAGTAACTCCCTTGATTTGTTGTACAAATAATCATTCCTAAAACCTCCTGCCAAAAATATATAAAAATATACAAAGTTTTGTTGACTTTCCTAGCGCCGGTATCAATGTTGAGTTTCTACAATATCAGCTAGCTACCAGAGTTGGAGAAACTCACTACAATGTGGTATCGAAAATTTTTCATAAAAAGTTCCGTTGATGCGTTTAGCGCCGGAATAAAGTATTTCGAGTTCTAAAAAGCCATTCTAAAATTTACTAAAGTTGTATTCACTATACTAGGCACATGTTTCCATGCCACTGCCAGGTAATGTACTTGACGCGTTTTTTTAAACGTGGTTTCCCCAGTAGGCCTACTCCACAGTCTATTTTATTTAATCCTAGTAGAATAAAAGGTCTTCTCACTCAATTTTTTCTTCTTCTTCTCTTTTTCATCTTCCTTTTCTTCTTCTTCTTCTTTCTGAGTTGACGTAAATTGTTCAATCAGCGATACATCTGTTGTTTCGTCGTTGATGTAAGGATCTTCTTCTGTTGGAGATTCAACATTTGAACACGACTAGCCTTGACAACTGGTGCATGCTGGTGAACCAAATAAGCCGCATTTAGAATTACACTCCTTTCTGCAGTTAAAAAAAAACAGTATTAAGGAGCTTCCTAGATTTCATCATTGACTGCTCTATCACCATATCCGTTGAAGTCCCACAACTTAATTTATCTGAAAGTCTAACTGTGAAAAACCCTTCTGTAAAGCGTTGATAAACACTAGGATTCATAGACTCATTTAATTTTAACATATCTTGCAGATATAAGTTCACAGACTTAGCGTAAGGAAAATGAGCTGATGCATGGAAATAAGGAAGCATTTCTTTAACAGTATTCAAGTAAGCTTGCCAATCTCCCATACGTTCAGCTCTTATAAACTCTTTTGCAAGTGTCACCATGTGAAAATATTGTGTCCATAGTTTAGCCGTAGGTCCTCGTTCTTCACATTCTCTCAGCTTTTAATTAAACTGATGAAGTAATGCTCCAGATGTTTCATCGTCATTTTCAATATCATTACAAGAAAAAGTTCGCACTTCTAAATCATTCACTGCTAGAGCTAAAGAAAATCACAACACTGCATTTTTTATTATAAATTCCATGGCCGCGTTTAGCGCCGGTATCCATTATTTCGAGATTTACATTCTGCATCATCTACTGCCAGAACTGGAGTAACTAACTATAATTTCAATCAAAAGTTCCGTTGACGCATTCACCGCCAATCAATTATCAAATTTTTTTTCATGTACTTTTTTTAATTAATTTGAATTTGTCCTTTTGTGAAATTAACAGATTGGTGAGCTCTGACGTTGTGAAATTTGCATACAAATACTACAATGTGTGGCGCGCAAGTTGTCAAAAATGTGTGTACTTCATACAGTTTAGCTGCAGAGGGGGATGATTCGGAATGAAGAGAATAGAGGGTTCACGGACGGGGGGATGCGGGATGGTAGAAGGCGGGAAAGGTGAAAGGGGAACATGGAAAGTAAAGGGCGAGGAATGGGGACGGGAACGGGGACGCATGGGAAAGGCCACGCAGTCAGAAATAATTTTGTATTTGGTATTGAAACGCATGCCGAGCACTCGCAAGTGTATTAAATCTATCAATCTATCTATCTTCTATACTATACAAATGAAAATTAATCGCCGAAATGTATGTACTGTACTCGCATAACTTCCGAACGACTGCATCAAATTGGATAATTTTTGTACGAAATTTATAAAAATTTGCAATAGATGGCACGCGAGCTGTTTGAAAACTGAATGTACCGGGACTGAATGGATGGAATGCGGGGGGGGGAAGGGAACCTGGGAGGGGGGAGGGGAACTCGGGAGGGGGGTTTGCGGGTCAAGGGGAGGGGGTGAGTGGAGTAGAATGTGGGAAGGTGGAGGAAGCGCAGTGGGAACGCGAGAGAGAGAAAGGGAAGGCGGAAGGGAAACGGAACGGATGGGAAAGGACACGCAGGGAGTAACAATTTCTTTACTAAATGGCATAGCAACGTATGCCGGAACCAGCTAGTAAATATTACAAATTAGAATAATTTAATAATTAAATTATTATTATTGATAATTCATTTCAGGGTACCGCCCGCTTGGTTGACTACGGAGTCCAGTCCAGAAAGGTGAGGGAAGAAGCACTTTACGGAGATTTCAAAATTAAATTGCTTTTTATTAAGGAAGACGTCACCAAAATGTGTTTCGAGTATTATATTGAAGCTACACCAAAGAATCCACTTAAAAATGTTTGAAATCACCTCAGAATAAAATGAACAAATTACTAAAATAAAATTCAAATAAAAAAAAAGAACAAAATTCTGCAACGAAATAACTGATAAGATAAGATTCTTCAATAAATAATTCAATGAAATAAAAATTACAATAACTTATATCATTGATGTCGCTATTCCAAATTCTTGTAATATTCAGAAAACTGTTTCTGAAAAAATAAGAAAATATACAGATTTAGGAAATGAGATTAAAAGAATTTGGCATTCTCAGACTATAAAAATATTACCATTTGTTATTTCGGCTACTGGCATTATACCTAGCTCTCTCATTCAAAATTTAGGGGTATTAGATTTGTCAAAAAATTTGTACACAAAAATGCAAAAGTCGGTCATTTTAAATACATGTAGGATTACGAAATTTTTTTAAATATTTATATTTTATTTATTTATTTTTATTCTATTTTTAATTTTTGTTTTATTTTATTTGGGAGACCAACAGTTTACATTCATAACAGAGCATAATAGTATTGAGTCACAATAATTTAACCATTTACAGGTTTCCACATGGGTATTGTATACAAGTGTAGAGGTTCCAGAGAAATATTCGCTAAAGAAAAAAAAAAATTACATTTCAAGAGACAAGTTAATTAGGGGGGAATAGGGAGGGGGTAGTATGAGGGGGGGGGGGGGGATGGGTTAGGTTGAGGTATAGTAATAAAAATATGAGTAAACAAAAAATTAAAAGAGAAAAAAAAGGAATTTAATAGAATGTTGACTGGTGGTATTAGAAATTATTGTTGTTATAAAGTATCGAGAGAGCGTCTGTGTGATTTTAAGGAGTGTGGTGCAGAATTAAATATGTCAAATTTTTTTTTAGTGTGTGTTAAAAGTATTGGACGCACGATAGATGAAAGAGTTCTGCTTAGAATTAGTATTGCACCAAGGGAGGCTAAAAATCATGTCTGACCTGTTCGGAACTCGTATCTGTATTCGTTGTAGGAGTTCTGGGAAATCAACGACGGATCTGGCTATTTTTTGAAGAAAGAGTACATCGGCCGAGTTTCTTCGAACTTCCAACGATATTATATTGAAGTGCGCGGCTGAATCTTGGTGACTTAGGTGTGGGCGGTAGCTCCGGAAATCAAAGTATCGTAGAAAACGATTTTGAACACGTTCTAGAATTTCTATATATGATATGTATTGCGGGTTCCAAACTTGTGACGCGTATTCTAGTAAGCTGCGGACATAAGCAAAATATAGAATTTTCATTGTTCTTAAGTTATTGAATTTTTTACATGTCCTAAGAATGAATCCTAACATTTTAGAGGCTTTTGATGTGACTGAGTCTATATGAATATCAAAAATAAGCTTAGAGTCCAATGTCACTCCCAAATCTTTGACTTCAGTTTTGTTGATTAATATTGAGCCGTTTAGATTATATTCATTGATAATGATATTTTTATTTCGTGTGAAATTCACGACGAAACACTTTTTAACATTAATTTTAAGGGTATGCCGTGAACAGTAAACATTAAGACGGTTTAGATCCTCCTGCATTTTTTGACAGTCAGCAAAACATCTGATAGGATAAAAAGCCTTCATATCATCTGCGTAAAGTAATGTTTTGGAGTATTTGAAACATTGGCTTATATCATTGATGTAAATATTAAATAGTAACGGTCCCAATAGAGATCCTTGAGGCACACCTGATGGTACGGTTACCCAGTCCGATTTAAAGCCACCCACAACTACGACTTGACTACGGTTAGATACATAAGATGAGAGCCATCTGAGAAGGTCACCGTGGATGCCGATTTGCATAAGCTTGCGTAATAATATATCGTGATTCACTAGGTCAAAAGCTTTGCTATAGTCCGTATATATTGCGTCAACTTGTATACGTTGATCCATATAATCTTGTAAGAACTCTGTGAATGCTATTAGATTGGTTGTTGTTGATTTTCCACTCATAAACCCATGTTGGTTAATATTGAGTAAGGATTTCAAAGCGGGAAACATTTGATCATATATTATTTTTTCAAACACCTTGCTGAATACACACAATTTTGAAATAGGACGATAGTTTTCAATGTCAGATTTTTGCCCGGTTTTGAAAATAGGTGTTATGAAGGCAGTTTTCCAAGTATTAGGTACCACACCAGTAGATTGAGGGATCAGTAGGATTTATCGGACCAGTTAGGATTTCATCAGAGCCGAACCCTCTGATATGAAAATATCTGGAGTCGGTGAAATATTTTCCCATTATGTGTCTGGTGGATTGACGTATTGTTCTTGTATTGTTTTGTATTTATTATACTTATATAGTGCACTTACATTGCGTGAATTTACTAGATATTCATTTATGAAAAAGTGTGTGGAAGGGTTTAGTCTTTCATTTGGGAAAGATTTAACCCGGACATAAAATCTGGAGCACCGTAAAATTAGAGGATAGAGGCAGATTAGTTGAGGGAGACCCAGTCTAGACCTCTCCAGTTGGTCCCACCGACTTGCACCGCAGTTATAGTAGTTGTCCGTCACTCCAAGACACGTTGACCCTCAGATTCCTACCTTCCATTACACCGTTTTCCCCCAGAGCTTTATCTCCCTTCTTTGCCTAAAAAGTCCACTACACAGCATCCACCAAAGTCTATTGTGTAGAGCTAATTTTAAAAAAAATAACATGCCCCCCCTACTCTCGTACTTCTTATTAATTTATTATATATGTAAATACAAAAGTGCACATTTTAAAGAATTAAATGTTATAAAATATACACTGCATCAATTATATTTTTTGATTTAATTAATTTCTTGAGAAAAAAAAAATAACATTTTAATGAATTAAATATTTTAAACCGTAGCTTATACACTCTGTATCAATTATATTTTTGAACACACAAATTTCTTGAGAAAAAAAAAATTAAAAACTTTCTTCAGAATTATAATTAAAAAACATTTTGAATACTTAAATGTTATGAAATGTAGATTATGCACTCTGTATCAATTATGTTTTTGGAATTAATAAATTTCTTGAAAAAAAAAATTAAAATCATTTTTAATAATTAAATGTTAAAAACGGTCGATTATACACTCTGCATCAAATATGTTTTTTGAATAAATAAATTTCTTGATAAAAATTAGAACGGTTTTTAATTCTTGGACCTACCTCGTATCTACCCTCGTAGATAAAATAAACATATTAAAAAGCTAAACTTATTCTTAAGTCAGTTCCTTGTTGCAAAGGATCGTGACTTCCACTCCAATTTCTCTGGTGGACAAGGCTCTCCACTCTCTTCTTATTACAGTTCACTCAACTTGCCAATAAGAAAAGGCAATAAAGACATTATTTATTTTTAAATATAATTTTCTCCTCCGGCTGTACCTTCCTACAGGTAGAAACCTTTCTTCTTATCAATCAGGTATTCCCGCTGTACATTTTATAGAATAAATACATAACTGATCCTCTCAAAGCGGGCTCCCTTGAACGAATTAATCTCTGCCATCGGTATTGAAGAGACAAGATTGGTTTCTACAGAACTACTTTAAAAGAATTTCAATTTGATTTGCTCTAAATGGCAATATATAGACTTTTTAATTGTATGTAACGCTAAAAAATCACTATTGACCAAGCATGTATATATTTTTATATTTTTATTTAAAAGATTACGTGATATTGTGGGCATCACTGGGTGGTTTATCCAAGCTGAGGCCACCTTTTTACAACTTTTTTTTTTTGGAATAATGAGTTTAAATAAGATAATAAATATTACTCACATTTCAGATCGTCATAGTAAATAAGTAGGTACTTTCCAAGTGCAGACTATCCTATACCATATTCATAAATCGCTTACAATAATGCTCATCGCCAAATGTTCCGCCTACCGAGATACTGCAGCGCTACGCAAATGTTCCTGAAATGTCGAGTGCACTCTTTCAGAACATTTCTCCGCCACCGCATGGGAAGCTGACATCTTTTTCCTCAGAGCCTAGTGAGGAGCTAATGTAAAAAAAAACTGGCATGGTTGCCCGGATGGAGTCCCTCCTGATGACCCGACAGGAAATGAGAGACGAGAGACGTTCAAATTTCCTCCATAGATGTCTAATTGCATAAATTTTTGTGTTAAATATTTTTCACTATTCTTTTCTATTTTTATTAGATTATTAATTTGTATGTACTGCTATTCTGTCAACTTTTTTAAAAATTATAAATTTTGGTTATATTACATTGCTTTACTCCTATATATTTTCTAGAATAAAATGTTTTTATTATTAAATACGTAACTTCACGATCTGGTTGCTTTAAACACGCTTTGAAAACAAGGCACCTAATTTAATTAAAATGTGTTTGTTGTATTTCTGGAAGTACATTTTTTCACGTCAACTCCACACAGGAAGAAACACCTTGAAGAAACATATTACATCAAAGAAGCCTTTATGATATTTATCAGACGTTAATAAAATTATAAAACCATTTGTGTCGAATCGATGGGTTCCCATTCCGAATGGTACAAACGGAAGGAGATGATTCCGATTTTATTTTATTTATTTATAACATGTTACATATATTTGACATTTCTATAGATAAGATTTATTAAATCACCATACTAGGCGAATGCCTATTTCATGGTGATTAATTAAGGATAGTAATTTTGAGTGTAGTCTAGTGTAAACAAATGGTTAAATTGGTAAAGTTATAATAACAAATAGAAAAGAGAAATAAGTGCGTAAAACAAACACGTAAATAAAATAAACCTGTAAATATATGGTACTAGTATGTAATGATGTTGAAAATTTATATCTTTATCTGAGTATATGAAACAAGTTTGTAAACACTATCATAGTCACTCATCAGAAGGTCATTAAGCGCCTTTCTGAAAGTGAGATATTTGGCTTTAGACTTTATTTCAATTGATAAGTTATTAAAATGGATAGGTCATAGATGATTTTAAATACGACTATGCTTAGTTCCTATCTCTCTCTAACCATCACCTTTCAGGAAAATTATTAGAAATTTGGAACAATTACAAGAAAAATAGCGCAAAATCCGAGTGCATTTGTTTTGAAAACAAAAGAAGATTCTAACCTATCCTAGCCTATCCTAACTTAATCTAACCTAACCCCAACCATCACCTATCTGAAAAGTATTTTAAATTTGGAACAATGGTAAGAAAAATATTTGCAAAATTCGAGTGCATTTGTTTTGAAAACAGAAGAACAGGTAGTTATAAATTTTTTAGTTACCTTGAAAGCAAGTTGTTGGTGTTTTACGTGTAAGTAAATAATATCGTTTTGTACTCAATCGTTTTGAATTCAAACCTTTTATACTCAATCGTTTGGTACCGAATCGTTTTGTACTCTATCGTTTTGTGGTGCCGATAATTACCAGAAGGTTTCGCGGTGGAACTATGTTACTTTATTGTGGTTATGTTGTGTACTCCTTCGCAGAGATAAAGTGTGAAAAATAGTGAAAATTCGAGTGCATTTGTATTGAGAACAGAAGATGATTGTTGTTGCTGGTGTTTTCGCGTCCACTTCTTCGTTTTTAATCAAAAAGAAGGAATTTGACCGTCTCGGAAGCACATTATTCGTTTTGTACCCATTCGTTTTGTTGTGACGATAATTACCTTTAGATTTCGCGGTGGAACTATATTACTTTATTGTGGTTATATCGTGTACTCCTTGTAGCATAGATACAGTGGTAAGTGATTGGTTATTCCTTTTCCTTGCATACCTTGTTTTTCCTACTAATATTATCACCCTATTCCAGCAAACTCGATTTTATTTCGTTTCATTTTTAGTATTTGCAGTCCATTTCAAGTGCATCCGAGGCTGTAATTCGTAAGCAGTTTTGGATGCATCGGAAGGGGTCATCTATTTTGAGCTTTATCATTGATCTTTATGTAAAATAAGGCAATATCTCAACCGGTAACGTTATATCAATACAGTTCCCGTACACTACACACCTTCTAACTTCTCGGGCATATTTTATATTACCTATGCATGTTCCCGTTTAACATAATGAAATTGATATCGGAAGATGGGAAGATCGATTGGGGTATGAGCATGGATTTATATGTAAATTGTTGAAAGTACAATTTTACTACGACGGATTACTTGTCTAAGGAAATTTTAATATTATGTTTTAGTGGATGTAAATTGCTATACAATTTTGCAAGATTGTAAGCTAAATCAATAAATAGGATAAATGTTTTTTTTTTCGAGTAATTATTTAAGTTTATTTATTTCTATTCTTCAACATACATACATATTACAGATAATTACATTGGTATACATTACATAGATATTAAGTTAAGTAATAAGGAGAAAAAATAAAATGTTACTGATCCGTAACTGTATATATATATAGGTAAGTACCTAGTAGTATTTTGTGAACACCTCACTAGGCGGACCTGTGCTGAGGTGTTCCCATGTTTAGGAATTATTGCAATTCTGACGACAAAAGTAGAAACACCGTATCCTCCTTGATATTGTCAAGAAGGAGACTGTGGGTCGACCTATGGCGGCAGTAACGTATACATAAAAAAGAAGATTAGTTGCAGTTAGGATCTATACATAAAGTTATACATAGCCTCTAGTTTATGTACAAGATAGATAGTAGTTTTGATAAATAGGTAGGTATATTATTGTAGGGACCACACGCCAATGGAATGAATAATATTGTGATTTTGTTGAATGTTTTGCCTTAAAACAAAGTTATAATTGCCTACTAATTATTTTTAATATTTGTTTTTCGTTATGTTTGGTTAGGTGTTATGATTTTTTGAGTAAATTGAATACCTTGTTGTTTGATCCAGTCTTTGATGTGTTTTTTGTGAAGAATTTTATATGGATTTGTAGTTAGTAGTTGTTTCAGTGTGGTGGGCATGAGGTTATATAGTTTGATTGCGTAATACTTGAAGTGTCTTTGCCCGTGTGAGGTATGAGTTATCGGTATGTTAAGTGTTTTTTTAGTAGAGGCCCTGGTTTTAATTGCTAATTGAGGTTGCATTTGAATGTAAAGTTTATGTTGGAAGAAGTATAGTAGTACAGCTTTGGCGTAGAGTTGTCTTATTGTCATGACGTCTAGTGTTTCGTAAATTACATTCGAGCATGCGTAGCGAGGAACTTGGAGGATTAATTTAATTATTGCCTTTTGAATTTTTTCTAATGGATCTATTGCTATATTCGTTGCACTTCCCCAAGCAAGTATGCCATATGTAATAATGGATTGGCAAAGTGCAAAGAATATGGTTAAGTAGACGGATATTTTGATAATTTATGTGTAAATTACAATTGTGTTATATTCCACGAGAGTTATCTTTTGGGAAGGTACTTAGCTCTCGATTCGCTCAGTTTTTATACATTTGCTACCTCGAGCGGAGTACCATAGGCTCTCATTTGTTGATTCGTTCACTTTCTATACATTTGCTTCCTCGAGCGGGGTACCACAGGGATCTCATTTGGGCCCAATATTGTTTATTTATCAATGATATGGTAAATATTTTTGATAAAGTCTGTTATTTTTTGAGGATCTGAGGTTATGCAGAACAATCAGAGACGATAATGATCGCATTATTTTGCAATCGAACCTGAATAAATATGTACGTTCAATTTTTATAAGAAAAACTTTCTTTTTTATCCTTTTTTGAAGGTTATTCCCATAAATGAAATACATATATCATATTAGAATAAGTTAACAATAATAATCTAAACGAAAATATGAAAGAGAACAAGACACAGAAAAACAGAAAAAAGACAATGGTCGCAACTGGGACGCAATTATTTAGACGGAGAGGTCTGGGTTAGAGTCCCAGTTGCGACCATTGTCTTTTTTCTGTTTTTCTGTGTCTTGTTCTCTTTCATATTTTCGTTTAGATTGTTATTGTTAACTTATTCTAATATGTACGTGTTTGCAAATAATTATTGGAAATGCCAGATTATTATACAAAAGAAAAAAATCCTAGTTATTCCAATTTTTTGAATGGTGCTAATGTTCTTCGAGTACAGCAGATACGAGATCTCGGAGTTATATTCCACGAGAGTCTAAAGAACACATCGATGAAATAACAAGCGATGCAAAGAGAATGCTTGGCATTATTTTAAGAATGAGGGTAAATTGCAAAAGTGTATTGACGTTAAAAAATCAATATCGCTCGCTAGTACGAAGCAGAATAGAATACAATTCGTCTGTATGGTCACCGAACTATAAAGTCCATTCTTAATCATTAGAAATGGTACAGAATAAATTCCTTCAGTACATCAATTTTAAAAAGAAATTTTCAATAGATTTTATAAATTATGTAACGAAACTTAACTTCTTAAAATGTCGGCTAGAAGAATGTTAACTGATATGTTATTTATATTAAATCCCTAATTGACAGCTTTGAATTATTGAAACTAATATGTTTTTATATACCCACCAAGCAAAGTCGAAGCAAAGATACTTTTAAATGTATCAATAATTTCGATACTAATTAGTCTAATTACTCTATTTATTCACTAATTCCTAGATTTAATCACCTTGCAAATAAACATTGCGAACCTATAGAAATATTTGGTGTTGATAATTTTGCGAGTTTCAAAAGGCAACCAATTTCGATTCTATCTGCTCAACATTAAATTCTTCTCTCTTGATATTTTTTTTCTTTTAATATTCTATCGTTCTATGCCTTTCGAGTACATCATCTTCTTATTTTTTTTATTTTATTGATTGTGACACACACAAATAATTGTACGCATATAAGGGGTATCATAGTATATCTCTTGTATTTCAATATCTTTGGGCGAGAGAGTCCGGCTGGAGAAGTCAAAAGTCACCCTCAACCAGCCTCTCCCAATCCGGACCACCATTTTTTTTTTCATCAGCTCCACACAGGAGTCCCTCAGAAAAATAATTCCCCTCAGGGCCTACGTCATCTTTGGAGATGCTCTGTGGAGGGTGTTTTTAGGGAAGGAAGGAGAATAAGTTCTAAGAAGGAAAAAGGTATTAGAGGTGGGTAGTAATCTGGGGGTCAGTGTGTCTAAGAGTGACGGACGTATGAATTCATCCCTCCCACTGGGGTGCAAGGCGAGTACAGCTGGAGAAGTCAAAAAGTCACCCTCAAGTCACCCTCACCTCACTAGTCTCTCCCAATCCGGCCCGCCATGTAAAAGATGGACAAACGCACCCACCGCCAAGACCTAGACAAACCTCACTCCATGAACCCGGGCACCTTTGCAAAATTACCAAACGTAGCGGGCCACTTGGGATGACCTACGGCACATATTGTTATAGGTGTTTGTTATCCAATAAATTGTTCCCATTTCGGCGGTAGCCATACTTGTCTCCCAAATTGAAAATTTCTTTTGTGTCCTTTAAAAAAGTACGATTCATTGAAATGAGATGATTGGAAAACTCTGAAAAATTATCATTATTTAAGATGATACAAACTATCACCGGTAGAATATAATAAATAGTTGAAAGTCAATCGAGGATTTTGAAGCGGTATAGGTATCTTAATGGAAGCTAATTTAAAGCCTTAATCGCTTTACTAAAAACGAGAAATGCTGGTAATTTGTTTGAAATGTTAAATTTTCTAACTAAACTTTTGAAATAGATTTGCGTGAAATCGTTTGAGCGGCTCAATTATTGCTAGGGAGATTTAACATGATTAAAGCTGTTAGTAATTAGCAAGGCCATTTTTTAGAGGTTTTGAATTTTGGGATTCCTTGCTCAGTGAGTGGAAGTTGTCATCTACTTCTAGATTAGTTTGTGATGAACATTCAGAATAACAATAACAATTCTTCTTCTTTTTATAGTGGGAGGGAGGGGGGGTGGGGGTGGGTCAGAGAAGGGGATATTATAATAACAATATTTAGTGTAAGAGACTAAAAGTCAACATAGAATAAATCTCTTGTGCACAAAATATCCGAAGAATTAATCATATTTTATTAAAAAGACAAATTGCTTATTTTTTTTTTAATTGCTCCACACAGGAAGTCCTAAGAAAAAAAAATCCTCAGAGCCTATGTCATCTTGGGATGCTGTTTGGAAGGTCGTCTTAGGGAAATGAAGGAGAGGACGGTCAGGGAAGGAAAAAGGTATGAGGGGTGGGTAAGAACTGGGGGTCAATGTGTCCAGGAGTGATGGATATAAAAATCCATCCCTCCCATTGCGGTGCAAGCGATGGGTCGATAATAGAGTCCAGCTGGAGCAGAAAGCATTATCATCGTATCAATTTAACTTTTTTCTTTAAAGGGGATATTGTAGTCTAGAGGCATGAATTGTAGGTATCTTTACAGTTGCAATAAAAAAAATGTTTTAGTAGCCATTATTTTTACAAATATTAATAAATATTTGAAGAATATATAAAAAAAATCAAAGGAAAAATTTAAAAACTCAAAAAGTTACAGGGTGTTGAAAGGGGGGTGTGGGTCTCAAAAAATGGCGCCCCCTGGTTGACACGATTGAAACCCTCCTAGTAATCTGAATTTAAAAAAATTAGATTTAATCCAAAGAAATGCTGCAATCGCCCGAACCAAGGAAAAGACATTATTTTAGCAATTTTTTTTTTTACTTTTCAGATTTAAAAAAAAATAGTAAATATTGAAATTTTGTTACAGTTTTGGGCTAGTGCGATAGAGTAATGTTTCACACCAAATTTCCAGTAAATTTATACAGTAGAACTTGAGATATCATGTTAACCTTCTCGAAAAAAGTAGTTTTGGGAAAAACGCGTTTAAAATTTTGTTCTATTTAGATTCTGTCTAAACCGCTACACTAAAATGGTTATTACTTTCCTTTTAAAAATCCTTTTATGGAGATATTTTTAAATATTTAAGATAACTATCTAATATGAAAAAAAAATTATAGACTAGAATACCCCCTTAACTTTGACAGTTTGAAATACCTTCAGAAGGCGATACAGATTTTTTATCACTCTGAGCATAGTATGGCATATCTGGCATGACCAAAGCCTAACACTAAATAAGCCACAGAATAACCCTCAACATTAAATATGCAAATCAGCATAAAATTTGCAATAAAACTACCATCCCGTCAAACAAGATTCCTTTACCGTATAAAATACACCAACAACGTCAAGCCCAGGAGAATATAATTCTTTATAATAACAGTACCAACTGACAAAAAGCGGAAAATTTGTCTACAAAAACCAAAGATTTAATTAAATTAACCTTAATTATTGTTGCGCTTGACGTCCAACAATTCTTAGTGAGGAGAGAAAGCAAACGGAAGGAGATAAAGGGGTAATAACTGTTTCGCCTTGAATCTCATTGTCCTATTATATGTCCTTTCTCAGGCAGCTCTAATATTATCAAGTTGTAGCGGTGGTAGTTATAGAAAATGTTCAATTATTTTATGGAAAACACAATTAGTATGTATTTCGATGGAAGATGCTCCGTTGGGATCGTTAAATCCCATTCGCATAATGGTAATTACACCAAACTGTCTAAATGTCCTTGAAGTCTGGCACCGTACCCTCTGGTTGGAAAAAAGTGGTCATCCATCCTATTCCAAAGAAGGGTGACTGCGCCAACCCGGCCAACTACCGCCCCATAGCGATCACATCAGTTCTGTCAAAAGTGATAGAACGTGTGATCAACAATGACCGTCAATACGGATTCCGGCGGAATCGCTCATGCAGCGATCTTCTCGCGTATGTGACGCAAGTTTGGGAGCGGTGCTTGGAACGTTTTGGTGAGACTCAAACGGTTGTACTGGACATTTACAAGGCCTTTAACCGGGTTTGGCACCGAGGACTTGTCAACAAACTGCCATCATACATCCCGTATCCTTGTGTACTTGGATTGCTGACTTTTTAAGGGAGAGGCCGATTCAGACGGTTGCTGATGGTTTCGCCTCATCCTCGCGTTCAATAAATGTTGGCGTCCCATAGGGATCGGTTCTGTTTCCGACATTGTTTTGGTTGCATATCAATAACCTTTTTTCATTTCCAACAATTCAATTATGATTTCCGCTGCTATGATTTTATTTTGTTATTGCAACTTCGGGTGAGTTTTGATATTGGAATAATATTATTATTATGTTGGATAATAATGGTGAGAAAGGCTCAACTCATTGCAAAAAGAGCACTTTATTTACATAGTAAGATAACTTTTAGAATAAGTTTTTTAGTACTTTTGGTCTTTTTGGTGTTTTGGCGTTTGTATTTTTGTTGTTTTGGCAAAAAATACCACCACGCCCTGGAAACTGAGATAGCTAATAATGAATGACAGTGGCCTGAAATTATGTTCGTATCATAAAGATCAAATACCACAGTGTAAAACGGACTAAACTATTTTTTTGGATAACTAAAATATTATGAAAGGTGAAATATGGCTTACAAAAAATAGCACTGTTTAATCTATGTGAAAATCGTGCATCAACTCAACTATGTTTACATGCCTGTACGCGCGACCGCCAAATTACGAAGTCGGTGCTGTCGCTTATTTAAAGTTCACTGTTTGAAATAGTCTAATCACTTTGTTAATTTAATAATGTGCCTGTGGTAAAACAACACATAAATCAACAGTAATAATGAGTATCAACAAATTTCATCGTCATTTGCAAACTGTCGTTGCTCGATGGCGCTGACTTGACCGTGTGACTCTTAAAATCCGCCCGTTAATCAAATAAACACGTTTTTAAACAATTTGTTTTTAAATGCTCAGTAGAATTTATTTTCTCTTAGCCATGGATTAATTATTTTTTACCCTTACACTGTAGGCCTTGAGGAAAATTATTTCCCTTAGGGCCTATGTAATTTTTGAAGATGCTGTGTGGAGGGTATTTTTAAGGAAAGGAAGAAGATAAAGTTCTGGGAAAGAAAAAGTTATGAGGGGTGGGTAGGAATCTATGGGTCAGCGTGTCCAGGAGTGCCGGACGTATGTTCAAAGAGTCACCAAAGAGTCCGGTTGGAGAGTTCAAAGGGTCTCCCTCAACCAGTTTCTCCCGATCCGTCAGACTAAGCAAAAGGTGAGTAATCCGACGCCAAGACCTAGTCAATCTTCACCCCATGAACCCGGGCACCCCTGCTAAGTCACCACCGTAGCGAACCACTTGGGGCGACCTACAACAGGGGTGTTGGTTATCCAATAAAATCGTTCACGGGGCGGCGGTACCCATACTCGCCAATTTTCTATAAGCCAATAAATAAATAAATAATATATAAAAGCTCAGCACGGGTAAGGCACCCAGTGAGGCCAATATTATTAAATATCTTAAAAATGTAAACTATTGCAAATAAAAAATAAAAAAGTCAGAGCTATTTTCAAATGTGTTTTTAAGTACATACGTATTTCTTTATATTTCACCATTAAAAAGCAGGGAAAAACAGTCCAAAGGGTTTCCTAAGTTAAGTTTACTCTTAAACTGGAGCTAGGAGCATAATATAAGGGTAATAAATACACGCCCTCCACAAACGTCTTAATTAGGCCTAACTTTGGGAGAAACAACTTTATTCTGAATTACCGCCGTGTTTTTCCTTTTCATTCTCATATTCCATTACTTGCCAGAGCTTTGCGCGCAAGCCAGAACTGAATATTTACTTTAATTTGTTATCATTAGAAAGCCAATTAAAATCGCTATTAAGGATGGTAACAAGAAAGTATGTAATGATTTTAATGGGAACATTTTGGATCTCATTTGTTTCATCAAAATTATTAGTTGTATTATTTATTCAGGTTCTCCATAAAACAGTTGTACACTTAAAAATTATGATGAATATTACAAAATTTTAAGAAAAAAGTACATTGTGGCAGTTTAACCTTTAACTGGTGACAAGCGGTCTCACAGGCCGAGCAGCATCAGTGAAACATCATTTCACCCCCTTCCCCACGCTTGCTGTGTTCCAACGCCTTGAGTAGCTTCGACTTTAGTTGCTTCCACGCCGTCGATAAGGATAGTTGCATCGCACAGTCCCAAATCGGTAAGTTACATCGATATAAAGTTCGGCAGCGGTCTCTCAGACCCTATGTTACCACTTACGTAACCTTTTAAAGTGATTTTGATATATTGTTTTTTCCTTTTTTTTAATTTCAGGCCAAAAACACGAAAATCTGTGCCAGTTGTTCTCCAAAGTTAAATCGCAAATCTAATTACCAATGTTATTTGGATAAAAAACATGTTTGCTTCCAATGTGCCCAACAATTATGCCCTGATTGCCAATAAAAAATAACCAAATTTTGACCATTGCCAGTTTCGATAAATGATATCAGTGATTAGAGCATATTTTTTTTTATTTATACATTAGTATCTTAACTATAAGGAAAATGATTATTTTTGTTATAATATGTTGATTTAATTTTTGTTTTTTTGTAATTACTGATCTTATGTCTAATTTTTTGATTTTACTTACTACATACATTGTAATAACAAGTTCTTCATTAAAAATTACATTTAGAGTTTATTGACTAGTTTTATTTTATCGTTTTAATTTTTTTATTTATTTAATTATTTTCATATCACATTAGGTTATAGTAATGACGTATTGCCCATATCACTAGGTGTTAACGTCTGTGTTGAGATGGCAATTTACAGAGTGGTTATTATCTATGATTTTGTTTAATAAATATTATGAATATGACAGCTTGATATAAAATCTTTTTTTTTTCTAAGTAAATATACAATTCAAGTATGTTATACAGAATATTGCAGTAGGTACATGGTTACATATTTACATACAGTAGGCATAAAGGTAAGAATGTTATTAAATACTCCTGATAGATATGTTTATTTGAGGTGATCAATGATTCTACTTTTAAATGCATTTTTGGTTTGAGTGTTTCTTATTTCAGTAGGTAGAGAATTGAATAGTTTTGTTGCATTACATTAAAAAGTTCTTTGTCCATAAGAGGATTGCCAAACTGGGATGTTAAAAGATTTTACATTTGACTCTCTTAGGGCTCTAGTGCTTATTCGTTCCTCAAACATGTGTGTATTATTGGTGAAGCAGAATATTTTTTGAATACAGTTTTTGCAGGTTAGGAACATTTAGTATATGTTATTAAACTGTTTTTAAAGACTGCTGTAAGATACATAAACTAATTTCTATGTTATAGACCGGATACGGCAGCGGTCTCTCAGGCCGTTTGTTACCAGTTACGTTACAAAAAAACCATCTCACCAGTTAAAGGTTAATTATATTGTGGGGTATGTTAAGAGATAATTACTGAATTTTCTGTAGGTGACATTGAAGATGTCGATGCTCAAGAATGGACAGTTGAGTCGCCCTGTTAAATGGTGCATTCTGATAGGCAGAAGTTCTCGCTTTCGGAGCATAAAAAAATGGGTGGGATCTCCCACGAGTATACGCTTAGGGACATATAAGTTGATCTCTTTCAATACTGTGAATCTCCTACCTTATTACAACTCATCCCTTACAATATCCTTCCCGGAGACTCGGAAATAATGAACTGCTCTTCCTCCATCAATACTCGAATAATTATGGATAAATGGGTGGCTATGGATGGGTATTGTGTATGTAAATCAAATAAATATTGCTCTTTACTTATTGGTTTTATTAAACAATTTACATTTTGAACAAAATTATAGTTATCGCAAAGTGGTAGCGAACACCAAGCAATTCGCGAGCTATTAAATCGGCGGCAATCGGAAACAGAATGAATAACTCGTTTTGGTCAGCACCCGTCGTTGGTAACCTTTGGTGGTCAACGGGCGGGTGTCCACTACTGGCGAACGCATAACCAATAGGAGGTAATCGCGTATCGAATTTGCTGTATTGTTCGGTAGCCACAAATATTATTCACTACTGTCCAGAATATGTGGACTGGTCAAATCAAGTCAAGACCTTGATTTTTTGGTTTAAATAAATCTAAATGATTTTCGTGGGTCACTAAACGAGTGAAGAAATATCATATTTTGACTTCTAGCTAAGTTTTTACATGAATTCTATTTTCTTATTTTTTGTGTCTCCATTTTGTATTATTTTTTTTATATGAATACCGCACAAGAGTCCCAACTGCTCCCGTCTGAAGCCAGTGAGACATGTCATCCCCAAATGGGGTACGTTGTGAGGCTGGAGATAGTGGGGAGGGGAAGGAGATAGGGAGTAGGAAGGTGGGGAAGTACCTGGCTATTCAGATCTGGTCACCAAACATGGCTAATGCCATTTCAAGCAACTTCAATTCTGAATGGTGTTCTTACACCAGGGCGATACTGAGAGTACCTTCCACTCTTGTTATCATGTACCATCCTTTAATTCCTACAATTAAATTTTTTATTTAATTTCGTAACATTATTTCGTAAGCAACCTATACAAGCAAAACCGCGTGTAAAGTAAATATTAGAGGCATTGAACACGTCAGGTGTTTGATAAGTATAGGTTTCTCAGAATTTGCCGACCGTTTAATTGATACTGACCATACGTTTAATAGAAATATAGGAGTCCAAATAATACATCAAAATAAAATAAGAATACGCCTAAATTTTAAGAAGCATTAGATATATAAAAATCAAAGAAAAACAATTGCCAAATTATAAAAAAACAGTTAGAATTAACCGACAGTCCGATTTCAAAGTTATTCCCTTTCTTCCTATGCAACCCCCACCATTCCATTACCGCTCCTCTTATCCCTTACCCAACCAGTCTCTGATATTCTCTCCTTCTCTTATATGCTTTCTCTATCTATTAGGTTTAACTAATAATCTTCTTCTGTAATGTAATTTAGTTTATGTGTTTATTGTCCTGAAGAAGGTTGAGATCAACCGAAACCAGTCGACGAATATAAAATTTTAAAAAGTGGTTTTAAACAAAGAACTTGTTTGATTTTGTATATTTTCATGACACAAAGTGTTTGCTTTCTTCGATAATTATTTTATATATATTCTATATAGACAGCTGGCACAGGAGCTTCTAAACAAGAGAGAGCTGGCACAAAATCGAGATGAGTGGAGGAAGACTCTTGAGTTGGCCAAGTCCAATCAGGTGTTGTAGAGCCAAGAGTTATGGTGATGATGATGATGTACATAGATAAATAAAGAATTGAAGAGAAAATAATTAAGAAAATAAATACTATTAAAGTAGTTTATTTATTTATAACGGCGCTAGTACCATTTACTCACACGATAGTTATTGGTATATGATTAATATAAAATAAATAGAGAATTAAAAGCAAAAATATAACATTGACCACGTAAGTACATAAAACAAAAGATACGAGTATGTTGTTTTGATTGCGAAATTCTAACCAATTTGTAGAGTTCTGTAAAAAGATATGTAAGTAATTTTGATTGCGAATTTCTAAGAAATTGTGGAGTTGTGTAAAAAGACAGGTTGTTTTGATTGCGAAATTCTAAGAAATTGTAGAGTTAGGTAAAAAGACAGGTAGTTTTGATTGCGAAATTCTAAGAAATTGTAGAGTTGTGTAAAAAGACAGGTAGTTTTAATTGCAAAATTCTAAGAAATTGTAGAGTGGTGTAAAAAGATAGGTAATTTTGATTGCGAAATTCCAACGAATTTGTAGAGTTGTTAAACAAATACAGAACTTCGGATTCTCCGGATGCAACGATTTCTAATCTCACTGTGAAATCCGACAAACTTCCCTTTCAACGTGAGTTTTGATAGATTAAAAGTTTGAGTACTATTTGGTTGTTATTTTATTTAGTCACAGTCTTTATTTATTTATTTATTTTATTTATTTTATTATTTTCATATTACATTAGGTTATAATGATGACGTATTGCCCATCTCAGTAGGTGTGAAACACCTGTGTTGAGATGGCAATTTACAGAGTGGTTATAATCTATGATTTTGTTTTATTAATATTATGAACATGACAACTTGATATAAAATCTTTTTTTTCTAAGTAATACACAATTCAAGTATGTTATATGAACATTGCAGTAGGTACATGGTTACATATTTACACACAGTAGGATAACGTACATAAATAAAATAAACAATAAGAAAAACAGATGTAAAACAACAACTGTAAAAAATTATGATAAAATTTCGAACCATTTTCCGTTTATCCGAGAAAGAAGATCTGAAGAAGTGCTTACCTGAAATAAAAGAAAACGCACAATTAAAATCAGAAACATTTGCAGTAACAGATAACAGTTTTCAGTACACACAACGCAATCTTTCCCAAGCACAAACTTTCCAATCTAGTGTTCTTATCGGAAGTGACCTGCAGGTAAGTATGTTTCTGTATCTATTTGTAAATAATAAAATTAGATAGAGCCTAAGAATTCACAATAAATTGTTAAACGCCCTTTAGGTGATTTTTCACAAAAAACGGTGCTCTACACATTGTCCTATGTTGTGTGCCCCTGCCTAAGTCTGTATAAATTCCGTAGCGTAAGATTTTCAACTACCAGTCTGCAAATATCCGTAGTAGGATGAAACCGGTCCTGGTGAAAATAAATAAGTGGAACAAAGTGAAAAAGTTTTTTTAAATTTCAATTCTAATACAATGGAATTCCACCACGAATTTACAGTCCAAAAACTAGACTCAATAAATTAATATTTTATATGGCTATAATATTTTTTTCTTTGATTGGCAGCATAAATTGTCTATGTCTATAATATGTAATTTCATATGAATATGCGTAATATATTGCGTAAGTGAATTAATTTTAACAAAATTAAAATGTAAAATGCATATTTTTACATCTCCAGCGACATAAATCCTTACTTTTCGTAATAATAAAGCTATATCTGTTAAAAATAAATTAAAAATATCGATATCTATAAAAACTCTTTCACAAAAAATAAGAAAATATACAGATTCAGGAAATGAGATAAAAAGAATTTGGCATTCTCAGATTATAAAAATATTACCATTTGTTATTTCGGCTACTGGCATTATACCTAGCTCTCTCATTCAAAATAGAGGCGTATTAGATTTGACAAAGAATTTATATATAAAAATGCAAAAGGCAGTCATTTTAAATAAATGTAGGATTACGAAAGATTTTTTAAATATTTATATTGAGGGATCAGTAGGATTTATCGGACCAGTTAGGATTTCATCAGAGCCGAACCCTCTGATATGAAAATATCTGGAGTCGGTAAAATATTTTCCCATTATGTTTCTGGTGGATTGACGTATTGTTCTTGTATTGTTTTGTATTTATTATACTTACATAGTGCACTTACATTGCGTGAATTTACTAGATAATCATTTGTGGAAAAGTGTGTGGAAGGGTATAGTATTTCATTTGGGAAAGATTTAATCCGGACATAAAATCTGGAGCACTGTTTGAATAAGAAATATTCCATATTAACTTAAAAGCGGAGTAAGACAAGTTTAATTATAATTTTGATATATTTGATGAAATAATGCCGGATCTGCCCTGGTGATGGATACTGCAACGCTGTCCAAAACGTTGGATAATGAAGGACGTAGTGCAACACGGCATAAAACCTCAAAAACAAAAAACGAAAATACTTTTCGCCGTGAAAATCTGAAAACGTACTGAATATATTTGAAATTTTTGATATATTGTTTGAAAAGTTACGAATGCTTTAAAGTAATTTTTAATCAGTTTTATCACACATGTCACATATTTTTAAATCACCTAAAAAATAATATTGTATCAGAAAATATCATATTTGCGGCACGTTCTTTGGATAAACGTACGTTGTGTGCAGTCGGTTTTCCGAAGTTGGAAGGGGTCGAGGCGTGTGCTATGGACGGGACAGTGGAAATTAATTTTCTCTCTAGGAAATGGCTATGAATGGAATTTTGTAAATGAATTTCTGGTCAGAGAATATTATTTTACCTTTTTAGAACTGTGGTATTTTGTGGAATATTGCAGCAATTGAAATAATTTATCAAAGTTACGTGAGTAAAGGAAAGAATGAAATATTTATTTCAAATAATAAATATTTTTTTATTAATAGTTCTGGATTTAATCAAATTCCCTGGACAGAAATTGTAATCAACTTAGAAATTTTAAAATAATTTAATTATTATTTAGTATATGTTTATCCTGACGTAGAAACCAAATGGTTTCGAAACATAAATTTTAATTTTTTAGTTTTGTTTAATGTGAATACCGCACAAGAATCCCAACTGCTCCTGTCCTAGAACCAATGAGATTGTGGAATCCCCAAGCTCGGTATGTTGTGACGTTGAAATAATAACAATAAAAATATGGATAATTTATATAATATTGTGAAATGGTCTGGGGAGCTGTCTAATCCATTCTATTTGAAAAGTGGCGTAAGGCAAGGAGGAAGCATGTCTCCGGTTTTGTTCAATCTGTATACCGATGATCTTTTAAAAAACTTAATGCCACGAAAATAGGATGCCATATACATTGAGTATGTGTGAACAACATTAATTACGCAGATGACATGGTTCTTCTTGCACCGTCACTAAGCGCATTACAGAAGTTACTAAGAATTTGTGAAAACTTTGCAAAAAACCAAAACCTATTATATAATACTACCAAGTCAGTAGTTATGGTTTTTAAAAACAAAAACGCAACCATCCAAACACCCTCAGTATGGTTAGATGACAGGAAAATGAATGTTTATCACAGCGTTAAGTACCTGGGACACATCATCACAGACGACCTTAAGGATATCGAGGATATGGAAAGGCAGAGAAGAGCGATATCTGTTAGAGCGGGTATGCTGTCACGACGTTTTTACCTATGCAGCCCAAAAGTAAAAAGAATATTGTTCAACGCTTTCTGTACTTCGCTGTACACATCAGAACTGTGGGTTGACTACACTGAATCCCAATGGAACAATTTAAAGGTTGCTTACAACAACGCATACCGTCAACTTTTCCGCCTACCGAGATACTGCAGTGCTACGGAAATGTTCCTGGAGGGACGAGTGCACACTTTCCGAGCACTTCTCCGCCACCGCATGGGAAGTTTATGGCGCAGACTACGCCAATCGAAGAATGCAATCATCACCGCCATGACTACCTGGTTGGAATCCCCCCTGATGGCCCTCTGGAGACGGGAGACGATGAAATACCCTCCGTAAACAGCTGCATGAATTAATTTTACTGTTTATTATTATTTTTCTCATATTTTTCATGCTTATTCGTTTTTCATTTAAATTTATTTATATGTTGTTAATACTTTATTTTTATTTTTAACATTAACCCATTTTTTGTTTCAAAATATGGAATGTATTACATTGCACTACCCCTGCATACATTCTTTCTTTTTTACGGTGCTCCAGATTTTATGTCCGGGTTGAATCTTTCCCAAATGAAAGACTAAACCCTTCCACACACTTTTCCACAAATGAATATCTAGTAAATGAACGCAATGTAAGTGCACTATATAAGAATAAAACAATACAAGAACAATACGTCAATCCACCAGAAAAATAATGGGAAAATATTTCACCGACTCCAGATATTTTCATATCAGAGGGTTCGGCTCTGATGAAATCCTAACTGGTCCGATAAATCCTACTGATCCCTCAATATAAATATTTAAAAAATCTTTCGTAATCCTACATGTATTTAAAATGACCGACTTTTGCATTTTTATGTACAAATTTTTTGACAAATCTAATACGCCTAAATTTTTAATGAGAGAGCTAGGTATAATGCCAGTAGCCGAAATAACAAATGGTAATATTTTTATAGTCTGAGAATGCCAAATTCTTTTAATTTCATTTCCTAAATCTGTATATTTTCTTATTTTTTCAGAAACAGTTTTCTGAATATTACAAGAATTTGGAATAGCGACATCAATGATATAAGTTATTTTCTTAATTTTGTCATGTAAAACTATATCGGGTCTATTATGACTAATTGTTCTGTCTGTCAGAATAGTTTTATCATAATAAAATTCATTTTCTAAAAATGAATTTGGTTCATATTCATAATATGGTACATTACGGCAGTCAATCAAGTTATGTTTAATTACCAAACTTTGGTGAATTATTTTTAAAACTTGATTGTGCCTAAATGTATACTCGGACGGCGCTAATACAGAACATCCCGATATAATATGTTCTATAGTTTCCGGAAAAGCCAAAAATTTTCTACATAAATCATCAATTTGATTTGCATCTTTGATGATATGCTTCCTATAATTTTTAGTATTAATGACTCTATCTTGTATGGCAAGCATAAAGCCTTCTATTTCTGCGCTCAACTCTCCAATACTCAACCATTTGTTTGACGAAAATTTGTCAACATATGTTTGGTTGAGATAATTGAAGTGTTTTGCGTGAAGAATTTTATTTGACCAGGAATCTAATAATTCCTGGTTGGTATTTATAAGAATGCTGGCATTCTCGTCGTATAAATTTAATGGTGAAATATTTCTATCTGCCTTGCAAATAATTTTGTGCATTTCTGAACTATCAGCTTTCCTATGGAAAAAATTTCTTAGCATTTCAACCTGATTATGTTTTAAAGATGTTATTTTGACTATACCTCTACCTCCTAAATTTCTGGGTAAATTAATTCGTTCTACAGCTGAATTTGGATGATGGCAATGAAATTTAGTTAATGTAGTTCTAATCAATCGTTCTAAGCTATCTAAATCTGTATTAGACCATTTAATTATGCCAAATGAGTAAGTTAATAGAGGTATTGCCCAAGTATTTATCGCCTTTACTAAATTTTTAGCAGATAGATTGCATTTCAAAATTTTTCTGATCCTAGTTTTAAATTTAATCCTAATATCATTTTTAATACTAGTATGATCTAATCTATTTGATTGCGGATATCCTAAATATTTATAAACCTCACCCCCTTTCATACTTTTGAAATTTCTAAATATACCCTCGTCTCCATCTACAATTTTACCTTTCTCTATATGGATCGTTCTACATTTATCTAAACCAAAAGTCATTTTAATATCATCTGAAAAAATTTTAACTACTTTAATCATTTTCTCTAAATTTGGTTCAGAATTCGAATATAATTTCAAATCATCCATAAATAATAAATGAGAAATTATATTTCTCTCTCTAGTATTACCTTTAACTTTTATTCCAAACTTGCTTTTAATTAACATTTTAGATAGAGGATTTAATGCTAAGCAAAACCAAAGAGGACTCAATGAGTCTCCTTGAAAAATCCCTCTTTTTATTGAAATGCCCGGTACTATAATTTTCTTATCTTTCAAATTCAAAAGCAAATCGGTATTCCAAAATGCCATAATTTTTTCCAAAAAGCTAATAATAATTGGGTTAATTTTGTATATATTTAAAACTTTTATCAGCCACGAGTGCGGGACACTATCATAAGCCTTTTGGTAATCTATATAACAAATATGTAAATTACGTTTTTGGGTTTGAATCTGTTTTAGAATTACAGAATCAATAACTAAATGTTCTTTACATCCCATATGTTTTCTGCGACAACCTTTTTGTTGTTCAGATAAAACATTTTTTTCATCTAAATGAGTGTATATTAAATCTGTCAAGCAAGAGGTTAAAATTTTATATATTGTCGGTAAACATGTAATGGGTCTATACTGAGAGGGATTATTAATATGTTCGCTTTTAGGCAACATATAAGTAATGCCCTTAGTTAGAAAATTTGGAAAATTTTGAGGTTCTCTGACAAATTTTGAAAGATTTTTTGCCAAAAGGGGATGTAAAGTAGTCAGACGTTTATACCAAAAATTATGTATCCAATCGCAACCCGTGGCTTTCCAATTATGAGTACTTTTTATAATTTTGGCTAACAATTCAACCGATATATCAGAAAAACTCATTTGTTCAATGTCTGAACAATTGAGTTCTTCATTTTCTATCCACGGACCTGACTCGTTATGTTTTATATCTTTACTCCAAATATTTGTCCAAAAATCGCGCATATCTGATTCAGATGGCAACGGATTATTATTATTCGAAATAATATTTTGTTTATCGTCAAGTTTGGAATAAAATATTTTCTCATTTTTCTGAAATAATCAATTATTATTTTTTTTATTATACGTATAATTATATCTTTTTAATCTACTAGCTTTTACACCTAATTTTTGTTTTAACAAATCTAATAAATCATTGATTATATTTTCATTATTATTACTACCAATGCTATAACCAAATTTTCTCCCAATTACATCTACATGTCTCAAAATATTCCTACTTCTATTTCCGTTTTTATACTCTATTATTCTAGCTATGCTACTTCTTAAAAATACTACATCATTTTCTAATCTACTCTGCCATTCTGGTTTTCTATAATTATATGATATATCATCAGAAGACGTTAATTTAACTCCTAACTTATTACATATAGTGATAGCACTAGCGTACACTATTGTATGAAGATCTAAAAAACTAATGTCATCAAATATAATTTTTGGTAAAATTATATTATTTAATTCAGAAATTAATTTAGATAATTTCTTTGACGTATGTAATTTTGGTAATTTTGGTCTAACATATCTATAAATCTATTTATATTATTATGAAGTAAGTTAGCTAATTCTATAATATTTTCATCTAGTAAGTTTAAATTTGCAATGTTGATTTCCCTAAGATTATAATCATTATTATTATTATTATTATTATTATATAGCCGTTTTCGTGAAAAATCACCTAAAATGCGCAAGGAAAATAGTGGGAGTGGCAGTAAACAGGAAAGAGGAAGGTTGGGAAGTATCTGGCTATTTAGATCTGGTCATCAAACACGGCTAAAGCCAATTTAAGCAACGTTTTTATTATGAATGATGGTCGTACATCAGGGCGATACTGGGAATGTCTTCCATTCTGAAGCGTGCTGCAAATATATATATATTATTTATAATAATTAAAAATTAAAAAATATTCAAATTAAATTAAATAAAATTATTTTCATTCACCGGGATTTGAACCCGCGACCTTCGGATTGCTAATTGGGAGCCTTTCCTCTCGACCACGTAGGCCGTGTATTATTGATTATTTTGATAAAGTGGTATTAACAATTGTTTTAATTTCGAATAATTTAGAAATTCTTCATCAAATGACTTAAAATTGTGTAATCATATTAGTTATAAAATTGTGAAATCGTACAACTTATAAAATTCTGAAATCATACTAGTTATAAAATCGTGAAATCATACTAGTTATAAAATTTGATACTGTATTAATTAGCAATAAAATTGTGAAATTGTACTAGCAGTAAAAAGAAGAAAATTTGAAAACCATTGTCATATAACAAATAATGAATTCCGATTTCTCAATCGCCAATTTGAAATCCATGATTTTTTTAATCCATGCTATGCTGAGCTAGAACATCTGTTCTGCTTTGCAGTATCTTAAATAAGTGGTATAGTCACGTCTTTCTGGGGCGTCTCCACTTTCTTTTACCGTCATACGTGAATTTACTAGGCATTCTATTAAATTATATTTTATAAGCCATGTGTACTTTTTACCAAGTATAAAAATCCATGTCAAAATAATGGCATGGTAGAGCTCTTTAGCTTTCATGGACAGTATTTCCGTGTGCATAATTTATTAGCAAAAAAGCTTCTAGCTTTTTATTTCGTACATGACTCTTTCGAGAATATTTTCTTTGCAGAATTACCTGGTACCTAACGCGCGTTTTCATCTCGCAACAAAATATCCCCGACAAAATATCCTACGGATAAAACATTCCCCAACAAAATATTTACTGAAATCTAACCTAACCTAACCTAACCTAACTTTACAGGATGTCTGTATTATTTTTGTCCCATTATACTGTTTTTGACAACAATAATTTATTGTCTTTGCAGGATGTCTATATTATTTTTGTGTCATTTTACTATTTTTGATCAATAATTTATTGTCTTTAGTATTATTTTTGTCCCGTTTTACTATTTTAGAGCTATAATTTATTGTATTTTCAGGATATCTGTATTATTTTGGTCCCAATTTTGTTGTTAGGTGAGATTAAATTAGGTTAGGTTAGGTTATATTCAGTTGTTGTGGCTACCGAAACACAACGCCATCTACTGGATGGTTACCCAACCTATTAATTCACACCGCCATCTGTTAATTGCATACAAATCAGCCCGCTCGTCAACCACATACAGACATTCTGCTTTAATTATATTTTTCAACCAATTTACACAAACCTTGGCAAATTATATACATAAACCTTCCTCATGAATCACTCTACCTATTGGTGAAAACCGCATGAAATTCCGTTCAGCAGTTTTAGAGTTTATTGTGAACAGAGAGATAGACACGGCAGAGGACTTTAATCTATCTATCTGTCTTCTATAATCTTCTTCTCTATATAAATAAAAATGAATCGCCGAAAAGCGCATAACTTTCGAACGACTGCACCAAATTAGATAATTCTATTTTTGTTTGTGTTCGTTATTGTTAGGACAAGGTTTGTGTAAAACTACTAGTGAGCTCTGGCATTATGAAATTTGTAAAAAAAAATTGGAATAGGTGGCACGCGAGCTGTTTGAAAACTGAATGTATCGGGACAAAATGTATGGAATATGGGAGGGGGATGGAGGGAGGAGGGGGAGGGGAACTCGAATAGGGGGTTTGCGGGAGGGCGGGTGGGAGAGGAACCCGGGAAGGAGGAAGGGAACCTGGGAGGGGGGTTCGCGGGACAGGGGAAGAGGTGGAGTGGGGAGAGGGAAGGTGAAGGAGGTGGAGTGGGAACGGAAGACGGTGGGAGAGGAAGGGTAGGTGGAAGGGGAACCAGACGAATGGAAAGGACACGCAGAAAACCAGAAACCGGAAACCAGCTAGTTTTTAATATTTAGAGATTTTATTGGGGGATGTTTGTCCGTGGGATATTTTGTCGAGGGTATTTTGTCGGGGATATTTCGTCGGGGATATTTTGTCGGGAATATTTTATCGCGGGTTGAAAAGTCGTGGAACCGCATTACCTTCCCAGGAAAGACAGAAAATCTTGAATTTTTATTTCAGTATTCATTTCAAAGACCACCTCGGAATATTCAGAGTTAATACGAGTAAGTTAATTTAATGTTGTTTCGTGGGAAGAATTTTGAAAAGCTCATTATTTTTAGACATAACCAAATTACTGTACTTGCTTTCAGTCGAAAGCTTTTTTCATGTCACGCAATGAAATTACGTGTTAATTTGAACCCACTTTAAAAAATGGTATTTTTTTAAATCGCTGTGGAAAATAATTCTTAAAGAGTGCAGGAAAATATTTTATTTGTTTTTTCAGGCAAGATTCAATTCGATCCTAAATTCTTTATTTATTTTACAGGTGTGATTAAATAAATATGTCATTGGAAAAGAAAATAAAATTAATTATCTAATGTTTAATTTATAGTCCACTGTTAAGCCTAGATACTTGATATTATGTATGTATGTTCTATTTTTTTGCAGTTGTGGTTCGAGGGATTTGAGGTAATAACATACCCTTAAGACATACACGCCATACAGAATTATTCCACACGCTTAATTATGAAACAAATGCAGCAACTAATTCGCCAATTAACCGTGCTCTTCATATGTTAAATAATGTTTGTCTAAATTCTAATATCGACATTTTCTCCAATTCACTTCCCAAATTTAAAAAGAGCATCATGTCAGTAATGTAAATTGTTCAAGGCGCATACATACATACATCACCACTTCTCACATCCACAAACATACTCACACACTCACATACACACACACCCTCCCACAACGCACATCACCCGGTATAAATTTAATATAAATAAGATACTTCAATGAAACATATCATAGGTACCTAACTTGAAATATACTTATTAACTGTAAACTTCTTTCACCAATGTAAATAATGTACTGTTTGCTTCTGTTAATAAATAAAATAAATAAAAATATCAGGGTGTAGGTATAAAGGAGGAAAAATTGAAAAGATGGAAGAGAAAAAGACACAGAAAAATTAAAAGATGGGTCTTGAACCCAGAATCTGTCGTCTTACCGGCATGAACGCCTTATCCAATTAGGTCACTGCCACCTCTTATCAAAACCTTCATAGTTGTTAAACTCATATTTAAAATTTCAGAAGTAACAATATTATTATTGGGGAAGATAGGTATTTACGAGTAGGTACATACACAAAAAAGGTTTAATATTAATAATGTTTTTCTATGCCCAAAACTAAATACGTCTTTTGCACAACATCATTACACTTACCAGGGAAGAGCTTTTTTTAATCGTCTACCAGAAGAAATCAGAATCATTAATGATAAAACCCGTATACTGCTCTCTGTCAAGAGACATTTTAAAAATACTCTTAAAAAAAAAACTACTGCCACTTAATTAATCTTACAAATATCTTTAGTTTTCCAAAACATTCTTTCTTTTTTAAACGCACACTATTATCAAAATAAATACTACAGCAAACATATATTTATGTACAGTGAATTATTTAAGTACTAACTAATAACAAAATTTATGTACACTCCCCTTCCATACACAAGCAAATGCTTTTAATGGAAGAGTAGTAAAAAAAAACCCAAGATGTAAAATTATTATTGTGTACCATGTAAAACATATAATAAAAAAAAAATAATAAAAAAAATATATATATAGATATATTTTCTGTTTTAGAAATTTCATTCAATAGCACCATATCTCTTGGTATGCTTTCCTGTGCTGTATCTTATCTCTATTCCGAATTTCTAACACTTTATAACATATTTCTCTTGAACAATTTAGGTTTTTAAGTTCCTATAAAATAATGCTATTTTTTAAGATAATATTTATACATTTATAGAGCCGAAACGGTAATTATATTAAATTACATACCCAACACCCCTGCCATAAATCTCCCCAAGTGGTTCGCTAAGTTTGGTGATTTAGCAGGGGTGCCCGGATTCATGGGGTATGGTCTAGGTCTAATTCTTAGCAGCGAATGAGTTTGACCACCAACTGCGTGGCGGGTCGGATCGGGAGAGACTGGTTTAGGGATGCCTAACTAGACCTCTCGAGCCGGACTTTCTGGACCCATTGGTATGCACCGCAGTGGGAAGGATGGATTCAAACTTCATCACATCATCCCCAAAAATGAAATATGCCCTAAGGGAAGTTTTTTTCATCAGGGAGTTGTGGAGCTGTTTTTTTTTTAAATCTGACTATTCAGATTTAGACACTAAGCACGGCTGATTTCCATTGCGAGCAACAACGCATCGATTCGAAATGGCGGTTTTTCATTTATTAGGGCGATACTAAGAGTACCCACCACTCTCAGTAAGTAGGATGTCATATTTTATACAAACTTATTAATATGCAAAACAACAGCCAACATTCCATTGTTAATTGTGAGTAGATATCACACAATCTTTTCTTTTTGAGTTTAGTTTACACTCTAAAACCCCATTTTTTTCCTATTCCGCTTGTTTTCCTTTGCTTATAAAAATATATTTAACTTTGCTTTCCTCATCAAATTATGTAAATTGTTCTGCATAAAGTCCCCTCTAATGAAATAGGCAAAAAACGTTAAAGGTCAAATATTTAGAAACAAGACAGGCTATGTTTTTTGCTGTTATCAGTTTATCTTTCGATGTGATTGTGGGTTTCTATTAGGATATGGTATTATACCAAGGGGGGGGGGGATAGGGATGAATAGGGGAGTGGAAGGGAGATGAGTAGGAGGTGGGTCGCTTTGGCTATTACAATTTTGTATTGTATGTGATAGATCGATGTGTACAAGCGAAAGAAGCTATAAAATGTGAGTGCGTGGTTGGTTCGCATCTCTCTAACTACTACTCAATTTGAATAAGATCCTGCAAACACCACATTGGCGCAGCCGGTAGAATTAGATTTGGTAACTAACTGAAGAGAAAATAAGCCAAGTGGTTTGACAGCCTCCGTGGTCGAGTTATCGAAAATATTTAAATTGGACGTATTCTTTCCATTTTAGAGCATACCTATAAAGAATTATATCATAGAAAGAATTTATTTAGACCTTGGTATAATTTTTTTTAAATTTAATATTATTTAAATTTAATAATGTTATTATTAAGTACTGCAGGTATATTATTTTTTTTAAAATTATTGTGACAGCTGTTTCGGCTCTCAAGGACAACTACAGTTTGAAAATGACCTTGTATGCCGAAACAGCTGTCCCAATAATAAAAACTACAATAAATGCCGAAAATATCATATCTAACCAGCAAGGGCATAATAATTCATTGCATAACTGCACTTCCCTAATGCCATTCGAAGAAAGAGCCACTTCGTAATGAAATATTTGGCTTCAAAACAAAACCAAAATACGTAACAGAATATTGAACCTTAAAATCAGAATTTGTTATACAAATATATATAATGAGAATTCGTTTTTGTAAGCTTACGCACCTCAGAACTTGGTAATGAGAAATTATAACCTTATATGGCAGTACTTATTCACAACACTTTTTCACGCGTATGGTATCCCAGATGACCCGCACTAAATCTCACCGATTGCTCCGAAACGCAATTATATTATTATTCCGCTTCTAGTACTCGATCAATCCGGTTGCACGGCAATTTTACCTCTCTACCCGTTCGTACGCGAACGCATATTTGTTGTAAATAATATTTTAAATAAAACCTAATATCGCGGACAACTAAGTGTTTTCAATTAAACATCATCATTATTATAAGCCTGAACACAGGATCACGGCACCTACATAACTAGAGTGATGAACTACACTGCACCTCATAAAAATGATCAACTGTCAGATACAAAAAATATCATTTGCAAAAAGGTCCAAACTGATGTTAGTATAATAAACGAAAGCTTTAAAAACGTGATGCTTGAACCACAATTCAATTATCAACAGAAATATAACAAAGATGGTATTTCCGTAATGAGCAAAAATAATGGTTTTGCAATCAAAAGTCGTTTTTGAAAAAAATATAGTTAAAACCACCTTTTCCAGCTTTGGTGAAGAATTCAAACGCTTTCATTTTTCTCTGCCAATAAGTATTTTTAACACTACCTCAGTATTATTGACTACATTTTTATCTTGTTTATGGAAAGTTATTATTGTGTTCTCAACTCTTAAATACAGCCTGGACTAAATCATCCTGATTAAAAGCTTTGACTCAAAATATATCCTATCATTGTTACCCAGCTGTATCAAGTCCGCAAATAGGTACCTCTATTACGAGCAACAAATATCCATAAATTTTCTCGTAGGTAATGATACATAAAATTGAAGCACCTGATCAGATTTATTTATGAATTTATAACTGAACGTAGATTTTGCAACCCTTGTTTTGGGGTTCGTGGCACGCGACCTTTATTTGGACCTCTAAATACGATCACAAAGGTGGGAGGTAAAATTGATTTATGATAAAGATTTAATCAGCCTCACTTTTTTATCACAGGCCATTGTTTTGATTTTGGTTTGATATAAATTTCATAACGCCAGAGTTCGTTGTTTAAACCTTTGTGGACATGCGCTTAATAAATCAACAAAGTTTTATCGCAATCGGATTAAATGTAGTAAATAATTAGGAAGAAACATTCATTTACATATATCGTATTTTTTTACACTAACTCCACACACGAGAACCTATCTAACTAACTAACCATCACGCAGGGGTAGACGGAGAGGACGGACCGCCACACAACTCGATCTTGGCTCACACTCTTTGCCTCGATCACATTCATACAACGTCTCATACATGCTCTTCTATTATTCCGACTCTTCACATGGCCCGACTCAAGTATCTGATTCACTTGGTCGTTCCATGTCTTCCTCGGGCGTTCCCGACTTCTTCTACCATTCACATTTGCATCATATATTCTCCTTACACTCCTTTCCTCGTTCATTCAAACCATCGGAGAGTCCCTTTTTTAATCTTACACATCACGCTTACATCAGCCTTGCATTCTTTGCGGATATCCACGTTTCTCTCACGATCGTGCATTGTTTTACCACACATTCGCCTCAGGGATCTCATTTCTACAGCATTCATTCTACTTTCATCCTTCCTCTGCCAGTTCCATGCCTCACTGCCATACATCAGGGTAGGTACCAGCACTACATTGTGGACGGCTAGTTTCGCGTCTTTGGACAGTTTTTTATTAGCGCCAACGGCATTCAGTCCTCCATTAATGGAGTTACCGGCATTCACCCTTCTTTCAATATCTCTATCAGCGTTCCAATCTTTCGTAAACATACTACCCAGATACACAAACACATCCACCTGCTCCAAGTATTCATGACACACGAAGAGAACCGAAGGAAAATAATTTCCCTCAGGACCTATGTCATATTAGGGGGTGAGCTTTTTAAAGAAAAGGTAGAAGAGGAAGTTCTGGGAAAGAAATAAATATGAAGGGTGGGTAGAAATCTGGGGACAGTGTGTCCAGGAGTGACGGACGTATGAATCCATCCCTTCAACTGCAGTGCAAGGCGATGGGTAGAGGTATTCTGGCTAGAATGGTATCCTATACCAGTCTCTCTCGATCCGGCCCACCACGCAACTAGTGGGCAGACACACGGCCGTCAGAACCTTTACAAATCTCAGCCCATGAACATATATACCCATATTCGTATATATCGATTATGGATGTAAAATTGCTTCCTTTCTACTGCAGTTAGGTCACATAGCAAAAACTTGATATTACTTGGATAGGTACGTATCCCTAAGTTAACTGGATAGATAATATACCCCTTCAAATAGAAATGTCATCCTAGTAGACTTAAATGGAAACCAATGACGCCACTGACTTTTGCACCTTTTGCATATTGGATCGAAAAAACCAATCAATATTGCATACTCTGTCTCTCTTACACTGCCTGACGTGTAAGTTTAGGTCCAAACTAAAAACCTACCTTTTCGGGCTCTCATACCCTTAACTTAATTTAAATATACCTATTTGAGAGTATCATACTTGTATTGCCTATGATATGTCTTAATCACACTTTTCATACTGAATTAAAATTACTCGAATCCTTACACATCAATCTGTCTCTCGGAAGATCAAATCCTTGTACCACTGCACCGACCACCATTAAATGTTGCTTTTACTTTCCAAAATACACTCATTAAAGAATATATTACATATAAATATTAACATATTTTCAGGATTAAACAACATGTGTTCACAATTATGTCCTCTGCGTGCGAACTCTATCTAAATTTATTTAAATAGACAATAAACAGTGTTAATTTCAAGCGACCTCCCAGGTAAGTATGGTCTTGTATTAATTCATTTTTAGGCAGCATCGCGTTCATTGGTCAAAATATTGTACATATATTTTCGTATCGGTGATCAATGAACCGGTGTATGCAATTTTTAGCCATAAGTTGTTTTTAATTCTTTGTCTAGCTTGTAGTCTTTCTAGATTTTAGCATGTATGGTATGTTTGTACAGCGCCCTTGAGGTGATTTTTCACAAAAACGGCGCTATATAAATCGTCCAAATATTAATATTATTATTATTAATCGCCGTTCCATTTGATTTTAAATTCGTACTGAGAAATCAAATTTTCGAAATTGAAAATTGAGCGAAAAATGGTCAGACTTTTGAATCATGAAATACGCCTACATTGAATAAATTTCTTTGTCTCAGTATTGTTACCTAATAAAATCACACGAACTAAAAAATTACAATTGTGAATTTCACAAGCGGTAGAAGTTAAACCATCAGAACACTAAAGTAGACAGGAGTGGGGGGGCTACGAAACACCGCACAAATAGGAGACCAATTATGCTATCTCATTCTCTCGCAGGCTTAAATCCTATAGACTATAGATGTATGTTTTTGTTTCTTTTAAGCGCCGTTATTTTTCGTTTCATCTAATTTCAAATCACATTTCATAAAAAATATTTCCAATCTATTTTATACAATCCCAATTTATTTTCCAGAACACCAAGTTTCCTGATGTTGCTGGGATGATACAGAAACACAACCTGCAGGTTGTATAACTCTTGTTCAACAGCAAACTCAACTGCCCACAGCCAATCTGATAATGGAATTGTAAAGTAAAAGGAGTGAATGAAGGGGATAGAAGAAAGGACAAAGGATCTTCGAAGAAAAGTATACAGAAAAATAAATCGATTTATATATTGTGGGTGTTAGATTCTGTAATAAAGCCTTATTCACACAATAAGTCAATATTGTGTGGCGAAGCAACTTTCACAATACTGATTTCGAACGGAATCTCGCATCTTTCCTAAATGGCTTCTTTAAACTCTGTACACATTGAGAATTTATTGCTAATTTATTCAAAAATAACTGACCCGACGAACTTTGTACCGCCTCAGAATCAATAACTGTTGTGTTAACTTATTAGATTAATTAAATTCAGTTTTTTTATTAAGTTAAAAATCACATTGAAGTAATTATCGATGCGCAACTGTCCTTGTTTTATTTTTATCAGTAGCAGAGAAGGCGTTGTGTACGGATTTATATTTTTTATGATTTTCTTACTTTTCCACTTTCCTACGGAAATTGCGTTTCATTTTCTTTATATGTGTAAGGGATATTTATTATAATTATTGTATTTTTCCTTTGGAGGGGTGCACACATACGTTCATCGTTTGTCTCATTTTCGACTATTTAATTTAGTTTGTCAGAACAAAATCAAAACAATCAGCGTATTGCCATTTGACGTTATTGAATTTTTTGGTATACACTCACTATTCAATTTTATGTACGGGATGAGGTTTGACCGGGGCTTGGAGAGTTGAGGGAGACCTTTTATAGGGCTCTCTCTGAACATCACCTTGTACAGCAGTGGGAGGGATGGATTCATTCTTCCGTCACTCCTGGATATACTGACCTCCAGATTCCTACCCACCCCGCATATATTTTCCCTTTCCTGAAAAGACCACCATCCTCTAAGTGGTTAACTATTAAATGTTAAGACTGGCATTATAGGAAACAAATACATGGAGTTTAAAACAAAATTGTCATTTTATTACGATGTATACCCAATTGTAATATATTTTTTGTAATTCACTTATCGAACATTTACTTATCTTGAACCTGCTTTATATAAAATGAGGGTAACTAAATATAATTTTTAAAAAATCGAGTGCATTTTACAAGCGGTAGAGGCAAAACTTTACCAAAAGGAGCCTTCAAAAGTGAGGTTATAATCAAAGTGGCCAATGAGCGCAGACTTAGCGTCATTTCCATTGTATATCTCAACCAATAGGAGCCTTGAAAAGTGACATCACAATCAAAGTGGTCAATCAGCGCAGTTTGATGCTTCGCAGGTGCTGTAATGCGTCATTTCCGTTTCAGCCGAATTTCAAACCACAACGGGGTTTCTCAACAAAACTTTTTAGAGGAACTGCTGCGCGGCCCTTTTTACAAAAAAAAATTGGAATTGTGGGCAAAAAGCCTTAATTAATGAAGAAAATATTACCGAAACCGAATCAAAAATCTGAATCAGAAAATAGGTCACGAGATGTGACCGTATCTTTTTCTGATTTTCCTTTTTTCTGATTTTCCTTTTTTCAGATTTTCCTTTTTTCTGATTTTCCTTTTTTCAGATTTTCCTTTTTTCAGATTTTCCTTTTTTCTGATTTTCCTTTTTTCTGATTTTCCTTTTTTCTGATTTTCCTTTTTTCAGATTTTCCTTTTTTCAGATTTTCCTTTTTTTCAGATTTTCCTTTTTTTTCTGATTTTCCTTTTTTCAGATTTTCCTTTTTTCTGATTTTCCTTTTTTCAGATTTTCCTTTTTTTTTCTGATTTTCCTTTTTTCTGATTTTCCTTTTTTCAGATTTTCCTTTTTTCTGATTTTCCTTTTTTCAGATTTTCCTTTTTTCAGATTTTCCTTTTTTTTCTGATTTTCCTTTTTTCAGATTTTCGAATGAGTTTCGCTAATATTGTCTTCATATCCACTGGAGTTACCACATGAAATAAATAAATTTGCCTAGACTGCTCGAGATTTCCCAGAAGATCATTTTTTAAAATTTTCGCCAACATTAAAAAAATCGTACCTTCGAATTTTAACGTGCAGATATAAAAACTTATTATAGTGCTATAAAGCCAATAAAGTAACCTGTATTTTACCGTTTGTCTCATACTTGTATGATTTTTTAAAAATCTATTAAAAAATCGTAAAGTTTATAACCGCGCAAATTCTGCGTGTTTTTTACGTGTTGTACTCGTATACTTGATAATGAAAGGTGCATATCTATGGAAAAATGACTTAATTTTAACCGTAAACAACTGATCAAAAATTCAGCGGGAAAAAATATTTTTAACATCGTTTTATAATAGTCTACAAAGCTCGGATTTGCAAATCTATGGTCATAATAGATAAAGCATTTCAATAGCATCGTTTTAAAATATATGGTTAGCCAGGGAAATCTTTTAAATAATTACAATTAATGTTTTACGAATGGTAGGAAAATGTGATCCAATTTTGGACCGCTATCAAACGCAAAAAAATAAAAGTCGTCCATTTTTCGACCATAATCGCTGCAGTTTCTCTAAAACTGTCTTCATTAATTCTAAATTAATTTTGTATGAAAAAGGCCGCGCGGCAGTTCTTCTTAAAATTCTTCGTCTGGTTAAAAATTCGTGTTAAAAACGTAAGCGTATCATCTACTTGAATTTTAAACTTGAGACAGCTTGCTTCTGACAAAAAAACGCTTATCGCTCGATGTGAATGGCCAAGTGCCAACTCTAGCGCAATAAAAGTCTCGGCGCCGACAATTTGCCTCCCTTGTGAATCGGACTGTACACTGCAAAAGAAGCAAAACTTACTAATCACGTTTGTGTAACTGAGACAGTGCAACAGTAGTTACAAGAGTGGGTGTTGCGAGGTATGGGTAGGGTTGATGAGGTGGGTGAAGGAGAGTGGAGGAGGCTACATCCCTGTAATTATCTTTTAATTAAACTCTCTCCCTGTCTGCGCTCTAAACTACGCCATAATAGATCGATCCGGAATGAAGGATAACGTTAGAAAAGGGCGCGTGTCCAAAATTGCAAAAAAAAACAATTTATTGTATTATGCTATGGCTCTTTAGGTACCTACTTAAATAAATTGATTATTTTTGATGGGCACGGATTTTTATCTTTAAAAAACTTACTAACTAATCACGTCGTTTCCCCGCAAGGGTAGGCAGAGAGGACGGTCAGCCAATCAACTCTGTTTTGGCATACACTCTTTGCCTCACTCATTTTCATACATGTTCTTCTATTATACTGACTCTTGACATGGCCCCACTCAATTATCTGATTCACTTAGTCGTGCCACACTTCCTCGGGCTTCCTCGACTTCTGCCGTTCACATTTGCGTCATGTATTCTCTTTAGATTAATTTTCTCGTTTATTCGCAATGCACACTAGGGTGGAACACTTTTGAATGATTTTTTTTTTCGAAATTCGTATTGGTATACCAAGAAAAAGTTGCTTTATGTAATTTTTAATAAAGCTCATTAATTTGGAAGTTCTAGCTCGGCTGCTTGAGCCCCCGCCATAGACTTGAAATTTTATTTTTTAAGTTTTTATAGACGTTTTTGTATTTACACCCTATAAACAAAATAATAAGTAAATATAATATGTTATGCATTAAATGATAAAATAAAATAATTTTAATTAATAAAATCATTTATTTTAAAAATAAACACAAGTCCAGAAAGTTATATTGGTATGAATAACAACAATATTTATAACAAAAATCCATTTTCGTCTCAAACTTTAGCATGAGCTTTCGCGAAATGCTTATTTAGATTTTATGAATCCCTCTCGTCTTTTCTTGTCGCATATACTTAGAGCTGCTTCTGTCACAACTTTTACAGATATTTCCACAGCCTGGGTGTGGCAAGGCAGTCTCATAAACTCTAAAACTGTAACTTCTCCATTTTCAATAAGATCTTGTAACTGCTCATCGGAAATATTCATCAATATTGGGGGTTCGTATATATTTTGTTGCCAGTCAATCATGTGCATGTAAAAATGTGCATTTAAGTACACTTTTGGCACCTCAAACATGCGCGAAATAGAATTTTTATTAACATGACGAGCCTTTAAAATGCGTCTTGCAGCGAGTTCTCTACTGTGCTTACGTGAATCTATTATCATACTCAACAACAACTTTTCTGGAAGTACAAAGTAACTGTTTCGAATTATAACAGGGTCCACTATCGCTAACAACTTGTTGGGACAAATATCTAGTGCTTTTAATGAGCTTTCATAGCGATGAATGTGTTTTGATAGCAAACCAGACAGGAGCGTATGATTTTATGACAAACGTTGCTAAAGTCATAAGATTTTGTTGTTGATTTTCCGTAGAAATATAGAAACGCAGTATGCAGTATGGGATAGTTTACCTGGGCTTCTCTATAATAAATTAGGAGAGCAAGATCAATTTATGACAGCAGTAGTAATTTCTTGTAAATATTTCTGGTCTGTACTGAGATCTGTGGATATTTTTGGAGGTAGTTCACCTTCTATCTTCTCAAAGTTGGCCAACGGCAGCGTCTCGAATATCTCTAATGCTTTACCAATTTTACCTGCAAATGATTTAAGTCCTGCAGTCCTGCAGACCATCCAAATAGGTAAACAAATGCCTCATTGATAGCTCATCGGCGTGTAAGAAACAAATTATCTATTGCAATGGTCGAGATAGTCTGTTTTCCAAAAGACGAATCACGCCTCATACTTTCCCTGTATTTGTGTTTGTTCCATCACAACCAATCGACATTAAACCCTCTAGTGATATCTTTTCCAACACCTTTCCTTACCTTTTAAAACACGACGAACTAAAAGGAAGGTCGGCATTAGAAAAAACTTCAGATCTATTTAGCCGATATGAAGTGGAGGGAATTTCTTGGATTCGTATCTTTGAATTATGCCTGATTTCTTGTTTTAGAGCACAAAATCTTCTATTCAGCAATTTTTTACTCTGTGTAAGATCCGTTATTCCTAAAGCCATAGAAAGTTAGTGCTTCTAAAAACATTTATTCCTCTTTGGCACTTTTTTCACTCAAACAAGTACAGCTTAAAAATTCTTTACAATCACATGCAGCTATGTCAAAAAGCTATCGACTTTGTACTCTGACCTCTTCTAACCTTTCTTCCTTAAGTTTCTTCAAAGACTTTTTCAAATTATAAAACTTTTACCGATAACTTTTTAGTAACTGTAAGACTTTATCCACAATTTTTCAATTTTCGTTCAAACTATTTCGACAATTTCCAAAAACGTGGGTTCTTTTGTTGTGTTATTCCTTACTTTTAAGTCTTGTCGAACCCATTCATAGAATTTCATCACATTTTCATACATGGGTAGGATATTCTCTTTCAACTCTGTCTTGTAAAAATCATGTTAAATTACTTAAAAAACGTTTATCAACAAGTACTCGTGAATATAATTGACGTGTGACCTTCTGCGTTGAGACAATAGTGGACACTAGTTTAAACAAAACACTGCATTTCGTAGATTGTCACGTGCTGCCCCCCACTTTGCCCCGCACTTTGCTCCTCTGTCACAGCGCCAAAGTATATTAAAAAATAACATATTTGATTGCAACAGCTAGCTAACTATATTTGAATATATTATAAAATAAAATAAACCTATTTTAATAAATTCTGTACTATTTAGAAGGCCGTGAATATAGCCCCTAAACTGTCGTTTTTTTTAAATATTCGATGTCTTGGCGGGGGCTTTTACCGTTGTCTGATTTTTTAATATTTGTAATTTAGGGAATTGATGGCAATTGGCAACTTAATTCAACTATTCCAAATAAAAATTCGATAAAACAAATACGTTCCGGCCTAATGCACACCCAAACAAACTGAGCGTCCCTTTCTTAATCTTACAAATTACGATTACATCAGCCTTCTATTCTTTGCGGATGTCTACGTTTCTCACACGATCGTACATTGTTTTACCATATATACGTCTCAGAGATCGCATTTCTACAGCATTCAGTCTACTTTCATCCTACCACTGCCAGTTCCATGCCCCACTGCCATACGTCAGGGTAGTAACCAGCACTTTGGACAGTATTATTGTTGGCGCCAACGGTATTGAGTCCTCCATTAATGGAATTTGGAGATTTGGTAATTTTATGATTAGGTATGAGTTAATGGGAAATATACCTGATATTGGACTAGTCGACACTTTAATTGATTATGTCTAAAATTGGCTTTTCGTAATTCGCCAAACATATATTTTTTAACGTGTATTGCAGATTTATGTAATCCTATGACACTACACATGGCATAATTTACATAACTTTAATTTTAAATAAATAAATAAAAATTTAACAGTAATATATTTTTGAGTTCTTGCTTAAAATGGCACTTGATACCTTCTAGGCCAATGTTGAAAATGTCAAAAGCCCTAGAGATATCATTTAGAAGCATCATTTCTCGTATCATTTTGTGCTGGCTCAGAACGTCCATTCTGCCATGTGGTATACAGAGCAAGTCGTGGGGTCGACCCTGGCGGCAGTTGTTCCGTACGAACAATTTATAGCAATCCAGGAGGAGTCAATTTTTCTTAATAAATTAAACGAATTTCGTGGTTATAAGCAAAGTAATTATTTTATATCATTTATATAAATAATTTGTTTCGTTTTGCTCGTTAGTCGTTAACAGTCGTGCTGTTTCGCCACTAATCTTTTGAATTTCGATTGAATTATTTGGCAAGAGATGGCGCCACGTCCATTTGTATATGATTTGTGAGTTGATTAAATAATATCAACGATTGTAACTACACTAGATATTCTTTCGAATAAAATTTATTTACAGACTAAAATTTTACGTACAGTTTTACTACCAAATTTCGAGTTTAAGATTAGACGGGTACATGGAGTTCACCCAAGTCTTGGCGGTGGATGCGTCTGCCCAGCTGCGTGGTAAGCCGGATCGGGACAGACTAGTTAAGGAATACCTTTTGTGGGGGGGATGGATTCATACGTCTGTCACTCCTGGAGACCTCTCTCATATATTTTTCCTTCCCAAAACTTCATTACCTTCCTTTCCTCAAAAGACTCTTCATACAGCATCCCCATAGATTGCATAGGCTTGAGGGGAATTATTTTCCTCAAGGCCTCCTGTGTGGAGCTAATGTAAAATGTAAAAAAACCCATGCTTTTTTTACAGAAGTTTTGGCAATCTACTCAAAAACCTTCCAGGAAAGAAAGGTAGACGCGAGTAAATTATAATTCTCCTCGGTTGTAGGGAGGGTGAGGTATTTCTACCCTTAATCTGCTAGGCGCTTTCAAAGTTTCGCGAACTTTGCATTACATTTCATATGGGTAGGTATTTACCTCCAAAATAAAAATGTTTATTTGCTATTTGCCTGAGCTGTTCCTCTTTGTGTGTTTGAATTTTTCTTTTCGTGTATCTCTGTACAGGAAGATCTTTTTAAAAACTCCTATGATATTGGTCTTATTTCAAGTACCTATCAAAAAATTTAGATATCATGTTTTCATTACAAATATATTTGTTTTATTAATGACCTCCTCACTAAAGATTCCTGTTCCGACTTTTTTTGTCATGTTAGTGCTAAATCATATTTTTGTCGTTTTGTTTTTTTTTTATTTGTCGTTTGTTTTTTTATTATTTGTTGATTTCCTCTATTTCATAAAAATATAGACCTCATCTTTTGGTTTGTCGATTTTTTCATCTTCGTTTTTGTTGACTACATTGTTGTGATGGTGTTAAATAAATTTTATGATTTCCTTATCTTCATTTTTCCTAAGCCAAATTTTGATGTTGTTTTAATTCCATGATATTTGGAAAGGCATTACTTAATTTTGATGCATTGAATATATGATTTTTCTGGCCAAAAGACGTGCTTAATTTTGGAATTTTGAAAATCTCAGTAGATTTAAGGTTTTAGTCCATGTAATGGAGGTGTTGGTTAGTAAGGTAGGTAATAATTTTTGGATATTTAAGAATTTCTTTATAATTTTGTTTTATTGGAAGTTGCGTTGTCAAGTAAACACAAAACCAGTTAGAATTTCAATTATGATCCATCGGGTAAGAACAGCCAATCCGATTAAATTACTTGTTTTATTTGATCGTTGCCACATTTCCAAGGCTTGTGACCTGCATTACTATTTCCCTGGTAAAGAAGACTGCTCCACCATAGATAACCAAGGATATTGACCGTCGCGATATTCTACCTCTACTTTTTCTGCCAAACACTTTGCAAGTGACCGAGAACTTCTCCAGGACCGACTTCTCAGTTTAGCGAGCAATGTATCCAAAGCATCTCAGGATAACTTATAGACAGATAATTGATGGCTCATTATGAATGCCGAGCTCTTCCAGAGTTGATATATTAGTGCAAATGGCAGTCCTTGGAATTCTAAGCATTTTTCTCTAGCACCACATGTCAAGGGCGTTGTTTTGTTACTTTCGCCTATTCTAACGGCTGTTGTTCCCAATCCTGCTGATCAACTGTTGAGCTTAAATTTTGGCTCAACACTTCTTAAATACATGCTCAAAGATACGCTCTTCCCAACGCAACTATGCTAAACAAATTGGAGAATCAGATTGATTATTGATTGATTGGCCGTTATTGTCCTTAACGCCCGGAGAGTCTCATCTGGATAGTCTTAGTTATGTCTATGTCACCTTGTATCTTTTGAATTTTGTTTATGGCATCTTCCGCCATGTTTCACAGCTTCTTTTCATTATGTTTTATAGCTTCCTTCGTTACTTGGAGTTATATAGACGATTTAAAAGGCTTTAACGTCCGATGGTAGAACTTTTAACAAAAAATAAATGCTATTTATGAATCGAAAAAGGACTATCTAGGGCAAACTAAGGCAATCGATACCTCGGCTGCATTACAGCATATTAGGTGTCAGGTATCTACTAATAACTGCAGCGAGGTGCGCGCAAATTAAACAACCGTGTCGAATAACAAAACCAATGCGAACAGCTCACATGGACGGGTAATTGATTTTAAGCCAGGCTTCTCTCATTTCAGAAATTATTAATAAACTACCTAGCTCTCTCATTTAAAATTTAGGCGTATTAGATTTGTCAATCAACAATTTGAAATCCATAATTTTTTTATTCATGCTATGCTGTGCTAGAAAATTTGTTCTGCTTTGCAGTATCTTGAATAAGTAGTATAGTCACGTCTTCCTCGGGTGTCTCCACTTTCTTTTATCATCATACGTGAATTTACTACGCATTCTATTAAATTATATTTTATAAGCCATGTGTACTTTTTACCAAGTATAAAAATCCATGTCAAAATAATGGCATGGTAGAGCTCTTTAGCTTTCATGGACAGTATTTCCGTGTGCATAATTTATTAGCAAAAAAGCTTCTAGCTTTTTATTTCGTACATGACTCTTTCGAGAATATTTTCTTTGCAGAATTACCTGGTACCTAACGCGCGTTTTCATCTCGCAACAAAATATCCCCGACAAAATATCCTACGGATAAAACATTCCCCAACAAAATATTTACTGAAATCTAACCTAACCTAACCTAACCTAACCTAACTTTACAGGATGTCTGTATTATTTTTGTCCCATTATACTGTTTTTAACAACAATAATTTATTGTCTTTACAGGATGTCTATATTATTTTTGTGTCATTTTACTATTTTTGATCAATAATTTATTGTCTTTAGTATTATTTTTGTCCCGTTTTACTATTTTAGAGCTATAATTTATTGTATTTTCAGGATATCTGTATTATTTTGGTCCCAATTTTTTGTTAGGTGAGATTAAATTAGGTTAGGTTAGGTTATGTTCAGTTGTTGTGGCTACCGAAACACAACGCCATCTACTGGATGGTTACCCAACCTATTTATTCACACCGCCCTCTGTTAATTGCATACAAATCAGCTCGCTCGTCAACTACATACAGACATTCTGCTTTAATTATATATTTCAACCAATTTACACAAACCTTGACAAATTATATACTATAAACCTTCCTCATGAATCACTCTACCAATTGGTGAAAACCGCATGAAATTCCGTTCAGCAGTTTTAGAGTTTATTGTGAACAGACAGAAAGACGCGGCAGAGGACTTTAATCTATCTAACTTCTATAATCTTCTTCTCTATATAAATAAAAATGAATCGCCGAAAAGCGCATAACTTTCGAACGACTGCACCAAATTAGATAATTCTATTTTTGTTTGTGTTCGTTATTGTTAGGACAAGGTTTGTGTAAAACTACTAGTGAGCTCTGGCATTATGAAATTTGTAAAAAAAAATTGCAATAGGTGGCACGCGAGCTGTTTGAAAACTGAATGTACCGGGACAAAATGTATGGAATATGGGTGGGGGTTGGAGGGAGGAGGGGGAGGGGAACTCGAATAGGGGGTTTGCGGGAGGGCGGGTGGGAGGGGAACCCGGGAGGGAGGAGGGGAACACGAGAGAGGGTAGGTATACTCGGGAGGGGGGTTCGCGGGATGTGGGAAGGGGTGGAGTGGCGAGTGGAAACGGAAGACGGTGGGAGACGAAGGGTAGGTGGAAGGGGAACCGGACGAATGGGAAAGGACACGCAGGGAGAAACAATTTCTTTATTAAATGGCATAGCAACCCATGCCGGGAACCAGCTAGTTTATAATATATAGAGATTCTATTGGTGGATGTTTTGTCGGTGGGATATTTTGTCGTGGATATTTTGTCGGGAATATTTTGTCGGGAATATTTTGTCGGGAATATTTTGTCGCGGGTTGAAAAGTCGCGGAACGGCATTACCTTCCCAGGAAAGACAGAAAATCTTGAATTTTTATTTCAGTATTCATTTCAAAGACCACCTCGGAATATTCAGAGTTAATACAAGTAAGTTAATTTAATGTTGTTTCGTGGGAAGAATTTTGAAAAGCTCATTATTTTTAGACATAACCAAATTACTGTACTTGCTTTCAGGCGAAAGCTTTTTTCATGTCACGCAATGAAATTACGTGTTAATTTGAACCCACTTTAAAAAATTGTATTTTTTAAAATCGCTGTGGAAAATAATTCTTGGAGAGTGCAGGAAAATATTTTATTTGTTTTTTCAGTTGACAAGAAAACATGGCATTAATATCTGAGATTTATGTATTTTTTCGATCCTAAATTCTTTATTTATTTTACAGGTGTGATTAAATAAATATGTCATTGGAAAAGAAAATAAAATTATTAATCCAAAGTTTAATTTATAGTCCACTGTTAAGCCTAGATACTTGATATTATGTATGTATGTTCTATTTTTTTGCAGTTGTGGTTCGAGGGATTTGAGGTAATATCAGAGTGTAGGTATAAAGGAGGAAAGATTGAAAAGATGAGAGAGAAAAAGACACAGAAAAATAAAAAGATGGGTCTCGAACCCAGAATCTGTCGTCTTACCCGGATGAACGCCTTATCCAATTAGGTCACTGCCACTTCTTATCAAAACCGTCATAATTGCCAATCTCATATTTCAAATTTCAGAATTAACAATATTATTATTGGGGAAGATAGGTATTTACGAGTAGGTACATACACAAAAAAGTTTAAGATTAAATGTTTTTCTATGCCCAAAACTAAATACACTTACCAGGGAAGAACTTTTTTTAATCGTCTACCAGAAGAAATCAGAAGCATTAATGATAAAACCCGTATACCGCTCTCTGTCAAGAGACATTTTAAAAATATTCTTATGAAAAAAACTACTATATCTTAATTAATCTTACAAATATCCTAAGTTTTCCATAACATTCTTTCTTTTTTAAACAGACACTATTATCCAAATAAATACTACAGCAAACATATATTTATGTACGATGAATTATTTAAGTACTAACTAATAACAAAATTTAAGTACACTCCCCTTCCATACACAAGCAAATGCTTTCAATGGAAGAGTAGTAAAAAAAACCTAAGATGTAAAATTATCGTTGTGTACCGTGTAAAACATATTATAAAAAAAAATTTTAAAAAAAAAAATTGTAAAAAAAAAATATATATAGATATATATTTATATCTTCTGTTTTAGAAATTTCATTCAATAGCACCATACCTCTTGGTATGCTTTGCTGTGCTACAATATCTGTTCTGCCGTGTGGTATCTTACCTCTATTTCGAATTTCTAACGCTTTATAACATCTTTCTCTTGAACACTTTAAGTTTTTAAGTTCCTAAAAAATAATGCTTTTTTTAAAGATAATATTTGTATATTTATAGAGCCGAAACGGTAATTTTATGAAATTCCATACCCAACACTCCTGCCATAAGTCTCCCCAAGTGGTTGGCTAAGTTTGGTGATTTAGCAGGGGTGCCCGGATTCATGGGGTATGGTCTACGGTCTAATTCTTAGCAGCGAATGAGTTTGACCACCAACTACGTGGCGGGTCGGATCGGGAGAGACTGGTTTAGGGATGCCTAACTAGACCTCTCGAGCCGGACTTTCTGGACCCATTGGTATGCACCGCAGTGGGAAGGATGGATTCAAACTTCATCACACATCATCCCCAAAAATGAAATATGCCCTGAGGGAATGTTTTTTCATCAGGGAGTTGTGGAGCTGTTTTTTTTTTAAATCTGACTATTCAGATTTAGACACTAAGCACGGCTGATTTCCATTGCGAGCAACAACGTATCGATTCGAAATGGTGGTTTTTCATTTATTAGGGCGATACTAAGAGTACCCACCACTCTCAGTAAGTAGGATGTCATATTTTATACAAACTTATTAATATGCAAAACAACAACCAACATTCCATTGTTAATTGTGAGTAGATATCACTAAATCTTTTCTTTTTGAGTTTAGGTTACACTATAAAACCCCAAATTTTTCCTATTCCACTTGTTTTCCTTTGCTTATAAAAATATATTTAACTTTGCTTTCCTCATCACATTATGTAAATTGTTCTGCAAAAAGTTCCTATAATGAAATAGGCAAAAAATGTAAAAGGTCAAATATTTAGAATCAAGACAGGCTATGTTTTTTGCTGTTATCAGTTTATCTTTCGATGTGATTGTGGTTTTCTATTAGGATATGGTATTATACAAGGGGATATGGTATTATGAATAGGGGAGTGGATGGGAGATGAGTAGGAGGTGGGTCGCTTTGGCTATTACAATTTTGTATTGTATGTGATAGATCGATGTGTGCAAACGAAAGAAGCTATAAAATGTGAGTACGTGGTTGGTTCGCATCTCTCTAACTACTACTCAATTTGAATAAGATCCTGCAAACACCACATTGGCGCAGCCGGTAGATTCAGATTTGGTAACTAACAGAAGAGAAAATAAGCCAAGTGGTTTGACAGCCTCCGTGGTCGAGTTATCGAAAATATTTAAATTGGACGTATTCTTTCCATTTTAGAGCATACCTCTAAAGAATTATATCATAGAAAGAATTTATAATTGTTTTTGTGTTTAATTCGAAGACCTTGATATAATTTTTTAAAAATTAAATATTATTTAAATTTAATAATGTTATTATTAAGTACTGCAGGTATATATATATATTTTTTTAATTATTGTGACAGCTGTTTCGGCTCTCAAGGACAACTACAGTTTGAAAATGACCTTGTTAGCCGAAACAGCTGTCCCAATAATAAAAAACTACAATACATGCTGAAAATATCAGATCTAACTAGCAAGGGCATAATAATTCATTGCATAACTGCACTTCCCTAATGCCATTCGAAGAAAGAGCCACTTCGTAATGAAATATTTGGCTTCAAAACAAAACCAAAATACGTAACAGAATATTGAACCTTAAAATCAGAATTTGTTATACAAATATATATAATGAGAATTCGTTTTTGTAAGCTTACGCACCTCAGAACTTGGTAATGAGAAATTATAACCTTATATGGCAGTACTTATTCACAACACTTTTTCACGCGTATGGTATCCCAGATGACCCGCACTAAATCTCACCGATTGCTCCGAAACGCAATTATATTATTATTCCGCTTCTAGTACTCGATCAATCCGGTTGCACGGCAATTTTACCTCTCTACCCGTTCGTACGCGAACGCATATTTGTTGTAAATAATATTTTAAATAAAACCTAATATCGCGGACAACTAAGTGTTTTCAATTAAACATCATCATTATTATAAGCCTGAACACATGATCACGGCACCTACATAACTAGAGTGATGAACTACACTGCGCCTCATAAAAATGATCAACTGTCAGATACAAAAAATATCAATTGCAAATAGGTCCAAACTGATGTTAGTATAATAAACGAAAGCTTTAAAAACGTGATGCTTGAACCACAATTAAATTATCAACAGAAATATAACAAATATGGTATTTCCGTAATCAGCAAAAATAATAGTTTTGCAATCGAAAGTCGATTTTGAAAAAAATAAAGTTAAAACCACCTATTTCAGCTTTGGTGAAGAATTCAAACGCTTTCATTTATGATAAGTTTTTAGATTTTAACGGCCAAAAGCATTTTCTTTATTAGTTTTTGGGGTGTTATGCCGTGTTGTGCTACCTCCTACTATAGCCGACGTTTCGGACAGCGTTGCAGTGTCCATCATCAGGGCAGATCCGGTAGATCCGACGATGTGTAATTGTTAGTGTAGAGTGTGTGATTATTTACTTGGAAGCGATACCGTGTCGCCAGCTTCAATCCACTACGAGCTGGTAGGTATTTCAGGAGAAAGGGAACTGCGATTTTAGTGAAAGCACAGTATTTACGTTAGCCTGGGGCCCGTATTCTAGAATTAGACAACAGAATTCAAGTGGTTAAAGCGAAATGTAAGCAAAAATGGTTTTATACCTTTATATTGTATTATTATATGGTATTACAGTATACTTAGACATGGTATTTTTTTGCGTTTAGCTTTGGTGTAGCCGTCAATTACCGGATACCAAGAGCTGTTGAGCTTAGCTCCGTCGTCTCTATTAATATTAATTGGATTTTTGTAGATTTCGATTGCCTCCGTAATCAGGCGTGATCTGTAAGTTTTGGGTCTTCCCAGGACCTCAGGAACAAATCCAAAGTAATGGCCGGTCTCAATTAAGTGCTCGGCGATTGCCGATTTATCAGGGTGGCCGAGTTTACAAGCACGAAAATGTTCAGCTATCCTTTTGGAAATCGTCCGCTCTGTTTGGCCTACATAAACTTTGTCACATCCGGAACAGCTGAGTTTATACACTCCATCTGCTTCCAGAGGAAACTTAGTCTTTGCAGACCTCAGTAGGTCGTGGATTTTAGTAGTGGTTCCGAAGACAGTCTTGATGCTTTCTTTTCTCAACAGCCTGGCAATTCTGTCTGTCACATTGTGAACGAAAGGCAGGAAAGCACAGGCTTTTGACTCTTGTTCAACTCTGTCTTCGTTCGGTGTAGATTTGGCTCTTATAATTTGCCTTGTCTGACTTGCCGGGTAACCGTTGCGCTCCAGTGCATCGGTCAGCTTTATAAGTTCGCTTCCAAGTAAATAATCACACACTCTACACTAACAATTACACATCGTCGGATCTACCGGATCTGCCCTGATGATGGACACTGCAACGCTGTCCAAAACGTCGGCTATAGTAGGAGGTAGCACAACACGGCATAACACCCCAAAAACTAACAAAGAAAATGCTTTCATTTATCTCTGCCAATAAGTCTTTTTAACACTACCTCAAGTATTATTGACTACATTTTTATCTTGTTTATGGAAAGTTAATAGAAGTATTATTGTGTTCTCAACTCCTAAATACAGCCTGGACTAAATCATCCTGATTAAAAGCTTTGACTCAAAATATATCCTATCATTGTTACCCAGCTGTATCAAGTCCGCAAATGGGTACCTCTATTACGAGCAACAAATATCCATAAATTTGTTCATAGGTAAATGATACATGAAATTGAAGCACCTGTTCAGATTTATTTATGAATTTATAACTGAACGTAGATTTTGCAACCCTTGTTTTGGGGTTCGTGGCACGCGACCATTATTTGGACCTCTAAATATGATCACAAAGGTGGGAGGTAAAATTGATTTATGATGAAGATTTAATCAGCCTCACTTTTTTATAGCAGGCCATTGTTTTGATTTTGGTTTTGATATAAATTTCATAACGCCAGAGTTCGTTGTTTATTATATAAACCTTTGTGGACATGCGCTTAATAAATCAACAAAGTTTTATCGCAATCGGATTAAATGTAGTAAATAATTAGGAAAAAATATATTCATTTACATATATCGTATTTTTTTACACTAACTCCACACACGAGAACCTATCTAACTAACTAACTAACTAACCATCACGCCGTTTCCCCGCAGGGGTAGGCAGAGAGGACGGACCGCCACACACTTCGATCTTGGCACACACTCTTTGCCTCGTTCACATTCATAGATCGTCTCATACATGTTCTTCTATTATTCCGACTCTTCACATGGCCCGACTCAAGTATCTGATTCACTTGGTCGTGCCATGTCTTCCTCGGGCGTCCCCGACTTCTTCTACCATTCACATTTGCATCATATATTCTCCTTTCACTCCTTTCCTCGTTCATTCAAACCATCGAAGAGTCCCTTTCTTAATCTTACACATCACGCTTACATAAGCCTAGCATTCTTTGCGGATATCCACGTTTCTCTCACGATCGTACATGGTTTTACCACACATTCGCCTCAGGGATCTCATTTCTACAGCATTCAGTCTACTTTCATCCTTCCTCTGCCAGTTCCAAGCCTCACTGCCATACATCAGGGTAGGTACCAGCACTCCATTATGGACGGCTAGTTCCGCGTCTTTGGACAGTTTTTTATTAGCGCCAACGGCATTCAGTCCTCCATTAATAGAGTTACTGGCATTCACCCTTCTTTCAATATCTCTATCAGCCTTCCCATCTTTTGTAAAAATACTACCCAGATACACAAACTCATCCACCTGCTCCGAGTATTCATGACACATGACGAGAACCTAAGGAAAATAAACCTACGGAAAATAATTTCCCTCAGGACCTATGTCATATAAGGGGGTGTTGTGCTAAGAGCTTTTTAAAGAAAATGTAGAAGAGGAAGTTCTGGGAATGAAATAAATATGAAGGGTGGGTAGAAATCTGGGGACAGTGTGTCCAGGAGTGACGGACGTATGAATCCATCCCTTCAACGGCAGTGCAAGGCGATGGGTAGAGGTATTCTGGCTAGAAAGGTCTCCTATACCAATCTCTCTCGATCCGGCCCACCACGCAACTAGTGGGCAGACACACGGCCGTCAGTACATTAACAAATCTCAGCCCATGAACGTATATACCCATATTCGTATACATGGATTATGGATGTAAAATTGCTTCCTTTCTACTGTAGTTAGGTCACATAGCAAAAACTTGATATTACTTGGATAGGTACGTATCCCTAAGTGTACTGGATAGATAATATACCCCTTCAAATAGAAATGTCATCCTAGTAGACTTAAATGGAAACCAATGACGCCACTGACTTTTGCACCTTTTGCATATTAGATCGAAAAAACCAATCAATATTGCATACTCTGTCTCTCTTACACTGCCTGACGTGTAAGTTTAGGTCCAAACTAAAAACCTACCTTTTCGGGCTCTCGTACCCTTAACTTAATTTAAATATACCTATTTGAGAGTATCATACTTGTATTGCCTATGATATGTCTTAATCACACTTTTCATACTGAATTAAAATTACTCGAATCCTTACACATCAATCTGTCTCTCGGAAGATCAAATCCTTGTACCACTGCACCGACCACCATTAAATGTTGCTTTTACTTTCCAAAATACACTCATTAAAGAATATATTACATATAAATATTAACATATTTTCAGGATTAAACAACATGTGTTCACAATTATGTCCTCTGCGTGCGAACTCTATCTAAATTTATTTAAATAGACAATAAACAGTGTTAATTTCATGCGACCTCCCAGGTAAGTATGGTCCTGTATTAATTCATTTTTAGGCAGCATCGCGTTCATTGGTCAAAATATTGTACATATATTTTCGTATCGGTGATCAATGAACCGGTGTATGCAATTTTTAGCCATAAGTTGTTTTTAATTGTTTGTCTAGCTTGTAGTCTTTCTAGATTTATAATATAAATCGCGCTATATAAATCGTCCAAATATTATTATTATTATTATAAATCGCCGTTCCATTTGATTTTAAATTCGTACTGAGAAATCAAATTTTCGAAATTGAAAATTGAGCGAAAAATGGTCAGACTTTTGAATCATGAAATACGCCTACATTGAATAAATTTCTTTGTCTAAGTATTGTTACCTAATAAAATCACACGAACTAAAAAATTACAATTGTGAATTTCACAAGCGGTAGAAGTTAAACCATCAGAACACTAAAGTAGACAGGAGTGGGGGGGCTACGAAACACCGCACAAAGAGGAGACCAATAATGCTATCTCATTCTCTCGCAGGCTTAAATCCTATAGACTATAGACGTATGTATTTGTTTCTTTTAAGCGTCGTTATTTTTCGTTTCATCTAATTTCAAATGAGATGAAACGTTTCATCTAATTTCATAAAAAAATATTTCCAATCTATTTTATACAATCCCAATTTATTTTCCAGAACACCAACTTTCCTGATGTTGCTGGGATGATACAGAAATACAACCTGCAGGTTGTATAACTCTTGTTCAACAGCAAACTCAACTGCCCACAGCCAATCTGATAATGGAATTGTAAAGTAAAAGGAGTGAATGAAGGGGATAGAAGAAAGGACAAAGGATCTTCGAAGAAAAGTATACAGAAAAATAAATCGATTTATATATTGTTGGTGTTAGATTTCTGTAATAAAGCCTTATTCACACAATAAGTCAATATTTTGTGGCGAAGCAACTTTCACAATACTGATTTTGAACGGAATCTCGCATCTTACCTAAATGGCTTCTTTAAACTCAGTACACATTGAGAATTTATTGCTAATTTATTAAAAAATAGCTGACCCGACGAACTTTGTACCGCCTCAGAATCAATAACCGTTGTGTTAACTTATTAGCTTAATTAAATTCAGTTTTTTTATTATGTTAAAAATTACACAATGAAGCAACTATCGATGCGCAAACTGTCCGTGTTTTATTTTTATCAGTAGCAGAGAAGGCGTTGTGTACGGATTTATATTTTTTATGATTTTCTTACTTTTCCATATTCCATTTTTTCCATTTCCTTTTTTATATTTTTTATGACTTTCTTACGGAAATTGCGTTTCATTTTCTTTACATGCGTAAGGGATATTTATTAAAATTATTGTATTTTTCCTTTGGAGGGGTGCACACATACGTTCATCGTTTGTCTCATTTTCGACTATTTAAATTTAGTTTGTCAGAAAGAGGGGCAGCATTATATGTTGAACAAAATCAAAACAATCAGCGCATTGACATTTGACGTTATTGAATTTTTTGGTATACACTCACTATTCAATTTTATGTACGGGATGAGGTTTGACCGGGGCTTGGAGCCGGATGCGTCTGCACACGAAATGCGTGGCAGGCCATATCGGGAGGGACTAGTTGAGGGAGACCTTTTGTAGGGCTCTCTCTGAACATCACCTTGTACAGCAGTGGGAGGGATGGATTCATTCTTCCGTCACTCCTGGATATACTGACCTCCAGATTCCTACCCACCCCGCATATATTTTCCCTTTCCTGAAAAGACCACCATCCCTTAAGGGCCCTCGGTATTAAATGTTTCCAGCTCGATTTCGAATATCGAACTAGCTGCACGTGCAGCTGGCCGGTGGGTTCCATTCAAAATCAAGACACGCACAGAACAAAACCAAATTTTATTAAATAAAAATATTGTGATTATAAAAATAATGTTAAAATATGTTTTAGAATGTAATGCAATATAACGGTAGCTTGATTCATGGAGAAGGTTCTCAGTAACTTAAAACCTTTAATGTTACTTTTTATTTGGATTTTTTTTGATACATACATAGATGAAAAATGTACACATAGTAATACAATTATAAACATTGACAAAAGGCTTGCCCTTTGTTCCAGCCTGGTTTCGCAGTGCAGCGGGGCACTGTTAATATTAAATTGTCTAGTTTGATTTGAGGTCACGGGTTCAAAAGCCGGCGAGGAAAAAACAATTTAAATTTCATTTATATGAGTAAATCATATTGTAGAATTAAAATTAAATGTATATAGGTACATTTAATGAATCTGTACCTCGTTCCAAAGTGGAATATACATTCAGTATCACCCTGGTGAGAGACCATAATTCAGAATTGAAAGTTGCTCGAGAACGGCGTAGATATGTTTAGTGACTAGATCTGAATGGCCAGGAACTTTCCAACCCTCCTCTTCCCTATCTCTAAAAATGTGGACTATATATATTAGAAATATAAATGAAATTTCTTCTGAAGAACATGTGGCTACCGCTTGTGATAGACAGATCCTTCCTACCTAAGTATTGTCTAGGCGTTATGATTGTTTCTAGGTCGATAGAATTAAAAAATGTGCAGGCGCTGCGGGGTTGTTTCCACAAAATGTACTGCTTATGCTCCTCCCACACTACCTTGCCGGCAACCCGAGATGCTTTTGGCCAAGACGCCTCCGTCAGCGAACCGCGTCCTTGCATACCGTTTGGCAACTCATTTCATATCCGTCTCGTCACGCCCATTCTCTCGATACGGTTCCGCGAAAGGGAATTGCTTCCAGCATCTCGCGTGACCCGATCAGTCTATGGTGAGCATCCCCTCCTAACAGGACAATGTGGGAAGACCCTTACCGATGGACCAGACATTTGTGGTATGTATAGCCTCGGTGTCATCGTCACATTGTTCAACCATAAAGTTTAAAAGGCGCAATTCAACAAATAGGAATTCAAAGGAGTACCTGTTAGTTTTAAATTTACGTTTCTTTAGGTTGCAGACAGTCGCTTTCTATTGGGTATGTCGTATTCCCCGATGAACTCCCCATTTGGTTGAGGGTACAACACTCGTTCATTTTTTGCTCCCCCGCCCGTGCCATCAGCTGTCTGCAAGAAAAGGTCATTGTCCTTGGTGATAACACCGCTGAACGAATTCTGAAATAATATTATGAAATTTTGTCATTTATTTAAATCTTCAGTTTCACGAGGCAGCTTCGGTTCTGGCATCTCTGCGTCGCGTTCCGGGATGGCCTGGGAATTTAAATTAGGTATAACACTTACCGAGTACGTAATTGCTAAAAATCCCGGTCGGAGATATACACGACCAATTGTCTTAATTACGTATGCCGTAGACCTGTGGAGAAAACAAAACTTCCTACGAACTTCTAAACTTTTATTTGTAAACTAAATATGGTAATTAACCGCTCGTCGCCGTTTATGTGAGCTTTCGCAAATTGAACGTTTTCGTAGATTACTAGATATGTTCTAACTATTGAAATTTAATTATACCGAATTCGATATCATTCCTGACTCCCGAACCCTTGCTGAGATTATTTAAATCTAGTTAAGTTTATTTTTAATTTCTTTCTTTCGCGGACTATCTTGACATTTTATAAAAGGAATGAAATTTATTATCGCAAAACTGGGGCCATTATTGTAAACCTAGAACGACTGTTTATTCGTTGATCCGTTATTACTTTGAATTAAGTTAGTTAAGTCCCCCTCCCCATCCGAATTTGCACCATTTATTATTATTATTAAAATTCAAGTCCGATATTTTTCTTTTAGGGTAAATTTTTATAGATATCTTTTATCTCTCTACATAATAAACGATAACAATCGCGAACTTTTACCGACGATTATTTATGTGAATAATTAACACAACACCAGATAAGATATAAGACCGTCATTCTCATAATACGTGTTTTCCGATTTTTATTTCGTCCGATCGATACGTTAAATATTATTATTAGAATATATTGATTTAAGTATTCTCCTCTTTAATCAAGTAACACTTTTCACCACTGTCTCGTGAATCAAGTCATGTGATTTCCACTGAATTCTAATTTCACTAACACTTGCAAAGAAAATTAACAAAGTTAGTTTTAACACTACACAGTCTCGAATTTTCTCTAAGTCCAGCTATAAACCTTAGTCACTCTCCGATACACGCACGATTTTCACAGTCCTTCCTTTCCCGAAATCTAGCACCGAACCTCCCTCTCCCGCCCAAACTACCCCTTTTAATCCCACGTTTCTCCCATCAATCAACTTTAAATTATGCAATTTACAACCTTACCAACGCGTAATATCGTCTTTGTTCAATACCATTCTCCTATCCCACCGGTTACTCCCTTTTCCTTCTAACGTCCCGATCCGATCTAAACGACTAATTCCCACTCGAGTCTCCGCATGATTAGTGGATATAATCCACCTTTTATCGTGTGAATAATTAATTCAACTTTTCTCGAAAATCTATAGTGTCCGTTCTACTCCTTTTTAATTTGCTTCCAAATACGGTGTATCCTGAATATTCGATATAACTGCCCTACTTTCTTGGCTTAACTCAAATCCAATTTCAACTCTTTAACCTACAACATATCCCAACAGTTATCTATTAAGCATTCATTATTTTAACTTCTCCCAACACGTCACTGCCTAGATATTCCGACGTTCTAACATTTGGCTATGGATTTTCTAATAAATTTGTGACTGAATATCCTGTATCGAACGTACCGCTAGTGTGCACACTCAGCTGTGTTCGTTCCTGGCTATATGTCGCGTTTCTTGTGTTCGTATACAATTTTAATATTTCTCGCGTTTGCAAATGCTCATGTGCAAACTCAAATTACTTGGTCATCTCCCAGCAAAGTCGTGATGCTCGTAAGACCTTATTTTATAATAATCTAAACTTTTATAACCTCGATTCTCCTTCCTATGGGCTATAACCACTGCCAAGATCCCATTCCAATCCTGCCTTTGAACGTTTTTTTTCCTTTTTCCTAGTTCCTCCTACATCTTACATCCTTCTCTGGCACCAAAACCGATAATTCTCCCGTAGTTTCTCGCCTAGTGATCAAGAAAATACTTGAGTTTTCGAATAATTTAAAATCCTGACAGGTCGTTAAATTTTATGCTTTTTCACTAATTTCTTTCTCCTATCATCTGTATGTAAAATCAAGTGGTGATTTCAGCTTAATGCGTACCTTAGAGACCCAAAATCATGTCGGATGTCTCACACTCAAGACCCACTTAAGTAACAAGAGATCGTAAACCTTCCCTCCCCTCTAAACTAACGGACAAAAATCCAATTCAAAATCTTAGATTTCATATGGTCACTAACATGAATTGTTTTCCCTCGACTACCTCGACGAAATCGGCTCATGTGGGTTTTCCACGTCTAACACTTTCCCCATCGTCTACCTGCAGAATCTGCTAGATATTTGTCTGGAAAAAGCGGTTAAGACCGTCAATGTCTACTCCCGTTTCACGATTACTAAGTAATCGAGATCGCTTGCTACTTTAATTAATCAGTGCATGACCTTTGTCCTTTTGAATTTTTCCGCCACCGAGATCCCCGCAAAACTTCCCGATTCCAGACGTGAAATCAACTGTTGTCGATCCCCTCCTGCTCCCATAAAATTGCGATTTATGACCAAGTTAGAAGTGGTCCTATCCCCTTAAAATATCTGCCCGACCAAACCGTGAGATAATCTTGGAATCTTAATTTTTCAAATCCCTCACCCCACGCCCCCAGCCTGTGATTGGTTTAAGACGCACCTACTGTCCTCATCTCTATTCTGATTGGATAGTCGATTTTTTTTCCTAACTGCTTACACCCCTTCGTGGCAAGGAAACCCCAAAAGTTTAAAAAAGATTCCTTTAATATTGATTTTAAAACCACCCGAAAGATGTCGATAGTGTGATCATATTCTATATTTTAAAAAAAATTTTACCCACCTATACCGGAGTGAAACAGGTTCATCACAATGTTTCCTTAGCCAAATTTTGGTGTTGTTTTAATTCCATGATATTTCGAAAGGCATCATGTAATTTTGTTACATAGAATTTATGGTTTTTCTGGCCAAAAGACGTGCTTAATTTTGGAACATTGTAAATATCAGTAGATTTAAGATTTTGGTCCTTGTAGTGGAGATGTGTTGGTTAGTAAGGTATATAATAACTTCTTAAATAAATTTCTTGATCATTTTGTTATATAGGAAGTTGCGTTGTCCAGTGAACACGAAATTAATTTCAATTTCAATTATGATCCATCGGGTAAGAACAGTCAACCGAATTAAATAACTTTTTTTATCGTTGCCTCATTTCCAAGGATTGTGACCCGCATTACAATTTCCCTGGTAGAGAAGATATTGATAAGGATATTGACCGTCGCGATATTCTTCCTCTAATTTTCCTGCTAAACACTTTGCAAGTGACCCAGAACTTCTCCAGGACCGACTTCTCAGTTTAGCGAGCAACGTATCCAAAGTATCTCAGGATAACTTATAGACAGACAACTGACGGCTCATTATGAATGCCGAGCTCTTCCAGAGTTGATATATTAGTGCAAATGGCAGTCCTTGGAATTGTGAGCATTTTTCTCTAGCACCACATGTCGAGGGCGTTTTGTTACTTTCGCTTATTCTAACGGCTGTTGTTCCCAATCCTGCTGATCAACTGTTGAGCATACATACATGCTCAAAGATACGCTCTTCCCAACGCAACTATACTAAACAAATTGGAGACTCAGATTGATTATTGAATGATTGGCCGTTATTGTCCTTAGGGCCCGGAGAGTCTCGTCTGGATAGTCTTAGTTATGTCTCTGTCACCTTGTATCTTTTAAATTTTGTTTATGGCATCTTACGCCATGTTTCACAGCTTCTTTTCATTATGTTTTACAGCTTCCTTAGTTACTTAGAGTTATATAGACGATTTAAAAGGCTTTAACGTCCGATGGTAGAACTTTAAACAAAAAATAAATGCTATTTATGAATCGAAAAAGGACTATCTAGGGCAAACTAAGGCAATCGATACCTCGGCTGCATTACAGCCTATTAGGTGTCAGGTATCTACTAATAACTGCAGCGAGGTGCGCGCAAATTAAACAAACCGTGTCGAATAACAAAACCAATGCGAACAGCTAACATGGAAGGGTAATTGGTTTTAAGCCAGGCTTCTCTCATTTCAGCAATTATTAATAAACTACCTAGCTCTCTCATTCAAAATTTAGGCGTATTAGATTTGTCAAAAAATTTATACATAAAAATGTAAAAGTCAGTCATTTTAAATACATGTAGGATTATGAAAGATTTTTTAAATATTTATATTGAGGGATCAGTAGGATTTGTCGGACCAGTTAGGATTTCATCAGAGCCGAACCCTCTGATATGAAAATATCTGGAGTTGATGAAATATTTTCCCATTATGTTTCTGGTGGATTGACGTATTGTTCTTGTATTGTTTTGTATTTATTATACTTATAGAGTACACTTACATTGCGTGAATTTACTAGATAATCATTTGTGGAAAAGTGTGTGGAAGGGTTTAGTCTTTCATTTGGGAAAGATTTATATAGCACCGAAATTATATAGCGAAGTTTTGTGATATTTCACTTCAAGTGTGCTTAATTATAATAAACTTAAAAGTAATGCTATAGTTTTCCATACAAAAATTGAATAAATAATATGAAACATAGAATATACAGTATATACAAAGCAATGCCAAAAGAACAATATTAACAACAATAGTGCTGTTTTGGATAATGAAAAATAATAACGGTGCCATTCAACTAGAATCATTAAAACTAAAATATAATATAGAACAGGAGGCAGTTTACGTTCAGAAATAATACAAATTTGGAGTGCGCATAAAAGTACAGTAAGGAGATAATTGAAACCAAACAATTACCCGAAACTTAAGGAACGTGGCTTATTAGAGTGTATTGAAAAGGAGTTAAAATTCATTAAAGGTATGATTTTTGAAATAAGTTTGCTAAGTTTTTAAAGCCTTCTTGAATTCAGCCAAGCTCTGGATATTAGTAAGAGCTGAGAGAAGTTTATTCCAAATGAGCGGGCCAGTTACACGAAAAGATCAATCATAGTAAACGGCTCGATTTGATCTAGAAAGTTCGATTTAGCGATCAGCAACATCTAGATGTATCACCAAGTAAAAGAAATTAATCAATTTTCTATAGATTAGCTTATATATTTTGTATAACTGATCCAAAAAGCGACGCTAGTAGTCCACAGTGGAGTGCTTGTATCTACCCTGATGTATGGCAGTGAGGCATGGAACTGGCAGAAGAAAGATGAAGCCGCGGCATACCCCATTTCTACGGATTTATTACAGTGTACCTTAAACACTTTAAGTTTTAAAGCTCTAAAAAAATTAAGATAATATCCATACATTCCCCACGTCGATATGCAAATTGTATGAAATTTCCTCGACAAAAAAAATCCTTCGAAAATTATTACAAACGCGTTTGTTTCAGTTATTTTACAAGTTATATTTGGGAAAAAATTCACAGTGATTTTTTAAATGCTGTTTTAGACAACCCCTACGAGATTATTGCTCAATTTTAAACGAGCGGTGTTTTTTTAAACATTCTCACAATTTTCGCTTAAATATTATCGATTTTAATATTAGCGCGCTCTCTTTAACATTCGTGTTTACATATCTCTCCATCTTCTTCTTTTTGAGCGGGTGTACCGCGCCTGAAAGCTTACTGAATGCTGTACAAATGAGATCCCTGGGGCGTGTGTTGGGTAAAACCATGTGTGTTCGTGGGAGAAATGTGGAGACCCTCAAAGAATGCAAGTCTGATAAAGTTAATGAGTAAGATTTAGAAAGGGACCCTCAGATGGTTTGGGCATGTAGAGCGAATGAACGAAAAAAGAGTAAAGAGAATGTATGACACAATTCTAATGGCAGAAGAAGCCGGGAAGACATGTCACGATGAAGTGAATCAGATACTAATGAGTCAGGCCATGCCAAGAGTCAGAATAATAGAGTTTGCTTGAGACGATGTTTGAATGTGAATGAGGAAAAGAGTGCGTCCCAACACTTTTTTGGCGGTTCGTCCTCTCTGCTTACTCCTGCGAAAAACTGCGTGATGGTTAGCTAGAAATTTTAGCCATATTTTTGTTATCAAAATTTATCCATTACTCAAATACACAATTCACCACAATCCACACTTCTGCCCTGATAATGGACACTGTTACTCTATCAGAAATGTTGGTTAACGTGGGAGAAAGCCCAACACGGCATAAAACCCAAAAACAAATCACGAAAATCTCAAATCGTGTCTGATTCCTTTCTATATTTCCACAATCGATATTTATACAAACTGGCTAACAAAAAAAATCTAGGCATCCCATATTTAGATTAGTAAAAAAAGTCTCCGTAAAACCAATATTCCAAGGAGTAATTTCCTTCAACGTGAATTCGTTATTGCAATTTTTCGCCCCTTTTCGGCTATTCTGCTCGAACGGCTATTTGGTATTGTTTTTCATTGTGTTCCAACGACATCTGGTTTATACACACACACATGCACTCTGGTTCTCGTGTGTAGTATAATGGGATTGCAAAAAAATTAATAAAGTACCCTACTAAAAAGGATAAAAACAGCGTAATATTTTTTCCGTCAAGTTTCTTGGTTAGATACTTCATTCATGGCATCTGGCGTCTAAGGTTTTTTTATAAATATTCCGGGAATACCACAAGGATCTACATTAGGACTCAGTGTAAACTACGTTCATACTTATATACTTGGAGCAAGATAAAAGTTTGAAGAGTAAGTTTGGGAAATGTGTTTGTGAATTAAGGGAGAGAAGAAGAAATAAGAATGTTATCTGATAACCGGAGTATGATTCTAAGAAAATCAGTAAATAAAGGACTGATTGCAGTAGTTACGACTAAAAAGTAGTCAAAGTAAGCGAGGCTACCTGTTCACAATTTTTAATTTTTTTTATTTATTTATTCTTAGTATATTTACATGACAAAGGTATAGTATATTATCTTCCACGAGTTCACCTGTATTGTAGAGGACATGTTTCAGTTGTAAATTATTAATTATAAATTATTGTAAGTAGTAAAACAAAACAAACAGTGGTCTTAGTTAATATAAAAAAAAGAGAAACAATAAAAATTAAAATATATAATCGACTTCAATTCAACAAAATTATAAATTAAAATTAAAAATTAAAAGTTTAAAGGATTGTAGTCAGTTCCTTTTGTTGTTTTTGTATTCAATAATATTAGCTGTTTTATATTGTGTTGGAAGAGAATTTTATAGTTTTATAGCCTGGTATCTGTAGTTTTTTTTTGTCCAAAGGATGGGTTTGTTTTTGGTATTTGTAGTTGGTGTGCATGTCTTGTTCTAGTATTGCGAGAATTTTGTGAAGTGTTAAATATGTTTAAGATCTTGTAAAGGAATTTTTTTTTTTTTAATATAATTTTTGAAATTTCAGCACTGGAAATTTTTAGAATATGATTGAAGTGAGTGTTGATACCTAGCCTGAAAAATTATTTAGGGTAAACATAAAAAATACATGAAAAAAAACAAACACCAACCGTCCAATAAAGGATCTCCTGCGGGTGGTATTGGTACCACCGCCGGTCTAGATAGACCGGTTGCGGGAGATCTTTTGACCTCTCCAGCCGTTCTCTCTCGATCCACCGCAATGGGAGGGACAGATTCATACATCTCTCATTCCTGGATATATTTATCTTCAAGATTCCTACCTACCCCTCACACCTGTCATTCATTTCCCTAAAAATTAATTAATTCCCCCCACACAGCATCCTCAAAGACGAAATAGGCCCTTATCTTAACAGACGGATTGCAATTTTATAGCAAAGGCGTCGGGTGGGAATGCTATCCTTGTTCTACCGGTATTACAATGGAAGATGCTCCGAGGAACGAGCGTCATTGAACCCTTCGGCACCGGTGCATAGTCGGGAAACACGCCAAACGCGTGCCCAACGCGTACACGGTTGACATTGAGAACGGGTCGTTTCTTCGACTCGTTCTTGTGTTCAACAGCTCGGCTGTGGAACGATTTGCCGGCCTCTGTGTTCCCTCCTTCCCACAACATGGGTCTCTTCAAGACCAATGTTCATTCCTTCCTCTCCTCAAAAAGACCCTCCACATAGCATTTCAGATGACATAGGCCCTGAGGGATTTTTTTTTTTATCATTTTATTTCGCTTTGATTTAACTTAGATTTAATAATTGAAAGTAAAAATTGAAGTCGATATTGTGAGGTGTTATAAAGATGTTAACAACCACTTTATATAATGAAATATAAATATCGGTCTTTACTTCATAACATTCTGTAAACTTAAGCCAAGGTAATCCCCTTTCTGGGTAAATTTAATCCTTGTATTATGGTTGTTAAACTCGTAAGTTATAATTTGATCCGTATTAAATGGTACTTGCTTACGAACTATTCTAGATTAGACCTAAATGGTGATGAAATTAGTTTTTCGCCTAAAGTAGTTTATTATTAGAAGTTTTGGTAATCAACCATGTAATATATTTATATAATTGTAGAAAAGGGTAGCACAAATAAATCTGGAAGAAAATATTAAAAAGAACAAACACAGGAAAAAATGGTAAAATTTGGGCGAAGATTATATTGTAAATTCATTCGGCTAATTTATTCAGTTTTCGGAACAACTCATTCAGGTTTCATAGAAATCGTTGAATTTCCCTTACTATAATGGTTAGAAATATGGTCTTAGCGGGGTTAGAAAAAGAAAACACCAGGCTTTGAATACACAACTAAAAAATAATTAAAATAGCCACCTTTATGAATTTAAAAAAAAAAAATGGAGAAATTTTTTATTACTTATTTTTACATGAAACGACAAAAAAACGAACCGACGATAACCACTAATAAAATGTGTGTATTTTTATTTATTTTTTCGTTGTCAATAATTTTAGTTACAAAAAACGTTACGCGAGAAATTTGTAAGATTTTTTTAAGTTTGCATAAAAAAATTTGATATTTCAAAAATTATGTGTTTTTTTCAAATTATACAACTTGAAAGCGAATTTTATCACCTTTTAAAAACAGTTTTTATTTTTTGAGTAAATTCAGAAACATTGCAAAGCGGAAATATTTTTAACCCTCTGGCAAATTATGGTTATTTCTGAATTTCAAATATGAGATCGACAAAAATGACTTCAAAATAAGAGGTCCCAATGGCTGAGTTGTTTAAGGCGTTTGTCCCGGAAAGTCAAAAGAACCTGGGTTCAAGTCCAATTTGCAACCGTTACCTTTTTTATTTTTCTTTGTATTGTTATTTTCCATATTTTAATTTAGATTTATTAGAATTATCTTCTTTATCAATGATATATTACAATAATGGGTCAACCTTCAAAAATTATTATTATTATATTTATATATATATATATGCAAGAGTTCTTCCAATAAAAATTCAGCTGTATAAAAGGATGTCCCCATACTTCAATTTCTCTACAAAAGAGATTCATTTAGTGTGGAGATTGTTACAGTAATGCCGACTTCTTTAGCTTTGCTTCTAATCCGATTAAAGCGATTAAATTGTAATCGATTTCATTATTGTAATTTTAGTCACGATAATGACATCACGATCAATTTAACAAAACTGACAATAAAAGTAATTTAAAAGCTCTGCAAACAAATTAAATTAATCGACAGTAGATCCATATTAGAATTAATTATATTTAAAGCAAAACGTAATCATTAGAAATCTTAAAGCTAAGACCATTCAATTAACAGATTCGATTAATTGACGAACATTTCTCAGACAAAACGTATTTTCTATTGGAAACTCTGTTCGTTTTTGCCATGTTTTTCGGTTGAATTAATTCCATTCCATTGACTTTAACGATGTCGTCTGAATTCGAGAACAAGTCACGTAAAATAGTTAAAATAACCCTTGAAATGGAGACTTACAAATTCTTGCCATTTCTTTCAATGTTTAAGTATTCATTATTCCTATTAAATATACAAGTTTATTGATATTGACTCTCGTCCTTCTATTATTTGATGTTATTCTGTATTTGGACTTGTTAAAAGCTTTCATGTTTTGAGCTAGGTATAAAGAGTTTTGGTACTTAATCTATCTGTAAAAAATATTAATAAATTGTGACATGTTCCCTAACCACTTGAGCGATTTCCGTGAAAAATGGACCACTTTTATTTTTCTCCAATTGATTTCGGTCCAAAAATGGACCACATTTTCCTACCATTCGTAAAACATTTAGTGTAATTATTTAAAACATTTCCTTAGCCAGCCGTTTCTTTTAACACGAAGCCATTGAAATGCTTAATCTATAATAACCATAGATGTCGTAAATCTGAACTTTGTAGACTATTTTAGAACAATCTTAAAAATAAATTTTGAAAATATTTTTCCCGCAGAATTTTTGAACAGCTATTTACGGATAAATTAAGTCCTTTTTCCATAGATATGCACCTTTCATTATCATGTATACCACAGACAACATACAGAAAGCGAAAATATTCAATGTTGACCTGAATAAATATCCCGGCATATCACGGCAGTTTCAAGTAAAAACTACCCAGGATTCGCACGATTATAAACTTTACAATTTATTAATATATTTTCTTATGAATCCTATAAATGTGAGGTATGCGGTTAAATACAGTTTAATTCATTGGCTTTATTTATTTATATTTATTTACGCCCTAGTGGGCTTTTATAAGCATATGTAGAAGCAACAATATAATAACAATAATAATTATAATTATATACTCATATGTTACTAAACCAATAAAACAAAATAAATAATAAAGCAATCATCATCACAAGGTATAGAACATCATAACAGAAAATAAAAACATAAAAAAAATTAAACATAATAAAATAAATGAAATATTATAAGGAATAAAAAAAAATCAGTAATAAGACCAGAAATACAATAAAGTGCAATGTGTAAAAGCTAGTTAGTAGGTATAAACAAACAATTATATGTGTATAATAATGTAGGATGATAAAACAGAATTTAATAGAACAGCAAAATAAAATAAAATAAGGTTATAAATTACTGGTAAGATTTTAAATGAGAGGAGGTTTTATGAAAAGAACAAAAATAAGAAAAGTTAATTATTAGCAGATAAAATAGAGATGAGTTGTCTCTTGAAAATTGCAAAACTGTCAACACCAAATATATCTATGGATTCACGATTGGTGAATTAATAGAATAGTTAATAATTTAATAGCACTATAATAAGTTTTTATGTCTTCATGTTAAAATTTTAAGGTATGATTTTTTTTAATGTTGGCGAAAAATTTCAAAAATGACCTTCTGGGAAATCTCAAGCAATGGAGGCTAATTTATTTATTTCGCGCGATCGCTCCAGTGGTTAATATATTCATTTTGTTTTGAAGAGTGTTATTCACGGTGTACATTTATTTGCTACCGGTTTTGACAAAACTGTACCATTCGCTAGGGTTCTCAAAACTAACTTAAAAATAAATGTTCAGAAATGACTAGATATTATTAGATGAGTTTAGTAGGAGTGGTTGATTGTGGGGGGGGGGGGGGGGGGAAATGTGAGAGGAGTCAAAATAAAAAAGAAATATGGTCAACAAGGGTGACTTAAAGTTTCCCATTATTTTGTTTGCTAAATTAATTTTTTGATTTAATTTTTTTGTTTCGTTTCAATTTTTTAAATTTTTTTTTTTATTTATTTATTACATAAGATACATTATTTATTCAGCAAAAATAACATATAAAATATAATATTTACATTTCAAAATAACCTTTTTTGATTTAAATAAACTACATAATAAATTTTCACTGATTTTTTTAAATATTTTTTTATGATATATCTCTTCTATAGAAGCAGACGCTTGTGATTAGAAGAGGGACGAGTATCGGGATGAGAAAATATTTAAAATATATTAAAAAAATATATTTTGTCACTTTTAATTTAATTGTGGTAGATGCATAAAAAAAACAAATTAACAAGTTTCAATGTTTTCAAGGTGCGTTTTTTTTTTCAATTTGGGAGGCGGGTATGGGTGTTGTCGCCTCGGGAACCATTTATTGGATAACCAACACCTCTGCCATAGGTCGTTTAGTGACTTAGTAGGGGTGCCCGGGTTCATGGGATTAGGTTTGTCCGGGTTTTGGCGGCGGATGTGTCTGTCCACCAGCTGCATTACTCTCTCGAAACATCGCTTTGCATCACAGTGGGAGGGATGGATTCATACATCAGTCGTTCCTGGACACACTGACCCCCGGATTCCTACCCACTCCTAATACCTTTTGCTTTCCAGAACTTCCTCCCTTTCCTTTTCTAAAAATACCCTCCGCACACCATCCTCAAAGATGACATGTGTGGAGCAAATGTAAAAAAATGCGATGATTCTTGAGCGTCCGGCTGGAGAAGTCAAACAATCTCCCTAAACCAGTCTCTACCGATCCGGCCCGCCACGCAGTAGTTGGACAAATGCATCCGCTGCCAAGGCCTAGCAAAACCTCACCATATAAACTAGGGCACCCCTGCTAAATCACCAAACGTAGCAAACCACTTGGGATACCTTATGGCAGGGGTGTTGGTTACCCAATAAATGGTTCCCGGGTGGCGGTACCCGTGCACGCTCCCAAATTGAAAATAATGATAAGAACAAACTGAAATGTTTTATTTTCCATTAATGTAAAGTTTTTTCATAAAAACAGCGCCTTTAAAAAGAGTTACAAACTGATAAGAAAACTACACAAATACATATACTTATACATGTATTTTTTTCTTTTTGAGTAAATGATCAAATTGTAATATTTAATTAAATGAAGACAATATTTGGCGAAAATCTGGAGACAGAAAAATCAGAAAAAGATTTTGGCACTAAAATAAAAATCGGGTAACAATTTGTTTTGTAATATAATACAATTATTATCTATTTATTAAAAAAGTAAGTAAAAAAATTACATCTCAAAAGATATCACGAAACAAAAAATTCTCTTGTTCAGTATTGTATTAACCTTTCCAACTCGTCAGTTATTAATGTGATAATTTTCTACTTTAGTGATAAAGTGGGAATCGGATCCGGGACCAATTATCGGGACCCGTTGTTAGTCCTGGGATTAATGAAGATTATCCCGAAACTTTAGGGTCCACTTTTTTTGCCGTGACATTTTGTCGTATTTACGAGAGATGTTTTAATTATTTTTCGAACAATGGTAAAACGATTTCAAACGCTTTTAAATATCCGGTTTCTTAAAAAAAATATTATGTTTATTTGTCAATTTGGGAGACGGATATGGATACCGCCGTCCCAGGAACTAGGGATATATCACTGCCATAGGTCGCCTAAATTACGATTGCTACGTTTGTTGACATGACGGAGGTGCGCAGATTCATGGAGTGCGGTTTGTCTAGGTCTTTGCGGTGGACCGTGGTTGGCCAGATTGAGAGAGACTGGTTGAGGTAGACCTTTTGAACTCTTCAGCCAAACTTTCTAGAACCATCGTCTTGAACCGCAGTGAGAGGGATGGATTCATACGTCCGTCGCTTCTGGACACATTGAACCCCAGATTCTTACCCACCCCTCATACCTTTTACATTCTCAGAACTTCCTCTCCTTCCTTTCCCTAAAAATACCCTCCACACAGATGACTTAGGCTTAGAAAATATTCCCCAGGGCATCCTGTTGGGAACAAATGTAAAAAAAATGTAGGAAAAGGTAAAAACCACAAAATCTAAGGAAATTTTCAGAAGTCAAAATTATTACAGTCAAATTTCTAAAGCCAATCTGGGGAAATTTCTGGATTCATTGAAATTATCTATAACCTTAAATTAACCCCCCCCCCCGTTCCCCCCCTCCAAAAGCGTTGGAATCATATGTTGACCGTGCTCGCAAATAATGTCAACTGACTACAGACGACGAATTTAGTCAACATCGTATTAACAGAAGGTTTTATCGATATATGCAATATAGTTGTGAATGATGAATACTTGGAGCAGGTGGATGAGTTTGTGTATCTGGGTAGTATGTTTACGAGAGATGGGAAGGCTGACAGGGATATTGAAAGAAGGGTGAATTCCGGTAACTCCATTAATGGAGGACTGAATGCCGTTGGCGCTAATAAAAAACTGTCAAAAGAAGCGAAGCTAGCAGTCCACAATGGAGTCCTGGTACCTACCCTGATGTATGGCAGTGAGGCGTTGAAATGAGATCCTTGAGGCGTATGTGTGGTAAAACGATGTATGATCGTGTGAGAAATGTGGATATCCGCAAAGAATGTAAGGCTGGTGTATGCATAATGAGTAAGATTAAGAAAGGGACCCTCAGATGGTTTGGGCATGTAGAGCGAATGAACGAAGAAAGCAGTGTAAGAAGAATATACGACGCAAATGTGAATGGTAGAAGAAGTCGTGGACGTCCGAGGGAGACATGGCACGATCAAGTAAATCAGATACGTGAGTCGGGCCACGTCAAAAGTCAGAATAATAGAAGAGAATGTATGAGACGATGTATGAATGTGAGTGAGGCAAATAGTGTGTGCCAAGACCGAGTTGTTTGGCGGTCCGTCCTCTCTGCCTACCCCTGCAGTGAAACGGCGTGATGGTTAGTTAGTTAGTTAGTTAGTTTTATCGATCGTACTTGCTAGACCTCCAGGTATCTAGCATGGTCATCGATAAGGATTGATAGGATTACTTTCGATCATCGTATCCTAGCATGATTACAAATCGCCAACGAATAAATAACAATTCACAATGACTAAGTGTTCTTAATGTATTCGATTTCAACTGTTATTTTTACGATATTGATGCAGTAGTCCTAGGGAATGATGAGAAGTTACCGAAAGTTATCCCATTAATTCCTATCGATGGACCATGCTAGGGCTAGGACCCCTGTTCTGTATACCTATTATATTATTATAGTTCCTTGTAGTTTTAGTTCTCCAATGTAGAAACCACCCTAATCGTATTATTAGGGTAAACGAAATCTAAGATTATTTGTCTCGGAGAGTTAGTTGTTGCTGTTCTACTATTCCTATAGTGAGATTTAAGTTAATGGATTAGTGTTTAATCTAGTTTCATTTGTCTGACTTTCACTATTTTGTTGAATAAAATGTTTTCGAAAAGACGGATTCAATTTACTTTAATCAAATGTTGTAAATTTAGTCAGGCGAAGTCTTGATTGAATTATTTCGAGATTTGAGGCGTTTACAATACCTATGTTTCTCAACTTTATTTAATTTAAAAAACATCAATTCTGATTAATGTTTTCGTATTTCTTAATAATATTAAAAATGAATTTATTCATGGGACTAAAATGTGTCAAACCTTGCATATTAATTTTATTCGGGTATCATATATTTTATAAAACCTACGTATGTCAATAAATTTTTTTTCTCTATATTTGTTTGTTTGTTTGTATATTTTATTTATTTATTTACGCCTATTTAGGCTTTTACATAGGTATAAATAACAATATTAACAAAATTCTACTCATAAATAGTGCAGGAAACGACTGTTTAAAACACTTGCACAAAAATAAATATAAAATAAAGATATTATTGAATTGATCCACACAGTATGTAGGTACAAAATATAAGAAATCCAAAATAGTTTATTTCTTTCCGCCGACAAAATACTGTTAATGTTTTAGTCAATTTAAATAGCTTTATAAAAATATTCCTCTACTTGAGGAAAAAACTTCAATAATGTATGCTTATATGTTAAAATTTATGTACTGAATATATCAACAACTGAATATATCAACAACATCGTATATACTTTATAATTTAATTCTTTAATATGTCAAAGAAAAAAAATACAGCATAATAATCAATTGTCATTTGAGAGGCCGGGAAACATTTATTGGATTACCTACACCACTGTCATAAGTCACCCCAAGTGGTTCGCTACGTTTGGTGACTTAGCAGGGGTGCCGGACACTGAATTCGTAGGTCATTCTAGACGCACTGACCCCCAGATTCCTACCCTCCTCATACCCTTTTCCTTTCCAGAACGTCCCCTCCATCCTTTCATTTTTAAAGACTCTCCACCCAGCATATCTAAAGATGACGTATTCTCTGAGGAAACTTATTTTGCTCAGGGCCTTTTGTGTGGAGTTAATTGTTTTAAAAAAACGAGTGTGCTTTAGACCACACGACTAAAGTAAAACTTTACTAAATTATAAAAGAAGAGAGAAAGAAAATGTGCGCGCGCACTGCTCTCTCTTGCTCCTACAGTATGATACAGACAATAGGCCTGCACTGGGTCTTAAATATACGAAACGTAACCGGCTATGAGAGAAAGAGAGAAAGATAGTGCTCGCACCTCTCTCTCTCTCTTGCCCCTACAGTAAATACGAAACGTAACTCTCTCACTCTTTATATTTTCACTAACTTATATCTCCGTAACGTAACGCTCCTTTTTCGTAACGCTCTCGTCACACATTCACCAGCTTACTCCCCAAGTCAAGCGTGCGTAAAGAAGTTTTACTTCAATAAAATTCATCGATACCACTGCTTTATCTATGTTTACTTCCCAACTTTCATCTTACTCATTTGCTTCCCTTCAGCCTCGCAACATACCCCCAGTGTTGCCGCCATATTTTCCCACAGGCCCCTTTCAGTAAGGAGCGATTTGTTGGAACTCTTGAGCGGTATGGTATTCATTAAAACGTAACGCATGATTAATGTCGATCAAATAGAACGCCATTGCAATAAACCAAAATATTCTAGCTACAGCCAGTTTGAAAACATCTTTTGAACAAAGAAATATGAAATTCAATGCGACAAAACTATACAACGCTCTACCAACACAAACAAAAAAAATAACAGAAATAAATAAATTTAAAACAAAAGTAAAAATATGGTTGAGAGAACATACTGAAAATGAACTATCAAACATACTGAAGACCATGTAAAGATAACTGGATACTAAATACAAACGTGGAAAAACTACAGGCCGTCTCAGAACAGGAAACCCTAGTGAGGAGGACTGTGAAAAAAAAGTACTTTATAATACCTAAAAAAAAAATAATGTACTTTATAACACCTTAATATAATATAATTTATAAATACATCATGTACAAATTTTGCTATAGATACTAATAATAATAATAATAATTGCGATCAAACCACCAAATAGTTCAAGAGATTCGACGGAAAAAGAAAATTAATGAAAAAAGCGACGTATTTCGATAAATCTTTACACCAATAAATTAAAAAAAGAACACTATAGATTAATTACAATTTAACAAACAAATGCTAAATTCTTCAATCGTTAATCACCACTAATTATCTCTCAAGTGAGTTTCCCGTTTAACAAATAAATTCCTCAAAATTTGAAGAAATTATCCCTGGGAAAAGATTTATGTATTTATTCACGAATAGAATAATTTATTTTGTATTTGCTACAAGAGTCATAACTTATAACGTATTTATTTCAGGCTGTATTATTTTAAAGGGTTAAATCTAAAGAAAATATTTTTTACATGTTCATGTCAATTGAGATACATAACTAACTAACCATCACGCCGTTTCTCCGCAGGGGTAGGCAGAGAGGACAGACCGCCAAACAACTCGGTCTTGGCACACATTCTTTACCTCATTCACATTCATACATCGTCTCATACATACTCTTCTATTATTCAGACTCTTAACATGGCTCGTCTCAAGTATCTGATTCACTTGATCGTTCCATGTCTTCCTCGGGCGTCCCCGACTTCTTCTACCGTTCACATTTGCGTCATATATTCTTCTTACACTCTTTTCCTCGTTCTTTCGTTTTACATGCCCAAACCATCTGAAGGTCCCTTTTTAATCTTACTCATGACGCTGAAATCAGTCTTGCATTCTTTGCAGATCTCCACGTTTCTGTTCTTGCAGATCTTCACATGTTCTTACGACACATACGCCTGAGAGATTTCATTTCTACAGCATTCAAACTAAAAAAATCAAATTTAATAAAAATAAACACAAAACTATAATAATTAGGAAACCGAAAAACCTAACATTTACCGGAGACTTAACTTGGCTTATTACAATATTTTGAAAAGAAGTTAGGATTTGAGAATGGTGGGATAGTTGAAATAATTTTGTTTTTAAAGCCCGTTTAAATTCAGTCAAATTTAATAACTGAGGAAATCCACATATTACAAAAAAGGTCTCTGCTTTCCCACGGATCTCGTCAACATCCCTCATTAAAAAGCAACCAAGTATGTTTTCTTCATCATAAATTTTCATACTTCCACAAAGTTAAAATGGATTAAAACTGAATTACGATGTTCCCACACGCGAGTACTGACAAACTATGGGTTACTGGTGAAAAACAAGTTCGTCACACTTCTCCACCCGTCGTTAGTGCAATTATAAGAAAAGTCATTACGTAGAGTGCGATTACTGTGAAACTAATTGGAGCTGCATTGGTTATTGCATTTCGTTAACTTTACTTAACCCTCTGATGAGTGACAAGGTCTGGACAGACCTTTTCGATATTAGATTAAGTTAATTGTTACTCATTTTCTAAGTATTCACATTAGAGTTCCTAATATTAAGGAGTCAGTTTCTTCAATTCATTTTAGTATTTATTATGTTTCAATTTCATTTCTCATGTTTTTCATGCTTATTCGTTTTTATTTTATTTATGTGCTGTTATTTACTTTTAAACTTAACCTATTATTTGTCTAATTTCTTTTGTTATTTCAAAATAAGGAATGTATTGCATTACACTACCCCTGCATACATTCTGGAATAAAATGCTATTATTATTTATTATTATTATTACTAAAACATTTCCTCCTGAGTTATTTAATAACAACTACCTATTTCAATATGATGCCTCGAATGTGTAGAATGTATAATACCTATATTTTTATAAACAGCCTCATTTATTTAAAAAAAACATGTTCTAATTTTATTAGCTATAAGCCAATATGACGTCATGGCAAACAGAAGTATTTGAACTGAAAATTATTTAATTGCTTTATTATTGTATCTTTCGTTCTTTTTTTCTTTGGTTATTGCATTTCGTCACTTTTACTTAACCCTCCCATGAATCAAAAGGTCTGTCAAGACCTTTTAGATATTAAATTAGTTGTTACTTATTGTCTAACTAATATGCACATTAAATTTCTAATATTAATTAAGGAGTAACAAAACATTTCATCTTGCGTTATTCAATAACAATATTGCCTACAACAATCCACTGTCTCAAATACGTAGATTGTACAATGCCGTAGAATATGACGACAGAGACATTTTTATAAACAGGCTCGTGTATTTAAAAAAAACATATTATGCTCATTTTATTAGCTATTATCTAATATGACGTCTTGGCAAACAGAAATATTGGAAATAAAAATTACGTAATTGCTTCACTACAGTATATTTCTTTCTACTCTTTCTCTATACTGCAGACTTACTATGTTTTAAATATTATTTTGCTTACTATTTTTTCTGTTATTTTAACAGCACCATCTCCTCCTGGTTACAACTAAACCTTGATTTACGCCGTGAACATTTTTAATGGGATTGTTTATATCTATGCATATCCCAATGCCAATTTCACTAATATAAAAATTGGTAATGCTCAGTAAATTTTGTATATTTCGTTGTGGATTTTTTTTTTTCAAACCGATTTCGTGTAGAAACACTTCAAGATTTTTTAAAAGAGAATTACACACTTTACTAGACAATATTTGAAAATCTGCTACTGCAATCTCAGTAAGGTAAGTGCAGATCTAACATTTTTGATTAGTTGGTGTGTGATCTCGTGATTTTATATATATATTTTTAATGTGAATGCCACGCAAAGTCCCAGTTGCTCCCCGTCTGGAGCCAGTGAGACTATGGCATCCCCAATAGGGGTTTATTGTGAGTCTGACAGTAGAGGGGAAAGAAAGAAGATGGGGAGAAGGAAAGGTGAGGAAGTAACTGGCTATTCAGATCTGGTCAACAAACACGGTTAAATCCATTTATAGCAACGTTTCAATTTTTAATGTTGATCTTACACCAGGGCGATACTGAGAGTACTTCCATTCTGGAAAAATCCGCGAATATACTGTATTTAATTTAATTACACCAATTTGGAAATGTCACCAATTAATTAAAAAAATATATTTACGCACGCCGGTATTCAATCCCACTACTTTCGGATTGCGCGTCAAGACTCCTCGATTATGGAGTCATGTTAGAATATTTTTTCGAGGTAGTTGTTTTTTCGTCCCGTATAAAATTGAATTGAGTTTAGTTTGTCAGTTCCGAGTGGAACAAGCCTAACAGTTAGTAATTCCATTCATGAAAGAGTGGGCTACCAACCCAAAGGCATGCATATCAAACAACTATGGCGCCTTTCAATGTTCTGGCAAGTATTTAAAATATATACACACATCTAACAAATTCCAATATTAATTATGCATTTTATACTATTGAAATAATATTATATAAGGTCTGCACAGACCTTATCACCTTCCCGATGTCATCTGAGGGTTAAAACAGAGTTGACCGGATTTTCTCTCGCAGGACCGGGCACTAACTAGGTCTGGAAAGTTAGGCGGCCAATCAAATTAATTAGCGCAACGAAGTGGCGCAGAAATAGTTTGGAGAAGAGAAAGAGAACAGAGCGGAATATCACGCTAGAATTTAATATAATTTAGGATGTGGTTTCAAAATTTGTACTGTGAAAGTTTGTTTCGCCCAGTTTTGTTAACTAGGCTGCCATCGGCAACTTTGAAAATATTTTTTTTACGTGTTGTATATTTTATGCTTGTCGATATTTTTTTTAAAATTTTGTTTCTGTGAAACTAACTACAAATGGAATATTAGTTTATTTAATTTTATTTTAAGTTGTGAGTAAAACTTCAAATTGTTCAATCCTGAAAACAATATTAGCAATTTTCAATATATATACATATGTATATTTTTAATGGCGTTTCACCCCCAAAGGAGTGTTTTGGCCAGTATCAAGTGAATAATATTCAGTCTTAAATTTTAAGCAGAAATATATAATTTTAAGAATCTATGTACTGTTCATTGATGTTCCTGTTCCTATGTAAAAATAATTTCCCTTTAGATGTATAGTAATGTATTATAAATGTTATGTAATAATTTTGTAATATAGTATTATCTCTAATAAAAAAATAAATAATCTGATTTTTTGGAATTTTCTGTTTCAAATTTTCGATTGAGAGTCGCTAACATTATATTTGGTTAAATATTACAAATTGAGGTTTTATCAATATCTTTTTTAAAATGGCTTCACAAACGAGTTTGTAATCTTTGGGGATGCTGTGTAAGGGTATTTTTAGGTAAAAGAGGGAGAGGAAGTTTTGGGAAGAAAAGGGGTGGGTAAAAATCTGGGGGTCAATATTTCCAAGAGTGACGAACGCTTGAATCCATCCCTCCCACTGCAATGCTAGTCGATGGGTCGAGAAAGTCCAGCCGAAGAGGTCCAGGTTAGGTCTTCCTCAACCACTAACCCGGTCACCCCTGCTAAGTCACCAAACGTAGCGAACCACTTAAGCTGACCTATGGCAGAGGTGTTGGTTATTCAATAATTTGTTCCCGGGGTGGCGGTACCCATACCCACCTTCCAAATTGTTACCTTCAATATTAAGTTTTCTTTAAAAAAAAAAGAGTGTGCCTTTGACCACACGACTGAAGTAACCAAATAATAAAAGAACATATGACATTGGGGTGACATATGACCATGGGGTGATCTACGACCATGGGGTGACCTACGGCCATAAGGTGACCTACGACTTTGGCGTGACCTATGACCTTGGAGTGACAATGACATTGGGGTAACATTGACATTGACATTGGGGTGAAATATGCCCATGGAGTGACCGACGACCGTGGGGTGACCTACTACCTTGGGGTGACCTACGACCTTGGGGTGACCTACGACCTTGGGGTGACCTACCACCTTAGGGTGACCTACGATCTCGGGGCAACCTGTGATGGCATGGATATTCAATAAATGATTCCTTGTGCTTGCACCTCTCTCTCTTGCCCCTATAGTAATATACAAAACATAACTCTCACCCTTTCTATCTTCACTAACTTACATCTCCCTCTTAACTTCAAGCGTGTGTAAAGGCCCGACCGTTCGCCTCGCCCGATCACCGTTCGCACCGATCACCGTTCGCATAACACATAACGCACTCTCCTGCTTACTCCCCAAGTCAAGCTTGCGTAAAGAAGTTTTACTTCAAAAGTTTATGCAATTCTCCAAGGGGTTGAATGGTTAAACATTTTAACCCTTTCTCGACGTCTACTACTTGTGTTTGCTAGTTGACAATATAGGTTTAAGATTCTCCCGCAACAAGTGTAAACGACTCTCTCATCCGCTAAAACAAATATGTAATGTACACGGGTTTACTATCGCAGTAGACTACGACGTAAAGTCTTTATTTTGCAAATCTCCCAGCGAGTTCTACGGTCTCTACGTGTGCACGAGAAAGGCGTAAAAAATAAAAGCACATGGTTGCTAGACGTGGCGGGAAAAATCACGCGTCGGCCATTTTGTGAAAGAACTTCCGGTCGGAAATTCGCGCCAAAATCTCCCCAACACGTCAACCTTCCGGTAGGCAGTTAATTTCCTAATAGGTGTGCAACAAAGTACTATTAACTGTGTAATTTAAGGTGTTAGAACATGTGTGTAGATAGTTTGTTACGTTTAAAGCGAAGCACTGCAAATAAGTAATGAAAAAAATTGTTTTTCTATTTTTGATACTGTACCTATATATTTAAAAAAATTTAAAAACCCTTTTCCACTTAATGTATTTCTGACCATAAGCGGCAGACTGGTACTGGTTTTTAAACATAAAATTTAGAGAGGTGAGTTTACAGGGTGGTATCAAAGATAATGTATTCCATTATTTTTGGGTGAAATACATTGTAATTTTGGAGGTGGGTTCTATTTATTGGATACCCAACACCTCTTCCATAGGTCACCCCAAGTATTTCGCTACGTTTGGTGACTAAGCAGGTTTGCCCTGGTTCATGGTGTGATTTGTTCAAGTATTGGTGGATGATGCGTCTGCTCAGCTTTTGCGTGGCGGGTCAACCCACCGCCTTGTACCGCAGTTGAAAAGATAGATTCATACGTCCGTCACTCCCGGACACACTGACCACTAGATTCCTCATATATTTTTCCTTCCCGGAACTTCCTCTCCTTCCTTTCCTTAAAAATACTCTTCACACAGCATCCCCAAATATGACATAGGCTCTGAGGGTAATTATTTTCCTCAGGACCTCCTGTGAGGATTTAATGTAAAAAAATAAATTTAATTTTGATTTAATTTGGAGGCAACTTCGCAATTTTTTTGTGTATTTTTTTTATAGAAAGACAAACATTCCCGGGTTACGAATTACCAGACAATATTTGAAAATCTCCTACTACCACCACAGTAAGCCGAAAATATTGCTTGAGTCATGATGGAGGACTTCGCCAGCCGAGGAATCGAACACGGAACGCCTGGGTGGAACCCAAACGCGATGTCCACTCAACCATTGACCGGTCAAAAAGGTATATAATATAATATGTTAATTTAAGTTGTTAATTATAACTATGTTTATATAAAAAAAAAAAAATAAATAAAGCATTCATCAAAACACGTTCTTTTGAACATTCATTCTAATTTATTTACGACAAATTTGTGTTCCGACGTAAATAGGTCATTTGTAATTAAAATTTCTACCAATTAAAAAGCTTTGTTTCAATTTTTTATTATTGCATTACAATTTATAAAAAAAATGTATTTTTTTTTAATGATTTTCATTTACTCACAAATAATTTGCCCACGTTGCCTGTAAAATCATAAAATATTAAAAACTTTAATGGCCTCTTTTTTATAATTTAAAACACAAATAAATAAAATAGTAAATATCTGTCCTAGATAAATGATATACCTTTCGATTACAAACATAATTTTTCAGTTTGGTTGGGTATTTTAAACGAAGCGGATCCATTCCCTTTTAAGGCGCAGCGCTACGAAATAATGAAAAATCATATATTTTTTGTTTCGAAATGTTTGAAAGAGTTGTGTGGCGATCGATCCTTTCTGCCTACCCCTGCGGAGAAACGCCGTAATAGTTAACTACGGACAGGTAAAATATATTAGCTATATTTGAGCTATTAACTAGACATGCTTCACCTCTCTGCGCGTTTACCATATTCCCTGCTAGAATTCCCGTTGAAAATCGGGCGAATCAGCCAAATGAAGACGTATTTGACAACCACGTTTGGGACAAATTGCCCCTTGGAACGCGTGCCACAGGGCTTAGGCAGGTCCTGTAATTTACGCTGAGGAGTAAAACCAAGGTGATTCTAGGCTCTATGGTCTATTAGAAAGGTACCTGATGCTTTCCCTGGTAAATGGAGAAGCCTGTAATTATTACCCTCGTATAGGTGTACCTACTCTATGGCCTATGGTCTGCAGCAGCGGTTTTAAAACTTTTTAAATGCGAGACTCCCTTTTAGTTAAAAAGAAACCACCTCCAAGCGACCCACAGCTTTTTATGTGTTAAATGGTGTGTACTTCCCATAAATATAAGACGATAACAAGCATAATATTCTTCCACGGTTGCCACAAAAACGAAATATAGAAACAAACTAAAAATGAAAGATGACCTCATACTCTGTATCTCGAAGGTTCGATATTTTTTTTCTTTTTTTTGCTTCACACAGGAGGCCCTGAGAAAAGTACTTTCCCTCAGGGTCTTGTCATCTAAGGGGATGCTGTGTGGAGGGTTTTTAAAAATAAGGAAGAAGAGGATGTGCTGGGAAGCAAATAGGTATGAGGGGTGGGTAGCATTCTAGGGATTAGTGTGTCCAGAAGTGACGGACGAATGAATTCATCCCTTCCACAGTGGTCCAAATCCTGCTGAGAGGTCAAAGGATCTTCCTCAACCAGTCTCTTTCGATCCGGCGCGCCAGGCCGGCAGACGCATCTGCCGCTAAGACCCGGACAAACCTCACCCCATGAAACCGGGCCCCTCTGCTAAGTGACAAAATGTAGCGAACCACTTGGGGTGACCTACAGCAGAGGAGTTAGTTATCCAATAATGGTTCCTGGGGTGGCGGTACTCATATCCACCTCCCAAAATGAGCTCTACGCAACCCTTAGCCTTTAAATGCATTAAATGGTATGCACTTCTCATAAATATTAAACTTTCGCAAGCGAGATTTTCTTCCATGGTTGCAACCAAAAACGAAATATATTAACAAATTCAAATTGGAAGATGATCTCATACTCTGTTTCCCCAAGACAGAGCCAAGGTTCGATTTTTTTTATGTGAATACCTCACAAGAGTCTGAGCTGCTCCCGTCTGGAACCAGTGAGACCATGGCATCCCCAATTAGGGTATATTGTGAGGCTGAAGGTAGTGGGGAGGCGAAGGAGATGGTAAAAGGAAGGTTACTAAAAAAACTACCTGGCTATTCATATCTGGTCACCAAACTTAAGCCCTTGAAATCATGGATAAACTTTTCAATTATCAACTGCATTCGTAGAAGAAACACACTACACAAAAAAGTTAAAGAAAATCCTTACGACTTAATATCACTAAACATCTACAAAAGATATAGAAATACATGCGGCGAAGTCATTAGAAAGGCAAAAGAAATCTACTATAGAGACAAAATCCAAGAAAGTAATAACGATCCCAAAAAAAATATGGCAAATTCTAAGAGAAGCCACAAATACACAAAACACCAGAGACAAACAGGACATAAGTAAACTTTGTATTGACGGAAAAATTATTGACACCTCAAAAAACCCAAAGCCCGTAGCGGATTACATCAATAACTTTTTTACAAATATTGGCTAAAATCTTGCTTCTCGTTTACCAAATTGTGGGAATGCTCTACCTGCTGAAGCAGACTTTCAATTTCCCAAAAGAAGATTCAAATTTCAAACTGTCTCAGGGGAGGAGATTCTAAAAATAATTAATTCTTTAAAAAACACTTCTTCTGCCGGGATTGATGGAATAACCACTAAGATCTTGAAAACGCTGTCTATGGAAATTACATTGCCTCTAGAACACCTAATTAACCTTAGTATCAGTCAAGGACACTTCCCTTCAAACCTGAAACATGGTATGGTTATCCCTATACATAAAACAGGTAACAAGACAGACATAAACAATTACAGACCAATAACTCTACTGACCAGTCTATCTAAAGTATTTGAAAAAATTGTCAATGCTCAGTTGGTTAAATTTCTTGCTAGCCATAAATTATTATCAGAAAACCAATACGGGTTTCAAGAAAACATGAGTACCGCAGACGCTATTGCCACTGTAACTAACTTCATTGTCAAAAACCTCGATAAAAGCAAAAAATGTATTTCAATCTTTCTAGACCTTTCCAAAGCCTTTGATACAATATCACACAGTAAATTAATAAAGAAACTTATAAAAATCGGTATTACAGGTAACGAACTTAACTTTTTTAAAAGCTACCTTAACAATCGCAAGCAACAAGTTAAAGTAAATAAAACACTTAGCGATCATGCCTCCTCTAACTATGGGATTCCTCAGGGTAGCATATTAGGACCGTCTCTGTTCCTTTTATATATCAACGACTTATGTAACATTAATATTCAGGGGAAAATAGTTGGTTTTGCCGATGACACTGTTTTACTGTTTGAAGCTGACACTTGGCTAGCTGTATACAAAAAAGCTGAAATGGGTATAAACATTGTAAAAACGTGGTTAGATACAAATACGCTCACATTGAACACCGAAAAAACTAAATATGTCACATCAAGCATAAATATAACAGGTCAACCTCATGATGATGCCTCTATTAGAATACACACATGTTTAAATTTCGATGAATCTTGTCAGTGTCCCTACATTGAGCGCACTACACAGATGAAGTTGGCATCTGACAAGGGTTTTATATAACATAATAAATGTGCCTAAATCATTAAAATCTTTTGCAGCTCTTAAAACAAAGCCAAGAGTCTTTAGGGATTTGTTGATAATATTATTAATATGACATACAAAGGTGAGTTTACTGTCGAACATAATGCCTAGATCCATAATTTCATTAACACAATTTAAATTTTCATCATTTAATGAATACTGAAAAAATATAGGATTATTTATTTTGGAAAAATGAATGAACTGACATTTATTTATGTTTAATGCTAGTTTGTTGATAGAGCACCATTCAAAAAGATATGTCAAATTAGTTTGAAGTGTAATACAATCATTAATGTGGTTGATCTCTTTATATAGTTTCATGTCATCAGCAAACAGTAGCACGTTTATGTTTGTGAATATATCAACAATATCATTTATAAATATAATGAACAAAATGGGCCCTAAATGGGAGCCTTGCGGCACTCCACTTGTTGCTATAAATTTGTACGAATGTGTGCCATTTATTTTCACACTAAGACTTCTTTTGGACAAATAACTAACAAACCAAATTAATAAGCTACCATAAACTCCAAGTGTCGCCAATTTATTGATTAATATTTTGTGACACACCTTGTCAAAGGCCTTGCTAAAGTCCGTATATATTGAGTCAACTTGGCACCTGTTTGCTAAAGATTTAGATATGAAGTTTTCGTAAATTAGTAAATTGGTTAGTGTAGATTTATTTGAACAAAAGCCATGTTGGTAGGGTGTTATAATTTTTTTTATATTTGTAGATATTTTATGGAGTACAATTTTTTCAAAAAGCTTGGGAATCGATGATTGGATACATATTGGCCTATAATTTGTTACGTCCGTTTTGTCCCCTTTTTTAAAAATGGGTGTTAGAAAACTGTGTTTCCATGCATCAGGGAAACTGCCTGTCTCTAGTGACTGGTTAAAAATTAGAAAAAGAGGAACAGTTATGCTATTTAAACATTCTTTAATTAACACTGGTGGAATATTATCAGGTCCTGCATTTTTTCTAGCATCTAACAAATTTACATGGTTTTTGATATCATTAATTTCTATGCGTATTTCAGATATATCCAGGCTAAGATTCGATGAGAATTTTGGAATTTCGTTGCTAGGTATATCCTCTTCATACACAGACTTAAAATAATCAGCAAATAGATTTGCAATGTTTTCATCATTACATCCAATTTTTCCATTGAAATTCATAGTAGTTGGAATACCCAAGTTATTATTTTTTTGAGAGTTAGTATAATTCCAAAACTGTTTTATATTTACACGAATATCAGTTTCAATTTTGTCGATGTAATTTTTATAGCACAATTTTGAGATTTTACAACACTCCTTTCTTAACAATTGAAATTCATTGTAATCACTCGACAGTCTGGACCGTTTGTTTTTTATGAGCTATTTTCTTACGATATGTTAAAGTGATCAATTCGGGACTAAACCAGTTTGGAAAATGAGAAATTCTATTATGTCGAAGGGGCACAAAATTTGCAATAGCATCATTAAGAATAGCATAAAATTTATTTACATTATCGTTAATATCTGTATTTTCCAGAAAGGACCAGTCTGTTGTATTTAAGCTATCAGAAATTTTTTTAAAATTTGCTTTAGAGAAGTTATAAGATGGCTTGATATTTTTGAGATAAGTGTTGTTAACAAAGGGAATAACTATATCCAGAGGAGGATGGTAAACGTCCACAGGTAATAGATTTTCTAAAGATTTACATACGTTAGCCGTGGGCTCACTACAAAAAACTAGATCAAGAATGCGACTATTTATATTAGCGACAGTGTTTAGTTGTGGGATTGATAAATAATTCGACATACCCAGAATCTCTCTCTCACTAAGATTGGCAGTTGACATATTAATACCAGACAATTCAGGGTCATCATGGTTCCAAGATATATTTGGCAAGTTATAGTCACCCACTAAAACAAGTTTGGCACTGGGATATTTAAACCTTAAAAATTCCACATCCTCTACATGATTCATATACAGCCGTGTATCGGAGGATGGCGGTATATATATGCATCCAATTATTAATTTGACAGCATTTTTATTTTCAAGCAACACGAATATTTGTTCAACGTCACTATTTTTGTTTTTGAGCACTTTTGACGGAATACGTTTGTGGACAGCAATCAGGACTCCGCCCCCTCTTGTATTGGAGCTGGTGTTTGGACTACGGTCAACTCGGTAGATGTGGTGATCGGGCAATCCAAGTTCCGCTGAGAAAATCGATGGTGTTAACCAGGTTTCCGTTAACATGATGACATCGTGTGAAAGAGTCGGGGCACTTATTCTGAATTCCTTTAATTTCGTTCTGATGCCTCTGACGTTCTGATAATAGATGTTACATTTATTTAGTTGGAGTTTTTTGGCAAAACATTGACGATTTTGGGGAGGTTATTTATATATTTTATTGTTAGATTTGATTCACCATTATTTTTTCTAGACTCTAGCTCGTCTCGTAGCATCATCAGGTGTTTTCTTTGTTGGCTGGTCTGATCATTTCTGGCTTTGATACCATCTTTTAATTTTTTGTTATTAATCAAAATTGTCCGAACTGAATGCTCCTCTTTGAATTCCAACTTAATTGGTCTACATTGATTTCCGACTTTCTTCGTTCCCAACCTGAATATTTTAATGTCATGAGGATTAAAGGAAATATCAATGTTTTTCAAGGCCGCGGTAACCTTATTCACGTCATCGGAAATGTTAGTTGAGGTTAGATCTGATGTGCTCTCGGGAACATTGAAAAGAATAACATTTCTTGCGCGGAGCTTCCTCTCTTCAATTTCCGTCAATAAGTCACAAATATTAGATGAAGGATTTGTGGGGTTAGCATCTGTTGGCTGAGTAACTGCTACACTTTTTAAGGCTGATAATTCGCCTTCAAGTATTCCCATACGTACAGCCATCATTCCTGTAGTTCCCAACAGTTCCGTTGTTATAGGTGTTAATTTACCCATCTGTTCCTTCGTAAACTTGTTACCGGGGTCATTAATAATTTTGATTAATGAACTTAGCAGATCTTTAGCTTTGCTCATATAGTTGAGAGAGTTTTCGTTTAAATCCATGTTTGAGTAGGTTTTGCAGATGTTTAATTTATTATTCCAAGATTTACAATAGCGCCTATTTCCCGCAATCAGTTAAGCACCATTCAAAAATGAGACACTTTGGGTCAATAGCGAGTAAATGACGACACTTTCGACCAATGGGGATAATGATGACAAATTTATTTATGCGCCTGCGCGATTGATGTGTTTATGATTTCTGAATTGTTATTTTAATATTTTTAAATCACAATACTGCACAGCACACGCTATATTTTAGAAATCTAACTGGCTCAATACTGGAAACACCAATTGATTATTATTATTTGTCACTTTATGTTGTTATTTACACGCAAATTATTATTGTTTTGGCAATTTTATGTGGAGCGTATTTCACTGTTTGTGTACTCAGCGGCGGTAGGTTTAGAATTATGCTACAATTACAAAGATCTACTACAAATTCCCATAACTCATACTACTTTTGGTCAACGAAGTTTCATATACCTTGCAACAAGACTTTACAACATTCTTCCAATTAGTATAAAAAAATGTGATACACAAAAATTTTTTAAAAAAAACATAAAAATTTGGATAAAAAATAATGATAGAGCCTTTACCGGTGCACTTACCCAAATTCGAAATTAGTAATGAACCAATCCTGCTATTATTGTACCAATGTTATTTTTATTAATGCAACATATCTATTGTGTGATTATAATCTAATATAAGTGTAGGTATGTTTCACAGTATTATAAATTGATGTAAAATTACTGCCTCAACACAGGCAAAGCCTAGTGAGGCAGGCTACGTGATACCTAAATTTATAATTATAAATCTTTATTAATTAAGTACCTACTGTTTATATGCAAATTTTTATTTTCTTTTATTTACCTTTGTACTTAAGCAACACTTAAACTATTATATGATGTACTTCTTTTTTGTAGTTATAAATCTTAAAATTTTTGTTCAATAAAGATTATTATTATTATTATTATAAAAAACACGGCCAAGGCCATTTCAAGCAACGTTTCTGAATGGTGGTCTTACACCAGGGCGATTCAGAGAGTATCCTTCACTCTGGAACGTGCCGCAAATGTACTATACATTATTTTTAATGAATTAATTGTGAAATAACACAAATAATATTATCATAAAAACAAGCTTATAGGTCCGAGTGGTTAAGGATGACAAACATCGGTCCGCAGGGATCGAAGATCGAAGCCCAAAGGTTTTGGTTGGCAAAATTTACGATGCACGAAAAATCATATTGTTAGCTCGAAAATTGTCACTAACAATTAAATAATAATAATATAATAATAAGCCTTTTAATTCTGGTCTTCGGTTAGGTATACTAAACATGTTCTTGTTTGTTTATAATAAATCCCGAAGCTCAGTTTGCCTCTTGGCATAGGCCTCCTCTAACATTTTCCGCTGGGACCTGTCATGCGCAACTCTTCTCCATTGATTTCCAGCCGTGAGTTTTAGGTCGTCTTCCCATCTTATTTGTTGACGTCCTTTACTTCTCTTGCCATCTCTTGGATACCAGTCAGTGACATTTTTACACCATTTGTCTTGTGGACCGCGGATCATGTGACCTTTCCATCTCCAATTTTGTTGGTCTATTCTGGCAATTAAATCAGCAACTTTGGTTTTCTCCCTTATTGTGCTGCATCTCACTCTGTCCTGTTTCCTTATTCCTGTCAGACTTCTCTCCATGGCTCTCTGGCAGCGTTCCATCTTGTCTCTGTGTCGTTTGGTGAGTCCCCAAGTTTCACATCCATAGGTGATGACTGGAAGTATGCATGTGTTGAAGACTTTCCTTTTTATTTGCATACTTAGCTCGTTGGATTTCAAGATTTCTTTCAAAGACCAGTATTTCTTCCATCCATTTGCTACTCTTCGCTCGATTTCTTTAGTGGTTTGATCTTTATGAGATATTATCTGTCCTAAATAGATGTAATCTGACACATATTCGAGTGGTTGATTGTCAATTAGTATAGTTACTGGTTTAGAGTTTCTAAGCAATTTTGTTTTATCTTTGTTCATGCATAGGCCGACTTTCGCGCTTTCGTCAGTTAGCGATTCTATCATTTTCTTTAGGAGTGATGGGGTTTCCTCAAATAGTACTATATCGTCTGCAAATCTTAGGTGGTTCAGTTTTACACCTTGCACGTTGATACCATATTTTTCCCAATCTAGTTTGCGGAAGATACTTTCCAGAGCAGCCGAGAACAATTTTGGTGATAAAGGGATGCACGAAAAATCATATTGTTAGCTCGAAAATTGTCACTAACAATTAAATATCTAATCCTAAATCTTAAACACGTATTAAAGCGATGCACCACGACGTGTAACATTAGAAATTGGGCCTCTTACTATAACACTTTATAAGTAGATGGCGATAAGGTTTAAATTCCCGCCTAACGTTAACTGTCTGTTTTGATATACCTAAGAAAAAAAACATCGTCAAAAGGCGTGTTTTATTTATTTTGCGAATTTTAGGCACACATATTTACATGTGTTAGGTGCGATCATTTTCTAAAGCACTTAATATTTTTTTTTACATTAACTCCACACAGGAGGCCCTGAAGAAAATAATTTCCCTCAGGGCCTATGTCATCTTTGAGGATGCTGTGTGAAGGGTCTTTTTGAGTTTTGAGGAAAGGAAGGAGTGAACATGGGTCTTGAAGAGACCCATGTTGTAGGAGGGAGGAAACACAGAGGCCGGTAAATCGTTCCACAGTCGTTTAACAGACGGATTGCAATCTTTAGAGCACAGGCGCCAGGTGGGAATGCTGTCCTTGTTCTACCGGTATTACAATGGAAAATGCTCCGAGGAACTAGCGTCGTTGATCCCCTCGGCACCGGTGCATAGTCGGGAAACACGCCAAACACGCGCCCAACATTTGTACACGGTTGACATTAGTCACATGAGAACGGGTCGTTTTTACGACTCGTTCTTGAGTTCAACAGCTCGGATGTGGAACGATTTACCGGCCTCTGTGTTTCCTCTCTCCTACAACATGGGTCTCTTCAAGACCCATGTTCACTCCTTCCTTTCCTCAAAAAGACCCTCCACACAGCATCCTCAAAGATGACATAGGCCCTGAGGGAAATTATTTTCCTCGGGGCCTCCTGTGTGGAGTTAATGTAAAAAAAAAAAAAAAAAAAGCCGAGCTGTTGAACTCAAGAACGAGTCGTAAAAACGACCCGTTCTCATGTGACTAATATCAACCGGGTACAAATGTTGGGCGCGTGTTTGGCGTGTTTCCCGGCTATGCACCGGTGCCGAGGGTATCAATGACGCTAGTTCCTCGGAGCATCTTCCATTGTAATACAAGGACAGCATTCCCACCTGACGCCTGTGCTCTAAAGATTGCAATCCGTCTTAAGATGGGATAATCTATCAAACGAACCGCCCGTTTCTGCACAGAGTCAAGGGTTTTTTTTAACAATTAACCAAATTATACAATAAAACCATAACCTATAACTATTTATAAACCTATCTGATCACAGTATTTTTTGTTGTTGTTTCTTTTATATTTATTTAATTTATGCTTTTATTATCCACTGTTATTCTTTTATCATTACTTTTTCTCTTGTTCAAAATTATTACTCATGATCAACCCTCATTTATATAAAATCCCTCTGTAAAAATATACAATAAATCTCTTCGTTTTGACGAGATCCAGTTTTCGATTAATTCATCCAAGCATCATTTGATTTGGCCTTTGTGTAGGTAGGGTTAGGTTAGGTTAGGTCAGGTTAAGTTAGTACTAGGATACGTCTGGTAAGGTTGTGTTGAATTTTCTTCAAGTTAGGCTATCTAAAACGTGATATAAAACCTCTTTTGAAATACACGATACATTATTATCAAATAGTAATTGAACAATGTTCATCTATTTTACAGGCGGTCCACGTCCCATTCCCAGAGAGCTTAGCGCCGATCGCGAAAGCTTAGGACTGTTAGATTGTTGAGTTGTTAGCTTCGAAGTAATAGCGTGTATTATATTATGATGTATTATTTGTTGAGAATTGTTAACATTCTGTGAGAGTGGATCGTTTGATCTCAGTATAATTGCACCATCATCTGCCCTTGCTCCAGACTTTCGCTAATCGACGTAATAGACCATTTTCTCGCTATGGCGTTGGTCGGTTGGAGTGATTTATGGCGTCGAGGATGAGGCTTCATTCTTCCGCGTATTTTAAGACGCCGTGTATAGGGTATGCGAAGAAAAACTTTAACATGAAAAACACCCATCTTTCATTGTAAAGCAAAAAAATACGTGTTACATTGATTTTCTGACTTGAATTTCAACTTCAGAAGTAAACTATTTTTATAATTCTGAAGTTTGCTTCTAAAAGGGCCAAAGTCAGTTTTTGAAATTTATTTACAGTACAGGCCACGGTACTTTTAAATCTTTCTCTCTCCGATGGTGCTAAGTATCGAGCCTTGGCCACCCGCAACATTCGCCTATAACTCCTCCTGTCCTCAGAGGATGACTTCCAGTGTGTTACCTGGAGAAGCTGTGCTGCATTGCGTCTTATTTCGTCTTCCCACTTCAGTCTGGGTCTACCCACTTTTCTCTTTCCACCTGGGTGTCCAGTCAAAATTCTTTTTGGGACGCGTGTATCCGGCATTCTCTGTACATGCCCAGCCCATCTTAACCTGAGGAGTCTCATATGGGTTGAGATGCTAAAGGCCTGATATACATATATCATACAGTATTTTTAAATACTAAGAACAAATATGTATTTTTTAAAGAAAGAATTTATTTAAAGAAACCAATACAAAACATTAAACAGTGTATGCTAAAATTCTTCGAGTAAAGTAAAATTTACAATGAGACTATAGAAAACAAAAACTGATAACTCTCTAAAAAATATGTGAAATGCTTTTTTGTAAGCTCTTTTGGTACTTTTTTACATTAACGAGTCGTACTTGACTTATTAACTACACAAAGGAGGACTTGAGGGAAAAAATCCCTCATTACTGTGAGGACGGTCTTTTTAATAAATATATAATATAACAAATTTTTTGGTATTTTGCCTCGATCTTCAAATTAAAAAGAATTATATAAAGCTAATTTAATAAACAAAAATTCTAACAAAACAAAAAACGACTTCAAAAAATGCACTAAAAAGTAAAAAAATAATTTCTTACGATTGTTATTTTTGGAGTCAGTGTCAGCCAAGTAACTACATATAAAGGTAGTTATAAAATCTATTTAGAAATATGATTTATCATTGACTTATTTATATTTTAATTGACAGTTGTTGATATTATCTTATTCTACAATTAAAAAAAGTTTACAAAGCTTTTAACCACGAATTTTCAGTATCAAAACTAGAAATGATTAAAGAGTTAATCCTAGTAAACTATATTTATTTAAGCTTTGAAACAATCACTAACTTCTATCACACTCTGTACTTCGTTCCGAACTGTAGAATCTCCCAGAACGTCTTGAACCTTATAAAGTGACGTCTTAATACACAGTTATCGAAGGGATCGATTGGGAGATGGGCTAGGGGAAGGGCAGGGATGGAGAAAGAGGTTGTTTTCGCCGTTAAGGGATGCTGCGAGCAGAATTGAATATCCAAAATCAAAACCATCCCCTCGAAGGTGTTTTTATAAAAGTCACGTATTTTTCAAAAGGGTGCTAAGTTTGACAAATAAAGATAGAGAAGGAAGTGAATTATGCAGCGGATGTACTTGAACCCGGGAGGGTGGGGGAGGGTGGAGCAGGGTGGGGGAGGGTGGGAGAGGGTCGGGGATGATTTATAGAGCCTAATGAATAAGGAGATAATAATATTTGATGATTTCATCAAAATTCAGAGGAAAATCTGAAAAAATATGTAAAGAAAATCTTTTTTTTATCTACATTTGCACAGGAGGTCCCGAGGAAAATAATTTCCCTTGTGGCCTATGTCATATTTGGGGATGCTGTGTGGAGGGTCTATTAAAGGAAATAAAGGAGACGAGATTCTAGGAAGGAAACAGGTATGAGGGGTGGCTAGGAATCTGGGGTTCAATGTGTTCAGGAGTGACGGACGTATGAATTCATTCCTCCTGCAGCGGTGCAAGGTCAAAACGTCTCCCAGTGACTCCACCATCCGCCAAACAAACCTCACCTCATAATCCCGGGTACCTTTGCTAATTCAACAAACGCTGCGAACCATTTTGGTGACCTATGGCAGATGAATTATTGAGATAATCAAAAAATCTCTTGATGATTTACTTTGAACCCCGGAGGGTTGCTGATGATTATTGAGCCAAATGAATGAGGAAGTTCAACTATTGATTTATTATAAGACAGATTTATTATCGATTTACAATATGTACAAGATTTCTTATTTTAAAACATTTCTCGGCCCCATTCTTTTCTTAATATTCATAAATGATATCATAAGCTGTTTCAACGATGTAGAAGTTCTGCTTTTTGTCGATGACATCAAATTAAACAAAGAAATATCCAATATAGGTGACTGTTTAATCCTACAGTCAAACATCGACAAATTACAAAATTGGTGGGTCACAAATAACTTATTCCTCAATATCGATAAATGTAATACACTAACGTTTTGTCGAACAAAGACCCCGCTATCTTTCAAATATACAATAGATAACAAAATTTTAGAAAAAGTCAATGAAATTAGAGATCTTGGAGTTGTGTTTGACACGCAATTAAATTTTATAAATCACATACAACAAATAACCAACAAAGGCATGAAAACACTAGGATTTATAATTAGAACAATCAAAGACTTTAACTCGTTGGAAGTTATAAAAATCGTATATTTGTCACTCGTACGCAGCTTGTTGGAATACAATTCCATAGTATGGTCCCCATATTATCAAATCCATATAAAAAATATCGAAAGAGTGCAGCACAAAATTTTTAAGATTTATTAACTTCAAGTTACACATACCTATTCAACAAATTAACTACACACCCTTACTAAATACACTTAAATTGCATTCCCTAGAAAACAGAAGAAAAATAAATGACCTAACTTTTTTGTTTAAAATTATTCATTCTGAATTAGATTGTTGCGAACTCCTGCATCTCATCGATTTCAGGGTACCCAATCGAGCAACAAGGCAAAACGTATTATTCTGCAACAATAATTCTGGGACGAACTACCACATACATGCACCTATTTCTCGACTTCACACATTAGGAAACAAATTCACCTCTAATATCGATGTATTTAACACAAGTTTACCATTATTTAAGAAATACCTGAACGATACTTTTATGTCGAATATTTTGATATTTAAGGAGCATCACATAGGGGCTAATGCATTTATTCGTATATTTCTATATTAATCCACAATGTAAAAACTTGTTACCGTTTTATTTTTATGTATCTTGCATTTTGTCATGTATTTACAACTTAATACTTAGAAACTTTCTCTTTTATTGTAATGTATTATCTTTCCTTAATTTATACGTATACTCTTTATGACGTGTACTAGTTATTTTTTATAGTTTATCTTTTGTTTTTAAAAACCTGTCTCTGTATTATAAACATGTTATGTAAAAGCCCACAACAGGGCGTTGAAAATCAATAAATAAAAAATAAATAAAATAAAATCACAAGTTGTGAAGATACTCGTATGTTTCCAAAAACGTTTGAAGTTTATTTAAATATATCTGCTGATTAAAATATTTATTTTAATGAAAACTGATTTTAACTGTTTCTCTTTTCATGCTATGTTGTGCTAGAACGTATGTTATGCCGTGTGGAATCTTGAACAAATCATGGTGTCGTCATCTAGCATCCCATCCAATATTTTTTTAACTTCACAAACGATTCCCTGAAGAATACAATTTCATAATTTCCCTCGGAGCCTATGTCATTTTTGGGGATGCTGTGTGAAGGATCTTTTTGTATCTTTGGAAAGGAAGGAGTAACTGGGGACCCCTGACAGTAGACATTTGACACCGATGAGTTCAATGGGTGCGCGTTTGACGTAGTTTCTGACTGAGCGTCTTCCGTTGTAATACCAGTACAACAAGGACAGCATTCTAAAGATTGCAGTCCGTTTGTTAAGATAGGAGAATCTATCAAAAAGACCACACAATTATGCATATGGTTGGGCGTTTTTTTTAGGTAATGTGGGGCTCCAGATCAGAGATGGCTGTCAAATTCAACCGCGGTGCCTACCCCCTTGGAAAAACGGAATCGGACGTTAATAATAACATTGCGTTAGTACGGTTGAAATTTAAGAACCCGACTTCGAATACATCTATGACGCCGCCCCTTCTGCAAAATTATCTTCGTGCTTGAAGTTTGTTAAAAAGCTACTTTTGTAATAGAACAGAATTCAAGCAAGTAGCCAATAATGCCAAAAGATGGCGCCACTTACGTTAACAGCTAGTGCAAGGAACGTCGGCTGGCAGGCATACGTACCATTGGATTTGTAATTTCGTGAATCTCTCCGGGTATGCAGAGATTGATGATAGTATATTATTATTATTGGCAGTTGCAGTTGTGAATAATATAACCACGCATCTGTATTTGTCCCGGTGACTAGCTATTACTGGATCCGAGGAACTGGCTATTTTCGGAACCAGTTTCTATTGGATTTATAAAATGGTCACCCACGCTTAAACTGGGTGAAGCCGTACGAAAAGCCGCCCGCAGGGCCTAGCATCAAAAACCTGCGAAACGGATTTTTAACTACTAGTAATGATTAGTTAGTTAATTAAAAACGTAAATCAAACTTCAGCTAATACCATTAATTATCCACGAAAGCATTTTGCGTTCACTAAATCATGAAAGATTTGTATACATTGTTGTTAGACTTGTTTTCTTTAGTCAGAGTTGGCTGCATTTAAGTCGTCGTTTGGCGTTTATTTAACCAGTAAAGTGCATTTATGTCGTTGGTTGCATTATTTCTTTTTGTCATTCTAGCCAGTTTAGTAAATATTGTGGCCCGCCTTTGTCGAGTAAACCGAGAGCCACGTTCTCCCCACTGTGCTATGCCGTACCATACTGCGCTCCGTGTTTGTTAAGTTAAATGAGGCATGGTGCACACTGCACGTTGAACTGAACAAACCTGTGATATTACACCTACTAGATATACTTATCTGTGTCAGTTTATATTAATTTATCTTAATAATTGACTAATTGTAAATTGTCTGTAAATTTATTTATACGCTTTGTTTCCGTTTCATGATAATGATTAATGGTTCATTAAACATTATTATCATTTTTTAATTTTTTTTTTTTAATATGTTTATTCAGTTTTAATTTTACAATATTTTATTTTACAAATCTTACGAAACTGATCAATCAGCTTGATTGTAAGAAATCTCTCATTTTTTTCTAATTATTAAATACAATACACTTTTTAGTTTTACATATTAAATACTAAATATAATGATAACAAATATTATAATCAATAATTATCAGCCTGAAACACTCATCTACATTGAAAAAATCTTCCGAGAAAAGATACTGGCCGCCAACGGGAATTGAACCCGTGACCATCTGATTGCCGGTCAGCAGCTCTGACCACTGAGCTATGGCGGCTTATCAAATACCCGCCAAATAATTCAATATATGTAAATATAATACTTAATACTAAAATACTAATTATTACGACAAACTAATTATTATTATAATATTTATGAATTGCGTTGTAGTAAAAATATTTTACACAGTTCAAACATACGGTGAGAAAAAAAAATAAAAAGGAACTATATTATTTGATTTTATGTTCTACGGAGGTAGAAAGATTTAACTTTTGTTTTGATTTTTGAATAAGATGTCTCATTTTTGATATTTTCAGGTAATGCGTTAAATATTTCCGGAATTTTATGCCTTTTTGTTCTATCTCCGTACACATTTTGAGATTAATTGATAATAAACATTTGTGCTTCTCTATGCCTAGTAGGGTAGTTGTGGTTTACCGGTTTTTTTTAATTCTGTATTCCAGAATTCATCTAGCGTTAATTGGTAATTTACCTTACTGTGTATAGATAGGACATTACACAAGGAGAACATTTTTTTATAATCACTTTCACATAAGTTGACTTTTTTTTTGCCTGATATCAATTTTAGGAAACGGATTTGTAATTGTTCTATCTTATTTAAGTATGTTTTGTACGTTAATCCGTAACTATTTATTCCGTATCCTATAATTGATTCTGCTAATGCGTTGTATATACAGTTTAATATTTTTTTATTAACAAAATTTTTTAGGTGGTAAAATGTTCCTAATATGGATCTTAATCTATTACATACATTTTCAATATGATTTGACCAGTTAAAGTTGACATCTATTTTAAGTTTAAATAATATAGTACCTTCTCGACTGAAGAAAGTTTGAAGAAAGAGTTGTCATTGAGATAGTGACGTTTCTCTGTAAAAATTGTAAAATTCATGTGCAAGGCGATGTTCCGAGAGACTCCTTCTGTAGAGGTCAAAAGGTCACCCTCAATCAGTTTTGCCAGATCAAACCTGCCACGCAGCTGGTGGGCAGAAGCATTCACCTCCAAGGCCGGACAAACCTCACCTTAGGAACCCGGGCACCCCTGTTAAGTTATCAAACGTACTGAACCTCATGTATACAGTTAAAAGTGACCGAATTGGAAATAGGTTCCATAGCTCAATCGGTAGAGCACTTGCCATGTAAGCATAGGAACCTGGGTTCGAGTCCCAGTCGAACCAATATCTTTTTCTGATTTTTCTGTCTCCAGATTTTGATTGAGTTTCGCTAATATTGTCTTTATTTAATTAAATATTATAATTTGAGATTTTACTCATAAAGTTAAAAATCAAAATTGAAAAAAAGAACAATTATGTCTTCAACTTACTATATACATAATAAATTATAATAATTTTGATTGTTAGATGGATGACCCAAAACACAAAAAATATGAAGATTTTTACAAGAAAAGAAAAATCTTGGTTCATGTTAAGCATATTATCCTCTGTAATGTGACATTATAATTTAGAATAAAAATAAACACCACTTTTATTCTAATACAACTTTATCAATTTATATCTTCATTGTTCAGAACGTTTACCTTAGGGCATCCTACAAGGTACATCTTTAAGGTCACTTTTGTTGTTAGAAGAGCCACTCTGTATCAACGGACACGGATATGTATTATGGATGTAGGTGAGTACAAAACCAGCACAACAGACTGCTTGGTGGAGCCAACTTATTTATCTGATTGTTGGTTGGAATTTGCAATTTATCGACTATTAAAAGCAATCGCGAATTAAATAACTCGGAATGGTGAACATTATTACTATCACTCTAATGTCGCCCCGATCTAAGACCATCATGTGGGAAGCGATTTGTAGCCAAATGATCTTTGTTTTTGGATTTTGAATAGGAATGTAGAGGTTTCCTCTCTGTTATTTTTGCTTATAATGTGAATTCCGCACATTGGACGCTTTTATAATTACCGTGACGATTCACGGTTACGGTACCGTGTAAAAAAAGACAATAAACATACGTTAAAATAATAATAGCCTTTATTCAGACAGTAAATTACATTACATTATTTATAACACTTATCATGCATCGACTCCCTGTCTGTATATCACTAGTTGACAAAGGCCTCCTCCAACTGTCGCCATTTTTTCTCTATCATTAGCTACTCTTGTCCATGTACCACCTGCTATGGCTTTGATGTCGTCAACCCACAAACATACGTTACTTATCATTAAATAATAATGGTGAGACACAAAACGTTTCTCCAAAGAACTACTTTTTTGCGACGGGAATTGCGTTTCATTTTCTTTATACGTGTGAGTGATAAATATGTTAATGATTGTACGTTTCCTTTGGGGGGTGCAGACTGTTTTATTTATTTATAATTCTGTTTGTATTATTCTTCATATAGCGTGTAAGAAAGAGCTGCATCATTTTGATTAAGAACAAAATCAAAACCATCAGCGCATTGACAATTGAAGTTTTTGAATTTTTTGAATTTACTCACACCTCAATATTATCCTTTTAACTATATTCCATACTTTAGTAATATTGGTAGTGGTCTACGGAGACGTCACGGTGCAGCGTGTAATGAGATTTTTTTCCTTTGGAGGAAACGGACTTGTGTATCCCATCTTTTGAAAAAGCTGCAGCCTTATATATATAAGAAACGTATATTTGTTATAACCGTGAATTGTCGCAGTAATTATAAAAGCATCCATTGTAAAGAATGACATCCATCAAAATATTTTTCGAATGGTTTTATTATTTTTCTCAGTGTTCATTTAGTTATTTGAAATTATTTGCTATATAAAAATTGATGTAGTTACTATCAGAATACCTCCGGTGAAACACTACCATTCGGAATCGAAACATTACGCGCTGTTTAAAAGCCTTTAAACTTGTTTTGTCACCAGAACCGAATTAAAAGGGCTATTTAAAGCATTCAATTTATTTTGAGTAACAAAGTCTCGACATAAGAACTGATAGAGGGAGCCATCTGATCGTTAAAAGTGTTCAAAATTGTGTCATATTTTAAAAGTGGTGTCATATTTTGTTTATATTTCTTCGAATTTGTTTTAAAATAATATTATTTTCTCCGGTCACACCCATGGAGCACGAAAATCCTACAACTGACCATACCCACCACTATAGAAAGAAGGATGACACAAGATATGTGATGTGGGCGTATTGTGATCCAAAAGACTAGGCAATCAGGCTTTAAATTTTCAATACAAAACTTTGTTATTAAGTTTTCAAGTCACTCCAGTAGAAAAAACACTCCGGATAGTATTTTGATTTGTATTCACAACACAGTATTTACATGATGATATCAATTTTTAATTTATATCCAGTTAAACACCGGCTCGGTCTCCTAGTATTTCTAACGGAACTGCTATTCCCGCTTTTGAATTAGTCTAAAGAAATATTTATGAAATCCCGTTGTATTTATAAGGCGAAGGGTTTAAAAAAACTAATACCACAATAAACCAACTGACAAATAGATCCCATAATATCACTCTTTATTACCGAATGATGATCATGGTAAGTATGGTCCTGTATTCATTCATTTTTAGGCAGCATCGCCTTCATTGGTCAAAAAATTGTACATATATTTTCGTATCGGTGATAAATGAACCGGTCTATGCAATTTTTAGCCATACGTTGTTTTTAATTGTTTGCCTAGCTTGTAGTCTTTCTAGATTTTAGGCATGTATGGTAAGTTTGTACAGCGCCCTTGAGGTGATTTTTCACAGAAACGGCGCTATAATTATTATTATCATGTAGAGAATTAACTTAAATGACAGCAGGGTTTAGTCAAGCTCCGAACCTAATGCCTGTGAGTATTTATCCCACAGTGGGCAGTGGTAGTTTAATTTTAAGGATATTGCTTCTTAAACAATTGTGGAAGTTAAATGGGTTTTTTATTTTATTTTTTTACTTTAACTCCGCACAGGAGGCCCTGAGGAAAATAGGCCCTGAGGGTTGGCGATATACCACATCAGTCATGTGTAAAAGAGACAGAGCGTGATAAATAAGCTATCATCATAGAATAAATAATAACACAAGGAATGCCATACGGGCGTGATTCGTGATGCAAAAGTCTAATGATTTTCCGCTTAAATTTGTTATGCAGAGCTTGTAGCACCATAATTATGAAATTCAAATGGGATGGCGATATATGACGTAAGACAAGTGTAGGAGAGATAAAGCACGTGCTAAGAGGTACTAAATCAGTGCCGAATTTGGTCTCCATCCAAATCTACATAGAAGGCATTTCTAGTGTGTGTTTTATATTCAGTGTTCACCGCATTTCTATATCCCTTTCATTATTTCATTACAAACTTGTCATTAGTTAAAAATTCCAACCCTTTCGCACCCTCGCGCCCTCTGTGAAACCTCTTTCTGACCTCTGAATCCCGCAGAAGAAAAATTATGACGTGAAATTTCTCGCAGAATAAACCGCGCAGAGAAGCTGGGAGGTTTATCATGCTTATAGAGCCTACTTGTTCATTTTAAGGGGAACTCACAACGGACACATTGGTTCGTATATCATCTTTTAGGGAGCCACCTATAGAAATATTTAATGCCCCGGCGCTCGAGTCTGGCAGAATTTGGCGTAGAGATTTTTTTTTTGGTGCGTGAAAGTTATTAATGAAGTTTTTACAAGTTTAGGAAATGAAAATTACGCCTGAGATAATGCGCAAGTTGAGATTTACGATCGTAATTTTGTTAGTGATGTTTTAGTTTGAATGATTCGTTCGTTTTGAATGAATATTTCTAAGATAGCACTTGCATTGAACTTACCTACAGACGAAAATAATTTTTGCAACTCCACACAGCATCCCCAAAGATAACACACCCCCTCAAGGAAATTATTTTCATCAGGGTTTCCTGTGTAGTAGTGTAAAAAAATCAAGTGCAGAACACACGCAGTAGAAGTGAAGCCTTCAACTACACAAACTCAACCAATAGGAGCCTTGAAAAATGAGTTCATAATCAAAGCGACCAACGCGATAAGGTTTTATTCTCTCTCATTCTCTCGCAGGCTGAATCCTATAGATGTACATATGTGTTTGTCTCTTTTTAGTGTTGTTTCTGTTTCATCGGGTTTCAAACACAACGGTGCTTAAGAAGTTTCACTTCAAAAAATAAAAAATACATGTCTGTCCAAATCGTTCGTTAAGGATGATATTATTCGACCCTACCGATTAAAAATATATTTCATCGTTGGTTGCACTCATTTTAACTGATACGAATCTATTCATTAAATCAAAACCGTGATTTACAAGCAATTTTATGTCTTAGAAAAAGATGAATTAATTAATTATAGTGAATAATGTTTGAGTTTTAAGCATTCTGTCTAGTCAATGTTTCGGGCAACATTACAGGGCTCATCATCAGGGCAGTGACACTGAAACTCTATCCGAATCGTTAAAAGAAGAAGAAATCGCAACACGGCATAATAACCCAAAAAAATAATCATGATAATATTTTGGCCGAGAAAATATCAAATCATATCTAAATTATGTAATTTTTTCTATTAAACTCACTTCAAATATTTACCGGATAAAAAGTAAAGTGAATCGATTCAAATAGAACGAATCACATTAAGTATCAAATGAACGAATCTTATTGAATTTTCAAACTTAACACCACTACTCCTTACACCTAGATGATGTTGAAGACAAATGGTCAGATGGGATTATTCGAGGATTTTTCACACTTTTTGTGGATATTTTTTTTTAATACGCGCAAAGCGTTGAACTGTTAAAGTGCCTCCGGAGCAGTTTTTTGCGGGTCGGCCGCAATGACAGCGGAGTCAAATTAATAATTTAATAAAAAAAAATTGTTGAATTCTTCCGTAGGTGTTCTTCAGAGGCACTTTTTAACATTAGTTCCACAGGAGGTCTGAGGAAAATAATATCCCTGAGGGCCTGTGTCATATTTGAAAATGCTGTGTGCAGGGTTTTTTTAAGGAAAAGGAAAAGGAGGATAGGTTATATCTGGGAGGGAAAAAGTTTTGAAGAGTGTGCAAAATTTCTACGGGTCATTGTGTCCAGGAGGGACGGTCGTTTGAACAGATGTCAGTTATTTATTTTATTATTATTTTTATAAAATTTCATTAAAATTAAATTTAAAAATGTTGTTATCAAGTTTTTTATTTTTATTTTTTATTTTAGCGACTATATAAAATAATTGTTACTTACAAAATATAATGGTGAAATTAAGTATAAAATATTGTATTTCTTAGTCCTCTTCACTAGGGGGTCCTGTGCCGAGGCGGACTAAAGTTGTTTAAATATGGTTTATTTGTCTTCTATGTCGTTTTTAGTGTCTTCATTAGGGTTTTTTCGTTGACCTCTTTTAGCCATATTTTTATTCTTGATTTGTATTCATTAGGATTTTTTATTAGTTTTATGTCTTGGGGAAGGTTGTTATGGAGTTTTGTTGCAAAGTATGTATAGTTTCTTTGACCGAATGTGGTTTTATAACTTGGAATATTTTTTATATCGTTTTTATTCGATCTAGTGTTATGCATACATGGTCTAGTAGAGGATTCATTATTTTTGAAAAGCCTCAATAATATATTTTTGGCATATATTTGCTGTATATTTGGTACGTCGAAGCTATTGAAAATTTCAATTGCAAGCGTTCAAATTGGTACTTTCAATATGGTCTTTATGATTCCTTTTTGAATCGTATTCAGGTTGTGGAGGTACGTATGTGTAGCAGATCCCCATCCTATGAGTTATGCAAATATATTAAGTATGTATTTTTTTACAGCTGTTTCGACTAACAAGTTCATTTTCAAACTGTCAGACAGTTTAAAAATGACCTTGTAAGTCAAAACAGCTGTTTCAAAAATGCATACTATAATACTTGCCGAACCTGATAATAACATTAGTAAATTTATTTTTAATTAGATTTAAAAAAATTAAATGGAGTTCTACGAATTAAATCCAAAAACCATTAATAGATGTCAGTTAAGTAGTGCCTACCTTAGAAGGTACCGAGGATGGTCGTTCGTCATTCGGGTCTGATGCACGAACAGATACAGAAATAGCCGATGATACACAATAGACAACTGATCTCCATCAGTGTCGGGTTCTCGGACTTCAAAAATAACATCCAAATAGGACGGACGTCTGATTCAGTTAAATATTTATCGTCAACATCACGATAACGTAAATAAAGGAACTCATAATCTCGTGCTTTCATATAAGTGATTATGTACTTATCATGAAAAATAATAATGTCGTGATACTTTTATCTTAGAACTAAGAAAAATTAGACGAAATATTAGGAATGTTAGATATTTTTCTCATAAACTGTTACCATAACCATAGCATATGAGAAATAAGCCCAAATTTACGTAGCTACAGGGTGTTTTATTCTCAGAATGAATACCTATATGGCCAAAGCAGACACGCAACTTTTCGCGAACTTTCAACATGTTCAGCAAACTCCCCTAATAATTATTAATGTAGGAACCCACTCGCTGTCTTATTAAACTCCCGAACATTTCTCCGCTAAGGATTTGAGAAATTTGAAAACGCTGTAATTTCGGTTTTTGGAAGCCCAAGAAACGCAATTATTTATCGACACTTCAAAGTAATTCAAATAATTTATGTTTTCTGATGCAAAGTGTTACGAGGAAGAAACTGAGAACTTTAAGTAAAATAAAGTATTTTTCTTAGATTTTGTGAGGAATCTGAAAGTACGCACTAAGGTGATCAATCGATTTTTTTTTACATTAAGGGCCTTTGCTCATGGAAAAACTGAAAACTGGTTGGCAACTCAGTTCAAGGTACAACTCAATATATCAGCATCCTGAACAAAATCGATACTCTTCTTATCTAATATATCGAAAAACACTCTAAAATTTAACAGTTCGTGAGCCGCTACCTTGGCAACCTGCCTGACCAGCACTGATAGACACCAACCAGGCTTCGCTTGAAGTTGAATTTAAAAGACAAGTGGTCTTTAACAAGTTGCCTGTGTGCGGACCGCCAATGAAATTCACAAGTTCCTTTCCTGTGGACAGCAATTTTTTTTTCAGTTTCTCCATGTGTGGATGGCCTTACCCCACACATGAGGTCCTTAGAAAAATAATTTTCCTCAGCTGTTTTGAGAGTCATTTTAAGGAAAGGAAGGATAGAAAGTTCTGGGATAAAAGTATAAGGGGTAGGTAGGTAGGTGTGTCCAGGAGTGACAGAAGAATGCTTCTATCTCTCCCGCTGCGGTACAAGGCGATGAGTCGAAAGAGACCAGCTGGAGTGGTGAAAATGTCTCCCTAAACCAGTATCTTCCGATCTGGGCCCCATGCAGTAGGTGGGCAAACGCATCTTCCGCCAAGACCCAGGCTAAGCTTAACTCATGAACCCAGGCACCCTTACTCAAATCGCCAAATGAACCATTTGGGGTGACCCATGGCAGAGGTGTTGGTTTTATCCATTACATGGTTCCCGGAGCGTTGATACCCAAATCTGCCACCCAAGTTGAAATTTTGTTGAAGTTTTTTTTTTAATTATATATTGCTCGTACCGTTATTTACATATTTCTATTTAAACATATCTGTTAATTTAATCAATTGATCTAATTGTCAATTTATCATCATCAACGTGTACGCTGTTTGAATAATATGCACAATTTTATTACATAAAATGATAACAATGTGTACCTGATGAAAGACTATATAAGTAAGTACTTTAGCAAGTTTAAATGTTAATAAAATTACAAATAAATAATCACACCAACAGTTTAATAGATATAGGTAGGTACGTGAGGTATTACAAAATTATAAGTCGTAATGTGAATTCCAATTAGAAATACGAGGGCTTCAGTAGGGCACCAATGTAAATCATCTGTGTCTAATAGCCATTTCCTAAGATTCTATTTGACTTTAGCAGTTTAATTTCTTATTTTTGTTAATTGTCATTGGTAGTTAATTAAATATTTTGGGTACAAAAAAGTTTAGGGTTCTTTCACCGTATTTATTGGTACATCTCGGGAACAACAATCTCTAATTTTGAGTGAATCATGTATTATTTTTATGTTATACTAGCTGACCCGACGAACTTCGTACCGCCTCAGAATCAATAACTGTTGAATTAAATTCAGTTTTTTATTAAGTTAATAATTACACAATGAAGCAATCATCAACGTGTTTTGTTTTTGTCAGTATCAGAGATGGTATTGTGTACGGATTTATATTTTTTGTGATTTTCTTTTTTTTCCACTTACTTACGGGAATTCGGGAGTCGGGTGTGGGTGCCGCCGCCCCGGGAACCATTTATTGGATAACCAACACCTCTGTAATTCGTCACCCATAGGTCACCCTAAGTTGTTCGCTACTTTTGGCGATTTAGCAGGGGTGCCCGGGTTCATAGGGTGACGTTTGTCCGGGTCTTTTGATCTTTCCATCAGGACTCTCTCGACCCATCGCCTTGCACTGCAGTTGGAGGGAATGATTCATACGTCCGTCACTCCCGGATGCACTGACCCCAGATTCCTACCCACCCCTCATACCTTTTTCCTTCCCAGACCTCCTATCCTCCCCTTCCTTAAAAAGACCCTCCACACAGCATCCCCTAGAGGAAAATAATTTTCTTCGGGGCCTCACATGTGAGCTGATATAAAAAAAAATTGCTTTTCATTTTCTTTATATGTGTGAGGGATTTTTATTATAATTATTGTATCTTTCCTTTGGATGGGTGGAGACATACGTTCATCGTTTGTCTCATTTTCGACTATTGACAAAGTGTATAAGAAATAGAGGCAGCATTATATGCTTGAAAGAATAAAAGAAAAACAATCGCATTGACATTTGACGTTTTTGAATTTTTGGAACTCACTCACTACTCAATATTATAGGTACTTATCACAAAATGCCCGCAGCTCTTTCAAATATGAGAATTCGTTCCATAAAAAATGTATGGGGAAAAGAATTTTCTTAATAACTATATTTTTCGTTAATTTTTGTGATGTTTTAATAGTTATTATCCTTTCCGGGGCGGAGACAAATCCAACAAATCAAAGATCATCAAAATCGGCCCAGCCGTTCTCGAGTTATAAATAGTGTAACTAACCCGACTTTGTTTTATATATTAAGATTCTTTCCCTTTAATATAAGGATTTATATTATTACAGGCTGGCTTACAATATAACAAAATAATAATCATTTAACAAGTAAAATATTCATATATTTGCATATTAATTTCATGTCACTTTTGTGTACTACGGTATATTTATGGATTAACAATTTTGTAATGTTTGGATCTAACTTACATTAGTTTTAAAACAATGTCCCCAAGAAGTAATTCCATAAGGGATAGTGGATTCAGCCAGAAATAAGTAGATTTTTTTAAATTGCAAGGCAAGACATATTATATTTTATAAATCCTACCCACAGTAACCCGTAGACGTTTTAAAACATTAGTAATATGTAAATCCCATTTAACACAACCAATGTTGGCTAAAGAAGGACTCTAAATATACATAACAAAGGTGACCAGAATTGTATCTCAACGCGATAAATGTGGAACTTTTTAAATAATAACGACTTCAAAAATCACATCCGAATGAAATAATATCTAAAGATACTCTTCGTATAACATAATTTTGTATCTTTTCTTTGAAGTTTGTTTTCTCAACTTCTAACAGGCGAAATTCTTTTGAAAATCGTTTGTATGTTTTCACGGAGCAATTTTCTAAGAGATAATCCACTTTCATAATTTGAGAACATTTCCTCGTGTTCCCTTATCGTTTGATACTCGTGTCTTTGAACTAGGGGACGATAAAAGTTTTGATAAATTAATGATTATGCATTGATATTGGAAAATACAACCTGGCGTGGAAACCTTAAAGAGAAACGAAAGAGAGAGGGGAACAAATTGAAGAATTTCAGAGAGGGAATCGAACTCATTGAGTTTGTAAATGTGTGTCCCATGTTTACCAATCTCATCTAAAAAGTACTTATAAAAATAACATCAAAATAATTCAAACCCATTTTTGCCGGTAATTCAGTATCTATCTATATAAATAAAAATCAAAAAAATGTTTGTATGTATGTATATCCGCTATGCGTTGCCAAACCATTCTTACGATTGGAATGAAACTTTAAGGATATGATTTGCGCATGCCAGCAGTAGTTTCTAAATATAATAGTGAGCTAGCGTCATAAAATAATGCGTTGCTAAACCATTCATCCAATTGCGATGAAACTTTGGGGATTTAATGTGCACATGCCAGCAAATAGGGTCCCAGTGTAAACTCAACAGAAAAGTATAATTCCTTTAAATTTTTTTATCTTATTTTTTTCCGATTAGTGTACAAGAGTCCCAAATGCCTGGAGACAATGGGACTATGGCATTTTTGACTTGGGGAATATTGTGAGACTGAAGAAATTTGACGACCTCCGTGGTCGAATTGTAGTGTAAGATCTCAGGTTCAAATATATTTTATTTGATAAAGTTGTAGTATTTCACAATAATTAATTCATTAAAAAAATAAATAGTGTATTTACAGCATGTTCCAGAGTGGAAGATAGACTCATTGGAGGTTGCTCAACCACTTTCCCACGGTGTTCTAAGGAAACAGATGGTTTCCTCCTTCACCGTACACCTCAGGACTCTAATTTTGTTTTATAAAGAAGCTACTTTTTTATTTAAAATGATTCTAGACCTCCAATGTCTGGGCATATATTGTTAGCAGGCAGTATGCGAGTGCGTACATGTTGTTAGTTATTTATTTCACAGTATCACGTCTCATCTCCGCCACTTGATGTAGCTGAAATAAAAGTTTATTATTATGTAGGAAGAAAAGTTAATAGAATAAAGAAAAAAAATCATATTAGATGAGATTGTTTGACTTAACCAAAGCAGCTGAGCTGCAGTCGTCCGGCGGTCCCGCCAAGAATAAGCGGAGCCTTCAGTCCAGTTGCAAGCGAGACTAGGTGTCCGCGCCCCTAAGCCGGCTTCCCGGTAGGCCCTCGAAGAAAGTGTTGGAATTAAGGGGGAAATACCGAAAGACACTAAGGATAAAAGTGAGCATCGGGTCACCGGAGGCATGGGGGAAGGGCACTGGTCTGCTACGGTTGGTCTTCAGGCCCGGTCATGGCGACGGGGGAGGCGCGGGCGGGTTATACAGCGGCTACATTGGGAGTCATCTCCTCGGTTGTTGCACGGACATAGGTCTAGTCCATCTCCTTGATGGGGTGTATTAGACCTATGTCCGAGATAGACTCAGTATCGCCCCGGTGAAAGACCACCATTCAGAATCGTAACGTTGCATGAAATGGCCTTAGCTGTGTTTGATGTCCAGATTTGAATAGCCAGGTACTTCTCCAACTTCCTCTTCTTCATATCCTCCGGCATAGTCCAGCGGTAAGGCCAAGAGTCAGAATAGTAGAAGAACATGTATTAGACGATGTATGAATAAGAACAAGGCAAGGATTGTCTGCCAATACCGATTTGTTTGGCGGTCCGTCCTCTCTGCCTATCCCTGCGTGTTGGTTAGTTAGTTACATTTTTTATTACCACTTATCATCTATTTACCTGTTAACTGTTTGTACGAGCTTATAAAATATAATCAATAAACTTTTCCTGGTAATTTTATACATCAAGACAAATATTAAGATAGAATCTAAACCATTGGTATTATCGAAGTTTTCTAAGAACCCGGGTAAAGTGCTACGAACTTGGGTCGTATTTCTGTTTACAGGTGGTCTTTGAAATTTAACAGATCATTTTACAGACCCCAAGTAGCAAGTTTGTTCCTGGTGGCCTCAGGCACGTTACATCAAAGAGCCCTGTGGTTTTATTAAAAAGATGTATGTAGCACCTAGTTACGTTTGTGAAAAGTGTCGGTTTCAGCAGAATGGTTTCCTGGGCCAAATCTCTACATAATATGTAAATACACAAATTATATACCTAAACCTTCCTTATAAATCAATCTATTGAGGAAAACCGAATGAAAATTCGTTCAGTAGTTTTTGAGATTATCGCGAAGAGACAGACAGCCGCGGCGGAGGACTTTAATTTATAATAATATATTATTATTATTATTTATAATAATAATATATTATATTATTATCTGTCTGCGTCTGTCTGTCTCTTCGTGATAACCTCAAAAACTACTGAACGGATTGTCATGCGGTTTTCACCAATAGATAGAGTGATTCATGAGGAAGGTGTAGGTATATAATTTGTCAATGTTTTGTGTAAATCTCTGAAAAATTAAATTAAGGAGGAAATCCATAATTGTTTTTTTTTTTGGCATTAATACCATGCACAAACTGAAATAAATGTAAACTGTTGATTTCCTGAAAATTAATAAATAAATTCCTCCACCGCGTCTGTCTGTCTGTTCACGATAAACTCAAAAACTACTGAACGGATTTTCATGTGGTTTTCACCAATAGATAGTGATTCATGAGGAAGGTTTAGGTATATAATTTGTCAAGGTTTTGTTTGAATCTCTACATATTATAAATTAAAGTCCTCAGCTGCGTCTGTCTGTCTCTTCGCGATAAACTCAAAACTACTGAACGGATTTTCATGTTGTTATCACCAATAGATATAGTAATTCATGAGGAAGGTTTATGTATATAATTTGTCAAGGTTTTGTGTACATTGGTTGAAATATATAATTAAAGGAGAATGTCTGTGTGTGGTGGACGAGCGGGCTGGCATGCGGGCGGTGTGTATTTGATTTTAATGCAAATTAACAGATGGCGGTGTGAGTTAAAAGGTTGGGTAAGTATCCACATCAACGCGTGGCCAGGTCAGCTAGTGAAATATAATGTAAAAGTTACTTTATGTCTGCAATCTGTTTTTGATTTGAAAATTTGATCGCTTAAAAATATAATAGATGAATATTCAATTTTTATAAGAAAAACTTTCTTTTTATACTTTTTTTTTATTCCCAACAATGAAATAAATCATATTAGAATAAGTTAACAATAATAATCCAAACGAAAATATGAAAGAGAAAAAGACACAGAAAAACAGAAAAAGACAATGGTCGCAACTATGGAGAAAAATAATTAGTTGATAATAATGTAATTCTAAAATTTGAAAATATGAGATAGATGAGAATTGGTTAACGCACTCGTCCCGGTTAGACGGAGAGGTCTGGGTTCGAGTCCCAGTTGCGACCATTGTCTTTTTCTGTTTTTTTGTGTCTTATTCTCTTTCATATTTTCGTTTGGATTATTATTGTTAACTTATAATAATATGATATAATAGATGCTTCAATTCGTACTTCGAGTAGAACACATCTTGGCCTTAGGAATAATCGAGTATATTTTTTTAAAGTTTTTTTGTAAATCTGGAAAAAATAGAGTATCAGGCGTTTAAAAAATTCTTTTAACTGAAAAACCACCTACCAATGAATCTATTTTTGGACAAAGCTTTATTATATAACTAGGTTACCTAGCAAACTTCGTACCCCCTCAGAATCAATAACTGTTATTTTAACTTATTTGCTGAATTAAATCCAGTTTTTTTTATAAGGTTAAAAATGTAACAACGAAGCAATTATCGATGCGTAACTGTCCGTGTTTTGTTTTTGTCAGTATCAGAGATTGAGAAGTGTACCGATTTATATTTTTGTGATTTTCTTTCTTTTACACTTACGGAACTGCGTGTGAGGGAGATTTATTATAATTATTGTATTTTTCCTTTGGAGGGGTGCAGACATACGTTCACCGTTTATCTCATTTTCGACTGTTGACATTTAGAGTGAATAGAAAGAGGGGCAGCATTACATGTTTAAGAACAAAAGCAAAAAAATCAGCGCATTGACATTTGATGTTTTTGAATTTTTGGAACTTACTCACTATTCAATATTATACTTATCACAATATTGCTGCAGCTCTTACAAAAAATGAGAATTCGTTCCATACAAAAGGTATGAGGGAAAGAATTTAATTTATAATTTTTTTTTCAATTGAGATTTAAACCTAATGCCATTTGCATAGTGCATTTTGTATCAGTTAATGAATGCCCCGCTGCGGTGGCGAATGCACGTCCCTAGAGCTTATGTAGCTTGGTTACGTGAAATGGTTTTTAAATTTCCTTGTTATTATAATTGAAAACAACTCTCAAATATCTTCTCCAATCATTCCAAAAAATCTTCTCCAATCTTTTCAAGTATTTTTAAATCGCTTCCAAAAAGGAGCGGGCCCTTTCGATTTCATATTTTTCAAGGACTTAGGACCTTGTAACAAATGTACATTGTGAGTAAAACTCTTCAAAACAAAATGTCTTAAAATTCTTACATTATTAATGCCCAAGAAAACAATAGATACTTAAATTAATAATATTAATAATAACGGCGCTAATACAGAACATCCCGATATAAAATGTTCTATAGTTTCCGGAAAATCCAAATATTTTATTTATAAATCACCAATTTGATTTGTATATTTGATTATATGTTTTCTGTCATTTAAAGTTATTAAATATAATAATTACTAGTTCAAATTTTTGTAGGCATTATTATTGTTTGTTCTCTCTACCTTTTTTGATTGTCTCTGGAAGTAGATGTCAGAAGAAAACAAGTAATTTGGCTTAATATCGATTTAATGGCATCCTTTGAAGATGTTTATAGTCTCTGATCGCCCAGCTCAGTTACGCCGCTAAATACCGTGGAAATATTCTGATGAAAGGAATTTAATCTGAGACAAAATAATAGAGCATCGTTAAATCTACATCGCTTAAGGGTGCACTGGAGATTGAAATTACGTTCGAAGCGTTTGCTGTTTAATTTGAGATGGTGGCAGATATAAAAGTAGATAAAACAGACAAAACAAATTACTGACAAAGTTAAAATTTTAAATAATGCTGAAGTAACGAGTGAATTTGATAGTGTTAGTGGAGTGTTTCTCGTATTCAGATAGAGGTGTGTGTATGTTACAGTTGAAACCCGTTCTTAGTTACAACGTGTTTTCTTTAGCATAAACTTGTTTTCACTAAATGCTTTTGTTACAACTAGAATTGCTGAATATCAGTGAAAACTGGTTCTAATTAGACAAAACGCGTTTTCTCGAAATGATTCAGTTAACACTGTTGCAACCGATGTCAAAGTATATCGTGCTTTATTCTGATTGGTCGAGTGACATCAGGTTAGGTTGAATGGATTGTTAGTATCTTCTATTGGTACCTTGTTTGTTACACACAAGGTTTCTCCTAATTCTCTTTTTTATAAATATTCCTTATTTCTTTATAATTCTTTTAATTTACTTTTATTTCATTAATTCTTTTTGTATTTTTTTCTAAGAACGCTATATATATTTCGCTTGTTTTCTTTTGTTTCCAAATTTCTGTCCTGTTCTCATGAGTAATTCCAATTTTTTTTAGTTTGTTATTTAATCTGAATCTGTCTATGTCAAAAATTGAGCATTTTTCTAATTTGTGGGTGCTGTCCCGAGTAGATGTTTTGTCACACGGGCATTTGTCATCGTCTATTATTTTGCATCAGGTTAGATTAGGTTAGGTAAGGTTAGGTTAGGTAAGGTTAGGTTATGTTAGGTTATGTTAGGTTAGGTTAGATTAGGTTAGGTTTTTAAAAAACAGTAGCTGTATTTTCAAACACAATTTCAGTTTTAACAATGGCAGTTTATAATCTAAACCTTATGCACGTCTTTTTCTCCTTTCTATTATATTTTTAGTACCATTTTCTAGTACATATGTTTACACTAGACTTCATATTAATTAACTATACTCCATTGGTCACCATGTCTAGTATGGTGATTTAATATATCTGCTCTTATTTAAATGTCTTGATAAAATATCATGTATTTTATAAATAAATAAATGCTATAATACAAATATAAATACGACCTGTTTTGGGGCCGTTTTGTAGTAGAGTGGATAAATGCGTCGGGTCTTCACCCAGTCATCGCGGATTCAACCCTCTTTTTAAATACAAGGTGCGACAAACAGACAATGCAGTTTTGGAGGGCTGTTAAAAAAAACGGCGCAACTTTCAGAAATGGGGGTATATTTTATTTTACTCGGTACATCATGCAGTTTTATGCATCAAGTCCTGAAGATGAAATCAGAAAGATGACGGCCCGCAGGCAGCGATACATTGATGAAGGCGATTTCTGTGGTTTTCAGATGCTTTTTGACACGTCCCGATTGTACATCGTACATTGTACATTGCACATTTTTTGTACATTTATTTTACTTTCACCTTTGTTTTCTTGATTGATTGAATGCGCGAATGAAGTGGAATCTTGGAAGTGGAAATTACCACAATTTCCGACATTCGATCAAGCCGAAAATCGGATAGATAGACTCGTCGTCGATGACAATGCGTTCTTTACAGGCATTTCTATGAAATTTTATGACGTGACAGCACATATCGTATGAAATAAATGTCGATCTGATCCATTCGGCATTTCGCTCAGTTAATTGGGAGCATCGTTGACTCCAGTTTATAGGTTTGAAGGTTAAATTATCAGTCAACCCAAAAAAAAAATATTCAATCGAAAATAAAAGTTCTAAAGAAAAAATCTTTGTTTTTTACGGGTTGATTTTTTAATTATCACTCTGGTTAATACCAATAGTATCTACCAGTCTGGTTAATGTTGAGATTATGTACCTACCACTTTGGTTTAAGAAATCTACCACTGCTTTCTACTAATAATATCTAACACTCTGGTTAGTACCAACAGTACATACCACTCTGGTTAATAATGAGATTGTCTACCACTCTGGTTAATTATGTCCCGCCACCAAAATAAAAACCTGTTTCCCAAACGCCCTACTATCATTTAATTCACCGTCATAGCATTTACTTAAAGCAAACACTGCAGTGCAGAAAACACCAACAAAATCCACAAACCCTCCAAGATTAGATGAAGAATTAATCATTCATCAGCTCTTTTGTTCCGTCGTAGCAAAGCCTCCTGAACCCTTACACGCCTAGGAGCAAAGACCCACTAGTAAGGGAGGCTGTGGGTCGGTGTGGAGAGGGGGGTAAAGACGGGGGCCGCTGGCAAACACTGCCAGGTTAATTAAGTTGTTTTTCTCGGGATGGACGCCCGCCCGGACATTCGGACAGACAGTGGGAGATGTGCTAACTGACGAGATTGCCGCCCACTCGGTTTTGTTTGGTAAAGTTGGCGCCCAACGTGGTGCACAACGTTGGAGTAATTATATTATGATACTTTTGTTGAAGTGGGAAAATTTTAGAAGCTTCCCCGATTTCCATACTTGAGTAAATTTTGTTACTTATTTCAAAATCGCAGCTCACAAATTATTGAAGAGAAAACTTCTTTAGCACCGTTGTAATGTGAAACTCGATGAAACGAAAAATAGCGACACTAAAAAGAAACAAAACCTACATCTATAGGATTTAGCCCACGAGAGGATGAGATAATCGGTCTCCTCTTTGTGCGGTGCTTCATAGTCTCCCCACTCTTGTCTCCTTTAGTTTCCTGAAGGTTGCACTTCTACTGCGTCTACTGCACACTTGTATTTTTTTTTTAACTTGGCATCATCTGATTACTGTCGTTCTTTTAAACAAAACGTTAACCTTTTTTGTATTGGTAGTCAACATGTATGCTAACATTATATTATATGTCTCTAATTACTTTTTTTATTAGTTAAAGGTAGTTACAAAATCCATGATTTAAGCCTGCAAATTGAAAAAAAATCAAAAAACCGAAACCTTAGCTAACTGAGTCAGGTATTTTATTTTGAGATGTTCATTATGAAGTATTTTGTGAATATATATTAGATATATTTTTATTTTTTTCACAATTTGTTAATTAAAAATTATATGTAGTATATTTTCGGAACGTTCCAGAGTGGTAGATGCTGACAGATAATTTTCCACACCATTCTTAATCGAAACGTTGCTTAAAATGGCTTAAGCCTTGTTTGGTGACCAGATTTGATTAGCCACTTACCAAAAATACGAGAAACGGGGATGACATGATCTCACTGGCTCCATACAGTTCAGAGTACTAAATGGTTTCACAGTACTTATATACCTGAATTTGTTCGAAAGTGGGGAAGACTGGATCTTAATGTGAAATCACTGTTTTAGATTAATCTTTACTTCGAATCAGTATATATTATGAGTATAAAACAATTTTGATAAAATTGAACTTTTCGCTTCAGTAGAATAAAAAAAATTACATTGTAAGAAAATATAAGCGTAAAAAGCAAAAATTAGATATGTATATTATTATCAAATTAAATTAAAATCCCTTTTACGATAATATCGACCAATTCTAGACTCGGTTTGCCAAGCGATGTTTATGCCTATTAGGTACTTAAAATATTCCAGTATTTTCCTATTTTTTTATTTTATTTTTTATTAGTGACTATTTAGTTACAGGTTTGATGACAATTACAAGATATGATGATATATATAAATATTTAATCCGTTTGTTATTAGTCCTCCTCACTAGGTGGTCCTGTGCTGAGGCCGACTGGTAGATTTCTTTGATTTTCTGTTATTTAGTTTCTGAGGGAGCGGGCAGCAATCGGCAGAGACGAGGAACGATGAAATGAAAGGACGTCAGTCGATGTATGAGTCAGTCTTTATTGCTGCTACGTAGCGATGTTGAATTTAGTAAAGTTGGTGTAAAGTAACAGTGTAGACAGGAGCGATGATGATGTGGCTCTATGGTGTTGCATGTGATGAAAGGTCGGTGATGCAGTGGTGTAGCAGAACTCGTGTCTGCATGTCGCCAGCATGTTGTTCCGCACCGTGGTGGTGGAGAAGACCTTGACGTCCAGGATGGATGCTCGACGCGGTGTCGCGGAGATGGCTGCGGTGAACCTGAGGAGTTGCCGTTCACGTGACAAGAAGGCCCGCCGTGGGACTTGTCGTGGGCAATTGTGTCGCTTGTTGCGTTCTCGAAGGTTGATGAGCACCGGCACAGTCGGCAGTGGGTCGCCGAGAGTCTGGCCGGTACCGCACTGGAATCGTTATCACTTTATGCACTGTCTATGTATGGGTGATGTTACTGATACTGGAGACTAGAACTGACTGACTGACTAGCGCGGTGTCGCTGCGCTTTATATAGCCGACCGTTGAGTACCCGGAACGCCAAGTAATGTTGAGCCACCGCGCAAAGCGGAGAAGCCTCTGGAACATTCCGCGGCCGTAAGAATGTGACGGCTGTTAGATCGAGGCCTTTCGCTGCGCTTCCCGAAATATTTAGCCGTGTGCGGCGTGGAAACACTACAACTGTAGGTAGTATGTACATTTCGAGAATGCGCTGGCTGTATCAGTGGCGGCGCAAGGATTGTGGCAAAAGGGGGCGACCGTTCTGGTCGCCACATGATGTTTTTAATACATTCTCTAGTATGTCTGCATTAATTTCTTTCACCCATGTTTTGATTTTTTCCTTAAACTTATTTATCTTTTTCAGACTTGGAGGAAGGATGTTGTAAAGTTTAGTTGCCAGATATATGTGGTTTCTTTGGCCAAAACTTGTCTTGAATTTTGGAACATCTCGTATATCCTTTTTTGAGGCTCTTGTGTCATGTATCCAAGTTTCATTAGGAGATTTTCTGTTTTTAAAATGATGTATAAGAATATTCTTAGCATATATTTGTTTTAAATTAAGAACGTCAAAACACTTAAAAATATCTTTTGAGGGGGTTCTGATGGGTAATTTTAGTATGGTTTTTATAATGCTCTTCTGAGCAATATCTAAGTGGTTAATATGATTGGCTGTAGCAGATCCCCATACTAGAATTCCGTACTCAAAACGGGAATGACATAAGGCATAAAATACTTTTTTTATGTCTTTCCTAGGTAGTATGTTTCTTAGGTTTTTGAAGAAATATACAAGTCTCGTGAGCTAATAACACGGATGTATTATTTAATCCAAATTCAGCAAAGTAAAAACATTCCGAAACAGTCTGTCAATTCCGGTAGGAAACATCAGTTTCCGCGATAACTAACTCATATCTGCTTACCCCTTAGGGTGCGTGATAAGGCGTCACTAATCATCTTATTCCAAACACTTGAATGGGGAGAGAACCACAAAAGAACAAAACAAGAACAAGAAGTAGCCAAAAGAAGAATTATTTTGACATGTTATTAGATTTATAGTCCGGAAAATACCACAACTTTTTTGAGGGTTACGACCCTTAACCCTTAACACCACTCGGGGGGGAGTAGAGTCCCCCTCCAAGCAGGTTATCGTAAATATTTATTTTATTTTAAGCCTTACGCGCTTGCGGCTCCGTGTATTCTTAGTATCGCCCGAGAGGTCAATACTTAGAACATCGCCCGGGCTGACCTGGGACCTAGGACCTGAAACATAGGTCCCCCACAGTGTAATTACGTAAGTAAAATTTATTGATTACATTTTTATGCATTGGTGACTCGGAAAATGATAGCCTGGATAGTGAAAATCCGAATGACAGTAGCTCTAATGCATTTTATGGCAAAAACAGGTACAAATGGGGAAAAACACCACCATCGCGGTCACGAATTCGAGCGCATAACATTATTGTGCATTCCTGGCCTAATAAAAATGCTTGATCAAGAAATGAGGTGATTCCGCTTGAAATTCATTTAAAAATCACATGTCTGTTTAAAAAATGTGATAAATTAGTTTTCTTGAATTTATTATAAGTTATAAGTCTTTCATTAATTTTAAATAAATGAATCTCGAAAAAAGTGCTTATTTATATTTTTATGAAGCATGAATTCATGGGGGACTTAGGTCCATCAGAAGTGAATTTGTGTAGGCTGAAAATAGCGAGTGTTGCTAAGGGTTAACGCGGCAAGGGTTGAAGGTGTGGAACTCGGCTAAGTGTATGAGAAATCAGACCTCAGAATTTATTCAGATGCAAATGCTGGGTGCGTTAAATTATACGGCCTTTTCAAAGTTGAAGGGATTTTAATATATTACTTTTAACAAGCCCGACACCTGGACACTATGATCTTTGCCACAGGAGTGTAGGCGTCTAATACTGTATAAAATACGATTCCATGAAAGTTGATCCTCTGAAAGTTGCCCCCTCGGCATATTAATATTCAATATGCAGTCGGTTTAGGGAAAACACAGTAAATCTATTTACATAAGACAACTAAGCACTTATTTTGAGCTTTTTTAAAGGTCATTTCATGAAAATCTCCAGTTCTAAAGAATCCTAAATTCTCTAGTCTTTCAAAATAAATATTAACTCAACTTTGGCATTAATCTTCTTATAAATGTAAAAATAACAATCCAGTGTTTTTAAATATAATGTTCTCCATGTGCAAAGTCGTTTCTTCCCCAAGCACTAATAAAGTGTGTCTATCGGAAGTGTCTAAGTATGTGTCTGTATCTATTTGTAAATAATAAAATTAGATAGAGCCTAAGAATTCATAATAAATTGTACAGCAGCCTTAAAGTGATTTTGCACAAAAACGGCGCTATACAAATTATCAAAATATTATTATTATTATGTCCCGAAGGGATCACACAGAACGGATTTACCGCCAAACAACAAAAGTATAAAATATATTTTCATTCAAAATATATCAAGGAAAAAACTACTTGCATTATCTTAATATATAAAACAAAGTCGGGTTAGTTACACTATTTCCAACTCAAGAATGGCTGAACCGATTTTTATTATCTTTGATTTGTTGGATTTGTCACCGCCCCGAATAACAGAACATTTTACGACATACTCCGCCACTCCTTCCAGAACTTTCTAGAGCTCTGTGGAACCTTTTAGAACTTTCCGGAAGACTGTTCTAGAAATTTCAAGAGGGCGAAATTTCTAGCCCTTATATCTTCAAAAGCATGCCCTTTAGGTAAAAATGGGAATCGTTAACCTGGAGGGAGGATAGAGATCTACCACATCATATAACTCTCTTGATCGCACCGGGATTCGTTTCTAAGTTTTTACGAGCCGCACGTTTTTTGGACTTTCTTTTATGATATATATTGATTACTCTCAATTTGGAAGCGGATTTGGTTACTGCCACCCTAGAAAACATTTATTGGGTAATCAACACCCCAGCCATAGGTCACCCCAAATGATCGCTACCTTTGGAGGTGTCCGGGTTCAGGCTGACCGGATCGGGAGAGACTGGTTGAGTTAAGCTTTCTTACCTCTTCAGCCGGATTCCCCCAATCCATCGCTTTGCACCATACTGGGAGGGGTGGATTCATATTTCCTTCACTCCTACATATCTACTAAAAAATATATCCACTCGTATTTGATCAGTAGTTATTAAGCTACGACCTTCCAAAAACTAGATTAATTTCGTTAGAAAATAGCTTTACAAATCCTGTTTTCACCCCAGATATAATAAATCTACATTCGAAGCCTAATGCATACACGTCGGTAATCAGTAATTGCAAAGTGAATGGAATTAAAACACAGTGTAGTGAGTAAAGTCGCACTCATGTTAACACTGCGATGTTAGCGGCAAGATCGTTCGTGTTGGAAACGAAAAGCACCAATTTATCTCACAAATTGTACAACCATTATTTCTAAAGCTCCGTACTACATGCTAGACACCCAGTTCTACTGCAGTGGTGGATTACAAGAGATTTACAAATACTTGACTTGCCTGCATATTATTTTTATTGGGATTTTGTTTTAACGGACGTGGTGAATGATTTGTGAAGTGGTCATAGAAAAAAGATTCGAGCCCAATGCAGTGCTGAACGTAACTAATGGTCTCCCAAAAATATGTGAATTCTATGTAAAATGCTTGTGATAATTGTAACTAACTATCTAACTAACCATCACGCCGTTACCCGCAGGGGTAGGCAGAGAGGACGGACCGCCAAAAAACTCGGTCTTGGCACACATTCCTTGCCTCGTTTACATTCATAAAACGTCTCATACATGCTCTTCTATTATTCTGACTCTTCACATGGCCTGACTCAAGTTTCTAATTCACTTGGTCGTGCCATGTCTTTCTTGGGCGTCCTCGACTTCTTCTACCATTCACATTTGGGTAATATATTCTCCTAACACTCCTTTCCTCGTTCATTCGTTCTACATGCCCAAACTATCGAAGCATCCCTTTCTTAATCTTACACACTACGCTTACATCAGCCTTGCAATTTTTGCGGATCTCCACGTTTCTCTCACGATCGTACATGGTTTTACCACACATTCGCCTCAGGGATCTCATTTCTACAGCATTCAGTCTACTTTCATCCTTCCTCTACTAGTTCCATGTCTCACTGCCATACATCAGGGTAGGTACCAGTACTCCACTATGAACGGCTAGCTTTGCTTCTTTGGACAGTTTTTTTTATGCCAACGGCGTTCAGTTCTCCATTAAGAGAGTTACCTGCATTCACCCTTCTTTCAAAATCTCTATCAGCCTTCCCATCTCTAGTCAAGATAATTCCAAAATAAACAAACTCATCCACCTATATATGTCATCCATACGATAATTGTATGTCTAAATAAATAAGTCGTCGGAGTGGGGGTAAACGAGCACATGCAAAGAGAATTTTTGCCGCCATTAGGCACTTTCACTCGATTCTAGGAATCCGTCCAGGTGGCAATGGCAAATGTGGACGCAACCGTTGAGACACAGCGTATAAATAGGGTGAACAAACCCAAATTAGTCAGTTCTCCAGTAACACTCTTCTTGTCAACAACTCTTCTCTGCTTGTCCGCCTGGCCTTGCTCTGACCTGCATCCATTCGCCTCGTTTTCTTCTGATCATCGCTTTATCCTGGACCACGGAACACCCTACATTCTTTGGACCAGACCCGGCTACGTCCTAAGGAAGGAGCCACTGGATCTGCTCAGAACAGCACTAAAGCAGGCAACCGAGATGACGTTCTCCCTACATTTACCTCCTCCGGGGATTGGGACTTCCAACTTATTAGAGTTCACAGAGTGTGTGTCTCACCATATGCTGTCTGTGTGTCTGACACAAGTGTTATGTCTCTTAACTTCCAATAGTTAGACAACTTGAGCTGTGTTGGGTATATTCCAATAAGTTTAAGTATCGAATGATTCCTAGGTTGTTTATTTGATTATCGTTATGGACAGACGTCTTTACCAGGCTAGATTGTAAGTAGTTCTATTGCTCCGGTAATAACTGAGGAAGCCAACCCTATATCAGGAGCGTAGCCATTCGTACCCAAGACACGAATGGTTATAGATGGTATTCTTCTGAAAATTAACTCAGCTGGCATCTTTTTTTTACATTGGCTTAACACAGGAGGCCCTGAGGAAACAAATTCCTGTGCCTGTGTTAGCTTTGTAGTTGTTATGTAGAGGGTTTTTTTAGGGAATGGAAGGAAGGGAAGTTCTGGGGAGTAATAAGGTTTGGAAGGTGGAAATGAATCCGGGGGACAATGTATATAAAAGTAACGGACGTATTAATACATCCCTCTCACTGAAGGTGTAAAGTTGTCTAATTTTTTGTAAAGAAAATTGAAGCATCTCATTTGTGTGCAGTGATATACTAATCTTCTTCTTCTTCTTTGTGTGCCCTATCAGGTCCCCCCGACATTAGCGATCACTCTTGAAAATATCTCTCTGTCTTGCGCTGCCCAGAATAGCCCCTCCACACTTCTAATGCCGGTCCACTCTCGTACATTTCGCAGCCAAGACATTTGTCTCCTCCCAGGCAATCGGCGACCCTCTATCTTGCCTTTCAATATTAACTGGGGCAAGTGATTCTTCTCCCCTCGAAGTTTATGGCCCAGATATGAAATTTTCTTGATTTTTATTAATGTAAGCAGTTCTCTACCTGCTCTAGCCCGCCTGAGAATTTCTGTGTTGGTGAACATGTCGGTACATGGGACCTTGAGCATTCTCCGGTGAAGCCACATTTCAATAGTCTCTAACCTGTTCATGGTATTTACTTTCAAGGTCCATGTTTCACATCCATACAGCAAGACCGATCACGCATAACATTTTAGCATTCTCCGCCTTAGTTTTAAACTGATATTGTCATTGCAGAAAAGGGAATTCATTTTACTGAACGCAGTTCTTGCTGTTTCAATTCTGCACCTAATCTCTATATCTGGGTCAAGAGTCTCCGTGAGAATTCTGCCGTGGTATCTAAATCTCTCCATTAATAACATAAGATATGCAGATGATACTGTATTACTAGCTGACAGTATCGGTGACACCTCCAAGACCTATTCAATCTTTTTAATAATGCTGGTGAGCAACTGGGCCTAATAATCAACGTCAATAAAATTAACTGGATGACATTTGGACGACTACATCACTCTGGATCAATGATACAGTTTAATGGTTGTAATATCGAAAAGGTGAAGAGATTTAGATACCTCGGCAATATTCTCACGGAGACTCTTGACTCAGATATACTAATGATATAGTTAATTGTAAAGAAAGTTTAATGTAAAATATAAGAATTTCAATCGGAAAGTCCGCCACTGTAGCCACTAGTAAACCAGCTCACAAAGTAAACTTAATACTGAATTACTAATATCAATTCACGTTGCGCTATTTACAGATTGATTGGCTAATTAATATTCCTGTATTATTGAAACTAGTCGTATTAGGTATTCATGGATTTTCTTTGTAGTGAAATTTCTAGCGGTGTGTTTTCGAATTCTGAGCATCGCAAAGTTATTATATAGAGTAGATGCATATTGTAATTGAATTTAAAGCTGGGAAACTTTCCCGACTACATTGTACATTTAGTAATGCGGCTTTGTAGATCACTATGATTTTCTAATTCATTTCTGGAATTGCTGTATTAGCAAATACAATAATTTTGAATTTGTGCAACTACCATTCCAACGAAATCAGTTAGCAAATTGGATTGAAGTAAGATGAGGGAATTTTGAACTTTATTACAAAGCATTTAAATCTGGAAACTCTATTTTATGTTTCCATTTTTTTTTAATAGTTGTACATATTTTATTAAATTACTAGCTGTCTCGGAGAACTTCGTACCTCCTCAGAATCAATAACTGTTGTGTTAACTTATTAGCTGAATTAAATACAATTTTTTTATTAACTTAAAAATTACACAATGAAGCAACTATCGATACGCAACTGTCCGTGCTTTGTTTTTGTCAGTATCAGAGATGGCGTTGTGTACGAATTTATAATTTTGTGATTTTCTTACTTTTCCACTTACTTACGCGAATTTCGTTTCATTTTATTGATACGTGTGAGGGAGATATATTATTATTGTTTTTTTTTGAGGGGTGTAGACATACGTTCACCGTTTGTCCCATTTTCAGGGGGCAGCATTATATATGTTTAATTCAATATTAACTCAATATTATACTTATTCCTGCAGCTCTTTCAAAAGATGAGAATTTGTTCAAAACAAAATGCACGAGGAGAAGAATTTTTTGCGAAGTTTCAATCAACAAATCAAAGATCATAAAAATCGTTTCGGCCGTTCTCGAGTTATAAATGGTGTAACTCACCCGACTTTATTTTATATATTAAGATTTAAATGTTACATAAAATGAAAAATAGGCAGAAATTTAAAAAAAAGGATAATAGGTAGATAATGGGAAATTAAACTGTGTACCTATGTATATAAAATTAATACATTTTTCTGTCGTAGGACAATGTTGTGTTGTGGTCACATCCCGCCGTGATGTGACCTACGTGTTATGATTCCCACACTACATTTTTCATTATCTTACCCACACTTGTTTTCCTATTTGTTTACTTTAATATCCCTTAAAATCAATTAGCGTATAAAATATACCATCTATATAAAAATAGAAGGTCTACATAGTAGGGGCAACGATTATATTAACCGGAAGAGAAAAGCTGAAACTTTAATTAAAGAATTTTCTCATTTCCGTAACAAGAACATCCTTCGGATACCCAGGTATTATTTTAGTTATTGATTTACTCTGCTTCTTTTGATTTTTCCTACTGTAAGCAAACCGTTTAATAATTAAAATAAAAATCTGTTCCGGGAAGGAAAACAGTATGAAGAGTGGGTAGAAATCTGGAGGTCAGTGTGATAGGCGTATGAATCGATCCCTCCCACTGCGACGCAAGGCATTGGATCGAGAAGAGAGGCTGGAGAGGTCAGGGGTTCCTCAAATCAAGGGGGCCTCTCAGACGTCTCCGAAACCAAGACCTTGACAAATCTTACCCCATGAACCCGGGCACTCCTGATAATTTACTGGCTGTTGCTTGCCGCTTGTGGTGGCTTGTTGCAGAGTAATTGATTATTAGCAGATAAAAACCCGCTCCGCAGGTTTTTGCTGCTGGGCCATGAGGGCGGCTTTTGGTTTGGCTTCGCCCAATTTGAGTGTTGGTGACCATTTTATAAATCCGTTAGGAACTTGTTGCAAAGATAGCCGGTTCCTCGGATCCACTGGGACCCAGTGACAGCTGACAGCTAGTCACCGGAACAAAGTAACCGCGACAGAAAATAACGTCATATATTATATATAGACGCGTGGCATTATAATTCACAACTGCCAGTTACAATAATAATCATATTATGGTCAATCTCTCCATATCCGGAGAGATTCACGAAATTACAAATTCAATAGCATCTACGCCTACCAAGCGATGCTCCTCACGCTAGCTGTTAATATAAGTGGCGCCATCTTTTGGCATTGCTTTAATTCGGTTCTTTTACAAGATTTGTACACAAACTCCACGTACGAAAACAGTTTTGCGTAAGAGGCGGCATCAGAGTTATATTCTTAGTCGAATTCTTAAATTTCAACCGTACAGTCGCTAGACTAATAATACTGTTTGATGATTCAATTACTGAATTATTCCCGAGGCGGTGAATTGATAGAAAAAGCTATGAATGTAAATAAAAAGACTTACCGTTTTTATTGTAGTATCCAGAATTGTGCTGCGGCTGGCCGGGTCCTAATTGCGACCCGTTCCTCTGCTCATCCGGACAGCTGATCTGCCCGTTGGCATCTACTGACGCCATGCTGCCTGCTGACGTCACACTCAACCACACTCAACGCAAACTCAACCACACTCAATTAACACCAACACAACAGGTTCACCACACTTCACTGGTCTTTATCACTATTTTTTAGTCGATACGCTTATTTAAAAAGTTCTGGAAAAAGAGAAAATTAAATGTATATTTTTAGTTTTAAAATAGTGCATATAATGCTATGACTTGTAATACGTGCCTAACAACTTCACCGTAGTCATCACCACGACTTGTTCAAGATACCACACGGCAGAACAGAGCTCTAGAACAGAATAGCATGACAAGTGGAATGGTGGTGAAATAAGTATCTATATTAAAATACTCTTTAAATATCATTAGAAGTTTTAGGTGTACGTTTTGTTTAAATGTTTGCTTTGTAAATATAAGAAAAGAAATAGACAGAAAATTTATTCTTTTTTTTTTAATGAAAACACAGTCCCAACGGCCCGGGGTCCGTGGAACTAGGACGACAGTCCTGGAGAAAAATGTCGAATCTGCTAAAAATTGAAAATCGTTTTGTTGACATACTTTAATTTCTCTTTAATGATTTAAAAATCTGTATTTTCGGAGTATCAAATGAAATCAAAATTGAATGATCTCAAAAACAGTAAAAATGTAGAAACGAAACTTTAAACAGCTCTACTTCAAAACTACAAAATTGGACATCCAACATTGTTCTTCAGGACCGTCGATGAAATCCCTAATTGGGGATTGTTTATGGGCTATAGGAAGTGGGAGGGAAATGATATGGGTAAGAATAAATTTTGAGGTATCTGGCTATTTAAATCTATTCATCAAACACGGCTTAAGTCATTTAGAGCAACTTTTTATTCTGAATATTGATCTATGGCCCTTGGACTATACCATTTTCAGAAGAGGGTCATTCTTTCCGTCTAGAAGTCAATTCATTAATTTCTCTTTTGACTACCTGTAAAGTTAAATGTGTCAATCAACACATTATAATGTGTTATGTGAGATGAAAATAGATTACGTTCAAAAGAATTTCTTAGTAGGCACTTCAAAATAACTTTCCGACATTTCCAAAAACAAAATATTTTTTCTTACCTATAGAAAAAACTCTAGAATTGAATTATATGCAAATTTTAACTATCCATTTTAGTTGCCAAAAATTTTATCTTGAACAATTTATTAAAGTGAAAATTATCTAAACGTAACAGTACTGAAAAAAAAAACATTTTCGTCTGGAGAGTTTTATAAAGCACAGGTCATTATTTAATAAAAATAAATTACGTTTTTTTTATTATACATAGATACTTTATACAAAAAAAAGCCCGAAATTCAGTCAACGAGAATTTCTGGGAATAGTTGCCGAAATTAAGTAGCAGGGGGTTGTTTCTGACAAAAACGGCGCTGTATAAATTATCCAATCACTTACGAACCATTAAAGGCATAATTAAAAAACCTTTTACTCGAAGGTTCGGGTAAAACCGCAGAGAGGTCAGTGCTGGGAGGGGTGATTGCTTTAAATACCCCGCTGCGTAAGTTTATAATAACGGTCTTTGGTTATTTACGGGGAATTAATTATAAAAGCTTTTCAATGTGCTTATATAATAATTGTACGTACATATAGATCCCTAAGCCATCGTTTTGCGTCCCATCTCTGTGGTAATTGTCCGTTTTTAACCCTGGACAGCTTACGTTACCTCTATAATCTAACCATTCAGCTTTTAGACGAACATTTTTTTATAATTTTTTTTAATTATTGATAATAATAATAGCTTTTATTCAGACAGTAAATTACATTACATTATTTATAACACTTATCATGCATCGACTCTCTGTCTGTATGTCACTAGTTGACAAAGGCCTCCTCCAACTGTCGCCATTTCTCTCTATCATTAGCTACTCTTTTCCATGTACCACCTGCTATGGCTTTGATGTCAACCCACCGTCTAAATGGTCTACTACGTTTTCTCGTCTTGTCAGTACTTGTGAACCGATTCATGACTAATTTTGAGCATTTTTCACTTCCTCTGATTGTGTGACCTGACCACTTCCACTTTAGCTTTTTTAATGTTTGTATGACATCTTTTGTTCTTGTTTATTTCTTAATGGTTTCAATTTTTATTCTATCGGAGAGTCTTTTCCCTATCATATTTCTTTTCGTGGAGTTTTGGCAAGTTTAAATAATATTTTAAATAATGAAAAACAGTGAAACTAGGATAACTATCAAACGGAAACTTTTTATTACCTGTATACTTCCTGTACTTACTTATGGTTGCCAAACTTGGGCACTCACAAAAATTCATAATAAGAAACTCGAAACTTTCCAAAACTCCATTTTTTTAATTAGACATTAATAATTTTATTTTATACTAGCGAGTAACCTTCACGGAATGTGCAGCAATGCCACTCAAAGAAAGAAGAAAGTATTTGTGTTTTAATTATGTTGATTGAAGTGCTTCTTCGTCCCCCACCCGTCTGCATCACTGCTAACACCACCGTTCCTCTCATGCGTCCCCATCCCCTCCAGTCTTCCCCTACCTCCTTGGAGCTAAACTATATGAAATACACACATTTTTCAAACAACTCGCGCGCCACCCATTATATTTTTTCCCAGAGCTTACCATTATATATATACTGAAACCTTCACGTGCGTGCGTATAACAAATCACTAAAGTTTCATCGGATGAATGATATAGGAACGCATATGAGACAAACAAAAAAACATAAATGTTTATATATTAAGATAGTAAAACAGAGAATAATTAAGTTATAATTTAAACAACATAATAATAGATATGTATTAAAACGTATACTTACGTAAAATACTAAATCACATATCTCAAATGGAAATACTATTTTTTTAGATGTGGACGGCCTTCTTGATCGAGGGGTAAGGTTCTTACAATCCGAAGGTCGCAGGTTCAATTCTGGCGTTCGCAAGTAAATATTATTTTATCGAATTGTGTTATTTCATAATTTAATATATAATAAATAATCAAAATAAAGGTATCTTTGCGTCACGTATCGTATCGCCCAGGAATAAGACCACCATTCAGAATTGAAACTTTACTTGAAATAACTTTTAGCTGTGTTTGGTGACCAGATTTGAATAGCCAGGTACTTCCTCACCTTCCTCTTCCCAATATCATTTCTTCCCTCTTTATCTACAGCCTCACAACATACCCCAAGTCGGGATGCCATATTCTATAGTTATCAAACTTTATTTGACATTTCCTCCGCTCCATTTAACATCTCTTCACTTAAGTCTAAAGTCTTAACTCGACTTAAAGCCTACATATATTTATAAAATTTGCCCATTTAAGTAAAGTTAATAATATCCAATATGAAAGATATGATAAAAAAATATCAGATTGTGCATTTCACACGCGATAGAAGATTGAACGGTGTGAAGATTGGATATTGATTTCAAAAAAATAAAAATGTTAATTTTTTGAATTTCGTAGGATTCGAACATCCGTTCGCTGGATGTCTGTCTCTCTGGCCGCTGAGACTTGTCGAGCGCCTTGCTCGCTGCGCTATCGGATTCTCGCGCCGAAGCGCGAATTTACCGCATTATATTGGAACCGAGGACCAGCCAAATAATAAATTTCAGGGACGCATTTCTGTTTCATCCGAATTTCAAAACACTAATGGGGCTGAAGAAGTTTCACTTTAAAAACCTAATTTCACCTCAAAACACGAAATACAGAACTACAATTCGGAAAAATTGTCTTCTTAGACATTGAAGAGAAACAGTTGGCAATCGAAATTCTATTATTTTTTGGCGTAATTGATACGAAATAATTAATATAATCTTGATACAAATCGTTGGTATTTTTAAACGACTTCGAAAAGGAGTAGGTTATCAATTCGACGGTATTTTTTTTTTTTTTTTAATGTTTGTTACCTCAGAACTTTCGATTGGGTGAACCTATATTGATGATTCTTTTTTTATTAGAAAGCTGGTGCTTTCCGTGTGGTCCTATTTTAATTTGGCTCAGTTTTGACAATGGGATCCATGAGAAAACCATATATGTTTTAAATTTGCAAAAAGTATGTGCGCGATAAATGGACGAATAACTCAATATTACGCCAACAGATTTCGATGATTCTCTTTTTGAAGTAAAACTTCTTTACGCACGCTCGTCACTAAAAATAAAAAAAATAAACAAAAAATTTAACAAAACAAAAAACTACTTAAAAAAATGGACTAAAAAGTAAAAAAAATAATTTCGTACGATTGTTATTTTTGGAGTCGGTGTCAGCCAAGATCTCCACATATCACCTATAACTACTTATGTATGTAGTTACTTTGGCTGACACCGACTCCAAAAATAACGATCGTACGAAATTATTTTTTTACTTTTTAATGAATTTTTTGAAGTCGTTTTTTGTTTTGTTAAAATTTTTGTTTATTAGGATAAACCGGTACATCAGTTTTCTTTGAAACACTGGATCACACTTCTATTGATTTTCTGTTCAGTGCTTCTATTTGATATCATCATCGATCATTCAATTTAGAACCCCCACTCGACCATTCATGACGGATGAGCATATTAAGGCCACTCTATCCAATAATATGTTCAGTGGGTAACTTTTCAGCAGATCAAAATATTCTTACTAATATTATAAATGCGAAAGTTTGTATGGATGGTCCCTTACTCTTTCACGCAATAAATTACGAATGGAATTTCAAAATTCTTTCACTAATCGAAAGCTACATTATTTGCGAGTAACAACGGTTTTATATATTGGTAAGTTCTGGCGTTATGAATGAGCTGTGGCGTTATGAAATTATGTATCATACGTTTTCTGTCCCTAACAAAATCAAGTTAGTGCAAACGTCAAACAAATTGTTACCTTGGAAATAATGTTTTTTTTTTTTTAATTTTAGGCTTAAAAAGAGTGCTTTGTTGTGATTAAAAATAGTATTTCTTCGGCGTCGTAGTAAATATCTACATATCTCTAAAAATGTTTATTCTCCGAACAAAAGGCATAGCGTTGCTATAAAGCGTAGCGTTTGAAGTGGACTGTCATTTTCTTATTTTTTTAGGTTACTCTGGATTCAAATATGAATAAAATACTAATAAAGGGAGTTAAAATAAATTTCTATATCTATAATTTAAATATTTTCTAAAATAGAATTTTTATTTGCGAAATGTCATTCTCAAATTTTGAAATTTTCTATTAAACAATAATTATTTTCTATTAGACAAAATAGCAAGAATAATAACAATTATGCCAATAATTATGCCAGTAATTTCCCACTAATACTATGCGAGCGAAGCCGTGGGTAAAAGCTAGTGTATAATATTTATACATTATTACAATACTATAAAATTTCAGCAAAACGTGTGTTTTTTATTCAATTTAGGCAAATTGGATATGTTACACACGTTTTCTTTTTAAATATTTATTACTTAGTGATTGTGTGAGAGGTAGTAAACCTTTTAAGCTCTTCAGTCTAATTTTTTAGCTTTTGGAAACACCTCATGTTGGTCTCATAAATATCGTTTTATCTCCCCTATTGTCCGGGTCACAAATGTGATCTAAACGATATTAGAAAGAAAAAATACCGCACTTTATATTTCAACCTAAAAATTAACAGAAAAATTAAAATGTGCACCTCTATGAAGCCAAAGTTTATGACCGCAATTTGAGAAAAATTGATGAAACTTAAAAATTTTTTTTAAATTATCTTTTTCCGAATCACCAAAAAGGTGATACAACAATAACCTTCATTAATACATTTATTTAATAAAATAAATGTGTGTTTTTCTATTTAAACGACTTCGAAAAGGAGGAGGTTATCAATTCGACGGTTTTTTTTATTTTTTTTATGTTTGCTACCTCAGAACTTTCGATCGAGAGAACCGATATTGATGATTCTTTTTTATTAGAAAGCTGGTGCTTCCAGTGTGGTCTGTTTTTAATTTGGTCCAGTTCTGATTATGGGATCCATGAGAAAACCATATATGTCTTAAATTTGCAATAAGTATGTGCGCGACAAATGGACGAATAACTCAATATTTCGCCAACAGATTTCGATGATTCTTTTTTTGAAGTAAAACTTCTTTATGCACGCGCGTCACTAAAAAAAAAAATAAACAAAATTTTTAACAAAACAAAAAACCAAGATCTCCGCATCTCACCTATAACTACCTTACTACCTATGTATGTAGTTACTTTGGCTGATACCGACTCCAAACATAACAATCGTACGAAATTATTTTTTTTCCTTTTTAGTGCATCTTTTGAGGTCGTTTTTTTGTTTTGTTAATTTTTTTGTTTATTTTATTTTTCATTAATTTTAGTTAGAAAAAACTTTAGGTTTATGTTTTTTGTCATTTTTGAAACTTTTCTTCGTTAGCTTTAAAAAAAAATTGATTGATTCGTCTTAGATGCATTATTTAAGTCTATGGATCGCATATACGACTTTTTTCTCATTTCTAAGAGCTTAGTTAGTTCAATCCATTCTTTAAATAAGCCAGTAATTTTGAATAACGAACGTCATCATTAAAAAAATGTGTGTGTATTGATAGTTAACTAAAACTTATCTATGGAGGCCGAGCTAAAATGTATCAATCGTCGATAGGAATATAATATGTTAAAAATCGTTGAAGGTGCTAGCAAATATTGATAACTGGTCATAGATGACAGATTTGGTCAATTGATATAAGGTTTTATCGATTGTCCAATGTCCATGCTAGACATTCTGGTTATGAACAATGTTTTTAGTGTCAGGAAGAAATTACACTGGCAGGAATTTCAAGTGCACGGGTCTATTACACTGCCAGGATAACAAACGGCTGGAATTATACACGGAGAGAATTAAATATAATACTTAAATTACTAAAATAAATTGTTCAGGTTTAAATTTTAGAATGTTTTCGTGTATGCTTTGATAGGAATATATGTTAAAAATCGTTGACCGTGCTAGCAAATATTGATAACTGGTCATAGATGACAGATTTGGTCAATTGATATGAGGTTTTATCGATTGTCCAATGTCCATGCTAGACATTCCAGTTATGAACAAAGTTTTCAGTGTCTTGAAGAAATTACACTGCCAGCAATTTCAAGTGCACAGGTCTATTACACTGCCAGGATAACAAACGGATGGAATTATACACGGAGAGAATTAAATATAATTCTTAAATTACTAAAATAAATTATTCAGGTTTAAATTTTAGAATTCTTTCGTGCATGCTTAACAAATTTCGTAATAAACAAAAGTTAGGCTAGGGTTTTTTGATGTATGTAATTCCAGTACCCATAGTGATCTCAGTATAAAATTGTCTGACGTTTAAGTTAGATAAGAATATTTTTTAATGTGGGCATAAAACTAATTACACCTTGAAAGTATTTTTCTTTTGTTGTGAAATAGTGAAGTGTTCTCGTACTAAAGAAGATGCGGTTATTAGTTATAAAGGATGATGGAAACTTCTTGAGAGTTTCTAGCGAGGGAAAAATAAAGAAATCTCTCCCACAATGGCTCAGCCGGGTTTGATGGTTTTATAATTAAAATTCAACGGTTCACTGTTGTTGGATAAATGCGAGCGCCACCTGCAACAAAGGAAATCAATTCGTTAGATAAAGAAGGAGATCAAATAGAACATAAAAGAGTTACGATAGGATGCACAAGATTTATTTTAAATGGTTTTGATTTAGGACTGGCAGTTTCATTCAGCGTTTTCTAATAGGATTTTTGTGTTAAAATTTTGTTGATATTTCAATATTTTTTTTGTTTATTAATGGGTATGAGTGGTTATTGAATTCTATTATCTCAAACAAATACAAAAATCGTTATGTGAAAACCTTTTCAATATAGAACCTGAAAATAGTTCATGGAAAGATATAAACATTGATTATCCAGGCAAAGAGGTTGTTAGTCTGTTGTATACGGCATTCGAATTTCTACCGTTTTATAACATATATCTCTTGAACATCTTATTTTTTTAAGTTTCTGCGGAAATGTACCTATCGATTAATCAACGACTATTAGAAAATTTTAGGGGAGAAGGTTTTCTTCCATCATTTCAACGAAACATTATGATAGGTGTTTGAGATAAAGCTATTTTCCTAAAGGTAAAGTCTCATTAGTTTGAATAATTCTTAGTTAAGTGATTAAATATCTTTTTTATACTTTATTTTTAATTTTAAAGTGGAAATTGAACAAAAACTAAAATGGTCGTTTGGACAATTAATAACTAAGACAACGCAATGTTATTTTTTGAAGATATTTTTCTTTCTTTTAAAGACAAACATTCCCCGGTTACGAATAACCCAACAATGTTTGAAAACCTCCCATTACCACTTCTCTAAGCGGAAAATGTTGATTGTGTCGTGTCGTCTTAGCCAGCCAAGGACTCGAACACGCCGCGCCCGGATGGAACCCAAACGCGATGCCAACTCAGGCACTGACCGGTCGAGTAATAATAATATCTAAACATTTAACTAGACAAAAAAGTAATTAGGTTTATGAAAATCTCTCTATAGGAAGAAATCGTGATGTATGCTCCGAAAATTATTATAAACACGTTTTTTTCTTTTTTTTTTTTTTTTTTTTCATAGGAAGCAATTACTTTGTGGTTAGACATTATATTATAAAAATAAAACACAAACACTTTGTATTTAACCACGAATTTATTATTGCATATATCGACCGGTTTCACTTCGACCAAGCTTCTTCAGGATAAAAATAATAACTTATTCAATATACCAATATACCAATAAGTTATTATTTATATCCTGAAGAAGCTTGGTCGAAGTGAAACCGGTCGATATATGCAATAATAAATTCGTGGTTAAATACAAAGTGTTTGTGTTTTATTTTTATAACGTTTTTTTCTGTTATTTTACAAGTTATATGTAAGAAAAAATTGATGGTGACATAAAAGCCACGAGTAGGTATTAAAGACATTTTCACAATTTCGATTGAATATTATCGTTTCTAATATTAGCGCGCTCCCTCTAACATTAGTATTTATACATCTCCCCTTCTTCTTCTTTTTGGGCGTCTACTACCTGGCCTTCATTTAGCATTGAATTTCGGAATTTTTCGAATGTATTTTGTAAGTCCTATTAAATGAATTGTACAAATATACTAGTTAATTTTCCGTTCAATGAATAAAAACACGATTTATGTAAATGTTTCAAGAAGATTTTATTATAAGATATTATGTTTTATCTTCGCTTATTCTTTTCCTTACAAGTAAAAAAAAAATATATTTAACAAAACTTCTAAGAGGAGTTCAATCGTAACACTTTTTTCCTTCTATAAATAATATGTTATATAATTAAACTATGTAATATGAACATATGATATAAACTAAATTTGTCAATTTGACTGGCCTAAAACAGGAACCATTCCTAGTTGGTTAGTCAAAGTTTCCGCTTAAGTTCTTAATTTTACGTGAAATAAATTATTATTATAATTATAGATACGTAAACAGCTGACACCCAGTGCTGCTCGACGCACTTGGTGGTAAAAATAATCATAAATGCGCAAGCGTGGAATGGTTGCTGGATGTAAAATGCGATGTTGCAGAATTTAAAAATTACAGACGATTTTTTTTTTGTATCAAATTAAATCTAAAATTGAACAGTCCTTATGAAATATGTTAATAAAACACCGTCGGTTGGGATGTGATTTTTTTATTAGTTGGGCTATTAAGTTACTGGGACACTCATGATTAGGATATTTATTTGTAGCCAAATTTTATTGCCGATAGCCGAAATGATGTGTGAGTATGTACGCCAGTGTCTAACTAATACCATAGATTAATTGATTTAGGGATAGTTCCATAGTCAATTAAATACAGCTAAATTATAATCATTATGACCGCACTAATATGTATACAGCCTACATAATACAGCCTCCGCGTGCTACAACATCCCCGCTTCACAGTTGCCATGGCAACACACCTGTACCGGAAGCCCGTGATAGTGCCGGGAGACCGGAAGCGGTGTGCTCTGGCGTGAGGTTGCGGAAACGGGCCAATATTAAAACCTGCTAATGCTTCGCTACCGCCGAGAGAAGCCTTGCGCGAGTCGTGTACGACCAGCTTGCTTATTTATGTTTTAACTGTTTTTTATTCTGCATGAAAAGGGAGCCTGATTAGTAATTTGGCTGCTCATATGTTTTAGTTTCCTTTCTGTAGTGGAATGGTTTTAATTTTACAATTTGGAAGACAGCTATGGGTACCGTCGCCCTAGGAACCATTTATTGGATATCCAACTCCCAAATACCATAGGTCACCCCAAGTGACCCCACCACTTACTATAAAATATTCACTTCAGATGCCAATTAAGGTTTACTCGATCTCCGGACACATTTTATATCCCTAAGAGCAACACAAATTATCTTGGAAATGTATTTATAAGAAGAAGCTGTAGCACATTTAACAGATTATGCCCAATATCGATGTGTTTAATACAAACCTTGATAAATTCACAGCATTCATAAAAAAATAACACTCTTTTGAATGCCACATATTTAACTAATAACTTAATATTTCATTGATTTCTGTATTTCTCTTTTTATTTTTTTTTAGTATCACCACATTTTCTCTCCTACTTTTAGCAGTTCGAATTCAAATAAAATCACTTTAATTTTAATGTAACATTTTTTGTAGATTTAAGTAAAAAGATGCACTTTATCAGAATTTTTATATCGGGTATAGGTATTGATGTGTATTTTTGTTTTATGGTTCTAAGTTTCAATTTGTCGTTATTTTATTGGTGAATGACATACATAATATTATTGTCATCTATGAATTTATACAGACAGTTTATAATGCAAATAAATAAAATAAAATAAAATAAAGTGATGACCGTTTGGTGACCAGGGTGGAAGCAGGGGTTTTCAGCTTCATGAGGTTTGTCCGGGTCTTGGCGACGGATGTGTCTACCCATCAATTGCTTCGGGATAACAAATAACGTATCGGGAAAGACTATTTAAGGAAGACCTTTTGATATCTCTAGCAGGGCTTTCTCGGAACATCGCCTTGCATCGCAGTTGGTGGGATGGATCCATAGGTCCGTCACTCCTGGACACACTGATCCCTAGATTCCTTTTCACCTTTGATACCCTTTTCCTTCCCAGAACTTCATCTCCTTCGTTTCAAAATTCAGAAGGAATTTTTTTTCAAGGACCTCTTTTGTGGAGCTAGTGTAAAAAATGAAATTATTTTATTTTTATAAACACCTACGTTATGTAATATATATTAGTGTCATATTTTATATATGTAGTTGTTTTCTCAAAATATTTCCGGTAAGCCACTCTTCTTCATCTGTAAAACCCACAATATTTTTGGTATGTGAAAAACAAAAGGAAGTTCTTTGAAAACCTATTAAAATCGTCACAATTTTTTGCAGAAATAATATTATTTATTATGAAAGTCTGGCAAATTCTTATGAATTCTTAACAAGGCTATAAAAATGGATCTAAACAAGAAAGGAATTTAAATAAGATAAAAAAAACTAAACACTCACAGAATATAAACAACAAAAAAAAATTAACACCAAGAGATACTAACTAACCAAGAATATAATCTAACCAAGAAAATAATGTAAAAAAGAAAAGAATTTAAATACTAACCAAGAAAATAATCTAACCCAGAAAAGAATGTAAACAAGCAAATAATTTAAATGATACTACCATAGAAAATAATCTAACCAAGAAAAGAATGTAAACAAGAAGGAATATAAAAACGAAGAGATACTGACCAAGAAAATAATCTAACCAAGAAAAGAATGTAAACAAGAATAAAGTCTAAATAAGAAAAGAATCTAAACAAGAAAATAAAAACAATAATTGGATAATTTATAGAGCGCAGTTTTTGTGAAAAAGCACCTCAAGGGCGCTTTTTGCAAGGGAAATTTTTCGAAATCAGATATGGACAGTAATTTCCACCTTATTTTGAATGTGAAGCTTGCAAAATTTCATCAAGGGGAGGGAAAAGGGGGTAGTGTTTCAAAATCTTATGTACAATCATCTTCCTCCTGTTTTGAAAATCAAGTTTGCAAAAATTATCAATCTCGAACAGAATTGTGTATAAATCAAACCCACTCTACCCGCCCGCCACAGACAATTTTATAATATAAATATATTAAAAAATAAATCCTATTTTTGATATCGAATCCTAACTTACATACTTACTTTTCATTCCAGAAAAATAAATTATTCCCATGGGAAATTTCTTTGTATAGTAATTTCTTCATAATACCACGTGGGCGAAGCCGCGAGTTATAGCTAGTACGAGAATAAAATATATTGAAAAGTCTATTCTAAAACCTAGGCAGATTTTGTCTACATTAAATTGAGTTTTATATGATGTTCACATAAATATTTTCACAATTCATTGTTCATTCAGGTTTTCTTTATGAATCCTAAAAATAATAATCACTAGAAATGTCTACAATATCACTTAAGAAGGCACATACAGAGGTAAAATATGGCGGAAAAAGACTAACAAAACAATAATGTAGGCTCGGCAAATGAAATATGGGCGTACCGCAGGGATCGCTTCTCGGACCTATTTAATTTAACAATCTTTCACGTAGCAAAAAAAAATCCGAAGATACTGCTCTTTATGGGTATTACTTCAAAAAGAAATTCATCAATTTGCTTTTAATATTATTTTTTCTCAGTAAAAAGACAGATACTTAGATGTGGAAGAGTATTCGGATAAATTTAACAACCTCGTATGATATATTACAAAAAAAAAATTATTTGTAGAAGAGATTAATATAAATTGTGGAATGTCTGGCACGTGCTGGCGCATATAAAGTATATAAAAACTAACTAATATTGTAAAAATTATAAATTATGTTAAAGGAATTGTGATAATTTATGGCTACGTTTTCAAAAAATTTTCTGAGAACAAAATCTTCATAATAATTATCTCTATTTATAGACCTATCAAAGGTTATTATTAATACTTGAATAAATGTAATAATTCGAATATCTGGGATTGGATATTAGTAAGTGCCTAGTATCTAATATATAATTGCTTTTATTTCGATAAATAATGAAGTAGGTACATAGATTATTTAACAATATCTTTTAATAATTACTCGCTCATTGAGAATTAGACGAACGCAACCAATTATGTGAGAATATTTTTTTATTAGGATTATTTCTAACAATCTTGCAGACAATATTTTATATTATTAGGAGAATGTTCGAGTTCTTATTATTATATCTACCTATAATCTAATGAACAGAAAAAAAGGCCAATGAAATTGTTTGAAATAAATCATTTGTATTCACGAAAATGTTTGATGTCACAATTCGGACACTCTTACCTCACAATTCCAGTGGTTATATTTTTCTCTCTTCAAAGCTACAGTTAGGTAAATTAAATTAAAATGTAAAATCGCGTACAATCCGAAGGGGGTTCACTAAAGTCCCTCCATATTATATCGCGGAGAGATCGTCTTTTCTAAACCCTATTTGCCTTTTCCATTAGCACACACATTATATTAGTTGCTTCTTCCCACCGTTTTAACTTGACATCATCCATCTTCGTCCAGCAGTCAATCATTAAGTAATTAAAAACCGTAAAAAGGAGATGGTACGAAAAAATGCACTTAGAACCGTAGAGCTAATAACATCATCGTCATAAAATAATTATTATAACCATAGAAACCATAAATTACAAACATTATATGATAGAATTAAAATTGCAAAAACTCTCCTCAAATAAAAACTCTCCTCAAATGTTTTATAGACAGCCCTGATTTACTCAGTCTAATTACCTACCTCATATATTATATTCCAACTAGAAGAATTCGATAAAAAAAATTATAGCATCAACAATATCAGAACTGCGTCATTTAGATACTACTATCTTGTACCTAGATTGCATGTGATTGGTAATACTTTATCAGAAGTCCTAGATGTATTCAACTGCACGGAATTTAGTTACAAAGCTCTAATATCATAAAGCCCACATATCATAATACTAATTATAATGTATATTTTGGTAATTTTAATCAATTTGCGGGTGTTGAAAAGTGGGAAGGAACAAATTTTTTTTAAAGTAAGTATTATGTTAACCTACACCTACGGACAATACCTAACCTAGAAAAAAACAATGGAACTATTACTTACATCAAACAATAATAGTAATATAATAAAATGATATAATAAATAAATTATATAATAAATAATTATTTATAGAACATATTATATCGGGATGTTCTGTATTAGCGCCGTCCGAGTATACATTTAGGCACAATCAAGTTTTAAAAATAATTCACCAAAGTTTGGTTACTAAACATAACTTGATTGACTGCCGTAATGTACCATATTATGAATATGAACCAAATTCATTTTTAGAAAATGAATTTTATAAAATTTATAATGATAAAACTATTCTGACAGACAGAACAATTAGTCATAATAGACCCGATATAGTTTTACATGACAAAATTAAGAAAATAACTTATATCATTGATGTCGCTATTCCAAATTCTTGTAATATTCAGAAAACTGTTTCTGAAAAAATAAGAAAATATACAGATTTAGGAAATGAAATTAAAAGAATTTGGCATTCTCAGACTATAAAAATATTACCATTTGTTATTTCGGCTACTGGCATTATACCTAGCTCTCTCATTCAAAATTTAGGCGTATTAGATTTGTCAAAAAATTTGTACATAAAAATGCAAAAGTCGGTCATTTTAAATACATGTAGGATTACGAAAGATTTTTTAAATATTTATATTGAGGGATCAGTAGGATTTATCGGATCAGTTAGGATTTCATCAGAGCCGAACCCTCTGATATGAAAATATCTGGAGTCGGTGAAATATTTTCCCATTATGTTTCTTGTGGATTGACGTATTGTTCTTGTGTTGTTTTATTCTTATATAGTGCACTTACATTGCGTTAATTTACTAGATATTCATTTGTGTGGAAGGGTTTAGTCTTTCATTTGGGAAAGATTCAACCCGGACATAAAATCTGGAGCACCGTAAAAAAAAAAAATATATGATTACGAAAGATTTTTTAAATATTTATATTGAGGGATCAGTAGGATTTATCGGACCAGTTAGGATTTCATCAGAGCCGTACCCTCTGATATGAAAATATCTGGAGTCGGTGAAATATTTTCCCATTATGTTTCTGATGGATTGACGTATTGTTCTTGTATTGTTTTATTCTTATATAGTGCACTTACATTGCGTGAATTTACTAGATATTCATTTGTGGAAAAGTGTGTGGAAGGGTTTAGTCTTTCATTTGGGAAAGATTCAACCCGGACATAAAATCTGGAGCACCGTAAATGTACGAAGCCAAGAAAAATCGTCAACAGCAAATTTGCTCTACTAAATTAATCCAAATAGCCGTGCTCCGTAGGAACATACTGCCGCAGATAATATCAACATAAAACTTCGATACTTGCTTGAGCTAATCGTAGATGATCGGTTCTACTTCAGAAGTGTTTGATTTTTGAGGCGCGCCTCAGACTGAACACCACGCCACCGCGCAACGACTACCATTTATTTCGATTCAATGTGACCGCCCCACTCCCCTCCGCCTACACGAAATCAGCGGCTCTCGGAGGCGGCCCCTGTCTAAGCCTCCCTAGCTTATTATTATTATACTGCGGAATATAATAGCTCGACGCCTCGGTCGAAAATAAATCACATACAACAACTAGTCCTAGCGAAAAAATAAAATATTCATATATTTAAACTAAAGTAACTTTAAGACTTATACAATTTATAAATTGGTAACGTTTATTTTAAAGTTTGACTGTTTGGAAGTATTACAAGATCTTGTAACTTTCCCCCCCTTTTCTTCTCCGTATTTTTTTTTGAGGAGGCGAAGCCTTCCCCACCTCATAGCACAAACCGCCACTTATTTGTATCAAGTTTCCAATTAGCTTCAATTCAAAATATTTGTGTTTTATTTTAATTAGCTACACGTCTAGAATTTCCAAATCATAAATATCGGCTTTGCAGCCTCTTTTCAACAATGTACCTCAAGCATGTTAATAATAATAGTTTGTTTATATTATATTATTTTGACTGACGGGTTGAAAGATATTGTACTGAAGGTTCTCTTTATTACTTTAAAATTGTGAATTTTTATGCATCGTATTGAGTGACGCAAAAAGTGACAAAATTGTGTTTTACGATACAAGAAACACAAATATTAGGTTGATTTTTTTATGTGAGTACCACGAGAGTCCCAACTGATTTTTTTAATTTATTTAATGTATAACTAACATCTCTACAATAGGTCTCCCAAAGTGGTTCGCTAAGTTTGATGACTTAACAGGGGTGCTTGGGTTCATGGGAATGTTTGTCTTGATCTTGGTGGTGGACGCGTCTACCCACCAACTGTGTGACGGGTCGGAAGGTTGAGGGAGGCCTTTTGAACTCTTCAGTGGGAGGTATGGATTCATTCTACTGTCACTCATGGACATACTGATCTCCAGATTCCTAACTACCCCGCATACCTTTTTTCTTCTCAGAACTTCCTCTCCTTACTTTCGTCAATGATATCCTCCACACTGCCTCCCCTAGAATAACATAGGTCCAGAGTGAAATTATTTTCCTCAGGGCCTCCAGCGTGGAGCTAATGTAAAAAAAAACCTACTCCCAACCGTCTGGAGTGAATGAGAATACGGTATCCTCAATTGGGGTATGTTGTGAAGCAGAAGGGGAAGGAGATGGGGAAAGGAACGTAATAAATGTGGGAATCTTATGGGTATCGCCACCCCGGGAACCATTTTTGGATAACCAACACCCCTTACAGAGGTCATCTCAAGTGGTTCGCTACATTTGGTGACTTAGCAGGGGTGGCCGGATTCATGTGGGGAAGTTTGTCTAGGTCTAAAGATCATTCTTTACATTTTTTTATATTTCTTGAGCATTAATTATGTAACAAATCTTACAATCATTCTTTACCTTTCAAAAGATGATCATAAATTGAATATTCGAAAGAACGCCATTAGAAAAATTGAAAAATTATGACATCTGTCAAAAATTAAAACAAAATAAATACACCTTTCAAATAATAACATTTTGATTTATAACATAATTCTACAACCAGCTCCAATTTTGTAAATCAAAACCAATCCCAGTTCTAGATGTAATTGAACCGGAGTTACATAGACAGAGACACACCACCATTATTTGTAATTTGCACCACCGGTTTCGCTAAAGTGATAATCTTTTATGATTGACAAAACGTTACAATACAGACGTCAATTTGACGAGGGTCGTTCCTCCACCGCAGCCTCTGGGGGGGAACGGGGGGGGGGTGGATTGGGGTCATACGCAGGTTTAGGTTAAACGGGCAGGTGGAACGACCGCACTGCATAAGTAAAATACAAAAATAAATATATTGCGTTCCCGAAAATTTCAGCCGCAGTCGTCAATACGTTTGTCCGAGATACAACACGGCAGAACGAATTAATGTTCTAGCACACCATTACAATGAAAAGTGTAATTTTTTTCAATTAGGAGGCGGGTATGCTTACCGCCTCCCCAGGAACCATTTATCGGATAACCAACATCTCTGCCACAAGTCACCCCACATGGTTCACTACGTTTGTTGGCTTAGCAGGTATTTTTTACATTTAGGAGGCGGGTATGCTTACCGCCTCCCCAGGAACCATTTATTGGATAACCAATACCCCTGACGTTTGATGACTTAGCAGGTGTGCCCGGGTTCACGGATTGAGGTTTGTCAAGGTCTTGACTGCGGATTCGTTTGCCTACCCTACTGTATGACGGGCCGGATCGGGATACACTGTTTAAAGGAGACCTTTTGACTTCTCCAGCCGACCAATCGCCTTGCAGCGCATAGGGAGGGATGGGTTTATACGTCCGTTACTCCTAGACACATTGACCAACCCCTAATACCTTTTTCCTTCCCATAACTTCCTCTCATTCCTACCTCTTAAAAAAACTAACACAGTATCCCCAAAGATGACATAGGCCCTGAGGTGATGTCTGTGACAACACTCTACCATTGAGCTGCTAAAACCTGATTATTTTCCGTCATTTCGATCTCATATTTAAATCTAAAAATTACCAAATCATATTCTTAATTAACTCACATCATTTGGCTGCTGTTTTTGTATAATTGCAAAGTTCTACTAAATTAGATTTGCAATAAAGATAGTGTCTCGGTTACAGGTACCTGTCCGTTTTTTTTTATTATTTGAGACACCTATAATTGATTTTCTACTATTTTTACCTAATGTATATAAACTCCTGTAGATGATTCCAATAAATCAAAAATAATTATCTTTTATTTCATAAATAACAGCAAATAATTCACCAACTTCGCATGCAATACCAACATCGAAAAATTACTACACTTAGACATTTTCAATGATTTTTTGTTAACATTCAAAACTAATTTATTTAATTTCTTAGCGTGGCCACAGTTAGTTTTTCATAAAACTTTTATTAACAGTCGATTACAATTCGTGAGCTTATAAAATTTTATATCAAAATTTCACTTTATGTTATCTCCAAACCCTTTCATCCTTTTTATTACTTTTACTTACTATTAGTTTTAAGAACCGTTCACATCTCAGGCGAAATTACCTACTCATATTCCATGTACTTACTTAACAGGCACTCTAACTATGTAATAATTTAATTAAAACCTTATAACTAGTATCATTATATACTGTGTATATCTTAAGACGACACTTTACCGTAAAAATATATTCAGAATCTTAACGACGAAAGTAAAGAAGCCGTGTATACCCGTTCATTGGACGGACCTACTGTCGAATTTGCCCTATCAAAGGAAAGAAGAAAAATAATGTTGTTATCTTTAGGACGTAAGTGAAGAAAGCGTGTAAGCAAATATGGGCCCACGGCACGGCGTTTTGGACGGACGTACGGTCGAATTCACCCTAGCAGGCCTGGAGATTCTACCTTTCCGCCGGGACAATTTGAATTAATTCTGAAGAACGTGTTACTTATAGTTAAAAATGATAATTCAATTGTGAGCCTCGGGCAAACCCCCGGTAAACGTATTTATATCTCGCCTTAAGTCACATCTCAACCAATAAGAAATAACCATGCAATAATTTAATTTAAACCTTCAAACTTGTGTCATAATGTGTGTACTGTGTTTGTTATTACCAGCAAATAAATAAAAATGAAATAAGTAAACGTTTGTAACAAAAATGTTCTTCCACTAGGTACAATTTATTTAGCTGACAGTAACTTTTTCGCAAAAGTAGACAGAAATGCAAGCTGTACCGCTGTACAACCATTTCCTAGCTTTTACCGACAGCAATTCAAAGACAATCGTGCAGTTAAAAGCTAATTAAAGCTTGCAAGCTCTGTAGTTATATTTTGCTTTGATATCTCTAACTAGTTCATGTTGCTAATTGTTTCGGGTTCACAAAACAGCGAGTAATGGATTGTGAATGTATTGTTCTAGTTTTGTGTCTGAGAATTTGACAATTGAAGAGTTGTTAGACGAGAGAAGTTTAATTAAAATTGTTGAGAGATAGTATATCTTTATCTTTTAAATATAAAGCTTTTGTCCACTTCGTTTGATAGGTGAGAAAAGGTACACTGATTTATTTATTTATTTTTATTTCATAAATTTTATTGGTTACAATTTTTTTGGTTTCCTTTTGGCTACCACACTAGGCTAATGTCCGTGTTGTGGTAGTCATACATTTAATATTTTAAATAGGAATTAAATACTATTTTACTGAAACAGATAATTAAAAATACTAAATAAAAATTTAGAAATACATTTTTTTCAAAACATTAACTCCACACAGGAGGCCCTGAGGAAAATAATTTCCATCAGGGCCTATTTCATCTTTGAGGATGCTGTGTGGAGGGTCTTTTTGAGGAAAGGAAGGAGTTAATATGGGTCTTGAAGAGACTCCTGTTGTAGGAGGGAGGAAACGCAGAGGCCGGTAAATCTTTCCACAGCCGAGCTGTTGAACTCAAGAACGAATCGTAAAAACGACCCGTTCTCATGTGACTAATATCAACCGTGTACAAATGTTGGGCGCGTGTTTGGCGTGTTTCCCGACTATGCACCGGTGCCGAGGGGATCAATGACGCTAGTTCCTCGGAGCATCTTCCATTGTAATACCGGTAGAACAAGGACAGCATTCCCACCTGACGCCTATGCTCTAAAGATTGCAATCCGTCTGTTGAGATGGGAGAATCTATCAAACGGACCGCCAGTTTCTGCACAGAGTCAAGGGTTTTTTTTAGGTATTTTGGAGCTCCAGACCAGAGGTGGCTACCAAATTTAACCGTGGGGCGCACTTGCGATTTGTACAGGGTTAGCAGTTGTGTACTATTAAAGTATCTGCGGGCCCTGAGTACGCCCAGTTTCTGAGAGGCTAACTTAACTCTGGTTTCGATGGAGCCCCCATACCTGAGCTGGTCACTTAGAGTTACACCAAGCATATCAATGGAGGTCCTGTCCGGAAGAATGCTTCCGTTGAAGGAGACTAGATTATCATTTCGATCCCTTTTAATAAAAGCAAGTGAAAAGTAAAGAAGAAAATTCATCTTTTAAAGAAAAATAGAAATAAAAATTAACTGAGATTAGGGTGCATCTTGAACTATTTAATAACAATGTTGCATATTTCAATCTGCTCTCTCGAATGTTTCCTATGTATAATACCATTGAATGTGCCCATATATATATGTATGTAGATAGATATCTACGCAAACGGTCTCACATATTTCAAAAAACTCAATTTTCTACATTGACACTTCGTGGAGAACAGTCATATAATTGCCTTATTATCATGTATTTTCTTTATTTTTATCTTTCTCTGCAGGTTATATTTTATATTTGACAATACTAAGTTTTATATTTCATTTTGACTATCGTTATATCTGTTAGTAACATAGACATATGAATATTAGTGGACCTGCCCTAAGTGATAAAAGCGTATTATTTGCCCCTCCCATTGGAACCATTCCATTGGAACCGGCTGGGATCGAGTATGGGTTCGCGTTAATCTAAAAAATGTGACGTCGTCATTCTTCTGCAAGCCAGCGTCGAGCACTCATCGGTACATTTTACGAAATAACACGGTAAAAACAGTGTTTTGAAAACGTGTAAAATAGAAGTGAAAAAGAGAATAAACCCAATTGTCGTATTACATTCCATAGGCAAGCATTATTTTAGACTATTTTAAGCTAATTCAGATCGCATAATATGATCGTTTTTCAAAATCCACTATCACTCGAGATACATGGCGTGCGCCCGTCGTTTTTTACTGGGGTAAGTAAATTATGAAACATTTGTAAAAGTGTCTTAGCTGAATAAGTGCAATTCGCGCTCCCATGTAAAAAGGTCTATTCATTCAAAAGCAGAGTTTACTTTTAAGAACTAAATGGTGATATTATACTGCGAGATGCCTGTATACTGTGAGATTGAGTTTTGACGAATCTCATATCACCAAAGCCACCTTCCAGCTCTTCGTCCCGGTGCAGTTGGTTTCTACCCCTCACCTTTCTGTTCTGGTCTATTAATATTCATATATCTATGGTTAGTAACGTCTGTCATTTTTTCTGTTAGTTTCGTCTAGTAACAACTAAACATTGATTACGCACCCTGTGAACATTTCTAATTGGAGTGTTAATATCTATGTACATTCCAACTGAAATTTTATCACTGTTATAACTGTTAACACTCTGTAAATATTTCAATAAAGAAAAAAATAAAATCACGTTTGAATATGCTGATCAAGAAGTGATAAAGTACCTACCTCTATATAATATGAATTTAACAGAAAATTAAGTAAATGAAATTTTCAAAATCGGAACTGATTTGTCAAGAATCGCACAAGCGCTAATGAAGGTGGGTGCCTACCTACTAATGTTTTTTTTAACCAGAAAATGATTTTAATTCCGCATTCGAAATGAGTATTTGTTCTTAAAATTTTTAAATTTCTAACGTTTAGTCTTGACAACTGAAGTCAAATAAGCAATGACATTAATTTTGGATGCGGGGTAGAAATCTCAAAGTGGGAAGCCAAACGCAAGACGATTGTAGCTGTCTCTATTTCTAGTACTTTAGTACTAAACTGCTACGCGTCGAGTGAGGTCGTGTCTTACCAGTAAGTAAATTGCCTTGCAAAGCGCCAAAATGCCCTCCTGTGTGATGAGAAAATGCTTAAATTACACGGCAAATAGTCGTAAAGGCGAAGGAATAACACTTCATTTGTAAGTACACGCAAATTACTTATTATTATAAATATTACAATTTATTTTCATGATTCCCGCCCGCGGTTTTACGCGTCATAAGAGAAAATTCTAGGCCTACTAAAGTAAAGGGTCTGGACGCGCAATAGCCAAATTACTGTTGCTAAGTAAACTTTACTATTTTAAAATAGACTAATCAGCCTAAACACTCTGTTTATTTGTTTGCTTGCGGCAAAACAACACATAAATCAGCAGTTCCAACAAGTTTTGACGACAACCGCCACCATTTGAAAACTGTTGTTGCCCTATTGTATTTATTGTACCTATTGACCTTTTATTCTAGTGGGCCTTAAGAAAAGGAGACAGTGAACGTTGCATCACAAAGTGACATAAACATACGATGCCCGACCATATATCTATGACATTCACACACGTACATTCTTTGATTGTCTGTCTTTATCACACAGGAATAAAGTTTTGAATTTAGAAATTATACTGAAAACTGCTGAAAACAAAAGAGTGTTGCTTGCTTTCCACATTATATTGCGAGTATGTGAGACTATGGCGAGTATATTTATAATATATAACGTCATTGCAAATAAGGTGATTTTTCAAAGATCTACGCTTTTTTCCATTTTCACGAAAACATAATTTACTAACTAACTACATTTTCCAACATAAAATCTCGTTATTTTCACCGTTCGGCGCTTGTACTTATATAAAATTATTCGATTTTCTTCTACCGCTGGCTATTAAAGCATTCTTTTGATCTGTAATTCCACAAGAAAACCATGTCCTACCGTCTTGTGGAACGGTGGAAATGTCAGGACCGTATATTTAGTCGAGTGGATAATTTCCATTACAGAAAGACTGGCCATCAAAGGTAAAGCCTAGATCTGGCGACTTCCAATGACCAACAGACTGACGTAACGATGGGATTTTTGGATGACCGATTCGGACTGATTTTCAATTATTTCAGCTTGTATATTTATCAAGATTTATACAACAAGCGTTCACATAAAATTGAAAGAATGTAGCACACATTTTTAAGACACATTAATTATAAATTGTATACTCCGATTGATAATATAAAGTACAGCGATCTAAGGTATAACCTACACTACCCAAATTGTCACAGCAAAGAAAAAACGAGTATAATTTATGATTATTTAAAAAAACAATCTGATTTGTTCTTTATACAGGACGTGGGACATACTTTACTTACTTTGACCTGACATTATTTGGAGCAAAAAATGCAATGAAATTTTTGTCTCCAGTGACATTTTTATGACTTTTTGAATAATTTTTTTTTTCAAAATCAAACAAAATAAATTTTCTTCCACGTGTCCACTGGTCACTCGGCCGAGTAACAGCCCAACCTCGTGACCCGCCCCCAACTGTCCAAAACCTATTTTTCTTTTATGTTTTTGAAGAAAAGAAAGCATCAAATATGTCACAGGAATCCAAAATTTACATTATATCTCTTTACTCCAAATAATGTCAGGAATTTCTGGTTAAAGTAAGTCAAGTACTTCCTTTAACACCTTGCATAAACTTTCAGCTTCACAAATCATTCAATATTTATAATAACTGGTGATTTTTTTACGATTTTTTACGAGACGAACGAATCATCTACTGAGTGGCGGGCCGGATCGGGGGAGATTGGTAGAGGGAAACCTAACCTAGACCTCTCCAGCCGGACCGATTGCCTCGCACCGCAGTGGAGGGGATGGATTCATATTGACACTTTGACCCCTAGATTACTGGAACCTTTTTCCTTCCCAGAACTTCCTCTTCTTCCTTCTCCTAAAAAGACTCTCCACACAGAACTCTCAAAGATGAAATAGGCCTGAGAGATTTTTTTCCTGGTGTGGGTGGAGCTATGGTAAAAAAAAATTGGGCCGTATAAATATAAAAAATAAATAAAAGTTAACAAACTTCTACAAAATAAATACTGAAACAAAGAATAACAATACAGACAATGATTTTCAAATCGTTTAAATATGCAGAAGATTGAAATCGTCCAATGCTCACTAAGTCCAAAGTCGCTTGGCAAAGCTTTTGTTATTCCCTACAGCTTTACATGAGCTTTCTCTAAAAGCATTCTCATTGTGCTCAATCGACTGCAGTCCTTCCTTTACCGTGTCAAGGTTCCGTTTCGCTGCGTTTGACATTTTTGAAATCGATGCTATTCAAATGCTGACTGCAATTTAAAAATATCTTCATATTATAGTATTTCTAGAAGTAAAACAGAGGATTTTTCTAAGCTTTTCTAAGGTAAGGTAGTTAAATCCTTCATGGATTTTTTTTATAAATCTTAATTTATAAAACAAAATCGGATTAGTTACGCCATGTATAAATCAAAAACGGCTGTACCGATTTTTATGATCTTCGATTTGTTGGATTTGTCTCCGCCCCAAATATCAGAATAGCTATTAAAACATCGAAAAAAATTGCGAAAAAAAATTATGAAGAAAATTATTTTTCTCATACATTTTGTATGGAACGAATTCTCATCTTTTGAAAGAGCTGCTGCAATATTGTGACAAGTATAATATTGAATAGTGAGTTAATTCCAAAATTTAAAAAGCTTCAAAAGTCAATTCCTTGATTGCTTTGCTTTTGATTGTTAAACATATAATGCTGCCCCTCCTTCTTACACACTAAATGTCAACAGTCCAAAATGAGACAAAAAATGGACGTATGTCTGCACCCCTCCAAAAGAAACAAACAATAATTATAGTAAATCTCCCTCACATGTATAAAGAAAATGAAACTCAATTCCCGTAAGTAATTGAAAAAATAATAAAATCGTAAACAACGCTATCTTTGATACTGACAAAAACAAAACATAGACAGTTGGGCATCGATAATTGCTTCACTGTGTAATTTGTAACTAAAAAAGTGAATTTAATTCAGTTAATAAGTTAACACGACAGTTATTGATTCTGAGGCGGTACAGAGTTGGTCGGGTCAGCTAGAATATTTATTACAAGTGAATGGGGAGTCCAATAAAGCTAAAGAAGAGAAATTTGAGCAATAGGTATTTTACTAAACTGTTGTTGTCACTGTCACTCTTACTCCCCCGAATACTAAGCGAAAGAGAAAACTGCACCTCAGGCTGATAATACTTAAATAAAATCGACGTTTTTATTCCCAATTTTTCTCCTCCAAAACTGAACCAATTTTCAAGATTTTTTTTACTAACTATACTTATTATATTAAAATAATCCATCTCTGCGTGTTTTCTCTCTGTTGAAAACGCACGCAAAGACCCAGACAAACCTCACCTTATGAACCCGAGTCACCAAACTTAGCGAAACACTTGGAGTGAACTACAGCAGGGGTGTTAGTTATCCAATTAATGGTTTTTGGAGCGGCAGTACCCATACCCACCTCCCAAATTGAAAATCCATCCATTTTTTTCTGAAAATATTTTATTTCATTTGCATTTCAATTCAATTTTCAGCAACGAATCCATCCAACGTATTTACTGAGTAAACAGTTTTCAAATCAACCAACAAATATAAATAACAAATATGGTTTTAACTTCAATACGAAATACTTTAATTCCTAGAATTGCATATTCATATAGCGCATTATTAGTTTGTACAAAAACGGATTTTTGCTTATGTTAGACTTTGTTTTAATTAAATCTAAGAGCCGTGATTACAATGGCTAAAACAGACAAGTTAAGTTTCGAAATTCAAAACGTTCAATCGAGTTAACAATGATCTCTTTAGCAGAGCTGTTATGTTCATTTACTCCGAATGCAGAGGTTGTGGGTTCGAAACTTTTGCAGCACAACTTTTTAAGTGTTCTTTCACGTATGTACCTATAAGTTAAATAATATAGTATTTTTGATACTCTTTCCAGAGTGGTGGATAATTTTGATACTCTGTGGGTTATTTTTTGTGGAAAGAAAGGAGTTAATCTGGGTCTTGAAGAAACCCATGTTGTAGGAGGGAGGATGTACTCTCATGCGACAAATGTCAAATGTAGTGTTTTGAAAAGACACTTAGTCCGGCAACGGCTGCAAGAAGCGGTCAACGCTCGCCAGCCACCCACACACAATTCGTAGCCAGTTAAGATCGGTCGTGTGACCCAGAAGTATTTATATTGTGTAATGTATAGTAAATAGGTATTTAATATGGAAATAATACGATAGATGGCGGTAAGCATTTAGCTTGCGCCATAGCTCGCCAGATGGCATTAGTGTTAAAGAAGTGGTACTAGAGATAGACATTACCAGCTCCCGAGGTGGGAGCGCAGAGATTTACCTACCCCCGAATAGTAAACAGTTGTAGCTATCCAGCAAGGTTATTCAAAGTAATAAACACCATTATATATAAAGAACCTTTTAATAATTAATATCTGCCGAGGAAAGGGCAGATATAACATATTGTAAACACGTAAAACAATAATATACATGATTGCGACAAAGACCTATTTATTTTCGAAGAGCCCCAACACAACAATTAGTGTTTGCCCATGGATTAGGCAAACATTATGCGTGCAAATGTTGGGCGCGCGTTTGGTGTGTTTCCCGACAATGCACCGGTGCCAAAGAGATCAATTATGCTAGTTTCTCGGAGCAACTTCCATTAAAATACCAGATGAACAAGAACAGCGTTTTCACCTAACGCATTTGCTCTCAAGATTGCCTTACATCGTGCCACAGTTCTTCTCGTTCAAGCCAGTTAGAATTCGTGCATGTTATTAACATTAAAAAATAATTCTTCTTCTTAAGTTTGTTCCTCATTGCTGATCGTGACTCCTGCTCTAATTTCAAGGGTGACAAGGCTCATCCACCCCTGACGGTCTTGCGCTGCGTGGGGAACCAAGGATACCCTTCCTAGTACCGGACACCAATGATATTTGGTCACTCCAGTGCATTCGTGGTCTTCCTCTGCTTCTTCTGGTATAAACACTTTGCCAGTGACTACGAGTTTCTCCCAGATGAAGTCCTTAGTTTGGCAAGCAACGTGTCCAAAGTATCATAAAATACGTTTTAGGCAGATAGTCTTCAAAACATTAGAAACATACTAGATTCCAAATCTATGAAAATTGTTTATTACTCCCTTTGTTAATCAATCATTGAATACGGAATAATCGCATGGGGAGGTGCAACATTATCCGCTATAGATTCATTATCGAAGGCACAAAAATTAATTATGAAAGTTATTCTTAAAGTTCCCATAATAACAAGTACTGTAGATATATTTAACAAATTCCATGTATTAGATATTCGACAAACTTACACAAAAACAATCTTAACTCATCTGTTTAAAAATAAAACAAATACATTTTATAAAAATACCCAAAATATTGTAAACACGCGGCACAAAACCAAAGAACTCATACATACACCTAAAACAAACACAACTCTCCTTCTCAAAAATTGCAAGGAGGAACTGGCGGATGATCTTGTATTCTTAATAAATCTCTCTCTATCAAAAGGTATCTTTCCAGACAGACTAAAGATTGCGAAAATAATTCCTATTCATAAAGACGAATGCAAAAAAAATGTCCAAAATTATCGTCCAATCTCTATACTTCCAGCTATCTCTAAAATTTTTGAATGTATCATTAAAGAAAGACTATTGAAATATCTCGAACACAACAAAATTCTCACGTCAAAACAATACGGTTTCAGACGACGATCTAACACTAAATGTGCAGCTTTCGATTTTATATCAAATCTACAGAAACATATTGATCATGGGGATTTTACGGCGGCAATATTTATTGATCTAAAGAAGGCGTTTGACACGGTGGATCACAACGTATTGATCGAAAAACTGAAACATTTGGGTATTGTTGGTCCTCCTCTGGAACTTTTCCGATCTTACCTATCAAATCGCGTTTCGGCAGTAGAACTGGGAGGAGAAACGAGTGAGTTGGGTAAAATAACATGTGGAGTGCCACAAGGATCAATTCTTGGACCGTTGCTATTTCTAATCTATGTGAATGACATGACAAAGTGGGGTATTAAAGGAACTCTACAACTTTATGCGGACGATACAGTAATTTTTTACAATAAACTGAACCTAGCGGAGCTTGAAACGGAAATGAATGCTGATGTTTCTAAACTCACAAGCTGGTTAAGAATAAACAAACTAACTCTTAACGTAAAAAAAACTCATTATATACTTTTTGGTAACAAGAAAAATTTCAGCCTCAATATCAAAGTTGGTGATAACTGCCTCGAAAAGAAAATGAGCACAAAATATTTGGGCCTGATCGTAGATTCCCAACTCTCGTGGGATCTCCACATAAATCATGTAAAGGAGAAAATTACCCCCATAACTGGTGTACTATATAGACTCCAAGGATTATTACCCATTCCTTTACTAACATCAGTGTACTACGCCATGGTACATTCACACCTTTCTTATCTCTGCTGTATCTGGGGATTTGCCTCAAAGAAATTGATAGCTGATCTGCAGGTGGTTCAAAACCGAGCTCTCAGAAATGTGTTTGGACTTCCATGGGACACCCATGTCAAAGACATCTATTCAGTTTCCGGTATTCTTCCAATTACAGTCCTTCCTAAACATGAAATCACAAGCACCATCCTACAAATTACTCAACAATCAACTCACACTAACATCAAGCCACTTTACAATCAAGACATTCACACTCACAATACTCGAAATAGCAATAAAATCCGCATACCTCAAACACACACTACAAAATATGGGATAAAATCTCTGAACTATGTTGCCTATACACTATATAATTCGCTTCCAGATATGTACAAGGGAAACCAGCAAAATAAAAAAGTTCAGAATAATGCTTTAAAAGAATATTTTTTAAATACGTTTAAGGATGAAACTATGTAAATTTTCTTATCATGTCTCATTTGTCTTGTTTCCTTTTCTCTTCTTTTCTTTTCCATTTATTTGTAATCATAATCATCCACATTTGTATAACCTTGTTCTTTGTTTCTTTAATTATTTTCTATTGTTGTTTGCTCACTCAACCTGTTTTTATTTTAAATTTATTTTTTGTCTATGTTGTATGTGAAACTTATATTTTTAATATCCATTTCCAAGTAAAACTGTAACTATTTCCTCACACCCATGAATTTTCCTCCTGTCCTAAAATGAGTTCTGTAACTCATAGGGATTGCTCCAGCAAGTAATAAATACAATAAAAAAAAAAAAAAAAACAACATTTGGTCAAAGAAATTTCAAATACATTGCGTCTAAAATATACAATAACCTACCTGATAAAACAAGACAATCGAATAATATTAACAAATACAAAATTCTGATAAAACAATGGATCATCGAAAAAGGTCATGCAATAATTAGTCACCTCACCCAAATATAATCCTCTTATCCCATTATTGTTACCACTACTACCAAACTGAAATTTTTTGTCAAATATTTTTACTTTATTGAAATTTTTTTTTAATTTAATATTTATAAAATATTTGTAAAATAGTCTGTCTCGACACAGGATTTCCTAGTGAGACGGGCAAGGTCAAAAAAAATGTTAACTTTATTGTATAGATGCGTAAATAAATAAAAAAATAGTTGAAAGTCTAGTTTGAATGCCTAGATCTTCCAGAATGGACACATTATTTGTGCGACTGACTGTGCATGGAATCCTGAGCATTTTCTCCTACACCAGATATCTAAGACTCCGCCTTTTTTTTGCAGACTCAAGTGTCATGTTTCTACACATCATAGAAATATAGATAAATATCAACGAATAAAAAAAAAAACACCCGCGAACGTGTTTCATTTTGAGAATTGTGAGATTCGTAACTTTACACTATTAAAACATTCATAAATAAATATTAGGCCAACCTTGTTGATGTGCAAAATCAGCGTTTTCACAGATATTTATTTGCTGAAACAAGTCACGTCTTCAACTCGGAAAAAAAAACTTCCATTGGGACAAGATACCTTTGAAATCAGAAAAGTGGGGGAACAAAATGTTTACAAGTCTCTTTGAGGGGAGAAAAGACGATATACGATGGGAAATATATTTATTTAATAAGTTCTTGCGAACAGAGAGAAAGAATACCAGGAAGAAATATAAATGCTGGACATTTTACCGAGAAAATATTTCTTGAAATATAACGTGTAATATGTTGATTGAGAAGTTTGTATGGCTTCACTTTTCCAACGGCACAAAGTCGTATTTAGTGCCAAATTTTTGGTATATTTTAAATGTTTGAACATCATCAATCATTGAACATCATCAATCATTGAACATAAAGTAACAGAGGAAGTGCACTAATAATAGTATTATGTATCGAATGATTTTGTTAATACCCTGAATTCACCTTCTTTTTTTTATTCTTTGCAGAGACGGTTTACGATTAGTTCCCGTGAGCACTTAGGCCATAGGCCCGTTGTGCTATCTCCCATTTTACCTCAATCCTTTAACAACAACCCATTCCCTTTAATAATCTATATCTTCTGGTTCGACAATGTGTCTTCCCAGGTCAAGTTTCCACTCTTCACTCATCCTTGGTTCCCTGAAGACCCCACGAGGGAAGAGGACTTCATCTCTCCTCTTCACTCCTTAGTTCCCCGAAGGCTGGTTCCCTGAGGCACCCGGGAGGGAAGAGGACTTCATCTTTTCTCTTCACTTCTTCTTGGTTCCCTAAAGGCCCCACAAGGGAAGAGTTCACAGAGATGGTCTCATTTATCCTCCACACTTTTACATGGTTCCCTGAAGGCGCCACATGGGAAGAGGATATTATCTCTCCATCTTTCCACCTACTCCTCCTAGGTTCCCCAAGACCCCGCGCCGGAAGAGTGCCGTTCCCCTTGGTTCCCTGAAGTCCCCACTAGGGAAGAGTTCATGGAGGTGGCCTCAGCTCTCATCTCCACGGCTTTTCCTCTTGGTTCCTCCTACAGGCCCCAGGAAGGAAGTCCACAGAGGTGGCCTCAGCACTTCTAAGTTCTCAAAAGGCCCATAGTTTTCGAATGGTCCATTTTTTTTGTCCCACGAGTGACCAGGGAAATAGAAGGTCCACTCCAGCAGAGTCCCGAGTGCTGGAGTAAGGTCTCAATACTCCGAGATGCGACCTTGTTTCTCGGAGGCACCGTTCATGACACTGTTCCCCAGGACGTTCAGCCTGAGCACGGTAGCTCACACCTTAGCTTGGGATGGCTATTGCAGGTTGAAACCAAAAAAGGCAAACTAAAATTGTTGGGAATAAAAGGGAGTATATTGGAATGATATAAAAGATATCTATTGGAAAGGTATTTAGCGGTCAAGATTCGTTCTCTTCTTATATTTTAGCTGCCTCGAGCGGGGTGCCGCAAGGATTTCATTTTGGCACAATATTATTTTGTCTATTTATCAATGGTATACGAGTAGTAAATATTTTTAGTAAAGTCAAAGTTCTGTTATTTGCTGATCTGAAGATATGCAGAGCAATAAGAGATGATGATGACTGTGCTGTTTGCAACTAAATATTGGTAAATGCCAGATTATTAGCTTTACTAAGGTACAAATAATCCTCTCATTTTTTTTCTATTTTATGAATTGTGTCAATCTTCTTCGAATATTTAGGGTGTCTCAACAGAGGTCAGATTGCCAGTTCGGTTCTAAAACCCGAATGGTTTCGAAGATTTCAAATCATATCTGATTGAAAGCGAACACTGCACTGGCCGGCGCAGCGGCTCGCTTGGCAGATTAACACTGAGCATCCTTTAGAGCGAACGTTAAGTCCAGAAAGATATTCATTGTAAATACGACAAGATCAGAAACAAGATTCGTAATCATTACTAATCATCCCGATCATCATAATTTTATTGTTAATCAGAGGAAACAACAATACGCCACACATATAATTTAATCTATATACATATATTTAGAAATGAATCACTGTTTCCCTTGGTCAAGCATAATTTCAGAATGACTTTACCAATTTCATTCATTTATTATAAATAATAATAATTATTAGCCTGAAACACTCGTCAATATTGAAAAAATCTCCCGAGAAAAGATAAATGCCGCCGACGGGACTTGAACCCGCGTCCTTCTGATATCCGGTCAACTGCTCTACCAGCTACTTCGGCTTATTTCCCACCCGCCAAATAATTCTATATAAACTAGTGTTTCATTCAACAATTACTGTTTATTACATTTTTCACCTGAAAACAACCAACTTTATTTTTTGTGAAAAAGGCATTATAAGTGCTAACTCTCCCACTAGATGGCGTCGAGACATCTTTTATCTTTTCTCGGGAGATTTTTTCAATGTTGACGAGTGTTTCAGGCTAATAATTATTACTTATAATAATTGTTACCCTTTGTGCTATGCATAAAAATCTTGTCTTAAACATTAGTTTACCAATTAAAAATAATAATTAATTTCATTCATTTAAAAAAAAAAAGTTTTCTAACATTATAGAAGGTTCTTATAGAAAGAAAAATAAATAAAATTGAATAATTTCAGAAAACTTTAAGAACTATTTTAACTTCGCACATTTGACTGTTCGCGCGTTTGATGGAATTGAATTTAGCAGGCAGCTGTTTTTTTTGGATTAAAAGAATTTTCCATAGATTTTTTAAATAGGTACCTATGTTAGGTACCAAATTTGATTGATTGTTCTTATAATATACGAACGTTTGAACGCGGGAGGGGGGTTTGCGGGACGGGGGAGCGGGAAAAGGGGAGATGGTGTGCGGGGAAGGTGAAAGGGGGACGCGGGAGAGTAAGGGATGCGGGAGGGGAACGGGGACGCACGGTAAAGGACATGCGGGGAGAAACAATTTATTTCTTTGAATATGGCGTTGCAACTAATTAAAAATAATTATCGGTATTTCTATTCAATAACATTTACAAGTAATTTGTCAAATTTTCTCATTCAAACTCGCTATATAATTATTTCATGGTCTTCCAGCTAACAGTGGCTCATAACCGCTGAAAATATACTGAAAGACGTGTGAAATGCAGAAGAAATTCACTAGGCGAGCGTTGAGGAAGCAATAATAATAATGAGTGGTTTGCGTCACGTCAGCAGCTAATCTGCATTGGGCGGGTGCCAAACCGAGCCAATTATTTAAGGAATGAAGCCACTCCTCGATGGGTGATGTATTGACGGAGTATGAAGTTAATTGGTCGGTTTCGCGACTTTTCATCCCGCGATAAAATATCCCCGACAAAAGTCCTCCGACAAAATATCCTCCGACAAAATATCTTACGACAAAATATCCTACGGACAAAACATCCTAGGGGCAAAACATCCCTCAACAAAATATCTCTAAAATGTAACCTAACCTAACCTAGCCCAACCTAACCTAACCTAACCTAACCTAACATAACCGAACCTTACCTAACCTAACCTTACCTAACCAAACCTAACAAAAAATGGGACAAAAATAATACAGACATCCGAATTATTATCTAAAGACAATAAATCTTACTAATATTATAAATGCGAAAGTTTGTATGGATGGTCCTTACTCTTTCACGCAATAAATATCGAATGGAATTTAAAAATTCTTTCACTAATCGAAAGCTACATTATTTGCAAGTAACAACGGGTTTATATATTGGCAAGCTCTGGCGTTATGAATGAGCTGTGGCGTTATGAAATTATGTATCATACGTTTTTTGTCCCTAACAAAATCGTGTTATTGCAAAAGTCAAACAAATTGTTACCTTGGAAACAATTTTTTTTATTTTTTTTATTTTAGGGTTAAAAGGAGTGCTTTGTAGTGATTAAAAAGAGTACTTTTTTTGCGTCGTAGTTAATATCTACATATCCCTAAAAATGTTTATTCTCCGAACAAAAAGCATAACGTTGCTATAAAGCATAGCGTTTGAAGTGGACTGTCATTTTCTTATATTTTAGGTTACTCTGGATTCAAATATGAATAAAATACTAATAAAGGGAGTAGGTACTTAAAATAAATTTCTATTTCTATAATTTAAATATTTTCTAAAATAGAATTTTTATTTGCGAAATGTCATTCTCAAATTTTGAAATTTTCTATTAAACAATAATTATTTTCTATTAGACAAAATAGCAAGAATAATAACAATTATGCCAATAATTATGCCAGTAATTTCCCACTAATACTATGCGAGCGAAGCCGTGGGTAAAAGCTATTTAATTATATTTAAAAAATAGTAGGTATAAGTAAATTTTTCAAAAATTTTATTAAACCCCCGATACAAAAAAGAGCTGCTGACCTTGAAACGCCTGAACAGATTTTCATGAATTGTAGCTAAGAATCATCTTGATCACTTGAGCTTTCAACACAAAAAACCGTATCAAAATCGGTCCATTCATTTAGGAGCTACGATGCCACAGACAGACACACAGACCGACAGACACGTCAAACTTATAACACCGCTCCTTCCGTCGGGGGTAAAAATGGGATAAACATAATAAAGACAATAAATTATTGTTTAAAAATTATAAAATATAAAATAGTTTGGGTTGGGTGAGGTTACGTTACGTTAGGTTTACGTACGTTTAGGTTAGGTTTTAGTAGATATTTTGATGGAGGATGTTTTGTCCGTAGGATATTTTGTCGGGGATATTTTGTTGCGGGATTAAAACGCGCAGTACCGTATTGACGGAGTATGAAGTTAATTGGTCGATGTATGGATATTAAAGAATTATACCACGCTGTTGATAACGATGTAAATTCACGAATAATTTGTTTTTTATTGATGGCAACACGCAGTCGCGGGTAAACTTTTCAGAGATATAAAATCATTTAACGGTGCTGACAGATCGATTTTCGGCCAGCATGATTCTTTCTACGCTCTGTTTTATTGATCCTGTTTTATCTCGATCGTTTTGCATTTAATATTTCTGTCACCAAATCAAGTACTTAGTACTCACGCCGAAACACAAGTCTGTATCTCACATCGCACATGCGCAGACTGAACGTTGGCGGCACTAATGTCAAGTATACTCCATTTAAGAAAGCTACATAAAGTAATAAATTAGTGGGAACATTTAAAATGCACATAATTAGTATTTCTGTAAAGCCTGGGCTTTTAAAGACCCCAAGCGACGGGTCGAGGGTTAAATATTTTTGCAACGAAAACTGCTTACGAATTGCACCTTCAGATCCACTTGTAATGGGCTGTGAATACTTAAAACGAAACGAGATGAAATGATGTTTGATGGAATTGGGTTATTATATGTGTAGGAAAAACAAGTTATGCAAGGAAAAAGGATGACCAATCACTTACCACTGTATCTCTACCAGTGTATCTCTGTGAGTAAGCACACGACCCAACCACAATATAGTTATTTCACATTTTGAGAGGCGGGTATATTTATTGGATCACCTCTGCTATAGGTCGCCCCAAGATGTTCGCTATGTTTGATAACTTAGCAGGGGTGCCCGGGTTAACGGAATGAGATATTTTCTAGGACTTGGTGGCCCATGTGTTTGCCCACCTGCTGTGTGACGGACCGAATCAAGAGAGACCGGTTGAAAGAGATCTTTTGACCTTTCCAGCCAGAATTCCTCGACCCATCGCTTTGCACCGCATTTGGAAGGATGGATTCGTACTCCTGGATAAACTGACTCCCAGATTCCTACCCAGGCCTCTTACCTCTTTCCACACCAGAATTTCCTCTCCTTCCTTTCCTTAAAAAATAACTTTCACACAGTATCCCCATAGTTTCATCGCAAAACTTCGCGGTAATTATCGCCACAACAAAGCGAATAAGTACAAACAATAATACGTACTTTCGAGATGGTAAAATTCCTATTTTTTATTTAAAAACGAGATTCTGTACTCGAAAAACATCAACAACTTGCTTCCAAATTGTTTGTGATTTTTGAGTACAAAAAAAGTAGTTCCAAATCGTCAGTTTTGAAAACAAATGAAAACAATTTTCAAATACCTTTCCAGCAAGATGATGGTTCGATAGAGATAAGAACTAAGACATAAGAACTGACATCCCGGTAGGAACTAAGCATATTCTCATTTCAAAACCAAACAAAACATATTCCAAATTCACGTTGAAATACGAAAGATACAAGGGCAGGTAGCTATGTATTTTTTAATATGTAAAAGTAGCTACCTAACAACATGAACCTAGAGGCTCGTTGTAATAAATAAACACTTATCGGGTTTGCGCGGAAATTGCAAAACTTTGTTAGAATCCTCAAAACTGTTGTGGAAATTTGTGAATAAATTTATCCGGGAAAAGTTTGGCACGTGTGTTCTAGTAACCGATAGCGATCAGAGACAGGCTTTATGGTAACACTCACATAGAAAATATACATTTTGTACATATTGCAAGTGTTGGCGCATTGTTTCACACTCCATACCCAGATTTCTATTCTTCTTTGATGTTTCTGTGGTTCAATGCTGATAAAATGCCAAAGCAAATTGTAATTTTCAAACAAAACTCATTTGAGTGTCAAAATAAATTATTTATTTTACAACGCTTTTTCGTTTGTGTCTAAAATTCGCCAGCGACCAAAATCGTTATTTTTTTATAACAATGTGAAATTCAATGCGTTATCTATATTTTATTATGTTTACAAATTAAACAGTTATTTATAAGATAACTAGGGAGTTATCGGCATGCGTTGCAATGCCACTTAATAAAGAAAATGTTTCTCCCTGCGTGTCCTTTCTCATTCGTTCCCGTCCCCCTTCTACCTCCCCTTCCCTTAACTTAACCCTTCCACCCCCGCCTCAACTCGCGCGCCACCTTTTGTAAGTGTTTTCAAACAAAATTTCATATTGCCATTGCTCATCTCCAATATATAAAAAAGGTTCGCGGGCGTGTGCGCAACAATTTCTCAAAGTTTCATGGCAATCCAATAAAAGTAAAGAAAATTATTTCATAAAGCCACAGCTCACTATTATATATTGAAACCATCACGGACATGTGCGTGCACATCAACTCCTCGAAGTTTCCTCCCAATCGGATTTATGTTTAGGAACGCATAAGGGACAAACAAAGAAAAATTCATTTTTATATTTGGATCAAACATGATAAACCAATTAAAATATGTTAATAATCTTTAAATACTAACAAATAAATATACATGTGCTTGTCGATAAATATATATTTTTTAATAATTGCTTTCAGACCTGTATCATATTTGGGGGTTGCTTATGGAGGGTCTTTTTAGGGAAAAGGATATGAAGTTCTTAGCAGCCAGAAGTTATGAGGGATGGGAAGGAATCTCAGGATCAATCTGTTATCGAGTGACGCACATATGAATCCATATTTCCCACTGCGGTGTAAGGCAATGAGTCGAGAGAGTCCTTCTGGAGAGGTAAAAAGATCTCCCTCAATCAGACTTTCCCGTTCCGACCCGCTACGCAGTGGGAGGGAAAAAGCATCTGAAGCTAGGAACTATACAAACCTCACCCTACGAACCCGGACACCCATGCTAACACACCAAGCGTAGACAAGGACTCCTCGAGTGACGTATGGCAGGGGGTGTTGGTTATCCAATAAACTAAATTAAATTAAATGAAAATTGTTGGCTGAAAAAAAAAACCAGCTGGACCAGTCTGCCCCCTTAATGAGATGGAAAATTTAATGATAGCCCCGAATCTCTCCACAGAGACCATTCAGGAATATCACAATAAAAAAATACAATAATAATAATAAGTAGTACTAAGAGCGTGGAACCACGCTAAGAGCATTCCCGTAATATTCCTGTAGATATTTAATGTTCATGCCTCACGTAGGTACTGGGAAGTGAGCAGGTACGGGTATAGCCGGGACAGTGGGGCACATATCATTACAGGCCGGCTATAACCGTTTATTCCACCCGCCCTGGGACAAGGGATGCCGGCACACTCACAGGCTGCCGTGACTCAGTTGCACAGATAGTGATGGTACTCGTAGATATTATTTCATTTATTGGTTATTAATGATTCGTTATTCGAATAGTATCATCTATCGTAGTTCGTGTCTATACGAATCGAGATAAATAGGAACGGTTACGATGATTGACGAAGGCATCAGCGAGTAGGGCGAACGCCACAGTCTGGCAGCCGACAGCCTCAAAACTGCTCAGAGCCTACTCAAATAAGGACGTCCAGTCCAGTGTAATATTCTTTGTAATCTTAATTAATCTAATAGTAATCACAAGACCCTTAAACTTATTTGAAAATTTTGCAACACATTTAAAGATGTGTTAATCATTGAGATTAACAGATACAATACAGTCACAGACTGGCTTTAAATGTTAATTCCACTCACCCTGGGTCAAGGAATGCTTGCACATTTACAGGCTGTTGTGACTTGGTGGTAAAGTGGTACAGTAACATAGTGATGGTAGCTCCATTATTCATAGTGTTGTTGTTGGTGATGTTCAAGATTGAACGAATTATATTTTAACGAATATTTGTGGAACCGATTTTAGTATATAATATATATATTTACTTATATAATCTTGAAATTAGTTTTAAAAATATGAAAATAGTGTTGGATGATCAGTGATCACAGTCAATAAAGCAAATATTTGGAAACATCTTAAAAAACGTTCTTCTTTTGTTTTTACATTAATTAATGTAAAAACAAAAGAAGAAAATTTGTTAAAAGATTTATAAAATAGTGAAGATTATGAGAAAAACGCTTGTAGCGCAAATATAGGTTGTAAAAAAAACTTTCAACATTCAATTTAATTTCTCTTATTTTATATAAGAAATATGTAATTTATTTTTGAATTCTACAAAAATCTGTTGAAAAAAAAACGTTATTTAATGCAGAGACTTATCTTATATTCACGGCAATACTTGAAATGAATCGATCTCACCGACTCAAATTTGTATCTTAAGCCTAGTTTATCGTTATTTTCAAAGCCGAGCTAAAATCGAAGTTTTTGAGCTAAAACAGCATTAAAATCGATAAAAACATCGGTTATACACATAATTTTATATTAGCTCCACACAGGAGGCCCTGAAGAAAATAATTCCAAAAAGCTCCTGTATCACCTTTGAGCGAAGGGTATTTTAGGAATGGGAATAAATCTATCCCTCCCATTGCGGTTCAAGGTGATCTTCCGAGAGAGTCCTTCTGGAGACATCAACCAGTCTTGTACCTGGACAAACCTCACCCTATAAACCCGGGATTCCCTTCTAAGTTACTAAACTTAGCGATCAACTTGAGGCGACATATGGCAGAGCTGTTGGTTATCTAATAAACGCTTCTTTTACCCGCCTCTCAAATAATTGGGTATCTACTAGTAAAACTTAGAACGAATAATTGAACCGAATCGTACTGTACATCACTAGTGTACTCGACACCAGCGTTCTACATTCCAGCAGATTGTTGGGGTCTACGGTGGCGCATGTCTACGTTTTCACGTAGAAGCCTCCGCGCTACGGCAAGTAGGGTGGCAGAGTATGGAAGTAGGGTTGCAAGTACCGTCTTGCCGGATAATTGAGCTTTTAATTGCAGGTCTCGTGTAAGGTATGTAATGGTACCACTATCAGATAGCCGGATCGTAAAGCATCCTGCCTGTAAGGATGAAAAAAATATTTTAGCAGCATTGCTATTCTTTTTTTACATTAGCTCCACACTGGAGGTCCTGAGAAAAAATAATTCCCCTCAGGGCATATGCATACATCGCCAAGACCTGGACAAATATCACCACATGAACCCGGGCATTCCTGCTATGTCACCAAACCTAGCGAACTACTTGGGGAAACCTATGGCAGATATCTTGGTTATTCAATAAAAGGTTCCCGGTGTGGCGGCACCCATACCCGCCTCCCAAATTGGATATTTAAAAATTTCCCTGGGAATAAACAAACTGGAACAAACAGATGTCGCGAAGTATCTAGGACTTTTAATTGACTCACGGCTTACATGGAAAAACCATTTTGACCATGTTAAATCAAAGATTGCTCCAGTGACCGGTGTAATGTACAGACTACGTAGATTGCTTCCCACAGCCATACTGCGATCTTTGTACTATGCTATGATTCACTCCCACTTGGCATACCTTTCGAGTATCTGGGGTTTTGCTACCAAAAAAATGATATCAGAGGTGCAAATAATCCAAAATAGAGCCCTACGTAACATTTTTGGCTTGCCTTGGGATACACCTGTTAAAGATATTTACCGTCACGCACTTGTATTGCCATTTAAGATTGTTCCTAGCTTTGAGATAACAAACACCATTTTAAATATTATTCAGTGCAACACCCACACAAATATAAAACTCAACTATAACAACGACGTTCACCAATATAATACACGACAACACAACAAACTACACATATCAAAAATACACTCAACAAAGTTCGGACTGAAATCATTAGAATACATTGCCTACACTAACTATAACAAACTGCCTGAAAATTTGAGACAGGTATATGCCTCCAACAAATCTCGAAATGATATATTGAAAACATATTTTTTCAAATGTTATTTGGAAAACGAGTCATAAGTAGGTACAAACTCTGTTCTGATAGCCCTAATTATCTTCAAATACTAAACTTATAGTATGATGGGCGCGGTTTATACCTTACTTAAATCTCGTCATGTATTTGTATGTAAACATCTTGTATTAGGTCTGTATATTTTTGAGCCCGTACCTTATATTGTATTTTCCTGATTTTGTTTTATCTATGCATTTCTTAGTCCATCTCATTAGTCCATCATGGAGGAAACTTTATTTTAACTTTTTGAAACCCAAAGTACATAAATCAAATGAGTCAATGAGTTATACAAATTCATAAAATGTTATAAGACATGTTTCTGTGAAATATTTGTAAAGTGATTCTTCATATGTTTTGTATCTGTATGTTGCTTCTGTGAAATGTTTTGTAAATGTTTTATTTATAAATTGTGTCTACATATTGGGTTGAGTTGGGTTTAACTTCTCAAAAGTACCAATTGGCGATCCCTTAATGAGTTTTGATAACTCATGGGAGTGCAACTTCGTTGTATGTTTTTAATAATAAAAAAAAAAAATAAAAAAAATGTTTTTTTAAATTAACTTCACGCAAGAGGCATTAAGGAAAATAATTCCTCTCAGGGCCTATGTCACCTTCAAGGAGGTTGTGTAGAGGGACTTTGAGGAAAGGAAAAAGTTTTTTTTACGTTAGCTCCTCACAAGAGGTCCTGAGGAATATAATTTCCCTCAGGGCCTATGTCATCTTTGGGGATGCAGTGTAGAGGGTATTTTGGGGAAAGGAAGGAGAGGAAGTTCTGAGAATGAAAAGAGTACGAGGGGTGGGTAGGAATCTGGGGGGTCAGGGTGTCCAGAAATGACTGACGCAAGAATCCATCCCATCAAGGCGATGTTCCGAGAGAGTACGGCTGGAGAAGTCAACCTCAACCATTCTCTCTCGATCCGGCCTGCCATGCAGCTGGTGGGCAGACGCATCTGCCGCCAAGACCCGGACAAACCTCACCCCATGAACAGATGAAGTTCTGGTATGGAAAAACGTATGAAGGGTGGGTAGGAATCTGGAAGTCAATGTGTTCAGGAGAGACAGACGTATGAATCGATCCCTCCCTCTGCGGTGCAAGACGATAGGAGAGAGTAAGGCTGGAGAAGTCGTAATGCCTCCCTTAACCAGTCCCTCTCGACCCCTGCTAACGCACCAAACGTAACGAATCACTTTGGATAACCTACGGCAGAGATGTTGGTTATCCAATAAATGGTTTCCGGAGCGATGGTACCTATACCCGCCTCCTAAACAGTGACTGCCAATTACATTTTTTTTCAAAAGCTGAAACCGAATTATAGTCGGCATGCTGTCAAAAACACAAAATGGCGCTGAATGGCCATTTGATGACTTTGTCACACGCAAAACAACTGGGCCTTAGAAACATCAAGTTATTTTTCATAAATGTGGCTTTATGTAGATTTTTTACGGATATACATTTTTCATATCATTCGATTCTCTTACTTTATTGTGACATATTCGGTTATTTGTTTAAATTTCTCGGACATTACGTTGATTTAAAAGGTTATTAATCTGAATGAATGGGTTGTTTAGTTGATTTATTAACCTTTTAAACATTCCTCTTGGCATTTTTTTGTAATTTATTTTTAAATTTTACATATTTTTTGTATAAAACACGTAATATAAAATTATCTCCGAATTTTTTAAAGCAAAATGAGGCCTGAATACAAATTAATAGCATTATAACGTCTTAAAAATACCTTAATTGAAAACAATAAATATGTATTTTTATTTTTTGATCTTTTCTGTTAATTATTAGCATATTTTTTTATGAAAATTGTATCCAAGTTCAGCCGTTACGCAAAATAATACTTAAATTTATCTAAATATATAAAAATGAATGTATATTTGCTTGCATGTATGTATGTTTATTCCTAATGCGTTGCTAAACCATTCATCCGATTGCAATTAAACTTTGGGGATATGATGTGCGCATGCCCGCGATGTTTTCTATATATAGTAGTGAGCTCTGGCATTATGAAATTATGCGTTGCTAAATCAATCATCCGATTGTAATGAGTGTTTGTGGTAGTGGGGAGAAGGAAGGCGGAGGGGAAGGGGATGCGGAAGAGGAAGGGGAGGCGGAAATGAAACGGAACGAAAGGGAAAAGACACGCAGGGAGAAACCTTTTCTTAATTAAGTGGCATTGCAACGCATGGCGGGAACTCGCTCTTATTTTTTTCTATGTGAATACCGCACAAGAGTCTCAACGCTCCAAGCCACCTGGAGCCAGTGAGACTATGGCATCCCCAATTGGGGTACGTTGTGAGGCAGAGGTTAGTGAGGGGAGCAAGAGAGTTCCAGGATATTTAGATCTAATCACAAAATTCGTCTAAAACCATTTATCTAAGCAACGTTTTAATTCTGAATTGTGGTCTTACACCAGGGCGATACTGAGAGTGTATTCTACTCTGGAACTTGCCGCAAATACACCTTATATTATTTTTAAATTATTGACAATCAATTAAAATTTACTTGCGCACGCCGTGATTTAAACCCGCGATCTCCGGATCCGTAGTCGAGAGCCTTACCCTCGGCTATGGTGGTCATTAATCGTTGAAGAAAATTCCTTCAGGCAAAAATTCCCCATTGGGAATGCTATGTAAAGGGTATTTTTAGGGAAATGAAGGTGAGGAATTTCTGGGAAGAAAAAGGGTATGAGGAGTCTGTAGAAATCTAAGGGTCGATTTAATTTGTTCAGAAGTGACGGACGTATGAATCCATGCCTACCACTGTAGTACAAGGCGATAATTCTGGAGAATCCGGCTGGAAAGATCTAGTTCAAATCTCCTTCAACCGGTCTCTCCCGATCTGGCCCGCCACGCAGTAGGTACTTCTATAATTCGCCACCAAGATCTAGACAAATCTCAACCCACAAACCCGAGCACCCCTGCTAAACTACCACTTGAGGTAACCTAGAGCATGCCACTTGAGGTAACTTATAGCAGGAGTGTTGGTTATCAGAAACAACATATATCACATAAAATTTACTTGCACTCGCCGAGATGACCTCCGAATTGGTAGTCAGAGCCTTCTTACACCGAGTCCGTAACCCATTTATTTTTTTAGGTTGTGTAAATAATTGCCGAGCATTTTGCAAATTTTAGATGAATTTTGTTATTTTAACAAACCACGCGCGATGACGAGGAACACGAGGTGGGATTAATTTATTTAAATTAAGTCTTGAAACTTTGTAGTGTTATGACTGCGTCAAGAGATGGAGTTCAACTACTAATTATTACACATGAAAAGCAAATTGTTAGTTATTATTTTAAAAACAACTTTACCACGTTCTCCGGAAAGAAATAAGTTTTAACTATACATGATAAAAATGGACGTAAATTTGTACATTTTAACGGATTCAAAGCCTTGGTGGAAAATCAAGAGTAAGGATCGAAACGTGGATTCACTTGGCTTTAGGTATGTTTAATGAACAGATCTGACAGACGCCCTCGAAATGTAGTGTTGGAGAAAAATTCTAAGGATTCCATGAACAGCTAGACTCACAAATGTGTCCATTCTGGAAGAGCTAGGCACCTACAATAGGCTTTCAACTATCCGCCTACAACATATTACACTTTGTAGGTGTTGCTCGCACAAACTGAGGACTCCAATTTGGAGAAACTCATAGACACTGGGAAAGTATTTTGAAGAAGAAGCAGAGAAAGATCTGCAATGAACACTAGAAATAGAAGACAGAAAGAAAGAAAAGAAATAATAATAAGCAAAAATATATAAAACATAGTAATAACAAAGTGTAATACCGAGAAGGGTCTCAAGATCAACGGAGTTTTCATTAATAACATAAGACTAGCTTATGCCTATTGCAAATGCAAATAACGGGTTAAAACTAACTTGACTTACTTAATAACAGAAAAAAAAAATCATAGTAAGCGGGTAGGTACCTACTGCCATAAAGGCATGGTAGGCATGCGCACATCAAATCCCCAAAGTTTCATCGCAATCGCATGAACGGTTTAGCAATGCGTAATTTCATGATGCCAGAGCTCACTTTTGTATACAGAAACCGTCGTGGGCATGCACACATCAAATCTACAAATTTGTATCGCAATCGGATGAATGGTTTAGCAACGCTTAGTGGTTAAACACACAACTATGTATAAAGCCGCCCGCAGGCCCTAGCAGCAAAAACCTGCCATACGTTAGTATATAAACACCATTGTAGACATGCACACATCAAATCCCCAAAGTTTCATCGCAATCGGATGAATGGTTTAGCAATGCGTAATTTCATGATGCCAGAGCTCACTTTTGTATACAGAAACCGTCGTGGGCATGCACACATCAAATCCTCAAATTTTCATCGCAATCGGATGAATGGTTTAGAAACGCTTAGCGGTTAAACATACAATCATGTATAAAGCCGTCCGCAGGACCTAGCAGCAAAAACCTGCTATACGTTAGTATATAAACACCATTGTAGAAATGCACACATCAAATCCTCAAAGTTTCAACACAATCGGATGAACGGTTGAGCAATGCGTAATTTCGTGTTGCCAGAGCTCACTATTGTATACAGGAACCATAGCAGTCATGCGCACATCAAATTCCCAATGTTTCATCGCAATCGGATGAATGGTTTAGCAACGCATAGCGGACATACATACATGCAAACATTTTTTTGATTTTTATATATATAGAAGATAGCTGGTACCCGGCTTGCGTTGCTATACAATTTAACAAAGAAAATGTTTCTACCTGCGTGTCGTTTCTCATTTGTTCCGATCCCCTCCCCCCCCCCTTCCTCACCAGCGTCCTCTTCCCCTTTCCACTCCGCCTCCCTCACCTTCCCTCACCCCACTTCACTCCTAGGCTTCTCCGTATCGTAAACCCCCTCCCGAGTTCCCCTCCCCCCTCCCAGGTCCCCCTCCCTCCCTTCCTGTTTCCACCCCCCCCCCCACCTGCCGCGTTACATACACTAATTCCCGGTACATTTATTTTTCAAACAGCTCGCGCGCCACCTATAATTTTTTTTTTACAAATTTCGTAATGCCAGAACTCACCAGTAATTTTATACAAACCTTGTACTAACAAAAACGAACACAACAAAAAAATAATTTTTCAATTTGTTGCAGTCCTTCGGAAGTTATGAGCGTACGTACATTTTCATACAAATTTTATAATGCCAGAACTCACCAGTAGTTTTACTGCTTAAAATAAAGAGCTTTATGAATTTAATACTTTTAAAAAAATATTCCGTTCAACTTCGAGTAATTTCATTGTAAAATTAGAAAACTAATACGTATGCAATATCGTCGGATGATATCGAGTGTTTATGTGCAGGTAGGATCCTACTTATATTGTGAGTATAGGTACTTGCATACATACGTAAAAAAGAACTCATATTTAGGCTGGGTTGTTTAACGAAATTAAAAATTCTTCAATTTTTCAAGTCAATTTTAACGTTCTATAAAAGTTCGGTTCGAATTTTATTCAAGTTCTGTAATTATTTCAGTTTTATGATGCAACTGGCATTTACTGATAAAAAAACACAACTTACACAGAACGTGAAAATGAACTTTAAAAAATTGTTAAATTATTCAGTATCGTGGAAACAACATTACCTTAGTAAATTAAATTGCATCAAAAACCGAAATAATTGTCCAACTACCCATTCCGGCAGGTACCGGCGCATTTCCTTACAAAATTCCCGCAATGTATTTGCTTTTTTCATCATATTTGCAATACTACCGAGATAAGTAGGTACCTACCCTGAATTAATAACATTTCAATTTGGCCGGTAAATATCCACCCTACTGAAGTGAATCTATGGACACCAATTTTCTTGTTTTTTTTTGGAAAATTTTATAGGTTTTTCGGCAACCCTGAAATTTTTTACATGGAACGGACACAAAATTTTGGTGTTAAAAGTTTCCTAATATTGCCGGGTACCGTATTTTTCAAAAACATCCAAGCTGGAATCGTTTTTCCGGCCACAATGCCGTTTCCCGAAAAACAACAACCCAAACCGCTGAGAGATCCGTTTTGTTTTGACATCTCGGATAACTGATAACTGACCTGTATCAACATTCTCTCTAGTATTTTCTATTGCATTGAAACTAAGGCCTAATTAGTGGTTGTTTTTTTTAATGCGAACCTGTCGGCGGGAACTATAACTGAGCCGAATTGGTTGATTTTATGAGAAGTTCCAGTTTTCGCCGTTAATTCGTATGAGAGAATAAATCGCTAGCGACGTTAATTTTGTCTACAAAAAAACTCTATTTCCGCGATTGAATTTCACCTCCTCAGTAAACGGTCTCTCAGAAACAATTGCTAGTGCCAAACGAATTCAAAGGATTGTGAACTTTAAATTGTTCCGAAATACCGAGCGCCGAGGTCCATTCTCGTTTGAGAAGACCGGCACATTTTTTGGCTGAATTTTTCCCATACAAAGGGTGTGCCGCGGGCCTTTGAGGGAGAGTGAACCTTTAGGTGTGCGAAAATCAAACTGCCTGGAGGTCGTTTTGGCGTGCCAGCGGCATTTTTGCGTCGCCAACCCAAAGTGAACCTTGAGGTCGGTGAAACGTAAGGGGCGGTGCGGTCGTTTTTCGCATCAAGCGAAAAGTGAGTTTTTCAAAAACTGAGCATTAATATATAGTACTAGCTTATGCCTGTTGCAAATGCAACTAACGGGTTAAAACTAACTTGACTTACTTACTTACAGAAAAAAATAATATTTCATAGTAAGCGGGTAAGAACCTACTGCCATAAAGGCATGGTAGGCATGCGCACATAAAAACCTAAAGTTTCATCGCAATCCGATGAATGGTTAAGCAACGCTTAGCTGTTAAACATACAAATGTATATAAAACCGCCCGCAGGGCCTAGTAGCAAAAACCTGCCATACGTTAGTATATAGACACTGTTGTAGGCATGCACACATCAAATCCCCAAAGTTTCATCGCAATCGGAAGAACGGTTAATCAATGCGTAGTTTCATGATGCCAGAGCTCACTTTTGTATACAGAAACCGTCGTGGGCATGTACACATCAAATCCTCAAATTTTAATCGCAATCGAATAAATGGTTTAGCAACGCTTATCGGTTAAACATACAAATACATATAAAGCCGTCCGCAGGGCCTAGTAGCAAAAACCTACCATACGTTAGTATATAGACACCATTGTAGGCATGCACACATCAAATCCCCAAAGTTTCATCCCAATCGGATGAACGGCTTAGCAATGCGTAATTTCATGATGCCAGAGCTCACTATTGCATATAGAAACCATCGCGAGTATGCGCACATCAAATCCTTAAAGTTTCATTGCAATCGGATGAATGGTTTAGCAACGCTTAGCGGTTAAACATACAAATATTTATAAAGCCGCCTGCAGGGCCTAGCAGCAAAAAACTGCCATTCGTTAGTATATATACACCATTGTAGGCATGCACAAATCAAATCCCCAAAGTTTCATCCCAATCGGATGAACGGCTTAGCAATGCGTAATTTCATGATGCCAGAGCTCACTATTGTATACAGAAACCATCGTGAGCATGCGCACATCAAATCCCCAAAGTTTCATCGCAATCGGATGAATGGTTTAGCAACGCTTAGCGGTTCAACACACAAATATATATTAAGCCGCCCGCAGTGCCTAGCAGCAAAAAACCTACCATACGTCCTCTTGCTTTCTCGCGTTTCCACTCTACCTCTCCCACCTTCCCCCCCTCCACTTCACTCCCCCCCTTCTCCATCCCGTAAACCCCCTCCCGAGTTCCCCTCCCCCCTCCCTGTTTCCCCTTCTCACAACTCCCGCGTTTCATACATTAATTCCCGGTACATTTAGTTTTCAAACATCTCGCGTACCACCTATTGAAATTTTTTGTACAAATTTCTTAATGCCAGTGCTCACCAGCCAATAACCAACACAACATAAAAAGAATTATCCGTTTTGGTGCAGTCGTTAGAAAGCTATACGCGTACATACTTTTTGGCGATTAATTTTATACAAATTTCATAATGCCAGTACTCGCCATTAGTTTTATACGAACCTTGTCCTAACAATAACAATAATTACATAAAAAGAATTATCAAATTTGGTGCATTCGTTCGGAAGTTATAAGCGTACATGCATTTCGGGGATTCATTTTAATACAAATTTCATGATGCCAGAGCTCACCAGTAGTTTTATACAAACTTTGCCCTAACAATAACGAACACAACAAAAAAATAATTTTCCAATTGCTTGCATTCTTTCGGAAGTTATGAGCGTATATAAATTTCGGTGATTCGTTTTATACAAATTTAATAATGCAAGAGCTCACCAGTAGTTTTATAAAAACCTTGTCCAAACAATAAAGATCACAACGTAAAAAGAATTATTCAATTTGGTTCAATCGTTCGGAAGTTATGTGCGGACATACATTTCGACCATTCATATGTAATAATAATATAAATAAATACTCGTATTTATCAGTTGATCGGGCCCTACCTAGTTCATATCAATATTCTAAAATTATATTCTCAATGCTGGCAAGACCAATAGAAAACATTGTCAAAACCACCTCAAACCAAGCGTGAAAATCGAATACCTGCATCGTTTTTAAAAAAAATTCCATACAAATAAGCTGTCCTGGCCTTGCCGAGGGCTTGAGGTGGTACGTAGGGCATTGGAATATTATTCCATTTTCAGTGTTGCACGTTTGGGGAAAATTTAAATATCTGCCAAATTTTATAGGCGATTTTACAGGCTGCAAACAATTAACATTATCTATGAAAGTGAATATTTGGAAAATGTCAAAAAAATGTTGATTTTGAATGCATTATTGTGAAACATTTTGAATGAAATGCGGTACATGTTATTATTTTAAAAGTTTTTAAAACTTGTACTGTTTATGTTTATTCAAAAACATGTCCGCCGGAAGGTGTTTTTTTAACGTAATCTACGATCCCGCAAAGCACGTTTAAAATGTCATTTTTTCTCAAGAACTCTCCCGAAGCCTTTAAATTAATAAGAATAAATCCTTAGGAAAATCAGTTTTGTATGGAAAAAAGTCTTAATTACATTCCGTGAAAAACGCGACGGTTTTTAATGGGCGAACCTGTCGGCGGGAAATAGAACTAAGGCCGAATTTCTTCGTAAGTGAGAGATTTAATTATAGTTTTCGCCGTTTGGGTGCACTGTAAACCGTGCATCGGTTTTTTTGTATGAAAAATGGTCCTAAATCGGGACACGATTTGAGCACGCTCCCCTAGATCCGATAATGGTCTCTGCGGTCTGTGAAACTCGAGGAGCGTAGAGGTCGTTTTGGCGTGCCAAAATTTTACCAGAGGCGCCAAGCCAAAGCGAACCTTGAGGTTGGTGAAACGTAAGGGGCGGTGCGGTCGTTTTTCGCATCAAGCAAAAAGTGAGTTTTTCAAAAAACCAGACATTAATATATACTAGCTTATGCCTGTTGCAAATGCAACTAATGGGTTAAAACTCTATGCGATTTGACATGTAAATGTGGATGAAGCGAGGAGCGGGTGTTTAATTAAATATATGAAGAAAAAACGACGTTTGAATGTGGATAAGGCGAAAAATTAATTCATACTTTCAGTACCTACTCACTGACTGCACCAATTTATTTTGAGACAGCTTTTTCCCGTTGCAAGCAACTAACGGGTTATAACATAAAGCGAGGAGCGGGTGTTATATTGAATATATAAAGATAAAAACTATGTTTGAATGTGGATAAATCAAAAAATTGTTCCTACTTTCAGTACATACTCACTGAGTACATCAATTTATTTTGAGACAGCTTTTGCCCGTTGCTAGACAACTAACGGGTTAAAACTAACTTTACTTATTACAAATATTATAATCAATAATTATCAGCCTGAAACACTCTTACTTATTAACTAACAGATAAAATATTATTTCATAGTAAGCGGCTAGGTACCTACTGCCCTTATTGTGCTTTTCCACAAAATCGACGCTATAAAAATGTATTATTCAGAATTTCATAAAAACTAAAACTTTGATTTATCGGGACGAAAAACATTACAGAATAAATATTATTTTATAGTAAGCGGGTACGTGTTTAGTAGGTATTGTTTTTAATTTCTTACAAAATAAAATTTAATTTATCGGAGTTAAATAATAATAGAAAAAATATATTTCATAGCCCTTATTGTATTTTTTTACAAAAAACATTATAAAAATGTGTAAATCAGAATTTCCAAGAAAATTTGATTTACTGCAGTTAAAAAAATTACAGAAAAAAATTATTATTCATAGTATTTCATAACAACTCACAAAAACTCATAACAACTCATAAGAACTCATAAGAACTCATAAGAACCCATAAGAACCCATAAGTACCCATAGGAACCCATTAGAACACATAATAACTCATAAGAACTCATAAGAACACATAAGAACCCATAAGAACCCAAAAGAACTCATAAAAACCCATAAGAACTTATAAAAACCCATAATAACCGATAAGTTTCCATGAGAACCCATAAGAAACCATAGGAACCCATAAGAACCCATAACAACCGATAAGAACCTATAAGAACCCATAAGAACTCATTAGAACTTATAAGAACCCATAAGACCCTATAAGAATCTATAAGAACCCATAAGAACCGATAAGAACCCATAAGAGCTTTTAAGAACCCATAAGAACCGAAAAGAACCCATAAGAATCCATAAGAACTCATAAGAACCCATAAGAACTTATAAGAACCCATAAGAAGTCATAAGAAGCCATAACAACCCATAATTTACATAAGTACCTACTCATTTTGGCAAAAAAAAAAATTAAAAAAAAAAAATCCTTCAATTTTAACGTTCTGTAAAAGTTCTGTTCAAATTCTATTCAAGTTCTATAATTATTTCAGTTTTATGTTGCAACTGGCATGTACAGATAAAATAACAGAACTTGAATAGAACTTACACAGAACGTGAAAATGAACTTTAAAAAAATGTTGTTGAATTATTTAGTGTCGTGGAAACAACACAACCTCAGTATTGCATTTAAACCTATTGTGGATTTGCCTTAAGTAAAACCTATTGTGATGCTGCCTTAAGTAAAAATTTCCACTTCAGAATGTTCTATGGCCACGCGTTTTATTCATTTTTTTGCGATAAATCAGTTCCCACTGATAAGTACGTACTGGCGAATTAAATGTGAATGCAGCATTATAAAATCTTTATCGTTTTATTTAGTTTTCTATGGAATTGAATACCTTCGTAGTAGTACGATTTGGTTTCATATACCTTGGTACTATTTATTTTCTGCATATAAATTATTCTCCTTTCAACGCCGGTAGGTACCTACCAAGAATTCATTTTAACTGGCCGCAAAATTGTTCATTGTCGAGGACAGATTAATTTCCACAAATGTCAGAATTATTTCAATCTTTGATGCAAAATTGTCAATTATTTTGAATGACATGCGGTTATGTCGTGGATTTAAAAGTTTATAAAACTTGTATTGCTTATGTTTAATCAAAAACATGTCCGCCGGAAGGTGTTTTTTTAACGTAATCTTTATTTCCGTAATGCCCCTGTAAAATGTCAATCTTTCTCAAGAATTTTCTCGAAGCCGTTTAATTATTTAGTATAAATTCCGAGCAAAATCAGTTTTGTATGGAAAAAAGTCTTAATTACATTCCGTGAAAAACGCGACGGTTTTTAATGGGCGAACCTGTCGGCAGGAAATAGAACTAAGGCCGAATTTCTTCGAAGGTGATAGATTTAATTATAGTTTTCGCCGTTTGGTGCGCTGTAAACCGTGCACGGGTTTTTTGTATGAAAAATGGTCCTAAATCGGGACACGATTTGAGCACGCTACCCTGAGTCCGAAAATGGTCTCTGCGGTCTTTGAAACTCGAGGAGCGGAGAGGTCACTTTCGGATCCATCAAAAGTCTTAATCGACTTTACCCGAATGTGAACTTCGAGGTTGGTGAAACTTAAGGGGCGGTGCGGTCGATTTTGGCGTGCCAGAAAAAGTGAGCGGTCGATCGAAACCAGACAATACTATATAATACTAGCTTATGCCCGTTGCAAATGCAACTAACGGGTTAAAACTAACTTGACTTACTAACAGAAAAAAAAAATTTCATAGTAAGCGGGTAGGTAACTACGGTTAAACATACAAATATACATTAAGCCGCCCACAGGGCCTAGCAGCAAAAACCTGCCATACGTTAGTATATAGACACCATTGTAGGCATGCACACATCAAATCCCCAAAGTTTCATCGCAATCGGATGAACGGTTTAGCAATGCGTAATTTCAAAATGCCAGAGCTCACTTTTGTATACAGAAACCGTCGTGGGCATGCACACATTAAATCTACAAATTTTCATCGCAATCGGATGAATGGTTTAGCAACGCTTAGCGGTTAAACACAAAACTATGTATAAAGCCGCCCGCAGGATCTAGCAGCAAAAACCTGCCATACGTTAGTAAATAAACACCATTGTAGACATGCACACATTGAATCCCCAAAGTTTCATCGCAATCGTATGAATGGTTTAGCAATGCGTAATTTTATGATGCCAGAGCTCACTTTTGTATACAAAAACCGTCGTGGGCATGCACACATCAAATCTTCAAATTTTCATCGCAATCGGATGAAAGGTTTAGCAACGCTTAGCGGTTAAACATACAAATACATATAAAGCCGGCCGCAGGGCCTAGCAGCAAAAACATGTCATACGTTAGTATATAGACATCATTTTAGGCATGCACACATCAAATCCCCAAATTTTCATCGCAATCGGATGAACGGTTCAGCAATGCGTAATTTCATTATGCCAGAGCTCACCATTGTATGCAGAAACCATCGCGGGCATGCGCTCATCAAATCCCCAAAGTTTCATCGCAATCGGATAAATGGTTTAGCAACGCATAGCGGACATACATACATACTTACTTGCAAATATTTTTTTGATTTTTATATATATAGAAGATAGCTGGTATCCGGCATGCGTTGCTATACCATTTAATAAAGAAAATGTTTCTACCTGCGTGTCTTTTCTCATTTGTTCCAATCCCCTTCCCCCCCCCCCCCCTTTTCCTCACCAGCGTCCGCTTCCCCTTTCCCCCACTTCACTCCTACGCTTCTCCGTCTCGTAAACCCCCTCCCGAGTTCCCCTCCCCCCCTCCCAGGTTCCCCCTTCCTGTTTCCACCCCCCCCCTGCCTCATTACATTCACTAATTCCCGGTACATTAAGTTTTCAAACAGCTCGCGCGCCACCTATTCAATTTTTTTTTACAAATTTCGTCAAGCCAGAACTCACCAGTAGTTTTATACAAACCTTGAACTAACAATAACGAACACAACAAAAAAAGAATTTTTCAATTTGTTGCAGTCTTTCAGAAGTTATGAGCGTACGTACATTTTCATACAAATTTTATAATTCCAGAACTCACCAGTAGTTTTACTGTTAAAAAATAAGCGCTATATTAATTTAATACTTAAAAAATATCCCGTTCAACTTCGAGTAATTTCATTGTAAAATTAGAAAACCAATAAGTATGCAATATAGTCAGATGATATCGAGTGTTTATGTGCAGGTAGGAACCTACTTATATTCTCAGTATAGGTACTTGCATGCATACGTAAAAAAGAACTCATATTTAGGCTGGGTTGTTTAACGAAATTAAAAATTCTTCAATTTTTCAAGTCAATTTTAACGTTCTGTAAATGTTCGGTTCGAATTCTATTCAAGTTCTGTAATTATTTCAGTTTAATGATGCAACTGGCATTTACTGATAAAAAAAACAGAACTTACACAGAAAGTGAAAATGAACTTTAAAAAATTGTTAAATTATTCAGTATCGGTGAAACAACATTACCTTAGTAAATTAAATTGCATCGAAAACCTAAATAATTGTCCAACTACCCATTCCGGCAGGTACCGGCGCATTTCCTTACAAAATTCCGGCAATGTTTTTGCTATTCTCATCATATTTGCAATACTACCGAGATAAGTAGGTACCTACCCTGAATTAATAACATTTCAATGTACTGGCCGGTAAATATCCACCCTACTGAAGTGAATCTATGGACACCAATTTTCTTGTTTTTTTTGGAAAATTTTATAGGTTTTTCGGCGACCCTGAACTTTTTTACATGGGACGGACACTTTATATCGTTATCAAAAGTTGCCTTATATTGCCGGGTACCGAATTTTTCAAAAACATCTAACCGGGGATCGTTTTTTCGGCTGCAATGTCATTTTCCAAAAAACAACAACCCAAACCGCTGAGAGATCCGTTTTGTTTTGACATCTCGGATAACTGACCTGTCTCAACATTCTCTCTAGTATTTACCATTGCATTGAAACTAAGGCCTAATTTGTGGTTCTTTTTTTTAATGCGAACCTGTCGGCGGGAACTATAACTGAGCCGAATTGGTTGATTTAATGAGAAGTTACAGTTTTCGCCGTTAATTCGTATGAGAGAATAAATCGCTAGCGACGTTAATTTTGTCTACAAAAAACCTCTATTTCCGCGATTGAATTTCACCTCCTCAGTAAACAGTCTCTCAGAAACAATTGCTAGTGCCAAACGAATTCAAAGGATTGTGAACTTTAAATTGTTCCGAAATACCGACCGCCGAGGTCCATTCTGGCTTGAGATGATCGACACATTTTTTGGCTGAATTTTTCCCATACAAAGGGTGGGCCGCGGGCCTTTGAGGGAGAGTGAACCTTTAAGTGTGCGAAATTAAAACAGGCTAGAGGTCTTTTTGGCGTGCCAGCGGCATTTTTGCGTCGCCAAGCCGATTTGAACCTTGAGGTTGGTGAAACGCGAGGGGCGGTGCGGTCGTTTTTCGCATCAAGGCAAAAGTGAGTTTTTCAAAAAACCAAACAATACTATATAGTATACTAGCTTATGCCCATTGCAAATGCAACTAACGGGTTAAAACTAACTTGACTTACTAACTAACAGAAAAAAAAATCAAAGTAAGCGGGTAGGTACCTACGGTTAAACATACAAATATATATAAAGCCGCCCACAGGGCCTAGCAGCAAAAATCTGCTATACGTTAGTATATAAACACCATTGTAGAAATGCACACATCAAATCCCCAAAGTTTCATCACAATCGGATGAACGGCTTAGCAATGCGTAATTTCGTGTTGCCAGAGCTCACTATTGTATACAGGAACCAGGAATCCCCCCCCCCCAACCCCTTCCTCACCAGCGTCCTCTTCCCCTTTCCACTCCGCCTCCCTCACCTTCCCTCACCCCACTTCACTCCTAGGCTTCTCCGTATCGTAAACCCCCTCCCGAGTTCCCCTCCCCCCTCTTAGGCCCCCCTCCCCCTTCCTGTTTCCACCCCCCCCCACCCGCCGCAGTACATATACTAATTCCCGGTACATTTAGTTTTCAAACAGCTCGCGCGCCACCTATAATTTTTTTTTTACAAATTTCGTAATGCCAGAACTCACCAGTAATTTTATACAAACCTTGTACTTACAATAACGAACACAACAAAAAAAGAATTTTTCAAATTGTTGGAGTCCTTCGGAAGTTATGAGCGTACGTACATTTTCATACAAATTTTATAATGCCAGAACTCACCTGTAGTTTTACTGCTTAAAATAAAGCGCTATATGAATTTAATACTTTTAAAAAAATATTCCGTTCAACTTCGAGTAATTTAATTGTAAAATTAGAAAACTAATAGGTATCCAATATAGTTGGATGATATCGAGTTTTTATGTGCAGATGGGTACCTACCTAAATTCCGAGTGCAAAAAGAGTGAGTAAGAAAACACATATTAAGGCTGGGTTGTTTAACAAAATAAAAAATTCTTCAATTTTTCAAGTCAATTTTAACGTTCTGTAAAAGTTCGGTTCGAATTCTATTCAAGTTCTGTAATTATTTCAGTTTTATGATGCAACTGGCATTTACTGATAAAAAAACAGAACTTACACAGAACGTGAAAATGAACTTTAAAAAATTGTTAAATTATTCAGTATCGTGGAAACAACATTACCTTAGTAAAATAAATTGCATCAAAAACCTAAATAATTGTCCAACTACCCATTCCGGCAGGTACCGGCGCATTTCCTTACAAAATTCCGGCAATGTGTTTGCTTTTCTCATCATATTTGCAATACTACCGAGATAAGTAGTTACCTACCCTGAATTAATAACATTTCAATTTGTACCTACTGGCCGGTAAATATCCACCCTACTGAAGTGAATCTATGGACACCAATTTTCTTGTTTTTTTTGGAAAATTTTATAGGTTTTTCGGCGACCCTGAAATTTTTTACATAGAACGGACACAAAATTTTGGTGTTAAAAGTTGCCTTATATTGCCGGGTACCGAATTTTTCAAAAACATTTAACCGGGGATCGTTTTTTCGGCTGCAATGCCGTTTCCCGAAAAACAACAACCCAAACCGCTGAGAGATCCGTTTTGTTTTGACATCTCGGATAACTGACCTGTCTCAACATTCTCTCTAGTATTTTCCATTGCATTGAAACTAAGGCCTAATTTGTGGTTTTTTTTTTTAATGCGAACCTGTCGGCGGGAACTATAACTGAGCCGAATTGGTTGATTTAATGAGTAGTTCCAGTTTTCGCCGCAAATTTATATAATTTTCGCTCTTAAAATGTGTCAGTTCAATTTTATGTGAGTTTCCTGTCTAGTCTATTTTTTTGTGAAAATCGTGAAGCTAGCGTATTTATTTAAATTCAGACGAAGCTGCCATTTCGAACGGATGAAAATAGAACTACAACAGTATTCGATATACATTTGATTTTTTCTAATGTGAATAATCCATACTTGTATTCCGCACCGCTAGAAGTCTCCCGTAAAGTTTTGGCAAACATATTGATAACGACGAAAAATGTTTCCCCTATCAAAAAAAAAACAACTGCTAGTGGCTGGAAAATAATCGACTCTTCGAAGGATTGTGAACCTTGAAGTGTTTTAAAATACCGAGCGCTAATGTCCATTCTCGCGTGTCAGCCGTCGGGATAATTTCCTTTGAACAAAATTGAACCTTGAGGTGTGCGAAACTTGAGGATCGGAGAGGTCGTTTTGGCGTGCCAGCGGCATTTTTGCGTCGCCAAGCCAAATTAAACCTTGAGGTTGGTGAAACGCGAGGGGCGGTGAGGTCGATTTTCCCGTCAAGCGAAAAGTGAGTTTTTTGAAAAACTGAGCATTAATATATAATATATATGCAGATGATATTGTATTACTACCTGACAGTATCAGTGACCTCCAAGACCTATTAGATCTTGTTAATAATGCTGGTGAGCAACTGGGCCTAACAATCAACATCAATAAAATGAAAGTGACGAACCTACCTACCGAATCAATAACGCACAGTAAAAGTGATCCGCTAAAAAAATTGCAAAATTGTGTTTATTAGTAAACAATACGATACGAAACAGTTGCATGATTCACCCGAGTATTCACGGCATCAATTGTGAAATAAATTTTGTGCTTTTAAGTGAGATTATTTGAGGAATTTCAAATAGTAGATATTCCAAGCTGTGACAGTGAAATTGACATTTTATATTAACAAAGCCAAGTGAAACTCTGTGATTGGCCTACACCATCGCCATCTTTCCTTTACTAACCACACATATTGCTTGCTTTGCTGTCAGCTGAAGTACCTACCATGAGCTCGAATAAAAAATCCAGCTCTCAACAGCAAGATAACCTAAATACAAGATCTAAAAACAAAATGAATACTGCAACTGAAGATATTAGCCCAGAAGAAGATGTTTTTACAAAACTTGCGTCTTACGTAGATTTAAAACTGGAGAAAATTAAAACTCAAATACTCGAAAACATCGATAAAAAAATGTTGGAATTTCAAAAATCAACCGAATTTATTTGTCAAAAATATGATGACATAATTATCCGCTTAGAATCCATGAACGGAGTAAAAGGAAAAGTTGAAAGCTTAAAAAATGATTTGATGAATAAAAGTAAATGTATAAAGCATCTGGAAACTAGACTGGCTTGCTTAGAACAATCGAACCTTGGCGACTGTCTTGAAATAACAGGAATTGAGGAAAATTCACATGAAAATCCCAAAATAACTGCTATGGAATTAATAGAAAATGCTAACCTTAAAATAAGTTCAGATGATATAACCTCGGTGATAAGACAATATGACAGAAGACCAGGTCATCCGAAAAAAATTCTATTGAAAATTGGAAATCCAGAAACAAGAATAAAATTATTGGCAAACAAGAAGGTGATTTCAGGCCGCGAGAAAATGGTATTCCTAGGAGAATCACTATCCCCTTATTATAAGGAGCTACTTTGGAAAGCCAAATTAAAGGGAAAAGAATTAAAATATAAGTTTATTTATTTGGTTTAAAAATGGATCTATTCTAATGACTAAAAAATGGTGCTGCACCTGGATATGATGGTGTAACTACAGAAATCCTAAAAAAATGTTCTAACTCACTAACTAAACCAATTACTCATATAATTAATGTAAGCATTGAAAATGGAATATTCCCATCAAATTACAAAAAAGCCATTGTAACCCCTGTGTATAAATCCGGAGATTCGAAAGAAATAAACAATGACCGCCCAATATCGTTAATATCCAATGTAGCTAAAATATACGAAAGAGTAATAAAGAAACAAATTGTAGATTATGTGGAAAATAAAAAATGTATTAATCCTAGTCAATACGGTTTTAGAGAAAAAATGAGCACACAAGACGCAATAGCGGAATTAACTAGAGTTATTTATAAAGCATTGGATAAAGGGAAAAAATGCTTAAGTATATTCATTGACCTCCGTAAAGCTTTTGACAGTGTTTCACACTCAAAACTAATCAACAAACTAAATAATATAGGAATAACCGACAAAGCTAAATCGTGGATAAATAGTTATTTATATCAAAGAACACAGCAAGTGAAAATAAATAACGAGTTAAGTGATATAGAAAAAATTAATTTTGGAATCCCACAAAGAACTGTACTGGGCCCAATACTATTTCTATTATATGTAAATGAACTTTTTGAACTCCCAATCGTCGGAAAGATTATATCTTATGCGGATGATACAGTATTAACAATTGAAGAAAACTCTTGGAAAGAAGCCGAAATATCGGCAAATAATGCAATAAATATCATTAAACAATGGTTTGACAAAAACTTACTTTCTTTAAATGTTGAAAAAACTCATTTTCTACCTCTGAGCCTAACAGAACATATTTCAAATATAAATGTAAACATTAAAGTTCACGACAGAAACTGTCTACTTAAAATCACACCCTGTAACTCAAATTGTATACATATTAGTAGTAAAGAACAAATAAAATATCTTGGAATAATTATCGACAATAACATTAAATGGAAAAATCAAATAAACTCCACAATAGACAGAATGAGAAAACTAATATATATATTTTTCAGACTTAGAAATACTATCACATTAAAAATATTAAAAGAAATTTACTTTGCACTTGCGCACTCGGTATTACAATATGGAATCATAGCTTGGGGGGGTGCATATAAATCATCCCTTCTCCCACTCGAAACAATTCAAAAAATTCTTATAAAAATTATCCTAAAAAAACCGTATTACTACCCAACAATAAACGTATTCCAAGAATTCCCTGTTCCCCCACTTACAAAAATTTACGAAAAAATAGCACTACTTCAGCTACACAAAGATATATTTAAAAAAAATACTACCCCACTGCTAAATATTAGCATAAGGAATACTTCTATTGGTGGACTAACTATACCACCCATACGAACCACAACAGCACAGAATCACTATGTATATAAAGGAATAAAATTATTTAATCAATTACCCGCCGATATGCGAACAGAAAAAAATTACGACAAATATAAAAAAAATATTAAATCATATTTTGGTAGTCCCACCATATAATTTTAACTTTTATTATATATGTTTTTGACTGTTTGTTATTCAAAAGGTTTTATGTACATCCAATATATATTTTGTTTAATTACCCTTATAATCTTATATGTTATTAAGTCTAAATCTATTCATAAGTTAAGTTCTTAAGTTTGTTATAAGGTTTTGAAAAAAAAAAAAAAAAGAAAGTTATTATCAAGTTGTCCTCTCCTAAACACAAGCACTAGCTTTATTAGGAGAGTATATAAAATATGTAATATTGTATTAAAATAAACTTATTGTAAAAAATTTACTCAATAAAAAAAAAAAATAAAAAAAAAAAATGAAAGAAGACGAATGCAAAAAAACCTGGGAAATAAAACACGAAGATGACCTTAATGGAATAAAATAGATGTCGCATAGTTAATGGCAGCGGAAATACTTTTAAGCATTTAAAATTAAGCAAGATTTTTTTTTAAACAGTTATACACTTAGGGCCAGTTGTTTCGGAAAAAATCACGTCTGACGGACCGTCAAAATCGTCAATCAACGAAATTTGGGTTGTTTCACCGTCCGTCAAATGAAATTTCAGGCCAAATCTGAAGGATTCGTCAGATTTTCCAACCGGCCAAAATCCGCGGGTTACATCTGAAATGATGGGCGGCACATGCGCAGAAGTGCGAAAAATTTCTATCTGACAGCTCGCGGGCAGGTATGATTTCGTATGCTACCGAAAGTAGTGATTATGGCTCGACTTTTTGCATATTATAACGCAAATAAAACACAACGATCGAAACTTCAGGATGCCAAAATAGCTAATGGCTTTGTGGGAAGAAGTTTAGATATCTTTTCAACGTATAATATTGTCGAAAATCGTTGGTTTTAGAGATTGAAAATGACGTAAACACTGGTGAAAACATTGAAAAAAATACAAACTTATTTCTCGTGTAAACCGATGATGTTACAATCTATTGCCATGTTATTCGTGTTATATTTATATTGTGTTAATTTATAAGTCTACAATAATTTATAATAAAAGAAATCTTTTTCTTGTGATTGACATTTTTCTTGTGAGAACAGAGATTTTGTCAGGTGTACGTGGTGACAACTGAAGGTTCTGATTTCGGTCAACTTCCGATTTCATACAAGATATAAAAGAAGTTGAGTTTGTTAGTGGATTGCAATTATAAATAATTATGTACTTCATGATTTTTGGCTAAGTACCTATATTAAAAACAGTGCTTCGAGTCACAGTAGAGAATGAAGGACTGGCGCCATCATGACATTCTATATAACTGGTTCAACCCACACAAAGAAAATTGCATAGTTTGAGAACTGGTGTCATGACCTAGCATATTAACATAAACCTGTAACTGACATTAATAAGGCAGGTCTTTATGTGGCATTTCTTCGAATCGCCTTCCTCATATTTTGCCAGATGGATAGACAGATAGTAAAATCCTGCCCTTTATAAAGTATATATAGTCTTATCTTACCTCTTTCTGTACTATAAATCGAGTGCTGTAAAAGCCTGCACACTGCACTGCAAACCGTTGACTAACTTTAGCCAACTATACTTCACTGCCGAGGGTGTTACACTGTTACAGCACTAGGTTTATGTGGATTCCTTACCGACCCTTGGGATGATGGGCTTAAATCTCAGCACTTTCTAAAACATCTGCCACCTGGAGAGACACATACGCACAATAGGTACAAGAGAGGATATAATAAAAAGCCGTTTGATTTTCAAAATAATATATTTATTTAAAATAATCAACATTTCAATCACTTTTATTTAATTTTTCATAAAAACAACTCTCTTTTTATAACTTTTGAAGGTTATAGGTTATTTTAGTGTTATCTTCTTCTTCAATGATATAATCTTCTATTTATTTATAACGATTTATTCTTTAATGTTTTACAAAGCTAGTAAATTACTTTGTTTATAATATAAATAGTATTGGAAATGTTAATTAATGTTAAACGTCACATACGTTATAATCTACGCATTCACAGATGGCGCCAATCAAATTATTTTAAGTTTTTAATGCTTTTTGCGCTTTAAAATATTAAGGTAAATTAATTGTTCGCGATCATAAATATTTAATTAGAATATAAATAAATAGTTTTGTCCATAAACAAACCCAAATCTTTCAAGGCTGAAAAATTCAATTTTGTATCGGTGTCTCAATCCAATATTGTATTTTTCAGCCTTTCTTCAAAGATTTAGGTTTGTTTATGGACAAAACTATTTATTTATATTCTAATTAAATATGTACGATTGCTAACAATTAATTTACCTTAATATTTTAAAGCGTACCATACAAAAAGCATTAAAAACATAAAATAATTTGATTGGCATCATCTGTGAATGCGTAGATAATAATGTATGTGACGTTAAACCTTAAAATGTGTTAGATCATTATTAAATGCGAATGAGCTGACAGCAACTGCAACAGCATTCTTCCATCTAATTATTACATTATATATGTCTTCGACCAGGTTATACTTGGTTGCTGATGCCTTAAATAAATAAATAAATTACCAATGTGTATAATATATTTCATTTTATTTACGCCCTTGGGGCTTTTTTTAAAGAGAGGAACAAAATAATATAACTAGCTAAAAGAAAAGAGAAATAAATATAGGTACCAACAGTAAATAGCGAAAAATCAACAGAAAAGTCGGGTACATATTTTAATATATTACATATGGTAAATATTTACTGTTCCATTAGTAAAACAATACGTTAGAAATTTATAATTAAATTTTTATTATGGAATAAATGAAAACTTCAATGGCAGTGAATGTATTTCTATGCCATGTAGGCTTTGGACTGGGGAAATAATAAAATAGTTTGTTTTTGACGAATTAACCAACTCTGCAGCGTTAACTAATTTGCATAAAAATTCAAATTGTTACATATATATTTATAGAGTGAGTAAAGTCTTTATATATAAAAAAGTCAAATGACAGCAATTACTCCCTCGAAGGAGAAAGTATTTTACAACAACAAAAAATTCTTTATACATATAATGAACGTAATATACTCCAGACGCTAGACTATTTTGAATGGACTAGTTGATTTAGTGCGAATGATCCATCGACCTTGTTAACATTAATTAACAAGTATTTAAAAGAAAAAAATATATACGCCACACAAGTAACAGGTCATGTAGCATTTAAAATATGCATAGCAGAAAAACCAATTATAACATATACAATCTGCATATTTATTAGTTTACAGATTACAAAAAGAAAGAAATGAAAATTGTGGCCTTACTGGAGTTTACCGTTGTGCGTGCACATTGTATATTGTAGTTAGCACATGATGTAACATTTAAAAATGTTTTAGGATAGGTAATAATATCAATTTTAAGCAAGAAAATACTTTATAAGAATTGTGCACATGAAAAAGAGAGAAAAATGAATTTTTCGAAGAAAACTTCTCCGGAAAGGTTTTCACTTTGTGATGGCATTATTTATTTTAATAAAAAGACAAATAACTTCAATCAGGATCAAACGTATACTCAATACGTTTGATCCTGATGAAGTAAACATTGTTTACGAAACATGTTGATTGTGTACCAATAAAAGTGATGTAAACAAAGTTATTTGTCTTTTTATTAAGAGAAAAAATATTGAAAACAACGTTGGATATCGATGGATATCTATACATATACCTTTAAATTCTTTAATTTGTAGATAGATGGTGAACAGTTTGCAAGAGCATATCTCTGTTTAGTTTTAGCATGGTTTGGCCTTCAATATAGCTTCTTCCTGTCTCAACAATCTACATTTAAAAGAAAAATCGGTTGAATTGGCAAAATCATACATTCATATCATGTAAATATTATTAATAACTGCACAAATACATAAAAAATGCATTAATTAATTAAACCTTAAATGGAGAACCCATATATAAGGTATCATTGTAAGTTCTTACATGTAATAGAAAAATGGCCGTCTAAACCATAATACACCTCGGTTGTGTCGCTCATAACACTTGCCTCCACCACTGTTTCCTGCAGCACTTAAGTGTCGACATCATCGTCAAAGACGCTGGGGAGACTGTCAATTGACGTGGCCATTATGCTCCGCATAAAAGTGGTCTCCTCCTTCACTGGTGCTGCTGGAGCTCCACCGCCAGTCTTTATGCGCTCTTGGATCTCTCTGCTACCGTCCTTGAAGCAAAAACTCAATTGATAAACATATTCATTCTACATGAATTGAATGATTCAACGCTACCAATTTCTAAATGTTACAGTTAATTTAACAGCAGAGTAATACCAATTAAGAAAAAGATTTCAACCTGTCTTGCCCGACGTTTCATGTATCAAATGGAGCTCGGAGCTGCTTGACAGAACGGTAGAAGGAGCCTTCGCCATTGAATTCTGCTGCAATGGTGTGTCACGTCGCCTCTCGCTGTTGGAAGCTGACTGCGTCGGTTATCTTCTTGGTAAGAATACGGCTATAACAATTCAAATCGATCACACTCAGCTGCAGAAAAATTGCTCCCTTTCTGAAAACACATTAACATTTCTAAGTATTAGATCGTAACAAAAAATCTCAGATATAAACTTAAATACGCATATGAAGCATAGGTAATTATTTGAAAACACCATAATATTCATACATAAAACGTTAAAGTGGCAGAATACACATGTAATACATAATAATCATAAATAAACTAATCTAATAACATAAAATTTGCCACAATGATTCATTCCATAGCGGAATCGAACATTCCAGAAGTAATAAAATTCAACGCTTGTAGATAGTTCAAGTGTCTCATTTCACAACGATTAAAAACATTGGGTTACTGCCAATAAGAATATAAAGATGTCCTCGATTAAAATGTTTTTTGTTCGTTTTGTCGATCGTTTATGTCAGAAAAACGAAATTCCACATACTTAATACAGTGAAACTTCACACAGGTACAAGCAAAAAAAATGCTTTCCAACTACTTGTACGGTTATAAGTTATAACAATGTGTTTTACAATTTATTCATACTTATTATGGCACATAGAGATAATAGTGTGTAATACTCACAGTAAGTTGGGATCCATTGTAATATAGGTTTACAAAATTGAGATTAACAACAGATAATAACAAGCGTCGATAATGGCGGTAAAAAGTTTGTTGTGAAGTTTTGTTTCGCGAAGAAATGCGCGCTTGCCGCTGACGTAAATGTGAAGTGTTGCCATCGTAAAAATAATTCGGGCCTCCGAAAAAAATAATTCTCTGGTATAATTGTCCGATTCGGCTGGGAACACTGTGTGAAATTTTCAAATCTGACGAACGTTAAATTTAAGTTGAAACAACCCAATTCTGATTTGACGAAAATCAACGGAATGACTGTGTTACATTTTTAAAATCTGAACGATTGTTCAGGTTTTCCGAAACAACTGGCCCTTAGTCCTTTTAAATTAATAGCATACCTAACATATTATTTCAAAGCTAATTCCAACACATTGTATAATGTTTACATTAAAATGTATTAATTCCTTGGCGACCCATTCTGTAAGAAACATTAATGTAACAATATTGTTATTTCAATACCCTTATTATTTTGTGTACTTTATCAAATTGGCAACTTTATCAAGTAGTTAAAATTTTTAGCGTAAAAAAAACACCTAAACTAAAAAAGTGTAAAGAAACAATAAATATTTAAGGATTATCCTATCCCGCAACATTGTCAAACCAAAATATCACATAGGTTGCATATCCAAGGTGCCACCTCTATAACAAATTGCATCAATAAAATTAATACAATCGTATTTCGAAGAAAACTGTACTAAATGTTCTGATCATTTTTTATTTTTTTTAAATTTCGTATTTAATTCAAAATTATTTGGTTCTTATTTAAATATTAAGTTATTTTATTATTTGATTCCCTTGTTGCCTTCTAAGAAAGATTTTCTTTTAACATCGAATCACTTGCTTTTCATAATGTTATTTTTTTTTCGAAACCGTAAAGGTACATTCTTTTTTTGTTATCTTATCTATCATTGAAAATGGTAATAACTAAGATACAATGAATAATAACATTTTTTTAAATTTCTCAACACTTTTTTACTACACTACACTACAGTTTTTCTCCAAATAAAATTGGTTTTAAATTAACTTATCTTTTTAATTTATTGTTTTGTAAACCGTAAAGGATTATTCTATTTGTTATCTTCTTTAGTATTGAAAATGCTATGAACTATTGACACAATGAATATTAACATTTTGTTTGATCTCTCAACACTTTTTCTCCATTTATCATTGTTATTTTAAATTTTATTAATTTGCATTTACTTAACTGTTTGATAATGACTGATATTTTTGTGCGTTACTTTATTTAATTGTGAAATTATTAACCCCGATACAGGCGAGCCCTAGTGGGGTTAATAATTATTTACTAAACAATATATTTCAATTGTGAAGAAACAATAAATAAATAAAACTAAATGGATGACTTTTGGACGACTAGATCACTCTTGATCAATTATACAGTTAAATGGTTGTAATGTCGAAAAGGTGGAGAGAGTTAGATACCACGGCAGTATTCTCACGGAGACTCTTGACCCAGATATAGAGATAAGGTGCAGAATTGAAGCAGCAAGAACTGCGGTCATAAAAATGAAATCCCTCTGCAATGACAACATCAGCTTAAAAATAAGGCAGAGAATTCTAAAATTTTATGTGTGGTTGGTCTTGCTGTATGGTTGTGAAACATGGACCTTGAAAATAAATACCATGAACAGGTTAAAGGCTTTCGAAATGTGGCTTCACCGGAGAATGCTTAAGGTCCCATGGACCGACATGATCACCAACACAAAAATTCTCAGGCGGGCTAGAGCAGATACAGAACTGCTTACATAAATAAAAATCAAGAAAATTTCATATCTGGGTCATATACTTCGAGGGGAGAAGTATTACTTGCTCGATTTAATATTGAAAGGCAAGATAGAGGGTCGCCGAGGGCCTGGTAGGAGACAAATGTCTTGGACGCGAAATATATGAGAGTGGACCGGCATTAGAAGTGTGGAGGAGCTATTCCGGGCAGCACAAGACAGAGATACCTTTTCAAGAGTGATCGCCAACGTCGGGGGGACCTGATAGGACACACAAAGAAGAGTAAGAAGCAAAAGAAAGAAAAAACAAAATAATTAAGCAATGACATAATGTTTAGTTGAAGTACATTTCAGACTCGGCAAATCAACATAATCATCTTATAGCTATCTATAGAACGCATAGCTCGAGTATTATTACGTTTAATAATGACCTCAAATACATATTATTAATATTAAAAAATAAACTTTGCTTCGTAGTAGGTGATTTTAACTTGAACATCAATGAAAAAATAGAAAATAATAACAAAAATGAATACATCAATTGTATGACTGAACAAAATTTCATATCTTGCATAAATAAAAATACTAGAGAAATAAAAGAACATACTCCATCTTGTTTAGACCACATTTGGACAAACATAAACATTAAAGATCTACATAAACTAAAATCTATTGTTTGGAAAACTAACATAACGGATCATCATTCATGCTTACTTCTGTATAATAATAATATTAAACATAAAAAACATAATTTAATAACCAAAAAATCAATGATAGATATGACTATTCTCTCTGAAAAACTAAAAAAGGAGGATTGGAACAATGTTTTGAGCAGTGATGATACCGAAATATGTTCGACTTACTTTGAAAATATCCTGTCACAACACATTAAAAATTCGACAACTGAAAAAACACACATAAAATCCAAATTAAGATGTTTAAAGCCTTGGATTACCAAAGGACTTATAATATCTATCAGGAACAAAGAAAAACTTTACAAAACAACTTTAAAAAATCCCCACGATGAAAAAGCATATATTTTCTATAAAAAATATAAAAATAAATTAACATCTTATATTAAAAAAAGTAAAGAAGAGTTTTTTTAAAATAAAATATTATCTTCAGAAAATAACCATAAACAAATGTGGAAAACAGTAAATTTGGCCATAGACAATACAAAAAAAACACAAAACATTAAGTACATTGAACACGATAAAAAAATTATAGATGCCAATATGCAACCTAAACAATGTGCAAACATTTTTAATTCCTTCTTTGCAAATGTTGGAAAAAATCTTGCGAAAAATATTCATAAGCCTTCTGACCCGGAAAAACATAAAAATAAAAATTTACAGAAACGTAATATACTTTCAACATTCGAAACAACAACAGAATGTGAAATCTTTAGTTTCAAACCTCTCAAAAATATTTGAAAAATGTATCAAAAATAGAGTAATGAATCACCTAGAACAAAACAAAATTCTGTCCCAAAATCAATATGGTTTCAGAAGTAACCTAAGCACTGAAGATGCAATATTCGATTTGACAAAAAAATTGTACACATCTGTTGATAAAAAAAAAAAATGCCTAGCTTTATTTTTAGATTTAAGAAAAGCTTTTGATACGGTTAACCACAATATACTTATAAAAAAAATTAATCGAATAGGTTTCAAAAAAGATACAATAAAAATTCTCACAAACTATCTCAAAGACAGAAAACAAAAAACAAAAATAGGGAATTTTTATAGTACTGAAACGAGGATAAAAAATGGAGTACCACAGGGTACTGTGCTTGGCCCAATCCTGTTTTTAATATATATAAATGATTTATGTAATCTTGTAATCCCTGGTGATATTGTATCTTATGCTGATGATACAGTAATAATTGTAAACGGAAAATCTTGGCTTGAAACTTATTTAAATGCATCAAAATGTATTGCACATGTCTCATCATGGCTAAATAGTAATAGACTCTTCCTAAACAACAATAAAACATTTTACCTACCTTTTTATAAAAACAGTAAAAACAAACCCCCCAATAACCTTAAAATTAGAATTCATAATACTAACTGTAATCAAGTAATATGCTCATCTTGCTCTGAAATTGTAAAAGTTGAAAAGATAAAATATTTGGGTATATGTATTGATACAAATTTAAATTGGCATTCACAAATAAATAATACCGTTTCTAAATTGAGATATCTTACATACATATTTTACAGACTCAAAGAAGTATTGAATATTGACAAATTGAAAATGATTTATTATTCTATGGTGCAATCTTCACTCATGTATGGAATAATAGGATGGGGTGGTGCCCTTGATACTTTTATAAAACCTTTACAAACAACTCAAAATTATATTATCAAAGTTATGTATAATAGAATTAAAACATTTTCGACAGATGCTTTATACAAAGAATCTAAACTATTCAGTCTCCGTAAACTATTTATAATGCAAACTATGAAATATATCTTTAAAAACGTAAACAAATTCGAAAAAAATGTTAACAGAATCAACATTAGAAATAATAATGTATTCTATACCCCCCAAACACACACAAAACAAATGCAAACTCACAATAGTTTTATTGGACCTCGTATCTTCAATAGTTTACCAAAAAATATTCAAGTTGCAACAAAACTTCCGCATTTCGTAAAAGAGTTAAAATTATGGCTAAACCATACAGATGTAAAAACTCTATTTATTTAGTTTTATTTCACTTTATGTTTCTAAAAACTCTATTTATTTTGTTTTATATCACTTTTCTCACAAACTTTACACCTATCATTACAATGTATATCATTAATTACACTTACACTTATTTAACCGTTCACTATTGTATACACTTTTTGTACAAAATGTTTTAAACAATTTTTGTTTTTGCTTTATATACCCCTGTTTGTTTTTTTCTAGGTACTAAAAAAAAAAACTTTTTTTAAATATATTACCCACGCACAGGCTGCGCCTTAGTGGGTTCCCACATTATTGTTATGATTTTCAAATATGTAAATATAAATTGTAAAATATGGGAAAAATAAAGGAATTAAAAAAAAAAAATAAAAAAAAAAAAAAATAGAAAATATGAAAGGAGGTTCGTCTCCCGGTTTTGATTCTATTACGGCACATATGTTAAAATCTATGAAACCTTACTTAATAAAACCCATCACTCATTTAATAAACTTAAGTTTAACAAAAGGAATATTTCCAATGAACTACAAAAACACAATAATCTCACCTATTTACAAATCTGGAGATCCACACCAAGTAACAAATTATCGCCCAATCTGTCTTATTTCTAATATAGGAAAGATCTTTGAAAAAATAGTAAAAAAACAGTTGGTAAATTTCCTAGATAGTAATAAAATAATACACAAAAACCAGTTTGGTTTTATAAAATCACTCAGCACACAAGATGCTATTGCTAACATAACTTCATACATTTACGAAACAGTAGATAAAGGTAAAAAATGTGCGGGTATATTTATTGACCTCAGAAAGGCATTCGATAGCATATCTCATGAGATGCTATTAAAAAAATTAAATAATATTGGCATAAAAGACAACGCGATTAAATGGATCACCAACTACTAAAAAACCGCCCTCAAGTGGTAAAAATCAATCATGTTAATAGCGATCAAGAGCTTTCAAGCTTTGGAATCCCCCAAGGTACAGTGCTTGGACCAATCCTATTTACTATATATGTAAACGATATTTTTTTTCAACCTTTACATGGTCAAATTACATCATACGCCGACGATACAGTATTAATAATAATTGGAAAGACTTGGGAAAATGTAGAATTAAAGGCCATAGAAGACATTAACATGCTTAAGAATTTTTTCGACACTAATTTACTATCACTAAATAGTGAAAAGACATTTGTAATTCCATTTGCAATACATTTAAACGATGCTCCCAAAAATTTTAACATTGTCATTCATGAAAATACTAAAATTCACAGCCAAAACTACTGCAAATCAAACTGTACAATATTAAAAATAACAAATAAAATTAAATATCTAGGAGTAATTATTGATAAAAATCTGAAATGGAAGGAACAAATATGTCAAGTAGTAAACAAAATTAGAAAATTAATATACATATTTTTAAGAATTAGAAATTTTTTGTCGATAAAAAATCTATATTTAATCTACTATGCCTTAGTTCAATCCACTTTACAATACGCTATCATTAGTTGGGGATCCGCATATAAATGTAACCTTGTTCCAATAGAAATTGTACAAAGAACAATTATTAAAATTATATTAAAAAAATCCTTGGACTACCCAACAGAACGCCTATTTGATGAATTCCAAGTACCTACATTTAAAGATTTATATATTAAAAATTCATTAATTCAAATTATCAAAGAAAAAGATAAATACCAATTTCTAAACGAAAACAGAACGCGACTTAAACATGTTTTTATATGCCCAAAACTAAATACGTCTTTTGCACAACATCATTACACTTACCAGGGAAGAACTTTTTTCAATTGTCTACCAGAAGAAATCAGAAGCATTAATGATAAAACCCAAATACTGCTCTCTGTCAAGAGACATTTTAAAAATATTCTAAAGAAAAAAACTAATGCCACTTAATTATCCTTACAAATATCCTTAGTTTTCCATAATATTATTTCTTTTATTTAAATGTATACAAATATCCTTAGTTTTCCATAATATTCTTTCTTTTCTTTAAAAATATTGTTACGATACGCCCTGTAGCGGATTACCTAGAGCACAGAACGCAGCGAGTCCACAGTTCGGCCGCCCCCTCTCTCTGCCCCGTTTCCTGTTTCCCCTTGCTTCTCCCCCGTGCCCTGCCACTCGGCATTCCGCTGCACTCGCCAGAGAAGATCTGAGCGCCTTTGCGAACGGACGCTCGCGGCCCACTTGAGGCCGAGCGGACCAACTTCAATGTGGCCGCGATGTATTATTGAAATACCTTTGAGTAGAATCGGCCTTTTGCCGCACCATATAGTTCGGTCTATTTAGACTACGAAAGTGCCTGATGGAGCTGCCACATGAGACGAGGTTCCTGCCAACCTACATGTAAGCTGTATCTTGATTTCCTCCTTTAAATGTTGTCCGTAATCAGTGAAATGTAGGGCCCCCCGCGAAAATCACCACTCGGAGAGTTTCGTTTTGATAGAGAGACAGTGAGAGTTAAACGCTTTAGCTAGGTTTGTGTATTTGCATTTCTTGTAATTGAATTGTACTGTAGAAACCTATGTATGTGTTTGAGTTTACAATACATGTCTTAATGATTTAACTTTGTTATTATTCTGCTACGGCGGGAGGATTGTTGACCAGTGTGGATCCCGTGGGTCACCGGAAGATGGAGAGAAATTCCATAGCTTTGAGCTGCTCACCCCCTGAATAGAGAGTACCATAGTCCCGCTGAGAGCTAGCCAGGGACGTGTTGGGCCCTGGTGTTGGTTTAGAAGCCGACATCGAGGCACCCTAACAACTGTCGCCCGAACGTGGGGTTGGAATTTTTTTTTTTCTCTATCCCGGTCGCTTTGCGGGACCTTTCTTTGTCGAAATCCTTCCCGCATAACAACTGTTTTGTAAACATTAATTATGCCTTGATATTCTACAGTGAATCCTGTGAAAAAACCACAGAAACCAATATGTAAATTAGATCCATAACAGATCTGATTGTAATTATGAATTGCATCGCAAGTTGAAACAACGGCCATTTTGAATACCCGAAGCGCCAGCCTTTGTCCGCGAATCTGATTGCGCACGCGTCACCAAACAGCGAGTGCGTAGCAACAGCGATTCGCGCCAAATCTAACGGCCGATGTTTCACGCGATATGCCTTGTTCGCGCCGATATCCCAACGGAGCCGTCGGAATGAACAACTGACTGTTGCTAGGCAGCGTTTTAAATCCAAACCGCTTTTATGATTGAACAGGATACCAACGGAAATCATTATTATAAATTTGATTCTGGAACCCCAGTTATTTTGCGAATTCCTTAATGAAAATTTCGGACTTACGTATTTTTATTATTTCTGCACAATATACCAATTGGCCCACTTGTGTCTGTCAAATTAGTACAACTTAATGTTTCTCCAAATGGACAAAATAATGACTTTCTTTCCCCATTATACATTATAGGTACTGTTTTTTTTCAGCATAAGTGAAAGTGAATTGTGTTTTTTCCCTTACATAAGTGAAAAGTGGAATAATAATAAAGCCAATGACTGATTCCATGAATAAATAAAATAATTTTAATATGGTTGGATGCAATAAACCCCATATTCAGTCATTTTCATCCGGAAGTTTGTCCTTTATTTGCCAGAAAAGTGCCTTTTGTGAACTTTAGTGCCTTTCTCAGTGCAAAGTGACTTGTGAAAATAAAAAAACCTGTTTTCTAAAGGTCAGTCCTGGCAAAATTTTTCAAAAATAAATAAATACTTGTGAATTTCACAGTTTTCTCAAAAGTGGTCAGTGAAATACAAAAACCTTTACCACAAAGGTCTTTCCACGCAAAATTTTTTCTCGTCTGCTTCCCTTTGACAAGAATTCTGGTGTCATGTATACCAAACACATTTTGGAAGTGCCAACAGTGATCACCAAGTGAAAAGTGACTCACAAAAATTAATTTTGCGCTTTCTAAAGGAAACCCCTGGCCAATTTTTTTTCTTCTCCTCACCACCCAGGAAACTCACAATGGAGGACAAGCAAGCTATTACACCATCCAACTTGGGTACCATTCCCAATGTGCATAGTTTATCCAAAGCCCACTTACAAGCTGCTTTAAGGGATAGAGGACTCTCGCCATCAAGCAAATCTAAATCTACATTGAAGGCATATGCACTTTTATTCAACAAAAAGTACATTAGGAGAATAAATCTCGCCCCCTCCAACGAAAATAATTCACGTTCGGCTACGCAAGTTTTGGATAATCTTGACAAAGAACCTACGCCGCATGTAATGATAAAACAGGACGTCGCACCCATCTTGACACAAGATAAAACTTACGATTTATCCTCTTGGAAAGTCAAATATAATGGCGTCTCCGATGTGCTGGATTTCATTGACCGTATTGAAGAAACGGCTACAATCAAAAATATCCCATTCAAGATTCTACGGAGAAACTTTATAGAACTCATCTCCCCAGAATTAATTCCGTGGCACCGCATCCAAAAGACTAAATGCAAAGATTGGAATAAACTCAGAGCTGCCCTAATCTCTAGCTTTGGAAAAAAGGAGGCCCAGCACCGGATCAAACTATCTCTACTATCTATTAAACAACTAGTAGATGAACCTGTGGCTACATTCATAGAAAGGGCTGAGTCCATCAACATCAAGCTTTCACATCCTGTTCCGGAAGCTGAACTATTACCAGTCATAACTGATGGCCTTTTAAGCAAATACGAGAACATCATCACCTCACAGAAAATTGCATCCCTGGCCCAGCTAAACGAAGTCTGTCTCCTCCTGGAATCGTACCAGGACAGGAAGAACATAAAGAATGTGTCGAATAATGTGGTTGTGCCAAGCCGTTCGTCTGGTTTAAAGCCAGAATTCGACAACAAAAAAGTGTGCTCCTTTTGCAAAAAAGTAGGCCACCTGGCCGCTACTTGTTTCAAGCAAGCAAGACTTCTGGAATCCAAGGAACCCCGAACCTCCAAGAGGCACCACTCTAGGGACCGCTCTCCTCCACGCGACGAACTGCGCAACATTTTCAAGAAATCAAGGCACAATGCAGAAAGGTTACAAAACCCAAGCGATGTCAGACCTCAGGTGGATTTCTCCAAGCCCCCACCAAATTTCTACATGAAGAGGCCAAAAAACTAAATAATAACCTCTCAGGCACCCATTCTGAACCAAGGTCTAAAGAATGGACTGATTGGTTATCACACATTAAGTATTTTAACCAGGCCTTAAATGTTTCCTCGGTTTGTTGCAAACAAGCTAAAGATGGGAGACCCTATGCTCTTTTCTCTGTTAACAATGTGCCCTTTTCCGGATTACTTGATAGCGGTGCATCTGTCAGCTGTCTTGGCAACAATGCTCACCTGCCTTTTGTTAACAGCAATTTTAAAATTTCGCCACAAACAACACACCTGACGACTGCGGATAATGTTTCCCAGCCGGTCATCGGTACCCTTGCACTGCCAATTAATTGTAACAATAAAATAATTACGATCAATTTTCTAATAGTGCCCTCTATATCCCAGAATTTCATCCTTGGCGTTGACTTCTGGAAGGCTTTTAACGTTGCTCCCCAAGTATTTAATACTCTTGGCGAAACCTCCACTGCTGCTCAAATTAGTGAGATCCGCACAATAATACCTCACGAAAATTTAAGCACGGACCAAGCTCTCCAACTAAAGGAAATGGTCAATAAATTCGAATCAATATCTTTCGAAAAATGTGGATTGGGTTTGACAAATTTGGTAGAACACCACATTAAAACCAATGGCCCACCCATAAAGCAACGTTATTACAACTTAGCCCCCCAAAAGCTTAAACTTTTGGAAAAAGAACTTGATGAAATGTTAAAAATGGGTGTGGTGGTTCCCAGCAGAAGTGCATGGACCAACCCAACTCTTTTGGTTTCTAAAAAAGATGGCTCCGCACGTTTCTGTCTCGACAGTAGACGTTTAAATTCTTGTACGGAAGCTGACGCATACCCCTTACCTTACGTCCACGCGACCTTAGACAAACTGCGCAACGCCAAGTTCATCTCCTCTGTTGACCTAAGCAAAGCTTTTTGGCAAATACCTTTGGACGCAGAATCGTGTGAAAAAACTGCTTTCGTTGTACCTGGTAGGGGAATGTTCCATTTTAAAAGATTACCCTTTGGTCTAAAGAACAGCCCCGCCGAATTACAAAGACTGATGGACAAACTCTTCGGTCCTGAAGTCGATAACAGCCTGTTTTGTTACCTTGACGACCTCATCATCGTCAGCGACACCTTTGAAAAACACCTATTAATGTTGGAAAAGGTTTTTCAACAACTCAAGTTCGCTGGTTTAACCATCAACTTGAAGAAGTCTGAATTCTGAAAGTCCCGTTTACGTTATTTGGGATTCATTGTCGACGAAAAAGGTCTAAGAACAGACCCCGCTAAGGTGGAAGCCATGGCAAATTTCCCCCGACCCAAAAACGCGAAAGAAGTCAAAGGTTTCCTTGGACTTGCAGGTTACTACAGAAGATTCATCAAAGACTTTTCCACAATTGCAGCCCCCTTAAATAAAATTACCGGCACCCGTAAAGGTGTCAGCAACTTCCGATGGTCTGCTGAAACTGAAGAAGCGTTTACAACTTTAAAAAATGCCCTTCAAAAAGCCCCCGTTCTGAATTGCCCGGATTTTGCACTCTCTTTTACCCTCCACACGGATGCCTCCAACGTAGGAATCGGTGGAGTCCTAACTCAAGAATTCCCAGATGGCGAACACCCTGTAGCGTATTTTTCCCGTACATTAAATAAACACGAGAAAAACTACGGAATTACCGAAAAGGAGTTATTGGCTGTATTGGATTCTGTTCACCATTTCCGCGGTTACATAGACGGTAGCAAATTTACTGTAGTCACAGACCATAGTAGTTTGAAATGGCTGATCTCTTTAAGTAATCCCTCCGGTAGACTCGCTCGTTGGGCCTCCCGTTTGTCTCAATTCAATTTTGATGTTGTTCACCGTAAAGGCGCGGACAATATTGTTCCTGACGCTCTTTCAAGAATTGAATTGGCTTCATTAAATGTTGACACAATTGCCCCCCCTCCATCTACAAAAGATGAATGGTACTTGAAAATCTTCGAAGGTTGTAAAAATAATCAACAAAAGTTTCCTAATTTTATCATAAAAGAAGGACAACTATACCGTAATTGCAAGGCACCACTATCCATCCTCGAAGATTACTCTTGGAAACTTGTCGTTCCCCTCGAAGGAAGAGAACAAATAATAATTGACAATCATAGCGCTCCCGACTCTATACACCCAGGAACTTTCAAGACGTATAAAAAGATTTCCTTGAAGTATTACTGGCCTGGTCTTTTCAAACAAATTCGCAATTACATCTCTAAATGTGAAACTTGTAAAGCCTATAAACATAGCACGGCAGCACCTGCCGGCCTAATGGGTAACCCCAAACGTGCCGACAGACCCCTACAGTCATTGTCAATGGACCTCGTCGGACCTTTTCCTCGAAGTTATGCCGGACACATGCACATACTTAGTGTAGTGGATGTTTTCACCAAATTCTGTTGGATCTTCCCTTTAAAAAGAGCCAATGCGTCCGCCATCATCAAACTTCTGGAAAAACACATTTTTATACCTTACGGAACACCCAGAACCGTAATTGTTGATAACGGAAAACAGTTTATTGCCCAGGAATTCAAAGAATTTCTTGCCAAATACGGAATCAAGGACATTTATTATAACACCTTGTACACTCCCCAAAATAACACTGTCGAACGTTACAACCAAACAATCAACACAGCTCTAGCTATTCTAGTTGATAAAGATCAACGCACTTGGTGTAAAAACCTAGATAAAATTCAGGCCGCTATGAACAACACTGTTAATCTGGCCACTGGTTACACACCTTTCTTCTTAAAACACGGTATGGAACAAGTCGTCCATGGTTCTCTACATAGGGACACAAACTTTCCTACGTCATCTGCCACCACAAGCAACCCTACCGCAGACTATGCCCATCGCTTGGAAGAACTGTCGGCCATTTACAGTGAAGTCACTGATGCTTTGCTCCTGGCTCACCAAAAGAGTGCGGACAGATATAACTTACGTAGAAAACATGTCACCTTCAATACAGGAGACATAGTTTGGAGAAAGAACAACACACTTTCCCAAGGAGCCATGTATTTCTCTGCTAAGCTGGCACCACGTTTCGTGAAGGCCAAAGTCCTAAGTCTAGACCTAGTGTACTCCTTGTCTGACTCATCTGGAAAGCACATTGGTAATTACCACATTAAGGACATTGTAAAGTCTGGAAGTGAGGAGTCAAGTAAAACTGCCCCCACTATCTCAGCAAACGTAAAATGATCCAGTATGTATCACATTTTTTTGTAAGCTTACAGAGTCTTACTACGTCAGGCGTGTATTGTGTCAATCACATGCCCATCGTTTCGTAAATGAAACAAGTTGTAAATTATTTTGTAAATTAATGCGTACTCTCCTTGAAGTCACTTTCAAATGTTGTTTTTGCACTGTTTTTTCTTTCCCTCACGGCAATTTTTTTCTTTTTTTTTTTCACCTGTTCTAAAACTGATCACTTTGGAACGGAGACACTTTTCGAGTTTCAATGTTTGGGAAGTCGCGAGCCCATTTATTGTCTCAACACATACACTACGCAATGTTCATGCCATGTCATACCCTGCCTTGTCATGTAATTTTGTAATTTTTCTCCTATTTTTTTTGTTGCATTTTTGTCGTGTGGAAAGGAACTTTCTCACCTGTTTATTTTGTTCATGTAAAGTAGTTGACAATGGCCCATCGGCGTGTCGTTCTAGAAGTCGGGTTTTGTAAATTCCAAAGTGTTAAATTCCGACTCAGAACCAGTTAACTATTTTTACAATTTTTTCCTTTCATTTTGTTCATCATGAGTTGTAAAACCTTCCGAGGTATCTCTAGCATGAAAATCAAACAGTGGTTACTTACATAGTCGCCCCTCGTGTATATAAGTTTTTTTCAATTTTTTCCTCTTAAATTAAAAATTGATGGCGTCCTACCCAAATTCATGCTCATGTACCCAAATTGGATATCGAAACGTCCATTTTGGAACTTGTATTTATAAAACCAATGATTGGTCTTTATAACCCTGTATATAAATCAATTTGGCTCGTTTCAACTAAAGTACGTAAAACCGAATCATCCGGTCTTTGGTTGTTATAACAAAGCCACTGCTTTTTTGTTATTTTGTTTTTTGCTTGGACGTTACGTATGTCTTATATGACACGTTTCAACCCTACGAGACAGGTTAATAAAACCTTATGGTTATCCTGATTTTGGAATTCACAACTTTTAGGTGTTCATTTAACCAAGTATTTGCAACCCAAATTGCACATAACCTGGTATGTTTGTAACTGCACAAAGGGTATGTAAAACCGTAATTGGTCCCTTTTCTTTGGTCTTCCTCACTGCAGGTTGCCACAACAGACAGTATGTAAAACCATTATAGGTCTGTCTTTGTTTTAAATACTTGGTGTAAGTAGAATTATACTCTGCCATCACTCTTGTATTTTGTAACACATGAAGTAACATCAAATTGTCTATCTTCTCTGTCGTACGCTCTTGGGCTACGGAGTTAGTTAATCTAACGAATCTTTATAAAATGTGTTAAAACGAACATCGTTAACGTTTATTGTGTTGTATTTAAACGTAATCCACCATTATAGGAGAGATCCTTAGAACATCCACCGTCATAGGAGAGATCCTTAGAACATCCACCGTCATAGGAGAGATCCTTAGAACATCCACCGTCATAGGAGGGATCCTTAAAATACCTGCCACGATACGAGAAGTTCGTCATAATCACTTTTGCTCATAGCTAAATGTTATTGAGTTGGTCGTGTGACATATTTGTCATGAGCACCGTTTTGTACAATCTGTGTTGGTCGTGTGTCATTCATTTGTCATGAGTACCACCCTTTCTGTACAATCTATTTTGGTCGTGTGTCATTCATTTGTCATGAGTACCACCCTTTCTGTACAATCTATTTTGGTCGTGTGTCATTAATTTGTCATGAGTACCGCTTTTGTATTTTGGTCGTGTGTCATTCATTTGTCATGAGTACCGCTCTTGTATTTTGGTCGTGTGTCATTAATTTGTCATGAGTACCACTTGTATGTATAATTGTGTACAACCCTTGTACACGAGACGTGGAGACGTAATAACAACACTTACCGTGATTCGTGCGAACGACATAATATCGGCCTTGCCATCTTCTTTAAGAGGCATTGTATAAACTCTTGACTTCTGTCTATAATTGAGTTTTATCTTGTATGTACTTACATGTTTTTGTACACTATACGTGGAGACGTTAAAACACTTACCATGAGTCGTGCGAACGAAATAATATCAAACCTTTTGTGTGCGATCTACAAAACGTAGTCCACAACCCTTTGTTGTCATTCAACGCCAATGCCCGTGGACCTCCTGTTTTTTTACTTCTTTGCAAAAAGGAAAGAAGCCCAGGAATATCTACTATCCCAAAAGGACTAGTTTGTAGCTTCACTGCTAACTATGGGGCATAGTGCTGTGGGAGTTAATCGATTGAGCACAAAACCACCCAACTCGTTGTCTGGGGAACGGATAAGAAAACCCCCAGGTTTGTGAAATTGGAGCAAGGGTCTGTCTTTTCTCACAATCACGCAGGAGTTTTTAAAATGACCCCTAATCTTTTGCCCAATACACGCAAAAGATTAGTCTCTTTGATAATGTGTATTCAAATTTCTCCTCATCCTTTTAACAATTGTAAAGAGTCAGGAAATCTGCTGGTTGATCATGTTTCATTCTCACATGGAGTTTGAAGTGAAAATTAGTCCAGTCTCTAGCAAATTTCGTCACTCAACTCCTTTCCTTTTCCTTTCCTTTCTCCTCACCATCATGTTCTCAGGTATATGTTATGAAGAGGAAAATCTGTTGTTGACCATAATTCGCCCTCACTGGGAGTGCGAATCGGTAAATTGACCAATTATCAGCAGGCTTTCTCCCTCACTCTCTGCATATGTCTCACCTTTTGTTCTCGTTCTCAATTTTACGAAACATATTCATGAATGTTGGATATGTACGATATGCACTTGGCGTACCGTCTGTCTCCTTTTGACAACCTTTATTCATGAATTGGTTTCTCTGCTTTTACCGTGACTCATTCACGACTTCTTTGTCTTGTTCGTTGAAATTCTACAAAAATGTTACCACCTTTATGTTAACATAGGCCAGGGAAGGCCGGTTGTTTTTTAACCAAGACATATTGTCACTCGGCAAACGCCAAGCCATTCTGGTAAAGGAAAATGTTCATGTAATCACAATGTAGTTAGAAAACTCTCTCTTCGTCACTCTCTGGGTCGGTGGTTAAAACTTCGTTTATTTCATTATCTGGACACATTTTGTTTCTCTCCAAACCTTTTCTTCATTGGTCCCTAGGCAGGTAAACTTCAAGAATTTTGCTCTAATAATAATTTCTCCCGGATTAAAAAGAAGCCCAGGCGGATGTCATCACCAACAGCCAAGCTGAGCTCCACTTCCTGACAGCACGCGCTGTGGTTACTAGGTCCCTCCTGCTGCCATTTTTCTACGCATTTGTTCCTGAAAGCACAGACCATACCGCTCATATGTATGTTGTTTTGTCGTGCCACAGCAAGTTGAGTTGTCCCACTATACATTATGACACTCTGAACCACCTTTTGGGCACGCTAGCTCCTAGGTTTGTTCTTACTCTTGCTATCGATGCCAATCATGTCGTCTCTTGCGCTGTCATGCAGTGACGCATATATCGTCATGTGTAAACCATCATTACCTTGACCTCCAGTATTCGCTGAATGCGTACCAATACAAGTTATGTTGAGCTACATTATGCTTCAATAACCATTATATACGATCCGTGTTTACCTTAATAACACTTAGGATTCGTACTGGCATGTCTGCAGACACTGGATTCTCCTCTTCAATGACCTCTGTAACCATAGTCGCGGCACAGCAACCACAGTCTCCACTTCATGAACTTCGACGTCTTCGACAAAACCAAGTGTTTTCTAAGGCCCAAGTGTACTTTTGAGTGTTATCTCAAAGGGGTCTGATTACAGTGATAATGTAATCCTTAGAATCTGTGAAACCACGTCCTCCTCTTCGAAATTCTCCGAAACCAAACAAATCCACGCTTCGCAAACTTAGCTCCCAGACCAATGAAACCTTAGAATCACACAGGCATTTTTGTTCTTGTTTTTTTTGTTCTTCGATTGTACAAATATGAATTGTTATTTTTCAATTGCATAACCATGTATTGTTATTTTGTTCAATTGCATAACCATGTATTGTCATCTTTCAATTGCATAATCTTGTATGTTGTTTCACACCATGTACTTTCACCAAAACTGTTCTTTTCCAAACATTGTATGTACCCCTCACCCATTCCCTACAAACATTGTGACCTAAACTATAACATAAATTGCATGTTCTAGCTAGGCATCTCTCAAGCAACGAATCTCTCAGAAACCCCAATGGAAGTTTAAGAGGATTTTTTTTTCCTACAGCTCCATTGCCACGTCGCTTTTTTTTCCAAGCGCGGGGTGAAGTGTTACGATACGCCCTGTAGCGGATTACCTAGAGCACAGAACGCAGCGAGTCCACAGTTCGGCCGCCCCCTCTCTCCGCCCCGTTTCCTGTTTCCCCTTGCTTCTCCCCCGTGCCCTGCCACTCGGCATTCCGCTGCACTCGCCAGAGAAGATCTGAGCGCCTTTGCGAACGGACGCTCGCGGCCCACTTGAGGCCGAGCGGACCAACTTCAATGTGGCCGCGATGTATTATTGAAATACCTTTGAGTAGAATCGGCCTTTTGCCGCACCATATAGTTCGGTCTATTTAGACTACGAAAGTGCCTGATGGAGCTGCCACATGAGACGAGGTTCCTGCCAACCTACATGTAAGCTGTATCTTGATTTCCTCCTTTAAATGTTGTCCGTAATCAGTGAAATGTAGGGCCCCCCGCGAAAATCACCACTCGGAGAGTTTCGTTTTGAGAGAGAGACAGTGAGAGTTAAACGCTTTAGCTAGGTTTGTGTAATTTGCATTTCTTGTAATTGAATTGTACTGTAGAAACCTATGTATGTGTTTGAGTTTACAATACATGTCTTAATGATTTAACTTTGTTATTATTCTGCTACGGCGGGAGGATTGTTGACCAGTGTGGATCCCGTGGGTCACCGGAAGATGGAGAGAAATTCCATAGCTTTGAGCTGCTCACCCCCTGAATAGAGAGTACCATAGTCCCGCTGAGAGCTAGCCAGGGACGTGTTGGGCCCTGGTGTTGGTTTAGAAGCCGACATCGAGGCACCCTAACAATATACTATTATATACTATTACAAGACACATATATTTATGTAAATGAATTATTTAAGTACTAAGTAATAACCACATTTATGTACACTCCTTTTCCATACACAAGCAAATGCTTTAAATGGAAAAGTAGTAAAAAACCTAAGATGTAAAATTATCACTTAGCAACATGTAAAACATATGAATGAAAATAAAAAATAATTGCAAAAAAAAAAAAAAAATACTTATATTTTAAAGACGTCATATTAGCTAATAGCTAATCAAATTACCACATGAACTATCTGAAATTACTATTCGTTTAATTAATAGCTCTATCAGCCCTTCTCAGAAACAATCGATTAATTAAATTTAAAACAGCTAGAAAAAGCAAATTTTTCAAGCACAAGATTTTCCAGGACAATAACAATATTAGCTATGTATTATGATTAATGTGCCCCATTACATCTCATTTTAAACTGTTCTTTGAAACTTCAAGCATTTAACTTTCAGAGCAGTATTACATTGAATGCAAAGAAAACCGCCAAGTACAACAGTTATATTGAAAAAGTTTCATGGTGTATTTCCACTTTTTCTTCAAGCGAGTCCAAATATTGCGGAACTAGTCCATAATTAAATTTTCAACCGTGCGCTCCAAAGTTTTTTGGCCAGTATCCTTCAAAAGATACGGCTTTTTGTACTGGGTAACAAAATTCCTCAATAGATTTAGTTTGTCCGTAAGTTTTTGTTTGGCCATCAAATGGAAAATAATTTTACTATCTTATTTCCTTTGTGAAGTTAATAATAAACATTATTAGGAAAGTTACTGTAGACAACTTTTGGTTATCAAAGAACATTTAGTATAAAGTTTTTACTTTTGATTATACTTGATTACTTACTGAAACGACTACTAAAGTAGTCACAGAAAGTAGTCTAAACTAAACAAATCACTTAGCTGAATGGAATTCAGATTGATCGATAGAAAAGTTGGAACAACATCCGTTACTTTTTCTGTTCTGTTAATCACAGGACGTGTTAATCGCTTATGGTTTTATTTTAATCGTATTTATTAAAACTTATCTATTCAGAAACAGATTTTGCTGATGAACATGATTTTTTTTATTTGTTATAATGAAGCAGTTACTTTGTGATGTGACATTATAATTTAAAATAAAACAACAACTTTGTAAAGACCACTATTATTTTTATACTTTATGCCGACCGGGTTTCACTACAACCGTAGCTTCTCCAGGGCAGTACAATCTCTACTAAAATTAATTTACACGTTTGATATAGATAATACATGATTTAACCTAATGGGCTGGACTCCTCAAGTAACGGAGGAAAGAGGAATAGGTGTAGATGGAGAATTGGGAAGGGAACGGGCGTGCTCTTTGTCAATATGGAACAATCTTAGTATGGGAGTTTTATTATGTTATTATGGGGATAGTTTATCGGTTATTAACTACCTTACTATTAGTGTTTATGGCTTATTAGTTCAAGTGCCTCTAAATTGTCTAGCCTAATACCGATGTTGATTTTATGAATTAGTGTGGTGCCTGTATTTTTATCAAATTTATGGTCTTTTTCGATCAAGTGGTTTGCAAATTCCGAAAATCCAGAGCTGTGTAAACATCTAAGATGTTCTTCGACAGGGGTGTTTATATTGCGTGCTGTTTTGCCAATGTAAAAAAAGGGGCAATCGCTGCATTGGAGTAAATAAATACCCGAGTGAGATAGACTATTATCTTTGTCCTTATTGTTCATTAAAAGCTTACCTATACTATTATTTATGTAAAATGCTGGTTTGATATCTGCTGGGGAGATTTTTAACGCTTTTTTGAGAGAAATTATTTATGTACAAGATTCTACGCCATTGATAAAGTTGATTATTATTACTTGGTATATTATTGTTATGAGGTGGACTGTTGTATAAGAATTTACTTATGGATAATTTTTATTTAGAATGTTGTTGACTATATTTGGACTGTAACCATTATTTATTGCGATTTGTTTGATCGTAGATAGTTCTAATGCAAAGTTGATATTTGATAAATGATTTTTTTAAGTCAAAATATTTTTCACTCATATAGATATATTTTTCACTCAAGTTCTTCAACGTTTTTTTATAATAGCATTTATATTCAGGCACTTAAGGGTTTTGTGAAATCTGTGATTCGTTTGAAGATTTATAGTATAAATCGAGGTTGGGCAACTTTACGGCAACATTATTACATTGATTAAAAAGTTTTAGGACTTTACTTATAAAATCGAAAATGCAAGTTTATTCATCAAAATCCATATGGTCACCATCAAAGTATCCCCCCATCGACTGCAACGCATTTACTGAAATACCGCTGGTACCAATTTTCAGTATCAGTATCAGAGACGTTTTCGATTTTTTCATGACATCTTCTCGGGTGCTGACAAGCGTACCGCGAAGTGGTTTTTTAAGTCGGTTGAACAGGAAAAAATCACAACGGAGCCAGATCAGGTGAATTGATGAAGGCTGTTGGATAATATTCGTGTTGTTTTTGGTCAAAAACTCACGGATAAGGATTGCATTGTGCGATGGTGCGGTGCAGAATCCACGAGATGTAGCAAATCGAAGACACAACTTTTAAAAATGTCAAGCAATGACGTTGAAATTTAAAGAGAAGTATCAATAATAATGGAATACTGGCTTGGGGAAGTGCTGCAAATATAGCAACTGACCCAATTCAAAAGATACAAAAGGCGATAATTAAACTAATCCTGCAAGTGCCATTCTACAAAGATTCAAGCGTAATATACTAAACATTAGAAGTCATGTCAATAAAACAACTTTATGCCAAATCTGCTCTGCTACACCTCCTCCAAAACAAACTTCATATTCCAATGCAACCAAATACAATAATAAAAACAAGGTCCTTAACAAATGTAACCCTGAATATACCGATAACACACACCACACACGGACAAAGACATTTTCAGTAATACGCAATCAAACTTTTTAATTATATGCCCATTACTCTGAAACAACTACTAACTACACATACATATACAAACATTCACAAAAAACATATCACAGCCTGGATTAAAAATCAAGATATTCCACTTTATACAAAATTTCTTAATTCCTAACCAAACATAACAAAACTATAATAAAAAGTAAAATTAATAAACATGACTTTTAAGAATTTACCAACTATTAATGTATACATATGTATACTTTATATATTTTTTTCTTCCAAATAATCCATGTATAATAACCATTAAAATGAAAAAAAAAATAAAAACTAAATTTCTACTACAACACGTAAATACCTGTACTTGTCACACCGAATCATAAACACGTAATCACCTCAGCACAGGTTCTCCTAGTGAGGTATTCACGAAACATACAACATTATCAACCAACAGTTTCACCTTCTCAAACCTACCTTACACCCAACGTAATAAAATGTTATATTAATATGTAAAAATATTGAAAATAAGGTAAAAACTGTAATTTATAGAAATAAATAATAGATGTGGTAACCTGACAAAAAATAATTCCAATAGGGTGACTGATAGCGTCACACGGTGGCCGGAACTAAAACTTTTTGATGAAGGATACTAACTTACCTCTTTTTATTACAAAACTCTATTTGACATCTTCCAAATTGCTCGTGATATTTAGTCCAAATGGCATAATCTCGTACTTATCCCTTTCGCTAAAACAACTTTTGACCAAATTAATTTGATATACTTTGCAGCAAAGCTAAACAATGCACCTCCACAGACCATTAGACAGAACACAAGTTGGGTTAAATGTAAATTGGACATTGTGATGTTCTTCAATCCTTAGAGTAGGACTACTTGATGTACTGTTCAGGAGTCTTCAATAACGCCCGTGGTTCATCGAGATTACATGTCTCGTTTATTTACGCCATCGTGATTTACAATGAATATCTACTTGACCACAATAAACCGCTCCTGTCGATACTAGAGATAGTTCTGAATGCTTAGCTGAGCTCGAGAGCGCTCCACTGATTCTACCGACTAGGTTTGGCTATCTTCGTAAACGTTCGGGGCTAGATCCGAACTGAGTGGCATCTCTTGTTATACATACGTCTGAACTAGATACTTTCGTAAACGAATGAAATCTCTGGTGATACACTACAGACAATCAATTCTTGGATCAGCAGCCAAGACAGACCAAACATCAATGATTTTTAATACTATTTATAACTATTACCAAACATTTTCGATTGACTTCTAAACAAAATGTGTTGTAAAAGAGATTTAAAAAAAATCATATTTGTTATTATAATACAGTGTCGTAAACTGCACTGAACGCAGGATTTTTAGCGACACTAGCACAGTACATCACACATGCATTTCTACCTTATAAAAATTAATGAAAATAATAAATAATTAGAAAATGCCGATTCATTGTAACCCTAACATAAATACATTTTTTCTGTTAATTTATACCTATTTTCTATTGTGATGTGAAAAAATAATCGATTAAATAAATCGATTTTATTAAGTGATTTTAATTTCCTAAAAAAAAACAATTAATTAGAAATCGATTTGTTTTACACTGCCGATTTTTTCATTCGCAGCCTCGTTAGTCCGTAATCCGGAACGCGAACCTCTATGATGTTTATATGTTTTTAAACAAAACATGACATTAACGCCATCTGAGCGTCTACGATGACATTTTTTTATGCTTTGAAAGCAGTTTAGTTGAAGTTTCTAATCAAACTTGTCACTAGATGAAGTAAACAGAGTCAACGAGCAATTTGTAATTTGTGTTGATTATTTTTAAAAAAACGTATAATTTATGTTGGTTTTAAAATAAAACTGTCATTAAAGATATTTTATGCGATTATTTTAATTTAAAAAATTTTGGGGAAAAATCGACTATTTATAAATCGATTTTTCATGCTAAGAAAAAGAATCGATTATGTTTATGTAAAACGTCACATCCCTAGTGTTTTCCATGCTCCCATGTTAATGCATTTCAGTAAAAATAATTGGAGATAGAACTTTTTTTTCTTTTTTTGCAGAAGCTTCCCACACTTCATACTTGGACCACACGGAGACGGAATTACTGAGGTGACAAAGTGATACGAATTACTAAAATTAATGAATTCGTTACACATGTTTTTAATAAGCGGACGTTTTTTTTCAACCGCAAGTTAATGAACTCTTTTATTTTAAGACCCGGAATCAAATTTTAGCTGATTTTGTTTTTATTTTTAATATACAATATAATAGCAAATACCCTGTATGCGTTGCTATGTCACATAATAAATAAATTGTTTCTCCCTGCGTGTCCTTTCCCATTCGTTCTATTCCCCTTCTTACGCGTTCCCACTCTGCCTTCTCCGCCTTCCCTCTCCCCACTCCCCTCTCCCGATTCCCTTATCCCATTATCCCACCTCCCGAGTTCCCCTCCCCCCTCCCGCATTCCGTACATTCAATCCCGGTGCATTTAGTTAAACAGCTCGCGTACCACCTTTTCAATTTTTTTAAACAAATTCCATAATGCCAGAGCTCACTTTTATATATAGAAATCATCGCGGGCATGCGCACATCAAATCCCCAAAATTTCAACGCAATCGGATGAATGGTTTAGCAACGCATAGGCATCTCATACATATATATATATATGATATGCCCTTCGGCACCGGTGCGTAGTCGGGAAACATACCAAACGCGTGCCAAACATATGTATACGGTTGACATTTGTCACATGAGAACGGGTCGCTTCATCGACTCGTTCTGGTGTTCAACAGCTCGGCTGTGGAACGATTTTCCGGCCTCTGTGTTTCCTCCTTCCTACAATATGTGTCTCTCCAAGACCAATGCTCATTCCTTCCTCTCCTCAAAAAGACGCTCCACATAACATTTCTGATGATATAGCGCTGAGGGAAATTATTTTCCTCAGGGCCTCCTGTGTATATACAACCGCAAAAACAAACCGATTTTGATTTTTTACATATATAGAGAAATCTAATATGTTTGTGGCATGTACCCGCGTGGTAGATACTTTCAGTGTCACGCTACCGAAAGACCACCGTTCAGCTTAGAAACTTTGTTTGAAATGGCTTTATTCATGTTTGCTAACCAGATCTGGGAGCCTAGTCCATATCTTTTACGTTTTACTAACAGCCTGTTTGCTTAACTTGGTGGTTTGAGCAAAGTTGTCGCAAAAAGTTAAAATGGTAGTTAGTAACTTTTCTGTTAAGGTTTAGTTTATTTTATCGTCGCGACCGACAGAAAAGAAACAGAAATGTAACTGACTACCATTTTTAGCCAGTTGCGACAACTTTGCTCAAACCACCAAGTTAAGCTAACAGGCTGTTAGTAAAACGTAAAAGATAGGGACTAGGCCCCCTGGATGGCCAAGAACTTCACCACCTTCTTCTGCCCCGTCTCCTTTTCTATTCATTTCAAAGTGACAATGTAGCGCAATTGGAGATGCATCGGTCCACGATGCTCCATACAGGTTGGGAGTAGTTAAAAGTTCTTTTAAAATTGTATGTGAATGTCTTACAAGAGTCCCAGCTGCTCCCGTCTGGAGCCAGTGAGACTATGGCATCCTCAATTGGGGTATGTTGTGACGCTTAAGGTAGTGGGGAGGGAAAGGAGATGGGAAAGAGGAAGATAGTGAAGTACCTGACCGGCTAAAGCCGGCTAAAATACGGCAAAAGCCATTTCAAGCAAAGTTTTAATTATGAATGGTAGTCTTATCTTAGGGCGATACTAAGAGTATCTTCCACCCTGGAACGTGCCGATAATATAGGTAGTATATATAATTTTTAATGAACTAACTGTGAAACAATACAAATTAATCAAATAAAATTTATTTGCACACATCGGGATTAAATCCCGCGACCTTCGGATTCCGAGTCTATAGCCTTACCCCTCTACCACGGATTCTTGACGTTTTTTACATTCAAATTAAAGATTTCGCAAAACTTTATAGCGATATTGGTCTTCAGTGTGGAAAGCCGTTAAATGCAAATTTAAACAGTGGTTAAAAACTGTTTATTTTGGCGGAAATATTTTTATTTTACACCCCGGAATGCATAAACCAATAATGTTTACTTATTTTAAAAAAATCTGTAAATACGGTAAAGATAGCGGTCACTTCGGAATACCAATATTAATTAGTTATTTCTGGACTGTTCGACGGTCTTTTGATTATTTTTGACTCCTCAACAGCAGTAGCGGTTTTCTCTAAAGTGCGTTTGTGCAGTGAACCCCCATTAAAAGATGATAAATAAAACAAACTCGTTTTATAATAATATATAATATTATTATAAAACAAGTTTGGAATCACATTATAAATAGGGCTCCATTAAAATCCGTATTTTAAACTCGCGCCACCGCGCACCGCGTCGAAATCAGTACCTATGTCCATTTGGTGCGTGATGTGGTTGCTCGCAAAATTCTCCTTACAAAAACATCCTGCCCCATACAGATCCCTCTGACGGTGATTTGAACGAAACTATCCATTTCTTTGCCAAATTCATTCCCGCTTGGTGCGTTGCGATCCCGTGTCATGGATATCACGTGATCTCCGATCTTTCACGAATATTACCGATCGAGTCCGTCGGAGAGTGACAAGTTGCCTTTGCACCGAATGCAACTATACTATGAAACTATACGTGAACTCCCATTTAGATACTATTTAGATTAATCTTTACTATGAATCAGTTTGCATTATGAAGATCAAAAAATATGCTAGGGATAAATTGAAGCTTTTACTATCTTTTGAATGGATTGGAATTACAATAAAATTATTATTTACGTTACAAAAAATATAAGCGTACACTACTAAAACAATGTTTTTCATGACTTAAGTAACTATGAAGTAATACGAGTTTTTTTTTAAATACCTCTTTATGACTATTACTATTTTTGACGTTTCGTATGATCTAACTTTTTTCAATCTTATAAAATTATGCACAAAATAAATTTAAAAATAACACTTTGGCGCTTACTTGCCTCGTACAAAAAAGAAGGTCGATTTTAAATTTTGAAGGCGTGAGAATCAAAATATTTCTAGCGTTTATATTCCTCTTTATTAGATTATTTTCGGCAAACGTCGCATTGTCAAGTCGCTAGTTATGTAATTTTGTGGTGAACTTACTTCAGTATTGTTTTGGCCATAAATATACCAAACCACCCACCCACCCACGTTGTCGCTAATATTCTGTCATATTTTTTTTACCCAATCGCTTAATGCAGTGTTGTGTAAATAATGCTAATACTCATGAAAAAAGGTTGGAAAATAAAAATAAAAAGGCCTCAGCGTCCACTTATATATTCTACGTAATTATTCTTGTTGTAAAAACAATAACAATTAGAAACGTGCATTGCTGTAAAAAACATTAAACAATTTAATTCCTCTGAAAGTAAATTTTGATTTAATAAATCTTCTCTTGGATTTCTGAACCCCCTGTTAAAAAGATTACGAACTGTCACTGCTCAACAGTGACAGTTAGTTGTGACTGAGACAAGAAGAACCATCCCTATCTATTTATCGAAATACTTATCAGCACATTATTATCTCCAAAAGTATATTAATATGATATTTGTTGGAGAAGAAGACAGGAAGAAGTTACGCCAAAGATTTGTATCTTTTCATCAGCATTAATTCTGGTTCAGATCAAGAGATATGCAGATAGCATCACAGCTGCTGTAATGGCGGTAGGTACTGACTTCAAATAAATCTATTTTGAACTCGAGTATTATAAACTGCCGACGTTAGCTTGAATAAACATAGCACGGGCATTTCTTACACTGTCCGTCAAAGCATCTCGCAGACTATCCGAGCTGCATTCCTAGGTACAAATAAAGCATTCAAAGTAAAAAGTGTATAAAATATTTAGAGAGATGGGAAGGCTGATAGAGATGTTGAAAGAAGGGTAAAAATAGGTAACACCATTAATGTAGGACTGAACGCGGTTGGTGATAATAAAAAAAACTGTCTAAAGAAGCGAAGATGGTAGTCCATAATGGAGAGCTGATAACCACCCTAACGTATGGCAGTGAGGCATGGAACTGACAGAGGAAGAGTGAAAGTAGACTGTAGAAATGAAATCCCTGACGCGTGTGTATGGTAAAACCATGGGTCTGTCGTCTTTGGGGATGCTGTTTGAAGGGTCGTTTTATTTAAATTAAGGAATATTAGTTTTTTTTATTTTTTATTTATTGTTTCAAGTTACAATCCCGTTAAACCGCAATAAAGCAGTTTGTCAACAGGATGTTAATGTTCAATTACAATTTAAATTTCATACATATTATTATTACTATAACTATATTAATTGTCATAATTAACACACATTAATTAATTTAAACAATCTCTATTCAGTAACCATTGTTTCAGCATATATCTGAATCTATTTGTAGAGTCGCAATTTTTTATATTAATTGGTAACATGTTAAATATTTTTGGCACGTTAAATTCCAGGGTTCGCCGTCCGTAGTTATTATTATATTTTGGAACAAGCATAGTTCTAGGAAGGAAAATGTATGAGGGGTCAATGTATCCGGAGTAAGGATCCATCCCTACCACTGCGGTGCAAGGCGATCGATAAATAATTGATCTAGAGAAGCCAAACGATCTCCCTCAACCAATCTCTCGATCCGGCCCGCCACCAGAAGGTGGGCAAACGCATCCGCCGCCAAGATCTAGAAAAACCTAACAGAATCCGGGAAACCCTTCAAAGTCACCAAACATAGCGAACCATTTGGGGCGACCTGCAGGTGTTGATTCCCGGAGCGACGCTACCCATTCCTGCCTTCCAAATTGCAATGAATTGGATGAACAAAGAAAGGCGTACAAGAAGAATAACATACCTGAGAGGATGTTAATGTGAATGATAAAAGAAGTCAAGACGTCCAAGGAAGGCGCAGCACGGTCAAGTTAATCAATTACTTGGGTCGCATCGTTTAAAGAGTAAGAATGACAAAAAGGTATGTGTGAATGTGACTGAGGCAAGGAATGTGTGCCTAAACCGAGTTGTTTAATGTATGTATCTACTATTATTAAAAATATATAAGTCAACATTCCATTCCTACATAGATATCATTATCTGATACCTTTTAGTCGATTAGAACTGTCAACTTCAAACTTCAAAGAATCTTAGGAGCAGTGCGAGAGGGAGAGGCATGGAGAATACGCCACAATAATGAGCTCTATGATATTTACCAAGATCCCAGACTCTCCACTCATTTAAGGCTCCAAAGACTAAGATGGACCAGATATGTGCACCGAATGCCAAGCACACGAGAACCGAAGAAGGTCCTAACAGGACACCCGGGAGGTAAACGAAAGGTGAGCAGACCTAGGCTGAGATGGGAAGATGATGTCAGGAGAAGGATGCAATAGGACTACTACATGTCGCAGCCGAGGACATGGGGCGGTGGAGGCTTATTTTGAAGGAGGCCAAGACTCAAAATGGGCTGTAGCGCCGTTGAAGAAGAAGAAGAACTGTCATACAAAGTAATTCAGAACTGTAAACATACTTTGCAAAACTCGAGTAGTCTCCGATAATGTTGATTAAAACCTTTATTATGTATGTCTACAATTTGATTGCATTGATATAACATACCAAACAACACAATTTACAAGTAAGCTGTAACCTTGCACGTCGTGATTAGTTTCTTAGAACAGGCATCGCTTAGTTAGAAACTAATGTTGACTGGACCATAATTGCATTCACACCTGTATTGAAACATACTCTCGACGTACATTGTATTACATATTTTGCTCTACATATTGTAACGTATTAATTTAACAAGGCGAGTGGGTACTGTTTTTTTTCTTTTACTATCCGTTAAGTTTGACACTTCAGTGTCGGGAGGTTGGCAACGCGGGCGGTGAAAGAAGAAAAAAAAGAAGAAAGCAAGATGGCGGCGGACGTATTTTTGGGCTGGGATCAGGATGGACAATGGAGAGGTGACGCGTGGAAATTCAAGTTGCCTTTACGCTTCCCCAGAGTTTTGAAAAAGAACTGTGTGTGGACCATTATGAGGCGCTAGTTAAAACCTCAAGGGTGCTGCATTAAGTATTATTAGAGTCCGGTGCTCAATGCTCCAATTGCACCTGTACAGTAAGGTGGGTCATTTAAAAAAAAATGATAATTTTAGATTCTGTTAGCGATAAAAGGGTGCCAAATGGGTTCAAACCGACGTGTTTAAAATTTTTTTAATTTCTGACACGATCTTCTTCCTCCGGATTCACTTCAAAGTTTTGAAAATTTTCATTTTTAGAGGTATTTTCTAGTGTGTATAAAAGTTACTACGAATCCTTTATACTATATTTTTTGTAATATTCTATGGAAAATATAGTACGTATTTACGAATTCATTTACAAAAAATTCGAGTTTTGATTATAAGTGGCTCGAGGTGAGGGCGGGGGAAGCACCGATTGCACTAAGCGCAGCGACTCTGCGCAACCGACGTCGGAGTTTGGAATCAGTATCGCTACGGCTCTTTAAGCGGTAGGTCGCGTTGCACAAGTTTTTGCAATGGAACGTACTCGGAATGCGTTAAAATATGGTGAAATTTGCGACGTCAAAGACAATGTTTTACCAACTTATTGTGATGTTATGAAGTTTTTTGAGTGGACCAGGCATCAAATAAAATTAAATCAAGAGACCAAACTAGAACCCAAATTTCAGCAAATAGAGTGTACTGTGACAGCACGAATTGAAGAAATATGGAGAAAGGCTTCTATTCCCATCGTTACACACTCGCGAGTAGCACGCATGTTGAGGTCATATCATTTTAAATGCAAAAACCTTCTTAAGTCACATCCTAAAATACCGGTGAAAAAAATGGAGGAATTCCGTCGCAGAAGTAAAGTGCTGTTTGATATTTCGTCTTGCAAATGCAAAGATTTCAGTAAATGTGACTGTCCTAAAGATAAAAAAATACCTGTAAATGAACAGAGTTTCATTAGTGACCAACGTACTACACGAAAAATGATAATAGGAAATGTGGATACCGCTACAATAAAACGAATGAAAACTGCGTTGAAAAGAAAACTTCTGAAGCAAAAATCCTTGCGTACGTCTAAAAAAGAAAGCACAGGTGAGCCAACTACCTCTCTAATCGATATTTCGACGTCTTCTGCATCAAATGAATCCGATTGCAATGATGTTTTCAAACCAAATGTTGTATCTCAAATGCCTCAGAAGCAGGCTGCGGTCACTATTGATTATTATACACTGTCGAAAACTTGTGATAGATATGGAGTTTCGGATAGAGCAGCGGCAGCCATTGCCTCAGCAGTTCTGTACGACATCAAGTCTAATATTCCAGTTATTGACAAAAGTAAACTTCGCAGAGAACGAAAAAAAAACAAGGGAAAATATTAAGGCACAACACATAGTTTTACAAATACCCGCATTGTATTTTGATGGCCGGAAAAATAAAACATTAATTATCAGGGAAAAAGGGGGGAGGCATTACAGAGAACTAATCATTGAAGAGCATATTTCAATGATAAAAGAGCCAGACTCAATATATTTGGGTTATATTGCACCAAACTCTGGCACGTCGAAAGTTATAGAAAGAACAATTGTCGATTATTTTTTAAAGGAAGAAATACCATTTGAACCATTAATGGCTATTGGATGTGACGGAACGAACGTGAACGTTGGAAAACATGGAGGTATAATACGTTTGTTTGAAAAACGTTTGGATAAACCATTGCAATGGATAATTTGCTTGCTTCACATGAACGAGTTACCATTTCGTCATTTGTTCACACATCTTGACGGTAAGACATCTGGACCTCAAAAATATTCAGGGACAATAGGACTAGCTTTAGAAAATTGTGAAAAAAAGCCTATTGTTCATTTTCAGAAAATCAACGGAGAGTTGCCTGAATTATTAACTAAAGACCTAAGTACAGATCAGTTATATTTGTATAAAATCGTATCTGCAGTTACGGTGGGGGAATTACCTGAAGATTTAGGCCACACATCTCCTGGAAAAATGTCTCATGCCAGATGGCTTACGCGTGCTAACCGAATTCTTCGTCTTTATATTGCAATGGAAGCTCCTACAGAGAATCTTATTATTTTAGCAACGTACGTTGTTAAAGTTTATGTTCCGACTTGGTTCAGTATTAAAACTCACCCCACCTGTAAAGATGGAGCACGTCACCTATGACAGCTAATTTCAGCGTCTAGATACTTATCCCCTGAACTAAAAACTATAATTGATCCAGTCATAGAAAGAAACAGTTACTTCGCACACCCCGAAAATTTACTACTTGCAATGTTAACTGACCTTCACAAGCATATCCGGGAATTAGCTGCGCGTCGTGTTCTAAAAGCACGCAGTAAGAAACTAAGTAAAACAAGGCTGTTCCAACTTCCAAACATAAACCTCGATGCATCATATTACTACGACCTTATTTATTGGCAGCAAAATGTAACCGAACCCCCAATACTGAAGAATATATCGGATGAAGATCTTCAATTATTTGTAGCACAGGGGGGAGAAGGTAAATTGCCTCTTCTGCGTCTGCCATGTCATACTCAAGCAGTTGAAAGAGCTGTAAAGACTGTTACTGAAGCCTCGACTACTTTATGTACGAAGTCTGCAAGAGAAGGTCTTATTAAGGCAAAGATTGAGTCTCGCAAAATAATGCCGAAATTTGAGAGTAAGAAGGATTTTGCTGGTATTTGAATACACTGTCTTGAGATAATGTTAATTATAATCATATATTTTTTTAATAAATAAGTCAGAATATTCTCTCTTATTTGTGTTTTATTGAAAAAAAGTTCATTTTTAATTGTTAATCTAATATTTTTTAGAGATTTAACAAGGGTGGGTTTTTCTCTATTTTGTGAAATTTCAAACTCAATCCGGAGGAAGAAGATGGTATCCAAATATTATTAAAAAAATTACGTGATTTTACATCTTCATTTAACACCCTTTTATCACTAACAGACAAACCAAAACAAGTTTTTTTTTTCCCCCATACAATCGTGACCCGCCTTACTGTACAGCCTACCAGTCCTGTGTATTGTTAAAATACTTTTGTGTGTGGTAAAAACTAATAGTAAAGCCAAATAACATTACAAAATGATTGTCTTATTAATGCAATAAAAGGCATGTGAATCAATTTCGGGAGTTTAACTGGTGAATGGTTTGCTCAAAGATGGTGGAAGTTTTCTCCGTCAGTCATGGCAGTTGTTCTTCCTCGTAACAAGATAATTGCTTTATATAAACCGAGTGCTTGGTTCACAAGACGGAGAAGCCAAGTAAATGTGTCTGCAATCGTTCCCTGAAGAATCATTGACTGACGCTTGGTGCGGCAGTCAACCTGTCGAAACTAGCAATCCTGATTGCTCCATTTTGTACACAAGACGGAAAGGCCATACATCCAGATGGGAGCCTTCTTTTTATCCCACACAGGACCCTGAAGAGAGAGAGCTCATGGAAAATACCCGTGGCAATATATACCACTGTGCATATGCATATATTCATTGTAAAGTCTATATTATTTGGCCTTTGTAACCTTAATCTAAAATAATAAAATAAAAATTTGGACCATTCATAACAGAGCCAGTCTCTTAATCAAATGCGTACGTTTGGGAAAATTTAATTAAATGTTTCCTCTTCTTCAATTTTCTAATATTTTGTAGTGACAGGTGTATCACGGTCGCCCACGACTTTTCACGATTCGCAACCATTCAGTTCTGAGTTGTAAACTTCATGGCGGTCGCTAATTTTATTGTATAATCATTTAATTAACATACTAATATATTATGTATTTATAAAAAGAGATAAAAATCTGTCTAGCAGTCTAGACCAAAGATGGTACTATTATTACTATTTCTGATTAGACATTTCATGTCTTGAGAGCAGCAGAAAGGTCGAGTTTGATGGGCCAAATAATATCACGTTAAGTCAACAACACCAGCTTTTAATACTTCCTGCTTCCAAATACTCAACTCTACCAAGGTAAACAGAGACTGCAAATAATCTGCATTACCGAGGTAATCAAAGGCTGAAAATATTCAGCATTACCAAGACATTTCAAAGATTGCATATACTCAGCATTACTGAGGTAAATAGCAAATACTCAGCATTACAGAAATAATCAAAGACTGCTAAACTCAGCCGAGGTAAACAAATGCTGCAAATACTCATTATTACCGAGGTAAACAAATAACAGCAAATACACAGCATTCTCGAGGTAAATACACAAGGCTAATACTCGGAGTTCTCGAGGTAAACAAAGGCTGTAAATACTCAGCATCACCGAGGTAAACAAAGGCTGCAAATACTCAGCATTATCGAGGTAAATAAAGTCGGCAAATACAATTTGGGTACCGCCGTTTATTCGATAACCAACACATCTGCCATAGGTCACCAAAAGTAGTTCACGACGTTTGGTGACTTAGCAGGGGTGCCCGGGTTCTTGGGGGTGAGGCTTGTCTAAGTTTTGGTGGCGGATGACCTGAACACACTGAACCCCAGATTCCTTCACACCTCTCGTAATTTTATCCTTCTCTTTTCTTTCCTACCGCGAAGGTTATGTAAAAAAAAACTCAGCATTCCCGAGGTAAACAAAGACTACAAATACTCAACATTTCCAAGGTAAGCGCTGTTGGATTGAAGATACAGTATTTTTGATTGATCCTATTTCCAACTGATCCACTCCACTATACATTAAATACTTAACGGAAGATGTGCGATAAATCAGCGCTTTCCGTGCAATGAACGCGACCAATCCACAAGCACTGTTCATCTCATATCGTGGACTAAAATATAGCTGCTATAAGTGAACACGAGTGTTGAAACAGTGAATTGCAGGCGGCTTTTGAAGCAAATTTTCATTAAAACTCTCGGAACAAGAACCAAAAACAAAGATTTACTCAGAACTACCTAATACCAAAAGCAAACAAAACTATCTACCGAAAAGCCTTTTATGTGCTTATCTTGCCTTAAGGTGTTTCATAATTAACCCCAAAGAGTTGTAAGGGAAAATGAGATACAATGTTTATTTGGCGTAAACAAGATTTTGGTTCTATTTTTTACTTTACTTTCTTGACATTGGATCAATGCCCAAAAAAATACTTTATCTGGTTAAAAGATTGTTCGATCTTAACTATATTAATGAAATATATTTTTTTATGTATATATAAAAAAGTAGCAGACCCGCCCAGACGTTGCTGTGGCTAACGAAACCTAACCTTATAACCAACGCCATATGTTAAATCAAATCTACACCGCCCGTTTGTCAGCCCGCTGCCCACTGCCCGTTGGGCCAGATATATTACGTATTTCAACCAATTTACACAAAACCTTCGTCAAATTATATACCTAAAAACCTTACCCATGAATCATTATATCTATTGGTGAAAACCGCATGAAAATCCGTTATGTAGTTTAAAAGATCTAAGCGCACATACAGCGTGAGCGACTTCATTTTATACTTGGTAAAGACTATGTAAAGAGTGGCGGGGCATTTTTACACAAATCTACAATGGTTTTATTCTGAGATTGATGAAATTTAGCACACTTGACCTTAAAAATAAGACAAAATTTCTAAAAATCACTCTTTTCCACCTTTTCTCACCCCTTAAATCAGAATTTGGTTCTTTTTGATGAAATTTTGCACACACGTTTAAAATAAAAGAAAATTTACTGCTTTTCTTATGTGAATACCGCACAAGTGCATCAACTGCTTCCAACAGCTTGGAGTCAGTGAGACTATGGTATCTCCAATTAGGATATGTTGTGAGGCTGAAGGTAATGAAGAGGGGAAGGAGATGAGGAAGAGGAAGGTGGGGGAGTATCTGGCTATTCAGATCTGGTCACCAAACACGTCTAAAGCCATTTCTGTGCCGGCAAATACACCTTATATTATATATTAAATTATAAAATCGTGAAATAACACAAAATAAATCATATAAAATTTACTCACATACGCCGGAATTTGAACCCGTGAACTTCGGATAGTTAGTCGAGAGCCTTACCCCTCGACCACGGAGGCGTACATCGTATTTAGAAAAACTCTGCGTACTCTTGCCCAGGCAACGCTGGGAACTTCAGCTAGTATTAACATAAAATATCAATCTTTAAAAAAAGTAAGTACCTGATTTTGTAAAACGGTTTTCCAATTATTAAAAAATAACACAATTTAAGATTAAAGATGTTATTAATAATCAAAAAAGATAATTTTAAACTTTTGTTCATCGAGACAATGAACAAAATTATATTTTTCTTACTTTTTGACTAAATTACCGAAATGCCAATAAAATTCCTTGGTGAATTTAAGAAAACATCTCTAGACAACCTACGCAAACCAAAAACATTAACACTAACTCGTGTAACATTTTTTTCTCAGTTTTGTCGTAAATTATTCTAAAAACACGAAGTTAATAATTTAATAACACATAATACTTGTCGTAAATATTTTTTTAAAGATTAATTTACGGTGAAATTACGAAAAACGAATTTTAAACTTTACTCTTGTAAATAAACAATTTTGTGGATAGAGTACTTTACGATTGGCGCTTAGCGTCGATACCCACACTAACGATCATGGACGTACATATTATTATCTACGTACTACGAGGAATAGGTACATAAATAATGGTGAAGTGCAGTTCATAAAGGCAGAAAAGCAGTGCCTAACCTAATTTCAAGGTTATGGTGGCGAATGCGTCTGCCCACCTACTGTGTGGCAGGCCGGATTAGGAGAGGCTAGTTGAGGGATATATTTTATCCTCTCCATCAGGAATCTCTTGACCCATCGCCTTGCACCTGCGATGGGTTGATACGTTCGACACTCCTGTACACACTGACCCCCAGATTCCTACCCATTCCTTATGCCATTTTTCTTTGTAGATATTTTTTTTTTAAAGAAAGATTAACATTCTTATATTAATAATATTAATAAAATTTACATGATAATATTTGAAAATCTTCTACTACCACCATAGTAAGCGGCAAATGTTGTTTGTCTCGTGATAACGGACCTAGCCAGCCGACGCCTGGGTGGGAACCATACGCGATGCCAACCTATCTCTCTTTCATTTCCTTAAAAAAAAACCTCCTCACAGCATCCCCAAAGGTGATTTAGGCTCTAAGGCAAATTATTTTCCTTTAGTAAAAGCAAACATGTTAAATAAATACAGCTTTTGTCACGAATCTTCTCATAATATAAACAGTAATGGAGGGTAGTAATTGTAAAATCATGCAATTTCCTGCGTTTTAATAAAAGTGTACTCGTATCTTCTCTAAGCATAAACTTTCTATTAAAAGTATTTTTTATCAAAAGTGACCTGCCAGGTAAGCATAAATTGTACATTGCAAGGATTATTCACAAAATGACGCTCTACAAATTATCCAAATATTACCATTATTATTAGTTATTTGCGCACGATTCCAACCTACAAACTCTGGATCCGTTGCCTATGGAATTCGCCAGTAGCCACTATAACCAATAAAACCACAAAAGGTATATTATAGTTTGGCATTTATAATTATTTCTTCACAAATATTAGTACAGCATCCATCATTTTTTAACCAGACAGTACTACTGTCGGGAATGAGAAGAAGGTGGCCTGTTGACTAAGAGATGGAACAAGATTCTGTACATATTGGTTGGTGGGTTGACTCAGGGGTAGTATTGATCTTGGTAACGACGAAGCCTCCGCGATGAACCGAGCAAAGCAATTAAAGGGCGTGGGCAGGACCGAAATGGCTCCGGTATTAATGATTCTAATTGTTTTATATTCAATAAATCAACGGATTAGGTTGTCACTCAGAATTCAACTAAAGCTAGGATTAGACAATTACAATTTGCGACAAACAAATGTTAAGTCAGATGTAATCGTTAAATCGGCTGTAGTCGGAACCAACTTGTTATAGATTTATTTATATTATTTATTGGCTCGCCAACAGAATACATCACATTATAATTATTACCTATAATCATTTATACTCTCAATTTGGTTATAGGTTGTAGGGAACGATATTCTACAAAGGAAAAATAGTTTTTACGCTGGCAACTCAGCCGACGTCACTTAGCGCCGAGCTAAGTTCGTTAAATTTACCGAAGATTCATTGGTCTTCCGACCGTCCAGTCCGCCGCTCACTTGTAGAGATATCGTCTCCCTCATACTTCCTTCTGATATAAATTTGTCGTGTGTAAATTAAAATAAATATTAGCTTCAGTGCAAACTAGTTATTTTATTTGAAATATCTCAGTACACTTTTGGGTACATTTATGGAGTCAGATAAATTGGTAAACATGGGCGGATTGCCCGAACACATGGTAAGTTGCAGTCTACCTACATGGGTTCACATCCCCCAGCAGTCACCCCGCCAAAAGGTTATAGCGACGTTTCCAACAAACCCTCGACCCGTCGCGTGGGGTCTTTAAAAGCCTAGGTTTTACAGAAATGCTTATTATATACATTTTGAATGTTCCCACTGATTCCTTACTTTACGTAGCTTCCGAAAAGCGGCTATACTTGATGCTAGCGCCGCCGAAATTCAGTCTGCGCATGTACGTTGTGCGATACAGACTTGTGTTTCAACGTGAGGTTAAAAAAAACGATAAAATACAATGAAAAACCAAGTTTATATGTTTTTTCGTTATATTTTGTTGATTTTTTTTGTAATAATAATAAGTCTGTATCAATCTCAAATAGTCATAAGTTTTATAGAAATTAATTAGATTTAAAAAAAAAGTTATCTGTTAAAAAAGTGTGTTTCACAATTATAAAAAAATGTTAGAGACTTGTTGATTTTTAAGCTTTTACATTGAAAATCAATATCAAGATTTTAATATTTCTTTTATTTCAATGCAGCAAGTACCTGACTATAATCAGTTAAAATAACACATAAAATTTTTGCTATATTGTTAATCATATTTAGTTTTGGGGTCCTAGGTGACCCCGTGCGACAACTCGCGTTAAAAAAGACGCGGCGGGCTGAAGGTTAATGGAGAGCACTCGACTGTAATACGATAAGTTGCAGAACTTAACAATAAATAAAATTAAAAGTAGGTACAGAAAACAGGGAGTTCATAATTTCGTCGTTATTTATTTGTGGGGTGTTATGGCATGGTGCGCTTCCTCCTTCTTTAGTCAACGTTTTGGACAACGTTACAATGTCCATCACCTAGGCATTTGTGATCATGGATACTGTAACGATGTCAGAAACGTTGGCTAAAGAAGGAGGTAGCGCAGCACGGCATAACACCCCAAAAATAGATAAAGATAATAGTTTTGGCCGTGAGATATAAAATCTATATAATATCGTTTTGTACTTATTATTTTTGTTGTGGTGATAATTAATTACCTCGAGATATTGCGGTGTAACTACATAACTTTAGTATCGTTGAGTCGTGTGCTCCTTTGCAGAAATACAATGGTAAGTGATTTGTCATTCCTTTTTCCTTGCATTCCTTGTTTTTAATACACTTAATAACACCCAATTCCAGCAAACACCATTTTGTCTCGTTTAGTTTTTTTAGTATTTATAGGCCATTACAAGTGCATATGAAGCAGTAATTCGAAAGTAGTTTCGGATGCAACAGATAAATTAGAAAGTTTTAATTTGTTAGATTATAATTATTACTATTTAATGTACTTTATAAACCTAAACGTTGGAAAAACCCACATAACACAAGAATAAAAAATAAATAATCAAACAGTATTATAGCCTTGCGTCTACGCGGTTGAATTTTTTAAGAACCCGGCATTGATTGTATGTCTGACGCGCCTAACGCGCCACGTCATATCTGTGTATATAAATTTTCAAACAAAGCTACTAATTTAATTCGGTTTCGTATTCAAGAATTCGTCAAAGGATGGCGCCACTTCCGTTAGCAGGTCGCACGAGAACGTGCCTCTGGCAGGTATAAGTACTACAATTTTGTGAATTTGATTATCTCTCCCGATTTGGAAAGATTGACGTTAATACTTAGTTGTAAAGAATAGTATCATGCGTATCTGCTATTTAAAATCTGCCTTATAGACCTAATTTTATTGCATTAAAAAAATTACAGAAAAAATATTATTTCATTGTACGCGGGTAGGTACCTACTGCCCTTGTTGTGATTTTCCACAACAAAACCGGTGCTATAAAATGTATTATTCAGAATTTCTTAGAAACTAAAACATTGATTTATTGCAGTAAAAAAATTACAGAAAAAAATATTATTTCATATTAAGTGGGTAGGTACTTAGTAGGTACTTCGATGTAATTTTTCGCAAAAGCGCCGATATATAGTTTGGCAATTAAGTCTAGAAATTTATTATTTTGGAACTAAATTTTTTCATTACTATGGTAACACCGAAATACTCGTTTTGTCAATGACATTTCGTATGGCTCTTGGCTTTACTGACTTAAAAAGTGTAGAAAACGCTGAAAATCACTCGTTTAATTTTTCATTGTTTGCTTGTGCATTGTTTGAATTGAATAAAAATGAACAAACCAATACGTAGTGGTGCAAGAGAAGTTATATACTGGGTTTTCAACGCTGCCTAGCCGATTATCGCGCGAAGAAGCTCCTATGCCTAATTTGTAAGATGTTTACAAACGAACTACAGAAATGACTGGTACGTAGTATCGTTTTTTAATGAATTTCATTAGTTTAACAAGATTTATGCCAATTTTCGAGCGAATATAACCATTACAATCTGATTTGAGGTTATGTTTAAAAATCAGAATTTGACATTTACATTTGACAGTTAATATTATGCCACAAGAAAAAGGGAATAACTCAATTAACAAAAATATAATAATAATATGCAACTTCTTTAAACTCATAGAAAAGTTACATTTTTCTTAGTTTTCTCAGTCTTTCTTTCTAAATGAATATTATTTAGTGTGTTTTTTTAAACTCCCTTCTAGAGAATAACAATTTTAATGATATTTTCCACTCTCTGAATCAACGGTAAGATGAATCGTCAAGGAAAAAAGCATGAGGGACAAAACCCATTTGGCTTTCAGCGTGAACCATGATCCAGCGCTTACCTTTTGAAATATCGTGATGAACTCCAGTCACATATATAGATTGTCAGCATTTCTTTAGCTTATAGGATGAATATATATAATTTTCATCTAAGTGAATTATATTTTTTTGCAGTTTTTCTGGTAAATTTCGGATATCCACGTTAATTTTTAAGTAATGCTCTCTTTTAGCCGCTATATTTGTTTTTTTTTTAATAAGTGCAGTTCTGTTTGTTTTGCACTTTTTTATAAACAAAGCCAATGGAATGCAAAAATTTTCGTAAATTTTCCCGGCTACCATCAAACCCAATGTCTTCTTTGAGTACGGTTAGTAAAGTTCTTAAAGTTGGGACTTCTTTACGTACTATGTAAAAAAATGATTTTTTTGACGAATGGCACGGACGGATGATTTACCCCCATAAATAAGTAGGACTCGTGTATATGGGGGGGGGAGGGTGTTATTATATTGGTTTAATTTTTTTATTGTTCAGTACAAATTTTCGTTGTAATTTTTAAGCTGAGTTTTAAATCTTTTTAAATTACTGTTCCTGTTTCTGATTTTTTCAGGTAGTGAATTAAAAAAAATAACTGTAATGAGATATTTATGATTTAAATGTCTTTTTTTTTTTTTTTTACATTTCGGAGTAGGAAGTATTGATGTTTGCCTAAGATTTCTGTTATTTTTAAAGGGTTCAACTATATTTTGAATATTATCTTTATAATTTTTTTAATGTTGCATGATAAAAGTATAATGCACTTACATTTCTGACCTTTAATTGTTTGAATAAAAGTTCTGACGAATATGAGTACGGTTGTTGTTTTTATAATAAATTTTTGTGATACCTATGAAAATTGTTTGTTTTTGATTTGTATATATACCGCCCCATCCTATAGTGCCCCATCCTATATTAATATTATTATTATTACCTTATAAGGAAATACAAGCCCACTTATAATTTGTTTTGTGTTATTTTATTTATAGTAAATTGTAATATTACTTCTATTAAATTATAGTTTTTTTGCAAAATTTTTGAGAATACAAATAAATTATGAAATATGCATTTTAAACGAAGTGTTTTTTAAAACTTATATTCATTGTCTTATGAGTCATCTTGGTGTTGCCATTTAAAACCTAAAAAACTTTCGTGGTGCTATCATTTATTTTCTACACTTTCTTGCCAAACTAAAAATGTATTATTCAGATTTTTTGTAAACTAAAACTTCACTCCAGTAAAAATATTACAAAAAAAATATTACTTCATAGTGCGCGGGTGAGTACTTAAAACACTTGTAGTAATTTTTAATCTGCCTTACTTTGGCTTCGAAAAAATTACTTTTCAACCATTTAATAATAACAATTTCGAGCAAATACGGCACTGTAAGTATATATTTTGAGTTATTTGAGCGGTAAAACTCTTGTATTTTAGTTCCCTCGAAATCTCAAAGTTGTAAAATATTAATTAACCAGGTTTGTCAGTGTTTACCGAGGAATCGGCCACAAATTGGAGAAGTTTGGGTCACGCGCCCCCACGCTACGCCCCTGCGTATTTCTGCGCCTCGCTTTTAAATAGCCAACAACGCCAATGGTAAAATGAATGCTTATTTCTTCTTATTAACTAAAGACGTGTACAGATCATTAGAATCAAATGATTTTTTTTTGTTTTCAATTTTTTAAAATGGTTGATTTGTATAGCACGGTTTTTATGGAAAAATCACGTCAAGAGCGCTGCAAAAATCTATAATATACGTCTATAATGCTCTATCTTTCTTCTAACTTGACTAGACAAACTATTATAACAACTTATGGCTAACAGATTGCCTCCACCGGTTCGTCGATCACTAATACAAAACTATATGTACACTGCATTTGACCAATGAACCTGATGCTGTGATAAAATTTATGTATATTGTTTTAGTTATATTCTGTACGTACAGGCAATAAATAAATACTTTCTATTTCTTTTTTATATTAGCTCGACACAGGAGGCCCTGAGGAAAATAATACCCCTCAAGGCCTATGTCATCTTTGAGGATGTTGTGTGGAGGGTCTTTTTAGGAGAGGAAGTTCTGGGAAAAAAATGGTATAAGGGTGGATAGTGATCTGGGTCAGTGTGCCCAGGAGTGACGAATGAAGGAATCCATCCCTCCCACTGCGGTGCAAGGCGATATTCCGAGAGAGTATGACTGGGGAATTTAAGGGACTCCCTCACAATTCTATCTCGATCCGGCCTGCCATGCAGTTGATGGGCAGACCAAGGACAAACCTCACCCCGCGAACCCGGGCACCCCTGCTAAGTAACCAAACGTAGCGAACTGGGGTGACCTATGGCAGATGTGTTGGTTTTCCAACAAATAGTTCCCAGGGCAGAAGTACCCATACCTGCCTCCCAAATTGCAAAAACTTACCTGGGTGGTGACTTGAGATTAATACTGTTTATTGTTTTTTAGAGACATTTAGACACAGTTTACCGTTGGAGTTACATGTTAGGTATAGGACATGTCAATATTTAATCCTGGCATATATTTTAACAATAATATACTTCAAATTAATAAAATATTTAGTTTTTACCACTTTTATTGTTTAAAAAAACCTATATGTTTCGTAAGCAACGCTCACTTCTTCGGGGTTTTGAAAATACTAATTATAAATAATAGACATAGACCATAGACAATGATAACAATGGAAATATGAGAATGGGTAGAGGGAAGAAGGGCAATTTGGAACAATTTACAAAGGGAACAAGTTTAATATTGGGTAATTTAAAAACAATTTTTGATTATTAATAATATTCAAATATTCGCATTCACACTCTTTCTGATCTCTAAATTTTCTAGTTTATTCAACTGAATGCCATTGAAATTACAATGTATTAATTCTATTCCACTATTGAAGTTAAAGATGTGACTAGTTTCCACCAAATGGTTGGCAAAAAAAATATATATTTATATCTAGTTGAAATTTGAAATGATGTAAAAGACAAGAAAAATAAGTTAAATATGTAATTAATTTTTCTCCGTTCTATTGTATGTACAAGAGCAATTATTAGAATGTGTACAAAAATTTACTTATCACGTAGGTTCCTATTCATTTCCTATCGAAATAAAAACCATTTGTGCCTTCAAATGTAATAGAACTTTGTCCATTTAAAATTCACTGGACGTATGAAAACTAATTACTACTAAGTAACAAAGTCTTTACTGCCAATCAGAACTCAAGAAATAAATGAACGCGCGGAAATTATGTATTTTCATTTAAAATTTTAGTTTTTCCCCACCAACATCCCCTACAGAAATAAAAATGGACGAAATCTGTTTGAGAGCTCTAAAATTTCAAGATCACCAATATAACCATTTATTCAATGTACCATTTTGGCTACATAATATTTTTATTCATAGACACGTGTCATCTCTAACTTTCGAATTTTATAAAAGCGAAAGAACCGATTCCGAAAATAGCCGGTTTCTTGGTTTCTTCTCGATATCGGGTATCAGTTGCAGCAAAATAAAAAGGACAAAAAAACCCTGACAAGAATATCGCCGACCATGAAGTTGGAATCGTTTTTTACATTTCAATTTTTATATCTGACGTTGAAAAGCGTTGTTTGATTAGACATTTATCTTTATGATTTTTTTTTATTTGAAGGTTGGAAATAATTCATGTTGGAAAGTTCAAAACATAGGTTCGGCATTTTTTTTTACACATTTATCTTTTAGATGTTATGTGAAGAAAATTTCTCTGTTGGAATATTTTTATTTTGAAAATCCGAAAATTTTTGCTCAAAAATTGGTTTGAAAATGGGTCGGGAAATTTTAGAAAAAAAATGTTTTTTTGATTTTGTTATGAGAAGTTTTCAAATTTCTTTTCGGGAAATTGGGAACAGGAAAAAAAAGGGAAAATTCGCCGGAAACAAAGTTTTGTAAATGTTATTTTTTTACTTTTCCCATCGGGGAAGCTGTTTAAAAAGTTTAACGGTTCTTTTTTTAAATAACAGAGGGTGCCACTCCTGTTTACAACGCTCCTAAACTATACAGTTGTACAAATCTTTAGGGAAATTTTCGGAAGATACATAGAGGAAAACACCAAAGGTGTGGCTTTAAAACTTACTTGTTTGGTACTAGTGCAGTTCCGCTGAGTTTTCAAGATTGTTGGTACAGGTTAGAGGCTTCTCTGATGATAGCAACCCTCAGAAGAATAAGCCATTGGGTTTTACCTGTGGACAAAATAAAATACTTACATGAATCTTTTTTTATTTATTTATTTATTAACGCCCTTTTTAGGGTCTTTAACATATGAATAAAAAAAATATTTACTATGCGTACATAAGTCTCAGTAACATAATTTTGTATTTCTTTATGATAACTTGAAGACGTCCACTGACTAGGTATATAATTACTTCCCTCCGTCAGTATTCTGGGTAAAGAGGAATACATATAGTAGTTAGTCTCAGAATTTCTGCTCTGAAATTAATCCTGACTTCTAGTAGGTATTACTTAGTGGAATGAAAAATCTCATCAATACAACATTTCTGGACTATCAACAACATCATTTAAAATTTTATACAAAAATACCAAGTCAGTGAAATTATTTCTAGACAGAATTTAAGCATATTCAATTCATATCAATCGGTTACGGTACCGATGCAAAAAAACAAAAAACCCACATTCACACAATAATGCTACAGCTTTTTCAAAAGATGAGATACACGATGTACGTAGGTGTGTTTCCTCCAAAGGAAAAAAATCATAATTTTCTTGCATCTCTCTCACACACGGCACTGTGACGTCTCCATAGACCCCTACCAATACTACTAGCCATGAAGATAATTTTGAAAGTATGGAATATAGTTACAGGGATAATATTGAAGTGTGAGTGAATTACAAAAATTCAAAAACAACAAATGTCAATGCGCTGATCATTTTTCTTTTGTTCTTAAACATATAATACTGCAGCTCTTTCTTACATACTAAATACCAACATTCGAAAATGAGACAAATGAGACAAATGGTGAACTTATGTCTGCACCGCCCTAAAGGAAACATACAATTATTATCATACATCTCCCTCACACATATAAAGATAATAAAACGCAATTCCCGTCGCAAAAAATAAGTACTTTGGAGGAAACATTCACACGTATTTTATATGTCTCACCATTATTTAATGTGTAAGAAAGAGCTGCAGCATAATAGCAATAAGAAACGTATGTTTATTGCCTTTTTTGCCGTCACGGTTCCGTAACCGTGAAAAGTCACGGTAATTATAAGAGCGAACAACAGCTTGATTATAATGATGACTAACGTAATATTATTTATAAGTACGACTAAGTTTTTGTAAGTTTTCTAGCACTACTCGTAAAAGACTCCAGATATGCTGGACATATGTTGGACAAATATCTATGAACTTCAGAGTAAAGACTAATATCTACAGAGCTAAGGTGGATAAATATCTATGACGGTCCCAGTGATGACGAATATCTATGGAGCGTGAGTGGGACTAATATCTATAGAGGGCAGCTGAGCAAGAGGTTGTACGGAAAAGCATAAATTACTTCAATTACGTAATACTAACCTAACCCAACCTAACCTAACCTAACTTAACATAAATTAAGTTTTTTAAACTGCATACGCAATATTACGTTATTATATGCCAATATGCTATACATAATTGCAAATCCAACCTCTGCCAGTGCTGTATATATTCGTCGACATCACCTGTTCCATAGATATTAGTGAGCAGTTTGAGCTGAAGATATTCGTCCTCGCTTTGGTTCTCATAGATATTAGTTAGCAGTTTGAGCTGTAGATATTCGTCCTCACTTTGGTTCTCATAGAAATTTGTCCGATTTGTTCAGTTTTTGGAATTCCTCTGGATATTAGTAGACGCCTCCCTCGTAAAATACCTACCCTAGTTCTATTTTTAGTACTACTAGTAGGTTTTCGTACAAAGTAAATAAGCTTTACGTCTACCACACTTGACACGTACCCCTATTACAGTACCAAGCCGATTAAATTAATTACTGAAACCATTTTTAATCATATTAATACAATACGACCGAGAAAAATCACGGCAAAAATATTATCGTGATTTATTTTTTGGTTATTATGCCGTGTTGCGCGTCCTACTTCTCTAGCCAACGTTTCGGACGGTGTTACAGTGTGTGTAAATCATTAGGGTAGATTGAGGCTACACCATAACTTAACGCCGAAAATCACATTAATTTGAAACCAATTATTATACTGAGAAACCTACCGGCCTAAACGATTGACGCTCGAAATACTGTATCACTTCTATATGCATCAAAGCACTCTTCACAACTATCTGCACATCTGTCCTGATGATAGACGCTATAAACGTTGACATAAGAATGAGGAAATGCAACATCGCATACTTACCCAAAAATAAATTGAAATCTCTTGTTTATCTGATAAATTAACTGTCAATTAAAATAACTGTTGATACTAAACTTACAAACAAATAATGTAAAAGCCTATTAGGGCGTGTAATAAATCTCTTGTTTATCTGACGGGTGCGTTAACTTATTCCGTCACACCGCTTCTTATTTTGGATTTTTGTTTTTTTTTTACATTAGCTCCACACAGGAGGCCCTGAGGAAAATAATTTCTTTCAGGACATATATATGTCGTTTTAGGGGATGCTGTGTTTCAGTATGTCCAGTAGTGAGGTATGAATTCATCCCTTCAACCGCGGTGAAAGACGTTGGGTCTAAAGGTTGGCTGAAAAGATCTCCTCAAACAGTCTCTCCAAAACCGACCCGCCACACAGGTGTGCAGATATATCCGCTGCCAATACCTAGATAGACAATCCTCACCCCTGCCAAGTCACCAAACATAGCGAATCACTCGGGGCGACCTTTGGCAGAGGTGTTGGTTATCCAATAAATGGTTCTCGGGCGGCAGCACCCATACCCTCCTCCCAAAGTGTAATTTTTGGGAACGAGTTCCATATGCTCCCAAACTGACTGGAGCCAGAGTATCTATATCTATGGTATCCAAAATCTAGGTATGTTGTGAGGCTAATTGGAGGGGGGAAGGGTAAGAGATGGAGAAGCGAAAGGTTGGAAAGCAGCTGGATATTCATATCTGCCGTCAAACACGACAAAAGCCATTTCAAGCAACGTTTATATACCAGGGCGGTACTGAAACTGGAACTGCGCGTTTTTATCCTGCGACAAAATATCCCCGACCAAATATCTACTAAAACCTAACCTCACCTAACCTTATTTTACATTTTACTATTTTTGAACAATAATTAATGTTTGTTTATTTTTATTTTTAACTTTATGAGTTGAACCTCTAATTGCAATATTTAATTTAATTAAGACGATATTAGAGAAACAAAATCAAAAATCTTAAAAAGATATTTGCACCTCTGCGACTCGAACCCAGGACCTTTCGCTTTCCGGGCAAATGCGCTATCCACTGCACCAAGGTATCGCTATCATTTTTAACCGTATCATACTTCGACTAAGAACCACCCACATTATCTTCATTTTCTAAACGCATATTTTATTGGCTGCTATCTTTATGTATGATTGCAAGATTCAAACCCGAACTAAATGCAATTTTTTTTTTATTTTTCTGTATCCAGATTTACGATTGCGTTGCACTATTATTGTCTTCATTTAATTAAATAATTTATTGTCTTAACAGGATGTCTGTATTATTTTTGTCCCATTTTTTTGTTAGGTTAGGTAAGGTTAGTTAAGTTAGGTAAACTTAGGTAAGGTAAACTTAGGTTAGGTTAGGTAAGGTTAGGTTGAATGGATTGTTAGTATCTTCTATTGGTACCTTGTTTGTTACACACAAGGTTTCTCCTAATTCTTTTTTTATAAATATTCCTTTTTTCTTTATAATTCTTTTAATTTACTATTATTTCATTAATTTCTTTAATTCTATTTGTAATTTTTTTCTAAGAACGCTATATATATTTCGCTTGTTTTCTTTTGTTTCCAAATTTCTGTCCTGTTCTCATCAGTAATTCCAAAAGTTTTTAGTTTGTACTTTAATCTGAATCTGTCTATATCAAAGATTGAGCATTTTTCTAGTACGTGGGTGCTGTCCTGAGTAGATGTTTTGTCACACGGGCATTTGTCGTCGTCTATTATTTTAAAGCGTTTCAGGTATTCTTTGAAGCACCCATGTCCTGTCAACATCTGTGTTGCGTGAAAGCTGTTTTTCACGTGTTTCCCCTTTATAAGTGCCGTGTTTATATTTGGAAAGTGCTTCTTGGTTATTTATTAGGTTAGGTTAGGTTAGGTAAGGTTAGGTTAGGTTAGGTTAGGTTATGTTAGGTAAGGTTAGGTTAGGATAGGTTAGGTTAGGTTAGGTTAGGTTTTAGTAGAAATTTTTTGGGGGATGTTTTATCCGTAGAATATTTTGTCGCGACTTTAAAAGTCGCGGAACCACTGAAAATATCTACTACTCCATGAAATACTGCTTGTATTTCAGTAAGAGCAAATTTCTCGACTTGATAAGACTTAGTTTAGTAAAATATTAAATAAGGGAAGATAAGTTTACCGAGGACTTTCACTGTTTGTGTTTCCGTGAACTTCAAATGTCAAACTTACGACTTACGACGAAATATTACGACTTCTGTAATGTAGTACTTAAATTCCTTTGCAAGAAATCAACTTCTTTGTGAAGATTAAGGTAATCTCAAGGATACTCGTAGTTCGAATACAATTACAAGTTTATTGATATTTTACGTTACAACAGAGAATAAATGTAATAAATCCATTAGGTTTTTTCCTGAGAAGCATCAAAAATTTTAATTCAACTCCTGTCATGAAAATTTTATTGTCTTATTAGTTCGTAGCCCGTTAGAGTATAATTCCGTTATTTGGTCACCTCACGCAAATAAGAAACAACTTTTGAAAAAATCTTCTTCTTCTCGTGCCCTGTCCGTTCAACGGATGTTGGCAATCATATTTGCTACACGGACTTTGTTAACTGCGGCCCGGAACAATCTACACTGGCCAAACCACCGTCTCAGGTTTTTTAGCCATGATGTTCTCCTTCTTCCAGGGCCCCTTCTTTCGGCAATCTTCATCTGCATTGTGATATACAAGATCTCGTATTTCTCTGGATGTCTCATCACGTGTCCTAGATATTGAAGTTTTCGTATTTTTATTGTTTTTATAACTTATTTTTGTTTATTCATCCGAACCATAACAACTTCATTCATAACTCTGTTCATCCAGCTTATCTTGAGTATTCTTCTGTAGATCCACATCTCGAATGCCTCGAGTCGCCTTATCAGTTCTTCAGCAATCGTCCATGCTTCCATAAAATAATACCGAAAACACGTAGCATTTGACCATTCGCATTCGTAATCCAAGGTTGAGATCATGACTGCTGAACATCTTTTCATACGGATAAAGGTTGCACGAACTTGCTCAATGCGGCATTTGATTTCAACCGAAGGATCCCATCTTTCATTTAAATTGCAATCTAAATATACAATACTTTTTACCTTCTCTAGTTTCGTTCCAGCAATATAAAGATTTCAATTAATAATTGCATGGCTAAAATTATCTGTGATACTTTCCGTAGATTATTTCTTATAAAAATATTCACAAATTTAAAAAAAAAACACTTTTGCGCTTGAAATCGTGACCTCCAGACTCCGTTTGCCAGATAATTTTTATACCTATTACTTATATTCGTAGCGATATAACGCACACTAAAAATATATACGCTTTTGGCTTGTGACTTCCTATTCGTTCGCGATGAACATAATAGGCATAAGTAATAATTGAATTTATACACCGATGCATCTGCGTGCATTTATCTTTGTCTAAAAACTTAACTCATTCTGTCATTTTAAATCGTGCGTTGCAATATCTGGTGCCAAAACGATCCGATTCAATGAGTTAATAGATCTGGGATAATAAAGCTATGCGGAATGGGAGACTTATAGAACTATTTAATTCAATTGGATGAAACAGTTGTTCTAATTGTTAAAAATAAATCTTATAATAGTTATAAGTCAATTATTACATACTATTATTAATGCATTGTAGATTATTAATTTAATAAAGAACAATTTTATTAAAATTATCGCTGATTTGTAGGACATTGGTAGATTATCAATTTGTATTTAATTTACTCATTCTGACATTTTGGGGTATATAGGAATTATTCATATAACTTCAACATCCTTCAACGGATATCGTTAGAATAGATAGTTATGTGTTGTTTGAATGTGTCTCAACTGTGTTAAGTATTTTCTTAGAAGAGTATCGACTATCGCCGTTCGTGTCAAATACACGAACGGTTACGCAAATAGCCAATGATTCACGATATACAGCTGGGCTCCCACAGCATAAATAATTATTATAACAGTTATAAGTCGTTTATTACGTTATATTGTAAATGTATTCTAGTTTATGAATTATTATTAACAAAAAAATTGTAAGCTTTTATTAAAAATATCACTGATTTTGGATGTTGGCAGATAATCAAATTTTATTTAATTTATTTATTGATTATTTATTAACGCCCTTTTTAGGAACTTTGCAACAGATGTCTTTAGTACAGATAAATTATATGTAGTTTTGAGTTGTCTCAACAGATGTCAGTTAAGTAATTTCTTAGAAGAGTGTCAACTGTCGTCGTTCGTATCTAATGCACGAACGTTTTCTGTAGCTTTATTAATGTAAGTTTAAAGGTAGTTCATAACATAACATTAATGGTACTTTTGCAGTGGAATATAAAATGAGATTTTAACCCCTCAGGCCTCGACCATATTCGTCAGAATATTTCCGCTCTGCACTTAAATACAAATAAATGGGATATTTCTGAACATATCCGAAACTAAAAACTGTTTTTGAGTGGTGATGAAAATTTTATTATTAGAAATAACTATGTAATTTTTTAAATGTAAAAGTTATGATTGCAAACTCTAAAAAGTTATAAAAATTGGTCACCTTCATTTTTTCAAACAAAATTACTGGTAACGAAAAAAATTAAAAGGCACTTATAATTTAATAGACAGATTATTATCATCGCCTCACTTTACGTCGTTTTATTTAAAAATAATTAATAAAAAATTCACACAGTTTCATAATTTTTTTTCAAATTGCGGTCAAAACTTTGCTTTTATAAAGGTGTACATTTTCATTACTTTGTGTTAGCATTTAGATTTGAATACATGGTGTGGTTTTTTTAAAACTTTTATAGTATAGATATTTTTGGCCGTGAAAATCTAAAAATGTAAATGGCGTGGTATTTTCACTATCCAATGCCGTTAACTATTAATGGCACAAACATTAAAAAAACTTAGTATGTATTTAAACTTAGTATATATTCAATATAGTATAATACTAAGTTTATAATAAAGGCATTTTTCACCAGCATTTGGTTCCTTAGAACAGGCAATCTGCCTAGCTAGGAACTAATAACGTACAAGACATAATAACACTTGTACACATTTTAAAATAAACAGTTATTTGAAATATTATTATGTAATTTTGCTGTATAAATGTAACTAATGTGATAAAAAATAAAATAAAAAGATTTTATTTTTTTTATTTTTTATCACATTAAAATAAGATAAAAAATAAAATAAAAAGATTTTATTTTTTTTATTTTTTATCACATTAGTTACATTTACACAGCAAAAAGACCATAAATTTGTAAAAGACAGGCGCCACACTAATTCATAAAAACAACATCGGTATTAGGCTAGACAATCTAGAAGCACTTGAACTAAGGAAAGCCATAAACACTAACATTAAGGTAGTTAATAACCAACTAAATTTAAATAAAAGTCCCATACTAAGATTGTTCCCTATTGACAAAGAACACGCCCGTTCCCTTCCCAATTCTCCATCTACACCTATACCTACTTCCTCCGTTACTTGAGGAGTCCAGCCCATTTGGTTGAATCATGTATTAGCTATAACACACATGTATATTAATTTTAGTAGAGATTGTGCTGCCCTGAAGAAGCTACGGTTGTAGCGAAACCCGGTCGGCATAAAGAATATAAGAAATAAAAGTGGTGTTTACAAAGTTATTGTTTTATTTTAAAAAATAAAAAGTTACTTAAATGAGTCACAGTTGGCTAATAATAACAATAATAATGGGATTTAGCTGATTTAGTGCGTTGGCAGGAATTTCAACTAAATGATTTTACGTAATACCACCAGGGGTTCTATCACGGTCGATCGACAAAACTATATATCAATACGATATTGATTAAATCTGTCAGTATGGTTATTAGGCAACGTTACGAGCGAGTAGGATCAGTAATTGATATAAAATATTTCGACAACCGGTAGACACAGTCTGCACAATTTGGCGCAGCTTCTTGCCTGTCAGATTAGCTTCGATTAACTGTCAATATACACAACTTTTTGAATAATGTCGTTCGTTATGCAAAATTACTGGCTTTGAACAGCGCATGCGCATTCTTGCTGGGACTGCCAATTGATTGGAGAGGACTCCCAACCGTTTGCCATGCCATTATTACTGTATCTTATTACTTGCCCTTTCCCAAACAGGTGCTTGTAGGATACGCTGGTTACAATCACCCAGCGCTTGCCACATCGTGAACTTTCACCAACCTGTCCCATTGTCTTGTCTATATTTTGTCATACTAACACATATTGTATCTTGTATTTCCCGCTAAGCACTTGCGTACTGCTTACTAACAATGTATGCAGAGACATTTGAGGTCTGAATTCGTTCTAAACTAAATGTAGATTCGTTCTTTCAAAAAAACTAGAGTCCTTGCGAGAGCCTTGAAGGGGTAACCATCTGTTACTTATACCAGGATGGGTAAGTGGTGGATAATAACCTCCAATGGCTTTGAACAGAGGCAGTCTAGCAAAGTTCGTAGGATTCAAAGACGTCGTATACGAGATAAATTCAATTTGTTCGAGCTTTGAGAAAAGGTATTCAGAAATTGTTTCAGAATATCACGAGTTATGGTTAAAGAGATGATTGACCAATTAACTCCCTTTGTAACGCCAAAGTACATAACAACTACCAATTTATGTTAGTGAGCGTATTTCAATTCCTTTTTGTCAATTTATTCCTGTTTGATGTTTGAAGTTTAGGAATATCGATCCATAGACAATAACCGTCAGGACAATTTGTAGAGCGCCGTTTTTGTAAAAAATCACCTCAAAGGCGATGAACAATTTATTATGAATTCTTATGCTCTATCTAATTTTATTATTTACAAATAGATACAAAAAAAAACTTAACTGGCAGGTCAATTCCGATAAACACACTTTATCAGAAAGTTTATGCTTGGAGAAGATACGACTTTGCACATGGAAGGCATTACATTTGAAACACTGAACATTGCATGATTTTATACTTGCTACCCTAATCACTTTGAAATTACATTTATAAGAAAATTCATGTCAAAGTTGAGTTAGTATTTTTTTTTAAAACTTGAGAATTTAGGACTGGAGAATTTCTATGAAATGACGTTTACAAAAGCTTAGGTACAAATAAGAATTTGCCTGTATTCTTATAGAATTAGTTATTTACAATGTCGCAGGCAGTGAAGGGGAGGGTGAAAGGTTTTTTTACTTATGGATACGACTATCTGAAAATACAATACCGGCTTAGCTAACGAATGCATCCGTGGTGGGGAAATCTTTATAAAATCACCGTCATTGAAGCCTATCGATCCGATATTATAAAGGCTCAGTTCCCGGCCCCAAAAAGAAGAAGATGGAGAGATGTGAAATTACGAATGTTAGAAGAGCGCGCTAACATTTACAGCAATAAAATTGATTCAAAAATCATGAAAATCTTTAGTAAAACACGACTCGTTAAAAATAGAGCAAAAATCTCGCGATAATTGTCTTTAATTTTATTTAAAGACTAGCTGGGTTACCCGGCTTCGCTCAGGACAATAAGATAGTGTTCTGGAATGTTGCACAATGATGTTCCCGAATCCCTATTCCTGATCATTCCACGCCACTCCTTCCACAACTTTCTACAGCTCTATGGAACCTTCTAGAACTTTCCGGAAGACTGTTCTAGAAATTTCAAGAGGGCGAAACTTTCAGCCCTTATATCTTTAAAAGCACGCCCTTTAGGTAAAAACGGATACCCTTATTCCCTAGGGGGGATAAAGATCTACCACACCATATAACTCCCTTGATCGAACCGGGACTCGTTTCTGAGTTTTTGCGAGCTGCACGTTTTTTGGACTTTCTTTTATAATATATGCCATATTCAAATAAATAAAATGTTACTCCTTACATGTCCTTTCCCGTGCGTTCCCCTCCAGCGTTTCACTTCCACCTTCCCCACCACCGCTCTTCCGCTCCCCCGTCCCGCCAACCCCCCTGGCACTGCATTTCTTGACTCCTCTCCCCCCCGGCCCGTAGCCGAAACTTTTTTCTAATACTAACAATTTTAAACTCGTGATATCTTTCTAATTGAATATACGAATTGAAAAATTCAAAAAGTTAAATAAAGGTATTGAAGCTGTCTTGAATATGAAGTAATTTATTTTGATAAGGATTAAAACCAAGATACAAATAAAGTGCCTTTTCAAGCGGCGACATTTAAATTAAATTTTTAAAATAAAAGAATACTTATTGTGGCATAACCATAATAGTTAGACATATACTACCGTGACCTTTTTTGTAAATAATGATGTTGTCTATAAAGTCGTCCTACATTATTTTATTCTATCATCAATGGTTTTCGCAGCGCACGCGATTTAAAGAATATTTTAGGTAATTTTTTTACACCCTGGGTTATATTATTGAAGTTTTAGTAAGGATGCCTATTTAAAAAAAATATATAATATAGCCTATGTCACCCAGGGATAGTGTAACTTCCCAACAGCTAAAGAATTTTTCAAATCGGTTCAGTAGTTTCGGAGCCTATTCGATGCAAACAAACACACAAACAAACAAACAAATATTACCTCTTTATATAGTGTAGTAGAAACGCTGTGAATTTTTTCACTCATAAAACTTGTAAAATAACCGAAAGAGACGTGTTTTTAATCATTTTTGGAGCATACTTTGCGATTTTTTTCTATCGAGGGAATTTTATATAATTTGCGTTTTGGCGCAACAAATATCTAGATATTATCTTCAAAAATAACATATATTTTTTTAAGAGGTTAAAAACTTCAAATGTTTAATGGAGGTTAGCAAGAAATCAGTTGAAATTCGGAGAATCGCCTCTTGTTAATCGATTTGACCGTGCTAGACCCCCAGTTCTGAAATTATTATAGTTAGAGTTATATGAAGAAACCTCTCCTGGAAAAGACCTAAATATTGCCAAAGGAAAAAACCTATTATAATTATGCAGCAGTTTTGTAATTATTTTATTTTTTTTACAATTGCTCCAAATAGGAGGCCTCGAGGTAAAAAAATCCTCAGGGCCTATGGCCTATGTCATAAAATCATTGATTCAATGTTTCAATGTTTGATACCCTTGACTTATTATATGTAATCTCTTTTCATACTCCAGGCAGGTCAGTTCGAAGACAGTACCTACCATATGATTGTAACAATTCCACATCAATATGCCAATATTACACTCCTATGCGACGGATTCAACAGCTAGGAAACAAATACTCCGATGTTGTTGATACATTTAGTACATCAATTTTAACATATAAGCATACCTTATTGAAGTTTTTTTCATCAAGTGGGGGAATATTTTTATAAAGCTATTTAAATTGACTAACACATTAACAGTATTTTGTCGGCTGAAAGAAAAAAAACATTTTTGGATTTTTTTTAAATATTTTGATCAAATTAAATATTATTATTTTTACTTTTTATTTTATTTTTGTGAAAATGTTTTAAACAGTCGTTTCTTGCACTATTTATGAGTATAATTTTGTTAATATTATTATAATATATGAAAAAGCCTAAATAGGCGTAAATAAATAAATAAGTATTTGGGGATACTGTGTGGAGGGTATATTTAGGAAAGGTGGGAGCGGGAAGTTCTGGGAGGGAAAAAAGTATGAGAAGTGGGTCAATACATCCAGGAGAGATGTTAGTATGACTCCATCCCTCCCACTGCGGTGGAAGGTAATGGATCCGATTAGAGGCCGGCTGGAGAGGTCTAGGTTTGGTCTCCTTCAGCCTGTCTCTGCCGATCCGGCCCGCCACACAGTTGGTAAGCAAACGCATTCGACAATAAGATTTAAACAAACATCACCCCATGAACCACTTGGAGTGACCTCGAGTTGCTTATCCAATAAATGGGTATCGGGGCGACGGTACCCATATTCGCCTACAAAATTAGCTATTGAAAACCCGAGAACGTTTGCCTCTCGTTAAAAAAAGAGGGAGATGATAAAAATAGCTGAATTTAATTCCACATCGTCACAAAGGAAATTATAAAGATTTTGCCAATTTCTTTTAACCCTGTAATCATCCATAAATACCCGCAGCCCTATTTTTCAAATCAATTCCGCTGAAATACACATTTGACTGGCAAAGTCTTCTATGACAAAAGATTCCCCCTTTTCCCAAATAGGGGGGAGGGGGAATAACCCCCTCCTCCTTCCCCTCCCCTTTAAGCTAGCCCCGGGCGAGGAGTGGGAAGTTTACACATAATATATTCCTGAATCGAATTCCAAGGCGCAAGTAGTGAAAATGATTGATTCCAAATTTTACATCGTTGTAACAATTTTTGAAGGAATTTCGTTTGAAAATATTTGCTACAAGCTTGTCTACTAATATTTTATTAGGTTTAATATCACGAGGAAAAATGTTTATTTCTTACAACAAACATCTTTAGTTTTGGAGACTAGGAACTATTTATAGGTTCAATGACAGTTGATCCAACAATAACTGGTCCTCCGGCGTACTTACATGCAATGTGCAGTCGGTTTAGCGAAAATACGATATACCTAATTACACAAAATATAACTAAGTGACTCCGAAAGGGTGTGCAGAGATTATGTACTGCCAAAAAACAAAGTATAAAAGAGGCGGCAATGGGTACCGCCGCCCCGGTAAACATTTATTGGATAACCAACAACCCCGGCCATAGATCATTCCAAGTGGTTCATGGGGAGATGTTTGTTTAAATCTTGGTGGCGATTGCGTTTGCCCACCTACTGCGTGGCGAGTCGGATTGGGAGAGACTGGTTGAGGAAGACCTAACCTAGACCTCTCCGACCGGATAATCTCGAAACATTGCCTTGCACAGCAGTGGGAGGGATGGATTCATACGTCCGTCACTCTTGGACAAATTGACCCAAAATTCCTACCAACTTCTCATTCCTTTTTCCTTCACAGAATTTCTCTCTCCTTCCTTTCTCTAAAAATAACCTCCACACAGCATTCCCAAAGATGACATGCGTAAAAAAAAAAAGTATTTGGAAAACGCTTACATAAGCAATGTTTAGGTCTTTTCCAGGAGAGCTTTCTTCATATATCTCTAACTATAATAATTTCAGAACTGGGGGTCTAGCACGGTCAAATCGAACAATAACGGATCGATAGGATTAACTGACGGTGATTTTATATAGATTTTCCGACCACGGTTGCATTCGTTACCCAAGCCGATAGTGTATTTTCAGACAGTCCCATTATTTAGTGGTAATATTTACCAATTTTAAACAAAAAAATAAAATAAGGCACTTACCTTACAAAATATTTTCGATACATTTTGATTTATTTTTAAATTAAATATTGATTTTGTTTGGGTCCTTCGGCCGCAAATCCAAAATTCAGTTTTGTATAAAAAAGTCCCCGTTGCTAACGAGGTAAATCCTACAATCAAACTCAATAATAAACCTAGTAGCATCTTTCTCCCAGACATGTATTCTATTTGGAAACTACGTACAACAGTAGGCAGGTTGTTTATACGCTTGTATTGCCAAATCGCACAAATTGAGGAATTGGCGTTTTTCCGCCCTAATAGTCTAATTCCATTCATTGGCGCAGCCAAGGGAATTAACAATTTATTCTAAATCATTTTCTCTTTCCCCATCGCTTATTTGCATGTATTTTTTATTTTATTTATTCCAGTGAAAAATAAAATTACATTTTCACTCATTTAACTAGCAATAATTAAACACATTACTAAACTAAATATTTCAATACAGCGCTATTCTATTTCATTATTTTGTTCATCAAGAATAAATATTAATAATTTTTTTTAAATTTACGTACTCAGCTTTTTTTGTTTATAATGTCGTTTGTGATGCAATTATATAAGTTGCCTCCCTCGTAACCAATGGATTGTTTTTCATAGTTAGTGTGTTTAAATGTATGTTATCGTATTGTTGTGTACTTTGGAACGTTTTAATGAATTCTGTGTTTGTATGTACAAAAAATCAAGTTTATTTTGTATATCGTCGTAAGAAAGCTATACTGCTGTAACATCCAAAAACCAAATTGTTCACCAGAGCCAAAAAACTTTTCAGACTTCAGAAAAAAATTCGTTACTTTTAAACCAGTAGTTACAGAAATGTCATTTTTAAAACGCTTAGCTGAAAAAATATGATTTAGGTATACTGACGACCTCCGTAGTCCAGTGGCTAAGACTCTTGACTCACAATCCGGAGGTCGCGGGTTCGAACCCGGCGTGCGCAAATAAATTTTATTTGATTAATTTGTGTTATTTCACAATTAGTTCATTAAAAATAATATACAGTATATTTGCGGCACGTTCCAGAGTGGAAGATACTATCAGTATCGCCCTGGAGTAAGACCACCATTCAGAATTGAAACGTTGCTTGAAAATGGCTTGGTGACCAGATCTGAATAGCCAGGTACTTCCCAACCTTCCTCTTCCCCACCACCTTCCCCTCCCACTACCTTTCAGCCTCACAACATACCCCAATTGGGGATGCCATAGTCTCACTGGCTCCAGACGGGAGCAGTTGAGATTCTTGTGCGGTATTTACTGTAAAAAAAAAAAAAAATAGAAATATTTAAATCTTTTATAAGTGAAGATGGACAATGTTTTTAGCGCTTACAGCAGTCGAAATTTTTTTTGTTGGATGCAAAAAATGTTATAAACACCGCTTTTAATGTATCAAAAATGAAAAATCAACTTTGTTTTCAGCTGCATAAATTGCTGTAAGCACCAAATTATATCAATTTTTAAATTTTGAATGGCTGTAAATGTGTGTCGTTATTTATTTGGGCTAAATTCGTTTGATTTACAACATACAAAAAAATGTGTTTGAAATGAAAACTATTTAAATGTAATTGACAATCTTTATTTGAATCTTTAAAATGTTGACAGAACAAATTATTATACCACAGAAGACAAATATGTAATTATTTTAATATTTTTACGAGAAATGACTATTTACATATGTAGGGGGAAACGAAAACGTATGCATAAAATAGCTTATTAATTTCTTAGCTTAGAACTACTAAGAAGTAAAAAAATGGCAGTCGGGTACTGTCAAATCAACTTCTTGAAAAAACTGGTACTCTAATGCATCTTTTACCAACTACCCCGACGTCAAAAATATGTTTTTACAATTATTATAAGCAATAATTATTAGCCTGAAACACTCATCAACATTGAAAATATCTCCCGAGAAAAGATGAATGCCGCCGACGGGACTTGAACCCGCGTCCTTCTGATATCCGGTCAACTGCTCTACCAACTGAGCTACGTCGGTTTATCTCCCACCCGCCAAATAATTCAATATATACTAGTGTTTCATTCAACAATTACCGCTTATTACGCGGGTTCAAGTCCCGTCGGCGAGATATTTTCAATGTTGATGAGTGTTTCAGGCTAATAATTATTGCTTATAATAATTGTTACCCTTTGTGCTATGCATATAAATCTTATCTTAAACATTAGTTTACCAATAAAAAATAATAATATTTTTATATTTATTTTAGTAATTAAGTTTAAACCAAGAGTTGTTTTCAGTCGGGTTTATTAATGGTGCAGCGGAATTCGTAACCTTTACTCAATAAAAATACTATATTATTATAATAGTTATTTTTAAGCAATATCATTTTCATGGATATGACTAAATTAAATCCAGCCAAATACATTCTTTAAAAATGCATTTACCTGATAACAATTGTAACACACTTCTAACAGCTTCACTCGAACAACGAACACAAACACTCCGGTCAGCGTCCGGAGTGTCCGGACGGTGACTGAACTCGCTGTAATAAATAGAAAAGCTACATCAACACCGTAACGTACAAATAACGATAACGCACGTATAATTGTAGTAAACACACTAATTTATTCTAAAAAGTATTAAAAAGTTGTAGTAAACGACAAGTGTTTAAGAAAAATGTTATTAAAAAGCAAAGAAATAACATGAATTAACCGCCGCGAACACTTAAATCAAACATTGAAAATGCTGTAAGCACCAACCGAACGTCTAATGTTTCCGTGTAAGTGATTTTGTCGGTTCTTTTAAAATTGAATATTTTCATAGATAAAGTATTGCCAAACGTAAAAAAACACAGGATTTTGAGGTGTATACATCAGTTAAAAAACGTATTGTTGACAAAACGGCTAGTTTTTCCTACGTCATACAGTTCTTATTTATCGTTGTAGAGTTACAGGACCCAGAAAGTTCGACGCAGAAAAAAAATGTCGCAAAATGACTAACTAACTAACTAACTAACCATCACGCCGTTTCCCCGCAGGGGTAGGCAGAGAGGACGGACCGCCAAACAACTCGGTCTTGGCACACACTCTTTGCCTCACTCACATTCATACATCGTCTCATACATTCTCTTCTATTATTCTGACTTTTGACATGGCCCGACTCAAGTATCTGATTTACTTGATCGTGCCATGTCTTCCTCGGACGTCCACGACTTCTTCTACCATTCACATTTGCGTCGTATATTCTTCTTACACTGCTTTCTTCGTTCATTCGCTCTACATGCCCAAACCATCTGAGGGTCCCTTTCTTAATCTTACTCATTATGCATACATCAGCCTTACATTCTTTGCGGATATCCACATTTCTCACACGATCATACATTGTTTTACCACACATACGCCTCAGGGATCTCATTTCAACAGCATTCAGTTTACTTTCATCCTTCCTCTGCCAGTTCCATGCCTCACTGCCATACATCAGGGTAGGTACCAGGACTCCATTGTGGACTGCTAGTTTCGCTTCTTTTGACAGTTTTTTATTAGCGCCAACGGCATTCAGTCCTCCATTAATGGAGTTACCAGCATTCACCCTTCTTTCAATATCCCTATCAGCCTTCCCATTTCTCGTAAACATACACAAACTCATCCACCTGCTCCAAGTATTCATCATTCACAACTATATTGCATACTGTTTTCGTACTCTCTCTTTCAAACACCATGACTTTAGACTTACTTACATTCATCATTAACTCATTCTTCATACATACTTCGTTCATCCTAGATACGAGAGACTGTAGATCTTCCATAGTGTTAGAAATCAGCACCGCATCATCAGCATACAACAGGCAACATACTTTCAGATTACTCAATTTCGCGCCCAATCCCACTTCTTTCAATTCTTGCATACAATTATCCATGTACAGATTGAATAACCATGGTGACATTACACAGCCTTGCTTAACACCTTTTGTGATGTCAAACCACCCCGTAAAACCACCGTTCACCCTAACACATGCAACGCTTCCCTCGTACAGAGACGCAATTGCCTGTATGAGATTTGTATTCACTCCATACTTGGACAACACCTTCCAAAGCTTTTTCCTATCGACTCGGTCGTGCGATATCTATGAAAAACGTTTTTTCACAAAATGTGGCGGTTACAGCAGTATTGCTTTCTTGCGACGATATAAGGAGACGTGTATTGGATTCATATAGTTTTTTTAATATAGTTTTGTTTACATATATTTTTGTGGATGTTCTGGGCGTGTAGTGAAATAGTTTTTTGATTATCTTGTTTTGTATTACCTATAATTTCATTTATGTATGTTTCACACGCGTTTCCCCAGATTTCAAACAAAAAATTTGTACATGAGTGTACGAGATTATAAAATAAATCTTTTTTTATATTTATTTGGCAACAGATATGATAGCTGGCTAAATACGCTAATTAAGGGGATGATTTTGTCTTTAATTCCTTGTGTATGTTATTTAAATGTCAAATGCTGATCAATGCACAGCCCAAGATATTTTTCCTGGATCAGGATTTGCAAGTCGTTGTTTTCAATTTTAAAGGGTATTTTTGAGGAGGAATTATTTACGGGTTGAGCTTAAGATCATGTATCCTGTTTTTTTAACATTCATTGTTAAAATATTTTATTGTAGCCAACTGTTGATTTTTTCTATGTCTCTTTGTGCATTATATATAATTATAAAAAATAGTGTGTGTGTGTGAAGAGTGTGATGGCGGCATTGTTTGTTTTGATTGTTTCACAGGAGGCTCTGAGAAAAACATTTTCCCTATGTCGTCATTGGTGAAGGTGTTTTTAGGGAAAGGAGAGGAAATTCTGGGAAGTAAAAGGGTATGAGGGGTGGGTAGGATTCTGGGGGTCAGTGTGTCCAGGAGTGACGCACGTATGAATCTATTCCCCCCACTGGGTCAAAATGACGCCCTCAACCAGTCTCTCATAATCCGGGCCACCGCGCAGTAGATGAGCAAAGGCATCCGCCGCCAAGACCTAATTAACCTCACCGCAAAACCCAGGTACCCTATGTTAAGCCGTCAAACGTAGCGAACCACTTGGGGTGACCTATGACAAAGGTGTTGGTTATCCAAAAAAATGGTTCTCGGAGTGGCGGTACCCATTCTTGCCTTCCAAATTGAGTATATGTTTATTCCGAGTTTGATGAAAGTTTGCTCACTTGATCTTCAAAAATATCTCCGTTAGATTTCGAAAAATCACCCCCATCCCCTGTTCCCACCACTTAAAACAAAATGTTGATACTTGTTAAAATTAAGCACACTTGACGTTCAAAATAAGAAAAAAATCTTTAAGTTGCCACAGGCGAGAATCAAACCCCGATCAACTGCTTGGAAGGCAACCATGCTAACCTTTATAACACCAACTATTCTAAGAACGGCGGAAAGATTTGATCCTAATATTTACTGAAAAGGATCTATAATAATGTACTGAAAATAAAAGAATAGGCCACTTGCATCACATTTTTTAATTTTTTTTCCGGTTTAGGTAAATATTCTAAGACATTCTGTATTTTTCATTTTTTTTATTCGCATTTTTGAAACCCTGGCGATTTTTTGAAAATTTCAATCCGAAAAATCAGACCATTTTTTATAAACCGAAAGACGGGACATAATTTTATGGGTGCGAAAAAACAATAATTACATAGCCGAAATCATTTTAAAAAAATAACGTTTTCCACACGAATAGCAATAAATTTTACGGGGTTCTCTTCGTAACAGCTGTAAAAACACCGCCATCTTTATCAAAAAATCAAACCAAAGGATAAGTTCACATAGAACATACATTAAATCTAGTGAACGTTAAACGCAAATTCAAAAATTCGCCGGAAATCAAAGTGTTATATAAAAAAAAGATTATCAGTGTGGAATTTTACAAAATTAAGGGAACATAATCGGAGACGGGACATTTTCATGTAGTGACGTCACGAGCTCAAATAATGGATTTATTTATTTAAAAATAAAAAACTATACATTTCTAAAAATTTTTACTAACATTTTCGTAATCTTAGTAAAAAAATCTATCCCCACGATTTTTTCCATGTCGTTATGAAATCCATGCAAGTGGCCTATTATGTTATTTTAATTTTATAATTGCATACATATTTTAGAACGTTTACGTATTACATAACCGAATTTATATTGTTAAATAATTCTTAAATTCGGATTTCGAAACAAATTTGAATAACATCCCTTTTGCCAATTTAAATCCTTCTCAATAATCTGAACTTGTTCAAATAAAAATAAAGAAATTTATACGAAAATCTCCATATCAGGCACTGAATATGGATTTTTGTTTCATTCTGCAATTCTAATTCCTTTCTAGTAATCTTGTAGCAGTAGAGAATACTGCTCAAAGGACACGAATTTTAAAGAAAAATTTCCCTTTATGATTAATCTTACTAATATTATAAATGCGAATGTTTGTATGGATGGTTGGATGGTTGGTTGGATGGTCCTTACTCTTTCACGCAATAAATATCGAATGGAATTTAAAAATTCTTTCACTAATCGAAAGTTACATTATTTGCGAGTAACAACGGCTTTATATATTGGTAAGCTCTGGCGTTATGAATGAGCTGTGGCGTTATGAAATTATGTATCATACGTTTTCTGTCCCTAACAAAATCGAGTTATTGCAAACGTCAAACAAAGTGTTACCTTAGAAACAATGTTTTTTTTTTAAATTTTAGGCTTAAAAAGAGTGCTTTGTTGTGATTAAAAAGAGTACTTTTTGGCGTCGTAGTTAATATCTACATATCTCTAAGAATGTTTATTCTCCGAACAAAAAGCATAACATTGCTATAAAGCATAGCGTTTGAATTGGACTGTCATTTTATTATTTTTTTAGGTTACTCTGGATTCAAATATGAATAAAATACTAATAAAGGGAGTAGGGACTTAAAATAAATTTCTATTTCTATAATTTAAATATTTTCTAAAATAGAATTTTTATTTGCGAAATGTCATTATCAAATTTTGAAATTTTCTATTAAACAATAATTATTTTCTATTAGACAAAATAACAAGAATAATACAATTATGCCAATAATTATGCCAGTAATTTCCCACTAATACTATGCGAGTGAAGCCGTGGGTAAAAGCTAGTTAAATACATTTTTTTTTACAAAGCATGACAGAAACTCCTGCTCCCGGTGTGCATTCAAACGGTGTCATTGAGTACGAATAGTCAATATTGAAGATATGGTTCAAAGATTCAAAGTTCATAAGCTTGTTAACAAGACTATGTAACATTACTAGACATACGTATGATGTATGAGGCGTAGTATATAAAATTAAAAAATAAAATCAGAGTGTGCAATCACGTGCTGTAGAACACTCAAGTAGAGAAGAGTGGGGAGGCTACGAAGCATCGCACAAGGAGGAGACTACGGGGCACCGCACAAAGAGGAGACCAATTATTCTATATCATTTTCTCGCCGGCTGAATCCTAAACATGTAGGTACTTATGTGTTTGTCTCTTTTTAGTGACGCTATGTTTGGTTTCATCGAGTTTCAAGTCGCAACGGTGCTAAAGAAGTTTTCACTGCATTTATAAAACATGACAGAAAACAACTGCTCCCGGTGTGAAGTTCAAGCGGTGTTATTGAGTACGAACTTGTACTACCTACTTTTTTACATGATGCTATTACAACATTGTCACGTTCGAACGTAGGTACGGCTCAAAGAACATGAATTCAAAACACAGAAAATATTAAACTAGTATATATGCAATTTTTAACTAAAAATGTGTACATTTTTTTAACAAATAACGTCCATTTACAGTTAATTAAATTATAATATTTTTTATAAAGTATGACAGAAAACAACTGTTCTCGGTGTGAAATTCAAGCTGTGTCATTAAGTATAAACTTGCACTGCTTTCTCAAAATCAATGTCCCGTTTTGATTAATTAAATATATATAAGTTTTATAAAGCACGACAGAAAACAACTGTTCCCGGTGTGCAATTCAAATAGTATCATTGAGTACGAACTTGCATTACTTTCGACTGTTAGGATCAAAGAACTTGAATTTAAAAAATTTCCTAAATAATAGTATGAAAAAACAAAGGCTACCGTCTAACTGTGCCAGTGTCATTTCATTCCTCTTTACAAAATTATTCATTTTAAATAGATAATAGCTTTATAATAGTATTGTAAATTAGTGTATTATAGTTTTAACTTGTATATTTGTTTTCAAAGTAAGTATTTGTGTTGTGTAATTGGTTCTTCGGAGCAGTAAAGGTAAGTTTTTTTTTGTTTTGTGTCATTTAGATTTGTTGAAAAATGGTCCAAGAAAAACCACCTGATCCCCCAGATGACGGTGGTTTGCTATCTGAATCCTCGGGTGTTGGAAAAAAAATGATCGCTGTTAATATTCCGGAGGCTTCGGACTTCGTAACGATTACGTCCAAAAAAAGAAAAATGGCTAAACCAGCAGATAATAGAAATGCAACAGATTTTGAACAGATACATCGTAAAATACCCTCCACGCAAAACGACTCCCTTCAAAATAATTCTTCTGTTTTACAGGATGTAATTCCGTGCACTTCTTCCTCGATCTCAAACCCAAGTCCACCTAACCCTTCCACCACACTCACTACAGCCGCCCCACTGGTACCCTCTACTCCTTTGTCACGCTTATATAATAATCTGGATAGACCTCCTTACATAACACACGTGACTAAAATTTCAAAGGATGAAAAACAAACAAATTTATATGATGTGGACTTTGGACATTTTATGTTTAAAAATAAAATCCATCCTGTCTGGAATGGAGTTAAATCTGTTGGCCGTAACCGTCTTTCTGTTGAATTCAGGACAGCGGCTGAGGCCAATAGCTTTGTAAAATCTGATGTTGCCAAAAAAAACTCGTACAACGTTTTTATACCTACATATCAGGTTACAAGGCTAGGTGTCACAAAAGGGATCCCTCCGCACTGGTCGATAGAGGACATCCTGGAGAACATTACTGTTCCTCAAGGTTTCGGAAAAGTTTTAAAAGCGCGTCGTCTAAATTACAGGTTTAATACGGGAAACTCTGTAGAATGGAGACCCTCCCAATCCGTTGTCCTGACCTTTGACAGCAAAGACCTTCCACAAAATGTTACTATGTTTAACGTCTCTCTACCAGTAGAGCTCTATGTGTTCCCAACTGTGCAGTGCTACAAGTGCTGTAGATTTGGACACACAAAGAACCTCTGCAGATCAGAACCCCGTTGCTTCAAGTGCAGTTCATCCCATAGTGGCGATTCCTGCGATAAAACTGAGGAAAATTATAAATGTTTAAACTGCTCCGGAATTCACATGTCCATCAGCAAAACTTGCCCTGAGCTGTCAAGGCAGCGCAATATCAAACACACAATGGCCGAGAAGAGCATTTCTTATGCGGAAGCATCAAGAATGTTTAACAAATCCATTCCATCTTATTCTGAAGTAACTTCGAAAAATTCGAAAAATTCCACCCCTTCTCAACCTTCATCTTCTTCATTTAGAAAAACTGTTGAACGGGTTGTGAAACCCAGAATTCTAACAAAAAAAAATAATACTAATCACGAATCCCTTCTGTGGTTCCCTAATGGACAACTTCCTTCCAGTTCAAATTTCAATACTTACCTAAAGTCATCTAGTAAAGAACAAAATTATAATATAGACATTAACTCTACACTAATCACCTCATTTTTACATATTTTACAAACTTTAAATAAAAACAACATCCAAATACCGTCCCACGTTGCTAAACAAATTACTAATATTATCAACTCAACTAGAAATGGCTCCTCTGATGAGGATTCTTCAGTGGAATTGTCATAGTCTTAGAAATAAGTCTGACGAATTTTTAAACACATTACACTCAAACTCAATTGCAGTGGCTGCCGTCTCGGAGACATGGCTGGAACCGGATTCTGATTTCAGAATCAGGGGATACCACTGTCTTCGAGACGACCGTCAAGATGGAAAGGGCGGCTCCGCTCTTTTCATTAAAAAATCATTACCATTCTCCCCAGTAGATGTAAAACCAATTGGTTATCCTTTTCAAGTGACGGCCGCAAAGGTTTTTGAAACTACAATCATTTCTTTGTATATATCACCATCTAACAAACCTTCAAAATCAATCCTGAAAGCAATGTTTTCCAAGGTCACTTCCCCTTCTCTTATTCTGGGAGATTTTAATGCCCATCACGGATTATGGGGAGCTCACAATTGTGACAGAATGGGCAGAGATATTGTTGATCTACTCGACGAACTAGATTTTTGTATCATCAATGATGGTTCTCCTACCCGTCTTCAGGTGCCTGGTCAGCGTCCCAGCATGGTTGATCTTACTATTTGCAATTCCAGCATAGCCGCATCCCTGTTATGGAAGGTTTTGGATGACCCTCATGGGAGTGATCATTACCCCATCCTCATTGAATCCTCAAATATTTATCATTCCAATAAAATTGTCAAGTTCAGTAGTCGAAAACCAAGGTTCTTAACGGCCAGGGCAAACTGGAATGATTATTCAAATCATACAAAGTTCTCCGTGCAAAGTCTACTCTCTCCAACTACAGAAAATGTTACGGAATGTTACGATTTATTGGTGTCTGCAGTCATTACGTCCGCAGAAAAATTTATCCCCATTAAAACGACACGTAACAAAGGGAAACCTTCCCCAGCTCCTTGGTGGGATATTGAATGCTCAGACGCAGTAGATAAGAGGAAAAAATATGCGAAAATTTATTCAACAAATATGAATATGGAGAACTTCCTTCAGTATAAACAGATTGAAGCTAAGACCAAACGTCTTCTAAAAAACAAAAAACGTCAAGGCTGGAAAAATTTTTGCTCATCATTATCTCCAGAAGTTCCTCTTTCAGTTGTTTGGAATTCAATTCGTCGGTTTAAGGGTTCTCACGTCCCATCGGTGACTCGACCACTCTCTTCACAGTGGGTGAAGGAATTTGCCGATAAACTAGCTCCTCAAACTGCAAGTAATTTTAATGAAACAGAATTCACATACTCATTTAAAACACGGGGTTGGATCAGTGGCGGATTTCCCCTTAGGCCTAATAGGCCCGGGCCTAGGGCGGCCAGATATTAGGGGCGGCCAATCGCGACAAAAAAGTCACAGATCATAACAAGAAATTACTTTCTAAGTACCTAAATATTCTACGTACGAGAACGTCATTGCTAGCCGCAAGGGTCTCGCGCTCGTGCTCGGAAGTTTCATAAGAGCGTGTTCACACACAGCTATAATATGCGTGGGATGGCGTATTTCGGCCTATCGCTCGCTATATATTCCCAATTGGAATATATGGCTAGCGATATGCAAGAGCGTGTTCACACACACAGCACACAGCGCGCCCCCCCCGCCCCGCAGCTGCCCTCGCCACACCTATCATGCGCCGTCGCTCGCCCGCTCGCGTATTTCCAATCCCTACCGGGATTCAGTCGCGCTAGTGCCGCTAGTGACTGAACCGCGTTAGGTATTGTTATGCATAAATCACCTTACAAAAGCTATAATAAATAAATAAATCAGAGATTACAAAATAATACAATAATAAGCTGTTATTTATGCCAATTATGAACTTTCCACTGATGATAAATAATAAAGTGTGACATTATAAAGGGTAGGTATTTTCTTTAAAAAAATATATTTTTAGTTAAAATATATGAAAAAGGAGGGGGGGGGGGGGGGAGGAGGAACATAGGAATAGGATTAAGAGGCAAAGGATTTTTATTTATTTTTAACATTGTTCTAAAGTAGCCTACGGATTTCGGATTTGTGACATCATGGTCAAAATAGATAAAGCATTGCAATAGCTCCGTGTAAAAATGGTAGGAAATGTGGTCCATTTTTGGACCAAAATCAATCGCAGAAAAATAAAAGTGGTCCGTGGTCCATTTTTCAATCGAAATCGTTCCAGTGTAACAAACCCTATCGCGACTGAAAGGCGGTAGGGATTGGAAATACGCCCCCGCTCGCGACAGGCGACAGCAGTCAGTGGTCAGTGGTCAGTTCAGTCGTTCAGTGTGCGTACAGCAATTGCAGCGAGGGGATGAGCGTTTTTCTAATTTCGTAAAGGTATTCGCGACGCGACGTGTATGTATGTACTGCAATATTATCAAAAATCGAAATATTTTACAGGACGTGGACGATACCTCACGTTAAAAGTGTTATTTCGCATAATTAGATATGGATGGAAAGAAAAGGTTAAGTGGGGCTGAGTATCGCAAGCGAGCTAAAGAAAAAGATAATAAACAACAGGATGTAATTAAAAAAACGCGGAAATTAGACGATTTCTTTGGAAAACCATATGTCATTGATCCAACATGCGACGTTCCAAGTGGTAGCGGTGTTATATCAACTGATTTTTCTTTAGTGTCTTCAAGTGCAGATATTTCTATCGTTGTGGCAAGTGGATTAAAGGAAGAAGCCAAAGATGTTCCACTAGTACCAGGAGTGCAGCCTTATCCGGATCAGGAACTGTGCGAAATCAGCGACGATCCAGCCAAATGGACAATCGACGAGTTCACGCGTGATTACATTTGTAAGAACGGAGCTAATCAAAACATTCAAAATAATTTTTCTAAGAGTGTGCGAATTTACAAAGATAAGGTGCGACAGTTGTCAGAAAATTTATTCGAACGTCAACTTCTAAATGGCGAAAAAGTTCCGCGAAAGTGGCTAATATATTCCGGAAGTACTGGACATGTTTTTTGTGGACCTTGTCTTCTTTTTAATGGCGGGGAGAGTCAGTTTGATAGAAAGGAAGGTTTTAATGATTGGAAAAATTCCAATTACCGAGTATCGACCCATGAAAATTCGTCTACTCACAAAATATCTGTCCTGCTTATGAACGAACGAAGCAACACGCTAGGTCGCATTGACCACGCATTAACAATACAATTAGATGAAGAAATAATTTACTGGAGAAACGTTTTGAAACGAGTAGTTGCATGTGTAAAAGCGCTTGCATCACGTGGTTTGTCTTTCAGAGGACACGACGAGAAATTTGGTTCATTTCACAATGGAAATTTTTTGATGTCTTTAGAACTTATCGCTGAGTTCGATCCGTTCTTAGCCAAACACATTACACGTTGTGGGAATCCAGGCTCAGGATATACGAGTTATCTCTCTTCAACAACATGCGAAGAATTCATTCGGCTTATGGGAAACAAAGTTTTGAAGACAATTGTAATGGAAATATTAACAGCGAAATATTTTTCTCTGATCATCGACTCGACGCCGGATATATCTCACGTAGACCAGCTCACTTTTGTAATCAGATATGTCCTGCCTAATGGATCACCTGTAGAACGTTTCCTCATGTTCATTCCAAACACAGGCCATAAATCACAACAAATGACAAATATTGTAACCTCAACTTTAATTGAATTGGGAATCGACATTTCAAACTGCCGAGGGCAATCTTATGACAACGCAGCTAACATGTCAGGCATATACAACGGCCTACAAGCTAAAATAAAGGAATTTTCTCCCCTTGCCGAGTATGTTCCCTGTTCAGCACACTCCCTCAATTTAGTAGGTGAGTGTGCAGCTGAAAGCAGCCAAGAGGCTTGTTCGTTCTTTTCTCTACTCCAAGAGTTGTATAATTTCTTCGCAGCATCAACTCAGCGTTGGGAACTCCTACAAGCCCATTTCACCGTCAAAAGTCTATCAATGACTCGTTGGTCAGCTCGTGCAGATGCATGCAAAAGTTTACGCGAATCGTGGGATGAAATCCATCAAGCGTTAGTCTCCATCGAAACAGACACGGAACAGAAGAAAGCCGTTATTTGCGAGGCAAGAGGTATTCGTTTAAAGCTGGAACGCTTTGAAACGGCCATCATGACTGTGTTTTGGGGATTCTTACTAAATCGCATTAACGCCACAAGTAAAAAACTTCAGAGTGTGGAAATTGACATAACCATTGTCATAGAACTGTATGAGGTACTTATTCGTTTTATTGGCGAAATACGGGATAATTTCGATGATTTCGAAAACCAAGCCAAGAAACTGTCCTTTTTACAGGAATATGAAAGAGATTTTCGACGCATTCGAAAGCCTAAGCTACTTCCTGGCGAGACTAGTACAGGTGAAGAGATGCAACAAAAAAACGGCCGTGAAAATTTTAGAATTACTACTTTTTTAGTAATCATCGATTCATTATCAGAAGAACTAAAAAAACGACTGGGTGCTTACAAATCACTTTATAACAAATTTAATTTTATTACTAAGTTGACAAAACTAAGCCCGACTGAAGTCGAAGAAAAGGCAAAATCATTGCAAATGATTTATTCTAGTGATTTAGATGCTCATTTTTCAGAAGAATGTCTCCATTTTCGCGCACACTGCAGTGTGAAAAATGAGGATCGCAACAGTGCTGTCAGTTTGTTAAAATGGTTACGAACTGAAGATCTTCAAACCATTTATCCAAACGTGGATATTGCTCTTCGAATGTGTGTGTGTACTCCCGCCAGTAACTGTTCTGGAGAACGATCATTTTCTTGTTTACGACGTGTAAAAAATTATTTACGCACAACAATGACGGAGCAAAGGCTGAACGATCTTGCTTTACTTAACATAGAAGCAGATCTTTTAAGAAAATTGGAGTGCGAAGATCTAATTAATGATTTTGCTGCACTTAAGTGCAGACGAGAATTGTAACTGCCAGATGTTGATTTTTTTTACCAAAGTTATTTTTATTAGCCTTGAAGAGATGCTCAATTTTTTGTTTTAACTTTTTTTAAATATATTTATATAATACCTGATGTTGATTTTCTACCAAAGTTTAATTAATAAGTCTTAAAGAGTTGCTCATTTTTTGTTTTGAGTTCAGTTTTTTTTTATGTTAGATAATACTTTACGTAATTTGTTTTTACCAAAGTTTTAATTTGTATTTTAGGTTTAGTTTTTATATTCGAATATTTACCTTAAGTTGATTTTTATTTAAAAGAGGTGCTGATTTCTTTTATTTGTTTGGAGAGATTGGAGACTAACTATAACTTTTTATCCATGGCTGTATTATGTATGTTAATAATCTTCGATGTTGAGTTTTTACCAAAGTTTTATTAATAAGCTTTGAAGAGATGCTCAATTTTTTATTTTGATTTTTTTTTAAATATTTTTATATAATACCTGATGTTGATTTTCTACCAAAGTTTAAATAATAAGTCTTAAAGAGTTGCTCAATTTTAGTTTGAATTCAGTTTTTTTTTTTATGTTAGATAATACTTTACTTAATTTTTTTTACCAAAGTTTTAATTTGTATTTTAAGTTTAGTTTTTATATTCGAATATGTACCTTAAGTTAATTTTTATTTAAAAGAGGTGCTGATTTCTTTTATTTGTTTAGAGACTAACTATAACATTTTATCCATGGCTGTATTATGTATGTTAATAATCTCCGATGTTGAGGTTTTACCAAAGTTTTATTAATAAGCCTTGAAGAGATGCTCAATTTTTTATTTTAACTTTTTTTAATATATATAATACCTAATGTTGTTTTTCTACCAAAGTTTAATAATAAATAATAAGTCTTAAAGAGTTGCTCAATTATTAACATATTATTATTATTATTGACTAACTATAACTTTTTATCCTTGACTGTATATGGTATGGTTGGTATGTATGCAGTTTGTTACTTAATAGATTTCACAAAAAATAAAGGTATGTTTTATAATCATTTGCTTTTTTTCTTTTAAAATACAAAATACCTAACTAGTAATTTAGTAATATTTTTTTCTATTGCCCATCCAACAGCCAACATTTTTAGTTGGATTTCGACTTCGACTCTAAAACCCCAACTTCGTCTGTAACCCCAGAAATGTCCAGGAAAAGATAAGCCCATATCTGGCAACCCTAATTGTAACTGTGAAACACGAAACACTTATATATTATTGTATGAGAATAAACCTGAAACTGTTAAATAAATTAAACCTAAAACTGTTTTAAATGTTTTATTCAAATCCTTGAAACCTTAGAAAATATAAAAAAACTAGCAGCTATTAGAGTAAACTAAATTTCTGAATCGATTTCGACAAAAGTTGTCAATAAATAAATTCATTATGTAGTCTATAGTCTATATCAGGGGTCTCTAAACAACGGTCCGCCAATTTCATCAATCCGGCCTGCGACAATTATACAGTAATTGAACTAGCGAATTTAGCAAGCGTATTTTTTTACATTAATTCCACACCGGAGGTCCTGAGGAAAATATTTTCCCTCACGACCTATGTCATCTTAGGTGATGCTGTGTGGAGGGTCTTTTTAAGGAAGGGAAGGATAGGAAGTTCTGGAAAGGAAAAAGTATGAGGGGTGGGTAGGAATCTGGGGGTTAGTGTGTCCAGGAGTGACATACGTATGAATACATCCCTCCAACTGCGGTGCAAGGTGATGGGTCAAAATAGTTCGGCTGGAAAGGTCAAAAGGCCTCCCTCACCCAGTCTCTCTCGATCCGGCCCGCCACGCAGCAACTATGAATGATAATAGCAGGAAAATTAAAACGGTTTTGACCTTAGGAACTTACTGGAACTTACTGAAAAGTTTGGATACTCCTGGTCAATATGATGGGTACTGAGAAAGGGGCGGCTACATGGCCTGGGGCCTAGGGCGGCCAAGACTGCAAATCCGCCACTGGGTTGGATGGACACCCACTTCAATTTGACAGAGCTTAGGGAGGTCTTAAATGATCTCACAGACTCATCTCCCGGTGTAGATGGAATTCCTTATAGCTTTATTAAAAACTGCGACGTTACCACATTAAACTATTTTCTTTCAGTTATAAATTTGATCTTTGACTCCGGCAAAATTCCATCAGCATGGAAAACTCAAATAATTGTCCCCATTCTGAAACCCCAGAAAGACCCTAACTCTGGACTTTCTTACAGACCTATAGCTCTGTCATCTTCCTTAGTTAAAATAGCTGAATATATGATTAAAAGACGCCTAGACTGGTATGTAGAAAATGAGAAAATTCTTCCCAGTTCTCAGTTTGGCTTTCGAAAAAGAAAAAGTACGATCGAAAGTGTGTCCATCCTGACTTCTGATATCCAGTTGGCCCTGGCCGATAATGAATCCCTTGTCGGTGTTTGCCTTGATGTGTGCGGAGCTTTTGACAACGTTTTATTAGATGTTTTATTTAATAAATTATTAAAAATTGGCATCCCTCGTAAGCTTTCCAGTTTTATAATTAACCTCCTTCTTACCAGGAAAATTCAAATCCAGGTGCTGGATTCTTCTCCGCTGGAAAGAATAGTAAACAAGGGTTTGCCTCAGGGCTCCGTCCTTAGTCCTATCCTTTTTAATATATATACCTTTGACCTGCATCGGAGTTTGCATCCATCTTGTAAAATACTTCAGTATGCGGATGATCTTTTCATATACATTTCAGGACAAATTATTACTATTCTGGAGGAAATAATTAACATTTGCATGAAAAACCTTGACACCTGGTTAACGAATCACGGCTTAGAAATTTCTCCGTCCAAAAGCAATGTTATCGTTTTTTCCAGAAAACGTGTTCCTCCGCGTATAACAGTCCAAATAAATAATTCAATTCTCCCTATGCAGGTACAGATAAGATTCCTTGGGGTAATTTTAGACTCTAAGTTAACATGGAACCCGTATGTTAATTTTATCATTAACAAATGTCAAGCTGGCCTCAACATTTTACGTGCCGTTTCACGGGTTTGGTGGGGAAGTCACCCATTCACCCAAAAACTTTTTTATAACGCATATGTTAGGAGTCATTTGGATTATGCATCATTCCTCATCGAACCCACTTCTAAAAAGAACCTCGCGAGGTTGGACCGCATCCAATTTCAAAGTTTAAGATTGATTATCGGTGCAATGCGTTCTTCCCCAATTAACGCTTTACAAGTGGAAGCTGTGGAGGCTCCTCTTCATTTCAGAAGACAGTTCTTGGCAGACAAGTTTTTATTTAAATGCTTAAGACTCTCTAATCACCCACTGATAGACAAAATTACTGCACTCACTGCTCAAGTGAAATCACTTCCTTATTGGAGGAACAAATCAATCCCTCTTCTTGTTAAAAGTCTCCATACGTACAGTGCGTATAAACCCCTCTTAAATCCATCTGATAGACTTCCTTTATATGCTAACTCCTTTCGTATTCATTTACGTAAACCAAATATTCTTCTTTCTCTCGGCATAATTAACAATCACGAAGCTCCAAGAAAGCTTATCGAAATTTTAAATTCTAAATACTCCAACTGGAAAATTATTTACACAGATGGTTCCAAGTCTTCCTTATCAAACCATGTGGGAGCGGCATTCCATTGCCCATCAGATCAAGTCAATAGAAAAATCAAACTTCCAAAAGAGGCTTCCGTTTTCACTGCTGAATGTATAGCCATTTTTGAATCCCTCAAATACATTGACAATGATCACATTGGAAACTTTTTAATTCTCTCAGATTCCCTGAGTGCACTTCAAAAATTGAACTCTTCCCCCTTCCATTACCCAGAAGACGATTTCTGTGTTGGAATCCGCACTTTAATTTATAAATTAACCGACTCTGGCAAAGAAATCGTGTTGGCTTGGATACCTAGTCACTGCGGTATCCCTGGAAATGAAAAGGCAGATTCATTGGCGAAAGATGCCATTATTTCGGGGGATATTTTATATCATTTTTTAAACCCCGATGACATTTTCATTAAATTGAAAGAAAACATGATTTCCACATGGCAGAATCATTGGGATGAGTCTAGTAAAACAAAAGGATATAACTTTTTCATAATTCAGCCAACGATTCCTTCAAAACCGTGGTTTTCTAGACTCTCTTTGAACAAATTCTCAACATCCTCGATTTGCCGCATGCGGATAGGTCATTGCTGCCACAATGTTCACTTGACAAATATTCATGTTAAGAATTCTGCGATGTGTGAATGTCGTCTTGGTGAAGAGGACCTCAATCATATTTTTTTCAGTTGCCCTATAAATAATTCATACATAAATTTCATCCCTCACCTTATCAGTACGGGCATAATGCCTCCCTACAACATTGCATGTCTGTTATCTTCTCAAAACAAACGCGTTTATAGAGTATTGTCTAATTTCCTGAATATTAACAGCATCAATTTGTAATTGTAAGTTTAGTTTAAAATTTTTCATTATTTAGTTTATTTTTTATGTATAATAAATTACATAAGCATATTTATTATTTTCCTGTTACTTCCACTTGTTATACATATGTAAATAATTAAAATCATCTCGTGTTGTAAGAATTTAGCGTATTATTATTATTATTTGTATAGTATTATTATATAATGTAGATATGTTCTTGATACCAAAATTGTAAATATTTACCAAAAATACACTCACAAAATTACACACAAAAATCATTCACTTGACACTGGCCAGAACACTCCTTTGGGGTGAAAAGCCATTAAAAAAAAAAAAAAAAATAATAGTATATTAAAATATAAGTGGATAAACAGGTCTTTAAAACACGCGCGATTTTTCGAGCACGACGGCGTAGCCGAGTGCTCGAAATAAAGCAAGTGTTTTAAAGACCAGTTATCCACGAATATTTTACGCTATTTTTTTTATTGGTACACTTTGAAAATATAAATATTGATATTATTATTAAAAATTTGGAAATAAGAACTATTAATGAATTCGTGATGTGGCATCACAATATCTTGTTGTCATGGAAATGAAAAACACAAACATTAATTTGCAATCTGTCTCATAGTGGCAAATAGTGGCATGACAATTGATCAAATCCAACGACAAGTAGGATGGAAATCGGCAGCTGTGGCGACTGGTTACGTGGAAGAGAGCATTAGAAATAAGAAGAATGTTTCAAACATTATTGGAACTGCCATTAATGGAAGTGCAGCCTCATTGACTTCCGAGAATACTATTAATTTGAACAGCATTTCCTCCGATTTAAAAAACGGAGGTATTAATATTTCAAATAATACGAACTGCTCTTTTCACATCCATTTAAATAATTAGAATGTAAACGATTTAAAAAAGAATGTAAACTTTGAATAAAATTTTTGAAACATTTGTAATTTTTTATTTGACGTTTAAAATACTCCTGTCAGATTTATAGTTAAAAGTTGACATTTAGACTTCACATTTTGTTGATTTGTTGATGTTGCCATGGTAACTTTAAAAAACGCGCGTTCCATAAAGTGCGATTTAAACACGCTAGAGCGTACTTTAAATGAGTAAAAAAGGGCACCAATAAAAAAAAATATATCTTTATTTGTAAAATGTATAAAACATGACACAAAACAACTGCTTCCGGTATGCAATTCAAACGATGTCACTGAATATGAACTTGATTTACGTTCTTGTACAACGAGATCACAACACGAGGAATATAAACGCTAGAAAAATTTCGATTCTCGTGCCTGCAAAATTTGCAATCGAGCGTCTTATTTGCGCGAGACAAGTAAGCCAAAAAGGTTTTTTTTTATTTATTTTGTCCATAATTCTATAAGAGTGAAAAAAAAAATAGAACATAGAAAACCTCAAAAATGGTCTGAGCCATACAGGGGTATTTGTTATAAAAATGTTCCTTGTATTACTTCATAGTTAAGTCATGAAAAAACATTTTTTTAGTGGTTTACGCTTATTTTTTTTTTGTTTTGTAAAAAATAATTTTATTGTTATTCCGTTACAAAGAAAACCAAGTAAAAGCTTAAATTTATCCATAGCATATTTTTTTATGTTCATACTGTAAGCCAATTCATCGTAAAGATTAATATAAATAGTATCTTAACAGGATTTCACGTATAACTTCACCTTAAATGAAGCACTCACAAACACACAGTAACGTGTATCGGTACACAATACCTAAATATATTGATATTCGACGCACCAACTTAAAGAAATAACCTTCGATTTTCATTTCGATTACGATAACGAAAGTTTGAAAATTTACTAAATAAATAATATGTATATTATATTTTTTCAAATTTATAAATTCCAAGGAATTTGTCTAAACATTTTTTAAAAAATTGTTGCCTTAAGATTTGAGCAAGTTGGGATTTTACCTAGAATATTCTTTCGTAAATTTTCGATGGATTAATTCTCCAATGAGATCGACGTAGAAGCCAATCTTTTGTAACTCACTCTCTCTATCTCTTTCATATCGGAACCCCTGCACTGCAGATCGTTAACATCTCATTAGCAAGCAAACCCAATCAATCCATCCAATCTCCTCGCGAATTAAAGTGCCGCTAATCAATCAGCACTCTTTAATCTTCTCGGGTAACGCCGGGCGGCGTGACACGAGGTAGTGATGGGTATCTAAAATAGAACGGGATTTCCAGGCATTGTTAGCAAATAATTTGATAGGTAATTTAATAATTAGTAAAGGTGGTTTGACGCTATATGGAAGAATAGAAATGAGAGCCACCTTACATACATTTTGGAAAAGGAACATCAAAAGAATAGATATCTTTATAACATCGGATCGATAGGCTTAACAATTATAGATTTTATGCGATTTTCACGAACACGGTTGCGCTCGTTAGACGTGACGATGACAAAGTCGATATTGATGATTTAAGAAAAAAAAAAATAAATCTCTACATTATAGCAACACTGATTAGTATTGACTATGGTCGGCATTCCTAAACGTCAAACGCAATCATTTATGTTATAAATATTTCAGTTTTGCGATTAAATCCAAATAAAGAGTATATTTTTTAAGGAAAACTCCGAAAACTAAAAACTGTTTTTGAAAAGTGGTGAAATAGGCTTCCAATTTTTTTTTAATTTGAAGAAAACATTCATAATTTTTTAATTTAAAATATTTTAATGCAAACCTAAACAAGTTTTAAAAATGGCTCACCGTACGTTTTTAAAACTAAAATTACCTACTGATAACGAAAAAATAAATAACACACATATATTTTATAAAACAAATGTAGGTATTATAAAGGTTATCATTTATCATCGACCCACTTTTTAGGTATGTACCTTCGTTCATTAATTAGCCAGTAATTTTGCATTACGAACGACTTTATTCAAAAAGTTGTGTATCTTTATCGACGGTTAACCGAAGCTTATCCGACACCAAAGATGCCGCACTGAATTATACGGTTTTCTCTGCCGGCGGCTGTCGAAATATTTACCGACATAAAAACAAATACATAAGAAGACAGACGACGTAAATAATAAACTCTTAATTCGACTGTTGTAACAAACTAACCATCACGCCGTTTCTCCGCAGGGGTAGGCAGAGAGGACGGACCGCCAAACAACTCGGTCTTGGCACACACTCTTTGCTTCACTCACATTCATACATCGTCTCATACATTCTCTTCTATTATTCTGACTTTTGACAATGCCCGACTCAAGTATCTGATTTGCTTGATCGTGCCATGTCTTCCTCGGACGTCCACGACTTCTTCTACCATTTACATTTGCATCGCATATTCTTCTTACACTGCTTTTTTCGTTCATTCGCTCTACATGCCCAAACCATCTGAGGGTCCCTTTCTTAATCTTACTCATTATGCATACATCAGCCTTACATTCTTTGCGGATATCCACATTTCTCACACGATCATACATTGTTTTACCACACATACGCCTCAAGGATCTCATTTCAACAGCATTCAGTTTACTTTCATCCTTCCTCTGCCAGTTCCATGCCTCACTGCCATACATCAGGGTAGGTACCAGGACTCCATTGTGGACTGCTAGCTTCGCTTCTTTTGACAGTTTTTTATTAGCGCCAACCGCATTCAGTCCTCCATTAATGGAGTTACCAGCATTCACCCTTCTTTAAATATCCCTATCAGCCTTCCCATCTCTCGTAACAATACAACACACTATTCTACTGCAGCATTCATAAGCCTAACTACATGGCCCACTCTCCGATACAATGATTTCAATGAGAAATTAATACTTAGGTGATGTTGACACATTTAATACCAACTTGGCGAGTTTTATGGATCATGCAAAATATTTACTCTAACACTATTCCTAAACACATCTTTTATTTTTGTAAACCTATCTAATCGCTGTATTTTTTCAGTTTTTGTTTGAATTTTTATGACTTCTGTGTATTTTTTATCGAATGCAATTTTATTTTTATTATTCTTTCTTAGATTAGTTTCAAAATAATCTGTCGTGTTAAAATTGTACTACCAATATGTCAAAGCCTTCTGGACGTTAAATATATAAATAATCGAAAAAAAATACGGATGTATTCTTGTTGACTGATCTGTTATGCCAAAACAATTAGTATACAAACGTAAAACGAAAAAAAATACGGATGTGTTCTTGTTGACTGATCTGTTATGCCAAAACAATTAGTATACAAACGTAAAACGAAAAAAAATACGGATGTGTTCTTGTTGACTGATCTGTTATGCCAAAACAATTAGTATACAAACGTAAAACGAAAAAAAATACGGATGTGTTCTTGTTGACTGATCTGTTATGCCAACACAATTAGTATACAAACGTCGTCATATTACGTTTAGAAACGTCAAAATTACAATATTTGATATAAACGTTCAATAACAGGCACCTCCCCCCCTCCCTCTCTCCACCTCCTGTCATCACCCCACCGCACAATTGACACCCAGTCACCTCATTATAGCAATTTTCCGGCTCACAACACCATTTGAAGAGGGATTTAAATTGACAGATAATCATTGCCTCACTGATTCAAAGCGAGCTTTATAGCAAATACATCCACTCTCAATCAGATTCGACGCGCTGTGGAGTGGAATCTACTGTCAGTATCGCCAAGGTGACTAAAAATTTCGATAATAAACAATTTGAATTTAGGATTATCCGAAAATACCACAAAATAATATTTGGTACTGCAATCCTCACTTCTGCGGGCGTTTTGTTTGATAGATTTCCTTTACATATTCGATACAAAAAGTAATATGTTTTGTTTCATTTGTCTGTAAAGAATATTAAGCTGCGGCATCCCGCATTTCTATCGAGTTATTATATATTTTCTTAAACACTTAAAGTTTTATAGCTCTTAAAAAATATATATTTTATTTTTGAACAAATATCCAGACGTTCCCCATGCCGAAACGCCAATTCATGAAATTCCCTCAGTATAAAAAATCGCAAACTATGCTTCGAAAATTTTTATAAACACGTTTTTTTCACTTATTTAAGAAGTTATATGCATGAAAAATTCACAGTGTTTCTTTAAATGCTACTTTAGATGTTCTATACGAGATTTTAAACGAGTCATGTTTTATTAAACATTTTCACAATTTTCCCTTAAATTTGATCGTTTTTAATATAAGCGCACTCTCTCTAACAGTAGTATTTACATTTCCCTCCATCTTCTTCTTTTTGAGCGGATATACCGCGCCTTAAGCGACAGACCTGACTTTATCCAGTGATTTTTTACGTTATTTGGAGTAATGTATGTAAGAAAAAGTTTCCTTCAAACTTCAGACCTTTTTTCCATTCAAAATATAATTTTTTTTTGTAAGTGAACACTTCTATAGCACCGTTGTGATTTGAAACACGATGAATCGGAAGCGAGCAATACTAAAAAGAGCATGCGAGAGAATGAGATAGCAATAAAATATTTATTTTATTCACAAGTACTCGGTTCAAGTATAATACGATAAATCCACGATCCCACGCAAGTCCCCTTTAGCGTAGTGGTATTAAGCGCCTGACGAATCTTTGCAGACATTCAGCCAACCAGAGTTTGAATCCTTTGAAATCCAAAAAAATAAATAATGTATTTTTGTAAAATCAATATCTAATCTTCAAACCACTCAAAAATTAACAAGTAAAAGAAAACGACATCTAGCGACTCCGAAGAAGAAATCTCAAATACTAATAAGATGACCAAATGTATAGGAAAAGGTACACTCAAATTCGACGACAAAAACAAGGAAAAAATCATCCTTCACATTGATAAAAAAGTGCTTCGTAGTTTCCAAACTCTTGTCTAGGTACTTTAGTTTTTTGACGGTTTCGCTTCTACAACGTGTGAATTGCAAGCTCTGATTTTTTTTCCACACGTCTTCATTGTTCATTCAGTCGTGTAAACGTCGAATCCCTCTCCCCGACCCTAACTATTAAATATATACGTATTTTTATGTTATAAATAAAAAAAATTAGGAGACCAAAATAATTAATACATATACTGATTCGAACATTCCAGATTACCTGCCATTTGACATAACGACATTCATCTCCCTTCGGCCACGCAACATTTTATCCAAGTACCTGTCCCTATCTGACGGTGTATGACAAATAAACCTACGTGTGTTACATATATAACAATTCATTATGGTGCAATAAATGTGGTATATTGAAGCCACCTGTGTAATGATCACCATATTTATCTCCAAGTGCATTTAATATCGACTCTGTTAAATCAATCTCTGCAATATTCACCGTACTGAACTCTCAGAGCGTTTAATAAGTCTGTAATTAATTAAAGCTCAGTAACTAGCGGCTGAGAATTCAAATTGCAAAACCCTTGCAACCGTACAGGGAGGTTTCGATGAGAAAGATTGATTATTCTCTGTAACAGCATTTTTTAATTAATAACTCAATATTGATTTTGTTTCATATATTCCGACACATAAGTTAGCAAAACTCAAATGCGTCAAGATAAAATTATTATAATTATGTACTATTTGTAATTATTTTTTGATAATAAATATTTATGATTTTTTAATAATGTCAATGTGAAATAAGCGTGTTAAAATTTTTGAAATATATAAGTCTTTAATACCGTAATAAAATAAACAAACTGTATTTTCGAAGATTTTATTATAACTAAAATTAAAATTCTGAAAAGTAGCTTCCAATAGAAGAATTTTATTTATTTTGCTGTATAATTATACGAATTGAAATGTTTGTTGTATAACACTACATTTTATTTGAAAATTTAACAAATCTATTATAATAATCTTATTAAAATTAAAATACACAGATTTTATCAAAATTCAAAACGTAACTTTATTTGACAAAATAACAATCTTTCAAAATCAATTTATATTTTTTATAGATAAGAGTTGATACTATTTTTATTTTTTTTCGTTTTTAGTTTTTGGGGTGTTATGCCGTGTTGCGCTACCTCCTTTTATAGCCGACGTTTCGGACAGCGTTGCAGTGTCCATCATCAGGGCAGATCCGTTAGATCCGACGAGTTGATACGTCTAGAATTCGATTTAAAAACGACATAATTCCGATTGTGCTTGGTTATTCCCTCCAATGAAACCTGTGCAATGATCAACATATTAATCTCTCAGCGCAATTTAACATCGATGCCGTTAAGAAATATGGAAAAATAGAAAATTTCGAATCTCTTTTGTGTGATTGTGCATTGAATATTACCGGTATCCTTCAAGGCCATAAGAACGATTATTATCAACAAGAATATCAGACGACAAGGGGTAAGTCAGTACTTTACAAATATCAATATCTTTACTAACTCCCACGCAGTTGTGTCAACTTGAAACATATTTAAATTATTAATTACAGTCCGCAAATAAATTGGCAGTCAATATTATTATAATATGCGACCATTGCCATTGTATAGTTTCTGAGAGCATTTTATAACAATACAAAATTCGAGCACTTTTGAATGATATTTTAATTGGACTTTTTATTTTTATTTAATACAATAGTTTACATTTTAGTAAAATTTAATATTGACCAGGTTAACGCAGGGTGGCTTACCCGTGCTGAGGCCCCCATTTTGTAATACAAAAATTTAATAAGATGAGGTACCTACATAATACATTTTGATATAAATTTGGTAATGAAAAAAAAAATAAAATCAGCATATATTTTGAGTTGTGTGTTTTCGAATGATGTGTGTTTTCTTATGGTTTTATGTGTTTGGTGTACTTTTTTATTATTTTATGTTTTAAAAGTTTGATAATTTTGTTTTTTTCTTTAATCCATTTTTTGAAATTTTGTATATTTATTTATTCAAGTGAAATACCTACATACTGTGTTGAAGTTTGTTTACTATGTTACATTTCAAGTTACAATGTTGATTGCTTTTATAGCATGGTATTTTTGGTGTCTTTACCGTCAGAGTTTTTATATTTTCTTTGTACGCTTGTCTAACTGGTCTGTTAGTGATATTTTAGGTGTGTTGAAATCTGTTTTTTTTTGTTTAAAAATATAGTTTAGAAGTGTTTTAACTTATAATTAGCTTATATCTACATAGTACATCAAAACTGTTGAATATTTGGTCTTAAACAGACAGTCTATATTTTTTTAAGTATTACCTTTAAGATGCGCTATTTATATATGATCCATAACTGAGTTTGTTGCTCCTCCCCAAGCAGTTATTCCATATTCTCTTATTGAAGTGCAAAATATGTTGTTTTTTTTATACATGTTTCTTATGTTTTGGAAAATGTTTATTGTTTTGAGGAGTTTATTTTGTGATTTGTTTGATAAGATTGTCCATGTAAGGTTATGGTCAACTATGATTATTAGATACTATATTAGGTCTGTTTTTTCTAAAGGAGGACAATCGCAGATTATAATTAGGTTATGATAAATCTATCTGCCCGTGGTTTATTTCAAACTCTCCCCCTCCATTTAATGTCACCTCGCAAAGGTTCAGCCGGAATTATTTTCCAAAACTTCCCAGCTTTACAGCAAGTGGATGGTATCGCCGCTTTACAGAGATAGCAACCCTCCTTATACCTTTATTTGCCTATCGCGTAAATTGAGTTTTCCTCGGGTGGATTACGTAAAATTGCGCATAAATGAAATTGATGTAAACGTAACATTATAATATCACCTGCTTCTGTTTACGTTCTTTATTTTTTTCTATTTTTTTTTCAACCCCTGAGACACGTTTTACATTATGAGAATATATTGCATATTTTATTATTTTAGATACATAGGATACACGCCGTTAGAAAGGATGTTGTTTGGTAAAATGGCAATTTTTCCTCTCCCTTAACCTGTTTCTTATAAAAACAAGCATTTCTGGTTACTTAAATTCTTAGTAAGAGCGGAGTAAAAATACTTAACATTTTTAATGTTGACGTTGGATACTAAAATGAAAAAATAAATATTAAAAATAAAAATATAATTTATCATATTAGAATAAGTTAACAATAATAATCAAAACGAAAATATGAAAGAGAACAAGACACAGAAAAACAGAAAAAGACAATGGTCGCAACTGGGACTCGAACCCAGACCTCTCCGTCTAACCGGGACGAGTGCGTTAACCTATTTCGCTATTGCCACCTTCTGTCAAACCGTGTTTTCCTGTGTCTTGTTCTCTTTCATATTTTCGTTTAGATTATTATTGTTAACTTATTCTAATATGATATATTTCACTGATGGGAATAACCTTCAAAAAGTAATAAAAAGAACGTTTTTCTTATAAAAATTGAAAAATATAAGTGTTTCCGTTATTTGTTTTGGGGGTGTTATGCCGTGTTGCGCTAACTTCTTCTTTAGCCAACGTTTTGGACACTGTAACGCTGTCCAAAACTTTGGCTAAATAGGGAGGTAGCGCAACACGGCATAACACACCAAAAACAAATAACGAAAATGCTTTTGGCCATGAAAATCTAAAAAGCGTAATTAAAGTATAAATAATGTTCTGTCATGAGAAGCAAGTTCATAATGGAATTCTGGTACCAGCACTGATGCATACTAATGAGATTTATTCAATGGGAAAGATAATATCACTTTTTTTTCTATAGTGAATACCGCACTTCAATATGGAGGCAGTGAGACTATGGCATCCCTAATTGGAAGGCGGGTATAGGTACCGCCGCCCCGGAATCATTTATTGGATAACCCCTACCGTAGGTCACCCCAAGTAGTTTGCTATGTTTATTGACTTAGCAGGAGTCCCCGGGTTCATGGAGATGAGATTTGTTCAGGTTTGCATTTGTTTACCAACTGATCAGGAGAGCCTGGAGCCAAACTTTCTTGAACCATTGCCTTGCACCGCAGTGGGAGAATGGATTCATATGTGCGTCACTCTTGGACTTACTGACTCCCAGATTCATTCTCACCCCTCATACTTTTTTCTTCCCAGAACTTTCTCTCATCTTTAAAAATCATTAATGTAACTCTTTAAAAACGCAGACATTTTTTTAACGCTCTGTTTCTGTACAAAGTTGTGAACTGCCTCATTGACTCCCCAGTCCTGTTAGAAAGGATTGCATTTCGTTGCCCTGAACGCAATACCAGATTGAATATCTTATTTTATACACAACATTTCCTATTGAAATACGCACAAAACTCCTTGCTCAGGCGTATCTGCAAATCTTATAATGCCCTAAGAGATATTGATATTTTCCAAGGGACCCTTAAATCTTTAAAATCAAATTAACCTTATAATGAAAAACTATTATATCTGTATTATTTATTACTTTCTTATAACATTATGTACTTGAGGTAATCCAACCGCTTTCCCGCCCTGGTATAAGTAACAGATGGTTACTCCTTCAGGGCTCTCACAAGGACTCTATTTTTTTTTGATAAACGAAGCTACTTTTGTGTTGAACGAAGCTAAAGGCATCATATGGATGCACTATTCCTGTATAAAGTAGTTAACAATAATATTCAATGCCCAGAGTTGCTAAATAAAGTTCATTTCAATGTACCTGCACGTTCAACACGCTCTTCTGTCCTGTTCAGGGTGGATCAATGCAAGACAAACTGTAAGCAGAATTCTTGCCTGAACAGACTATGCAATAGTTATAATAACGTATTATCCAATGTGGACATTTTCAATTGCGAACTTACCAAATATAAGAGGTCCGTAAAAAAATATTTCTCTGATGGTTCGTGAATAATGTTATGTTTTTATTGTTTTATATTTCTGTTATGATTTGATTTATATGTACAACCTCTCTCCATGGCTACCAATGTATTGATAGATTTTTTGTTTATTAATGTTTCATTTTATATAAGAAGAAAATTGTTTTATATTTTTGTTTTTTGGTTTTTGTTTTATATAATTTTTGGATTCATATTGCTTTTTTATAAAATTAATTTACACTCTTATTATGCTGTCTCAGTACAAGCAAAGTCACAAGGAGGAAATCCATAATTGGTTTTATTTTGGCTATTTAATATCATGTACAAACTGAAATAAATGTAAACTGTCGATTAACCGAAAATTAATAAATAAACAAAAATAATAAATAAATAAATAAACTCTCAAATGTCCCCGTAAAACAGGAGATAGTCTGAAAATGGGGTGATGGGTTAGTGTAATGAATGATGAACATAACATGAGATAAATAGAGAAAATATGATAACTATTATAGGTTTAAAAAAAAATTTTATATAAAAATAAAAGAAAAAAAAACAAAGCCATCAGTCAAAACAATAGAAAAATAATAACTGTAAAAATACTAAGATTACAAGTAAAGTCACCTGAAAGATACAGAGATTGAGGTGGAGTAAAAAATACAAGATATTTAAAATTCTAGGAACTTTTCACAACCAAAATCAACATTACTATAATGATACTCAGCGATATCACAATAAAAAACAAAATAAGATAAAAAACAATTAAAAAAATCTTTTTACGCCAAATTATTATCATTATGTACTATAATAACTTTTAGTAACTACTTGCTTCCTAATCAGTAACGAAGGAGAATATCATTAATGGAACTTAATGGTGTGCAATTTTCACGCGGTAGAGTGGGGAGGCTACAAAGTACCGCACAAAGAGGAAACCGATTACACTATCTCATTCTCTCGCAAGCTAAGTCCTATAGATTTTATATTTGTCTCTTTTTAGAGTCGTCTCATATTTGTCTCTTTTTGTCTATTTCCGTTTGTTTCTTCCTTTCGTGTTTGTCTCTTTTTAGTGGAGCTATTTTTCGTTTCATCGGGTTTTAAATCACAACGGTGCTAAAGGAAGTGTTCACTTAAATATATACATTTTTAAAATAATCGTTTTTTTTAAGTGAAAACTTATTTAGCACCGTTGTCATTAGAAGCTCAATGGAACGAAAAATAGCGACACCAAATAGAGACAAACACAAACATCTAAGGATCAAGCCTGCGAGAGAAAGAGATAGTTTAATTCATAGATTCTCAACCTTTTTTTGCCCACCGCCCCCTTTGAGAATATTATTTTTTCTAGCGCCCCCTAAATCGCAAAGAAAGCAATTGTCATCGTATATTTACCACAACGGGGGGGGGGGGGGGGCGTAATGGGATGGGGAAAGATGGGATATAATAATTATTTTTATTAATTTCTTACACCATTACAAATTTGAGTTTATTACATATAAGAAATAACGCCATATAAATATTTTACAAAAAAATGTGTACAAATATTTACACATAAAAGAAATTTTAAGAAAAATTGTAATTTAAAAAAAATTTCAGGCGGTGGTGAAAATTTCGTCAATGTGGAGAGACTCTTTCAAGAATCAAAATAATTTCCCTTTTGAATCTGTCGTCACTGGCGCCAAATGTATCAATTTGGTTTAGGAGCAATATTCTCCTCCATACCGGGAGAATCATTGGCTGGTTAGTCCTACAGGCAAAAAGATAGAATAATCTGTGATGACGCTGTCTAAGATAGTCATTTGGAACATAGAGACTATCGCGCTCCAAAATGGCTGAGTTCTCAATATAGCCTCGCAGCAGTCTGAATAAGTGGGTGGCGGCATACCCCTCTCTTCTGAGCTGCAGGGAGTGAAGTCCCAGCATTCCCAGAAGAAATTTCGTAGGGTAGAGCCATAGATAGATTTCGAGATACTTCCTCATGTAGATAAATCTTAGAAACTTTTTTGAAGCCTCTCCAATATAAGGGAGCACCCCACCTCATGTGGATTCCACATAAGCGAACCACTCTCCAGCCTACTACGGACCAGGGAGAAGTATAAAATCTTCGGAGAACGGGTATCCCGAAAAACTCTGACGGTTCGGAGAACAAACTCTAATATTTTTAAGGCCGACTGGCAAACTCCTTCGATATGAGGGCGAAATGTCAACTTACTTTCATACATAACCCCAAGATTCTTTTTTATTAGAAGCTCGTCTGATATTATGACCGAGCATAGTGTAACTGTCGTAGGTGAGACTAAATGCTCTGGTAAAAGTCAAACTTACGAATTTCAAGACATTGAAATGAAGCTGGTTTCGTTAACTCCATTCTGAAATATTATCAACATCAGCTTGAAGGTGCAGGCAGTCCTCAATATTTCTCAATAGAAGATATAATTTTAGATCGTCAGCGAACAGCATAAAGCGAGAAAAACGGATTACTCAAACAATTTCATTAATGAAAATGGAAAAGAGAAGAGGCCCCAGGATCGATCCTTGGGGAACTCCAGAAAAAACAAGAAATTCAGCAGATTGGAAGATTCCGTGTGTGACAAATTGCTTTTTGTTCTTCAGGTAACTTTTAAAAAACTTTAACATTCGAAGGGAAAAACCCATCTGGGCAAGTTTTGTGACTAATGAATTTTATGACTAATCGTGATTAACAGTATCGAAGGCTTTGGAGAAGTCCTTATACTAACAGTCTACTTGGTATCCACTGTCTAGGGACCTAGCAACATAGTTGGTAAAAACCTTCAGATTGGTTTCAGTGGATCTTCCTTTCCTGAAACTATGCTGTTCCGGGGATAATGTCTGAGGCGTAAGGAATTTATGAATTCATTTTTCAAATAGTTAAGCAGGAGCTGATAGTATGGCAACTGGTCTATAATTTTCGATTAATTTTTTCGAATCTTTCTTAAAAATAGGATGTATTTTGGAAGTTTTCCATACTTCATGAAAAGTGTTGGGTGAAAAGTTAAGTTAAAGATAAGACATAATGGCGTTTTTAGAAATTCGGCGAACCCTTCAATAAAAAAATACCTGAACGAAGTTTGGTCCGATGAAGTGTGCGTTCTTCATGAGACTTATGGCACTCATAACGTCATATTCCGTTAATATATCTAAATTGACGTTTGAAGCTCATCTGGTATTAAATATGGCCGCATTATTAATGTCTAGAATTGGAGGGTCTTTATTGTAGACCGATTGAAAACGATTAGCAAATGCGTTAGCCACACCCAAGCCACGAAAGTCCTGATTACCTTTCATCATGGTGTATTCAAGACCACCATCCTTCCGAAGGGATTTTATATAGTGCCAAAACATCTTGGGATTTCAGATACGTAAGCTCGATAGGCCACTCGAACCTCGCGCTTAACTAAAGTTAAAAACTTAACAGATCGTATTCATTCTGAAGGCCTCCAGTTTTCCAACGCTTATGAGGGCATGTTTGATATCTATATTCGAGATGACTTCTCTCAGGGACCACTTCGGGTACTTGCGACCACCACCACTGTCGTTAGCAAACGAAGCACACTCGTTTCCTCGTTGATATCCAAATAAATAAAGTTGTAAATGATTTTAATAATTTTAAAAATACGCGCGTGGCGAAAAAGACGTACGTCATGCCGGCGAACTATCTGGAGCACTGATGGGGTGGAATGGGTTTCTCTTGGTCTCCTACCGCCCCCCTGTAAGTCTGAAACGCCCCCCAATTTTCTCTTGGTCTTCTACCGCCCCCCTGAAGGTCTGAAACGCCCCCAAGGGGGCGTTATCGCCCACGTTGAGAACCTATGGTTTAATTGATCTCCTCTTTGTGCAATGCTTCGTAGCCTATCGGTCTCCTATATGTGCGGTACTTCATAGCCTTCCCACTCTTGTCTACTTTAGTTTATTGAAGGTTTCAGTTCTAACGCGTGTGAATTGCACACTGATTTTTTTACTTAATAGAAGGACATGTTGCACTTATCGCCATTTAGTTTCAAGCAATTAATTTTACACCAATCATTGAATGAGTCAATATGTAATCAATGAATAAGGCAGTAATGGTAATTTTTGATTAGGTATAGAATCTTATTATCATCCGCAAAACCCCAAGAGCACGTATGAGAAAATATACTTATAATGTCGTTACTAATGCACTGAGCAACTGCAATATTCAATATTATTATATTTATCGCACGAATAAGTTTTCCAACATCTACTAGTCTGTTTATCAATGTGCAATGTGCATTTACAGCCAGTTGAATCTAAAGACCTGCACCGGTACTAGACGAGAGATGCAGCAGATCGAATGCATTCCAAATGCAATCTATTCTAAAAGCTAAACACGTATTGTTTACGACTTGCTGAGAAACGAGGGTAATAAAGGAGAACTCGTGTTTTCACGATGATCGTTCGCTTCCTGTGCACTAAGGAGGGCGTTAGTTAAGTGAATGGATTCGATTAAAATTTCTTTATGGTCGCAAGCGTTGCACATTCTCTCAAAATCGCCCTGTTGAAAGACTATTATGCAGAATTGAAACGTTGCTTAAAATGGCTTTAGCTTTTGTTACCAGATCTGAAAATCCAGGTGCTTCTCAACGTACATGTACCTCATTTTCTACTTCATTGCTTCACAAAATTCTCTAATAAGGAATTTCATTGAAGGAAAAGATAATGCTAATAAATCTAAACGAAAATATAGACATAGGTTCAAAAATTGATAACAACAGTTACAAGACATACTAGAGGTATAATTGGTAAAAGTAATAATAGGTAACAAGAAATATTCCAATTAAAAATAGATAAAAAGATTTATGAGACATAATAAGATTTATTCAAATAAAAATTGATAACAAGGGTTATAAGAGATAGCAGAGTTATAAAAGATAATGGTAATAAGAAGTAACCACAGTTATTCCAATAAAAATAGATAACAAGAGTTGTTGCATCCGAAACTGTCTTCGAATAGGCCACTTGCATGGATTTCATAACGACTTGGAAAAAATCGTTTGGTTGGATTTTTTTACTCAGATTACGAAAATGTTAGTAAAAATTTATAGAAATGTATAGTTTTTTTTTTTTTTTAAATAAATATATCCATTATTTGAGCTCGTGACGTCACTACATGAATAATGTCCCGTCTCCGATTATGTTCCCTTAATTTTGTAAAATTCCAAACTGATTAATTTTTTTTTATATGGCAACACTTTGATTTCCGGCGAATTTTTAAATTTGCGTTTAACGTTCACTAGATTTATTGTTTGTTCTATGCGAACTTATCCTTTGGTTTGATTTTTTGATAAAGATGACGGTGTTTTTACAGATGTTACGAAGAGAACCCCGTACAATTTATTGCTATTCGTGTGGAAAACGTTATTTTTCTAAATGATTTTCGGCTATGTAATTATCATTTTTTCGCACCCATAAAATTATGTTCCGTCTTTCCGGTTTATAAAAAATGGTCTGATTTTTTGGATTGAAATTTTAAAAAAATCGCCAGGGTTTCAAATATACGATTAAAAAAAAAACAGAATGTCTTAGAATATTTGCCTAAACCGGAAAAAAAACAAGAATGTGAAGCAAGTGACCTATTACAGCTTCAAATGGAATAGGTAAAATGGACCGTAAATTATACGAAACGAACTATGTATGTTTGTTTGAAATTGGAGGATTATGCATGTATGGCAAGACTATGGACTACGAAGGAAGTATGGGAAAACCAAACACTCACCACTGAAAAGCCGAACACAACAAATGAAAACTAATGACACCAACCAGTTCCTTCGAATGTCACAAGTCTTCTCACACAATGGTTGTTATTTTTCCCTTTTTCAAAATGCTTTCTTCAGCAAGGTGACATGGTTAGGGAGGGTAGGTACTGGATAAATGACATTCCGGTAAGAACTATGCTTATTATCATTTCAAACCAAACAAGAGTTATTCCAATAAAAATTGATAACATGATTTACAAGAGATAAAAGAGTTATAAGAGATAATATTAATAAGAGGTAAAAAGAGTTATAAAAAAAGATAACAAGAATAATTATTAGAGACTAGGGTTATTAAATTAAAAATTAATGGAAAAACGTGTTGCGTGTGATATAATAAATGTCCTTTTTTGAAAATTTTACAAATCCGCCAACGACCTATGGTATAACTTTATTATACTAAAAAAAATTTTTTCTGGAAATTTAAAACAAATGTTTACTAGATAAAAGAGCAATCTTTCGAAACCAATTTATATTTTTTTGTGGAAAAGAGTCAATACTTCTAAACGCTGATTTAAAAATGACATATTTCTGGTGCTCTCTGGTTATACGCTCTTAAAATAAATAGTTAGCAACAATTTTAAAAAAAACATGTACATTTAGGCAAATGAAGACAATATTAGCGAAACTCAATCGAAAATCTGAAAACAGAAAAATTAGAAAACTATACGGTCATATCTGGGACTGGAACCAAGAACCTTCGCCTGCTGGGCGTAACTCTACCAACTGATCTAATGTGTCTCTATCATATTTAACTGTGTCATTCTTGATCTAAGAACTATCAACATTATCTACATTTTCTTAAGGCTTATTTGTACTAATCATAGGGCGTTTTAACCCATCATATCTCGAGCATATTATTATTCTGTCCGGAGGTTAGAAAATTGCCGCTTTGCAATAATGTTACGCGTTCCCTTGGATTGGAGACAAAAGAAGTCAAGAAGCAAGCTCAACATACAACTGATAGCAGACTGTCCAGAGGGTTCGGAAAAACGGGCTATTCATATCTGATCATCAAACATGGATAAAGCGATTTCAAACAAAGGTTTCGACTCTGAATCATGACATATCACCAGGGTGATACTGAGAGTCTCTATCACTCTAAATATCACCTTTGAGATATGAAAAAGTTTGTTTGAAACTCTTTAATTATAAACTGATAGAACTTTAGAAGAAGAAAACCCTTTTTTGTTCATGATAATAGATTTTTTTAAATTACTCACCGCTAGATTGCATTAAAAATTAATTGCATCACCGGGAGAATTTTGTAAACAGAACTTACGGTCGCCTATGGCACCTGTAATCAATTTTCAAAATTCATTAATTGGAAAAGAAAATTAAATTTGCTCAGCAAAGTGTCGCAGCCATTGGAGAATTAAAAATGTATTTTTTTTAATTAAGTCTTCCGAAAGGAGAAGATTAAAGGGAGTAGGTTTGTAAATACAGTCAGCTTTATTAATACATTAATTGTAATTCTTTCAGAAACTTGGCGACACCCAACTCAAAATTATTCATATAAGACGTGACAGTCTTTGTAAAACTTGTTCTATCTCCTTTTCTATTATTGTCAGATATATTATATAAACAGATTTAGTAATAGAGAATACCAACCTTTCTTTTTGCATTTAAAAGTTTATAATAGACCTATGGAAATGCGATTAAGTACTTTTATAAATTAACTGATTATTTCTTTTGACTATGACAATACCGTTGTCCTGGCAACATTGGTCACGTGACCGGTTCAGTTCCAGCGAACGCCGTTCCGACAGGCGCAACTTACTTCATTCTAGTTACGGCGCTCTGCTCGAGAACACGCGACAAAATCCTAAATTAAAAATCACATTTCCATTTTTTTCCTACCGCGATCTCTAAAATGTAAATGTTGTCTGTCAAGACTAAATAAATTATTAAACGTGTGCGAACTCTTTCATTACTTCTCAGAATGCAAGATCCTTCCTCGGAGTCCAGTAGGTATCCTCGACACTACAAAGGGAGACCTGATGTAAGGTTCGCCACAGACTTTCCCGTATAATTTACAATAAATCTATAAAGTCGAACGGTTCACCCTAATGAGGTTTGCCATTTTTTTTTTTAAATAATTTTTGTTGCTCATTCTTTGATACAGCGGAAGCAATACTTGGTGGTATTGACTATTGACAAGTTTTGTTAATTTTATGAAATTTCTGCATCATATTAAAAGCCTATTCCTACCGTATACAAAAAGTTGTGTCCATAGTTTTTATTAGGGGACTAGCGAGTTCCCGGCATGCGTAATTTTTTTTTACGTTAGCTCCACACAGGAGGCCCTGAGGAAAATAATTTACCTCAGGGCCTATGTCATCTTAGGGAATGCTATGTGGAGGGTTTTTATTAAGGAAGGGACGGTTAGGCAGTTCTGGGAAGGAAAAAGATATAAGGGGTGGGTAGGAATATGAGAGTCAGTGTGTCCAGGAATGGCGAATGTATGAATCCACCCCTCCACCCGCTGTGCAAGGCAATGGGTCGAGAGAGCTCGGCTGGAAAGGTCAAAAGGCTTCCTTTAACCAGTCTCTCTCGATTCGGCCTGCCACGCAGCAGGCGGGGAGACGCATCTGCTGATAAGACCTGGATAAACCTCACTCCACGAACCCGTGCACCCCTACTAAGTCACCAAACGTAGTGAACCACTTGGGGTGACTTTTGGCAGAGGTGTTGGTCACGCCCGCCTCCCACGTATAAAGAAATTGTTTCTCCCTGCTTGTATTTTCCCATTCCCCTTCCCCTTCCCGTTCTCCTTCCGCCTCCCCTTCCCCTCCGTGCGTTCCCGCTTCACCTTCATCTCCTTCCTTCTCCCCTCTCCCGCAAACTCCCTTCCGAGATCCCCTACCCTCTCCCGCTTTCAATATATTCAGTCCCGGTACATTCAGATTTTCATACAGCTCGCGTGCCACCTATTGCAATTTTCTTTACAAATTTTCTATTACAAACATTCATTTTTGTATATCATAAAAACAATTAATCAAATTTGGTACCTAACATAGATATAATATTTGATTAGATTCCAAGTATTCGATTTTGGCTAGTACCATAGATGAGTACTTCAAATAAATTCATTATTTTAAAGAGTTTCGAAAATTGAATTTTGATTTAACATTCCTTTTTTTATTGAAAAATGTCATTCTCAAACTGTGACATTTTTGACAGTTTTGTAAGCGTTTTTGTAATGATTAAAAAACTTTTCAGATGTATTGTCATGTGGTTGTAATAATACAAAAACCTTCGCGAACCCTTGCTTAATATAGAAATACATAGACATCTCATATACCGACTCATATATACATATGTATACCTACAAGCAAGCAAGCATATTTTGATTTTAATATGTATAGATTATTCGTGTTTTTCTGGTAATGAAGGTGACTGTACTTTATTTTAAATTTAATGGAATATGCATCGAAACTAAAAAGATAAAATATGTCACAAAAGGGTCTTTCATTGCTATTAATTAAAATTTTGGGGGCGAAAAATAATAAACAATGTCTGAATGTTTTGAGCAATTTTGGTTTCAATTTGGTCTACATTGTTCCGGAAAATTCTTGTGATTGTTTCGTAAATTACAGAAAATAGGTTTGTGGAGATATTTACTTGTACAATTTTAGAAGATACATCTTTTTGGATCAACATTGATGAAGTCCCAAGTAACGCTGAAGATTTAATAATTCGTCATACGTAGGTCCGAGTGGTTAAGTGATTCATTTGTTGATCATTCTATCGATTTCCTTGTTATAATTTAAAATTTTATGCAGTATAACGACGAATTTTTGGATAGCGAAAATGGTTACCGCCGTCGCGGGAACCATTTATTGGATAAAAAATATCCCTGTCATAGATCACTCCACGTGGTTCGCTACGTTTGGTGACTTAGCAGGGGTGCCCAGGTTCATGGGGAGAGATTTGTCTTGGCAGCCAATGAGTTTGCCCACCTTCTGTATGGCGGGCCGGATCGAGAGAATTAGTTGAGGGAGACCTAACCTAGACCTCTCTAGCTGGCCTCTCTCGGCTTGCACCGCATTTTGATGGATGGATTCATATGTCCCCCACTCTTAGACACATTGACCCCCAGATTCCTAACCACCCCTCTTACCTTTTTCCTTCCCAGAACTTCCTTCCATTCATTTCCTTAAAAAGACCTTCCACACAGCATTCCCAAAGACGACATAGGTCCTAAGGATTTTTTTTCAGAGCCTCCTGTGTGGAACTAATGTAAAAAAAAAGTTTTGCTGGAGGAACGAGAAAACATATGTTAGACGGAGATGTATTTAGTTGCCTCAACAATACATTGTTCTTTCAATATACACGGTGTCCGGAAATTCGTACTACAAGCGGTAAAGGATGGCCTCCGTGGTCCCGTGGTAACCCTCTTGACTCACAATCCGAATAAATTTTATTTGATTATTTTTGTGGTACTTATATCACAATTAATTCATTTAAAATAATTTATAGAAATTTGCGGCACGTTCCAGAGTGGAAGATACTCTCAGTATTGCCCTGGTGTAAGACCACCATTCAGAATTGAAAAGTTGCTTGAAATGGCTTTAGCCGTGTTTGGTGACCCAGGTACTTCCCCACCTTCCTCTTCCCCATCTTTTTCCTCTTCCCTTTCTCCTTCCCCTCCCCACTACCTTCAGCCTCACAACATATCCCAATTGGGGATGCCATAGTCTATTGGCTCCAGACGGGAGCAGTTGGTGAATCTTGTGCTCATTTTGAAAAAAAAGTCAAGCACATTTGGAGTCGATTTGAAAAAAAAAAGTTTTTTTATTTGAACTTTCGTTTTCGAGTAAATCAGGTCCGAAGGAGATTTTTTTTTTTGCCAAATTTGAATAAAATCTTTTTGTAAATGCGTTGAAAGGTATAATAACAATAATAATAATAGTTTTTATTCAGACAGTAAATTACATTAAATTATTTATAAAATTTATAACACTTATCATGCATCGACTCCCTATGTCCCTATCTGTATGTATCATTAGCTACTCTTGTCCATGTACCACCTGCTATGGCTTTGATGTCGTTAACCCACCATCTAAATGGTCTACCTCGTTTTCTCTTCTTGTCACTTGTGAACCAATTCATGACTAATTTTGACCATTTTTCATTTCCTCTGATTGTTAGGCCTAACCACTACCACTTTAGCTTTTTTATTGTTTTTATGACATCTTTTGTTCTTGAATTTAATTTTTATTCTATCGGACCGTCTTTTCCGTATCATACTTCTTTCCATGGAGTTTTGGCAAGTTTCGAGTTTCTTATTAAAGTTCGTGTCGAAAGGTAAACCGGATCAAATGTTTTTTTGACTCTTTAGTTACATAAAAAAATTAAAAAGGTTAAATTAGTATAAAAATCGAAATTCTCAGATCGATAAAAAAAAGTATTTTTGGGTTCTCTACATGATGTCGATTCTCTAGTTTTCCGCTGGTGCTACAAAGTTCCGGACACCTTGTATTATTTTGTGTTAATCGTCAATTATCAAATAATTGTATTTATCTGACAATCAGTTAATTCTGTCTGCGGCTGTCATATGCTGTTATCTACCTGAACATCTGATGCCAGCCACAATTTCAGCAACACACTGTTGTTCACGTTTCGTTTGAAATTTGACGAAAACAACAGGTAGATCCATTAAATGGACGAGCAATTTCATTTTTCATTTCGCTGATACATATTTAAATGATGGTGGTGATATAATCGTTTGACTGTAAATTTTGAAGTTATAAATAAATAAAAAATAAATATATATATATTAGAAATAAAAATGTCGACTGATGAGTATGATGACATTTGCAAAAAGATGGATGCAAGAAAACCAATTATTATACAGTTACAAATAAAATGTCGATCGAATCTTTTTCTGATTTTTCTGCTTCAGATTTTCGATTGAGTTTCGCTAACATTCTTTTCATTTATTAAATTTAGCAAAGTTCAGGAGACTATCGCTAAATATGTCCGGAATATTGTCACTGTGGAGGATGTTATGTAACATAGTCGATACATTATTTCTGATTTTAATCGGTTGGATATAAACATAATTTGGAAAATTAAAAAAACTGTTAATACACACCCTCAAAGTATAAAAGCTAACGATAATGATATTATTAAAATACTCAAATTTAACACTGCTTTCGGATAAATAAACTACAAATACCCCATTAAGCTCTAAAATTAACTTCCTATAACAATAAATAAAATGGATAATGCAAAGATTAAAAAATAAAAAACAAATCAAAACCTGGCTTAACGAAATCAAAGAACAGGAACTATATTATGGCATTTTGAAAAAAAGGTCATAGAATCTGAAATTAATAGTATTTATGTAAATAAAAATTCAAGTTCGGTTACCAGAAGAAATAATCTGCCCATGATGAAATATTAACAGAACTTGAACATTAGCCTCGAAATTTGATGAACTGTTCAAATTCTGTCATAACCCGTCTTAACTCCATTTTTTGTTATTTAAATTAAATAAGTGAAAAGTGGTCAATATTAGTCATGAATTGGTTCACAAGTGACAAGAAAAGAAAACGAGGTAGACCATTTAGACGGTGGGTTGATGACATCAAAGCCATAGCAGGTGGTACATGGACAAGAGTAGCTAATGATGGAGAGAAACGGCGACAGTTGGAGGAGGCCTTAATCAACTAGTGACATACAGATAGGGAGTCGATGCATGATAATTGTTATAAAAATTATAAATAATGTAATATAATTTACTGTCTGAATAAAGGCTATTATTATTATTATAAACTAGCTTTTGCCCCCGGCTTCGCTCGCATATTTGTCCCCCCCCCCCCTCCCTCCCACTCTCCCCCCGCACAACCCCTCTCCCTCCACCAATCAATCAACAATCAAATACGCTTTTCATTTTGCATTCATAATATTAGTAGGTATAGCTTTTGGCTTAGGTCAAAATGTAGATTAGTACCTATTTTATATTTGTATCTACACTAAATATTCATATTAAAATACTCATATTTGAATTTTCGCTATCAAAGAAATCTCCATAGTAACCTAAACAAATAACAAAATGACAGCCCACGTTTATTTAACATTTACTGAGCAACACGCTTTGCCAATAAACGTATAATAAATAATTTCATAACGCCACAACTTATTCATAACGCCAGAGCTTACCAATATATTACTGCCTATGTTACTCGCAAATAATGTAGCTTTCGATTAGTGAGCGAATTTTTATATTCCATTCGGTATTTATTGCTAAAAGAGTAAGACACATCCTTCCTTACAAACTTTCGCATTTATAGATAATATTAGTAAGATGAAATGCTTGTATGTATATACACGATTTCAAACAATAATACATTTAAATTTAGTCAACCTAGCTGGGAAATTTGCAAACAAAACATATTAGATTCCCCATTTAGCTACCAGGAAAACATAAAACAAAAGATTTCACCTCACCATTTCTTTGGTCAAACTAATTTGTTTAGCAAAACCAACAGTGGGCCGAAAACTATTTCTTATTAATGTTACCGCAGCGGATTTAACTTGTTTGGAAACTGGAAACAATAGCGGGTTAACTGCTAACAATACAATACATTACATAACAGAATAATACTGTTAAGATGTGAGGGATGTTTGAACAATAGAGGGCCTTTTGTCAAGCCTTTAGGTACGCCCACCAAACTAAACTTAGCATAAAGGTCACTCGAAAAAACATTCAGAAACAGCAATTAATCAACAATTGCTTTGAATTAATATAAATTAATTTAGTATTGTAGTTTTGTTGAAACGAAAAGTTGCGAATTCATGCATATTTTGTTTATTTAATCGTCGAATCATTTAGTACTCGTATTGTATTTTCAATAATTTCATATTACATTAATGGACTAATGGCTATTAAAAAAATATTTATTTATTTATATTATTGCTTACATGGGCTTTTACAAACTTAATATTTTTTTGGAATGCTAATCATGAAGTAAAATAAGCTACATATTTAAACTACATAGAACTTACGCAGAAGAATAGTAATATGTTAACGTTGATTATTAATATTGAGGTATGTTAATATTCATTAATAACACGTACGAAGAATTAGGTGATCAAGACAATTTGTTTGTAACATCAGATGCGAAAATATGTAAATACCTAACAACCAATTCAAAAAACACTATTATTATGCACCAAAATATTAGGTCAATTAATAAAAACTTTAATGAACTCCAGATTCAGCTTAACCACCTAAATATAGACTTTGATGTTATTATTCTTACAGAATGTTGGTTGACAAATATTTACACTCCAAAATTCATAAATCACTACTCTTCCTTCAACTCGTCAAAACATGATAGTCGGAACAATGGAGTTGTGGTATACACAAAAAATTACCTAAACTCAGTTGTAACTGAAATAAACATTATTGACGCGAGCTGTATGCAAATAATGTATAATAATGATTTGTGCATTCTAGCAATATACCGCTCTCCATCTATTCGCAATATAACATCATTTCTTAACTGTCTAAATAGCATACTCTCTAGTCTTTCCTACACTAAAAACTTAATAATTATGGGAGATTTAAATATCAACATACTTCCAGACAACCCTCACCATCAATGTCACGACTACCTGAACATGTTAGAGTTTCATGGATTAATTAGTATTATCAATACACCAACAAGAATAGCTAATGAATCAACATCATGCATTGATCACGTAATGGTCAAAACTAATAAACAAAACAAAAGCATCGTTTACAAATCAACAATTACAGACCATTACACAACAATATTCACATTGCAATCCGACACCACAATAAACAGAAGAGATCAGTCAATTCTATACAATAATATTAATTTTGATAATTTAAAAAACATAATTAAAAATAAATCTTGGCAAGAGCTTTTACAAATACAAAACTCAGATGATGCATGGAATTATTTTGATGACTTTTTGAAAAATTAATTAATTAATAATACCACAATTTTAACAAAAAAAAATCCTAACAAAATTAAACCCTTGAAATCATGGATAAACTTTTCAATTATCAACTGCATTCGTAGAAGAAACGCACTACACAAAAAAGTTAAAGAAAATCCTTACGAAATAATATCACTAAATGTCTACAAAAGATATAGAAATACATGCAGTGAAGTTATTAGAAAGGCAAAAGAAATCTACTATAGAGACAAAATCCAAGAAAGTAATTAATAACGATCCCAAAAAAATATGGCAAATTCTAAGAGAAGCCACAAATACACAAAACACCAGAGACAAACAGAACATAAGTAAACTTTGTATTGACGGAAAAATTATTGACACCTCAAAAAACCCAAAGCTCGTAGCGGATTACATCAATAACTTTTTTACAAATATTGGCTCAAATCTTGCTTCTCGTTTACCAAATTGTGGGAATGCTCTACCTGCTGAAGCAGAATTTCAATTTCTCAAAAGAAGATTCAAATTTCAAACTATCTCAGGGGAGGAGATTCTAAAAATAATTAATTACTTAAAAAACACTTCTTCTGCCGGGATTGATGGAATAACCACTAAGATCTTGAAAACGCTGTCTATGGAAATTACATTGCCTCTAGAACACCTAATTAACCTTAGTATCAGTCAAGGACACTTCCCCTCAAACCTGAAACATGGCATGGTTATCCCTATACATAAAACAGGTAACAAGACAGACATAAACAATTACAGACCAATAACTCTACTGACCAGTCTATCTAAAGTATTTGAAAAAATTGTCAATGCTCAGTTGGTTAAATTTCTTGCTAGCCATAAACTATTATCAGAAAACCAATACGGGTCTCAAGAAAACATGAGTACCGCAGACGCTATTGCCGCTGTAACTAACTTCATTGTCCAAAACCTCGATAAAAGCAAAAAATGTATTTCAATCTTTCTAGACCTTTCCAAAGCCTTTGATACAATATCACACAGTAAATTAATAAACAAACTTATAAAAATCGGTATTACAGGTAACGAACTTAACTTTTTTAAAAGCTACCTTAACAATCGTAAGCAACAAGTTAAAGTAAATAAAACACTTAGCGATCAGTCCTCCTCTAACTATGGGATTCCTCAGGGTAGCATATTAGGACCGTCTCTGTTCCTTTTATATATCAACGACTTACGTAACATTAATATTCAGGGGAAAATAGTTAGTTTTGCCGATGACACTGTTTTACTGTTTGAATCTGACACTTGGTTAGCTGTATACAAAAAAGCTGAAACGGGTATAAACATTGTAAAAACGTGGTTAGATACAAATACGCTCACATTGAATACCGAAAAAACTAAATATGTCACATCAAGCATAAATATAACAGGTCAACCTCATGATGATGCCTCTATTAGAATACACACATGTTTAAATTCCGATGAATCTTGTCAGTGTCCCTACATTGAGCGCACTACACAGATGAAGTACCTCGACCTCACAATTGATCCATATCTCAAATGGAATATTCACACTCAAATAATTGCAAACAAAATAAGAAAAACCATGCACTTTTTCAGAACAATACGAAACTTTCTCGACTTACAATACTTGAAAATGATTTATTTTGCAGTCTGTCAATCCATTATTGAGTATGGTATCATAGCATGGGGAGGCGGTACTGCATCAGCACTAGACCCAATCATAAAGGCACAGAAAACTATTATAAAAATAATTCTTAGACTACCTCTACTTACAGACTCGAACTTAATCTTCAAGATTATGAATGTGTTTGACGTTCGGCAGATATATGCAAAAACAATTCTCACTCATCTATACACAAATATGCATAAATTCTATGAAAAAAGATTAAATACTCGCTGTACTCGTAACAATTACAAAGATCTACTACAAATTCCCATAACTCATACTACTTTTGGTCAACGAAGTTTCATATACCTTGCAACAAGACTTTACAACATTCTTCCAATTAGTATAAAAAATGTGATACACAAATTTTTTTTTAAAAAAAACATAAAAATTTGGATAAAAAATAATGATAGAGCCTTTACCGGTGCACTTACCCAAATTCGAAATTAGTAATGAACCAATCCTGCTATTATTGTACCAATGTTATTTTTATTAATGCAACCTATCTATTGTGTGATTATAATAAGTGTACGTATGTTTCACAGTATTATAAATTGATGTAAAATTACTGCCTCAACACAGGCAAAGCCTAGTGAGGCAGGCTACGTGATACCTAAATTTATAATTATAAATCTCTATTATTTAAGTACCTACTGTTTATATGCAAATTTTTATTTTCTTTTATTTACTTTTGTACTTAAGCAACACTTAAACTATTATAAGATGTACTTCTTTTTTTGTAGTTATAAATCTTAAAATTTTTGTTCAAATAAGATTATAATTATTATTATAGCTTTCTTATAGCTATATCCCGTGCAGTTAAACACATCTTTCTGGTAAAAGTTAGTTAAACACAACTACCAATAAAGTATTGCCACCTGCGTGAAATCTAGGTACAAGCGAGTCTCCGGTACATCAGTTGGTTATAAGCTTGGTTTGAGGGGAATGTGGAGCTTAGCACAGTTTGGAACATAATTCGTATACAGGCCAAAAGCCTAGATGTTAAGAATTTAATAGAGGAACTTGTCTTTATTTTCTTTGAAAAACAAATCTACTGTCTACATGAGTAGTACATCTATGCTCTCTACCGTCATCTTCGTCGAGAAATCTCTTTGCGCCGGGAAATCTGATTATTTTTTTATAAAGTTCCCCACTTCAATAAGCATGGTGTTATATGCGAGTACACTATTTTAATGTGTATAATTTTGCTAGACCCAGTGCACTATTAAGATGAAGCCATACTAAATAATACAAAATCATACAAAATCGTATGTTTTTGTTTTGAAAAGTTGACCGCTTAGAAGTATTATAGATGCTTCAATTAAATACTGCGTGTACAACATACCTTGGCCCTTAAAAATATTGGTCATTTTTTTTAATGAATCTTTTAACAAGCTTAGAAAAAAATAAAGTATTAGGTCTATAAAAAACATTTTCAACTGAAAACTCTCCTACTTAGAAACACTTTTTCGGATATGGTTTTATTGCATAATGTGGCAAATTCAGTTTCTTATATAATTATCGCGAAAAAAAAATATATTTATGCCCGAACCTCACAAAATAAAATATGCATTTTCGCGTTGGTATTTTTGACATCACGGCGACAATACGGCAGTCGACGAAGTTTTATATCAAAGTGAACCGTATACCGTCCACCGAAGAACGACTGGCAGCCGCCCCATTCTTCCGTCATTAATCCTCCGAACGGAGCGGAGAAACAACGTGTTGGGGTCCGCGCTGCTTGTTTTCGTGATATCAATTTAAAAATTCCGTTTTATTACAATAAACAATTCATAAAAAAATAATTAATGTTTTTTACAGGCCTTTACGAAATCAACATGTAAAAAAAAATTCTCAAATATCTTTTCCAACCTTTCCAAAAGCTTTTTCTCAAGTATTTTTAAACTCCTCCCATAAAAGGGCGTGAATTTCGATTTCATTTTTTCCTGTACTAGTGGATCGCCTTAACGATTTTATCCGTTGAAAATAAACCGTCATGACGTTGAAGTTTTTAAAATACCATATCAGACTATTTTTGATTTATTTATCAATTAATAACATCGTCTTCTTCATCGCGCGATGAATATCGTCTCTACTTGTAAAATTGGGCAATGTACGTAAATTTCGGTGAGAAGTATTCAAATATTATTTACGTAAAAGTTAGATTTGCCATATGACTGCCAGCGCCTCGGCGTCTAAAATAGGAACTAATCTGTGATTTAGAAAAGCTTGAGCGGTAGATTTAGCCCGCTTAGATTCGAGGAATGTTGTACATAGCAAGCATACGGTCTGGCTGAAATATCAGGCCTATGCGTGGTAAGAGAGATTTTATTATCGAATTGGTATGAACGTTATTGTATGCGTGAACTTACCGTCCTGTTAACGATGTACCTATATTTAATTCTGAAGGACTTTAATAAATGCAGAGTAATTAGAAAACAAGGCGTAATTAACTAACTGTGACTACGACCGATCAGTTGCTGAGTTGGCGACGCGTCGGGTTCACTCAAGCGTCGCGTCGCGTAGTGATTCCAATTAACTAGCTTAGTCCTCTATCAAGAAACAAGTTACATTTCCGCTCAGTGTGATGGTAGTAGGAGATTTTCAAATTTGGTCGTGTTATTTTTATCCTCAGAATATTAAATTTGCCTGTCTTTTAAAATTAAAAAAAAAAATAAACCAAAAAATTATTATATTTAGCTTCTTGGCTTTGAAGTCTTTCTAGTTGAAGCCATAGAAATTTATTCCCATGAATTAAACCTTGCTCCGTTATTTCGAAAAACGGCATTATATGATGTACTTCCACAAACCACCCTTAAAAATGCTGCCACAGGCGTAAAAAAAATTTCATAACCATACTCCCTATCCCTACCTTAAAAGATGTATATTAATATGCCCAAAATTATCCCACCAAGCTTACTTATAATTAAGGCATTGTAAAGGTTAGAATTGATTATGGATCTTTGAAAGGTTTAAAAATATATTACGTTTGTCAAATAATGTAAATTGGACATTTTAAAATTTATTAGCACACACGACGATGTGAGCTAACTTAAGATTAATAAACAAATAAATGTATTAAACGCGGGTTAAACAGAAAACAATGTTTCCGACTGTAAAGCGGTACTCAGTGACAGAATTTGCTGAAATTTTTAGCTTTGTTAGATTCAAATTATAAATCTGTAAACGTACAAAGATATTCAGACGATTTATTTTACTTAAAAGATATTATTTAAACACGGAGCAAATAGAGAACTAGCTGCTTTGTGGAATCGAATTTGCCATTGGTGTGGCCAAGTGGAAAATATTTCTAATGTTGAAAATATGTACTAATTAAAGTACAGGAGGTAAAATAATAAATGGGATGTTGTCATAAAGGCCTCACGGGGTGAGGCTAGTGGTTTTTCTTTTTGTAATTTTTTAAAATGTATTTTATTTTACATTAACCCCATGCAGGAGGCCCTGAAGAAAATAATTTCCCTCAAGACCTATGTCATCTTTGAAGATGCTGTGTGGAGGGTCTATTTAAGGAGAGGAAGAAAAAGAAGTCACCACAGAGACTATTCTTTATATTTTATAGAAGATAGATAGATAAATATTGATATTATTAAGTAAATTTATTATCGGACGTTATTAATAGCCTAGCGTCTGTACGGTTGAAAATTATGAAGCCGACATCGATAACATCTCTGCCTTATGAAAAACCATCTTCAAAACTTTGTTAAAAAGCTACTTTTGTAATAAAACCGAATTCAAGCAAGTAGCCAATAATGCCAAAAGATGACGCCACTTACATTAACAGCTAACGTCCGCTGGCAGGCTTAAGTAATATTGGATTTGTAATTTCGTGAATCTCTCCGGGTATGGAGAGATTGATGGTTACATTATTATTATTGTAATTGGCTGTTATTGATAATAAAAAATACCACTAGTCTATATAAACAACAATATTATATTTGACGTCATTGCCTGTCGCAGTTACTCTGTCCCAGTGACTAGCTGTCACTGGATCCGAGGAACCGGCTATTTTTGCAACCAGTTTGGTGAGATAGATTGTATGATTATTATTGTAACTAGTATTGGGAATAATAATACCATGTGAATCCTACCACATATCTACATATTATATATGACGTAATTGCCTGTCCCGGTTACTCTGTCCCAGTGACTAGCCACTGGATCCGAGGAACCGGCTATTTTTGCAACCAGTTTGGTGAGATGGATGGAACGATTATTATTGTAACTAATGTTGTGAATAATAATACAACTTTGTGAATTCTACCACATATCTATATATTATAAATTATATATGACGTAATTGCCTGTCCCGGTTACTCTGTCCCAGTGACTAGACACTGGATCCGAGGAACTGCTACTTTTTTAAACTAGTTCCTATCGCATTTATAAAATGGTTACCAATACTTAAACTGGGTGAAGCCGAACCAAAAGCCGCCCGCTGGGCCTAGCAACAAAAACCGGGGCGGGTTTTTAACTAATTGTAAAGGATTATTGTCCTTACTTTGGACACTACACCTAAAATACACTTATAACGGAATATTTGTTCAGTGTATAAAGTCCTATCCCACAATACGTGAGATCAATCACCGTCTAAAAATCCTGGGAAAAGTTCCCAGCCCACAATAAATCCCACCTACGCGAATTATTCCCTCAGTAAAGTTAGTTTCATGGTTGAACTGAATCTGGAGGCGCGCGTTTGGAAGGAAAACTTTATAGAGGAATTTTAAACATTTGAACTTTTAAGCGTATATAAATTAAAATTGCTACTCATAGCCAAAAAGACCATCCATCTAACTTATTTATTTTATTTTTTATTGGAAATTTTTTTGTACAAAATAAAAACATAACTGAAATCAGAATAATAATTAACTGTGTAATATGTCAAACATTTCATATTCATAATTGTGTATCTATGTTTTTTTTTTTATTTATTTAGCGATGTATTCCCATAAAAAGGTACGTTTGTGTTTATTGGAGCAAGTTGTATATTTATTTAAGAAGATAATTTTTATTCTGTTGTTGTTTTTATTATGTAGCTTTAATTTTTAATAAAAGTTTAAACATTTTTTTTGTTGAAGTTTTTAAGAATATTTTTTAACTCTCCGCAGCCAACTGGGGCAGAAGGTAGATCCCAAAATTACCATCCTTCTTATTTCTTATATCTTCTTAAATACATGAAATATATTTTTAGTATTTTAGGTATTCCTGCGCAAAGTAATACAAATATTTATTTATTTGTTTATTATAAGAATATTGTACATTGTATATGTATTATTTTTGTGTTATTTCAACGAAAAAAAAAGTGAAAAAATCGTTGATTGCAGGAAATTTTTTTTTTTTCAAATACAAGTTATATTATTTCCTGCCCAATAAATGGACAAATAACAAAATAAAAGGGGAATTCTATGGTTTAAATGTCCGTAAGACAAAAAAATGCATGGGGTCATCGGCCGACCCACATGGTTACGGACATTGTGTTTGGCATTTTGGCTTGTCGAAAGTTAAATAATGTTTTGATTTCTCTGAAGCTATTATTAATGCGTCTTATATTTTCTGGCAATGTATTAATTTATTTATTAAATGCATTAAAAAATTGTTTCTTAGGTCAATCTTAAAAAGGTTATTCTTTGTAATTCTTTATTTATAAAATGTCTCAAACTGCTACATAAAGATATTGGTCATCTTTTTTGTTTTTTGTGAATGGTTATATGGGGTGTCCATTTTATATATTGGTCATTAGTAAATTCCAGTATTTTTTTACAGAAAATTATAAAAACGTAAATCAACGTATAATACGTTTTAAGTTATAGTTTTGTGGTAGCCCTGCCACCTCTCAGTGACAGGTATGCCAGTCAGGGCGTATGACATACCTGTCACGTTAAGGGAGCTAATTAATATTTCAGTCTCGTCTCATATCCGCTTTAATTCACCGGATGTGACGAGAGTGATTTATCTACCTGTTTTGTTTACCTGTATTTCAATTAATTTACCTGCCTTCTGAAAATACATAATCAAATAGAGGTATGCTTGGATTTCAAACAGATCAATATTAAGTCTAGTCTTGTTAGTGTACACGGAAGCCAAGTTAGAAGAAGACTAGATACCAACTGTGATTTATTATAGTTGTAAAGTTAGTTGGTCTAGTAGTCCAAAACGCCGAGGGTTCAATTCTTTGCTAAAAGTCCCTATGAGGACGTCAACAACAGAAAATTTTAAACAGTTTGAGGTTCTAAGTACACATAAAATCTATGGCCATAACATTCTGGTTCATCACCTCAAGAAAGGCACAGAGGCAAACACCTCACAAACTCATAAAACCAGAGCCAAATAACAGACATACTAATTAAGTATACTAAAGTGTAACTCTACCATTGGCCAAAGACGCTCTGAATTTTTAGCAGTAAAAGTATTTAAAACTCCCACTTAGTATTAAACAAATTTAAAAAAAAAATAACTTTATTAAGGACATTAAATGTTGGCTTGGAAGAACTTACTAGTACATTAAAAATATAACATAGAAGTTTCTGAAAAACCCTACCCAAATCATGATATTGTACCCTAGAAGTCTCTGGAAACTTATCTAAAGCACAATATAGTCTACATCTATTTGATATATACATTAAGCATTTATATTCTATGAATGTACAAAATTAAAATATAGTAATTAAATAAAAATAAAAAAGATTCGGGGCTCCGTCGAAGCTTGTCGAGTCAAGTATGCCTCTCAGAAGCTGGGCGTACTATGCAGAGCCCGCAGACGCCGTACACATTACAAGTGTGACCTTCAGATAGCCAGTAGAGAGCCTTACCCCTCGACCACCCATTCTCATGTGTGAGAATGTGTTTCAATATCAATTTATTGCGCACATAAAATTTTATCCACCCGACTCTCTCATGTGGAAGCCAAAATTTTGAAACGGTACTGAGATTCACACACCTAGGCTTTCTGATAACAAACGACAATATTACTGCAGAGGAGATCAAGAAACGCATTATTAATTAAAAAAAAAAAAAAAAAAACAAAACCATAAAAAACAAAATAAAATCTAGACTGCTGTCCAGAAACACGAAAATATGAGTGTACAAAACACTTATTAGACCAGTACTCACATGCGCAGCTGAGACTTGGGTACTAAATAAGATGAATGAGCGAGCACTGGACGTTTTTGAAAGGAAAATATTGAGGCGCAGCTTCGGACCGGTTCTAGAAAATGAATTTTGGCGCAGACGTTACAGCAATGAGCTATACACTCTGTTTAAAGAGCTGTCACAAAATTTATAAAACTGGGAAGACTTCGGTGGCTGGGTCAAGTGGAGAAAATAACCGAGCATCAAGCACCAAAGTCCCTGCTGAACGAAGGATCCTGGGAAGTCCAAGATTAAGGTGGAGCGACAACGTCCTCAAAGATATATCTACCGTGGAGCTTCAAATTTGGAGAGAGCTAGCACAAATCGAATAGATGAAGATTCTTGAAGAGTCCAAAACCCACCAGGTTTGTAGAGGCAAGAGATAAAATTTAATACTCAACAATTTAATTATATTCTACTAGAAACTAATATTTGTTTCCATCAATGCTACTTTAAAAAACATTGAATTTCTGCCATTAATTATCCACGTATTCCAAATATTATATAATTCTCCACCCCGGGTACTTAGAAGAGAGTGACAATTAAAAGTATCAAAGCAAATTGGGTTTTGTTGATTTTAGGGAATAAACGATTTCATAATTACCGTGATGACTCACGGTTACGGTACCGTGATGGAAAAAAAGGAAAAAATATACGTTCCTTATTGTTATAAGTTATAATGCTGCAGTGCTATCTTACACATTAAATAATGGTGAGACAAAATATGAGATACAACAAAATAAAGGGAGATCATGTAATTAATGTCACAAGCCGTATACGGAAACTGGCATATATCTTTAGATCATTGCGCAATATACTTAAAAAAATACACTGAGAACAGTATATTTTTCCCTGTGTCAATCAATTTTATCGTACGGTATAATTGTCTAGGGAGGATGCTCGAAAACTGAATTAGATCCATTAATAAAAGCCCAAAAATTTATAAAGTACATTATATACACCCCACGAAAGACCTTTTTAAAGAATTCAAAGTTCTTAATATAAAATCCATATATGTAAAAAATATTACCTCTTATTTTAAATTCAAATTTACAAAAAAAATATATTATAAATTCAAAATACAACACAAGATATTCAAATCAATCGAATTATATTATTCCAACAACAAAAACTTCATTGGCACAGTCCCAGTTTAACTTTCTTGCACCTAAAAATTTTAATAACTTATCAATTGAAATAAAGTCTAAAGCCAAATATCTCACTTTCAGAAAGGCGCTTACTGATCTTCTGATGAGTGACTATGACAGTGTTTACAACTTGTTTCATATACTCAGATAAAGATATAAATTTTCAACATCATTACATACTAATACCATATGTTTACAGGTTTATTTTATTTACATGTTTGTTTTACGCACTTCTTTTTCTCTTTTCTCTTTTCTATTTTTAATTATAACTTTACCAATTTAACCATGTGTTTACACTAGACTACACTCAAAGTTACTATCCTTAGTTAATCACCATGAAACAGGCATTCGCGTAGTATGGTGATTTAATAAATCTTATCTATGGAAATGTCAAATATATGTATTATATAATTAAATAAATAAAATAACTTTTAGTATTCCTTTTTCCTTTGGAGGAAACAGATATATCTTATTACGGCTCTGCCACGGCGACGGGAATTGCGATTCATTTTTTTTTATATATGTGAGGAAGATGTATGATAATTATTGTATATTTCATTTATTTATTTGATGCAATATATTTACATTTTATATGAAACTCAATGATGTTGGCCTCACTGGGTGGTTAACCCGTGCTGAGGCGATTTGGGGGGATGCAGGCATAAGTTCACCGTTTGTCTCATTTTCGACTGTTGAAATATTAACAATCAGCGCATTGACATTTGACAATTTTGAATTTTTGGAATTTATTCAAACTTCAATAATATTGTCTTTTTAACTATATTCCATGCTTTCAAAATTATCGTCACGGCTAGTAGTATTGTAGGGTCCACAGAAACGTCACAGTTCGAATTGTGAGAGAGATGCAAGGAAATTATGAGTTTTTTCCTTTTGAAGGAAACAGACCTACGTAGGTACATTGTGTATTACATCTTTTGAAAGAGCTGCAGCAGTATAGCGCGATTAGGAACGTACGTTAATGGCCTTTTTGCCGTCACGGCATCATAACCGTGAATCTTCAAGGTAATAATAAATCGTTCATTGAATTTCTGTCAGTCCACCCATTCCACTTATAACATAATTCTCCATCCCAAGTATTAAGTACAGGGTGGCCATTAAAAGTATCAAAGCAAAATAGGCTTTGTTGGTTGTAGGTATTGGGTGTCGTATCAATCGGTAAACTTTCCCGACAAAGCGACTTCCCGATCGCGCTTTCTTTGTTTGCTTTGAACAAAAAACAACAAAAACAAAAGACTTTTGCCATTTTCCACAAACAAAATGTTTGCGAATGTTATTTTTAAACACACTTCGAAAGTTAGTCAATTTATTATTCGGCGCCATTGCTTCAAAACTCTTATTTTAGTTGAAATTTGAAGTTCAACAAATATTATCGACTCAATTTTTGTGACGCAAGTTTATTGGAAGTTTTAATGGCTGTACGAATAATAAGGTAAATAATATAAGGTGATTTGACAGTTGGCCACCCGAAATTATAATTTTTTGTACATTTTTGACCAGTATTTTCCGCTAAGCACTTGAATACTGCTTACTAACAACGTATGCAGGGACATTAGAGGTCTAAATTCGTTCTAAAGTAAAGGTAGCTTCGTTCTTTAAAAAAAAATTAGAGCCTTTGCGAGAGCCTTGAAGGAGTAACCATCTGTTACTTATACCAGGGCGGGTAAGTGGTGGATAACCTCCAATGACCAATTTCAAACCCAAAGTTGAATTCAAAAATATCTTTTATAGTAAGTTGGTATTGATATCGATCGAATTTATTTACGGTGTCGATTTTTTAGACAAGAAGTTTTATTCTTGATGCATTTAAATGAAAATGTGTTTTATAATTTTATTAACGTACATTAATTTGGGTGGCAGACAAAGGTACCGCCGCCCCGGAAACCATTTATTGGATAACCAACAATCCTGCTATAGGTCACTCCAAGTGGTTCACTACGGTGACAGGGATGCCCGGGTTTATGGGGTGAGGTTTGTCTAGGTGTTGGTGGTGAATGCATTTGCCGTCTGCTGCGTAGGGGGCCGGATCAGGAGAGACTGGTTAAGAGAGGCCTTTTGACCTCCAGCCGGCCTTTCTCGAAGGGGTGGATTCATACCGATCTCTGGTCACTCAACCACTGACTTGAAATCTTTGACCGGTCAGTGGTTGAGTGGGCAAAGCGCTTGGGTCCCACTCGAGCGTCGCGTGTTCGATTCTTCGGCTGGCTAAGTCCTCCATCACAACACAAGCAACATTTTATGACGACCTCCGTAGTCCAGTGGCTAAGACTCTTGACTTACAATCGGGAGGTCGCGGGTTCGAACCCGGCGTGCGCAAATAAATTTTATTTGGTTAATTTGTGTTATTTCACAATTAATTCATTTAAAATAATATATAGCATATTTTCGGCACGTTCCAGAGTGGAAGATACTATCAGTATCGCCATGGTGTAAGACCACCATTCAGAATTGTAACGTTGCTTGAAAATGGCTTTAGCCGTGTTTGGTGATCAGATTTGAATAGCCAGGTACTTCCCAACCTTCCTCTTCCCCACCTCCTTCCCCTCCCCACTACCTTCAGCCTCACAACATACCCCAATTGGGGATGCCATAGTCTCACTGGCTCCAGACGGGAGCAGTTGAGATTCTTGTGCGGTATTTATTCACTGTAAAAAAAAAAAATCGGCTTTCTGTGGTGGTAGCAGGAGATTTTCAAACATTGTTGGGATATTCGTTACCCGGGAATGTTTGTTTTTCATTAAATAAAAAAAAAACTTCCTTCACTCCTGGACACACCGACCCCCAGATCCTTACGCATCCCTTATACCTTTTTCCTTCCCAGATCTGCCCGCTCCTTACTATCCTTTTTTTCTACATGAGCTCCACATAGGAGGCCACGAGGAAAATGATTTCCCTTGGGGCCTATGTCATCTTTGAAGGAAAGGAGTGTTCTGGGAAGGAAAAGGATTTAAAAGGTGGGTAGGAATCTGAGGTTTGGTGTTTCCTGGTCATCCGCCTTCAAGACCTAGACAAACCTCACCCCATAAGCCCGGGTACCCCTGCTAAGTCACCAAAAAAAGTGATCCACTTCAGGTGACCTATGGCAGAGGCGTTGGTTATCCAATAAAGGTTCCCGGGGCGGCGGTACCCATTCCCGCCTCTTAAATTAGGAATTTCCAAAAAGACCCTCAACACGGTATCCCCTAAGATGACATAGACCCTGAGGGAACTTATTTTACTCAAGGCCTCCTTAACGTATAAATTAGAATTTTGAACAATGGCAAGAAAAATCTTGAAAATTTTTTTTGGTTCATTTTTTTTTGAAAACGGAAGAAGTTTTATTTATTTATTTTATTTTATTATTTTTTTTTTTATTTGTATGCATAAATATTACAATAAGTTAGAAAATGATACTTTGTCTGTCCAACTGGGAAGGATACCCGTTTCAGGACAGCCAAATTGTATATTCAGTTCATAATATTTTTAACATGTGAATGGTTTCTTTCAAGATATCATAGGATATAATATTTAATAATATTTGGCTAATTTATATAGCGCCGTTTTCGTGAAAAATCACCTCAAGGGCGCTGTACAAATAAATACATAAAAAATAATATTACTGGCTTACAACTAAGATTTACAATTATAACTAGTGATTTACATCTAAGTCTTATTGCTAGTGACCTATGACTAAGACATATAAAAGCTGACCTAAAACTGAGCTCAATGACATATATATTTACAATATGACTTAAAGTTAGAGATTTATAACTAACATATTTATTTACATTTAAAAATACTTGAAAACATCTTATAAATATCATACATTCGCCAGAATCACTCCACAGCGCTAGAAGAAGAAGGAAGTTTTTACATAATACATATTACTATTTAAGGACATGGATGCAAAATTTATCGGATTTACGAAAATGTATGGATATCTTAAATAAATTAATGAAATTAATCGCCGATCTTTACCGCATTATGATGACTCATCGCACAACATTAACCGGATTGAGGTGTTAGATTACCACTGACAGACCATTGGTAGGTAGATCAATAGCATTTTGAGTTTTTCGTTAGTAGTTGTAGGGAATAGCAAATAAAATAGTATATATTCGTGGACATCAACAATTATTAGAGTATAATTAAATTACAAAGTTTAAATTTAATGACGAATTTATGGAAATGAGTATTTGAAAAAATGAGTTTTAAGTTTGGATCTAAATTCCGCTGGGTTGGTTATGCATCTCAATTCCATGGGAAGTTTATTCCAAGCCTCAGGACCGGATACTCCAAACGCGCGATCACCAAAATTAGTGTTCGGATTTCGCTTGGGTTCTTTCAATCTTCCAATTGCAGACGATGTCGCTGATCTAAGAGATGACTGCCTTAGACCTATATTTTCCGGAATGCATAGTTCAGAGATATAGGGTGGAGCCATTTCATTGATAGCTTTAAACACCATCCAGCATAACTTATACTGGATCCTTTCAGGACACTTCAACCAGTGAAGATTTCGGAGGTGTTCCGAAATGTGCGAAAACTTGGGTACCCCTGTGATTAGTCGTGCTGCGGCGTTGAATACTGATTGTAGTTTATCAGTTTGACATTTAGGAAGACTTGCATAGATACCATTGCAGTAATCAAGACGCGATACTATATATGAATTCACAAGAAGCTTAGTTGCTTCTGTCGAAAGGTTCCTACGAACTGCCTTAAGTTGTCTTAAGTAGAAGAACCCTGTGCTAACGGTCCTATTCACCTGACTTTTCAATGACAGGTCTGAATCCAGATAAACTCCCAGAAGTTTGACGGTTGTTTTCGCAATTACGTCATTGCCGGAAATGGCAATTGGTGAGTTGTCTATTAGATGTTGACGTCTATTTGTAGCTGCCCACAGAAATTCGGTCTTTGATGGATTAAGCTTCAGTTTGTTTGAGGACATCCAGAGACTAATTGCTTCTAGACACTCAACTGTGCGAATTTTGAGGCCGGTGATCTCATTTGGTGTGCAGTAAAAGTAGACTTGCTGATCGTCGGCATAACAGTGAGAAAGGAGACCAAATGACTCGATAATTCTTGCGACATCATTTGTGAAGAGGATAAAGAGAAGTGGGCCCAGAACGGATCCCTGAGGTACCCCTGAAGAGAGTTTTGTGAAGTTGGATTGTTTATTTCCCACCTTCACTGCTTGTGAGCGATCCGTTAGATAGGATTGTAGCCAATTTTTTACGTTAGAGTGTAAACCAAATGTTAATTCTAGTCTCTTAATGAGAAAGTCGTGGTCAATGGTGTCAAATGCAGCGCTCATATCTAAAAGTGAAAGAAGTGCTAACTTACCTGACTCTATGGCAAGGGTAATATCTGATAGGACACGAAGTAACCCGGTTTCTGTTGAGTGGAATCTTCTATAAGCGGACTGATGATCGGTAATTAATTTATTGTGGTTAAGGTGGGAGGTTATTTGAGAAGCAGCAATTTTTTCGAGTAGTTTTGCTAAGAAAGGCAGATTTGACACTGGTCGATAATTACCCAAGTTGTCAGCATCAAACTGTGGTTTTTTTATAATTGGGGTAACTACTGCATGCTTAAGTGCTTCCGGGAAGTCACCTGTGCTTAGAGACTTATTAAACACGTGAACCAAGTAGGGGGCCAACACGTTGCAACATTTCTTGAGAAGCCACGTTGGGATAGGGTCGAGAACACATTGTTTATTTGGCGAACTTAGAATTAACTTTCCTACTTCTTCTAGCGTTGTAGGTTTGAAGGATGACAGTGTCCCTTTGGAATTGGCTGTAAATATCGGCGGTGGAGCAGAAGATGTAGAGGCGCGTATAGATTCTATTTTTTCACAGAAAAACTTAGAAAAGGCCTGCGGAGTAATGTCTGTAGAGGTTTGTACGGTGTTATTAGCGATGATGGTTTTAACGGAGTTCCAGAGACATCGTGGATTTTTCCGCTCAGAGTCAATTTTATTAATCCAGTATTCTGACCTCTTTGTGCGTATTATTCTTCTGTACTCTATTTGAGCATTAATCCACTCGTCTCGTGGAGTAACGTCGGGGTTTCTTCGGTGTGACCTCTCTAGTTTCCGCATTATCCTCTTCTGACTCCGACACTCCTCATCGAACCAGCCATCAGATTTTCGGACTTTCCGCATTTTCGAGGTGGTTGGAGCATATTTACTAAGTAAACATGATAGAGTGTTGTTATACTCCTCAATCAGTTTTGTCGGCGTCTTAATTTCCCAGTTGCTTTCTATGCACAAGGAAGACTTTTTAAGTTCTTCAAGGAAACTATCGAAATCAAATTTTTGCCATTCCCTCGATACTATTGTTTTATATGGCACTTTAGGTGGGTTAAATTCAATTTCCGTGCGAATAAGTCGATGATCTGACAAACCTATGTCAAGAACGTTTGCTACCAATGATGGGCCATTACACCTGGATACAAATATGTCCAAGATTCCACCAGCATCATGAGTTGGTGCTTTGACCCATTGACGGAGTCCAAAGCTATCCAAAAGGTCAATGAATTTAACAGCATTGGGTGATGTGTCGCGCTCAAGGTGAATATTTATGTCACCTGTAATGATGAGAGTTTCAGAAAGTCCCACTACCCATTCCAAAAAACTCGAAAACTCCCTAAAAAATTCTACACAAATCGGTTTCGAACCGGGTCGGTACAGCGTTAGCAATATAAATGACGATCCAGCAGAAGAAACACGGCATCCGATGTACTCAAACGTACTGAATGTACCGTTTGCCACCTTGGTAAGCCTCAGTCCTTGTCGGGCTATTATCACAACACCCCCGTGATTCACGTGCGAGATGTTATGAGCATGTTCCGAAGCTCGGGGTCTAGCCTCCTCCAGGACAGCATATCCTAGAGCTTGAAGTCGCTTGATTGAATAAGACTCGCTATTTTCATGCCAGCTTTCTGTGACGGTTAGTATGTGGAGATTTTGTTCTCTGAAAATATCATCCACCTCCTCTATCTTGTTGTTTAGGGATCTTGCATTCCAGGAACCTACCTCGAGTCGTCTACTTCTGAAATTGGCATGTCGTTCTGATTGTATTACATTCACGTTATGGCATTTTTCAGGAACACGAAGGTCTTCAGAAACTAGGCTGCTCCGTTCGTCGGTTGGTATGACAGCTTGGTTACTCTGTTCTGCAGGGGGAGATACTTTTATTACAATCAGTTTTACTTTGTAGATATTTTTTCTTATGTTGACCACCCCGGCAACCCCGATACCTAGTTTTAATGTTCGGGTCGCGCACAAGGTTAAACAAATTTATTTTTTCTAACACTAACGGGTCCAACAAAACAGATTCATTTTTAAAACTTAACAGTGCTGCCCGATTGTAGACAATAGTAGTATTTACACTATGCATCGCATCACAGAAAAAAACATCGTAAATCACCGCACTAGAACTGAACACTTAGGACTAGCTGGGCTGGGTCGGGTCCAGCCACGTGTAGAATGCACATGTGTTGATGATCAATGCCCACTGACCATCCGATGCAAGCGTACTGCATTTTACGAAACAGTCACTTTAAGAATTTGTAAATAAATTGTGCGTTATTTTATTATAACTTAAATTAAACTGCAAACTGCCACACTAGAATTATTTTCAATTTGTACACTTAACTTAAAAATGGTAACTGTTATTTTAAGATATTTTTAGAACGAAAAAAATAAAGACTTCCCAATATTTTCAATAAAAAACTAAGAGCGATAGAAAAAGCAACCGGCCAGCTTCGAGAGCGCCTACTGCTTATATCTTGAAAGAAACCATTTATTTACTCAATATATTATGACAAATGATATATAAATACATTTTTTTTATATACGTTACTTTTTTATATACGTCACTTTATTTGTAATATTTTTTTTAAGAGAAAAAAAAAAACTAGAACAAATAAAGTTATGATGGAAATAAAAACATATACATGAAATAAAGATATGAGCAAAAAAAAAATATAAATTTAAGTACAGTGAGATATGTGTTATCAATAAGTTACGATAAGAACGAATACAAACATAATATAAAAATGTATACAACCAAAATTTAAAGTAAGGTGATCTTAGGTTTGCAAAATTGCAATAATAACTTTCAATAACACCTTAGTATGTTTCGAGTTCCAATGCGCCGCAGCGCGCTGTTTCGATGGTACGAGTACCTTCAGTACCTCCCACTGCAAGTTGCAGGAGTTCGGAACTGTGGATTTTTATATTTTAGATATAATATTTTAAATTTACTACATTTAATTACATCAATAATTGCCTTCAGAATAGGTAAATAGCTTCTTTCGGGCGATCACAATTTTGAAATTCTTTCGAGGTCTTTTTGGAGAACATTAACAATTGCATATTAGAATTTACACATTTATATTTATAATTGGCCAATATATGACATATTAGTTCCCAATTTATTTTTGACTATTTAATTTTAATAAGTACCATAAGTAAGTAATAGAAATAATCCATTTAAACCAGAATATAATTATGACATGACATATGAATTTCCTATGTATTTATATAGATAATTTCAGGACTTATTTTTGAAACGCCTGGTCGTTATTTTACAAGAATCAAAGAACAGTCGTTATATTACAAGGATAAGAAAACAGAGCAAAAGATTTTTTTTTTTTAATAACATAAACTTTTTAGTACATATTAGGTATGTGAGATTGTGTTAGCATATGTTCGCTCTTGACTCTCCCCATATCTAGAAGCCAATTGCTAACCCATTTCCGTAAAGTGCTTGTATTTTTCGATTTCCATGCATCGGGTATGATGTTGAACAATTTAGGCCCTAAGTAGGAGTATTGTCTTTGGGCATGTGATGTGTTTGTAGTAGGTGGAACCACTGGATTCCTCCCTGCATGGCGGGTGTTGTGGAGATGATCAATGGATGAATATTGATGTCGGTGTTTTTGTGTATGTAAAATAATTTTTCTTATGTATAGTTGCCGTACATCAAGAACTCGTATCTCTTCAAATAATAGATCACTGGGATACCTGAAGGGTTTCTTAAGGATGACCCTTAGAAGTGATTTTTGTGCTTTTACTAAAGGATCCATTATTGTTTTGGAACAGCCGCCCCATCCCAAGGAAGCATATTCTAGCAATGAGTTGCACAAGGCATGGTACATTTGTTTCAGATCTTTTACGCGAAGAATATTTCTAACAGACATGAATAGATGAGTAAGTTTTCTGATCTTTATGGAAGTTGAGACTATATGTTCGTCCCATCTCAGAGACTTATCTATCATGATTCCAAGATATTTTATGCTATCGACACATTCTAAGTTTAAGCATTTACAAGTGGTTTGGTCATTACAATGGTGTATAAGGATGTTGTGTATTTCTTTTGGTTTTCCTGCTTGTGTTGCACTGAAACGGAGGAATTTGGTTTTATCTAAGTTAAGCGTGAGGAGATTGTTGTCTAACCATTGTTTAACCTTGATTAAACCCACTTCTGCTTTACTGTGAACAACATTCCAGTTTTTGCTTTCAAATAATAAAACTGTATCGTCAGCAAAGGTGATAATGTGGTCGGCAAAGGAACTGTTACATAGATCATTTATATATATATTAAATAAAAGTGGTCCTAAAGAACTTCCTTGGGGTACACCGAATTCAATATTAGCTGAATCGCTTATAGTGTCGTTGATAAGCACTCTTTGGCTCCTGTTATCTACATAGCTACACAACAGATTGAAGAGCTGACCTTGTATACCAATGCGCTGTAGTTTATTCAACAGGATTTTATGAGAGATAGTGTCGAATGCTTTGGCTAGATCCAGGAAGAGCGCAATGCATTTTGTACCTCTATCTATGTTATTAGAGATGATTTTTGTCAATTTAGCAATGGCATTTTCAGTGCCTAAACCTGGACGAAAACCGTATTGACTATTGGAAAGGATGTTATTGTTTTCTAGGTATAGGGTGAGCCGATTCTTAACAATTTTCTCAATAATTTTAGACACAGAGTTGATCAAAGAAATAGGTCGGTAGTTGTTGATCTGTGATTTATCCCCATTTTTGTGATGAAGAATAACAATTGACTGTTTTAAATGATTGGGGAATTTTCCAGAGTTAAAACTTAGATTACAAATGAACGTTATGGGTGATACTATGGCGGATTTTATAATTTTTAACAGGTTTGTAGAGATCTTATCTGGGCCACACGCATTGGATGACTTAAGTTCGTCAATTGTTTTCATCACTTCGTGTGACGTAGTTCGAATATTATCTATTTTATGCTCGAGATTACAGCCAGTTTTCTTAGCGAGATCAGTTTCAGTTGTGTTAATTTTGTCGAGATTTTTTTTGGCCAGAGTGGTTCCCACTGACGTGAAATAGTTATTTGCAAAATTTACTATATTTTTTAGGTCTGATGTGATAGTGTTATCAATGTGTAGTGATTTAATTTCAGATGATTTATTGATTTTGGTTTTAGTTATATGGATGGTCCGATGCTCTGTGGGGAACCCGCTTGCACAGCGCTGGTGTAAACTGTGCGACCTAAAGTTTAAGTTTAGACTTACGGATTTCAATACTTCGTTTGTGTGAAAACACTATGAAACCAATACATGATTTTACTTCAATGGCAAGCCAGAGATGAAATGCTTCCCATAGCCTTTTTGGTGTATAGTTATTTTCGTAAATAATGTTTTTAAAATAGTTTTCTTTAGTTGAAATGATTATTTTTTTACACAAGTTCCTATACTTTTTATAGCGGGTTTGTAATATATTATTCTCTGGGCTACTTTTCGCCTTTTTGTGTTCTATGAATTGATTTGACAAGGCCAGGGGCGATCCATGGTGTAAGTTTTAATTGTTTATTAGATATGAGTTTCTTACTAGTGTGTTTGGCTATATAATCATGTAACTTGGTGATAAATTCTGTCATTGCTGAGTCAGTATCTCTTTGGCCTGAAACTATCTTGGGAGCAAATTTGTGGTGTTTTTCGTAATTACATTTTTAAGAAAATATAAGGAATTTGATCATCTCGAAAGTACATAATACGGTTTTGTACACATTCGTTTGTTGTGGCGATAATTACCTCGAGTTATCGTGGTGAAACCATATAACTATATATTTATTGTGTCATGTGCTCCTTCGAAAACATACAGTGGTAAGTGATTGGTCATTCCTTTTCCTTGCATACCTTGTTTTTCCTAGACATACTATCACCCAATTTCAAATAAACACAATTTCGTTTCGTCCCGTTTAAAGTATTTACATTCCGTTACAAGTGCATCTACAATGCACTTTGGGTGATTTTATAAAAAAAACGGCGCTATGCATAGTATCCAAAAAATGTAACACCCCAAGTTTTTGCTAACTTATATAAAAATACTTTTTTCTTAACAATTCAATTATTGATGAAATAACGAAAGAAATATATAACAAATATTATAATCAATAATTATCAGCCTGAAACACTCATCTACATTGAAAAAATCTTCCGAGAAAAGATAATGGCCGCCAACGGGAATTGAACCCGTGTGAATTATTTGGCGGGTATTTGATAAGCCGCCATAGCTCAGTGGTCAGAGCTGCTGACCGGCAATCAGATGGTCACGGGTTCAATTCCCGTTGGCGGTCAGTATCTTTTCTCGGAAGATTTTTTCAATGTAGATGAGTGTTTCAGGCTAATAATTATTGATTATAATATTTGTTATCTACCCTTTGTGCTATGCATAAAAATCTTGTTTAAACGTTAGTTTATCAATTAAAAATAATAATTGAAAGAAATATACCTAAACAGCAAATTTAACATCATTATAATGATATCGAAATTTTCAGAGCATAAAATTACAGTTTACAGTCCGGATTTTATGTTTGTTAAATTTTATGGTCCCATAAAATGGTTTGACAGCTGTCGTGAGATTAATTGATGAATATAAAAGTAGGTAAATGTAAGAAATCAAATAGGTAGGTGTGTGAAATTTGTAATTTTGTTATAATGGTATAATTTTTAAAAACATAAATTTTATTTTGGAACGCGGTAACTTTGTACTGAAACGTTTTATATTGCAATTACATACAATTTTATGGCCTGCGTGGTCGAGGGTTAAGGCTCTCAACTAGCGATCCGGAGATCGCGGGTTCAAATCCTAGCGTGTGCTAGTAATTTTTTTTTTTTGATTTGTGTTATTTCAAAATTTAATCATTTAAAAAATAATAATAAAAATCGACTTCTTTTGTTGACTAAAATTAAATTTTACCTTTGAGAAATACAACGCATTAAAAAAAACTCGGCTGGACTAAACTCCCCCTTAATAACTCTTCACACCACCAACACAAGATTGAAAACTACTCTTGTAGTTTCATGTATATTTTTAATGCTGTGTAATAAATATAAATACTGTTTTATAAAAGTTAATCCAAATCGTAATAATTTTATAACGTTAGGTGCATTAAAACATTTTTCGTTGGGTCTTATCTCGCAATTGTGGGTCAATTTTTATTATCAAGTTCATGAAATGTTATTATTGAATTTGTAGATAATTTGATGTTGAAAAATTAATTCGTTGATTTCCTTGTACAGACTTCTTTACTTGAGTTTAAAGTCAAAGTTTAGACTAATCGATTACATTTGTAAAATTAATGATGTCAATTTTTTTTTCACACTTTCAAAAGTTGATAATCCCGGTTGATAAGGGTAATAGGTTGGGGTTTCCCGACGCTAGTTCCTCGGGGCATCTTCCAAATACTGGTAGAACAAAATTCTATCTTACGCCTGTGCTCTAAATATTGCAATCCATTTATTAAGATCGGGGAATCTATCAAACGGCCGCCCGTTTCTGCACAGAGTTGAGGATTTTTTTCAGGTATTTGGGGTTTCAAACCAGAGGTGGCTCCCAAATTCAACCGTGGGGCGCACTTGCGATTTGTACAGGGTTAGCAGTTGTGTACTATTAAAGCACCTACGGGCTTTGTACAGTACACCTAGTTTCCGAGAGGCTAACTTAACTCTTGCTTCGATGGAGCCCCGATATACCTAATTATTACATTACGAGATAATTTCTGGAAACATCTCTCTGGAAAATGAAAAAAAAACAAAATTTAACATCATTTTAGAAACTTCTCTTTCTCTGTGATTTTCGTTCTTTTTTTTGAAATAGGCAAGATTGGGATTCGATTTCGCGTATAACTTAACCGCGTCGAAGGGGGTAATACACATCCCCCAAACAAGAGTTTGTACGATACGATAAATTTTTCTACAGCATGAACTCAATCATTTAGATTTTAGATAATCCAAAAACGAAAAAGTACCTATTCTGCAATCGAACTACATTTAAAAAAAAGGAATCCCGTTACAATTTTTTTTCCAAATTTCCTCAAAACAACGAAATTACTCTCCCTTCCCGTGTCCCTCCCGGGATCAATAATAATATCTGTTTAGGCATTTACACAAAACATAGCTACAATTACCTACATACATCTCTATACATCATAGACCATGAGCTTGTAGTTAGTATTGTCACATGTTCTTTCCTACCCATCCTTATATACCTGTCATTTTTATGTTACCCACATCAGTCATTAATCAACCTTCCCCGTATAAACATCTATATTCCAATACCGCTTACCGCATCCGCAAACCAAATTCCGCATACCGCAAGTAAATTATCGCAACAACATAGTTATACAAGTGCATGATAAAACCCGCCAAGATAGAAGAAAGTTCCAGCGTAGTAAGTTCTTTTTTTTTCTATTTCCTTTAATTACAATCTCTCTACTTGTGCAGTGGACTTTCACACACAATTCATAACATTCAAGGTCCTTCGATATCCGCAGCCACATAAATCACACATTAAAACAATATATATTTTTTAAATTGATAGATATATAATGCGCATTTTACTTGAAAGAGCTACAATAATAACATATATTTGGAGTTACGCTCTATGTTTAACAATTTCGCAAAAAAAAAATACCGCAAATCATATTCGAATCTAAAGTTAACCACAGAAATTTTAAAATGAAACCAAAGTATCCGACCGCAATTAGGACCAAATTTATAAAAGTTTGTGAATTTTTTTATAATTATTTTTACATTAAATAAAAAAAAAGTGTGTTTACAATAACGTGGTTGAGTGGGCATCGCGTTTGGGTCCTACCCAGGCGTTCCGTATTCGATCATTGGCTGGCTAAGTCCTCCATCAGGACTCAAGTAACATTTTCGGTATACTGTGGTAGTAGTAGGAGATTTTCAAATATTGTCGGGTTATTCGTAACCCGGGAATGTTTGTATTTCTTTTTAAAAATTTTAAATAAAAATAAAATTTTAAATAAAAATAAAATACGTATGTATCTTTTTCGTTGTCAGCAATTTAAGTTGTAAAAAATGTAAGGTGAGCCATGTTTAAATGGCTCTAAACTTTTAAAAGTTGGAATTCAAAACTTTTGTATTTAAAAATTTATGTGTTTATTTCTAATAATAAAAAATGAAAGCGCATTTCATTTTCTTTCAAAAACGGTTTTCAATTTGTGAATACGTCCATAAATATTCCTTTTATTTGGATTTTATTGTAAAGAAGAAATAATCTGATCCTCTGACAGAATATGCTCAAGGCCTGAGACGTTAAAACTTTAGGTATAAAAATATAGTAACCAATATCTGAGTGTTACTAGAAAGGGCAAAAGGAAACGATGGCTCCGCGATATGGGGGACCATGGTGACCCCTCCTTTGAGAGATTCGTGAATTTTACCCTCAGGTACGCAAAAGTTAATTTTACTGAACGTTAAGCGTTGTGGTACATAAAACCAATACATACTTTTGATAACAGTATTGACGACCCTTTACTTAATGTATAACCATTTATTAATGAAATTATCTTCGTGTGGTGTTCCTTTTACCACAACAATATCAATTATTCAGATAAGACAAATAATGATAATTTCTTGTTACGTGAAGCTCGTAGTTGACACTGTTTATTTATAATTCAGTTTGGTTTTTATCTTCGCTGACGTGACTGCAGCGGAATCTGAAATCTCACAGGCATCGGCAGTGAGAAAAAATTAGACAATTTATCCGCAAAACAGACAGTTAAAAAACAAGTATTAGTTTTCGTATTAAAGTGTTTGTGATGTGTAAATACATCGAAGATATAACATGGCGATCTTTAAGTGTTTTTGGTTAGTTTGTGCGATCCAGTTTCTCTGTGTTTGTTTGTGCAATGCAGACATCTTCTGTCAGTTTGAAATAACCAAGTCCGGCGTTCTGGAATGTTCGGCCTTGGGGATGAAGTTCAACGATTTGTCTTCGGGCACCGAATTTGGAGAAGGACTTTCTTGGACTTGGAGCGAAGTGGAATCTCTCTGGATGCAAGATGCCAATATCATGAGTATAGGACCAGCGGTGTTAGCCAAGTTCAAGAATCTAAAACACTTGGATCTATCATACAATAAGTTAGATGGTTTGATAGATAATATGTTTCTTTCACTGACGAATCTTCGCAGCTTGAAGCTGGCAAATAATGTCATATCGAAGATCGAACCTGATGCTTTCGCTGGACTGAGCAACTTGAAACAACTTGATCTTTCCCATAACTTCCTGGCCTTAGATGAAACTTTGGAACCCAATTTCGAAGTTTTTAAAAACTTGCGCATTCTCGACGTGTCCTACAATATCTACGTTGATTTTAAGACTTTGAAATTTGGGCCCAGTTTAAAGACACTGAGAGCAAAACACATGGTGATGTCTAACGAAAATGCAATGGGGTTAGACGAGAATTGTTTTAAGGAAATGCCTCGTTTGAAGACTTTGGTTTTATCGCATTCGAAACTAGATACCATACCAGATAAAATGCTGGATCCTCTAAATTCTTTGGTCATGGTTGACCTGTCACACAACAGCATCACCTCTCCAAAACTCCCCACAAGACTGTTTGCTCGAAATAATACGCAATTGAACAAGCTTGTACTTTCGCACAACTTTTTGACAAGGCTCACCGATCAAAATTCATTCGCTTTAAATAAAAATCTGAAAATGTTGGATCTTTCTTACAACAATCTGACACTTTTAAACGAGCGATTGTTTGCTTCCAACACAAATTTGATAGTGTTATCGTTGAAGAAGAATCGCTTGGCTCAAATATCTAATAAGCTGTTCGACAACTTGTTAAAGCTGCAAGTGCTAGACATTTCCGACAATATTTTAAGCAAAGTGACTAACGTGATATTTTCTAAATTGGCAAAACTGCAAACCTTGTTTCTATCTGGAAATTTGATTAAAGTTCTGCATCCCAGCACCTTTCAACAGAACGTTCTTTTGCAAGAGATTTCGTTATCGAACAACTTGTTGGAATTATTTCCCATAGAGCTTATAGCTAAACAGAGTAAACTGATGACCCTGAACTTGGCCCGAAATAAACTGAGGTCTGTGAAGAAGGACCTTTTATCTAATACTACAGCATTGATAGCTCTGGATATCTCTTGCAACAATTTGACCAACTTGCCGGAAGGATTCTTTGAAGGTGTTAAGGCTCATACAAACACTGTATTTTTGAGTGGTAACCCATGGAAATGTCCTTGCATCAGTGATATCTTGGGCGCTGCTGATGATCACGACGTCTCCATCGACTCTCTACTGTTCAACGATGGTGATTCTCCAGTTTGTATGTACAGTGGACCAGTAAATTCGACTAAAATCTGCAATGATTCTGAACTTCCAGAAAAAGATTCCGTTGCTTGGCAAAGACTTTTGAGTTTCTATCCTAACACCTGTGGATCAAAAAAAATATAAATCGTTTTTAATATAAATTTAAAGTAGTGCTACTTACGATCTAACACTGAACTCGTTGTCTCATTTAGTACAAGGATGGTTTAATTATAAAAATTTGACCAAATCGATCAAAAAGTATCATTACATTTGTCGACCTCAATTACAACATTTAAATTCATCAATCTGCCTTAAAAAATAATCAACCGTTTCGTGGACGAAAATTTGCTAATAACTTAAATAAAGCTAACAATTAAAAATTCATACTGCAATTAAAACATATTTTTTCTTACAGTAAACCAAAGGGTGTTATTTTATTGTAATTTACTGTCAAATAATTTAGAAAAAAGTTAGAATAAAATTTTGTTGTTTTAAATTTGTTTTTCTTGTGATTATTGGTTTTGTGATTAAGTGTTTATTACATTCTTTATGTTTATGACCTCTTGCATGTATTGGTTTGATGATGTGATGTTTATGGCATCTTGCATGCATTGGTTCAATGATGCGGTGTTTATGATCTCTTGAATGTATTGGTTTTATGACGTGGTGTTTATGACCTCTTTCAAGTGTTTTTTAAGCCGCTCCTGTCTGGAGCCAGTGAGACTATGGCGTCCCCAATTGCGGTATGTTATGAGGCTAAATATAGTGGTGAGGGAAAGGAGATGGGAGAGGGGAAGGTGGGGAATTACCTGGCTATTTAGATCTGCTCACCAAACATGGCTAAAGCCATTTTAAGCAACGTTTCAATTCTGAATGGAGGTCTTATACCAGGGCGATACTGAGAGTATCTTCCATTCTGGGAAGGGTTTTATGATATGGTGTTTATGACCTCTTGCATGTATTGGTTTTATGGTGTGGTATTTATGACATCTTGCCTGTATAGGTTTTATGATGTGGTGTTTATGACCTCTTGTATGTATTGGTTATATGGTGTGGTGTTTTTGACCTCTTGCATGTATTATTGGTTTTATGATTTTGACCTATTGCGTGTATTGCTTTCATGATGTGGTATTTTTCACCTGTATTTTGCCTGCATTATTGGTTTTATGACCTCTTGCATGGATATATTGGTTTTACGATGTAGTGTTTATGACCTCTTGCATGTATTTTTGCAAATTACTATTTATATAAACTTTTTTGTATGATTACCGCACAAGAGTCCCAATTGCCTGGAGAGAATGGGACTATGATGGTAAATTAAATTAATGGTATCCTCTAAAGATGAAGAAAGTAAGGAAGGAAAGTGGAAGATGAAGGTTGGAAAGTATGTGGCTATTCAGATCTGCTCACTTAATATGGCTAATGCCATTTCGAGCAACTATTTGATTCTGAATGCTGATCTTTCTATATCTTTTATTCGTAGCTGTATTATTATTATAAAATACAAGAATATCTATTAACACGCAAAGATACTAAATATTTTTTTTATTTAGTAATTTAAAGTCGAAAAAAAAATTTTTAGTCAAAAATTATTTCGATAACAGGTGGTGCGTTATTACTTTCAATTAAACAAAGCTTTTTATGTGGATACCGCATAAGAGTCCCAACTGCTCCCGTCTGGAGATAGTGAGACTATGGCATCTCTAATTTCAATATGTTGTGAGGCTGAAGGTAATAGGGAGGGGTAGAAGAAAGTGGGGAAGTACCCGGCTATTCAAATCTGGTTACCAAATACGGCTAAAGCCATTTCAAGCAACTTTTCAATTCTGAGTGACGGTCTTACACCAGGGCGATACTGAGAGTATCTTCCATTCAGGGAGCCGTACCCTTAGATCACAGAGGGCGCCAAGGCAAGTCTGATTTGGTAATTATTTTTATGTGTGCCTGATCAAATTTGTGGGGTGTTAAATAGTTTGGAAAATATACACATTCTTACGTAATTTTGGGCCACAAATAAAATGCAATCCTGCATAAAAACAAATACAAACGTTTGAAAAAATGCCTTTTGCGTTATTTGAGGTAAAGTTCTTGAATCAATCCTTTCACGAACCATATTAAATTTCCTAATAGAACTAAAGAGGTAGACTGAAATTAATTACATATTGACCCTTCTCCAGCTCCTCGAAGTAGCAGACAGATGATTCACAGATACGCAGAATCCGATGAAATTTCATTCCCTTGGAACAACAAAGTTCTAGTAAGTTTTTAGATTTTCACGGCCAAAAGCATTTTCGATGTTAGTTTTTGGGGTTTTATGCCGTGTCGCGCTACCTCCTTCTATAACCGACGTTCCGTACAAACTCTCACTGGGACTAGCTTACATCAATTTTCATTTATTTTTCCCAGTTTTACACAATTGGCAGATGGAGCGAATGAGCTCAAAGCACAATGCAAATTGAACGATGTTGTTCAAAGAATATTTTGTGTAGGTATTGCCAATACTCGTAGAACTAAGTTGTATGTAAAATTTTCAAATGGAACATTGTTGTTCTGAAAATAATTTTCCCTTTATAAATAGAACTAAGTACGATATGTATTAATTGTTTTTATGTTTATAATTCGTAAAACTCCATTTTTTTGTTTTTCATTTTTTTTTAATTTATTAAAATTAAAATTGATAATGTTATTACATATTAAGTTCTGCAAGTATTTTGGAATTTATTTTTGTTACAGCTGTATCGGTTTTCACGACCATTTTCAAACTGTTTCAGATATGTATTGACATTTTCACAGACAAAAATATTATCATGATTTATTTTAGGGCTTTTATGCCGTGTTGCCCTACCTCCTTCGTTAGCCAACATTTTGGACAACAATACAGTATCCATCATCAAGGCAGATGTTGTAATATGTGATTGACACTTTAATTCAATCCGAAACTTTGGCTAAAGAAGGAGTTAGAGCAATACGGCATAATAACCCAAGAGCTACCCGAGAAGCATGCGGATGCAAGTCCAAAATTTGAAGAAATGAGTTTTTGAAGCAGACTAAATTATCATGTTTATGAAGAAAAATAGGATATACAAAAATGTATACGCATGAAACTACCTTTGATGCAACAACTATCTTAGAAGTAGAAAGATGTACATGGACTTGCATCTTTATGATTTAGTTGCATGTTGAGTATTATGACTCAAATCCAATTGCATCCTTCTGCCTCTAACATTATTACGTTTTCTATGGAAGTAAACAATTTTCAAACATTGTTCCTTTCGTAATACAACACATGTCATAACAAAATATTTCATTTCATTTTGAAGCGGAAGGACTCAAGTCCGTGTTTTTAAACAACATTTTTAAAGGCTACAGAAAAAATAGTGTTTTGACTCTTCTGAACATTTATCTTTTTGGACTTGCATCGGTATGCTTTTCGTGTACAGAAATCACGTTAGGAACTAAATTGCTCTTAAGAGCGTATAACCAGCCAGCGGCCGAAAATCCACATTTCGTCGAAAGAGGTTTTTACGATCGTACAGGGCGGTTCCAATGAGAAAGATTAATTACTCGCCATACCAGCTTTTTAAAATTATAAATCAATATCGATTTTATTTCATTCCAAATTTGCTTTCATTTATACCTACATACAAAAATGCTAAAAGTCTTGTTGATAAAACCATTAAAATTCTGTACTTTTTGTAATTATTTTTTGATCATAAGTATTTATCATTTTTCAATAATGTCTCAGCAAAATAAGAATGTTAAGAGTGTTAAACGGACCAATTTTCGTCAAGAAACCCATTTACGTATATATTTTTTAATGATTTTATTTAAACTAAAATTAAAATTCTGTTACATACGTTTACCAGATAATGTATTGATTTATTTTACTGCATGATTATATGATTTGAAATGGGTGTTATATAATAAATGTACTTTTTTGAAAATTTAACAAATCCGCCAACGACCCATGGTATAACTTTATTATACTAAAAATTATCATTTTTTCTGAAAATTTAAAACATACGTTTACTAGATAAAAGAACAATCTTTCGAAACCAATTTATATTTTTTTGTGGAAAAGAGTCAATAAGTCTAAACACTGATTTAAAAATGACATTTTTCTGGTGTTATCTGGTTATACGCTCTTAAATTTCGAATGAAAACTTGTTCTAAAAAATAAATGTAAAGTGTTTTTAATAGAACTTTGTTGCATAATTTATTGCCTGTTAACTTTTTTACTTACATATTTTAGATATAGTTTCGAAGAGTAAAAAATGTTAAAAAGTCAACTTTATTATTAAGTATCAGATGGAACCTTGTTCATCAAAGGGCACGATTTCAATGTATTCATCGGTACGGCCCTCTCCATTAGCAGTTAAGTGGGGTCCAGGTCAGAGAAAGATGGACTACATCTGTCTTCGTCTATTTTGATTGCACGCCATTATCGTCAAGTTAAAGAGTTATATTTTGGTATTAAATGAAATGTAACAAATGAGGTAAGCTCTGATAGAGAGAAAGAATAAATCCTAAAAGGTCTGAGTTGGATGCTGACGTATTAATAATATCGTCTCGTTAATTTGGCATGTAGAAAAAAAAGACGACCGAGGAAGACGCGGCGCAAAAAATTTAATCAAATATTTGAGAACAATACAACAATATAACAATTTTCGATTGGGTGAACCGATATTGATGATTCTTTTTTTATTAGAAAGCTGGTGCTTCCCGTGTGGTCCCATTTTAATTTTGTCCAGTTCTGACAATGGGATCCATGAGAAAACCATATATGTCTTAAATTTGGAATAAGTATGTGCGCAACGAATGGACGAATAACTCAATATTACGCCAACAGATTTCGATGATTCTTTTTTTAAGTAAAACTTCTTTACGCACGCTTGTCACTAAAAATCAAAAAGTAAACAAAAATTTTAACAAACCAAAAAACGACTTCAAAAAATGCACTAAAAAGTAAAAAAATAATTTCGTACGATTGTTATTTTTGGAGTCGGTATCAGACGAGATCTCCACATCTCACCTTTAACTACCTATGTATGTAGTTACCTTGGCTGACTCCGACTCCAAAAATAACAATCGTACGAAGTTATTTTTTTACTTTTTAGTGCATTTTTTTAAGTCGTTTTTTGTTTTGTTAAATTTTTTGTTTTTACATAAGTGAGTTTATGTGAATACCACACAAGAGTCCCAACTGCTATCGTCTTAAGCTGGTGAGACTATGGCAGCCCCTAATTGGGGTATATAGTGGGTCTGAAGACAGTTTTTTTTACATTAACTCCAAACAGGAGGCCCTGAGGAAAATAATTTCCCTCAGGGCCTACGATATCTTTGAAGAAGGAGTGAACATGGGTCTTGAAGAGACTCATGTTGTAAGAGGGAGGAAACAAAGAGGCCGGCAAATCATTCCACAGCCGAACTCAAGAACGAGTCGTAGAAACGACCCGTTCTCATGGGACTAATATCAACCGTGTACAAATGATGGGCGCGTGTTTGGCGTGTTTCCCGACTATGCACCGGTGCCGAGGGGATCAATGACGCTAGTTTCTCGGAGCATCTTCCATTGTAATACCGGTAGAACAAGGGCAGCATTCCCACCTGACGCCTGTGCTCTAAATATTTCAATCCTTCAATCCGTCAATCTTTAGAGCACAGGCGTCGGGTGGGAATGCTATCCTTGTTCTACTTGTATTTCAATGGAAGATGCTCTAAGGAACTAGCATCATTGATCCCTTTGCCACCGGGACATAGTCGGTAAACACGCCGAACGCGTGCCCAACATATGTACACGGTTGAAATTTGTCACATGAGAACGGGTCACTTCTTCGACTCGTTCTTGTGTTCAACAGCTCGGCTGTGAAACGATTTGCCGGCCTCTGTGTTTCCTCCTTCCTACAACATGGGTATCCTTAATACCAATATTTATGCCTTCCCCTCATCACAAAGACCCTCCACACAGTATCTCCACTTTCACTTCTCCTGTGTGGAGTTAATGTAAAAAAAAAAATCATTTATTGAATAACCAACACCTCTGCCATAGGTCATCCCAATTGGTTCGCTATATTTGGTGTCTCAGCAGGGGTGCCAGGTTTTAATGGGGGAGGCTTACCGGATCTTGACTCACACGAAACATTAATTTGCACCGAAGTGGGAGAGATAGATACGTCCGTCACTTCTTGACACACTGACCCACAGATTCTTACCCACCCCTCACACCTTTTTCCTTCCCAGAACTTCCTCTCCTTCTTTTCCCTAAAAGTACCTTCTACACAACATCCCCAAGGATGATGTAGGCCCTGAGGGAAATTTTTTCTATCGGGGCCTCCTGTGAGGAGCTAACGGAAAAAATGTCATTAAAGTAAAAGACATTTCAAGCAACGTTTCAATTCTTAATGATGGTCTTACACCAGTGGTGAATCTGAGAGTATCTTCCACTGTGGAAAGTGTCGTAAATATGCGATATATTATTTTTAGTGAAATAATACAACTTACCACTTAGCAGAACAGGTGTTCTAGCACAGCATAGCATGGTAAGAGGAATGGTGGTATTAACCCCTCAGGCTAATTTGCTAATAACTAATATAACTCTCATAGAAATCGTTGTCTCCCTTATAGTGAGAAATTTGATATAAAGGGTGTTAGAAAGAGAAAACACCATGCTTTATATTCAAATCGAAAAGTTAATCACAAAATAAGAAAAATGTACAACTTTATAAAACCAAAGCTTCGGATCATAATTTGAAAAAAAAAATGAATCCTTGGGAATGTGTTTTTAAAATTATTTTTACATAGATCGACGAAAAGTGAGGTAAAAATAACATTCGTAATATACTTGTCTAATAAAATATTTATGTACTTTTATTATTTTTCTTTATCAGCAATTTGAGTTAGAAAAAACCTAAGTTTAGCCATTTATGAAATAATTTTATGTTTGAAAGAAATTTTTTTATGTTAGAATAAGTTAACAATAATAATCTAAACGAAAATATGAAAGAGAACAAGACACAGAAAAAGACAATGGTCGCAACTGGGGCTCGAACCCAGACCTCTCCGTCTAACCGGGACGAGCGCGTTAACCAATTTCGCTATTGCCACCTTCTGTCAAAGCCGTAATATTTGTCAATCTCATATTTTAGAATTACATTATTATCAACTAAATATTTTTTTCCGTATTACGGGCAACTACCCTTTTTATTGGAAACAATCATTCCAAGAATTGGTTTGTAACCTGATTAGCGTCTCGGATAGATATATCCAAATTTATTTATATGGAACAATTGACTTTTACGAAAGTATAAATGAATATTCTAATTAATTAGTTGATAATAATGTAATTCTAAACATTGAAAATACGAGATTGACAAAAATGACGGCTTTGACAGAAGGTGGCAATAGCGAAATTGGTTAACGCGCTCTTCCCGGTTAGACGGAGAGGTCTGGGTTCGAGTCCCAGTTGCGACCATTGTCTTTTTCTGTGTCTTGTTCTCTTTCATATTTTCGTTTAGATTATTATTGTTAACTTATTCTAATATGATATATTTCACTGATGGGAATAACCTTCAAAAAAGAATAAGAATACAGTTTTTCTTTAAAAAAAATTTTTTTTATATTAAAAAGTATATATTTATTTAATTTTATAAAATTTGAAAGCGAATTTTATCACATTTCAAAAAAAAAATAGTTTTCGGATGTGTTCAAAAATATTCATTTTATTTGGATTTTATTGTAGAGTGGAAATATTTTGAACCTGTGACAAAATATGGTCAAGGGCCGAGGAGTTACACTTTTAACAACCCTTTGTTTACTTGCTTGCCAGATGTTACGACTGTTGAAATAATAAATCTTGTAAATGGATGAACAAATTAAAAATAAAAATAAAAATATCTTCACTGATGTAATATTTAGTTATTTCATAATTGAAAAATCTTCGATAACAAAGCGGCGTAATTCCTCGAAGTCTGTTAAATTTAATAAGATGAACGGATGTTATTTTTGTTATTCGTAAGCCGTGAGTAAAGCAAGCTTGAAAATGATTAACAAATATTTCTTCAAACATCCTCACAGCATTCAGGCTAAAATCTTCGCTGCAGCATCGTCTGAGATATATTGGTAAGTGGACATCGTCTTCGAGAACGGCTTATCCGTTCTACTAATTATATCTACATTCATATTAACTGGTGAAAAATCATAGGATCGTAAATTTCCTTTTTATTTTTTTGTGTCTTTTTGTTTCATGTGTCGTTTAGATTTATTAGTATTACCTTCTTCTTCAATAATAAAAAATATTAATTATGATGACCTACTAGTTGAAGTCCCGGCGTTGCCCTGGCTTTATTCTGCTAGGTTTTTTTTTACATTAACTCCACACAGGAGGCCCTGAGGAAATAATTTCCCTCAGGGCCTATGTCATCTTTGTGGATGCTGTGTGGAGGGTATTTTTGAGGAAAGGAAGGAGTGAACATGGGTCTTGAAGAGACCAATGTTTTAGGAGGGGGGAAGTACAGAGGCCGGTAAATCGTTCCACAGCCGAGCTGTTTAACTCAAGAACGAGTCATAAAAACGACCCGTTCTCATGTGACTAATGTCAACAGTGTACAAATGTTGGGCTCGTGTTTGGCGTGTTTCCCGACTATGCACCGGTGCCGAGGGGATCAATGACGCTAGTTCCTCGGAGCATCTTCCATTGTAATACCGGTAGAACAAGGACAGCATTCCCACCTGACGCCTGTGCTCTAAAGGTTGCAATCCGTCTGTTAAGATAGGAGAATCTATCAAACGGACCGCTCGTTTCTGCGTCAAAAGTTTTTTTTAGGTATTTTGGAGCTCCAGGCCAGAGTTGGCTGCCATTTGTACAGGGTTAGCAGTTGTGTACCATTAAAGTATCTGCGGGCCCTGTACGGTACGCCCAGTTTCTGAGAGGCTAACTTAATTGGTTTCGATGGAGCCCCCATAAAAGGTGTGGCTAAAGGGTGTAAAATGGAGATGGGCTGTTTTTTTTTTATATTCTTCTAATTTCCCAATTCATTCCTTTTATAATAATATAACAGAAGGACACTTCGGTTACAAGCTGTTGCTTAATGCGGTCGAAAATTTTAAGAGAAAAAATTCAGTCTCGTAAAACCAAAGAAAAAATGGCTAAAGATATCACTCTATTAAAACAAAATGGCTACTGTGGTACAACAGAAATCTTTAATATTGTTCTTATAAATAAAGAAAATGGTTCCCACGGTAATACAGGAATCTGCTAATTTAAATATTGATAAATAAAAGGAAACACGGAGACATCTATTGACAATATTAGTTAAGCGAAAATTTGGGTATCATAATTATTATTTTGTTCAGTTCTGAAATTTAACAGGACAAGTATGCAAAATAACATCAATCTTGGAATAAAACTGTTGATTTGTATAAATAACAAACACACAGACACTTTTATCTGTTTATATTAATTATGTTGATATAAACGTAAGTTGAATTCTCAGTACCAAAATCAATGAAGTTATATATTTTATCTTGACTCACCATTGTCTCACAAACTCAAAATAAAATGTGGCAAGTAAGAAACACTCTTTTGTTTTCAGTAAATTCTTAATTAAAAAATTATTCAAGTATGATAAAGATAGACATTCAAAGAATGTGTATGAATGAACGTTATAGATGTTGTTCCTGGCGGCGTTTCCATTTGCGCCAAATACTATATTATTCTACAACACAAAATTTTCAAAATTATCAACAGTATCACTGACACACCTGCTTTGTTACAACTCATCCAGTTCAACATCCCTTCGCGTAGACTCCGAAATAATGAATTGCTGTTCCTCAATCAACATTCTACTAATTATGGATATCATTCTCCTTTATCCAGAATGTCGAGACTTGTCAACGCAAATCACTGAATTTTTTGGTGTATCTAAGCCTAAATGACTTTCGGCAGTCGATACGCAATGTGATCTTCTATGTGAACTTGTATATTATATGTATTTTGTCAATGCACTTTATATATATGTACTGACCTTTCATTGTCATCTCTCTTTTCGTGTTATTGTTATATTGTTAATGGACTATTTGTCCGTAAATAAATAAATAAACACGGATGTGACTGAGATGACAAGATACGCTTACTCGCTTACACTATGACGAATTATTTATACTTCTTATACTTAATCGTTTGCTACCTCACTTTTTCTAATCACCAGGTACTAAAAATATTCGGAAAAAATCAAAATAAATGTTTTTTTTTTTAATAAATAATTGGTGCGTAATGGAAACATTTTCTCATCATACACGAGGGTATTTTGGCGCTTTTTTATGCAATTTATTTACCTGTAGGATATGACCTTACGCGACGCGTGGCAGTTTAGTACCAAAACTATGAAATCAAAGACAAATACAATTTACTTGTCTTTGGCTTAACACCTTTGATATTTCTACCACGCGTCTACATACTATACATGACGTCATTGACCAGAATCATCTGACGGAATGACGTTTTGATAGCACGTGAATTAATGTATAACGCCAGCAGCGGGGTGATACTAAAAGTGTCTCCGCAATGTAGATAGATTTATTATATTTCTTATTGCAATGCGTTTATTATGACAGCTGTTTCATAGTTTTATGTTACTGGAGCAAGCGGTCCCGCCCACGCTCTAAATGTCATTAGGTGTGGAAATAATCATATTAGTGGAACGACAAATTCAATGGAACTATTTTATTTTTTAGATTTAGAACAACAAATAATATAATCATAAAAGATTTGGACTTTATAATATAACTATAGTTCTATGTTATTCATTAGTTGGAAGTAAATTAGAATATGGTATTATTGTACCGCCCATCATAAAATGTTGCTTTTGCTTTCAAAATACGGTCATTAAAGAACATCATTACATAGTATAATATGAAGTCGCTCAAAATGTTTGTGCGCTTAGATCTTTTAAACTACGCAACCGATTTTCATGTGGTTTTCACCAATGGATAGAATGATTTAAGAGTAAGGTTTATATGTATAAAACATGCTTATTATAGTAGATAAAAGCCGAGAAATTCAAATATTCATCATTACATAGTATACAATGAAGTCGCTCAAAATGTTTGTGCGCTTAGGTCTTTTAAACTACCCAACGGTTTTTCATGCGATTTTCACCAATAGATAGAATGATTCAAGAGGAAGGTTTATATGTATAATACATGCTTATTATAGAAGAGAAAAGCCGAGAAATGCAAATATTCAATTCAGGCAGCGGGCAGCTGGCAAGCGGGTGGTGTGGATTTTATTAAGGTTATGTAATGGCGTTGTGTTTCGTTAGCCACAGCAACGTGTGGCCGGGTCTGCTAGTATCATATATTATGATTAAAATATATATCAGGATTAAATACGAGGACTGTCTGTAAAATAAATTCTCAAGGGTGCTATGGTCGCGAGGAACGATTTATGTAAAATGTACATTTTAATTATTAAAGTCAATGTAAAAATAATGTGTTTTACATTATATTATTCTCATCATTTTTTGCAGTAGGAAATCCATTGCGCAAATGAATTTCCTACTACAATGTGTACATTTTAATTTCGTTTCAAGGGGTTTGGTTCGAAATAGAACGTATTTTTTGTTTGATATGTTTTATGATAAATGAAATATCTTGAAATAATGACTTAAATAATAATAAATGGCTGATGTCGTAAAATACAATCTGATATTTGATCAAATAATCGAATATATTTTAATAATATATTTAATTAAATATTTCAATACCAAATCAAGGGTAAATAAAAATTTTATATTTTATCAACTTCTCAAATCGCTAAACAGTCATATTTTATTGGAACAACTCTCTTTTTATAACTTTGAAGGTTCAATTTTCTTATATATTTTCATTAAGATAATTAGTGTTATCTTCTTCTTCAATAATATATTACATTAATGGAATAACCTTCAAAAGTTATACAAAGAGAGTTATTCGAATAAAATTAAATATTCATTGACTTTACAGAAAAGGTCAAAAGTTATTATATCTGATAATTTATTCGTGAACTATCTGATATATAATCTAATATATTTATTCGTGAACTATCTAGATTTCAAATCAGGTATTCGAATAAATGTTTCCAAAGAAATAGGTAGTTACCAATAATTTGGAAAAAAAATAGTCGACGATAATATTGTTAATTCTGAAATTTTAAAAATGAGATAGTCAAATATATTTCATGTAAATAAAATCTGATATATTTATTCGTGAACTATCTAGATTTCAAATCAGGTATTCGAACAAACGTTTCCAAATAAATAGGTAGTTACCAATAATTTGGAAAAAAAATAGTCGACGATAATATTGTTAATTCTGAAATTTAAAAAAATGAGATTGACAAATACGACGATTGAATTTGTGAGGCGTTTGTTCCGGTAAGACAAGAGGTTCTGGGTTCGAGTCCCAGTTTCGACCTTAATCTTTTTTTTTCTGTGGCTTGCTCTGTTTTATATTTTCGTTTAGATTATTAGTGTTTTCTTCTTCAATGATAAAGTTAAAATAAATTATTTTTGTGCAATTTCAGAACGTAGCGTAAAAAAATTTAAGTCGTACAAATTTCGGATTGATAAATCTATAATTAATTTTGGATTTTTTTACTATTTTTCCAAAATTCTCATCGAAAAAACATCTGGAATTGAAACAATTATTGTTTTTCGTATATTTGCAACGTGAGTCTAAAGAGACTCCACTTATATACGACATATATTTAATTTTAAATGAAAACAAATCACTTTGTAAAACACCACTTATTTGATCAAAATTATGTACACAAAGGGTTTACAATTAGATAACTTAGAAATTAGGAAAATTATTATTTTTCCACTAAATATTATTAATAAACCAATACATTCGATGAAATATTATTAATATTAAAATAGCCATCTCTTATACTTACATTTATATTTGTTCTTTTTAATTATAAAGACATCTTGATTATTTTTCTTGTTGTTTATTTTTAAGAGTTTTTAATACATTGAATGCAAATTTGTACTACTCAAATTTTTTTTTTAAATTTATAATTTTTTTTATAATACTTTTAAGTAAGTTATTACCTCTCCCTATAATATTTTAGCCTAAAGTGCTTACTAGCTGACCCGGCCACGCGCTCAATTCAATTCAATTTAATTTTATTATTTCAAAAACATTACAAAATTTTACTGTGGCTAACAAAACACAACTGGATGGTTACCCAACCTTTTAACTCACGCCAACATCCGTTAATTTGCATACAAATCAAATCCACAACACCCGCTTGCCAGTCCGCTCGTCCACCACATACAGACGTTCACGTTTAATTATATAATTTAACCAATTTACGCAAAACCTTGACAAATTATGTACCTAAATCTTCCTCATGAATCACTCTATCTAGTGGTAAAAACCGCATGAAAATCCGTTCAGTAGTTTTTTTAGTTTATCGCGAACAGACAGACGCGGCGGAGGACTTTAATTTATTTATGTAGAAGTATTTATGTAGAAAAAATTATATACTTGTTTTTTGTTGTTGTTATTTTTATTTATCTTAATCTTATCCCGAGAAAGAGACCTTTGGTTTTGAAACATGTAGATAATTTTGATAAAATAAGTGGTGTTTTACAAAGTGATTTGTTTTCATTTAATTAAAAATGACGCCACAAAGTAAATTTGCAAAGATTCGTAAAAAACTCGTAAGGTGGTATAAAAAATTCTACAACGAAATTGAGATCAACAATTCGTATTAAAATTACGATTAAAATATGTGAATTTTTGTTCTCAATAATAAACCAGGAATGAACAATGATTTTCATCCATATATGTACATAACAATCGCTTTATCGTTTACCGGTAACTGATAAATTATTTTTGTTAGCGTATTTTTATTAAAATTTCACTGTTATTGCAGTCTTAAATAAAGAATAATATCAAATTTGAACATACCTTGTTGTAACATATCCAGTGGCCCGGTTGTAACTTGCCGTGCTATTCAAAACAAACACTGTTCACCTTTCAAAAACAAAGCCGCAAAAAGAATAATAAACCACAAAAAATCAAATATTTAAACTACCTTCGAGACGCACACTCAACAGTCTGCAGAGTACAATGAAAAATCGCTTTAAAACACTTGCAATTTGATTCAGATCTTTGGGTATCGCAGATATTTGGTTTTGTACGGAAAACTTCGCGAGAGGAAAAGCGACGTCGGTTTTTGACGTCGGTTTTAGACGCGGCGTCGGATCCTAGCGACGCTCGGAGTAGAACTGAACAGTAGGCGCGTTGTTTGTGACCCGGTGAGATGAGAGGGGCGTGGTGGGTGGTGGGAGGTGGGTGAGGAGGGTAGAGGAGGGAGAGGGTTCCGCCTGCACAAGTATTTTCACCTGGATCGGACGATTCTTGCGCTAGAACCTTCTGGGGTACAAAATCAGAACCAATGTTCATAATGCATGATAAATAATAGTGAAGAATTTATCATTCACATTTTTTTTTGTGAATAATATATAAGCAGCTTAGAATTTAATTATCAAAATGCATTTTGATAAAACAAGTATTACCTTAAAGCTCTTTTAGCAAACTTAAATATTTATTGTTAATTTATTGTTATAGGTTTGATTAATATTAATAAGAATTTTCTATAACATGTCGATTGTCGATGTATGGCGGTGTCGGGACGAAATTACACGTACACACGCATGGTAGTATACCTGGTGGAATTTCACGTACCATTGGTTCATGGTTCATTAATTGGATGAGGTTTGTTTAGGTCTTGGCGGCGGATGCGTAAGCGAATCGGGAGCGACTGGTTGAGAGAGCCCTTTTGACCTCTCCAGCCGGAATCTCTCGACCCATCGCCTTGCACCGCAGTGGGAGGTTGGATTCCGACGTCTGTCACTCCTAGACACATTGACTCCCAGATTCCTACCCACCTCTCATACCTTTATTCCTTCAAAGAACTTCCTCTCCTTTCTTTCAACAAAAAATCCCTCCACTCAGTATTTCAAAAGACGACATAGGTCCTGAAGGATTTTTTTTCTGGGCTTCCTCTGTGGAGCTAATGTAATAAAGATAAAAAATCGTAATTGCGACCGAAACTTTTTCTAATTTATCTGTTTCACATTTTTTGTTTGAGAATTGTTAATATTTTTGTCAATGATTAACCTTCAAGGCCTCGGGCCTATTTTGTTGGAAGGTCGAAATATTTCCGCTTTGTAATAAAATCCAAATAATGGAATATTTATGAACCAAAAACTGTTTTTGAAAGGTGATGAAAAAACTTTAAAAAATTATAATTCAAAATAAAAATATTTTTTTTTAATGCCAATCCAAAAAAATTAAAAAAAATGAGCATCTAACGTATTTTCTAACTAAAATTACTGATACCTAACGAAAATAAATAAAAACTTACACAAATTCTATCAGGAAAATTTATTATAAACATTTTAGTCAACTCATTTTTCTGTCGTTTCATTTAAAAATAATTATTAAAAAATTCCCAAAGTTTTATAATTTTTTTTCAAATTGCGGTCGGAAAATTTAGTTTCATAAAGATATACATTTTAATTATTTTGTGGTTATAATTAGATATGAATATAAAGAGTGGTGATTTTTTGTTTCTAACATCGTTAAGATCTTATTTCTAACCATGATAGTAAGGGAGACACAACAATTTATATAATAATAATAAATAATAATAATCTTTCGATATTTATATGAGACCTAAATGAATTGTTCCGAAAAGCGAAATAATTAGCCTGCTTATTAAATGTAAATAATGATTATTTGTATGCAAGTATGATATTGATCGTGTATCACATATTGTATCATATATTTACAAATTTTACGTTAAAGTGAAGTACCAATACATTTACTTTTGTCTCTCATTTCTGACTGTGTTACAAATCAAACTTATCCCTAGTAATAACAATATATGGTTACGCCAATACACATACCTACACATACACATACCTACATAGCACGCATACATACTGTTACTGCTTGGGATTGGTATTAATATTGTTGCAAATCCTGTCCTACCTTGCTCCAAAATCCGCACCTTTAACTAATGTCACCACGTGCACCAGTCTGTAATTAACTGCCCGCCGCAAATAGCATATAGCCTTTGTGCTCCCGCTATCGGTGAATTGCCATTATCACAACTCTGCAGTGTTCTATCAAAATAAACGAAACCCACGCATATTGCTGTTTGTGCCTGTTGGATGGGGGAGAAAGCAGACAAGTGAATTGCAAGCATACAAGTTCTTTATCCTTTTCGGTGAGTCCTTTCCTTTCTATGCAGCATATTTTTTTCTCATTTCAAGCAGGTATAGTAACACAAAAATCAAGGTCCTTCGTCAGTCATTCTTTACACAAAATATCAATCCACTCTACACAAACATAAATCTCATTCAATATATTATATTTCCAGTATTCTATCACTAGATGGTACACAGAATCTAAATCAAACGACTACTGCTCTCTTTTGAGTCCCACAAAAGTATTGCAATCTCCTGTTGGTATAACGTCAAAGCCTTTTCGTCAAAGAGCTGAAGGCTTAGTTCATAATATTTCACCGTTTAATATCAGAAAAAACCTCGCTGGACCGACGATATTTTACCTGTCAATATTTCTATGAACAGAAATTCGGTAAAATCTGGTTTCGATAGTCATACAATCCGTACAATAACTTTTTTTCGAAATCAAATTGTTTTTTTTTTTTCTAGAGAAGTCGATACTCTAGTATCGTCCAGTTGAAAAACAGCCTTTCAGATTGATTTAACTGTGTTTAGTGACTAAAACTTCCACTTGACTCTGTGCAGAAACGGGCGGTCCGTTTGATAAATTTTCTTATCTTAACAAACGGATTGCATTATTTAGAGGACAGGCGATAGGAAGGTATGCTATCCTTGCTCTACCGGTATTACAATGGAAGATGCTCCGAGGAGCTAGCGTCGTTGATCCCCTCGGCACCGGTGCATAGTCACGTAATACGCAGTTGGCATTTGTCACACGAAAACGGGTCAGTTCGGATCGTTCATGAGTTCAATAGCTCGGCTGTGAAATGAATTGCCAGCCTCTGTGTTTCTTCCCACGTACTTCATTTCCTTGAAAAGGCCCTCCTCACAGCACCCCCAAAGATAACAAGGCCCTGAGGAAAATCATTTTTCTCAGGGCATCCTGTGTAAAGTTACCAATCTCCTATACACCCCTTCAGGGGGTGACATATTTTTTGTTTAAGTGAAAACCGCACATGAGTCCCAACTGCTCTCAACCGTCTAATTCCATTGAGACTATGGCATACCCGATTAAGGTTTGTCGTGAGGCTGATGGTTGTGGGGAGGCAAATAAGGCAGGGCAGAGGAAGGTAGAGGTAAGAAACACCTGGCTATTCAGATATGGTCACCAAACACAGCTAAAGCTATTTTTAAGAATCGTTTATTTATCATATTATTTTTAATTAACGATTTTTTAAATTTATTTTTCTACATTTGCTCCACACAGGAGGCCCTGAGGAAAATAATTTCCCTCGTGGCCTATGTCATCTTAGAGGATGTTATTTAGAGTGCATTTTTAAGGAAGGGAAGGATATGAAGTTCTGGGAAGGAAAAAGGTATTGAGGGGTGGGTAGGAATCTGTGGGTCAGTGTGTCCAGGAATGACGGACGTATGAATCCATCCCTTCAACTGCGGTGCAAGGCGGTGGGTCGAAAGATTCTGGCTGGAGAGGATAAAGGACCTCCCTCAATCAGTCTCACTCGAATCTGCCCACCACGCAGCAGGTGGGCAGCGCATCGGCTGCCAAGACCTGGACAAACCTCACCCCATGAACCCGTGCACTTCTGCTAAGTCGCCAAACGCAGCGAACTACTTGGGGGACCTATGGCAGAGATGTTGGTTTTCCAATAAATGGTTCCCGGGATAGCGGTACCCAAATCCGCCTACCAAATTGAGTCATTAATCGAAAGAAAATCTTCTTCCAAATTCATAGCCGTGGATCATAACATGTGGAGGAAGTTTTTTTTTTCAAAATTAACTGCAGTATTCAAATGAAATTAAAAATATTTCTTATTGGAATAAGTTAACAATAATAATCTAAACGAAAATATGAAAGAGAACAAGACACAGAAAAAGACAATGGTCGCAACTGGGACTCGAACCCAGACCTCTCCGTCTAACCGGGACGAGTGCGTTAACCAATTTCGCTATTGCCACCTTCTGTCAAAGCCGTCATATTTGTCAATCTCATATTTTAAAATTTTTAGTATTACATTATTATCAACTAATTATTTTTCTCCATATATGACGGCTTTGACAGAAGGTGGCAATAACGAAATTGGTTAATGCACTCGTCCCGGTTAGACGGAGAGGTCTGAAAAAATGCCAAAACGACTGCGAGCAAATTCAAATGGACAAAATAGCAGGAGATTTACACAGTCGTGATTTCAAACAGTTTTGGCTGAAGACAAATAAACACTGCAACGTGAAATGTAAAATTCCGTGCAACATAAATGGAGAAACAAACACTAAAGCAATTGCTAACATTTTTGCAGATCACTTCTCCATCTCTACTCCGACCTCACTGAACTATGCAAGCAAACCACCACCTAGTCCTATCCCAAATGAAGACAGTGACCTCTTGATCACAGCAGACATGGTCAACACCGCCCTGAGATACATGAAAGCTGGAAAATCAGCAGGTCATGACGGATTGAGCACCGAACACATCAAACACGCTGGAGGACCAATTCTTCAACTGCTGGCGAGTCTGTTTACCGACATCTTAAAGAATGGATACCTACCAACTGACATGACAAGAACAATAATAACTCCCATTCTCAAATCAAAATCGTTGGACTCTACCTCCCAGGGTAGCTACAGACCGATTTCAATTGCCACCACCATCGCACGATTATTCGAACGTCTACTACTAAACCAGATCGGTCCCAGCTTGGAAACTAAGGACAACCAAATGGGCTTCAAACAGCAAATGTCTACCGATACTGCTATATTTACTGTGAAAAGAACCCTGGAATACTACAGGAATAAAAAGACCACCACGTATGCATGTTTTCTAGATCTGAGCAAGGCCTTCGACAGGGTTTCTCACCCTCTACTATGGGATAAACTCAGGGAAAGAGGCATATCACCGGCGGTGATACATATCCTCGACTTGTGGCATAGACAGCAGGAGAACTTAGTAAGGTGGAAAGATGAACTCTCCGAACCTTTCCTCCTGAAGAGCGGCGTTAGACAGGGAGGATGCATGTCACCGATATTGTTCAACCTGTACATGGACGAACTCACCGATAGGCTAAACAATGCAGGGGTAGGCTGCCAAATTGGAGGACAGTTTCTGAACAATATCAGTTATGCGGACGACATGGTATTGATGGCACCATCTATAAGGGGCCTACGTAGTCTTTTAAAGATCTGCGAAGAGTTTGCTGAAGAAACAAACATGCAATACAACCCCACTAAAACGGCTCTACTGGTCGTAAGATATGGACAAGGACCAAAAAATATTCCTCCAGCTACCCTGAATGGTGTGAACCTGCAGGTGACTGAAGGAACTAAATACCTTGGACACATAATCACCAGTAATCTGATGGATGATGACGACATCGATAGGCAAAGAAGAGCTCTCAGTGTAAAAGCAAACATGCTCAGTAGAAGATTCCGCCTTTGCAGTACTGCTGTAAAAAGGACGCTCTTCCTTTCCTTCTGCGCAACACTGTATACGTCTGAACTCTGGGCAAACTACAAGAAGAGTAGTATAGAAAGACTTCGGGTTCAGTATAACAACGCCTTCCGCATAATGTTTGGTCTCCCCAGATATTGCAGCGCTTCCCGGATGTTCACGGAGGGGCGAGTTCCTGGCTTTGAAGCCCTTATTAGATCCAGGGTGGCAGGAATGAGGGAAAGGATAACCAGCTCTGGAAACATCCTCGTCATGGAAGCCCGCCTCAGTCCATCGTCCAGTATTGATGCACACTGGAGAAAAATACTGGCTCCTTACGTGCTCACAGAATCCTGAAAGCTTAATATTATTATTTCTTTTGTTTTCCTTTTACTACTATTAGCTTATTATCTTTTTTTTTGTTTCGTGTACATTCATATCCACCTTCTTTTACTTTTTTTTCCTTTCAAATACTTTATACTTTGTACATGTATGTTTATATTATACCCTTATGGAATGTGTGGGATTGCACTCTCCTCCCCACATACTGGAATAAACACTTATTTATTTATTTATTTATTTCTGGGTTCGAGTCCCAGTTGCGACCATTGTTTTTTTCTGTTTTTCTGTGTCTTGTTCTCTTTCATATTTTCGTTTAGATTATTATTGTTAACTTATTTCAATATGATATATTTCACTTATGGGAATAACCTTCAAAAAAGTATAAAAAGAAAGTTTTTCCTATAAAAATTAAAAAATATTTCTTGTAAATTAACTTAATGGATCAAAGCTACCCTTTCACTTTGACAGATTTAATTTTGATCACAAACAAGTAATCGCGTAATGTTAAATGCCAATCCTTTTTGAAAATCTGTCAACGCTGTTCAAAGGTATTTAGAGTTACATGGGGTGACATTGTATTTGAACACGTTTGTAATAAATTATGTATTAACTTAACCATTTCAAACTAGACTACAGTCCGGGCTTTGGCGTGGTGTTTCAGTCAGCGTCATCGAGGAATGACAGTTTGCAACGAATGGCTGCAATTTTTGTTGGATACATTAATTATCTTAGTGCTTAATTCGTAGAACCACATTTAATTTCTTTTAAATTATATTTAAAAAATGTTATCATCAAGTTCTGCAAGATTCAGAAATGTCCTTCATAATATAGTTTCTACTGCATAGGTCCTCAACGTGGGCGACAACGCTCCCTTTGGGGCGTTTCAGACCTTTATGGGGGCGGTAGAAGACCAAAAGAAAATTGGGGGGCGTTTCAGATTTTCAGGGGGGGCGCGGGCGGTAGGAGATCCAAAGAAACCCATCCCACCCTCATCCCATCCCATTAGAGGCCATCCTTAAATTACGTCCGTCACACCATGCGACTGCCACAAAAATATTTTACCTATCACATTACGCCCCCTCCATTGTGGCAAATGTAACCCCATTGTGGTATCCCATTACGCCCCCTCCGTCAAAAGTTGGCGGTGGGTAAAAACAGGTTGATAATCTACGGTCTACTGTCTCAATTAGTTTCTTAGCAAATTGGTTTAACTGGTAATAAATCAATTTAAACACCTTCAAAAATTAACATTTAGAATCCTACAAATAAGTCGTCACAAAGTGGTTTAACCACTGTTTCAAAATGGCATTTTAGGCCGAAACAGCTGTCACAAAAAATAAAATACTTGCAGAACTTGATATTAACATTATTTAATACTAGCTTTTACCCCCGGCTTCGCTCGCATATTTGTCCCCCCCCCCCCCCATAGCGAAAATTCAAATATTATTATTCTAATATGAATATTTAGTGTAGGGAGATACAAATATAAAATAGGTACTTATCTACATTTTGACCTAAGCCAACAGCTATTCTAATATTATGAATGCGAAACGGAGCGTATTTGATTGTTGATTGATTGGGGAAGGGGGGGCCCCACTACCACTCCCCCTCCCCCTCGCCCAATCAATCAACAATCAAATACGCTCCGTTTCGCATTCATAATATTAGAATAGCTGTTGGCTTAGGTCAAAATGTAGATAAGTACCTATTTTATATTTGTATCTTCCTACACTAAATATTCATATTAGAATAATAATATTTGAATTTTCGCTATCAAAGAAATAATATTGACAGCCCACGTCAAACATTTACTTAGTAACACGCTTTGCCAATAAACGTATAATAGATAATTTCATAACGCCACAGCTTATTCATAACGCCAGAGCTTACCATTATATATAGCCCCTGTTACTCGCAAATAAAGTAGCTTTCGATTAGTGAAAGAATTTACAAATTACATTCGATATTTATTGCGTGAAAGAGTAAGAACCATCCAACCAACAAACCAACCATCCAACCTACCATGCATACAAACTTTTGCATTCATAATATTAGTAAGATAATTTAAATTACATTTTTAAAATTTGTCGTCGATACTCGTTGTTATTGCTGAGGTGTTTGTTGTTTTTCCGCTAGCATAATAAATAAATGTTGTGATTAGACTATTTTAAAGAATGAATTTTAAAGACCGATCTAATTATTTGAAGTCTTTTGGGCATGTCCGTGTTCCCTAATTAAGTTGTTTTTGAAGTGAATTTAGCACCGTTGTGATTTGAAACTCGTTGAAACGAAAAAGCAACACTATAAAGAGACAAACACATATATCTGTAGGATTTAGCCTGCGAAAAAAATTGACAGAATAATCGGTCTCCTCCTTATGCGGTGCTTTGTAGCCTCTCCATTTATTTATTTATTTCTATTCTTGAACATAGACATTACAGATTATAACATTGGTTTACAAAGTTAAAAAGTTTAGTATCTAATAAGAAAAAAAAAATGTTAATGATCCATAACTGTATGTATGTAGGTAAGTACCAAGTAGTATTTTGTGAACACCTCACTAGGCAAACCTGTGCTGAGGTGTTCCCATGTTTGGGAATAAATGCTATTCTGTCGACATAAGAAGAAACACCGTTACCTCCTTGAAATTGTCAAGAAGGAAACTATGGGTCGACCCATGGCGGCAGTGTCGAATACATTAAAGATTTGTTGCTGTTAGGAACAATATAATATACAGTTATTCATAGCATCTAGATTATGTTTAAGATAAATATGTTTTTATAAATAGATAGGTATACTTTTCTATGGACCACACGCCACTGTTATGAATAATATTGTGTTATTTTTTTTTGTCACAAAACAACTTTTTTTTTAAAGTTTGTGTTTTGTTATGTTTGGTTAGGTGTTATAATATTTTGAGTAAATTGAATACCTTGTTGGTTGATCCAGTCTTTGATGTGTTTTTTGTGAAGATTTGTACATGTATTTGTAGTTAGTCGTTGTTTCAGGGTGGTGGGCATGTAGTAATATAATTTGGTTGCGTAGTACTTAAAGTTTCTTTGCCCGTTGTGGTGTGAGTTATCGGTATGTTAAATATTTTTTTGTAGAGGCCCTGGTTTTAATTGCTAATTGAGGTTGCATTGGAGCGTGAAGTTTATGTTGGAAGAAGTATAGTAGTACAGATTTGGCGTAGAGTTGTCTTATTGTCAAAATGTCTAATGTTTCGTAAATTACATTCGAGCTTGTGTAGCGAGGAACTTGGAGGATTAATTTAATTGTTGCCTTTCTAATTTTTTCTAATGGATCTATTACTATATTCGTTGCACTTCCCCAAGCCAGTATGCCGTATGTGATAATGGATTGGCAAAGTGCAAAGAATATGGTTCTGAGGATTGTTCTTGGAAACATGTTTTTTATTGACTTTATGAGATGCATGACTCTTTTCAGTTTGTTTGTGATATAAGTTATGTGGTCAGTCCAACGTAAATTGGCATCTATTATAACTCCTAGGTATTTTGTGTGCTTAACCCTTTCAATACGCTCGCATTAACATGTGCAAGAAGTTTGTCCGCAGTTGTGTAAGATAAGGTCTGTGTTGGGTGGAGGTTGGCCTTTTTGTGTGATGCTGTGTGTAATGTAGTTGGTTTTTGTTGTGTTTAGAGTAAGAATGTTGTTTTTTAGCCAATTTTTGACCACCAATAAACTTTTTTCGGCCTTTGCATTGTGATGAACCTGTTTCACTCTGGTATAGGTGGGTAAATTTTTTTTTAAATATAGAATATGATCACACTATCGACATCTTTCGGGTGGTTTTAAAATCAATATTAAAGGAATCCTTTTTAAACTTTTGGGGTTTCCTTGCCACGAAGGGGTGTAAACAGTTAGGAAAAAAAACGACTATCCAATCGGAATAGAGATGAGGACAGTAGGTGCGTCTTAAACCAATCACAGGCTGGGGGCGTGGGATGAGAGATTTGAAAAATTAAGATTCCAAGATTATCTCACGGTTTGGTCGGGCAGATATTTTAAGGGGATAGGACCACTTCTAACTTGGTCATAAATCGCAATTTTATGGGAGCAGGAGGGGATCGACAACAGTTGATTTCACGTCTGGAATCGGGAAGTTTTGCGGGGATCTCGGTGGCGGAAAAATTCAAAAGGACAAAGGTCATGCACTGATTAATTAAAGTAGCAAGCGATCTTGATTACTTAGTAATCGTGAAACGGGAGTAGACATTGAAGGTCATTAAAGCTTTTCCCAGACAAATATCTAGCGGATTCTGCAGGTAGACGATGGGGGAAAGTGTTAGACGTGGAAAACCCACAGGAGCCGATCTCTTCAAGGTAGTCGAGGGAAATCAATTCATGTTAGTGACCATATGAAATCTAAGATTTTGTATTGGATTTTTGTCGGGGAAATTTACCGGGGAGCTTATAAGACAGTAGGGAGGTTTTTTTGTTTTCTATATAGGTACAGGACCACGGGATACGTAATTAAGACATCATTGGTTGTGTTTACCCGACTGGAAAATTAAACAATTACGCACGGGTAAGTTAATGAATCTATAATTGAATTACAGGCCATTGGATGCAGAAGGACGGAATAGAACGCGAATCCTGGACAGTTACTTTCATCCGTTCCAGCGGCGAGGAAAAATTAATAACATCTTATCAGCTGATATGTTAACCGTATTATGTAACGCATGGGATAGAGAACATCTTTTGTTTCAGTCATCTGGCGACGGAGGGTCAGGGAAACAAACAAAAAATGAACGAGATATGGTGCTTACACCGCCGTGGGTGCTGTACACTCAACCAAATGGAGAATGTTTTCAAGTGTACGAGACACCAAATAGAAAGCGACTGTCTGCAACCTAAACAAACGTAATTTTAAAACTAACAGGTACTCCTTTGAATTCCTATTTGTTGAATTGCGCCTTTTAAACTTTATGGTTGAATAATGTGACGATGACACCGAGGCTATACATATGTGTGAAATGTATGGTCCATCGGTAAGGGTCTTCCCACATTGTCCTGTTAGGAGAGGATGCTCACCATAGACTGATCGGGTCACGCGAGGTGCTGGAAGCAATTCCCTTTCGCGGAACCGTGTCGAGAGAATGGGCGTGACGAGACGGATTTGAAATGAGTTGCCAAACGGTATGTAAGGACGCGGTTCGCTGACGGAGGCGTCTTGGCCAAAAGCATCTCGGGTTGCCGGCAAGGTAGTGTGGGAGGAGCATAAGCAGTTCATTTTGTGGAAGCAACCCTGCAGCGTCTGCACATTTTTTGATTCTATCGACCTAGAAGTTATCATAACGTCTAGACAATACTTAGGTGGTATGTTCGCTCCTAGAGGTGGTTTATTCGTTGGACCGGTCACGCAGGAGGAAGGATCTGTCTATCACAAGCGGTAGCCACATGTTCGCGAGTAGAGCCGTGACAAGGGACGAATTGGATTACCCCTTCTAGAGCCAGTAAAGTAGTCCTGGAGGTGTTCGATACTGGGGTTGATTGGGAAAGGTTTGAAGGCATGCCGTCCTTCCTTGGTTATGGAAGGGTCCGGGTATCTGGTTGGTCGTCAAGAGATCTTCTGGGTGCCATGGGTATAGCCTTGACATGCTTTGGTCGGGAGGTCGTGTCCGGAGAGCCGACCACCTGGTCAATTTGGTCAAGTGGAGGAGCCAGTACTAGATTGCAAAAAATGCATGATCCATTCTATCCATCCCTCCTTATTCCTTCCATCTTAGGTACGAATTTTGCGTTTACTAACAATAGAATATTATCATAATCATGTATAGGGTCCAGCCATGGAGAGCGGCGCGAAGGAACCGCCAAATAACTAAATGAAACATTCTAGGTATGTATTTTAAAATCTATTAAGACGTATAGGATCATAGATCAACTTTATAGGCTTCCCAGAATTACAGGGGGTACTGCGAGAGTATTAAAACAACGTGCAACATTAGAGACGTAATGGGGATATATTTAGGATAGATTTAGACAATAAGTATCCTTCTTACGTTCAAGAGATACAGAGAAATTCTTCCACACCTTATCTAAAAGAACCAAAAGTTACCACATATAGACATTAAATACCTACTCTAGATTTTCTAGAACCTTTGAAACAAAAATAAAACACAACGTAAAGGAAAGGGTTTATTGTAAAGTTTTCCCGGAAGGAGAAAGCCTTTTGCTGTGTTCAGTCACAGGGGTGGGAAAAACGAGTCATGATTCAAGACATTATTGGCGAATCAAACAGTACGGGAGAAGAGTTTACCGTCCGGAGATCGAAACGCAAGAGAGGAGAGGTATTAAAACCCAAGTCGGGGTTTGACCCATCACAAGTGTTGCCGCGAAACCAGGAGATAAGGTTTTACAAGCTGGAGGAGTTTCGATGTATCTTAGTGCAATTTGAAGGATATTTACTAATTATTACGTGGGTTAAGGAAAAAATATATAAAGAAATCAGTAGCAAAATTTATCACGCCAAGAGTTTAAATCTGTAAATGTAGGTCATTGCCGCTTAGACGGGTAGATAATACGGAAAAAAAGAAAAAAAAAATGTCAACAAACCATTAACGAAGATTTATCACTTCATCTGTTTAAATGTAGGTCATTGCCTTTTCAGTCAGAGTGCGGAGAAAAAAATGGGATGCAACAAAAAAAAAAGGGGTCCGGCAAACACATCATAAAGATTGAAGATTTATGACTTTGCGTTCGACTGCGACAACTAGGTCAGTTATGTAACGAACCGGGGTGGGAAAAAAAAACACTAGTTGAAAACACCCGTTATAATCACTCGGAAGAGAATTGAATCGTTGAGAAAAAAAAAAAACCTGTGTAGACACGTTATACATGTATATGTTTTGCGAAGGTACTTGTAGCTTAGGGAGGAAATAGGATCAACCATTGTTAGAATACCTACGTATGGTTAGTTAGAGAGAGAGAAAAAATATTACCATGTTTAAGGAAGAAAAGGTTTTATTTTTGGTCTTAGGGAGGAGACGTTATCAGTTTAACGGTCAGTGGATTTAGATATGTTTGGTGTAACAGACGTGACGCCTTTACAAGAACTGTAAAATAGGTCCGGGTCTAAGTGCACGCTGATGAGGATGTATGATGAGTAAAATAATAAAAGCTGGCCTCCTGCACCCAGTGTCTGATGAGTAAGGGACACTGGATGTGCCTATTCTTCTGCCTGAGCCTGGCGCCTTGCGGTGTCCTGGAGTAGGGCCGGCTTGTCTGGAGGAGGTAGGCACCAGGGCGGAAGACAGGCAGAAGTCGGCGGGAGGCAGCTGGTGTTGAAGAAAATACTTCTTAAGTAACAAGTAATAAAACAAGTTTTGAAGAGTCGAAGTGAACTGATTTATTTTAAAATTGGCATGGTATATAAAGGGGACTTGTACCCGACAGCGTTCGGACAGTGTTTTTTACAAAAAGTGGAGGGGTTTTCGTCCTCAGACCAAATGGTATAAATAGGGCGGCCATTATGTGGGCACCCTATTTTGCCGGTGTCACCGTTGAAGGCGGTCGCTTAAAATGTGTTTTTTATAATAATTCTACAGAGTTAATCGTGTACATATGTGTTCGTTATTATACAGTAATCATGAAATAAACCAATTGTCTATTGCTAGATTTTTAGTTAGAGACGTTTAGCTCATTTTTGAGCTAAATCGCATAAAATATAAATTGATTTGCCGTTTGGCTGAATATCTGATTATTTACAGGTACAGTGTTATTTTTACGAGGTCCCCCGTAAGATGTGTTAATGAAACCTGTTTGTTTCACCATCTTACGGGGCACCTGGATTTTTAAAATCGGAAAAACGTATTTTTACCGAAATTTTTCTAAGTGTTTTTTGAGGGTCATTTATTGCCCTAGTTTGAGTATTTTAAGGGCTAGAGACTCAGGCTCTCTTTCCCTCGATGCCTTGTAGGACTGCGGAATGAAATTTCTTAGTTTCATTATCCTACAAGGATCGTAACTAAAAATAATTAACAATATGTCAAAAAAAAGGAAACATAAAAAATACAAGTGAAATGATAAGTTGAAAAATGTCCCTGGTGGCAACCTGAGCATGATAGCGTTTATTTGTTGCACCGGGGGCATTGTACATATAAAAACGAAAGTATTTTATTAATACAATATTACAATTAGAATAACTTTTAAATTCTAATTGGAAAACAAACATAAAATATTTTCAACGAAAAAGATCGCCGGCGGTACGGTACTAACGAGTTTAGTGGCCAAGCGGGATTTCTGGTTTTCGAGCGAAATCCCAAAAAATGACCACTGAACTGTAGAGGATACCGCCAAGGATGTTTTTCGTTGAAAGAACATACGAGGATATGTAACACGTCCGTTACACTCCCCCCGTGCAGCTTGGCTGCACTAGTCTTCACGACGTGTTTGAGTAGAAGAAGCTGCATCGGTGGGCGGGGCCGGCAGGATTACAGCGAGCTTCACGGCAGGTCGTACGTATACTCCGGTGCTCGTCTGGATTCGGGCGGTCCTTACTTGGCCGTCTGCAGCAGGGGTGGTGTCGAGGACTCGGCCGCGAGGCCAGCTGTTGCGGGGCATCGCAGGGTCCATGATGACCACCAGGTCGTCTTTCTTGATGGGATTGACGGTCTGGTGCCATTTTTGTCGGGTAGCCAAGGTGGGGAGGTATTCGCGGAGCCACCGCCTCCAGAACATATCAGCTAGCTGCTGACTGATGCGCCACTGGCGGCGGAGACATACCTCCTCCTCTTGTTTGCCGTATAATGACAACTGGGGCCGGTTGCCTGCTGCTCCCAATAGAAAGTGGTTGGGAGTGAGGGGCTCCTCGTCTCTCGGGTCTGCAGAGACGTGTGTAAGAGGACGGTTGTTGACAGTCCACTCAGCCTCGGCCAGTGCTGTTCGTAGGGTCTCTTCTCTTGGGGCCCTCTCCTTCAGGATGGCTCGCAGGGCGTGCTTGACTGAGCGCACCAGGCGTTCCCATGCTCCCCCCATATGAGGAGACATTGGTGGAATAAATTTCCATTCCATTCCTTTTGAAGTTAGATGATCCCTCATCCGGGCGTCATCTTTGAGCGAGTTCAGGGCGTCCTTCAGTTCATTGTCTGCTCCGTGGAAGTTGGTCCCATTGTCTGAGTAAATTGTCTTTGGTTGACCTCGGCGCGCCGTCATGCGTTGTAGGGCCATGATGGCTGAGTCGGCAGACAGGGAAGTAGCCAGCTCGAGGTGAATAGCACGTGTGGACAGACAGGTGAAGAGGGCTCCGTACCGCTTCTCCCGACGTCTGCCGACGGTGATGTCCATGGGCCCGAAATAGTCCAACCCGCAGTTTGTAAAGGGGGGAACATGGTGGGCGAGCCGTGATGGTGGCAAGGGTCCCATCAGTGGTGGAGCCGGCTTGCTTCTGCGCATCTTGCAGGTGGGGCAGTTGTGGGCGAGTCTGCGGATGTTTGTGCGCAGTCGCAGCACAAAGTAGCTGCCCCGTACCTCTGCCATTGTCCTCTCTGTACTTGGGTGGTCAGCCTTCTGGTGATGATGGTTCACTAGGAGCCGTGTGTAGGCGTGGTCTCCATCCAAGATTATGGGTATCCGCACATCTCGGGAGACTCTGCTGGTGGTCCGTATTCTTGAGTCCATCCTTAGCAGGCCATCGGGTCCTAGGAAGGGGTTCAGTGTTTTGAGCCGGCTGCCATTTGGTAAGGGAGCTCCTTGACGAAGAGCATTCAAATCGGTACCGAATGCGTCTTCTTGGGCTGCTTTCACCCATCGGATCTCTGCTTCACGGGTCTCCTCGAGCTGCAGGTATCCGTCCAGGGGCTTGTGGGGTCCCACACGGCATCGGTTTATGAAGCGGTGGACCCAGGCGGTGGCCCTGATGAGGCGGGGCCAAGAGGAGAAGCGGTTGATCTCTGGTAGAGCGTCTGACATAGTTGAGGTGAGCCCGACATATTGGGCCTTCACTTCAAGGACGCTGTCATCCGGCCGGTGCAGTTTGGACCTTTCGCGCGGCCATTCTGCCTCGGCCAAGGTGAGGAAGGCTGGGCCACTGAACCAATGTCCTGCAGGTGATAGATCGGGAGTCTCGATGTCTCGGGTGCCAATGTCGGCAGGGTTCAGCTTTGTGGGAACCCATCTCCAGTCTTCAATGCGGGAGAGCTCATCTATCTCGCCAAGCCGGTTAGCCACGAAGGTTGAGTAGGTACGTGGGTCTGTGCGAAGCCAGCACAACACCGTCGTAGAGTCTGTCCAGAATACTGTTCGCGCAATGTTGCTGCGACATTCTTTTTTCAGTGTTGCTGCTAGTCTGGCCGCCATTAAAGCTGATTGGAGCTCGAGGCGGGGTATGGAGAGTGGCTTCAGGGGGGCCACCTTACACTTGCTGGCCAAGAAGGTAGCTGTGACTTCACCATTGATGTCTTCTGTGTGATAGGCGACCGTGCAGCATGCCTGTTCGGAAGCGTCACAGAACAGATGGAGTGTGACGTTGCTTTGTTTACTTTTTAAACAACTTCTAGGTATGGCAACTCCACAGCTTTGGAGGAGTCCCAGCCAGTCCAGCCATCTTTCATTGTGATCGGGTTTGATGATCTCGTCCCATCCAGTGTTTGATCTCCAGACGTCTTGCAGCAGCATTTTTGATCTGACTGTGAGGCATGCAACGAACCCCACAGGATCAAAAATTTTCATAACAATGCTGAGCAGCTGACGTTTTGTAGGTCTGCTGATCAGTTCAGGTTCTGCGGCGTCTCTGAAGGCGTACAGAAAGCAGTCGGTCACTGGATCCCATAGCAGGCCGAGGATTCTTTCAGTCTCTGCTTCACCGCTGCTGATGCGTATGGCTGATCTGGCGCGGTCTTCAGGCGGGATGGTGGCCATGACCGCTGGATTATTAGAGGCCCAGTTGGTGAGATGGAAACCTCCTGATGATAGAACTGCGGCCACGTCTTTTACAAGGCCAGTGGCTTCACTGATGGAGTCCACCGCGTCCAGATAGTCATCCATATAAAATTTTGTTTGGATAGCGTCTGCAGCAGCCGGGAAGCTCTCAGCATTTTGTAGTGCCACTCGGTTTCGCACATATTGGGCGCTGCTAGGAGAACAGGTAGCGCCGAACATCATCGAGGTCATCATGTAGGTATGAGGCTCTTCTTGAAGTGTTGGTCGCCACAGGAACAGTTGTGACAGCTGGTCCTCTGCTTTGATTTTTACTTGTAAAAACATCTCTTTTATGTCGGCGGCGAGGGCTATTTTCCCTTCTCGAAACCGGAGAATGTTCCCAAGGAGTGACGTCAGTAGATCAGGTCCCGTCAGCAGTTGATCATTGAGGGAGGTCCCTCGGCAGCGGCTGGCGGCGTCAAATACGACACGGATCTTTCCTGGCTTGTTGGGGTTCACCACGGCGAAGTGGGGCAGATACCACTTGCGGGCGGAGTGCTTTGCCGCCTCTCGTGCTGTGAGCTCCCGTGCGTGGCCTTGCGTGATGAGCCGGTTGATTTTTTCTTTGTACGCCACTGCCAGGTCCTCTTCCTTCAATAATTTCCTTTCCAGGGACCACAATCTTTTGAGCGCACATTTTTTGTTGTCGGGCAGTGTGATATTTTCGTTTTTCCATAGCAGGCCAGTCTGCCATCTGCCGGACGTCATCTGACAGGTGGTGTCCTCCATCAGCTGGTTGGCACGTACCACATGTGCGGTCACCCGGGAGGCTGATGTGATCCCCAGGGAGTCGACTGCGAAGTTTGTTCGTATCAAGTCGCTCAGCAGGTCATCTTTGTGATTTTCAGCGTGCAGGGCCAGAGTGGTGACCGAGTCTTCACTGGTGGGAGTCCCTCCTCCATGGGTAATCCACCCCAGGGCAGTCCGTGACAATATTCGCGTAGAGTCACGGGCTTCATGCACTTCCCTCGAGACAATGAGGTGAGCATTGTCCTGCCCGATGAGAAGTGTGGGTGTGACGTACCCGCCAGGAACCCTTTGTTCTGGGAGGCTGAGGCCCTTCACGGTGCTCGCTTTGATGTGGTAGCTGGTGCCTATCCCGGCGCCGCGCAGTGTGACCTGCACGCGGCGTGATGCTTGATCTGAGGAGCACATGCCTTTTGCCCCGTGGAGCCGTAGTCCTTGGACGGGTCCGGTAGCGCCAATTTTTTCTGCTGTGGCGGCGTCAATCAGTGTGATCGTTGATCCCTCATCCAGCAGCGCGAATGCGGAGATCGGCTGCGTGGGGCCCGTCAGCACTACTGGCACCACTTTTAGCACGGCGCCGTCGGCCTGGCGTCACATGTGGTGGACATCAGCTGTTGTGGTGTTTTTTACGAACGATGGGTCGTGCAGTAACTTGTGGTGTGGAGCGCGACAGTCTCCAACACCGCACCAGTCCCGGGATTTGCATTGTTTGGGCCAGTGTTTGCCATCTAAACATATACGGCACAATCCAGAACTTTTAACTGTCTCAAAGCGAAGTTTTACGTCCTTCGCTGCGAACTCACGACATTCACGGAGGCAGTGGCCCCTTTCACCGCACTGTACGCACCCTTCACGGTTGTTAAAGTCACAGTGGGGTGTCACATTATCACTTCGATTTGTGTTTCGCGTACTTTCGTTTTTTCGCGAACGGTCATACTTTCGCGCACTTTCGTTTTGTACTTTTCGCGAACTTTCGTTTTGTATTTTCCGCGAACTGTCATTTTGTGGTGACTTACGACTCGTTTCACTATTTCGCGGCCCGAATTGTTCCGAGGTAGCAAAGGTTTGCTCGCGACGTGGTCTAGACCTCGCGGGGTCGACCATTCCCGATTTGGAGATGGCGTTCGCGACGGTTTTCAGGAAGGCGGCAAACTGGCAGATGGTGGCAGGCACTTCGTAATGCCGCACTTCCATCAGCCACGCCAACCGCATCGTGCATGGCATCTTCCCCGCGATGTCGCTGAGGAGCGCCGGGTTGGTGAGATATCCCTCATTGTTTAGGGAGCGGAGTGAAGCCACCAGGTTTTGCACAGTCCCCGAGAAGTCTGCTATGTCTTCTAGTGATGCCTCTGCCGTCATGTGTGGAAGCTTCTTGGCTTTGTCCAACATCAGGGCAGCCAGTGAATTCGTCCCTCCGTAGCGCTGCTCCAGCACGGCCAGTATCTCTGGCACTTGGGTAGGGTCCATCAGGAGGGGGCCCACAGCTTCGCGGGCCTTTCCCTTGAGGGCTCGCTGAAGTCGGATGAGGTTCTCGCTGCTGGTCATCCGGCAGGTTGAGGTTGACTGGGTGAACTGTGCCCTCCAGGTGGGCCACTCCAGCGGGTCACCAGAGAAGGTGGGCAGATCCTTGGCCATTGACTGCCTGGCGATGAGTGCTGCCATCCGGGGGTCATCCTCAATTGTGGGATGAGGGCTGTCCTGAGCCCTTGAAGCTCTTATGGCCTCCGTGAGCGCGCAGGTGAACTGAGCCATCGAGTTATCCGCTTGGTGGATCCAGGCGCTGGTGTGGCGGGCCGTCTCGTCCGCATTTGGTTGTGGAGGAAACATCGGCAGGCCGGAGCTCGGGCTGGAAGCGGGCAGATGCTGGTCATCAGGTTGTGCTGGTGCTCGGTACTCCTGTTCGCGCAGTGGTACCGGCGGCACATGTGTAGATGGCCCAGGATGTGTCCACTGCGAGTATGAGGCTGGATCCCCGTGATTGTAGTAAGGGGGTGGTGGCACAGGGGCTGCTGGCCCTGGCTGTGCTGATGATGCATAGGGTCCGACAGGTTTCTCCGGTACGGCTTCTCGTTGCCTCTGGTTGAGCAGAGGTACGGGCGGTACGGGGCCGGAAGGTCCAGGCTGCATCCATCCAAGGCTCCCATCATAGTGAGGGGGCTGCGGCGCGGGGCCTCCAGGCCCTGGCTGCGCCAGTGATGCGTACCTCTGGTCTACCAGAGGCACAGGTCCGACGGGCATCTCTCGTACGGCTTCTCGTTGCCTTGTATTGTGCAGAGGCAAGGGCGGTACGGGGCCGGAAGGTCCAGGTTGCAGCCATCCAAAGCCCCCATTGTAATGAAGGGGCTGCGGCGCGGGGCCTCCAGGCCCTGGCTGCGCCGGTGATGCGTACCTCTGGTTTACCAGAGGCACAGGTCCAGCGGGCATCTCTCGTACGGCTTCTTGTTGCAGAGGCAAGGGCGGTACGGGGCCGGAAGGTCCATGCTGCATCCATCCGGGGCCCCCATCAGAGTGAGGGGGCTGCGGCGCGGGGCCTCCAGGCCCTGGCTGCGCCAGTGAGGGGTGCCTCTGGTCTACCAGAGACACAGGTCCAACGGGCATCTCTCGTACAGCTTCTCGTTGCCTTGTATTGTGCAGAGGCAAGGGCGGTACGGGGCCGGAAGGTCCAGGGTGCATCCATGATGCTTGTGGTTGCCAAGGTTCTCCTTGGTCCGGATGTCCATGGCTGGTTGGCTCCGAAGCAGTACTCGCTGCGATGAGTTGTGCCAGCCCTGCGGCACCGGGTTGTGCCAGCCCTGCAGCACTGGGTTGTGCCAGCCCTGCGGCGCCGGGTTGTGTGGGCCCTGTCGCATCTGGTGCAGGCCCTGCACGGGTTTGTGGTTGAAGGGCTGCCATCAGCCGTTCAATCTGCTTGTTTTGGTGGCGAAGCTGTCGTCGCAGTTGGCGCACCGTATCCTCGGTAGATGTAGAGGGCGGTGGCTCGTCATCGCTGTCTGCGGAGCCTGTCTCAGGAGTGGTGCTGGGCGAGGGCCGGGGCGTGGCATCAGATATGTCATCAGGCATGTCCAGGACTTCAGGGCCAGCGTCCGGGGCAGTAGGTAGCTCAGCAGCAGGGGGTGGAGGCGAGCCATCTTCTTGGGCCGTCTTCTTGGATCTCAGCGAGGGTGGAGACATCCTGGCGAGGACTGTAGATCCGGCTCGAAGGACCACTTGTAACAGACGTGACGCCTTTACAAGAACTGTAAAATAGGTCCGGGTCTAAGTGCACGCTGATGAGGATGTATGATGAGTAAAATAATAAAAGCTGGCCTCCTGCACCCAGTGTCTGATGAGTAAGGGACACTGGATGTGCCTATTCTTCTGCCTGAGCCTGGCGCCTTGCGGTGTCCTGGAGTAGGGCCGGCTTGTCTGGAGGAGGTAGGCACCAGGGCGGAAGACAGGCAGAAGTCGGCGGGAGGCAGCTGGTGTTGAAGAAAATACTTCTTAAGTAACAAGTAATAAAACAAGTTTTGAAGAGTCGAAGTGAACTGATTTATTTTAAAATTGGCATGGTATATAAAGGGGACTTGTACCCGACAGCGTTCGGACAGTGTTTTTTACAAAAAGTGGAGGGGTTTTCGTCCTCAGACCAAATGGTATAAATAGGGCGGCCATTATGTGGGCACCCTATTTTGCCGGTGTCACCGTTGAAGGCGGTCGCTTAAAATGTGTTTTTTATAATAATTCTACAGAGTTAATCGTGTACATATGTGTTCGTTATTATACAGTAATCATGAAATAAACCAATTGTCTATTGCTAGATTTTTAGTTAGAGACGTTTAGCTCATTTTTGAGCTAAATCGCATAAAATATAAATTGATTTGCCGTTTGGCTGAATATCTGATTATTTACAGGTACAGTGTTATTTTTACGAGGTCCCCCGTAAGATGTGTTAATGAAACCTGTTTGTTTCACCATCTTACGGGGCACCTGGATTTTTAAAATCGGAAAAACGTATTTTTACCGAAATTTTTCTAAGTGTTTTTTGAGGGTCATTTATTGCCCTAGTTTGAGTATTTTAAGGGCTAGAGACTCAGGCTCTCTTTCCCTCGATGCCTTGTAGGACTGCGGAATGAAATTTCTTAGTTTCATTATCCTACAAGGATCGTAACTAAAAATAATTAACAATATGTCAAAAAAAAGGAAACATAAAAAATACAAGTGAAATGATAAGTTGAAAAATGTCCCTGGTGGCAACCTGAGCATGATAGCGTTTATTTGTTGCACCGGGGGCATTGTACATATAAAAACGAAAGTATTTTATTAATACAATATTACAATTAGAATAACTTTTAAATTCTAATTGGAAAACAAACATAAAATATTTTCAACGAAAAAGATCGCCGGCGGTACGGTACTAACGAGTTTAGTGGCCAAGCGGGATTTCTGGTTTTCGAGCGAAATCCCAAAAAATGACCACTGAACTGTAGAGGATACCGCCAAGGATGTTTTTCGTTGAAAGAACATACGAGGATATGTAACACGTCCGTTACATTTGGGTTAAGCCACACTGGAAAGAAAAAAATATAATAATTTTTACCATGTTTTAGGGAGGAAAGGATTTTTTTTTTAGCTTAGGGAGGAAACGTAGTCAGCTAAACGGTTAGTGGATTTAGACATGTTTGGGTTAAGACACGCTGGAGGAAAAAAAAAAATTACCATGTTAATGATTTTTTTTGCTTAGGGAGGAAACGTAGTCAGCTAAACGGTTAGTGGATTTAGACATGTTTGGGTTAAGACACGTTGGAAAAAAATAATTTTACCATGTTTTAGGGAGAAAAGGAATTTTTTAGCTTAGGGAGGAACGTAATCAGCTAAACGGTTAGTGAATTTAGACATGTTTGGGTTAAGGCACGTTGGGAAAAAAAAAATATTACCATGTTAAAGGAAGAAAAGGTTTTTTTTTTTGCTTAGGGAGGAAACGAAATCGGCTAACGGTTAGTGGATTTAGACATGGGTTGGGTTAGAACCACACTGGTAGGAGAGATTTAGGTTCAAACGGGTTGGAAATCAATTGGAGTTATGTAGAAAAAAAAAATAATTTTTTTTTGAACAAAAATAATCAAGAGTATTTAATGGTATCCAACCTTCGATAAGAAGCGGCGAGAAAGTGTGTCACGTATTAGGGGAGATAGTCCAAAAAAAAAAAAAAAAATCATTCAATATAAAATCACCGGGGTGATAATATTGATGTTAGCCAACCTCCGATAGGCTTTGAACGGTTGTTAGATTGGAGTGACCAGACGATTAGTTTAAAAATTATGCAATCGGACCAGCGTTGAGTAGTTCTGTTTATCGGAGTAAACATAGATATCTACACTAATCGTTATATTGAATAGAGATAGTTTAACAAAAAAAAAAAGGGCAAGAACAAACGACAGAAAAAGGGTCGGTCAAAAAATTGCGTACGGAAAAAAATACGGACCCGACAGAGCGCAGGGTACGTACAGATGTAAGCCGTGAAGATATTAAGAAGATACACGTTTAGTTGGTAAACGGATGAGTTCATAGTCACCGAAATTTGGTATCTTATCTTACTCCAATTGGGGCGGACCGATGAGAAAATTCAACTACATTGCGAGAAGACGTTTTATGTTAGATACGGTCCGGATTTGAAAAGGTTTATTTACAATAGTGTTAGGGTAAAATTGTAAATAAAATGTGGCCCGGTCGCCTCTTAAAGATAGATAACAGATAACAGCGGATACCGAAGAATGCGAAAAAAAACGGTTACAAGGGCTGTGGGACGACAGTTTGAAAACAGGTATAAGGAAGTGCACTAGTGGATCGATGGAGGCAGGGCAGAATTGGGAAAAACGCTCAAGAATTTTTATAAGGAAAATAGTTAAATAATTTAAATACGATGACCATCGATGGTGTAGGATAATAGAAAGGTTGTGAAAAGTCTAGAGTTGTGGAAGAAAAAAAAAAAAAAAAAAAACCCCGGGGGGAGGGGGGAAGTAGAACGGACAGTAACCTACCTGCAAGGAGGAGGGATACAAAACATTTAGGTACGACAAATTTTGAAAAAGGAAGAAACGAAAAGTAGGGGGAGGGGAAGCTAGCTAAAACCTGCATTTAGAAATGACTCCACTGACTAAACACTAATAGCGTGTTTTGACACTGGAGATAATTTCTATAGGGAGGCTGTGATGAACCTGTTTCACTCTGGTATAGGTGGGTAAATTTTTTTTTAAATATAGAATATGATCACACTATCGACATCTTTCGGGTGGTTTTAAAATCAATATTAAAGGAATCCTTTTTAAACTTTTGGGGTTTCCTTGCCACGAAGGGGTGTAAACAGTTAGGAAAAAAAACGACTATCCAATCGGAATAGAGATGAGGACAGTAGGTGCGTCTTAAACCAATCACAGGCTGGGGGCGTGGGATGAGAGATTTGAAAAATTAAGATTCCAAGATTATCTCACGGTTTGGTCGGGCAGATATTTTAAGGGGATAGGACCACTTCTAACTTGGTCATAAATCGCAATTTTATGGGAGCAGGAGGGGATCGACAACAGTTGATTTCACGTCTGGAATCGGGAAGTTTTGCGGGGATCTCGGTGGCGGAAAAATTCAAAAGGACAAAGGTCATGCACTGATTAATTAAAGTAGCAAGCGATCTTGATTACTTAGTAATCGTGAAACGGGAGTAGACATTGAAGGTCATTAAAGCTTTTCCCAGACAAATATCTAGCGGATTCTGCAGGTAGACGATGGGGGAAAGTGTTAGACGTGGAAAACCCACAGGAGCCGATCTCTTCAAGGTAGTCGAGGGAAATCAATTCATGTTAGTGACCATATGAAATCTAAGATTTTGTATTGGATTTTTGTCCGTTAGTTTAGAGGGGAGGGAAGGTTTACGATCTCTTGTTACTTAATTGGGTCTTGAGTGTGAGACATCTGACATGATTTTGGGTCTCTAAGGTACGCATTAAGCTGAAATCACCACTTGATTTTACATACAGATGATAGGAGAAAGGAATTAGTGAAAAAGCATAAAATTTAACGACCTGTCAGGATTTTAAATTATTTGAAAACTCAAGTATTTTCTTGATCACTAGGCGAATAATTAAGGGGGATTTATCGGTTTTGGTGCCAGAGAGAGATGTAATATGTAGGAGGAACTACGAAATGGGGGAAAAAAAACGTTCGAAGGCAGGATTGGAATGGGATCTTGGCAGTAGTTATAGCCCATAGGAAAGGAGAATCGAGGTTATAAAAGTTTAGATTATTATAAAATAAGGTCCCACGGGCATCACGACTTTGCTGGGAGGTGACCAAGTAATTGGAGTTTGCACATGAGCATTTGCAAACGCGAGAAATTATAAAATTGTTACGATCACATACAATCGCGAGATAGCCAGGAACGGGTACTGTCGCGTGTACACTTAAAGAATACGTCCGTATAAGGATGTTCAATCACTGATTTATTAGGAAAGCCATAGTCAAATGCTAAATCGACGAAATACCTAGAAGGTGACTTATTGTGGGAGTAGCTAAAATAATATATGCATAATAGATGACAGTCGGAACATATTATAGGTTGCTAGGTTGAAATCGGACTTGGGGATTTCGAGAAAAGTATGGAAAATATATCGAAAATTCAGGATACGCCGTACCTGGAAGCGATTTTAAAAATGGTAGAACAGACACGATAGGATTTCGAGAAAAGTTGAATTAATTATTCACATGGTAAATAATATTTTTAGGTGCTCAGATTGTAGAGATTCGTATGGAGGTTTAAGAGTGCTAGGTCGGGTCCGCCCCTGGACGGTCGGGCTGGATAGTTTTGTCGCACGGGGCGTAATGGGGATTGTGGGGACCGATCGGGGAAAAAGGTCGTAAGCGACACGACAGGACAGTGGGTGAGAAAAGATTCGATTTTACGTGTTATTAGAAGTCGAATTTGCAAAAATTAAAATTGATTTATGTGGAAATGGATGATCAAAAAGGGAAGTTGAGAGGAGAGAGGGGACAGTCGGTGACAATTCGGGAATACAGGGTGAGGTCTCGGGAAGAAAACGCGCGAAACTGAGGTGTTGGAAATTTACCGGGGATCAAATGGCTATCTGAGCGATTTGACTAGAGTGGATTTTGTGCAAAGTGTATCGAACTAGACTCAGTGAAAAGATAATAACCTAATAGAGTGGATTTTAGTCGAATCACTTAAATTCTAAAAATAATAATTAATCAATCGATAAAACCAAAAGGAAGGAAAACGGTGAATACGTCTGTGAAGTTAACGGAATTATATTGTTCCCGGTGTTGTGTTTAATTCCCCGGTCTTAATATAAATAATCATCTTTTAAGGTGCACGAGAGAGAAAAGATATTTTCTATAAATATCTATTCTAAATAATAATCACGGTCTCGAATTTTAATAATAATAATATAATGGTTCCAATTCAGGTTGAGGAAGTTTTACTAAATCAGATTAAGCCTAAATAATAACTGAACAGTCGTTTAGAACTACAATAATAGACTCGTTTTATAATAAATATTTATTAGAGAACTTCCATATTGCACTTAAGAGTCGTACAATAATAATAATAACCTACGAACGAATGTTTAGCTTAGGTATATCACAGTACGTGAATTATGGAGTCACAATTTAGAGTCACAATTGCGCAATACTCGGAATGTAGCGACGAAGATACCAGTTTATATAAAGCTTATAAGACAGTAGGGAGGTTTTTTTGTTTTCTATATAGGTACAGGACCACGGGATACGTAATTAAGACATCATTGGTTGTGTTTACCCGACTGGAAAATTAAACAATTACGCACGGGTAAGTTAATGAATCTATAATTGAATTACAGGCCATTGGATGCAGAAGGACGGAATAGAACGCGAATCCTGGACAGTTACTTTCATCCGTTCCAGCGGCGAGGAAAAATTAATAACATCTTATCAGCTGATATGTTAACCGTATTATGTAACGCATGGGATAGAGAACATCTTTTGTTTCAGTCATCTGGCGACGGAGGGTCAGGGAAACAAACAAAAAATGAACGAGATATGGTGCTTACACCGCCGTGGGTGCTGTACACTCAACCAAATGGAGAATGTTTTCAAGTGTACGAGACACCAAATAGAAAGCGACTGTCTGCAACCTAAACAAACGTAATTTTAAAACTAACAGGTACTCCTTTGAATTCCTATTTGTTGAATTGCGCCTTTTAAACTTTATGGTTGAATAATGTGACGATGACACCGAGGCTATACATATGTGTGAAATGTATGGTCCATCGGTAAGGGTCTTCCCACATTGTCCTGTTAGGAGAGGATGCTCACCATAGACTGATCGGGTCACGCGAGGTGCTGGAAGCAATTCCCTTTCGCGGAACCGTGTCGAGAGAATGGGCGTGACGAGACGGATTTGAAATGAGTTGCCAAACGGTATGTAAGGACGCGGTTCGCTGACGGAGGCGTCTTGGCCAAAAGCATCTCGGGTTGCCGGCAAGTTAGTGTGGGAGGAGCATAAGCAGTTCATTTTGTGGAAGCAACCCTGCAGCGTCTGCACATTTTTTGATTCTATCGACCTAGAAGCTATCATAACGTCTAGACCATACTTAGGTGGTATGTTCGCTCCTAGAGGTGGTTTATTCGTTGGACCGGTCACGCAGGAGGAAGGATCTGTCTATCACAAGCGGTAGCCACATGTTCGCGAGTAGAGCCGTGACAAGGGACGAATTGGATTACCCCTTCTAGAGCCAGTAAAGTAGTCCTGGAGGTGTTCGATACTGGGGTTGATTGGGAAAGGTTTGAAGGCATGCCGTCCTTCCTTGGTTATGGAAGGGTCCGGGTATCTGGTTGGTCGTCAAGAGATCTTCTGGGTGCCATGGGTATAGCCTTGACATGCTTTGGTCGGGAGGTCGTGTCCGGAGAGCCGACCACCTGGTCAATTTGGTCAAGTGGAGGAGCCAGTACTAGATTGCAAAAAATGCATGATCCATTCTATCCATCCCTCCTTATTCCTTCCATCTTAGGTACGAATTTTGCGTTTACTAACAATAGAATATTATCATAATCATGTATAGGGTCCAGCCATGGAGAGCGGCGCGAAGGAACCGCCAAATAACTAAATGAAACATTCTAGGTATGTATTTTAAAATCTATTAAGACGTATAGGATCATAGATCAACTTTATAGGCTTCCCAGAATTACAGGGGGTACTGCGAGAGTATTAAAACAACGTGCAACATTAGAGACGTAATGGGGATATATTTAGGATAGATTTAGACAATAAGTATCCTTCTTACGTTCAAGAGATACAGAGAAATTCTTCCACACCTTATCTAAAAGAACCAAAAGTTACCACATATAGACATTAAATACCTACTCTAGATTTTCTAGAACCTTTGAAACAAAAATAAAACACAACGTAAAGGAAAGGGTTTATTGTAAAGTTTTCCCGGAAGGAGAAAGCCTTTTGCTGTGTTCAGTCACAGGGGTGGGAAAAACGAGTCATGATTCAAGACATTATTGGCGAATCAAACAGTACGGGAGAAGAGTTTACCGTCCGGAGATCGAAACGCAAGAGAGGAGAGGTATTAAAACCCAAGTCGGGGTTTGACCCATCACAAGTGTTGCCGCGAAACCAGGAGATAAGGTTTTACAAGCTGGAGGAGTTTCGATGTATCTTAGTGCAATTTGAAGGATATTTACTAATTATTACGTGGGTTAAGGAAAAAATATATAAAGAAATCAGTAGCAAAATTTATCACGCCAAGAGTTTAAATCTGTAAATGTAGGTCATTGCCGCTTAGACGGGTAGATAATACGGAAAAAAAGAAAAAAAAAATGTCAACAAACCATTAACGAAGATTTATCACTTCATCTGTTTAAATGTAGGTCATTGCCTTTTCAGTCAGAGTGCGGAGAAAAAAATGGGATGCAACAAAAAAAAAAGGGGTCCGGCAAACACATCATAAAGATTGAAGATTTATGACTTTGCGTTCGACTGCGACAACTAGGTCAGTTATGTAACGAACCGGGGTGGGAAAAAAAAACACTAGTTGAAAACACCCGTTATAATCACTCGGAAGAGAATTGAATCGTTGAGAAAAAAAAAAAACCTGTGTAGACACGTTATACATGTATATGTTTTGCGAAGGTACTTGTAGCTTAGGGAGGAAATAGGATCAACCATTGTTAGAATACCTACGTATGGTTAGTTAGAGAGAGAGAAAAAATATTACCATGTTTAAGGAAGAAAAGGTTTTATTTTTGGTCTTAGGGAGGAGACGTTATCAGTTTAACGGTCAGTGGATTTAGATATGTTTGGGTTAAGCCACACTGGAAAGAAAAAAATATAATAATTTTTACCATGTTTTAGGGAGGAAAGGATTTTTTTTTTAGCTTAGGGAGGAAACGTAGTCAGCTAAACGGTTAGTGGATTTAGACATGTTTGGGTTAAGACACGCTGGAGGAAAAAAAAAAATTACCATGTTAAAGGAAGAAAAGGATTTTTTTTGCTTAGGGAGGAAACGTAGTCAGCTAAACGGTTAGTGGATTTAGACATGTTTGGGTTAAGACACGTTGGAAAAAAATAATTTTACCATGTTTTAGGGAGAAAAGGAATTTTTTAGCTTAGGGAGGAACGTAATCAGCTAAACGGTTAGTGAATTTAGACATGTTTGGGTTAAGGCACGTTGGGAAAAAAAAAATATTACCATGTTAAAGGAAGAAAAGGTTTTTTTTTTTGCTTAGGGAGGAAACGAAATCGGCTAACGGTTAGTGGATTTAGACATGGGTTGGGTTAGAACCACACTGGTAGGAGAGATTTAGGTTCAAACGGGTTGGAAATCAATTGGAGTTATGTAGAAAAAAAAAATAATTTTTTTTTGAACAAAAATAATCAAGAGTATTTAATGGTATCCAACCTTCGATAAGAAGCGGCGAGAAAGTGTGTCACGTATTAGGGGAGATAGTCCAAAAAAAAAAAAAAAAATCATTCAATATAAAATCACCGGGGTGATAATATTGATGTTAGCCAACCTCCGATAGGCTTTGAACGGTTGTTAGATTGGAGTGACCAGACGATTAGTTTAAAAATTATGCAATCGGACCAGCGTTGAGTAGTTCTGTTTATCGGAGTAAACATAGATATCTACACTAATCGTTATATTGAATAGAGATAGTTTAACAAAAAAAAAAAGGGCAAGAACAAACGACAGAAAAAGGGTCGGTCAAAAAATTGCGTACGGAAAAAAATACGGACCCGACAGAGCGCAGGGTACGTACAGATGTAAGCCGTGAAGATATTAAGAAGATACACGTTTAGTTGGTAAACGGATGAGTTCATAGTCACCGAAATTTGGTATCTTATCTTACTCCAATTGGGGCGGACCGATGAGAAAATTCAACTACATTGCGAGAAGACGTTTTATGTTAGATACGGTCCGGATTTGAAAAGGTTTATTTACAATAGTGTTAGGGTAAAATTGTAAATAAAATGTGGCCCGGTCGCCTCTTAAAGATAGATAACAGATAACAGCGGATACCGAAGAATGCGAAAAAAAACGGTTACAAGGGCTGTGGGACGACAGTTTGAAAACAGGTATAAGGAAGTGCACTAGTGGATCGATGGAGGCAGGGCAGAATTGGGAAAAACGCTCAAGAATTTTTATAAGGAAAATAGTTAAATAATTTAAATACGATGACCATCGATGGTGTAGGATAATAGAAAGGTTGTGAAAAGTCTAGAGTTGTGGAAGAAAAAAAAAAAAAAAAAAACCCCGGGGGGAGGGGGGAAGTAGAACGGACAGTAACCTACCTGCAAGGAGGAGGGATACAAAACATTTAGGTACGACAAATTTTGAAAAAGGAAGAAACGAAAAGTAGGGGGAGGGGAAGCTAGCTAAAACCTGCATTTAGAAATGACTCCACTGACTAAACACTAATAGCGTGTTTTGACACTGGAGATAATTTCTATAGGGAGGCTGTGATGAACCTGTTTCACTCTGGTATAGGTGGGTAAATTTTTTTTTAAATATAGAATATGATCACACTATCGACATCTTTCGGGTGGTTTTAAAATCAATATTAAAGGAATCCTTTTTAAACTTTTGGGGTTTCCTTGCCACGAAGGGGTGTAAACAGTTAGGAAAAAAAACGACTATCCAATCGGAATAGAGATGAGGACAGTAGGTGCGTCTTAAACCAATCACAGGCTGGGGGCGTGGGATGAGAGATTTGAAAAATTAAGATTCCAAGATTATCTCACGGTTTGGTCGGGCAGATATTTTAAGGGGATAGGACCACTTCTAACTTGGTCATAAATCGCAATTTTATGGGAGCAGGAGGGGATCGACAACAGTTGATTTCACGTCTGGAATCGGGAAGTTTTGCGGGGATCTCGGTGGCGGAAAAATTCAAAAGGACAAAGGTCATGCACTGATTAATTAAAGTAGCAAGCGATCTTGATTACTTAGTAATCGTGAAACGGGAGTAGACATTGAAGGTCATTAAAGCTTTTCCCAGACAAATATCTAGCGGATTCTGCAGGTAGACGATGGGGGAAAGTGTTAGACGTGGAAAACCCACAGGAGCCGATCTCTTCAAGGTAGTCGAGGGAAATCAATTCATGTTAGTGACCATATGAAATCTAAGATTTTGTATTGGATTTTTGTCCGTTAGTTTAGAGGGGAGGGAAGGTTTACGATCTCTTGTTACTTAATTGGGTCTTGAGTGTGAGACATCTGACATGATTTTGGGTCTCTAAGGTACGCATTAAGCTGAAATCACCACTTGATTTTACATACAGATGATAGGAGAAAGGAATTAGTGAAAAAGCATAAAATTTAACGACCTGTCAGGATTTTAAATTATTTGAAAACTCAATTATTTTCTTGATCACTAGGCGAATAATTAAGGGGGATTTATCGGTTTTGGTGCCAGAGAGAGATGTAATATGTAGGAGGAACTACGAAATGGGGGAAAAAAAACGTTCGAAGGCAGGATTGGAATGGGATCTTGGCAGTAGTTATAGCCCATAGGAAAGGAGAATCGAGGTTATAAAAGTTTAGATTATTATAAAATAAGGTCCCACGGGCATCACGACTTTGCTGGGAGGTGACCAAGTAATTGGAGTTTGCACATGAGCATTTGCAAACGCGAGAAATTATAAAATTGTTACGATCACATACAATCGCGAGATAGCCAGGAACGGGTACTGTCGCGTGTACACTTAAAGAATACGTCCGTATAAGGATGTTCAATCACTGATTTATTAGGAAAGCCATAGTCAAATGCTAAATCGACGAAATACCTAGAAGGTGACTTATTGTGGGAGTAGCTAAAATAATATATGCATAATAGATGACAGTCGGAACATATTATAGGTTGCTAGGTTGAAATCGGACTTGGGGATTTCGAGAAAAGTATGGAAAATATATCGAAAATTCAGGATACGCCGTACCTGGAAGCGATTTTAAAAATGGTAGAACAGACACGATAGGATTTCGAGAAAAGTTGAATTAATTATTCACATGGTAAATAATATTTTTAGGTGCTCAGATTGTAGAGATTCGTATGGAGGTTTAAGAGTGCTAGGTCGGGTCCGCCCCTGGACGGTCGGGCTGGATAGTTTTGTCGCACGGGGCGTAATGGGGATTGTGGGGACCGATCGGGGAAAAAGGTCGTAAGCGACACGACAGGACAGTGGGTGAGAAAAGATTCGATTTTACGTGTTATTAGAAGTCGAATTTGCAAAAATTAAAATTGATTTATGTGGAAATGGATGATCAAAAAGGGAAGTTGAGAGGAGAGAGGGGACAGTCGGTGACAATTCGGGAATACAGGGTGAGGTCTCGGGAAGAAAACGCGCGAAACTGAGGTGTTGGAAATTTACCGGGGATCAAATGGCTATCTGAGCGATTTGACTAGAGTGGATTTTGTGCAAAGTGTATCGAACTAGACTCAGTGAAAAGATAATAACCTAATAGAGTGGATTTTAGTCGAATCACTTAAATTCTAAAAATAATAATTAATCAATCGATAAAACCAAAAGGAAGGAAAACGGTGAATACGTCTGTGAAGTTAACGGAATTATATTGTTCCCGGTGTTGTGTTTAATTCCCCGGTCTTAATATAAATAATCATCTTTTAAGGTGCACGAGAGAGAAAAGATATTTTCTATAAATATCTATTCTAAATAATAATCACGGTCTCGAATTTTAATAATAATAATATAATGGTTCCAATTCAGGTTGAGGAAGTTTTACTAAATCAGATTAAGCCTAAATAATAACTGAACAGTCGTTTAGAACTACAATAATAGACTCGTTTTATAATAAATATTTATTAGAGAACTTCCATATTGCACTTAAGAGTCGTACAATAATAATAATAACCTACGAACGAATGTTTAGCTTAGGTATATCACAGTACGTGAATTATGGAGTCACAATTTAGAGTCACAATTGCGCAATACTCGGAATGTAGCGACGAAGATACCAGTTTATATAAAGCTTATAAGACAGTAGGGAGGTTTTTTTGTTTTCTATATAGGTACAGGACCACGGGATACGTAATTAAGACATCATTGGTTGTGTTTACCCGACTGGAAAATTAAACAATTACGCACGGGTAAGTTAATGAATCTATAATTGAATTACAGGCCATTGGATGCAGAAGGACGGAATAGAACGCGAATCCTGGACAGTTACTTTCATCCGTTCCAGCGGCGAGGAAAAATTAATAACATCTTATCAGCTGATATGTTAACCGTATTATGTAACGCATGGGATAGAGAACATCTTTTGTTTCAGTCATCTGGCGACGGAGGGTCAGGGAAACAAACAAAAAATGAACGAGATATGGTGCTTACACCGCCGTGGGTGCTGTACACTCAACCAAATGGAGAATGTTTTCAAGTGTACGAGACACCAAATAGAAAGCGACTGTCTGCAACCTAAACAAACGTAATTTTAAAACTAACAGGTACTCCTTTGAATTCCTATTTGTTGAATTGCGCCTTTTAAACTTTATGGTTGAATAATGTGACGATGACACCGAGGCTATACATATGTGTGAAATGTATGGTCCATCGGTAAGGGTCTTCCCACATTGTCCTGTTAGGAGAGGATGCTCACCATAGACTGATCGGGTCACGCGAGGTGCTGGAAGCAATTCCCTTTCGCGGAACCGTGTCGAGAGAATGGGCGTGACGAGACGGATTTGAAATGAGTTGCCAAACGGTATGTAAGGACGCGGTTCGCTGACGGAGGCGTCTTGGCCAAAAGCATCTCGGGTTGCCGGCAAGGTAGTGTGGGAGGAGCATAAGCAGTTCATTTTGTGGAAGCAACCCTGCAGCGTCTGCACATTTTTTGATTCTATCGACCTAGAAGCTATCATAACGTCTAGACAATACTTAGGTGGTATGTTCGCTCCTAGAGGTGGTTTATTCGTTGGACCGGTCACGCAGGAGGAAGGATCTGTCTATCACAAGCGGTAGCCACATGTTCGCGAGTAGAGCCGTGACAAGGGACGAATTGGATTACCCCTTCTAGAGCCAGTAAAGTAGTCCTGGAGGTGTTCGATACTGGGGTTGATTGGGAAAGGTTTGAAGGCATGCCGTCCTTCCTTGGTTATGGAAGGGTCCGGGTATCTGGTTGGTCGTCAAGAGATCTTCTGGGTGCCATGGGTATAGCCTTGACATGCTTTGGTCGGGAGGTCGTGTCCGGAGAGCCGACCACCTGGTCAATTTGGTCAAGTGGAGGAGCCAGTACTAGATTGCAAAAAATGCATGATCCATTCTATCCATCCCTCCTTATTCCTTCCATCTTAGGTACGAATTTTGCGTTTACTAACAATAGAATATTATCATAATCATGTATAGGGTCCAGCCATGGAGAGCGGCGCGAAGGAACCGCCAAATAACTAAATGAAACATTCTAGGTATGTATTTTAAAATCTATTAAGACGTATAGGATCATAGATCAACTTTATAGGCTTCCCAGAATTACAGGAGGTACTGCGAGAGTATTAAAACAACGTGCAACATTAGAGACGTAATGGGGATATATTTAGGATAGATTTAGACAATAAGTATCCTTCTTACGTTCAAGAGATACAGAGAAATTCTTCCACACCTTATCTAAAAGAACCAAAAGTTACCACATATAGACATTAAATACCTACTCTAGATTTTCTAGAACCTTTGAAACAAAAATAAAACACAACGTAAAGGAAAGGGTTTATTGTAAAGTTTTCCCGGAAGGAGAAAGCCTTTTGCTGTGTTCAGTCACAGGGGTGGGAAAAACGAGTCATGATTCAAGACATTATTGGCGAATCAAACAGTACGGGAGAAGAGTTTACCGTCCGGAGATCGAAACGCAAGAGAGGAGAGGTATTAAAACCCAAGTCGGGGTTTGACCCATCACAGCATATACCTCATTCCATGTTTCTGCCTGGCAGAGAAGTACAGTATCGTCAGTAAATGTTACGATTTGACCATCGATATCAATGTCACACAATTCGTTTGTATAAATAAGGAACATAAGGGGACCAAGAACGCTTCCCTGTGGTACTCCGTAACTAGATAGAAGTGGATCGCTTGACATGTTGTTAATTTCAACTTGTTGCGTTCTACTCGACATGAAGCTTTTCAGTAAGTCTAGTTCTGTGCCACTAACACCGACTTTTTTTTAGTTTTTTGAAAAGTTCAAAGTCAAAAGCTTTTCATAAGTCTTAATAAATTGATATAACTTTTTTTGCATCTATGTTATGCGTTATAAACTCGGTTACGGTGGCAATTGCGTTTTCATTGTTCCTATTTTTTCTAAAGCCATGTTGGTTTTTTGAAAGTATTTGCATGTTTTCCAGATAATGTTGCAGCTGGATTTTTATTGCTTTTTCAAGAATTTTTGACATAGTGTTTAATAATTTTATGGGTCTGTAGTTATTTACATTATTTTTTGGTCCTGATTTATAAATTGGAATAACCAGATCATTCTTGTCTACTTTAATTTTCTGAAGGTTTCACTTCTTCCGCGTGTGAACTGTACACTTGTATATTTTTTAATTGGTTGTTATTTCTTAATTGTTCAAATATTTTCAAATACCGAAGACCTTTTTCGAACAAAGAATCAATTTAATTGATTAAACTGGGGTCTAGGAATTTCTAGTTCTTATTTAAATTGGCGACATCGATTTTCTTACCTACTTTAGATCTACTGGGATTTTCTGCTTAGTGTCTGACATCAACTTCAAAACTAGATCATCACCTGTGATTTATAAATCGTAAATAATTCGGAAAAAAAATTGTGAGGAGAGGAAGGATAGGAAGTTCTGTGAAGAAAAATAGTATGAAAGGTGGGTAGGGATCTGGGTTTCAATGTGTCCAAGAGTGACGGACGTATGAATCTATCCCTCCCACTGCGATGCAAGGTGCTGGGTCGAGGGATTCCGACTGGAGAGGTCTAAGTTAGGCGTCTATCAACCAGTCTTTCCCGATTGGGCCCGTCACGCAGTAGGTGGGCAGACGCATTCGCCGCTAAGACCTAGGCAAACCGCATCCCATGAACCCAGGCACTCCTGCTAAATCACCAAACATAGCGAACCACTTAGGGGGACCTATGGCAGGGAAGTTGGTTATCCAATAAAGGATTCCCAATGCGGCTATACCCATTACTCTCAATTTGGAAGGTGGAATCCTAAACCAAATAGTTTTCAGATTTTTAAAAATTTTGGTCAATTCCAACTCAAATAAGTAAGGGAAAATTGAGCTCACTTCGGACACACGTAAACGTCTAAACACATATTTATCTTAAACCCATATTGGCTTTAAAAATTACTAAAGATTAACCACACCCAGTATAACCCAAAGCGCTTTCCGATTTATTGGGAAAAATAGAATATAAAGTAAATTTCTGGTAATTATTTTTTAGATGGCCCTAATAAGCTGATTGTTGGGGCAAACTTTTCGAATAAAATGATTCGTGAAGGTATCTTTGAAACTGCTATAAAATAAACTAAATTAATGTTAGACGAGGATGTTAAAACTGTTTTTCTATATTAAACTGCGAACGAAAACAGATTTAATGACTTCTTGTGTGTAGATAAGTTATTAGGTTTAAGAAAACTTATGTAAGTAGATACTATCGAAAATAGTGTTTAAATTTAACTTAAGCTACTAATTAATATTTAAAGGTAAACTTTTGTGAAATTCTAAGTTATTAATATCACGTTATGGATTATACATATATCTTTTTAAAAGAAATGGCCTCCTTGATTGAGTTATAAATCTCTCGACCCACACTCCCAAGGTCTCGGGTTCGAATGCCGGCATGCGCAAGTAAATTTTATTTTATTGATTTGTGTTAATTCACATATATGTATAAAGAAGACATAGTATAAGTGAAAAATTCCAGAGTGGGAACTATTCTCAGTATCGCCCTGGTTTATGACCACCTTTCAGAATTGAAACGTTGGTTGAAATGGCTTAAGCCGTGTTTGGTGACCGGATTTGAATAGTGAGGTACTCCCCACCTTACTTCTCCACATCTCCTTCCCCTCCCCCACTACTTTCAGCCTCACAACATACTCTATTTGGGGATGCCATAGTCTCGCTAACTCTAGGCGGTTGGGAACAGTTAGGATTCTTGTGTAGTATTCACATTAACAAAAATATCAAATATACAGGATGTTAAAGGGCGTACTTGACTTACTTGAGTAACTGGAACCGATGTGAAGAGGACACGCTGTTTGTAAGTTTCCTAAAAATATTATTTTACAACCCTCAGATACAGTTGCAGTCCTTTAACCGCTAGTAACAACAAGTAGGCGTAAACAAGACGAAGGGCTGTATACCGATGCACAAACACATCCAAAGTTAAGATTTTATTGCAGCCAACTCTCGCTGCGTTACCTCACGCTACACGGCATAATACCACAAAAAAATCGCGATAATACTTTTCGTCGCGAAAATCTCACATCTTTTTATTTATTTAAGGAACTTAAACAGTCTTAGTAACAAAATATACATAAAAGGATGGCAAAAACAGACCAATTATTAATATTCACAGATAGGTATTTAGAAACATAAAAGTAACTGAATGTAAACTAGAACAGTTAAGAAAAAAAAAAACAGAACTAAGCAGCAATAAAAATAATAATAATACAGACGTAAGTTCAACAAGTTATAAACATGTAATACACAACAATAAAATAAATGCGATTAAAACTAGAATTAAATAGACTGCGAAATAGGTAATTGTATTAGGATGGGTAAGGGGAGGAGAGGGATAAGGGAAAGTTGCCACGCAAGTAATATAAATATATTAGGTACAATTATTCAATCGTCATGAATATGTGTTATTCACACCTAGAATGTGATACAATGAAATTCTGTAGCGACAGTAACTAGCAGTGAGTCAGCAAGTGTGTCTATATATGTGCAAATTTATTGTTATTTTTTTTTTTTTTACAGTGAATACCGCACAAGAATCTCAACTGCTCCCGTCTGGAGCCAGTGAGACTATGGCATCCCCAATTGGGGTATGTTGTGAGGCTGAAGGTAGTGGGGAGGGGAAGGAGGTGGGGAAAAGGAAGGTTGGGAAGTACCTGGCTATTCAGATCTGGTCACCAAACACGGCTAAAGCCATTTTCAAGCAACGTTTCAATTCTGAATGGTGGTCTTACACCAGGGCGATACTGATAGTATCTTCCACTCTGGAACGTGCCGCAAATATACTATATATTATTTTTAATGAATTAATTGTGAAATAACACAAATTAATCAAATAAAATTTAATTGCGCACGCCGGGTTCGAACCCGCGACCTCCGGATTGTGAGTCAAGAGTCTTAGCCACTGGACTACGGAGGTCGTCATAGTAGTTACATAGTAGTTACATGTCCTTTATATAGTAGTTACATGTCCTTTATATAGTAGTTACATATCCTTTATATAGTAGTTACATGTCCTTTATATAAATTCATTTTGGTTGGAATTGGTGTTGCATTTTGAGTGATATTTCTTCATAAAACCTAACCATTTCAGATATCAGATCGATTTCCCTCCCATCAAAGTAATTCAATATTTCGATGAACCCCTTAACATTTTTTAATTCAATTATAATCAAAAAATTAATAGGACGGTTTCCAGCAGGACTTTAAATAACGTGATTATACAACTTCTGGATTGATTTTCCAACCCTAGAGAAGGGGTGGGAAGAATAAAGAATAAAGAAAAGTTTCACCTCTCAAAGAAAACTCCTTCAAAAAGATCTCATTAAGCGACAAGAAATACCTACCTTTGTGATAACACAAAATGCTCAGAATTATTTTATACAGCCCATTTACCGCTCTCTATTATTGTTATGTCCAAAGCATTACGTGTTGAAAATTCATTAAACGCTCACAAAACTTAGCCATATTATCTAAAAGTTTCCCTGTGAACCCTCAACAGCGCTTGGTGTTGTGTCGGTTTTTATGCCCAGAGTGAACCAAACTTAGCGATTACCTAATAACATAATCACATAATAAGATATTATTGATATTTATCAAAATTTAAATGTAAACCCTTGAAAAATTTCATTTAAAACTTTTTGTAGATTAGTTTAGCTATAGGTATTGTTGTGTATTTTTGTATTATGGTTCTTAATTTCTATTTGTCGTTATTTTACTGGTCAATGACATACATATTATTCTCACTGTCATTTATGAATTTATACAGGTTGTTTATAACGCTAATAAATAAAATAAAGTAAAAAAATAACGATATACGTATTGTTCATTGGAAAAGTGTTTTTGATTTTTACAGGTACATGCATTGTCACGAACGATATTGTGACACTAGAAGATGGACTGTATATCTGTAATTTTATGATGCGAGACAATGGATGGCGTTTTTTAAATCAATAATCAATCAATGGTGAGGTAATTTGAAGGGATAAAGCACTACCTTTCCTGACTTCATATGCTGCTTGGATCCAAATATTGATGACGACTGGTCTTCCAGATTGATGGCACAAGGGATTATTGAACTTCACCGTCACTTTAGAGGTTTTTAAGTAGTATTTTTACGAATATTAAGTGAGAGTTCCATAGAGAGCCGTGACCCATTGCACAACAATTTTCGAATAACATAAATGTATGTATTTTCAATAATGTGCAATAATTTTGCATTTGCCATATACGTAGCACCGTCTTCTTCTTCCTTTTATCCTAAATAGGAACTTTTATGGAAGGAAAAAGACAATTGGAGAAGTTTAGCAATGGGAGGACTTTGGAAAAATGGGTTTTAGTTTATAAGCTGTTTCAGAACTTAAGGTTCCGCAACTGGGCTCTATAAGAAGAAGATGGAGAGATACGAAATTACAAATGTTAGAGGAGAACGCTAAAATTTACAGCGCCAAAATCGTTGCGAAAATTGCGAAAATGTTTAATAAAACACGACTCGTTTAAAATACAGCAAAAATCTCTTGCGGAGCATCTTAAATATTACTTATAGAAATATTGTGATTTTTTTCACAAATATAATTTATAAGATAATAGAAACAGACTTGTTTTTAATAATTTTTGAATTTGCGTATCAACCAGGTAAGTCGGTTGACGCGGCACTGCACAGGTTGGTATACAAACTGGAGCAGGCGCAGGCAACCGGGGAACTAGCAGTAGGACTCTTCCTGGACATAGAGGGAGCATTTAATTGCACCTCTATTAAATCCATCGATGAAGCGGCAGAAAGACATGGACTCGATAAAACCACCAGAAGGTGGCTGAAGAACATGCTTTCAGGTCGGATTCTTACGATGGAAAGGGGTGAGGTGAACCTCAGAGTATTGGTGACGCGAGGGTGTCCACAGGGAGGGGTCTTGTCACCCTTGCTGTGGAGCCTGGTGGTGGACAACCTCATCAGGAAACTCAACAACAGGGGCCTGTATACTCAAGGGTATGCGGATGACATCGCAACCATAATAAGGTGTTGGGATGCAGACACATCCAGAGGCCTCATACAATCAACACTGGCAACAGTGGAAGAATGGTGTGAAGAAACAGGGCTGTCGGTCAATCCAGACAAGACAGAACTAGTAATCTTTACACGTAAAAGGAAACTAGAGGGATGGAGCAATCCAACCTTCTACGGAAAGGAGGTAGAACCCTCTGACACGGTTAAGTACCTCGGGGTCATTATAGATGCCAAACTGAGCTGGAAAAACCAGGTGGAAACTGTGGGCAGAAAAGCCTGTGCTCTCATGTGGGCAACTAGGCGAATCTGCGGCAGAACGTGGGGACTCAAACCCAAAATGATGCAATGGCTGTACACAGCCGTTGTAAAACCAAGAATCATGCATGCAGCCTTGGTCTGGTGGAGGAGAACAACACTGAAAACAGTGATGGCCACACTCAACCACATACAGGGACTTGCATGCAGAGGAATCACAGGAGCTATGCGAACCACTCCAATACTAGCCATGGGAGTGCTGCTGAACCTACCCCCACTAAACTTAGAAATAGAGGGGGCGGCGATGGCGGCAGCCTACAGGTTAAAATGCAAAGGTCATTGGAGAGGTGAGTTGCCCAAAAACAGTCATACGGAGATCGGAACAAGACTGAGGGCAATTAGCCCGACAGCTGGAATGAAGCAGGATGGCAAACAAGCTGAATACTTCTTCAGACAGCAGTTTGATGTGTTGTACCCCACCCGGGAAGAGTGGGACATGGTCCCAGGTCCAACCTCCAGACAGGAACTAATCTGGTTCACAGATGGGTCCAAGATGGAGGAAGGAACGGGGGCCGGGGTATGTCTACAGGGATCCAAGAGGGAACTCAGTATACCTCTAGGAACTCACTGCACTGTGTTTCAGGCTGAGATGAAAGCCATCATGGTCTGCGCACAGGAGAATATACGTATCGGGTACAGGAATAAGAACATAACTATTTGTTCTGATAGCCAGGCAGCCCTAATGGCACTGGAAAGTAACCGATGCGACTCCAGACTGGTGATGGAATGCAGGACTGTTCTTACAGAACTCGCTACCATTAATAAAATAACACTGATATGGGTACCAGGACATAAGGGTATTGAGGGCAACGAGCGGGCTGACGAACTAGCAAGGAAAGGGGCGAAAGCACCACTTGCGGGATCCGAGCCGGCTGTAGGAGTAGCAGCTTGCCACACGAAATTAGATATTGAGAGGTGGGTCAAATCCCAGCACTGGAAGGAATGGGAGAGGGCACCCGGAATGAGGCAATCCAAAGTACTCATAAATGGACCGGACCCCAGACGGACCAGGAAACTACTCGATATGGATAGAAACTCGCTGAGGGAACTGGTAGGACTACTAACGGGACACTGCCATCTCAGGAGACACATGCAGCTATTGGGAGTGGAAAGCACCAATAGATGTAGAAAATGTGAAGAGGATGAAGAGACTCCAATTCACTTGTGGTGCCAATGTCCTGCCCTGGTGGGAACTAGGCTCAGATACCTGGGGAGACACATCGTGGAACCAGAAGACTTAGCCACATATCCAATGACAACTCTGGTGAACTTCATTAAAGGGACTGGGTTATTGTTAAAGGATTGAGGTAAAATGGGAGATAGTACAATGGGCCTATGGCCTAAGTACTCACGGGAACTAACTGTAAACCGTCTCCGTAAGTTAAAAAAAAAATAAAAATAAATAATAATAATTTTTGGAGCATACTTTGCGATTTTTTCTATCGAGGGAATTTCATATAATTTACTTTTCGGATTGGACAGCATCTAGATATTATCTTCAAAAATAACATATACTTTTTTAAGAGCTTAAAAACTTCAAATGTTTAACGGAATATGTAAGAAATCGGTAGAAATTCGAGTTGCGGCCCCTTAAAGTACATAAAAGCATAAAATTACAATTCACTAATCACCAACCTACTGGTTTAGACGAGTGGCGAAAACAAAAATTTACTCACGCAAGGCACCTTTTGGGTAAGAGCCGGTCCTGGAGCTCTAGCACAGTGAAATCAATAACTTTGCAGTGTCAGATCGATAGGCGTAACTTCCGACGATTTTATATCGATGTCTTGAGCACGGTTTCACCGTTGAAAACCGAACTGATATTGACAGGGAAAAAATAAGAAATAGATTCACATCGATGGCAACGTTCAAGGTATTTTCTTCGAATTGACACTCCGAAATGTCAAAAATAATAAAAATATTAATAAATTAGCAATGTTGAATTTGAATACTAACATAAATATGCATTGGCAGTCTTCACTTACTTCATGACACTAAACGGGATTTAATTAGTTAATGAGGTATTTATTCATATTTCAACCACTTTCGTTTCTCAAAGACAGACAAAGAAAGACACTTCAGCCCCCATGTCATCTTTGTGGATGCTGTGTGTAGGAGTTTTTTGAAGTAAAACTTCTTTACGCACGCTCGACACTTGGGGGTAAAATGATGAATACGTTATGAAACGTTACGAAAAAATACGAAACGTTTCAAAAAAATATGAAACGTTACGAAAAAATGTGACACGCTAATCAATATGAAACTTTATCAATGTGAAACGCTAATCAATGATATGAGTTAAGTTGAGTTGAGTTGAATTGAGTTGAGTTGAGTTGAGTTGAGTTGAGTTGAGAGCTGAGAGCTGAGAGTTGAAAGTTGAGAGTTGAGTTGAGTTGATGGGGATGTTGAGGGGATGGGGATATTTTTATTCCTTTTATGTTATATTGTTAATGGACGGCATAAGTTTGTGAAGTTTTACTTCAGTCGTGTGGTCTAAAGCACACTCGTTTTTTTAAGAAAAGGAAGTGAGGAGAGTACTGGGAAGGAAAAGATTTAATGGGTGGGTAGGAATCTGGGGTTCAGTGTGTCCTGGTCATCCGCCTCCAAGACCTAGACAAACCTCAACCCATGAACCGGGCACCTCTGCTAAATTACCAAACATAGCGAACCACTTAGGATTACCTATGGCAGAGATATTGGTTATCCAATAAAGGTTCCCGGGGCAGCGGTACCCAATCCCGTCTCCCAAATTGATTTATTGCATCTTAGACGCAATATTTAAGCCTATGGATCGCGTATACGACTTCTTTCAATTTTAAGAGCTTTGTTAGTTGAACAACGTCCATAAATAAGGAAGTAATTTTGCATAACGAACAACATTATCCAAATAAATGCGTATATTGACAGTCAACCGATACTATGGGGACCGGACTAAAATTTATCAATCGACACGGTCGGAATATCTTTTATCAATTGTTGACCGTGATCGTAAATATAGATAACTGACCAAAGAAGACGGTTTTGGTCAATTTCGTATTGTATTGCTTTTTATCGATAGTCCATGCTAACCTTTTGGTTGGAATCACTATGAACAAACAGGCAATCACAGTACATTTAGCTGTATTTTTTTTCGTTTAAAGATTTTGTCATTTAGTTATGGTTAACCCTAGATTACTAAACTATCCTACGAGTGACGTTGTTACCAAACATTCGTAAAAAATACTACATAAAAATAAAACGGGAATAAGTAAGATATTTGCCCTAAAGTTAAAACTTAGACTTACGGATTTCAATACTTCGTTTGTATGGAAACACTATGATATAATCAAAAACTTACGACACATGTTCATGTTATGCGCCCTACATATGGTTCTTTTGCATTTTAAAGTTTTTTGTCATTTTTCTTGACTTGGATGGACAAAAGGCACATATTTTTCTTGAATTTGGTTCTTTAATAATTGTTTCCGCTTGAAGAACAGATTCGACAAGCCAGATACTTTTTATGAGCTCTTTCATTTCATAAATTTTAACCCTGGAATACAAAACTATCGTTAATTTTACGACATCTTGCTACAAGTTAAGACACAAACGATACCCGACCACATTGACAGCGCGTGGCACACTGACAGAACAAATTAGAAAGGCGCGGGAATGACATTTTGCCGTCGTAATTTTTACGATTGTTTAGTGTTCTAGGGTTAAATAATATAATCGATAGAATAAGTAATTAATTAAATATTATGAAATATTTGTTGTTTCGTAATAATATAGCCATAGCAGGTGGTACATGGACAAGAGTAGCTAACGATAGAGAGAAATGGCGATAGTTGGAGGAAGCTTTTGTCAACTGGTGACACACATACAGGGAGTCAAAATTAATATTATTATTAATAATAATAATAATATGGTGGGTAGAACAAAACATACACGAATTCAAAGTTTCAAAGTCAAAATTTCCTTAAGCGGGCAATCATTGCCCAGTTTGCCCCTATATATATTATTATTTTGATTGTTTGCTGAACGTATCTCGTTATAAGTTAGTTGAAATTTGTTGATTTGGGACAATGCAGCGAGGAGGAACAATGAATTAAGTTGGCAATGGTCTTGACAAAGTCTTATCATCTTGACGACAACTTTATTCATAAGCCGTGGACTTGTACTGTGTAGGTGTACTGCGAACTTCACTCTTAATAATATTGTTGAAATCATTTCTTCGAAAACTGGCAAGTTCGAGTCTGGGATTCCGGGAAAAGGTTTACTGGAGAAATATCTAATCTTATGGATACAATTTATATTATTTTTTATTTATTTTAAAGTAGATCCATTTCAAGTGTTCTAATATAAACATAAGTACATTTTTTAATATTTTAACTTACGCTTCTAACACTTATTACATCCATAATTTTTCCAATTTTCTTTAAATCCGAAATTTAACCGACTGGGGGTCGTATGTTCAAATCCCGGTATCTGTAAGTAAATTTTATTTAATTGAACATGATTTACTTTTGTTTTAGAGGAAAGTCCCCAAGCTGTAATTCCATACCTTATAATAGATTCAGCTAATGATAAATAAATTATTCAAAGTATGCAAATTGAATATGCGTTCCATACAGTGTAATCCATACACTCTACGATTAATAAAAATGATAACAACATTTCAATATTCAACGTAACTACAATAAACAATTTACATAAAAAATATTCAATAATACAAACTTTCAAAGAAATACAGCTAAAAAAATTACATTTCAATATCTCAGCAAGATATCAAAACAATATTAAAATTCCAAAATATAATACCAAGCACATCCAAAATTCCTATCTGTTTCATGGTATAAATTATTTCAACAAACTCCCATTAAAAGTAAAAATTATTGAAAATAAAAGTAAATTCCAAACTAAATTAAAAAATTACCTGAAACAACTGGAAGAGTTACATTACTATTTCACTTCATTTAAATATGTTAATCGACACATCTCAAGTTTCTCTTACTATATCTATTGTTAGCAATATTATTATTTACCTACTCAAATGATAACATTAATAACATAATAATTGAGTATGAATTCACTATCAAACACAAGAGCCTTGTCTCTTTATGGTGAGGAAAGGCTCTTATTACATTAATATTACAAATCTGTTTAATATGTAAAAAAAGTATAATTATTGTAAAAACATACAAATATTAAATAAATTTTAAAAAAAATTGTTCCCTGATTTTTTAAATAGTTTATTTTAAAAAATATTTTCTTCTAATGTTCTAAAATCCACATAGAATATTTTGTGCGTTCAACGACGATATGTTAAAATAATATTAATTTTCACATTATTAGTCACTTTCTAGGTTACCTTAACCCTTTGAACCCTTTTATTACCAAATCCCTTACCCAAGATGGCACTTGACGTTACCCAGCTCGTTTCATTAATATCTCCGTAAGCTTTACAGTACACCAGAGTTAATTTATTGTTAAGTTAATTCTAATTAATATATTTATTGTAGACTAGCTGGGTTACCCGGCTTCGCTCAGGACAATAAGATAGTGTTCTGGAATGTTGCACAATGATGTTCCCGATTTCCTATTCCTGGTCATTCCACTCCTTCCACAACTTTATACAGCTCTATGGAACCTTCTAGAACTTTCCGGAAGACTGTTCTAGAAATTTCAAGAGGGCGAAATTTTCAGCCCTTATACCTTTAAAAGCTCGGCCTTTAGGTAAAAACAGATACCCTTATTCCCTAGGGGGGATAGAAATCTACCACACCATATAACTCCCTTGATCGAACCGGGACTCGTTTCTGAGTTTTTGCGAGCTGCACGTTTTTTGGACTTTCTTTTATAATACATGCCATATTCAAATAAATAAAATGTTACTCCTTACATGTCCTTTCCCGTGCGTTCCCCTCCAGCCATGGAACTTAATATCCATATTCTTAACCTCCAGCGTTCCACTTCCACCTTCCCCGCCACCGCTCTCCCGCTCCCCCGTCCCGCCAACTCCCCTGGCACTGCATTTCTTGACTCCTCTCCCGCGCGGCCCGTAGCCGAAACTTTTTTCTAATACTAACATTTTTAAACTCGTGATATCTTTCTAATTAAATATCCGAATTGAAAAATTCAAAAAGTTAAATAAAGGTATTGAAGCTGTCTTGAATATGAAGTCATTTATTTTGATAAGGATTAAAACCAAGATACAAATAAAGAGCCTTTTCAAGCGGTGACATATTAATTAAGATTTTAAAATAAAAGAATACTTATTGTGGCATAACCATAATAGTTAGACATATGCTGTTGCGACCTTTTTTGTAAATAATGATGTGTTCTATAAAGTCGTAGTACATTATTTTATTCTATCATCAATAGTTTTCGCAGCGCACGCGATTTAAAGAATATTTTAGGTAATTTTTTTACACCCTGGGTTACATTATTGAAGTTTTAGTAAGGATGCCTACTTTTTTTTTAATATAATATAGCCTATGTCACCTAGGGATAGTGTAGCTTCCCAACAGCGAAAGAATTTTTCAAATCGGTTCAGCAGTTTCGGAGCCTATTCGATGCAAACAAACACACAAACAAATAAACAAACAAACAAATGTTACCTCTTTATATAGTGTGTTAGATGTTAGATAGATGTTAGATTAGATATATTTTAATGTGGCATGATATAATTCTAGGGATTTATCCTATAGTACTTATGTCAATTTGGAAATTTTATTAAGTTACCAGAAAATACTCTAAAACGTCCTGTAATTGAATGAAATAAATACATTTTTAGGTGTTCTGTATTAATAAAGATAAAGCTAATGTAAACAAAACAGCACTTTCTACACCAATAAATTAATAAACAATTTTCATCCCCAAGTGTAATGTTCCTTAATCCCAGTGGTTGGAATTACTTGATGTACGTTCGGGAATCTTCAATAAAGCTTGTAGTTTATCGAGATTACAAGTTACTTCATTTACTTTATCGTGTGATTTACAATGAATACTTAACTGGACCAAATGTCCGCTCTAATGGATGCTCTGTGTAATTCTGAAGCAAGGGAACTCAATACTGAATGTTCCCAGCTGTCGATCGGATATCGGGTATTAGACACGATCCAAGGTTCGGCTGCACTTTCCTAAGGTACTTCTTAACCCCCAAACTAAATGTAACTACCTATACTAACGACATATGTTGAAGCACATTGAAACTAAATACAGAATCCTGTACAAGCAATTCTCAAATTTGACAAAACATTTCACTATATGGATTGGACAGATGTATTCATACGGACGTATGGAGTGGGGACAAGGCGATGGGTCGAGAGAATCCGGCTGCAGTGGTCAAACGGTCTCCCTCAACCAGTCCCTCCCGATCCGGCCCGCCACGCAGTAACTGGATAAACGCATCCGCCGCCTTAAATTACACTCCTTAAATTCACAAAATATGACGAGATCGCTGGCGTAACATCTTGGGATTCGAAGAAAATGTTCCAACTTTGTAACGAGAAGTGTAACTACACTGGGACTACACGAGATGAAGGCTATAAGAACGGAGTCGGGACAAGGACATTTCATTTGAAGGTCGTACGTCACTTACTTCGCTAGTTTTTACTTGCCACTGTCGTAATAAAAAAACAAACTCACAAATAATGTAAACGCTTTAAAAATAAACTACACCAATGATCTATTTAAAACGTAGTCGCGCATCACGTTTCAGTTCGTACCAGAACACATGTGGATCACATTAGTGTAAAGTACAAAACATAATAATATATAAGTCACATTATTATGAGAGGCAACGTAGTATTTATAATTTATACGTGTACAAGGTCATTCGATAGATTTATTTAACGTGAAAATTGGTTGAAGACTTGGAAGAGAAAGACATTAAATATTAGTAAACACAAAGTGAGTTCGAAATAAAGACTTTATTATAGGTGAAGTAATAAAAAATGATAAACAGTTATATATTAACCAAAATAACCATCATTGAAGAATAAGATAACACTTATAATCTAAGTGAAAATATTAAAGAGGACAAGAATCCGAAAAATGGAAAAAGATAATGGTCGCAACTGGGACACGAACCCAAATCTCTCGTCTAAAAATATTAGTAAACATAAAGTGGTTCGAAATAAAGACTTTATTTTAGGTAAAGTAACAAAATAATAATAAACAGTTATATTTTAACAAAAATAACTACCATTGAAGACGACGATAACACTAATAATAATCTAAATGAAAATATGAAAGATAAAGAGGCACAGAAAAATTAAAAAAGATAAAGTAAGCAACTGGGACACGAACCTATAACATCTCGTCTAAAAAGATAATGGTCCCAGTTGCGACTATTATCTTTTTCTATTTCTCTGTTTCTGATTCTCTTTCATATTTTCGTTTAGATTTAGTGTTATCTTCTTCTATAATGACATATTACACTGATGGGAATAACCTTCAAAAGTTATGAAATGATAGTTGTTCTTATAAAAAAATAAATATTCATTTAGACTTTAGACTTTGATAAAAAGGTCAAATCATCTAGGTTACAAACCAGTTCTTAGAACTATTGTTTGCAATAAAATGGGTAGTTTCCTATGACATGGAAATAATATTGTTAATTCAAAAATTTCGAAATATGAGTTTTTTTTTTTTATTCAGAGAAAGGTACATAAATTACAATAAATTCAATATAATAATTAATTACATAATATGTGTACACATTTTATTTATCCCTATAAAAAAGCAGGGCTTGTGTGTATGGGGGTGTTATTATATTGGTTTAATTGTTTTATTTTTTATATTCAGCACAAATTTTCGGTATAATTTTTAAGGTGAGTTTTAAATTTTTTGATATTACTGTTTCTGATTTTTTCAGGAAGTGAATTAAAATTACTCCAAGATATTTGACTCAGCTGTCCTAGTATTTTTTTACATTTTGGAGTAGGAAGTATTGATGTTTGTCTAAGATTTCTGTTGTTTTTAAATGGTGCAACTTTATTTTGAATATTATCTTTATAAATTTGTAATGTTGCATGATAAAAATATATTGCATTTAATTTTCTGACTTTAAATTGTTGGAATAAAAGTTTTGACGAATATGAGTAGGATTTTTTTTTAAATTGTTTTTATTATTAGTTTTTGTGATATGTAAATTGTTTGTGTTTGATTTGTGTATGTACCGCCCCATCCTATAATGCCGTTTTGTATAATTGATTGACAGAAAGCGAAGTATGTGGTTCTAAGTAATTTTTCGTTTAAAATATCTCTTAAACATCTAAATATATATGTTAGTTTCCTTATTCTGTTTTTCAGAATATTTATGTGAGGGGACCATTTTAAACGCTGGTCTATTGTTATGCCCAGGTGCTTAATATCGGTCTTGCTTTCTATGTTTGTACATAATATATTGCATTTGTGGTTTTGATTGACAATTATGTTTCTGGCAATGGCTGAATTGATAAAAGCGCACGTCCTGGTTAGATGAGAGGTTTTGGGTTCGTGTCCGAGTCCCAGTTGCGACTATTATCTTTTTCTATTTTGTTGTGTCTTGGGCTCTTTCATATTTTCGTTCAGAATATTATTGTTATCTTCTTCTTCAAAAATAACTAAATTCGCCATAGCGCGTTATCTCCGGAATCTATACGAAAGATAAACAACAATTCCACTAGGAACTCTTCAACCTAACTGAAAAGGACTTCTCGCTATCAGTAGTATTGAACCTTTCTAAAGCCCTGAGGTATATCATATTTCTTTGGACTCATAAATAAAATGTTACAGAAAATCCTTCACCCAAAACATTAGGTCTCAGAATAGCATGTCCTACAGAGAAGGACACAAAAATAGAAAATTATGTTACAATGCTAATGTAGTAACTTGTAAATTTTTAACTTACCATAATATATAAAAATGAATTTTTCTTTATTTTTCCCTTATGCGGTCCCTTAACCATTCATCCGATTGCGATGAAACTTCGGTGAGTTATTGTGCGCATGCTCGGAATGGTTTCTATAAATAGTGGTGAGTTCTGGCGTTATGAAATTATTTCCTATATTATTCATCTGATTGTGATTAATCTTTGGTGAGTTTTTGTGCGCATACCCGCGAAGGTTTCCCCATGTACTGGTGAGCTCTGGAATTTTGAAATTTGTATTTAAAAATGCAATTGGTGATACGCGAACTGTTTGGAAACTGGGGACGCGGGAGTATGATTCGCGGGACGGGGAAAGAGGGAGAAGGGAGAGGTAAGGCGGTAAAGTTGGAAGGGGAGGGAAGGGAAGGTGGAAGAGGAATAGGAAAAATGGGAAAGGACACGCAGGGAGAAAAAAACTTTATTATGTGGCATTGCAACGTATGCTAGGAACTCGCTCGTTATTTAATAATACCTCAATAACAGTGTAAATTTATCTAGTAACTCAATTAAAAAAAATATGAACTTTTTAAATACTAAAATGATATCGAGTTTTTAAAGTATAATTAAATAGGAATCGAGTCTCAGTTTGACTGGTTTAGTTGTTATAAAAAAAACGTTAGACGCCAAAATGTTATAAAAAAAGGGATGAACTGGGTCATCAAATAATGTTTCTTAGAGAGAGCATGAGACAATGAGATAATTAGGTACAGTGATCTTTGTATTCTCAGGTCGTGGACCTTAGGCAGGCGGCTGTGTAATACTTTGAGTAGGAGGTTATTCAAATAAAATGCTAAAGTGCTTAGAACACAGTTAAATGAATTTATTTAAATAAAAGTACATACAAATAATAGCTATCAGATCTAAACTAAATACTGGGCATATTATGGAGCGTTAGTACGGTATCTTGAGGAGCTGATGAGTAGGCGATGCCATAAGCGAATAAGGCTGCTGCCTTCGGAGATATGCGGTGTGCTCCCTCCGCTGCTGACATATGCTGAAACGGCGGGCTGGAGCAAGTCAGGTCCCCAGCCCCGCGGTTTCCCGGCGACGTCACGTCCCAACGTCCCAGGGCGGTTGCCAGCCAGCCGACTACGATGATGATGGCCAAGGTCATCTTGGGCCGCACCTCTGCAAGCACCTCCTGCTCCAGGTGTAGTCGGAAGGTGTTACGATGGCTTCGTAACTCCCGATGCTGGATTTTGCTACCTCCAGAAATAAGCTTCTCCCATGATCTTGATGAGTTTGCTGATAGACTTGATTAAAGAATGCCGCTGATAGGCGCGGATTTATTGATCTTGATGATGTACAAATATGGCGAACTATGGGTATTTGATGCGTCGTCCCGCCACAGGGACGGTGGTTGAGGTCACCTATGGCTGGTCAAAGAATCGCAAACTTCAGGCCAGTCCTGCCTTGTGAATTCATTTCTCAGTAACACCAACTGAGCACAGATAAATATATGGCAATGTTGACAATATAACAATTATGGAATGTTTATTATTTTCGTACCTAAAGGTACCCATTCACAGAGATATATTATAAGTTACGTTATTTTTTATGTAACATAGTCACAATCCATGCAAAGTCCAATTTTACCCTATACTCCTAATAAATCTCGATTAATTAACCACAAAACTTCAACGTGAAAGAAAATCACTATTATCTCTTTAAAACTAAACATCTCAGTGCTGCGTCATAACGTCCATTCATAAAATCTTTAAATACTTCAGGGTCCATGCGGGCCCCTGTGGAACGCCGCGCGGAACTAAAGCTATTAATAAAAGCTAAAACACAGCGAGAACTACTCAATTCTTTACACCAATATTGTCTAGCGACGACTGAGTAATGGGGTTATGTTTGATATAAGTTACGCTAGGAGAGAATATCAACCCGTCTGTCCCTTAGGTACTAATAAACTTGGTGTAAATTTTAAACAATTGACATACTACTGTGTATGTAAAAATCTTACTAATAAACTTAAATTGACTAATCTATTAAAAGTTACATAAGTTGTTTTTTCCAGCGGAAGAGCATATTATATTTGTTGTATAAATTAGACATTTCTCATAGAATTTCGGAATATTTTCCAAGGAATGTTCATTTCTTCTTTTCAAAGATGATTTTTGTATTTGAAAAAAGTATCGCACATCCCATAGAAAAGTGTCATAAGACAATTTTTTTCTATTTTACATTTTATCTCTTAAAAATGAAGCGATTGTGATTATCTATGCCTTACGATAATCGTTTTTAAGTTAGATCAGTATATCTCTGCAAGATTTGCTCTTTTCGACGGGACCGCTTCTTTATCATTAATTTATTTTCGCTCTTTTTTAAAATTAACTTTCTTGACTTATGACACTTTTCTAAGGATAGTTCGAAATATACAATATTGATAAAATAAAATACATACCATAATTACAAAAATGAAAACTGTTGATAAAAAACAACTTATATGTGTATTCCAATCGTTGAATAATTTTACAGAATAGGAAATTGAGAGAATCTCCAAGAAAACTGTAACTTCACTTTTTATCTCGTTTATACAATACAATTAAAAATATATATTATAACTTTAATTCGAAGTTATCAAACTATTTAGTTTTAACCAATTTTCTTATTAAAACGAAGGATTCATTTATTTTTAATTAAAATAGTGCCACAAAATAAGTTGAAGAAGTTATAAATTTACTTATAATTCTCAGAGAAACCCCAAAACAGTCGTATTTTACGTAAAATCGTTGTTACGTATCAGTGGCGGTCGGTGAGTTTTCAGTGAGCTAGAGCGCTAAGATTGAAAAATTCGACATTACTGATGTTGTTGTAGCTGAAAATGTATTTTTTTTCAAAATTTCAACTTTTTGTATGAAGATCTTTCAGTATGTGGATGCGGCGCATCCCTTGACTGAAAGATCTTCATACAAAAAGTTGAAATTTTGAATCATTTTGAGCTACAACAACGTCAATAACGTAACGTCTAGCTCACTGTTGCGTATAACCCGACAATATTTGAAAATTTTATACTGCCACCACGGTAAGCAGAAAATATTACTTCTGTCGTGATGGATGACCTAGCCGAGGAATTAAATGAAAAAAATTAAATATAGTTTCTCCCTTCTAGATACCCTAATTATTCTCCAATTATGATATAGTTCTTAATCAATTTAATTTCGCACCAGTTAGAAGACCAATCTATCTACGAGTAGTTCTCATTATGAGGCCATGTTAATACAAGGTGTATCTTCAGTCATGAGAATCAGATTGTTCTGCGGTGATTTTGATGATTGTTGCACCAATCTCATATTTTCATATCGCCGAGTAAAACAAATAAAATAAAGTAATCCACGCACATGTCCCATTCGTTTTGCCTGAACCGCGTCAAATATAAATATCCTGCGTGGGCTTTGCCGTATGTTGTATAACGCCCTCCTCCACTTAACCGTGTGTTACGAGGGTTGTCCAAGAATTAAAGACCGTTCTAATTTAAAAAATCAGGAAAAATTTATATTTACAAAAAAAATCTACATATTCCCACTATTTTTCTACGTAGTCCCCGTTATGCTCGATGAATTTGGTGAGCCGTGGCACATGGTCCTTGACTCCCTTATCGCAGAACTCCGCCGCCAATTACTATCACCACTCCCTCCGCGTCCTAGTCGGCCTCCTAAGGTGAAGAAAAATATGCGATTCATGTAACTGATTGCATTTTTGATTTCGAGATTAGGTACTGAACCCAAGTTTAAACCCAAAAACTTCGCCTTAGTTGGAAAAACCGAAAAAAAAGAGATCCGAGCGCTTTCCATGCGATTTTGCTCTTCAGCATTTTGGGAACTCAACGAGTACGCAATTTGCATACGCCATTTTCCCCTCAAAATCATTTGTGTGGTAGCGTTATTGACGACGGGATCGAAATTGCGATCTTACGAACTTCAATAGGTCGGACTCCCTCTTAGTTGAGAAAGCGAATAATTGAGCGCACCATGCAAACGGTTGCAAAGATCGCACTGAAGCAGTTACCAAGCCGGATCACTGCTCGTTTCTTAGGGGAAAGTCTGAGCTTTACTCTAGGGCTGCCATATTTTGAGAAATAATGTCCACTTCGCCTCGCCGAAAATGAGGAACGGTCTTTAATTCTTGGACAACCCTTGTATTTTGTCGTTGGTCGTTAGTTTGTTGGTTTGTTGTGTGGTCGACGTGTATTTCGGTGTTTTGTTGGCCGATTCTACGAGATGCATATTGCCGATAGTCACATGCCGGTCGATGCCCACATAAATTATGTGTGGCAATGTTTCAAAATGTTTTCCTTCACCTCATATGAAGTCAATGATGTGGAGATCTGGAACATCGGATGCTCGATTAACTCTGAGTTGTTAATCAGTGAATTTTGTAAAAAGCTTTTAGAGATACGGTAAGATTGGATGGGGTTCAAAATGAATGAATGAATGTAATAGTAAGATTATGTTGATCCCAAATATGGTGATTGACTGGACGTGCTGAAAGAGTGACATATTACAGGATAAAAAAAAAGGATTATTATTTTTAATTGATAAACTAACGTTTAAACAAGATTTTTATGCATAGCACAAAGGGTAGATAACAAATATTATAATCAATAATTATCAGCCTGAAACACTCATCTACATTGAAAAAAATTTCCGAGAAAAGATACTGGCCGCCAACGGGAATTGAAACCGTGACCATCTGATTGCCGGTCAGCAGCTCTGACCACTGAGCTATGGCGGCTTATCAAATACCCGCCAAATAATTCAATATATACTAGTGTTTCATTCGACAATTACTTATTATTACATTTTTCCAACTGAAAACAACCAACTTTATTTTTGTGATTTTTTCTCGGAAGATTTTTTCAATGTAGATGAGTGTTTCAGGCTGATAATTATTGATTATAATATTTGTTATCTACCCTTTGTGCTATGCATAAAAATCTTGTTTAAACGTTAGTTTATCAATTAAAAATAATAATTAATATTTGACAAGTTAAAGTATTTCAGCAAAAGATGCAGACATAATTAGTCTCGACGCCACCTAGCGGGAGATTTAGTATTAAAAATACCTCTCTCACAAAAATAAAGTTGGTTGTTTTCAGTTGGAAAAATGTAATAATAAGTAATTGTCGAATGAAACACTAGTATATATTGAATTATTTGGCGGGTATTTGATAAGCCGCCATAGCTCAGTGGTCAGAGCTGCTGACCGGCAATCAGATGGTCACGGGTTCAATTCCCGTTGGCAGCCAGTATCTTTTCTCGGAAGATTTTTTCAATGTAGATGAGTGTTTCAGGCTGATAATTATTGATTAAAAAAAAGGATGACCAAGTGAGTGCCCTAGTGGAGGGGACAGACCAGTGAAGTAAAAGAGGGAAGTGGTGGATGGACTGTGTGATGGAGGGTTGGATCAGGATGGGAAGTTCCAAGGATTGAAGCAAATGTTGACGGATCGTAATCCATGGAGAACATTTGTGGAGAAGGCCAAATTCTTATCTGGAGGTCAAGCATGGAGAAGTCGACGGAAGTAGGTAGAAGTAGATAGCAGTAGACAGAAGTATCTAGGTATAATTAGACAGTGGTAAAGAGATGTAGATAGAAGTAGACAGGAGTATATAAAAGAATATAGAAATACCTAGGTAGAAGTAGACAGAAGTAGAAGACGTAGATGTTTGGAATATATTTGTTCCTTTCCCAAAATTCCTACCCACCTACATACTTCATTTATTCCTGCACTGAGTCTCCTACCTACGATTGACATTGCAACTCAGTGCAGTGACAACTTCCAAACAAGCAAGCAGTTTATTACCAGTGTCCATGTGTGTTATTTGTAATAAATGCTAAGTTATAAGATTATTAAAAGTCTTAAAAATTCGAACTGTTGGAGATCAAATAGGATGTGCACAGATTTGGAACATTTATTGGAATGTGAATTCTTATGTGGACACCATCGAACCAGCCTGCTACATTATTTACGCTTCCTATTTTCCCACCTTCTAAGAAAGTTTCTAACAGTAGACGTAGACAGTAGTGTTGTAGGAGATAGTGGTAAACAGTATTACAATGCACAATTTGGGAGGTGGGTATGGGTACCGCCGCTCCGAGGGAACCATTTATTGGATAACCAACACCTCTGCCATAGGTCACTCCAAGTGGTTCGCTACGTTTGGTGACTTAGCAGGGATGCCCGGATTCACGGAGTGCGGTTTGTCCAAGTCTTGGCGGCCGAAGTATCTGCCCACCTGATGTGTGGTAGGATCGAGAGAGATTGGTTGAGGGAGGTCTTTTATCCAGCCGGAAACTCTCGACCCATTGCCTTGCACCGCAGTTGGGGAGATTGATTCATACGTCCGTCACTCCTGGACACACTGACCCACTATTCCTGACTCCTACCCATCACTCGTACCTATTTCCTTCCCAGAACTTCCTCTCCTTCATTTCCTTAAAGAAAACCATCACACAGCATCCCCCAAGATGACGTAGGCCTTGAGGGAAATTAATTTCCTCAGGGCTTCCTGTGTGGAGCGAATGTAGAAAAAAAACAGTAACATTTGGTCCTTAACAGCATTTCAAATTTCCGCGATCGATATGTAAACCACAATAAAAATAAAAACTAAATTTAAACCGAGTGGTAAAATAGACATTACAAATAAAATTAAAATTAAAAACCAAGATTAGAAAACACGCAAAACTATATTATAAGACCTCCCTTTTGAAAGGATTCAAAATCACAGAACTCGTTACGAGAGTGCGAGTAAAAAAACGGCGTGCGGAAAAGAGCTCCCAAAAAATACCAACCAATACAAAAGAAGATTTAAATGTTTTTTTACGGTGGGTTGACGACATCATAGCCATAGCAGGTGGTACATGGACAAGAGTAGCTAATGATAGAGACAAATGGCGACAGTTGGAGTAGGCCTTTTTCAATTAGTGACGTACAGACAGGGAGTCGATGCATGATAAGTCTTATAAACATGAAAAGTTTATTATAAATAATGTAATGTAATTTACTGTTTAAATAAAGGCTATTATTATTATTTTTTTAAAAGAGTAAAGAAATGCGTGAAGCGCTATTTTCAATTCATGTAATCTTTAAAAGCCGCATGTAAAATTAAACAATTTAATTAAGCTTTATCAAAGCGTCTGCCAAAATTTAGTCAAACAAATATAGACTACGTAATATAACATCATAATATATCACTCCCACTCTGCAACTGGGACCATTTTTTATATCAAATCTAGAGATAAATCGGGGGAACATTTGAATAAATAAATCTCCTGTGAATATTAGCTAAGATAGAAGATTATAACGACCTTGAAAGTAATCGGGAATAAAATGGCTAGGTGACGCTGATTTATGGCAGGTTTATTTTCCAAATAAATTCTAGATACCAGTGGGAGGAGAAATTTTAAATATGTTGCTGAAAGTAATGAAATAAATTATATTTTAAATTGAAAACAGATTTATGTGTGTTATTATTTGTTTTCTTATTATTCTTATGGCGCCATATCCCGGTGAAAGTAGACGACAGATATTTTGAAAGTATTGTGATCTTCAATTTATTGTGGAAGCATTCAATTTATCGGTTAACCAACACCCCTGCAATAGGTTACCTCAAGTGGTTTGCTACCCATGCGTGTTCTCAAGTCCTTCATTGTTAATTTATTCTTTTGTCTTCCACCTTTCCTTGAAAGTCCCTACTTATTAGGAAAAGAATCTGATTTCATACCACGTGGAACACCTCTACAATATTGACACCAAAATCTAAAATTACCTACTTGTATGAGTTAAAAATTCGCAGTGATATCTTTCACATCTCGCCATTGAAATCCCGCTATGAATCGCAAAAAATACTAATTCATTAACCCCAAAGTGTCGGTAATTGTGACCTTGCGTTGTGCCGTTGTTGTGGAAAGCAGCCAGTACCAGGATCGATCCGAAACAGCTGATGAACTCATCAAAGGTGAGGACTTATTCTTCCATTTGCCATTTCCTGCGATTGAGTTAAAAACGTTGTCAATTGTCTTCGTTTTCGCACAAAACATTAGATTTACAGTCCACACCTCTCTCGTGTCACGACATTGGTCGTGACACCCGGAAAGATCGGGAAGAATATTTTGTTTACGTTACGTTTGTACAAATACACTTATATTTTATTATTTTCATTCATTTATTCATTGTAAAGGTCCTGGAAATGATTTGTCACCATAAACGACGCTATAAAAATGATCCATTTATTTCGTTATTATTTTGACAGTCCTTTTTATTCCCTTCATAACAACATGGGGGAAACTGTCATTTGTGAGTTTGTTGACAAGATAACAAGCAGCATTTCTTTTCTTGGTGTAAGATAGAGATCCCTTTCATACCGCATATGAAGAAGCTACACTTCCTCATTAGTCATGCGGCATTCCCCTAACGGTCCATATTACAAAGACCTATAACTATAATACGTATTTTTTTGTACAGAAATAATATATATGTATACCCAATTTATTAGTAGTATTTATTACGTAAAGTAATTTGGTTTTTCAGATTCTAAACATTCGTGCATTATTCATTTTTCACAACTTAAATGTACTCTTGATGTAACTATATACATTCATGTCCTTCCCCCACCCAACCTAATACCCTATTATCCAAGTACCTTTCCTTTTTTTAGTACAGTGTGTAGCCAATATAACTACGTGTGTGATATTTAAAACAACAAATTATGGTACAATCAGTATTTTTAGAAACCGGTGTGGTTAACACTAAATTAATTCATGGGTCACCAATTACTTTCATTAGGGGTCTATCAATGAACAAAAAGACAAATGGGTTCCGGAACATTATTTTATTAAATAATAAACAAATGTTTCGAATAAAAATAATAACCAAGGGTTTTTTACAATATTAATGATAAAAATTAAACTTTTTACTTGGGCTATCCGTCCGAAGTTTGGAACAAAATTTGTGCAGGCTATTATCATTAAATTATTCCCAATTATTCAGCATCATTTCTCTATATATTATAAAATAAAGTCCTCCGCCGCGTCTGTCTGTCTGTTCGCGATAAACTCAAAAACTACAGAACGGATTTTCATACACCAATAGATAAAGTTATTCATCAGGAAGGTTTAAGTATATAATTTTTCAAGGTTTTATGTAAATTGATTGAAATATATAATTTTTATTTTTTTATTGTTGATACATTATTTTACAATTTTTCATATTATAGTCCAGTAATGTTGGCCTCACTGGGTTGTGTACCCGTGCTGAGGCCCCCATTTTACAATATAGAATTTATACATAATCAGTAAAAACATTTAAAATAAAGATAAATTTAAACTAAAATAAAGATTTAAAATTAAAATAAAATTAACAAACTAAAAAAAATAAAATTAAATGAAAATCGGCATATATTATGATTTGTGTGTTTGTGAGTGTTGCGTATTTTATATTGGTTTTATTCTTTTATGTTGAAATTTTTTGGTAATGTTGTCTTTTTTGTTCTTTAATCCATTTTTTTTATTTTGTGTGTTGAGTGCATATGTTTTATTATTTTATGTTAAAATTTTTTGGTAATGTTGTCTTTTTTGTTCTTTAATCCATTTTTTTATTTTATGTCTGAATTTATTTTTGTTTTCCTCAATTTTTGTTTCAAGTGAAAGACTGTTGAATGCTTTAATAGCAAGGTATTTATGGTGTCTTTGTCCAAAGGTGGTGTTTACCGTCGGAGTTTTTATGTTTTCTTTATACGCTTGTCTAACCGGTCTAAGGTGAAGTTATACGTGAAATCCTGTTTAGATACTATTTAGATTAATCTTTACGATGAATTGGCTTACAGTATGAACATAAAAAAATATGCTACGGATAAATTGAAGCTTTTACTAGGTTACAATAAAATTGCAACGGAATTATAATAAAATTATAATGTTAATTAAAATTGTAATGTAACGGAATTACAATAAAATTATTATTTTCATAACAAAAAAATAAGCGTTAACCACTAAAAAAAATGTTTTTTCATGACTTAACTATGAAGTAATACAAGAAACATTTTTATAAAAATACCCCTTTACGGCTAAGACCATTTTTGAGGTTTTCTATGTTCTAACTTTTTTTCACTCTTATAAAATTATGGACAAAATAAATAAAAACCACTTTTTCGCTTACTTGCCTCGCGCAAATAAGACGCTCGATTGCAAATTTGCAGGCACGAGAATCGAAATTTTTCTAGCTTTCATATTCCTCTTAAAGGAGAATGTCTGTATGTGGTGGACGAACGGGCTGGCAAGCGGGCGTGAATTTGACTTGAATGCAAATTAACAGTTGACGGTGTAAGTTAAAGGTTGGGTAACCAATATGGCGTTGTGTTTCGTTAGCCACAGCAACGCGTGTCCGGGTCAGATAGTATTACCTACGTACAGTAATTTAATTTTTTAGATTCTACACATTTATACATGTTTTCATAGTTGATATTTTTAACTTATACGCGAGCATCTCCCTCTGACATAAATATGTTCCCTCATTCCTTTACGCGATCTGTTATCCGAGTAGGTACCTATCCCTCTCTGACTTTATTTTTTGTGCATAAAGTTATGAAAAACCAAATGTCAAAATACTTTATTGATGAAATTACTTTTAATGGAGGTGTACATAATTATGAAACCAGTAACGTAAATAGAAAATGTAGATAATGTTGGTACTTCTTAGTCGAAGGATACAGAAATCGGATAGTGTCCATTAGCTCAGTTAGTAGAGCTGCGCCCTGACAAGGCAAAGATCCTGGGTTCGAGTCCTAATCCTAGAGGTGACCGTGTATTTTTCTGTTTTTAGATATTCGATTGAGTTTCCCCAATATTGTCTCCATTTAATAAAATATTACAATCTGAGGTTTTTCTTATCCAGTTAAAAATAAAAATAAGTATTTGTCCTAGACTTGCAGAAAAGACGATAGATGTCGCATATTAAAAATAAATATGGATAAAATTTGTCCAAGACACTATCTTTTTTTTTTTTTTTTTAAATATATATTTATTTTTAAAATATTACATGGTTAATACATTATATAAAGTTTTTATTTCAAGAATACATTGTTTAATAAGTTTACACCTTTTTTTAGGAGCAAAGCTCGTGACAAAAAAGGCGGAGAAAACGAATGTAGTTAAAAAATGAAAAAATTTACTAATGGTAAAGTAACACATATTTTTTTTATATATACGAGTATAAAACTAAGAATAGGTAATATAATTAACAGTAAGCTAGAAAAATCGTTTATATTATATAATATGTCTATATATTTTTATATAGTATATGTATGAAACATATAAAAGAAGTAATGTAACACAACGAAGAGGAGGAGATAAAAAAAAATCTAGATAGCATTTAGTTCGGGTTTGATTCTTGCAATCATAAATAAAGATAGCAACCAATAAAAATATGCGTTAAGAAAGTGAAGATAATGCTGTTAGTTCTTAGTCGAAGCATGATACAGTTAAAATGACCGAATGGGATAGGAACACATTAGCTCAGTTGGTAGAACTGCGCCCCGGCGAGGCGAAGGTCCTGGATTCGAATCCTAGAGGTGACCGTATCTTTTTTTGATTTTTCTGTTTTCAGATTTTTGATTGAGTTTCGCTAATATTGTCTTCATTTAATTAAATATGTATAGAGAACTAAAGATATATTGAAATGCCTGAACGTCTGGAGAATGAAGGAAGAATACATGTAATTAAAAAAGGATGTTATGCTTACCGTAAAAATATAATTTTATAAAATGAAATGTTTTAATACCATTATAGGTACATCAAAACCATCCATGCTCGCAAAACCTCTATTAGGGAAATTGCCTCTACTTGTATTTTTTACCTGTCACTGAGAATAAAGAGTTTAAAATCATTCAATTGCAAAATCCATCCCATTTCCGAAACCCCTATTAAATCCAGGTAAGACCGTTTACCCGGTTAAGTTTTAATAATAGCTGTCTTTGATCTTAATGCTATCAAAGTCTTCCGATCTGCGGTAAGATTGAGGGTCCACAGGAGGTTGAAGAGTCAGTGAAGATCACAAACGGATGCTGTAGGGTTCGCAAAGAGGTTCACCGAAGCGGACAATTAAATTCGTGGTCCACAGGAAAAATAATCTATTATTAACCATTACTGAATATTAAACTGTCGTTGCTCTAAAATAAACAAATCTGGTTAGGCACATAACACGTTTTTTTTATTTTTTTTAAATCGATTATAAATTAAAAATATTTATATCACAAAGTGGTTGTTTGGCGGTCTCTATGTACTTTCAGGAATATTAAAATGTATTGTTCCCCTTTGAACTGCGAATAAATGAAGTGTCCTTTTGAATATGTATAAATTATTCAAATGTTATTGTGGTATGAAAAAACGCAAATGCCAAATGATTATAATCAATTTATATTATAAAAGAAAGTCCAAAAAAACGTGCGGACCGCAAAAACTCAGAAACGAGTCCCGGAACAATCAAGGGAGTTATATGGTGTGGTAGAGCTCTATCCCTCCTAGGGAATAAGGGTATCCGTTTTCACCTAAAGGGTATGCTCTTGAAGATATAAGGGCTGGAAGTTTCGCCCTCTTGAAATTTCTAGAACAGTCTTCCGGAAAGTTGTAGAAGGTTCCATAGAGCTCTAGGAATTTCTGGAAGGAGTGGTGCAATATGTCGTGGAATGTTCGGGAATAGGGAATCGGGAACATCATTGTGGAACATTCCAGAACACTCTCGAATGTTGTCCGTTTTACTTTCACCGGATCAACTTGATAACCTAATCATTGTCTGTTACAAATATGAATCTAACTTGACTGGAAAACATCTAAAGGGCCGAAAACACCTAAAGATGTTGTCTTTTATAAACATTTAGATCTGCTGATTGCCATTTTGTTAATATATTTTGTATCCGCGTAAATAAAATGCATCGGTTAATTTGTAGGTACCCCAGGCTCACATATTATAATTCAACCATAGACATACAAATAGATAGACCAGAACATACAGATGAGTGGTAAAAACTCACTTTGGCGGGGCGAAGAGAGGGACGATGACTGTGATTCGCCAATAAATCAATCTAACAGTATATAGGCATCTCGCATTATAATATTAATATTTAGTTCTTAAAAGTAAAATCTGCTTTTGAATGAATCGACCTTTTTACATGGGAGCGCGAATTGCTAGCCATGATATGAACAAATATCTGAAGTCCAAATTTGGCACAGTAAAGTTTCACTTACTTTCGGAGTGAAATATTTTGTTTCCGTATTTAGTTGAGACACTTTTACAAATGCTTCATAATTTACTTGCCTCAGTAAATAGCGGCTTTATGTTTCGCGTCGCCATGTATCTTGATGAAACAGCGGCTTTGTGTTTCGCGTCGCCATGTATCTTGATGTTTTATCATATTATATGATCTGAATAAGCCTTAAATAATGCTTACCTATGGAATGTAATACGAAAATTGGGTTTATTATCTTATTCACTTCTATTTTTACATGTTTTAATAACACAAGTCACCATTTTTGCCGTGTTATTTCGTAAAATATACCGATGAGAGCTCGACACTGGTCCGGACAAGAATGATGATGTCACATTTTTTAGATTCACGCAGGGCTCTCGCAAGCCCAGCTGGTTCCGATAAAATGGTTCCAATGGGAGGGGGAAATAATACGCCTTTTATCACTTAGGGCAGGTCAATCTATTTGTATGTCCATGGATTCAACATATTTTTGAGGAAGAAGTACGAATCCGTTTTCTGGAACGACTAAAGCTTTCGATTAGTAAGTTCTGGTCTTACGAAATTATGGTATTAACCTAATTGTATTCCGATATTATTGCACCAATTTTTTAATGGAATTTTTCGGTCAGTTCAACTTTTTCAGCTTGCAAAGTAACATTTAATGTAATACTTTTGTGTTTAATACTATAAAACTAGTTTTTCACAATTGCTTCGTATTTTTTACTGCTGTATTGTTAGAATTAAACCTTATTTTAATTACATGATTTTATTATTTGAGCGTAAATTCCCCGATAAAACAAGAACCTTGCATCTTTTTGGTGAGGAAGAGCTTTTATGTTTATTTTACAAATATACATTTTGTTAAACATGTAATAATGTTTGAAGGAATATTTATTTAAAAAAAAATATTTACAAACCTTTATTAAATAATTAAAGTAAAGTAAGAAATGTAAAGTGAATAGCGAGAGTAGTAATAGACACTGGTGACGCCAGAGACGCGGGTGACGCGAGTAACATAATTCGGAAGTTTCGATCCTTATTTTTTCCTATGACTTCAGAAAGGGGCAAGTTTGACTCTGCAGGTTGCAAATCCGGTAAATAAAAATGTAGGTAACTCACATCATGAAGCACTTGTTCGCAGCATTCTGGAATATAGCTCCATTATTTGGGCCCCTTCTGAACAAAACCATGTCCTAGAAATAGAAAAAGTAGAAAAAAGGTTTATGCGTTTCCTGTATATGGGGGATTATACATACAGACAGTTCATCAACTATCTTTTGACATACCTATATCACAAAATAATAAAACTGCCCTCCATGCACTTTTTAGTTTGTAATCTTCTCCATGGTATATTACCGTTTTACGGGGAACATGAAAAAATAATAAAATACATAAACATCTACAATTACCGTGTATCTAAGTGCTTATAATGTTATAGAAAGGCTACGCTACGCTGCGCAGTATTCATTATGTGTCAGTGTGCGGGAGGAAGGAGGAGGGACTAGGGATGAGGGAGAAGGGATAAAGTAAGGTGAAGGCCATGATTTGCCTTAAAGTTGTTAATCTTCCTGTGTGCCACGGGACGGGCGCAGGAAAGATTTCGGCCGCCCCACTTTTCCAAGGAAACAATCGCAATAAAAGGCCTGGCGTTAATGTGATACAAGTCTTCACGCCACAAAAGGCCTAACAGGGTTGCCTCCACTCGAAAAAAAACATTCTATTTAATTATACTATAAAGGCAAAGGCACCGCGGCGTGAAACGTTCAGAATCGGGAGACATCACGCCATGCTTATGTATAAGTCAGGCTAAACAATTGAAATATTCGATTTATTTGCCACCTGCTTTGATTTATGCCAAAAACTATCGATGAAAGGTAGATTTCATTTTAATTTGTGAAATCCACCCTTCCGCGTCTTGGAATACTAGATGAACGGGTGCTTTTATTATTACCGTGACAATCCACGTTTACGGTTGTGATGAATCGCAGTGGATACGAAAATATAGTAGCTTCCACCTTACGAATGAATAAATAATGATTCAGAATTATAACGAAATCAACACACTAGCGACACCTAGCTGATTAAGTTTGATTGGGCCATGGAGACTGCAGAGATCTATAATTATTAAATTAATGTCAAGTTTTGATAAATAGAACACAGAGGGATCCAATTATAAACACTTAAGATTGATCTACCAATCAGAGAAGGGGGAGGTTACCTTTTTCAAGACAAAGAGATGGACTTTGGACTAGACCATTAGTCTGAGATTTATGGGGTAAAAATCATCATCAACCCGAGAGATCAATACGCTTTAAGATAAACACAATCCCACGTTCGGTGCATTTGGTACAATGACCCTAATCGTAAAGGTAAATATTGAGTGCAACAGAGGAATCGACAACCGCAGTTAACGAACAAATAAATCCATATTATGTTAAAAAAATGATGCAATAAAATAGCAAGGAAATATAATGAACGGAAGATTAAAGAAAAGACCTGGAAAACGTGGGAAAAGCTACTGTAGGGATACTCAATTGCATAACGAGAACGTGAAGAACAAAAGGAGGCCAGATTCAGAGGAAAACGTACGTTTGATATTTAAAAGAAAGAAAAACGATGGAAATTAGGAATGTCACTTTTAAATGAAGCAATACGGTCAGGGAAAACGATTTGAAAAGAAAATCTAATAAAAAAAACGGACATTTAAACGGAAGTATTTATTGAACAATATAAGATTTCGACTTAATTTTGCGTTTTCAGACGAGTTTAAATAGATATCGTTATATATTTGAAATAGGATGGTTATTCTAGTTATATTACGTTAGATTAATTCAAAGGAAGGGATCGGTTTTACGTCATTTGCTATGAGAAAATACTATAGACGATAGAACAAATTGCTGAGGCAATTGATGTAAAAAAAGGTTGTCGAGCTCACACACGATTTTGTTGTTTAAACAATAAGATTTCCGACATGGTTTTGGGTGATTATGATAGTCTTTATTGCTTTTGGGGCAATAAAAGTTAACATGGAACTTATGCAATATTTGGATAAGATAAAAGAGATTAAATTTAACGAGTTAATATTAATTCATTATTTACGACCAAGTACGTAGAAATCGAAAACATCAACATATGTCAGCGATGATACTTTATGGGGTTTTGGGATGAAACGAGACACAATTTTATACGTTTTTATACGAAGCAATTAACCTGACACATATCCCAGAGTCAAATTGGAATTTTCTTCTATGAAAATTATGAAAAAATAGCAGATTGAATATTTATGACTAGAAGGTGAAGTTTTCTAAGAGAAGATAAGCATTGGAAATTATGCAAATGATGGTAAAGAATGAAGTAAAGACAGTTTAAAGACGATTCCGTAAGGAAAACTCATGAAAATTCAGAAGTATTGATGAAAACAGTAAATTTGGCTTGGAATATAACTAATCATATAGTTATGGACAATGACATAAGAATGAAGCAGAGAAATCATAAAAATAACGTCGTATATAAAATATAATTGAAGAAAATAAGAAAATTCAAGTCTACGACATAAGTAGAGACAATACAGCCTAAAATTGAATTGATTCATATAGGAAACATGAAAATGTGGGGAAATTTAGGGAAATGAAAATTGGAAAATGCGTAATGAAGATTTCGACATGAGTTTGTTCGTGTTCTGGTAGCGATAAACCAAATTGAGAATTATATACAGTTTATTGAAGACGTACCTATTATATATTGAGAGAAAAAAGGACACAAAAATCATGATATTTTAGTTAAATTTGTAAGACCTGAAGACAAAGGAACGACGGGGCAAAATTTGACATAATGGTAGGTTCGACACTGGAACAATTTACGTAAGAGACAGAAGATTTCTAAAATCCAGGGGGCCGGACTTAACACGTTGATACGAAAATAACAGAATTGATATATGAAATCTCGAGTTGTTAGAGTTTGAATTAGAAAATCAAGGAACGCGTAATTAAGATGTTCTAATCCTGGAGGTACATATAAAACTTAGGACTTAGAAGAATCGAGATGAGTTTTCGGTGTTAGTTGTCGGGAAGGAGTCGTCGGGGACCAATCGTCGGGTTAAAACGTGGAAGTTACGTGACGTAGCGTCTAAAACGGTTATTAGTTGAAAATTTCTTAAGTGTTGTAAAATTTTGAGACTTAGAAAAATTCGGAGTGGGAATTCTGGGACTTATAAAAATTACGGTCGTGATTAAATCTGTGGAGTGTTGAAAATTAAATAAAGTGTTTTATATAGTTTTACAATAAATTCAACTTGTCATTAAAATAAAAGGTTTATATAGTGTAGCGAATTTAAAAAGAAACAACAGTGTTTAAAGAATTTTATAACAGCAGTGAATAATAATATATTTAATTATAAATTCAACTTGTCATTAAAATAAAAGGTTTATATAGTGTAGCGAATTTAAAGAAAATCAACAGTGTTTAGAGAATTTTATAACAGCAGTGAATAATAATATATTTATTTATAAATTCAACTTGTCATTAAAATAAAAAGTTTATATAGTGTAGCGAATTTAAAGAAAATCAACAGTGTTTAAAGAATTTTTAACAGCATTGAATAATAATATATCTATTTATAAATTCAACTTATCATTAAAATAAAAAAGGGGTCCTTCGACAACTGGCAAGGTTGATTAAAACGTCGCGCGTGTCGTGAGAATTACCCTGGTAATTAATTAATAGAGTCTAGAATCAGTTTTTATACTTTAAAATTACAGTGGAAAAATAAAGTCAGTTTTATACTTTAAAAATACAGTGGAAAAATAAAGTCAGTTTTATACCTTAAAAATTCAGTGGTAAAATAGAGTCTACAATCAGTTTTATACTTTGATAAAACAGGGAGTGAAGTGCCCGGATAGGGTTAATCGTGCAATTTAACGGAGTGTATGATCTTATAATAAATCTAAAATCAGTGTTTGCAATAATTTCCGATTCAATAAAATCTAATAATTAATTAATTAATTACAAATTCAATGCGGGTGGAGTTTAATATAGTGTGTTTGAATTGCTTTAAATTTGTTCTATGAAGGTTAAAATAGAGTTATTTAGTCCGAGGTTATATAAAGAAAATTACAGTCTAATAAGTTTCATTAAATAAAAAATTTACGTTTAGGTCGAAAGTTGGAAATTTTATTACGAGATATTAATTATCGTTAGGTGACAACGCAATAATAATAATTGATCCGAAATCTGGAAAATACTTAACACATAATTAGATAGGATCGTTCTTCTCCAATAATAACGGCAGATATTAAAGGAAAACGTGAGGATTTTTTACATCAGAGATCTATTCAAAGGAGAAAGGAAGGAGATGAGTTCCGGATCTTGTAGGATTAAATCGTTAAAAGTGGGAAGTCGAAATAAAAGTGCGATAAGTTACACAGGTAGTCTGGATGCTCTAATAAGTTTCTCGCCGATGATAGTAACCCGGTGGAGCTGAAATTAAGACATTAGAGCTTGGTGAGTCCATACAATATTTAAGCTTTTACAGGTTCCTGTGGATATCCTGACACTGATGGACGTAACGCCAAGTAAGGGTAAATAAATAACTAACCAATTTATTAGCATTCGCATGTCACACCTCCCATACGGAATGAAATGTTGCTAAACAAATACTTAACACATAATTAGATAGAAACGCATCACTAAACCAATTTTGGTATCTTAGCGTATTTGTAAGATAAATACCTATCGTTTCTTTTCACTAGCACGACTAGGGTATGGTTATATGACCTTCGATAGTGTACCAAAATTTCGATTTGAGTTCAAGGCCATCCATTGACCCAGTCACCTAAATTCATTAACGAATAAACAAAACAAAACTTAACGTCAGGGACAAGTTTATCAATTATAGTTTGAGATGAAATCTGCGGTCAATATGTGAAGGCGACATTGACGTTTAAATTCACTCAATTCTAAACGACTTGATTTTACTAGAGCGATCGCCAATAGGTAGCATTGATTCAGCATGCAAAAATTTCGCAAAGTAAAGTACTGCGACTAGCTTCAAACTCTAAGAGAGCACATCACAATTATTCAGGAGGTCATTGATTCAATGTCGACTTGATTTATCCCATTTTTAAATCTTTCTTATAGGAAGTAGGTATCCAAGAACCCATAAATACCCATTATCCTAAATACCTAACACACGAGGAGCTAGTGACCTCATTTAAACAACACTGGTGTTCAAATACTCATACAGTCCTGAATCCTAACTTGTCTTCGAACGTAAGCTTCAAGGCTTCTGTATGTAGGTATGAGCCATCTGGAAATGTAAGTGTCAACCTTTCTCGAACGGACGGCTTTGATTTTGTGGCGGTATTGTCGAGGTGGGCATGCGGGGAAGAGGAAGGACGTATGCGGACAGTACGCTGACGCGGCATTAAAGCCACAGGTTATTTGCATACCGTGAGTCTTGTCGAACCTGAAAGCAAACATAAGGTTCACGAGGTGAGTTTTATGTCAGCTAGTCAGAGGTGGAATGTAACGCTGGGTCGGTTACGTGGGAGGAAGGATCTGCCCGTCACAAGCTTACGCCACATTTAACGGATAGAGGCATGATAAGGGAAGACATGAAATACCCCTTCTAGACTCAGTAGAGTTAAATTCAATCCGGCGGAGATGGAAGTCGGAGTGAGGCAGAAAAACGGCATGAAGACTTGGTATTCCCCCATCTGGCGTGAAGAGCCCCTTTCGTAACAAGAGACGCTCGTCGAAGAGAGTAAAACTCGGACTTAAGGATAAGCTTAGCAAACGTACTTGGGAGAATCCGGTTTGAAATTGTTGTTCATCGGTTTTCACTTGGTTAGCGGAGGTGCCGACTTTTTAAGCAAACATATTATCCCCTCCCCATATCCCTCCATTCCTGCTCTTTCAACAATTTTGCGAATACTAACCAATAGCACTAACTATGACTACAAACACATTATGTTAGGAGAAGTTGCAGACAAGGACATCAATTGAGAAAACTGGACCTTCGAGTTCGATCATCCTAAGGTAAGGTTTGCTTTCTTGAAATGTTTAATTTATTAACTGTTGTTTATGTTATCGATGTATCAGCGGTGATAGGAAGAATTAAATAAACACACTAAATTCCTATGGAAATCAAATAGACACAAGGTTTAGGGCGGGGGTAGTTTATCAAACTCGGTTAAATATTCTAAAATAATAATAAATAAATTGATCGGAAAATTCTCACCCTTTCTCTAAAAGAATCTATGGGTTACCACACGTAATACATTATCTTCTCTACATATGTGTGCATATTAAGTATGCAAACAGATGTAAAATCTAAAACAAAAAATTTACACAACGCAGATTATAGAAATAATGTGAACAAAAATCTTAAATCTTGATTACTGTGAGAAAATCGCAGGGATTTAAGAAGATAGGGTAGGTTTAGCTAGATTATAAGGTATAGGGGTTTAGAAATCACGAGCCTGAGGTAGAAATAAACCGAAAGGAGGGTTGAGTCAGGCCATCATACCTAGTGGTGTGATCAGTAGGACATAAGGGTAGAATTATGAGCGTGGCTACGAGACAGGAGCTACGAGATTTAAACTACGAGGTAGAAGCTTAGAAAAGTAAATCAGCTAGGTAGGGTTCATCACAATTGGAGTCAAAAGCCAAGAGTGGCGGACTATTACACGGTACCCTGACAGCAAAAAAGGCAATAAACATACATTGCTTATCGCTATAATGCTGCCGCTTTTCCTTAAACATTAAATAATGGTGAGACAAAAGATGAGACACTCAAAATACGTGTGATTATTTTCTCCAAAGTACTACTTTTTTACTTTGGAGGAAACAGATACTCAGCTGCGACAACGGGAATCGCGTTTCATTTGTTCATCCGTGTGAGGGAGATGTTTGATAATAATTAATTTAGGGGGTGTCGACATACGTTCACCGATTACCTCATTTTCGATTGTTATTATTTAGTGTGTAAGAAAGAGCTGCACCAATATATTTTTAAAAATGAAAGCAAAACCGTCAGCTCATTGACATTTGACGTTTTTGAATTTTTGAAATTTACTCACATTTTAATATTATCCTTGTTTATACATACGCAATACATATTAATATTCCATTATTTCAAAATATCATCACTGCTAGAAGCATTGTAGGGGTCTACATAGACGTCACGGTGCTGCGCTACTTTTTTCCTTTGTAGGAAACTGACCTACGTAAATTGTATGTCTCATATTTTGAAAGAGCTGCAGCATTATTGTGATAAGGAACGTATGTTTACTGCCTTTTTTTATGCCGTCACAGTACCGTTATCGTAAATCGTCACGGTAATAATAAAAGCGCTCAATGCCTGGTAAGTCAACATCCCGAATTCACGAATAAAAACGAGCATACTTTTTGCGGCAAATCGAAAAGGGCATTTTTTAAATCGTTATAGAAAATTGTTAGAATAATTCATATAAACCAAACAGTTTGTGATGTCCTTTGTATCAGACGATTGCCGGTAGATGGCGACACTATACCAGCTACCTGTCACTTCTTGGTCGGCTAACACTTTTTCAATGTCGTGTACGGAATTCATTACAATAAAACTAAGTTATAATATTCAATCCTGGTTTATTTTGCTCTCTATCCTTCAAAAATTTATTCGTCAACATGAAAATAAAATTAAAATATATTCATCATTTCTTTGATATTTAAAAAAAAAGTTAAAATACCCTAATTGTGATTCCATTGCATACCATACCTTTCATAGCATTGCACTTGCTCCGAGCATTCGCGACTCTTCTGCGGTATTCACACTATGTTTTATTATACTGTAGTGGCAACCCTGCGTCAAGTCATTAATCATCCTCCTGAGAACATTCTGGTGGTTCCAGCAGCAACAATGGCCCGTCCCTTCTGCCGCGGTACAAAGCCTTCTTTTGATATTACTTATTAATAACAGCGGACATTAGGCGACGGGTAGGGCCGGTACTGTGTTGGGCCGGTCCTGTGTTGGGCCGGTACTGTGTTGGGACGTTTTGTCGGCGAGGGAGGTGAGAAGGTTAGGCCGGTTTGACGAAGTGGTAAGGGTTCATTGTGGAGTTACAAACCTTTTTATTTATTATTAATTCAGAACTATATGTACACACATCAGATCTATCCTTAACCTACAAACACTAATATGTGTTTACTTTGCACTTGCTCAAATCAATTGCTACATATGGTATTGCGGGATGGGGAGGTTGTTCAATATCACTTATTCATCCCACGGCATTAATTCAAAAACTATTGCTGAGGATAATATTCAAATGTTACCAATCAGAGCCACTTTTTAAAAAAATCACATATTTACATTATATTATTAGACATTCGACAATTATATATATAGAGACAATTCTCGTATACGTATACAAAAAGGATTTGAAAAAAAAAACACTACAAAAAATTCACAAGCGGTACTCACACCTAAAATGCATAATTCCTCCGACGAAAATAACTTTCGCATAGCGGCAGCTCTCTTATGTTGCCCCCCAAATATTGAACCCGCTGATTATTGATACTAGGAAATCGAAAACTGATAATCTTTATATCAAAGTGTTCAGAATTGGTTATTTAGAAAGAGAATGAACTGTTTTAAAGAATGCCTGACACTATTTTCCTCGCAATTTTTTCTTTTCGAAAACATCCCCACTTTCCTTTCCCTAAAAAGACCTTCCACACAGCAACCCCAAATATGACATAGGCCATGGTACAACTTTTTTCCTCAGCTCATCTATGAAGCTAACAGAAAAAAAGTTACGATGTGTCTATAATGCAATATTAGAAGAAAATTAAATCGTCATTTTCAAAGCTTGATTTGATGTGTGAAGAATTTAGACACAATATTTAATAGTTGTAATTTTCAAAATTGTAACTGATGTATCAAGAATTTAGACGCAATATTTAAACAGTTATCATTTTCAAAATTTTAACTGATGTGTCAAGAATTCATAGCGATAGCGATAAAGTAGGTACCTATCTGTAATATAATATTTTTTAACCAGAATATTATTTTAATTCTATTCTAAACCTTTCTCCTTTAGAAGACCGTCGGAAAAAATCTAATCTCATTTGTTTCTTCAAAATTATTGATTCACCTACTAACTGTATAATTGATTCACCTACATTACTACAACTCATCTCATTCAATATACCTTCTGGTAGACTCAGAAATAAAGACCTGCTTTTCCTCAATCAGCACTCGACTAATTACGGTTATAATTCACCACTGTCCAGAATGTGTAGAATGGTCAACTCACGTGAAAACCTTGATTTTATTGGTATAAGCTGAAATGATTTCTTTAAATAATTGAAGATATTTTATATTTACTGTAATTTTAGCAAAGTCTGGACTTGGCTTGAAAATTCTATTTTCTCTGTTTGTCTTTGCTTTCGTGTACCACACTTATCCTTAAAATGTGCATTTCCAAATTCCGTGATACTATGTTGTTAATTGGACGTTAGTCCGTTGATAAATGAATAAATATTAAATTTCTAAAGGTATATTTTTTGTATAAAATTTGTAGGGTTACGTGATTTTACATTTCTCTGCGCTAGTAACATTAAAATATTTACCAGCAAAAAAAGCATTTCCAAATCGACTGGAGAAATTTCTTAATCTTTCAGATGCACTTTAACATTCTAAGTCCCCTGGTTCTCAACCTCTGTGCTCCAGGCTCCAGGTAATGCCATGTTCTTAAAAGGTATTCAAAGCAAAAAAAAAAGTGATATTTTGACATTTCACTTTGGCCGCATTTCCTTCAATGGAACGGTGAATCATTATGAGTAATGGAGCGTGTGTTAGAAAGGGTAATGGCGGAAAAGGTGAAAAATTACTCACTGCTTTGCAATCTGGCTGACCAACAAACGTAAAAGTATTATTAGATACAGAAAACATATTGTACCTAAAAACGTCTTTAAAAATGATGCAGGATGTGGGGAGACAATCCCGCCCAAATTAGTGAGATTTTCTGTCGAAGTAATTTCAAACTTCTGTTACTCCGCTTCAAATAGATACAGCGCCGCTATCTTAGTCTCAGTTTTAAAGATGGTGAAAAATTGTGCTAAGTAATTCCAGACTTCTATAACTCGGCTAAAAATATAGATATAGCGCCACCATCTTAGTCTCAGTTTTAAAGATGGAGAAAGTTGGTTCCAGTAGATACTCCTCGAACATTCATGAACGTCGTGAATTGCATCGCGCAAAGTGAACCCAAGATTTTCGACTTTCCGGATTCGACACCTGTCTCAGAGAATAATTGTCGGATACTGGTAAACCAAGTGTCGTTTTGAAGAGAAACATTATACGTATATTATAAGTCACTCTAAATTTCAAGAGTATAAACTAAATTTAAAAGATACGAACCTATAAATTAGATTATTTTTTTTACTTAGTGAGTAAAACTTAAACCTTAAATTGTAATATTTATTTAATTGAAGACAATACTAGCGAAACTCAATCGAAAATCTGGAAACAGAAAAAGATATTGGCACCTCTGGGACTCGAACCCAGGACCTTCGGCTTTCCGGGCCGATAGTTAGTAGAGTGGCGGATAGTTAGTAGTTAGGGAGTGGTTTTATTAAATATCGCTATACAATTACATAATATCTTATCTACCTATTTTTGCGTTACTTCACTTATAATATAAATAAAATAATGAGAAAATTTGCACGTTCCAGAATACTAGATACTCTCAGTTTCGATCTGGTGAGAGATCACCATTCAGAATCGAAACGTTATGACGGAAATGACTTTGGCCGTGTTTGGTGACCAGATATTTATCAGCCTTCTTCTCATTCTAAAAACTCCCTACAACATATCTTAATTGAGAATACAAGTTCCCACCGACTTCGGGCAGTTAGGCCTCTGCTGAATACTTATAGACTTGTAACAGTCACGTAGTTTACGAAGTAAAAGTGTGACTTTTCCCAAAATTATTATGTTTACAAAAATCTAAAAAATTCTGAAAAATGTAGCTCCGTCATATTATCCGATAACCTCTTCAAAAATATAGTTTTATGAGAAACGCAAATCAAATTAAATCGCCGCAGCTTAGCTCGTAAGTTTAGTTAAATACCCTACGCCAGAGTTTCTCAAAGTGGGGTGCACGCCCCATCATATGTTGTGGGGAAACTCGCAAATCATTTTTATTAATATTTATTTGTAAATGTAACAAATTTACCTTTACTGTTTACAATTTTTTCGTGGTCTCCCCACTCTTGTCTACTTAGTTTTCTGAAGGTTTCACTTCTACCGCGAGTAAACTGCACGTAATTTTTTTTAACTCTAAACTAAGAATGGTCCTCGCTTGCAGTGCCTTTACCATTAGTGCTTATGTTCCTGCATTTTTGGAGGGGGGGATTTGAAAATTTTGGAGGCGTTGAAGTGGGGATTGGCCCAAATATGGATGAGAAGCACTTTCCTACACCACAAGATTGGGTTTAAACTGAACAGCTGTTGTCCAAAAAAAACGTAAAAAACACTACTTTAATTTAATTTTCTTTAATTTTTTTATTTTTTTATATGAATACCGCACAAGAGTCCCAACTGCTCCCGTCTGAAGTCAGTGAGACTATGACATCCCCAATTGGGGTATGTTGTGAGGCTGAGGGTAGTGGGGAGGGGAAGGAGATAGGGAAGAGAAAGGTGGGGAAGTACCTGGCTATTCAGATATAGTCACCAAACACGGCTATTGCCATTTCAAGCAACGTTTCAATTCTAAACGGTGGTTTTACACCAGGGCGATACAGGGAGTATCTTCCACTCTGGAACGTGCCGCAAATATACTATATAGGTATTATTTTAAATTAATAAATTGTGAAATAACACAAATTAATCAAATAAAATTTATTTGTCACGCCGGGATTCGATCCCGCGACCTTCGGTGTGCGAGTCAAGCGTCTTACCGCTGCGCTACGCCGGCCGTGATAAACTGCTTGTTGAAATTTCTCCACTGAATAGACAATCCCAAGTAGTGTGATATATAATATTGAGATTTTAATGAAAACTGAAGTCAAAATTTGGAAACAGCCATGGGTAAAAACCAAACTCTCTCATATAGAGGTATCGTCGAAATATCTTTTGTATTCTCGACCATTAGTACATAGACGATGTCCTCTGGCCCCCATATCTGAGATCCACTCTCGAGAATGCTACGCACCAAGCTAAAGTAAAGCAGCCTTTTAACTGTGAGGTTGGTCAATTCCTTTGAATTGTGTATAACAAAACCCAACATCTTTGTGGCTGATTTACAGATCTTTTCAATGTGAGCATGAAATGTTAAGCGAGCGTCATATACAATTCCTAAGTCCTTGCAAGTCACCATGTGTTTCAATGACGAGTGTTTCATTTTATAATTAAAATATATAGTCTTTTTTGACCTCGTAAAGCACATAACTGAACATTTTTGGAAGTTGAAATCGAGTTTATTATCGATACTCCAGTCAATAATTGCATTTATATCTTGCTGGAGTTTTCTACAGTCTTCTAAAGATCTTATTCTCAATAAGAGTTTAATGTCATCTGCAAAAAGTAAAAAACGGACGAATTTGATTTTTTTTCCGAATATTGTTGATAAAAATTAAAAACAATAAGGGTCCTAAATTGGATCCCTGTGGCACACCAGAGTTTGTAGCATACGTGTTAGAGTTAAACTCACCATAGGACACGAATTGTTTCCTTTCGTTCAAATAATTAAGAATGAGTTTCAGTAAGTTTTCGGAAAAACCAATTTCTTCGAGCCTCCTTAGGAGCACTAAGTGATCCACCCTATCGAAAGCCTTCGCAAAGTCATGGTATGATGTGTCAACCTGCTCATTGTTATCGAGTGCTCTCGCCAAGTAATCAGTGAAAACCATCAAATTTGTAGTAGTTGATCGGCCACGTCTAAATCCATGTTGTTGATCGATCAAGAATGGTTCAACTTTGGCATAAACATATTTATGGATAATTATTTCTAATAACTTGGCAGGTGCGGAAAATATTATAAGAGTAGCTATTGCAAAAAAAATTCCACGGACATACAAATAGAATAACACGTAAAAATGATGACTTGTGTTATTAAAACATGTAAAAATAGAAGTGAATAAGATAATAAACCCAATTTTCGTATTACATTCCATGGGTTAGCATTATTTTAGGCTTATTCAGATCATATAATATGATAACACATCAAGATTGAAGTCACAGCGCCTCTAGGATCGTCCGACCACTGCCTGGTGACAACATCAATCCCCGTAACCTTCAGACCGCCAAACGAGCGGCTGAAGAGAAAAGTGTGGCACTATAGATCAGCAGATTGGTTTGGTCTGCGGGCTCATTTCAATGCCTTCCCGTGGTCAGCTGTCTGTTTTCAGACTTCGGATCCCTCAAGATGTGCCCAGGAAATTTAACAAAATGGCAAAGGAATGCAGGAGGATCATTAACAGGTCAAAATTCGAGCACGACCTGCAGATCAGCAGTAAGCTGGCTGCCTGCCCGCACGGCAGCAGAGCGTTCTGGTCGCTTGCGGGCTCAATAGGTCGCAATTTCTGCAAATCCAGTCTGCCACCTCTTACCAGACCTGATGGCTCTCTAGCAAATACCGCCGCCGAAAAGGCTAACTTATTAGGCAAAATGTTCGCGGAAAACTCGACCCTCTATGATCAAGGTGCTACCCCGCCGTCGGTTCCTCATTGCAGTTTTCGTGTGAAAAAGCTGAGGATCCGGCATCGGGATGTACTCCAAGTCTTACGAGGGCTTGGTGTTAATAAAGCTAGCGGGCCTGACGGAATACCTGCCCTGGTATTGCAGAGGTGCGCTGTAGAAAAAGCTTCAATTTTGACTAAGCTTTTCAAAATGTCCCTGAAGTCTGGCTCTGTGCCCTCTGGTTGGAAAAAAGCGATCATTCACCCCATTCCAAAGAAGGGTGACCGCTCCAACCCAGCCAACTACCGCCCCATAGCGATCACATCTGTTCTGTCAAAAGTGATGGAACGTGTGATCAATGACAAACTGCTCACATACCTCGAGAAGAACAAAATTATTAACGACCGTCAATACGGATTCCGGCGGAACCGCTCATGCGGTGATCTTCTCGCGTATGTGACGCATGTTTGGGGACGGTGCCTGGAATGTTTTGGTGAGACCCAAACGGTTTCACTGGACATTTCCAAGGCCTTTGACCGGGTTTGGCATCGAGCGCTTGTCAACAAACTGCGTTCTTACGGACTTCCCGCATCCTTGTGTGCGTGGATTGCCGACTTTTTGAGGGGGAGGTCGATTCAGGCGGTTGCTGACGGTTTCACCTCTTCCTCACATTCAATAAATGCTGGCGTCCCACAGGGATCGGTTCTGTCTCCGACTTTGTTTCTGTTGCACATCAACGACCTCTTGTAATGTGCACCGATTCATTGTTACGCGGATGACAGTACAGTCCATGATAACTTTTTGTTTGACAAGCCTCCAAAGAGCACACAAACCCCAATAGCTCGGAGGGCTTTGAAGCAAAGAATGGACGGTTACCTCGAGAGTGTTTTCTCTTGGGGTAAGAATAACCTAGTCGAATTTAATGTTTCAAAGACCCAATCATGTTTGATAACGTCTAAAAGGGATCGAAATGATAATCTAGTCTCCTTCAACGGAAGCATTCTTCCGAATAGGACCTCCATTGATATGCTTGGTGTAACTCTAAGTGACCAGCTCAGGTATGGGGGCTCCATCGAAACCAGAGTTAAGTTAGCCTCTCAGAAACTGGGCGTACTGTACAGGGCCCGTAGATACTTTAATAGTACTCAACTGCTAACCCTGTACAAATCGCAAGTGCGTCCCACGGTTGAATTTGGTAGCCACTTCTGGTCTGGAGCTCCAAAATACCTAAAAAAAACCCTTGACTCTGTGCAGAAACGGGCGGTCCGTTTGATAGATTCTCCCATCTTAACAGACGGATTGCAATCTTTAGAGCATAGGCGTCAGGTGGGAATGCTCTCCTTGTTCTACCGGTATTACAATGGAAGATGCTCCGAGGAACTAGCGTCATTGATCCCCTCGGCACCGGGGCATAGTCGGGAAACACGCCAAACACGCGCCCAACACAGTTACAGTTGATATTAGTCACATGAAAACGGGTCGTTTTTACGATTCGTTCTTGAGTTCAACAGCTCGGCTGTGGAACGATTTACCGGCCTCTGTGTTTCCTCCCTCCTACAACATGAGTCTCTTCAAGACCCATGTTAATTCCTTCCTTTCCTCAAAAAGACCCTCCACACAGCATCCTCAAAGATGACATAGGCCCTGAGGGAAATTATTTTCCTCAGGGCCTCCTGTGTGGACTTAATGGAAAAAAAAAAAAATACATGGCGACGCGAAACACAAAGCCGCTGTTTCGTCAAGATACAAGGCGACGCGAAACATAAAGCCGCTGTTTACTGAGGTAAGTAAATTATGAAGCAGTTGTGTCTCAACTAAATACGGAAACAAAATATTTCACTCCAAAAGTAAGTGAAACCTTACTTTGCCAAATTTTGACTTTGTATCGTGGCTAGCAATTTGTTAACATTGTTTACGAAACATGTTGATTGTGTACCAATAAAAGTGATGTAAACAAAGTTATTTGTCTGTTTATTAAAATAAATAATGCCATCACAAAGTGAAAACCTTTCCGAAGAAGTTTTCTTCGAAAAATCTTAATATATAAAACAAAGTCGGGTTAGTTACACTATTTATAACTCGAGAACGGCCGGGCCGATTTTGATGATCTTTGATTTGTTGGATTTGTCTCCGCCCCGGAAAGGATAATAACTAATAAAACATCACAAAAATTAACGAAACATATAGTTATTAAGGAAATTCTTTTCCCCATACATTTTATATGGAACGAATTCTCATATTTCAAAGAGCTGCGGGCATTTTGTGATAAGTACCTATAATATTGAACTGTGCGTGAATTCCAAAAATTCAAAAACGTCAAATGTCGATGCGCTAATTGTATTGCATTTGTTATTATTTTTTTTTAAATTATTTATTTGGCTTTCACCCATTAAGAATGATCTTGGCCATTTCTTAAAGTATTTACATTTTCAGGTTTTTTAAAAGTACAATATCAGTTTTTTTAAATTAGTTACATTTTCAGATCAGTTTTTTTTACATGTTAGCATGGTTTTTTACATATTATATTAGCAAACATAGAAAATGGGCCAAGACAAATATTCGTATGATTATACAAGTTATACAAATATTCATATGATTATACAAAGTTGATATTAATAGTAATTACAAAATTCTAGATTAAGAAGATGTACAGGTTCCCAAAAATAGGAACCTGTACAATTGTACATAATAACACTGCAAGAATAATTGCATACGTAAGGAAGAGAAAGAAATGTGATTGATGCTTAAATGTTAAGTCCATTTTTACAAATTAATTTTGCTAACAAATATCGAATTTAAGGAACGTTGAGACTAAGAAGGCAGGGTATACTGGTAGGGAATTCAATTTTAAGTTTTATTAATTCGTGTATGAAGTATGGAAATTGGTCATTGATAGGACACTCAAAAAAATTATGGTCTAAAGTATCCTCCGAACCATAATCACAATAAGGCGAATTGACTATGTGGAATCTGGAGAAATGGCTAAGACAACAATTATGACCTAGACGCGTTCGAGTTATGGAAGAGATGTATTTTTAAAGCATGAAAGTGTTTTTGTGAAACCAGGGCTTGACAGGAAAAGAAGGTTGAATTAATGAGTACTGGTGACCTTTTATCAGAGAGGACGATTTCCATTCAGAGGACCATTGGCGTTGTAACTTATTTTTAACTTTATTTAAATACGGAAATAGTCTCTAAACGGAATAGGTATGCTACTTAATGGACCATGGACAATGGATTCCTTAGCAATAGAATCAGCCTTTTCATTTCCAACAATACCAAAGTGTCCTGGGATCCAGGTCAAGACCACTGACACTTGAGCCAGCAAGATACAATAAGCAGGTAAGAGAGTCGCTACTGGAATTGAGAGGGGATGTGCTTAATTTTCGTAGTGAGCTAAGTGAGTCTGAAAGGATGAGGGCATTTCTAATGTTGAGAGATTTGACGAGTCGTAAAGCTTCTATGATAGCTTTGCATTCAGCAGAGAAAATGAAACACTCTTTGGGAAGTCTGTGTGGGAAACACAATTTCCTGTGAGGTGCATAGATACTGGCCCTGCAATAGGAGTCCGGACTGAGTTTGGAACCATCTGTGAAAAAAAAAAAAATTTGGCCAGTTATTTTCAATAATTTTGTTGAATTCTGCATTATTGGATTCAGCTGAGTTTTTTTATACTATAAATTGGTGCACCTTTGGATAGAAAGTAAGACTTTCATAGGGATACGAGTATAAGGGGAGAGATTCATTGCGATAGGTGTTTGTGGATACATTCAGGAAAGTTGAAAGAGGAAAGAGTTGTTGTTATTAAACATATAATGTTGCCCCTCTTTCTTAAACACTCAATGTCAACAGTTGAAAATGGGACAAACGGAGAACGCATGTCTACACCCCTCCAATGGAAAAATACAATAATTATAAAAAATCTCTGTCACACTTATGAAGGAAATGAAACGCAATTCCCGTAAGTAAGTCGAAAAGTAAGAAAATCAAATAAATTATAAATCTGTATACAACGCCGTCTCTGATACTGACAAAAACAAAACATGGACAGTTACGCATCGATAATTGCTTAATTGTGTGATTTTTAACTTAATAAAAAAACTCAATTTGAATTTAAGCTGATAAGTTAACACAACAGTTATTTATTCTGAGGCGGTACGAAGTTCGCCGGGTCAGCTAGTTAATAATAAATTCTGATTAATATAAAGAATTCGATTATTCCAAAGAAGTTATCTCTTTTCAAGGCGAGTTGGAGAACCTGATTGTGTGAATAAAACAAGTGGTGAACACAACAATAATTATTTATCTTAATTTTAAATTTAGTACAAATATTTGATGCCAGCTCCTTCAAAAGCATTTATTTATAAATTTCGTTCCTAATTTTCTGGTCTGTCTAACACCCCCCACTCCCTAATTAAATTAAAATCTAGGTTTAATTTTCTCTTCACGATCTGTCACCGCTAATCATCGTTTCAAGGGAAAAGCCGTTTTATTTAAGTTATTTAAAGTACAACTGCCAGAGATAATAGGCTCAATAAGAGGCGAATCAAGAGTCTCTGAGAGTTAGTTCTATCTCCAAATTATTGGTCTGAGAATACTTCGTACATATTAATATTGCTACTGCCTTAGAAAATTCTGTGCCGCGGTTTTGGGCCATTCAAACAGCAATTTACAGCCACTGTGCGGTCTGGAATAAGTAAGCAGCTGACCGCCGCACAGTTGGAAAATATAACAATAAAGGCTACGAATGAAAATAAACGAAATAATGTATAAAAATATTAATAATAAAAGTATTTTATGTCTTAGTAAATTAAATTGGATACTAAAATCATCACTTTCGTGGAAAATAGAAGCTTATGCGAAATTGTAGGCATTATCAAAATTGACCTTTTAAAAATAAGGTACATTTTTATTTTCATCTGTTTTGGGCTCTTGGTGTTTCTATTTTCATTATCTCCTCACAGAAGGCCAAGAAAAAAACGAAACCCCTCAAGGAATATGTCATCTTTGGGGATGCTGTGTGGGGGATATTTTTAGGGAAAGGAAGGAGAGAAAGTTCTGATAAGGAAAAAGGTACAGAATCTGGGGGTTCGGTGTGTCCAGGAGTGACGGATGTATGAATCCATTCCTCCCACTGCGGTGCAAGGCGATATTCCGGAGAGAATCCTGCTGGAGAGGTCAAAAGTTTTCCCTAAACCAGTCTCTCCCAAAACGATCTGCTTTGCAATTAGTGGGCAGACGTTTCCACGGCAGAGATCCGGACAAACCTGGACACCCCTGCTTAGTCACCAAATGCAGCGAACAACTTGAGGTAACTTATGGCAGAGGAGTTTCGTCAGCTAGATGGAGGTTTTTAGTTTACTCTCATGAATGCTATACAAAACACTTTTGTAGCAACAGATTGAAATTGTTTTATTCACTTTGTACCATGTAATCCTGGGCATCGATAGCATGGGCGATCGATTAGGATTTTATCGAGAACTTTCGGTAATTTCTAAGGGTCGACCGAGACAGGTTTTTTGTTCTCGGCCGGGACCGAGACCGAGACCGAGAATAAATTAAAATCTCGGCCGAGACCGAGAGCCGAGACCGAGAGCCGAGACCGAGAATAGATAAACTGAACAAAAAAATGAAATGGCGCTATTTTTGCATAATATACTATATTTTTAAGAATGTAATAATGTTTAATTATATAATAATTTGAGATATTATATAATATATCTAATATTAAATATTTAATTAAAAAATAATTTGAGATTTTATATAATGTATCTAATATTAAATATTTAATTAAACAATAATTTGCGATTGTCGATTAGTTGATTTGTATGTTCATTGCTGTTTTTGGCAGTTTATTATGAACAAAGTTCTAAGAAAAATAGCAACGAACATACAAATCAGCGAATCGATGTGTTCTGAGTTCTGATGAATGTGGCCAGTGAATCTAAAAAATCTTCGTACTCTTACCAGCTTTCCAACATACGTATAAAATAATACGTAATGATTAATGATCTTAATATTCACTTAACAAGTTTATGTAGTTATTCTGGCTAGTAAAGTAATTATAATTAATCAAAACAACATATAAAAGAACTTACTTTTTTCTAGAGCTGTCGTGACACCAAGTGACGAATTTGGACGCGCGCGGTAGATTTGAATCCCATTATCCTATACCGTACCTACTTACAACGGTCTCGGTTACTGTCTCGAGACAGAGTTATCGGTAGAATTTGTAGCCGAGAATGCCGAGACCGAGACCGAGACCGAGATCTCGGTCGACCCTTAATTTCTCATCATTCCCCAGCATGACTGCAGATCGCCAACGAATAAACAGCATATTCGTTGGCGATCTATTTGATATATTTGACGACAATTGTTGTTTGTACGTTAGTGAGCTATAGTTGTCCGAGGGACCGATGAGAAGTTAGCGAAAGTTATCGGTACCATCCTTATTGATCGACTGTACTAGGACCCCTGATAGAGTTTTAAAGTGCTATTCTGAGGGAACCTTTTCTAGAGATTTTCTGAAATCATCGTCTTTTTTTGTGCATAAAATAAAAAAAATTATTATATTTTTCTTGACATATCCGTGGTCAAAAAGACAAAAAGTTCTTTAGAAATTAAAAGTTCAGTTCTCTTTAAATCGTTATCGATTTTTTTTAAAAGGAATCATCATTTTGAATGACATTTGAAAGGCTAAAACCAATCCGTTTTAAGGATTCCAGACAAAGGCTGTCTTCAAACCAAACGCAGTAAAGCCACAATGGGATTACTGTTCGGGTAGCAAATTGTCTTCACCGAATGCATTTAAATACGATCCTTGAGCTCTAAGGGGATTGACATTTGAATATTTGATGTGGTCAGACGAGTTTAATGTATTCCTTCATTATTTCAGATTCGTTAGACTTGATAATATGATTTTTTGTGCTTACCACACAAAAGTCTATGGTGATAAGAATAATTGCAAGATTTTGTACTTACAGGTTTATTAATTAAACAATATTCAACCACATAAGTTATATTTGTATAAGTGATTATTTGTCAGAAGCAACACTGGAGCAATTACGAACAGTTGAGTCGACGGCAATCGGAAACAGAATATTCGCTTTTTAGCTCGGCGTCGCTGATGATAGAAGGTCCATGTCTGCTATTGGCGTACGAGCAGCCAATAGAAAGTAATCTTTCGTAAAAGCGCTGCATTGTTCGCTTGCTACAAGTCCCAACGGTCTGGAGCCAGTGGGACGGTGAAATTCCCAAATATAGTATGTTGTAAAAAGGGAAGATGAAATTCCCAAATATAGTGTGTTGTCAAGTGGGAAGATAAAATTCTCAAATATAGTGTGTTGTCAAGTGGGAAGATAAAATTCTCAAATATAGTGTGTTGTCAAGTGGGAAGATAAAATTCTCAAATATAGTGTGTTGTCAAGTGGGACGATAAAATTCTCAAATATAGTGTGTTGTCAAGTGGGAAGATAAAATTCTCAAATATAGTGTGTTGTCAAGTGGGAAGATAAAATTCTCAAATATAGTGTGTTGTCAAGTGGGAAGATAAAATTCTCAAATATAGTGTGTTGTCAAGTGGGACGATAAAATTCTCAAATATAGTGTGTTGTCAAGTGGGAAGATAAAATTCTCAAATATAGTGTGTTGTCAAGTGGGACGATAAAATTCTCAAATATAGTGTGTTGTCAAGTGGGAAGATAAAATTCTCAAATATAGTGTGTCGTCAAGTGGGAAGATAAAATTCCCAAATATAGTGTGTTGTCAAGTGGGACGATATAATTCTCAAATATAGTGTGTTGTCAAGTGGGACGATGAAATTCTCAAAAATAGTGTGTTGTCAAGTGGGACGATGAAATAGGCCACTTGCATCACATTTTTAATTTTTTTTTTCCGGTTTAGGCAAATATTCTAAGACATTCTGTATATATTTTTAAATCGTATTTTTTAAAACCTGGTGATTTTTTGAAAATTTCAATCCGAAAAATCAGACCATTTTTTATAAACCGGAAAGACGGGACATTATTTTATGGGTGCGAAAAAACGATATAATTACATAGCCGAAAATCATTTAACGTTTTCCAAACGAATAGCAATAAATTGTATGGGGTTATCTTCGTAACATCTGTAAAAACACCGCCATCTTTATCAAAAAATCAAACCAAAGGATAAGTTCGCATAGAACAAACAATAAATCTAGTGAACGTTAAACGCAAATTCTAAAATTCGCCCGAAATCAAAGTGTTGCCATATAATAAAATAAAAACATTAATCAGTGTGGAATTTCACAAAATTAAGGGAACATAATCGGAGACGGGACATTTTCATGTAGTGATGTCCCGAGCTCAAATAATGGATTTATTTATTTAAAAAAAAAACTGTATATTTCTAAAAAAAATTACTAACATTTTCGTAAATTTAGTAAAAAAATCTATCCACACGATTTTTTCTAATCGTTATGAAATCCATGCAAGTGGCCTATTCTCAAATATAGTGTGTTGTTAAGTGGGACAATTAAATTCTCAAATATAGTGTGTTGTCAAGTATGATGAAATTCTCAAATGTAGTGTATTGTCAAATGGGACGATGAAATTCCCAAAAATAGAGTGTTGTCAAGTGGGACGATGAAATTCCCAAATACAGTGTGTAGTCAAGTGGGACGAAGAAATTCCCAAATATAGTGTTGTCAAGCTTATGGAGATGAAAAGGGGAAATGTGAGGAAAAATCAAGCAATTCAGATCTTGCCATCATATATGGCTAAAATTATTTCAAGCAACGCTCCGGTTTCAGGGCAATATTGAGGGTATCTTTTACACTGTACCGTGAGTCCCAAAAATATTTTCAACCATCTGGAGCCAGTGAGACTACGGCGTCCCCAATAGTAGGATCTAATCCTCGTTAAAAGATGTCTGTCGCGTGAAAATTTGTACGTGTACACACTTCAAAATAATACGACAAACAGATAGTAATTTATGAACGCCTTTTAGGCTTGAACGTAAGTAGTTTTAATAACTAAAAAATAGTAATTCATGTTTTTAAGTAGTTAATTAATAAACGACAGGCATAGACAAGCCATTGCTATAAAAGTTCACGCATTCGTGGTAACCTGGGTTTCACGGACATAAACATTATGCTGGAGGAACGACAGTTGAGATGGTATGGGCGCATAAGACGGAGACCATCAGACCACATAGTGAAGCAGGCAATGTCTACGGAGCTTCATCGGCAGTCATCAAGAGGAAGACCAAAGAACTCCTGGATGACTGAATGCTCCAAAATGTTACAGAAAAACTGCCTGGATGAAAGCGATACTCAGAACCGAAGGAGTTATTGCCTGAGAATGAGAAAAACCAACCTCAATAGCCTACTTAGACAAAGAGTTGGGACAGTGCAAGAAAGAAGAAGAAAGACATGGACAAGCCATTGAAAGTAATAGAAAATCACAGAAATTTGACTTTCCTACATCCGACGATGGACGCCTTCCTACATCCGACAGATTTTAACGCTGACTTAACGTAAAAGATAACACAAAATATACAGAACCATACTTCTGAATGTATGTGTATAAATGTATATGTTTATAAGTATTTCCCCATAAAAGTACCTTTGGCAATATAAATATTATGTTGTTAGTAAGAGTAACTCCTTCAAAATGTCAATAATGTATATCTAACGAACCTTATCAAGTCCGCGCGCGCACTTTACATAAAATTTGAAATTTTCTAAAACCGTCAAAATATAATAAGATGAATAAAACATGGGCCCACTTTAAATCTCTCTTATCCCTCCCTTCACCTTTCCCTTCTCCTAGAGGGCGCATCTATAATTCACTGCTGATGTATCATGGCACGGCGTACTGGCAACCTAGAAAGAGATGACTTCTAAAAATGGCCAAATAAAAATGACCCAAACACGAACGAAGCCAAACATCGACTGTAAAATTTATATCCTGGGTAAGAGAAAAGACAGTAGTAAAAATCTTTCCTATGCTTAAGAACCCACAGTCTAAAAAATTAGAAAACTCATTTTAAATAAATAAAAATTGACACGTAATAAAAACTAAGTTTTGTTACTATAATACATCTTTATTTTATTTTTTAAGAAAGACAAAGATTCCCAGGATACGAATAACCCTACAACATTTGAAAATCTCCTACTGCCACCACAGTAAGCCGAAAATGTTGCTTGAGTCGTGATGGAGGACGTAGCCAGCCGAGGAATCGAACACGGAACGGAAGTGGGACCCAAACGCGATGCCCACTCAACCACCGACCGGTCAAATAAACTTTATTCATTTTCAAATGAACTAAGTTTATTTAATGAGTAATTCGATAGCACCATTTCTCTTGTCATGGGCTCCTCGAGGCTTGGGTTAAAACTTAAAAAGCCGTTTGCACGGGGTTTATGGGGCCAAACCTTTTCAAATTTTGGATTCTAAATAAAACTTACACTCCAACATAGAGATATACTATAGAGGCGCTATCCCGTACATAATTCTCCGAGATTCGTGTCCAAATCATGCAAGAACAAGTGAATTCTAACTGAAGCCACCGCGTCGAAAGGCTCGGCCGTCAGACCGTCCTTTCCTTTTACTCAAGCCCATGGTTTCATCCTACTTTCATACGTCACACAGAAATGGAGGTACTAACCTACGATTTCGTTGAACCAATTTATTCGCTAAATGTCTCATCTATGTATGCACTCCAATGAGGAATCGAAGTCAAAATCTAACACACTATATAAAGAGGAAAGATTTGTTTGTTTGTTTGTTTGTGTGTTTGTTTGCATCGAATAGGCTCCGAAACTACTGACCCGATTTGAAAAATTCTTTCACTGTTGGGAAGCTACACTATCCCCGGGTGACATAGGCTATATTATATTTCCAAAAAAATTAGGGATCCTTACTAAAACTTCAATAATGTAACCCAGGGTGTAAAAAAATTACCTAAAATATTCTTTGAACCGCGTGCGCTGCGAAAACTATTGATGATAGAATAAAATAATGTACTACGGCTTTATAGAACACATCATTATTTACAAAAAAGGTCGTGACAGCATATGTCTAACTATTATGTTTATGCCACAATAAGTATTCTTTTATTTTAAAAATTTAATTTTAATGTCGTCGCTTGAAAAGGCTCTTTATTTGTATCTTGGTTTTAATCCTTATCAAAATAAATTACTTCATATTCAAGACAGCTTCAATACCTTTATTCAACTTTTTGAATTTTTCAATTCGGATATTTAATTAGAAAGATATCACGAGTTTAAAATTGTTAGTATTAGAAAAAAGTTTCGGCTACGGGCCGGGCGGGAGAGGAGTCAAGAAATGCAGTGCCAGGGGGGTTGGCGTGACGGGAGAGCGGGAGAGCGGTGGTGGGGAAGGTGGAAGTGGAACGCTGGAGGGGAACGCACGGGAAAGGACGTGTGAGGAGTAACATTTTATTTATTTGAATATGGCATATATTACAAAAAAACGTGCAGCTCGCAAAAACTCAGAAACGAGTCCCGGTTCGATCAAGGGAGTTATATGGTGTGGTAGATCTCTATCCCCCCTAGGGAATAAGGTTATCCGTTTTTACCTAAAGGGCGTGCTTTTAAAGGAAAGGGTTAATAAGGGCTGAAAGTTTCGCCCTCTTGAAATTTCTAGAACAGTCTTCCGGAAAGTTCTAGAAGGTTCCATAGAGCTGTAAAAAGTTGTGGAAGGAGTGGCGGAGTATGTCGTGGAATGATCAGGAATAGGAATCGGGAACATCATTGTGCAACATTCCAGAACACTATCTTATTGTCCTGAGCGAAGCCGGGTAACCCAGCTAGTATGCAAATAAAAATATTTTGGAAAAAAAAACTTTATTGTTACGGGGAAAAATGCGAGGCTTGGGGTCGAACTTTAAAAGCCATTTTCTCAGGCTCTATTGGTCTACACCAACTGAAATTTTGGATTCTTACCGTTGCTTAACCTATGCTCTTAAGAGGAATCAATGACAAAATTTGCAAAAATAACATTTCATATTACTTTAAACATTTGATTCTGGAAAGTTTATTCTTCTGAAAAAATTTCTTCTAGGAAAATTGGTTGGATAGCATTTTTTTAAAGACATCTTGTTGACATTACGTGAAGTTTAGAAATTTACCATGTCATGAACATTTTTTTTTTTCAAAATAAAATTCTTTCTGAAAAATTTGAAACGTGGATAAATTTCAGTAAGGTAATTTGTCGGAAAATGTTCGGCTAATTTTACATGAAAACATTCATCTTTTTGATTTTATATTTTGAATTCGGAAATTTTTTACACTCGTAAATTTTATTCGTATGAAAAAGGTTCATCTGAGAAATTGTGTTACATAAGTAATTATTTCTTTGACATTGTGAGAAGTTTGATAATTTTTGATGTTGGGAAAATTTTACTTTTGGAAAAAATTATGGGAAAGTTGGAAAATTGATATTAAAAAACGTTCATGTTTTTGATTGTACATATTGTTTGAAGTTTGGATTTTTTTCCGGAAAAAATGGAAACAGTTTAAAATTGATCAGGATAAAATAGGTCAGGAAATTATGTAAAAAATTTTGTAACTGAGAAATTCGAAGTTTTGTACATTTTCTTTCTGACGACTTTCTATTTCGTTTGAAAACTTCAACGGTTCTTTTTGAAAAAAAACAGAGTGCGCCACTTCCATTTACAACAATCCTAAACTGAGGTGAGCCCTTGAGGTGATTTCTCACGAAAACTTTATAAATCAGCTAAATATTATTACAGTTATTTAGATGATAATACTATCAGTTGAGCCGCTAACCATCCCTATTTTAGTCGCCAGTACCAAAGTAGGTACCTTTTCTTCAATCATGCATCCTTCCATCGCATATTAAAGCGGCAGCGGGGTGTCAGCTTCAACCTTTGCCGTCATAAAGAATCTATAATTTTTCATTAGCAGGTACATAGTCCAGGTGCAAAGGTAACACTGGATGATTCGCGTTAAATATTCATTTTTCAGTTAGCCGAACAGCTGATGGCTTTAGTAAATTAACGGCCGTTCGGGGATGACGAGCTTATGAACTTTGGATCTCGTATGCCGTAGATCCCTCGTTCTTCCGGCGGAAAAGTCTACTTACCTTAATTGAGATTACTCGGACATGCAGACACTTCGGTTGATTTCCTCCAGATTTTTGGTTTTTACAAAAGCTCCACAGAGGAGGTCCTGAGGAAAAAATCTCAAAGGACCTATACCATCTTTAGGGATCCTGCACCTCCATACAGAAGGCCCTGAGGAAAATAATTCCACTCAGGACCTATGTCATTTTTGGAGATTCTGTGTGGAGAATCTTTTTAGGAAAGGAAGGAGATAAAGTTCTGGGAAGGAAAAGGGTATGAGGGGTGGATAGGAATCTGGGAGTCATTGTGTTCATGTGTGACGGAGTGTGCATCCATTCCTCCCACTGCCGTACAAGGCGATGTTCTGAGAGAAAACGGCCGGAGAAGTCAAAGGGTCTCCATCAAACATTCTCTTCCAAACCGGCCTGTCATGCAGCTGGTAGGTAGAAGCATCTGCAAATGAAGACCACGCAGGTAGAAGACCCGGTCAAACCTCACCCCACCTATCTATGTATCTCAACCCGGATACCCCTGTTAAGTCACCAAAAGTAGCGAACCACTTGAGGCAACCTTTGGCGGAGGAGTTTGTGTATTTTTAGGCAAAATAAGAAGAGGAATTTCTGGGAAGGTAAAAGGTATGAGGGTGGGTAGGCATCTGGAGGTCAATGTGTCTAAGAGCACGGACGTATGATTCCATCCCTCTCACTGCGTTGCAAGGTGATGGGTCAATATAGTCTAAGTTAGGTCTCCCTCAACATAACTCTCCAGATTAGACCCGCCAAGCAGTAGGTGGGTAAAAGCATTCGCCACCAAGACCTATACCTGGACCTAGACACATCCTTACCCCATGAATCCGAACACCCCCGCTAAGTCACCAAACGTAGCGAACCACATGAGGTAACCTATGGCAGGAGTATTGGTTATCCAATAAATGGTTCCCGGGGCCCCATACCCCAAATTAAAAAAAAAAATATATATATATATATATATATATATGTATAATCGTATGCTTCCTAGGTCCTAGACAAGCCAATATTTACGGTAATTAAATTAAATATGAAAAGAGCATCATGTCAATAATATAAATTGTTCAATGCGCATACATACATACATACACACATACACACAATCTCACACACACACACCTTCCCACCACATACATCACCCGGTAATTACTTAATTTGCATACCATAAATAAGACCCTACAATGAAACACATAATAGATACCCACCATGAAATATACTTATTAATTGTAATTTTTTTCACCAATGTATCTAATGTACTGTTTGTTTCTATTTATAAATAAAATAAATAAATTACCTCGAAAACGGTAATTGAAAACGTTTGACAAATTTCACAAATTTCAGTTCAAAATTAAGCTTATATCGGATGTAGATACTTGCCCACAACATACTGCCATCATCCTTAGGTGGCTTCGTAGCTCAGCGGTAACGGCTTCGGTTTAATATTTATCTCGTTTATGGTTCCAGATAAACTGGGTATCTGAAATGTATTTAGCCTATCGCCCGCTCCTCGCAAAGGACCTAATCGAGAATCGATAATAGTGGATCGAGGACGATGGCGATATATGGATGAAGCTGAATAGGAGGACATCAAGGATCATATTTTTCCAGAAGCCAAAAAGATAAGTCAGTGTTACCGACTTATCTTGTTCTACAGATCAAAGAGAAGTATTCTGCTATGAACCATATCGGAATGTTATTTAGTTTTATTATTTACTAGCAATGCCACTTTAATTTTTTTTATATGAATACCTCACATGAGTCCCAGCTGCTCCCCTCTGGAGCCAGTGAGGCTATGGCATCCCTTATTGGGGTATGTTGTGAGGCTGAAGGTAGTAAGGAGGGGAAGGAGATGGGTAGGAGGAAGCTGGGGAAGTACCTGGCTATTCAATCTGGTCACCAAACACGGCTAACGCCATTTCAAGCAACGTTTCAATTCTGAATGTGGTTTTTTAACGGGGCTATATTGAGAGTGTCTTCCACTCTGGAACGTACCGCAAATATACTATACATTATTTTAAATGAATTAATTGTGAAATAACACAAATTATTCAAATGAAATTCGAATAATTTGGATTCGATCCCGTGACCTTCGGATTGCGAGTCTAGAGTCTTACCCAGCGACCCCCCCCCCCCTTTTTTGAAAAGAGAAAGTGCTTTTGGACACAAAATATGTTTTAGTTTTTTCGTCTTGTGCATGCGTACACGAATAAATCAAAATGTTTTCCGACGTGTGAGCAATCCACATACAGCCGTCCGTATGAGAAGCATGGATTTTACATCTTTATCTGCTATCCCCTAACGCTATTATGTCTCCTTTGCAATTATTTCCTCCGTCCCTCCCTCGTCCCCCAACTCTCAGTGTCCTTTCCCGTGCATTTCCGTTCCTGCGCCTGTTTAGACTTCCCAACTTCCTCTCCTTCCTTTCCTTAAAAAATCCTCCACACAGGTTCCCCAAAGAAGACATTAATAAACCCCGTGGAAAATTATTTTCCTCGGGGCCTTGTGTGTGGAGTTCATGAAAAAAAAACATCGGAGTTTTTCCTTATTATTACTATTTTCGTTTTAACTCTCCAAGCATCTGAAAGGCATTACCGGCCGCTTATTTCCTTTTCTGTGTTCAATACGAGGCAACCTTGCCTCGAAATGAACATGGGTTTGTAATACCATTTTTTCTCCAAACCCGTGTCCAGTAGAAGGCAAGCGGCATCCTACTGTGCACGGGTTTGTAACGCCAATTCCCTTCCCAAACCCGTGTTCAGTACGAAGTACGAGGCATGTTAAGTGAATGCATTATAGACAAGTTTGTACCTGTATTTATAACAGCGGAACATGGAAAGAATTGTATTAGAATAATTGCACATACCCGCTAGACAAACCCACGGGTTTGGGAAGGGAATTGGCGTTACAAACCCGTGCACAGTAGGATGCCGCTTGCCTTCTACTGGACACGGGTTTGGTGGATAAATGGCGTTACGAACCCGTGTTGATTTCGAGGCATGGTTGCCTCGTATTGAGCACGGAAAAGGAAATACGTTTACCGGCCAAAACATCATATTCCATTAGAGTCTCTGAAGAACAAATAGGACCGAGGCGTCCCCGCATTACACGAGTATTTTTTACTTGATTTCGTGGATAAAATCCTAAAAATTGACAAAACTTATGATTACAATTAGGGGTTAACAGTCGAAAGCTTAAATTAAGGCATAAAAGTGAAGTGACAGTTTTCTTGCTAATTCCCTTCACAAAAGGAATGTGTTTTCTAAATACCGAATTCCTTAAAAATTTTAGATGTTTCGGAAAGTTTTTAACATTCAGGGTACTTTCCGGCCAGAACGACACACTTCTACAATCTGAGTGCAACACATCACAATAACTCAAAAATAAATAATGGTAATAGATACATTTGGCCGAGAAAATCTCAAATCATGTCAGATGATAAGTTATTTTGCAGAATACGCCAGTAAGTAATCACAGGGTAAGATAAATATTTCTTCATAACAGTCTACACACACGGGAGGCTTACGAGCGCCACTCAATAACGGCCGTGTGTGTTTTACTACAAAAAAGTTTTATTCACCCAAAACAAAGAGTCAAAATATGTCATCGAAACAAAACGAATACTTTCCGCGGAGGACAATTCTTTACATCATATTATGCTACTGTAGCCATGTAATAAAACCTAGAAAATTTCATTCGTCCGTCCGTAGATGGCTCAATCTTTCCTCGCACGGCCTCAGAAGTTGCTTTCCACAACTTATTTATTTTAGTTTGTTAATTGAAGTTACCGGCGTCGCGCGTCGGCGTCAAGTCGCCGTTTTTGGCTTTAAGCGGTGGGAAATGGCATGGAATGAGGTGGTGTAAGGAAATCTCATATTTACATTAATTTTCCACCTATTTTGAACCAGTTTCTATTTTGTTTGTATATTGAACATTACATAAGTATCTTAAAAAAATGTTCTCGCTGGAGAAGTTTCCAGTTTAATATGTTTCCCGCTTAAGATGTATCGCAATTAATATAAAGATGTGTTCCACCTAAGATGATTCCATCTTCAAGTGTTCAAAATTTCATCAAGAAGTTTCAAAATTTTGCTTCAAGGGATGGGAAAACGGGATAGGATGGTTTTTCTAAATCTGACCAAAACATCTGCTTGTATCAAGTGAATAGTAGTTGTCAAATCTAGAATAAAATGCGATGAAAAGGTTCCATAAAATTTTTTTATGGTTTCTTTCAATGTTTAAAAATATATATATTTGTGTTTGGCGGAACTTTTGGCGTCTTTCCTCTGGAATTTCATTGATGTGGACATCGTTGAAATCAGAGCAAATAATGGCATTAACCCCCTGGGTTCTGTTGAGATTTTGTCGTCAAGTTACTAAAAGGTCTTTCAAATTCATATTCCTCTTTGACATTCATTTTAAAAAAGATTCTGTGTTTTGAAACATATCCAAAACTGGAATACTATTTTTGAAACCAGATGAAAGACTCTTTCAGATTATAATATTACACACGGACAAAATGCATACAATCTTATTAAAATTTTGATTTCAAAAGTAGGGGAACTTCTTATGATTGTTTCATCGCTAACCTTTTGATTTTTCTTGTAACCCAAAAAATACCACTTCATATGAAAAAGAATAATATATTTAATTACACGAATCTATTATAAAAGTTACTGTGATTTCACTTTATTTAGTTTCTTATTAAAAAAATCATAAAACTTGACTTGACCCATGAAAGCAATTTACAATTTAGGAGGGTGAAATGGGTACCGCCGCCCCGGGAATCATTTATTGGATAACCAACGCCATAGGTCACCCCAAGTGCTTCTCTACCGTTGGCGACTTAGCAGAGATACCCTGGTTCATGGGATAAGGTTTGTCTAGATCTTGTCGGCGGATGACCTGAACAAGCTGAACCCCAAATTCCTACCCACCTTTCATACCTTTTTCCTTCACAAAATGTCCTCTCCTTTATTTCCTTAAAATACCTTCCACACAGCATCCCCAACGATGACATAGACCCTTAAGAAAATAAATTTCTGAGTGGAGATAAAAAAAAAAACAAAAAATGGCAATTGATGACTTTTTAGAATATATATATTAACGTGTTTCTCACAATAATGCAAAAAGTGATAGAACTATTTTTATGAGTTCGTATTAGCTTGTGCCGTAATGTACACAATAATTTTCTGTGTACAAAAAGACACGAAAAAGACCCAAGGGGTTAAAATACTCTACCACTTTCTATACTTATTAAAAAACCAAGTTTAATGACCGTATGTACCTCTTGGGTGGATTTCATACCCTTAACAATATCTTATTTTCTCTTCATCTTTATACAACATAATGAGACTTAACTTGTTCATCTCTGCTACCAAAATAATGCATAATTTAGGGCCCCAGTCCATCTCTCTTATGATTTTGCTTTTCCAGTCTTCAAGAATTGCTCTCGAGTTTCAAAGACAAGAGGCCATAGACATGAGGAAACCCGTTATTATAATAAAAACTTGCTGTGATCGCGAATGAACAAAATGATAATGAATTAGAAACTTCAAGTATTTTGTACCAGAGAAAAATCACATGAAAGAAAGGTTTTTCATTTTATAAATATTTTTTCTATGGAATTTATAATTAATTAAGGTAAATATCTTGGAGATGGAGATCTATTGGCTCTTTCTCAAAATGCCCAGAGGTAAGATTCAGATACTACTTAAGGGTAAGGAATTATACTTAGACTACTTTAGGGGAAATTCCGGTTCTACTTACGGATAAGACATAACCCTTAACTTGTTTAAGTTTAAAGCTTGAGACAATTCGTTATCCTAAGTCGTTCAAATTTAGGGTTAAGGAAAATTCCTTATCCTTAACCGGAATTGCCTTTAAAGTCGTTTAAATGTAAGGTTAAGGACAATTCCTTATCCTTAAGTAGAACTGAAACTGTGCCTGCTTAAGGCTTAGGACAATTTATTATCCTTAAGAGAACCGGAATCGTCCCTAAGTCGTTTAAATTTAGGGTTAAGGACAATTCCTTATCCTTAAGTAGTACCGGAATTGCCTTTAAAGTCGTTTAAATGTAAGGTTAAGGACAATTCCTTATTCTTAAGTAGAACTGGAACTGTCCCTAAATTAGTTTAAGTTGAAGGTAAGGACAGTTTAAGTAAAACCGCAATTGCACCTCAAGTTGTTTAAGTTTAAGGTTAGTGACAATTCCGTATCTTTAAGTAGAACTGTAATTGCCCCCAAAGCCATTTAAGTTTAAGTATAAAGACAATATCCTTAATTAGAACCGGAGTTGTTCCTAAAGTAGTTTAAGTTTATGGCTAAGGATAATTCCTTATACTTAAGTAGAACAGGAATTGACCCCAGTGTTGTTTAAGCTTAAGGATAAGGACAATTCCTTATCCTTAATTATAACCGCAATAGCCTTTATAATGGTTTAAATTTAAGGTACCGACAATTCCTTATCCTTAAGTTAAACCGGAATTACCCCCAAACTCGGTTAAGAGAACCGGAATTTCCCCTATGGATACTCAGAGATTCGTTATCAATTGAACAAATATTGCAAAAATTCTTCTGTCTTAAAAAAAATACTCTTGCGTTTATGGTCACATCGTCGTGTGGAACAAAAATTTACCTAAATATAAATCACCAGAAGACATAAATAATTAGCATCTTACTAATAATTGTTGAAGCGTTCCATCGTTAATTATATTGATTAATCTTCCGCTCCCATGATTCTATATTAATTGTAACCATTTTAAGTTTAGTAGTTTGCAACTTTACCGATAGAGGCGCTCTACGTGGGTCATAAATTAAACATGGCGGCTCTTTCCCCCCAAAACTAGTTGTCAGTTTGACCAACTCCTAATAAGAAAACAGTGGCGGATTGGGGACGCTACACGGGCCTTTACTATTTTTATAAAACACTATCATTAATTAATTAAATTATTTTTTATTACACATATATGTGTCTAAGAAAGCATCTGGAGATAAAATTTTCAAGAAGCTGTAGTGGCATTATGGTTTAACGCAGATAGAATAAATAATTATCTTTCGAGACCATTCAACAATTGAATTTTGGGACCACCTCTGGACTAGAGCCCCAAAATTCTTGACAAACCTACTTGATTTTGGTTCTCTCTGGCAGAGCTAGATTATGATTTGGAGCCCTCATTTCAAGCTCTTACTCAGAAACTGCAAAAAATGAGTTAGTTCACTATGGTTTAATTTAATACACTGGTATACAAACATGTTAGAAAAATTCACTAAAAAATTATGAAAAATTCCATTTCATACGCCAGCATTCTCAGAGCGATTGCTTTATTTTTGTTGCTAGAAATTTTTGTTTATGTAACTTTCCAGTAATTCACAGAAAAAAAATAATTGAGATATCTATAAACCAGTCGTTAAAGGATTTTATACGCTACATTGTTATGAAGGCCGCAGATCGCGGGAGAATTTTAAAATATTACAAAAAAAATTAAATGCACCTAGTGAAATTTTGCCAAAAACTGGCAGTAAAGCAATCCGAGGTATTTTAAATAGTGCCATATTGTGACAAAAAGCGCTCCAGTGGTTGGTATGGTTTATTTGCGAGCAAACGAAAGAAATCGCTTTATCGAGTTGACGGTGTATAATTTTTTTTATTAATTTAGTAAGTTCAGACGAGTCCCGGCCATTATTCAGAATTTTTAAAGTAAGGTTTGATCAAAAATTAAACATCTTATATGAAGGGAGTTGGAGTTGTAAAATTCAATGAATTCGTTGAAAGTGTAAATTATTGCTAAAAATCCCATCAGTTTGCAAGCTATGCTGCATGACTCCCTTCTGCTAAGCCCATGTCAAAAGAAAGGAAAGAATTAAAAAAAATTAAACTCGTAAATTATAAAAAAAAACTTACACTTTTCAAATTATACCGAATCTTTAAATTTTCACAACTTCAACTCCCTCTACACACGACGATTAATTTTTAACTAAACTTTTTTATTTAAAATTCTTAATAATGGCCTGGACTTGCCAGAGCTTACCAACTTAATACAAATCCATATTCCGACAAGATCAACAAGACAATCCACCTTATTTCATTTGCCCACATGTCGAACTAACATTAGAAAAAAATCCCCAAATCCCCGTACATGTGCACAGTATAATACAAAATTTTAAAATATAGACATTTTCAACAATTCAATTAATACCGAATAAAAGTAAAGCGTACGATAGAAAATTAATACAGAGTGTGGAATGCATCGGGAGCATCTCCTATCTTTATCCCATTTTCCTCTTCCTCTCCTCCTAAAAAAAAAATAAATATTTTAAGATATAACAAAACTCCATCTCCAAGTAAGTATAACATAGGAGACCTTTTTGGCTTTACTTAATTTAACATTGTATATATGTATCTATATATTTTTTTGTATATAAGCTGTTTGTTTCTCTTACAGACAAATAAATAAATAAGTCATTTGCATGATGGTGAAATTTTATTATGCTGAATCCATGTCGTAATCGTATCAATCCTGGTTTTACCATTGTCAATTGTTTGGCCCATCAAAAGACAAACACCTAATACGGATGGCGTTAATTACGCAAATCGTAGGCAGAATGTAAGACATTCGTAAGATAGATCGGCTACAATTAACAATACCATCATTTTCCTACCCCTGCATGCCTTCACTTGTAACTAATGTGTTTTGGATCCGTCGATAATAGTTTAATTAATGCGATTAAATTACAGTTGGCGCAAGTTAACAGCGCGTGTGTTTAGCCCGAATTGAGTCAATACTTACAACGTGTTAATGGAGTAGTAATGTCGCCATTATTTGTCTGAAAAATTAAATTCACTATGTTTTGTAAAACGCGCAGAGCACGCCTAAATACGGAGAGAATTAAAATTCACAATAATCGCATTAAAATTAACCTTTAACTGCTGAGGTGATTTTTTTTTCGAATACTCTGACGTGGGGGGCAGGGAGGTCTGTTACTTTAAAAGTTTATATATTGGGTCCTTACATATTATGAAATAAGCGTTTTGCCGTACTGGCAACTTTGATCTCAAATATCTTCTCTTTGGTTAGGAATTCCAAATTCAAATTTATATAGCTTTTTACTCATGTATTTGTGTTTTGAAAATTATAATTCATTTGTTTTTTTTTCCTTAATTGTTTTTTTTCTTTGCGCCACTTAGTTTACAAAATGGAAAACTTGAAATATCGCGTTATTTACGTGTACGAGTTCCACCGTGGCACCAGTGCTGCAGAAACGGCTCGAAGGATTAATGATGTGTAAGGCGACGGTACCGCAAAAGAAAACACAGTGCGTTTTTGGTTCCAACGTTTTCGTTCTGGAAATTTCGACCTGCAGAACAAGCCTCGTGGACGGCCGGAGACCAAAGTTGATAATGAAGAATTGAAGGCCATTGTGGAAGCGGATCCATCGCAAACCACGTCCGAGTTAGCTGCATGCTGCGGTGTTAGTGATAAAACTGTTTTAATCCACTTGAAGCAAATTGGGAAGGTGAAAAAGCTCCCATACAAAACTCCCATAAACTCCCATACAAAGTTCCTCCCATATAAAACGCCAATTTCATATGTAAGGATCTAATATTAGAGACCCATGAAAATTTTGAGGTACAAATTATTATTTATTAGTTAATTAAAATATATTTAAATCAAATTAAATAGTTTTTTAATGTTAAGAAACTTATATTTGACAATTTGGTTATAATATAATAATTTTTGGCAAAAATTACTTGAGATCAAAAATCAGTCTGTATTATCTACTCGTATTAAACTAAACCAAAACCAGAACTCATTTTTATTGTAATATTTTAATATTGTCTCAAATAAACTATACATAATCAACTACAGTTAAATTGTTTATGTTTATTTTTATAAAGTAAAAATCAACTTTAAAAAAAGTCACGTAAGTACTGACGATGGGTCAGAGAGGCCCGCAAAAAAAATTGAAATGAATTTACAGAAATTTAACTTAAAACTTACGGCTCTGGCGTCACTAAATGCGTCAGATCTGCCAAAGTGATAAGACACTTCAACGCTGCAGTCCAAAACGTTGGCTAAAAAATAAGATACCCCAAAAAAAATTCATAAAAAATTGTATTTTTTATACATTAAATAATAACATTATTGAATATATAAACTAAAAACTTAAAAATAAAATGTAAGTCTTCAAATTGAACTGGACAACAATTAAAAAATAAATAATAATGTGAAAATACCCTTTTCGCCTTACTTAAACCGTTGAAATGGCGACGAAAAAAAAATGGTGACGCTAAAAAATTTAATACCCTAAAAATAAATCACAAAAAAAATTTATTTTTTATACATTAAATAATAACATTATCGAATATATAAACTAAAAACTTTTAAATAAAATGTAATCTTCAAATTAAACTGGACAACAATTAAAAAATAAATAAAAATATGAAAATACCCTTATCGCCTTACTTAAACTGTTGAAATGGCGACGAAAAAAAAAATGGTGACGCTAAAAAATTTAATACCCTAAAAATAAATCACAAAAAAAATGTATTTTTTATACATAAATAATAACATTATTGAATATATAAACTAAAAACTTTTAAATAAAATGTAATCTTCAAATTAAACTGGACAACAATTAAAAAATAAATAAAAATATGAAAACACTCTTTTTGCCTTACTTAAGCCGTTGAAATGGTGGCGATCCATTTTAAAAGTGGATGTCACTTCAGTTTGTAAAATAAATGCAAGCTAGCAGACGGTGTTCTCGAACTTTAACACTTTTCCGCCTTTTTCATGTCTCTTTACTGGAAAGTCCTGAAAAGGTCCTACGAGACCCGATGTTAAGTATCACACCATGAAAAGCAGTGTATGTAAATATATTTTTCGTTGCTTTTGTTGTGAAGTATAAGTGACGGATTGCCCCAGACTTGGACGAATAGTGTTTGAAATGTAATCTTTGAAAGGGACAAAAACTAAGGGCATCCAGTCGTTGGGCGAAGCAAAGTGTAGTAGTAAATCTAGTAATCTGAATGTAGCTAAAAATTAACATAGATATAAATCTCGTAATATCAATACTTCGCGTTTTCTTTTTAACTTTATCAGCAATTTGGGAGACGGGTATGGGTACCGCCGCCGCGAGTTTATTGGATAACCAACGGGGTGAGGTTTGTCTAGGTCTTGGAGGCGTCTGCCCACTTACTGCATGGCAGGTCGGATTAGGAGAGACGAATTGAAAGAGATCATTTGGCCTCTCTAGAATTTGCACCGCAGTTGAAGAGATGGATTCATACTTCCGTCACTCTTGGACTAACTGACCCCTAGTTTCCTACCCACCCCTTATCCTTTTTGAAGTGAACATTCTTTAAACTCTCGAAACTCGGTGAAACGTAAGCGAGCGACACTAAAAAGAGACAAACATATAGGTACATCTATAGGATTTAGCCAGCGAGAGAATAGCAATAAAATATTTATTTTTTCACGGGTATTCGGTTCCAATATAATACCATAAATCCACGGTCCCACGCAAGTCTCCTTTAGTCTAGTGGTATAAAGTGCCTGACGAACCTTAGCAGCCAGACATTCAGCAAACCAAGGGTCGAATCCCACGAAGTCATAAAAATAAAAAATATTTATTTTTATAAAATCAATATCTAATCTTCAAACCACTCCAAAATGAACAGGCAAAGAAAACACAAAAGAAAGTGACATCTAGCGACCCCGAAGAAGAAAACACAAAAACTAATTGTTTGGTTTTGAAGTGATAATGTGCACAGTACCTACCGGGATGTCATTTATCCTTCCTACCTTCCCCAACCATGTCACATTGCTGAAGAAAGCTGGGAGCAATAACAGCCAACATTGGTTACTACAAGTCGACTTGTGACATTGGAAGGAACTGTTTTTGTAAGTTTATGTGCTCGCCTTCTAATTTGGTAAGTGCCTTGGTTTTTTCCTTACTTCCTTTTAATCCACAATTTACCATACACATATAATCATTCAGCTGCAATCAATTCTTGTTTCGTTTTCGTAGTTTACAGTCCATTTCGCCAGTTGCATTTGAGGCTGTCATTTTCGAAGACAGTTTCGGATGCAACACTAATAATAAGATTACCAAATGTTTTGTATAATACATAGGAAAAGGTGCACTGGAATACAACAAATATATGAAAAAAATCATCCTTTTATTTTATTTTATTTATTTTACAGAAAGTTGACAGCAAATCAGAGATTACATAATAATATAATATTAAGATGTTAATTATGCCAATTATGAACTTTCCACTGATTATAGAAAATGTTAAAGTGTGATATTGTAAGGGTTTTTTCTTAATTAATTTATTTTTTAGTTACAATATATGAAAAAGGGATGGGGGGAAAGAACAAAAACAGGATTACGAGGCAAGGAACGGGAATATATAGCAAATAAACTTTCTAGTTTGAGTCATGTTGCTTAGTGAGTTTTCGTTTTAAGTCACGTAAAGTCGAGTTAAAAATGTCAATGTGGTAATAATTTAAGTTAAATGAGTGTGTGGATCTGTAGATGAGTGTAAGTGAGTTCTATTTAGATTTGGTCTTGAAGAGGGAGATTAAAGGTAAGCGACTGTCTGCTGTTGCGATTTGGAACATGGAACGATAGGCGTTGAAGATCAGGACAATTGTTTGAGCTATTCGCAATTTTAAATAACGTTACCGAATCTGCTATATTTCTTTGACAATTTAGCGTCTGTATTTTGAAAAACTTTGCAGAGTCTTCATTACTAATATGAGATCGAAAAGAACGGAAATCGAGCTTACCTTAAAAATATATTTTGAATGCTTTCAATTCTATTTTTCTATACTGCATAGCCTGGGTTCCACACTTGAGATGCGTATTCAAGGTTATTACAAATATATGAGAAATACAGTGTTTTGAAAGTAATTAAGGTCTTTAAGTTGTTTACAGGAGAGGATTATGAAACCACTTCAGATTGATAAAAAAGTGCTACGTAGTCTCGCCACTCTCGTCTACCTTAGTTTTCAGAAGGTTTCGCGTGTTACCGCGTGTGAATCGCACACGCTGATTTTTTTATTTCCCTGAAGTTACTCTCCTTCCTTTATTTTTAAAAACCCTCCATGTGTCGACCTAATATATGACAGGCCCTAAGGGAAATTATTTTACTCTGGGCCTCCGGTTTAGAGCCATTGCACTGTAAAAACTACGTGGACGCACCTAACCTCACAACTTCTTCTCTTTCACAAGGTTTGGGATTAGTTTTAAATACTTAGCTATATCCATTCTCTACTTTTATAATAACGTATTCACTGGAGACAAGCTCGCATGAAAGGCTCACGTGTATAATGGAGCAAGTCAATAAAAGTGAGATGGCGCTGCATCGACCATAAAGGCCCCGTGCGTCGTAAAGGCGGCAATAAACAAGCGGTGCAAGTCGCCATTATTAAAGTTATGCTTGGGTTAGAAGGACGAAATATTAAAGTCATCGGTCGTACTAACGCGCTACTGCTTCATTAATATTTATCGAAAACCATAAATATATTACAAGTATTTCAATACTTCAGCCTGAATATAATGGCTTGGACATTATTAATTTTGGTAAATTTTGGATAGGGCCTGACACGCTTATTACGAATAATTTTTAGAAAAAAACTTTATATTCGCCTTAATTACTATAAAAGGAAACTTTTTGCATTTCGAGCGGCGGAAAATTATGCATTTTAATTTTCAATTGCCTAAAACCAAAATTCACTTCGCGAACCGATCGGCGACTGTCAGCGGGCATTAGGTACGTCACTGTTATGTTGGTATCCCTGATACATTGCAAAGAACTAAATACTACTGTGGCCAACTTCGTGGGGTACATGAAAACACGGTTAAACTACGAAAGCTGCATGTCATCATAATTTTTAAAAACATCCCAGGTTTTGAATGGTTTGTTTGGCAAAGCAGGGTTTGTCTAGCGGGTTTGTGTAATTATGATTTAATTGTGTTTTTCATAATAACGCGCGTCTTCTTGTATCCCACGAAGATGGCTACGGTCTTATTTAGCTCTTGTTAATGCATCAGGGATACCAACATAACAGTGACGTGCCTAATGGCTGCTGACAGTCGCTGATCGGTTCACGAAGTGAATTTTAATTTACGCAATTGAAAATTAAAATGCATAATTTTCCGCCGCCCGAAATGGAAAAAGTTTCCTCTTATAGTAATTAAGGCGAATCTAAAAATTTTTTCTAAAAATTATTCATAATAAGCGTGTCAGGCCTTATCCAAAAATTACCTTAGTGTTTTATACATTTTTTTATTATTCACGCGGTTATGGATACCGCCTCCCTAGGAACCATTTTTAATAGATAACCAACATCGCTGCCATCAGTCGCCCCAAGTGGTTTATACGTTTTGTGACTAAGTAGGGGTGCCCGGGTTCATGGAATGAAGTGTATCTTTGTCTTGGCTGCGAATGCGTTTGCCCACGGCCGGATTGGGAAATACTGGTTGAGGGAGACCTTTTGACCTCTCGAACTCTCTCTGCCTTTTTGCCTTCCCAGAACTTCTTGTCTTCCCTTTCCCTGATAAAACCCTACACACTGAATCCCCTAATATGGCGTAGGCCCTGAGGAAATTATTTTCTTCGGGGTCTCCTGCGTGGAGCTAAAAACATTTTTAAAAAGTGAAACTTCAGAAAACTAAACTTCGAGAAAATGTGATCATTTTTTTTTCTTTACTATCTAACCAAAAAAATCTTTCTCATATCGTTAATGGTAACTCAGCCTATTAGCCAACCAACTCCTCACCCCGTCCCTAAAATACCAATACATACTGATTTTTATGTCTTTAGTTGAAAAAACATAACAAACACCAAAACTCCATTTACGTATTTTATTCCAAATAATGCCGCAAATCACTAGTTAAAGACAGTCACAGGCGGGTTTAACTCCGAGCCAAAACGTGGTCAGAATCTTTGGGTGACTTCACAAGTCCACTTCGATTTGTTTATGGTCACCGGCTACTAAATCAACCAATAGGAATCTTTTATTTTTGTTGCATTTTTCTGCTTTATTTACGTTTGATTGACAATTGACATTTACATTTCCGACGCAATAAGTAACGATTATGAACTTTGGGAATTCACGATCAAATAAAAAATGGGAGAACAGGACCCGCAATTGGAACAAAATTACAGGTGGGAGTCTTCCTTTGGTTGTTATTTCAGTGTTCCTAAAGTATTTTTTGAAATGTATTGCTTAATTGTATTTTAAACTGATGTACCTACATGTTTCCGTTTTCAGAACATATTTATGTTTCACCTGGGATCTAATAATTGACGCTATCCAACAACACGATTACATCTTAAAAAAGTAAATATGTTTTCTATATTGCATTTTCTTTTCTTATTTTCAACATTTTTTTATATTTTTATCAGTAAATTAATAAATTTATTCGTATTTTTCAGTGGAATCTGAACCAACAAAACTTTACTTGTTTACAATATAACATTCTTTATCCACACTTCAATACATTCGCTTCTGTTTCTGGAGATGGTTACATGACGTTAAGGGAAATACTATCAGTCATGGTGCATGATGCAGAGGTAATTATTATTTTTTTAACTTTCATTTTACAAAAACGTCAGTCAAATTTAATGTATTTGAGTAGGCTTCTTTATATAAGTAAGTAGGTATCCTAGAACTTGGTTTAATATGAGAGTTATCATCAATTAAAAGTTAAAAGACATGGGAGGAAATGTAACTACATACATACATAGGTATGTACTATAATACACATACACAAATACAATAAAAATTGCATTATTTTACAAATTTCCATAACTGAACCAATGTAGTTTTTAGAAAATATAACTTATCCTATTTTTTATGATTTCAGGGAAAATATGGTGAGCTGAGCTACTTTAAATGCCAAATAAACAAATATAATGTTTTTTTGAGCCCCTGTCTCCGTGCATCTTGGAAATATAATAAATTTATTTTTACCTGCCGAAAGATATAATAGGTACGTTCAAAAGAGAAATTTATCTTTAAAACAACGTCCTCATGTGGCAATTTGCAACAGAAATATAACCTGCTTATATTGTATTCTTGTTTAAAACATTTACATGTAATTCTGAGTTTTAAATTTTTCTGTTAAAAGATGAAAATATTTTAAATTCAGTAGTTTTGTAGGAACGCATAATCATATTTTAATTATATATTCTTGTATTTCCTTTTTCTACATGTTTATAATAAAATTCTTATCATGTAATTACGAGTTTTATTTTTAAAATAATATTTTAGGCTAATGATTTGGGTGGTATTGGGTAGGTACAGAAAGAAAATTATATTGTCTATGGTCGCACATTGTTCTGTTGTTGCTTTCTCTATCTTCGTCTATGGTGTGTGACGTCACAGGTGATAAAATTATTGCATTTTGGTGGTGAAATAGTGACCAAAATATTTACGTACTAAAGCCCGAAGTTATCGATCTAGTGGGTGGTTTGGTATATTTATGGACAGTCACGTAGGTCCTCACCACTCTGGATAGTTGCATCAACAACAAACTATATAGTATATATATATTATATAGTATTGCTTGGTTTTTCAAAAAACTCACTTTTTCCTTGATGCGAAAATCGACCTCACCGCCCCTCGCGTTTCACCAACCTCAAGGTTCACTTTGGCTCGAAGTCTAGAATTGTCCTTTCGGCTGACACGCGAGAATGGACATTAGCGCTCGCTATTTTGGAACGCTTCAAAGTTCACAATCCTTCGAAGAGTCGATTATTTTCCAGCCACTAGCTTTTGTTTCTTTTTTGTTAGGGGAAACATTTTTCATCGTTATCAATATGTTTGCCAAAACTTTACGGGAGACTTCTAGCGGTGCGGAATACAAGTATGGATTATTCACATTAGAAAAAATCAAATGTCTATCGAATACTGTTGTAGTTCTATTTTCATCCGTTCGAAATGGCAGCTTCGTCTGAATTTAAATAAATACGCTAGCTTCACGATTTTCACAAAAAAAATAGACTAGACAGGAAACTCACATAAAATTGAACTGACACATTTTAAGAGCGAAAAATAATATAAATTTGCGGCGAAAACTGGAACTACTCATAAAATCACTCAATTCGGCTAGGTTATATTTCCCGCCGACAGGTTCGCCCCTTTAAAAACGTCGGATCGAGAAGGGAAGTAAAAAAAAGTTAGTTTCCCATACAAAACTGATTTTGCTAGGAATTTATTCTAATTAATTAAACGGCTTCGAGAAAGTTCTTGAGAGAAATTGACATTTTATAGGGGCATTACGGAATTAAAGATTGCGTTAAAAGTACACCTTCCGGCGGAGATGTTTTTTAATAAACATAAACAATACAAGTTTTAGAAACTTTTAAAACCAAAACATGTTTAGCTCCCCCTTGAAAATGTTTCACAATATTGCATTCAAATTCGACATTTTTCTGACATTTGCGAAAAATTCACTTTCATAGATAATGTTAATTGTTTGCAGCCTGTAAAATCGCTTATAAAATTCGGCAGATATTTAAATTTTCCCCAACTGTGCAACACTGAAAATGGAATGATATTCCAATTCTCAACATACCACCTCAAGCCCTCGGCAAGGCCAGGACAGCTTATTTGTATGGAATTTTTTTTAAAAACGATGCCTTTATTCGATTTTCAGGCCTGGTTTGAGGTGCTTTTTGACAATGTTTTCCGTTGGTCTTGCCAGCGTTGAAAAAATAATTTTAGAATATTGAGATGAACTAGGTAGGGACCCGATAAATTATATCTACGAGTATTTATTTATATTATTATTACATATGAATTGTCGAAATATGTCCGCACATAACTTCCAAACGATTGAACCAAATTGAATAATTCTTTTTACGTTGTGATCCTTATTGTTTGGACAAGGTTTTTATAAATTTACCGGTGAGCTCTAGCATTATTAAATTTGAATAAAATGAATTACCGAAGTTTATGTACGCTCATAACTTCCGAAATACTGTAACAAATTGGAAAATTCTTTTTTTGTTGTGTTCGTTATTGTTGGGGCAAAGTTTGTATTAAACTAATGGTGAGCTCTGGCATCATGAAATTTGTATTAAAATGAATCCCCGAAATGCATGTACGCTTATAACTTCTGAACGACTGCACCAAATTGGATAATTCTTTTTATGTAGTTATTGTTATTGTTAGGACAAGGTTTTTATATAACTAATTGCGAGAACTGGCATTATGAAATTTGTATAAAAATTAATCGCCGAAAAGTATGTACACGCATAACTTTCTAACGACTGCACTAAATCGGATAATTCTTTTTATGTTGTGTTGGTTATTAGCTGGTGAGCACTGTCATTAAGAAATTTGTACAAAAAATTTCAATAGGTGGCACGCGAGATGTTTGAAAACTAAATGTACCGGGAATGAATGTATGAAACGCGGGAGTTGTGGGAAGGGGAAACAGGGAGGGGGGAGGGGATTTCGGGAGGGGGTTTACGGGACGGAGATGGGGGGGGGGGTGATGTGAAGGGGGGGGAAGGGGAGGGGGGTGGAGTGGAAATGCGAGAAGGGACGAGGACGCGGGAGAGGAAGGGGGGGGGGGATGGGGAACGGGACGAATGGGAAAGGACACGCAGGAAGATTTTTTTATTAAATGGCATAGTTACGCATGCCGGGTAACAGGTATCTTTTATATATGTAAAAATCAAAAAATGTTTGCATGTATGTATGTATGTCCGCTTAGCGTTGCTAAACCATTCATCCGATTGCGATAAAACTTTTGGGATTTGATGTGCGCATGCTTGCGATGGTTTCTGTATACAAAAGTGAGCTCTGGCATCATGAAATTACGCATTGCTAAACCGTTCATCCGATTGCGATGAAACCTTGGGGATTTGATGTGTACATGCCTACAATGGTGTCTATATACTAACGTATGGCAGGTTTTTGCTGCTAGGCCCTGCGGGCGGCTTTATGTTTGTTTGTATGTTTAACCGCTAACCGTTGCTACACCATTCATCCGATTGCGATGAAAATTTGAGGATTTGATGTTTGCATGTCCCCGACGGTTTCTGTATGCAAAAGTGAGCTCTGGAATCATGAAATTACCCATTGCTTAACCGTTCATCCGATTGCGATGAAACTTTGGGGATTTGGTGTGTGCATGCCTACAATGGTGTCTATATACTAACGTATAGCAGGTTTTTGCTGCTAGCCCCTGCGGGCGGCTTTATATATATTTGCATGTCTAACCGCTAAGCGTTGCTAAAACATTCATCCGATTGCGATGAAACTTTGAGTTTTGAATTTTTCGCCTTATCCACATTCAAACGTCGTTTTTTTCTTCATATATTTAGTTAAACACCCGCTCCTCGCTTCATCCACGTTCACACGTCAAATCGCATAGTGTTTTAACCCGTTAGTTGCATTTGCAACAGGCATAAGCTAGTTATATAGTATTGTTTGGTTTTTCAAAAAACTCACTTTTTCCTTGATGCGAAAATCGACCTCACCGCCCCTCGCGTTTCACCAACCTCAAGGTTCTCTTTGGCTTGAAGTCTAAAATTGTCCCTTCGGCTGACACGCGAGAATGGACATTAGCGCTCGCTATTTTGGAACGCTTCAAAGTTCACAATCCTTCGAAGAGTCGATTATTTTCCAGCCACTAGCTTTTGTTTCTTTTTTGTTAGGGGAAACATTTTTCATCGTTATCAATATGTTTGCCAAAACTTTACGGGAGACTTCTAGCGGTGCGGAATACAAGTATGGATTATTCACATTAGAAAAAATCAAATGTCTATCGAATACTGTTGTAGTTCTATTTTCATCCGTTCGAAATGGCAGCTTCGTCTGAATTTAAATAAATACGCTAGCTTCACGATTTTCACAAAAAAAATAGACTAGAGAGGAAACTCACATAAAATTGAACTGACACATTTTAAGAGCGAAAATTATATAAATTTGCGGCGAAAACTGGAAATACTCATTAAATCAACAAATTCGGCTCAGTTATAGTTCCCGCCGACAGGTTCGCCCCTTTAAAAACGTCGGATCGAGAAGGGAAGTAAAAAAAAGTTAGTTTCCCATACAAAACTGATTTTGCTAGGAATTTATTCTAATTAATTAAACGGCTTCGAGAAGGTTCTTGAGAAAAATTGACATTTTATAGGGGCATTACGGAATAAAAGATTGCGTTAAAAGTACACCTTCCGGCGGAGATGTTTTTTAATAAACATAAACAATACAAGTTTTAGAAACTTTTAAAACCAAAACATGTTTAGCTCCCCCTTGAAAATGTTTCACAATATTGCATTCAAATTCGACATTTTTCTGACATTTGCGAAAAATTCACTTTCATAGATAATGTTAATTGTTTGCAGCCTGTAAAATCGCTTATAAAATTCGGCAGATATTTAAATTTTCCCCAACTGTGCAACACTGAAAATGGAATGATATTCCAATTCTCAACATACCACCTCAAGCCCTCGGCAAGGTCAGGACAGCTTATTTGTATGGAATTTTTTTTAAAAACGATGCCTTTATTCGATTTTCAGGCCTGGTTTGAGGTGCTTTTTGACAATGTTTTCCGTTGGTCTTGCCAGCATTGAAAAAATAATTTTAGAATATTGAGATGAACTAGGTAGGGACCCGATAAATTATATCTACGAGTATTTATTTATATTATTATTACATATGAATTGTCGAAATATGTCCGCACATAACTTCCAAACGATTGAACCAAATTGAATAATTCTTTTTACGTTGTGATCCTTATTGTTTGGACAAGGTTTTTATAAATTTACCGGTGAGCTCTAGCATTATTAAATTTGAATAAAATGAATTACCGAAATTTATGTACGCTCATAACTTCGGAAATAATGTAACAAATTGGAAAATTCTTTTTTTGTTGTGTTCGTTATTGTTAGGGCAAAGTTTGTATTAAACTAATGGTGAGCTCTGGCATCATGAAATTTGTATTAAAATGAATCCCCGAAATGCATGTACGCTTATAACTTCTGAACGACTGCACCAAATTGGATAATTCTTTTTATGTAGTTATTGTTATTGTTAGGACAAGGTTTTTATATAACTAATTGCGAGAACTGGCATTATGAAATTTGTATAAAAATTAATCGCCGAAAAGTATGTACACGCATAACTTTCTAACGACTGCACTAAATCGGATAATTCTTTTTATGTTGTGTTGGTTATTGGCTGGTGAGCACTGTCATTAAGAAATTTGTACAAAAAATTTCAATAGGTGGCACGCGAGATGTTTGAAAACTAAATGTACCGGGAATGAATGTATGAAACGCGGGAGTTGTGGGAAGGGGAAACAGGGAGGGGGGAGGGGATTTCGGGAGGGGGTTTACGGGACGGAGATGGGGGGGGGGGGTGATGTGAAGGGGGGGAAGGGGGGGGGGGGGGTGGAGTGGAAATGCGAGAAGGGAAGAGGACGCGGGAGAGGAAGGGGGGGGGGATGGGGAACGGGACGAATGGGAAAGGACACGCAGGAAGATTTTTTTATTAAATGGCATAGTTACGCATGCCGGGTAACAGGTATCTTTTATATATGTAAAAATCAAAAAATGTTTGCATGTATGTATGTATGTCCGCTTAGCGTTGCTAAACCATTCATCCGATTGCGATAAAACTTTGGGGATTTGATGTGCGCATGCTTGCGATGGTTTCTGTATACAAAAGTGAGCTCTGGCATCATGAAATTGCGCATTGCTAAACCGTTCATCCGATTGCGATGAAACCTTGGGGATTTGATGTGTACATACCTACAATGGTGTCTATATACTAACGTATGGCAGGTTTTTGCTGCTAGGCCCTGCGGGCGGCTTTATGTTTATTTGTATGTTTAACCGCTCTCCGTTGCTACACCATTCATCCGATTGCGATGAAAATTTGAGGATTTGATGTGTGCATGTCCCCGACGGTTTCTGTATGCAAAAGTGAGCTCTGGAATCATGAAATTACCCATTGCTTAACCATTCATCCGATTGCGATGAAACTTTGGGGATTTGGTGTGTGCATGCCTACAATGGTGTCTATATACTAACGTATAGCAGGTTTTTGCTGCTAGCCCCTGCGGGCGGCTTTATATATATTTGCATGTCTAACCGCTAAGCGTTGCTAAAACATTCATCCGATTGCGATGAAACTTTGAGTTTTGAATTTTTCGCCTTATCCACATTCAAACGTCGTTTTTTTCTTCATATATTTAGTTAAACACCCGCTCCTCGCTTCATCCACGTTCACACGTCAAATCGCATAGTGTTTTAACCCGTTAGTTGCATTTGCAACAGGCATAAGCTAGTTATATAGTATTGTTTGGTTTTTCAAAAAACTCACTTTTCGCTTGACGGGAAAATCGACCTCACCGCCCCTCGCGTTTCACCAACCTCAAGGTTCAATTTGGCTTGGCGACGCAAAAATGCCGCTGGCACGCCAAAACGACCTCTCCGATCCTCGAGTTTCGCACACCTCAAGGTTCAATTTTGTTCGAAGGAAATTGTCCCGACGGCTGACACGCGAGAATGGACATTAGCGTTCGGTATTTTAAAACACTTCAAGGTTCACAATCCTTCGAAGAGTCGATTATTTTCCAGCCACTAGCAGTTGTTTTTTTTTTTGATAGGGGAAACATTTCAATATGTTTGCCAAAACTTTACGGGAGACATCTAGCGGTGCGGAATACAAGTATGGATTATTCACATAAGAAAAAATCAAATATCTATCGAATACTATTGTAGTTCTATTTTCATCCGTTCGAAATGGCAGCTTCGTCTGAATTTAAATAAATACGCTCACTTCACGATTTTCTCGAAAAAGGAGGAATCAACATAACGACAGTATTCGTATAATGTTGCTATATGCTTGGTTTTGGAATGCCTAATTTTGGAATGTTGTTTTTTAATATTCAGAATGTTTCTTACAAAAATTTTTAAGTTTGTCAATAAATAATATAGATACATTAAAATATAGTGAATATTTAACTGCTGTAACTATATCTACACTAAATAGAAAAAATACATTATTGTAGAATTTCTTTTACCTCATTTCATGGATATTGTTTGTTCTTTTTTTTTTAACTAATTTATTATTTCATATTATTATTTGAAATATATAATATTTAATAATATTTTAATTAATAATATCTTAAATATATAATATTTTAAATGAAGTTCTACATACTTTACGCTTGACAAAAGCGAAAAAATATGTTAAAAAAAAAATTTTAGGGTGTTTAGTTGTTATTTTTTCAAAAAAATAATTTTTTAATGCTATTCACAGGTATATTTTAAAATTTTGTTTTTAAATAAAGCATTAAAGTTAATTTATTAAGATATCTTTGTTCTCAATAAAAAAAAATTTACGAAAACCATGTTTTTTCTTAGTAAGCATTAACATTTTTTACCCCTGAAACATGTTTTTTTGAGATATGGCATCACTAAACTTCATATTCAAAATGACAACTTTTTATAATTTTTTTATGGATTGGTTTGGTATTAGTTCATTTATTATTTGTTTATTCATGACTGTGATTTTAAATACTATTTTGCGGATTAAAATAGGTATGATAATAATATAATACTAATATATTACTTCATTATAAAATTTATGTAACTTTTCTTTGCCCATTAGCTTTAAAAATTGTCACGAAACGCGTTATTTTAGAAATAAATATAACCTAAATCTTCCTCTGAAGGAATAAAATGCCGCAATGATACAATTTATACTGGTGGGTGGTTTGCTATATTTATGTTATACTGTAAAATGCCTGATGGGGACATTTAATAAGCTGAACTTTGTTACTTTTGACGAAATTGACGCGCCGTGTTGACAGGATTACAAATGCGCAGGTGAGATCACTTTTCAACCTTTATACAGTTATTATCCGAGTTAGATAATACACATAAAATATAATTATCCTATTATTATTATAACATAACATTGAATTACCATTTTTTACAGGTTTTTGAGGAGCTGGACATTGACTACAGTGTATTATTAAATGCCAGGTGACGGCTGGCGTTGTCAAAATTATTGATGAAATCTAAAATATACTCAAATCAACGAAGGACAACAAGGTGAAAATACAATTGAAACAAAGATTAAATTAATGCAATATGCTTTCTTAATTTTTCCTGTCTGTAGAAAAAAACCTGTGTTCCCATTATTGAAATGTTCCTTATTTGATGAATAGTTTCAAATTTTTTCCACAAATTATAGAAAACTCACAGAAAAATATATCATTCTAATGCAATGGCTACAACGAGCGAAGTGCAAATATTCAAATTCTATGAAATATAAAACTAATCTTATAAAATATTATTGATTACAGCACGTTAGTTCACGCATTTCTTCGTAGCCTGGGTGTATGTCATGGACATAAACAGTAAGCTGGAGGAACGACATTTGAGATGGTATGGGCACGTAAGACGGAGATCATCAGACCACACAGTGAAGCAGGCAATGTCTATGTAGCTTCATCGACAGTCATCCAGAGAATGACCAAAGAACTCCTAGATGACTCAATGCTTAAACAAACACATGGATGAAGGCGATACTCCGAACCGAAGAAACTATAATTTGAGAACGAGAAGAACCGACCCCGTGTATTATTAAATGCCAGGTGACGGCTGGCGTTGTCAAAGTTATTGATTTAATCTAAAATATACTCACATCAACGAAGGACAACAAGGTGAAAATACAATTCTGTACCTCAGAAGAAAAAGGTCGGTTGTCACATTTTTGAAATTGTTCAGGAGAGAGGAAATAGTAAAATAATTAGTCTATTGGTTATCTCTTGATGGTTAAATTTATGTAATTTTTTCCTGTTTTTTTTAATTTGTCTTAAGGCACATATTAATATTATGGTTTTTAACGTTTTTAGCGGACATCCGACCTTATAGCATTAGAAAATAAAAATACTCAAAATACACCAGACCTTTTATGTTGACCTAACTTTGTTTTCCGTTGTCGTAGGACAACATTCTTTATACCTGTGTGTAGATACTGAAATAACTAAAAAGGCCTCATACATAACTCATTTTCACAAATACTGGACAACCGACCTTTTTCTTCTGAGTTACAGAATTGAAACTTATCATTTATGATAAAATTAATGCAATATGCTTTCTTAATTTTTCCTGTCTGTAGAAAAAAACCTGTGTTCCCATTATTGAAATGTTCCTTATTTGATGAATAGTTTCAAATTTTTTCCACAAATTATAGAAAACTCGCAGAAAAATATATCATTCTAATGCAATGGCTACAACGAGCGAAGTGCAAATATTCAAATTCTATGAAATATAAAACTAATCTTATAAAATATTATTGATTACAGCACGTTAGTTCACGCATTTCTTCGTAGCCTGGCTGTATGTTATGGACATAAACAGTAAGCTGGAGGAACGACATTTGAGATGGTATGGGCACGTAAGACGGAGATCATCAGACCACACAGTGAAGCAGGCAATGTCTATGTAGCTTCATCGACAGTCATCCAGAGAAAGACCAAAGAACTCCTAGATGACTCAATGCTTAAAGAAACACATGGATGAAGGCGATACTCCGAACCGAAGAAACTATAATTTGAGAACGAGAAGAACCGACCCCGTGTATTATTAAATGCCAGGTGACGGCTGGCGTTGTCAAAGTTATTGATTTAATCTAAAATATACTCACATCAACGAAGGACAACAAGGTGAAAATACAATTCTGTACCTCAGAAGAAAAAGGTCGGTTGTCACATTTTTGAAATTGTTCAGGAGAGAGGAAATAGTAAAATAATTAGTCTATTGGTTATCTCTTGATGGTTAAATTTATGTAATTTTTTTCCTGTTTTTTTTAATTTGTCTTAAGGCACATATTAATATTATGGTTTTTAACGTTTTTAGCGGACATCCGACCTTATAGCATTAGAAAATAAAAATACTCAAAATACACCAGACCTTTTATGTTGACCTAACTTTGTTTTCCGTTGTCGTAGGACAACATTCTTTATACCTGTGTGTAGATACTGAAATAACTAAAAAGTCCTCATACAAAACTCATTTTCACAAATACTGGACAACCGACCTTTTTCTTCTGAGTTACAGAATTGAAACTAATCATTTATGATAAAATTAATGCAATATGCTTTCTTAATTTTTCCTGTCTGTAGAAAAAAACCTGTGTTTCCATTATTGAAATGTTCCTTATTTGATGAATAGTTTCAAATTTTTTCCACAAATTATAGAAAACTCGCAGAAAAATATATCATTCTAATGCAATGGCTACAAAGAGCGAAGTGCAAATATTCAAATTCTATGAAATATAAAACTAATCTTATAAAATATTATTGATTACAGCACGTTAGTTCACGCATTTCTTCGTAGCCTGGGTGTATGTCATGGACATAAACAGTAAGCTGGAGGAACGACGTTTGAGATGGTATGGGCACGTAAGACGGAGATCATCCGACCACACAGTGAAGCAGGCAATGTCTATGCAGATTCATCGACAGTCATCCAGAGAAAGACCAAAGAACTCCTAGATGACTCAATGCTTAAAGAAACGCACTCAGAACCGAAGAAACTCTAATTTGAGAACGAGAAGAACCGACCCCAACAGCCTACCTAGGCAATGAGTTGGGACAGCGCCAGAAAAAAGAAGAAAGAAAGATTGATTACAGAAATCACCTACTTTGTCTACTGGAAAAGGATGTCAAAATTATCTCCGCACAAGGCGCTCTTTGAGTTATAACAAATCATGATTTGTCATAACCCAAAGGATCAGCTGTGATAAGAAAAGCATGATTTTGAATAGGTTGAAATGTAATATAATGAAATTTTTCTAATATTATTTTAAATAAATAAATAAGGTATAGTATTTTGCAATTCATCATATAAGAAGGGTATATTCTGGTTCCTTGCTATTAAAAGGATAACTGGGGAGATAGTACTTATAAAAAACAATGGTACATAGTCACAGCACACGTTTCACAGGAAAAAGGTCTGAAAATACCTAAAATAGCAAATAAATGTATGGAAACTGAACACTGGAGAATTTTGTGCCAGTGATTTTGAATAATATCAAAAATAACTTTGCTTTTGAGTAAAATAAGAGTTTAAGTATGATAATTTTAAAGATGTGGCTAATGAATGAAAAATCTATATGGAGGCACTGCCGAAAACCAGCTGCATTCCAGGAGGAATCCTTAATTGTAGCTGAGCAGTGACCTTTTTTAAATGGTTTGGGCTCACCCGAGGAAAACATAGAACGATTAAGTGAATCAGATGCTTGGGCCATGTCAAGAATCAAAATAATAAGAAAACATGTGCGAATGTGAATGAGTGTTTGCCAAGACTGAGTTATTTGGTAATAGTTAGTTAGTAGTTTCTCAACTCACCCGCATGTGTTTACCAAATTTAAGCAGTTACAAGTTAGAATTGTGGTTCTTTATTCTCCTCACTGTGTGCCTTATGTTTTTAATATTATTAAAGTAATTAAAATTTTAATAAATATAATCGTGCAGTGTTTTGTTTACAAAACCTATGTATCAATACCTCGCTTAACAATTCTGCATTGAAATCTTCAATGTTACAAAGAGTTCAGCAACTATCTTTTGATATACGCCAGTACGCCACAACATAGTAAAACTACGGAAACTGCCCCCATGTACTTTTTAATTTTGTAATCTTCTCCATAATATATTAGTGTATAACTATTTTATGGAAAACATGAAAAAAAAAAAAATATTTATTTGCAGAATGTAGGTACATTGTATTTTTTTGTATTACAGTACATTATGCACCTGACACACACAGCTATAAAAGCACAAGCAAATATTTGTTGAACCGCGACTGAGTATGTGTTGTATCGTCAGACGACGCTATCAAATATTTCTTCCTATGGTAGGAGAAGGGGTCTGATGAATTAGGGAGCACCACGAAATACCATTTCTTTGTACTGAATCTATTAACTAGACAACTGTCATCTGCACGTTTAGGCAGCTCCGTCATTAAAATGAGCCCCTCCTGTTTTTTGGAGGAGAGGAGGTAGCACAACTTTTCACATATCACATCAGGAGCGGTTACGACATAAAATATGTTTTGTCTATGGTTGATTTGCGCATAAACTGCTTAGGTGTGACAGATCCGAAGGGATTGTATGGAGAGCATTATTTAGCATGCGATGATCTTTTATATTTTATTGCTGTGTGTGGCAGGGGTCTTAAGTATATGTAAAATGTAGAAGTACTATTAAAGTTATAATTTGTATTGAATGCTGGACTATGTACAACTCCTACTCAAGGCAACTCGAACCAGCAGAAATGCGAATGCTTAGATGGTCGGCAGGAGTATCACTAAAAGATAAGATTAAAAGTTCACGCATTCGTGTTAGTTTAGGTGTCACGGACATAAACAGTAAGCTGGAGGAACAACAGTTTAGATGGTATGGGCACATAAGACGGAGACCATCAGACCACACAGTGAAGCAGGCAATGTCTATGGAGCTTCATCGACAGTCATCCGAAGGAAGACCAAAGAAATCCTGGATGACTCAATGCTCCAAAATACTTGGGAGAAACGGCCTGGATGAAGGCGATACTCAGAACCGTAGAAGCTACAACCTGAGCCGACCCCAGCAGCCTATCTAGGCAATGAGTTGGGAAAGCGCAAGGAAGAAGAAGAAAGTTATAATTTGTATTAAATGTTTTATTTACCTAAAAAGAAATTTATACTATTACATATTTCATATCAATAATTATTCTTTATTCATAAACATATATTTTTTCAGGTAGACAGTTTTTCGACTGCCACACTAGGCACATGCCCGTATTATAGTAGTAGTAATAACATTAATATAATAAAAACAAGCTTAAATTGTTTTGGCCGGCCATTTTGTGCATCGTCCGATTAGTATGACAAAGTATCGCTGGCCCCTTGAGGGTCATTATATCTGGATTCTACTGTATCATCCATTGCAAAAAGTTCATTAAATAAATTCCCAGGAATTCTTTTACAAATCTTTATCCGTAAAACAAGAAGAAAATTGTTATTAATTTAATAGAACAGTTCATCAATACCAATATTGAAACATCAGAAGTCCTAGCATGGGGCATAGATAAGGGTTGATAGGATAACTTTCAGTAACTTCTCATCGTTCTCTAGGACAAATGCAGATCACTAACATACAAACAATAGTTGACGTAGAATATATTAAGAGTAGTTAACCAGCCAGCAGCCGAGAATTCAAATTTCGTCGAAAGATGTTCTTATGATCGTACAGTGCGGTTCCGATGAGAAAGATTAATTATTCTTCGTACTAGATATCTTTTGTGGGATCGTTATTTGATAATGAATGTGATCTCCTGTCAGATTTGTGTGGTTTTTATGGCTGTTATTTGGTTTTTATTTGTACAACGTACATTAAATGGATAAATAATTGTGCATACTTGCAAGAATTCATGTTTAAAACGATTTAAACTAAAATATGTACAAAAAGATCACGTCCGTTATCTAATAATGATCCCACAAAAGATATAGAATCGCTCGACTGGAAGTACCTAATTTGTAACTGAGCAAAAGAATTTAATAATATTTTCCTTGGATGAAACTTCAATTGCAAATTAGACATACAAATATAATATAATTATTATATTCGGTAAATATGCATTTAGTCCACCTCACGGATAATACAGAACGTTCGTGTTGTCGAAGTTTGATTCACGGATAATAAGGAATATTCCATTTTTATGTTAAGGTTAAGCTACGAAAGCTGCATGTCATCATATCGTTTTTTTCTTCATATATTTAATTAAACACCCGCTCTTCGCATCATCCACGTTCATACATCAAATCGCATAGTGTTAGAACCCGTTAGTTGCTTTGCAATGGGCAAAACCATTCATCCGATCGCAATAAAAATTTGGGGATTTGATGTGCGCATGCTCGCGATGGTTTCTGTATACAATAGTGAGCTCTGGCATCATGAAATAACGCATTGATAAACCGTTCATCCGATTGCGATGAAACTTTGGGGATTTGATGTGTTCACGTCTACAATGGTGTTTATATACTAATGTATGGCAGGTTTTTGCTTCTAGGCCCTGCGGGCGGCTTTATACATAGTTGTATGTTTAATCGCTAAGCGTTGCTAAACCATTCATCTGATTGCGATGAAAATTTGAGGATTTGATGTGTGCATGCCCACGACGGTTTCTGTATACAAAAGTGAGCTCTGGCATCATGAAATTACGCATTGCTAAGCCGTTCATCTATTGGGATGAAACTTTGGGGATTTGATGTGTGCATGCCTATAATGGTGTCTATATACTAACGTATGGGAGGTTTTTGCTGCTAGGTCCTGCGGGCGGCTTTATACATAATTGTGTGTTTAACCGCTAAGCGTTGCTAAACCATTCATCCGATTGCGATAAAAAAATTGTAGATTTGATGTGTGCATGCCCACGACGGATTTTGTATACAAAAGTGAGCTCTGGCATCATGAAATTACGCATTGCTTAACCGTTCATCCGATTGCGATGAAACTTTGAAGATTTGATGTGTGCATGCCTACAATGGTGTCTATATACTAACGTATGGGAGGTTTTTGCTGCTAGGCCCTGTGGGTGGCTTTATATATATTTGTATGTTTAACCGTAGGTACCTACCCGCTTACTATGAAAATTTTTTTTCTGTTAGTAAGTAAGTCAAGTTAGTTTTAACCCGTTTATTGCATTTGCAATAGGCATAAGCTAGTACTATATAGTATTGTCTGGTTTTTTGAAAAACTCACTTTTTCTGGCACGCCAAAATCGACCGCACCGCCCCTTAAGTTTCACCAACCTTGAGGTTCACATTCGGGTAAAGTCGATTAAGACGGCCCTTGCACGCCAAAACGACCTTTCCGCTCCTCGAGTTTCACCGACCGCAGAGACCATTATCGCTAGACAGGAAACTCACATAAATCGAGCTGAAACATTAAAAACAGCGACAAATGTGGCAAATTTTGCGGCGAAAACTAGAACCTCTAACTTAATCTCTCACCTTTGGCCTTAGTTCTATTTCCGGCCGCCAGGTACGCCGGGTCAAAAAAATTGGCATTTTCGCGTGTCAATTTCGAGTTTCCATACAAAACGAAATTTACTAGGGAAATTATTCTTATTAATTATTTATTTATTTATTTATTTATTAACGCCGATTAAAGCGGCTTTTACAAAAGAATTACAATTATTTTACATATGAATACAGAAAATACATAAGTAAAAAAATATGAACCTGAATTTAAAAAAATATAAATATAAAATACATAAAAAAGAACAATAGAAATTGTAGTATCAACATAAAAAAGTACAACGAGTAGGTTATTATAAAATCAATACAATATATTAAAAATCCCGGATAATATGTATTAAGAAATTTATACTTTAAAACTGTATTTGATATAATCAAGGTGAGAATCGCTGACAGACAGTTTTAATTAAGTAGTGTTTGTATGAGGTTAAACTAGCAATGTTTATAGAATCATCCAAAACATATTTATTTCCAAGTACATGCAGGCGATTCATTATGGAATTGAGTTCAGCGTTAGATCCTGTATTGTTGCAATGATAAGTTAATTTGAAACGAACTGATCGACTAGGTACATGGAAACATATTAACCAAAGAAGTTCAGGGGAGTTCAACAGGTTGGTAACGATTTTAAATAAATAAAATAGGTCTGAACAAATTCTTCTTTCTTTTAACGTATCGAGTCCCAATAATTGTAGCAGAGAGGGGTAATTGATGTTTTCGATGAATATTCCCAATTTAAAATTAATATAACGTAAAAATTTATGTTGGACTCGCTCAAGGGAATTCTCATGTACACTGTAGTAAGGATTCCAAATAGTGGAGTTAAATTCTAGTTGGCTTCTAACAAGCGAAGTGTAAAGTAATTTGACAGTTTTTAAATTTTTAAAATCCTTTGAAATCCGTAAGACAAATCCTAACATTTGCATTGCTTTACTGGTTATATTATTAATATGTTTAATGAATGTTAATTTAGTGTCAAAGGTTATACCAAGGTCTCTTATTTCATCAACAGATAATAAAATTTGATTATTGAGAAAGTAGGTGAACAACAAAGGGTTTTTTTTTCTGTGGAATCTCATAAGTTGACATTTTTTTACATTCAAAGTTAATTTATTTATAAGACACCAATCATAAAAGCTATTAATATTTGATTGAAGTATCAGACAGTCCTCGATATTATCAATAATTCTATATATCTTCATATCATCAGCGAACATTAGGATGAGAACACGGGTGAATATGTTTGATACATCATTAATGAATAAATTAAAAAGTAAAGGACCAAGATGCGAACCCTGGGGTACGCCACTGGTAGCTTCGAACGTGTAGGATAAGTGATCATTAATACATACAGTTAACAGACGCCTAAGTAAGTAACTCTTAAACCAAGATAAAAGTTTTCCATTAATTCCGAGTTTCAAAAGTTTATTAATGAGGATTTTAAGACAGACCTTATCAAACGCCTTACTGAAGTCGGTGTATATAGAATCAACTTGTTGTTTGTTGGCAAGTGCATTAGAAATGAAATTTTCATATAATGTTAAGTTAGTCAAAGTTGATCTGCCGGAGATAAAGCCGTGTTGACATGTAGCGATACAAGAGTTTACAAAGAAGCTTATTTTCTTAAGAATCAATTTCTCAAAAAGTTTAGGTATAGACGATTGAATACAGATAGGCCGATAATTTTCAACAAAGGATTTATCACCAATTTTAAATACTGGAGTTAGGTAGCTAAGTTTCCATATTTGTGGAAAGTGTCCTGTAGAGAGTGACTTGTTAAACAGTATATTAAGCGGAACAGATAAACTTTGGACACAATTCTTAAGTAAGATGGAAGGAATCTTATCAGGTCCCGAGCTTGTTTTGGGTTCAAGTGATTTAATACAAACTATAATGTCCTCAATATCGATGTGTATTTGCGATAAGTGTAAATTTATATCCGAATTGAAGTACGGAATTGAGTCATCTGGAATATCAGGTTCATACACGTCCTTAAAGTAATCAGCAAACATGTTAACGATTTCATAAATTTTACTGGAGCTGTTTTGTCTGTAACGTATATTACCGGATATACCAGCATCATTGTTTTTCATTGATTTTGTGTATTTCCAAAAGTATTTTACATCATGAAGTATCGTGTTCTCAACCGAAATAATGTAATTATTATAACATATTTTTGTCATTTTTTTGCAATCTCTTCTAATATTGTTGAATGCCATATAGTTGGGAATTGTTCTGTGTTCTTTATATTTTTTATGTGTTTCTTTTTTAATAACAATTAACTGAATTAATTCTTTGCTGAACCATATCGGATACTTTCGTACTTTATGATGAATTAGAGGAATTGTGTCGGAAATGATACTATTCAGTTGAGAGTAAAATAGTTCTACGCTATAGTTGAGATCACCTTCCTTGAGAACAGACCAATTTACTTTGTTAAGTGCTTGATTAATGTCCTGGTAATTAGCATTAATGAAATTACGACTACAATTTTTAATTAGGGGGTCACACTCTATTGTATTAGGTACTAGTATTGTAAGTGGAGGGTGGTGATTATCAATTGGGTCAAAGGATTCGGCTGACTCATAGACTTTTATATCCTCATCAGTAGAAAAAATTAAATCAAGTGTCCGATTACTGCAATTCGGCACATTGTTACATTGAAATAGACCTAAATAGTTAGACATGTCTAAGATTTCTCTCTCGCACGCCGTTAATGGTAAGTAATCCAAATCATTAAATTTACAATTGGGTAGATTATAATCACCGCAAATTATAATATTGTGATTAGGGTGGTTAGATTTGAGTAGCTCGACATCTTCACAGTGATTTTTATACATTATTATATTAGAATTTGGTGGAATATATACACATCCGATGATAGTTTTTTTGGATTTATCGTTTAACATTACAAAAATTTGCTCAACATCATTGTTTTTGTTTTTTAATAATTTAGATGAAATTTTTTTATTAACTGCTATCAGGACGCCTCCTCCTCTTGATTTGGAGCTGGTGTTCCGATTTCGGTCAACTCGGTAGATACTGTGGTTAGGTAGACCGAGCTCCGCTGAGAATATCGATGGTTCCAGCCAGGTCTCAGAGAGTATGATGATGTCCTGTGTGATGGTGGGTGCATTCGTTCTAAAGTCACTGAGTTTAGTCCGAAGTCCCCTGACGTTCTGGTAGAAGATGTAACGTGGCACGGTTATAAGTTTTTTGGTATATTGGTTATAATTTTAGGTCTATTGTTGATATATTTAATAATTAAATTATTTTCTCCCTTGCTTTTTCGATCCTCCAGCTCCTTCCATAAGTTTTGTACTTCTTGCCGTTGAAGCATTGTTAAGTCGTTCTTGGTCTTGATAGTTACACTTCCATACGGTATTCCTTTTTTCTGTAGAATAGTTCTGGCTTGATATTTATCGGACAGTTCGATCTTGATGGGGCGTGTTTTATTAGTATCCTTTTTACCCAATCTGTACACTTTAATTAGCGAGGTATCAACGTTATCGACATTGTTAAGAATATTCTTGACTTTATTCAGATCTTCACTCATTGTTGCAGTTTGAGAATTGCCCGAGCTTTCAGGAACATTGAACATTATTACATTTTTAGATCGCGATTTTCTCTCGTCCATTTCAGCCAAAGTTTCGCAAATTCCTGTTAGTTGTTCCGTTTCGATGTTGGTAGTTGACAAATTTTTTGAATGATTAGGTGAAATGTTCCTGTAGGCATTTAATTCACCTTCAAGAAAACCCACTTTTGTGGAAACCAAACTAATATTGCCTAGTAGCACTGAGAGTTGAGGCGTTAATTTTCCCATTTGTTCTTTAGTAAATTTATTAGTGGGATCCATGATGGTCGTATTTAAATCACGTATAATATTGTTTGCTAATGTGATGAATGCATATGTATCGCAGGAGTCCATGATTAAGTAGCTGGCTTATACGGCTTTGCTGAGAAAATATGACATTTTAAACGTGCTTTGCGGGATCGTAGATTACGTAAAAAATAAACTTTCTGCCGGAGATGTTTTTTAATAAATATAAACATTACAAGTTTTAAAAACTTTTAAAATCAAAACATGTGTAGCTCCTTCTTGAAAATGTTTCACAATATTGCATTCAAATTCGACATTTTTCTGACATTAGCGAAAAATTCACTTTCATCGATAAATACAAATCGTTTGCAGCCTGTAAAATCGGCTGGTATATTAAAATTTTATAAATTTTCTCGAACTTTGCAACACGATGGCGTAAAAAGCCAATACCACCTTAATAAAAGCTGACCCGCCCTAATAGGTTTTGTATGAAGAATTTTTTTTTTTAATGGCCGATTTCAATTTGCATGGCTCGGCAGGGCCTAAATTTAAGCGGGATTTGTGCAAATTTGTGCGTCGGTCTTGCCTGTGTAAAAATATAATTATGGAATATTATCTGTCTGTGTATGATAGTAGGTAAGTACCTAATACAAAAGCGCTAGATTTACCCGCGCTTAAACAGCAAATGTTGAGACAGCCCAGTATCCGAAATGTCATATGTTTACTCTAATAAAACGGATCTCTCAGCGGTTTGGGTTGTTGATTTGCGGTATACGGCATTACGGCCCAAAAAACGATTCTGGCTTGGATGTTTTTGAAAAATACGGTACACGAAAACATTACACATCTTTTGATAACAATATAACGTGTCCGTCCCATGTAAAAAAGTTCAGGGTCGCCGAAAAACCTATAACATTTTCGAAAAAAAATACGACAATATACGCCCATAGATTAACTTCAGAAGGATAGATATTTACCGGCAAGTACAAATTGAAATGTAATTTTCGTTCTTAGTTTTCTATAATCTAAAAACTTATCTGAAATGTAATTGATTTCAAGGGTAGGTACCTACTTATTTCGGTAGTACCTATTGCAAATATGATGAAAAAAGCAAAAACATTGCCGGAATTTTTTAAGGAAAAGCGCCGGTACCTACCGGAATGGGTAGATAGACAATTATTTAGGTTTTTGATGCAATTTAATTTACTAAGGTAATGTTGTTTCCACGATACTGAATAATTTAACAATTTTTTTAAGTTCATTTTCACGTTCTGTGTAAGTTCTATTTTTTTATCAGTAAATGCCAGTTGCATCATAATACAAAAATATCTATAGAACTTGAATAGAATTCGAACCGAACTTTTACAGAAATTACTCGAAGTTGAACGGGATATTTTTTTAAAGTATTAAATTCGTATAGCGCTTTTTTTAAGCAGTAAAACTACTGGTGAGTTCTGGCATTATAAAATTTTTATGAAAATGTACGTACGCTCATAACTTCTGAAGGACTGCAACAAATTGAAAAATTCTTTTTTTGTTGTGTTCGTTATTGTTAATACAAGGTTTGTATAAAACTACTGGTGAGTTCTGGCTTCACGAAATTTGTATAAAAAAATTTAATAGGTAGCGCATGAGCTGTTTGAAAACTAAATGTACCGGGAATTAGTGTATGTAGTATGGCAGCTTTTTGCTGCTAGGTCCTGCGGGCGGCTTTATACATAATTGTGTGTTTAACCGCTAAGCGTTGCTAAACCTTTCATCCGATTGCGATAAAAAATTGTATATTTGATGTGTGCATGCCCACGACGGTTTCTGTATACAAAAGTGAGCTCTGGCATCATGAAATTACGCATTGCTAAACCGTTCATGCGATTGCGATGAAACTTTGGGGATTTGATGTGTGCATGCCTACAATGGTGTCTATATACTAACGTATGGCAGATTTTTGCTGCTAGGCCCTGTGGGCGGCTTTATATATATTTGTATGTTTAACCGTAGGTACCTACCCGCTTACTACGAAATTTTTTTTTTCTGTTTTCTGTAAGTCAAGTTAGTTTTAACCCGTTAGTTGCTTTGCAACGGGCAAACTTCTAGTACTTAAGTATTTCTTGAAAATCATTAATAAATTCACAATCATTTCTACTCTCGCATTAAACAACTAATATTATTGTTGATTGTGTCAGTTAAAAAAAATTAGTACAATATATATTCGAGTTAATTTTTTAAATCTTTATACGCAAAATTTCGATCATTTAAATTTATTTATTGAACAATATAGATCCACTTCACGTGGTCTAATATTAACGCATTTTAATATTTTTATTTTTATTTATTGCTAATCCTTCACTTTGAAACGGTACCAAGATTTACATATCTAGGATCCCTGATAAAAAAAAACGTCAATAATACCACAGAGGAGATCCAGAATTGCATAGTGAACCTAAATCGCTGTTATTTCCGCCTACAAAACCAAATAAAATCCAGATTGCTGTTTAGAAATACTAAGATATTAGTGTACACAACACTTATTAGACCAGTACTCACGTACGCAGCTGAGACATGGGTACTAACTAAGAGGAATGAGCGAGCCCTGGGCGTTTTAAAAAGGAAACTGTTGATGTGCATCTTCGGACCGGTTCTAGATAATGGTTTTTGGCGCAGACGTTACAACGATGAGCTATATGCCCTGTTTGAGGAGCTAAACGTCACAAAATGTATAAAACTGGGAAGACTTCGGTAGTTGGGTCATGTGGAGAGAATGACCGAGAATCAAGCACCAAAGTCCCTGCTGAACTCAAGACCAATAGGGCGGAGGAGTCTGGGAAGACCAAGATTAAGATGGATCGACAATGTCCTCAAAGACATATCTATTGAAGCTTCTAAACTGGAGAGAGCTGGCACAAAACCGAGATAAGTGGAGGAAGAGAGGAGGCCAAGACCCACCAGGGGTTATAGAGCCAAGAGTGATGGTGATGATGATTTCTAACAATTATTACATACATATTTCTTGAAACTATCTACTGATCCATACTAATTAATTTACACAAAAACAACAAAACACTATACAAAGCTACACAAACAATACACAATACACGAGCCAAAAACAACGAACTTCTCCAAACTCCTTTTTTCAAAACCACCTTCGGGCAAAGACACTCTAAATACATAGCTTGCAAACTATACAATACACTACCAACTACGATCAGACAAACTGACTCCTTTACAAAATTCAAACAAGATATTAAAAAATGGATTATACGTATTGGACGCCTCACTTATTACAAACATCTGTAAAATAAATCACACATAGACAAAAATAACTATGCACATACAACCTAACCCATATAAAATAAATGAAAATAATGGAATCCTGTCAAATTGACCTTTAAATAGATTAGGCAGAATTTACTTCTCTACTTCATCTCCAACATTTATAAAATAACTCTCTTTAAAAGATTTATCACCCTTCCAATCACCTTTCTGTTTTAATTCTATTCAAAGTGATATGTATTTTACCTTAAATATCCTTGTAACTACATTATTCATTTATATACCTGTACGCCTGTCTCGACACAGGTATACCCTAGTGAGACAGGCATATACATAAAACAATTGTAAATATATTTTATTATAGATAAATAAATAAAAAAATAAAAATAAATAAACTAACCAATTTATTTGTATGCCATTTTTTTAAATTATATTATTAATTGTAATGTCCGTCCTTTTAAATAAAATCTTATATTCAAACATCATTGTTATAAAAAAATGATTTTCCTCATACTTGCACCACTATGACCAACGACCCATCACATGCCATATTGTTCGGTGTACAATGCATGAACTGTTCCCAAAAGACGCGGCGGGCATCAACAAAATATCAGGTCGTTCCGGCAACTTGTTAACGTAAGACACAGCCAATTTCCCGCCTGGTCTCGTGGGACAGTCACGCTGATTTCGCCTGCATTTTTCATGCACCCCTTGTAAAGGCTTTCCCCGAACCTTGTGTTCCCCGCTCCATATTACTCGTATTAACAGGTAGTTAGCAGGAGTTTGGTTGGGTTGGGTTGGATGTACATATGTATTCATTAGCTTTTACCTGACTGGAGTGTACTTAAGGACAAACGTCTTATCTCATATAAATTCCAGATATATGAGGGGTACGGAACATATGCATATTTTGTTAAATTAAAACAATATTAGCGAAACTCAATCGAAAATCTGAAAATAGAAAAATCAGAAAAAGACATGGGCACATCTGTTAATATATCTGGGGCTAGTCAGTAATATTGTCTTCTTTAATAAATATTACAATTCGAGGTTTTACTCACAAAGTTAAAAAATAAAAATAAAATTAATATTTTGTGTTTATTTGATTTTTTCGACCGGCCTGGGATCAATTCTCCGATCCAGGTCACTCGCAATCGCCATCGAAAGAACAACACATTGGTCGACTTTGATATTCTCGAATCTTGTCGAAGGTACATACTTTGACCCCAACTTCCTAAGTATGTCCTGTGCGTGCAAACTGTATCCAAATTTCTCTAATGTTTACCTAGTATAAAGCAAAATCGCTCCTCCCGCTGTCTGGGATCTTTTAAATTACGCAACGGATTTTCATGCGGTTTTCACCAATAGATAGAGTCAGGAAGGTATAGGTATATAATTTGTCAAGGTTTTGTGTAAATTGGTTGAAATATATAATATATAAAGGGAGAGGGTTGACAAGCGGGCAGCGGGCAACAGGCTGGTGTGGATTTGATATGTAAGCAAATTAACAGATAGCGTTAGTTATAAAAGTTGGGTAATGGCGTTGTCAGTAGATGGCGTAGTGTTTCGTTATCCATAGCAACGTGTAGTCGGGTTTGCTAGTAAAAAATAAACAGCAATTGACCTCCCAGGTAAGTATAATAATATAATAATAATAATGATTTATTGTTTTCCTTTCTTTACAAACATCTAAAGATAATGATATCCTCACTGGTATTTCCCGGGCTGAGGATTTCATTTACATATTATAATTTAATTATAAGAAATTAATATGAATTAGTTATAAACATATAGGTATCATGTAGTATTTTGTTAAATAATTAAAAATTAAATAAAATTGTGTTTTTTTTATAATTCAGTTCAGTAGATTCGGTTTTAGTCTGTATTTGATATCAGTATATTTTCTATTACTGTTCTCCCTATATTTAGTATCCAGCTTTTTATTTGAGATTTAAATGTTATACTGTTGAGGTTTTTAAGTGAGAGTGGTATTTTATTGTAAAGTTTAATACCATAATACAAGAAGCTTTTTTGCCCAAATGTTGTGTTAGTAGTTACTTGTTGGATATGATGTGATGATGAAAATGATGATGATGTTACTTGTTGGATGATGTTACTTGTTGGATATGATGTGAATAAGATGAAAATTCGAAGAACTACAATTCCAGCCAACTTGGAAAACGTGATTTTGAAAAAAACGCGTTTAATGTTTTCACTTATAAACTCTCCTAACTATTTTTAAAGATCGAATTTGATGCTATAACTGTGGGATTGTATTCTCCACATGTAGGTACAGGAAGATTTTTAGGCAAAAAACAATGACTTTTTTTGGATCAATTGAACCAAATTCCCCCCTTAAGAGGGAATAATTAGACAAAACCGTAAATATAACATTTTTAAATAAATAATTTGCCGTATTGAACCTTTTCCACAAAAAATAATAAATTGATTTTGAAAGATTGTTCTTTTATCTGGTAAAGTTATGTTATAAATTATGAGAAAATGTGTTTATTTTTAGCATAATAAGGTTATACCGTAGGTCGTTGGCAGATTTGTTAAATTTTCAAACAATTTTTTTTATTACACAACACACATTTCAAATCATATAATCATGCAGTAAAATAAATCAATACATTATCTGGGAAAGCTGTGTTTCAGAATTTTAATCTTAGTTTAAATAAATTTTTTTTTAAAAATATCCGCTCACGTATTTTGTGACGAAAATACTTCAGTTTGGCTATTTATTTACGGTCTTACGAACTAATAAGTTTTTTTTACACTTTTATTTTGCTTAGACATTATTGAAAAATTATATACACTTCTGATCAAAAAATAATAACACAAATACATGATTTGAATAGTTTAATCATCACGTTTTCAGCATTTTTGAATGTAGGTATAAATTAAAGCGAATTGTGAATGAAATAAAATCGATATGAGTTATTATTTTAAAAAGCTGGTACGGAGAATAAATAATCTTTCTCATGGGAACCACCCTGTATGATCGTAAGAACATCTTTCGATGAAATATGAATTGTCAGCCGCTGGCTGGTTAATGGCCCTAACACAAAATATAAAAAATCGCACATCTTTTATTCGTTCGCCAATAAACATTAGAATACGGCCTTCTTGAGAATTCCATTCGCAGGTAACTCGGGGTATGTAAAGAAGTTATTAAATATCTCGAGGAACGAAATATTCCCGGAAGATTGTTTTGTGGAGATAGGAATATGACAAACGGCTGGCGAAGGCACCATCAGAAAGTAGGGCTTTTAATTTTCAATAAAACATTAAAAAATATTCAAAATTATAATTTAAAAAAAATATATATTAAAAAAAAACAATACTAAAAAAACTTTTTAAGCGGTAATAATCAGACACAATCTGAAATATGTCAATTTAAAATCAAATTTTAGACGTACCGACACTTTTCTACAAAAAAAAATGATTTCGAAAGATTGTAATTTTATCTAGTACGGTTATATTATAACCACAGGTGTTTATTGTTTATTATAAGGTTATATACCGTTGGTTATTGGCAGATTTGTTAAATTTTCAAACAAAATTTTGTATTATACAAAACACATTTCAAATCAAAATATAATCGTAGAGTAAAAAAAATCATTAAATTATCAAGGAAAGCTACTTTTAGAATTTTAATTTTAGTTCAAATAAAATCATTCAAAATATCTGGGAACGTGTTTTGCGACGAAAATAAATCAGTTTGCCTTTTTATTTACGATCTTACAAACTAATATAATTCATATATAATTCTTATGATTCACTAATATAAATCATCACTTCAATAGCCTACCTGAAAAGATAAGAACAATCGAAGACGATAAATGCCTACTAAAAGCAATTAGAGAGCAATTCAAAGTAAAAATAACAAATTGATAAAATTATCTTCATAACTTATATAACTTTTAAATTTGTTTTTTTTTTAAGTATCTACCATAATTAAATTATAAGATACAAAATATATTTTAAGTATATTTTCATCCCAATACTAGTACCTCTTCTAATCACAAACGTCTGCTTCTAAAGAAAAGAAATATCATAAAAAAAATAATAATAATCAGTGAAAATTTATTATGTAATTTAATGTTGTATTAAAAAAAAGAAGTTATTTTGAAATACTAATATTATGTTATTTTTGCTGTATAAATAATGTATCTTATGAAATATAAATAAAAATTTTAAAAAATGTGTGCACCCTTTTACTGCTTAGACGATATTGAAAAATTATAAATTGGTACTGGTTTTCAAACAATAATTACACAAAATACATAATTTTATCATCACGCATTTGAGCATTTTTAGTGTTAACTTGAATGTAAATATAAAGCAAATTTTGAATGAAATAAAATCGATATTGAGTTATTAGTTAAATTTTAGTACGGAAAATAATCAATACTTCTCATCGGAGCCGCCCTTTACAGTTATAAGGGTACGATCACAAGGCATCTTTCGACAAAATTTGAATTCTCGGCCGCTGGTTAATGGGACTTAACTATTATTTTTAATTAATAACTAACGTTTAAACAAGATTTTATGCATAGCACAAAGGGGAGATAACAAATAATTATCAGCCTGAAACACTCATCTACATTGAAAAAATCTTCCGAGAAAAGATACTGGCCGCCAACGGGAATTGAACCCGTGACCCTCTGATTGCCGGTCAGAAGCTCTGATCACTGAGCTATGGCGGCTTATCTAACACCCGCCAAATAATTCAATATATACTAGTGTTTCATTCGACAATTACTTATTATTACATTTTTCCAACTGAAAACAACCAACTTTATTTTTGTGAGAGAGGTATTTTTAAGTACTAAGTCCTACTTGATTCTGTGCAAAGGACAAAAGTCCGTCTGATTAACAACCCGATCCCCGTCTCTAATGCACGTACGCAACTTTTGATTAATTCTTGTTATTTCACAATTCTGTCCTGCTTTCCGCCAATGGCAGAACCAAGCTGTAACCAGTTAGGTTGAATCTGTGTGATGCGTGCAATCTCAGAATCTGTATGTTTGCCTCGAATTAAATTTTATTGAGAGTGCACGTGCCTGTGGAAAATAAACACGGTAAATAACAAAATATTTTACCAACAAAAACTGAATTCAGAAATAATATATGTACTTAGAATCATTCGTGCGTGAACTTTATTAATTTTCCTAACAATTTAATGCGTTTTATTTGTGCGGAACATTACGGAACAGGGAGCAACTCGTTACCGCTTCGTTTAATTCAAAATTTACCAAAAGTATTGTTTGCATGGTTGAAAATTATTATTAATATTATTTTGCTCTTTGTGTGACGTGAAATTTATTTTATAACAAATACTATAATATTTACCAACTTTAAAATCACATTAAGCATTGATGCATGTTTCCTGCGATTTTAAAACATTTATTGTATTGGCAAATTTTATACTAATTTTATTGGCAAATTGATAAACCTAAGCACCAAATAATTTACTGAGCGTAGCCGATGAAATTTGTTTGTACGTTCCTTTCCATTTTAAGATGGTGGCCGTTTGAATGATTCAATAAAGATCCATTTTCAAATTGCAAGAGAACTTTAAAAAAATCAGTTCACGCACGGACACGCCTAATACACGCCTACGTTAATGATTTAAACAAAGATGATAAGGAAATTATTGTATTTCACATACATACATACATGCATCTTCTTCCCCTTGTCCTATTCGGGTCGGGGACCCATTGCATCAACAAGGCTCCTCCATAAGTCCCTGTCTTGTGCTGCTTGTTCGGCCTCTGTCCATGGTGGACCCATCCTCTCCTCACACAGTTTCTGGAGTTACCTTGCACAACTGTGTCTGGGCCGCCCCACTGGACGTCTTCCCTCTGGAATCGCACTCAGTATCTTCTTCGGAATTTCAGATATTCTTAGTACATGCCCAAGCCACCTCAATTGTGATTTTTCTATGAAGAGTAGCAGTGGTTCAATGTTTAGATTATCTCGGATCGTCGAGTTTCACTTTGAATGTATTTCTTGTTCAAAAAATATATATTTTTTTTAAATTATATTAGCTCGAGACGGGTGGTCCTAAGGAAAATAATTTTCCTCGAGGCCTATGTCATCTCAGGGGATGATGTGTGGAGGGTATTTTCTCGGAGGTAAAAAGGTATGAGGGGTGGGTAAGAATCTGGGGGTCAGTGTGTCCAGGAATGAGTACGCACGTAAAACATTCCTCCTTCTGGAGAAGTCAAAAGCTCTCCCTCAACCTGTATCATGTCAAACTGCCAGACCTGGATAAACCTCACCCCATTTTTTTTTTTTACAGTGAATACTGCACAGGAATCTCAACTGGGGTATGTTGTGAGGCTGAAGGTAGTGGGGAGGGGAAGGAGGTGGGGAAGAGGAAGGTTGGAAAGTACCTGGCTATTCAGATCTGGTCACCAAACACGGCTAAAGCCATTTTCAAGCAACGTTTCAATTCTGAATGGTGGTCTTACACCAGGGCGATACTGATAGTATCTTCCACTCTGAAACGTGCCGCAAATATACCTACTATATATTATTTTAAATGAATTAATTGTGAAACAACACAAATTAATCAAATAAAATTTATTTGCGCACGCCGGGTTCGAACCCGCGTCCTCCGGATTGTGAGTCAAGGGTCTTAGCCACTGGACTACGGAGATCGTCTACCCCATGAACACGGGCACCCCCGTTAAGTGACCAAACGTAGCGAACCACTTGGGGCGACCTATGGCAGAGGTGTTGGTGGTATCCAAAAATGGCGGTGTTATCCATCTCCGCCTCCCAAAATTTGAAATATAAATAGCGTACTTCTGGAGTCACCCTCGCGCAGTAAACCTGTTTTGTATTTTCTATTTGAATTCTTCATTTTAATATTTTTTCTATTAACATTTCGTTTTAACTTGCGCTTTCTGTACGTCGAACATTCGCTCCCCGCTTTCTTTCGGTACAATATCAAGGCAGATTCGAATTTTGAACATTTGGCTGTCACCAGTTGTTTTGTTTTCTCTCTTAAAAAAATAATATTTTTTATTATTTTAACTAATATTTTTATGTTTTCTGGTCAATAAAGTGTAGTGTGTTGTTCCTTGAGGATTCTTCTCCCCTCTGATCTTCCAGGAGTCACTTTTCGTCACTGATTTCCAGATATTTATAACCTTTTTTTCACTACTGTCACTTTCCATACATATTTTTTTTTTGTAATTTTGTGAACAATGGAGGAGGATTTCCCTCCTGGACATCCTAAAAAGCCCCCAGATCCTCCCCCTGACCCCCCAGATGGTGAAAATATTGTAATTTCTGACAGTGAATCTGTCATTCTAACTTCTACAAAAAAAAGGAAGTTTAGTCCCTCTTCCCCAGTAAAGCATGACTCTCCTTCTACTTCTCAGTCTCTACCAGATCTTCCTCAACCCCCTCCAACCAATTTTTACTCTACTCATTCCTGTGGCCCCTACATTGTTTATGCGCAAAAAACTGAGCAAGGTAAAACCATTCATCCTCTTGAATTTGGTAAATTTCTTTCAACCAACAAGAACCATTCGATTAAGCCCGGAGGTGTAAAAGCCGAGGGTCGCTTCCGAATCTCTGTTGAATTCCTCTCAGGTTCAGCCGCCAACAACTTTATTAAAAACATTTTTATTACATCTAATTCTAAATTCAAGGCGTACATCCCAACTTTCAATGTCACTCGTATGGGCCTGGTCAGGGGTATCTCGACCGATCTGTCCATTCCAGAAATTCTTTCTTCTCTTTCAACCCCTCAACATATCGGCAATCCCATAAAAGCCAGGAGGCTAAATTATAAGGACACCTCTGAGGGCAACGTTTCCTGGAAGCCCTCCCAATCTGTTGTGATCACATTCGAAGGACAATCTCTTCCCTCCCATATCTATTTATTTTTCAACTCCTTACCAGTTGAAATTTACACTTACCCCACCACCCAATGCTACAATTGCTGCCGTTTTGGTCATAACAAAGCTGCATGCAGATCCCCTCCCAGATGCTTCAAATGTGGAGAAAACCACACGGCTGACCAATGTTCTTCTCTCTCTTCACCTAAATGTTTTAACTGCTCAGGCGCTCATTCCGCCATTCACTTTTCTTGTCCTGAACAAACTCGCCAAAAAAATATAAAAATTTCCATGGCCTCTGAAAACTTGTCTTTTCTGCAGGCTTCTAAACTATTCCCGCCTGTCAAAAAATCTTTTGCCGAGGTTTTATCCAGTAACTCTCCATCCAATCCTCTCCCCTTCTCCTCAACATCTTCTCGTTCAACTAAATTAATGTACAAAAACCCTGTCTCTAAACCGGCTCCTGGATACGATCGGCAACAACACAACTCACTTCTCTTAAATCCCAATGGTTCTCCTCTTTCAAATGCCACAAATGGGTGCGCAAACAACTATAATTCGTCCTCAACAAACCATCAAAAGCTTTCTGAACAACTCTCGCAAGATAATTCTTCATTTATACAAACTCTTATTATGCTTCTAAATGACCTAATTTCTTCTCAAACTAATCTACCGTCCAACGCTGCTTCTATTATTTCCACGTTAAAATCATTTGTTCAAAATGGCACTTCAAGATGTCAGAATACTTCAGTGGAATAGCCGCAGTGCTATTTCTAACAAATCGAACCTTCTTAACCTATTAAATTCAAACCTTGTTTCTGTGGCTGCTGTCTCGGAGACATGGTTTACTCCATCCACCCACTTTAATGTGGGAGGGTACTCCTGTCTCCGTGATGATCGCCTGGAAGGTACGGGCGGCGGTGCTGCCCTTTTTATTAAAAAATCCCTTCCGTTTTCCCCAATAAATAATATCAAACCCCCCAATGCTAACTTTCAAATGGTTGCAGCTAAAATAAAGGACACATCCTTTGTTTCTATCTATATTCCCCCATCATCTCACTTCAATAAGCAAGCTTGGTTACAAATTGTCCGTCAACTAAGCCCTCCATTCTTTTTATTGGGCGATTTTAATGCCCATTCCCCCGTCTGGGGTTCTGCTTTCTCTGATCGAGATGGTCTAAATGTTATGGATTTTTTAGATGAATCCAACCTTTTCCTTTTGAACGACGGATCTCCTACGAGAATCTCTCGCCCCAACACAAACCCCAGTGCAGTGGATCTCTCCATATGCTCTACAAATCTGGCACCTCTCTCCTCGTGGGTGGTGTCCCCCGATCCTTGCTCCAGTGATCATTTCCCGATCACCATCACTTATCAAACTTCTTTCCATTCAGACAAGTCCCATATTTCGACGAAGATTAAAACAAAACACACCAAATGGGACGAATTTAACTCGCATATGGATAAGTTTATACAAAATTTACCCTCTTCCGATGTATTATCTGTCAAAGATGACTACGATAACTTCAAATCGATGCTCATAACTGCAATACATAAATCAAATCCTCCCCCTAAAACCAAATCTCTTAAAAAACTCCCTCCGACTCCTTGGTGGGATGAGGAATGTTCTAAGGTAGTGAGAATTCGGAAAGCTAAATCTCTTTCGTATCGTCACAATATGACTATGGAGAACTATCTTATATACAAAAATGCCGAAGCCAATGCCAAAAGGGTATTGAGGTCAAAAAAAAGATCTGGGTGGTACAACTTCTGCAGTTCAGTATCTCCGAATACTCCAATTTCGGAAGTTTGGTCTATGATTCGAAGATTTCGATCCTCCTTCAGTTCAACATCTCCTCGAGCGTCTCATTCTAAATGGATAGATGAGTTCTTGGACAAAATTGCCCCCCCTTCTGTACCTAATTTAGATGAAATAACTCCCATCCACAACACTCCTATGTCTGATCATTGGCTAGACTCTCCATTCACTTTAATTGAATTAAAAAATTGTTTATCAACAGTCAAAGACTCATCTCCAGGCAGAGATGGTATTCCTTATAGCATTATCAAGAATAGTAATGATAATGTTCTTAATCACTTCCTAAGCATCTTAAATAAAATCTTCCAGTCTGGCATAATGCCTGATGACTGGAGTTCTCAAATAATCATCCCAATCCTAAAATCAAACAAATCACCCAATTCTGGATCCAACTACAGGCCAATTGCTCTTTCATCCACCCTCAGTAAAATTTATGAAAAATTAATTAAAAACCGGTTAGAATTTTTTGTCGAAAGTAATCAGCTTCTCTCTCCATCTCAATTTGGATTTAGGAAAAAAAAATCTACGCAAGATAACCTTGCCATCATCAGCACTGATATTAATTTATCCATGTCTAACCATGAAGTATGTCTTGCAGTCTTTATAGACATAGAAGGTGCCTTTGACAATGTTTCCATCCCAATCCTTAAAAAAAAACTTTTAGGCCTTGGCCTTCCCCCCATGTTTGTCCAATCTATTATTAATCTATTTCTTGATAGAAAAATTTTCATTGAGCTACCAGATGTTACTCCTCAGAGTAGATCAATTTGGAAAGGTTTACCCCAAGGCGATGTATTATCCCCTATACTGTATAATATATACACGTACGATATGCATGTCTCTATTCCCCCTCAAGTAAAAGTTATTGAGTTCGCAGATGATTTAGCTTTCTTCTTATCATCCAAAATCATCCCACTTGCCGTCAAATATCTTAATGAAGCCATGGATGCCCTTTGCACATGGCTCACTTTAAATGGTCTGGAACTTTCAGTCCAAAAGAGTCAGTGTGTCACCTTCTCAAACCGTCATAAAAATCCTCCTGTTCAAATTTTATTTAAAAACTCTCCAATCCCCAACGCCTCTGAAGTTAAATTTTTAGGAGTAACATTTGATAGGAAACTTAAATGGTCTTCCCATATTCACAATATAGTTACAAAATGTGAAAAAAATTTAAATATCATCAGATCATTGACTGGTGTTTGGTGGGGTGCTCACCCTACCTGCATTAAGTTGCTTTACAATGCACTTATTCGAAGTCATCTCGACTATGCCTGCCCACTTTTTAGTACGGCCTCCAAAAATGCACTCAGTAAATTAGACAAAATTCAATCGAAGTCATTGCGAATAATAACTGGAGCGATGCAGTCATCGCCCATCAATTCCCTTCAAGTGGAATGTTCTGATCCCCCACTTTATTTAAGGCGACAACTGTTTGCTGACAAATTTGTTCTTAAATGTTTAAATTCTAAATGTCATCAGGTTATTCCCAGAGTTTCGTTGTTCAAAGACTCAACACATTCATCTACAATCAGAGCTCGAACTAAACCTCTTCCTGCCATCTGTAAAAATTTTCGCTCTCTCTCAGAGCTTCAAATTATCCAAAATGATCTTCTTCCACTATACAAATTAAAATATAGTCACGTCACCCTATCCCCAACAATTTTGGAAGGGATCGGCATCCTTAAAAGTCATTCCAATCTCCCAGCCCGTACTGTTAATAATATGTTCAATGATATTATTTCTTCTAAATGGCCCAACTCTTCTCTTTTATTTACTGATGGCTCCAAATCTCCTGACTCTCCTAACTGTGGTATAGGTGTTAACGTTTACCACAATAATTCTAATGATAGATTATTTTATTCAATTTCAAACCAATTTTCAATATTTTCTGCTGAGTGCATTGCAATAATTGAAGCACTCAAATATATAATCAAAAATAATTGTGAACATTCCCTTGTTCTCTCTGACTCTCTCAGTTCCCTCCAAAAACTTAAATCCTGTCCTCTTCTTCATCCTGATGATCACTTTGTATGCCTCATTAGAGTGCTGATAGCCTCCATTCAAAGCTCTGGAAAAACCGTAATTCTTGTTTGGATCCCTGGACACATTGGCATATTGTTACCCTCGTAAACCATATTCCCCTATCTGATATTTTTTCCATCATCAAAGATAGATCCCGCAATGTTTGGACAGAGTATTGGAACATTGCCAGTCAATCCAAGGGAGCTCGCTACGCCTCAATACAAAGGACTATCCCATCAAAACCGTGGTTTCAAAAATTTCCCCATTTTTCCAAAAAAGAAATTTCCTTACTTATTCGAATGAGAATCGGTCATTGTTCCGTTCCTTCTCACCTTTTTAAAATTCACATCCTTGACTCCCCAGATTGTACGTTCTGTGGTCTAGATGTGGGCACTTTAGATCACATATTTTTTGGTTGTCCCTCTCTAAATAAATATCCTCTCTTTTATCAAGCGTTATCTAAAATTGCCTCCCCTCCATTCAACATTTCATCTCTTCTAAGTCTGAACTCGACTCCAATCTTCCATATAATTCTGAAATTTGTACATTTAAATAAAATTAATATATAAATTCATCTATCCCTTTCTCTGTAATTTTAAATGATGGCCTAGAACACCCTTGAAGGGTGAAAGCCAGAAATAATTGAAAAAAAAAAATATCAAGGCAGAATTTCTTCAAATATTCTTTAAAATATTTTAGAGTCGATATTATATAATACGAATTTTAACGGTTTTTCTTCGAACGGATTTTTTTAAAAACAATTTTTCTTACAAGATATTTAAGCTGGTACTTAGTGCTTTAAATGTAAGTCTTCATAAGTATTTAAGAGTATCTGTAGATGTCTTTGATGTGTGTGCCCCACGGCAAACTAAATAAATTTTGGAAGGCTCTGTATTGAAATTCGGTAATGAGATTGTTTTTTACAACAGCTGCACATAGGGGGCCCTGAGGAAAAAATATTCCCTCAGGGTCTATGTTATCTTTAGGGATGCTGTGTAGAGGGTCTGTTTAGGGAAAGGAAAAATGTATAGTAAGGAGAGGAAGTTCTGAAAGGGAAAAAGGGGTGTAAAGGAATATAGGGGTCGATGTGTCCAGGACGTATGCATCCATCCCTCCCACTGCAGTGCACAGCGTTGGGTCGAGAGTCTGGTATAAGGTCGGTGTGTTATGTTGTAGAGCAGAAGATCGTCGAGAAGGGAAGGATTCGGGAAAGAGAAAGGTGGGGAAATATCCGGCTATTCAGATCTGATCTGATAGACGGAGAGGTCTGGGTTCGAGTCGCAGTTGCGACCATTGTCTTTTTCTGTTTTTCTGTGTCTTGTTCTCTTTCATATTTTCGTTTAGATTATTATTGTTAACTTATTCTAATATTATAAAATAAACTCGCATGTCATCATAATTTAAAAAAACATCCCAGGTTTTGAATGGTTTGTTTGGCAAAGCAGGGTTTGTCTATCGGGTATGTGTAATTATTCTTATACATACATTTCTTTCCATGTTCTGCTATTATAAAGACAGGTACAAACTTGTCTATAATGCATTCACTTAACATGCCTCGTACTGAACACGGGTTTGGGAAGGGAATTGGCGTCACAAACCCGTGCACAGTAGGATGCTGCTTGCCTTCTACTGGACACGGGTTTGGTGGATAAATGGCATTACGAACCCGTGTTGTTTTTGAGGCATGGTTGCCTCGTATTGAATCGTATTACTGATTTATTAATTTATCGTATTACCCGTATCGAGTACCCATGAATGCAACAAATAATTTATTGCTCTCTCATTCTCTCGCAGGCTAAATCCTAAAGATGTATGTGTTTGTCTCTTTTTAGTGTTGCTGGTTTCTGTTTCATCGACTTTCAAATCACAACGGTTCTAAAGAAGTTTTATTCAAAAGTAAATTTAAAAAAACGCTGGTTCTACAAAATCTTAACCCCAAAGGTAAAAAGATATCATTGTATTTATTTGATAACAAAGCAGTAACAGCTGAAACCCAGTTTCTCCCATACAATACATTCAGTGCTTACACACTGTCATTATGGGCTTAATAATAAATTGATAAAAGTATCTTCGGGACACCAAGTGGGTCCTTATCGATAAATTTGATACTTTTGGCTAAGGGAGTTGGGCTTGTACTGGATATACTGTAAAACAGGGCTGTCTAAATTCGATTTTAATTTTTTTTAAATGATCACAAAGTTCCAATGAATTTTTTGTAACCTAGCCCGTTGGAGACCAAATTTGTCCCAGCTCACATAGGTCTCCTATAAATCGCTCTAACTCCCTTACACCACAGTGAGAAATGTGTTCGAAACGGTGTTAGAAAGGTAAAACACCACACTTTATACTCCAACCTATAAAAAATAACCACCAAAAACCTAAAATGTACACCTTTATAAAATCTAAGTTTTAACCCGAAATTTGAAAAAAAAATTGAAACTTTGGAATTTTTTTAATTAATTATTTTCATATTGAACGACAAAAAAGTGAGGTGACGATAACTTTAATAATACTTTTTTTTTACATGAATACCTCACAAGAGTCCCAACTGCTCCCGTCTGAAGCCAGTGGGACTATGGCATCCCTAATTGGGGTATGTTATGAGGCTGAAGGTAGTCGGGAGGGGAAAGAAATAGGGAAGAGGAAGGTGGGGAAGTTCCTGGCTATTCAGATCTGGTCACCAAACACGGTGAAAGCCATTTAAAGCAACGTTTCAATTCTGAATGGTGGTCTTACACCAGGGCGATACAGAGAGTATCTTCCACTCTGGAACGTGCCGCAAATATACTATTTATTATTTTAAATGAATAAATTGTGAAATAACACAAATTAATCAAATAAAATTTATTTGCCACGCCGGGATTCGATCCCGCGACCTTCGGGGTGTGAGTCAAATGCATTACCGCTGGACTACCGCCGGCCGTCGAACCTGCATTTCTCTTATAAAATATGTGTGTGTGTTACATAAAAATATTTGTAACAAGGTGTGTGCAGTGTGCACCCACTTTTACACACTTTATTTATGATTTCGGTGTGTGGCACCTCTAGTGCTTGCCCATGGACATTTGGGCATTGGTAATATTGCGAACCCTGCAATATTTTTTAATGCAACAGTTGATCCTGGACAAAATTCAAATCAGCAGATTTGAAAACAGTCACAGTTGAGAGCTGAGGGCGGACCTCTCGACCGCAACACGACGGATTCTTTTTGAAGACCGCTACGATTATGATTGTAAATTTTTGACGTCATACTCGCCATCTTGAGAGCTGACTGGAAGTCATCCTGGAAGGATGATTGGAATCCAGAATCATCCGCCTTTGCTGTTTCTGGAGGGTTCTTTTGGCTGGGAGCCATTTCTCAGGAATCCTGCCCATCTCACGATGTGAGATTCGTTTTCTCAAAAGAAGATTTCATCATGCGTCATTTCAACTTACCACGGTATCAAAATGAATTACTTAAACCTAAGCAAGCCCATGCCAGACAGCCTTTGTTTTAGGATGTAATTTTTGTTTTAATACATTTGCTTTGTATTTAAATTACCTTATTTTCTTCAAAATCATCAACCTACTCCTCACATCTGCCATGCGAGTCAATGCTCATAAATAATCTACCTTGTACAATTGTACATTGTTGCCACCTCATTCCAGGTAACGTGTGTGTGTGTGTTTTTTTTATCAGTTATTTTAATTAGAAAAAACGTAAGGTAAGCCATTTATAAAAAAAAAAAATATGTTTGTTTGTTAAAATAATATGTTTATTTTTAATTATAAAATTTTAAAGCGTATTACATCACCTTTGAAAAACAGTTTTAAGTTCTTGAATATGTTCATAAATATCTTTTTCATCTACTCTCGATATTCGTAGATCCATGTGTTTAATTTTTATTGAGATTGTTCCCGGCTGTACCACGCAGGGGAAGAATAGTACGATGATATCTAACCCCCGATAGGAGTGTGCTTTAGAAGAAAAAAGTCGTTTGTTATGTGACGGCAATTATCAAAATTTTGAAAAATTATCTTTTTTTTCCCTTTTTCAAGGGAAAAAAATGTTTTCCCTTACCAAGTTTACTGAAAGAGGGAGATTGGGAAGGGAAGGGTTGGAATTCAGCTCTATTCAATACAGGAAATGGCCGTTTCGAGCAAAGTCAACGAACTTCCGATTCTGGATGTATTTATTCATCTGGATACAGAATTAAGAAGATTTTCGCTGCGGCCCTCGGATGAACTAAGATTGAACAGCCCTCATACATAGTACCTACATATGTATAAAGTCTACCAACCATAGAACCTAGGACTGTAGGGAAAAGCCTATAAAATAAATACCACAGCTTAACGATTTGTACGTGGCTACAGGCTATATACAACAGACCCTCGCTCCACAATCTACAATAAACTTTTGTAAAAATTGTATTTAAGCTTGTGAACTGACCACCTATAACGCTAACGTTACTTTACTGAGAGTTTCGCAACATTCGTTGATTCTAAAAAAAAAACTTATCTACGAACCATTGAGTATTGACTCACAATTTTATTTATTTTTTGTAAGAATTTGTGGTATGAAGTTCACTTCTTCGACAGGAATGGTTTCTTAAAGTATTTAAGTATGTTTTTATTTTATTTAAACAGACTAGCTCCCCATTTAAATCCGACAACATTTTTCTACAAACTAGGTAAGTAAATTGATTGATTCGAAATATTTTGCAACATATATTATTAATTCGTGTCTTTGCTAAAATTTCAATAAATATTTACAAATTAAACAAAAAATATCTTAATATTTTTAAACTCTCATCTGCATATTTTAGTTTTGTATTATTTTCTTCTTAAATGCTTCATTGAGTTAAATTCTTAAAATCCTAAATGAATTTAACTGAATGCATTCAATCCTTAAATTAATGAATTTCAATCTTAAATTAATGAATTTCAGTCTTAAATTAATGAATTTCAGTCTTAAATTAATGAATTTCAGTCTTAAATTAATGAATTTCAGTCTTAAATTAATGAATTTAAAACGTAAATGCATTAATTCACTTCTCAATTCTAAAATGAATTAATTCATTTCTTAAGTTAATTAATTCAATTCTTAAATAAGTGAATTCCATTCTTAATGAATGAATTCAAATTCTTAAATTAATTAATTCAATTTAATTACAAAATCTTTATTTTACACCAAACACGGCCAAAGTCATTTCAAGTAACGTTTCAATTCTGAATGGTTGTCTAACACCACGGCGATACTGAGAGTATCTTCCACGCGCCGCAAATACACTGTATATTATTTTTAATTTATTAATTGTGTAATAACACAAACCAATCAAATAAAATTTACTTAGGATTTGACCACACGACCTCCGGATCGCTATACGAGAGCCTTACCCCTCGACCACGGATGCCGTCGAACTAAACCAATACTTATTTTTTTATAAGAATAACTCTATTTTATAAAACTTTTGAAGGATATTCCCATCAATAATATCTTTTCTGTGTCTTGTTCTCTCTCATATTTTTGTTTAGATTATTAGTGTTATCTTCTTCTTCAATAATACAACTTACTTGCGCACGCCGGGATTGGATTTAATTACACAATAAGTACAGATAAAATATTAAATAAATTAATGAAAAACATCCCTAATTCTATGCTTGATTAATAAATATTTAATTTACATCACGACTTTTCGACTTTCGCAAAACATCTTGAATTCAGTAATCAGCAATAATTCTGAATTAAGAAATGGGCAATAATTTAAAAACACTTTCTTGTACAGTTTTGTCACGTTTAAGAATAAATCTCTCAATTAATACTTCAAAAACTTTTAATTATTAATTTATTCAGACACTCGTCTCTTTCTAAACAAAAAATAATTAGTTCATTCATTCAAAAACGAGCGTAAAATTTTCGAGTGAAAATTAAATAAAGCTGCTTTTAAGCTATTCGAAAAGAAATGAACAGAAAATATAATTTTAGATTTTCTCGACCAAAAGTGTTAAAGTGATTTATTTTTGGGGTGTTATGCCGTGTTGTGCTACCTCCCACTTTAGCACAGGTTTCGGATGGCGTTACAGTGTCCATCATTAGGGTAGATAAATGTGTAAGACATGTAATATATTTTTTTACACTAAAAAGCTCCACACAGGAGGCCTCGAGTAAAATATGTTATCTTTGGGGATGCTTTACGGAGAGTCTTTTAAAGGAAAGGATGGAGAGGAAGTTCTGGGAAGGATAAGGTATGAGTAGGAATCTGCGGATCAGTGGGTCCAGAAGTGACGGACATATGAATTCATTCCTCTGACTGTGGTGCAAAGAGTTATTCTTGAGAGGTCACGAGGTATCCCTAAAAGAGTCTCTCCCGATCTGGCCTGCCGCGCAGCTGGTGGTTAGACACATCCACTGCCAAGTCCCGGACAGACCTCACCCCATGAATCCAAGCACCCCTGCTAAGTCACAAAACGTAGCGAACCAATGTAGAGATATGGCAGAGGTGCTGGTTATCCAATAAATGGTTTCCGGGGCGGCGGTACCCATGCCCGCCTCCCAAATTACGTATCAGGGCAGAAGTGTATTGACCCTTGACTCTGTGCAGAAACGGGCGGTCCGTTTGATAGACTCTCCCATCTTAACAGACGGATAGAGCACAGGCGTCAGGTGGGAATGCTGTCCTTGTTCTGCCGGTATTACAATGGAAGATGCTCCGAGGAACGAGCGTCATTGATCCCCTCGGCACCGGTGCATAGTCGGGAAACACGCCAAACACGCGCCCAACATTTGTACACGGTTGACATTAGTCGCATGAGAACGGGTGGTTTCGGGGACTCGTTTTTGAGTTCAACAGCTCGGCTGTGGAACGATTTGCCAGCCTCTGTGTTTCCTCCCTCCTACAACATGGTTCTCTTCAAGATCCATGTTCACTTTTTCCTTTCACACGTTGTGGAGTTAATGTAAAAAAAAAAACATCTTTAACATATGCCCTGATGATGGACATTGTAATACTATCAGAAACGTCGACTAAAGAAGGAGGTAGCGCAACACGACATAATACCCCGAAAACAAATTAACATAAAAACTAAAGATTTTTTATGAAAATTTTGTAAAAAATATTTTAATATTCCGTTAAGGTTGTCGTACTAGATTTGAAAACAGAACCGCCAATTAAGGTTTATTCTCAATTTAAATCCATTTCCGTTTCTCTTCCGTAATTAATTTTGTAATTCGAATCTGAAATTAAATACTTGCTGAAAAGTTTGAATCTGAAGTCCCGACTAAATTGTGAAAGTTTTCTCCAGTTTTGAAATGGTTTTAATACAATAATTTTCTATTTTTTTCATTATAAATCCCAATTGGCTTACTGAAACGGGCGTCTTAATTTTGAAACAGGAAGTTTAGTTATTATTCTGAAAAAGTTGAAAAAAGAGTTATGAAACATAATATTTGCATGAATTATTCCTGCGTGAGATTGTTCACGTTCAGTGAACATAAATTTTAATAATTAATTAAATGAAGACAATATAAGCGAAAATCAACCGAAAATCTGGAGACAGAAAAATCAGAAAAATATATTGGCACCTCTGGGACATGAACCCAGGACCTTTTTCTTATATGGCAAGTGCTCTACCAACTGTGCTAAGGTGTCTATATTCGATTCGGTCACTTTTAACTGTAACATACTTCGACTAAGAACTACCAAAATTATCTTCATTTTTTTATATCACATAATATTATTGGCTGCTATCTTTATATATGATTGCAAAATATATAAAGATAGCAGCCAATAATATGTGCGTTAAGAAAATGAAGATAATGTTGGTAATTATGTGATTGCAAGATATATAAAGATAGCAGCCTATAATATGTGCGTTAAAAAATGAAGATAATGTTGGTAGTTTTTTTGTCTTGTCTTCATTTAATTAAATATTATGATTTGAGATTTTACTCATAAAGTTAAGAATAAAAATAAATTACTTAAATTTTCTTTGAATTTCAGTATCATTTTCAAAATTAAAAAAGGTTTTTTTGTGAAAAATAATACAATTTGAAAAATTTCCCATTACTACCACTCCTTACTTTCCATAAAAAAGACTTCCCACACAGCATCCCCAAAGATGACATATATGGTGATTTATTTTCCTCAGGGCCTCCAGTGTAGAATGCAAAAAATACGAACTTTAAAGTAAGTATGTATCTACCTATCCCCTTATAACCAGAAGATTATTTTATGTAATTTAATTAATAATTTTATAAATTTTAATTTTGAATATTGTAATTTTGTCTATGATCTTCTAAGCAACCCCCTCCCCCTGTCTATCTTCTAAGCTCCACTAATTCCATTTCCACCCACGCCTGTCTTTCTATGCTTGATAATTTAGTTTTTAGTACATATAATGTCCTGATGAAGAGAACATCGTTCTCGAAACATGTCGACTTTTTAAATAAAGATTATTGTTGTAAAAACAAAGTGTTTTAATAATTTTATACTTGAAAGTTGATGAAAAGTATAAAACATATTTTCATTCAAACGTATAAAGGATAAATCTGCTTTTCTGTATACTGGGAAAACCATAATTTTGAAATCAATTTTACGTAATTGGTAAATAATGGAAAAAAAATGTAATTTTACAGCTAATATTATAACTTCGGGGTCTAACTTTCGGCGGAGCAACTGTCGAGTCAGCGGTACCTACCTATCCATTGTATCCATCACTGTTTATGATAAATAATTTATTTATTTATTCTTAGAATATTTACATTATAAAGGTATAGTATATTGTCCTCCACACTAGGAGTTCACCTGTATTGTAGAGGACATTTTTCAGTTGTAAATTATAAATTATAAAATGTAAGTAGTAAAACAAAAACAAACAGTGGTCTTAGTTAATATAAAGAAGAAACAATAAAAATCAAAATATACAGAAACAATAAAATTAAAATATAAAATCGACTTCTATACGACAAAATTATAAATTAAAAGTTAAAAGGATTGTAGCCAGTTCCATATGTTTTTTTTTTGTATTCAATAATATTAGTTGTTTTATATTGTGTTGGAAGTGAATTGTATAGTTTAATAGCCTGGTATCTGTAGTGTTTTTGTCCAAAGGATGTGTTTGTTTTTGGTATTTGTAGTTGGTGTGCATGTCTTATTCTGGTATTGCGAGAATTTTGTGAAGCGTTAAATGTGTTAAAGTTCTTGTAAAGGAAAGTTAGTATTTGTTTGAAATATTATTTTTTAATTTTCAGCACTGTGAATTTTTCGAATATTATTGAAGTGGGTGTTAGTATTGGTAATTTAAGTATTACTTTTATTAGGGTTTTCTGGGCTTTAAACAGTGTATTAATGTGTTTTTTACTGGCCCCAGGCAATAATGCCGTATTCCATTAAGGATTGTGCTAGTGCGAGGTATATATTTTTTATATCATATAGATATGTTTAGAATATTTCTCACGTTTTTAAAGAAGTAAATCAATAATGTTATTTGAAAACTGTTTATACCATAGGTTTCCAGGCACAGTTTACAAATCCCTTAAATTAGGCTGGCATCTGTAAATGACATGGATCCAGGTTTATTGAAGCATGTAGATCCCTGTTTGCAGTGAGATGGGAGAAGGGAGATGCACATTGCACAAATGAGTCCGCAAACCGATCTTTGACAGGATTCCTGTAATGGGAATTGTGAGATCCCGCATGATACATACCCATTCCCATCATTGTCAATTAACCTCACCGTACCTTACCTGATGTCAGGGCCGTATTTAGTCCAAGGAAACCTAGATATCTGCCTAGGGCGGCAAACTCTAAAAGTTCTAAGCCTACGGCCTTACTAAAAAAAACACATCACGGTTGGTAAACGGTGTTTTTGTAATATCGTGCAATTTAAGATTCGAAATCAAATATTTAATTTAAAAAATTCCCACATTTTAAAAAATCTACAAATTCGAACGGGCAACACCCTAGATTTTTTAGCGCACGCCGCGATTAAGAAGTAGCACTTGAATGTAAAAATGGATTATTATAAGCAATAATCATCAGCCTGAAATACTCATCTACATTGAAAAAATCTTCCGAGAAAAGATACTGGCCGCCAACGGAACTCGAACCCGTGTCCCTATGATTGCCGGTCAGGAGCTCTACCACTGAGCTATGGCGGCTTATCCGCCAAATAATTCAATATATACCAGTGCTTCATTCAACAATTACTGCTTATTACATTTTTTCTAAAAAATCTTGTCTTAATAACGTTAGTTTATCAATTAAAAGTAAAAGTGGAATTAAAAGCAAACTTCAAAAAAAAAATTGTGTGAACGAAAAGTGACAGTTTTCTTACAAATTCAGTAAATAAAAGGATAGTGTTTTTTTTTAAATCTTGTTTTTTATTTTCTCTTCATTTTTATTATAAACTAGTAAACCCGGCAACTCGTTTCTGTGGCTAATGAAACCTTTATAACTAATGCCATCTGTTAAATCAAATCTACACTGCCCGTTTTTCAGCCCGCTGCCCGCTGCCACTTGGCCAGATATATTATGTATTTCAACCAATTTACACAAAATCTTGACGAATTATATACCTAAAAACCTTCCTCATGAATCACTCTATCTATTGGTGATAACCGCATGAAAATCCATTGCGTAGATTAAAAGATCAAAGCGCACATACATCGTGAGCGACTTCATTGTATACTTAGTAAAGTAAAGTAAAATTAAAAATGTCGGTGGTAAGCTTTATTTCAAATTTTTTCGTGTTTGAAGCTTAAAATATGACAATTTTTAAACGCTGAAATAAATTTCAAAACACAAAATTTTGAAAAAATAGGGATGAGGGGTTGGTGAATGTTGGTTGATGATTAGTTGAGGAATCTGGGGTCAATGTGTCCAGGAGTGACGGACGTATTAATCCATTCCTACCACTGAGTGCAAGTCGATGGGTCGAGATAGTGCTGCTGAAGAGGTCTACGTTAGATCTCCCTCAACTAGTCTCTCCCAATCCGGTCCGCCACGCAATAGGTGGGCAAACGCAACTGCCGCCAAGACCTAGATTAATCTCACCCCATGAACTCGGGCACCTTTGCTAAGTCACCAAACATAGCGAACCACTTGGGGTGACCTATGTCATAGGTGTTAGTTATCCAATAATATTGTTTTCCAGGGCAGGGGTACCCATACTTACCTACCAAATTGTTTCTATTTAAGGCCCGACACAATTTTTGGAACAGAGGGTTCGGAAATATTTTACTACTCATGGTAGTTCAAGGCCTAAGTACGGTCCTGCCTGACCTCATAGAGCGATGAACCATAACAGCTGTGTTGATGAAAGGATCTTTGAGGAACGACTGTTCCGATGACATAATATTATGTGCTCCTCGAATCTGCATTTCAAACTCCATCTCTCGGGAAAATCTAATATTATCTTTGCCCAATTAACCGCCAAATAAATCCACCGTCTATAAAATGGTGACACCTAGCTCTTCTCTAGTCATCCAACAACGCATAAGCAACATTTTTATTTGAATGTTTATTTTACTTTATTTGGGAAACAAACAGTTCTAAAACAAATCGGTTATGAAATAGGTAAAAAAATAGTTGGCACATACGGCGTTGACAAGTAAGTGTTGAATTGAAGTATTGGAGAAGGCAAACTATAGTTGGAATAAGTAGTATGTATATAAAATATTAAAGTTTAATTATTTTATATTGTTACACCGATTGTTTTTATAACATACATAGTTTAATTTTGCCTTACCTAAGTGCTTTAATTTTAAATTTTTCCTTTTTATCTGAATTCCACTATCCATATTAATGTTTTTCTTTTGATATACTTTCATCAAAAAATATTACTGGAATTCCTTATTTGAAGATCTATTAGTGGTTAGATTCTCGGAAGGTAGACGAGGAACGTATTCGCATATTTATTATGACGCTTATGCCGACTCCGTTGTCTCTTTCATATATTTAGACCTTTGATTATATAATGTCTAGATAGAGTGTTGCGCTGTAATTCCGGCAAAAACGACAGGCCAGATTTGAAATACTAGTGTGTGTATGCGTAACTTCTATAGTTTTGCAAGCGCTCTACGTCGTTGAGTGATACCAGCTCCCATAAAAGTGGGTAAAAATATGTTTCGATTTTGCGGAACCTATAATTCTTTTAATTTTGAATTCATTTACGTAAGATAGTTTTCTACATATCTTATAGATATTATAAAGGCGAATGTTTGTATGGATGTTTGTTACTCTTTCACTAAAAAAAACTGAATGGATTTTTAAAATTCTTTCACTGATAGAAAGCTACATTATTTGCGAGTAAAATACGCTATAGATATATATTGGTAAGCTCTGGCGTTATGAATAAGCTGAGCGTAATGAAATAATTTATCATTCGTTTACTGTCCGTAAGTAATTGTTTGACGTGGGCTGTCATTGGGCTGGATTTTGTTATTTGTTTTCGTTAATATGGAGATTTCTTTGAAAACGAAAATTCAAATATGAGTATTATTATATGAATATTTAGTTTACAAATATAAAATAGGTAGGTAGTAATCTACATTTTACAGAGGGAGAGGGGGGGGGTGAGTATGCGAGCGAAGCCGGGGGCAAAAGCTAGTAATGATATAAATGAAAAGAAAAGCATTGTTAAAAGAGATTTATTTTTATTTGATTATTTTTATTTGAGGTTTTATTTAGTTATATAATAAAGACAAAATACATTTAAAAAAATTAAGTTAAACAGTTGTTTTGATCAGAGCAAATAACAGTTGTTTTAGCTGGTTGCCAGGTTTTTTTAATATTTCTATCCACTTTCTTCGTAATATAGGATAATTAGGTATTCTGTAAAATATGTATGAATAAAATTAAAAGTTTACTTGATACTTCACTTAACAAACCTGTCACATTTTTTGTAATTTTAATAGATAAATTTCGTATTCATAACTTTTTTAAATATAGTGTCAACGCGAAAAATTTACAAACACTTGAACATAAAGGCAAACTTTCACATTTACAATATTATTATATATAGTGTACTTTTGAGTAATTATTAAAAACCTATTTTAAAATTAACAACGCACTCATGGGAAAATTTAATTTGAAGATCAGGCAACCCTGTAAACATGGCGTCAAATAGCTTTGTCCTAAGACCAAACTGTCAGACCAAATTACACTATTAAACTGAATTGTTTCTTCGACTAAATGGTTATTTAAAGGTAACTAACCGATTATAGGTAACATTTTTAGTTGTTTTCAATCGTCCTTTGTAATTCTTTCACACTGTTATAGCGCAAATCATCATTTTCAAATGACACACAACACGTGTTTACCGCACAACGATAGTGTCACCACTGAGCGGACAGGACGAGCTTATCAGTGAACAGTTCAGTGATATTTTTTTGGCGTTTCGTCGCTCAAGCGCTCTATCTAGACATTATATAACCAAAGATTTAGACGTACGTTTCCTAACTCTAATAGTTGCTGTACCTGTAAACAAAACAGACAGATGGACAAATTAGACAAAATACGCGGCGTCCGTTATATATGTACTTCCTGTTTCCGGTTGAGAAACAGGAAGTAAGTAAGACTGGCGCTTCAGAAGCATCCAATTTTCTGGGTGTCCGCCTGATCTTGTCTAAAACCATGCTCCAGTGCTCTAACCCCTCGGGCGGAAAATCCAGCCTTTAGTAATACGTTTCAAGTTAAATTTTTAACTATCTGAAAAAAAACGCATTAAAAAGTCTTTCTTCGAGTTTTTTACGCTCCGGTGATAAATTGTGTTTTTAGGGGTTCCGCGGCTTTTCATCCTGCGACAAAATATCCCCGATAAAATATCCTACAAAATATCCTACGGAGAAAACATCCCCAACAAATATCTAAGTACTAACAACTAATCTAACCTATTTTTGTTGTTAGTTTTTGGTGTGTTATGCCGTGTAGCGCTACCTCCTTCTATATGTGATCATCGTCTCACATCGTCGGATCTATCGGATCTGCCCTGATGATGGACACTGCAACGCTGTCCAAAATGTCGGCTATAGAAGGAGGTAGCGCAACACGGCAGAACACCCCAAAAACTAATAACAAAAATGCTTTTGGCTGTGAAAATCTAAAAACTTATCTAATCTAACCTAACTAAAAATGTGACAAAAACAATGCAGTCATCCTGTGAAGACAATAAATTGTTGTTATCTATATTATTTTAGTCCCATTTTAGTGTGAACAATAATAATTTATATTGTCTTTAGAGAATTTCTGTGTTATTTACTCCAGGAATTTTTTCAATGGGATTTTTGGCTTTGTCTTCTGATGGTAAAGGTAATCAGTACTTTATTACCGCGGACGTTAGTTTATTTATGGAACACAAAAATTTATTGAGAAAGTAATGGAAAACTGTTACTCAATGAATCAAGAATTATATCTACCTACGTAGAGTTTCACAATAAGGAACTCAGGTGAAAAATATTACGACTTTAAAAAAATATGTTCATATCAATAAACGCTGAATTCTAAATATATAAATTTTATTTAATAATATCAAATGTACAGTTTTAAAAAAAAATTAAAACGTGCATTTTTAATAGTGTCCTTGAAACACGCCGTCAAGTCGGTATTACTAAAATGTTTAGTGGTGACGTCACTGATCACCGTTAAGTCATTGTACGGGAATGTAGGTATGACACAAGCCATCGTATTAACAACATTTCATCTTATTCGTTTATTTATAGAGATTTAGTTGTTGTGTTTACTGAAACATTATTTGAGCCTAAATAATTCAGTTTAAAAAATAAAGGTATCTCTATTATTGAAAATATTCAAAAACTACTGTCCAAAAAAAAAGTTATTCTACTTCTAGGGAGATTCCTTAGAACTCCGAATTTCAAAATGGCGGCGAGTCGAACAGCTGATTGCGCAATCATATAGTAGATGACGTGATTGATGAAGTCACACGACCCACCATATAGGATACGGTGGTTTTCGGTGGATCTTGAAAAATTAAAACTTTGACAATTATTTTAACTATTAAGACTAACTCTAAAAATAAAATAAAATATGCAGTTATTTAAAATAGAAGGTTATTATTCACTAAAAAAAAAATCAAAAATTGGACTGGAGTTCCCTATAATCAGATCCTCGGGTAAAGGGTGGTTCATATAACCTTCCCATGGTTTGGGTAAAAATGTAGCCGTTTGGACACGATTTGAATATGTGAGCGGTTTTTATTATTACCGTGACGATCCACGATTATGGTACCGTGACGGCATAAAAAAGGAAATACACGTACTTTCCTTATCGCTATAATGCTGCAGCTCTTTCTTACACATTAAATTATGGCAGAAAAAAGATGAGACACCATTGACATATGTATATTAATAGACCTGCCCTAAGTGATAAAAGCGTATTATTTCCCCCTCCCCATACCGGTTCCATTGGAACCGTCTGAGATCGAGTATGGCTTCGCGTGAATCCAATCAATGTGACGTCATCATTCTTCTGCAAGCCAGCGTCGAGCACTCATCGGTGCATTTTACGAAATAAAATGGATAAAATTGTGGCTTGTGTTTTGATAACGTGTAAAAATAGGAGTGAAAAAGAGAATAAACCCAAAAGTCGTATTACATTCCATAGGCAAGCGTTATTTTACTTTATTTTAGGCTACTTATACCACATAATATGATCGTTTTTGTTACATATGCGCGTCGCTGTTTACTGGGGTAAGTAAATTATGAAACATTTGTAAAAGTGTCTTAACCAAATACGGCAACAAAATATTGGACACAGAAAATAGGCGAACTTTTCTTTGCCGTATTTGGACTTCGCAAATTTGTTCATTACGTGGCGAGCAATTCGCGCTCCCATGTAAAAAGGTCTATTCATTCAAAAGCAGAGTTTACTTTTAAGAAGTATATGGTGATATTATAATGCGAGATGCCTATATACTGTCAGATTGAGTTTTGACGAATCACATATCACCAAGGCCATCTTCCCGCTCTTCGTCCCACTGTAGTTGGTTTCTACCCCTCACCTTTCTGTTCTGGTCTAGCAATATTCGTATGTGTATGTGAGACACAATATACGCATGTCTATTTACTCCAAAGCACTCCTTTTTTTACTTTGGAGGAAACAGGTTATTTATAAAATATTCAGTGACGGGAATTGGTTTTCATTTTCTTTATACATGTGAAGGAGATGTATGATGTTTTCTTTGGGGGTGCAGACATACGTACATTTGTCTTATTTTTGACTGTTGTTATTTATTATGTAAGAAAAAGCTGCAGCATTATACGTTTAAGAACAAACCAAAACCATTGACGTTTGACGTTTTTGAATTTTTGGAATCCACTCGCACTTCAATATTATCCTTGTAACTATATTCTATACTTCAAAATTATGGTCACGGATAGTTATATTGTAGGGGTCTACGGAGACGTCACAGTGCGATGTGTGAGGGAGATGACAGAAAGTTGTTTCTTTTTTTCCTTTGGAGGAAACAGACCTACGTGTACCTCACATTTTGAAAGAGCTGCACCAATTATTAGTGTGATAAGGAACGTACATTTATTGCCTTTTTTTATGCCGTCACGGTACCGTAATCGTAGATCATCACGGCAATAATAAAAGCGCTCAATGATGTGCCTCAAACGGACACTCACACACTTGCGTGTTGGGTGACACGGCCTTTGCAAAATTATCATCGGGAAAGGATTTTAAAATGATAAAACTACTCTATATTTTAGCGCTGACCCGTGAAAAATCGCTGCATATTAAAATTGTAGGATTTTTAAACTGAAATTTTCTGCAAAGAACACATCAGAAGAAGTACAATTATTTTTGCTGCAAAGTCCTTTAACAATTTGGGAATCAGGTATGGGTACCGCTGCTCCGCGAACTATTTATTGGATAACCAACAGCTGAAGGTTATACCACAAATGGTTCGGTACATTTGGAGACTTAGCAGGGATGTCTAAGTTCATGGGGTGAGGTTTGACTAGGACTTGGCGGCGGAAGCGTCTGCCCACCTGCTGTCGTTTAGATTTATTAGTTTTATTTATTTATTTACTTTTCAGGTTCTCCATAAATCAGTTATACACCAAATTATTGCGGAGAACATTACAAAATTTAAGTGAAAAAAATTCCAAGGGGGCAGTTTCACTATGTTGAGACGCATGTCAAAAGATAGTGTTACTGAACTCTCTATAGGTAACATTGAAGATGTCGATGCTCAATACAGAATCGTTAAGCAGTTGAATTTAATGGCGCATTTTGAAAGGAAGAAGTTCTCGCTTTCGGAGCATAAAAAAGTGCGTGGGATCTCCCACGAGTATACGCGTTAGGGACATATAGGTTAATCTTCTTCAACGTAGGTGGATTCAGTACAGTACCGGAGATCAGCTTAAAAAATATTTTTCGGCGGGCTTCTAAGGTGTTAAGATCGAGCATTCCTGTTAAAAACAACGATGGATACAGGAATGGGTACTATGTATATTCCCTCATATACAGGTAACGCATAAACCTTTTTTGTACTCTTTCTATTTCTAGGATATGGTTTTTATTCAGAGGGAGCCCAAATAATGTAGCTGTATTCCAGGATGCTGCGGACAAGTGCTTCATATGTTCTTCGTATTGCAATTCCATTTATTAATGATCTCGCATTACGAAGAACAAATCCGAGCATTATGTTGGCGCGGGAGACAATATCGGATATGTGAAATTTGAAAGAGAGATTTACTTCAAAAATCACGCCAAGGTCTCGAATCTCGTTTTTGCGTACCTCGTTTTTTACCTTCTTCTTCAGATTAAACCTAACATTAACCTAATCAGTCGGCTAGCTTGTAACTTATGTATTTGGAATGCACTTCCAAACAACGATTTTTTAAATCAAAAATAGAAAAAGGTCACAAATGTCTACTTTTTAAATGGCATACCTAGAATATTGTATGAAATATGAGCGCTCCATGCTTTCAAATTAATTTACCTGTTCTCGCCTGTCGCTTCGCTTTGTCGCATTATTTCTTACCAAGTTTTCATAAATTCATTTACGGAGAAACCACCGTAGAAAGCGTGGCGTATTCCCGACTGCATACAGGATGTGTACATTAGGGTGGGACTTAAAAGTTAACGCATTCAAATACTGATTTCAAATAAGTACGGCGACGCAAAATACAAAGTAATAAACTCGGCTACCTTTACAAATCTGCAATTCCCGAAAATTTAATTGAAACCTTCTTGAAAAGTCCTTGGAAGAATCAAAATTATAATACACGTGTAAGAGCTGTTGAAAGAATACAAAACAAATTCTTACGTTGTCTAAATTTTAAAATGGGTATTCCAGCAATTATGTTGAACTACAATACTGTTTTAAATTATATTAATATGCTCAAATTGTCAGACAGAAGAATTTTCATTGACTTGGTATTTCTGTATATAATTCTAAATTATAAAGTCCGGTATTGCTTGAATTGATAAACTTCGGGATTCCACTACGTACTACTAGAAGTCAAAATTTATTTCAGAGCAGAAATTCTGGAACTAACTATCATATGTATTCCTCTTTGCCATGAATACTAATGAAGAGAAATAATTATACCAAGTCAGTGGACATCTTCAATGTATCTTTAAGAAAATACAAAATACTGTTACAGAAGCAGTTTAGTTATGTATAAAGAAATATATAGTATTTGTATTTTAATTGTAATTTTCAAATTTCTTATGTAAAAGCCCCGAAAAAGGGCATAAATAAATAAATAAAACGCATAGAGCACGCCTAATTACGGAGGAAATTGAAATTCACAAACAACCCATTTATATTGACCGGTCAGTGGTTGAGTGGGCATAGCGCTTGGGTCCCACCCGGGCGTCGCATGTTCGATTCCTCGGCTGGCTAAGTCCTCCATCACAACACAAGCAACATTTTCGGCTTTCTGTGGTGGTAGTAGGAGATTTTCAAACATTGTTGGGTTATTCGTAACCCGGGAATGTTTGTCTTTCTTTAAAAAAAAAAATAAAATAAAAAATAAAAAAAATAAAAAATAAAATACAAAAAAAATAAAAAAATATTAATAGAAATAACGGGGTCTACACCAAAACTAAACGTTGAAAACCATTTTAAATTATTCTGTAATACAAGCTTGGAGCTAGAAACGCGGTATCGCATCTACATAAATAAGCAGACACTTTACCGCCATCGATTAACAGCCTAAACTTATTAAAAAACGTCGTGAATTTTTTATACAATTGATAAAAAACCATGCATATGAAAACCTTTTTAATATAGAAACTGGCCAAAAATCTTTCATGGAAAGATAGATACGTAGCTTATCCTGTCAAAGAGGGTTGTTTATCAGTTGTGTACACTGTTATTAATAATAATTTCTCATCTTATTTCTGAATTTTTCCAATGTATTTTAATAGTGAATTGGTCATTAGAAGAGAAATTATGAACAAAAACATGATTGGAATCAAACGTCGCAATCACAAGCCAAACTTTTATTTTGCAGAAAAAATCCCGCACCTGGCGCATGCGCAGATGTACCAAAATGAAATGTTACCAATTCTTTTGCAGTACAGTTACAGACATTTTTTTATTTAATTAAATGAAGACAATATTAGCGAAACTCAATCGAAAATCTGGAGACAGGAAAGTCTGAAAAAAATCTGTAATCTCTACATATTATAAATTAAAGTCCTCCGACGCGTCTGTCTGTCTGTCTGTCTGTTCGCGATAAACTCAAAAACGACTGAACGGATTTTCATGCGGTTTTCACCATTAAATATAGTGATTCATGAATATGTCAAGGTTTTGTGTAAATTGGTTGAAATAAATAATATTTAAAGGAGAATGGCAAGCGGGCGTTGTGGATTTGATTTGTGTGCAAATTAAAAGATGGCGGTGGTTATAAAGGTTGGATAACCATACAGTAGATGGCGTTGCGTTTAGTTAGCTACAGCAACGCGTGACCGGGTCAGCTAGTGTGTAATTGAACACCGTTTAATTAAAACATCAATTTTTTTTTTTTTTTTTTTATTTAAAAAGAAAGACAAACATTCCCGGGTTACGAATAACCCAACAATGTTTGAAAATCTCCTACTACCACCACAGAAAGCCGAACATGTTGCTTGTGTTGTGATGGAGGACTTAGCCAGCGGAGGAATCGAAAACGCGACGCTCGGGTGGGACCCAAGCGCTATGCCCACTCAACCACTGACCGGTCGAATTATCTTTGTATTGTGTAGATTACACCTCTAAGAATGTTATGTTTAGTTAACACAACTTTTACGATCCTTGAAATAAGGATATTTAAACGAATTTTCAATACATAAACAAACGAATGATTTCCAATACATAAACGAACCACCCTAAGGTTCCTAGGTACTCTCAACCCTCGGTGTGGTGGAGTACGTCGCACCTGCGGATAGACCGCCAAGATGAGGTTCTTTGAGTTATGGGAACTTGGTATAAGGCGTCACCTGGTGTTAACATCTGTAAGTATAGAGATAGGCCAAAGAGCAAAGTGCATACATCATCTAACATATGGCAATTAAGATATCAGTATATTACGTAAGCAGAAAATATTATCGTTTTATGATTGGTTCTATAAAAAGAATTATCGTAATATTATAAACTGTTTTACCTATATTTATTTACTTTTTGATATAAATTAGTTTTGAACTAGGCATTATTAAGATGAAGCCATACTAAATAATGCAAAATCATACAAAATCGTATGTTTTAGTTTTGAAAATTTGACCGCTTAGAAGTATTATAGATACTTCAATTAAATACTGCGTGTAGAACATACCTCGGTCCTTAAAAATATTTGTAATTTTTTTTAATAAGTCTTTTAATAAGCTTATAAAAAAATAAAGTATTAGGTCTATAAAAAACATTTTTTACTGAAAACTCTCCTACTTATAAACACTTTTTCGGATATGGTTTTATTGCATAATATGGCAAATTCAGTTTCTTATATAATTATTGCGAAAAAAAAATATATTTACGCCCGAACCTCACAAAATAAAATATAATATGCATTTTCGCGTTGGTATTTTTGACATCACGGCGACAATACGGCAGTCGACGAATTTGTTATATCAAAGTGAACCTTATACCGTCCACCGAAGAACGACTGGCAGCCGCCCCATTCTTCCGTCATTACTCCTCCAGACGGAGCGGAGAAACAACGTGTTAGGGTCCGCGCTGCTTGTTTTCGTGAAATGAATTTAAAAATTTCGTTTTATTACAATAAACAATGCATAAAAAAGGAATTAATGTTTTTTACATGCCTTTACGAAATCAACATGTAAAAAAAAATTCTCAAATATCTTTTCCAACCTTTCCAAAAGCTTTTTCTCAAGTATATTTAAACTCCTCCCATAAAAGGGCGTGAATTCCGATTTCGATTTTTTCCTGTACTAGTGGATCGCCTTAAGATAGCCAAAAATGTATGTATTTTTAGTGTGAGTTATATCGCCGTGAATATAGGTAATAGGCATAAAAATCGCTTTACAAACGGAGTCTAGATGTCACAATTTCTAGCGCAAAAGTGTTTTTTATTTGTTTTGTGAATAATTTTAAAAGAAAGAAAAAAATGAACGAATGAAAACTGTTACAGATAATTTTAGCCACAAATTTGTGTTTTAAAGATTGCTTTCATATATTTCTAATAATAAAACACATTTTTTGTGGTTTACGCTTATACTTTTTAAAAAGTTACTACATATCCAGAACATCCACAAAAAAATATAATAAGATAACTATGTGAATAGAGTACGTGTCTCTTTACGTACAAAACAAATAATAAACTCTTATAAACACATAATTCACTAAAAGGTCCCAAGTACACATCCACACACACTTTACACAACACGAAAAATTACATTCTAAGATTTCTAACTATGGTGAGCAATCCATTGGTTACAAACGGATGCAATTTATAAAATTGCTCTCCAAATAACATCAAAAATGAAAAAAAACGTGGGTAGATTTAAAAATTTAAATGGTGCCACAAATAGGTAAGTGTGTGGTTTGTTGAAGAAAATAAAAAATGTAATTAAATAATTAAATGAAGAAAATATTAGCAAAACTCAATTGAAAATCTGGAAACCGAAAAATCAGAAAAGTTATTGGCACCTCTGGGACTCGAACCCAGTACCTTCCAGTCCCAGAGGTATAAAGATATTCTTTATTATTAAACGTTAGATTATTATTAAACGTTAGTTTACCAATTAAAAATAATAATTAATATTTGACAAGTTAAAGTATTTCAGCAGAAAATGCAGACATAATTAGTCTCGACGCCACCTAGCGGGAGATTTAGTATTTAACAATACCTCTCTTACAAAAATAAAGTTGGTTGTTTTCAGTTGGAAAAATGTAATAATAAGTAATTGTCGAATGAAACACTAGTATATATTGAATTATTTGGCGGGTATTAGATAAGCCGCCATAGCTCAGTGGGACACGGGTTCAATTCCCGTTGGCGGCCAGTATCTTTTCTCGGAAGATTTTTTCAATATAGATGAGTGTTTCAGGCTGATAATTATTGATTATAATATTTGTTATAAAGATATTCATTTAGGGAGGGGGGGGGGGCTTCCCATTCCCGTCCAACTATGGTTGTAATTAGTGTAAGTAAGCCCTGATTAAATAATTGTTTATTCATCATGTTCGTTTTTAAATATTAAAAATGGTTTTACAAAGTCTTATACGTTTTTATATTTTCACCTTAAAAGCATTTTCATTATTTGTTTTTGGGGTGTTATGCCATGTTGCGCTACCTCCTTCTTTAGCCAACGTTTCGGACAGCGTTGCAGTGTCCATCATCAGGGTAGATCTGTCGGATCTGCCCTAATGATGGACACTGCAACGCTGTCCGAAATGTTGGCTAAAGAAGGAGGTAGCGCAACACGGCATAACACCTTAAAAACGAATAACGAAAAATAAGTAAGTTTTTATTATTTTGAAATGAAACTTTACTTTCGCACGACGGGTTTCGAACCAGCGACCTCTGGATTCGTAACCAAGCATCATAAACATTCCGCCACGGAGTAAAACGTGTGCGAAATGTAAGTCAAAATAAAAGGAAGAACTATTTTGCATACCAAATCAAATCTATCACAACTTCTGACAAACACTACCAAAGACGGTCTGATATAGAAAGCTAGTACATACATATAACGAAACGCTGGTTGACAAAATATCATTCCTCACAAATAATGTCATTCCTATGTTTATTGCGGCGGTCCTAAACCAAATACAAAACAAAACTTCAATACGAAAAGTAACTGAGGAGATATTTATATTGGCTTGTGGGATAGAGAAATACCCGGGGATACACGGGATCCTCGAAACAGGAATAATGGAGTTAATAAAAAGTTCCCCTACACTTAATAAAATTCCCTACCAGCGGCGGTAGGCCAGGCGAAGGAACAGACCCTATGTATGCTAGGTATGTATCTACTTGTATAAACTAAATTTTTCACATCCCGGAACTAATTCTCAAACATTTTTGATTCAAAACCGTTTCTTTTAAACCATTTTTGAAGTAAAACTTCTTTACACACGCTCGAGACTTGGGGGTAAACTGGTGAATGCGCTGCAAAAAGTGGTGATTGTTACGAAAAATTACATGCGAACGGTAATCAATGCGAACGGTGATCAAGGTCATTAAAAAAAAGAAACGGAGCATGTGCAAATTTTGCCCGGTGAAAAAAATACGCATGAGTGTGTACTACTGTGCGAAATGCAAGTTTACTAAATGCAAGTTTAATGCAAGTTTACTGTGCGAAATGATGTTTATCTTGAAGACAATGGAGTAGACACGTAAGGGTCCTTGCATAATCGATCGATAAGGATTGATAGGATAACTTTTGGTAACTTCTCATCGTTCTCTAGGTCAACTGCAGATTGCGAACGTACAAACAACAGGTGAACATATTTATATTATGAATACGCAGTCATTGTGAACTGTTACTTACTCGTTAGCGATCTACAATCATGCTAGGGAATGATGAGAAGTTATTCTATCAATCCTTATCGATCGCCCATGATAGGACTCTAGGATTAGCACGGTCGATCGATGTACGTTTTATCTATAATGTCGGTAACTTTTCACCGCTCCCAAACATGACTGCAGGCCGCTAATGAAAAAACAACAGTTCACAATGACAAAGTTCCTGATTTTTGTTGATAATCTGTTGTGTGATGGGAATGATATCAAGTTACCGACACTATTGATAAATCCTTTACCGATCAACCGAGTTAGTTACCCAGGGAGTCTATCAGAGTGAAATCGTTAACTTTACAATATCGGATCGATAGACGTAAATTTGACAAATTTATATCGATATCCCGAGCACGGTTTCACAGCCGAACAGATATTGACAGGAAATAATAATCAATCGATAAACGCTGGCAACACTATCTATGGATATCTATATATCTATCTATGGATTACAATCACGAACAAATAGACAATATCGAATTGAAATACTAACTTTAATATACATTGGCAACTCGCATGCACTTTTTGACACTAAACACTGGAGTTAATTAGTTAATGAGGTATTTAGTCATATTTGAACTACTTTCGTTTCTCGAAGATCAAAAATATTGTAAGTTTATCGATTTCACTGTGCTCGACCGCCGCGCCATGGTCTATCATAGTGAAATCGATAAGAACGGTAAAAACGTCGTGTTTAAGAGCTTGGTTAGTTCAATCTATTCATTAAATAAGCCAGTAATTTTTCATAACGATCGACAATAAATAAAAAAATGTGTATATTTAAAGTTAACCAAAACCTATCTGATACTATGGAGACCGCGCAAAAAATTTATCAATCGTTGTTCGGAATATCTGTTAACAATAATCGTTGACCATGCTCGCAAATATTGATAACTGACCCATAGATTTAGCAGATTTGGTTAATATCGTATTGATAGAAAGTTTTGTCGTTCGTACTTGCTAGATCTCCTGCTGGTGCAATTTTTTTTTTTTTTTATAACAGATAATTCAGTTTTTGGGCGTTTACTAAAAACAGTTTCAGATGAACTTTTGGAAGCTGTTTTTTTTGCGTTTTTCAGTGGCACAGCGGCAGCGTGTATGTTTACTATTCTCCTCGGCGACATGATTCGGGCGGAATTTAATACTGAGAATGTGTACGGTTTGCCGTGGTGGGATGAACCTTTATTATCGCCAAGGTGGGTGTCTTCTATACAGTAACGCCTCGACAGTTAAACTGACACAAAGATAAATAAAAAAATTGTATTCATATATACATACATGGAGATCCGTGAGTTTTCGGTGAGCTAGAGTGCTAAGATTTAAAAATACGATATTATTGATGTTGTTGTAGCTGAAAATGAATTTGTGTTTTCAAAACTTCAATTTTTTGTATGAAGATCTTTCATTTTGTAGATGCGGCGCATCCCTGTCCTGAAAATCATTGTCGGGTGCACCGATTCATTGTTACCCGGATGATAGTACAGTCCATGATAGCTTTTTGTTTGAGAAACCCCCAAAGGACGCACAAACTCCAATGGCAATGGCTCGGATGGCTTTGAAGCAAAGAATGGACGGTTACCTTTGCTTGTTTTTTTACTTATTCTGTGATTTTTTTAAAATAATTGTAGTTAGTAGTTGTTTCAGTGCAGTGGGCCTGCAGTTATATAGTATAATCTTTATTTAAAATTTCTTTGACCGTGTGAAGCATGTGTTATCAGTGTATTAGTGTGTTATTTTTGTGGAGGCCTGGTTTTAACTTCTGTTTGAAGTTGCATTGGAATCTCGAATTTATGTTGGAAGAAGTATAGTAGTACCTACAGATTTGGCAAAAAGTTGTCATATTTTCATAACGTGTTTCGAAAATTTCATTTGAGTTTGTGTAGAAAGGAAATGGATGTTGAGTTTAATCGTTATCTATTATGTCTGTTGCTATGTTCGTTGCACTTCCCCAAGCTAGTATGCCATATGTGATAATGGATTGACAAAATGCAAAAAATGTGGTCTGTCGTATACTCTGACATACATTTGAAGTATTTAGCTTTACCAATCTAGTTCTTTTTTCGAGGTGGTGCTGTATGTGGTTATGGCACAGGCATATCTACGCCAGGTGGGACCATCATATCACACATTCCATATTGCTGAATTCTCCGAAACCCGAACGAGGACGAATTTCATTCGAGTTTTTCGTTATATTTTTGGCCGAAAATATTACCTACCTACCTATTTTTAGGTGATATTATCCGGGGAGATATCACTATTACATTTCAGAACTCGAGGAAAACTAAACGGTATTTTAAATTTCAACATTTCGATCCCAGCAAATGTTTTTCTCAAGTAACAATATTCCAAATATCAATTTCAATTTGAGAGGCAGGCAGCCGCCCCGGGAATTATTTTTATTTATTTATTAAACGCCCGTAGAGCTTTTACAGACATTTATATAAACTGACTAACTAACCATCACGCCGTTTCCCGCATGGGTAGGCAGATAGGACGGAACACCAAACAACTCGGTCTTGACACACAATTCTTGACTCGTTCATATTCACACATGCTCTTCTATTATTCTGACTCTTGACATGGCCCGACTCAAGTATCTGACTGGTAGTAACATGTCTTTCTCTGGCGTCCCCGATTACTTTTGCTATTCACGTGTGCGTCATATATTCTCCTTACAATCCTTTCCTCATTCATTCGCTCTACATGCCCAAACCATCTAAACGTCAATTTCTTAATCTTACTCATTAAGCTTATATCCGTCTTGCATTCTTCATTTATTATAGATATGTATATATGTCTATATATGTTATATGTTATATATGTCTAACGTTAACAAACATTATTATTTACTTAAATATCAATTCATACATACTCGTACTTAAACATAACGTACATTAAATGCTTATCATTTTACAAGCATAATACATATATTAATATATAATATATATTTTTTTCAGACTTAGAAATACTATCACATTAAAAATATTAAAAGAAATTTACTTTGCACTTGCGCACTCGGTATTACAATATGGAATCAAAGCTTGGGGGGGTGCATATAAATCATCCCTTCTCCCACTTGAAACAATTCAAAAAATTCTTATAAAAATTATCCTAAAAAAACCGTATTACTACCCAACAATAAACGTATTCCAAGAATTCCCTGTTCCCCCACTTACAAAAATTTACGAAAAAATAGCACTACTTCAGCTACACAAAGATATATTTAAAAAAAATATTACCCCACTGCTAAATATTAGCATAAGGAATACTTCTATTGGTGGACTAACTATACCACCCATACGAACCACAACAGCACAGAATCACTATGTATATAAAGGAATAAAATTATTTAATCAATTACTCGCCGATATGCGAACAGAAAAAAATTACGACAAATATAAAAAAAAATTAAATCATATTTTGGTAGTCCCACCATATAATTTTAACTTTTATTAGATATGTTTTTGACTGTTTGTTATTCCAAAGGTCTTATGTACATCCTATATATATTTTGTTTAATTACCCTTATAATCTGTAAAAAATATGTTATTAAGTCTAAATCTATTCATTAGTTAAGTTCTTAAGTTTGTTATAAGGATTTGAAAAAAAAAAAAGGTTATTATCAAGTTGTCCTCTCCTAAACACAAGCACTAGCTTTATTAGGAGAGTATATAAAATATGTAATATTAGAATGAAATAAACTTATTGTAAAAAATTTACTCAATAAAAAATAAAAAAATAAAATAAAAAAAATACATAAACATATCGGTTATTTTCACAAATATTTTTTTTTCTTTGACGCAGGACGGAGAGGTTTTGAAAACATCTAAAACTTCTGTAAATGTATTGGCTGATCGGTGAAATCGCACTGGCGGTGAATGATATGCATAGTTAGTGTTGTGGTTACAGTTGAAAATATGGTCGAGTCGATTGAACTCAACAGGGAGACGGATATTTATAAAACTTAACCTTTAAGGGCAGTTTAATTTTAAAAGTATATGAATATCATTAATAGTTTACCGGGTAGTAAATTGTGGTAGCGTTAGATTAGTCATTAAAGTATTGTAGCAGATATCAATTACAGGTTGTCTCAATTTGTATTGAACATATCTAAGAAACTTTATTTGTACTTTTTCCAAGCGGTGACATAAATAGGAGACCATACAAGACATGCATATTCTAGCTGCGATCTCACAAGATAACAGTAAAGCAGTTTCTACGACTCAACGTTATAAAAGTTCTTGTGTTACGTAGTACAGAACCTTAAATTTGCGTGGCCTTATTGGAAATCGTTTTGAAAAATAACACCAAGGTCGTTGATGAATGGTACCAGTAGAATTTAATTATTATTAATTTAATGCAATCTAGAAATTAGATACTGTGAACGATTAAAACACATGTGGAAATATTTTTTCACGTTTAGAAATAATTTATTTTAATTAAATGAAGACGTTAGCGAAACTCACTCGAAAATCTGAAAACAGAAAAATCATAAAATAATACCGAACCCAGGACCTGCGCCTTGCCGGGCGGAGCTCTACCAACTGAGCTAATGTGTCCCTCTATTTACTCCCTGAATCTCAAATTACCAATACTTTAATAAAAAAAATTGCTCTCTATTGAAGAACCGTTATAAAATTAAATAAAAGAATAATGCTATTCGTCAAAGCCTTCGTATATACATAAATTGCAGTATTTTCTTTCCCGAATCCCTTTGCATTATTCCTGCAGCTCGGATAATCGGATATTCACTGCTCCCATTTCAATTTCCTTTGAGAGAAGCTCGGTGGTCTGGACCTAAATCATAGATCAGATCTATGCCAGCCTCCTTACTGCAGCCTCCGCGTGCAATCCTGCGCAAGACAATACCCGTATCTAGCTGCTATAGTGTTCTAGGAGTCAGTGGTGGGTCGTGGTCATTTTCGATGATAGTTGATACCGAAATTAAAAAAAAAAAATCAACAATTTCTTAAAAATCTCTTGGTTTTTTTTAACGTTAGCTCCACACAGGAGGCCAGAGGAAAATATTTTCCCTTAGAACCTACGTCATCCTTGTGGATGCTGTGTGGAAGATCTTTTTAGGAAAATGAAGGAGAGGAAGTTCTGGGAAGGAAAAGGGTAGGAGGTGTGGTTAGGAATCTGAGGTTTTGTCCAGGAGTGACGGAGGTATGTATCCATCTCTCTCAATTTAAAAAAAATAAATTATATGATTACCGCACAAGAGTCCCAACTGCTCCCGTCTGTAGCCAGTGAGACTATGACATCCCCAACTGGGGTATTTTGTGAGACGAAGGGTAGTGGGGAGGGGAAGGATATAGGGAAGAGGAAGGTGGAGAAGGACCTGGCTATTCAGATCTGGTCACCAAACACGGCTTATGCCATTTCAAGCAACGTTTCAATTCTGAATGGTGGTCTTACACCAGGACGATACAGGGAGTATCGTCCACTCTGGAACGTGCCGCAAATATAATATATATTATTTTAAATGAATAAATTGTGAAATAACACAAATTAATCAAATAAAACTTATTTGCCATGCCGGGAATCGATCCCGCGACCTTCGGTGTGCGAGTCAAGCGTCTTACCGCTGCGCTACGCCGGTCAGTGCAAGGCAATTTTCCGAGAGAGTATGGCTGGAAAAGTCAAAGGAACTCCCTCAACCATTATCTCCCGATCCGACTTGCCATGCAGTTGGTGGGCAGAGGCATCCGCCGCCAAGATTCGGACAAACCTCACCCCATGAACATGAAATATACATGTAACATACGAGTAAATCGTGTTACACCTTTTTAAAGCAATTATCGTGTTAAAAAGAGTGAGAAACGTATGTAAATCACAATTTAACATATTTTTTTGATAAAGAACCAAAAAATATATAAATATAGCAAATAATAGATATGAAAGAGAACAGAAATAAGACGTAGAGCTAAAATAAAAAGAGAGAAAAAAGAAAATATTGAAAATCCGAAAGGGAAATATGACGAATTCGGAGGTTGCTCTTGATTCCGCTTCTATGAACGGATATTTAAGCAGGCTGATTTACGATTGGTATATGCTCGCTGATACGTGGTCAAATCTAAGCGAGATAATTCAACCGCTTAAAATGGAACCGGTCGGCGTTTTGTTCATACAAACGTATTCCACAATTTCCTCTCTAGATTTTGACAGTACTGCAAATATATACATTTTTTTATTTATCTTAAAAAATGGAACATATTATGATATTTTCGTTGTTAGTTTTTGGGGTGTTATGCCGTGTTGCGTGACCTCCTACTAAATCTGAAAACTTATCATATTATAATATTACTTATCTTCCATTAAAAGCATTTGCTTGTGGATGGAAGAAGAGTTTACATTTCACATAGTACAGTCACGTGTGATACATATATAGGTAGGTAGGTGCAGTTAATATATAGTTAATATACAGAAATCACATAATCAACACCCTTTAACTAAAAAAACACAAACATCCATGTACTCAGTAAAAGAAAAACAGGTTTATTTTTTATTGTGACATTCATGTGGAAGTAGGGGAAGCAGTTGTTTTCCCATTGATTATTTCTCTAAAATACTTTTTGATAGAATTCAACAATTGTACTTTGTTATTAATGCTTCTAATTTCTATGGTATTAAAAAAGTATTTTCCTTGGTGTGTATAATGGTGTTGGGCAAAAGAATTGTCGGCCGGATGAACTGTCGGCACGATGAACTGTCGGCTGGATGAACTGTCGCCGGATGAACTGTCGCCGGATGAATTGTCGCAGGATGAACTGTCATGGAACCAAACTAGACAATGTATTGTTTAAAAATGCAAAACGTACAGACATAGTGTAATAATATAGTACGTTAGCTCCCCACAGGAGGCCACGAAGAAAACATTTTCCCTCGGGGCCTATGTCATCCTTGGGGATGCTGTATGGATGACCTTTTTAGGGAAAGGAAGGAGAGAAAGTTCTGAGAAAGAAAAATGTATGAGGGGTAGGTAGGAATCTGGGGGTTAATGTGCCCAGGAGTGACGGATGTATGAATCTATCCCTCCCACTGCGGTACAAGACAATGGGTCGAGATAAGTAAGAGTTGGAGAGGTAAAATATCAGTCTCTCCCGATCCGTTCAACAACGCAGATCAACCAGGGCGGACGTATCCACCAACAATACTCGGCCAAACCTCAACCCATGAACTTGGGCACCCCTGCTAAGTCACCAAAATTAGCGAACCGCTTGGGGTGACCTATGGCAGATTGGTTATCATTGGAAATAACTATTGGTTATCCAATAATTGGTTCCCGGTGTGGCGTTAACCACACCCGGGCCTTTCAAATTGAATTTACAATTATCATATATGGCATCATGGCGTGGGGAACTTTATAAAAAATCAAGTGGTAATTTGGCTGGTAGCGCACAATTCAAAGAGAAGAAATATTTTAATCCATGTTTGTATTTTTGTTGTTGCCCCTGTTTGGAAGTTTACGGCACAATGCACAAACGTTCCTTAGAGAAAACCGCCACTGGATTCTAAAGGATACATGTTGGTAGGTGATGTTAGACGGTCTCTGTCCTCAGGATCTTTCCTTGAATATTATGTGTTATTTGTCTTTCAACTTTTACACATACCGAACCCGGCTTTGGGCGGGCTATAAGTTGAGTGCCTCAAAAAAACACAATTTTACATTTTTGGTTTATTGTATTGGGTTGATGGCAGGGGCGGTCTACTCCCTAGGTCAAATGGTCTTTGACCCCACGGCCACAAATTAGGACAAAACAATAATTATTCTTAAAGGCATGTAGGTACATGAAATCAACCGGCCATCAAACAATTAAAGTATGCATCAACTTATGAGAAAAATGAATATGATTGAGATTTCTTTAAATATTTTTACCGTCACACACATAAACAATAAAACAATTTTTTTTATGAAAAATGTTATGCATATAAGGTGAAACCCAATTTGAAAGACGGGTATGGGAACAGCCGCCCCGGGAACTATTTATTGGATAACCAACACCTCTGCCGCAGGTCATTCCAAGTGGTTCGCTACGTTTGATGACTTAAATAGCAGGGGTGCCCGGGCTCATGGGGTGAGGTTTTTCCGGATCTTTGCGAGGCAGAGAATCGGGAGCGACTGGTTGAGGGCAACCTTTCGACCTCTCTCGTAAGCCTCTTTCTCTTTAAGATGAAGTTATACGTGAAATACTATTTAGATTAATCTTTACGACGAATCTGCTTACAGAATGAACATCAAAAAATATGCTATGGATAAATTGATGCTTTTACTAGCTTTTCTATGTATTGGAATTACAATAAAATTATTATTTACATAACAAAAAATATAAGCGTAAACCACTAAAAAAATGTTTTTAATGACTTAACTATGAAGTAACACAACTTTTTTTTTAATACTCCTTTATGGCTAAGACTGTTTTTGAGGTTTTCTATGTTCTAACTTTTTTTCATTCTTATAAAAGTTTGCACAAAATAAATAAAAACCACTTTTTTGCTTACTTGTCTCGTGCAAATAAGACGCTCGATTTCAAATTTTGCAGGCGTGAGAATCGAAATATTTTTTAGCGTTTATATTCCTCTTAAGAACATTGCCTTGCACCGAAGTGGGAGAGATGGATTCGTACATCCGTCAATTTTGAATACACTGATCCCGAAATTCCTACTTACCCTTTATACCTGTTTCCTTCCCAGAACTTCCTCTCATTACTTTCCTAAAAAGAGCTTCTACACAGCATCCCCAAAGATGGAGTAGGCCTTGAGTGGAATTACTTTCCTCAGGGCCTCCTGTGTGGAGCTAAAATAAACCTCTACCAACTCTCCCCCGCAATACGAAGAAGGACAATAAATTAACATAAATTATCTAATGAACAAACACACACACATTTTGTTTTATTCCTGATAAGACAGTAGTTGTTCCTCGAAGCCAAAATGTTTCCGTAGTTTAAGTTCCTACAAGGCTGCATCCGGAATTGCCCGAGTCGGGAAGCCATTTTATTTATAGCTGCAATTTTGCCGCGCAGTGCTCCGAATTCAAAATGAGCAACAAATTGGCGGGAAGCTGTTGCTTCGGGCGAGGCCACAGACACGTGCTCTATGATATATGGATGGAAAATGGACGTAAACGTGAAAAATGCATGTTACTAGCCTTTTAGCATTGTAGGGTTTGTCAAGCTAACAAATCAATGTGCATTTTGAAAAATAAATTGTGGAAATTTAATAAATTGTAACTAAAAATTGTTCATTATTATAGCAACACCGATTGTAGAACAAATTATTTTTCTTTAAAATTTGAGGTTATAATAACTTTAATACGCTTTTCTTCCACAGATTTTTATTTATTTATTAGCTGACCCGGAAAATTTTGTACCGCCTCAGAATCAATAACTGTTGTGTTAACTTATTGGCTGAATTAAATTCAGTTTTTTTTTAATTAGTTAAAAATTACACAATGGAGCAATTATCGATGCGCAACAGTCCGTGTTTTGTTTTTGTCAGTATCAGAGATGGCGTTGTGTACGGATTTATATTTTGTGTGATTTTCTTAATTTTCCACTTACTTACGGGAATTGCGTTTCATTTTCTTTATAAGTGTGAGGGAGATTTATTATAATTATTGTAATTTTTCCTTTGGAGAGGTGCACACCTACGTTCACCGTTTGTCTCATTTTCCACTGTTTACATTAAGTGTGTAAGAAAGAGGGGCAGCATTATTTGTTTAAGAACAAAAGCAAAACAATCAGTGCATTGACATTTGACGTTTTTGAATTTTTGGAATTCACTCACTATTCGATATTATATTTATCACAATATTGCTGCAGCTCTTTCAAAATGGTGATAATTCGTTCCATACAAAATGTATATGAAAAAAATTATCTTCATTTTTTTTCATGAATTTTTCTGATATTTTAATAGTTATTCTGCTATTCAGGCGGAGACAAATCCAACAAATCAAAGATTATAAAAATTGGCCCAGCCGTTCTTGAGTTATAAATGGTGTAACTAACCCGACTTTCTTTTGTATAGGTATATTAAGATTATGTTTTCGCTGATTAAGAATTTTTGTGAATTGTGCCACTCTTCCGCCGAGCGCTTCATTTGTCAAACTATAAGTATCATTTAGATTTTAATCATGTATTTAATTTTTTGCTAAAATTCCTCATCGTTAAAAGCCAAAAAACTAGGTAGGAAAGCAGATTTTATTATAGTATTTAGTTACGAGCGGAAGCTGAACAATTAAACGATTTTCCAGTATTTTACGACTACACGCCGCTAAAAGTTTTATTTGAAATAATAATGCCTTTATTCTACATTCAAATGGCCCCTCCAAACTCGCTAAATTCCATTTTAGAACTCGTCCAGCAGAGTTCGTAGTTTCTGGTCAGAAAAGTTGTCTTTGGCTATTTACTGACCTAAGTGCAATTTGTCTATGCTCCGGACTCCGGAGGAACGAGGAACTTTTTTGGTTTGCCTTTGAGTGAAGCGTGGTTTTATTTATGTTTAATTCTCGACTCGCTCCCTAATCTCATTTTATGTCGACTTAACTTTCCTCTACACCAAGATTCAATCGAGGATTTGTAGTAGCAAAAAATTGAAATGCAGTTCTGCTATTCTAAGGTGCTTAAATACATTTTTCTTTGTTATAATTTCTAATTTATTTTCACTAAATATGTACTCTTTTTACATACCGCACGAGAGTCCTAACTGCTCCCGGCTATTCGGAGCCAGGGTAGGTACTACGGCATCCCCTATTGGGATATGTTGTCAGGCTGAACTTGGCTATTCAGATCTAGCATCTTCACCCTGGTGAAAGACCACCATTCAGAATCTAAACTTTGCTTGAAATGACTTTAGCCTTGTTTTGTGACTTGATCTTAATAGCGAAGCACTTTCCAACCTTCCTCTGCCCTCGTCTCTTTCTCTTCCTTACTCCCTTTAGCAAACACTTACAGAGTCGGGGCCTCATCTAGGTTTTATTTCATAGACAATACTTGTCTCTTGTCTATGAAAATCCAATTATTGTGCCCTTCAAAGCGTTGTAATCATAAATGAATTCATAATCAGCTCCCTCATATGTAGATGGTATTTAATTTATTATTTTAGGAAATAACACTTTTTGAAAGTTATGTTTTTAAATATTAAGATGAATTATTTACAAATGCAATATGAACATGAATAAATAATTTTGTGCGTATACAAACTTAATTCAACCAAGAAAGGCATACAATACAAAATTGCATGGGTGATTCCACCGTATATTGTATTTTTAATATTTTTATGCCTTCCTTTGAGTTGGTATGCGGACAAAACTCTGCATTCATTTTTTTTAATATTGCTTTTTTTTTCTTTTATATGTTCAATACTGTTATTATTCAATTAACAGTTTGTTTGTGAACAAGTTCTGCTGTGTAATTATTATTGCGAGTGACAGCTGTTTCGCCTTCTGGAGGCATTATCAAACTGTGATTAGGCCATTTATAGACGATATATTTTTACTATTTCTATACAGGTACTAATTGGTTTTATTGTTAGGTATTACCTACGCCCTTATTTATTTCCGAGTAAAATTTCGGAAATTATTAATAGTTATTACTTATTACTATTACCCCGTTTTCCCAATTACTACATTGCTTAAATTTGACTAAAGGTTGTTAAATGTGGTATTTCCAAATGTTGACTGAGGGGTTTCTTTTTCCCTGCATAATTGGGTTATCTAATAAAATTGAACTTGGCTTAAACATATGTATGAGTAGAGAGCGAATTATATTAGTTTGTACATTTATCAAATTAGCTGCCGGTTTATAATTTTTTATTGCTTTCTAACTGATATAAAGATTAAGTTTTCGGCCATAATTTTTGAAATTAAATGGGACTTCTGCATATTAAACTTAATAACAATAAATACATATTGCTTATAGTGTCCGACCGAAACAAGTTTTTACGGCCGAAACCGAAACCAAAACTGAGTTTCGGCTTCGATCTCAGGTTCGGCCGAAATCGAAACCGAAACTTTCATATTTATAAGGTCATGTTTTCGTGGAAAAAAATTGCCAATCTTTATCGGTCAGCCTTTATTTTTAAATCGTATGTCAATCATTCAGTCTCTGATATTTGAACTCAAAATAAACATAACCTCATTATCACTCATTATTTCAAATAACAAAATTACGTAGAAAACAAAATTAAATTTTTAAACCTAATTTGTTTAGGTACACTAAACAAAAAATACTCTTTCATCTTAAGAACAAAATAATTTCTTATAAAATATATGACACTATTTTTAATGAACTACGCAATAATTAAAATTAAAAAGTACCTACCTACCTACAATAACAAAATACGTTTAATGCAAGTTATACATGAAAATAAATAGAGTTTTCACACGAATCAAGTCCTGATACGACTATGAGCGCGGACGCAGGAAAATGACTATTCGTGGCTCGCAGTTCAATGCACCGAACATGTCCGATCGCAGGACGAAACCTCCCGAATTCAGTTTCGGTTTCGGCCGTAGAAACTAAGCCGAAACTCGTTTTTTGGCTGAAACTAGGCCGAAACCGAAAGTTCGGTCGGACACTAATTGCTTATGTACGAACACAAACAAATAATCAAACTTAATGTTTTAAAGCATAACTTGTAAAAGTGTTTATTCCTAAAGTAATTAAATTAAAACCATCTGTGAAACCGACGATTAAAGCATACATTGTCACAGGTGGTGACCCGACAATTCGTCCGGTGACAATTCATCCGGCGACAGTTCATCCGGCGACAGTTCATCCTGCCGACAGTTCATCCGGCCGACAGTTCATCCTGCCGACAGTTCATCCTGCCGACAGTTCATCCTGCCGACAGTTCATCCGGCCGACAATTCATCCGGTGACAATTCATCCGGCCTGATCATTTAGAAGATTTTTTCTTCAAGTAAGTATGCAAAGAGGATATACGGCCGTGCAACCAAAATCGATATACTTATATCTGAAGGCATCTTGAGTGGAAATCCGCTGTAAAAATATTTTTACTAACAATAATTTCGACTCTCCGAAGAAGCATGTGTGAATAACAAAATACGACATACTTATACGTGCAGTTGGCTTAACAAAAAAACCGTTAAGATTCCTACTTGCATACAATATAACTTTTTATCTGAAATTAACACCATCTTTTTAGGGTGAATTGATTAATTTGTTATTAGTAATTTGTTATAATTGGTTAGGTTAGGTTAGGTAAGGTTAGGTTAGGTTAGGTTAGGTTACAGCGGATTTCCACTCAAGATGCCTTCAGATATAAGTATATCGATTTTGGTTGTACGGCCGTATATCCTCTTTGCATACTTACTTGATGAAAAAATCTTCTAAATGATCAGGCCAGATGAATCGTCGCCGGATGAATTGTCGGCCGGATGAACTGTCGGCAGGATGAACTGTCGGCAGGATGAACTGTCGGCCGGATGAACTGTCATGGAACCGTCACAGGTACGTCTCGAAAATACCAATGTTATCAAGGCACATTTTTCTCCCCGATTTCCATGTTTCCAGCCAGTTTATTTGTCTACCTTTTGCGAATGTGGTCAATGCGCCTGTTGATGCATTCTATGTACAACGTCGATATATTTGGTCTGTGGCCTGCAGCGGTTCTTACTGCATCGTAAAACGGTCAGAAAAGTTCCAGTTCTGCGCTGAGGGCAAGCTAAGCATGTCCGCTGCGCCCAACCGCTCTATCCTCATAAAGTATTCACGGTGTAGACAGGGGTTAGGAGTTCGGAACCTACCATTTACCTGGCGAGTTTTAAAATAATATATAGTACATTGATACGATGTATTCTTAAGTAGGTTTATAGGTAGCGTAGAATTTCAAAACGCAAATTATATTTTTATTATTTTTTCGACACAATAGTCCCAACTTTGACAGAGCCAGTGAGACTATGGCATCCCTAATTGGGGTATTTTGTGAGATTGCAGATAGAATTATTTCATGTCCTGAGGTGTAAGACGTGATGCATTAGAACCCGCAACCAAAGCACTAACGGTAGTAGGGGTGATCCGACAGGTGAAATTATAATTATTATAAAATAAAAATTTGTTGTGCATTATTAACCTACCAATTGCAATCTATAATCGATTTCAAAAATACCTTTAATACAAAGTTGGTGTGGATATCGAACTAATTTATTTGAAGTGTCCATTTTTTTCATATATGCTTGTATATCGTACATATTATAAGTTCAGTATATAGTAGTTTTATCCTTGATGCATTTGAATGAAATATGTTTTATACTTTTGTTATTCGGCCGTACATCTTCTCTGCACACCCCTTCGTGGACACTTAGTTTTTTTTTTTGTATTTTACCTAAAGTGAATGCATGTAATATTATATAATTTTGCCGGGTGTCCAACTGTCGAAGGATCAACTGTCAAGGAACTGACATGCGACAGTAGGATTATATCAAATATTGTCAAGTTATTCGTAACCTAAAATAATATATTTATTTATTTATTTATGCATCTATACAATAAAGTTAACTTTTTTTTTTGGCCTTGCCTGTCTCACTAGGAAATCCTGTGTCGAGACAGACTAGTTTGCAAATATTTTTTATAAATATTTAATAAAATACATTTTTCAATTAAGTAAAAATATTTGACAAAAAATTTCAGGTTGGTAGTAGTGGTAACAATAATGGGATAGGAGGATTATATTTGGGTGAGGTGACTAATTATTGCACGACCTTTTTTGATGATCCATTTTTTTATCAGAATTTTGTATTTGTTAATATTATTCGATTGTCTTGTTTTGTCAGGTAGGTTATTGTATATTTTAGACGCAATGTATATGAAATTTCTTTGACCAAATGTTGTGTTTGTTTTAGGTGTTTGTATGAGTTCTTTGGTTTTGTGCCGCGTGTTTACAATATTTTGGGTATTTTCATAAAATGTATTTGTTTTATTTTTAAACAGATGAGTTAAGATTGTTTTTGTGTAAATTTGTCGAATATCTAATACATGGAATTTGTTGAATATATCTACAGTACTTGTTATTATGGGAACTTTAAGAATAACTTTCATAATTAATTTTTGTGCCTTCGATAATGAATCTATAGCGGATAGTGTTGCACCTCCCCATGCGATTATTCCATATTCAATGATTGATTGACAAAGGGAGTAATAAACAATTTTCATAGATTTGGAATCTAGTATGTTTCTAATGTTTTTGAAGAAATAAATATGTTTTCTAAGTTTATTTGTGATGAGTAGGCAATGTGTATTCCACTTAAGATATTGATCAAATGTAAGACCAAGGTATTTGATATGGTCCGTTCGATCTAGGCAAGGACATTGACAGAATGTATCATGAACACAAGAACATTCATGTACTTTTATTTCAACATCTTGATTAGGTTGGCCAGCGATATTAATACTAAAAGTAATGTATTTTGTTTTGGTAGTATTTAGTGCAAGAGAATTAATATCTAGCCATTTTTTAACAGAGTTAATTGATGTCTCAGCCATTTTGTATGCGTCTAACCAAGTGTCGGATATATTGTATAAGGTAGGTACTCTTGGAAAACAAAGGTTCATTTATTGTAGGTACTCTTGGAAAACAAAGGTTCATTTGTATGGAACTAAGATATATGGAGGTTCATAATTAGATTTCCGAATCAAACGTAAGAATGAGTTGTTTCACAGAATTTTAATAATTAAAAAAAAAAAAACAGAATTTTAACTGTGAAATTTGATGAATTGTTCGATGAAGTTAATTTTTATTTATTAAGGGCCCTCGATATTAAATGTTTCCAGCTCGAATTCGAATATCGAACTAGCTGCACGTGCAGCTGGCCGGTGCGTTCCATTCAAAATCAAGACACGCACAGAACAAAACCAATTATTATTAATGAAAAATATTGTGATTATAAAAATAATGTTGAAATATGTTTTAGAATGTACTGCAATATAACGATAGCTTGATTCATGGAGGAGGTTCTCAGTAACTTAAAACATTTAATGTAACTTTTTATTTGGATTTTTTTTGATTCATACATAGATGAAAAAGGTTCACATAGTAATACAATTATAAACATTGACAAAAGGCTTGGCCTTTGTTCCAGGCTGGTTTCGCAGTGCGGCGGGGCACTGTTAATATTAAATTGTCTAGTTTGATTTGAGGTCTCGGGTTCAAAATCGGCGAGGAAAAAACAAATTTAATTTAATTTATATGAGTAAATCACATTGTAGAATTAAAATAAAATGTATATAGGTACATTTAATGAATCTGTACCTCCTCCCAAAGTGGAATATACATTCAGTATCGCCCTGGTGAGAGACCATAATTCAGAATTGAAAGTTGCTTGAGAACGGCGTAGATATGTTTAGTGACTAGATCTGAATGGCCAGGAACTTCCCAACCCTCCTCTTCCCTATCTCTAAAAATGTGGACTATATATATTAGAAATATAAATGAAATTTCTTCTGAAGACACTTCAATGAAATAAAATGGTTTCCAACCCTCCTCTTCCCTATCTCTAAAAATGTGGACTATATAAATTAGGAATATAAATGAAATTTCTTCTGAAGACACTTCAATGAAATAAAATGTTATTGATTTCTTCGAAACAATTTCTTCTTACATGTTTTGGTTTTAGCTGAAACCAATTTTACTTTACTTCTTTTCGCTATTATAAACTTTTCTAAATACTCAAAGTTTCTCATAGCCATGCAGCGATTATGTCGAGAATCAATGAATTTGGGTAGCATGCAAAATTGTAAAAGCGTTTCAGCTGTTCAACCATATTAGTCTGCCAAAATTCGTCATCCCGTAAAAAAATTTCGATTTTTATTCCGAGTTCAGTCCATACAACAAACATACAAAAATCTTTTTTTGTTACATGTAATTCGCTCTTAACCTGGTAAAACCAATCGTGAGATGCATATACCAGTATTTCTCCATTTTTTTAAGTTTCCAGAAAGTAATTTTTTGGGTTTTTACTGCTTCATATATGAGAATGCGGCGTGCTGTGAAAATACATTTAAATTCAATCATAGTGTCTTCAGAAGAAATTCCATCTGGGGTCGCACCCATATACCATATACGGATACTCTTCATCTACGAAAAGACCACACTTTTCTATGGTAATGCTTTCTTGTTCTGCAAGCTCCTTCAGGACATTGTATTCATGTTTTTGTCCGTGTCGAATTGAAGGAATATTTGATAAGGATTGCTGGTACAGTATATTTTTGACTAATGGAGCGCAACTGATATTTTGCCACCGTTTGCATACTTTTCCAAACCACGATGCCGTAATTATGTTGCAGCGCATCTCGATCCACTTTCCACTAGATGCTTGAAGTACCTACTGTCGCCCTTTCAATTGCTTGCCTTTCTTTGGCTTTGGTGAAAAGCCTTTCTAAAAATCATCTTTAGCTGCCTCATACGATGCTTGGTCCATATCAGGTTTTTCTGCATTGGGACCATAATGCTAATCTTTTGCTGAAGCGAGCTGCAGGATTTTTCCTTTTCATTTTTTTTACTTATAACTTTATTTATTCTGCAATCTTTTTAATTCTAATTGCTTTATGAGTTTTCTATACTATATAGTCAAATAAAATTAAACATTTCCACTTGCATCAAATGAGGTAGTTCTGATTTTCTTTACATATTCTATATGATGAAGGACTAATGAAAAATCTAAATTTTGAATCTCGTCAGATCTCCGGATCTTGCCAAAAATCGTTTTTGTCACTTTGACCCCAAACAACAAAATTTTCTCCAAATATCATTCTTTATGTTTTTATAGTAGACTAAATTTACTACAATTTGATATATTATTAGTCACAGTAGACCCTATAGTGTCTGAGATATAGGTGTTAGAAAAAAATGATCTTAAGGCCGATTGTATGTATGTATCGGCCTTAAAATCATTTTTTTCGAACACCTATATCTCAGACACGAGATATATATATATATAATTAAAAAAATAATATAAAAAAATATATATGTATATAAAATATAAATGTATATAATAAAATCCAATACTGTATATATATACATACAGAAATTATTTATATAGTAAGATATCTTAAAATCATAGCCATTTGATGCAAGTGAACTCCCTTAAATCCATTCTTAGTCATGCGATTCAAAAGATCTCCCCTGGCGCACTACCGGTTGAAGCGAAGAACTTTCCTTTTCTAGAGCATGGATATTTACTTTTTTTTAGTGGCCATTTCCATACTTTTATATTTTAAAAATATCAAATTGTTTATTTCCTAGAAACCCGAAAAAATGTTAATAACAAATTAATTCTTAAAAATATTTACTTTTTGACACTACACAGCTTCGACGGAAACTCACAGACGAAGCATAAAAAGGCGACACACTATTATAGTCCCTACGCTCAACGCATAGAGTGTAATATTGTTGAAACGTCGCATGGAAGCATAATAATTACGCGGAATTTCGAACATTGAAAAAAGATTGACACGACGGACCGTAGGAAGCGTGCGTTCACGGCCACCTCATAGAGCCGAATGAGTAGGGGAATTTTTAGATGTTCATTATATAGTATTTAACGAAAATAAATTGTTAATAAAAGCATATATCTCGAGAGAAAAATGTATTTATGATAGCTTAACGTGGATACATCATCGATATTTTGACGATTAATAACTTAGATTGTCGTTTTAATCTGAGAATTCATGATACTCCATACAACGATTGAGATCGCTAGTAAGGAAGGCCCTTAATTTATTTTTTATTTAATTTTAATTTGATGAAGTTGATTTTCAAGATCTGTTTTATTATTGCACTAGCTGGGTTAACCAGCTTCACTCAGGACAACATTCGATAGTGTTCTGTTGAGCCACACGTTTTTTTGGACTTTCTTTTATAATATTTATAAAAATTGATTACTGAAATTGAAATAAGAACTTGAATAGAACTTTTCTAGTAAATTTTAAATTAGCTTTTAAATCCGATAAACTGTTCAAATTCTTTCGAAAAACTGGCCCTAAAATTTTACACGTTTTCATAAAACAAACATACAGGCACTCTTATTTATATATTACATAGATAGATAGATTAGATAGAGATTGAAATGTTATAGAAAAAAAGATTTTAATGACGTGTGTGGGGAAAACCGTGCTATAAACCTGTGTCCAAAATGTCAGGAATAGAAAATTGAAACGAGATAGACTATGAATACCGAATCTTGCGTCGCGTTTCGTGTAAATATTGAATAAGGCAATAAATCCGCCTGCGCCGCATTTACTAGGGCCGGGATAATACCTTTAATAAGGTGACGCATCTCACGGGGGTGCTTGATCTTTAACACCCCCATGGGAGGCGTTCACCATGCATATATATACATATTATAACACCGGGGCTCAAGGGGTTATGTCATAAATAAGTCGCAGGTCACAACACTTAAGAATGTACGGTTTCAGGTGCGGTAGGTGAGGGGTTAACAGTCAACCTTTCTGTTACCAAGCTCAAATACTTCCCTTTCGAACCCCAAGAATAACTACTTTTACCGGCAGATTTTGAAGGGTCCCGCGATCAAGTCAGTGCCATCAAGCAATGACAATTTGTAAATGGCAGTGATTGTTGTTGATGACTCGTTGTTGTTGTTGTTTGTGTGTTGTTTTCACGCAAGCATATTAAACAAACTGTTTTCAACAGTGAAATTTACTTAGAGACAGCACTGACTTCATAATCCTAGTCGGCTTTGTTCGAACCCAATATGATATGTCAGCGTTTCCTACCGTTATGTTTAAGTTTTTTAGGACGGGTGGTTTTGAAAAAATGTTAACAATTCATCAAATATTTGACGTTAATTTTCAAGTTGTGTATAAGTCCTATTCAAGTTCTGTTATTATATATTATAGGTCAGATTCTTCATAAAACTGGAATAATCACAGAACTTGAAGAGAACTTTCACAGAACGTGAAAATTAACTTGAAATATTTGATGAATTGATAAAAATTTTTGAAACAACTCATCCTTACACATTTTCCTGAAATGTATTATTCCTGACATAATATTATTGACGGCCCGCGTGGTCGAGGGGCTTTCGACTAGCAATCCGGAGGTCGCGGGTTCAAATCCCGGCTTCCGAAACTAAATTTTACTTGATTAAATTTGTCACAATTTAATCATTTAAAATAATAAATAGTATCAATATTTGCGGCACTTTCCAGAGTGGAAAATACTCTCAGTATCGCCCCCCTCGACCACCATTAAGTATTGAAACGTTGCTTGAGATGGCTTTCTATGTTTGGTGACCAGATCTGCATAGCCAGATACTTCTGCACCTTCCTATTCCCCATCTCTTTCCCGCCCCACTACCTTCAGCCTCACAACATACCCCGATTGGAGATGCCATAGTTGAGAACAGTTCTTGTGGGGACACAGCGTTGTGTAGCGAGTTCAATAGGTAGGTACACCAGTGGCGCGCATTATTCTTTGACCAAATTGGAATGTGTGTATTTTTTCAAGTTCTCGTAAGAATTGTTGTGCATTGACTAATTGAGAGTGGCCATATTGTATAATTGTCTTCCGCTGATTGTTGTGATCATCATAATAAATGAGCGAACAAGTTTCTACTTACCAAATTCATGAAAAATATATATTATGTTCAGAAATTTGAGAAAGTTGCCGTTCCCGTGTGCAGGCCGATGGCAAGCGGAACGAATGATGTTTTTGCATCGAATATCCCAAACATCGCTGGTGCGCAACGCCGGCTAAATGTATGAAAAATTAAGCTATCCGCGTGTGCCACACGGACGTCTGCGCGGCCTTTATCATACAAAACTTAAATTTGGATTGAGGCAAAAATTCTTAACCAAACTGAATACCTTTTTTTTAATCAAAAGGTAAAGCAAATATCTAAATTTTAGCTTTTTTATCGATTTGTGTTTTAAATTATAAAACGCAAATTCATTTTTTTAAAGGTAACTATTATAATTTTTTACAGTTTATAATGAAATATAAAATAAAATAAATTAAACATTGCAAAAAAAGAGTTGAGGGAAGTTGAGTTTTTTGGGTTTGAAATTTAAGATTTATTTACGAAAAATTTGTGTTGTGTTTTTATTTTCTTACTACTGAAAAAAGATCTGTTCAAAAAAATTAAAATTTTAATTAAAAAGCGATATAAGTTTTCACCCTTTGAAAACAGCTTAGAATAGTCCTTCTCTATAAATAAGATTAGTGGAATTATTTTTACCTAATGTTGCTTATTAATCGTTATTATAACCATCACATTTTCAGGGCAGCGGCCGCCACTGCTCGTCCCTCGTATCTTCTTCCTTCTCAGAACTTATTTATTTATTTATATTTATTTACGCCCTAGTGGGCTTTTACAACAGAGATTAAAAACATAAAAAAATTAAACATCATAAAAGAAATTAAATACTATGAGTAATAAGAAAAAATCAGTAATAAGACCAGAAATACAATAAAGTGCAATGTGTAAAAGCTAGTTAGTAGGTATAAACAAACAATTATATGTGTATAATAATGTACGATGATAAAACAGAACTAAATAGAACAGCAAAATAAAATAAAATAAGGTTATAAATTACTGGTAAGATTTTAAATGAGAGGAGGTTTTATGAAAAGAACAAAAATAAGAAAAGTTAATTATTAACAGATAAAATAGAGATGAGTTGTCTCTTGAAAATTGCAAAACTGTCAACACCAAATATATCTATAGATTCACAATGTTTATTTGCAAGGCTATGCATTCTAGGGATTGGTGAATTAATAGAATAGTTAGTATTGAGGGTATTGTTAAAATTGAAAATATCTTTATTGCGAGTTAGTCTGGCAGGTATATTAATACAGATTAATTCTAATAAATTAGGGCAGTCAACTAAAGATTTGATAATTTTGAATAAAAATAACAAATCAATTAAGACTATTCTATCTGATAATTTAAGGAGTTTGGTTTCTGCGCGTAAGTTATTATAATTTATAAGTTCAATTGGAATTTTCATTTTAAAATTAATATACCGAAGGAATTTGTTTTGTACCTTTTCCAATAATTGAGAATGGATTATTATTATTATTATTAATTATTATCCTTCATTTCCTAAAAAGACATTCTCAACTCTAGACGTAGACAGACCAACGAAATTGTTTATGTGCTCGAGAAAGCTTTTCAATGTTTGAAAAAATTAGTTTTTTTTTAAATATCGTCATTACTATTTTTTCTAATTTTCTTTTGAGACTTATTTTGCGTGAGTATTGTGTTAATATTGGCCTCTCCCAAATACCATTAAGCGTCTTCTACAAATAATGTCGTTAAATAATATTTAATGACAAACAAACAAGATCATCAGAGCTTTGTCTCCTTTGATGCAATTATTTACGAGGTAGATGTTTTAAATCTTAATTTAACGTGTACCTACGCGAAAACAAAACTTGCGAGATAAACATAAAAAAGGTGCTAGCTACTCGTAACTATATTTGAAAACAGAATTCAATAAATGAAAATGCAAAATTTACTACGATTTTTCCACGAAATTATCCCCTTTCAAGATGACAATATGCTTAATTCGAAGGCCGAAATGCCAAAAATATGAGGAAGAAGGGATCAAGGTTGTTGAAATAACACATACAAGCAACCAATTCCAACAAACTAATGAAAACACCGACAAATCCGGTACGATTGGACCAAAATGTTGCTTACGAATTACAGCTTCAGATGCACTTGAAAATGGACTGTAAATACTAACAATGAAACGAAACGAAATGGCATTTGCTGGTATTGGGTTATAATTTGTGTGTGGAAAACTAGGGAAGCAAGGAAGAAGGATCAACCAATTACTTACCACTGAACGAGCACGCAACACAATCACAAATATAGTTTATAATATAGTTTCTACTGTATTTCGAGGTAATTATCGCCACAACAACACAAATAAGTATAAAACGATATTGTTTGCTTTCAATAAGGTGAAAAATCTATTATATTTAGTTCACAAGCGAGATTATGAACACAAACAACATCAATACAACTTGCTTCAAAGATAGTCCCAATTCTTATTCTGTTTTTCAGAAACAAATGCACTCGAATTCACTCTTGTCATTGTTTAAAATTCAAAACGCTTTTCCAGCAAGGTGTTGTGGTTAGGGAGGGTAGGTAGGATAAATGAGTTCCCAGTAGGAACTGTGCATAATCATCATTTCAAATTAATCAAATTATCAGTGAAAACCATAGAGATATACTATAGAGACCCTATCCCGTACATAATTCTCCGAGATTTGTTTTCAAATCTTGCACGAACAAGTGAATTCAAACCAATTTATTCGCTAAATGTCTCATCTATGTATATATATCAATGGTGAAAACATGTTTTTAGGCTGACTGTTTTATTTTAGCACTCTTTCTTTTTTATGTATCTTTGTAAAGCTGTTTGTTTTCCAAATAGAGATATTATTATTATTAAAACCAAACCAGAACTGTCCTATTAAAATTATCTGAGATTCTAAATAATATCTCAGGCCACAAGCAAACCGATAGAAGTGTTTTGAAGTGTGGCAGAAGTAAGTTCAATTTTCCTTTACTTCTACGAGGCTTCTGAGAACTCTGAGACGGTCAGAAGTCCAGGTTTTATTTATTAGAATATCTAAAGGAAGCGATCTTTCCAACATTAATTCCATTGATATGCTTGGTGTAACTCTAAGTGACCAGCTCAGGCATGGGGGCTCCATCGAAGCCAGAGTCAAGTTACAGAGCCCGTAGATACTGCAAGTACATGACTGTTGACTCTGTACAAATCACAAATGCCCCTCACTATTGAATTTGGCAGCCGCCTCTAATCTGGAAACCCAAAACACTTTAAAAAAAACCATAAACTCTGTGCGATTCGTTTGATAGATTCACATATCTTAACAAACGGATTGAAATCTTTTGAGCACAGACATCGTGTAGTAATGCTGTCCTTATTCAATGGAATATGCTCCAAGAAATTTGTCTCATGAGAATAGGTTGTTTCTACGACTCATTCTCGAGTTCAACAGCTCAGCTATGGAATGATTTAACAGCCTCTGTGTTTCCTCCCTCCTACAATCTGGGTCTCTTTAAGACCCAGGTTCACTCCTTCCGAAAAGACTCTGCAAACAACTACCGCAAAGATAGACAAACCATGAAGGAAACTATTTTCCTCGGGGCCTCCTATGAGGAGTTAATGTAAAAAATAAAAAGAGCGATATTCAGAGCATCATCGACTCTGGAACGAGGTGCAAATAAATACATATATATACAGGGTATCCGGGGGTAAAGTGCATTAACTTCGGGAGGTGATTCTACACGATATTGTAAGTAAAAAAGATAAATAAATTTTTTCGAAATTCCAACTTTTAGGGGTAGTTTTTTGGCAAAAAGATAAAAGTAGATTGGGGTGTGCGGCCAGCTTTATTATTTTCTGCTGTTACGATACGGGCCATTCACAACCATGCAATGTTGCCACAATCGTGCCCGGCAGGCTCTCAGCAAGTAAGATCATACCTCACACTAAGGATTTTTAGTAGGTATGTACGTATTTTATGAGAAAAAAAATTTTGGAATTTCGGAAAAAGTTGTTAACCTTTTTTACTCCTACCATCATGTAGAATCACCTCTCAAAGTTGATGCACTTTACCCCCGGACACCCTGTATTAAAATGCCCACCCAGGTTTTGAATTTGCGACCTCTAGGTTCAGAGCCGTTGTTTCCACCACTGAACAGATAGTTCCAAGAAGTGTGATCCATTCCGATATAAAAGAAAACTGATGTCGCCAGTTTACATACCTGACCTTTCGATTTCTGGGTTCTAAGCATGCCAATGAAATTGATATGTTCACTTTCAATAATTGAAAATTAATATTTCAACAATTTCAGCAGAAGGAAAAAATTAGCTTTCCTCGGTCACATACCAAGTCTTTACCATTTATAATGCGTATTTATACAGCTTGAATGCACAGGAAACCATAAATGCAAAATAATTCCGCAAAATGTTACGATATGTGTTAGTTTATTTGTTTATTGCGGTATTTTAAATAGGTACATGGTTATCTGTGTCCTAATTTGACGACCTCCGTAGTCCAGTGGCTAAGACTCTTGACTCACAATCCGGAGGCCGCGGGTTCGAACCCGGCGTGCGCAATTTTTTTTTATTTGATTAATTTGTGTTATTTCACAATTAATTCATTTAAAATAATATATAGTATATTCGCGGCATGTTCCAGAGTGGAAGATACTATCAGTATCGCCCTGGTGTAAGACCACCATTCAGAATTAAAACGTTGCTTGAAAATGGCTTTACCCGACCAGATCTGAATAGCCAGGTACTTCCCAACCTTCCTCTTCCCCACCTCCTTCCCCTCCCCACTACCTTCAACCTCACAACATACCCCAATTGGGGATGCCATAGTCTCACTGGCTCCAGACGGGAGCAGTTGAGATTCTTGTGCGGTATTCACTGTAAAAAAAAAAAAAAAAATACAATCCTTATATGCCTATACATACACTTAAAATAACACATCTATACCAAATCAATCACATATCTTCGCAATTTAATTTTAAATACCTTTATGCTGTCTTCCAATTTTATTTCTGCGGGTAATTCTCCAAATATCTTCAATGCTCCGTACATCAATGACTTTTGACTCTGTGTTTTTTTCCTGAAGGGGAGTCTTAGTTCATTTCTTTTCCTCGTCTCATGTGTATATTCGCTTTGTAGTTTATCAATTTTTCTTAGAAATTCAATAGACGTATGGCCATTGATTATTTTGTAGATTAACAATATAGTATTGAAGTAAATAATTTGTTGAAATGACAAGATATTTAACTCATTCAACATTTTTTTGACTGAAGTGTACCTATTTTTCTTCAATATTCTAAATATAGTTTTGTAGAATTGTCATTTGTTTGTTTGGTGCGAACCATGCTGGTGCCAAAATATGTAGTCACGTGATTACCTCCAGGCCGTCAAAATGGTTCACAAATTTGGTGTTAGGGCAGGTTTATTTTATAGTCAAGGGATAAAAATAAAAATAAAACAATTTTAAAAACAAACAAAATATATTTAACAGTTCTTTCTTATAAGTACAAATAGTACACTAGAGACTTGTACACACAAACAAAATAATATTACAAATGTCAATTCAACATCCCTTGAAGAATACAGGCAACCGTTCGAGATAACCTCACCCATCGGTTTCATACTGTCTACTCGTACCTCCAGTTTCTGATGCCAAAATGCCAAATATTACAAATCAAGACAAAAATTTGTGTACAGTTCACACGCAGTAGAAATGAAACCTTCAGAAAAATAAAGTAGACAAGAGTGGTGAGGCTTCGAAGCACCACACAAAGAAGAGACCGATAGGCACGAAGCACCGCATAAAGGGGAGACCGATTATTCTATCTCATTCTCTCGCAGGCTAAATCCTATGAATGTATGTGTTTGTATCTTTTTAGTGTCGCTTTTTCGTTTCCTCGAGTTTCAAATCACAAAGGTGCTAAAGAAGTTTTCACTTGAAAAAGTTGCGTTGACCTAGAAATTTGACAGAAATGCATATTCCCAGGGTTTGAGTGATTTTTTTACTTCAGATAAGCCAAGACAAAATGAGATAAGTTATGAGGCTGAAGGGTGTAGGGATAGGAAGGAGGTGAAGAAGAGGAAGGTGGGTAAGTACCTGGTTATTCAGATCTGATCACCAAACACGGCTAAAAAAATTATACCACAAACATAAACATTTAACAGAAGGTCTAGCACAGTCAATCAATAAAACCCTATATCAATACGATATTGACTACATCCGTCAGTTAGCGATATTTGCGAGCATGGTCAACGTATGATTCTGACAGTCAGTTCACAAAAGCCGCCATTTGTACCACGGCCTCTTGAGTCTCTGAACTGTCAATATAGACAACTTTTTTAATAATGTCGTTCGTAATGCAAAATAACTGGATGAATGGAGGTAAACTAACGAAGCTCTTAGAATTGAAAGAAATCAATTCCAAGAGCTATAATAAATAAATAAAAAATAAAATATATACAGGCTCTTTTAATAAGGATGCTCGATTTTAAAATGTACAAAAATAAACTAGTTGTGCATGAGATATCGACTCAATTTTTTTTATTATTTGAAAGTATATTTTATGGGAGATATAAAGTTGTTCAAATGTCTGCTGCGGTTTTGCTTGGTGGCACGTTTTCGGGTGTCCAATTTTTAATAACTTTGTCGCATAAATGTGGCTGCATTTTCTAGATGGCATTTGTTGTGTTGACTTTGAGGGTGTCAATTGTTTGAGGTTTATTCATTGCTTGAGGATAACCAACACCTGTGCCATAGGTCACCCCAAGTGGTTCGCTATGTTTGGTGACTTAGCAGGGGTGCCCGGATTCATGGGAGTCAGGTTTGTCCGGATCTTGGCTGCGGATGCGTCTGCTCACCAACTGCATGGCAGGTCAGATCGAGAGACTGGTTGAGGGAGATTTTTGTACTCTCCAGCAGGACTCTCAGCAGGATTTGGATCGCAGTGGAAGGAATGAATTCATTTGTACGTCACTTCTGGACACACTGACACCCAGATTCCTACCCACCCCTCATACCTTTTTCCTACCCAGAACTTCCTTTCCCTAAAACGATCCTCAACACAGCATCCCCAAAGATGACATAGGCCCTGAGGGGATTTATTTGTGTGGAGCTAATGAAGAAAAAAAAAAAAAGACTTGCGATTTAAGATATTTCACAGTGAGCGATTATCTCACAAACAACTTGTTTTATTTACATTTTAAAATCGAGCGTCCTTATTGAAAGGCCCTTTATATATACAGTCATAAACATTTCATCCTAGCAAACTAATGATAATTATTTCTAATTACTTTCCGCCATGACATTAGCGCATCTATCACACGGTTCATCTTCAACTTTAGCCGTGAACCTCCTACAACGCCCGCACTGCAACCTATCAACTTTCTCAACACTCAACACCCACTCTTCTTCATGGGCTTCGGCCTCGTTCAAAACAACTTCAGACACTTGTAAAACTTCACACAACTCCCCCGAATCACTCCTTCCACACCCTTGCATAGTGTACAATCTATCGTACAACTCAGCCGTGGCCCTGATAGTAGCTGTATACTCTAAGCTATTTAAACCAGCACACTTCTTATTCAAATCTTTCCTTATATCGATAACAGACTCCATTAACATGTCAACAAACGGACGATTCCAAATCTCTTTCGGCGGATCAAAAACAGTCTTAAAGAACGCTTTACCATCGTTCAACGGGTGATGGCTCCAAACTTCTTCTACGAAATGTGGAATAATCGGACCTAAAGCTTGACACAATGATACTAGAACATTATGAATAACAACTTGACAACTCGTCCGTTCCGCAGAATTCTTTCCTTGACAATACAACCGATCTTTCACAATATGGCAGTAGAATCCCGATACTTGATTCGTAGTAAAATGAAGAATGGACGTGCAGACTTTGTTGTATTGCATCATTTCGTAATGAGCATTCAGCTGCGTCTGAAATTCGTGCAGTTCGTGAAGCATGTACGAATCTACATAGCCGAATTGTTGGGTGTCTGTTAAGGTGTGTTGATCCAAGTCACTTATGGCGCCGAGTAAGAACTTCATCAGTAGTCGCAGTCTGGATATCTCCGAGTTGCTTTCGGTCAGTATGTTGTCACTGATGATGACTTGGGCATTCTGCGTACCGTGGCTGGCGACCCACCATCTTGAACAAATAAGCAATTATCACATTAAATTTTCAAAACTTCGCAAAAAGGAATGGCAGAGCAGCCTTTTTCATAAAAAAACTTAAATTTGGATTCGAAGGCAAAAAACTTGAAAAGCAAATTTTTTAATCAAAAGTTATGGCAAATATCTAGTACAGATATGTGCTACTTTATTGATTTGTGTTTTAAATCGTAGAATGTAGACTTGTAGACCAATAAATAATTCAATTTTTCTTTATTTTAGAGTCAACTTTGACAATTTTTTGTGCATTAAGCTCCCTGGATCGTTTTAAGAGTGTTGGCAGTGGTAGGAGTCTTCTTGGAACAGAAAAGTAGGAGATATGGGTATTAAACTACACGTATCAACCTACACATATCAACCTACACAACCCAAAATTGAAACGAAATTTTTTTTTACAGGAAGCTCCTTGGCACCTTTTTGCAAGGAAAAGACCCATACTGAAAGCCTGGTGAAGTTATTGTAAAAAATTGTAAAAAAAATACTTTACACAACTGTCTACTACATCTACCTTGGCGATGGACACTCCAAGGATGTCTGAAAAGTTGCCTAAAGGATGAAGAAGTGCAACCAGTTAATTATGTCACAAAAAATAATTATCACAGTACTTTTGATTTGATTGAAAAGAATATACATATGTAATTTTACAAACCTCACAGTATCGATGCCGTAAGCGGGATTCTTGTTCAGATTTTTACCTCCTTCTATGATCAGCTTGGGGTCCACCACGTTCCCCACAGATTTGGACATCTTGCGACCCTTCGAGTCCACTGTGAACCCATGGACAAACAGACTCCTGAGGAACAAAGAAACATTTACATTCATTTAAAGGGCTGTTGAAAAATTGTTATTAAATCAATGACGTTATATTATAAATAGACTCGCCATAGTCTCACATACTCACAATATAATGTGGAAAGCAAGCAACACTCTTTTGTTTTCAGCGGTTTTCAGTATAATTTCTAAATTCAAAAGTTCATTCCTGTGTGATAAAGACAGACAATCAAAGAATGTACGTGAGTGAATGTCATAGATTCATAGTAGGGCGGTTTATTAGTTTCTTCGCCGAATACTACTGTCACATCACGGGTGTGACCTATGGGTGTGACTTAGATAACAAGATACTCTTATTCGGTTACACAATATGACAGGGAAGGGTAAAGGCGGGTAAAACGTGACACACGGGCAAATATTTTTATATTTATTATATGAGTTTTCATTAGTAATACAATATTGGTACTATTATAGTAGTATTGTTAAGTAAATATTTTATTATACAGTACAGGTTATAGGTTCAAATGATTATACAAATCTATACAGATTAATAACACCTAGGACCGTTACTATTTACAATTTTCATCAACGACATTATTAAATTAATGAACGCGTTACCCTTTGTACGTTTTACCCCATCTTTCCCAATGGAATAAAACGAATGCGGGACGCTGTGTGAACCGACTTACTGTTAGTAGGTTGTCCCTGTTATGCTTATGTCACTTTGTGATGCAATTTTCGCTGTCTCCTTTTCGACTATTTGCCGTTTAATTGAAGCATTTTCTCATCACGCAGGAGCGCTTTGCAATACAATTTACTTACTGGTAAGACACGACCTCACTCGACGTGTAGCAGTTTAGTACTAAAGTACTAGAAATAGAGACAGCTACAATCGTATTGTGTTTGGCTTCCCACTTTTAGATTTCTACCCCGCGTCCAGTATTAATGTCTTTGTATTAAATACATGTATTTGAATTTCGATTTTGTTTTATTGATTTAATGAACGAATGAATGAAGTGGCCTCTTGGAAGTGGAAATTAACCCACTTCCGATATCTGATCGAGCTGAAACTCGGCTTATAGACTTGTTATCAGTGACAGTGCATTCTATCAACTTTTGGTGGCAATCACGCACACATATAATATACGGATGTACATACACACACAAACATTTCAATTTGGGAGGCAGGAATGGGTACCGCCACCCCGGGAACCTTTATTGGATAACCAACCCCTCTGCCATAGGTCACCCCAAGTGGTTTTCTACGTTTGGTGATTTAACAGGGGTGCCCGGGTTCATGGGGTAAGATTTATCTAGGTCTTGGAGGCGGATGACCAGGATACATTCCTACCCACCCCTTAAACCCTTTTCCTTCCCAGAACTCTCCTCTCCTTTCTATCCCTAAAAAAACCCTTCACACAGCATCCCCAAAGAGGACATAGGCCTTCAGGGAAATTATTTTCCTCGGGGCCTCCTGTGTGGAGCGCATGTAAAAAAAAGGCAGTTTTGGAATTTTGGATTTTTTATGCATAAAATGATTATGCAAAGACAGACCGGCGTTTCGCCGGCTTAGTGCTTTAACCGGTCCGGCGCCACACATTCCGGGCCAAATTCCCTAACAAAGCGCCACTTTGAATTTTGAATTGAATGTTTTGTGGATTAATTTTGAGCTATCATATATTTTATTGACTGAAACACATTCCTAGAACCATAAACTATGTACCAAAACACCATCACTTGCGTTAATTTGATAAATTGATAGGTTTTACAATGTTTTCGTCAAGAATCACGCATCAGATTTAATCGCGGCAAATTTGACATTTTGATTCCAAAGATAAAATCATTTAAAAATATTCTGGTGTTGCCAGGTGAATGAAACTAGTGGCTCTATCTTCAATGATGTTGGCGCAAGCTATTCTGACCTTGTTCTTCATACAAACTCTGTACACAGAAGGGTCAAATTTTTCCGTGCGCATGCGCACACACCACCCGTATTTCCGCGTCTTTGGCAAATAACAGGTTAATACCATAATGCAGTTGACCGGCGATTCGCCGGCTTCGTGTGTCAGTGGGTTAATGGGGTTATTAATGATGATGACGCACACTGAAATGCAACAAGTCATAATACCACAAAAATAAAACACGAAAATTATTATTTATTGTTATTACTTGTAAGGAGCCTTTCCAGTGAGGGCCACGCTGGTGAGGAGTGAGGACTGGAACCATCCGGTGCACTGGTCCAGTCCCTCCAGGTAAAGATCTGCCTGTTGCCCGCCCAGCACCGAGGACCAGGTCAGGCCGCTGTCCAGCCAAATGTCCATAATGTCCTTGCCCTTCACCAGCCGTTCCATGGAGGTGTCATTCTCTCGCAGGAAGTCTGAGGAGATGAGGCGCTCGTCCACCGCATTGTTCCACCAGCTGTTGACGCCTTGCATGTCCATACCGTCGCAGACTCTCTCCACCAGATCTCTGGAAGCAAAGCATCACTTGATGTAACTAACTAATACGTAGAAAAAAAAAAACACCACACTTTATATTCAAATACAAAAGTTATCCACAAAAGAAGTAAAATTTAGTTCTTTATGAAACCAAAGTTTCAGATCACAATGTGAAAAAAAAATTTTAAGCTTTCGGAATTTTTTATTAATTATTTTTACATGGAACGACAAAAAAGTGAGTTAGCGATAACGTTTATTATACATTTGCCTAATAAAGTACGCATGCGGTTTTTTTTCATTATCAGTCATTTTAGTTAGAAAAACTGTAAGGTGAGCCATTTTTAAAACTTTTTTGTATTTGCATTAAAAAATTTTACATTTCAAAAATTATAAGTTTAATAGCTGAAGTCCCCGGCGATGCCCGGGCTTTACACAGAGTCTTCAAAATCAAATGTAGACAGTGACCTTCCTTCCATACAAATCAAATCCACACCGCCCGCTTGCCAGCCTGCTTGTCCACCACATACAGACTATCCTTTATATATTATATATTTCAATCAATTTTTACAAAACCTTGACAAATTATATACCTAAACCTTCCTCATGAATCACTCTATCTATTGGTGAAAATCGCATGAAAATCCGTTCAGTAGTTTTTTGGTTTATCATGAACAGACAGACAGACGAGGCGGAGGACTTTAATTAATAATATGTAGAGATTTCGAATTAGAAAACTTTAAAGCGTATTCCATCACCTTTCAAAAATCGTTTTTAGTTTTCGGATGCTTTTAGAAATATCAATTTATTTGGATTTTATGACAAAGCAGACATATTTAGATAAAAAATAGGATCGAGGCTTGAGTGGTTAAATGCATCCTGATACAGCTTCCGCATCCTTTATCAATCAGCACATCGACAAGTTAACTTCAAATCGGAAAAGTGTGTAGGCCCATTTAGTCCCATTGGCTCCAGACAGTTAAGGAAGCTTGTACTGTATTAACATAAAATAAAATAAGCACTGCATCATCAGTATACAACCACCGACAACCACAACTCTCACGATACTTTCAGATTGTTCATTTTGCACCCAAGCCAACATCTCTCAAAAAATCACTTGATAAATATAGTGTTTTGGGAGGTGTCTGTGGCTGGGATCTCCAAAACGCAAAAACAATGCTCTTGGTTCTCACCTGGTGATCAGAGCCCTTTCACCATCATAGACCACGGGAATGGGGACTCCCCAGACCCTCTGTCGGGAGATGCACCAGTAGGGCCTGTTCTGCACTTGGTTGGTGAGGTTCAGTCGGTACTGGGCGCTGCTGGATGCAGGCAGGATCGTCACTTCTTTTAACGCAGCCTGCGGAAACAAACAAACATGTTAATCATTTACACATCATTCTTACTTTACACTATGTAACATTACACAATATGTAGTGTGATGTACTTCAATCCATGTGATTAAGATTACTTGAAATGTGTTTGGGAAAACTCATAAAGATCGAGGTAGCGTAGGGAGTGTGGCGAACCCATTGCTCAGGGAGTGGAAACACAAACCCGCAATAGCCATCCTAAGACAAGGTGTGAGGTGGAACAGGGTCACCAACGGTGCCTCCGAGAAACAAGGTTCCATCTCGGCATATTTAGACCTTATTCCAGCACTCGGGGCTCTGCTGGAGTGGACTTTTTATTTCCCTGGTCACTCATGGGACAAAAAAAATTGGACCATTCGAAAACTAGGGGCCTTTTGAAAACCTAGGAGTGCTGAGGCCACTTCTGTGGACTTCCTATCTGGGGCCTGCAGGAGGAACCAAGAGAAGCCGTGGAGATGAGAGCTGAGGCCACCTCCATGAACTCTTCCCTTGTCGGCCCTTCAGGGAAACAAGGGGAAGGGCACTCTTCCAGCGCGGGCCTTTAGGGAACCAAGGAGGAGTGAAGTGGAGGGATGATGTTCTATTCCCATGTGGGGCCTTCAGGGAACCATGTAGGAGTGAAGAGGAGAAATGAGACCATCTCTGTTTCCCTTGTGTGAATAAAAAAAAAAGTGTGAATAAAAAATCCAATTAATATTAATAGAGACGACGGAGCTAAGCTCAACAGCTCTTGGTATCCAGTAATTGACGGCTACACCAAAGCTAAATGCAAAAAAAAAAAAAAATACCATGTCAAAGTATACTGTAATACCATATAATAATACAATATAAAGGTATAAAACCTTTTTTGCTTACATTGGCTACTTTCGCTTTAACCACTTGAACTGTGTTTTCTAATTCTGGAATAACGATGGCACCACTTTCGTCGGCAATTCTCACATGGACGGGCCCCAGGCTAACGTAAATACTGCTCTTTCACTAAAATCGCAGTTCCCTTTTTACTAAAATACCTACCAGCTCGTAAAGGATTGAAGCTGGCGACACGGTATCGCTTCCAAGAAAATAAATACAAACTCTACACTAACAATTACACATCGTCGGATCTACCGGATCTGCCCTGATGATGGACATTGCAACGCTGTCCGAAACGTCGGCTATAGAAGGAGGTAGCGCAACACGGCATAGCACCCCAAAAACTAACAACGAAAATGCTTTTGGCCGTGAAAATCTAAAAACTTATCAAAAAAAAAAAGGTTCATCGAGATTACAAATTGTTTAATTTATGTTATCGTAAGGTTTACAATGAATATTTAACTGGGCCAGACGTCTGTACTGTAGGAAGCTGTCATTCTTAAGCTGGGGAGCCAAACACTGTGAAAGCCCTGCTGCCTATCGTGTATCATTGGCTATTTTCGTAACCGTGCGTGCATTAGTCATGAATGACGACAGCCGACACTCTTCTAAGATACTACTTAACTGACATCTGTTGAAACACCTAAAAAATATACAACTACATATCTATACTAACGACATCTGTTGAAGGATTTTGAAATTACGTGTATAATCCTATACCGATATCCTGTACCGAAAGGATTTTAACCAACGATTACGTTGCATTTTTTTTACATTAGCTTCACACAGGAGGCCTTGAGGAAAATAATATCCCTCAGGGATATGTCATCTTAGGGGATGCTGTGTGGAGGATTTTTAAGGAAAGGAAGGAGGTAATTCTGTGAAGGAAATAGGTATGGGGGATGGGTAGGAATCTGGGGGTCAATATGTCCAGGAGTAATGAATGTATGAATCCACCAACTGCTGTGCAAGGCGATTGGTAGAGTTATTCAGGCTTGAGAGGTCAAAAGACCTCCCTTAACCAGTCTCTCTCAATCCGGCCTGTCACAGGTGGGCAGGCGCAAAGGCCGCCAAAACCTCGATAAACCTCACCCCATGAACACGGGCACCCCTGCTAAGTCACCAAACATAGCGAAACACTTGGGGTGACCTATGGCAGAGGTGTTGGTTATCCAATAAATGGTTCCCGGAACATATTTTGAGTAAAAACAGAAAGGAAGAATCGTCCTCACCAGAGCCTGTTCCTTCAGCTTGCCCGTATCCACAAACCACTGACTGGATGCCCTGACAATCAGCGGCTGCTTGGTGCGCCAATCCAGCGGATAGGGGTGAAGGAAGGGGCCGCTACGCAGGACCCGTGCGCCCAGACGCTCGATGACTGCGCTCTGCCCGTCTTTCAGTGCCAACAGGCCGTCCAGGCCCGAGTCAAAGTTGGAGAAACGGCCTTCTTCATCCACATAGCAGTGCTGAAACAATTACATAATACTATTAATTATTAAAACTAAATTAATAATATTTATATTCAAATCAAATGCAAACTGTTTCGCTGTAGAAGTAGGCAGAGATAATGGATTGCCACAAAACGGATCGCTTCAATTTTTCATCTGCAATTTGGAAGCCACCTCTGATCTGGAGCCACAAATACCTGAAAAACACCCTTGACTCTTTTTTTTATATGAATACCACACAAGAGTCCCAACTGCTCCCGTCTGAAGCCAGTAAGACTATGGCATTCTCAATTGAGGTAAGTTGTGAGTCTGAAGGTAGTGGGGAGGGGAAGGAGATAGGGAAGAGGAAGGTAGGGACGTACCTGGCTATTCAGATCCGGTCACCAAACACGGCTAATGCCATTTCAAGCAACGTTTCAATTCTGAATGGTGGTCTTACACCAGGTCGATACTGAGAGTATCTTCCACTCTAGAACGTGCCGCAAATATACAATATATTATTTTAAATGAATAAATTGTTAAATAACACAAATTAACCAAATAAAATTTATTTGCCACACTGGGATTCGATCCCGCGACCATCGGTATCTTAACAAAAGGATTGCAATCTTTGGAACACAGGCTTTTGTAGTTGGGAAATCTTTCCTTGTTCTACCGCTATTTCAATGGAAGATGCTCCGAGGAACTAGCGTCATTGATCCTTTCGGCACCGGTGCACAAATGGGTAACATGCCAATTACTTGCCAAATTTGACAGTTGACATTCGACACATTAGAATGTGTCGTTTCTACGACTGGTTCTCGAGTTCAACAGCTCGGCTAGGGAACTATTTGTCAGTCTCTGCATTTCCTCACTACTCTCCTCAAATAGACCCTCCACTCAGCATCCCCAAAGATAACATAGGCTCTGATAAAAATTATTTTCCTCAGGACCTCCTGTGTGGAGCTAAGGTTAAGAAAAGTTACTTTTAATGGTATATATATGTATATTTTATTATTTAATGAGTACTTGAGGTGATTTTTCACAAAATGGCACTACACAAATTATGCAAACTACTCATTTTGCTGAAATTTAAAATACATATTTTTTTTAAATACACTCAGTCTTGCCATGTCTTCCTTGGACATCCCTGACTTCTTCTACAATTCAAATTTGCTTCAATATTCTCTTGATTGAATGAAATCTATAAAAAAAAAATTGAAAATAAAAAATCCCTCACGATTTTCATGTTATTTTTTAGGGCGACCAGGAAATCCTCGGGTCCGTGGGCCGGCGCCGTGTGCACGAGTCCCGTGCCCTTCTCAGCCGACACGTGGTCGCCCTGCAGGAAGGGTAGGGTGACCCCGCTCCTCAGAGGGTGGTGATATAGCGCAGAAGACAGGACAGATCCTGGAAAAAAGGGTTCAAATTGAATTCACTGTAAAAATAAATGCATTTTTATATGAATATCGTACCGAAGGTGTTGGACGTGTTAAAGCATTTGTGACGTGGTCACAAGAAAGAGATGCGAGCCCAAGGCACAGCAACCACGGGATTCTCCAAAAATATGTGAATTGTATGTATGTAAAACTGCTTATATGCTGTGTGCCTATGGATCTCGATGAATAGATTCTGCATAAACCAAATAGCATGGTACGTAGCAAAGGAACTCATGGTAGGTTATGTTTCTTGTTGTAAGTTCCCTCGGTCGGCACTTGCATACTTTGATGAACGAACCACTGGCACTCATCATAGTTTTTGTTTTTATTGTTTCTCATACAACTCATGACTCAGGTAATTTAGAATGAAAATCACGGTAAAAAAATAACATAAGCAAAGTGATATGGCGGCGATAGAGTAATAAGGAACTCCAGTGAAAAATATTATGGCTTTAAAAAAATATGTTCATATAGACCAATAAACTCTGATTCTGAATATATAAGTTTTAATAAATAATATTAAACGTACATTTTTTAAAAAAATATTAAAAAGTGCATTTTTAATATTCTCAATAAAACACAGCGTCAAGTTGGTATGCTGTGTAATGCTCTGTGGTGACGTCACGATGGTAATCACTGTACGTCACATAAATAAACCAGGTACGTCGTTTGTATGGGAATTTAGGTATGACACAAACGAATGCTCTATATATTTCTTATTTTTTAAGATGTCTTAAAGCATATACCTTTATAGAAACTAAATAGAATTGCCTTTTAGATTTTTGTATCTGACAAATACGATCGTGTTTGAAAATTGTAGTAATTTTAAGTTTCTAAATGAAAAACTTTTAAAAAAAAACAGCTGACAGTAAACATATTCTATAATGGTAGAAAAATTTAGGAAAATTCAAAATTAAAAAAATACAGTCCTCTTACTTTATGGATTTGGAATAAAACTGTCACTTCACTTTTTATCTAGTTCATACAATTAAAAAGGATAAAAAAATATTTTAATGATTCCGAAAAAATAACTGGAAAAATATGACATCTTGGACTCGATTTTACGCAATTTAATGCGTTGATTTCTCTATTTTGTGTTTATTTACACATGCATAAGGCTTTTACATTATTAAATAATATTACTTTTATAGAAGTTTTATTAAATTCACGCGGAAAAGTCATTAAAAAAAATTTCAGACGTAACCTATAATCTTTTGTAAAACGAAAATAAATCACCAAAACACTATTTAAAGGACTAAAACTGAAAAAAAAATTAACGCTAGCATTGGTAATTATGTTGAATTACACTAATATCACAGTGAATTGATCATTTAAACGAAAAATATCTTAAAAAACATAAAATTAACTGCAAGCATAATTCAATATGTCATTTGCGAAGTACTTGATGTCACTACGCCATGAAGTAAACCAATAAACGCGTATTAACAACAAGATGGCCGGCGGCGCACAGTGGTTCCGAATACCCCAAAAGTTGGAAACAATTCACAGGCAGGATTAACGAGGAAAAAAAGTGATATTATTTTTCGGTATGGTTACAAAAAATAAGAATATTTGATTTAAGTAAGTTTTACTGGATTTTATTAACGATTTCTGGATTTTATTAACAAGAATTTTTTTTTTTTTAAATCTTAAAATTGAAATTATTTATATCCAGATCCATGTGAAAATAAAGGCCGAGTTATTTTTTTTTTTTTTCAACATTCTGATGCAGACTATGAACAATCTTCATCATCGTCGGTGCCAAAGATATTTATATAATGAATATCCGGAGGAAATATTAAATCGAAAACTTCTTTAGGAAAACGATTTAATTGTTTATTTGGGGGTTACCTATAACTAGTTATGACAGGATCAGATATAACTAACATTAAATTTAAAAAATCCTCATTAAATTTCTCACTAGAACATTTTCTAGAATAGTTTTCGCGATATTTTAAAAAATCTTTCTTCCGAGCTTCCGGAGCCTCTTATGATAATCTTAATCGGGCGGCAATATCTGGTGAACGATGGGCAAGGATTTTGCTACAATAGTCAGACTTCCTGCAAACTAATCGCATATGTAGGTACACTTAAAGATATAAAAATACTAGAATAATCGCATCCTCTCACGTCCTAATGAACATCTGTTTTTAAGAAGAGCGAATATCTTCAAATTTTTTGTACACTTGTCTGTTAAAAGATGAACGCCTAGAATAATGTCTTCTAATAATTTTGATGCAACCGATTGACCGAAAAGTGCACCTCTTTCTCAAACGCCAAATGAGAAAGTGGTGCACTTTTCCGAAGATTTTCGGTTTTCAAGCGCTTGGATCGGTCAGAACTACATTCAAATTGTGTTTTTGACCACGACGTGCCGTTTTTAGGGAAAATCGCGTGCAATATAAAACCAATCGGAGTCTCAAGTCACTTTTTTTTATTTTCCATCATAAATCTAGCTTCATGTCGACGAGCAATTTTCCATCTTTTTTTAAAGCAAAATTTGAAGCCCGCGATCTTTTTACAGAGTTTAACCAACCCCTCTTTAAGGCAATTGGTGAGGTTTATAAGTTTTTTTTTTCAAATATAAAAATCTTTTTCCATCTGTTGACACTTTGAGTTCATCATTATGTCAAATAACTCCTTTTGTCTGAAGAAAAAATCCTTTGAAACCGAACCTGTGACAATAATGATATTTATGAAGCACTCAAATTTTACAGTAAGTAAATTACGTAAAAATTACTGGGCCGTAGAGACGCCAAAATTGGTAAGATTTTTTTTTATTACGGAATATTAAACTAAAACCTTAACTATTTCAGAAATCGTCGTATTTTTTTTAATTCACGAGATGTTTTTTAAAAAAGATATCTTTAATTTTTCATATTAAATATATGAAAAAAATACTTTACATCTTTAGTACACACCCAAAGGTATTGGATCCATGTTGAAAAAAGATTGCCAGCAAGCGGTGTAAAAAGTTATTAGTCCCTAAATGTTATATAACAAACGTTGCATTTTCACACAAACGTCCTGACTGCTTGGGAAGTCATTCTTTGCTGACGTGTTACGCAGTGACGAAACGTTTTGATGAGTTTGGTGGTATGGGGAAAGATGCGCTGTATGTGGTGTCAAGATATAGAAACAAAATTTAGTGATCCCTGCAATTTGAAATTTCGAATTGTGTCCAACTCTCCCATACTAGTAAAACCATTGTGCGGCGCCTGCGCAGATAGATCTATGTGAGATTCAGGGAGACCAACATAAAAATCAAAAAATGCGTATCGTTATTAAGTAGGTGAACTGTTGATGACATCACAAAATACATCTTAAATTTGGCGGGTTTTTAGGGACCTTGAAAAATTGAAACTTTGACAATTATTTTAACTATTAAAACTAACTAAAAAAAAAAAAAAAATGCAGTTATTTAAGTTAGAAGGTCATTATTCATAAAAAAAAAAAATTTAAAATTGGACTGGACTTCTCTATTTTGCATAATGTCACGACAGTGATGGGAATGGTTGAACTTCCAAAACTAGACAGTCGCTGTAAGCGGGCGGCTCATTGTAGGTGCAGATTTAACCAACTTGTCGGACTCCTTGCCTTAATATTGGTGAAACATAATAAACCTGTCAAAATCCAATTCGGCGTTACGAATCTCTTTGAAATTGAATTTTATTTTGTCTAGAACCTAGGGGTTAAATAGCACAATAGTGGTTTGGAAGGTGTCTGCACCATTTTCCGCTTACCTTCAAAGGAAAACACCTCCTTGTAATCAGTCTCCAGCGCCCTGTTAAAGTCCTCGAGCAGAGAAGTGGCCACGATCAGAAGCTGACCATCGTCAGGACGGCTCTGGGACTTGACTGCGGAGTAGCGCAAGCTTGAGGAGTAGCAGACGGCCTGATTGCCGACCAGAGACCAGGGAGTCGTGGTCCAGATCACAGCCGAGAAGTTGGCACTGTTAAAGAATTATCAAACTTAGGATGTTAATTTTCAATGATGGCACGCAGCGTTACCGTGTGAAAAATCGAGTCATGTACAAATGTCTTTTGGATGAAATGTTTTCAAAACGAGTTAACGTATTTAAATAGGCTGGTACTGCGTAAACATTGAAGAGGTAAGCAAAAGAAGTGCATTGTGGGAGTGTTCGTGCATCCGGAGTATGGTCAATTTTACTTTACTTCTGCTACAATTAATAAAAAAAAATCATATTTTATAACTCTTTATTTTTTTTATGTGAATACCAGACAAGAGTCCCAAGTGCTACTAATGACTGTGCCATCCCCAATTGGGGTAAGTTGTAAGGATGAAGGTAGTAGGGAGAGGAAGGAGATGCGAAAGAGGAAGTTGGGGAAGTAACGAGCTATTTAGATCTGGTCACCAAACACAGCTAAAGCCATTTAACCTCCCAGAAATAGACGTTTTGTTTGTTATGTGTCCCTTAGAAAACTGTCAAAACGTGATAATATTTGTGTTATTTACGATTTTTACTAAAAGCTTCATAAATCACGTTTTGGGAAACGTAGCCTCATTCTAAAAACTGTTTTTAAAAGGTTATGAAATAAACTTTCAAATTTTATTATTACAAATAAATAATAACATTTGTAAATATTAAAATTTAGAATTCAAACATAAAAACATTGTAAAAATGACCCGAGTGATGTTTTATGTGAAAACGGTACTAAAATCACAGATTATGTAAAAAAAAATACTTATTCTATCGTACAAATGTATCATAAACAATTTTATCACCTCACTTTTTTACCATTTCATACAAAAATATTTTAATAAAAAACTAACAATGTTTTGAACAAATGACAATCAAACAAGATAGAGGTTGTTACGATACGCCCCTGAAGCGACTAGAGCACAGAACGCAACAAGCTCACACAACAATTCCCCTCTCCCCCCTGTTTCCTGTTTCCCCCTGCTTCTCCCCGCTTGCCCTGCCACTCGGCAGTCCGCTGCACTCACAGAAGAGATTTGTGCGCCCTTGCGAACGGACGTACGCGGCCCGCTTTCGAGCGGCGGACCGAATTCATTGTGGCCGCGATGTATTATTGAAATACCTACAAGTAGCATCGGCCTTGGCCGCACTAATAGTTCGGTCTATTTAGAATATGAAAGTGCCTGATGGAACTACCACATGAGACGAGGTTCCTGCCAACCCACATGTAAGCTGTATCTTGATTTCCTCTTTTAAATGTGTCCGTAATCAGTGAAATGTAGGGCCCCCGCGTAAATCACCACTCGGAGAGTTTCGTTTTGAGAGAGAGACAGTGAGAGTTAAACACTTTAGCTAGGTTTGTGTAATTTGCATTTCTTGTATTGAATTGTACTGTAGAAACCTATGTACCGTGTTTGAGTTTACAATACATGTCTTAATGATTTAACTTTGTTATTATTCTGCTACGGCGGGAGGATTGTTGACCAGTGTGGATCCCGTGGGTCGCCGGAGGATAGAGAGAAGTTCCATAGCTTTGAGCGGCTCACCCCCTGAATAGAGAGTACCATTATTCCCGCTGAGAGCTAGCCGTGGGACATGTTGGTGTGCTGATGTTGGTTTAGTAGCCGATATCGGGGTACCCTAACAACTGACGCCCGAACGTGGGGCTGGAATTTTTTTCTATCCCGGTCGCTTTGCGGGACCTCTGTTTGTCGAAATCCTCCCCGCATAGCAACTGTTTTGTAAACATTAATTTTGCCTTGATATTCTACACCCAGTGTACTGTGAATCCTGTGAAAAAACCACAGAAACCAATATGTAAATTAGATCCATAACAGATCTGATTGAAATTATGAATTGAATCGCATTTGAAACGACGGCCATTTTGAGTACCCGAAACGCCAGCCTTTGACCGCGAATCTGAATTGCGCACGCGTCACCAAACAACGGGTGCGTAGCAACAGTGATTTCGCGCCAAATCTAACGGCCCGATGCTTCACGCGATATTCTCTAGATTGCGCGCATATGCTTTGACTCGCGCCAATATCCCAACGGAAAAAAGCTGTCGGAATGAACAACGGACTGTTGCTAGGCAGCGTTTAAATCCAAACCGCTTTTATGACTGAACCGGATACCAACGGAAATCATTATTATAAATTTGATTCTGGAACCCCAGTTATTTTGCGAATTCCTTAATGAAAAATTTCGGACTTACGTATTTTTATTGTTTCTGCACAATATACCAATTGGCCCACTTGTGTCTGTCAAATTAGTACAACTTAATATTTCTCCAAATGGACAAATAATGACTTTCTTTCCCCATTTGATACACTATAGGTACTGCTTTTTTTTCAGCATAAGTGAAAGTGAATTGTGTTTTTTCCCTTACATAAGTGAAAAGTGAAATAATAATAAAGCCAATGACTGATTCCATGAATAAATAAAATAATTTTAATATGGTTGACGCAATAAATCCCATATTCAGTCATTTTCACCCGGAAGTTTGTCCTTTATTTGCCATAAAAGTGCCTTTTGTGAACTTTAGTGCCTTTCTCAGTGCAAAGTGATTTGTGGAAAATAAAAAACCTGTTTTCTAAAGGTCAGTCCTGGCAAAATTTTTTCAAAAATAAATAAATACTTGTGAATTTCACAGTTTTCTCAAAAGTGGTCAGTGAAATACAAAAACCTTTACCATTAAGGTCTTTCCACGAAAAATTTTTTCTCGTCTGCCTCCCTTTGACAGAATTCTGGTGTCATGTATACCAAATTGTAATATGGAATCTCTGTAACCATATTTTGGAAGTGCCAACAGTGATCACCAAGTGAAAAGTGCCTCACAAAAATTAATTTTGCGCTTTCTAAAGGAAACCCCTGGCCAATTTTTCTTTTTCTCACCACCCAGGAAACTCACAATGGAGGACAAGCAAGCTATTACACCATCCAACTTGGGTACCATTCCCAATGTGCATAGTTTATCCAAAGCCCACTTACAAACTGCTTTAAGGGATAGAGGACTCTCCCTGGTTCATAGCAAGGCATATGCACTGTCGTTCAACAAAAAGTCAACTATGGAACGCGCACAGAAAGCGACGTTGAAAACAAGGATGATTTCATCAACAAATGTCCCACTGACAATCGTACCCGCAGCAATAATCAAAATAACAACGTGTGCCGGTCCCAATAAATACATCGGCCGCGTGCTCGGCCATGGGCGGGACACGTGGGCTGCAAAGCCGTACACAAGGATTGGCAAACTCGTAGCTGGGCGCCGCCCGCAAACCAAGCGTATTAAGAGGCAAGGCCCCGAAAAAACTATGAGGAAACGGAGCGACACCAACGTTTCTTTTAGCAGAATCAAATACTGCAAAATATAACAAACCTCGTCTCAACAAGGATTTGTTCAAGATGTTTTTAATCTCACATGCGGGCCTCAAGTTTGTGCCACGGTTTTGTCTGGGATTATCAACTCCTTTTTACCCATTAATGTTACTGTTCGTCCATACATTATGGCCATTGTGAGAATACCTCACTATTAGGTGCAACAATGCCAATTGTCACCTTTCTTTTCTCCTTTTTGTAATTTTGTGTTGTATATAAAATGATCCAGTATGTATCACTTTTTTGTAAGCTTACAAAGTCTTACTACGTCAGGCGTGTATTGTGTCAATCACATGCCCATCGTTTCGTAAATGAAACAAGTTGTAAATTATTTTGTAAATTAATGCGTACTCTCCTTGAAGTTACTTTCAAATGTTGTTTTTGCACTGTTTTTTCTTTCCCTCACGGCAATTTTTTTTCTTTATTTTTTTCACCTGTTCTAAAACTGATCACTTTGGAACGGAGACACTTTTCGAGTCTCAATGTTTGGGAAGTCGCGAGCCCATTTATTGTCTCAACACGTACACTATGCAATGTTCATGCCATGTCATACCCTGCCGTGTCATGTAATTTTGTAATTTTTCTCCTATTTTTTGTTGCATTTTTGTCGTGTGGAAAGGAACTTTCTCACCTGTTTACTTTGTTCATGTAAAGTAGTTGACAATTGCCCATCGGCGTGTCGTTCTAGAAGTCGGGTTTTGTAAATTCCAAAGTGTTAAATTCCGACTCAGAACCAGTTAACTATTTTTACAATTTTTTCCTTTTATTTTGTTCATCATGAGTTGTAAAACCTTCCGAGGTATCTCCAGCATGAAAATCAAACAGTGGTTACTTACATAGTCGCCCCTCGTGTATATAAGTTTTTTAAATTTTTTCTTCTTAAATTAAAAATTGATGGCGTCCTACCCAAATTCATGCTCATGTACCCAAACTGGATATCGATACGTCCATTTTGGAACTCGTATTTATAAAACCAATGATTGGTCTTTATAACCCTGTATATAAATCAATTTGGCTCGTTTCAACTAAAGTACGTAAAACCGAATCATCCGGTCTTTGGTTGTTATAACAAAGTCACCTTTTTGTTATTTTGTTTTTTGCTTTTACGTTACGTATGTCTTGTATGACACGTTTCAACCCTACGAGACAGGTTAATAAAACCTTATGGTCATTCTGATTTTGGAATTCACAACTTTTAGGTGTTCATTTAACCAAGTATTTGCAACCCAAATTGCACATAACCTGGTATGTTTGTAACTGCACAAAGGGTATGTAAAACCGTAATTGGTCCCTTTTCTTTGGTCTTCCTCACTGTAGGTTGCCACAACAGACAGTATGTAAAACCATTATAGGTCTGTCTTTTGTTTTAAATACTTGGTGTAAGTAGAATTATACTCTGCCATCACCCTTGTATTTTGTAACACATGAAGTAGCATCAAATTGTCTATCTTCTCTGTCGTACGCTCTTGGGCTACGGAGTTAGTTAATCTAACGAATCTTTATAAAATGTGGTAAATCAAGCATCGTTAACGTTTATTGTGTTGTATTTAAACATAACCCACCGTTATAGGAGAGATCCTTAGAACATCCACCGTTATAGGAGAGATCCTTAGAACATCCACCGTCATAGGAGGGATCCTTAAAATACCTGCCACGATACGAGAAGTTCGTCATAATCACTTTTGCTCATAGCTAAATGTTATTGAGTTGGTCGTGTGACATATTTGTCATGAGCACCGTTTTGTACAATCTGTTTTGGTCGTGTGTCATTCATTTGTCATGAGTACCACCCTTTCTGTACAATCTATTTTGGTCGTGTGTCATTAATTTGTCATGAGTACCGCTTTTGTATTTTGGTCGTGTGTCATTAATTTGTCATGAGTACCGCTTTTGTATTTTGGTCGTGTGTCATTAATTTGTCATGAGTACCGCTTTTGTATTTTGGTCGTGTGTCATTAATTTGTCATGAGTACCGCTTGTGTGTATAATTGTGTACAACCCTCGTACACGAGACGTGGAGACGTAATAACAATACTTACCGTGATTCGTGCGAACGACATAATATCGGCCTTGCCATCTTCTTTAAGAGGCATTGTATAAACTCTTGACTTCTGTCTATAATTGAGTTTTATCTTGTATGTACTTACATGTTTTTGTACACTATACGTGGAGACGTTAAAACACTTACCATGAGTCGTGCGAACGAAATAATATCAAACCTTTTGTGTGCGATCTACGAAACGTAGTCCACAACCCTTTGTTGTCATTCAACGCCAATGCCCGTGGACCTCCTGTTTTTTTACTTCTTTGCAAAAAGGAAAGAAGCCCAGGAATATCTACTATCCCAAAAGGACTAGTTTGTAGCTTCACTGCTAACTATGGGGCATAGTGCTGTGGGAGTTAATCGATTGAGCACAAAACCATCCAACTCGTTGTCTGGGGAACGGATAAGAAAACCCCCAGGTTTGTGAAATTGGAGCAAGGGTCTGTCTTTTCTCACAATCACGCAGGAGTTTTTAAAATGACCCCTAATCTTTTGCCCAATACACGCAAAAGATTAGTCTCTTTGATAATGTGTATTCAAATTTCTCCCCATCCTTGTAACAATTGTAAAGAGTCAGGAAATCTGCTGGTTGATCATGTTTCATTCTCACATGGAGTTTGAAGTGGAAATTAGTCCAGTCTCTAGCAAATTTCGTCACTCAACTCCTTTCCTTTTCCTTTCCTTTCTCCTCACCATCATGTTCTCAGGTATATGTTATGAAGAGGAAAATCTGTTGTTGACCATAATTCGCCCTCACTGGGAGTACGAATCGGTAAATTGACCAATTATCAGCAGGCTTTCCCCCTCACTCTCTGCATATGTCTCACCCTTTGTTCTCTTTCTCAATTTTACGAAACACATTCATGAATGTTGGAAATGTACGATATGCACTTGGCGTACCGTCTGTCTCCTTTTGACAACCTTTATTCATGAATTGGTTTCTCTGCTTTTACCGTGACTCATTCACGACTTCTTTGTCTTGTTCTTTGAAATTCTACAAAAAATGTTACCACCTTTATGTTAACATAGGCCATGGAAGGCCGGTTGTTTTTTAACCAAGACATATTGTCACTCGGCAAACGCCAAGTCATTCTGGTAAAGGAAAATGTTCATGTAATCACAATTTAGTTAGAAAACTCTCTCTTCGTCACTCTCTGGGTCGGTGGTTAAAACTTCGTTTATTTCATTATCTGGACACATTTTGTTTCTCTCCAAACCTTTTCTTCATTGGTCCCTAGGCAGGTAAACTTCAAGAATTTTGCTCTAATAATAATTTCTCCCGGATTTAAAAAGAAGCCCAGGCGGATGTCACCACCAACAGCCAAGCTGAGCTCCACTTCCTGACAGCACGCGCTGTGGTTACTAGGTCCCTCCTGCTGCCATTTTTCTACGCATTTGTTCCTGAAAGCACAGACCATACCGCTCATATGTATGTTGTTTTGTCGTGCCACAGCAAGTTGAGTTGTCCCACTATACATTATGACACTCTGAACCACCTTTTGGGCACGCCAGCTCCTAGGTTTGTTCTTACTCTTGCTATCAATGCCAACCATGTCGTCTCTTGCGCTGTCATGCAGTGACGCATATATCGTCATGTGTAAACCATCATTACCTTGACCTCCAGTATTTGCTGAATGCGTACCAATACAAGTTATGTTGAGCTACATTATGCTTCAATAACCATTATATACGATCCGTGTTCACCTTAATGACACTTAGGATTCGTACCGGCATGTCTGCAGACACTGGATTCTCCTCTTCAATGACCTCTGTAACCATAGTCGCGGCACAGCAACCACAGTCTCCACTTCGTGAACTTCGACGTCTTCGACAAAACCAAGTGTTTTCTAAGGCCCAAGTGTACTTCTGAGTGTTATCTCAAAGGGATCTGATTACAGTGATAATGTAATCCTTAGAATCTGTGAAACCACGTCCTCCTCTTCGAAATTCTCCGAAACCAAACAAATCCACGCTTCGCAAACTTAGCTCCCAGACCAATGAAACCTTAGAATCACACAGGCATTTTTGTTCTTGCTTTTTGTTCTTCTATTGTACAAATATGAATTGTTATTTTTCAATTGCATAACCATGTATTGTTATTTTTTTTTCAATTGCATAACCATGTATTGTCATCTTTCAATTGCATAATCTTGTATGTTGTTTCACACCATGTACTTTTACCAAAACTGTTCTTTTCCAAACATTGTATGTACCCCTCACCCATTCCCTACAAACATTGTAACCTAAACTATAACATAAATTGCATGTTCTAGCTAGGCATCTCTCAAGCAACGAATCTCTCAAAAAACCCCAATGGAAGCTTAAGAGGATTTTTTTTTCCTACAGCTCCATTGCCACGTCGCTTTTTTTCCAAGCGCGGGGGGAAGTGTTACGATACGCCCCTGAAGCGACTAGAGCACAGAACGCAACAAGCTCACACAACAATTCCCCTCTCCCCCCTGTTTCCTGTTTCCCCCTGCTTCTCCCCGCTTGCCCTGCCACTCGGCAGTCCGCTGCACTCACAGAAGAGATTTGTGCGCCCTTGCGAACGGACGTACGCGGCCCGCTTTCGAGCGGCGGACCGAATTCATTGTGGCCGCGATGTATTATTGAAATACCTACAAGTAGCATCGGCCTTGGCCGCACTAATAGTTCGGTCTATTTAGAATATGAAAGTGCCTGATGGAACTACCACATGAGACGAGGTTCCTGCCAACCCACATGTAAGCTGTATCTTGATTTCCTCTTTTAAATGTGTCCGTAATCAGTGAAATGTAGGGCCCCCGCGTAAATCACCACTCGGAGAGTTTCGTTTTGAGAGAGAGACAGTGAGAGTTAAACACTTTAGCTAGGTTTGTGTAATTTGCATTTCTTGTATTGAATTGTACTGTAGAAACCTATGTACCGTGTTTGAGTTTACAATACATGTCTTAATGATTTAACTTTGTTATTATTCTGCTACGGCGGGAGGATTGTTGACCAGTGTGGATCCCGTGGGTCGCCGGAAGATAGAGAGAAATTCCATAGCTTTGAGCGGCTCACCCCCTGAATAGAGAGTACCATTGTTCCGCTGAGAGCTAGCCGTGGGACATGTTGGTGTGCTGATGTTGGTTTAGTAGCCGATATCGGGGTACCCTAACAAGGTTCCATTCGGCTCAGATAATTAATCTCTATGTTCCATAGATATTTTTGAATACAGACGCGTAGCGTTGTTCATTATCGATATTGAGTTTTTTATTTCATGGTAATCCGTATACTAGTGATGGAAATAAATCAATTTTCGTAAAATCTCGCGCGTTGACGTCAAAAGACGCTCTAATGTCTTGACCGCTATTATTATATTTGCGTCTTTTGACGCTCTAATGTTCCGAGTGGTTAAATTCTTTTTGATTCTGAATGGTAGTCTTCCACAAGGGCGATATTGAAAGTATCTACCACTCTAGAACTTGCTGCAAACATACTATATATTATTTTTAATTAATAAATAGTGGGATTTGAACCCCCCGACCTCCGGATTCGTAAGCACTCAAAACAACAGGCCATCAAATTAAGTCTTGAACAAGTAATCAATTTTAATTCTGGAATAAACGATTTTATGTCTGGGTTAAATCTTTCCCAAATGAAAGACTAAACCCTTCCACACACTTTTCCACAAATGATTATCTAGTAAATTCACGCAATGTAAGTGCACTATATAAGTATAATAAATACAAAACAATACAAGAACAATACGTCAATCCACCAGAAACATAATGGGAAAATATTATTATTATTAATGACCTGTGTATGGTTTAGGAGTCAAATATGTAAACTGACGACATTAGGTTTCTTTCAAATCGGCAAAAATAACACTTCTTGAGATCTATTCATGGAGATATTTAAAAATAAAAACGCTAGGTAATGTTGAGTGCCATCTTGGATGCGGGAAGACCTGTGTAAGTGTTAGACAGATGAAATAAATGACTTACTTTGGAGCCATTGCTCTAAGTTGCTCCGGAATGTTGATCAGTGGAAGCTCCAAGTAGACCTGAGTACTCTTGTGGTGTGGATCATATTCCAACTCTGCCTCAGCCAGTGCACTCCTGGAAAAGTGAGGTTAGGTTAGTATTACAATAAACGCTCTTGACAGCCATTGCCACTATGAGAATATTAATTTCGGTTCCATGCCAACTCAGAATGAAACCAACTCAGAACCACTTCAGAAAGGTCATTAACCACTCGGAACATTAGAGCGTCAAAAGACGCAAATATAATAATAGCGGTCAAGACATTAGAGCGTCTTTTGACGTCAATGCGCGAGATTTTACAAAAATTGATTTATTTCCATCACTAGTATACGGATTACCATGAAATAAAAAACGGAATATCGATAATAAACAACGCTACGCGTCTGTATTAAAAAATATCTATGAAACATAGAGATTAATTATCTGAGCCGAATGGAACCTCCATCTTGTTTGCTTGTCATTTGTTCAAGACATTGTTAGTTTTTTATTCAAATATTTTTGTATGAAATGGTAAAAAAGTGAGGTGACAAAATTGTTTATTATACATTTGTACGATAGAATAAGTATTTTTTTTTACATAATCTGTGATTTTAGTACCGTTTTCACATAAAACATCGCGTGGGTCATTTTTACAATTTTTTTATGTTTGCATTCTAAATTTTAATATTTACAAATGTTATTATTTATTTGTAATAATAATTACAAATAATACAATTTGAAAGTTTATTTCTAACCTTTTCAAAACAGTTTTTAGAATGAGGCTACGTTTCCTAAAACGTGATTTATGAAGCTCTTAGTAAAAATCGTAAATAACACAAATATTATCACGTTTGGACAGTTTTCTAAGGGACACATAATAAACAAAACGTCTATTTCTGAGAGGTTAAGAGCTATGAAAAAATAATTTTAAAATAGCCGGAAACCCTAACCTAACTTAACCTATTTAACCATTTTTTTATCATCACTTTTAAAGACCTTTCTGAGGTGGTTCTGAGTTGGTTTCATTCTGAGTTAGCCGGTCACCATTAATTTCAATAATAAAAACTGACAATAATTATTCACACAATGCGGCCATCAGGCTTCACAGCTGATTAGCATTTGATCAAAAGCTGAAATGAGTCGAGAAATGGTGTTTAACGGGTATCGTTCAAATGTGAAAAACTCTAACTGGTGCTTTTTAATTCCATGATCATCAATTACATACATTTTTTTTACATTAACTCCAAACAGGGTATGAACATGGGTCTTGAAGAGACCTGTGAAGTAGTTGGCAAATCGTTCCACAGCCTATTAACTCAAGAATGAGTCGTACAAACAACTCTTTCTAACATGACAAATAATGTAAACCGTGTACAAATGTTGGACGTGTCCGGGGTGTTTCCCAACTAGAAGAGTTTAATTGTCGTTTTGGAAAGAGGAAAGATTTTGTAAACAGTTTACTTTTTTACCTTCTGACTAGTTAGATTCTGGTGTGTACAGAGAAAAATAGGTTATAAAGATTTTTAAGGTTTTGTTATTTATTTTTGTTAAGGTTTCAGGTCACATTCAGTAAAAGAATACTCCATTAGACAAGTATTCAGAGTTTATTTTACAACATTTTTACATGATGATTTTGCACTTTTTATTTCTACTTTACTGGAGACCGTTCGGATTCCATTTCTTAGGTTTTTGAAGTAATTACATGTCACGCTTGCGAATTAGAAAGAAGGAGGATTCAAGGAATCCTATTGTACTTATAAACAATGGGTTTAAATAACTAACACTAACAAACCAACTGTTAGAGTATTTACAAATAGTTCACAATTACACTCTTCAATACCACCTGAGAGAGAGGAGAGAGAGATCTGGCCCCCTAGTCACTATCTTTTAAGTTTCACAAAGAGCACGTTTGCGAAACTTGGTGGTTGATTAAGTTTATCACAAATGGCTAAAAATGGTACTACCTACCATTAAAAAATGGCTACTGACCTACCATTTTTAGCCATTTGCGATAAACTTAATCAACCACCAAGTTTCGCAAACTTGCCGTTTTTGTGAAACTTAAAAGATAGTGACTAGGCTCCCTGCTTGATTATAGTAAATAATTAAAATAAATGACAGTAGATTTTAGTCAAGCTCCGAATCTAATGCCTTTGAGTTTATGCTCTACAGAGGGCAATGGTAATTAGTTTTCAAGCTTATTGTTTTTACAATTTTTAACCATAAATTTATATTAAAATGAAACCCCACTCCAAATTACCAGTTATATAATAAGAATAGCATTTGTTTCAATTTTAGTCTAATTAAAAACTCACCCCGAAGATGGAGACCAATAAACAGGCTTCAGATCTCTATAGATGAATCCCTTCTCATACATATTGTAGAACTGTCGCAGCTGATTCTTGACGTAGACCTTATCGTTGGTGTAGTAGCACTGGTTATCCCAGTCGGCCACCAGGCCCCAGCGCCGGAACACTTCGCGCTGCGTGTACGCCGTCTCCACCGCAAACTTGCGTGCCATCTCGCGCAGCTGGATAGCGCCCATCGAGGACTTGGTGATGAGAACCTTGGCAATGTATATCAATATTAGTAAAACTTTAGCCAATATTAATATCACAATATGTACATCATTAATAACTAGGTACGCCTCATACATCATTACAAACGTCTGGCCGTGTTGCAGGTAGCTTGAAAACAATAATGGGTCTGAGTGGTTAAGGAAACTAAAAATGTGTGAAATGCATTTAAATTTGTAAAACATGTATTTGGTCTGAGTGGTTAAAGAAACTAAAAATGTGTGAAATGCATTTAAATTTGTGAAACATGTATTTGGTAAAAACTTTTAAAAGCGTTGTTTAAAAAGCAATATGTTTGAAAACTAATTACAATTGCCCTCTGTAGAGTAAAAGCTCAACGGCATTAGGTTCGGAACTTGACTAAAACCTACTTATATTTATGTTAATTATTTTTTTTTTTTTTAGCGACTATATAAAATAATTGTACATACAAAATATAATGGTGAAATTAACTATAAAATATTGTATTTCTTAGTCCTCCTCACTAGGGGGTCCTGTGCAAGGCGGACTAAAGTTATTTAAATATAGTTTATTTGTCTTCTATGTTGTTTTTAGTGTCTTCATTAGGGTTTTTTCATTGACCTCTTTCAGCCATATTTTTATTCTTGATTTGTATTCATTAGGATTTTTTATTAGTTTTGTCTTGGGAAAGGATGTTATGGAGTTTTGTTGCAAATTATGTACAGTTTCTTTGTCCGAATATGGTTATATACTATTTGATCAAGCAATTCTCTCTCAGTCGGTAATTAAGAGTGTTATTGTTAGCTGTTTGTAAACACGCTGACAGTTGGTTTGTTGTGGTGTTAGTTTTTTAAACTAACACCACAACAAACTTTTTGTTTAGGATTTCTTGAATCCTTCTGCCTTCTAATTCGCAAGCGGAACAAGCAGTTCCTTCAAAATCTAAGAACTGGATCCGGCCGGTCTCCAGCTAGGTAGAAATAAAAAGTGTAAAACCATCATTTAAACATGTTATGTGACACCAATCTACGGGGCAAGCCGCTGATGGATTAAATTTACGAGAGCCTTGTTGATAAGTGACTTTAATTTGAACTAGTTGGAAGTGCACTACCTTGGGGTCCTTCTTGTCCGCGTTGAGAGCTTTGAGCTCAATGGGCAGCCCGTGGCAGTCCCAGCCCGGGATGAAGTGGACACGACGCCCCCGGACCACCTGATTGCGTATGGTGATGTCTTTAAGAATCTGAAAATACCAAAAAAACCATCATCTCTGGGATCTCATAGCAATTCAATTCAATTTTATTTATTTATTTATTCTAAAAACATTACAAAATTATACATTTTGCATTTTTAAAATACACTACATATATTGTCAAAATGCAAATTTAAAATACATTGCAAATGCAAAGAGTATTACATAAAACATAAGCAGTAGATATTTCAACTACATTAGCATTAAAAGAGTGCCTTTTAAAGGCAGCTTCACTGATGCTAAAATGTCAATACCCGAATTGATTCTGTTCAACAGCAAGATTGCTCTCCCATCCGGCATGACCATTGGCAAGTTAGTCCTGCGGGTTGGGAGATAGAACAGTGTATGGTGTCAGTGGCAGAGATAACCATTGGAAACACAAATGAATGCTCTACAAGATAGTCGAGTTTTCAAACCATCCACGAATCAGTCTAAATAAATGTGTATATCTCTTTTGAGCCCTAAATGGTTCATTCCGAGCATGCCCAAGAGAAAGTCAGCAGGATAGAGCCATACTCCCTCATGTAATTCATTTAATGATTGGTGCAAAATTGACTGCATGCAACTTAATGTTGATAAATGCAAAATTTTGTCCTTTTATAGAACCAAAAAACCTATTCAGTTTGATTATAAACTAAATAATGTTTGTCTCTCTACCGTCACATCTATATCAAGGACCTTGGGGTCACTCTAGACTGCAAACTTTCTTTCCGTGATCACATCAATAACATTGTAAACAAATCACTTAAACTACTCGGCTTCATTCATAGAATTACCTCTGACTTTTTTTTTTTTTTTTTTTTTTTTTTTTTTTTTTTTTTTTTTTTTTTATATATATATATTTTTTTTTTTTTATCACAAACAAGTCCTGCTAAGCCAATTGAATTGGCTTGTCAGCAGGTGCTTATAATTAAGTTACATATAAATTTTAAGTGTTATAATTTTACATCTTATATCTACAAATTCAACATTATTCATACAAATCAATCTAAGTATAAATATTTTTTTTCCGATAGCCAATTTTTCAGCATATATTTAACCTTATTCATAGAATTACATTGCTTTATAGTATCAGGTAATAAATTAAATATTTTCGGTATGTTGTATTCAAACGTTCTCTGTCCGTACTTATTATTAAATTTCGGAATTATTAACCCGTCGTTGAGCGTGAATCTAGTGCTGTATTTATGTTCTAATTTCTCTTTATGCTGCTGGGTAAATATATACTGAATTATAATTTTGTGCCATAGTATTGCCTTAACAGGTAAAATTTTAGCACTCTGAAACAGTAATGGTGTATCATGTCTCTGTTTGAAAATATTCGGAACAACTAATAATTTTACAATGGCGTTTTGTACAACTTGGACTTGTTTCAGATTTGTTACAGAAGTATTTCCCCATATTGTTAATCCATATCTTATAATGGATTCTGCCAGTGACATATAAATTATTTTTAGTGTTTCAATGGGTAAGAAAAAATTCAATGTGTACATTCTGCCAGCAATTGATCTGAGTCTTTTACAGGTTTTTTTAACATGTTTATCCCATTTAAAAAAACAATCTACGGTAACACCAAGATACACATATTCCGTTACTAATTCTAAACTTTCACATTTACAATTAGTTGGAATATTTTTTTGGATGCAATTAAAATTATGAGAAATAATATTAGGATTAAATTGGAATTTGGCATTAGGTGATCTTATATGCATTACTTTGGTTTTTTTGGCATTAATTAATAATCCTGCATCATGAGACCATTTACACAGTTGATTAAAGTCAATTTGCATGAGTTCAATTGCAGTTTTTAGATCTTTATGTGATATGACTAATGCTGTATCATCAGCGAATACAAAATGTTTAACAAAAGAGAAAAGTTTTTTCATTATAGTTACATAGATTATATACAGTGTAGGTCCCAATATGGAACCTTGTGGAACTCCTGCAGATACATTTTTTGTTTTACTAAAAGTATTATTTATTTTGGTACATATTTTTCTATTTCTAAGATAATCTTTAAATAAATTTAACACATTTCCTCTTATTCCAATTTTTTCTAGAGTTTTTAGCAGTTTTTTTGAGTTAATTGTGTCAAAAGCTTTAGAGTTATCGATAAATAAAACAATGACATGTAATTTATTATTTAATTGATTATTTATGTAATTGGAAAACTCTTGCAGTAGTTTTTCAGTATTTTTTTTTTCTTTGGAAGCCATATTGATTTGGGTCTATGATAGCGAATTTTTCAATGTAATTATTTAATTTATTTGATAAAAATTTTTCAAGAATTTTTTCCAATGCTGGTAGTATACTAATAGGCCTATAATTTCCTAGTTCAATGTGTTTTCCACCTTTAAATATTGGTCTAGTAAATATATAAGTACACTTAAAACGCTTTACTGTTCGCTGGTTCGCCCTCACCTTGAATATGCTAGTGTTATTTGGTCTCCTTTCTATGCTGTCCATATTTATCACATCGAATCTGCACAACATCGCTTCCTGGAGGTTAGGACTTGAAAGAGGCGATTACTCGTATGATGAAATTGAACAAACATTTCTTCTTTAGAAAAACGTAGAAAGGACTCTGATCTAATAAGCATTTTCAAAATTATCAACAGTATTACTGACACACCTGCTTTGTTACAACTCATCCAGTTCAACATCCCTTCCCGTAGACTCCGAAATAATGAATTGCTGTTCCTCAATCAACATTCTACTAATTATGGATATCATTCTCCTTTATCCAGAATGTCGAGACTTGTCAACGCAAATCAAAGCACTGAATTTTTAAAGTCTTTTAAATCCATCTTTAAGCTACTTATGTTCTTTTATATTTATTATATGAATTTATATTATACTATCTTCTATATTTACTTTTATATTATATGTATTTTGTCAATGCTCTTCATATATATGTAATCTCCTTCCATTGTCATCTCTCTATTTTTTATTCGTGTTATTGTTATATTGTTAATGGACTATTCGTCCGTAAATAAATAAATAAATGTAGTAAAACCTCAAAAATCCACAATATTCAGTCTACTTTCATCCTTCGTCTACCAGTTCCAAGCCTTACTGCCATACAGCAGGTTTGATTTCAGCACTCCATTGTGAACTACTAGCCTTGCTTCTTTAATATAGCCCTTGCCCTGAATAATGTTGTATATAACAAAACTATCAATGTTGAGTTATTGATGGAATAATTTATTTATTTATTTAAGTAACATAAACAGTCTTAGTAATAAAATATACATAAGAGGATGGCAAAAAAACAGACCAATTCACAGATAGGTATTTAGAAACATAAAAGTAACTGAATGTAAACTAGAAAATTTAAGAAAAACAGAAAAAATAAAAACAGAACTAAGCAGCAATTTAAAAAAAATAATAATACAGATGTTAATTCAACAAGTGATAAACATGTTATACACAATAATAAAATAATTAAAACAATACTTAAATAGACTGCGAAATAGGTATTTGGGTTGGGACGGGTAAGGGGAGGAGAGGGATAAGGGAAAGTTGCCACGCAAGTAATATAAAAATATTAGGTACAATAAATTTAGTCACGAATATGTGTTATTCGCACCTACATAGAATGTAATACAAAGAAATTCTGTAACGACAGGAACTAGCAGTGAATATGTCAGCAAATGTGTCTATATGTGCAAGTTTATTATTATAGTATTTACATGTCCTTTGTATAAATTCATTTTGGTTGGAATTAGTGTTGCATCTATCAATGTAGAAAGGGTATTTTGTCTGCTGTATCGAGTCGGCGTGTGGAAATTTATTTTATTTAGCAGCTCCGGGCAGTCAACTTTTGAGTTAATAATTTTGTACAGGAGCATCTGATCAGCGACAAGCCTCCTATTGAACAGTTTCGAGATTCTAAATGTTGGGCATATCTTTTAAGGTATGGATTATGGTATTGAAATTTTTTTTAGGCCTGTGGCAGCCTTTTGAAGTTTGGTTTATGGAAGAATGTTGTATATTGCCATTCATCAAAATCACGGCGCATGGTTTAATTTATGGGAATAAATGGAGAAAACGATTGTCTTATGGCTTCAACTGACTACTCCGTAGTCCAGTGGCTAAGACTCTTGACTCACAATCCGGAGGTCGCGGGTTCGAACCCGGCGTGCGCAAATAAATTTTATTTGATTAATTTGTGTTATTTCACAATTAATTCATTTAAAATAATATATAGTATATTTGCGGCACGTTCCAGAGTGGAAAATACTATCAGTATCGCCCTGGTGTAAGACCACCATTCGGAATTGAAACGTTGCTTGAAAATGGCTTTAGCAGTGTTTGGTGACCAGATCTGAATAGCCAGGTACTTCCCAACCTTCCTCTTCCCCACCTCCTTCCCCATCCCACTACTTTCAGCCTCACAACATACCCCAATTGGGGATGCCATAGTCTCACTGGCTCCAGACAGGAGCAGTTGAGATTCTTGTGCGGTATTCACTGTAAAAAAAAAAAAAAAACTAGAAAGTCTTCAAAGCCAAGAAGCAGAAGAATGCAAGAAAGTAAAATTTGTCCAGAAAAAATATTATTAAGGCTGCTTTTTAGCCGTAGTTTTGTGGAATAAAATTGTATGTTGATCTCGAGACAATATCAAGAACGTAAATGGTTTTATTTATTCATATAGTTTTTTGCTTTTTGCTCAAATACATCAATGGCATGAATTGTGTACATTTATATTAGAAGAGCATGTTGCTCTCTGTAAGGTACGAAGGGTAAAAAAAAATATTTAGTGGAATAACGTTTATTAATTAATATAATTAATTTATGTGAAATCGTTCATATACAACATTGTTCCAAAAATTAAGCGTAAATTCTAGTAATAAACTCTAATTTATTTGCCTTTCTAGACAACTTTTCAATTAAAACTCAGAATTGTATGTATGTATTTTATATGTATATAAAATTTTATGGTAATTTTTGGAGATCGCTGGCAACGGTTAATATGCACTTTTTTTTGAAAAAATCTTTAGATTCACCTTTATTACATTAAAAGGCAACTATTTGCATTGGGGGAAGTTGAAAATATTTCATTCTAAATTTTGATTACATAAAATTAAAATTAGCTTTCATCTTGTGAGATTGTACGCCATTAGCTATTAGCTCATTCGCTGTCACTTTGGTATGTTGGTATTCCTGATACACTTGAATGTATAACGAACGGCTAGAAGATTTTGAAGGTACCACGAAATCTAGAAAGGTAAGTACTAAATTATCGGAGTTTTGGGAATAAAATGACGGGAAAAAACATGTGTTTAATTTCGGTAATTATTTTTTATAAATAATACATTCACTTTTGTATCAAAAACCGTGTTACACAAACCTAGCGTAGCCGTTAAACTACTTGAAAACTGGGATGTTTTTCTTGCCTTGACGCGAGTAGGCGTTATAAAGGGGCACTTTCTTTTGAATCACAAACCATGTTACACAAACCTAGCGTAGCCGCTAAACTACTTGAAAACTGGGATGTTTTTTTTGCCTTGACGCGAGCAGGCGTTATAAAGGGGCACTTTCTTTTGAATCACAAACCATGTTACACAAACCTAGCGTAGCCACTAAACTACTTGAAAACTGGGATGTTTTTTTTTGCCTTGACGCGAGCAGGCGTTATAAAGGGGCACTTTCTTTTGTATCGCAAACCATGTCACACAAACCTAGCGTAGCCGCTAAACTACTTGAAAACTGGGATGTTTTTTTTGCCTTGACGCGAGCAGGCGTTATAAAGGGGCACTTTCTTTTGTATCACAAACCATGTTACACAAACCTAGCGTAGCCGCTAAACTACTTGAAAACTGGGATGTTTTTTTTGCCTTGACGCGAGCAGGCGTTATGAAGGGGCACTTTCTTTTGTATCACAAACCATGTTACACAAACCTAGCGTAGCCGCTAAACTACTAGAAAACTGGGATTTTTTTCTTGAGGTAATAATTTTTCGGGTATGGCAACCTTTATTAATATTTAAAAATTGGTACCCCTTCAAAATGGAAAGAATACATCATGAAATGTCATTCGTAAAGGAAAAATTACGTACAAAAAAGTTTTTATGAAATATAAATTTAAACGCATATTTTTCCGCCTTTTTCGACTGAAACCGATGGTTCGTGTGGTAATTAAGTTTATGGGTAGTTTATTTCTTTAAATGTATGCCTATTAAAAGTGAAGCGGCTTGCGGCCGTTAGGTAAAGTTTTACCCAACATTCTTCCGGACAAGGGCTCAATTAGTGACTGCCACAATAAATCCTCTGTTAACAGAGTTCCTTGCAATCACCCTTTTTTAAATAAAAAAAGTTTATTATACTCACTTTATTAACTGCATGCCCCATGTGTGGGTCGCCGTTGGCGTAAGGGGGGCCATCGTGGAGAACATAATCTGGTCCTTTTAAGTTGTCTCTTTGCCAACAGTATAAACCTTCAAAATCTGCAACCTAAAAAACATAATTATATTATAAGAGATTAACACAACAGCTGGTCTAATGGGCGGTATAACCAAATTCTGTCAAACCACTCATCTACGTCCTTTCTTCAATTGGAAACAAAACATTGAGCAAAATATTGAAAATGAAGGACAAAACCTTATGAATCTTGAAACTTCAAAAACCATAAGCGTTTCTTGCGATTCTAAAATTTTACCAATGTATTTTACGAATGGGCGCTGATTCAATTCTAATTAATATTACGAGTGGGAATATTTATAAAAACCTAACCTTATGTATGTCGCTGTCAACTTGAACTCTCTTCGCTGCTTTGTGGCGGGCCGGATATTCAGTTTTGGGCAATAATATGGTGCTCGTGTAGCTGGTGGCCTTTTTGAGAACATTTTGTTGCGAATATAATCGATGCTCCCACTTATAAAATCGCAAGTTATTTGCTTTTTTCAAAAACCCGCCGCAGCAAAACGTCAAACCGGCTGCAACCATTTTGACAATAATCATAGACAAAAAACTAAAACAGATGGTCAATAAATTTTCCGGTCCCGGATTTTCTCCCGGAGACTAATTTCACATCAAACAAAAAGTAACGTTCGTGCCTTTTTACAAATAATTTATATTTATATGTATAAACGTAAATTAATTTGTATGGTAAAAGTATTTTAGAGTCTTTTCTCATACTATTCATTAACTTGAAAGAAAATGAACGTTATGTGGATCAAGCATTACAATTTAACTAAAAAATGCGAAGTACTAAAAAATAATATGACGTTGTCGGAAATGGAACATTTATGAACATTGTTCAGAAAATTTGAAAATAGTATTTTATGCAAAACAAAACAATTTGTTTGATCAATATTGAAATAGATTTTTGGTTGTTGTGATAATTTTTACGCCTGCATTTAAGATAATATTGTAATTGCTTGTGTATTATAAACTGATTTTTCTTTTGTAAAATGAATAACCCTCTTGGAATAAAGGCAATAGAACCCGGAGAATTAGAAATATTTGTATCAAGTGCAGAACCATCATGCATTGATCTTATTGGAAGCAAAAAGTAATTGATCATATCATAGAACTTTAAATTTAGGTATTACTTTAGATATAATGCATTAATTTTAATGTTTTTCAGTTGGGTTGAGTGGCACCATCGCTTCCAAAAACTACACCAACAAGCGGTTTTGGAAGCTGCTAGCTCTTCAGAAGAACTTACAAAAGATGCCTTGATTTCACATGGAAAGGTTTGCCATAATCAACATACATTTTTTAACATCTGTTTCATGCTGTATTTTTAATTATTGATCTTTTTCTCTTCTATTTTAGGCCCCTTTATTGGTCCATGAAGCTATATGCATTTCAATTTGGAGGCAAAAGATTTTTCCAAAAATCCTTGAACTTGATCCAGATTTGTCTCATACATTTTTGCTTTATGCTGTGGTACGTTATCAAGCAACATTTTTAATTATTTCTTACTGGCAATTAACAAAACAAATTGTGTATTTTAATAATTTATTCTTGTTTTTAAGCTTTACCATGAGACCGTAGCTGTTGGACTTTTGGAAATCATCCTATTTGACGAAGAAGCATGTTGCGCTATGGCGGACATTTTGGTTGATATTATCGACTATAGTATAGAAATGATTTCTTCACTCATTGGTCTAGTAAAGTAAGTAAATAAACGTCCGAATTACGATAGAACATTTAATTTATTATTAATATTACAATACAGGTACCCAATTGACTCAATTTCAGCTGTGGATATTTGAAATACAAAGGAACAAATACTGAGCCCAGTGAAGATGTAATCAAGGAACTTTTGTCACAACAGAAAGATCTCCAATTTGATATTGCAATTCGCTGTTTGACTATTATAAGGTAGGTAAGCCATTACTTAATTTTTAGTACTTCATTCTGAACACTTCATCGCCTCAGTTCGTATTTGTCCAACAGACCATTTCGGTTTTTGTTCAATCTTCACTTTAAAATTAAAAATAAAGTATGCAAAAGGATAGTTAATCACTGAACTAAGAATTATTTAAACTAATTGAACCTTTACCTGTAAGGAAATAACTTTATCATAAACACCTATCAAAATTAGGGGTACGTAAATTTCGTTTTTACGAAATAGATGCGATAAAAGCGAAATATGCATTTTATTTGCGATAAAAGCGAAATTTGAAAATTAAATACTTTCGCACTCAAGTTCAACTTACATTCGTATCAGAATTCTGTCCGAAAATTATGAAACTAATTGACAATTTAGAAGCTTCATACGAAAAAATAAAAGCACATTTGCACACATTTAGTGGAGTAAATTAGAAGATTTGAAGTCCTCTCTTCAGCGTCAATGTGAAGGCTCTTTTGGCGATAAAACAATGATTATTTTATCAACCGAAAATTCTATCGATCACAGCATGATGTTGAAGACAGCAGCTCAAAAGAGCTTGGATAAATTGTTGGTACACATGGGGCCGAATCCAACAAATGAGTGCTACAAGCACATTGGCAGATTATTTTGTCCATCGGAAGCAGCAAATGTGCCATCTTCTTCTGTCAATTCAAATTCCCGATTGGTCGGCCAAGAAGCTCCTGTGGATGTAATGCAAGTTTTAGTTACATCAAAATCTTGCTACCCTGGATTTGCAAAAGCAGCTATTCAATGTCTCAATTGCCCTGTCAATAGTGTTGATGACGAGAGGTACTTTAGTATCTACAACATTGTCGTAACTGATCGCAGGCAAACAATGAAGTGAAAATGTAGAAATTACAACAATGCTAGCCTTTAATTGAGTTTTTAACATTGTATTTTTTTTTGCGAAATAAATGCGAAATTTTCTATTTTGAGTTTTTTTAAATGCGAAATCACGATTTTTTATTTGCGAAATTTACGTACCCCTAATCATAATGTTTTATTGAGATAATGAAAGAAAACCTTTTCCTCCTGAAAAATTTTCTAATGGTCTGTTGGACAAATACGAACTAAAGCGACGACTTGCCGTCTTACTAAAATAATTCTTAATAATACTGGTTCGACGTTTGTATAAGCATGGTTTAAATAGCTATGGCAATAAGTAAAGTTTTCACTGTTATGAACTTACGCTAATAAGTAAGGGCGTTGATAATTATACTTGTGTTCTGTTAGGACAGGTTGTTTCACAGAATTTGAACAATTCATCAAATTTCAAAGTTAAATTTCTGTGAAAGTTCTATTCAAGTTCTGTATGGTTGGTCAGTTTTTTCATAGTGCTTGTATAAAAACAGAATTTACATAGGAATTTAACAGAACTTGAATATTATCGCCCAGATGTTTCACAGAATTTGAACAATTCATCAAATTTTAGAGTTAATTTTCGAGTTCTGTAAAAGACCTATTCGTAGCCTCAACCGAGTTTCATGCCATATCGAGAATAATTAAATTTATTAGATCATGTAAACTGGAAAATATTTGAAAGTGATTTTTTTATATAAAATGAATATAAAAGGACTAAGTACATTTTAAAGATCATTAGAGATTATAATGATAATACCTATTATAATTTAAAAACAGATGAGGCAAAAAATGACAACATTGTGTGAGTCAGAAGCCTCGATAATAATCATTGAGATTAAAAAAAAAAAGTCCTATTCAATTTCTGTTACTATCTAGGTTCTATGAAGCAACCGACCCATGAATTATATAACAGAATTAATATAGCACTTTCACAGAACTAAATAGAACCTTAACTAAACTAAACAGAACTTAAATAGCACCTTTACAGAACTTGAATGGGTTGTTTCACAGAATTGTTAAAATTCTGTGAAACAACCCCTTAAAAAAGTATTAATAATTAAATAAATAATTAATAGTTTGAAATGTTGTTCAGTGGTCTGTCGCAAGTGATGGACAAGATCCACGTGTCTGCGTCTAGCCGGCTGTATGAGAGTCACGACACTCCGCTGCTGTTGGCGCAAATGCTGGCCATGGAGCCGTGGCGGAAACTGGACAAGGATGGGAACATGCTCCAATATATTCGTAACAAACTATACTTAATATACTGTCTAACCGTCATATGCTGACTTCCATCGCCTTCTTGAGTCAAAGTGTAATAGTCATAGATAGATTTAAAAAAAAAAAATTATGAATAACGCACAAGAGCTCCCAACCTATATTTGAGACTGTGGCATCCCCAGTTGGGTTAAGGCACTAGGGAGGGGAAGAGGAAGGTGGGGAAGTACCTGCTATTTAGATACGGGCACCAAACATGGCTAAAGTCATTTCAAATAATGCTTCAACTACATGGTGGTCTTACACCAGGGCGTTACTGATAGTATCTTTCACTCAGGAACGTGCCGCAAGTGTACTTTATATTATTTTATATTAATAAATTATGAAATAATACAAATTTATCAAATAAAATTTACTCATGCACGTCGGGATTTAAACCCGTGACCTCCGGATTGCTAGTCAGGATCCTTACCCCTCGACCATGGAGGTCCTTAGATAATTGAAGCAAAAGAGATGATCCATGAACCCCGTGTGTAAACTCATTCATCCATTTACATTCCATTACACACATTAGAATTCCATCTACGCACCGCGGCAAATGCGTAACTTTCTTTGGCCCCGCTGCTTTAATAGTCCATTCAGTTTGGTTATGGCTCAACGACAGTCGGTACACAAACACGCCATATATCGCTTTGTTTCTATTATCTATCATCACAGTAATTAAATATATTTGGTCACATAAAAAAAAATAAACAAAAAAATGTTTCCATATCAGCAAACAACGCGTTTATATTATGAAATTAAATTTCTAGAAGGCAAATGGACGTGTTTGGATCCCGATGATACTGAGATTTGCCGTGCTGAGACCATGTGCTGGCTCGCGCTCTGGAGACTTCTGCTGAATCCTGATTTGCACAACCACTATGAGATCACCAATTCGAGGAAAACTGACTTCTGCAAGGTCCGTCTACTATAGTCAGTTTTTCGTTATAGCGTTCAAAAAGAAGAAAAAGATTACTGAATTGAAATGGAAATATGTAAATACAAATGATAGAGGGCGCACGCTAATATTAATACAGTAGTATTTTGATATAACGGTTTACCGTTTTTAGCGATGACAATGTAAACTCAAGTTAGGTACTAGGAAAACAAATCCGTTTAGTACGACTCCGTTTTAAGCTACCAACTGCTTAAAGTAACCTATTTTTATGATAATACATCCGGTTAGAATGACGAGCAGTGTTTTATTTACAAAACCTACGCACAAATACCTCGCCACCTCGCCCACTCCAAGCGCTTGGCTACTCCTCGCGCTCTAGCACGCGTAAATCACAGTCAGTGTTTATCATCTGTTGTGACTAGGTTAAAAGCTCGACACAATGAGTTTCATGAAGCGAAAGTGTTTTTCAATTAAAAAAAAAATGCTATATTACACCGTTTAGGAGCCGGTGAATCAATTCTAACCCACGCAAAGGAGTTGGGCGTGTCTCATGTAAAAGCAAGCTTAAATTATCCGACCGTTTTGTGTGTCGTCCGGTTAGTGTGACAAAGTATCGCCGGCCCCTTGAGGGTCGTTATATCCGGATTCTACTGTAAATTTTTTATAATTGTAGTGTGTGTAGTATAAAATTTATACTTGTAACATTATAAAATTGCTCTAGAAAAGGTGTTTCTGCTTCAGATTTTCGACTGAATGTCGCTAATATTGTCTTCATTAATTAAATAGAAAAGTTGTTGTGATTAAGATAATAGTTTTAAATTTCCAGCTGCTGTATAAGATCACAGACTCCCACATGGACCAGCTGCCTTTACTGGCGGAGCTAAAAAGGTTCCTCGGCCAACTGGCTTTGATGGACACCTCGTCCCCGCAGGCCTCTACCAGCCGGCCCCTGCTGGTCGAAGTCGTACCGCAGGTAAGCGATGCGAAACATCCAATCTTAACCTCTTCCCCTAGTCATTGATATTACACAACTACTGACCCTGTACATATCGCAAGTGCGCCCCACTGTTGAATTTGGCCTCTGATTTGAAATCCCAAAATACCTGAAAAAACCCTTGACTCTGTGGAGAAATGGGCAGTCCGTTTGATAGATTACTCTAACTTAGCAAACGGATTGCATTCATTAGACTACAGGCGTCGTGGGTATGCCGTTCTTGTTCTACCGGTATTACAATGGAAGATGCTCCGAGGAATCAATATCATTGATCCCTTCGGCACCGGTGCATAGTCCATTATGTACACTGTTGACATTTACTGTGGAATGATTTGCCGGCCTCTTGTGTTTCCGCCCCCCTACAACATGTGTCTCTTCAAGACCCAGGTTCACTCCTTCCCTTCCACATAAATACCCTCCCCAAGAGACATAAAAAAAATGGTTTGTTCACATACATTATTTTACACAAATCAATGGTCCTTCAACATGATCACAATGCCCGCATAATAAAAGTTTTTCAAGTTGTCTGGTGTAGTGCACTGCCAATCCTGAAAAATTTCATTCAAAAACCCGATTTACGAAAAAAAAATGTTTTCGGTTACAACATCAGTAATTCCTTTTATTTTAGAGATTGACCAGTTTTACGCTTGTAATAAAATTACGAATTTCATGATGTATTCTTCAGAAAAGTCAATAAAATGTTCCTCTTTCTTTACAGATTAAACTTTCCATAATGAAGAGAATCCACAAGAAGTCAAAGGTGGTAGCCAAATCGCAGTTGCAGTATTTCTTTAAGCCCGACAAGACGGAGCTCAAGGAGTTGGCCACAGTGTAAATATAAATATAGCAGTTACATTTCTCTCACACGCTAGCTTAAAAGCCCGATGTTCAAAGGGTTAAGATAGTCATTGATGGTTTGTGATACTGTGTTTTTACTTATTGCAGTCTGAGTTCTTCCTATGCAAGTGAAGTCCTCGAACATATCGACGATGGTGGAGCAAAGTGTGCTCTCTGCGGACAGAAGGCGGCCAAGAGGTGTTCCCACTGCATGACTGAATGGTATTGCGGCAGGTAATCATTTCCTCTATTATTCAACCAAAACAAAAGACCATTCCTGAGCATAGTCTGGATTGAAGTGCTGCGCGGCAAGCCACCAACCAATGCTACTGAACTACTAATAATCTATTGTATTGCCTGTGTTTTAAGCGCTCCAGAGACAATCGATACCTCACCTGATGAACCCCAGCACCCCTGCTAAGTCACCAAATGTAGCGAAACACTTGGGGTTACCTACGGCGCAGAGGTGTTGATTATCCAATAAATGATTCCTTGGGCGGCATTCCTATATTCGCCTTTCAAATTGGAGGTCTACATTTGATTTCGAAAAACTCTTGTGTAAAGCCTGGGCAACGCTGGGGACTCCAGCTAATATGCAATAAATATAAGGCTTATTTATGGCTTGCGTACACCTAATCCGTCATCGGCCGAAGTTTGCTTGAGTGACGATGACCGAACTCTTGAAAAAGAAAGAGAGCGTGTACAAAAACACGACCGTCATCGTCCGATGACGCCCGAAAACGGCGGATCAACTGTTGAGTCCGAACTTGTTGGGATTTCTCGCCAGTCTGCCGGTGTCTACAGTGCAAATTGAATGTATTTATACAGAATACCAGCAACGTCCAATGTCGGCACAAGTGGTAACACTGTTGCAGTGTAATACACGTCCGAGTTACTCGTGCAAGTAGTTCTGTCCACCATCGGCCGATAAAATCGGTTTTGGTATACGCTTAGCATTAGGACCTTCGCTCAAGGAGAAACTGAAAAAAAAATTGTTGTCAACGCAATCGCAATCAACCTCCTGAACAAAAACAATATTTTTCTGATCTGACATGTCAAAACCACTACCGTGGCAATCTGTCAACAAGGCAACTGAAACGCGACTGGTCGCCGCTGCAGTCGCTTATCAGTTGCCTTGTTGACAGATTGCCACGGTAGTGGTTTTGACATGTCAGATCAGAAAAATATCGATTTTGTTCAGGAGGTTGATTGCGATTGCGTTGACAACTAGTTTTTTTTCAGTTTCTCCATGAGCTTGTTAATTAGAATTTGGTATTGGCCAACACTCTCTCATTTTACAGATTTTCTTCCATTCTTGAATTGAAATAAATAATAATTGATTAAAATGACGCCACAAAATGATTCTGCTATTGAAGAAGTTATATAATTGTGATTGTGTTATTGTTACAGAGAATGTCAGGTGAAAAGATGGCCCAATCATAAGGACATCTGCCGTCAGTTGGCTGCCAAGTAATAATTTAATCTATTTTAATTATTTGTTTTAATTATTGTTCAGAGTTCAATAAACTTTCTTTATGTTTCCTTATAAATAAATATTTTTTTTTTTATCCTATGTCAACATCTCAATTAAATAATGTGTATTAGCTACAAAAAATAAAACAAAACTTTATGTAAGTACTTTTCTACTTACAATTTGTTTTATTTGATCTCTTTTTACCTTCAAAAAGATAGTTTTCTTGTGTTCATGTGATAACGGCAAATGTGTGCGACCTAAAAACAAATCTATCTTTATATGTATATGATTCCAAAATTCTCCCTGAACTAAATGTAATCTGGATAGTCAGGGCCGGATCTACGAAATCTGGCGCCCTGTGTGGTAGGTACCGATGGCATCCCCCCCCCCCCCCTACATTTTTATTTTGATTAAAAATTTGTTCACCCCAATTTTTTTATTTTTTTTTTTTTATTTAGTTATTTTTTTTTACACTAATTTATCAAATAAAATCAAGACATATTTTTTATCGGTGCTGGAGAAATTGGAATAAAAAAATTCCCAATGGAAACTAGTTTTTTTATGTCATTCTGCTCTTTAATTCTACGTTTTAGATTCTGCGAGCCTGAAAGTTTTTTAAAAATTATTATTATATTCATTGTAATCCACAGTTCTTTTAAGAATATAACCTCAAATTTGTACCTTGCATTTCCCCTGTGTTGAGCGAACAAACACCAAATTGAGCGAACAAACACTAAACACTGACATATGGTATCAACGGCTTACAAAAGACGCTTATACTGACACCGTAAAATAAGAAATCCAACAAATCTAATAGATATTAATTATACATAACGAACTTCAAATAATTGTCAACACGTTCAACCTGCACATCCTGCAAACTGTGCGATGCTTTTGTTAATGGAATTTACTGAAGATTTCATAAGAAAATGGTCTTTAACTATCTTCTCCTAGAGACTTAAATCGTACAAAATAAAACAATAGCGAGCGTACACACTAACTAAAATTGTCAGCATTTTGAAAGGCGCAAGTCGGTTTGTTTGATTCTCTAGAACAAATATACCGCTCTGTGATTGAGTTGGCGCCAGGTTTTTGCACGTTTTTGAACGTATGGCAGAACCGGCGCTGTGGATAGTGCCTTGGATAAATATAGAATTTTTATTTTAATCTGCAACATCTATTGACTTTTCTATAAGTCAAAAAATATGCATGAAAATGAAAATAATGTTGGTCACATGTATGTACTAAGTCGAAGTATGATAGGTTCGAATTAGCTCAGTGGTTAAAGCAGAGCCCCGGCAAGGCTACAAAGTCCGGGGTTCAATTCCTAGATGCGGCCATATCTTTCTCTGTTTCAAAAATTTCATGTGAGATGCTAATATTGACTTCAATGATTAAATATTACAATTTGAGATTTTACTCATTAAGTTGTTACAAAAATAAAAAAATTAACATTGTTCATTTTACACCACATCTTTACATAGTTCAAAATGAATCCTGCTCTCTATGCGCTTAGATATTTTAAACAACACAACGGATTTTCATGCGGTTTTCACCAATAGATAGAGTGATTCATGAGGAAGGTTTTTAGTTGTATAATTTGTCAAGGTTTTGTGAGGGAGCGGGCTGGCAAGCGTGCGGTGTGGATTTGATTTGACAGATGGTGTTTTGTTTCGTTAGCCACAGCAACATCTGGGCGGGTCTGCTAGTTGCATATAAATCATTTCAAAATTTTGTCATACAAGATGGCTGCCTGGCAATTTTCCCCTCACCCTCGATTTGGCTTCAGTGTCATTCATACAAAAAAACACTTTTGGTCTGTCCAGGGCTTTTTAGGTTCATGCTCGAACGGTACCAAGATTCACATACCTAGGCTCCCTGATAACAAACGACAATAATACCACAGAGGAGATCCAGAAGCGCGTAGTGAACGCAAATCGCTGTTAGTTCCGCCTACAAAACCAATCCAGACTGCTGTCCAGAAACACCGAGATATTAGTGTACAAAACACCAGTACTCACGTACGCAGCTGAGACTTGGGTACTAACTAAGAGGAACAAACGTACACGGGACGTTTTTTAAAGTAAAATTTTGGGGCGTATCTTCGGACCGGTTTTAAAAAATGGATTTTGGCACAGACGTTATAACAATAAAGATATAAAAGTCACAAAATTTCTAAAACTGGGAAGACTTTGGTGGCTGGGTCATGTGGAGAGAATGACCGAGCATCGAGCACCAAAGTCCCTGCTGATCAATAGAGCGGAAGGAGCATGGGAAGACCAAGATTATGATGGAGCGACAACGTCCTCAAAGATATATCTACCTTGGAGCTTCTAAACTGGAGAGAGCTGGCACTAAACCGAGATGAGTGGAGGAAGACTCTTGAGGAGGCCAAAACCCACCGGGGGTTGTAGAGTCAAGAGTGATGAACCAAGAGCATATTACCATTAAATTGGAGAAGGGCTATGAAATAAAACAAATAATTTTCCCATCAAAATGTTTTTTTTTCCATCACATTTCCATAATATGTATATACCTAAATCAATCAAACAAAGCATAATATTTAATCAGATGACTGCATGCTTAAAATAAAATGTGCTAATTGCTTGAAAATTGGCATCGCATTTCAAAACAAACAATTATTGAAATCACTAACCAACTCTCGACAATACCACCACCTATACCTCATTACAATAACATACAAATGGAGGATAGACTGTAAGCTGTTTCATTCCACTCACAAATTCAGTGACTCATTGTTTGGTGTCACCAGTGACTCAGATGGTCTGGGGGTTATCAGTATAAGTGAAGTCTGACAAATAAATGAAGAAAAAATAAAGGGTGCTTTAATTTCAAAGTTTCAGAAGAAAAGGTTTTTTCATCAGAATTGGTTCTGAAAAATGTTGATAATTTTAATCAAATAGTGTTTTGTTTATTATTTTCATATTAGAATGATGCCACAAAGCGAATTTGCAATTACTAAAGAAGTGGTAATCATGGAAATTACTTTATGGCAACAACACCAAGTTGCTATAAAGGTTAAACAAATTACATTATGGCAACACCAAGATGCTATAAAAGTTAAAGAAATTACATTACAGCAACGCCAAGATGCCATAAAGGTTAATGAAATTACATTACGGCAACACCAAAATGTAAATTTAAAAAAGTACCATGGTGCCTAATTTTTTTTAATACGTATAAAACGGTGTTCAGAAATTAGCAGAAGGTACTTCCCGAAAGCAGATGATTCTACATCATATTATTGAAAGAAAATTGAATATTAGAACTTGTTATTTTTAAGGGTTTGTAAACGAGGTAATAGAGTGAAAATGTGTTGTTGAAATGGATGTATCAAAGAAGCCATTTATTATGCAAAATAGAAATAGTTATTTATTATGCAAAATAAAAATAAAAGGCATGACGTGAAAGAAAGGAGCATTTTCAGCAAAAATAAGGTTTGTATGTCATTTTTCCTATAAAATTCGAGATTTAAGCGTTTACATCTGAATGCACTATATTTTTTGTTCCAAAATCAGTTTTGCCATAAAAAAAAAATATATATAGGTACTTAGTTGCTTTTTAAAATTTCCACATTTTATTGTCAAATTGTGATTGAGAGGTTTTGGATTTCCAGTCTTTCTTCTATACAAAGTTAGGGGTTTGTCTTTTTGAGAAAATGTGAAGGTATTTCACAATTGCACAAGCCAAATAATTATTATTAACTCCGAAAGAGCCTAGCATTATTATCAAAAATATTACAAAATTCAGTCATTCAAAAATAATGCAGTCTTAGCTCACAGCAGCAATATTTTCAGCATTATACTAATGAGAATTAAAACAATGCAGATTTCAACTGCTGACTTTGAAGAAGCAGAATTGTAAGAAAAAGTTTAAGATTGGGGTATTTTGCAGAAATTCAAATGTAACATTGTCATCAAATTTTCTAATCAGCGCCATATTGCTTTTTTGACATTTGAAAATTCCTTATCAAACGCCGATTCTAAATCAGCTTTCTGTATAAGTGCAATCAGCTGACAAGCATAATTACATCAAAGCTGTGCTTTTTTTCTGATAACAATTTGTTACATTTGAAGTTCTGTGAACCTAACCAACCTAAGAAAAGGTTATAAAATACAAATTTCAACATTCATCCCAGCATACCCCGTAATGTGTCTTAAAATTATGTTTTTTTTTATCTGCAAAGTCTATGAAAATAATCCACAGATAATATTTATGTTATTTAACTTTTCGGGTGTTGAGCTAACTGCCTCACACAACTCAAGTTAAATAACATGATGCTATTAGAGGAGAAATCTTAAATAATATCAAAAAACAATAACGCTTGTGACGTGCGAGGAATAGAATATTATAAATGTACATGCTCGTGACCTAAGCTTGCCATTTTACCCGCCTGTGACGACTGAATGACGAGTGATATTGTAAGATGTCTACCATGTAAACTTATTCTATATATAATATTTTTTGTGTGTGTCCGATAATAATAATAATAAACGAGTTTAAATTTGACACAATTGATAAACAACCATCTTAACCTCTCAGGCCTCAGGTATACTCTATTGGAAGGTGGGAAAATTTTCACTTATCAATAAAATAAATGGAATATTTCTGTAAGTATCCAAAAACTAAAAATGGTTTTTCAAAGGTGTTAAAATATGCTTTCAAATGTTATTATTAGAAATAAACATATTATTTTTTTAATATTAAAAACATTTAAGCAAACAAAAAAAAGGTTTAAAAATGTTTTTTTTTAACTAAAACTACGGACAATAACAAAAATTAAAATCCACATATTTTATTAGACAAATGTATTACTTATAAACGTTATTATCACCTCACTTTTTTGTCGTTTCATAAAAAAATCACAAAATTTCATAAATTTTTCTCAAATTGCGGTGGGAAACATTGGTTTCATAGAGCTTGCACATTTTAATTTTTCTGTGGTAAACTTTCTAGATTCGAATATAAAACATGATGTTTTCTCTTTCTAATACCGTTTAAACAAACGATACTCAACCTTTTTTCTCTTCGGGCCACATACATGTATTTGTAAAGTTACGCGGGCCACAACACTATACTGGTATGACGAAAAAAAATTATCAACCCCCCCCCCCCCCTCCCCAACAAAGAAATATTGGACATTATTTAAATTATAACCGAACAATACTTTATACGACAGCAAGAAATGGGGTTAAAATTTGCAATTAGGTACCTGACTAACCAATGACATAAACCAGTTTTTATTTATAATTGATGCGATGGTTTCTAGAAGTGGCACTTTTTTATTTATAAATTATTTGCGCGCGTACTTGTGTGTCAAATATTTGTTTTTTGGGAATAAATCTAGCGTTTGCAATAGCAACACTCTTACACATCTGCCCTGATGATGGGAACTGCAACACTGTCGAAAACTGAAACTTTGGCTATAGAAGGAAGTAGCGAAAAAACACAGCATAACAAGAACAAATAACGAAAATACTTTTGGCCGTGAAAATCTAAAAAAGCGTATCCCACCCACGTACTCATACCAGATTATGTGAACCATAATGACAATCCTTTGCAAGTATCACTATCTGTGCGTCAAAGACGAAACGAATCTCAAGATATACGAAATTTAGAATGATAGATTTTTTAAAATAAAGTTCCTGATATAAAGTGTTTAGGGCCGCACACAAAAGCTTGCCGGGCCGCAGGTCGAGTATGGTTGGTTTAAACCATATTTCTTACCATGACAGTAAGGGAGATACAATTATTTCTTTGAGACCTATTTGAGCTGTTTGTGAAAGTGAACAAATTAGCCGGAAGGGTTAACCTTTATTAACTTTAGAGTGGTCGCGTGGATTACATATGTAATCCACTCATGCAAAATTAAAGATTCCCAAAAAACGGGTGGAGCGAATCATTTTATCTTTCGTGTACTTTAAGTTGGATAACACACGGACGCGTTCAGCTCAGCGCTGGTGTCGGGCATGTATTGGATGTGTTACAGGAGCTCCGCGTCCAGGGTTTACACCTGTAATTCGCGCGACCAATTACATAACACATTTAAAAGAAAAAAAATTTTTTTTTCCTAATAACTATAATTTTATGTTTATCCTGCTCAGAAATCAGCAATTAAATTCGTATTATTTTTTTTATTTTACTTTTTTTGTTATATCAATAAAAGTGAAAGACGTAATTTTTGGTTTAAAAAAGAGGTCACTTATGTTTTGCTTAATTGTGAAAAACAGAAGTTATGCATAATATATTTTGCTCATTTCTAATAAACAATGCTTAGATTATAAGATTAAAACATAAATACACAATAATTCTAAATGATGTCACTTATTTTTTTTGTTTGTTTAAAAATGGCCTACATATATTATGCAATCCACGCGACCACTGGCGTTACTTTTGAGAGTGCAATTACTGCAGGGTTAATGGGTTGTTTATCAGTTGGATAAAATTTAAAACACATTTATTAGTGTTTACATACTACCTTATGTGTGTAATTCATATTTAAATAAAGTTATCTATTATTTATGTTAAAAAAACGAAAAAAATATGCAATAGTTACCAATATTTTTAAAATGCATTTTGAGGTACTGCTATTGATGCATTACGTTATCATCACAACTTTAAATATTGAAAATTAAATATAGTGCCACAGCATGTAAAAAAAAAAAAAAACAATATTACAAAAAATGAAAAATACAAACTGCTTCATATTATAATGATGCACATTTGTAAAAATTAGTACAATATTAGATATTTTTTTAATTAATTTATTCATAAATATAAACTCTTTTCGTTAAAATTCTGGGGAAAACTTTAAAAACTATATTATTTTTGTATAAATATTGAAATTTAATAAAAATACATATGTTATTATGCGTAATAATAAAACGTTTTTCTTTTAGACGGATTTTCTATTTTGTAAAATAGCCGAACATTTTGAAAGGACGGATAAAACCAAAAAATTGTATATGCAGTTGATTGCATTAAAAAAAAAATTATTGCATGTACCTGCTAATTTAAAATTACAAACCAAACTGTTAAATAATATATAAAATATTTATTTTTAAATAAAATTACAATCTTAAACTTAAATACACACTTGATGCCATGTATGTAAAAAAATAAAAATAAAACCGGTAGCGATTATGATTTAATTTTTAAAAATCATTTTCAATGATTGAAAAAAATTAAATAAAATTAATCATGCAGTGGATAAAGAATCGATATAATATTATCATTATTATAACTGAGTAAAAAATGTACAGTTAGGAGAGTACTGAAATAATAATTTTATATTATTTTTTAAATCTAGCAGTCCTAGCTTAATAACCGTGCGTCTAGTAATTCTAAATCTAAATAATTCAACAAAGGAAAAATGCTTAGATAAATGTAAAATCTGCACTCGTCTCATTTCAATCATATTTTTGATAAACTGGCAACATTTATCTATGATCAGATGAATTAATCAATTATTATCAAACTAGGTAAACATAATTTCTTCTAGTCAGTAATGAGGAGATACAAAGGAAAATGTAAAAAATGTAGTGATTAAACATCGATATAGAATATTCACTGCCTTAACAATTTAATCCATCTGAAATAAGTAAGTAAATCATAATAATACACCTTTTCCAGAGTTTTGTTTCTTTAACCTTTTAAATGCCAGTAGGTAGAAGTGTAGCTGTGTACAGCAGGCCGTGAACTTTTAATAAAAAAAAAATCATTTTTACATCTTATTTAAAAAAAAAAAAATCAAAATCAAAAAAAAAAAAAACCGAAATCATCCCAATGTCGTCTCTGTGTGTTCCATATATTAATTTAATAAAAAACGGAACATTTGTATGATACAGAGGCTCAAAAAGAGTGAGTAAACTCGCTATTTTTCTATGGCCGGCCTGCTGGACATGACCAAGGATGCGAGAAATCTCGCTCTTGGCACAGAAGCGGTTAAACTAGTCATTTTGAATCATTACCACTACCCAAGCAGTACCGCAGTTTGGCGTGCAGAATGCGAATAGCAGTTGCCTTAATACAGCAGTGGGTGATACGCCAATCAATTAACACGAGTAAACAAAATAAATAACCTAAAAAAGATAACTTCTCGTAAAAATTCTATTTATCCAATTAGTCAAAAAGTTCAACGATCTGAATTTAGACGCACGGAATACATCCCCCGGAGAGATCTTGTGACAAATTAGTATTTCATAATGATTTAACAATTTATTATTATTTCATGGTGAAATTTTTCAACAGTTGCAATTGTGCGACTCGAGCAGCGCTAGGTTGAAGGACGTCAGACCGTTGTAGAGGTAAGGTATTGAGGAGGTCAGAAGCGCAGAGACTTGGCAATCAAGGCCGCGGTAGCTTTTGATTTGTCTCCGTTGTTGCGAGTTAATTCTGTTTCCACCTGCTCTCTCGTGAATCCGAGCTTCATCAGTTCTTGTATCGTGCTCTCGTTGCTAGCTTGAGGTGTGGCAGACGTGGTCGGTTGATTCTCCGTACGTTTTAACGCTTCCCCTTGAAGAAGTAAGCTCTCGGCTATTTCATCTTCCATAGTTGAAGTGCGAGGGAGTTCACCCTCGGCTAAGAAATGAGTTTCCGTTCCAGTCGTGCCGATTCGTAGAACATTCTTTTCCAAGTCGATATTGCACTGGTGGCGTTTAAGCATGTCTAGGCCCAGGATCATGTCCATTGGCTGTTCTTCCAAGACAGAGAATGAGGTAGTTAGGAAGACTTTGTCGATACGCATTTGCACCATGTGGATTCTGCCGATGATGCGTTGTACTCCCACACCTTTGGCGATTCCTGCCCATCTTGTATCCACTAGACGCATGATGTTGCATCGCTCCGCACATGCTGAAGACATGATGGTTGTCTGTGCTCCCGAATCGATGAAAGCTTTAACAGGGAAACCGTTGACGTGGCAATTGATGTACAACATTACAACGGTTCCGAATGTCTCGGGATTATATTCCATGGCGGCTTCCATATTGGCTTCTATGTTCTTTTGTTTAATTTCCTCCGCGATGAGTCTTTGCGCTTCCGTATCGAAAGGATCGGCGTTCATCATTCTCAGCCTTTGTTGTTGTCGCTCAGCTCTAGCGGCAACCTGTTCTCTCAGGACCCCGGAAAACGTATCCAGGTTACCTGTTAACAGAGCGTCTGCCAGTCTTGAATTGTTCTGTTTTAACAAAGCCAATTGGTCGGGATTAGCCATGAACATATCCCTTATCTTCTTGGGGTCGTCTTCAGCGCCAAAACTCGGGTTTTGTGTCTGTTGGTTTGAAGCGGCAGCTCCTGGGACTCTGATACTGCTGAAATCGAGCCCTGCCAGACCAGCAGGTGCTGGGGGAGACCTCGCCGTGGCTCTTCGAGCAGTAGATGCTGGGGGATCATTGGAGCCAGAGTGCAGCATGTGCTGCAACACGATAACGTCGCCATCAGTTACTCCGTGCTCTTTCAGAGTTTTCTTTTCGTCATTCAAAAGTCGTCCGTTGTGATTGAGCACGATCTCGCGGGCGGGGAAACCGGATTCCACTTCGCAGAATGCCTTGAAATTCTCCAATTCCAGATCTTCGGACACGTCCAACATGAAAATGTCGTCGGAGAGAGTCGTCACGGTTACCTTCATTGTTGATTATTTAGCAACAGCGCGAGAACAACGAATGACATTTGTAGCGGACAACGAAACAGCGACCCGCGATGACAACAAAATAACAAATTCTACTTTATGGTACGATAGCTCAGCAAAATAATCAAAACATCTGTAAATGACGACTTAAATAAAATAACAACGCAATTATATGCAAAAAATATTTACAACATTTTGTTTACAATTTAAATAATCTGAAAACTGCGTAATATTAAAGTTTCCTAAATTAGTTTTGCAGTTCCTACTGAAAAATATTTAATCACCAGAAAAATAATTGTCTATGCTCCTTTACACATGGCGTGTGTCAAATGCAGTCTGTTATTTTTTCGAGTGACGAAAATAAATTAAGCACTCGTCTAAAACTTCTTTAAATCTCTTAAACATGGTAAATATATTTAAATAATATAATTCTTCACATTTATACTTTGATTAAACTTCATGACATCAAGTAATTATGTCAGAAGTTGACATTTGTATTTTGAAAATATCTGTCACTTGTATTCGATAAATAATATTGAGTTTTATTTGTTTTTCAGCCGAAAGCCAAGAAGTTTATTGATCGCAAGAATGCGGTGACTTTCCACCTGGTGCACAGGTCGCAGAAGGACCCTTTGGCTGCTGATGAAAATGCTCCACAACACGTTTTGGTAGAGGCTGCTGAAAAACAACAGAAGGTTAGTTTAGAAAATATTGAAATGGCCTACATACTTCTTTTATATTTATTAATAATCCTTGCTAATGAGTTTATTGAAATGTTTTCAGGGAGATGTTGGCAACAGAAAAGAAGAGGAAAGAAAATGGGGTGTGTTCTTTGAAGATGAATACGATTACCTGCAGCATTTGAAGAACGTCCAGGAATCATCCGTTTCGTGGGCTCCAGCAGTGGTTAGCCTTCTTTAATATTTGTTTTATTGCCTGATAACAAAGATAAGAACTCTCAAAAAATTAATTCCAATTGATAGTTTAAATATACCCGTAGAAATTTCACCGTAATCACTAATGGGTTCTATTTAAACTACGGGTAAATTTTCGTTACTGGTGTCCACGCGTATTATTAAGTAATAATTTTTAGAAAAAACGGTAATTTTTGGATATCGCTGGCAACGGTTAATATGCACTTTTTTTTAAAAGAATCTTTTGATTCACCTTAATTACATTAAAAGGCAACTATTTGCATTGGGGGAAGTGGAAAATATTTCATTCTAAATTTTTTCTTGCCTTGACGCGAGTAGGCGTTATAAAGGGGCACTTTCTTTTAAATCACAAACCATGTTATACAAACCTAGCGTAGCCGCTAAACTACTTGAAAACTGGGATGTTTTTCTTGCCTTGACGCGAGTAGGCGTTATAAAGGGGCACTTTCTTTTAAATCACAAACCATGTTATACAAACCTAGCGTAGCCGCTAAACTACTTGAAAACTGGGATGTTTTTCTTGCCTTGACGCGAGTAGGCGTTATAAAGGGGCACTTTCTTTTAAATCACAAACCATGTTATACAAACCTAGCGTAGCCGCTAAACTACTTGAAAACTGGGATGTTTTTCTTGCCTTGACGCGAGTAGGCGTTATAAAGGGGCACTTTCTTTTGTATCACAAACCATGTAGAATGAAATATTTTCCACTTCCCCCAATGCAAATAGTTTTCTTTTAATGTAATTAAGGTGAATCAAAAGATTTTTTCAAAAAAAGTACGTATTAACCAAAATTTACCGAAAAAACTTTAGATTCGCCTTAATTACTATAAAAGGAAACTTTTTGCATTTCGGGCGGCGGAAAATTATGCATTTTAATTTTCAATTGCGTAAATTAAAATTCACTTCGCAAACCGATCGGCGACTGTCAGCGGCCATTAGGTATGTCACTGTTATGTTGGTATCCCTGATACATTGCAAATAACTAAATACTACTGTAGCCAACTTCGTGGGATACACGAAAACACGGTTAAACTACGAAAGCTGCATGTCATCATAATTTTAAAAAACATCCCAGGTTTTGAATGGTTTGTTTGGCAAAGCAGGGAAATTATGATTTAATTGTGTTTTTCATAATAACGCGCGTCTTCTTGTATCCCACAAAGATGGCTACGGTCGTATTTAGCTCTTGTTAATGCATCAGGGATACCAACATAACAGTGATGTACCTAATGGCCGCTGAATGTCGACGATCGGTTCGCGATGTGAATTTTAATTTACGCAATTGAAAATTAATATGCATAATTTTCCGCCGCCCGAAATGCAAAAAGTTTCCTTTTATAGTAATTAAGGCGAATCTAAAGTTTTTTTCTAAAAATTATTAATAATATGCGTGGACACCAGTAACGAAAGATTACCAAAATACCTAATAACTAGACATCGGATTATATGCATTTGCATATTTGCATATGCAAATGCATATAACTCTCTAATTACGGCGTTAATGCATATTTTAGCCTTTTTTCCCCAATCGTGCATATTTAGCATTTGAAGACGCATCCACTAAGCAGAATATCGCCCTCATCTCAACACATTTCCACAAGTTACCAGATTCCATAGAAAAATTGGAAACAAACCTTCCTCTATTTAAATTAATAGAAATACTGGAAACAATGATTGAACTCGCCAACGCCCTTCCCAAATCAATATCAGAAAAGATTCGTGAAAAGTTAGACGCTATTTTGTTTAAAAATCCTAGTTTTGAAGACATGAAGAACTTAAAGAGGCCGCTATCCGAATTTCTACCGATTTCTTGCAAACCTCCCTTAAAAATTTGAAGTTTTTAAGCTCTTAACAAAAAATATTATTTTTTAAGATAATATCTATACATTCCCCACGCCGAAACGCAAATTATATGAAATTCCCTCGATAGAAAAAAATCGCAAAGTATGCTCCAAATTTTTTTTATTTTCAAGTCTGTTTCCTTTATTTTACAAGTTATATGTATGAAAAAATTCACAATGTTTCATTAAATACTTTTTTAGACAGCCCCCAAGAGATTTTTGCTCTGTTTTAAACGAGTCGTTTTTTATTAAAGATTTTCGCAATTTTTGCATCGATTTTGGCGCTGTAAATGTTAGCGCTCTCCTCTAACATTCGTAATTTCGTATCTCTCCATCTTCTTCTTTTTGGGGCCGGTAACGGAGCCTTAATGCCTACATTAACGGCACAGGTCATACGTACCCTGCCTCAACAGGTATCTCCAGAAATGGCGCCAAATTTATTTAAATTTTGCGGATGACGTCAGTTGACGTAGAGAAGTCGTTTTCGGCATTTTGGGTGACAAACATCAAAAATTTTTGCCCGAAAATTTAGAAAAACACTTACATTCAAAAACAATGCATAATTTTAAGAATATTTCGCTGTTTTGGTATCGTCTTTAATTAAAATATACAAAAATAAAAATGGTATTTTGATTTTGCATTGTGCATATTTTAGGCATATCAAGAGTTTTTAGTGCATATTTCGGCCTTTTTTAATGCATATTTTGGCACTTTGTTAGTGCATATAATCCGATGTCTATTAATAACCAATGGGTTCGGATTTAAAATACATATTTTTAGTATTATTTAGTCAGATGACTCATACCCAAACATGCTGTATTACTGTTGTAATCGTGGTTGTGTTATTCTATATTATGTTTATGTTTGATTTATATTATATTAAAAAGAGCAGTCAAAATCCAGAGAGCAAATTGGGGAATAGGTTTTGTGTATGGGCAAAACACAGCCCGGTTTCCTCTTAAGGCAGTAGGTAGGTAATTACCAGTAGGTAGCTATAGTTATCTGCTTTAATTGAATATTTAATGTATGTAGGACCCATCCAAGCCACAGCCCGTGAAGCCAGTAAAAGCCAAGAAGAATGTCCGCCTCAACCTGCCAAGTTCCGTTTTTGCCTCAGAAGTTGAAGAAGATGTTGGACTCCTCAATAAAGCTGCTCCACAGTCAGGTAACAATTCCTCGCATACTGTTATATCCAGGGGCGTGCACAGAGTTTTTGATCAGGGTAGGCAGTAGGAAAATACAAGTTTCACTGGTTAAAATTTCCGTATTTATCAGATAATTTCAGAATTAAAGTACGACAAACATTTTTGAACCGACACTTAGCATTTATGAAAGACAACTATTTGATAGAAATACATAACAACAGAGGTTTTTTTCGTTAATGATTGCCATTTGCTAATTTTGTTCTAGAAAGCACTGCAAAAAAACCTCATAGAAGCAATTTCAAAACGACAGTTCTACTCTATGCTTTGTGCATTTCGTAAACATTGAAGTATGTCTTGTATGAAGTTAGCTCTAGTCAGAAATAATTCCTGCTTAGACCGCATTTTAGTGAGGAAGTCGGAGGCGTCGGAGGGCGCGCGTGTAGAATCGAGCCGGGTTTGTAGTACCCCGTCTGATGTGGCGCTCGCGTAGTTTCGGTTGCTCAGCTTTTTCGCGTTTATTTTTGAAAGTGTTTATTTATTTTTAGCAATAATTTTAATAAATTATAATATTATTTACATGCTTATATTTTTCAAAAACGGCAGGGTAGGCAGTGCTTATGTGCCTATATGGAGTGCACGCCCCTGGTTATATCTGCCCTTTCCTTGGCAGATATTAATTATTAAAAAGGTTCTTTAAATATAAAGGTGTTTATTACTTTGTATAACCTTGCTGGATAGCTACGACTGTTAACTATTCGGGGGTAGGTAAATCTCTGCGCTCCCCCCTCGGGAGCTGGTAATGTCTATCTCTAGTACCACTTCTTGTACACTAATGCCATCTGGCGAGCTATGGCGCAAGCTAAATGCTTACCGCCATCTATTGTATTATTTCCATATTAAATACCTATTTACTATACATTACACATACTGATCTGTGGAAACAATGGTTTAAAATCCAAAATTATGTTGCCTAAATATTGTTTACTCAAATCCACCAAACTTCTCACAGACATATTCACGTAGAGACTTTGGCTAGAGCCATACCAAAGTGCTTCGCTTAATGGTAAGCTAGGTGCTACGCTTGTCTACCAGAAATACTTACTGCCACATTGCACGCTGCCTGCTTAAGTAGAAAATCAGTTGACATTAGAGAGCGGTCAAGTAAACAGCAGTGGCGGTCGGTGACTTTTTGTAGAAGGGATTCTGGACTATCAATAAGTATATAGGTATACCTACTATAAAAAACTACACATCTATAGATTAGCACCACGAACAAGATGCAATTCAACAATGAAAAGAGTCTAATTAGCTCTGTAAATCCTTAGCATTATTACGGAATCAAAATTTCTTACTGTGTCGTTGAAAAAAAAAAAAAAAGTCATGACATCCCTGAGCTTTGATTTACCAATTTGACGCTCTTTTTTTATAAAGTCGTCAACTACACGGTCGAGAAATGTTGTCTTGTAAATTAAATAGTTAATAGAATATTAAGTAAACATCAATGTTTCAATATTATTCAAACAAAACTGTCAAAAATGCCCCACGAAAACACATACGAAAAACAATCACCCGATTCGTAATAAAGTAATAAGATAATATGCTATTCTGAGCCTTATTCCTATGTGCATTAAAGTCGTATTTTGTATTCAAGAGATTAAAAAATGGATTATAAGTATTGGACGCCACACTATTACAAACACCTGTAAAATAAATCACACATAGACAAAAATAACTATTCACATACAACCTAACCCATAAAATATAAATGAAAATAATGGAATCCTGTCAAATTTGACCTTTAAATAGATTAGGCAGAATTTACTTCTCTACTTCATCTCCAACATTTATAAAATAACTCTCTTTAAAAGATTTACCACCCTTCCAATCACCTTTCTGTTTTAATTCTATTCAAAGTGATATGTATTTTACCTTAAATATCCTTGTAACTACAATATTCATTTATATACCTGTACGCCTGTCTCGACACAGGTATACCCTAGTGAGACAGGCATACAAATAAAACCATTGTAAATATATTTTATTATAGATAAATAAATAAATTCTGGATGCTCTTGTCAGATACTTATCTATCTTTCAAAGAACTATGCAGGCCAGAGTGAATACGCATGTGCCAAATCCGAAATCTTTCCAGTGTTTTAGAATTTTTGGATACTGAATACAATATTGCATCCAAACGGTGAGGTGCGTGCCGCTTCATCATGTATGTTGAACGCAGCGAGTATCCGAGGACGCTGTTGCTGGTGTGCACATTTACATTATTTTTTTATTATTTATTGAGTTAGTTTATACTACATGAATATAAACTAATAAGCACAATGTAATATTTCATTTGATAAATTTAAATATTTTTACAGTAAGCATAACATTTTGTTTTTAAATACATTCGTTCTTTCTTCATTCTTCATACTTTCAGGCATTTCATCATACATCTTTAGTCCTCTATACATTAGGCAGTTCTGTGATTTTGATTTCTTCATTTGTGGCAATCGAACTCTGTTTATATTTCTTGTTTCATAATTATGTACGTCTCAATTAAAAACAATTTCATCCTTAAAGTATTTTGGCATTTGGTTTTTCATAATTTTATGCACAAAAATTAACACATTAAATAGTAGTCTTTTTTTATTGGAATCCAATTTAGCTACTCTCTCATTTGATGAATCCTTGCGTATTTGCCTTTTCCCAGTATACATCTCATAGCTCTGTTCTGTATAACTTCTAGTTTGTTTAAATTTCCTTCATTGGCCAAATATAACATCATAGAGCAGTAATCCAAATATGGAGCAACAATATTATTGAGAATGTTTATGTATTTCGACTCGCTTCATGCGTCGCTCTGTTTCTTTTTATGTGCTCTCTTTTGTCAAACTGCAATTTTGCAGTTTACGGCTAGAAAAATAAATTCCAAGCTTTTTGACTAGAAAACAAAGGGATGCGTCGCCTCACCGCATGTACGGAGGCACCGCACCTGGTCGACAGTGCTTCTTCTCACAAAGAGTTTAAGTCAAAAATGGTATCCAACCACACCAGCGCCATCTGCTTTGAGCTTTCCAGATTACCTGCCATTGGTTGATTGAAAATTTGGACTTGGTAACTTTCGGCTTACTTAGTAAAATTTGCACTTACTAACCTTATGTGAAGATGTTGTAAATATGTGTTCCGTATATGTAAACGATAATTACACAGAATGTATTAAAATAGTTGTGACTTTGTTTATTTAGGTCTCCGGTTGGATTTGGACCCGGATGTGGTGGCAGCGATGGATGAAGATTTTGATTACAGCGACCCGGAGAATGAACTGGAAGATAACTTTATGGAGATGGCTATGAAAGAAGGTAATACAGAGATTACCTAATGTACTCATGTCACTCTTTTTCATCACATCTGCTACTGTACATGTCTGATAGTAATCGATGGCAGATTTGTTCATTAACAACAATAGCTTACATCAATCTGCAGAATCATGATGGTAAAGCTAATTATTGTGGGGAGGGGAAGAGATGGGTTTGTTTTGTTATTTAATATACAGTCGAATCTGATTAATTAGTTTCGCTTAATCTTTTATTTTGGGAGGCGGATATGGGTACCGCCGCCCCGGGAATCATTGGATAACCAACACCTCCGCTATAGATCACCCCCCTTGGTGACTGAGCAGAGGTGCCCGGGTTCATGGGATGAGGTTTGTCTAGGTCTTGGCACCGGATGCGTATGCCCACCTGTGTGGCGGGTTAGTTTTGGAGGGACTGGTTGAGGGAGACCCTTTTACCTCTCAAGCAGGACTCTCGACCCATCACCTTGCACCGCAGTGGTAGTACATCCGTCACTCTTGGGTACACTGACCCCCAGATTCCTACCCACCCTTAATACCTTTTTCCTTCCCAGATCTTCCTCCTTCCTATCCTTAAAAAATCCCCCTGCACAGAATCCCCAAAGATGACATCGGCCCAGAGGGAAATTATTTTTGTGGAGCTAATTCTAAAAAAAAGTTGGTACACCGGTTTTCCGGTTAGTTGGGCCAAAACCCAAGGAACAGATACCAAATAAAGAAACTAATACTCACTTGCTTCCGTTATCTGGGACACCATTCTGCTTAATTGGGGCAAATTCTCATCTGATGCAAAACCTGTCCCAGTAAACGAATTTTAGTTAAAATGGGCCATATGTGCCTCTCATTCGGCTGTTATTCAGTAGACTTAGACCAAGCCAGCTGTTCGCCGTTTGCCGACATTCGTCGGCGTAAAGATGTTCAGTTCGTAGTACACTGTCGCGCATATAAGAAATTTTTTTTTTGTCCCCGTGAGAACAAATAAATGTCATAGTGGTCCCTGGTCACAAAAAGGTCGGGAACCACTGATTTAGCAGAATCGACTGCAGTTGCTTTACTGTATATATAATACACTTCTTATTCTAGGTGCAGCACAAGACGATGATGAAGATTACTCCGGGGACGAAGATGATGACTCCCAGCGGGGCTATGCGTCAGACAACCAGTTCTCCAGCGACGAGGAGTGCAGCAGCGAGAACGGAGACGCCATGGCGAGGTTACGTGGTGTGGCCGGGAGGCACCACGATGACGCTGACGACAACAAGTCCAGATTCTCTCAATACTCCATGTCCTCGAGTGTCATGCGAAGGAATAACGGATTGACACTGCTGGATGATAAATTTGAAAAGGTATGTTAACTTCTTTTATTTTTTTGTATTTCTTCGGTATTAGCCATACAACATTTTGACATTTTTTCGATTGCAAATTTAATTTAATATGTAATCAGTTAATAATAAAGGATATAAATGCTTGGCTTCATTCTCCGTAATAGCAGAGACTTAAAAAATGTTTCAACATTACAAATCTTATATTCTTCTCTAGTTCAAAGTCAAGTCGAATATAACTCTCCTATTTGGTCCCCTCACTTTAAAATCCACTCTGATTCCATTGCAAAAATTCAGCATACACTCCTAAGATATATTAATAGCTCAGGTACGCCTCATACGTCATTACATATATGTCTGGCCGTGTTTTAGGTAGCTTGAAAACAAGCTAATGGCTCCAAGTGGCTTAGTATAAAATCGGTCTACCTATAGAATTATTAAATTACAAACCACTTGATGAAAGAATTGAAATTATTGAAACTCGATAGAAGACTTATGTATTTCGGACTAGATTTTTATTTTTAAAATGTTAACCTGTCAACAGCCATTTTTAAACTTCTTCTTTTTCTTTTATTCCATACTGGAAATTACGGAATGCATCACTTTGAAGTAATATTTTGTGGATTTATTTTGAGCTATAGTATATAATATTTTATTTATCGAAACACATTCTTTGAACAATTGTCTATCTATAAAAACAACATTACTACCGTTTGTTTGATAAATTGATAGGTTTTTCGATATTTTTATGAACTATCATCACGCAGATATGAGATATCACTTTTCGACAGTTGAAATCGCGGCAAAATAATAATAATTCATTTAAAAATATTTTGGTGTTGCTAGGTGAATGAAACTTTTGGCTATATCAAGAATGATATTGGCACAAGCGATTCTGACCTTGTCCTTAATACAGTTTACTTATACATAAGGGTTAAAATCTCATTTCAAAATATTTTTTTTCGAAAATTTGTTGCGTGCGCTTCCGGCACCAACAAGAACTACTTGATTACTTACAATCTGAAATTCTTTTTATTTGCAACAACAGTATCAGGACTGAGTCATTTAGATACTCACCTGTTTCCAGTTTGAGTGAATTTGACAATACTTTCTCAGAAGAAGTGAATGTGTTCAACTGCACGTAATATAATTCTAAACAGTCTATAATGACATACCTCAAAAATAATAATCAATATTAGCATATTTTACTTCAAGATTACTGTTCCACCAAATAATTATGTTATCACATGTTTTTAAAAGCCCATGTAGGCTTATTTTAACATGACTCTCTCTACTCATCGCCTTGCATCGCAGTGTGAGGGATGGATTAATGCATTCGTCATTCCGTGACCCCCAGATTCCTACCCACCCAAAACTTCCATACTAGACTACAAGGGAAATTATTTTCATTAGGGTCTCCTGTGAGCTATTGTAAAAAAGGAAATTATTATTATAACTCTCTTCATTATAACATTTGTTTGTTTGCCCGCAGATGTTTGCGGAGTACGATGATACGGAGATAGGTGCCCTGGACTGTGATGATATAGATGGACATCTGTCCGCCACCCCGGAGGTGCTGCTGAAGTGTGCCGAGCAGTTTGCAGACCAGAGGAGATTATACAAACTCGACGAGGATAAGGATGTTAAAAAGTATGTCAATATTCTTGTCCGATAAAAACTTTGATTTAAAAAAATTATTTAAAATGATTTAACCCTTGGAATGCCGGCAAATCCTGCACCACTACTTTTTCCTCGTTTTTATTGTTAAAATAAATCTTATTCACTTGGAAAGGGAATCATGTATCTTAAGAGTGTATACCAGAGAAACCAGAAATATGTCATTTTTAAATCAGTGGTTAGACGTAGAGTCTGTCAAATAAGAGTAGAAAATAAATAAAATGGAACTAAGAAATTTTTAGGCTGGCAATACCAATTTATCTGTCAAATATTCTTTAAAATTGCAATGACACAGAAAATTCAAAACACTGTACACACATTTAAAAAAACATTTTTTTGTTCTTAAAAAAAAAAATTAAATCGAATAAGCACTATTGTGAAGGTACCTACTAAATGACATAAATTTGATTAAATTGTGTTTTACAAAGTGATTGGCTTTCATTTAATTTTACTTAGATTTGAATTTAACAGTAGGTGGAAAGGAAGAATCATTAATGGTGAGTTAAGTCACACTACTTTTAGATCTGAATGAGTTAAATATATTCAGATCTAAAATTAGAGGCATGATCTAAGCCCGGGCAACGCTAGGTACTTAAGCTAGTATTAAATAAATGTGAGCAATTTCTAAAGTGTGCTTTATATTTCATTATTTTAACACAAAATTGCAAAATGTTATTCTTCATTATGTTAACACAAAATTGCAAATGTATAATAATAATATACCTAAATGCAATTCTAATTTTGAGATCAGTGGGTATCTATATAGCAATGAAAAAATATTTTTTTCCCTTTAATGCCTTTTTAATTTTTAATAAAAATGTAGGTTACACAGCTTTAGATTAACACCATAGTTATATTTTTAGTATTGCCATTTGGGCAACGGTGGCGCCCTCATTTATTTTCTACTCTTATTTGACAAACTGTATTGACTCTTTTCCACAAAAAACTATAAATGGATTTCAAAAGATTGTTCTTTTATCTAGTAAACGTATGTTTTAGATTTTGAGAAAAAATGTTTATTTTTAGAATAATAAGGTTATACCATAGGTCGTACGCAGATTTGTTCAATTTTCAAAAAAGTACATTTATTATACAACACCCATTTCAAATCATATAATCATGCAGTAAAATAAATCAATACATTATCTGGTAAACGTATGTTTCAGAATTTTAATTTTAGTTTAAATAAAATTATTAAAAAATATATACGGACATGTGTTTCTTGACGAAAATTGGTCGGTTTGTGCATTTATTTGTGCACTTACAAATAAATATATTTCGGAATTTTTTACATACTTATTTTGCTAAGACGTTATTGACAAATCATAAATAATTTGATCGTAAAATAATTTCAGGAAGTATTTAATTTTAAATAATTTTGAACATCGCATTTCACCATTTTTATCGCAGCCCGTAAACACAAATTTCAGATTTCATTACGGGCCCAAACGCGGCCAGGAGAGCACGTCTTCGCGGCGCTTTGAATAATAATATTTGGAAATGAAATTTGAAAACGAAATTTGAAATAAACACGAATTCCTTGATTCATGTTTGTTAAATCTACAGGGTTGCCCGAACGCAATTTTTCATGTTCATTGAATATTTTTATGCAAAAATTTTTATAATTACGAATATTTTTTTTTTATTTTAAATTATTCTTGTGTGAATACCGCACAAGAGTCCCAACTGCTCCAAAATATTTTTTGGGGTAAATCTTTTTTACGCACGCTCGACACTTGGGGGTAAACTGGTGAATGGGTTACGAAAAGTGGTAATTGTTACGAAAAATGACATGCGAACGGTAATCAATGCGAACGGTGATCGATTGCTCGGCGGGTCGGGCCTTTACGCACGCTTGTTTTTCGTGTTATTGTTATATTGTTAATGGACTATTTGTCCATAATTAAATAAATAAATTATAAACAGCGGGTACCCGGAATGCGTTTCAAGGGCACTGTAACCTCGCGGTCAACTAAACTGGTTCCATCACAAGTCCCGGGAATTATAATGCAAGCGCCTGCACTATATAACATTATACACAGCGGGTACCCGGCATGCGTTGCAAGGCCACTCAAAGAAAGAAAGGGTTTGTGCGCTTTAATTCTGTTTGTTGAAGTGCTTATTATTAATTATGCACACAAATAAATATTTCAAAATGCGACATTTTTTACAATCCAACTGAATATTACTCGTTTTTTTTCATGAATACCGCACAAGAGTCCCAACTGATCTCGTCTGGAGCCAGTGGGACTATTGCATCCCCAATTTGGGGTATGTTGTAAGACTGAAGGTAGTGGGGAGGGGAAGGATATAGGGAAGAGGAAGGTGGGGAAGTACCTGGCTATTCAGATCTGGCCAATAAACACGGCTAAAGCCATTTCAAGCAACGTTTCAATTCTTAATGGTGGTCTTACACCAGGGCGATACTGAGAGTATCTTCCACTCTAATGGCCGTAAAATACAATTAAAAAACAAAAAACCAAAATATTAAAAAGAATATAACAAATTGTTTATTCATGTAGGTATCTGCTTAATACCTACTGTGTTTACGCATTTCACTTGTATCTATTTATGTTTATGCACTTCGATATACAAATTACAAATAACTACTACTAATTAAAATTCTGGAAGCGAGAATAGTAATATAAAGTAGTAATAGTAGCGGGTAGCCCTAGCTCGCGTGAACAAAACCCTCAAAACTCGGATTGCCGCGGAACGAAATTTAGTTCTGAAAACGCCCGCTCGCGAGCCCTGATGTGTTAGCGCTAGTGTCGGAATCGAAGTTGTCATGTGCTGGTTATTCACTCTTAATGTTTCCTTAGCTGTCGTTTTGTCACTTGCAAACATTGATTTTATTATCTGTGAAAAAGAGCGTCGCAAACTCTGTGTCGAATGTCATAATTTTTCATTTTCAAAAGTCGTATTACTGCAATTATTTACAGGAAAGAATATAATTACTTTTTTTTGTGAAGAATGCTTTTTAGCAGAAAAATTTAAGAAATCCCAAGAATATTTTTGTACTTTTTCATTATCAGAGAGAAAGACATTTCTCTGAATCCTGTCAAAAAGTTCAAGTCCTGGGAAAAATAAATATATATACGCATTATCTGATAAGACGGTACAATTTACAAAAACATAATTTTGCAAAGAGTAAGCAAGTTATTTTAAAAATAGTATTCGCTTGCACATTGCTTCATATTCTCCCCCTTGTCCTATTCGGGTTGGGAACCCAAGATGCCTCCAGGCGTCTCCGTCCTGTGCTGCTTGAGTCGCCTCCTTCCATATCTGTCTCCGCAAGTCCTTTCCTCTCACAGTCTCTGGATTTGCTTTGTCTGGAGCGGCCAAGTAGATGTACTCCCATTGGAATTGTCGCTAGTATTTTATTGGTATGTTGCTCTTCTGGCATTTCTAGAACTTGTCCGAATCACCTCATTTGCGACTTTTCTATAAAGAATGGAAGAGACTCGACGCTAATCATATCAAGGATAGTCGCGCTTTTCACTGTATTCCATGCAACTGCCGCTCCCAAATATTCGGCCAGAACCCATGAAAAATCGTGGGAGCATTATAATTGTAGGATTTGTGAAGCTGGAAATTATTTATAATTATAATATTTAATTAAATGAAGACAATAATAAGAATGTTGGTAGTTCTTAGTCGAAGTATGATACAGTTAAAAGTGACCGAATTGGAAATGGGTTCCATAGCTCAATCGGTAGAGTCTAAGGGATCTGGGTTCGAGTCCCAGTGGAACCAATATCTTTTTCTGATTTTTCTGTCTCCAGATTTTGATTGAGTTTCGTTAATATTGTCTTCATTTAATTAAATATTATATTTAGAGATTTTACACACAAAGTTAAAAAAAAAAAATTAATATTAATATTTGCCTCAAAACATTGCCTTTAAAATAAAGAAATTTACCTATCGAATGTTCGTAATCTTGAAAAATGACAATATCCATCCAATCACATCATAAAAATATAGTATTCTTTATATTCTTGAGAAATATGTTTATGACAGATGGGAAGGCTGATAGAGATGTTGAAAGAAGGGTAAATGCAGGTAACTCCATTCATGGAGGAATGAACGAAGTCAGCGCTGACAAAAAACTGTCCAAAGAAGCGGAGCTAACAGTCCACAATGGAGTGCTGGTACCTACCCTGATGTATGGCAGTGAGGCATGGAACTGGCGGGAGAAGGATGAAAGTGGACTGAATGCTGTAGAAATGAGATCCCTGATGCGTACGTATGATAAAACCATGTAAGATTGTGTGAAAAATATGGAGATCTGCAAAGAATGCAAGGCTTGATGTAAGCGTAATGAGTAAGATTAAAAAAGGGAGGCTCATATTTGGGCATATACAAAATGTTGATTCTTGAATCGACGAGTATCAGACACTATAGAATTTGTAATAGTGTAACGGCTATACTTGGATTGTACCTATGTAAGGCCTCTTTTAATTGACCTGGCTGTCGCCGGTGGGCCATATATGGCCGCGGTAGGAATTAAAAAAAAAACTTTTTTGGATGCGATTTTGACCCTTATGCATAAAGAAATTGTATGAAGAACAAGGTCTGAATGGTTTGGGCCATTCTCGGTCTTGACGTAACAAAAAGCCGCATAGCGCCTAGCCTCTCGGAATAAATTACAAAAATTATCTTGGCGACCTCGGCGTCACTTCAACTGTCATTTTGTATGGGTAAACCAGTGTAAACTTTGAAAATGTAAATATTTTACAATTTCAAAGACGTACCAATGTCATAACTTGTTCGAAAACACCCTTGGATTGTTTTTTTTCACGTAGGGTGTCATTCGGGGTTGGATGGTAACGATGTAAACAATCGGTTACAATAGGTTTGTTTGTTGCAGATTTATCCGCATGCGAGGAATCACAGAAGAAGAGGACGAAGAAGGCCAGGAATATGATCTGTTTGACACAAAGGACGCCGGCGAGGAACAGAAATGGGATTGTGAATCTATCCTCTCCACCTACTCCAATATCTACAATCACCCTAAACTTATAGATGAACCCAAGGTATACAACAATACAAGGAGTCACTATACTATCTAATACACTTTGGAAAAGTGAAAAGACATTAAAAGTAATGAAAAAAATTAGCCTTTAAACCTAACCTAGCTTATCCAATTTAATCTAGTTTTTTTTTTTCCCCTCATAATTTAACATCACTCTGCAAAAGTGTGTTGATTTGTCATGTAGTGAGACGTGCGATTATCTAAGAATCGGTATATATTATTTTACATATTTATAATGATTGGCGAAACGCATCTACAATCGGCGTTTAACTGGGACCTTTCAAAAATCAAAATACAAAACAGCGCTGAATGGTCATTTGATGACAGTGTTACATTTGAATTTCTGTGAAACAACTGTTTTGCCCTAAGTTTGCGGAAAGTGACCTATCCAAATCTTCTTCTCTTAATTTCCCCTGAACTGCTTTTCTCTTTATAGTTTCAGAACCAGCCGAGCGATTCTATATCTTTTGTGGGATCGTTATGAGATAACAGACGTGATCTCGTATCAATTTTGTGTGATTTATTTGCTTTTTCTATGTACAACATACAGTAAAACCCCTATTTTACGTTTTTTAAGGGACCGAAAAAAAAAAACCTAAACGGAGGGAAAATGTAAATGGGGGGTATTGAAGAAAAGAACATTTTAAATTTTGTTTTTTATTTATTCAATCATGTATATTGGTGAATTGAAGAAAAGAACCCTTTAAATTTTATTTTTTATTTATAATCATGTATATGGAGAGAAAAATGTTATTCCAACAAAAGAAGAAGCAATAAAGTACATTGAGGGTCTTAAAATCTATTTTTCCAGCATTGTTTGCTTTCCAGACGAAACTTTTAAATGTGTATACATGATTGAAAAAGAATTAGAACAAAAAAAAATGTAACAATATGTAATGTCTATGTGATTTTTTTAATAAAAAATAAAATGTTCTTTTCTTCAATACATGAAAAAATAGGGGGTATAGATATTCTAAGTAAATTCGTCGAAATACGATATATTTCCGCATAAATCGAAATTTCGCGGCCGACTCTCTAAATTTAGATACCTCTTTGAAATAAATTTGTAAAAATTCCGCATATTGTCCGCGTAAATTAAATTTTCGCGGCTGATTTGTAAAAATATGATAAATTTTCTCGTAAATCGAATTTTTGCAGCCGATTTCCGCCGCAGCCGGCCATTTAAATTCTTTTTTACGAAGTAAATTTGTAAAAATACGACATTCTAGTGTAAACCGATTCAATTTAAAACTAACCAACTTGTTTTATCAACTTTTTCGAGAATGTTCTTTTTCTCGCACTGAACTGACAGTTTTTCTTTGTTGAGACATTACGAACATAATTAACTTAACAAAAACAAAACAAGAAACGTAAAAACTGTGTATAATGTCGGAAAAAGGCGTCTCAAATCACAAATCGAGTCAAAACCAAATGACAGATGCGTAAATAAACAAACTGATGCTGTAGCATTTTAAACATGGCTAAAGTTGAAAGATGTCGGCCAATCGCCGCGTTGCGAGCAGTACGCCGACCAATAACGGCCGGCTAAAAATGGAAAGATGTCGGCCAATCACCACGTTTCGCGCAGTTTGCCGACCAATCACTGCTTGGCCGTGTCAAGCGCGCGTAACTCACATATTTTGAATATTTTCGACGTAAATTGCGGGAAAAAAAACGTAAAAAGGGGGTATAAATGTACTAAAATATATCGGGACCGAAATAATTACACGTAATTGGCGGGAAAACGTTAAATCTGGGGACGTAAAATTCGGGTTTCACTGTACATTAAATGAGTAAATAATCATGCATATTTGCAGAAATTCATGTTTAAAACGATCTAAACTAAAATATGTGTCAGTAAATATGTAAAAATCACACAAATCTGACAGGAGATCACGATCCCACAAAAGATATAGAATCGCTTTGACTGGTTTTCTCTATATAATTTCAGAACCTACCGATTATCTCCTGTCAGATTTGTGTGATTTTTACATATTTACTGTCACATATTTTAGTTTAGATCGTTTTAAACAGGAATTCCTGCAAGTATGCATGATTATTTATTCATTTAATGTACATTGTACATAGAAAAAGCAAATAACGGCCATAAAAATCACACAAATCTGACAGGAGATCACGTTTGTTATCTAATAACGACTCCACAAAAAATATAGAATCGCTCGGCTGACCGAAGTATATCATGTATTGTTCCTAATTTTAAAAAGATTTGCATTTCATTTTAGCTAAACCGTCTAACACACTTTTCTCATTCACATCTCACATTTATTAATAGTTCACTAGCATTCATTGGTGGCTTGCCACAACGCATTCCTCTCATGTTTTTGGTCAAACTATAATATTGTTAAATTTATTTTACAGCGAGACAAGAAAATCAAAATTAGCGCTAAAACCGGCATTCCTCTCGGTGTGATTGACGGATCAGATTCCGGTAAAGTGACCATGAAGTCACTGGCCCGCTTCAACATGGAACAGGCTGAGTTTGACCGCGCCCAGCGAGACGAAGATGACGACTCCATCGGTGAATCGGTCATGACCACCCTCAGTATCCTGTCGCTCCGACCCAAGGACGAGACTCCGGAGGACCGCAAGGAGAGAAAGAGGCTGCTGAAGGAGTTCCGCCAGGAGCGGAGGATAGAGAAGAAGACCAACTCGGAGGCGTTTAAGGAGGAGAAAAAGAGACAGGAGAAGATGAGCGTTAATAATAAGCTGAATATACAGGGGAAGAAGATTTTCTGAATAAATATTATTTTAGTCAAAATCATTTGTTTTAATTCATCTTTATTCTGTTTCAACCTGTTGAATGTCGGGTGGTATTTCGAAAAACTGCACGGAAATTACCTTGTTGCTTTCTGGTCAAATATCCATATAAAAACAAAGGAATTGTTTTTTTTTTGAGATTGTTTTCTGTTTACCTGATAATATATCTTATTATTCATGTGTATTTATTTATTTATTTATTTATTTATTTATTTATTCAACGCCCAGAGGGCTTTTACAGTAGTACAATTTGTTTATGACAGATGATTTTTAAACACATAGACAGATGACAGATGATTTTTAAACAGATAGAGAAATGATAAGAATAAAATTAAATAAAAATGCACACAAGTCACAAAAATACAGTGATTTGATAAGTTTACAAAAATACATATATGTTTAGGAATAGTTATGGAATAAGTTTTTTACAAAATCCACAAAATTCGCCAAGTTGATGTTGAATATGTCAACATCACTTAAGTACTGATTTCCCATAGTGTGAAATCTTTGTATCGGAGAGTGGGCAATGTAATTCCGCTTATGAATGCTGCAGTAGAATAGGGTATTTTGTCGTGTGGTTACTGTCGGTATTCGTAAGTTTATGAGTTGTAGGAGTTCGCAACAGTCGTATTAATTACATGTATTACATTGTATTAATTACATGATAATATCGTAAAAGGTTTTTCCAGAATAGCTTACTAAAAAAAGATTGAAAAATCTCCCATTTTGGAAATAATTGTCAAAAAATATAATCACACAAAATATAAACTGATTTTATTATTTCTATCATGAAAAAATACAATTCAAAGAATTTTCAAATAAAATAAAGACCTTTATATTCATTTGAAAATGTAAAATATTGATTTTTTCGTGTTTGACAGTTGCCAAAAGTGACCCTCAAAGTCAGAGAAAATTCATTAAAAAATATTCCGAGTACAATAGCTAGATTAAAGAAATCAATGGTTACGTCAAGAATGATTTTAGCGCAAGCGATTCTGACCTTATCCTTCATACAGTTTCTCTATACATAGGGGTTAAAAAAAAGCAATTTTTTTTTCCTGACAGGTTAAATGTGATTTTTAACTTCACTATAGGAACGGCAGTGTGGCCTTTTTCATACAATATTTAATTTTGGATTTGAGGCCAAAATACCAAAATACCATGGGTAAACTGAGTTTGGAGCACATTTTGAAAGCCATAAACTGATAAACCTATAGGAAAACAGTAAACCTCATAAAATGTTTCTTTAATTTACATGTTGCGGGTTGTGGGCCTTTAAAAATTAAATATAATGAAAAAAAAATCTGAATACCACTAAGTATTATTATTTTGAACTAGCAAATTCCGAGCATACTTTGCAATGCCACTTAATAAAGAAATAGTTTCTCTCTGCGTGTCCTTTCCCAATTATCTCGTTCCCCTTTCACCTCCCATTCCTCTCCCGTGGCCCCTTCCCCTCCTGCGAACCCCCCTCGCGATCCCTTCTCTCCCACGTTCCATCCATGCAGTTTTCAAACAGCTCGCAAACCACCCATTGCAATTTTTTAATACAAATTTCATAACTCCAGAGCTCACCACTATATATAGAAACCATTGCGGGCGTGCACACAACAAGTCACCAAAGTTTCATCGCAATCAGATGAATTGTTTAGGAACCGCGTAAACTACAAGCAAACATAATTTTGGAGTGAATTTAACTGTGGAGTAAGTAAGTACCTACAATAAATTGCAACAACCATTATGGCCTTTCCCCGCAGAAGTAGGTAGAGATGATAGACCTCCTTGCTTCATTTAAATTCATACATTATCTTTTGTTATTCTGATTTTCGAGGTGATCCGATGAATTCGCTATAACACTAATAAAGAAATATGTGAATATACAGTTTTTTTTTTATTTCTTTATTATTTACAAACAATTTAAAAGCATGTAATAGTAGATAGTTGCTAAATAACATTTCACACAATATGTCATTGGATAAAATAATTGCTTACAAATAGATATCCATTTAAAATTCGGATGAACAAAAACAACACTCCTTAAACACACAAATTAATAATTCTGCGATAAAAATAAATAACAAATATACCCACAATAGATGTGCAAATTGGGGAATTCCCAAAGTTATTGAAATATAAGACATGTGCTATTGGCAGTTTTTACTGGGCGAGACTGTGTTTCCTGGCGTCGCCGATATTGTTAACCAATTCTACTGCACACCTTAAAAAATCAACTAAATGAACGAATTCTTTCAGTTTTTTTTCATTGTTAGTTTTTGGGGTGTGATGCCGTGTTGCGCTACTTCCTTCTTAGCCGACGTTTCGGACAGCGTTGCAGTGTCCATCATCAGGGCAGATCCGACGATGTGTAATTGTTAGTGTAGAGTGTGTGATTATTTACTTGGAAGCGATACCGTGTATCTTCTTTCAGTATTCAAACTATTCCCATTAGGTTGTAGTCTGCCGATGGTCGGGCTGCCATCATAGCATATCTCTTGTTTTTCAATTTCTTTGGGAATTCCCCAGCAACTTGGTGTGTAAATGCCTATTTCTTATTATTTTACTTACTTATATAAATATTATTTAAAAAAATACATTTATTTACTACAAAATTGTGATTTTGAACAGCGAAACAATGATTTTACTTATATTATTATTACGTATATATTATTTATATTTTTCGTATGGGGTTAGTACAATTTCTCACATCCCATAGATAGACGTATGATATGAATACACCATATGAAGTAAAAATATAAACAATTAACATGAAGAAGCAATAATCCATATGTATAAAAAATAATATAAATTAAGGCTGGATTAAAAAACAGAGTGTAAATAAACATTATTTTGAAGTATTAAATAAGCACAATAATTAACAAAATTAGAATTAAATGCTTAATAGGAAACACTATTACTTTGTCCTCCAAACACTCACTCCCCCCCCCCCCCTCTCCCGCACTACCACTCCCCCTCCCCCAATCAATCAACAATCAAATACGCTCCGTTTCGCATTCATAATATTAGAATAGCTGTTGGCTTAGGTCAAAATGTAGATAAGTACCTATTTTATATTTGTATCTACCTACACTAAATATTCATATTAGAATACTAATATTTGAATTTTCGCTATCAAGGAAATAATATTGACAGCCTAGGTCAAACATTTACTTAGTAACACGCTTTGCCAATAAACGTATAATAGATAATTTCATAACGCCACAGCTTATTCATAACGCCAGAGTTTACCAATATATATAGCCCCTGTTACTCGCAAATAAAGTAGCTTTCGATTAGTGAAAGAATTTATAAATTCCATTCGATATTTATTGCGTGAAAGAGTAAGGACCATCCAACCAACCATCCATACAAACTTTCGCATTTATAATATTAGTAAGATTAAATTTCATAGAAAACTTTTATGTATGATTTATCATTTATCTGGAACTGGTGGTTCTGTGAAGATTTCAGATTTTTTAAATATATTTTTTGGGCAGTGTAATGATATACTGATTGCAAATAAATGTAAAACATTTACTGTGACCTTCAACTACGAGCTATAGAAAAATGTCTACACTCTCAGCGCCTGCCTAAAACAACCCACTTTCAAAATAATGCCTGTGACACACAAGTCCAGTTTCGGCGTAAATTTATTCCAGGGTTTTTAGAACCCCATCAAGAATTCTAGCAGTGGCGGTGTGGCCATTAACCAAAGCTAGTTGGTGGGGAGTTCTGTGTTCTGTATCTCTCGAGTTCATCACCGCCGCTAAATGCCTCTCATCTCCCTGAGGAAGCACGGTTCCGCCCCGCTCCGCCATTTCAAACACATCCTCAGCTAAACGCAGCAGCCCAATGACAGAGGGACTACAAGAACATTGCAGAGGCGTGTGATTGTCGCTTCTGTCTCGACTGTTGTAACACGCACCGTGCTCCAACAGGCAACTCACAATATCAGCGGCTCCCATTTTAACAGCAACATGCAGAGCTGTGGAGCCTTCCACTACAGTTTTAGCATTGATAAAGTCACGGTAGGCGTTGGGTTTGAACTTCTTTACATTTTGCAACAAGAGACGGACCGTTTGTATGCAAGCTCGGGACGTGGCTTCGTGCAGGGGAGTGTTCCCCATCTGTGACACGGCAGTAGCGTCGGCTCCACTGTCCAGCAACAGCTCCACAACCTCCAATGTGGTGGAAAAGTGCAGCGCCGTTCTACCCTCACCATCCGCAGTGTTCACATCCGATCCATTCTCTATCAAACTACAAACCTTGCCCCTATCTCCTTCACTGGATGCATTAAGCAAATTTATATCACAAGGAGCAACATAGCCGAGATCTATATCGAATTTTGATTTGATTTGTTTTTCAATATATTCTATATCTTTATCCAGTTTTGTAAAATCTGGGTGGTTGGGGCCAAAGATGGCATTTCTCGCATTCAACCCCGCCTTGTGAACCTTAACGGCATCGTGCAATTTATTCTGACCGATATAAAGACCCGTTATTAGACTTTGTGTATGAATTGTATCTCTGTGATTGAGTCCAAACACTTTCTTCTGAATAGCTAATGTTTCCTGGAAGATTTGCAAAGCTTCATCAAGTTTGCGTTGGTCCACAAGAACAGTTGCCATATTGCGCCTGGCTATAAGAGTACCGGAGTGATTCAATCCTTGAATTATTTTTCTGGATTCATAAATGGTTTGATACAAAGCTAAGGCTTCGTTCGGCTTGCCTTGAGCATGCAACACCGCGGCAATATTATTTTGTAGATTAAGAGTGTGAGGGTGATGGGCACCTAGTGTGTTTTTATATGCTTTGTAAACTTCCGTGTACAAGAACATGGCCTCTTCATGCTTCCCCAGAGCGAAAAGTGTATTTCCGGCGTTGGTTTTAGTTGTTAAAAGCATATCATGCTCCTCATCCAGCATTTCCAGTAGCCTCTGCATAACTTCCTGAAATATATCCCACGCTTCTTTGTTCCTTCCTAGCTGATGTAATAATAAAGCCATGGTACTCCTGGTCCGCAGGGAGTCTGGGTGGTGGGGACCAAATGTTTCCACTCTCTTCCTGTAGATATTTTCCAACATCGACATGGCTTCAAAATATTTACACTGTTGGCACAATATTAGCACTATTTTGTATTGGATGTCCAGTGTTCCTGGATCATCCTCTCCGAAAATTTCAATTCTCTCTCTTAGTTGCTGTTTTAAAATACCCAGTGCTTCTGTGAACTTTTCAAGCTTCAACATTGAAGTAGTATCAGGGATATTAGTTTGTGAAACCTTCTTTAACTTGTCTACGTCGATGAAATCACATTTCATAGCAACAACCACAAGCGTGTTGCCATCAGCGTCGTGAGCCCTCATCACTGCCTTTATGAGTTCTATGTCCTTTATTTTGGTTATATCTTTAATTACCTTAACATCACGGGTTCGTACTTTCCAGAAAAAGTGTGCTACACTTTGCAGTAAATATTTTATATCTTTTTGTGTTGCCAAATCCAACGGAGTCTTCAAATTGTCAGCTTTGAGGTTGTATGCTGCGCCATTTTGCAACAAAGATTGAACTATTCCTGGATAAGAGTATTTTGATGCATAATGCAGAAGAGTATTACCACCCTTCCCAACAGCATTGGGATTGGCTTTGCTCCCTAACAAAATATCACATATCTCTTGAAAGCCCCTCCAAGAAGCGATATGTAATAGTGTTGCATTGCCAAAACTTTTCACATTTACATATTGTTCCAAGACTTCAATCAAAATGCCAACTGTCAGAACATCATTTTTTTTGACGGCCTTAAATAGTTTTCCAATTGACTCTAGCACTTCTTTAATATTCCGACTTTTAGTCAAATCTGAAGGAGTTCTACCAAAGTTGTCGGTGGCATCGTACACTGCACCGCTATGTAATAATAACTTGACCATTTCTGTGTGTCCCAGTTCGGCAGAACAGTGAATAGGCATGGAGCCATATAAATCAGTGGAATCAATATCAGCTTGTTTGTCTATCAAGTATTGAGCCGCAGCTAGGTGTCCTCCCACCGCGGCGCAATGCATCAGGCTACAGTCAGCGTATCCCGGATCATCAACACTCATCCCAAGCTCTAGGAAAAAGGCCAAGGTATCGCGGTGGCCGTTCACAGCGGCTACGTGAATTGGTTTAAAATCTTGTGTGTTTTTAGCATTTATGTCTGCTCCTCGGTCTACCAAGAGTTTTATTATTTCAAGATTCCCCGGTTTAGCCGCGATATGCAGTAACGTCCTATTGTCAGGGCCTCTCTCATTAATCCTAACACCCTCTTGTTGTAACAGTATAAAGGTATTTGGAATTTGGGCATTACCAACTGCCAGCTCTAACGGTGTTCTATTCTTCGAATCTCTGATATTAGAGTTTGCTCCCCAGTAGAGTAACCTTTCCATGACTTCTGGATTGTTCACCTGGATTGCATGATACACTGGCGATAAATTAGGATCCGTGGGATTTACATTGGTCCCACTTTCTAGCAAAACTTCGATAAACTCTGTATGTCCTAATGACATTGCAATGAATAAAGGTGAAGGGTATTGTAAGCAATCTTCAACTTTAATACCTCTCTTTATCAGCGCCCTGGCTATTAACGCATCACCAGTTAAAGCAGCCGCATATAAAAAGTTTGATCCATTACGATCTTTAATATTTATATCAACATCTTTAATCTTTAATAAAGCTTCAACTACACGTCTATGCCCTGCTTTAATTGCAGTTAACAGAAGTTGACCTTTGCCAAAATTGACATCCGCTCCTTTGGCAATCAATAAGTCCAAAAGATCTTTATTATTGTTTCTTGCTGCGCTGCATAATACGGAATCACCTGCAAAATCCAAGAGGTTAATACTCGCTCCATACTTTAACAAAATCTCAACTGTTGCCTTGTGATTCCCACTGACAGCCAAATGCAATGCGGTGCTACCATCGAAATCACGGGCATCAACATCCGCCTTTCCTTTGAGCAAAGCTTCTACTACTGAACTGTTTCCAATAAATGACGAAATATGCAACGCCGTCACACCATCCACTGTTTTCTCATTGACATCAGCTCCGAACTTTAGCAACAATAGAATAGTTTTTTCATTACAAATATTTTTTGCAGCAACATGCAATGGTGTAACACTATTGCTGTTCTTACAGTTAACGTTAGCTCCTTTCATTATCAAAGCTTCTGAAATTGCTTCATGACTATTTCCAGCACTAAGATGCAGAGCTGTGGAACCTTTTCTTTCCACGGAGTGTACATCAGCTCCTGCAGCTAGCAAAATTTCTACCACTTGTTGATGACCTACTTGTGCAGCCAGGTGCAATGCCGTCGCTTGATATATAGATTGGGCTTGGATATCAATCTCCCTTTGGATTAAAGTCTCCACAACAGAAGTATGGCCATACTGAGCAGCAATATGTAATGCCGTCATTTTGTAGACATCTCTGCTATCCGCCAGAGCGCCATTCTGCAACAAGAGATTGACTATATCCGCATGTCCACCAGCTGCAGCAACCAGAAGCGGGGTGAGGCCATCTTTTCTTTTAGCATTGACATTGGCGTTATGTTGCAACAGTAGACCTACAATGAAACTATCGCCATTAGAAACAGCTATGTGGAAGGGTGTGTTATTGTATTCCATATCTCCGATATTAACAAAAGCACCTTTTCCCAAGAGCATCTTGATAATCTCCTTGTGATTATTTTCCACTGCGTAACATAATGGGGAAAGACCCTTGAAGTCTCTGAGGTTTACATGCGCCCCCTTCTCTAGTAGAGTTTTGACAACATCCTGGTGACCTTTTGATGCTGCCACAAACAATGGAGAGTGGCCTAGGTCAGTCTTAGCATTAACATCAGCTTTATTTAGTAGAAAGTACTTTATTGTTTCCATATTTCCAAGTCCTATGGCTATCTGAAGAGGAGTCAAGCCCACTCCAGAAGTTTTTTCATCCACAGTAGTATCTTTCATGGAAAGGATTTTGACCACATCTAAATAATTGAACTGCACAGCAGTATGCAAAGGAGAATATCCAAAGCAATCTTTAATATTTGTTTCGGCTCCCAGTGAAAGTAACGTCATAACAGTTTTCTTGTGGCCATTTTCGGAAGCCAGGTGTAATGGTGTCCTTCCAGCATCATCAATTTGATTAATGGCATTTCCAATTTCTGCCACTAAGAATTTCACAGTGACATCTCTTCCAAAGGTTGCGGCAACGTGCGTGGCAGTTTGACCATGGATATCTCTAACCTTAGTGCTAATCATTTTCTGTTTAGTCAAAAATTTGACGGTTTCAATATTGGATCCCCGCGCAGCATAGTGTAGCGTGGACGACAAATCTCTATTTCTTGAACATATGTCAGCTCCTTCCACGATTCCTAATGCGAATGTGTCAAAGTTCCCGTCAATCAGAGATTTCCACATTTCCTTCTGTTTGTCAAGAATACACAAGCCCCGTTCGTATCTCTGTCTCAATTTTGTGATATTGTGTTTTAAAACGTTCCCTATTTTACAGTTCAGTAAAAGGTCTTTGCTTTCTGTAAGTTTCACAGCATTTAGAAGCACAGCGGACCAAACATCAGTTGGCAGAATGTCTAACAAGGCATTCTCGTGAGCCAAGTGGTTGCGCAAGCACTTACCACTCAACAGAGGTGTGTCTCCATCTAGATACAGCACATTGTTGGGAACACACTTGGCGCTATCTAATAGGGACATGATATCCAGCACGAGCGCTTCTACCATAAATTTGTTTGTATTCTTATTTTTATAGAGATAGAGTAATGAAAGATGCTCATATAACTGACCAAACATTATGTCAGTTCCTATGGTTTTCCTTAGTTCAGTTATTTTCAGAGTGAGTTGTTCACCAATTATCTCATTGCTGTTTTTAACACTTTCACATTTTTTCCCTACGTTTTCTTTTGTATTGCTTTTTTCCAAAATTTTTTGTCGTCTATAATCATCAATACAGTTAATATCACTCTTGTCAAATGATTCAGTGCTTCGTATTCTAAATATGGCAACACGTAGTTCAAGAGCAATCACTGGATTAATTCGCAACGAGACGCTGTTATATAATTTTAGTAATAGGTCAGCTAGCAAAACATTATTTCTTTTTATTTCCAGACTATTTTTTTGAGAATTAAATTTTTTTATGGTACTATTAGCTATATTTTTCATGAAATTTATCGTGCCATCTGTTTTTGTATTATGACCATAATTGTTAGAACACAAAATGCCAAATTTATTAAAAAAAGTATAGTCCATCTCTGTTAATCCATGATGCAACTTATGTTGGCCGAGGGCATCATTTATTTCAGTAACCAGTTTCTGCTCATATAAAGTTTGATCTTTTATGTTTCTAATAAGATCTTCAAGTTCTCGGTGATATTTTGTAACAGTATCTATTTCTCGGACGTCCTCAATGCAAACATTAGAAAAGAAATTTGCGACTTCGTGAAGTTCATCTACATTATCACTATTGACAAGCGTGGTCAGCACACTCTTTACTTTATCCACTTTTTTAGAGTTTGTTATGTCAATAACGACGGATGCAATCTTTTTAATATCATTTTGAATGTTAGAATACAGTACAGAGTCTTCTGACTCTAGATGTGGATGAGATAGAGAGTTGCGCAAGTCTCGCAGGACTTGTCTGGTTTCTTTGGGTGCAGAGAGGAGGAGAAGATCACTCACGGTTGGGGAGAGCTTGGGGCTGTCCAATGTGTTCTTCAGATGCTCTCCCGTCACCTGGAGGGCTCTCTTGATAGTCAATTGACCGAGTCTGGAAGCAGGGTCTGCCAGCAAGGCCGTGTCTAAGTGTGTCTTCATGATGTGGAGCGAGGAAGCGTCTCTCACCTCCTTATAGTCAGCGTACAAGTGCGGGTATCCGTTGATGATGGCAGCGACAATATCCACGCGGTTTCTTCTCACCGGGTTCCTAAGCTTCTTTACATCTGTAGACCTGATATGTTCCTCCAACTCCTGCAGGGCAGAGGCAAACTTAACCAATTCCTTCAGTAACCTTTCTTTCTTCAGTACGGACAGATAGAATAAATTTAATTCTTGGCGCCGAATGTGGGCGGATATAAAGCTCACCAAGCAGAACTCCATTTCTTCCCAGGGCAAAATATTGTACGTGGACTTCAATAGGTTTTTCAATATGTAAATATTCTGAGCTATAAACTTGGCCGTGTGTAAAAAGTGACTGTCCACTTCTGTATAAGTATTAACTTGCGCTATATTTTCCAGAAGCAGTTGGACGCGTTCTTGGATATCAGCTGTGGAAGTGTCAGGAAGCACTCCATCGCCTTTGGAGAAGAAACGTAGATCGAGCAACTTGTATTGTATGAAGAGATGCATTTCCTCTGACAAGAGGACGTTGATCAAAAGTAATTCCTCGTAATTTTCGGAGATGAGTCGCTCCGAGAGTTCGGGAGTTATTGACCCTAGGAGTGTGCGGAGGAGCTCCACATTGCTGGAGCGGATGGCAAAATAGACAGCATTGTGTCCTTCATATTCTTGCTCCGCTGTACACCGGCGGAGAACAACAACTGCGCCACCGGAGGTGTCTTCCTCCAATAACAAGTTCAATAAGTCAGGGCTGTTGTGCTTGCAAGCCAAGGTGATGAAGGGGAAGGAGGGAGAGTCCATCCCCCGGAGTCGTCTCAGGTCTGCGCGGGACCGGCAGGCCAGGAGAGCTGACACTTGATGACTCGTATCTGCTTCCATTTTCAGTCACACTACAAGAACACTTCAACACAATCCACTAACAAATACTGCACACAATGTCAAACTTCCAACATGGCTGTTATTTGTTTTTGCATTCAGGAAAGGCGCAGCACCGAACTTTATGCTAAATTCGAATATATGACAATAATAATCATAGAAGTTATCAGAATCACAACTAGATTAAATAGTTGTCACTGATAAGATAGTACCAATGTGGGTACATAGAACATTTCACAGATAAGATTGTATAATTTACTAAAATATGTAATCGTATCATTTTAACGCATTTCAACACCGAAACAACTGCAACATAAAAATAATCTCTCGAGAAACAATTTCTTTATCAATAGGCATAGGAATCCATGCCAGGAACTCGCTAGTAATAATAATAATACAAATAAATTAGGATCCCTTCCCGTAGACTCCGAAATAATGAATTGCTGTTTCTCAATCAACATTCTACTAATTATGGATATCACTCTCCTTTATCCAGAATTTCGAGACTTGTCATAAATCATAAATATACCAAACTAACCAAACCCAGGGGGGTATAACTCCGTTAAAAAAATTCAACCAGTTCGAAGATGGAAAATATCTATGACTGTGTGACGTCATTCCGCCGGGCCCCGCCCCTTCACCTCGCCCGTCCAATGGAAAGCTTGGTTGTTATTATTATTAAGTGGCCTCCTCACCATGCGATTTCTAGTCACTTCTTGCTGTGCTGCAGGCGGGGTTAGTATATTTATGCTGCAGGCTGTACAGCAGATTGACGGTTGCCACTACACCATTCAATTTGCAGAAAGGTCTTAGTTTTTGCGCTGTGCAGACGTGTTCGGAGCGCCCGCGCTGTGCGCAAACGTGTCATGGCTCCGTCACATCGATCAATACTTTCGAAATTTCAACGTATTGGACTAGCGTTGGCTTTATTGACAACAGAAAATAATAATCCGATTCGTAAAAGAAATTATTGAGAAAAAAATGATATATTTTTTTATTAAAAACAAAAATATTTGTGTTTTTCGATCACATGACGCTACTGATCCCATCACGATGGGATGGGTTTGAGTAAACTAGCGCTGTCTCGTTTGCTTAAAGTACCGTTAGAACGAGACGCAACGCTTCGTCGCTTTAGTTCGTATTACTCCAACAGACCAAAACGTAAATCGTGAGAAACAGCGCTTTAAAGTTTTTTTTACGAAAAAGGCATATAAAATTAAATTAGCTAAATTGTAAGTCTACTAAAATGTGTTAAAGTATTACAAATTGTTTTTTTTAAGTACAATATGTTCTAAATGTATAAAATTACGCAGAAAACACGTTTTTAATTTGGATGTTGGCCAAAGTGACGAATTCTTGTTTGCGAAAGTTGGATATTGGACAAAGGACACTGGATGTTAGACAAGAGCGCGTACTCTTGCGTAAAGTTACTTTATCTAACGTGCTTGGTATTACAGGGAGATCGGAAAGCATTTCAATTAATTGAACTTTAATACTTATGGATGTATGTGTCCTATGTTTTCGCGGTGAGACCTAAATATTCGGATGTGATTTTTAAATAGTTTCTTAGAGCATTCGACAATTTTTTAGAAATACCTAATATGTTATTTGTTTGGGAACCAAATTTCAAGAGTAAGTTTTTGTTAAATAATAACATCGTTAAATCATCAATGAAAACGTATGTTTTCAGACAATCATACTTATTAAATAATGTTTCAGGTGGCAATATGCTCATCGATTAATTTATTGCATGTTTGATTGTTGATTGACGAGCAGCACAGTAAATGCAATCGTTCATGAATCAAGTCATCAACCGTTAGTTATAAGAAAGGTCCTACGTTTATTCATCGTTATTATTTGAGTGGCGGGTATGGGTGCCACCGCACCGGGAACCATTTATTGGATAACCAACACCTCTGCCATAGGTCACCCCAAGTGGTTCGCTACGTTTGGTGACTTAGTGAGTTTTGTCCGGATCTTGGCGGTGGATGCGTCTGCCCACTAACTGCATGGCAGGCCGGATCGGGAAAGACTGGTTGAGGAAGCTCTGTAGACCTCTCCAGCAGGACTCTCGGAACATTGCATTACCCGCAGTGGGGAGGGATGGATTCTTACGTCCGTCATTCCTTGACACACTGACCCCCAGATTTTTCTTCCCACAACTTTCTTCTACCTCCTTCCCAAAAATAACATAGGCCCTGAGGAGAATTATTTTCCTCAGGGCCTCTTGTGTGGAGCTATGGTAAGAAAAAAAGGTATCTCTAAGTGATTCGCTACGTTTGGTGACTTAGCAGAGGTTCCCGGGTTCATGGGGTGAGCTTTGTCCAGGTCTTGGCGGCAGATGAGTCTGCTCACCTGCTGCGTGCGGGCCGGATCAAGAGAGACTGCGTGAAGGAGTCCTTTGAACCTTTCCAGCCGGACTCTCACGACCCCATTGCCTTGCACCGCAGTTTGAAGGATGGTTTCTTAAGCCTGTCACTCCTATACACACAAACCCCCAGATTCCTACCCACCCCTTATTCCTTTTTCCATCCCAGGACTTCCTATTCTTCCTTTCTTCAAAAATACCCTCCACACAGCATACCCTAAGATGACTTAGGCCCTGAGGGAAATTATTTTCCTCAGGGCCTCCTGTGTGGAGCTAATGTAAAAAATATGTATATTGTAAAGCGTTTTTGCACTAAAACAATGCTATTCAAATTATCCACATATAATTTTTATCATAAATATATCGGCGTATAAATCCGAGCTTTAGTATGATCCGACCCGAAAGGTTGGATTGATTTACGTGATTTTATTTTTATGTTAATACAACTGCTCCCAACCGCCTGGACCCAGGCAGGCTATGGCATACCCCATTTTGTGAGGCTGGATTTAGTGGGAAGAGGAAGCAGTTATGAAGGTTAGTAATTACCTGGCTATTCAAATCTAGTCACCAACCACGTCTAAAGCCATTCTAAGCAATGCTTCAATTCGAAATGGCGGTCTTACATCAGGGTGATACTGAGAGTATCTTCCACTCTGGAACGTGCCGCAAATACACCATATATATATATATATATATATATATATATATATATATATATATATATATATTTATGATATATATTTTTGTATTGATTTGTGTTATTTCACTATTTAAACAAAAAGAAAAAAAACACATATACCTACATATTATACTTTTTTTAATGATTCAGTTGTGAAATATATATTTTTTTTTAGATTAGCTCCACACAGGCGGCCCAGAGGATAATAATTACTCTTTGGAGGGTCTTTTTAAGGAAGGTAAGGACTGGAACGTTTGGGAAGAAAAAGGGTATGAGGGGTGGATAAGAATCTGGAATCTGGAGGTCAGTGTGTCCGGGAGTGACGGATATACGAATCCATCCCTCCAATCGCGGTGCAAGGCGAGAGTCGGGAGATTCCGGCTGGAAAGGTCAAAAGGCCTCCCTTAACCAGTCTCTCTCTCGCCACGCAGCAGGTGGGCAGTCGTATCAGACGTCAAGACCTGTACGAACTTCATCCCATGAACTCGGGCACCCTTGCTAAGTCACCAAACGTAGCGAACCACTTGGAGTGACCTATGGCAGAGATGTTGGTTAACCAATAAATGGTTCCCGGGATGGTAGTACCCATACCCGCCCCCCCCCCCCCAAATTATACAAATCTACCAAAATAAAAATTACTTATGCACGCTGGGTTTGAAACTAACGACATCCGGATCGCTAGTTGAGAGCCTTACCCCTCGACCACAGGAGGCCGTCATGACGTGATAACAGAAGTGTAGTATCCAACATTTTAAAATAAAAAGATAACTCAAAGGATTTTGAAACACAATAGATAAATACAAGTTCTTTAGAAATATTTAAAACAATGTACGACGACTTCTTTTTAAAAATGATCCTATGTTCGAACACATGGGACGCGATTTACGTCTATTACACAATATAGACCTTGTAAAAAAAGAGGTCATAAAATATTCCTAACCACTAACCACATTTAGCTTCATAACAAATGTGTTCCGATATTTGAAGTACCACCTAGTTGGGCCAAATTATTAGAAGGGTTACAAAAGCGGCTGGAATAAAGGGACTGGGAATGGATCTAGGTAAAAAAGTCAAATGAAAGGGGTTCCTAATCATTAAAAATGTGCGAATAGTAATAAAGTTTTTATTGACATTCTGAATTCATTGCTCTGAACCAAATAAAACTCGAATAGGTAAGAAATAAACAAAAAAATAAGAAATATTAGCAACTCAATGTATAAAATAATAGATATGCTTTCATTGTCATTCAGTGTACAATTCTTTCAATTTCTAATTTCAGTAATAAGATATTTATAGGTATACAAATACAACTGATCTTAGGCACTAAATATACCAAAAATGTTTTCATTGTTACACGAAGATTTGGTTGATTAAAATAAGATACTGAATGTACCAAAAACAAAAACTTCTTCATTTCCTTATTCTAATACCTAATAAACATGTTTTAAATATCTCAGGTAGAATTCTGACACAAATGTTTGTTAGATAAACACATAAATATTAGGTACTAAATGCACCTTTATTTTAATACTCCTTTATTTTAATAATTGTGTTTTGTATTACAAGTAGGCATTCTTACACGAAGATCTAAATAATTAGGTACAGGTAGATAAACAAGAAGCTATTAATGTGCCCAAAACAAAAACTCCTTCATTGTACTTATTCTAAAAATTGCCTTGTTTTAAATATCATAAGTAGAATTTTTACATAAAGATTTGGCTGATAAACATACAAACATATTTTAGGAACTAAATGAACCGAAAATTAAAACTATTTGATTTCCTTATTTTAATAATTGGCTTGTTCTAAATATCATAAGTAGAATAATTTCATACAAATTAGGTTGATAAACAAACAGATATTTTAGGAACTAAATATACCGAAAATTAGAACTCCTTCATTACCTTTTTCTAATTGTTGGCTTGTTTTAAGTATCTAAAGTAGAATAATGATTTCACTAAGATTTGGTAGATAGTCACATATATTACATTAGGTACTATAATACATCAGTCCTTATTAGAATAATTTATAGTAAATAAATTATTCTAATAATTGTGTTTTTTAACTATCACAAATGGGTATTTTGCACAAACATTTAAATAATCACGTAACTATAGGACCTATAGGTAGATAAAAATACCGATACTACGCATTAAATGTGCTTAAAACAATACTTATACTACGTATGTATAATATATTCGTATTATATATTCTTATATTACGTAAGCATAATATATTCGTTACAGAGTGGTTATAATAACATTGGGTATTTCGATTATATATTATGTGTACAATTATGTATACCTACATATATTATGTATAGATAATTGTATACATAATACATTACATATAGTGAAATATTACAGGAAAAATTGAAAAAACCTAATTTCATTACAGTGTATACATAATATATTATATAATAATAATATAATATATTGTATAATGTTATTATAACCACCCTGTAACGAACGGCCAGTTGAAACAATTTGCTGAGAAAATAATGAAAAATTAATTACCTGCTATATTTTTCTTGGAAATTTTTATCCTTTTCTACAGTGTACATCATAAGGCACTTTGTGTGGAGAAATCTCCCAGAAAACCACTAAAATAACTTTGTAAATAGCAAAATCACAAGTAAAGATGTTTACTGCCGTGGGGCTAATGACCAAATATTTGAAATGAGAGCGGTCACGTGGTTCTCAGCTGCGACGCTATTGGCTCTTTGGTCTGTAAGAGAGATACGCCCGGAACCGAGAGTTCAAATTTCACACGTAGGCTAAGATACAGCTTGGATGTTGGAGAAATTTGTATGAAATTTAATTAAACGGCCGGTTTGAAAACGGGGGGTCTTTTTGGCCAACGTGTGGATGTTGGAGGAATACGCTCGAAATGTTGTTTCATTTTAGAGGATGTAAGACAAACTGCGTTTTGAAAACCCCTTACATAATTTTTTTAAATTTTTTTTTTCACTTGCATTGTAAACATAAAGACTTTCTGAGAACTACTGCATACTTAACTCAATTTCGCTAAAAATGGTCTGTTGGAGTAAAACGAACTAAAGCGACGGCTTGTCAAATGACCGCTAGGCCATAAACGAGTTCTCTATTGAATTATCAGTTGCGGCGTGTGATGGAATAATATTTTAAATGTTTTAATGAAAACACAAAATGATTTTAAATTTTTTTACTCCAAATAATCTCGGGAAAAAGTACTTAAGTACTATAAAGTACTTTAACTTTAGTAATCTGAAAGAATGTTGCCTATTGCATGCTGATGATGCGGTGCTGATATCTAACAGTATGGAAGATCTACAGTCTACAGTCTCTCGTGTCCAGGATGAACGAAGTATGCATGAAGAATGAGTTAATAATTTTATTTTATTTGGAAAATCAACAGTTTATAAAAATAATGTTTGATGAAATACATATGCATAAAAATTTTACCAATAACAGGTTTTCACTGATGTATATTAAATTATTAAGTGAGTAGGTATAAAGAAAAATAGTTAAATTAGGTTATGTGGATGGGATGGTGAAAGGGAGGGGAAAGGGATGGATTTATTCTGTGTAAATAGTAGTATGTATTTTTAAATGTTATTTATTCATTTTAGATTTGAAAATGTTAGGTACTGTGTTAAATAAGTCGAATTCACTGTATGTCATGTTAAAGATGAGTGAAGCGCGGTGAATGATTGTATTTTGTTTAGAGTTAGTGTTGCATTGAGGAATGTATAATGCGTGGTTTTGTCTGGTTTGTCTGATGGGCACACTTAGTTAAATTCTTTCTAGTAATTCACTCTTAGTTAATTAAATAGCTACCTCTATGGTAGATATAATAGAGGTAGCTATTTTTCGTAGAAATAGTACGTCTGCCAAATTTCTTCCACTTTCAAAAGACAATATCGTGAATGTAAGTAAGTCTAAAGTCATGGTATATGAAAGAGAGAGTACGAAAACAATGTGCAACATAGTTGTAAATGATGAATACTTGAAGCAGGTCGATGAGTTCTTTTATTTGGGAAGTAAGTTTACGAGAGATGGAAAGGCTGATAGAGATATTGAAAGAAGGATGAATGCTGTTAACTCTATTAATGGAGGACTGAACGCCGTTGGCACCAACAAAAAACTGTCCATAATGGAGTGCTGGTACCTACCCTGATGTATGTCAGTGAGGCATGGAACTGGCAGAGGAAGGATGAAAGTAGACTGAATGCTGTAGAAATGAGATCCCTGGGGAGAATTTGTGGTAAAACCATGTACGATCGTGTGAGAAACGTGGAGATACGCAAAGAATGCAAGGCTGATGTAAGTGTGATGTTTGTGTAAGGTTAAGAAAGGGACGCTCCGATGGTTTAGGCATATAGAGCGAATGAACCAGGAAAGTAGTGTAAGTAGAATATATGACGCAAATGTGAATGGTAGAAGAAGTCGAGGACGCCCGAGAAAGACATGGCACGATCAAGTGAATCAGATACTTGAGTCGGGCCATGTCAAGACCCAGAATAATAGAAGAGCATGTATGAAACGTTGTTTGAATGTAAACGAGGCAAGGAATGTGTGCCAAGACCGAGTTGTTTGGCGGGTCCGTCTTCGGAAACGGCGGCGTGATGGTTAGTTAGTTAGTTAAGCTGTTAATCGCTAGTTAAAATCTCTCGGGTACGTGCTTTTACACCCTGTATAATTTTCGAAATATAAAATTTTGATACGCAAAATAAAAAAAGTTTTAAAAATGTCCCTTTACGTCCTGGTATTTTTCTAACAAAAATTACCGATAAAGAAAAAATAAATAAAAAAACACGCATATTTTATTAGGCAAATTTATTATAAACATTATCAACCACTCACATCTTTGCCGTTTCTTGTAAAAATAAAATTAATTAAAAAATTCCCACAATTTCACAAATTTTTTTCAGATTTTGGTTGGAAACTTTATGTTAGGTCCACACCGAAGCCAACCTTCCAACTCCGAACTTAGTTCGGAGTTGGAAGGTTGGCCGATCGTGTGGTGGCTTCGTCCAACCCTCCAACCCCGAATTCCGAACTCCAAAATGGCGGACATGGAACAGCTGTAGCTACGTTGTATCTTAACAGGTTGCCTATAATTATTACGTACGTATTATTATGTACTTATATACACGACATGTTTTCAGACAATTGTTATACCACTCTCCGTAATAATATCGTCATTTTAATAATACGCGGCACGTTTCTTGATCGCCTGCCGTTCGCAGACGGATGTGTGAACAACTGCGGAAGGCTGGTTCGTGTGAGTTGGCCGTCGGGATCGCCTCGAAGGCGATCCCAGGCCAACTCGAACTCCAACCTTCCAACTCGAACTTCCAACGCACCAACACCCCTCCACACGATCGTCCAAACGTTTGAAGTTGGAACGTTGGCCGCGGTGTGGGCTTACCATTAGTTTCATAAAGGTGTAAGTACGTTTTCTGTTATTTTGGGGTTAACTTTTAGATTCGAATATAAAACGTGGTGTTTTATCTTTCTGACACAGCACCGTTTAGATCATATTTATAATTATGGTAGTAAGGGAGACACAGCGATGAGACCTATATGAGTTGTTTCAAAAGCCGAACAAATTAGCCGGATTTTATATTAAAAAAATAAAAACCCATACCTTCATATTTTATTATAAACGTTATTATCAACAACTCCATGGCTTTATTACCAATATCTCACTGCAAATAATTTTTGTCGGAAATATCCCACAAGCATCGAAGGTCCTTGTACAAGTCTTGTATAAATCAAAAATTCCTACCCAAACTTCTTTTTCCTCTTCAGGCGCGATGAGTAAAATAATAATATTTACTTCGTACAAGGCGCTGTCAAGGACCGCGCGAAACGCTCTTCGACGAGAAATGAAGAAATGACGTGTCCTAACAAGTCAAGTTGAGGGCGGACCTTCAGCGGCTGCAACAACAGCGAATTCGCAGCAGGTAAATAATAATACGGCTGGTGAATAATAACAATACCGAAGGCGTTCCGCCCACTAACGGCCCAATTTTAAGGAGTGGGGGGGCCCGGCAGAAGGGAAATAATAATACGGTTGGTGAATAATAACAATACGGCTGGCGGTTTTGACTACAGACCATGCGATTTTTAGTCAGTTCTGCGGCAGAACGTGCTGCGGCAGCATCGTGTGGAGACCCTTTTATACAAAACTTTTGACAGCTGACGCCATAAATAAACCAGGCTGACGCCGGGTTAGTATATTTATGCTGACGCCGCTGACGGTAAAATATAACAAAATGGACGGTTCATGTACGCCACGCAAATCGCCAAATATAAATAAATATATCACAAGTAAATATCAGCGCAGTGTGTATACTGGTTAATTTATGACCAAACCACCCACTAGATCGATAACTTCGGGTTTTAGTACGTGAAAAATTTGGTCACTATTTCACCATCAAATTATCACCTGTGACGCCACGCACCATAGACGAAGATAGAGAAAGAAACAATAGAACAATGCGCGACCATAGACAATATAATTTTCTTTCGGGGCCTACCCAATACCACCAAAATCATCAGCCTAAAATATTATTTTAAAAATAAAACTCGTAATTACATGATAAGAATTTTATTATAAACATATAGAAAAAGGAAATACAAGAATATATAATTGAAATATGATTATGCGTTCCTACAAAACTACTGAATTAAAATATTTTCATCTTTTAACAGAAAAATTTAAAACTCAGAATTACATGTACATATTTAAAACAAGAATACAATATAAGCAGGTTATATTTCTGTAGCAAATTGCCACATGAGGGCGTTGTTTTAAAGAAATCTTTCTCTTTTGAACGTACCTATAAAAATAAATTTATCATATTTCCAAGATCCACGGAGACACAAGTTTGCATAAGATGTTTGATTCTTCATAAAGGGCTCAAAAAAACATTATATTTGTTTATTTGGCATTTAAAGTAGCTCAGCTCACCATATTTTCCCTGAAATCATAAAAAATAGAATAAGTTATATTTTCTAAAAACTACATTGGTTCAGTTATGGAAATTTGTAAAATGATGCAATTTTTATTGTATTTGTGTATGTGTACTATTGTACATACCCTATGTATGTATGTAGTTACATTTCTTCCCATGTCTTTTATTTTTTAATTTATGATATAAAGAATATATTATATACTTACTTATATAAAGAAGCCTACTCAAATACATTAAATTTGACTGACGTTTTTGTAAAATGAGAGTTATAAAAATAATAATTACCTCTGCATCATGCACCATGACTGTATTTATTAGTAACCATCTCCAGAAACAGAAGCGAATGTATTGAAGTGTGGATAAAGAATGTTATATTGTAAAACAAGTAAAGTTTTGTCGGTTCAGATTCCACTGAAAAATATTAATAAATTTATTAATATACTGATAAAAATATAAAAAAAAGTTGAAAATAAGAACAGGAAATGCAATATAGAAAACATATTTATATATCAGTTGGTCTAAAGCTCGGCTTTGACGCAATGTGGAGCTTAAGCGGGGCTTAGCACACAATCCGTATATCAGTCGTAAACCTAGAGTTGACCAATTTTAAACGTTTAGTCTATGCTAATTTTGGTCATTTCTATGCCGAACCAATCTATTTATGTAAGTATCTATGGATTCTATGGTTAAAATCAAACGTCAAACGTCAACAATTTTTCCAAAGTTTTTTTATTATTTTCGGTAAGTTTTACACATTTTTTTAGCACAATTATGTATTGAAAAGCTCTAATTATTATTGTTTATTATAGTTTTTATTTATTTACTTTGATTTAGAATCATTAGAATTGACTAGTTAGATAACGAGTATGAAATTATTTCAGAATCAAAAATACTAGCACACCGAACTTCGCAGAAGAGGGGTTGAAATTGCTGGTGGAGTTGGTCTTATCAAAGTATTCGTTTTATTTGGAGAATAAAGAGTTCAATGCGGTCAATAAGAATTGGATGAGCTGACTTGAGAATTCAATTTCAGTCCAATGCCCACGGCAAATGAATGGGAAAAAAGTGGGACAATCGATAAAAATGAACATGAAGCAAAAATTTAAGCACTGGGAAAAAATTCGGTTTATGGGAGGCGGTCCCAGAACATTTTTTTTTTTTTATTTATACTAATTATGGGCCGGAAAATCCGAATGTGAAAGAATTTTTTGTCGGAAAGCAATATTAACTGAATTAAACGACTTTAAAATTTTTCTATACACTGACACAAAAGCACGTAATTTTTAACATATTCTGACATTTCAAGTCATATAAAAACAAGAACTATACTAATTATGTGCCGTAAAATCCGAATCTGAAAGAATTAGGCGTCGGCAAGCAATATTAACTGAATTAAACGACACTGACACTTTCTAAACACTGAACACTGATTACGAAATACGCCATTTTGAATGCACCCCGACACTAAAGTCATAGAAACATACCTTATAAATCGCCAAAATCATCTTCGTCCGTAGTATCTTTATCAAATTCGCTAGTCTCGAAGGGTTCCTGTTGATTGCGCGGGTCATATAAGAGTCCAGCTAAGCGGTAAAACTCCAGAGTGGGATCTTGCAGGCGTTCTTTGCAACTTTTCAGAAACATGTATCGAGCCTTACCAAACTTGGATTCGTCAATTTCTACGATCTTACCAGGTCCACCGATCTTTTCTAAGCGACCAAAGTAAGAAGCAAGTATAACTTCCCGGCAGAAAGAGGACCAATCTACTAAGGCTTCCTGCGCCAGCTCTAGCTGTAAGCCAGTAAGCCGTAAAGACGCACCTTGCACCCAAAAATTAACGAATCCAAGAATTTTCCAAATTGGCAAATGAGACCTTGCAAAAAACGTCCCGGTTCGAAACCCCACCCTTTTGTCGCACCGTTTAGCCTTCTTCTTGTTTTGCGTCTTCTTGTTGCCATGGCAAGTCCATCGAAAACCATCAACACTAAAAAAAACCCTTTCTTTAACACACTTTATAAAATAGAATATTCGCAGATAAAAAAAAATGCAATAACAATGTAAATAAAACCTCACCGATCTTCTTCCGACCTCAACTTCAACGCTTGCCCGCAATCCATACAATTATAAGTGCCACTTTGAGGAATGAGGCCCCATTCCACTAACTTCTCTAACATTTGGTTTTTATCCCCACAAATCTCATAAATTTTCACTATATTCATAATTACGTTGAATTCACAGCGACTCACCAACAAAGTACCGGCTACCGGAAACCGGAAACAAATGTACAAAAACACGTGCCGGCAGTGTTACCAACTATCAAAAATATTTATCCCTAAAACGAAATAAAAAAATTAAAATATTATTAACGTAAAACTTTAAGCCACGATACCTCCTCACATGATAATTCATCACATAACACATTAACCTGATGAATTAAGACTATCTCAACGGCCATATTCTTAAACCAAAAGTATGAAAATTCGTAGTCTTAAAAAGTTGTGACGTAGACCGGTCACCAATATCAATGTTCTTATATGAATCAATGTGAATAGATAACAGCAGAAAAACATACCTTAAGGTTTGTGTAACATGGTTTGTGCCCCTTTATACCGCCTGCTCGCGTCAATTTAAAAAAACATCCCAGTTTTCAAGTAGTTTAGCGGCTACGCAAGGTTTGTGTCACATGGTTTGTGCCCCTTTATACCGCCTGCTCGCGTCAATTTAAAAAAACATCCCAGTTTTCAAGTAGTTTAACTCGGAAGGAAGAAATAAACGGCTAGAGACAATAAAATTAAATCACTAAAATTAAATTGATATACATATTGAATTTAAAAAAAATACTCTGAAACCAATTGTGTTTTAAATGTACAATAGGTTTTCAGGCAAGTTTTTATTATTTATGCGTTATACTCGATACGAAAAAAAGAAATTTACATTGAAATTTTTTTTTACTTTGAAAAATTTTTTTTTACATTGAAATTTTTTTTTTTACATTGAAAATTAATTTTTTAAGTAAAAAAAAAAAACGCCGCGTTTTTTTTTTTACTTAAAAAATTAATTTTCAATGTAAAAAAAAAAATTTCAATGTAAAAAAACTTGTCTAAAAGCCTTTATTCATTTTATTTTCAGAATTTCGTCAAAATAGTGCTTACGTACCTAATACGCATGTTATTTATTTTACTTAACTTCTAGCTAATCGTTATTTTATGGTAATGATAAATATATACGAATAGAGGTTTGTTAATATTATAATTCTGTTAATATTATAATTATTATTATTTATTATAATTCGTAATAACCGTGGCCACCTAGATCGAAAAATTACCCTTAAATTATAAACATGTTATTTTACGTTATTGATATTACTGCTTAATGGCAACACTTAATTTTATCTGTTGTAACATCTTTATTCTTTTTCTATGTTTTCAAGCGAATTCGAGTGTCAAAGTCCTTCAAAATGTCTTCTTTTTTTTCTGTGTATAGCAAATTTTAAAGTCGTGTAGTTCAGTTAATATTGCTTTCCGACAAATAATTCTTTCAGATTCGGATTTTCCGGCACATAATTAGTATAGTTCTTGTTTTTATATGACTTGAAATGTCAGGATGTGTTAAAAATTACGTGCTTTTGTGTCAGTGTATATAAAAATTTTAAAGTCGTTTAATTCAGTTAATATTGCTTTCCGACAAAAAATTCTTTCACATTCGGATTTTCCGGCCCATAATTAGTATAAATAAAAAAATAAAAATGTTCTAGGACCGCCTCCCGTAAACCGAACTTTAGCCAAGCACTGAATCCCAGATTCCTACCCACCCCTTAAATCCTTTTCCTGCCCCGTACTCTCCTCCTTCCTTTCCTTAAAAAAAAAACTTTCCACACAGTATCCCCAAAGATGACATAAGCCCTGAGGGAAATTATTTGACTACCATCCACTGATTTCAAATAGCATTTGGATTCTGAGTGGATGTATCACTAACACCTTTATAGTGGTGATACTCTGATAATATCTTACCTGAAATTATTGTCTTACAAAAAAACCTGCCCTGCATTATTTATAATATAATTGTCCACCCGACCACCATAACACGGGCCTTAACATGAACCTAGCATGATGGTCGAAAAATCCACAAATGATGTAACCATTCAAAGCAATGAATAAATAAATAAAAATACAGAAAGGGTCGCATGGGCGTGTAGAGTGAATGAACGAACAAAGGAGTGTTAGGAGAATATATATTGCAAATGTGAATGGTAGAAGATGTCGGCAAGACATGGTGAGTTGGACCATGTCAAGAGTCAAAAAATATAAGAGTATGTACGAGATGATGTATGAATGTGAATGATGCAAGGAATGTATTTTTTTTATATGTGTACCTCACAAGAGTCCCAGCTGCTCCCGTCTGGAGCCAGTGAGACTATGGTACTCGTATAATATAAGTTATTTCCAATTATATTGTGAAATACATGGGTGCGGGTGCGGAATGAAGCAACTGTTGGTATTTTCATGTACAACTTTTTATAATATTATATTCTTCTTTTCCAGCAGAAAAGAACATCTACTTCCGCAACCACCGAGTGGAGCTCTGAGAGAATTTAAAATGAAAATTTTAGCTTCAAATCTCCAAAATCTGTAGGAGGAGCACCTCCTCAAGGTGGAGGGCCTCAAGACTAAACGCCAGGATAGAAAACGAGAAAGAACATCTGCTCCGGGCCGAAAACCTCAAGGCCGAACCCCAGGAAGAACATGAGGAGCACCTCCTCGGGATGGGACTGATGAGGAGGAAAAACTAAAGTACAAATACTACTTCCATGTGAAGTAAATTGTACTTTAATACACAAAAATAACATTAATAATTTTAATTGATAAACTAACGTTTCAACAAGATTTTTATGCATAGCACAAAGGGTAGATAACAAATATTATAATCAAAAATTATCAGCCTGAAACACTCATCTACATTGAAAAAATCTTCCGAGAAAAGATACTGGCCGCCAACGGGAATTGAACCCGTGACCATCTGATTGCCGGTCAGAGCCGCTGACGGTAGAGCTGCTGACCGGCAATCAGATTTTTTCAATGTAGATGAGTGTTTCAGGCTGATAATTATTGATTATAATATTTGTTATTAATAATTAAATTTTAAGTACTTTCCTTTTTATTGTTTTTCAATGTACAATCCTGTTAAACGGCAAATTAAGCAGTTTATCAACAGGATGTTAATTTTCAATTACAATTTAAACATACATACATAATATTATGCCTTTTTGTTAGATTGAAATTTAATTACTTTTTTTCCTTAATCTTCTAAATTCTTACTTGAATTGTATAATGTAAGAAAAAAAAAATACTGATTTTGTTTTATTTTTATACAACCACTCTGTAAATTGCCATCTCAACACAGGCGTTTCACACCTAGTGAGATGGGCAATACGTCATTACTGTAATCAAATGTAATAAAGAAATAAATAAAATATTACTATAACTATACCGATTGTCACAATGACAATAAAAGCCAGATTTATTTAGTAACCATTAAATACAGTTGGTTATTTCTATGTTGTCGGTGAAAGCTTTCACCTGAAATATATCCAGATTTTGATCAGTCATTATCTTAATTTCTTCATTTTTGAAGTCTGTTAAGAATTCTTCTTTTGTTTAATTTGTTTGTATTCCTTTGAAAATTACACCTGAATAAAGACATTTAAAAAATAAACACCCTGTTATACTTCCTCAGACAATTTTTTTATTTTGGTACATTATTAATTTACATTTTAGTGTATGATTAAATGTTGAAGAGGCCTGGGGTAAATTTACAACTATGTAAGCTCATAAAATAAATAATTACACTAATATAAAACTTGACCCCTGCCACCTTGAAACGATGTCGGTGAATCTGAGATTGGCATCACAAATAGCTTTCACATTGACAGAAAAGAAACCTTTTCAGTTCCGATAAATCTCTGCGTTGCATCCACCTAAAATAATGATTCACAAATGATTAGTCTGCATATTCATAAGTCGAATAAGGTAAGCAAGCAAAGGGGGGACATGTTTGTTGATATTGGGACAAGCACTTGGATAAAATGACGTTTAACTTACCAGGGGACTATACCCGCATGTGCCTGCAATTAAGATCACCAATCACTTTGGGGAAACGTGTTATTGCAAAAAACCCTCTTTGTTTTTCTTCCATATTTTCAGGATCATTTTTCAAAGTAATGAAAGCAGTTCTCAAACATGCAATTGATTGAAAAACTATCCAAATGTGCTTGCTGCAGTGGTTTTGTGAACTCTGAATAAGTCCCCCACAGCAATCAGCATGAAGCCAGATGCTAGGTATCTGATTGTCAAAAGTACCTATCTGGTGTTTTGGAGTGAGTGTTTTATTCCTGAAATGAAAACAAACACACTATGCAGACAGGAACTACATTGTTAGCAACTTTTTTTACACCTTTTAAAAAGTATTTTCACTTACCAGTTCATTTTAGATTTGACATCATTCCCTATCAAATGTAACCAGCAATTTACGACCCTTTTGGAGAGACGAAACCTGTTATGAAATTCAATATCATCCACGCCAGGAAGTCGTTCGCCCTGTTTTTATATATTCGCAGTTTGCGTGGTATGTTTAAATGTTCTACGAAATTAACGATATCTAAATCCTCAACGCTCGAAGAAAGCTCAAACTCCATGCTGATGGTTAATTTATTCATAATGTAATTTACGTACGTAGCAGATGTATATCGAAATCGAAACATTGTCAAATGTCAAATTTGACAGATGGATATGGATGTGTTATTGCCAATAGCGCCACAGCCCACAGCGTCTAGCAAAGGAACTATTCTGCGGCTTAAGCGGCCGATTTGGTCGGTTTAAGTTGAGCGAGGAATGTGCTCCTTAGCAAAGACTGATATACCGGCCCTAAGATGTAATTGTGATGTTGGATAGCGTCAATTATTAGATAGATCCCAGGTGAAACATAAATATGTTCTGAAAACGGAAACATGTACATCAGTTTAAAATACAATTAAGCAATACATTTCAAAAAATACTTTAGGAACACTGAAATAACAACCAAAGGAAGACTCCCACCTGTAATTTTGTTCCAATTGCGGGTCCTGTTCTCCCATTTTTCATTCGATCGTGAATTCCCAAAATTCATAATCGTTACTTATTGCGTCGGAAATGTAAATGGTGTAAATGTCAATAGTCAATCAAACGTAAATAAAGCAGAAAAATGCAACAAAAATAAAAGATTCCTATTGGTTGATTTAGTAGCCGGTGACCATAAATAAATCGAAGTGGACTTGTGAAGTCATCCAAAGATTCTGACCACGTTTTGGCTCGGAGTTAAATAAATAAATAAATAAATAAAATAAATAAATAAATAAATAAAGGATTAAAAAGTTGCTTGAAATGGCTATACTAAGAGCATCTTCCACTATGGAACGTGCTGCAAATATACTATAAGTATATTATCTTGAATGAATCAATTTTAAATTAATGTATACTTTAATATTGCCAGGAGTGTAGAGACTGAGGCCCTCGTTCATGGAGATACTTACAAACTACGTAATTGTGACGCAACCACAAGTACCCTGCTGATATACTAACTACTCTTTAATGTTGGTTTCAGTACACGGCGCTATCCGAAATATACTGTACTTGATCATTTTTTTCATGTGTAGCCGTGGAGTTAACACGATGTCAAATGACTTTTTTCCAACATCAATCCATGCCTTTTTTCCACTTCCAGAACCAATCTAACATTACTATGTTCCGACACCATTTTTGTCAAACGTCAAACGAATAAGTAGCAGACACAAATGATGCGATGCGTCGCGTGCAATCAGCACCTTCGGTATTGTGCAACAGATTTGAAACCGACAGCCGTCGCATAGCGCCGTGTACGAGCACCAGCAAAATCGTACGGGGGGTACTTTCAATTGGCGCGGATGATACGCGCACGAGGATCGAGTAGCTTGTAAGTAGCGTCATGTACGGAGGCACTTAGAGTACCTACCACTTCTCTTGCTCAACACCATTATGTATACTCACCGAGGAAAATGTTTCTTTAATTCATTACCAGAAAATCATATAAGTAAAATAATTTTTTTTTTCTTTCTGAACACATTTTTTTTTCAATAATACTTTTTATTTCATAATACCGTATTAACTGGTGACCAGGCAACTAACAACATGAACTTCATCACCTTCTTTCAAAAGCATTAAGTGATGAAAAAAATAGGTCACGCCAGATTAGGTTACGGGATATTTTTCAATATTTTTGAAGTGAAATTTTTTTTAGCACCATTGTGATTTGAAACTCGATGAAACAGAAACGAGCAACACTAAAAAGACAAACACATACATCTATAGGATTTAACCTGCAAGAGAATGAGATAGTATAATCGGTCTTCTCTTTGTGCGGTGCTTCATAGCCTCCCCTCTCTTGTCTACTTTAGTTTTCTAAAGGTTCCACTTCTACCGCGTGTGAACTGCACACTCTGGTAATAAAATGCCACTTTGTTGAGTTATCATGGAACCGTGTTAACTACTAGGGTAGGATGAAAAGTAATGCACACATGCTTGTAAAACACGAACAAAAACAAATAACAGGATCGGGTAAAAAATACATTAAAGTACGATTCTTAAGCTCAAAATCATATATTTATTTTTCAACGTAGTCACCGTTAATGCTAACGCATTTCTTCCAACATGCAACAAGTTTTTTCATTACGTAACTGACCGACATTTCTCGAATCCAGGACTTGACAGTTGCCTTCACCTCATCGTCCGAGGTATAATAATTACCCTTGAGTAGAGGAAAAAAATAAAAAAAACGCAAGGCGAAAGATCAGGGGAGTAAGAAGGGTCGGGAATCGGTTCAAACTTCAGGTTTTACAGAGGTTCTAATCGACGCTGTTTGTTCTCGTCGGTGAAATGGCTTGGTACATATCGTCAACAGATTTTACGGTAACCTAATTGTTCAACAATAAAGCCGACACGTTCCTTGGATATTCCGAAATGGTTTGTGATTCGCCGGCCACTTTGTATCAAATTGTGGACGAGTTTGGATTGTTTATCATCTGTATCAATGATCGGACGTCCGCTGCGTGTTTCAACAACAATTAATGCTTTTCCAGGCTCACAATCAAGAAATTTTACTACCCATAGATTTACTACATAAATATACTACATGGTAAGATGTTTTCTTTTTCTCATGATAGGCTTTTTTATTATTTTTTTTATTGTGTATTTTATTTAGATATAAAATTTGACATCTTATATCTAATGTTTTCTTTTCTATGATTACTACAATATTATTTACTACCTACTGACTAAAATTTGGACTTTACAACATTAAGACATAATCCACCAAAAACTGCAAGACTTTTAGCCTCCTTAACATTTACAGGGAGTTCATTGAACATTTTAAAACCTTTATGATAAATATTATTTTGTGTTCCCGATAAATTTGTTTTAGGAAGCCTAAAATCGTTGCAGTTTCTCGTAGGATAACAATGAACTGTACTGTTGATTCTAACATTATTCAACATATAATCTGTTAACATTTTATTTTTTAACTTATAAATAAAAACTAGGGTATTGAAAACTAATCTTTGCCACACACTCAATATATTGAGTTGGCGTTGCATGGTTTTTATCCTGCTACAGCACAATATAGACCTCATGCCTCTGTTCTGAATTATTTCCTTTCTCTAAATTTGTGTTTTATTGCTCAGAAAGATTACATTTGAGCAATAATTCAGATGGGATGCTACAGTTGTGTTATAGACCAATTTCCTAGTTTTAATGTCTAATTTTCCTTTTATTCTACTTAAGAAATTAATCTTTTTGGCATTTTTTTTAGTTTTCATTTCAAAGTTAGAGTTAAATTTTAACCTATTAATTATGATTCCCAAAAATTTAATTTCTTCTACCTCTTCAATATTTTGATTGTCTATATTTAGGGTAATAAGTTCATTTTGTTTTTCCCTAATACCATGAATTTACTTTTAGTTACATTTAATTTGAGTTTATTTATGCTTAACCATTTAGATATTTCATTAAGTTCACTTTGTATTTTTGACAATGCATCTTCAATATTATTTGCTATAATATATAAAAGTGTGTCATCAGCAAACAGTTTGATGGAACAGTACTTTAGGCACTTCACTATAATATCATTAATACATATAATACTAGCTGGGTTACCCGGCTTCGCTCAGGACAATAAGATAGTGTTCTGGAATGTTGCACAATGATGTAACCGATTCCCTATTCCTAATCATTCCACGACATACTCCGCCACTCCTTCCACAACTTTCTACAGCTCTATGGAACCTTCTAGAACTTTCCGGAAGACTGTTCTAGAAATTTCAAGAGGGCGAAACTTTCAGCCCTTATATCTTTAAAAGCACTCCCTTTAGGTAAAAACGGATACCCTTATTCCCTAGGGGGGATAGAGATCTACCACACCATATAACTCCCTTGATCGAACCGGGACTCGTTTCTGAGTTTTTGCGAGCTGCACGTTTTTTTGGACTTTCTTTTATAATATATGCCATATTCAAATAAATAAAATGTTACTGCTTACATGTCCTTTCCCGTGCGTTCCCCTCCAGCGTTCCACTTCCACCTTCCCCACCACCGCTCTCCCGCTCCCCCATCCCGCCAACCCCCCTGGCACTGCATTTCTTGACTCCTCTCCCGCCCGGCCCGTAGCCGAAACTTTTTTCTAATACTAACAATTTTATACTCGTGATATCTTTCTAATTAAATATCCGAATTGAAAAATTCAAAAAGTTAAATAAAGGTATTGAAGCTGTCTTGAATATGAAGTAATTTATTTTGATAAGGATTAAAACCAAGATACAAATAAAGAGCCTTTTCAAGCGGCGACATTTAAATTAAATTTTTAAAACAAAAGAATACTTATTGTGGCATAACCATAATAGTTAGACATATGCTGTCGCGACGTTTTTTTGTAAATAATGATGTGTTCTATAAAGTCGTAGTACATTATTTTATTCTATCATCAATAGTTTTCGCAGCGCACGCGATTTAAAGAATATTTTAGGTAATTTTTTTACACCCTGGGTTACATTATTGAAGTTTTAGTAAGGATGCCTATTTTTTTTAAAATATAATATAGCCTGTGTCACCCAGGGATAGTGTAGCTTCCCAACAGCGAAAGAATTTTTCAAATCGGTTCAGTAGTTTCGGAGCCTATTCGATGCAAACAAACACACAAACAAACAAACAAATATTACCTCTTTATATAGTGTTAGCAATTAGCAATAATAAAACGCTAAGTTAATATTTATGATGAAATATATTGTCTCCACGTTAACTGACAATAACAACATTCAAGAATCAGCAAGATTATGTTCCGCAATCCGCCATTTGTAAATCCAGCAGTTCGCTGTACGTGTTGTAGGTAGTTCTTCTCCATTGCCGCCAGCCAGGAAGCGTTAGTTGTTCCCTTCTTTACCGGCCGCCGTAGCTGGTGCAGTTTCCTTGTTGGCCGCCAGAGGCGATAGCAGTACTTCTGGCGGCAGATGAGCGGCAATATTTAAATATGCTGCTAACACAGCCATACTGACCACTGCTTTGACCTCAAAGCAGGAAGCTAAAAGAAAAGAAAAAAAAATTTAGAGGGATTGAAATTTTTTTTCAACCCCACAATAGTACTGACAAACAGATTACCCTGCTCGCCCTTCCTGACCATTGCAGAAATTTGTTCATCCGGTCAATTCCTCATATTTTCATATGCGACCATCACTCTGTGAGTGCTGCCATTGGGTCTGTTACCCACCACGTCAAAACGATAGTTCGGCAAGACTTCTACCACCTTATAAGGCAAGCTCCGAAACCGACCTTTCAACTTTTGTACACGTCAAAACAATCGTTCGGCAAGACTTCTACCACCTTATAAGGCAAACTCCGAAACCGACCTTTCAACTTTCTGTACCCCGGATTTACCCCAGAAATCCGTATCAAAACTGTATCGCCAACGCGATACGAAGGTTTGATTAACCGTTTCGCATTGAATCGTTTCATCTGCCACCTTTGATCTGCATCAAAAAGCATGAATCGGTTTGAGTTGAACCGTTTCATCTGCCGCTTTTGATATTCATCAAAAGCACCCGTGTTTCAGCACGTAAGACCATAAGGTCCTGCCACTCACCAACCTGTGAGTTTATGAATCGGTTCGAGATGAACCGTTTCATCTGCCGCTTTTGATATTCATCAAAAGCACCCGTGTCTCAGCACGTATGACCATGAGGTCCTGCCACTCATCAACCTGTGAGTTTATGAATCGGTTCGAGATGAACCATTTCATCTGCCGCTTTTGATATTCATCAAAAGCCCCCGTGTCTCAGCACGTATTACCATAAGGTCCTGCCACTCACCAACCTGTGAGTTTATGAATTGGTTCGAGATGAACCGTTTCATCTGCCGCTTTTGATATTTATCAAAAGCACCCGTGTCTCAGCACGTATGACCATAAGGTCCTGCCACTCACCAACCTGTGAGTTTATGAATCGGTTCGAGATGAACCGTTTCATCTGCCGCTTTTGATATTCATCAAAAGCACCCGTGGCACCCCAAAAAGGTACGCCAACACCAAAATTGTCATGATGACAACTTTCGTGCTTGTTTCTGCCTCTGCCTCTAATCGGCAGTTTTTTTCATGAAGCCATCCTGGAGAGCAATAACACGCAGCATTCCGTCCACGCTCTTCACGAAAGATCATAGTAAATTGATCTACCTGCTCAACGCAACTGCAAAAGACATCTCCATTTTCTAAAAACCCCGGGCTCACATATCACATCGCCCAGTATCTCATTTTCCAACCAACATTTAAAATAGTTTTTCACATATTTTGTGATAACATTCCTCTTCCATGGAAACCAGTATTTGTCCCGGACGGCAGCCAGTGTTTGATAAACACCTCGATGTCCAATCTCATCATGAAGAATCCAAAGGACGCCACACCTGACATTTCTAGGTGTTCACCATTTCGAATATCTTCGAACCATTCAACATTGATTCATTTTGATTATCTCAGAATCATTTCAAACCACTATGAATCATTTCGATTAAGGCGGAATGTAATGATAAATTATTTCGAAATAACGAAAATTTTATTTCGTAATACGATAAGTATAATGTTTTTATTGGGAAAAAAAAATATTTCGTATTTTTAAAATTTACAGGGGGTTAGCATTTATCAAAAATAAATCAGAAATCAGACCCTTTACTGACCGCTCTTCCATATGTTTTACAAAATATTTTCAAATGATGAAGACCCTTAAAAATACTCTGGAGGTTTTTCTTTAAACCGACATACGTAAATTTAAAAAAAAATCAAAAATAGGGTTTTGGTTTAATTTTTTCATAAACCCTAAATTCAATGTTTTTTTAAATTCAAATTACAAAACGTAGGTTAAGTTTATTAGAAAAAACGAAATGACAACAACATATTAAAATCTTTCTCCATTTTTTAAAGATAATTTTATAATTTTAAACTACAATTTAACAATGACATAGGGGATTTTAAATTACTAGCAAATGCCCACTGTCGTGTGGCGCCGTTTTATCTTTCGGCTTACGGGACAATTTTAAACTAAAAGCTTTGTTCAAATTATTTCAAAAGATGGCAGTAATCAAACGCGGTGAGAATCTAAGATATTATTATGGGAGGTAAAAAAATCATAAAATTCGTGTGACGTAATTTAGGATAGCCCCTTATGAGGTATTCACAAAAAAAATAAAAACTACTTTATTTATTTTTGTTATGTAGACCTATCACTAGGTATTTATGGGGTCTACATACATTACAATCTGAATTCTGAAATGTGGTATTTCAACAGGGTCATTTAGGTACCTTACCGTACACAATTCTTTCCATTGCCACGTGGTGTGTTTGTGTTGTAAAAAAATGTTATTTTATGTATTTCTAGTACCTACGTCAAATGCGTTGAGTACCAATACCATATTTACGGCATATTCCAGAGTGGAAGATACCAGTATCGCCCTGGTGTAAGACCACCGAACACAATTGAAACGTTACTTGATTTGGCTTTAGCCGTGTTCGGTGACCAGATCTGAATGGTCAGGTACTTCCCTACCTTCCTTTTCCCCATCTCCTTCCCCTCCCCACCTCACTGGCTTCAGACGGGATCAGTTGGTACTCTTGTGCAGTATTCACATAAATGTTTTTTTTAAATCTACAAAACGGTCAAGGTATAATTTGGGAGGCGGCTATGGGAGGCGGGTAGGAAATGAAGGAGAGGAAGTTCTGGGAAAGAAAAAGGTATGTGGGGTGGGTAGGAATCTGGGGGCAGTATTTCCAGGAGTGAGGACGTTTGAATCCATCCCTCCCGCTGCGGTTCAAGGCGATGTTCCAAGAGATTCCGGCTGGGGAGGATAAAAGGCCTCCCTCAACCATTCTCTCCTGATCTGGCCTGCCATGCAGCTGGTGGGCAGACGCATCCGTCGCCAAGACCCGGACTAACTACACCCAGACAAACCATGAACCCGGGCACCTCTGCTTATCCAATAAATGGTTCCCGGGGCAGCAGAACTAGCAGACCCGGCCACACGTTGTTGTGACTAACGAAACACAACGCCATTACCCAACCTTTACAAAATCCACACCACCCGCTTGCCAGAAACGGAAAGCGATACAATACACTGTTGCCAATTAATAAAATCATCGCCTTCCCTTCTGTCCATGAGTTTAGTCTTATATTATAAATAATGTCGGACTCTCCGACTTTCGAGTTAGCTTAGTGGTAAAGCGTTTGATTTCGGACACTGGGAGGTAAGGTTCGAGCCTTGGTCGAACCAAGTTTTTTTTTTTTTTTTTTTCAATTTAAAAACTAAAATAGATGGCTACGTTCCATTGACGGTATACTTGGTCGAAGCTACGTTCCGATTATTTTTTAAATACATTCCTTTGAGAAATAGTTCAATTTTACTTGAAATTGCTTCAGCCGTGTTTGACCAGATCTGAATAGCCCGGTACTCTATACAGGAAAGGAAGGAGAGGAGGTTCTGGGAAGGAAAAAGGTACGTGGGGTGGGTAGGAATCTGGGGGTAGTGTGTCCAGGAGCGATGGACGTATCCTACTACGGTGCATGGCGATGTTCCGAGAGATTCCGACTCGAGAGGATAAAAGATTACCCTCAACAACACCACTACAACACGGGCATGTGCCTAGTGTGATGGCCAAAAAATTACCCATTTACTGTAATATATAAACTTTACTGAATAAAGAACATTAAAAAAATAAAAAAAATCATTCTCTCCCGATCCGGCCTGCCGTGCAATAGGTGAGCAGACACATCCGTCGCCAACACCCGACAAACCGCACCCCATGAACCCGGGCACCCCTGCTGAGTCACCAAACGTAGCGTAACACTTGGGGTGACTTATGGCAGAGGTTTTGGTTATCCAATAAATGGTTCCCGGGGCGCGGCAGCCACACCCGCCTCCCAAATTTATTGGATAACCAACAAAAAAGGTTTGCTAGGTTTGGTGAGCAGGAGTGCACGGGTTCTTGGGGTGAGGTTTGTTTAAGTCTTGGCGGCGAAGGCTTTAGCCCATCCACTGCATGGCGGGCCGGATTGGGAGTGACAGGTTGAGGGAGACCTTTTGACCCGTCGCCTTGCACCGCAGTGAAAGGGATGGATTCGCACGTTCGTCACTCCTAATCCCCCCAGAACGTCCCCTCCTTCCTTTCCCTAAAAATACCCTATTCACGGCACCCTCAAGATGACATAGGCCCTAAGAGCATTTTTTTCCTGAGGCCTCCTGTATCGAGATAATGCAAAAAAAGGAACAAGCACAAATCATTCTGTGATCCACGTGATCTTGAGATTTTGGGTGACGATAAATTGGCCAAGCATCAGAAATGTCACTAGCTACAGCTGACGTGCGACGCGACGTTGCCATAATGACTTCAGGTAGTTTTTTTCTCAAAACTTTACTGTATTGACACGTGCATAGTACCCTTGGCCGGCTAGGCCCGAATTATTTGATGCTACCAGATGCGACATGTTGAATAATAAAATAAATAATATTTATTTTTCTAGTGGCATCTTTCGGATTTTAACGAAACTTTTTGAAAACAAAATAATCTCAAAATGAATGATAAAGACCGTTCTGACCGCTGGAGTGCTCTGTTGCAGTTTAGTACGGATATTATACCTATTCCTTCTTCGCGTTAACTCCGAACCATTTCAAACAACTTCGAACCACAATACAAGGTTTCGACATAGATAGTCGGCATAATCATAATTCAACATGATTACAACTCCTTTTCGCCACACATAAACGAGCTTTAATTTTCGCAAACACATTTCCTTTTAGTTATTTCATTAAGCCATCTAGGATGTCCATACTCAAAGCAAATCACCAAATTGATCCTCTTTTTGTCAGCTAGACGGCTACCAAGATCAGACTGTCATCGCCGCGTAAACTTTCAGCATCGTAATTGTGAAACATTTTGAGGTTCCGAACATTTCACCAATTGCCATCAAGAGATCATAACCATCTGCTATCTTCTGGCCCTGAAGTCAACTTCCCTGAGTCACTTTGTATTTCGGGTTATTCGCCCAGCGTAATACTAGCGACTTTATTTGACATCCGTTTGTTGACATTTTGGACTAATGTCTTCGATCATCAGATTAGGCTCACGATGATAAACACGAAAGGGAAAGGTCTTTTGACGAATCCATTGAACCACAAATGAGCTTTCAAGCACCAAATTAAAAATTTCAATGCGTCCTTTCACTCCTTTCGGCGGGAACACGATCCACGCATTCCTCCGACATCACAATATTACATCTGTCATCACTGTAATTACATGACATTTTTACGTAAATTCACAACAGAAGTCCAAACATTTCACATATATTCAGAAGTCGGATACTCAGATTGTCACTAAATCACCGGCATCAAACATCAAACATAAACAAACTCGAGAGACGCCATGATGGCCGCAGTTTAAATACAAAACACGAGTTTTTGTCAGGTGAACGAAACAAAAGCCAATAAACACTTGCTTTTACGGATCCCACTTCTGATGTTAGCAATAATAAAACGCTAAGTTAATATTTATGATGAAATATATTGTCTCCACGTTAACTGACAATAACAACATTCAAGAATCAGCAAGATTATGTTCCGCAATCCGCCATTTGTAAATCCAGCAGTTCGCTGTCTGCTGTCCGTGTTGAAGGTAGTTCTTCTCCATTGCCGCCAGCCAGGAAGCGTTAGTTGTTCCCTTCTTTACCGGCCGCCGTAGCTGGTGTAGTTTCCTTGTTGGCCGCCAGAGGCGATAGCAGTACTTCTGGCGGCAGATGAGCGGCAATATTTAAATATGCTGCTAACAATAGTGTAGTAGAAAAAGTAGTGGTCCCAAGACCGATCCTTGAGGAACTCCAAGGTTTACTTGTTGCTCTTCAGAGATAGCATCTCCAACTTTAGTTCTTTGTTTTCTGTTTTTTAGGTAATCAGTAAACCACTGCAATTCTTTACCATGAATTCCCATGTCTTTCAATTTCATTATTAGTCTTTCTCTGTCTATCGTTTCAAAAGCACGTCTAAAGTCTAAGAATACTGCTATGATGATTTTCTTCTGATCCATACTTGTTTTACATTCATTTATCACATAATTTATTGCTGTTTCACAGGAATATTTGTTTCTAAATCCAGATTGTTGTTTTACAAGAATGTTATTTTTTTCAATAAAATTGTTTATCTGTTCTTTAACTATCGATTCTAGTAATTGTTCATATTTAGGTAATCCATCTATTCGTCTGAAGTCTTCGAAATTTTTAGCATTTATTATTTTGGGTACTGGTGTTATTATGGAAGTTTTCCATGACTGTGGAAAAATTCCCTCTAACAGAGATTCATTTATTAGTGCAACTAATCCGTCTAAGTTTCTAAGTTTCTTATAGGTTTCCCATCTTTCTTCCGTAAATTGTATTTTACAGGCTTTATAAGCTGTATCCCTTTGTTTTTGTAGAAGATGTAGAAATTTCGTATACCAATTATTTGTATCTTTTAATATAATATTAGTTATAGGCATTAGCTCGTTTACTACTGTTTTCAGATGTCCTACTAGTTCATCGGCTTTTTCCTCCAAATTTCCTTGGTTATCGCAAATCCACTTTTTTGTTTTTTAATGCCGTACACAATTTATCATTATCATAGTTCTTTTTAGAATGAAACAAGTACTTTGTTTAAAAACCACTTTATTTGTATTTATATTCGTCGACCGGTTTCGGTTGAACTCAACCTTCTTCAGGACAATAAACATATAAACTAAATTAAGGTACAGAGTTAAGATTAAAGTAAACAAAAGAAAGAGATAGCATATAAGAAAGGGAGAGAACATCAGATACTGGTTGGTGGAAGGGTAGGGGGCGGAGTCACTGGCGGGTGGGGGTGGGGGTTACATAGGGAGAAAGGGAATAACTTTAAAATCGGACTGTTGGTTAATTCTAACTGTTTGTTTAAAATTTGGCAATTACGTTTCTTTGATTTGGATATTTCTAATGCTTCTAGGTTATTAAGGCGTATTCCTTTTTTATTGATATGTATTATTTTTACTCCTGTATTTATGTTAAATGTATGGTCAGTATCAATTAAATGGTATGCAAATTCAGAGAAACCTGTGCTTGTAAGGCACCTGACGTGTTATTTAACTCTAATCTTAACATTACGCGCTGTTTTACCTATGTATGTGGCTGGGCAATCGTTACAATTAAGTTTATAAATGCCAGAGTGGCTTAATTTATCCTCTGTATCTTTAGAATTAGTAAGAAGTTTAGATAAATTATTGTTAGTATAGAAGGCCGGCATTATTTCTGATGGAAGTGTCGACGTGCACTGGGAAGAGAATTTACTAATGTACAAAATTCTACGCCATTGAGTAGTTATATTATTATTATTAATAGGTAGGGCATTATACAGAAATTTATTTGATGCGATTAGTCGAAGTTTTTTTGAGACTTTTTTATCTATTAGATCGGTGCCATATCCGTTGTTAATCGCTATTTGTTTAATTGTAATTAGTTCATTGGAAAATTTAATATCAGATAAGGGGATAGAGACTAGCCGGTGAATCATACTATGTTCATATAGTTCTTTTTATTCCTATACGTTATCTTTCATATTTCCACACACACAACTCGATCTTGGCACACACTCTTTGCCTCGTTCACATTCATATATCGTCTCATACATGCTCTTCTATTATTCCGACTCTTCACATGGCCCGACTCAAGTAACTGATTCACTTGGTCGTGCCATGTCTTCCTCGGGCGTCCCCGACTTCTTCTACCATTCACATTTGCATCATATATTCTCCTTACACTCCTTTCCTCGTTCATTTGCTCTACATGCCCAAACCATCGGAGAGTCCCTTTCTTAATCTTACACATCACGCTTACATCAGCCTTGGATTCTTTGCGGATATCCACGTTTCTCTCACGATCGTACATGGTTTTACCACACATTCGCCTCAGGGATCTCATTTCTACAGCATTCAGTCTGCTTTCATCCTTCCTCTGCCAGTTCCATGCCTCACTGCCATACATCAGGGTAGGTACCAGCACTCCATTATGGACGGCTAGTTTCGCGTCTTTGGACAGTTTTTTATTACCGCCAACGGCATTCAGTCCTCCATTAATGGAGTTACCGGCATTCACCCTTCTTTCAATATCTCTATCAGCCTTCCCATCTTTCGTAAACATACTACCCAGATACACAAACTCATCCACCTGCTCCAAGTATTCATCATTCACAACTATATTGCATACTGTTTTCGTACTCTCTCTTTCGAACACCATGACTTTAGACTTACTTACATTGAAAGTTTAAAGTAGTTCCTGAAGAAAAAGTCCCACATGTTGCGTTTTTTTTACAATAGCTCCATACAGGAGGCCCTGAGGAAAATAATTCCCCTGAATGTCTATGTCATCTTTGGGGATGCTGTGTGGAAGGAAAGGAAGGAGAGGTAGTTCTGGAAAGGAAAAGGGTATTAGGGATAGGTAGGAATCTGGGGGTCAGTATATCCAGGAGTGAATGGGGTATATCAAACTCTTTTCCATTAAATCAATCTACAATAACATTGAATTATTAATTCAGACTTTAGCTTCAAACTAATAATTTATTGTTTCGCGTGGTGCTTACTTTTGTGATTAATTTCTTTAACTGTGCGTGGTCTATGGTTTATGAATCTATAGAATCTATATCTTCTATGATAAAAAACTGTCACTGTCAAATTTGAGGTTAGTAATGTTAGTATTTAGTATATTTATGATTTAGCCTCTCCCAGCGCCAGCGTCTCCTTTGTTTGATTTCTTGGCTTGTTATAATAAATAGGTAATTATTAATTATATTTATTTTTCTTTATTATTTATTGATAGCATCAACTAATAATCAATATTCAAAAGCTAATAATTTTCTAGTGACGTTTCTTCAACATTGGAATTGACCGCCGCCGCTCGCCTTGTGAATGCATTGACAGTACTACCTCTAACCTCTACTGGTACTATTTCAATAATCGGTAATTATTCCCCTAATTATTGTTGTTTTTTTGATTATTTATGTCTTACTCCGCTTACGGAATATTTTTTGGTAAATGTTCCGCTATTGAGTCCACGCTCAAAACACACTTTAAAAAATTAAAATAAGTTGTACTAGGTAGATAATAATTAGTAATAAGTAATTCAGTGACCGAAATTTAAAAATATTGCGTTTTAATGATTATTTTGTAAACTTTAAAAATGCGAAATGTCATTTTTTAAGGACCGCCATTCATTAGTGAATACACGCTCAAAACACACTTTAAAAGATTAAAATAAGTTGTACTAGGTAGATAATAGTTAGTAATAAGTAATTCAGTAACCAGAATTTAAAAATATTGCGTTTTAATGATTATTTTGTTAACTTTAAAAATGCGAAATGTTATTTTTCAAGGACCGCCATCTTTTTAAATAAGAAGGCCATCTTGTGCCGTGTGAAACTGCAATACCCAAATTGTCAATACACACTACCAACCTAAAAATTCAAAAACATTTACTACAACGAAAGTAGGTACCTACTTAATTTGAATTATTTCCGAAACTATTGTAAGACCGGCGCCACACTTGTCGGAAATTAATTAAAAGGCAAGAAAAACATCCCAGTTTTCAAGTAGTTTAGCGGCTACGCTAGGTTTGTGTAACATGGTTTGTGATACAAAAGAAAGTGCCCCTTTATACCGCCTGCTCGCGTCAAAGCAAGAAAAACATCCCAGTTTTCAAGTAGTTTAGAGGCTACGCTAGGTTTGTGTAACATGGTTTGTGATACAAAAGAAAGTGCCCCTTCTTTATACCGCCTGCTCGCGTCAAGGCAAGAAAAACATCCCAGTTTTCAAGTAGTTTAGCGGCTACGCTAGGTTTGTGTAACGTGGTTTGTGATACAAAAGTGAGTGTATTATTTATAAAAAATAATTACCGAAATTGTTTAGAGTTTATTTTGGAGAATTTATTTTAAAAATACTTTATAATATAGTGCTTATAAAATGAATTCTTTTAAATAAACTCGCATGTCATCATAATTTAAAAAAACATCCCAGGTTTTGAATGGTTTGTTTGGCAAAGCAGGGTTTGTCTAGCGGGTATGTCTAATAATTCTAATACATTTCTTTCCATGTTCTTCTGTTATAAATACAGGTACAAACTTGTCTATAATACTAATCCTACTTGCAGTACAAACCTTTCAAAACTTGGGTGTTATTGAAAAGAAAAACGCGTGCGTGTTCTTTTATTTATTGTCGTTTTAGGTATTAAAATAATTACATACGTAATTTGGCAAATCAGGTACTTTCGTAATAATATCGTCTATGTATCGCTTCTAGCTACTCGTTTCGTGAATGCTTTCTTTTATTTTTAGGTTGGCTCATTTGTAAATTGCATGTAAAACATGTTTCACATGGAACAGTTGTGGGTGGTTTGGTATATTTAAGGAACAGTTTCACATTTCATATAGGCTTGCGTCTCGCGTCATGCACGCCTAATAAGTGATGATTTTTTGAATTTACGAAACCTAACAAAATAATGATTAATACGCATTATTTATCATTTTCGAAGATTGAAATTCGTACTTTTGATTGTGTAACTGACAGAGAGTGATTTTTCCTTTTAAAAGTGCATATTTCATCGTCGTAATTAATAACATGGCGGTCCTTGAAAAATGACATTTCGCATTTTTAAAGTTAACAAAATAATCATTAAAACGCAATATTTTTAAATTCCGGTTACTGAATTACTTATTACTAACTATTATCTACCTAGTAAAATTTATTTTAATTTTTTAAAGTGTGTTTTGAGCGTGGACTCAATAGCGGAACAATTACCTATTTTTTATTCAAACAGTTAGATTTAGCTTTATTATCACGAAAAGTGAGTATTTATGTCGCGGGAGACAAAAAACATGCAAAAAATATGCATTTAACATTTTGGTAAATATGCATAAGTCCATCTCACGGATAATACGGAACGCTCGTGTTGTCGAAGTTTGACGCATGTCATCATAATTTTTAAAAACATCCCAGGTTTTGAATGGTTTGAAGGCAAGGCAGGGTTTATCCTAGCGGGTTTGTATAATTATGATTGATTGTCTATGAAATAAAAACGGTATATACAAAATAAAAAATATTCTGTATTAACTGTGAAGCGGAGTAAGTCATAATTAATAACATTTTAATTTCGTTTAAATGAATTCACTTGCGCGGTGACGCCACTTTATTTTCACCGTTTTTAATTCATAGACAATCAATTCTGTAGCGGTATGGCAAAACTTGATATGTCCGATTTTTTGAAGACGATCATTAAAAAAGGCATTCAGTAAACAATTACCTAATACCGGTTAAACGATATTAATAAATTTCATTGCACATGTAATTTAGTAAGTTGAAAAAAACATTGACAATTCACTTAAAAAATTTCAAGAATTTAGAGGGGGCCTTTCAAACTTTCAAATCCTCTACTGAAAAATTAGGCAAGATTGACATATCAAGTTTTGCCATACCGCTACAGAATTATAATTACACAAACCCGCTAGACATCCCCTGCCTTGCCAAACAAACCATTCAAAACCTGGGATGTTTTTTTAAATTATGATGACATGAAGCTTTTGTAGTTTAACGTCAACCTAAAAAAGGAACATTCCATATTATCCGTGTATCAAACTTCGACAACACAAGTAGTAATTGTTGATTGAAATGAAGTGTGATGTGAACGAGATGAATTATTCAAATTCTGTGAAACAACCTGTCCTTAATATGGTTTAAAACAAGATAATGGCTCACTTTAACTGTAAGGACGGGTTGTTTCACATAATGTATTAAATTTAGAAGTTAATTTTCTGTTCTGTGAAAGTTCTATTCAAGTTATGTTATTATATCATTATGGCAGCCTCCATGGTCAAGTGGTAAGACTCTCAAACGGTGGTACGGAGGTCACGGGTTCAAATCTCGATTGATTGATTTGTGTTTTAACAATTTAGTCATTTAAAAATAATAAAAGGTATTTTTGCGGCACGTTCCGGAGTGGAAGATACCCTCAGAGGTGGAAGTACACTACTAATGCCGCATCCTGATTCCAGTGGCCCGGTGTTTCATCAGGCAGGCATCAATCCTAGTTTCGTAAAAATTTTCGATGCGCTGCGGTACCTTCTGTATCCAAATATAATTCTGCATGCGTTATTATAATGGATCCGGAGTCGTTCCATCGAGCTGATTCGGTAGTGATCCCATGTTTCATGCTATTGTTATTGCTGCATTAGAAGATTCTTCAGGCAATCATATTAAACGGTATACTGATACTTCTCCTTTGTCGTTCAATATCACCATCGTCCGAGAGGTCTTCAGTAACGATGTGCCCATTGATGTACTATGTAAGGCTGAACCTAATATACGACATACTCCTAAACCCAAATTAGGGAAGGCCGTTTATTCAAACTTGCGCACGCATATTCGCTCTCTCATTCTGGCGCCACCTATCTCACTCCTTTTACTCACACTTAAACTCACACTATGCTAATTATTATTAAATGTTTACTTACAGGTGTACTTTATTTTGAGCCGAGATCAATAAATTAGCAACAGCAGTGTCATGCATATTCCCGACCCAGAGAATATTTCCATCAAGACGGAACTTGGGTCCCAGGAAGAAGTTCCAGAGAAAATGCCGTATACGGATATTGAAATCAGCCTCCAGGATGTAAAGAAGGAATGTTTGGAGTATTCCGAGAGTGTTCAGCCAACTAGTAAGTTTCCTTGCGCTTATCCATCCTCCAGTTGATTAGTCAGACATCTCCAAATACTAGGTTTTGAGATAATGAGGAAAACAATATTCAAATGCTCACCATAAATCACATATTTTTATTTTATTTATTGTTTCTTTACACTGCAGGTAAAATGTTTACAATACAATTTGTCATGTCGCTAGGACAAGCCTGTGTTGAGGTTAACAATTTTACAAATTAACAAAATAACACAAAATTATACAGATATTGAAAGAACAATATTGAAATGCTGACAGTGATAAATTTGGTTTTTTGTGCATTCAAAGTTAATATATTATTGTTTAACCAACTATTTACCACTCTTAAACCTATATGTATTACTTTTTTCGAAAATTTCATTCCAAGTTTTACTCTCAAATATTAAGGCAGTGTCATCTGCAAAACTAACAATGTTACCAGGAATATTCAGACTACATAAATTATTTATATAAATCAGAAACAATATTGGCCCAAGCACACTTCCTTGCGGGACTCCAAAGGAGATTGATTTACCCTTGCTTAACATTTTATTTATTTCCACTTGTTGTGTTCTGTCACTAAGATAAGATCTGAACCAGCCCATTGCTGTATTATTAATGCCGCAAGATGATAATTTTGTAAGGAGCAATTCGTGGGAAACAGTATCAAATGCTTTTGATAAGTCTAAGAACACCGCTATGGCTTTGTTGCCATAGTCCAGCGTGCTTGTAACTTTGGTCAATACCTTTAAAACAGCATCACTCGTACCTTTATTGGCTCTGAAACCGAATTGATTGTCGGAGAGTATTTTGTATTTTTCTAAAAATGAAACTAATCTTGACTTAGCCAATCTTTCTATCAATTTTGAGAGAGTATTGAGCATAAATATGGGTCTGTAATTGTTAACATCTAGGTGGTCTCCACCTTTGAAAAGAGGTACAACCTTAGCATTCTTACAATGAGAAGGAAATGTGCCACTCTTAAAACTAAGGTTAACAATATGAGATATGGGGGCCTAGTCTCTATCTTTTATTAACGTCTGTTAGTGCGTTAATTACGTCACAAACACGTATTTTGACAGTTACGCTAATTTTGGTAGTCTCTATCAAGTCATAATCCGGAATTTATGTTAACCTTAACAGATTTTAAATTTGCTGTTAAGCAATGTTAAGCTAATAGGCGACGCCTGTGGACGCCTTTGTATTTTGACAGTTCTCATTGATTTTGGTAGTCCGTAAGTCGGAAAGTCAGATTACTAACGTTGAATTTCACGTTTAGCTATCGGAGTCGATCGGCCTACCGATTAGTTAACAGGGAACATTTTTAGATGTGTGACATTGCCGAAAGACATACTTTTCAAAGTTGATTAAATCGAATTTTGTTGTTTAAAAGGTACCTAAGTGATATAATGTACGGTGAATTAAAAGATACGTCAACTGAAATATTTACCTAGTCTCCGAACTTTTAGGCACTTTCAACAATTACTACAAGAAACAACTATTTATATTCAAAAACAGGTTATTAGGTTCTTAGTTTGAGTTATTTAAGTGATTTGTGCGAAACTTTCGAAAACGTCAAATTCAGCGAAGAGATCGTTTTATTAAGGAAATTTTCACTAATAAAAATAGATTTTTGATGCAAATTTTACCTCTCCCGACGAAAATAGTTGCTTATTGTATGTTTACTATAATAATATGCACCAAATAGGTACGTGTCTATTGCAATCTTATTGATAATTTGTGTATGTATGTAGGTACGTTAGCCACAGCCAAAATGCTCTAAATATACAAGTGTCATGTGATTACAACTCTAATCGATCTCGACTATGTGTTTCTTCAAGAAAAAAACATTTACGAACACTCCTATCGTCTTGCAGTGCTCTAAATTGAAGTGTCGTGTTATTATTGAACCTCTATCCATAATCTTTAAGAAATATTCATTTACAAACCTCTTTAGTGTACAATTTGACTTTATACATAATAAAAAACCTGCCGCATCCATTTCTGCATTTTTTCTCAATAACAACACATAAAATTGTTGGTAATCTCATTTATTCAAGCATTGACATAGTCATAGTCCTGCAGGTAACACACCTCTGCAGTTAATATGACAATTTATACCACCTTCTCAGGTAGGTAATTAATGACACGTGTTATATTTTATTTATTCAACAGCACACATCAAACACTTGACATTATGTCTCTCACTAATCATACAACATAATACAAGACAAATAATCACTTCACGTTATACATAACAGACACTTTTATAAAATTCAATACACCAAATGTCATCGCTGTTGTTTTTATATACATTTCCTGTCACTGTGTCTCAATTTAATCCATTCCTGCCTGCTTTCCTTCATCTGCATTGTCTACTCATATCTGCAACAGTACAATACACAAGCGATTAGTATATTTATGCTTTAAATCACTTTTATGTCATTATCTCTGACACAAACATTATTTAAAAAAACACCTAGCAATCTTGTAGCGAAACTTTATCAAAGTTCACCACCTTTAAAAAACAGTATCATTTTAATCTATCAAAGTTCACAACCTTTTGGAAGCAGTTAATAAAATAATTACATATTTTTTTTGTCTAATTAATTCAATATATTATGTGTCCAATAATTATTCACACACTATAATATACCAACATATCTTTAAAATAGGTACACACCATCACCGTTGAATTATTTTCCTCCGGGTGGCATCATAGTATAGATTGCGTCACTTCTGTGTTGTCTTCCCCGTATCTTTGTCTTCCCTTGTCCCGTATCTGCAATTAAACTTGATATTATATTATCTGTCTACATATCGGTGTAACAACCACTAATTTCATTTACACACATTTATTTTGCAAAACTTTATATTTACTCAGGAAACAATTCTGTCGTCTTGTCTTCCCACGTTGTTTCATTCCCGTCTTGTGAATGCATTTCCATTTTGCAACAACAGACAATACGTGTCCATTATTCACTTTATATTTATAAAATAGTACTATATCATTTCCCTCCGAGTGGCATTGAAATTGATCTGAAAAAAATGTACAAATGTAGCACAGATTATGGAAACCACAGTTCATTTCAGCAATTACTACAAGAAAACAACTATTTACGTATACAAAATAGGTTATTAGGTTCCTAGATTAGGTAAATTAAGTAATTCATGCGTATTTAGTTTGATACGAAACATGGCAAATGTCAATAGGTCAATTTTTTACTTTGAATGAAAATCGTATTTTAAATGCAAATTTTTCCGTTTATCACGACTGAAACCGATGTTTCTTGTGGTAATTATGTTTGAAATTAGTTTACTTTTCAGAATGTATGCATATTTAAAGTGTAGCGGCATTTGGCGGTGTTTTCACAGTTTACCCATTCGAGTTCGTTGCGATCAAAGTAAATTTGAGGTTATAATGTCCTTTTATATTAATAACTTTTTGGAAAGCTCACGATATCTTACAAAATATAGTTATTAATGTAAACAAATACAAAACAAAAGTAATAAATAATTACATAACTTACGGTCATCGTTGTTTCTTTTAAAATAGGTAAACTTGAAACTTCAAAAGCGAAAACCATTGAATCTCTGACAATCTGTCAGAAATAATTCATAGACAATTTACATTTTTGCATAGAGTTTCACGTTGCGCTATCGGCCCGACGAGTCGCGACGATAAAATAAACTCAATCTTAACAGAAAAGTTACTGACTACCATTTTTAGCAAGTTGCGACAACTTTGCCCTAATCACCAAGTTAAGCTTAACAGACTGTTAGTTAACGTAAAAGATAGGGACTAGGCCCCATGGGACCAGCCAACACAGAAACATGATACTTAAGCCATCAATACCACAGGAAAAAGACATTTATAATTCATTTATCACTTTTGATACTTCATAAATGCTAGTAGTTTTAAATTCAAAGCTATCTCCTGAAATTTGAGTACAAGGTATAAAATTGTTAACAAGACACATTTCGGTAGTTTTATTTGCACTGCACAATTGTTTTGCGAATCTAGGACCAATATTACTGAAGAAGTTATTTACGTGATTAGTGATTATATTTGCACTGCACAATTGTTTTGCGAATCTAGGACCAATATCACTGAAGAAGTTATTTACGTGATTAGTGATTATATTTGGATTCTCTTCCATTGAGATAATATTGTTATTGATTTTTGATTTTTTTATGGACCCTATTTACACGTTTCTGTGTTTTACATATTAAATAAGCTATAGAATAACACCGGGAGGCATAACGGTCTGGTACATTAGCATGACATTTTGAAATATCCTGCTAGTGACCCAGAAAATATCGTTTAATTTACTACAAGTTTTTGTGATGATGTTATAATTGATTTGGTGGTTTTTACGAGTAATCTGAGTATTGTACCAGATATTGGATATACTTTTACATATAACGACGTACTCAACAAAAATTTAGATTTTTCGGAGATGACTGACTAATCAACTGGATGATTGATATATTATATCGAGCCATGATCGCCAAAAGATCGTAAACGACTGTTTTTCTCAAATAGCGTTTTTTTACCGTATGCGCTCTAAACGGCTAGACGCACTGCCTTAATAGGTGAGTTTTACAGGGTGGCCACAGGACCTGGAAAACCTGGAAAACCTGGAATTATCAGGGAATTTTATCGAACCTGGAATTATCAGGGAAATGTCAGGGAATTTCAAAAAATTTTTATAATATCAGGGAATTCCAAAAATAAAACTAAATTCGTTATTTTGCGATTTGTGAAACCCCAAAGTTGTGTTTTATTACTTTTACTTGCGACGCACAGTGGACGGAATGAAGAAAAAACACGAATTAATTCCTTGCTGACTAAATATTAATGCAATTTTTATTTTTTTGATCTTATTAACTAGAACTATTTTGAAGTAAAAATTATTAATTTACTCTTCCGTAGAAATTTACAACAACAAAATAATACATTGTGAAAATATACAAATATCTAGGCCATAGGTTCTCAATGTGGGCGATAACGCCCCCTTGGGGGCGTTTCAGACCTTCCGGGGGGCCGTAGAAGACCAAAAGAAAATTGGGGGGCGTTTCGGACTTTCAGGGGGGCGGTAGGAGACTCAGAGAATCCCACCCCATCCTATCTTACCCCATCCCATTCCATTAGGAGCCATCCACCCACAAAAATATTTTTCTCTATCCCACTACGCCCCCCCCGTTGTGGCAATTGTAACCCCACCATGGTATCCCATTACGCCCCCTTCGTCGTGGTATCCCATTAGGCCCCCTCCGTTGTGGAAAATGTAACCCTGTCGTGGTATCCCATTGCGCTTTTAATGAGTTAGGGGGCGCTAGAAATAAAAATATTCTCAAAGTTGGCGGTGGGCAAAAAAAGGTTGAGAATCTATGATCTAGGCAAATAAAACATATTAATTTTAAATTTTGCATATTATATTTCACATATATAAACAAAAAAAGACGGGCAATAATTAGGTAGTTACATACATATTTTAATCGAAAAATGGTAGAAAATCTAAGTGCTAAAGGTGGTTTGCGTTGTCGTTGGAGTCAAAATCATCACACAAATTTCCAGAACCATTGAACGAATTTTTAGTAGACTTAAAACTTCAGTAGGTAAATAGAACCTTTTTTTAGGAAATGGTCGCCAAATGCAAATTCATTTCTTATTATCTCGGGGGTTTCTTTTTTAAATTGTATTTGGTCTGCGGTTCGTTGTAGATGAAGACCGTGGGTTTAGCTATATAAGTCTTGCTTCTTGAGTTTCCTTCCCTGTAGAGCTGAAGTGGCACCTACGACGTTGTAGGGAGATTCGAGTCATCATGATATTCTCCATCACTATACCTTTGCTTGAAGTGACTGTGACTACCATAACCATCGCAGCCCCATTTGTACATTTGTGCAATGTCATTTCTGCTGCTAACTGGAGTTCACCAAGAGTGCGTGACTCTAACACATCATGCACTTTTTTTCTTCCTTGATCTAGAACCACTTTCTTGAAATACTTCTATTGGTCTACCCAAAGATTTGGAGACTACTGTCATTTCTGACAACCACTCTAAATTATGTTTTTCAATTTTGTTTTGAAGAGTTTTTATTTTTCAAGGTACATTTGTTACTTAAATTTTTAAATTTTCTGCGACCGGTTTCGACAAGTGCGTGTCATTAACATGACACGCACGTGTCGAACCGGTCGCAGAAAATTTAAAAATTTAAGTAACAAATGTACTTTGAAAAATAAAAACTCTTCAAAACAAAATGTCTAGAAATTGTTACATAGTAAATGCCCAAGAAATACAAAAAATTATGTTTTTCAAACCTCACAATAATAACACGGCTTTTTCTCCATTTCTTCACCGATTGCAGTGAAAAATATTGTTTCATGTGATATTTTTTTAGTATATCTTCTAATGTTAATGTTTTTTTTTGTTTATTTGTCAATTTTTGTCTGGTCTTTTCATTTATTCACAAATTGTCTTCAGGCGAAATATCATAAATTTGTAACAAGTGTATTTTGTTTTTAATGGATTATTGGGATGCGAAGAAATAATAAATGCTATAGATGACGGAATTCCCTTTATTATTTGTCTAATGAACGATATCCCCTTATATCAAATTAAACATATCAGGGAAAAATGTAGAAACTGCTCTGGAAAACCTGGAATTATCAGGGAATTTTGAAATCTGTTTTTTGTGGCCACCCTGTTTTATTTTAAATTGTGATCAATAACAGGAGCTTTTTTAAAGTGAATACCTCACAAGAGTACCAGCTGCTCCCGTCTGGAGCCAGTGAGACTATGGCATCCCCAATTGGGGTATGTTGTGAGGCTGACGGTAAGTGGGGAATAGGGATTGCAAACCCACAGCTCATCCAATCCCGCGGAATTGATATGCGGGATTACTCAATCCCACGCGAGATCACGCGGGATCCCGCATCTTTGAAATTATTTTACAAAATCAAATTGAAACTACAGATTTTTGTGTAAAAATCATCTTACTCCTAACAGCAGTTTTATATTTTTAATTCAGTCTTATTCATATAATGACTAATAATCTAATCACAACTTTCTCTTAGATGCTATTACTATGATATCAATGTATAATAATAATATATCTTTATTAAACAAAATTTGCAAGATTTATGACTAAAAAAAAAATACATATTCAGTGTTAATATTTACAATGGTTTATGTAAGTAAAAAAGATTAACAACAGAAGATAATATAAATATGAACAGTAGGTACCTACTTGAAGAATAGAAAATAGTTATAAATTAAGGTTTTTCGTATTCCACATCACTAGGCTAGCCTGTGTTGAGGCAGTAATTTTTAAGTCAATATATATTTCTTATTAACATACCTACACTTATATTAAAATATAATCATTCAATAGATTGGTTGCATTAACAACAAATTTTGGGTGAGCGCGCCGGTAAAGGCCCTATCATTATTTTGTTATCCAAATTTTTATGTTATTTTTGAAATTTTTTTGTGAATCACATTTTTTTACTCTATATGGAAGAATGTTATAAAATCTTGTTGCAAGGTAAAATTGGTTTATTGTTGGTTGCAATAAATACTTAAAGTGCCTCCGTACAGGTTGCATGTACTTAGTTTGCTCTGTAATACTATAAAAAAAAAAACAGTTTAAATTGCTGTGCATTGTGTAAAATTGTTTTGTTTTTGGGACATATTCCCTAACTATTGTTTAATAATTTGTGTGTCATAGTGTGCGTTTTTTTTTATTAGTTTTTATCAAAATTAATTTCATTTTGACGTTATATTTTTTTTCTGACATTTCGCTAAATTCAATTACTAGGAATTTAAATTTCGTTCTTTCTTTCTTGTCGAAGACTAAAGTCCCTGACAATAAATCATGTTTAAATAAGTACCATAACGACCAACTGTCAATGATGTTTGTTATTATGCCAAAAACCTACCTCAACCAAGTCTAGTGTTGACATATTTTTTTATCTACGTAAAATTATTAAAAGTCATCAAACTCTACCCACTGATTGTGTAAAACAATATTATCATGAATACAAAGTGTATTGTTTGCGAAAAAAACATTGACAATCCATCAGACCTTATATGCTGTGGTGTCTGTGAAAAAAACCACCACCTTATTTGTGCAGAAATTACTGAAACGACACGCCGCAGTGCTAGGAGTCTGCAATGGAGATGCAAAAAATGTGTAAAAAATGCTAAAAATAACAAGCCAAAGCATAACAATAATGAAATATTATTAAACAACGAACAAGAACCGCCATCTATTATCAAACAAGCAAAACAGTTTAATCAACCGCCGAAACCTGATCTATCAAATCAATCAATCGACACAGAAAACTTACCATCTGAAAATATAGATGGCGCCAATAGTCTCTTAACCTCCCATTTATTTATAAAAGAGTTGACAGATTTTAAAACATCCATAATGAAATTTGTGGAAGAAAAATTTGTTTCATATATAAATAAATATGAAGCTCTCCTCTCACAAAATAACGAAATAATAAAATCTATCCAATTTATGGCAGATCAACAAGAAGACCTAAAAAAACGGATAAATGTTATGGAAAAGGCCCAAGAAAAAGTCAACGAAGAATTAACTGCACAAAAAAGTCTCAATAATATACTACTAAACACCATTTCTAAACAAGATGAAAAAAATTGATAAATTGGAGTATCTAAGCCAAATTTGTAACGTTGAGATTAGAGGTGTTCCGGAGTCCGACATTGAAAATAATACAGAAGTTTTCAAAAAAATCTCTAAAATTATCAACTACGAAACTACCGACGTGCATTCTGCAATAACAAAAATCTACAGGCTGGGACCGAAATTCTCCGACAAAAATCCAAGACCTATCGTAATAATAATAATAATAAAGATGCAAATCAAATTGATGACATCAAAGATGCAAATCAAATTGATGATTTATGTAGAAAATGTTTGGCTTTTCCGGAAACTATAGAACATATTATATCGGGATGTTCTGTATTAGCGCCGTCCGAGTATACATTTAGGCACAATCAAGTTTTAAAAATAATTCACCAAAGTTTGGTAATTAAACATAACTTGATTGACTGCCGTAATGTACCATATTATGAATATGAACCAAATTCATTTTTAGAAAATGAATTTTATAAAATTTATTATGATAAAACTATTCTGACAGACAGAACAATTAGTCATAATAGACCCGATATAGTTTTACATGACAAAATTAAGAAAATAACTTATATCTTTGATGTCGCTATTCCAAATTCTTGTAATATTCAGAAAACTGTTTCTGAAAAAATAAGAAAATATACAGATTTAGGAAATGAAATTAAAAGAATTTGGCATTCTCAGACTATAAAAATATTACCATTTGTTATTTCGGCTACTGGCATTATACCTAGCTCTCTCATTCAAAATTTAGGCGTATTAGATTTGTCAAAAAATTTGTACATAAAAATGCAAAAGTCGGTCATTTTAAATACATGTAGGATTACGAAAGATTTTTTAAATATTTATATTGAGGGATCAGTAGGATTTATCGGACCAGTTAGGATTTCATCAGAGCCGAACCCTCTGATATGAAAATATCTGGAGTCGGTGAAATATTTTCCCATTATGTTTCTGGTGGATTGACGTATTGTTCTTGTATTGTTTTATTCTTATATTATTTTTTTATTTTTTTATTTATTTTATTTAGGAAACAAACAGTCATACAAAATGATAATATAACAAAGAACATTCATGTGTTGTAGACCAATTAAGTTCCATTAAGTTAAAATTTTAATATAGTATTTTTACCTATTCAACTTATGTGACAAAAAATAAACATAATAAGGAAAAACATATAAAAGAAAAACATAAAACGTAATAAAGAAAAAAAAAATAAAGTTATTAACAAACATAGTTATACTATTACTACTGATAATAATATTATAAATTTTCACAAAAAATAAAAAATAAGTATTTTAAGTTATTAATATATTAAGCTGCATTTTATATGATTTCAAATCATGGTTAAAAATGTCAACATCTCGTAAGGCATTGTAAGTTTCACAGATACGTATTATTACAGAGTTTTGCGCGTATTTTGATTTACTGTGTGGTATTCTAAATAAGTCGTTCGATCTGGTATTTTGTATTATATAGTGCACTTACATTGCGTTAATTTACTAGATATTCATTTGTGGAAAAGTGTGTGGAAGGGTATAGTCTTTCATTTGGGAAAGATTCAACCCGGACATAAAATCTGGAGCACCGTAAAAAATTGGATAATTTATAGAGCGCCGTTTTTGTGAAAAATCACCTCAAGGGCGCTGTACAATTTATTCATAATTCTTAGGTTCAATCTAATTTTAATATTTACAAATGGATACAGAAATATACTTACCTGCAGGTCACTTCCGATAAACACTTTAATTAGAAAGTTTGTGCTTGGAAAAGATACGGCTTTGCACGCGGAGGGTATTATATTTAAAACACTGGACATTGCATTGCTACCCCCATCACTATAAGTATTACATTTTAAAAGATTAGTGGCAAAAGTGGAGTTGATAATATCAAAATATGTATTTTAAAAGACTGGAGAATTTAGGACTCTTTAGGGCTGGAGAATGTTTTTTTTTTTTTTTTTTTTTTTTTTTTTTCTCTACATTTTTAGGTTAGTTATTTACAGTGTCGCGGGCATTGAATTTGAAGGTGAAAGAATTTGAGTTTATGGATACGACTGTCTGAAAAGGTGGGTTTTAAGTTTAGCTCTAAATTCTGCCGAGTCTGTGATCGTTCTTAAGTCATGTGGCAGTCCATTCCAGGCTTTAGGTCCCGACACTCCGAAAGCGCGCTCACCGAACTTAGTATCTGGTGTGCGCTTTGGTTCCTTTAACCTTCCAACAGCTGATGACGCTGCTGACCTTAGGGTTGACTGTCGAGAATTTGAATTTTCTGGAATACACAATTCCGATAAGTATGCCGGAGCCATTCCGTTAAGGGACTTAAATACCATCCAGCAGAGCTTGAACTGGATTCTTTCAGGACATTTGAGCCAGTGAAGATTTTTGAGATGCTCTGAAATATGGGAATATTTAGATACGCCGGTGATAAGTCTTGCCGCAGCGTTGAAAACGGATTGTAATTTGTTGATTTGATATTTTGGAAGACTTGCATATATTCCGTTGCAATAATCTAAACGTGAAACAACATACGAATTGATTAGTAATTTAGTCGCTTCTGTTGGTAGATTTCTCCTTACTGCTTTAATTTGCCTTAATTGAAAGAACCCCGTGCTTACGGTTCTGTTCACTTGAGTTTTAAGGGAAAAATCAGCGTCCAGATTGACACCCAGTAGTTTTATACACGTCTTTGGAGTGATGTCGCTTCCTGAAATGGTAATTGGGGAGTTATCAATGTTATGCTGACGTCTGCTTGTGGCGGTCCAGAGAAACTCAGTCTTTGACGGATTTAGTTTCAATCTATTTGAGGTCATCCAGCAGGTAATTGCTTCTAGACACTCAATTGTGCGAGTTTTTAGACTGTCTACTTCCTCTGGTAAGCAGTAACAGTAAACTTGTTGGTCATCAGCGTAGCAGTGAGATAGAAGGCCAAATGATTAGATTATTTTAGCGACATCATTTGTGAAGAGGATGAAAAGAAGTGGGCCCAGAACAGACCCCTGGGGTACTCCAGATGAAAGGGTTGCATATTTTGATTGGTTTTTACCTACCTTTACGGCTTGTAAACGGTTTCCCAGGTACGATGTTAGCCAGGTTTTAACGACGCCGTTTAAACCAAAGGATTCTTCTAATCGTTTAATAATAAAATCATGGTCGATCGTGTCGAAAGCGGCACTCATGTCCAAGACTGAAAGGAGTGCCAATTTTCCCGACTCGATAGCAAGAGTTATGTCTGACAAAACACGTAGTAATCCAGTTTCCGTTGAATGAAACCTTCTATATGCAGATTGGTATTTAGTGAGCAATTCATTTGAGTTTAAGTGACAGATTATCTGTGAAGCGGTGATTTTTTCTAAGATTAGTGAGTAGTGACGTTCATTACCATAACATCGCGGGATGACTTCCTATCCAAATTCAAAATGTACAAGAAATCCACAACCAGTATGACAAATAAAATAAATACAAGAGACCTAGGATTATCGGAAGCCGCCAAACACATTTACGTATCAGATCAATTAACTCAAAAAGGAAAATTTTTATTATCTCAAACAAAATTTTTTGCTAGAGATAATAATTATAAATACTATTGGTCCACCGGAGGGCGCATACTTTTGAGACAAACTGATACATCCAAGATAATTTCAATAAATAATATTGCTGACCTGGAACGTGAAAAACGTCAATTACTGTGACTGATGATACAAAGTACTGTGCTGATACATCACTCCTCTATACTAGATACTAATGTCTTTATTATACGAGTATTATGCTTTTATCCGTTATTCTGTAATATGCTTTTATCCGTTATTCTGTCATACTTATTGTGTACCCCTACCTAAATCTGATAAACAAACTCACTACAAAATCATTTGCACCTTTCCATTTGCATTATGTTATGCTTCACTTATTAATCTAGTTGTCTCCTTGATGTTAACTTATTTATCTCACCAAATTATTCCCAACAGATATACTTACCTTGCTATTATCCATTATATTGTTTTAATATACCTTAATACTGTTATTTCTATAATAATAACTTTTTCCCCTGGTTTTTTCATGATTCATTCCACGATTTTTGACAAGATAACACATACTCAAAATAATGTACTATCCTTCTTCTTATTATTATTATTTATATTGATTGTTTTTTGTTTTTGTCTTATTAGCCACACCACCACCATAATATTTTACACGAGATATTATATATTCTTCTCTCATCTAAGCTTATTTGTTTTTAACACAATCAGTGAGTATATATTACGTAATCCTATATTTACAGCATATCGAATGAATATAATACACATTATCATCCATTTTATTTATGTAGTAATTATTATTGATTTCAATTTTTTTAGTAACTTGAACACGATGAAACTGAACTATATTTACTTTAAATATTTCCATCAATATATTAACTTCTCTAATTACAATTGCTCTCTTAGTACAATGATAAACACAACAAATCATTTTCAAACATATACAATTACCACCATCCATATTCCAACCTCAAGTCTTCTAATATCTTTTGTGATGCAAGTATATAATCTAACTATCAATATTTTCCTAACAATTTTTTATACGAGACATAGCAATAATAATTATATGTATACTCAATATACATTCTTATATTCCTTATTAGATTCCTCTGGTTCTATCATAAAAATCTTAAAATGTGCTATTTCATATTTTTATTGCCCAATATTCTAACATTGTAAACGGGAATCAATTATACCACACACGCATATACTATCTACTAGCAACAACATTTACAGTAATATTTTCATTGTAACACTTAATATAAATATCACAATACTAATAGAATTTGGAAAAAAATATACTGCAAATTCTCAAGTTCGGTTTTTATCACAATATTGTAATGACTGTTTTTGTTTTAAAATATTTATTGCATTCAGTTCGCTCCAGTATAAGTACTTACCTAGGTCTCGCCTATTTATCACACTCACATACTCTCTTTACATTTACTGTAGTTACATTTAGTTCGTACTTAAAGAAAAAAAAAAATCTTTTTATAATACTGCATACCAATAAAAAAAAAGAAAATTTTTGTCATAAGAAATGAATGATATTAATGTACAAATAGAAAATCATGGTAGTATAACAACCTCTGAAACTAATGTTGCATCAAATTATATAAATACACTAAATCCATATACACAATTAAAATTATTCTCTACAAATATTCGCAGCATAGATAAGAACTTTAACAATCTACTAGTAACGCTTGTCGGTTTGAATAATATATTTGACATAATAATTTTAACTGAATGTTAGATCAAATCAAATTACACTCACATAAAAATTACAGGATTTACTGTTTTCAATACATTGAATAACAAGACACAGTCAGATGGAGTAATTGTCTATGTAAAATCCGATCTATACCCGATTATCTCTGAACTATCCATCGATAATGCCAACTGCCTTAAAATTAAAATAAACCAGACCACCATTTCTTGCACTATATAGGTCACCTAAACAACAAAATGTTTCATCCTTCCTTAAATCTTTAGACGTGGCATTATTTAACTGTAAATCAAATGAAGAACTGATCATTAACTCACAATTCTAAACACATTATCTAAAATCTTAGAAATAACAGTTAAAACTCAACTCGTTGACTACCTAGAATCAAATAAACTATTATCACTGTAGTGGCCTATATTTATCTTATCACGTCTAATCACTGGCTCATTACAACACTTAGCCCGGCGTAGGCAATCGTCGCACCCGCCGTATATCACACGCGGTCACTACTGTCACTCTGACAGTGTTGCCACCCCACTAAGTGTACGTGAGACAATGTACTATATCTATTTCATAGATACGAACACTACATCCCTTCCTTTTTCAACAATTTAATTAACTTTTCATATAATATGATGAAATTAATATTTTTCCCATTATGTTGTTTCATTATCTTCGATTGTTTGACCTTCCTTTTCTTTAGTCTCGTCCACCGATTTCCATTGGCCTTCCACACGCTTAGGATGAATCACATTCCTGCGTAATCTTTGACCAGTTTCTGTATTTCTTATTGTAACATCCCCTCCTACTGATTGTTCTACTTTACGGTCTCATACTCTTCTCCCTTTTCTTTTTGAACTTTGTCTCTGTCACTTACTTCAGTGTCATTTTCCATTTCTGACGGAGTTTTTTTTATTTTTTATTTTTATTTATTTATTTTTATTTTTTTATTCAGGGGAGTGGACTTATGTATGATGAGGATTCATATAGTACGTCTTTCTTATCACGTTTTTTACTAGAGCTGATTTTGAGTCTTTTTTATATATCTCTGTTTTGATATTCCTGTAGTCGTAGCCAGATGTGGGATCCATTTGTTTATGCAATTTACTAACCCTAAAAACTTTGTAATTCTTTTAATGTATAGGTGTTCTACGGCAGGGTTACGCAACAGGTTTTACTGATGAATCAATAGGAATCTCAATTAAAATCTCCTTAAATTTCGAAAAAGGTACATTATTCGATTCCTCTTCGTTTTTTTTTTTTTTTTTGAAAACTTACGCTTCTGTCGAGTTAACCTAGTTCTACAGCATCTCTGGTAATGACCGATTTTTTTACAACTGTTACATTTCTTGCCTATTATTGGGCAGGGAACACCTCCAGGGACATGTGGAAAATTTCCACCTTTTTGGCGTCAGTTTCCTTTCATTCGACTCTTTTCCTTGTTTATTCCATTTTGTATTATCTCTATTCCCATTTCTTGTTAAATTAACTTAATTCTTCTCTTTTTTTATCTTTCTTTTTTTTTTCTTTTTTTTTTCTTATTATTTCTTTTTTTTTTGTTTTTTTTTTTTTTATATTTTTTTTTATATGTAAATATTTATTTTTTTATTTTTATTTTTTTTTCATTTTAATTTTTTTTAATTTTTTTAAATTTTTAAATTTTTTTTTGTAGTACACCGAATTTAATCAGCGTCAAGGTACACCGAATGTAATCAGTGTCAAGGGTACACCGAATTTAATCAGCGTCATACACCGAATTTAATCAGCGTCAGGGTACACCGAATTTAATCAGCGTCAAGGTACACCGAATTTAATCAGCGTCAGGGTACACCGAATTTAATCAGCGTCAAGGTACACCGAATTTAATCAGCGTCAGGGTACACCGAATTTAATCAGCGTCAAGGTACACCGAATTTAATCAGCGTCAAGGTACACCGAATTTAATCAGCGTCAGGGTACACCGAATTTAATCAGCGTCAAGGTACACCGAATTTAATCAGCGTCAGGGTACACCGAATTTAATCAGCGTCAAGGTACACCGAATTTAATCAGCGTCAAAGTTTTTAATTTTGAAAATCAACCCGTATATCCAATTTAATCCCTCTAGATTGGAGACTAACCGTTGATATCGCTAATAAAAAGTAGTTGTCTATGGCCGGCGAATTCCTGAGAATTTCCGCACTCCAACAAATTCAAAACAATCCGAAAAAGAAGTATTGATTGCTTCAATGAACAACTTGTGTTTCAATTTATCATTAAATATCCCAATAACGAAAATATCTTTTAAACATGGCTCCAATCTCAGCTCAAAATTACAATTTAAACTCAAACCTCTTAATCAAGCCTCGCAATCCTTCACAGATTCGTTAGCTAACTGCTTAAATTTGTAAAATAATTCACAAAATTGTAAATTAATCAAATAGCTTACATAAATCATCAAAAGAAGAAATTGAAACCCATTTTTGGAAACATAAATCGCATAATAAAGAGAAAGTTTCTTCGGTGAGGCTATTCAGCAAAATGATCTTTTGCGCTCCGGTGACAAAAGCTTATCATCATTTAAAATGAGGGCCTGATCCAATCGTTCCTTGAACAATGACCAATTTCCCGTTCTGTAAATTCCTACAAATCACCTCCATTGGGAGAAGAGCTGAAACAAGTTAATTAAATGTACTTATCCCAGCACTTTCAGAAGGTTACGCTCCGAGCCCCCCCCTGAGTCCGTGAATCGCCAACGTCCCAGCAACCTTGTCTGGCTCTGTCACCCTGCAGCTGCAGATCCAAGCCCTCTCCAAGGTCTTCCTTCCCGCTGTAGCGACAGAAAACCCAGTTCTGGTTTCCGGCCAATTCACCAATGCAAACGACACCAAAAGTCACTTAACGCAATTAACAGCAAGTTACAGAACCCATTCTTTCGGAAGTTTTATTATTATTATTTTTTTTTTATAATTTTTTTTTTTCATCACTGTTGGCTCTACAACCCCTGGTGGGTCTTGGCCTCCTCAAGAGTCTTCTTCCATTCGTCACGGTTTAGTGCTATCTCTCTCCAGTTAACAATCTCCAAGGTGGATAAATCTTTGCGCACGTTGTCGCTCCACCTTAAACTAGTCTTCCCAGGCACCTTCGCCCTGTTGGTCTCGAGTTCAGAAGGGTCTTTGGTGCTTGATGACCCAGCACCGAACCAGACCCAGAACCAGACTACATGACCCAGCCACCGAAGTTTTTCCAGTTTAATAAATTTTGTGACGTTTAGATCCTTAAATAAAGTGTACAGCTCATTGTTATAACGTCTGCGCCAAAATCCATTTTCTGAAACCGGTCCGAAGATACGCCTCAAAATTTTCCTTTCAAAAGATCCAGTGCTTGCTCATTCCTCTTAGTTAGTACCCAAGTCTCAGCTGCGTATGTGAGTACTGGTCTGATATTTTTTTTGTTCACTAATATCTTGGTGTTTCTGGACAGCAGTCTGGATTTTATTTGATTTTGTAGGCGGTAATAACAACGATTTGCGTTCACTATGCGCTTCTGGATCTCCTCTGTGGTATTATTCTTGTTTGTTATCAGGGAGCCTAGGTATGTGAAGCTTTGTACCGTTTTAAAATTATGGCTTCCACATGAGAAAGTTGGGTTTGTTGGGCGCATCCTACGGCCATGTATTTGGTTTTCAGCTGGTTTACTGTGAGACCCATATTTTTAGCAGAAGTTTCAAGATTTATGAAGGCATCACGTTAAACATCTGGGGTTTTTTGCGATTATGTCGATATCATCAGCGTAACTCAATAATTGCTCAAAATTGTCATATATCGTTGCTCTTATCTCAATGCCTGAATTTTTATTTTTTTATTTGTTTTTTACGGTGCTCCAGATTTTATGTCCGGGTTGAATCTTTCCCAAATGAAAGACTAAACCCTTCCACACACTTTTCCACAAATGAATATCTAGTAAATGAACGCAATGTAAGTGCACTATATAAGAATAAAACAATACAAGAACAATACGTCAATCCACCAGAAACATAATGGGAAAATATTTCACCGACTCCAGATATTTTCATATCAGAGGGTTCGGCTCTGATGAAATCCTAACTGGTCCGATAAATCCTACTGATCCCTCAATATAAATATTTAAAAAATCTTTCGTAATCCTACATGTATTTAAAATGACCGACTTTTGCATTTTTATGTACAAATTTTTTGACAAATCTAATACGCCTAAATTTTGAATGAGAGAGCTAGGTATAATGCCAGTAGCCGAAATAACAAATGGTAATATTTTTATAGTCTGAGAATGCCAAATTCTTTTAATTTCATTTCCTAAATCTGTATATTTTCTTATTTTTCAGAAACAGTTTTCTGAATATTACAAGAATTTGGAATAGCGACATCAATGATATAAGTTATTTTCTTAATTTTGTCATGTAAAACTATATCGGGTCTATTATGACTAATTGTTCTGTCTGTCAGAATAGTTTTGTCATAATAAATTTTATAAAATTCATTTTCTAAAAATGAATTTGGTTCATATTCATAATATGGTACATTACGGCAGTCAATCAAGTTATGTTTAATTACCAAACTTTGGTGAATTATTTTTAAAACTTGATTGTGCCTAAATGTATACTCGGACGGCGCTAATACAGAACATCCCGATATAATATGTTCTATAGTTTCCGGAAAAGCCAAACATTTTCTACATAAATCATCAATTTGATTTGCATCTTTGATGATATGCTTCCTATAATTTTTAGTATTAATGACTCTATCTTGTATGGCAAGCATAAAGCCTTCTATTTCTGCGCTCAACTCTCCAATACTCAACCATTTGTTTGACGAAAATTTGTCAACATATGTTTGGTTGAGATAATTGAAGTGTTTTGCGTGAAGAATTTTATTTGACCAGGAATCTAATAATTCCTGGTTGGTATTTATAAGAATGCTGGCATTCTCGTCGTATAAATTTAATGGTGAAATATTTCTATCTGCCTTGCAAATAATTTTGTGCATTTCTGAACTATCAGCTTTCCTATGGAAAAAATTTCTTAGCATTTCAACCTGATTATGTTTTAAAGATGTTATTTTGACTATACCTCTACCTCCTAAATTTCTGGGTAAATTAATTCGTTCTACAGCTGAATTTGGATGATGGCAATGAAATTTAGTTAATGTAGTTCTAATCAATCGTTCTAAGCTATCTAAATCTGTATTAGACCATTTAATTATGCCAAATGAGTAAGTTAATAGAGGTATTGCCCAAGTATTTATCGCCTTTACTAAATTTTTAGCAGATAGATTGCATTTCAAAATTTTTCTGATCCTAGTTTTGAATTTAATCCTAATATCATTTTTAATACTAGTATGATCTAATCTATTTGATTGCGGATATCCTAAATATTTATAAACCTCACCCCCTTTCAAACTTTCAATTTTGAAATTTCTAAATATACCCTCGTCTCCATCTACAATATTACCTTTCTCTATATGGATCGTTCTACATTTATCTAAACCAAAAGTCATTTTAATATCATCTGAAAAAATTTTAACTACTTTAATCATTTTCTCTAAATTTGGTTCAGAATTCGAATATAATTTTAAATCATCCATAAATAATAAATGAGAAATTATATTTCTCTCTCTAGTATTACCTTTAATTTTTATTCCAAACTTGCTTTTAATTAACATTTTAGATAGAGGATTTAATGCTAAGCAAAACCAAAGAGGACTCAATGAGTCTCCTTGAAAAATCCCTCTTTTTATTGAAATGCCTGGTACTATAATTTTCTTATCTTTCAAATTCAAAAGCAAATCGGTATTCCAAAATGCCATAATTTTTTCCAAAAAGCTAATAATAATTGGGTTAATTTTGTATATATTTAAAACTTTTATCAGCCACGAGTGCGGGACACTATCATAAGCCTTTTGGTAATCTATATAACAAATATGTAAATTACGTTTTTGGGTTTGAATCTGTTTTAGAATTACAGAATCAATAACTAATTGTTCTTTACATCCCATATGTTTTCTGCGACAACCTTTTTGTTGTTCAGATAAAACATTTTTTTCATCTAAATGAGTGTATATTAAATCTGTCAAGCAAGAGGTTAAAATTTTATATATTGTCGGTAAACATGTAATGGGTCTATACTGAGAGGGATTATTAATATGTTCGCTTTTAGGCAACATATAAGTAATGCCCTTAGTTAGAAAATTTGGAAAATTTTGAGGTTCTCTGACAAATTTTGAAAGATTTTTTGCTAAAAGGGGATGTAAAGTAGTCAGACGTTTATACCAAAAATTATGTATCCAATCGCAACCCGATTATTATTATTTATTATTATTTTTTTTTTACTAGTATTTACCTTCACTCATCTAAGCCCTCTGGAAAACGAGCATTCTTCTATTGATTTATCGGTCCAATCCTTTCCAATCTTGATGTTTCTATTTTTAACATTTACGTATTTTAAATTCGAAGTCGGTTGCTGTAAGCAGATGTCACGTAGCTGTCATTCGGATAAAACGAAATTAATTGCCGCCTTTGACGGCACAAAAGCGCGTGGAGAATTGTTTAATTAAAGACTAAATCTATTTCAACACTTTATTTGGGCCTTTTCGTCTTTATTGACAAAATCGCGTAAATTTGACAGAAGCAAGTCGTTTTTTGACAGGAAGCCATCTCACCGCAAATAAATTTACAGATATAAACGGTCGCATGAGCATTTATACAGGTCGAACTTCCGAACAACTTCCATGATCATCAATTACTTACTACAAGTCGGATGCATATGTAAACACTCCTGTGAGTGATCTGTCAAAATCTTATGTAATCTGTAAATTTTAATTGCGAGTGTAACCCTTTACGTATGTTTATTTTATTTTTGAACTTGTTTCGCAGCGTAGTGCCTTCTCTTTCCCACACCGTCCAAATCACCCTTCTCGTCATTAGAGCAAGGGAGACAAAAAGATCTTCACAAAATTACATGAGCCGATCCGTTTTATTGTGAAATTGATTGCACGCGAACTAAAAATTTCCAATGCATAACACTTTTACTGACCTTTATCCTCGTCGCCACTTGTAGTGGCCTATATTTATCTTATCACGTCTAATCACTGGCTCATTACTACACTTAGCCCGGCGTAGGCAATCGTCGCACCCGCCGTATATCACACGAGGTCACTACTGTCACTCTGACAGTGTTGCCACCCCACTAAGTGTACGTGAGACAATGTACTATGTCTATTTCATAGATACGAACACTACAATCACCAAAACAATTTGGCTTCAGAAAAAATTTAGGAACATCCAACGCCATAGCCTTAGTAATTGAATATATTAAAAATTCTCTAGACTCACATAAAAAATGCATTGGCATATTTCTCGACCTTTCTAAAGCGTTCGACACAATAAATCACTCACATCTTTTTGAAAAAACTAGAGAACATAGGAATTACTGATAATGAACTAATATTTTTAAAAAGTTACATGGGAAATAGAAAGCAAACTGTGAAACTTAACAACATAACCAGTGAGTGTATTGATGTCAAGTTCGGGGTGCCTCAGGGAAGTATTCTCGGTCCGATTCTGTTCCTTATTTATATTAATGACCTACGCCACATAGAATGTGACGGAGAAATCATCAGTTTTGCGGATGATACTGTTCTCCTAATAAAAGGGAAAAATTGGGCAGAAACATTTAAGAAAGCAGAAGACACACTTAATAGAATTAAAAATTGGCTAGACTACCATTCACTTACACTTAATGCTAATAAAACCAAATTCATCACTTTCAAAATAAAAAATAAGAAAAACTCTGAAGAAAACCTGAACTTGAAAATTCATAGTCAGCATCGCTTAAATGAGCATTGTAATTGTCCCTCATTAGAAAACGTTGACCATATAACGTATCTGGGTCTAAAAATTGACCAAAACTTAAAATGGACCGAACACATTACCTATTTAAATAATAAAATTAAAAAACTAAGTTATTTTTTCAAAACTATCAGGAATGTCCTCATTAAAAAAGACTTAATCAAGATTTTCATGGCTCTCTGCCAATCACTGTTAGAATACGGTGTTATCGGATGGGGCAGTGCAAATAAAAACATACTAAATCCACTAATTAAAACTCAAAAAGCCATAATGCAAATTATACTGAAAGTTCCTGTAAGAACTAGCACTGATGAAATCTTCAACAATCTTAACATCATGTCAATTAAACAACTGTATTCTAAAACTATACTCATTTACGTTCATAAGTACAAAACCCAAGAAATGACAACTTACACGTACATTAGAAACACTAGATCTCATAGTCAAAAACATATCCAACAAGTAACTACTAACACAACATTTGGGCAAAAAAGCTTCTTGTATTATGGTATTAAACTTTACAATAAAATACCACTCTCACTTAAAAACCTCAACAGTATAACATTTAAATCTCAAATAAAAAGCTGGATACTAAATATAGGGAGAACAGAAATAGAAAATATACTGATATCAAATACAGACTAAAACCGACTCTACTGAACTGAATTATAAAAAAAACACAATTTTATTTAATTTTTAATTATTTAAAAAAATACTACATGATACCTATATGTTTATAACAAATTCATATTAATTTCTTATAATTAAACTATAATATGTAAATGAAATCCTCAGCATGGGAAATCCCAGTGAGGATATCATTATCTCTAGATGTTTGTAAAGAAAGGAAGACAATAAATCATTATTATTATTATTAATATAGAAATTGGTGACATTAACATAGATTTACTTAAGCCCATGTCAACACAAACACTCGATTATAAAAACCTAATGACTCAATACGGGCTTGTTTCTCAGATTTATGTCCCAACTAGAGTAACCGACATGACCAAATCATGTATTGACCACATATTCCTAAGAACAAAAAAAAATGCGAAAGGAATTGTATATCAATCAACCATAACTGATCACTTCTCAATAGTAATTGGCCTCATGAATAAAAAATCCATTCCCATTACCTCATGTGAAAATATATTAAAGACTAAGATCAATTTTGAGAAACTAATCTCCAAAATTAAATTGGAAAATTGGCTCTCTACTCTAAATTCTTCAGATGTAGATATTGCATTTAATAAATTTTCTGAAATACTATTGAAACATATTCAGGCTGTTACCGTTGAATCCCCTTTGAATAACTCAAAAAATAAAAAAACTAAAACCATGGATAACAGATGGTTTAATTTTTTGTATTAAAAAACGGGACAAACTCCACAAAAACTTACTTAACACTCCAAATACACGATTCGAATTTTGAACATTTGGCTGTCATCAGTTGTTTTGTTTTTCTCTCTTAAAAAAATAATCTTTTTTATTATTTTAACTAATATTTTTATGTTTTCTGGTCAATAAAGTGTAGTGTGTTGTTCCTTGAGGATTCTTCTCCCCTCTGATCTTCCAGGAGTCACTTTTCGTCGCTGATTTACAGATATTTGTAACCTTTTTTTCACTACTGTCACTTTCCATACATATTTTTTTTTGTAATTTTGTGAACAATGGAGGAGGATTTCCCTCCTGGACATCCTAAAAAGCCCCCAGATCCTCCCCCTGACCCCCCAGATGGTGAAAATATTGTAATTTCTGACAGTGAATCAGTCATTCTAACTTCCACAAAAAAAATAAAGTTTAGTCCCTCTTCCCCAGTAAAGCATGACTCTCCTTCTACTTCTCAGTCTCCACCAGCTCTTCCTCAACCTCCTCCAACCAATTTTTACTCTGCTCATTCCTGTGGCCCCTACATTGTTTATGCGCAAAAAACTGAGCAAGGTAAAACCATTCATCCTCTTGAATTTGGTAAATTCCTTTCAACCAACAAGAACCTTTCGATTAAGCCCGGATGTGTAAAAGCCGAGGGTCGCTTCCGAATCTCTGTTGAATTCCTCTCAGGTTCAGCCGCCAACAACTTTATTAAAAATATTTTTATTACATCTAATTCTAAATTCAAGGCGTACATCCCAACTTCCAATGTCACTCGTATGGGCCTAGTCAGGGGTATCTCTACCGATCTGTCCATTCCAGAAATTCTGTCTTCTCTTTCAACCCCCCAACATATCGGCAATCCCATAAAAGCCAGGAGGCTAAATTATAAGGACACCTCTGAGGGCAACGTTTCCTGGAAGCCCTCCCAATCTGTTGTGATCACATTCGAAGGACAATCTCTTCCCTCCCATATCTATTTATTTTTCAACTCCTTACCAGTTGAAATTTACACTTACCCCACCACCCAATGCTACAATTGCTGCCGTTTTGGTCATACCAAAGCTGCGTGCAGATCCCCTCCCAGATGTTTCAAATGTGGAGAAAACCACACGACTGACCAATGTTCTTCTCTCTCGTCACCTAAATGTTTTAACTGCTCAGGCGCTCATTCCGCCATTCACTCTTCTTGCCCTGAACAATCTCGCCAAAAAAATATTAAAATTTCCATGGCCTCTGAGAACTTGTCTTTTCTGCAGGCTTCTAAACTATTCCCACCTGTCAAAAAATCATTTGCCGAGGTTTTATCCAGTAACTCTCCATCCAACCCTCTCCCCTTCTCCTCAACATCTTCTCGCTCTACTAAATTCACATACAAAAACCCTATCTCTAAACCGGCTCCTGGATATGATCAGCAACAACACAACTCGCTTCTCTTAAATCCCAATGGTTCTCCTCTTTCAAATGCCACAAATGGGTGTGCAAACAATTATAATTCTTCCTCAACAAACTGCCAACAGCTTTCTGAAAAATTCTCCCAAGATAATTCTTCATTTATACAAACTCTAATTATGCTTTTAATTGACCTAATTTCTTCTCAAACTAATTTACCGTCCAACGCTGCTTCTATTATTTCTACTTTAAAATCATTTATTCAAAATGGCTCTACAAGATGTCAGAATACTTCAGTGGAAGTGCTGTTTCTAACAAATCGAATCTTCTTAACCTATTAAATTCAAACCTTGTTTCTGTGGCTGAAATCCTGTCATCAAAATGGGGGACTCTACTGTCCGATTTTGCGAAACTGTTAAATATTTAGGCGTTACACTAGATCGATCGTCCTCTTTCCTGGCTCACGTTAAAGAAGTATCCAGCAAGGCCCAGGCTCTCTTCTTGAAGCTGAGGAGACTCTCCACAGCTGAGTGGGGATTGCGAAATCCGGCTCTGCGAACGCTATATAGGTGTGTGTACGTGGCGCAAGTCTCGTATGCCGCCTCTGTGTGGGAGCACCGCCTGGACAACTCTCTGATTCTCTTAGCTCTCAAGCGTGGCCAACGAACCCCCTTGCTGGCACTCTCTGGTGCGTATAGAACCGTTGCTTCGGACGCTTTACCCGTTTTGGCTGGCATATTGCCAATCGATCTGGAAATTAGGGAAGTGCTCACTAAGCAGAAATTAACCAGAGGAACCCCGGCCACTCACCTAGGTGTTGTTCTGACACCGGGTGGGCCGGGGACTCTCCCTGGACTGCTCCGTCAAATGAGGGATCTGTCGCTCCAAGAGTGGCAGGTCCGTTGGGATAGGTCGAATATGGGAAGATGGACCTTCTCCTTCTTTCCATCAGTTAAAATCAGAATGGAAGGGGCATATCTACAACTGGACCACCACATCACCCAGCTTCTGTCCGGGCATGGGGAATTCAGGGGAAGACTTCACACCCTCGCCCTGTCTCCCCATCCCAACTGCGCATGCGGATCGACGAACCAGTCAGCCGAGCACATTCTGTGGCACTGTGAGATCTTGACGGATGCGAGAGAGGAAATGCTCGATGGTTTGGATGTACCTATCAGACCAGTATGGAATACTGATCTGGTTTCGAATAAGACGAACTTCGAGTGTCTGAAGAAATTTGCAAGGATCTGGGTTGAGAGATGGCCTGAGCTTAGAGTCGCTGACTAGTTGACTTTGACACCAGGTGTACTTGTTCCTGTTTTACCACGGACTATCCCATATTACTCTATCATCTTAATTTGCCAAGGATGACAGTTTTTTTTGTTTTTTTTTCTTTGTTTTTTTATTTTACACTTTTATGCTTATTGTTTATACCCTCGACTTTTATAATTTAATACTGTACAGTATGTATATTTTTTATGTTTTTTCTTACAGTTTGCTTTTTTTTTACATATGTAACTTTATGCTGTTTTTTTTATTTTTTACATCTTGATTTTCCTATTAGCACTATTATGTTCACACATGTCCGCGTGATTTTACGCTCTTGTCTTCTTTTTTTTTTACACTTATTTTTTTGCCATTTTTATTTATACTTTAGGTTTTTTTGGTTCCGGATACATATAGCGTAATTAAACGCACATGCCTATTTCATATTATTTTGGTTTTCTTGGTTTTTTTACTGTTTTTTTTTCATTTCTTTTAGTTTTGTTTAACGTGAGAGAACTGAACTCCGTTGCCCGTTTTGTATCGTCCTTATCCCCATTTAAGGGGTCGGACCCTAGAACGTGTCCCCGTGTACGTGCCATGGCCGATCTCTTGGAACTGGTGGGGCTGCACCCGGTCACCGCGCTACCCCCCGTGACATGAAGAGGTTGGGGAGAGGGCTAAACGTCATCCGAAAGCTGTCCGTCCCGCCTCCAGCGACCCGACGCTTCTCTCCCTAGGGTCTTCTTTTTGATTTCCACACACTCTTCGTCTAGGCACCACCGGGTAGCTGGCTTACGGACAACGCTGCCGGTTATCGGGAGGCCTGACAACCAGCCTTTTCCACTGTCTCTGGGACTGCCGGTGGCTGGATTTCGGTATCACCAGTTCTACATTGTATATATGTTTATTTTTTCTTCCTTTTTTATGTACAGTGCACGGTGCTGCCTGCTGGATCATTGTGTGGTCCTTCGCCGCCATGAGCTTCCCACTCATGACGGTTGTCGTTCATTTTGTTTTTTCCTTATATTTTCTCTACTACCTAGTTTTGTTACTAACACCTTGTTTGACTGTCCATGGGGCTCACTGCTTTAGCAGTGATTACCTTCATGGGCTTTAGAATTGTAGAATTGACCATCACAGTACATTCCTGTAGGTGCGCCTGCATACCGCCCTCTAACAACGTATGCGGGGACATTGAAGTTCTAGATTCGTTACATATTTTAAATGTAGAGTCGTTCATTCAAAAAAATTAGATTCTTGCGAGAACTCCGAAGGGGCGACCATAAGTCGCCTATACCGGGGTGGGAATAGGTGGGTGAAAGCTTCAATGTGGCTGCTGTCTCGGAGACATGGTTTACTCCATCCACCCACTTTAATGTGGGAGGGTATTCCTGTCTTCGCGATGATCGCCCGGAAGGTACAGGCGGCGGTGCTGCCCTTTTTATTAAAAAATCCCTACCGTTTTTCCCAATAAATAATATCAAACCCCCCAATGCTGACTTTCAAATGGTTGCAGCTAAAATAAAGGACACATCTTTTGTTTCTATCTATATTCCCCAACATCGCACTTCAATAAGCAAGCTTGGTTGCAAATTGTCCATCAACTAAGCCCTCCTTTCTTTTTATTGGGCGATTTTAATGCCCATTCCCCCGTCTGGGGTTCTGCTTTCTCTGATCGAGACGGTCGAAGTGTGATGGATTTCTTAGATGAATCCAACCTTTTCCTTTTGAACGACGGATCTCCTACGAGAATCTCTCGCCCCAACACAAACCCCAGTGCAGTGGATCTCTCCATATGTTCTACAAATCTGGCACCTCTCTCCTCGTGGGTGGTGTCCCCTGATCCTTGCTCCAGTGATCATTTCCCAATCACCATCACTTATCAAACTTCTTTCCATTCAGACAAGTCCCATATTTCGACGAAGATTAAAACAAAACACACCAAATGGGACGAATTTAACTCGCATATGGATAAGTTTATACAAAATTTACCCTCTACCAATATATTATCTGTCAAAGATGACTACGATAACTTCAAATCAATGCTCATATCTGCAGTAAATAAATCAAATCCTCCCCCTAAAACCAAATCTCTTAAAAAACTCCCTCCGACTCCCTGGTGGGATGAGGAATGTTCCAAGGTAGTGAGAATTCGTAAAGCTAAATCTCTTTCCTATCGTCACAATATGACTATAGAGAATTATCTTATATACAAAAATGCCGAAGCCAATGCCAAAAAGGTATTGAGGTCAAAAAAAAGATCCGGGTGGTACAACTTCTGCAGTTCAGTATCTCCGAATACTCCAATTTCGGAAGTTTGGTCCATGAGTAGAAGATTTCGATCCTCCTTGAGTTCAACATCTCCTCGAGCATCTCATTTTAAATGGATAGATGAGTTCTTGGACAAAATTGCCCCCGCTTCTGTGCCTAACTTAGATGAAATAACTCCCATCCACAACACTCCTATGTCTGATCATTGGCTAGACTCTCTATTCACTTTAATTGAATTAAAAAATTGTTTATCAACAGTCAAGGATTCATCTCCAGGCAGATATGGTATTCCTTATAGCATTATCAAAAATAGTAATGATAATGTTCTAAACTACTTCTTAAGCATCTTAAATAAAATCTTCCAGACTGGCATAATGCCTGATGACTGGACTACTCAAATAATCATCCCAATCCTAAAATCAAACAAATCACCCAATTCTGGATCCAACTACAGGCCAATTGCTCTTTCATCCACCCTTAGTAAAATTTATGAAAAATTAATTAAAAATCGGCTAGAATTTTTTGTCGAGAGTAATCAGCTTCTCTCTCCATCTCAATTTGGATTTAGGAAAAAAAAATCTACGCAAGATAATCTTGCCATCATCAGCACTGATATTAATCTATCCATTTCTAGTAAGGAAGTATGTCTTGCAGTCTTTATAGAAATTTTTTTATTGAGCTTCCAGATGTCACTCCTCAGAGTAGATCAATTTGGAAGGGTTTACCCCAAGGCGATGTATTATCCCCTTTACTGTATAATATATACACGTACGATATGCATATCGCTATTCCCCCTCAAGTAAAAGTTATTGAATTTGCAGATGACATAGGTTACTTCTTATCATCCAAAATCGTCCCACTCGCCGTCAAATATCTTAATGATGCCATGGATGCCCTTTGTACGTGGCTCACTTTAAATGGTCTTGAACTTTCAGTCCAAAAGAGTCAGTGTGTCACCTTCTCAAACCGTCATAAAAATCCCCCTGTTCAAATTTTATTTAAAAACTCTCCAATCCCCAACGCCTCTGAAGTAAAATTTTTGGGAGTAACATTTGATAGGAAACTTAAATGGTCTTCCCATATTCACAATATAGTTACTAAATGTGAAAAAAATTTAAATATCATCAGATCATTGACTGGCGTTTGGTGGGGTGCCCATCCTTCTTGCATTAAGTTGCTTTACAATGCGCTTATTCGAAGCCATCTCAACTATGCCTGCCCACTTTTTAGTACTGCATCCAAAAATGCACTCAGTAAGTTGGACAAGGTTCAGTCTAAGTCACTGCGAATTATAACCGGAGCGATGCAATCGTCGCCCATCAATTCCCTACAAGTGGAATGTTCTGATCCCCCACTTTATTTAAGGCGTCAACTATTTGCTGACAAATTTGTTCTTTAATTTTTAAATTCTAAACGTCATCAGGTTATTCCCAGAGTCTCGTTGTTTAACGACTCAACACAATCATCTACAATCAGAGCTCGAACTAAACCTCTTCCTGCCATCTGTAAAAATTTTCGCTCTCTCTCAGAGCTTCAAATTATCCAAAATGATCTTCTTCCACTATACAAATTAAAATATAGTCACGTCACCCTATCCCCAACAATTTTGGAAGGGATCGCAGTCCTTAAAAGTCATTCCAATCTCCCAGCCCGTACTGTTAATAATATGTTCAATGACATTATTTGTTCTAAATGGCCCAATTCTTCTTTTATTTACTGATGGCTCCAAATCTCCTGACTCTCCTAACTGTGGTATAGGTATCAACGTTTACCACAATAATTCTAATGACAGAATATTTTATTCAATTTCAAACCAATTTTCAATATTTTCTGATGAATGCATTGCAATAATTGAATCTCTTAAATATATAATAAAAAATAATTTTGAACATTCTCTTGTTCTCTCTGACTCACTCAGTTCTCTCCAAAAACTTAAATCCAGTCCTTTTCTTCATCCTGATGATCACTTTGTATGTCTTATTCGAGTACTGATATCCTCCATTCAAAGCTCTGGAAAAACTGTAACTCTGATTTGGATTCCTGGACATGTTGGCATAGCGGGTAATGATATTGCTGATTCCTTGGCAAAACAAGGAGCGTCTAACCCTACCGTTACCCTCGAAAACCATATTCCCCTATCTGATATTTTTTCCATCCTCAAAGATAGATCCTGCAATGCTTGAACAGAGTATTGGAATATTGCTAGTCAATCCTAGGGTGCCTGCTACGCATCAATACAAAGGATTATCCCATTAAAACCATGGTTTCAAAAATTCCACCATTTTTCCAAAAAAGAAATTTCCTCCCTTATTCGAATAAGAATCGGACATTGTTCCGTTCCTTCTCACCTTTTTAAAATTCATGTCCTTGAATCCCCAGATTGTACGTTCTGTGGTCTAGATGTGGGAACTTTAGATCACATATTTTTTGGTTGTCCCTCTCTAAATAAATATCCTCTTTTCTATGAAGCGTTATCTAAAATTGCCTCCCCTCCATTCAATATCTCATCTCTTCTAAGTCTCAACTCTACCCCAATATTTCATATAATTCTTAAATTTGCTCATTTAAATAAAATTGATGTATAAATTCACCTTTCCTTTCTCTTTAATTTTGAATGATGGCCTAGAACACCCTTGCAGGGTGAAAGCCAGAAATAATTGAAAAAAAAAAAAATCCAAATACACAAGCCCAAATATTTTATAAAAAATACAGAAATATTTGTAACAATCTCATCAGAATCACTGGTTACGCCAATACACATACCTACACATACACACACCTACATAGCAAGCATACATACTGTTGCTGCTTGGGATTGGTATTAATATTGTTGCAAATCCTGTCCTACCTTGTTCCAAAATCCGCACCTAAAAATATTATCACCACGTGCCCCAGTCTGCAATTACCCGCCCGCGCCGCAACATACATACCCTATAGCCACTGTGCTCCCGCTACCTGTAAATCGATATTAACATAATTCCGCCGTGTTCCGCCGTGTAAACGAAACGCACGCCTATTGCTGTTTCTGTGCCTATTGGATGGGGAGAAAGCAGACAAAATTGCCAGCATACAAGTTCTTTATCCTGTTCGGTGAGTCCTTTCCTTTATATGCAGCATATGTTTTTTTCTCGTTTCAAGCAGTAACAGTGATACACAATCAAGGTCCTTCGTCAGTCAATCTTCACACATATCAAATCCACTCTACACACACAATCTCATTCAATCACTAAAGAAAACTACTATAAACAGAAATTGTCCAGAGCCGGTAATAACAATAAAAAAATTTGGCAAATTATTAAAGAAATATCTGACACTGACAATTCAACACCACCAATCAATAAATTAAACATCAACGGACTAGACACCTCAATAAAAGACGACCCTGACACTGTGACCAATCACATAAATGAATATTTTTGTAATATCGGAAAAAATTTAGCATCACACATTTTAAATAAAACATCAACCGATGAAAATGCTCTTGCCGACAATATCAATAACTCTGCTTGTGAAACAAACAATTCATTCACACTCAACTCCACCAATTCTGCTGAAATTTCCCAAACTATTAAACAATTAAAGCCCTCCCATTCATGTAATCATGATAAAATATCCTCAAACATACTCAAAATTATTGAACCTTTTATAAATCAACCACTAGTATATATCATTAACCTCAGTCTCGACAAAGGTATATTTCCGAACAAACTCAAACTTGCTTTGGTTCAACCAATTTTTAAGTCTGGAAATCCTACTGATATATCAAACTATAGACCTATCTCCATTTTATCATCACTTTCCAAAATTATAGAAAAAATCGTAAAAAAAAGACTTACCGACTATCTTACAAAATACAATATTCTCTCGCAAAACCAACACGGGTTCAGAGAAGGGCTAAGCACAAATTCAGCTATTCTAGAATTAACATCACACATAACATAAAAGGTGATAAATGTCTGGCAATATTTCTGGATTTAGCTAAGGCATTTGACACAGTCTCTCGTCCAATCCTCCTAGCTAAGCTACAGAAAATCGGAATAAAAAATAAGGCATTTGAATGGTTCAAATCTTACCTAACAGACAGAAAGCAATGTATTAAGTTACCATCACACAAATCGTCTCAACCTATCAGAATCAATTTTGGTGTACCACAGGGCAGTGTACTCGGTCCAATACTTTTTCTCATATACATTAATGATTTATGTAGATTAGAAATTGATGGTAACATAATCACTTTTGCCGATGATACTACCCTAGTAATAAAAAGTAAAACATGGGTAGAAACTTTTCATAAAGCAGAACTAATTTTGCAAAATGTTAAACAATGGCTGGATGATAATTTACTAACGCTAAATATAACTAAAACAAAATACCTAACATTCAGTACAAACAATCCAAGTCAACCCTCAAGTAATCATGTACTAAAAATACATTCTTGTAGTGATATATCCAGCTGTCTATGCAATCCATTGGAAAGAGTAGATTCCATTAGATACTTAGGCGTAATAATTGATAATAAACTTCGATGGGAAGATCATGTAATTAATGTCGCAGGCCGTATACGGAAACTGGCATATATCTTTAGTCATTGCGCAATATACTTTAAAAAAATACACTGAGAACAGTATATTTTTCCCTGTGTCAATCAATTTTATCGTACGGTATAATTGTCTAGGGAGGATGCTCGAAAACTGTAGTAGACCCATTAATAAAAGCCCGAAAATCGATAATACGCACTATTTGTAAAGTACATTATATACACCCCACGAAAGACCTTTTTAAAGACTTCAAAGTTCTTAATATAAAATCCATATACGTAAAAAATATTACCTCTTATTTTAAATTCAAATTTACAAAAAAATATATTATAAATTCAAAATACAACACAAGATATTCAAACCAATCGAATTATATTATTCCAAAAACAAAAACTTCATTGGCTCAGTCACAGTTTAACTTTCTTGCACCTAAAATTTTTAATAACTTATCAATTGAAATAAAGTCTAAAGCCAAATATCTCACTTTCAGAAAGGCGCTTAATGACTTTCTGATGAGTGACTATGATAGTTTTTACAACTTGTTTCATATACTCAGATAAAGATATAAATTTTCAACATCATTACATACTAGTACCATATGTTTACAGGTTTATTTTATTTACATGTTTGTTTTACGCACTTCTTTTTCTATTTTTTATTATAACTTTACCAACTTAACCATTTGTTTACACTAGACTACACTCAAAGTTACTATCCTTAATTAATCACCATGAAACAGGCATTCGCCTAGTATGGTGATTTAATAAATCTTATCTATAGAAATGTCAAATGTATGTAACATGTTATAAATAAATAAAATAAATAAATAAGGTATCTGAAACTTCGTTGACCAAAAGTAGTATGCGTTATGTGAATTTGAAGTAAGTCTCTGTTATTGTTTCGTGTATAGCGTGTATTTAATCTTTTTTCATAGTATGTATGTATATTTGTGTACAGATGATTGAGGATTGTTTTTGCTATGGTGTAAAAACCACTTTAATTCATAATGTTACACGCAACATTACGGCATTATATTGCTATTTACGGCACAATCTGCTTTCAAAATAAAAGTGAACAAAACTCATTCAAAAACATTAAAATTTACATACTTACGTTATACGCCGGACGGTGTATATGAAAACACTCGTCACCTACAGAAAGACGTGCGCAGCGCAGTGCCATTTATGAACAACTGACAGGACAGCCCGCCAACGGCCGGTAGTCGCCGGTGCGGCGAGCTGTGCTGAACGGCAATGTCGCGCTCGTGCTACTCTCGATTTACGCGTAAGTTTTAGTGCCAAGTTTTTAATTTGCGCCAGATTAATAAAAGTAGCGGGATCCCACGAGAATGCATGATCCGTTTTGCGGGGTTGCAATTTCCTAGTGGGAAGGCAGAGGAGATGGGGAAGAGAAAGGTGGAGAAGTACGCGGCTATTTAGATATAGTCACCAAACATGGCTAAAGCCATTTCAAGCAACGTTTCAATTCTGAATGGTGGTGGTATTAAGAGTATCTTCCTCTCTGGAACGTGCCGCAAATAAACCTTACATTATTTTAACCACTCAGCAACGTAAGCAGATATACACGTTAATATGACATAGCAGTCAAGTACAATAAGCGTGTTTTCACATCAACGCGTATGTTTCCACAGAAATCGTTATATCTCCATTATTGTTCTAGTGACATTCCTAAAACAAAAAGTAAAAGGTCGATAATAAATCAAGCTGCACATCCCTTTTCAAGTTGTCCATAGAAATATATAAAAAGACCTATTCTGTCCGATACACGGTTGATACATATTTTACCTGCCAAATTGCCTAAGGGCTGCTAGGCATTGTTAATTTTTATTAAATATTCTTGTATGAAATGATAAAAAAGTGAGGTAACAAAATTGTTTATTATACATTTATACAATACCTTAAGTATTGTTTTTTTTACATAATCTGTGATTTTAGTACCGTTTTCACATAAAAACATCATGTGAGTCATTTCTACATTTTTTTTTATGTTTGCATTCTAAATTTTAAAATCTACAAATGTTAATATTTATTTGTCATATAAAAATTTGAAAGCTTATTTTGTAACCTTTCAAAACAGTTTTTAGTATTCGGCTACGTTCAGAAATGTATAATTTATTGAGCTTTAATTGTGAAGCGGAAATAACACAAAGCTTTCGTAAATCTGACATTTCTTTTAAGACGTAAAAAGTGCATATCTGCGATAGATCGGAGTGGTTAAATGATTAAATTGTGAAAACTCAAATCAATCAATCATTTTGAATTGTTTTTTTTTTTTTTTTTTTTTATTTTTTTTTATTTATCAAGTTACATAGGTGATTGTACTGTGCCTGTCTCACTAGGAATTCCTGTGTTGAGAGCAGGCGCATTTTAACATAAGTAGTTTAATATAAAAAGAAGAATAAGGATAACAACAACAATGTTATATACATTTAAAGGTACAAGGACAATCAGCATTGTACTAAAGGGAAAGCATGCACTAGGAGGTTATAAAAATATTGTTTATATATGATCTGTCTTTGCTAGTGATCCAAGACTTGGTATCTGATTTGTATTTTACATAATTAGTGTGCTGTCTAATGGTCAGTGGAAGTGTATTATAAAGTTTAGTTGCAAAGTATCTGAAGTTTCTTTGACCAAATGTTGTTTTGGCGAAAGGTTTTTTTTTTTTTTTTGTTTTTGCTTTATATGCGCACTGTTTGTTCTTTCTAGGTACAATATTAAACTATATTACCTAAGCACAGGCTGTGCCTTAGTGGGTTCTCATTACTCTTATGATTTTCATAATATTGTATTTATCAAATGTAAAACTTGACAAAATTAAAGGAAAACAAAAAAAAATCTAATAAAATTTATCGGCGCACGCTAGGATTTGAACCCGCGATGGCTAGACGAGAGCCTTGCCCCTTATCATGGAAGCCGTCAGTTGCGGCTATTCAGAGTTGTGTAATAAAAATTATAATCTTAAGCCGAATTTACATTAAGTAAATAGTTACACAAATAAATAAATAAATAGTAAAATGTAAATAGTTACCATAGACATACAAATAACTAGACGAGAACTTACAGATGAGGGGTAAAAACCAACTATGGCGGGGCGAAGAGAGGAAAGAGACTTGTGATTTGCCAATAAATCAATCTAACAGTATATAGGCACCTCGCACTATAATATCACTATTTAGTTCTTGAAAGTAAAATCTGCTTTTGAATGAATAGACCTTTTTATATGGGAGCGCGAATTGCATGCCACGGTATGAACAGATGTGTAAACTCCAAATTCGCAAAGTAAGGTTCAGAGTATTTTCATTGTGGAATATTTTTTTGCCGTAGACACTTTTACAAATGTTTCATGATTTACTTAACCCAGTAAACAGCGGCTTTGTGTTTCGCGTCGCTATGTATCTCGATGTCTAAGTATGTGTTTCATAGACATACAGCGTCCGTGCGTAAAATGTACGATGAGAGCACGACACTGGTCCGGACACGCCCAGCTGGTTCCGAAAAATGGTTCCAATGGGAGGGGGAAATAACACGTTTTTTAACACGTAAGGGCATGTCCATATATTTTGTACGTCCGTGATAGTTACACATTGTTTCATGACATTAGTTGTACTGTGTATAGTTTCACGCATTAGTTATATGCCACAAACTGAGAATCGCACGGCAGCACAAGTGATATGCAACTAATTGCATAGTGCAAAAAAGTGATGCAACTAGTGTCTATAATTAAGCGCACTTGAAGTGAAATATCACAAAACTGCGCTATATAAATTCTATGTTATTATTATTATTATTATTATAAGATTGTGTTATTTATTTAATCATACGATACAACACATTTGATTAAACTTAATCCCTGATACTATTCTTGAGGGCTTTACTTTTGAGGGAGCGGGCAGCGATCGGCAGAGACGGGGGACGATGGAATGAAAGGACGTCAGTCGATGTATGAGTCAGTCTTTATTGCTGCTACGTAGCAATGGTAAGTTTGGAGTAAAGTAACAGTGTAGACAGGAGCGATGATGATGATGAGGCTCGTAGGGTGTTGCAGTGATGAAGGTCGGTGATGCAGTGGTGTAGCAGAACTCGTGTCTGCATGTCGCCAGCATGTAGTTGCGCACCATGGTGGTGGAGAAGACCTTGACGTCCAGGATGGATGCTCGACGCGGTGTCGCGGAGATGGCTGCGGTGAACCTGAGGAGAATGAAGTCTCAGTGGCTGAGAAGTTGTTGCACAGGTCCGGCACGTCGCCGTGGACCTGGCGTTTACCGCACTAGAGCGTTATCACTCGATGCACTGTCTATGTATGGGTGATGTTACTGATACTAGAGACTTGAACTGACTGACTGACTAGCGCGGTGTCGCTGCGCTTTATATAGCCGACCGTGTGAGTACCCGGAACGAAAGTAATGTTGAGCGCCCGCGCAAAGAAGAGAAGCCTCTGGAACATTCCGCGGCTGTAAGAATGTGACGGCTGTTGTGTCGAGGCCTTTCGATGCGCTTCCCGAAATGTTTAGCCCTGTGCGGCGTGACCACTACAACTGTAGGTAGATTGTACACTTTCGAGAATACGCTGGCTGTATCAGTGGCGGCGCAAGGATTGTGGCAAAAGGGGGCGACCGTTCTGGTCGCCACACTTTTATTAAAAGGCATAATAATAAAATAAAAATTAGAGTGTGCAATTCACACGCGGTAGAAATAAAACCTTCAGAAAACTAAAGTAGGTAAGAATGTGGAGGCTACGAAGCACCGCACAAAGAGGAGACCGATAGGCTACAAAGCACTGCACAGACGTGGAGACCGATTATACCATAAGTTCTCAACCTGATTTTTTAAAATCTAGAGCCCCAATTTTTTTTTACTTATGGAGGGGCTCAACTGTCATGGAATCAATAACTCCATTCAAAATATATTAAATTATTTGTTATACCTTTTTGTTAGGCAAGAAAAAAACAATTCATGTGTATTTTAAGTACCGGGTTGCTAATAATGTGTAAGCGTGTTTTTTGTCTTTTTTAGTCCTATTTTTTTTACCTGCCCACGCCCTCACTGTGCCGCTCCCCTGACAGACTCATACGCCCAGGAGGGGGCGTTATCGCCCAGAGAACCTATGGATTATACTATCTCATCCTCTCGCAGTTTAGATCCTATAGATGTTTTCGATTGGTGTTTAGTCGCTGTTTTTCGTTTCATCGAGTTTCAAATCGCAACGGTGCTAAAGAAGTTTTCACTTCAAAAAATTGTATAAAATTAACATAAAAACTACGCCAACTCTTTTTCATGGATAAAAGTGCTCACGAACCAAAGTTAATTTCATATCTAAAGCGACCCTTACACAATGTTACGAAATCCTTTATGTAACATGTTGTGTTGTTATTCCAGGTAGCAATAATATGGAGACAGTTCCAATCAAGTCAGAACCAGGACCCAGAGAAGAAGATGGAGAGGTAATTTCTTATACAGAAATAGACATTAACCTGCCGGATGTTAAAAAGGAATGCCTAGAGTACTCTGAAAGTATTTCCCAGACTACAGGTAAAATCGGTTTTTATTCGTTTGAATTTATTTTAATTCTCTATTTTCATTGTAGATACCTACATACTTATCGAGCTTTATCCGCCATCTTTTTCAGACAAAATAATGGACATGAAGGCGCAACCTGGAGAAAAACTTTTTTCGTGTTTTAATTGCGACAAAACATTTTCTCGAAAGGGATCTTTAAAAATTCACATGGCTACCCATACTGTGGCAAAACCTTATGCTTGTTCGTCCTGCAGCTATTCATTTTCTCGAAAGGGAGATTTAAAACGACACATATTTACCCATACTAGAGAAAAACCCTTTTCATGTTCCTCCTGCAGCTATTCATGTTTTCGAAATGGAGATTTAAAACAACACATGATTACCCATACCGGGGCAAAACCTTATGCTTGTTCCTCCTGCAGCTATTCATGTTCTCGAAAGGGTTCTTTAAAAAGTCACATGGTTACCCATACCAGGGCAAAACCTTATGCTTGTTCCTCCTGCAGCTATTCATGTTCTCGAAAGGGATATTTAAAACAACACATGATTACCCATTCCGGTGAAAAACGTTATGCTTGTTCCTACTGCAGCTATACATGTTCTCGAAAGGAATCTTTAAAAATTCACATGGTTACCCATACCGGGGCAAAACCTTATGCTTGTTCCTACTGCAGCTATACATGTTCTCGAAAGGAATCTTTAAAAATTCACATGTTTACCCATACCGGGGCAAAACCTTATGATTGTTCGTCCTGCAGCTATTCATTTTCTCGACAGGGAGATTTAAAACGACACATATTTACCCATACTAGAGAAAAACCCTTTTCATGTTCCTCCTGCAGCTATTCATGTTCTCGAAAGGGAGATTTAAAACAACACATGATTACCCATACCGGGGCAAAACCTTATGTTTGTTCCTACTGCAGCTATTCATTTTCTCGAAAGGGTGTTTTAAAACTTCACAAGTTGACCCATACCCTTACTGGGGAAAAACCATTTTCATGTTCCAACTGCAGTTATTCATGTTTCCAAAAGGGATATTTAAAACGTCACATGCTTTCTCACACTTTAGAAAAACCTTTTCCATGTTCCAGCTGTAGCTGTTCATTTTCCCAAAAGGGATATTTAAAAAAGCACATGATAACCCATTCCGGGGAAAAATGTTATGCTTGTTCCTACTGCAGCTTTTCAAGTTCTCGAAAGGAATCTTTAAAAAGTCACATGTTTACCCATACTAGAGAAAAACCTTTTTCATGTTCCTTCTGCAACTATTTATTTTCTCAAAAGCGATATTTAAAACGTCACATGCGTACCCATACTTAAGAGTCCGTTATAGGGGCAGAATTGTAATTTGCTGAAAAACGGCTCTCTAAAACGGCTTAATACTACCTTTCGTGTGTCATTCTCAGACTTGATATTTTTTGTTACCAAATAATGGACTTTTATTTTTCAATCTGCTTATTTTTTTTTGTAATTGATGTAGGCATTCGACCATGAAAAATAAAAACATTGATACACCATACAACCCATTTTTAAAACTTCAGTCTATGATTATCGCATTAATAATGATTTTAAACAATATTTTTAATTTAAAATATATACATAATACATACATCTGTAGAAGTACGGCCTCTTATTATCGTTATGATATCTGTGGATATTGATAATTAAATAAATACTTCATTTTTTCACCAAATTCGAACACATTTCTTAGCTTCTACTCATTCCGGGCTGGAATCTCCCATTGGCAGGTAGCGAAGCTGTACGCTCCTCGTTTGACAGCGTATATATTTTGAAAATACGGTCGAAGTGTTTCATTAATAGCTGTAAACATAGAATACCGACTCACTTGAAGCACTTCAATAATCTCATGATGCTACAAAAACAGAAAGTACACGAAAATTCTCTTTTTTGGTGTAAGTTTGTCGAACTGTAACTTTTCAATGGCCATATTGTATAAATCGTTGAAAATATAATATTTCATGTGCGTTCTTGGTTCTCATTCCAAAACTGTTAGGGCGATGTTCACACGTGTGTGCGCACATACTTGCAAAACGTGCGCGTAGCGTGTGCTACGCGCACGTTTTGCAAGTATGTGTGAGAATTCATTTTCTGCGTACACACACACAGCTATAATATATGTAGCGTGGCTTATTTCGGAATTTCAGTATTAGTTCATTTTTGGGCATTTGCTCGCCGTAGGTACATTATGTACGCTGTGTTTGGTAATAGATACAAAAATTACCTTATATTATTAGTATTAGTACCAACTATAATGGACTAGGAGACGAGATAGGTGAACCATACGTCATCAAGTACACGAATGAAACTACTTTGTAGTGATAATGGATAATGGGTAAAGCCGCGCAGTCATGGAAATAGTGAGCGATTTTTTTCGAAAAAATTACATCGAATACGCGAACGGAAATGGTTTCATATGATAAAGGGGGATTAGAAAATGAGAAAAAAGCAGGTCTGCCAACCGGCAGCCTGGCACGTTCCCAGGCAGCCGGCATCAAAGTGGGGTAAAAAATAGTAAATTTTACGTCATCGAGTACACGAATGAAACAAAAGAATAACTATAGTCCAGATCGTTGTATTTAAGAATTTCTTGGTCTGCCGACCAGCAGCCTGATAACTTTTAGTGGACGACTTTTTAAAAATTTTAAATTTTTTTTCGTTTATCTGAATTATTATTTTTATTTCATTATAGTTTTAAATTAGATTGCCATATTTAAAAAAAAAATAAGCCATAATGATAAAAAACAGTATTTGAGAGTTCCGAGTGTACCCATCCGTCGGGCGAGCCTTTCAACGCCAAACCACTTACGAAACCTGCCGCGGTGCCCCTCACCGCTGTCGCGTGTCCATATTATTGTATAAATTTATAATAATAATAATAATTACGCCGATTAAAGCGGCTTTTACAAAAAAATTACAATTATTTTACATATGCATACAGAATATACATAGATAAAAAAATATATAAATATAAAAAAAAATTAATATAAAATACATAAAAAAGAACAATAGAAATTGTAGAATCAACATAAAAACAACAACAAGTAGGTTATTATAAATACAATACAACATATTATAAATCCCAGACAATATGTATTAAGAAATTAATACTTTAAAACTGTATTTGATTATAATCAAGCTGAGAAGCGCTGACAGACAGTTTTAATTAAGTTGTGTTTGTATGAGGTTAAACTAGCAATGTATATAGATTCATCCAAAACATATTTATTTCCAAGTACATGCAGGCGATTCATTATAGAATTGAGTTCAGCGTTAGATCCTGTATTGTTGCAATGATAAGTTAATTTGAAACGAACTGATCGACTAGGTACATGGAAACATATTAACGAAAGAAGTTCAGGGGAGTTCAACAGGTTGGTAACGATTTTAAATAAATAAAATAGGTCTGAACAAATTCTTCTTTCTTTTAATGTATCGAGTCCCAATAATTGTAACAGAGAGGGGTAATTAATGTTTTCGATGAATATTCCCAATTTAAAATTAATATAACGTAAAAATTTATGTTGGACTCGCTCAAGGGAATTCTCATGCACACTGTAGTAAGGATTTTCAAATGGTGGAGTTAAATTCTAGTTGGCTTCTAACAAGTGAAGTGTAAAGTAATTTGACAGTTTTTAAATTTTTTAAATCCTTTGAAATCCGTAAGACAAATCCTAACATTTGCATTGCTTTACTGGTTATATTATTAATATGTTTAATGAATGTTAATTTAGTGTCAAAGGTTATACCAAGGTCTCTTATTTCATCAACAGATAATAAGATGTGATTATTGAGAAAGTAGGTAAACAACAAAGGGTTTTTTTTCTGTGGAATCTCATAAGTTGACATTTTTTTACATTGAGAGTTAATTTGTTTATAAGACACCAATCATAAAAGCTATTAATATTAGATTGAAGTGTCAGATAGTCCTCGATATTATCAATAATTCTATATATCTTCATATCATCAGCGAACATTAGAATGAGAACACGGGAGAATATGTTTGATACATCATTAATGAATAAATTAAAAAGTAAAGGACCAATATGAGAACCCTGGGGTACGCCACTGGTAGCTTCGAACGTATAGGATAAGTGACCATTAATACAGACAGTTAACAGACGCCTAAGTAAGTAACTCTTAAACCAAGATAAAAGGTTTCCATTATGAAATCTTCAACAATCTTAACATCATGTCAATTAAACAACTGTATTCTAAAACTATACTCATTTACGTTCATAAGTACAAAACCCAAGAAATGACAACTTACACGTACATTAGAAACACTAGATCTCATGGTCAAAAACATATCCAACAAGTAACTACTAACACAACATTTGGGCAAAAAAGCTTCTTGTATTATGGTATTAAACTTTACAATAAAATACCACTCTCACTTAAAAACCTCAACAGTATAACATTTAAATCTCAAATAAAAAGCTGGATACTAAATATAGGGAGAACAGAAATAGAAAATATACTGATATCAAATACAGACTAAAACCGACTCTACTGAACTGAATTATAAAAAAAACACAATTTTATTTAATTTTTAATTATTTAACAAAATACTACATGATACCTATATGTTTATAACAAATTCATATTAATTTCTTATAATTAAATTATAATATGTAATTGAAATCCTCAGCACGGGAAATCCCAGTGAGGATATCATTATCTTTAGATGTTTGTAAAGAAAGAAAAACAATAAATCATTATTATTATAATGCCGAGTTTCAAAAGTTTATTAATGAGGATTTTAAGACAGGCCTTACTGAAGTTGGTGTATATATAGAATCGACTTGTTGTTTGTTGGCAAGTTCATTAGAAATGAAATTTTCATAAAATGTTAGGTTAGTCAAAGTTGATCTGCCGGAAATAAAGCCGTGTTGACAAGTTGCGATACAAGGGTTTACAAAGAAGCTGATTTTCTTAAGAATCAATTTTTCAAAAAGTTTAGGTAGGTATATGTAGACGATTGAATACAGATAGGCCGATAATTTTTAACAAAGGATTTATCGCCACTTTTAAATACAGGAGTTAGGTAGCTAAGTTTCCATATTTGTGGAAAGTGTCCTGTAGAGAGAGACTTGTTAAACAGTATATTAAGGGGAACAGACAAACTTTGGACACAATTCTTAAGTAAGATGGAAGGAATCTTATCAGGTCCCGAGCTTGTTTTGGGTTCAAGTGATTTAATACAGACTATAATGTCTTCAAGATCGATGTGTATTTGCGAAAAGTTTAAATTTATATCCGAATTGAAGTACAGAATTGAGTCATCAGGAATATCAGGTTCATACACGTCCTTAAAGTAATCAGCAAACATGTTAACAATTTCATAAATTTTACTGGAGCTGTTTTTTCCTTAACGTATATTACCAGAAATACCAGCATCATTGTTTTTCATTGATTTTGTGTATTTCCAAAAGTATTTTACATCATGAAGTATCGTGTTCTCAACCGAATTAATGTAATTATTATAACATCTTTTTGTCATTTTTTTGTAATCTCTTCTAATATTGTTGAATGCCATATAGTTGGGAATTGTTCTGTGTTCTTTAGAATTAACTGTTTTTATACATTAAATAATAATATTATTGAACATATAAAATAAATAAAAAATCGAGTGTCAAGACCACACGACTGAAGCAAAATTTCACTAACTTATAAAAGAACACATGATATTGGGGTGACATTGACATTGACATTCCAGACAATATTGTCTGTTGCTTTCACACAGTAGTACACACTCATGCGTCTTTTTTTCGCTGGGCAAAGTTGCTAACAATCACACTTTTCGTAAAGCATTCACCAGTTTACCCCCAAGTGTCAAGCATGTGTAAAGAAGTTTTACTTTAAAAACATATATTTATATAATACGTAAATACGAAATACTTAATTACGAAGCAGAACTTGTTTATAATAAACTGTTTTTATATATAAAATAATAATATCATCGAACATATAAAAGAAATAAAAAATTAAAATGGAGTTCTACAAAATAAACTTAATAACAATAAATTAATGAACCACGAGATTCCAAACGTCGTTTATAATGGGAGCCCTTAGTATACGGAACGACCATGAACTATGGGAAAAATCCATCAACAAGCAAATTATGAAACATTTGTAAAAAGGATCATACTAAATATTCTACCAAAATAATAAGCTCCATAAGTTGAACACACTTTGTTATTGGTTTGGTTTTTACTTCGATATTTAAAAATATTGTGCTCGTCATAACATACACAAGTTGAATGTTGAAGTTTTAAAATTCGCGAAGGCATCACTACCGCCACCTAGCGATGTAATAATAAATATATTTTGACAGTTTTAGAATTCGGCCGTGGCTATTACATCCCTTTAAGAAAAAACTTTTTCATGTTCCAACTGTAGTGTTCATTTTTCCAGAAGGAACATTTAAAACGTCACATGATTACCCATTCCGGGAAAAATGTTATGCTTGTTCCTACTGCAGCTATTCATCTTATTGAAAGGGATCTTTAAAACTTCACAAGTTAACCCAAACTAGATCTTACAATTTTTCAATACACAACAAAACATTTCCCACCAGAGTCACTGATACAAGCAGCACCATTATAGATCACTTCATATCAAATAGGCAAAACATTCAGACTACTATATCGAATATTGATGATCCACTTAGTGACCATAACATACTTATTGTTGACTATAAGAATAACTTAAAAAAATGTTTTAATAATAGAACCAAATCCCGGATTACGAGACCTATCATCAACAGAATGTCAGTAAAATCCTATCTTGATAACAATTTCACGATCGACTTAAGCAACTCAGAAGACCCTTTTAAAAGTTTCAATTACCACATTAAAAAGGCAATAGAATCAGGTACAACCAAACCAAAAACAAAATTAGGAAGTTGGGAACAACTGAATACTCCATGGTTTGATTCCAAATTAAATTCCTTAATCAAAGAACGAAACCAGATTCACAAACAATAGAAACAAGACCCTGGTAATATTACTCTTGTAACATTTAAAAAGAGATTGAGAAATACCATTACTAATTATAGGCGAAGTCTAAAACACAAATATTATGCGAACAGCTTTCAACAAAACCAAAATAACCCTACTAAAACTTGGAAAATCATAAACTCTATTCTGTCAAACCGAGCACATTTATTTTATTTATATATTTATTTCTTTGTTTTACATTTTTTCAGAGAAAAATGTGTCCTTACTGGGGTACCCCGTTCAAAGGACACATTTTACAAGTTTTTTTTTTTAAATATAAGTATATACCTATGTTGAAAACATTACAGACGAAAATTATAAGTTGAATCTAAAAGAAAGTACAATATATTAATATTTGTTCGGTTGCAAAATTGCATCTATCTTCTTCCTTCCCATGTCCAAAATCCATATTTTTATGTTTCTTTTGAAGTCGGTTATTTTTTTAGTTGTTTTTGTTGTAAGAGGGAGTAAATTAAATAGTTTTACAGAGAAGTACTGCATATTTCTTTGTCCAAATGTCGTTTTAGTTGTAGGTTGGTAAAAGGTATGTTGTAGTGTAGATCTTGTGAATCGGCTCGAGTTTGTCTGTGTAAAGTTATCCTGGTTTTTGAATGCGTACATTAGAATATCTTTTGTGTATAATTGTTTCAGTGACATTAAATTCAGAGCTTTAAAAACATAGTCTGTAGGGGTTCTGATGGGGACTCTAAGTATAATTTTCAAAATTGCCCTTTGTGCAATGAGGACTGGTTTTATTGTGGAATCGCACGAGCTTCCCCATCCGATTAGACCATAATGTATATGCGATTGGGCTAATGCGTAATAGATTTAAATTAGCTGTTCTTTATCTAAAATGTTTCTTATTGTTTTGAAAAAATAGGTTAGTTTTTTTAATTTGTTTTTTACATACATTTACCACTTGGGAGTTCCAATTTAAGTTTTGATCTATAATTATTCCAAGGTATTTTATTGTTTGTATTTCATTCAATTTTGGGCAGTTGCAAACAATTTATCGGTTCACGTTTATAGTCTTTATGAATTTTTATGTTTAGGTTTGTATTGAGGTTATCTGTGTTTGTTGTGCATTTTGAATTTAATATATTTACAATAAATACACATATAAATTTGTTGTAGACCACTTTTATTTATGAACACTCTACCGGTTTCGGAAGCACCCTTCCTTCGTCAGGAGAATATTATAATATTACCTCAGTCGAAGTAATGGATTAATACATCCGTCACTCCTGGACACACTGACACCCAGATTCCTACCGTCCCTTATAACCTTTTCCTTCCCTGAACTTCCTTACCTTCCTTTCCTAAACAGACCCTCCACAGGTCATCCCCAAAGATGAGATAGGCCTCCTGTATGGAGCCAATGTAAAAAAAACACTGCATTGACATTGTCTTACATCCTTGAAAATCGAGTCTTCCACGAAAATATTATTTGATAAAAATAAAATTAAATAATACCTATAAACATTTATTATGAACTAATGTGACATGACCCTGCAAATAACCCAAAACCCATAAAACTAAGCAAAAATCATCCCCCTTGTCCAATTGCCTACACTCGTCTCATGTTGTCGTCAATATTAAGGAAATATGCAGAAAGGGATTAAAAAATGAATCTGGTTTGAGGCTAAGATGGTCGGTCGGCCGAACCTTCCGATGTGGTTCCTTATTTTTTTGTGGCTCTTTTTTTAATGTAAACGGAAAGTCTAGCAACTTAAGTTTTTTGCAGTAAGATAATTAATATTGTCATCTCTGTTTTTAGACATTTCAAATTAATGCACTAGAAAGAGACGACACACGTAATATCATGTCAACTTTGAGAAGTAAAATAGTCTCTACAGATAGGCAAAATATTTAAACGTTTTATTTTACATCTCTTTTTGTTATACATAACTAAAAAGAGATCGTAATATTGCACGTAGGTGTATGAGGTTGGAATGAATTTGTTGCATCCGAAGCTACCTTCGAAAATGACAGCCTCAAATGCAACTGGCGATATGGACTGTAAAATTACGAAAACAAACAAGAAATGATTGCAGCTGAATGCTTAAATGTGTTTGGTAAATTGTGGACTACAAGGAAGAAAGGAAAACCAAGGCACTTACCAAATTAGAAGGCGAACACATAACTTACAAAAAACACTTCCTTCCAATGTCACAAGTCGACTTGTAGTAACCAACTGTTGGTTATTATTGTTGTCACGGTTCCCAGCTTTCTTCAGCAATGTGACATGGTTGGGGAAGGTAGGAAGGATAAAAATGACATCCCGGTAGGTACTGTGCATATTATCACTTCAAAACCAAACATTCCCGCCCCCGAGAAGAGATTGAAATCTCTTATCCACGACCGATGGCAAATCACACATTTCCGAATACTGACAACAAACAAATGAATCTAATAACAACCTATAATTAACAAACGACAAACAATTATTCAATCTTTGTTCAACGAAAAACTTTAACGAAATTAATAAATAGGAACGTAAGTCTAAAATAAAGCTAAAATTAGTACATAACGAATATGTTCCTAAGATAAGTTATCTAAGAACTATCTTTCATAGCAAACGACACTGCGGTAAATCAAACAAAAAGAAAGGAGAAAACAAACGAGAATGAAAACGATAAATATAAAATTAAAATAAAATTGCGAGTAAAATGTTTCAGAGTGGTAATGGATACAGTTTGACAACTGGTCGACGAAAAGTTCCTTGTGCAGTTTTAACTGTCACAACCCGTACGATTTGATCAGGACCCGGATGACATTCCTCGATGCGTCCCAGTGGCCAGTGCATAGATGGAATTTTTCCATCATTTAATAACACCAAATCTCCAACATTAAGATTGGGTGATGAAGTCATCCACTTTCCACGTTGTTGAAGGGTGTGCAAATATTCTTTTCTCCATCGATTCCAAAATGCCTGAGTTATTTTTTGCAACAATTGCCAACGTGATAACCTATTCATCGGTACTTCAGACCAATCAGGTTCCGGAACCGATGTAAGAGGAGCCCCTATCAAAAAATGACCAGGCGTCAATGCTTCAAGTTCAGATGGATCAGAAGACAATTGAGATAAACGACGAGAATTCAAGATGGCTTCTATTCGACTAAACAATGTTGCTAATTCCTCAAACGTGAGTACTTGTTCACCTATTACTCGTTTTAGGTGATATTTTGAGGATTTTATTCCTGCCTCATATATGCCTCCAAAGTGAGGAGCAGAAGGGGGGTGAAAATACCATTTGATTTGCCGCGTGGTGGCAGCAGATGTGAGGTAATCACGCGCTGATAAGTATTTGTTAGCGCCCACAAAATTTGTGCCGTTATCACTAATGATACAAGAACATAAACCCCTTCTGGCTAAAAAGCGATCCAAAGCTGCTAAGAAAGCTTCCGAGGATAAATCAGATACAACTTCTAAGTGTACTGCCTTGGTACTTAAACAAATAAATAAGCACAGATAAGCCTTCAAAACTTTGGCTCCTCTACGCCTACTTTCCTTTATTGAAAACGGGCCACCAAAATCCACCCCAACGTTGAGGAAAGGACGACCTTCACGAAATCTAAGTTGGGGCAAATCTCCCATCATAGGCTGTACACCAACAGGACGAGCTTTAAAACATGTTACGCTTTTACCAAGATGCGATCGAATGACGTTTAGAGCGTAAACAATTAAATGTTTTGATTGTGAAATTGAAAATAACGTCCTAAGCCCCACAAGTAAATAATTTTTATGGTACGAGTCAATAATCAAATTTGTAAAATTACTTTTCTTGGGCAAAAGTTCAAGATGTTGGACATTAGAGGCGATATGGACATGCTGCAATCGCCCACCACCTCTGAATAAACTAATCGAATTCAAAAAAGGTATAATCTGCCAAACGTGAGACAAAGTTTGACAAGTTTTGCCTGTAACTGGATGAAATTGCACGAATTGCACTTTCATAAACCACGATTTTAGAACTGAACGAAGTTCTTCAGCAGTTAACTTACAGGCAATTTGGTGAGCTCTGAAATACAATATTAACTTCACAATATCTTGTTGAAGTTTAGGCTCAATCAAAAATACATCATTCAACGAATGGTTAGAAGATGTTTTTACTAGATACGAGAATGAATCAGTTTGCGAATCCCAAACAATACCTAAAATCTTAATGTTGTTGGCATGATCTAAATCAATTTCTATAGGTGCTTCCTGGTGTAAGATTGGAATATCAGAAAGCAGTTCACAACAATTACTCGACCACTTGCTCAATTCAAAACCGCCAAGATTAAGTAGTTCCACCAAGTCTCGCTGCAATTTACGTGCCGATTCAAGTGTGGATGCTCCAGTTAAAATATCATCAAAGTACGTATTTTCTAATAAAACTTTTGATGCTGTAGAAAATTTGGAATCTGCATCCGATTCGAGTTGCTGTAAACTACGTATCGCGAGAAACGGTGCGCAAGCCGTTCCGTACGTAACAGTTTGCAGTTCAAATTCTTTAATCATTTGTTCTGGTGATTCACGCCATAAAATATGTTGATAGGATCTATCCTCTGGTCGAACCAATATTTGTCTATACATTTTGCAAATATCTGTTGTAAAGACAATTTTGTGCGTTCTGAAATTTGAAATTAACTTCACAATATCTTGTTGAAGTTTAGGTCCTACTAAAAGTATATCATTTAACGACTGGTTAGAAGATGTTTTTGAACTTGCGTTAAAAACAACTCTAAGCTTTTTAATGGATCCAGTATCCTTAATCACACAATGATGAGGAATGAAATATTTTCCAGTCGAAACTGATGAACTTGTCACATCTATCATGTGGCCCGAAGATTCATATTCTCTCATGAATTGAATGTAATCAGATTTTATATCTGGATGCCGAGAGAAACGGCGCTCGAGGTGATACAGACGAGATACTGCCGAGTGATAAGAATCACCAAGAGCCGATTTAACTTCCCCGAATGGAAGTGGAACAACGTACTGTCCCGCATCGTCTCTATAATGCTGAGTTGAAAATATGTTATCACAAAGCAACTTTTCTGGAGATAACAGTGAAGTCCTCATGTCCTTGGGAATGTCCTCAATTTCACAAGTTATCTTCACATTAGTTTCAATTGATGAATCTAATATTGTCAAAAACGAATTAATAGGAGATGTGCTGTGATCGACATTTCCCATTAAAATCCAACCAAAAGCCGTGTTCAAAGCTATCGGTTCATTCACTTTTCCTACCACCTGCCCCGAACGAAGTACTGACGAAAACAATCCAGCACCCAATAAAATATCTATTGCAGAGGGCTTATCGAAATTTGGATCTGCCAAAGTTAAATTTCTCAAATGATCCCAGTCTCCCCGACGAATGGGAGAACTAGGCAACTGTGCACAAATGCTTGATAACACGACGAAATCCGCATCAAAAAGCTCATTCGAACATAGAGGACGGATCCGACACTTGACCAGTCCCTTCTGCGCGATGGCCGACAACTGTCCAATTCCTCGAATAGGAATTTGTTTATTAGAACAGTCGAGGCCCAAACGAATTGCACAATCATTTGAAATAAAATTTGCCTGACTTGCACAGTCCAATAATACACGAACCTTGTGGAAATTACCCTTTTTATCACGAGCTTCTACGATAGCCGTAGCTAACAAAACTGATGATTGGCTAGAGCTCGATAAAACGTTGGGATTATTAAACCTCTCCAAATGAGGTGTGGTTGCCGTGATGGCCGATACGATTGGTTCGATGGTTTCAGGTGGGGAATCAAGTATCTCTTGTCTAGAAGTGTTATCGAAATTGTTGCTATTCGACGCCTGTACTTGGCTGTTTACGTCACGAGAAAAATGCAACAACGAATGATGATTTTTATGACACCGAAAACAATTAAAACGCGACGAACAGTTCTTGACCAAATGCTGACCGGAAAGACAATTCTGACACAATTTATATTTCTTCACAACCTCGAATCTAGCAGGTGGTTGTAGCTTTAAAAACTGGTCACACTTTGAGAGAAAATGTCCACCTTTACATATTAAGCACACCGATTTTTGTGTACTGACAAAAGAATTTAATAAGCGATTTGGTTTTGCTTTTGGTGCTTCGTTTTTCACACCGTACCCATAACCGATTCATAAATTTTAGATTGTGATTCTAAAAACAACAATAACTGCGAAAATGAAGGAATTTCGTCCTTGTGACCCATTATCTCGAAGTTAGTTCTGAGGTCATCAGGAATTTTCTTCAGAACAATATGTAGTAATAAAAATGACCACTGATCTGTTGGAAAATGTAAGGCTTCTAACGCCTGAATATTTTCCTTCAAAACATTAACCACAGATCTGAGCGAATCCTTTGTAAGGCTTCTAACGCCTGAATATTTTCCTTCAAAACATTAACCACAGATCTGAGCGAATCCTTTTTTATTATGGGGCATGAGATAATGTTCTCTACATGTCTGTCTGCAATTATCCGTTTGTTATGAAAACGATCTCTCAACAAATTGTAAGCAATTGGATAATTGATTGCGGAAACCGGAAGATGCTTTATAATATTCAACGCGTCACCCGATAGCGCTCCTAACAAATAATGCAGTTTATGTATGTCACTTAGAGACTCATTATTATGAATAATTGCATCAAACGTATTTATAAAATTTATCCATTCAGTAATTCCACCCGAAAAAGTTGGCAAGCTAATTTTTGGAAGTGAAAAACCGAGACTATTTGATGTTTTTATTGAATCTTCCTTTGGTGGAAAAACTGCTAGATAATTCGTATGAATTTCAAAATACATGTTCATAAAGGTTTTATATTTATTTTCCAAATCGGTTAGGTCTAACTCTTTACTCTTTGACGTTTCTAAGATCACATAAGATTCAACAAAGTCATTCCTTTGCTTTTCGATATCTTTGATTCTAACCAGTAAACTATTTCTATCTATTAAATTACCAGAAATAACTGCTTTGATCGATGAATCATGAATTTCTCGAAGACCTAGAATGGCCAATTTATTACGAACAATAGCAGAAGCAGCCATTTTATACAAAGATTGAATAATAATAATCCCTTGCTAATATTTGAAAATAGAATTCAACAAACGAAAAATGCACAATTTACCACGAATTTTATCCCCTTTGAGGTGACAATATGCCCAATTCGAAGGCCGAAATGCCAGGAATATTAGGAACACGGGATCAAGGTTATTGGAAAAACACATACAAGCATCCAACTCCAAAGGCTCACGAAATCCGGCACGATTGGAACAAAAATGTTACATCCGAAGCTACCTTCGAAAATGACAGCCTCAAATGCAACTGGCGATATGGACTGTAAAATTACGAAAACAAACAAGAAATGATTGCAGCTGAATGCTTAAATGTGTTTGGTAAATTGTGGACTACAAGGAAGAAAGGAAAACCAAGGCACTTACCAAATTAGAAGGCGAACACATAACTTACAAAAAACACTTCCTTCCAATGTCACAAGTCGACTTGTAGTAACCAACTGTTGGTTATTATTGTTGTCACGGTTCCCAGCTTTCTTCAGCAATGTGACATGGTTGGGGAAGGTAGGAAGGATAAAAATGACATCCCGGTAGGTACTGTGCATATTATCACTTCAAAACCAAACAGAATTAATGTTTTGTTTTCTCTGTTATTCCCATATTAATTTGAAATTTGTTGTCTCTATCTGACACAGAAATGTGTCGATATTTAGGAAAACATTTTTATCATTTTATACAGAATCATTACAATTTTTTAAGTATTTTTCACAAATGCAAAAATATATTTTTTAGGATTACCTAAAATGTAGGTTTAATGATTAACATATTTAAGGAGTTATTGATGTTTTAAATAGCGTTGTAAACTAAAATCGCACCGCGGAAACGGGAGTGTTAAAGAATATTTCCTGAAAAGGTTTTTAAACCAGTGAATATTGGCTCGCCTTCATACGTTTGTTTTTTATGTTTTATGTGTATGGATGTCTCTCAGTATTTCTAAAATCTCTATTCTTGACAATGCATTTTTTATTTATTTTATTTTTTTCCTTTTCAATATATTGTATTTTTTAAATGTGTAATATCTGTGTATATCTGTGTAATATCTGTCCTTTCCGTAATGAGTTTTCTTCTCAACTCATTGGGAATAATGTGTTACTTACCATGTTTTTGTAATACATTTTAATTAAATAAATAAATAATTTTTTTGTTATTTACCCAATTAATTGTTTTGTGTTTAATAAATCGCAAGTGAGTACCGGACACATTTTATTACAACAGAACCCTACCTTTTCAGGCAGATTAAAGTTTTATATTATGAGATTTAGAATTAACTTCTACAGCCCCTTGGAACCATATATAAATAATTTACCTCAAACAGAAAGTTCTGATGTTCAAAAATGTCCCCAATCACAGCATAATTATTTATTTTATATAATATTTTCCAATCGATTTTATAAAACAAAACATTTAAAAATGCTTAATGTATAGTAGATTGGGCTCTTCTTTAATGTATCAGCCAGTATATACCAAAACATCCTTTGGACAAAGAAGTTTTTCATATAAAGCTCCGTTGCTTTATAATATGCTCAATGAAAAAATAAAAACTATTTGTACATCACATTTATTCAAGAAAATGATCAAAATATGTATACTAACTGAGAGTGATGGTTTTGGATTACCCATGTTGTCGCTTATATCATAAATCACTATGGAATTAAGCTATATTTGATACAATCCATATTTAATTACTCTGTATGTACTTAACTTATTTATTGTTATGTACTTTTTAATTTGCTTATTGTTATAAGTATTTACTTACTATTTTCTACTTCTTTCGTACCATAATTTACTTACTATACAATATTATAATTGTTTATTAGTATTTACTCATAATTATTATGTACTTTATTTACTTATGTTTATTTACTTATTATTATTAAATTGTTTATTATTGTTTACTCATAATTATATTATATTATATTATTTGTTTAATTTATTTATATCTACATATTTACTTAATATATTATATTTATTTCATAAACTTTATAAATTTATTACACAATTGTTTATTATTCTTTATTTTTTGTTAATAATTTAATGCTACTGTGGTATGATCACCCTCTTATTGCATCTGGTAAGCCACAACAGGTACCTTGTATTTACATATTTAATATTTAGTTTACAGTATAATGTTATTTTTGTCAACAATGAGCATACTGCCCAGCTGTAATAATTATTAATTAGTAATGTTTAAATAACTGTACTCAGTGCTTCTTTTGTAGGTTTATTATTATATTTCTTTTAAGTTTAGGTATATGTATGTTTCTTTTTTTTTTAAATTACTTTATTGTAAAACTGCATATCTCGTTACAGGAATCCCCTAGTGAGATGTGCAGCTTATGTTTTCATGTATTTCTTATTTTTTTCAATAAATAAATAAATAAATAGTGGAAGGTATTTGCACAAAAAAACTCACAACTTCTTAAATCAGATCCCTTTGAACAATAATTTTGATTTAATTAATAACATAAAACTTTGTATAAACCACTTTTTAATAAACAATATCGACATGTTTCAATAACAATGTTATCTTCTTCAGGATATGTTAATATAAAGAAGAAGATAACATTGTTTTTGAAACATGTCGATATTGTTTATTAAAAAGTGGTTTATACAAAGTTATATGTTATTAATTAAATAATAAATAATGCCACAAAGTTATTTTGCAAAGATTGAAGAAATAATTTTGATATTTACCTTGTGTGAAAAACTTTGTTTCAGTTTCCATACAGGGACACAATCTAGCTGAAGCGCCGATAAATTTCCACATAGGGGTATAATCTAACTGCAATGTGAATTAGTTTTTTTATCGAAGGAAGCAAATACTTTGTTGTGTGACATTGTATATTAAATGAAAAAACACACTTTGTAAAACACCACTTTATTTTGATTATTAAATATTAAATAAAGTGATTATTAAATATTAAATAAAGATTGAATTAAATTAAATAAATATTATTAAATATTAAATAAAGTGATTATTAAATAAAGTGGTGTTTTACAAAGTGTGTTTTTTCATTTAATATATGAATTAGTTTTATAACTGAAGCGCGGATTACTTTCCATACGGGGACACAATCTATATAATATTTGCTATTATACATTATATGTACAAATAAATGTGATAAATAAAGTTTAAAAAAAAAAATAATAATAATAAAACTCAGTGCGAATAAGTTTTCTTATAACTGCAGCGCAGATTACTTTCTGTATATGGATGCAATCTGACTGCAGTGCTGATAAGTTTCCATATAGAAACACAATCTGACTACAGCCCGGATAAATTCCACACAGGGATACAATCTCACTGCTGCGCAGATAAGGTTACACATAGGGATACAATCAGTGCCGGATAAGCCCATAAGCAATTTTACACATCAGGGCATCACTCAGTCATCACATCAGTCAAAACCTTGACTTTCTTTAGAAATAAAAGTCCTGTTTTATTCTAATATTCCATCAATAACACAGCTTTAGAAAGAGTCACGGAAATGAGAGATCATGGAATTATTTTGGATAAAAAACTAAGTTTCGCAAATCATATCCACCAAATTGTAGAAGAACAACTAAAAGCTTTAATTCCATATGATCCATTAAATTATTATATGTATCTCTAGCTAGAAGCCTAATGGAATATAACGCGGTAGTTTGGTCTCCGTCTTACAAAATTCACATCAATAACATTGAGCGAATACAAACAAAATTTCTGCGTTTTACAAATTTTATATTCAATATCGCACTAGAAGACTTAAAATATAATTTATTAATAAATATTCTAAAAAATACACACACTAGAAGACAGAAATAAAATAAGGAACTTAAAATTTTTATTAAAAATACTTAACTCTAAGTTCGACTGTTGCGAACTCCTGCAATTCATAAATTACGAATACCGACAGTAACTACATGACAAAATACACTATTCTACTGTAGCATTCATAAGCGGAACTACATTGCCCATTCTCCGATACAACGATTTCACACTATGGGAAATTAGTACTTGGCATTAACTTTTAAACCCTACCTGGGGTACTGGAGTACCTCCCTGGTGTTTAAAATATCAACAATTTTAACAATATTGCACTGTTGCAAAAATCGCTCTAGCTAATCTTCTCTCGATAATTGGCGCGTAAGTACGTCAGTAAGCCGTGACCGCCCGGCAAGTGCAGTCTCGTCCACAGGTGTTCCGGGGTACCCCAGTACCCCATGGTAGGAATAGTAAGAAGTATTCAACGTCCAGGAAGACTAAAAGGTGGCCCATGTGTCTCTTCTACGGGTTGCTAAATGCCGTTGGTGTAAACTCTTGGGTCTTATTCAAGCTGTCAACTAACATTGATAAAGAGAACATAACCAAGCGGTGTGAATTTCTTTAGAGTTTGTCAATGGCACTCATAAAGCCTCATATGAGAGAAAAATTACAATGGCCAAGTTTACCCCGGGATATCAGAGAAACTATATGTGCAGTCTTGAATATTCATAGTGAAGATCATAGGCCAGTCCCTGATAAACCCAAACCTGGTCGCTACTGCTTTTGTCCGCGCACAAAGGACAGAAAATCTCGATCTGTCTGTAACACTCGTCGCCGCTATATTTGTGTTGACCATCAATACAAAATCTGTCCTTCATGTAACGAAAAAAATGTCTATTAGTTTTTATTAATAAATTTTATTGTCTTTTCTTATTACTTTGCCATAATAACAATTCGTAACAATACTGTTGTTGAGTGAGGACGTCTGCTTTGTGATACTCCACTGTTTAACCAATCTTAGTATTCACAACAATAAGTTTGTACCTACTATATTACATTCCGTTTACAAGTGATCATAAAGTGTATTGTAGGGTGACCACCATTCAACATTTAGTTGTGAGTCTTTATTTCTTTAAGTTAATCATTTACAATGCCCAACAATCAGAATCTAGTGCAAACTAGGTCTAAGGCATCGGATTCTCCAGCAGTAAACGAGGATCAATTTGGAAAAATTGTAAAATATATGGATAAAAAAATGGAAGAATTTAAGCAACAAGTTTTTGCAAAAATTGAACTTGAATCATCAACATTGAAAAAAAATCTCGAATCTGAGATGTCCGACATGAGAAAAAGCATTGAATTTATTGGTCAACAATATGATGAAATAACTAATAACATCGGAAATATGATGCAATTAAAAAAAAATGTGGATAACTTAGAAAACGCAAATTCTATCAAAGATCTAAAAATAAAAAAAATAGAAATTCGTCTTGCTGACATGGAACAACAAAATGTAAGCTATAATTGTGCTGAATTGTCTGGCCTGGAAACCTTGATGAATGAAAATTCCATGGAAACCGTGGAAAGATTCATAAAAAAATTTGACATTCGGATTGAACCAGGTAGAATAAATAAAGTTTCTCAATATCCTGATAAAACTATTAATAAACCCGGAGCTCAGAGGATGATCATCCATTTCAAAGATGAAAAATCCCAATCTGAATTTCTCAACGCACGCAAAAGTATAAAGCATTTGAAGGACAGCAACATCTTCATTGGAGAAGTTCTATCATCATATTCCAAAACCCTTCTTTGGAAAACTAAACAAAAAGCGAAAGAAGCTAAATTTCAATTTGTATGGTTTCGGAACAATAAAATTTGTGTGAAAAAGAACCCAGAACTATCTTCAAGAGTTCTAATCGTCAAACACGAAGATGATTTGAATAAATTGTCGTAATCATCTCCCAAAGTCTGAATTTATTGAAAAAAAAAAAAAAAATGGATGATATAGAAAACATAATTAATATGTCTGACAATATTGAACCTAACATAATTTTTGAAGATTCATTATCTTGCAAACATTTTTTGAAAGATTCAAAATTTTCTTTACTATGCATGAATATTAGAAGTATAAGCAAAAATTTTGATGAATCTGTTTCTATGCTGGATTGCATTAATCATCGTCCGGATGTACTAGTCTTTACAGAGGCTTGGCTGAGCAGTGTAATTAATATGCCTAGCATTCCAGAGTACGTAGTCTACAAAACAATGATAAACAATTTGCAAAATGATGGAGTAGTTATCTATGTAAGGCAAAACATTTAGGTTACTGTGTTGGAAATTGCTCTCCCCAGTGCAAACTGCTTGAAAATGCAATTATCCAATACCATATGTTTAATAGCTGTTTATCGATCTCCATCCCAGACTAAAATAGACAACTTTCTTGACTCATTGAATGAATTCCTTGCATCTGAATCCTTGCAAAATAAGGAGAATATCTTATGTGGAGACTTAAATATTGATACCCTTGATTTGAAGAACATAAAAACACAGAAATACCTATCACTTCTGGCGTTTCATGGTATGAAGCCCATAATAAACTCACCAACAAGAGTAACTCCTAACAAATCAAGCTGCATTGATCATATTATGGCAAAATCAAAATTTAAACCACAGGGAGCGGCTTTTACTACTGACGTAACCGACCATTATGCAATTTTAACGAAGTTTATGAGCTTAAATCTACATAATATTTCAAATAATAATGCAAAACCTTAATTTGTTGTTGACAACAACCTCTTGAAGATCAAATTAAAGGAGGAATCCTGGGATATAGTTCTGTCAACAAATGACATCAATCTGGCAACTGATAATTTCATTAAATGTTTGAAAACTCATGTGCAAAGTTGTACGTCAGTACAAAAAGAGAAACATATCATGAAACAGCTAAAACCATGGATAAATTCTGGATTAATCAAATGCCTCAGAACACATGATAAATTGCACAGCAGGTGCAGAAGAGAAATCTTTAACTTGGAACTGCTTGAATATTATAAGCGATATCGAAACTGGTGTTCTAGGATAATACGATCAACAAAACAAGCATATTTCAGAAGAAAATTAGATGACGTCAATGGCAACATTAAACAACAGTAGAACATTATAAAGGAGGCTATAAACCTTAAAAAAGAGCAAACTACCATAAAAAAATTGAAAATTAATAATATTATTACTTCAATGGAAGAGAGTCCAAATAAAATTACTAATCATATGAATGACTTCTTCAGAGACATTGGTCCAAGTTTCGCTAACAATTTGTGCAGTGATAATAAAACAAGTGAGACACGTCCTGTGAATGATTTTAAATCTGAACTTCACATTACCGGGGACGATTTTGTTTTTAAGCCAACTAACATTCATGAAGTGACAAATGTGATAAATGATTTAAAAATGTCTTTCTCATGCGGTATTGATTCTTTAAGTGTTATGATATATAAACTCCATGTATCTGAATTAGCTAGTCCCATATCTCATATAATTAATATTAGCTTCAAGAGTGGAAAGTTCCCTTCTCACTCTAAGAAAGCTAAAGTGATTCCTCTTTTTTAAGGTGGAGATCAACTAGATGTCAATAATTATAGACCTATATCCTTACTCAACACGCTTTCAAAAGTAATAGAAAGATTGGCTAAGTCGAGATTGGTATCATTCTTAGAAATAAATAAATTACTCTCTAGCAATCAGCTTGGTTTCAGAGAAAATAAAGGAACGAGTGATGCAGTATTGATGGTATTGTCGAAAGTGCCCTGGATTATGGAAACAAAGCCTTAGCTGTGTTCTTAGATCTATCAAAGGCATTTGACACGGTTTCCCATGGATTATTCCTTAAAAAATTATTTTCTCTTGGCATTCAATGTACATTGGCATTGAGTTGGTTCAAATCCTATCTTAGCAATAGAACACAACAAGTAGAGATAAATAATAATTTAAGCATAAGCAAACAAATCTCTTTTGGGGTTCCACAAGGTAGTGTACTTGGACCAATATGGTTTTTAATCTACATTAATGATTTATGTAATTTAGATATTCCAGGTCACATTGTTAGTTTCGCAGACGACACTGCTTTAATATTTGAGGGTAAAACCTGGAAAGATGCTTTTGAAAAATGTGATTCAGGATTAAGAATAGTAAAGAGTTGGCTAAATAATAACATCTTAACTTTGAATACATCAAAAACAAAATATGTAACTTTTAGCATATCATCAAAAAGTCAGCCTTCCTACATTCATAATCTAACTATACAAAATTGTCTGCAACATTGTAATTGCCACCCTTTAGAAAGAGTAGACTGTATTAGGTACCTAGGTGTAATTATTGATAAATATTTGAGATGGAACGACCATATTGATATGTTAACAAAAAATATCAGGAGACTTACCTATATTTTTAAAAAACTTCGTCGTATATTGGATAAAGAGAAATTAAAATCTGTCTATTATGCCTTAGTCCAATCTCGACTTTCTTACAATATAGTATGCTGGGGATCCTGTCTAAAGTCCAATGTAGAACCACTAAATATTGCTCACAAATTAATTCTTACAGACATGAACAAAAAAAAATTCGTTATCCATCGAAACTACTTTACAAGGAATCTAATGTTATGTGTATAAAACAGCTGTACATCATTAAAATAATTTGTAGATTTTTTATCCATACTAAATCTGCAGAAAGAACCCAACAAATCTATACCACTAAAATTGGCTCAACAATGAACTTTGTGGCAATACATACTAAAACATCTTTTGGCCAAAGAAACTATTTATATTGCTTGGAACTAAATGTCGATAAGTGCAAAATTATGTCCTTCTTCTTCTTCTTTATGTGCCTTATCAGGTCCCCCCGACGTTGGCGATCACTCTTGAAAAGGTCTCTCTGTCTTGCGCTGCCCGGAATAGCTCCTCCACACTTCTAATGCCGGTCCACTCTCGTATGTTTCGCAGCCAAGACATTTGTCTCCTACCAGGCCCTCGGCGACCCTCTATCTTGCCTTTCAATATTAAATGGAGCAAGTGATACTTCTCCCCTCGAAGTATATGACCCAGATATGAAATTTTCTTGATTTTAATTAATGTAAGCAGTTCCCTATCTGCTCTAGCCCGCCTGAGAATTTCTATGTTGGTGATCATGTCGGTCCATGGGACCTTGAGCATTCTCCGGTGAAGCCACATTTCGAAAGCCTCTAACCTGTTCATGGTATTTATTTTCAAGGTCCATGTTTCACAACCATACAGCAAGACCGACCACACATAACATTTTAGCATTCTCTGCCTTAATTTTAAGCTTATATTGTCATTGCAGAAGAGGGATTTCATTTTTATGAATGCAGTTCTTGCTGCTTCAATTCTGCACCTAATCTCTATATCTGGGTCAAGATTCTCCGTGAGGATACTGCCGAGGTATCTAAATCTCTCCACCTTTTCGACATTACAACCATTTAACTGAATCATTGATCCAGAGTGATCTAGTCGTCCAAAAGTCATCCATTTAGTTTTATTGACGTTGATTGTTAGGCCCAGTTGCTCACCAGCATTATTAACAAGATCTAATAGGTCTTGGAGGTCACTGATACTGTCAGCTAGTAATACAGTATCATCTGCATATCTTATGTTATTAATGACAACTCCGTTGATCTTGAGACCCTTCTGGGTATTACTTAGGGCTCTTTTGAAGACATAGTTGGAATAAAGATTAAATAATAGTGGCGACAGGATACATCCTTGTCGTACTCCACGCTGAATGGCGATTGCATTAGATCTCTCATTCCCATGTCTTATTTCTGCTGTTTGGAACCAATACAGGTTTTTAATGAAATTCTGGTCTTTGGTGTCAACGTTACAATCCGCAAGCATTTTCATTAGGTCAGCATGTTTTACCCTGTCAAATGCCTTTTCGTAGTCAATAAAACAGGCAAAGACTTCCTTTCTTTGGTCACGACACTTTTGCAATAGTACGTCGACAGAAAATAATGCTTCACGCGTACCGAACGCATTTCTGAAGCCAAACTGAGTGTCATCTAAGTCCTGCTCGCACTTATCGCGTATCCTGGCATGTATTATTTTAAGGAATAATTTAAGGACATGACTCATCAAGCTTATTAATCGATAGTCACTGCACTTCTTAGGGTATTGTTTTTTAGGTAATGTCACGAAGGTGGATTTTAGCCAATCTTGGGGTATATTCCCTGTGTCATATATAGAGTTAAATAACCTCAACAGGTAGTCAACATTTTCATTATCAAAGAGCTTCAACACCTCAACTGGAATATCGTCTGGTCCGCACGCTTTTCTATGTTCTGAAGTCTTTATCGCATGAAGAATTTCTGATTTTAAAATCGATGGTCCATGCAATTGATCGTTAGGAATATTAATGTCAGGTCTAATATCTTTGAATGTATCATGAATATACTTTTCCCATGTTTGTAAAATATCTTTTTCATCCAATATCAATTTATTGGAATCGTCAACTAAACATGATGGAGTAATTCTTCTAGAAGTGCCTGTAATTTCCTTCAATTTTTTGTGAAGTTTAAATGCATTGTGACTACGACTGTACGACTCTAGTTCTTCACACTGTGACTTCATCCATTCTTCTTTGGCTTTTTTAATTTCACATCTAATCGTTCTTTGTAAGTTTTTATATTGTGTCTCATTATGTTTATGTTTACGTCTCTCATCCATTAAGTTCAAAATGTGGTCAGTCATCCAATTCTTTTTTCTAATTTGCTTATCAGCTTTCAAATTTGTATCACAGGTTTCACATATAACTGACTTCAGGTTATCCCACTGTGTTTGTATTTCTATTGATGGATCACGAGGGAGTAGTCTAATATTATCGTTCAAAGTCTGAGATACCTTATTTCTGACCACTTCTTCTTGGAGTTTCGAGATATCCATTTTAATTTTGTTTTTGGGCTTTTTTATTTGTTTAAGCATAAAACAATATCGGCAGTTAACAAAACATGGTCAGAACCAATGTCCGCACCAGGGTACGTGGTGACTCTCTTTACAGAGTTCCTGAATCTATGGTCTACTAACACATAGTCAATTTGGTTCCTGACAATATCATAGATTGTTCCATCCTGAGGTGATCTCCATGTATAAAGCCTTCTTTTCGGGAGTTTAAACCAAGTATTTAATACAACCATATTTTTATCCTGGCAGAATTCATATAGTCTATCACCTCTTTGATTGCTTATGCCTAAGCCATATTCACCAACTATATGAGAGCGGCGACCTTCACCAATTTTGGCATTTAAGTCTCCAATGACAAAATTGACTTCTCCTCCTTTCAAACTTTGCAATGTACTGGCTAGTGAGTCATAAAAAGATTCCACATCACCATCATATCTCACTTCCGCTGTTGGTGCATACACTTGAATAATATTAATGTTGATGGGTTGACAGTGTAATTGTAATAATATTATTCTGTCCGAGATGGGTACAAAATTCTTAACAAATTTTACATACTTCTCCATGACAAATATAGCAACTCCGTTTCGACGATTTTTGTCCTGAGGGTCACTTCCTGAGTAGTATAGATTTCCCTTCTCATGTTGGTGTATGCCGCTGCCAGTCCATCTCAGTTCACTAATTCCAAGAATATCCACTTTTAATCTTTCCATTTCCTGTATCGTATTATCCAATTTACCGCTGTATAAACTTCTAACATTCCATGTTCCTAATCTTATATTTGAATTCACTATTTTGAGCCGGGAGATTCTTCGCACCCCTGGCCCATTTAAGGGCCGCCCGGGACTCGGGGCCATTGGTTGGTTTCTCTCCATAGTGATTTGCTGGGAAAATATACTGGAGTGGTTTCCCGTTGCCTTCTCCAGGGATTTTTCTGTAGGGGTTACCTTCCCTTAGCTGAGCTGATCCGGTTTTATGGCGCCGGAAACTCGCCATTCGCCCTCTCCTTATCTGCTACGACCACGATGTTAGGGTCAGTGGTCATATTGCCCGGGACTCGCGGGATCATAATGACCACTCTAGGACGCTAAGGAGTAGGACTTACTGGAAATGTTGCTGATGTTATTGCAAGATGGCGTATCACGGTATTTTATAGGCCCACATCCCCCAGCAGGAAAATGTTCCACCGTGGCCTTTCCAGTCATTGAGCCCCTATGTCCTTCTACAGATCTAAAAATCCGATCGTTTTCGAATACAAACTAAATAATAATTGCCTAACAACTGTTCAATATATTAAAGACCTTGGTGTCATTCTTGATAGCAAGCTTTATTTTCGGGAACATTTAAATGTGATAATTAATAAATCTCTCAAACTACTTGGTTTCATCACTAGAATCACATCCGACTTCAAAAACATAAATACCTTAAGAACTCTTTACTGCTCCTTGGTTCGCCCCCATCTTGAATATGCTTGTGTTATATGGTCTCCTTTTTATGCTGTCCATATTCGTCATATTGAATCCGTTCAACATAGGTTCCTAAAAGGGATTGCTAGGAGGCTAGGATTAGAGCGAGGCAATTATTCGTATGCTGAAATTGAAAAAATCCTAAACCTTTCTCCTTTAGAAGACCGTCGGAAAAAATCCGATCTCATCTGTTTCTTCAAAATTATTAACTACATAATCGATTCACCTACATTACTACAACTCATCCCATTCAATATACCTTCTCGTAGACTCAGAAATAAAGACCTACTCTTCCTCAATCAGCACTCCACTAATTATGGTTACAACTCACCACTGTCCAGAATGTGTAGAATGGTCAACTCACGACAAGACCTTGATTTTTTTGGTATAAGCTTGAATGAATTCTGTCGCTCTTTAAATAAATGATGATATTTTATATTTACTGTAATTTTTGCAAAGTCTTGACTTGACTTGACACTTCTATTTTCTGTTTGTCTTTGCTCTTATGTACCATTTTCACCCTTACAATGTACATTCCCAAATTTTCATTATACCATGTTGTAAATTGGACGTAAGTCCGTAAACAAATAAATAAATAAATAAATATCAGGCTCCACTTATGTTTAATATTCTGCCAGATTACATTAAGTCTTCCAATTCATTAGCTAAATTTAAAAATAATGTTAAGAAATTTATGTTGACAGAGGATTGGCATACAATTTTTTCATCCTTGTCCTTTTTTAAATAATAAGATTTTTTTTAAATAATAAGATTTTTTTTAAATAATAATTTTTTTTTTAAATAATAAGATATTTTAGTTCCATTTGCACAAATCGAAGTATCACCCCCCTAGTTCTTTTGAACTTACTTTGCTTTTAGCAGATATAAATATTGTTACAAATCATTCTCAAATTACCCATTAAATAATAAATAGTAATTAGTATGTAATATTAGTGTTTTATAAGTAGTGTATTTATATTGTGTTTTGTATGTAAAATGCATCCTCAAATTATAATTGTTAACCTCAATACAGGCATTAGTCCTAGTGAGGTTAATTTATGTAAAAAAAACAACAACAAAATGTATGGTGAGAATATAAATAAATAAAAATAAAAATAATATTTAAAAAAATATAAAATACTTTTATTTTATAATTTTTTTTTTGCCCGGGGTTCTTCAGTTCCACATTACATATAGATACCCACTAATCTCAAAATTAGAATTGCATGAATGGCAGTGAATGCCTATTATTATTATAGGTTTGCAATTTTGTGTTAACATAATGAAGAATAACGATATTGAAAAAAAATATAAACCACACTTTAGTAATATTGCTCACATTTATTTAATACTAGCTTTTACCCATGGCTTCGCTCGCATAGTATTATATTATTGACAATATTAATTAATTACTGGCATAATTATTGTCATAATTGTTTTTATTCTTGCTATTTTGTCTAATAGAAAATAATTATTGTTTAATTGAAAATTTCAAAATTTGATAATGACATTTCGCAAATAAAAAATCTATTTTAGGAAATATTTAAATTATATATATAGAAATTTATTTTAAGTACCTACTCCCTTTATTAGTATTTTATTCATATTTGAATCCAGAGTAACCTAAAAAAATAACAAAATGGCAGTCCATGTTAAAGCAACGCTATGCTTTTCGTTCGGACAATAAATTTTTTTAGAGATAGGTAGATATTAACTACGACGCCAGAAAAGCACTCTTTTTATGCACAACAAAGCACTCTTTTTTAAGCCTAAAATAAAAAAAAAAAAAAACATTGTTTCCAAGGTAACAATTTGTTTGACGTTTACAATAACTCGATTTTGTTAGGGACAGAAAACGTATGATACATAATTTCATTACGCCACGGCTTATTCATAACGCCAGAGCTAACCAATATATATAGCCTATTTTTCTCGCAAATAATGTAGCTTTCTATTAGTGAAATAATTTTTAAAATCCATTCTGTATTTTTTAAGTAAAAGAGTAACAAGCATCCATACAAACTTTCACTTTTATAATATCTACAAGATTAGCTTAAGTACCTAGCATTGATCGGGCTTTAGATCATGGCGGATTACTTTCCATTTACGGACACATTCTAACTGTAGTGCGGATTGGAGCGGAGCACCGCTTGAAAGATTCGAGCCAGCCGTAGGAGTGGCAGCTTGCCACACCAAACTATATATTGAAAGGATCGGAAGAGACTTGTTGAGGTGACTCCAGCAGAACTCCCTCGGAACATCGCCTTGCACGTAGGGACACGATATTGAATAGAAAGTATCGATACTGTAATTATGAGTAGTATCGGAAAAAAAGTATCGTAGGGCCTGATTTATAGCTAGCTCTGACCGGTCTAACTACGTATCAACCCACCCCCCCAGGATCAGAATTAACGATTTTAAGGTTTTGAAACAAATCTTGCATTTTACTTTGTTGTTGTTAATCCTAACAAAATATTGCCAAAGTTCACTCTTACTAGGCGGCATTCCTCTAATTATGAATCAAATATACAGTATATACACACCACAGAATAATAGTGTAACACTTGAATAAATCAAATATGGTCAAGCGGCAAGCTCAATAAACAATCAATCGCAGTCCGCATTAATGTGGTCGCCAAATAAATAACTATGAATCAAAGCGCGAAATAAACACAAGTCACAGATTAGAAAGAATTTGAATATTATGTCCGTTACTTACTGTCCTAATTCTACAGCACCATCTATTCGTTCCATGACACACTAGATTGCTTGTGCTTGCAAGGAATGTTTTAGAAGGTTTGCTATGATTGAACTAAATGGCGTTGCCATAAACATGAGTCGCTTAGCCAAATTTTTAATAGACCTTTTTAATCTGAATAGACCTTTTTACATGGGAGCGCGAATTGCGCGCCACGTTATGAACAATTTTGCAAAGTCCAAATATGGCAAAGTAAGGTTCGCGTGTTTTCATAGTCAAATATTTTTTTTGCCATATTTAGTTCAGACATTTTAAAAAATGTTTCATCATTTACTTACCCCAGTAAACAGCGGCTTTGTGTTTCGCGTCGCCATGTATCTCGATGTGATAGTATGTGTTATCATATTATGTAAAAATAAACTTAAAATAAAGTAAAATAATGCTTACCTATGGAATGTAATACGACAATTGGGTTTATTATCTTTTTCACTTCTGTTTCAAGTCACCATTTTCGCCGTGTTATTTCGTAAAATGTACCGATGAGAGCTCGACGATGGTCCCCACAAGAATGATGACGTCACATTTTCTAGACTCACGCGAAGCTACACCCGAGCCCAGCCGGTTCCAATGTAATGGTTCCAATGAGAGGGGGAAATAATACGCTTTTATCACTTAGGGCAGGTCTAGTAATATTCATGTCTATGGTCAACGGAAGCATTCTTCCTAATAGGACCTCCATTGATATGCTTGGTGTAACTCTAAGTGACCAGCTCAGGTGTGGGGGCTCCATCGAAACCAGAGATAAGTTAGCCTCTCAGAAACTGGGCGTACTGTACAGGGCCCGCAGATACTTTAATAGTACACAACTGCTAACCCTGACCAAATCGCAAGTGCGCCCCACGGTTGAATTTGGTAGCCACCTCTGGTCTGGAGCTCCAAAATACATAATAAAAAAACCCCTTGACTCTGTGCAGAAACGGGCGGTCCGTTTGATAGATTCTCCCATCTTAACAGATGGATTGCAATCTTTAGAGCACAGGCGTCAGGTGGGAATGCTGTCCTTGTTCTACCGGTATTACAATGGAAGATGCTCCGAGGAACTAGTTTCATTGATCCCCTCGGCACCAGTGCATAGTCCAACATTTCGTACACGGTTGACATTAGTCACATGAGAATGGGTCGTTTTTATGACTCGTTCTTGAGTTCAACAGCTCGGCTGTGGGACGATTTACCGGCCTCTGTGTTTCCTCCCTTCTACAACATGGGTCTCTTCAAGACCCATGTTCACTCCTTCCTTTCCTCAAAAAGACCCTCCACACAGCATCCTCAAAGATGACATAGGCCCTGAGGAAAATTATTTTCCTCAGGGCCTTCTGTGTGGAGTTAATTTTAAAAAAAGAGAACACAAGGCAGGTTTTAACTTAAGATTGATTCTGCGTAAGAGTCCCAAAATAATAGTGTAAATTCTGAGAAAATTGACTGTTCCGTGTGTAACTATTATTTAGGTGACGCAGAAATTGGACGGCACGCAATCTTAAGCTAAAACCTTTCTTGTGCTCTGAACTCAGTATATTTTTTTCCTCAGGGCCTCCTGTGTGGAGTTAATGTAAAAAAAATAAACATGATTTCTATTGTTAGAATACTCGTCACATTTGATTATAAAAATCGGCATGAAATGACGTGGTAATAAAAAATTAGAATTTCAATGTACCCCCCTCCCCCCCCCCCCAGCCCGCTTCAAAATCTGCAGTTGAAGTACTTAAATAAGGGGGTGGTGAAATGCTAACGGATAGATCGCACAGGGTCTCATCAGTAAACGGTAGATCTTGGCCACCCTTGCTATAGATGTATGTAATTGTCTCTTTTTAGTGTCGCTGTTTTTAGTTTCGTCGAGTTTCAAATCGCAACGGTGCTAAAGAAGTTTTCACTTCAAAAAATTGTAAAAAATAAAATAAAAGCTACGCCAACTCTTTTTCATGGATAAAAGTGCTCACGAACCAAAGTTAATTTCATATCTAAAAGGACCCTTACACAATGTTACGAAATCATAAATGTTGTTACGAAATATGTAACATGTTGTGTTGTTATTCCAGGTAGCATTTATATGGACACAGTTCCAATCAAGTCAGAACCAGGACCCAGAGAAGAAGATGGAGAGGTAATTTCTTTTCCCGAAATATACATTGACCTGAAGGATGTTAAAAAGGAATGCCTAGAGTACTCTGAAAGTATTTCCCAGACAACAGGTAAAATCGATTTCTATTAGTTTGAATTTATTTTAATTTTATATTTTCATTTGAGATACCTACATACTTATCGAGCTTTATCCGCCATCTTTTTCAGACGAAATAATGGACATGAAAGCGCAACCTGGAGAAAAACTTCACAAGTTTTCCCATACTGGAGAAAAACCTTTTTCGTGTTCTGTCTGTAACTTTTCATTTTCTCGAAAGGAAACTTTAAAACGTCACATGTTTACCCATGTTGTGGTAAAACCTTATATTTGTTCCTACTGCAGCTATTCATGTTCTCGAAAGGGTATTTTAAAACTTCACAAGTTGACCCATACCCATACTGGAGAAAAACCATTTTCATGTTCCAACTGCAGTTATTCATGTTTCCAAAAGGGATATTTAAAACAACACATGATTACCCATTCCGGTGAAAAACGTTATGCTTGTTCCTACTGCAGCTATTCATGTTCTCGAAGGGGAGATTTAAAACAACACATGATTACCCATACCGGGGAAAAACCTTATGCTTGTTCCTCCTGCAGCCATTCAAGTTCTCGAAGGGGAGATTTAAAACAACACATGTTTACCCATACCGGGGCAAAACCTTATGCTTGTTCCTCCTGCAGTTATTCAAGTTCTCGAAGGGGAGATTTAAAACAACACATGTTTACCCATACCGGGACAAAACCTTATACCTGTTCCTACTGCAGCTATACATTTTCTCAAAAGGCATCTTTAAAAACCCACATTTTTACCCACACTGGAGAAAAACCTTTTTCATGTTCGGAGTGTATCTGTACATTTTCCCAAAGGGGATCTTTAAAAAATCATATGGTTACCCATACCGAGGCAAAATCTTATGCTTGTTCCTCTTGTAGCTATTCATGTTCTCGAAAGGAAACTTTAAAACGTCACATGCTTACCCATACCGGGACAAAACCTTATGCCTGTTCCTACTGCAGCTATACATGTTCTCAAAATGGATCTTTAAAAAGTCACATATTCACCCATACTAGAGAAAAACCCTTTTCATGTTCATACTGCAGCTATTCGTGTTCTCGAAAGGGATCTTTAAAAAGTCACACATTATTTGCCCATACTAAAGAAAAACCTTTTTCATGTCCCTACTGCAGCTATTCATTTTCTCAAAAGGGAAATTTAAATAGTCACATGTTAACCCATACTAAAGAAAAACCTTTTACATGTTCCTACTGCAACTATTCATTTTCTCAAAAGAGATATTTAAAACGTCACATGCGTACCCATATTTAAGAAAAAAAAATTCATGTTCCAACTGTAACTGTTCATTTTTCCAGAAGGAACAGTTGAAATGTCACATGATTACCCACTCCGGAGAAAAACGTCATGCTTTTTCCTATTGCAGCTATTCATCTTATTGCAAGGGATCTTTAAAACTTCCCAAGTTAATCCAAACTAAATAAATACCTTTTTGATGATCTGACTGTGCCTATTCGTTTTCTGAAAAGGGAGTTGTAAAACACTTTTATCAATAATAATATTATTTTCAATCGTTGTTTGCTATTTATTATAATCTATCAAACCTAAAGCCTTGTGAAGTGTCGATACTCCCACAATCCAGGGGACCAGAAGCAGAGAGAGACGCAACACCGTGACGAATCTTGCACCGATTAACATTACATTATTTTTTTTATTATTTACTCAATTAATTGTTTTGTGTTTAATAAATCGCAAGTGAGTACCAGACACATTTTATTATAACAGAACCCTACCTTTTCAGGCAGTTTAACACTAGAAAGACCGGGTACTTCTCCATACCTATAAAGACCACGACCGTCATTTTGACGGCTGATCACTTTTTGCCAATTGGTAGGCGAATATGGGCACCGCCGCCCCGGGAACCAAATATCGGATTACCAACACCTCTGATAGAGGACACTCCAAGTGGTTCGCGCTATTTTTGGTGACTTAGCGGGGTGCCCGGGTTCATTGGGTGAGGTTTGTCTGATCTAGGTGGTGAATACATTTACCCACCTACTGAGTAGCCGACCGGGTCGGGAGACACTTGTTGAGGGAGGGAGGAATGCTGTGTGCAGGGTACCTATAGATAAAGGAAGAAGTATAAGTGATGGGAATTAAATGAGGTGTGAGGAGTGGGTAGGAATCTGGGTGTCAGTGTGGTGACAGACGTAAGAATATATTCCTATCGCTGCGGTGCAAGGCAATGTTCCGAGAGTCCTGCTGGCGAGGTCAAACGATCTCTCTCAACCAGTCACTCCCGATATGGCCTGCCACGCAGTCGTTTGGTAGACGCATCCACCACCAAGATCCGAACACACCTTCCCCGTTCAAATATGGGTAATACCGCCCCGGGAACCATTTATTAGATAATCAACACCTCTGCCATAGGTCACCAAAATTGCTTCACTACGTTTGGTGACTTAGTAGGGGTGCCCGGGTTCATGGTATGAGGTTTGTCCGGGTCTTGGCGGCAGATAATAATAATATTTGGCTAATTTATATTGTGCGATTTTTGGTAAAAATCACCTCAAGGACGCTGTACAAATAAATATGCGTCTGCCCATCAGCTGCATGGCAGGCCGGATCGGAAAAGATTAGTTGAGGGAGTCCCTTTGACTTCTCCAGCCGTGCTCTCTCAGATCATCGCGGATGGATGGATTCATACGTCCGTCACACCTGGACACACTGAACCCCAGATACCTACCCACCCCTAATATACCTTTCCTTCCCGGAACTTCCTCTCCTTCCTTTCCTAAAAATACTCCCTACACAGCATCCCCAAAGATGACATAAGCCCTGAAGGGAATTATTTTTCTCAGAGCCTCCTGTTAGCTAATGTAAAAAAAATACCTAACCCCATGAACCTGGGCACCCCTGCTAAGTCACCAAACTTAGCGAACCTCTTAGGGGGGCCTATGGCGGAAGTATTGGTTATTCAATAAAATGATTCTGTCAGTTCTTCAGGAGCTAACCCAGCTGAACCAACTCTGGTATATGTATCTATGTATACCCTGTCTTTGGTTCTCCGACGAGCCATAAAATAAATTTGGGCCAGAGACATATTTTTTTATGTTATTTTTATAAATTATATCATACGCCATAGCGAAAGAAAGAGAGAGGCATATTAGTACTATCGTGGTACTATCATAAACGAGGAGGAATGGGCATGTTGTAAACTTGGGTAAAGAAGGTTGTAAACAAACTCAGCATTATGGCCCAAACCGTCACATTGACGGCGGCGGTCTTTGTAGGTATAAGTCAATATATCTCAAAAACTAAATAAGACCCGTACCTGTTTTTTTAACCATAGTTGTAAAATCATAAATCATGAAATGTGAAAAAAAATCACACCAATACAATAATTATTAAGCATTATATCGTCACATTTCTTCGGCCAGCCGTCAAAATGAAGGCTACGGTCTTTCTAGTGTTAAAGTTTTATATTATGAGAGTTAGAAATAACTCCTACAGCCCCTTGGAACAATAGATAAAATTATTTACACACAGAAAAGTTCTGATGTTCGAAAATGTTCCTAATCACAGCATAATTATTTATTTTATAAAATATTTTCCAATCGATTTTACTAAACAAAACATTTAAGAATGCTAAATGTATAGTGGAAGGTTTTTGCACAAAAAACTCACAACTTCTTAAATCAGATCCCTTTGAACAATATATTTGATATTTACCTTATGTGAAAAATTTTATCTAGCTGAAGCGCAGATGAATTTCCACATAGGGGTATAATCTAACTGCAATGCGAATTATTTTTATAACTGCAGGGCGGATTACTTTCCATATGGGGACACAATCTAACTGCAGTGCGAACAAGTTTTCTTATAACTGCAGCGCAGATTACGTTCCATATAGGGATGCAATCTGACCGCAGCCTGGATAAATTCCATATAGGAATACAATCTAACTGCAGCGCAGATAAGGTTACATGTAGGGATACAATCAGTGCCGGATTAGTCCATAAGTAACTTAAGAAATTGGTTAGGGCATCACTCAGTCATCACATTAGTCAAAACCTAGACTTTCTTCAGAAATAAAAATCCTGTTTAATTCTAATATTCCATCAATAACACAGCTTTAGGGGTCGTCCATTAATCACGTGATGTTTTTTAGCAACTTTTTGACCCCCCCCCTGGTGATAAGTGGTGAGGTTTTAGGCTAACTCCCCCCCCCCAATATCACGTGTATTTTTTTTAGTACAAAGTTTAGAAATCGTGCGTTCAATGAAAAATAAATATACATGATATCTCATTTTACCCCCCCCCTCGTGATTTTTTTTCGACCCCACCCCCCCCCCCCCTTTCGAGACTCACGTGATTAATGGACGACCCCTTAGAAAGAGTCACGGAAATGAGAGGTCTTGGAATTATTTTGGATGAAAAACAATTAAAACTTTAATTCCATACAAGCCATTAAATTATTATATGTATCTCTAGTTAGAAGCCTAATGGAATATAACTCGGTAGTTTGGTCTCCATCTTACAAAATTCACATTAATAACATTGAGTGCATACAAACAAAATTTCTGCGTCTTACAAATTTTATATTAAATATCCTACTAGAAGACTTAAAATATAATTTATTATTAAATATTCTAAAAATACAAACACTAGAAGAAAGACATAAAATAAGGAACATAACATTTTTATTAAAAATACTTAACTCTGTGTTCGACTGTTGTGAACTCCTGCAACTCATAAACTTACGAATACCGACAGTAACTACATGACAAAATACACTATTCTACTGTAGCATTCATAAGTGAAACTACATTGCCCACTCTCCGATGCAATGATTTCACACTATGGTAAATCAGTACTTAGGTGATGTTGACATATTTGACATAAACTTGGCAAATTTTGTGGATCTTGTAAAAAAAGCATGCGGACCAGTTGATATTCCAGTTGAGGTGTTGAAGCTCTTTAATAATGAAAATGTTGACTACCTGCTGAGGTTATTTAACTCTATACATGACACAGGGAATATACCCCAAGATTGGCTAAAATCCACCTTCGTGACATTACCTAAAAAACAATACCCTAAGAAGTGAAGTGAATATCGATTAATAAGCCTGATGAGTCATGTCCTTAAATTATTCCTTAAAATAATACATGCCAGGATACGCAATAAGACTTCGATAACACTCAGTTCAGTTTTGATGACACTCAGTTTGGCTTCAGAAATGCGTTTGGTACGCGTGAAGCATTATTTTCTGTCGACGTACTATTGCAAAAGTGTCGTGACCAAAGAAAGGAAGTCTTTGTCTGTTTTATTGACTACGAAAAGGCATTTGACAGCGTAAAACATGCTAATCTAATGAAAATGCTTGCGGATTGTAACGTTGACACCAAAGACCAGAATTTCATTAAAAACCTGTATTGGTTCCAAACAGCAGAAATAAGACATGGGAATGAGAGATCTAATGCAATCGCCATTCAGCGTGGAGTACGACAAGGCTGTATCCTGTCGCCACTATTATTTAATCTCTATTCCAACTATGTCTTCAAAAGAGCCCTAAGTAATACCGAGAAGGGTATCAAGATCAACGGAGTTGTCATTAATAACATAAGATATGCAGATGATACTGTATTACTAGCTGACAGTATCAGTGACCTCCAAGACCTATTAGATCTTGTTAATAATACTGGTGAGCAACTGGGCCTAACAATCAACGTCAATAAAACTAAATGGATGACTTTTGGACGACTAGATCACTCTGGATCAATGATACAGTTAAATGGTTGTAATGTCGAAAAGATGGAGAGATTTAGATACCTCGGCAGTATTCTCACGGAGAGAGAGAGAAAAAAGGCACAAGGTGATTTTTTCTTAACCTCCTCAGACCCAGGGAAAAAATTGTTTAAAATTTTTTTTTTTTTTTATGAATTTGCATTTCAAAAAAATAACAGAAATGTAATAAATTAAAAAAAAAAAATCCTATGCATAGTTTTTCCAAAATCGTATGTCTCCTGTAGGAGACGCGGGGTCTCTAGCTAGTAAAAAAATAAATAACTTTATGTTTATTAATACTAGTTTAAATGTAATAAAACAACTTTACTACGAATTTACAAAACGTTTTATTGAAACTAAGAGAAACATTACAAGTATGTTTTATTTAAGAAAAAAAATATATATATATTTATATATATACATGTATAAAAAATATAATTAGTTATTCTAGTAAGTACCTACCTACCTAAGCAAAATAACTTAAAACATTTAATATAATATTATTTATAGTTCGTGGTAACTATTTTTTTTATCCTGCAAACATAAGAAAACTTTACATGTTGAACACTAACCATTCTAGTGTTCAACATGTTCACTAGACGTCGCTTCCCTGGCTGCATTAGAACTACAGCCAGGGAAGCGACAACGATTTTTGATTGGTGGATTGATTTGTTTGTATTTGCAAGTCAAAAAACATATTGTGGGGAATGTACTCTCTCATCATCACTGAGGTCACATTCAGAAATATTTTCAACCACTTCCAAGTTGACAAAATTAATAAATACATCAGAATCTGGAAATAGAAAACATCACATTATGAATTAGCATACGAAAATATGTTTAAAAACGTATTAGGTATCTGAATTTTTTTCTCAATTAACTTGTAGAAGTTATAAAATATTTATTTCACAATTTGGGAGGGGGGAATGGATACCGCCGTCCCGGGAACCTTTATTGGACAACCAACCACTCCTGCCATAGGTCACTTCAAGTGTTTCGCTACGTTTAATGATTTAGCAGGGGTGCCTGGGTTCAAAGGGTGGGGTTTGTCTAGGTTTTGGAGGCTGATGACCAAGACACACTGAGCCCCGGATTCCTACCCACCCCTTAAATCCCTTTCCTTCCCAGAACTCTCCTCTCCTTCCTTTTTAAAAAAAAAACCCTACACAGCATCCCCAAAGATGACATATGCCCTGAGGGAAATTATTTTCTTCGGGGCCTCCTGTGTGGAGCTCATGTAAAAAAAATCATTATAATTTTTTTAAAAAAGCATGAATAATCCCAAATATATCTACATGGTTAAAGTCTGAAAATTTTTGACACTAAGACCCGATGTCTCCTCCAGGAGACATACAACTTTGGCCATTTTTCACAGACATGATTGACAAAACATTGAAAATCTATCAATTCGGTGTTATAAAATATACATAAAAGAACACCAAAAATTACACATAGTAAGAGTTGAGCTAAAAATATAGTTAATATTACAAACTTACCAATTTCTGAACCAGCAAAACTTCCTTTCCTCAGACCTGCTATTTTCAAACTACCATAAAACCGTTGTGTAAACATTTATTCGGAAAATAAATCATTTAAAACATATTACAGACATTTATGAGCAACACTAGAAACTCGAAACTAATTAGCAATTGATATAAACCTTGGAATTACATCATTTTTAAGGACCTTTTTTATGTCGCCCACAGGAGACGCTGGGTCTGAGGAGGATATCCCTTTCAATTCTTCGACAGTTTGTTACGAAGTTATTCCAAATTATTTGTATCGAGTCGAATCGAAAGTTATAAGTTGTTTACCGATATTCGCTTGAATAACGATACTGCGCGCTCCCCGCCACTTGTGCAGCTCTTTATTATTGGAAAAATATTACGCCAGATTTATATTTTATCGTAAATTTGTTTACCTATGCACTTATGCGCGTATACAAAAAATGCATGAGAGCAGCATCCAATATCAAATTATTATTTAATATAATACTAGCGCACATCCGAGAAAAATAAAACACAAAATTATGTAGGGCCGTTCCTCATCCAGAACATATTTATATATGTGAGAGACGACATGTCTGTTCTTGTCTTAGTGGTTTAATTTGACTTCCTTTTCCTTGTTTTGGCGTCATCAATTCGTTCCCTGATTGGTTGTTTGTTCTGTCACTGCAGTTGGCGTCTTGCGCATTTCTCTTTGTTGTCAATTGACATCGAAATTCTTTCGAATGTGGTAGCTATCTCGCGCTTTATCGAAGTTTTATTCAATATAAAAGTGCTCGAGATAACAGAAAGCGTATAAAAGTGCTTCCTTTGGTGTAAAAAATAATTAAGTGTATATTTTACGTAAATTTTACCGATCGACATTGCATATTTAGTGAAAACGCAGAACGCATTATTGTTGTTGACGCCAACGGTTATTTCGCGCAATGTCGAATATAGAATCGATGAAATCGATTCAAAAACGTCGTTGTGAGGAAACAAACTCATCAGACTCTTCTTCTTCGAGTTCAAATTGTTCTCGACCTAAAAACAGAAGGCACAAAAAGAGGTCGCAGAAAAAGATGCTAAAGAAATTGTCGCGGCAGTTGAGCGAATTGCAGAGCTTTGTTTTCAGGCGAGACGCCGCCGGTAATTCCGACGCGAGCGAATTTGAGGGCCCAGAAAATTTAGAGACCCAAATTGAGCCTACTTGTGGCACATCCGCTGCTCCGGTTTTCCATATGCCGGATCCCACTGTGTCGTTGAAGGAACCACAAATGAATGCGCCGACGGACACGATGCTGAAGACGGTGGAGCGCTTGCAGAACTTTAATTCTCCCGGTTGGTCTGATGTTCGCTACGCAAAAACATTGAAAGAGTACGTTGCAGACCCGGGGTTCAAGGAATTAGAGGTGAATTACGAACTCAATTCCTTCACACCCGCATGTGCCCAACTCACGGGAATGGAGAGAGCCTTCGCAGCAATTTCCCATGTGGCGCTTCAGCAAAGGCAGGTTATCCAGGACTCTATACAGAGCGTCTTAACCTGGAGCTGTCAGCCTGATGCTGAACTCTCGCCGGAGACCTTACGAGAGAAATTTCAGGAGGTTTTTGGGGGAAGTATTTCGAAGAACGACGCCATTCTTCAAATAGCTTGTGGGAAGCGGGCTGAGGTTATCGAACATCGGCGCGATCGCATCCTGGAGATGTGTAAGACTCCAGTTGATAGATCAGCTCTGTCGAAGATCCCTCCAACCGTAACTCACTTGTTTAACGAAGATAAGCTCATCTCCCAGTTGCAGAGACTTGGTGGGGCGAGCAAAGTCTTCAGGGCTCCTTTTTCGCAAGCAGGGAGGAGCGAAATTTTGTCAAGGCCAAAAAGCGGAACACGGGCAGTCATGCCAACTCAGTGTGCTCCCGCAGGGAATCTGGGTTCCACCCAATTTCCATCCCAATACCGGCGGGCAGACCCCGGTCATCATTCTGGCCCTTCCTCCTCTGCCAGCAGAGGACGGAAATTTCGGAGGCCGACGGGGCGAGGGCAGACCTCGCACCGCCGCCCCCGAAATAATTGACAACCAGCCCGGGCGATTTCAGGGAGGGCAATTGCGAAGTTTTTTAGAAAGATGGCGTACCGCAGAAGCCCCCGATTTCGCCCTAAAAATCCTCAATGGCTACCGGATCCCATTTTGGTTGAGACCACCATTGACCAGACCCACTCAGGTGAGACAGCACAATTTCTCAACAAGGCACACACCCGATATGGACGTGCAAATAAAGGAGTTGCTGGAGATGGGAGTACTGGAACCAGCACCCATGAACCGGGGCTTTCTCTCCCAGATGTTTCTGGTGCAGAAGAACGACGGGACCCATCGTCCTGTCATCAATCTAAAAGCCCTGAACGATTTTGTGCGGGGGAAAAAGTTTTCCCTAATCTCCCACTTCAAAGTGCCCGATTTCTTGCAACCCGGAGACTATATGACAAAAATAGATCTGGCACATGCCTATTTTCATATACCGGTTGCAAAGACCCATCGCCGTTTTCTGCGTGTCGTGTACAGAGGTCAATGTCTGCAGATGACTTGTTTGCCCCAGGGTTTGAGCAGTTCCCCTCAAATTTTTGCGGCAATAACCAATTGAATCGCAGAGATCCTTCGAAAAAAGGGCATACGAGTCATCGTTTATTTGGACGATTTTCTCCTGGCTCATCAAAACCGAGAAACTCTCCGACTGCAGACACTGATAGCATTGGATTTCCTACAGTCCCTCGGTTGGACCATCAACTTAAAGAAATGTGTTCACCTACCGACACAGGCGATAGAATATCTGGGAGTGTCATGGAACACTTGCCTCAATCGGAAGATGCTAACTGGGAACAAGTGCCGCACAATATGGAAGTCATTGCAAAACCTTATGACAAGGAAGAGATGGTCCCTAAGGGATGCGCAGAGCATTCTAGGGCAGCTGAACTTCGCAGCGTTTGTGGTTCCCAGGGGTCGCTTGCACTGCAGGCAGATGCAGCTCCAGTCAATTGCCATGGCCAAGCTCCCACCCCGGAAGAAGGTACCTGTAAACCTTGCAGTACTGAACGATTTAGAGTGGTGGAGGCACAATGTGAGTACACATTCCCTTATTCATTTTCCCAAAGCATGCCACTTCATTGCGACAGACGCAGCAGACAGCGGTTGGGGGGCACAGGTGGACGACACTCCACTCTCAGGCTGTTGGACACAACAACAAACCAAATGGCACAGCAACCTAAAAGAAATGTTTGCTATTCTCCATGCATGCAAGTGTCGGAAAGCCAGTTTGAGCAATTCTACTTGTCTCATTCAATCGGACAACAGAACAGTATTGGCATATCTACGCAACGAAGGAGGTACGAAATCAGTGAGCCTCCTTCAGCTGACGTATCAGATTCTGAAAGTAGTGGATGCGCACAATATAAGGATGGAAGTGTATTACCTACCGGGACGATACAACGGACTCGCCGATCATCTTTCCCGAGGGACCTTGTTACCCGAATGGCACCTTCTACCTCCAGCGATCGAACAGATATTCCGCTCATGGGGCAGACCCATGGTGGACTTATTTGCGTCCAAAACCGCTCATGTTGTAAAGAGTTATGTATCCATAGACCCCACAGACAAGGCAGCCCTATATCACAATGCTTTCAGCAGGATCTGGTGCTTCCCACTGGCATGGGTGTTTCCACCGCCCTGTTTGATACCCAGAGTCCTGGAACATCTAAACAAGTGTGTCGGTATTTACCTATTGGTAGTACCGAGGTGGCCCAAGGTGTTTTGGTTGCCAGATCTTCAGTCGAGAGCGCTAGCTCCACCTCGGCAAATAACCAACCTTCTATACAACCTGGTGGACACGTCAACAGGTCTTCATCCTCCTCAGATCCAAAAACTGGAGATGGAAGTATGGAAGATTGGGGCTGGAGAGGAGCGCTAAATGGATGGACGGAACATGAAAGAGGTCTCCTCAATGCCGGATGGCGAACTTCAACAATCTCTGCATATAAGCTAGCGTGGAAAAGGTGGGGTCAATGGTGTGTCAAAAATAAGGTTGATATAACTAATCCATCAGGTTCCCAATTGGCAAGATTTTTAGCCAATTTAAAACTTAACGAAGGCTTGGCTCCTAGTACTATTGCACTTCATAAATCAGCCATTTCAACATTAACTAACCCAGAGTGTGAATCGCTAAGCAACCATATCTTGGTGAAACAAGTAATGAAGGGTATAGTTAATACTACCAGAAAGAAGAAAGTGTTGCCTATCTGGGACCCGAGACAAGTTAGTTTCTGGTTAAAAGAAAACCTTCCAGAAACAGTTACTCTGTTTGAGGCCTCTCGAAGATGCGCTGTCATTCTTTTGCTTGCATCGGGACGAAGAGTGCACGATCTTACTCTGTTACGATATACACCAGACAGTTTTGTGGATAATGGGGACCATATTATACTTTGGCCAGCTTTTGGATCTAAAACTGATTCCGCAACTCACCAGCAGTCAGGATGGAAGCTTAATGCTTCCTCAGATCAAGCTACGGATCCGGTATATTGGCTCCGTAAAGTATGCTCTTTATCTAATGTAAGAAGACAAGAAGCAAATTCCATACCGGATTTATTTATTTCAACAACGGGCTTGCCAAAACCTGCCACAAGAACAATAATTGGAGGATGGGTAAAAACAGTTCTAAGAAGTGCTGGCATCGACAGATCAGCAGGAAGTACAAGGTCTGCTGTAGCGTCATTGAGCTGGTTAGAAAATTGCCCCATTGAAAAGATCCTCGAAAGAGGAAATTGGAAGAGTGAGAACACATTTGCGAGACATTACAGAAAAGAGGTATGTGAAGGAGGTAACTCCCTAACATTGCTATCCCTCACAAATCTGTTTGAACCTGTACAAGATTAATCAACAACCTCTCACAATTGACATCAGTTCTGTCACCAAGGCGATAACAAACACTTCTCACATATATAAATATGTTCTGGATGAGGAACGGCCCTACATAATGATGGAGTTTTACCTACCATTAAAACTCTTATTATGTGGCCTTCCTCATCCAGAACATATTTAATCCACTGCTTGGTGAGATTACAATTGACAACAAAGAGAAATGCGCAAGACGCCAACTGCAGTGACAGAACAAACAACCAATCAGGGAACGAATTGATGACGCCAAAACAAGGAAAAGGAAGTCAAATTAAACCACTAAGACAAGAACAGACATGTCGTCTCTCACATATATAAATATGTTCTGGATGAGGAAGGCCACATAATAAGAGTTTTAATGGTAGGTAAAACTCCATCATTATAATTACGGGATGTGAAGCTTTTATTTGTCATGGGATCATTGCCTTTCAAAAGAAGACGAAAATGACGATATATTATATTCTGCACCTATCAAACATTTGAACGAATTAAATAGTTTCAATTTACAAATTCAATTATATTGGCAGGTACCTACTTTACCACTTGTAAGATTATGTTTTATTTTTCTTTTGACACAAGTAAAATATAGTACAACTAGCTGGGTTACCCGGCTTCGCTCAGGACAATAAGATAGTGTTCTGGAATGTTGCACAATGATGTTCCCTATTCCTGATCATTCCACGACATACTCCGCCACTCCTTCCACAACTTTCTACAGCTCTATGGAACCTTCTAGAACTTTCCGGAAGACTGTTCTAGAAATTTCAAGAGGGCGAAACTTTCAGCCCTTATATCTTTAAAAGCACGCCCTTTAGGTAAAAACGGATACCCTTATTCCCTAGGGGGGATAGAGATCTACCACACCATATAACTCCCTTGATCGAACCGGGACTCGTTTCTGAGTTTTTGCGAGCTGCACGTTTTTTTGGACTTTCTTTTATAATATATGCCATATTCAAATAAATAAAATGTTACTCCTCACATGTCCTTTCCCGTGCGTTTCCCTCCAGCGTTCCACTTCCATCTTCCCCACCACCGCTCTCCCGTCCCGCCAACCCCCCTGGCACTGCATTTCTTGACTCTCCCGCCCGGCCCGTAGCCGAACCTTTTCCTAATACTAACAATTTTAAACTCTTGATATCTTTCTAATTAAATATCCGAATTGAAAAATTCAAAAAGTTAAATAAAGGTATTGAAGCTGTCTTGAATATGAAGTAATTTATTTTGATAAGGATTAAAACCAAGATACAAATAAAGAGCCTTTTCAAGCCGTTACATTTAAATTAAATTTTTAAAATAAAAGAATACTTATTGTGGCATAACCATAATAGTTAGACATATGCTGTCGCGACCTTTTTTGTAAATAATGATGTGTTCTATAAAGTCGTAGTACATTATTTTATTCTATCATCAATAGTTTTCGCAGCACACGCGATTTAAATAATATTTTAGGTAATTTTTTTACACCCTGGGTTACATTATTGAAGTTTTAGTAAGGATCCCTAATTTTTTTGAAAATATAATATAGCCTATGTCACCCGGGGATAGTGTAGCTTCCCAACAGTGAAAGAATTTTTCAAATCGGTTCAGTAGTTTCGGAGCCTATTCGATGCAAACAAACACACAAACAAACAAACAAACAAATCTTTCCTCTTTATATAGTGTGTTAGATCCAATAATGTTGGCCTCACTGGGTGGCTTACTTCTGCTGAGGCCCCCATTACACAAAGGTACTTTACCGCATTTCTGAACAATAAGTTCCAATTTAAGAAAAGACCATTAAATTTGGGTTCAAAACATTATTTATTCAGATAAAGATAATAATATATTTATTTGTATTTGATAAAATGACTCGGCTATTTTAACAGTCCTGCTGATTAGTCAAAGACATCTCCGAAAAATCGAATTTTGAGTTGATTAAGTAGTTATGTATAAAAGTGTATCGTCTATCTGTGCAATACTAGGATTACTCATATATATATATAGATTAGGTGCAGAATTGAAGCAGCAAGAACTGCGTTCATAAAAATGAAATCCCTCTTTTGCAATGACAATATCAGCTTAAAACTAAGGCAGAGAATGCTAAAATGTTATGTGTGGTCGGTCTTGCTGTATGGTTGTGAAACATGGACCTTGAAAATAAATACCATGAACAGGTTAGAGGCTTTCGAAATGTGGCTTCACTGGAGAATGCTCAAGGTCCCATGGACCGACATGATCACCAACACAAAAATTCTCAGGCGGGCTAGAGCAGATAGAGAACTGCTTACATTAATTAAAATCAATAAAATTTCATATCTGGGTCATATAATTCGAGGGGAGAAATATCACTTGCTCCATTTAATATTGAAAGGCAAGATAGAGGGTCGCCGAGGGCCTGGTAGGAGACAAATGTCTTGGCTGCGAAATATACGAGAGTGGACCGGCATTAGAAGTGTGGAGGAGCTATTCCGGGCAGCGCAAGACAGAGAGACCTTTTCAAGAGTGATCGCCAACGTGGAGGGGATCTGATAAGGCACACAAAGAAGAATTTTTTTATTCGGATCGAACCACTATAAAAATTAAATGTTCTATAAATAATATATTCTTAAGTTCTTTGGTAGTTTTAATAACTAATAATTCGCATTCTAAAAATAATGTACTCTTACTTTATTTAATGGTTTTCTCTTGTATCAGCGTAATCATTGTAAAAATTGCTAATCTCACTTTTAAATATACTTACCATACCTTATTCGGTCCAAACTCAAGCATTTTTATTATTCTTTAAGGAAAAAGAAGATAATTCTGTAAATATTGTTCGTATATTTATTATAAGCAATAATTATCAGCCTGAGACACTCATCTACATTGAAAAAATCTTCCGAGAACAGATACATGCCGCCAACGGGACTTGAACCCGTGTCCTTATGATTGCCGGTCAGTTGCTCTACCACTGAGCTATGTCGGCTTATCTTAAATAACAATATTATAATAAATAAAGCCTATAATCCTACTCCTGATACTCTGCTTTGTCTCATTGTCTCCAACTTTAGTTTTGTGAAGGTTTCAGTTGTACCACGTGTGAACGGCACACATGATTTTTATTTATTTATTTATTTATGCATCTATATAAAAAAAGTTTACATTTTTTTTTGGCCTTGGCTGTCTCACTAGGAAACCTGTGTCGAGACAGACTAGTTTACAAATATTTTTTAAATATAAAATAAAATACGTTTTTCAATAAAGTAAAAATATTTGACAAAAAATTACAGGTTGGTAGGTAGTGGTAACAATAATGGGATAAGAGGATTATATTTGGGTGAGGTGACTAATTATTGCACGACCTTTTTCGATGATCCATTGTTTTATCAGAATTTTGTATTTGTTAATATTATTCGATTGCCTTGTTTTGTCAGGTAGGTTATTGTATATTTTAGACGCAATGTATTTGAAATTTCTTTGACCAAATGTTGTGTCTGTTTTAGGTGTTTGTATGAGTTCTTTGGTTTTGTGCCGCATGTTTACAATATTTTGGGTATTTTCATAAAATGTATGTGTTTTATTGTTAAACAGATGAGTTAAGATTGTTTTTGTGTAGATTTGTCGAATATCTAATACATGGAATTTGTTGAATATATCTACAGTACTTGTTATTATGGGAACTTTAAGAATAACTTTCATAATTAATTTTTGTGCCTTCGATAATGAATCTATAGCGGATAGTGTTGCACCTCCCCATGCGATTATTCCATATTCAATGATTGATTGACAAAGGGAGTAATAAACAATTTTCATAGATTTGGAATCTAGTATGTTTCTAATGTTTTTGAAGAAATAAATACGTTTTCTAAGTTTATTCGTGATAAGTAGGCAATGTGTATTCTACTTAAGATATTGATCAAATGTAAGACCAAGGTATTTGATATGATCCGTTCGATCTAGGCAAGGACATTGACAGAGTGTATCGTGAATACAAGAACATTCATGTACTTTTATTTCAACATCTTGATTAGGTTGGCCAACGATATTAATACTAAAAGTAATGTATTTTGTTTTGGTAGTATTTAGTGCAAGAGAATTAATATCTAGCCATTTTTTAACAGAGTTAATTGATTTCTCAGCCATTTTGTATGCGTCTAACCAAGTGTCGGATTGAATGAGTAGCACAGTATCGTCAGCAAAACTTACAATTTTTCCATCTATCGTTAGGTTACAAAGATCGTTTATGTAAATGAGAAACAAAGTAGGGCCTAAGACGCTTCCTTGGGGAACTCCGTAGGTTATAGGGAGGGGTTGGCTGAATTTGTTTTCGATTTTGACACTTTGAGTTCGATTAGTTAAGTAACTTTGAAGAAATTCTAGGTCTTTCCCTCTTATACCAATTGTGTTTAGTTTATTAACAAGGATGTCAAGGGTGTGATGATCTCGCCTTTGGGCCTACGAAATAATTCTTTTGAAATTGAGAGATCGATTTAGAAATATATTTAATTTTGTAACATGGAATGGTTTCAGCATACGATTCTCTGTTTCCAATTCTTGGGGGTGATTTATGGGTCCGGACCACTAAATAACCACATGTGTTTGCGTGCCCCAAGTGCATGCGAGCCCCGGCAAAGGCCATTCTTCACAAAACTAAGAAGGAACCCAGAAGAACATTTAGAGGGATTTTTTTTCAGGATCGTTAACAAAACCAGAGGCGGCCGATGAATATTTGCCCATGTGGTGATTGATCTTAACGCGAGCAGATTGAATTACGAAACAATTATCTGGTGAATTTTCTATGGCAGCAGGGGAAGGAAGGGAAGCCAGATTCACGACCTGGTGCCTTTCATTCTTGGACCCAGCACCCTGGAAGCCGAGCTTGACATTCCTTTCTTTGAGCTGATTTTTGAGTTTGAGCTTAGGGTACGCCTATCGTAGAGCATATGCCCGTGACAACATATCGGGGAAGGTCCCAAGTTACGCTTGTGTATGTTATGCGAGAGGACGTATTTTTCATTCAAATCAAATACCGATGACCATCGCGATTGCAGGCTGGCGCATGTTTCTGTAACGTGCCTAGGAAAAACGTAATCAATATTTCTACTGGTTTGACGTTTCTTTGTTGGAATCCGGATAAGTTTTCTTAACTCCCTCACACTAGGAATAGGGATCATCCAGCATCAGGGTGGGAATGTACTCTGGACGAAAGCGCAGCCGGGGAAATAGAAGGAAGGGAAGCCAGATTCACGACCTGGTGCCTTTCATTCTTGGACCCAGCACCCTGGACGCCGAGCTTGACATTCCTTTCTTTGAGCTGATTTTTGAGTTTGAGCTTGGGGTACGCCTATCGTAGAGCATATGCCCGTGACAACATATCGGGGAAGGTCCCAAGTTACGCTTGTGTATGTTATGCGAGAGGACGTATTTTTCATTCAAATCAAATACCGATGACCATCGCGATTGCAGGCTGGCGCATGTTTCTGTAACGTGCCTAGGAAAAAACGTAATCATTATTTCTACTGGTTCGAGGCGGCGTGCTGGACGGAGAACGGGACTATTGAGGACATGAGTGACTGCCAAGGCGAGGGTCGGTGACATCAAAATCTTCCTTAATTAAATTCATACATCGCCAGATCAGAGGAGAGAGCGGCCCCACCGATCTCCTGACATTGCCGATTGTCTAATCAACTTCGGTTTAATGTTTATGCCGGTGCTTTAGGAGTTAATGGAACTCAAGTCATCGGCATGCTGAAGAACTTCAACATCATCATCAATCCAGAGCAGGATGTCACGTTCCAAAACCTCGTGCCACCCACACATTTCCTGAACAGTTCCTGACATCGGCTATCACGCCATTAATCGGAGCAGACCCTCATATCAAACGGTATGAGATGACCTTTCATCATCATCATCAACACAGTTATAATTTGGCGGCGTATTGTTCGTAATATTCCCATTATCACTCTATGATCCAGAAACACACATCAAACCCTTTCCCGACAGAAGGCAAAACATGTCGATTTTCATTCGTCGCTTGCGACCTTAACATTCTCTGGAGGAGTTGGAATTGGAAGCTGATTTGGCGGTCTTTGACCATCACCTTATCAGTTGGGCTATGGAGGAGTCCAATTATTTAAACAGCACATGTTCTGTCTCATGTTAAACCAAAATACCTACCCGTAGAATCAAATTAACAAAATAAAACAAGCTAGCTAACTAACAAACTGCATCTAGAACTGTGAGTGTAGAATTATTGCACTCCGTACTGCTTTGAGTGTAAAACTTTTGTTAGAATACACATAAATGTCAAATTATTTTCATGATAGCATTTTATAGAGCCGCAGAGAGTACGCGACATCGCATCGAAAGGTAGGATCTTCTCAATTCGCCGTTTGAATGTAAATTTATATACTAGATGCTAGGAGGGAAAATGCAGATTACTTCAATAAAAATAGTCGTCGATGAGCGTAGATGTATAAAAGGTGCTAGGGGAGGAAGCTGGATGAATATAGATAGATAATTAGTTATTTTTCAAGTTAGTCAGACCCAGTCATTGTTATTCGAAGCCTTGCAAATTGTAACACGCCATACCTAAAAGAACAAGGGTTTACCACAAATAAATTATTAATTAAATTGGATTAACTATACCAAACCACTAAAACAAAAAAGTACACAACGTTGTGGGGTTAATTACAAATTGATTAATTAAGAGCATCTCGTCACGTTTGCATAAAAGTATTACGTGATGGGGTTGAGAAGGCACTGCAAAAGGAATGCAGGGGAGAGTCGCGAGAACGGGCGAGCTACGAGTTTTTAAAGGCCGGGCGGGGTTGCGCCTGTAGCTGTAGCACTGTAGCAGCATTTGGAAATCAAAAAGATAGGTTTTACTTCGTAGGGGGGGGGGGTTTATCACAAGGGAGATAGTATCAAAAGCTTTCGAGAGGTCTAGGAAGATAGAAATGCATTTTTTACCCTTATCTAAATTTGAAACAAGAAAGTCTGTAACAGCAATAATAGCATCGGCAGTGCTCTTATTTGACCGAAAGCCAAATTGATTTTCGGAGAGTAGTTGCTTGCTTTCCAAAAATGTTTTCAGTTTGTTAATTATTTTTTCAACTACTTTCGAGAGTGAGTTAAGTATTTTTATGGGCCTATAATTGTTAATGTCCACTTTTAGACCACTTTTGTATATGGGTATGACGAGCCCTTGCTTTAATTGTTTAGGGAAAATTCCCTGTGGTATGCTGAGGTTAATTATGTAAGTGAGAGGTTCCAATAGTTCATGAACAAGTGTCTTGAGTAAATTTACGGTGATGCCATCCATACCGGCGGACTTTGTGTCTTTTAATGAGTTAATTGTATTCTTAATATCGTCATGTGTAACCGTTTGAAATTTAAATTGTTTAGAATGGGGTATATGCGGTTTTTCCTGTAATTTTGTATTAGAATTCGGAGAGGACATTTTGTTTGCTAATTTTTTACCGACATTAGTGAAAAAGTCATTGGCATGGTTTAGAATTTTTTCTGGATTCTTTGAGAAGTCGACAGTCAGTCCATCAATATTGAGTAGTTTTAGGTCAGTGTTTAAGTTAGGCTTAGTATGAGTAGCTTCGCGTAAAATGTTACACATTTCTTTTGGATTACCTTTGCTTTCTTCTATTTTATGTCTGTAATATAATTCCTTAGCATTCCTGATGACTTTTGTACATATGTTTCTATATCTTTTGTAAAAGTTGTTAAGTATAGTATCAGAAGGATTCAATGAAGTTTTTTTATGGAGTAAGTTTCTTTTTCTTATACAATTTATAATGGTGTGATTTATCCAGGGAGTTAGCGGTTTAAATTTGTGAGGGATTGTTTTTACTATGGAATTAGTGTTGTTATTTATTTCAGTTTGTAGTTTGTCTATGAAGTAAGTCCATGCATCTTCAGCGTTGGGTATGTGTAGTAAGTTGTGCAAATAATTACAGGAAAAGTATTTTTTTAGATTCTCATAATCAACTCGTTTTATGCAATAATTGTGTTTCATTTTTGGATTTTTTGATGGTGTGTTTAATGAAATCATAGTTGCATAGTGGTCAGTAATAGTAGATTCAAAAACAAGTGTTTTATATGGATTATTCGTTTTTATCATAATGTGGTCAACACAAGAGCTGGATTCTTTGGTGACCCTAGTCGGGTGATTTATTGTAGATATCAATCCACGGTAACTAAGTAGGTTTAAGTAATCTTGGCATTGTGGGTGTGAATTATTTGGTAAAGTGTTAATATTAATGTCTCCGACTAAAATTAAGTGTTTTTTATGCACAAGTTGTGATAATTTTTCATTTAGGCTTTGTGTAAATGGGGTTATATTGTGGTAGGAGGGAGATCTATACATTGCTAGTACGCACGTGTCACCGTACGATATTTGTAGACAATTTGCACCCGGGATTAATATTTCCAAAGTCTGAACATTTAGTACATTATTCACATATATAATAATGCCGTCATTCTGATTGTGATGGGTTTTTGTGGAGAAGTGAGTGTAATCGGGAAGGTGTTTTGGTACATATAGTTCATTAATCCAACATTCTGATAGAATAATTATATCAAATTTAACCTTTAGATTATTCAGTAAAGTGAGTATTTCTTCCCAATTTTTATTTATGGATCGAACATTATGGTGAAAAATTTTTAGGGTTTGTGTAGTCTTTCATTAGTAAATTACAAAACTTTATATCTGAAGATACGTAATTATTAATTTTATCAGAAGATACTGTTTCATTATCAAAAATCAGACTAGCCATTTTTAAGAACAATTTACAATGGAACTTTAATATTATGTCTTGGGAGCCCCGTCACAGTGGCTAAAACTGGGAGTTCGCCCTATACCCTATAGTAGTACATAGGTAAGATATATGATTTCTGACAGTTTGGAAACAATCACTGTAGAATGATTTCACAACAAGAATTTACAACAGTCAGGATCAGGTTTTGTATGGTAAGACCGATCGGTACAATGTGACAGAGCTCATCAACCTCCTAAATAATTTTACACAAGTCATCAGAATGTTTAGTGTATATGATTTTATCCGTGTCTGATTTCTTTACCAAAATTTTTTCATCTTTATACCAAACATACGAAAACTTTTTTTCCTTGTATATTTGTTTGGTTTTCCATAAGAGTTCTTTGAAATAAGGATTAAGGATAGCACTTATAAAAATCTTTTCACAGTTAAAGTATTTTAAGATATCATGGTGAATTTTTTGTCGGTTTACTAGTAGTAGGTTTCTTTTGCGAATATCCGTGAATCTGATACAAATTTTCGGGGGAGCTCCGGGTCGCCTGTCGGGAGTCCTTTTGGCTTCCAGGATATCATGGGGAAGAAGCTCTACACCTACAGCCGCTGCTAGCTTCTTGACGGTCTCAGAGGGTTGTTCACCTTCACGTAGTGGTATTCCTGCGACCTCTAATGCATCCTCCTTAGAAGTCTGTTCGAGGCTGGCCAGGCGAATTTCGAATTTTTTTATAATAAGTTTTTTTTCATTTAATTCTTTTCTTAAGTTTTCTACTTCCGATACTAAATTTGCAATAGTATTCATTTTTGTATTGAGGTCGTCATATTGGCTGCTGATAAAATCTCTAGAAGTTCGTGCATCTTTATTTTCACTGTCTATTTTTTGAAACATTTCTTTTTTCATGGTCTCAAATTTATTCTCCATCTGCTTCATGAAGATTCCAATGTTGGTCTCACTGGTGTCAGGAATTTTAAAGTGAAAACTTCTTTAGCACCGTTGTGATTTGAAACTCGGACGGAGAAGAGGACCCGAGGACCCTCAGGAAAACATAACACAAATAAGCCAATCAAGAGTTCATTATGTTAGGACGGAGTTGCTTGAATATCGTAAAGGTTAGTTACTTACTTTTATCAGATTTGGCAAATATGTCTGTTTTCATTTTGGACATTGTGTCTCTCAATGATCTAGCAAGAGATGCGTTGCGTTCCATCCTTCGCATTTCCGTAAATAGCGTAAAAAATAGCGTAACTAAAGAGACAAAAACATACATCTATAGCAGGGGTGGGGAACCTTTTTAGCGTCGCGGGCCATTTGGAGGTTCGGGCCGCACTCCGATTTCCGTCACAAGGGGGGGGGGGGTGGCGGGAGAGCCACACTCGAAACACAGAACTTACATAACTGCCTACACTCCTTAATTATAGCTACACTCAGAACATGCAAATGATTTTCCTACATTTCTGGCTGTACATAGTCTGCAGCCAGAATTTCGTAACTGCACTTTGAACACAAGAATGGTTTCCTTCAAAATGCATCACCAGAAGAAACCACAACTACAATTTTTCGTTGCATTCTGAACCCAAATGTAGTTTTAATTTGGGTTGAATTTGCATGCGGCGAATTAAAACTACACTCAGAACATGAAAATGGCTTTCCTCCAACTCTGGCAGCACAAACTATACAACTAGAATTTTATAAATGCACTTCCAAGATTAGAAATGCGTCAGCAAATGATATCACACCTAACATGTTTTTGTTGCATTCTTAACGCATTACTGGTTTTAATTACAGGGTGATTCTGTACGCGGGGAATTCAAACTACACTCAGAACGTGAAATTGCTTTCCTCCAATACTGCCAGCTCAAATGTAACTATAAATTTTTGGCGTCCGAGTCTCCTAAGGAGACAAAGCTGACCACAGTGATGGCCATTATACACATTAATATATGTACCTACCTATAATCTTACACCCACTTAACAAGCGGTGTTTTAACATTAAACTCATCAATAGCCCTGCTCATCAAACCCTGCTACCGAAGGTAGCGTAGCAAATGGCGATATGTTATGCTTACCATATCAAATGGCGCAACAACGTGTTGGTCTCGTAATAACTTATTCACAGGTAGATCTGCTTGTTACAAAATATTATGTTATAATTCCATGTGCTAGCATCCATCTTAGTCATATTACTGCAGGTGTCACAATCACTTTGTTGTTGTGATGTCCATAACCTCAATTTATTTATGTTTGTCATTATAAATAATGCTCAGAAAATACATAACGGTAGTATACAATGTGTAGGTACTGCTTTAATCAAAATCAATCAACAATAATTAATGTTTAGCTAACAAAATTATCTATGATAATATTGATAATTATCTATTCCGATTTTATCTTTGACACAAGTGTCAAAACAAGTGTCGTGTTTTTACACTATCAACTATTGAAAACTGATGTTAAAAACAATTTTCTAAAACTTATATTACAATCTTATTTATGAGGTTAAATAAGAATATAAGGTAATAATTAATAATTATTCAAATGTTTATAAATACTAAGAACTAAGTGACATTATGTTCATAATTACGGAGGTACATTAATCAAAACAACAAATAACTTTGCAGTAATAATGATAACTTTTCAGTTTAATTATAATAAAAGGTACATGTAATACAAACATTTTAAAAATATATTTGCACAATATTATTCGAGCTTTCTATAATGCCGGTACACATTCAAATTATGACTTAGTCGAAAATAAAATTACCTACACTATTAATGAGATAAGTTTTTAGATTTTCACGGCCAAAAGCATTTTCGTTGTTAGTTTTCCACTTGAACTCTGTTGTCTAATTTTAGAATAAGGATGGCGCCACTTTCGTCGGCAATTCTCACATGGACGGACCCCAGGCTAACGTAAATACTGCGCTTTCACTAAAATCGCAGTTCCCTTTCTCCTGAAATACCTACCAGCTCGTAGTGAATTGAAGCTGGCGACACGGTATCGCTTCCAAGTAAATAATCACACACTTTACACTAACAATTACACATCGTCGGATCTACCGGATCTGCCCTGATGATGGACACTGCAACGCTGTCCGAAACGTCGGCTATAGTAGGAGGTAGCGCAACACGGCATAACACCCCAAAAACTAACAACGAAAATACACTATTAATGTTTAAGGTCCGTCTGTTTCAACGCTCACTAAAGTAAAAGTAAAGTAAAACGCAGTTACTAAAGTTAAATTTCACCAAAATGCGTTTTTCAATCAATTTGACTGCTTGTTTTATGTTACTTTTAACTTTTGTATTTACTTTCCGAAAACCGATAGTTACTCTAGAGTTACTCCGCCATATTGGCATATTTGACAGTTCTCAGGGGTAATCTATGAAATTCCGCGCTTTAACATAGTAATCATGATAAATATTGTAGAAGACGATGATAGTGACGATGAATTCCTCATCCAATATGTCTTGCAGCGAAAATCAAAAACATTTCGATCCCGCGTCAATAATTTGGTTATCTGGGGATGATCTAGAATTTTTGGCGCGGCGCCGCATGTCAAAAAAATATTGCTGTTGAACAGAATCAATTCTGATATCGACATATTTAGCGTTACCTTTTAAAGACAAGCTCTATTAATGGATGTATCGCAAGTTTTACAAGATCTTCTAGGTAGGGCCTGAACCGCCTGAACAGAATCGTAACGGATTTTAAAACAGCTATAAAATATATGTTTTTCTGTTTTCGATACCATAAATAAATTGAATTGAAGATCTCGTAAAATATGTAACACTTCAAATTCAAGGAGATATCACAACTACTGGAAAGTAAATCACATTCATATTTTATATTATATGTATTTTAATGGGTCGTCATTTATTTGTAAATATTCATACAAACACTTCTTTATCGGAACAATGCGGAAACAAATACAACCGGATATTTTGACAGTTGTTCCGATTTTAGGATTTAGTTTACGGTGTTGCCGCATCAAAAAATATTTCTATGCGTTTTGTAATATAATTCCGAGGAATATTCAGCTTTTTAGACTGGCAACACTGACAACTATTACTTTAGCGAAAATACACTTGAAGCAGCGCGCGGTCCTATTTAACATCCTTGTTACTTTAACTGACAGTTAAAATTTAACTTTAGTACACGATTTTGCTCACTGTTGAAACAGACGGCCCTTAAATATTATCAAACAAACGATTTGTTTATAGGCGGAAACACACTTGTGTGGTGTGGTGTGTCGTGGCGCGCCAGTAGCACATCGGTTTCATACATTTTCTATGGTTAGAGACATATTTGTGTGGTGTGGTGTGTCGGGGTGGGTTCTGTTGTGGCGTGGACAGGCTGAAACATATTTGTGTGGTGTGGTGTGTTGTGGCGCTTACTGTCGTGACGGTGAGTGTGCACACTAGTGTGGTGTGGTGTGGCGTGTCGTGGAGCGCTCTGGCGTTTTCTGTAGTGTTGCCACATGCATGAAATCTTTAAAGCTACAAAGAGAGATATTGGCGCAAGTGAATGTGACCTTATCTTTCATAAAGTTTCTTTATGCATAAGGGTCAAAATGCTCTGGCGTTATTTTAAATGGTGCTCTGGCGTTATTTCTGAACAGTACCTACCTAGATATCAAACCTTTGCACCGTTTAAATTTGCATTATGTTTTCTTCTGATTTGGATAGTGATTTTGATGAAGATCTTCAATTTCTCTTAGCAATAAAACTTCTTAAGGGCAAAAAAAAAAGAAAAGAAGACACTAGGTTCACCCTATAAACAGAGAGAGACAGAATTTAACAAAGGTGAATTTCATCGTCTTGTTAAAGAACTAGAGAGTGACGAAGAGAAATTCCATCAGTACTTTATATAGTATATTAGTAATATAATAATACTAGCGACCCGCCCTGGTTTCGCATGGGTGCAATGTAGATATTAATGTGGAGCAGTGTGGAGTGATTTAATAATACTATGATTATAATAAGTCTATACTACGGTATATATTTATATACAATATTTACAGCTGTTTTTACATGAGATTTTTTTATTTATTTTTTTATTTAAAGAAATATTAACGTAGTACATAATTCATATTGTTTACAACTTTTTAATGAAACTTTTTTATATTTATATTGTTTAGTATATAACATGTTTCTTGATTTAATTTAATACGTCCCTAATTGAGAATAACTCGTGTTTAGGGAGGGAATTTTTACAAGATTTGTTTAATTTCTAGAATTATACCTTTAATTAACACTATATACTAAAAAAACTAAAAAACTATTTAAACTTTAGATGTTGGAACAAAATTAAAATATTACTACTATACTTGTACTACTATATATATATACATATATAAAAAAACTTTTTAAACTTAAGATGTTGGAACAAAATTAAAAATATTACTACTATACTTTATATGCTCTGTATTTAAGTTAAGAAAGCGAAATATTATATTTCTTTAACTTAATAAATAAATAAAATAAAAAAAAGATGTTACTCTCGAAAGCGCGACATATAACTGGCCGTGTAAGAAACACTCAACACTCAAACCTAAGCCAGCAACGTTGAATGTTTGACCCTGTGACTTATTGATGGTCTTTGCAAAAGATAGTTTTACCCCCTATATATTGGTGAAAACCACATGAAAATCGGTTGCAGAGTTTAAAAGATCTAAGCGCACATATATATTTTAAGCGACTTCATTTTATATTACATAAAGATAAATATAATACAATATTTCAGAAATTTCTTCCCAAGCAGCATTTCTGATCAAATGACCTTTATACTCTTTACACGTTAAATAGTATAAAATTTTTCGTTGACGTACAAGTTCAATTAGCTCGTCAGCCATTTTTCAGAAACACGCTGCAAACAAGCGTCCGCTAGTTGTCTATGACCATAAATAAATGTCTATGGTGCGCCAGAGTGGTGGTGGGGGGTATGGCGCGATCGGCGGCGAGCAGTCCACGCCACAACAGAACCCACCCCGACACACCACACCACACAAATATGTCTCTAACCATAGAAAATGTATGAAACCGATGTGCTACTGGCGCGCCACGACACACCACACCACACAAGTGTGTTTCCGCCTGACTGCTCGCCGCCGATCGCGCCATACCCCCCACCACCACTCTGGCGCACCATAGACATTTATTTATGGTCATAGACAACTAGCGGACGCTTGTTTGCAGCGTGGTTCTGAAAAATGGCTGACGAGCTAATTGAACTTGTACGTCAACGAAAAATTTTATACGATTTAACGTGTAAAGAGTATAAAGGTCATTTGATCAGAAATGCTGCTTGGGAAGAAATTTCTGAAATATTGTATTATCTTTATCTTTACGTAATATAAAATGAAGTCGCTCAAAATATATATGTGCGCTTAGATATTTTAAACTCTGCAACGGATTTTCATGCGGTTTTCACCAATAAATAGGGGGTAAAGCTATCTTTTGCAAAGACCATCAATAAGTCACAGGGTCAAACATTCAACGTTGCTGGCTTAGGTTTGAGTGTTGAGTGTTTCTCACACGGCCAGTTATATGTCGCGCTTTCGAGAGTAACATCTTTTATTTTTTTTCTTTTATTTATTTATTAAGTTTTTTAATAACTTTGTTCTGTATTATTTGTAAGTCGTTTAAGTACGTAATGTATGTGTTTCCCCATATTTCTATTAAATATCTAAATCTAAAGAAAACATGTTTGTACTATCTTTTTTTTCTACCTTTTCAAACGAACAATACACTCTCGTAAAGGTTATGCATTATATATTTTAAAGAACTGTCTGTTTTTTTTAATATATGTTATCTGTTCTTCAGTGCATATATGTACGCTAATAAATTGAATGTATATAGTGTTAATTATAGGTAAAATTCTAGAAATTAAACAAATCTTGTTAAATTCTGTCTCTCTCTGTTTATAGGGTGAACCTAGTGTCTTCTTTTCTTTTTTTTTGCCCTTAAGAAATTTCATTGCTAAGAGAAATTGAAGATCTTCATCAAAATCACTATTCAAATCAGAAGAAAACATTATGCACATTTAAACGCTGCAAAGGTTTGATATCTAGGTAGGTACTGTTCAGAAATAACGCCAGAGCACCCTTTAAAATAACGCCAGAGCATTTTGACCCTTATGCATAAAGAAACTTTATGAAAGATAAGGTCACATTCGCTTGCGCCAATATCTCTCTTCGTAGCTTTAAAGATTTCATGCATGTGGCAACACTACAGAAAACGCCAGAGCGCTCCACGACACGCCACACCACACCACACTAGTGTGCACACTCACCGTCACGACAGTAAGCGCCACAACACACCACACCACACAAATATGTTTCCGCCTTATGTTTCAAAATATGTACGTACTACAACACGTGCAAATATCTGTCAAACTGTGTACATTGTCATCTGTCATGATGAAATCAAAGCATGCAAATATATTTTTGTTTATTATGCAATTACAAACGAATGACTTTATTAAAGGGATCGTTCTTAATTTATATGATATATTATCATTTCAAATGTTTTAAATAGTTATGAGACAAGAAGTTTATTTTAATAACAGCTGACAGCTGTCACAAATATTTTGTTGTTGATTGTTTATTTTCTAATGTCAAACTTGATTTCAAAAAAAAACCATAGACGACGGAAGCAGTCGGTCTATTTACATTTTAACACGGGTTTGAAAATCTAAATACTTTGGATAAATCGGTACTTATTATTATTTTTTTTAATATTGATTACTAAAAGCTACGCCATCATTTACTAATTTATTATTGGTAAAAAGTACCTATTATACAGTGCGTTTCATTAGAGATATGAACTATCTTTGTAATTATTACGAACAAAAAGGCAAGGTTGCCGCAAAATTTTTTTTTAAATCAAGGTTGCCACAAATCATTAAATGTTTTCAAACACAAATCAAGGATGTCACAAAATTTATATATTTTGTATTGAACAAATCAAGGTTGCCACAAATTTGAAAGTTTATTCAACTTAAATTTTTTTTTCTCTCTCAAAAATCAGGGTTGTCAAATTTTTTTTATAATTATTTTTTTTTTCAAAAAAAATTTTTTTTTTTTTATCTTCACTTGTTATCATCATCATCAACAACTATAATAATAACAATTATTTTATTTTTCATAAAAAATATTTGAAAATATTTTTTTTACAAGATGTCATATTTTATAAACATCATCAATTACAAATCTAATAAAGATTTATTAAACCAACAAAATTTAAATAAGGGCATACATAGAGCTAACATGGAGTCACTCGATTTTTCTCTCATTCTTTGCGCAAGGAATGCAGATATTTCAGGGTTACCAATGCTGGTTAGAAAGTTTCTTTCTGTCTAGTTTTTTGAGGTGGTGGGCCTATCACCACAAGATTCGAGAACGGTTGAAATAATCGATTGTATAACAAAATACATAATTACAAATAAATTTAAAAACAATTATTTTCAATTGCGACATTTTCTTAAATTCAGTTTTTTTTACAAAAACGGGCATAATGTTTTGGTAGTTTGTGGACTTAGAGAATTCAAACTTTTTTTTTTTCTTTCTTTTCAAAATTTTTTTTGGGACGTCGATGTAGTTATTCTGGTTTTGTTTTCCTGCCGTGCTTGAAGTACCGCGAGATACAATATAACATCAGTTAACGCATTATTATAAAATTATGGAAGTACAATTGGAGATTGATACTTTTCCATATTTTGTCCACATGTTCCGAAGGGATAAGAGTAGTGTATGCCGCTACCTATTCGTAACGCTTCGAATTTTTCGAACGTTCATCTTCATTCCGGGAGACGGAGTAACTATGGACAGATTATAGAGTTTGTGCCATAGCAGGGCCGTTGCCTGACGTTTCGGAACAGTATGCTCCAGCATCAGAGTGAATGCGGAGGATCTATTGCCGCAGATGATTAGGCTGCCGGAGGTAGAAGGTCCGTTGTCACGCTGATCATTATTGGACATACCACAAGTGATAAATAAATCACTTCAGTATTCTCAAAAACAAGTCACAACATACGCTATCCAATACTTTACATTATATTACACTGGACTCATAGAAGGAGCCAATCGTTTTTCAAGCCCATACATTCAGAAAACGATACTAATAAATAAAATAAAATGAACAGTTAATAATTCAGTCAAAAATATCATGTCATCAACATGGAGAATCTAATCATTGACTTCAAAAAATGTAAATTCCGCAAAGCCGAGTTTATATAGCTAAGTTACATGATAGTTTCCAGAGGCTGGCCAAACATCCGAATAAATTTTCAATACATATAAAATTCAATTAAAGATTTTATTATCATCATCATACAAAACGTACAACAACAATAACAAAAATAAAAAAAGAGATATTTTTCATTTTTAAAACAAGGGCATCATTTTTAATAACAATTCTGAAAAATTGTTTTGAATATAATTACAATCAAGTATCAACAATGACATATGTGATATTTATTATCATTCTTTTTACAAATAAAGGACAATTTACACCAAATGTGCTAAGACTTGGAGAAAGTATTGAATAATGACGCAATGTCATTATTATAATTGGATGGGAGTTGACGGAGGTATATTCAGTCTAATCAACTGGGTCCTGGTGTTCAACTTGCCATTATCATTGGAGGGGAGTTAACTGAGGTATATTCAGTCTGATCAACTGGGTCCTGGAGTTCAACTTACCTTTCCTTATTAGTTCCGAAGGTAAGGGTGGGTTTGTACCCCAACCGCAACGTATCGATCCGGTGTCGATTACGTTTACCTTACATGACAGACAGAGGGCGAGAGATGCTTGCTGTCTGCTCATCAAACCCTGAGCTGCTGACTCAGGGTACGGAACACAGTGTGCTACATCGTCAGTCGGAGGGCAGTGGATCCGTTGCCTATAGAAGGGTTATTCCTATGGGAGGCGGAAGGACTGTTTGCCACTGATCCATGTGCATACGCAGTACTATGTGGTGTGAAACTTGTTTGAGTGGTTCGGGTTGTTCTTGTAGTTTTATTAGCAACCCCAACACAACATTCTACAAGTATTTCATAAACTCTATTTGAAATCGAGTTGTATGTACTTCTTTTTCACACGGTACTAATGGTAGTGATTTCGGGGAAATCACAATTATTTTTCTCAAATATATCAAGTCTCAATTAATACGTGCACGCCTTTATATTGTCTAACATTATACTCTTACGTTAGAGTCAATAAAATTCAAGCCCATACAATTAGTCATACATGACTCAAAAAAAATTATATCAAATTACAAGCATCATTGAAATAAGTCTCAAATTAAAGTCTCATACAAAAAAGACTATTTAACAAAAATGTCTCGTAACTCAATCTCAACTGTCACTTAATTTGTGAAAATGCTTGCACATGGAATTGAAAAAAAAAACATATGTCAAATTTAAACTTGGTACATTTTATTTATATGTATATTATAAACTTTGTGAATTTATGATTGGAACATGCAGGAGTGACAGCCCATCATTTCTTTATGTTCCGTATTGTAAACCTTATGAAACTATAAAATTAGAACATACAGAGATAACTGCCCAGTATTTCTTTATGTTCCGAGTTTCAATTTTTTGTTATTTTTTTAAGCTTTATGAGATGTCATATTACTGTGTACGCAAAACATCTTGCTTAGTTGTCTGCAAACAACATACCGTTTATTTTTTTGCCTAAATAAAAAATATCATGAATATTTACTCTAATATTTTAACTACTGGTTGGGCGTTTACACAATACATAGCTACACTTACATACACACATCTACATATATCATAGACCCTGTGCTCGTAGCTTGATTGTCACATATCCCATCCCTATGATGTTCCTTTTCTCCAACCTATCCCATCCCTATGTTGTCATCGTTACCATAACAATCAGTGCAATCAGTGTCATGTCATCAATGAACTCGCCGCGTGAAGAAGTATAATATTACGCATCCCGCATCCGCTAACTGAATCCGCATCCCGCGATTGATCATTGTACAAGTGCATGAACAAAACCCTGGTTCGAGGAGGTTAAGGAGTCAAGATTCCACCGTAAGTCTCTTCCTTTCCTTCTCCTTTGTGCTTTCAATGTTACTTATGCAGTGGTCTAACATACATCTAAGAAACACACGCAAGGTCCTTCGACATCCGCAAAATACACCATTTTATGGTCCTTTTAGCCGCACTTTTCATCCGCATTCACACATTCATTTTATGGCCCGAACGAGCCGGATATATAACCTTTTAAAAATATCTTAAAAAATTAAGATCAATTCCCTGTCAATCAACATCAACAAGTGAATTTTTTATTTGAATTTTAGAATTTATTTTCAAATTATATTGCATTTTACACAAACCGCAGTAAGTGGGTACCTACTCAGGTACAAGCATTGTACGTAGTAAGGTTAGTACCTACACACCTTATAGTTTGATCCAATGCGATCTTCACATTGATTACGAATAAATTGTATACAAAATTCAGTTCTGTTAACCCCGCACGGGTGTCGGGACAAATTTAGCCCCACTGTTAACCCCTTACGGTTGTTTGGGTCAAAGTTGACCTCACTTAACATTGCGCGTAAATATAAATATTTAATTTATATTCAGTATTGCCCGTAAATTTAAATATTTAATTTATTCGTTTCAAATAAACATTTTAAGCATATTCTTGGGCTGTATTTATTATTACATTTAATAAATTAACCGGAGCAAGAAAATGTCTACAACCGCACCGTCTGGTTCATCGCCACGGGATGACAGACGTCTGAAACGATTGAACGCGAAGCTAGCTTCTAGTTTTGCAACATTACTGTCAGTTTTTGACAAAATAAAGACATCGTCTGACAGCGCTATAAATCGTCAAGCGTTTTTATCGGGCGCTGAAACCGTAGAAAGAATTCGTTCAGAATTCATCGCGATTCTAGACGAAAAAGTCGATTGTGAATTGGAAATTAACCCAGAAGCAGTCGTCGAGTACACTCAACTGAATGCATTTGAAGAAATGTACGGTGTCATTAAATTTACCGAGGCAAGCATGCAATCAAATCCAGTAGAGAAACCGCGTCGTCAAATCAAATTACCGCCCTTAGAAATTTTATGCTTTGACGGAAATCTCGAAAATTGGCCTCTCTTCTATGAGACCTATGTCTCTGTTATACATTTAAATAGTTCATTGGACAATTCTGAAAAGATGCAATATCTCATGTCCAAGTTGACGGGAAAGGCATTGACTATTTGTAGGACAATTACACCCATCGGTGCAAATTACCAAGTGATCTGGAATGCCTTATGTAGTAAATATAACGATCATCGCATTCTCGCAGAATCATACTTTGACCGGTTATTGAAAATGCCTGTGGTTAATTCGGTCACGCCCGCTTCCTTAGAGCATTTTGCAGACACATATGCTACAAACATTGCCGCGCTGAAACAGTTGCAGATTAAAGATCTCGCAGAATTTATGTTGCTACATCTGGGTCTTAAACGCCTTGATATAGAGACAGTAAAGGCTTTCGAATCGTCTATTCGAGACGATGAAAACTTTCCGTCGAGCTCAGAATTAATTGAATTTATAAGAGTACAGCAAAGGATACTCACTCGTGCGCAAGTTACGCAAGCAACATCCAGTCGCCTCGGTTCAAATAATAATATTTCCGCTAAACCGCAAAAGACAAACTCCGCAAAGACATTTATAAATGTCGAAAAAAGTGACAATCACTCCATTGACATTTTTTTTTGTTGTCAAAATGGATCGCACCTTTTATATCAATTTTCTAAATTTATTAGTCTAGAACCACGCAATCGATTTAATTTTATTAAGTCATCTAATACTCAAGTTTGTGGGAACTGCCTAAGTACTAGGCACAACACAAGATCATGCAAATCGAAAAATACGTGTAAATCATGCGCTCTCAATCACCATACTTTATTGCATTTCAAGCAAACTGATATGCAAAACCCACAGTCAGACCCAATACCATCTTCCACGTCACAAACAGATGGCGATAATAATAATTCAAAGTCTTCGAATCCAGTATCGCTGTGTGTGACAAATTCGTACTCTCGTGAAAATACAACAGTACTTTTGGGAACCGCCGTTTGTTTAACTCGAGATCTTAAGGGTCAGGTACAGACAATACGTGCGCTAATCGATAGCGGCTCCCAAAGGGACATTATTACGCGTAAATGCTGTTCACGTTTGAATCTTACGGTACAATCATCTCCCAGCACTTATGTCACGGGAATAGGTGACGTAAGAAATCTAACAAAAGGAATGACTTGTCTCAAACTGTTCTCCCATTTTGATGATGCTCACTCGTATACGATTCAACCGTATGTGGTAGAAAGTATCACCAGTGAACTGCCTACCGTTAACATAAAACCCGCCTCATTATCGTATCTCGACAATTTACCTTTAGCAGACAAAACTTTCTGTATGCCTGGTGACATTGATATTATTTTAGGATGTGACATGTTTGCTCGCATTTTAAAGGCTAACAAAATATCAGGTCCCCCTGGTCAGCCATTTGCAATTGAAACTACTTCAGGGTATTTAATCTTAGGCACTGCTCCGACGATGATTGAAACCCCAAGTAACTATGCCACGCAATCATTTTGTACGTTGGCAGAAAACAAGGATTTTTCTCTTGCACGCTTCTTTGAATTGGAAGACATTCCGGCCGAGACGATTTTAACGCCTGTTGAACAAGAGTGTGAGGAACAATTCAAAATCACAACTTCTCGTGACACGACAGGTCGTTATATCGTCGCGTTACCGTTTCGAAAAGGTCCATCTGCCCTTGGCGCGTCGTTGCCGGCAGCCGAACAGAGGTACCGATATCTCGAACGCCGCTTAAAATCCCAACCCACCATAAAAATCAAATATGATAAAATATTGCGCGAATACCTTCAGAAAGGATACATTTCCCCAGTTAACAATTCTAATTTACCGCATTACGTAATCCCGCATCATATCGTAGTTCGCAAAGATAAACTGACCACCAAAAACCGGATGGTGCTGAACGCGAGTACGAAATCCGATTCTGTTTACTCGCTTAATGATATTCTACACACAGGTAATACTTTACAAGGTGATCTGTTTCGCATTATCCTCAATTTTCAACTATTCGCCGCGAGAGGATTCGAGCTTGTAATATTCTCTAGTAATTCTCCAAACTTTTTGTCCACGATTCCTTCAGATCGCCATGTCAAGGAACATGTGGAATTTAATCCCGATGAACATCTAAAAATACTAAGGCTTCATTGGATACCCGCTTCTGATAATTTTATATTTGTTGTAAACTCTAACGAAAGAACTCGCACCAAACGAAACATCCTATCGACGATTACTCGTCTTTGGGATTTGATGGGATTCGTCGCGCTAGTTGTTTTATTAGCTAAACATATAATTAAATCTCTATGGGAGTATAATCTGGTTTGGGACGATACTCCTCCTTACATCGTTGTCAAGCTTTGGCGTCAGCTTGAAAAGGAATTGCCATTATTGCAATCTATTAAAATTCCTCGCTTTTTAGGTGTCGAATACCAATATGTATTTACACTTATCGGGTTTTCTGACGTAAACAAACGCGCATTTGGAAGTATTTATACTTACATGTATATGTTTACTGTATACATATTGTATGTTTACTGTCAAAATACTAATAAAATCACAATTAGCTTATTAAGCGCCAAACCTAAGGTCGCTCCTGCGAAGACGATTTCACTTGCGCGTCTAGAATTATATGGAGCTCTGGTACTTGTACGATTAATGCGTACGGTCAGTAACACCTATGCATTAAATTTGATAATTCATACGACTTTATCCTTTTGTGACAGCACGGTTGCGCTAGCATGGATAAATTCACCGCCCGCTAAATGGCAGACATTCGTTGCCAACCTCAATTCCCAATAATGGGAGATATACCGCATACCGCATACCGCATACCGCATACCGCATACCGCATACCGCAAACCGCATACCACATACCGCATACCGTATACCTCATACCGCATTCCGCACACCACATATCATATTTATACCGCAAGGCATTGGTAAAAGTTTACCCTTTACCTTTGCAATATCATAGTAAGTTGACTTGGCCATCAGATATTGCATCAATGGCCCATCTTTTAGCTTTAAGTTTCACCAATTTTTTAAATTTTGTTTATATAGTGAAGCTTAATGCACTCTTATGGTTTATGGAAGTGGATTCTTTCATCCCCTTCCAAGCGGGGGGCATGGTTGGGCGTTTACACAATACATAGCTACATTTACATACACACATCTACATATATAATAGACCCTGTGCTCGTAGCTTGATTGTCACATATCCCATCCCTATGATGTTCCTTTTCTCCAACCTATCCCATCCCTATGTTGTCATCGTTACCATAACAATCAGTGTCATCAATGAACTCGCCGCGTGAAGAAGTATAATATTACGCATCCCGCATCCGCTAACTGAATCCGCATCCCGCGATTGATCATTGTACAAGTGCATGAACAAAACCCTGGTTCGAGGAGGTTAAGGAGTCAAGATTCCACCGTAAGTCTCTTCCTTTCCTTCTCCTTTGTGCTTTCAATGTTACTTATGCAGTGGTCTAACATACATCTAAGAAACACACGCAAGGTCCTTCGACATCCGCAAAATACACCATTTTATGGTCCTTTTAGCCGCACTTTTCATCCGCATTCACACATTCAACTACTATGAAGTGGATTTATATATTTTTCCTTGTTTTAAAGAAAAAACAAAGGTATGATACAACTTATATATTGTTTTTGGATTGTATAATTGGTTCAGTAATTACAACCCCCAAAAGACCGAAGTTAGGAAGTATAGTTAGGGATACTCTTCGAGGAAGTTTTTTTTTCCAAAATGGAAGTAAAATCAGTGAAAAGTGCAGATGGTACACCATCTAAAAAGTGTTGCCTGATATGGCTCTTAAAAAAAAAAGGTTTTTTAAACAAGTGATGCCAAGTGCATAATTAATGTTCTGATGAACTATATAAATTGTTAATGTATTTTGTTGATACTAATTATAACTAAAATAATTTTAATAGAAAATCTCATGTTACAGATGCTATGTCTACGGTAGTCCTCGACGAGTGTCATTTGTTCAACACCCAGCGTCTTATATGCTGTGGGTGCTTACGGACCCCGTGCACGTATCATCTCATTTGTAAGCTATGATATGCTGTTTTATGTTATAATTATCAGTTTGTTACTATCCATATTCTGTGATAATATGTTTATTTTTTATAATGCTATATTTCAGTACCCCATCAGGCCAAGCTAGTTAGTTAGGAGCGTGAGTTTATTTTTGATTTTTGGTTCTCTTTTGTGTTTGAGGGCAAACACGTTCGGGGCGAGCGGGGTATTGTTATGAAAATATTTAACATATTTAACAAAGTAAGTCATAACAATTGTAATCTGGTACTGATTACTAATATTTATATTGTCTATGGTTTTTTTGACAGCCATATATTGGTGCAAATAGGCAGGAAGTATTTGATTCTAGCCTGGCTCTACACTTCCCCGCGGGGCCCGATTGGGCACGGACCCTGTGGGAACGTCACAGTGCCAAGTTTAAATATAAGTGATTTTTAAAAGTCGAGCGGAGCAAATGCTCTTTTAAATTAATCAAGGCATCCAATCCTGGATGATTATCAATAATAAGTTCGTGTGCGAATCGCGATTAAATACGCATGGTGCGTGAAACAAGACCGGATCCGCGAACGTAAATCGCGTTTCGGCGTATTCCGGAGAATCGAGATTCCGTTTGTAGAATCGATGCGTCGGTTGGTAATCCTCGCTCGCTTTGAACCTGTTGACTGTCGGGATCGAGTATTAATTACTTTTATATCGGATGAGATCCGTATTTGGGGGCGAGATCGCGTGTTACCCACTTTGCCGCGCTCGCCGTGGAAGTCACGCTAACACACGGATGGAAGGATACCGGAGGTAATCCACGAGGTCCCGGTATATTACTGGCCTGTATACTGTACGAGAGACGAGCTGGCAGGCTGGATGCCGCTCTGAAGCAGTCGCGGAACCCTGGAGGAAGGCGTCCCCATCCATCGGTAGAAACATAGTAGATTAGGTTTAGTTATACGGTCAATGATGGGGGTAAGTTTTCACCTGTATTTGTAAACACCTTACTTCTAATGAAATAGATTTTAATTGTGTTATCAGAAGATCTTGCCTTTCATTGATTGTGATTACTTGTGAATAAGCACCTCATGCCCATCCCTGATGATGAGAACCCATGCCTTCCCGCTGAGTCAGCATACATTTGCCGGTCCAGGCGAATGTTTGGCGTCCGAGTCTCCTAAGGAGACAAAGCTGACCACAGTGATGGCCATTATACACATTTATATATGTACCTACCTATAATCTTACACCCACTTAACAAGCGGTGTTTTAACATTAAACTCATCAATAGCCCTGCTCATCAAACCCTGCTACCGAAGGTAGCGTAGCAAATGGCGATATGTTATGACTAGCTTATCAGCGCTTCCAATATATAGTTGTGGGATTCGGCTCGGTGTAGTAATCACTCCTGGGTTCTTCTAGCAATATTAGAATGATAACGTTCACTGAAAACTGCTTTGAAAATATCAAGCAAGTATTTTTGATCGGTGCTTAAATCTTTATGTTTAATACTCAACATCAATTTGAAAAATAGATTGTACCGGTAAATTGTGGCAATTATGAAGAGTCGAACCTACGGGGCCAGAATACCCACGAGGTCCAGTGGTTGTACCATTCGACTTCATAATCGAATGACATAGAAGCAGCTCGTTGCAATGAAAAAGGCAAATCAGCCACTGTACCGGTCCATTCAAGTATTTCTCCATCGTTTAAATCAAACCACCAGTTGTACCCGTATTAAAATTTGTGTTAATAAAAAGACAAATAACTTTGTTTACATCACTTTTATGGGAAAGACCCTGCTAATGGCTTTGAAATCCCTAATTGATAAACTTTTACTCACTCTTACCCCTCCCCCTCCCTCCTATCCTTTCCTCCCATGAGTAATCTATATTTAATTTTTAAATTTAGTATTGATTTGATTTGATTTGATCCTGATGAAGTAAACATTGTTTACGAAACATGTTGATTGTGTACCAATAAAAGTGATGTAAACAAAGTTATTTGTTTTTTATTTAAATAAATAATGCCATCTCAAAGTAAAAACCTTTCCGAAGAAGTTTTCTTTGAAAAATTAAAATTTGTGCCGTCACACCCAATTGCTCGTAAATAGTAGAGTGAAATGTTTTGACCAGCAAAATATTCCATTATTGGTTTGGCTAAGTTTACGGCAGTGCCTGACCTAGACATAATATGCCTCAAGATATTTTATTTATTTATGATACATTGATACATAATTAAGACATTTACATAAAGTAGATATATAAGATCACCATACTAGGCGGCTGCCTGTTTCATGGTGACCAATGGAGTACTGTTACTTTGTGTTAAATATGAAGTCTAGTGTAAATATATAAATTTAGTATAAATTATGCTAAAAATGGAAAACATTATAATAAAAAGTAGAAAATAGAAAGGGGAATAGAAGTAAATTAGCATTAGTTTATAAAAATGTACATAACTTTTTTTTCATTATGTGTGCATGTAAGCACACACTATATACGTAGGTGCACACATCTATACAGATATAACATACGTGCATAACTTTTTTTCAATATGTGTGCATGCAAGCACAACGAATGCGGTGCACACATACATATTATACAAACGTGCACATATCTATACTCGTACAGGTATAAACATACATATATAAACATACATATACATATCATAACATATAAAAAATACATTTGTTCTATCTGAGAATGAGAAACAGGCCACACTGGCACTGTTACATTCATTCATCAAAAATCCCTAATCGCTTTCATAAAAGTGTGATATTGGTCTACCGTCTTTATTTCAATTGGTAGATTATTAAAGATTTTCGGGGCAAGGAAGTTAAACTGTGACTGGGCCATTGAGGTTTTTGTAACTGGAATAATATAGTTAGATTGTTTGGAATATCTTGTACTGTAGTTTGATTCAAAAATATATTTTTTTATAAATTTAAATTTGAAATAGGAAGCTAGGTATTTGACATACAAGGATTTTATGTTAAGCACTTGGAGGTCACTAAATAAGTCCTTCGTGGGGTGAATGTAGTGTACTTTGTAAATAGTACGTATTATCAGTTTTTGTTCTTTTATTAACGGATCCAATATTGTTTTAGAGCATCCTCCCCAAACAATTATGCCGTAAGATATAATCGATTGGCATAGAGAAAAGTAAACTGTTTTTAGTGTATTTTTGTTTAATATGTTTCGTAAAGATCTGAAAATATACGCCAGTTTCCGTATACGGTTTGTGACATTTATTACATGTCTTCCCACCGAAGTTTATTATCAATTATAACCCCCAAGTATTTAATGGAATCTACTCGTTCCAGTGGATTGCACATACATCTAACGATATCTTTACAAGAATGTATTTTTAGTACATGATTAATTGAGGGTTGACTTGGGTTATTGAGGCTAAATGTTAGATATTTCGTTTTAGATATGTTTAACGTAAGTAGATTATCATCCAGCCACTGTTTGATATTTTGCAATATTATTTCCGCTCTACGAAATGTTTCTTCCCATGTTTTACTTTTTAGTACTAGGGCAGTATCATCGGCAAAAGTGATTATATTACCATCAATTTGTAATCTACATAAATCATTAATGTATATGAGAAAAAGTATGGGACCGAGTACACTTCCCTGTGGTACACCAAAGTTGATTCTGGTTGGACGGGATGATTTCAGTGATGGTAACTGAACACATTGCTTTCTATCTGTTAGGTATGATTTGAACCATTCAAATTCCTTATTTTGTATACCGATTTGCCGTAGCTTAGCTAAAAGGATTGGATGAGAGACTGTGTCAAATGCCTTAGCTAAGTCCAGAAATATTGCCAAACATTTATCACCATAATTTAGGGATTGCGTTATATGAGATGTTAATTCTAAAATAGCAGAATCTGTGCTTAGCTCTTCTCTGAAGCCAAACTGGTTTGACGATAGAATGTTGTATTTTGTAAGATGGTCGATAAGTCTTTTTTTTACAATTTTTTCCATAATTTTGGATAGTGATGATAGTATAGAAATAGGTCTATAGTTTGTTATGTTTGTGGGGGTTCCAGTCTTAAAAATTGGTTGAACTAATGCAAGTTTAAGTTTATTTGGGAATACACCTTTGTTGAGACTGAGATTAATGATATGTACTAGTGGTTTGTTTATAAAAGGTTCAATTGTTTTAAGTATGTTTGAGGATATTTTATCTTGATAATATGAATTAGAGGGCTTTAATTGTTTAATAGTTTGTGAAATGTCAGCAGAGTTAGTGGGGTTTAATATGAGTATGTTATTTGTTTTACCAGCAGATTTATTGATTTTGTCGGCAAGAACATTTTCATTGGTTGAAGTCTCATTTAGAATTTGTGATGCTAAATTTTTACCGATATTACAAAAATATTCATTTATGTGATTGGTCACACTATCAGGGTGGTCTTTTAGGGAAGTGTCTTGTCCGTTGATATTTAGTTTAGTAATTGATGGTGTTGGGTGGTCAGTGTCAGATATTTTTTTGATAATTTGCCAGATTTTTTTGTTATTATTGCCGGCTCTGGACAGTTTGTCTTTGTAGTAGTTTTCTTTGGTGATTTTAATGAGATTATTACATATGTTTCTGTATTTTTTATAAAATATTTGGGCTTGTATATTTGGATTGTTATATAGGTTTTTGTGGAGCTTGTCCCGTTTTTTAATACAAAAAATAAGGCCGTCTGTAATCCATGGTTTCAGTTTTTTTTATTTTTTGAATTGTTCAAGGGGGATTCTTCGGTGACAGCCTCAATATGTTGCAATAGGGTTTCAGAAAAAATATTAAAAGCAATATCTACGTCTGCTGAATTTAGGATAGAGAGCCAATTTTCTAATTTAAGTTTAGAAGTTAGTTTCTCGAAATTTACCTTTTTCTTTTTTATATTATCACATGATGTTTTGGAAATGGGTATTTTATTCATGAGGCCAATTATTATTGAGAAGTGGTCAGTTATGGTTGATTGGTATACAGTTGCTTTCGCATTTTTTTTTTGTTCTTACGAATATGTGGTCAATGCATGATTTGGTCGTGTCTGTTAATCTGGTTGGAGCATTGATATAAGAGACAAGCCCGTATTGAGTCATTAGATTTTTATAATCAAGCGTTTGTGTTGACATGGGCTTAAGTAGATCAATGTTAATGTCACCGATTACCATTAGCTCTTCGTTTGGTGTAAAGTTCAATAATGCCAAGTCTAAGGATCTGAGGAAGTCTGAAGTATTTTGTTGTTTAGGTGACCTGTATAGTGCAAGAATTGTAGTTTGGTTGGTTTTTATTTTAAGGCAGTTGGCATTTTCGATGAGTAATTCAGAGATAATCGGGTCTAGCTCGGATTTTACATAGGCTGAGAAATATAGGCTATTTTACATACACTCCATCTGACTGCGTTTTATTATTTTGTGTGTTGAAAACTGTAAATCCTGCAATGTTTTTGTGAGTGTAATTTGATTTGATCCAACATTCAATTAAAATTATTACATCAAAAATATTATTCAAACCGGCAAGTGTTACAAGTAGGTTATTATAGTTCTTGTCAATGCTCCGAATATTAGTTGAAAATATTTTTAATCGTTTGTAGGGTTTTAGAATATCTATACACATTGAGGCATCATTAGTTTCAGGAGTTATTATGTTTCCATGGTTTTCTATTTGTAGATTAATATAAATCGTTTCGTTTTATGAAAATTATATAAAAAATGAAAACTTAAGTAATAAGACATGGCATTACAATTTGTGACAGTAATTATGTTAAAACTAGAGTAATCTGTTAAAAAAAGTATGAATACATTATGTTGGGTACATACATCGTTAATGGTAGTGTAAATTATGTAATAACATGCAAGTGAAAAATTATATATGGAATGATCTACCGATTTCTTAAGGAATATTAAAAAGGCTTTGGCCAAAAAAGGTAAACTATGGTATGAATAATTAGAAATTGGATTAGAAATTATTATAAAAATTATCCTGATGCAAGAAAGTAAGAATACGTTATTTTGAGTATATAAATGGTTAATAGTTGTATGACTCATACAAAAATATGCAAAGAAAAAAATGTTTACAGAATGTTCTACTTTTTTCTTAAATAATATTAAAAGAGCGTTTGTGTGGATGATATAAGGTAGAGTATGGTAATAATGTTTAACAATAATATTAGCAGTTATTATAATAATTATGCTTGTACAAGAGAAATATACTAAATAAGGTAAGAACTCATTATTTTGAATACATACATTGTTAAGAGTGATACGATTCAAACAAAAACTTGCAAGGAAAATAATATTTGCGGAATGAACTAATTTTTTCTTGAAGAGTATTGAAAAAACTTGAGCTCCAGCTAAAGGAGATAAAATATAGTAAGAATAATAAGTAGTGAGATTAGCAATTATCACAACAATTGTGTTGATACAAGAAAAAACTAATAAGGTGAGTAAAAATGCATTATTTTGGGTACATATATTGTTGTTAGTGGTACTACCGGTACAAAAAATTGCAGTGAAAATGATATTAGCTGAATGATTATTGTTTTGCAGCACAGTAGAGGTTGATATACCTTTTATCATCTGTCATAGTGATTGACGCTTTTCTCGATCAAGATCAAGGACATTTTTTATCGTAATAATTTTGGAGGTGTCCGTTTGTCTAAGTAGAATACGCCCAGAAGTCGTCCAAGAATGTTTGTAGTTATTATTTCTGGCAAATTTTTTGGTTTGAGAAAGTAGAAATTTTCCTTTTTGTGTTAAATGTTCGGACACGTAAATCCGTTTGGCTTCATGCGAAAGTCCCAAGTCCGCTGTATTGAGTTTATTTGCTCTGGTGGTAGTGGATTTTTTATATGCTTTGATTTTGTTCAGGAAGTCATCACGGGATTTAGTATTATTGAAAGACACTATTAAAGATCTGGGGGTTCTTCTCGGACAGTTTCGGTCCTAGCCTATACATTTTTGTAATTTCTGATTGAAATGATATATCTCCATAGTCAATAATTTTTTAAATTTTTTTTACTGTTCAATATTATTTTCAGTGTTTGATTCTGGAACACCTCTTATGTCGACATTGCATATTTGGGTCAGGTATTCTAGGCGGTCAATTTTATCTTCTTGTTGGGTAATAGTATTTTGAAGGACAGCATTATGATTATTTATTACCAACATATCAGCATTGACTGTTTTCTGGGATTTTTCAATATCAGTTATACGCTTTTTTAGTTCATCGTGTTGGTCCGATATAAATTGAATTGATTTTATTATTTCTTGGTTTTGCAAGATGATCGACTCATACTTTTGAGTATATGAGTCAAACTTTTGTTCGACAAAATCCATTATACTTTTTTTTAAATTGGATAATTCCATAATAAACATATGAGAGCCTGGTTCCATGATGACGTGTTCTTCAAGTACGGTGCTTTTATATTAATTGTGTCTTTTTATATTAGCTAAAGTTTTGTCCTTTCGATCATCAAAAAATTATCCATTTACTTTATGCACATAGCTTTGATGAGTACAGATCTGGTACACAGACGTCCGCGAAGCAGTCTATTTTTGTCTATTACTTTATTAGTATTATCCTATGTGATTAAATTGAAATTATTTAAGACGCCAGAAGCGATTGCTGCTCCAGCTCGATCCGCTGAACCTGTCACAGATCTCGGATATAACTGTAAAATACGTAGAATTGCTGGTTGTCGGAAAGGCGGTGTTATTAGTCTTAAGTAGCTGACTTGATTATGCGACCGGAGAAGATGCTTTTGAAGTTGAGGTGGAAGATAATGATATACAATGATACAAAGTGTCTACAAATTCTAAAGCTTGTTCTTCTCCTGTTCAATAACTTTGGTAAGACCAAGATTATATCATAATGACCAAGATTATATCATAAGCTCATATGAAAACTTACTTACTAACCATTATTTAACTAAATGCATCAATGTAGTAACCAGAGAAGCTGTATTAAATGGACAAATTACTCGTACGTGTATTGACCATATATTTGCCAAATTTAGAGGCAAGAAAATAACTGCTTGCGTCTGTGAAAATAATATCGCCGATCATTTTATTACTGCTATTAATATAAGATCTCATAAACGTCAGGTAGACCTTGCAAATAAGTATATTCAAATCATTTCACAAAAGGCTATTGATAGATATATCAGAGATTATAACTGGAGTAAACTTATAGAAGAGAACGATTGTATTTCATTATATGAAAAAATAAAAACTTTATTTAACAAATTTTACAAGAGTAGTTCTAAAACGATAGTGCAAAAACCGAAAACACGACCTTATGCAATAAATGAATGGATAAGCAGTGAATTATTATGTCATATAAATAAAAGGGATAAACTTTATAAAAAATGGAAAAGTACACCAACAAACAAAACATATGAAACAGAATACAAAAAAACTCGTAACCTTGTCAATAAACTTATAAATAAAGATAAATCTAACTACTATAATAATAAATTTAAAAACTGTTTTAATGATACTAAAAAAACCTGGGACGAGATAAATAATATCTTAGGACGTAAACCCAAAAACGATTGTGATGAAACTATAACACGATATATGTTAAAAGATAGAACTGAGGATTCTGTCTCAAATGATTTTGTGAATTACTTCTCGGATAGCATCAGCAACATGTTACATAAATGCAATCACAAAGCTACTAATATAGTACTGGAAGAACTACCTCACAGTTTATATATACCAAGAGCTACTATAACTGATATTGAAAACATTGTTAAAAAAATGAAAAACTCTAAAAGCACAGGTATTGACAATATAAGAATGTTTGATTTAAAAAGAAATATAAAAACCCTTGGGCCAATAATTACTTATTTAATCAATATGATAATAAAGCAAGCAAAAATTCCACAAGAATTTAAATGTAGTATTACTAGACCAATATTTAAAGGTGGAAAACACATTGAACTAGGAAATTATAGGCCTATTAGTATACTACCAGCATTAGAAAAAATTCTCGAAAAATTTTTATCAAATAAATTAAATAATTACATTGAAAAATTCGCTATCATAGACCCAAATCAATATGGCTTCCAAAGAAAAAAAAATACTGAAAAACTACTGCAAGAGTTTTCCAATTACATAAATAATCAATTAAATAATAAATTACATGTCATTGTTTTATTTATCGATAACTCTAAAGCTTTTGACACAATTAACTCAAAAAAACTGCTAAAAACTCTAGAAAAAATTGGAATAAGAGGAAATGTGTTAAATTTATTTAAAGATTATCTTAGAAATAGAAAAATATGTACCAAAATAAATAATACTTTTAGTAAAACAAAAAATGTATCTGCAGGAGTTCCACAAGGTTCCATATTGGGACCTACACTGTATATAATCTATGTAACTATAATGAAAAAACTTTTCTCTTTTGTAAAACATTTTGTATTTGCAGATGATACAGCATTGGTCATATCACATAAAGATCTAAAAACTGCAATTGAACTCATGCAAATTGACTTTAATCAACTTTGTAAATGGTCTCATGATGCAGGATTATTAATTAATGCCAAAAAAACCAAAGTAATGCATATAAGATCACCTAATGCCAAATTCCAATTTAATCCTAATATTATTTCTCATAATTTTAATTGCATCCATAAAAATATTCCAACTAATTGTAAATGTGAAAGTTTAGAATTAGTTACGGAATATGTGTATCTTGGTGTTACCGTAGATTGTTTTTTTAAATGGGATAAACATATTAAAAAAACCTGTAAAAGACTCAGATCAATTGCTGGCAGAATGTACACATTGAAATTTTTCTTACCCATTGAAACACTAAAAATAATTTATATGTCACTGGCAGAATCCATTATAAGATATGGATTAACAATATGGGGAAATACTTCTGTAACAAATCTGAAACAAGTCCAAGTTGTACAAAACGCAATTGTAAAATTATTAGTTGTTCCGAATATTTTCAAACAGAGACATGATACACCATTACTGTATCAGAGTGCTAAAATTTTACCTGTTAAGGCAATACTATGGCACAAAATTATAATTCAGTATATATTTACCCAGCAGCATAAAGAGAAATTAGAACATAAATACAGCACTAGATTCACGCGCAACGACGGGTTAATAGTTCCGAAATTTAATAATAAGTACGGACAGAGAACGTTTGAATACAACATACCGAAAATATTTAATTTATTACCTGATACTATAAAGCAATGTAATTCTATGAATAAGGTTAAATATATGCTGAAAAATTGGCTATCGGAAAAAAAATATTTATACTTAGATTGATTTGTATGAATAATGTTGAATTTGTAGATATAAGATGTAAAATTATAAAATTTAAAATGTATATGTAACTTAATTATAAGCACCTGCTGACAAGCCAATTGAATTGGCTTAGCAGGACTTGTTTGTGATAAAAAAAATATACATATATAAATAAATAAATAACCAACAAGATGTTTTCTTTTTCTCATGATAGGCTTTTTTTTATTTTTTATTTTGTATTTTATTTAGATATAAAATTTGACATCTTATATCTAATGTTTTCTTTTCTATGACTACTACAATATTATTTACTACCTACTGACCAAAATTTGGACTTTACAACATTAAGACATAATCCACAAAAAACTGCAAGACTTTTAGCCTCCTTAACATTTACAGGGAGTTCATTGAACATTTTAAAACCTTTATGATAAATATTATTTTGTGTTCCCGATAAATTTGTTTTAGGAAGCCTAAAATCGTTGCAGTTTCTCGTAGGATAACAATGAACTGTACTGTTGATTCTAACATTATTCAACATATAATCTGGTAAAATTTTATTTTTTAACTTATAAATAAAAACTAGGGTATTGAAAACTAATCTTTGCCACACACTCAATATATTGAGTTGGCGTTGCATGGTTTTTATCCTGGTATATCTGCTACAGCACAATATAGACCTCATGCCTCTGTTCTGAATTATTTCCATTCTTTTAATTTGTGTTTTATTGCTCAGAAAGATTACACTTGAGCAATAATTCAGATGGGATGCTACAGTTGTGTTATCGACCAATTTCCTAGTTTAAATGTCTAATTTTCCCTTTATTCTACTTAAGAAATTAATCTTTTTGGCAATTTTTTTAGTTATCATTTCAAAGTTAGAGTTAATTTTTAACTTATTATCGATTATGATTCCCAAATATTTAATTTCTTCTACCTCTTCAATATTTTGATTGTCTATATTTAGGGTAATAAGTTCATTTTTTTTTCCCTAGTACCATGAATTTACTTTTAGTTACATTTAATTTGAGTTTATTTATGCTTAACCATTTAGATATTTCATTAAGTTCACTTTGTATTTTTGACAATGCATCTTCAATATTATTTGCTATAATATATAAAAGTGTGTCATCAGCAAACAGTTTGATGGAACAGTACTTTAGGCACTTCACTATATCATTAATATATATAATAAAAAGTAGTGGTCCCAAGACCGATCCTTGAGGAACTCCAAGGTTTACTTGTTGCTCTTCAGAGATAGCATCTCCAAATTTAGTTCTTTGTTTTCTGTTTTTTAGGTAATCAGTAAACCACTGCAATTCTTTACCATGAATTCCCATGTCTTTCAATTTCATTATTAGTCTTTCTCTGTCTATCGTTTCAAAAGCACGTCTAAAGTCTAAGAATACTGCTATGATGCTTTTCTTCTGATCCATACTTGTTTTCCATTCATTTATCACATAATTTATTGCTGTTTCACAGGAATATTTGTTTCTAAATCCAGACTGTTATTTTACAAGAATGTTATTTTTTTCAATAAAATTGTTTATCTGTTCTTTAACTATCGATTCTAGTAATTCTTCATATTTAGGTAGTCCATTTATTGGTCTGAAGTCTTCGAAATTTTTGGCATTTATTATTTTGGGCACTGGTGTTATTATGGAAGTTTTCCATGACTGTGGAAAAATTCCCTCTAACAGAGATTCATTTATTAATGCAATTAATCTGTCTCCTATAGCTGGCAGTGCATCTTTGATTATGCCTATCGTAATTCCATCCGTGGACGATTTTAGTTTCATTACATTAAGAATTTTCATTAAATACTCGATGTTAATTTTATTAAACCTGAAAATATTATTATTCTCTCATCTTTCCATTGATTGAGAAAATGTGTCTGTGACTAATGGAATGCTCTTATTTATGTTTTCGGCACTGAGTATAAAATTTGTATTAAATTTTTGGCCTATTTTAGGTTTATCAACTTCAACTCCATCGGGGAACCGAACTTCCTTTTGTCTCCCTTCTTTTTACCGCTTATAATTTCTTTGAGTATAGTCCACATTTTTCTTGAATCACTTTGAGAGGTAATTTTTTTTTACTATTATACGAATTTTTGGTTTGTTTAATTTCTGTGCTATACATGTTTCTAAGTTTCTTATAGGTTTCCCATCTTTCTTCCGTAAATTGTATTTTACAGGCTTTATAAGCTGTATCCCTTTGTTTTTGTAGAAGATGTAGAGATTTCGTATACCAATTATTTGTATCTTTTAATATAATATTAGTTATAGGCATTAGCTCATTTACTACTGTTTTCAGATAGTTCATCGGCTTTTTCCTCCAAATTTTCTTGGTTATTGCAAATCCACTTTTTGTTTTTTAATGCCGTACACAATTTATCCTTATCATAGTTCTTTTTATTCCTATACGTTATCTTTCGTACTTCCTGTGGCTTCGGACTACTGTATCTAATTTTTGTAACAATTGTTTCGTGATCAGATATTTTGAGTTCTTCTACAGCATTAACTTCCGCATAAAAGTCATTTGAAATTACTAAATCAATCATGGTTTTAAAGGTTTTTCCTATTCTTGTATAATTTTTGTTTTTTTTTGTTCTTGTATAAAAGTTGCTTCCAGCCTAAGCAATTTATGATCCTTTGTAGTCTTGTGCTTTTTGCATTGGGTTTCATCATATCGATATTAAGATCTCCACAGATTCATCAAAAAAATTTAAGAATTTTGTATCATTTTGATTTGGGGAATGATAAATAGCTGCGTAGGTTCCCCTCTTAAAATCCTTTTGAATTTCAATAGCAAGCATCCAGGTATTATTTTTATCTAGAACCATATTTGTTGTGACTTTGTAAGAGATATTATTTTGAATTAATATTATAACTCCCCCCGTATGCCTGCTAAATGAGTCGCATCTAATTGTCGAATAGCCCTGAAATGTTATTTCTTGTAGTTTAATTTCTTCAGTAACACAAGTTTCACTCATCATTACCATGTGCGGTTTGTATTCTCTTAGCATGTCTTCAACTTCTTCGATATGTGCTAGTAAACTAGAGACGTTTAAGGAGTATATTGTTATGAAGTTTCGGTTTAATCTAAAAAATTAACCATTCTGTTCTCCTGTTCAATTTTTCGACAGTCTTTGCTCCATACAGGTGATTAATTTTTAAATTTAATTTTAGTCTTTCATTTGCCTTTTTGCAATTAATGCAGGCATCATATCCTTCATTTCAGTTTTTAATATCATGGGATTTTGCACATCTTGGACATGATATTTCATTTTTACAATGTATCGCCTTGTGGTTAAACCCGTTACAGTTAAAGCATCTCAAAATATTTACATTGTCATAAACGCGGCATCTGTCCCATCCTAAATATATCTTTTCAGCCTTTATTATTCGTTGGTACGTGTTGCCGTCGACTTCCGCATATAGGTACCTACTGTGTAATTTATCTGGTCTCTTTTATTTTAAAACTCTTTTATGTAAGTTACCTCAATATTTGAACTTGTTTCGAAAATTTCTTCATTTTGTGATTTAATTTTTGTTTCGATTTCCTCCCTGTCTTGTTTCTGAGTTATTCCAACAATTTTGATACTTGGTTTCTTCGCTTTAATTTTTTTTATATCATATTTGTCACCTAATTTTCCCTTTACCTCTTCACATATCTTGTCTATATTCGATGCATTTTTACATTCAACAATTATTCCACCATCTTTGGCGTTTCTTACACCCGTCACACCGCAGTTTATGGGATCAAAATTATTTTTTATTTCAGTTGTAGTTTTGACATTTTCTTGTTTATTTTTCGGTTTAATCATTACCATAGGCTCGTGTTTTTTTACTTTTTCAGCATAAGATTCATTTAAAGTTATTTTTTTAATATCATTTTTTAGGTCATCATTTTTATTTTTTATATTTTCAGAGAGACATTTATTCTCAATAATTATTTTTTCGCATTTTGTATTGGATTGGTCGTATGTTTTAGACAAAATTTCCATTTCTTTTAGGATTATCAAATTTTTCTGTAATAATTCCTCCATTTTGCCTTCATACATTTTAGACTGTTCGTCTACTTTATTTTCAAAGAAAATTTTTATTATTTCAAATTATTTTCTTAAAACTGTTTTAATGTTGTCAGATATATTTTTTTCAGATTCCTCTTGCGCCATATTTGCCCTGGTGGCGCGCGTAGTGGTGGTATTCTAGTTGGTAGACATTTTTGGGTCCTCAATTTGGGTTCAAAAATGCCCTCACTCTATTAAGAATTTTAAATATTGTCTCTTGTTACAGTAACAGTCATGGGGGGTATAACTCCGACTTATTTTGTGACCAAATCAATGTCTATGGCTCGTGACGTAATAAATATCATTTCTGCCATCTTTAGATTTGATCCACCAATCATACGGACTTCCAAGTCCAAAGAAAAACTGAGTGGTATGCAGTGGGATATCTATGGTTATATTATGTCAAATAGCACATGTCCGAACAATCAAACGCAGGGGGGTATAACTCCGTCAGTTTTTGTAACCCGGTCACGTGATCATGACGACGTCATAGTAATGACTACCAATAGGAATCTTACAATTTCCATAGAAAAACTTTTGAGAACTGAGTGGTATATACGGTGGGATATCTATGGTTTTATATGTCAAATAGCACGTTGCAAAACAATCCGAACATTCAGAACAACGAAATATTTTGAAAAAATGCTTCCTAAATATCGTTTCAGTGCCGAAGGCTGTGAGGATAGTGTTTCAGTTCGACACAGAGTACCTAACTGCGAAAATAATGAGAGTCGTTATGGGAATGGGCGTTGAGAATCGGCAGATCTGACAGATATTGCTTATCCGATTTTAGGAAGTTGTGGTTATGTTTGGTTCCCATTTCACCAATAACTGCAAAAATTCCAATGGCACGTTAAAAAAAGACGCTTTGCCGACCCTTAATCTCCATGGAATCGGAAGACATCGGGGTTTACCTAAAGAAAACGTAAACGATCGTAGGATACCAAAATACAGGTGCGAATCTTTCGTTTGTTCAGTGTTCCTAATATACTTTGTAACTTTTCCCTAACTTCACCTAAAAATTGTATCTATTTTCATTTTTAGACTATCCATATTCTACCTGGAGTGTCCAGCACGAATGGTGCCGTCCAAGACCACAATTACAGTTTAAAAGGTATAAAGTCTTCTCTATACTCTATATGGCATCAACCTATTTTATTCATAGAGATAGATGCTGATTCACTGAGTCTTTCTTATTATAAAGATATTCAATACATTTATTATTTCTTCAAACACAGCAATTCCATTATTATTAAGATATTTAATATAACAGGCGCGTATCCGAGACGCGTGGTCGTTGTTCTTAATTTATTTTCTCTTTTATACTCTGCAGTGGTAGGATATAGTTCATAGGATGAGGCTGGGTAATGTAATGAATTTTTTTTTGTTTCAGAACCAAGTGTGTTCTACCTGGGCCGAGTACCGTGCGTTTTGCTGCCAAAAAAGTAGTGGAAGATTATACAGGTATACATCTGGATTTATATTTCATTAAAGGAGATAATATTATATGTTTTGCTTGCGAACTTTGGTTAATGTGATGAATATGTTTATTTCAGAACCAAACGTGTTCCCTGGGCTGAGCAGCGTACCGTGTGTGAATTGCACTCTGTTATTACATTGTCTTCAGACCTCTGCAGCCATACTCGGTCAACCATCGCCTTAGCCGCAGTAAGACGGATAGATTCATACATCCATCACTCTTGAACATATTGACCCCCAGATTCCTAACTACCCCTCTGTACATTTTTCCTTCTCAAAACTTCCTCCCTTTCCTGTTCCTAAAAAGACTCCACACCGCATCCCTAAAGATGACATAGGCCCCGAGAGAATTTTTTCCTCAAGGCCTCCCATGTGGGCTAAAAATCTATCCAAACACTTCCTTTTTTATTATTATTACTCATATTTTCATTAATTATGATTAAGTTCCATCTAAATGTGTTTGCGCATGATTGTATTTCCGTTTTTTTGTGTTATTCTGTATAAAGCAATAAAATACTACATGCAATTATGAGTTCTTCATTTTATTTTTAAAATAATTTTTAGGCTAATGATTTGGGTAGGTACTGATATTGTCCAATGTAGTATCTTTTTTTTTTTTTACTTTCCTCTATCCTTGTCGATGGTCCGTGACGTCATAATCGCGGAATGAGCATTATTTATGGTCAAATAGTGTTGACACTCGTTCCATACTAAAAGCCCGAAGATATCGATCTAGGTATTAGTTCATTTATGATCAAACGCCAACGTAAATATTTTGAAATGCCACCTAAATACTGTTCTAGTGTCGAAGGCTGCAAGGATCTGACATCAATTCGACATAAATTAACGCGAAACGAAAGTTATTACAGGGAATGTGCATGGAGAATTGGCAGAAGTGACTTCGTTGTTCATCCGATTTTGGGAAGTTGTGGATATGTTTGAGGGTCCCATTTCGAATACAAATGCAAACATTCCAACGGTTCGTTGAAAAAATATGCTCTGCTGTCCCTTAATCTTCCGTCGGAAAATCTAATCGGAAAACATCGGACTTTACCCAGTGAAAACCTAAACTTACGTAGGACGTGGTTGCCACCAAAATACAGGTTAGAATCTCTTTTTTGTGCAGTGTTCCTAATGTAGGTACTGTGTAAATTATCATTGTTCGCCTCAGAATTGAATCTATTTTCGTTTTTAGATCATGTTCTACCAGCAGTGTCCAGCATAAAAGTACCAGAACCAAATGTGTTCCGCCAGCAGAATGCCTTTTGCTGTCAAAGTGATCCTTGAAGGTATACTACATCTGTATTTATATTTCGTAGGAAATAATATTCTATATTTTGTTTGCGAACTTTGGTTAATGTGATGAATATATTTATTTCAGAATCAAATGTGTTCCCTGAAGCGGAAGGGACGTGGGACAGGAATGGGACGAATGGTGAAGGACACGCAGGAAGAAACAATTTCTTAATTAAATGGCATAGCAACGCATGCCAGGTACCAGCTAGTAATCCAATAATTGCAACTCCTTTCTTCAGAGTCTTATTTTCACAAGATATATTGACATCAAAAGACATCACAACGAACATCTTGTTTTTGGAAATCAGCAAGAATAATAATCCTAAAAATGGTTTGTGATGAATATATTTAAACACCTTTAAAATGTGTTTGTGTGATTTATATTTCGTGTGTGAATGTAAAATATAAATGTAGTATAAATTGATACGAAAAGAAAAAAGTACAATTGACATTTCAGACGTTTTATTTTTAAAATATATTTTTAGGCTAATAAATTGGGAAGGTTTTTAAATTGTCTATGGTAGTACCTTTTTTTTAACTTTCCTCTATCTTTGTCGATGGTGTGTGTGACGTCATAAATTTGAAATTGATAATCTTTTTTATTATTTATGGTTAAATAGTGTTGACACCTGTTCAGTACTAAAAGCCCGAAGATATCGATCTAGGTATTAGTTCATTTATGGTCATAGCAATATTCTGTTAACTTTTTGTCTATGGCTTCAAATGTCACTTGTCTTCAGACTTCAAATTTTTAAACTCAAATTCAAATGGTTTCAAATTGAAATGTCACTTGTCATGTTAATTTCAAGATTTTGTTTTTAAATTCACTGTTATAGTTGATATGTTTTCACAATGATTATTTAATGATTGGAATAAGATTCACTTTTTTATTGTAATACACTAAGTTTTGTGTGGAAAACACAATACAGATATCGATTTTTGGAACTTTTTGTAGGACAAAATATTTGGTTGCTTTTAATAAAAACTCCACGTATATCAACACTGCCGATGAACATTTTTCTTTCACCCATAAACAGTGGCGTACCGTGGGTATCAGCCGCCCGGGGCGGAGGAAAATTTTGCCCCCCCCCCCCCCCCCCCCCCCTCTATATAGGTACTTCTTCAGGGAGGAGGGGGGGGGGGGGTAGTGATCCTTTTTTTAATTTTTTTTTTTTAATATTTATTAATTAAATCTGTATGCGGTGAATTAAAACTACACTCAGAACGTGAAAACGGTATTTCTTTGGTTCTGGCAGCACATAAATTGTCTGCAACTAGAATTTTATATTTGCACTTCGAAAAAAGTTATGTTTTCCTTCGAAATATGTCAGCAGATGAATACACAATTGGAATTTTACATTCTGAACAATAAAACTGGCTTAAATTTTATCTGTATGCGGTGAATTAAAACTACACTCAGAACATGAAAAAGGTTTTTATTTGACTCTGGCGGCACATAACTTGTCTGGAAGAATTTTATTAAGCACTTCAAATAAGTTTTTTCTTCGAAATGTGTCGTCGGATGAATTCACAACTGGAATTTTACATTCTGAACACAAAAGGGGTTTTAATTAAATCTCTAAGCGGTGAATTAAGAATACACTCGGAACATGAAAATGTTTTTTCTTTGATTCTGGCGGCACATAAATTTTCTGCAAGAATTTTATAAAGCACTTTAAATAATATAATGTTTTCCTTCGAAATGTGTCGTCAGATGAATCCACAACTGGAATTATACATTTTGAACACAAAACTGCTTTTAATTAAATATGTATGCGGTGAATTAAAACTTCACTCAGAACATAAAAATGGTTTTTCTTTGATTCTGGCAGCACATAGATAGTGTGCATCTAGAATTTTATAACTGCAATTCGAATAAGTATGCACACACCTGTCAGCTATTTAACTTTTCTGTGATAATAAATTTAAAATATATCACCGTGATATATACGTGGAAGAAAACCGTATAAGTGTAATTTTTTGTGCGCTTTCAGCAGGGCGCACAAAGCTTCACGAATATAAAACACAAATCGACTATCAATTAGAGCTAAAATGATACTGTTGCCATTTACATTTTTATTTAAAAATAATGTATGTGTTAGAAATAAAAACAAAACGTCTGTCATTAATATTTTTATTTTAACAGTGTATAAAACTTAAGAAAGATGTTAAGAAACTATAAACTAGAAAAAACTTTTAAGTCCTGACGCGAGAATAGAACCCGCAACTTCCCCAATCCAAATTTTTACAAGATGATTATTGATTGTGAAATTTTGCCGCCCCCCCAAAAGTGCCGCCCGGGGCGGGCCGCCCCCCCCGCCCCCCCCACGGTACGCCACTGCCCATAAATAAACCCTTTCTCCTCTTTGGTCTTCCAAAAACTCCTTTTCTTTAAGGAAAACTTTCATTTATTGTTTATAAATTACATTTATTGTATTTTTATAACAAAAACTTACTTTTTATACTTTATTTAAGGTTATTCCCATCAGTGAAATATATCATATTAGAATAAGTTAACAATAATAATCTAAACGAAAATATGAAAGAGAACAAGACACAGAAAAACAGAAAAATACAATGGTCGCAACTGGGACTCGAACCCCAGACCTCTCCGTCTAACCGGGACGAGTGCTTTAACCAATTTCGCTATTGCCACCTTCCGTCAAAACGTCATTTTTTTTTTTTTAATTATTTATTTGGCTTTCACCCATTAAGGGTGATCTTGGCCATTTCTTAAAGTTAGTTACATTTTTTTAAAATTGTTTACATTTCCAGTTTTCTTAAAAATAGTTAGTTACATTATCAATTTTTAAAATTATTTGCATTTTAAGATTTTTTTTTTAAATTTGTTACATTACCAGTTTTTAAAATTAGTTACATTTACAGTTATTTAAATGGAATAGATAAATTCTATTAGCAAATACAGACAATGGGCCAAGACAAATATTCATATGATAATACAAGTTGTACTAACATACAGAGTTGGTATAGCAATTACAAAATTGTAGAGTAGGAAGATGTACAGGTTCCCAAAAATAGGAACCTGTACATCTGTACAACATACATACAGAGTAACATACAAAGATGGTATTAATAATAATTACAAATTGTAGAGTAGGAAGATGTACAGAGTTGGTATTATGTAATGGTAATTATAAAATTGTAGTGTAGGAAGATGTGCAGATTCCCAAAAATAGGAACCTGTACAACTGTATTGTTTGGCAAGAAAGTGTAGAAATTAATTAATTTGGAACTAAATTTTTCATTACTATGGTAACACCGAAATACTCGTTTTGTCAATGACCATCAATGACATTTTGTATGGCTCTTGGCTTTACTGAATTACTGACTTTAATCATGTAGAACACACTGAAAATCGCTCGTTTAGTGTTTTTTTTTTCATTGTTTGCCTGTGCATTATTTGAATTGAATTAAAATGAACAAACCAAGGCTAAAGTTCGGTTTACGGGAGGCGGTCCTAGAACATTTTTATTTTTTTATTTATACTAATTATGGGCCGGAAAATCCGAATGTGAAAGAATTTTTTGTCGGAAAGCAATATTAACTGAATTAAACGACTTTAAAATTTTTATATACACTGACACAAAAGCACGTAATTTTTAACACATCCTGACATTTCAAGTCATATAAAAACAAGAACTATACTAATTATGTGCCGGAAAATCCGAATCTGAAAGAATTATTTGTCGGAAAGCAATATTAACTGAACTACACGACTTTAAAATTTGCTATACACAGAAAAAAAAGAAGACATTTTGAAGGACTTTGACACTCGAATTCGCTTGAAAACATAGAAAAAGAATAAAGATGTTACAACAGATAAAATTAAGTGTTGCCATTAAGCAGTAATATCAATAACGTAAAATAACATGTTTATAATTTAAGGGTAATTTTTCGATCTAGGTGGCCACGGTTATTACGAATTATAATAAATAATAATAATTATAATATTAACAGAATTATAATATTAACAAACCTCTATTCGTATATATTTATCATTACCATAAAATAACGATTAGCTAGAAGTTAAGTAAAATAAATAACATGCGTATTAGGTACGTAAGCACTACTTTGACGAAATTCTGAAAATAAAATGAATAAAGGCTTTTAGACAAGTTTTTTTACATTGAAATTTTTTTTTTTACATTGAAAATTAATTTTTTAAGTAAAAAAAAAAACGCCGCGTTTTTTTTTTTACTTAAAAAATTAATTTTCAATGTAAAAAAAAAAATTTCAATGTAAAAAAAAATTTTTCAAAGTAAAAAAAAATTTCAATGTAAATTTCTTTTTTTCGTATCGAGTATAACGCATAAATAATAAAAACTTGCCTGAAAACCTATTGTACATTTAAAACACAATTGGTTTCAGAGTATTTTTTTTAAATTCAATATGTATATCAATTTAATTTTAGTGATTTAATTTTATTGTCTCTAGCCGTTTATTTCTTCCTTCCGAGTTAAACTACTTGAAAACTGGGATGTTTTTTTAAATTGACGCGAGCAGGCGGTATAAAGGGGCACAAACCATGTGACACAAACCTTGCGTAGCCGCTAAACTACTTGAAAACTGGGATGTTTTTTTAAATTGACGCGAGCAGGCGGTATAAAGGGGCACAAACCATGTTACACAAACCTTAAGGTATGTTTTTCTGCTGTTATCTATTCACATTGATTCATATAAGAACATTGATATTGGTGACCGGTCTACGTCACAACTTTTTAAGACTACGAATTTTCATACTTTTGGTTTAAGAATATGGCCGTTGAGATAGTCTTAATTCATCAGGTTAATGTGTTATGTGATGAATTATCATGTGAGGAGGTATCGTGGCTTAAAGTTTTACGTTAATAATATTTTAATTTTTTTATTTCGTTTTAGGGATAAATATTTATGATAGTTGGTAACACTGCCGGCACGTGTTTTTGTACATTTGTTTCCGGTTTCCGGTAGCCGGTACTTTGTTGGTGAGTCGCTGTGAATTCAACGTAATTATGAATATAGTGAAAATTTATGAGATTTGTGGGGATAAAAACCAAATGTTAGAGAAGTTAGTGGAATGGGGCCTCATTCCTCAAAGTGGCACTTATAATTGTATGGATTGCGGGCAAGCGTTGAAGTTGAGGTCGGAAGAAGATCGGTGAGGTTTTATTTACATTGTTATTGCATTTTTTTTTATCTGCGAATATTCTATTTTATAAAGTGTGTTAAAGAAAGGGTTTTTTTTAGTGTTGATGGTTTTCGATGGACTTGCCATGGCAACAAGAAGACGCAAAACAAGAAGAAGGCTAAACGGTGCGACAAAAGGGTGGGGTTTCGAACCGGGACGTTTTTTGCAAGGTCTCATTTGCCAATTTGGAAAATTCTTGGATTCGTTAATTTTTGGGTGCAAGGTGCGTCTTTACGGCTTACTGGCTTACAGCTAGAGCTGGCGCAGGAAGCCTTAGTAGATTGGTCCTCTTTCTGCCGGGAAGTTATACTTGCTTCTTACTTTGGTCGCTTAGAAAAGATCGGTGGACCTGGTAAGATCGTAGAAATTGACGAATCCAAGTTTGGTAAGGCTCGATACATGTTTCTGAAAAGTTGCAAAGAACGCCTGCAAGATCCCACTCTGGAGTTTTACCGCTTAGCTGGACTCTTATATGACCCGCGCAATCAACAGGAACCCTTCGAGACTAGCGAATTTGATAAAGATACTACGGACGAAGATGATTTTGGCGATTTATAAGGTATGTTTCTATGACTTTAGTGTCGGGGTGCATTCAAAATGGCGTATTTCGTAATCAGTGTTCAGTGTTTAGAAAGTGTCAGTGTCGTTTAATTCAGTTAATATTGCTTGCCGACGCCTAATTCTTTCAGATTCGGATTTTACGGCACATAATTAGTATAGTTCTTGTTTTTATATGACTTGAAATGTCAGAATATGTTAAAAATTACGTGCTTTTGTGTCAGTGTATAGAAAAATTTTAAAGTCGTTTAATTCAGTTAATATTGCTTTCCGACAAAAAATTCTTTCACATTCGGATTTTCCGGCCCATAATTAGTATAAATAAAAAAAAAAAAATGTTCTGGGACCGCCTCCCATAAACCGAATTTTTTCCCAAACCAATACGTAGTGGTGCAAGAGAAGTTGTAAACTGCGTGTTTCAATGCTGCCTAGCTGAATATCGTGCGAAGAAGCTCCTATCCAATTTGAAAGAAGTTTACAAACGAACTGCAGAAATGAATGGTACGTGGTATAGTTTTTTTTAATAAATTTCATTAGTATTACAAGATTTATGCCAATTTTTGTGCGATTATAACCATTACAATCTGATTTGAGGTTATGTTAAAAAATCCGAATTTGACATTTCCATTTGACAGTTAATATTAGGCCACAAGAAAAATGTAACTTGTTCTTAATTTTCTCTTTCTTTCTTTCTAAATGAATATTATCAGGTGTGCTTTTTAAAAACTACCTTCTATAGAATAATCATTTTAATGATGTTTTTCACATACAGGTAAATCTGAAAAGTAAGATAAATCGTCAAGGAAGGGAAAAGGCAGATGGAAAATTTGAAACACCGGGAAAACGGAAAATAGCATAAGTGTTGATGATTAAAAAAAATTGTTGCAAAAACGTGATGAAAATCGAGGCAGATTATTATGCACGAGGAAGTACTCTATATGATGATATAGATGAACTGATAAAACAGATGAAGATGAAGATATGGAAGAAGAAGAATCATATGAGGACTAAGACAATAATTATTACATGTCGGGTGTTGAATAAATATACTCAGATTTTTAAATACCTATGTACCTACGTTTTTATAACAAAATAAACGCCCACTTAAAACCTGTTTTGTTTTATTTTACTTCTATTAAATTATGTGTTTTTGTGCAAAATTTATGAAAATACAAAAACCTTATGAAGTATGCATTTTGGCTGAAGGGTTTTTTAAAACATACATTCATTGTCTTATGAGCCATCACGGTGTTGCCATTTAAAACCAAGAAATCGATCGCAGCGCCATCATTTATTTTCTACACTTAATTGCCTAACTGTACATAACAACACTTCAAGAACAAATGCTCACATATGGAAGAGAAAGAAAGGTGATGATGCTTAAATGTTAAGGCCATTTTTATAAATAAATTTAGCTAACAAATAGTGAATTTCAGGAGAGTTGAGACTAAGAAGACAGGGTACACTGGTAGGGAATTCAATTTTAAGTTTTACTAATTCATGTATGAAGTTTGGAAATTGGTCATTGATAGGACACTCAAAAAAATTATGGTCTAAAGTATCTTCTGAACCACAATCACAATAAGGCGAATTGACTATGTGGAATCTGGAGAGATGGCTAAGACAACAAGTATGACCTAGACGCATTCGAGTTATGGAAGAGATGTATTTTTTAGGCATGGAAGTGTATTTGTGAAACCAGGGCTTGACAGGAATAGAAGGTTGAATTAATGAGTACTGATGACCTTTTATCAGAGAGGATGATTTCCATTCAGAGGACCATTGACGTTGTAACTTATTTTTAAAATAGGGAAATAATCTCTAACAGGGGTAGGAATACTGCTTAATGGACCATGGACAATGGCTTCCTTAGCAATAGAATCAGCTATTTCATTTCCAACAATACCGAGATGTCCTGGAATCCAGGCCAAGACGACTGACACTTGAGCCAGCGACATGGAATGCAGGAGGTCTCTGATAGAGCAGGTAAGAGAGTCGCTACTGGAATTGAGAGGGGATGCGCTTATTTTTTGTAGAGAGCTAAGAGAGTCTGAAAGGATGAGAGCATTTCTAATGTTGAGAGATTTGACGAGTCGCAAAGCTTCTATGATAGCTATGCATTCAGCAGAGAAAATGGAACACTCTTTGGGAAGTCTGTGAGGGAAACAAAATTTTCTGTGAGGTACATAGACACTGGCCCCACAATGGGAGTCCGAACTGAGTTTGGAACCATCTGTGAAAATTTTTATATAATTTGGCCAGTTACTTTCAATAATTTTGTTGAATTCTGCATTATTGGATTGAGCTAAGTTATTTATATTTTTTTTTACATATTCCTATAAATTGGTGCACCTTCGGATAGAAAGTAAGACTTTCATAGGGATATGAGTATAAGGGGAGAGATTCATTGCGATAGGAGTTTGAGGATACATCCAAGGCCGTAGCCAGAGAAAATTTTCGGGGGGGGTTTTGTTTGATGGAACAGTGTTTATAGAAATACGCAGTGGCGGACTAAGGGGGGGGAGGGGATGGCCCGCCCCGGTCCCCTGGTCCTGGGGGAGCCCCAACCGCCTCCATGTTTCTTGATCAAATTCTAAGCAAGGCTTTAAGGCACCAGGACACTGTAATTTTTTTTTTGAACGCGTGTTTTACGAACTTTTTAACATGTTTTTCAACCTCGTTAACAACATATAAAGCTATATATCTGATTTGCATTCACAAAGTCTTATACTGTTCGAAAATCCATTGTCTTTGGCACCACGTAAGGGAATTTTGATGTCTAAAAAAAAATGGCGGACCAGCGAATTTTATTTTCAATTTTTTATGGAAAATTTTCGTCGTTCATAAAAAAATAACATGGGTCCTTCTAATTGGATTTTCGAACAGCTTAAGACTCGGTGCATGCAAATGTTTATATTAGTTTTTCTAATAGAGAGTGATTCCGTATCTTTTGTGGGATCGTTATTGGATAACGGACGTTATCTCCTGTCAGATTTGTGTGATTTTTACATAATAACTGTCACATATTTTAGTTTAGATCTATTTAAACACGAATTTCTGCAACTACGCATGATTATGTATTTATTTAATGTACGTTATACACATAAAAAGCAAATAATAGCCATAAAAATTACACAAATCTGACAAGAGATTACGTCCGCTATCTAATAACGATCCCACAAAAATACGGAATCGCTCGGCTGGTTGAAAAACGTAGTTTCGAGAAAACGGCGTTCGAAGTTTTGATGGGTAATTCAACACAAAAACTGTTTAAAACGGTTTCACATAAAATGCTGTATCTTCATCAATTTTACGAATTTCCTTAAAACATCTGGTGTTAGCATTATTAACAAATGCATCTTACAGAAAATGAAATAAAAAAATTACTTTTTTTATAATGTCCTGGTGCATTAAAGCCTAATTTAGTATTTGATCAAGGGAACATGGAGGCATTCAGAGGCCCCCCAGGACCAGAGGCTTATGTGAACTGAATAAAAAGCTTTTATCAACTCCTTACATCAACCCCTAAACTGTCAGAAGCTGCTTTACTGTCAGAAGCTGCCAGATGATTTGCAACGTTTGAACACTTATTGTAATGCCCATTGTCTGGAATACGTCAAATACGTCTACATAAGTGGTTCGTCGTGCGCTTTACCATAAATAAAAACATATTTATCCACGAATACTCAATTAATCATCAACCATTATCCATCAAATCAGAAATTAAGGACCTTGGGAATATACTTGATAGTAAACTGAATTTAAATAAACATATCGACCAAGTAGTCACTAACGCAACTTCTATGCTTGGTTTCATAACCAGTTCCTGTAAACAATTCAAAGATCTTATTACTTTCAAAATACTACGTTCGTAGTATCCTTGAATACGCATCGCAAATGTGGAACCCAGGCTGTGCAATACACAAAAATAGAATTGAAAGTGTTCAAAATAGATTCTTAAGGTACCTTAACTTCCGTTCTTTCGATGTCATGCTAGTAATGAAGACTCTGCAAAGTTTTTCAATATACAGACGTTAACTTGCCGAAGAAATATAGCAGATTTGGTAATGTTATTTAAAATTACCCATAACTAATTGATAGTCCTGATCTTCTTCAACGCCTATCATTCCATTTTCCAAATCGCAACAGCAGGCAGTCGCTTACTTTTAATCTCCCTCTTTGCAGGACCAACTCGAAACACAAATCATTTATCTAAAGATCCATACACTCATTCAACTTAAATTATTACCATATTGACATTTTTAACTCGACTTTACTTGACATAAAACGCCAACTCACTAAGCAACATGACTCAAACTAAAAAGTTCTATATAATCCCGTTCTTTGCCTCCTAATCCTAATTCTATGTTCCTCCTCCCATATACCCTTTCATATACTGCAACAAAAAATAAATTAATTAAGAAAACACCCTTATAATGTCACACTTTAGCATTCATTCACTATCATCAGTGGAAAGTTCATAATTGGCATAATTAACTATCTTACTATTATATTATTGTGTAATCTCAGATTTGCTGTCAACTTTCCCTAAAAAAATAAATAATAATAATTAAACTAGGGGGGGGGGGGCTCATTCAACTCTAGCGCCCCGGGCCTCTGACGGCCTTACGGAAATACGTTAAGTTTTTAAAAATATTTTTGAATAAAAGAAATTAAATGGTGTTTTGTATCAATCTTATCACATATTTTTATAATTACAAAATTAAATTTAGTCTTTTCTTTGCAACGAATAAATCAATTGTCTCGTCGGTGTCAATGTCAATTCTGCACTGTCTTTCCTGGCCTGTGGGATTTCTTAAATAAGTTTTGAGGCGTTTCAGAGAAAAAAAAGTCCTTTCAAGGGTGCACGAGGAAACAAGCAGTTTCACCAAGATTTTTAAAAGTTTGTGAATGTTTGGAAATAAGGCCTAATTGCATTCTCCGAGAGCTGCAATAGCACATGTTGGTCGATTTAGTTCAGATTATTTCAGCCATTTTATCCTCCACATTTCTAATTCAGCTTTTACAGAGTCTCATTCCAAATATTTTTTACAGAGCTCAAAGAAGTATTCTTGATAATTAAGTTGGTTTTTGCAACACACAGACGGAATTAACATTTTGAGAGATGATAATGTGGATCTATGATTTTGGAATCTAAAACGAAACTGATCAATCGAATCATTCAAAAGTGAAATCATGAAAGTACTCTAAAATAAGTTTCAGGATCATTTGTATTGTAGTTTGCCCTGTGCTTTTGGCGTGACGATATTTGCGGAATTTTGATTTCTTCGTTTATAGTTCTGAGCAAATTCTGAGCGTTCTTGTAAAGTTCAGCAACTTTGGAATCGGTATTTTGACGAAAATCTATCTTCAATAGTTTTTATAATTAAATAGACATGTTTATGTAAAGCAGCTGCTAAATAGCACAGGGGAGATTGAAGTATTTTGCATACAGTCAGTGTGCATGGAAACAACGATGTTAAAAATATTTTTTCCCGCAAAATTTTTGATCAATTGTATTCGGATAAAATTAAGTCCTTTTTCCATAGATATGCATCTTTTATTATCAAGTATATCACAGACTATATGCATAAATCGAAAATATTCTATGTTGACTCGAATAAGTATCCCTCACGGCAGTTTCGCGCAGGATTCACGCGAATATAAGCTTTACGATTTTTTCATATTTTTTTTTTATAAATCCTACAAATAATAAATAAACTTTAAAATACAGGTCAATTCATTGACTATATAGCACTATAATAAGTTGTCTCCTTGTTAGAATTCGAAGGTATGATTTTTTTAATGTTCGAAAAATTTAAAAAAATTAATTCTGGGAAATCGCGAGCAATCGAGGCAAATTTATTTATTTCGCGTGATCGCTCCAGTGGCTAAGCAACATAAGCTTATAGCAAAATTACTTGAAATGACTGATATCAGAAAACAATAAGCCTTTGATGGTGTTTCAGAATCCATGTCACTGTTTAAGTCTTTCAGTGTATCAACAATAACTTTATAGATTTCCTTGAATCTTATCAACCCATCATGATTTTCAACGGGTCTCGCACATTGCCATAAGGGTTTTCCATTGTGTTTCAGGGAATTTAAAAAAAATTCTTCTAATCACTAAACAGTTCGTCTTGCCGAGGACATGATAAAATTTCCAATCGATGTTTTAGTAGCAATAGAATTTCGAATAGGCTGAACCTGGCAAGAATGACATAGAGCCGAATTCAACGAATGTGAGCTGCAATGAACGTATAAGGATTCTGGGTGTGACTTACAAATTACTGCCTGCACACCTATAAAACTTCCTTTCTTCCAAGAAGCTCTACCATATCCTTGTCCGATTAAATATTGGCAATCTACACCCAAAAATTTTAATTCAGATAAAATTGCATTAGCGAAATACTTTCCTGTTGTATTCTAAAACTGTTTAAAAAAAGGTAAAAAGTTAAAAGTTAAAAAATCTTCAAAAATTCTTCGGTGCACCGTAGGTACAGTCAATTTCGGGGGGGGATCAAACCCCCTCGATCCCCCCCCTGGCTACGGCCTTGGATACATCCAGGAAAGAGTTGAAGCAATCATAGAGAAGTGGAGGGGAATGTTTTTTCCAAAAAGGATTCACATTAACCTCGTACTTTAACAATTGAAGTTTGGGAATCAAGGGATGAGAAGTAATTGAGCATGTTTTGAAAATATATTTTTCTGCTAGGCATCGCCTTCTAATATTTAAGGGAGGTTCACAGCATTCAACTTGCATTGCGTTGATTGGGGAAGATTTCATCACTCCTAATATAAGGCGAAGAGATTTAGATTGAATTTTATCTAATTTAAGCGAATTTGAAGTAGACATTGGATCAAACAGACAAGATCCGTAATCGAGATGGCTTCGGATGAGAGCATTGTACAGAAGTTTTAAAGATGAGGGGTGTGATCCCCACCACACTCCGGACAGAAATCTAAGGGGATTGATGTTGCTTTCGCATTTCATGATGACATGATTAATGTGAGAATTCCAAGTAAGCTTTGAGTCTAAAAACATTCCCAGGAACTTAACTTCCTTAGAGATAGGGATGATTTCATCGCCAAATATCACCTGAATATCTGGGAGCTTTCGACGACGAGTAAAGATGACAACTTTGCTTTTGGAAGGGGAAAGTTCAAGGCTATTACTATTTAACCACGCCAAGAGTTTTCTAAGAGCATTGTTGATTGCTGATGCTGCAATAAAAATATTACGGGATATTTTGTAGAAAGTCAAGTCATCAGCATATTGGAGTATGTTGCACAAGAATTGAATAGATTTTTCTAGATCATATGTGAAAATATTGTACAGGATCGGGCTTAAGACTGACCCTTGCGGGAGACCTTTGAATATGTGTCTTATGAGGGGAGGGGATTCGGACCCATCTACAAAAATAGTTCTCTGGGAGAGCAAATTGACAATGAATTGGACCAGTTTAGGTGGAATACCTATTGCCAGTAACTTTTCTTTCAGGATAGGGATAGAAACATTGTCATATGCTCCACAGATGTCTAAAAACACTGCAATGCAATATTCGTTTTTGGATAATGCTAATTTGATATCTGTAACAAGAGAGGAAAGGTTGTCGAGGGTACTTTTACCCTTTCTAAATCCAAACTGGGAAGAGGAAAGAATTTGATTTTTTTCTACAAACCAGTCCAATCTATTCTTAATCATTCTTTCAGATACTTTACAAAGAGTAGAAGAGAGAGCGATAGGTCTGTAGCTCGAACCTATACTTGGATCTTTGCCACTTTTGCAAATGGGAATGATATTTTGAATTTTCCAGTCTGGAGGAATAATACCAGAATCAAGAAAGGTATTGATGAGAGAGAGAAAGTAGGTAAGAGAATTGTCATCAGTATGGCGGATGAATGAATTCAGGATTTCATCCTTGCCCGGAGCTGAGTCATTGAGGTTTTCCATGGCTCTTTTTAACTCATCAATGGAAAATGGAGCATCTAACCACGAAGAAGATTTTAGAGTATGAGTTAAAGAAGGAAGTTCATCAAAATTAGGGACATATGAGTGAGCTATTTTATTAATAAAGTCATCTATCCAAATAGCAGAATTATGAGATGGCTTTGGCAGGGAAAAGGAAGATCTAAACCTGCGAATCATGGACCAAACCTCCCCCGCTGGAGTAGCAGGGGATATATTAGAACAGAAATTACGCCAGCTGTTTTTTTTTTTGAAACGGAAAGTGCGTTTATTGGCTGAGATGTAATTATCCATAGTCATCTGTTGGCAGTACGTCTTATTGGCCGCTTTCTTCTCCTTCAGGACTCTAAGGCATTCCTCATCCCACCAAGGGGGAGGGCGAGCCTTCGAGCCTACTGGAGATGATTTGGGGATAGACTTGTCAGCCGATTTTAGAATGGAATCAGTCCAAGATTTATAAGAGGAGGTGCAGTTATCAGGAGTAGGGGGAGGCAGGGAGAGGGTATGACCCTGGATAGATATTTATAATAACAATAAGAATAATATTTATAATAACAATAAGACGTGCGCTGCTCATCATATGCAGAATTCAAAAGAGCCGCACAAGACAGGGAAGAATGGAAAAGAAAATTAAAGGAAATTGCTGCAAACCAATCCCAGGATTGAAACCAGAGAGAGAGAAGAATAAGTTAACAATAATAATCTAAACTAAAATATGAAAGAGAACAAGACACAGAAAAACAGAAAAAGACAATCGTCGCAACTGGGACTCGAACCCAGACCTCTCCGTCTAACCGGGATGAGTGCGTTAACCAATTTCGCTATTGCCACCTTCTGTCAAAACGTCATAATTGTCAATCTCATATTTTCAAATTTTAGAATTCCATTATTATCAACTAATTATTTTTCTCCATATAACGGGCAACTACCCTTTTTATTGTTTCCAATAAAAAGGGTAGTTGGTAGTCCCGGTTAGACGGAGAGGTCTGGGTTCGAGTCCCAGTTGCGACCATTGTCTTTTTCTGTTTTTCTGTGTCTTGTTCTCTTTCGTATTTTCGTTTAGATTATTATTGTTAACTTATTCTAATATGATACATTTATTGTCTTTATATTTACAATAACAAATATCAAACAGGAGGGAGCTTGTGATTTTAAATGGAGAGACTCTTCTTTCCAAAGAAACTGTATTTTTTCTACCCTTTTCTGACTTCAACAAGTTTATATACTTATGTTGACGTGCCTTAATAATTTTTGTAGTTCTTTCTTTTGAAATGGTTGGCAAAGAAGCTTTTTCTCATATTTTCAAAATAATTTTAGTTACGTACACCACAATATCACGAAACGGAGCGTCCTTGGTCGACTAATGAGCGTAATACACGAGCCCGATTCCAATTAGAGACAAAAGTCAACATTTTTCGCTTTACGCGATCGCTGTTTTCAACTCTATTTTCATATCTACGATTTCAGCAGGCATCACAACAAACAGTATGGTTCATGTGTTGTTTGCAGTGATGACAATTAAAATCCTAGATATGAAAATAGAGGTGAAAATAGCGATCGCGCAAATCAAAAAATGCCGACTTTTGTCTTTAATTGGAATCGGGCTGATAATCGGGCTCGTGTATTATGGCCGTATGGCGCTAAAGGCTAATATGGCGCTGCTCAAGCGAGGGCTGATTGACTGTTTGACTGCGGCGGACGTGCTTTAGTGCCATATTACTACAAAAATATTAAATGGTCGTTATATATACCGAAGCTATAAGCTAACTTTATTTAGCAAGATCCATAGACATACAAATAACTAGACGAGAACTTACAGATGAGGGGTAAAAACCAACTATGGCGGGGCGAAGAGAGGAAAGAGACTTGTGATTCGCCAAGTCTTCTTCATTGTCTAAGTATGTGTTTCATAGACATACAGCGTCCGCGCGTAAAATGTACGACGAGAGCACGACATTGGTCCGGACACGCCCAGCCGGTTCCGAAAAATGGTTCCAATGGGTGGGGGAAATAACACGTTTTTTAACACGTAAGGGCATGTCCATATATTTTGTACGTCCGTGGCAAGATCTCATAAATGAACATCTTTAAACTATTTCAGAATATTTTTGCAAAGGCTGAAAAAATGGTAATATTTCGATATTTTCTCGAACTTCAAAGGGCCCGCGGAGCCTTAGAGTATTTTTTGATTTTTTTTTAAACCAAATTATTTGGATGTTTTAGATACAAAGACAACTTTTTATTACTAGCACCAAAAGGAATACGGAAGAAAAAAAATCGGCCCAAGCTACTGTTGAGTGTTGCCAACCCGCAGGCGGGTCCGAGCCAAAACGTGGTCAGAATCTTTGGGTGACTTCATAAGTCACCGGCTACTAAATCAACCAATAGGAATCTTTTATTTTTGTTGCATTTTTCTGCTTTATTTACGTTTGATTGACAATAACATTTCCGACGCGAAAGTAACGATTATGAATTTTGGGAATTCACGATCAAATGAAAAATGGAAGAACAGGACCCGCAACTGGAACAAAATTACAGGTGGGAGTCTTCCTTTGGTTGTTATTTCAGTGTTCCTATAGTATTTTTTTTAAATGTATTGCTTAATTGTATTTTAAACTGATGTACATGTTTCCGTTTTCAGAACATATTTATGTTTCACCTGGGATCTAATAATTGACGCCATCCAACATCACGATTACATCTTAAAAAGGTAAATATGTTTTCTATATTGCATTTTCTGTTATTATTTTCAACATTTTTTAATATTTTTATCAGTATATTAATAAATTTATTCATATTTTTCAGTGGAATCTGAACCGACAAAACTTTACTTGTTTACAATATAACATTCTTTATCCACACTTCAATACATTCGCTTCTGTTTCTGGAGATGGTTACATGAGGTTAAGGGAAATACTATCAGTCATGGTGCATGATGCAGAGGTAATTATTATTTTTATAACTTTCATTTTAAAAAAACTTCAGTCAAATTTAATGTATTTGAGTAGGCTTCTTTATATAAGTAAGTAGGTATCCTAGAACTTGGTTTAATATGAGAGTTATCATAAATTAAAAGTTAAAAGACATGGGAGGAAATGTAACTACATACATACATAGGTATGTACTATAATACACATACACAAATACAATAAAAATTGCATTATCTTACAAATTTCCATAACTGAACCAATGTGGTTTTTAGAAAATATAACTTATCCTATTTTTTATAATTTCAGGGAAAATATGGTGAGCTAAGCTACTTTAAATGCCAAATAAACAAATATAATGTTTTGTTGAGCCCCTTATGAATAATCAAACATCTTATGCAAACTAATGTCTCCGTGGATCTTGGAAATATGATAAATTTATTTTTACCTGCTGAAAGATAAAATAGGTACGTTCAAAAGAGAAATTTATCTTTAAAACAACGTCCTCATGTGGCAATTTGCTACAGAAATATAACCTGTTTAAAATATGTACATGTAATTCTGAGTTTTAAATTTTTCTGTTAATTATTTGTATTTCCTTTTTCTACATGTTCATAATAAAATTCTTATCGTGTAATTACGAGTTTTATTTTTAAAATAATATTTTAGGCTAATGATTTGGGTTGTATTGGGTAGGCCAAGAAAGAAAATTATATTGTCTATGGTCGCGCATTGTTCTGTTGTTGCTTACTCTATCTTCGTCTATGGTGCGTGACGTCACAAGTGATGAGTAAAAAAAGAAGTCGAAAAATTATTGCATTTTGATGGTGAAATAGTGACCAAATTTTTCACGTACTAAAACCCGAAGTTATCGATCTAGTGGGTGGTTTGGTATATTTATGCAAACCCGGATTTTGAAAAGACGCTGACTAGAACAACAAAAAGTTCGTAGGTGTACCAAAATGAAGAAGTGGGCTTAGGTGAAAAAGAATAAATACTGTCACAACGGAGGGGGCGAAATGGGATAATATGCGACAGGGAAATATTTTTACCACAACAGAGGGGGCGAATATGAGATATGGGATGGGGCATGGGTACTTGTGTTTTTAGGCCACTTTCCTTATGTGGCGCGAACTTTAGTATGAAACCGAACATAATGAACTTTATATAAACAAAATACGGTAAACAAAATGCAGACAAAATTATAAAATACAGATAAAATGGCAACGTATATATATGAGCGGAAATTTAGCATATAGGTGTGATTCTAATTATTTATTCCTCCGCTCCTATCCTATATCTTTTGTAATTTTATCACAAGTTTTAAAGTTTAAAGGAGTTCCTGAAGGAAAAGTCCCACATTTGCGTTTTTTTTTTACAATAGCTCCATACAGGAGGCCCTGAGGAAAATAATTCCCCTGAGTGTCCATGTCATCTTTGGGGATGCTGTGTGGAAGGAAAGAAGGAGAGGTAGTTCTGAAAAGGAAAAGGGTATTAGGGATAGGTAGGAATCTGGGGGTCAGTATATCCAGGAGTGATTGGGGTATATCAAACTCTATTCCATTATCAATCTACAATAAAATTGAATTATTAATTCAGACTTTAGCTTCAAACTAATAATTTATTGTTTCGCGTGGTGCTTACTTTTGTGATTAATTTCTTTAACTGTGCGTTGTCTATGGCTTATGACTACATCTTCTATGATAAACAACTGTCACTGTCAAATTTGGGGTTAATATTTTTAGGGTATTTAGTATATTTATGATTTAGCCTATCCCAGCGTCTCCTTTGTTTGATTTATTGTGTTGTTATAATAAATAGGTAAATATATTTATTTTTCTTTATTATTTATTGATAGCATCAACTAATAATCAATATTCAAAAGCTAATAATTTTCTAGTGACGTTTCTTCAACATTGGAATTAACCGCCGCCGCTCGCCTTGTGAATACATTAGGCTCCCCCACACGCACACTTCGGCTCGACCGAGTCCCGCGCCACTTCAGGCCGCCGCGCAGAAAAGTACAGACCGATAGGTTTACAGCGCAGTTCGCCGTGAGACTTTTCTGCGCGGCGGCCTGAAGTGGCGTGGGACTCGGTCGCTCCGAAGTGTGCGTGTGGGGGGCACTATTGACAGTAGTACTTCTAACCTCTACTGGTACTATTTCAATAATCGGTAATTATTCCCCTAAACGCTTATTGTTGTTTTTTGATTATTTATGTCTTACTCCGCTTCACGGTTTATACGTAATATTTTTTATTCAAACAGTTAGATTTAGCTTTATTATCACGAAAAGTGAGTATTTATGTCGCGGGAGACAAAAAACATGCAAAAAATATGCATTTAACATTTTGGTAAATATGCATAAGTCCACCTCACGGATAATACTGAACGCACGTGTTGTCGAAGTTTGACGAATGTCATCATAATTTTAAAAACATCCAAGGTTTTGAATGGTTTGAAGGCAAGGCAGGGTTTATCCTAGCGGGTTTGTGTAATTATGATTGATTGTCTATGAAATAAAAACGGTACATACAAAATAAAAAATATTCTGTATTAATGGTGAAGCGGAGTAAGACATAATTAATAACATTTTAATTTCGTTTTAATGAATTCACTTGCGCGGTGACGCCACTTTATTTTCACCGTTTTTATTTCATAGACAATCATTTATAATTACACAAACCCGCTAGACATCCCCTGCCTTGCCAAACAAACCATTCAAAACCTGGGATGTTTTTTAAAATTATGATGACATGAAGCTTTTGTAGTTTAACCTCAACCAAAAAAAGGAACATTCCGTATTATCCGTGTATCAAACTTCGACAACACAAACGTTCCGTTTTATCCGTGAGGTGGACCAAATGCATATTTACCGTTTTTTGTTATTTCTTAGTTTGGGGTAAGTACAGTTTGGCAATTAAGTGTAGAAAATAAATGATGGCGCTACGATCGATTTCTTGGTTTTAAATGGCAACACCGTGATGGCTCATAAGACAATGAATGTATGTTTTAAAAAACCCTTCAGCCAAAATGCATATTTCATAACGTGTTTGTATTTTCATAAATTTTGCACAAAAACACATAATTTAATAGAAGTAAAATAAAACAAAACAGGTTTTAAGTGGGCGTTTATTTTGTTATAAAAACGTAGGTACATAGGTATTTAAAAATCTGAGTATATTTATTCAACACCCGACATGTAATAATTATTGTCTTAGTCCTCATATGATTCTTCTTCTTCCATATCTTCATCTTCATCTAAACGTTTTATCAGTTCATCTATATCATCATATAGAGTACTTCCTCATGCATAATAATCTGCCTCGATTTTCATCACGTTTTTGCAACAATTTTTTTTAATCATCAACACTTATGCTATTTTCCGTTTTCCCGGTGTTTCAAATTTTCCATCTGCCTTTTCCCTTCCTTGACGATTTATCTTACTTTTCAGATTTACCTGTATGTGGAAAACATCATTAAAAAGATTATTCTATAGAAGGTAGTTTTAAAAAAGCACACCTGATAATATTCATTTAGAAAGAAAGAAAGAGAAAATTAAGAACGAGTTACATTTCTATGAGTTTAAAGAAGTTGCATATTATTATTTTTTTTTTTAAATTGAGTTATTCCATTTTTCTTGTGGCCTCATATTAACTGTCAAATGGAAATGTCAAATTCGGATTTTTAAACATAACCTCAAATCAGATTGTAATGGTTATAATCGCACAAATCTTGGCATAAATCTTGTAATACTAATGAAATTTATTAAAAAAAACTATACCACGTACCATTCATTTCTGCAGTTCGTTTGTAAACTTCTTTCAAATTGGATAGGAGCTTCTTCGCACGATATTCAGCTAGGCAGCGTTGAAACACGCAGTTTACAACTTCTCTTGCACCACTACGTATTGGTTTGTTCATTTTAATTCAATTCAATCAATGCACAGGCAAACAATGAAAAAAAAAACACTAAACGAGCGATTTTCAGTGTGTTCTACATGATTAAAGTCAGTAAAGCCAAGAACCATACAAAATGTCATTGACAAAACGAGTATTTCGGTGTTACCATAGTAATGAAAAAATTTAGTTCCAAATTAATTAATTTCTACACTTTCTTGCCAAACAATATCTAATTCATTTTTATTTAGATTGAAACGAAAGCCAATGTCAAACTATATAAAAAATGGTGGTGACCGGCCAACTTAGATTGAAACCAACTCAGAACCACTTCAGAAAGGTCAAGTAATGATAAACAAATTATAATAAAAAAATTGGTTAAATTTTTTAAGTTAGGTTAGGGTTACCAGCTATTTTAAAATTATTGGTAAATTTTCGTTACTGGTGTCCACGCGTATCTACTACACTATATAAAGAGCTAAGATTTGTTTGTTTGTTTGTTTGTTTGCATTGAATAGGCTCCGAAACTACTGAACCAATTTGAAAAATTCTTTCGCTGTTGGGAAGTTACACTATTCCCGGGTGACATAGGCTATATTATATTTTCAAAAAAATTAGGGATCATTACTAAAACTCCAATAATGCAACCCAAGATGTAAAAAAATTACCTAAAATATTCTTTACATCGCGTGCGCTGCGAAAACTATTGATGATAGAATAAAATAATGTACTACGACTTTGTAGAACACATCATTATTTACAAAAAAGGTCGCGACAGCATATGTCTAACTATTATGGTTATGCCACAATAAATATTCTTTTATTCTAAAAATTTAATTCATATGTCGCCGCTTGAAAAGGCTCTTTATTTGTATCTTGGTGTTAATCCTTATCAAAATAAATTACTTCATATTCAAGATAGCTTTAATACCTTTTTTTAACTTTTTGAATTTTTCAATTCGGATATTTAACCCTTCGAATAATAAGAAAATAATATCTGTAACCTTTTGCCTGTCAAGGTTCGCGCGCAAAATTCCTGGTTCTTGCCATGCATCTTAAATTTTCCTATTTATGGGTTATTTTTTAACCCTTTTGCAAAAAAAAAAATTGTTCTAAAATCTAGATAAAATAATCTTTCCGATGTGTTTATTAGAAATCAACTTTTTTTTTCTAAATATTAAAATTTTGATATTGGAAATGTAAATTAGCTAAAAAATGCATACCTGCGAATATTGGAATTAAAGTACTTAAAATAGAATAGACTTAAAATTTAAAATACAGATTCCCTTTTTTAACAAAATTTGTAATAAAACTGTCACCTCACTTTTTATCACTTTCATACAATTATATTTTAAAATTAAATTTTTGTTACGTCAAAAATTGGCTCGAAATAAAACCGTCACTTATGATCGGGTTTGTAAAATATCTCAACAACATAGCTCATTTAATCCTAATGCAATGAGAAGCATTATTTCTTTGGCTCTCTAACATAAAAGAAATCACAAATATTCGCATGACAGGAAGAGAGATATATGACTTTTAATAATGCACGGTCGCTCTGGGACAATCTGGGTCTCTTGTTATTATAACGGCATATGATGTTTTGGGACAACTTGGGTCTCCTGTGATTAGAAGGGTTAATTAGAAAGATATCACGAGTGTAATAATGTTAGTATTAGAAAAAAGTTTCGGCTACTTTCCGGGCGGGAGAGGAGTCAAGAAATGAAGTGCCAGGGAGGTTGACGGGACGGGGGAGCGGGAAGCGGTGGCGGGGAAGGTGGAAGTGGAACGCTGGAGGGGAACGCACGGGAAAGGACATGCAAGGAGTAACATTTTATTTATTTGAATATGGCATTGCAACGCATGCCGGGAAACAGCTATATATTATAAAAGAAAATCCAAAAAAAGAAAATCAAAAAAAAAGCTGGAAGTTTCGCCCTGTTGAAATTTCGGAAAGTTCAAGAAGGTTCTATAGAACTCTAGAAAGTTCTGGAAGGGGTGGCGGAGTATGTCGTGGAATGTTCGGGAATAGGGAATCGGGATCATTATTGTGAAACATTTCATAACACTCTCAAATGTTTTCCTGAGCGAAGCCGGGTAACCCAGCTAGTTATTAATAATTTTTAGAAAAAAACTTTAGATTCGCCTTAATTACTATAAAAGGAAACTTTTTGGCTTGGGGGCGGCGGAAAATAATGCATTTTAATTTTCAATTGCGTAAATTAAGCGAATCTACACAATGTCAAATCGCGCCCATTAGGTACGTTACTGTTATGTTGGTATCCCTGATACATTGCAAAGAACTAAATACTACTGTGGCCAACTTCGTGGGATACATGAAAACACGGTTAAACTACGAAAGCTGCATGTCATCATAATTTAAAAAAAACATCCCAGGTTTTGAATGGTTTGTTTGGCAAAGCAGGGTTTGTCTAGCGGGTTTCTGTAATTATGATTGATTGTCTGTGAAATAAAAACAAATGTTATTTATTTGCAATGTATCAGTGATAAAAACATAACAGCGACGTGCCTAATGGCCGCTGACAGTCATCGATCGGTTCGCGAAGTGAATTTTAATTTTACGCAATTGAAAATTAAAATGCATTATTTTCCGCCGCCCCCAAGCCAAAAAGTTTCCTTTTATAGTAATTAAGGCGAATCTAAAGTTTTTTTCTAAAAATTATTCGTAATAAGCGTGGCCAGTCCGAACCGATAATTACCAATATATGTAATATATTATACCGACTTTATTTTAATTTTTTTTTAGTAATAAAATAATTCATTTTATCCTATAATTTTAACTTAATTATAAATTTTAATTTTTAGTTTATTTTGTTTTTGTTTTATAAAATGGAGGCCTCAGCACAGGTGAGCTACCCAGTGAGGCCGACATTGTTGATTTTATTTTTGAAATGCAAGATATTATGTCAATCAAATGAATAAATAAATAATATTATTAAGAAGCTGGACTTGTGAAATGAAATGAAAACTCTGAATGGTGTACTTCCACCTCTGAGGGTATCTTCCACTCCGGAATGTGCCGCGAAAATACCTTTTATTATTTTTAAATGACTAAATTGTTAAAACACAAACCAATCAATCGAGATTTGAACCCGTGACCTCCAGGGGGCCTAGTCCCTATCTTTTACGGTTTACTAACAGCCTGTTAGCTTAACTTGGTGGTTTGAGCAAAGTTGTCGCAACTGGCTAAAATGGTAGTCAGTAACATTTCTGTTAAGGTTTAGTTTATTTTATCGTCGCGACCAACAGAAAAGAAACAGAAAAGTTACTGACTACCATTTTTAGCCAGTTGCGACAACTTTGCTCAAACCACCAAGTTAAGCTTAACAGGCTGTTAGTAAAACGTAAAAGATAGGGACTAGGCCCCCAGATCACCGGTTGAGAGTCTTGCCACTTGACCATATTTACCCATATATTATGTGTTGTGTATTTGTGAGTGATGTGAATTTTATATTGGTTTTGAGTGTTACGTGTAGTTGTGTTTTATTCTTATTTTGTTATGAAATTTTGGTAATATTGTCTTTTTTGTTCTTTAATCCATTTTGTAATTTTGAGTAAGAAATTATTTTTGGTTTCTTCCATTTTATTTTCAAGGGTAAGACTGTTAAATGCTTTTATAGCATGATATTTATAGTGCCTTTGTCCAAAGCTTGTATTTACCGTCGGAGTTTTTAGGTTGTTTTTGTACGATTGTCTAACTGATCTGTTAGTGATATTTTGAGATTGTTGAAATTTGTTTTTCTGGTCAAAATGTAGTTTAGCAGTGTTTTAACATATAATTGGCGTATATCTAGTACGTCACAACTGTTGAATATTTGGTTTGTGTCAGTCAGTCTGTTTTTTAAGTATTACCTTTAAGATCGTTTTCTGCGCGATTTCTAAGTGATCGATAGCTGAGTTTGTTGCTCCTCCCCAGATAATTAATCTATATTCTATTATTGACTGACAAACTGCAAAATATATTGTTTTCATTTGTTTTATATTATATATGTTTCTTATGTTTAGGAAAATGTGTATTGTTTTGAGGAGTTTATTTGTGATTTGTTTGATATGATGTATCCATCTAAGGATTCTAAGGTTATGGTTAATTATGATTCCTAGATATTTTATTTGTTCTGTTATTTCTAGAGAAGGGCAACTGCAGATGTTAGTATTTAAACATTCTTGTATTTTTATGGTGTTTGAGTTGTTTCTTTGTTGTCCTGTACTATTTATACTGTTCGTTATAAATTTTGTTTTCGATATATTTGGTGTAAGTATGTTTGAGTCTTTAATATATTTATAACAGATCACATTTCACAATAATAATGTTGTATTATAATAGTGCAATCCCACGCGTCCCATATAGTTACATATATTTATGCAGTAAATTTTAAGTAAAGAAACAAATTTAATGAAAAAAAAATAGTCAATTATGTAGGGCGTTGTATTGAGTGAGCTCGGGCCCAGCACTCACTCAGGAGTGGTGCTTGGTGCTGGAAGGTTGCGGTCACTACTAATGCCGCATCCTGACTCCAGTGGGCTGGTGTTACATCAGGTAGGCGAATCCTTTCAATCCTAGTTTCGTAAAAAATTTCGATGCGCTGCGGTACCTTCTGTATCCAAATATAATACTGCATGCATTATTATAATGGATCCGGAGTCGTTCCATCGAGCTGATTCGGGAGTGATCCCATGTTTCACGCTATTGTTATTGCTGCGTTAGAAGATTCTTCGGGAAATTATATTAAACAGTATACTGATACTTCTCCTTTGTCGTTCAATATTACCATCGTCCGAGAGGTCTTCAGTAACGATGTGCTCATTGATGTACTATGTAAGGCTTACCTTAATATACGACATACTCCTAAACCCAAATTAGCGAAAGCCGTTTATTCAAACTTGCGCACGCATATTCGCTCTCTCATTCTGGCGCCACCTATCTCACTCCTTTTACTCACACTTAAACTCACACTATGCTAATTATTATTAAATGTTTAGTTACAGGTGTACTTTATTTTGAGCCGAGACCAATAAATTAGCAACAGCAGTGTCATGCATATTCCCGACCCAGAGAATATTTCCATCAAGACGGAACTTGGGTCCCAGGAAGAAGTTCCAGAGAAAATGCCGTATACGGATATTGAAATCAGCCTCCAGGATGTAAAGAAGGAATGTTTGGAGTATTCCGAGAGTGTTCAGCCAACTAGTAAGTTTCCTTGCGCTTATCCATCCTCCAGTTGATTAGTCAGACATCTCCAAATACTAGGTTTTGAGATAATGGGGAAAACAATATTCAAATGCTCACCATAAATCACATATTATTTATACGTTTCTGTGTTTTACATATTAAATAAACTATAGAATAACACCGGGAGGCAAAACGGTCTGGTACATTAGCATGACATTTTGAAATATCCTGCTAGTGACCCAGAAAATATTATTTAATTTACTACAAGTTTTTGTGATGATGTTATAATTGATTTGGTGGTTTTTAGAGTAATCTGAGTATTGTACCAGATATTGGATATACTTTTACATATAACGACGTACTCAACAAAAATTTAGATTTTTCGGAGATGACTGACTAATCTACTGGATGATTGATATATTATATCGAGCCATGATCGCCAAAAGATCGTAAACAACTGTTTTTCTCAAATAGCATTTTGTTACCGTATGCGCTCTGAACGGCTAGACGCACCGCCTTAATAGTTGGTTTTATTTTAAATTGTGATCAATAACAGGAGCTTTTTTACTCACAAGAGTCCCAGCTGCTCCCGTCTGGAGCCAGTGAGACTATGGCATCCCCAATTGGGGTATGTTGTGAGGCTGACGGTAAGCGGGGAGTAGGGATTGCAATCCCGCAGCTCATTCAATCCCGCGGAATTGATATGCGGGATTACTCAATCCCACACAAGATCACGCGGGATCCCGCATCTTTGAAATTATGTTACAAAATCAAATTGAAACTACAGATTTTTGTGTAAAAATCATCTTACTCCTAACAGCAGTTTTATATTTTTAATTCAGTCTTATTCATATAATGACTAATAATCAAATCACAACTTTCTCTTAGATGCTATTACTATGATATCAATGTATAATAATAATATATCTTTATTAAACAAAATTTGCAAGATTTATAACAAAAAAAAGTACATATTCAGTGTTAATATTTACAATGGTTTATGTAAGTACAAAAGATTAACAACAGAAGACAATATAAATATGAACAGTAGGTACCTACTTGAAGAATAGAAAATAGTTATAAATTAAGGTTTTTTGTATTCCACCTCACTGGGCTAGCCTGTGTTGGGGCAGTAATTTTTAAGTCAATTTATATTATTAACTTATATTAAAATATAATAGATTGGTTGCATTAACAATAAATTTTGGGTGAGCGCGCCGGTAAAGGCCCTATCATTATTTTTTATCCAAATTTTTATGTTATTTTTGAAATTTTTTTTTTAATCACATTTTATTACTGTATATGGAAGAATGTTATAAAGTCTTATTGCAAGGTATCTGAAACTTCGTTGACCAAAAGTAGTATGCGTATGGGAATTTGAAGTAAGTCTCTGTTATTGTTTCGTGTATAGCGTGTATTAAATCTTTTTTCATAGTATTTATGTATATTTGTGTACAGATGATTGAGGATTGTTTTTGCATAATGTTACACGCAACACTACGACATTATATTGCTATTAACGGCACAATCTGCTTTCAAAATAAAACAGAACAAAACTTAATCAAAAACATTCAAAATTACATACTTACGTTAAACGCCGGACGGTGTATATGAAAACACTCGTCACCTACAGAAAGACGTGCGCAGCGCAGTGCCATTTATGAACAACTGACAGGACAGCCCGCCAACTGCGCCACCGGCCGCTAGTCGCCGGTGCGGCGAGCTCTGCTGAACGGCAATGTCGCGCTCATGCTACTCTCAATTTACGCGAAAGTTTAGTGCCAAATTTTTAATTTGCCCCAGATTAATAAAAGCAGCGGGATCCCACGGGGATGCATGATCCGTTTTGCGGGGTTGCAATTTCCTAGTGGGAAGGCAGAGGAGATGGGGAAGAGAAAGGTGGAGAAGTACATGACAATAGCAGTCAAGTACAATAAGCGTGTTTTCACATCAACGCGTATGTTTCCACAGAAATCGTTATATCTCCGTTATTGTTCTAGTGACATCCCTAAAACAAAAAGTAAAAGGTCGATAATAAATCAAGCTGCACATCCCTATTCAAGTTGTCCATAGAAATATATAAAAATACCTACTCTGTCCGATACACGGTTGATACATATTTTACCCGCCAAATTGCCTAAGGGCCGCTAGGCTAACAAAATTGTTTATTATACATTTAAATTGTTTATTATACATTTATACAATTCCTTACGTATTGTTTTTTTTACATAATCTGTGATTTTAGTACCGTTTTCACATAAAAACATCATGTGAGTCATTTCTACATTTTTTTTATGTTTGCATTCTAAATTTTAAAATCTACAAATGTTAATATTTATTTGTCATATAAAAATTTTAAAGCTTATTTCGTAACCTTTCAAAACAGTTTTTAGTATTCGGCTACGTTCGGAAATGTATCATTTATTGAGCTTTAATTGTGAAGCAGAAATAACACAAAGTTTTTGTAAATCTGACATTTCGTTTAAGACGTAAAAAGTGCATATTCGCGATAGATCGGAGTGGTTAAATGATTAAATTGTGAAAACTCAAATCCATCAATCATTTTAAATTGTTTTTGCTTTATATGCCCACTGTTTGTTCTTTCTAGGTACAATATTAAACTATATTACCTAAGCACAGGCTGCGCCTTATTGGGTTCTCATTACTCTTATGATTTTCATAATATTGTATTTATCAAATGTAAAAATTGACAAAATTAAAGGAAAACAAAAAAAAAAATCGAATAAAATTTATCTGCGCACGCTAGGATTTGAACCCGCGATGGCTAGACGAGAGCCTTGCCCCTTACCATGGAAGCCGTCAGTTGCGATTATTCAGAGTTGTGTAATAAAAATTATAATATTAAGCCGAATTTATATTAAGCAAATAGTTACACATAAGTTGTTTCACAACATTAGTTGTACTGTGTATAGTTTCACGCATTAGTTATATGCCACAAGTGATATGCAACTAATTGCATAGTGCAAAAAAGTGATGCAAGTAGTGTCGCGAAATCATTTCAGCTGACCGGACATGTGTGTTCCTTGTAATTGTGTGAGAATTTCGTACTACAACAGTGCATTATATGTATAAAAAAAGCTTTTAATTGAAATAAAAAAAATTACTTAATCACAATTTAATTATTTAATTTTTTAAAACCGACCGGTTCCGCTTAATACAAGCATCTTCAGGGTATAAAATTAAACTGATCCAAAAAAAAAGTTTTTATGTTGATGGTGCTGTGATATTGAAGGTTGCACAAAATTAAATATGCCCAATTTACACCAAGTTTTTGGTGGCATTCAATTATTTGGAACACACAGGCAACTAGTTGCATCATGTATATCCGACTTTGAAATATGAAATTTTGTGTCCGTGGCACTTGAAAAACTGATCTAAGGTCAAGGTGTCGATTTTCACTATCGAAAATCGTAAAGTGCCAATGTTTCGAAAACCAACGACTGTTATTTATTAAAATCATATTGTGATATTCCGTTCCGTCCTTCGACCAAGTATACGTCAATGGTTCCGTCATAAGTCCAGCCCTCCAAAGGATATCTTTGAGTTTTGGTCCCTTTACATGTGAAAAAAAATCTTTGTTTTATACAGTTTTATTATATAGTTTTTTATAACTGCTTTCTGAGAAACACTACACTGCAATCATTTTGTTCATCTGACATTCCACAGATAAGATTGTGTTATTTATTTAATCATACGATACAACACATTTGATCAAACTTAATCCCTGATACTATTCTCGAGGGCTTTACTTTTATTAAAATGCATAATAATAAAATAAAAATTATAGTGTGCAATTCACACGCGGTAGAAATAAAACCTTCAGAAAACTAAAGTAGGTATGAATCTGGAGGCTACGAAGCACCACACAAAGAGGAGACCGATAGGATACAAAGCACTGCACAGACGTGGAGACCGATTATACCATAAGTTCTCAACCTGATTTTTTAAAATCTAGAGCCCCCAATTTATTTTTTTTACTTATGGAGGGCTCAACTGTCATGGAATCAATAACTCCATTAAAAATATATTAAATTATATGTTATACCTTTTTGTTTGGCAAGAAAAAAAAACAATTCATTTGTATTTTAAGTACCGGGTTGCTAATAATGTGATAAGCGTGTTTTTTGTCTGTTTTAGACCTATTTTTTTTACCTGCCCACGCCCTCACTGTGCCATCTCTAATTTTCTCTGTGTCTTCTTCCGCTACCCTGGCAGACTCAAACTCCCAAGAGGGGGCGTTATCGCCCACATTGAGAATCTATGGATTATACTAAGTCATCCTCTCGCAGATTAGATCCTATAGATGTTTTCGATTAGTGTTTAGTCGCCGTTTTTTGTTTCATCGAGTTTCAAATCCCAACGGTGCTAAAGAAGTTTTCACCTCAAAAATTTTTATAAAATTAACATAAAAACTACGCCAACACCATAGACATACAAATAGCTAATCGAGAACTTATAGATGAGGGGTAAAAACCAACTATGGCGGAACGAAGAGAGGAAAGAGACTTGTGATTCGCCAATAAATCAATCTAACAGTATATAGGCACCTCGCACTATGATATCACCATTTAGTTCTTTAAAGTAAAATCTGCTTTTGAATAAATAGACCTTTTTATATCGAAGCGCGAATTGCATGCCACGTCGTGAACAGATGTGTAAAGTCCAAATTTGCAAAGTAAGGTTCTGAGTATTTTCATAGTCAAATATTTTGTTGCCGTACACACTTTTACAAATGTTTCATGATTTCCTTACCCCACTAAACAGCGGCTTTGTGTTTTGCGTCGCCATGTATCTCGATGTCATAGTATGTGTTCCATAGCATACAACGTCCGTGCGTAAAATGTACGATAAGAGCTCGAATGGTCCGGACAAGAATGATGACGTCACATTTTTTAGGTTACCGCGGGGCTCTCGCGAGCCCAGCCTGTTCCGAAAAATGGTTCAAATGGGAGGGGGAAATAACACGCCTTTTATCACGTAAGGGCATGTCCATATATTTTGTACGTCCGTGGCCAACACTTTTTCATGGATAAAAGTGCTCACACACCAAAGCTAATTTCATATCTAAAACGACCCTTACACAATGTTACGAAATCCTTTATGTAACATATTGTTTTGTTATTCCAGGTAGCATTAATATGGAGACAGTTCCAATCAAAGCAGAACCAGGACCCAGAGAAGAAGATGGAGAGGTAATTTCTTATACAGAAATAGACATTGACCTGCCGGATGTTAAAAAGGAATGCTTAGAGTACTCTGAAAGTATTTCCCAGACTACGGGTAAAACCATTTTGTGTTCGTTTAAATTTATTTTAATTTTCTGTTTTCATTGTAGATACCTACATACTTATCGAGCTTTATCCGCCATCTTTTTCAGACAAAATAATGGACATGAAGGCGCAACCTGGAGAAAAACTTTTTTCGTGTTTTAATTGCGGCAAAACATTTTCTCGAAAGGGAGATTTAAAACGACACATATTTACCCATACTAGAGAAAAACCCTTTTCATGTTCCTCCTGCAGCTATACATGTTCTCAAAAGGGATCTTTAAAAAGTCACATGGTTACCCATACCGGGGAAAAACCTTATGCTTGTGCCTACTGCAGCTATTCATGTTCTCGAAAGGGTATTTTAAAACTTCACAAGTTGACCCATACTGGAGAAAAACCATTTTCATGTTCCAACTGCAGTTATTCATGTTTCCAAAAGGAATATTTAAAACGTCACATGCTTTCCCACACTTTAGAAAAACCTTTTTCATGTTCCAGCTGTAGCTGTTCATTTTCCCAAAAGGGAAATTTAAAACAACACATGGTTACCCATACCAAGGCAAAACCTTATGCTTGTTCCTACTGCAGTTATTCATGTTTTCGAAAGGGATCTTTAAAAAGTCACATGGTTACACATACCGGGGCAAAACCTTATGCTTGTTCCTTCTGCAGCTATACATGTTCTCGAAAGGGATCTTTAAAACGTCACATAATTACCCATACCGGGGCAAAACCTTATGCTTGTTCCTTCTGCAGCTATACATGTTCTCGAAAGGGATCTTTAAATAGTCACATGGTTACTCATCCCGGGGCAAAACCTTATGTTTGTTCCTACTGCAGCTATTCATTTTCTCGAAAGGGTATTTTAAAACTTCACAGGTTGACCCATACCCAATCTGGAGAAAAACCATTTTCATGTTCTGTCTGTAACTTTTCATTTTCTCGAAAGGCAACTTTAGAACGTCACATGTTTACCCATGCTGTGGTAAAACCTTATATTTGTTCCTACTGCAGCTATTCATGTTCTCGAAAGGGTATTTTAAAACTTCACAAGTTGACCCATACCCATACTGGAGAAAAACCATTTTCATGTTCCAACTGCAGTTATTCATGTTTCCAAAAGGAATATTTAAAACGTCACATGCTTTCCCACACTTTAGAAAAACCTTTTTCATGTTCCAGCTGTAGCTGTTCATTTTCCCAAAAGAGAAATTTAAAACAACACATGGTTAACCATACCGGGGCAAAACCTTATGCTTGTTCCTACTGCAGTTATTCATGTTTTCGAAAGGGATCTTTAAAAAGTCACATGGTTACACATACCGGGGCAAAACCTTATGCTTGTTCCTTCTGCAGCTATACATGTTCTCGAAAGGGATCTTTAAAAATTCACATGGTTACCCATACCGGGGCAAAACCTTATGCTTGTTCCTACTGCAGCTATACATGTTCTCGAAAGGGATCTTTAAAAAGTCACATGGTTACCCATACCGGGGCAAAACCTTATGCTTGTTCCTACTGCAGCTATACATGTTCTCGAAAGGGATCTTTAAAAAGTCACATGGTTACACATACCGGGGCAAAACCTTATGCTTGTTCGTCCTGCAGCTATTCATGTTCTCGAAAGGGAGATTTAAATAGTCACATGGTTACCCATACCGGGGCAAAGCCTTATGTTTGTTCCTACTGCAGCTATTCATTTTCTCAAAAGGAAACTTTAAAACGTCACATGCTTACCCATACCGGGGCAAAACCTTAACTTAAACCTTAACAGGTTGACCCATACCCAATCTGGAGAAAAACCATTTTCATGTTCCAACTGCAGTTATTCATGTTTCCAAAAGGGATATTTAAAACGTCACATGCTTTCTCACACTTTAGAAAAACCTTTTCCATGTTCCAGCTGTACCTATTCATTTTCCCCAAAGGGATATTTAAAAAAGCACATGACAACCCATTCCCGGGAAAAATGTTATGCTTGTTCCTACTGCAGCTATACATGTTTTCGAAAGGGAAATTAAAAAGTCACATGGTTACCCATACCGGGGCAAAACCTTATGCTTGTTCTTACTGCAGCTATTCAAGTTCTCGAAAGGAAACTTTAAAACGTCACACGCTTACCCATACCGGGGCAAAACCTTAACTTCACAAGTTAACCCAAACTCAGTACCGGATTATCCCTTAGGCAGAGTAGGCAACTGCCTAGTGGCCCCGCATCGGCTGGGGGCCCCGCGCCCGGCGCCTCAAGTAAAAATAACTTGCGTCAATAGTTCGATTCACAATAAGTGAGCAACTCCGGCACCCATTTTGGAAAAAGTCAGCTTTCAAGATGTTTTAAATATATATATTTTTTATTACGAACATTTATAGTTGAATAACATTACATGCATTAAAGAAATCAAAAAATTATAATAATTAGGTTATTACCCAATAACTGTTCACATCACGCACAAATAATAAATAAAAAGTCAATAATCAAAACAAATATTTAAACTTAGTTGTATTTTACTTTACTCTCCTTCGTATCAATGGGGATATGATTATATGTGCCGTGTGTGGTTTATATTGGCAATTGTTTTGTTTTTTTTTGCTTTTATTTCTAATGTTTAAAATATAAATGTTGAACATTTATGTTTTAAACATTAGAAATAAAAGTGTGTGTGCGTGCACTAACTATCTGCTTGCTCAAATTCTTTGTTTCTCTTCATACCAAGGTTGTCTGGAGGAGATCACTTTAGTGATAAGACCGCTCATTGTACTATTGTATTAGTTTCATTTTTTATTGAATGGGGGTGAAGGCATACCTTCGAAATGTAGTAAAAAAACAGATTAATTATGAATAAAATTACGTTGTTGTAGAAAAAAAAAAAATAGAAGTTAGAAATTAATTTTACAAGTTTTTCTTTAGTTCATACGGGCCTCTGAATCTGGGGGGCCTCCAAACGCCTTCCTTTGATCAAATCTTAAACAAGGCTTTTAAGGCACCAGGCCACTGTAAAAAAATGACATTTTTTAAAATTAATTTTCTGAAGATGCATTTGTTAATGATGCTCTCATCAAATGTTTTAAGGAAATTCGTAAAATTGACGGAGATACCTACAGCATTTTATATGAAACCATTTTAAACAGTTTGTATGTTGAATTAACGTTCAGCAAAATTTTGAACGCGTTTTTCTCGAAATTGCTTTTTCAACACGGTTGACAACATATTAGAAAAACTATACATCCGATTTGCATGCACTAAGTCTTAAACTGTTAGTAAATCCAGTCAGTATGGCACAACTTCGAGATATTTTTTTATAAAGGGCCCCCTTCTATTTTTTTTTATGAATAATGAAAATTTCCCATAAAAAATCGAAATTAAAATTCATTGGTCCGCCATTTTTCCTTATTTAAAAAAAAAATTCACCTACGTGGTGAAATAGACACTAGATTTTCAAACAGTTTAAGACTTGCAAATCGGATGTATAAAGGTTAAAAAATGTGTTAACAAAGTTTAGAGAAAAACACATTCAAAGTTTTGCTGAAGGATAATTCAACATACGAACTGGCCTGAAGAACCTACGGTTGTAGCGAAACCCGGTCGGCATAAAGTATGTACATATAATAAAAGTGATGTTTAATAAGTTATTGTTTCACATAAAATGCTGTATCTCCGTCAATTTTTCGAATATCTTTAAAACATTTGGTGAGAGCATTTTTAACAAATGCATCTTTCAGAAAACGAAATAAAAAAATAAAATTACAAAAATTTGTTTTACAGAGTCCGCCTTTAGTAAGAATCACCAGACAAAACCGGAAATATGTCGTTTTTAAATCAAATTTTAGACGTGTTGAATCTTTTTCACCACAAAATTATAAATTGACTTCAAAAGACTCTTTGTTTATCTAGTAAAGCTATATTTAAAATTTTGAGAAAATATGTTTTTTTTTAGTAAATTAAAGTTTTACCGTAGGGCATTTGCAGTTTTGTTAAATTTTCAAACAAAATTTTGTATTATACAAAACAAATTTCAAATTATATAATCATGGAGTAAAATAAATAAATAAATTTTCTGGGAAAGATATGTTTAAGAATTTTAATTTTACTTTAAATAAAATCATTAAAAAAAGGGGCCCCGACATGTTAAAAAACTAGATAAAAACCTTTTTGATGATCTGACTGTACCTATTCGTTTTCTGTAAAGGGAGTTTTAAAACACTTTTACCAATAATAATATTTTTTTCAATCGTTTTTTGCTATTTATTATAATCTATCAAAACTTAAGCCTTGTGAAGTGTCCATACTCACAACTATAAATATACCAAACCACTCACTAGATCGATAACTTCGGACTTTAGTACGTGAAAAATTTGGTCACTATTTCACCATCAAAATGCAATATTTTTCGACTTATTTTTTTTACTTATCACTTGTGACGTCACGCACCATAGACGAAGATAGAGTAAGCAACAACAGAACAATGCGCGACCATAGACAATATAATTTTCTTTCGGGGCCTACCCAATACCACCCAAATCATTAGCCTAAAATATTATTTTAAAAATAAAACTCGTAATTACATGACAAGAATTTTATTATAAACATGTAGAAAAAGGAAATACAAGAATATGTAATTAAAATATGATTATGCGTTCCTACAAAACTACTGAATTTAAAATATTTTCATCTTTTAACAGAAAAATTTAAAACTCAGAATTAAATGTACCTACATATCGCTGCATCCATTATATGAACAATGAGAGCTTTAGTACATTCCTAGATAATCGATAAAAACTGTTTAAAAAAATAACGAAACGGAAAACGAAAGTTCTATTTATGAGCCAAGTAGGAAAAATACATTTTATTCAGTAAAAGAAAATATTATATGCAAATATTATTTATTTCATATCAGAAAATCGCATTTTAATGCGATTTTGCTCACATGGTTCATATTCTGTGCATAGTTTTCGTCACATTGTTCATTTTCAATAGCAGCTGTCAAAATATTTCTTCAAGTCCTGTGTTTTTTTTTTTTACATGAGCCCCACACAGGAAAATAATTTCCCTCAGGGCCTTATGTCATCTTTGGGGATGCTGTGTGGAGTTTTTTTAAAAAGAGGATAGTTCTGGGAAGGAAGAGGGTTTAAGGGGTGGGTAGGAATCTGGGGTTCAGTGTGTCCTGGTCATCCGCCTTCAAGACCTAGACAAACCTCACCCCGTGAACCCGGGCACCCCTACTAAATCAACAAACGTAGTGAACCACTTGGGGTGACCTATGGCAGAGGTGTTGGTTATCCAATAAAGGTTTCCGGGGCGGCGGTACCCATCCCCGTCTCCCAAATTTTGAGTTCGTTTAAAGGAGAGATTTAAAATAGGAGACTCTATTATTACAAAATATATTATGTGAATGTAGTGGTGTGCAGAGAATATGACATTTTGTATTATATTATTTTGTATAATATTTTGGAAAAGTATAAATTATATGAATGAATGAAACTTTTTATTTGAACATTCCCTAGTGTTAATGACACACATCTTTGGGTCATCACAACACCCATATTTACACAGAAGAAAATCCATCTCTAAAATATCTTAGAGCTCTGCTAATTAAAACCAGTAACCTCCTGACAAGTTCAATGAATGGGCCATTGCTGTCATTTTTCTGACATCTTTAAGAATAAATTTTAAAAAATCAATAATATTTATAGCATAAAATCATACTTCTGAGGGAGCGGGCAGCGATCGGCAGAGACGGGGGACGATGAAATGAAAGGCGTCAGTCGATGTATGAGTCAGTCTTTATTGCTGCTACGTAGCGATGGTAAGTTTGGAGTAAAGTAACAGTGTAGACAGGAGCGATGATGATGATGAGGCTCGTAGGGTGTTGCAGTGATGAAGGTCAGTGATGCAGTGGTGTAGCAGAACTCGTGTCTGCTTGTCGCCAGCATGTAGTTGAGCACCGTGTTGGTGGAGATGACCTTGACGTCCAGGATGGATGCTCGACGCGGTGTCGCGGAGATGGCGGTGTCGCTCGTTGCGTCCTCGAAGGTTGATGAGGCACCGGCACAGGTCCGGCACGTCGCCGTGGACCTGGCGGTTACCGCACTGGAACGTTATCACTAATGCCGTCTATGTGTTGGTGATGTTACTGATACTAGAGACTGGAACTGACTGACTGACTAGCGCGGTGTCGCTGCGCTTTATATAGCCGACCGTGTGAGTACCCGGAACGCAAGTAATGTTGAGCGCCCGCGCAAAGAAGAGAAGACTCTGGAACATTCCGCGGTCGTAAGAATGTGACGGCTGTTAAGTCGAGGCCTTTCGATGCGCTTCCCGAAATGTTTAGCCGTGTGCGGCGTGAAACACTACAATGTAGGTAGTATGTACATTTCGAGAATGTGCTTGCTATATCAGTGGCGGCGCAAGGATTGTGGCAAAAGAGGGCGACCGTTCTGGTCGCCACACTTCAATGAAAGACAAAATAGTAAAATAAACACAAGATATTTTTTATGTTGTTTAAAATTGGAACAAAATTACTTAAAAATGGATATATAATTCACAGTAACTACAAAGAAACTAAATTATTGATTGTGCTCCTACAATTTCTACACATACGTTAGGTTAGAGAATCATAAAATGGGTGATGGATGACCTTTGTCTATTACCAGTTGTAATAACTTTATTAGTCTATTAACTGTTTATTAACTGTCTATTAACTGTTGCAAATGCCTGAATTTGGATTCTGATAGTGCAAGGGGTGTAGTGAAAAGAGGCAATGATGGAACATAGCCAGTCTTGCGGCGTTGGAGCAATTCCAGCCCATCCTTCGACTGGTCTAACTTATAAAGGATATTCTCCGATGATAAGTATTTAAGAGCTCTTAAATCAGTGACAACAGGATCCCCTACTTTCTTTCCCGGTCTCAAAGATATTAGTTTTGTGTTCAATGTTTCGTAATTTAAAAAAAAGTCGAAGTGGACATTTATTATATTGTATGCCTATTTGGGACAAGCCATTTGCATGCGAGATAAATAATCGCTTGAAGAATATATTAGCGGGTGGAAGTAATGCTCCAGCACCGAATGGACATTGTCGGCTTCCATCATAATATGGTCCTTCTCCAGAAAAAAAAGTTCTATTGTGAAGGATGACATTCTTATACCGTGGGGGCATGTTCTCCTCATAGTTGATTATGCATCTTGAGAACTCATTAGCGGTCGCACTTCCATCTGCTTCATGTCACGCATAAAGACTATAAAGAGTGATATCTGCATTGTTCAGGACATATAGAGCGAAGTTGTGGAGTTAAAGTTTCTGTTTGTGATAACAGCAGACGCCGGTAGTTTGGGACTATGGACTTGAATACAAGTCCATTGCGACAACTAACAACTGGGTTCTTCGCAAAAATTACACTTTGTTCTTACAATTATACAAGAAACAACCTTATTTACATCTACAAAACCCAGAGTTGAAGATACTGAAATGGCTTCTTCAGCCATGTTTGGTGGCTAGATCTGATTACCCAGGTACTTCCCCATCTTCCTCTTCCTCCTCACAACATACCCAAATTGGGGATGTCATAATCTCACTGGCTCCAGACAGGAGTAGTTGGGACTCTTCTGAGGTTTTCAGGTTATAAAAAAAATAGGTTATTAGGTTCTAAGTTTGGGTAAGTCCGGTTAGTGGCTGAGTTGGCATCGCGTTTGGGTCCCACCCAGGCGTCGCGTCGTTCGATTCCTCGGTTGGCTTCATCACGATCCAAGCAACATTTTCCACTTTCTGTGGTGGTAGCAGGAAATTTTCAAATATTATCAGGTTATTCGTAATCCGGAAATGTCTGTCTTTCTTTAAAAAAACAAAAAAATATATAATTCATGCATATTTTGACTGAAACGGAACTCACACAGTGATACGTACAAAAATACATTAAAAAAAATAAAAATGCATCAAAGGAATCGTTTTATATGGTAAATTTTGACTTTGAAAAAAAAAGGAATTTGTCCGCATCCTTTACCATCTATCCAAACGTAATTAGTTGTTACTTGCAGTAATTTAGTTGAAATGTAGTGTAATTTCCAAAATCTGTGCTTAATAAAAATGTGGCGGCTAGTGGAGTATCAACTAATATTTTAAATGCATTATTTGCCAAGTAAAATTCTTACAATTTGAAATTAGGAGGAAACCAAATTTAAATTGAAACGAAATAATGTTTTTAAATGTTCTTAAATAATGATGGAAGTGTTAGTAATAGGCAATATTTAGGAAAAACATGTGTACGGAGTAAACAGTTGAGGCAAAATACTATCAATACAATAAATAGCGACGCCTATAAAAGATTACAACTTTAATAAAAAATGGCCAGAGTTCGAAATTTCCCTAAATTTGTGCTGATTTCCCTTTTCAATATTTTTCTCCCCTACATCTAAGGAAATTTCCCTAGACATACCAACCCTGGTGTAATCGTAGATGTAAAATATGAACCATGTGACCGTAGAGGCGGAAACAAGCGCACATTTAATATGAACCATGTAAAATAAGTTTACATTGTTCTTATTGAGATGCAAAATTTTGACTGTGTGCACATGATTCATTTTCTATCTCCTTAAATATTGGTTATTATTACACGGTTCATATTGTAGAAGGTGGAGAAATAAAAACTAGAAAAAACTGTATATTATTTAGTTCATTTTCGTCAAAAACGTCACATTGTTCATATTATGTATGCAGCGACGAAATATTACAGACGAAAATTATAAGTTGAATCTAAAAGAAAGTACAATACATTAATATTTGTTCGGTTGCAAAATTGCATCTATCTTCTTCCTTCCCATGTCCATAATCCATATTTTTATGTTTCTTTTGAAGTCAGTTATTTTTTTAGATGTTTTTATTGTAAGAGGGAGTAAATTAAATAGTTTTACAGAGAAGTACTGCATATTTCTTTGTCCAAATGTCGTTTTAGTTGTAGGTTGGTAAAAGGTATGTTGTAGTGTAGATCTTGTGAATCGGCTCGAGTTTGTCTGTGTAAAGTTATACTGGTTTTTGAATGCGTACATTAGAATATCTTTTGTGTATAATTGTTTCAGTGACATTAAATTCAGAGCTTTAAAAACATAATTAAGTATAATTTTCAAAATTGCCCTTTGTGCAATGAGGACTGGTTTTATTGTGGAATCGCACGAACTTCCCCATCCGATTAGACCATAGTGTATATGCGATTGGGCTAATGCGCAATAGATTTTAATTGGCTGTTCTTTATCTAAAATGTTTCTTATTGTTTTGAAAAAATAGGGTAGTTTTTTTAATTTGTTTTTTTTACATACCACATTTACCACTTGGGAGTTCCAATTTAAGTTTTGTTCTATAATTATTCCAAGGTATTTTATTGTTTGTATTTCATTCAATTTTGGGCAGTTGCAAGGAATTTCTCGGTTCACGTTTATACAGTCTTTATGAATTTTTATGTTTAGGTTTGTATTGAGGTTATCTGTCTGTTTGTTATGTATTTTGAATTTAATATATTTAGTTTTTGTATCATTTAATATTAGTGAATTTGAATCAAGCCATTGTTTTACCCGATTCATCCCCTTTTCAGCTTTTTCGAATACAGTCTCCAACGACTTTCCATGGAAGTGAAGGACTGTGTCATCTGCAAAACTAATTACTGAGCCGTGACAGTTTAGATCACATAAATCATTTATATATATCAGGAATAAAATCGGGCCTAAGACACTGCCTTGCGGGACTCCATATTGGATTTGTATTGGTTGACTTGATTCATTTTGAATCCTGACTAACTGTGACCATTCTGACATGTAGCTTTTAATGAGGTTCAATTCACGTCCTGAGATTCCAATCTTTTTGAGTTTTTCTAGAAGATATGTATGATCAATTGTATCGAAGGCTTTACTTAGATCCAAAAATATTCCGATACACCTATTTCCGTTATCGAGACTATGTTTAATATTTTTTACAATAGATGCGATGGCATCAGAGGTTCCTAAATTTTTTCTAAAACCGTATTGATTTTCAGATAGTATGAGGTTTGTTTCAAGATATTGAGTGAGCTGCTTCTTTATAACTTTTTCTACTATTTTTGAAAGATTATTCAATATTTTTATCGGTCTATAGTTATTTATATCCGCTTTATTGCCAGATTTAAAGATTGGTATAACAGAACCCATTTTAAGCGTTGCAGGAAAGATATCTTCCATGATACATCTGTTCACAAGGTAGAGGAGAGGTTGAATTATTTCACCTCTAGTTGATTTAATTATTCTCATAGAGATGCCATATGATCCTGAAGTGAGTGTTGGTTTCATTGAATCTATAATGCTTTTAATGTCATCTGCGGTAACTGTATTTTATTTAAGTGTGACATTATTAGTAAGTGTGTTGTTAATCTCATTTTCAGTATAAGGAGGTTTAATGATTCTTTAGCTAAATTAGAACCCACGTTTGAGAAATATTCATTCACAAATTGAACTATTTCCTTTGGATTTTCTTTCATATTTAATTTTTTATTTGGTGTATCAAGTTCGGTAATATCACTGCTTTTATTGTTATTAGTGTATGTCATTTCCTTAATAATTTTCCAGACAAGTTTAGGGTCGTTATTACAGTTTTGAATCTGACGTTTGTAATAGTTACCTCTGGCAAATTTTAGAAGTTTGGAACACATGTTTTTATAATGTTTGTACAGATTTAGCAACGAAAGATCAAGTGTTTTTTTTTTGTAGTTTTTAAGTGTAATTTGTCTCTAACTCTTATACTTTTTAGAAGTCCTTGAGTAATCCAAGGTTTTTTTTATTTTACATTTGTATGGAGTTTGTGTAGTGAATGATTCTGAGCATTTATGAATATTTGTTTGAACAATGCTTATAAATGAGTGCCAACAGTCTTGAAAATCATTCATTTTAAGTAGTTCTCCCCAATCTTCCAATTTTAATAAATCCATTAACCTGTTAATATTAATTCTATTTTTGACTATTGTATTTTAAATGTAAGTATGTGTATTTTGAAGTTGAATGGTAAGTAGCAGTGTAAAGTGTGCTTTATTTGTTTTTATCATGATGTGGTCAATACAGGAGACAGATACATTTTGAGAATTTTCGTTATATCCTAATCTTGTTGGTATATTAACTGCACTGATCAGTCCATGGTGCAGTAAGAGTAGTTGGTAGTCATCACTTTGCGTGTGTTTCTGTCCAGTGTTTAGTATGTTAATATTGATGTCCCCAATTAGGTTCACGTTCCAAACATCTCGTAGTTGGGTTAGCTCATTATCCAGGGAGTGAAGAAGTAGAGATATGTCTCTTGTTGAAGGTGATCTGTATATCCCGAATACTGTGATGTCATTATTAATATTTATTAGTAGACAGTTAGCATCTCTGAGTTGAATTTCTTGTACAATTCCTTGGATTTCATTTTTTATATAAATTATCACCCCGTCGTTCTGATTTGTATGTTGTGTGGAATTATATACCTTATATTTATCTAGGTGTTTTGGTGAATATGTCTCTTTTTTTATGCGGCACTCTGTGAGTATGATGATGTCGATATCCTCATCAAATTGCTGTAGCATTACCGTCAGCTCTACAAAATTTTTGTTGATGCTTCGTATATTCTGGTGTAGTATTTTTAATGTTTTTGTTTTATTGTTTTTTTATATAATTATTAATTTCTTGCATTGTTAAAGTTGTGATGGTTTCGCGAGAAGGGTTATCATATTCAATAATAGTTAATGGATCCATTTCTGGTATAAGTGTTCATTATGTTGTAGATAGTTAAAGATTACATGGCTTGTTTATATGATTTTACTTTCAAGGTCGTGGTGATTTTTTATTTCAGTTATTGGAGAGTCTTCAGATTTTCTTGCCAGCAATTTTCCATTTCGGAACCAGATGTTACACATCCGCGTGACATCCGCTAAATGGGAGACATTATTATTTTTTTTGAAGTTCATCATTGTAATTTTTTTAATTTCATCTTTGAACGTATATATAAGGCGTGAAGGTTTTATATCACAAGATTTTATAAAATTGTATTTGTCCTCTCTAAATGTGGTATCTCTGGAAAACTCCAACTTTATGCGGATGATACTGTAATCTACTATCACAGTAAAAGCCTGAGTGACCTCGAGTCTAATGAATGTAGATGTCTCAATTTTAGCTAATTGGCTCCATATTAATAAATTGAGCCTCAATATAAAAAAACGCACTATCTAACTTTCGGTAATAAGGATTATGTGTCCATGAATATTTCACTTGGAACTGATAAACTCCAAAATATGGAAGTTACATAGATCCTCACACATTAACATCAGACCAGCCTTTAATTCAGATATACACCAGCACAAAACACGATCCCAAAATCAAATACACTTAGCATCATCTACCCACACAACTAAATTTGATATTAACTCATTACAATATATTGCATATAGACAATACAATGCATTACCTAATGAAATAAAGCAAACAGTAGCTAACAAAAAATATTAGTTTAAACGCTTAAAGAATATTTCCTGAAAATGTTTTTAAACCAGTGAATATTGGCTCGCCTTCATACGTTTGTTTTTTATGTTTTATGTGTATGGATGTCTCAGTATTTATAAAATCTCTATTCTTGACAATGCATTTTTTATTTATTTTATTTTTTTCCTTTTCAATATATTGTAGTTTTTAAACGTGTAATATCTGTCCTTCCCGTAATGAGTTTTCTTCTCAACTCATTGGGAATAATGTGTTACTTACCATGTTTTTGTAATTCATTTTAATTAAATAAATAAATAATTTTTTTGTTATTTACCCAATTAATTGTTTTGTGTTTAATAAATCGCAAGTGAGTACTGAACACATTTTATTATAACAGAACCCTACCTTTTCAGGCAGATTAAAGTTTTATATTATGAGATTTAGAATTAACTTCTACAGCCCCTTGGAACCATATATAAATAATTTACCTCAAACAGAAAGTTCTAATGTTCAAAAATGTCCCCAATCACAGCATAATTATTTATTTTATATAATATTTTCCAATCGATTTTATAAAACAAAACATTTAAAAATGCTTAATGTATAGTGGAAGGTATTTGCACAAAAAAACTCACAACTTCTTAAATCAGATCCCTTTGAACAATAATTTTGATTTAATTAATAACATAAAACTTTGTATAAACCACTTTTTAATAAACAATTTTGTCATGTTTCAATAACAATGTTATCTTCTTCAGGATATTGTCATGATAATAATTATTAAATTCGAATAATTATTCTCGTGACCTATTTAACTTTCACCTGGCCGCTCGTGTTATTTGTTGAACCGCCTCTGATTTTTATTTTTGCGGGTGGCAACGTTAGTTTCTAGTTTCCGACTTTTTTTTGAATATCCGCCGTTACGGCAGCCGACGGATATTCGACTCGTCAATTAGGTGTCAGTTTTACAAGTTTTTAACATGGGATAATCCCTTATATTGATATTTTATTATTTAAAACCACGAGCCGGATCATTAAAGATGATTTTTGATAAACGCGACCCGGAGTAATTAAGCGGGCGTTACGGCTGTCAGTGGGTGAATTACTTGTGCCACGTGATGTTTGCATTTTGATAAATCCGCGTAATCGTTTGTCGAAGAGTGACATGAAACGCGACGGAACACCTTTGTGCCCTTGCCTGCCGTCTGCCTCGAGTAGTTGTGGCGAATTCCTGGCGGAAAGCCTTTGACGTGGCTTTTGCCTTGTGCTTGACAAAATGCCCAGAGTCCCTTGATGACTTCAGCCGGAATCCTGGTCATCCGGTGGAACCTGCTGCCCGGCTGTCCGGATAGCCAGAGTCAGCGGGATATGCGCTGGCTATTTGCAGTTGGCGCAGTTGCGTCCCATGGATGCGCTCCCCGATTACTTTCCCACGTCTTCGCGGCGACAGTTTAAATAAGCGTTCTTGAGTGTTAGAATTATTTTAGGAAACATGACTTGGTCCAACAGGTATGCGATTTGCTTTTTGTTTTATTGTTGATTTGGACGCCCTTACCGGTGTTGTTTTGGGGTAGTTGAAACCCCCTGGCTATATGTTTTTTTTGAAATACACAATTAACATTGTTATTTAGTAAAGAACTCTTTTATTTCAAACAAAAAAGATAAACCTTATCATGCTGGGGAGAATCCCGTATTTCCATCCACAATCCTGAGGAGACTCGCTTGCTCTACCTATTTATGTATAATACTAGTAAATGGTTCCCCGGAACTATTTACGGTACAATTGGCGCCAACGTTTTTTTAGGAATTTACTCTACAGGTGCACTTACATAAATACGGTATTTTTTCCAGCATTTTTAGCGTTGTATTTAGACGTCATTGTCAAATTACAATGTACCGTTTGCGGCAGTTATGCCCATAAGTGTTAATTAAGTCTGATGGCTGCCCAACCTTATGTTTATATTTAAGAAATGGTTATAAAATGTTGTTTTACAGCGCATCAGTGTGGACCTTTTAGGTTATATTTTCTTTGTTGCATACGTTTTGACATTTCTGTTTGGTTATGTGTTGCCACATAAATAACTTGAGTGATAAAATATTGTCTTTGTCAATTTAAATGTACTCGCTTATCTGAGTCAGCTAAATAATTTGTGGGGAAATTATTTTCTCTTGACTGGCAATACGTGAATCTTACGTCAGCTGTCATTTCCATAATATGCGGTTTGTTTATCATCATAATGATAAATACGTTTCAGTATTGTGGTTTAGGCAACTTACCTTTTAAATACGTAACTTTATATTTAGAATATATTTAATTCTTTTTGAATTAATTGTTCTTTAATGAGATATTCGTGGGTTTGATTTATTCTCTCCTTTACACAGTGTCTGGTGATCTACATACATTATAAATTATATTATTTCTTTGGAAAATAACTTCGATTTGTTTTTTCAAATAAAATTTTCTTTTTAAGAAAATTTGTTAACAGGGTGTCCGTTATTAGCTGCTAACAATAAATACTCTTTTCCAAATAATCATTTTGATTATTTTCTTTTTCGAATTTTTTTTATTGTTTTGCGAAGCTTCACTCCTTGAGCATTTCCATAATGGCGATTTCTAATATTAACGGTGCAACAAAGGAGGAGATGATACAGATGTTAACTGAAGTGAATATCACTCCAGAGCTTACGCTATCAGCTATGCGGGAACAGGCTCGTATGTATAATAGGAGCTTAAAACAATCCGGTAGTGATTCTTCACAACAAAATGAAGGTAATAGTGATAATGCGAGTCATACTACTAACATAGTTAATAATTATTATCAAACTGTAAATACAAATACGTCCGTGCATTCTTGGGGTATTAAATTTGCGGGTTCTTCTGATGTAAGGGATTTTATACAACGTGTGGAGGAATTATCTAGATGCCGTCATTTGGAACTGTCATCGGTTGTGACTTCCTTTGCTGATCTTTTGGAGGGGAGAGCTCTCTCTTGGTATCGAACAATTTATAAAGATTCTTTATCTTGGCCTGATTTGAGAAATCACCTCATAGCACGTTTTGACCGTTGTATTAATCAAACAGAGGCCCTAAAAGCTTTATTCGCTATGAAACAAAAATTTAATCAAAGTGTTGTGGATTACGTCGAAGACATTAAATTGGCTAATCTCAGATTAGACGTTCAACTTACAGAGGAACAGTTGGTAGACCTAGTTTCTGATAGTCTGTTACCTAAATACGCCTTGGCTATCGCATATTTTGCAGAAAAGGACTTAACTTCTTTGGTAAATGTGTGTAGGAGATTCGAAAAGCTCTCGGTAGATAAACCCTTACCGCATTTTTCTTCTTCTCAAGCAACTGCCTCTTCATCAACACATACTTCTTCTTCGAATAATAGAAAAACTTTTAATTGTTTTTATTGTAAGGCGCAGGGTCATACAAAACAATTTTGTAGGAAATGGAAGTCTGAATTTCAGAGGGATTCCAGTAAACGTAAAGATGACTCCGCTCGCACAAACCCAAAAAACTAGAGTGTGATCCTCTGCGTCCTGCTAGCAAGGATGTCAGGAGATCATCACCTTTAGTTGATAGCTCCAGTAACCGGTTCTTCAGGCGTGACATGGACGCATGCATGCCGATGGCTAGTTCTGGACAAGACATCAGACCCCATGCGAATATTTCTATTCAAAATCTTGTCTTTTTGGGTCTTTTGGACAGTGGTGCGACTGTCAGTTGTTTTGGCGGTTCTCTTTACAACTTCTTTATTAGTTTAGGTTTTAGTTTAGATAAGTTAGAATCTTACGTTACCACCGCTGATGGGGTACGTCAAGATGTAATTGGTACTATGCGAGTACTAGTTACTTATAATAATGTTAAAAAATATGTAATTTTTTTTGTAATTCCGTCTCTTTCTCCTGTGATTGTTTTGGGAGTCGACTTTTGGAAGCAATTCGACATCGCTCCTCAATTGTTTTCAAAAGCCAACAGTGGTCGTGATGTTGAGAATACTATAGGTGAAATTCGCAAGATCACGTCAGCTTCCCTACTGTCCCCTCAAGACAATCGTAGGCTTAATGATGTTATAGATAAATATAAGTCAATTTCTTTTGAAAAATGTGGTTTGGGTCGAACTCATTTAGTTCAGCACAAAATTAAAACAACGGGAGATCCCATTAAGCAACGGTATTACCCTTTGTCTAAAACACGTCAGCAACAACTTGAATCTCAACTTAAGGAAATGCTAGATTTAGGTGTTATTCGCCGTTCGCGTTCGGCTTGGTCGAATCCGGTTTTGATCGTGCCTAAGAAGGATGGTTCTGCAAGGTTGTGCCTGGACTCCAAAAAGCTTAACAGCGTCACAACAAGGGATTCGTACCCGCTGCCATATATTTCGCGAATTTTAGACAACCTTCGTGGTGCACGCTTTATAACCTCTATTGATTTGTCGAAAAGTTTTTGGCAGATACCATTACATAAGGACTCTTGCTCCAAAACGGCTTTTGTAGTACCTGGACATGGCTTGTTTGAATTCGTTAGGATGCCGTTTGGGTTAAAAAACGCACCTAGTGAACTTCAGCGTCTAGTAGATGCACTTTTTGGTCCAGAGTTCGACGAAAACGTTTTTTGTTATTTGGATGACCTAATTATAATTTCGGAAGATTTTGATTCACATTTAGAGCAGTTAAATAGGGTTTTCTTACGTCTGAAAGAAGCAGGCTTAACAGTCAATTTAAAAAAGTGTGAGTTTTGTAAGGACGAATTGAAGTATCTCGGTTACATTGTAGATGCAAAAGGTCTTCGCACAGACCCAGTTAAGTTGGAATGCATTCGTACTTACCCCATTCCAAAGAATTCTAAACAGGTTAAAGCTTTCATTGGCCTGTGCGGGTATTATAGGCGATTTATAAAAGATTTTTCAACCATTGCTGCTCCTTTAACAAAACTCACTGGTTCAAGGATGGGAATTAGTAATTTTTCGTGGTCTACTGAAGCGGAAGACTCTTTTAAGAAATTAAAAAAGGCGTTGACTTCTGCCCCTGTTATTAATTGTCCGGATTTTTCGCTTCCTTTCACCATCCACTGTGACGCGAGCAACGTTGGGATCGGAGGGGTGATTACCCAAGTTTTTGATGGAGAGGAGCACCCTGTTTCTTATTTTTCTAGGTGTCTTAATGTACATGAACGAAACTACGGCGTGACGGAGCGCGAACTCCTAGCGGTGTTAGATTCGGTCAACCATTTTAGGCCCTACATAGAAGGTGCCCACTTCACTGTGGTAACAGATCATTCTAGTCTACAATGGTTGGTGTCGTTATCAAATCCAACAGGTAGACTTGCTCGCTGGTCTACTCGTCTGTCACAGTACTCTTTTGATGTTATACACAGGAAAGGTAAATTAAATACGGTTCCGGACGTTCTTTCACGTAAAGACGTTTCTTTAATTTCTTCCGTTGATTCCGTTCCCATGAGTACGGATACTTGGTATAATACGTTATTTTCCAATTGTAAATCAAATCCACAACGCTTTAACAATTTTCAAATTAGGGAAAATAAATTGTTTCGTCACACTAAATCTCGTTTCGCTCTGCAGGAGGACACAGCTTGGAAGCTTGTTGTTCCTTTTGAGGACCGTAACGCAATCCTTTCTAAAGAACATGAATCGGATATTTCTTGTCATCCAGGAGTTTTTAGAACCTACAAAAAGGTTCAACTTCATTATTTTTGGCCAGGGATGTATAATGACGTCAAAAATTTTGTTAAAAAATGTAAAACGTGTAAGGCACATAAAATTAATACTGCTGCGCCGGCAGGCATTTCTACCAACCCGAAAATAGTCACAAGACCGATGCAAATGTTGTCTATTGACCTTGTCGGTCCTCTTCCGCGTAGCTATGCAGGATTTATGTATATTTTAACGGTTGTTGATGTATTTTCTAAATATACCTGGATTTTTCCGCTTAGAAATGCAACTTCTAAAAGCATTGTTAAAAACATTGAACAATACATATTCCTTGTACACGGGGTGCCGCAAACGTGCGTCTGCGACAACGGGAAACAATTTAAAAGACTTTAAACAATTGTTAGCAGAGTATAACGTACCTCCACCTTTTTATAATGCCTATTACACCCCCCAAAATAATGTTGTGGAACGCTATAACCAAACTATTGGAACTGCATTGTCTATCTTAACCGAGTCTGACCAGCGTAATTGGTCCAGATATCTGCCTCAAATTCAATCAGCTCTAAATAATACAGTTAATTTTGCAACCGGCTTCACGCCCTTCTTCCTTATGCATGGTAGGGAACAAATTATTGACGGAAACTTTCATAAAAATAACTTATCTTCTAGTGTCGTAGACACTACGTTGCAGCAATCTAGGGATGAATTTGCTAAGAAGTTAGAAGACTTGGTTCCAATTTATGAACAAGTTTCAAATGCTTTGTTACAAGCTTTTAATAAAAATGCCCAACACTACAATTTGCGCCGTAAGACGGTCAATTATGAAGTAGGAGATGTGGTTTGGAGGAAGAATTTTGTCCAGTCCAGTGGACCGAATTATTTTTCTCACAAATTGGCCCCTAGATTCGTTCGCAATGTTATTAAAGGTAAAGTCTCTAATTTGGTCTATACGCTAGCTGATATGAACGGTAAAATTGTAGGAAATTTTCATGTAAAAGATATTGTTCGCGTTGATTAAATATTTCTTGCTCTTTATAATTAGATGAAACCAAAGTGATAGTATGCGGGGCTACCAACCTTGCATGCTGTTCCGTTTGTTTCGTCAGTGTTTTTCTAGTAACTTGCTCTTGGGGCTTGGTACCCTCAAGAGGTTGTGACTAGAATTTTCACAAAATTTCCTCATTCTTACTATCATAATATTTTTAAAAAATTCTTCTGAATTTTTTTTTTTTTAGGACACGATGTTTGTAATGAATGTCGTTTCCTCTGATCCATGTGATCAGTGGCGCCCATTATTTTTTTTAGGTCATAATTTTGTAATTGACATATTCTTTGACGAGATTTTTTTTTTCTCTGGTTTAAAATCGGAGTAATTTATTGTATAAAACAAGACGTTTCGTCTTCCTCATAGTATATCTTTGCTGCGATTATACTTACACACTGATGAGTTCGTAAAACGGCAGGTTATGTTGTACTATTCTTTTGTTTAAGTCTGAATCCTTTTTCTCAAGTTCGTTGGAGCTTTCTCCTGATTAATGATTTTCCAAGGACTTGGAAAGAACGATTCAAAACTTCTGTTTATGAGAGATTTGAGCATCTTTCTTATGCACAGATTGTTAAAATTACACCAATTAGTGATTAAGTAAATTTTGTCATAAATATACCATAGCTGTGTTAAATAGATTAAGTCTGGTTTAACTTTCCTTAAAGTCAATTAGTTAAGTTTTTCTTTGTTAAGAAAATTTGTCTTTTTACAAACAAAGGTGGTACTGCTCTGGCATGCCTACCCAGTATAATAATTCATATTACAAGTTTATCACCTTACCTCTAATACAGGAAAGTGTATTTTGTCTTTTAGTTTTAAGTTAACCTTAAGTATATCCATCTATTGGTCTCTCACTGTTTAAACCAGTGTCGTACTGTTAATTTTGTCTACTAGTGTCGTTCTTTTGGGATATTGTTCGATCACACCTTATCTAGTGTCGATTATCTAATAAGTATATTCGATCACCAAAATATTATTGTTTGTTCAAGAAATTTTGACTTTTAGCATTTCTGTAAATGTTATTTTTTTAAGGAATGCCACCTCGGTTTATCCTTAGTCCTTTTCTTGCATAAGCAACGCCCTCTGAGGATGGTTTATCATAGTTACTTCTTGTATTTTTTTGAATAGAATCAAGAGTACCTTTTGAGGTTCACTTTTATAATAGCTAGGTGTTTTGTTTAAATTGTAATCCCTAAGCTCTAAGCCTAACATTATATATCCTGTTTTGCTTCTGTGTTCCTATTGACTTTATATAATTTTGATGGATAGGTATTTTATATATGTAAACCCTAATCTGACCACTTTTGTAGATAGGTAGTGCTTCGGTATTGTAAAACCTCGTCTAATTTTCTTGACAAATAGGTATTTTATATATGTAAACCCTACTTTAACCACTATGATAGATAGGTAATTGAATATGTAATCCCTACTCTAACCACTTTTACTTATAGTAGACAGTTTTTAACTGTTCTAGCTTACGCATCAATACATAAATATTATGCATACATTTTTTTTCTCAAAGCGACCTGTTGGATCTAGGTAGAAAGATTAGTTTTACTAGATTTCAAACAAATCTCTTAAATTCAGTGTAAGTGTGGGCTGGTTTACCACCCTTAAAGTGAAGCCTGAATTGGCAAAGTGTCCTATTAGAGGAAAAGTGATGCCTCGTGCATACCTATTGGTTGTACTCTGTTCTCTATGTATGTTACCTTTTTTTTTTGTTGTTGTTATTGTTTTGTTATTTTCTGTAAATTTAGTGACTTAGTTTTAAGTTTATGTTTCTTGTTTACTATATACTAATTTATTTGATTATAAATGAATACTTGTTGGACCTATGTTTGGTTAGTTAGTTTGTTCAATTTTCTTGACGTGATTTTCATGTTTGAGGGCAAACATTTTCGCGGGAAAGGGGGAATTGTCATGATAATAATTATTAAATTCGAATAATTATTCTCGTGACCTATTTAACTTTCACCTGGCCGCTCGTGTTATTTGTTGAACCGCCTTTGATTTTTATTTTTGCGGGTGGCAACGTTAGTTTCTAGTTTCCGACTTTTTTTTTGAATATCCGCCGTTACGGCAGCCGACGGATATTCGACTCGTCAATTAGGTGTCAGTTTTACAAGTTTTTAACATGGGATAATCCCTTATATTGATATTTTATTATTTAAAACCACGAGCCGGATCATTAAAGATGATTTTTGATAAACGCGACCCGGAGTAATTAAGCGGGCGTTACGGCTGTCGGTGGGTGAATTACTTGTGCCACGCGATGTTTGCATTTTGATAAATCCGCGTAATCGTTTGTCGAAGAGTGACATGAAACGCGACGGAACACCTTTGTGCCCTTGCCTGCCGTCTGCCTCGAGTAGTTGTGGCGAATTCCTGGCGGAAAGCCTTTGACGTGGCTTTTGCCTTGTGCTTGACAAAATGCCCAGAGTCCCTTGATGACTTCAGCCGGAATCCTGGTCATCCGGTGGAACCTGCTGCCCGGCTGTCCGGATAGCCAGAGTCAGCGGGATATGCGCTGGCTATTTGCAGTTGGCGCAGTTGCGTCCCATGGATGCGCTCCCCGATTACTTTCCCACGTCTTCGCGGCGACAGTTCAAATAAGCGTTCTTGAGTGTTCGAATTATTTTAGGAAACATGACTTGGTCCAACAGGTATGCGATTTGCTTTTTGTTTTATTGTTGATTTGGACGCCCTTACCGGTGTTGTTTTGGGGTAGTTGAAACCCCCTGGCTATATGTTTTTTTTGAAATACACAATTAACATTGTTATTTAGTAAAGAACTCTTTTATTTCAAACAAAAAAGATAAACCTAATCATGCTGGGGAGAATCCCGTATTTCCATCCACAATCCTGAGGAGACTCGCTTGCTCTACCTATTTATGTATAATACTAGTAAATGGTTCCCCGGAACTATTTACGTTACAATATGTTAATATAAAGAAGAAGATAACATTGTTTTTGAAACATGTCGATATTGTTTATTAAAAAGTGGTTTATACAAAGTTATATGTTATTAATTAAATAATAAATAATGCCACAAAGTTATTTTGCAAAGATTGAAGAAATAATTTTGATATTTACCTTATGTGAAAAACTTTGTTAAGTTTCCATACAGGGACACAATCTAGCTGAAGCGCTGATAAATTTCCACATAGGTGTATAATCTAACTGCAATGTGAATTAGTTTTTTTATCAAAGGAAGCAAATACTTTGTTGTGTGACATTATATATTAAATGAAAAAACACACTTTATTTTGATTATTAAGTACTAAATAAAGTGATTATTAAATAAAGTGATTATTAAATATTAAATAAAGTGATTATTAAATATTAAATAAAGATTGAATTAAATTAAATAAATATTATTAAATATTAAATAAAGTGATTATTAAATAAAGTGGTGTTTTACAAAGTGTGTTTTTTCATTTAATATATGAATTAGTTTTATAACTGCAGCGCGGATTACTTTCCATACGGGGACACAATCTATATAATATTTGATATTATACATTATATGTACAAATAAATGTGATGTATAAAGTTTAAAAAAAAATATAATAATAATAAAACTGCAGTGCGAATAAGTTTTCTTATAACTGCAGCGCAGATTACTTTCCGTATATGGATGCAATCTGACTGCAGTGCTGATAAGTTTCCATATAGAAACACAATCTGACCACAGCCCGGATAAATTCCACATAGGGATACAATCTCACTGCAGCGCAGATAAGGTTACACATAGGGATACAATCAGTGCCGGATTAGCCCATAAGCAAATTAAGCAATTGCTTAGGGCATCATTCAGTCATCACATCACATCAGTCAAAACCTTAACTTTCTTTAGAAATAAGAGTCCTGTTTTATTCTAATATTCCATCAATAACACAGCTTTAGAGTCACGGAAATGAGAGATCATGGAATTATTTTGGATAAAAAACTAAGTTTCGCAAATCATATCCACCAAATTGTTGAAGAACAACTAAAAGCTTTAGTTCCATATGATCCATTAAATTATTATATGTACGTCTAGTTAGAAGCCTAATGTAGTATAACTCGGTAGTTTGGTCTCCGTCTTACAAAATTCACATTAATAACATTGAGCGAATACAAACAAAATTTCTGCGTTTTACAAATTTTATATTCAATATCGCACTAGAAGACTTAAAATATAATTTATTAATAAATATTCTAAAAATACACACACTAGAAGACAGAGATAAAATAAGGAACTTAACATTTAACATACTTAACTCTACGTTCGACTGTTGCGAACTCCTGCAACTCATAAATTAGGAAAACCGACAGTAACTACATGACAAAATACACTATTCTACTGTAGCATTCATAAGCGGAACTACATTGCCCATTCTCCGATACAACGATTTCACACTATGGGAAATTAGTACTTGGCATTAACTTTTAAACCCTACCTGGGGTACTGGAGTACCCCCCTGGTGTTTAATATATCAACAATTTTAACAATATTGCACTGTTGCAAAAATCGCTCTAGCTAATCTTCTCTCGATAATTGGCGCGTAAGTACGTCAGTAAGCCGTGACCGCCCGGCAAGTGCAGTCGCGTCCACAGGTGTTCCGGGGTACCCCAGTACCCCATGGTAGGAATAGTAAGAAGTATTCAATGTCCAGGAAGACTAAAAGGTGGCCCATGTGTCTCTTCTACGGGTTGCTAAATGCCGTTGGTGTCAACTCTTGGGTCTTATTCAAGCCGTCAACTAACATTGATAAAGAGAACATAACCAAGCGGTGTGAATTTCTTTAGAGTTTGTCAGTGGCACTCATAAAGCCTCATATGAGAGAAAAATTACAATGGCCAAGTTTACTCCGGGATATCAGAGAAACTATATGTGCAGTCTTGAATATTCATATTGAAGATCATAGGCCAGTCCCTGATAATCCCAAACCTGGTCGCTACTGCTTTTGTCCGCGCACAAGGGACAGAAAATCTCGATCTGTCTGTAACACTCGTCGCCGCTATATTTGTGTTGACCATCAATACAAAATCTGTCCTTCATATAACGAATAAAATGTCTATTAGTTTTTATTAATAAATTTTATTGTCTTTTCTTATTACTTTGCCATAATAACAATTCGTAACAATACTGTTGTTGAGTGAGGCAACTGCTTTGTGATACTCCACTGTTTAACCAATCTTAGTATTCACAACAATAAGTTTGTACCTACTATATTACATTCCGTTTACCAGTGATCATAAAGTGTATTGTAGGGTGACCACCAATCAACATTTAGTTGTGAGTCATTATTTCTTTAAGTTAATCATTTACAATGCCCAACAATCAGAATCTAGTGCAAACTAGGTCTAAGGCATCGGATTCTCCAGCAGTAAACGAGGATCAATTTGGAAAAAATGTAAAATATATGGATAAAAAAATGGAAGAATTTAAGCAACAACAGTTTTTGCAAAAATTGAACTTGAATCATCAACATTGAAAAAAAATCTCGAATCTGAGATATCCGACATGAGAAAAAGCATTGAATTTATTGGTCAACAATATGATGAAATAACTAATAACATCGGAAATATGATGCAATTAAAAAAAAAATGTGGATAACTTATAAAACGCAAATTCTATCAAAGATCTAAAAATAAAAAACTTTGAAATTCGTCTTGCTGACATGGAACAACAAAATGTAAGCTATAATTGTGCTGAATTGTCTGGCCTGGAAACCTTGATGAATGAAAATTCCATGGAAACCGTGGAAAGATTCATAAAAAAATTTGACATTCGGATTGAACGAGGTAGAATAAATAAAGTTTCTCAATATCCTGATAAAACTGTTAATAAACCCGGAGCTCAGAGGATGATCATCCATTTCAAAGATGAAAAATCCCAATCTGAATTTCTCAACGCACGCAAAAGTATAAAGCAATTGAAGGACAGCAACATCTTCATTGGAGAAGTTCTATCATCATATTACAAAGCCCTTCTTTGGAAAACTAAACAAAAAGCTAAAGAAGCTAAATTTCAATTTGTATGGTTTTGGAACAATAAAATTTGTGTGAAAAAGAACCCAGAACTATCTTCAAGAGTTCTAATCGTCAAACACGAAGATGATTTGAATAAATTGTCGTAATCATCTCCCAAAGTCTGACACTTTTATTGAAAAAAAAAAAAAAAAATGGATGATATAGAAAACATAATTAATATGTCTGACAATATTGAACCTTACATAATTTTTGAAGATTCATTATCTTGCAAACATTTTTTGAAAGATTCAAAATTTTCTTTACTATGCATGAATATTAGAAGTATAAGCAAAAATTTTGATGAAACTGTTTCTATGCTGGATTGCATTAATCATCGTCCGGATGTACTAGTCTTTACAGAGGCTTGGCTGAGCAGTGTAATTAATATGCCTAGCATTCCAGAGTACGTAGTCTACAAAACAATGATAAACAATTTGCAAAATGATGGAGTAGTTATCTATGTAAGGCAAAACATTCAGGTTACTGTGGAGGAAATTGCTTTCCCCAGTGCAAACTGCTTGAAAATGCAATTATCCAATACCATATGTTTAATAGCTGTTTATCGATCTCCATCCCAGATTAAAATAGACAATTTTCTTGACTCATTGAATGAATTCCTTGCATCTGAATCCTTGCAAAATAAGGAGAATATCTTATTTGGAGACTTAAATATTGATACCCTTGATTTGAAGAACATAAAAACACAGAAATACCTATCACTTCTGGCGTTTCATGGTATGAAGCCCATAATAAACTCACCAACAAGAGTAACTCCTAACAAATCAAGCTGCATTGATCATATTATGGCAAAATCAAAATTTAAACCACAGGGAGCGGCTTTTACTACTGACGTAACAGACCATTATGCAATTTTAATGAAGTTTATGAGCTTAAATCTACATAATATTTCAAATAATAATGCAAAACCTAAATTTGTTGTTGACAACAACCTCTTGAAGATCAAATTAAAGGAGGAATTCTGGGATATAGTTCTGTCAACAAATGACGTCAATCTGGCAACTGATAATTTCATTAAATGTTTGAAAACTCACGTGCAAAGTTGTACGTCAGTACAAAAAGAGTGACATATCATGAAACAGCTAAAACCATGGATAAATTTTGGATTAATCAAATGCCTCAGAACACGTGATAAATTGCACAGCAGGTGCAGAAGAGAAATCTTTAATTTGGAACTGCTTGAATATTATAAGCGATATCGAAACTGGTGTTCTAGGATAATACGATCAACAAAACAAGCATATTTCAGAAGAAAATTAGATGACGTCAATGGCAACCTTTGTATAATCAAAGATGGCAACATTAAACAACAGTGGAACATTATAAAGGAGGCTATAAACCTTAAAAAAGAGCAAACTACCACAAAAAAATTGAAAATTAATAATATTATTACTTCAATGAAAGAGATTCCAAATAAAATTACTAATCATATGGATGACTTCTTCAGAGACATTGGTCCAAGTTTCGCTAACAATTTGTTTGACGTTTATAATATCTCAATTTTGTTAGGGACAGAAAACGTATGATACATAATTTCATTACGCCACGGCTTATTCATAACGCCAGAGCTTACCAATATATATAGCCTATTTTTCTCGCAAATAATGTAACTTTCTATTAGTGAAATAATTTTAAAAATCCATTCTGTATTTTTTAAGTAAAAGAGTAACAAACATCCATACAAACTTTCACCTTTATAATATCTATAAGATTAGCTTAAGCTGCTTAAGTACCTAGCATTGATCGGGCTTTAGATCATGTCTCTAATTTTAGATCTAAATATATTTAACTCATTACTGTGACTAAACTTATAGTCGTTTTTACGACTCGTTCTTGAGTTCAACAGCTCGGCTGTGGGACGATTTACCGGCCTTTGTGTTTCCTCTCTTCTACAACATGGGTCTCTTCAAGTCCCATGTTTACTCCTTCCTTTCCTCAAAAGGACCCTCCACACAGCATCCTCAAAGATGACATTTACCCTGAGGGAAATTATTTTCCTCAGGGCCTCCTGTGTGGAGTTAATTTTAAAAAAAGAGAACACAAGGCAGGTTTTAACTTAAGATTGATTCTGCGTAAGAGTCACAAAATAATTGTTAAATAGTAAATTCTGAGAAAACTGACTGTTCCATGTGTAACTATTATTTAGGTGACGCAGAAATCGGACGGCACGCAATCTTAAGCTAAAACCTTTCTTGTGCTCTGAACTTAGTATATTTTTTTCCTCAGGGCCTCCTGTGTGGAGTTAATGTAAAAAAAATAAACATGATTTCTATTGTTAGAATACTCGTCACATTTGATTATAAAAATCGGCATGAAATGATGTGGCAGTAAAAAATAAGAATTTCAATCTACCCCCCCCCCCCCCCCCCCCTCCAGCCCGCTTCAAAATCTGCAGTTGAAGTACCCAAAAAAGGGGGCGGTGAAACGCCACTGGATAGATCGCACAGGGTTTCATCAGTAAACGATAGATCTTGGCCACCCCTGCTTTTTAGTGTCGCTGTTTTTCGTTTCGTCGAGTTTCAAATCGCAACGGTGCTAAAGAAGTTTTCACTTAAAAAAATTGTAAAAAAATAAAATAAAAACTACGCCAACTTTTTTTCATGGTTAAAAGTGCTCACGAACCAAAGTTAATTTCATTTCTGAAGGGACCCTTACACAATGTTACGCAATCCTTTATGTAACATGTTGTGTTATTATTCCAGGTAGCATTAATATGGAGACAGTTCCAATCAAGTCAGAACCTGAACCCAGAGAAAAAGATGGAGAGGTAATTCCTTTTCCCGAAATATACATTGACCTGCCAGATGTTAAAAAGGAATGCCTAGAGTACTCTGAAAGTATTTCCCAGACTACAGGTAAAATCGATTTCTATTAGTTTGAATTTATTTTATTTTATATTTTCATTGTAGATACCTACATATTTATGGAGCTTTATCCGCTATCTTTTTCAGACGAAATAATGGACATGAAGGCGCAACCTGGAGAAAAACTTCATAAGCTTTCCCATACTGGAGAAAAACCTTTTTCATATTCTGTCTGTAACTTTTCATTTTCTCGAAAGGAAACTTTAAAACGTCACATGTTTACCCATGTTGTGGTAAAACCTTATATTTGTTCCTACTGCAGCTATTCATGTTCTCGAAAGGGTATTTTAAAACTTCACAAGTTGACCCATACCCATACTGGAGAAAAACCATTTTCATGTTCCAACTGCAGTTATTCATGTTTCCAAAAGGGATATTTAAAACAACACATGATTACCCATACCGGGGAAAAACCTTATGCTTGTTCCTCCTGCAGCTATTCATGTTCTCGAAGGGGAGATTTAAAACAACACATGTTTACCCATACCGGGGCAAAACCTTATGCTTGTTCCTCTTGTAGCTATTCATGTTCTCGAAGGGGAGATTTAAAACAACACATGTTTACCCATACCGGGGCAAAACCTTATGCCTGTTCCTACTGCAGCTATACATGTTCTCAAAATGGATCTTTAAAAAGTCACATATTCACCCATACTAGAGAAAAACCCTTTTCATGTTCCTCCTGCAGCTATTCATGTTCTCGAAGGGGAGATTTAAAACAACACATGTTTACCCATACCGGGGCAAAACCTTATGCTTGTTCCTCTTGTAGCTATTCATGTTCTCGAAGGGGAGATTTAAAACAACACATGTTTACCCATACCGGGGCAAAACCTTATGCCTGTTCCTACTGCAGCTATACATGTTCTCAAAATGGATCTTTAAAAAGTCACATATTCACCCATACTAGAGAAAAACCCTTTTCATGTTCCTCCTGCAGCTATTCATGTTCTCGAAGGGGAGATTTAAAACAACACATGTTTACCCATACCGGGGCAAAACCTTATACCTGTTCCTACTGCAGCTATACATTTTCTCGAAGGGGAGATTTAAAACAACACATGTTTACCCATACCGGGGCAAAACCTTATGCTTGTTCCTCTTGTAGCTATTCATGTTCTCGAAAGGAAACTTTAAAACGTCACATGCTTACCCATACCGGGACAAAACCTTATGCCTGTTCCTACTGCAGCTATACATGTTCTCAAAAGGGATCTTTAAAAACCCACATTTTTACCCACACTAGAGAAAAACCTTTTTCATCTTCGGAGTGTAGCTGTACATTTTCCCAAAGGGATCTTTAAAAAATCATATGGTTACCCATACCGGGGCAAAACCTTATGCTTGTTCCTCTTGTAGCTATTCATGTTCTCTAAAGGAAACTTTAAAACGTCACATGCTTACCCATACCGGGACAAAACCTTATGCCTGTTCCTACTGCAGCTATACATGTTCTCAAAATGGATCTTTAAAAAGTCACATATTCACCCACACTAGAGAAAAACCCTTTTCATGTTCATACTGCAGCTATTCAAGATCTCGAAAGGGATCTTTAAAAAGTCACACATTATTTGCCCATACTAGAGAAAAACCTTTTCCATGTCCCTACTGCAGCTATTCATTTTCTCAAAAGGGAAATTTAAATAGTCACATGTTAACCCATACTAAAGAAAAACCTTTTACATGTTCCTACTGCAACTATTCATTTTCTCAAAATAGATATATTAAAACGTCACATGCGTACCCATATTTAAGAAAAAAAAATTTCATGTTCCAACTGTAACTGTTCATTTTTCCAGAAGGAACAGTTGAAATGTCACATGATTACCCACTCCGGAGAAAAACGTCATGCTTTTTCCTATTGCAGCTATTCATCTTATTGCAAGGGATCTTTAAAACTTCCCAAGTTAATCCTAACTAAATAAATACCTTTTTGATGATCTGACTGTGCCTATTCGTTTTCTGAAAAGGGAGTTGTAAAACTCTTTTATCAATAATAATATTTTTTTCAATCGTTGTTTGCTATTTATTATAATCTATCAAACCTAAAGCCTTGTGAAGTGTCGATACTCCCACAATCCAGGGGACCAGAAGCAGAGAGAGACGCAACACGGAACGCAACACCGTGACGAACCTTGCACCGATTAACATTACATTATTTTTTTTATTATTTACTCAATTAATTGTTTTGTGTTTAATAAATCGCAAGTGAGTACCAGACACATTTTATTATAACAGAACCCTACCTTTTCAGGCAGTTTAAAGTTTTATATTATGAGAGTTAGAAATAACTCCTACAGCCCCTTGGAACCATAGATAAAACTATTTACACACAGAAAAGTTCTGATGTTCGAAAATGTTCCTAATCACAGCATAATTATTTATTTTATAAAATATTTTCCAATCGATTTTACTAAACAAAACATTTAAGAATGCTTAATGTATAGTGGAAGGTTTTTGCACAAAAAACTCACAACTTCTTAAATCAGATCCCTTTGAACAATAAATTTGATATTTACCTTATGTGAAAAACTTTATCTAGCTGAAGCGCAGATGAATTTCCACATAGGGGTATAATCTAACTGCAATGCGAATTATTTTTATAACTGCAGGGCGGATTACTTTCCATATGGGGACACAATCTAACTGCAGTGCGAACAAGTTTTCTTATAACTGCAGCGCAGATTACGTTCCATATAGGGATGCAATCTGACCGCAGCCTGGATAAATTCCATAAAGGAATACAATATAACTGCAGCGCAGATAAGGTTACATGTAGGGATACAATCAGTGCCGGATTAGTCCATAAGTAACTTAAGAAATTGCTTAGGGCATCACTCAGTCATCACATTAGTCAAAACCTAGACTTTCTTCAGAAATAAAAATCCTGTTTAATTCGAATATTCCATCAATAACACAGCTTTAGGGGTCGTCCATTAATCACGTGATGTTTTTTAGCAACTTTTTGACCCCCCCCCCCCTGGTGATAAGTGGTGAGGTTTTAGGCTAACTCCCCCCCCCAATATCACGTGTATTTTTTTTAGTACAAAGTTTAGAAATCGTGCGTTCAATGAAAAATAAATATACGTGGTATCTCATTTTACCCCCCCCCCCCCCTCGTGATTTTTTTCGACCCCCCCCCCCCCCCCCCCCCCCCTTTCGAGCCTCACGTGATTAATGGACGACCCCTTAGAAAGAGTCACGGAAATGAGAGGTCTTGGAATTATTTTGGATGAAAAACAATTAAAACTTTAATTCCATACAAGCCATTAAATTATTATATGTATATCTAGTTAGAAGCCTAATGGAATATAACTCGGTAGTTTGGTCTCCATCTTACAAAATTCACATTAATAACATTGAGTGCATACAAACAAAATTTCTGCGTCTTACAAATTTTTTTATTAAATATCCTACTAGAAGACTTAAAATATAATTTATTATTAAATATTCTAAAAATACAAACACTAGAAGAAACACATAAAATAAGGAACATAACATTTTTATTAAAAATACTTAACTCTGTGTTCGACTGTTGTGAACTCCTGCAACTCATAAACTTACGAATACTGACAGTAACTACATGACAAAATACACTATTCTACTGTAGCATTCATAAGCGAAACTACATTGCCCACTCTCCGATGCAATGATTTCACACTATGGTAAATCATTACTTAGGTGATGTTGACATATTTGACATAAACTTGGCAAATTTTGTGGATCTTGTAAAAAAAAGCGTGCGGACCAGTTGATATTCCAGTTGAGGTGTTGAAGCTCTTTAATAATGAAAATGTTGACTACCTGCTGAGGTTATTTAACTCTATATATGACACAGGGAATATACCCCAAGATTGGCTAAAATCCACCTTCGTGACATTACCTAAAAAACAATACCCTAAGAAGTGAAGTGACTATCGATTAATAAGCCTGATGAGTCATGTCCTTAAATTATTCCTTAAAATAATACATGCCAGGATACGCAATAAGTGTGAGCAGGACTTCGATGACACTCAGTTTGGCTTCAGAAATGCGTTTGGTATGCGTGAAGCATTATTTTCTGTCGACGTACTATTGCAAAAGTGTCGTGACCAAAGAAAGGAAGTCTTTGCCTGTTTTATTGACTACGAAAAGGCATTTGACAGCGTAAAACATGCTAATCTAATGAAAATGCTTGCGGATTGTAACGTTGACACCAAAGACCAGAATTTCATTAAAAACCTGTATTGGTTCCAAACAGCAGAATTAAGACATAGGAATGAGAGATCTAATGCAATCGCCATTCAGCGTGGAGTACGACAAGGCTGTATCCTGTCGCCACTATTATTTAATCTCTATTCCAACTATGTCTTCAAAAGAGCCCTAAGTAATACCGAGAAGGGTATCAAGATCAACGGAGTTGTCATTAATAACATAAGATATGCAGATGATACTGTATTACTAGCTGACAGTATCAGTGACCTCCAAGACCTATTAGATCTTGTTAATAATACTGGTGAGCAACTGGGCCTAACAATCAACGTCAATAAAACTAAATGGATGACTTTTGGACGACTAGATCACTCTGGATCAATGATACAGTTAAATGGTTGTAATGTCAAAAAGATGGAGAGATTTAGATACCTCGGCAGTATTCTCATGGAGAGAGAGAGAAAAAAGGTGCAAGGTGATTTTTTCATATCCCTTTCAATTCTTCGACAGTTTGTTACGAAGTTATTCCAAATTATTTGTATCGAGTCGAATCGAAAGTTATAAGTTGTTTACCGATATTCGCTTGAACAACGATACTGTGCGCTCCCCGCCACTTGTGCAGTTCTTTATTATTGGAAAAATATTACGCCAGATTTATATTTTATCGTAAATTTGTTTACCGATGCACTTATGCGCGTATACAAAAAATGCGCGAGAGCAGCATCCAATATCAAATTATTATTTAATATAATACTAGCGCACATCCGAGAAAAATAAAACACAAAATTATAATTACGGGATGTGAAGCTTTTATTTGTCATGGGATCATTGCCTTTCAAAAGAAGACGAAAATGACGATATATTATATTCTGAACTATCAAACATTTGAACGAAATAAATAGTTTCAATTTACAAATTAAATAATATTGGCAGGTACCTACTTTACCACTTGTAAGATTATGTTTTATTTTTCTTTTGACACAAGTAAAATATAGTACAATCCAATAATGTTGGCCTCACTGGGTGGCTTACTTCTGCTGAGGCCCCCATGACACAAAGGTACTTTACCGCATTTCTGAACAATAAGTTCCAATTTAAGAAAAGACCATTAAATTTGGGTTCAAAACATTATTTATTCAGATAAAGATAATAATATCTTTATTTGTGTTTGATAAAATGACTCGGCTATTTTAACAGTCCTGCTGATTAGTCAGAGACATCTCCGAAAAATCGAATTTTGAGTTGATTAAGTAGTTATGTATAAAAGTGTATCGTCTATCTGTGCAATACTCGGATTACTCATATATATATAGATTAGGTGCAGAATTGAAGCAGCAAGAACTGCGTTCATAAAAATGAAATCCCTCTTTTGCAATGACAATATCAGCTTAAAACTAAGGCAGAGAATGCTAAAATGTTATGTGTGGTCGGTCTTGCTGTATGGTTGTGAAACATGGACCTTGAAAATAAATACCATGAACAGGTTAGAGGCTTTCGAAATGTGGCTTCACTGGAGAATGCTCAAGGTCCCATGGACCGACATGATAACCAACACAAAAATTCTCAGGCGGGCTAGAGCAGATAGAGAACTGCTTACATTAATTAAAATCAATAAAATTTCATATCTGGGTCATATAATTCGAGGGGAGAAATATCACTTGCTCCATTTAATATTGAAAGGCAAGATAGAGGGTCGCCGAGGGCCTGGTAGGAGACAAATGTCTTGGCTGCGAAATATACGAGAGTGGACCGGCATTAGAAGTGTGGAGGAGCTATTCCGGGCAGCGCAAGACAGAGAGACCTTTTCAAGAGTGATCGCCAACGTGGGGGGGATCTGATAAGGCACACAAAGAAGAAGAATTTTTTTATTCGGATCGAACCACTATAAAAAGTAAATGTTCTATAAATAATATATTCTTAAGTTCTTTGGTAGTTTTACTAACTAATAATTCGCATTCTAAAAATAATGTACTCTTACTTTATTTAATGGTTTTCTCTTGTATCAGCGTAATCATTGTAAAAATTGCTAATCTCACTTTTAAATATCCTTACCATACCTTATTCGGTCCAAACTCAAGCATTTTTATTATTCTTTAAGGAAAAAGAAGATAATTCTGTAAATATTGTTCGTATATTTATTATAAGCAATAATTATCAGCCTGAGACACTCATCTACATTGAAAAAATCTTCCGAGAACAGATACATGACGCCAACGGGACTTGAACCCGTGTCCTTATGATTGCCGGTCAGTTGCTCTACCACTGAGCTATGTAGGCTTATCTAATACCCGCCAAATAATTGGTAACAATATTATAATAAATAAAGCCTATAATCCTACTCCTGATACTCTGCTTTGTCTCATTGTCTCCAACTTTAGTTTTGTGAAGGTTTCACTTGTACCACGTGTGAACGGCACACATGATTTTTATTTATTTATTTATTTATGCATCTATATAAAAAAAGTTTACATTTTTTTTTGGCCTTGGCTGTCTCACTAGGAAATCCTGTGTCGAGACAGACTAGTTTACAAATATTTTTTAAATATAAAATAAAATACATTTTTCAATAAAGTAAAAATATTTGACAAAAAATTACAGGTTGGTAGGTAGTGGTAACAATAATGGGATAAGAGGATTATATTTGGGTGAGGTGACTAATTATTGCACGACCTTTTTCGATGATCCATTGTTTTATCAGAATTTTGTATTTGTTAATATTATTCGATTGCCTTGTTTTGTCAGGTAGGTTATTGTATATTTTAGACGCAATGTATTTGAAATTTCTTTGACCAAATGTTGTGTTTGTTTTAGGTGTTTGTATGAGTTCTTTGGTTTTGTGCCGCATGTTTTTTTTTTTTTTTTTTTTTTACATTAACTCCACACAGGAGGCCCTGAGGAAAATAATTTCCCTCAGGGCCTATGTCATCTTTGAGGATGCTGTGTGGAGGGTCTTTTTGAGGAAAGGAAGGAGTTAACATGGGTCTTGAAGAGACTCATGTTGTAGGAGGGAGGAAACACAGAGGCCGGTAAATCGTTCCACAGCCGAGCTGTTGAACTCAAGAACGAATCGTAAAAACGACCCGTTCTCATGTGACTAATATCAACTGTGTACAAATGTTGGGCGCGTGTTTGGCGTGTTTCCCGACTATGCACCGGTGCCAAGGGGATCAATGACGCTAGTTCCTCGGAGCATCTTCCATTGTAATACCGGTAGAACAAGGACAGCATTCCCACCTGACGCCTATGCTCTAAAGATTGCAATCCGTCTGTTAAGATGGGAGAATCTATCAAACGGACCGCCAGTTTCTGCACAGAGTCAAGGGTTTTTTTTAGGTATTTTGGAGCTCCAGACCAGAGGTGGCTGCCAAATTCAACCGTGGGGCGCATTTGCGATTTGTACAGGGTTAACAGTTGAGTACTATTAAAGTATCTGCGGGCCCTGTACAGTACGCCCAGTTTCTGAGAGGCTAACTTAACTCTGGTTTCGATGGAGCCCCCATACCTGAGCTGGTCACTAAGAGTTACACCAAGCATATCAATGGAGGTCCTGTTCGGGAGAATGCTTCCGTTGAAGGAGACTAGATTATCATTTCGATCCCTTTTAGACGTTATCAGACATGATTGGGTCTTTGAAACATTAAATTCGACGAGGTTATTCTTACCCCAAGAGAAAACACTCTCGAGGTAACCGTCCATTCTCTGCTTCAAAGCCCTCCGAGCTATTGGGGTTTGTGTGCCCTTTGGAGGCTTGTCAAACAAAAAGCTATCATGGACTGTACTGTCATCCGCGTAACAATGAATCGGTGCACATGACAAGAGGTCGTTGATGTGCAACAGAAACAGAGTCGGAGACAGAACCGATCCCTGTGGGACGCCAGCATTTATCGAATGCGAGGAAGAGGTGAAACCGTCAGCAACCGCCTGAATCGACCTCCCCCTCAAAAAGTCGGCAATCCACGCACACAAGGATGCGGGAAGTCCGTAAGAACGCAGTTTGTTGACAAGCGCTCGATGCCAAACCCGGTCAAAGGCCTTGGAAATGTCCAGTGAAACCGTTTGGGTTTCACCAAAACATTCCAGGCACCGTCCCCAAACATGCGTCACATACGCGAGAAGATCACCGCACGAGCGGTTCCGCCGGAATCCGTATTGACGGTCGTTAATAATTTTGTTCTTCTCGAGGTATGTGAGCAGTTTGTCATTGATCACACGTTCCATCACTTTTGACAGAACAGATGTGATCGCTATGGGGCGGTAGTTGGCTGGGTTGGAGCGGTCACCCTTCTTTGGAATAGGGTGAATGATCGCTTTTTTCCAACCAGAGGGCACAGAGCCAGTCTTCAGGGACATTTTGAAAAGCTTCGTCAAAATTGGAGCTATTTCTACAGCGCACCTCTGCAATACCAGGGCAGGTATTCCGTCAGGCCCGCTAGCTTTATTAACATCAAGCCCTCGTAAGACTTGGAGTACATCCTGATGCCGGATCCTCAGCTTTTTCATACGAAAACTGCAATGAGGAACCGACGGCGGGGTAGCACCTTGATCATCGAGGGTCGAGTTTTCCGCGAACATTTTGCCTAATAAGTTAGCCTTTTCGGCGGCGGTATTTGCTAGAGAGCCATCAGGTCTGGTAAGAGGTGGCAGACTGGATTTGCAGAAATTGCGACCTATTGAGCCCGCAAGCGACCAGAACGCTCTGCTGCCGTGCGGGCAGGCAGCCAGCTTACTGCTGATCTGCAGGTCGTGCTCGAATTTTGACCTGTTAATGATCCTCCTGCATTCCTTTGCCATTTTGTTATATACTGTTCTGCTTTCAGACGTTCGAGATGTGTTGTAGGCTCGGTAAGCCGCGTTTTTTCGTCGCACTGCTTCGGAGCATTGTCGACTGAACCACGGCTTTGAGCCCACACCAGTTTCTTTCACAGTGGATTGGATGAAGCCATCCATCGCGGATGTGATGACTTCACCAATTTCCTGGGCACATCTTGAGGGATCCGAAGTCTGAAAACAGACAGCTGACCACGGGAAGGCATTGAAATGAGCCCGCAGACCAAACCAATCTGCTGATCTATAGTGCCACACTTTTCTCTTCAGCCGCTCATTTGGCGGTCTGAAGGTTACGGGGATTGATGTTGTCACCAGGCAGTGGTCGGACGATCCTAGAGGCGCTGTGACATCAATCTTGTAGCCGTGTGGCACAGTGGTTAGAAACAGATCTAGCAGATTGGAGCGGTGAGTCTGGACATCAGGAACCCTTGTAGGCTCCTGAACCATTTGCTCCAGTCCGTAGCAGAGGGCAAAGGATTCCGCCTCTCGTCCAGCCGAGTCCGTTGGTCCTGAGAACTTTAACCAAGGTTCGTTATGAACATTGAAGTCCCCCAGGACCACAAACTCTGCTGTAGGGAAGCGGGGCAAGAGGTCATCAACAGTATTACTTAGATGTTTGAAGAGTTCGGATGTATCTGAAACGCTAATGTTCGGTGAGCGGTATAAACACGCGTAAAACCTTACCGTACTGGCAAGATTGACGCGCACCCACATTACGTCGAATTTGGAGTTCTCCAGATTCAACAGTCGCACACAGTTGACGTCAGCTCGGCTGAAGAGACATACACCTCCTTTGGGTTTGAATTTGCCCATGAGGGTGAAACCCGGGCAATCCAGATAGGAGGCGTCTGTAGGCTCAGCTATCTGTGTTTCGGAAAGGAAGAGAAGGTTGGGACGTTGGGAAACAAGGTGGTGGTGGACTGAATTTAGATTTTTGTGCAGGCCGCGAATGTTGGTGAAGTTCACCAACAGTTTTGGCCTGCACCGGGGACTCCTGCTTCTCGCCGTTGTAAAGATGTTATTTAAAGATGAATTAGTGTTTACAATATTTTGGGTATTTTCATAAAATGTATGTGTTTTATTGTTAAACAGATGAGTTAAGATTGTTTTTGTGTAGATTTGTCGAATATCTAATACATGGAATTTGTTGAATATATCTACAGTACTTGTTATTATGGGAACTTTAAGAATAACTTTCTTAATTAATTTTTGTGCCTTCGATAATGAATCTATAGCGGATAGTGTTGCACCTCTCCATGCGATTATTCCATATTCAATGATTGATTGACAAAGGGAGTAATAAACAATTTTCATAGATTTGGAATCTAGTATGTTTCTAATGTTTTTGAAGAAATAAATACGTTTTCTAAGTTTATTCGTGATAAGTAGGCAATGTGTATTCCACTTAAGATATTGATCAAATGTAAGACCAAGGTATTTGATATGATCCGTTCGATCTAGGCAAGGACATTGACAGAGTGTATCGTGAATACAAGAACATTCATATACTTTTATTTCAACATCTTGATTAGGTTGGCCAGCGATATTAATACTAAAAGTAATGTATTTTGTTTTGGTAGTATTTAGTGCAAGAGAATTAATATCTAGCCATTTTTTAACAGAGTTAATTGATTTCTCAGCCATTTTGTATGCGTCTAACCAAGTGTCGGATTGAATGAGTAGCACAGTATCGTCAGCAAAACTTACAATTTTTCCATCTATCGTTAGGTTACAAAGATCGTTTATGTATATGAGAAACAAAGTAGGGCCTAAGACGCTTCCTTGGGGAACTCCGTAGGTTATAGGGAGGGGTTGGCTGAATTTGTTTTCGATTTTGACACTTTGAGTTCGATTATTTAAGTAACTTTGAAGAAATTCTAGGTCTTTCCCTCTTATACCAATTGTGTTTAGTTTATTAACAAGGATGTCAAGGGAGATAGTATCAAAAGCTTTTGAGAGGTCTAGGAAGATAGAAATGCATTTTTTACCCTTATCTAAATTTGAAACAAGATAGTCTGTAACAGCAATAATAGCATCGGCAGTGCTCTTATTTGACCGAAAGCCAAATTGATTTTCGGAGAGTAGTTGCTTGCTTTCCAAAAATGTTTTCAGTTTGTTAATTATTTTTTCAACTACTTTCGAGAGTGAGTTAAGTATTGTTATGGGCCTATAATTGTTAATGTCCGCTTTTAGACCACTTTTGTATATGGGTATGACGAGCCCTTGCTTTAATTCTTTAGGGAAAATTCCCTGTGATATGCTGAGGTTAATTATGTAAGTGAGAGGTTCCAATAGTTCATGAACAAGTGTCTTGAGTAAATTTACGGTGATGCCATCCATACCGGCGGACTTTGTGTCTTTTAATGAGTTAATTGTATTCTTAATATCGTCATGTGTAACCGTTTGAAATTTAAATTGTTTAGAATGGGGTATATGCGGTTTTTCCTGTAATTTTGTATTAGAATTCGGAGAGGACATTTTGGTTGCTAATTTTTTCCCGACATTAGTGAAAAAGTCATTGGCATGGTTTAGAATTTTTTCCGGATTCTTTGAGAAGTCGACAGTCAGTCCATCAATATTGAGTAGTTTTAAGTCAGTGTTTAAGTTAGGCTTAGTATGAGTAGCTTCGCGTAAAATGTTCCACATTTCTTTTGGATTACCTTTGCTTTCTTCTATTTTATGTCTGTAATATAATTCCTTAGCATTCCTGATGACTTTTGTACATATGTTTCTATATCTTTTGTAAAAGTTGTTAAGTATAGTATCAGAAGGATTCAATGAAGTTTTTTTATGGAGTAAGTTTCTTTTTCTTATACAATTTATAATGGTGTGATTTATCCAGGGAGTTAGAGGTTTAAATTTGTGAGGGATTGTTTTTACTATAGAATTAGTGTTGTTATTTATTTCAGTTTGTAGTTTGTCTATGAAGTAAGTCCATGCATCTTCAGCGTTGGGTATGTGTAGTAAGTTGTGCCAATAATTACAGGAAATGGATTTTTTTAGATTCTCATAATCAACTTGTTTTATGCAATAATTGTGTTTCATTTTTGGATTTTTTGATGGTGTGTTTAATGAAATCATAGTTGCATAGTGGTCAGTAATAGTAGATTCAAAAACAAGTGTTTTATATGGATTATTCGTTTTTATCATAATGTGGTTAACACAAGAGCTGGATTCTTTGGTGACCCTAGTCGGGTGATTTATTGTAGATATCAATCCATGGTAACTAAGTAGGTTTAAGTAATCTTGGCATTGTGGGTGTGAATTATTTGGTAAAGTGTTAATATTAATGTCTCCGACTAAAATTAAGTGTTTTTTATGCGCAAGTTGTGATAATTTTTCATTTAGGCTTTGTATAAATGGGGTTATATTGTGGTAGGAGGGAGATCTATACATTGCTAGTACGCACGTGTCACCGTACGATATTTGTAGACAATTTGCACCCGGGATTAATATTTCCAAAGTCTGAACATTTAGTACATTATTCACATATATAATAATGCCGTCATTCTGATTGTGATGGGTTTTTGTGGAGAAGTGAGTGTAATCGGGAAGGTGTTTTGGTACATATAGTTCATTAATCCAACATTCTGATAGAATAATTATATCAAATTTAACCTTTAGATTATTCAGTAAAGTTGTAGCGGATAAATTAAATAAAAGTAGCTACTTTTTAATAGCATTGCTTATGAAGTGATGCTATGTAAGATAATGTACCAAGGAAATATGTTGTAAATCAAAACCCAGAGTATGAGATATAAAATTTAATTAACACTATTAAATCAAAGTCCAACATAAAATATTTAATAAAATCTACAGGGCGTGTCATTCACTCGAAGAGTCAATGATTATGTATTTCTGAATGTTTAAACAAAGTAGGTATTTAATAGTTTAAGGAATTGAACGCGGTAAAGGTTGAGCGCCATCTTATTTTGTTGCGAATAAGAAAACAATCAGAATCAGTTAAGGATAAACCATGGTAAATGATAATAAAGCTAATTAACGTTACGTGTAGAATTGCGATGAATAGGTTAAAGCATGGGTCGGCAACCTGCGGCCCGCGGGCCGCATGCGGCCCGCGAACAGTTTCGGTGCGGCCCGCAAGATTCTCGCTGCAACACACGTGACGGACGACATCGTACACAACGGAGTAAAAGGGTTAGCGAAGGGGGAGCGCCAGAGAAGGGAAAGGACGGCTATAACGCCACCCGCACCTCGCCTCATTCCGTTGTCAATCGCCCGCGCTGCGCTAACTACCTATTCACATCGGTGTTTACATTCGCAGCAAGTTTTATTAATTGATAATACCTATCTTTGTTGCTGTTTTTGTGCATTTTCTTAGAGTTCTAGATAAGTACTTACATATTTCATGATACTATTATTCCTGACATTATAAGAAATGACTATAACAAAGCAATATTCTGTAATATGTTGTATTGTTATTTATGAGTTTTTGGTCTCAATAGCTTGCAAGTAAGGTGACCCGCTGACAATGGGCCCCCGAAATGATGTTTACCATGATATTATATATTTTTGGTATATGATATTATATACGGCGTGATGGTTAGTTAGTTAGTTAGTTATATATATTTTTAGCTTATTACCAATTTCAAACTTAAAATCTATTTCAATAATTTGGTATGAATATCAAACGAATGTATACACAGTGTCGTTATATTTTAACTTTTGCGCTGGTATATACAGTATGTAGAGAAGCAGATTTTTGGTTGATGCATTTGAATGACAATATAGTTACTCGGCGGTACATCCTCTTTGCACATCCCTTCGGGGTAGTTTATTATATTTTGTATAATTAGGTACCTATACTGTATTTTCCCTAAACCGACTGCTCACTACTACAGTATATAAGTACGGGGTAATGATTTATATTGCCATTTCATTTATGTAGGCATTTTAACAACAATAAATGTCGTAAAAATATACGATAGCCATTTTATTTTTAGAACTAAACTATATATCTACTGTAATGATATGCAGTGGCATAGCTAGCATGGGTGCCACCCGGGGCGGATAACGTTGTGTCACCCCCAGTGGCGTACCGTGGGGGGGGCGGGGGGGGGCGGCCCGCCCCGGGCGGCACTTTTGGGGGGGCGGCAAAATTTCACAATCAATAATCATCTTGTAAAAATTTGGATTGGGGAAGTCGCGGGTTCTATTCTCGCGTCAGGACTTAAAAGTTTTTTCTAGTTTATAGTTTCTTAAAATCTTTCTTAAGTTTTATATACTGTTAAAATCAAAATATTAATGACAGACGTTTTGTTTTTATTTCTAACACATACATTATTTTTAAATAAAAATGTAAATGGCAACAGTATCATTTTAGCTCTAATTGATAGTCAATTTGTGTTTTATATTCGTGAAGCTTTGTGCGCCCTGCTGAAAGCGCACAAAAAATTACACTTATACGGTTTTCTTCCACGTATATATCACAATGATATATTTTAAATTTATTATCACAGAAAAGTTAAATAGCTGACAGGTGTGTGCATACTTATTCGAATTTCAGTTATAAAATTCTAGATGCACACTATCTCTGTGCTGCCAGAATCAAAGAAAAACCATTTTTATGTTCTGAGTGAAGTTTTAATTCAAAGCATACATATTTAATTAAAAGCAGTTTTGTGTTCAAAATGTATAATTCCAGTTGTGGATTTATCTGACGACAGATTTCGAAGGAAAACATTATATTATTTAAAGTGCTTTATAAAATTCTTGCAGACAATTTATGTGCCGCCAGAATCAAAGAAAAAACATTTTCATGTTCCGAGTGTAGTCTTAATTCACCGCTTAGAGATTTAATTAAAACCCCTTTTGTGTTCAGAATGTAAGATTCCAGTTGTGAATTCATCCGACGACACATTTTGAAGAAAAAACTTATTTGAAGTGCTTAATAAAATTCTTCCAGACAAGTTATGTGCCGCCAGAGTCAAATAAAAACCTTTTTCATGTTCTGAGTGTAGTTTTAATTCACCGCATACAGATAAAATTTAAGCCAGTTTTATTGTTCAGAATGTAAAATTCCAATTGTGTATTCATCTGCTGACATATTTCGAAGGAAAACATAACTTTTTTCGAAGTGCAAATATAAAATTCTAGTTGCAGACAATTTATGTGCTGCCAGAACCAAAGAAAAACCGTTTTCACGTTCTGAGTGTAGTTTTAATTCACCGCATACAGATTTAATTAATAAATATTTAAAAAAATAAATAAAAAAGAAGGATCACTACCCCCCCCCCCCCCTGAAGAAGTACCTATATAGGAAGGGGGGGGGGCGGCAAAATTTTCCTCCGCCCCGGGCGGCTGATACCCACGGTACGCCACTGGTCACCCCCACCCCCCGTTTAAGTTGACTTTGAGCAAATTCCGACCTCATAAAAACTACTACCTAGTCCATGTGATCCGTTCCGGGGGGGGGGAGGGGCTAGAGAAGTTTTGTAAGTGCGGCCCGCGCAAGTTCCCACGTCCAATATTTGGCCCTCGGACCACAAAAGGTTGCCGACCCATGGGTTAAAGCATGACTCTTCCGCAGGAGAATTCTGTAGGTCCGGCAACCAGACGCGATCCTCCGTTCGCAAGGTGGGTGTTTCTTCACTCGTTCCCAAATCCAAACTCCTCGGTGTAGTCGCCAACGCCACTAGGAAACGCTCGCTGGTCACATGGTTTGTTGTGACCCAGTGATGTGCACACAACAAACTGTAGGGATGGGGAGCCGAATCGCTACATTGTGAGAATTTCTTCCCAATTTTTATTTATGGATCGAACATTATGGTGAAAAAATTTTAGGTTTATGTAGTCTTTCATTAGTAAATTACAAAACTTTATATCTGAAGATACATAATTATTAATTTTATCAGAAGATACAGTTTCATTATCAAAAATCAGACTAGCCATTTTTAAGAACAATTTACAATGGAACTTTAATATTGTCTTGGGAGCCCCGTCACAGTGGCTAAAACTGGGAGTTCGCCCTATACCCTATAGTAGTACATAGGTAAGATATATGATTTCTGACAGTTTGGAAACAATCACTGTAGAATGATTTCACAACAAGAATTTACAACAGTCAGGATCAGGTTTTGTATGGTAAGAGCGATCGGTACAATGTGACAGAGCTCATCAACCTCCTAAATAATTTTACACAAGTCATCAGAATGTTTAATGTATATGATTTTATCCGTGTCTGATTTCTTTACCAAAATTTTTTCATCTTTATACCAAACATACGAAAACTTTTTTTCCTTGCATATTTGTTTGGTTTTCCATAAGAGTTCTTTGAAATAAGGATTAAGGATAGCATTTATAAAAATCTTTTCACAGTTAAAGTATTTTAAGATATCATGGTGAATTTTTTGTCGGTTTACTAGTAGTAGGTTTCTTTTGCGAATATCCGTGAATCTGATACAAATTTTCGGGGGAGCTCCGGGTCGCCTGTCGGGAGTCCTTTTGGCTTCCAGGATATCATGGGGAAGAAGCTCTACACCTACAGCCGCTGCTAGCTTCTTGACGGTCTCAGAGGGTTGTTCACCTTCACGTAGTGGTATTCCTGCGACCTTTAATGCATCCTCCTTAGAAGTCTGTTCGAGGCTGGCCAGGCGAATTTCGAAATTTTTTATAATAAGGTTTTTTTCATTTAATTCTTTTCTTAAGTTTTCTACTTCCGATACTAAATTTGCAATAGTATTCATTTTTGTATTGAGGTCGTCATATTGGCTGCTGATAAAATCTCTAGAAGTTCGTACATCTTTATTTTCACTGTCTATTTTTTGAAACATTTCTTTTTTCATGGTTTCAAATTTATTCTCCATCTGCTTCATGAAGATTCCAATGTTGGTCTCACTGGTGTCAGGAATTTTAAAGTGAAAACTTCTTTAGCACCGTTGTGATTTGAAACTCGGACGGAGAAGAGGACCCGAGGACCCTCAGGAAAACATAACACAAATAAGCCAATCAAAGAGTTCATTATGTTAGGACGGAGTTACTTGAATATCGTAAAGGTTAGTTACTTACTTTTATCAGATTTGGCAAATATGTCTGTTTTCATTTTGGACATTGTGTCTCTCAATGATCTAGCAAGAGATGCATTGCGTTCCATCCTTTGCATTTCCGTAAATAGCGTAAAAAATAGCGTAACTAAAGAGACAAAAGCATACATCTATAGCAGGGGTGGGGAACCTTTTTAGCGTCGCGGGCCATTTGGAGGTTCGGGCCGCACTCCGATTTCCGTCACAAGGGGGGGGGGGGGGAGAGCCACATTCGAAACACAGAACTTACATAACTGCCTACACTCCTTAATTATAGCTACACTCAGAACATGCAAATGATTTTCCTACATTTCTGGCTGTACATAGTCTGCAGCCAGAATTTCGTAACTGCACTTTGAACACAAGAATGGTTTCCTTCAAAATGCATCACCAGAAGAAACCACAACTACAATTTTTCGTTGCATTCTGAACCCAAATGTAGTTTTAATTTGGGTTGAATTTGCATGCGGCGAATTAAAACTACACTCAGAATATGAAAATGGCTTTCCTCCAACTCTGGCAGCACAAACTACACAACTAGAATTTTATAAATGCACTTCCAAGATTAGAAATGCGTCAGCAAATGATATCACACCTAACATGTTTTTGTTGCATTCTTAACGCATTACTGGTTTTAATTACAGGGTGATTCTGTACGCGGGGAATTCAAACTACACTCAGAACGTGAAATTGCTTTCCTCCAATACTGCCAGCTCAAATGTAACTACAAATTTATAATTGCACTTCAAACACGAGAATGGTTTCCAACGAAACACGTTAGCAAGATGAAACCCCACCTGGATTTTATCGTTACATTCTTAACACATAATTGGTTTTAATTTGAAAGTGAGTTTGTACGCGGGGAATTAAAACTACACTCAGAACATGAAAATGGATTTCCTCGAATTTTGGCAGCACAAAGCATAAAATACGCAACTAGAATTTTATAAATGCACTTCTAACGCGAGAAATACATAAAAAAATAAAACTACACCTCAAATGTTTTCGATGAATTCTAAACACAGAACTGGTTTTAGTTACAGGGTGAATCTGTACGCGGGGAATTAAAACCACACTCAGTAAATGAAAATTGCTTTTCTCCATTACTAGTAGCATAAAATCAAGTACAATTTTATAAATGCACTTCAAAAACGAGAACGGTTTTCTAGAAAATGCGTGAGCAGCCTTAACCACACTTGCAATTTTTTCACTGCATTTTGAACACAAAACGGTTTTACCGTTAGAGCGAGTTGGATTGTAAGTCCCCAACTTTAATTAAACAACCAAATGGTTTTCCTCCGATTTTTTGCAGTCGGAACGCAAGAACGGTTTCCTTCGAAATGCGTTAGCAGATGAATCCGCAACAGGAATTTGCATTGTGAACACAAGATTGGTTTTACCTTAAGAATGAGTCTGCGTAGGAGTCCACTAGTCCAAAGGCTTAAATTAAATTGTACTCAGATTAGGTGAATGGTTTTTGTAGCATATTTATCGTATGCAATTAGATTAGATTAGAACACGTATATGATTTTTTCTTTAAGTATTTAAAATAATCCATAAGGAATGATTTTATATTAATTTAATTACTTAACTGGCAGAAGTTTGACAATATATTAAAAACTCAGATAACACAACACACTTTTTAATAACGTCTTAAAAATGCAAATGAAACATCGTGTAAAAATCATCCCGTTCTGTGTAATTTTTTTGTAGTTCTTTCAGCAGGCCGCACCAAAAGTGCCCACGGGCCGCACCAAAAGGCCTCGCGGGACGCAGGTTCCCCACCCCTGATCTATAGGATTTAGCCTGCAAGAAAATGAGATAGTATAATCGGTCTTCTCTTTGTGCGGTGCTTCGTAGCCTCCCCACTCTTCTCTACTTTAGTTTTCTTTTCACTTCAACTACGAGTGAATGCTCTTGATTTTTTTTTCATAACTTTTAATTACTTTTCAAAAGGGTGTTGAAGTGTCGGAACCGTATTAATTATGTATGTTGATTTTTTTTTTTTTAAATCCTTAATTTCCAACAGAAATGTATACCATTTCATTACATTATACTTTAGAAACATGAAAGGTATTGTTATAAGCCTTAGCTTGTAATACAATGATTTTACTCAATAGTAAAATGTGTATTAAGCCAAAAGTATTTTTGTTATTTTTTGTTTTTGGGGTGTTATGACGTGTTGCGCTACCTCCTTTTTTAGCCAACGTCTCGGACAGCGTTGCAGTGTCCATCATTAGGGCAGATCCGACAGATACATATATTGAAGAGTAGTCAATCCTATGAAATAATGAAATAAAATAAGGTATGTAAAACAATAAAAAAATTATTTAATAAATATGAATCTAACAGTTGGAAAAGTTAGTTTACTCTTAATGTGAGATTGTATTATTTAATTGAATAGGTGGGGGGGGGGGGGTGTGGTGTCTGTATATGTCTAGTTGGTGGTATGCTGTTGGTGTTGCTGGTTCCTAGAGAAATGCAAGTCCACTTCCTGACTGAAGTCAACCTATATTAGTATGGATGGTAGATTGTAGCAATGGACAACTGTTACAAGCTACTTAGAGAATTAGTTCAATGTGAACTATTCCACGCACCACCGGCATTCACACACACTTCTTGAATGGTACGCTGGGCAAACTGGTCTGATCAGTACTATATAGTAATGTCTCTAGTGGACTGAGCCTTGCTCCTTCCCCCACCACCACCAGTGGAAAATGCTGGGCTGAGCATAATATAAAGCCACCTGGTATTCTTCATGGCCTCGTCCTCGTCGCTCTATCCTGAACGTACACCGCATGTGTTACCGCAGGTCTTCTCCTGCACCTGGAAAAATTATTTATTATTATTATGTAATGAGCAGGCAACATTCTGCTGATGTGCTCTAATGCAACACACTCAGTACCTACTGAGTTCATTTAAATTAGAAACAAATGGTAACGCCTAGTATGGACGGAGTACAAGGTACCATAAATTCAATCAAATACAAAAGTCAGTAGAACAAACCAGTATGTATGAGACGATGCGCAAATGTGAATAAAGTGGGGTGAGTTTCAAGACAGAGTTGTGTGGCAGTCTATCCTCTCTGCCTACCCATTCAAGGAAACATTGTATCCAAAACATATTGTTACTTACCCACATTATGTCTCCATCCACTTGGTACATAAAGGGTGTCTCCTGGAGACCTGCACACGGGATACATGGCGCTTGATAATTCTGTAATCATGTTTTTTACTCGTATTTAGATATCTTTCAAATAAAACATCCTGCATCACGTATTGTTCATGGAATATGTCTCCTCATTCAATGCCATCTGTTTAATCTGTGACTGTTTTTTTCGTTGGTAGTTTTTGGGGTGTTATGCCGTGTTGCGCTACCTCCTTCTATAGTCGACGTTTCGGACGGCATTGCAGTGTCCATCATCAGGGCAGATCCGACGATGTGTAAATGTTAGTGTAGAGTGTGTGATTATTTACTTGGAAGCGATACCGTGTAGCCAGTTTCAATCCACTACGAGCTGGTAGGTATTACAGTAAAAAGGGAACTGCGACTTAGTAAAAGCGCAGTATTTACGTTAGCCTGGGGCCCGTCCATGTGAGAATTGCCGACGAAAGTGGCGCCATCGTTTGAAGAATTCTGGAATTAGAAAACAGAGTTCGAGTGGTTAAAGCGAAAGTAGCCAATATAAGCAAAATGTGACTGTTTTAACTATAGTATGTTAATACTTCGATAATGAAAAAGTTTTACCTTATAATAAAACTTATATTATGTACTTAGCTTTAATTAAAACCCATAACCTATAAAGTGAGATAAACATTACCATTTTGCAGCCAAATCGACGTTTCTTACCAATATTCGTGTGAAATTCTCAGTTTAAATCTGCCGCCAATGTCACCTGGCAGTTCCAATTGCATCCGTCAGGCGGCGTTGCCAGCACGGCGTGGTGACGCCAATGATTATGCGTCATTAGATCTCATCAGGCAGCCCTTGCCTAGGTTTTAAATAAAGCTAAGTACATAATATAAGTTTTATTGTAAGGTAAAACTTTTTCATTATGTAGCATAGGCTTTATTTAAAACCTATAAAGTGAGATATTGTTTGTTATCGCCTGGTGACATTATGCTAATGTGAATGAATTACATTATTTAGATGATAGAAATAGGGGCAAGATTTCTAGAAATCAGCTAACCAGTTACAGAGGTTGAAAAAGATCAGCAACAGATGGGTCATTGTTGGTTCGGCCAGCCGATTCTGCAATTTCCCTTCTATAGAATCTGGCAAAGGTATTGGGAGTTCTCCAGTTGCCACGCGACAGTATATCATCTAGCTTATACTTCTGCAACCAGTTCAGGGATGCCACCGCTGAACGGATGCTGCCAGGTGGATCTTCTACGCCGGCATCTCTGAGAACTGTCCTAATCCAACCTGCAATTACTGCCCTGGAGGCCGCCTTTGCCGTCCCACAAGTTGTAATAAATAGATTAGGTAATATCGCCTGCACTCTCCGTTCCCTTGACAGTTCTATGACCTTCTCAGTCCAATAGACAGGGTCTATGTTCCTTGTCTCAGAGCGAGCCAGCTTCCACCCTGATTGCTGCCAGTCTGCCGAATCCGTCTTGGCACCAAACACTGGCCAAATGGAGATGCCTTCACTGTCCACTGACAGTCTTTCAGCTGTGCAGTGGAGCAAGGTGAGATCATGGACTCGGCGCCCTGATGCCAAAAGCAGGATTGTGGCTGCTCTCCTTGATGCTTCAAAGAGAGTTATGTGTTGAGGCAAATTCTTCTCCAGCCATGATGAAACAATCCTCGGGTCCCAAATGGGGGGCTTCGAAGGCTTTATTCTAGCTAAAGATATCCCTTTTAATATCTTCTTCACTATTGGACTGGAGTTCAGCTTTCTGTTATCCTCCGGAGAGCCTAAGGTACACACCACTGACTTATGCACTAAAATGGTACTTAGCGATAGCTTTTCTCTGATGTGTAGGTCGGCTAGGAACCTGGCCAGGTCCTCAGCTTTGGGACGTATGGCATCAAGCTGATTCTCTGATGCCCAGTGCTGCCACCTCCGCCATGCCGGAGCATAAGTGCGAAGGGTAGAACTTCTCCACCCAGATCTAAGAAGTTCCTTCTGCTGAGTTGACCATTTCCTTAGGTTTTTGTCCCACCCCCACAAAGCCAAATCTCCAGAATGAAGGATTCTACTTGAGGAGGAGGGTTGTTGGTCCTGGTGTCTATCAGTGCTTCTTCTAGATTGCGAATCGTGAGAGGTGGACCTAAGGCCCGACATTTCAGATCCGCTCTCCAAAATGCCCTCTCCCAACGAGGAGCCACTACCAGGTACAATCCCCTTGCTCTGTTTAGGTGGCAAAGAACCCTCGGCAAGAGGCAAGGGGGAGGGAAGATCCAAGCCAGCTGATAGTCTCAGTCCCTGCTCCAAGCGTTGTGGTAGTCTGCTTTGTCGTCCTGAAAATCAAGAGAAACATACCTTTGAACCACGTGTGCTGTCTTAGAGCCAAAGAGGTCTATCTCGGGTCGTCCCCATTTTCTGAATGCTACCTCTGTAAAAGAGGGTAGCAAGTGCCATTCGGGTAGACAGTCCGCTACTTCATTGAAACGACCTGGTAAGTATTGTGCTGTCATGGAGATACAGTGTTTGTCCAACACATCTAGCACTAGTCGAGTACAGCTCAGGAGTTGAGTTGACTTGGTACCACCCTCCTTGCGGAGGTAAGATACGACAGACTCGTTATCCGACTGGATCAGAAGACCCGAGCCGGACAGCTCGAGCGCGTGAGGAGACAAGGCAGCCAACACGGCGAGCATCTCCTTCAGATTGGAGTGAAGATTCAGCTGATCTTCAGTCCACACACCACTGAGAAGTCTCTCGTCTAGCTGGGCACCCCAACCCTGATCCGAGGCATCGGTTGTCAGGTAATGCTCAAACAGCGGCAGATGTATAGGTGACGTCAGGGTGAGCGATCGAACCCACCATCTCAATTCCCGAGCGGCAGCTGCAGGAATCGGTGATGACTTCCAAGGGTGGTAGTGCCGTAGTCCTAGGCACCCTTTCTGTATATACCGGCTGTTGAGTCTGCCTCTTGGAACTGCAAAACTAGCAAAGTTCAAAGAACCCAAGAGGCTGCGCCCCTTATTTAGTGACCACCTTCCCGTCTGAATCAAACCCTTTAATAGATAAGATAGGGCTAAAACCTTGTTCTGAGGGAGAGACTTTTCGTTAGTTACAGTATTCCAGCTGATACCAAGAAATTGGACTTGTTGCGATGGTTCTAGTATTGACTTATCAAATTGTATCTGCCATCCCAAGTCTTGTAAAAACTCCACCATTTCGGTAGACTGGTGTTTTAAAGTAAGCAGGCATTGGTTTACTAATAAAAAATCATCCAAATATACTATAATTCTCATCCCTCTCTTCCTCAACTCCTGCGCTACCCAGTTAGTGATGGTTGCGAATGCCTTAGGTGAGGTGGCCAGGCCAAAGGGGAGGGATGTCATCTGCAAGAGTTCGTTCCTATAGATAAGTCTAAGGAAACATCTATGCTGCTCACTCACAGGCACATGGAAATAAGCGTGCGTTAGGTCTACTTTAACCATCCAGTCATTCGGTTGTAGAAAAGTAGGAACCCGATAAACGTTTACCAGACGAAATTTACTAATAGTCAAAAAGTTGTTTAAATACTTTAAGTTAAAGACCGGTCTCTTTGAACCATCTGATTTGGGGACGAGAAACATGTTAGAAATAAATGAAGGAGTGGCAGGTGCCGACTCTTAAACTTTAAGGGCCTTGAGTTTTTCAATTTGTTCCGTCATAGCCACGGAAGTCTTAGTAGCGAACGGGGAATTAAATAAATCAATATTATTACTCAGTGGAGGTTTTGAAGAAAATGGAATCCGGTAGCCCTCTAACATCTTAAGGATGATAGTAGGGGCGCCAAGGTTCCTCCACTTACCTGCGAATGAGCGCAACTGACCCCCCTGAAAAGAGGGGCCTAGGTTAAAACCTCTTACGATCCGACTTCCCCACCCTTTCCTTGGGTCTAAACCTATCTCGGCGAGTGAAAGGTTTAGCCGTTCTACGGGCCGGTTCCTGACCTCGGCTCTCTGGCTGCTGCCTTCTCGCGGTGGTCCTCCCCTGCTGCAGTCTGGGACGAAAAGGCTGCAGGTTCTGCGCTGGATCTAACAGGCTGGGTTTAACGGGCGGAGTAGGACGCGACGTGCTAGGCTGAGGAGCGAAGCACTTCTTCACTCCTCCCAACCTATCCAGCTGCGCCGACAGGATGCTTGGGTCGAAGAGATACTCTGATGTGGGTGGTATCTTTCGCATGGCATCTCTAATGTAGCCGTCACTGATGCCCCGTAATACCCCCTCTCTTCAGAACTCGATGTGGGTTGCCCGCTTTCCGCAGACCATCTGCATAATGTCCTTTGACACCTTCTGGGACTCAGACCCCGTGGCGAAGAGAGACTGTACCTTCTCATACAGAGTGGCAGTGCTCAGCTTCGTGCCCGGTTCCGCGCTCCAGTTGACGAGCTCCTGGAGGGAGGCCTTCAGGAGATCGGCATGCAGCGAAAGGGCATTAGTCAAGGACCCGCAAAAGGAGTCTGTTGACGTACCGGCCGATTCCTCCTGGGCTATGCGCTTCAATTCCGGGTTCAATGCTAACATTGAGAAGAGAGAGGTTGCGGCGTACGACTTCTGGATCTCGAGGTAGCGAACATTGTTCCAATCAGCCGTCCCCAGGTGCTGAAGGAGCTCAACTCTTTTCACCCTCCCTGGGTCGGCCGACGGTATCTTCGGCTGTTTAAGTTCTGTCGTCCACTCCCCGAGATCCAAGGCACAAGACGGCAGAGGACAGGTGAGACCCATCCCTTCATCTCTGTCGGCTTCCCTCGTCAACTCCTCCCGGAGCGACGCGGGGGTGTCCAGGGAGATGCTATCCTCGTCGTCCGAGGCGTCACGGCTAGGAGCATCCGACCGCTTCTCCAACAAAAGATGCAACATCTCCTGCATCTTGGACATCTGCTTCGTAAGCACGTCAATTCGCGGGTCGCCGAGTGTCGGCTCACATATCTTCTGCCTTTTGGCATCACCACAGACCCTCGAACGTTTGCCCCGCGTGTCCGTATGAATTATCTTCATAACTTCCGCCCTCGAAATCTCGGCTTCCCCGCTATCCGAACTTCCCGAATTCGACATCCCAAAATCACAAAACAACAAAAAACACACGAAACTGGAATATAATTTCGGAATTCGAACAGCATAACTGTTAAAAATGTCTTCGAAATTATAAATTTTGCGCAAAATACTGTAGAATGACAATTTTACGGTATTTTGATGTTTCAAAATATAAACAAACGTGTTTGACCTTCGCAAAAATAAATGCTAATGACGCATAATCATTGGCGTCACCACGCCGTGCTGGCAACGCCGCCTGACGGATGCAATTGGAACTGCCAGGTGACATTGGCGGCAGATTTAAACTGAGAATTTCACACGAATATTGGTAAGAAACGTCGATTTGGCTGCAAAATGGTAATGTTTATCTCACTTTATAGGTTATAGGTTTTAAATAAAGCCTATGCTACATAATTGGATTATTTGCTAACCAATGTTTACTTTGTTTAGACTAAATTACCTCTGAATTGTAACAATCTGTTCTGTATCTGTGAAGATATCGTCGACAGAAAGGCTAATTGACCAGTAAATCCTCTACTTTCGGGAAAGTCGAAAAAACAAAACAAAAAACTTCAGATAATAGTAATGGCAAGTTGATTGCGAAGCTCCGTTGATTTTTAGAATGAACAACAGAATAATGTTTATGTTTCTACCAATATAATAAGATCTATACAGGGGGTGTCCGGGGGTAAAGTGCATTAACTTCGGGAGGTGATTTTGCATGATGGTATGAGTAAAAGAGATTAACAACTTTTTCTGAAATTCCAACTTTTTTTTTCCTATACAAAAAGACCTACCTACCAAAAATCCTTAGTGTGAGGTAAGATCTTACTTCCCGAGAGGCTGCCGGGCATGATCGTGGTAGCATTGTATGGTGGCCCGTATCGTAACAGCGGAAAATAATAAAGCTGGCCGCGCACGCCGGTCTAATTTTATCTTTTTACCACAAAACTTCCCCTAAAAGTTGGAATTTCGAAAAAAGTTATTTATCTTTTTTACATATACCATCATGTAGAATCACCTCCTGAAATTAATGCACTTTACTCCCGGACACACTGTATAATTATTTTAAAAAAATGATGATTTTGATGGTTATATCCATTCTTTTTTGTGAAAATTTTACGATTGCTTGGCTGTAACCAACAATATCTAGTATCCTGCAACTGACATTTTTTCAGAAATAGATTTATGAACATAATTTTCTTTAACAAATATTATAATCAATAATTATCAGCCTGAAACACTCATCTACACTGAAAAAATCTTCCGAGAAAAGATACTGGCCGCCAACGTTGGCTGATAATTATTGATTATAATATTTGTTATCTACCCTTTGTGCTATGCATAAAAATCTTGTTTAAACGTTAGTTTATCAATTAAAAATAATAATTAATATCTGACAAGTTAAAGTATTTCAGCAATAAATGCAGACATAATTAGTCTCGACGCCACCTAGCGGGAGATTTAGTATTTAACAATACCTCTCTCACAAAAATAAAGTTGGTTGTTTTCAGTTGGAAAAATGTAATAATGAGTAATTGTCGAATGAAACACTAGTATATATTGAATTATTTGGCGGGTATTAGATAAGCCGCCATAGCTCAGTGGTCTGAGCTCCTGACCGGCAATCAGAGGGACACGGGTTCATTTCCCGTTGGCGGCCAGTATCTTTTCTCGGAAGGTTTTTTCAATGTAGATGAGTGTTTCAGGCTGATAATTATTAATTATAATATATATGATATCTACCCTTTGTGCTATGCATAAAAATCTTGTTTAAACGTTAGTTTATCAATTAAAAATAAAAATAATTTTTTTTGTTTGTTAAGCTCTATTTGAGTAGTGATAACTCGTTATTTTAAAAAAAATACGAAACACCCATATGACCGATGAAATGAACTTAAAATATTGTGCTTTTCCAAATAAAATACTTTTTTCTAAGTGAAATAACAATTTTAAAGTACATAATATAATATGTAGGCATACACTTACCACTGAAAGTTGTCAGTGTTAGAAACAACATTTGAGATTCATTGAAATTCCAAAAAAAAATTGAAACTAGCAATACCAGTAATATCACATAATTTTTTTTGCCAGAGTTTGAAATTTCCCTCGGTTTTGTGCTGATTTCCATTTTCACAATTTTTTTTCCCCTAAATCTAGGGAAATTTTCCTAGACATACCAGTGTCACCTGTTGAGTGTTGCTAACCCGAATTTTGAAAAGACGCTGACTAGAACAACAAAAAGTTCGTAGATGTACCGAAATGAAGAAGTGGGCTTAGGTGAAACTGAATAAATACTGTCACAACGGAGGGGGGCGAAATGGGATATGCGACGGGAAATAGTTTTACCACAACGGAGGGGGCTAAATGGGATGGGGCATGGGTACTTGTATTTTAGGCCACTTTCTTTACATATGTGGCGCTAACTTTAGTATGAAAACGAGCGTTTGTTGGAGTCCGCGCCACATAATTACTAGCTTTATATAACTAACTTATATTAACCACCTTGTTACTTGTTTTATATTTAACTAACTTTAGGAATAATATATTATAATCATGAACTTTATATGTATAAACAAAATACAGATAAAATTATAAAATACAGATTAAATGACATATATATATATATATATATATAAATATATATATATATATACATCCCGCTATCATTTCTGCGTCCTTTCATTGGATCGACATTACTGCATCTGTCTGAAGGACTTGATTTTACATAGTTTTAACTAAAGTATAAACTAGCTTTTAAGCGTTTGATTGTTGCTAGGTATTTACATTTTTTAAAAGAATTAATTTAAAAATATACACAACGAAAAAAACGCCCTTTAATGTTCCACCAATCTGAACTCCTTTTACATTCAATGCAGTGAGGCATCCTGCGTATATTTACTTTAATTTGGTCGACAATGCAGGGTTCAATCTATATATTCGTTTTTATGTTGACGACAAACCAACGTCTTGCGACGTTGCCGCTTATTCTTTCAAGTTTGAGTAGGACTGTATAGGTATTTATAGAATATGAAGGCGCCAATATGACTGGCCCATACGTCGCGGACTCTTATCAACCCGGGGCGATGCGCACGTAAAATTAATTAAATTTCAATGGGATTTTTTGAGACTTATCATTCAGAATAAAACGTTGCTTGAAGTGTGATAAGTTATTTTTAGTGACTAGATCTGTATTGCTGGGACCTTCCTATGCTTCGTCTTCTTCCCGGTTTGATTTCGCATCACGATAGTGATTACTACATTAGTATGGCAGTGGACTCCGGTGTGGTTTTTCATAAAAAAATATTAAGACCTTTAATGTTTATTTTAAAAATTGAACTTTAGATATAAGTGGCTAATTATTACTACAACATGATTATCAGTTGAAATATTTTGTGACCTATTAATTAAAAAAAAACCGTAGACTTCGGAAAGAGTCAATTTTTGAGGCGGGCATGGGTACCACTGCCTCAGGAATCATTTATTGGATAACTAACACCTCTGCAATAGGTCGCCCCAAGTGGTTCGCTACGTTTGGTGACTTAGCAAGGGTGCCCTATAATATGCTATGCTCATGTGATGAGATTTGTCTGGGTCTTCGTGGCGGATGTCTCTGCCCACCAGCTGCATAGCAGGCCGGATAGGGAGATAATAGTTGAGGGAGTTCCTTTGATTTTTCTGTCGTACTTTCTCGGAACATTGCCTTACACACCACAAAGGGAGGGATGGATTCATACGTCTGTCACTCCTGGACACACTGACCCCCAGATTCCTACCCATCTTCCTATTCCTTCCCAGAACACCCTCTCCTTCTTCACATAAAAATTCCCTCCATACAGCATCCCCAAAGATGACATAGGCCCTGAGGGGAATTATTTTAATAATTAATGAAAAATTAAATCAGAATTATATAAATGCTTATCAAGTCTATTATGATTGACGCTAGGTACAAGTATCTTGTCGAATTAACTAACGAATTTTCATTCACGGGAACAATTTTTAGGGTCTTTCGCAAACTTTACAACTAAATTATATGTTAAATCCTTTGAAAGGAAAAAGGGAAAAAATAATGGCGAAAGCATAAAACTGTCTAAACAAATAAATTAACATGCCTTTAATAATAAAAAATATTATTTAACAATCACGCTGTTCCCGCAGAGGTTTCCAGAGAGGATCTCCAAGCAACTCGATCTTGGCACACTTCTTGCCTCATTCACATTCATACATCACTCTGTTATTCTGTCATTCGGCATGCCTGAAGAATTTGGTTCACCAATCACGCCGTGTCTTCTTCGGGCGTCCCCGACTCATCGACTTCTATCAATCAAGTTCATGTAGTATATTCTCCCTACAATCTTTTCTTAGATCATTGGCTCTACACTTTACGTGATGTACCTACAAACCACCTAAGCGTCCCATTCTTATCTTACTCATTACACTCACATCAGCCTTGCATTCTTTTACATTATGGGTACCGCTGCCCCGGGAACCATTTATTGGATAACCAACAATCACCCCAAGTGGTTTGCTACGTTTGGTGCCGATTATATGCTGTGCTCATGTGGTAAGGTTTTGTTTTACTGGACTCATTAGTTAAGCGATCAAAGATGAGTTTTTAAATACAGTTTATTGTTATCTAGTGTTACAATATTTACATGTTGTTATGCCAGCTGTAGTTATAAGGGAAACCGGGTGAAGGAGTACAAGACCAGAATCCTTTATTTCTAGCATAAACAATAGACATCTAATTTATATGATAGAGAATATAATGCTTCTCACACTGAAGCTGTATGTGGCCTGCTTACATGTCGGAAAACCGTGTTTCGTGTCCGCCCCCGACGGAAAATCAAAAAAAAAATTGTATATCCCAAAGGACTTCAATAAACAGAATTAAGACACAAACACTTTCTTTGAGTGGCATTGCAACGCACGCCGGGTACTGGCGTTATAAAAAAGGTTATTTAAAAACAATTTCGTTAATCTTTCCGGATTGCAGGCCACGCTTTTACCCAACCAGCGGTCGAAAATCCACATTTCGTCGAAATATATTCTTACGATCATACAGGGCGGTTCCAATGAGAAAGATTAATTACTCTCCGTATCAGCTTTTAAAATTATAACTCAATATCGATTTTATTTCATTCCAAATTTGCTTTAATATATACCTACATCCAAAAATGGTGAAAGGCGTGTTGATAAAACTACTAAAATTATGTATTTTTTGCAATTATTTTTTGATCATAAGTATTTATCATTTTTTAAAAATGTCTGAACAATATAAGAATTTAAAAAAAATCTGAAACATATTAGTCTGTAAGTGCGCAAATAAATACACAAACGGACCAATTTTCGTCAAGAAACACATGTATGTATATATTTTTTAATGATTTTATTTAAACTAAAATTAAAATTCTATAACATACGTTTACCAGATAATTTATTTATTTATCTTGTATGATTATATGATTTGAAATGGGTGTTGTATAATAAAATCTTTTTTGAAAATTTAACAAATCTGCCAACGACCTTTGGTATAACCTTATTATACTAAAAATAAATAGTTCTCAAAATTTAAAACATAAGTTTACTAGATAAAAGAACAATCTTTCGAAATAAATTTATATTTTTTTGTGGAAAAGAGACATATTTCTGGTTTTCTCTGGTTATACGCTCTTAACATGGATTTTTTTAAAAAAATGTTTCCCCAAAAATATTTTTCGGCGGGCTTCTAAGGTATTAAGATTGAGCATTCCTGTTAAGAACAACGATGAATACAGGAATGGCTATATATTCCCTCATATACAGGTAACGCATAAACCTTTTTGTACTCTTTCTATTCCTAGGATATGGTTTTGTTCAGAGGGGGCCCAAATAATGGAGCTGTATTCCAGGATGCTGCGAACAAGTGCTTTATATGTTCTCGAACAAATCCGAGCATTTTGTCGGCGTGGGAGACAATGTCAGATATGTGGGATCTGAAAGAGAGATTTGCTTCAAAAATCACGCCAAGGTGTCAAATCTCATTTTTGCATATTGTATAATTTTATTAATGTGGTATGGGAATAGAAATGTGTCTTTGGATCTTATACATAAATTTATTTATTTATTATTGTTTTACGCCCATGGGGGCTTTTACATAGATTATAAATAAGTTTTACAAAAGTTATCGAGTTAGAATTTATACCAAAAGTTATAAAAGTGAAAAATTTAAAAATAGTATATACAAGTAGTTTTTGAAGAATATGGCGTAAAGAAATATTAAAAAAAATAATAATATTTGAGTTATCGAGTTAGAATTTATACCAAAAGTTATAAAAGTGAAAAATTTAAAAATTTAAAAAATATATATAAGTAGTTTTTGATGAACATGGCGTAAAGAAATATTTTAAACAATATAATATTTGAGTTATCGAGTTAGAATTTATACGAAAAGTTATAAAAGTGAAAAATTTAAAAAAAAATATATATAAGTAGTTTTTGAAGAACATGGCGTAAAGAAATATTTTAAACAATATAATATTTGAGTTATCGAGTTAGAATTTATACCAAAAGGTATAAATTATAATTAATTTATAGTGTCCGGGGGTAAAGTGCATTAACTTCGGTAGGTGATTCTACATGATAGTAGGAGTATACAAAAAGACCTACCTACCCAAAATCCTTAGCGTGAGGTACGATCTACGATCTTACTTTCCGAGAGTCTGCCGGGCACGATCGTGGCAACATTGTATGGTGGTGATTGGCCCGTATCGTAACAGCGGAAAATAATAAAGCAGGCGGCGCCCGCCAGTCTAATTTTATCTTTTTACCACAAAACTACCCCTAAAAGTTGGAATTTCGAAAAAAGTTGTTTATCTTTTTTACTTATACTATCATGTAGAATCACCTGACGAAGAATGCACTTTACTCCCGGACACCCTGTATAATTATTTTAAAAAATGATGATTTTGGTAGTTACATCCATTCTTTTTTGTGAAAATTTTACGATTGCTTTGCTGTAACGAACAATATCTAGAATGAGAAGCTCGGTGTGCGATCAATTTACGGAAAGGCAAAAGGGCGTAACCTCTTTTGTGTTATTTGTAGCTCCTAAAACCATGGTGTAAGCCTCTTTGAATTGAATCAGACTTACAATTAGTTGATGTAACCAAATTTAAATTACAAAATTAATTTTGTAATGGGAGGTAAGGCGAAATATTCTTTAAACAACCGTTTTTTTCGTATGACAGCTTGCAACTGACATTTTTTTTTCAAAAATAGAGTTATGAACATCATTTTCTTTGTTTTTTAAGCTCTATTTAAATAGTGATAACTCGCAATTTAAAAAAAATACGAAACATCCGTATGACCGATGAAATGAACTTGTAATACTGTGCTTTTCCAAATAAAATCCTTTTTGCTAAGTGAAATAATAATTTCAAAGTAGGTACATATGTATACACTTACCGCTGAAAGTTGTCAGTGTTAATTTGAGATTTATTGGAATTCCAAAAAAATTGCAATACCAGTAATATCAGATAAAATTTTTTTTTACCAGAGTTTGAAATTTCCCTAGGTTTTGTGCTGATTTCCCTTTTCACAAAATTTTTTTTTTCTCTTAGATCTAGGGAAATTTCCCTAGACATACCACCACTGGTGGTGAGTCACCACTGGTGACGTGGTGCAGTGTTGAGTGTTGCCAACCCGGATTTTGAAAAGACGCTGACTAGAACAACAAAAAGTTCGTAGATGTACCGAAATGAAGAAGTGGGCTTAGGTGAAACTTAATAAATACTGTCACAACGGAGGGGGGCGAAATGGGTTATGGGATGGGGCATGGGTACTTGTGTTTTAGGCCACTTTCCTTATGTGGCGCGGACTTTAGTATGAAACCGAGCGTTTGTTGGAGTCCGCATCACGTAATTGTATACTAGCTTTATATAACTAACTTATTAACCATCTTTTTACTTGTTTTATATTTTACTAACTTACTAACCATCACGCCGTTTCCCCGGTAGGCAGAGAGGGTGAACCGCCAAACAAGTCTATCTTGGCACACGCTCCTTGCCTCGTTCACACTCGTACATCGTCTCTTACATGCTCTTATCAAGTATCTGATTTACATGGTTGTTCCATGTCTTCCTCAAGCGTCCCCGACTTCTTCAACCATTCACATTTGTGTAGGAATATTGGATTAGGAATAATATAATTATGAACTTTATATAAACAAAATACAGATAAAATTATAAAATACAGATTAAATGACTAAGTATATAAACATATATATATATATATAAAGCAGAAATTTAGCATATAGGTGTGATTCTAATTATTTATTCCTCCGCTCCTATCCTATATCTTTTGTAATTTTATCACAAGTTTTAAAGTTTAAAGTAGTTCCTGAAGGAAAAGTCCAACACATTGCGCTTTTTTTACATTAGCTCCACACAGGAGGCCCTGAGGAAAATAATTCCCTTCAGTGTCTATGTCATCTTTGGGGATGCTGTGTGGAAGGTTTTTATAGGAGAGGTAGTACTGGGAAGGAAAAGGGGCAGGGGGGTATAACTCCGTCAGTTTTTGTAACCCGGTCACGTGATCATGACGACGTCATAGTAATGACTACCAATAGGAATCTTACAATTTCCATAGAAAAACTTTTGAGAACTGAGTGGTATATACGGTGGGATATCTATGGTATTATATGTCAAATAGCACGTTGGCCGAAACAATCCGAACATTCAAAACAACGAAATATTTTGAAAAAATGCTTCCTAAATATCGTTTCAGTGTCGAAGGCTGTGAGGATAGTGTTTCAGTTCGACACAGAGTACCTAACTTCGAAAATAATGAGAGTCGTTATGGGAATGGGCGTTGAGAATCGGCAGATCTGACTATTGCTTATCCGATTTTGGGAAGTTGTGGTTATGTTTGGTTCCCATTTCACTAATAACTGCAAAAATTCCAATGGCACGTTTAATAAAGACGCTTTGCCGACCCTTAATCTTCATGGAATCGGAACACATCGGGGTTTACCTAAAGAAAACGTAAACGATCGTAGGATACCAAAATACAGGTGCGAATCTTTTGTTTGTTCAGTGTTCCTAATATACTTTGTAACTTTTCCCTAACTTCACCTAAAAATTGTATCTATTTTCATTTTTAGACTATCCATATTTTACCTGGAGTGTCCAGCACGAATGGTGCCGTCCAAGACCACAATTACAGTTTAAAAGGTATAAAGTCTTCTCTATACTCTATATGGCATCAACCTATTTTATTCATAGAGATAGATGCTGATTCACTGAGTCTTTCTTATTATAAAGATATTCAATACATATATTATTTCTTCAAACACAGCAATTCCATTATTATTAAGATATTTAATATGACAGGCGCGTATCCGAGACGCGTGGTCGTTGTTCTTAATTTATTTACTCTTTTATACTCTGCAGTGGTAGGATATAGTTCATAGGATGAGGCTGGGTAATGTAATGAATTTTTTTTTTGTTTCAGAACCAAACGTGTTCTACCTGGGCCGAGTACCGTGCGTTTTGATGCCAAAAAAGTAGTGGAAGATTATTCAGGTATACATCTGGATTTATATTTCATTAAAGGAGATAATATTATATGTTTTGCTTGCGAACTTTGGTTAACCTTTTCCACGCGATCGTAACAACAGTTGATACGGCAAAAATCCATGCCTCACACGCGCCCGTATCAGCCCTTGTTACGCCAACTTCGACTGCCGATATCACAGCGCTCCTATGTAACAGTTTTTTTTCCCGCTCACTAGGACATTCGTGTAACTATCACGATGCTGACATCTTCAGGCATATTTCGAAAATAAAATTGTATTTCGTAAAGAACATCGATAATCAAGTGAATGTGTCGTCGTGCGTTTGAGTGCCATAGTTCATAATTTAGTCAACAGATGGCGCTAGTAGTCATTCGCTCTTTGCGCATGCGTTTCAGATTGATCATAGTGGACAAGCGTCGATAACATTTATTGTAGAGATCTCGCGTATTCTAAACGTTTGTTTGTATTGTGAAACTGTGATTTTGACTTTACATAAAATTTTTATTAATTTAAGTGTCATCAGAATTTTATAACATGTCTATTTTGGTTATAAATTAGTTACAAAAGTGCGTGTTTATTTTCGTGTTCTTTTTCGTACTGTTTCAAAGTTATTAGGAAACGTTCACAATAAGTTTTTAGTGTTTGAAATTAACTTTAAGAATAAAAATGGCCCATATTTTGGAAGATGATGAAATTGAAAATATACTGCAGATGTTGGATTCTGATTATGAAATGTCCGAGGATGAATTTGTACCTTCGGAAATTTCAGATGCAGAAACTCAAGCTGATGAGTCTGTACGGGAAGAAGCAGAAACTCAAGCTGATGAGTCTGTACGGGAAGAAGTGCTACACTCCTGGGTGTCAGGACCTCATATTCCAATAGTACACGAATTTGATGATTTTCAATCCGGCATTTCTGTACAATTTAACGAAAACTCAACAGAAAGTGATTTTTTTGAACATTTTTTGAATCGCTCCATTATGAATGAAATTGTAAGAGAAATACACAACTACCATAGCTTTGTTCTCAATACAAAGGAATTTGGTGCGAATTCAAGAATTCATAAATGGAAGGACACAAATATTGAAGAAATGTATTTATTTATTGCAATAACCATGCTAATGACAAGAAACCAACACTTGACTATTGAAGAGTATTGGAGTACAAATATATTTCTTAGTTCGCCTATTTTTGGCCAGATCATGAGTAGAGATCGATATCAACTGTTATTGCAAAATTTACATTTCTGTGACTCAAATTCGCCGTCTACAGATCGTCTTTATAAAATAAGGTTAGTTTTAAATCACACCCGAACACTATTCAAACAGTCTGTAATAGGAAAAAAAATACCTTATGAAGATCTATGCATAGATGAAAGCATGATTGTTTTCAAGGGTAGGCTTATTTTTAAACAGTATATTCCATCGAAACGACACCGCTTTGGAATCAAAATGTTTGTTTTGTGTGATGTGAAAACTGGATACATTCTTGATTTTATAATTTACTGTGGAGAAGGCACGGAAATAACGGATGAGCAGAACTTGGGAATAACCGGCGCTGTTGTAACCACACTTATAAATGATTATTTTGGCAAGGGGCACAATTTGTGGTGTGACAATTGGTACACAAGCCCAAAGTTATTCCAGTTTTTGCATTCGGGAAAAACGAATGCCTGTGGGACAGTAAAAAAAAACCGTAAGGAAATGCCCAAATTTAAAAATCTGAAAAAAGGTGAATTTGAGTCAAAAAGCCGCGGTCCCCTTTTAGCATTAAAATGGTGTGATAAAAGGGATGTTCACATGCTAACTACCTTGCACGATGACATATTTAAAGAAACAGGGAAAATAAATCACCGAACTAAACAACCCATTCACAAGCCCGCCTGTATAATCGATTACAATAAATCTATGGGAACTGTTGACAAAGGCGACATGATGCTGAGCAGTTTATCATGTATGCGAAAGACGATAAAGTGGTATAAAAAAGTCTTTTTTCACATAATTGACCTGTATTTATTGAATGCACTTATTTTGCACACCCAAGTGACAGGTATAAAAAAGCCGTTAGCAGATTTTCAATTGGCGGTTATAATGCAACTTGTTGAGAAATATAAACCACAAGTTACACAAATACCACAGCCTACAACATCAGCCCACCTCAGTCCATTTCGGATTCTGCCTAAACATGCCACTAAGCATATGGCAGGATTGATTCCAGCAACCGACAAATCAAATAAACCGCGCAGACGATGTCGTGTATGCCGACTTACAAATAATAAAATGCAGTTAACGAGATACATGTGTAAAGAATGCGGTGTGTCGTTATGTATCGAACCCTGTTTTAAAATATACCATACCTCAAAAAAATTGTGACCGGCGTAAACTCCTCTTAAGTGCTTAGATAATTAAAACAATATTTATTATATGACAAAATCTATTCATCTCGTGTTATTTTTAAGTGTTGAGTTTTAGAACTTGTTTATTCGAATTAATAATAATAAGTGATTGAGGTACCACTTGTGTCTATCAACGCAGTGTCCTGAGTACAAGCACGCGGGGAAATGGCGCCGCCTTTAAGATAACATGGGTATGTTTTTGTATGGAATTTAATGTTTTTGTTTTTATAAACATCTAGGAGTGTTTACAGACGACGATTTGGTTTCAAATTGTAGATAATAATCTCATCTGTTTATATAGTATGATAAATCATGCCATAATATGCTGTAATTGACATAAAATTGGATGGATAGGTATTTGAAAACATGTACCGCGTATGGGTATTGAACAAACGGAGTAGTTCAACGCGGGGAAAAGGTTAATGTGATGAATATGTTTATTTCAGAACCAAACGTGTTCCCTGGGCTGAGTAGCGTACCGTGTGTGAATTGCACTCTGTTATTACATTGTCTTTAGACCTCTGCAGCCATACTCGGTCAACCATCGCCTTAGCGGCAGTAAGACGCATAGATTCATACATCCATCACTCTTGAACATATTGACCCCCAGATTCCTAACTACCCCTCTGTACATTTTTCCTTCTCAAAACTTCCTCCCTTTCCTTTTCCTAAAAAGACTCCACACCGCATCCCTAAAGATGACATAGGCCCCGAGAGAATTTTTTCCTCAAGGCCTCCCATGTGGGCTAAAAATCTATCGAAACACTTCCTTTTTTATTATTATTACTCATATTTTCATTAATTATGATTAAGTTCCTTCTAAATTTGTTTGCACATGATTGTATTTCCGTTTTTTGTGTTATTCTGTATAAAGCAATAAAATACTTCATGCAATTATGAGTTTTTCATTTTATTTTTAAAATAATTTTTAGGCTAATGATTTGGGTAGGTACTGATATTGTCCAAGGTAGTATCTTTTTTTTTTTTTTTTTACTTTCCTCTATCCTTGTCGATGGTCCGTGACGTCATAATCGCGGAATGAGCATTATTTATGGTCAAATAGTGGTGACACCCGTTCCATACAAAAAGCCCGAAGATATCGATCTAGGTATTAGTTCATTTATGGGTATGAGGGATGGGTAGGAATCTGGGGGTCAGTGTATCCAGGGGTGAATGCGGTTTATCAAACTCTATTCCGGAGTTCAAAGGGAGGCAATACCGAGAATAGTTCCTCTTTGAATGTTTACGATTTTATAATATTATTTTCATAAATTTAAAACAATCTCCAATAAAATAGAATTATTAATTCAGCTTCAGACTAGTAATTTATTGTTTCGCGTGGTGCTTACTTTTGTGATTAATTTCTTTAATTGTGCGTTGTCTATGATTTATGAATCTTTATCTTCTATGATAAACAACTGTCACTGTCAAATTTGGGGTTAGCAATGTTAGCATATTTATGATTGGCCTCTCCCAGCGTCTCATTTGTTTGATTTTTAGTCTTGTTATAATAAATAGGTAATTATATTTATTTTTCTTTATTATTTATTGATAGCATCAAATAATATTCAATATTCCAAAGAACAAACATTGGAATTGACCGCCGGCGCTCGCCTTGTGAATATGTTGTCAGTTGTCAGTAATACCGGCTAAAGTTCTGCTGGTACTTTTTCAATAATTGGTAATTATTCCCCTAAACGCCTTAGTTTTAAGCACAGATTATGGAAATTGCACTTCGTTTCAACAAATTACTACAAGAAACAACTGTTTTTGTTGAAACAAAATAGTTTTTTTGTTGTTATTTCTTAGTTTGGGTTAAGTAAGTACCTAATTCATGTTTATTTAGATTGAAACGAAATCCAATGTTAAACAATACAAAAAATGGTTGTAACCGGCCAACTTAGAATGAAACCAACTCAGAACCACCTCAGAAAGGTCATTAAGAGTGATGATAAACAAATTATATAAAAAAAAATTGGTTAAATTTTTTAACTTAGGTTAGGGTTACCGGCTATTTTTAAATTATGGTAATTTTTCGATATTGGTGTCCACGCTTATTAAATACGGTAATTATCGGTTCGGACTGGACACGCTTATTACGAATAATTTTTAGAAAAAAACTTCAGATTCGCCTTAATTACTATAAAAGGAAACTTTTTGGCTTGGGGGCGGCGGAAAATAATGCATTTTAATTTTCAATTGCGTAAAATTAAAACTCACTTTGCGAACCGATCGGTGACTGTCAGCGGCCATTAGGCACGTCGCTGTTATGTTGGTATCACTGATACATTGCAAAGAACCAACATTTGTTTTTATTTCACAGACAATCAATCATAATTACACAAACCCGCTAGACAAACCCTGCTTTGCCAAACAAACCATTCAAAACCTGGGATGTTTTTTTAAAGTTTGATGACATGCAGCTTTCGTAGTTTAACCGTGTTTTTATGTATCGCACGAAGTTGGCTACAGTAGTATTTAGTTATTTGCAATGTATCAGGGATACCAACATAAAGCTTTGTCCATTGCGCGGGCAAACGCCAGACTTTTGACAGTCCAACACAACAATCAAGGTCATAAATGTTTAATTTTTGCCAACACTCAAGGCCATAACTTTACACCAACATCGTTTGGGGTGAAGTTCGCGCGGTCCACAGAGTCCACACAATTTGACAAGTGGTCTGAGGTACGGACGTGTCCACGGCACGCACACTTGACGTTTATATCAATATTAAAATGCGTTCTGATGACAAAAGAGATGCATCAGGGAGAAAACACAGATATTTTAATAGATATTTATTTATCGGGAAAGATTTCCGACTAATACGCACGACCTAAAGTTACTATTTATTAAGAATTTAGAGTGAATACGTTTTGTTGCTACGTAAATAATTACGTAGCATCAAAAATAGAATATCGATTTACAATGGTCAATTTCTCCCGTGTCTCTGAAACCGATTAATAATTCGCGCGGTCCACAGAGTCCACACAATTTGACAAGTGGTCTGAGGTACGGACGTGTCCACGGCACGCACACTTGACGTTTATATCAATATTAAAATGCGTTCTGATGACAAAAGAGATGCATCAGGGAGAAAACACAGATATTTTAATAGATATTTATTTATCAGGAAAGATTTCCGACTAATACGCACGACCTAAAGTTACTATTTATTAAGAATTTAGAGTGAATACGTTTTGTTGCTACGTAAATAATTACGTAGCATCAAAAATAGAATATCGATTTACAATGGTCAATTTCTCCCGTGTCTCTGAAACCGATTAATAAATTAATAGACTTTATTTACAAGTGAGTTCACGAAAGAAATAATCATCCATTACGACAGTGTGTTTATTTACAACTTAAAATCATAATTATTAGGTCCGCGTACCAAAAAATTTGACGTTTATCGTTTGCATAAATGTTAAAATGCGTTCGATGTAGAAAAGATGCTACCTGCATCATGAAGAAAACACAGATCAGGGTTTGTCAGGAAAGATTTCAGACTAATATCGATTATTGCACCAATGACATTATATAATAACGTCATTTTATTGCACGACCTAATTTAGAACTATAGAATCTAAATTCTATTATCTATCTAAAATCTAATTCTACTCTAAAGTACGTAAATATTTACGTCAACAACAGAATAATTATAAATATTTGATATTATATTATCAAATATTTCTATTATTATATTATATTTAGGTATAATAATATTTTAAACTCGTGATTATGTTCGCTCATACATAGCACATAACCACAAAAATCCGTTCTGATTTTTCTACATACACGGACCGCACCGCGCGACTTCTGTCAAAAAATGAATTCTCCCCCCCCCCCCCCCCCCGCTGGACCCCGCCTGCCTTCCCGCTTCACCCGGGATGAGATGTTTAAGTTTTGTTTTCCGCCGAACACGGGAAGCACAAACACTGCGGCCTTGAGTGTTGGCAAAAATTGTGACCTTGATTGTTGTATAGGACTGTCAAGCAAAATTCTGGCGTTTGTCGGCGCAATGGACCCCGCATAACAGTGACGTACCTGATAGCCGCGATTTGACATCGTGTAGATTCGCGAAGTGAATTTTAATTTACGCAATTGAAAATTAAAATGCATTATTTTCCGCCGCCCCCAAGCCAAAAAGGTTTCTTTTATAGTAATTAAGGCGAATCTAAAGTTTTTTCCTAAAAAATTATTCGTAATAAGCGTGTCCAGTCCCAACCGATATTTACCTTAAGTACTAATAATTTTTAGAAAAAAAACTTTAGAATCACCTTAACTACTATAAAAGGAAACTTTTTGCATTTCGGGTTGCGGAAAATTATGCATTTTAATTTTCAATTGCGTAAATTAAAATTCACTTCGCGAACCGATATGGCAACAATCCGCGGCCATTAGGTACGTCACTGTTATGTTGGAATCCCTGATGCATCAAGAGCTAAATACGACCATAGCCATCTTCGTGGTATACACGAAGACGCGCGTAATTATGAAAAACAGAATTAATAATATATTGTAAACAAACCTTTGTTAATACGGAATATTTTTTATTCAAACAGTGAGATTTAGCTTTATTATCACGAAAAGTGAGTATTTATGTCGCGGGAGGCAAAAAAACATGCAAAAAATATGCATTTAACATTTTAATTTAATTCGCTAACGCGGTAACGTAGTGTTGCCAACGTAGGCGATTTTTCGCCATTTAGGCTACCCAGAACGAGAATCGGCGTCGAAAAAATCTAAAAGGCGACTGGTCGCCTATTAGGCTACTTTCTGAGAGAAGTTATTTAAATCAGCCGAATCGCAAATAATTAAGAAAAAAAAAAACAATATTTCACGCAACAATAATTGGAACAGCTGCTTCTCCTAATGACATTGTAAATCTCTGGATACAAGTGCTAAAAATGAAGAATTCTGGTGGAAATCCGATGCTTAAAAATCTGACATAGTTTTCAATACGATGTCTATCATTACCTTTGAGTAATGCTGTCGTTGAAAGAATTTTCAGCGTAATGGGGACAATCAAAACAAAATTAAGGCATCGCATGCAACTACCCATGCATGATCGCCCTTAGAATTCATACCCATATGAATGTAAGAGGTTTGTGTTGCAACAACTTTCAACCAAGCAGTCACATGGTTAGTTTAGATGCTGGTTGAAAAATGTACATCTCAGGTGGATCTTGCGCCAGTACTAGCACAGTGCGTTTATTTATTTTTTACTTTTATTTTGAAAATGTTATTACTTTACTTTCTTTTAAGATACATTACGGTGTTTATATTAGGCTTAGGCCTATTTATCAATACATTATAAATATATTATAAATAAATTGAAAAAAATTACATTTTATTTTATTCATATTGATATTTTGGCGTTTGGACTATTTTAGGCTACTGCAAGTGAAATTCGACTATATTAGGCTACTTTATGTATGAGAAACAGCGATATTATGCCAAGCGCTGTTGGCAACACTGCTTCTGAGTTGGTTTCATTCTGAGTTGGCATGGAACCGGAGAGATGGTAAAAGATGCATTAAAATTCAATTCTTATTCGCTCACAGCTCAAAACTTCCCGTAGGAAACGAATCCTTTACTGCCATTTTAATTTTTTTTATGGATTTGGCATTTGCGAAGTTTTGTTTCAATCTAAATAAGCATGAAACTAAATAAGCATATCCAAACTAAGAACCTAATAACCTGTTTTGTGGATGTAAATAGTTGTTTCTTGTAGTAATTGTTGATTGAAATGAAATATGATGTGAACGAGATGAATTGTTCAAATTCTGTGAAACAACCTGTCCTCAATATGGTTTAAAACAAGATAATGGCTCACTTTAACTGTAAGGACGGGTTGTTTCACAAAATTTACTTAATTTAGAAGTTAATTTTCAGTTCTGTAAAACGTACGTTCTATTCAAGCTATGTTATTATATCATTATGGCGGCCTCCATGGTCAAGTGGCAAGACTCTCAAATGGTAATCCGGAGGTCACGGGTTCAAATCTCGATGGATTGATTTGTGTTTTCACAATTTAGTCTAGTTTATTTTTGTGGCACGTTCCAGAGTGGAATAGTTATATATATTTATGCAGCAAATTTTAAGTAAAGAAACAAGTTGAATGGAAAAAAAATTGTCAATTATGTAGGGCGTTGTCTTGAGTGAGCTCGGGCCCAGCGCTCACTCAGGAGTGGTGCTTGGTGCTGAAAGGCTGCGGTCACTACAATAGCCGCATCCTGACTCCAGTGACATGGTGCCTCATCAGGCAGGCGAATCCGTTCAATCCTAGTTTCGTAAAAAATTTTCGATACGCTGCGGTAACTTCTGTATCAAAATATAATTCTGCATGCCTTATTATATTGTATGGGATCCGGAGTCGTTCCATCGAGCTGATTCGGTAGTGATACCATGTTTCACACTGTTGTTATTGCTGCATTAGAAGATTCTTCAGGCAATCATATTAAACAGTATACTGATACTTCTCCTTTGTCGTTCAATATTACCATCGTCCGAGAGGTCTTCAGTAACGATGTGCCCATTGATGTACTATGTAAGGCTTACCTTAATATACGACATACTCCTAAACCCAAATTAGTGAAGGCCGTTTATTCAAACTTGCGCACGCATATTTGCTCTCTCATTCTGGCGCCACCTATCTCACTCCTTTTACTCACACTTAAACTCACACTATGCTAATTATTATTAAATGTTTAGTTACACAGGTGTACTTTATTTTGAGCCGAGATCAATAAATTAGCAACAGCAGTGTCATGCATATTCCCGACCCAGAGAATATTTCCATCAAGACGGAACTTGGGTCCCAGGAAGAAGTTCCAGAGAAAATGCCGTATACGGATATTGAAATCAGCCTCCAGGATGTAAAGAAGGAATGTTTGGAGTATTCCGAGAGTGTTCAGCCAACTAGTAAGTTTCCTTGCGCTTATCCATCCTCCAGTTGATTAGTCAGACATCTCCAAATACTAGGTTTTGAGATAATGAGGAAAACAATATTCAAATGCTCACCATAAATCACATATTATTTACACGTTTCTGTGTTTTACATATTAAATAAACTATAGAATAACACCGGGAGGTATAACGGTCTGGCACATTAGCATGACATATTGAAATATCCTGCTAGTGACTCAGAAAATATTGTTTAATTTACTACAAGTTTTTGTGATGATGTTATAATTGATTTGGTGGTTTTTAGAGTAATCTGAGTATTGTACCAGATATTGGATATACTTTTACATATAACGACGTACTCAACAAAAATTTAGATTTTTCGGAGATGACTGACTAATCTACTGGATGATTGATATATTATATCGAGCCATGATCGCCAAAAGATCGTAAACAACTGTTTTTCTCAAATAGCATTTTGTTACCGTATGCGCTTTGAACGACTAGACGCACCGCCTTAGTAGGTTGGTTTTATTTTAAATTGTGATCAATAATAGGAGCTTTTTTACTCACAAGAGTCCCAGCTGCTCCCGTCTGGAGCCAGTGAGACTATGGCATCCCCAATTGGGGTATGTTGTGAGGCTGACGGTAAGCGGGGAGTAGGGATTGCAATCCCGCAGCTCATTCAATCCCGCGGAATTGATATGCGGGATTACTCAAGATCACACAGGATCCCGCATCTTTGAAATTATGTTACAAAATCAAATTTAAACTACAGATTTTTGTGTAAAAATCATCTTTCTCCTAACAGCAGTTTTATATTTTTAATTCAGTCTTATTCATATAATGACTAATAATCAAATCACAACTTTCTCTTAGATGCTCTTACTATGATATCAATGTATAATAATAATAATAATATATCTTTATTAAACAAAATTTGCAAGATTTATAACAAAAAAAAGTACATATTCAGTGTTAATATTTACAATGGTTTATGTAAGTACAAAAGATTAACAACAGAAGATAATATAAATATGAACAGTAGGTACCTACTTGAAGAATAGAAAATAGTTATAAATTAAAGTTTTTCGTATTCCACCTCACTGGGCTAGCCTGTGTTGAGGCAGTAATTTTTAAGTCAATTTATATTATTAACCACTCGGAACATTAGAGCGTCAAAAGACGCAAATATAATAATAGCGGTCAAGACATTAGAGCGTCTTTTGACGTCAACGCGCGAGATTTTACAAAAATTGATTTATTTCCTTCACTAGTACATGGATTACCATGAAATAAAAAATGGAATATCGATAATGAACAACGCTACGCGTCTGTATTCAAAAATATCTATGGAACATAGAGATTAATTATCTGAGCCGAATGGAACCTCCATCTTGTTTGATTGTCATTTGTTCAAGACATTGTTAGTTTTTTATTAAAATATTTTTGTATGAAATGGTAAAAAAGTGAGGTGACAAAATTGTTTATTATACATTTGTACGATAAAATAAGTATTTTTTTTTACATAATCTGTGATTCTAGTACCGTTTTCATATAAAACATCACGTGGGTCACTTTTACAATTTTTTTATGTTTGCATTCTAAATTTTAATATTTACAAATGATATTATTTATTTGTAATAATACAATTTGAAAGTTTATTTCATAACCTTTTCGAAACAGTTTTTAGCATGAGGCTACGTTTCCCAAAACGTGATTTATGAATCTTTTAATAAAAATCGTAAATAACACAAATATTATCACTTTTTGACAGTTTTCTAAGGGACACATAATAAACAGAAGTCTATTTCTGAGAGGTTAACATACCTACACTTATATTAAATTATAATCATATAATAGATTGGTTGCATTAACAATAAATTTTGGGTGAGCGCGCCGGTAAAGGCCCTATCATTATATTTGAAATTTTTTTGTGAATCACATTTTATTACTCTATATGGAAGAATGTTATAAAGTCTTGTTGCAAGGTATCTGAAACTTCGTTGACCAAAAATAGTATGCGAATTTGAAGTAAGTCTCTGTTATTGTTTCGTGTATAGCGTGTATTAAATCTTTTTTCATAGTATTTATATATATTTGTGTACAGATGATTGAGGATTGTTTTTGCTATGGTGTAAAAACCACTTTAATTCATAATGTTACACGCAACACTACGACATTATATTGCTATTAACGGCACAATCTGCTTTCAAAATAAAACAGAACAAAACTTAATCAAAAACATTAAAATTTACATACTTACGTTAAACGCCGGACGGTGTATATGAAAACACTCATCACCTACAGAAAGACGTGCGCAGCGCAGTGCCATTTATGAACAACTGACAGGACAGCCCGCCAACTGCGCCACCGGCCGCTAGTCGCCGGTGCGGCGAGCTCTGCCTAACGGCAATGTCGCGCTCATGCTACTCTCAGTTTACGCGAAAGTTTTAGTGCCAAATTTTTAATTTGCGCCAGATTAATAAAAGCAGCGGGATCCCACGAGAATGCATGATCCGTTTTGCGGGGTTGCAATTTCCTAGTAGGGAGTCAGAGGAGATGGGGAAGAGAAAGGTGGAGAATTATGCGGCTATTCAGATATAGTCACCAAACATGGCTAAAGCCATTTCAAGCAACGTTTCAATTCTGAATGGTGGTGGTATTGAGAGTATCTTCCTCTCTGGAACGTGCCGCAAATAAACCTTACATTATTTTAACCACTCAGCAACGTAAGCAGATATACAAGTTAATATGACAATAACAGTCAAGTACAATAAGAGTGTTTTCACATCAACGCGTATGTTTCCACAGAAATCGTTATATCTCCGTTATTGTTCTAGTGACATCCCTAAAACAAAAAGTAAAAGGTCGATAATAAATCAAGCTGCACATCCCTTTTCAAGTTGTCCATATAATATATAAAAAGACCTATTCTGTCCGATTTGATACATATTTTACTCGCCAAATTGCCTAAGGGCCGCTAGGCATTGTTAATTTTTATTAAATATTCTTGTATGAAATGATAAAAAAGTGAGGTAACAAAATTGTTTATTATACATATATACAATACTGTTGGAAGTGTTTGTTAGTTAGTGTAGGAGTGGATGGAGAGTGTTTGGTGTGGTGATCCTCTCCACGTCAGGCAGGATTGCCTTCATACCTTACCAATACCAAGGTTTAAAATGCTCCTTGAGATCACGGTACTTCCAAGCCGTGATCCTGTGTTCAGGCTTATAATAATGATGATGTTTAATTGAAAACACTTAAATGTCCGCGATATTAACTTTTATTTTAAAATATTATTTACAACAAATATGCGTTCGCGTACGAACGGGTAGAGAGGTAAATTGCCGTGCAACCGGATTGATCGAGTACTAGAAGCGGAATAATAATATAATTGCCTTTCGGAGCAATCGGTGAGATTTAGTGCGGGTCATCTGGGATACCATACGTGTGAAAAAGTGTTGTGAATAAGTACTGCCATATACCTCCCTACCAGCGTTGCACACGAATTACAAAATATAGCATTCTGAAAGAAAATAATTATATACACCTAAATAGGGTTTAGTATTTGTCTGAGATATACATATATACAAAATATAAACAATGTTTTCCATACTCGAAAAAAATATAATTTTTAACATAAATAGTTCTGTGAACCATGCTAAATTTGCATCATTAACTTAGAACATAAAATGTCTATAAAAAAGAAAAAGTAACAAAAGTTACAAAATGTTTGAACGTATTAAAATTATAATTTTATTTGTTTAGAAGTCCTAATGATCGTTAGTAATAGGTGTAAGTACCTATTTCTCAGTCGGTATTGACCGATTAAAATTATTATTACTTGTTCCTTCTTACGGCTAGACGTATAGTGTTGAGGTAGGTAGGTACTGCTAGAATGCATAACGGTGATTATTTACAAAGGTGAGTAGCTGCTGGCTGACTCGGTACATACTTATTATGCGTTTATACAATTTCAACGAAAGTAAACATAACTATGCGTAATTGAATACAAGTGTTATTTTAACGTCTCTTTGTTAAATGTTGTATTTGTATTAAAATATAAATAAAATACATGAACCTTATTGTTGAAAATTAACTTTATAAATCCTAGACTAAGGAGTGAATTCATTTTTAATCGAGGGAAAATAATACTTCGAATTCCAAGAGCTGTCTTTGTTTATTACCTGACTTTAGGTACATACCTCCACAGTGGTATTGGAATGTCGAATTATTATTTATTTATTTTATTTTAGGGAAATCAACAGTTTACAATAATGATTAATTTATACATGTATAATTAACCTAACTGAGAAACCAATTATAGATTTCCTCATTATACTATTACATTGTATGTCTAGAAATTAATCAGTAATTTTAGAAAATTAAAAGATAGTACATTAAAAGATATAACATAGGTATAACAGGTGGAAGGTAGTACATAATATATCATTAGATTTATGAATTTTGTAGTCATTTAATACACTTTTGATAGAATTTTTATATTTATTTTCGTTACAATTGAAGATATCTATATCAGAGAAAATGTTATTATATGTTGAACACACTCTAATAAGGCAAGCATTTTGGTTTGAATTGGTTTTACAGTGTTTTTCCTTAAAAATATTACACGAACGTGTGTGCCGTGTAGGTACTTTAAAATCTATTCTGTTCAATAATTCAGGACAGTCGGTTATATTATTTACGATTTTATATAGCAACATCGCATCTGAGAATTGTCTGCGTACACTCAATGCATCAATTTTGAAGAAATTTATTGCATCAAGATAATTATTAAATCGATTGTACGATTTGTAAGAAAGGTATTTTATGAATTTTTTCTGAATCGATTCAATTTTATTTATATGTACTGCATAAAATGGAGACCACACAGTTGACGCAAACTCTAAATGGCTTCGTACATACGCAAAGTATAGTTGTTTGATAATTACAGTGTTTGTGAATTCTTTTGTATTTCTTACTATGAAACCAAGCATTTTAGCAGCTTTATTTGTTATTTGATTGATATGGCATTGATATTGTAACTTACTATCGAGAATCACACCTAAATCACGAATATTGGAGCAGGTTTCAATTTTGTTTTCATTTAACAGATATTGATGTACAATTTTTTTGTCATTTCTTGTGAATATGATGTGATGACACTTTAAACTGTTTAAAAATAACTGGTTATTCTCACAATACATAGCTACGCTGTTCAAATCATCTTGTAATTTGATACAATCGTTTAGGTCATTTATGGGTTTGTACAGTTTGGCGTCATCGGCAAATAATTCTAATTTGGAGTATTTTACGACATTCACTATGTCATTAATATATAAAATAAAAAATAATGGACCGAGATGAGACCCTTGCTGGATGCCTGAAGAAATTTCTTTGAAATCAGATTTAAAACCCTTTAATGCTACCGCTTGTAATCTTTTGAGTATGTAGGAAGTTACCCAGCGAAACAAGTTACCACGTATGCCAAAAGACCAAAGTTTCTTTATTAATAATTTTTGATTGATTTTATCAAAAGCTTTGGAAAAATCAGTATACAGAGCGTCTACTTGGGTGCGGTTGTCCATGTGATTAACAATAAAATCGGTGAATAAAACAAGATTGCTTTCTACACTTCTGCCTTTTATGAAACCATGTTGTTGTTTTGTTATAATATGGTTTAGTTGTGAACTTAAACATTGACAGACTATTTTTTCCATTAATTTACTAAAAATTGATAATTTAGAAATGGGTCGATAGTTTTTAACATTACTTTTATCGCCATTTTTGTGGACTGGAGTTATGAAAGCTTTTTTCCAGATATCTGGTACAATTCCTTCAAGCATTGATTTATTAAACATAATACTAAGAGGTTTAGCAAGTGTTTTAGCGCAATTTACAATAAAGTAGGATGGAATATCATCACATCCAGCGCTCGTATTTATGTCAAGGGCCCTTATTTCTCGTAATACAATTTCCTTTGTAAATTCAATTGAAGTGATGTTTATATTGTTTGATATATCTGGTACTTCTGAAGTGGTAAAATTGTTTTCAGATATATATACAGATTGGAAATATTCCGCGAACAAGTTACAGATTTCTTGTCCATTTTCTGCTATTTTACCCTCAAGGTGCATTACTCTAGGAAGTGAAGATCTGCTTTTTTTTAGATTATTAAAGTGACTCCAGAAAAGTTTTGGGTTACCATACATACTTCTTTCCGTATTACGAATATAGTTAATGTAAAGTTCTTGTGTTATTATTTTTTGCCTTGATCGTAATAGAGAAAAAGTTTGGTAGTCACAAGGATTATTGAATTTTTTAAATTTTTTGTGAAATTTGCTTTTCTCTTTAATTATTTTGATAAGAGGGGTTGTATACCATGGAGGATAGTTACTATTTTTAACATGTTTTATTGGTACAGATTCCGCTATTATCTTATTAAGTATATCATAAAAGATATTAATACCGGTTTGAGTGTTTAAATTATTTAGTGTAGTATCCCAATCAATATCATTAATTTTTGAGTTAATGATATTATAGTCTGCAAGTCTAAAATTAAATATTTTTTGCAGGTCCTTTTTTAATTTTTTTATTTTTTTTATGGGAATAGAGATTAGTAGAGTTTTGTGGTGTATATCTTCTGGTACTAGTGAATTTTCATTATGCGTTATACGCAGTGCTATATTGCTTAAGACTAAGTCTAGAATGTGATTATTCAAATTATTTCTATGTGGGTTATATTGTTTTAAGTTATTAAATGACAAAAATTCAATAAAATCTAAGTGAGCAGAATTTAACAAATTCATGGGTTCGGTGTACAAGAAATCACATTCGTCATTTATTGGTACCCACGTGAAGTGCGGCAGGTTATAATCGCCCAGCAATACAAAACTGTCATTGGAGTACTCTGTGATATTTAGTGATACTTTGTTTAGATGTGACGTGAGGTTAATGAAATGCCTATGATCTGGTGGGATGTATGCAGTGCAGATGTGAATATTTTTTCCAGATAGTGCAATAGTTATCCAGATATCCTCCTTGTTAGAACACCATTCTACTCGTTGAAACGAAATAAACTTTTTCTTAATTGCTATGAGTGTTCCTCCTCCACGTTTCTGTTTGAGATTTGTATAATCTCTGTCACGTCGAAAAACATGATACCTAGAGTCAAACAGTTCCTCATTTAGAAATGAATCATTTAGCCAAGTTTCTGTGAGACAAATAGCATCATAGTTATTGAGTTGCATATTTTGCATGAATATTTTAGTTTTTGACCTGAGACCTCTCACATTTTGGTAATATATTTGTAAAGTTTCCATTTTAGTATACAAGTTACACATAGTTACGATAAAAATAAATTAAAGTTTGTATATTCTGTTATTAGGCATCGATGACACGAGTATCTCGTTTTTTTATCTTTTCTAAATCGTAAAATGAATTAATACATACGTGGTTTGAGTTTTCATTCAACCTAAGGAAAATTTTACAGTTTTTAATCCAGCAGAATTTATATTTTTGTTCTTTTGAAAATTCTCTGACCTTTTTATAGAGAAGCTTATTTTTGGGGGATAGGTGTTCGTTTATGAAGATGTTATGTCCTCCGTGCATGTTGATGTCCTCCGCTGTGAGGCCTTTCCTCTTGCGGATTGCAGCAATGATGTTGTTATATGTTGTTATATTATTATATTGTTATTGTTAAACAGATATAGTTTGGTTAGCATTTATGACGGTCCGATCTAATATATGATTTCTTTTTAATAAGATAACACTAGGTAAAATTAATAGAGATCGGAAATGAACAGGAATTATATACAGGTTGGATAACATATTTGCTAAATTTGATATACCTGTGATGGGTCCAACCCCGACTTGGGTTTTAATACCTCTCCTCTCTCGCGTTTCGATCTCCGGACGGTAGACCCCTCTCTCGTACTGTATGATTCACCAATAATGTCTTGAATCATGACTCGCTTTTCCCACCCCTGTGACTGAACACAGCAAAAGGCTTTCTCCTCCAAAAACTTTACAATAAACCCTTTCCTTTACGTTGTGATTTTTTTTGTTTCAAAGGTACTAGAAAATCTAGAATAGGTATTTAATGTCTATATGTGGTAACTTTTGGTTCTTTTAGGTAAGGTGTGGAAGAATTTCTCTGCATCTCTTGAACGTATGAAGGACATTTACTGTCTAATCTATCCTAAATGTGACCCCATTACGTCCCTAATAATCTACGTTGTTTTAATACTCTCGCAGTACCCCCTGTAGTTCTGGGAAGCCTATAAAGTTGATCTATGATCCTATACGTCTTAATAGATTTTAAAATACATACCTAGAATGTTTCATTTAGTTATTTGGCGGCTCCTTCGCGCCGCTCTCCATGGCAGGACCCTATACATGATTATGATAATATTCTATTGTTAGTAAACGCAAAATTCGTACCTAAGATGGAAGGGATAAGGAGGGATGGATAGAATGGATCATGCATTTTTTGCAATCTAGTACTGGCTCCTCCACTTGACCAAATTGACCAGGTGGTCAGCTCTCCGGACACGACCTCCCGACCAAAGCATGTCAAGGCTATACCCATGGCACCCAGAAGATCTCTTGACGACCAACCAGATACCCGGACCCTTCCATAACCAAGGAAGGACGGCATGCCTTCAAACCTTTCCCAATCAACCCCAGTATCGAACACCTCCAGGACTACTTTACTGGCTCTAGAAGGGGTAATCCAATTCGTCCCTTGTCACGGCTTTACTCGCGAACATGTGGCTACCGCTTGTGATAGACAGATCCTTCCTCCTGCGTGACCGGTCCAACGAATAAACCACCTCTAGTAGCGAACATACCACCTAAGTATTGTCTAGGGTTTATGATAGCTTCTAGGTCGATAGAATCAAAAAATGTGCAAACGCTGCAGGGTTGCTTCCACAAAATGAACTGCTTATGCTCCTCCCACACTACCTTGCCGGCAACCCGAGATGCTTTTGGCCTAGACGCCTCCGTCAGCGAACCGCGTCCTCACATACCGTTTGGCAACTCATTTCAAATCCGTCTCGTCACGCCCATTCTCTCGACACGGTCCCGCGAAAGGGAATTGCTTCCAGCATCTCGCGTGACCCGATCAGTCTATGGTGAGCATCCCCTCCTAACAGGACAATGTGGGAAGACCCTTACCGATGGACCAGACATGACACATATGTATAGCCTCGGTGTCGTCGTCACATTGTTCAACCATAAAGTTTAAAAGGCGCAATTCAACAAATAGGAATTCAAAGGAGTACCTGTTAGTTTTAAATTTACGTTTCTTTAGGTTGCAGACAGTCGCTTTCTATTTGGTGTCTCGTACACTTGAAAACATTCTCCATTTGGTTGAGTGTACAGCACCCACGGCGGTGTAAGCACCATATCTCGTTCATTTTTTGTTTGTTTCCCTGACCCTCCGTCGCCAGATGACTGAAACAAAAGATGTTCTCTATCCCATGCGTTACATAATACGGTTAACATATCAGCTGATAAGGTGTTATTAATTTTTCCTCGCCGCTGGAACGGATGAAAGTAACTGTCCAGGATTCGCGTTCTATTCCGTCCTTCTGCATCCAATGGCCTGTAATTCAATTATAGATTCATTAACTTACCCGTACGTAATTGTTTAATTTTCCAGTCGGGTAAACACAACCAATGATGTCTTAATTACGTATCCCGTGGTCCTGTACCTATATAGAAAACAAAAAAACCTCCCTACTGTCTTATAAGCTTTATATAAACTGGTATCTTCGTCGCTCCATTCCGAGTATTGCGCAATTGTGACTCTAAATTGTGACTCCATAATTCACGTACTGTGATATACCTAAGCTAAACATTCGTTCGTAGGTTATTATTATTATTGTACGACCCTTAAGTGCAATATGGAAGTTCTCTAATATATATTTATTATAAAACGAGTCTATTATTGTAGTTTTAAACGACTGTTCAGTTATTATTTAGGCTTAATCTGATTTAGTAAAACTTCCTCAACCTGAATTGGAACCATTATATTATTATTATTAAAATTCGAGACCGTGATTATTATTTAGAATAGATATTTATAGAAAATATCTTTTCTCTCTCGTGCACCTTAAAAGATGATTATTTATATTAAGACCGGGGAATTAAACACAACACCGGGAACAATATAATTCCGTTAACTTCACAGACGTATTCACCGTTTTCCTTCCTTTTGGTTTTATCGATTGATTAATTATGTTTTTAGAATTTAAGTGATTCGACTAAAATCCACTCTATTAGGTTATTATCTTTTCACTGAGTCTAGTTCGATACACTTTGCACAAAATCCACTCTAGTCAAATCGCTCAGATAGCCATTTGATCCCCGGTAAATTTCCAACACCCCAGTTTCGCGCGTTTCCTTCCCGAGACCTCACCCTGTATTCCCGAATTGTCACGAACTGTCCGCTCTCTCCTCTCAACTTCCCTTTTTGATCATCCATTTCCACATAAATCAATTTTAATTTTTGCAAATTCGACTTCTAATAACACGTAAAATCGAATCCTTTCTCACCCACTGTCCTGTCGTGTCGCTTACGACCTTTTTCCCCGATCGGTCCCCACAATCCCCATTACGCCCCGTGCGACAAAACTATCCAGCCCGACCGTCCAGGGGCGGACCCGACCTAGCACTCTTAAACCTCCATACGAATCTCTACAATCTGAGCACCTAAAAATATTATTTACCATGTGAATAATTAATTCAACTTTTCTCGAAATCCTATCGTGTCCGTTCTACCATTTTTAAAATCGCTTCCAGGTACGGCGTATCCTGAATTTTCGATATATTTTCCATACTTTTCTCGAAATCCCCAAGTCCGATTTCAACCTAGCAACCTATAATATGTTCCGACTGTCATCTATTATGCATATATTATTTTAGCTACTCCCACAATAAGTCACCTTCTAGGTATTTCGTCGATTTAGCATTTGACTATGGCTTTCCTAATAAATCAGTGATTGAACATCCTTATACGGACGTATTCTTTAAGTGTACACGCGACAGTACCCGTTCCTGGCTATCTCGCGATTGTATGTGATCGAAACAATTTTATAATTTCTCGCGTTTGCAAATGCTCATGTGCAAACTCCAATTACTTGGTCACCTCCCAGCAAAGTCGTGATGCCCGTGGGACCTTATTTTATAATAACCTAAACTTTTATAACCTCGATTCTCCTTTCCTATGGGCTATAACTACTGCCAAGATCCCATTCCAATCCTGCCTCCGAACGTTTTTTTCCCCCATTTCCTAGTTCCTCCTACATATTACATCTCTCTCTGGCACCAAAACCGATAAATCCCCCTTAATTATTCGCCTAGTGATCAAGAAAATACTTGAGTTTTCAAATAATTTAAAATCCTGACAGGTCGTTAAATTTTATGCTTTTTCACTAATTTCTTTCTCCTATCATCTGTATGTAAAATCAAGTGGTGATTTCAGCTTAATGCGTACCTTAGAGACCCAAAATCATGTCCGATGTCTCACACTCGAGACCCACTTAAGTAACAAGAGATCGTAAACCTTCCCTCCCCTCTAAACTAACGGACAAAAATCCAATACAGAATCTTAGATTTCATATGGTCACTAACATGAATTGATTTCCCTCGACTACCTCGAGATCGGCTCCTGTGGGTTTTCCACGTCTAACACTTTCCCCCATCGTCTACCTGCAGAATCTGCTAGATATTTGTCTGGAAAAGGTGGTAATGACCTTCAATGCCTACTCCCGTTTCACGATCACTAAGTAATCGAGATCGCTTGCTATTTTAATTACTCAGTACATGATCTTTGTCCTTTTGAATTTTTCCACCACCGAGATCCCCGCAAAACTTCCCGATTCCAGACGTGAAATCAACTGTTGTCGATCCCCTCCTACTCCCATAAAAATGCGATTTATGACCAAGTTAGAAGTGGTTAAAATTGCTGTCTGGCCAAACCGTGAGATAATCTTGGAATCTTAATTTTTCAAATCCCTCATCCCACGCCCCCAGCCTGTGATTGGTCTAAGACGCACCCACTGTCCCCATCTCCATTCTGATTGGATAGTCGGTTTTTTTTCCTAACTGCCTACACCCCTTCGTGGCAAGGAAACCCCAAAAGTTTAAAAAAGATTCCTCTAATATTGATTTTAAAACCACCCGAAAGATGTCGATAGTGTGATCATATTCTATATTTAAAAAAAATTTTTACCCACCTATACCGGAGTGAAACAGGTTCATCACATACCTTACTAATCTTATTAATTAGTTATTTACAAATAAAATGTAGACTGTATACGTTGCTAGTAACATACCTTACGACAAGTTAGCTTTGTATTTATTTCTAGTTCGGTATTCGGGATACGAAAATGAATTGATATAATATTGGAGTTTTACCTACCATTAAAACTCTTATTATGTTGCCTTCCTTATCCAGAATATTCCTTAGTGAGAATTGTCTGCTATCGTCTGGTGGCAGTGTTGATGCCAATTGTGATCATCTTCATAAAGAAGCGCCGGTTGGAGGTCTGCTCTCACAATGATCGCTTCTCCTTCTGTCTCCAGAAATGGAAGACCTTTGGGGGTCTGCCCCCCTCAGGCGAATGATTGGATTAAACAGGTTTGTCAAGGACGACGAAGTCCCCGGCTCCTGAATATTGGATTGCCTTATTTCTTTTTTATAATATTTTTGGAAGGTATTTTCATTCTGCCAATTTCCCTTTTCCAAAATGTCCTCTATTGAACAGTTTTCAAACCACCGAAGTGAAGCCACTGCCGACCTAGTGCTCCCCGCAGAGGCCTCAATACCAGCATCTCTAAGTATTGTCTTGACCCATCCACCGATAATTGTTCTAGAAGCTGCTTTGGCTGGACCTGATGTGGATAAAAACAGGTTATCAATATTAGGTGCCTCCTGTCTCCTGTCCTTTGAGAGAACACACAGCTTCTTAAGCCAAAATACAGGATCGGTGGATTGATTTGATGAGGAGTTTAATCTCCATCCTGATTGTTGATACTTTGCAGAATCTGTCTTTGAACCAAATGCGGGCCATAAAATAATATGATCATCCATATCAATGAAATGTTCCGATGTTAATCTCAAAAGTGTCAGATCATGTACCCTTCGCCCTGGGGCTAACAGGAGTATGACTGCACACCTTCTGGATGCTTCAAATAAGGTTATAGTTTCTGGATTGTTAGTCTGAAGCCAAGAACATATCTGTCTCGGGTCCCATATTGTATCCCGTTGCACTTTAATCGAGCTGTTTACTATTCCCTTCATTACTTGCTTCACCACAAGATGGTTACTTAGTCTATTTTCATTATTTGGATTGCATAAAGTTGAAATAACCGATTTATGCAAAGCTATAGTGCTAGGAGCTAAATTCAGCGATATTTTGAGATGCGCTAGAAACTTTGCCAACCGGGCTCCATTGGATCTTTGAAATTAACATGGTTGGATGAACACCATTCACGCCATCTAATCCACGCTGCTTTATAAGAAGCTTGTGTTGAAGTTCGCCAGCTGGATTTTAAAATCTCTCTTTCTCTATCAGACCATCCTTGCAATGCATCATCCCAGCCCCAATTTTCCACACTTGCAGTTCTAGTTGAAGTATTTGCTGGGGATGGGAGCCTGTGGTGGTATCTATCAGTATCTCTTGTAGATTCCTGATCTCCTGAGGTAGGCACAAGGCTCTCTGTTTCAAGTCTGGTAGCCAAAATACTTTCGTCCATTTGGGAGCTACTAGCAGATAAATTCCTGTGGATTTGTTCAGATAAGCAAGCACTCGGGGAATTAGACAAGGAGGCGGAAACACCCATGCAATAGGAAAGTGCCAAGGTCTGCTGAAAGCATTGTGAAATAATGCCGCTCTGTCTTTCCTGTCTATGGATACATATTTGTCCACAACATGAGCCGTGTGAGAGGCAAACAGGCCCACAGTGGGTCTGCCCCATTTGTGAAATATCTGTTCTGTTGCAGGAGGTAGAAGGTGCCACTCCGGTAGACGGGTTCCTCGGGACAAATGGTCCGCAAGACCGTTGTACCGCCCTGGTAGGTAGTGAACTTGCAGGGTTATATTGTATTTGTCTACTAGAGACAGAATCTGAAAGGTCAGATGAAGTAGACTCAAGGATCTCGTCCCTCCTTCGTTCCTCAAATAAGCGAGGACTGTTCTGTGTCTGACTGTATTAGAACGGTAGAACTCCTCAAACGTTTGTTCTGGTATTTCAAGGTATTTAGTATGGCAAACATCTCTTTCAAGTTGCTGTGCCAATTCTGCTGTTCCCTGGTCCAATTTCCCGCAATCGGAATATCGTCCACTTGAGCGCCCCAGCCATGATCTGCTGCATCGGTCGAGAGGAAATGAGAGGCAGCGGGGACGTGTAGTGGCATAAAGACCTTTACATTCTGTGCCCACCATGATATGTCTTTCATTACGGGTTCCTTTATGATAATTCTCATTCGTATGGGAAGTTTCATCATGGAGTGCATTTGTAGTTGCATCCTTCGGCAATGAAGACGACCTCTTGGAGTGACGAATGATGCAAAATTTAGTTTTCCCAGAACTCTCTGGGCCTCCTTCACATTCCACTTCTTCTTTTTCTGAAGCCTTTGAAGGGATTGTTGAAGGTCTTCGCACTTTCTCCTGTTCAGTGACTTCCGACCACGTTGCGTGTCCCACATTACACCCAGATACTCCACTGTTTGTACCGGCTCGCTGACGCATTTTTTCAAATTGACAGTCAAACCGAGGTCTCTTAGTAGATTCAGAAATAGATTTGTTTGGACCTTCAGAATTTCCCTGTCCTGGTGGGCCAGAAGGAAATCGTCCAAGTATACAATGGTCCTCACATTTTGACGACGTAGGGTCTCCGCAACCCAATTGGTCACCTTGGCAAAGGCTTGTGGAGCACTGCTCAAGCCCTGGGGAAGGCATGTCATTTGTAAAAGCTCTCCTTTGTACACAATCCTCAAAAAACGACGATGAGACTCTGCGACTGGGATGTGAAAATATGCGTGAGATATGTCTATTTTTGTCATCCAGTCTTGTGGTTGGAGAAATTCGGGAACTTTCTGATGCGACATTAAAGAAAATTTTCTTACCGACACAAAGTGATTGAGACCTTTCAGGTTGAGAATAGGTCTGTTGCTTCCGTCCCCTTTTCGAATCAGGAACATTTGGGAGAGAAAACCGGAGTTGTTGACTGCCGGTTCCAATATATTCAGTTTTTTGAGAATTTCTATTTCTTTTGTCATTGCTGGGGTTGTATTTGTCACAAATCTTTTCAAAGTTAAGGCAGTTGGGCGTAATAATAGGGGCTTTGTAAAGAAGGGGATTCTGTATCCCCCTATGATTTTTTGAACAACTTTGGGAGCATTTAGAGCTGCCCATTTGTTTTTGAAATTCAGCAATTGCCCCGCTTGAAACTTTAATGGCCTCCAGTCATGCACCCCTGTAATAGCGTCGGTTAGAGGTCTGCCCTCGTACCGGTCGCTTGTTACTCTCCTTTCCCCCCTTTTAATACCAGAGGTGGAGGGCTGGGGATACCTTTGGGGGTCTGCCCCCCTCGGGCGAAAGGATTCTCGGGATGGAAAAAATTTTCGAGATGGAATAAAATCTCGGGTCGGAAAGGAATCTCGGGCCCGAAAGTATTGAACGGGCTTAGAAGCCTTTTTAGTATCAGGTGGACGGGTAGTGATGACTTGTGAGAAGGGCCTAAAACAATTCTTTACTCCTCCCAATTTCTGCAATTGGGTAGAGAGGGCTTCCTCATTGAAGAGATGAGAGGAAGTCGGAGGGATCTGCATAAGAACTTTCTTGTCTGATTTCTGTTTACAGGAATTGAGAATCCTGTCCCTTCTAAATTCAATTATCTCTGCCCGTTTTCCGCATGTTATTTGCAGCAGGTCATCGGAGCATTTTTGTAAGTCGTTCTGACCTCCAAACAGCTCATAAACTTTCTCGTACAAGGTTTCTGGAGAGACATCCTGTACTTCGAATCCCCATTCGACCAATTTCTGCAGAGACTGCTGCAGTTGTTCCCTGTGTTTGAGAGCTGCATGTGTTATTGCCGCGAAAGATCTTTCAATAGCGACCAGTTGAGGAGATCCAGAATCGTAAGGTTGCAACTCACAGTTCACCTCAAGCTCCTTAAAGCCCGGATCGGCAAGGTGTTCCTTAATGACCTTGTTATATCTCACATTGGTCCAATCTTTCTGATTAAATCGTTGAAGACGCTCTAACACTTCAAGTCTGTCTTGAGGAGGAGCAGTCATTAAGGATTCTTTAAGAGAAATGGTGGGACTCGGCATTTGAAAAACACAAGTATTACGCCCGGATACTGTTGAACACTCTTTCTCCGTCTCTGCGATGGACATATTATCTGAGGCTGCATTCTCTGCGAATCTTGACCTCGGTGCTTGCAAAATAAAATTTTGTAGTCTGCCTACTTGTTCAGTTAATTTCTTAATAGAACGGGCCATTCCTCGCCTTCTGGAGCGTGAAGCCCTGCTTGAAAAACTCATGGAAGTAGAGCTGTCGGAACTTGGTGAGCGTCGGCGTCGCCTTCGTCTTTTTCGTTTATTGTCACAAACGGATTCATTAGAGGAACAGTCGGAACACAAATTCTTTCGTTTCGTTTTTCGTATTTCGTCACGGTTTGCACTCGCGGACGCGGAAATCTCAACCGCTTCGGGAGATACATTATTTTCTGACATTGCGTAATGATTTTCGTAATAATTTTGGAGAAGAAATCTAGTTTCTGGTTTATATCGCAATATTGTAACTAGACGACCGTTCGCGATAGAAATTAGACGCCAATTGAAGAAAATGGCGTCGCGTCAGACGCTAGCGAGCGCCTAACTGTTGGTAGCAGTGATTTGCGATCACCAAGGAACAAAAAAAATCGCGCGAAATTTGAAAATTTCAAGGTAAAAGGAGAAGAGAGACCGAAATCGGATAGAAACAGAGATGTCATCTCTCACTAAGGAATATTCTGGATAAGGAACGGCACTACATAATATTATTATTTGTTAGAAATACTGACTACGTAATAATACAATAATTTATAGGGCGGTGTTTCGCTAGCTAAATACCTAAATAAACTTAGTTTTATTTCATAGTAGTGCATTAGAATTTTAATCAATTATGAGATACAGTGACACAAATCGTATAATAAATTTTAGATAGGTACATCAATATAAGTTTTCTAATTAATTTGTTTAAACGATAACTTTCTTCATTGAAGTATTGCCAAGTATTACTAAAACGACTGGCACCTTTCAGGAAAATGTACGTGTCTTCCACAGCGTGTTTTTCTTGTTGTTATTGTGGGCGGTGTACTTGCCGTTTTTTGCGGTATTTCCTCAGAATTTTGGAAAAATGCAGGTTTGAGTCGGTCGACCGAAACTCTTTTAGATTTTCCATTGATAGTTATAACGTATGTTTTGTTGTCTCGTTCCTGAACTTCATAAGGTCCATCATAGGGAGCTTCGAGTGGTTTTCTTTCGCCGTCTGTGCGCAAGAAAACGTGTGACGAGTTAGGTAAATCTTTGTGGACAAAAAATTTTCGATTGCTATGGTTACTAGTGGGAGTAGGTTTGATTTCTTCAAACCTTTCTTGCAGTCTTCTTATGTAGGTGTCAGGTTCTTCGCGGGGAGTTGTAGTAAAAAAATCACATGGTAATCTCAATGTTCTTCCGTAGGTGATTTCTGTGGGTGAGCATTTCAGATCTTTGCGAACGGTGGACCTAAGACCAAGAAGTATTAGTGGGAGGTTTTCCAACCAGTCCGGGTTACTATAAGCCATAAGAGATGCTTTTAGTGTTCTGTGCCATCTTTCTATTATACCATTTGCCTGTGGATGGTAGGCAGTGGTTCGTGTATGCTTGATTCCGAATTTCCGCGTGAGGCTCTTCAACAGGCCTGACTCGAATTGTCGTCCCTGGTCCGTAGTGATTGTTTCCGGTACGCCGTGTCGAGCAATCCAATGAGTGTGGTTAGAGCGGTCGCTACCGTCTCTGCCGTCATATCCTTTAGGGGGACTGCCTCTGGCCAGCGAGTGTATCTGTCTATTGTTGTTAGGAGATATTTATACTCACTGCGAGCTGGCAGTGGGCCGACCAAATCAATGTGGATGTTTCGGAATCGATCTTGGGGAAGTGGATATGTTGCTGGATGTGCAGTTGTGTGTCGTGATATTTTGGCTTTTTGACAAGCGACACAATGTTTGACGAAGGTTTTGATACCCTTTGTCATCTTGGGCCAGACGAATCTCTGACGTACGCTATTAGCGGTACCAGCGGTGCCTGGGTGACATATGTTGTGCACACTACTTATTACTTGTTCTCTCATACTTTGAGGAACGAAAGGTCTCACACGACCTGTAGAGATGTCACACCATAATAGTTCATTCGTGTTGGGAATTATCATTTTTTTTAAGACAAGGGAGGAGTCCTCAATTGCCTTAATTAGATCGTCGTCGTGACTCTGCTCTAATCCCATATGTCTGTAATCGATAGCAGGAGGGCTGTTTATCTCTTCTATACGAGACAGCGTGTCTGCTACCGTGTTTAGATGACCGGAAATGTGTTTAACGTCAGTGGTGAATTGGGCAATGAAATCAAGTTGTCTCTCTTGTCGCAGGGAACTTGAGGCGCGTTTCTTGCTGAACGCAAATGTTATAGGTTTATGATCAGTGTAGATTGTGAAGTTTCCACCTTCTATGTCATTCCTAAAGTATTTTATTGCTTCGTAAACTGCTGTCAGTTCTCGGTCGAATGTAATGTATTTACGTTGGGCGGAAGTGAATTTACGAGAAAAAAATCCTAAGGGTTGCCATTCGTTGTTATTAAGTTGTTGTAGGGATGCGCCAATCGCAAGGTCAGAGGCGTCCACCATTATGACGATTTTCGCCTTGGGGTCGTGATGCGCTAGCAGGGTAGCGTTGGCCAGCTGGGTTTTGCATTCTTCGAACGCGGCCGTCAGTTCCGGAGTCCAAGTGAGAATTCTCTTGTCGTTCTTCTTGTATCCTGACGTGAAGTCGAAGAGTTTGGCTTGTGTGTTGATAGAGTTCTTCAAGAATCTTCTATAATAATTCAGCATCCCGAGGAAACGACGCAAACCTTTGGCTGTCTTGGGTAGAGGAAAATCTACGATGGTTTTCACTTTCTCTTTGACGGGAGTAATACCGTCCGGCGATATTGTGTGTCCCAAGAAATCAACAATGGGCAAACCGAATTTACATTTATTTAAATTAATTACTAGTCCGTTGTCGGAAAGGCGTTGGAAAAGGGCATCTAGGTGTTTCCTGTGCTCCTCTTCATTTTTGGAGGCTATGAGGATGTCGTCCAGGTAGGTGAAACAGTATTCTAAGTCACGCGTGACAGCGTGCATGAATCTCTGGAAACTTTGTGCTGCGTTTGACAGTCCGAACTGCATCGCTGTAAATTCGTATAATCCGAATGGAGTGATGATTGCAGTTTTAGGGATGTCGGCTTCTTCCACCGGGATCTGGTGATAAGCTCTCTTTAGATCTATTGTTGAAAATATTTTCGCTGTGTTCAATTTGTGTGAAAAATCATGAAGTTGAGCGATTGGGTACTTGTCGGGGATTGTGCTTGCATTCAAGCGCCTGTAGTCCCCGCACCGACGCCACTCTCCATTGGGTTTTTTAACCATGTGCAATGGGTTCGCCCAACTACTCTTGGACAGGCGGCAGATTCCGTGCTCCATGAGGTACCTGAACTCTTTTTTGGCAGCTTCTAGGAGATGTGGTGCCAGCTTGCGAGCTCGTTCTGTTACGGGAGGTCCCCGTGTTTCAATTACATGTGTGACGTTATGTTTTCGAACGTTTTGGATTTGCATGTTGGGACGAGTTAATGACGGGTATTTATTTAATATATCCCGGTACTTCTGGCTTGTAGATATCGTCGAGATACCGGATGAGGGTCCTTGAGATTTTACTCCTTGAATCTGTCCCGTAGACTGGTCCGTCAAGGTAGCATTTTTTAAGTTGACACTCAGGTTGTAGTGATGCAGTAAATCCGCTCCGATAATTGCTCTTGAGACGTCGGCGACGATGAATGTCCACTTTATTTCACGTCGTAGGCCGAGTTGCAGATCAATAGTCCGGGAACCGTAGGTTTTTATGGGAGATCCGTTGACGCCGTACAGTGGGATTCGGTATGTATCTGTAGTGATGGTGTTTTTAGCCATTCGGTGTGTCCTCGGTAGCACCGAAATATCGGCTCCTGTGTCGATTAAAAATTTTTGTCGTGACACGAGCTCATAAACGAAGAGGCGGTAGGAATTCTGAGAACGGTCGCATGCCTCTACTGCGCGTTCCCTTTGGCGTTTCCCGACTTGTTGCTCTTGAAAGTACATGGTTGAATGCAATTGAATGATTTTTCCCCGAGTTTTTTATGGTATCTGCAGTAGTCGTTTGTTTTGTGAAGTTCATTGTTATTGTCCGTTCGATCGTTCGACCGGGATCGATGGTGGCGTTCGGCATTTGAGTACGATGTTGATGGATGACGCCATTCTCTGCGGGGGCTAGGATTACGCCGATTATAAAAATGATGTGCGGGGCTATGACTGTCTCTGCGACTTGACTTAAGTTGTTTGACTTCTAGAGATAGTGCAGAAATTTGTTCACGTAGGCTCTGAAGAACGGAAGTGATGTCGGGATCTTCTCTGTAATTGTTATCTCTACATTGATTTTTGTTTATCGCTCTGCACTCGGTCGTCTGGTAGACTTCCAGGATTTTATCGGCTGCTGACGCAAGTTGTAGTAGATTGTCATCTGGCAGTGCGGTCAATATAGCTTGTACATTTTGGGGAAGTCTTTGTAGCCATAACGTGCGTAAGATTGCGCTTTCAGCCAACCCGGGACCGGCGAGTTTGTGCATCAATCGAAGTAGTCCGGATGGTTTTCTGTCGTCCAACTGTAATCCGGTTAGTAGTCGGGTGAGACGCTTTTCTTCGGAATCTTGCAACCTCGTGATGAGTGCAGTTTTTAGGGTAGAGTACTTGTCCGTTGCTGGTGGCTTGATGACGACATCGCTGACGGTCCTGAGGGTTTCGATGTCCAGGGAGGCGACAATAATGTTGTACTTCGTGGTGTCATCTTTGATTCTTGAGTTGGAGAACTGGCTTTCTGCCTGGGTAATCCAGAGCTGTATGTTGTCACACCAGACGGAGGGTAGTTTAACTGATACGAAGTTTATGACTGGGTCCATTTTTGTGTTATTGGCGCTGGTTCCTGATGCTGTTTCTTCAAGCGGCATATTGTCGTTGTAATATGGCAAGTGATGGGCGATGGCAAAAGCAGTAGTAGTACTGATAGACCGTGTAGGTATGCAGATAAAATTATCAAAATTGTGCATAAAACAAAATAACAATAAATCTAATCCAGGTCTGAAAAGTTAAATTGATGGTATCCAAAATAAATCTTTACAAATCCCTTATCTTTGCATTGAAATGTATTGTAATATTGTTAATGCTTTGTTGCAGTGTATGTTAGAAATTTATACCGTGTAACAATATTTGCATATTCTTTCTGGGTTGCTAAATTTCGTTGAAATGTTCGGATTAGCAATTATTAAAAAAGATCACTGTGAGAAGTTGAATTTGCGTTACTTGCTTTACTCCGGTCTGCGGCGGATGCTGTGGGGTCGGGTGTAGGACATCAAGGTATATGGCATCTGGGTACCTGGGTCTGTCTGCAAAATCGCGTCTGTTGGTTAGGATACTCTGCCTTAGCTGCTGGGCTTCTTGTTTATCTGAAATTGATATTTACCGGCAATATACTGTTAGCAATAATAAAACGCTAAGTTAATATTTATGATAAAATATATTGTCTCCACGTTAATTGACAATAACAACATTCAAGAATCAGCAAGATTATATTCCGTGTTCCGCCATTTGTAAATCCAGCCGTTGGCTGTCCGTCTCAGTCGGTAGATCTTCTCCATTGCCGCCAGCCAGGAAGCGTCCCTTCTTTACCGACCGCAATAGCTGGTGTAGTTTCCTTGTTGGCCGCCAGAGGCGATAGCAGTACCTCTGGCGGCAGATGAGCGGCAATATTTAAATATGCTGCTAACACGGCCATACTGACCACTGCTTTGACCTCAAAGCAGGAAGCTAAAAGAAAAGAAAAAAAAAAATATTAGAGGGATTGAAATTTTTTCAACCCCACAATGGTACTGACAAACAGATTACCCTGCTCGCCCTTCCTGACCATTGCAGAAATTTGTTCATTTGGTCAATTCCTCATATTTTCATATGCGACCATCACTCTGTGAGTGCTGCCATTGGGTCTGGTACCCACCACGTCAAAACGATCGTTCGGCAAGACTTCTACCACCTTATAAGGCAAGCTCCGAAACCGACCTTTCAACTTTTGTACACGTCAAAACGATCGTTCGGCAAGACTTCTACCACCTTATAAGGCAAACTCCGAAACCGACCTTTCAACTTTCTGTACCCCGGATTTCCCCCAGAAATCCGTATTAAAACTGTTTTGCATTGAATTGTTTCATCTGCCGCCTTTGATCTGCATCAAAAAGCATGAATCGGTTCGAGTTGAACCGTTTCATCTACCGCCTTTGATATTTATCAAAAGAACCCTTGTCTCAGCACGCAAGACCATAAGGTCCTGCTACTCACCAACCTGTGAGTTTATGAATCGGTTCGAGATGAACCGTTTCATCTGCCGCCTTTGATATTCATCAAAAACCCGTGCCTCAGCACGTAAGACCATAAGGTCCTGCTACTCACCAACCTGTGAGTTTATGAATCGGTTCGAGATGAACCGTTTCATTTGCCGCTTTTGATATTCATCAAAAGCACCCGTGCCTCAGCACGTAAGACCATAAGGTCCTGCTACTCACCAACCTGTGAGTTTATGAATCGGTTCGAGATGAACCGTTTCATTTGCCGCTTTTGATATTCATCAAAAGCACCCGTGTTTCAGCACGTACGACCATAAGGTCCTGCCACTCACCAACCTGTGAGTTTATGAATCGGTTCGAGATGAACCGTTCCATTTGCCGCTTTTGATATTCATCAAAAGCACCCGTGTCTCAGCACGTATGACCATAAGGTCCTGCCACTCACCAACCTGTGAGTTTATGAATCGGTTCGAGATGAACCGTTCCATCTGCCGCTTTTGATATTCATCAAAAGCACCCGTGTCTCAGCACGTATGACCATAAGGTCCTGCCACTCACCAACCTGTGAGTTTATGAATCGGTTCGAGATGAACCGTTTCATCTGCCGCTTTTGATATTCATCAAAAGCACCCGTGGCACCCCAAAAAGGTACGCCATCGCCAAAATTGTCATGATGACAACTTTCAAGCTTGTTTCTGCCTTTGCCTCTAATCGGCAGTTTTTTTCATGAAGCCATCCTGGAGTGCAATAACACGCAGCATTCCGTTCACGCTCTTCACGAAAGATCATAGTAAATTGATCTACCTGATAACACGCAGCATTCCGTTCACGCTCTTCACGAAAGATCATAGTAAATTGATCTACCTGCTCAACGCAACAGCAAAAGACATCTCCATTTTCGAAAAACCCCGGGCTCACATATCACATCGCCCAGTATCTCATTTTCCAACCAACATTTAAAATAGTTTTTCAAATATTTTGTGATAACATTCCTCTTCCATGGAAACCAGTATTTGTCCCGGACGGCAGCCAGTGTTTGATTAACACCTCGATGTCCAATCTCATCATGAAGAATCCAAAGAACGCCACACTTGACATTTCTAGGTGTTCACCATTTAGAATATCTTCGAACCATTCAACATCGAATCATTTTGATTGTCTCCGAATCATTTCAAACCACTTTGAATCATTTCGATTAACTCCAAACCATTTCAAATAACTTCGAACCATAATACTAGGTTTTGACATAGATAGTCGGCATTATAATTGTAATTCAACATGATTACAACTTCTTTTCGCCACACATAAACGGGCTAATTTTCGCAAACATATTTCCTTTTAGTTATAGCAATAAGGCATCTGCGATGTCCATACTCAAAAGCAAATTACAATATTCATCCCTTTTTGTCAGCTAGACGGCTACCAAGATCAGATTTTATCATCGCCGCGTAAACTTTCAGCAACGTAATTTTGTAACATTTTGAAGTTCCGAAGATTTCACCAATTGCCATCAAAAGATCATATGATCATATCCATCTGCTATCTTCTGGCCCTGAAGTCAGCTTTCCTCAGATTACGCGCCCAGCACAATGCTGGCGACTTTATTTGACAGTCCTTTGTTGACATTTTTGACAAATGTCTTCGATCATCAAATTAGGCTCACGATGATAAACACGAAAGGGAAAGGTCTTTTTGACAAACCCATTGAACCACAAATGAGTTTTCAAGCACCAAATTAAAATTTTCAATGCGTCCTTTCGGCGGAAACACGATCCACGCATTCCTCCGATATCGGGCATCAATGCATCTGTCATCACTGTAATTACGCGGCATTTTTACGTAAATTCACAACAGAAGTCCAAACATTTCACATATATTCAGAAGTCCGATACACAGATTGTCATTTAAATCACCGGCATCAAACATAAACAAACTCGAGAGACGCCATGATGGACGCCGTTTGTATACAAAACACGAGTTTTTGTCAGGTGAACGAAACAAAAGCCAATTAACACTTGCTTTTACGAATCCCACTTCTGATGTTAGCAATAATAAAACGCTAAGTTAATATTTATGATAAAATATATTGTCTCCACGTTAATTGACAATAACAACATTCAAGAATCAGCAAGATTATATTCCGTGTTCCGCCATTTGTAAATCCAGCCGTTGGCTGTCCGTCTCAGTCGGTAGATCTTCTCCATTGCCGCCAGCCAGGAAGCGTCCCTTCTTTACCGACCGCAATAGCTGGTGTAGTTTCCTTGTTGGCCGCCAGAGGCGATAGCAGTACCTCTGGGCAGATGAGCGGCAATATTTAAATATGCTGCTAACAATACTATCCACATAAACAAGTAATGAGTTGGGGGGAAAGCATTATTAAGAAAGTAGTAGCGGGAGGTAGGTATTTTCGTACGATACTGAATTTGGTGGACAATAATGTTCTTTACTGATTTATCTTCATATGATTCTAATGTACATACTGGACCTACTGAATTTAAGTTTAAAAAAAATCGAAATGTTACTCACAAGATTTTGGGTGTCCAGGATTCCGCATTCCAGTAGTCAATCCTCCGTATCGGCAGTGTTCATCATCATCATTAGAAATTCTCAGGGTCACCAATGTTGGAAGTGTTTGTTAGTTAGTGTAGGAGTGGATGGAGAGTGTTTGGTGTGGTGATCCTCTCCACGTCAGGCAGGATTGCCTTCATACCTTACCAATACCAAGGTTTAAAATGCTCCTTGAGATCACGGTACTTCCAAGCCGTGATCCTGTGTTCAGGCTTATAATAATGATGATGTTTAATTGAAAACACTTAAATGTCCGCGATATTAACTTTTATTTTAAAATATTATTTACAACAAATATGCGTTCGCGTACGAACGGGTAGAGAGGTAAATTGCCGTGCAACCGGATTGATAGAGTACTAGAAGCGGAATAATAATATAATTGCCTTTCGGAGCAATCGGTGAGATTTAGTGCGGGTCATCTGGGATACCATACGCGTGAAAAAGTGTTGTGAATAAGTACTGCCATAATACCTTAAGTATTGTTTTTTACATAATCTGTGATTTTAGTACCGTTTTCACATAAAAACATCACATGAGTCATTTCTACATTTTTTTTATGTTTGCATTCTAAATTTTAAAATCTACAAATGTTAATATTTATTTGTAATATAAAAATTTGAAAGCTTATTTCGTAACCTTTCAAAACAGTTTTTAGTATTCGGCTACGTTCGGAAATGTATCATTTATTGAGCTTTAATTGTGAAGCGGAAATAACACAAAGTTTTTGTAAATCTGACATTTCGTTTAAGACGTAAAAAGTGCATATTCGCGATAGATCGGAGTGGTTAAATGATTAAATTGTGAAAACTCAAATCCATCAATCATTTTAAATTATTTTTGCTTTATATGCCCACTGTTTGTTCTTTACAGGTACAATATTAAACTATATTACCTAAGCACAGGCTGCGCCTTAGTGGGTTCTCATTACTCTTATGATTTTCATAATATTGTATTTATCAAATGTAAAAATTGACAAAATTAAAGGAAAACAAAAAAAAATCAAATAAAATTTATCTGCGCACGCTAGGATTTGAACCCGCGATGGCTAGACGAGAGCCTTGCCCCTTACCATGGAAGCCGTCAGTTGCGACTATTCAGAGTTGTGTAATAAAAATTATAATATTAAGCCGAATTTACATTAAGCAAATAGTTACACATAAGTTGTTTCACAACATTAGTTGTACTGTGTATAGTTTCATGCATTAGTTATATGCCACAAGTGATATGCAACTAATTGTATAGTGCAAAAAAGTGATGCAAGTAGTGTCGCGAAATCATTTCAGCTGACCGGACATGTGTGTTCCTTGTAATTGTGTGAGAATTTCGTACTACAACAGTGCATTATATGTATAAAAAAAGCTTTTAATTGAAATAAAAAAATTACTTAATCACAATTTAATTTTTTTTAAACCGACCGGTTCCGCTTAATACAAGCATCTTCAGGGTATAAAATTAAACTGATCCAAAAAAAAAGTTTTTATGTTGATGGTGCTGTGATATTGAAGGTTGCACAAAATTAAATTTGCCCAATTTACACCAACTTTTTGGTGGCATGCAATTATTTGGAACACACAGGCAACTATGATATGCACATAACATAGCATATCGCCATTTGCTACGCTACCTTCGGTAGCAGGGTTTGATGAGCAGGGCTATTGATGAGTTTAATGTTAAAACACCGCTTGTTAAGTGGGTGTAAGATTATAGTTAGGTACATATATTAATGTGTATAATGGCCATCACTGTAGTCAGCTTTGTCTCCTTAGGAAACTCGGACGCCAAACATTCGCCTGGACCGGCAAATGTATGCTGACTCAGCGGGTAGGCATGGGTTCTCATCATCAGGGATGGGCATGAGGTGCTTATTCACAAGTAATCACAATCAATGAAAGGCAAGATCTTCTGATAACACAATTAAAATCTATTTCATTATAGGTAAGGTGTTACAAAAACAGATGAAAACTTACCCCCATCATTGACTGTATAACTAAACCTAATCTACTGTGTTTCTACCGATGGATGGGGACGCCTTCCTCCAGGGTTCCGCGACTGCTTCAGAGCGGCATCCAGCCTGCCAGCCCGTCTCTCGTACCGTTTACAGGCCAGAAATCTACCGGGACCTCGTGGATTACCTCCGGTATCCTTCCATCCGTGTGTTAGCGTGACTTCCACGGCGTGCGCGGCATAGTGGGTAAAATGCGATCTCGCCCCCAAATACGGATCTCATCCGATATAAAAGTAATTAATACTCGATCCCGACAGTCAACAGGTTCAAAGCGAGCGAGGATTACCATCCGACACATCGATTCTACAAACGGAATCTCGATTCTCCGGAATACGCCGACACGCGATTTACGTTCGCGGATCCGGTCTTGTTTCACGCACCATGCGTATTTAATCGCGATTCGCACACGAACTTATTATTCATACTCATCCAGGAAAAAAAAGAGCATTTGCTCCGCTCGACTTTTAAAAATCACTTATATTTAAACTTGGCACTGTGACGTTCCCACAGGGTCCGTGCCATAAATATACCAATCCCTAGATCGATATCTTCGGGCCTTTTCTATGGGACAAATTTCGACATCAACTTCACCACAGAAAAACAATCCCGATATACGTAGATGGGAGTTCAAGGCCATTTGTCATAGACAATAGCACAAGGCCCATCATAGACAATATACTCGACCTACTTCAATAGCCCAATAAATTATTTAAAAAAAAAAATTGTAAAGCAGAAAAATGTAAAAACTTTTCCCCAGGACAACAAGGTTCCATGTGCCAAAGCTGGTTCTGAGGAAATGAGATTTACATAGTTTTTTACAGTTCATTTTCTCAGGAGGGAGCTTTGTCAGACGGAAACCTGTTATCCTGAGATGAAAAATGAAAAACTCACAGGTGCATGTTTTAAATATTTTTTATTTTCAAAAAGACAAAGGACAAACAACACATAAAAACGCAGAGTCGGTTCGACTGATAGATTGAGCATGAGTCAGAAACTAATGTTGACTGGGCCATAATGTATTCACGCCTGTATTCGGGCCTTTTCTATGGGACAAATTTCGACATCAACTTCACCACAGAAAAACAATCCCGATATACGTAGATGGGAGTTCAAGGCCATTTGTCATAGACAATAGCACAAGGCCCATCATAGACAATATACTCGACCTACTTCAATAGCCCAATAAATTATTTAAAAAAAAAAATTGTAAAGCAGAAAAATGTAAAAACTTTTCCCCAGGACAACAAGGTTCCATGTGCCAAAGCTGGTTCTGAGGAAATGAGATTTACATAGTTTTTTACAGTTCATTTTCTCAGGAGGGAGCTTTGTCAGACGGAAACCTGTTATCCTGAGATGAAAAATGAAAAACTCACAGGTGCATGTTTTAAATATTTTTTATTTTCAAAAAGACAAAGGACAAACAACACATAAAAACGCAGAGTCGGTTCGACTGATAGATTGAGCATGAGTCAGAAACTAATGTTGACTGGGCCATAATGTATTCACGCCTGTATTACAGCTTATCCTCGAGGTACATTGTACTTGTTATATAATTAACAGTAATAATATGACAAGAACAATGTACCTGAGGGCTTGTCATATTAACAGTATTAATATTATTACTGTTAATATAATTAACAGTTTTAATATGACAAGTATTATATAAGTGTTCATATATCCAATGGAATATCCATGAATACATTATTTGGCGTAATACGATAAACTCTGTAATATTTTATATAAAATGTACAATAAATACAAATACACAAAAAATAATAGCACAAATTATAAGCACAAAAACAGTAGACAAAAAAAATTAAAAACATGTAAACACAAAAAGCTTTATACAAAAATATGTAAACATTGGAGGTTGCCCACCACTTTCCCACAGCGTTCTAAGGAAACAGATGGTTTCCTCCTTCACTGTACACCTCAGGACTCTAGTTAGCAGGCAGTATGCGAGTGCGTACATGTTGTTAATTATTTATTTTACTGTATCACGTCTCATCCGCCACTTGATGTAGCTGAAATAAAAGTTTATTAATATAAAGGAAGAAGATTTAAGGCAGTCCCGCCGAGGATGAGCGGGGCCATCAGTCCAGTTGCAACAAATGGTAATTGGTCCTACCTTGTAAACAGCAAGTGCAACTTGTCTTCTTTGCTGTATCTCCGTCCTTTTTTGTGACGTGGGCTAAGTTTAGCTTGTGCTAAAATGAATCTAGAGAGAATGGGGATTGAACTTGAAAGAGAATCTTCCAAGCTGTTTCTTACTCTATATCGAGTTGCTATCATCAAACGTTTCTTCAACGAGCAATTCTTACACTGGACACATGTAGCCGACGCCTGGTCTTCAATATTTCCATATTCACCTTCTTCCTGGGAGTCAGGGCTGCGTTCTGACATAAGTTAAAATACTCTTCCTATTACCTAGAAAGACAATATTTGAGAAAAATTATTACATTTTTCATAAAAAAATATACCAAACCATGATCTACAAACAAAAAGCTATAAAAATGCTTACGTTTAAAATGTTCATTTTGGTGTATTGCGAATGCATGACTACTGCCGGTGCCGGGTCTCACAGGAATGCTTATATCTGAAAATAAGAATATGTATCTTAGTTCTTGAAGGAATGGAAGAAGAAATCTACATGTTAGATGAACAAAATGTAGAATTACTATTCCCTTTCAAACAAAATAATAAGGAGTAATGTTAATGTTCAGTTTATTATATACTAAACTCTTATTATTATACTCCTGAACAACTTATGTGCATTCTCCTGAAAATAACGTAAAGCCTTCAAGGCGCATTTACTCATACCGTTCATTAATAATGCCTTTCTCAACGCACATTCGGGATTCGGGTGTCGGAATATCTTTTTTTCGTGTGCCTACGTTTACTAAATGTACATACCTTCGTTAACTCCTGGGACCCCTTTGGCAGGAACAATTTCACTGCTGGTGCCTGCATATCTGAAATAAATATATTTAATATATTAACTAAAATTTGGGAACAAAAACTACTCTATTTTTTCCCTTTCAAGAAATATAACCCCCCTTGGCAGGAACAACCACACCGATGGCCCTCGGGAAGTCATTATGCACTGAAATTAATATAATTAACCAAAGTTTGTGAACAAACTAGTGTTATACCAAAGCTAAATTGAGGATTATATGTTGCTCAAGGTGCTTCTGACAGAAATAAAAAGGTGCTTCAGAAATAAAAACTATTCAAGTTCTCATGCTACGCTTTGCAATAATGTAAGCTTTGTCGTCAGCAAAGGACATTGAGTATGCCGATAATAATCTGAATAAATATAAAAATGAATAATGATGCAATTTAAGATTACATACCTTTTTAACGTTTGATGTAATCTTAGTCCCTTACGGCATCACAATACATAATACTGTACGATTTCGTCGAGTTGGGGTCTACAATGGGAAATAAATTCAGTTTTAGGCAAATAACAACAAAATGAGTGCGTGAATACTCTCGGCGACTTACCAGCGCGATGATGGGTATTCACTGTCACCCACATGTACTGACTCCAATTATTTAACACACTGAATCGATCAGAAGGTTATTTATTTAAATATCGAATTACAACCATTTACACGGTAATTACATAGTACGGCTCTATGTGGGGAACTGGGAACTTATCACAACAAAATGTCTCTCAGACGGTGGCGGATTTCAGAATGCTAAACTCACGGCTGAGAGCGCCGGTCCGACCTCTCGTGTTGTGTCTAGTGTGACCAGTACACAAAAATATACTTTAAGGTGGATGCGTTCACCGTTCCCCACAAAATGAAGCATCAACAAAAACATTGTAATACCTAACGGATGAGAGATTATTACCTGTAATTTCGTCACCATAACTTTCATTTGGCTTAGTCCTTTTCCTTTTTTCAGTTGGCTTAGGTAAATCTGTGAATTTTCTAATTTCCTCGAAGTGTTTTAGCAAGAAACATTTTAAATTCAAAATATTTACGTATTAGCATAACGCGATTGACTATTCACTGACAGTTGAAAGCATAATGGCCAAACCGGATATACTGGTTCTACTACTACTACTACTACTATCTACAATTCAGTTCTTCTATGGTACCCGATCTTTTTTGGAGGTTCAAGGTTAAGTAAAGAGATATACGCCCCTGGTCCGTGCCCAATCAGGCCCCGCGGGGAAGTGTAGAGCCAGGCTAGAATCAAACACTTCCTGCCTATTTGCACCAATATATGGCTGTCAAAAAACCATAGACAATATAAATATTAGTAATCAGTACCTGATTACAATTGTTATGACTTACTTTGTTAAATATATTATTAGCATATAATTTATAGTATACATTTAGATAATGTTATAATTAGCATACATGTTCATGTTCGAATGTTAATACCACTCTTCCATAGAAGCATTAGCTTGTGTCTGGAAGAGTAGTGTACATATGTTAAATATTTTCATAACAATTAGTTGCATCATGTATATCCGACTTTGAAATATGAAATTTTGTGTCCGTGGCACTTGAAAAACTGATCTAAGGTCAAGGTGTCGATTTTCACTATCGAAAATCGTAAAGTGCCAATGTTTCGAAAACCAACGACTATTATTTATTAAAATCATATTGTGATATTCCGTTCCGTCCTTCGACCAAGTATACGTCAATGGTTCCGTCATAAGTCCAGCCCTCCAAAGGATATCTTTGAGTTTTGGTCCCTTTACATGTGAAAAAAAAAATCTTTGTTTTATATAGTTGTATTATATAGTTTTTTATAACTGCTTTCTGAGAAACACTACACTGCAATCATTTTGTTCATCGGACATTCCACAGATAAGATTGTGTTATTTATTTAATCATACGATACAACACATTTGATCAAACTTAATCCCTGATACTATTCTCGAGGGCTTTACTTTTATTAAAATGCATAATAATAAAATAAAAATTAGAGTGTGCAATTCACACGCGGTAGAAATAAAACCTTCAGAAAACTAAAGTAGGTAAGAATCTGGAGGCTACGAAGCACCCCACAAAGAGGAGACCGATAGGATACAAAGCACTGCACAGACGTGGAGACCGATTATACCAAAAGTTCTCAACCTGATTTTTTTAAATCTAGAGCCCCCAATTTTTTTTTTTTTACTTATGGAGGGCTCAACTGTCATGGAATCAATAACTCCATTCAAAATATATTAAATTATTTGTTATACCTTTTTGTTTGGCAAGAAAAAAAAAACAATTCATTTGTATTTTAAGTACCGGGTTGCTAATAATGTGATAAGCGTGTTTTTTGTCTGTTTTAGACCTATTTTTTTTACCTGCCCACGCCCTCACTGTGCCATCTCTAATTTTCTCTGTGTCTTCTTCCGCTACCCTGGCAGACTCAAACGCCCAAGAGGGGGCGTTATCGCCCACATTGAGAATCTATGGATTATACTAAGTCATCCTCTCGCAGATTAGATCCTATAGATGTTTTCGATTAGTGTTTAGTCGCCGTTTTTTGTTTCATCGAGTTTCAAATCCCAACGGTGCTAAAGAAGTTTTCACCTCAAAAATTTTTATAAAATTAACATAAAAACTACGCCAACACCATAGACATACAAATAGCTAATCGAGAACTTATAGATGAGGGGTAAAAACCAACTATGGCGGAACGAAGAGAGGAAAGAGACTTGTGATTCGCCAATAAATCAATCTAACAGTATATAGGCACCTCGCACTATGATATCACCATTTAGTTCTTTAAAGTAAAATCTGCTTTTGAATAAATAGGCCTTTTTATATCGGAGCGCGAATTGCATGCCACGTCGTGAACAGATGTGTAAAGTCCAAATTTGCAAAGTAAGGTTCTGAGTATTTTCATAGTCGAATATTTTGTTGCCGTAGACACTTTTACAAATGTTTCATGATTTCCTTACCCCACTAAACAGCGGCTTTGTGTTTTGCGTCGCCATGTATCTCGATGTCATAGTATGTGTTCCATAGCATACAACGTCCGTGCGTAAAATGTACGATAAGAGCTCGAATGGTCCGGACAAGAATGATGACGTCACAATTTTTAGGTTACCGCGAGGCTCTCGCGAGCCCAGCCGGTTCCGAAAAATGGTTCAAATGGGAGGGGGAAATAACACGCCTTTTATCACGTAAGGGCATGTCCATATAATTTGTACGTCCGTGGCCAACACTTTTTCATGGATAAAAGTGCTCACACACCAAAGCTAATTTCATATCTAAAACGACCCTTACACAATGTTACGAAATCCTTTATGTAACATATTGTTTTGTTATTCCAGGTAGCATTAATATGGAGACAGTTCCAATCAAGGCAGAACCAGGACCCAGAGAAGAAGATGGAGAGGTAATTTCTTATACAGAAATAGACATTGACCTGCCGGATGTTAAAAAGGAATGCTTAGAGTACTCTGAAAGTATTTCCCAGACTACGGGTAAAACCATTTTGTGTTCGTTCGTTAAATTTATTTTAATTTTCTATTTTCATTGTAGATACCTACATACTTATCGAGCTTTATCCGCCATCTTTTTCAGACAAAATAATGGACATGAAGGCGCAACCTGGAGAAAAACTTTTTTCGTGTTTTAATTGCGGCAAAACATTTTCTCGAAAGGGAGATTTAAAACGACACATATTTACCCATACTAGTGAAAAACCCTTTTCATGTTCCTCCTGCAGCTATTCATCTTTTCGAAAGGGAGATTTAAAAAGTCACATGGTTACCCATACCGGGGCAAAACCTTATGCTTGTTCCTTCTGCAGCTATACATGTTCTCGAAAGGGATCTTTAAAACGTCACATAATTACCCATACCGGGGCAAAACCTTATGCTTGTTCCTTCTGCAGCTATACATGTTCTCGAAAGGGATCTTTAAATAGTCACATGGTTACCCATCCCGGGGCAAAACCTTATGTTTGTTCCTACTGCAGCTATTCATTTTCTCGAAAGGGTATTTTAAAACTTCACAGGTTGACCCATACCCAATCTGGAGAAAAACCATTTTCATGTTCTGTCTGTAACTTTTCATTTTCTCGAAAGGCAACTTTAGAACGTCACATGTTTACCCATGCTGTGGTAAAACCTTATATTTGTTCCTACTGCAGCTATTCATGTTCTCGAAAGGGTATTTTAAAACTTCACAAGTTGACCCATACCCATACTGGAGAAAAACCATTTTCATGTTCCAACTGCAGTTATTCATGTTTCCAAAAGGAATATTTAAAACGTCACATGCTTTCCCACACTTTAGAAAAACCTTTTTCATGTTCCAGCTGTAGCTGTTCATTTTCCCAAAAGAGAAATTTAAAACAACACATGGTTAACCATACCGGGGCAAAACCTTATGCTTGTTCCTACTGCAGTTATTCATGTTTTCGAAAGGGATCTTTAAAAAGTCACATGGCTACACATACCGGGGCAAAACCTTATGCTTGTTCCTTCTGCAGCTATACATGTTCTCGAAAGGGATCTTTAAAAATTCACATGGTTACCCATACCGGGGCAAAACCTTATGCTTGTTCCTACTGCAGCTATACATGTTCTCGAAAGGGATCTTTAAAAAGTCACATGGTTACCCATACCGGGGCAAAACCTTATGCTTGTTCCTACTGCAGCTATACATGTTCTCGAAAGCGATATTTAAAAAGTCACATGGTTACCCATACCGGGGCAAAACCTTATGCTTGTTCGTCCTGCAGCTATTCATGTTCTCGAAAGGGAGATTTAAATAGTCACATGGTTACCCATACCGGGGCAAAGCCTTATGTTTGTTCCTACTGCAGCTATTCATTTTCTCGAAAGGAAACTTTAAAACGTCACATGCTTACCCATACCGGGGCAAATCCTTAACTTAAACCTTAACAGGTTGACCCATACCCAATCTGGAGAAAAACCATTTTCATGTTCCAACTGCAGTTATTCATGTTTCCAAAAGGGATATTTAAAACGTCACATGCTTTCTCACACTTTAGAAAAACCTTTTCCATGTTCCAGCTGTAGCTGTTCATTTTCCCCAAAGGGATATTTAAAAAAGCACATGACAACCCATTCCCGGGAAAAATTTTATGCTTGTTCCTACTGCAGCTATACATGTTTTCGAAAGGGAAATTAAAAAGTCACATGGTTACCCATACCGGGGCAAAACCTTATGCTTGTTCTTACTGCAGCTATTCAAGTTCTCGAAAGGAAACTTTAAAACGTCACACGCTTACCCATACCGGGGCAAAACCTTAACTTCACAAGTTAACCCAAACTCAGTACCGGATTATCCCTTAGGCAGAGTAGGCAACTGCCTAGTGGCCCCGCATCGGCTAGGGGCCCCGCGCCCGGCGCCCCAAGTAAAAATAACTTGCGTCAATAGTTCGATTCACAATAAGTGAGCAACTCCGGCACCCATTTTGGAAAAAGTCAGCTTTCAAGATGTTTTAAATATATATATTTTTTATTACAAACATTTATAGTTGAATAACATTACATGCATTAAAGAAATCAAAAAATTATAATAATTAGGTTATAACCCAATAACTGTTCACATCACGCACAAATAATAAATAAAAAGTCAATAATCAAAACAAATATTTAAACATAGTTGTATTTTACTTTACTCTCCTTCGTATCAATGGGGATATGATTATATGTGCCGTGTGTGGTTTATATTGGCAATTGTTTTGTTTTTTTTTGCTTTTATTTCTAATGTTTAAAATATAAATGTTGAACATTTATGTTTTAAACATTAGAAATAAAAGTGTGTGTGCGTGCACTAACTATCTGCTTGCTCAAATTCTTTGTTTCTCTTCATACAAAGGTTGTCTGGAGGAGATCACTTTAGTGATAAGACCGCTCATTGTACTATTGTATTAGTTTCATTTTTTATTGAATGGGGGTGAAGGCATACCTTCGAAATGTAGTAAAAAAACAGATTAATTATGAATAAACTTACGTTGTTGTAGAAAAAAAAAAAATAGAAGTTAGAAATTAATTTTACAAGTTTTTCTTTAGTTCATACGGGCCTCTGAATCTGGGGGGCCTCCAAACGCCTTCCTTTGATCAAATCCTAAACAAGGCTTTTAAGGCACCAGGCCACTGTAAAAAAATGACATTTTTTAAAATTAATTTTCTGAAGATGCATTTGTTAATGATGCTCTCATCAAATGTTTTAAGGAAATTCGTAAAATTGACGGAGATACCTACAGCATTTTATATGAAATCATTTTAAACAGTTTGTATGTTGAATTAACGTTCAGCAACACTTTGAAAGCGTTTTTCTCGAAATTGCTTTTTCAACACGGTTGACAACATATTAGAAAAACTATACATCCGATTTGCATGCACTAAGTCTTAAACTGTTAGTAAATCCAGTCAGTATGGCACAACTTCGAGATATTTTTTATAAAGGGCCCCCTTCTATTTTTTTTTATGAATAATGAAAATTTCCCATAAAAAATCGAAATTAAAATTCATTGGTCCGCCATTTTTCCTTATTTAAAAAAAAAATTCACCTACGTGGTGAAATAGACACTAGATTTTCAAACAGTTTAAGACTTGCAAATCGGATGTATAAAGGTTAAAAAATGTGTTAACAAAGTTTAGAGAAAAACACATTCAAAGTTTTGCTGAAGGATAATTCAACATACAAACTGGCCTGAAGAACCTACGGTTGTAGCGAAACCCGGTCGGCATATAGTATGTACATATAATAAAAGTGATGTTTAATAAGTTATTGTTTCACATAAAATGCTGTATCTCCGTCAATTTTTCGAATATCTTTAAAACATTTGGTGAGAGCATTTTTAACAAATGCATCTTTCAGAAAACGAAATAAAAAAATAAAATTACAAAAATTTGTTTTACAGAGTCCGCCTTTAGTAAGAATCACCAGACAAAACCGGAAATATGTCGTTTTTAAATCAAATTTTAGACGTGTTGAATCTTTTTCACCACAAAATTATAAATTGACTTCAAAAGACTCTTTGTTTATCTAGTAAAGCTATATTTAAAATTTTGAGAAAATATGTTTTTTTTTAGCAAATTAAAGTTTTACCGTAGGGCATTTGCAGTTTTGTTAAATTTTCAAACAAAATTTTGTATTATACAAAACAAATTTCAAATTATATAATCATGGAGTAAAATAAATAAATAAATTATCTAGGAAAGATATGTTTAAGAATTTTAATTTTACTTTAAATAAAATCATTAAAAAAAGGGGCCCCGACATGTTAAAAAACTAGATAAAAACCTTTTTGATGATCTGACTGTACCTATTCGTTTTCTGTAAAGGGAGTTTTAAAACACTTTTACCAATAATAATATTTTTTTCAATCGTTTTTTGCTATTTATTATAATCTATCAAAACTTAAGCCTTGTGAAGTGTCCATACTCCCACAACTATAAATATACCAAACCACTCACTAGATCGATAACTTCGGACTTTAGTACGTGAAAAGTTTGGTCACTATTTCACCATCAAAATGCAATATTTTTCGACTTATTTTTTTTACTTATCACTTGTGACGTCACGCACCATAGACGAAGATAGAGTAAGCAACAACAGAACAATGCGCAACCATAGACAATATAATTTTCTTTCGGGGCCTACCCAATACCACCCAAATCATTAGCCTAAAATATTATTTTAAAAATAAAACTCGTAATTACATGACAAGAATTTTATTATAAACATGTAGAAAAAGGAAATACAAGAATATGTAATTAAAATATGATTATGCGTTCCTACAAAACTACTGAATTTAAAATATTTTCATTTTTTAACAGAAAAATATAAAACTCAGAATTACATGTACCTACATATCGCTGCATCCATTATATGAACAATGAGAGCTTTAGTACATTCCGAGATAATCGATAAAAACTGTTTAAAAAAATAACAAAACGGAAAACGAAAGTTCTATTTATGGGCAAAGTAGGAAAAATACATTTTATTCAGTAAAAGAAAATATTATATGCAAATATTATTTATTTCATATCAGAAAATCGCATTTTAATGCGATTTTGCTCACATGGTTCATATTCTGTGCACAGTTTTCGTCACATTGTTCATTTTCAATGGCAGCTGTCAAAATATTTCTTCAAGTCCTGTGTTTTTTTTTTAACATGAGTCCCACACAGGAAAATAATTTCCCTCAGGGCCTTATGTCATCTTTGGGGATGCTGTGTGGAGTTTTTTTAAAAAGAGGATAGTTCTGGGAAGGAAGAGGGTTTAAGGGGTGGGTAGGAATCTGGGGTTCAGTGTGTCCTGGTCATCCGCCTTCAAGACCTAGACAAACCTCACCCCGTGAACCCGGGCACCCCTACTAAATCAACAAACGTAGTGAACCACTTGGGGTGACCTATGGCAGAGGTGTTGGTTATCCAATAAAGGTTTCCGGGGCAGCGGTACCCATCCCCGTCTCCCAAATTTTGAGTTCGTTTAAAGGAGAGATTTAAAATAGGAGACTCTATTATTACAAAATATATTATGTGAATGTAGTGGTGTGCAGAGAATATGACATTTTGTATTATATTATTTTGTATAATATTTTGGAAAAGTATAAATTATATGAATGAATGAAACTTTTTATTTGAACATTCCCAAGTGTTAATGACACACATCTTTGGGTCATCACAACACCCATATTTACACAGAAGAAAATCCATCTCTAAAATATCTTAGAGCTCTGCTAATTAAAACCAGTAACCTCCTGACAAGTTCAATGAATGGGCCATTGCTGTCATTTTTCTGACATCTTTAAGAATAAATTTAAAAAAATCAATAATATTTATAGCATAAAATCATACTTCTGAGGGAGCGGGCAGCGATCGGCAGAGACGGGGGACGATGAAATGAAAGGCGTCAGTCGATGTATGAGTCAGTCTTTATTGCTGCTACGTAGCGATGGTAAGTTTGGAGTAAAGTAACAGTGTAGACAGGAGCGATGATGATGATGAGGCTCGTAGGGTGTTGCAGTGATGAAGGTCAGTGATGCAGTGGTGTAGCAGAACTCGTGTCTGCATGTCGCCAGCATGTAGTTGAGCACCGTGTTGGTGGAGATGACCTTGACGTCCAGGATGGATGCTCGACGCGGTGTCGCGGAGATGGCGGTGTCGCTCGTTGCGTCCTCGAAGGTTGATGAAGCACCGGCACAGGTCCGGCACGTCGCCGTGGACCTGGCGGTTACCGCACTGGAACGTTATCACTAATGCCGTCTATGTGTTGGTGATGTTACTGATACTAGAGACTGGAACTGACTGACTGACTAGCGCGGTGTCGCTGCGCTTTATATAGCCGACCGTGTGAGTACCCGGAACGCAAGTAATGTTGAGCGCCCGCGCAAAGAAGAGAAGACTCTGGAACATTCCGCGGCCGTAAGAATGTGACGGCTGTTAAGTCGAGGCCTTTCGATGCGCTTCCCGAAATGTTTAGCCGTGTGCGGCGTGAAACACTACAATGTAGGTAGTATGTACATTTCGAGAATGTGCTTGCTATATCAGTGGCGGCGCAAGGATTGTGGCAAAAGAGGGCGACCGTTCTGGTCGCCACACTTCAATGAAAGACAAAATAGTAAAATAAACACAAGATATTTTTTTATGTTGTTTAAAATTGGAACAAAATTACTTAAAAATGGATATATAATTCACAGTAACTACAAAGAAACTAAATTATTGATTGTGCTCCTACAATTTCTACACATACGTTAGGTTAGAGAATCATAAAATGGGTGATGGATGACCTTTGTCTATTACCAGTTGTAATAACTTTATTAGTCTATTAACTGTTTATTAACTGTCTATTAACTGTTGCAAATGCCTGAATTTGGATTCTGATAGTGCAAGGGGTTTAGTGAAAAGAGGCAATGATGGAACATAGCCAGTCTTGCGGCGTTGGAGCAATTCCAGCCCATCCTTCGACTGGTCTAACTTATAAAGGATATTCTCCGATGATAAGTATTTAAGAGCTCTTAAATCAGTGATAACAGGATCCCCTACTTTCTTTCCCGGTCTCAAAGATATTAGTTTTGTGTTCAATGTTTCGTAATTTAAAAAAAAGTCGAAGTGTACATTTATTATATTGTATGCCTATTTGGGACAAGCCATTTGCATGCGAGATAAATAATCGCTTGAAGAATATATTAGCGGGTGGAAGTAATGCTCCAGCACCGAATGGACATTGTCGGCTTCCATCATAATATGGTCCTTCTCCAGAAAAAAAAGTTCTATTGTGAAGGATGACATTCTTATACCGTGGGGGCATGTTCTCCTCATAGTTGATTATGCATCTTGAGAATTCATTAGCGGTCACACTTCCATCTGCTTCATGTCACGCATAAAGACTATAAAGAGTGATATCTGCATTGTTCAGGACATATAAAGTGAAGTTGTGGAGTTGAAGTTTCTGTTTGTGATAACAGCAGACGCCGGTAGTTTGGGACTATGGACTTGAATAGAAGTCCATTGCGACAACTAACAACTGGGTTCTTCGCAAAAATTACACTTTGTTCTTACAATTATACAAGAAACAACCTTATTTACATCTACAAAACCCAGAGTTGAAGATACTGAAATGGCTTCTTCAGCCATGTTTGGTGGCTAGATCTGATTACCCGGGTACTTCCCCATCTTCCTCCTCACAACATACCCAAATTGGGGATGTCATAATCTCACTGGCTCCAGACGGGAGTAGTTGGGACTCTTCTGAGGTTTTCAGGTTATAAAAAAATAGGTTATTAGGTTCTAAGTTTGGGTAAGTCCGGTTAGTGGCTGAGTTGGCATCGCGTTTGGGTCCCACCCAGGCGTCGCGTCGTTCGATTCCTCGGTTGGCTTCATCACGATCCAAGCAACATTTTCCACTTTCTGTGGTGGTAGCAGGAAATTTTCAAATATTATCAGGTTATTCGTAATCCGGAAATATCTGTCTTTCTTTAAAAAAACAAAAAAATATATAATTCATGCATATTTTGACTGAAACGGAACTCACACAGTGATACGTACAAAAATACATAAAAAAAAATAAAAATGCATCAAAGGAATCGTTTTATATGGTAAATTTTGACTTTGAAAAAAAAAGGAATTTGTCCGCATCCTTTACCATCTATCCAAACGTAATTAGTTGTTACTTGCAGTAATTTAGTTGAAATGTAGTGTAATTTCCAAAATCTGTGCTTAATAAAAGTGTGGCGGCTAGTGAAGTATCAACTAATATTTTAAATGCATTATTTGCCAAGTAAAATTCTTACAATTTGAAATTAGGAGGAAACCAAATTTAAATTGAAACGAAATAATGTTTTTAAATGTTCTTAAATAATGATGGAAGTGTTAGTAATAGGCAATATTTAGGAAAAACATGTGTACGGAGTAAACAGTTGAGGCAAAATACTAGCAATACAATAAATAGCGACGCCTATAAAAGATTACAACTTTAATAAAAAATGGCCAGAGTTCGAAATTTCCCTAAATTTGTGCTAATTTCCCTTTTCAATATTTTTCTCCCCTACATCTAAGGAAATTTCCCTAGACATACCAACCCTGGTGTAATCGTAGATGTAAAATATGAACCATGTGACCGTAGAGGCGGAAACAAGTGCACATTTAATATAAACCATGTAAAATAAGTTTACATTGTTCTTATTGAGATGCAAAATTTTGACTGTGTGCACATGATTCATTTTCTATCTCCTTAAATATTGGTTATTATTACACGGTTCATATTGTAGAAGGTGGAGAAATAAAAACTAGAAAAAACTGTATATTATTTAGTTCATTTTCGTCAAAAACGTCACATTGTTCATATTATGTATGCAGCGACGAAATATTACAGACGAAAATTATAAGTTGAATCTAAAAGAAAGTACAATACATTAATATTTGTTCGGTTGCAAAATTGCATCTATCTTCTTCCTTCCCATGTCCATAATCCATATTTTTATGTTTCTTTTGAAGTCAGTTATTTTTTTAGTTGTTTTTATTGTAAGAGGGAGTAAATTAAATAGTTTTACAGAGAAGTACTGCATATTTCTTTGTCCAAATGTCGTTTTAGTTGTAGGTTGGTAAAAGGTATGTTGTAGTGTAGATCTTGTGAATCGGCTCGAGTTGGCTGTGTAAAGTTATACTGGTTTTTGAATGCGTACATTAGAATATCTTTTGTGTATAATTGTTTCAGTGACATTAAATTCAGAGCTTTAAAAACATAATTAAGTATAATTTTCAAAATTGCCCTTTGTGCAATGAGGACTGGTTTTATTGTGGAATCGCACGAACTTCCCCATCCGATTAGACCATAGTGTATATGCGATTGGGCTAATGCGCAATAGATTTTAATTGGCTGTTCTTTATCTAAAATGTTTCTTATTGTTTTGAAAAAATAGGGTAGTTTTTTTAATTTGTTTTTTTTACATACCACATTTACCACTTGGGAGTTCCAATTTAAGTTTTGTTCTATAATTATTCCAAGGTATTTTATTGTTTGTATTTCATTCAATTTTGGGCAGTTGCAAGGAATTTCTCGGTTCACGTTTATACAGTCTTTATGAATTTTTATGTTTAGGTTTGTATTGAGGTTATCTGTCTGTTTGTTATGTATTTTGAATATAATATATTTAGTTTTTGTATCATTTAATGTTAGTGAATTTGAATCAAGCCATTGTTTTACCCGATTCATCCCCTTTTCAGCTTTTTCGAATACAGTCTCCAACGACTTTCCATGGAAGTGAAGGACTGTGTCATCTGCAAAACTAATTACTGAGCCGTGACAGTTTAGATCACATAAATCATTTATATATATCAGGAATAAAATCAGGCCTAAGACACTGCCTTGCGGGACTCCATATTGGAGTTGTATTGGTTGACTTGATTCATTTTGAATCCTGACTAACTGTGACCTTTCTGACGTGTAGCTTTTAATGAGGTTCAATTCACGTCCTGAGATTCCAATCTTTTTGAGTTTTTCTAGAAGATATGTGTGATCAATTGTATCGAAGGCTTTACTTAGATCCAAAAATTCCGATACACCTATTTCCGTTATCGAGACTATGTTTAATACTTTTTACAATAGATGCGATGGCATCAGAGGTTCCTAAATTTTTTCTAAAACCGTATTGATTTTCAGATAGTATGAGGTTTGTTTCAAGATATTGAGTGAGCTGCTTCTTTATAACTTTTTCTACTATTTTTGAAAGATTATTCAATATTTTTATCGGTCTATAGTTATTTAATCATACACAATATATCTAGACACCATATTTCACATAAATTATCAGTATTCTATTCACTCATTCACAGACTTTTACATGTGCCTTTGAATTATATAAATTATAACAATGAATTAAATATAATAAAAACCATAGCAAAGAACAATGGATACAAAAGCGAAACTATTGATAACTTATTAAAGAAAAAGGACAAAAAACTTACATTAACACTTATTTCACAAGGCCTTAAAAATGAAAAAGATATCACTAAACAATGGGTTAAAATCCCTTATATTGGCGAAATATCAACAAAAATATCCAGATTAACTAATAATGATAAATGCAAAACAGCTTTTTATAATGTGAATTCTCTAGGGAGAATTTTAATCAATAATAAAGATAAGAGAGAAAAACTTGGAAACTCAGGCGTTTACCAAGTAAACTGCGCTGACTGCCCATCGTATTACGTTGGTCAAACAGGGAGATCATTCAAAACCCGAATTAAAGAACACTTTACAAACTGGGTGAATGACAAAGGAGAATTGTCGAATGTAGCATCACATTTATTAGAAAATAAACACTCGTTTGATAAAGACAGAGATGTTAAAGTTCTTCATACTTGCAATAAAGGTCATAAACTAGATAGACTAGAATCTTTAGAAATTACTCGCTTAACTAAAAAAATAGACCCTAACTTTGTAATGAATAAACAATTAGAATCATTTGCTAAGTCTCCGCTTTTGTATCCATTGTAATTTTCATAATAATTTCGAAATTTAAAATATGTATTTAGTTTAAACCATTTCTTATCTAATGTAAACATGCATCCCTTCAAAAAGTAACTTTGTAATTAATAAGCTATTAGAATCATTTACTGAAACACCAGGTTTTTATCCGGTATAATTTTCATAATAATTTTGAAATTAAAATATGTATTTAGGTTTGACCATTCCCACTACAATGTAAACATGCATCCCTTCAAAAAGCAATTAAAAAATCCCATTGATCATAGATATGTATAATAACGATTTGACAATAAAATTAGTCCATTAATAATTCAAATTACTTGTAAGGTTTTTCCCTAATCAATAGATATTGAAGTGAGCTACAAACCCAAAGTAATTAGCCCACTGGAATTACCAAAATACTTAGAAATTCGACAGTCTAAAACGACTCAGTAACAAAAATAATTCATTAAAATCCTTGTAGACTACCCCTCTCCCCCTCCCCCATATGTTATGTATATAAACCGTAGGCTAAGAATTATTTGTACCAGTCTGAAGATGGCTCTGACGAGCTGAAACCGGTTACGGTCAAATAAAATTAAGTGGAATAAAGTTTTTTATTTGTTTTATTATAATCTATTGTGGTGTGACATTATATATTAAATGAAAAAACACACTTTGTAAAACACCACTTTATTTTGATTATTAAATATTAAATAAAGTGATTATTACATAAAGTGGTGTTTTACAAAGTGTGTTTTTTCATTTAATATATATTTTTTTTTGTTTATTTTTTTTTTTAATTATTTTTTATTTTCATTAATATGTTTTACATGTTGCTGTATGATAATTTTACATCTTAGGTTTTTTACTACTTTTCCATTTAAAGCATATGCTTGTATATGGAAAAGGAGTGTACATAAATGTGGTTATTACTTAGTACTTAAATAATTCATTTACATAAATATATGTGTGTTGTAATAGTATATATTTAAAGAAAAGAAAGAATATTATGGAAAACCAAAGATATTTGTATACATTTAAATAAATGAAAGAATGTTATGGAAAACTAAGGATATTTGTAGGATAATTAAGTGGCATTAGTTTTTTTCTTCAGAATATTTTTAAAATATCTCTTGACGGAGAGCAGTATTTGGGTTTTATCATTAATGCTTCTGATTTCTTCTAGTAGACGATTGAAAAAAGTTCTTCCCTGATAAGTGTAATGGTGTTGTGCAAAAGACGTATTTAGTTTTGGGCATATAAAAACATGTTTAAGTCGCGTTCTGTTTTCGTTTAAAAATTGATATTTATCTTTTTCTTTTATAATTTGAATTAATGAATTTTTAATATATAAATCTTTAAATGTAGGTACTTGGAATTCATCAAAACGGCGTTCTGTTGGGTGTCCAAGGATTTTTTTAATAATTGTTCTTTGTACAATTTCTATTGGAACAAGGTTACATTTATATGCGGATCCCCAACTAATAATAGCGTATTGTAAAGTGGATTGAACTAAGGCATAGTAGATTAAATATAGATTTTTTATTGACAAAAAATTTCTAATTCTTAAAAATATGTATATTAATTTTCTAATTCTGTTTACTACTTGACATATTTGTTCCTTCCATTTCAGATTTTTATCAATAATTACTCCTAGATATTTTATTTTATTTGTTGTTTTTAATATTGTACAGTTTGATTTACAGTTTTGGCTGTGAATTTTAGTATTTTCATGTATGCCAATGTTAAAATTTTTGGGAGCATCGTTTAAATGTATTTCAAATGGAATTACAAATGTCTTTTCATTATTTAGTGATTGTAAATTAGTGTTGAAAAAATTCTTAAGCGTGTTAATGTCTTCTATGGCCTTTAATTCTACATTTTCCCAAGTCTTTCCACTTATTACGCATCTTCGCTATCTATTACATGCATCTTCGCTATCTACAGATCGCCTTCATCTGCAAATTTATCACCATTTCTTGGATCACTAGACTCCATACTACTTCAAGAACGAAACATCAGGAACCTGTTCATTATTGGGGATATTAACATTAATATACTGGATACTGGAAGACAACATCCACAAACACAGGAGTACCAATTACTCCTCCTCTCCCACGGGATGTCTGCCGCAATAAGGGAACCAACAAGAGTGGATCACAAAATGAATAAATCAATCCCCTCGCAAACTTGCATTGACCACATAATGGCAAAAACGAATAAAAAATACTCCACAATCATACATCAATCCACCATCACTGATCACTACACTTTAATTCTTAACATTCATGCAAAGAAAAATCGACCATCGACTCAAAATTTAACGTGGAATAAACGTGTTATAGACTATACAAAACTAAAAAAATCACTACAAACTGAAACCTGGGAGTCAATATATAAAGCTGAAGATATAGAAGTTGCTTGGAAAATGTTTATTGAACACTTGCAATTAAAAATACAAAACCACACTTCAATAAATACTTACACGTATTCACACAATAAAATTATCAAAAAAGCTTGGATCACACCTGGCCTACTTAAATGTATAAGAAAAAGAGACAAGATCCATCAGCAAGTAAAAAACAATCCTTATGACTTTTCTTTAAAACTATTTTTCAAAAACTATGGAAACATCTGCTCCAATCTTACTAAATCGGCTAAACAAAATTACTACAGATCTAAAATAGATCAATCCAATAATAATCCAAAACTTATCTGGCAAATAATTAAAGAAATCACCTACACAGATCAAAACAAAACAAACCCATTGGAAGAAATCAACACAGATAACGGTACACTCTCGGTCAACAAAAACGTACATAAACTAATTAACTACACAAACAACTTTTTTGCAAACATAGGCTCGAATTTAGCGAACAAAATAACCAAACCTCAACACTTTAACCCGAACATAAACAAACACCCAAATCCACAAAGGATTAAATTTGCCCTAAAACCAATCACTAAACAAGAACTAACACTAATGTTATCTAAATTCAAATCAACATCCTCATCTGGTAGTGATGAAATCACAATGAAAACAATAAAATTCTTACAAGATGAAATTACTGAACCGATACTCTTTCTAATAAACAAATCTATCACAGAAAGCAGATTTCCGTCTCAACTCAAAATAGGGACTATTACACCAATCTTTAAATCAGGAAATCGTAAAGATATCAATAACTACAGACCAATCACAATTCTTAACACATTATCTAAAATCTTAGAAATAACAGTTAAAACTCAACTCGTCGACTACCTAGAATCAAATAAATTATTATCACCAAAACAATTTGGCTTCAGAAAAAATTTAGGAACATCCAACGCCATAGCCTTAGTAATTGAATATATTAAAAATTCTCTAGACTCTCATAAAAAATGCATTGGCATATTTCTCGATTACCTAATAATGCCTTTGCCTAAACCCTTTCCTAAATATAGTCCCCTAGCTACGTTTAAAAATATTATTACGAAACTCGTAAATAATAATTATCACCTCAAAGGCGCTTTACACATTAATTTATACCTATATTCTATACCTCTGTATTTTGTTACCTGTTATGTATTGGAGAATACCCAATAACCTAGTTTTCTCGACCACCAACAAAGCACTTTTAAAGGATTTTATTATTGTTTTGTGGTTTCAAAATCCCGTCTTTTAAATGAAGTCTCTCGTCTAAGATTTATTGCCCGAAAGCGCACTTTGTGCTTCAAATGCTATTTTAGTTCATTGAACCCCAAATTATTATTTTACAACGGTCTTGTCTCAAGAAATTGTCGCCGGCCAACCTCAGGCAGCCCCGGATCGACTTACGGAGGGAACGCCCTTTTTTTTCCGATTAGAGCATCCGACTTAGATGACATGGTTCCTTATTAAAGGCCTCATTACCGTAGCTATAATAATAATACTAATATTTGAACGAACCACAAAGCACCGCTTTTTATGGAAAATCACCTCAAGGGCGCTATACAAACTAGAATACATGTTTAAATCTAGAAAACTGCAAGCTAGACGAACAATTATAAACAATTAAAATACTCGGGGAGTAATGATGATTCTATTGTTTTAACCCTACTTTGTACGAAATCCGAACATTAATGTTGTTAATAATTAATTCAATTTGTCAAACTTACCCCTCTCATGCACACAAAACCTTGACATGCACGAATCACAATCCAAAACCAGCATCCCTCGTGCACTAATTGATTAATCACTAATTACAGCACTTATTATTTCGGTCTAACTGTCGCGTCGGTTTGTATTAAATTTTATCCTCCCTGACAACCGCCCCAAAAGTACGTCCCGTATTGATGTTGACCGCCTCAATTTACCAACTATATTCATTTAACTTCACAGATATGAACTCGCAAGCCGCAATCTCTGATTTCCTTATTCGCGTGGACTCTTTTTTGTTTAATAAAACGAAATATCCTTTGTTTCATTAAAATGAAATATCCCCGATTTAGGCGCACCAAACTGGTCTCCTCGCGACTATCAGAACTTGACGATCTTAATTCTCTCCCTGACTGTCCTCTAACACTTCTCTGCCCCGACTATCCTGTTCCAACTCTCTGCCCCCTGACTCCCCCCCATCTACTTGTGTGGTTTCAATAATATATTAACAACGAAAATATTAGCCACTTCTTCAAATCTTAAGTGATAAACACATCTCCCAATATGCATATTTCAATCGTTTTAATAGTGTTCTGTCACATTAGGTCCCAAATTCCAAGAAATCAGTGCAACTTTCATGTTTGCTATTTTTTTGTGTGTAACCTTTAGATAACAGAATACAAACTAATTTTGTCTGCGCCGGAGTCATAAATTATCCCAATAACGCTTAAAAGAAGAGCTCAGTGGCGCACTTCAATTCACTACTCATCCTAATTACTTGCGTCGACTTTATTGGTTATATAATAACATTATATAAGCATTGTCTGTACACGTTTTCGTCCTTTCCGCGTGCGTCACTATTTAACGAATTCTGCAATCCTATTTCGATAAATATGTTAAATATCTTAACTCCTAATCGGCGCGTCGCTCTAGTATATTTAAATGCACCAACGATCAATCCTTATTGCCTAGTTTTCAATTTCCTACTGCCATAGAAAATTCACCATATAATTGTTTCGTAAATCAATTTGCTCGCGTTAAAGTCAGTCACCACTCGGGCAAATATCCATCGGCCGCCCCTGACTTGATAATGAACCTGAAATATCCATTAGGATTCCTCCTCCAACCAAAGTATTTTGGCACACGTGTTTTTCCTAGTAATGGCCCGGTTTCATAAATCACCCTTAAGAGTTGGAACAGAGAATTGTATTCTGAAACCATACCCTGTTACAAAATTAAATATATTTCTAAATCGATCTCTCAATTTTAAAAGAATTATTTCGTAGGCCTAAAGGCGAGATCATCACAAACTCCATGTGAGAATGAAACATGATCAACCAGCAGATTTCCTGACTCTTTACAATTGTTAAAAGGATGAGGAGAAATTTGAATACACATTATCAAAGAGACTAATCTTTTGCGTGTATTGGGCAAAAGATTAGGGGTCATTTTAAAAACTCCTGCATGATTGTGAGAAAAGACAGACCCTTGCTCCATTTTCACAAACCTGGGGGTTTTCTTATCCGTTCCCCAGACAACGAGTTGGGTGGTTTTGTGCTCAATCGATTAACTCCCACAGCACTATGCCCCATAGTTAGCAGTGAAGCTACAAACTAGTCCTTTTGGGATAGTAGATATTCCTGGGCTTCTTTCCTTTTTGCAAAGAAGTAAAAAAAACAGGAGGTCCACGGGCATTGGCGTTGAATGACAACAAAGGGTTGTGGACTACATTTCGTAGATCGCACACAAAAGGTTTGATATTATTTCGTTCGCACGACTCATGGTAAGTGTTTTAACGTCTCTACGTATAGTGTACAAAACATGTAAGTACATACAAGATAAAACTCAATTATAGACAGAAGTCAAGAGTTTATACAATGCCTCTTAAAGAAGATGGCAAGGCCGATATTATGTCGTTCGCACGAATCACGGTAAGTGTTTTAACGTCTCCACGTATCGTGCACAAGGGTTGTACACAATTATACATACAAGCGGTACTCATGACAAATTAATGACACACGACCAAAATACAAAAACGGTACTCATGACAAATTAATGACACACGACCAAAATACAAAAGCGGTACTCATGACAAATTAATGACACACGACCAGAATAGATTGTACAGAAAGGGTGGTACTCATGACAAATGAATGACACACGACCAAAACAGATTGTACAAAACGGTGCTCATGACAAATATGTCACACGATCAACTCAATAACATTTAGCTATGAGCAAAAGTGATTATGACGAACTTCTCGTATCGTGGCAGTTATTTTAAGGATCCCTCCTATGACGGTGGATGTTCTAAGGATCTCTCCTATAATGGTGGGTTACGTTTAAATACAACACAATAAACGTTAACGATGCTTGATTTTAACACAGTTTATAAAGATTTGTTAGATTAACTAACTCCGTAGCCCAAGAGCGTACGACAGAGAAGATAGACAATTTGATGTTACTTCATGTGTTACAAAGTATAAGGGTGATGGCAGAGTATAATTCTACTTACACCAAGTATTTAAAACAAAGACAGACCTATAATGGTTTTACATACTGTCTGTTGTGGCAACCTACAGTGAGGAAGACCAAAGAAAAGGGACCAATTACGGTTTTACATACCCTTTGTGCAGTTACAAACATACCAGGTTATGTGCAATTTGGGTTGCAAATACTTGGTTAAATGAACACCTAAAAGTTGTGAATTCCAAAATCAGGATGACCATAAGGTTTTATTAACCTGTCTCGTAGGGTTGAAACGTGCCATGCAAGACATACGTAACGTAAAAGCAAAAAAACAAAATAACAAAAAAACAGTGACTTTGTTATAACAACCAAAGACCGGATGATTCGGTTTTACGTACTTTAGTTGAAACGAGCCAAATTGATTTATATACAGGGTTATAAAGACCAATCATTGGTTTTATAAATACGAGTTCCAAAATGGACGTGTCGATATCCAATTTGGGTACATGAGCATGAATTTGGGTAGGACGCCATCAATTTTTAATTTAAGAAGAAAAAATTGAAAAAACTTATATACACGAGGGGCGACTATGTAAGTAACCACTGTTTGATTTTCATGCTAGAGATACCTCGGAAGGCTTTACAACTCATGATGAACAAAATAAAAGGGAGAAAAATTGTAAAAAATAGTTAACTGGTTCTGAGTCGGAATTTAACACTTTGGAATTTACAAAACCCGACTTCTAGAACGACACGCCGATGGGCAATTGTCAACTACTTTACATGAACAAAATAAACAGGTGAGAAAGTTCCTTTCCACACGACAAAAATGCAACAAAAAATAAAAAAATAGGAGAAAAGTTACAAAATTACATGACAAGGCAGGGTATGACATGGCATGCACATTGCATAGTGTACGTGTTGAGACAATAAATGGGCTCGCGACTTCCCAAACATTGAAACTCGAAAAGTGTCTCCGTTCCAAAGTGATCAGTTTTAGAACAGGTGAAAAAAAAATAAAGAAAAAATTGCCGTGAGGGAAAGAAAAAAAACAGTGCAAAAACAACATTTGAAAGTACCTTCAAGGAGAGTACGCATTAATTTACAAAATAATTTACAACTTGTTTCATTTACGAAACGATGGGCATGTGATTGACACAATACACGCCTGACGTAGTAAGACTTTGTAAGCTTACAAAAAAGTGATACATACTGGATCATTTTATATACAACACAAAATTACAAAAAGGAGAAAAGAAAGGTGACAATTGGCATTGTTGCACCTAATAGTGAGGTATTCTCACAATGGCCATAATGTATGGACGAACAGTAACATTAATGGGTAAAAAGGAGTTAATAATCTCAAACAAAACCGTGGCACAAACTTGAGGCCCGCATGTGAGATTGAAAACATCTTGAACAAATCCTTGTTGAGACGAGGTTTGTTGTATTTTGCAGTATTTGATTCTGCTAAAAGAAACGTTGGTGTCGCTCCGTTTCCTCATAGTTTTTTCGGCGCCTTGCCTCTTAATACGCTTGGTTTGCGGGCGGCGCCCAGCTACGAGTTTGCCAGCCCGCGTATCCCGCCCATGGCCGAGCACGCGGCCGATGTATTTATTGGGACCGGCACACGTTGTTATTTTGATTGTTGCTGCGGCTACGGTTGTCAGTGGGGCATTTGTTGATGAGATCATCCTTGTTTTCAACGTCGCTTTCTGTGCGCGTTCCATAGTTGACTTTTTGTTGAACGACAGTGCATATGCCTTGCTATGAACCAGGGAGAGTCCTCTATCCCTTAAAGCAGTTTGTAAGTGGGCTTTGGATAAACTATGCACATTGGGAATGGTACCCAAGTTGGATGGTGTAATAGCTTGATTGTCCTCCATTGTGAGTTTCCTGGGTGGTGCGGAAAAAAAATTGGCCAGGGGTTTCCTTTAGGAAGCGCAAAATTAATTTTTGTGAGGCACTTTTCACTTGGTAATCACTTGTTGGCACTTCCAAAATATGGTTACAGAGATTCCATATTACAATTTGGTATACATGACACCAGAATTCTGTCGAAGGAAGGCAGACGAGAAAAATTTTTGCGTGGAAAGACCTTAGTGGTAAAGGTTTTTGTATTTCACTGACCACTTTTGAGAAAACTGTGAAATTCACAAGTGTTTATTTATTTTTGAAAAATTTTGCCAGGACTGACTTTTAGAAAACAGGTTTTTTATTTTTCACAATCACTTTGCACTGAGAAAGGCACTAAAGTTCACAAAAGGCACTTTTCTGGCAGATAAAGGACAAACTTCCGGATGAAAATGACTGAATATGGGATTTATTGCGTCAACCATATTAAAATTATTTTATTTATTCATGGAATCAATCATTTGCTTTATTATTATTCCACTTTTCACTTATGTAAGGGAAAAAAACACAATTCACTTTCACTTATGCTGAAAAAAAGCAGTACCTATAGTGTATAATGGGGAAAGAAAGTCATTATTTTGCCCATTTGGAGAAATATTAAGTTGTACTAATTTGACAGACACAAGTGGGCCAATTGGTATATTGTGCAGAAACAATAAAAATACGTAAGTCCGAAATTTTTGATTACGGAATTCGCAAAATAACTGTGGTTCCAGAATCAAATTTATAATAATAATTTCCGTTGGTATCCGGTTCAGTCATAAAAGGCAGTTTGAATTTAAACGCTGCCTAGCAACAGTCCGTTGGGATTTGGCGCGAGTCAAAGCATTTGCGTGCGCAATCCAGAGAATATCGCGTGAAACATCGGCCGTTGAGATTGGCGCGAATCACTGTTGCTACGCGCCCGTTGTTTGGTGACGCGTGTGCAGTCAGATTCGCGGTCAAAGGTTGGCGTTTCGGGTACCCAAAATGGCCGTCGTTTCAAATGCGATTCAATTCATAATTTCAATCAGATCTGTTATGGATCTAATTTACATATTGGTTTCTGTGGTTTTTTCACAGGATTCACAGTACACTGGGTGTAGAATATCAAGGCATGATTAATGTTTACAAAACAGTTGCCATGCGGGGAGGATTTCGACAAACAAAGGTCCCGCAAAGCGACCGGGATAAAAAAAAATTCCAGCCCCACGTTCTGGCGTCAGTTGTTAGAGTGCCCGATGTTGGCTACTTCTTAGAATGACAACACGTTTATACAGTTCGCAAAAGACTGGCTTTTATTAGTAATAAAAGGTTTTAACAATCTTGTTAATAGATGGCGTTAGTAGTTACATTTTTAATTTTGATATGGATATTAATACCCCCACTTATCAAAATAAATTAAACATACAGTTTATTCATTGCATACAACGCCAAGCAAACTCATGAAATTGTAAATATCTCAGTATTCGTTTTGCATAGTTCCAATGTATCTGACCATAACAATTATTAAATTGGCTAAGATAGCTGACAGAATAAGCAATGTCTGGTCTCGTTAATACGGCTAAGTACATTAAACTTCCAATTAATTTTTTGGTAAGGAACATTAGGTAAACATTTATCTGTTGAATTATCCAAATTCAATTTAGGCTCAATTGGAGTACTTCGTGTTTTACAATCAGACATCTGAAATTTAGAAACTAACTGTTCAATATATTGTTGTTGATCTACAGTAATAACATTTTTATTTTTATCTAAATTAATTCTCATGCCTAGATATTGTCTAACAGGCCCTAGGTCCTTTAACTTAAATACTGAACCTAATACATTTTTTAATTTAGTAGTTTCAACCTCACTGTTAGAAAAATTAGAAAATCGTCTACATACAGTGCTACAACTATTTTAATTTTACCCTTCATTTTTGTAAACAAACATGGTTCATATTGACTATTTTTAATATCTAATTTAGTTAAAACCTCTTTAACTCTTTCATACCATGCTAGGGAAGATTACTTTAATCCATAAATGGCCTTTTTTAACTTCAATACCTTTCCCCCACTTTTGTTTACAAAACCTTCAGGTAATGACATAAATAAATTTTCATTCAAGTTTCCATTTAGAAAAACAGTACATACATCTAAATGAGTAATACTTATTCTCATCTTTACACTAAGGGCAAACAATAATCATATGGTAGAATGTCACACTACCGGTGAAAAAGTATCTGTGTAGTCGACACCAGCTTTCTGTGAAAAATCTTTTGCCACAAGCCGAGCTCGAAAACGCACTTTATTTTCAATATCAATTTTTTTATTAAGCACCCATCTACACTTCACTATCGTCACATCACCCGGATTATCAACAAGCTCCCACGCCTCACTCTCCTCAAATGACTGCAGCTCCTCAGCCATTGCCTGCTTCCACTGCTCCTTCTCTGGCCCCTCAAGAGCCTCTGAGAATACAATGTCTTCAGATGCTGGAAAAGTACTGGAAACACACATGTTACTAAAACCATATCTTTCTGGTTTCTTTCTCTGACGCGTGCTGCTTTCTGTCACTTGTTTGGGTGGTTCTGTTGATTGAACTACGTGTTCTGAGACATCTTGTGTTGGAAATTCAGTTAGTGTTTCATTGCCATCATCATATATTAAAGAATCTGAAAAGCAATCAAAAGGATCCTCAGTTTTTGGAATATTCTGAGATAATTCCCCCACTGAATCACTACTCTCTTCCACCAGATTGTCTTCTGTCGTCTCCTCATTAGGAATCCAGACGGCCGACTCTTCATTGGTTAACATCCCATCTGTCTCATCCTCCATCACTATGACATCTCTGCTAATAATAACGGAGTTCTTAGTAGGATTATACACACGATAACCTTTTACATCCTCACCATATCCAGTTAAAATATGTTTTGTGGCTTTCTTATCCCATTTTAAACGTTTTTGTTTAGGAACATGCACCATGACTTTGCTGCCAAACAAACGCAGGTGACTTAAGTCAGGTTTTGATCCATACCACAATTCATACGGTGTTTTATCCAATCCTGATGCAATAGACCTGTTTTTCAAATATACAGCAGTATTAGCTGCTTCTGCCCAAAATTTTTTGTCTAACTTTGCATCATATAATAAACATTTAGCTTTTTCAACCACTGTACGGTTAGCTCTCTCACAAAGTCCATTTTGCTCTGGTGTATAATAATTTGATTTTTGATGTATTATACCAGCCTGGTTTAGGTAACTCTTAAAATCCTTATTGCAAAATTCTAGACCATTATCTGTTCTTAATATTTTAATTTTCTTACTAAGTTGATTTTCAACAACTGATTTAAACTGTTTAAATCTGTCGAAAACTTCACTCTTCTTCTTCAGAAAATATATGAACGTCATTCGACTATAATCATCTATAAATAGCAGAAAATATCGAGCTCCATTTAAAGAATTTGTTTCCATCGGACCGCAGACATCACTGTGAATCCTATGAAGCGTTTCTGTACTCCCCTCACCCACATGAGAAAAGGGTAATCTCATTTGTTTTCCCTCACAACAAATAATACACTGAGACTTGGTTATGTCAATAGTACTCTCATAATTCAAACCATCCACAACACCGTTTCTCATTTTTTGCATATCTTGACTGTTAATGTGTGCTAGTCTTCTGTGCCATAATTTTCCACTGACAGGAACAGTCAACAAACAACTTCGTGATTGTAATCTCAATTTGTAAACACCTTCTGACAAATCCGCAGTTGCAACCAAATCATTGTTTTTGTTTCGAATATAACAATGCTTCTCTTCAAAAATGACATTATTTCCATTCTTGATAAGTTCACTTACGGATAATAAATTGGTTGTCAAACTAGGCACACATAGCACATTTTTAACTGTTATATGATAATTTAATTCCGAAACAATTTCGACATCTCCGGAACAAACAACTTGCACTTTAGATTCATTGGCGACAGTAATTTCTGGCAAATATGGCGTTGTATTCATATTTTTTACCCAATCTTTCTTCGCCGTCATGTGTGCACTTGCCCCCGAGTCGATGTACCATGAATTCTTGTTATATTTTCCATTCAGGAAAACAACATTAAAAACACATTTACTTGTATTTTTCTTTAACAATGGACACTGGTTTCGATAGTGACCCGTCTGTTTACATTTGTAACAAGTGACATTATTGTCAACCGTCACTTTTGAGTTTATCGATGATACCGCACCATTTTTTAATCTATGTTTTTTGCTATTATTTGCAACGAATGCAGCGCCGCTGGTATTCACGTCATTCTTGGAAATCTCCATATCAAGCAACTTAGATTTTATTAAATCGGTGGTAATCTGCATACCCGAATGCTCCACCGCCATAATCATCGGCATGAATTTTTCTGGCAAACCAGCTAGAAGTAATGATCCGATCCATACTTCCGTAATTGCAAATCCTGTGCCTTTTAATCTCTGAGCTGTTTCGACCACTTGTGTGACGTATGATGTCATGGATTCACAATTTTCTTGTCGTAACGAGATTAAATGTCTTAATAAGGATATTTTACGAGAAAAACCTGAGTCATCAAACATAGACCTCAGTTTAATCCATAACTCTAAAGTTGTTTTTGTTTCCTTAATATGCACGTACAATCCAGGATCAATAGTTAAAACTAGCTTCGCCTTGGCCCTTGCGTCATCTGATGCTTTTTTCTCGAAATCGGCATCTGGTTCCGACTTAATATAGTTCACCAGATTGTCAAGCACCAACAGATTTTCGACTGCAAAACTCCACTGATCATAATTCTGGCGTCCTGTCAACTTCTCAATGCTTTGAAAATAGTTCACGGCCATATTTCAACGAAAAATCAACAATTTTCGACTGTTTTATACTAAATTCACACAGTAAAAACCGAAAAATATAATGGATATTTGCCCATAACCTCTTAGAATGACAACACGTTTATACAGTTCGCAAAAGACTGGCTTTTATTAGTAATAAAAGGTTTTAACAATCTTGTTAATAGATGGCGTTAGTAGTTACATTTTTAATTTTGATATGGATATTAATACTACTAAACCAACACCAGCACACCAACATGTCCCACGGCTAGCTCTCAGCGGGACAATGGTACTCTCTATTCAGGGGGTGAGCCGCTCAAAGCTATGGAATTTCTCTCTACCTTCCGGCGTCCCACGGGATACACACTGGTCAACAATCCTCCTGCCGTAGCAGAATAATAACAAAGTTAAATCATTAAGACATGTATTGTAAACTCAAACACAGTACATAGGTTTCTACAGTACAATTCAATACAAGAAATGCAAATTACACAAACCTAGCTAAAGTGTTTAATCTCTCACTGTCTCTCTCTCAAAACGAAACTCTCCGAGTGGTGATTTTCGCGGGGCCCTACATTTCACTGATTACGGACACATTTAAAAGAGGAAATCAAGATACAGCTTACATGTGGATTAGCAGGATTCTCGTCTCATGTGGTAGTTTCATCAGGCACTTTCGTAGTCTAAATAGACCGAACTATTAGCGCGGCTAAAGGCCGACTCTACTCGTAGGTATTTCAATAATACATCGCGGCCACATTGAATTTGGGACCGCTCGCCCGAAAGCGGGCCGCGTACGTCCGTTCGCAAGGGCGCTCAAATCTTCTCTGGGTGGAGTGCAGCGGACTGCGCGAGTGGCAGGGCAAGCGGGGAGAGAAGCGGGAAACAGGAAACAGGGGGGAGAGAGGATTTGTTGTGTGGACTTGCTGCGTTCTGTGCTCTAGGTATCTACTCGCTTCAGGGGCGTATCGTAACAATCTTGCTGAAGTTTAGGTCCTACTAAAAGTATATCATTTAACGACTGGTTAGAAGATGTTTTTGAACTTGCTTCAAAAACAACTCTAAGCTTTTTAATGGATCCAGTATCCTTAATCACACAATGGATGAGGAATGAAATATTTTCCAGTCGAAACTGATGCATTTGTCACATCTATCATGTGGCCCAAAGATTCATATTCTCTCATGAATTGAATGTAATCAGATTTTATATCTGGATGCCGAGAGAAACGGCGCTCCAGGTGATGCAGACGAGATACTGCCGAATGATAAGAATCACCAAGAGCCGATTTAACTTCCCTGAATGGAAGTGGAACAACGTACCGTCCCGCATTGTCTCTATAATGCTGAGTTGAAAATATTTCATCACAAAGCAACTCTTCTGTAGATAACGGTGAAGGATGATTTGAAAGGTCTTCGATTTCCCAAAACGTTTTCAAAATAGTCTCAATCGTCGATTCTGACGTCGTCGCAAACGAATTCATGGAAGGAGACACGCTGTGATCGACATTTCCCATTAAAATCCATCCAAAAGCCGTGTTCAATGCTATCGGTTCATTCACTTTTCCTACCACCTGCCCTGAACGAAGAACGGATGAAAACAACCCAGCACCCAATAAAATATCTATTGTAGAGGGCTTATCGAAATTTGGATCTGCCAAAGTTAAATTTCTCAAATGATCCCAGTCTCCCCGACGAATGGGAGAACTAGGCAACTGTGCACAAATGCTTGATAACACGACGAAATCCGCATCAAAAAGCTCATTCGAACATAGAGGACGGATCCGACACTTGACCAGTCCCTTCTGCGCGATGGCCGACAACTGTCCTATTCCTCGAATAGGAATTTGTTTATTAGAGCAGTCGAGGCCCAAACGAATTGCACAATCATTTGAAATAAAATTTGCCTGACTTGCATAGTCCAATAATACACGAACCTTGTGAAAGTTACCCTTTTTATCACGAGCTTCTACGATAGCCGTAGCTAACAAAACTGATGATTGGCTAGAGCTCGATAAAACGTTGGGATTATTAAACCTCTCCAAATGAGGTGTTGTTGCCGCGATGGCCGATACGATTGGATCGATGGTTTCAGGTGGGGAATCAAGTATCTCTTGTCTAGAAGTGTTATCGAAATTGTTGCTATTTGACGCCTGTACTTGGCTGTTTACATCACGAGAAAAATGCAACAACGAATGATGATTTTTATGACACCGAAAACAATTAAAACGCGACGAACAGTTCTTGACCAAATGCTGACCGGAAAGACAATTCTGACACAATTTATATTTCTTCACAACCTCGAATCTAGCAGGTGGTTGTAGCTTTAAAAACTGGTCACACTTTGAGAGAAAATGTCCACCTTTACATATTAAGCACACCGATTTTTGTGTACTGACAAAAGAATTTAATAAGCGATTTGGTTTTGCTTTTGGTGCTTCGTTTTTCACACCGTACCCATGAACCGATTCATAAATTTTAGATTGTGATTCTAAAAACAACAATAACTGCGAAAATGAAGGAATTTCGTCCTTGTGATCCATTATCTCGAAGTTAGTTCTGAGGTCATCAGGAATTTTCTTCAGAACAATATGTAGTAATAAAAATGACCACTGATCTGTTGGAAAATGTAAGGCTTCTAACGCCTGAATATTTTCCTTCAAAACATTAACGACAGATCTGAGCGAATCCTTTTTTATTATGGGGCATGAGATAATGTTCTCTACATGTCTGTCTGCAATTATCCGTTTGTTATGAAAACGATCTCTCAACAAATTGTAAGCAATTGGATAATTGATTGCGGAAACCGTAAGATGCTTTATAATATTCAACGCGTCACCCGATAGCGCTCCTAACAAATAATGCAGTTTATGTATGTCACTTAGAGACTCATTATTATGAATAATTGCATCAAACGTATTTATAAAATTTATCCATTCAGTAATTCCACCCGAAAAAGTTGGCAAGCTAATTTTTGGAAGTGAAAAACCGAGACTATTTGATGTTTTTATTGAATCTTCCTTTGGTGGAAAAACTGCTAGATAATTCGTATGAATTTCAAAATACATGTTCATAAAGGTTTTATATTTATTTTCCAAATCGGTTAGGTCTAACTCTTTACTCTTTGACGTTTCTAAGATCACATAAGATTCAACAAAGTCATTCCTTTGCTTTTCGATATCTTTGATTCTAACCAGTAAACTATTTCTATCTATTAAATTACCAGAAATAACTGCTTTGATCGATGAATCATGAATTTCTCGAAGACCTAGAATGGCCAATTTATTACGAACAATAGCAGAAGCAGCCATTTTATACAAAGATTGAATAATAATAATCCCTTGCTAATATTTGAAAATAGAATTCAACAAACGAAAACTGCCTCCCAAATTGAAAATGATGCAATCACTAATATTTTTCTGCATATTAGTCATTATTACATGTAGAGTAGATTGACGTGATTTAACCGCTGTTCTAGATCTACCGAATGGCTTCCTTTTCTAGTTTTTACACCTTCTCTATAATTTCCAACCAGCTGAATAATTAGCCTATCCACAAATTGAAGATGACTCATTGGTATTTCCAATAGAAAAAAATATTTGTTGTTGTGGTGTATTCGGTGTATTAATAGACATTCAATTCCTTTTTTTTTTAATCAGAAAAGCTTGACGGTGTGGGATTGATGGATGTTGAAGGTTTTTGCGGAATCACAATATTTTCTACATCACTATATTTAGGTACTGAAATAAGCGCATCTCCTTCTTTAGGGCGGGATAATGTCACTTCCACTATCTATATCACTTGGATTATTACCGACTTCTTCACCATCACTTCGAAGTAAAACTATCATTATTTTCTGTGACGGTTAATTCACTAAATTTATAGAATACGTAAATTCTTTCACTTTCAATTACTGATATCAACATCAATAGTTCCACAAAACGAAAAAATATGGTCACAAAAAGTGGGAGTAACTGCGGAGAACCGTTATAAATGCAGGATAACGACTGACTGTTCCGAAAATATGGTCACAAAAAGTGGGAGTAACTGCGGAGATCCGTTATAAATGCAGGATAACGACTGACTGTTCCGAAAATATGGTCACAAAAAGTGGTAGTAACTGCGGAGAACCGTTATAAATGCAGGATAACGACTGACTGTTCCGAAAATATGGTCACAAAAAGTGGGAGTAACTGCGGAGAACCGTTATAAATGCAGGATAACGACTGACTGTTCCGAAAATATGGTCACAAAAAGTGGGAGTAACTGCGGAGAACCGTTATAAATGCAGGATAACGACTGACTGTTCCGAAAATATGGTCACAAAAAGTGGTAGTAACTGCGGAGAACCGTTATAAATGCAGGATAACGACTGACTGTTCCGAAAATATGGTCACAAAAAGTGGTAGTAACTGCGGAGAACCGTTATAAATGCAGGATAACGACTGACTGTTCCGAAAAGATTTGAAGAAAAAAAATATTTCGTGTGTTAAAATGATGCATCTATTTTTACATGAATATATCTAATTAACGGTAAATTTAAATGAAGAAATGTTGGTTTATTTTTTTGGTTTATCCAATATGTTGCGACAATTCTTTGTAATAATCGGAAATAATAGTTCGTAGAATGTACTTAGGAAGATAGATATTGGTGATTAAACTTATACCTTCGCCGGGCCAGGACCTCTGGCCGACGGAGCTGCCTAACAAAATCGTTTGGGCCACAATGTGTGGCCTACGGAGTGGAAAAGGTTAAGAACATTTAAAAACATTATTTCGTTTCAATTTAAATTTGGTTTCCTCCTAATTTCAAATTGTAAGAATTTTACTTGGCAAATAAATATTACTTATATAATACTATATAAGTAATATTTATTTGCCATTATATTATATATAATACTTGGCATATAAAAATTTATTACAAATTGTTTATTATTATTTATTTTTTGTTCATAATTTAATGCTACTGTGGTATGATCACCCTATTATTGCATCTGGTAAGCCACAACAGGAACCTTGTATTTACATATTTTAATATTTAGTTTACAGTATAATGTTATTTTTGTCAACAATGAGCATACTGCCCAGCTGTAATAATTATTAATTAGTAATGTTTAAATAACTGTACTCAGTGCCTCTTTTGTAGGTTTATTATTATATTTCTTTTAAGAGGACATTACCAGAGAAACCAGAAATATATCATTTTTAAATCAGTGTTTAGAATTATTGACTCGTTTCCACAAAAAATTATAAATTGATTTTGAAAGATTGTTCTTTTATCTAGTAAAGTTATGGATTAAATTTTGAGAAAAAAAAATTATTTCAAGTATAATAAGGTTATACCATAGGTCGTTGGCAGATTTGTTATATTTTCAAAAAAGTACATGTATTATACAACACCATTTTCAAATCATATATAATCATGCAGTTAAATAAATCCATACATTATCTGGTAAACGTATGTTTTAGAATTTTAATTTTAGTTTAAATAAAATCATTAAAAAATATATACGTACATGTGTTTCTTGACGTAAATTGGCCAGTTTGTGTATTTATTTGCGTACTTCCAAACTAATATATTTCAAGATTTTTTTAAATACTTATTTTGCTAAGACATTATTGACAAGTCATAAAAATTTTGATCGAAAAATAATCATAAGAAGTAATTAATATTAATTAATTTACAGCTCGCGTTTTACCATTTTTCTTATAGCTCGACGACTCGAGAATTGAGAATTCACTCTGCCCGCAAACGTGGCAGCCGGCGGTTGTTTCCGCGGCGCTCTGTATCGTAATACTTGGAAAAGACGAATTTAAAACGAAACCAAATAATACGATTTCATTGTTTCGTGTTTGTAAAAACTACAGGGTTTACCGAACGCAAAAATTCATGTTCATTGAATATTTTTATGAAAATTTTGAAATTTTTTTTATTGTAAATTATTCTTATGTGAATACCGCACAAGAGTCCAAACAGCTTCAAAAAAATTTTTTTGAAGTAAAACTTCTTTGCGCACGCTTGACACATGGGGGGTAAGCTGGTAAGTGCGTTACGAAAAGTGATGATTGTTACGAAAAATGTCCTGCGAACGGTAATCGATGCGAACGGTGATCGATTGCTAGGCGGGTCGGGCCTTAACGAACGCATGTTATTCGTATTATATATATTCTAGTTAAGTAAGTGAAAATGTTATTTTCTTTTTACTGGAATAAAAAACTTATATAAAAAAGGACTATTTTTCCGTAAATAAATAAATAAATTATATACAGTGGGTACCCGGCATGCGTTGCAAGACCAATGTAACCTCGGGGTTAACTAAACTGTAACGGTTCCATCCCAAGTTCCGAGAAACTACATTATATTGCAAGCGCCTGGACTATATAACATTATATAAAACGGGTACCCGGCATGCGTTGCAAGGCCACTGTAACCTCGGGGTCAACTAAACTGTAATGATTCCATCCCAAGTCCCGGAAACTACATTATATTGCAAGCGCCTGCACTATACAACATTAAATACAGCGGGTACCCGGCATGCGTTGCAAGGACACTATAACCTCGGGGTCAACTAAACTGTAATGGTTCCATCCCAAGTCCCGGAAAACTGCATTATAATGCAAGCGCCTGCACTATATAACATTATATATAGCGGACACCCGGCGGGCGTTGCCAGGCCACTCAAAGAAAGAAAGGGTTTGTGCGCTTTAATTCTGTTTGTTGAAGTGCTTTTGAATAGGTTCACATAAATTTTTGTGTTTTCGTCCGACACGTCCGCAGGTCGCATACAGCTGTCCGTTTGAGAAGCATGTTTTTTTTTAAATTTATTGTTATAAGTTTGTTAAGTTTTACTTCAATCGTGTGGTCTAAAGACTCTAAAGCACACTAAATTAAAAAAAATATATATATATTATAAATTATTTTTATGTGAATACCGCACGAGAGTCCTAAATGCTCCAAAAAAATATTGTTATGTAATACCGCATAAGAGTCCAACAGCTCCCAAGGGAGAGAGGTTTTTTTTTTTTTTTTTTTTTTTACATGAATACCTCACAAGAGTCCCAACTGCTCCCGTCTGAAGCCAGTGAGACTATGGCATCCCCAATTGGGGTATGTTGTGAGGCTGAGGGTAGTGGGGAGGGGAAGGAGATAGGGAAGAGGAAGGTGGGGAAGTACCTGGCTATTCAGATCTGGTCACCAAACACGGCTAATGCCGTTTCAAGCAACGTTTCAATTCTGAATGGTGGTCTTACACCAGGGCGATACAGAAAGTATCTTCCACTCTGGAACGTGCCGCAAATATACTATTTATTATTTTAAAAGAATAAATTCTGAAATAACACAAATTAATCAAATAAAATTTATTTGCCACGCCGGGATTCGATCCCGCGACCTTCGGTGCGCGAGTCAAGCGTCTTACCGCTGCGCTACGGCCGGCCGTCTGGAGGTTGGAGGAGAGTTGAGATGAGATGAAAGGGGTGGCTGAGGGGGGGGGGTGGAGAGTTGTTAGAGGTGGGGGGTAAGGGGAGGGGGTTTAGGGGGGGGGGGGGTTAAGAGGGGGTGGGAGGGTAGGCCTTTTTTATATCCATTTTTCGTATTACAAAAATAACAAACACGAGAATCGGGTACGGGTACCACTGCCCCGAGAACCATTTATTAGATAACCAACACGTCTGCCGTAGGTCATCCCAAGCGGTTCGCAACGTTTGGTTCGTGGGGTGAGGTTTGTTCAGGTCTTGGCGGTGGATGCGTCTGCCCACCAGCTGCATGGCAGGTCGGATCTAGAAAAAGTGGTTGAGGGAGTCCCTTTGACTTCTCCAGCCTTACCCTCTCGGAACATCGCCTTGCACCGCAGAGGGAGGGATGGCCTCATACATCCGCACTCCTGGACACGCTGACCCCCAGATTTCTACCCACCCCTAATACCCTTTTCCTTCTCCGAAGTTCCTCTCCTTCCTTTCCCTAAAACGAGCCTCCACACAGCATTCCCAAAGTAGAGATAGGCAGTGTGTCGAGCGATTGTAAAAAAAACGGTCTCTCCTGATCCGACCTTCCACGTAGACGAACCTCGCCCCATGAACCCGAGCTCCCCTGCTAAGTCACTTGGGGTGACCTATGGCAGAGGTGTTGATAATCCAATACATGGTTCCCGAGGCGGCGGTACCCATACCCGCCTTCCAAATAACTGATACTACCTATTGACGGCTGGCGTGGTCAAGGGGTAAGGCTCTTGACTCGCAATCCGAAGGTCGTAGGATCGAATCCCGGCGTAGGCAAATTAATTTTATTTGAATAATTTGGGTTATTTTACAATTATTTAAATTAAAAATAATATATTTGCGTCACGTTCCAGAGTGGAAGATACTTTCAGTATCACCCTGGGTGGTGTAAGACCACCATTCAGAATTGAAACTTGCTAGAAATGGCTATGACCGTGTTTAGTGACCAGATCTGAATAGCTAGGTAATTCCTCGCCTTCCTCTCCCCCATCTCCTTCCCCTCCCCAGTACTCCCCACCACCTTCAGCCTCATAATATACCCCATAGTCACGTCATAGTCTCACCGGCTCCAGACGGGAGCATTTGGGTCTCTTGTGCGGTATTCACATAAATATAAAATAAACAAATATGCACACGAATAAATATTTTAAAATGAGTAATTTTTTACAATCCAACTGAATATTACTATTTTTTTTCATTAATGCCGTACAAGAGTCCCAACTGCTCCCGTCTGGGGCCAGTGGGACTATGGCATCCCTAATTGGGGTATGTTGTAAGGCTGAATGTAGTGGGGAGGGGAAGGATATAGGGAAGAGGAAGGTGGGGAAGTACCTGGCTATTCAGATCTGTTCACTAAACACGGCTAAAGCCATTTCAAGCAACGTTTCAATTCTTAATGGTGGTCTTACATCAGGGCGATACTGAGATATCTAATGGCCGTAAAATACAATTAAAAACAAAGTATTTAAAAAAATATAACAAATTGTTTATTCATGTAGGTATCTACTTAATACCTACTGGGTTTACGTATTTTACTTGTATTTATTTATGTTTATGCACTTCGATATACAAATTACAAATAACTACTACTCATCAAAATTCTGGAAGCGAGAATTTAACATCTTCATCTGACCCATACTGTGGCGTCTATACAGTCCTAGCGCGTGAGCTAGTAGATTTCGAAACCAAGCTTGGAGCGGAACGAACTCTAGTTCTAAAAATGCCCGCTAGCGAGTGTGTAGCGCTGACGTCGGAATCTGAATTTAAATTTGCTGGTTATTCGCTCTTAAGTTTAGGTATATGTATGTTTCTTTTTTTTTTTAATTACTTTATTGTAAAACTGCATATCTCGATACAGGAATGCCCTAGTGAGATGTGCAGCTTATGTTTTCATGTATTTCTTATTTTTTTCAATAAATAAATAAATAAATAATGCATTTAAAATATTAGTTGATACTCCACTAGCCGCCACACTTTTATTAAGCACAGATTTTGGAAATTACACTACATTTCAACTAAATTACTGCAAGTAACAACTAATTACGTTTGGAGAGATGGTAAAGGATGTAATACTAGTGAGAAAGTAGGTAACCCACCTTTGTCATCCGACAGCTTATCCCAGAGCAAAAGAACATCCTTCTCAGGATGGTGGAGTCAGGGATTTGAGGTCATGCATATAAATGAAGCATCCATTTTTTCTAGTGAAATTATAATAATACTTTATTGCACTTTGCAAGGAAAATAAACACCAAAGAAGGCTTAACAAAAGGACATAAATACCTTTGAGCATTTAGCAACAGATTTGGAGAGAGAGAGTTATTAAAATCACAGTTAATTTTTAATACCGCAAACGTCACGTCGTCGTGATTCTCCTCTTGCAGAGCGAAAAGCCTCAAGTTCGCAAACAGCCATCCCAAAACGCCGTCCAGCGCGTCGCAGGGGGGCTGCTCGATTAAAGGGAATCCACCCCAATAAAATAGCTACGGCGGTTTCTCACCGGCGCGAGCAAATCTCGCCGGCCAAACAGACAGCAAAAGAATACTTGCGGGTCCTGCGCGTGTCGAAGAGCCGCTTCATTAAAGGGAATCCACCCAACAAAATAAGCACGGCGATTTGCCACCCCTCAGGCGGCGTTGGCAAATCTCGCCGGCCAAACAAACAGACAGCAAAAGAATCCTTGCGGGCAGAACATCATCCGTTGATTCCAGTCCAAATTAACTTCCGCACGCGGATCATTTTATCCAACGACATCCGGCGAGGGATTAATAAAAATAAAAAGGCTTCAATGCCATTTGGGTCGTCACACACTCTCGTGACATAACAAAATAATATTTCCCGGCTACATTGCACTAGGATAAAAAAACTCTTCAACCCAATCGCCCAAAAAACCCCGCCGCCAACAAGCACTAAGTTACGTCCTCCGCCATGATTCCAAGAAATGAATCTGTTTCCGGTCTCCTTCCAGTTTTGCCAACCAACAAAGTTAAAATCAGAAAAAAAAATAATAATCAATAGACAATAAACAGTACCTACTTTGCGCAGTACCTGCTCACGAAATAGATATGTTACATTTCCCCGCAACCCCCGAAAATTTTACGCCGCGAAGTGAAGTAAAATTATTAGGACACCGCTCAATATGACTCTCTCTATCCATATCTGTTAAAAAAAATAACATATCACAGTATTAGAAAAACATAAACATACTAAAGTAGCAAATTAAAAAACAAAAATCATTCACAGAATGGAGTACAAAAGAAAACATTGAAAATGAGGTAATACCTCCACTTTTACAAGCTCGCTTGTAAGATTACCAACACGTTACTCACATGACGAGAGATAATCTCTCAAGAAAACACTAGTGAGTATGGAGAACTCAAGCTCCCACTTTCATGTATATAAAAAGCAACACTTAGTTATTATTAACATAAAAAAAATAACTCTCTCTCTCTATCCTTATATTCTAAACAAAAGTAATATTTGGAAAAAGTTATGTTACACAGATTATACTTAATGCGTCTTAAATTATCAACTAAAATTAGACCAAGGTATAAACAAATATACAGAATTAACTCATTCAATTTAAAATTGATGTCAGGAGGTCAGATCAAGTATAATACAATTATTACATGTCTATCGTATAACAAGTTTTATAAAAAAAACTGTCAATTACTAAGTGGTCAGAGTAGGGTTTATATGTAAAGACATACCTATCTGTCAAAAAATCAGATCAAGTATAATACAATTATTACTTGTCTATCGTATAACAAGTTTTATAAAAAAACTGTCAATTACAAAGTGGTCAGAGTAGGGTTTATATGTAAAGACATACCTAACTGTCAAAAGGTTTTAGATTAGGTTTTACAATTTTAATTACCTATCCATCAAAATTATGAAAAAAAAAATTCATTAGGAACACAGAAGCAAAACAGGATCTAGAATGTTAGGCTTAGAGCTTAGGGATTACAATTAATCAAAACACCTAGCTATTATAAAAGTGAACCTCAAAAGTACTCTTGATTCTATACAAAAATACAAGATGTAACTATGAAAAACCATCCTCAGAGGACGTTGCTTATGCAAGAAAAGGACTAAGGATAAACCCAGGTGGCATTCCTTAAAAAAAATAACATTTACAAAAATGCTAAAAGTCAAAATTTCTTGAACAAACAATAATATTTTGGTGATCGAATATACTTATTAGATAATCGACACTAGTAGACAAAATTAACAGTACAACACTGGTTTAAGCAGTGCTATGCCGGCTGCTGTGTCATGGGTTTTATTATACAATAATGTAATGCCATCCAGAACTTTGCGGTTACACCGCGCGCCAATACTCGGTTCACGAGTAATGTTCGAGATGGGGAGAGCATTAAGACTGTCTCCAGAGCATGGGCACAAATGGACTACAGGTTGCACCGATAGTAGTGAAATGAAAGATAGTTTTGCAAAGCATAAATCATCAATTATATTTGACTTAACATGATACATTAAATGAATCAGAACTTACCCCCAGGGATCTGGAATTAGTTATTAGTTCTATCTAATCTGACTAGCACTGACTACCACTTATTAACGGTGAAAGAGCAAGGAGCATCTATCCGGCTGGCGGGGATCCATCCCTGACAGACCCAGCTGGCTTCATCTGGGCTTTGGCCCGAGGGGATCGTCCCAGGAGACGGGTCCAGCGTCTCCGGCAAGACGTTTATAGAGCGACACGGGTCCAGCGTTAATCGAGCCAATCCATCAACGCCGTTGTGGAGCTGATCGGTCAGATCACCTGCGCGGGTGCAGTCTCGGCGTGTGACCCCAATTACGTTTCTCTATTATAAAAAATACGGCTTGTGCAGCGCCACTTGAAGTCCACGCTTCAATAACGGAATCCGCGGAACACCGTTCATCGCGGGATCGCGTCAATAATTCCCGCAATCTCTTGAGATTTCAACGAACCAGCACTGCGTTTAATTATTGGAACTTACAGACCCGACTCGGCCTTTTGCAAAATAAATCCAACAACAACTCGCGTCATTGATTAAATAATGTAGAACACATCTATATCTCGACTACCCGTCCGGGGTACAATTATTTAAAAATTTGATTGACGGTGCTACCATTTCACGGCCGCCCAGGTTCGTGAAACAATTCCAGCGTGAATCGGAAACGGAAACCACCATCGACCCTCTGCGGTCTGTGTGTTGCCAGCCCGTGCTCTTCATAATCTTAATTAAAATTACTACAAATAATGGTACTTGTTCTGAAGAGGTGTTTAAAATAATACTACTTAACACCGCTTCATAACAAGACCAATAGATGTATATACTTACTTAAGGTTAACTTAAAACTAAAAGACAAAATACACTTTCCTGTATTAGAGGTAAGGTGATAAATTTCAAATACGAATTATTTTACTGGGTAGGCATGCCAGAGCAGTACCACCTTTGTTTGTAACAAGACAAATTTTCTTAACAAAGAAAAAACTTAACTAACTGACTTTAAGGAAAGTTAAACCAGACTTAATATATTTAACACAGCTATGGTATATTTATGGCAGAATTTACTTAATCACTAATTGGTGAAATTGAAACAATCTGTGCATAAGAAAGTCGCTCAAATCTCTCATAAACAGAAGTTTTGAATCGTTCTTTCCAAGTCCATGGAAAATCATTAATCAGGAGAAAGCTCCAACGAACTTGAGAAGAAGGATTCAGACTTAAACATAAGAATAGTACAACATAACCTACTGTTTTACGAACTCATCAGTGTGTAAGTATAATCGCAGCAAAGATATACTATAAGGAAGACGAAACGTCTCGTTTTAAACCAGAGAAAAAAAAAAATCTCGTCAAAGAATAGGTCAATTACAAAAACATGACCTACACAAAATAATGGGCGCCACTGATCACATGGATCAGAGGAAACGACATTCATTACAAACATCGTCTCCTAAAAAAAAAATATTCAGAAGAATTTAAAAAAAAGTTATGATAGTAAGAATGAGGAAATTTTGTGAAAATTCTAGTCACAACCTCTTGAGGGTACCAAGCCCCAAGAGCAAGTTACTAGAAAAAACACTGACGAAACAAACGGAACAGCATGCAAGGTTGGTAGCCCCGCATACTATCACGTTGGTTTCATCAAATTATAAAGAGTAAGAAATATTTAATCAATGCGAACAATATCTTTTACATGAAAATTTCCTACAATTTTACCGTTCATATCAGCTAGCGTATAGACCAAATTAGAGACTTTACCTTTAATAACATTGCGAACGAATCTAGGGGCCAATTTGTGAGAAAAATAATTCGGTCCACTGGACTGGACAAAATTCTTCCTCCAAACCACATCTCCTACTTCATAATTGACCGTCTTACGGCGCAAATTGTAGTGTTGGGCATTTTTCTTAAAAGCTTGTAACAAAGCATTTGAAACTTGTTCATAAATTGGAACCAAGTCTTCTAACTTCTTAGCAAATTCATCCCTAGATTGTTGCAACGTAGTGTCTATGACACCTGAAGATAAATTATTTTTATGAAAGTTTCCGTCAATAATTTGTTCCCTACCATGCATAAGGAAGAAGGGCGTGAAGCCGGTTGCAAAATTAACTGTATTATTTAGAGCTGATTGAATTTGAGGCAGATATCTGGACCAATTACGCTGGTCAGACTCGGTTAAGATAGACAATGCAGTTCCAATAGTTTGGTTATAACGTTCCACAACATTATTTTGGGGGGTGTAATAGGCATTATAAAAAGGTGGAGGTACATTATACTCTGCCAACAATTGTTTAAAGTCTTTAGAAATAAATTGTTTCCCGTTGTCGCAGACGCACGTTTGCGGCACCCCGTGTACAAGGAATATGTATTGTTCAATGTTTTCAACAATGCTTTTAGAAGTTGCATTTCTAAGCGGAAAAATCCAGGTATATTTAGAAAATACATCAACAACCGTTAAAATATACATAAATCCTGCATAGCTACGCGGAAGAGGACCGACAAGGTCAACAGACAACATTTGCATTGGTCTTGTGACTATTTTCGGGTTGGTAGAAATGCCTGCCGGCGCAGCAGTATTAATTTTATGTGCCTTACACGTTTTACATCTTTTAACAAAATTTTTGACGTCATTATACATCCCTGGCCAAAAATAATGAAGTTGAACCTTTTTGTAGGTTCTAAAAACTCCTGGATGACAAGAAATATCCGATTCATGTTCTTTAGAAAGGATTGCGTTACGGTCCTCAAAAGGAACAACAAGCTTCCAAGCTGTGTCCTCCTGCAGAGCGAAACGAGATTTAGTGTGACGAAACAATTTATTTTCCCTAATTTGAAAATTGTTAAAGCGTTGTGGATTTGATTTACAATTGGAAAATAAGGTATTATACCAAGTATCCGTACTTATGGGAACGGAATCAATGGAAGAAATTAATGAAACGTCTTTTCGTGAAAGAATGTCCGGAACCGTATTTAATTTACCTTTCCTGTGTATAACGTCAAAAGAGTACTGTGACAGACGAGTAGACCAGCGAGCAAGTCTACCTGTTGGATTTGATAACGATACCAACCATTGAAGACTAGAATGATCTGTTACCACAGTGAAGTGGGCACCTTCTATGTAGGGTCTAAAATGGTTGACCGAATCTAACACCGCTAGGAGTTCGCGCTCCGTCACGCCGTAGTTTCGTTCATGTACATTAAGACACCTAGAAAAATAAGAAACAGGGTGCTCCTCTCCATCAAAAACTTGGGTAAGCACCCCTCCGATCCCAACGTTGCTCGCGTCACGATGGATGGTGAAAGGAAGCGAAAAATCCGGACAATTAATAACAGGGGCAGAAGTCAACGCCTTTTTTAATTTCTTAAAAGAGTCTTCCGCTTCAGCAGACCAAGAAAAATTACTAATTCCCCTCCTTGAACCAGTGAGTTTTGTTAATGGAGCAGCAATGGTTGAAAAATCTTTTATAAATCGCCTATAATACCCGCACAGGCCAATGAAAGCTTTAACCTGTTTAGAATTCTTTGGAATGGGGTAAGTACGAATGCATTCCAACTTAACTGGGTCTGTGCGAAGACCTTTTGCATCTACAATGTAACCTAGATACTTCAATTCGTCCTTACAAAACTCACACTTTTTTAAATTGACTGTTAAGCCTGCTTCTTTCAGACGTAAGAAAACCCTATTTAATTGCTCTAAATGTGAATCAAAATCTTCCGAAATTATAATAAGGTCATCCAAATAACAAAAAACGTTTTCGTCGAACTCCGGACCAAAAAGTGCATCTACTAGACGCTGAAGTTCACTAGGTGCGTTTTTTAACCCAAACGGCATCCTAACGAATTCAAACAAGCCATGTCCAGGTACTACAAAAGCCGTTTTGGAGCAAGAGTCCTTATGTAATGGTATCTGCCAAAAACTTTTCGACAAATCAATAGAGGTTATAAAGCGTGCACCACGAAGGTTGTCTAAAATTCGCGAAATATATGGCAGCGGGTACGAATCCCTTGTCGTGACGCTGTTAAGCTTTCTGGAGTCCAGGCACAACCTTGCAGAACCATCCTTCTTAGGCACGATCAAAACCGGATTCGACCAAGCCGAACGCGAACGGCGAATAACACCTAAATCTAGCATTTCCTTAAGTTGAGATTCAAGTTGTTGCTGACGTGTTTTAGACAAAGGGTAATACCGTTGCTTAATGGGATCTCCTGTTGTTTAAATTTTGTGCTGAACTAAATGAGTTCGACCCAATCCACATTTTTCAAAAGAAATTGACTTATATTTATCTATAACATCATTAAGCCTACGATTGTCTTGAGGGGACAGTAGGGAAGCTGACGTGATCTTGCGAATTTCTCCTATAGTATTCTCAACACCACGACCACTGTTGGCTTTTGAAAACAATTGAGGAGCGATGTCGAATTGCTTCCAAAAGTCGACTCCCAAAACAATCACAGGAGAAAGAGACGGAATTACAAAAAAATTAACATATTTTTTAACATTATTATAAGTAACTAGTACTCGCATAGTACCAATTACATCTTGACGTACCCCATCAGCGGTGGTAACGTAAGATTCTAACTTATCTAAACTAAAACCTAAAATAAAGAAGTTGTAAAGAGAACCGCCAAAACAACTGACAGTCGCACCACTGTCCAAAAGACCCGAAAAGACAAGATTTTGAATAGAAATATTCGCATGGGGTCTGATGTCTTGTCCAGAACTAGCCATCGGCATGCATGCGTCCATGTCACGCCTGAAGAACCGGTTTCTGGAGCTATCAACTAAAGGTGATGATCTCCTGACATCCTTGCTAGCAGGACGCAGAGGATCACACTCTAGTTTTTTGGGTTTGTGCGAGCGGAGTCATCTTTACATTTACTAGAATCCCTCCGAGATTCAGACTTCCATTTCCTACAAAATTGTTTTGTATGACCCTGCGCCTTACAATAAAAACAATTAAAAGTTTTTCTATTATTCGAAGAAGAAGTATGTGTTGATGAAGAAGAAGAATGAGGTAAGGGTTTATCTACCGAGAGCTTTTCAAATCTCCTACACACATTTACCAAAGAAGTTAAGTCCTTTTCTGCAAAATATGCGATAGCCAAAGCGTATTTAGGTAACAGACTATCAGAAACTAGGTCTACCAACTGTTCCTCTGTAAGTTGAATGTCTAATCTGAGATTAGCCAATTTAATGTCTTCGACGTAATCCACAACACTTTGATTAAATTTTTGTTTCATTGCGAATAAAGCTTTTAATGCTTCTGTTTGATTAATACAACGGTCAAAACGTGCTATGAGGTGATTTCTCAACTCAGGCCAAGGTAAAGAATCTTTATAAATTGTTCGATACCAAGAGAGAGCTCTCCCCTCTAAAAGATCAGCAAAGGAAGTCACAACCGATGACAGTTCCAAATGACGGCATCTAGATAATTCCTCCACACGTTGTATAAAATCCCTAACATCAGAAGAACCCGAAAATTTAATACCCCAAGAATGCACGGACGTATTTGAATTTACAGTTTGATAATAATTATTAACTATGTTTGTAGTATGACTCGCATTATCACTATTACCTTCATTTTGTTGTGAAGAATCACTACCGGATTGTTTTAAGCTCCTATTATACATACGAGCCTGTTCCCGCATAGCTGATAGCGTAAGCTCTGGAGTGATATTCACTTCAGTTAACATTTGTATCATCTCCTCCTTTGTTGCACCGTTAATATTAGAAATCGCCATTATGGAAATGCTCAAAGAGTGAAGCTTCGCAAAACTTTAAAAAAAAATTCGAAAAAGAAAAATAATCAAAATGATTATTTGGAAAAGAGTATTTATTGTTAGCAGCTAATAACGGACACCCTGTAAACAAATTTTCTTAAAACGAAATTTTCTTGAAAAAACAAATCGAAGTTATTTTCCAAAGAAATAATATAATTTGTAATGTATGTAGATCACCAGACACTGTGTAAAGGAAAGAATAATTCGAACCCACGAATATCTCATTTAAGAACAATTAATTCAAAAAGACTTAAATATTTTAAATAATGTTGACAAACCAACTGCATATTATGGAGATGACAGATGACATAAAATTCTCGTATTGCCAGTCAAGAGAAAATATTTTCCCCACAATCTATTCAAGCTGTCACTGGCAGCAATGCACTTAAGTTGTGAGAAACGATATATTATTACGCACATTATTTATATGGCAACACATAAATCAGACAAACAATGACTGACAAAACGTAATGTTTTCCGAAATACCCACACTGATGAGTTCGCAAGATACAACTTTAAAACAGACAAATTACATTTTGATAAGATTAATCTTTCAAATAAATGCATGATCTGAAAAAATCCCTTTCGAGCACCAGTTTTATAACAAAACTGTTTCGTTGTGCGCCAATGTAATACTAGTGAGAAAGTAGGTAACCCACCTTTGTCATCCGACAGCTTATCCCAGAGCAAAAGAACATCCTTCTCAGGATGGTGGAGTCAGGGATTTGAGGTCATGCATATAAATGAAGCATCCATTTTTTCTAGTGAAATTATAATAATACTTTATTGCACTTTGCAAGGAAAATAAACACCAAAGAAGGCTTAACAAAAGGACATAAATACCTTTGAGCATTTAGCAACAGATTTGGAGAGAGAGAGTTATTAAAATCACAGTTAATTTTTAATACCGCAAACGTCACGTCGTCGTGATTCTCCTCTTGCAGAGCGAAAAGCCTCAAGTTCGCAAACAGCCATCCCAAAACGCCGTCCAGCGCGTCGCAGGGGGGCTGCTCGATTAAAGGGAATCCACCCCAATAAAATAGCTACGGCGGTTTCTCACCGGCGCGAGCAAATCTCGCCGGCCAAACAGACAGCAAAAGAATACTTGCGGGTCCTGCGCGTGTCGAAGAGCCGCTTCATTAAAGGGAATCCACCCAACAAAATAAGCACGGCGATTTGCCACCCCTCAGGCGGCGTTGGCAAATCTCGCCGGCCAAACAAACAGACAGCAAAAGAATCCTTGCGGGCAGAACATCATCCGTTGATTCCAGTCCAAATTAACTTCCGCACGCGGATCATTTTATCCAACGACTTCCGGCGAGGGATTAATAAAAATAAAAAGGCTTCAATGCCATTTGGGTCGTCACACACTCTCGTGACATAACAAAATAATATTTCCCGGCTACATTGCACTAGGATAAAAAAACTCTTCAACCCAATCGCCCAAAAAACCCCGCCGCCAACAAGCACTAAGTTACGTCCTCCGCCATGATTCCAAGAAATGAATCTGTTTCCGGTCTCCTTCCAGTTTTGCCAACCAACAAAGTTAAAATCAGAAAAAAAAATAATAATCAATAGACAATAAACAGTACCTACTTTGCGCAGTACCTGCTCACGAAATAGATATGTTACAAGGATGCGGACAAATTCCTTTTTTTTTCAAAGTCAAAATTTACCATATAAAACGATTCCTTTGATGCATTTTTATTTTATTTTATGTATTTTTGTACGTATCACTGTGTGAGTTCCGTTTCAGTCAAAATATGCATGAATTATATATTTTTTTAAAGAAAGACAGACATTCCCGGATTACGAATAACCTGATAATATTTGAAAATTTCCTGCTACCACCACAGAAAGTGGAAAATGTTGCTTGGGTCGTGATGAAGCCAACCGAGGAATCGAACGACGCGACGCCTGGGTGGGACCCAAACGCGATGCCAACTCAGCCACTAACCGGACTTACCCAAACTTAGAACCTAATAACCTGAAAACCTCAGAAGAGTCCCAACTACTCCCGTCTGGAGCCAGTGAGATTATGACATCCCCAATTTGGGTATGTTGTGAGGAGGAAGAGGAAGATGGGGAAGTACCCGGGTAATCAGATCTGTATATAGTATCTGTATCTGTATAATAGGGTAATAAATCAGATAATTTTTGCGAAGAACCCAGTTGTTAGTTGTCGCAATGGACTTCTATTCAAGTCCATAGTCCCAAACTACCGGCGTCTGCTGTTATCACAAACAGAAACATCAACTCCACAACTTCACTTTATATGTCCTGAACAATGCAGATATCACTCTTTATAGTCTTTATGCATGACATGAAGCAGATGGAAGTGTGACCGCTAATGAGTTCTCAAGATGCATAATCAACTATGAGGAGAACATGCCCCTACGGTATAAGAATGTAATTCTTCACAATGGAACTTTTTTTTCTGGAGAAGGACCATATTATGATGGAAGCCGACAATGTCCATTCGGTGCTGGAGCATTACTTCCACCCGCTAATATATTCTTCAAGCGATTATTTATCTCGCATGCAAATGGCTTGTCCCAAATAGGCATGCAATATAATAAATGTCCACTTCGACTTTTTTTTAAATTACGAAACATTGAACACAAAACTAATATCTTTGAGACCGGGAAAGAAAGTAGGGGATCCTGTTGTCACTGATTTAAGAGCTCTTAAATACTTATCATCGGAGAATATCCTTTATAAGTTAGACCAGTCGAAGGATGGGCTGGAATTGCTCCAACGCCGCAAGACTGGCTATGTTCCATCATTGCCTCTTTTCACCAAACCCCTTGCTCTATCAGAATCCAAATTCAGGCATTTGCAACAGTTAATAGACAGTTAATAAACAGTTAATAGACTAATAAAGTTATTACAACTGGTAATAGACAAAGGTCATCCATCACCCATTTTATGATTCTCTAACCTAACGTATGTGTAGAAATTGTAGGAGCAAAATCAATAATTTAGTTTCTTTGTAGTTACTGTAAATTATATATCCATTTTTAAGTAATTTTGTTCCAATTTTAAACAACATAAAAAAATATCTTGTGTTTATTTTACTATTTTGTCTTTCATTGAAGTATGATTTTATGCTATTAATATTATTGATTTTTTTAATTTATTCTTAAAGATGTCAGAAAAATGACAGCAATGGCCCATTCATTGAACTTGTCAGGAGGTTACTGGTTTTAATTAGCAGAGCTCTAAGATATTTTAGAGATGGATTTTCTTCTGTGTAAATATGGGTGTTGTGATGATCCAAAGATGTGTGTCATTAACACTAGGGAATGTTCAAATAAAAAGTTTCATTCATTCATATAATTTATACTTTTCCAAAATATTATACAAAATAATATAATACAAAATGTCATATTCTCTGCACACCACTACATTCACATAATATATTTTGTAATAATAGAGTCTCCCATTTTAAATCTCTCCTTTAAACGAACTCAAAATTTGGGAGACGGGGATGGGTACCGCCGCCCCGGAAACCTTTATTGGATAACCAACACCTCTGCCATAGGTCACCCCAAGTGGTTCACTACGTTTGTTGATTTAGTAGGGGTGCCCGGGTTCACGGGGTGAGGTTTATCTAGGTCTTGAAGGCGGATGACCAGGACGCACTGAACCCCAGATTCCTACCCACCCCTTAAATTTTTATTTTCTGATATGAAATAAATAATATTGGCATATAATATTTTCTTTTACTGAATAAAATGTATTTTTCCTACTTTGCTCATAAATAGAACTTTCGTTTTCCGTTTCGTTATTTTTTTAAACAGTTTTTATCGATTATCTCGGAATGTACACATTATTCATATAATGGATTCAGCGACGATATGTACATGTAATTCTGAGTTTTAAATTTTTCTGTTAAAAGATGAAAATATTTAAAATTCAGTAGTTTTGTAGGAACGCATAATCAATTAATATTCTTGTATTTCCTTTTTCTACATGTTTATAATAAAATTCTTGTCATGTAATTACGAGTTTTATTTTTAAAATAATATTTTAGGCTAATGATTTGGGTGGTATTGGGTAGGCCCCGAAAGAAAATTATATTGTCTATGGTCGCGCATTGTTCTGTTGTTGCTTAATCTATCTTCGTCTATGGTGCGTGACGTCACAAGTGATAAGTAAAAAAAGAAGTCAAAAAATATTGCATTTTGATGGTGAAATAGTGACCAAATTTTTCACGTACTAAAGTCCGAAGTTATCGATCTAGTGGGTGGTTTGGTATATTTATGGTTGTGGGAGTATGGACACTTCACAAGGCTTTAGTTTTGAAAAAAATATTATTATTGGTAAAAGTGTTTCAAAACTCCCTTTACAGAAAACGAATAGGTACAGTCAGATCATCAAAAAGGTTTTTATCTAGTTTGGGCAGGACCGGATTAAACATGTCGGGGCCCCTTTTTTTAATGATTTTATTTAAAGTAAAGTTAAAGTTCTGAAACATATCTTTCCCAGATAATTTATTTATTTATTTTACTCCATGATTATATAATTTGAAATGTGTTTTGTATAATACAAAATTTTGTTTAAAAATTTAACAAATCTGCAAACGCCCTACGGTCAAACTTTAATTTACTAAAAAAAAACATATTTTCTCAAAATTTTAAATATAGCTTTACTAGATAAACAAACAGTCTTTCGAAGTCAATTTATAATTTTGTGGTGAAAAAGGGTCAACACGTCTAAAATTTGATTTAAAAACGACATATTTCCGGTTTTGTCTGGTGATTCTTACTAAAGGCGGACTCTGTAAAACAAATTTTTGTAATTTTATTTTTTTATTTCGTTTTCTGAAAGATGCATTTGTTAAAAATGCTAACACCATATGTTTTAAAGATATTCGAAAAATTGACGGAGATACAGCATTTTATGTGAAACAATAACTTATTAAACATCACTTTTATTATACATACTATATGCCGACCGGGTTTCGCTACAACCTTAGGTTCTTCAGGCCAGTTTGTATGTTGAATTATCCTTCAGCAAAACTTTGAATGTGTTTTTCTCTAAACATTGTTAACACATTTTTTAACCTTTATACATCCGATTTGCAAGTCTTAAACTATTCGAAAATCTAGTGTCTATTTCACCACGTAGGTGAATTTTTTTTTAAAATAAGGAAAAATGGCGGACCAATGAATTTTAATTTCGATTTTTTATGGGAAATTTTCATTATTCATAAAAAAAATAGAAGGGGGCCCTTTATAAAAAAATATCTCGAAGTTGTGCCATACTGACTGGATTTAGTAACAGTTTAAGACTTAGTGCATGCAAATCGGATGTATAGTTTTTCTAATATGTTGTCAACCGTGTTGAAAAAGCAATTTCGAGAAAAACGCGTTCAAAGTATTGCTGAACGTTAATTCAACATACAAACTGTTTAAAATGGTTTCATATAAAATGCTTTCACCCCCATTCAATAAAAAATGAAACTAATATAATAGTACAATGAGCGGTCTTATCACTAAAGTGATCTCCTCCAGACAACCTTGGTATGAAGAGAAACAAAGAATTTGAGCAAACAGATAGTTACTGCACGCACACACTTTTATTTCTAATGTTTAAAACATAAATGTTCAACATTTATATTTTAAACATTAGAAATAAAAGCAAAAAAAAAAACAAAACAATTGCCAATATACAGTCCCTGGCCAAATAATTAGACGCACTGCAAAATTTCATGTAAAAGATTAATTACCGGGTGATATTATACCGTTTTATTATTTTAGATTGATTTTTTTTTTATTATTTTTATATTATCCAATCAATTACCGATTTATTTGACATAAATAAAACAGCATTAATTTAGAAAAGCATAAGTTTATTAAGTTTTAAAGAAAAGTGAAAATTGTGAAAGATCGCCTTTTCTACCCATAATAAAAATAGTCCAATTACTTTTTTAAAACACTGCATATAAAATAAACTAATAACTGAGTAGTATAAAACTGTTAAACAAACAACCACAGTCCATAGAGTCACAGAAACACTGACTCGATTCCGATCGCGACTGATACAGTTTGTACTTGTTTACGTTCATGTATCACTTTGTCAACACAGTGTTGCCATATGTTAAAAATAAATACAAATATGTAGTCTACAACAATTCTTTTAAATAAAAATCAATAATATTGTAGTTTAAATATACCATTATTGCATAAAAACTCTTATGAAACATAAAATTACAACAAAAAAATACAGTGCGTCTAATAATTTGGCCAGGGACTGTAAACCACACACGGCACATATAATCATATCCCCATTGATACGAAGGAGAGTAAAGTAAAATACAACTAAGTTTAAATATTTGTTTTGATTATTGACTTTTTATTTATTATTTGTGCGTGATGTGAACAGTTATTGGGTTATAACCTAATTATTATAATTTTTTGATTTCTTTAATGCATGTAATGTTATTCAACTATAAATGTTCGTAATAAAAAATATATATATTTAAAACATCTTGAAAGCTGACTTTTTCCAAAATGGGTGCCGGAGTTGCTCACTTATTGTGAGTCGAACTATTGACGCAAGTTATTTTTACTTGGGGCGCCGGGCGCGGGGCCCCTAGCCGATGCGGGGCCCCTAGGCAGTTGCCTACTCTGCCTAAGGGATAATCCGGTACTGAGTTTGGGTTAACTTGTGAAGTTAAGGTTTTGCCCTGGTATGGGTAAGCGTGTGACGTTTTAAAGTTTCCTTTCGAGAACTTGAATAGCTGCAGTAAGAACAAGCATAAGGTTTTGCCCCGGTATGGGTAACCATGTGACTTTTTAATTTCCCTTTCGAAAACATGTATAGCTGCAGTAGGAACAAGCATATTTTTCCCTGGAATGGGTTGTCATGTGCTTTTTAAAAAATCCCTTTTGGGAAAATGAACAGCTACAGCTGGAACATGGAAAAGGTTTTTCTAAAGTGTGAGAAAGCATGTGACGTTTTAAATATCCCTTTTGGAAACATGAATAACTGCAGTTGGAACATGAAAATGGTTTTTCTCCAGATTGGGTATGAGTCAACCTGTGAAGTTTTAAAATACCCTTTCGAGAAAATGAATAGCTGCAGTAGGAACAAACATAAGGTTTTGCCCGGTATGGGTAACCATGTGACTATTTAAATTTCCCTTTCGAGAACATGAAAAGCTGCAGTAGGAACAAGCATAAGGTTTTGCCCCGGTATGGGTAACCATGTGAATTTTTAAAGATCCCTTTCGAGAACATGTATAGCTGCAGTAGGAACAAGCATAAGGTTTTGCCCCGGTATGGGTAACCATGTGACTTTTTAAAGATCCCTTTCGAGAACATGTATAGCTGCAGTAGGAACAAGCATAAGGTTTTGCCCCGGTATGGGTAACCATGTGAATTTTTAAAGATCCCTTTCGAGAACATGTATAGCTGCAGAAGGAACAAGCATAAGGTTTTGCCCCGGTATGTGTATCCATGTGACTTTTTAAAGATCCCTTTCGAAAACATGAATAGCTGCAGTAGGAACAAGCATAAGGTTTTGCCCCGGTATGGGTAACCATGTGACTTTTTAAAGATCCCTTTCGAGAACATGTATAGCTGCAGTAGGAACAAGCATAAGGTTTTGCCCCGGTATGGGTAACCATGTGCCTTTTTAAAGATCCCTTTCGAGAACATGTATAGCTGCAATAGGAACAAGCATAAGGTTTTGCCCCGGTATGGGTAACCATGTGACTTTTTAAATCTCCCTTTCGAAAAGATGAATAGCTGCAGGAGGAACATGAAAAGGGTTTTTCACTAGTATGGGTAAATATGTGTCGTTTTAAATCTCCCTTTCGAGAAAATGTTTTGTCGCAATTAAAACACGAAAAAAGTTTTTCTCCAGGTTGCGCCTTCATGTCCATTATTTTGTCTGAAAAAGATGGCGGATAAAGCTCGATAAGTATGTAGGTATCTACAATGAAAATAGAAAATTTAAACGAACACAAAATGGTTTTACCTGAAGTCTGGGAAATACTTTCAGAGTACTCTAAGCATTCCTTTTTAACATCCGGCAGGTCAATGTCTATTTCTGTATAAGAAATTACCTCTCCATCTTCTTCTCTGGGTCCTGGTTCTGCCTTGATTGGAACTGTCTCCATATTAATGCTACCTGGAATAACAAAACAACATGTTACATGAAGGATTTCGTAACATTATGTAAGGGTCGTTTTAGATATGAAATTAGCTTCGGTATGTGAGCACTTTTATCCATGAAAAAGTGTTGGCCACGGACGTACAAAATATATGGACATGCCCTTACGTGATAAAAGGCGTGTTATTTCCCCCTCCAATTTGAACCATTTTTCGGAACCGGCTGGGCTTGCGAGAGCTGCGCGTTAACCTAAAAAATGTGACGTCATCATTCTTGTCCGGACCAGTACCGGACCATTCGAGCTCTTATAGTACATTTTACGCACGGACGTTGTATGCTATGGAACACATACTATGACATCGAGATACATGGCGACGCAAAACACAAAGCCGCTGTTTACTGGGGTAAGTAAATCATGAAACATTTGTAAAAGTGTCTACGGCAACAAAATATTCGACTATGAAAATACTCAGAACCTTACTTTGCAAATTTGGACTTGACACATCTGTTCACGACGTGGCATGCAATTCGCGCTCCAATATAAAGGTCTATTTATTCAAAAGCAGATTTTACTTTAAAGAACTAAATGATGATATTATAGTGCGAGGTGCCTATATACTGTTAGATTGATTTATTGGCGAATCACAAGTCTCTTTCCTCTCTTCGTTCCGCCATAGTTGGTTTTTACCCCTCATCTATAAGTTCTCGACCATCTATTTGTATGTCTATGGTATTGGCGTAGTTTTTATGTTAATTTTATAAAATTTTTTGAGGTGAAAACTTCTTTAGCACCGTTGCGATTTGAAACTCGATGAAACAAAAAACAGCGACTAAACACTAATCATAACAGAGGGGATGTCTTAGTATAATCCATAGATTCTCAATGTGGGCGATAACGCCCCCTCTTGGGCGTTTGAGTCTGCCAGGGTAGCGGTAGAAGACACAGAGAAAATTAGAGATGGCACAGTGAGGGCGTGGGCAGGTAAAAAAAATAGGTCTAAAACAGACAAAAAAACACGCTTATCACATTATTAGCAACCCGGTACTTAAAATACAAATGAATTGTTTTTTTTTTCTTGCCAAACAAAAAGGTATAACAAATAATTTAATATATTTTGAATGGAGTTATTGATTCCATGACAGTTGAGCCCTCCATAAGTAAAAAAAAATAAATTGGGGGCTCTAGATTTAAAAAAATCAGGTTGAGAACTTATGGTATAATCGGTCTCCACGTCTGTGCAGTGCTTTGTATCCTATCGGTCTCCTCTTTGTGTGGTGCTTCGTAGCCTCCAGATTCTTACCTACTTTAGTTTTCTGAAGGTTTTATTTCTACCGCGTGTGAATTGCACACTCTAATTTTTAGTTTTATTATTATGCCTTTTAATAGAAGTAAAGCCCTCGAGAATAGTATCAGGGATTAAGTTTGATCAAATGTGTTGTATCGTATGATTAAATAAATAACACAATCTTATCTGTGGAATGTCCGATGAACAAAATGATTGAAGTGTAGTGTTTCTCAGAAAGCAGTTATAAAAAACTATATAATACAACTGTATAAAACAAAGATTTTTTTTCACATGTAAAGGGACCAAAACTCAAAGATATCCTTTGGAGGGCTGGACTTATGACGGAACCATTGACGTATACTTGGTCGAAGGACGGAACGGAATATCACAATATGATTTTAATATCACAACTTCAAATCATGCATTAATAACTATACCCGAGAGGTACCAAATCAAACGCCATCTTGTCTAGACCATATTTGGTGTAATGTAAATCTGAATTACATAAAAAATATCAAATCTATGATTTGGAAGATAAACATAACTGATCATCACGCAACCATTTTTAACTATGAAACTAAAAATAAAAATAAAAACATACATAAATTAAGTACTACAAAAACCACTTTAAGCTACCAACTATTAGAAAAATCACTCTCAACAGAAAAATGGACTGAAGTAATAAACAATATGTGCGCTAATGAATGTGCATATTTATTTGAAAAAAAATTATCAGAACACATTTTAAATGCCTCTGAAATTAAAAACTTGCATCAAAACACAAAAACAAAAAAAATTAAACCCTGGATCACTAACGGATTAGTAAAAGCAGTTAGGAAAAAAAATAAACTTTTCAAACTAGCTCATCAACCGAATGCTAAAAAATCAATTATTTCATATTACAAAAAATATAAAAATATCTTAACAACTTTAATTCGAAAAACGAAAAATAGCTACTACTCCCAAATAATTATAGAGGCCAAAAATAATAATAAAAAAATTTGGACTACAATAAACGAAATAATAAATAAAAATAAAAAGAAAAATGGTATATCCGAAATCTCAGATGGGAAAAAAACGTATAATGTCCAACTCGAAACTAAAAAATGCTGTAATATCTTAAACAACTATTTTGTAAATGTTGGAAAAAATCTGGCTAACGCTATAAAAACATGTCCCAACAATAATAAAAATAATCCCCACACTACCCAAGAATCCCAACACCAATATAATAATTTCAACAAAATAACAGAAACTGATGTTGGAAAAATAATCGATGATTTAAAGGGGGGCTCTGCTCCCGGTTACGACAACATAGATGTAAACATATTAAAAACAATGAAACAATATCTAACTTGCCCATTAACTCATATAATAAATACAAGCCTTATAAAAGGTGTATTTCCAAACAATTATAAAAGAACAATAATAACACCGATATATAAAGCAGACTGCCCTAAAGACCCACAAAATTACCGCCCTATATCCCTTTTATCAAATATATCAAAAATATTCGAAAAAATTGTAAAAAACCAAATCTGGGCCTTCTTAGAACAACATCAAATTATAAATTCTAAACAGTATGGTTTCAAAAAAAACACCAGCACCCAAGATGCCATTGCGAAAATAACAAATTATATATACACCGCCCTAGATTCAAATGAAAAATGCATTGGAATATTTATTGACCTTAAAAAAGCATTTGATAGTATATCTCATACTAACTTAATAAAAAAAATCAAATCAATTGGAATAAATGGAATGGTGTTATCCTGGATTGTAAGCTTTTTGGAAAATAGAACACAACAAGTAAAATTATTAAATGAACTAAGTGATTCTCAAAGTAGTAACTTCTCAATACCACAAGGCACAGTTCTAGGACCACTTTTGTTCATATTATATGTAAATGATATATTTGAAGTTGCTAAATACGGGGAAATAATATCATATGCAGATGACACAGTGCTTCTTCTAAAAGCAAACACGTGGTTAGAACTGAATAAAAAGGCTAACACGGTGTTAGGGGTGCCTCGATGTCGGCTTCTAAACCAACACCAGGGCCCAAAACACGTCCCCGACTAGCTCTCAGCGGGACTATGGTACTCTCTATTCAGGGGGGTGGGCAGCTCAAGGCTAGGGAACTTCTCTCCATCCTCCGGTGACCCACGGGATCCTCACTGGCCAACAATCCTCCCGCCGTAGCAGAATAATAACAATGTTAAATCATTTAGACATGTATTGTAAACTCAAACACATACATAGGTTTCTACAGTACAATTCGATTACAAGAAATGCAAATTACACAAACCTGGCTAAAGTGTTTAACTCTCTCTGACTCTCTCTCAAAACGAAACTCTCCGAGTCGTGATTTCCGCGGGGGCCCTACATTTCACTGAATTACGGACAACATTTAAAGGAGGAAATCAAGATACAGCTTACATGTAGGTTGGCAGGAACCTCGTCTCATGTGGCAGCTTCATCAGGCACTTTCGTAGTCTAAATAGACCGAACTATAGTGCGGCAAAAGGCCGATTATACTCAAAGGTATTTCAATAATACATCGCGGCCCCATTGAATTGGGTCCGCCGGCTACAAATGAGCCGCGAGCGTGCGTTCTCAAAGGCGCTCAGATCTCTTCTGTCGCGAGCGCAGCGGGAATGCCGAGTGGCCAGGGCACGGGGGAGAGGCAAGGAGAAACAGGATACGGGGCGGGGAGAGGCGGCGGCCGAGCCGTGTGGACTTGTGCTGCGTTGTGTGCTCTCGTATTTACTCGCTTCAGGGGCGTATCGTAACACTTCCCCCCGCGCTTGGAAAAAAAGCGACGTGGCAATGGAGCTGTAGGAAAAAAAATCCTCTTAAACTTTCATTGGGGTTTTTTGAGAGATTCGTTGCTTGAGAGATGCCTAGCTAGAACATGCAATTTATGTTATAGTTTAGGTCACAATGTTTGTAGGGAATGGGTGAGGGGTACATACAATGTTTGGAAAAGAACAGTTTTGGTGAAAGTACATGGTGTGAAACAACATACAAGATTATGCAATTGAAAGATGACAATACATGGTTATGCAATTGAACAAAATAACAATACATGGTTATGCAATTGAACAAAATAACAATACATGGTTATGCAATTGAAAAATAACAATTCATATTTGTACAATCGAAGAACAAAAAAACAAGAACAAAAATGCCTGTGTGATTCTAAAGTTTCATTGGTCTGGGAGCTAAGTTTGCGAAGCGTGGATTTGTTTGGTTTCGGAGAATTTCGAAGAGGAGGACGTGGTTTCACAGATTCTAAGGATTACATTATCACTGTAATCAGACCCCTTTGAGATAACACTCAAAAGTACACTTGGGCCTTAGAAAACACTTGGTTTTGTCGAAGACGTCGAAGTTCATGAAGTGGAGACTGTGGTTGCTGAGCTGCGACTATGGTTACAGAGGTCATTGAAGAGGAGAATCCAGTGTCTGCAGACATGCCAGTACGAATCCTAAGTGTTATTAAGGTAAACACGGATCGTATATAATGGTTATTGAAGCATAATGTAGCTCAACATAACTTGTATTGGTACGCATTCAGCGAATACTGGAAGTCAAGGTAATGATGGTTTACACATGACGATATATGCGTCACTGCATGACAGCGCAAGAGACGACATGGTTGGCATCGATAGCAAGAGTAAGAACAAACCTAGGAGCTAGCGTGCCCAAAAGGTGGTTCAGAGTGTCATAATGTATAGTGGGACAACTCAACTTGCTGTGGCACGACAAAACAACATACATATGGGCGGTATGGTCTGTGCTTTCAGGAACAAATGCGTAGAAAAATGGCAGCAGGAGGGACCTAGTAACCACAGCGCGTGCTGTCAGGAAGTGGAGCTCAGCTTGGCTGTTGGTGATGACATCCGCCTGGGCTTCTTTTTAATCCGGGAGAAATTATTATTAGAGCAAAATTCTTGAAGTTTACCTGCCTAGGGACCAATGAAGAAAAGGTTTGGAGAGAAACAAAATGTGTCCAGATAATGAAATAAACGAAGTTTTAACCACCGACCCAGAGAGTGACGAAGAGAGAGTTTTCTAACTAAATTGTGATTACATGAACATTTTCCTTTACCAGGATGACTTGGCGTTTGCCGAGTGACAATATGTCTTGGTTAAAAAAACAACCGGCCTTCCATGGCCTATGTTAACATAAAGGTGGTAACATTTTTTGTAGAATTTCAAAGAACAAGACAAAGAAGTCGTGAATGAGTCACGGTAAAAGCAGAGAAACCAATTCATGAATAAAGGTTGTCAAAAGGAGACAGACGGTACGCCAAGTGCATATCGTACATATCCAACATTCATGAATGTGTTTCGTAAAATTGAGAAAAAGAACAAAAGGTGAGACATATGCAGAGAGTGAGGGAGAAAGCCTGCTGATAATTGGTTAGTTTACCGATTCGCACTCCCAGTGAGGGCGAATTATGGTTAACAACAGATTTTCCTCTTCATAACATATACCTGAGAACATGATGGTGAGGAGAAAGGAAAGGAAAAGGAAAGGAGTTGAGTGACGAAACTTGCTAGAGACTGGACTAATTTCCACTTCAAACTCCATGTGAGAATGAAACATGATCAACCAGCAGATTTCCTGACTCTTTACAATTGTTAAAAGGATGAGGAGAAATTTGAATACACATTAACAAAGAGACTAATCTTTTGCGTGTATTGGGCAAAAGATTAGGGGTCATTTTAAAAACTCCTGCGTGATTGTGAGAAAAGACAGACCCTTGCTCCAATTTCACAAACCTGGGGGTTTTCTTTTTCGTTCCCCAGACAACGAGTTGGGTGGTTTTGTGCTCAATCGATTAACTCCCACAGCACTATGCCTCATAGTTAGCAGTGAAGCTACAAACTAGTCCTTTTGGGATAGTAGATACTCCTGGGCTTCTTTCCTTTTTGCAAAGAAGTAAAAAAAACAGGAGGTCCACGGGCATTGGCGTTGAATGACAACAAAGGGTTGTGGACTACATTTCGTAGATCGCACACAAAAGGTTTGATATTATTTCGTTCGCACGAATCATGGTAAGTGTTTTAACGTCTCCACGTATAGTGTACAAAAACATGTAAGTACATACAAGATAAAACTCAATTATAGACAGAAGTCAAGAGTTTATACAATGCCTCTTAAAGAAGATGGCAAGGCCGATATTATGTCGTTCGCACGAATCACGGTAAGTGTTTTAACGTCTCCACGTCTCGTGTACAAGGGTTGTACACAATTATACATACAAGCGGTACTCATGACAAATTAATGACACACGACCAAAATACAAAAGCGGTACTCATGACAAATGAATGACACACGACCAAAATACAAAAGCGGTACTCATGACAAATGAATGACACACGACCAAAATAGATTGTACAGAAAGGGTGGTACTCATGACAAATGAATGACACACGACCAACACAGATTGTACAAAACGGTGCTCATGACAAATATGTCACACGACCAACTCAATAACATTTAGCTATGAGCAAAAGTGATTATGACGAACTTCTCGTATCGTGGCAGGTATTTTAAGGATCCCTCCTATAACGGTGGATGTTCTAAGGATCTCTCCTATGACGGTGGATGTTCTAAGGATCTCTCCTATGACGGTAGGTTACGTTTAAATACAACACAATAAACGTTAACGATGCTTGTTTTAACACATTTTATAAAGATTCGTTAGATTAACTAACTCCGTAGCCCAAGAGCGTACGACAGAGAAGATAGACAATTTGATGCTACTTCATGTATTACAAAGTACAAGAGTGATGGCGGAGTATAATTCTACTTACACCAAGTATTTAAAACAAAGACAGACCTATAATGGTTTTACATACTGTCTGTTGTGGCAACCTGCAGTGAGGAAGACCAAAGAAAAGGGACCAATTACGGTTTTACATACCCTTTGTGCAGTTACAAACATACCAGGTTATGTGCAATTTGGGTTGCAAATACTTGGTTAAATGAACACCTAAAAGTTGTGAATTCCAAAATCAGGATAACCATAAGGTTTTATTTAACCTGTCTCGTAGGGTTGAAACGTGTCACATAAGACATACGTAACGTACAAGCAAAAAAACAAAATAACAAAAAGGCAGTGGCTTTGTTATAACAACCAAAGACCGGATGATTCGGTTTTACGTACTTTAGTTGAAACGAGCCAAATTGATTTATATACAGGGTTATAAAGACCAATCATTGGTTTTATAAATACAAGTTCCAAAATGGACGTGTCGATATCCAATTTTGGTACAAGAGCATGAATTTGGGTAGGACGCCATCAATTTTTAATTTAAGAGGAAAAAATTGTAAAAAACTTATATACACGAGGGGCGACTATGTAAGTAACCACTGTTTGATTTTCATGCTAGAGATACCTCGGAAGGTTTTACAACTCATGATGAACAAGATAAAAGGAAAAATTGTAAAAATAGTTAACTGGTTCTGAGTCGGAATTTAACACTTTGGAATTTACAAAACCCGACTTCTAGAACGACACGCCGATGGGCAATTGTCAACTACTTTACATGAACAAAATAAACAGGTGAGAAAGTTCCTTTCCACACGACAAAAATGCAACAAAAAAATAGGAGAAAAATTACAAAATTACATGACAAGGCAGGGTATGACGTGGCATGAACATTGCGTAGTGTACGTGTTGAGACAATAAATGGGCTCGCGACTTCCCAAACATTGAAACTCGAAAAGTGTCTCCGTTCCAAAGTGATCAGTTTTAGAACAGGTGAAAAAAATAAAAGAAAAAATTGCCGTGAGGGAAAGAAAAAACAGTGCAAAAACAACATTTGAAAGTAACTTCAAGGAGAGTACGCATTAATTTACAAAATAATTTACAACTTGTTTCATTTACGAAACGATGGGCATGTGATTGACACAATACACGCCTGACGTAGTAAGACTCTGTAAGCTTACAAAAAAAATGTGATACATACTGGATCATTTTACGTTTGCTGAGATAGTGGGGGCAGTTTTACTTGACTCCTCACTTCCAGACTTTACAATGTCCTTAATGTGGTAATTACCAATGTGCTTTCCAGATGAGTCAGACAAGGAGTACACTAGGTCTGATATTTTCCTTAGGACTTTGGCCTTCACGAAACGTGGTGCCAGCTTAGCAGAGAAATACATGGCTCCTTGGGAAAGTGTGTTGTTCTTTCTCCAAACTATGTCTCCTGTATTGAAGGTGACATGTTTTCTACGTAAGTTATATCTGTCCGCACTCTTTTGGTGAGCCAGGAGCAAAGCATCAGTGACTTCACTGTAAATGGCCGACAGTTCTTCCAAGCGATGGGCATAGTCTGCGGTAGGGTTGCTTGTGGTGGCGGATGACGTAGGAAAGTTTGTGTCCCTATGTAGAGAACCATGGACGACTTGTTCCATACCGTGTTTTAAGAAGAAAGGTGTGTAACCAGTGGCCAGGTTAACAGTGTTGTTCATAGCGGCCTGAATTTTATCTAGGTTTTTACACCAAGTGCGTTGGTCTTTATCAACTAGAATAGCTAGAGCTGTGTTGATTGTTTGGTTGTAACGTTCGACAGTGTTGTTTTGGGGAGTGTACAAGGTGTTATAATAAATGTCCTTGATTCCGTATTTGGCAAGAAATTCTTTGAATTCCTGGGCAATAAACTGTTTTCCGTTATCAACAATTACGGTTCTGGGTGTTCCGTAAGGTATAAAAATGTGTTTTTCCAGAAGTTTGATGATGGCGGACGCGTTGGCTCTTTTTAAAGGGAAGATCCAACAGAATTTGGTGAAAACATCCACTACACTAAGTATGTGCATGTGTCCGGCATAACTTCGAGGAAAAGGTCCGACGAGGTCCATTGACAATGACTGTAGGGGTCTGTCGGCGCGTTTGGGGTTACCCATTAGGCCGACAGGTGCTGCCGTGCTATGTTTATAAGCTTTACAAGTTTCACATTTAGAGATGTAATTGCGAATTTGTTTGAAAAGACCAGGCCAGTAATACTTCAAGGAAATCTTTTTATACGTCTTGAAAGTTCCTGGGTGTATAGAGTCGGGAGCACTATGATTGTCAATTATTATTTGTTCTCTTCCTTCGAGGGGAACGACAAGTTTCCAAGAGTAATCTTCGAGGATGGATAGTGGTGCCTTGCAATTACGGTATAGTTGTCCTTCTTTTATGATAAAATTAGGAAACTTTTGTTGATTATTTTTACAACCTTCGAAGATTTTCAAGTACCATTCATCTTTTGTGGGTGGAGGGGGGGCAATTGTGTCAACATTTAATGAAGCCAATTCAATTCTTGAAAGAGCGTCAGGAACAATATTGTCCGCGCCTTTACGGTGTACAACATCAAAATTGAATTGAGACAAACGGGAGGCCCAACGAGCGAGTCTACCGGAGGGATTACTTAAAGAGATCAACCATTTCAAACTACTATGGTCTGTGACTACAGTAAATTTGCTACCGTCTATGTAACCGCGGAAATGGTGAACAGAATCCAATACAGCCAATAACTCCTTTTCGGTAATTCCGTAGTTTTTCTCGTGTTTATTTAGTGTACGGGAAAAATACGCTACAGGGTGTTCGCCATCTGGGAATTCTTGAGTTAGGACTCCACCGATTCCTACGTTGGAGGCATCCGTGTGGAGGGTAAAAGAGAGTGCAAAATCCGGGCAATTCAGAACGGGGGCTTTTTGAAGGGCATTTTTTAAAGTTGTAAACGCTTCTTCAGTTTCAGCAGACCATCGGAAGTTGCTGACACCTTTACGGGTGCCGGTAATTTTATTTAAGGGGGCTGCAATTGTGGAAAAGTCTTTGATGAATCTTCTGTAGTAACCTGCAAGTCCAAGGAAACCTTTGACTTCTTTCGCGTTTTTGGGTCGGGGAAAATTTGCCATGGCTTCCACCTTAGCGGGGTCTGTTCTTAGACCTTTTTCGTCGACAATGAATCCCAAATAACGTAAACGGGACTTACAGAATTCAGACTTCTTCAAGTTGATGGTTAAACCAGCAAACTTGAGTTGTTGAAAAACCTTTTCCAACATTAATAGGTGTTTTTCAAAGGTGTCGCTGACGATGATGAGGTCGTCAAGGTAACAAAACAGGCTGTTATCGACTTCAGGACCGAAGAGCTTGTCCATCAGTCTTTGTAATTCGGCGGGGCTGTTCTTTAGACCAAAGGGTAATCTTTTAAAATGGAACATTCCCCTACCAGGTACAACGAAAGCAGTTTTTTCACACGATTCTGCGTCCAAAGGTATTTGCCAAAAAGCTTTGCTTAGGTCAACAGAGGAGATGAACTTGGCGTTGCGCAGTTTGTCTAAGGTCGCGTGGACGTAAGGTAAGGGGTATGCGTCAGCTTCCGTACAAGAATTTAAACGTCTACTGTCGAGACAGAAACGTGCGGAGCCATCTTTTTTAGAAACCAAAAGAGTTGGGTTGGTCCATGCACTTCTGCTGGGAACCACCACACCCATTTTTAACATTTCATCAAGTTCTTTTTCCAAAAGTTTAAGCTTTTGGGGGGCTAAGTTGTAATAACGTTGCTTTATGGGTGGGCCATTGGTTTTAATGTGGTGTTCTACCAAATTTGTCAAACCCAATCCACATTTTTCGAAAGATATTGATTCGAATTTATTGACCATTTCCTTTAGTTGGAGAGCTTGGTCCGTGCTTAAATTTTCGTGAGGTATTATTGTGCGGATCTCACTAATTTGAGCAGCAGTGGAGGTTTCGCCAAGAGTATTAAATACTTGGGGAGCAACGTTAAAAGCCTTCCAGAAGTCAACGCCAAGGATGAAATTCTGGGATATAGAGGGCACTATTAGAAAATTGATTGTAATTATTTTATTGTTACAATTAATTGGCAGTGCAAGGGTACCGATGACCGGCTGGGAAACATTATCCGCAGTCGTCAGGTGTGTTGTTTGTGGCGAAATTTTAAAATCACTGTTAACAAAAGGCAGGTGAGCATTGTTGCCAAGACAGCTGACAGATGCACCGCTATCAAGTAATCCGGAAAAGGGCACATTGTTAACAGAGAAAAGAGCATAGGGTCTCCCATCTTTAGCTTGTTTGCAACAAACCGAGGAAACATTTAAGGTCTGGTTAAAATACTTAATGTGTGATAACCAATCAGTCCATTCTTTAGACCTTGGTTCAGAATGGGTACCTGAGAGGTTATTATTTAGTTTTTTGGCCTCTTCATGTAGAAATTTGGTGGGGGCTTGGAGAAATCCACCTGAGGTCTGACATCGCTTGGGTTTTGTAACCTTTCTGCATTGTACCTTGATTTCTTAAAAATGTTGCGCAGTTCGTCGCGTGGAGGAGAGCGGTCCCTAGAGTGGTGTCTCTTGGAGGTTCAGGATTCCTTGGATTCCAGAAGTCTTGCTTGCTTGAAACAAGTAGCGGCCAGGTGGCCTACTTTTTTGCAAAAGGAGCACACTTTTTTGTTGTCGAATTCTGGCTTTAAACCAGACGAACGGCTTGGCACAACCACATTATTCGACACATTCTTTATGTTTTTCCTATCCTGGTACGATTCCAGGAGGAGGCAGACTTCGTTTAGCTGGGCCAGGGATGCAATTTTCTGTGAGGTGATGATGTTCTCGTATTTGCTTAAAAGGCCATCAGTTATGACTGGTAATAGTTCAGCTTCCGGAACAGGATGTGAAAGCTTGATGTTGATGGATTCAGCCCTTTCTATGAATGTAGCCACAGGTTCATCTACTAGTTGTTTAATAGATAGTAGAGATAGTTTGATCCGGTGCTGGGCCTCCTTTTTTCCAAAGCTAGAGATTAGGGCAGCTCTGAGTTTATTCCAATCTTTGCATTTAGTCTTTTGGATGCGGTGCCACGGAATTAATTCTGGGGAGATGAGTTCTATAAAGTTTCTCCGTAGAATCTCGAATGGGATATTTTTGATTGTAGCCGTTTCTTCAATACGGTCAATGAAATCCAGCACATCGGAGACGCCATTATATTTGACTTTCCAAGAGGATAAATCGTAAGTTTTATCTTGTGTCAAGATGGGTGCGACGTCCTGTTTTATCATTACATGCGGCGTAGGTTCTTTGTCAAGATTATCCAAAACTTGCGTAGCCGAACATGAATTATTTTCGTTGGAGGGGGCGAGATTTATTCTCCTAATGTACTTTTTGTTGAATAAAAGTGCATATGCCTTCAATGTAGATTTAGATTTGCTTGATGGCGAGAGTCCTCTATCCCTTAAAGCAGCTTGTAAGTGGGCTTTGGATAAACTATGCACATTGGGAATGGTACCCAAGTTGGATGGTGTAATAGCTTGCTTGTCCTCCATTGCGAGTTTCCTGGGTGGTGAGGAGAAGAAAAAAAATTGGCCAGGGGTTTCCTTTAGAAAGCGCAAAAATTAATTTTTGTGAGGCACTTTTCACTTGGTGATCACTGTTGGCACTTCCAAATGTGTTTTGTATACATGACACCAGAATTCTTGTCAAGGAGAGGCAGACGAGAAAAAATTTTGCGTGGAAAGACCTTAGTGGTAAAGGTTTTTGTATTTCACTGACCACTTTTGAGAAAACTGTGAAATTCACAAGTATTTATTTATTTTAGAAAAATTTTGCCAGGACTGACCTTTAGAAAACAGGTTTTTATTTTCACAAAACACTTTGCACTGAGAAAGGCACTAAAGTTCACAAAAGGCACATTTCTGGCAAATAAAGGACAAACTTCCGGATGAAAATGACTGAATATGGGGTTTATTGCATCCAACCATATTAAAATTGTTTTATTTATTCATGGAATCAGTCATTGGCTTTATTATTATTCCACTTTTCACTTATGTAAGGGAAAAAACACAATTCACTTTCACTTATGCTGAAAAAAAACAGTACCTATAATGTACAATGGGGAGAGAAAGTCATTATTTTGTCCATTTGAAGAAACATTAAATTGTACTAATTTGACAGACACAAGTGGGCCAATTGGTATATTGTGCAGAAATAATAAAAATACGTAAGTCCGAAATTTTCATTAAGGAATTCGCAAAATAACTGGGGTTCCAGAATCAATGATTTCCGTTGGTATCCCGGTTCAGTCATAAAAAACGGTTTGGATTTAAAACGCAGCCTAGCAACAGTCGGTTAGGATATCGGCGGGAACAAGGCATTTGCGCGCATAATCCGGAATATCGCGTGAAACAAAAGGCCGTTGGATTTGGCGCGGATTGCTGATGCTACGCGCTCGCTGTTTGGCGACGCGTGCGCAATCAGATTCGCGGCGTTTCGGGTACTCAAAATGGCCGTTGTTTCAACTTGCGATGCAATTTATAATTCCAGTCAGATCCGTTATGGATCTAATTTACATATTGGTTTCTGTGGTTTTTTCACAGGATTCACTGTAGAATAACAAGGCATAATTAATGTTTACAAAATAGTTGTTATGCGGGAAGGATTTCGACAAAGGAAGGTCCCGCAAAGCGACCGGGATAGAGAAAAAAAATTCCAGGCTCCACGTTGATGTGCCAATTGTTAGGGGTGCCTCGATGTCGGCTTCTAAACCAACACCAGGGCCCAAAACACGTCCCCGACTAGCTCTCAGCGGGACTATGGTACTCTCTATTCAGGGGGGTGGGCAGCTCAAGGCTAGGGAACTTCTCTCCATCCTCCGGTGACCCACGGGATCCTCACTGGCCAACAATCCTCCCGCCGTAGCAGAATAATAACAATGTTAAATCATTTAGACATGTATTGTAAACTCAAACACATACATAGGTTTCTACAGTACAATTCGATTACAAGAAATGCAAATTACACAAACCTGGCTAAAGTGTTTAACTCTCTCTGACTCTCTCTCAAAACGAAACTCTCCGAGTCGTGATTTCCGCGGGGGCCCTACATTTCACTGAATTACGGACAACATTTAAAGGAGGAAATCAAGATACAGCTTACATGTAGGTTGGCAGGAACCTCGTCTCATGTGGCAGCTTCATCAGGCACTTTCGTAGTCTAAATAGACCGAACTATAGTGCGGCAAAAGGCCGATTATACTCAAAGGTATTTCAATAATACATCGCGGCCCCATTGAATTGGGTCCGCCGGCTACAAATGAGCCGCGAGCGTGCGTTCTCAAAGGCGCTCAGATCTCTTCTGTCGCGAGCGCAGCGGGAATGCCGAGTGGCCAGGGCACGGGGGAGAGGCAAGGAGAAACAGGATACGGGGCGGGGAGAGGCGGCGGCCGAGCCGTGTGGACTTGTGCTGCGTTGTGTGCTCTCGTATTTACTCGCTTCAGGGGCGTATCGTAACAACGGACATAAACGAATTAAAAACATGGTTTGACAATAACCTACTAACGTTAAACTCTAAAAAAACACATTATATACCATTTTTCATAAAAAAACCAAACACGCCGCATGAAATTAACATAAGGATCCACTCTGCACCAAACACTCAACAACACCACTGTAACTTACTGTGTACTCATATTGAAATGAAAACTTCAACCAAATATCTAGGAATTACTATTGACCAATGTCTAAAATGGATACCGCATATAACCAATCTTAAAAACAGAGTACGAAAATTGACCTATATTTTTAGCTGTTTGAGACACATTCTAAATAAAGAACTACTGAGAATGACGTACTTCGCTTTCTGTCAATCCATAATCCAATATGGTATAATAGGATGGGGTGGCGCCTATAAAACTCACACACGATCTCTTTACATTGCGCAAAAACTAATAATTAAAATAATATTAAAAAAATCATTTTTATATCCATCAGAACTCATATTCAAAGAATTTAAAGTCAGAAAATTAAATACTCTTTTTCTGTATCACTCAACCTTACAAGTCTACAAAGAGGATATCCTAAACAAAACTATACCTTTCAAAAACACAGCAAATCTCAGGCAAAAATACATGTTACCAATTCCCATTTGTAAAAAAACTTTAGGCCAACAAAACTACAAATACTTGGGAACAAATTTCTTTAATAAATTACCAGAAAATATAAGATCCCATTGTGACAGTTTCAAAAATTTCAAAACACAATTAAAAAAATATACTGAAAACCTTAACTAAAAAAAAAATTAATAATAATAATAAAAATTTATATATTCATATAAACATACATTTATCTTATTATTTACATAAACTAAATTTCAAAGTACTAAATATAAATAAAAACAACAATAAAAAAAAAATAAAAAAATAACCAAACAAATAATACTTCCTCCCGTACACACAAGCATTTGCTTATTATGGGAGAATAATTTAAAAATATATATTATATAATTGTAATAATTATAATTGCATTAAGCTTTTATATACTTTCATTTTATTTATGTATCTATTGTATTGTACCGAAAGAAAAATTTTTCAATAAAAAAAAAAATAAATAAATAAATAAAAAAATAAAAAAATAAATAACAGTCGTTGGTTTTCGAAACATTGGCACTTTACGATTTTCGATAGTGAAAATCGACACCTTGACCTTAGATCAGTTTTTCAAGTGCCACGGACACAAAATTTCATATTTCAAAGTCGGATATACATGATGCAACTAGTTGCCTGTGTGTTCCAAATAATTGCATGCCACCAAAAAGTTGGTGTAAATTGGGCAAATTTAATTTTGTGCAACCTCCAATATCACAGCACCATCAAGATAAAAACTTTTTTTTGGATCAGTTTAATTTTATACCCTGAAGATGCTTGTATTAAGCGGAACCGGTCGGTTTTAAAAAAATTAAATAATTAAATTGTGATTAAGTAATTTTTTTATTTAAATTAAAAGCTTTTTTTATACATATAATGCACTGTTGTAGTACGAAATTCTCACACAATTACAAGGAACACACATGTCCGGTCAGCTGAAATGGTTTCGCGACACTACTCGCATCACTTTTTTACACTATGCAATTAGTTGCATATCACTTGTGGCATATAACTAATGCATGAAACTATACACAGTACAACTAATGTTGTGAAACAACTTATGTGTAACTATTTGCTAAATGTAAATTTGGCTTAATATTATAATTTTTATTACACAACTCTGAATAGTCGCAACTGACGGCTTCCATGGTAAGGGGCAAGGCTCTCGTCTAGCCATCGCGGGTTCAAATCCTAGCGTGCGCAGATAAATTTTATTTGATTTTTTTTTTGTTTTCCTTTAATTTTGTCAATTTTTACATTTGATGAATACAATATTATGAAAATCATAAGAATAATGAGAACCCACTAAGGCGCAGCCTATGCTTAGGTAATATAGTTTAATATTGTACCTAGAAAGAACAAACAGTGGGCATATAAAGCAAAAATAATTTAAAATGATTGATGGATTTGAGTTTTCACAATTTAATCATTTAACCACTCCGATCTATCGCGAATATGCACTTTTTACGTCTTAAACGAAATGTCAGATTTACAAAAACTTTGTGTTATTTCTGCTTCACAATTAAAGCTCAATAAATGATAAATTTCCAAACGTAGCCGAATACTAAAAACTGTTTTGAAAGGTTACGAAATAAGCTTTCAAATTTTTATATTACAAATAAATATTAACATTTGTAGATTTTAAAATTTAGAATGCAAACATAAAAAAAATGTAGAAATGACTCATGTGATGTTTTTATCTGGAAACGGTACTAAAATCACAGATTATGTAAAAAACAATACTTAAGGTATTGTATATATGTATAATAAACAATTTTGTTACCTCACTTTTTTATCATTTCATACAAGAATATTTAATAAAAATTAACAATGCCTAGCGGCCCTTAGGCAATTTGGCGGGTAAAATATGTATCAACCGTGTGTCGGACAGAATAGGTCTTTTTATATATTTCTATGGACAACTTGAAAAGGGATGTGCAGCTTGATATATTATCGACCTTTTACTTTTTGTTTTAGGGATGTCACTAGAACAATAACGGAGATATAACGATTTCTGTGGAAACATACGCGTTGATGTGAAAACACGCTTATTGTACTTGACTGTTATTGTCATATTAACGTGTATATCTGCTTACGTTGCTGAGTGGTTCAAATAATGTAAAGTTTATTTGCGGTACGTTCCAGAGAGGAAGATACTCTCAATACCACCACCATTCAGAATTGAAACGTTGCTTGAAATGGCTTTAGCCGTGTTTAATGACTATATCTGAATAGCCGCGTACTTCTCCACCTTTCTCTTCCCCATCTCCTCTGCCTCCCCACTAGGAAATTGCAACCCCGCAAAACGGATCATGCATTCCCGTGGGATCCCGCTGCTTTTATTAATCTGGCGCAAATTAAAAATTTGGCACTAAACTTTCGCGTAAATTGAGAGTAGCATGAGCGCAACATTGCCGTTCAGCAGAGCTCGCCGCACCAGCGACTAGCGGCCGGTGGCGCAGTTGGCGGGCTGTCCTGTCAGTTGTTCATAAATGGCACTGCGCTGCGCACGTCTTTCTGTAGGTGACGAGTGTTTTCATATACACCGTCCGGCGTTTAACGTAAGTATGTAAATTTTAATGTTTTTGATTAAGTTTTGTTCTGTTTTATTTTGAAAGCCGATTGTGCCGTTAATAGCAATATAATGTCGTAGTGTTGCGTGAAACATTATGAATTAAAGTGGTTTTTACACCATAGCAAAAACAATCCTCAATCATCTGTACACAAATATACATAAATACTATGAAAAAAGATTTAATACACGCTATACACGAAACACTAACAGAGACTTACTTCAAATTCCCATAACGCATACTACTTTTGATCAACGAAGTTTCAGATACCTTGCAATAAGACTTTATAACATTCTTCCATATAGAGTAATAAAATGTGATTAAATTTTTTTTTTCAAAAATAACATAAAAATTTTAATAAAAAATAATGATAGGGCCTTTACCGGCGCGCTCACCCAAAATTTATTGTCAATGCAACCAATCTATTGTATGATTATATTTTAATATAAGTGTAGGTATGTTAATAAGAAATATAAATTGACTTAAAAATTACTGCCTCAACACAGGCTAGCCCAGTGAGGTGTAATACAAAAAACCATAATTTATAACTATTTTTTATTCTTCAAGTAGGTACCTTCTGTTCATATTTATATTGTCTTCTGTTGTTAATCTTTTGTACTTACATAAACCATTGTAAATATTAACACTGAATATGTATTTTTTTTGTTGTTATAAATCTTGCAAATTTTGTTTAATAAAGATATATTATTATTATATTTATTATTAAGATGATTTTTACACAAAAATCTGTAGTTTCAATTTGATTTTGTAACATAATTTCAAAGATGCGGGATCCCGCGTGATCTTGTGTGGGATTGAGTAATCCCGCATATCAATTCCGCGGGATTGAATGAGCTGCGGGATTGCAATCCCTACTCCCCGCTTACCGTCAGCCTCACAACATACCCCAATTGGGGATGCCATAGTCTCACTGGCTCCAGACGGGAGCAGCTGGGACTCTTGTGAGTAAAAAAGCTCCTGTTATTGATCACAATTTAAAATAAAACCAACCTACTAAGGCGGTGCGTCTAGTCGTTCAAAGCGCATACGGTAACAAAATGCTATTTGAGAAAAACAGTTGTTTACGATCTTTTGGCGATCATGGCTCGATATAATATATCAATCATCCAGTTGATTAGTCAGTCATCTCCGAAAAATCTAAATTTTTGTTGAGTACGTCGTTATATGTAAAAGTATATCCAATATCTGGTACAATACTCAGATTACTCGTAAAAACCACCAAATCAATTATAACATCATCACAAAAACTTGTAGTAAATTAAATAATATTTTCTGGGTCACTAGCAGGATATTTCAAAATGTCATGCTAATGTACCAGACCGTTGTGCCTCCCGGTGTTATTCTATAGTTTATTTAATATGTAAAACACAGAAACGTGTAAATAATATGTGATTTATAGTGAGCATTTGAATATTGTTTTCCTCATTATCTCAAAACCTAGTATTTGGAGATGTCTGACTAATCAACTGGAGGATGGATAAGCGCAAGGAAACTTACTAGTTGGCTGAACACTCTCGGAATACTCCAAACATTCCTTCTTTACATCCTGGAGGCTGATTTCAATATCCGTATACGGCATTTTCTCTGGAACTTCTTCCTGGGACCCAAGTTCCGTCTTGATGGAAAAATTATCTGGTTCGGGAATATGCATGACACTGCTGATGCTAATTTATTGGTCTCGGCTCAAAATAAAGTACACCTGTAACTAAACATTTAATAATAATTAGTATAGTGTGAGTTTAAGTGTGAGTAAAAGGAGTGAGATAGGTGGCGCCAGAATGAGAGAGCGAATATGCGTGCGCAAGTTTGAATAAACGGCCTTCGCTAATTTTGGTTTAGGAGTATGTCGTATATTAGGTTCAGCCTTACATAGTACATCAACGGGCACATTGTTACTGAAGACCGCTCGGACGATGGTGATATTGAACGACAAAGGAGAAGTATCAGTATACTGTTTAATATGATTTCCCGAAGAATCTTCTAACGCAGCAATAACAATAGCGTGAAACATGGGATCACTACCGAATCAGCTCGATGGAACGACTCCGGATCCATTATAATAACGCATGCAGTATTATATTTGGATACAGAAGTTACCGCAGCGCATGGAAAATTTTTACGAAACTAGGATTGAAAGGATTTGCCTGCCTGATGTAACACCAGGCCACTGGAGTCAGGATGCGGCATTAGTAGTGACCGCAACCTTCCAGCACCAAGCACCACTCCTGAGTGAGTGCTGGGCCCGAGCTCACTCAAGACAACGCCCTACATAATTGACTATTTTTTTTTTCATTAAATTTGTTTCTTTACTTAAAATTTACTGCATAAATATATGTATATATATATATATATATAACTATATGGGACGCGTGGGATTGCACTATCCTCCCCACATCTTATAATACAACATTATTATTGTGAAATGTGATCTGTTATAAATATATTAAAGACTCAAACATACTTACACTAAATATATCGAAAAAAAAATTATAACGTACAGTATAAATAGTACAGGAAACAACAAAGAAACAACTCAAACACCATAAAAATACAAGAATGTTTAAATACTAACTAGAAAAAAACAGAACAAATAAAATATCTAGGAATCATAATTAACCATAACCTTAGAATCCTTAGATGGACACATCATATCAAACAAATCACAAATAAACTCCTCAAAACAATACACATTTTCCTAAACATAAGAAACATATATAATATACTTAAAACAAATGAAAACAATATATTTTGCAGTTTGTCAGTCAATAATAGAATATATATTAATTATCTGGGGAGGAGCAACAAACTCAGCTATCAATCACTTAGAAATCGCGCAGAAAACGATCTTAAAGGTAATACTTAAAAAACAGACTGACTGACACAAACCAAATATTCAACAGTTGTGACGTACTAGATATACGCCAATAATAAATATGTTAAAACACTGCTAAACTACATTTTGACCAGAAAAACAAATTTCAACAATCTCAAAATATCACTAACAGACCAGTTAGTTGAAAATTAAAATGCATTATTTTCCGCCGCCCCCAAGCCAAAAAGTTTCCTTTTATAGTAATTCAGGCGAATCTTAAGTTTTTTTCTAAAAATTATTAATAATACGCGTGGACACCAGTAATGAAAATTTACCAATAATTTTAAAATAGCTGGTAACCCTAACCTAACTTAAAAAATTTAACCAATTTTTTTATTATAATTTGTTTATCATTACTCTTAATGTCCTATCTGAAGTAGTTCTGAGTTGGTTTCAATCTAAGTTGGCCGGTCGCCACCATTTTTTGTATAGTTTGACATTTGACAAATTCCTCAATTTTAAATCATTCAACATATACAATTCTTACGACGAAATCGAGAAACATTTTCGAATCTCGAAACTGCTCAATAGGAGGCTTGTCGCTGATCAGATGCTTCTGTTCAAAATTATTAACTCAAAAGTTGACTGCCCGGAGCTGCTAAATAAAATAATTTTCCACACGCCGACTAGATACAGCAGACAAAATACCCTTTTCTACATTGATAGATGCAACACTAATTCCAACCAAAATGAATTTATACAAAGGACATGTAAATACTATAATAATAAACTTGCACATATAGGCACACTTGCTGACATATTCACTGCTAGTTACTGTCGTTACAGAATTTCTTTGTATTACATTCTATAAATAAAATTACATTCATTATAATATAATAATATTGACTAAATTTATTGCACCTAATATTTTTATATTACTTGCGTGGCAACTTTCCCTTATCCCTCTCCTCCCCTTACCCGTCCCAACCCAAATACCTATTTCACAGTCTATTTAAGTATTGTATTGGTGTCGCATGTTCGATTCCTCGGCTGGCTAAGTCCTCCACCACAACACAAGCATCATTTTCGGCTTTCTGTGGTGGTAGTAGGAGATTTTCAAACATTGTTGGGTTATTCGTAACCCGGGAATGTTTGTCTTTCTTTAAAAATAAAATAAAAAATTGTTTTAATTATTTTATTATTGTGTATAACATGTTTATCACTTGTTGAATTAACATCTGTATTATTATTTTTTTTAAATTGCTGCTTAGTTCTGTTTTTATTTTTTCTGTTTTTCTTAAATTTTCTAGTTTACATTCAGTTACTTTTATGTTTCTAAATACCTATCTGTGAACATAAATAATCGGTCTGTTTTTTTTTGCCATCCTCTTATGTATGTTTTATAACTATGACTGTTTATGTTCCTTAAATAAATAAATAAATTGGCTTTCGTTTCAATCCAAATAAACATGAATTAGATACTTACCCCAAACTAAGAAATAACAAAAAACGGTAAATATGCATTTGGTCCACCTCATGGATAAAACGGAACGCTTGTGTTGTCGAAGTTTGATACACGGATAATACGGAATGTTCCTTTTTTAGGTTGAGGTTAAACTACAAAAGCTTCATGTCATCATAATTTTAAAAAACATCCCAGGTTTTGAATGGTTTGTTTGGCAAGGCAGGGGATGTCTAGCGGGTTTGTGTAATTATAATTGATTGCCTATGAAATAAAAACGGTGAAAATAAAGTGGCGTCACCGCGCAAGTGAATTTATTAAAACGAAATTAAAATGTTATTAATTATGTCTTACTCTGCTTCACAGTTAATACAGAATATTTTTTTATTTTGTATGTACCGTTTTTATTTCATAGACAATAAATCATAATTACACAAACCCGCTAGGATAAACCCTGCCTTGCCTTCAAACCATTCAAAACCTGGGATGTTTTTTAAAATTATGATGACATGCGTCAAACTTCGACAACACGAGCGTTCCGTATTATCCGTGAGGTGGACTTATACATATTTACCAAAATGTTAAATGCATAGGTATTTTTTGCATGTTTTTTTGTCTCCCGCGACATAAATACTCACTTTTCGTGATAATAAAGCTTATCTAACTGTTTGAATAAAAAATATTCCGTATTAACCGTGAAGCGGAGTAAGACATAAATAATTAAAAAACAACAATAAGCGTTTAGGGGAATAATTACCGATTATTGAAATAGTACCAGTAGAGGTTAGAGGTAGTACTGTCAATGTATTCACAAGGCGAGCGGCGGCGGTTAATTCCTATGTTGAAGAAACGTCACTAGAAAATTATTAGCTTTTGAATATTGATTATTAGTTGATGCTATCAATAAATAATAAAGAAAAATAAATATATTTACCTATTTATTATAACAAGACAATAAATCAAACAAAGGAGACGCTGGGATAGGCTAAATCATAAATATACTAAATACCCTAAATACTAACCACGCTAACCACAAATTTGACAGTGACAGTTGTTTACATAAATATACTAACCCCTAGATCGATATCTTCGGGCTTTCTCCATACTAGTGATGTGGTCGTCAAACTTAACTGTCAAAATGACTTGCGTGGCGCGAATTGACTAAAAGATAGAGGAAGTTTATTTGTCTACCATAGACAATATAATCGCTCTATCCTACTTCACGGATTCATTAGCCCAATAAATTATATAAAAAATAAAAACGCTTTAGAGCGGCAAAATTTGAAATTCTGCTTGCATTAGAAAAATGAAAACTCAGGGTACATGTTTAAATATTATTTTTATTTTCACAAATACAATGGATAAATGGATAAGTGTTCCAAAAACACAAAATGCTTTATACAAAAATATGAAATACCTTCCGTGGATATATTTCAGCCATCTCACAGCAAATCTGAAATAAATATGTCACATTAAACAAAGTTTGGGAACGGAACATAGAATACTTGTGATGAACAAAGTTTATATGCGACGGGCCACTTCAAGAGTCAGAATAGTATGTGTTAGTCAGTTTACATGAGTCCGGTTAGTTCAAATAAGTGAGAGGCTTATGGCGGAGAGCAAGTTGTTAATAATCGTCTGCAACAGGGCCTTTCTTTCTTTATGGTGGAGAACGAGAGGTTAAACTAAAGCTCTACAAGCATTATTTGACCCTATGTATGTGCAAGTAATCATAGCAAATAGAGAAATAAACAGTCACCTTTCTTTGGAATCATGCGAAGTGTCTTCAGCTGGGACGTTGAACTCTCCTCTGGTGTTCCTGTTATATCTGAAAATTGAAAACAGTTTTTACAATATTTGTATATCAAATATTACTTAAGATTTAGCATGACAACTGATAAAAAAACTGCAACATGTCTTCTGAAATAAATATGTCACATTAAACAAAGTTTGGGAACGGAACATAGAATACTTGTGATGAACAAAGTTTGTATGCGACGGGCTACTTCAAGAGTCAGAATAGTATGTGTTAGTCGGTTTACACGAGTCTGGTGAGTCCAAATAAGTGAGAGGCTTATGGCGGAGAGCAAGTTGTTAATAATCGTCTGCAACAGGGCCTTTCTTTCTTTATGGTGGAGGAACGAGAGGTTAAACTAAAGCTCTACGAGCATTATTTGACCCTATGTATGTGCAAGTAATCATAGCAAATAGAGAAATGAACTGTCACCTTTCTTTGGAATCATGCGACGTGTCTTCTGCTGGGACGTTGAACTCTCCTCTGGTGTTCCTGTTATATCTGAAAATTGAAAACAGTTTTTACAATATTTGTATCTCAAATATTACTTAAAGATTTAGCATGACAACTGACAAACTTATGTTCACTAAACAACATTTTGTATTGAATGCTACCATTTAAATACCCCACATACATTTAAAGTAAAATTGAACAAGGCAAGGAGTGTATGCCAAGACTGAGTTGTTTGGCGGTCCGTCCTCTCTGCCTATCCTGCGGGGAAACAGTGTAATGGTTTGTTTTAAAGCATTATCAATTTTACCTGGTACGAGATCTTGTATGAAGTCTTGTATAAGATGGGCATTTTTAACGTTGACGTTTCAAGCCTCCGCCTATCTTCTGGGGTGAGAGACGATCGTCGGATGAGTCTTTCTCCTTCTGTACCGAGGGTTTTCGGGACTTCAAGCGGCATGCCAGGTGAAAGACGACATCATCGCATCCCCAGCCACAATGTATGATCTCACAATCATGGTCACAAATCTGACGTTAACAATGTTCCTAAAGTATAGGCTTCGATACGTTAACAACGTTTTTATGAGGTGGTAGAACATTTTCTGAAACGAAATATGGAAAAACATTAACCACTAGTACCCATAAGCTTGCCTTCACGATAAATTAAGTATTTCGTTCAATCATTCCATCTCTATATTTTAACCTCAAATATTGATTTACAGATAAATTAAGGTGAATGATAATGTTTTATGTAATTAATTACCTGATTTCTTGATCAACATTAAACACTTTTTTCACCTCTAGAATTCATGTAAGCATTTTTTGAATAAAATATGTTCATCGATTCATCGGCAAATTATCAAAACAACGTGCAACGGCGTCTGTAAAAACATGGCGGATGGCAAATCCATAGATGCGAGTCTATTTCCTGCAGATAGTGCGGTGTGCGGTTTCCTGCATTTGGTACCATAAATAATACATACATTTGGTACCTTTTTTTTTTAGTGACGTAGGTGTATGAGCATCTCTTTCTGACACACGTAGAGAGCGAGAGATGGCGAAAATCAAAATTACAGACCTATCTAAAATTCAGCTTTGTCTGTGGTGTATGGCACTTTCGCTAGAGTAAGAGTTATTTATGGTCACAGGACACAAATTTTGACAGAGTTATACGCCCCTGGTTGTTTATCATTGAAGATATAGATTCATAAACCATAGACAACGCACAGTTAATGAAATTAATCACAAAAGTAAGCACCACGCGAAACAATAAATTATTAGTCTGAAGCTAAAGTCTGAATTAATAATGGGCCGTTTTCTGAGTGATTCCAACATAAAAACGAGATGGCAGCACGGTGTTTACCGGTCCCGCTGTCATCTATTTGTCGACCAAATCTATGGACTGGCGTATATACGTATATACGCATATTATGATATTTATGAATATCATAGTATGCGTATACTTTGGTATATTTATGGCGTTTCCCATGTGTCAAGTGTGAGGTCTGAATTCTGAATGAGCGCTCTCGATTCGTGTTGTCGTTGATAAGAAAAATTGTGAAACGCGAAGCTGGACATTATTTAATATTAAATACACCCTAAAATTTTTTTTCCATTAAAATTATTAATGATTTGTCAATAATGTCTTAGCAAAATAAGTATGTAAAAAAATCTGTAATATTGTAATGGGAAGAACATTGTGGTGCCTATGGCAGCACTAGTGTAAATAAACAGATCACCAAGGAAACTATAAATAAAGATATCACCATGGAAACGAAAAATAACAAAGGAGTACAAATAAAATCTTGAGATAGTTAGATGACTGTAAAAATAAATAAAGCTGTATTCATGTAAATGGAATGCAAATAAATAGTGTGACTGACAATCGTGTTGTTTTTATTAGTTTGTGAACCCAGAACGTTATTAAAAACGTAACAATTGGTGTCAGAAGTGGGATTCCAAAAAAAAAACAAACTGCAACAGTGAGAATTCGGATCAGGATAATAAATTGTTTAACATTATACAGTGACAAGAAAAATGGCAACCAAGAAAAACAGATTGATGGATTTAAAGGTAATGGAATTAAAGCGGGAACTTGAGGAACGTGACCTGGAGACAACGGGGACGAAGAGTATACTGCAACAACGGCTACGAGTGGCTCTCGCGAACACTGGTGAAGATCCAGAGAGTTTTTCTTTTGAAACGACTGGCGGAATTGATGACCTCTGTCGACATATCGACACCAAACTGGAAGCAACCTCCCAAAGCATCAGTGACATGAGGACGCAGCTAGACAAGTATTTTCTACTCTGGATTTGAAGAGCGGGTATTGGCAAGTGGAGTTGGACCCAAGAGACAAGGAGAAGACGGCTTTTTCTACCGGGACGGGACTCTGGCAGTTCACAGTGATGCCATTTGGACTTTGTAATGCTCCTGCTACGTTTGAGCGGCTGATGGAACATATACTAAGAGGGCTATCCTGGGAAACATGCCTGGTCTATCTGGATGACATCATCATCCTTGGCAAAACCTTTGAGGAACACCTGAAGAACTTGGAACAGGTGTTCCTGCGTTTGCAGGTCGCCCACTTGAGACTTAATCCCAAGAAGTGCAACCTTTTTCAAGAACAGGTCAATTATCTCGGTCATGTGGTATCCGAAAGGGGAGTCTTAGTCGACCCAGAAAAAATCCGTGCCGTCAATGAATGGCCAGTACCGAAGGACAAGCACGATTTGAGAAGCTAACTTGGCCTCTGCACTTACTACCGACGGTTCGTCTATGGGTTTGCAGATATTTCCAAACCATTGACAAGGCTCACCGAAGAGAAAAATTGTTTTGCCTGGGACTCTCACTGCCAACAGGCGTTTGAAAACTTGAAGCAGAAGTTAACCGATGCCCCTATCTTGAGCTATCCCAAACCAGAAGGGAAGTTTATATTGGATACAGACGCCAGCAACGTGGGTATGGGAGGCGTTCTGTCGCAAGTCCAGGAAGGGGAGGAGAAAGTCATCGGGTACTTCAGCAAGGTACTGTCTAGACCTGAGCGCAACTATTGCGTGACGCGAAGGGAATTACTGGCAGTTGTTAAGTCAGTGGAGCATTTTCACAAGTACCTTTACGGGAGGAATTTCCTGCTGAGGACAGATCATGCGGCGCTCAAATGGCTCTTGCACTTCAAAAATCCCGAGGGACAGGTGGCGAGATGGATTGAACGGTTGCAGGAATATGATTATGAATCCAAACATCGATCTGGAGTTCTCCACCGGAACGCAGACGCTCTATCCAGGAGACCTTGCGCGGAGGATTGCATCCACTGCTGGCGGATGGAGGAGAAGTCAGCAGTAGTGTGTAGAACAGGAGTCATGGATGAGGATTGGGAACCTGCAGAAATCGGGAAGGACCAAGAGGCTGACCCCGAACTGAAATATCTGGTGGAGTGGAAGAAGGCGAGACAGCGGCCAACTTGGGAGAACGTCGCTTCTTCTTCTCCAAACGTCAAATCATACTGGGCTCAGTGGGATTCTATTGAATTGGAAAATGGGGTTCTTAGAAGGGCATTGGAAACGCCGGATGGAGAACCACGGAAGTTACAGATGCTGGTTCCAAGGAAACGCATTCCCGAAATCCTTCGGTTGTTGCACGATGGAACCTCCGGTGGGCATTTGGGAGTCAAGAAGACCCTAGAAAAGGTCCGGGAACGCTTCTACTGGGTGAACTGCAAAAGAGATGTCAAGGATTGGTGCAGAAAGTGCGTGACTTGCGCCACGGCCAATGGACCGTACAAGAGGAAAAGAGCACCGATGCGACAGTACAACGTAGGTAGCCCGTTCGAGAGAATCGCTGTGGATATAGCTGGACCGTTCCCTACAACCGAAAACCGGAACAAGTATATCCTGGTCGCTATCGACTATTTCAGCAAGTGGGTTGAAGCCTATGCACTGCCCAACCAGGAAGCAGTTACCGTAGCGGAGGCATTGGTCACGGAGCTAGTCAGTCGATTTGGTGTGCCTCTGGAGCTACATTCGGACCAAGGACGTAATTTCGAATCTGCAGTGTTCCAGAAAATGTGCGAGATCCTGGGAATTAGGAAGACGAGGACTACAGCACTGCACCCGCAGTCTGATGGAATGGTTGAAAGAATGAACCGTACAATCGGCAGACATCTGGCGAAGGTTGTCTCGAATCACCAAAGAGACTGGGACCGACACCTGCCCTTGTTCCTGTTGGCTTACCGATCGGCGGTTCATGAAACTACGGGGCAGACGCCTGGAAGTGTGCTCTTTGGACGAGAGTTACGACTGCCCTGTGACCTGAAGTTCGGATGTAAACCGAAAGAAGACGTAGCTGGTGAAGACTACGTGTCAGACCTTCGTAGGCGTCTGGATGATGCCCACGACCGGGTCCGTGTGAATATCGAGGCTGCTAGTGACCGGATGAAGGAACATTACACAGTTAATGAAATTAATCACAAAAGTAAGCACCACGCGAAACAATAAATTATTAGTCTGAAGCTAAAGTCTGAATTAATAATGGGCCGTTTTCTGAGTGATTCCAACATAAAAACGAGATGGCAGCACGGTGTTTACCGGTCCCGCTGTCATCTATTTGTCGACCAAATCTATGGACTGGCGTATATACGTATATACGCATATTATGATATTTATGAATATCATAGTATGCGTATACTTTGGTATATTTATGGCGTATCCCATGTGTCAAGTGTGAGGTCTGAATTCTGAATGAGCGCTCTCGATTCGTGTTGTCGTTGATAAGAAAAATTGTGAAACGCGAAGCTGGACATTATTTAATATTAAATACACCCTAAAATTTTTTTTCCATTAAAATTATTAATGATTTGTCAATAATGTCTTAGCAAAATAAGTATGTAAAAAAATCTGTAATATTGTAATGGGAAGAACATTGTGGTGCCTATGGCAGCACTAGTGTAAATAAATAGATCACCAAGGAAACTATAAATAAAGATATCACCATGGAAACGAAAAATAACAAAGGAGTACAAATAAAATCTGGAGATAGTTAGATGACTGTAAAAATAAATAAAGCTGTATTAATGTAAATGGAATGCAAATAAATAGTGTGACTGACAATCGTGTTGTTTTTATTAGTTTGTGAACCCAGAACGTTATTAAAAACGTAACAATATATTAATTTGTAAGTGCGCAAATAAATAAACAAACGGACCAATTTTCGTCAAGAAACACATGTACGTAAATATTTTTTATAATTTTATTTAAACTTTAATTAAAATTCTGACACATAAGTTTACCAGATAATGTATTGATTTATTTAACTGCATGATTATATGATTTGAAATTGGTGTTGTATAATACATGTACTTTTTTGAAAATATAACAAATCTGCCAACGACCTATGGTATAACCTTATTATACTTAAATTAAACATTTTTGTCTCAAAATTTAATCCATAACTTTACTAGATAAAAGAAAAATAGTTCAAAATCAATTTATAATTTTTTGTGGAAACGAGTCAATAAGTCTAAACACTGATTTAAAAATGACATATTTCTGGGTTCTCTGGTAATGTTCTCTTAAGGTTATTCTCAAAATATATTTAGAAACTTCACACCGATAGATGGCGTTATTTTCAATATTGTCGAATAAAACGCTTTTAACACGTTATGCCTTTTAATATTGGAATGAATTATTGGTTTGCGAACGTAGATAAGATATGGTAATCTGCTTAAATAGTTTTTTATACCTTTAATTGTATAATTTTAGAATGCGGCTGAAAAAAGCACAATTTTATTATAAAATTAACACGTAAAATACATTTCCTACAATCCCGCGCGCTTTCATAAAGAAATACCCAACCGAAACATATTTGCAAAAAGGGTGCATTTCATAAATTTAACGGTAGAACCAACGCGTTCAAAAGAGACGGAAGACTAGAGGTTTAATGGATCCAGTAAATTAAATCAACACCCGGGTAGATAGAATAATTTATAAAAAGGGCCGGCCTGGTTACAAGAGCGTATCTTGCGGTTGCTGGCGTGAACTGGACCTTTTTTTAAAGACCGCTTGCAAGATTTATTTCGCTGTGTACGATGTTCGGGCAACGGAGAAGTCCGTATTACATGGTTCCAGAAAACTGTATTGTATTTTTTTCTAGTTATTTATATTTTTTCCAACTAAAAGTTCCAAGTTTCATGGAGGTTTCCGTAAATATTATGTGCTGTTGTTGAAATTTTCGCACTCCTTCAACGCCACCTGTTGTTTTAATAACCCTCTTCAGCGTGTAAAATAAATTAATTTCGACGTAGATACCTATCGCTTCAATAGAAAAATCGTCAACAGTATTTTTTTTCTTGTGTGGAAGTTGTTTATCCTTCAAAATAATGCACCAACCTTCACGTAAATTCTTCGAGATGTATCAGTAGCATCACTTACTCAATGAAGAACGTTGTAGTACAAATTATATTTATTTAATAATTTAAAGTGCTTGCCCACATAAGGGCCTCCAAATAAGTGGAGTAATTTTAATCAGTTTTAAATATTTTAGTTACTATAATAGTGTTCAATGAGATCGCGAAGAGTCAGTATGTATAATCAATATTGATAATATAATATATGTATATATTATAAAAGAAAGGCTCGCAAAAACTTAGAAACGAGTCCCGGTACGATCAAGTGAGTTATATGGTGTGGTAGATCTCTATCCCCCTCCAGGGTGACGGTTTCCGTTTTTACCTAAAGGGCGTGCTTTTAAAGATATAAGGGCTGGAAGTTTCACCCTCTTGAAATTGAATTACTGTTACTGGCTTACAACTAAGATTTATAATTATAACTAGTCACTTACATCTAAGCTCAAACATGATTGCAAACGCTGGTTTTTTTTTCTAATACCAGGCATCATTTTTCTGACAAGTTTTCAGTAAACTAAATGCTTTATCGTGTTTAACGGGCTCTTTCAACAAGGACGCAAGGCTCTATGTAGATACCCTCGCACCCGCACGTGCTTGCTTTTTTCTAAGTTAGTCAAAAAGCAATAAATGAGTGATATTTGTCAAATGGTTAGGATCTATTCCTATATTTGTATGCGGCGCAATTATCAAACAAACAAATTGGTGAGCTATATCTGAGAAATGGTTTCTCGGTTATGGTACCGCCGCGCGCCGCCCCGTGAACCATTTATTGTAAAACCAACATACGTCACCCCAAATGGTTAATTTTGATTGTGTTTGATGACTTAGCAGGGGTTCCCGCTTGATGGATACACAGTAAATAAATAAATTAGATGATAATTACAGTACCTACCTAGCAAATATTTGTAAAAAGAATATGTAAGTATTTCACCGGTTCTGGGATTCGTTTCTTCCCTGAATATTTGTTTATAAAAGGCATGCCTAATGTTTTAGAATAACGCTAAACTGTCTTATGATAAAACAATGTTATTTAGGTATTTATTTTTACTATTTGTTTTTTATTTATTTTTACTATTGTAAAAATAAATAAAAAACATTATTTTCTCAGCTATGGCTACAATAGGAAAATAATTTCCTCCAGGGCCTATATCATCTTTAGGGATGATGTGTGGATTGTATTTTAAAGGAAAGGAAGGAGATGATGTTTTGGGAAGGAAAAAGGCATGAGTCGTGGCTAGGAATCTGGGTTCAGTGGGTCCAGGAGTGACGGACGTATGAATCCATCCCTCCCACTGCGGAGCAAGGCGATGGATCAAGAGAAGAGTGCAGGAAGGCTCAAATGGTCCCCCTGAACAAGTTCCTCGCTATCGGATTTATGAAAAGCTCAGTACCTCTAACTATATCTCTATGTCTTGAGGTAATTTTTCGAAAAAAACGGCGCAACCAAGTGGATACATTATTTGAGAACGGTGAGTCGGAATAACAGAAGAGATATATGATGATATGAAGACCGACAGATCATCTGATCATGTTATGTGACAGAATGTATAAACTCACGCAGCTCGATCTATTCATTTTATTGTTTAGTAAGTCGCAACAACAAAATAACTAGGCAAGTCTCTAGTGATAGTTACAGATTTACGAAAGTTATAAATTATTACAGTGGCCCTTATTATCATAATGTAGTTAATTTCGCCTCTTTTACTGCGTGCCTCTACCGCAAATATTCCCTGCGCCCAGAAACACTCATAGAAAATCAGAATAGCAACTTGACATTTTTTCGACAAATATCCAACTACTACACCATAGGAATATGCTGAAAGCGTGCACGAGACGGGCATATCGGGACCGCTCGCACAAGTTTGTCGCCTTCTAACATACTAATAAGTATTCCCACGCCCCGCGCCCTGCAGCCGGTGTCGCGGATTTTAGCTACCTGTGTAGGCTAAATCTGATGAAAAATAATCACTTTTGTTAATGTAATAACTTGGTTATTATAAATCATATGACAGTGAAATTTTCGTTCGCGCTAATTACATTATTATTATTATTTTTCTGTACTAAAATAAATAAAATATTATCTGCAGTTTTCGAATGCGGCTGAAAACCAGATTGTATGAGAATTGTCGCTTCTGTTTCACCTTAATGAATACCGGTAAGTAGTATTTCTTTAAATTGGTATATTTACCGCCATCTATTATCAAGCCTGTTTGCAGTTTTATTTAATTTTCATATATTAATAATATTGAATGGTAGGGTATCTGGTTAAAATGATTTTTGGTTTAGTGTATGTACGCATTTACCGCCATCTATGAACAGGTAGTTTATTAATATAATATTAAAATAAAAAAAAATTGGTTTATTCGAGGATCGAACTCTTCTCCGAAGATACGGGAGCCAAACACTTTACTCCGACGCCAAATCACTGTTGAGTGTCAGCGAGATTAAAGTCAATATTAAAAAACTGTCAACGAAATGTACTAGAGTTTATTTCAGTTGTTTTTAACATAAAACACTGCAATTATTGTTTAATTCACAATACAAATTAGTTAAGCATTCACTTATTGCCAGATTTTTATTTTTCCGATGTTTATTGTTTTATTTTGTTCACTTATTAAAGTTTAGACTATCTTTTAGTTCACTTATACATAATTAAAGTTTAGACTTTCAGTTTTGATATCACTTTTGAGGCACTCCTCGTTCGAGTATCGATAAAACAGACACACGAGGACATAAATTCTGCACAGATTTTTATTATACACACAAAATTTCAGTTTGTTGACCACTTTTAGTATGAATTCTCAAAACATTTCTAGGTGATAAAATCATAGGTAGATTGTCTGTCAATTTTTTTGTAAAAAGTCACTTTATAAGCATATCTCGGTAGAATACCGGAAGACAGACACACCGGGTGATAGCCCGAGAAAAACACTGCACTTCAGTAGCAAATTTGATTCGATTTAGACACTAGTTCATGTCATGATTCTTCAAAAACTGGAGCTAACGAAATTCTGATTGTTGACAGTATACTTAGGTAGAGTAGTTTTTAACCCAAGGTAGAATGTAATGATAAATTATTTCGAAATAACGAAAATTTTATTTCGCAATACGATAAAAATAATGTTTTTGGTGGGAAAAAAAAATATTTCGTATTTTTAAAATTTACAGGGGGTAAGCATTTATCAAAAATAAATCAGAAATCAGACCCTTTTCTGACCGCCCTTCCATATGTTTTACAAAATATTTTCAAATGATGAAGACCCTTAAAAATACTCTGGAGGTTTTTCTTTAAAACGATATACGTAAATTAAAAAAAAATCAAGAATAGGGTTTTGATTTAATTTTTTCATAAACCCTAAATTCAATGTTTTTTAAAATTCAAATTACAAAACGTAGGTTAAGTTTATTATAAAAAACGAAACGACAACAACATGTTAAAATCTGTCTTCATTTTTTATAGATAATTTTATAATTATAAACTTCTATTTAACAATAACATAGGGGATTTTTAATTACTAGCAAATGCTGTTTTTTTCTTTCTGCTGTGATAAACCCTTGTTCTTTTAGGTATGGCGTGTTACAATTTGCAAGGCTTCGAATAACAATGACTGAGTCTGACTAACTTGAAAATTAACTAATTATCTATCTATATTCATTCAGCTTCCTCCCCTAACACCTGTCATAACCCCTACGCTCGTCGACGACTATTTCTCTGGAAGTAATCCGCATTTCCCTCCTAGCATTTAGTATAAAATTTACATTTAAACGGCGAATTGAGAAGATCCTACCTTTCGATGCGATGTCGCGTACTCTCTGCGGCTCTATAAAATGCTATCATGAAAATAATTTGACATTTATGTATATTCTAACAAAAGATTTACACTCAAAGCAGTACGGAGCGTAATAATTCTACACTCACAGTTCTAGATGCAGTTTGTTAGTTAGCTAGCTTGTTTTATTTTGTTAATTTGATTCTACGGGTAGGTATTTTGGATTAACATGAGACAGAACATGTTCGGTTTAAATAATTGGACTCCTCCATAGCCCAACTGATAAGGTGATGGTCATAGACCGCCAAATCAGATTCCAATTCCAACGCCTCCAGAGAATGTTAAGGTCGCAAGCGACGAATGAAAATCGACATGTTTTGCCTTCTGTCGGGAAAGGGTTTGATGTGTGTTTCTGGATCATAGAGCGGTAATGGGAATAATATCGACCGATACGCCGCCAAATTATAAATGTGTTGATGATGATGATGAAAGGTCATCTCATACCGTTTGATATGGGGGTCTGCTCCGATTAATAGCGTGACAGCCGATGTCAGGAACTGTTCAGGAAATGCGTGGGTGGCACGAGGTTTTAGATCGTGACATCCTACTCTGGATCGAAGATGATGATGATGATGATGATGTTGAAGTTCTTCAGCATGCCGATGACTTGAGTTCCATTAACTCCTAAAGCATCGAGCATAAACATTAAACCGAAGTTGATTAGACAATCGGCAATGTCAGGAGATTGGTGGGGCCGCTCTCTCCTCTGATCTGGCGATGTATGAATTTAATTAAGGAAAATTTTGATGTCACCGACCCTCGCCTTGGCAGTCTCTCATGTCCTCAATAGTCCCGTTCTCCGTCCAGCACGCCGCCTCCAACCAGTAGAAATAATGATTACGTTTTTTCCTAGGCACGTTACAGAAACATGCGCCAGCCTGCAGTCGCGATGGTCATCAGTGTTTGATTTGAATGAAAAATACGTCCTCTCGCATAACATACACAAGCGTAACTTGGGACCTTCCCCGATATGTTGTCACGGGCATATGCTCTACGATAGGCGTACCCCAAGCTCAAACTCAAATATCAGCTCAAAGAAGGAATGTCAAGCTCGGCTTCCAGGGTGCTGGGTCCAAGAATGAAAGGAACCAGGTCGTGAATATGGCTTCCCTTCCTTCTATTTCCCCTGCTGTGGATGATCCCTACTTCTAGTTTTGAGGGAGTTAAGAAAAGGTTTGCTGCTTATGTAGGTGGATATAACGCATTACGCTTAAAATATGAATACCTACCGACGGCTTCATTCAACCGACAATATGAAAGTTTTTGCTAAATCGAATATATCGAACGAAATATACCTAAACGTAAACCCAAAAGGTGAGTACCTATTCTATAATATATCGAACCAAGTTTATGTAAAGTCCTATGTAATAGATTTGTTGTGATACCTAAAATTTGGAATAAGGTATGGGAAATTTTTAGGAGTGGGAATTCAATTATGTCAGATTTTGTTAGTAAACAAAGGTGCCCATGCTACGCACCTTTTATAAACTGTTAAATTACCTAATGCCTTTGCCTAAAACCCTTCCCTAAATATAGTCCCCTAGCTACGTTTAAAAATATTATTGTGAGACTCGTAAATAATAATTATCACCTCAAAGGCGCTTTACACATTCATTTATACCTATATTCTACACCTATGTATTTTGTCACCCGTTATACCTAGTTTTCTCGTTCACCAACAAAGCACTTTTAAAGGATTTTAACATTGTTTTTGTGGTTTCAATATCCCGTCCTTTAAATGAAGTCCCTCGTCTAAGATTTATGGTCCGAAAGTGTCTTTTGTGCTTCAAATAGTATTTTAGTTCATTAAACCCCAAATTATTATTTTACAAACGGTATTGTCTCAAGAATCGTCGCCGGTCAACATCAGGCAGCTCCGGATCGACTTACGGAGGGAATGCCCCTTTTTTTACGATTACCGATAATTATCCGATAGCTTTTTAAATGTTACCGTTATAATTTTCCGATTAAATCATCCGACTTAGATGACATGGTTCCTTATTAAAGGCCCCATTAAAGTAGCTATAATAATAATAATAATATTTGAACGATCCACATGGCACCGTTTTTATGGAAAATCACCTCAAGGGCGCTATATAAACTATAATACATGTTTAAAATCTAGAAAACTACAAGCTAGACGAACAATTATAAACAATTAAAATACTCGGGGAGTAATGATGATTCTATTGTTTTAACCCTAGTTTGTACGAAATCCAAACATTAATGTTGTTAATAATTAATTCAATTTGTCAAACTTACCACTCTCATGCACACCAAAACATGACATGCACGAATCACAATCCAAAACCAGCATCCCTCGTGCACTAATTGATTAATCACTAATTAAAGCACTTATTATTTCGGTCTAACTTTCGCGTCGGTTTGTATTAAATTTTATCCTGTCCCTGATAAATGCCCCGAAAGTGCATTTTGTATTGATATTAAATTAACATTGACCGCCTCAATTTACAAATTATATTATTTAACTTCACAGATATGAACTCGCAAGCCGCAATCTCTGACTTCCTTATTCGCGTGGACTCTTTTTGTTTAATAAAGACGAACTATCCTTTGTTTAATTAAAATGAAATATCCCCGATTTAGAAGCACCGAGCTGGTCTCCTCGCGACTATCAGAACTCGACGATCTTAATTCTCAACCTTCACTGTCCTCAATCGCGTGGACTATTTTCCTTTAATTAAATGAATTATTCCCGTTTACGCGCACCAAATTATTATTCTACCGTTTATCAAAACTCGATGATTTTATCTCGACCGTGCGCCCTCAGGATCTTTCCCCGACCGTCTTCCAACCCGACTCTACCCCAACTGTCTCGTTCCAACCCCCCTGCCCTCTGACTCCCCAACCATCTCCTTGTGTGGTTTCAATAATTTATTAGTCACTTCTTAAAACCTCGAGTGATAAGCACATCTCCCAATATGCATATCTCAACGCTCAATAGTGTTCTGTCACATCACATCCCAAATTTCAAGAATTCAGTGCAATTTTCATGTTTGCTATTTTTTGTGTGTAACCTTAAATAACAAAATACAAACTAATTTTGTCTGCGCCGGAGTCATAAATTATCCCAATAACGCTTAAAAGAAGAGCTCAGTGGCGTACTTCAATCTAATACTCTTTCTCATTACTTGCGTTGACTCTATTGGTTATATAATAAAATTATATATTCATTGTCTGTACACGTTTTCGTTCTTTCTGCGTGCGTCATTATTTAACGAATTCTGAAATCTTATTTTGACAAATATGTTAAATATTTTAACCCTTCCTTCAACCTCTTCCTTCCTTCTTCAACCAAAGTGTTTTGGCACACGTGTTTACCCTAGTAATGGCCCGGTTCCATAAATCACCCTTAAGAGTTGGAAACAGAGAATCGTATTCTGAAACCATACCCTGTTACAAAATTAAATATATTTCTAAATCGATCTCTCAATTTTAAAAGAATTATTTCGTAGGCCCAAAGGCGAGATCATCACACTGCTTACGGTACAATTTTAAACTAAAAGCTTTTTTCAAATTATTTCAAAAGATGGCAGTAATGAAACGCGGTGAGAATCTAAGATATTATTATGGGAGGTCAAAAAATCATAAAATTCGTGTAACGTAATTTATGGATGGGCCCTTATGAGGTATTCACAATAAAAATAAAAAGCTACTTTATTTATTTTTGTTATGTAGACCTATCACTAGGTATTTATGGGGTCTACATGCATAACAATCTGAATTCTGAAATGTGGTCTTTCAACAGGGTCATTTAGGTACCTTACCGTGCACAAATCTTACCATTGCCACGTGGTGTGTTTGTCTTGTAAAAAAATGTTTTTTTTATGTATTTATAGTACCTACGTCAAATGCGTTGAGTACCAATACCAATACCATATTTACGGCATGTTTCAGAGTGGAAGATACCAGTATCGCCCTGGTGTAAGACCACCGAACAGAATTGAAACGTTACTTGAAATGGCTTTAGCCGTGTTTGGTGACGAGATCTGAATAGTCAGGTACTTCAGCCTCACAACATACCCCAATTTGGGGATGCCACAATCTCACTGGCTCCAGACGGGATCAGTTGGCACTCTTGTGCAGTATTCACATAAATGTTTTTTTTTAAATCTTCAAAACGGTCAAGGTATAATTTGGGAGGCGGGTATGGGAGGTGGGTAGGAAAGGAAGGGGAGGAGGTTCTGGAAAGATAAAGGTATGTGGGTTGGGTAGGAATCTAAGGGCAGTATGTCCAGGAGTTAGGACGTTTGAATCCATCCCTCCCGCTGCGGTTCAAGGCGATGTTCCAAGAGATTCCGGCTGGAGAGGATAAAAGGCCTCCTTCAACCATTCTCTCCTGATCTGGCCTGCCATGCAGCTGGTAGGCAGACGCATCCATCGCCAAGACCCGGACAAACTACACCCAGACAAACCATGAACCCGGGAACCTCTGCTTAATCACCAAACGTAGCGAACCACTTAGGGTGACTTATGGCATAAGTGTTGGTTATCCAATAAATGGTTCCCGGGGCAGCGGCACCCATACCCACCTCCCAAATTTATTGGATAACCAACAAGAGGTTCGCTACGTTTGGTGACTTTGCAGGGGTGCCCGGGTTCTTGGGGTAAAGTTTGTTTAAGTGACGGATGCTTTTGCCCACCTACTACGTGGCGGGCCGGATCGGGACAGAAAGGTTGAGGGAGACCTTTTGACCCATCGCCTTGCAGCGCAGTGGAAGGGATGGATTCACACGTTCGTCACACCTGACTCCCAGATTCCTACCCGCCCCACATACCTTTTTCCTTCCCAGTCTGACAGTCTTGACAAATCGTGCAGTCCTAGTCGTGACCAATTTTAAACAACAATTGTATTTAAAAAAAAAAAACGCGAATGCTTTATTTTATTGGCTCCATGATATCAACTGTTATCTTTGACAGTTGGTCCCCGACAGTTGATCCCCCGACAGTCAATCCCTCCAACAGTTGATCCCCTAAAATAAGTATGCCATATGTCTCGCCAAGTGATTCGCTACGTTTGGTGAATTATCAGGGGTACCCGAGTTTTTAGAATGAGGTTTGTCTAGGTGTTGGTGGTTGTAAGAGACGTTTCCGTCCCTCACACAGACTGTAAGATAGGGCGCCGGGTAGTCTATGTCAGCCGCTGTGTCTCGTGAAATAAAAGCCAAATTGCAATTAATTTCCGTCGAGAAATAGTTCCGGTTCGCAGAGAGATAAGGGTAGCTGTCGTGTCGGTACTGGAATGCGTTCGTTCCCGGGTCGCACCTCTATTTATACAAAATCCTACCTCAACCGAGTGAAGGATTCGGTGCGACCCTAGGCGTTCAAATGTGTAGGTCATAACCTCCGCCACGATTCGCGTGACGGGCGTTACCACCTCTGGAACTACCCTCTTTTCTGTGTTCTCTCTGCCGACCAAAACCATCTCTCTCAAGCATATTTATTATTGAAAAGAACATAAATACAAAAATATTCGTGGGTCCCCTGGCCCTACAATGTTCCGGGAATTTCAACATATGCAACTTATAACTAGATTTACAATATATCTTATTAACTAATTATGCAAAGTGGAGTTCGGCCTATCTTTCGTTATCATTTATTAGTCCAAATAATAGGCCGAACTCCTGTAATTCAAACATAAACATTACATTTAACAATATCAAAGCATTTAACAATATCATAGCCACACATATCCGACCAAACGATAATCTGCGTTCGGATTGGTCGGCTGTGAGGTAGTATCGGGGAGTAGCGGGAAGCGGAGGGGGGAACGGTACGGCAGTCTAGCGTATATAGCAAGGCCCCCCCCCGCTCCCACTACCATACAACTAATGCGGGCTTGACGAGGAAGGGTGCCCGCTGAGCGACAGGAAATTAGAAAACGAGGAAGTTTAGCAAACACTCCTCGTCTTCTAATTCCCCAATAACACGTCCGTTACAGTGGTGATTGCGTTTCCTCACCTATATTTGCATGTGTGTGTGAGTGTGTGTGTGAATCAACGATGACAACGTCTGCGGTTGAATATAAACATAACAAATGATACCACCAACGATAACTAAAACACATTTTTAATGGTTCCCGGGGCAGCGGCACCCACACCCGTTTCCCAAATTTATTGGATAACCAACAATAAGAGGTAATCTAAACGAAATTATTTAAAAATAATATATTGTGGAATAACACAAATTAATCAGATAAAATGTAGATAGATCACGCCGGAATTTGAACATGTGACTTCCGGATTCGTAGCCAAGGATCGTAACAAGATTAGAAATAACTTCAACCACCAAGGTTTGGAATATCGGTACGCTTTCAAATGTTCTAGGTAGTAGGAATGTATTATTATTATTTCGACCCTTAGTCGAAAGACTGCCATGTGGTTATAGATATATACAATGCGGGTCTCAATGGATACATCAAATGTTTTTATGGTCCGTTTTTATTTTTAGTAATCGGCTAGTAGAAGTGTTGACTGGCGAGAGGTTCAAATCCCAGAGCAGCATCCAATATATTATAAAGGAGAAAGTCTGTCGGTTAAGTCGGGTGGTGTGGAATCGATTTGTATGCAAATCTACAGTTTTATGCCGAGGTTGATGAAATTTTGCACGTGTATATCAATTAATAATAATTAAAAAATATATTTATTTTATTCCAATATAATATTATTACGCGAACCTTACATGTGTATATTTTCGTGATTTAAATTAAACACTTCTTGTTTATGTTTTCTTCTACTTTTATTTCAATAAATAAATAATATACATATGTGGCTAGGAATCTGGGGGCAGTGTGCCACATACCCCAATTACCAAACACACAACATACCAAAATATATAGGTAACGATTATAATGACTTCAGGCACTGAGACTTCATGTAGTTTTTTCTCAAAACCATAGCACCCTTGGCCGGCTAGCCGCCCGAATTATTTGATGCGACCAGATGCGACATGTTGAATAATAAAATAAATAATATTTATTTTTCTAGTGGCAACTACACCCAGACAAACCATGAACCCGGGCACCTCTGCTTATCCAATAAATGGTTCCCGGGGCAGCAGAACCCATACCCGCCTCCCAAATTTATTTGATAACCAACAAGAGGTTCGCTACGTTTGGTGACTTTGCAGGGGTGCCCGGGTTCTTAAAATGAGGTTTGTCTAGGTGTTGGTGGTGATTACGTTTCCTCACCTATATTTGCATGTGTCTGTGCGTGTTTGTGTGTGAATCAATGTTGACAACGGCTGCGGTTGAATATTTGGATATAAACATAACAAATGATACCACCAACGATAATTTATTTTATTTTTATTTATTAACAGAAACAAACAGTACATTATTTACATTGGTGAAAAAAGTTTACAGTTAATAAGTATATTTCAAGTTAGGTACCTATGATATGTTTCATTGAAGTATCTTGTTTATATTAAATTTTTACCGGGTGATGTGCGTTGTGGGAGGGTGTGATAGGGTGAGGGAGGGTCTGTGTGTGTGTGTGTGTGTATGTATGTGTGTAAGTATGCGCATTAAACTATATGATTGTCATGATGCTCTTTTTAAATTTGGGCAGTGAATCGGAGAAAATGTCGATGTTATAATTTAGATTAATATTATTGAATACATGAAGAGCACGATTGATTGGCGAATTAGTTGCTGCATTAGTCTTGTAATTAAGCATGTGGAATAGTTCTGTATGGCGTGTACGTCTTAATGGTATGTTAAAATTAATTAGGGAAAGTAGTTCGGTACAATCGATGTTATTATTTAAAATTTTGTGTAAAAATGTCAAATCAGCAATTACTCGTCTTTGTTGTAAAGTTTGAAATGTGCGTTCATAATTATTGTTGAATTTGAATTTAAGATATTTTATAAATTTGTTTTGAATATGTTCGATGCTATCTATGTATAATTTGTACTGCGGGTTCCAAATTGGCGAGGCATATTCAAGTATACTTCTGACTAATGCAAAATATAACATAACTACTGTGCGCGGGTTACTGAACACTTTACTTATACGAAGAACAAAACCAAGCATTTTATAAGACCTGTGAACGATTGAGTCGATGTGAATATTAAAAATAAGTTTGCTATCAAGGTAAACACCAAGGTCTTTACATTCCGTTTTAGAGATGACAGGTTCATTGTTGAGTGAATAAGAGTAATTAATTACATTTTTATTTCTGGTGAATGTCATAGTATGACATTTGGAAACATTAATATCTAAACAGTTAACTTTACAATACTTGCAAAGCCTATCTAGGTCACTTTGTAACGCTTCACAGTCAGAGAGAGAATGCACAACTTTAAATATTTTCATGTCATCAGCGTAAAGCACATATTCGGAATTTTGAAAGCATGATCCAATGTCGTTTATATAAATGTTGAAGAATAGCGGACCTAGGTGGGAACCTTGCGGGACACCAGATATTACCTCTATAGACTTTGAGTAAACACCGTTTATTAATATAACCTGATTGCGATTACTAATGTAGGACTTAATCAAAAAAATTAAAACACATTTTTATAAATAATAAAATTTATTACATAGCATAATACAATTTATTCTTAGGTTAATTTATTTTTAAATTTTAGACACTGTTAGTTTATCGGTATGATTAATCTGTGAACCGTTATTCATATTTGCTTTATTTTAGGGAAATCAATAGTTACATTATACATTTAAAATGAAAAATATTCACAAAAAGCAACAACACATAAGTACATATAGTTACTCATCAAAACCGTAATAAATGAATGGTCATTATTACATACGTTTTAAAAAGTAGCAGAAACCTACTTTGTGATGAAACATTATAATCTACACATAAAAATTTAAGATGACAAAGGTAAAAGCAGCAACAAAAGTACTGATTATATTATTATTAGTGTGGCTAAGGCTTTAAAATGTGTAAAACTACACCATTAAATAATAGAAATCTCAGACAAAAGTCATTTCTCCCAACTCCAAAACATAAAAAAGAAACAATGGGGCAGTTCAATTATAAATATGTTGCAGTAAAAAATTTTAATACATTACCGAAAAGTATTAGAAATATAAAAAACATTCTGAAATATTAAAAAAAAAAAAACATTCTGAAAATGTTAATTGAATACTAATTGAGTACTAGTTAGTTAGAATCAAGAAAAGGGACCCTAGCTAGTTAGAGGATTACGAAAGTCTCCGTAAAATAAAATTTAAAAAAAGCATCTTGCAATAAATCTTACTGTGTATTAAAGTACCTAAGAGTTTTAATAACATCAAATAACAACTGGAGATTCAGGGCCCAGTATTTGGAATATTATCTCAGCAGGTTTTTAAAGGATAATCCGCTGAAATACAATACATTACAGTATATTTCCAAAATAATAACAACATACTGTTAGCAATAATAAAACGCTAAGTTAATATTTATGATGAAATATATTGTCTCCACGTTAATTGACAAAAACAACATTCAAGAATCAGCAAGATTATGTTCCGCAATCCGCCATTTGTAAATCCAGCCGTTGGCTGTCCGCGTTGTAGGTAGTTCTCTTTTACCGACCGCCATAGCTGGTGTAGTTTCTTTGTTGGCCGCCAGAGGCGATAGCAGTACCTCTGGCGGCAGATGAGCGGCAATATTTAAATATGCTGCTAACACGGCCATACTGACCACTGCTTTGACCTCAAAGCAGGAAGCTAAAAGAAAAGAAAATATTAAAGGGATTGAAATTTTTTTCAACCCCACAATGGTAATGACAAACAGATTACCCTGCTCGCCCTTCCTGACCATTGCAGAAATTTGTTCATTTGGTCAATTCCTCATATTTTCATATGCGACCATCACTCTGTGAGTGCTGCCATTGGGTCTGGTACCCACCACGTCAAAACGATCTTTCGGCAAGACTTCTACCACCTTATAAGGCAAGCTCCGAAACCGACCTTTCAACTTTTGTACACGTCAAAACGATCGTTCGGCAAGACTTCTACCACCTTATAAGGCAAACTCCGAAACCGACCTTTCAACTTTCTGTACCCCGGATTTCCCCCAGAAATCCGTATTAAAACTGTATCGCCAACGCGATACGAAGGTTTAATTAACCGTTTTGCATTGAATTGTTTCATCTGCCGCCTTTGATCTGCATCAAAAAGCATGAATCGGTTCGAGTTGAACCGTTTCATCTACCGTTTTTGATATTTATCAAAAGAACCCTTGTCTCAGCACGCAAGACCATAAGGTCCTGCTACTCACCAACCTGTGAGTTTATGAATCGGTTCGAGATTAACCGTTTCATCTGCCGCCTTTGATATTCATCAAAACAACCCGTGCCTCAGCACGTAAGACCATAAGGTTCTGCTACTCACCAACCTGTGAGTTTAAGAATCGGTTCGAGATGAACCGTTTCATTTGCCGCTTTTAATATTCATCAAAAGCACCCGTGTTTCAGCACGTACGACCATAAGGTCCTGCCACTCACCAACCTGTGAGTTTATGAATCGGTTGGAGATGAACCGTTTCATCTGCCGCTTTTGATATTCATCAAAAGCACCCGTGTTTCAGCACGTAAGACCATAAGGTCCTGCCACTCACCAACCTGTGAGTTTATGAATCGGTTCGAGATGAACCGTTCCATCTGCCGCTTTTGATATTCATCAAAAGCACCCGTGTCTCAGCACGTAAGTTTATGAATCGGTTCGAGATGAACCGTTCCATCTGCCGATTTTGATATTCATCAAAAGCACCCGTGTCTCAGCACGTATGACCATAAGGTCCTGCCACTCACCAACCTGTGAGTTTATGAATCGGTTCGAGATGAACCGTTCCATCTGCCGCTTTTGATATTCATCAAAAGCACCCGCGTCTCAGCACGTATGACCACAAGGTCCTGCCACTCACCAACCTGTGAGTTTATGAATCGGTTCGAGATGAACCGTTTCATCTGCCGCTTTTGATATTCATCAAAAGCACCCGTGTCTCAGCACGTATGACCATAAGGTCCTGCCACTCATCAACCTGTGAGTTTATGAATCGGTTCGAGATGAACCGTTTCATCTGCCGCTTTTGATATTCATCAAAAGCACCCGTGGCACCCCAAAAAGGTACGCCATCGCCAAAATTGTCATGATGACAGCTTTCATGCTTGTTTCTGCTTTTGCCTCTAATCGGCAGTTTTTTTCATTAAGCCTTCCTAGAGAGCAATAACACGCAGCATTCCGTTCACGCTCTTCACGAAAGATCATAGTAAATTGATCTACCTGCTCAACGCAACAGCAAAAGACATCTCCATTTTCTAAAACCCCTGGCTCACATATCACATCGCCCAGTATCTCATTTTCCAACCAACATTTAAAATAGTTTTTCACATATTTTGTGATAACATTCCTCTTCCATGGAAACCAGTATTTGTCCCGGACGGCAGCCAGTGTTTGATAAACACCTCGATGTCCAATCTCATCATGACGAATCCAAAGGACGCCACACCTGACATTTCTAGGTGTTCACCATTTCGAATATCTTCGAACCATTCAACATTGAATCATTTTGATTATCTCCGAATCCTTTCAAACCACTTTGAATCATTTTGATTATCTCCAAATCATTTCAAACCACTATGAATCATTTCGATTAACTACAAACCATTTCAAATAACTTCGAACCATAATACTAGGTTTTGACATAGATAGTCGGCATAATTGTAATTCAACATGATTACAACTTCTTTTCGCCACACATAAACGGGCTTTAATTTTCGCAAACATATTTCCTTTTAGTTATTGCAATAAGGCATCTGCGATGTCCATACTCAAAAGCAAATCACCATATTGATCCCTTTTTGTCAGCTAGACGGCTACCAAGATCAGACTGTCATCGCCGCGTAAACTTTCAGCATCGTAATTTTGAAACATTTTGAGTTTCCGAACATTTCACCAATTTCCATCAAGAGATCATATCCATCTGCTATCTTCTGGACCTGAAGTCAGCTTCTCTGATTCACCATGTATTTCAGTTTATGCACTCAGCATAATGCTAGCGACTTTATTTGACAGCCGTTGTTGGCATTTTGGACAAATGTCTTCGATCATCAAATTAGGCTCACGATGATAAACACGAAAGGGAAAGGTCTTTTTGACAAACCCATTGAACCACAAATGAGTTTTCAAGCACCAAATTAAAATTTTCAATGCGTCCTTTCGGCGGAAACACGATCCACGCATTCCTCCGATATCGGGCATCAATGCATCTGTCATCACTGTAATTACGCGGCATTTTTACGTAAATTCACAACAGAAGTCCAAACATTTCACATATATTCAGAAGTCCGATACACAGATTGTCACTAAATTACCGGCATCAAAACGTAAACAAACTCGAGAGACGCCGTGATGGCCGCCGTTTGCATACAAAACACGAGTTTTTGTCAGGTGAACGAATCAAAAGCCAATGGACACTTGCTTTTACGAATCCCACTTCTGATAGCAATAATAAAACGCTAAGTTAATATTTATGATGAAATATATTGTCTCCACGTTAATTGACAATAACAACATTCAAGAATCAGCAAGATTATGTTCCTCAATCCGCCATTTGTAAATCCAGCCGTTGGCTGTCCGCATTAATATACTGTTAGCAATAATTTTTTTTTTATTTTTTTATTTAATTATTTTCATATTACATTAGGTTATAATAATGACGTATTGCCCATCTCACTAGGTGTGAAACACCTGTGTTGAGATGGCAATTTACAGAGTGGTTATAATCTATGATTTTGTTTTATTAATATTATGAACATGACAGGTTGATATAAAATCTTTTTTTCTAAGTAATATACAATTCAAGTATGTTATATGAACATTGCAGTAGGTACATGGTTACATATTTACACACAGTAGGCATAAAGGTAAGAATGTTATTAAATACTCCTGATAGATATGTTTATTTGAGGTGATCAATGATTCTACTTTTAAATGCACTTTTGCTTTGAGTGTTTCTTATTTCAGTAGGTAGAGAATTGAATAGCTTTGTTGCATTATATTTAAAAGTTCTTTGTCCATAAGAGGTTTGACAAACTGGGATGTTAAAAGATTTTACATTTGACTCTCTTAGGGCTCTAGTGTTTATTCGTTCCTCAAACATGTGTGTATTTTTAAATTGGTGAAGCAGAATATTTTTTGAATACAGTTTTTGCAGGTTAGGAACATTTAGTGTCTTAAAAATAAAATCAGTGCTCGTTCTCAACGGGACTTTAAGAATAACCTTCAAAATTAGTTTTTGAATCTTTACTAAAGGCTCCAGGCAAGTATTTGTGGCACTTCCCCAGCTAATAATACCATATTCAAGTGATGATTGTATGAGAGCACAGTAAACTTGTTTCAGTTGTTTTATATTTAATATATCTCTAACATTTTTAAAGAAATAGACGAATTTCCTCAGTTTTGTCGTTAAGTTTGTAACATGTGCGTTCCATTTAAGAAGATCATCTATTTGAATACCAAGATATTTAATACTGTCAACTCTACTTATAGAAGGACAGGTACATGGAGTTAATGAGGGGTTACAGCTGTGAAGTTTAAGGCTTTTTTGTGAAGGCAAGAGCTTATTTGATATTCGAAATGTTAGAAATTTGGTTTTGTCTGTATTCAGGGTTAATATGTGAGCATTAAGCCAATTTTTAACAATACGAAAGCTATTTTCTGCCATTTTAAAGACTTCATCCCAAGATTTGGCATAAAATAGCAAAACCGTATCATCGGCAAAAGTTGTGATTTGTCCACAAATTTGTAAGTTACATAGATCATTAATATATACTAAGAATAATAAGGGTCCTAGGATGCTACCTTGTGGAACTCCACAAACTGTTTTTTGGGAACTACTACAGGTACTGCTTATTTTAACACATTGCGTTCGATCAGTTAGATAACTATGAAGTAATTGAAGAACTGTATCTGATATTCCTACCCTCTTAAGTTTATCTAAAAGTATTTTGTGGTTCACAGTATCAAACGCCTTTGCAAGATCAAGGAAAATTGCTATACATTTATTTCCTTTGTCAACATTACTTGTTATGAAGTTTGTAACGTTAGCGATGGCGTCTGAGGTTGATAAGTTTTGGCGGAAACCAAACTGATTTGCTGATAATATTTTACTAGAGTCAAGGTAAGTAGTTAATTGATTTCTCAGTATTCCTTCAACAATTTTGGAGAGTGCACTTAGAACACAAATTGGTCTGTAATTGGTAATTTCAGATTTGTTCCCACCTTTAAAAATTGGAGAGATAATACCTTGTTTTAATACATTTGGGAAGCAACCTAGAGTGAAGCTCTTATTAATTAGGAATTTGAGGGGAACGGCTATATGAGATTTCAGTGATTTTAGTAGTTTACTTGGTATTTTGTCATGTCCAGGTGAAGTCCTCTCTTTCAGTGAGTCGATTTCTTTGATGATATCCTCCATCGATACATCTTTTAGAGTAAATTTTGCGTAAGTTTCTTCTCGGAAATTATCATCTGGTGGTGGAGTTTTAGTATTGCAGTTGATGTTTTCTTTTATTTTACTGGCCAAATTTGATCCAACGTTTGTAAAAAAAGTATTTGCATGATCGGCAATAGTCTTCGGGTCCAAGTTAAAATTCACATTCTGACCATCAATTGTAAGTTCCTCAATTTGATCTCTGAATTGCCTTGCATGTGTTATCTCTTTAAGAATTTGCCAAATCTTTCTGGAGTCATTATTACATTCAATAATTTTTCTTGAATAATATTTATTCTTTACGTCTTTAATTAGTTTTGTACACATATTTCTGTATTTTTTGTAATATGTAGTAAGTAAGTAATTATTTGGATCTTTCCTTATTTGTTTGTGAATATTATCTCTTTTCCTGATGCATTTTAATAATCCAGGTGTAATCCAAGGTTTAGTGATTGAATTTTTTTTACTTGGTACCTCTTTCTGTTTGGTGTGTAGTTTTATTTGTTTTTGAATAAAATTGGTAAAATAATTCCATGCCTTATCATTATCAGTAATTGAGTACAAATTTTCCCATTTTTCGTTTTTTATGTTGAAAATAATTGTATCCCAGTCGATTTTATTTTTCACAATAGATATATTTACGGAATCATCTTTACTTTTATTTTCATTTCCAACTTCCAATATTGTAGAGTAGTGGTCTGTTACTGTGGATTCATATATTATTGTGTTGATAGGTTTTTTCGTTTTGCCTATTATATGGTCAATAATAATAAAACGCTAATTTAATATTTATGATGAAATATATTGTCTCCACGTTAATTGACAATAACAACATTCAAGAATCAGCAAGATTATATTCCGTGTTCCGCCATTTGTAAATCCAGCCGTTGGCTGTCCGTGTTGTAGGTAGATCTTCTCCATTGCCGCCAGCCTGGAAGCGTCCCTTCTTTACCGGCCGCAATAGCTGGTGTAGTTTCCTTGTTGGCCGCCAGAGGCGATAGCAGTACCTCTGGCGGCAGATGAGCGGCAATATTTAAATATGCTGCTAACACGGCCATACTGACCACTGCTTTGACCTCAAAGCAGGAAGCTAAAAGAAGAAAAAAAAATATATTAGAGGGATTGAAATTTTTTTCAACCCCACAATGGTAATGACAAACAGATTACCCTGCTCGCCCTTCCTGACCATTGCAGAAATTTGTTCATTTGGTCAATTCCTCATATTTTCATATGCGACCATCACTCTGTGAGTGCTGCCATTGGGTCTGGTACCCACCACGTCAAAACGATCGTTCGGCAAGACTTCTACCACCTTATAAGGCAAGCTCCGAAACCGACCATTCAACTTTTGTACACGTCAAAACGATCGTTCGGCAAGACTTCTACCACCTTATAAGGCAAACTCCGAAACCGACCTTTCAACTTTCTGTACCCCGGATTTCCCCCAGAAATCCGTATCAAAACTGTATCACCAACGCGATACGTAGGTTTGATTAACCGTTTCGCATTGAATCGTTTCATCTGCCGCCTTTCAAAAAGCATGAATCGGTTTGAGTTGAACCGTTTCATCTGCCGCCTTTGATATTTATCAAAAGAACCCTTGTCTCAGCACATAAGACCACAAGGTCCTGCTACTCACCAACCTGTGAGTTTATGAATCGGTTCGAGATGAACCGTTTCATCTGCCGCCTTTGATATTCATCAAAAGAACCCATGCCTCAGCACGTAAGACCATAAGGTCCTGCTACTCACCAACCTGTGAGTTTATGAATCGGTTCGAGATGAACCGTTTCATTGGCCGCTTTTGATATTCATCAAAAGCACCCGTGTTTCAGCACGTACGACCATAAGGTCCTGCCACTCACCAACCTGTGAGTTTATGAATCGGTTCGAGATGAACCGTTCCATCTGCCGCTTTTGATATTCATCAAAAGCACCCGTGTCTCAGCACGTATGACCATAAGGTCCTGCCACTCACCAACCTGTGAGTTTATGAATCGGTTCGAGATGAACCGTTTCATCTGCCGCTTTTGATATTCATCAAAAGCACCCGTGTTTCAGCACGTAAGACCATAAGGTCCTGCCACTCACCAACCTGTGAGTTTATGAATCGGTTCGAGATGAACCATTCCATCTGCCGCTTTTGATATTCATCAAAAGCACCCGTGGCACCCCAAAAAGGTACGCCATCGCCAAAATTATCATGATGACAACTTTCATGCTTGTTTCTGCCTCTGCCTCTTATCGGCAGTTTTTTTCATGAAGCCATCCTGGAGAGCAATAACATGCAGCATTCCGTTCACGCTCTTCACGAAAGATCATAGTAAATTGATCTACCTGCTCAACGCAACAGCAAAAGACATCTCCATTTTCTAAAAACCCCGGGCTCACATATCACATCGCCCAGTATCTCATTTTCCAACCAACATTTAAAATAGTTTTTCACATATTTTGTGATAACATTCCTCTTCCATGGAAACCAGTATTTGTCCCGGACGGCAGCCAGAGTTTTATTAACACCTCGATGTCCAATCTCATCATGAAGAATCCAAAGAACGCCACACTTGACATTTCTAGGTGTTCACCATTTATCTTCGAACCATTCAACATCGAATCATTTTGATTATCTCCGAATCATTTCAAACCACTTTGAATCATTTCGATTAACTCCAAACCATTTCAAATAACTTCGAACCATAATACTAGGTTTTGACATAGATAGTCGGCATAATTGTAATTCAACATGATTACAACTTCTTTTCGCCACACATAAACGGGCTTTAATTTTCGCAAACATATTTCCTTTTAGTTATTGCAATAAGGCATCTGCGATGTCCATACAAAGCAAATCACCATATTGATCCCTTTTTGTCAGCTAGACGGCTACCAAGATCAGACTGTCATCGCCGCGTAAACTTTCAGCATCGTAATTTTGAAACATTTTGAGGTTCCGAACATTTCACCAATTTCCATCAAGAGATCATATCCATCTGCTATCTTCTGGACGTGAAGTCAGCTTCTCTGATTCACCATGTATTTCAGTTTATGCGCTCAGCATAATGCTAGCGACTTTATTTGACAGCCGTTGTTGGCATTTTGGACAAATGTCTTCGATCATCAAATTAGGCTCACGATGATAAACACGAAAGGGAAAAGTCTTTTTGACAAACCCATTGAACCACAAATGAGTTTTCAAGCACCAAATTAAAATTTTCAATGCGTCCTTTCGGCGGAAACACGATCCACGCATTCCTCCGATATCGGGCATCAATGCATCTGTCATCACTGTAATTACGCGGCATTTTTACGTAAATTCACAACAGAAGTCCAAACATTTCACATATTTTCAGAAGTCCGATACACAGATTGTCATTAAAAATCACCGGCATCAAACAACAAACGCAGTAAACAAACTCGAGAGACGCTATGATGGCCGCCGTTTGTATAAAAAACACGAGTTTTTGTCAGGTGAGGTGAACGAAACAAAAGCCAATTGACACTTGCTTTTACGAATCCCAATTCTGATGTTAGCAATAATAAAACGCTAATTTAATATTTATGATGAAATATATTGTCTCCACGTTAATTGACAATAACAACATTCAAGAATCAGCAAGATTATATTCCGTGTTCCGCCATTTGTAAATCCAGCCGTTGGCTGTCCGTGTTGTACATAAATAAACCAGTGTGTTGTAGGTAGATCTTCTCCATTGCCGCCAGCCTGGAAGCGTCCCTTCTTTACCGGCCGCAATAGCTGGTGTAGTTTCTTTGTTGGCCGCCAGAGGCGATAGCAGTACCTCTGGCGGCAGATGAGCGGCAATATTTAAATATGCTGCTAACAATACATGATTTATTTATTTAAATATACTTATTGATTGATAAATTGGTACAAACAATTACAAAAATCTAATCAGACAAAATATACAATTATGTCATACTAGCAGACCCGGCCACACGTTGTTGTGGCTAACGAAACACAACGCCATTACCCAACCTTTATAAAATCCACACCACCCGCTTGCCAGCTGCCCGCTGCCCGCTGCCTGAATTGAATATTTCAACTTATCAGCTTTTCTCTACTATAATAAATATGTATTATACATATAAACCTTACTCTTAAAACGATCTATCTATTGGTGAAATTCGCATGAAAATCCGTTGCGTAGTTTAAAAGATCTAAGCGCACCAACATTTTGAGCGACTTCATTTTATACATGTAATGATTAATAATAGAAACGTTATAGATAGTATTAAAAAGCAATGTTATATATAGTATTGAAATCTATATCTTAATATTTAGTAGTAGTCTATATCATGATTGATCATAATCTCAGATGGATACATCAAATAATGGAAACAATAAGCAACAAGCGGTTGATTTTGTCCACCTACTACGTGGCGGGCCGGATCGGGACAGAAAGGTTTACCCATCGCCCTGCAGCGCAGTGGAAGGGATGGATTCCCACGTTCATCACACCTGACCCCCAGATTCCTTCCCGCCCCACATACCTTTGACCTCCCCATAACTTCCCCTTTCCCTAAAAAGACCCTCTGCACGGTATCCTCAAGGATTACATAGGCCCTAAGGGTTTTTTTTTCTCAGGGCCTCCTGTGCGGAGATAATTTAAAGAAAGGTCCCACGTTTACGGTATATTACCCTCGGTCGGAATTTTGCCATGTGTAGACATGCGGGTCTCGATGGAACCATAAAATGTTTTTATGCTCCTTTTTCCGTGTTTTTTAGCGACATCTTTTGAAAACAACCCAAACTTTTTGAAACCAAAAATATTGCAAATTTATCGAAAGGACAATAACGTCCGCTAGAGGATGTAGTTTTGTGTGAAAAATAGTACCGATTATAATCCAACTTAGGAGACGAGCGGATTTTGTATGAATTGGCTGCCTGAAACGGCAGGATTTTCGTAAATTACGTTTTACGCTCGCTCCAGGTATGGAATATTATTTAGCTGTACCTGAAGGTTTCACAATATTTTATTTTATTTTAATGTATTCCTAATTGTTGTAAGATTAGTTTTGTATACTCAATATTTTATTTTTACTAGGTTAATATGTTGTAGATGTAATGTACATTTAAAAAATTACCTTCAAATGACCGAATCCCCGAATGGAACACTCACAGATTGTTTTTTTTATTAACATGTCGTAAAAGAACTTTTTTTCACATGAAGAATGTACTTTTGGCAATAAAGTTATTAAATTTTATAGTGAGTTTTATATACACAGTAATTATGATAATTATTTTAGTACAAGACAGAAAAATATTCGGTTGTCGCGCACACACTAACGCATAGATTCTCAACCTTTTTTTTGCCCACCGCCCCCTTTGAAAATATTTTTTTTTCTGGCGCCCCCCAACTGCTTTTACATACCATCTTTGGGGGGGGGGGGGTAGAGGGCGATGGGTTATGGCTCTTATCCTATTTCTGAGAAGAAAATTGTTAATTAAAACGCGCACTTAATTATATAGAGAAGAATTTTTATTAACATAGAAAAGGTATTGAATTTATAACTTATTTAATGAGATGGTTGAATTTGACGCGTTTTAAGAAGTTTATATTAGGCTCGATTTTATTTAAAAACAAACGTAAGTCGCCGCGTTCAGTAATATGGAGCCTATTTCTCTTTTTGGTTACCAACGTTGCTACAGCACTAAATCCACGTTCAGCTAAATAGGACGATGGGAATGCTATTAAAAATCGTTGAACTATCGACCATAATCCTGGGTACAGTTGCGAAATCGGCATCTGCAGCCAAAACTCTTGGTAGCCATTCTTAAATTTAATTTTCAAATCCTCATTTGTCGTCAGTTCTATTAGTTCTTCTTCTAACTGGGATGATCCTGCTGTTTTGACATTTGAAAAAGGATCCAAAACCCAAGCTGGTATGTCCATGTTTAAAATATCCTGGAATCGTTCCTTGAAATCACTGTGGAGGTTTTCCAAGTGTTGACTGTAAACAAGCAAGTCGTCGTTCTTGAATGATACTGCTGATAAGTTTGGGAAGTTATTAAATTCCCGTCTGCCGATATTTCTTTTGTATAATAGCAGTTTGGATAAAAAAGCTGCAACACAATTTTTTGTCTTAATCAAATTTAAGTCGTCCCCTTGAAGTTGAAGATTGACATCATTAAACAATTTATACAGGTCTGTCAAGTACGCAATATCGTTCTTCGATGAGGTGAGGTTGTCGCGCAATTCTGTGTCTTTGTTTCATAGGAACTCTAACAGACTCAAACAGATTGTAAAATCGAGTCAAACATGAACCTTTTGACAGCCAGCGCACCTCTGTGTGAAGCAGCAATCGGTTGAAATCTTCATCATTGGCAATGCAAAGCTGTCCAAATAATCTGTCATTCAATGAGTTACTTCTGATTTTATTAACTGCTCTGATAACATATTGCAGTGATATATGGGGGTGTTCACTCAGATTTTTCGCAACCAAATGCTGGCGATGAATTACGCAATGCACAGCAAGCAAGTCAGGAACTTTATTTTTTAAGCACGCTATGAAGTCTTTGTGACGCCCTGTCATAGCTGGGGCGCCATCCGTAGCAGCTGACAAAATATTATTTAAAAGAATTTTCTTTTCGTCACAAAACTTTTCCAGTGTATTAAATATGGTTTCTCCTTTTGTACCTGTTTCCAAATTTGTAACAAACAATAATTCTTGACATATTTTCTCATCTTTGATGAATCTCACGTATGACAATAACAATGCTTCATTGGTAAGTAAAGTGGACTAATCCAGCTGAATTGAAAATCGACAAGACTGTAGATGATTGCACAATGATTCTTCAATGTTTTCAGCCATTTCATCAATTGAACTATTGCTCAAAGGAATTTTTCGGATAATATCTGCAGCTGGTTTATGGATCACAGTGGTTATTACTTCTTTTACTGCTGGTAAAATTAAATCTTCCTCAATAGTATGTGGTTTGCCTGTTTTAGCAATCAACAATGAGATATTGTACGAAGCTCGAAGTCCATCATCGTCTTGCTTAGAAGCTGTCGAAAATTGTTTTGATATATTTGGCTGAATTTCGTACTTCTTTTTCATGTCTTGAAAATAGGTCACATATTTGTCTTTCTTATCCGGGTGGATTTTATTTAAATGATCTTGAAGCCTAGAAGGCTTCATCACTTCATTTGAAAATGTTTTTCGACAAATAAGGCACATTGGCGATGATGGATTTGTAGGATTTTCGATAAATCCGTATTTAATATAATCCACACCATATTGCCGTATGAGAATATAGGGTAATATATACAGGTAATCCCGTTTTATGAGATATTTCACGTGAAATCGGAAGATTTATTTTAAAAAAAATTTTATTCTAATCAACAAATTAAAATTTTCATTCATTAAATTTAATGTAGATCTGAATGTAACGGAATCTATCAGTTCAATTTTCATTCACTTCCTGAACTCTCGAATGAATTTTCACAAACGTGATAAAAATTATCAAAATACACACAATAACAAAAATTACCCATTAAAGTTTACTTTCCTTTATTAGTATGTGATTAGCGTGTTTTGTTTGTCTTTTTTAAACCATATTTTTTTACTTGCCAACGCCCCCTTGTGCCATCTCAACACCCCCCAATTGTCTCTGGATCTTCTACCGCCCTCCTGAAGGTCTCAAACGCCCCCAAGTACACTTGTCTGCATTAGAAAGGGTGACCACAAGATTGTTCGGCGCGACGGACACTTTTAATAATTAAAACTTTTCTACAGTGTGATATATACGAAAAAATGTAGTGGGGCACAAGGCAACTTGGCAACAGTAACACCAATAACGTGTTTGGACTCGACGTTTAGGATTTAGCGATGAATGTTTGCACACGTGACACTCCCGATAAATTGACTTTCTCTTTGAATTGGAAGATGGTGGAACATCCGAAGGAAAATGTCTGGCAGTTAGCCTCAGTGGATAATCGCCAACTCGATTTAAGGCCCGGTAATCTCTATCAGAAATTGCGAATTGGTTCTTCCCTACAACTAATACTTTGAAAAATGTCCTGCAGAGGTACCATTGTCATATCAAAATAAATAAAGAAATTAAATATGCCTCATTAGAGACATCTGTGAAAAATGACAGCAAACTAAATATGAGTTGGTATATCGTGGTTGTGTTCTCCGGGCGGTCTTCAAGTTCAACGAAGATTCACAAACTGTGGAATGAATTAAATATTTTATAATAAAATTTAACTTAATATATATTTAAAAAAAAAAATCTAAATGAATGAAAGTTTTTCTCATTCGCATTTTTTACTCCAAATAATGTCAGGAATCACTTGTTGAAGTAAGTCAAGTACACGTCCCTTAACACCCTGTACCTGTATACACTCATACACGTCCCTTACACCCTGTACCTGTATACACTCATACACGTCCCTTAACACCCTGTACCTGTATACACTCATACACGTCCCTTAACACCCTGTACCTGTATACACTCATACACGTCCCTTAACACCCTGTACCTGTATACACTCATACACGTCCCTTAACACCCTGTACCTGTATACACTCATACACGTCCCTTAACACCCTGTACCTGTATACACTCATACATTTTTGATGCTTATCATATTTTATTTGTATAACGAAGATAATTTATACATTAAAAAAAAACGAAAATTCGAAAAAAGTTGCTTGTCTTTTTTACTTCTACCATCATGTAGAATCATCTCATAAAGTTTCTGCACTTTACTCTCGGACATCCTGTTCATTATTCTAATATGAGATATAGAAGATATTATTACAATAGAAGATAAATATACTCGTAACTAACTAACTAACCATCACGCCGTTTCCCCGCAGGGGTAGGCAGAGAGGACAGACCGCCAAACAATTCGATCCTGGCACACACTCCTTGCCTCGTTTACATTCATACATCATCTCACACATGCTCTTCCATTATTCTGACTCTTGACATGGCCCGACTTAAGTATATGATTCACTTGGTCGTGCCATGTCTTCCTCGGGCATCCCTGTCTTCTTTTACCTTTGCGGATCTCCACGTTTAGAATTTATAATAATACGAAGATTATTTACATTTTGACGACCGGCGTAGTCCAGCGGAAAGGCTCTTTAAACGCACACCGAAGGTGGCGGGATCGAACCCCGGCGTGGAAAATAAATTTTATTTGATTTATTTGTGTTTTCACAATTTATTCACTTAAAATAATATATAGTATATTTGCGGCACGTTCCAGAGTGAAAGATACTCTCAGTATCGCTCTGGTGTAAGACCACCATTCAGAATTCGTTGCTTTAAATGGCGTTAGCCGTGTTTGGTGACCAGATCTGAGTAGCCAGGTACTTCCCCACCTTCCTCTTCCCCATCTCCTTCCCCTCCCCACTACCTTCAGCCTCACAACATATCCTAATTGGGGATGCCATAGTCTCACTGGCTCCAGATGAGAGCAGCTGAGACTCTAGTGAGTTATTACTATAAAAAAAATTATTAATATATTTTAAGTTTTTTTTCATATCAAAAGGATTTGCACACTGGGTAACTCCAACAGAATTCTTTTTTTGTGATTATTTAAAAAGCTGGGGCATTATTTATGCACACGAGAAAATTAGTTTCTACAATTTTTAAGATTTTAGGTTTTCAGAGTGCTTTCAATTTTATTTCGAATTCTTTTTGGTTATATTTTTAGATGTTATTTTAAGTTTTTCAATGTTTTATTATTTAATTTGTCAAACATATTCATTTAACTATACACATATAATAATTTATAGACGTCAGCAACAACAGGTGCATTAAAGTGTTCATGACGAATGAAACTGAGTGATACGAAAAATGACAGCGTAGTAATAACGCTTGTTATTATTTGTTGGGACCATAATAAATAATAAAACTGGGACCTTTACATGAACCGCTAGAAGTTTAATCAATGATAGGTATTAAGAGTTTATTGAAAATAAATCGCCAATATACAACAACAAAAAAATATGTTTTTTGATTTCGTAGTATGGCAGTACTTATTCACATTACTTATTTTCACGCGTATGGTATCCCAGATGACGGACACTAAATGTCACCGATTGCCCCGAGATAGGATCATATTATGATTCCGCTTCTAGTACTCGATCCATCCGGTTGCACGGCAATTTTACCTGACTACCAGTTTGTACGCGAATGTATATTCTTGTAAATAATATTTTAAATAAAACTTAATATCGTGGATAACTAAGTGTTTTCAATTAAACATCATCATTATTATAAGCCTGAACACAAGATCACGGCTTGGAAGTGCCGTGATCTCAAGGAGCATTTTAACCTCAATATCGGTAAAGTATGAAGGCAATCCTGCCTGACGTGGAGAGGATCTCCTCATCAAACACTCTTCATCCACTCATACATCAACTAATAAACACTTCCAACATTGGTGACCCCGAGAATTTCTAATGATGATGATGAATACTGCCAATACGGAGGATTGAGTACTGGAATGCGGAATCCTGGACACCCAATCTTGTGAGTAACATTTCAATTTTTTAACTTAAATTCAGTAGGTCCAGTATGTACATTAGAATCATATGAAGACAAATCAGTAAAGAACATCATTGTCCAACATTGTTCATTGGTTATTGTCCACCAAATTCAGTAGCGTACGAAAATACCTACATCCCGCTACTACTTTCTTAATAATGCTTCCCCCGCAACTCATTACTTGTTTATGTGGATAGTATATTGCCGGTAAATATCAATTTCAGATAAACAAGAAGCCCAGCAGCTAAGGCAGAGTATCCTAACCAACAGACGCGATTTTGCAGACAGACCCAGGTACCCGGATGCCATATACCCGGATGCCATATACCTGGAGAAACTAAACCCGACCCCACAGCATCCACCGCAGATCGGAGTAAAGCAAGTAACGCAAATTCAACTTCTCACAGTGATCTTTGTTAATAATTGATAATCCGAACATTTCAACGAAATTTAGCAACCCAGCGAGAATAGGCAAATATTGTTACACGGTATAAATTTTTAACCTGCATTGCAACAAAGCATTAATACAATTACAATTACAATATATTTGTACTAACATTTCAACGCAAAGATAAGAGATTTGTAAAAGATTTTGGATATCATCAATTTAACTTTTCAGACCTGGATTAGATTTATTGTTATTTTGTTTTATGCACAATTTTGATAATTTTATCTGCATACCTACACGGTCTATCAGTACTACTACTGCTTTCGCCATTGCCTATCACTTGCCATATTACAACGACAATATGCCGCTAGAAGAAACAGCATCAGGAACCAGCGCCAATAACATAATAATGGATCCAGTCATAAACTCCGTATCAGTTAAGCTACCCCCCGTCTGGTGTGACAACATACAGCTCTGGATTGCCCAGGCAGAAAGCCAGTTCTCCTTCTCAAGAATCAAAGATGACACCACGAAGTACAACATTATTGTCGCCTCCCTGGACATCGAAACCCTCAGGACCGTCAGCGATGTCGTCATCAAGCCACCAGCAACGGAGAAGTACTCTACCCTAAAATCTGCACTCATCACGAGGTTGCAAGATTCCGAAGGAAAACGTCTCACCCGACTACTGACCGGATTACAGTTGGACGACAGGAAACCATCCGGACTACTTCGATTGATGCACGAACTCGCCGGCCCCGAGCTTGCTGAAAGCGCAATCATACGCACGTTATGGCTACAAAGACTTCCCCAACATGTACAAGCTATATTGACCGCACGGCCAGACGACAATCTACTACAACTTGCGTCAGCAGCCGATAAAATCCTGGAAATCTACCAGACGACCGAGTGCGGAGCGATAAACAAAAATCAACGTAGAGATAACAATTACAGAGAAGATCCCGACATCCCTTTCGTTCTTCAAAGCCTACGTGAACAAATTTCTGGACTATCTCTAGAAGTCAAACAACTAAAGTCAAGTCGCAGAGACAGTCATAGCCCCGTACATCATTTTTATAATCGGCGTAATCCTAGCCCCCGCCGAGAATGGCGTCATCCATCGACGTGGTACTCCAATACCGACCGCCAACATCGATCCCGGTCGAACGATCGAACGGACAATAACAATGAACTTCACAAAACAAACGACTACTGCTGATACCATAAAAAATTCGGGCAGAGATCATTCAACTGCATTCCACCATGCACATTTCACAGAGATAATTCAAAAAACAACGGCAACGCCACACAATAAGTGTGATTTTGCTAATAATAGCAGTCCATCGTAACTTTCCTTACTTACGCACAAGTAACATAAACACTTGTAGCTATTTAACAAGCACAGACAACAGATATCACCAGATAACAAGAAACATGCGACTGGACGAGATCCAGTAAACGGGCAACGAGCAACTGGGAACTGTCAACATATATGACCAGATAACAAGAAACATGTGACTGGACGAGATCCAGTAAACGGGCAACGAGCAACTGGGAACAACAAATCACCAGATAACAAGAAACATGCGACTGGACGAGATCCAGTAAACGGGCAACGAGCAACTGGGAACAACAGGAATACTAATGGACTCATGAATATCTACTGAATAGCTACGATCTCGAATTTTTTTAAAGAAACAAATCGTTTTTTCACCATCTTCTCAACTTCAACATCTCCAATAATGTATATATACAGTAGCTGACACAATATCTCAATCGGAAGAGACTAACTGTCCTACTACAAGCAACCAAGGATTGAAGGGAAAGCGCAGAGTCAACCTGACGATTATATTAAGGCAAAAGATGACTCCGCCCTCGTCCTATGTTAAATTAATGTTTCCAACTGTGACCGACTCAAACCTGCATTTTTCCAAAATTCGGAGGAAATACCGCAAAAAACGGCAAGCACACTGCCCACAATAACAACAAGAAAAACACGCTGTGGAAGACACGTACATTTTCCTGAAAGGTACCAGTCGTAAAAGTAATACTTGGCAATACTTCAATTAAAAAAGCTATCGTTTAAACAAATTAATTAGAAAACTTATATTGATGTATCCAAAATTTATTATACGATTTGTATCACGGTACCTCATAATTAATTAAAATTCTAACTAACTACTGTGAAATAAAATTAAGTTTATTTAGGTATTTAGCTAGCGAAACACCGCCATATAAATTATTGTATTATTACGTAGTCAGTATTTCTAACAAATAATAATATTATATCAATTCATTTTCGTATCCCGAATTCTGAACAGTATACAGACTACATTTTATTTGTAAATAACTAATTAATAATATTAGTAAGGTATATCAAATTTAGCAAATAAGTTATCCAACCTGTAAATAATTTCTGTTAATTTCCGATATCTATTAATTTTACGTAGTGTTATCTTATTAAAAAGAAGCCACATATTAGATCGGACCGTCATAAATGCTAACCAAACTGTATTTGTTTAACAATAACAATATAATAAATAATAATTAGACATTCCAATACCACTGCGGAGGTACTTACGTACCTAAAGTCAGGTAATAAACAAAGACAGCACTTGGAATTCGAATTATTATTTTCCCTCGATTAAAAATGAATTCACTCCTTAGTCTAAGATTTATAAAGTTAATTTTGAATAATATGGTTCATGTATTTTATTTATATTTTAATATTACGCATAGTTAGTTATGTTTACTTTCGTTGAAATTGTATAAACGCATAATAAGTATGTACCGAGTCAGCCAGCAGCTACTCGCCTTTGTAAATAATCACCGTTACGCATTCTAGCAGTACCTACCTACCTCAGCACTATACGGCTAGCCGTAAGAAGGAACAAGTAATAATAATTTTAATCGGTCAATACCGACTGAGAAATAGGTACTTACTCCTATTACTAATGATAATTAGGACTTGTAAATAAATAACATTATAATTTTAAAACATTTTGTAACTTTTGTTATTTTTTTCTTTTTATAGGCATGTTATGTTCTAAGTTAATGATGTAAATTTAGAATTGTTCACAAAACTACTTATGTAAAAATTATATTTTCAAGTATGAAAAACATTGTATATAGATATGTATATCTCAGACACATACTAAACCCTATTTAGGTGTATATAATTATTTTCTTTTCGTATGCCATATTTTGTAATTCGCGTGCAACGCTGGTGGGGAGGTATATGGCAGTACTTATTCACATTACTTATTTTCACGCGTATGGTATCCCAGATGACGGACACTAAATGTCACCGATTGCCCCGAGATAGGATCATATTATGATTCCGCTTCTAGTACTCGATCCATCCGGTTGCACGGCAATTTTACCTGACTACCAGTTTGTACGCGAATGTATATTCTTGTAAATAATATTTTAAATAAAACTTAATATCGTGGATAACTAAGTGTTTTCAATTAAACATCATCATTATTATAAGCCTGAACACAAGATCACGGCTTGGAAGTGCCGTGATCTCAAGGAGCATTTTAACCTAAATATCGGTAAAGTATGAAGGCAATCCTGCCTGACGTGGAGAGGATCTCCTCATCAAACACTCTTCATCCACTCATACATCAACTAATAAACACTTCCAACAGTAGGATTTGATACTTGGTCCGCTGAATTTCTGACCGCTAAGGTTCGTCAGGCACTTTATACCATTAAACCAAAGGATAATTGCGTGGGACCGTGGATTTATCGTATTATATTGGAACCGAGTACCCGTGAAATAAATACATATTCTATTGCTATCTCATTCTCTCGCACGCTAAATCCTATACATAGATGTATATGTTTGTCTCTTTTTAGTGTCCCTCGCTTCCGTTTCTCGAATACCGCAGAAGAGTCCCAACTGCTCCCGTCTGAAGCCAGTGAGACTATGGCATCCCCAATTGGGTGATGTTGTGAGGCTGAAGGTATTAGGGAGGGGAAGGAGATGGGAAGATGAAGGTGGGGAAGTACCTGGCTATACAGATCTGGCCACCACACACGGCTAATGCCATTTTAAGCAACGTTTCAATTCTGAATGTTGTTCTTACACCAGGGCGATACTGAGAGTATCTTCCACTCTGGAACGTGTCGCAAATATACTATATGTTATTTTAAATGAATAAATTGTAAAATCACAACGGCGCTAAATAATTTTCACTTAAAAAATCTAAAATACTTGCTATTACAAACATAAAATTTGATAATATATAAATTTTTTAAATTTAAATGAAGTTCTGCGAATTAAACACAAAAACAATTTAATAGTTTCGGAACACGTTCCGCTGCCCACGATCCGGGGCCATACAATGATAAAACGTATGCCAATGATAGTTTAGTTCACGTGCGACAATCGAATAATCGATCAGTTCGCGATGTGGAGTTACTTAAAAAAAATTACATCATTCATCGGCCAATACAAACGAACTTTCTCGGAATTTCCCGACATGAGTAGGTACCGATTAATTTTATATTTATTTTTATACAGTGCTGTTCCTTAACGGTAATTTCTAATATTGACGTTGATTTTTTGCTTTGACTGTTTTTATTTATTGGTTTAATTTGTAAATTGTATTTTACAAATGAATATATAAATTTTATAAAAGTACATCTAAGAGTTACATTTTAATTAAACGTATTATTAATCTTAAAAAAAATCATAATTCATTAAATAAAAATTTCTGATTCCCCACAGTTTAACAGTATATCAGCGGCGCAGACCACTATTAATCCGGCCGCAGAAGAATAACACGGCCCGACGAACATCTGACTGCGAGACAGAATACCGCGTTTGGTAGTATTCTATTCTACGACAAATCATGTAAAAATTCGGGCACAGGTCCATTAGGCATGCTCTCCTGGTAGCGACTGGCGTATATTTGAAAGGCACATAGGTTACACGCGCGTTAGACAGAGAGGACCTGTAATAATGATCTTCAGAATTAAAAAACGTAAGCGCCTGTTGTTAAAATATTTAATTAATCACGGTTTATTTAAAAAAGAGCAAAAATCTCGCGATTATTATCTTAAATTTTATTTATAGAAACGCTGTAAATTTTTTAATACATATAACTTGTAAAATAACTGAAACAAACGTGTTTATAATAATTTTTGGAGCATACTTTGCGATTTTTTTCTATCGAGGGAATTTTTTATAATTTGCGTTTCGGCGCGATAAATTACTAGATATTATCTTCAAGAATAACATATATTTTTTTAAGAGCTTTAAAACTTCAAATGTTTAAGGGAGGTTTGCAAGAAATCAGTAGAAATTCGGAGAACCGTCTCTTAACTTTTTTGCTGACGCAGGAACATGATGTTTTGAAATAAGTTGCCTAATTACTTCCAAATGAAAATCAGTTAAGCTCACTTCTTTTTTTGTTTGTAACTTGTACATTGCGTGGGCATTTGTTAAAATTATGTCAATTGTCCGAAAAGCAATTTTTTTGTACCACTTGATAGTTTTGCGAACACTTTGCACGAATGTAATTAACATATCTGATCTATCAACACCTCCCATATTCTTATTGTAATTAATTACACAATTGGGTTTAACTATTGGATCTTTGGTTTTCCAGCTGTTTTTGCCTGTTTCTTTCATTGATGCATTGTGCGATGTAGTCAGCATATGTACTTCCCTCTTGTCGTGCAATTTGATTGCAAGTAAGCACCCAGATGTTTTGCATTCTACATCTCCTTTTTTCACGTTTCCAAATGGCGGCATATTTTTTCGGGTCTTTTTGACAGTACCGCAGGCATTCGTTTTTTTGCTGTGCAAATAGGTGAATAGAAATTGAACAAAGAGAAAAAAACTACAACTGTTTGGAATAGAAATGATGAAAGACGAAAATATCGAAACAACTATAAAAACAATTGCAGAAAAACTAAATTAAGGCGGCCAACCGTCCCGCATTCTGAGGGACCGTCCCGCATTGATCCTTGTTGTCCCGCATTTAAATATGTACAAAAAAAGTCCCGCAAATCGTCTAAAGCGTCCCGCATTCCTATATATTTTTACTAATTGTCTATGGTAGTCAAATAAACTTCCTCTAACTTTAGTCTATTTTAGCCATTTGGTTTAAAGTGCAAGACGTCCCTGGAAAAGGCCCGAAGATATCGATCTAGGGATTGGTTTCTTTATGTTACAAGCAAGAGTCAAAGAACGCCAATGTAGTAGTGATTGAGTTTGTTTTGTTTACGAATTAGACACGTAATAATGATAACCCATGTTTATAATTCAAATCAAATCAAATAATTTGTTGACCATGCCGCCGACCGTGAAAAAGCGATGTTGTGTGTTCAGTGAAGACTTGCAAAAATACCTTTTTGGCAAAAGATTTTACCTTCATTTCTGAATGTAATTTTAATTCGTCGCATACAGATTTAATGTAAACCAGTTTTGAGTTCAGAATGTAAAATTCCAGTTAGGTAGATTCGTCTGATGACATATTTCGAAGGAAAATATACTCTTATTCGAAGTGCATTGGAGGAGACCCCGCTACTTTCCAGTATGGAAAATATTCTCTGTTTCGAAATGCATTTATAAAATTCTAGTTGCAGACCATGTGTGTGCTGCCAGAATCAAAGAGAAACCATTTTTATGTTCTGAGTGTAGTTTTAATTCACCGCATACAGATTTAATTTCAACAACTTGGGTGCTCGGAATGTAAAATTTCGTCTGCTGACATATTTTGATGGAAAATATTATTTTGTTCGCAGCGCAGTTATAAAATTCTATTTGCAGACTATGTTTGTGCTGCCAATATCAAAGAGAATCCATTTTTATGTTCTGAGTGTTGTTTTAATTTGCTGCATACAGATTTAATTTAAAACAGTTTTGTGTTTAGAATGTAAAATTCCAGTTGAATTCGTCTGCTGATATATTTCGAAGGAAATTATCCTCTTATTCGAAGTGCAATGGAGGTTATCCAACAATTATCCGCCCTGGTATAAGTAACAGATGGTTACTCCATCAAGGCTCTCGCGAGGACTCTTTTTTGAATGAACGAATCTACATTTAATTTTGAACTAATCTAGACCTCCAGTATCCCTGCATACGTTGTCAGTAAGTAGTAGTATGCAAGTTCAGATATAAAATTCTAGTGGCAGACTGTGTTATGTGCTGGCAGAATCAAAGAGAAACCATTTTTATGTTCCGAGTGTATATTTTTTTCTACGCATACAGATTTTATTTAAATCACTTTTGTGTTCAGAATGTAAAATTTCTGCTGTGGATACATCTGCTGAAACATTTCGAAAGAAAACATTCTGTTATTCGAAGTGCAGTTATGAAATCCTAGTTTTAGACTTGTATATGTTGCCAGAATCAAAGAGAAACCATTTTCGTGTTCTGAGTGTATTTTTTAAATTAAATAACAGTCATCTGTCGGATCTGCCCTGATGATGGACACTGTAACGCTGAGGTAGCGCAACACGGCATAACACCCCAAAAACAAACAACGAAAATAACAAGTTACTCTTTCATCCTATTACATGGTTACCACTCTCGATTTCCGAGATGTAAAGATGATTTTTACTGGAAGAAGATTATGTGGTTATCCCCCCCCCCCCCCCCCCCCCGCCACTGTGTCCCGCATTGACATTTTATAAAGTTGGCCGCCTTAAACTAAATACGAATGGCGAAAATATTGAAAAGGTTTGGAGACTTCCAAATAGAAAGGACTCTAAACCGGCAAATGTAATTGTGAAATTCCCTCGTCAATCTCATCGAAATGAATGGCTACAAAAAAGAAAAAAACATATTAACGAATCACGACATTTACAAGAACGGAAACAACGACCGAATATACATAAATGAAAATCTAACAAAAGAAAAAAAAGATCTCCTATACATTGCAAAACAAAAAATGAAAACAAAATTTAAATACATTTGGGTACAAAATTCCAAAATATTAATAAGAAGTGAAGGTGATGGGAAAACAATCCATATAAGAAATGAGAATGATATAAACAGATACATTTAAATATTTTAAAAAAATCAAAACACCTTTTGACTCGAAGTACTTACTTTATCAGTTACTAAATCCACGTCATGGAGGATTCTACACAATTCCAAACTCACAAATTTACAAAGTGCTATGATTTGGATAACTGGATAAACGATAAAAACATTAACATGAGGTTTGTGGCTATTCACCTAAATATAAGATCCCTGAAAAAGAATTTTAATTCATTTATTGAACAAATAAATGACATTCTGCAGTTTATAGATGTAATTTTTCTAACGGAAATAAAAATTAAAAACGAAATAATAACTATGTTCAATAGATTATAATAAAACAAATAAAAAACTTTATTCCACTTAATTTTATTTGACCGTAACCGGTTTCAGCTCGTCAGAGCCATCTTCAGACTGGTACAAATAATTCTTAGCCTACGGTTTATATACATAACATATGGGGGAGGGAGAGAGGGGTAGTCTACAAGGATTTTAATGAATTATTTTGTTACTGAGTCGTTTTAGACTGTCGAATTTCTAAGTATTTTGGTAATTCCAGTGGGCTAATTACTTTGGGTTTGTAGCTCACTTCAATATCTATTGATTAGGGAAAAACCTTACAAGTAATTTGAATTATTAATGGACTAATTTTATTGTCAAATCGTTATTATACATATCTATGATCAATGGGATTTTTTAATTGCTTTTTGAAGGGATGCATGTTCAATCGGGAGTGTAAGAAACGGGACCTTATACCCAACTATATCAACATCAACATGCATCCCTTCAAAAAGCAATTAAAAAATCCCATTGATCATAGATATGTATAATAACGATTTGACAATAAAATTAGTCCATTAATAATTCACATTACTTGTAAGGTTTTTCCCTAATCAATAGATATTGAAGTGAGCTACAAACCCAAAGTAATTAGCCCACTGGAATTACCAAAATACTTAGAAATTCGACAGTCTAAAACGACTCAGTAACAAAATAATTCATTAAAATCCTTGTAGACTACCCCTCTCTCCCTCCCCCATATGTTATGTATATAAACCGTAGGCTAAGAATTATTTGTACCAGTCTGAAGATGGCTCTGACGAGCTGAAACCGGTTACGGTCAAATAAAATTAAGTGGAATAAAGTTTTTTATTTGTTTTATTATAATCTATTATAATGGACTTCCACCACGAATTAACAGTTTCAAAAATAGAACTATGTTCAATATACCAAACTTCATCTCGATTGCAAATACTAGAGAGAATAGAAGAGGAGGGGGATTAATCATGTACTTAAAAAACCATCATACATTTAAGAAAACAAACATTTCTTTTAAAAGCTGCAAGACAATATCATAAAAGATGTCATAAATATACTTGCAGTGTATCGCCCGCCGAACAACAACAAGAATATCGTCGTTGCGCCTGCAAAATCCGACAAACGTTTTTTTTGCGAATATCGGTTTTTTACGCAATGTGATAGAACGAGACAAGGCGGATAGGCCTATAAAACACGTTTTCTAATATTAAAGCTAGTTTAGAAAACTGCAAAATCAGCTATGTATTTTCGCTTAAAAAATGGCTTACAAAATACTCTATTAAGATTTTTTCACATATCGCATTTTGGCCTAAAGTAAAACACTCAATATTGCGCCAGTTCTGACACATGGCTGATTTTGCACTGACTCTTGGTTCAGATGCGCATATTATAAGTCACGTGACTGGACAGTGGACAGTTGGATAGTCTTGTTATGATAGTCAGTCTTGGTGTTCATGCTAGCGGATTATTTACGTTCGTCAAAAATTAATATTTAAGCTTTTAAAACAGTGTGAAATTACATTACAGTGTACAATAATTTTCGTTTAAAGAAGAGTGTTAATTTTTCAAACCGGTAAGCAATACATCTGTTATAATCTAATGTAACTTTCTTAATGTTTTTTTAGCATACTTAATCGACGATTGGTAAACATGGATCTGAACAATAATCGTCAAGCTGAAGTCAACATCAATAACAATCAAGGAAGTATTAGTAACTCTAGAGCTCAGCGATTGTTGAACATGGTTCTGAATAATAATCATATTGAACTCAAGAAAACCAAGCAAGTATTAGTAACATCCAGCCTGTTGAAAAGCAAAAACCAATAATAATTGATATGGACGTCACAAATGATAGCATCATTAGTAACATCCAACCTGTAAAAACACAACAACAAATAATTGATATGGACTTCATAAATGATATACCAATTCCACTTGGCATAGATAGTTCTGATTTTACTGATTTCTACGTTACAGAAATTATGGATCTGAACATTATTTAACAGAATTATGGTCTCACATAATTTGGATATTTCTGAAACAGTTTTGGAGAAAGACGTGGGGAATGTATCCCCAGTTGTAATCTTGACCATCAGATATGATGCTGATAGCACACTCAACCCTGAAACGGGACTGTTTGAACGAGTTGCACTTTCAAATTCTAAAGAGAAATGTGATGAGGATCAACTTGGCACAAATAATCATAGGTTTCTTTTGAATCACGAAATGGGACAATTCGAATGCTCTGATGCTAACTCTAATTCTGAAGACGATCTGTTAACTAATGTACCGAACATAAAGAACAAACGAAAGTTGAATAAACATTTACGAGTCCTGGGAAAAAATACAGCGGTATTAAAACAGTAAGTGGACGTACAATTTACGTTAAAAGACCTCAAAGAAAAATAATAGAAACACCATGCACACTATGGGGGAGGTTATTTCACAAATGTGACGATGTGTAAAAGGGACGGGGGGCGGGTCAAAAAATCATGGAATTCGTGTGACGTAATTTATGGATGGCCCCTTATTATAAAATAATTTGTATTAAGGACCATATTACCAATTTTCATCAGATATTTGGACCACATTAAAAGACAATTGAGACGGTTTTCCTACAAATTCCTAAAGTTTAATATCCGAAGAGTACTCAAGAGGCGACAACGGCGACAGCAATTAGAAGGTAGAAGTGCTTGGAAGCGTCAAATTGAGGAACTGCTCCTCACCCAAACTTAATAGGTAAATAGTTAGAGGTTACAGAGAGTTTTAAACGCCACATTAGGTATTACGAAAGATACGTTTGCTCAATGGATATTATCAACACATATTGATAACGAAGATGATACTCGAACAGCTAGGAAACGTCAGATTCCGTTAAAAAATGGTTGGACCTGTTGCCTAAAGTTTTTAGTCATAATTATTGCTGCTCGCGAGAACACACGTGGAGGATGCTTTTAATTCTAAAACAGAAATGCATAAAATTTACATGTCGTGGTGTTCAGTGTTCAGAAAACAGGGTTACGATACACTCCCCAGTAATTACTGCACTATTCGTCCAGGCAAAAAGGTTGGAGATCCTACAGTTACCCAGATCAGAGGGCTGCTGTACAAACACGGTGAGGTTATGTAAAAACTCCGACCTATTGATAACTGGACACTACTGCCTCAAAGGAGATGCAAGTTTATACACAACACCACAACCACGTACACAGAGAAAAAACAAAATTGACAAGTCTAATTTTGAGCAATTACAATCCTTAAAGTTATATAGATACACATCGAGATTATCATTTATTTTACGATAATCTTAAATACTGATTTTGTTGATTACTATCGTACCTTCTATTTTTATAATATTTTAAAGATCTAAATAGTTATTAGACGAATGTTTAGTTTACTAGAGGGCGTTATCATTGTTTAATAACATAACTGAGAAGTAGGTAATTTGTTTTGTTTGAAAGTTGTAATTATTCTGATTGTATTATAGTTCAATAATGTTTGGTTTGTAATAGGTATAATGCTAGTTACTATTTACTTAATTTTATTCTTTCAATAAACAAAAAAAATGTAATAATCTCGAATAGTGATTTGGTAGATTATATTATGTACCTTTTATTTTTATAAAATTTTAAAGATCTCAATAGTTATTAGACCAGCAGTTATTAGATCATTTTTTATTTATTTAACTGAAATGTTATTTATTTTGTTAAAATGTTGTAATTATTATGGTTGTATTAATGTTGAATAACGTTTGGTTTGTAATAGATATAATAAGTACTAATAACTACAATCTACTTGATTTTATTCTTTCAGTAAATAAAATGTAATAATCTCGAATAGTGGTTTGGTAGGTTACTTACGTACCTTCTCTTCTTCGTTTTTCATAAATTTTTAAAAATCTCAATACTTATTAGACCAGCAGGCGTTGTCATTGTTTATTTACATAACTTAGATGTTGTTTGTTTTGTTTAAAGTTGTATTTATTATGATTGTATTATTGCTGAATATTGTTCGGTTTGTAATAGGTAAAATGACTATCTACTTGTTTTTCTTATTTTAATAAATAAAATGTAATAATCTAAAATACTGATTTTGTTGATAACTTAGGTACGTTCTATTTTTATAAAATTTTAAAGATCTCAATAGTTATTAGACGAAGGTTTAGTTTGCTAGCAGGCGTTATCATTGCTTATTTATGTAACTGAAATGTTGATTTGTTTTGTTTGAAGAAAGACAAACATTCCCGGGTTACGAATAACTCAACAATGTTTATAAATCTCCTGCTACCACCACAGAAATCCGAAAATGTTGCTTGTATTGTGATGGAGGACTTAGCCAGCCATAAATATACCAATGTAACCAGCCGAGGAATCGAAAATGCGACGCCCGGGTGGGACCCAAGCGCTTTGCCCACTCAACCACTGACCGGTGGTTATTAACTATTCCAAACCAAAGATTATTGCTCAATTGTGTTTAATTTGTAATAGATATAATACTAGCTACTATCTACTTATTTTTCTTCTCTCAATAAATAATATGTAACGTCTAATAAACTTGTTTTTCCATCTTACTCAAAATATTTTTAATTCACCTTCACTCAATAATTACTTATTTAAAAGTAAATTTTCAGTTGGAAAAGATAAAGATTCGTTAGAAATAGGCTAATGGTTTGAAAAAAATCTTTGCGCATACGTTAATGCATTTAAATTTTACGCAATTAAAGAATTACTATCATTTTTAACTGAATGCAAAATCCGTTTTGTCTAAAATATATGTAGAAAAAAATCCGCTATATGCTACCTCTAACACAAAGCGGATTTAAAGACCCAAACAAAATCAGCTATGTGTCCATTTATTCACAAAAACAAATATTACTAATAAAGCACTAAATATTTAATTGTAAAATATCATTTATGCAAAATCCGACGTAAAGATCTAATTTTCTGTTTATTTGGATTGTAAAAAATTAGAGCCATTGTTGAATAAATCAGTTTTTTGCTTCTCCTGAAAAGTTGCGTTTTTTTACATGGCGGATTTTGCAAGCGCAGCGACGATATATACTTGAAGGAACTAAAACAAATATTACAATTAATCTGATTCAAATTATTTGTACTGTGGTGACATTAACTTGAATTTATTGGATACCAAAAATAGTGTAATTACAGAATACCAAAATCTACTCAGTGAAAATGGCTTAGAAAATGTGATATTAGATGTGACCCGGGATGAAATTTTAAACAGTAAAAATGTTTATTCCTGTATCGACCATATTGCAATTCGTAACCGTAATAACACTGTATTTTCATGTATTGTGACTAACAAAATATCGGACCATTATATAACAGGAGTTGCGATAGGGAAAGAGGTACTTACAAAAGAATTTAAATAAAAAAAGGGAAATTATTGATAATAAATTGGTATATTCTAAATTAAAACTAGTAAAATGGGGTAAATTATTACAAACTGAATGTCCTCAGAACTGTACTATAATTTTAAAAATATTTTTGATAATATCTATGAGTCCTCGAAAAAAGAAAAATCATTTCAAAATAATCATAGGCACAACAACCAATGGGGTACTGAAGAAATTAAGAATAAGATTTAAAAAAAAAAAGAGATTATCTTTACCGAAAATGCAAGAATAGCCCTAATAACCCTGTATTTCGTTTAGAATACACGCGATATAGAAACAAAACAAATAAACATATTAATTTTACTAAAAACACATTTCACAAAAACGTAATAAATAGTTTAAACGGCAACCCGAGGAAACTCTGGGACGAAATAAATAACCTAATAGGAAAACCTAAACAAAATCTAGATAAAATAATCCTTCAACATATGGGAAGTCGAGGAGACACAAAATTTTTATGCGATAAATTTGCTACAACATTCGTAAATGAAATAAAAGACATAAGACATAACTGTACTACAAAATTCCTAGATCGTAACACGTATACAACTCTGCTAGTATGTCAATGAGATTTAGACCTGTATCACAAAAAGATGTTAAAAAAATAATTAATGATATGGATGTTAAAAAATCAGAAGGCAATGATCAAATAAGAATTAAAGACCTGAAGTTAATTGCTGATAATATAATCCCAATATTGACTAAATTAATTAACCTAAGTAAAAGTAAGTAAAATTATTATGCCTGACGAACTTAAAACATCCATTATCAGACCTATATATAAATCAGGAAACCACAAAGATTTCACAAACTTTCGACCAATAGCAATTCTCTCATGCATTGATAAAATTATTGAAAGAGCTATCTTTAACCAAATACAACTTTTTATAGAAAAAAATAAAATCATAAATCCCATACAATACGGATTTCAAAAAGAAAAAAGTACTACCCAATTACTATCTAAATTCACTGACCATATAAATTGTCATTTAAATGAAAAATATTATGTTGGTATAATTTTTATAGACTTTAAAAAGGCCTTTGACATATTGGACCACGAAACATTATTAAGGTTAAACGTCACGTACGTTATAATCTACGCATTCACAGATGGCGCCAATCAAATTATTTTAGGTTTTTAATGCTTTTTGCATGTTACGCTTCAAAATATGAAGGTAAATTAATTGTTCGCGATCGTACATATTTAATTAGAATATAAATAAATAGATTTGTCCATAAACAAACCCAAATCTTACAAGAAAGGCTGAAAAATTCAATTTTGTATCGGTGACTCAATCCAATTTTGTATTTTTCAGCCTTTCTTCAAAGATTTGGGTTTGTTTATGGACAAAACTATTTTTTTTATTTTCTAATTAAATATGTACGATCTTGAACAATTAATTTACCTTAATATTTTAAAGCGTAATATGCAAAAAGCATTAAAAACCTAAAATAATTTGATTGGCGCCATCTGTGAATGCGTAGATTATAACGTACGCGACGTTTAACCTTAAGGGCAATGGATGAATGTGGTATTAGAGGTCCTTTAAAAAAATTTATTAAAAATTATCTATTAAATAGAAAAATTAAAGTTAAAACTGACGGAATTTTTAGTGATGAAATGTTTACAAATACCGGAGTAGCAACAGGGTCGATATCGGGGCCTACATGTTATATAATGCAAGTAAACAGTCTACCAAACGTAATAAAACGTTGTAAATGCTACATGTTTGCAGACGATACTTGCATTATATGTGCTGACAAAGATCCACTAAAAATTGAGGAAATTTTACAAACAGACCTAAATAACATAATTAAATGGTCCCACGACAATGGCATTATTATTAACGCAAAAAAAACTAAATATATGCTTATACACTCACCATAACCCTTGACTCTGTGCAGAAACGGGCGGTCCGTTTGATAGATTCTCCCATCTTAACAGACGGATTGCAATCTTTAGAGCACAGGCGTCAGGTGGGAATGCTGTCCTTGTTCTACCGGTATTACAATGCAAAATGCTCCGAGGAACTAGCGTCGTTGATCCCCTCGGCACCGGTGCATAGTCGGGAAACACGCCAAACACGCGCCCAACATTTGTACACGGTTTACATTAGTTAAATGAGAACGGGTCGTTTTTACGACTCGTTCTTGAGTTCAACAGCTCGGATGTGGAACGATTTACCAGCCTCTGTGTTTCCTCCCTCCTACAACATAGGTCTCTTCAAGACCCATGTTCACTCCTTCCTTTCCTCAAAAAGACCCTCCATACAGCATCCTCAAAGATGACATAGGCCCTTAGGGAAATTATTTTCCTCAGGGCCTCCTGTGTGGAGTTAGTTTAAAAAAAATAAAAAAAATATGCAAATTGTCAGGAAAAGGAATTACATATAAAAAGTCATTCATATGATTGTTTGCACACAAAAAACCAATTCCAGCAGTGTAATTGCCCGAATATAGAAAAAGTGTACCAATATACAAACCTTGACAATAGATGTCAACTTTAACTGGTCAAATCATATTGAAAATGTATGTAATAGATTAAGATCCATATTAGGAAAATTTACCACCTAAAAATTTTTGTTAATAAAAATATATTATACTGTATTGTTAGCAATAATAAAACGCTAAGTTAATATTTATGATGAAAAATATTGTCTCCACGTTAATTGACAATAACAACATTCAAGAATCAGCAAGATTATATTCCGTAATCCGCCATTTGTAAATCCAGCCGTTTGCTGTCCGTGTGTCCGTGTTGGTCCGTGTTGTAGGGAGTTCTTCTCCATTGCCGCCAGCCAGGAAGCGTCAGTAGTTCCCTTCTTTACCGGCCGCAATAGCTGGTGTAGTTTCCTTGTTGGCCGCCAGAGGCGATAGCAGTACCTCTGGCGGCAGATGAGCGGCAATATTTAAATATGCTGCTAACACGGCCATACTGACCACTGCTTTGACCTCAAAGCAGGAAGCTAAAAGCAGGAATTTAAATTTTTTTTCAACCCCACAATGGTACTGACAAACAGATTACCCTGCTCGCCCTTCCTGACCATTGCAGAAATTTGTTCATCCGGTCAATTCCTCATATTTTCATATGCGACCATTACTCTGTGAGTGCTGCCATTGGGTCTGTTACCCACCACGTCAAAACGATCGTTCGGCAAGACTTCTACCACCTTATGAGGCAAACTCCGAAACCGACCTTTCAACTTTCTGTACCCCGGATTTCCCCCAGAAATCCGTATCAAAACTGTATCACCAACGCGAAACGTAGGTTTGATTAACCGTTTCGCATTGAATGGTTTCATCTGCCGCCTTTGATCTGCATCAAAAAGCATGAATCGGTTTGAGTTGAACCGTTTCATCTGCCGCCTTTGATATTTATCAAAAGAACCCTTGTCTCAGCACGTAAGACCATAAGGTCCTGCTACTCACAAACCTGTGAGTTTATGAATCGGTTCGAGATGAACCGTTTCATCTGCCGCCTTTGATATTCGTCAAAAGCACCCGTGTCTCAGCACGTATGACCATAAGGTCCTGCTACTCACCAACCTGTGAGTTTATGAATCGGTTCGAGATGAACCGTTTCATCTGCCGCTTTTGATATTCATCAAAAGCACCCGTGTCTCAGCACGTATGACCATAAGGTCCTGCCACTCACCAACCTGTGAGTTTATGAATCGGTTCGAGATGAACCGTTTCATCTGCCGCTTTTGATATTCATCAAAAGCACCCGTGTTTCAGCATGTAAGACCATAAGGTCCTGCCACTCACCAACCTGTGAGTTTATGAATCGGTTCGAGATGAACCGTTTCATCTGCCGCTTTTGATATTCATCAAAAGCACCCGTGGCACCCCAAAAAGGTACGCCATCGCCAAAATTGTCATGATGACAACTTTCGTGCTTGTTTCTGCCTCTGCCTCTAATCGCCAGTTTTTTCATGAAGCCATCCTGGAGAGTAATAACACGCAGCATTCCGTCCACGCTATTCACGAAAGATCATAGTAAATTGATCTACCTGCTCAACGCAACTGCAAAAGACATCTCCATTTTCTAAAAACCCCGGGCTCACATATCACATCGCCCAGTATTTCATTTTCCAACCAACATTTAAAATAGTTTTTCACATATTTTGTGATAACATTCCTCTTCCATGGAAACCAGTATTTGCCCCGGACGGCAGCCAGTGTTTGATTAACACCTCGATGTCCAATCTCATCATGAAGAATCCAAAGAACGCCATACCTGACATTTCTAGGGGTTCACCATTTAGAATATCTTCGAACCATTCAACATCGAATCATTTTGATTATCTCCGAATCATTTCAAACCACTTTGAATCATTTCGATTAACTCCAAACCATTTCAAATAACTTCGAACCATAATAGGTACTAGGTTTTGACACAGATAGTCGGCATAATCGTAATTCAACATGAACCCATTACCTCCATGATTTTATTTTTATTTTTATAAACTTGAATCATTATTATAACCCGATAGTATAGACTTAAAGGAGTGCCCAAAATCAGTTTTAGAATTTTCCGCCCCCCCACCCTTTCACCAGAGCTTCTAGAAAATTGATGCTCAAACGCAACGCTTGGAGGTAACCCCCCTAAGCAAAATGTACGTCAACTATGGGTAAAATGCAGTAAACTGTATGATTTATATTGATAATTTAAAATAAATAATTGCCATTGTTTATAATTCAATGAAAAAACAATTTATTAATGGAAAATACGCAAAATAACAAATAATTCAATATTAGAAAAAACATTAAAGAATGAGGAAAACTAACCAAATCTAACCAAATTATTCTCTAAGTGATACCGTTCGAAGCAGTCAAAATGAAGGGCGCGGTTGCAGGCCCGGCATCGATAGACCGTTGGATTTTTTTTACACAGAGCACAACGAATACGTGTTTCTCCACGATATGGCAAATGAAATTCTTGCATTCGAGGCACATGATTCCCATCTTCTGCGTCATGGCCTTCCTTTACACGAGATTCTCCGAATTCGGCATTGACCTGATTTGGAAAAGACAATAAAAGAGTACGGGTAACCTCCACACGGAATGCCTTCTGGGAAGGTTTTCTCTGTCGCCTAGTCATCTGGTTTCCCATAACATGCTCGTACTTCCTCAAGAAGCATTGCAACTTCCATCCATTTACAAGAGCGCTGCTGAGGCAAGATACAAATAAAGGCCAGTACCACTTCTTTGACCGAATGTTGACCCGATAATTTTGAATACCATTATCATGGAGGTCTACTCCACCCATTCCTAAATTATAATTTCGTATTGGCGCCGGGCAATCGATTTTTTTTTTGTATGCTTCCTCCAAAACTTTGCCTTTTTTGTCTTTCTTCGATTTCTGCCAACGCTGCACTTGACTTACTGGCTCCATTCGATCATAGTTCGTGGCAACTGTTACTTCACGGTTGTCCTGCCAACGGCATACGAGGATTTGGTTTTCTACGTCTACCACCGCATCAAATTCACCTGTAATTATAAAAGCGGTGAGAGGTACACTTTGACTAGGTAAATGAACGCTATGCACAAGGGAAATAAATATAAAAGAAAATGTTACCTTTAGGCAATTGCTTTCCTGTCTTCAACTTTCCTGAAGCTTCAAGGTTAGGGAAGCGAACTGGTTTACGTGTGCCAGTAGCGCACATTCTTTTATCCTTCAGGATACACATCAAATGGTGAGATGTGAAGAAATTGTCAATAAAAAGCTCATGGCGTGCGGGGAACTCTATATATTCCATCATAGACAGTACGACGGACGATCCCTGACCTAATTCGGGGTCGTATGTATCAGATGCTCCGGAATACGGCATTGCTTGGAACAGGTAGCCTTCGGAGGAAGCAAGACACCAAATCTTGTAGCCAAATTTGATTGGCTTATTCTGAATGTACATCTTGCAAGAATGTCGACCGAAATATGGCACCATTTGCTCGTCGATGGAAAGTTTTTGTGCAAAAACACCAAATTGAAGATATTTCACGTTCAGCATGTTGAACAATGGACGAACCTACAAGGAAAGATAGAACGATTAACTTTAGTCGAGAATAATAAATATAAAAAACTTTATGTTATGGCTACTATACCTTAGCCATTCTGTCGGTTTTATCTAGATTGTTGTTATCGCAAAAATGTATATAGCGCTTTATAAGCTCGAAACGTGGTCGTTTGATTCCCTTTTTGATGATGCTTACACCCAAGGTCGGGTCAGACGAATAATACTTTAACTTTAGCCTTAATTTTAATAAAAATCACTCACAAAAACACTAAAAAACCGTATTGTTTGAAGTAAAGTTAACCAAAAACGTATGTAAACACTGTGACAGCTAACCTCCAAACGTTGCGCGCAGGCATCAACTGATTTCAGTGACATCTAGCGGTCATCTTTTGCATAAAATACTATGTTGAAACAGTGTTGCCAACCATTTAACCTTTTGATAACAATATGTGATTCACACATGTTTTATTTTTTTCTGTTTTAATTTTTTTTTTTTTATTTCAAAATGGGTCTATTTTCAGGGTTTTAGTAAAAAAATTATTAAAAATATAATAATTAATCAAATTTATTAAATGATGTTAATTATTGAAAGCTAACATACCAATCTGTAAGTGCTGCATAAAAACTTGGTGGGATTTAGCTTTATTCACAGTGAAAAAAAATCATACTTTTCATCTATTTTTTTGATGCCTATAGACATCGTCATGGAGGTAATGGGTTAAAACTCCTTTTCGCCACACATAAACGGGCTTTAATTTTCGCAAACAAATTTCCTTTTAGTTATTGCAATAAGGCATCTGCGATGTCCATTTTCAAAAGCAAATCACCATATTGATATCTTTTTGTCAGCTAGACGGCTACCAAGATCAGATTTTGTCATCGCCGCGTAAACTTTCAGCATCGTAATTTTGAAACATTTTGAAGTTCCGAAGATTTCACCAATTGCCATCAAAAGATCATATGATCATATCCATCTGCTATCTTCTGGCCCTGAAGTCAGCTTTCCTCAGATTACACGCCCAGCACAATGCTGGCGACTTTATTTGACAGTCCTTTGTTGACATTTTTGACAAATGTCTTCGATCATCAAATTAGGCTCACGATGAAAAACGCGAAAGGGAAAGGTCTTTTTGACAAATCCATTGAACCACAAATGAGTTTTCAAGCACCGAAAAATTTTCAATGCGTCCTTTCGGCGGGAACACGATCCATGCCAATCCACGCATTCCTCCGACATCACAATAATAATCTGTCATCACTGTAATTACGCGGCATTTTTACGTAAATTCACAACAGAAGTCCAAACATTTCACATATATTCAGATTGTCACTAAATCACCGGCATCAAACATAACCAAACTCGAGAGACGCCATAATGGCCGCCGTTTGTATACAAAACACGAGTTTTTGTCAGGTGAACGAAACAAAAGCCAATTGACACTTGCTTTTACGAATCCCACTTCTGATGTTAGCAATAATAAAACGCTAAGTTAATATTTATGATGAAATATATTGTCTCCACGTTAATTGACAATAACAACATTCAAGAATCAGCAAGATTATGTTCCGCAATCCGCCATTTGTAAAATCCAGCCGTTCGCTGTCCGTGTTGTAGGTTCTTCTTCTCCAGTGCCGCCAGCCAGGAAGCGTCCCTTCTTTACCGGCCGCAATAGCTGGTGTAGTTTCCTTGTTGGCCGCCAGAGGCGATAGCAGTACCTCTGGCGGCAGATGAGCGGCAATACTTAAATATGCTGCTAACAATACATTCAATTTATTAGCGTACATATATGCACTGAAGAACAGATAACATATATTAAAAAAACAGACAGTTCTTTAAAATATATAATATATAATGCATAACCTTTACGAGAGTGTATTGTTCGTTTGAAAAGGCAGAAAAAAAGATAGTACAAACATGTTTTCTTTAGATTTAGATATTTAATAGAAATGTGGGGAAACACATACATTACGTACTTAAACGACTTACAAATAATACAGAACAAAGTTATTAAAAAACTCTTCAACTATAACCCAGACACTCCAAAAAAAAATATATATCAGGAAATGAACCTTTTGAATATAAGAACATTGTACGAATATAACATATGTCTTTTAATCTACAAAATACAAAATGGACTTATACACACAAGCACAACATTTATAAAAACATCACAAGTACACGAACATTATACTAGACAACACAATAAATTGTACACAAATACTGTCAGGACTGAAACTGGTAAGAAAAGTATTGGCCACGAGGGAGTTCACATATATAATCTCCTTCCAGATAAACTAAAAACGGAAAAGAATATAAAAACCTTTAAAAAAAACTATTTAAACTTAAGATGTTGGAAAAAAATTAAAATATTACTACAATACTTGTACTACTATATACATATATATATAAAATAAAAAAAACTATTTAAACTTAAGATGTTGGAACAAAATTAAAAATATTACTACTATACTTTATATGCTCTATATTTATGTTAAGAAAGCAAAATATTATATTTCTTTAACTTAATAAATAAATAAAAAAAAAATTTAAAAATGATGTTACTCTCGAAAGCGCGACATATAACTGGCCGTGTGAGAAACACTCAACACTCAAACCTAAGCCAGCAACGTTGAATGTTTGACCCTGTGACTTATTGATGGTGTCGCGTCCGATGACACGACAATATGATGTTGTGGACTGTAAATCGATTTCGAAAAGATTATGACCAATGAATTGTGTTTTAAAATACAGATCACGGGAAAGAGGGGTATGACGGAATAGTCTCTTACCTTTTGACGGTTTATTCGGCTGTTTCAGGATCGATCCTGGATATTGGAGTTTCCCAAGAAACGGCACAACACCAGTTACACTTATAATCCATAAAAAACGGACTTTTGCGATAATTGCGATAGTTCAACGACAGAGAGCTGTGTCCCATAACACTGCGAGATTTCAACTGTTGTGTAGGTAACTTAGATTAAGGCGACAATATTATTTTCCACTTGTTCACAGGTAGGTAGTCGACAAACATCTTCTTCTTCCCCTGGTAGAGACTTTGAGGACAGGAGGACGAGGAAGGAATATATGATTTATGAAGGACTTGGGGAATATGGATTAAGGTTTTTTTTTTTAAAACTGTTTCAGAACCAAACATTCCGCCGACCTTGAGAAAATGTGAAATTTTCTCAACAACTATAAACGAAAGAAAGCAACGAAAAAAAACGAAAGCAAAGTACCTAATTAACCTACGAATTGAACAAGACAAAATTAAAAAATGAAATTAATTAATTAACTAATTAATCAATCGATGGGTAGTTTATACAATTTGACCACGGGCCGCTTAAAAATGCCCTGAGGGGTTCTTACAGTAGCGACACGAACCACACCATCGGCACCGGGGAACAATTCAACCACCCTCCCGACAGGCCATCGCATTGGGGTAGCTTGTGAATCATCTATCATGACTAGATCGTCAACTTGAAAATTAGGAGTTGATGTTGCCCACTTGTTCCGTTGTTGAAGAGTATGTAGATATTCTTTCCGCCAACGATTCCAAAAATGTTGGGACATTTGTTTCAATAGTTGCCAACGCGATAAGCGATTCATTGGTACATCCACAAAATTTTCTTCAAGAACAGAAACAAGAGGAGCCCCAATTAAAAAATGTGCAGGAGTTAACGGATCCATTTCGGATGGATCCGACGACAGCGCTCCAATTGGTCGCGAATTTAAAATGGCTTCGATACGAGTCAGGACAGTAGTTAATTCTTCAAACGTGAGGATTTGATCTCCCACAACCCTCTTCAAATGGTGTTTAGTTGACTTAATACCAGCCTCCGACACACCATTGAAATGGGGTGCGGAGGGCGGAGAAAAATGCCAAGTAATTGAACGAGCGACAGTTGCGTCAACAAGTTTGTCAGTATTTTCAGATGCATGTATGAATTTAGCAAGGCCAGTATGATATCTATTAGTTCCAATAAAATTAGTTCCGCAATCGCTATAGATATTCTGGCATATACCGCGTCTAGAGATGAATCTATCTAATGCTGCCACAAATGCTTCAGTAGATAGATCTGATACTAATTCAAGATGAACGGCTTTGGTCGATAAACAAACGTAAAGACATAAATAGGCCTTATAAGTTTTTGCGCCGCGACGTCTACTCTCGCGTACCAAAAAAGGACCTCCAAAGTCTGTTCCGACATTCAAAAATGGACGACCTTCTCGAAAACGGGAAGCGGGTAAGTTACCCATCAAAGGGAAACCACCACGCGGGTTATTTTTAAAACAAGAAATACATTTACTCAATCGATGTCGAATTACGTTCCTGGCCGAAATTATCCAATATTTTAATGATATTATGGATTGGAGTGCACGAGGACCTGGATGAAGGTACATGCTATGGTAATAATCAATTATTAATGTTGTCAAATGACATTGCTTCGGTAGAATAATAGGATGTCGAGCATTTTCAGAAATCTGTGCAAGGCGAATTCGACCACCGACTCTTAAAACCCCATTTGTATCAATAAATGGAGCGAGTTTTTGCAGCTGCGTTGAGCATATACGATGGGAAGAGAACCCAACAAGGATGCATCGACTGGTTGGAGAAGTTGCGACATATCGATCAACTTTTAAATTGGCGAGTGATGGAAGCTCTTTTATATATTTCTTCCATTTCAAATTCATGTCCGAAGGGATTTCTTCGTCCCAGCCAATTTGAAGTTTCCATAAATTTTGCATAAAGCATTTAGCAATGAAAACGACAGGATTAATAAAACCTAATGGATCATATAGACGTGCAATTGTCGATAAAATTATACGTTTGGTACAGTGGTCACTAAAAACATTATTAATTTTATATGTAAATTGATCAAGCGACGGTATCCATTGAATACCTAAAATATTAAGGTTTTTCTTGTCAGTATCCGACTCAAAACTTAAGGGTACTTCCCGATAGCTAACAGGAATATCTTCCAGTGTTTCAGGATGGTTACTCGACCATTTTCTCAATTCAAAACAACCTTTTTGAAGTAATGCAATTAATTCCACTATACAATGTCGAGCGCTTTCCAAAGTTTGCGCACCACTGATAATATCATCTACATAAGTGTTTTCAATTAACGTACTAGCAGCCTTTGGAAAATTCACTTTTTCATCATTTGCTAATTTATGAAGTGTGCGAATAGATAGGTATGGCGCACTAGACGTGCCATACGTTACTGTTTGTAATTCAAATTCCTTTACAGGAAGATCCGGAGATTCTCTCCATAGAATATGTTGATATCGGCGAGATTTCTCATCCACAAGTATTTGCCTATACATTTGACGGATGTCAGCTGTAAACACGATTTTGTGTATTCGAAAATTACACATTAATTCGACAAGGTCCCTTTGTAATTTGGGACCAACCAAAAGTATATCGTTCAATGACGTACCCGAGGACGATTTGGTACTGGCATCAAAAACGACCCTTAAACGAGTTGTAGAACTGGTTTCTTTGATTATTCCATGATGTGGTATGAAATAGTTACCAATAGTTGGCGATTGAAGTGGCACTTCCATCATGTGCCCTAATGTTGAGTATTCTCTCATAAACGAAATATATTGAGATTTGAGATCAGAATCTCTATTCAGTCTCCTTTCTAAATGCGTGAGGCGTGACAATGCTATGTCATATGACTTTCCCAATTTTTCCGGGCTTTCCTTAAATGGCAACGAAACGACGTATCTTCCGTCTTGGTTACGGTAGGTACTTTCAGTGTAAAATTTTTCACAACGAATTTCATCAGGCGATTGAATTTTCTTCAAAGGTGGAACATTTTCAATTTCCCAAAAACATTTAAGCTTTTCATCAATATTTTCCTCCATTGACGTGAAGAATGAATTTATACAATTATTTGATGGTCCAACATTTCCCATCAAAATCCAACCCAATTTAGTTTCTATGGCTATGGGTTCATTTTCTTTGCCCATCAATTTTCCTGAGCATAGCAATGAGGCAAAAATATCACTTCCAAGCAGTATATCAATAGCTGATGGTAGGTAAAATGTTGGATCTCCCAATTTGAGACCTACGATGTGTTCCCAATGATGATCGACGATACGATTTGATGGCATATTTGAGCATATATTATTTAAAATAAGGAAATCTGTCAAAATACCAGATTCCTTCGAATCGACAGGACGAAATTGTGTTTTTATTAATCCGTTAGAATTAATTGTAGGAGTATTTCCAATACCTATCACGGTAAGAGGTTGTTTCTTAAAACGAGTGAATCCTAATTTTTTCACGCAATTTTCCGATATAAAATTTGCCTGGCTGGCGCTATCGAGCATGACACGAACCTTCTGGAAAACTCCATTTTTGTCTAAAACTTCCACATAGGCTGTGGACAGCAGTACCGTGTTGGTTTTATTGTAAAATGTTGTCAACGCCAAAGGCTCCGACGAGTTTTCTTGTTGGTCTGAATTTTCCACGATTTTTTTTGGACAATGTAATAGGGTATGATGTCTTGATTGACATTCCCTACAAGTGAAACGAGACTGACAATTCTTAGCTTTGTGTTTTCCTTGCGTGAGGCAGTTGAGACATAAATTATTTTCCTTTGCAAACAAGTACCTATCTTTTGGAGTAAGGCGTAAGAATTGTTCACACTTGTGCAGAGAGTGTGACGATTTACAAAGAATACACTTGACTTCAATCTTTAATACAAATGCATTAACATTATTGCCAGATCGATGTTTAGCATTATACGATATCGATTGACCTTTATGAGTCTGTATCAGGTTTTCAGGAAAAACCCCGAGTGCCATTTCTTTTGCCAAGCACTGTCTATCTAAGTACTTTAATAGGTGATCAAACGTTGGAATATTCTCTGAACTATGTTGAATTTCAAAATCAATTCGCAATTCTTTTGTTAATTTACGTAATACAATATGTAATAAAAGAAAACTCCATTGGCGAACTGGAAAATTCAAAGCTTCTAAAGCAGCAATATTTTCTTTTAAAATAGAAATAAATTGTCTGATATTATCCTGAGATTTTACAGGTTGAATCGACAGAATTAATTCTACATGCCTATCAGCGATGAAACGTACGTTTTCATACCGTTCCTTTAAAAGGTTGTATGCAATAAAATAATTTTCTTCAGAAATTGGCAAATGTTTAATGTGTGTTAATGCCTCTCCTGACAGGCTACTTATTAAATAATGCATTTTTTGAACAGGATTTAAGGCATTATTAGAATCGATCAACGAATTAAAGGTATTAATATAATTTGTCCAATCTGTTGATATTCCCGAGAAAATAATCAATTTTAATTTTGGTAACGATACATTATTATTTGCCAGTGAATGATCCGATTCAATTTTCGAAACTTGTGGAAATAATTGATTATAATACGACTGAATCTCGTAATACATGTTTTGAATTTCAGTATATTTTCCTTGTAAAACTTCAATTTCCGATTCATCCTTTTTATTTGATTCTATTGAAATATGTGATGCAACAAAAGTTTCTCTAATATTTGATATATCCGAAAAACGCGCTTTAAATATATTTTTGTCAACAACATTCAACGAAGTTATAGCTTTCAAGGCAGCGGAGCGAATGCTTTCCATGTCTAACAGAGCTAATTTGTACTTCACAATAGTAGCCGCCATTATGAAGAGGTATATTAACCAAACTCTAATAATAAAACCGCAAACAAACGTCAAACGTCAAACTTGTAAACAAACAGAATGTCCGCTGTGATAACAGCTGACCGATGCGATCCGCGATCTTCTTTACCGACACTCAGTGCGGGTATCAATCCAACGACACGAGAATGCTTGTATTTAAAACTACCGACGCGGCAATGAATACTTTATGTAGGTACAAAGTATTATCTACGAATATTAAGCTACCCACGATTTAAAATTAATACCAAATTAAATTTAAATATGCTAATCAATATTCACGATTGAATGTGTAATTCTGAAACAGCTTTATAAAACCGGAAAAGGTCAACGAATGGGATGATCTATATTTCAAACACAATGTCTAGTTTCGAAATTACGACTATCAAAAAAACGACAAAAAACGAGAATTTATCCGGCGAATGGACCAAAAATGTCGCGTCCGATGACACGACAATATGATGTTGTGAACTGTAAATCGATTTCGAAAAGATTATGACCAATGAATTGTGTTTTAAAATACAGATCACGGGAAAGAGGGGTATGACGGAATAGTCTCTTACCTTTTGACGGTTTATTCGGCTGTTTCAGGATCGATCCTGGATATTGGAGTTTCCCAAGAAACGGCACAACACCAGTTACACTTATAATCCATAAAAAACGGACTTTTGCGATAATTGCGATAGTTCAACGACAGAGAGCTGTGTCCCATAACACTGCGAGATTTCAACTGTTGTGTAGGTAACTTAGATTAAGGCGACAATATTATTTTCCACTTGTTCACAGGTAGGTAGTCGACAAACATCTTCTTCTTCCCCTGGTAGAGACTTTGAGGACAGGAGGACGAGGAAGGAATATATGATTTATGAAGGACTTGGGGAATATGGATTAAGGTTTTTTTTTTAAAACTGTTTCAGAACCAAACAGATGGTCTTTGCAAAAGATAGCTTTACCCCCTATATATTGGTGAAAACCGCATGAAAATCCGTTGCAGAGTTTAAAAGATCTAAGCGCACATATATATTTTGAGCGACTTCATTTTATATTACGTAAAGATAATAAAGATAATACAATATTTCAGAAATTTCTTCCCAAGCAGCATTTCTGATCAAATGACCTTTATACTCTTTACACGTTAAATCGTATAAAATTTTTCGTTGACGTACAAGTTCAATTAGCTCGTCAGCCATTTTTCAGAACCACGCTGCAAACAAGCGTCCGCTAGTTGTCTATGACCATAAATAAATGTCTATGGTGCGCCAGAGTGGTGGTGGGGGGTATGGCGCGATCGGCGGCGAGCTTAAATTGGCCGGTCTTCCGGTTTCGGCGACCGCCATATGCAAAGTAGGCAAAAGATACGAGAACTCAGGGAACTTCTTAGAGGGAACTTCCAAATTCCAAGTTTTTTGTTGCTAAAAAATGTTATTAAACATTATTCCTTTCTGTTTTTTGTGTTGCATAACGAATTGCAATAAAGTAAACCGCAACTTTGTATATTTCGCATAAATAAATCACAAAATTAAAAAAAGGGATCCTTGGAACAACTTTATTTATGGAATTAATCTTCCATTCGAAGTAAACTTCAATAATGAAACTTCATTCAGGGCTACAGTTGTACTTTGTTTTAAACTATTGTGATAATCTTGGTGTAGGTTGGGTAGGTAACATAATATGTTTAGAAACAGAAACAAAACTACAAGATTTAATAGGTGTATCATTTTTATTTCTTAAAAATCTACAATATTTAGAATGGGAACATCATGTGCCAAAAAAATAACAGTCGTATATAATGTAGGGTAGAAATAATAATAAAAAAGAGTTGACATTTATACCGCAAAAATTTACAGACAAAAATTTTATACAACTTATATACAGACAAAAAATGTATACAACTTATATACAGACATATTTTAATACTTCAGAGTACTTCAACTTCAAACTATACTTCAAACTAGACGGCTTGGCTCGCTTGGCTGCTGGTATAGAAATGGCCTACTGGAAACTTCCAAGATGGCGGACGCCGATTTCCGGTGGACTGCTCAAAATTCGCTACGGCAAAGAGAGTCATCCATCCAGTTATTATATATATATCTATGGTCCACGTCACAACAGAACCCACCCCGACACACCACACCACACAAATATGTCTCTAACCATAGAAAATGTATGAAACCGATGTGCTACTGGCGCGCCACGACACACCACACCACACAAGTGTGTTTCCGCCTTTATTCCTATTTTAAACGGGCCTTTAATAATTTATTGTTTCGTGTGGTGCTTACTTTTGTGATTAATTTCTTTAACTGTGCGTTGTCTATGGTTTATGAATCTATATCTTCTATGATAAACAACTGTCACTGTTTCAAATTTGGGGTTAGTATTTAGTATTTAGGGTATTTAGTATATTTATGATTTAGCCTCTCCCAGCGTCTCCTTTGTTTGATTTCTTGTCTTGTTATAATAAAAAGTTAATTATATTTATTTTTCTTTATTATTTATTGATAGCATCAACTAATAATCAATATTCAAAAGCTAATAATTTTCTAGTGACGTTTCTTCAACATTGGAATTGACCGCCGCGCCGCCGCTCGCCTTGTGAATGCATTGACAGTACTACCTCTAACCTCTACTGGTACTATTTCAATAATCGGTAATTATTCCCCTAAACGCTTATTGTTGTTTTTTCATTATTTATGTCTTACTCCGCTTACGGAATATTTTTTATTCAAACAGTTAGATTTAGCTTTATTATCACGAAAAGTGAGTATTTATGTCGCGGGAGACAAAAAAACATGCAAAAAATATGCATTTAACATTTTGGTAAATATGCATAAGTCCACCTCACGGATAATACTGAACGCTCGTGTTGTCGAAGTTTGACGCATGTCATCATAATTTTAAAAAACATCCCAGGTTTTGAATGGTTTGAAGGCAAGGCAGGGTTTATCCTAGCGGGTTTGTGTAATTATGATTTATTGTCTATGAAATAAAAAAACGGTACATACAAAATAAAAAATATTCTGTAATAACTGCGAAGCGGAGTAAGACATAATTAATAACATTTTAATTTCGTTTTAATGAATTCACTTGCGCGGTGACGCCACTTTATTTTCGCCGTTTTTATTTCATAGACAATCAATTATAATTACACAAACCCGCTAGACATCCCCTGCCTTGCCAAACAAACCATTCAAAACCTGGGATGTTTTTTAAAATTATGATGACATGAAGCTTTTGTAGTTTAACCTCAACCTAAAAAAGGAACATTCCGTATTATCCGTGTATCAAACTTCGACAACACAAGCGTACCGTTTTGTTGTCAAACACAATGTCAAACTATACAAAAAATGGTGGCGACCGGCCAACTTAGATTGAAACCAACTCAGAACCACTTCAGAAAGGTCATTAAGAGTAATGATAAACAAATTATAATAAAAAATTGGTTAAATTTTTTAAGTTAGGTTAGGGTTACCAGCTATTTTAAAATTATTGGTAAATTTTCATTACTGGTGTCCACGCGTATTATTAATAATTTTTAGAAAAAAACTTTAGATTCGCCTGAATTACTATAAAAGGAAACTTTTTGGCTTGGGGGCGGCGGAAAATAATGCATTTTAATTTTCAATTGCCATGTTGTTATGTTGGTATCCCTGGTACATTGCAAATAACTAAATACTACAGTGGCCAACTGCATGGGATACATGAAAACACGGTTAAACTACGAAAGCTGCATGTCATCATAATTTAAAAAACATCCCAGGTTTTGAATGGTTTGTTTGGCAAAGCAGGGTTTGTCTAGCGGGTTTCTGTAATTATGATTGATTGTCTGTGAAATAAAAACAAATGTTAGTTCTTTGCAATGTATCAGTGATACAAACATAACAGCGACGTGCCTAATGGCCGCTGACAGTCATCGATCGGTTCGCGAAGTGAATTTTAATTTTACGCAATTGAAAATTAAAGCGCATTATTTTCCGCCGCCCCCAAGCCGAAAAGTTTCCTTTTATAGTAATTAACGCGAATCTAAAGTTTTTTTCTGAAAATTATTCGTCATAAGCGTGGCCAGTCCGAACCGATAGTTACTAATATATGTAATATATTATACCGATTTAAAATATTTTTTTTTGTAATAAAATAATTCATTTTATCCTATAATTTTTACTTAATTATAAATTTGAATTTTTAGTTTATTGTTTTTGTTTTATAAAATGGAGGCCTCAGCACAGATGAGCTACCCAGTGAGGCCGACATTGTTGATTTTATTTTTGAAATGTAAGATATTATGTCAATCAAATAAATAAATAAATAATATTATTAAGAAGCTGGACTTGTGAAATGAAATGAAAACTCTGAATAGTGTACTTCCACCTCTGAGGGTATCTTCCACTCCGGAACGTGCCGCAAAAATACCTTTTATTATTTTTAAATGACTAAATTGTTAAAACACAAATCAATCATTCGAGATTTGAACCCGTGACCTCCGGATCACCGTTTGGGAGTCTTGCCACTTGACCATATTTACCCATATATTATGTGTTGTGTGTTTGTGAGTGATATGAATTTTATATTGGTTTTGAGTGTTACGTGTAGTTGTGTTTTATTCTTATTTTGTAATGAAATATTGGTAATATTGTATTTTTTGTTCTTTAATCCATTTTGTAATTTTGAGTACGAAATTATTTTTGGTTTCTTCCATTTTATTTTCAAGGGTAAGACTGTTAAATGCTTTTATAGCGTGATATTTATAGTGCCTTTGTCCAAAGCTTGTATTTACCTTCGGAGTTTTTAGGTTGTTTTTGTACGATTGTCTAACTCATAGGTTCTCAACGTGGGCGATAACGCCCCCCCCTCGGGGGCGTTTGAGACCTTCAGGGGGGCGGTAAAAGATCCAGAGACAATTGGGGGGGCGTTGAGATGGCACAGGAGGGCGTTGGCAAGTAAAAAAAATATGGTCTAAATAAGGCAAACAAAACACGCTAATCACATACTAATAAAGCAAAGTAAACTTTAATGGGTAATTTTTGTTATTGTGTGTATTTTAATCATTTTTATCAAGTTTGCGAAAATTCATTCGAGAGTTCGGGAAGTTAATGAAAATTGAACTGATAGATTCCGTTACATTCTAGTCTTTATTATAAACCCACCATTTCAGTTATGGTAGCTAATAACATCAGGCCGCTTCTCTAATAACATCAGGCTGCTTCCCGCAGAGGGAGGCAGAGAGGATGGACCGCCAAACAACTCGGTTCCATTGCTTGCTTAATCACATTTATATGTATGAGAATAGATACATCTTACTAATATTTTAGGTATTGGTATTTAATAGTTGTTTGGCGGTCATCCTATCTCCCATGCGGTAAAACTATCTGATGGTATTGTAGTTTTTGAGATGTAGGTACTAGTAGGAATGGACTTGTATGTATGAATTTTATTGTAGAAAATAGTGTAACTGAAGCAGGGAGAGCAACGAAACGAAGCAAACGAAACAGTTTGTTTAGAGTTTGTTGATGATTTTGCACAACAAACCCTATCCCATTTCAGCTGCCGCGGCCGCCGCGACTGAACCCGTATAGGTTTTGTAAATACGCGACCGGGTGCTGAAAGCGAGTCACTGCGTGTTTATTTTATTCCTGTCGAAGAGTGTTATATGTCTCCAACCTATATAAAGGCACTGATTTATCATTTTATGTTCATTAACATTAAGGCGCGCCATTAAAAGGAGGGTTTTAAGAGTTAATCTTTTACTCACGTATCTCTAAATGTCGGAAGTAAAAAAGAAGATACGGCAATACGGTGTGGATTATATTAAATACGGATTTATCGAAAATCCTACAAATCCATCATCACCAATGTGCCTTATTTGTCGAAAAATATTTTCAAATGAAGCGATGACGCCTTCTAGGCTTCAAGGTCATTTAAATAAAATCCACCCGGGTAAGAAAGATAAAGATGTGACCTATTTTCAAGACATGAAAAAGAAGTATGAAATTCAGCCAACTATATCAAAACAATTTTCGACAGCTTCTAAGCAAGACGATGATGGACTTCGAGCTTCGTACAATATCTCATTGTTGATTGCTAAAACAGGCAAACTACATACTATTGGGGAAGATTTAATTTTACCAGCAGTAAAAGAAGTAGTAACCACTGTGCTCCATAAACCAGCTGCAGATATTGTCCTAAAAATTCATTTGAGCAATAGTTCTGTGCAAAGACGAATTGATGAAATGGCTGAAAACATTGAAGAATCATTGTGCAATCATCTGCAGTCTTATCGATTTTCAATTCAGCTGGATGAGTCCACTTTACCAACCAATGAAGCATTGTTTTTGTCATACCTGAGATTCATCAAAGATGAGAAAATATGTCAAGAATTATTGTTTGTTACAAATTTGGAAACAGATACAAAAGGAGAAACCATATTTAATACACTGGAAAAGTTTTGTGACGAAAAGAAAATTCCTTTAAATAATATTTTGTCAGCTGCTTCGGATGGCGCCCCAGCTATGATAGGGCGTCACAAAGGCTTCATAGCATGCTTAAAAATAAAGTTCCTGACTTGCTTGCTGTGCATTGCGTAATTCATCGCCAGCATTTGGTTGCGAAAAATCTGAGTGAACGCCTCCATACATCACTGATATCAGAGCAGTTAATAAAATCAGAAGTAACTCATTGAATGACAGATCATTTCAGTTTTATTATTGTAGGTCAGCTTTGCATTGCCAATGATGAAGATTTCAACCAATTGCTGCTTCACTCTGTTGATTTCAAAAGGTTCATGTTTGACTCGATTTTACAATCTGAGTCTGTGATAGAGTTCCTACGAAACAAAGACACAGAATTGCGCAACAACCTCATCTCATCGAAGAAACATATTGCGTACTTGACAGACCTGTATAAATTGTTTAATGATGTCAATCTCCAACTTCAAGGCGACGACTTAAATTTGATTGAGACAAAAAATTGTGTTGCAGCTTTTGTATCCAAACTGCTATTATACATAAGAAATATCGGCAGACGGGAATTTAATAACTTCCCAAATTTATCAGCAGTTTCATTAAAGAACGACGACCTGCTTGTTTACAGTCAACACTTGGAAAACCTACACAGCGATTTCAAGGAACGATTCCAAGATATTTTAAACATGGACATACCAGATTGGGTTTTGGATCCTTTTTCAAACGTCAACACAGCAGGATCATCCCAGTTAGAAGAAGAACTAATAGAACTGACGACAAATGAGGAATTAAAAATAAAATTTAAGAATGGCTACCAAGAGTTTTGGCTGCAGATGCCGATTTTGCAACTGTACCAAGGATTATGGTCGATAGTTCAACGATTTTTAATAGCATTCCCATCGTCCTATTTAGCTTAACGTGGATTCAGTGATGTAGCAATGTTGGTAACCAAAAAGAGAAATAGGCTCCATATTACTGAACGCGGCGACTTACGTTTGTTTTTAAGTAAAATCGAGCCTAATATAAACAAACTTCTTAAAACGCATCAAATTCAACAATCTCATTAAATAAGTTATAAATTCAATACCTTTTAAATGTTAATAAAAATACACTTCTCTATATAGTTAAGTACGCCCTTTTATTAACAATATTCTTCTCAGAAATACGATAGGAGCCATAATCCATCGCCCCCCCCCCCAAGATGGTATGTAAAAGCAGTTGGGGGGCGCCAGAAAAAAAATATTGTCAAAGGGGGCGGTGGGCAAAAAAAGGTTGAGAATCTATGGGTTAGGCCCTAACTGGTCTGTTAGTGATATTTTGAGATTGTTGAAATTTGTTTTTCTGGTCAAAATGTAGTTTAGCAGTGTTTTAACATATAATTGGCGTATATCTAGTACGTCACAACTGTTGAATATTTGGTTTATGTCAGTCAGTCTGTTTTTTAAGTATTACCTTTAAGATCGTTTTCTGCGCGATTTCTAAGTGATCGATAGCTGAGTTTGTTGCTCCTCCCCAGATAATTAATCTATATTCTATTATTGACTGACAAACTGCAAAATATATTGTTTTCATTTGTTTTATATTATATATGTTTCTTATGTTTAGGAAAATGTGTATTGTTTTGAGGAGTTTATTTGTGATTTGTTTGATATGATGTGTCCATCTTAGGATTCTAAGGTTATGGTCAATTATGATTCCTAGATATTTTATTTGTTCTGTTTTTTCTAGAGAAGGGCAACTGCAGATGTTAGTATTTAAACATTCTTGTATTTTTATGGTGCTTGAGTTGTTTCTTTGTTGTCCTGTATACTGTAAAAATTTGGTTTTCGATATATTTAGTGTAAGTATGTTTGAGTCTTTAATATATTTATAACAAATCACATTTCACAATAATAATGTTGTATTATAAGATGTGGGGATGATAGTGCAATCCCACGCGTCCCATATAGTTATATATATTTTTGCAGTAAATTTTAAGTAAAGAAACAAATTGAATGAAAAAAAAATAGTCAATTATGTAGGGCGTTGTCTTGAGTGAGCTCGGGCCCAGCACTCACTCAGGAGTGGTGCTTGGTGCTGGAAGGTTGCGGTCACTACTAATGCCGCATCCTGACTCCAGTGGGCTGGTGTTACATCAGGCAGGCGAATCCTTTCAATCCTAGTTTCGTAAAAAATTTCGATGCGCCGCGGTACCTTCTGTATCCAAATATAATTCTGCATGCGTTATTATAATGGATCCGGAGTCGTTCCATCGAGCTGATTCGGGAGTGATCCCATGTTTCACGCTATTATTATTGCTGCGTTAGAAGATTCTACGGGAAATCATATTAAACAGTATACTGATACTTCTCCTTTGTCGTTCAATATCACCATCGTCCGAGAGGTCTTCAGTAACGATGTGCCCATTGATGTACTATGTAAGGCTTACCTTAATATACGACATACTCCTAAACCCAAATTATTCAAACTTGCGCACGCATATTCGCTCTCATTCTGGTGCCACCTATCTCACTCCTTTTACTCACACTTAAACTCACACTATACTAATTATTATTAAATGTTTAGTTACAGGTGTACTTTATTTTGAGCCGAGACCAATAAATTAGCATCAGCAGTGTCATGCATATTCCCGACCCAGAGAATATTTCCATCAAGACGGAACTTGGGTCCCAGGAAGAAGTTCCAGAGAAAATGCCGTATACGGATATTGAAATCAGCCTCCAGGATGTAAAGAAGGAATGTTTGGAGTATTCCGAGAGTGTTCAGCCAACTAGTAAGTTTCCTTGCGCTTATCCATCCTCCAGTTGATTAGTCAGACATCTCCAAATACTAGGTTTTGAGATAATGAGGAAAACAATATTCAAATGCTCACCATAAATCACATATTATTTACACGTTTCTGTGTTTTACATATTAAATAAACTATAGAATAACACCGGGAGGCATAACGGTCTGGTACATTAGCATAATATTTTGAAATATCCTGCTAGTGACCCAGAAAATATTGTTTAATTTACTACAAGTTTTTGTGATGATGTTATAATCGATTTGGTGGTTTTTACGAGTAATCTGAGTATTGTACCAGATATTGGATATACTTTTACATATAACGACGTACTCAACAAAAATTTAGATTTTTCAGAGATGACTGAATAATCACTAGGATGATTGATATATTATATCGAGCCATGATCGCCAAAATATCGTAAACGACTGTTTTTCTCAAATAGCGTTTTGTTACCGTATGCGCTCTGAACGGCTAGACGCACCGCCTTAATAGGTTGGTTTTATTTTAAATTGTGATCAATAATAGGAGCTTTTTTACTCACAAGAGTCCCAGCTGCTCCCGTCTGGAGCCAGTGAGACTATGGCATCCCCAATTGGGGTATGTTGTGAGGCTGACGGAAAGCGGGGAGTAGGGATGCAATCCCGCAGCTCATTCAATCCCGCGGAATTGATATGCGGGATTACTCAATTCCACGCAAGATCACACGGGATCCCGCGTCTTTGAAATTATGTTACAAAATCAAATTGAAACTACAGATTTTTGTGTAAAAATCATCTTAATAATAAAAATCATCTTACTCCTAACAGCAGTTTTATATTTTTAATTCAGTCTTATTCATATAATGACTAATAATCAAATCACAACTTTCTCTTAGATGCTATTACTATGATATCAACCTATAATAATAATAATATGTATTTATTTCACCATTAAATTTATACGACGAGAATGCCAGCATTCTTATAAATACCAACCAGGAATTATTAGATTCCTGGTCAAATAAAATTCTTCACGCAAAACACTTCAATTATCTCAACCAAACATATGTTGACAAATTTTCGTCAAACAAATGGTTGAGTATTGGAGAGTTGAGCGCAGAAAAAGAAGGCTTTATGCTTGCCATACAAGATAGAGTCATTAATACTAAAAATTATAGGAAGCATATCATCAAAGATGCAAATCAAATTGATGATTTATGTAGAAAATGTTTGGCTTTTCCGGAAACTATAGAACATATTATATCGGGATGTTCTGTATTAGCGCCGTCCGAGTATACATTTAGGCACAATCAAGTTTTAAAAATAATTCACCAAAGTTTGGTAATTAAAAATAACTTGATTGACTACCCTAATGTACCATATTATGAATATGAACCAAATTCATTTTTAGAAAATGAATTTTATAAAATTTATTATGATAAAACTATTCTGACAGACAGAACAATTAGTCATAATAGACCCAATATAGTTTTACATGACAAAATTAAGAAAATAACTTATATCATTGATGTCGCTATTCCAAATTCTTGTAATATTCAGAAAACTGTTTCTGAAAAAATAAGAAAATATACAGATTTAGGAAATGAAATTAAAAGAATTTGGCATTCTCAGACTATAAAAATATTACCATTTGTTATTTCGGCTACTGGCATTATACCTAGCTCTCTCATTCAAAATTTAGGCGTATTAGATTTGTCAAAAAATTTGTACATAAAAATGCAAAAGTCGGTCATTTTAAATACATGTAGGATTACGAAAGATTTTTTAAATATTTATATTGAGGGATCAGTAGGATTTATCGGACCAGTTAGGATTTCATCAGAGCCGAACCCTCTGATATGAAAATATCTGGAGTCGGTGAAATATTTTCCCATTATGTTTCTGGTGGATTGACGTATAGTTCTTGTATTGTTTTATTCTTATATAGTGCACTTACATTGCGTTAATTTACTAGATATTCATTTGTGGAAAAGTGTGTGGAAGGGTTTAGTCTTTCATTTGTGAAAGATTCAACCCGGACATAAAATCTGGAGCACCGTAAATATATATATCTATATTAAACAAAATTTGCAAGATTTATAACAAAAAAAAAGAACATATTCAGTGTTAATATTTACAATGGTTTATGTAAGTAAAAAAGATAAACAACAGAAGATAATATAAATATGAACAGTAGGTCCCTACTTGAAGAATAGAAAATAGTTATAAATTAAGGTTTTTCGTATTCCACCTCACTGGGCTAGCCTGTGTTGAGGCAGTAATTTTTAAGTCAATTTATATTTCTTATTAACATACCTACACTTATATTAAAATATAATCATATAATAGATTGGTTGCATTAACAATAAATTTTGGGTGAGCGCGCCGGTAAAGGCCCTATCATTATTTTTTATCCAAATTTTTATGTTTTTTTTATTTTATTTTTTTTATTGATCTATATACGTGATATTTACAATATATTATTCGATGCCTGTCTCGCTAGGGTATACCTGTGTTGAGAGTTATTTTTGAAATTTTTTTGTTAATCACATTTTATTACTCTATATGGAAGAATGTTATAAAGTCTTGTTGGAAGGTATCTGAAACTTCGTTGACCAAAAGTAGTATGCGTTATGGGAATTTGAAGTAAGTCTCTGTTATTGTTTCGTGTATAGCGTGTATTAAATCTTTTTTCATAGAATTTATGTATATTTGTGTACAGATGATTGAGGATTGTTTTTGCTATGGTGTAAAAACCACTTTAATTCATAATGTTACACGCAACATTATACAACAACAACATTATATTGCTATTTACGGCACAATCTGCTTTCATAATAAAACAGAACAAAACTAAGTCAAAACATTAATATTTACATACTTACGTTAAAAGCCGGACGGTGTATATCATAGGTTCTCAACGTGGGCGATAACGCCCCCTTGGTGGCGTTTGAGATCTTCAGGGGGGCGGTAGAAGATCCAGAGATAATTGGGGGGCGTTGAGATGGCACAGGGGGGCGTTGAAAAGTAAAAAAATATGGTCTAAAAAAGGCAAACAAAACACTCTAATCACATAATAAAGCAAAGTAAACTTTAATATCGGTTAATTTTTGTTAATAAAAACCCATGTCGGAAGAAAAAAAGAAGATACGGCAATATGGTGTGGATTATATTAAATACGGATTTATCAAAAATCCCACAAATCCATCATCGCCAGTGTGCCTTATTTGTCGAAAAACATTTTCAAATGAAGCGATGAAGCCTTCTAGGCTTCAAGAATTGGACATATAAATATTCATTTTAATAAAATCCACAAGATCATTTTAATAAAATCCAGCCAGACAAGAAAGACAAAGATGTGACCCATTTTCAAGATATGAAAAAGAAGTACAAAATTCAGCTAACAATTTTCAACAGCTTCTAAGCATGACGATGATGGACTTCGAGCTTCGTACAATATCTCATCGTTGATTGCTAAAACAGGCAAACCACATACTATTGGGGACGATTTAATTTTACCAGCAGTAAACTAAGTAATAACCACTGTGCTCCATAAACCAGCTGCAGATATTATCTGAAAAAATCATTTGAGCAATAGTTCTGTGCAAAGACGAATTGATGAAATGGATGAAAACATTGAAGAATCATTGTGCATTCATCTGCAGTCTTGTCGATTTTCAATTCAGCTGGATGAGTCCACTTTACCAACCAATGAAGCCTTGTTATTGTCATACGTGAGGTTCAACAAAGATAAGAAAATATGTCAAGAACTATTGTTTGTTACAAATTTGGAAACAGATACAAAAGGAGAAACCATATTTAATACACTGGAAAAGTTTTGTGACGAAAAGAAAATTCCTTTTAATAATATTTTGTCAGCTGCTACAGATGGCGCCCCAGCTATGACAGGGCGTCACAAAGGCTTCATAGCGTGCTTAAAAAATAAAGTTCATGACTTGCTTGCTGTGCATTGCGTAATTCATCGCCAGCATTTGGTTGCGAAAAATCTGAGTGAACGCCTCCATACATCACTGCAATATGTTATTAGAGCAGTTAATAAAATCAGAAGTAACTCATTGAATGACAGTTTATTTGGTCAGCTTTGCATTGCCAATGATGAAGATTTCAACCGATTGCTGCTTCACACAGAGGTGCGCTTGCTGTCAAAAGGTTCTTGTTTGACTCGATTTTACTATCTGATTGAGTCTGTGATAGAGCTCCTAGGAAACAAAGGCACAGAATTGTGCGACAACTTCACCTCATTGAAGAACGATATTGCGTACTTGACAGGCCTGTATAAATTGTTTAACGCTGTCAATATCCAACTTCAAGGCGACGACTTAAATTTGATTAAGACAAAAAATTGTGTTGCAGCTTTTGTATCCAAACTGCTATTATACAAAAGAAATATCGGCAGACGGGAATTTAATAACTTCCCAAATTTATCAGCAGTATCAGTATCAGAACGAAGACTTGCTTGTTTACTGTCAACACTTGAAAAACCTCCACAGTGATTTCAAGGAACAATTCCAGGATATTGGGATATTGTAAACATGGATATATACCACACTGAGTTTTGGATCATTTTTCAAATGTCAACACAGTAGGATCATCCCAGTTAGAAGAACTAATAGAACTGATAACAAATGAGGAATTAAAAATTAAATTTAAGAATAGCTACGAAGAGTTTTGGGTGCAGAAACCGATTTCGCAACTATACCTAGGATTATGGTCAATAGTTCGACGATTTTTAATAGCATTCCCATCGTCCTATTTATCGGAACGTGGATTCAGTGCTGTAGCAACGTTGGTAACCAAAAAGAAAAATAGGCTCCATATTACTGAACTTTGTTTTTAAGTAAAATCGAGCCTAATTTAAAAAAAACTTCTTAAAAATTCAACCATCTCATTAGATAACTTATAAATTCAACATCTTTTCAATATTAATAAAAATACTTCTCTATATGATAAAGTATGCGTTTTAAGTGTTCTCATTGAAACAATCTTCTTGTATGTAAAAAATATAAATGGACTTTCAGGAAACCCAGAGAAACCCATCCCCCCTCCCCCCCCCCCCAGACGGTATGTAAAAGCAGTTAGGGGGGCGCTAGTAAAAAATATATGGTCAAAGTGGGCGGTGGGCAAAAAAAGGTTAAGAATCTATGGTGTATATGAAAACACTCGTCACCTACAGAAAGACGTGCGCAGTAGGTGTGCGCGTTATTTAACGTAACTGGATACAATAACTAGTTTCGTTAATGAAACGGAAATAACTAGTTTCGATAAAATTACAAGTAGTGATTTTTGTAAATGCGTTATTCCTGAAACTGCGATTGAGGGTGTTGGGTGTGACGTGAGACGTGAGTAGTTTCGCATCGTTTCGCATCGCGCCTACCGGCCGGCCGAGCTAGCGAGATGGCAGATCGAAAATTGCCGAGTAAGCGGGAGTATAGTGCGTGACATGAAATCCGAAGTAATCCTATTTTATTTTATTTATTTATTTTATTTATTAACAGAAACAAACAGTACATTATTTACATTGGTGAAAAAAGTTTACAGTTAATAAGTATATTTCAAGTTAGGTACCTATGATATGTTTCATTGAAGTATCTTGTTTATATTAAATTTTTACCGGGTGATGTGCGTTGTGGGAAGGTGTGTGAGGGTGAGGGAGGGTCTGTGTGTGTGTGTGTGTGTGTGTGTGTGTGTGTGTGTATGTATGTGTGTAAGTATGCGCATTAAACTATATGATTGACATGATGCTCTTTTTAAATTTGGGCAGTGAATCGGAGAAAATATCGATGTTATAATTTAAATTAATATTATTGAATACATGAAGAGCACGATTGATTGGCGAATTAGTTGCTGCATTAGTCTTGTAATTAAGCATGTGGAATAGTTCTGTATGGCGTGTACGTCTTAATGGTATGTTAAAATTAATTAGGGAAAGTAGTTCGGTACAATCGATGTTATTATTTAAAATTTTGTGTAAAAATGTCAAATCAGCAATTACTCGTCTTTGTTGTAAAGTTTGAAATGTGCGTTCATAATTATTGTTGAATTTGAATTTAAGATATTTTATAAATTTGTTTTGAATATGTTCGATGCTATCTATGTATAATTTGTACTGCGGGTTCCAAATTGGCGAGGCATATTCCAGTATACTTCTGACTAATGCAAAATATAACATAACTACTGTGCGCGGGTTACTGAACACTTTACTTATACGAAGAACAAAACCAAGCATTTTATAAGACCTGTGAACGATTGAGTCGATGTGAATATTAAAAATAAGTTTGCTATCAAGGTAAACACCAAGGTCTTTACATTCCGTTTTAGAGATGACAGGTTCATTGTTGAGTGAATAAGAGTACTTAATTACATTTTTATTTCTGGTGAATGTCATAGTATGACATTTGGAAACATTAATATCTAAACAGTTAACTTTACAATACTTGCAAAGCCTATCTAGGTCACTTTGTAACGCTTCACAGTCAGAGAGAGAATGCACAACTTTAAATATTTTCATGTCATCAGCGTAAAGCACATATTCGGAATTTTGAAAGCATGATCCAATGTCGTTTATATAAATGTTGAAGAATAGCGGACCTAGGTGGGAACCTTGCGGGACACCAGATAATACCTCTATAGACTTTGAGTAAACACCGTTTATTAAAATTACCTGATTGCGATTACTAATGTAGGACTTAATCCATCTAAATAGGTCGCCATGTATACCAAGTAGGATGAGTTTCTTCAAAAGAATTGAGTGAATCACGCGGTCAAAGGCTTTAGAGAAGTCTGTATACATAGTATCAACTTGCTCCTTATCGTTCATCTTGCTATGCAAGAAGTTAATGAAAAGGGCGAGGTTGGATGTTGTAGACCTACCTTTCATAAATCCATGCTGATTCGGCGTAATGTTTGTCGAAATAGACGAGTACAATTCATCAAAGACGATTTTTTCAAGAACTTTGCTTAAAATAGGTAGTTGGGAAATTGGTCGGTAGTTTTTAACGTCATGTTTATCACCAGTCTTAAAAATTGGTGTGATAACAGCTGATTTCCACTTGACAGGAAACGATCCTTCCGTTAGTGACTTTTTATAAATGGCGCAAACCGGAAGACAGATATATTTACTACAGTTACGTATAAAAATTCCAGGCAGCCTGTCTATTCCTGGTCCTTTATTAATATCTATGTTTGATAGGTATTTTAAGGTGATTTCTTCGTTTACTCTGATTGAGGATATTAATGTGTTGTTAAGAGGACCTTCCTTATAATCAGCATCATGAGTTGGAATTTCATTTGTAAAGACCGTTGAGAAGTAATCAGCAAAAAGGTCTGTAACTTCTTTGCTGTCGTGTGCTGTTGTGGAATGATACGTCATGTGTTCTGGTATAGTGGGAGATTTTCTTTGTGTCTTAACATAACACCATATTTTTTTAACATTATGTTGTATGTCGGATTCCAATGTAGCAATATAGGTTTTATGAGCAAGACTAGAAATCTTCTTTTGTCTTTTGCGAAGTAATGCAAAAGATAGATAATCCAATGGATTCTTAAAGCGTTTCCAGGCACGAAAAAACTTTAATTTTTCTTTTGTTATATTAATTAAAGCAGCCGAATACCATGATGGAAATTTTGTTGAATTGGTTACTTTCTTTGGAACCAGATCATCTATTATGGCATCAATGATTCTATAAAAATGGTGTACCGCAGTGTCAACATCTTGCGCATTTACTACAGAAGACCAATCACTATTTCTAAGAGCATCATTAATTAGTACATAGTTAGCTTTGTTAAATAATTTGATTATCTGTGGTTTTCGGATAACAGCAGGGAGGGGAATATTGAGTTCAACTATGATAGATTTATGATGTGCATCTTCAAATACCAGTGGTGAGTCGGCAGCGGAGACGTTGACTGTAGTGTTGCAAAGCACAAGATCTAAAAGTCGTCCATGCGAATTAGAAATTGCATTAAATTGTGTTAAATTAGAGAACGAAAGGCACCTAAGGAGAGTAGAAACACAGAGGTCGGTACTACATGGTTGAGACGTAGAGTTCCAATTGACGTTTGGCATATTGTAATCACCTAATATTAGAAAAATGTCATTCGGATATTCAGTGGTTAAATCAGATATGGCAGTTGTATGACTATTGATGATAGAGAAACGCTGCGCGTTAGATAACTTAGGACTAACTCCCGGTAAGTAAGAGCAACAAATATGAATATTCAAAATGCGATGTTTAGAATGTCTTAATAATAGTGAGATCCATATATCCTCGGCTTCAGAAGTCCATGATTTTCGTGATCGAACTTTAAAATCTTTTTTTATACCTATAACAACGCCTCCCCCTTTAGTTTTACCCGTAAGAGTAGTATCTCTGTCATTTCTGTATACGTTGTACCGGCAATCAAAAAGCTCGTCATCGGATATACTGTCAACTAACCACGTCTCACTAATTAAGATTATGTCATATTCGTTGATCAGGACATTTTGATAGAATTCCTTGGTTTTGGATCGAAGGCCTCGTGTTAAAGTAATAGCATTGATTTCACTGTATAGCTACAAATACTTATATGCTAGATAGTCATTTAATTTATTTTCGTTTCGTGCGTAACTGTATAGTTGGTGGAGGTATACACAAACAATCACAGTAACTGAATGAAAATAACTAGTTACAAAAATAACCTGTTTTGAAACAGGTTACGCCGACTACGAAACTAGTTTCGTTACGTTTCTTGAAAATGCCGTAACGACCCACGTCTAGTGCGCAGCGCAGTGCCATTTATTAACAACTGACAGGACAGCCCGCCAACGGCGCCACCGGCCGCTAGTCGTCGGTGCGGCGAGCTGTGCTGAACCGCAATGTCGCGCTCGTGCTACTCTCGATTTATGCGAAAGTTTTAGTGGCAAATTTTTAATTTGCGCCAGATTAATAAAAGCAGCGGGATCCCACGGGAATGCATGATCCGTTTTGCGGAGTTGCAATTTCCTAGTGGGGAGGCAGAGGAGATGGGGAAGAGAAAGGTGGAGAAGTACGCGGCTATTCAGATATAGTCACCAAACACGGCTAAAGCCATTTCAAGCAACATTTCAATTCTGGTGGTGGTATTGAGAGTATCTTCCTCTCTGGAACGTGCCGCAAATAAACCTTACATTATTTTAACCACTCAGCAACGTAAGCAGATATACACGTTAATATGACAATAGCAGTCAAGTACAATAAGCGTGTTTTCACATCAACGCGTATGTTTCCACAGAAATCGTTATATCTCCATTACTGTTCTAGTGACATTCCTAAAACAAAAAGTAAAAGGTCGATAATAAATCAAGCTGCACATCCCTATTCAAGTTGTCCATAGAAATATATAAAAAGACCTATTCTGTCCGATACACGCATAAATGAACTAATACCTAGATCGATATCTTCGGGCTTTTTGTATGGAACGGGTGTCAACACTATTTGACCATAAATAATGCTCATTCCGCGATTATGACGTCACGGACCATCGACAAGGATAGAGGAAAGTAAAAAAAAAAAAAAAAAGATACTACCTTGGACAATATCAGTACCTACCCAAATCATTAGCCTAAAAATTATTTTAAAAATAAAATGAAAAACTCATAATTGCATGTAGTATTTATTTTATTGCTTTATTCAGAATAACACAAAAAAACGGAAATACAATCATGTGCAAACACATTTAGAAGGAACTTAATCATAATTAATGAAAATATGAGTAATAATAATAAAAAAGGAAGTGTTTGGATAGATTTTTAGCCCACATGGGAGGCCTTGAGGAAAAAATTCTCTCGGGGCCTATGTCATCTTTAGGGATGCGGTGTGGAGTCTTTTTAGGAAAAGGAAAGGGAGGAAGTTTTGAGAAGGAAAAATGTACAGAGGGGTAGTTAGGAATCTGGGGGTCAATATGTTCAAGAGTGATGGATGGATGAATCTATCCGTCTTACTGCGACTAAGGCGATGGTTGACCGAGTATGGCTGCAGAGGTCTGAAGACAATGTAATAACAGAGTGCAATTCACACACGGTACGCTGCTCAGCCCAGGGAACACGTTTGGTTCTGAAATAAACATATTCATCACATTAACCAAAGTTCGCAAGCAAAACATATAATATTATCTCCTTTAATGAAATATAAATCCAGATGTATACCTGTATAATCTTCCACTACTTTTTTGGCAGCAAAACGCACGGTACTCGGCCCAGGTAGAATACGTTTGGTTCTGAAACAAAAAAAAAAACATTACATTACCCAGCCTCATCCTATGAACTATATCCTACCACTGCAGAGTATAAAAGAGAAAATAAATTAAGAACAACGACCACGCGTCTCGGATACGCGCCTGTCATATTAAATATCTTAATAATAATGGAATTGCTGTGTTTGAAGAAATAATAAATGTATTGAATATCTTTATAATAAGAAAGACTCAGTGAATCAGCATCTATCTCCATGAATAAAATAGGTTGATGCCATATAGAGTATAGAGAAGACTTTATACCTTTTAAACTGTAATTGTGGTCTTGGACGGCACCATTCGTGCTGGACACTCCAGGTAGAATATGGATAGTCTAAAAATGAAAATAGATACAATTTTTAGGTGAAGTTAGGGAAAAGTTACAAAGTATATTAGGAACACTGAAAAAACAAAAGATTCGCACCTGTATTTTGGTATCCTACGATCGTTTACGTTTTCTTTAGGTAAACCCCGATGTGTTCCGATTCCATGAAGATTGAGGGTCGGCAAAGCGTCTTTTTTTAACGTGCCATTGGAATTTTTGCAGTTATTAGTGAAATGGGAACCAAACATAACCACAACTTCCCAAAATCGGATAAGCAATAGTCAGATCTGCCGATTCTCAACGCCCATTCCCATAACGACTCTCATTATTTTCGCAGTTAGGTACTCTGTGTCGAACTGAAACACTATCCTCACAGCCTTCGACACTGAAACGATATTTAGGAAGCATTTTTTCAAAATATTTCGTTGTTTTGAATGTTCGGATTGTTTCGGCCAACGTGCTATTTGACATATAATACCATAGATATCCCACCGTATTCACCACTCAGTTCTCAAAAGTTTTTCTATGGAAATTGTAAGATTCCTATTGGTAGTCATTACTATGACGTCGTCATGATCACGTGACCGGGTTACAAAAACTGACGGAGTTATACACGGTTGATACATATTTTACCCCCCAAATTGCCTAAGGGCCGCTAGGCATTGTTAATTTTTATTAAATATTTTTGTATGAAATGATAAAAAAGTGAGGTAATAAAATTGTTTATTATACATTTATACAATACCTTAAGTATTGTTTTTTTTATATAATCTGTGATTTTAGTACCGTTTTCACATAAAAACATCACGTGAGTCATTTCTACATTTTTTTTTATGTTTGCATTCTAAATTTTAAAATCAACAAATGTTAATATTTATTTGTCATATAAAAATTTTAAAGCTTATTTCGTAACCTTTCAAAACAGTTTTAGTATTCGGCTACGTTCAGAAATGTATCATTTATTGAGCTTTAATTGTGAAGCGGAAATAACACAAAGTTTTCGTAAATCTGACATTACGTTTAAGACGTAAAAAGTGCATATTCGCGATAGATCGGAGTGGTTAAATGATTAAATTGTGAAAACTCAAATCCATTAATCATTTTAAATTGTTTTTGCTTTATATGCCCACTGTTTGTTCTTTATAGGTACAATATTAAACTATATTACCTAAGCACAGGCTGCGCCTTAGTGAGTTCTCATTACTCTTATGATTTTCATAATTCAAATGTAAAAATTGACAAAATTAAAGGAAAACAAAAAAAAAATCGAATAAAATTTATCTGCGCACGCTAGGATTTGAACCCGCGATGGCTAGACGAGAGCCTTGCCCCTTACCATGGAAGCCGTCAGTTGCGATTATTCAGAGTTGTGTAATAAAAATTATAATATTAAGCCGAATTTACATTAAGCAAATAGTTACACATAAGTTGTTTCACAACATTAGCTGTACTGTGTATAGTTTCACGCATTAGTTATATGCCACAAGTGATATGCAACTAATTGCATAGTGCAAAAAAGTGATGCAAGTAGTGTCGCGAAATCATTTCAGCTGACCGGACATGTGTGTTCCTTGTAATTGTGTGAGAATTTCGTACTACAACAGTGCATTATATGTATAAAAAAAGCTTTTAATTGAAATAAAAAAATTACTTAATCACAATTTAATTATTTAATTTTTTAAAACCGACCGGTTCCGCTTTATAGAAGCATCTTCAGGGTATAAAATTAAACTGATCCAAAAAAAAGTTTTTATGTTGATGGTGCTGTGATATTGAAGGTTGCACAAAATTAAATTTGCCCAATTTACACCAACTTTTTGGTGGCATGCAATTATTTGGAACACACAGGCAACTAGTTGCATCATGTATATCCGACTTTGAAATATGAAATTTTGTGTCCGTGGCACTTGAAAAACTGATTTAAGGTCAATGTGTCGATTTTCACTATCGAAAATCGTAAAGTGCCAATGTTTCGAAAACCAACGACTGTTATTTATTAAAATCATATTGTGATATTCCGTTCCGTCCTTCGACCAAGTATACGTCAATGGTTCCGTCATAAGTCCAGTCCTCCAAAGGATATCTTTGAGTTTTGGTCCCTTTACATGTGAAAAAAAAGCTTTGTTTTATACAGTTGTATTATATAGTTTTTTATAACTGCTTTCTGAGAAACACTACACTGCAATCATTTTGTTCATCGGACATTCCACAGATAAGATTGTGTTATTTATTTAATCATACGATACAACACATTTGATCAAACTTAATCCCTGATACTATTCTCGAGGGCTTTACTTTTATTAAAAGGCATAATAATAAAATAAAAATTATAGTGTGCAATTCTCACCCGGTAGAAATAAAACCTTCAGAAAACTAAAGTAGGTAAGAATCTGGAGGCTACGAAGCACCACACAAAGAGGAGACCGATAGGATACAAAGCACTGCACAGACGTGGAGACCAATTATACCATAAGTTCTCAACCTGATTTTTTTAAATGTAGAGCCCCCTAATTTTTTTTTTTACTTGTGGAGGGCTCAACTGTCATGGAATCAATAACTCCATTCAAAATATATTGAATTATTTGTTATGCCCTTTTGTTTGGCAAGAAAAAAAAAACAATTCATTTGTGTTTTAAGTACCGGGTTGCTAATAATGTGATAAGCGTGTTTTTTGTCTGTTTTAGACCTATTTTTTTACCTGCGGCCTCACTGTGCCATCTCTAATTTTCTCTGTGTCTCTGAGACTCAAACGCCCAAGAGGGGGCGTTATCGCCCACATTGAAAATCTATGGATTATACTATGTCATCCTCTCGAAGATTAGATCCTATATATGTTTTCGATTAGTGTTTAGTCGTTGTTTTTTGTTTCATCGAGTTTAAAATCGCAACGGTGCTAAAGAAGTTTTCACCTCAAAATTTTTTATAAAATTAACATAAAAACTACGCCAACACCATAGACATACAAATAGCTAGTCGAGAACTTATAGATGAGGGGTAAAAACCAACTATGGCGGAACGAAGGGAGGAAAGAGACTTGTGATTCGCCAATAAATCAATCTAACAGTATATATGCACCTCGCACTATAATATCACCATTTAGTTCTTTAAAGTAAAATCTGCTTTTGAATAAATAGACGTTTTTATATCGGAGCGCGAATTGCATGCCACGTCGTGAACAGATGTGTAAAGTCCAAATTTGCAAATTAAGGTTCTGAGTATTTTCATAGTCGAATATTTTGTTGCCGTAGACACTTTTACAAATGTTTCATGATTTACTTACCCCAGTAAACAGCGGCTTTGTGTTTTGCGTCGCCATGTATCTCGATGTCATAGTATGTGTTCCATAGCATACAACGTCCGTGCGTAAAATGTACGATAAGAGCTCGAATGGTCCGGTACTGGTCCGGACAAGAATGAAGACGTCACATTTTTTAGGTTAACGCGAGGCTCTCACAAGCCCAGCCGGTTCCGAAAAATGGTTCAAATGGGAGGGGGAAATAATACGCTTTTTATCACTTAAGGGCATGTCCATATAATTTGTACGTCCGTGGCCAACACTTTTTCATGGATAAAAGTGCTCACACACCGAAGCTAATTTCATATCTAAAACGACCCTTACACAATGTTACGAAATCCTTTATGTAACATGTTGTTTTGTTATTCCAGGTAGCATTAATATGGAGACAGTTCCAATCAAGGCAGAACCAGGACCCAGAGAAGAAGATGGAGAGGTAATTTCTTGTACAGAAATAGACATTGACCTGCCGGATGTTAAAAAGGAATGCTTAGAGTACTCTGAAAGTATTTCCCAGACTACAGGTAAAACCATTTTGTGTTCGTTTAAATTTATTTTAATTTTCTATTTTCATTGTAGATACCTACATACTTATCGAGCTTTATCCGCCATCTTTTTCAGACAAAATAATGGACATGAAGGCGCAATCTGGAGAAAAACTTTTTTCGTGTTTTAATTGCGACAAAACATTTTCTCGAAAGGGAGATTTAAAACAACACATGTTTACCCATACTGGAGAAAAACTTTTTTCGTGTTCCAATTGCGACAAAACATTTTCTCAAAAGGGAACTTTAAAAAGTCACATGGTTACCCATACCGGGGAAAAACCTTATGCTTGTTCCTACTGCAGCTATACATGTCCTCGAAAGGGATCTTTAAAAAGTCACATGGTTACCCATACCGGGGCAAAACCTTATGCTTGTTCCTACTGCAGCTATACATGTTCTCGAAAGGGAGATTTAAAAATTCACATGGTAACCCATACCGGGGCAAAACCTTATGCTTGTTCCTACTGCAGCTATTCATGTTTTCGAAAGGGAACTTTAAAAAGTCACATGGTTACACATACCGGGGCAAAACCTTATGCTTGTTCCTTCTGCAGCTATACATGTTCTCGAAAGGGAGATTTAAAAAGTCACATGGTTACCCATACCGGGGCAAAACCTTATGCTTGTTCCTACTGCAGCTATAAATGTTCTCGAAAGGGATATTTAAAAAGTCACATGGTTACCCATACTGGAGAAAAACTTTTTTCGTGTTCCAATTGCGACAAAACATTTTCTCAAAAGGGAACTTTAAAAAGTCACATGGTTACCCATACCGGGGAAAAACCTTATGCTTGTTCCTACTGCAGGTATACATGTCCTCGAAAGGGATCTTTAAAAAGTCACATGGTTACCCATACCGGGGCAAAACCTTATGCTTGTTCCTACTGCAGCTATACATTTTCTCGAAAGGGAGATTTAAAACAACACATGTTTACCCATACTGGAGAAAAACTTTTTTCGTGTTCCAATTGCGACAAAACATTTTCTCAAAAGGGAACTTTAAAAAGTCACATGGTTACCCATACCGGGGAAAAACCTTATGCTTGTTCCTACTGCAGCTATACATGTCCTCGAAAGGGATCTTTAAAAAGTCACATGGTTACCCATACCGGGGCAAAACCTTATGCTTGTTCCTACTGCAGCTATATATGTTCTCGAAAGGGAGATTTAAAAATTCACATGGTTACCCATACCGGGGCAAAACCTTATGCTTGTTCCTACTGCAGCTATAAATGTTCTCGAAAGGGATATTTAAAAAGTCACATGGTTACCCATACTGGAGAAAAACTTTTTTCGTGTTCCAATTGCGACAAAACATTTTCTCAAAAGGGAACTTTAAAAAGTCACATGGTTACCCATACCGGGGCAAAACCTTATGCTTGTTCCTACTGCAGCTATATATGTTCTCGAAAGGGAGATTTAAAAATTCACATGGTTACCCATACCGGGACAAAACCTTATGCTTGTTCCTACTGCAGCTATTCATGTTTTCGAAAGGGAACTTTAAAAAGTCACATGGTTACACATACCGGGGCAAAACCTTATGCTTGTTCCTTCTGCAGCTATACATGTTCTCGAAAGGGAGATTTAAAAAGTCACATGGTTACCCATACCGGGGCAAAACCTTATGCTTGTTCCTACTGCAGCTATAAATGTTCTCGAAAGGGATATTTAAAAAGTCACATGGTTACCCATACTGGAGAAAAACTTTTTTCGTGTTCCAATTGCGACAAAACATTTTCTCAAAAGGGAACTTTAAAAAGTCACATGGTTACACATACCGGGGCAAAACCTTATGCTTGTTCCTTCTGCAGCTATACATGTTCTCGAAAGGGAGATTTAAAAAGTCACATGGTTACCCATACCGGGGCAAAACCTTATGCTTGTTCCTACTGCAGCTATAAATGTTCTCGAAAGGGATATTTAAAAAGTCACATGGTTACCCATACTGGAGAAAAACTTTTTTCGTGTTCCAATTGCGACAAAACATTTTCTCAAAAGGGAACTTTAAAAAGTCACATGGTTACACATACCGGGGCAAAACCTTATGCTTGTTCCTACTGCAGGTATACATGTCCTCGAAAGGGATCTTTAAAAAGTCACATGGTTACCCATACCGGGGCAAAACCTTATGCTTGTTCCTACTGCAGCTATACATGTCCTCGAAAGGGATCTTTAAAAAGTCACATGGTAACCCATACCGGGGCAAAACCTTATATTTGTTCCTACTGCAGCTATTCATGTTCTCGAAAGGGTATTTTAAAACTTCACATGTTGACCCATACCCATACTGGAGAAAAACCATTTTCATGTTCCAACTGCAGTTATTCATGTTTCCAAAAGGAATATTTAAAAAGTCACATGGTTACCCATACCGGGGCAAAACCTTATGCTTGTTCTTACTGCAGCTATTCAAGTTCTCGAAAGGAAACTTTAAAACGTCACACGCTTTCCCATACCGAGGCAAAACCTTAAATTCACAAGTTAACCCTAACTCAGTACCGTATTATCCCTTAGGCAGAGTAGGTAACTGCCTAGGGGCGCCGCATCGGCTAGAAGCCCCGCGCCCGGCGCCCCAAGTAAAAATAACTTGCGTCAATAGTTCGACTCACAATAAGTGAGCAACTCCGGCACCCATTTTGGAAAAAGTCAGCTTTCAAGATGTTTTAAATATATATATTTTTATTACCAACATTTATAGTTGAATAACATTACATGCATTAAAGAAATCAACAAATTATAATAATTAGGTTATAACCCAATAACTCTTCACATCACTTACAGATAATAAATATAAAGTCAATAATCAAAAGAAATATTTAAACATAGTTGTATTTTACTTTACTCTCCTTCGTATCAATGGGGATATGATTATATGTGCCGTGTGTGGTTTATATTGGCAATTGTTTTGTTTTTTTTTTGCATTTATTTCTAATGTTTAAAATATAAATGTTGAACATTTATGTTTTAAACATTAGAAATAAAAGTGTGTGTGCGTGCACTATCTGCTTGCTCAAATTCTTTGTTTCTCTTCATACCAAGGTTGTCTGGAGGAGATCACTTTAGTGATAAGACCGCTCATTGTACTATTGTATTTGTTTCATTTTTTATTGAATGGGGGTGAAGGCATACCTTCGAAATGTAGTAAAAAAAACAGTTTAATTATGAATAAAATTACGTTGTTGTAGAAAAAAAAAGATTGGAAGTTAGAAAAGGGTAAAGTGCAGTGGCGGATTAAGCCCGTCAGAGGCCCGGGGAAGCAGAATGACCCCCTCCCCCCCCCCCCCTCTAGTTTAAGAAGTTGATGTAATTTTACAAGTTTTTCTTTAGTTCATACGGGCCTCTGAATCTGGGGGGCCTCCAAACGCCTTCCTTTGATCAAATCCTAAACAAGGCTTTAAGGCACCAGGCCACTGTAAAAAAATGACATTTTTAAAAATTAATTTTCTGAAGATGCATTTGTTAATAATGCTCTCATCAAATGTTTTAAGGAAATTCGTAAAATTGACGGAGATACAGTTTGACAATTAAGTGTAGAAAATAAATGATGGCGCTGCGATCGATTTCTTGGTTTTAAATGGCAACACCGTGATGGCTCATAAGACAATGAATGTATGTTTTAAAAAACCCTTCAGCCAAAATGCATATTTCATAATGTGTTTGTATTTTCATAAATTTTGCACAAAAACACATAATTTAATAGAAGTAAAATAAAACAAAACAGGTTTTAAGTGGGCGTTTATTTTGTTATAAAAACGTAGGTACATAGGTATTTAAAAATCTGAGTATATTTATTCAACACCCGACATGTAATAATTATTGTCTTAGTCCTCATATGATTCTTCTTCTTCCATATCTTCATCTTCATCTAAACGTTTTATCAGTTCATCTATATCATCATATAGAGTACTTCCTCGTGCATAATAATCTGCCTCGATTTTCATCACAATTTGATGTTGTTTGAAAATTGTTTTTGCAACAATTTTTTTTAATCATCAACACTTATTATATTTTCCGTTTTCCCGGTGTTTCAAATTTTCCATCTGCCTTTTCCCTTCCTTGACGATTTATCTTATTTTTCAGATTTACCTGTATGTGGAAAACATCATTAAAATGATTATTCTATAGAAGGTAGTTTTAAAAAAGCACACCTGATAATATTCATTTAGAAAGAAAGAAAGAGAAAATTAAGAACAAGTTACATTTCTATGAGTTTAAAGAAGTTGCATATTATTATTTTTTTTTAAATTGAGTTATTCCATTTTTCTTGTGGCCTAATATTAACTGTCAAATGGAAATGTCAAATTCGGATTTTTAAACATAACCTCAAATCAGATTGTAATGGTTATAATCGCACAAAAATTGGCATAAATCTTGTAATACTAATGAAATTTAAAAAAAAAACTATACCACGTACCATTCATTTCTGCAGTTCGTTTGTAAACTTCTTTCAAATTGGATAGGAGCTTCTTCGCACGATATTCAGCTAGGCAGCGTTGAAACACGCAGTTTACAACTTCTCTTGCACCACTACGTATTGGTTTGTTCATTTTAATTCAATTCAAACAATGCACAGGCAAACAATGAAAAAAAAACACTAAACGAGCGATTTTCAGTGTGTTCTACATGATTAAAGTCAGTGAAGCCAAGAGCCATACAAAATGTCATTGACAAAACGAGTATTTCGGTGTTACCATAGTAATGAAAAAAATTAGTTCCAAATTAATTAATTTCTACACTTTCTTGCCAAACAATACCTACAGCATTTTATATGAAACCATTTAAAACAGTTTGTATGTTGAATTAACGTTCAGCAAAATTTTGAACGCGTTTTTCTCGAAATTGCTTTTTCAACACGGTTGACAACATATTAGAAAAACTATACATCCGATTTGCATGCACTATGTCTTAAACTGTTAGTAAATCCATTCAGTATGGCACAACTTCGAGATATTTTTTATAAAGGGCCCCCTTCTATTTTTTTTTATGAATAATGAAAATTTCCCATAAAAAATCGAAATTAAAATTCATTGGTCCGCCATTTTTCCTTATTTTTAAACAAAATTCACCTACGTGGTGAAATAGACACTAGATTTTCAAAAAGTTTAAGACTCGCAAATCGGATGTATAGAGGTTAAAAAATGTGTTAACAAAGTTTAGAGAAAACCACATTCAAAGTTTTGCTGAAGGATAATTCAACATACAAACTGGCCTGAAGAACCTACGGTTGTAGTGAAACCCGGTCGGCATTTGCTATGTATAATAAAATTGGTGTTTAATAAGTTTTTGTTTCACATGCTGTATCTCCGTCAATTTTTCGAATATCTTTAAAACATTTGGTGAGAGCATTTTTAACAAATGCATCTTTCAGAAAACGAAATAAAAAAATAAAATTACAAAAATTTGTTTTACAGAGTCCGCCTTTAGTAAGAATCACCAGACAAAACCGGAAATATGTCGTTTTTAAATCAAATTTTAGACGTGTTGACTCTTTTTCACAACAAAATTATAAATTGACTTCGAAAGACTGTTTGTTTATCTAGTAAAGCTATATTTAAAATTTTGAGAAAATACGTTTTTTTTAGTAAATTAAAGTTTTACCGTAGGGCGTTTGCAGATTTGTTAAATTTTCAAACAAAATTTTGAATTATACAAAACACACTTCAAATTATATAATCATGGAGTAAAATAAATAAATAAATTATCTGGGAAAGATATGTTTCAGAATTTTAATTTTACTTTAAATAAAATCATTAAAAAAAGGGGCCCCGACATGTTTAATCCGGCCCTGCCCAAACTAGATAAAAACCTTTTTGATGATCTGACTGTACCTATTCGTTTTCTGTAAAGGGAGTTTTAAAACACTTTTACCAATAATAATTTTTTTTTCAATCGATTTTTGCTATTCATTATAATCTATCAAAACTTAAGCCTTGTAAAGTGTCCATACTCCCACAACCATAAATATACCAAACCACCCACTAGATCGATAACTTCGGACTTTAGTACGTGAAAAATTTGGTCACTATTTCACCATCAAAATGCAATATTTTTCGACTTCTTTTTTTACTTATCACTTGTGACGTCACGCACCATAGACGAAGATAGATTAAGCAACAACAGAACAATGCGCGACCATAGACAATATAATTTTCTTTCGGGGCCTACCCAATACCACCCAAATCATTAGCCTAAAATTAGGGATGTTATGGAGATCCGTAACCGTATCCGAAACTATCGGATATCCGAAATAAAAAAATATCCGTATCCGTAACCGAAACCGATATAAAAGTTTCGGATAGTTTCGGATAAAGGCGGAGTCTAAATGACATGACCGAGCTGTCATTTGTCATAAAAGCCGCGCGTGACTGATTGTAAAAACAAATGATAATATAGACTAGAAATAAAAGTCAAATCTTGCCATTTGTAATTTACTTTTATAATTTTAAAATTCTAATATCCGTAACCGAAATTATCCGAAACTAGCGGATAATCCGAAATAATTTCATATCCGTAACCGTATCCGAAACCGGTATAATATTATTCCTACATCCGTATCCAGATCCGAAATTGCATATCCATAACATCCCTACCTAAAATATTATTTTAAAAATAAAACTAGTAATTACATGACAAGAATTTTATTATAAACATGTAGAAAAAGGAAATACAAGAATATGTAATTAAAATATGATTATGCGTTCCTACAAAACTACTGAATTTTAAATATTTTCATCTTTTAACAGAAAAATTTAAAACTCAGAATTACATGTACATATCGTCGCTGCATCCATTATATGAATAATGTGAGCTTTAGTACATTCCGAGATAATCGATAAAAACTGTTTAAAAAAATAACGAAACGGAAAACGAAAGTTCTATTTATGAGCAAAGTAGGAAAAATACATTTTATTCAGTAAAAGAAAATATTATATGCCAATATTATTTATTTCATATCAGAAAATAAAAATTTAAGGGGTGGGTAGGAATCTGGGGTTCAGTGCGTCCTGGTCATCCGCCTTCAAGACCTAGATAAACCTCACCCCGTGAACCCGGGCACCCCTACTAAATCAACAAACGTAGTGAACCACTTGGGGTGACCTATGGCAGAGGTGTTGGTTATCCAATAAAGGTTTCCGGGGCGGCGGTACCCATCCCCGTCTCCCAAATTTTGAGTTCGTTTAAAGGAGAGATTTAAAATGGGAGACTCTATTATTACAAAATATATTATGTGAATGTAGTGGTGTGCAGAGAATATGACATTTTGTATTATATTATTTTGTATAATATTTTGGAAAAGTATAAATTATATGAATGAATGAAACTTTTTATTTGAACATTCGCTAGTGTTAATGACACACATCTTTGGATCATCACAACACCCATATTTACACAGAAGAAAATCCATCTCTAAAATATCTTAGAGCTCTGCTAATTAAGGCCAGTAACCTCCTGACAAGTTCAATGAATGGGCCATTGCTGTCATTTTTCTGACATCTTTAAGAATAAATTTAAAAAATCAATAATATTAATAGCATAAAATCATACTTCAATGAAAGACAAAATAGTAAAATAAACACAAGATATTTTTTTATGTTGTTTAAAATTGGAACAAAATTACCTAAAAATGGATATATAATTCACAGTAACTACAAAGAAACTGAATTATTGATTTTGCTCCTACAATTTCTACACATACGTTAGGTTAGAGAATCATAAAATGGGTGATGGATGACCTTTGTCTATTACCAGTTGTAATAACTTTATTAGTCTATTAACTGTTTATTAAAGCCCCGTTTATAATAGGAATAAGCCGTAAGAATAGGCCGGTGCCGTAATCTGTAAGCCGTAATATTTTAGAACGTCGTTTATAATTGGAATAGGAATAGAATAGAATACGCCCATAGAAGTGACTATGCCGCTGTCACTTGTCTACGTCAACTGTCAACCGATAATATATTATACTTTGTTTTATATAAATAAATATTGAAACGATGGATTTTTCGGACATTGTTGCATGTGGAATGTTTTTGTTTATTTTGGGGCTAGCATATACTGCATATGGAGACGTACAGTTGACGAAAAAAACACAAATAAATAACGTTTTCTACGACATTTCTGTCTTTATAATCTTTTTCTTTCTTGTTATATAAAAGACGAAATTGTTCGACCCAAGAAATCAATTCCGCGTCATTTATATTCATATTAGATCATTTTCGTCTTCAGCAAATATATATAAAATAAAATTATTGTTCACCTAAACTGAATTTTGAACCCAAAGCCATAGAGTATCGATCGAAAATACATAAATCTCAGCATATATCTAAGCTTTCTGCAAGCCGTAACCGTAAAAGATAAAGTTGAACCATCTTTTCGGTTATGGAAAAAGTTAACGGCTTATTGCCATCTATTATAAACGGATACACAGGTTTCCTATCTTCCAACTTCTACGGCTTACGGCTTACGGCCTACGGCTTACGGCCTACGGCTTACGGCTTATTCCTATTATAAACGGGCCTTAACTGTCTATTAACTGTTGCAAATGCCTGAATTTGGATTCTGATAGAGCATGGGGTTTGGTGAAAAGAGGCAATGATGGAACATGGAACATAGCCAGTCTTGCGGCGTTGGAGCAATTCCAGCCCATCCAGGGGGGTATAACCAGTGTTGCCAACCCGTTTTTTGAAAAAGACGTAGATCGGACTAGAAAATTACGTAGAATCGTATAATTTGGATTATGAAAAGTTAGTAGATCTACGTATTTTTTTTCTGAGTGAAATATAGAAGTTAGGGTAGGTAAACGTAATGAGTTATTTGTTGTAGTAATTAAGTTGAAATGTATCTATTATTTTTAATGCATTTTTTGCAATTTTTTTTTTTTAATATGATTTATCATAGGTTCTCAACCTTGCCTCTCACTCTTGGTTCTCAATTTTGCCCACCACCCACTTTGAGTTTTTTTAGACCCCCCTTTTTTATGGGGGGGGGGGGGGGGGTTGATGGATTCAATTTTCTTCCACTTCCTCAACTACCGAAACATGTGAATTTTTGCACACGTGATAAAAATGATTAAAATACATAAAATAACAAAAATTAACCAATATTAAAGTTTATTTTGCTTTATTAGTACGTGATGGGCGTGTTTTTTGTCTTTTTAGACCATATTTTTTACCTGCCCTTGCCATCACTGTGCCACCTCAACGCCCCCTGTTTGGGTATTCTTCTGCCCCCTGAAAGTCTCAAACGTCCACAAGGGGGCGTTATTGCCCACGTTGAGAACCTAAGGTTCAAATGAAACGAAATATAGTTTTTGGTAATTATGCAAATGTGGGGTAGTAGGCATTATTTAGGGAAAAAAACGTGAATATGGAGTAAACAGTTAAAGTCAAATACTAGCAATAAATAATTTAGCGATGCCTTTGTCTGAAATTGTGTATTTTACCGGGAAATAGAAGATTACAACTCCAATAAAAAAAATAATGGTAATAGTTCGAAATTTTCCTAGATTTGTGCTGATTTCTCTTTTGCCTAAAAAATATTTTTCTCCCCTAGATCTAGGGAAATTTCCCTAGGCATCCCAACCCCGGCACGGACTCTAGTATGAAACAAAACGTTGGTTGGAGTCCGCGCCACAAACTTTGCCCCGCAGACGGGGGCGCCACCGTAAAGTAACGGAATATATGCTTCTTCAGCCTAATGAGTTATGTTATTTTGCAAATTTGTACAATTTGACAAAAAATACGTAGATTCTGGACTGAAGTTAGTAGATGTTCAGGAAGGACCTAAAATACGTAGATCTACGTAAAAAGACGTAGAGTTGGCAACGCTGGGTATAACTCCGTCAGTTTTTGTAACCCGGTCACGTGGTTTGCGACGTCATAGTAACGACTACCAATAGGAATCTTATAATTTCCATAGAAAAACTTTTGAGAACAGAGTGGTGTGTAAAGTCGGATATCTATGGTATTATATGTCAAATAGCACGTTGGCCGAAACAATCCGAACATTCAAAACAACGAAATATTTTGAAAAAATGCTTCCTAAATATCGTTTCAGTGTCGAAGGCTGTGAGGATAGTGTTTCAGTTCGACACAGAGTACCTAACTGCGAAAATAATGAGAGTCGTTATGGGAATGGGCGTTGAGAATCGGCAGATCTGACTATTGCTTATCCGATTTTGGGAAGTTGTGGTTATGTTTGGTTCCCATTTCACTAATAACTGCAAAAATTCCAATGGCACGTTAAAAAAAGACGCGGCTAAAGTTCGGTTTAGTGGCGAAATTCTTAAAAATACAAACTAGTTATTTTTATACTAACTATGGGCCGGGGAATACGAATCTGAAAGAATTAGGCGGCGGCAAGCAATATTAACTGAATTATACGACTTTAAAAATTTTTTTTACACACATAGGAAAATGGCCATTTTGGAAGCATTCTGATTCCTAGAAAATCAAACTAGTTATTTTTATACTAACTTTGGGCCGGGGAATCCGAATCTGAAAGAATTAGGCGGCGGCAAGCAATATTAAATGAATTATACGACTTTTAAATTTTCAATACACACATACGAAAACAGCCATTTTAAAAGCATTTTGACACATGAAAACCATAGAAACCATAAAATTAAGTGTTGCCATTAAGCAGTAATATCAATAACGTAAAATAACATGTTTATAATTTAAGTACTTACTTTTTATAAATTTTACTCACTTTTGTATCACAAACCATGCTACCTAAACCTAGCGTAGCCGCTAAACTACTTGAAAACTGGGATGTTTTTTTAAATTGACGCGAGCAGGCGGTATAAAGGGGCACAAACCATGTGACACAAACGTTGCGTAGCCGCTAAACTACTTGAAAACTGGGATGTTTTTTTAAATTGACGCGAGCAGGCGGTATAAAGGGGCACAAACCATGTGACACAAACCTTGCGTAGCCGCTAAACTACTTGAAAACTGGGATGTTTTTTTAAATTGACGCGAGCAGGCGGTATAAAGGGGCACAAACCATGTGACACAAACCTTGCGTAGCCGCTAAACTACTTGAAAACTGGGATGTTTTTTTAAATTGACGCGAGCAGGCGGTATAAAGGGGCACAAACCATGTTACACAAACCTAGCGTAGCCGCTAAACTACTTGAAAACTGGGATGTTTTTTTTAAATTGACGCGAGCAGGCGGTATAAAGGGGCACAAATCATGTTGGGTTAGGTTAGGTTAGGTTATGTTAGGTTAGGTTAGGTTAGGTTAGGTTAGGTTAGGTTAGGTTAGGTTAGGTTAGATTAGGTTATTTGATTTATAAGGTATGTTCGATGATATTATTGTTTAATGGCCACACTTAAATTGTTGTTTTTCTATGGTTTCTATGGTTTTCATGTGTCAAAATGCTTTTAAAATGGCTGTTTTCGTATGTGTGTATTGAAAATTTAAAAGACGTGTAATTCAGTTAATATTGCTTGCCGCCGCCTAATTCTTTCAGATTCGGATTCCCTGGCCCATAGTTAGTATAAAAATAATTAGTTTGATTTTTTAGGAATTTCGCCACTAAACCGAATTTTTTCCGATTTATTCTCTCCTTTACACAGTGTCTGGTGATCTACATACATTATAAATTATATTATTTCTTTGGAAAATAACTTCGATTTGTTTTTCAAATAAAATTTTCTTTTTAAGAAAATTTGTTAACAGGGTGTCCGTTATTAGCTGCTAACAATAAATACTCTTTTCCAAATAATCATTTTGATTATTTTCTTTTTCGAATTTTTTTTATTGTTTTGCGAAGCTTCACTCCTTGAGCATTTCCATAATGGCGATTTCTAATATTAACGGTGCAACAAAGGAGGAGATGATACAGATGTTAACTGAAGTGAATATCACTCCAGAGCTTACGCTATCAGCTATGCGGGAACAGGCTCGTATGTATAATAGGAGCTTAAAACAATCCGGTAGTGATTCTTCACAACAAAATGAAGGTAATAGTGATAATGCGAGTCATACTACTAACATAGTTAATAATTATTATCAAACTGTAAATACAAATACGTCCGTGCATTCTTGGGGTATTAAATTTGCGGGTTCTTCTGATGTAAGGGATTTTATACAACGTGTGGAGGAATTATCTAGATGCCGTCATTTGGAACTGTCATCGGTTGTGACTTCCTTTGCTGATCTTTTGGAGGGGAGAGCTCTCTCTTGGTATCGAACAATTTATAAAGATTCTTTATCTTGGCCTGAGTTGAGAAATCACCTCATAGCACGTTTTGACCGTTGTATTAATCAAACAGAGGCCCTAAAAGCTTTATTCGCTATGAAACAAAAATTTAATCAAAGTGTTGTGGATTACGTCGAAGACATTAAATTGGCTAATCTCAGATTAGACGTTCAACTTACAGAGGAACAGTTGGTAGACCTAGTTTCTGATAGTCTGTTACCTAAATACGCCTTGGCTATCGCATATTTTGCAGAAAAGGACTTAACTTCTTTGGTAAATGTGTGTAGGAGATTCGAAAAGCTCTCGGTAGATAAACCCTTACCGCATTTTTCTTCTTCTCAAGCAACTGCCTCTTCATCAACACATACTTCTTCTTCGAATAATAGAAAAACTTTTAATTGTTTTTATTGTAAGGCGCAGGGTCATACAAAACAATTTTGTAGGAAATGGAAGTCTGAATCTCAGAGGGATTCCAGTAAACGTAAAGATGACTCCGCTCGCACAAACCCAAAAAACTAGAGTGTGATCCTCTGCGTCCTGCTAGCAAGGATGTCAGGAGATCATCACCTTTAGTTGATAGCTCCAGTAACCGGTTCTTCAGGCGTGACATGGACGCATGCATGCCGATGGCTAGTTCTGGACAAGACATCAGACCCCATGCGAATATTTCTATTCAAAATCTTGTCTTTTCGGGTCTTTTGGACAGTGGTGCGACTGTCAGTTGTTTTGGCGGTTCTCTTTACAACTTCTTTATTAGTTTAGGTTTTAGTTTAGATAAGTTAGAATCTTACGTTACCACCGCTGATGGGGTACGTCAAGATGTAATTGGTACTATGCGAGTACTAGTTACTTATAATAATGTTAAAAAACATGTAATTTTTTTTGTAATTCCGTCTCTTTCTCCTGTGATTGTTTTGGGAGTCGACTTTTGGAAGCAATTCGACATCGCTCCTCAATTGTTTTCAAAAGCCAACAGTGGTCGTGATGTTGAGAATACTATAGGTGAAATTCGCAAGATCACGTCAGCTTCCCTACTGTCCCCTCAAGACAATCGTAGGCTTAATGATGTTATAGATAAATATAAGTCAATTTCTTTTGAAAAATGTGGTTTGGGTCGAACTCATTTAGTTCAGCACAAAATTAAAACAACGGGAGATCCCATTAAGCAACGGTATTACCCTTTGTCTAAAACACGTCAGCAACAACTTGAATCTCAACTTAAGGAAATGCTAGATTTAGGTGTTATTCGCCGTTCGCGTTCGGCTTGGTCGAATCCGGTTTTGATCGTGCCTAAGAAGGATGGTTCTGCAAGGTTGTGCCTGGACTCCAAAAAGCTTAACAGCGTCACAACAAGGGATTCGTACCCGCTGCCATATATTTCGCGAATTTTAGACAACCTTCGTGGTGCACGCTTTATAACCTCTATTGATTTGTCGAAAAGTTTTTGGCAGATACCATTACATAAGGACTCTTGCTCCAAAACGGCTTTTGTAGTACCTGGACATGGCTTGTTTGAATTCGTTAGGATGCCGTTTGGGTTAAAAAACGCACCTAGTGAACTTCAGCGTCTAGTAGATGCACTTTTTGGTCCAGAGTTCGACGAAAACGTTTTTTGTTATTTGGATGACCTAATTATAATTTCGGAAGATTTTGATTCACATTTAGAGCAGTTAAATAGGGTTTTCTTACGTCTGAAAGAAGCAGGCTTAACAGTCAATTTAAAAAAGTGTGAGTTTTGTAAGGACGAATTGAAGTATCTCGGTTACATTGTAGATGCAAAAGGTCTTCGCACAGACCCAGTTAAGTTGGAATGCATTCGTACTTACCCCATTCCAAAGAATTCTAAACAGGTTAAAGCTTTCATTGGCCTGTGCGGGTATTATAGGCGATTTATAAAAGATTTTTCAACCATTGCTGCTCCTTTAACAAAACTCACTGGTTCAAGGATGGGAATTAGTAATTTTTCGTGGTCTACTGAAGCGGAAGACTCTTTTAAGAAATTAAAAAAGGCGTTGACTTCTGCCCCTGTTATTAATTGTCCGGATTTTTCGCTTCCTTTCACCATCCACTGTGACGCGAGCAACGTTGGGATCGGAGGGGTGATTACCCAAGTTTTTGATGGAGAGGAGCACCCTGTTTCTTATTTTTCTAGGTGTCTTAATGTACATGAACGAAACTACGGCGTGACGGAGCGCGAACTCCTAGCGGTGTTAGATTCGGTCAACCATTTTAGGCCCTACATAGAAGGTGCCCACTTCACTGTGGTAACAGATCATTCTAGTCTACAATGGTTGGTGTCGTTATCAAATCCAACAGGTAGACTTGCTCGCTGGTCTACTCGTCTGTCACAGTACTCTTTTGATGTTGTACACAGGAAAGGTAAATTAAATACGGTTCCGGACGTTCTTTCACGTAAAGACGTTTCTTTAATTTCTTCCGTTGATTCCGTTCCCATGAGTACGGATACTTGGTATAATACGTTATTTTCCAATTGTAAATCAAATCCACAACGCTTTAACAATTTTCAAATTAGGGAAAATAAATTGTTTCGTCACACTAAATCTCGTTTCGCTCTGCAGGAGGACACAGCTTGGAAGCTTGTTGTTCCTTTTGAGGACCGTAACGCAATCCTTTCTAAAGAACATGAATCGGATATTTCTTGTCATCCAGGAGTTTTTAGAACCTACAAAAAGGTTCAACTTCATTATTTTTGGCCAGGGATGTATAATGACGTCAAAAATTTTGTTAAAAAATGTAAAACGTGTAAGGCACATAAAATTAATACTGCTGCGCCGGCAGGCATTTCTACCAACCCGAAAATAGTCACAAGACCGATGCAAATGTTGTCTATTGACCTTGTCGGTCCTCTTCCGCGTAGCTATGCAGGATTTATGTATATTTTAACGGTTGTTGATGTATTTTCTAAATATACCTGGATTTTTCCGCTTAGAAATGCAACTACTAAAAGCATTGTTAAAAACATTGAACAATACATATTCCTTGTACACGGGGTGCCGCAAACGTGCGTCTGCGACAACGGGAAACAATTTAAAAGACTTTAAACAATTGTTAGCAGAGTATAACGTACCTCCACCTTTTTATAATGCCTATTACACCCCCCAAAATAATGTTGTGGAACGCTATAACCAAACTATTGGAACTGCATTGTCTATCTTAACCCTTTGCTCCCCGACGGTACAAATTTGTACTCGCCTATAAAACTCATCGTATCTTCTATCCCAAAAACATTTTTTTTTATTATTATTCTTGGCAATTATTATTGGACATTCTTTTACAAGTCAGCCATTTTTTAAAGCTTAGTTTCGAAAACTGACACCAGGGGATCAGTTTTGCATTGAGCTGTCACATGGTTGGTTGAGTTATTTTATTGCTTGTTTTAAAACATAATTATTGTGATAATGGATTCAGGTATGTGTGATTTTATATATTATTAATATGCAATGAACATTTTTCTTCACACTAATGTTTATTTCGTGTATTAATATCCTTTCTCTTATAAAATATATGAATTTTTATAACCAGTACGATTTTGTACCGTCAGTGACTTGGCTATTTATTTTTGTAGGACTTTCGCAAGATGATATTGAGATGTTGCTGTTGGAAGATCTTCCAAATATTGATGTTCCGTCAGAAGTGGAGTCTGAAAATGATGAAGATGATGAATATGAACCCCGTGGGAATCAAACTACAGGTTGTGATGATATTTTTCTAAGAGAATCCGGTCAGAATACGTATTCTTATCATGAAAATATTTTGCCCGCGGATGCTCCTGGTCCTTCAAGTGTATCCGACTCTACTACTTCTCCATTTATTAGACTACCAGAACCGCAACGTAAGTGGAAAAAAAAGGATTTTGTTACCAATGTACCACCGTATCAATTTGAAGAAGGTGTCTCTGGTGATTTGTTTGAAAACTGTGAAACACCTACTGACATCTTCCTGAAAATGATTGATGATATTGTTGATCCAATTCTGTATCAATCAAATTTATATGCAACACAGAAAGGCAAAACATTGAATCTGAAGAAGGAAGAACTTTTGGCATTTATCGGGATGAATTTTCATATGGGTTATAACAAACGACCTGCATGGACCGATCATTACTCGTCAGCTATTGACTTGAACAATCCTGTAATGTGTTCCACAATGCCACGTAATAGATTTTCAGAAATTTTGGCTAACTTGCATTGCAATGATAACAAGAACATTCCGCCAGGATGTACTGACAAACTTTATAAGCTTAGACCAATGGTTGATAGTCTCAATAAATCTTTTGGACGATCGTATAATGGAACTAGAGAACTGAGTGTTGACGAATCAATGATCAAGTTTAAAGGTCGATCAGCCATGAAACAGTACATGCCCATGAAACCAGTAAAACGTGGTTATAAAATGTGGTGTATTGCTGACCAAAAGGGGTATATATTTAAACTTTCTGTATACCAAGGTAAGGATGAGCAACTCCAACAAGAATTTAAAGACCATACTTTAGGTGAGCGAGTTGTCTTAGGTCTGACCAAAGAGATGTGGGGTTCTGGGAGAATTGTCGTATTTGACAACTATTTTACGACTTTAAACTTGGTTGAAAGATTAAAAAGAGAAAATATTTTCGCCTGTGGTACAGTCAGGACAAATCGAAGGGGTTTGCCAATTAATATGATAGCGGATAAACTTATGAAACGTGGAGACTACGACTACCGATTCTCTGATATGGGTATTGGAGTTTTCAAATGGAAAGATAATAAAATGGTTCACTTGATATCTAACTACCATGGTAATGAGGAAACTGCAGTAAACAGAACCCAAAAGAATGGATCCAAGTTGGAGTTTACGTGCCCAACAATAGTTAAAAATTACAACCAGTTTATGGGAGGGGTCGACATGGCTGATCGTTTACGAGCACTGTATTGCGTTGACCGAAAATCAAAAAAATGGTGGCACAGACTGTTTTGGGGGCTGTTGGATGTCGCATTTGTTAACTCATATATTATTTATTGTAATTTACTTGAAAAAAAACCTCTAAAAGAGTTTCGAAGAAATGTCTCTATGGGACTTATATCGCAAAAGAAAATTGAAACAAACAAAAGAATCTCTATTGACGCTAAAAGTGCAGGCCCTTCAAAACGTAGAAAGGTTGAGTATTCAGTTGCCAAAGACGTTCGTTTGGGAAATAGAGGAATACATTGGCCAGTAATTGTAAATAAAAGAGGAAGATGTGAAGTTTGCAGTAAGAAAAAGATTCAGTCCAAGCCCAGTTCTACGTGCAGCCATTGTAAAATATTTTTATGTTTGAATGAAAAAAAAAATTGTTTTAATGAGTTTCATGATGTAAAAATATAATGTCCATTTTCTGTCAAAATTGTAACCTCTTAAAAAATAAATACTTAAAAAAGCATTAAAATTTTTTTATTACCTATTGCCTGACGGTACAAAAATGTACCGGATGAATTTTCCCTATAAGGAGTTTTCAGAAAATTCCAAAAAAAATCATAAATGTTTTTTAAGCTTTAAGTAACATATAATTACAAAAAAAATGTACAAAAGCCTGTGAAATCTATGTCTGGTAGGCAAAGGGTTAACCGAGTCTGACCAGCGTAATTGGTCCAGATATCTGCCTCAAATTCAATCAGCTCTAAATAATACAGTTAATTTTGCAACCGGCTTCACGCCCTTCTTCCTTATGCATGGTAGGGAACAAATTATTGACGGAAACTTTCATAAAAATAACTTATCTTCTAGTGTCGTAGACACTACGTTGCAGCAATCTAGGGATGAATTTGCTAAGAAGTTAGAAGACTTGGTTCCAATTTATGAACAAGTTTCAAATGCTTTGTTACAAGCTTTTAATAAAAATGCCCAACACTACAATTTGCGCCGTAAGACGGTCAATTATGAAGTAGGAGATGTGGTTTGGAGGAAGAATTTTGTCCAGTCCAGTGGACCGAATTATTTTTCTCACAAATTGGCCCCTAGATTCGTTCGCAATGTTATTAAAGGTAAAGTCTCTAATTTGGTCTATACGCTAGCTGATATGAACGGTAAAATTGTAGGAAATTTTCATGTAAAAGATATTGTTCGCGTTGATTAAATATTTCTTGCTCTTTATAATTAGATGAAACCAAAGTGATAGTATGCGGGGCTACCAACCTTGCATGCTGTTCCGTTTGTTTCGTCAGTGTTTTTCTAGTAATTTGCTCTTGGGGCTTGGTACCCTCAAGAGGTTGTGACTAGAATTTTCACAAAATTTCCTCATTCTTACTATCATAATATTTTTAAAAAATTCTTCTGAATTTTTTTTTTTTTAGGAGACGATGTTTGTAATGAATGTCGTTTCCTCTGATCCATGTGATCAGTGGCGCCCATTATTTTTTTTAGGTCATAATTTTGTAATTGACATATTCTTTGACGAGATTTTTTTTTTCTCTGGTTTAAAATCGGAGTAATTTATTGTATAAAACAAGACGTTTCGTCTTCCTCATAGTATATCTTTGCTGCGATTATACTTACACACTGATGAGTTCGTAAAACGGCAGGTTATGTTGTACTATTCTTTTGTTTAAGTCTGAATCCTTTTTCTCAAGTTCGTTGGAGCTTTCTCCTGATTAATGATTTTCCAAGGACTTGGAAAGAACGATTCAAAACTTCTGTTTATGAGAGATTTGAGCATCTTTCTTATGCACAGATTGTTAAAATTACACCAATTAGTGATTAAGTAAATTTTGTCATAAATATACCATAGCTGTGTTAAATAGATTAAGTCTGGTTTAACTTTCCTTAAAGTCAATTAGTTAAGTTTTTCTTTGTTAAGAAAATTTGTCTTTTTACAAACAAAGGTGGTACTGCTCTGGCATGCCTACCCAGTATAATAATTCATATTACAAGTTTATCACCTTACCTCTAATACAGGAAAGTGTATTTTGTCTTTTAGTTTTAAGTTAACCTTAAGTATATCCATCTATTGGTCTCTCACTGTTTAAACCAGTGTCGTACTGTTAATTTTGTCTACTAGTGTCGTTCTTTTGGGATATTGTTCGATCACACCTTATCTAGTGTCGATTATCTAATAAGTATATTCGATCACCAAAATATTATTGTTTGTTCAAGAAATTTTGACTTTTAGCATTTCTGTAAATGTTATTTTTTTAAGGAATGCCACCTCGGTTTATCCTTAGTCCTTTTCTTGCATAAGCAACGCCCTCTGAGGATGGTTTATCATAGTTACTTCTTGTATTTTTTTGAATAGAATCAAGAGTACCTTTTGAGGTTCACTTTTATAATAGCTAGGTGTTTTGTTTAAATTGTAATCCCTAAGCTCTAAGCCTAACATTATATATCCTGTTTTGCTTCTGTGTTCCTATTGACTTTATATAATTTTGATGGATAGGTATTTTATATATGTAAACCCTAATCTGACCACTTTTGTAGATAGGTAGTGCTTCGGTATTGTAAAACCTCGTCTAATTTTCTTGACAAATAGGTATTTTATATATGTAAACCCTACTTTAACCACTATGATAGATAGGTAATTGAATATGTAATCCCTACTCTAACCACTTTTACTTATAGTAGACAGTTTTTAACTGTTCTAGCTTACGCATCAATACATAAATATTATGCATACATTTTTTTTCTCAAAGCGACCTGTTGGATCTAGGTAGAAAGATTAGTTTTACTAGATTTCAAACAAATCTCTTAAATTCAGTGTAAGTGTGGGCTGGTTTACCACCCTTAAAGTGAAGCCTAAATTGGCAGTGTCCTATTAGAGGAAAAGTGATGCCTCGTGCATACCTATTGGTTGTACTCTGTTCTCTATGTATGTTACCTTTTTTTTTTGTTGTTGTTATTGTTTTGTTATTTTCTGTAAATTTAGTGACTTAGTTTTAAGTTTATGTTTCTTGTTTACTATATACTAATTTATTTGATTATAAATGAATACTTGTTGGACCTATGTTTGGTTAGTTAGTTTGTTCAATTTTCTTGACGTGATTTTCATGTTTGAGGGCAAACATTTTCGCGGGAAAGGGGGAATTGTCATGATAATAATTATTAAATTCGAATAATTATTCTCGTGACCTATTTAACTTTCACCTGGCCGCTCGTGTTATTTGTTGAACCGCCTTTGATTTTTATTTTTGCGGGTGGCAACGTTAGTTTCTAGTTTCCGACTTTTTTTTTGAATATCCGCCGTTACGGCAGCCGACGGATATTCGACTCGTCAATTAGGTGTCAGTTTTACAAGTTTTTAACATGGGATAATCCCTTATATTGATATTTTATTATTTAAAACCACGAGCCGGATCATTAAAGATGATTTTTGATAAACGCGACCCGGAGTAATTAAGCGGGCGTTACGGCTGTCGGTGGGTGAATTACTTGTGCCACGCGATGTTTGCATTTTGATAAATCCGCGTAATCGTTTGTCGAAGAGTGACATGAAACGCGACGGAACACCTTTGTGCCCTTGCCTGCCGTCTGCCTCGAGTAGTTGTGGCGAATTCCTGGCGGAAAGCCTTTGACGTGGCTTTTGCCTTGTGCTTGACAAAATGCCCAGAGTCCCTTGATGACTTCAGCCGGAATCCTGGTCATCCGGTGGAACCTGCTGCCCGGCTGTCCGGATAGCCAGAGTCAGCGGGATATGCGCTGGCTATTTGCAGTTGGCGCAGTTGCGTCCCATGGATGCGCTCCCCGATTACTTTCCCACGTCTTCGCGGCGACAGTTCAAGTAAGCGTTCTTGAGTGTTCGAATTATTTTAGGAAACATGACTTGGTCCAACAGGTATGCGATTTGCTTTTTGTTTTATTGTTGATTTGGACGCCCTTACCGGTGTTGTTTTGGGGTAGTTGAAACCCCCTGGCTATATGTTTTTTTTGAAATACACAATTAACATTGTTATTTAGTAAAGAACTCTTTTATTTCAAACAAAAAAGATAAACCTAATCATGCTGGGGAGAATCCCGTATTTCCATCCACAATCCTGAGGAGACTCGCTTGCTCTACCTATTTATGTATAATACTAGTAAATGGTTCCCCGGAACTATTTACGTTACAATATGTTAATATAAAGAAGAAGATAACATTGTTTTTGAAACATGTCGATATTGTTTATTAAAAAGTGGTTTATACAAAGTTATATGTTATTAATTAAATAATAAATAATGCCACAAAGTTATTTTGCAAAGATTGAAGAAATAATTTTGATATTTACCTTATGTGAAAAACTTTGTTAAGTTTCCATACAGGGACACAATCTAGCTGAAGCGCTGATAAATTTCCACATAGGTGTATAATCTAACTGCAATGTGAATTAGTTTTTTTATCAAAGGAAGCAAATACTTTGTTGTGTGACATTATATATTAAATGAAAAAACACACTTTCTTTTGATTATTAAGTATTAAATAAAGTGATTATTAAATAAAGTGATTATTAAATATTAAATAAAGTGATTATTAAATATTAAATAAAGATTGAATTAAATTAAATAAATATTATTAAATATTAAATAAAGTGATTATTAAATAAAGTGGTGTTTTACAAAGTGTGTTTTTTCATTTAATATATGAATTAGTTTTATAACTGCAGCGCGGATTACTTTCCATACGGGGACACAATCTATATAATATTTGATATTATACATTATATGTACAAATAAATGTGATGTATAAAGTTTAAAAAAAAATATAATAATAATAAAACTGCAGTGCGAATAAGTTTTCTTATAACTGCAGCGCAGATTACTTTCCGTATATGGATGCAATCTGACTGCAGTGCTGATAAGTTTCCATATAGAAACACAATCTGACCACAGCCCGGATAAATTCCACATAGGGATACAATCTCACTGCAGCGCAGATAAGGTTACACATAGGGATACAATCAGTGCCGGATTAGCCCATAAGCAAATTAAGCAATTGCTTAGGGCATCATTCAGTCATCACATCACATCAGTCAAAACCTTAACTTTCTTTAGAAATAAGAGTCCTGTTTTATTCTAATATTCCATCAATAACACAGCTTTAGAGTCACGGAAATGAGAGATCATGGAATTATTTTGGATAAAAAACTAAGTTTCGCAAATCATATCCACCAAATTGTTGAAGAACAACTAAAAGCTTTAGTTCCATATGATCCATTAAATTATTATATGTACGTCTAGTTAGAAGCCTAATGTAGTATAACTCGGTAGTTTGGTCTCCGTCTTACAAAATTCACATTAATAACATTGAGCGAATACAAACAAAATTTCTGCGTTTTACAAATTTTATATTCAATATCGCACTAGAAGACTTAAAATATAATTTATTAATAAATATTCTAAAAATACACACACTAGAAGACAGAGATAAAATAAGGAACTTAACATTTAACATACTTAACTCTACGTTCGACTGTTGCGAACTCCTGCAACTCATAAATTAGGAAAACCGACAGTAACTACATGACAAAATACACTATTCTACTGTAGCATTCATAAGCGGAACTACATTGCCCATTCTCCGATACAACGATTTCACACTATGGGAAATTAGTACTTGGCATTAACTTTTAAACCCTACCTGGGGTACTGGAGTACCCCCCTGGTGTTTAATATATCAACAATTTTAACAATATTGCACTGTTGCAAAAATCGCTCTAGCTAATCTTCTCTCGATAATTGGCGCGTAAGTACGTCAGTAAGCCGTGACCGCCCGGCAAGTGCAGTCGCGTCCACAGGTGTTCCGGGGTACCCCAGTACCCCATGGTAGGAATAGTAAGAAGTATTCAATGTCCAGGAAGACTAAAAGGTGGCCCATGTGTCTCTTCTACGGGTTGCTAAATGCCGTTGGTGTCAACTCTTGGGTCTTATTCAAGCCGTCAACTAACATTGATAAAGAGAACATAACCAAGCGGCGTGAATTTCTTTAGAGTTTGTCAGTGGCACTCATAAAGCCTCATATGAGAGAAAAATTACAATGGCCAAGTTTACTCCGGGATATCAGAGAAACTATATGTGCAGTCTTGAATATTCATATTGAAGATCATAGGCCAGTCCCTGATAATCCCAAACCTGGTCGCTACTGCTTTTGTCCGCGCACAAGGGACAGAAAATCTCGATCTGTCTGTAACACTCGTCGCCGCTATATTTGTGTTGACCATCAATACAAAATCTGTCCTTCATATAACGAATAAAATGTCTATTAGTTTTTATTAATAAATTTTATTGTCTTTTCTTATTACTTTGCCATAATAACAATTCGTAACAATACTGTTGTTGAGTGAGGCAACTGCTTTGTGATACTCCACTGTTTAACCAATCTTAGTATTCACAACAATAAGTTTGTACCTACTATATTACATTCCGTTTACCAGTGATCATAAAGTGTATTGTAGGGTGACCACCAATCAACATTTAGTTGTGAGTCATTATTTCTTTAAGTTAATCATTTACAATGCCCAACAATCAGAATCTAGTGCAAACTAGGTCTAAGGCATCGGATTCTCCAGCAGTAAACGAGGATCAATTTGGAAAAAATGTAAAATATATGGATAAAAAAATGGAAGAATTTAAGCAACAAGTTTTTGCAAAAATTGAACTTGAATCATCAACATTGAAAAAAAATCTCGAATCTGAGATATCCGACATGAGAAAAAGCATTGAATTTATTGGTCAACAATATGATGAAATAACTAATAACATCGGAAATATGATGCAATTAAAAAAAAAATGTGGATAACTTATAAAACGCAAATTCTATCAAAGATCTAAAAATAAAAAACTTTGAAATTCGTCTTGCTGACATGGAACAACAAAATGTAAGCTATAATTGTGCTGAATTGTCTGGCCTGGAAACCTTGATGAATGAAAATTCCATGGAAACCGTGGAAAGATTCATAAAAAAATTTGACATTCGGATTGAACCAGGTAGAATAAATAAAGTTTCTCAATATCCTGATAAAACTGTTAATAAACCCGGAGCTCAGAGGATGATCATCCATTTCAAAGATGAAAAATCCCAATCTGAATTTCTCAACGCACGCAAAAGTATAAAGCAATTGAAGGACAGCAACATCTTCATTGGAGAAGTTCTATCATCATATTACAAAGCCCTTCTTTGGAAAACTAAACAAAAAGCTAAAGAAGCTAAATTTCAATTTGTATGGTTTTGGAACAATAAAATTTGTGTGAAAAAGAACCCAGAACTATCTTCAAGAGTTCTAATCGTCAAACACGAAGATGATTTGAATAAATTGTCGTAATCATCTCCCAAAGTCTGACACTTTTATTGAAAAAAAAAAAAAAAAATGGATGATATAGAAAACATAATTAATATGTCTGACAATATTGAACCTTACATAATTTTTGAAGATTCATTATCTTGCAAACATTTTTTGAAAGATTCAAAATTTTCTTTACTATGCATGAATATTAGAAGTATAAGCAAAAATTTTGATGAAACTGTTTCTATGCTGGATTGCATTAATCATCGTCCGGATGTACTAGTCTTTACAGAGGCTTGGCTGAGCAGTGTAATTAATATGCCTAGCATTCCAGAGTACGTAGTCTACAAAACAATGATAAACAATTTGCAAAATGATGGAGTAGTTATCTATGTAAGGCAAAACATTCAGGTTACTGTGGAGGAAATTGCTTTCCCCAGTGCAAACTGCTTGAAAATGCAATTATCCAATACCATATGTTTAATAGCTGTTTATCGATCTCCATCCCAGATTAAAATAGACAATTTTCTTGACTCATTGAATGAATTCCTTGCATCTGAATCCTTGCAAAATAAGGAGAATATCTTATTTGGAGACTTAAATATTGATACCCTTGATTTGAAGAACATAAAAACACAGAAATACCTATCACTTCTGGCGTTTCATGGTATGAAGCCCATAATAAACTCACCAACAAGAGTAACTCCTAACAAATCAAGCTGCATTGATCATATTATGGCAAAATCAAAATTTAAACCACAGGGAGCGGCTTTTACTACTGACGTAACAGACCATTATGCAATTTTAATGAAGTTTATGAGCTTAAATCTACATAATATTTCAAATAATAATGCAAAACCTAAATTTGTTGTTGACAACAACCTCTTGAAGATCAAATTAAAGGAGGAATTCTGGGATATAGTTCTGTCAACAAATGACGTCAATCTGGCAACTGATAATTTCATTAAATGTTTGAAAACTCACGTGCAAAGTTGTACGTCAGTACAAAAAGAGAGACATATCATGAAACAGCTAAAACCATGGATAAATTTTGGATTAATCAAATGCCTCAGAACACGTGATAAATTGCACAGCAGGTGCAGAAGAGAAATCTTTAATTTGGAACTGCTTGAATATTATAAGCGATATCGAAACTGGTGTTCTAGGATAATACGATCAACAAAACAAGCATATTTCAGAAGAAAATTAGATGACGTCAATGGCAACCTTTGTATAATCAAAGATGGCAACATTAAACAACAGTGGAACATTATAAAGGAGGCTATAAACCTTAAAAAAGAGCAAACTACCACAAAAAAATTGAAAATTAATAATATTATTACTTCAATGAAAGAGATTCCAAATAAAATTACTAATCATATGGATGACTTCTTCAGAGACATTGGTCCAAGTTTCGCTAACAATTTGTTTGACGTTTACAATATCTCAATTTTGTTAGGGACAGAAAACGTATGATACATAATTTCATTACGCCACGGCTTATTCATAACGCCAGAGCTTACCAATATATATAGCCTATTTTTCTCGCAAATAATGTAACTTTCTATTAGTGAAATAATTTTAAAAATCCATTCTGTATTTTTTAAGTAAAAGAATAACAAACATCCATACAAACTTTCACCTTTATAATATCTATAAGATTAGCTTAAGCTGCTTAAGTACCTAGCATTGATCGGGCTTTAGATCATGTCTCTAATTTTAGATCTAAATATATTTAACTCATTACTGTGACTAAACTTATAGTCGTTTTTACGACTCGTTCTTGAGTTCAACAGCTCGGCTGTGGGACGATTTACCGGCCTTTGTGTTTCCTCTCTTCTACAACATGGGTCTCTTCAAGTCCCATGTTCACTCCTTCCTTTCCTCAAAAGGACCCTCCACACAGCATCCTCAAAGATGACATTTACCCTGAGGGAAATTATTTTCCTCAGGGCCTCCTGTGTGGAGTTAATTTTAAAAAAAGAGAACACAAGGCAGGTTTTAACTTAAGATTGATTCTGCGTAAGAGTCACAAAATAATTGTTAAATAGTAAATTCTGAGAAAACTGACTGTTCCATGTGTAACTATTATTTAGGTGACGCAGAAATCGGACGGCACGCAATCTTAAGCTAAAACCTTTCTTGTGCTCTGAACTTAGTATATTTTTTTCCTCAGGGCCTCCTGTGTGGAGTTAATGTAAAAAAAATAAACATGATTTCTATTGTTAGAATACTCGTCACATTTGATTATAAAAATCGGCATGAAATGATGTGGCAGTAAAAAATAAGAATTTCAATCTACCCCCCCTCCCCCCCCCTCCAGCCCGCTTCAAAATCTGCAGTTGAAGTACCCAAAAAAGGGGGCGGTGAAACGCCACTGGATAGCTCGCACAGGGTTTCATCAGTAAACGATAGATCTTGGCCACCCCTGCTATAGATGTATGTAATTGTCTCTTTTTAGTGTCGCTGTTTTTCGTTTCGTCGAGTTTCAAATCGCAACGGTGCTAAAGAAGTTTTCACTTAAAAAAATTGTAAAAAAATAAAATAAAAACTACGCCAACTTTTTTTCATGGTTAAAAGTGCTCACGAACCAAAGTTAATTTCATTTCTGAAGGGACCCTTACACAATGTTACGCAATCCTTTATGTAACATGTTGTGTTATTATTCCAGGTAGCATTAATATGGAGACAGTTCCAATCAAGTCAGAACCTGAACCCAGAGAAAAAGATGGAGAGGTAATTCCTTTTCCCGAAATATACATTGACCTGCCAGATGTTAAAAAGGAATGCCTAGAGTACTCTGAAAGTATTTCCCAGACTACAGGTAAAATCGATTTCTATTAGTTTGAATTTATTTTATTTTATATTTTCATTGTAGATACCTACATACTTATGGAGCTTTATCCGCTATCTTTTTCAGACGAAATAATGGACATGAAGGCGCAACCTGGAGAAAAACTTCATAAGCTTTCCCATACTGGAGAAAAACCTTTTTCATATTCTGTCTGTAACTTTTCATTTTCTCGAAAGGAAACTTTAAAACGTCACATGTTTACCCATGTTGTGGTAAAACCTTATATTTGTTCCTACTGCAGCTATTCATGTTCTCGAAAGGGTATTTTAAAACTTCACAAGTTGACCCATACCCATACTCGAGAAAAACCATTTTCATGTTCCAACTGCAGTTATTCATGTTTCCAAAAGGGATATTTAAAACAACACATGATTACCCATACCGGGGAAAAACCTTATGCTTGTTCCTCCTGCAGCTATTCATGTTCTCGAAGGGGAGATTTAAAACAACACATGTTTACCCATACCGGGGCAAAACCTTATGCTTGTTCCTCTTGTAGCTATTCATGTTCTCGAAGGGGAGATTTAAAACAACACATGTTTACCCATACCGGGGCAAAACCTTATGCCTGTTCCTACTGCAGCTATACATGTTCTCAAAATGGATCTTTAAAAAGTCACATATTCACCCATACTAGAGAAAAACCCTTTTCATGTTCCTCCTGCAGCTATTCATGTTCTCGAAGGGGAGATTTAAAACAACACATATTTACCCATACCGGGGCAAAACCTTATACCTGTTCCTACTGCAGCTATACATTTTCTCGAAGGGGAGATTTAAAACAACACATGTTTACCCATACCGGGGCAAAACCTTATGCTTGTTCCTCTTGTAGCTATTCATGTTCTCGAAAGGAAACTTTAAAACGTCACATGCTTACCCATACCGGGACAAAACCTTATGCCTGTTCCTACTGCAGCTATACATGTTCTCAAAAGGGATCTTTAAAAACCCACATTTTTACCCACACTAGAGAAAAACCTTTTTCATCTTCGGAGTGTAGCTGTACATTTTCCCAAAGGGATCTTTAAAAAATCATATGGTTACCCATACCGGGGCAAAACCTTATGCTTGTTCCTCTTGTAGCTATTCATGTTCTCTAAAGGAAACTTTAAAACGTCACATGCTTACCCATACCGGGACAAAACCTTATGCCTGTTCCTACTGCAGCTATACATGTTCTCAAAATGGATCTTTAAAAAGTCACATATTCACCCATACTAGAGAAAAACCCTTTTCATGTTCATACTGCAGCTATTCAAGATCTCGAAAGGGATCTTTAAAAAGTCACACATTATTTGCCCATACTAGAGAAAAACCTTTTCCATGTCCCTACTGCAGCTATTCATTTTCTCAAAAGGGAAATTTAAATAGTCACATGTTAACCCATACTAAAGAAAAACCTTTTACATGTTCCTACTGCAACTATTCATTTTCTCAAAAGAGATATATTAAAACGTCACATGCGTACCCATATTTAAGAAAAAAAAATTTCATGTTCCAACTGTAACTGTTCATTTTTCCAGAAGGAACAGTTGAAATGTCACATGATTACCCACTCCGGAGAAAAACGTCATGCTTTTTCCTATTGCAGCTATTCATCTTATTGCAAGGGATCTTTAAAACTTCCCAAGTTAATCCAAACTAAATAAATACCTTTTTGATGATCTGACTGTGCCTATTCGTTTTCTGAAAAGGGAGTTGTAAAACTCTTTTATCAATAATAATATTTTTTTCAATCGTTGTTTGCTATTTATTATAATCTATCAAACCTAAAGCCTTGTGAAGTGTCGATACTCCCACAATCCAGGGGACCAGAAGCAGAGAGAGACGCAACATGGAACGCAACACCGTGACGAACCTTGCACCGATTAACATTACATTATTTTTTTTATTATTTACTCAATTAATTGTTTTGTGTTTAATAAATCGCAAGTGAGTACCAGACACATTTTATTATAACAGAACCCTACCTTTTCAGGCAGTTTAAAGTTTTATATTATGAGAGTTAGAAATAACTCCTACAGCCCCTTGGAACCATAGATAAAACTATTTACACACAGAAAAGTTCTGATGTTCGAAAATGTTCCTAATCACAGCATAATTATTTATTTTATAAAATATTTTCCAATCGATTTTACTAAACAAAACATTTAAGAATGCTTAATGTATAGTGGAAGGTTTTTGCACAAAAAACTCACAACTTCTTAAATCAGATCCCTTTGAACAATAAATTTGATATTTACCTTATGTGAAAAACTTTATCTAGCTGAAGCGCAGATGAATTTCCACATAGGGGTATAATCTAACTGCAATGCGAATTATTTTTATAACTGCAGGGCGGATTACTTTCCATATGGGGACACAATCTAACTGCAGTGCGAACAAGTTTTCTTATAACTGCAGCGCAGATTACGTTCCATATAGGGATGCAATCTGACCGCAGCCTGGATAAATTCCATAAAGGAATACAATATAACTGCAGCGCAGATAAGGTTACATGTAGGGATACAATCAGTGCCGGATTAGTCCATAAGTAACTTAAGAAATTGCTTAGGGCATCACTCAGTCATCACATTAGTCAAAACCTAGACTTTCTTCAGAAATAAAAATCCTGTTTAATTCGAATATTCCATCAATAACACAGCTTTAGGGGTCGTCCATTAATCACGTGATGTTTTTTAGCAACTTTTTGACCCCCCCCCCCTGGTGATAAGTGGTGAGGTTTTAGGCTAACTCCCCCCCCCAATATCACGTGTATTTTTTTTAGTACAAAGTTTAGAAATCGTGCGTTCAATGAAAAATAAATATACGTGGTATCTCATTTTACCCCCCCCCCCCCTCGTGATTTTTTTCGCCCCCCCCCCCCCCCCTTTCGAGCCTCACGTGATTAATGGACGACCCCTTAGAAAGAGTCACGGAAATGAGAGGTCTTGGAATTATTTTGGATGAAAAACAATTAAAACTTTAATTCCATACAAGCCATTAAATTATTATATGTATATCTAGTTAGAAGCCTAATGGAATATAACTCGGTAGTTTGGTCTCCATCTTACAAAATTCACATTAATAACATTGAGTGCATACAAACAAAATTTCTGCGTCTTACAAATTTTTTTATTAAATATCCTACTAGAAGACTTAAAATATAATTTATTATTAAATATTCTAAAAATACAAACACTAGAAGAAACACATAAAATAAGGAACATAACATTTTTATTAAAAATACTTAACTCTGTGTTCGACTGTTGTGAACTCCTGCAACTCATAAACTTACGAATACTGACAGTAACTACATGACAAAATACACTATTCTACTGTAGCATTCATAAGCGAAACTACATTGCCCACTCTCCGATGCAATGATTTCACACTATGGTAAATCATTACTTAGGTGATGTTGACATATTTGACATAAACTTGGCAAATTTTGTGGATCTTGTAAAAAAAAGCGTGCGGACCAGTTGATATTCCAGTTGAGGTGTTGAAGCTCTTTAATAATGAAAATGTTGACTACCTGCTGAGGTTATTTAACTCTATATATGACACAGGGAATATACCCCAAGATTGGCTAAAATCCACCTTCGTGACATTACCTAAAAAACAATACCCTAAGAAGTGAAGTGACTATCGATTAATAAGCCTGATGAGTCATGTCCTTAAATTATTCCTTAAAATAATACATGCCAGGATACGCAATAAGTGGGAGCAGGACTTCGATGACACTCAGTTTGGCTTCAGAAATGCGTTTGGTATGCGTGAAGCATTATTTTCTGTCGACGTACTATTGCAAAAGTGTCGTGACCAAAGAAAGGAAGTCTTTGCCTGTTTTATTGACTACGAAAAGGCATTTGACAGCGTAAAACATGCTAATCTAATGAAAATGCTTGCGGATTGTAACGTTGACACCAAAGACCAGAATTTCATTAAAAACCTGTATTGGTTCCAAACAGCAGAAATAAGACATAGGAATGAGAGATCTAATGCAATCGCCATTCAGCGTGGAGTACGACAAGGCTGTATCCTGTCGCCACTATTATTTAATCTCTATTCCAACTATGTCTTCAAAAGAGCCCTAAGTAATACCGAGAAGGGCATCAAGATCAACGGAGTTGTCATTAATAACATAAGATATGCAGATGATACTGTATTACTAGCTGACAGTATCAGTGACCTCCAAGACCTATTAGATCTTGTTAATAATACTGGTGAGCAACTGGGCCTAACAATCAACGTCAATAAAACTAAATGGATGACTTTTGGACGACTAGATCACTCTGGATCAATGATACAGTTAAATGGTTGTAATGTCAAAAAGATGGAGAGATTTAGATACCTCGGCAGTATTCTCATGGAGAGAGAGAGAAAAAAGGTGCAAGGTGATTTTTTCATATCCCTTTCAATTCTTCGACAGTTTGTTACGAAGTTATTCCAAATTATTTGTATCGAGTCGAATCGAAAGTTATAAGTTGTTTACCGATATTCGCTTGAACAACGATACTGCGCGCTCCCCGCCACTTGTGCAGTTCTTTATTATTGGAAAAATATTACGCCAGATTTATATTTTATCGTAAATTTGTTTACCGATGCACTTATGCGCGTATACAAAAAATGCGCGAGAGCAGCATCCAATATCAAATTATTATTTAATATAATACTAGCGCACATCCGAGAAAAATAAAACACAAAATTATAATTACGGGATGTGAAGCTTTTATTTGTCATGGGATCATTGCCTTTCAAAAGAAGACGAAAATGACGATATATTATATTCTGAACTATCAAACATTTGAACGAAATAAATAGTTTCAATTTACAAATTAAATAATATTGGCAGGTACCTACTTTACCACTTGTAAGATTATGTTTTATTTTTCTTTTGACACAAGTAAAATATAGTACAATCCAATAATGTTGGCCTCACTGGGTGGCTTACTTCTGCTGAGGCCCCCATTACACAAAGGTACTTTACCGCATTTCTGAACAATAAGTTCCAATTTAAGAAAAGACCATTAAATTTGGGTTCAAAACATTATTTATTCAGATAAAGATAATAATATCTTTATTTGTGTTTGATAAAATGACTCGGCTATTTTAACAGTCCTGCTGATTAGTCAGAGACATCTCCGAAAAATCGAATTTTGAGTTGATTAAGTAGTTATGTATAAAAGTGTATCGTCTATCTGTGCAATACTCGGATTACTCATATATATATAGATTAGGTGCAGAATTGAAGCAGCAAGAACTGCGTTCATAAAAATGAAATCCCTCTTTTGCAATGACAATATCAGCTTAAAACTAAGGCAGAGAATGCTAAAATGTTATGTGTGGTCGGTCTTGCTGCATGGTTGTGAAACATGGACCTTGAAAATAAATACCATTAACAGGTTAGAGGCTTTCGAAATGTGGCTTCACTGGAGAATGCTCAAGGTCCCATGGACCGACATGATAACCAACACAAAAATTCTCAGGCGGGCTAGAGCAGATAGAGAACTGCTTACATTAATTAAAATCAATAAAATTTCATATCTGGGTCATATAATTCGAGGGGAGAAATATCACTTGCTCCATTTAATATTGAAAGGCAAGATAGAGGGTCGCCGAGGGCCTGGTAGGAGACAAATGTCTTGGCTGCGAAATATACGAGAGTGGACCGGCATTAGAAGTGTGGAGGAGCTATTCCGGGCAGCGCAAGACAGAGAGACCTTTTCAAGAGTGATCGCCAACGTGGGGGGGATCTGATAAGGCACACAAAGAAGAAGAATTTTTTTATTCGGATCAAACCACTATAAAAAGTAAATGTTCTATAAATAATATATTCTTAAGTTCTTTGGTAGTTTTACTAACTAATAATTCGCATTCTAAAAATAATGTACTCTTACTTTATTTAATGGTTTTCTCTTGTATCAGCGTAATCATTGTAAAAATTTCTAATCTCACTTTTAAATATCCTTACCATACCCTATTCGGTCCAAACTCAAGCATTTTTATTATTCTTTAAGGAAAAAGAAGATAATTCTGTAAATATTGTTCGTATATTTATTATAAGCAATAATTATCAGCCTGAGACACTCATCTACATTGAAAAAATCTTCCGAGAACAGATACATGCCGCCAACGGGACTTGAACCCGTGTCCTTATGATTGCCGGTCAGTTGCTCTACCACTGAGCTAAGTAGGCTTATCTAATACCCGCCAAATAATTGGTAACAATATTATAATAAATAAAGCCTATAATCCTACTACTGATACTCTGCTTTGTCTCATTGTCTCCAACTTTAGTTTTGTGAAGGTTTCACTTGTACCACGTGTGAACGGCACACATGATTTTTATTTATTTATGCATCTATATAAAAAAAGTTTACATTTTTTTTTGGCCTTGGCTGTCTCACTAGGAAATCCTGTGTCGAGACAGACTAGTTTACAAATATTTTTTAAATATAAAATAAAATACATTTTTCAATAAAGTAAAAATATTTGACAAAAAATTACAGGTTGGTAGGTAGTGGTAACAATAATGGGAAAAGAGGATTATATTTGGGTGAGGTGACTAATTATTGCACGACCTTTTTCGATGATCCATTGTTTTATCAGAATTTTGTATTTGTTAATATTATTCGATTGCCTTGTTTTGTCAGGTAGGTTATTGTATATTTTAGACACAATGTATTTGAAATTTCTTTGACCAAATGTTGTGTTTGTTTTAGGTGTTTGTATGAGTTCTTTGGTTTTGTGCCGCATGTTTACAATATTTTGGGTATTTTCATAAAATGTATGTGTTTTATTGTTAAACAGATGAGTTAAGATTGTTTTTGTGTAGATTTGTCGAATATCTAATACATGGAATTTGTTGAATATATCTACAGTACTTGTTATTATGGGAACTTTAAGAATAACTTTCTTAATTAATTTTTGTGCCTTCGATAATGAATCTATAGCGGATAGTGTTGCACCTCCCCATGCGATTATTCCATATTCAATGATTGATTGACAAAGGGAGTAATAAACAATTTTCATAGATTTGGAATCTAGTATGTTTCTAATGTTTTTGAAGAAATAAATACGTTTTCTAAGTTTATTCGTGATAAGTAGGCAATGTGTATTCCACTTAAGATATTGATCAAATGTAAGACCAAGGTATTTGATATGATCCGTTCGATCTAGGCAAGGACATTGACAGAGTGTATCGTGAATACAAGAACATTCATGTACTTTTATTTCAACATCTTGATTAGGTTGGCCAGCGATATTAATACTAAAAGTAATGTATTTTGTTTTGGTAGTATTTAGTGCAAGAGAATTAATATCTAGCCATTTTTTAACAGAGTTAATTGATTTCTCAGCCATTTTGTATGCGTCTAACCAAGTGTCGGATTGAATGAGTAGCACAGTATCGTCAGCAAAACTTACAATTTTTCCATCTATCGTTAGGTTACAAAGATCGTTTATGTATATGAGAAACAAAGTAGGGCCTAAGACGCTTCCTTGGGGAACTCCGTAGGTTATAGGGAGGGGTTGGCTGAATTTGTTTTCGATTTTGACACTTTGAGTTCGATTAGTTAAGTAACTTTGAAGAAATTCTAGGTCTTTCCCTCTTATACCAATTGTGTTTAGTTTATTAACAAGGATGTCAAGGGAGATAGTATCAAAAGCTTTTGAGAGGTCTAGGAAGATAGAAATGCATTTTTTACCCTTATCTAAATTTGAAACAAGAAAGTCTGTAACAGCAATAATAGCATCGGCAGTGCTCTTATTTGACCGAAAGCCAAATTGATTTTCGGAGAGTAGTTGCTTGCTTTCCAAAAATGTTTTCAGTTTGTTAATTATTTTTTCAACTACTTTCGAGAGTGAGTTAAGTATTTTTATGGGCCTATAATTGTTAATGTCCGCTTTTAGACCACTTTTGTATATGGGTATGACGAGCCCTTGCTTTAATTGTTTAGGGAAAATTCCCTGTGATATGCTGAGGTTAATTATGTAAGTGAGAGGTTCCAATAGTTCATGAACAAGTGTCTTGAGTAAATTTACGGTGATGCCATCCATACCGGCGGACTTTGTGTCTTTTAATGAGTTAATTGTATTCTTAATATCGTCATGTGTAACCGTTTGAAATTTAAATTGTTTAGAATGGGGTATATGCGGTTTTTCCTGTAATTTTGTATTAGAATTCGGAGAGGACATTTTGTTTGCTAATTTTTTCCCGACATTAGTGAAAAAGTTATTGGCATGGTTTAGAATTTTTTCCGGATTCTTTGAGAAGTCGACAGTCAGTCCATCAATATTGAGTAGTTTTAGGTCAGTGTTTAAGTTAGGTTTAGTATGAGTAGCTTCGCGTAAAATGTTCCACATTTCTTTTGGATTACCTTTGCTTTCTTCTATTTTATGTCTGTAATATAATTCCTTAGCATTCCTGATGACTTTTGTACATATGTTTCTATATCTTTTGTAAAAGTTGTTAAGTATAGTATCAGAAGGATTCAATGAAGTTTTTTTATGGAGTAAGTTTCTTTTTCTTATACAATTTATAATGGTGTGATTTATCCAGGGAGTTAGAGGTTTAAATTTGTGAGGGATTGTTTTTACTATAGAATTAGTGTTGTTATTTATTTCAGTTTGTAGTTTGTCTATGAAGTAAGTCCATGCATCTTCAGCGTTGGGTATGTGTAGTAAGTTGTGCCAATAATTACAGGAAAAGGATTTTTTTAGATTCTCATAATCAACTTGTTTTATGCAATAATTGTGTTTCATTTTTGGATTTTTTGATGGTGTGTTTAACCCTAGACACCTAACCTTCGTCGATTCGACGAATACGCGACACAAAATAGGCTGTCCTTTTTTAACGCGTACGCGGATGATCGTGTCGTTCCTTGTCAACTCAGTACTCGTAAAACTCTTACGGGGAGTAGCCGTGTTTGGCAGGTAAGTACAGTATTTTTTTATATATTACGCGCAAAGTCGTCGTTTCAACGAATGGTTAGGGTTTGTGTGACTTTTTGGTATATTGTTGTGGTTGTTTTTTTTGCAGTTTTTTCGCTATGGCTTCGCAAAAACCGCTGTCTGTTGCAAATATTCAACATTTATTGATGAAAGAGGACACAAATTCATCAGAAGAGTCATCTATCAGTGAACAAGAAAACGATTCGGAGGTTGATGATGTGGTTAGTCATGTTCAAGATGCCAACACATATAAAAAATAAAATACAAGATATATTACTTGTCAGCACTGAAGTTCAAGGTCAAAGTGGTAAGTCTACCTCCAGAAATGACCCTGGATCGACAGAGACTACCAATTTGCGAAAAAGAAAAATTTGTGTATTATCTCCGTATAAAAAAGGCGTATGACGAAGACTTATAGCTCAAAGTGCAGCACTGCAATTTGTGGTGAACATAAAATTGATTTTTGCACTAGTTGCGCTTCAAAAAACTAGTTTTTATTTTGTTCACATAAGGGATCGTGATATTTTTATTTTGTTTTGCCAAAGAAAAGAGGCTGTTTTTATTATTATTTTTTTTATATTATTTTTCTAAGTATGATGTCACATCTAATCTGATAAATACCTATTACCTTACTAAAAAAATTAAAAAAACTAATATTATATTTTCCAATTACATTTAAATAAATAGTTTTATTTATCAATGTAACCTTTTTTTCATATTTTTGGAAAATAGTTTTTTTTTAAATAAGTATTAAATAGATAAAATACTGATTAAAATTTTTTTAGTCGATTCGACGAATGGTTAGGTTTATTAGGGTACACACGAACGTTAGGCGTCTAGGGTTAATGAAATCATAGTTGCATAGTGGTCAGTAATAGTAGATTCAAAAACAAGTGTTTTATATGGATTATTCGTTTTTATCATAATGTGGTCAACACAAGAGCTGGATTCTTTGGTGACCCTAGTCGGGTGATTTATTGTAGATATCAATCCATGGTAACTAAGTAGGTTTAAGTAATCTTGGCATTGTGGGTGTGAATTATTTGGTAAAGTGTTAATATTAATGTCTCCGACTAAAATTAAGTGTTTTTTATGCGCAAGTTGTGATAATTTTTCATTTAGGCTTTGTATAAATGGGGTTATATTGTGGTAGGAGGGAGATCCATACATTGCTAGTACGCACGTGTCACCGTACGATATTTGTAGACAATTTGCACCCGGGATTAATATTTCCAAAGTCTGAACATTTAGTACATTATTCACATATATAATAATGCCGTCATTCTGATTGTGATGGGTTTTTGTGGAGAAGTGAGTGTAATCGGGAAGGTGTTTTGGTACATATAGTTCATTAATCCAACATTCTGATAGAATAATTATATCAAATTTAACCTTTAGATTATTCAGTAAAGTGAGAATTTCTTCCCAATTTTTATTTATGGATCGAACATTATGGTGAAAAAATTTTAGGTTTGTGTAGTCTTTCATTAGTAAATTACAAAACTTTATATCTGAAGATACATAATTATTAATTTTATCAGAAGATACAGTTTCATTATCAAAAATCAGACTAGCCATTTTTAAGAACAATTTACAATGGAACTTTAATATTATGTCTTGGGAGCCCCGTCACAGTGCCTAAAACTGGGAGTTCGCCCTATACCCTATAGTAGTACATAGGTAAGATATATGATTTCTGACAGTTTGGAAACAATCACTGTAGAATGATTTCACAACAAGAATTTACAACAGTCAGGATCAGGTTTTGTATGGTAAGAGCGATCGGTACAATGTGACAGAGCTCATCAACCTCCTAAATAATTTTACACAAGTCATCAGAATGTTTAATGTATATGATTTTATCCGTGTCTGATTTCTTTACCAAAATTTTTTCATCTTTATACCAAACATACGAAAACTTTTTTTCCTTGCATATTTGTTTGGTTTTCCATAAGAGTTCTTTGAAATAAGGATTAAGGATAGCACTTATAAAAATCTTTTCACAGTTAAAGTATTTTAAGATATCATGGTGAATTTTTTGTCGGTTTACTAGTAGTAGGTTTCTTTTGCGAATATCTGTGAATCTGATACAAATTTTCGGGGGAGCTCCGGGTCGCCTGTCGGGAGTCCTTTTGGCTTCCAGGATATCATGGGGAAGAAGCTCTACACCTACAGCCGCTGCTAGCTTCTTGACGGTCTCAGAGGGTTGTTCACCTTCACGTAGTGGTATTCCTGCGACCTCTAATGCATCCTCCTTAGAAGTCTGTTCGAGGCTGGCCAGGCGAATTTCGAAATTTTTTATAATAAGGTTTTTTTCATTTAATTCTTTTCTTAAGTTTTCTACTTCCGATACTAAATTTGCAATAGTATTCATTTTTGTATTGAGGTCGTCATATTGGCTGCTGATAAAATCTCTAGAAGTTCGTACATCTTTATTTTCACTGTCTATTTTTTGAAACATTTCTTTTTTCATGGTTTCAAATTTATTCTCCATCTGCTTCATGAAGAATCCAATGTTGGTCTCACTGGTGTCAGGAATTTTAAAGTGAAAACTTCTTTAGCACCGTTGTGATTTGAAACTCGGACGGAGAAGAGGACCCGAGGACCCTCAGGAAAACATAACACAAATAAGCCAATCAAAGAGTTCATTATGTTAGGACGGAGTTACTTGAATATCGTAAAGGTTAGTTACTTACTTTTATCAGATTTGGCAAATATGTCGGTTTTCATTTTGGACATTGTGTCTCTCAATGATCTAGCAAGAGATGCGTTGCGTTCCATCCTTCGCATTTCCGTAAATAGCGTAAAAAATAGCGTAACTAAAGAGACAAAAACATACATCTATAGCAGGGGTGGGGAACCTTTTTAGCATCGCGGGCCATTTGGAGGTTACAAGGGGGGGGGGGGGGGAGAGCCACATTCGAAACACAGAACTTACATAACTGCCTACACTCCTTAATTATAGCTACACTCAGAACATGCAAATGATTTTCCTACATTTCTGGCTGTACATAGTCTGCAGCCAGAATTTCGTAACTGCACTTTGAACACAAGAATGGTTTCCTTCAAAATGCATCACCAGAAGAAACCACAACTACAATTTTTCGTTGCATTCTGAACCCAAATGTAGTTTTAATTTGGGTTGAATTTGCATGCGGCGAATTAAAACTACACTCAGAACATGAAAATGGCTTTCCTCCAACTCTGGCAGCACAAACTACACAACTAGAATTTTATAAATGCACTTCCAAGATTAGAAATGCGTCAGCAAATGATATCACACCTAACATGTTTTTGTTGCATTCTTAACGCATTACTGGTTTTAATTACAGGGTGATTCTGTACGCGGGGAATTCAAACTACACTCAGAACGTGAAATTGCTTTCCTCCAATACTGCCAGCTCAAATGTAACTACAAATTTATAATTGCACTTCAAACACGAGAATGGTTTCCAACGAAACACGTTAGCAAGATGAAACCCCACCTGGATTTTATCGTTACATTCTTAACACATAATTGGTTTTAATTTGAAAGTGAGTTTGTACGCGGGGAATTAAAACTACACTCAGAACATGAAAATGGATTTCCTCGAATTTTGGCAGCACAAAGCATAAAATACGCAACTAGAATTTTATAAATGCACTTCTAACGCGAGAAATACATAAAATCATAAAACTACACCTCAAATGTTTTCGATGAATTCTAAACACAGAACTGGTTTTAGTTACAGGGTGAATCTGTACGCGGGGAATTAAAACCACACTCAGTAAATGAAAATTGCTTTTCTCCATTACTAGTAGCATAAAATCAAGTACAATTTTATAAATGCACTTCAAAAACGAGAACGGTTTTCTAGAAAATGCGTGAGCAGCCTTAACCACACTTGCAATTTTTTCACTGCATTTTGAACACAAAACGGTTTTACCGTTAGAGCGAGTTGGATTGTAAGTCCCCTACTTTAATTAAACAACCAAATGGTTTTCCTCCGATTTTTTGCAGTCGGAACGCAAGAACGGTTTCCTTCGAAATGCGTTAGCAGATGAATCCGCAACAGGAATTTGCATTGTGAACACAAGATTGGTTTTACCTTAAGAATGAGTCTGCGTAGGAGTCCACTAGTCCAAAGGCTTAAATTAAATTGTACTCAGATTAAGTGAATGGTTTTTGTAGCATATTTATCGTATGCAATTAGATTAGATTAGAACACGTATATGATTTTTTCTTTAAGTATTTAAAATAATCCATAAGGAATGATTTTATATTAATTTAATTACTTAACTGGCAGAAGTTTGACAATATATTAAAAACTCAGATAACACAACACACTTTTTAATAACGTCTTAAAAATGCAAATGAAACATCGTGTAAAAATCATCCCGTTCTGTGTAATTTTTTTGTGGTTCTTTCAGCAGGCCGCACCAAAAGTGCCCGCGGGCCGCACCAAAAGGCCTCGCGGGACGCAGGTTCCCCACCCCTGATCTATAGGATTTAGCCTGCAAGAAAATGAGATAGTATAATCGGTCTTCTCTTTGTGCGGTGCTTCGTAGCCTCCCCACTCTTCTCTACTTTAGTTTTCTTTTCACTTCAACTACGAGTGAATACTCTTGATTTTTTTTTCATAACTTTTAATTACTTTTCAAAAGGGTGTTGAAGTGTCGGAACCGTATTAATTATGTATGTTGATTTTTTTTTTTTTAAATCCTTAATTTCCAACAGAAATGTATACCATTTCATGACATTATACTTTAGAAACATGAAAGGTATTGTTATAAGCCTTAGCTTGTAATACAATGATTTTACTCAATAGTAAAATGTGTATTAAGCCAAAAGTATTTTTGTTATTTGTTTTTGGGGTGTTATGACGTGTTGCGCTACCTCCTTTTTTAGCCAACGTCTCGGACAGCGTTGCAGTGTCCATCATTAGGGCAGATCCGACAGATACATATATTGAAGAGTAGTCAATCCTATGAAATAATGAAATAAAATAAGGTATGTAAAACAATAAAAAAATTATTTAATAAATATGAATCTAACAGTTGCAAAAGTTAGTTTACTCTGAATGTGAAATTGTATAGGTGGGGGGGGGGGGGGGGGGGTGGTGTCTGTATATGTCTAGTTGGTGGTATGCTGTTGGTGTTGCTGGTTCCTAGAGAAATGCAAGTCCACTTCCTGACTGAAATCAACCTATATTAGTATGGATGGTAGATTGTAGCAATGGACAACTGTTACAAGCTACTTAGAGAATTAGTTCAATGTGAACTATTCCACGCACCACCGGCATTCACACACACTTTTTGAATGGTACGCTGGGCAAACTGGTCTGATCAGTACTATATAGTAATGTCTCTAGTGGACTGAGCCTTGCTCCTTCCCCCACCACCACCAGTGGAAAATGCTGGGTCGCTCTATCCTGAATGTACACCGCATGTGTTACCGCAGGTCTTCTCCTGCACCTGGAAAAATTATTTATTATTATAATGTAATGAGCAGGCAACATTCTGCTGATGTGCTCTAATGCAACACACTCAGTACCTACTGAGTTCATTTAAATTAGAAACAAATGGTAACGCCTAGTACGGACGGATTACAAGGTACCATAAATTCAATCAAATACAAAAGTCAGTAGAACAAACCAGTATGTATGAGGCGATGTGCAAATGTGAATAAAGTGGGGTAAGTTTCAAGTCAGAGTTGTGTGGCAGTCTATCCTCTCTGCCTACCCATTCAAGGAAACATTGTATCCAAAACATATTGTTACTTACCCACATTATGTCTCCATCCACTTGGTACATAAAGGGTGTCTCCTGGAGATCTGCACACGGGATACATGGCGCTTGATAATTCTGTAATCATGTTTTTTACTCGTATTTAGATATCTTTCAAATAAAACATCCTGCATCACGTATTGTTCATGGAATATGTCTCCTCATTCAATGCCATCTGTTTAATCTGTGACTGTTTTTTTCGTTGGTAGTTTTTGGGGTGTTATGCCGTGTTGCGCTACCTCCTTCTATAGTCGACGTTTCGGACGGCATTGCAGTGTCCATCATCAGGGCAGATCCGACGATGTGTAAATGTTAGTGTAGAGTGTGTGATTATTTAGTTGGAAGCGATACCGTGTCGCCAGTTTCAATCCACTACGAGCTGGTAGGTATTACAGTAAAAAGGGAACTGCGATTTAGTAAAAGCACATTATTTACGTTAGCCTGGGGCCCGTCCATGTTAGAATTGCCGACGAAAGTGGCGCCATCGTTTGAAGAATTCTGGAATTAGAAAACAGAGTTCGAGTGGTTAAAGCGAAAGTAGCCAATATAAGCAAAATGTGACTGTTTTAACTATAGTATGTTAATACTTCGATAATTGGATTATTTGCTAACCAATGTTTACTTTGTTTAGACTAAATTACCTCTGAATTGTAACAATCTGTTCTGTATCTGTGAAGATATCGTCGACAGAAAGGCTAATTGACCAGTAAATCCTCTACTTTCGGGAAAGTCGAAAAAACAAAACAAAAAACTTCAAATAATAGTAATGGCAAGTTGATTGCGAAGCTCCGTTGATTTTTAGAATGAACAACAGAATAATGTTTATGTTTCTACCAATATAATAACATCTATACAGGGGGTGTCCGGGGGTAAAGTGCTTTAACTTCGGGAGGTGATTTTGCATGATGGTATGAGTAAAAGAGATAAAACAACTTTTTCTGAAATTCCAACTTTTTTTTTTCCTATACAAAAAGACCTACCTACCAAAAATTCTTAGTGTGAGGTACGATTTTACTTTCCGAGAGGCTGCCGGGCATGATCGTGGTAGCATTGTATGGTGGTGATTGGCCCGTATCGTAACAGCGGAAAATAATAAAGCTGGCCGCGCACACTGGTCTAATTTTATCTTTTTACCACAAAACTACCCCTAAAAGTTGGAATTTCGAAAAAAGTTATTTATCTTTTTTACATATCCTATCATGTAGAATCACCTCCCGATGTTAATGCACTTTACTCCCGGACACACTGTATAATTATTTTAAAAAATGATGATTTTGATGGTTACATCCATTCTTTTTTGTGAAAATTTTACGATTGCTTGGCTGTAACCAACAATATCTAGTATCCTGCAACTGACATTTTTTCAGAAATAGATTTATGAACATAATTTTCTTTAACAAATATTATAATCAAATTATCGTAGAAAGCAAAAACTTTGTGGCTTGACATTATATAGAATGAAACAAGTACTTTGTTTAAAAACCACTTTATTTGTTTTTATATTCGTCGACCGGTTTCGGTTGAACTCAACCTTCTTCAGGACAATAAACATATAAACTAAATTAAGGTACAGAGTTAAGATAATACTCTGTACTTAATAGAATATATTTTATTGAGTTTTGCTTTTTCAGTCGTACTCACTGATATTAAATTATCGTAGAAAGCAAACACTTTGTGGCTTGACATTATATAGAATGAAACAAGTACTTTGTTTAAAAACCACTTTATTTGTATTTATATTCGTCGACCGGTTTCGGTTGAACTCAACCTTCTTCAGGACAATAAACATATAAACTAAATTAAGGTACAGAGTTAAGATAATACTCCGTACTTAATAGAATATATTTTATAGAGTTCGACGTCGACGAATATAAATACAAATAAAGTGGTTTTTAAACAAAGTACTTGTTTCATTCTATATAATGTCAGGTCACAAAGTGTTTGCTTTCTACGATAATTTAATATCAGTGAGTACGACTGAAAAAGCAAAACTCTATAAAATATATTCTATTAAGTACAGAGTATTATCTTAACTCTGTACCTTAATTTAGTTTATATGTTTATTGTCCTGAAGAAGGTTGAGTTCAACCGAAACCGGTCGACGAATATAAATACAAATAAAGTGGTTTTTAAACAAAGTACTTGTTTCATTCTATAATATTATAATCAATAATTATCAGCTTAAAACACTCATCTACATTGAAAAAATCTTCCGAGAAAAGATACTGGCCGCCAACGTTGGCTGATAATTATTGATTATAATATTTGTTATCTACCCTTTGTGCTATGCATAAAAATCTTGTTTAAACATTAGTTTATCAATTAAAAATAATAATTAATATTTGACAAGTTAAAGTATTTCAGCAAAAAATGCAGACATAATTAGTCTCGACGCCACCTAGCGGGAGATTTAGTATTTCACAATACCTCTCTCACAAAAATAAAGTTGGTTGTTTTCAGTTGGAAAAATGTAATAATGAGTAATTGTCGAATGAAACACTAGTATATATTGAATTATTTGGCGGGTATTAGATAAGCCGCCATAGCTCAGTGGTCAGAGCTCCTGACCGGCAATCAGAGGGACACGGGTTCATTTCCCGTTGGCGGCCAGTATCTTTTCTCGGAAGGTTTTTTCAATGTAGATGAGTGTTTCAGGCTGATAATTATTGATTATAATATTTGTTATCTACCCTTTGTGCTATGCATAAAAATCTTGTTTAAACGTTAGTTTATCAATTAAAAATAATAATATTTTTTTTTGTTTGTTAAGCTCTATTTGAATAGTGATAACTCGTAATTTAAAAAAAAAATACGATACACCCATATGACCGATGAAATGAACTTGAAATATTGTGCTTTTCCAAATAAAATACTTTTTGCTAAGTGAAATAACAATTTTAAAGTACATAATATAATATGTAGGCATACACTTACCACTGAAAGTTGTCAGTGTTAGAAACAACATTTGAGATTCATTGAAATTCCAAAAAAAAATTGGAACTAGCAATACCAGTAATATCACATAATTTTTTTTGCCAGAGTTTGAAATTTCCCTAGGTTTTGTGCTGATTTCCATTTTCACAATTTTTTTTCCCCTAAATCTAGAGAAATTTTCCTAGACATACCAGTGTCACCTGTTGAGTGTTGCTAACCCGGATTTTGAAAAGACGCTGACTAGAACAACAAAAAGTTCGTAGATGTACCAAAATGAAGAAGTGGGCTTAGGTGAAACTGAATAAATACTGTCACAACGGAGGGGGGCGAAATGGGATATGCGACGGGGAAATAGTTTTACCACAACGGAGGGGGCTAAATGGGATGGGGCATGGGTACTTGTATTTTAGGCCACTTTCTTTACATATGTGGCGCTAACTTTAGTATGAAAACGAGCGTTTGTTGGAGTCTGCGCCACATAATTACTAGCTTTATATAACTAACTTATTAACCATCTTGTTACTTGTTTTATATTTAACTAACTTTAGGAATAATATAATCATGAACTTTATATGTATAAGCAAAATACACATAAATTTATAAAATACAGATTAAATGACAAAGTATATATAGGATCGGAAATTTAGTATATAGGTGTGATTCTAATTATTTATTCCTCCGCTCCTATTCTATATCTTTTGTAATTTTATCACAAGTTTTAAAGTTTAAAGTAGTTCCTGAAGGAAAAGTCCAACACATTGCGCTTTTTTTACATTTATTAGCTCCACACAGGAGGCCCTGAGGAAAATAATTCCTCAGGGCCTCCTGTGAATTTTCTCACTGAGAAAAGAATGTCTATGTTATCTTTGGGGATGCTGTGTGGAAGGTTTTTATAGGAGAGGTAGTTCTGGAAAGGAAAAGGGTATCAAGGATTCCTACCCAATCTGGGGGTCAGTGTATCCAGGAGTGAATGGGGTATATCAAACTCTATTCCGTTAAATCAATCTCCAATAAAATAGAACTATTAATTCAGAATTGAGCTTCAGACTAATAATTTATTGTTTCGCGTGGTGCTTACTTTTGTGATTAATTTCTTTAACTGTGCGTTGTCTATGGTTTATGAATCTATGGGATTGGTATATTTATGATCTATATCTTCTATGATAAACAACTCAACTGTCACTGTGTATTTAGGGTATTTAGTATATTTATGATTTAGCCTCTCCCAGCGTCTCCTTTGTTTGATTTATTGTCTTGTTATAATAAATAGGTAAATATATTTATTTTTCTTTATTATTTATTGATAGCATCAACTAATAATCAATATTCAAAAGCTCATAACTTTCTAGTAACGTTTCTTTAACATTGGAATTGACCGCCGGCGCTCGCCTTGTGAAAATACGTTGATACCTAAGTTCTGCTGGTACTTTTTCAATAATCGGTAATTATTCCCCTAAATGCCTTAGTTTTAAGCAAAGATTATGGAAATTGCACTTTGTTTTAACAAATTACTACAAGAAACAACTGTTTTTGTGCGCAAAGTAGTTGTTTTTTTTGTTATTTCTTAAGCTGGGGTTACACTCGTAATTAAAAATTACAGATTACTTATGATTTTGACAGGTCACTCACAGGAGCGTTTACATATATGCATCCGACTTGTGGTAATTAATGATCACGGAAGTTGTTCGGAAGTTCGACCCGTGTAAATGCTCATGCGACCGTTTACATCTGTAAATTTATTTGCAGTAAGATGGCTTCCTGTCAGCAACGACCTGCTCATGTCAAATTTACGCGATTTTGTCAATAAATACGAAAAGGTCCAAATAAAGTGTTGAAATAGATTTGGTAAATATGAAATGTATTGAGTCCACCTCACAGATAATACGGAATGTTCGTGTTGTCGAAGTTTGATGTACGGATAATACGGAATATTCCTTTTTTAGATTGAGGTTATACTACGAAAGCTGCAAATCATCATAATTTTAAAAAACATCCCAGGTTTTGAATGGTTTGTTTGGCAAAGCAGGGTTTGTCTAGCGAGTTTGTGTAATTATGATTGATTGTCTTTGAAATACAAACGGCAAATATAAAATGACATATCCGCGTAAGTGATTTAATTTTAACACAATAAATATGTTTAATGCATATTTTTTGCATCTTTTTTTGTCTCCCCCGACATAAATACTCACTTTTCGTAATAACGAAGCTAAATATAACTGTTTGAATGAAAAGTATTCCGTATTAACGAGTACGCGTTTTAAAGCATAAATAATCATTTTCGTTGTTAGTTTTTGGGATGTTATGCCGTGTTGCGCTACCTCCTACTATAGCCGACGTTTCGGACAGCGTTGCAGTGTCCATTAGGGTGTATCGATTTTTAACTTTTTTTTTGTTTTCAAATTCCAAGTTGAAAAAAAGTTGCTACTAGGTACCACAACTTACCACAAAAAGTTTTGGATTTTTAAAAAAATGTTTAGGTCTCCCGCACAAGGCCTAAAGTTTTAATTTTTTTCAAAAAATACAATTTTTTTTTTTAATTTTAAAAAATATAATCGTAACTTTTGTGTTTATTCCAAGTTAAAAAACAGTAATATTAGGGCATAAAAATAAATAAAAAATGATTTTTTTTAATAAAAAATCGATTTTAGGTCTCCCGCACAAGCCCTAAAGTTTGTTAATTTTGATGAAATTTTGTAATTTTGTGTATATGAACCATGTTTTTTTTTTAAATTTAAACCACCGGAATAAATTGTACTTTTCTTACAGAAGGCATACAATAAGACAATATATAAATACATAATTCATATATACATATAATAAATATATATACCACATTTATATAACATATATTATATGTTTTATGCCTGAAAAAAGATAGTTGGACGGTGTAAATTGTATGAGAAAGGTGTTGAAAGAAACTAACGTTATTTGCTGTTACTGTTGTTTATTACAAAAGTATAAAAGGTTATAACATGTCATAAAATATAGTATAATAACTAAGTACAAAATGTTTCTGATTACTTTCCATACTACATGAGTGGCAGTTTCTTGTTTTACTGCAAATTTACTGACTTGTTTAAGTATTCGTCCTTTCATCTTGGCTTCAAAACCTTAAATCAAAGTTACGTATAGTATTTACATAGGCCTAGTGATTTTTACAAAATTTTATAAATATTATTACAGTTCCCAAATGAAATTTCAATTTAATATGGAAGACAGTATGATTAATGATAAAGACGTTATTTAGAAACATTATAACTACAAAATAGTAAAAAAAAACTTACTTTAATTCTAATCCTTTGCAGAGGTTTTGTACTGGCTCTTGGTCTCGAACGTAGGTAGCTCTTTAGGGTCTTCCAGTCTGGCACGGATAAAACCATCTCTTTCGATCAGCCCACATACTCGCTTCGAAGCTTCTGTGACTTCCTTGACAATTCGTTCCACCGTTTGAGTGTGAGAAGGAATTCTAAATTCAACCCTTCCACTTTTGCCAGTTTCCGCAATCGACTCCAACTCTTCTAGGCTCATATTAGTAACAATAGGGGGTTCGGTTACTGAAGTGGATTGCCAGTCAATCATATCTATTTAGTCTTCGGCATCAAAATTGATCTGAGAGGGTTTAAATAAACTTACCCCTTTCCTTTCGGTTGCGCGAGCTTTCTGGATTCTCTTATAAGCCAAGGCTCTGATATGTTTTCGTTCATCGAACAGCATAGCTATCAAAAAATGCTCTGGGTGAGCCATGAAAGCATTTCCATTCAGCAGACCGTAAAGAGCTACCTACGTTCGAGACCAAGAACCAGTACAAAACCTCTGCAAAGGATTAGAATTTAAGTCAGTTTTTTTTTACTATTTTGTAGTTATAATGTTTCCAAATAACGTCTTTATCATACTGTCTTCCATATTAAATTGAAATTTCATTTAAGAACTGTAATAAAATTTAGTTAAAATCAATAGGCCTATGTAAATACTATACATAACTTTGATTTAAGGTTTTGAAGCCAAGATGAAAGGACGAATACTTAAACAAGTCAGTAAATTTGCAGTAGAACAAGAAACTGCCACTCATGTCGTATGGAAAGTAATCAGAAAAATTTTGTACTTAGTTATTATACTATATTTTATGACATGTTATAACCTTTTATACTTTTGTAATAAACAACAGTAACAGCAAATAACGTTAGTTTCTTTCAACACCTTTCTCATACAATTTACACCGTCCAACTATCTTTTTTCAGGCATAAAACATATAATATATGTTATATAAATGTGGTATATATATTTATTATATGTATATATGAATTATGTATTTATATATTGTCTTATTGTATGCCTTCTGTAAGAAAAGTACAATTTATTCCGGTGGTTTAAATTTAAAAAAAAAACATGGTTCATATACACAAAATTACAAAATTTCATCAAAATTAACAAACTTTAGGGCTTGTGCGGGAGACCTAAAATCGATTTTTTATTAAAAAAAAATCATTTTTTATTTATTTTTATGCCCTAATATTACTGTTTTTTAACTTGGAATAAACACAAAAGTTACGATTATATTTTTTAAAATTAAAAAAAAAAATTGTATTTTTTGAAAAAAATTAAAACTTTAGGCCTTGTGCGGGAGACCTAAACATTTTTTTAAAAATCCAAAACTTTTTGTGGTAAGTTGTGGTACCTAGTAGCAACTTTTTTTCAACTTGGAATTTGAAAACAAAAAAAAAGTTAAAAATCGATACACCCTAGTGTCCATCATCAGGGCAGATCCGACGATGTGTAATTGTTAGTGTAAAGTGTGTGATTATTTACTTGGAAGCGATACCGTGTCGCCAGCTTCAATTCACTACGAGCTGGTAGGTATTTCAGGAGAAAGGGAACTGCGATTTTAGTGAAAGCGCAGTATTTACGTTAGCCTGGGGTCCGTCCATGTGAGAATTGCCGACGAAAGTGGCGCCATCCTTATTCTAGAATTAGACAACAGAGTTCAAGTGGTTAAAGCGAAAGTAGCCAATATAAGCAAAAAAGGTTTTATACCTTTATATTGTATTATTATATGATATTACAGTATACTTAGACATGGTTTTTTTTTTTTTTTTTTTGCGTTTAGCTTTTTGGTGTAGCCGTCAATTACCGGATACCAAGAGCTGTTGAGCTTAGCTCCGTCGTCTCTATTAATATTAATTGGATTTTTGTAGATTTCGATAGCCTCCGTAATCAGGCGTGATCTGTAAGTTTTGGGTCTTCCCAGGACCTCAGGAACGAATCCAAAGTAATGGCCGGTCTCAATTAAGTGCTCGGCGATTGCCGATTTATCAGGGTGGCCGAGTTTACAAGCACGAAAATGTTCAGCTATCCTTTTGGAAATCGTCCGCTCTGTTTGGCCTACATAAACTTTGTCACATCCGGAACAGCTGAGTTTATACACTCCATCTGCTTCCAGAGGAAACTTGGTCTTTGCAGACCTCAGTAGGTCGTGGATTTTAGTAGTGGTTCCGAAGACAGTCTTGATGCTTTCTTTTCTCAACAGCCTGGCAATTCTGTCTGTCACATTGTGAACGAAAGGCAGGAAAGCACAGGCTTTTGACTCTTGTTCAACTCTGTCTTCGTTCGGTGTAGATTTGGCTCTTATAATTTGCCTTGTTTGACTTGCCGGGTAACCGTTGCGCTCCAGTGCATCGGTCAGCTTTATAAGTTCTGCTCCAAGTTTTGTTTCTTCACATATTCTGGTCGCTCGGGTCACCAAAGTATGGATAAGTCCTCTCTTCTGCGCTGGGTGGTGGTGCGAATCGGCATGTAGATACCGATTTGTATGCGTTGGTTTTCTATATACTGTGTGTCCTAGATTACCATCTTCTTTTCGCATCACCTCCACATCTAGAAAAGGCAGGATTTTATCGTCGTTTTCCAGCTCCATTGTGAACTTAATTTTACTGTGGAGTGAATTAAGATGATCCATAACATCCCAAAAACTAACAACGAAAATGCTTTTGGCCGTGAAAATCTAAAAACTTATCATAAATAATCATGTTTATTTGGATTGAAAAGAAACTCAAACTCGGTCGGGTGTGACCCCCCCCCCCCCCCCCCATCGGGTAGCACCCGGAGCGGACCGCTCCCCCCTAGCGACGCCACTGTGTCAAACTATACAAAAAAAAATGGTCAACTTTCGAAATCACTGGACACGCTTACTACGAATATTTCTTTAGAAAAAAACTTTTTGATTCACCTTACTGTAAAAGTCAACTTATTATGAATTCGGGTGTTAGAGAATAATGCATTCAAAATTTCGGTTAAATTTCCACAATCCGCCGGACTTTTATTAGGCACAGATTTTAGAAATTACACCACGTTTTAACTTAATTACTATGAGAAATATCTAATAACGTTTGGAGACATGGTAAAAGATTCATTAAAATTCAATTCTTACTCAATCATAGTTCAAAACTTCCCGTAGGAAACGAATCCTTTACTGCCATTTTAATTTTTTTTAATGGTTTTTTTAATTTTTTTTTTACATTAACTTCACACAGGAGGCCCTGAGGAAAATAATTTCCCACAGGGCCTATGTCATCTTTGAGGATGCTGTGGGTTGATGCTTTTTGAGGAAAGGAAGGAGTGAACATGCGTCTTGAAGAGACCCTTGTTGTAGGAGGGAGGAAACACAGAGGCCGGTAAATTAATAAATAACTTGTCTCTTGAAATGTAATTTTTTTTCTTCTTTAGCAAATATCTATGGAACCACAACACTTGTATACAATACCCATGTGGAAACCTGTAAATGGTTCAATTACTGTCACTTAATTACTACTATGCTCTGTTATGAATGTAAACTGTTGGTCTCCCAAATAAAATAAAATAAAATAAAATAAAATAAATCGTTCCACAGCTGAGCTGTAGAACTAAAAAAAGAGTCATAAAAATGACCCGTTCTCATGTGACTAATGTCAACCGTGTACAAATATTGGGCGCGTGTTTGGCGTGTTTCCCGACTATGCACCGGTGCCGAGGGGATCAATGATGCTAGGGGGCGTTCAATTATTACGTAACGCAATTTTTGAAGATTTTTGACCCCCTCTCCCCCCCATGTAACGCGCCGTAACGTTTTCCTGTCCACCCCCTCCCCCCCCCCCTAAACGTTACGTAACGCCCAAGTGCAAATCTTTACCTGAAAGTCACAATTAAGTTGCGCAAAGTACTGTTTTAATCGCGTTTGCGGTAGTAAATAAATCACGAGATTTGTAACTCGCGATACATGCGTATTTTGTTTATTTTATTTATTCATGTTTCTATTTATAAAAAAATGGGCTAAAGTTCGGTTTACTGGCCAAATTCCTAAAAATACAAACTAGTTATTTTTATACTAACTATGGGCCGGGGAATACGAATCTGAAAGAATTAGGCGGCGGCAAGCAATATTAACTGAATTATACGACTTTAAAAAAATTTTTTCACACATAGGCAAATGGACATTTTGGAAGCATTCTGATTCCTAGAAAATCAAACTAGTTATTTTTATACTAACTTTGGGCCGGGGAATCCGAATCTGAAAGAATTAGGCGGCGGCAAGCAATATTTAATGAATTATATGACTTTAAAATTTGCTATAAACAGACACAAAAAGAACACATTTTGACATTATCGAAGTAGTAAGAAAACATAGAAAAAGAATAAAGATGTTACATCACATAAAATTAAGTGTTGCCATTAAGCAGTAATATCAATAACGTAAAATAACATGTTTATAATTTAAGTACTTACTTTTTATAAATTTTACTCACTTTTGTATCACAAACCATGCTACCTAAACCTAGCGTAGCCGCTAAACTACTTGAAAACTGGGATGTTTTTTTAAATTGACGCGAGCAGGCGGTATAAAGGGGCACAAACCATGTTACACAAACCTAGCGTAGCAGCTAAACTACTTGAAAACTGGGATGTTTTTTTAAATTGACGCGAGCAGGCGGTATAAAGGGGCACAAACCATGTTATACAAACCTAGCGTAGCCGCTAAACTACTTGAAAACTGGGATGTTTTTTTAAATTGACGCGAGCAGGCGGTATAAAGGGGCACAAACCATGTTGGGTTAGGTTAGGTTAGGTTAGGTTAGGTTAGGTTAGGTTAGGTTAGGTTAGGTTTTATATAATAACATTGATATTGGTGACCGGTCTAGGTAACAACTTTTTAAGACTACGAATTTTCATACTTTTGGTTTAAGAATACGGCCGTTGAGATAGTCATAATTCATCAGGTTAATGTGTTATGTGATGAATTATCATGTGAAGAATTATCGCGTCGGAAAGTTTTACGTTATTTATAAGGTATGTTCGATGATATTATTGTTTAATGGCCACACTCAAATTGTTGTTTTTCTATGGTTTTCATGTGTTGAATGCTTTCAAGATGGCTGTTTTCGTTTGTGTTTATTGAAAATTTAAAAGTCGTGTAATTCTGTTAATATTGCTTGCCGCCGCCTAATTCTTTCAGATTCGGATTCCGCGGCCCAAAGTTAGTATAAAAATAACTAGTTTGATTTTCTACGAATTAGAATGCTTCCAAAATGGCCATTTTCCTATGTGTGTCAAAAAAATTTTTAAAGTCGTATAATTCAGTTAATATTGCTTGCCGCCGCCTAATTCTTTCAGATTCGTATTCCCCGGCCCATAGTTAGTATAAAAATAACTAGTTTGTATTTTTAGGAATTTGGCCAGTAAACCGAATTTTTTCCAAAAAATGGAAATTATTGTTATTTTTATCGGCCTTACATTCCTTTCGGATCTCCATAATTTAACAGTATTTTTCCTCATGTTCCGAATGCAGTTATACAAGTTCTCAAAAGGAAGATTTTAAAATCCACATTATGATTCACAGAATAGAAAAACCTTTTTCATGTCCTAACTGCAAAAATTCCTGGTCTCAAAAGGGATATCTAAAAAGTCACTTGCTGACTCATAGTGGAGAAAAACCTTTTTCATGTTCTTACTGCAACTATTCATGTACTACAAAGAGAAATCTAAAAATCACAGGTTTATCCACAGAGATAATCCTATTTCATTCCCTGATTGCAACATTTTTTTTTCTCGAAAATAAAACTAAAACGCCACTTGCTAACTTAAAGTGATGAAAAACTTTTCCATGTCCCAACTGCAACTATTCATGTGCTACAAAACGGTATCTAAAAATTCACAAGTTTACCCACAAAGGACAAAAAACTTTTTCATGTCCCGACTGCAATTATTCATGTTGTACAAAGGAACTTCTTAGAAAGCATTTGCTGACTCACAGCGACATAAAACCTTTTACATGTTTCTACTGCGAGTGTTCACGTTCTTCAAAGCGGCACCAAGAAAATCACATGTTTATCCACAGTGGATGAAAACCATTTTCATGTCCCGAATGCAGTTATTCAAGTTCTCGGCAGTGAGATTTAAAATTCCACAGTTTGATTCACAGCGGAGAAAAACCTTTTTCTTGTCCTGACTGCAACAATTCGTGTTCTCAAAAGGGATATCTAAAATGTCACTTGCTGGCTCATAGTGAAGGAAAACCTTTTTCATGTTCCGACTGCAACTATTCATGTACTACACATAGAAATCTAAAAATCGCATGTTTATCTACAGTGTGAAAAACCTATTTCATTCCCTGACTGCAACATTTCTTTTTCTCGAAAAAATAACTTCAACGGCACTTGCTAACTTAAAGTGATGAAAAACATTTTCCATGACCCGACTGCGACTATTCATGCGCTACAAAACGGTATCTAAAAATTCATATGTTTACCCACACTGGACAAAAACCTTTTTCATGTCCTAACTGCAATTATTCATGCTGTACAAAGAACTTCTTAGAAATCATTTGCTGACTCAAAGCGACATAAAACGTTTTACATGTTTCTACTGCGAGTATTCACGTTCTTCAAAGAGGTACCAAGAAAATTACATGTTTATCCACAGCGGACAAATGTTCATGTCATGAATTCAATTATTCAAGTTCTCGACAGTAAGATTTAAAAATCCACAGCGCGATGCATAGTGGAGAAAAAATCTTTTCTATGTTCTGAGTGTACTACGAATTATGCATATACGAAGAGAAATCTAAAAACATCGCATGTTTTCCCATAGTGGGTAAAAACCTTTTTTTTGCGTATCGGCTGCAAATATACATGTTCTACAAAATAACAAATAAAACGTCACATATTTACCCACAGAGGAGAAAAATCTTTTTCATGTCCCGATTGCTACTATTCATGTTATCGCAAATGACATCTTAAAAAATCACTTGTTAACCCACAGTGGACAAAAACCTTTTTCGTGTCCCGACTGCAAATAATCATGTTCTCAAAAGGGACGTCCTTGAACGCACTCGCTGATTCACAGTGGATATTAACCTTTTTCGTGTACTGACTGCAACTATTCATGGGAACTACAAAGGGATATCTAAAAAATCATATATTTTCCCATAGTGGAGAAAAACCTTTTTCAGAAAATTTTTATTCCATCACAATTTGAACACTGAAGAAGTTCAAAATAGTGCTAATAATTATGTTAGTAACGACATAATTTCGGAGGTTTAGAAAAGTACTTTTTTGATGAATGTATCCATCTAAAATCTTATTTAACAACGATAGCTTGAGATGGAGAACTGCCCCGAGAACAATGCGATTTTAAATTTTAGGCTCTAAGAAATAAAGAAGTTAAAACTATTTGCCCAAACATTGACATAGCCTTAAATTTGTGTGCATTAAGTTTCTAATTCCCTATTTTTTATTTAAATAAAAAAAACATGTTACGTAACGCGTCTTCCATTGTAATACCGGTAGAACAAGGACAGCATTACCACCTGACGCCTGTGCTCTAAAGATTGCAATCCGTCTGTTAAGATGAGAGAATCTATCAATCGGACCGCCCGTTTCTGCACAGAGTTAAGGGTTTTTTAAGGTATTTTGGAGCTCCAGACCAGAGGTGGCTGCCAAATTCAACCGTGGGGTCACTTAGAGTCACCCAGATATTCAAATATAAACTGGTACAAAAAAGAAACCGGATGTAGTATCATTATACTGTAGCAAAACTAAAATGGCCATAATTGACCCATCCGCGCTTCTAGTGGTGTCAGGATGTTCCGCGCTTCTATTGTTAATGACCTTTCTGGAGTGGTTCTGAGTTGGCATGGAACCGGAGAGATGGTAAAAGATTCATTGAAATTCAATTCTTATTCAATCACAGTTCAAAACGTTCTGTATGAAACAAATCCTTTTCTGCCATTTTATTTTTTTTGTATGGATTTGGTATTTGCACAGTTTTTTTTCAATCTAAATAAGCATGAATTACTTAGTTTACCCAATCTAAGAACCTTATAACCTGATTTGTGCTCGTAAATAGTTGTTTCTTGTAGTAATTGTTGATTAAAATGAAGTGTGATGTGAACGAGATGAATTATTCAAATTCTGTGAAGCAACCTGTCCTCAATATGGTTTAAAAGAAGAGAATGGCTCACTTTAACTGTTAGGACGGGTCGTTTCACAAAATTTACTTAATTTAGAAGTTAATTTTCAGTTCTGTGAAAGTTCTATAATAATAAATAATAATAATATATCTTTATTAAACAAAATTTGCAAGATTTTGTAACTAAAAAACGTACATATTCAGTGTTAATATTTACAGTGGTTTAGGTAAGTACAAAAGATTATAAGTAAGACAAAAGAAAATAATATAAATATGAACAGTAGGTACCTACTTGAAGAAAAGAAAATAGTTATTAACTTAGGTTTTTCGTAATCCGCCTCACTAGGCTAGATGGTGTACTTCATAAATATACCAAACCACCCACTAGATCGATAACTTCGGGCTTTAGTACGTAAATATTTTGGTCACTATTTCACCACCAAAATGCAATAATTTTATCACCTGTGACGTCACACACCATAGACGAAGATAGAGAAAGCAACAACAGAACAATGCGCGACCATAGACAATATAATTTTCTTTCTGTACCTACCCAATACCACCCAAATCATTAGCCTAAAATATTATTTTAAAAATAAAACTCGTAATTACATGATAAGAATTTTATTATAAACATGTAGAAAAAGGAAATACAAGAATATATAATTAAAATATGATTATGCGTTCCTACAAAACTACTGAATTTAAAATATTTTCATCTTTTAACAGAAAAATTTAAAACTCAGAATTACATGTACATATTTTAAACAATAATACAATATAAGCAGGTTATATTTCTGTAGCAAATTGCCACATGAGGACGTTGTTTTAAAGATAAATTTCTCTTTTGAACGTACCTATTATATCTTTCGGCAGGTAAAAATAAATTTATTATATTTCCAAGATGCACGGAGACATTACTTTGCGTGAGATATTTGATTCTTCATAAGGGGCTCAAAAAAACATTATATTTGTTTATTTGGCATTTAAAGTAGCTCAGCTCACCATATTTTCCCTGAAATCATAAAAAATAGGATAAGTTATATTTTCTAAAAACTACATTGGTTCAGTTATGGAAATTGGTAAAATAATGCAATTTTTATTGTATTTGTGTATGTGTATTATAGTACATACCTATATATGTATGTAGTTACATTTCCTCCTATGTATTTTAACTTTTAATTGATGATAACTCTCATATTAAACCAAGTTCTAGGATACCTACTTACTTATATAAAGAAGCATACTCAAATACATTAAATTTGACTGACGTTTTTGTAAAATGAAAGTTATAAAAATAATAATTACCTCTGCATCATGCACCATGACTGATAGTATTTCCCTTAACGTCATGTAACCATCTCCAGAAACAGAAGCGAATGTATTGAAGTGTGGATAAAGAATGTTATATTGTAAACAAGTAAAGTTTTGTTGGTTCAGATTCCACTGAAAAATACGAATAAATTTATTAATTTACTGATAAAAATATAAAAAATGTTGAAAATAAGAAAAGAAAATGCAATATAGAAAACATATTTACTTTTTTAAGATGTAATCGTGATGTTGGATAGCGTCAATTATTAGATCCCAGGTGAAACATAAATATGTTCTGAAAACGGAAACATGTAGGTACATCAGTTTAAAATACAATTAAGCAATACATTTCAAAAAACACTTTAGGAACACTGAAATAACAACCAAAGGAAGACTCCCACCTGTAATTTTGTTCCAATTACAAGTCCTGTTCTCCCATTTTTTATTTGATCGTGAATTCCCAAAGTTCATAATCGTTACTTATTGCGTCGGAAATGTAAATGTCAATTGTCAATCAAACGTAAATAAAGCAGAAAAATGCAACAAAAATAAAAGATTCCTATTGGTTGATTTAGTAGCCGGTGACCATAAACAAATCGAAGTGGACTTGTGAAGTCACCCAAAGATTCTGACCACGTTTTGGCTCGGAGTTAAACCCGCCTGGTGTACTTCCACCTCTACACCCAGGCGGGTATAACTCCGAGCCAAAACGTGGTCAGAATCTTTGGGTGACTTCATAAGTCCACTTTAATTTGTTTATGGTCACCGGCTACTAAATCAACCAATAGGAATCTTTTATTTTTGTTGCATTTTTCTGCTTTATTTACGTTTGATTGACAATTGACTTTTACATATGATTTACATTTCCGACGCAATAAGTAACGATTATGAATTTTGGGAATTCACGATCGAATGAAAAATGGGAGAACAGGACCCGCAATTGGAACAAAATTACAGGTGGGAGTCTTCCTTTGGTTGTTATTTCAGTGTTCCTAAAGTATTTTTTGAAATGTATTGCTTAATTGTATTTTAAACTGATGTACATGTTTCCGTTTTCAGAACATATTTATGTTTCACCTGGGATCTATCTGACGCTATCCAACATCACAATTACATCTTAAAAAGGTAAATATGTTTTCTATATTGCATTTTCTGTTCTTATTTTCAACATTTTTTTATATTTTTATCAGTATATTAATAAATTTATTAATATTTTTCAGTGGAATCTCAACCGACAAAACTTTACTTGTTTTACAATATAACATTCTTTATCCACACTTCAATACATTCACTTCTGTTTCAAGAGATGGTTACTAATAAATACAGTCATGGTGCATGATGCAGAGGTAATTGTTATTTTAATAACTCTCATTTTACAAAAACGTCAGTCAAATTTAATGTATTTGAGTATGCTTCTTTATATAAGTAAGTAGGTATCCTAGAACTTGGTTTAATATGAGAGTTATCATAAATTAAAAAATAAAAGACATGGGAGGAAATGTAACTACATACATAAATAGGTATGTACTATAATACACATCCACAAATACAATAAAAATTGCATTATTTTACAAATTTCCATAACTGAACCAATGTAGTTTTTAGAAAATATAACTTATTCTATTTTTTATGATTTCAGGGAAAATATGGTGAGCTGAGCTACTTTAAATGCCAAATAAACAAATTTAATGTTTTTTTGAGCCCCTTATGAAGAATCAAACATCTTATGCAAACTTGTGTCTCCGTGGATCTTGGAAATATGATAAATTTATTTTTACCTGCTGAAAGATATAATAGGTACGTTTAAAAGAGAAATTTATCTTTAAAACAACGCCCTCATGTGGCAATTTGCTACAGAGATATAACCTGCTTATATTGTATTCTTGTTTAAAATATGTACATGTAATTCTGAGTTTTAAATTTTTCTGTTAAAAGATGAAAATATTTTAATTCAGTAGTTTTGTAGGAACGCATAATCATATTTCAATTATATATTCTTGTATTTCCTTTTTCTATATGTTTATAATAAAATTCTTATCATGTAATTACGAGTTTTATTTTTAAAATAATATTTTAGGCTAATGATTTTGGTGGTATTGGGTAGGCCCCGAAAGAAAATTATATTGTCTATGGTCGCGCATTGTTCTGTTGTTGCTTTCTCTATCTTCGTCTATGGTGCGTGACGTCACAGGTGATAATTTGATGGTGAAATAGTGACCAAATTTTTCACCTACTAAAACCCGAAGTTATCGATCTAGTGGGTGGTTTGGTATATTTATGTCTACACCATCAGCGTTGCCAACTCTACGTCTTTTTACGTAGATCTACGTATTTTAGGTCCTTCCTGAACATCTACTAACTTCAGTCCAGAATCTACGTATTTTTTGTCAAATTGTACAAATTTGCAAAATAACATAACTCATTAGGCTGAAGAAGCAAATTTTTCGTTACTTTACAGTGGCGCCCCCGTCTGCGGGGCAAAGTATGTGGCGCGGGCTCCAACTAACGGTATTAATTCATTTATGCAACCAACCTTGTCAACGTTCCGTTTCATACTAGAGTCCGCGCCGTGGTTGGGATGTCTAGGGAAATTTCCCTAGATCAAGGGGAGGAAAATATTTTTTAGGCAAAAGGGAAATCAGCACAAATCTACGAAAATTTCGAACTATTACGATTAATTTTTTTTATTGGAGTTGTAATCTTCTACTTCCCGGTAAAATACACAATTTCAGACAAAGGCATCGCTAAATTGTTAGTTGCTAGTATTTGACCTTGACTGTTTACTCCACATTCATATTTTTTTTCCTAAATATTGCCTATTACCCCACATTTGCATAATTACCAAAAACTATATTTCGTTTCATTTAAAACTCAGGTTCTCAACGTGGGAAATAATGCCCCCTTGTGGAAGTTTGAGACTTTCAGGGGGCAGTAGAAGACCCAAAGAGGGGGCGTTGAGGTGGCACAGTGATGGCGAGGGCAGGTAAAAAATATGGTCTAAAAAGACAAAAAAAACACGCTCATCACGTGCTAATAAAGCAAAATAAACTTTAATATTGGCTAATTTTTGTTTGTAATCATTTTTATCACATGTGGAAAAATTCTCATTTTTCGGTAGTTGAAGAAGTGGAAGAAAATTTTATCCATTAACCCCCCCCCCCCCCCATCAGAAAAAAGGGGGTCTCTAAAAAAAATCTCAAAGTGGGCGGTGGGCAAAATTGAGAACCAAGAGTGAGAGGCAAGGTTGAGAACCTATGATAAATCATAAAAAAATAATTAAAATTTGCAAAAAATGCATTAAAAATATTAGATACATTTTAACTTAATTACTACAAGAAATAAATAATTATGTTCACCTACCCTAACTTCTATATTTCACTCAGAAAAAAAGTACGTGGATCTACTAACTTTTCATAATCCAAATTATACGATTCTACGTAATTTTGTAGTCCGATCTACGTCTTTTTCAAAAAACGGGTTGGCAACACTGTACACCATTCAGAATTGAATCATTGTTTTAAATGGCTTCAGCCGTGTTTGTTGACTAGATATGAATAGCCAGGTACTTCTCTACTTTCCTCTTCCCTATTGTGATATTCTTTATGTATCAGTGTGAAGTAATAACAAGTCCAGCTTCACTTTAACCCGTCTGCTTGTTTAGGAATAAATACATCCCAAAACACGTAATCGCGTTATACTATAACATGTATATTTTTCTTTTAACCCAGAAAGAGAACAAAATAATGCTTCTTATTGTCTTTGAAATATTATGGCTATCTTGCATAGATATTGTACAATCTCCATCCAAAGTGACAGCTTGACCGGTTTGGCGCGAAACCCAGGCTCCCGGATTGCGGGGCGCGGGGTGCGAATATATTGAACAAAGCAGACGGGTTAATAAAATATATTTATAAAGGATCACATTCCACAATAATAATGTTTTATTATAAGATGTGGGGAGGATAGTGCGATTCCACCCATTCCATATAATTATATATATTTATGCAGTAAATTTTAAGTAAAGAAACAAGTTGAATGAAAAAAAAATTATAATAATTAGTCAATTATGTAGGGTGTTGTCTTGAGTGAGCTAGGGCCATAAATAAACCAATCATTAGATTGATAACTTCGCGCTTTTTGTACGGAACAAGTGTCAACGCTATTTGACCATAAACAAGCCAGCATTTAACGATTTTTTATTCGATTTGAGATCATGTCGTCACACAAACCATCGACAAGGATAGAGGAAACAAAAAAAATACTCAACCATAGACAATATACCTCGTTTTTAGTACCTACCCAATTCATTAGCCTAAAATATTATTTTAAAAATAAAATGAAATGTCAAAATGTTCCCCCAGGGCAACAGAGCCATCTGACAGATTACTGTCTTGAGAAAATGGGCTTACTCTTCTTTACGGCTCATTTTCTCCGGACAGAGCTTTGTCAGATTGAAACCCGTTGCCCTATGAAGAAACCAACTGTCGTAAAAATAACGTAAAATTATTTAAAATTTCAATCCCTTCAAAAAGGGGAGTACAATTTCAAATAAGATTTAGCTTTTCTACGATAGTATCGACTTTGACATTTCTCTGGTTTCAACAGAAAAATGAAAAACTCAATGAAACGTTTTAGCATTTTATTAAAAACAGGAAATACAAGAATAACTAACTAACCATCTCGCCATTTCCCCGCAGGGGTTGGCCGATAGGACGGACTGCCAAAAAACTCGGTCTTGGCATACACTATTTGCCTCATTCACACTCACACGACTCATACATACTATTCTGACTCTTGACGTGGCCCGATGCAAGTATCGGATTCTCTTCATCGTGTCAGGTTTTCCTCTGGCGTCAGGACTTCATCTACCACTCACATCTGCGTTGTATATTCTACTTACATTCCATCCTTCGTTCATTCGCTCTACATGCCCAAACCATCTAAGGGTCCCTTTCTTAACCTTACTCATTATGATCAGCCTTGCATTGCATTGCTTGATCATCAATAATAACAATATTTGGATGATTTGTGTAGCACCGTTTTTGTAAAAAGTTACCTCAAAGGTGCTCTGCACAAACTTCTATTTCTACAATCAAATTTCAACTACAAATTAGACAATACAACAACTTATGGCTAAAACTTGCATCCACCGGTTCATCGATCTTAATTATGGTCTCGATCCACCCGATATGAAACTATTTACAACGATTTGACCAATTAACGCTTTGCTGAATAAAAATGTACATATATTATTTTATTTATACTCTGTACAGGCAGAAAGTTTATAGGACCATACGTGGTTTTACCACACATCCTCAGGGATCTCATTTCTACAGCATTCAGTCCACTTTCCTCAGCCAGTTCCATGCCTCACTGCAATACATTAGGGTAGGTACCAGCATTCCGTTGTGGACTGCTAACTTCGGTTCTTTAGATAGTTTTTTGTTAGCGCCAACGGCATTCAGTCCTCCATTAATAGAATTACCTTCATTTGCCCTTCTTTCAATATCTCTGTCAGCCTTCTCATCTCTCATACACATACTTCCCACGATATACAAACTCATCCACCTGCTCCAAGTTTTCATCATTCCCAACTATATTGCACAATGTGTTCGTACTCTCTTTACTGATAAAAATAGTACAAATTTAGAAAAGCTAAGCGTACTGAGAATATATTGCTCCTGCCGCATCCTGGCATGGAGTACTCTTCCTCCTTCTTGTGTTCTCTCAAGAACAGTGGTGCAAGATAGTGGTGGAACACGTCACCCCTTCATCTCCTGACATGACATCACAACGTTACTGTCCTACATCCCTACAACAAACAATCATATGTCATCATTGGTGCTAAATTAATGCTTTTATATGTATTATTATAATAAGGTAAAATGCAAACAAACCCCTGTAGACGTGGGCCGTCGCTCGTGGAACGTGCTCTCTACTCTAGGAAAATGACACTAGTAATCTCCACCAGCCTGTCAGCTGTAAGGGTATCTCATTATATCCGTCACGATTTGGTGTTTCGAGCTGAAAATATTAAAGAAAATATCTCATGAGATATATCAAAATGGATAAAAACAAATCAAGATAAATGCAAATGCATAAATGTTTCATATAAACGTTTGTACCTGCAGGTTATAATGTTTTTCACGGGCATCATCATATCGCGAAATGAGACATTTTGCGATACTAGTAGCCACAAACATATGCACGAGTTCTCAAAATCGGGTAATCAATGTATTTAAGGGTAGGGTTTGGAAAACATCGCTCCGCATTATCAGTAGCATCCGCATCTAGTAGCAGCAATACTAGAAAATTATATAGGGGTAGTTAGAAAAATGTGTAAAGTTACTAGTGATTAAACTTTTTTTACTGTAATCTTACAAATTCTATAAGTTATACATGCTGCAACTTTAGTTAAAACGTTGAAAAAGGCCTTCGCGATTATCTCTCCTGAACCCGTTGTAAACGTTTTTAACAAAAATCCTTCCGTAATCTCAGAGTAAACATTATGTTAAAACACGCTATTAAATTTAAAGCACTTCAGTGTATCTAGATTTTTATTGTAATTCGCCTAAACTTTCTGAATTTTTCAACTATCCTCCGCCATACAAAAATGTATGGCGGAATAATATTCGCCGCGCGATGTCTAAATGTCTATTGAATTTCACAGAATTCATTCAGTTTTGAGAAAGCGGTCACGGCGGGAGCACGCATATTTTTTTCGCGGCAATTTTGTTCGCTGTGTCTTTGATTTTTGAAGGAATCATTGAGGAGATAGGTGTTACAGAAACCGGGTAAGTAGAAATAAAATATATTTATTATTATCTAATAAATTATTTTTAACTTGATTTACAGTTTTACAGATTTTATTTATTATTTTTTTTTTAAACTTCATGTACCTTCAAAATGGGTAAAAATAAAGGAAGCCTTGCTTACCGTGCCATAAAAATAGACCCACCCAATGGAAGAGAAGGAGAATAAGGTAATAATGTCAACATTTAAATTTTTTACTGATTTCTATCAAAGGTAGTTTGAAGGTGGACTGAAGTCATTTTGCATTTTGACATCTAAAAATTTCGGCATCCATCTTGAATTTCTCTAGTTATCTACCGATTTGGTTCAATATCAGAATTCTGGCGTTTAGAAGTGCACTGAACTCGAATCTAATGTCAAAATGCAAAATTTCGGCATCCATCTTGAATTTCTCGTGTTCTCTACCGATCTGGTTCAAAATCAGTATTAGGGAGTATTGGCGAGCACTGAACTCGGATCTAATGTCCAAATTTAAAATTTCGGCATTCATCTTGAATTTCTCTAGTTATCTACCTATTTGGTTCAAAATCAGGATAAGGGCGTTTGGAGGTGCACTGAACTCGGATCTAATGTCAAAATGCAACATTTCGGCGTCCATCTTAAATTTCTCTAATATCAACCTATTTGGTTCAAAATCAGGATTAGGGCGTTTGGACGTGCACTGAACTCGGATCTAATGTCAAAATGGAAAATTTCGGCATCCATCTTGAATTTCTCTAGTTATCTACCGATTTGGTTCAATATCAGGATTCGGGCGTTTGGAAGTGCACTGAACTCGGATCTAATGTCAAAATGCAAAATTTCGGCATCCATCTTGAATATCTTAAGTACTTTGACGATTTGGTTCAAAATCAGGTTTAAGGAGTTTGAGGTTCACCGAACTCGAATTTAATGTCAAAATGCATAATTTCGACGACCATTTTGAGTTCTCTACCGATTCCGTTCAAATAGTCACTAAGTTTTATTGAAAACAACGGCTGTCAGATCCATTGATAAATAGAATGAATTTCGATGTTGGGTAAATTCTGGGTTGTATTATTACAAATAAATTTAATGTTTTTTTAGGAAAGTGTTGGCTGCAATTGAAAACAAACCATATATGAACCAGAAATTTTTTCCACATCAAAACACCATGAGATTCTATGTCACATTGAGTCAAAAACTAAGACGTCTGTAAAGGTCCAGGGGCTAAAAAAAGTCTATGTATCCTTGCCCTTGCATAATATGATTTATAGTCTGTCGATCTGTATCAATTATGTTGCAAATAAATTAATTTTTTTATAAAGCAAGTGTATTTTTATTCCGTATTTTATCTAAATGCTGACCAGTTGTGCCTGAATCTAACCGAAATACACAGTAGATCGAGCGGCTGGCTCGCGGCTCGCGGCGACCGAGCTTGTTTGCAACTACCAAAAATACCTAACTGCAGTGAATGGGCAGTTTGACCCAGGCGCAAATGTCTCTATGAGCTATCCACGCTATTCCACAATATGATTCTTAGTATGTTAAGCTGTATCCATTATAGTAGAAACTAAATTTTAATTTTATAAGGCAAGTATATTTTTATTTCGTAAGTCCGTAGTGTCTAGTATACCCACATCTCCTCTAGTCAGACGCAGGCGGCCAGCTGCGGCCGTGTTTGTCTACAAGTACAAGAAATACCTAACTGCAGCGTTAGCGCGGTTTGATACCTGGCCCTTAAGGCTGCTAATTTCACATCGCGCCTATTTTATTTGTTCAGAAAGCAATTTTGAATTTGCGTCGCTTGTAAATAAACCGTTGAGAGCAAACATTTTGATAAATTAATTCACCCAGCTGTCAACAGCTTTTCCATAGAACATCAAAGTTTTCCCATTGGTGGAGAGATAGTGTCGTCACACAGTCATAGATATTATCCATCTTTTGTCTTGGTTGAAAATTAGGATCGGAGTTATACCCCCCTGGCTAGGGCCCAGCACTCACTCAGGAGTGGTGCTGGAAGGCTGCGGTTACTATAATAGCCGAATCCTGCCGAGCTATTCCCTAATTTTTGTGAGATCTTAAGATAACGTGCGAGATCTCCTGTCAAATGAGTGTCAGATTTGGGTGGTAGAGTTGGCAACGCTGCCTGTCATAAACTCAGATATGGGTGATTTTCTATGGCTGTTACTTGCTTTTTCTATGGATATCAGCCAGTTTCGCCATAGTTAAACACGAAATACTGTAAATATACATGATTATTTATCCACTTAAAGTATGTTTAAAGTTGTATACCGTGGATTTGACATTTGCGAAATTTCTGAATGAATTACTTAGTTTATTAAAATTAATCAAATTATATTTCACTCGTATTTGTTTGAGAGAATCAAGTTTGTTTATTATCTTTAGTTGCTGAATGTATAATTGTTAGTGGCAGATAATGCCGGAAAAACACTTTATTTAGAAGAAATCTAACCACAGGCGAAGTACAATCGTCGCAATAGTGACTTTAGAACTTCAAACTTGTATTACTTGAACGTATGTCAGTAAACTAGATGACAGCCAAACGTCAGTATGAAATTCGAATATTCGACATCTCCACCCGTTGCTTTTTTTATTTAATAACTTTGTCGTGCAAATTACCATAGTATGCAATTAAAAACGTAAAATAAATAATCACGCATTCATAAAATATGTGACAGCTTTGACAGCCAGCGTTGCCAACTCTACAATCTGACACTCATTTGACAGGAGATCTCGGACGTTATCGATCTCACAAAAATTAGGGAATAGCTCAGCTGACTCCAGTGACCTGGTGTTTCATAAGGCAGGCGAATCCGTTCAATCCTAGTTTCATAACATGTTTGGTGCGCTGCTGTATCTTCTGTATCCAAATATAATTCTGCAGGCGTTATTATATTGTATCCGGAGTCATTCCATCAAGCTGATTCGGTAGTGATACCATGTTTCACACTGTTGTTATTGCTGTATTAGAAGATTCTTCAGGAAATCATATTAAACAGTATACTGACACTTCTCCTCTGTCATTCAATATTACCATCGTCCGAGAGGTCTTCAGTAACGATGTGCCCATTGATGTACTATGCAAGGCTTACCTTAATATACGACATACTCCTAAACCCAAATTAGCGAAGGCCGTTTATTCAAACTTGCGCACGCATATTTGCTCTCTCATTCTGGCACCACCTATCTCACTCCTTTTACTCACACTTAAACACACACTATACTTACTAATTATTATTAAATGTTTAGTTACAGGTGTACTTTATTTTGAGCCGAGACCAATAAATTAGCAACAGCAGTGCCATGCATATTCCCGACCCAGAGAATTTTTCCATCAAGACGGAACTTGGGTCCCAGGAAGAAGTTCCAGAGAAAATGCCGTATACGGATATTGAAATCAGCCTCCAGGATGTAAAGAAGGAATGTTTGGAGTATTCCGAGAGTGTTCAGCCAACTAGTAAGTTTCCTTGCGCTTATCCATCCTCCAGTTGATTAGTCAGACATCTCCAAATACTAGGTTTTGAGATAACGGGGAAAACAATATTCAAATGCTCACCATAAATCACATATTATTTACACGTTTCTGTGTTTTACATATTAAATAAACTATAGAATAACACCGGGAGGCATAACGGTCTGGTACATTAGCATGACATTTTGAAATATCCTGCTAGTGACCCAGAACATATTGTTTAATCTGAGTATTGTACCAGATATTGGATATACTTTTACATATAACGACGTACTCAACAAAAATTTAGATTTTTCGGAGATGACTGACTAATCAACAGGATGATTGATATATTATATCGAGCCATGATCGCCAAAAGATCGTAAACGTGTGATGTGTCCCTTCTTTTCAATTTTACTATTTTTGAATTCTTTCATCCTTTCAAGTTTTCTTGAACTTTTCTTTTTGGCTCTGATCGGTATCTAATTTTTTCCTAAGGCTTTATATGTATGACACACAAACCTTCATGAAAATGTGACCCTTATTTTCTTTGATTACTACAGGAAGCTATTTAAAGATCCCTTGTACTACATATCTTTATAGATATAAGTACTTAACTAATTAATACGTTATCTACGACCTTGAACGTAAATTTTCGTATATATGTTGTAAATAAATTCCACCAAACGTTGTGTGATTTTTTGATTTATGGTGTGGGAACTTAATTACTTTTGTTTTGTGGTACCCTTTGATTCTGAAAGGAGCGTTGAGCATCGAATTTGATTGGTCTATTTCTTGCAATTCTAAAAATCAATTTAATTTCCTTAGGAACTAAACTTTCCCTAAACACTATTTCGATTTCCTACCTCTAATGAATTCGTAATGTACCTATAATTAATGACATTTACCTGTTCAATTGTTTGTATAATTAAGAATGACTCAAATGGTTAATTGTTAGTGAAGTCTTTTGTTACTCAAGATTTTATTACTGCTTGGCTCTCCCCTATTTTGGTCCTGATGCTATAACGTACATATGACATTGTTTTAGTAGATTATTGTTATTAATTGATTGTATTTTAGAACGAACTCAGAAATGCTCTTTTGCTTGCATAATTTGGCTCCTGTCCTCCTGCAGATAAACAGGGTGGTCAAGGATCAACTAGAACTTCGCACAGTCAGCCGACGCGATTTTCCAGAGGGTCTTAGTACCTTGTTCTGTCAATCTTCCATGTCGTCGTGCACGTCACTCAGGTCTTTCCCCAAGCTCCGAAACCTCCACATTCCAACTCCTCCGAAGTCTACTATTTACTTAGAGCGAACCGGTTTCGTTCTACACACAATCATATACTCACGGTTTTTGCAAGAGTTCGAGTCGTGAATTCTAATTCTCGCATACAAGAGAAAATGCGACAACGATCCGACAGACCTTAAACGCAAACTGTATGCGGGTCCGCATTTTCCAATGTACAGTACATAGAAAGATATATATGTATACATACGTTTGGGAAGGATTATAACTCGCAATATGAAGCTAGCTAGCCTCACATTCCAAGCTCGGATTTCGTGAAAAGGAATTCTGCACAAAACCTTAGCCGATGACCGAATATATACATATTAAAAGTGGGAAATATCAATATACAGGAATAAACTAAGAATATTTATTAGTTTTATTAATGAAGACTAATAACTCCGGTTTTTGTTTGTTTGGTTGACAATTTTATTTAAGTGATTGCCATCTCTATTATGTGTTTGGTTAATGGTCCTTGTTTTAGGAGCATCCACTGCCTCCTATTGTTGAACTGTTTTTCTAAATTTTCCCCCTCCCCAGGTTCAACTCTTTGATATAGACTTTTACTATCTCGTGACTTTTTTTTTCAAATGTCTCTTGTAAATGTTTGACACTTGTAAAGTATCGCCCCCGAACTTCAAATGTTTTCATGTAAACTGCAAATCAAATTTGTTTCAACTAACCCGTGATTTTCCAAATGTTTCAAATAGATGATTTTTTTTTTTGTAAAATAAATACTAATTTCATCTTATATAAATTGTTTTAATCCTTTTGTATTTTAATATCGTAGTAGTGTTAGCCCGAAGCAATTAAAGAATGTCAATTGTTTATTTTACCTTTGAATTCATAAACAAAATCGTCACTGACTTCGTGACCCACTAACCCAATAACATACTTTCGAATAAGTACATGGAATGACACGTGTTTTTGTTTTGTTCCCTTTTTTTTCATTGTCTTGGTTTCACTTTATATCTGATCGAAGCCCCGTCCACTAATTTATTTGAACGTAAATAAATGTGGTTTATATTCTAAATACATATATACATACATTACCTATATGGAGATAATTTAGCATAGAATAAGTTTACATAACCTACATATTTTTAATAAATTATATATACAAGGTGTCCGGAAACTCGTAGTACAAGCGGGAAACTGGGGATTCCCCATCACATTTGGAGTCGATTTTGTGATATAACTTTTTTTGATTTGAGCTTTCGTTTTCGAGAAAATCGAGTCAGAAGTTGATTTTTTTTTGGTCAAATTCTTGTAAATTATTACCGACGATCATAGTACCTAACTAATAAAAACAATTTAAAAGAAAACCAAACAAAGAAATCAGTATTTAAAGCATAAATTTGAAATTGCCCATCAATTAATTCAACATAAACATAAAATGTTCGCTCGTTTCACGGTTAAACACAGCTGTTACTACATATTCGCAGCTTCTGTTAAAATAACAATGCAAAATTAGCTCTATCTCTTTCTGCGCTAGGTACAATCAACACGTGAAAGAAGAGACGAGATAGCGTTTTCGATATTTAGTAAACAGGTACCATACGGACGAACTAATAATTAAAGGGCGCTCCACACGGCACTGCATGCAGGGAATCTTCCGCAGAATCCATTATGCTTGAAAAGGAAAAAGAAGTTTGGGTAAAATTTTTTGATTTATACAAGGACCTTCGATGCTTGTGTGATATTTCCGACAAAAATTGTTTGCGGCGAGATCTAAACCATAGATTCTCAACGTGGGCGATAAGGGGGCGGTACAATTAAAGGAGAAAATTGAGGGCGTTTCAGACTTTCAGGGAGGCGGTAGGAGACCCAGAGAAACCCATCCCACCCTATCCCATTAGGGGCCATCCATTCACAAAAATAATTTCCCTATCCCATTACGCCCCCTCCGTTGCGGCAAATGTAGCCCCATCGTGATATCCCGTTACGCCCCCTTCGTCGTGGTGATGGTGGTGTACCGTTACGCCCCCTCCTTTGTGGCAAATGTAACCCTGTCGTGATATCCCATTACGCCCCCTATTGCTGTTTCGGATAGGGGGCGCTAGGATAAAATTATTCTTAAAGTGGGCGGTGGGCAAAAAAAAGTTGAGAATCTATGATATAGGTTCTTAACGTGGGCGAAAATGCCCCTTTGGGGGCTTTTCAGACCTTCAGTTGGGCGGTAGAATACAAGGAGAGAATTGGGGGGCGTTTCAGACTTTCAGGGGGGGGTGGTAGGAGACCCAGAGAAACCCATCCCACCCTATCCCATTAGGGGCCATCCATTCACAAAAATAATTTCCCAATCCCATTACGCCCCATCCGTTGCGGCAAATGTAGCCCCATCGTGATATCCCGTTACGCCCCCTTCGTCGTGGTGGTGGTGGTAAATGTAACCCTGTCATGGTATCCCATTACGCCCCCTATCTCCGCTTTTCTCTACTATAATATCCATGTTTTATACATACAAACCATCCTCTTGAATGACTCTGTCTATTGGTGAAAACCGCATGAAAACCCGTTGCATTGCTTAAAACATCTAAGCGCACATACATTTTTAGCAACTTCATACTATGTAAAGAAGATATTTTCTTTGAATTTCTCAGCTTTTCTCTACTATAATATCCATGTTTTATACATACAAACCTTCCTCTTGGTCTTCCTTTGGTATCTATTGGTGAAAACCGCATGAAAATCCATTGCGTAGTTTAAAAGATCTAAGCCCACATACATTTTGAGCGACTTCATTTTAGAAGAAAGCGTTGCTTACGAAACATGTCGGTTTTTATAAACAATAATAAGTAATTGATTAATTTGGACTTTTTTATTTTGCGTGGCAAAATTTTATATTTCAAAAATTATACAGGGTGTAACAGCAAAGCTAAGACCTCTCTGCAAATTGGGTGGTGTAGTGGAAATTGCCAATCTGCTGTCCTGCCTACAGTAGTAACTAGAAATCGGATCGTGAGGAGAGACCTTAAAACGTAGCCGGTATCTGTTATGGTCTTATACACGACACCTTTTTTCAGCCCGATTCCAATTGTAGACAAATGTGAACATTTTTCGCTTTACACGATCACTGTTTTCATCTCTATTTTCATTAATGTGTGAATAAGCCGCCGCACTTTTAAGCACAGATTATGGAAATTACACTTCATTTCAACAATTACTAGAAGAAACAACTATTTACGCACATCCGATTTCGATTTCGATTTTGATTTTGATTTTATTTTTGTTTTGTTTATGATTTTGTTTTTTATTTTGTTATGCACATTTAGATTTAGATGTTCTTTGTTTTAAAAATAATGTATGTAAAAGCCCAGCCGGGCGTGAAATTCCAAATAAAAAAAAAATAAATAAAAAAAATAGGTTATTAGGTTCTTAGTTTAGGTAAATTAAGTAATTCATGCGTATTTAGTTTGAAACTAAACTTCGCAAATGTCGAATCCATGTAAAAAAACATGGCGGCTTATGGAGATGTTTTATATGGGCAATTTTTAACTTTGAATGAATATCGTATTTTAAATGCATATTTTTCTATCTATCATGACTGAAACCGATGCTTCTTGTGGTAATTAAGTTTAAAAGTAGTTTACTTTTCAAAATGTATGCCTTTTTAAAGTGTAGCGGCAAGCGGCGGCTTCTTCACACTTTACCCTATTTTCATATCTACGATTTCAGTAGGCATCATAACAAACAGTATGGTTCGTGTGTTCAGTAATGACAATTGAAATCCTAGATATGAAAATAGAGGTGAAAATAGCGATCGCGTAAATCGAAAAATGTTGAATTTTGTCTCTAATTGGAATCGGGCTGAAAAAAGGTGTCGTGTATAAGACCATAACAGATACAAGCTATGTTTTAAGGTCTCGACATGTTTCGACACGCGAAACAGTTTAGTTTGCTTCACGCATTCCGTTAATTTGGTTGACATTTTTCTATCAACAACCCTGTTGAACTAAACTTAAAAAAAAAAGTGTTTGTGAATTATTTTCATCTTACGTGATTCTTCTTCTTCTTTATGTGCCTTATCAGGTCCCCCCGACGTTGGCGATCACTCTTGAAAAGGTCTCTCTTTCTTGCGCTGCCCGGAATAGCTCCTCCACACTTCTAATGCCGGTCCACTCTCGTATGTTTCGCAGCCAAGACATTTGTCTTCTACCAGGCCCTCGGCGACCCTCTATCTTGCCTTTCAATATTAAATGGAGCAAGTGATACTTCTCCCCTCGAAGTATATGACCCAGATATGAAATTTTCTTGATTTTAATTAATGTAAGCAGTTCCCTATCTGCTCTAGCCCGTCTGAGAATTTCTATGTTGGTGATCATGTCGGTCCATGGGACCTTGAGCATTCTCCGGTGAAGCCACATTTCGAAAGCCTCTAACCTGTTCATGGTATTTATTTTCAAGGTCCATGTTTCACAACCATACAGCAAGACCGACCACACATAACATTTTAGCATTCTCTGCCTTAATTTTAAGCTTATATTGTCATTGCAGAAGAGGGATTTCATTTTTATGAATGCAGTTCTTGCTGCTTCAATTCTGCACCTAATCTCTATATCTGGGTCAAGATTCTCCGTGAGGATACTGCCGAGGTATCTAAATCTCTCCACCTTTTCGACATTACAACCATTTAACTGAATCATTGATCCAGAGTGATCTAGTCGTCCAAAAGTCATCCATTTAGTTTTATTGACGTTGATTGTTAGGCCCAGTTGCTCACCAGCATTATTAACAAGATCTAATAGGTCTTGGAGGTCACTGATACTGTCAGCTAGTAATACAGTATCATCTGCATATCTTATGTTATTAATGACAACTCCGTTGATCTTGAGACCCTTCTGGGTATTACTTAGGGCTCTTTTGAAGACATAGTTGGAATAAAGATTAAATAATAGTGGCGACAGGATACATCCTTGTCGTACTCCACGCTGAATGGCGATTGCATTAGATCTCTCATTCCCATGTCTTATTTCTGCTGTTTGGAACCAATACAGGTTTTTAATGAAATTCTGGTCTTTGGTGTCAACGTTACAATCCGCAAGCATTTTCATTAGGTTAGCATGTTTTACCCTGTCAAATGCCTTTTCGTAGTCAATAAAACAGGCAAAGACTTCCTTTCTTTGGTCACGACACTTTTGCAATAGTACGTCGACAGAAAATAATGCTTCACGCGTACCAAACGCATTTCTGAAGCCAAACTGAGTGTCATCTAAGTCCTGCTCGCACTTATCGCGTATCCTGGCATGTATTATTGTGATTAATTATTGTGTATTACAATGGAATATTCCAACGCAGAATTTGTGATATGTGTTTTTGTGATATGCAAAGTGTTTTTGGATTATCTTTCCTCGGAACATTGTCTCATAATGTAAGTAGGTACACACCTTTGCTAATAATATTACACACAAGGCTTGTTCGAATTGGTCCAGTACTACGTTAAGTAGCGTGTATTACTTGAATTGTCGATAATCGTTCGTATTTCTTTCAAGTAGGGTACATTTTTGCCCGCCGCCCGTTTCAAGATGACTTGCAAACAAAGTAAAAACACTAATTAACCATATTGTAATGCTTAGAAGAAGTGAAATTTTAGAACAGGTGGAAGAATAAATTAGTAAGATGAAAATAAATAAACTATGAACACGAAAAGACATTTAGCAACTTATAAATCATTTAAGAGTAGGATCTTCGAACTGTCATTTCGACATGAGTTAAACCCTAAAGAAGCCGAATTTTTTTTTTTTGTTTTTTTTTTTTTAATTTTAAATTTAAAAATGCTTAAATTGAAAGTCTTTATGTTTATTGGGTTCTCTACGTGATGTAGGTTCACCAGTTTTCCGCTTGTACTACGAGTTTCCGGACACCGTGTATAAGATTTATAACTCTATAGGAACTCGGAAATTAACCAAGTGTAGATATATATATAATAAACTATGGACACGAAAAGACATTTAGCAACTTATAAATCATTTAAGAGTAGCATCTTCGAACTGTCATTTCGACATGAGTTAAACCCTAAAGAAGCCGAAATTTTTTTTTTTTTTTTTTTAATTTTAAATTTTAAAATGCTTAAATTGAAAGTCTTTATGTTTATTTGGGTTCTCTACGTGATGTAGGTTCACCAGTTTTCCGCTTGTACTACGAGTTTCCGGACACCGTGTATAAGATTTATACCTCTATAGGAACTCGGAAATTAACCAAGTGTAGATATATTTAAAGGTAGGTGATAGATATCACCCAAATTCAATATAAAAGATGTTTTGTTTAATTAACCACTTTTTTCTTTTGGGAATATATATATATATATATATATATAATTACCCATATATGTATAACATATCAATATAACCAAATATAAGACATATATATGTCATAAACATTTAATCATAATTGTGCAATATCTCTCTGAGATATTTTATTTCAGGAATATATATAAATATACATACATATATACAAGTATAATTCTATATACATGTTTATATACATTATTTTTAATATACATATATAGCACAGATTTGAATCAAGTAATATTTTGTCGTAATAATATAAATTTTTATACCGATGATCAGCTGTTCTCTGCCTCGTCCATGTCTCTGAAAATATTTATACTTATGTAAAACTTACCCCAAAAGGTCAATTCCGGTCGGGTGCTACACGACCAACCCTTTTGTTTATATAATTTTTTCTAACTAATTCGGCTATTGTCTAACTTAATCTAAATTAACCCTTTCGATGTATTATTCCGCTATTTTGTTGAATCTAAACTGAATTAATTGACGACTAATGTTTATCAATCAAAATGTATTCTATTTTCAAAACTCGTTGGTTAACTTAACACTTTGTTAAATTAAATTTAACAAATTAATTCATGATTATTATCCGGAATAATATTATCATTGCTTATTTTGTGTTCGTTTTTTTTCTCACCGAACTTTTATTTAGCAACAAAGTATTATACAATTAAATACCGAATAGATTATTATCATGCTTATTTATTTATTATTTATTTTAACTTCCAGATTTATTATTATAATTATTCCATTGTTAAAATAACATTCTGCTTAAGGCGGAATGTAATGATAAATTATTTCGAAATAACGAAAATTTTATTTCGTAATACGATAAGTATAATGTTTTTATTGGGAAAAAAAAATATTTCGTATTTTTAAAATTTACAGGGGGTTAGCATTTATCAAAAATAAATCAGAAATCAGACCCTTTTCTGACCGCTCTTCCATATGTTTTACAAAATATTTTCAAATGATGAAGACCCTTAAAAATACTCTGGAGGTTTTTCTTTAAACCGACATACGTAAATTTAAAAAAAAATCAAGAATAGGGTTTTGGTTTAATTTTTTCATAAACCCTAAATTCAATGTTTTTTAAAATTCAAATTACAAAACGTAGGTTAAGTTTATTAGAAAAAACGAAATGACAACAACATATTAAAATCTTTCTCCATTTTTTAAAGATAATTTTATAATTTTAAACTACAATTTAACAATGACATAGGGGATTTTAAATTACTAGCAAATGCCCACTGTCGTGTGGCGCCGTTTTATCTTTCGGCTTACGGGACAATTTTAAACTAAAAGCTTTGTTCAAATTATTTCAAAAGATGGCAGTAATCAAACGCGGTGAGAATCTAAGATATTATTATGGGAGGTAAAAAAATCATAAAATTCGTGTGACGTAATTTAGGATAGCCCCTTATGAGGTATTCACAAAAAAAAATAAAAACTACTTTATTTATTTTTGTTATGTAGACCTATCACTAGGTATTTATGGGGTCTACATACATTACAATCTGAATTCTGAAATGTGGTATTTCAACAGGGTCATTTAGGTACCTTACCGTACACAATTCTTGCCATTGCCACGTGGTGTGTTTGTGTTGTAAAAAAATGTTATTTTATGTATTTCTAGTACCTACGTCAAATGCGTTGAGTACCAATACCATATTTACGGCATATTCCAGAGTGGAAGATACCAGTATCGCCCTGGTGTAAGACCACCGAACAGAATTGAAACGTTACTTGAAATGGCTTTAGCCGTGTTTGGTGACCAGATCTGAATATTCAGGTACTTCAGCCTCACAACAAACCCCAATTTGGGGATTATAATTGACAACATATCACAATCTCACTGGCTCCAGACGGGATCAGTTGGCACTCTTGTGCAGTATTCACATAAATGTTTTTTTTTAAATCTTCAAAACGGTCAAGGTATAATTTGGGAGGCGGGTAGGAAAGGAAGGGAGGAGGTTCTGGGAAGATAAAGGTATGTGGGTTGGGTAGGAATCTGGGGGTAGTATGTCCAGGAGTTAGGATGTTTGAATCCATCCCTCCCGCTGCGGTCCAAGGCGATGTTCCAAGAGATTCTGGCTGGAGAGGATAAAAGGCCTCCTTCAACCATTCTCTCCTGATCTGGCCTGCCATGCAGCTGGTAGGCAGACGCATCCGTCGCCAAGACCCGGACAAACTACACCCAGACAAACCATGAACCCGGGAACCTCTGCTAAATCACCAAACGTAGCGAACCACTTGGGGTGACTTATGGCATAAGTGTTGGTTATCCAATAAATGGTTCCCGGGGCAGCGGCACCCATACCCACCTCCCAAATTTATTGGATAACCAACAAGAGGTTCGCTACGTTTGGTGACTTTGCAGGGGTGCCCGGGTTCTTGGGGTAAAGTTTGTTTAAGTGACGGATGCTTTTGCCCACCTACTACGTGGCGGGCCGGATCGGGACAGAAAGGTTGAGGGAGACCTTTTGACCCATCGCCTTGCAGCGCAGTGGAAGGGACGGATTCACACGTTCGTCACACCTGACTCCCAGATTCCTACCCGCCCCACATACCTTTTTCCTTCCCAGTCTGACAGTCTTGACAAATCGTGCAGTCCTAGTCGTGACAAATTTTAAACAACAATTGTATTTAAAAAAAAAAAACGCAAATGCTTTATTTTATTGGCTCCATGACAGTTGATATCTTTGACAGTTGGTCCCCGACAGTTGATCCCCCGACAGTCAATCCCAACAGTTGATCCCCTAAAAGATTATTTCTTCAAATAAGTATGCCATATGTCTCGCCAAGTGATTCTCTACGTTTGGTGAATTATCAGGGGTACCCGAGTTTTTAGAATGAGGTTTGTCTAGGTGTTGGTGGTGATTGCGTTTCCTCACCTATATTTGCATGTGTGTGTGAGTGTGTGTGTGAATCAACGATGACAACGTCTGCGGTTGAATATAAACATAACGTCAGTGGTTGAGTGGGCATAGTGCTTGGGTCCCACCCGGGCGTCGCATGTTCGATTCCTCTGCTGGCTAAGTCCTCCATCACAACACAAGCAACATTTTCGGCTTTCTGTGGTGGTAGTAGGAGATTTTCAAACATTGTTGGGTTATTCGTAACCCGAGAATGTTTGTCTTTCTTTTAAAAGAAAAAAAAAAAAAAAAAAATAACAAATGATACCACCAACGATAATTAAAACACATTTTTAATGGTTCCCGGGGCAGCGGCACCCACACTCGTTTCCCAAATTTATTGGATAACCAACAATAAGAGGTAATCTAAACGAAATTATTTAAAAATAATATATTGTGGAATAACACAAATTAATCAGATAAAATGTAGATAGGTACTTGCGCACGCCGAAATTTGAACTCGTGACTTCCGGATTCGTAGCCAAGGATCGTAACAAGATTAGAAATAACTTCAACCACCAAGGTTTGGAATATCGATACGCTTTCAAATGTTCTAGGTAGTAGGAATGTATTATTATTATTTCGACCCTTAGTCGAAAGACTGACATGTGGTTATAGATATATACAATGCGGGTCTCAATGAATACATCAAATGTTTTTATGGTCCGTTTTTATTTTTAGTAATCGGCTAGTAGAAGTGTTGACTGGCGAGAGGATTTTGCACATGTATATCAATTAATAATAATTAAAAAATATATATATTTTATTACAATATAATATTATTACGCGAACCTTACATGTGAATATTTTCGTGATTTAAATTAAACACTTCTTGTTTATGTTTTCTTCTACTTTTATTTCAATAAATAAATAATATACATATGTGGGTAGGAATCTGGGGGCAGTGTGCCACATACCCCAATTACCAAACACACAACATACCAAAATATATAACGATTATAATGACTTCAGACGGAAATATAAAATGTTATCGTTATCCGTTGTTAGTTTTTTACGAGTTTTTTTTGTCTTGAAAGCTGTTGATTTTGTCCACCTACTACGTGGCGGGCCGGATCGGGACAGAAAGGTTGAGGGAGACCTTTTGACCCATCGCCCTGCAGCGCAGTGGAAGGGATGGATTCCCACGTTCATCACACCTGACCCCCAGATTCCTTCCCTTTATTTTAGGGAAATCAATAGTTACATTATACATTTAAAATGAAAAATAATCACAAAAAGCAACAACACATAATTACATATAGTTACTCATCAAAACCGTAATAGCTGAATGGTCATTTTTTTATTTATTTATCTATAATAAAATATATTTACATTGGTTTTATGTATATGCCTGTCTCACTAGGGTATACCTGTGTCGAGACAGGCGTACAGGTATATAAATGAATATTGTAGTTACAAGGATATTTAAGGTAAAATACATATCGCTTTGAATAGAATTAAAACAGAAAGGTGATTGGAAGGGTGATAAATCTTTTAAAGAGAGTTATTTTATAAATGTTGGAGATGAAGTAGAGAAGTAAATTCTGCCTAATCTATTTAAAGTTCAATTTGACAGGATTCCATTATTTTCATTTATTTTATATGGGTTAGGTTGTATGTGCATAGTTATTTTTGTCTATGTGTGATTTATTTTACAGATGTTTGTAATAGTGAGGCGTATAAAAATTTAAAATGACAAAGGTAAAAGCAGCAACAAAAGTACTGATTATATTATTATTAGTATGGCTAAGGCTTTAAAATGTGTAAAACTACACCATTAAATAATAGAAATCTCAGACAAACGTCATTTCTCCCAACTCCAAAACATAAAAAAGAAACAATGGGGCAGTTCAATTATAAATGTGTTGCAGTAAAAAAATTTAATACATTACCGAAAAGTATTAGAAATATAAAAAACAGTCTGAAATATTAAAAAAAAACATTCTGAAAATGTTAATTGAATACTAATTGAGTACTAGTTAGTTAGAATCAAGAAAAGGGACCCTAGCTAGTTAGAGGATTACGAAAGTCTCCGTAAAATAAAATTTAAAAAAAGCATCTTGCAATAAATCTTACTGTGTATTAAAGTACCTACGAGTTTTAATAACATCAAATAACAACTGGAGATTCAGGGCTCAGTATTTGGAATATTATCTCAGCAGGTTTATAAAGGATAATCCGCTGAAATATAATACATTACAGTATATTTCCAAAATAATAACAACAGACATGATTTATTTATTTAAATATACTTATTGATTGATAAATAGGTACAAACAATTACAAAAATCTAATCAGACAAAATATACAATTATGTCATACTAGCAGACCCGGCCACACGTTTTTGTGGCTAACGAAACACAACGCCATTACCCAACCTTTATAAAATCCACACCACCCGCTTGCCAGCTGCCCGCTGCCTGAATATAATATAATAAATTAGGTATAACGTGTACCAAATAATAGCCAGCAGTCACAACGTCATATTAGGAAGATGCTTCAACTCAAAGTAATCTGACACTCACATATCCTCGCAGCCGTATCGTGCTGACGCTTTAGTCATTGACCATCTGGAAGCGGTATGATTTGTGTACGGTGTTTTACCATTTGAGAATAATTGTGCATGGTGTTTGACCATTCATAAACGATAATAAATCAGTAGGTATAGGATCTCTGTCTTGACACATAACTCCTTGCTAATAATTAATTCCGACGAATTCGACGAAAATATAAAATGTTATCGTTATCCGTTATTAGTTTTTTACGAGTTTTTTTGTCTTGAAAGCGGTTGATTTTGTCCACCTACTACGTGGCGGGCCGGATCGGGACAGAAAGGTTGAGGGAGACCTTTTGACCCATCGCCCTGCAGCGCAGTGGAAGGGATGGATTCCCACGTTCATCACACCTGACCCCCAGATTCCTTCCCGCCCCACATACCTTTGACCTTCCCATAACTTCCCCATTCCCTAAAAAGACCCTCTGCACGGCATCCGCAAGGATTACATAGGCCCTAAGGGTTTTTTTTTCTCAGGGCCTCCTGTGCGGAGATAATTTAAAGAAAGGTCCCACGTCCTTCAGCCTCACAACATATCCCATCTGGAATATCGATAGGTACCTACGCTTTCATATGTTCTAGAATTATTACCCTCGGTCGGAATTTTGCCATGTGTAGGTAGACATGCGGGTACATGCAATTCGGGTTTCGATGGAGCCATAAAATGTTTTTATGCTCCCTTTTTTCCTTGTTTTTTAGCGACATCTTTCGAAAACAAGCCAAACTTTTTGAAACCAAAAATATTCCAAATTTATCGAAAGGACCATAACGTCCGCTAGAGGCTCTCGATGTAGTTTTGTGTGAAATATAGTACCGATTATAATCCAACTTAAATTATAATTTTTAAGCAATAACCACTTCACGATTATTTATGAAATAATAGATTTATTATTATTTAATCTAACAATAGATTACTACTTTGTGATAGAAATGTTCCGTTCAATCGTACGTTATTTAACCGAACTAACTCGATGTTAATTTTTTTTAGATTAATGGGGTTCGGCAATTATCCGTTATTAAATTCTCTAAACACTATTTTTAAAATCGTTACACTATATTATAAACTCTTTTTTTTTATAAACTTCTCTACACTGTTAACTTTTATTATAATTTATCACTCCACTGAATATAATTTTTATAAATGATGTGAACGGAATTTAAATAATTATGTTAAACTTGATAACAATAAATAAATAATTATTATTCACTGCTGTTATAAAATTCTTTAAACACTCTTGTTTCTTTTTAAATTCGCTACACTATATAAACTTTTTATTTTAATGACGAGTTGAATTTATTGTAAAACGATATAAAACACTTTATTTAATTTTCAACACTTCACAGATTTAAACACTAACACTGACTATAATTTTTATAAGTCTCAGGTTTCCCACCCCAAATTCTCAAAATTTACAACACTTAAGAAATTTTCAAATTAGACGTCACGTCACGTAACTTCCACGTTTGATAATCCGACGATTGATCCCCGACGACTGACCTTTCAAACGAGCAAGTCCATAGTTTTATATGTACCTCCAGGACTAGAACATCTTAATTACGCGTTCATTGATTTTCTAATTCAAACTCTAACAACTCGAGATTTCATAGAACACTTCTGTCATTTTCGTATCTCCGTCTTAAGTCCGGCCTCTGATTTTCGAAGTTCAGCCCTAGTCTTCTGTCTCTTCCGTAAATTGTTCCAGGATCGAACCTGCAATATTATGTCAAAATGCCCTATCGTTCCTTTGTCTTCTGGTCTTACGAATTTAACTAAAATATCATGATTTTCGTATCCTTTTTTTTCTCAAAATATAATAGGTACGTCTTCAATAAACTGTATATTATTCTCAATTTTGTTTATCGCTACCAGAACATGAACAAACTCATGTCAAAACCTTTAATATGCATTTTCCAATTTTCATTTTTTTAAATTTCTCCATATATTCATGCCTCCTATATGAATCAATTCAATTTTAAACTGTTTTGTCCCTACTTATGTCGTAGACTTGAATTTTCCTATTTTCCTTCAATTATCTTTTATTTACGACGTTATTTTTATGATTTCTCTGCTTCATTCTTATGTCATTGTCCATAACTATATGATTAGTTATATTCCAAGCCAAATTAATTATTTTCATCGATATTTCGGAATTTTCCTGAGTTTTCCTTACGGAATCATCTTTTAATTGTCTTTATTTCATTCTTTACCATCATTTATATAATTTCCAATGTTTATCTTCTCTAAGAAAACTTCATTTTCTATCCATAAATATTCAATATGCTATTTTTCATAATTTTTATAGAAGAAAATTCCAATTTGACCCTGGGATATGTGTCAGGTTAATTGCTTTGTATAAAAACGTGTAAAATTGCGTCTCGTTTCTCCTTAAAATCCCATAAAGTATCCTCGTTGACACACCTCGTTGACAAATTATGGCATGAACATAGTAAAAAACTGGTTGGATTCTAACCTTCTAACTCTAAATATAGATAAAACAAAATACCTACTTTTTTCCATACGTAAACCAAATATCCTCCACAACTGCCAAAAACTTACCATACATACATGTTCACAGAACCTTAACACGCCTACATCACCTCACAAAAACTGCTCATGCGATAACCTAAAAATATCAAATGAAATTAAGTACTTGGGAGTTATCATAGATGATCAATTACGATGGGAGGCACACATAAATTCTACAACAAAAAGGCTTCGCAAATTATGTTACATTTTCTACTCTCTTAGATCTATCCTTAGCTTACAAACACTAAGATGTATTTACTTTGCACTTTTTCAATCAATTGCTACATATGGTATTGTAGGATGGGGAGGCTGTGCAACATCAATTCTTCATCCCTTGGTCTTAATACAAAAACTATTGCTAAGGATAATATTCAAATGTAACCCATCACACCCATCAGAACCACTTTTTAAAAAATTCAACGTATTAGACATTCGACAATTATACATAAAGACGATTCTCATATACTTATGGAAAAAGGATTTGATGAAAAAAACCCAACAAAAAATTCACACCCGGTACTCATCCCAACTAAAATGCATAATTCCTCCAACAAAAACAGCCTTCGCACAGCACCAGTTCTCTTACATTGCACCCAAAATGTTCAATTTGCTAAGTATTGATACCAGGAAATCGAAAACTGACAATCAATATATCACAAGTGTTCAGAACTGGTTAATTATAAAGGGAAGGAACTATTTTAAAGAATGCCTGACACCACTAAATTGAGTCAACTTGATCTTAATTAACCTAACTTGACTTAACTTAACTTAATTGACTTAACTTAACCTGACTTAACTTAACTTAACACTTTCTGCTAAAACAGGGATACATTTCTAAAAAAAAAAAAACATGTCTAATTTTATTATAAAGGTCAACATCTGCTTAAACCGTTTCTGTTACTGTTATCTGTATAATATAGTATGTCATATTACTTAATTTATCTGGAGGAAAACATCATTTTATTTTTAAACCTAACATTTATCTGTACAAAAATTGGTGTAAAATAATGTACCTACCAATATAACCATGCACATTTAGATTTTCAACAAAATAAAATTCCTTTCTCATATGCATACCATATAGTACCTACTCTTATTTTATATATTTATAATTACATACCTTTGTTATATTTATTATTATTTATTTATTATTATTTATTTATTAATTTATTTATTTATTTATTATTATTACAACTCTTTTATATTACTCTATAGCAATTTAGATTCTTTTATATTTTTTTGTATTCTTGAATATCATATAATTTTATGTATATAATTTCTTAATTCTTTCACATTCTTCATATTTCATTTGTTAATGTACCTACTGTATATAAAATCGACCACCACAACACGGGCATGTGCCTAGCATGGTGGTCGAAAAATCCCCAATGTATGTAATGAAAAATCTAATGAATAAAGAAAACTTAAAAAAAAAAAAAAAAAAAAAAATTTTGATGCTTCGATTTCTGCGTACTCGATCGTAAATAAGAAATTAATATTAACTCGTTAAATTTTATCTCTTTTATCTTATCCAAATATTGCATAAGCCCCATGTTAATTTTTATTGCCCCAAAAGCCATCAAAATGGGTTTAATCACCAAAACCCATGTTCAAAACCTTATTGTTTAAACAACAGAATCATGTGTGAGCTCGACAACCTTTTTTTTTCAATTGTCTCATCAACTTGCTCCATCGGCCATAGTATTTCCTCATAACAAATGAAGTAAAAACGATCCCTTCCTTTAAATTAATTTAACGTAATATAACCAGAATAACCATCCTATTTCAAATATATAACGATATCTATTTAAACTCGTCTGAAAACGCAAAATTAAGCCGAAATCTTATATTGTTCAATAAACACTTCCGTTTAAATGTCCATTTTTTCCATTAGAATTTCTTTTCAAATCGTTTTCCCTGACTTTATTGCTTCATCTAAAAGTGACATTCCTAATTTCCAGCGTTTTTCTAACGTACGTTTTCCTCTGAATATGGCCTCCTTTTGTTTTTCACGTACTCGTTATACAATTGAATATCCCTACAGTAGCTTTTCCTACGTTTTCCAGGTCTTTTCTTTAATTTTCCATTTATTATATTTTTTCGTTATTTTCTTGCATCATTTTTTCAACATAATATGGATTTATTTGTTCGTTAACTGCGGTTGTCGATTCCTCCATTGCACTCAATGTTTAGACTATATCTCGGGTCGACGCACTGATACCCTCGGCCTCGAGACAGTTTATAAAATCGAACGTTGACCCGCCGTTCCCGTGGGAATAAAAAATACATTAATTATCCATCTAATGTCCTAGTTCAAAGTCCATCTCTTTGTCTCCCAAATGGTAACGCCTTCCTTCTCTGATTGGTTGAATTAATCCTAGTGTTTATAATCGGGCCCCTCTGTGTTCTATTTATCAAAACTTGACATGAATTTAATAATTATAGATCTCTATTGTCTCCATGGCCCAATCAAACTTAATCCGCTAGGTGTCGCTAGTGTGTTGATTTCGTTATAATCCTGAAATATTATTTATCCATTCGTAAGGTGGAAGCTACGATATTTTCGTATCCTCTGCGATTCATCACAAACGACTGTTTTTCTCAAATAGCGTTTTGTTAACGTATGCGCTCTGAACGGCTAGACACACCGCCTTAATAGGTTAGTTTTATTTTAAATTGTGATAAATAACAGGAGATTTTTTAAAGTGAATACCTCACAAGAGTACCAGCTGCTCCCGTCTGGAGCCAGTGAGACTACGGCATCCCCAATTGGGTTTATGTTGTTAGGCTGACGCTAAGTGGGGAGTAGGGATTGCAATCCCGCGGAATTGATATGCGGGATTATTCAATCCCGCGCGGGATCCCGCATATTTGAAATTATGTTATAAAATCAAATTGAAACTACAGATGTTTGTGTAAAAATCATCTAACTCCTAACAACAGTTTTATATTTTTAATTCAGTCTTATTCATTTAATGACTAATAATCAAATCACAACTTTATCTTAGACGCTATTACTATGATATCAACCTATAATAATAATAATATATCTTTATTAAACAAAATTTGCAAGATTTATAACAAAAAAAATACATATTCCGTGTTAATATTTACAATGGTTTATGTAAGTACAAAAGATTAACAACAGAAGACAATATAAATATGAACAGTAGGTACATACTTGAAGAATAGAAAATAGTTATAAATTAAGGTTTTTCGTATTACACCTCACTGGGCTAGCCTGTGTTGAGGCAGTAATTTTTAAGTCAATTTGTATTTCTTATTAACATATCTACACTCATATTAAAATATAATCCTATAATAGATTGGTTGCATTAACAATATATTTTGGGTGAGCGCGCCGGTAAAGGCCCTATCATTATTTTTTATCCAAATTTTTATGTTATTTTTGAATTTTTTTTGTGAATCACATTTTTTTACTCTATATGGAAGAATGTTATAAAGTCTTGTTGCAAGGTATCTGAAACTTCGTTGACCAAAAGTAGTATGCGTTATGGGAATTTGAAGTAAGTCTCTGTTGTTGTTTCGTGTATAGCGTGTATTTAATCTTTTTTCATAGTATTTATGTATATTTGTGTACAAATGATTGAGGATTGTTTTTGCTATGGTGTAAAAACCACTTTAATTCATAATGTTACACGCAACATTACCATTTCATCCTTATTCAAAAATTAAAACAGTTAGGCATCCATGGTGACTTACTTCGGTGGCTCACTTCATACCTTTGGAGTAGACTTCAAAGTGTCTAAATTGGGGGAACAAAGTCCAGCTTCTATTCCGTGCCCTCCGGTGTACCTCAAGGTTCTCATTTAGGCCCATTATTATTTAATGTGTATATATATGATATTTACAAATTTTTTTTACATGCTAATTACCTAGCATATGCAGATGATAAAAAAATATACTTAGTTATCAAATCAATCAATGACTGCATTAAACTCCAAGAAGACCTCAATCGTCTTTTTGTCTATTGCGAATTAAACAAACTTGTTATTAACATCTCAAAGTGCAATAAATTAACATTTACACGTAATAAAAATATAATTTCCTTTGTATACACACTGAACGGCACACATATCAATGAAGTAAAATACTATACCGCTGTGGGTTAACATGTGCATTTTTTGATGCCTCTTCGTAGAACATAAATAGTCACAGTAGAAAAATTTAAAAGGTTTTATTTCACTGTGAGTCAGCAAATGATTTCTAAGAAGTTCCTTTGTGCAACATACATAATTGCAATCGGGGCATGAAAAAGGTTTTTTTTCCACTTTGGGTAAAGGTCTGGATTTTTAGTTGCCGTTTTGTAGCGCATGAATAGTCGCAGTCGGGACATGAAAAAGATTTTTCATCAATGTGAGTCAGCAAGTGCCGTTTTAGTTTGTTTTTCGAGAAAAAGAATAGTTGCAGTCAGGACATGAAAAGGGAATCATACTGTGGATTTTTAAATCTTCCTTTTGAGAACTTGTATAACTGCATTCGGAACACGAGGAAGAACAGTGTTAAATTGAGGACATCCGGAAGGAATACAAGGCCGATAGAAAAAAATTGTAATTTTTTTATGAAAAGCAACATTAATAAATAAAATAAACGGGGGGGGGGCGGGTGTACGAAGTTTTTCAACATGGCGGCGGGGGGGCTAGAGGGTTGGAGGATTGAGCTCTTGGGGTGGCGTCGAGTGGGCCCTAACTACACGCCACTGCTCAAGTTACCTTTAGCGCCCCCCCCCTTGAGTTTTTTCTGTATCCGCCACTGATAGGTAGGGCTATGTACCATTTCACGTGATCCATGTAACCTGTACCTACATTTACAATACAATGCTCTGTTTCACCCTGAACCACTCTTTTATTTGAACCAGTCCACCTGTGTGGGCCTGGCGGGAGACACCCTAGTTCTAACCCTTTTTAGCTGCAACCGCACCCCCTGATGATGAGAGGAACCTACCGACTGACTGAGCTAGCCTTTCGGGACAGGTTTTGCCACGCATAGCGCTGGCGCCAACGTGGATGCCACGCATAGCACTGGCGCTCCCTTGTGGGCCCAGGGTTGGCACCGGCGCCACGCATGGCACTGGCGCCCCACGCGTAGTATTATATAAAAAAAGCTTTTAATTGAAATAAAAAAAAATTACTTAATCACGATTTAATTATTTGATTTTTTTAAAACAGACAGGTTCCGCTTAATACAAGCATCTTCAGGGTATAAAATTAAACTGATCCCAAAAAAAAAGTTTTTATGTTGATGGTGCTGTGCTATTGAAGGTTGCACAAAATTAAATTTGTCCAATTTACACCAACTTTTTGGTGGCATGCAATTATTTGGAACACACAGGCAACTAGTTGTATCATGTATATCCGACTTTGAAATATGAAATTTTGTGTCCGTGGCACTTGAAAAACTGATCTAAGGTCAAGGTGTCGATTTTCACTATCGAAAATCGTAAGGGTGTCAATATTTCGAAAACCAACGACTATTATTTATTAAAATCATATTGTGATATTCCGTTCCGTCATAAGTTTAGCCCTCCAAAGGATAACTTTGAGTTTTGGTCCCTTTACATGTGAAAAAAAATTCAGATTTGAACATATCTTTTTTATTTTATACAGTTTTATTAAATAGTTTTTTTATTACCGCTTTCTGAGAAACACTATACTGCAATCATTTTGTTCATCCGACATTCCACAGATAAGATTGTGTTATTTATTTAATCATACGATACAACACATTTGATTAAACTTAATCCCTGATACTATTCTTGAGGGCTTTACTTTTATTAAAAGGCTTTTTTTTTTTTTTTTTTTATACACTTTACAAATACAAGACAAAAAGTCCCGATAAACTACTTTTTAGCAGTTTGTCCAGGGGGGTATAACTCCGACTTATTTTGTGACCAAATCAATGTCTATGGCTCGTGACGTAATAAATATCATCTCTGCCATCTTTAGATTTGATCCACCAATAGAAATCTTCATACGGACTTCAAAGTCCAAAGAAAAACTGAGTGGTATGCAGTGGGATATCTATGGTTATATTATGTCAAATAGCACATGGCCGAACAATCAAACGCCAACGTAAATATTTTGAAATGCCACCTAAATACTGTTCTAGTGTCGAAGGCTGCAAGGATCTGACATCAATTCGACATAAATTAACGCACAACGAAAGTTATTATAGGGAATGTGCATGGAGAATTGGCAGAAGTGACTTCGTTGTTCATCCGATTTTGGGAAGTTGTGGATATGTTTGAGGGTCCCATTTCGAATACAAATGCAAACATTCCAACGGTTCGTTGAAAAAATATGCTCTACCGTCCCTTAATCTTCCGTCGGAAAATCTAATCGGAAAACATCGGACTTTACCCAGTGAAAACCTAAACTTACGTAGGACGTGGTTGCCACCAAAATAAGGTTAGAATCTCTTTTTGTTCAGTGTTCCTAATGTAGGTACTGTGTAAATTATCATTGTTCGCCTCAGAATTGAATCTATTTTCGTTTTTAGATCGTGTTCTACCAGCAGTGTCCAGCATAAAAGTACCAGAACCAAATGTGTTCCGCCAGCAGAGTGCCTTTTGCTGTCAAAGTGATCCTTGAAGGTATACTACATCTGTATTTATATTTCGTAGGAAATAATATTCTATATTTTGTTTGCGAACTTTGGTTAATGTGATGAATTTATTTATTTCAGAATCAAATGTGTTCCCTGAAGCGGAAGGGACGTGGGACAGGAATGGGACGAATGGTGAAGGACACGCAGGGAGACACAATTTCTTAATTAAATGGCATAGCAACGCATGCCAGGTACCAGCTAGTAATCCAATAATTGCAACTCCTTTCTTCAAAGTCTTATTTTCACAAGACATATTGACATCAAAAGACATCACAATGAACATCTTGTTTTTGGAAATCAGCAAGAATAATAATCCTAAAAATGGGTTGTGATGAATATATTTAAACACCTTTAAAATGTGTTTGTGTGATTTATATTTCGTGTGTGAATGTAAAATATAAATGTAATATAAATTGATACCAAAATCAAAAGTACTATTGACATTTCAGATGTTTTATTTTTAAAATATATTTTTTAGGCTAATAAATTGGGAAGGTTTTTATATTGTCTATGGTAGTAACTTTTTTCTTAACTTTCCTCTATCTTTGTCGATGGTGTGTGACGTCAAGAATTTGAAATTGATATTATTTTTCATTATTTATGGTTAAATAGTGTTAACACCTGTTCAGTACTAAAAGCCCGAAGATATCGATCTAGGTATTAGTTCATTTATGAGTTTGTCTCGGGTTCTTTACGTTAAAGATCTTATAATAGTTACATTTTTACAATTATATAAAATAAATTTTAATTTTTTACAGAAATATAGATAAAAATAAATTTTTGAAAACATAAATAACATTTTTAAAGTCTTTAGAATAATATGTCATTGTAAGCTAATACAAATTAATTCTTTCCGTAAGCCAAGTCTTCAGTAAATTCATCAATTGTTTGTTTTGGGCACAGTTTTTAATTTCTGCAGGTAACTTATTTAAACAACTGGGAATCATGTAATTTAACGTTCTTTGTCCATATTTATTTGTATGCTTAGGTACAATTAGCCCTTATTAAAGTTCAAACGAGTATTATGGTTGTGTTCCAGCCTATTAATATATAAAGGATTATTTATGTGCTGAAATATAATTTTGTACCACAGAATTGCTCTCACTGAAAGAACTTTGAGACTCTGATAAAAGTATGGAATATTATGCCTTTCTTTGTATAAATTTTTTTCAGCTAATAATTTAACCAATGAATTTTGCACTGATTGAACATGGTCTATATTTGTTTTACAGGAAAATCCCCAAGCTGTTATTCCATACCTTATAACAGATTCAGCTAGAGATAAATAAATTATTCGAAGTGTGCAGATAGGAACAAAAATTTTTAGTTTATACAATCTGCTGACAATTGATCTTAGTCGTGCACAAACTTTGTTTATTTGTATATCCCACTTGAAAAAGCAATCGATAATAATACCTAAATAAACATATTCTTTAACTAGTTCCATAATAATAAAATAAAAATTAGAGTGTGCAATTCACACGCGGTAGAAATAAAAAAAACTAAACTAGCTAAGAATGTGGAGGCAACGAAACACCGCACAAAGATGAGACCGATAGGCTACAAAGCACTGCGAGACCGATTATACCATAAGTTCTCAACCTGTTTTTTTTTAAATCTAGAGCCCCAATTTTTTTTTTTATGGAGGGGCTCAACTGTCATGGAATCAATAAATCGATTCAAAATATATTAAATTATTTGTTACACCTTTTTGTTAGGCAAGAAAAAAACAATTCATGTGTATTTTAAGTACCGGGTTGCTAATAATGTGATAAGCGTGTTTTTTTGTCTTTTTTAGACCTATCTTTTTTACCTGCCCACGCCCTCACTGTGCCATCTCTAATTTTCTCTGTGTCTTCTACCGCTCCCCTGACAGACTCAAACGCCCAAGATGGGGCGTTATCGCCCACATTGAGAAACTATGGATTATACCATTTCATCCTTTCGCAGATTAGATCCTACAGATGTTTTCGATTAGTGTTAAGTCGCTGTTTTTCGTTTCATCGAGTTTCAAATTGCAACGGTGCTAAAGAAGTTTTCACTTCAAAAAATTTTATAAAATTAACATAAAAACTACGCCAACACTTTTTCATGGATAAAAGTGCTCACACACCGAAGCTAATTTCATATCTAAAACCACCCTTACACAATGTTACGAAATCCTTTATGTAACATGTTGTTTTGTTATTCCAGGTAGCATTAATATGGAGACAGTTCCAATCAAGGCAGAACCAGGACCCAGAGAAGAAGATGGAGAGGTAATTTCTTATACAGAAATAGACATTGACCTGCCGGATGTTAAAAAGGAATGCTTAGAGTACTCTGAAAGTATTTATCAGGCTACAGGTAAAACCATTTTGTATTCGTTTAAATTTATTTTAATTTTCTATTTTCATCGTAGATACCTACATACTTATCGAGCTTTATCCGCCATCTTTTTCAGACAAAATAATGGACATGAAGGCGCAACCTGGAGAAAAACTTTTTTCGTGTTTTAATTGCGACAAAACATTTTCTCGAAAGGGATATTTAAAAATTCACATGGTTACCCATACTGTGGCAAAACCTTATGCTTGTTCGTCCTGCAGCTATTCATCTTTTCGAAAGGGAAATTTAAAAAGTCACATGGTTACCCATACCGGGGCAAAACCTTATGCTTGTTCCTACTGCAGCTATACATGTTCTCGAAAGGGATCTTTAAAAATTCACATGGTTACCCATACCGGGGCAAAACCTTATGCTTGTTCGTCCTGCAGCTATTCATCTTTTCGAAAGGGAGATTTAAAAAGTCACATGGTTACCCATACCGAGGCAAAACCTTATGCTTGTTCCTACTGCAGCTATACATGTTCTCGAAAGGGCTCTTTAAAAATTCACAAGGTTATCCATACCGGGGCAAAACCTTATGCTTGTTCCTCTTGCACCTATTCATGTTCTCGAAAGGGATCTTTAAAAAGTCACATGGTTACACATACTGGGGCAAAACCTTATGCTTGTTCCTGCTGCAGCTATACATGTTCTCGAAAGGGATGTTTAAAAATTCACATGGTTACCCATTCCGGGGCAAAACCTTATGCTTGTTCGTCCTGCAGCTATTCATGTTCTCGAAAGGTATTATTAAAAAGTCACATGGTTACCCATACCGGGGCAAAACCTTATGCTTGTTCCTACTGCAGCTATACATGTTCTCGAAAGGGATCTTTAAAAATTCACATGGTTACCCATTCCGGGGCAAAACCTTATGCTTGTTCGTCCTGCAGCTATTCATGTTCTCAAAAGGTATTATTAAAAAGTCACATGGTTACACATACCGGGGCAAAACCTTATGCTTGTTCCTGCTGCAGCTATACATGTTCTCGAAAGGGATCTTTAAAAAGTCACATGTTTACCCATACCAGAGAAAAACATTTTTCATGTTCCTACTGCAACTTTTTATTTTCTCAAAAGCGATATTTAAAAAATCACATACGTACCCATACTTAAGAAAAACCTTTTTCATATTCGAACTACACAACTCTAAATCTTCTCCCTCTAAGGCCAGTAATCCTTCCCATAAAACTGTTGATATTGATCAATTGTTAAAGTCTGTTAAAAGAAGAAAAATGGGAATCTACCCTGCTTTCTGCAAATGTCAATGACGCTGTTGAAAAATTTTCTGCATCACTAACTGCCCACATTAACCTTGCCACTTTCCCCATCTTAATGGCTTCAAATAAAAAAAAGAAACTAAAACCATGGATTACAAATGGCCTGATCTTCTGTATACGTAAAAGAGACAGACTCCATAAACAAGCCCTTAACAACCCAGACCTCCAACTCTTGCGCTTCTATAAAAAGTATCGTAACATTTGCAATAATCTCATAACAATGACCAAACAAAATTATTACAAAAAAAAAATTGAAGAGTCAGGATATGACAGTAAAATAATCTGGAACGTAGTCAATGATATCTCAGAAAACAAAAAACCTCACTGAAAATGCAATCACTCGCTATTAATGGGAAAAATATCCAAGTCCATGATGACCCAAAAACCTTAGCCGATCACGCCAACCATTTTTTCAGTAATATTGGCTCGAACTTAGCCAACAAAATTCTAAAAGCAACAAACAAAACACAACATCTCTTAACCTCACGGGTAAGACAACAGCACTCTTTGCACCCTGAACTTATCCTAGCCCCCACCTCCAATAAAGAAATATTTGACACAATACTCACCATTAAAACAAACAGTGCTGCTGGTAATGACAATATTTCTCCTTATATAATAAAACACATAGTTCACTTTATAACAACGCCGTTCAAGCATATCGTTAATCTAAGCTTTAAAAGCGGTTCTTTCCCACACTTACTAAAACATGCAACGGTTATCCGAATCTATAAAGGCGGCGATAAAACAAATATTGAAAACTATAGACCCATTTCTTTGCTAAGTGTCCTGTTAAAAATCATTGAAAATATTGTTAAAAGTAGGCTTGTCTCACATCTTGAAACCCATAAGATCCTCTCGCCTAATCAGTTTGGCTTTCAAAACAATTTAAATACAGAATCTGCAATCTTAGACTTGACGGATAAGATCACTAACAGCCTGGACGAAGGTGATTCCTGCTTAGCCATATTCCTAGACTTGGCCAAAGCATTTGACACGGTTTCCCACATCATCCGAGGTAGAACTCTTAACTGGTTCTCATCATACCTAACAGACAGATCGCAAACTGTGAAAATTAACAACACAGCTGTAAGTAACCCCTTACCAATCCATTTCGGAGTCCCCCAAGGAAGTGTTCTAGGCCCTATTCTGTTCCTCATCTACATCAACAATCTCTGTAATCTTCCCATAACCGGGAAACTAATATCTTTTGCAGACGATACTGTACTGATTACTAGACACAAAAACTGGAAAGGAGCATTCGACATAGCTCAAAACGACATAGGCCATATAAAGAAATGGTTAGAAGATAATCTCCTCACCCTTAAGCCTCGATGACACACGGCGAGTTTACAAGCTACTATCTACTAAATTTAAAAGCGGGTGAATCGGCGAGTGAGATTGTCATGATGACATTGATGACACACAAAACTGTCTCAGTAGCTCGCGACATTTTTGTAGGAAACTAGACTCGCACGTAGCTGCTAGCGCCAATAGCGGAAATAACGTGAACTAATCCTTCAGACAGTTGACAGTCGAAATCAGCTAGTTTTTGGCAGCCATATTGGAAACACAAATAAACCAATCACGAGTCGGCTTGTAGCGTGTAAAGTTGAGGATCTTTCAACTTTTTCCGTGGATTGTCAACAATCTGCTAGTTAGCAAGTAACACGATGACATTGAGCGAGTTTACTAACAGATAGTGAATTTCCGAGATAGTAGCTTGTAAACTTGCCCTGTGTCATCGATACATTAACGCCGGAAAAACAAAATTCTTAACCTTCAGTCTTTCTGCTGCAACCCAACCTACCAACAATCAGAAGATAATAATTCACTCCTGTCTAAGAACTTGCTCTTCCTGTAACTGCCCAAACTTGGAACAAGCCACCCACATAAAATATCTGGGGGTCATCATTGATCAACACCTTCGTTGGGATCAGCACTTGGCCAGTCTAACCTCACGCATCCGCAAACTCTCTTATGTCTTTCGATCCCTAAAAACTATCCATACTACCTCAACTCTTAAAACGGTTTACTACGCTCTCTGCCAATCCCTACTAGCATACGGCATTATAACTTGGGGTGGCTGTGCTCAATAAATTGTCGAACCTCTACTAAAAGCCCAAAAAATGGTAATACGTGCCATTAACAAGCGACCGACTAGATACCCCTCCAAACGACTCCTCATCGACTATAACGTCTTAAACGTACGGCAACTCCATCTAAAATTTATGCTAATACATTTCCTGTTCAAATACAAAACAAAACTCTCTTACAACACAACTACACCACCAGAACAATAACCAGCGGACACTACAATGTACCTAAACTACACACCACGACAGGTCAAAGACAATTTTTCTTCCTAGCTCCTAAAACCTTTAACCTTATCCCTGAAAACGTTGAGCCAACCCCATTCCTTTAAAAAACAAATAACGAAATAGATTCACTTTACACTCTATCAATTTAATCACCTTTCAGACAAAACATAATATATCTCTATTTTCTAAATAAGCGGCATTGTATGTACAAGATTAATCAATAGATTAATTAATAACTTTACTTAATTAATAAATAAATTAGTATGATACGTATATCTAACAACTCCTCAAATTTTTCCTTTTTTAAGAATTCTCTAACTTCCTCATCTTCTTCTTGTAACCCAACCTAACTTTATATCATTTTCTTATAGAAGATCTGTGTGCATAGTATTAAGAGCAGGCATAACATGGTAAATTTTTTACATATTTTTATTTACGACCTAAGCAGCTTTGTACTTATGTATGTATAAGACTGATTACTGTGACTTAATATATTAACAATAACTTCTCTTTTCTAATAACTCTTTAACTTCTTTATCTTCTTCTTTTAATCCAAAATACCAACATAAACTCTCTTATTGTAGAAGAATCTGTGTGCATAGTATTAATTAGTGAACATTTTCAACCAATACTAATGAATGTAATCCGAAAACTGTAAACTTCACCCGCCATAACACAGGGTCTTCCCTAGCATGAGGGTGAAATATCCTTAAAAAAACTATATGTACTTTCGATTTTTCATGTATTAAATAAATAAATAAATATTCCAACTGTAGTGTTCATTTTTCCAGAAAGAACATTTAAAACGTCACATGATTACCCATTCCGGGAAAAATGTTATGCTTGTTCCTACTGCAGTTATTCATCTTATTGAAAGGGATCTTTAAAACTTCACAAGTTAACCCTAACTAGATAAAAAAAAAACTTTTGATGATCTGACTGTACCTATTCGTTTTCTGAAAAGGGAGTTTTAAAACACTTTAACCAATAATAATATTTTTTTTCAATCGTTTTTTGCTATTTATTATAATCTATCAAAACTAAAGCCTTGTGAAGTGTCCATACTCCTTTGATTATATAATGTCTAGATAGAGTGTTGCGCTGTAATTCCGACAAAAACAACAGGCCAGATTTGAAACACTAGTGTGTGTGATACGCACACTAGTATGCGTAACTTCTATAGTTTTACAGGCGCTGCGGTCGCGCTGAGTAATACCAGCTCCCGAGTATTTCCCATAAAAGTGGGTAAAAAATATGTTTCGATTTAGCGGGACCTATGTTTGTTTAATTTTGATTTCATTTAAGTAAGATAGTTTTCTATATACATATAATGATATTTTTTAAGAGATTTATTTTTATTTGATTATTTTTAACAAATGAAGACAACAAAAAGCTTTAGAAACGGTTTAATTTAGTTGTATAAAAAAGACAAAATACATTTAAAAAAATGTAAGTTAAACAGTTGTATTGATCAGAGCAAATAACAGTTCTTTAGGCTGGTTGCCAAACATCCTCTCCGCGGCTATTTCTTATTATTTCTATCCACTTACTTCTTAATGTAGAATCATTAGGTATTCTGTAAAATATGTATGAATAAAATTAAAAGTTTACTTGATACTTCACCAAACAAACCTGTCACTTTTTTTGTAATTTTAATTGATAAACAAATTTCGTATTCATAACTTTTTTAAATATAGTGTCAACGCGAAGAATTTACAAACAAGAAGATTTTTTCAATGTAGATGAGTGTTTCAGGCTCATAATTATTGCTTATAATAATTGTTACCCTTTGTGCTATGCATTATAATCTTGTCTTAAAAAACGTTAGTTAATCAATTAAAAATAATAATAAATATTTTAAGTTAAGTTAAAGTATTTCACCAAAAAATTTAGACGTAATTTATCTCAACGCTACCTAGCGAGAGATTTATTATTAACAGTACCTCTCTCACAAAAAAATAAAGTTGGTTATTTTCAGGTGGAAAAATGTAATAAGAAAGTAATTGTTGAATGAAACACTAGTATATATTGAATTATTTGGCGGGTATTAGATAAGCCGCCATAGCTCAGTGGTCAAGAGCACCTGACCGGCAATCAGAAGGACACGGGTTCAAGTCCTGTCGGCGGCAATTATCTTTTCTCGGAAGATTTTTCCAATGTAGATGAGTGTTTCAGGCTGATAATTATTGCTTATAATAATTATAAACAATTACAAACGCTTAAACACAAAGACAAACTTTAACATTTATAATATTATTATATTATATATAGTGTACTTTTGGGTAATTATTAAAAACCTGTTTTAAAATTAACAACGCACTCATGGGAAAATTTAATTTGAAGAACAGGCAACCCTGTAAACATGGCGTTGTCCTAAGTCCTAAGACCAAACTGTCAAACCAAATTACACTATTAAAACTGAATTGTTTCTTTAACTAAATGGTTATTTAAAGGTAACTTACCGATGATAGGTAACTTTTTTAGTTGTTTTCAATCGCCCTTTGTAATTCCTGCACACTGTTATAGCGCAATTCGTCATTTTCAAATGTCACACAACACGTGTTTACCGCACAACGATAGTGTCGCCACTGAGCGGACAGGACGAGCTTATGAGCCAACAGCTGGCTGATATTTTTTTTGGCGTTTCGTCGCTCAAGCGCTCTATCTAGACATTATATAATCAAAGCCATACTCCCACAATCCAGGGGAACAGAGGCGGAGAGAAACGCAACACTGAACAACCCTCCGTGATGAACCTTGCACCGATTAACATAACATTAAAAACTACTCTACCTAAGTATACCGTCAACCTAAGAGTATGGATATTAGAGAGACGGCATGTAAAGTGTGCACACTGACCCAAAGTGTGATTATTCAAAAATTTTACCGAACGGTTTTTAGACGGTTGACATTGGCTTTTACACCTCGGTCGCGTATAGAGCTCCCAGTAAAACGTTCATAAAACATAGAAAAATGGTCCAATGCGCCGTAAAATTGTGTAAAAGTAGTTCTATGAAGACCTTTAAAAAGAAAGACGGTCTTACCTTTCACATATAAGTGTTTAAACATCGCTTAAATATACATTTTATAATTGTCGACGTGTTCATTTCGACAGCTACCGCCATCGGCCCATCGCTATCACGTGATCTCGGAATGGCAATGGGCCCAATCAGTCAACTTAAATTATAATAATTAAAAGTTACCAAAAAACTTTTATTTTTTTATAAATCACAACGCACAAATATAAAGTTCTGATTTACACATGTCGTATGTACGTGTTTTTGATCGTTTAGCTTATTCATTTTTAAACATTTTTACTTCGTCTTTTTTGCACTGTTATTTTTATTTCTTTTCCTACTAATTTATCACTCCTTTTACATATGTTTACAATTGTAATTCATAGTATATAAAATAAAATAAAATAATCACTGTATTGTTATGTAAAATTCACATTGACATGCCCCCGTGGTCGAGGGGAAAAGCTCTTGACTAGCAATCCGGAGGTCGCGGGTTCAAATCCCGGTGCGCACACATAAATTTTATTCGATTGATTTGTGTTCTCAAAATTTAATAATTAAAAATAATATAAGGTATATTTCATACTATCAGTATCGCCCTGGTGTAAGACTACCCATAATAATTGAAATGTTGCTTGAAATGGCTTTAGCTATGTTTGTTGACAAGATCTGAATAGACGGGTACTTCCCCACCTTCTTCTTCCCTATCTCCTTCCCCTCATATTGTAACATGATAACTAGCCATGAGGGTAGTACACGATATTTAAATAAAAGTCTGCAATAGGAAATTAACATTTATTGTGGTGCAACATATTATAATGCAATATAAGGTAGAGCAAAAGATCCTATAGTCAGGTCGTGACAGAAATAATGATATTTCTGTTAGTAATAATGTGGTAACATGTGCGTTGAAGACGCAATTAAATTATTTAAAATGCCGTCAAAACTATGATGCTTCTAACTAAAGTAAAAGGGCGCCAGCCAAGGAAGCAATCCTGGCAAAATTTATAAAATAGTAAACCCATAATCTAAAATACAATCTTAATTCATTTGTCTTACAACGTGTTCCAAATTCCAGTTCCACCACCAGCGGCACGGCCGTAACATCCACTCTCACGAACGGTACTCTCACAACTGAAGATTGCGGGGCAAACTTGTAATCATGTTCTTCGCTGCTCGCGTCTTACCAACCTCAGGATAAAATAGTAGCGTCGTTGTCATAATTGTAATGCAGCAGTAGCTACCCGCTACAATACCCTCCCACCAATCCGAAATTTCCCAGGGGAAATTTCCATTAAGCCTCCTGGCGCTCGAGGAGAAGTAATCGACACGCAAATCCTATGTGGTGCGATTCAGAACACTCTTTGACCGAAGATACTGGTGCGTCTCCGCAGTGAGTGAAAGAGATGTCCAGAGGAAAACGTTGAAACCCTCAGTCCATGGTGAAGTAATGACCCATCGACTGCAAGCGGCATTCTTCCAGGACCAGGTTGACCAACTGGTAAAATTGTTTCTCCAAAGTGATGTTGGTGGAGAGCAGCTACAGGAATGTCTCCGGAGAACGGCCTCACAATTTGTCTTCTGCATGCTTCGCTGCAACCTAATTGTGGATATAGCCCGATAGCGTTGACAGAAGACAGAACCGAAGTATAATCTTGAGACAGCAAACAGCATCATGAGTGTCAGTGTTCTTCTTCAGAATTATGTAATGATAAATATAATGCCATCGCAGCGATGATGTCCGGGGTCCATGTAGAACCACCTGCGATAAACCTCCCAACATGAAATGCTTCAGTTCAGCAACAGCGATGCGGAGAAAATTCTTGATTGAAGAAGCGTACACGTGGTAAGACACTAACAGCTGAACTAATCTTACATATTGGGTTACTGAGATACTGAAATCACCTAACTTTATGAACTTAATAATTACTAAGCCAAAAGGACATTGAAATAGAATACAAATCTGATCCTGAATAATAAAATCTGAAACCCTGAAACCTAGAGACTAGACGCCCAAAATTAAATTTATAGAAACCCTAACTCGTAAACAAGCATCAGATACTGAAAATAAAGGATTAATCCAAATTTAAAAGGAAAACAATCATTGATTTTAAATAATGTGAACTAGGATGTAATTATATATATTATGTTCACCAATGTTTACAGACTAAAACAATATTTGGAATGTATGGCTATTAATTCATCAATTATAAGTATACTACTGCCCTCTGTTGAGCACGGAATGAATAACCCGAGATCCAAACCAATTCCAAAACTGTAATTTACGCTGCAAACTGCAGAAGCAATGCTCATTGAATTAACAAAATTTAACCGACCAGAAATTTAATATTGCATAATGAGGTCTGGAGACGTGCCTTGAGCTCAGAGGCAGGTCCCGAAAGCTCAAAATGAAACATTAAACACTGACAATTATTATAAAACGATAGCTTATAAAGCCAAACAGAATAACCTTATTCTTATAAGATTGTTAAAAAAAAAAAAAATTTTCCATGCAGGAAAAATTTCCTAAAATATAAAAAAAAGTTCAGTCTCCAGCTAGTGGGAAGATTATATAAAATGTAAAATTGAAGTTTTAAGCTATTACATGCTTAATTCTTGTAACGTTGTATAATAATATTAGACAACAGAGTATTTTTATTTTTATCAAATAACCAATTATGAACAATCTTTTGGAAAATTGACCTTGCTTGTGGGTTTCCTAAAACCCTAAATAGATAATTATTAGTTTCTGAAACTCTCGCCTGAAAGAATTCAAGGAAAATTTTCCCAAAAGACTGAAATTGTTATAGCGCATAACCAGTAATATAATGTTATAATGTCTACGCACTAATGTATTATTAAACAAGAGTAATTACTTAAGATTTAACTCCAAACACTAAGCCAAAATATCTATAAATACTAAGTACGTACCAGATACATATTAATGAGAACAATATATGGTTTATCCCCAGGGAATCGAGATAAGCCACCTTCCTATGCAGGAAGTCAATATATCTCTACTAAGTACTATATCTTAAAATAAAATTAAAACATTTAAACAAAATTCAATGCCCGAAGATAAGAGTTAATCATCTTCGCGCGTTAAATCTTGAAATGACACATACCCCAACACATAGGAACACACAGACAAACACAAGCCCAAACAAACAACAAACAATGTGAAGACACAAGTGTCAAGTCGTGTCCTCACTTTGAATGCCAAGACAAAAATTGCATAACAACGGTGGAAGAAGCATGCAAAATTAAAACTAGTGTAACATACAGGAGCGCAATCTCTCTTGTAGATTTGATTTTCCATTGAAAAAAAAAAAAATGCACCGCAGATCAACCGGTGTTTTCCGACTTCAGAATGTCTTTTATATGGAAGGTACCCAACGCTTTCCCGTTCATGTCAGCCAATTGGTAGGCAACAGGGGAAATCTTCCTTATCACCTTACTCCTAATAAATTTAGGGGCTAATTTTGCAGAGAAATGCTTACTAGCATCAGACAGAACAAACAACCGTCTCCACACAGTGTCACCCACTTTGTATTGGACATCCCTCCGACGCAGGTCATATTGACGTTTGTTGCGTTCGTAGGACTGTCTCAGGGACGTGCGCACCTGCGAAAAAATGTCATTCAATTCCTGCAAATCTTGTGCCCATGAGTCACGTTCTGAAAATTTAATTTCTTCTTCATTGAAATCAGCACCTAAATAATCTTTCCCTGAAATGATAATTTCCCTACCAAAGTTGAGGAAAAACGGAGTATAACCTGTAACCTCGTGAACCGCAGTGTTGATTGCTAATTCAATTTCAGGAATATAGTTTGCCCAAGTTCTGTGATCAGAGCCAACGTATGAAGCAAGAGCTGAAACTAAAACCTTATTGACGCGTTCCACTGGATTATTCTGCGGGTGGTACCTACAGTTGTAGAACAGGTGACGAATGTTAAATTTGCTGGCCAACGCCTTCATGTCACGAGAAATGTACTGAGGGCCATTATCCAAGACTATCGTATCCGGAACACCAAATTTGTAGAAAATGTCGTTTTCCAGAATTGACGCAATAACACTACCCGTAGCTTTCCTAAGTGGGAATAGTCTGGTGTATTTCGAAAAGAAGTCTGACACTACCAACAAATATGTATAACCTTTCTTGTAGGAACTAGGATAAGGACCAAGTAAATCTGTCGCTATCATCTGCCATGGGCGCTGGACCAATTTGGGATCTCCCATAAGACCTGGAGGTAACAAATTCGAGCTTTTGTAACCTAAACAAACTTGACATTTACCAATGTATGATTTTACGTCTGCTGCCATCTTAGGCCAATAATACTTATGTCTGATCCTGTTCAAGGTTTTCAATATGCCGAAATGAGCGCAAACCGGCGGAATATGGTGCTCTTTTATGACGTTAATTCTTAACTCTTTCGGAAGTACCTCTTTCCAGTCATAAGACCTGTGGAGCGCTTCCATACTTTGGATATGTTTGAATATCTTGCCATTCGAAACCTTCCATGCCGGATATTTCACGGGATATGATAAAATTTTCCCCCTCAATTTGACATACCATTCATCAGAGGTTACCATTGAATACGCATTGAACGCCAAATGAGTTGGAGAGTTTTGCAAAGCTGTGTTAAGATTATAATTAAGTTCAATTCGAACGAAGTGTGGAGGTCACAACCGTACCGCCAGTACCGGAAATTGCACGCGTGCAAGACAATGAACAAAACGATTATGGGAATACGATACATCACAGTCCTGAAGGCATAAAAAATTGCAAAACAAACGTAAACCACACTATCACTAGATTCCCGTACAGATGGGCCGCCATTTTGTAACATGATAACTAGCCATGAGGGTAGTACACGATATTTAAATAAAAGTCTGCAATAGGAAATTAACATTTATTGTGGTGCAACATATTATAATGCAATATAAGGTAGAGCAAAAGATCCTATAGTCAGGTCGTGACAGAAATAATGATATTTCTGTTAGTAATAATGTGGTAACATGTGCGTTGAAGACGCAATTAAATTATTTAAAATGCCGTCAAAACTATGATGCTTCTAACTAAAGTAAAAGGGCGCCAGCCAAGGAAGCAATCCTGGCAAAATTTATAAAATAGTAAACCCATAATCTAAAATACAATCTTAATTCATTTGTCTTACAACGTGTTCCAAATTCCAGTTCCACCACCAGCGGCACGGCCGTAACATCCACTCTCACGAACGGTACTCTCACAACTGAAGATTGCGGGGCAAACTTGTAATCATGTTCTTCGCTGCTCGCGTCTTACCAACCTCAGGATAAAATAGTAGCGTCGTTGTCATAATTGTAATGCAGCAGTAGCTACCCGCTACAATATATATATTCGATTATGTGTTATTCATATGTACATATTCGATTATTTGTTATTTACATATATATAAATAAATATTCGAATTTTATGTTATATATATACGTGTGTGTGTGTGTATATATATAGGGTGTTAAGGGACGTACTTGACTTACTCTAATCAGTGATTCCTGACATTATTTGGAGTAAAAAATGTAACTGAAAGTTTGGTCTTCTGTGACATTTTTTTTCTACAAAAACATAAAAAAATGGTATGTGTTGAACAGCTAAAGGCGGGGTTAGAAGTTGTTCAGTTATTCGGCTGAGTGACCAACAATTAGAATTAAAACGTAGCTTTAGCCGTATTTGGAGACTAGATCTGAATAGTCGGGTATTTCCCCACCTCCCTCTTCCCCATATCCTTCCCCTCCTCACTTGCCTTCAGCCTCACAACATACCCCAATTGGGGATGCCATAGTCTCCAGAATGGAGCAGTTGGGATTCTTGTGAGGTGATCACATTAAAAAATATATATATTTAGTTATTGTTGATTGCACTTTTTTGTTGACATATTGCACGTGAATTTTAGTTCTACTCATAATAAGGTCAATGTTGGTTTTGGAATTGTCATTTTTAACTATAGATATATCTTGATATCCAAAAATGTTGTGTAAATTATTTAGGTGCTGGATAGCAAAAGCTGGTGGCAGCAAAATTTCTTTGTTTTCGACAATATCATGAAGACGGGGATCATTTGACTGCTGGACACCTGGGAGTATGATATATTATCTATGTATCCGACGAGCCTGTAGGGTGAACTTGTATATGTCTACCATCCTGAATTGATGAAAGCTGTATAAACTCTTGATGCTTTGAATAATTTTTTTGATGAACATCTGGTGTCAGCAAAATATTTTTTAGTATCGAACAGTAATAAGTTTCGTCATCAGTCGGAATAATTCAACATGACATTGGTCAGATAATCGTATCTTCCGTTAGGTTTTTTTTCGAATTATTGTCACGATATGTCTGTTTTTTATGTGATTGTTTGTGGTCTGGATTTGTAACATACATCAGGACATTTTAAAAATTAAATAATGTAGTATCAAATTACTTAACTTACTCAAAAGTATTTTGTTAAGTACTTCCCTTTTCTTCATTACTTATTTTTCACCACCATTCCCTGTTCAGAAAACAACTATTATACATATGTTCAAAATTTATAAAAAATTTACGAACGTTTTTTTTAATAATAAAAAAAATGTGAAGCCCATTCCCAATTCGGCCCTTATCTCCTGGCGGCTGCCCTCCCCCCGCACGCTGGCCCCTTTACCCTGTCTGTATCCCCACTTCCCGGCGGCCACAAATTTTTAGAGCTACACTGGTTTTGGCGGTTTTATACATTCTGAGTTAGGTATGCCGCTTCCATTGGATTTTAGTTCCATCGTCACCACTAATGAGTAGTGTTTGCCGAAAACAAAATTGTCTTCTTTCCTCGCTAGTGATAAAAAGTTGTCTTAGGTCTTATGGTTATAAACAATAAAAAAGTTATATAATATTATCGTTTTTAGTTTCTGCGAAGAGTTCGAAAACTGATTAAAAAATATTTTTTGCGGAATTAGTCCCGAGAAGTAAAGTAATGAAAGAGTTACAATTACAAAATTCACAAAAAACAATTTATTTATAAAAAAATATTTTTTTTTAGGAATTAGTCCCGAGAAGTAAAGTAATGAAAGAGTTACAATTAAAAAATTCACAATGATGGAGTTTTACCTACCATTAAAACTCTTATTATGTGGCCTTCCTCATCCAGAACATATTTATGTATGTGAGAGACGACATGTCTGTTCTTGTCTTAGTGGTCTAATTTGACTTCCTTTTCCTTGTTTTGGCGTCATCAATTCGTCCCCTGATTGGTTGTTTGTTCTGTCACTGCAGTTGGCGTCTTGCGCATTTCTCTTTGTTGTCAATTGTAATCTCACCAAGCAGTGGATTAAATATGTTCTGGATGAGGAAGGCCACATAATAAGAGTTTTAATGGTAGGTAAAACTCCATCATTATGTAGGGCCGTTCCTCATCCAGAACATATTTATATATGTGAGAAGTGTTTGTTATCGCCTTGGTGACAGAACTGATGTCAATTGTGAGAGGTTGTTGATTAATCTTGTACAGATTCAAACAGATTTGTGGGGGATAGCAATGTTAGGGAGTTACCTCCTTCACATACCTCTTTTCTGTAATGTCTCGCAAATGTGTTCTCACTCTTCCAATTTCCTCTTTCGAGGATCTTTTCAATGGGGCAATTTTCTAACCAGCTCAATGACGCTACAGCAGACCTTGTACTTCCTGTTGATCTGTCGATGCCAGCACTTCTTAGAACTGTTTTTACCCATCCTCCAATTATTGTTCTTGTGGCAGATTTTGGCAAGCCCGTTGTTGAAATAAATAAATCCGGTATGGAATTTGCTTCTTGTCTTCTTACATTAGATAAAGAGCATACTTTACGGAGCCAATATACCGGATCTGTAGCTTAATCTGAGGAAGCATTAAGCTTCCATCCTGACTGCTGGTGAGTTGCGGAATCGGTTTTAGATCCAAAAGCTGGCCAAAGTATAATATGGTCCCCATTATCCACAAAACTGTCTGGTGTATTTCGTAACAGAGTAAGATCGTGCACTCTTCGTCCCGATGCAAGCAAAAGAATGACAGCGCATCTTCGAGAGGCCTCGAACAGAGTAACTGTTTCTGGAAGGTTTTCTTTTAACCAAAAACTAACTTGTCTCGGGTCCCAGATAGGCAACACTTTCTTCTTTCTGGTAGTATTAACAATACCCTTCATTACTTGTTTCACCAAGATATGGTTGCTTAGCGATTCACACTCTGGGTTAGTTAATGTTGAAATGGCTGATTTATGAAGTGCAATAGTACTAGGAGCCAAGCCTTCGTTAAGTTTTAAATTGGCTAAAAATCTTGCCAATTGGGAACCTGATGGATTAGTTATATCAACCTTATTTTTGACACACCATTGACCCCACCTTTTCCACGCTAGCTTATATGCAGTGATTGTTGAAGTTCGCCATCCGGCATTGAGGAGACCTCTTTCATGTTCCGTCCATCCATTTAGCGCTCCTCTCCAGCCCCAATCTTCCATACTTCCATCTCCAGTTTTTGGATCTGAGGAGGATGAAGACCTGTTGAAGTGTCCACCAGGTTGTATAGAAGGTTGGTTATTTGCCGAGGTGGAGCTAGCGCTCTCGACTGAAGATCTGGCAACCAAAACACCTTGGGCCACCTCGGTACTACTAATAGGTAAATACCGACACACTTGTTTAGATGTTCCAGGACTCTGGGTATCAAACAGGGCGGTGGAAACACCCATGCCAGTGGGAAGCACCAGATCCTGCTGAAAGCATTGTGATATAGGGCTGCCTTGTCTGTGGGGTCTATGGATACATAACTCTTTACAACATGAGCGGTTTTGGACGCAAATAAGTCCACTATGGGTCTGCCCCATGCGCAGAATATCTGTTCGATCGCTGGAGGTAGAAGGTGCCATTCAGGTAACAAGGTCCCTCGGGAAAGATGATCGGCGAGTCCGTTGTATCGTCCCGGTAGGTAATACACTTCCATCCTTATATTGTGCGCATCCGCTACTTTCAGAATCTGATACGTCAACTGAAGGAGGCTCACTGATTTCGTACCTTCTTCGTTGCGTAGATATGCCAATACTGTTCTGTTGTCCGATTGAATGAGACAAGTAGAATTGCTCAAACTGGCTTTCCGACACTTCAATGCATGGAGAATAGCAAAAATTTCTTTTAGGTTGCTGTGCCATTTGGTTTGTGGTTGTGTCCAATAGCCTGAGAGTGGAGTGTTGTCCACCTGTGCCCCCCACCCGCTGTCTGCTGCGTCTGTCGCAATGAAGTGGCATGCTTTGGGGAAATGAATAAGGGAATGTGTACTCACATTGTGCCTCCACCACTCTAAATCGTTCAGTACTGCAAGGTTTACAGGTACCTTCTTCCGGGGTGAAAGCTTGGCCATGGAAATTGACTGGAGCTGCATCTGCCTGCAGTGCAAGCGACCCCTGGGAACCACAAACGCTGCGAAGTTCAGCTGCCCTAGAATGCTCTGCGCATCCCTCAGGGACCATCTCTTCCTTGTCATAAGGTTTTGCAATGACTTCCATATTGTGCGGCACTTGTTCCCAGTTAGCATCTTCTGATTGAGGCAAGTGTTCCATGACACTCCCAGATATTCTATCGCCTGTGTCGGTAGGTGAACACATTTCTTTACGTTGATGGTCCAACCGAGGGACTGTAGGAAATCCAATGCTATCAGTGTCTGCAGTCGGAGAGTTTCTCGGTTTTGATGAGCCAGGAGAAAATCGTCCAAATAAACGATGACTCGTATGCCCTTTTTTCGAAGGATCTCTGCGATCCAATTGGTTATTGCCGCAAAAATTTGAGGGGAACTGCTCAAACCCTGGGGCAAACAAGTCATCTGCAGACATTGACCTCTGTACACGACACGCAGAAAACGGCGATGGGTCTTTGCAACCGGTATATGAAAATAGGCATGTGCCAGATCAATTTTTGTCATATAGTCTCCGGGTTGCAAGAAATCGGGCACCAGAAACATCTGGGAGAGAAAGCCTCGGTTCATGGGTGCTGGTTCCAGTACTCCCATCTCCAGCAACTCCTTTATTTGCACGTCCATATCGGGTGTGTGCCTTGTTGAGAAATTGTGCTGTCTCACCTGAGTGGGTCTGGTCAATGGTGGTCTCAACCAAAATGGGATCCGATAGCCATTGAGGATTTTTAGGGCGAAATCGGGGGCTTCTGCGGTACGCCATCTTTCTAAAAAACTTCGCAATTGCCCTCCCTGAAATCGCCCGGGCTGGTTGTCAATTATTTCGGGGGCAACGGTGCGAGGTCTGCCCCGTCGGCCTCCGAAATTTCCGTCCTCTGCTGGCAGAGGAGGAAGGGCCAGAATGATGACCGGGGTCTGCCCGCCGGTATTGGGATGGAAATTGGGTGGAACCCGGATTCCCTGCGGGAGCACACTGAGTTGGCATGGCTGCCCGTGTTCCGCTTTTTGGCCTTGACAAAATTTCGCTCCTCCCTGCTTGCGAAAAAGGAGCCCTGAATACTTTGCTCGCCCCACCAAGTCTCTGCAACTGGGAGATGAGCTTATCTTCGTTAAACAAGTGAGTCACGGTTGGAGGGATCTTCGACAGAGCTGATCTATCAACTGGAGTCTTACACATCTCCAGGATGCGATCGCGCCGGTGCTCGATAACCTCAGCCCGCTTCCCGCAAGCTATTTGAAGAATGGCATCGTTCTTCGAAATACTTCCCCCAAAAACCTCCTGAAATTTCTCTCGTAAGGTCTCCGGCGAGAGTCCAGCATCAGGCTGACAGCTCCAGGTTAAGACGCTCTGTATAGAGTCCTGGATAACCTGCCTTTGCTGAAGCGCCACATGGGAAATTGCTGCGAAGGCTCTCTCCATTCCCGAGAGTTGGGCACATGCGGGTGTGGAGGAATTGAGTTCGCAATTCACCTCTAATTCCTTGAACCCCGGGTCGGCAACGTACTCTTTCAATGTTTTTGCGTAGCGAACATCAGACCAACCGGGAGAATTAAAGTTCTGCAAGCGCTCCACCGTCTTCAGCATAGCGTCCGTCGGCGCATTCATTTGCGGTTCCTTCAACGACACAGTGGGATCCGGCATATGGAAAACCGGAGCAGCGGATGTGCCACAAGTAGGCTCAATTTGAATCTCTAAATTTTCTGGGCCCTCAAACTCGCTCGCGTCGGAATTACCGACGGCGTCTCGCCTGAAAACAAAGCTCTGCAATTCGCTCAACTGCCGCGACAATTTCTTTAGCATTTTTTTCTGCGACCTCTTCTTGTGCCTTCTGTTTTTAGGTCGAGAACAATTTGAACTCGAAGAAGAAGAGTCTGATGAGTTTGTTTCCTCACAATGACGTTTTTGCGTCGATTTCATCGATTCTATATTCGACATTGCGCGAAATAACCGTTGGCGTCAACAACAATAATGCGTTCTGCGTTTTCACTAAATACGCAATGTCGATCGGTAAAATTTACGTAAAATATACACTTAATGATTTTTCACACCAAAGGAAGCACTTTTATACGCTTTCTGTTATCTAGAGCACCTATATATTGAATAAAACTTCGATAAAGCGCGAGATAGCTACCACATTCGAAAGAATTTCGATGTCAATGACAACAAAGAGAAATGCGCAAGACGCCAACTGCAGTGACAGAACAAACAACCAATCAGGGGACGAATTGATGACGCCAAAACAAGGAAAAGGAAGTCAAATTAGACCACTAAGACAAGAACAGACACAAACAGACATGTCGTCTCTCACATATATAAATATGTTCTGGATGAGGAACGGCCCTACATAATAACAATTTATTTACTATTAAAGCAGTTACAACATTAAAAATTACAGTCATAATTATTAAATTAATCACAAAGAATTAAATGTGATCAATTATTCCGGTTGAAAATCACGTTTTATTTATATTTTTCCTGGAGTTCATAGTTGTAGTAACAGGACTTTCCCTGTTCTTCTTGACACTCACTTTTAAAGATGTTTCAGTCACAACATTTACACAATGTTCAATGTAGTCTTATATCAATCCACATAGGAACGTATGTAGGTACTCATGATAAACGCGGCTAACATAACAACATTTTCTGATGGCATTGCGCTTCCAATATATAGTTGTGGAATTCGGCTCGGTGTGGTAATCACTCCTGGGTTCTTCTAGCAATATTAGAATGATAACGTCCACTGAAAACTGCTTTGAAAATATCAAGCAAGTATTTTTGATCGGTGCTTAAATATTTTTGTTTAATACTCAACATCAATTTGAAAAATAGATTGTACCGGTAAATTGTGGCAATTATGAAGAGTCGAACCTACGGGGCCAGAATACCCACGAGGTCCAGTGGTTGTACCATCCGACTTCATAATCGAATGGCATAGAAGCAGCTCGTTGCAATGAAAAAGGCAAATCAGCCACTGTACCGGTCCATTCAAGTATTTCTCCATCGTTTAAATCAAACCACCAGTTGTTCCCGTATTAAAATTTGTGCCGACACACCCAATTGCTCGTAAATAGTAGAGTGAAATATTTTGACCAGTGAAATATTCCATTATTGGTTTGGCTAAGTTTACGGCAGTGCCTGACCTAGACATAATATGCCTCAAGATATGAGAGCCTGGTTCCATGATTACGTGTTCTTCAAGTACTGTGCTTTTATATTATTTGTGTCTTTTTATATTAGTAAAGTTTTGTCCTTTCGATCATCAAAAAATTATCCATTTACTTTATGCACATAGCTTTGATGAGTACAGCTCTGGCACGCAGACGTCCGCGATGCAGTCTATTACTTTATTAGTACTATCCTGCGTGATTAAATTGAAATCATTTTAGACGCCAGAAGCATTTGCTGCTCCAGCTCGATCCGATATCCTGAAACTGTCACAGATCTTGGAAATAACTGTAAAATACGGAGAATTGCTGGTTGTCGGAAAGGCGGTGTTATAAGTCTTAAGTAGCTGACATGATTATGCGACCGGAGAAGATGATTTTGAAGTTGAGGTGGAAGATAATGATATGCAATGATATACAATGATACAAAGTGTCTACAAATTCTAAAACTTTTTCTTCTCCTGTTCAATTACTTTGATAAGATGTTTTCATTTTCTCATGATAGGCTTTTTAATTGTTTCATAGTCGGTATATCAACACTGCCGATGAACATTTTTCTTTCACCTCTTTGGTCTTCCAAAAACTCTTTTTCTTTAACACTCCCGTTTCCGCGGTGCGATTTAAGTCTACAACGCTCTTTAAAACATCAATAACTCCTTAAATATGTTAATCATTAAACCTACATTTTAGGTATTCCTAAAAAATATATTTTTGCATTCGTCAAAAATACTTAAAAAATTGTGATGATTCTGTATAAAATGATAAAAATGTTTTCCTAAATATCGACACATTTTTGTGTCAGATAGAGACAACAAATTTCAAATTTATATGGGAATAACAAAGAAAACAAAACAATAATTCATTCCAACCTCATAAACCTACGTCACCTACGTGCAATATTACGATCTCTTTGTAGTTATGTATAACAAAAAGAGATGTAAAATAAAATGTTTAAATATTTTGCCTATCTGTAGAGACTATTTTACTTCTCAAAGTTGACATGATATTACGTGTGTCGTCTCTTTCTAGTGCATTAATTTGAAATGTCGAAAAACAGAGATGACAATATTAATTATCTTACTGCAAAAAACTTAAGTTGCTAGACTTTCCGTTTACATTAAAAAAAGAGCCACAAAAAAAAAGGAACCACATCGGAAGGTTCGGCCGACCGACCATCTTAGCCTTAAACCAGATTAATTTTTTAATCACTTTCTGCATATTTCCTTAAAATTGACGACAACATGGGACGAGTGTAGGCAATCGGACAAGGGGGATGTTTTTTGCTTAGTTTTATGGGTTTTGGGTTATTTGCAGGGTCATGTCACATAACTTCATAATAAATGTTTATAGGTATTATTTAATTTTATTTTTATCAAATAATCTTTTCGTGGAAGAATTGATTTTCAAGGATGTAAGACAATGACAATGCAGTGTTTTTTTTTTACATTGGCTCCATACAGGAGGCCCTGAGGTAAATAATTCCCCTCAGGGCCTATGTCATCTTTGGGGATGACCTGTGGAGGGTCTGTTTAGGAAAGGAAGGTAAGGAAGTTTAGGGAAGGAAAAGGTTATAAGGGACGGTAGGAATCTGGGTGTCAGTGTGTCCAGGAGTGACGGACGTATTAATCCATCACTTCCACTGCGGTGCAAGGTGATGTTCCGAGAGATAACAGCTGAAGTCAAAGATACTCCCTCAACCATTCTCTTTCGATCCGGCCTGCCATGCAGCTGGTAGGCAGATGCATTCGCCACCAAGACCCGGACAAACCACAATCCATGAACCCGGGTACCCCTACTAAGTCACCGAACGAAGTGACCTACTTGGGATGACCAATGGCAGAGGTTTTGGTTATCTAATAATAGTTCCCGGGGCGGCGATACCCATACCCGCCTCCCAAATTGAAACGTGAGGCATTGAACTGGCAGAGGAAGAATGAATGTAGATAAGCTGTATAAATGAGATTCCTGATATGTACCTATGTGTTGTAAAACCATGTAGTAAAATTATGGGTATAGCCATGTTAAATTGTGGAGATCTGGAAGGAATACGAGGCCGATAAAAATAATAATAATTTTCACCTTTTTATAGCACTTTTTAACTTTCTATTTCGATCATTTTCTAAAATGCATTTTTTTCATAATAACGGCATGCCGCCGCCCCGGAAACGATTTATTGGATAACATCACTTCTGTTTGGTGACTAAGCAGGGGTGCCCAGGTTCATGGGGTAGGTTTGGTTGCGGATCTTGGCAGCGGATACGTCTGTCTACCAACTGGCTCTGCGTGGCTGGCCGGGTTGGGAGAGACTGGTTGAGGGAGACCCTTTGACCTCTCCAGCAGGACTCTCTCGGAACAGCACCTTGCGCCACAGATGGAGGGTTGGATTTATACGTCCGTCACCCCTGGACATACTGAACCCCGGATTCATATCCTCTCATTTCCTAAAAAGAACCTCCACATTGCGTCCCCAAAGATGACATAGGCCCTGAGGCGAATTATTTTCCTCAGGGCCTCATGTGTGGAGCTAATTTAAAAAAAAAATACTGTATGTCTGCACTACTAATTTTACGATTTATTGTAGATTTGCTATAGGCTATAGACAAATGTATTACATATGTAATATAATAATAACGAAATATTTGTATAGCGCAGTTTTGTGTCATTTCACTTCAAGTGCGCTTAACTATAATAAATTTTAAAATAATCCTACAGTGCTCCTTACGAGTTAATTAAAAAATATTGATGAAATAATACCTATGAAATAATGAATATATAGTATTTACAAAACAATGACAAGAGAACAAAGATTAGCAAAACAGTGCTCTTATAGCACATAGGACAATAATAATAGACAATAACAGTGTTATTGTAGCACAGGACAAAACAAGAACTTTTAAATTAAAATATAATACACTTACTTCTTACAATATATTCGGATATTAAACATAAAAGTACAATTAGGAGGAAACCGAAACCAGACAATTACCGGATACTTGAGAACATGACCTTTTACTTGTATTGAAAAGATGTTAGGATTCATGAATGGTACGATTTTTTAAATAATTTCGTTTTTAATCCCGTTTAAATTCTGCCAAATTCTGGATATTAGAAGATTATTATTGAGGGAAGTTTATTTCAAATGAGAGGGCCAGTTACACGAAATGAGTGATCATAGTAAACGGCTCGATTTGACCGAGAAAGTTCGATTAAACGATTAGTAACATCCAGATCTGCTGACCTTACAGTAAGCTGTCTCTCGCTTAAGTTTAATGTAACTAACTAACCATCACGCCGTTTCTCCGCAGGGGTAGGCAGAGAGGACGGACTGCCACACAACACGATCTTGGCACACACTCTTTGCCTCGTTTACATTCATACATCGTCTCATACATGCTCTTCTATTATTCCGACTCTTCACATGGCCTGACTCAAGTATCTGATTCACTTGGTCGTGCCATGTCTTCCTCGGGCGTCCCCGACTTCTTCTACCATTCACAATTGCATAATATATTCTCCTTACACTCCTTTCCTCGTCCATTCGCTCTACATGCCCAAACCATCGGAGAGTCCCTTTCTTAATCTTACACATCACGCTTACATCAGCCTTGCATTCTTTGCGGATATCCACGTTTCTCTCATGATCATACATGGTTTTACGACACATTCGCCTCAGGGATCTCATTTCTACAGCATTCAGTCTACTTTCATCCTTCCTCTGCCAGTTCCATGCCTCACTGCCATACATCAGGGTAGGTACCAGCACTCCATTATGGACGGCTAGTTTCGCGTCTTTGGACAGTTTTTTATTACCGCCAACGGCATTCAGTCCTCCATTAATGGAGTTACCGGCATTCACCCTTCTTTCAATATCTCTATCAGCCTTCCCATTTTTCGTAAACAAACTACCCAGATACACAAACTCATCCACCTGCTCCAAGTATTCATAATTCACATCTGACAATGTAGATAAATCATTACATATGTAGGTAAATATAATAACAAAGTCTTTGTTTTGCTTTTTTGTAGAAAAAAGGAAGTGTTCCATATCTTTTACATTTACATTTTTACTTACATTTTGGTATGATGAACATGTCAGATTAATGTTTAAATAAGAATTTACTAATTGGTTTTTGTCGTTGTGTTTCTGTCAAATAAATGTTTTTAATTTGCTATGTAAACTATTTCCACTCATAAAAGGAAATTTTTTCTTCTAACAATTTCTATAATAAATAAATTTCTCAAAAATATTAAAACATACAAGTATTATAAAAAATACAAGTGTGCAGTTCACACCGGTAGAAGAGAAACCTTCAGAAAATTAAAGTAGGTAAGAGTGGGGAGACTACGAAGCACCGCATAAAGAGGAGACCGATTATTCTAACTCATTCTCTATAAATGCCATATGCATGTGTCTCTTTTTAGTGTCGCTTTTCGTTTCAACCAGGTTCAAATCACAACGGTGCTGAAGAATTTTCACTTCGAAATAATTGTAAAATTATTTTTTTCGTGGTTTGCTTATGCGTAAAACTGTACTTTTTTTTTAAATTCGAGTATTCTGTAAGTATTGTATTATTCTTGTAATCTATTTCTCTACGCAAGTGGTGTTAAAACCATTCAATCTGGTATTAAATTAGATAGGCAAACATTAAAAAAACTCTTTACGATAAAGTATTTTTGTAAATATATTTAAAAAATGATAGTAGGTCGGTGTCAGCCCTTACCAGTACCTAGCGCATTCCACATGTTACTCTGAATGCTAACGTGACCCTAGGCGGTCGGCTGTCACAAGCGCACGCCTCACTGGGCTTTGCAAATAATATTTGATTATTTATTATGAATTATGATTTTTTTAATATTTCAGTTATTAAGCACCAAATCAATATTTTTTTCTTACAATAAATTAATATAAGCCTTATAAAAAATATTCACATCAATTATTTACAAAAAACCCGAAATAATTTCTAAATCCCATACAGTAACGCTGTGTAACAAGACGGTTTGTCGAGGGTATTTTTAGCATGGTATGGGAAAGGTTAAGGAAAACTTTAATTTATTGTTTATAAATTACATTTATTATCTTTATATTTACAATAAGAAATATCAAACAGGAGGGAGCTTGTGATTTTAAATGGAGAGACTCTTCTTTCCAAAGAAACTTTATTTCTTCTACCTTTTTCTGACTTCAACAAGTTTATATACTTATGTTGACATGCCTTAATAATTTTTGTAATTCTTTCTTTTGAAATGGTGGGCAAAGAAGCTTTTTCTCATATAAATTTCAAAATAATTTTAGTTACTTACAGCGCAATATCACGAAACGGAGCGTCCTTGGTCGACTAAGGAAAGGCTAATATGGCGCTGCTCAAGCGAGGGCTGATTGACTGTTTGACTGCGGGCGGATATGCTTTAGTGACATATTACTACAAAAATATTAAATGGTCGTTATATACACTGAAGCTATAAACTAACTTTATTTAGCAAGATCTCATAAATGAACATCTTTAAACTATTTCAGAATATTTTTTGCAAAGGCTGAAAAAATGGTAATATTTCGATATTTTCTCGAACTTCAAAGGGCCCGCGGAGCCTTAGGGTATTTTTTGATTTTTTTAAAACTAAATTATTTTGATGTTTTAGATACAAAGACAACTTTTTATTACTAGCGCCAAAAGGAATTCGGAAGAAAAAAAAATCGGCCCAAGCTACTGTTTAGTGTTGCCAGCCCGGATTTTGAAATGACGCTGACTAGAACAACAAAAAGTTCGTAGATGTACCAAAATGAAGAAGTGGGCTTAGGTGAAACTGAATAAATACTGTCACAACGGAGGGGGCGAAATGGGATATGCAACGGGGAAATATTTTTACCACAACGGAGGGGGCGAAAATGGGATATGTGAAACGCCACCTTCCTTATGTGGCGCGGACTTTAGTATGAAACCGAGTGTTTGTTGGAGTCCGCGTCACATAATTATATACTTGCTTTATAACTAACTTATTGTTTATATAACTAGCTTACTGTTGACAAACTGCTTTATTGCGGTTTAACGGGATTGTATCTTGAAAACAATAAAAAAAAATTAACTATCTTGTTACTTGTTTTATATTTAACTACCTTACTAACCATCACGCCGTTTCCCCGGTAGGCAGAGAGGATGAACCGCCAAACAAGTCGATCTTGGCACACGCTCCTTGCCTCGTTCACATTTGTACATCGTCTCGTACATGCTCTTATCAAGTATCTGATTTACTTGGTTATTCCATGTCTTCCTGGGCGTCCCCGACTTCTTCTACCATTCACATTTGTGTAGGAGTATTAAATTAGGAATAATATAATAATGAACTTTATATAAAAAAAATATGGTAAACAAAATACAGATAAAATTATAAAATACAGTTAAAATGACAACGTATATATAGGAGCGGATATTTAGCATATAGGTGTGATTCTAATTTTTTATTCCTCCGCTCCTATCTTATATCTTTTGTAATTTTAAAGTTTAAAGTAGTTCCTGAAAGAAAAGTCCCACATGTTGCATTTTTTTTTACAATAGCTCCACACAGACCACACAAGAGGCCCTGAGGAAAATAATTCCCTTCAGTGTCTATGTCATCTTTGGGGATGCTGTGTGGAAGGAAAGGAAGGAGAGGTAGTTCTGAGAAGTAAAAGGGTATGAGGGATAGGTAGGAATCTGGGGATCAGTGTATCCAGGAGTGAAAGGGGTATATGAAACTCTTTTAGATTAAATCAGTTTCCAATAAAATAGAATTATTAATTCAGACTTTAGCTTCAGACTAATAATTTATTGTTTCGCATGGTGCTTACTTTTGTGATTAATTTCTTTAACTGTGCGTTGGAATTTGATTTCTGTGTTGGAATCCGCAATTTAATCCATAAATTAACCGACTCTGGCAAAGAAATCGTGTTGGCTTGGATACCTAGTCACTGCGGTATCCCTGGAAATGAAAAGGCAGATTCATTGGCGAAAGATGCCATTATTTTGGGGGATATATTATATAATTTTTTAAACCCCGATGACATTTTCATTAAATTGAAAGAAAACATGATTTCCACATGGCAGAATCATTGGGATGAGTCTAGTAAAACAAAAGGATATAACTTTTTCATAATTCAGCCATCGATTCCTTCAAAACCGTGGTTTTCTAGACTCTCTTTGAACAAATTCTCAACATCCTCGATTTGTCGCATGCGGATAGGGCATTGCTGCCACAATGTTCACTTGACAAATATTCATGTTAAGAATTCTGCGATGTGTGAATGTCGTCTTGGTGAAGAGGACCTCAATCATATTTTTTTCAGTTGCCCTATAAATAATTCATACATAAATTTCATCCCTCACCTTATCAGTACGGGCATAATGCCTCCCTACAACATTGCATGTCTGTTATCTTCTCAAAACAAACGCGTTTATAGAGTATTGGCTAATTTCCTGAATATTAACAGCATCAATTTGTAATTGTAAGTTTAGTTTAACATTTTTCATTATTTAGTTTATTTTTTATGTATAATAAATTACATAAGCATATTTATTATTTTCATGTTACTTCCACTTGTTATACATATGTACATAATTAAAATCTGTGTTGTAAGAATTTAGCGTATTATTATTATTATTTGTATAGTATTATTATAAAATGTAGATATGTTCTTGATACCAAAATTGTAAATATTGACTAAAAATACACTCACAAAATTACACACAAAAATCATTCACTTGACACTGGCCAGAACACTCCTTTGGGGTGAAAAGCCATTAAAAAAAAAAAAAAAAAACTGTGCGTTGTCTATGGTTTATGAATTTACATCTTCTATGATAAACAACTGTCACTGTCAAATTTGGGGTTAGTATTTAGCAGTATTTAGTATATTTATGATTTAGCCTCTCCCAGCGTCTCTTTTGTTTGATTTATTGTCTTGTTATAATAAATAGGTAATTATATCTATTTTTATTTATTGATAGCATCAACTAATAATCAATATTCAAAAGCTAATAATTTTTTAGTGACGTTTCTTCAACATTGGAATTAACCGCCGCCGCTCGCCTTGTGAATACATTGACAGTAGTACTTCTAACCTCTACTGGTACTATTTCAATAATCGGTAATTATTCCCCTAAACGCTTATGGTTGTTTTTTGATTATTTATGTCTTACTCCGCTTCACGGTTAATACGAAATGTTTTTTATTCAAACAGTTAGAGGTAAATATCGGTTGGGACTGGACACGCTTATTACGAACATTTTTTTAGAAAAAAACTTTAGATTCGCCTTAATTACTATAAAATAAAACTTTTTGGATTGGGGGCGGCGGAAAATAATGCATTTTAATTTTAAATTGCGTAAATTAAAATTCACTTCGCGAATCTACACGATGTCAAATCGCGGCTATCAGGTACGTCACTGTTATGTTGGTATCCCTGATACATTGCAAATAACTAAATACTACTGTAGCCAACTTCGTGGGTTACATAAAAACGAGGTTAAACTACGAAAGCTGCATGTCATCAAACTTAAAAAAAACATCCCAGGTTTTGAATGGTTTGTTTGGCAAAGCAGGGTTTGTCTAGCGGGTTTGTGTAATTATGATTGATTGTATGTGAAATAAAAACAAATGTTAGTTCTTTGCAATGTATCAGTGATACCAACATAACAGCGACGTGCCTAATGGCCGCTGACAGTCACCGATCGGTTCGCGAAGTGAGTTTTAATTTTACGCAATTGAAAATTAAAATGCATTATTTTCCGCCGCCTCCAAGCCAAAAAGTTTCCTTTTATAGTAATTAAGGCGAATCTGAAGTTTTTTTCTAAAAATTATTCGTAATAAGCGTGTCCAGTCCGAACCGATAATTACCCAGTTGGATTTAGCTTTATTATCACGAAAAGTGAGTATTTATGTCGCGGGAGACAAAAAAACATGCAAAAAATATGCATTAACATTTTGGTAAATATGCATAAGTCCACCTCACGGATAATACGGAACGCTCGTGTTGTCTAAGTTTGACGCATGTCATCATAATTTTAAAAAACATCCCAGGTTTTGAATGGTTTTGAGGGCAAGGCATGGTTTATCCTAGCGGGTTTGTGTAATTATGATTGATTGTCTATGAAATAAAAACGGTACATACAAAATAAAAAATATTCTGTATTAACTGTGAAGCAGAGTAAGACATAATTAATAACATTTTAATTTCGTTTTAATGAATTCACTTGCGCGGTGACGCCACTTTATTTTCACCGTTTTTATTTCATAGGCAATCAATTATAATTACACAAACCCGCTAGACATCCCCTGCCTTGCCAAACATAAAACCATTCAAAACCTGGGATGTTTTTTAAAATTATGATGACATGAAGCTTTTGTAGTTTAACCTCAACCTAAAAAAGGAACATTCCATATTATCCGTGTATCAAACTTCGACAACACAAGCGTTCCGTTTTATCCATGAGGTGGACCAAATGCATATTTACCGTTTTTTGTTATTTTTTAGTTTGGGGTAAGTACCTAATTCATGTTTATTTAGATTGAAACGAAAGCCAATGTCAAATTATTCAAAAAATGGTGGTGACCGGCCAACTTAGATTGCAACCAACTCAGAACCACCTCAGAAAGGTCATTAAGAGTAATGATAAACAAATTATAATTAAAAAAATTGGTTAAATTTTTTAAGTTAGGTTAGGGTTACCAGCTATTTAAAATTATAGGTAAATTTTCGTTTCTGGTGTCCACGCGTATTATTAATAATTTTTAGAAAAAAACTTTAGATTCGCCTTAATTACTATAAAAGGAAACTTTTTGCAGGGATACCAACATAATAATACTATCGCTGTACCTACAGAGACACGCTCTTAAATTCGTTCCCTTTTAAAAATTAAATAAGTTAAACAATCTAAACGTTTTTGACAAAAAACAGTGCTCATACATACAGAATTGCACTAGCAGTGAAGTTGAGAAGTTTCAAGTTGTTTTAGAACGTCAGTGTTTACCTAAATCTGATTTTTATAAGACTGAGTTGCTGTCATAACAATAATTTGACTATCACCGATCACTTAGTCCGAACTCTGTGTGTGTTGTCTGTGTATACTTGACAGCTGAGTCTACAAACTCCGCCTACACAGCGCAGGGCCACTAAACCTTTTTCAAACCACACATCTCGAAGCAGTAAAAATGGATACCTGTGATACATACTCCTTTATCACTGCGGCAAACAACATTATCAACTCTTTACATACCACCATAATGGATCCAACAAATAAGTTCACCAAAGAACAGATGGGGAAATTATCTCCAAAACTTTCGGAACTACTGGGCAATATAAGCCTTGTTGCAGCGAGAACGGGCTTTTTGGAAGGTGAACTGAAAACATACCAACGCATCTCAGAAAACCAGCCGCTCCAGCCTCCGCCTCAGTCCCTGCCAACTGGGACACAAGTACCCCAAATGTGCGAAGCAGCCGACGAGTTAGAAGAAAGAAAGGTGAGAGCCAAAAATTTAATTATCACAAATGTGCCCGAAAGTGTCATGGTGAATAAAATGGATCGGATTAAACAGGATAAATTGGAAGTTTTAAAAAATTCTCAACAAAATCGATACCACACTCTTTGAAAACTCTCTCAACGTCCTCCGCATTGGCGTAATAAAACCAAATAAAATAAGACCAATGAAAGTAATCCTTAATGATCCGTTGATTGTATTAAACGTATTGCGTAGAAAAATTATAGCTCTAACTCACACCGATTGCAAAATCTATTCTGACCAAACCCCTCTACAAAGGCAATACCTAAATGATCTTAGACAAACCCTGGCAAACCGTACCCTGGAAGGCGAAGTCGGACTTACTATAAAATTCATAAATAACAAGCCAGCAATAGTAAATGTCTCAAAAAACTAAAATCAACTATTGGATATGGCCTAACTAACCGAAAATGCCGGACCAAATGCCCTGGTGAAATCAAAATCTATTATCAAAATACACGAGGACTTCTTACAAAACTGCATGACCTTAAAGTAACGGTACCTTTACACGGACATGATATATTTATCCTTACTGAAACATGGCTCGTTCCAGAAATAAAATCTCCTGAACTTGGTTTTACAAACCACAAGATATTTCGCCGTGACAGAAACCCAAAATCCAGTACCAAATCCAGAGGAGGCGGAGTTTTGATTGCAATCAAGGAAAATATATCCGTGAAAAAACTAAGCACGAAAAATACCTCATTGGAGCAACTATTTGTACAAATTGTTACTCCCATGGAAAAAATCATCATTGGAACTGTATACATACCACCAAACTCCGACATCCAAACCTACAAGAAGCATTGCGAAGACATCGAATTTCTTATGTCAAAAAATCCTACATCGAAAATAATTATCGTCGGCGATTATAATCTTCCCAATTTGAAATGGAACTCTAGTGACAATGGTTATATTACTAACGAAAGTTCTAACGACCCAGCACGTGAAGTGATAGATATGATAAACTATTTAAATTTGCATCAACACAATTTTGTACCTAATATATGTGATCGCCTTCTAGATCTTGCCCTATCAAACAGCTCTAAACTGTGTGTTGAAATGTCAGACGATCAGCTCGTACCGGTGGATAAATATCACCCCCCCTTACACATTATAGTAAATATGTACACAAACAAACCACCACTGAAACAAACATCACTTAACTTCAAAAATGCCGATTACGATTCCATTAACTACCAACTTGCTAATACAGATTGGACTTTCTTGACTAATAACAGTGATAGCGAACAAATACTAGAAAAACTCTATGAAACATTTTCTGAAAATATAAAATCACATGTCCCCTCATATACAACAAAATAAAGAACATATCCAATTTGGTTCTCCACAGACCTTATACTCTTACTGAAACAAAAAAAAACAGCTACACAAAATTTTTAAACTCACTCACCAAATCACCGGCTACTCAAACTTCTCAGAAACAAGAAAGAAATGTAAAACACTATCTAAACTATGCTATAAAGCACACATCACCTCCGTTGAGAAAACTGCGCTAGGAACAAAAAATCATTGGAATTTTGTTAAAAAATTAAACAATAAAAGTACAGACTACCCCCCCACAATGCATTATGATGGAAAATAGCCAATAGCACCTTTGATATTGTTAATTTGTTTGCGGATCATTTCCAAAGTGTATACGAAGGTGAAATATCAGATAACAACGTACCATCATACACATATAAAAACACAATACATCTACAGAACTACACCATTACACGGGAATCATGCTTAAATAAAATCATTTCACTTGACCCTTACAAATCTGCAGGCCCAGATAACATCCCACCAATATTTTTCAAACAATGCGCATCTGCAATATCAGGTCCACTCACCACATTATTTAACCACTTACTTTCTTCTGGACATTTTCCAACCCGTTGGAAATCTAGTTATATTACCCCGATTCTCAAAAAAGGTGACGACACAGACATTAAAAACTACCGTCCTATATGTATACAATCAGCGCTCCCGAAAATCTTTGAATCCCTTGTTCTTGATTTAATTTATCCATCAATATTAAAAGTAATTGATAAAAACCAACACGGATTTGTTTCCGGTAGGTCAACTGCTACCAACCTGTTACTTTACCATAACTATATTACAGAATCTTTTACAAAAAAAAACAAGTTGACAGTATCTACACAGATTTTTCAAAAGCTTTCGACAAAGTATCACATAAATTATTACTTAGTAAATTGTATGCCTTAGGACTGAGAGGCAAGTTGTTGGATTGGTTCTCAAATTATTTGTCTAACAGAATCTTATTTGTTAAAATTAAACATTCTTTATCTAAGTTATTATATGCAACTAGTGGTCTACCGCAAGGGAGTCATCTCGGCCCCATCCTTTTCTTAATATTCATAAATGATATCATAAGCTGTTTCAACGATGTAGAAGTTCTGCTTTTTGCCGATGACATCAAATTATACAAAGAAATATCCAATATAGGTGACTGCCTAATCCTACAGTCAAACATCGACAAATTACAAAACTGGTGTGTCACAAATAACTTGTTCCTCAATATCGATAAATGTAAGACACTAACGTTTTGTCGAACAAAGACCCCACTATCTTAATACACAATAGATAACAAAATCTTAGAAAAAGTCAATGAAATTAGAGATCTTGGAGTTGTGTTTGACACGCAATTAAATTTTATAAATCACATACAACAAATAACCAACAAAGGCATGAAAACACTAGGATTTATAATCAGAACAATCAAAGACTTTAACTCAGTGGAAGTTATAAAAATCGTATATTTGTCTCTCGTACGCAGCTTCATATATTCATATAAAAAATATCGAAAGAGTGCAGCACAAATTTTTAAGATTTATTAACTTCATATTACACTTACCTATTCAACACATTAAATACACTTAAATTGCATTCCCTAGAAAACAGAAGAAAAATAAATGACCTAACCTTTTTGTTTAAAATTATTCATTCTGAATTAGATTGTTGCGAACTCCTGCATCTCATCGATTTCAGGGTACCCAATCGAGCAACAAGGCAAAACGTATTATTCTGCAACAATAATTCTGGAACGAACTACCACATACATGCACCTATTTCTCGACTTCACACATTAGGAAACAAATTCACCTCTAATATCGATGTATTTAACACAAGTTTACCATTATTTAAGAAATACACGAAGGATACTTTTATGTAGAATATTTTGATATTTAAGGAGCATCACATAGGGGCTAATGCATTTATTTGTATATTTCTATATTAATCCACAATGTAAAAACTTGTTAGCGTTTTATTTTTATGTATCTTGAATTTTGTCATGTATTTACAACTTACAACTTAGAAACTTTCTCTTTTCCGTATACTCTTTATGACGTGTACTAATTATTTTTTATAGTTTATATTTTGTTTTTAAAAACCTGTCTCTGTATTATAAATATGTAATGTAAAAGCCCACCAGGGCTTTGAAAATTAATAAATAAATAACAGTGACGTACCTAATGGCCGCTGACAGTCCGTCGCCCGAGTTCTTAATTGTCCAAACGACCATTTTAGTTTTTGTTCAATCTTCACTTTTAAATTAAAAATAAAGTATACAACATGCTAGTTAAACACTTAACAAAGAATGATTTATACTAATGAGACCTTTACCTTTAAGTAAATAGCTTTATATGAAACACTATCATAATGCTTCATTGAAATAATGAAAGAAAACCTTCTCCTCCTGTAAAATTTTCAAATGGTTGTTTGGACAATTAAGAACTCGGGCGACGAGTCACCGATCTGTTCGCGAAGTGAATTTTAATTTACGCAATTGAAAATTAAAATGCATAATTTTCCGCCGCCCGAAATGCAAAAAGTATAACAAAAAATTACCAAATTATTTTTTCATAGCTTTCAATGACCTTTCTGAGGTGGTTCTGAGTTGGTTTCATTCTGAATTGGTATGGAACCGGAGAGATGGTAAAAGATGCATTAAAATTCAATTCTTATTCGCTCACAGTTCAAAACTTCGCGTAGGAAACAAATCCTTTACTGCCATTTAACTTTTTTTTGTATGGGTTTGGCATTTGCGAAGTTTCATTTCAATCTAAATAAGCATGAATTACTTAGTTTACCCAAACTAAGAACCTAATAACTTGTTTTGTGCACGTAAATAGTTGTTTCTTGTAGTAATTGTTGATTGAAATGAAGTGTGATGTGAACGAGATGAATTATTCAAATTCTGTGAAACAACCTGTCCTTAATATGGTTTAAAACAAGAGGATGGCTCACTTTAACTATCAGGACGGGTGGTTTCACAAAATTTATTAAATTTAGAAGTTAATTTTCAGTTCTGTGAAAGTTCTATTCAAGTTATGTTATTATGTCATTATGGCGGCCTCCATGGTCAAGTGGTAAGACTCTCAAACGGTGATCCGGAGGTCACGGGTTCAAATCTCGATTGATTGATTTGTGTTTTAACAATTTAGTCATTTAAAAATAATAAAAGGTATTTTTACGGCACGCTCTGGAGTGGAAGATACCCTCAGAGGTGGAAGTAAACCATTCAGAGTTTTCATTTCATTTCACAAGTCCTAATATTATTTATTTATTCATTTGATTGACATCATATCTTACATTTCAAAAATAAAATCAACAATGTCGGCCTCACTGGGTAGCTCACCTGTGCTGAGGCCTCCATTTTATAAAACAAAAACAAAATAAACTAAAAATTCAAATTTATAATTAAGTTATAGGATAAAATGAATTATTTTATTACTAAAAAAAAAAAAAAATCGGTATAATATATTACATATATTATGTGTTGTGTGTTTGTGAGTGATGTGAATTTTATATTGGTTTTGAGGTTTACGTGTAGTTGTGTTTTATTCTTATTTTGTAATGAAATTTTGGTAATATTGTTTTTTTTGTTCTTTAATCCATTTTGTAATTTTGAGTACGAAATTATTTTTGGTTTCTTCCATTTTATTTTCAAGGGTAAGACTGTTAAATGCTTTTATAGCATGATATTTATAGTGCCTTTGTCCAAAGCTTGTATTTACCGTCGGAGTTTTTAGGTTGTTTTTGTACGATTGTCTAACTGATCTGTTAGTGATATTTTGAGATTGTTGAAATTTGTTTTTCTGGTCAAAATGTAGTTTAGCAGTGTTTTAACATATAATTGGCTTATATCTAGTACGTCACAACTGTTGAATATTTGGTTTATGTCAGTCAGTCTGTTTTTTAAGTATTACCTTTAAGATCGTTTTCTGCGCGATTTCTAAGTGATCGATAGCTGAGTTTGTTGCTCCTCCCCAGATAATTAATCTATATTCTATTATTGACTGACAAACTGCAAAATATATTGTTTTCATTTGTTTTATATTATATATGTTTCTTATGTTTAGGAAAATGTGTATTGTTTTGAGGAGTTTATTTGTGATTTGTTTGATATGATGCATCCATCTAAGGATTCTAAGGTTATGGTTAATTATGATTCCTAGATATTTTATTTGTTCTGTTATTTCTAGAGAAGGGCAACTGCAGATGTTAGTATTTAAACATTCTTGTATTTTTATGGTGTTTGAGTTGTTTCTTTGTTGTCCTGTACTATTTATACTGTTCGTTATAAATTTTGTTTTCGATATATTTGGTGTAAGTATGTTTGAGTCTTTAATATATTTATAACAGATCACATTTCACAATAATAATGTTGTATTATAATAGTGCAATCCCACGCGTCCCATATAGTTACATATATTTATGCAGTAAATTTTAAGTAAAGAAACAAATTTAATGAAAAAAAAATAGTCAATTATGTAGGGCGTTGTCTTGAGTGAGCTCGGGCCCAGCACTCACTCAGGAGTGGTGCTTGGTGCTGGAAGGTTGCGGTCACTACTAATGCCGCATCCTGACTCCAGTGGGCTGGTGTTACATCAGGTAGGCGAATCCTTTCAATCCTAGTTTCGTAAAAAATTTCGATGCGCTGCGGTACCTTCTGTATCCAAATATAATACTGCATGCATTATTATAATGGATCCGGAGTCGTTCCATCGAGCTGATTCGGTAGTGATCCCATGTTTCACGCTATTGTTATTGCTGCGTTAGAAGATTCTTCGGGAAATCATATTAAACAGTATACTGATACTTCTCCTTTGTCGTTCAATATCACCATCGTCCGAGCGGTCTTCAGTAACAATGTGCCCATTGATGTACTATGTAAGGCTGAACCTAATATACGACATACTCCTAAACCAAATTTGCGAAGGTCGTTTATTCAAACTTGCGCACGCGTATTCGCTCTCTCATTCTGGCGCCACCTTTCTCACTCCTTTTACTCACACTATACTAATTATTATTGAATGTTTAGTTACAGGTGTACTTTATTTTGAGCCGAGACCAATAAATTAGCATCAGCAGTGTCATGCATATTCCCGAACCAGATAATTTTTCCATCAAGACGGAACTTGGGTCCCAGGAAGAAGTTCCAGAGAAAATGCCGTATACGGATATTGAAATCAGCCTCCAGGATGTAAAGAAGGAATGTTTGGAGTATTCCGAGAGTGTTCAGCCAACTAGTAAGTTTCCTTGCGCTTATCCATCCTCCAGTTGATTAGTCAGACATCTCCAAATACTAGGTTTTGAGATAATGGGGAAAACAATATTCAAATGCTCACCATAAATCACATATTATTTACACGTTTCTGTGTTTTACATATTAAATAAACTTTAGAATAACACCGGGAGGCATAACGGTCTGGTACATTAGCATGACATTTTGAAATATCCTGCTAGTGACCCAGAAAATATTGTTTAATTTACTACAAGTTTTTGTGATGATGTTATAATTGATTTGGTGGTTTTTACGAGTAATCTGAGTATTGTACCAGATATTGGATATACTTTTACATATAACGACGTACTTAACAAAAATTTAGATTTTTCGGAGATGACTGACTAATCAACTGGATGATTGATATATTATATCGAGCCATGATCGCCAAAAGATCGTAAACAACTGTTTTTCTCAAATAGCATTTTGTTACCGTATGCGCTCTGAACGGCTAGACGCACCGCCTTAATAGGTGAGTTTTATTTTAAATTGTGATCAATAACAGGAGCTTTTTTACTCACAAGAGTCCCAGCTGCTCCCGTCTGGACCCAGTGAGACTATGGCATCCCCAATTGGGGTATGTTGTGAGGCTGACGGTAAGTGGGGAGTAGGGATTGCAATCCCGCAGCTCATTCAATCCCGCGGAATTGATATGCGGGATTACTCAATCCCATGCAAGATCACGCTGGATCCCGCATCTTTGAAATTATGTTACAAAATCAAATTGAAACTACAGATTTTTGTGTAAAAATCATCTTACTCCTAACAGCAGTTTTATATTTTTAATTCAGTCTTATTCATATAATGACTAATAATCAAATCACAACTTTCTCTTAGATGCTATTACTATGATATCAATGTATAATAATAATAATAATATATCTTTATTAAACAAAATTTGCAAGATTTATAACAAAAAAAAGTACATATTCAGTGTTAATATTTACAATGGTTTATGTAAGTACAAAAGATTAACAACAGAAGATAATATAAATATGAACAGTAGGTACCTACTTGAAGAATAGAAAATAGTTATAAATTAAGGTTTTTCATATTCCACCTCACTGGGCTAGCCTGTGTTGAGGCAGTAATTTTTAAGTCAATTTATATTATTAACATACCTACACTTATATTAAATTATAATCATATAATAGATTGGTTGCATTAACAATAAATTTTGGGTGAGCGCGCCGGTAAAGGCCCTATCATTATTTTTTATCCAAATTTTTATGTTATATTTGAAATTTTTTTGTGAATCACATTTTATTACTCTATATGGAAGAATGTTATAAAGTCTTGTTGCAAGGTATCTGAAACTTCGTTGACCAAAAATAGTATGCGTTATGGGAATTTGAAGTAAGTCTCTGTTATTGTTTCGTGTATAGCGTGTATTAAATCTTTTTTCATAGTATTTATATATATTTGTGTACAGATGATTGAGGATTGTTTTTGCTATGGTGTAAAAACCACTTTAATTCATAATGTTACACGCAACACTACGACATTATATTGCTATTAACGGCACAATCTGCTTTCAAAATAAAACAGAACAAAACTTAATCAAAAACATTAAAATTTACATACTTACGTTAAACGCCGGACGGTGTATATGAAAACACTCATCACCTACAGAAAGACGTGCGCAGCGCAGTGCCATTTATGAACAACTGACAGGACAGCCCGCCAACTGCGCCACCGGCCGCTAGTCGCCGGTGCGGCGAGCTCTGCTGAACGGCAATGTCGCGCTCATGCTACTCTCAGTTTACGCGAAAGTTTTAGTGCCAAATTTTTAATTTGCGCCAGATTAATAAAAGCAGCGGGATCCCACGAGAATGCATGATCCGTTTTGCGGGGTTGCAATTTCCTAGTAGGGAGTCAGAGGAGATGGGGAAGAGAAAGGTGGAGAAGTATGCGGCTATTCAGATATAGTCACCAAACACGGCTAAAGCCATTTCAAGCAACGTTTCAATTCTGAATGGTGGTGGTATTGAGAGTATCTTCCTCTCTGGAACGTGCCACAAATAAACCTTACATTATTTTAACCACTCAGCAACGTAAGCAGATATACACGTTAATATGACAATAACAGTCAAGTACAATAAGCGTGTTTTCACATCAACGCGTGTGTTTCCACAGAAATCGTTGTATCTCCGTTATTGTTCTAGTGACATTCCTAAAACAAAAAGTAAAAGGTCGATAATAAATCAAGCTGCACATCCCTTTTCAAGTTGTCCATATAAATATATAGAAAGACCTATTCTGTCCGATACACGGTTGATACATATTTTACCCGCCAAATTGCCTAAGGGCCGCTAGGCATTGTTAATTTTTATTAAATATTCTTGTATGAAATGATAAAAAAGTGAGGTAACAAAATTGTTTATTATACATATATACAATACTGTTGGAAGTGTTTGTTAGTTAGTGTAGGAGTGGATGGAGAGTGTTTGGTGTGGTGATCCTCTCCACGTCAGGCAGGATTGCCTTCATACCTTACCAATACCAAGGTTTAAAATGCTCCTTGAGATCACGGTACTTCCAAGCCGTGATCCTGTGTTCAGGCTTATAATAATGATGATGTTTAATTGAAAACACTTATTGGTCCGCGATATTAACTTTTATTTAAAAATATTATTTACAACAAATATGCGTTCGCGTATGAACGGGTAGAGAGGTAAATTGCCGTGCAACCGGATTGATCGAGTACTAGAAGCGGAATAATAATATAATTGCCTTTCGGAGCAATCGGTGAGATTTAGTGCGGGTCATCTGGGATACCATACGCGTGAAAAAGTGTTGTGAATAAGTACTGCCATATACCTCCCTACCAGCGTTGCACGCGAATTACAAAATATAGCATTCTGAAAGAAAATAATTATATACACCTAAATAGGGTTTAGTATTTTTCTGAGATATACATATATACAAAATATAAACAATGTTTTTCATACTCGAAAATATAATTTTTAACATAAATAGTTCTGTAAACCATGCTAAATTTACATCATTAACTTAGAACATAAAATGTCTATAAAAAAGAAAAAGTAACAAAAGTTACAAAATGTTTGAACGTATTAAAATTATAATTTTATTTGTTTACAAGTCCTAATTATCGTTAGTAATAGGAGTAAGTACCTATTTCTCAGTCGGTATTGACCGATTAAAATTATTATTACTTGTTCCTTCTTACGGCTAGACCATGGAACTAAAATCCAATGGAAGCGGCATACCTAACTCAGAATGTATAAAACCGCCAAAACCAGTGTAGCTCTAAAAATTTGTGGCTGCCGGGAAGTGGGGATACAGACGGGGTAAAGGGGTCAGCGTGCGGGGGGAGGGCAGCCGCCAGGAGATAAGGGCCGAATTGGGAATGGGCTTCACATTTTTTTTTATTATTAAAAAAAACCTTCGTAAATTTTTTATAAATTTTGAACATATGTATTGTTACGATACGCCCCTGTAGCGAATAGATTCAGATTCCAGAACGCGAGACAAGACACAACACGGTCTCCCCTCTTCCCCCCCCTGTTTCCTGCTTCCCGCTTCCCTCCCCCTTGCCCGGCCACTGGCCCATTCCGCCACCCGACAGACGAGATTTGAGCGCCTTGGCGAACACACGCACGCGGCCCGCTTTCGGGCGAGCGGACCAAATTCAATTGTAGCCCGCGATGTTATTGAAATAACTACGGGTTGGAGCCGGCTTCGCCGCGCTGTAATAATTTCGGTTTGTTCAAACTAAGAAAGTGCCCTGGTTGAACTTCCACATGAGGCGAGGATCCTGCGAATCCACATGTAAGCTGTATCTTTGATTTCCTCTTTTAAATGTGTCCGTAATCAGTGAAATGTAGGGCCCCGCGAAAATCACCACTCGGAGAGTTTCGTTCCAGAGAGAGATAATGAGAGTTAAACACTTTAGCTAGGTTTGTGTAAATTGCATTTCTTGTATTGAATTGTACTGTAGAAACCTATGTACTGTGTTTGAATTTACAATACATGTCCTAAAGATTTAAACTTGTTATTATTCTGCTGCGGCAGGAGGATTATTGACCAGAGTGTATCCCGTTGGACGCCGGAAGGTAGGGAGAAATTCCATAGCTTTGAGCGACTCGCTCCCTGAATAGAGAGTATCATTGTTCCCGCTGAGAGCTAGCCTGGGACATGTTAGGGCCCCCTTGGCCCCCGGAGCTGGTGTTGGTTTGAGTAGCCGACATCGGTGACCCTAACAGTATAATAGTTGTTTTCTGAACAGGGAATGGTGGTGAAAAATAAGTAATGAAGAAAAGGGAAGTACTTAACAAAAGACTTTTGAGTAAGTTAAGTAATTTGAGACTACATTATTTAATTTTTAAAATGTCTTGATGTATGTTACTCATCCAGACCACAAACAATCACATAAAAAACAGACATATCGTGACAATAATTCGAAAAAAAAAAACCTAACGGAAGATACGATTATCTGACCAATGTCATGTTGAATTATTCCGACTGATGACGAAACTTATTACTGTTAGATACTAAAAAATATTTTGCTGACACCAGATGTTCATCAAAAAAATTATTCAAAGCATCAAGAGTTTATACTGCTTTCATCAATTCAGGATGGTAGACATATACAAGTTCACCCTACAGGTTCGTCGGATACATAGATAATATATCATACTCCCAGGTGTCCAGCAGTCAAATGATCCCCGTCTTCATGATATTGTCGAAAACAAAGAAATTTTGCTGCCACCAGCTATCCAGCACCTAAATAATTTACACAACATTGTCGGATATCAACATATATCTATAATTAAAAATGACAATTCCAAAACCAACATTGACCTTATTATGAGTAGAACTAAAATTCACGTGCAATATGTCAACAAAAAAGTGCAATCAACAATAACTAAATATATATTTGTTAATGTGATCACCTCACAAGAATCCCAACTGCTCCATTCTGGAGACTATGGCATCCCCAATTGGGGTATGTTGTGAGGCTGAAGGCAAGTGAGGAGGGGAAGGATATGGGGAAGAGGGAGGTGGGGAAATACCCGACTATTCAGATCTAGTCTCCAAATACGGCTAAAGCTACGTTTTAATTCTAATTGTTGGTCACTCAGCCGAATAACTGAACAACTTCTAACCCCGCCTTTAGCTGTTCAACACATACCATTTTTTTATGTTTTTGTAGAAAAAGAATGTCACAGAAGACCAAACTTTCAGTTACATTTTTTTACTCCAAATAATGTCAGGAATCACTGATTAGAGTAAGTCAAGTACGTCCCTTAACACCCTATATATACACACACACACACACACACACACACACACACACGTATATATATATATATATATATAACATAAAATTCGAATATTTATTTATATATATGTAAATAACAAATAATCGAATATGTACATATGAATAACACAAAATCGAATATATATATGAGGGGAAGGAGATAGGGAAGAAGAAGGTGGGGAAGTACCCGTCTATTCAGATCTTGTCAACAAACATAGCTAAAGCCATTTCAAGCAACATTTCAATTATTATGGGTGGTCTTACACCAGGGCGATACTGATAGTATGTTCCACCTGGAACTTGACGGAAATATACCTAATATTATTTTTAATTATTAAATTTTGAGAACACAAATCAATCGAATAAAATTTATGTGTGCGCACCGGGATTTGAACCCGCGACCTCCGGATTGCTAGTCAAGAGCTTTTCCCCTCGACCACGGGGGCATGTCAATGTGAATTTTACATAACAATACAGTGATTATTTTATTTTATTTTATATACTATGAATTACAATTGTAAACATATGTAAAAGGAGTGATAAATTAGTAGGTAAAGAAATAAAAATAATAGTGCAAAAAAGACGAAGTAAAAACGTTATAAATGAATAAGGTAAACGATAAAAAACACGTACATACTACATGTGTAAATCAGAACTTTATATTTGTGCGTTATGATTTATAAAAAAATAAAAGTTTTTTAGTAACTTTTAATTATTATAATTTAAGTTGACTGATTCGGCCCATTGCCATTCCGAGATCACGTGATAGCGATGAGCCGATGGCGGTAGCGCTTGAAATGAACACGTCGACAATTATAAAATGTATATTTAAGCGATGTTTAAACACTTATATGTGAAAGGTAAGACCGTCTTTCTTTTTAAAGGTCTTCATAGAACTACTTTTACACAATTTTATGGCGCATTGGACCATTTTTCTATGTTTTATGAACGTTTTACTGGGAGCTCTATACGCGACCGAGGTGTAAAAGCCAATGTCAACCGTCTAAAAACCGTTCGGTAAAATTTTTGAATAATCACACTTTGGGTCAGTGTGCACACTTTACATGCCGTCTCTCTAATATCCATACTCTTAGGGCTAGACGTATAGTGTTGAGGTAGGTAGGTACTGCTAGAATGCATAACGGTGATTATTTACAAAGGTGAGTAGCTGCTGGCTGACTCGGTACATACTTATTATGCGTTTATACAATTTCAACGAAAGTAAACATAACTATGCATAATTGAATACAAGTGTTATTTTAACGTCTCTTTGTTAAATGTTGTATTTGTATTAAAATATAAATAAAATACATGAACCTTATTATTGAAAATTAACTTTATTAATCCTAAACTAAGGAGTGAATTCATTTTTAATCGAGGGAAAATAATACTTCGAATTCCAAGAGCTGTCTTTGTTTATTACCTGACTTTAGGTACATACCTCCACAGTGGTATTGGAATGTCGAATTATTATTTATTATATTGTTATTGTGAAACAGATATAGTTTGGTTAGCATTTATGACGGTCCGATCTAATATGTGATTTCTTTTTAATAAGATAACACTAGGTAAAATTAATAGAGATCGGAAATGAACAGGAATTATATATAGGTTGGATAACATATTTGCTAAATTTGATATACCTTACTAATCTTATTAATTAGTTATTTACAAATAAAATGTAGACTGTATACGTTGCTAGTAACATTCCTTACGACAAGTTAGCTTTGTATTTATTTCTTGTTCGGTATTCGGGATACGAAAATGAATTGATATAATATTATTATTTGTTAGAAATACTGACTACGTAATAATACAATAATTTATAGGGCGGTATTTCGCTAGCTAAATACCTAAATAAACTTAGTTTTATTTCACAGTAGTGCATTAGAATTTCAATCAATTATGAGATACAGTGATACAAATCGTATAATAAATTTTAGATACATCAATATAAGTTTTCTAATTAATTTGTTTAAACGATAACTTTCTTCATTGAAGTATTGCCAAGTATTACTAAAACGACTGGTTCCTTTCAGGAAAATGTACGTGTCTTCCACAGCGTGTTTTTCTTGTTGTTATTGTGGGCGGTGTGCTTGCCGTTTTTTGCGGTATTTCCTCAGAATTTTGGAAAAATGCAGGTTTGAGTCGGTCGACCGAAACTCTTTTAGATTTTCCATTGATAGTTATAACGTATGTTTTGTCGTCTCGTTCCTGAACTTCATAAGGTCCATCATAGGGAGCTTCGGGTGGTTTTCTTTCGCCGTCTGTGCGCAAGAAAACGTGTGACGAGTTAGGTAAATCTTTGTGAACAAAAAATTTTCGATTGCTATGGTTACTAGTGGGAGTAGGTTTGATTTCTTCAAACCTTTCTTGCAGTCTTCTTATGTAGGTGTCAGGTTCTTCGCGGGGAGTTGTAGTAAAAAAATCACATGGTAATCTCAATGTTCTTCCGTAGGTGATTTCTGCGGGTGAGCATTTCAGATCTTTGCGAACGGTGGACCTAAGACCAAGAAGTATTAGTGGGAGGTTTTCCAACCAGTCCGGGTTACTATAAGCCATAAGAGATGCTTTTAGTGTTCTGTGCCATCTTTCTATTATACCATTTGCCTGTGGATGGTAGGCAGTGGTTCGTGTATGCTTGATTCCGAATTTCCGCCGACCAAGTCAATGTGGATGTTTCGGAATCGATCTTCGGGAAGTGGATATGTTGCTGGATGTGCAGTTGTGTGTCGTGATATTTTGGCTTTTTGACAAGGGACACAATGTTTGACGAAGGTTTTGATACCCTTTGTCATCTTGGGCCAGACGAATCTCTGACGTACGCTATTAGCGGTACCAGCGGTGCCTGGGTGACATATGTTGTGCACGCTACTTATTACTTGTTCTCTCATACTTTGAGGAACGAAAGGTCTCACACGACCTGTAGAGATGTCACACCATAATAGTTCATTCGTGTTGGGAATTATCATTTTTTTTAAGACAAGGGAGGAATCCTCAATTGCCTTAATTAGATCGTCATCGTGACTCTGCTCTAATCCCATATGTCTGTAATCGATAGCAGGAGGGCTGTTTATCTCTTCTATACGAGACAGCGTGTCTCCTACCGTGTTTAGATGACCGGAAATGTGTTTAACGTCAGTGGTGAATTGGGCAATGAAATCAAGTTGTCTCTCTTGTCGCAGGGAACTTGAGGCGCGTTTCTTGCTGAACGCAAATGTTATAGGTTTATGATCAGTGTAGATTGTGAAGTTCCCACCTTCTATGTCATTCCTAAAGTATTTTATTGCTTCGTAAACTGCTGTCAGTTCTCGGTCGGATGTACTGTATTTACGTTGGGCGGAAGTGAATTTACGAGAAAAAAATCCTAAGGGTTGCCATTCGTTGTTATTAAGTTGTTGTAGGGATGCGCCAATCGCAAGGTCAGAGGCGTCCACCATTATGACGATTTTCGCCTTGGGGTCGTGATGCGCTAGCAGGGTAGCGTTGGCCAGCTGGGTTTTGCATTCTTCGAACGCAGCCGTCAGTTCCGGAGTCCAAGTGAGAATTCTCTTGTCGTTCTTCTTGTATCCTGACGTGAAGTCGAAGAGTTTGGCTTGTGTGTTGATAGAGTTCTTCAAGAATCTTCTATAATAATTCAGCATCCCGAGGAAACGACGCAAACCTTTGGCTGTCTTGGGTAGAGGAAAATCTACGATGGTTTTCACTTTCTCTTTGACGGGAGTAATACCGTCCGGCGATATTGTGTGTCTCAAGAAATCAACAATGGGCAAACCGAATTTACATTTATTTAAATTAATTACTAATCCGTTGTCGGAAAGGCGTTGGAAAAGGGCATCTAGGTGTTTCCTGTGCTCCTCTTCATTTTTGGAGGCTATGAGGATGTCGTCCAGGTAGGTGAAACAGTATTCTAAGTCACGCGTGACAGCGTGCATGAATCTCTGGAAACTTTGTGCTGCGTTTGACAGTCCGAACTGCATCGCTGTAAATTCGTATAATCCGAATGGAGTGATGATTGCAGTTTTAGGGATGTCGGCTTCTTCCACCGGGATCTGGTGATAAGCTCTCTTTAGATCTATTGTTGAAAATATTTTCGCTGTGTTCAATTTGTGTGAAAAATCATGAAGTTGAGCGATTGGGTACTTGTCGGGGATTGTGCTTGCATTCAAGCGCCTGTAGTCCCCGCACGGACGCCACTCTCCATTGGGTTTTTTAACCATGTGCAATGGGTTCGCCCAACTACTCTTGGACGGGCGGCAGATTCCGTGCTCCATGAGGTACCTGAACTCTTTTTTGGCAGCTTCTAGGAGATGTGGTGCCAGCTTGCGAGCTCGTTCTGTTACGGAAGGTCCCCGTGTTTCAATTACATGTGTGACGTTATGTTTTCGAACGTTTTGGATTTGCATGTCGGGACGAGTTAATGACGGGTATTTATTTAATATATCCCGGTACTTCTGGCTTGTAGATATCGTCGAGATACCGGATGAGGGTCCTTGAGATTTTACTCCTTGAATCTGTCCCGTAGACTGGTCCGTCAAGGTAGCATTTTTTAAGTTGACACTCAGGTTGTAGTGATGCAGTAAATCCGCTCCGATAATTGCTCTTGAGACGTCGGCGACGATGAATGTCCACTTTATTTCACGTCGTAGGCCGAGTTGCAGATCAATAGTCCGGGAACCGTAGGTTTTTATGGGAGATCCGTTGACGCCGTACAGTGGGATTCGGTATGTATCTGTAGTGATGGTGTTTTTAGCCATTCGGTGTGTCCTCGGTAGCACCAAAATATCGGCTCCTGTGTCGATTAAAAATTTTTGTCGTGACACGAGCTCATAAACGAAGAGGCGGTAGGAATTCTGAGAACGGTCGCATGCCTCTACTGCGCGTTCCCTTTGACGTTTCCCGACTTGTTGCTCTTGAAAGTACATGGTTGAATGCAATTGAATGATTTTTCCCCGAATTTTTTATGGTATCTGCAGTAGTTGTTTGTTTTGTGAAGTTCATTGTTATTGTCCGTTCGATCGTTCGACCGGGATCGATGGTGGCGTTCGGCATTTGAGTACGATGTCGATGGATGACGCCATTCTCTGCGGGGGCTAGGATTACGCCGATTATAAAAATGATGTGCGGGGCTATGACTGTCTCTGCGACTTGACTTTAGTTGTTTGACTTCTAGAGATAGTGCAGAAATTTGTTCACGTAGGCTCTGAAGAACGGAAGTGATGTCGGGATCTTCTCTGTAATTGTTATCTCTACGTTGATTTTTGTTTATCGCTCTGCACTCGGTCGTCTGGTAGACTTCCAGGATTTTATCGGCTGCTGACGCAAGTTGTAGTAGATTGTCATCTGGCAGTGCGGTCAATATAGCTTGTACATTTTGGGGAAGTCTTTGTAGCCATAACGTACGTATGATTGCGCTTTCAGCCAACCCGGGACCGGCGAGTTCGTGCATCAATCGAAGTAGTCCGGATGGTTTTCTGTCGTCCAACTGTAATCCGGTTAGTAGTCGGGTGAGACGCTTTTCTTCGGAATCTTGCAACCTCGTGATGAGTGCAGTTTTTAGGGTAGAGTACTTGTCCGTTGCTGGTGGCTTGATGACGACATCGCTGACGGTCCTGAGGGTTTCGATGTCCAGGGAGGCGACAATAATGTTGTACTTCGTGGTGTCATCTTTGATTCTTGAGTTGGAGAACTGGCTTTCTGCCTGGGTAATCCAGAGCTGTATGTTGTCACACCAGACGGGGGGTAGTTTAACTGATATGGAGTTTATGACTGGGTCCATTTTTGTGTTATTGGCGCTGGTTCCTGATGCTGTTTCTTCAAGCGGCATATTGTCGTTGTAATATGGCAAGTGATGGGCAATGGCAAAAGCAGTAGTAGTACTGATAGACCGTGTAGGTATGCAGATAAAATTATCAAAATTGTGCATAAAACAAAATAACAATAAATCTAATCCAGGTCTGAAAAGTTAAATTGATGGTATCCAAAATAAATCTTTACAAATCCCTTATCTTTGCATTGAAATGTTAGTAAAAATGTATTGTAATATTGTTAATGCTTTGTTGCAGTGTATGTTAGAAATTTATACCGTGTAACAATATTTGCATATTCTTGCTGGGTTGCTAAATTTCGTTGAAATGTTCGGATTAGCAATTATTAAAAAATATCACTGTGAGAAGTTGAATTTGCGTTACTTGCTTTACTCCGATCTGCGGCGGATGCTGTGGGGTCGGGTGTAGGACATCAAGGTATATGGCATCTGGGTACCTGGGTCTGTCTGCAAAATCGCGTCTGTTGGTTAGGATACTCTGCCTTAGCTGCTGGGCTTCTTGTTTATCTGAAATTGATATTTACCGGCAATATACTATCCACATAAACAAGTAATGAGTTGCGGGGAAAGCATTATTAAGAAAGTAGTAGCGGGAGGTAGGTATTTTCGTACGATACTGAATTTGGTGGACAATAATGTTCTTTACTGATTTATCTTCATATGATTCTAATGTACATACTGGACCTACTGAATTTAAGTTAAAAAAAATCGAAATGTTACTCACAAGATTTTGGGTGTCCAGGATTCCGCATTCCAGTAGTCAATCCTCCGTATCGGCAGTGTTCATCATCATCATTAGACATTCTCAGGGTCACCAATGTTGGAAGTGTTTGTTAGTTAGTGTAGGAGTGGATGGAGAGTGTTTGGTGTGGTGATCCTCTCCACGTCAGGCAGGATTGCCTTCATACCTTACCAATACCAAGGTTTAAAATGCTCCTTGAGATCACGGTACTTCCAAGCCGTGATCCTGTGTTCAGGCTTATAATAATGATGATGTTTAATTGAAAACACTTATTTGTCCGCGATATTAACTTTTATTTTAAAATATTATTTACAACAAATATGCGTTCGCGTACGAACGGGTAGAGAGGTAAATTGCCGTGCAACCGGATTGATCGAGTACTAGAAGCGGAATAATAATATAATTGCCTTTCGGAGCAATCGGTTAGATTTAGTGCGGGTCATCTGGGATACCATACGCGTGAAAAAGTGTTGTGAATAAGTACTGCCATAATACCTTAAGGGGGTTTCTCACCATCTTTTCAACAAGCTCCAAGTAGCACTACCAATAGGATAAACTATTTTTTCGCTTTCACCATCCCTTAAGTACGCTTATGTGGGTAGATAAAGTTTGCCTTGACTAATGGGTACTCTGACCAGCCAGTAACGTTTACTGGGCACATTAAAGCAAAGTTTTATACCTTATTAGTTAAGTTTTCAACCATCGATTCAATATTATCTGACAGCTCCTGTCAAAACGTATTTAGCATCGTTTGATTTTACTTACGAAAATTGTCGTTTTTGTAATCCATGACCAGATTAAAGACAAAAACTCTCAAAGGACCACCTGGTATGTTATTTTAAATATAAATATTGAAGAATAATACAGAATTGTAGTATTTAAATCATATTTTAACAAAAATAACAAGTGTATTGGGTTTTATGTCATTGTATAAATAATACCAAAATAGATGTACCATAATAATTTCATAGTTATCAGGAATAATGCTGTACCTGATGTCTGCTTGCAGATTTATAAAGGGATGGTCGGAGGATATTGAATATCACTGTCCAATATAATATATTTGCTTCCCTCAGGACTTGGCTCTTTTAAAAGGTTTTTATAATTTGTCCCGGTCCCCTAGGGTCGTTGAGACTATGGACTCATGTTGCAATGTGACCAAGTAAGTACCTCTGAATATCATACTACTATAATGGATAGTTGTTATAATGAATAATTGTACTATTAATGAGTTTATAGGGACAAGGAAGGTATATAATTTATACCTACAGTTTTCATGTCCATATTCAAACAGTATTCGATTTCCCTAACTGAAAAAATCAAGTACTGAAATGACTCTCTTCTTTCAGACGGAGAAAAAACCTTCTTCTGTCTTCTTCGGGTGGACGTGCAAGTGAGCCTGTGTAAACCCTCGTAGAGTATTATATTATTATGTACCTGGACTTTAATGCGAAAAACACATATTTAGCTTTATGGAACCTATAATAAAACTACAGAATATTTCGGTATTTCTTTACAATATATTTATTTAATAACATGCGAGAGAAAAACATTTCTCTTTGTAAGTACATACCTACTACGGTAGATTATATTTTGATTTTATAAATAAATGAAAACATTATACATGATAATTGTGCAATTTACAAAATCATTTTGCATCAAACAAGTAAGTTATTACAAAAATTGAATATGAATTAAGAAGAAAAATCGGCAAATAGTCAGAAAGAGTAAGAATACGCTTACATCAGCCTTGCATGCTTTGCGAATCTCCATGTTTCCCACACGATCATACATAGTTTTACCACATATTCGCCTCAATGGTACATACACGTAAATGAATATTATTTATAATTCCCCTGCAAGGGCATTTAGTAGATGTTCAACTACAGTAAACATTACAAAAATGACAGTGCTCCAGAGGTTAAATATAAAAAAAAAACATAATATGCTTCGCGTTGAACATCTTACTTAAATGAATATTCCGGATTATAAAGTAAACCATGCATTCTGTTTTGTATTGTCATTATGTTAGTAGAAGCTCTGGGGGCTCTGGAGGGCTGATGTCTATCCAAATAGTCTTTCCACAACTCCTAGCCATGTACTCCTCATTTGCAGTCAATTTACCTGAAAGAAATAATAACACAAAATGAAACATTCATGAAATACTGATGGTATTGACACACATATGCTAATAAATTAGCACGCTCATTACCCCTTTCAACTGCCGATCAATGAGCATGCTCATTTGGGCAGGACAGCGTTACTAGGTAGCATTTGCTCAGTAGTAATAGAGAATGCGACTAATGGGCGTGTGTTTCTGTAGCTTATTAGATGTATACATACATTTATTTCAGTGCACTAATTCTGCGACTAAGAACTACCACATTTATGAATTTCTCATTGCCCAGAATACTAGAATGGAGGGAAATAATAATGTCGAGTCTTCAATTTATGCTGGGGTGTTCCGACGCTTTGTAGGGAACCCGCTTGCACAACATGGGTTGCGTACAATCCTAAGTTTATGTTTAGACTTACGGAATATAATGCTTCTTTGTGTGAAAGCACTATGAAACCATGCATGGTTTTAATTCAATGGAAAGCCTGAATTGAACACTACCTAAACAAATACAAAATATTGTTACTGAAGTAGTTCGTTGTACATAATATTGTATATTTTTTACTATTCCTGTGTAAAAGTCCCTAAAAAGGGCGTTAATGAATAATAGGAAATGTATAGGTTGCATTAGGCATCTAGATAGCATTAATTCATTTGAGAAAGAAAGAGTAAAACATTTTTGACATTTTTCAAACTTGATTATAATATCTAATACCTGACGCACAAGAATTGAATTTATCTGCAACATTCCAGGCCTCTTTCTTGCTGGTTTGTTCTCGAATAGCTTGTCAATAAATATGTACACCAGAATTTCGCAATCTTCTTTGCCAAAATTCGCGCACCGATTTCGCTTATTCATCCTGAAAAACAAGACAAATCTATAAATTCAACTAAAACCTTTAGTAAAAATCACTCAATAATAAAAAAAGCCTGTTAAACTTACCTTATAATTTCGTAAACAACAAAAAGAACGCTGTCATAAATATACTAACCCCAACGCTGTCAAATACAAATACTCGTTTTGACATTTGTGATTCCATAGAAACGACAGAATTTTAGATGGGCGAACGACAGGCGTGGCTCTAGATCGCAATAGCTACTTGACACCGTTTTTTGTGTGGTGATATGCTGGCGGATACTGACTGGTTTACAGGCAGGATTCTCCTGCCTATAAATTTATGTGACCCGTGGCTACAGGTCACATTTTGAGAGATAGGTGAGAAACCCCCTAAGTATTGTTTTTTACATAATCTGTGATTTTAGTACCGTTTTCACATAAAAACATCACATGAGTCATTTCTACATTTTTTTTATGTTTGCATTCTAAATTTTAAAATCTACAAATGTTAATATTTATTTGTAATATAAAAATTTGAAAGCTTATTTCGTAACCTTTCAAAACAGTTTTTAGTATTCGGCTACGTTCGGAAATGTATCATTTATTGAGCTTTAATTGTGAAGCGGAAATAACACAAAGTTTTTGTAAATCTGACATTTCGTTTAAGACGTAAAAAGTGCATATTCGCGATAGATCGGAGTGGTTAAATGATTAAATTGTGAAAACTCAAATCAATCAATCAATTTGAATTGTTTTTGCTTTATATGCCCACTGTTTGTTCTTTCTAGGTACAATATTAAACTTTATTACCTAAGCACAGGCTGCGCCTTAGTGGGTTCTCATTACTCTTATGATTTTCATAATATTGTATTTATCAAATGTAAAAATTGACAAAATTAAAGGAAAACAAAAAATCAAATAAAATTTATCTGCGCACGCTAGGATTTGAACCCGCGATGGCTAGACGAGAGCCTTGCCCCTTACCATGGAAGCCGTCAGTTGCGACTATTCAGAGTTGTGTATTAAAAATTATAATATTAAGCCGAATTTACATTAAGCAAATAGTTACGCATAAGTTGTTTCACAACATTAGTTGTACTGTGTATAGTTTCATGCATTAGTTATATGCCACAAGTGATATGCAACTAATTGCATAGTGCAAAAAAGTGATGCAAGTAGTGTCGCGAAATCATTTCAGCTGACCGGACATGTGTGTTCCTTGTAATTGTGTGAGAATTTCGTACTACAACAGTGCATTATATGTATAAAAAAAGCTTTTAATTGAAATAAAAAAAAATTACTTAATCACAATTTAATTATTTAATTTTTTTAAACCGACCGGTTCCGCTTAATACAAGCATCTTCAGGGTATAAAATTAAACTGATCCAAAAAAAAAGTTTTTATGTGGATGGTGCTGTGATATTGAAGGTTGCACAAAATTAAATTTGCCCAATTTACACCAACTTTTTGGTGGCATGCAATTATTTGGAACACACAGGCAACTATGATATGCACATAACATAGCATATTGCCATTTGCTACGCTACCTTCGGTAGCAGGGTTTGATGAGCAGGGCTATTGATGAGTTTAATGTTAAAACACCGCTTGTTAAGTGGGTGTAAGATTATAGTTAGGTACATATATTAATGTGTATAATGGCCATCACTGTGGTCAGCTTTGTCTCCTTAGGAGACTCGGACGCCAAACATTCGCCTGGACCGGCAAATGTATGCTGACTCAGCGGGTAGGCATGGGTTCTCATCATCAGGGATGGGCATGAGGTGCTTATTCACAAGTAATCACAATCAATGAAAGGCAAGATCTTCTGATAACACAATTAAAATCTATTTCATTATAGGTAAGGTGTTACAAAAACAGGTGAAAACTTACCCCCGTCATTGACCGTATAACTAAACCTTATCTACTGTGTTTCTACCGATGGATGGGGACGCCTTCCTCCAGGGTTCCGCGACTGCTTCAGAGCGGCATCCAGCCTGCCAGCCCGTCTCTCGTACCGTTTACAGGCCAGAAATCTACCGGGACCTCGTGGATTACCTCCGGTATCCTTCCATCCGTGTGTTAGCGTGACTTCCACGGCGTGCGCGGCATAGTGGGTAAAATGCGATCTCGCCCCCAAATACGGATCTCATCCGATATAAAAGTAATTAATACTCGATCCCGACAGTCAACAGGTTCAAAGCGAGCGAGGATTACCATCCGACGCATCGATTCTACAAACGGAATCTCGATTCTCCGGAATACGCCGACACACTATTTACGTTCGCGGATCCGGTCTTGTTTCACGCACCATGCGTATTTAATCGCGATTTGCACACGAACTTATTATTCATACTCATCCAGGATTGGATGCCTTGATTAATTTAAAAGAGCATTTGCTCCGCTCGACTTTTAAAAATCACTTATATTTAAACTTGGCACTGTGACGTTCCCACAGGGTCCGTGCCATAAATATACCAATCCCGTCCGTGCCCTATCAGGCCCCGCGGGGAAGCAGTGTTCCCGAACTCAAAATTTCAAAATCGGGAGAACTTTCACCTAAAAATCGGGAGAAATCGGGAGAAAACGGGAGAATTTTGAAGAAATCGGGAGATTACTAGAACTATTATAATAAAATTCTTCCCTTATCAATATTCCGAATTCCTTTTATTATTCCGAAGCAGAATCTTAACAACAAATCAAAATAACCCATAAGCAGCGCCATCAATACGATTATTGTAGACGTTGCCCGTGGAATAACGCAATTTTCCCTAACGATCAACGGGGACTTACTTTACGTTTGGAAACTCAGCACAAATTTTTGTGAAACTTCGACCTTGGGGGCCGTTCAAGTATTAGGTACGTAATGCAATTTAGGGGGGGGGGGTCTTGTTTAACGTTACTGTGCGTTATCGGTGCGGGAGGAGGATTCGAAAAACGCTTTACGTAACATGTTTTTTTATTTAAATAAAAACTATGGAATGCCCAAGTTGGCAAGCCTTTTCGTTTGTGTTTTACAGGGAATCCGTAAATGAAGATTTGCAGTCAGGACATGAAAAAGGTTTCTCTCCACTGTGATTCAGCGAGTGCTTTCTCAGACGTCCCTTTTGAGAACATGAATAGTTGCAGTCGGGACACGAAAAAGGTTTTTGTCCACTATGGGTTAATATGTGATATTTTAGATATTTCTTGCGATAACACGAATAGTGTCAATCGGGACACGAAAAAGATTTTTCTCCACTATGGGAAAACTTGCGATTTTTTAGATTTATCTTCGTAGTACATGCATAGTTTCACTCAGAACATGAAAATGGCTTTTCTCCACTATGAATCGCGCTGTGGATTTTAATAACTGCAAAAAAACTTCCTTTCGTGATCTTAAATAACTGCATTCGGGACAAGAAAATGGTTTTTGTCCGCTGTGGATAAACATTTTTGGTGCCTCTTTGTAAAAAAATAATATAATAATACATAAATTGTCGCAGTAGAAACATGTAAAAGGTTTTATGTCACTGTGAATCGGCAAATGAATTCTAAAAAGTTCTTTTGTACAACATGAATAATTGCAGTCGGGACATGAAAAAAAAAAAAGTGAATTTTTAGATACCGTTTTAAAGCGCATGAATAGTCGCAGTCGGGACATGAAAAGCTTTTTCTCCATTGTGGGTAAACATGTGATTTTTAGATTTCTCTACGTAGTACAAGAATAGTTGCAGCCGGAACAAGAAAAAGGTTTTTCTCTTCCGTGAATTATTCTGTGGATTTTTAAATCTTCCTTTTGAGAACTTGTATAACTTCATTTGGGACAAGAAAATGGTTTTTGTCCACTGTGGGTAAATATGTAATTTTTTGGTGCCTCTTTGTAGAACATGAATAATCGCAAGTTGAAACATGTAAACGGTTTTATGTCACTGTGAGTCAGCAAATGATTTTTAAGAAGTTCCTTTGTACAAAATGAATAATTGCAGTCGGGACATGAAAAATCGGGAGATTTTGATGCCATTCCGGTAGATCGGGAGATGAAGTGAAAAATCGGGAGATCTCCCGAAAAATCGGGAGCTTCGGTAACACTGCGGGGAAGTGTAGAGCCAGGCAGTGTTCCCGAACCCAAAATTTCAAAATCGGGAGAATTTTCGCCTAAAAATCGGGAGAAATCGGGAGAAAACGGGAGAATTTTGAAGAAATCGGGAGATGACTAGAATTATTATAATAAAATTCCTCCCATTGTCAAAATTCCGAATCCCTTTTATTATTCCGAAGCAGAACCTTAACAACAAATGAAAAAACACATAAGCAGCGCCATCAATACGATTATTGTAGATGTTGCCTGTGGAATAACGCAATTTTCCCTAACGTTCGACAGGGACTTACTCTACGTTTGGAAACTCAGCACAATTTTTTGTGAAACTTCGACCTTGGAGGCCGTTCAAGTATTAGGTACGTAACGCAATTTAAGGGGGGTCTTGTTTAACGTTACTGTGCGTTATCGGTGCGGCTGGAGGGAGAGTCGAAAAACGCGTTACGTAACATGTTTTTTATTCAATTAAAAAGAAAACTAGGGAATGCCCGAGTTGGCAAGCCTTTTCGTTTAAGTTTTACAGGGAATCCCTCGACTGCATTGTACGTCATTTTTATTTTATTTTTGTTGTCAGTTTTCGTTGGTGTTTTAAACATGAAATACGCATAAACACAAATTTCTGTAGTCAGTGTTGTTAAAGAGAGTTACTATTATGTCCTCAAAAGCGAAAGATTTACATCATCAACTGTTCTTGGCCTATAAAGGCTCTCGTGACAAGGGAAGATCATGAAGAGTTGCAGTCAGGACATGAAAAAGGTTTCTCTCCACTGTGAATCAGCGAGTCCTTTCTTAGACGTCCCTTTTGAGAACATGAATAGTTGCAGTCGGGACACGAAAAAGGTTTTTGTCCACTATGGGTTAATATGTGATATTTTAGATGTTCCTTGCAATGACATGAATAGTGTCAATCGGGAAATGAAAAAGATTTTTCTCCACTATGGGAAAACTTGCGATTGTTTAGATTTATCTTCGTAGTACATGCATAGTTTCACTCAGAACATGAAAATGGCTTTTCTCTACTATGAATCGCGCTGTGGATTTTAATAACTGCAAAAAACTTCCTTTCGCGATCTTTAATAACTTCATTCGGGACAAGAAAATGGTTTTTGTCCGCTGTGGATAAACATGTGATTTATTTTTTTGTGACTGTGAGTCGGCAAATGATTTCCAAGAAGTTCTTTTGTACAACATGAATAATTGCAGTCGGGACATGAAAAAGGTTTTTATCCACTGTGGGTAAACATGTGAATTTTTAGATACAGTTTTGTAGCGCATGAATAGTCGCAGTCGGGACATGAAAAGGTTTTTCTCCATTGTGGGTAAACATGAGATTTTTAGATTTCTATACGTAGTACAAGAATAGTTGCAGCCGGAACTTGAATAAGGTTTCTCTACACGAGTCAGCAAGTGACTTCTTAGATATCCCTTTTGATAACACGAATAGTTGCAGTCAGGATATGAAAAAGGTTTTTCTCTTCCGTGAATTTTTAAATCTTTCTTTTGAGAACTTGTATAAATGCATTCGGGACAAGAAAATGGTTTTTGTCCACTGTCGGTAAGTATATAATTTTTTGATGCCTCTTTGTAGAACATGAATAGTCGCAGTAGAAACATGTTAACAGTTTTATGTCACTATGAGTCAGCAAATGATTTTTAAGAAGTTCCTTTATACAACATGAATAATTGCAGTCGGTACATGAAAAAGGTTTTTCATGTTTTGTTAGTTAGCAAATGCCGTTTTAGTTATTTTTTCGAGGAGAAGAATAGTTGCAATCAGGAAAACAAAAGAGTTACAGCGCCTTGTTAGTGCATCTTTTCCAGAGGCAATGTTGATGTCCTTGTTGCAACTTTTTTGCTAGGAGCAGGCCAACCTGCATAATCGGACTAAATTTCCCACTCTTTTTTATAATATTGGGAATATTACTTTTTTAGCAATACTTCCACTCGTACCTGCGCCTGCATCAGGGTCTGAAATGGTCATAATTAAAAAATATATATTAAGTTCATAGAACAAAGTACTGAAAAACCTTCTGATTCGAAAAGGCGTTAGGTAATAAATTATAAATTCCACCTCATAATTCATAAATGATCGGTTTGCATGGGTCTATAATGGAGATATGCTTAGATTGCGGTTTTTTGTAATTATTCTGGTCAATACCCGAATCTTAAGAATTTTTTTTAACCACACTCAATTAGTTGCCTGTCAAATAATCAAAAAAATCGGGGAGAAACGAATTCGCTCAGAACTTCGAAAAATCGGGAGATTTTGATGCCATTCCGGTAGATCGGGAGATGAAGTGAAAAATCGGGAGATCTCCCGAAAAATCGGGAGCTTCGGTAACACTGGAGCCAGGCTAGAATCAAACACTTCCTGCCTATTTGCACCAATATATGGCTGTCAAAAAAACCATAGACAATATAAATATTAGTAATCAGTACCTGATTACAATTGTTATGACTTACTTTGTTAAATATTTTCATAACAATTAGTTGCATCATGTATATCCGACTTTGAAATATGAAATTTTGTGTCCGTGGCACTTGAAAAACTGATCTAAGGTCAAGGTGTCGATTTTCACTATCGAAAATCGTAAAGTGCCAATATTTCGATAACCAACGACTGTTATTTATTAAAATCATATTGTGATATTCCGTTCCGTCCTTCGACCAAGTATACGTCAATGGTTCCGTCATAAGTCCAGCCCTCCAAAGGATATCTTTGAGTTTTGGTCCCTTTACATGTGAAAAAAAATCTTTGTTTTATACAGTTTTATTATATAGTTTTTTATAACTGCTTTCTGAGAAACACTACACTGCAATCATTTTGTTCATCGGACATTCCACAGATAAGATTGTGTTATTTATTTAATCATACGATACAACACATTTGATCAAACTTAATCCCTGATACTATTCTCGAGGGCTTTACTTTTATTAAAATGCATAATAATAAAATAAAAATTAGAGTGTGCAATTCACACGCGGTAGAAATAAAACCTTCAGAAAACTAAAGTAGGTAAGAATCTGGAGGCTACGAAGCACCACACAAAGAGGAGACCGATAGGATACAAAGCACTGCACAGACGTGGAGACCGATTATACCATAAGTTCTCAACCTGATTTATTTAAATCTAGAGCCCCCATTTTTTTTTTTTTACTTATGGAGGGCTCAACTGTCATGGAATCAATAACTCCATTCAAAATATATTAAATTATTTGTTATACCTTTTTGTTTGGCAAGAAAAAAAACAATTCATTTGTATTTTAAGTACCGGGTTGCTAATAATGTGATAAGCGTGTTTTTTGTCTGTTTTAGACCTATTTTTTTTACCTGCCCACGCCCTCACTGTGCCATCTCTAATTTTCTCTGTGACTTCTTCCGCTACCCTGGCAGACTCAAACTCCCAAGAGGGGGCGTTATCGCCCACATTGAGAATCTATGGATTATACTAAGTCATCCTCTCGCAGATTAGATCCTATAGATGTTTTCGATTAGTGTTTAGTCGCCGTTTTTTGTTTCATCGAGTTTCAAATCCCTACGGTGCTAAAGAAGTTTTCACCTCAAAATTTTTTATAAAATTAACATAAAAACTACTCCAACACCATAGACATACAAATAGCTAATCGAGAACTTATAGATGAGGGGTAAAAACCAACTATGGCGGAACGAAGAGAGGAAAGAGACTTGTGATTCGCCAATAAATCAATCTAACAGTATATAGGCACCTCGCACTATGATATCACCATTTAGTTCTTTAAAGTAAAATCTGCTTTTGAATAAATAGACCTTTTTATATCGGAGCGCGAATTGCATGCCACGTCGTGAACAGATGTGTTAAGTCCAAATTTGCAAAGTAAGGTTCTGAGTATTTTCATAGTCGAATATTTTGTTGCCGTAGACACTTTTACAAATGTTTCATGATTTCCTTACCCCACTAAACAGCGGCTTTGTGTTTTGCGTCGCCATGTATCTCGATGTCATAGTATGTGTTCCATAGCATACAACGTCCGTGCGTAAAATGTACGATAAGAGCTTGAATGGTCCGGACAAGAATGATGACGTCACATTTTTTAGGTTACCGCGAGGCTCTCGCGAGCCCAGCCGGTTCCGAAAAATGGTTCAAATGGGAGGGGAAAAAAAACACGCCTTTTATCACGTAAGGGCATGTCCATATATTTTGTACGTCCGTGGCCAACACTTAAAAGTGCTCACACACCAAAGCTAATTTCATATCTAAAACGACCCTTACACAATGTTACGAAATCCTTTATGTAACATATTGTTTTGTTATTCCAGGTAGCATTAATATGGAGACAGTTCCAATCAAGGCAGAACCAGGACCCAGAGAAGAAGATGGAGAGGTAATTTCTTATACAGAAATAGACATTGACCTGCCGGATGTTAAAAAGGAATGCTTAGAGTACTCTGAAAGTATTTCCCAGACTACGGGTAAAACCATTTTGTGTTCGTTTAAATTTATTTTAATTTTATATTTTCATTGTAGATACCTACATACTTATCGAGCTTTATCCGCCATCTTTTTCAGACAAAATAATGGACATGAAGGCGCAACCTGGAGAAAAACTTTTTTCGTGTTTTAATTGCGGCAAAACATTTTCTCGAAAGGGAGATTTAAAACGACACATATTTACCCATACTAGAGAAAAACCCTTTTCATGTTCCTCCTGCAGCTATACATGTTCTCAAAAGGGATCTTTAAAAAGTCACATGGTTACCCATACCGGGGCAAAACCTTATGCTTGTGCCTACTGCAGCTATTCATGTTCTCGAAAGGGTATTTTAAAACTTCACAAGTTGACCCATACTGGAGAAAAACCATTTTCATGTTCCAACTGCAGTTATTCATGTTTCCAAAAGGAATATTTAAAACGTCACATGCTTTCCCACACTTTAGAAAAACCTTTTTCATGTTCCAGCTGTAGCTGTTCATTTTCCCAAAAGGGAAATTTAAAACAACACATGGTTACCCATACCACGGCAAAACCTTATGCTTGTTCCTACTGCAGTTATTCATGTTTTCGAAAGGGATCTTTAAAAAGTCACATGGTTACACATACCGGGGCAAAACCTTATGCTTGTTCCTTCTGCAGCTATACATTTTTCTCGAAAGGGATCTTTAAAACGTCACATAATTACCCATACCGGGGCAAAACCTTATGCTTGTTCCTTCTGCAGCTATACATGTTCTCGAAAGGGATCTTTAAATAGTCACATGGTTACCCATCCCGGGGCAAAACCTTATGTTTGTTCCTACTGCAGCTATTCATTTTCTCGAAAGGGTATTTTAAAACTTCACAGGTTGACCCATACCCAATCTGGAAAAAAACCATTTTCATGTTCTGTCTGTAACTTTTCATTTTCTCGAAAGGCAACTTTAGAACGTCACATGTTTACCCATGCTGTGGTAAAACCTTATATTTGTTCCTACTGCAGCTATTCATGTTCTCGAAAGGGTATTTTAAAACTTCACAAGTTGACCCATACCCATACTGGAGAAAAACCATTTTCATGTTCCAACTGCAGTTATTCATGTTTCCAAAAGGAATATTTAAAACGTCACATGCTTTCCCACACTTTAGAAAAACCTTTTTCATGTTCCAGCTGTAGCTGTTCATTTTCCCAAAAGAGAAATTTAAAACAACACATGGTTAACCATACCGGGGCAAAACCTTATGCTTGTTCCTACTGCAGTTATTCATGTTTTCGAAAGGGATCTTTAAAAAGTCACATGGTTACACATACCGGGGGAAAACCTTATGCTTGTTCCTTCTGCAGCTATACATGTTCTCGAAAGGGATCTTTAAAAATTCACATGGTTACCCATACCGGGGCAAAACCTTATGCTTGTTCCTACTGCAGCTATACATGTTCTCGAAAGGGATCTTTAAAAAGTCACATGGTTACCCATACCGGGGCAAAACCTTATGCTTGTTCCTACTGCAGCTATACATGTTCTCGAAAGGGATATTTAAAAAGTCACATGGTTACCCATACCGGGGCAAAACCTTATGCTTGTTCGTCCTGCAGCTATTCATGTTCTCGAAAGGGAGATTTAAATAGTCACATGGTTACCCATACCGGGGCAAAGCCTTATGTTTGTTCCTACTGCAGCTATTCATTTTCTCGAAAGGAAACTTTAAAACGTCACATGTTTACCCATACCGGGGCAAAACCTTAACTTAAACCTTAACAGGTTGACCCATACCCAATCTGGAGAAAAACCATTTTCATGTTCCAACTGCAGTTATTCATGTTTCCAAAAGGGATATTTAAAACGTCACATGCTTTCTCACACTTTAGAAAAACCTTTTCCATGTTCCAGCTGTAGCTGTTCATTTTCCCCAAAGGGATATTTAAAAAAGCACATGACAACCCATTCCCGGGAAAAATGTTATGCTTGTTCCTACTGCAGCTATACATGTTTTCGAAAGGGAAATTAAAAAGTCACATGGTTACCCATACCGGTGCAAAACCTTATGCTTGTTCTTACTGCAGCTATTCAAGTTCTCGAAAGGAAACTTTAAAACGTCACACGCTTATCCATACCGGGGCAAAACCTTAACTTCACAAGTTAACCCAAACTGAGTACCGGATTATCCCTTAGGCAGAGTAGGCAACTGCCTAGTGGCCCCGCATCGGCTAGGGGCCCCGCGCCCGGCGCCCCAAGTAAAAATAACTTGCATCAATAGTTCGATTCACAATAAGTGAGCAACTCCGGCACCCATTTTGGAAAAAGTCAGCTTTCAAGATGTTTTAAATATATATTTTTTTTATTACGAACATTTATAGTTGAATAACATTACATGCATTAAAGAAATCAAAAAATTATAATAATTAGGTTATTACCCAATAACTGTTCACATCACGCACAAATAATAAATAAAAAGTCAATAATCAAAACAAATATTTAAACATAGTTGTATTTTACTTTACTCTCCTTCGTATCAATGGGGATATGATTATATGTGCCGTGTGTGGTTTATATTGGCAATTGTTTTGTTTTTTTTTGCTTTTATTTCTAATGTTTAAAATATAAATGTTGAACATTTATGTTTTAAACATTAGAAATAAAAGTGTGTGTGCGTGCACTAACTATCTGCTTGCTCAAATTCTTTGTTTCTCTTCATACCAAGGTTGTCTGGAGGAGATCACTTTAGTGATAAGACCGCTCATTGTACTATTGTATTAGTTTCATTTTTTATTGAATGGGGGTGAAGGCATACCTTCGAAATGTAGTAAAAAAACAGATTAATTATGAATAAAATTACGTTGTTGTAGAAAAAAAAAAATAGAAGTTAGAAATTAATTTTACAAGTTTTTCTTTAGTTCATACGAACCTCGGAATCTGGGGGGCCTCCAAACGCCTTCCTTTGATCAAATCCTAAACAAGGCTTTTAAGGCACTAGGCCACTGTAAAAAAATGACATTTTTTTAAATTAATTTTCTGAAGATGCATTTGTTAATGATGCTCTCATCAAATGTTTTAAGGAAATTCGTAAAATTGACGGAGATACCTACAGCATTTTATATGAAACCATTTTAAACAGTTTGTATGTTGAATTAACGTTCAGCAAAACTTTGAACGCGTTTTTCTCGAAATTGCTTTTTCAACACGGTTGACAACATATTAGAAAAACTATACATCCGATTTGCATGCACTAAGTCTTAAACTGTTAGTAAATCCAGTCAGTATGGCACAACTTCGAGATATTTTTTTATAAAGGGCCCCCTTCTATTTTTTTTTATGAATAATGAAAATTTCCCATAAAAAATCGAAATTAAAATTCATTGGTCCGCCATTTTTCCTTATTTAAAAAAAAAATTCACCTACGTGTTGAAATAGACACTAGATTTTCAAACAGTTTAAGACTTGCAAATCGGATGTATAAAGGTTAAAAAATGTGTTAACAAAGTTTAGAGAAAAACACATTCAAAGTTTTGCTGAAGGATAATTCAACATACAAACTGGCCTGAAGAACCTACGGTTGTAGCGAAACCCGGTCGGCATATAGTATGTACATATAATAAAAGTGATGTTTAATAAGTTATTGTTTCACATAAAATGCTGTATCTCCGTCAATTTTTCGAATATCTTTAAAACATTTGGTGAGAGCATTTTTAACAAATGCATCTTTCAGAAAACGAAATAAAAAAATAAAATCACAAACATTTGTTTTACAGAGTCCGCCTTTAGTAAGAATCACCAGACAAAACCGGAAATATGTCGTTTTTAAATCAAATTTTAGACGTGTTGAATCTTTTTCACCACAAAATTATAAATTGACTTCGAAAGACTCTTTGTTTATCTAGTAAAGCTATATTTAAAATTTTGAGAAAATATGTTTTTTTTTAGTAAATTAAAGTTTTACAGTAGGGCATTTGAAGATTTGTTAAATTTTCAAACAAAATTTTGTATTATACAAAACAAATTTCAAATTATGTAATCATGGAGTAAAATAAATAAATAAATTATCTGGGAAAGATATGTTTAAGAATTTTAATTTTACTTTAAATAAAATCATTAAAAAAAGGGGCCCCGACATGTTAAAAAACTAGATAAAAACATTTTTGATGATCTGACTGTACCTATTCGTTTTCTGTAAAGGGAGTTTTAAAACACTTTTACCAATAATAATATTTTTTTCAATCGTTTTTTGCTATTTATTATAATCTATCAAAACTTAAGCCTTGTGAAGTGTCCATACTCCCACAACTATAAATATACCAAACCACTCACTAGATCGATAACTTCGGACTTTAGTACGTGAAAAATTTGGTCACTATTTCACCATCAAAATGCAATAATTTTCGACTTCTTTTTTTTTACTTATCATTTGTGACGTCACGCACCATAGACGAAGATAGAGTAAGCAACAACAGAACAATGCGCGACCATAGACAATATAATTTTCTTTCGGGGCCTACCCAATACCACCCAAATCATTAGCCTAAAATATTATTTTAAAAATAAAACTCGTAATTACATGACAAGAATTTTATTATAAACATGTAGAAAAAGGAAATACAAGAATATGTAATTAAAATATGATTATGCGTTCCTACAAAACTACTGAATTTAAAATATTTTCATCTTTTAACAGAAAAATTTAAAACTCAGAATTACATGTACATATCGCTGCATCCATTATATGAACAATGAGAGCTTTAGTACATTCCGAGATAATCGATAAAAACTGTTTAAAAAAATAACGAAACGGAAAACGAAAGTTCTATTTATGAGCAAAGTAGGAAAAATACATTTTATTCAGTAAAAGAAAATATTCTTTGCAAATATTATTTATTTCATATCAGAAAATCGCATTTTAATGCGATTTTGCTCACATGGTTCATATTCTGTGCACAGTTTTCGTCACATTGTTCATTTTCAATAGCAGCTGTCAAAATATTTCTTCAAGTCCTGTGTTTTTTTTTTTTACATGAGTCCCACACAGGAAAATAATTTCCCTCAGGGCCTTATGTCATCTTTGGGGATGCTGTGTGGAGTTTTTTTAAAAAGAGGATAGTTCTGGGAAGGAAGAGGGTTTAAGGGGTGGGTAGGAATCTGGGGTTCAGTGTGTCCTGGTCATCCGCCTTCAAGACCTAGACAAACCTCACCCCGTGAACCCGGGCGCCCCTACTAAATCAACAAACGTAGAGAACCACTTGGGGTGACCTATGGCAGAGGTGTTGGTTATCCAATAAAGGTTTCCGGGGCGGCGGTACCCATCCCCGTCTCCCAAATTTTGAGTTCGTTTAAAGGAGAGATTTAAAATAGGAGACTCTATTATTACAAAATATATTATGTGAATGTAGTGGTGTGCAGAGAATATGACATTTTGTATTATATTATTTTGTATAATATTTTGGAAAAGTATAAATTATATGAATGAATGAAACTTTTTATTTGAACATTCCCAAGTGTTAATGACACACATCTTTGGGTCATCACAACACCCATATTTACACAGAAGAAAATCCATCTCTAAAATATCTTAGAGCTCTGCTAATTAAAACCAGTAACCTCCTGACAAGTTCAATGAATGGGCCATTGCTGTCATTTTTCTGACATCTTTAAGAATAAATTTTTAAAAATCAATAATATTTATAGCATAAAATCATACTTCTGAGGGAGCGGGCAGCGATCGGCAGAGACGGGGGACGATGAAATGAAAGGCGTCAGTCGATGTATGAGTCAGTCTTTATTGCTGCTACGTAGCGATGGTAAGTTTGGAGTAAAGTAACAGTGTAGACAGGAGCGATGATGATGATGAGGCTCGTAGGGTGTTGCAGTGATGAAGGTCAGTGATGCAGTGGTGTAGCAGAACTCGTGTCTGCATGTCGCCAGCATGTAGTTGAGCACCGTGTTGGTGGAAATGACCTTGACGTCCAGGATGGATGCTCGACGCGGTGTCGCGGAGATGGCGGTGTCGCTCGTTGCGTCCTCGAAGGTTGATGAGGCACCGGCACAGGTCCGGCACGTCGCCGTGGACCTGGCGGTTACCGCACTGGAACGTTATCACTAATGCCGTCTATGTGTTGGTGATGTTACTGATACTAGAGACTGGAACTGACTGACTGACTAGCGCGGTGTCGCTGCGCTTTATATAGCCGACCGTGTGAGTACCCGGAACGCAAGTAATGTTGAGCGCCCGCGCAAAGTAGAGAAGACTCTGGAACATTCCGCGGCCGTAAGAATGTGACGGCTGTTAAGTCGAGGCCTTTCGATGCGCTTCCCGAAATGTTTAGCCGTGTGCGGCGTGAAACACTACAATTTAGGTAGTATGTACATTTCGAGAATGTGCTTGCTATATCAGTGGCGGCGCAAGGATTGTGGCAAAAGAGGGCGACCGTTCTGGTCGCCACACTTCAATGAAAGACAAAATAGTAAAATAAACACAAGATATTTTTTTATGTTGTTTAAAATTGGAACAAAATTACTTAAAAATGGATATATAATTCACAGTAACTACAAAGAAACTAAATTATTGATTGTGCTCCTACAATTTCTACACATACGTTTGGTTAGAGAATCATAAAATGGGTGATGGATGACCTTTGTCTATTACCAGTTGTAATAACTTTATTAGTCTATTAACTGTTTATTAACTGTCTATTAACTGTTGCAAATGCCTGAATTTGGATTCTGATAGTGCAAGGGGTTTAGTGAAAAGAGGCAATGATGGAACATAGCCAGTCTTGCGGCGTTGGAGCAATTCCAGCCCATCCTTCGACTGGTCTAACTTATAAAGGATATTCTCCGATGATAAGTATTTAAGAGCTCTTAAATCAGTGACAACAGGATCCCCTACTTTCTTTCCCGGTCACAAAGATATTAGTTTTGTGTTCAATGTTTCGTAATTTAAAAAAAAGTCGAAGTGGACATTTATTATATTGTATGCCTATTTGGGACAAGCCATTTGCATGCGAGATAAATAATCGCTTGAAGAATATATTAGCGGGTGGAAGTAATGCTCCAGCACCGAATGGACATTGTCGGCTTCCATCATAATATGGTTCTTCTCCAGAAAAAAAGTTCTATTGTGAAGGATGACATTCTTATACCGTGGGGGCATGTTCTCCTCATAGTTGATTATGCATCTTGAGAACTCATTAGCGGTCACACTTCCATCTGCTTCATGTCACGCATAAACACTATAAAGAGTGATATCTGCATTGTTCAGGACATACATATAAAGTGAAGTTGTGGAGTTGAAGTTTCTGTTTGTGATAACAGCAGACGCCGGTAGTTTGGGACTATGGACTTGAATACAAGTCCATTGCGACAACTAACAACTGGGTTCTTTGCAAAAATTACACTTTGTTCTTACAATAATTATACAAGAAACAACCTTATTTACATCTACAAAACCCAGAGTTGAAGATACTGAAATGGCTTCTTCAGCCCATGTTTGGTGGCTAGATCTGATTACCCGGGTACTTCCCCATCTTCCTCTTCCTCCTCACAACATACCCAAATTGGGGATGTCATAATCTCACTGGCTCCAGACGGGAGTAGTTGGGACTCTTCTGAGGTTTTCAGGTTATAAAAAAAATAGGTTATTAGGTTCTAAGTTTGGGTAAGTCCGGTTAGTGGCTGAGTTGGCATCGCGTTTGGGTCCCACCCAGGCGTCGCGTCGTTCGATTCCTCGGTTGGCTTCATCACGATCCAAGCAACATTTTCCACTTTCTGTGGTGGTAGCAGGAAATTTTCAAATATTAGGTTATTCGTAATCCGGAAATGTCTGTCTTTCTTTAAAAAAACAAAAAAATATATATTTCATGCATATTTTGACTGAAACGGAACTCACACAGTGATACGTACAAAAATACATAAAAAAAAATAAAAATGCATCAAAGGAATCGTTTTATATGGTAAATTTTGACTTTGAAAAAAAAAGGAATTTGTCCGCATCCTTTACCATCTATCCAAACGTAATTAGTTGTTACTTGCAGTAATTTAGTTGAAATGTAGTGTAATTTCCAAAATCTGTGCTTAATAAAAGTGTGGCGGCTAGTGAAGTATCAACTAATATTTTAAATGCATTATTTGCCAAGTAAAATTCTTACAATTTGAAATTAGGAGGAAACCAAATTTAAATTGAAACGAAATAATGTTTTTAAATGTTCTTAAATAATGATGGAAGTGTTAGTAATAGGCAATATTTAGGAAAAACATGTGTACGGAGTAAACAGTTGAGGCAAAATACTAGCAATACAATAAATAGCGACGCCTATAAAAGATTACAACTTTAATAAAAAATGGCCAGAGTTCGAAATTTCCCTAAATTTGTGCTAATTTCCCTTTTCAATATTTTTCTCCCCTACATCTAAGGAAATTTCCCTAGACGTACCAACCCTGGTGTAATCGTAGATGTAAAATATGAACCATGTGACCGTAGAGGCGGAAACAAGCGCACATTTAATATGAACCATGTAAAATAAGTTTACATTGTTCTTATTGAGATGCAAAATTTTGACTGTGTGCACATGATTCATTTTCTATCTCCTTAAATATTGGTTATTATTACACGGTTCATATTGTAGAAGGTGGAGAAATAAAAACTAGAAAAAACTGTATATTATTTAGTTCATTTTCGTCAAAAACGTCACATTGTTCATATTATGTATGCAGCGACGAAATATTACAGACGAAAATTATAAGTTGAATCTAAAAGAAAGTACAATACATTAATATTTGTTCGGTTGCAAAATTGCATCTATCTTCTTCCTTCCCATGTCCATAATCCATATTTTTATGTTTCTTTTGAAGTCAGTTATTTTTTTAGTTGTTTTTATTGTAAGAGGGAGTAAATTAAATAGTTTTACAGAGAAGTACTGCATATTTCTTTGTCCAAATGTCGTTTTAGTTGTAGGTTGGTAAAAGGTATGTTGTAGTGTAGATCTTGTGAATCGGCTCGAGTTTGTCTGTGTAAAGTTATACTGGTTTTTGAATGCGTACATTAGAATATCTTTTGTGTATAATTGTTTCAGTGACATTAAATTCAGAGCTTTAAAAACATAATTAAGTATAATTTTCAAAATTGCCCTTTGTGCAATGAGGACTGGTTTTATTGTGGAATCGCACGAACTTCCCCATCCGATTAGACCATAGTGTATATGCGATTGGGCTAATGCGCAATAGATTTTAATTGGCTGTTCTTTATCTAAAATGTTTCTTATTGTTTTGAAAAAATAGGGTAGTTTTTTTAATTTGTTTTTTTTACATACCACATTTACCACTTGGGAGTTCCAATTTAAGTTTTGTTCTATAATTATTCCAAGGTATTTTATTGTTTGTATTTCATTCAATTTTGGGCAGTTGCAAGGAATTTCTCGGTTCACGTTTATACAGTCTTTATGAATTTTTATGTTTAGGTTTGTATTGAGGTTATCTGTCTGTTTGTTATGTATTTTGAATTTAATATATTTAGTTTTTGTATCATTTAATGTTAGTGAATTTGAATTAAGCCATTGTTTTACCCGATTCATCCCCTTTTCAGCTTTTTCGAATACAGTCTCCAATGACTTTCCATGAAAGTGAAGGACTGTGTCATCTGCAAAACTAATTACTGAGCCGTGACAGTTTAGATCACATAAATCATTTATATATATCAGGAATAAAATCGGGCCTAAGACACTGCCTTGCGGGACTCCATATTGGAGTTGTATTGGTTGACTTGATTCATTTTGAATCCTGACTAACTGTGACCATTCTGACATGTAGCTTTTAATGAGGTTCAATTCACGTCCTGAGATTCCAATCTTTTTGAGTTTTTCTAGAAGATATGTGTGATCAATTGTATCGAAGGCTTTACTTAGATCCAAAAATATTCCGATACACCTATTTCCGTTATCGAGACTATTTTTAATACTTTTTACAATAGATGCGATGGCATCAGAGGTTCCTAAATTTTTTCTAAAACCGTATTGATTTTCAAATAGTATGAGGTTTGTTTCAAGATATTGAGTGAGCTGCTTCTTTATAACTTTTTCTACTATTTTTGAAAGATTATTCAATATTTTTATCGGTCTATAGTTATTTATATCCGCTTTATTGCCAGATTTAAAGATTGGTATAACAGAACCCATTTTAAGCGTTGCAGGAAAGATACCTTCCATGATACATCTGTTCACAAGGTAGAGGAGAGGTTGAATTATTTCATCTCTAGTTGATTTAATTATTCTCATAGAGATGCCATATGATCCTGAAGTGAGTGTTGGTTTCATTGAATCTATAATGCTTTTAATTTCATCTGCGGTAACTGTATTTTATTTAAGTGTGACATTATTAGTAAGTGTGTTGTTAATCTCATTTTCAGTATAAGGAGGTTTAATGATTCTTTAGCTAAATTAGAACCCACGTTTGAGAAATATTCATTCACAAATTGAACTATTTCCTTTGGATTTTCTTTCATATTTAATCTATTCATATTTAATCTATTTCATATTTAATCTGTAGACAGGGACACAATCTAGTTGAAGCGCCGATAAATTTCCACATAGGGGTATAATCTAACTGCAATGTGAATTAGTTTTTTTATCGAAGGAAGCAAATACTTTGTGGTGTGACATTATATATTAAATGAAAAAACACACTTTGTAAAACACCACTTTATTTTGATGATTAAATATTAAATAAAGTGATTATTACATAAAGTGGTGTTTTACAAAGTGTGTTTTTTCATTTAATATATGAATTAGTTTTATAACTGCAGCGCGGATTACTTTCCATACGGGGACACAATCTATATAATATTTGCTATTATACATTATATGTACAAATAAATGTGATAAATAAAGGTTAAAAAAAAAAAAATAATAATAAAACTCAGTGCGAATAAGTTTTCTTATAACTGCAGCACAGATTACTTTCCGTATATGGATGCAATCTGACTGCAGTGCTGATAAGTTTCCATATAGAAACACAATCTGATCACAGCCCGGATAAATTCCACACAGGGATACAATCTCACTGCAGCGCAGATAAGGTTACACATAGGGATACAATCAGTGCCGGATTAGCCCATAAGCAAATTAAGCAATTGCTTAGGGCATCATTCAGTCATCACATCACATCAGTCAAAACCTTAACTTTCTTTAGAAATAAGAGTCCTGTTTTATTCTAATATTCCATCAATAACACAGCTTTAGAAAGAGTCACGGAAATGAGAGATCATGGAATTATTTTGGATAAAAAACTAAGTTTCGCAAATCATATCCACCAAATTGTTGAAGAACAACTAAAAGCTTTAATTCCATATGATCCATTAAATTATTATATGTATCTCTAGTTAGAAGCCTAATGGAATATAACTCGGTAGTTTGGTCTCCGTCTTACAAAATTCACATCAATAACATTGAGCGAATACAAACAAAATTTCTGCGTTTTACAAATTTTATATTCAATATCGCACTAGAAAACTTAAAATATAATTTATTAATAAATATTCTAAAAATACAAACACTAGAAGACGGAAATAAAATAAGGAACTTAACATTTTTATTAAAAATACTTAACTCTAAGTTCGACTGTTGCGAACTCCTGCAACTCATAAATTACGAATACCGACAGTAACTACATGACAAAATACACTATTCTACTGTAGCATTCATAAGCGGAACTACATTGCCCATTCTCCGATACAATGGGAATTCACACTATGGGAAATTAGTACTTGGCATTAACTTTTAAACCCTACCTGGGGTACTGGAGTACCCCCTTGGTGTTTAAAATATCAACAATTTTAACAATATTGCACTATTGCAAAAATCGCTCTAGCTAATCTTCTCTCGATAATTGTCGCGTAAGTACGCCAGTAAGCCGTGACCGCCCGGCAAGTGCAGTCGCGTCCACAGGTGTTCCGGGGTACCCCAGTACCCCATGGTAGAAATAGTAAGAAGTATTCGACGTCCAGGAAGACTAAAAGGTGGCCCATGTGTTTCTTCTACGGGTTCCCAAATGCCGTTGGTGTCAACTCTTGGGTCTTATTCAAACTGTCAACTAACATTGATAAAGAGAACATAACCAAGCGGCGTGAATTTCTTTAGAGTTTGTCAATGGCCTCATAAAGCCTCATATGAGAGCAAAATTACAATGGCCAAGTTTACCCCCGGATATCAGAGAAACTATATGTGCAGTCTTAAATATTCATAGTGAAGATCATAGGCCAGTCCCTGATAATCCCAAACCTGGTCGCTACTGCTTTTGTCCACGCACAAAGGACAGAAAATCTCGATCTGTCTGTAACACTCGTCGCCGCTATATTTGTGTAGACCATCAATACAAAATCTGTCCTTCAGGTAACGAAAAAAATGTCCATTAGTTTTTATTAATAAATTTTATTGTCTTTTTTTATTACTTTGCCATAATAAAGATAATATTTAAAAAATATAAAATACTTTTATTGTATTATTTTTTTTTGCCCGGGGTACTTCAGTACCCCGTGGTAGGAATAATTACATTCCAAGAGTGATAGGGTTTAAGACTTTTTTTTTTTTCAATTATTTCTGGCTTTCACCCTTCAAGGGTGTTCTAGGCCATCATTTAAAATTACAGAGAAAGGGAAAGGTGAATTTATATATTAATTTTATTTAAATGTACAAATTTCAGAATTATATGGAAGATTGGAGTCGAGTTCAGACTTAGAAGAGATGAAATGTTGAATGGAGGGGAGGCAATTTTAGATAACGCTTGATAGAAGAGAGGATATTTATTTAGAGAGGGACAGCCAAAAAATATTTGATCTAAATCGCCAACATCTAGACCACAGAACGTACAATCTGGGGAGTCAAGGATGTGAATTTTAAAAAGGTGAGAAGGAATGGAACAATGACCGATTCTCATTCGAATAAGTGAGGAAATTTCTTTTTTGGAAAAATGGGGAAATTTTTGAAACCACGGTTTTGATGGGATAGTCCTTTGTATTGAGGCGTAGCGAGCTCCCTTGGATTGACTGGCAATGTTCCAATGCTCTGTCCAAACATTGCGGGATCTATCTTTGATGATGGAAAAAATATCAGATAGGGGAATATGGTTTACGAGGGTAACAATAGGGTTGGACGCTCCTTGTTTTGCCAAAGAATCTGCAATATCGTTACCCACTATGCCAATGTGTCCAGGGATCCAAACAAGAATTATGGTTTTTCCAGAGCTTTGAATGGAGGCTATCAGCACTCTAATGAAACATACAAAGTGATCATCAGGATGAAGAAGAGGACAGGATTTAAGTTTTTGGAGGGAGCTGAGAGAGTCAGAGAGAACAAGGGAATGTTCACAATTATTTTTGATTATATATTTGAGTGCTTCAATTATTGCAATGCACTCAGCAGACGACCTCCGTAGTCCAGTGGCTAAGACTCTTGACTCACAATCCGGAGGCCGCGGGTTCAAACCCGGCGTGCGCAAATAAATTTTATTCGATTAATTTGTGTTATTTCACAATTAATTCATTAAAAATAATATATAGTATATTTGCGGCACGTTCCAGAGTGGAAGATACTATAAGTATCGCCCTGGTGTAAGACCACCATTCAGAATTGAAACGTTGCTTGAAAATGGCTTTAGCCGTGTTTGGTGACCAGATCTGAATAGCCAGTTACTTTCCAACCTTCCTCTTCCCCACCTCCTTCCCCTCCCCACTACCTTCAGCCTCACAACATACCCCAATTGGGGATGCCATAGTCTCACTGGCTCCAGACGGGAGCAGTTGAGATTCTTGTGCGGTATTCACTGTAAAAAAAAAAAAAAAAAGCAGAAAATATTGAAAATTGGTTTGAAATTGAATAAAATATTCTATCATTAGAATTATTGTGGTAAACGTTAATACCTATACCACAGTTAGGAGAGTCAGGAGATTTGGAGCCATCAGTAAATAAAAGAGAAGAATTGGGCCATTTAGAACAAATAATGTCATTGAACATATTATTAACAGTACGGGCTGGGAGATTGGAATGACTTTTAAGGATGCCGATCCCTTCCAAAATTGTTGGGGATAGGGTGACGTGACTATATTTTAATTTGTATAGTGGAAGAAAATCATTTTGGATAATTTGAAGCTCTGAGAGAGAGCGAAAATTTTTACAGATGGCAGGAAGAGGTTTTGTTAGAGCTCTGATTGTAGATGAATGTGTTGAGTCTTTGAACAACGAAACTCTGGGAATAACCTGATGACATTTAGAATTTAAACATTTAAGAACAAATTTGTCAGCAAACAGTTGTCGCCTTAAATAAAGTGGGGGATCAGAACATTCCACTTGAAGGGAATTGATAGGGGACGACTGCATCGCTCCAGTTATTATTCGCAATGACTTCGATTGAATTTTGTCTAATTTACTCAGTGCATTTTTGGAGGCAGTACTAAAAAGTGGGCAGGCATAGTCGAGATGACTTCGAATAAGTGCATTGTAAAGCAACTTAATGCAGGTAGGGTGAGCACCCCACCAAACGCCAGTCAATGATCTGATGATATTTAAAAAAAAAAATTTACATTTAGTAACTATATTGTGAATATGGGAAGACCATTAAAGTTTCCTATCAAATGTTACTCCCAAAAATTTTACTTCAGAGGCGTTGGGGATTGGAGAGTTTTTAAATAAAATTTGAACAGGAGGATTTTTATGACGGTTTGAGAAGGTGACACACTGACCCTTTTGAACTGAAAGTTCCAGACCATTTAAAGTGAGCCATGTGCAAAGGGCATCCATGGCTACATTAAGATATTTGACGGCAAGTGGGATGATTTTGGACGATAAGAAGAAAGCTAAATCATCTGCGAACTCAATAACTTTTACTTGAGAGGGAATAGAGACATGCATATCGTACGTGTATATATTATACAGTATAGGGGATAATACATCGCCTTGGGGTAAACCTTTCCAAATTGATCTACTCTGAGGAGTAACATCTGGTAGTTCAATGAAAATTTTTCTATCAAGAAAAATTAGATTGGACAAACATGGGAGAAAGGCCAAGGCCTAAAAGTTTTTTTTTAAGGATTGGGATGGAAACATTGTCAAAGGCACCTTCTATGTCTATAAAGACTGCAAGACATACTTCATGGTTAGAAATGGATAAATTAATATCAGTGCTGATGATGGCAAGGTTATCTTGCGTAGATTTTTTTTCCTAAATCCAAATTGAGATGGAGAGAGAAGCTGATTACTTTCGACAAAAAATTCTAACCGGTTTTTAATTAATTTTTCATAAATTTTACTGAGGGTGGATGAAAGAGCAATTGGCCTGTAGTTGGATCCAGAATTGGGTGATTTGTTTGATTTTAGGATTGGGATGATTATTTGAGAACTCCAGTCATCAGGCATTATGCCAGACTGGAAGATTTTATTTAAGATGCTTAGGAAGTGATTTAGAACATTATCATTACTATTTTTGATAATGCTATAAGGAATACCATCTCTGCCTGGAGATGAGTCTTTGACTGTTGATAAACAATTTTTTAATTCAATTAAAGTGAATGGAGAGTCTAGCCAATGATCAGACATAGGAGTGTTGTGGATGGGAGTTATTTCATGTAAGTTAGGTACAGAAGGGGGGGCAATTTTGTTCAAGAACTCATCTATCCATTTAGAATGAGACGCTCGAGGAGATGTTGAACTGAAGGAGGATCGAAATCTTCGAATCATAGACCAAACTTCCGAAATTGGAGTATTCGGAAATACTGAACTGCAGAAGTTCTACCAACCGGATCTTTTTTTTGACCTCAATACCCTTTTGGCATTGGCTTCGGCATTTTTGTATATAAGATAGTTCTCCATAGTCATATTGTGACGATACGAAAGAGATTTAGCTTTCCGAATTCTCACTACCTTAGAACATTCCTCATCCCACCAGGGAGTCGGAGGGAGTTTTTTAAGAGATTTGGTTTTAGGGGGAGGATTTGATTTATTTATTGCAGTTATGAGCATTGATTTGAAGTTATCGTAGTCATCTTTGACAGATAATATATCGGAAGTAAATTTTGTATAAACTTATCCATATGCGAGTTAAATTCATCCCATTTGGTGTGTTTTGTTTTAATCTTCGTCGAAATATGGGACTTGTCTGAATGGAAAGAAGTTTGATAAGTGATGGTGATCGGGAAATGATCACTGGAGCAAGGATCGGGGGACACCACCCACGAGGAGAGAGGTGCCAGATTTGTAGAGCATATGGAGAGATCCACTGCACTGGGGTTTGTGTTGGGGCGAGAGATTCTCGTAGGAGAAGATCCGTTGTTTAAAAGGAAAAGGTTGGATTCATCTAAAAAATCCATAACATTTCGACCATCTCGATCAGAGAAAGCAGAACCCCAGACGGGGGAATGGGCATTAAAATCGCCCAATAAAAAGCATGGAGGGCTCAGTTGACGGACAATTTGTAACCAAGCTTGCTTATTTAAGTGCGATGATGGGGGAATATAGATAGAAACAAAGGATGTGTCCTTTATTTTAGCTGCAACCATTTGAAAGTCAGCATTGGGGGGTTTGATATTATTTTTTAATAAAAAGGGCAGCACCGCCACCCGTACCTTCCGGGCGATCATCACGGAGACAGGAGTACCCTCCCACATTAAAGTGGGTGGATGGGTAAACCATGTCTCCGAGACAGCAGCCACAGAAACAAGGTTTGAATTTAATAGGTTAAGAAGGTTCGATTTGTTAGAAATAGCACTGCGGCTATTCCACTGAAGTATTCTGACATCTTGAAGTGCCATTTGAACAAATGATTTTAATGTGGAAATAATAGAAGCAGCGTTGGACGGTAGATTAGTTTGAGAAGAAATTAGGTCAATTAGAAGCATAATAAGAGTTTGTATACATGAAGAATTATCTTGGGAGAGTTGTTCAGAAAGTTTTTGATGGTTTGTTGAGGATGAATTATAGTTGTTTGCGCACCCATTTGTGGCATTTGAAAGAGGAGAACCATTGGGATTTAAGAGAAGTGTTGCCGATCGTATCCAGGAGCCGGTTTAGAGACAGGGTTTTTGTACATAAATTTAGTTGAACGAGAAGATGTTGAGGAGAAGGGGAGAGGGTTGGATGGAGAGTTACTGAATAAAACCTCGGCAAAAGATTTTTTGACAGGCAGGAATAGTTTAGAAGCCTGCAGAAAAGACAAGTTCTCAGAGGCCATGGAAATTTTAATATTTTTTTGGCGAGATTGTTCAGGGCAAGAAGAGTGAATGGCGGAATGAGCGCCTGAGCAGTTAAAACATTTAGGTGAAGAGAGATAAGAACATTGGTCAGCCGTGTGGTTTTCTCCACATTTAAAGCATCTGGGAGGGGATCTGCATGCAGCTTTGGTATGACCAAAACGGCAGCAATTGTAACATTGGGTGGTGGGGTAAGTGTACATTTCAACTGGTAAGGAGTTGAAAAATAAATAGATATGAGAGGGAAGAGATTGTCCTTCGAATGTGATCACAACAGATTGGGAGGGCTTCCAGGAAACGATGCCCTCAGAGGTGTCCTTATAATTTAGCCTCCTGGCTTTTATGGGATTGCCGATATGTTGGGGGGTTGAAAGAGAAGACAGAATTTCTGGAATGGACAGATCGGTCGAGATACCCCTGACCAGGCCCATTCGAGTGACATTGAAAGTTGGGATGTACGCCTTGAATTTAGAATTAGATGTAATAAAAATGTTTTTGATGAAGTTGTTGGCGGCTGAACCTGACAGGAATTCAATAGAGATTCGGAAGCGACCCTCGGCTTTTTCACCTCCGGGCTTAATCGAAAGGTTCTTCTTGGTTGAAAGGAATTTACCAAATTCAAGAGGATGTATGGTTTTACCTTGTTCAGTTTTTTGCGTATATACAATGAAGGGGCCACGGGAATGAGTAGAGTAAAAGTTTGTTGGAGAAGGTTGAGGAAGAGCTGGAGGGGACTGTGAAGACGAAGGCGAATCACGTTTTTTTGGGGAAGAGGGATTGAATTTTCTTTTTTTTATTGAGGTTAGGATGACAGATTCACTGTCTGAAATGTTTGAAGGGTCTGAAATGTTTGAGGGTTCTGAAATGTCCGAAATGTCTCCATCTGGATGGTCAGGAGGGGGATCTGGGGGCTTTGTAGGAGGTAAAGGAGGGAAATACTCCTCCATTGTTCAAGTTACAGGAAGTACAAAAAGTGACAGAAGTAAAAGTAAAAAAAAAAAGTACATAAATATCTGAAAATGAGCAGCAAGAAGTGACTCCTGGAAGATCAGGGGGAGAAGAGTCCTCAAGACACAACACACTACACTTTTTACAGCCAAAAAACAATTAAAAGATTGGTTTAAGATGATTTTTGAAAGAGCAAAACAAAAAAACTGTTGACAGCCAAATGTTATTGTTGCGAGTACTTATTTATAAGTTAAAAATAAAATTTTACCAGATTATATGTTAAATAATGTTAGAATCAACAGTACAGTTCATTGTTATCCTACGAGAAACTGCAACGATTTTAGGCTTCCTAAAACAAATTTATCGGGAACACAAAATAATATTTATCATAAAGGTTTTAAAATGTTCAATGAACTCCCTGTAAATGTTAAGGAGGCTAAAAGTCTTGCAGTTTTTCGTGGATTATGTCTTAATGTTGTATGTCTTAAGTCCAAATTTTAGTCAGTAGGTAGTCAATAATATTGTAGTTGTCATAGAAAAGAAAACATTAGATATAAGATGTCAAATTTTATATCTAAATAAAATACACAATATAAAAAAAATAATAAAAAAAGCCTATCATGAGAAAAAGAAAACATCTTACCAAAGTAATTGAACAGGAGAAGAACAAGCTTTAGAATTTGTAGACACTTTGTATCATTGTATATCATTGCATATCATTATCTTCCACCTCAACTTCAAAATCATCTTCTCCGGTTGCATAATCATGTCAGCTACTAAAGACTAATAACACCGCCTTTCCGACAACCAGCAATTCTCCGTATTTTACAGTTATTTCCAAGATCTGTGACAGGTTCAGGATATCGGATCGAGCTGGAGCAGCAATTGCTTCTGGCGTCTTAAATGATTTCAATTTAATCACGCAGGATAATACTAATAAAGTAATAGACTGCATCGCGGACGTCTGCGTACCAGATCTGTACTCATCAAACTATGTGCATAAAGTAAATGGATAATTTTTTGATGATCGAAAGGACAAAACTTTAGCTAATATAAAAAGACACAAATAATATAAAAGCACAGTACTTGAAGAATACGTAATCATGGAACCAGGCTCTCATATCTTGAGGCATATTATGTCTAGGTCAGGCACTGCCGTAAACTTAGCCAAACCAATAATGGAACATTTTGCTGGTCAAAACATTTTACTCTACTATTTACGAGCAATTGGGTGTGACGGCACAAATTTTAATTTTTCAAAGAAAACTTCTTCGGAAAGGTTTTTACTTTGTGATGGCATTATTTATTTAAATAAAAAGACAAATAACTTTGTTTACATCACTTTTATTGGTACACAATCAACATGTTTCGTAAACAATGTTTACTTCATCAGGATCAAATCAAATCAAATCAATACTAAATTTAAAAATTAAATATAGATTACACATGGGAGGAAAGGGTAGGAGGGAGGGGGAGTGGTAAGAGTGGTGCCATTAGCAGGGTCTTTCCCATAAAAGTGATGTAAACAAAGTTATTTGTCTTTTTATTAACACAAATTTTAATACGGGAACAACTGGTGGTTTGATTTAAACGATGGAGAAATACTTGAATGGACCGGTACAGTGGCTGATTTGCCTTTTTCATTGCAACGAGCTGCTTCTATGCCATTCGATTATGAAGTCGGATGGTACAACCACTGGACCTCGTGGGTATTCTGGCCCCGTAGGTTCGACTCTTCATAATTGCCACAATTTACCGGTACAATCTATTTTTCAAATTGATGTTGAGTATTAAACATAAAGATTTAAGCACCGATCAAAAATACTTGCTTGATATTTTCAAAGCAGTTTTCAGTGGACGTTATCATTCTAATATTGCTAGAAGAACCCAGGAGTGATTACTACACCGAGCCGAATCCCACAACTATATATTGGAAGCGCAATGGCATCAGAAAATGTTGTTATGTTAGCCACGTTTATCATGAGTACATACTGCAACGGTAGCAAACAGTTCCTACCTTGTTACAAGAACTGTAGCCGCTCGTATCCTGACGTATTCTACAGGCGCGGGTTCCGGAACGGAAGGGGGAGGAGCTTGAGGCCTCTAAGCGGGTCAGTTGGATTCTAGTGGTGGAAGCAAGCAGCTGGACGGCGAGCCGAGGAAGTGTCGGACCAAACTCACGTGAGAGATTGAGAATTTATAGAGAGTAATCAGTGCGAGATAACATGTTTGATATATAAATAGTTTAGCTTAGAATCGTTATTATAAATTTGTAAGAATTATGTTTCTTTACAGGCGCCCATTATTCAGATTCTTTGCAATACTTATGTTACCTATGTCGGTCGCGTTTTGAGCCATTGAATATTTCAGTTAAATATCGCGGAGTTGGCGATATTTAACCACCCCTGTAGATTCATTACTTAATAGTCTCATTGCTTTGTACAGATGATTTATCTCAATAAACTAGTTGCCTATTTGTCACCAATTGTTAATGCTGGTTTTTCATTGCAAATTCCTACCCACTGACGCCATCATGGCGGCTCAGCATTTCATTGTTCATTATGCTGTAGCGGTTTGGATTATAAGAATTCCAAGAAGGAGGTAATATGGTGAGTTGGGTAAGAGGTAATATCTAACGTTATATTTTGGGCCCAACGTTTGTGAACCGGAAATTTCAATGGTGTATTACGCATGTCGGTTTTTGTCGGGTTTTATTTATGTGATGATATCTCGCACTGATTATTGTTCTGGCGTGGGTTTTGGTTTTTCGGCTCGTCGTACACCTGCAGACGCCGAAACCTTATTAATTTCGAGTTATAGATTTATAAAGTTTGTTTGCAATGGAATCCAACTCATCGGGGTTTTACGTTTTACTTTGATGTTGTTCAGTAACTGACGACATTTATTTTATTTGATTGTAATTTTAAGGTTTTAATCTTGGAAGGTAGTTCCGCATGTTCATAGATTATGTGTATTGTTGTCGCATGGTTCTAATATTTTTTTAAATAATTCCTCATAGTTAGGTTATGGAGTACAATATAGTCACCAGAAGCAAATCGGAAACTACCAACATGGCGAAATCTAGTGAATCTTCTACGATGACAGTTCCCGCTCCTTCGCCTTTATCAGTGCCGGTCCACAAGTGGAATATTTCTTTCGATGGGTCTGCGGGCGTGAGGAATTTTATCGAAAGGGTCGAAGAGCTAGCACTGGCTAGAAATGTGAGTACAGTTTCACTTTTTGCTTCCGCTGTTGAGTTGTTTTCAGGCGATGCGCTCCTATGGTATAGGGTGAATCGGTCCTCATTTACCTCGTGGTCTGATATTGTGGCAGTTTTAAAAGAGGAATATGAACTTATGGATCATGAGCGTCGGTTGCTTGCGCAGCTGAGAGCTACGGTACAATTACAAAAGGAGAATTTGAATACTTTCATCATACGTATTCTCAACCTTAATAATCAGTTGTCATCGAAATTACCGGATGATGAATTGTTAGAAATTTTAAGATGTAATATGTTGCCTAGGTATATTCAAAAATTGTCACTTTCGATAATTCCGGATATTGCTTCCTTAAAGAAGCTTGGGAAGATGTTAGAATTGGCGGATAGTCGTTCCAGTGACAGGACTCCTCCTGTTAATGCACACCAAAATAATATTAATTCTTCTAGAAATTACAACTCACATAACAGGAGTAGTCATAAAAATACTGGAAATTATAATCCCAATGACAGGTATAACCGTCGTTATGTAAACCGAGATAATCTTAGCCCGTCCAATAATATTTCCAGGGAGGTGCATTGTTTCCGCTGCGGAAGGCCGGGGGTGAAGTCTCCAGATTGCAGCTGCCGCCGTTCAAAAAACTAATTGCCCGGGAGCTCCAGTCGGCGGGCGTAATGACGTCAACGTTCGCCGAGGTCACTTCCGGGGAATGGGTTTCCTGGCTGGCTACTGTAAGAAAATTTTATAAAAACTTATATGCTTCAAAGGAGATGGGAGCGACGAACAGGGACGGTCGACCTCACATCTTCTTTCAGGTTTTAGGTTCAAGTTTCTCTGGTTTATTAGATTCAGGTTCTCAGGTGTCTATTTTAGGCAACAATTTTCATTGGTAATTTTTTTTCATTTTGCGGGAACACATAATTTTTTTTTGTCGGAGGATCAACGTTATGATATCAACTGTTATGTTGGATTTGTATGGAGTTTATGCAACGTTAAGTTGTTCATAAAAGATTTTAGTCGGATTCTAAAATGGCTATTAGGTCTGATTTTGGTGTTAGATATACATCATATTTTGGGATTATTGTATTCCTTACTTTGACTTCAATTTTTTTTTTTTTTGAGCGGGTTCATTTTATTTGCGGTTAGGTGGTACTGGAAGGAGCAGCGTTTCACTTTGTCCGGCACGAAGAGGGATGTTATTCTTTCTAAAGAACACACATTCGACGTTCATATATGAACACGAGTATGAGCTTCGAATGGTTGTTTTGTTTTGTCTGTCCTTTCGTGGCGTCCATGTGATGTTTCTTTTGTTTTCTAATTTCGGGTCATAATTTTCATAACTTTCCTTTCGGTGGGGATTTTTCCGGTGTTTCGGCATTTTGGAAGCGATATGCGAATAATTACGAGCTTTCCATGTTTAATACCTCTGAGTTCGTGAGTAGTTAGTCTCGGGTTCTATGTTTTTAACCTCTGAGTTCTCGGACGCGATTTCTTTAAAAATCGTTTCGCGGAAATGGATTTGGGTTTTCCTTTCCTTTTCAATCGCAGGAAGACAGGGGACCTACTGATACAGATGTTTATTCCTGTAGTGGTGGGAGGCCTGTTGTCCTTTTCTATTTGCCATGGGTTTTTTTATTTTCGATAAACTTGAAGACGACGTGACGTTTCGTTATAGTAGGTAGTTTTCCGGGTTTTTCCATCTCATTATGAGGATTTATATGGGAGGTTTGTTCAAATGGTATTTGAATAACACTTGTTCACACTTTGGGGTTTTTATACAACATTCATGTTATTATTGGGAAATGACTTTCCAGATATTGGTGTTCTGGCATTTCTCCGGGTTTCCATCTCATTCTGAAGATTTATATGGAAATGTTGGGCAATGTGATTTTTTTCAACAGTCGTTTTACTTTGTTCAGATAATTAATTTTGATTTGAAAATTACATGGGAATGTAGTTTTTGCGTAATGCATTATCGTTCGGGATGATATTTTAGTACAGTTCTTGACGTCATATTTTATGAACGTTTATTTGGGTGATTATCTGAACAATCTTTATTTTATGTTTTCGTGTTCATCTTCTTAAGCACTTCCCCTATCTTAGGGAAATTGCTTGACGAGTTTTTTTTATATATGAATTAAAAGATCAATAATAAAACAATTTCTTCTTACGTCAGATATAATTTATCTTTGATTATTGATTTCGATCATTACTTGCATATACCGTTGGTATTAATTTTAAATTTTCTGATAATGGACATAATACATATATTTCAGTGGACTACACACTGCATTTTAAGGCTTGGGCAAACTACATACCTGAAATAGAGTTAGCAATAAACACTGCGGTTCATGATGTAACTGGTTACACTCCATTTTTCCTCAATTTTGGTAGAGAAATCATTCTTTCAGGAAAGGACTATATAGGTGTTGATTTTAATGCTGAGGAAATTCAATTTTCTGAACGTGATTCCTGGGCTGCTGGTCTGCAAGAAATTAATGATATTTTTTCACAGGTGCGCACATCTTTAAGACAGTCTTATGAACGCAACAAACGTCAGTATGATCTTCGTCGTAGAGATATTCAGTACAATGTCGGGGACATCGTGTGGCGCAGGTCGTTTGTTCTTTCAGATGCTAGCAAACATTTTTCAGCTAAATTAGCACCGAAATTCATCAGAAGCAGAATAATAAATAAAATCTCTCCAGTTGCTTATCAGTTAGCAGATATGGCTGGTAAAGATCTGGGTACTTTCCATGTAAAAGACATCCTTAAATCAGAACACGCAGATTGAGTGCGGTGTTACTTCGTTTCCTCGATTTCCAATACTCCTTGGAGTGATTTAATTTGGGTTTTAAAACATTAGTTAGTAAGTGCATGCATAACCGACTTATGTCTGCATAATCTCACTCAGCGTGATGACATGACTTAAATCTTATGTCCGCACGTTGAGGGAGTATTTGTTAAGTGTTTTATGTTTAGAGTTTGTGGTGTTTGTGTAATGTTAAATAATACATGGGTTTTATTGTGGAAATTTTCTTTCGGAACGTATGGGTAATTGGCCATTACCTTCATGTTTTGAAAGAACATTTTATGGTATTAAAGTATTGCTGGTTGAATAATTTCATAGTTATTTTATGGAATTAATGACAGTGAAATTGTTCAACAAATTGGGGTTGTTCACAAGTATTATGTAAATTTTATGTGAAGGTTTATTCTTTTTCCCTGTAGATGCCACCTTCATTATTTTTTTTTGTAAAACATATTAGGTTAGTAGTTATTGTTTTGTGCATGGTTTGTGAAATTGAGTAATATGGATTGGTACATCTAATTTTAGGTTATATACTAGACTGAGTTAAACATTTACCTATTTGTGGGGGTGTATTCAAAAGATTCCTTGTGGGAAGTTCCACACAAAATTATTATAATATTTAATGATTTTAATATGTTCATTTAGACTGTACAAGCAGTTTAGCCTCAGAAGCTTTATGATCTATTTTATGAGATTTTAGGAAATCTCTGCTGCATGGAACTTTCCTTAAGTTTTCTTGGAAAAATTTATTATTTATTGGATGTATGTAATGTACAGCTGATGTTATTTATTTTATAAATAATTCGTATTTTAAAGATTTTAATCAATTTTATTTATGGCATATTGCTTACATCTCACTTATAGAGAAGCTTTTAAGATATATTTCGAATTACATGGAAAACTGGTTGATTCTTTCTTTAATAGCCTTACACTACTTTTCTTGAATAAATAAATTCATAGCGGTTGGAACTGGGTTGGCTAGAGCTCAGCTAAACTAGGTCCAAGCGTTTTATCAAAAAAAAAAAAAAAAAAAGGTGTGTCATACTTGGAAGGTATATAATTATTTTGGTTTTGACCATGGTATTTTAAATTACAGAGTTCCTTCTAGAACACAACCAGTACAGGAGTTGTGTTGATTATTATCTTTATGTTTGTCAACAGGTGTCAGACCTGTAATTGTTTAAAAGCAAATGGGTATTTTAATTGGGGTGTGTTTCTCTGATAACACGTTATTTATGATTTTGTCAACAGGTGTCAGGCCTGTAATTATTTAATAAGTAAAATGGTTATTTTAATTGGGGTGTGTTTCTCTGATAACACGTTATTTATGATTTTGTCAACAGGTGTCAGGCCTGTAATTATTTAATAAGTAAAATGGTTATTTTAATTGGGGTGTGTTTCTCTGATAATACGTGATTTATGATTTTTTCAACAGGTGTCAGGCCTGTAATTATTTGATATTAGTGAAAAATTAATTCTTATTGGGGTGGTTTTCATGGTTATTACCTTGTTAATTTCTTTACGTGTCAGGATATGTTAAATTCATTTTATATCTGAGTTTTGATAATTTTTCTTTTCACAACAATATTGGTGAATTGTTTACTTTTTGATAGGTATGAGAACATAGGTTCTTAGAGAATGTATTATTGTTTTAAATATTTTGTTGTTTATGGTCTCACTCTCAAGTTTTTTGTGCAAGCATATAAATTAAAATAAATTGAAAATAAATAAATAAAAGGGAAAAGGGATAGATAATAATTTTAATTTCAATTTTCACAATAGTGATTTTTCATGTGAGCTTTAGCTTAGCGTTCAGATTCTCTCTCACGTATACCACATCTTCATCTCTCTGGTTTCTTCTTCTCCACAATCATTTGGACTTCAGCGCAATGGGATTTCTTCAAACAACTGGACCATCACAGCATCAATTTATGAGAGCCTACTAAGTCGTTCGCAGAATATGTAACCACAATCATTTGGACTTCAGCGAAATGGGATTTCTTCAAACAACTGGACCATCACAACATCAATTTATGAGAACCTACTAAAGTCGCTCGCAGAGTATTTAACCACAATCAGTTGGACTTCAGCGCAAGGGGATTTCTTCAAAACTATGGGACCTTCAATAACACCAATTTTATGTCATCCTACATATAGTTGCTCTTGAAAAGGCAGAAGAATACTTTCATTTTGGATACATCTCGGACGGACCTCTACAGTTACGGGGTCTCAGTCTTCACAAACAACCACTACTATCCTGCACTTGCAAGAGGGAATGACAACCGGTCTTCGCTGGAACAACATCATCTTGGCCTTTCACACTCTATATCTTCCTGATGTGCTGATGCAGCTTTTCTTCGGCTTGAACTTGCCTTAAGACGCCAGGTGGCGTATTGGAATTTTTTGGCAAAAATTCTCTTGGCCATGGGGGTAATGCAACGGTAGCAAACAGTTCCTACCTTGTTACAAGAACTGTAGCCGCTCGTATCCTGACGTATTCTACAGGCGCGGGTTCCGGAACGGAAGGGGGAGGAGCTTGAGGCCTCTAAGCGGGTCAGTTGGATTCTAGTGGTGGAAGCAAGCAGCTAGACGGCGAGCCGAGGAAGTGTCGGACCAAACTCACGTGAGAGATTGAGAATTTATAGAGAGTAATCAGTGCGAGATAACATGTTTGATATATAAATAGTTTAGCTTAGAATCGTTATTATAAATTTGTAAGAATTATGTTTCTTTACAGGCGCCCATTATTCAGATTCTTTGCAATACTTATGTTACCTATGTCGGTCGCGTTTTGAGCCATTGAATATTTCAGTTAAATATCGCGGAGTTGGCGATATTTAACCACCCCTGTAGATTCATTACTTAATAGTCTCATTGCTTTGTACAGATGATTTATCTCAATAAACTAGTTGCCTATTTGTCACCAATTGTTAATGCTGGTTTTTCATTGCAAATTCCTACCCACTGACGCCATCATGGCGGCTCAGCATTTCATTGTTCATTATGCTGTAGCGGTTTGGATTATAAGAATTCCAAGAAGGAGGTAATATGGTGAGTTGGGTAAGAGGTAATATCTAACGTTATAATACGTTCCTATGTGGATTGATATAAGACTACATTGAACATTGTGTAAATGTTGTGACTGAAACATCTTCAAAAGTGAGTGTCAAGAAGAACAGGGAAAGTCCTATTACTACAACTATGAACTCTAGGAAAAATATAAATAAAGTGTGATTTTCAACCGGAATAATTGATCACATTTAATTCTTCGCAAACCAATGCCAGGATTGAAACCAGAGAGAGAGAATTCTTCGTGATTAATTTAATAATTATGACTGTAATTTTTAATGTTGTAACTGCTTTAATAGTACATAAATAAATTGTTATTGTAATTTTTCGATCGCTTCGCAGAACCTAAAAACGATAATATTATTTAACTTTTTTATTGTTTATTAACATTAAAGACCTAAGACAACTTTTTATCACTAGCGCTCGAGGAAAGAAGACAATTTTTTTTACGGCCCACACTTCTCACCAGTGGTGACTCACCATCAGTGGTGGTATGTCTAGGGAAATTTCCCTAGATCTGGGGGAAAAAAAATTTCATGTGATATTACTGGTATTGCAATTTTTTTTTGGAATTCCAATGAATCTCAAATGTTGTTTTTAACACTGACAACTTTCAGTGGTAAGTATATACCTACAAATGTACTTTTATTTCACTTAGCAAAAAGTATTTTACTTGGAAAAGCACAGTATTCAAGTTCATTTCATCGGTCATATGGGTGTTTCGTATTTTTTTTTAAATTACGAGTTATCACCAATGATGTTATACAATATAAATAGACTCGCCATAGTCTCACATACTCACAATATAATGTGGAAAGCAAGCAACACTCTTTTGTTTTCAGCGGTTTTCAGTATAATTAAGATAGACAATCAAAGAATAAAGAATGTGTGTGTATGAATGTCATAGATATATGGTCGGGCAGCTTATTAATTTCTTCGCCGAATACTGATTTCACATCACGGGAGTGACTGAGATAACAAGATACTCTTACTCAGTTACACCATGCGCAGGGAAGGGTAAGGTCTAAGCTACACGAGCGGTTCTCCAGCCGCCGTTTCCCGCAGCAGACACAATTTACTATGCGCGTTGTATGGCGCAAACTACACGAGCGATTCTCCCGCCGCGGGAAACCGCCACTTCAAACTACACGGGCGGTTTCCCGCGATTGCATCATTTCGTGCGAGAGAGAGTTGTTGTTTGGTAGTGCGCATAAAGGATTGGGCGGTAGAACCGCTCGTGTAGCTTAGGCCTAAAGGCGGGTAAAACGAGACACACGGGAGGGCATTTTGGCGCTTTGCAATACAATTTACTTAGGTACTGGTAAGTGCTGCTAAGACACAAACTTACTCGACGTGTAGCAGTTTAGTACTAAAGTACTAGAAATAGAGATCGGTACAATTGTCTTTAATTTGGCTTCCCACATTGAGATTTCTACCCTGCGTCCAGTATTAACGTCATTGGTTATCACTATTTAAATAGAGCTTAAAACAAAAATAAAATGATGTTCATAACTCTATTTCTGAAAAAATGTCAGTTGCAAGCTATCAACTTATTGCCATCGATATGAAAAAAACGGTTGTTAGGAGAATATTTCGCAGTATCTCCCATTACAAAATTAATTTTGTAATTAAAATTTGGTTACATCAACTAATTGTAAGTCTGATTCCCTTCGAAGAGGCTTACACCATGGTTTTAGGAGCTACAAATAACACAAAAGAGGTTTCGACCTGTTGCCTTTCCGTAAATTGATCGCACACTGAGCTTCTCATACTAGATATCGTTGGTTACAGCCAAGCAATCGTAAAATTTTCACAAAAAAGAATGGATGTAACCAACAAAATCATCATTTTTTAAAATAATTATACAGGGTGTCCGGGAGTAAAGTGCACTAACTTCGTCAGGTGATTCTATATGATAGTACCTATAAGTAAAAAAGATAAATAACTTTTTTCGAAATTCCAACTTCTAGGGGTAGTTTTGTGGTAAAAAGATAAAATTAGACCAGTGTGCGCGGCCAGCTTTATTATTTTCCGCTGTTGCAATACGGGCCTATCACCACCATACAATGTTGCCACGATCGTGCCCGGCAGGCTCTTAGAAAGTAAGATCTTACCTCACACTAAGGATTTTTGGTAGGTAGGTCTTTTTGTACAGGAAAAAAGTTGGAATTTCGGAAAAAGTTAATCTCTTTTACTCCTACATGAAAACTCCTACGGAAAAAGTTAATCTCTTTTACTCCTACTATCATGTAGAATCACCTCCCGAAGTTTATGCACTTTACCCCCGGACATTCTGTCCGGACCCCTGGATCTACAAATTATATTGGTAGAAACATAAACATTTTTTTGTTGTTCATTGTAAACATCAACGAGATAGAGGTTGCCATTAATTACTATTTTCTGAATTTTTTTGTTTGGTTTGTTCGACTTTCCTGAAAGTAGAGGATTTACTGGTTTCGTCAATTAGCCTTTCTGTCGACGATATCTTCACAGATATATGTAGAACAGATTGTTACAATTTAGAGGTAATTTAGTCAAACTAAGCAAACATTGGTTAGCAAATAATCCAATTATCGAAGTATTAACATATAGTTAAAACAGTCACAGATTAAACAGATGGCATTGAATTAGGTGACATATTTCATGAACAATACTTGATGCAGGATGTTTTATTTGAAAGATATCTAAATACGAGTAAAAAACATGATTACAGAATTGAATGTGGAAATAATAGTCCAGCACCAAGCGCCATGTATCCCGTGTGCAGATCTCCAGGAGACACCCTTTAGGTACCAAGTGGATGGAGACATAATGTGGGTAAGTTGCAATATGTTTTGTACACAATGTTTCCTTGAATGTGTAAGCAGAGAGGACAGACTGCCACACAACTCTGTCTTAAAACTCACCCCACTTTATTCACATTTGTGCATCGCTTCATACATACTGGTTTGTTGTACTGGCTTTTGTATTTGATTGACTTTATGGTACCTTGTACTCCGTCTGTACTAGGCGTCACCATTTGTCTCTAATTTAAATCAACTCGGTACTGAGTGTGTTTCATTAGAGCACATAACTTATACACAATAACTTACCATTCGGCATCCAGAAATGCAGTGTCGTTACATTTATAAGATCCAAAGACACATTTCTATTCCCATACCACATTAATAAAATTATACAACACGCAAAAATGAGATTTGAGACCTTGGCGTGATTTTTGAAGCAAATTTCTCTTTCAGATCCCACATATCTGACATTGTCTCCCACGCCAACAAAATGCTCGGATTTGTTCTTGGTAATGTGAGATCGTTTACTAATGGAATTGCGATACGAAGAACATATAAAGCACTTGTTCGCAGCATCCTGGAATACAGCTCCATTATTTGGGCCCCCTCTGAACAAAACCATATCCTAGGAATAGAAAGAGTACAAAAAGGTTTATGCGTTACCTATATATGAGGGAATATATATACTACCCATTCCTGTATTCATCGTTGTTCTTAACAGGAATGCTCGATCTTAATACCTTAGAAGCCCGCCGAAAAATATTTTTGGGGAAATGTTTTTTTAAGCTGATCTCCGGTACTGTACTGAATCCATCGATGTTGAAAAAGATTAATCTATATGTCCCTTACGCGTATACTCGTGGGAGATCCCACGCACTTTTTAATCCTGCGAAAGTGCGAACTTCTTCTTTTCAGAATGCGCCATTAAACAGCAATTCAACTGCTAAACGAATCTGCATTGAGCAAAGACATCTTCAATGTTACCTATAGAGAGTTGCCGGCTCATTACATAATAATAATAAATAATTTTTCTAGGTGTGTCTTCTGCGGTGACGCATGCAGTGTGCGTTCAGGATGGACGAGGACATGGAAACATCTGGAAGAATACCTGGTCCAGCCCAGCCCAGCACCTTCCACTACTGGTGGTGCCAGAAGAAGAGTAGATACATTACTAATCCAGTAGAGACATTACCATATAGTACTGATCAGACCAATCAGCGTACCATTCAAGAAGTGTGTGTGAATGCCGGTGGTGCGTGGAATAGTTCACCTTGAACTAATTCTCTAAGCAGCTTGTACCAGTTGTCCATTGCTACAAGCTACCATCCATACTAATATAGGTTGACTTCAGTCGGGAAGTGGTTTCACCAGGAACAAGCAACATCAACAGCATACCACCAACAAGACATGTACAGACACCACACCCCTTCACATATTTTATTAAATAATACAATCCCACATTCAGAGTAAACTAACTTTTGCAACAAACTGCTAGATTTATATTTATTTAATAAATTTTATATTGTTATATACCTATTCCTACTTTTATTTAATAATTTCATAGGATTGACTACTCTTCAATGTATGTATCTGCCCTAATGATGGACACTGCAACGCTGTCCAAGACGTTGGCTAAAGAAGGAGGTAGCGCAACACGTCATAACAACCCAAAAACAAAAATACTTTTGGCTTAATACACATTTTACTATTGAGTAAAATCATTGTATTACAAGCTAAGGCTTATAACAATACCTTTCATGTTTCTAAAGTATAATGTAATGAAATGGTTTATATTTCTGTTAGAAATTAAGGATTTAAAAAAAAAAATCCACATACATAATTAATACGGTTCCGACACTTCAACACCCTTTTGAAAAGTAATTAAAAGTTATGAAAAAAAAATCAAGAGCATTCACTCGTAGTTGAAGTGAAACCATCAGAAAACTAAAGTAGAGAAGAGTGGGGAGGCTACGAAGCACCGCACAAAGAGAACCTACCTATTATACTATATTATCTCATTTTCTTGCAGGCTAAATCCTATAGATGTATGTGTTTGTCTCTTTAATGATGCAATTTTTTGTGTTTCCGCGAAATGTGAAGGATGGAACGCAACGTATCTCTTGAGAGACATAATGACCAAAATGAAAACAGACATTTGTCAAAGCTGATAAAAGTAAGTAACTAACCTTTACGATATTCAAGCAACTCCATCCTAACATAATGAACTCTTTGATTGGCTTATTTGTGTTATGTTTTCCTGAGGGTCCTCGGGTCCTCTTCTCCGTCCGAGTTTCAAATCACAACGGTGCTAAAGAAGTTTTCACTTTAAAATCATGTGTGGTACAAGTGAAACCTTCACAAAACTAAAGTTGGAGACAATGAGACAAAGCAGAGTATCAGGAGTAGGATTATAGGCTTTATTTATTAAAATATTTATTTATAAAACACATGATACATAATTAAGACATTTACATAGAGTAGATATGATCACCATACTAGGCAGCTGCCTGTTTCATGGTGACCAATGGAGTATAGTTACTTTGAATGAAATATGAAGTCTAGTGTAAACATATGGTACTAGTATAAATGATGCTAAAAATTGGAAACATTATAGTAAAAGGTAGAAAATATAAAGGAGAAAAGAAGTAAATTAGTATTACGTTATAGATATAAACAGCCTTACATAAATATGTAATTAGAACGAAGCTCGTGCATTTGTAGTAGATTTCTTTCCAAGTTTTATATACCTAGTATTGAGATATTTGTATTAAGAATTGATAGTAAACCTTGAGTAGAAAAACAAAACAACTGCAAATATTATTCTAGTGAGTATATTAAAATATAAGTGGATAAACAGGTCTTTAAAACACGCGCGATTTTTCGAGCACGACGGCGTAGCCGAGTGCTCGAAATAAAGCAAGTGTTTTAAAGACCAGTTATCCACGAATACTTTACGCTATTTTTTTTTATTGGTACACTTTGAAAACATAAATATTGATATTATTATTAAAAATTTGGAAATAAGAACATGTATTAATGAATTCGTGATGTGACATCACAATATCTTGTTGTCATGGAAATGAAAAACACAAACATTAATTTGCAATCCGTCACATAAGATCAATAGTTGACATCACAGTTTTTACTAGTTATTGTGTGTTGTAAAATGAGTTCTAACATTGATAATTTAAATACCAAAGCAGAATCGCGGTTAATACCTGAAAAATCCAAAGACGTTTATAAAAAAGAATATGAAAGGTTCATAACATGGATGGAGGAGCAAAACGTAGTAGATGTAGATCATAGATTCTCAACCTTTTTTTGCCCACCGCCCCCTTTGAGAATATTATTTTTTCTAGCGCCCCCTAAATCGCATAAAAAGCAATTGGGGGGGGGGGGGGGGGGGGGGGGGGCGTAATGGTATGGGGAAAGATGGAAAATAATAATTATTTTGTATTAATTTCTTACTAAATTTGAGTTTATTACAAAAATATTATTTTAGAAAAAAATGTGTAGGTACAAATATTTATACAAAAAATAAATTCTCTCTTCTGAGCTGCAAGGAGTGAAGTCCCAGCATGCCCAGAAGAAAGTTCGTCAGGTAGAGCCATAGATAGATTTCGGGATACTTCCTCATGTAGATAAATCTTAGAAACTTTTTTGAACCCTCTCCAACATGAGGGAGCACCCCAGGGCCTCATGAGAATTCCAGATAAGCGAACCACTCTCCAGCCTACTGCGAACCAGGGAGAAGTTTAAAATCTTCGGAGAACGGGTATCCCGAAAAACTCTGATGGTTCGGAGAACAAACCCTAATATTTTTAAGGCCGACTGGCACACTCCTTCGATATAAGGGCGAAATGTCAACCTACTTTCATACACAATCCCAAGATCCTTTATATTAGAAACTCGTCTGAGATTATGACCGATCATAGTGCAACTGTCGTAGGTGAGACTAAATGCTCTGGTAAAAGTCAGAACTACGATTTCAAGACATTGAAATGAAGCTGCTTTCGTTGACTCCATTCTGAAATATTATCAACATCAGCTTGAAGGCGCAGGCAGTCCTCAATATTTCTCATTAGAAGATATAATTTTTGATCGTCAGCGAACAGCAAAAAGCGAAAAAAACGGATGACTCCAACAATGTCGTTAATGAAAATGGAAAAGAGAAGAGGCCCAGGATTGATCCTTGGGGAACCCCAGAAAAACAAGAAATTCAGCAGATTGGAAGATTCCGTGTGTGACAAATTGCTTTCTGTTCTTCAGGTAACTTTAAAAAAACTTTAACATCTGAAGGGAAAAACCCATCTCGGCAAGTTTTATGACTAATGAATTTTATAACTAATCGTGATTCACAGAATCAAAGGCTTTGGAGAAGTCGTTATACTAACAGTCTACTTGGTATCCACTGTCTAGGGACCTAGCAACATAGTCGGTAAAAACCTTCAGATTGGTTTCAGTGGATCTTCCTTTCCTGAAACTATGCTGTTCCGGGGAAAATGTCTGAGGCGTAAGGAATTTATGAATTCATTTTTCAAATAGTTTATAGCAGGAGCTGATAGTATGGCAACTGGTCTATAATTTTTGATTAACTTTTTCGAAGCTTTCTTATAAATAGGACATATTTTGGAAGTTTTCCATACATCAGGAAAAGTGGAAGTACTAATAGATAGTTAAGTTAAAGATAAGACATAATGGCGTTTTTAGGAACTCGGCGAACCCTTCAATAAAAAAATACGGGAACGAAGTTTAATCCGATGAAGTGTGAGTTCTTCATGAGACTTATGGCACTCATAACGTCAGATTCCGTTAATATATCTAAATCGACGTTTGAAGCTCCTCTGGTATTAAATATGACCGCATTATTAATGTCTAGAAGTGGAGAGTCTTTATTGTAGACCGTTTGAAAACGATCAGCAAATGCGTTAGCCACACCCAAAAGCCATGAAATTCCTGATTACCTTTCATCATGGTGTATTCAAGACCGCCATCTTTCCGAAGAGATTTTATATAGTGCCAAAACATCTTGGGATCATGCATGATGTTTTCCTCGATTTCAACCACGTAAGCTCGATAGGCTACTCGAACCTTGCGCTTAACTAACGTTAAAAACTTAACGGAACGTATTCATTCTGAAGGCCTTCAGCTTTCCAACGCTTATGAGGGCATGTTTCCATGTTTGATATCTATATTCGAGATGACTTCTCTCGGGGACCACTTCGGGTACTTGCGACCACCACCGCCTGTCGTTAGCAAAAGAAGCGCACTCGTTTCCTCGTTGATATCCATTAGTTAAATTACGCGCGCGGCGAAAAAGACGTACGTCGTGCCGGCGAACTATCTGGAGCACTGATGGGGTGGGATGGGTTTCTCTGGGTCTACTACCGCCCCCCTGAAAGTCTGAAACGCCCCCCAATTTTCTCTTGGTCTTCTACCGCCCCCCTGAAGGTCTGAAACGCCCCCAAGGGGGCGTTATCGCCCACGTTGAGAACCTATGATGTAGATGAACGAGTTGTGCTTGCTTACCTTCAGAAAATTTCGGAACAGTACAAAGCATCGACTATGTGGGCCATACATTCGAAATTGCAATGTCTGTTGAGGATAAATAAAGGGGTTGATTTAAAATCATTTGTGAAAGTCCATCATTCATGAAGGCAATTAGCAAGGATGACGTTGCTGAGAAGGCGTATGTATTCAAAGAAGATGATTTGCGGAAGTTTTTCACGGAAGCACCGGACATTACGTACTTATTTTTGAAGGTGGTAGCCATTTGTGGAATCTTTGGCTCTTGCAGAAGATGTGAATTGTGCAATTTACGCTTATATGATATCAAAGAAGAAGGAAGTGTATTGCTTATTACCATCCGACCATCTAAAACAGTGAAGGCTCGACGTTTTACTGTTGCCGACAGTGGTGCAATTAATTATGTGCGTTTGATGAAGCAATATTTATCATTGCGACCCCAAAATGTAAGTACAGACAGGGTTTTCTTACGGTATGATAAGGGTAAGTGCACCAATCAAGTGGTTGGTATTAACACATTTGGATCATGCCCCTTACAAATCGCACGCTATCTTAAATTAAACGATCCTGAGAAATATACAGGACATGCGTTTCGACGTACATCCGCTACCATTATGGCAAATAGTGGCATGACAATTGATCAAATCCAATGACAAGTAGGATGGAAATCGGCAGCTGTGGCGACTGGTTACGTGGAAGAGGGCATTAGAAATAAGAAGAATGTTTCAAACATTATTGGAACTGCCATTAAGGTGAAACAGATGTGACCATTCCCATACAATCTATTTTTCAACCGCATTTGAAAACTACAGATAATATTTTATTTATTTTAATGTCGAAAAATAATACTCATAATGAAATATTCGCGAACGAAAATTTCACAGTTCTATCACTTATAATAACCCAGTAATTAAATTAACAAAATTAATTATTTTGTGCAGAAACTGCTAGCCAAAATGCCCTAATCTGCGTTAGAAGGAGACAAACCTATGCGCGAGCCATACGTTTCACGTGCACGCTTTCAACCCATTCCTATGGTGTTAAAGTGGTCAGTATATTTGTAGTAAAAATGTCAATTTGCGTGACGCGATTTGTTATTCTGATAGAATGTTCGTTTTGCTTTTTTATGAATGTTCCAGTATTACTCGGCGCAAGGAGCATTTGCGGTTTTGGCACGCAGTAAAAAAGGACAAATTAACTATATAATTATAGTGAGAACGACTGTAATTATTTAGAACTTTCATAAATCTCCAACTATCACTAGACGCCAGCCTAGTTATTTTGTTATTGAGACTTGCTAAACAATAAAATGCATAGATCGAGCTGGGTACCTACATTCTGTCCGATTCTCGTCCGTCTGCCACGAGTTTGAAGCTTTTTTCGACTTTGTACAACGCATTATTGTTATTCCATAAAAATGAGGCGTGCTCTTTATAAGAATCAAAAGTATTATTAGAGAGCATACTTGATCGAAGGTACCTAGAGAGTGAATCCAAGACAAGTTACAAATTTTTTTACAAATATTTTCTCGGTAACTACCTAACTAACCATCACGCCGGTTCCCCGCAGGGAAGGCAGAGAGGACGGACCGCCAAACAACTCGGTCTTGGCACACACTATTTGCCTCACTCACATTCATACATCGTCTCATACATAGTCTTCTATTATTCTGACTTTTGACATGACCTGACTCAAGTATCTGATTCATTTGATCGTGCCATGTCTACCTCGTGCGTCCCCAACTTCTTCTACCATTCATATTTGCGTCATATATTCTTCTTATACTACCTAGGTACTTTCTTCATTAATTCGCTCTATATCCACATTTTCTAGGTACATTCTGTAGTAATTTATATAAAATTAAAATTAAATAATAAATATTTTGATTACTAATAAATATTTTAATTACTATTTTAATTTTAACAATTAAATTATTTTATTCTGCAGTAATTATTACATTCTGTAGTAATCGTGTAATTTTTACTAATTATCTACTTATCACCGTTTTCTCGCTGAGAGGATGGGTCACAAGTCACAACTAAGAGTTGAAAGAGAATGTGAGGAATACGATTATTCACATTCATACACATCTCTTCTATTATTCCGACTGACTGTTCCCAAATAATTAATTCGCTTGATTGCGCCGTTTTTTGCGAAAAATGATCTCAAGAGACACTATACTATAATGTTAGTTGGTATCACAATAACAGAAAAAAAAATTGTTAGATTTCGCAGAACGAAAGTTGAAGTCGATTTTGTGTTTCTATTGTACAGAAATCGGGTTCTAACCGATATTTTTCATAGATTCTATGAAATAGATGATGTGGGATCCCAGTTTTAGCCTTGCATTCTTTCTTGATACAGTACACATATTATATTATCTATTTGACGCTTGTAGAAAAATCATACACGGATTTACCACTCATACCCCTCAAGGATCTCATTTCTACTTGTATCCCTTCCTCTGCCAGTTTGAGTGTCAACAATTTTATGAAATCACACCACATACTATATTATTAAGTATTGTGATGTTGTGGGAAGCCGTGGTATCCTGACTTGAGCACACGACAAATTTGTTTCTCCATCTGGCAATTCTAACCACTTCGTTGGTTTGACAAATGCGCCCCATAGAAATGTAAGAATTAAATGTAACTTTTTGACTTATTCGCGAAATATTAGCGAGCAAGCAACCGAGAGAATGCATGGTTAATGAGTAGGTATGTACCTACATCGCTTGTTATGAATGAGCCCGTTTAGCAAAAGCGGCCTCTAAAAAAAGGTCCAGTTAACACCAGCTCCCGCCACACATGCCGTTGTTCCCAGCCGGTTCCTTTTATAAATTTATTCAATCTTCCCAGGCGTTGATTTAATTTACTGAATACAACAAACCTCTATCTCGCGTCTCTCTTCCACGCATGCGGAACATCGTAAGATTTTTGAAATACATCGTTTTCGCGAATGTTTTTTGGTTGGGTAAATAAAAATGTTCTTTACCAACGCGCGCGGAGCTGTGGAAAATGTCTTTTGTGCATATTTTTTGCAATAAAATTGTGTATTTTTCACCCGTTCTCTACGATTATGTAATTATAGGTACCAAATTTTTTTTTATATAGATTAATATTACTAATATACGTTCGCGAACCAATAATTCATCTCAACATTAAAAAAGCATAACGTGTTAAAAGTGTTTTATTAGACGATATTGAAAATAGCACCATCTATCGGCGCAAAGTTTCTAAAAATATTTTGAGAATACCCTTAATGGAAGTGCAGCCTCATTGACTTCCGAGAATACTATTAATTTGAACAGCATTTCCTCCGATTTAAAAAACGGAGGTATTAATATTTCTGATAAAGAACTGCTCTTTTCACATCCATTCAAATAATTAGAATGTAAACGATGTAAAAAAGAATGTAAACTTTGAATAAAATTTTTGAAACATTTGTAATGTTTTATTTGACGTTTAAAATATTCCTGTCAGATTTATAGTTAAAAGTTGACATTTAGACTTCACATTTTGTTGATTTGTTGATGTTGCCATGGTAACTTTAAAAAACGCGCGTTCAATAAAGTGCGATTTAAACACGCTAGAGCGTACTTTAAATGAGTAAAAAAGGGCACCAATAGAAAAAACATTTTTTTAAGAGAGGTGTTATTTGTTTACATGGTGAGAGTATAGAATAGTATGGTATGGCATTACATACTACAAATTTTTACAGTAATTATGTAAAATTTAGGATTACAATGCTCAAAAGAATGAATAATTAAATACAAGATAGTTGTACGAGTACCTCGGACATTTCTAAGGAAATGTGATAAATAGATCAGAGCAAGGTTAGTAATTATGTGGGAAATATATGATTGCAATAAGTATGTTAAAACAAAGTAAACAGTTGTATTGATTTTTGAGATGCACACAGATGTAATTAGAACGGAGCTTGAGCATGTAAATTTCTTTGCAAGTTTTATATAGTATTGAGATAAATGTATTAAGTATTGATAGTAAAGCTTGAGTAAATAATATTGCCGGTGAGGAATATTCGTGTTAATAAAAGAGGTGTTTTTTGTTTTTATGGTGAGAGTATAGAATGGTATTACATATTGTCACAGTAATTATGTTAAAACTGGAGGAATCTGAAAGTATGAGTACACGATTTAGGGTACATACATTTTTAATAGTGGCGTGCATCATCTATCTACTATCTATCTACTACACTATATAAAGAGGTAATATTTGTTTGTTTGTTTGTTTGTGTGTTTGTTTGCAGCGAATAGGCTCCGAAACTACTGAACCGATTTGAAAAATTCTTTCGCTGTTGGGAAGCTACACTATCCCTGGGTGACATAGGCTATATTATATTTAAAAAAAATAGACATCCTTACTAAAACTTCAATAATGTAACCCAGGGTGTAAAAAAATGACCTAAAATATTCTTTAAATCGCGTGCGTTGCGAAAACTATTGATGATATAATAAAATAATGTACTACGACTTTATAGAACACATCATTATTTACAAAAAAGGTCGCGACAGCATATGTCTAACTATTATGGTTATGCCACAATAAGTATTCTTTTATTTTAAAAATTTAATTTAAATATCGCCGCTTGAAAAGGCTCTTTATTTGTATCTTGGTTTTAATCCTTATCAAAATAAATTACTTCATATTCAAGACAGCTTCAATACCTTTATTTAACTTTTTGAATTTTTCGATTCGGATATTTAATTAGAAGGATATCACGAGTTTAAAATTGTTAGTATTAGAAAAAAGTTTCGGCTACGGGCCGGGCGGGAGAGGAGTCAAGAAATGCAGTGCCAGGGGGGTTGGCGGGACGTGGGAGCGGGAGAGCTGTGGTGGGGAAGGTGGAAGTGGAACGCTGGAGGGGAACGCACGGGAAAGGACATGTAAGGAGTAACATTTTATTTATTTGAATATATGGCATATATTATAAAAGAAAGTCCAAAAAAACGTGCAGCTCGCAAAAACTCAGAAACGAGTCCCGGTTCGATCAAGGGAGTTATATGGTGTGGTAGATCTCTATCCCCCCTAGGGAATAAGGGTATCCGTTTTTACCTAAAGGGCGTGCTTTTAAAGATATAAGGGCTGAAAGTTACGCCCTCTTGAAATTTCTACAACAGTCTTCCGGAAAGTTCTAGAAGGTTCCATAGAGCTGTAGAAAGTTGTGGAAGGAGTGGCGGAGTATGTCGTGGAATGATCAGGAATAGGAAATCGGGAACATCATTGTGCAACATTTTTTATTTATTTATTGGTTTTCAACGCCCTGGTGGGCTTTTACATAACATGTTTATAATACAGAGACAGGTTTTTAAAAACAAAAGATAAACTATAAAAAATAACTAGTACACGTCATAAAGGGTATACATATAAATTAAGGAAAGATAATACATTACAATAAAAGAGAAAGTTTCTAAGTTGTAAGTTATAAATACATGACAAAATGCAAGATACATAAAAATAAAACGGTAACAAGTTTTTACATTGTGGATTAATATAGAAATATACGAATAAATGCATTAGCCCCTATGTGATGCTCCTTAAATATCAAAATATTCTACATAAAAGTATCGTTCAGGTATTTCTTAAATAATGGTAAACTTGTGTTAAATACATCGATATTAGAGGTAAATTTGTTTCCTAATGTGTGAAGTCGAGAAATAGGTGCATGTATGTGGTAGTTCGTCCCAGAATTATTGTTGCAGAATAATACGTTTTGCCTTGTTGCTCGATTGGGTACCCTGAAATCGATGAGATGCAGGAGTTCGCAACAATCTAATTCAGAATGAATAATTTTAAACAAAAAAGTTAGGTCATTTATTTTTCTTCTGTTTTCTAGGGAATGCAATTTAAGTGTATATAGTAAGGATGTGTAGTTAATGTGTTGAATAGGTATGTGTAACTTGAAGTTAATAAATCTTAAAAATTTGTGCTGCACTCTTTCGATATTTTTTATATGGATTTGATAATATGGGGACCAAACTATGGAATTGTATTCCAACAAGCTGCATACGAGTGACAAATATACGATTTTTATAACTTCCAACGAGTTAAAGTCTTTGATTGTTCTAATTATAAATCCTAGTGTTTTCATGCCTTTGTTGGTTATTTGTTGTATATGATTTATAAAATTTTATTGCGTGTCAAACAAAACTCCAAGATCTCTAATTTCATTGACTTTTTCTAAGATTTTGTTATCTATTGTGTATTTGAAAGATAGTGGGGTCTTTGTTCGACAAAACGTTAGTGTCTTACATTTATCGATATTGAGGAATAAGTTATTTGTGACACACCAATTTTGTAATTTGTCGATGTTTGACTGTAGGATTAGGCAGTCACCAATATTGGATATTTCTTTGTATAATTTGATGTCATCGGCAAAAAGCAGAACTTCTACATCGTTGAAACAGTTTATGATATCATTTATGAATATTAAGAAAAGGATGGGGCCGAGATGACTCCTTGCGGTAGACCACTAGTTGCATATAATAACTTAGATAACGAATGTTTAATTTTAACAAATAAGATTCTGTTAGACAAATAATTTGAGAACCAATCCAACAACTTGCCTCTCAGTCCTAAGGCATACAATTTACTAAGTAATAATTTATGTGATACTTTGTCGAAAGCTTTTGAAAAATCTGTATAGATACTTGTTAAAAAAGTGAAGGCTACCGACATCTGTGGTCGATTAGTTCAGCTTACTATGTTTCACCCAAATGGTGTGAGTCCTTGCTTATGGATGATTATCAGGATATTGATCGATATTGTAGATTTTCGTTTTATCGTCTAGTCTCCCACTCCACAATGACTAGTTGTTTTGAAGGAAGGGAATTACTCTTTAAAAAGGCTCGCATCATGTGTTTTATGTTCGTTCTTTCTTGACAATAAACTCAAAACAGCTCATAAGTCGGGGCTAGTGTAACAGTTGTTATTCTTACCGGTTTTGTTTCTTATAAATTGTCCATGTTCAATAAGTTGAAATAAAAGTGAAAAGTTTGTAAATAGAACGAGATTTTATTTAAAAGGATCACTCCAGATTTTAACATTTGATCCTTCCACCGGATTACAATCAGGAGATTGTATATATAAATAAAAAACAAGGAACCAGCAGCCAAAAAATACAAAATTGATTGAACCTGGAAATCATTAAGGAAAGTGGACCACATAGCAATTCTGAGATAAGTATTCAGTGTCTTCCTATCACATCTATCTTATGTTCATTCAGACCTCATGTATTTAATCGAGATTTATCTTAAATAGAGTCATTATTATAAATAAAATCACTACCCACTTGAGAATAATAATATAATATTACTTGAATAGTGTTCTTAAATGGTATTGTCAAGATTGTCATTGGTATTCTTTCAAACGGGTGCTTTGCTCAAATAAAATAATTGTCAAGCAATAGTAACAATATACAATCAAAAATGGAAAATATAAAATCATTAATAAGCAAACGTGGCGTGATTAAGGGAAAATTGACTAGGTTCGCAGATTCATTAAATGCATTGTCGGTAAACGAAATTAAATTAAGATATGATCGGGTGAAATCATTGCTAGATGAATTCGAAGCAGTTCAACTGAAAATTGAAATGTTACCGGATTCAGACGAAATTGAAAATTATAGTCAACGAGAAGCTTTCGAAAACCAATATTTCTCAGTTTTGGCAACGGCCAAAGGCGCGATCGAATCCGTTGATCAAAGTAAGGTGGAAATAAAACTACCCACCCTTCAATTGCGGGAATTTCATGGAGATCAGAGAAATTGGGTTAATTTCGTCGAAACCTTCAAGACTTTAGTCCATAATAACAGTACTTTAAGCAATGTGCAAAAATTCTTTTACTTGCAATCCACCTTAAAGGGAAACGCATTAAAAATAATAGCTAATCTAGAAGTTTCGGAATTAAATTACCTTTCCGCTTGGGAATTGTTAAATGAACGATATGCAAATTTAAGAACTACCGCGCATAAACACATCCAATCTCTATTTCAATTAAAAGACATGAAACAAGAAGAGCCTGTAGCATTGAGGTATTTAATTGATGAAACAAACGTTAGTTTAAAGGCATTACAAAATATCGGGATCAAGGTAGATCAATGGGATCCGTTGATTATTTATATAATATCAAATAAATTAGACGCATCTACCCGAAAAAATTGGGAGCAATATACATTGCAAGACGAATTACCTACGTTAAAGGAATTCTTAAAATGTTTATCTGCTAGGGCACAAGTATTGGAACTTATGAACGCTTCTGAGAAAAAGATTTCTAGCTTACATAAAACACAAATAAGCAACAATAATTACAAAAAAGATTCATCAGTATTTTTAGCGGTAAAGGCTAACAACTGCATTTATTGTAACGAGAAAGGTCACCAAATTTATTATTGCAAAAAATTTATAAAATTGAAATTACATGAGAGGATTGATGCTACGAAATCAATCCAAGCATGTTTTAAATGTTTAAAGTTGGGTCACCATGCACAGAGTTGCAAGGCAAACCTTTCTTGCAGGCGCTGTGGCAAGGATAACCACAACACCTTGCTACACAATGAGGTACCTCTGCGGGAGGCCTCCAATATGGATGCTGATAACGAGGTTTCAGTATCAAATTTTTCTGCATCGGATAAAGCAGAAAAAATAATATTATTGTCAACTGCCAACATAGGAGTTGTGGGTAGTAACAATAAGATTTTTAAAGCCCGTGTTCTGATTGATTCAGGGGCCCAGTCAAATTTTATGAGAGCTGAATTTGCTAATAAATTAAATTTACCATGTGAATTGATAAACAAACCCGTCTCTGGGATCCATAATAATATCACACACATAAAAAAGAGAATTTCAGTGGAGATGACTTCGCTTAATACCGATTATAAACGCGAAATATCATGTCTGATTTTACAGGAGATTACAACAAACTTACCACAAGTGACAATGGAGAAAAAAGTCTTCAAGCTACCACGAGGATTGGAGCTAGCTGACCCGAACTTCAATATAGCTGCACCTATTGACATCCTGTTGGGCGCGGAAAGTTTTTGGGAAATCCTAACCAACGATAGATTGAAACTCGAGTCGGGACCAACACTTCAACGTACGCAACTGGGATGGATCATATCAGGATCGATCAACATGTACCCCAAGCAAAGGCCTGTATCAGATTTTTGTAGTTTATCTATAAATAAAATAAGTCATCAAATAGAAAAATTTTGGAAATTGGAGGAGATTAATCCCACTAAGATTCTAAATCATGAAGAAAAGGCTTGTGAAGCCAGTTTCGCTAGTACTCATACCAGACAAGACGACGGTAGATACGTAGTAAGTTTACCGCGTCGAGCATGCATTGATCAGCTGGGAAGTTCATTGCTCACTGCTGAAAAAAGATTTAAAAATTTAGAGAGAAAATTTGTGTCGAATCCCGAATTGAAGACACAATATGTACAATTCATGCGTGAATATGAGGAATTGGGTCATATGGAGGTGTGTGACCAGTCAAAGGGGGATCGTGAATCCTATTTTTTACCTCATCACGCTGTAATAAAAGAATCAAGCACTACTACTAAAGTGAGGGTCGTTTTTGACGGCTCCGCCAAAACTTCAAATGGAATTTCTCTCAATGACGCCTTGATGACAGGACCTGTTATACAAAAGGACTTATACACCCAACTATTGCATTTCAGGAAACATCAAGTGGTCCTGACGGCCGACATCGAGAAGATGTACCGCCAGGTTAACGTGGGTGAAGCGGACCGTGACCTGCAGAAGATAGTATGGCGCGAGTCGCCGCAGGAGGTGCTCAAGCATTACCGTCTGAAGACAGTCACATATGGTCTGGGGCCTTCCTCCTTCTTAGCCACTAGAACTCTACGGCAAATTGGTATGGATAACAATATAAATTTTCCTAGAGCTAGTCAGGTCATAGAAAATGACTTCTATATGGATGACTTGTTAACCGGAGGAGATGACATGGAATCCTGTAGAGAGTTAAAAGAGCAATTAATCAGCATCTTTTTGTCTGCGGGGATGACCTTGAGGAAATGGAGGTCTAATGTCTTGGAGTTGTCAGCCGAGTCGGGCCAAGCTAAGATTGCCGAATCAGGCAATTCTGAAAAAATTATTACTGACAATCCAAAGACTGAGAAAATATTAGGATTAAGATGGAATAATGAATCTGATTATTTTTCTTATGTAATAATGAAACCATCAAGTCAACCTACGAGATGGGCTACTTTCGTTGCAAACCGAGTAGCTGAAATACAAGAACTTAGTGATCCAGATCGATGGAGACACGTATCTTCAGCAGACAATGCAGCGGATATACTTTCAAGAGGAACTACAGATAAATTGATAAATTCTGCAATATGGTGGAATGGACCAAGTTGGTTGACCGAAGGAGTCAACGCTTGGCCTATATCAAATATTTCATGTTCAAACCCTCCGGAACTCAAAAGCAAAAATGTTCTATTATCCACGGATGTTCAAGAATGGGAGATATTTAAAAAATTCTCATCATTTGTTAAATTGAAAAGAGTTACTGCATATGTGTTGCGATTTGTCAATAACTGCAGAAGTGTTAAAGGTAGAATTTCAGGCAATTTAAGTGTAGCTGAATTGGAATCAAGCTTGAAATGTCTACTGAGATCAGCTGAAATACGACTAAAATTTTGGCCTATCTTTGGGAAAAATACTATTAAAAAGATATTACATAAATGTATTGTGTGTTTTAGATGTCGTCCCCGAACCGGTCATCAAATCATGGGAAATTTACCACCCGAAAGAATCACGCCGAGTCGTCCTTTCGCAATCACTGGAATCGATTATGCCGGACCAATTCCAATTAAAAGTGGGACGCTGAGAAAAGCTTCCCTCGTGAAATCGTATTTATGTACCTTTATTTGCTTTTCAACCAAGGCTGTTCACTTGGAATTAGTTTCGGATTTATCTAGCAATGCTTTTTTGAACAGTTTAAAAAGGTTTATCTCCCGTAGGGGACAACCTGAAAAGATCTTTTCCGACAATGCTAGTAACTTTAGAGGGTCTTGCAGCAAGCTCAAAGAGCTGTACACCAGTTTGAGGGAAAACAACGACAAGATTCAAAATTATTTAGTGAACAGAGGTATTGAGTGGAAGTTCATAACCCCTCGAGCCCCTAATCAGGGAGGTTTGTGGGAAGCAGCAGTTAAGTCAGCAAAGTTCCATTTGTATAGAATCACTAATAATTCTTCATTAACCTTTGAACTCTTGTATACCTTAATTTGTCAGATTGAGGCCTGTCTGAACTCCCGTCCATTAACTTCCTTGTCCGATGACATCCATGATTACCAACCACTCACCCCAAACCACTTCCTTATAGGCACTGAATCCTCTATCATTCCGGAGAGAGACGTCCGGGCGATACCAGACAACAGACTAACTCAATATCAGAGGATCAGTTCACTAATTCAATCTTTTTGGTCTAGATGGAAGCAAGATTACCTGATGGAACTGCAAAAGAGGACTAAATGGCAGACCAGCACTCAACGGGCACTGCAAAAGGACGATCTGGTGATCTTAAAGGAAGACCATTTACCTCCACCTTTATGGAAAATGGCCCGAATTCTGCAGACACACCCTGGAGCGGATGGAGTAGTACGAGTTGTTACCCTAAAAACACCTCAAGGAATCTTTGTGAGGCCCATCACAAAGATATGTCTGATGCCCCTGGAGTCAGATACTAAACCTGTAATTGACATCCCGGACCTTACCAAGGATTGATTATGTACCTTACACTATGGTACTTATCTTCTCGACTACACCTTGGATGGATCAAGCAGAAGACTTGAGAAGAAAGAAGAAAAAAGAACAATAATTGTGTGTGTTCAGTGTAAACAATATTATTTTGTGTTATTGGACAATTTAAATATGTAAAATTTAGTATGTACACTTGTGTAATTTAGTCATTTGAATATTTTAGTTATTTAATAGGATTAATAATTTTTAGTTATTTTTAGTTAATTAATAGAGTAATTCAACAGCATTTATACAGTTAAATTATAAGTTCAGTGTAGGATATAAAAAAAGGTTTTTAGTTAATTTATGCTATTTTGAATTATTTTATTAGTATTTTTGTGGTATAGGTACTTAGATTAAGGATTTTTTGGTTTATTTTGTTTGTTTTATAGTTTATTTTTAAATAGATTATGATTCCAAAATTTTAATAAAATTTGTGAATCCCGCCCCGGGCAATATGTTAAAAAAGTGAAGGCTACCGACATCTGTGGTCGATTAGTTCAGCTTACTATGTTTCACCCAAATGGTGTGAGTCCTTGCTTATGGATGATTATCAGGATATTGATCGATATTGTAGATTTTCGTTTTATCGTCTAGTCTCCCACTCCACAATGACTAGTTGTTTTGAAGGAAGGGAATTACTCTTTAAAAAGGCTCGCATCATGTGTTTTATGTTCGTTCTTTCTTGACAATAAACTCAAAACAGCTCATAAGTCAGGGCTAGTGTAACAGTTGTTATTCTTACCGGTTTTGTTTCTTATAAATTGTCCATGTTCAATAAGTTGAAATAAAAGTGAAAAGTTTGTAAATAGAACGAGATTTTATTTAAAAGGATCACTCCAGATTTTAACAATACTGTCAACTTGTTTTTTTTTGTAAAAGATTCTGTAATATAGTTATGGTAAAGTAACAGGTTGGTAGCAGTTGACCTACCGGAAACGAATCAGTGTTGGTTTTTATCAATTACTTTTAATATTGATGGATAAATTAAATCAAGAACAAGGGATTCAAAAATTTTCGGGAGCGCTGATTGTATACATATAGGACGGTAATTTTTAATGTCTGTGTCGTCACCTTTTTTGAAAATCGGGGTAATATAACTAGATTTCCAACGGGTTGGAAAATGTCCAGAAGAAAGTAAGTGGTTAAATAATGTGGTGAGTGGACCTCATATTGCAGATGCGCATTGTTTGAAAAATATTGGTGGGATGTTATCTGGGCCTGCAGATTTGTTAGGGTCAAGTGAAATGATTTTTGAACATTCCAGAACACTATCTTATTGTCCTGAGTGAAGCCGGGTAACCCAGCTAGTTTAAAGATATACGAATAAAGCAATATTTACGGAATGATCTACTTTTTCCTTTAAGAATAATAAAAATGCTCGAGTTTGGACCGAATACATATGTAAATGTTAAGTAGGCTAAAGTCTTGCAGTTTTTCGTGGATTATGTCTTAGTGTTGTAAAGTCCAAATTTTAGTCAGTAGGTAGTAAATAATATTGTAGTAGTCATAGAAAAGAAAACATTAGATATAAGATGTCAAATTTTATATCTAAATAAAATACACAATAAAAAAAAAAGAATAAGGTTAAGTATGGTAAGGAAATTTAAAAGTGAGATTAGCAATTTTTACAATGATTACGCTGACACAAGAGAAAACCATTAAATAAATTAAGAGTACATTATTTTGGGTATGTAAATTATTAGTTAGTAAAACTGCCAAAGAACATAAGAATACATTATTTTTAGAAAATTAATTTTTTATAGTGGTTCGATCCGAATAAAAAAAATTGATCTATTATTTTCTGAAGGAATATTAAATAAGCCTGAGGTAAAATCAAAAAAGGTAATATAACTAACTAACTAACTAACTAACCATCACGCCATTTCCCCGCAGGGGTAGGCAGAGACGACGGACCGCCACACAACTCGATCTTGGCACACACTCTTTGCCTCGTTCACATTCATACATCGTCTCATACATACTCTTCTATTATTCCGACTCTTCACATGGCCCGACTCAAGTACTAAGTAAGGTAATATAAGGTAAGAATAATTAGAAATGGGATTAACAGTTATTACAATAATTAAGCTGATATAAGAGAAGACCACTACAGATAGTAAGAATACATTATTTTGAGTTAGATATGAATTGTTTATAATGGTATTACTCAAATACAAACTTGCAAGAAAAACATTATTTACGGAATGATATTGATAGAACTTTGGTTTCGGCCAAGGGAAGTATCGTTTAGAAAGTGTAGTGAAAAGTGATATTAGCAAATATCCCAACAATTGTGCTGATATAAGATGAAACTTCTAGAGACAGTAAGAATGCAGTATTTTTGGTATATACTTTGTTATTAGTGGTAAGGTTCATATGAAAATTGAAAATGATATCAACCAAAAATGATTACAATCTTGCAGCACAGTAGAGAATGAAATACCTTTTATCGTTTGTCACAGTGATTGACGCTTTTGTCGATCGAGATCCTGGATATTTTTTAATGTGATGATTTTGGAGGTGTCCGTTTGCCTCAGGAGGATATGCCCCGACATCGTCCAACAGTGTTTGTAGTCGTTGTCCTTGGCAATTTTTTTTGTTTGAGCAAGTAGAACTTTTCCGTTTTGTTTTAAGTGTTCAGAAAGGTAAATACGTTTGGCTTCTTGCGACAGTCCTAGGTCCGCTGTATTAAGTTTATTTGTGGTGGTAGTAGTAGATTTTTTGTAAACTTTGATTTAAACAGGAAATCATCACGAGATTTAATGTTGTTGAATGTCACTATTATGAATCTCTTGATTTTTTATGGCATATGAATGAAACTGTTGAATTTTGGTTCCTAAATTGGTATTAAGGTCTTGTGTGTTTGCTAAATTCCTACAATACTAACTGTATTCTGAAGTTTGATCGGGACACATAATTTTATCGACATTGATTATTTTAGTCAGGAATGAGAATTTTTTTGGTGCTGTTTCTGGTGCCCCCAAGACGTGATTTATTTATTTAAGGCCCAGAGGGCTTTTATATCATTAGTAGTACAATTAATCGATAACAGAAGATTTTTAAACAGATAAAGAAATCTTAATATATAAAACAAAGTCGGGTTAGTTACACTATTTATAACTCGATAACGGTTGGACCGATTTTGATGATCTTTGATTTGTTGAATTTGTCTCCACTCCGGATAACATAATAACTATTAAAACATCACAAAAATTAACAAAAAAAATAGTTATTAAGAAAATTCTTTTCCCAATACATTTTGTATGGAACGAATTCTCATATTTTAAAAGAGCTGAGGGAATTTTGTGATAATTACCTATAATATTGAGTAGTCAGTGAATTCCAAAAATTCAAAAATGTCAAATGTCAATGCGCTGATTGTTATGTTTTATTTTTAAACATATAATGCTGCTTCTCTTTCTTACACACTAAATGTCGTGAGTCGAAAATTAGACAAATGGTGAACGTATGTCTCCACCCATCCAAAGGAAAGATACAATAAATTATATAATAAAAATCCCTCACACGTTTAAAGAAAATGAAAAGATTTTTTTTTTACATCAGCTCACACAGGAGGCCCCAAAGAAAATTATTTTCCTCAGGAACTATGTCATCTTGGGGGATGCTGTGTGGAGAGTTTTTTTTAAGGAAGGGAAGGATAAGAAGTTCTGGGAAGGAAAAAGGTATGAGGGGTGGGTATGAATCGTAGGTCAGTGTGTCCGGGAGTGACGGACGTATGAATCCATCCCTCCAACTGCGGTACAAGGCGATGGGTCGAGAGAGTCCAGCTGGAAAGGTCAAAAGGCGTCCCTCAACCAGTCTCTCTCAATCCAGCCCGCCACGCAGCCGTTGGGCAGACGCATCCGCCGCCAAGACCCGGACAAACGTCACCCCGTGAACCCAGGCACCCCTGCTAAATCACCAAACGTAGCGAACCACTTGGGGTGACGTATGACAAGGTGTTGGTTATTGTGGTGTATGTGTGTAAGAGTGACAGCATGAGAGCGAGACAGAGAGTACGAGATGTATAAAAGAGATCGTATGCGCGTCAGTAGCTCTCTCAGTCCAGACACTTGATAGTCACAAATAAATATTATAATATACCAAGTATTGTTTTTAATAGTGTGTGCTGATAAGCACATACGTTACAGTGGCGCAGCACGGTAGTTCGTAAATTATTAAAATTTTACGGAGAAGAACGGAGAATCAGAAGATTCAAGAAGAATATTCGAATTTTTGGGTGATCACAGTACAGTCTGGCGCTTTTTGGGCGTTGGATCGCTAAATTTTGAAGAAAGAAGAGACTATCAAATTGGAGAATTCACACGCAGCCGAGGCGAGTACGCAGATCGGGCTGGGCAAATTGCGCGGTAAAAACGCAATTATATACGTGTGTGGGAGCCGACATTGCAACATTTTGTCGAGGGTACACCGTTACACGGGGTACGCAGTACAGTCTGGCGCTTTTTGGGCGTTGGATCGCTAAATTTTGAAGAAAGAAGAGACTATCAAATTGGAGAATTCACACGCAGCCGAGGCGAGTACGCAGATCGGGCTGGGCAAATTGCGCGGTAAAAACGCAATTATATACGTGTGTGGGAGCCGACATTGCAACATTTTGTCGAGGGTACACCGTTACACGGGGTACGCAGAAGATCGAGGATCAAAGGTGAATTGGCCGGAATCCGGGACCGGGGTTCTGTCGCTACAGCGGGAAGGAAGACCTTGGAAGGTGATCGATCCGCAGCTGAAGGGAGACGGAGCCAGAAAAGGGTGCTGAGAAGTTGGCGATTCACAGGCTCAGGGCAGGGGCTCGGAGCGTAACCTCTGGAAGTGCTGAGATAAGTAAAATTTATTCAACTTGTTTCAGTTCTTCTCCCAATGGAGGCGATTTGTAAGAATTTGGGGACGTTCTGTTACAGAACAGGAGACTGGTCACTGTTCAAGGAACGATTGGATCAGGCCCTCATTTTAAATGATGATAAATTGTTGTCACCAGAACGCAAAAGAGCATTTTTGCTGAGTTGCCTCACGGAAGAAACTTTCTCTCTATTATGTGATTTATGTTTTCCAAAAAAGGTTTCTGTTTGTTCTTTTGAAGATTTATGTAAATTATTTGATTCACATTGCAAACCAGTTAAAAATATTTTTGAGTCTCGTGAATTATTTTACAAATGTAAACAGTTTTCTAGCGAATCCGTTAAAGATTACGCGGCTAGATTGAGAGGGTTAAGTTTATCTTGTAATTTTGAGCTGAGATTGGAATCATGTTTAAAGGACATATTCGTTATTGGGATTTTTAATGAAAAATTAAAACACAAGCTATTCGTAGAGGCAATTAATACTTCTTTTTCGGATTGCATTAATCTAGCGGCGACGTGGGAGCATGTTGTGGCTTTTAAAAAAGTAAATGCGAATTTAAATGTTGTTCATAAGGAAAGTGAATATTTCCGGAATTCCAGGAAAGATAGTCCTTCCAGGAATAAAAATTCAATGCGAAATAAGTCACCGGTTGATGGTACGTTAAAAACTTGTTTTTTGTGCGGAAAGAAAAATCATTTGCAAAAAGATTGCTGGAAAAAAATTTTGTGTAATCGATGTAACAAATCTGGTCATCCTAGTAATTTGTGTAAATACAATAAAAATTATGTAGGTACTAAAAATAAACGGTTGAATTCGGTGTTCGTGGTTAATAATAAAACGGGGCCGGAACCCACATATGTAGATTTGTTAATTGATAACATAATATTGCCGGCGTTGGTGGATACCGGAGCTGCAATAAGCGCGATACCGTATGATGTGTATTTAAGATATTTTGTTTCTTACGATTTAGAAAAGTATAATGTTCATTTGTCAGGGTATGACGGAACGCAGTTAAATGTTTTAGGTAAAGTGAATTTAGATGTGTTATTTTTAGGTAAAAGAGCGAATACACAGTTCGTAATAATTAAAAATGGTAATTCTACAATAGTTGGTAGAGATTTTTTACATGTTTTTGGTATCGGATTAAGTGGAATAAATTCGGTAAAATTCAGTGAGATTAATTGTGATAATCACTTAGTTTTTCGTGATAGTTTAAAAAAGAAATATGCTGATGTTTTTTCAGAAACATCGGGTAGGCTTAAAAATTATGAGGCAAATATTGAAGTTAATTCGGACTTTAGGCCAAAGTTTGTAAATCTGAGGCCATTACCTTTTAGTTTACGTGAGAAAGTTGAAATTGAATTACAGAGAATGTTACAAGAAGACATTATTGAAAAGGTAAAAATAAGCGATATTGCTAGTCCGATTGTTGTTGTTAAAAAAAAAGACGGTTCAATTAGAATTTGTACCGATTTCAAGACAACATTAAATCCTATGTTAGCGAAGTTGAAATACCCACTACCTCGTATTGACGAATTAATTTCATCTCTGAATGGTGCAAAATATTTTGCTAAGATAGACTTACGAAATGCATTTGGACAGATCTCGTTGAACGAAAAGTCTAGAAAATTATGTGTAATTAGTACACATATAGGTTTATTTGCATATAAAGTATTGCCTTTTGGCTTAAGCACGAGTCCGGCCATCTTTATGCAAGTCATTACGGCGATAGTTGGTGGACTTAGGAACGTTCGTGTATTTTTAGATGATCTACTTTTATTTGGGAATTCTAAGGAAGAATTATTTTCTATTTGTGAAGCAGTACTTAGCAAGTTATGTGATTGCGGTTTAACTATTAATGAAAATAAGTGTTCTTTTCTAGAAACAGAGATAGAATATTTAGGTTATAGAATTTCGCAGAAAGGAGTTATGCCTTTAGAAAATAAAATTTATGCTATTACTCAAATGGGTGTACCGAAAAATGTTTCGGAACTTAGAAGTTTGCTGGGAGTTATTTCGTACTATAGGACTTTTATACATAATGTGTCAGGTATTTTGTCTCCTTTATACCAATTGTTGAGAAAAGGGATAAAATTTGTATGGTCTCAGGAATGCAATATTGCGTTTGAGCAAGTTAAGAAACTGCTGACGTCAGACAATATTTTAGTACATTTTGACCCACAATTACCTATCAAGCTTATTACAGACGCGAGTGATATAGGTATATCTGCTATTATATGTCACGTCTATGAGAATGGTATTGAAAGACCCATTGCGTTCGCTAGTCGTTTATTATCTAAAACGGAATTGAGATATTCTATTCTTGATAAGGAAGCGTGTGCAATAATATTTGGTTTAAAAAAATACTTTCAATATTTATATGGTAATAAATTCGTTCTAAATTGTGATAATAAGGCTTTGGTACATATATTGAACACTGAAAAACAGGTGCCAACACTAGCGGCAAATAGGCTACAGCGCTATGCGTTGATTCTACAAACATTTGACTATACTATAGAGTAAGTTAAGTCGGGTGAGAACAAAGCGGACTTCTTATCTAGGTTGCCGGTTAATAATAATAATAATTTAAATGATTGTGTCGACGAGGTCGACGGTAGCGAATATTTCTTAAATTACATTGGTTGTCTGAACGTGGATAAAATTGAATCGGATTTTTTAAATGTAATCGAGGCGGAAACAACAATGACAACAGAAACGATGAAGCAGTTTTCGATTAAAGATGTAAATATAGCAAGCATTATTGAGTTCGTAATTAATGGTTGGCCGCATAAAAAGTTTTTAAAGGATGATTTGTTAAAATTCTGGTATTTTAGAAATAAATTATCGACTTATGACTCATGTTTATTTTATAATAATAAATTCGTTGTTCCGAGGGAACTAAGGGAAATCATATTGAATTTCATACATCAATCGCATTTGGGGATTGTTAAATCGAAAAGTCTTGCTCGGAATTATTTTTTTTGGCTAGGTATGAACTCATATATAGAAACAACTGTGAAACAGTGCGTTAGATGCATGGAGTGTTTACCCACTCCATGTAAAGTTGAGTTACAGCCGTGGCCGATCAGTGGATTAATATGGAATAGATTGCATATTGATTTCATGGGACCTTTTGGTGGTTATAATTTTTTGATAATCGTGGATGCAACTACAAAATGGATAGACTGTCACATCGTAAATAAAGTAGATTCGTTTTGTACAATAAAAGTTTTGAAAAGATTATTTTCTAATTTCGGAATTCCGGAGCAGATAGTAAGTGACAATGGTACAGCGTTCACTTCAACAGTTTTTAAGGAATTTTGTCATAATTATAATATTAAATCGTTGACATCTCCTGTCAACCATCCAGCTTCAAACGGACTTGCCGAAAATGGGGTTAGAACGGTAAAGAATTTCTTAAAAAAAATTATGATAAATAATAAATTGCCTGCTGATTTTGAAGATAAACTCTTAACATTTCTGGTTGATATTAGGAATACGCCTTCTATGTCTACGGGGATTGAACCTAGTAAATTAATTTTGGGAAGGAAAATTAGATCAATTTTTAATACAATTATTCCAATATTAGATAATGTTGAAAGTCAAGGTTTTAAAGGGATTGATAACACGATTAAAGATAAGATGTTATTGAGTCAGCAAAAACAAAAAAAGTATTATAGAGGAAAGAAATTTAAAAAGTACTTTGATGTTGGATCTAAAGTTTTAACCAGGGATTTGAGAAGTGATAAAAACAAATGGATTTTAGGAAAAATTTATAAAAGATTGGGGAATAGGATTTATTTAGTAAAAATTATGTCTTCATGACAAATTTGGAAACGCCACCATGATCAAATTTCAGAGAGGAAGGTTAGGTGGGGGGAGAGTGACAGGTCTGATGGTTTGCTGGACCTGGGTCCACTCTCGGACGTGGACATGACCAAGTTTCCTAATTCCTCTAATTTTTGCAGGTCACCTACACCATGGGAGGGGAGGTTACGCCCTCGAGGACAACGCCCATGCTACACCGAATGAAGAGTCAAGAACATACATAATTACATATAAATTGGAAATTAAATATATAATGGAAATAATTAAATATATTTGGCTTATATAATTTTGTAAAAAATATAAATATGTAATTAGGATTTAAGTGTGGGGGTGTGGTGTATGTGTGTAAGAGTGACAGCATGAGAGCGAGACAGCGAGTACGAGATGTATAAAAGAGATCGTATGCGCGTCAGTAGCTCTCTCAGTCCAGACACTTGATAGTCACAAATAAATATTATAATATACCAAGTATTGTTTTTAATAGTGTGTGCTGATAAGCACATACGTTACAGTTATCCAATAAATGGTTCCCGGGGCGGCGGCACCCATACCCGCCTCCCAAATTCCCGTAAGTAAGTGGAAAAATAAGAAAATCACAAAAAATATAAATCCGTACACAATGTCATCTCTGATACTGACAAAAATCAAACACGGACAGTTGCGCATTGATGTTTGCTTCATTGTGTAATTTAAAAAAAAACTGAATTTAATTCAACAGTTATTGATTCTGAGGCAGTACGAAGTTCATCGGTTTAGCTAGTAATAAAAATAAAAATTAGATAAAAAATGCTCACAAGTCATAAAAATACAAAAATACAGCGATTTGAAAGGGTTTACAAAAATACAGATATGTATAGGAATAATTTTGGAATAAGTTTTTTGCAAGATCCATAAAATTCGCCAAATTTATGTTAAATATGTCAACATCACCTAAGTACTGGTTTCGGAAGTATCAAATCGTTGTATCGGAGAGCAGGCAATGTAGTTCCGCTTATGAATGCTACAGTAGAATAGTGTATTTTGTCATGTAGTTTCTGTCGGTATTCGTAAGTTTATGAATTGCAGTAGTTCGCAACAGTAGAACTTAGAGTAAAGTATTTTTAATAAAAATGTTAAGTTTTTTATTATAAGTCCCCGTCTTCTAGTTTGTGTATTTTTAGAATATTTAATAATAAATTATATTTTACGTCTTTTAGTGGGATATTTTTCATATTAGAATAAGTTAACAATAATAATCTAAACGAAAATATGAAAGAGAACAAGATACAGAAAAACAGAAAAAGACAATGGTCGCAACTGGGACTCGAACCCTGACCTCTCCGTCTAACCGGGACGAGTGCGTTAACCAATTTCGCTATTGCCACCTTCTGTCAAAACGTTATAATTGTCGATCTAATATTTTCAAATTTTAGAAATCCATTATTATCAACTAATTATTTTTTCTCCATATTTATCGCACTCGTCCCGGTTAGACGGAGAGGTCTGGGTTCGAGTCCCAGTTGCGACCATTGTCTTTTTCTGTATCTTGTTCTCTTTCATATTTTCGTTTAGATTATTATGTTAACTTATGCTAATATGATATATTTAACTGATGGGAATAACCTTCAATAAAGTATAAAAAGAAAGTTTTTCTTATAAAAATTGTATATTTTTCATTAAAATTTATAAAACGCAGAAATTTTGTTTGTATTCGCTCAATATTATTAATCTGAATTTTGTAAGATGGAGACCAAACTACCGAGTTATATTCCATTAGGCTTCTAACTAGAGATACATATAATAATTTAATGACTTGTATGGAATTAAAGTTTTTAGCTGTTCGTAATAGGAAGCCTAGTGTTTTTCTACCTTTGTTTACTATTTGGTGGTTATGATTGGCGAAACGTAGTTTTTCATCTAAAATAATTCCAAGACCTCTCATTTCCGTGACTCTTTCTAAAGCTGTGTCATTGATGGAATATTCTAATAAAACAGGATTTTTATTTGTGAAGAAAGTCAAGGTTTTGACTGATGTGATGTGATGACTGAGTGGTGCCCTAAGCAATTGCTTAATTTGCTTATAGGCTAATAAGGCCCTGATTGTATCCCTATGTGTAACCTTATCTGCGCTGCAGTTAGATTGTATCCCTATGTGTAACCTTATCTGCGCTGCAGTTAGATTGTATCCCTATGTGTAACCTTATCTGCGCTGCAGTTAGATTGTATCCCTGTGTGGAATTTATCCGGGCTGCAGTCAGATTGTGACTCTATATGGAAACTTATCCGCACTGCAGTTAGATAGCATCCTAATACGGAAAGTAATCTGCGTTGCAGTTATACGAAAACTTACTTATTCACACTGCAGGTAGATTGTGTCCAAATGTGGAAAGTAATCCGGGCTGCAGTTATAAAACTAATTCATATTGCAGTTAGATTATGCCCCTATGTGGAAATTTATCCACGCTTCACCATGTCCGTATATGGAAACTAAGCAAAGTTTTTCACATAAGGTAAATATCAAAATTATTGTTCAAAGGGATCTGATTTAGAAGTTGTGAGTTTTTTTGTGCAAATACCTTTAACTATACACTAAGCATTTTTAAATATTTTTGTTTTGTTAAGTCGATTGGAAAATATTTTATAAAATAAATGATTATGCTGTGATTGGGGACATTTTTGGACATCAGAACTTTTCTGTTCATGGTAAATTATTTTATCTATGGTTCCAAGGGGCTATAGGAGTTATTTCTAACGCTCATAATATAAAACTTTAATCTGCCTGAAAAGGTAGGGTTCTATTATAATAAAATTTGTCTGGTACTCACTTGTGATTATTTGTTATTGTTGTTGTTTTTTTTTTTTTTTGCCGATCTATCTGTTGGGAGTTATGGAATCGGGTAGAATACCTCCGTTTTGCCATCTCTCCGGAGACTGGGAGTTGTTTCGACTTCGGATAGAGCAATTTTATACCTACCCCCGAATAGTAAACAGTCGTAGCTATCCAGCTAGGTTATTTAAAGTAATAAACACATTTATATTTAAAGAACCTTTGTAATAATTAATATCTGCCGAGGAAAGGGCAGATATAACAACTGGCCGGTCAGTGGTTGAGTGGGCATAGCGCTTGGGTCCCACCCGGGCGTCGCATGTTCGATTCCTCGGCTGGCTAAGTCCTCCATCACAACACAAGCAACATTTTCGGCTTTCTGTGGTGGTAGTAGGAGATTTTCAAACATTGTTGGGTTATTCGTAACCCGGGAATGTTTGTCTTTCTTTTTAAAAAAAAAAAAAAAAAAATTAAACAAAAAACAATTACTAATTGAGTAAAAAACCAAAAAAATAATGTAATATTAATCGGTGCAAGGTTCGTCACGGAGGGTTGTTCCGTGTTGTGTTTCTCTCACCACTGGTGCCCTGGATGGTGTAAGTATCGACACTTCATAAGTCTTTAGTTTTGACAGATTATTAATAAATAGCAAACAAAGCTTGAAAATAATAATATTATTGGTAAAAGTATTTTAAAACTACCTTTTCCGAAAATAAATAGGCACACTCAGATCATCAAAAAGGTTTTTAATGTAGTTTGGGTTAACTTGTGAAGTTTTAAAGATCCCTTTTGATAAAATGAATAGATGCAGTAGGAACAAGCATAACGTTTTTCTCTGAATGGGTATTATGTGAACTTTTAAATGTTCTTTCTGTAAAAATGAACAGTTACAGTTGGAACATGAAAAAGGTTTTTCAAGTATGGGAATGCATGTGACGTTATAAATATCTCCTTTGAGAAAATAAATAGTTACAGTAGGAACATGAAAAAGGTTTTTCTTTAATATGGATAAATTTGTGAATTTTTAAATCCCCCTTTTGAAAAAATGAATAGCTGCAGTAGGAACATGAAAAGGGTTTTTCTCTATTATGAGTAAATATGTGAATTTCTAAAGATCCTTTTCAAGAACATGAATAGCTGCAATAGGAACATTTAAAGGGTTTTTTCTCTAGTATAAGGTTTTGCCCCGGTATGGGTAAGCGTGTGACGTTTTAAAGATTCCTTTCGATAACATGAAAAGCTGCAAGAGGAGCAAGGATAAGGTTTTGCCCCGGTATGGGAAACCATATGACTTTTTAAAGATCCCTTTAGAGAACACGTATAGCTGCAGTAGGAACAGGCAAAGGGTTTTTCCCCGGTATGGGTAAGCGTGTGACGTTTTAAAGTTTCTTTTCGAGAACTTGAATAGCTGCAGAAGGAACAAGAAAAGGGTTTTACTCTAGTATGGGTAAATATGTGACTTTTTAAAGATCCTTTATGAAAACATGTATAGCTGCAGTAAGAACAGACATAAGGTTTTGCCCCGGTATGGATAACCATGTGACTTTTTAAAGATTCTTTTCGAGAACATGTATAGCTGCAGTAGGAACAGGCATAAGGTTTGGCCCCAGTATGGGAAACCAAGTGATGTTTTAAAGATTCCTTTCGATAACATGAATAGCTGCAGGAGGAACAAGCATAAGGTTTTACCCCGGTATGGGTAACCATGTGACTTTTTAAATTTCCCTTTCGGGAAAATGTACAGCTACATTCCGAACATGAAAAAGGTTTTTCACTGGTATGGGTAAATATATGGGCTTTTAAAGATCCCTTTTGAGAAGATGCATAGTTGCAGTAGGAACAGGCATAAGGTTTTGCCCCGGAATGGGTAAACATGTGACGTTTTAAAGTTTCCTTTCGAGAAGATGAATAGCTACAAGAGGAACATGCATAAGGTTTTGTTCCGGTATGGGTAACCATGTGACTTTTTAAAGATCCCTTTTGGGAAAATGTACAGCTACACTCCGAACATGAAAAAGGTTTTTCTCTAGTGTGGGTAAATATGTGGGTAAATATGTGGGTTTTTAAAGATCCCTTTTGAGAAAATGTATAGCTGCAGTAGGAACAGGTATAAGGTTTTGCCCCAGTATGGGTAAACATGTGTTTTTTTAAATCTCCCCTTCGAGAACATGAATAGCTGCAGGAGGAACAAGCATAAGGTTTTTCACCGGTATGGGTAACCATGTGAATTTTTAAAGATTCCTTTCGAGAACATGTATAGCTGCAGTAGGAACAAGCATAAGGTTTTGCCCTGGTATGGGTAACCATGTGACTTTTTAAATAACCCTTTCGAGAACATGAATAGCTGCAGGAGGAACAAGCATAAGGTTTTGCCCCGGTATGGGTAGTCATGTGTTGTTTTAAATCTCCATTTCGAAAACATGAATAGCTGCAGTAGGAACAAACATAAGGTTTTTCCACAGCATGTGTAAACATGTGACGTTTCAATGTTGTCTTTCGAGAAAATGAAAAGTTACAGTCAGAACATGGAAAAGGTTTTTCTCCAGTATGGGTAAGCATGTGAGTATTTAAAGATCCCGTTTGATAAAATGTTTTGTCGCAATTGGAACACGAAAAAAGTACTTCTCCAGGTTGCGCCTTCATGTCCATTATTTTGTCTGAAAAAGATGGCGGATAAAGCTCGATAAGTATGTAGGTATCTACACTGAAAATAGAAAATTAAAATAAATTCAAAAAAATAAAAATCGATTTTACCTGTAGTCTGGGAAATACTTTCAGAGTACTCTAAGCATTCCTTTTTAACATCTGGCAGGTCAATGTCTATTTCTGGAAAAGGAATTAACTCTCCATCTTCTTCTCTGGGTCCTGGTTCTGACTTGATTGGAACTGTCTCCATATTAATGCTACCTGGAATAACAACACAACATGTTACATAAAGGATTCCGTAACATTGCGTATGGGTCACTTTAGATATGAAATGTGGCATTTTTATCCATGAAAAAGGGTTGGGGTGGTTTTTATTTTATTTTTAATAAAATAAAATACTGTTTTGTTTAAAACCACGAGTTTTATTAATTTTTTGAACCGACCGGTTTCGCTTTACTCAAGCATCATCAGGGTACAAATTAATACTCTATTTTATTTTTATACAATTTTTTGAAGTGAAAACGTCTTTAATACCGATTTGAAACTTGATGAAACGAAAACAGCGACACTAAGCGATCTACCCAGTTGCGTTTCGCCGCTCCCTTATTTGGGTATTTCAACTGCAAATTTTGAAGCGGGCGGGCGGGGGGGGGGGGGGGGGGGTACATTGAAATTCCAATTTTTTATTACCACATCATATCATGCCGATTTTTATAATCACATGTGACGAGTATTCTTCCAATTTTTTTTTGCCCCGGTATGGGTAAGCGTGTGACGTTGTTTTAAAGTTTCCTTTCGAGAACTTGAATAGCTGCAGTAAGAATAAGCATAAGGTTCTCCCCAATATGGGTAACCATATGAATTTTTAAAGATCCCTTTCGAGAACATGTATAGCTGCAGTAGGAACAAGCATAACGTTTTTCACCGGAATAGGTAATCATGTGCCTTTTTAAATATCCCTTTTGGGAAAATGAACAGCTACAGCTGGAACATAAAAAAGGTTTTTCTAAAGTGTGGGATAGCATGTGACGTCTTAAATATCCCTTTTGGAAGCATGAATAACTGCAGTTGGAACATGAAAATGGTTTTTCTCCAGAATGGGTATGGGTCAACTTGTGAAGTTTTAAAATATCCTTTCGAGAACATGCATAGCTGCAGTAGGAACAAAGATTTAGAATTTGAAAAGTTACATTCGGAACATGAAAATGTTTTTTTTCGGGTATGGGAAAGCATTTCAAGTTTTAAAGTTACGGGGCGTGTTAAACGAGAAACTTACGAGATTCGGTGATTCTTTAAACGCATTATTAGTGAACGAAATAAAAATTCGATATGATAAAATTGAAAGAATTTTAGACGATTTCGAATTAATTCAAGAACAAATAGAAATCCTTCCAGATTCCAACGAAAGCGACAATAATATGCAAAGGGAAATGTTTGAAAATCAATATTATTCTATTTTGGCGACGGCAATGAGAGCGATCCAGTCAGTTGAAAGTCAAAAATTAGAAATAAAGTTCCCCAACCTTCAATTACGGGAATTCAACGACGATCAAAAAAATTGGGTGAATTTTCTAAAAACGTTTCAAACATTAGTGCATAACAATGAAGGATTGAGCAATGTACAAAAGTTTTATTATTTACAATCCTGTCTAAAAGGGAATGCAGCAAAGATTATCGCCAATTTCGAGTTATCAGACCTGAATTATATATCGGCTTGGGAGTTATTGCAACAAAGATTTGCTAATTTGAGAACTACCGTACATAAACATATCCAAACTCTGTTTCAATTTAAATAAATGAAATATGAAGATCCGGTAGCCATGCCTTGCCTGATTGATGAAACTAATGTAAATTTAAAAGCTTTGCAAAATATCGGCGTGAAAATCGACCAGTGGGATGCTTTAATTATATACATTGTTTCGAATAAATTAGATTCAGTTTCGCGAAAGCATTGGGAACAGGCCCCACTGCAAGATAAATTACCTACATTAAGGGAATTTCTTAAATGTCTAACATCTAAAGTTTTGGAATTAATGTTAAATACGGAAACGAAAAAATTTCCTACCCACCCGAAAGCAAGTGGTAGCAACAATAATCCTAAAAAGGAATCGGTTTTTTTAGCTGCTACCTACAATAATTGTGTTTATTGTAATGAAAAAGGGCATAAAGCGTATTATTGCCAAAAAATTTTTAAATTTAAATCAAGGGATAGAGCTTAGGCAATAAGGAGGTACCGTGCCTGCTTCAAGTGTTTGAAGGTAGGACATACGGCCCATTATCGTAAGATCAATTTAAAATGCAAGCATTGTAGCAGCGATAGCCACAATACTTTGTTCCATAAGGAGATGCATCCGAGCGATGACTCCACAAATAATGGTAAAGGTCACCACAGAGGTGACTGCCAAATGGATGCCGAACGAGTTTCGGTGTCAAACCATTCAGCCTTAGCAAAGGTAGAAAAAAGTGTATTATTGTCGACTGCTGTCATAGGGGTGGTAGATCGAAATAATAAAATACATGAGGCACGAATGCTGATTGACTCGGGTGCTCAATCAAACTTTATGTGCGAAAGGTTCGCCATGAAATTAAATTTAAAATGTGAAACAATAAACAAGCCTGTGTCAGGCATACACAATAACGTAACACATATAACCAAACGTGTTGCGATACAAATGAAATCTTTGAAGACATCTTTGAATGATAAAAATATAACGTGTCTAATATTGCAGGAAATAACAATGAATGTACCCCAAATAACAGTGACCTGAAAAGAATTTAAGCTGCAGCCTGGATTAGAATTGGCAGACCCAAAATTCAACATCGCGGCGCCTATTGATATCCTGTTAGGCGCTGAGAGCTTTTGGGAAATACTAAAAAATGATCGGCTGAGATTGGATACCGGACGGACTCTTCAGAGGACAGAATTAGGATGGATCATCTCTGGCCCGATCAACATGCACCAAAAAAGGCCAGTATCCGAAATTTGTAGTTTATCAATAAACACATTGTCTAATCAAATTGAATCCTGCAAGATTTCATAATCATGAGGAGAAGGCGTGTGAAGCAGATTTCGTCGCCACACACTCTAGAGAGAACGATGGTAGATACGTTGTGAGTCTTCCGTGCCGCCCATGTGTGAGCCAACTTGGTGACTCATTAAGCACAGCGGAGAAAAGATTCAAAGGTTTAGAGAATATTTTTTTAATGAATCCTGAATTAAAATTGCAGTATGTAGAATTTATGCAAGAATATGAACAATTGGGTCATATGGAAGTATGTGATAAATGGAAAAAGGATGAGCAATCCTATTTTTTACCGCATCACGCGGTCATTAAAGAAGCCAGCACCACTACTAAGGTGCGAGTGGTTTTTGACGGTTCGGCTAAGATGTCGACCGGAATATCTCTGAACGATGCCCTAATGGTAGGAGCAGTCATTCAAAAGGATTTATATGCCATATTGTTACATTTCAGAACACATCGATATGTCATGACTGCGGACATCGAGAAAATGTACTGTCAAATCTATGTACGCGCAGCAGATCTCAGCCTGCAGAAAATAGTATGGCGCGAATCACCAGAAGAGGAACTTATAAATTATAAATTGAAGACCGTTACTTACGGCCTGGAACCTTCCTCTTTCCTAGCAACGAGAAGTCTATGACAAATTGGTATGGAAAATCATGTTAATTTCCCAGTAGCCAGTCAAGTCATAGAAAATGATTTTTATATGGACGATCTATTGACTGGAGTGGATGATTTGGACGAGTGTATCAAGTTAAAGAAGCAAATATGTGATATCTTGCTGGCCGCAGGAATGACCCAGCAGAAGTGGAGATCAAATGTCTTGGAATTGTCATCTGGGTGTGGCCAACGTGAAATTGCCAAACAGGGCAATTGTGAATAAGTGATCACTAACAATTCCAAGAATGAAAAAATATTAGGATTAATTTGGAATAATGAATTAGATCACCTGTCATATACAATACAAAACCGTCAGGCAAATGTATGAATCCCCCGGAAATCAAGGGCAAAAATGTACTACTGGTAACTAATGCTCAAGAATGGGAGATTTTCGAAAAATTTTCATCGCTAACCAAATTAAAAAGAGTTATCGTTCAGGCGTTGAGATTTATAAATAATTGTCGAAAGCCTAAGAGTAAAACTTATGGCAATGTAACTGCCTCCGAACTGGAAGCAGACTAAAAATGTTTACTGAAATCGTCGCAAGTACATTCCTTTAAAGGAGAATTGAAGGACTTAAAAAAGCATGCGATAGTAAACAAAAACAGTAGATTGAAAGCCCTCAATCCCTGTTCAATAGAGGGTCTAATTTGTGCAAGTGGAAGAGGAAGATTAAAATTAGGTACTTATTTATCGCATCATCAAAGACACCCTATAATATTATTGCAGGCACATAAATTAACTGAATTAAGTATACGTCATTATCATTATGTACATTTGCATGCAGGTCCCCAAGCGCTGTTATCGGAAATACTTTTGAAATATTGGCCGATATTTGGGAGAAACGCTGTAAAACTGTATGTTTTAGGTACCGACCTCAGGTTTGCCAGCAGATCATGGGAAACTCGGAGATAATCACTCCTAGTCGACCGTTCTCAGTGACAGGAATCGATTATGTCGGACCTATCTATCTTTATCTTTATCGTATCTTTGCACATTTGTTTGTTTTTCTACCAAAGGCACCAAAGCGGTTCATTTGGAACTCGTAACGGATTTGTCAAGCGATGCTTTTTTAAATTGTTTAAAGAGATTTATTGCCCATTGGGGTCAACCGGAAAAAATATTTTCTGACAATGCAACTACCTTCCGAGGAGCTTCCAATAAGCTCAAAGAATTGTATGCCAGTCTAAGGCTGAACCATGACAGAATTCATAGGTTTTTAGACGATAAAGGAATATCTTGGAATCATTTATAAAGAATTACTAAAAATAATCCATTACAGTTTGAATCATTATATGCTTTGCTTTGTCAGATAGAGGCTTGTTTGAACTCCCGTCCCTTAACTTCCTTGTCTGATGACGTCGAAGACCTCCTCCCCCTCACACCTAACCATTTCCTCATGGGCAGGGATGCTTTTGTCATTCCCGAGGCGGTCGACCGCGAGCTCCCGGATAACAGACTAAGCCAATATCAAAAATTAAACACTCTAATTCAATCTTTCTGGTTCAGATGGAAACGTGATTACCTTGCTGAACTGCAAAAGAGGACCAAATGGCAGGCCAGCAACCAAAGAGCCATAAAGGACGATCTGGTCATCTTGAAGGAGGACAATCTGCCTCCTGCATTATGGAAGATGGCGCGAGTATTAATTGCTCATCCTGGACCGGATGGAGTAGGGAGGGTGGTTACCCTCAAAACTTCCCAAGGCACTTTTGTGAGACCAATCACAAAAATATGTTTGATGCCAATAGAATCAAACTTGGATCCAAATGCCCAACCCGCAAGCACTGACCTTCCCAAGGTCACAGCCTAGATACAATAAGGGCTGAACTGATGCAACAAAAACAACATTAACCACTATGGAGCATCGGTATCGGTGTTGTGGACACTCCAATAATCCAGCCTGAAGCCACTGGGGTTTCGAGTCAACAAACACCAGTTGAGAATCCTCTCGGCAGGATTAATGGTACTATCTGCATACCAGGGCATGGCCGCCCTTTAATATGATGATCTACCAAATGATGATCTACCCCAAAATGATGACCACTAATTTATTATGAACTCCGCTGGACCAGATAGCAGAGGGACTGATCTAACCAGTGAAGTGTATATGCGTTTCGTGTCAGTGAAAAAATTAGTAAACTAGTCGATGATGAACTTATAACTAGTCAACAGCGAACTAATGATTTTATGTATTTGTTACAATTTTTAAATGGTGTTGGTTAAAATATTATTATTATTATTTGTTTAGAACTCTCCGTAGAGGCAATAAGACATTATTAATTGATTTATTTTGCAAATGTTAGTAATGTTATGAGTTTTTTTTTATTATTATTTTTTTTTATTTGAATTTTATTTTAGTAATTTGTACATTTAAGGTTACAAATTTCTAATTAATTATAATATTTTATATTTCAGCTAATTAATTATAATATTTCAAATTCACTATATTTTTTCTTTCTTTTTTTCTTGTTTTATGTAGCTCCTACAATACATCTTGAACTTTTCAATTGGTGAGGACTTTAGAGTTTCTGGTAGTGTGTTATATAACTTAATTCCTTTGTATAGCAAACTGTTTTACGTATTCGTTTTGTCCTTTTTGTTTAATCTTATTTCCTTGCACGTCCTTGTGTAATGTCTGTGAATGTCCTTATTGTATACGATTTTATTTGAGAAGTATTTTGGTAACATGTTATTTAATATTTTGTGAATAAATATCAACGTGTTCAAGGTCAGCATTTGTTTCACTGTTAACCAATTGAGTTCCTTTAACATTTTATTTATTTTCGAAAATCTATTTCTTCGGAGAATTATTCTCATTGCTCTGTTTTGGAGAATTTGAAACTTATTCTGTTCTCTTTCATTACACAGGAAAAGAATACTTGAACAGTAGTTGAAGTGTGGAGCAATAATTGAATTGTAAATGGCAGTTTTTCCGGAAATTTTAGGCCGAATTCTTCCCAAAAAAGATATCTTTTTGCCAATTTTCTTTTGGGTATATTCGGCATGTCTGTTGAAGTTTAGTTTGGAATATCTAATAACTCGTGTGAAACAGCATTAAACGTAATTGTCGAAGAATGGAAGGAAGGAATGAATAATAATAAATTTATCTTAGCAATATTTTTGGATTTTCAAAGGGTATTCGAAACTATAGATCGAGAAATACTAATAAGAAAACTTAAAGAAATTGGTTTCTCATCTATAACCATTAAATTAATAGAAGAGTATTTGAAAGACAGAAAACAGGTAAAAAAAATAAATAATCAATTTTCAAATCCAATGAAAAATAAATTAGGAGTACCGCAGGGATCGGTCCTTGGACCCCTATTGTTCATTCTCTATATTAATGACATGGTGAAAATATTTTCAAAATGTAACAGATGGTTTTTTTTCTTGTGGGATTTTCACATCATATTTGTCTCCTATCAGTCCAGTCACCTCATCCTGAATTTTTTTTATATCGGTGGAATTTTTGAATTCCACTATTACCCCTCCATCCTTAAAATTTCTCATTCCAGTTACTCCAAAGTTTACTGGATCAATATTTCCTTTAATTTCGTTTTTTGTTTCAATATTTTCTTGATTTTTCTTTTTTGGTTTTATGATTACAATTGGCTCATGTTTTTTTACCTTTTCCGCATAAGTTTAAGGTACTATTATTTTTCTTATGTCTTTTTTAATTTCTTCATTTTTTATGTTCATGTTATTGAAAAGTGATTTATTTTCCTGCATTATTTTTTTCATTTCATTAAAATTTTGGGTAACTATTTTTGTGAGCGGCCGGAGAATTTTTAATTCGCCCTTCATTTCATTATTTTCTGCCACTAAATGAGCTATAATGTTAAATAAATTATCCATTCCTTCATTTATTTTTTCTTTTTGGCCCATGGAAATTTTTCCTTTACTTTCTGAGAGGGTTGTCTTCATGGAATTAATTATGATTCTCGAGTTAGTATGTGCGTTACTCACTTGATTTGTCTCTATCAATGTAGACTTTTCTTCCTCATCATCTCTATTATTTTCCGAATCGGACGATAAATTATCGTCCTCTTGTTCAGTTGGGGATCTTGGGGTCATAAAAGATTTCGTAAATGGGTCCGAATTTTTTACTCTGGGTGTTTTATTTCCCTTTTCCATTTTTAAAATTCAAATAATTTTAATAAATAAATAATTTTATATTTTATATATCTACTGCCATCTGTTAATGAATATCGGTAAGTAGTATTTCTTTAAATTGGTGTATTTACCGCCATCTATTATCAACTAGAGTAAAGTATTAATTTACTTTTGATAATTGTATGTCTACTGCCATCTATTGAGTAGTAGCTAAATGTATCATAATATGTCGGCAGTGTTATTATCACAGTGATTTGGCTTTTTATAATTTGCCTTTCTTATTAAAAAAGAACACTCACATACACAGAGCATTTTCTCCAACATTACTGCAACATTGTGATGCCACTGTAACAATCGCTTTGTATATTATAAATAAACTTTTTCAACAAAATTTCACTATTTTAAAGGAGCAAAATAATACGTGACAACTGTCAATGATGACCATAGATAATACATGCATTTTTGCATAAGGTTTATGTTTTTTGAAATTTTAAGTTTTATTTGTGTTATTGTTTAACCCCCCGGACCCGTCAAGCTTAGGTAGTTGAGGCCTTTTGTATATTCAACATCTATTTTGTTGTATTGTTTGTAAAATTTTTGATAGTTTATAGGTTGACTTGATTTCGAAAACACTACTAGTTTTTCTCATCCTGTCGGGGGCAGTATGTTCAAAAGTGAACGCTACCGACATCTATCGGGAAGCTTTGAAGCTCCTTATTGCAGGAAATTATGTACCTGCACCGAGCGATATAATCGCAAAGCCTTGTCAGTCGGTGAAACAGATTTCTGCGTACTTTAGTTTGTATTTATTTATTCTGTCGCGTCAACCAAAGAATATTGGTTTGTCGTTCAACATATTCTCGCATACATAATCTGCAAATTGAATTTTATAACTGCACTTTGACAAAGACAATGATTTCCTTCAAAATGAGTCAGCAGATGAATCAACAACTTAAATTTTCTATTCTGAACACAAAACTGGTTTGAATTAAATCTGCGTAAGGCGAATTAAAATTACACTCAGAACGTGAAATTGGTTTCTCTTCGATTCTGGCAGCACATACACAATCTGCAATTAGAATGTTATAACTGCACAACGACTACGTTTTTACAGCGATGTTTTTATCGTACGTGATGTTGACATGGGCTGTCCACAAGGGTCGGTCCTTGGACCGGACCTGTGGAACTTTCTTTTTGACGACTCATCTAGGTTACCCTTGCCTGAAGGATGCTGTTATGTAACACAAGTAGGTACATGATAAATTTTTCGGGAAGGAGTGTTTTGTGAAGTCGGCAACACTGGAAGTTCGCTGATTGGGCCCGCGCAGTGGCCTGACCCAACAGCGGGCACCCTTTCCGCCCGCTCCCCGTTTTGCTCCCCCCTCGGTCCGCAGAGACCACGCCGCTCAGAAACGGACGAGCCGCCGAGTTACACAGACTCGTACTCCTACTCGCGCCGTAGGCCGTTAAACCTAACATGTGAATTTACGTAGTCCTAATCTGTGAATGGGGAGAAATTACAGTTGGTCCCCTGTTCCGGAGAGGGTTTTTCTACGCTGGAAGATGTCCAGATAACGTATGGAGCCCGAGACGACATTGCCGCCCGACAAACGCCGTGAGTTGCTTCCTTTTTCCCCTTCATTGTGTCCATGTTAATTCCCTAGCACCTGCGCGTTAAACCCAGACTTGGAGAGAGAAATAGCTAGTATTCAGGTAGCCAATTTACCCTGATGTAATCCATGTACCATGTAACCCATTTTAGAATACAATACACTGCTTTTGTAACCCCGAAGCATTCTTTGTTTTGAAACGAATCATGTGTGGAGTTTTCCCCAATTAACCACTTCTTGCTGCCCACCCCGCCCCTGAGTGAAGAGAGCCTGCTCTACCACCGAACGACTGAGCTAGACACCGGAAACAGGTTTGCTATAACTTGAGGGCCCTTTTGGCTGGCACTGGCGCTTCCACGAGGGGCTCATTTGTGCTGGTTGACACTGGCTTCCAGGTGGGGCCTTTTTAGTTAACACTGGCGCTCCCGGTGGGGCTCCTCCTTTTTTAGTTAACAATGCATATTGATCGACTACGCTGATGATAAGTTTCTTTTGGTCTCAGGGGACATCAGAAAGGAAGTGGAGAGCAAAACAGAAGAATGTCTGCGTGAAATTCTTGAATGGGGTAAGAGAAACAGGCTGAACTTCACTCCCCATAAGACCATGGGACTCTTGATGAAGGGACAGGTACCAGAAACCTTTCCATCAGAATGGGAGGCTCCACTATTCGTTTTGTTGAAAACACCAGGTATTTAGGCGTCATCTTAGATAGATCTTCTTCATTCCTAGCGCACTTCAAGAGCGTTTCTAGCAGGGCCCAGGCTCTTTTCTTGAAATTAAGAAGGCTCTCAACAGCTGAGTGGGGATCGCGGACTCCAGCATTTCGTCTCCTGTATAAGTGTGTGTACGTGGGACAAGTATCGTATGCCGCCTCTGTATGGGAGCACCGGCTAGATAATGCGTTGATCCACTTGGACCTCAAGCGGGGCCAACGGACTCCCCTGTTGGCGCTCTCGGGCGCGTATAGCACTGTGGCTAACGATGCATTGCCGGTTCTGGCCGGTGCACTGCCGATTGACTTGGAAATTAGGGAAGTTTTGACAAAAAAAGGCATTGACAATAGGTAGGCTTGCTGTCCACCTGGGAGTCGAACTGGCACCAGGCGGAGCGGTGTCCCTTCCTGGCTTATTGAAAGCTATGCGAGATAGAACGCTGAGTGTATGGCAAGAGCGATGGGATAGGTCGACGAAGGGTAGATTGACTTTCTCTTTCTTCCCTACAGTTAAAAGCAGAATGGAAGGGTCGCACATAAAACTGGATCACTATATGACGCAATTGGTGTCCGGTCATGGGGAGTTCAGGGAACGAGTACATAGCCTGGCACTGTCTCCTCATCCGAACTGCGCATGTGGTGACACTAACCAGACAGCCGAGCACATTTTGTGGCACTGCGAGTTGATGAAGGATGCCAGAAAGGAAATGTTGGATGGTTTGAGAGATTACAAGACCGGCATGGAATGCCGATCTGGTGTCGAACAGAGATAAATTTGAATGTTTTAAAAAGTTTGTTAAGTCGTGGGTGTAGAGATGGCCTGTGCTTAGAGATGCTGACTTACTCCTTTATTACTCCTCTATCTCAATTTTATTATTGCCTATTCCATATTGCTTTATATTTCTGTTATACTCTATTGTTATTACTTTTATTGTTTGGTGGTATGACTACCCTGTATTTATTTTTATTTATAACAACTGTTATACATTATTATTTTTTGCTTTTTTCTTATTTCTATATTTTGTTGTGTCAATTTGTTGTTGATCACAACTTATTTTTTTGCCTTTTTACCTGTCTCATTTGGTTTTATTATGTTACTAATATCTTGATCTTGACTTGTGACTAAGTTGCTGTACTGAACTCCATCGTACTGTATTGTCCAACTCCCCATCATGGGGGCGGATAGACCCGGTCCCTGCATCCAGTGAGGTGGCAGAATTCTGGTAGGGTAGTCCCACTAACGCCCATGCCTCCCCCGGCGTCATGAGCGAACTTGAGGAATGTTCCCTTCCGTCCTGCCTCCAGTGATCCGAGGCTCACTTCATTGCCTAGGGTCTTTGGGAGTATCTCCCCCCCTCCCCTTTCCACAAACACTTCTTCAAGGGTACTCTTGGAAAACCGGCTAAGGGACGCGGGTGTTTGGGCACATTGCGGCCAGGCTGCTCGCCCGCTCATTCTCGCCAGGACTGCACCGTGATAGAGAGACAAACTGCCCCCCGATACCTTTCTTTTTACATATTTTCTTTGGTTATATTCATACTTATACCTGTAAATATTTTTCTTTTTCTTCATTATTTCACTCTAACTAGAACTGAATCTGGATGATGCTGAACCAATAGGCGAACACATGTTAATTACTGCAAATGTAAGTTTGCATACATTTTTCTTTTTTTTACTAACAATCATGCATGCAGGGACATTGGAGGGTCTAGATTCGTTTTAAAAATATATGTAGCTTCCTTTTTACAAAAATTAGAGTCCTGACATGTGCGGCTAAGGAGGTTAAACAATCAGTTTCCTCACACAGCCGTGGGAAAGTGGTGGGTCTCCTCCAATGTGCACTACGACTGAGACAATGATTTCCTTCGAAATGGGTCAGCATATGGATCCGCAACTGGAATTTTACATTCTGAACACAAAATTGGTTTAATTTAAATCTGAATGTAGTGAATTAAAAGTATACTCAGAACATGAAAATGGTTTCTCTTTTATTCTGGCAGCACATACATAATACATAGTCTGCAACTAGAATTTTATAACTGTACTTCGAAAAGAGAATGTTTTTCTTCGAAATGTGTCAGCAGATGAATCCAGAAGTAAAATTTTACATTCTGAACACGAAACTGGTTTAAATTAAATCTGAATGCGATGAATAAAGAGTTCACTCAGAACATGAAAATGGTTTCTCTTTGATTCTGGCAGCATATACACAATACATAGTCTGCAACTAGAATTTTAAAACTTTACTTCGAATAGAGAATGTTTTCCTTCGAAATGTGTCAGCAGATGAATCCAGAACTGAAATTTTACATTCTGAACACGTTTTAAATTAAATAATAATGCGGTGAGTTAAAGTTGACTCAGAACATGAAAATGGTTTCTCTTTGATTCTGGCAGCACATACATAATACATAGTCTGCAACTGGAATTTTATAACTGTACTTCGAAAAGAGAATGTTTTCCTTCTAAATGTGTCAGCAGATGACTTCAGAACTGAAATTTTACATTCTGAACACAAAACTGGTTTAAATTAAATCTGTATGTGGCGAGTTAAAACTCGAAAATGAAATTTTTTTTTCTTTGATTCTGGCAGCGTAAACATAGCCTGCAACTAGAATTGTATATAGCACATACATAACTTTGCCTACGACAATTTTTTCCTTCGAAATTCGTCAGCAGATGAATCCACAACTAGAATTTCACATTCTAAACACAACACTGGTATAAATTAAATCTGAATGTGATGAATTAAAACTACACTCAGAACATGAGTTTCTCTTTGATTCTGGCAGCACATACAGAATACATAGTCTGCAACTAGAATTTCATAAAAGAGAATGTTTTCATTCGAAAGTGTCAAGAGATGAATCCAGATTTTTAATTTTACATTCTGAACAAAAAACTGGTTTTAAATTAAGAGTGAATCTACTTTGATTAGTATTACTCGCAATGGTTTTCCTACGAATTACGAATTTTGAAGAAGTGTTTGAAACAAAAATTTTAACTCCATTCGAGACATTAAAACGGTTTTCTTCGAAATGCGTCAGCATTAAGCGTTAATCCGGTACTGGAATTTTTACATATCATTTGGAACATGGAAGTGGTTTTAAGAGTGAATCTGCACGCGAGTCTTAAGCTTCAATTGATACTACACTCAGAAAAAGAAAATGGTTTTTCTCCAATTTTGGAATACTCGGAACACATGGAAGGTTTGATGATCCATCGGAACACATGATAATCCATGAAACTTTCTTAAAATTGTCGAAGCATCGCCACGGACCTCCTTCAATCATTCTCACTGAAAATTAGTCATAAACAATCTAAGCGCAAAATAAATTCGAGGAATTCTTGCAATTAGTGAATGTAGTGACTGTCGGTATTGCCAGTCGCTACAATGATAAAAATGACATTATTAAACATCAATTTAAAGAAAGTCGATTCCCCGGAATAAGTTATAAAAAGTTCGGTGCCCATTTCAATCAGACCGAATCTTAAGGGGGCGACAAAGATATGAAATGAAATGGTTAAAAATTTTACAAGATGTTATTATTATTTATTGTGAAATTTTGACGCCCCTTAAAAGTGCCACCCGGGGCCAGTTAAATTGTAGTTACAAACAAAGTTATATTTTTACTTCAATTAAAAGCTTTTTTATATAATGCATAATGTTGTAGTACGCAATTCTCATACAATTACAAGGAACACGTATGTCCGGTCAGCTGAAATGATTTCGCGACACTAGTTGCATCACTTTTTTGCACTATGCAATTAGATGCATATCACTTGTGCTGCTGTGCGATTCTCAGTTTGTGGCATACAATTAATGCATGAAACTATACACAGTACAACTAATGTCGTGAAACAACTTATGTGCAATTATTTGCGTAATGTAAATTCGGCTTTAGATTCTAATTTTTATTACGCAACTCTGAATAGCCGCAACTAATTGACGGCTTCCATGGTAGTGGGGCAAGGCTCTCGTCTAGCCATCGCGGGTTCAAATCCCAGTGTGCGCAGATAAATTTTATTTGATTATTTTTTTGTTTTCCTTTAATTTTGTTAATTTTTACATTTGATAAATACAATATTATGAAAATCATAAGAGTAATGAGAACCCACTAAGGCGCAGCCTGTGCTTAGGTAATATAGTTTAATATTGTACCTAGAAAGAACAAACAGTGGGCATATAAAGCAAAAACAATTCAAATTGATTAATTGATTTGAGTTTTCACAATTAACAATTATTCAATCATTATACCACTCCGATCTATCGCGGATATGCACTTTTTACGTCTTAAACGAAATGTCAGATTTACGAAAACTTTGTGTTATTTCCGCTTCACAATTAAAGCTCAATAAACGATACATTTCCGAACGTAGCCGAATACTAAAAACTGTTTTGAAAGGTTACGAAATAAGCTTTCAAATTTTTATATTACAAATAAATATTAACATTTGTACATTTTAAAATTTAGAATGCAAACATAAAAAAAATGTAGAAATGACTCATGTGATGTTTTTATGTGAAAACGGTACTAAAATCACAGATTATGTAAAAAAACAATACTTAAGGTATTGTATAAATGTATAATAAACAATTTTGTTACCTCACTTTTTTATCATTTCATACAAGAATATTTAATAAAAAATTAGCAATGCCTGGCGGCCCTTAGGCAATTTGGCGGGTAAAATATGTATCAACCGTGTATCGGTCAGAATAGATCTTTTTTATATATTTCTATGGACAACTTGAAAAGGGATGTGCAGCTTGATTTATTATCGACCTTTTACATTTGGTTTTTGGGATGTCACTAGAACAGTAGCGGAGATATAACGATTTCTGTGGAAACATACGCGTTGATGTGAAAACACGCTTATTGTACTTGACTGTTATTGTCATATTAACGTGTATATCTGCTTACGTTGCTGAGTGGTTAAAATAATGTAAGGTTTATTTGCGGCACGTTCCAGAGAGGAAGATACTCTCAATACCACCACCATTCAGAATTAAAACGTTGCTTGAAATGGCTTTAGCCGTGTTTGGTGACTATATCTGAATAGCCGCGCACTTCTCCACCTTTCTCTTCCCCATCTCCTCTGACTCCCTACTAGGAAATTGCAACCCCGCAAAACGGATCATGCATTCCCGTGGGATCCCGCTGCTTTTATTAATCTGGCGCAAATTAAAAATTTGGCACTAAAACTTTCGCGTAAATCGAGAGTAGCATGAGCGCGACATTGCCGTTCAGCAGAGCTCGCCGCGCCGGCGACTAGCGGCCGGTGGCGCAGTTAGCGGGCTGTCCTGTCAGTTGTTCATAAATGGCACTGCGCTGCGCACGTCTTTCTGTAGGTGACGAGTGTTTTCATATACACCGTCCGGCGTTTAACGTAAGTAGTAAATTTTAATGTTTTTGATTAAGTTTTGTTCTGTTTTATTTTGAAAGCAGATTGTGTCGTAAATAGCAATATAATGTCGTAATGTTGCGTGTAACATTGAATTAAAGTGGTTTTTACACCATAGCAAAAACATTATCAATCATCTGTACACAAATATACATAAATACTATGAAAAAAGATTTAATACACGCTATACACGAAACAATAACGGAGACTTACTTCAAATTCCCATAACGCATACTACTTTTGGTCAACGAAGTTTCAGATACCTTGCAACAAGACTTTATAACATTCTTCCATATAGAGTAATAAAATGTGATTCACAAAAAAATTTCAAAAATAACATAAAAATTTTAATAAAAAATAATGATAGGGCCTTTACCGGCGCGCTCACCCAAAATTTATTGTTAATGCAACCAATCTATTATATGATTATATTTTAATATAAGTGTAGGTACGTTAATAATATAAATTGACTTAAAAATTACTGCCTCAACACAGGCTAGCCCAGTGAGGTGGAATACAAAAAACCTTAATTTATAACTATTTTCTATTCTTCAAGTAGGTACCTACTGTTCATATTTATATTGTCTTCTGTTGTTAATCTTTTGTACTTACATAAACCATTGTAAATATTAACACTGAATATGTATTTTTTGTTGATGTTATAAATCTTGCAAATTTTGTTTAATAAAGATATATTATTACTATACATTGATATCATAGTAATAGCATCTAAGAGAAAGTTGTCATTTGATTATTAGTTATTATATGAATAAGACTGAATTAAAAATATAAAACTGCTGTTAGGAGTAAGATGATTTTTACACAAAAATCTGTAGTTTCAATTTGATTTTGTAACATAATTTCAAATATGCGGGATCCCGTGTGATCTTGCGTGGGATTGAGTAATCCCGCATATCAATTCCGCGGGATTGAATAAGCTGCGGGATTGCAATCCCTACTCCCCGCTTACCGTCAGCCTCACAACATACCCCAATTGGGGATGCCATAGTCTCACTGGCTCCAGACGGGAGCAGCTGGGACTCTTGTGAGTAAAAAAGCTCCTGTTATTGATCACAATTTAAAATAAAACCAACCTATTAAGGCGGTGCGTCTAGCCGTTCAGAGCGCATACGGTAACAAAACGCTATTTGGCTAGTCGTTTACATCTTTTGGCGATCATGGCTCAATATAATATATCAATCATCCTGTTGATTAGTCAGTCATCTCCGAAAAATCTAAATTTTTGTTGAGTACGTCGTTATATGTAAAAGTATATCCAATATCTGGTACAATACTCAGATTAAACAATATTTTCTGGGTCACTAGCAGGATATTTCAAAATGTCATGCTAATGTACCAGACCGTTATGCCTCCCGGTGTTATTCTATAGTTTATTTAATATGTAAAACACAGAAACTTGTAAATAATATGTGATTTATGGTGAGCATTTGAAGATTGTTTTCCCCATTATCTCAAAACCTAGTATTTGGAGATGTCTGACTAATCAACTGGAGGATGGATAAGCGCAAGGAAACTTACTAGTTGGCTGAACACTCTCGGAATACTCCAAACATTCCTTCTTTACATCCTGGAGGCTGATTTCAATATCCGTATACGGCATTTTCTCTGGAACTTCTTCCTGGGACCCAAGTTCCGTCTTGATGGAAATATTCTCTGGGTCGGGAATATGCATGGCACTGCCTCGGCTCAAAATAAAGTACACCTGTAACTAAACATTTAATAATAATTAGAATAGTGTGTGTTTAAGTGTGAGTAAAAGGAGTGAGATAGGTGGCGCCAGAATGAGAGAGCGAATATGCGTGCGCAAGTTTGAATAAACGGCCTTCGCTAATTTGGGTTTAGGAGTATGTCGTATATTAAGGTAAGCCTTACATAGTACATCAATGGGCACATCGTTACTGAAGACCTCTCGGACGATGGTGATATTGAACGACAAAGGAGAAGTATCAGTATACTGTTTAATATGATTTCCCGAAGAATCTTCTAACGCAGCAATAACAATAGCGTGAAACATGGGATCACTACCGAATCAGCTCGATGGAACGACTCCGGATCCATTATAATAACGCATGCAGTATTATATTTGGATACAGAAGTTACCGCAGCGCATCGAAAAATTTTACGAAACTAGGATTGAAAGGATTCGCCTGCCTGATGTAACACCAGGCCACTGGAGTCAGGATGCGGCATTAGTAGTGACCGCAACCTTCCAGCACCAAGCACCACTCCTGAGGCTGGGCCCGAGCTCACTCAAGACAACGCCCTACATAATTGACTATTTTTTTTTCTTCATTAAATTTGTTTCTTTACTTAAAATTTACTGCATAAATATATATATAACTATATGGGACGCGTGGGATTGCACTATCCTCCCCACATCTTATAATACAACATTATTATTGTGAAATGCGATCTGTTATAAATATATTAAAGACTCAAACATACTTACACTAAATATATCGAAAACAAAATTTATAACGTACAGTATAAATAGTACAGGACAACAAAGAAACAACTCAAACACCATAAAAATACAAGAATGTTTAAATACTAACATCTGCAGTTGCCCTTCTCTAGAAAAAACAGAACAAATAAAATATCTAGGAATCATAATTAACCATAACCTTAGAATCCTTAGATGGATACATCATATCAAACAAATCACAAATAAACTCCTCAAAACAATACACATTTTCCTAAACATAAGAAACATATATAATATAAAACAAATGAAAACAATATATTTTGCAGTTTGTCAGTCAATAATAGAATATAGATTAATTATCTGGGGAGGAGCAACAAACTCAGCTATCGATCACTTAGAAATCGCGCAGAAAACGATCTTAAAGGTAATACTTAAAAAACAGACTGACTGACATAAACCAAATATTCAACAGTTGTGACGTACTAGATATACGCCAATTATATGTTAAAACACTGCTAAACTACATTTTGACCAGAAAAACAAATTTCAACAATCTCAAAATATCACTAACAGACCAGTTAGACAATCGTACAAAATCAACCTAAAAACTCCGACAGTAAATACAAGCTTTGGACAAAGGCACTATAAATATCATGCTATAAAAGCATTTAACAGTCTTACCCTTGAAAATAAAATGGAAGAAACCAAAAATAATTTCAAGAATAAAACACAACTACACGTAACACTCAAAACCAATATAAAATTCACATCACTCACAAACACACAACACATAATATATATGGGTAAATATGGTCAAGTGGCAAGACTCTCAAACGGTGATCTGGGGTTCAAATCTCGATTGATTGATTTGTGTTTTAACAATTTAGTCATTTAAAAATAATAAAAGGTATTTTTGCGGCACGTTCCGGAGTGGAAGATACCCTCAGAGGTGGAAGTACACCATTCAGAGTTTTCATTTCATTTCACAAGTCCAGCTTCTTAATAATATTATTTATTTATTCATTTGATTGACATAATATCTTGCATTTCAAAAATAAAATCAACAATATCGGCCTCACTGGGTAGCTCACCTGTGCTGAGGCCTCCATTTTATAAAACAAAAACAAAATAAACTAAAAATTAAAATTTATAATTAAGTTAAAAGGTAATTATCGGTTCTGACTGGCCACGCTTATTATGAATAATTTTTAGAAAAAAACTTTAGATTCGCCTTAATTACTATAAAAGGAAACTTTTTGGCTTGGGGGCGGCGGAAAATAATGCATCTTAATTTTCAATTGCGTAAAATTAAAATTCACTTCGCGAACCGATCGATGACAGTCAGCGGCCATTAGGCACGTCACTGTTATGTTTGTATCACTGATACATTGCAAAGAAATAACATTTGTTTTTATTTCACAGACAATCAATCATAATTACAGAAACCCGCTAGACAAACCTTGCTTTGCCAAACAAACCATTCAAAACCTGGGATGTTTTTTTAAATTATGATGACATGCAGCTTTCGTAGTTTAACCGTGTTTTCATGTATCCCACGAATTTGGCCACAGTAGTATTTAGTTCTTTGCAATGTATCAGGGATACCAACATAACAGTAACGTACCTAATGGGCGCGATTTGACATCGTGTAGATTCGCTTAATTTACGCAATTGAAAATTAAAATGCATTATTTTCCGCTGCCCCCAAGCCAAAAAGTTTCCTTTTATAGTAATTCAGGCGAATCTAAAGTTTTTTTCTAAAAATTATGAATAATACGCGTGGACACCAGTAACGAAAATTTACCAATAATTTTAAAATAGCTGGTAACCCTAACCTAACTTAAAAAATTTAACCAATTTTTTAATTATAATTTGTTTATCATTACTTGACCTTTCTGAAGTGGTTCTGAGTTGGTTTCAATCTAAGTTGGCCGGTCACCACCATTTTTTGTATAGTTTGACATTGGATTTCGTTTCAATCTAAATAAACATGAATTAGATACTTACCCCAAACTAAGAAATAACAAAAAACGGTAAATATGCATTTGGTCCACCTCACGGATAAAACGGAACGCTTGTGTTGTCGAAGTTTGATACACGGATAATATGGAATGTTCCTTTTTTAGGTTGAGGTTAAACTACAAAAGCTGCATGTCATCATAATTTTAAAAAACATCCCAGGTTTTGAATGGTTTATTTGGCAAGGCAGGGGATGTCTAGCGGGTTTGTGTAATTATAATTGATTGTCTATGAAATAAAAACGGTGAAAATAAAGTGGCATCACCGCGCAAGTGAATTCATTAAAACGAAATGAAAATGTTATTAATTATGTCTTACTCCGCTTCACCATTAATACAGAATATTTTTTATTTTGTATGTACCCTTTTTATTTCATAGACAATCAATCATAATTACACAAACCCGCTGGGATAAACCCTGCCTTGCCTTCAAACCATTCAAAAACTTGGATGTTTTTAAAATTATGATGACATGCGTCAAACTTCGACAACACGAGCGTTCAGTATTATCCGTGAGGTGGACTTACGCATATTTACCAAAATGTTAAATGCATATTTTTTGCATGTTTTTTGTCTCCCGCGACATAAATACTCACTTTTCGTGATAATAAAGCTAAATCTAACTGTTTGAATAAAAAATATTCCGTATTAACCGTGAAGCGGAGTAAGACATAAATAATCAAAAAACAACAATAAGCGTTTAGGGGAATAATTACCGATTATTGAAATAGTACCAGTAGAGGTTAGAAGTACTACTGTCAATGTATTCACAAGGCGAGCGGCGGCGGTTAATTCCAATGTTGAAGAAACGTCACTAGAAAATTAATAGCTTTTGAATATTGATTATTAGTTGATGCTATCAATAAATAATAAAGAAAATTAAATATAATTACCTATTTATTATAACAAGACAATAAATCAAACAAAGGAGACGCTGGGATAGGCTAAATCATAAATATACTAAATACCTAAATACCCTACATACTAACCCCAAATTTGACAGTGACAGTTGTTTATCATAGAAGTTATAGATTCATAAACCATAGACAACGCACTTCTTCTTTTTTTTTAAATGGCTTTTCACCCCAAGGGAGTGTTCTGGCCAATCTGGGGTTAGTATATTTATGATCCTTCCTACCTTCCCCAACCATGTCACATTGCTGAAGAAAGCTGGGAACACAGGGGGGTATAACCGTCACCCACGGTATAAAGGCCAAGACCCAGTTTACGCCTCTAGCGGTAATAATCCTTCTAGGAGGCTGAAGCTAGGCGGCTGGAAACGTCAGATTCATACGTTACGAACCTCACTTCTATGGATATTATTATCGCGGTGCATCGCGTGCGTTTTGATTTAGGCAAAAAACTATAAATTAGAAGTATTACATGTACAATACATACAAAAGTTTGAGCGACGTTACGTATTAATTCTCTACAGAAGTGTTTTAAGTTTGAAAATGGTTAATAAGTGCGTTGTACCTCGTTGTAAAGGAAATTATGACAACAAACCAAAACGTCATGCATTCAAGTTCCCAAATGATGTTATATTACGTAATAAATGGGTTAAGTCTATTCGTCGGGATTTCATTCCAACAAAATATTCAACGGTAAGTGAAATGTGCTTATTTTTTACTGCAAATACAGGATTCAACTTTGTACATAACCTCAATATACCTATATGAAAAACGTCATAAAAATCTATTGTAATGTGGTGTTTACACATGTTTATTCGTATTATTTTGATTTTAAAATGTGTTTATTGTCTAATTTAATGATGTTAGCTCATATCGTTGTTGTCTAATTTAATATTGTATCGGTTTTGGCAGCTTTTTGGTTTGAAAGACAACACCATGAAAAAATATAAGTTTTCAAAGTGCCTAGATATTTAATATTTTAAACGGCTAAATAACACTATTTTTAGGGGTGTACTGTACAATTGAAATCTATTATTGTCGTGCATTGTGAAAATGTACCTACATTATATTAACAAGCACAATTGAATGCATATTGATTGTTATGTTTGTACATAACCTCAATTTATAAAAAAGTGCAACTGCGATTGTGATGTGATGCTTACACATGTTTATTCATATTATTTTGATTTGAAAATGTGTTTATGTTAACGTTGTTGTATAATTTAATATATTGTTTCGGTTGTGACAGATTTTTGCTGTAATGAATGAGTGCCTAGATATTTAATGTTTATTGAACATAAATTAACACTAAAGTAATAACTTTTCAGGTTTGCGAGCTGCATTTTAGAAAGGAGGACATCATTACAACCAGTGTTCACACCAACATTCAAACTGGAGAGCAATGCATAATGAAGTACAAGAGGGTGAAACTTGCTCCGGGAGCCATCCCATCAATTCTGCCAAATTGTCCAGCCTACCTGTCAGCGACTCCGACATTATCCCGAGAAAGTGTGGACGCAAGGAAGAGCAGGAAAGAACTTATTAATTTACAAATAGCAGTAGAAAAGAGCATAGTTTATAATGCAGTCTTTGAATCTCAGAACCATTTTTCAACTTTTAATGAATTTTTAGGTTGCATTGACAAACATAACTTCCTAACTGATTGTATTACCGTGAAAAAAGAAAGTTCTGTAGTATTTTTTTATCTTGCGAAAACTCCATTTCCAAAAGTCATTGCATCTGCCGTTGTCGATATAAATTTACAGTTGAGTTTATTTGTTGAATGCGTAGAATTAAAGTAAAAACACAGTAAAAAAAAATGTTCTTGACCGATTGATATACCCACATACACCATTCCCTCATCACCATTCAACATTTCAAAACAATATACCTACATCTAATATTTATACTACTTGTATACTACTTTAGTTGTTATTATTTTCAGGTGCACGTTCTACAGCAGCCAGCCTTCAACCTCCAGAAACTGCAGCAGACTACTCTACAATCTCAACTGCCGGCAATCATATCCACCAACTACACAACATTCATATTATACATATTCCAACACATATCATTATAATCATATTTCGTTATTAAATGTAATCAATCATTAATTTTGTTTATATTTAGTTTATTCTTTAGGGCCAGTTGTTTCGCAGAATAACAATTCATCAAATTTCAAAGTTAATTTTCAAGTTCTGTTGAGGTTCTACTCAAGTTCTGTTATTATTTCAGGTATGTGGAATAACTTGCCCATATTGGTTTAATAACAAAACTTAAAAAGAACTTTCACAGAATTTTAAAATTTCCATTGGAATTTGATGAATTGTTTAAATTCTGTGAAACAACTGGCCCTTATTCTAAAAAAATTACCCTTTTTTGATACCTTCTCCAATTATAAGTACCAATACACTGTACTTAGAAATGTTGCATTTTTAATAAAGGATATTATTGATTTTTTACCAAGAAATTTTGTTGCCTTATTTTACCCGTCAATACTTTTTCCCCGATGTGCCATGAACCTATGTTTTTTGCACTTCAGTGTGTAATTAGTATAATATTTTCTCTCTTCAGATAACTATTTTGCCATAATTGGCACCTTATTAGATTTTTTAATCCATACTCATCAGCCTTCAGCGGCGGCCATCTTGATCCAGTGTCTTGGCCTTGTGGAGTCTAGGAGGTTTTGGTATAACTCCGCTTTATTTCTTCAACCGAGTTCAAAAATGGTAAATTTCTATGACTGCGTGACGTCATACCGCGAGGACCAATGGAAAGCTTGACAGCTATGCGCATGTGTAATGTGTATCAGTCTATCAGTGTATAATCATGGTATAATCCAAAATGGTCGCTCTTCAAAATGTCACGGTTTATTTACCCGAGCGCAATCTAAAACTTTAAACATGTAAATATCAGCGCGGTGTGGAATTAGCAGACTTGAATACATTGTTTACCCGATTTTGAGAACTCGTGCATCTGTTTTTGGATAATACTATCGTGAAATGACACATTGCGATTGAATGCATAATCGTCGTGAATTCATAACCTCCAGGTACAAATATTTATGTTGATTATTTATATGGAATTTTAAGCTCATTTCGTACGGCTATTTTAGCGAATAATTACAATCACTTCATAGTGTCATAGGTACACTAATTTAATCTTGTTTTCACGTATTTATAATGTTTTTTTTTTATCTGTCTGTCTTTAAGTATCTCACGAGTTTTTCTAATACTTTCAGCTCGAAACACCAAAGTGACGGATATAGTGTCGGGCTGCCTACTTTCTACCACTACAGCTGGCAGGCTGGCGGAGACTACAAATGCTGGAGTACACTCAAAAACACTTTCCTTCAGTACCGTTGTGGTGTCGTGCCGGGAGATGGGGGGCTGACTTATTCCACCACTTCCTGGCACCGCTGACCTTGAGAGAACACAAGAAGGAAGAGTCTCCACCAGAACTCGACAAGAACGACACATTCTCAGTACGCCTTTTCTATTCTGTACTTTATATTTTTGTCAGTAGAGGGAGTACGAAAACAGTGTGTAATACAGTTGTGAATGATGAATGCTTGAGAAGGTGAATGAGTTTGTATATCGTGGGAAGTATGTTTACAAGAGATGGGAAGGTTGATAGAGATATTGAAAGAAGGGTAAATGCAGGTGACTCTATTAATGGAGGATTGAATGGCGTTGGCGCTAACAAAAAAACTGAAAAGTCTAAAGAAGTGAAAATAGCAGCCCACAATGGAGTACTTACTGTACCTGATGTATGGCAGTGATTAATAACTGGCAGAGGAAAGATGAAAGTAGACTGAATGCCGTAGAAATGAGATCCCCGAGGCGTAAGTGTGGTAAAATCATGTATAGTCCCTTTCTGCCTGTACAGAGTATAATTAAAGCAATATATGTATATTTTACGCAGCAAAGCGTTTATTGGTCAAATCAAATGTACGAGTATAGTTTCATATCAGTGATCGCTGAACCGGTGTATGAAATTTTTTGCTATAAGTTAAAGTGGTTTGTCTACTTTATTTATAAGTTTGTGCAGAGCGCCTTTGAGGTGATTTTTTTACAAAACTGGCGCTATACAGATCATTAAAATATTATTATTTATGATCATGTGAGAAATGTGGAGATCCGCAAAGAATGCAAGGCTAGTCGTAATGAGTAAGATTAAGAAAGGGACCCTCAGATGGTTTGGGTATGTAGAGCGAATGAACGAAGCATGGAATGTAAGTAATATGACGCAGATGTGAGTGGTAGATGAACTCAGGGATGCCAGAGGAGAAGACCTGACACGATCAAGTGAATCAGATATATTGCCTCGGGCCACGTCAAGAGTCAGAATAGTATGTATGAGTCGATTTGTGAATGAGGCAAAGAGTGTGTGCCAAGACCGAGTTGTTTGGCGGAACGTCCTATCTTTCCACCCCTGTGGTGAAACAGCGTGATGGTTAGTTGGTTATTCTTGTTTTTAACTAACTAACTAACCATCACGCAGTTTCTCTGCAGGGGTAGGCAGATAGGACGGACCGCCAAACAATTCGGTCTTGGCACACACTCTTTGCCTCACTCACATTCATACATTGTCTCATACATTCCTATTATTCTGACTTTTGACATGGCCCGACTCAAGTATCTGATTCACTTCCTCGGGCGTCCCCGTCTTCTTTTACTATTCACAAACGTTCATTCGCTCTACATGCCCTTGTATTTCTTTCTTCTTGTATTATTGTTTTGTATTTCCTTGTTTCACTAATTCTTGTATTTCCCTGTTTTTACCTGTTTATAATAAAATATTAAAACATGTTATTGAGTTTTCATTTATTATTATTAATTAAAGATAATTATATTGTCTATGGTCGAGCCTTTCATCGTTTCCTCTATTCTTGTCGATGGTGTCTATGACGTCATACCGCGAGGAAAAAAAAAAAGTCGTCACATTTATGGCGTATCTATGGTGAAATAGCGTTGAAATTTTGTCTGAGCAAAAAGCATGAAGTTATCAATCTAATGACTGGTTTATTTATGCTGGGAACCATGACAACAATAACAACCAACAATTGGTTACTACAAGCAACTACAAGTCGACTTGTGACATTGGAAGGAACTGTTTTTTTGTAAGTTATGTGTTCGCCTTCTAATTTGGTGAGTGCCTTGGTTTTCCTTACTTCCTTGTAGTCCAAAATTTACCAAACACATTTAAGCATTCACCTGCAATCAATTCTCTTGTTTGTTTTCGTAATTTACAGTCCATTTCGCCAGTTGCATTTGAGGCTGTCATTTTCGAAGGTAGCTTCGGATGCAACATTTTTGTTCCAATCATGCCGGATTTCGTGAGCATTTGGAGTTGAATGCTTGTATGTGTTTTTTTCCAATAACCTTGATCCCGTGTTCCTAATATTCCTGGCATTTCGGCCTTCGAATTGGGCATATTGTCATCTCAAAGGGGATAAAATTTGTTGAATTCTATTTTCAAATATTAGCAAGGGATTATTATTATTCAATCTTTGTATAAAATGGCTGCTTCTGCTATTGTTCGTAATAAATTGGCCATTCTAGGTCTTCGGGAAATTCATGAATCATCGATCAAAGCAGTTATTTCTGGTAATTTAATAGATAGAAATAGTTTACTGGTTAGAATCAAAGATATCGAAAAGCAAAGGAATGACTTTGTTGAATCTTATGTGATCTTAGAAACGTCAAAGAGTAAGGAGTTAGACTTAACGGATTTGGAAAATAAATATAAAACCTTTATGAACATGTATTTTGAAATTCATACGAATAATCTAGCAGTTTTTCCACCAAAGGAAGATTCAATAAAAACATCAAATAGTCTCGGTTTTTCACTTCCAAAAATTAGCTTGCCAACCTTTTCGGGTGGAATTACTGAATGGATAAATTTTATAAATACGTTTGATGCAATTATTCATAATAATGAGTCTCTAAGCGACATACATAAACTGCATTATTTGTTAGGACGGGTGACGCGTTGAATATTATAAAGCATCTTCCGGTTTCCGCAATCAATTATCCAATTGCTTACAATTTGTTGAGAGATCGTTTTCATAACAAACGGATAATTGCAGACAGACATGTAGAGAACATTATCTCATGCCCCATAATAAAAAAGGATTCGCTCAGATCTGTCGTTAATGTTTTGAAGGAAAATATTCAGGCGTTAGAAGCCTTACATTTTCCAACAGATCAGTGGTCATTTTTATTACTACATATTGTTCTGAAGAAAATTCCTGATGACCTCAGAACTAACTTCGAGATAATGGGTCACAAGGACGAAATTCCTTCATTTTCGCAGTTATTGTTGTTTTTAGAATCACAATCTAAAATTTATGAATCGGTTCATGGGTACGGTGTGAAAAACGAAGCACCAAAAGCAAAACCAAATCGCTTATTAAATTCTTTTGTCAGTACACAAAAATCGGTGTGCTTAATATGTAAAGGTGGACATTTTCTCTCAAAGTGTGACCAGTTTTTAAAGCTACAACCACCTGCTAGATTCGAGGTTGTGAAGAAATATAAATTGTGTCAGAATTGTCTTTCCGGTCAGCATTTGGTCAAGAACTGTTCGTCGCATTTTAATTGTTTTCGGTGTCATAAAAATCATCATTCGTTGTTGCATTTTTCTCGTGACGTAAACAGCCAAGTACAGGCGTCAAATAGCAACAATTTCGATAACACTTCTAGACAAGAGATACTTGATTCCCCACCTGAAACCATCGATCCAATCGTATCGGCCATCGCGGCAACAACACCTCATTTGGAGAGGTTTAATAATCCCAACGTTTTATCGAGCTCTAGCCAATCATCAGTTTTGTTAGCTACGGCTATCGTAGAAGCTCGTGATAAAAAGGGTAACTTTCACAAGGTTCGTGTATTATTGGACTGTGTAAGTCAGGCAAATTTTATTTCAAATGATTGTGCAATTCGTTTGGGCCTCGACTGTTCTAATAAACAAATTCCTATTCGAGGAATAGGACAGTTGTCGGCCATCGCGCAGAAGGGACTGGTCAAGTGTCGGATCCGTCCTCTATGTTCGAATGAGCTTTTTGATGCGGATTTCATCGTGTTATCAAGCATTTGTGCACAGTTGCCTAGTTCTCCCATTCGTCGGGGAGACTGGGATCATTTGAGAAATTTAACTTTGGCAGATCCAAATTTCGATAAGCCCTCTACAATAGATATTTTATTGGGTGCTGGGTTGTTTTCATCCGTTCTTCGTTCAGGGCAGGTGGTAGGAAAAGTGAATGAACCGATAGCATTGAACACGGCTTTTGGATGGATTTTAATGGGAAATGTCGATCACAGCGTGTCTCCTTCCATGAATTCGTTTGCGACGACGTCAGAATCGACGATTGAGACTATTTTGAAAACGTTTTGGGAAATCGAAGACCTTCCAAATCATCCTTCACCGTTATCTACAGAAGAGTTGCTTTGTGATGAAATATTTTCAACTCAGCATTATAGAGACGATGCGGGACGGTACGTTGTTCCACTTCCATTCAGGGAAGTTAAATCGGCTCTTGGTGATTCTTATCATTCGGCAGTATCTCGTCTGCATCACCTGGAGCGCCGTTTCTCTCGGCATCCAGATATAAAATCTGATTACATTCAATTCATGAGAGAATATGAATCTTTGGGCCACGTGATAGATGTGACAAATGCATCAGTTTCGACTGGAAAATATTTCATTCCTCACCCATTGTGTGATTAAGGATACTGGATCCATTAAAAAGCTTAGAGTTGTTTTTGACGCAAGTTCAAAAACATCTTCTAACCAGTCGTTAAATGATATACTTTTAGTAGGACCTAAACTTCAGCAAGATATATGCAAAATGTATAGACAAATATTGGTTCGACCAGAGGATAGATCCTATCAACATATTTTATGGCGTGAATCACCGGAACAAATGATTAAAGAATTTTAACTGCAAACTGTTACGTATGGAACGGCATGCGCACCGTTTCTCGCGATACGTAGTTTACAGCAACTCGCATCGGATGCAGATGCCAAATTTTCGACAGCATCAAAAGTTTTATTAGAAAATACGTACGTTGATGATATTTTAACTGGAGCATCCACACTTGAATCGGCACGTAAATTGCAGCGAGACTTGGTGGAACTACTTAATCTTGGCGGTTTCGAATTGAGCAAGTGGTCGAGTAATTGTCGTGAACTGCTTTCTGATATTCCAATCTCACACCAGGAAGCACCTATAGAAATTGATTTAGATCATGCCAATAACAATAAGATTTTAGGTATTGTTTGGGATTCGCAAACTGATTCGTTCTCGTATCGGGTAAAAACATCACAAATAACATTTTCGAAAAGGTCAATCTTATCAACAATTGCAAAGATTTTTGATCCACTTGGATGGATTTCCCCCGTCACATTTTTGGCTAAATGTTTGTTACAACAATTGTGGAAGCTAGGATTGAACTGGGACGATCCAGTTCCTGTCGTGGTTCAATCTCATTGGACGGCAATAGTATCATCATTGTCAACATTAGCCAATATTCAAATTCCGCGTTACTAATTGAGTCAACTTGATCTTAATTAACCTAACTTGACTTAACTTAACTTAATTGACTTAACTTAACCTGACTTAACTTAACTTAACACTTTCTGCAAAAACAGGAATACATTTCTAAAAAAAAAAAAAACATGTCTAATTTTATTATAAAGGTCAACATCTGCCTAAACCGTTTCTGTTACTGTTATTTGTATAATATAGTATGTCATATTACTTAATCTATTTGGAGGAAAACATCATTTTATTTTTAAACCTAACATTTATTTGTACAAAAATTGGTGTAAAATAATGTACCTACCAATATAACCATGCACATTTAGATTTTCAACAAAATTAAATTCCTTTCTCATATGCATACCATATAGTACCTACTCTTATTTTATATATTTATAATTACATACCTTTGTTTGATTTATTATTATTTATTTATTATTATTTATTTATTAATTTATTTATTTATTATTATTACAACTCTTTTATATTACTCTATAGCAATTTAGATTCTTTTATATTTTTTTGTATTCTTGAATATCATATAATTTTATGTATATAATTTCTTAATTCTTTCACATTTTTCATATTTCATTTGTTAATGTACCTACTGTATATAAAATCGATCGCCACAACACGGGCATGTGCCTAGCATGGTGGTCGAAAAATCCCCAATGTATGTAATGAAAAATCTAATGAATAAAGAAAACTTTAAAAAAAAAACTTAGGGGAGAGTAGTGATAATACATATCAATTAGTGGGATTTGCAGATGCATCCGAAAGGGGCTATGCTTGTGTTGTGTACATTCGGTCCCAACACTCAAAGCAAGAATTTAACATTAGACTTTTGGTTGCCAAGTCCAAGGTGGCTCCAGTGAAAACTCTTTCTATTCCACGTTTAGAATTATGTGGTGCTTTGTTACTTGCTCGACTTTTGGATTATGTTTTGAAATGATTCGGTACAACTTTACATATTGACAAAGTGTTCGCATTTACGGATTCTACGATAGTTTTATCATGGATTCCTACACCTACATATAATTTGCAAACCTTTGTTGCCAATCGAATAGGACAAATCAATGAAGTAAATTCGTTGATCAAATGGTTTCATATACGTTCTCATTTGAACCCAGCTGACGTATCCAGCAGAGGACTTTTGCCTGATCAGTTGGTCAATACAGAGTTATGGTGGAAGGGGCCTCCTTGGATGCTCTCATCCGTCGATGAGTGGCCATTGTTCCATTCTTCCAGTGTAAAACTTGATGTTGTTCCTGAGCTAAAGGCCAACAATATTCATGTATTGACTACAACTAATTCGTGGAATGAGGAGACGTTAAATAGATTTTCTTCATTAACAAGATTGCAACGCTTTACAGCATGGATTTTGAGATTTGCTGTTAACATTCGAAAGAAGAAAGAGGATCGTATATTTGGAATATTAACCGTCGAGGAGTTGCATTCATCTCTGAAATTATGGATTTTGAAAGTATGCGTGCATTTTCATATTGATGCAGGCAAAAATTGTCGTAACTCGTCTCATGTTCAAAAGTTAATGCCTTTTTTAGACCTGGTTGGTCTGCTCAGAGTCGGTGGGCGGTTACACAATGCCCCTATCGCCTCTAATTTTCAACACCCTATACTTTTGCCAAAGAAAATTCACCTTACTAACTTGATTATCGACTCGTTTCATAAAAATTATTTACTTGTGGGGCCTAGGACGTTATTTTCAATTTCATAATCAAAAAATTTAATTGTTTACGCTCTAAACGTCATTCGATCGCATCTTGGTAAATGCGTAACATGTTTTAAAGCTCGTCCTGTTGGTGTACAGCCTATGATGGGAGATTTGTCCCAAATTAGGTTTCGTGAAGGTCATCCTTCCCTCAATCTTGGGGTAGATTTTGGTAGTATATTTTCAATAAAGGAAAGTAGGCGTAGAGAAGCCAAAGTTTTGAAGGTTTCTCTGTGCTTATTTATTTGTTTAAGTACTAAGACAGTACACTTAGATGTTGAATCTGAATTATCCACAGAAGCCTTTTTAGCGACTTTGGATCGCTTTTTAGCCAGAAGGGGATTACGTTTTTGTATCATGAGTGATAACCACACAAACTTCGTTCTTTACTTATCAGCTCGTGATTACCTCACATTTGCTACAAACACGCTGCAAATCAAATGGTATATTCATCCTCCTTTAGCACCTCACTTTGGAGGTATATATGAGGCAGGAATAAAATTTTCAAAATATCACCTAAAACGAGTAATAGGTGAACAAGTACTCACGTTTGAGGAATTAGCAACATTGTTTAGTCGAATAGAAGCCATCTTGAATTCTCGTCCATTATCTCAATTGTCTTCTGATCCATCTGAACTTGAAGCATTGACGCCTGGTCATTTTTTGATAGGGGCTCCTCTTACATCGGTTCCGGAACCTGATTGGTCTGAAGTACCAATGAATAGGTTATCACGTTGGCAATTGTTGCAAAAAATAACTCAGGCATTTTGGAATCGATGGAGAAAAGAATATTTGCACACCCTTCAACAATGTGGAAAGTGGATGACTTCATCACCCAATCTTAATGTTGGAGATTTGGTGTTATTAAATGATGGAAAAATTCCATCTATGCACTGACCACTGGGACGAATCGAGGAATGTCATCCGGGTCCTGATCAAATCGTACGGGTTGTGACAGTTAAAACTGCACAAGGAACTTTTCGTCGACCAGTTGTCAAACTGTATCCATTACCACTGAAACATTTTACTCGAATTTAATTTTTAATTTTATATATGTATATCGTTTTCATTCTCGTTTGTTTTCTCCTTTCTTTTTGTTCGATTTACCGCAGTGTCGGTTGCTATGAAAGATAGTTCTTATATAACTTATCTTAGGAACATATTCGTTTTGTACTAATTTTAGCTTTATTTTAGACTTACGTTCCTATTTTTTAATTTTGTTAAAGTTTTTCGTTGCACAAAGATTGAATAATTGTTTGTCGTTTGTTAAATATAGGTTGTTATTAGATTCATTTGTTTATTGTCAGTATTCGGAAATGTGTGATTTACCATCGGTCGTAGATAAGAGATTTCAATCTCTTCTCGGGGGCGGGAATGTTTGGTTTTGAAGTGATAATGTGCACAGTACCTACCGGGATGTCATTTTATCCTTCCTACCTTCCCCAACCATGTCACATTGCTGAAGAAAGCTGGGAACCATGACAACAATAACAACCAACAATTGGTTACTACAAGTCGACTTGTGACATTGGAAGGAACTGTTTTTTGTAAGTTATGTGTTCGCCTTCTAATTTGGTAAGTGCCTTGGTTTTCCTTACTTCCCTGTAGTCCAAAATTTACCAAACACATTTAAGCATTCACCTGCAATCAATTCTCTTGTTTGTTTTCGTAATTTACAGTCCATTTCGCCAGTTGCATTTGAGGCTGTCATTTTCGAAGGTAGCTTCGGATGCAACAGTTAGTATTGTAGGAATTTAGCAAACACACAAGACCTTAATACCAATTTAGGAACCAAAATTCAACAGTTTCATTCATATGCCATAAAAAATCAAGAGATCCATAATAGTGACATTCAACAACATTAAATTTTGTGATGATTTCCTGTTTAAATCAAAGTTTACAAAAAATCTACTACTACCACCACAAATAAACTTAATACAGCGGACCTAGGACTGTTGCAAGAAGCCAAACGTATTTACCTTTCTGAACACTTGAAACAAAACGGAAAAGTTCTACTTGTTCAAACAAAAAAAATTGCCAAGGACAACGACTACAAACACTCTTGGACGACATCGGGGCATATCCTCCTGAGGCAAACGGACACCTCCAAAATCATCACAATAAAAAATATCCAGGATCTCGATCGACAAAAGCGTCAATCACTGTGACAAACGATAAAATGTTTTTCATTCTCTACTGTGCTGCAAGATTGTAATCATTTTTGGTTGATATCATTTTCAATTTTCATGAGCCTTACCACTAATAACAAAGTATATACCAAAAATACTGCATTCTTACTGTCTCTAGAAGTTTCATCTTATATCAGCACAATTGTTGGGATATTTGCTAATATCACTTTTCACTACACTTTCTAAACGATACTTCCCTTGGCCGAAACCAAAGTTCTATCAATATCATTCCGTAAATAATGTTTTTCTTGCAAGTTTTTATTTGAGTAATACCATTATAAACAATTCATATCTAACTCAAAATAATGTACTCTTACTATCTGTAGTGGTCTTCTCTTATATCAGCTTAACTATTGTAATAACTGTTAATCCCACTTCTAATTATTCTTACCTTATATTACCTTTTTTGATTTTACCTCAGGCTTATTTAATATTCCTTCAGAAAATAATAGATCATTTTTTTTTATTCAGATCGAACCACTATAAAAAATTAATTTTCTAAAAATAATGTATTCTTATGTTCTTTGGCAGTTTAACTAACTAATAATTTACATACCCAAAATAATGTACTCTTAATTTATTCAATGGTTTTCTCTTGTGTCAGCGTAATCATTGTAAAAATTGCTAATCTCACTTTTAAATTTCCTTACCATACTTAACCTTATTCTTTTTTTTTTTTATTGTGTATTTTATTTAGATATAAAATTTGACATCTTATATCTAATGTTTTCTTTTCTATGACTACTGCAATATTATTTACTACCTACTGACTAAAATTTGGACTTTACAACACATTAAGACATAATCCACAAAAAACTGCAAGACTTTTAGCCTCCTTAACATTTACATATTCGGTCCAAACTCGAGCATTTTTATTATTCTTAAAGGAAAAAGTAGATCATTCCGTAAATATTGCTTTATTTGTATATCTTTACATGATGCACGCCACTATTAAAAATGTATATACCCTAAATCATGTACTCAAGCTTTCAGATTCCTCCAGTTTTAACATAATTACTGTGACAATATGTAATACCATTCTATACTCTTACCATAAAAACAAAAAACACCTCTTTTATTAACACGAATATTCCTTACCAGCAATATTATTTACTCAAGCTTTACTATCAATACTTAATACATTTATCTCAATACTATATAAAACTTGGAAAGAAATTTACTGCAAATGCTCAAGCTCCGTTCTAATTACATCTGTGTACATCTCAAAAATCAATACAACTGTTTACTTTGTTTTAACATACTTATTGCAATCATATATTTCCCACATAATTACTAACCTTGCTCTGATCTATTTATCACACTTAGAAATGCCGAGGTACTCGTACAACTATCTTATATTTAATTATTCATTCTTTTGAGCATTGCATCCCTAAATTTTACATAATTACTGTAAAAATTTGTAGTATGTAATGCCATACCATACTATTCTATACTCTCACCATGTAAACAAATAACACCTCTCTTAAAAATATGTATATTCCTCACTAGAATAATATTTGCAGTTGTTTTGTTTTTCTACTCAAGGTTTACTATCAATTCTTAATACAAATATCTCAATACTAGGTATATTAAACTTGGAAAGAAATCTACTCAAGGTTTACTATCAATTCTTAATACAAATATCTCAATACTAGGTATATTAAACTTGGAAAGAAATCTACTCAAGGTTTACTATCAATTCTTAATACAAATATCTCAATACTAGGTATATAAAACTTGGAAAAAAATCTACTCAAGGTTTACTATCAATTCTTAATACAAATATCTCAATACTAGGTATATAAAACTTGGAAAGAAATCTACTCAAGGTTTACTATCAATTCTTAATACAAATATCTCAATACTAGGTATATTAAACTTGGAAAGAAATCTACTCAAGGTTTACTATCAATTCTTAATACAAATATCTCAATACTAGGTATATAAAACTTGGAAAGAAATCTACTCAAGGTTTACTATCAATTCTTAATACAAATATCTCAATACTAGGTATATAAAACTTGGAAAGAAATCTACTCAAGGTTTACTATCAATTCTTAATACAAATATCTCAATACTAGGTATATAAAACTTGGAAAGAAATCTACTCAAGGTTTACTATCAATTCTTAATACAAATATCTCAATACTAGGTATATAAAACTTGGAAAGAAATCTACTCAAGGTTTACTATCAATTCTTCATACAAATATCTCAATACTAGGTATATAAAACTTGGAAAGAAATCTACTCAAGGTTTACTATCAATTCTTAATACAAATATCTCAATACTAGGTATATAAAACTTGGAAAGAAATCTACTCAAGGTTTACTATCAATTCTTAATACAAATATCTCAATACTAGGTATATAAAACTTGGAAAGAAATCTACTCAAGGTTTACTATCAATTCTTAATACAAATATCTCAATACTAGGTATATAAAACTTGGAAAGAAATCTACTACCAATGCACGAGCTTCGTTCTAATTACATATTTATGTAAGGCTATTTATATCTATAACGTAATGCTAATTTACTTCTTTTCTCCTTTATATTTTCTACCTTTTACCATAATGTTTCCAATTTTTAGCATCATTTATACTAGTACCATATGTTTACACTAGACTTCATATTTCATTCAAAGTAACTATACTCCATTGGTCACCGTGAAACAGGCAGCTGCCTAGTATGGTGATCATATCTACTCTATGTAAATGTCTTAATTATGTATCATGTGTTTTATAAATAAATATTTTAATAAATAAAGCCTGTAATCCTACTCCTGATACTCTGCTTTGTCTCATTGTCTCCAACTTTAGTTTTGTGAAGGTTTCACTTGTACCACACATGATTTTAAAGTGAAAACTTCTTTAGCACCGGTGTGATTTGAAACTCGGACGGAGAAGAGGACCCGAGGACCCTCAGGAAAACATAACACAAATAAGCCAATTTTTTTTTTTTTTTTTTTTTTTTTTTATTAAAGAAAATAGGTTTTTTTCTTGTTTACATTACAACCTGCAAAGCTACTGCAAGTAGCTTGTCGGCAGGAAAATAGTATAGGAAAAGAGTTCATTATGTTAGGATGGAGTTGCTTGAATATCGTAAAGGTTAGTTACTTACTTTTATCAGCTTTGACAAATATGTCTGTTTTCATTTTGGACATTGTGTCTCTCAATGATCTAGCAAGAGATGCGTTGCGTTCCATCCTTCGCATTTCGCGGAAACACAAAAAATTGCGTCACTAAAGAGACAAACACATACATCTATAGGATTTAGCCTGCAAGAGAATGAGATAATATAGTATAATAGGTAGGTTCTCTTTGTGCGGTGCTTCGTAGCCTCCCCACTCTTCTCTACTTTAGTTTTCTGAAGGTTTCACTTCTACTATGTGTGAATACTCATTTTTTTTTCAAAACTTTTAATTACTTTTCAAAGGGGTGTTAAAATGCCACTTTGTTGTGTCGGAACCGTATTAATTATGTACGTGGGAATTTAAAAAAAAATCTTAATTTCTAACAGAAATGTATACCATTTCATTACATTATACTTTAGAAACATGAAAGGTATTGTTATAAGCCTTAGCTTGTAACACAATGATTTTACTCAATAGTAAAATGTGTATTAAGCCAAAAGTATTTTTGTTTTTGGGGTGTTATGCCGTGTTGCGCTACCTCCTTCTTTAGCCAACGTCTCAGACAGAGTTGCAGTGTCCATCATTAGGGCAGATCCGTCAGATACATATATTGAAGAGTAGTCAATCCTATGAAATAATGAAATAAAACAAGGTATAGGTATATGTATAACAATATAAAATTTATTAAATAAATATGAATGTAACAGTTGCAAAAGTTAGTTTTCTCTGAATGTGGGATTGTATTATTTCATAGCATGGTAATCTTATTATATGAAAAATTGTGGGAAATTATTGACAAATACTTTAAAAAATATGGTACTCAAACAAAAAATCAATATCCTGTCTGGTTTAATCAGCAATTGATTGCTCTTCTTAAGAAAAAAAACAAAGTTAGACTTAAGGTAAAAAAACATGGTTATGAGTCAGATTATAGGGAATTCTCTTATTTAAGGAAATTTACAAAAAAAATACAAAGCGAATGTTATAAATCATATATCAACTCTGTCGAAAGTGGTCTGCAAGGTAACATAAAGTTATTCTGGTCGTACTCAAAATCATTACGAAAAAATAATTGTATTCCTAAAGTAATGCATCTTGACGATATTTCCGCGAATGACGGTGAAAACATAGCAAACATATTCTCTAAATATTTTTCATCTGTTTATACCAAGTCGGAATCATCTACTAATGATTCAATGCCAAACATAACTGAACATAATCAAAGCAATTTGGGTAAAATACATATTAGTGCAGATGAAATAAAATGTTTTTTGAGTAAAATAGATCCCAGTAAGGGCCCAGGACCTGATAAAATTCCTCCTTTCTTTGTTAGTTGCTGTGCAGACTCTTTATGTTTACCGCTTTTTATAATTTTTAATGCATCCCTTACCACGGGAACTTTTCCCGATCTGTGGAAAAAAGCACACGTGGTCCCAGTATTAAAATCGGGAGACCAATCTTTAATAAAAAATTATAGGCCAATCAGTATACTATCCTGTTTTGCTAAAGTTTTTGAATCTCTGATATATAAAAGTATTTTTTCTCATTTTAAACCCCTTCTCTGTACTAGGCAACATGGGTTTGTTCCTCAAAGATCAATCAACTCAAATCTTTTGGAATTTTGTAATTATGTTTGTAATTCTTTTAATGAAAGATTACAAGTAGATACAATTTATACTGATTTCCAAAAAGCTTTTGATAGAGTTAACCACTCCATCTTACTAAAAAAACTTGAACAAATTGGAATACATGGAGACCTATTACGCTGGGTGAAATCATATTTGTATAACAGAACTCAATTAGTTCTTATTAATGGATACAAATCATCCCCTATAATTGTAACTTCTGGTGTACCACAGGGTTCAAATCTTGGCCCCCTGCTTTTTCTTATATTCATAAATGACCTTGGCTCGAAATTAAACTGTGATTATGCTTTTTTCGCCGATGATCTTAAAATTTTTCGTAAAATTAAGTCTGTTTCCGATCATCAGCTGCTTCAAAATGACCTCGACACACTCAATAACTGGTGTACTGTCAATGATATGCACTTAAATGTTGAAAAATGTTACATTTTAAACTTTACTAGAAATAGAATTATAAAAGATTTTTCTTATGTTATCAATAATATTATTCTCAAAAAAGTTTCTTCAATAAGGGATCTAGGAATCACTCTTGATTCTAAATTCATATTTGATGTACATATTAACAACATTAAGTGCAAATCATTAAAAATGATGGGATTTATTCACAGAATATGTAAACCTTTCAAAGATCCTCAATCAATTCTAACACTTTACAATGCCTTAATTAGAAGTAAACTTGAATATGGAAGCACTATTTGGAATCCACATTACTGCAAATATGAAAACATTGTAGAATCAGTTCAAAAAAAATTACTAAGAATGTTATCCTTCAAATGTGGACTACACGACCATCTCAGATCATACGATGTACGTCGTGATTACTTCAAGATTGATACACTTAAAACTAGAAGGCAATTGACTGATCTAATATGTTTACATAAAATTATTCACGGCCATCTTGATACTACATTATGTCTTAACAGTATTGAAATTAATGTCCCCAATTCCCATTGTTTAAGACGCCATAACATTTTTCATATGAATACATTTAAAAATAATATCGCCTACTTTAGCCCTCTGACCCAGATGTGTCGACTGTATAACAAGATAGAGTGCGCTGATGTGGATATTTTCGTTGACAATTTGTACGGATTTAAAACAAAAGTTCTAGCGCTTTTAAAAAGTACTAACTAATTATGTTGTGTGAATTGTCTTTCTATGCATGCTCGCGTATTTCATATGTCTTTTACCACTCATTGCAATGTGTTACTTGAGTGACCTTGTATATAATTCTGTATTTTTATTTGTGATGTTTTTGTTTTTCTAATTGTATTTATTTGTATTTAATTGTATGTAATTGTAGATTTTTATAATTGTGTAATAACTGAGTTTTATAACTGGATTGTTCTCATGTAAGTGTAAACATCTGTAAAACCCAGTATAAATAAATAAATATATAAATAAATATATTAAATATGTGGGGGGGTGTGGTGTCTGTATATGTCTTGTTGGTGGTATGCTGTTGATGTTGCTTGTTCCTGGTGAAACCACTTCCCGACTGAAGTCAACCTATATTAGTATGGATGGTAGCTTGTAGCAATGGACAACTGTTACAAGCTGCTTAGAGAATTAGTTCAACGTGGACTATTCCACACACCACCGGCATTCACACACACTTCTTGAATGGTATGCTGATTGGTTTGATCAGTACTATATGGTAATGTCTCTAATGGATTAGTAATGCATCTCTCTTCTTCTGGCACCACCAGTAGTGGAAGGTGCTGGGCTGGGCTGGACCAGGTATTCTTCCAGATGTTTCCATGTCCTCGTCCATCCTGAACGCACACCGCAGAAGACACACCTGGAAAAATTATTTATTATTATTATGTAATGAGCCGGAAACTCTCTATAGGTAACATTGAAGATGTCTTTGCTCAATGCAGATTCGTTAAGCAGTTGAATTACTGTTTAATGGCGCATTCTGAAAAGAAGAAGTTCTCGCTTTCGCAGGATTAAAAAGTGCGTGGGATCTCCCACGAGTATACGCGTAAGGGACATATAGGTTAATCTCCTTCAACAGCGATGGATTCAGTACAGTATCGGAGATCAGCTTAAAAAAATGTTTCCCCAAAAATATTTTTCGGCGGGCTTCTAAGGTATTAAGATTGAGCATTCCTGTTAAGGCAACGATGAATACAGGAATGGGTATATATTCCCTCATATACAGGTAACGCATAAACCTTTTTGTACTCTTTCTATTCCTAGGATATGGTTTTGTTCAGAGGGGGCCCAAATAATGGAGCTGTATTCCAGGATGCTGCGAACAAGTGCTTTATATGTTCTTCGTATCGCAATTCCATTAGTAAACGATCTCACATTACCAAGAACAAATCCGAGCATTTTGTCGGCGTGGGAGACAATGTCAGATATGTGGGATCTGAAAGAGAGATTTGCTTCAAAAATCACGCCAAGGTCTCAAATCTCATTTTTGCATATTGTATAATTTTATTAATGTGGTATGGGAATAGAAAGGTGTCTTTGGATCTTATACATAAATTTATTAATTATTATTGTTATACGCCCATGGGGGCTTTTACATAGATTATAAATAAGTTTTACAAAAGTTATCGAGTTAGAATTTATACCAAAAGTTATAAAAGTGAAAAATTTAAAAATAGTATATACAAGTAGTTTTTGAAGAATACGGCGTAAAGAAATATTTAAAAAAATATAATATTTGAGTTATCGAGTTAGAATTTATACCAAAAGTTATAAAAGTGAAAAATTTAAAAATTTTAAAAATATATATAAGTAGTTTTTGATGAACATGGCGTAAAGAAATATTTTAAACAATATAATATTTGAGTTATCGAGTTAGAATTTATACGAAAAGTTATAAAAGTGAAAAATTAAAAAATATATATATATAAGTAGTTTTTGAAGAACATGGCGTAAAGAAATATTTTAAACAATATAATATTTGAGTTATCGAGTTAGAATTTATACCAAAAGGTATAAATTATAATTAATTTATAGTGTCCGGGGGTAAAGTGCATTAACTTCGGGAGGTGATTCTACATGATAGTAGGAGTATACAAAAAGACCTACCTACCCAAAATCCTTAGCGTGAGGTACGATCTACGATCTTACTTTCCGAGAGTCTGCCGGGCACGATCGTGACAACATTGTATGGTGGTGATTGGCCCGTATTGCAACAGCGGAAAATAATAAAGCTGGCCACGCACGCCGGTCTAATTTTATCTTTTTACCACAAAACTACCCCTAAAAGTTTGAATTTCGAAAAATTTGTTATTCTTTTTTACTTATACTATCATGTAGAATCACCTGACGAAGAATGCACTTTACTCCCGGACACCCTGTATAATTATTTTAAAAAATGATGATTTTGGTTCTAACATCCATTCTTTTTTGTGAAAATTTTACGATTGCTTTGCTGTAACGAACAATATCTAGAATGAGAAGCTCGGTGTGCGATCAATTTACGGAAAGGCAAAAGGGCGTAACCTCTTTTGTGTTATTTGTAGCTCCTAAAACCATGGTGTAAGCCTCTTCGAATTGAATCAGCCTTACAATTAGTTGATGTAACCAAATTTAAATTACAAAATTAATTTTGTAATGGGAGGTAAGGCGAAATATTCTTTAAACAACCGTTTTTTTCATATGACAGCTTGCAACTGACATTTTTTTTTCAAAAATAGAGTTATGAACATCATTTTCTTTGTTTTTTAAGCTCTATTTAAATAGTGATAACTCGCAATTTAAAAAAAATATGAAACATCCATATGACCGATGAAATGAACTTTCAATACTGTGCTTTTCCAAATAAAATCCTTTTTGCTAAGTGAAATAATAATTTCAAAGTAGGTACATATGTATACACTTACCACTGAAAGTTGTCAGTGTTAATTTGAGATTCATTGGAATTCCAAAAAAATTGCAATACCAGTAATATCACATGAAATTTTTTTTTACCAGAGTTTGAAATTTCCCTAGGTTTTGTGCTGATTTTCCTTTTCACAAATTTTTTTTTTTCCCTTAGATCTAGGGAAATTTCCCTAGACATACCACCACTGGTGGTGAGTCACCACTGGTGACGTGGTGCAGTGTTGAGTGTTGCCAACCCGGATTTTGAAAAGACGCTGACTAGAACAACAAAAAGTTCGTAGATGTACCGAAATGAAGAAGTGGGCTTAGGTGAAACTGAATAAATACTGTCACAACGGAGGGGGGCGAAATGGGTTATGGGATGGGGCATGGGTACTTGTGTTTTAGGCCACTTTCCTTATGTGGCGCGGACTTAAGTATGAAACCGAGCGTTTGTTGGAGTCCGCATCACGTAATTGTATACTAGCTTTATATAACTAACTTATTAACCATCTTTTTACTTGTTTTATATTTAACTAATAATAATAATAATAATAATTATTGGATGATTTTTATAGCGCCATTTTCGTGAGAAAATCACCTCAAGGGCGCTTTATAAATTCATTTATACATTTAATCTATACCTATATACTACAAGTGGCTTATATTATAACTAAGATTGATAACTAATGACTTACAACTAAGACTTCTATGACTAGTGATTTAGAACTATATTTTTTTTTATAACCGAGTTTTGTACATGTAATTGGAAGCCATAATACAATACGAAACGAACAGAGCAGTATTGTTACTGCTCTATTCGTATTATGACCTGCAACTCTCTTAAAATTAGTTATTTACGACTAACATACTTATTTACATTTATAATCACATATTGTTATGATTACTGTCATAATACGAATAGAGCAGTATTGTTACTGCTCTATTTGCATTATGATTTGCAACTGTCTTAAAATTAGTTATTTACGACTAACATACTTATTTACGTTTATAAACACATGTTGTTATGTTACTGCCCGTGCTGTCAGTGTAAGTCATGAAAATATTACAAAAAAAAAAAAAAAATTTCGCATAATAAGTTGTAATATAATGTCAAAAGTTGCGTAACAACGTAAAAGCTAGTAATGAAGATACATCAATCTAGGTAATTCCCATGGACTAAGTAATGAAATACTACTGAAAAAATGAAGTTATTTTTCGGGATATGATAATGTGAAAAGGTGAGTTTTGAGCTTTGCTCTGAACTCAGATGTACTGTCGATCTTTCGCAAATGTGAAGGGAGTTTGTTCCAAGCTGTTGGGCCTGCTACTGCGAAAGCCCGGTCTCCGAAATTGGTATTGGGATTGCGCATAGGCACTGAGAGTCTACCTACGGCTATTGAAGATGCTGATCGAAGGGTTGCTTGCCTAGTATTGACATCATTTGGAATGCACAGTTCCGACAGGTAGGGTGGCGCCATGTCGTGTAGTGCTTTAAACACCATCCAGCAGAGTTTGAACTGAATTCTCTCAGGACACTTAAGCCAATGAAGGTTCCGCAGATGTTGAGAAATGTGAGAATATTTGGAAACGCCGGTTATCAGTCTCGCTGCAGCATTGAAAACTGACTGAAGTTTATCAGTATATATTTTAGGGAGATTTGCATATATGCCATTGCAATAGTCAAGTCGCGATACAACGTAAGAGTTTACCAGCATCTTTGTGGCCTTAGTCGGAATATTTCTCCTTATAGATTTGATTTGGCGCAGGTGAAAGAATCCCGCGCTTACTGTTTTATTAATCTGGGATTTAAGGGAACTAACTTACTAACCATCACGCCGTTTCCCCGGTAGGCAGAGAGGGTGAACCGCCAAACAAGTCTATCTTGGCACACGCTCCTTGCCTCGTTCACACTCGTACATCGTCTCTTACATGCTCTTATCAAGTATCTAATTTACATGGTTGTTCCATGTCTTCCTCAAGCGTCCCCGACTTCTTCAACCATTCACATTTGTGTAGGAATATTGGATTAGGAATAATATAAATGAACTTTATATAAACAAAATACAGATAAAATTATAAAATACAGATTAAATGACTAAGTATATAAACATATATATATATAAGAGCAGAAATTTAGCATATAGGTGTGATTCTAATTATTTATTCCTCCGCTCCTATCCTATATCTTTTGTAATTTTATCACAAGTTTTAAAGTTTAAAGTAGTTCCTAAAGGAAAAGTCCAACACATTGCGCTTTTTTTACATTAGCTCCACACAGGAGGCCCTGAGGAAAATAATTCCCCTCAGTGTCTATGTCATCTTTGGGGATGCTGTGTGGAAGGTTTTTATAGGAGAGGTAGTACTGGGAAGGAAAAGGGTATGAGGGATGGGTAGGAATCTGGGGGTCAGTGTATCCAGGAGTGAATGCGGTTTATCAAATTCTATTCCGGAGTTTAAAGGGAGGCAATACCAAGAATAGTTCCTCTTTGAATGTTTACGATTTTATAATATTATTTTCATAAATTTAAATCAATCTCCAATAAAATAGAATTATTAATTCAGCTTCAGACTAGTAATTTATTGTTTCGCGTGGTGCTTACTTTTGTGATTAATTTCTTTAATTGTGCGTTGTCTATGATTTATGAATCTTTATCTTCCATGATAAACAACTGTCACTGTCAAATTTGGGGTTAGCAATGTTAGCATATTTATGATTGGCCTCTCCCAGCGTCTCATTTGTTTGATTTTTTGTCTTTGATACGCCCTCGTTTGCGGCGGGGTTCAAACTTAAATCTAAACTTAAAATTAAGGAGGAACAAATGAAAAAGCTATTGATTATAGAAATGAGACATTTATTCTAAATACAAAGCAGCATGTGTTAATTATTAATCTAGTGTTAGTCTTATAACTAGGTGCTTAATTAATTAATCTTAAAATTAGATTGTCTGTTGCTTAATTCTACGGTAAAAGTCTTTATGTAATTGTTCAGAGTGTAATCACTTAGGCGGACAAAAAAACAATTGAAATGTTCAGTCACTTCCCTTTGGTTGCTGATGATGGAGTCTCCGCGTGTAACTGATCGTCCTGGATGATACACTGGCACTTAACTAATTTATTAATTGTTGTTTCACTGATTATTGCACAAATCGCACAGTTCGGGTGGTTGCACAATTTCTTGTCGAAGGTTAAATTTTTTAACAAATCCCTGTTCGGAATTTTTCGCGGTCACTTGGTTGGACTTCCTGGTGGAAGTTCACGAACGTTTCGGCTGTTCCTGGTTGGAATCCGCGAGTGTGTTTGTCAATTTCCCTGGTTGGGAAATTGTGCGGGGTCGCGAGCTTCGGACCCACTCCGGAAAACGAAGAGAGACAGCCCTGTTCGGGCTGTAAAACGGTGACTGACTGTCGGACCGTGTCCTCGGTGGACAGGGTGGATGGTGAGCGGCGACTCCGTAGGGCGGAGGAACCGCGTCCGCGGCGGACGGTGAGCGGCGACTGCTCCCTGGCCGGGGCAAGTGGCGACTGACTTCCTGGTGAGATTTATCATCCCCCGTTCCTCCCCTGACGTCGGATCGTAGAATTAATTCAGTTCCTTATCCTTCCGCATCTTGATGCGGCAACGGATCCTTGGCGCTGGTGTCGTAATTTTACCCCATAGATGTCGCTAGGAGGCTTGTTAGCTTGGCACGATGCACAATTTATACAATAGGTACAAATAATAAATTTTTTACATCTTTCGTTGGCACCGGCCGCGGCGGGGGTCAAAGGAAAATGTTTATTGCCCCTCGCTCGGCTCGGCGATGGTTGGTTTATCCGGCCTCGCAATGGTTTGGGGTTTTATTAGCCAGGCAATGTTGGGTCGCATTGTTCGTTTGCCATGGCCGAAAACATCCTGGCTTTCCAATTTTTATTACGCTTCTTTGGCTTTAGCCGCTAGTTACAAATTTTATTGTTATATTATTTCTTATTTCTAAAATTATATGACGACTTCCTGCCTAACTATTTTAAGACTCCCTTGGGTTTACCGCCTTATTCACGCTAGTTAAGCCAGCTGGGAAAAGATCGCACATCTTTTTCAATTCTGTGAATTTTTGGCATTGGTATACCTATAGGTACATCAATCGCCCCCGGGTTTTTTTGTTGAAAATTCGCAGTAATTAATATTATTAACGCACTAAGTAATTATGATTAACCTTAACTAAAACTATGAAAATTATTCTAACACTCTAATATTACCTAACGTTCTATGTATCTATCCAGCTTCATAATATAATGGTCTCATCATCGATATGATATTGTTTGTTTTCATGTGATTCCAGGTGGGTAGTGGGCTTGATAATAGCGGTTGTTGTCCACCTTTCGTGAACCAATTGGATCATGCGCCCTCGGTGGGAAATTGCGCACAATATTAGATATCCTATACCTATCCCTACGTTCCTCAGCTAATATCGAAGTGTACGGCATATCCTCCTTTTCTGAAAGATCTTCTTCTTCAGGAATGGTTAACAGGTGTGCCCGGCTTTGTTTACCTGGCGCAAGTTCCGCCGGCGTATTGTGACCGCTTGACCCGGGGGGTGGCTGTGGAGAGGCATCGGGTTCGTCTGTAGCATTGCGCAATGAAACAATAGATGGAAAAGGCGTCACCTGATTGTTTTGTGCTGTAGCGGCAATGAGGGACGAATCGATGCTGTGGAGTGGCCCGGGGAGCGGTGATTGCAGGTTGCTTGCATTTTGTGCAATGGTGAAGTTGATTGCGGGACTTGTTTCGATATCCGGTATAATGGGATTGATTGTGCTAGTCGGTTCTACGGCTAGCTTACAGGTGAAGGTACCTGTGCTCGCTGGTATAAATACCTCCAGGGGGTACGCATCTACAGGTGGTGGCACGTCATTAATGACGTTTTGCTCGATATTCGTCGGAGGCGCGTGTTGAGTGATTTCTTGCGGTGGTGTGTGGGAAATGTTGTGGTCACTAGGCCCGGCGTACGGCTCTTGAAGTGTGAGTATGTTGTGCTCGATAATGGAGGCGATATCCGGTGTAACTGGGCCGCGTGTGTACCGTGGTGGTTCCACGATAGGCGCATACGCGAAGGAACATTGTGGAGGTTCTTGAGCTTGATGCGGTCTGGTCAGATCTCCTTGTTGTGAAAGCTGGTACTCATACGTACCTAAGTATGGGGGCCCTGGACGCGACGTTGTCCGATTTGTTCGGCGCCCGGGCCATACCAGTTTTCCGCCCTGCGGCGGTGTAGTTCTGGGCAATCTGCATTCCAATGCCTTCCTGGGCAGTTATGACACCAGGGCAATTGGTCACGTGGTCGCCTTGCGTCGTTGTTACGGGTATTAGCCCTCTCCTGATGTCGGGGCGGCGGTTCACGGAAGAGTAATTCCTTCGGGAAATCGATGGTGTTTACCCGTGCTGTTAGTGTTTCCATGGTGTACGAGCCGAAGATTAGGCCCGCCTCTAGCAGCTCTCTATAACGAGGCATCATCAGCCCTATCAGATCTGGGCATATTTCATCCATGCCGGTTTCTCCGAAAACCCGTTTGTAGATTGCTCTCTTACGCTGTAAGAAAGCAACGCCGCTCTCGTCTGTTTTCTGCGGGTCTCCATACAAGGTTACTATCAGGGACGTTCTTGCTCCTGCTACGCCGTAACGCTTCCGTAGTTGCGTAGTGAAGTCCTCCCAGCTCCATCGCCCGCGTGAATGAGGCTGCCACCACTTTCGTGCTTCTCCCTGCAACTGTTTCACCGCTTTCTCCGCTTTAAGTGCTGATGAACAGCCTGTCGCAGCGAAGAATTCCTCGCACGCGAGGATAAACTCTTCAGGGTCTTCCTCCGGCAGCCCTTCGAACCGATCTTCCAGTACCCTCGAATGGCACGAGGTCTGCCCTCTGTTCTCCATCTTTTCCGACGGTGGTGTGAGGCTACTGACGTCTACAGTTGCCTGTAATGCATCTGCCGTGGTTTGTCACGTGGTTCGCGTGTTAGCCGATGCCATTTAGAATTAACCGAAAATCAAATCAATTTTTATAAAACTATACCTAAACTAATTTGGGCGCCAAATACTCTTTGAGGCGGGAAGCATTAAACCCAGACATAAAAAATATTATTTAAACATCATCTACAAAAAAAATCTTACAAAAATGCTTACCAATTAATTTTAAAACAAATAATATTGCTTCTAGTTTGATTCTATATGGATTCTATCTGTGATTATAGCTGTGAGTGAACTTAACTAATTTTATAACTATTGTTCCTCCTTTTTGCCGTAACTATTATAATCTCAGGGTTCGTGGTTCGGAAATCCACACTCGGATTTCTACTAGACAAAATCCAGTAGGCCCCACGTCTGGGCCGCCAATTGATACGCCCTCGTTTGCGGCGGGGTTCAAACTTAAATCTAAACTTAAAATTAAGGAGGAACAAATGAAAAAGCTATTGATTATAGAAATGAGACATTTATTCTAAATACAAAGCAGCATGTGTTAATTATTAATCTAGTGTTAGTCTTATAACTAGGTGCTTAATTAATTAATCTTAAAATTAGATTGTCTGTTGCTTAATTCTACGGTAAAAGTCTTTATGTAATTGTTCAGAGTGTAATCACTTAGGCGGACAAAAAAACAATTGAAATGTTCAGTCACTTCCCTTTGGTTGCTGATGATGGAGTCTCCGCGTGTAACTGATCGTCCTGGATGATACACTGGCACTTAACTAATTTATTAATTGTTGTTTCACTGATTATTGCACAAATCGCACAGTTCGGGTGGTTGCACAATTTCTTGTCGAAGGTTAAATTTTTTAACAAATCCCTGTTCGGAATTTTTCGCGGTCACTTGGTTGGACTTCCTGGTGGAAGTTCACGAACGTTTCGGCTGTTCCTGGTTGGAATCCGCGAGTGTGTTTGTCAATTTCCCTGGTTGGGAAATTGTGCGGGGTCGCGAGCTTCGGACCCACTCCGGAAAACGAAGAGAGACAGCCCTGTTCGGGCTGTAAAACGGTGACTGACTGTCGGACCGTGTCCTCGGTGGACAGGGTGGATGGTGAGCGGCGACTCCGTAGGGCGGAGGAACCGCGTCCGCGGCGGACGGTGAGCGGCGACTGCTCCCTGGCCGGGGCAAGTGGCGACTGACTTCCTGGTGAGATTTATCATCCCCCGTTCCTCCCCTGACGTCGGATCGTAGAATTAATTCAGTTCCTTATCCTTCCGCATCTTGATGCGGCAACGGATCCTTGGCGCTGGTGTCGTAATTTTACCCCATAGATGTCGCTAGGAGGCTTGTTAGCTTGGCACGATGCACAATTTATACAATAGGTACAAATAATAAATTTTTTACATCTTTCGTTGGCACCGGCCGCGGCGGGGGTCAAAGGAAAATGTTTATTGCCCCTCGCTCGGCTCGGCGATGGTTGGTTTATCCGGCCTCGCAATGGTTTGGGGTTTTATTAGCCAGGCAATGTTGGGTCGCATTGTTCGTTTGCCATGGCCGAAAACATCCTGGCTTTCCAATTTTTATTACGCTTCTTTGGCTTTAGCCGCTAGTTACAAATTTTATTGTTATATTATTTCTTATTTCTAAAATTATATGACGACTTCCTGCCTAACTATTTTAAGACTCCCTTGGGTTTACCGCCTTATTCACGCTAGTTAAGCCAGCTGGGAAAAGATCGCACATCTTTTTCAATTCTGTGAATTTTTGGCATTGGTATACCTATAGGTACATCAATCGCCCCCGGGTTTTTTTGTTGAAAATTCGCAGTAATTAATATTATTAACGCACTAAGTAATTATGATTAACCTTAACTAAAACTATGAAAATTATTCTAACACTCTAATATTACCTAACGTTCTATGTATCTATCCAGCTTCATAATATAATGGTCTCATCATCGATATGATATTGTTTGTTTTCATGTGATTCCAGGTGGGTAGTGGGCTTGATAATAGCGGTTGTTGTCCACCTTTCGTGAACCAATTGGATCATGCGCCCTCGGTGGGAAATTGCGCACAATATTAGATATCCTATACCTATCCCTACGTTCCTCAGCTAATATCGAAGTGTACGGCATATCCTCCTTTTCTGAAAGATCTTCTTCTTCAGGAATGGTTAACAGGTGTGCCCGGCTTTGTTTACCTGGCGCAAGTTCCGCCGGCGTATTGTGACCGCTTGACCCGGGGGGTGGCTGTGGAGAGGCATCGGGTTCGTCTGTAGCATTGCGCAATGAAACAATAGATGGAAAAGGCGTCACCTGATTGTTTTGTGCTGTAGCGGCAATGAGGGACGAATCGATGCTGTGGAGTGGCCCGGGGAGCGGTGATTGCAGGTTGCTTGCATTTTGTGCAATGGTGAAGTTGATTGCGGGACTTGTTTCGATATCCGGTATAATGGGATTGATTGTGCTAGTCGGTTCTACGGCTAGCTTACAGGTGAAGGTACCTGTGCTCGCTGGTATAAATACCTCCAGGGGGTACGCATCTACAGGTGGTGGCACGTCATTAATGACGTTTTGCTCGATATTCGTCGGAGGCGCGTGTTGAGTGATTTCTTGCGGTGGTGTGTGGGAAATGTTGTGGTCACTAGGCCCGGCGTACGGCTCTTGAAGTGTGAGTATGTTGTGCTCGATAATGGAGGCGATATCCGGTGTAACTGGGCCGCGTGTGTACCGTGGTGGTTCCACGATAGGCGCATACGCGAAGGAACATTGTGGAGGTTCTTGAGCTTGATGCGGTCTGGTCAGATCTCCTTGTTGTGAAAGCTGGTACTCATACGTACCTAAGTATGGGGGCCCTGGACGCGACGTTGTCCGATTTGTTCGGCGCCCGGGCCATACCAGTTTTCCGCCCTGCGGCGGTGTAGTTCTGGGCAATCTGCATTCCAATGCCTTCCTGGGCAGTTATGACACCAGGGCAATTGGTCACGTGGTCGCCTTGCGTCGTTGTTACGGGTATTAGCCCTCTCCTGATGTCGGGGCGGCGGTTCACGGAAGAGTAATTCCTTCGGGAAATCGATGGTGTTTACCCGTGCTGTTAGTGTTTCCATGGTGTACGAGCCGAAGATTAGGCCCGCCTCTAGCAGCTCTCTATAACGAGGCATCATCAGCCCTATCAGATCTGGGCATATTTCATCCATGCCGGTTTCTCCGAAAACCCGTTTGTAGATTGCTCTCTTACGCTGTAAGAAAGCAACGCCGCTCTCGTCTGTTTTCTGCGGGTCTCCATACAAGGTTACTATCAGGGACGTTCTTGCTCCTGCTACGCCGTAACGCTTCCGTAGTTGCGTAGTGAAGTCCTCCCAGCTCCATCGCCCGCGTGAATGAGGCTGCCACCACTTTCGTGCTTCTCCCTGCAACTGTTTCACCGCTTTCTCCGCTTTAAGTGCTGATGAACAGCCTGTCGCAGCGAAGAATTCCTCGCACGCGAGGATAAACTCTTCAGGGTCTTCCTCCGGCAGCCCTTCGAACCGATCTTCCAGTACCCTCGAATGGCACGAGGTCTGCCCTCTGTTCTCCATCTTTTCCGACGGTGGTGTGAGGCTACTGACGTCTACAGTTGCCTGTAATGCATCTGCCGTGGTTTGTCACGTGGTTCGCGTGTTAGCCGATGCCATTTAGAATTAACCGAAAATCAAATCAATTTTTATAAAACTATACCTAAACTAATTTGGGCGCCAAATACTCTTTGAGGCGGGAAGCATTAAACCCAGACATAAAAAATATTATTTAAACATCATCTACAAAAAAAATCTTACAAAAATGCTTACCAATTAATTTTAAAACAAATAATATTGCTTCTAGTTTGATTCTATATGGATTCTATCTGTGATTATAGCTGTGAGTGAACTTAACTAATTTTATAACTATTGTTCCTCCTTTTTGCCGTAACTATTATAATCTCAGGGTTCGTGGTTCGGAAATCCACACTCGGATTTCTACTAGACAAAATCCAGTAGGCCCCACGTCTGGGCCGCCAATTGATACGCCCTCGTTTGCGGCGGGGTTCAAACTTAAATCTAAACTTAAAATTAAGGAGGAACAAATGAAAAAGCTATTGATTATAGAAATGAGACATTTATTCTAAATACAAAGCAGCATGTGTTAATTATTAATCTAGTGTTAGTCTTATAACTAGGTGCTTAATTAATTAATCTTAAAATTAGATTGTCTGTTGCTTAATTCTACGGTAAAAGTCTTTATGTAATTGTTCAGAGTGTAATCACTTAGGCGGACAAAAAAACAATTGAAATGTTCAGTCACTTCCCTTTGGTTGCTGATGATGGAGTCTCCGCGTGTAACTGATCGTCCTGGATGATACACTGGCACTTAACTAATTTATTAATTGTTGTTTCACTGATTATTGCACAAATCGCACAGTTCGGGTGGTTGCACAATTTCTTGTCGAAGGTTAAATTTTTTAACAAATCCCTGTTCGGAATTTTTCGCGGTCACTTGGTTGGACTTCCTGGTGGAAGTTCACGAACGTTTCGGCTGTTCCTGGTTGGAATCCGCGAGTGTGTTTGTCAATTTCCCTGGTTGGGAAATTGTGCGGGGTCGCGAGCTTCGGACCCACTCCGGAAAACGAAGAGAGACAGCCCTGTTCGGGCTGTAAAACGGTGACTGACTGTCGGACCGTGTCCTCGGTGGACAGGGTGGATGGTGAGCGGCGACTCCGTAGGGCGGAGGAACCGCGTCCGCGGCGGACGGTGAGCGGCGACTGCTCCCTGGCCGGGGCAAGTGGCGACTGACTTCCTGGTGAGATTTATCATCCCCCGTTCCTCCCCTGACGTCGGATCGTAGAATTAATTCAGTTCCTTATCCTTCCGCATCTTGATGCGGCAACGGATCCTTGGCGCTGGTGTCGTAATTTTACCCCATAGATGTCGCTAGGAGGCTTGTTAGCTTGGCACGATGCACAATTTATACAATAGGTACAAATAATAAATTTTTTACATCTTTCGTTGGCACCGGCCGCGGCGGGGGTCAAAGGAAAATGTTTATTGCCCCTCGCTCGGCTCGGCGATGGTTGGTTTATCCGGCCTCGCAATGGTTTGGGGTTTTATTAGCCAGGCAATGTTGGGTCGCATTGTTCGTTTGCCATGGCCGAAAACATCCTGGCTTTCCAATTTTTATTACGCTTCTTTGGCTTTAGCCGCTAGTTACAAATTTTATTGTTATATTATTTCTTATTTCTAAAATTATATGACGACTTCCTGCCTAACTATTTTAAGACTCCCTTGGGTTTACCGCCTTATTCACGCTAGTTAAGCCAGCTGGGAAAAGATCGCACATCTTTTTCAATTCTGTGAATTTTTGGCATTGGTATACCTATAGGTACATCATCTTGTTATAATAAATAGGTAATTATATTTATTTTTCTTTATTATTTATTGATAGCATCAACTAATAATCAATATTCCAAAGAACAAACATTGGAATTGACCGCCGGCGCTCGCCTTGTGAATACGTTGTCAGTTGTCAGTAATACCTAAGTTCTGCTGGTACTTTTTCAATAATTGGTAATTATGTATCCTGAACCGTCATTTAAAACCTATATTGAGAGAAGCATTCTCAAATCCTCTTTCGCGCGGCCTTCCCCGATCTTTTTTAGTACCTTGCGGCTGTCAAGTGGTCACCAGATCCTATACAAAAGTATCTACATACAACTAACTTTTGTTTATGGCATTTTTTCTCATTAGCGTGTTAAATTCCGACGCTGGCATTTTAGGGTAAATATCGGTTGGGACTGGACACGCTTATTACGAATAATTTTTAAGAAAAAAACTTTAGATTCGCCTTAATTACTATAAAAGGAAACTTTTTGGCTTGGGGCGACGGAAAATAATGCATTTTAATTTTCGGAAAAAATTCGGTTTACTGGCCAAATTCCTAAAAATACAAACTAGTTATTTTTATACTAACTATGGGCCGGGGAATACGAATCTGAAAGAATTAGGCGGCGGCAAGCAATATTAACTGAATTATACGACTTTAAAAATTTTTTTGACACACATAGGAAAATGGCCATTTTGGAAGTATTCTGATTCCTAGAAAATCAAACTAGTTATTTTTATACTAACTTTGGGCCGGGGAATCCGAATCTGAAAGAATTAGGCGGCGGCAAGCAATATTAACAAAATTACACGACTTTTAAATTTTCAATAAACACAAACGAAAACAGCCATCTTGATAGCATTTTAACCAGGGGGGTATAACTCCGTCAGTTTTTGTAACCCGGTCACGTGATCATGACGACGTCATAGTAATGACTACCAATAGGAACCTTACAATTTCCATAGAAAAACTTTTGAGAACTGAGTGGTATATACGGTGGGATATCTATGGTTTTATATGTCAAATAGCACGTTGGCCGAAACAATCCGAACATTCAAAACAACGAAATATTTTGAAAAAATGCTTCCTAAATATCGTTTCAGTGCCGAAGGCTGTGAGGATAGTGTTTCAGTTCGACACAGAGTACCTAACTGCGAAAATAATGAGAGTCGTTATGGGAATGGGCGTTGAGAATCGGCAGATCTGACAGATATTGCTTATCCGATTTTAGGAAGTTGTGGTTATGTTTGGTTCCCATTTCACTAATAACTGCAAAAATTCCAATGGCACGTTAAAAAAAGACGCTTTGCCGACCCTTAATCTCCATGGAATCGGAAGACATCGGGGTTTACCTAAAGAAAACGTAAACGATCGTAGGATACCAAAATACAGGTGCGAATCTTTTGTTTGTTCAGTGTTCCTAATATACTTTGTAACTTTTCCCTAACTTCACCTAAAAATTGTATCTATTTTCATTTTTAGACTATCCATATTCTACCTGGAGTGTCCAGCACGAATGGTGCCGTCCAAGACCACAATTACAGTTTAAAAGGTATAAAGTCTTCTCTATACTCTATATGGCATCAACCTATTTTATTCATAGAGATAGATGCTGATTCACTGAGTCTTTCTTATTATAAAGATATTCAATACATTTATTATTTCTTCAAACACAGCAATTCCATTATTATTAAGATATTTAATATGACAGGCGCGTATCCGAGACGCGTGGTCGTTGTTCTTAATTTATTTTCTCTTTTATACTCTGCAGTGGTAGGATATAGTTCATAGGATGAGGCTGGGTAATGTAATGAATTTTTTTTTGTTTCAGAACCAAGTGTGTTCTACCTGGGCCGAGTACCGTGCGTTTTGCTGCCAAAAAAGTAGTGGAAGATTATACAGGTATACATCTGGATTTATATTTCATTAAAGGAGATAATATTATATGTTTTGCTTGCGAACTTTGGTTAATGTGATGAATATGTTTATTTCAGAACCAAACGTGTTCCCTGGGCTGAGCAGCGTACCGTGTGTGAATTGCACTCTGTTATTACATTGTCTTCAGACCTCTGCAGCCATACTCGGTCAACCATCGCCTTAGCCGCAGTAAGACGGATAGATTCATACATCCATCACTCTTGAACATATTGACCCCCAGATTCCTAACTACCCCTCTGTACATTTTTCCTTCTCAAAACTTCCTCCCTTTCCTGTTCCTAAAAAGACTCCACACCGCATCCCTAAAGATGACATAGGCCCCGAGAGAATTTTTTCCTCAAGGCCTCCCATGTGGGCTAAAAATCTATCCAAACACTTCCTTTTTTATAATTATTACTCATATTTTCATTAATTATGATTAAGTTCCATCTAAATGTGTTTGTACATGATTGTATTTCCGTTTTTTTGTGTTATTCTGTATAAAGCAATAAAATACTTCATGCAATTATGAGTTTTTCATTTTATTTTTAAAATAATTTTTAGGCTAATGATTTGGGTAGGTACTAATATTGTCCAAGGTAGTATCTTTTTTTTTTTTTTTTTTACTTTTCTCTATCCTTGTCGATGGTCCGTTACGTCATAATCGCGGAATGAGCATTATTTATGGTCAAATAGTGTTGACACCCGTTCCATACTAAAAGCCCGAAGATATCGATCTAGGTATTAGTTCATTTATGATTTTAAAGAGATTCCGACACTATCAATAGTAGTTTCTGTCAAACACGTAGTTTTTCGTTAAGTTGGCAACACTGTGCGTAGGTTTTGTTTGAGCCAAGCGATTTGACAGTCTACAGAGGAAGCTTGTGGCTTGCTTCAAATGATCTACGTGATGGCGGCAAGCTTGATGCGAATTGATATTTTTTGAGGATAGACAACTCATAGATTTATATATTTTTTAAATTATTTATTTGGCTTTCACTCATTAAAGGTGATCTTGGCCATTTCTTGAAATTAATTACATTTTCGAAGCAATGGCAGTATCATAAAATAGGAACCCATGTACATTAATAGTTAGCGTTATTCGACATAAAATACCAGATTTTTTTCAAAATTAGTTACATTTGTTACGATCATGAAACAATTCTATAAATTAGATAAAATTAATATAAAATAAGTATTAATTGTTTTTGTGTTTAATTTGTAGAAATGCATCAGATTTTAAAAAAAAAACTAATTTAATTATTAAGTTGTTTAAATATATATATAAATGAATCCCTGTTTCCCTTGGTCACGCCATAACTTCAGAACCACTTTACCTATTTCATTCAGATTTTTTAAAAAGTTTTCTAATACTTTGTAGAAGGTTCTTCCGGAAACAAAAAGTAAGAAAATTGGAGGGAGGGGAAGGAATTGAAAGTTTTTTTAAGTCTTACAATACTTTGTGGAAAGATCTTACGGAAAGAAAAATTGACGGCCGGCGAAGTCCAGCGGCAAGGCTCTTGACTCGCAAACCGAAGATCGCGGGATCCCCGGCGTGGCAAATAAATTTTATTTGATTAGTTTGTGTAATTTCACAATTTTTTTCTTAAAATAATATAAAGTATATTTGCAGCACTTTCCAGATTTTAAGATACTCTAAGCAACGCCCTGGTATACCACCATTCAGAATTGAAACGTTGCTTGAAATGGCATAAGCCGTGTTTGGTGACCAGATCTGATTAGCCAGGTACTTCTCCACCTTCCTCTTCCCTATCTCCTTTCCCTCCCGCTACCTTCAGCCCCAATCGGGGATGCCATGGTCTCACTGGCTCCAGACGGGAGCAGTTGGGACTCTTGTGCGGTATTCTCGGAAGGGGACTCGGGAGGTCAACGGGGACGCACGGGAAAGGACATGCAGGGAGAATAAATTTATTTATTTTAATGGAATTGCAACGCATGCCGGGTACCAGCTAGTATCACATATTATTAAGTTCTGCAAGTATTTTATTTTTTGTTCTCTTATTGTTTAATATTATTGTAACTGATATAGTGCTATTGATTAATAATGTTATTATTCAGTTCTGCAAATATTTTTTTGTTTTGTTTTCATATTGTTTAATAATAATGTAACTGCTATTGACTGATTTCAAAAATATTGTTTAGATCTTGTGAACATCTGAGAAATGGGGAATAAATAATTTTCTTTTATCAATTAATGTTATATTAAAATATTAATTATAACATTTATTCATAATATCAATTGAAATATACAACAATGCTTCGTAAGAACGGTCATCTATTTGGAAAAAATACGCGTAATCATTTGGTGCTGTTGCCTGTAATACGCTTTGTAAATGTTTATTGGTAAAGCGGGATCTCAAATTGTACCATTCTTGACACCAAATTCGTTTTTTTTTATTAAAACACAAAGCTAACCCAAGAGCTAAGAATGCTTTGTCTCTGTTAGATTCCATTATATTCCAGCAGCACAAAATTCACTGTCAACCATAAATAAATCAAACCAACTATCTATCTAACCCCCAAATATCGAAAATCACATCTATGCATAGACAAATGCTTGACAGAACGCTTGTAGACTATCAAATGGCTTGACGGCAAACACGTAAATTTATTTTCCGTTATTGTCTATGAATGTTTGGCTCAAACAGCTTGACGCGCGCTTCAAGCCATTTGAGTCAAATCTAGTCTATGCCTAGATGTTGGCTTCCTGTCATTTTCGGTAGTCTAAAGTGATTTTTGTGCGATATGGAATCTAGTAAAGAAAAATAATTATTTGTTATGTTATAATAAATGTTATATATTGATATTTTAATAAAACATTAACATAATAAAATTATTAAATTATATTTACCTCAATTTAAAAGAAAAATCAGATGGATATCTACAAATTAAACACAAAAACAATTAATACCTATTTTGTAATAATTTAATATAATTTTATAAACGTTTTCCGTGATACGTAATGTCAAAAATCACCACGTAGGTACTTATTTGTCTATGATACGCCCAAAAAATATAAATTTGATTCAATCACGTAGATTATTGCGCAATGTTTGAATCAAGCGTCAAGCTTCCTCTGGAGACGGTCAAAACTCTAGCCATAGACCAAAAAACTCTAGCCATAGACAAAAATCTACGTGTTTGAGTCAAACGATTTGATAGTCTCGCTAGCCCTATAAAAACCATAGAAAAACAACAATTTGAGTGTGGCCATCCCTAAAACAAAATCAAAAACTAATTATATCAATAACGTAAAACTTTCCGACGCGATAATTCTTCACATGATAATTCATCACATAACACATTAACCTGATGAATTATGACTATCTCAACGGCCGTATTCTTAAACCAAAAGTATGAAAATTCGTAGTCTTAAAAAGTTGTTACCTAGACCGGTCACCAATATCAATGTTATTATATAAAACCTAACCTAACCTAACCTAACCTAACCTAACCTAACCTAATCTAACCTAACCTAACCCAACATGGTTTGTGCCCCTTTATACCGCCTGCTCGCGTCAATTTAAAAAAACATCCCAGTTTTCAAGTAGTTTAGCGGCTACGCTAGGTTTGTATAACATGGTTTGTGCCCCTTTATACCGCCTGCTCGCGTCAATTTAAAAAAACATCCCAGTTTTCAAGTAGTTTAGCTGCTACGCTAGGTTTGTGTAACATGGTTTGTGCCCCTTTAAACCGCCTGCTCGCGTCAATTTAAAAAAACATCCCAGTTTTCAAGTAGTTTAGCGGCTACGCTAGGTTTGTATAACATGGTTTGTGCCCCTTTATACCGCCTGCTCGCGTCAATTTAAAAAAACATCCCAGTTTTCAAGTAGTTTAGCGGCTACGCTAGGTTTGTATAACATGGTTTGTGCCCCTTTATACCGCCTGCTCGCGTCAATTTAAAAAAACATCCCAGTTTTCAAGTAGTTTAGCTGCTACGCTAGGTTTGTGTAACATGGTTTGTGCCCCTTTAAACCGCCTGCTCGCGTCAATTTAAAAAAACATCCCAGTTTTCAAGTAGTTTAGCGGCTACGCTAGGTTTGTATAACATGGTTTGTGCCCCTTTATACCGCCTGCTCGCGTCAATTTAAAAAAACATCCCAGTTTTCAAGTAGTTTAGCTGCTACGCTAGGTTTGTGTAACATGGTTTGTGCCCCTTTATACCGCCTGCTCGCGTCAATTTAAAAAAACATCCCAGTTTTCAAGTAGTTTAGCGGCTACGCTAGGTTTAGGTAGCATGGTTTGTGATACAAAAGTGAGTAAAATTTATAAAAAGTAAGTACTTAAATTATAAACATGTTATTTTACGTTATTGATATTACTGCTTAATGGCAACACTTAATTTTATGTGATGTAACATCTTTATTCTTTTTCTATGTTTTCTTACTACTTCGATAATGTCAAAATGTGTTCTTTTTGTGTCTGTTTATAGCAAATTTTAAAGTCATATAATTCATTAAATATTGCTTGCCGCCGCCTAATTCTTTCAGATTCGGATTCCCCGGCCCAAAGTTAGTATAAAAATAACTAGTTTGATTTTCTAGGAATCAGAATGCTTCCAAAATGGCTATTTTCCTATGTGTGTCAAAAAAATTTTTAAAGTCGTATAATTCAGTTAATATTGCTTGCCGCCGCCTAATTCTTTCAGATTCGTATTCCCCGGCCCATAGTTAGTATAAAAATAACTAGTTTGTATTTTTAGGAATTTGGCCAGTAAACCGAACTTCAGCCTAATTTTCAATTGCGTAAATTAAAATTCACTTCGCGAATCAACACGATGTCAAATCGCGGCTATCAGGTACGTCACTGTTATGTTGGTATCCCTGATACATTGCAAATAACTGAATACTACTGTGGCCAACTTCGTGGGATACGTAAAAACACGGTTAAACTACGAAAGCTGCATGTCATCAAACTTTAAAAAAACATCCCAGGTTTTGAATGGTTTGTTTGGCAAAGCAGGGTTTGTCTAGCGGGTTTGTGTAATTATGATTGATTGTCTGTGAAATAAAAACAAATGTTAGTTCTTTGCAATGTATCAGTGATACCAACATAACAGCGACGTGCCTAATGGCCGCTGACAGTCACCGATCGGTTCGCGAAGTGAGTTTTAATTTTACGCAATTGAAAATTAAAATGCATTATTTTCCGCCGCCCCCAAGCCAAAAAGTTTCCTTTTATAGTAATTAAGGCGAATCTGAAGTTTTTTTCTAAAAATTATTCGTAATAAGCGTGTCCAGTCCGAACCGATAATTACCTTTTATTATAACAGCGAGGCTGTTCGAAGTGTTTTAAAATTAAAAAAACAGAGTTTTAAGACCGATAAACGACAATATTTGTGTTGAACACAACAAAGGAATTTGTTGGCATTTTGGGCCCTTTGTTCCTTTGTTTGTGTCTTTGTTAGTATCTTGTGATTGACTTGTGTTGTGTAACAATGAGCGGGTCCGAAATGTCGTCATCCGATTCAGTAGAGATGACGGTAGAAGAAATAAATTCAGTGATTTTGCCAAAAGCGCCAAAGCGAAAGTCGCCGAAATTAGCGAAAGCAGATCGCATCGATAAACTTTCGGCGCAAGTGGAGCATTTAAGCTTTTGGAGGTTTCAGTAGGTACCTCTATGTTGGTTGTGTGTGTGGGAGGAAACACATTGGGAGTTAAAAGAATACACGTCTACTTCAGAGCTAGTGCGTTTAATGACTGGCTGGTTAGTCCCAAATTTTTTGTATGGATTTGGCATTTGCGAAGTTTTGTTTCAATCTAAATAAGTATGAAACTAAATAAGCATACCCAAACTAAGAACCTAATAACCTGTTTTGTGGATGTAAATAGTTGTTTCTTGTAGTAATTGTTGATTGAAATAAAATATGATGTGAACGAGATGAATTGTTCAAATTCTGTGAAACAACCTGTCCTCAATATGGTTTAAAACAAGAGAATGGCTCACTTTAACTGTAAGGACTGGTTGTTTCATAAAATTTACTTAATTTAGAAGATAATTTTCAGTTCTGTAAAAGTTCTATTCAAGCTATGTTATTATATCATTATGGCGGCCTCCATGGTCAAGTGGCAAGACTCTCAAATGGTAATCCGGAGGTCACGGGTTCAAATCTCGATGGATTGAATTGTGTTTTCACAATTTAGTCTAGTTTATTTTTGTGGCACGTTCCAGAGTGGAATAGTTATATATATTTATGCAGCAAATTTTAAGTAAAGAAACAAGTTGAATGAAAAAAAAATTGTCAATTATGTAGGGCGTTGTCTTGAGTGAGCTCGGGCCCAGCGCTCACTCAGGAGTGGTGCTTGGTGCTGAAAGGCTGCGGTCACTACAATAGCCGCATCCTGACTCCAGTGACATGGTGCCTCATCAGGCAGGCGAATCCGTTCAATCCTAGTTTCGTAAAAAAAATTTCAATACGCTGCTGTATCTTCTGTATCTAAATATAATTCTGCATGCCTTATTATATTATATGGGATCCGGAGTCGTTCCATCGAGCTGATTCGGTAGTGATCCCATGTTTCACGCTATTGTTATTGCTGCATTAGAAGATTCTTCAGGCAATCATATTAAACAGTATACTGATACTTCTCCTCTGTCATTCAATATTACCATCGTCCGAGAGGTCTTCAGTAACGATGTGCCCATTGATGTACTATGTAAGGCTTACCTTAATATACGACATACTCCTAAACCCAAATTAGCGAAGGCCGTTTATTCAAACTTGCGCACGCATATTCGCTCTCTCATTCTGGCGCCACCTATCTCACTCCTTTTACTCACACTTAAACTCACACTATACTAATTATTATTAAATGTTTAGTTACAGGTGTACTTTATTTTGAGCCGAGACCAATAAATTAGCAACAGCAGTGTCATGCATATTCCCGACCCAGAGAATATTTCCATCAAGACGGAACATGGGTCCCAGGAAGAAGTTCCAGAGAAAATGCCGTATACGGATATTGAAATCAGCCTCCAGGATGTAAAGAAGGAATGTTTGGAGTATTCCGAGAGTGTTCAGCCAACTAGTAAGTTTCCTTGCGCTTATCCATCCTCCAGTTGATTAGTCAGACATCTCCAAATACTAGGTTTTGAGATAATGGGGAAAACAATATTCAAATGCTCACCATAAATCACATATTATTTACACGTTTCTGTGTTTTACATATTAAATAAACTATAGAATAACACCGGGAGGCATAACGGTCTAGTGATCTTTTTTCGCATCAACTTCTCTACAGGAACAGCACATACTTTGCATCTGCCCATTTTATTGTTTTTATATTTACTGTATTTGCAGCCTTCATGACAGATATTTACATAATCATCACCTGCTTAGATTGCTTCTTTACGAAACATACCAACAACATCATCTTTTATAACATTTTTTATATCTATAATAATTCAATTTTCTCATATTTTTCTCTTCTATGTGCTCGTAGCGGAATCAACCTTCATCTCGAAGAAAAATACGCATCATACTCGAATTATCAGAACTCACAATCTCCTATACAATATATTAATAAAATACTGATTAACAACACCGTAATTTACACTTTCTATTTTTTCTATTTGTTTGCTGACTTTTCGCACAAGAACTACGGGTTTCACCACTACACATCATAATAAATTTAAACATAATTATGTTTCAGTTACCTTTGGATAATTGCAATGATTCTGGTATTAGCGTTAATATGAATATAATTCGAGATCTGGAGAATTTAAACAACTATAACTGGGACTCATATAGTCTATAAATCATACACCAGAATATTAGAAGCATATCGAATCTCGACGACTTTACAATTTTTCTTGATCTATTTAATTCCTCTTTTGATGTTGTTAAAATCAATCCACAATTACTCTGAATATCACACCACAACCAACCTCAACAAATCTAGTGGAATTGTTATCTACATCAAGGACGGAATTAAAGCTCATGTAGAGGAAATTCCTTTAGCACAATCAAACTGTATGAAAATAGTATTGAATAATAACATATGCATATTTGCCATTTACAGATCTCCTTCCTTCATCAATATTGACCCCTTCCTGTTTTCATTGCAATCAATTTTAAACAATGCTAAAAATTTTGAACAGCAAATTATTATGGGAGATTTAAACATTAATACTATCCCTGATTACCACCGTCAATCAATCGATTATCTATGTCTACTTGCGGAAAATGGTTTCACACAGACTATTAACAGCTTTACCCGTGAACAGGGCTCGAATAAATCCTGTCTTGATCACATCAATGTGAAAAATATTAACTTTATTGACACTTATGTTATACACTCAACTATTTCAGACCACTATACAACATCTCTTTGTCTTAAAAACAAGCCTCCCATTTCTTCGAAAATTAAATACGTTGCTAAAACTAATTTCAATAATTTAATTGAGGACTTGAGCGCAGAAAACTGGCTAAATGTTCTAGATCAATCAGACACTGACTTAGCAATGAAAGAATTTATTACCAAACTACACGAGTACATATTAAAACACACAAGTAATATAACCATATCTAATAAACAAACTAAATTCACACCATGGATCACCCTGGGTCTAGTTAAATCGATTCACAGAAGAAATCATCTTCATGAAAAGGCAAAAACATATCCTGAGAATTTGGTATTACAATGTTATTATAAAAAGTATAGGAATTTGTGTAAGAAATTAATTACATCGGCGAAAGAAAATTATTATAAGAAACTCATTTACGAAAACAACTGCAATCCAAAACCTTTTTGGGATACCTTTCGCAACATAACCAAATCCAAAATCAATAAATCTTCAGAAATTAAATCGCTATACATTAACACATCAAACTCTGAAGTCCCCAAAGATATGGCAAACTTTGCAAACTGTTAATTTTCATCTGTGGATGAAAATCATAAATTCTCGATAAGTGTAAGAAATCAGAAACCGCTCTCGCCAATTTAACTATCCCTAATATCGGTCACGACCTTAAGTCATCAAAAGCATGTGGTCCCGATAAGATTTCATCAAATCTTCTAAAAATCATTAAAGTATACATAGCCTTACCGATTGCGTTCATTGCGAATCTAAGCTTTAAATCAGGGAAATTCCCTAACAATTTAAAGCAGTCAATCGTCATTTTACTGCATAAAAGTGGGGACAAATCACTGATACATAATTACCAGCCGGTTTCCCTGCTCAACTCTGTCTCAAAAATTTTGGAGAAAATTGTAAAGAACCGTCTCACCCATTATCTAGAAAATAACAACATCCTTTCTAGTAGACAATTCGGCTTTCGCAAAGGTTTAAGCACTGAAAACGCCATCGCTAATTTGACAAAATTTTTTTATTTTTTTTTATTTTTTTTAATTATTTTTTATTTTCATTAATATGTTTTACATGTTGCTAAATGATAATTTTACATCTTAGGTTTTTTACTACTTTTCCATTTAAAGCATTTGCTTGTGTATGGAAAATCATCTCCAATAACCTAGATAAAGGTAGTAAATGCATTGCACTTTTTTTAGATCTAGCTAAAGCATTTGACACTATCTCGCACAAAATTCTGCTGAATAAACTACAGCGAATTGGGATACAGGGTCAAATTTTCAAGTGGTTGGTTAGTTACCTAGAAAACAGGAGCCAAAGAGTGGATATTAACGGTACTCTAAGTGATCCAGCCAATATTAAATATGGCGTACCGCAAGGAAGTACTCTAGGTCCCATACTGTTTAATGTTTATATAAATGACTTATGTAATACTTCCTTTGCAGACCACATTATTACATTTGCTGACGATACAGTACTTTTATTTGAAGGCAAAACCTGGAATGAGTCTTGCAGTAAAGCTGAATTCGGCATAAACAAAGTTAAACAGTGGCTAGATAGTAATCTCCTCACTCTAAACTCGGATAAAACGAAATTCATCTGCTTCAGTTCAACTCAAGCGTGTCAACCACAAGAAATCCTTAACATTAGAATACACCATTGCAACGACATTATTACATGTAAATGCAATATCGTAGAATGTGTGGACAATATAAGATACCTAGGAATTATCATTGATAAATTTCTGAGATGGGACAAATATATAGCCTTTACTTCCACAAAGGTCAGGAAACTTACACATCTGTTCATAGCAATAAGAAATATTCTATGCGTAAATGATTTGAAACGAATTTACTTTGCAATGTGTAATTCCATATTAGACTATGCTTCCTTAGGTTGGGGTGGTTGTGCTAAAACTATACTCGATCCCTTAGCTAAATCCCAGAAATCGCTTATAAGAGTCATACTGAAAAAACCTTTCAGGTACCCCAGCGATTCATTGTTCGCAGAGTTTCGTGTTCTTGATGTAAGACAATTAAACATGAGAAAAATCATATTACATACTCAAAAACAGAGGCACCACTACGCTTCCGTAAACCACTGTCATAATACAAGACATGCAAAAAAAAAAACCCAATAGTTCCGCCCACCACTTCCTCATCTTTAGCACAGAGACAATTCTCATACCTAGGCCCTAAATTGCTCAATCTCATACCTGATGCATGGAAGGCAATGAGTACTAATATTCTGCGTATGCAGGTAACTAATTGGCTTCTGGTCTTGGGGAGAGCTGAATGCGAGAATATGCTAAACAACAGTAATTGAATTGTAATTTTTGTTTTTCTTTACATTTTAATTTATATTGGTATTATATTAGCATTACAGTAACTGTATTTTTACATAAAGTAAGTTCGAAAATTGCTCAATTCTTCGTGATAATTTTCCTTAAAGGAAAAGTTCCTTCTTTACTTTCATTCTTATTTTTCATTTTCTTGTTTTATCTATTAACATTTCTTTAGTTTATTATGTCATCTAAACAATTGCAAAAAAATGTCGTGGTATAACTGAAAGTATACTAGATTATGAATATATATATATATATATATATATCACACCGTCTATTTGGCGACCATCATGGGCAAATATGCATTTAAAGTGGCGACCACCGACATTTGGCGACCGATATACGGTCGCCACTTTATTTTTCGAAATTTTTACACAGTTCATTAATATATGTCGTCACAAGCATCTTGGCGAAATTTGTCCTGGTCGCCAAATTGGGCTTGAAGTGGATGATTTCGAATATTAAAGTTCCGGAGTCTGTCGCTACGCAGCTAGGCGCTAGGTGATATACATGGCCATGTATTCTGCATTTAATTACAACTCTTTAGTGGCGACCGAGTGTGACGTATTCCACATTTCATTCTTAGCATTTAGTGGCGACCAGAAACGACGTATCCTGCATTTCATAAAGTCCGAAATGGCGACCGCGAAGAACAAGATGTACCTACCTATGTTTCACTTCATTCATAACTTTTAGTGGCGATCGGGTATGACGTATACCAAATTTCATTCCTAGCATTTAGTGGCGACCGGGTATGACGTATCCCGCATTTCATTCCTAGCCTTTAGTGGCGACCGGTGACGTTGGCCGTTGGTGGTGTATTCGGCATTTCGTACTAGCCCAAATTGGCGACGTTGTCAAATCCCGTACGAGTGTTGAGGTGCACGCCCCGGCGGGGTGATTTTGCGACGTTGCCGCACATATTTGGCCGGTTGCTGCGAATGTTTTGCCTTTTCAAATTTTGTCGCGATCAGCCATATTATCGTATACCGATCATTGACGTCCGTACGGCTTAGGGTGTATTTGGCGACCGATCATTTTAGTGTCTTATTTACAATACAGTATTGATTACTGTTGATGCATTGAAATGGAACAAAATGATTGAAAGAATAACATAATAGCCATACCAAGATTACTCTTCGGAGTCACACCAGCCCTCTGACGTAGAATTCAGATACTGTGAGATGTGTGCCTTCAAATAATATTTCTTCTTTTCAATCGTTTTTACGGTCAAATTTGCTTCTATAAAATCCCCTTTTTATTATTTATTGAGTTAGTTATACTTTATACTACATGAATATAAACTAATAAACACAATGTAACATTTCATTTGATAAATTTAAATATTTTTACAGTAAGCATAACATTTATTTTTAAATACATTCATTCTTTCTTCATCCTTAATACTTTGAGGCATTTCATCGTACATCTTTAGTCCTCTATATTAGGCAGTTCTGTGATTTTTATTTCTTCATTTGTGGCAATCGAACTCTGTTTATATTTCTTGTTTCGTAATTATGTACGTCTCTACTAAAACAATTTCATCCTTAAAGTATTTTGGCATTTGGTTTTTCACGATTTTATGCACAAAAATTAACAGATTAAATGGTAGTCTCTTTTTTATTGGAATCCAATTTAGCTCATCACATCTCATCACATTTACATCTCATAGTTCTGTTCTGTATAACTTCTAGTTTGTTCAAATTTCCTTCATTGGCCAAATATAACATCTAAGAGCAGTAATCCAAATGTGGAGTAACGATAGTTTTATAAATGAGCTCCGTAGTGTTTCTATTTAATTTATGTCTTAGTCTTCTAAAAATGACCTTTTTTGATACCTTTTTTATCACATATTCAAAGTTTGCTGTGAAAGTCAGTATTGAATCGAATATTACACCCAGGTATTAGATTTCATTTACTTTTCCAATCTTTTCATCATTAATTGTCAAATTTAACCCTGTGTTACGCGTTTTATTGCCTATTTCCGTATATTTTGTTTTGTTTACGTTCAGTTTCAACTTGGTTAATTTCAGCCATTTGTAATGTAATCTTCACACGAAATATAGATTAAGTCATCGTCTGCAAATAGTCTAATTTTGCAATATTAACTTCTGATTTACAGGAATTCCACATACTCTGAAGGTGATGGTGGGATACGACCCAAATCCCAAATTGACACCGATTTCAGTTTTAAGACAGCGGATGTGTGAAACAAAGACGAGCTCACCAGTTAATTTTACTCGAAAAAATATTTTAAAAATCTGATAACGACCTTCGTACATCGTTTCCACCAAACTTCAATGTATTGACCAAATCCAAGAAGAAAATATGAATAAATGATATAGAATTAACAAACAAATACACTGCGCAGTTCACACGCCATAGAAATGAAACTTCAGAAAACTAAAGTAGACAAAAGTGTGTAGGCTACGAAGCACCGCACAAAGAGGAGACCGATTATTCTCGCAGTGTAAATCCTATAGATTTATGTTTTTGTCCCTTTTTAGGGTCGTTATTTTTCGTTTCATCGAGTTTAAAATCACAAAGAAAGATTGACTTACTACCACCACAGAAAGCCGAAAATGTTGTTTGTGTTGAGGTGGGACTTTTTTTATATTAGCTCCACACAGGGACCCTGAGGAAAATAAATTCCCTCAGGGCCTATGTCGTCTTAGGGGATGCTGTGTGGAGGGTCTTTTAGGTAAGGGAAGGATAGGAGGTTCTGAAAAGGAAAAATGGCATGCGGGGTGGGTAGGAATCTGGAGGTCAGTGAGTCCAGGAGGGGACATATATTATGAACCCATCCCTTCAACTACGGTGTAAGGCGATGGGTAGAGAGAGAGCACTACTGGAAAGGTCAAAAGGCCTCCCAAAACCAGTCTCTCTCGATCCGGCCCACCACGCAGCAGGTGGGTAGACCGCCGTCAAGACCTGGACAAACTTCCCCCCCTGAAACCCGGATATCTCTGTTAACACACAGCTATAATCTGCGTGGGATGGCGTTTTTCGGCATATCGCTTGCCGTACATTCCAAATTGGAATATAAGGCGAGCGTTATGCTGAAATATGCCGTCCCACGCATATTATAGCTGTGTGTGAACAGTGAACACGCTCAACCTCCAAAATACACGCGGCACGCATCGTGATAAACCCGCCGTGCGCCGCCCCCTGACCCTTGACCCCAACCCTCGTACGGGAGAGTTCAAACGAACTGACAACGAGTTTTGAAATGCAGAATGCATCTTCCCTTCTTGTCGTCACTAAAAACTAGGAATGAACTGCAGGTTGGGCGCGCGTTTGGCGTATTTCCCGACTATGCACCGGCGCCGAAGGGATCAAAGACGCTAGTTCCTCGGAGCATCTTCCATTGAAATACCGGTAGAACAAGGGTAGCATTCCCACCCGACCCCTAAAGATTGCTCTAAAGATTGCAATCCTTTTGTATTGATGCAATCTGTTTGTATTGATTGAAAGATTTTAATCCGTTATATTTTTTTACATTAACGCATGAGTAAAAGCGTACATCAATCAAATACAAAAATGCTATCTTTATTTCTAAAAATCGTAGCTCCGGGCACCCCCGAGGTTCCATTCGAATATTTTAAAAACCAGTTGCTATTATTATTAACGAATCACTTTTGTATCTTTTGTTGATTTTCACAAAATAAACAATAAATAAAATTAAAAGTATTTAAGTTTGTTGTCTGTAGGTTACGTTAGGATTACTCTATATTTTTAATTATTTCCTCATCTTCATGTTTACTTAGCCATAATTTGATGTCTTTTTTAAACTTTTTTTCTGCATGGTGTTCTTAATTTCAATTGGAAGGGCATTATATAGTTTTGTAGCATGGAAATTATGGTTTCTCTGCCCAAAAGATCTATTTAATTTCGGGATATCTAGTAGTTTTGAGGATTTCATCCTTGTAGTGTAGGTGTATTGGTCAGCAAGGTACTCATATTTTTCTTTAAATTTGATAAAATTGAATTTTTTAGTATAGTTAAGTAATGCTGAACACATTTGGAAAAATTGTTTTGCATAGATCTGTACATTTTGATTCGTTTTTTTTTTAAATTTACTAATTAAAAAAATTATCAATTAAAATCTGCCACCTTTTTGAACTTTTACATTAATTTACCCCTCCAGTCCTCGGGCATGTTTTGTCGGAATGTCACATAATTTTCTGCTTCGCGATGAAATCCAAATAAATGGAACATTTTCGAATGTATCCAAAAACGAAAAACTGGTTTTGAAAGATTTTTATTATTAGAAAGACATATAATTTTGAAAACATTAAATTTTTCAATGCAAACATTAAAAAGTTTTAATAACGGCTCACCTTACGTTTTTTCTAACTAAAACTACTTACAGATACTGAGAAAAGAATCAATAAACACATATTTTGTTAGACAAATGTATTTTAAACGTCATTGCCACCTCAGATTTTTGTAGTTTCATATTTAAAAATAACTGAGTATGCGATTCACACGCCGTAGAAGTGAAACCTTCAGAAAACTAAAGTAGACAAGAGTGGGAAGGCTACGAAGCACCACACAAAGAGGACACCGATTACACTATCACATTTTCTCGCAGGCTAAATCCTGTACATGAATTTGGTTTTTTAAGGTTTACACATAAAAAAGAAGTTTATTTGTAACCTTCCATCCCACATTCAAATTTTCACCGTAAAACGTCCCCCTGAATAAAGGGCGTTTTCAAGCACTCTGGGGGCAGCTTTTTGCTGAACTTCAGGTCATGCATATGCATTGTCATTTTAAAGACGCATTCATATAAACAAAGATTTTTTTGTTTGTTTTTTTTTTTTTAAAGAAAGACAAACATTCCCTGTGGTTACGAATAACCCAACAGTATTTGAAAATCTCCTATTACCACCACAAAAGGCCGAAAATGTTGCTTGTGTTGTGATGGAGGACATAGCCATAGCCAACCGAGGAATAGGGCACGCGACGCCCGCGGGTGGGACCCAAACGCGATGCCCACTCAACCACTAACTGGTATTTTTAATGGGCTTGTCTGTCTTGGTGGTGCTTGGGATAATGCTCGCTTCCTGAACAGAGGACGTCTGGTTAGAATCCTACCCACGTCCGCAGGTTTTGTCCTAGTTTACACTACCCAAGCGCTTAAGAGCCGTTCAAACACGCTATGTATTTTATTCGAGTGGGGAGTAAAGTAGTATCTAAACGCGTCCGAACACCATCATTTTAGTAGAGTGGGTTAGTCAGCTTTTTAGTGGATTCAATCAATTTCGTTCTATTTTTAGAGCGTATAGCGACCCCCCCCCCCCTCGCGTCCCTGTGCACTGACATGCCGTTTTAGCAGAGTTCATTTGTAGACCCGCGGAAATGTCAAGGCATTGGAGCGAAGTTGCTACTCTAAAATTATTTATTTGTGCTGCTATTAATCTCTTTTTGTGGACATTTTATTTATTATTATCTCACTAATTTATTCTTCCACGTCTTCTATAATAAGCATTAAAATCAGCTTAATTAGCGTATTTACTTTGCTTTGTAGCAGCCCGTCATCCGCCGTCATCCTGAAACGGGCGGCGGGCACAAATGTATCTACTCTATTTGAAATTAAGGCGAACGGTTTTCGGCGAGTCAGGTAGCAAGTGTACTCTCTACTTGACTTACTACTTGACCAATGTGAACAAGCCCTTTAGCTATGCGTGGAAATAATGGAATTGAAATAGTGTATTAGTGTACAATTTTATAAGATTTCTCTTTTTTTAAACATAATTTGCTTTCAGAGCCGTTAATACTCCACTATATTATTATTTTAAAAAACTCAGAATAGAATTCTGAAAATTTAAAACGGCAGACGATTTCATGATATCATTTTATGTTGTATAATTGAACAGAAAAATAACACAAATCTATAAATATCTTTCTTCTCGGGTGTCAAAATTATCAATCGATTTTGACTTTTATTTTAAAGCTCAGCTTTCGATCAAACATTATGTTAGTTACCAATAATTATTCTGAATGCATGAAAATGGACACATTTTTGCGCTGGGTAGCAATTTGGATCGAGAACTGCGATGAAGCAATTATTTGAAGTGAAAAATTCTTTAGCAACGTTGTGATTTGAAAAAAAACTCGAAAGGAAGCAAGCGACACTTAAAAGAGACAAACAATATAGGATTTTTTTTGTACCTAAATTGGTATAAATTTACAATACATATAATGGTTTTTATATAAACAGTTGAAAAGTAAAGAATAATACAATTAGCAGATTAACCAAAAAAATCCCACACAGGCATCGCCAGTTCATGGGTGTACTTGTGTGTTTTTAAAACAGTTAAAATTTTACTCATAAACATGCACTATCTTCGTAGAGATTAAAAAATAAAATTAAATAAATAAATAAAAAAATCATTGTGATCGTGATTACTGAATTACAATTCACACGACATGTTAATAAAGATTAATAAAATTTGTGAAGTTACATCGGCTCAGATGTTACAGCAAGTAAATGTCGGTTTCAATGGTATTTATCCAAGACTTTATACATTTTTATATTTGCTGTAAGAGAATATATTTTTACTTTCAATTTCTGTAGTCTTATAGAGAGCATTATAAATTTCTGGTGTTATAAAATTCGCATGTCTTTACGCAAGCCTAGTTTTACACAATGGAATTTCAAATGCATTATTTAACCTATTACTAAATCGTTTTTCATTTTTTGAAAAAATTATATTTCTAGAAAAAGTGTATTTTAAACATTGTACACAGTAAATTTTTCTTATCTCTTACAATTCAGCTTCTTGGAATAATTGCAGGAAGGGGTAGTTCATATCATTATGCGACATTATTATTATTATTATACACCCCCTCCCCTCCCATCCAATTATTCCATAAGATTCTGATGATTGCACCAATGCATGTTACACAAATTTCATTATTTTAAGGTCGACTCTTTAATTTAAACGTTTACAAATATAAGTTAAATACATAAATTTATTTACAAGCTTTTCTTTGTGATCTGTCCATTTGAGTTGGCTGTCTAATGTAATTCCTAAGTATTTAACTGTATTCGATGGCCGGTGTGGCCGGTGTTTAGCGGTGAGGCTCTTAGCTCGCAACCCGAAGGTTGCGGGATCGAATCCCGGTCTAGCAAATAAACTTTATTTTGTTAATTTTGTTATATATCACAATTTATTATTTTAGAATAATATATGGTATATAATAAATAACAGATCGCTTTGTATAAACCACTATATTATAAACAATATCTACATGTTTTTTTTAATTTAATATTTTTCGTAAAGATACATATACAGATATCATTATATATGAAACATCTAATCATCCATTTTCACAAAAATTAGCAGCTTTTCATACCTTGCTAAGTAGATTAATTAATGTTCCCTTATCTTTGCGTAATTTTAAAACAGAATTAAATACCATTAAACAAATTGCAATTAATAACGGTTATACTTCAAAATTAATAGACAATATGTTAAACAAAAAATATAAGAAAAAGTTTTTTAGATCTTTTGTTTATCCACACGTTGTTGAAAATGATAATAATTAGAGAATTTTTTTTTTTTAAATAATAGCATTTCAAATTTAATAATTAAAAACATGCCAAATAATATACAACCAGCTTTTTATACTAATAACAAATTAAAAAATTATATATTAAATAATAAGGATAAATTAACAAATCTGGGGTTTATAAATTAATTTGTAATGATTGAAACTTTTTTTATATTAAAAAAAATTTCTAGAAATTTTAACATTAGAGTTAAGGAACATATAAGATGCTTAAATAATAATAATTATTCTGAATTTGCCAACCATATTTTGGAAACAAGTCATTCTTTTGATATTAATACAGGTCTTAAAATTAACACTACGGGCATACAATTGGATAATTTAGAAATTTTAGAAATTAGAAAAAGCATTAATAGTATATTAAATTTTATAAATAACCAAACATTTTTTAAAAATAGCCATCTTTTAAATATATTTTCTTATTAATACTTACAATAATTATAATTATTTATTTTTTGATTTAGACTAATTATTTGAATTATTTGTTCATAAAAGTTTTTTTATTATCTAAATGCAATTTTATTTTTCCTTAATAATTTTTATATTTAATTTTGTATAACTGTTTTTATGATTTTTAAGCAATTTATCACCTGTACTTTTTTAAGATAACATTGTTATGGAAACATGTAGATATTGCTTATAATATAGTGGTTTCTACAAAGTGATCTGTTATTCATTATATAATTAATGATGCCACAAAGTAATTTTGCGAAGTTTAAAGAAGTAAATATATGGTATATTTGCGGCACGTTCCAGAGTGAAAAGTACACTCAGTATCGCCCTGGTGTAAGACTTTAGCCGTGTTTGGTGACCAGATCTGAATAGCCAGGTACTTTCCCACCTTCCTCTACCTCATCTCCTTCCCCTCCCCGCCACCTTCATCCTCACAACATACCCCAATGGAAGATGCCATAGTTTTACTGGCTCCAGACGGAGCACCCGGGACTCTTGTGAGGTATTCATATAAAAAAAATCCCCGTATTCATTTCCGTACAGTTAGAGCATTAGACAGGATTGTAAGTATTTTTGTGAAACCTTATATTTAAGGGAGTTAAGGGTGTCTGTCGCCTTTTTGGTATTGTTAAATGGAATATAAAGAGTTTTTCCGCAGTTCAGAGTTATAAGGTTTTGATTGAGCCATACTTTGACAATGGACGTGCATTAATTTGCATTTTCAGAGACCAGATGTTAGGATTATACATATATAGGAATTAGCCTGCGAAAGAATGACACTAATCTGTGCCCTCTTTGTGCGGTGTTTCGTAGAATAAAATAATTTTTACACTTAGTAAAAATATTACAATAAATAAACTCTACAATTATCCTACTCCTGATTCGTTTAATTCTTTCTAGGTTTAGTTTTATGAAGGCTTCACTTCTCCCTCGTGTGAACTTTATTTATTTATTTCTATATAAGTATTACAGTATTTACCTAATTATTAACATTTTTACATAATATATTTGGCAATTTTATTATGTTGGGTGTAAGGTAGGTTTGTGAAGGTGAACTGCACACAAGTTTTATATATTTATTTCAAAGATAGAATCATTGACCGGTCAGTGGTTAAATGGGCATCGCGTTTAGGTTCGGGATGCGGGTATGGGTACCGCCGCCCTAGGAACCATTTATTGGTTAACCAACACCTCTGCCGTACGTCACCCCAAGTGGTTCATTGCGTTTGGTGACTTAACAGAGATACCCGGGTTCATGAGATGAAGTTTGTGCAGGTCTTGACGGTGGATGCGTCTGCCCACCTGCTGCGTGGTGGGCCGGATCGAGAGAGACTGGTTGTGGGAGGCCTTTTGACCTTTCCAGTAGTGCTCTCTCTCTACCCATCGCCTTGCACCGTAGTTGGAGGGATGGGTTAATACGTCCCCTCCTGGACTCACTGACCCCCAGATTCCTACCCACCCCGCATACCTTTTTCCTTTTCAGAACCTCCTATCCTTCCCTTCCCTAAAAGACCCTCCACACAGCATCCCCTAAGACGACACAGGCCCTTTTGGAATTTATTTTCCTCGGGGTCCCTGTGTGGAGCTAATGTAAAAAAAGTCCCACCCCAATACAAACAACATTTTCGGCTTTCTGTGGTGGTAGTAGGAGATTTTCAAACATTATTGGATTATTCGTAACCCAATAATGATGGAGATTTTCAAACATTATTGGGTTATTCGTAACCCAGCAATGTTAGTCTATCTTTCTTTGTGATTTTAAACTCGATGAAACGAAAAATTGCGACACTAAAAAGGGACAAAAACTTAAATCACAAAGCACAAAGAGGAGAATAATCGGTCTCCTCTTTGTGCGGTGCTTCGTAGCCTACACACTTTTGCCTACTTTAGTTTTCTGATGTTTCATTTCTATGGCGTGTGAACTGCGCAGTGTATTTATTTTGTTATTTCTATATCATTTATTCATATTTTCTTCTTGGATTTGGTCAATACATTGAAGTTTTGTGGAAACGATGTACGAAGGTAGTTATCAGAATTTTTTAATATTGTTTCGAGTAAAATTAACTGGTGAGCTCGTCTTCACACATCCGCTGTCTAAAACCTGAAATCAGTGTTAATTTGGGATTTGGGACGTATCCCACCATCACCGTCAGAGTAAGTGAACTCCTGTAAATTATAAATTAACATTGCAAAATGACTATTTGCAGACGATACCTTAATCTATTTTTCGTGTGAAGATTACATAGATTCAATTAACAAAATAAACGAAGACCTACAAAATATAGCAAATGGCTGAAATTAAACAAGCTGAAACTGAACGTAAACAAAACAAAATATATGGAAATAGGCGATAAAACGCGTAACACAGGGTTAAATATGACAATTAATGGTGAAAAAATTGGAAAAGTAAATGAAATCAAATACCTGGGTGTAATATTTGATTCAAAACTGACTTTCACGGCAAACTTTGAATATGTGCTAAAAAAGGTATCAAAAAAGGTCAATTTTTTTAGAAAACTACGACATAAATAAAATAGAAACACTACGGAGCTCATTTATAAAACTATCGTTACTCCACATTTGGATTACGTCTCTACGATGTTATATTTGGCCAATGAAGGAAATTTAAACAAACTAGAAGTTATTCAGAACAGAGCTATGAAATGTATACTAGGGAAAGGCAAATTTGCAAGGATTAATCAAATGAAAGATTAGCTCAATTGGATTCCGATAAAAAAGAGACTACCATTTAATGCGATAATTTTTGTGCATAAAATTATGAAAAACCAAATGCCAAAATACTTTAAGGATGAAATTGTTTTTAATAGAGACGTACATAATTACGAAACAAGAAATATAAACAGAGTTCGATTGCCACAAATGAAGAAATAAAAATCGCAGAACTGCCTAATGTATAGAGGACTAAAGATGTACGATGAAATGCCTGAAAGTATGAAGAATGAAGAAAGAATGAATGTATTTAAAAATAAATGTTATGCTAACTGTAAAAATATTTAAATTTATCAAATGAAATGTTACATTTTGCTTATTAGTTTATATTCATGTAGTACAACTAACTCAATAAATAATAATAAAAAAAATTTAAAAAATAAGATAACGGAATTTTATAGAAGTAAATTTGACCGTAAAAACGATCGAAAAGAAGAAATATGTGCGGCAACGTCGCAAATCACGCCGCCGCGGCGTGCACCTCAACACTCGTACGGGATTTGACTTGAACCGGCAACGTTGTTTCGCCACCGGTCGCCACTAAAGGCTAGGAATGAAATGTGGAATACGTCATACCCGATCGCCACTAAAAGTTAGGAATGAAGTGAAACATAGGTAGGTACATCTTTTTCTTCGAGGACGCAGTTGAGGAAGGGGAGGCGGGGAGGGAAACGGGACGAATGGGAAAGGACATGCACGGAGAAACAATTATTTATTCAATGGCATAGCAACGCATGCCGCGTAACAGCTAGTTTTATATAAGTGACAGGTAATTCGTAACCCGAGAATGATTGTCTTTCTTTATAAAAATATTACCTTGCTACCTATCGCAAAACGGTAGCCACTTTTATTCTGATTAATCGGTAACTAAAATAACGATTGGATCAATGCAGAGATTTAAAATAGAAGCCAAAAGCGATAGTTAATTTTGATACTTTATATTTTTTTACATTAGCTCCACAAAGGAGGGCCTGAGGAAAACAATTTCCCTCAGGGCCTATGTCATCTTTGGAGATGTTGTATTGAGGGTATTTTTAGGGAAAGGAAGGAGAGGAAGTTCTGGGAAGGAATAAAGTATGAGGTGTGGTTAGGAATCTGGGGTCAATGTGTCCAGGAGTGACCATCCCTCCCACTGTGGTACAAGTCGATGGGTCGAGGGTCTGGCTGGAGAGATGAAAAGATCTCCCTCAACCAGTCTCTCCCGATCCGACCCGCCATGTGGTAGGTGGGCAAATGCATAGGCCGCCAAGAGCTAGACAAACCTCACCCCGTGAACCCGGTCACCCCTGCTAAGTCACCAAACATATCTAACCACTTGGTGTTACCTATGGGAGGGTTGTTAGTTATCCAATAAATAGTTCCCGGGGCGGCGGTACCCACACCCGCCTCCCAAATTTATAATTTGTTTGATATTGCCTCACAAATGTAAAATGTTATCATAATAATCGTATACCGTTTTGAATTATTGGGATTCTGTTTTGGTTTCCTTCAAAATAATATTTGTAATATTAGCGGCTCTGAACGCTATTTTTTTTAAATCATAAAATATTGTACATGAATGCATTCTTTTAATTTCCTCGCTAAACTAAGCGCGTAGTGGTAGAAGAATGTTGAAGGTAGAATTCTATTCAGGAAGCGAGCATTATCCCCACTCCCCAGCACCACCAAACCAAACAAGTAAATTTAAAAAAAATGCCAAATTTTATTATGTCGTCAAGTTAGCCTTTGTATGATAACCAATCATTATGTGCATATGATACACCGTTGGCAAATCGCGACCGAATTAAAAGGATTCTGAAAGCGTCGTAATATAAACGTAATGCATACAGGAATATACGGAGGTCGTCAAATGTTCGTAATGAACGGACGCCCTAAATATGGAATGAAGTGTGATATACGTACGATATACGCGGTTACCAATACGACGGCAATATGAAAGGAAGTCCAAAAGACTCTAAAGTATACGTAACTACCAAAAATTTGAATACCCTTAAAACACAATTTCTGGATAATTCTTTTACTATCACTCTTTTCTTAAGCTAAAAACATGTGAACATTCACAGCAATTTTATTTAAAAACCTACCGTAAGCAGTGGTTGCCAAAAGGATGCGAAGTGAAAGGTTGCCAAATCTGTTGCGGGATGTATATATATATATATATATATATATATCACACCGTCTATTTGGCGACCATCATGGGCAAATATGCATTTAAAGTGGCGACCACCGACATTTGGCGACCGATATACGGTCGCCACTTTATTTTTCGAAATTTTTACACAGTTCATTAATATATGTCGTCACAAGCATCTTGGCGAAATTTGTCCTGGTCGCCAAATTGGGCTTGAAGTGGATGATTTCGAATATTAAAGTTCCGGAGTCTGTCGCTACGCAGCTAGGCGCTAGGTGATATACATGGCCATGTATTCTTCATTTCATTACAACCCTTTAGTGGCGACCGAGTGTGACGTATTCCACATTTCATTCCTAGCATTTAGTGGCGACCAGAAACGACGTATCCTGCATTTCATAAAGTCCGAAATGGCGACCGCGAAGAACAAGATGTACCTACCTATGTTTCACGTCATTCCTAGCTTTTAGTGGCGATCGGGTATGACGTATACCACATTTCATTCCGAGCATTTAGTGGCGACCGGGTATGACGTATCCCGCATTTCATTCCTAGCCTTTAGTGGCGACCGGTGACGTTGGCAAATTTTGGTGGTGTATTCGGCATTTCGTACTAGCCCAAATTGGCGACGTTGCCGGTTCAAGTCAAATCCCGTACGAGTGTTGAGGTGCACGCCCCGGCGGGGTGATTTTGCGACGTTGCCGCACATATTTGGCCGGTTGCTGCGAATGTTTTGCCTTTTCAAATTTTGTCGCGATCAACCGTATTATCGTATACCGAGCATTAACGTCCGTGCGGCTTAGGGTGTATTTGGCGACCGATCATTTTAGTGTCTTATTTATAATACAGTATTGATTACTGTTGATGCATTGAAATGGAACAAAATAATTGAAAGAATAACAGAATAGCCATACCAAGATTACTCTTCGGAGTCACACCAGCCCTCTGACGTAGAATTCAGATATTGTGAGATGTGTGCCTTCAAATAATATTTCTTCTTTTCAATCGTTTTTACGGTCAAATTTACTTCTATAAAATTCCCTTTTTATTATTTATTGAGTTAGTTATACTACATGAATATAAACTAATAAGCACAATGTATCATTTCATTTGATAAATTTAAATATTTTTAAAGTAAGCATAACATTTATTTTTAAATACATTCATTCTTTCTTCATCCTTAATACTTTCAGGCATTTCATCGTACATCTTTAGTCCTCTATATTAGGCAGTTCTGTGATTTTTATTTCTTCATTTGTGGCAATCGAACTCTGTTTATATTTCTTGTTTCGTAATTATGTACGTCTCTACTAAAACAATTTCATCCTTAAAGTATTTTGGCATTTGGTTTTTCACGATTTTATGCACAAAACTTAACACATTAAATGGTAGTCTCTTTTTTATTGAAATCCAATTTAGCTCATCACATTTACAGCTCATAGCTCTGTTCTGTATAACTTCTAGTTTGTTCAAATTTCCTTCATTGACCAAATATAACATCTTAGAGCAGTAATCCAAATGTGGAGTAACGATAGTTTTATAAATGAGCTCCGTAGTGTTTCTATTTAATTTATGTCTTAGTCTTCTAAAAAAATGACCTTTTTTGATACCTTTTTTATCACATATTCAAAGTTTGCTATGAAAGTCAGTATTGAATCGAATATTGCACCCAGGTATTTGATTTCATTTAATTTTCCAATCTTTTCACCATTAATTGTCAAATTTTATCCTGTGTTACGCGTTTTATTGCCTATTTCCATATATTTTGTTTTGTTTACGTTCAGTTTCAACTTTTTTAATTTCAGCCATTTGTAATGTAATCTTCACACGAAATATAGATTAAGGTATCGTCTGCAAATAGTCTAATTTTGCAATATTAATTTCTAATTTACAGGAGTTCCACTTACTCTGAAGGTGATGGTGGGATACGACCCAAATCCCAAATTGACACCGATTTCAGTTTTTAGACAGCGGATGTGTGAAACAAAGACGAGCTCACCAGTTAATTTTACTCGAAAAAATATTAAAAAAATTCTGATAACGACCATCGTACATCGTTTCCACCAAACTTCAATGTATTGACCAAATCCAAGAAGAAAATATAAATAAATGATATATAAATAACACACACATACACTGCACAGTTCACACGCCATAGAAATGAAACTTCAGAAAACTAAAGTAGACAAAAGTGTGTAGGCTACGAAGCACCGCACAAAGAGGAGACCGATTATTCTCGCAGTGTAAATCCTATAGATTTATGTTTTTGTCCCTTTTTAGGGTCACTATTTTTCGTTTCATCGAGTTTAAAATCACAAAGAAAGATAGACTAACATTGATGGGTTACGAATAACCCAATAATGTTTGAAAATCTCTTACTACCACCACAGAAAGCCGAAAATGTTGTTTGTGTTGAGGTGGGACTTTTTTATATTAGCTCCACACAGGGACCCTGAGGAAAATAAATTCCCTCAGGGCCTATGTCGTCTTAGGGGATGCTGTGTGGAGGGTCTTTTAGGGAAGGGAAGGATAGGAGGTTCTGAAATGGAAAAATGGCATGCGGGGTGGGTAGGAATCTGGAGGTCAGTGAGTCCAGGAGGGGACATATATTATAAACCCATCCCTTCAACTACGGTGTAAGGTGATGGGTAGAGAGAGAGCACTACTGGAAAGGTCAAAAGGCCTCCCAAAACCAGTCTCTCTCGATCCGGCCCACCACGCAGCAGGTGGGTAGACCGCCATCAAGACCTGGAAAAACTTCCTCCCCCCCTGAAACCCGGATATCTCTGTTAAGACACAGCTATAATGTGCGTGGGATGGCGTTTTTCGGCATATCGCTTGCCGTACATTCCAAATTGGAATATAAGGCGAGCGTTATGCTGAAATATGCCGTCCCACGCATATTATAGCTGTGTGTGAACAGTGAACACGCTCAACCTCCAAAAAACACGCGGCACGCGTCGTGATAAACCCGCCGCGCGCCGCCCCCTGACCCTTGACCCCAACCCTCGTACGGGAGAGTTTAAACGAACTGACAACGAGATAAGTTTTTAGATTTTCACGGCCAAAAGCATTTTCGTTGTTAGTTTTTGGGGTGTTATGCCGTGTTGCGCTACCTCCTACTATAGCCGACGTTTCGGACAGCGTTGCAGTGTCCATCATCAGGGCAGATCCGGTAGATCCGACGATGTGTGACACATCGTCGGATCTACCGGATCTGCCCTGATGATGGACACTGCAACGCTGTCCGAAACGTCGGCTATAGTAGGAGGTAGCGCAACACGGCATAACACCCCAAAAACTAACAACGAAAAAGAACTGACAACGAGTTTTGAAATTCAGTATGCATCTTCCCTTCTTGTCGTCACCAAAAACTAGGAATGAACTGCAGGCTGGGCGCGCGTTTGGCGTATTTCCCGACTATGCACCGGCGCCGAAGGGATCAAAGACGCTAGTTCCTCGGAGCATCTTCCATTGAAATACCGGTAGAACAAGGGTAGCATTCCCACCCGACCCCTAAAGATTGCTCTAAAGATTGCAATCCTTTTGTATTGATGCAATCTGTTTGTATTGATTGAAAGATTTTAATCCGTTATATTTTTTTACATTAACGCATGAGTAAAAGCGTACATCAATCAAATACAAAAATGCTATCTTTATTTCTAAAAATCGTAGCTCCGGGCACCCCCGAGGTTCCATTCGAATATTTTAAAAACCAGTAGCTATTATTATTAACGAATCACTTTTGCATCTTTTGTTGATTTTCACAAAATAAACAATAAATAAAATTAAAAGTATTTAAGTTTGTTGTCTGTAGGTTACGTTAGGATTACTCTATAATTTTAATTATTTCCTCATCTTCATGTTTACGTAGCCATAATTTGATGTCTTTTTTAAACTTTTTTTTCTGCATGGTTTTCTTAATTTCAATTGGAAGGGCATTATATAGTTTTGTAGCATGGAAATTATGGTTTCTCTGCCCAAAAGATCTATTTAATTTCGGGATGTCTAGTAGTTTTGAGGATTTCATCCTTGTAGTGTAGGTGTGTTGGTCAGCAAGGTACTCTTATTTTTCTTTAAATTTGATAAAATTGCGTTTTTTAGTATAGTTAAGTAATGCTGAACACATTTGGAAAAATTGTTTTTCACAGATGTGTACATTTTGATTCGTTTTTTTTTAAATTTACCAATTAAAAAAATTATCAATTAAAATCTGCCACCTTTTTGAACTTTGACATTAATTTACTCCTCCAGTCCTCGGGCATGTTTTGTCGGAATGTCACATAATTTTCTGCTTCGCGATGAAATCCAAATAAATGGAACATTTTCGAATGTATCCAAAAACGAAAAACTGGTTTTGAAAGATTTTTATTATTAGAAAGACATATAATTTTGAAAACATTAAATTTTTCAATGCAAACATTAAAAAGTTTTAATAACGGCTCACCTTACGTTTTTTCTAACTAAAACTACTCATAGATACCGAGAAAAGAATCAATAAACACATATTTTGTTAGACAAATGTATTTTAAACGTTATTGCCACCTCAGATTTTTGTAGTTTCATATTTAAAAATAACTGAGTATGCGATTCACACGCCGTAGAAGTGAAACCTTCAGAAAACTAAAGTAGACAAGAGTGGGAAGGCCACGAAGCACCACACAAAGAGAACACCGATTACACTATCCCATTTTCTCGCAGGCTAAATCCTGTACATGAATTTGGTTTTTTAAGGTTTACACATAAAAAAGAAGTTTATTTGTAACCTTCCATCCCACATTCAAATTTTCACGGTAAAACGTCCCCCTGAATAAAGGGCGTTTTCAAGCACTCTGCGGGCAGCTTTTTGCTGAACTTCAGGTCATGCATATGCATTGTCATTTTAAAGACGCATTCATATAAACAAACATTTTTTTGTTTGTTTTTTTTTTTAAAGAAAGACAAACATTCCCTGTGGTTACGAATAAACCAAAAGTATTTGAAAATCTCCTATTACCACCACAAAAGGCCGAAAATGTTGCTTGTGTTGTGATGGAGGACATAGCCATAGCCAGCCGAGGAATAGGGCACGCGACGCCCGCGGGTGGGACCCAAACGCGATGCCCACTCAACCACTAACTGGTATTTTTAATGTGCTTGTCTGTCTTGGTGGTGCTTGAGATAATGCTCGCTTCCTGAACAGAAGACCTCTGGTTAGAATCCTACCCACGTCCGCAGATTTTGTCCTATTTTCCACTACCCAAGCGCTTAAGAGCCGTTCAAACACGCTATGTATTTTATTCGAGTGGGGAGTAAAGTAGTATCTAAACGCGTCCGAACACCATCATTTTAGTAGAGTGGGTTAGTCAGCTTTTTAGTGGATTCAATCAATTTCGTTCTATTTTTAGAGCGTATAGGGACCCCCCCCCCCCCCCTCGCGTCCCTGTGCACTGACATGCCGTTTTAGCAGAGTTCATTTGTAGACCCGCGGAAATGTCGAGGCATTGGAGCGAAGTTGCTACTCTAAAATTATTTACTTGTGCTGCTATTAATCTCTTTTTGTGGACATTTTATTTATTATTATCTCACTAATTTATTCTTCCACGTCTTCTATAATAAGCATTAAAATCAGCTTAATTAGCGTATTTACTTTGCTTTGTAGCAGCCCGTCATCCGCCGTCATCCTACAACGGGCGGCGGACATAAATGTATCTACTCTATTTGAAATTAAGGCGAACGGTTTTCGGCGAGTCATGTAGCAAGCGTACTCTCAACTTGACTTACCACTTGACCAATGTGAACAAGCCCTTTAGCTATGCGTGGAAATAATGGAATTGAAATAGTGTATTATTGTACAATTTTATAAGATTTCTCTTTTTTTAAACATAATTTGCTTTCAGAGCCGTTAATACTCCACTATATTATTATTTAAAAAAACTCAGAATAGAATTCTGAAAATTTAAAACGGCAGACGATTTCATGATATCATTTTATGTTGTATAATTGAACAGAAAAATAACACAAATCTATAAATATCTTTCTTCTCGGGTGTCAAAATTATCAATCGATTTTGACTTTTATTTTAAAGCTCCGCTTTCGATCAAACATTATGTTAGTTACCAATAATTATTCTGAATGCATGAAAATGGACACATTTTTGCGCTGGGTAGCAATTTGGATCGAGAACTGCGATGAAGCAATTATTTGAAGTGAAAAATTCTTTGGCAACGTTGTGATTAGAAAAAAACTCGAAAGGAAACAAGCGACACTAAAAAGAGACAAACAATATAGGATTTTTTTTTTGGTACCTAAATTGGTATAAATTTACAATACATATAATTGTTTTTATATAAACAGTTGAAAAGTAAAGAATAATACAATTAGCAGATTAACCAAAAAATCCCACACAGGCATCGCCAGTTCGTGGGTGTACTTGTGTGTTTTTAAAACAGTTAAAATTTTACTCATAAACATGCACTATCTTCGTAGAGATTAAAAAATAAAATTAAATAAATAAAAAATAAAATCATTGTGATCGTGATTACTGAATTACAATTCACACGACATGTTAATAAAGATTAATAAAATTTGTGAAGTTACATCGGCTCAGATGTTACAGCAAGTAAATGTCGGTTTCAATGGTATTTATCCAAGACTTTATACATTTTTATATTTGCTGTACGAGGATTTATTTTTGCTTTCAATTTCTGTAGTCTTATAGAGAGCATTATAAATTTCTGGGTTAATAAAATTCGCATGTCCTTACGCAAGCCTAGTTTTACACAATGGAATTTCAAATGCATTATTTAACCTATTACTAAATCGTTTTTCATTTTTTGAAAAAATTATATTTCTAGAAAATGTGTATTTTAAACATCGTACACAGTAAATTTTTCTCATCTCTTACAATTCAGCTTCTTGGAATAATTGCAGGAAGGGGTAGTTCATATCATATGCGACATTATTATTATTATTATACACCCCCTCCCCTCCCATCCAATTATTCCATAAGATTCTGATGATTGCACCAATGCATGTTACACAAATTTCATTATTTTAATGTCGACTCTTTAATTTAAACGCTTAAAAATATAAGTTAAATACATAAATTTATTTACAAGCTTTTCTATGTGATCTGTCCATTTGAGTTGGCTGTCTAATGTAATTCCTAAGTATTTAACTGTATTCGATGGCCGGTGTGGCCGGTGTTTAGCGGTGAGGCTCTTTCTTAACTCGGGTGCTTTTCTATGTGATCTGTCCATTTGAGTTGGCTGTCTAATGTAATTCCTAAGTATTTAACTGTATTCGATGGCCGGTGTGGCCGGTGTTTAGCGGTGAGGCTCTTTCTTAACTCGGGTGCTTTTCTATGTGATCTGTCCATTTGAGTTGGCTGTCTAATGTAATTCCTAAGTATTTAACTGTATTCGATGGCCGGTGTGGCCGGTGTTTAGCGGTGAGGCTCTTTCTTAGCTCGCAACCCGAAGGTTGCGGGATCGAATCCCTGTCTAGCAAATAAACTTTATTTTGTTAATTTTGTTATATATCACAATTTATTATTTTAGAATAATATATGGTATATAATCAATAACAGATCGCTTTGTATAAACCACCATATGTATTATAAACAATATCTACATGTTTTTTTAATTTAATATTTTTCGTAAAGATATATATACAGATATCATTATACATGAAACATCTAATCATCCATTTTCACAAAAAATAGCAGCTTTTCATACCTTGCTAAGTAGATTAATTAATGTTCCCTTATCTTTGCGTAATTTTAAAACAGAATTAAATACTATTAAACAAATTGCAATTAATAACGGTTATACTTCAAAATAAATAGACAATATGTTAAACAAAATATATAAGAAAAAGTTTTTTAGATCTTTTGTTTATCCACACGTTGTTGAAAATGATAATAATTGGAGAATTATTTTTTTTTAAATAATAGCATTTCAAATTTAAAAATTAAAAACATGCCAAATAATGTACAACCAGCTTTTTATACAAATAACAAATTAAAAAATTATATATTAAATAATAAGGATAAATGTGATTTTTTGAACAAATCTGGGGTTTATAAATTAATTTGTAATGATTGTAACTTTTTTATATTGGAAAAACTTCTAGAAATTTTAACATTAGAGTTAAGGAACATATAAGATGTTTAAATAATAATTATTATTCTGAATTTGCCAACCATATTTTGGAAACAAGTCATTCTTTTGACATTGATACAGGTCTTAAAATTAACACTACGGGCATACAATTGGATAATTTAGAAATTTTAGAAATTAGAAAAAGCATTAAAAGTAAATTAAATTTTATAAATAACCAGACATTTTTTAAAAATAGCCATCTTTTAAATTTATTTTCTTATTAATACCGACAATAATTATAATTATTTATTTTTTGATTTAGACTAATTATTTGAATTATTTGTTCTTAAAAGTTTTTTTTATTATCTAAATGCAATTTTATTTTTCATTAAATAATTTTTATATTTAATTTTGTATAACTATTTTTATGATTTTTAAGCAATTAATCACCTCTACTTTTTTAATATTTTGTCTATGTTCTAGTTTATTCTAATTTGTCTATACTTGTTTGTCATTTATTTTTCTTTATATTAACATATCCTGATGAAGATAACATTGTTATGGAAACATGTAGATATTGTTTATAATATAGTGGTTTCTACAAAGTGATCTGTTATTCATTATATAATTAATGATGCCACAAAGTAATTTTGCGAAGTTTGAAGAAGTAAATGTATGGTATATTTGCGGCACGTTCCAGAGTGGAAAGTACACTCAGTATCGCCCTGGTGTACGACTTTAGCCGTGTTTGGTGACCAGGTCTGAATAGCCAGGTACTTCCCCACCTTCCTCTCCCTCATCTCCTTCCCCTCCCCGCCACCTTCATCCTCACAACATACCCCAATGGAAGATGCCATAGTTTTACTGGCTCCAGACGGAGCACCTGGGATTCTTGTGAGGTATTCATATAAAAAAAAATCCCCGTATTCATTTCCGTTCAGTTAGAGCATTAGACAGGATTGTAAGTATTTTTGTGAAACCTTATATTTAAGGGAGTTAAGGGTGTCTGTCGCCTTTTTGGTATTGTTAAATGGAATATAAAGAGTTTTTCCACAGTTCAGAGTTATAAGGTTTTGATTGAGCCATACTTTGACAATGGATGTGCATTTATTTGCATTTTCAGAGACCAGATGTTAGGATTATACATATAGAAATTAGCCTGCGAAAGAATGACACTAATCTGTGCCCTCTTTGTGCGGTGTTTCGTAGAATAAAATAATTTGTACACTTGGTAAAAATATTACAATAAATAAACTCTACAATTATCCTACTCCTGATTCGTTTCATTCTTTCTAGGTTTAGTTTTATGAAGGCTTCACTTCTCCCTCGTGTGAACTTTATTTATTTATTTCTTTATAAGTATTACAGTATTTACCTAATTATTAACATTTTTACATAATATATTTGGCAATTTTATTATGTTAGGTGTTGTGAAGGTGAACTGCACACAAGTTTTATATATTTATTTTAAAGATAGAATCATTGACCGGTCAGTGGTTTAATGGGTATCGCGTTTAGGTTCGGGATGCGGGTATGGGTACCGCCGCCCTAGGAACCATTTATTGGTTAACCAACACCTCTGCCGTACGTCACCCCAAGTGGTTCATTGCGTTTGGTGACTTAACAGAGATACCCGGGTTCATGGGATAAAGTTTGTGCAGGTCTTGACGGTGGATGCGTCTGCCCACCTGCTGCGTGGTGGGCCGGATCGAGAGAGACTGGTTGTGGGAGGCCTTTTGACCTTTCCTGTAGTGCTCTCTCTCTACCCATGGCCTTGCACCGTAGTTGGAGGGATGGGTTCATACGTCCCCTCCTGGACTCACTGACCCCCAGATTCCTACCCACCCCGCATACCTTTTTCCTTTTCAGAACCTCCTATCCTTCCCTTCCCTAAAAGACCCTCCACACAGCATCCCCTAAGACGACATAGGCCCTTTTGGAATTTATTTTCCTCAGGGTCCCTGTGTGGAGCTAATGTAAAAAAAGTCCCCCCCCAACACAAACAACATTTTCGGCTTTCTGTGGTGGTAGTAGGAGATTTTCAAACATTATTGGATTATTCGTAACCCAATAATGATGGAGATTTTCAAACATTATTGGGTTATTCGTAACCCAGCAATGTTAGTCTATCTTTCTTTGTGATTTTAAACTCGATGAAACGAAAAATAGCGACACTAAAAAGGGACAAAAACTTAAATCACAAAGCACAAAGAGGAGAATAATCGGTCTCCTCTTTGTGCGGTGCTTCGTAGCCTACACACTTTTGCCTACTTTAGTTTTCTGATGTTTCATTTCTATGGCGTGTGAACTGCGCAGTGTATTTATTTTGTTATTTCTAAATCATTTATTCATATTTTCTTCTTGGATTTGGTCAATACATTGAAGTTTTGTGGAAACGATGTACGAAGGTCGTTATCAGAATTTTTTAAATATTTTTTCGAGTAAAATTAACTGGTGAGCTCGTCTTTGTTTCACACATTCGCTGTCTAAAACCTGAAATCAGTGTTAATTTGGGATTTGGGTCGTATCCCACCATCACCGTCAGAGTAAGTGAACTCCTGTAAATTATAAATTAACATTGCAAAATTAGACTTTTTGCAGACGATACCTTAATCTATTTTTCCTGTGAAGATTACATAGATTCAATTAACAAAATAAACGAAGACCTACAAAATATAGCAAATGGCTGAAATTAAACAAGCTGAAACTGAACGTAAACAAAACAAAATATATGGAAATAGGCGATAAAACGCGTAACACAGGGTTAAATATGACAATTAATGGTGAAAAAATTGGAAAAGTAAATGAAATCAAATACCTGGGTGTAATATTCGATTCAAAACTGACTTTCACGGCAAACTTTGAATATGTGCTAAAAAAGGTATCAAAAAAGGTCAATTTTTTTAGAAAACTACGACATAAATTAAGTAGAAACACTACGGAGCTCATTTATAAAACTATCGTTACTCCACATTTGGATTACGTATCTACGATGTTATATTTGGCCAATGAAGGAAATTTAAACAAACTGGAAATTATTCAGAACAGAGCTATGAAATGTATACTGGGGAAATGCAAATTCGCAAGGATTAATCAAATGAGAGAGAGCTGGATTCCGATAAAAAAGAGACTACCATTTGATGTGATAATTTTTGTGCATAAAATTATGAAAAACCAAATGCCAAAATACTTTAAGGATGAAATTGTTTTTAATAGAGATGTACATAATTACGAAACAAGAAATATAAACAGAGTTCGATTGCCACAAATGAAGAAATAAAAATCGCAGAACTGCCTTATGTATAGAGGACTAAAGATGTACGATGAAATGCCTGAAAGTATGAAGAATGAAGAAAGAATGAATGTATTTAAAAATAAATATTATGCTAACTGTAAAAATATTTAAATTTATCAAATGAAATGTTACATTGTGCTTATTAGTTTATATTCATGTAGTACAACTAACTCAATAAATAATAATAAAAAAAAATTAAAAAATAAGAAAACGAAATTTTATAGAAGTAAATTTGACCGTAAAAACGATCGAAAAGAAGAAATATGTGCGGCAACGTCGCAAATCACGCCGCCGCGGCGTGCACCTCAACACTCGTACGGGATTTGACTTGAACCGGCAACGTTGTTTCGCCACCGGTCGCCACTAAAGGCTAGGAATGAAATGTGGAATACGTCATACCCGATCGCCACTAAAAGTTAGGAATGAAGTGAAACATAGGTACGTACATCTTTTTCTTCGGGGACGCAGTTGAGGAAGGGGAGGCGGGGAGGGAAACGGGACGAATGGGAAAGGACATGCACGTAGAAAAAATTATTTATTCAATGGCATAGCAACGCATGCCGCGTAACAGCTAGTTTTATATTAGTGACAGGTTATTCGTAACCCGAGAATGATTGTCTTTTTTTATAAAAATATTACCTTGCTACCTATTGCAAAACGGTAGCCACTTTTATTCTGATTAATCGGTAACTAAAATAACGATTGGATCAATGCAGAGATTTAAAATAGAAGCCAAAAGCGATAGTTAATTTTAACACTTTATATTTTTTACATTAGCTCCACAAAGGAGGACCTGAGGAAAACAATTTCCCTCGGGACCTATGTCATCTTTGGAGATGTTGTGTTGAGGGTATTTTTAGGGAAAGGAAGGAGAGGAAGTTCTAGGAAGGAATAAAGTATGAGGTGTGGTTAGGAATCTGGGGTCAATGTGTCCAGGAGTGACCATCCCTCCCACTGTGGTACAAGTCGATGGATCGAGGGTCTGACTGGAGAGATGAAAAGATCTCCCTCAACCAGTCTCTCCCGATCCGACCCGCCATGTGGTAGGTGGGCAAATGCATAGGCCGCCAAGAGCTAGACAAACCTCACCCCGTGAACCCGGGCACCCCTGCTAAGTCACCAAACATATCTAACCACTTGGTGTTACCTATGGGAGGGTTGTTAGTTATCCAATAAATAGTTCCCGGGGCGGCGGTACCCACACCCGCCTCCCAAATTTATAATTTGTTTGATATTGCCTCCGAAAAGTAAAATGTTATCATAATAATCGTATACCGTTTTGAATTATTGGGATTCTGTTTTAGTTTCCTTCAAAATAATATTTGTAATATTAGCGGCTCTGGAAGCTATTTTTTTTAAATCATAAAAGATTGTACATGAATGAATTCTTTTAATTTCCTCGCTAAACTAAGCGCGTAGTGGTAGAAGAATGTTAAGATGGTACTCAACCCTAAGAAAAAATCCATTACAGGCGGGGCCACAGGCGTGGCCTACAACCGGGCGGTTCCGGCTAAATACTCACGGCACGGGTGATTGACAAACAGCGTTGTTGGCTGCGTTTAAATATCGCACAGTGCGACAGTTCTCAATTTAACCTGGACAAATTTTAGTAAATTTCTGCAACATTATTGTTAGCAGTAATTGTGTAATAAAATAATTTACATGGTGCTCGGAAACTAGCCGTACCTACAACAACAATAAGAGATCTCAAGTAATCCTAAATCACATTTCCTTCCTTAAGTTATTTATATTTTATTTATGAAGTAATTCATAAACGATAAATACAGGGTGTAACAGGACGTACCCGAGGGATTTTAACCAGCGATTCCTGGGCATATTTCGAGTAAAAAATGTAGATGTCATTTTGTTGTCCGATGATTTTTTTTTCTATTAAAAATAAAAATTATGTTTTTAAATCACACGTCGCCGCTGGCATTATCATTGTCATACTCGGGAGGCAAGGTCGCAAGTTCACACTTGCACGCAAGAGAAGGGGTAATGGCGGCCAGCGCTTCAAGGCAAGACCATATTATATGCTCCAATACCAAACAAGTAATATTTAATCTAATGCGTAAACAGTAATTATGCTTATTTTACTCGGATATTATTGCTATCTTTAAGTACAGACTTTAAGTACCAAAAATTCCTGATGAAATTCCAATTTAAATAATTTGTGGTTAGAAAACATAAATAACTTATTCTAAAAAAATTAAATGTAGTTGTACGAATTAAACACAAAAACAATAAATATAACTTATTTGTTGATAATAATTTACAATGGTCTTCATCATAAATATTAACAAAAAATAGTTCGATTACCTGGCTCTGAAGATAAATAATTTTAAGCACCTTTAAAAACAATCTCCCTTACTTGCCTAAGTAGGTATCTAAAGGAATTCCAGAATTACCCAAACGAAACGCACAGCATATTACTTTATCCATAAAACTATGCATACAAACATGTCTCATATAAAATGAACTTGTCAAAACAGCTCAAACAGCTGTACGACAGCTGCGTGACCTTGACCTACACAATGTAAAACAATAGGCGTGTCATTTTTAAATTATAATGCTGCCAGATCGCTGAACTATTTGAACAAAAACTGGTAATACATATATTATATCTTGTGGAATTTCATAGTAATGAGATTTAAAATAAAACAAATTTTAAGTTCGTTTAACTTTTATTTTATAGACTGGACCCGGGACCGGTAACGGTCATCTTCAAACTGGTACAGGAAAATAATTTTTAAGAGATTCTTGCGTGTTAGGAATATAAAACAGATATGTATAATATGTATCAGAAAAAAAATTCCACCAATGAACTTCTTATAAAACTTATATAAATTAAAACTTTTTTATCTGCCATAGTTTACCCAATAATAATGGGATTGTTGCAAAGAAAATAATTATTTTCGAAAATTAGTTTTGAGGTTGAATTTTATTTTGCGGCGGGAATTTGAAAAATAAGTATAATATACTTATTTTTCAAATTCCCGCCGCAAAATAATTATGACAAATTTAAAAAGCTTTAAAACCATGTATTCACATTGCTTACCTAAATCCTTCATGCCAAATAAGTGATGGTATATAGACATTTGTATATGTTGTAACCAAGATAATATAATTAAAAGTGAATACACGTTATAATATTGTATAATAGTATGTATTTAGAATTTAAAAAAAAATACGGAAAATAAATAAAAAATAATAGGTATGTAAATTTATAAGATTATTACTATAAATTTTGTTTGCAGATTCTGCCTAAAAACAGTTAAAATCCATGATTAATTTAATCACGCCGAGATCAGATTGCACCGGATTGATAAGTTTTGCCTGCGAACCTTCTGCTTCTGCGTCATTTTGAAGGATTAAATGCTCTGCGTTCACCTGTAGCATTTCACAGTCATTTTGTTGGCTTTTTGTTGGTTTAGTAATGGAAGTGCGTGGCTTGGTACTTTTCTTACTTTTTCGAAGTCGGCTCGATTGCATAGCTTCAACTATATATTGAGGTTCTTTGATTGGCATACTTCTCATCAGACGGGAATCAAGGAGTTCAGGTAGTAGACACTCCATATAAAATCGTATCAACTTACTTTCCATATATAGTTTCCAAAATGCATCGTCCTTTCTGATGTATTCAACTTTTATTGAATTTTCTTTTCCGGTCCAAAGGCCGAACAAACACATTTCTTTGCCTGTGATACGGAGTTGACCTTGTATTTGGTAATACCACGAGTGTTGTGGCCTTTCACTGATTTCCAAAAAGTCACCTTTCTCTTACGTACAGCTTCGTCTAATCCCATTTTAAATGCCGTTATTGGACATTTTACTTCCACAACCATATCCTCAGTAATGCCGTCCGGTGAAGCGCCGAAAAAAGGGTACTCCAAATCAATGTACAGTCCACAAGGATTAATAACCACATTTTCTTGAACAGACAGCTGTTGAAGAGCCACCCTTTCATTGGCAATTCCATGCCGAATAGAAGGTACATTTAATAAGCATTTTGGGCTTAACAAGTTTTTCACCAGAGGCCCGCAGCTAATATCTTCCCTTCTTTTGATTACGGTTCCAAATATGGATGCCGTCAACATATTCCGCCTCAGCTGCAACCATTCGCCGGAATCTCTCTGCAAAATTGTTTCTTTTTGAATTTTGTCGCGATTTACAATGTTTTCGCTTAAATTCAGAAGAAATTCATCTTTGCTCTTTTGAAAACTTTCCGGTAGCATATCTGGTTGCCTGACATTGACACCATGAATTTCATCATTTTTCGAAGTTTGTTTAAGAACACGATTCTTTTTTCTCATGTACCGTTGTCTATTTAACGCTCTCCTTTGACGTTTGGCTTCAAGCCTTTTTGCGTGTGTAGTAGGGAGATGAAAAAAAGATTTTTGTAAATGACACAATGGGGCTCTTGTGTTAAAAGACACCACGGCACCATGGCATCGTGCTTCATAGGACTGCCTCATTGAAAAATTTATTCTCTTTCCACCTATGAATTTCGCGATTATTCCGTTAAATCTTTCAACGACATTACTGTCAACATCGTGTATGAGACTACGTGCATGTGCACCAACGGCAGATGTTATCAAAATAATTCTGAGCCACAGGGGGCTTCCTTTTAGCATCTTCAATAAGTCAGAGTCACCCGTCTTTTCCGCAGAGCAAAAATAATCTCTACACTTGTTATGATTTCCGAAAACGTGATACGGAGAATTTAAAATGTCCTTATGCAAATTTTCGATTTTTTTTGACAAGGGACTATCAGAATTTTTATTGTATTTAATCAAACAGGTAACAGCCTTTCGGAGAGACATAATATGACCAATGGTTAATAGTTTTCTCAAATTTTTGGGATATTTTGAATCAGTTATAAGAGAACGTAGTTTTGTACAAAAGTTTCTTAAAACATGATTCCTACATTCGATCTTTTCTACTGTATTGTCTAAGTAGGGTCGGGCTTGCAGGATTTTAGAATACGTACTGGAGTCACCATCGGATACCAATCGAGCATAAATTAAATTGTATTCCTTAACCGACTCTTTAAAACCCTCGAGAAGAATGTCTGACTCCATGCCACTTGAAGAGCCTGTGTAATTTTTAAAACATACATGTTCTTTAGGTAAAGTGGCCTTTTTTCTGCCCAAGCGCAAATACAACAATATTTGTTGCGAACAGACATAAACAATACCTTTCCGAATTTCTTTCCTATAATTGCCGCCGCTCCTGACAAAGAGGAATAATTTGTTCTGTACGATCTCTTTCCCCAGCATCCATCTGTAATCACGTCAATCATGGCAGTTCCATGTTTGTTGACTCTGCCTTCTTTTAATGCCGCATCTCTTTCTTCGGCAGCTGCCAACGCCATACAGTCAACAGAAGTTTCCTGCCAATTCTGAGATACTTCTGAATGTATTTTCGTATACAGCTTTGAAGACATTGTTGGTACGTCAACTGCTGCTAAAAACTCCTCTAACTGGTACTGTCCCCCGCCAATTGCCATAATTCCAGACACCGCACTCCTGTTAATATCCAAAGATGCACAATCATCGTCAGTCGAAAGGATCTTTTGAAAATTGCAAAAATTGCATTTAATTGTGAATTTAGACATGAGGCCGGTCCTTTTTTCGTTAACTATTTCTAAGTTACTTAGATTACATCCAAATTTTTCGCAATGTTGACTATATATTTTGAGTTTTTTTATAAACATATCTACATTAATCAATCTACGGCCTTCAATCAGCACCTCAGTCTTTAACGTTTGACAAACTTCCACCTGAAAGAAAAAAAAATCCAGTGTGAAATGATGATAAAACGTTTTGTACCTCTTCAATATTTTAATTAATAGTATACTGTAAATATAAGTGAAAATAAAACAATTGGAAACATCTTTGTTTCTCAATAATTTGTTTCTACATACCTCATATGGAATTGAGCAGGGATCAACGTCAATATCATGAGTGCTAAGATCGGAAGTTGGTGAATTCCGGGCGTTCATTTCTGGAACAATCTCTTGATTATCCTGAAAGAAGATACTTTCTTGTTAGCTTTGTAAATAGAAGTGAAAATAAAAAAATTGGATACATCTATGTTTCTAAATAATTTGTTTCTACATACCTCATATGGAATTGAGCAGGGATCAACGTCAATATCATGAGTGCTAAGATCGAAAGTTGGTGAATTCCAGGCGTTCATTTCTGGAACAATCTCTTGATTATCCTGAAAGAAGATACTTTCTTGTTAGCTTTGTAAGTAAGTAAATACGGTAATTAAAGTAAATGTATTGATAATGTGTTAGAAAAACCGAACATCAAACTCCATTAAAAAATTCGGCTGCCTTCTTGAATTTCTGACGAAACTAACAAAGAGCCACCTGCAAGGTAAACTCGCGGTAGTTGATTCCTAGTATTGGGTTAGTCTTATTTTCATTGTGTTAACAAATTAACATTATGTATAATTAAATGAAGACAATATTAGCATCGAAAATATGGAGACAGAAAAAGATATTGGTTCCACTGGGACAGCCAATAATATGTGCGTTAAGAAAATGAAGATAATGTTGGTAGTTCTTAGTCGAAGTATCATACAGTTAAAAGTGACCGAATTGCAAATGGGTTCCATAGCTCAGTTGTAGAGCTCTTGTCATGTCAACAAAAGGGTCCTGAGTTCGTGTCTCAGTGGAACCAATATCTTTTTCTGATTTTTCTGTCTCCAGATTTTCGATTGAGTTTCACTAGTATTGTCTTCATTTAATTAAATATTATAATTTGAGATTTTACTCATAAAGTTAAAAATAAAAATTAACATAAAGTGTTCTTACTTCAAGGTTTGGGTTGAAAACGGCATTCAAGCCAGTGCCGCAAGAACTAGAGCCAGCAAATAGAGAACAGGAGCGAATAATTTCAGGTTCATTATTCTCTGGTATATGCTGAAAAATAATATCGGTTTTTTGCAGTGTTTTTTATGACGCTCATTTAATCTCATAAATGTAATATTATTTAATCTTTAAAACATGCGGAAAAATTACCAAGTTGAGTGAAGATATAGAGTTTAACAAAAATGGCGTATTTTCTTTATTAGATGCGATATTGTCTTGATGATGCCCCACGAAATTTTGCCTGTAATCAAAAACACACATATACATAATAATAATAATTGGACAATTTGTAGAGCGCCGTTTTTGTGAAAAAATCACCTCAAGGGCGATTATATATATATATATAAATACAGGCTATGGCTGGCAGGCCCATGCTTACAGATGTAACAGGACGTGCCCGACAGACTTTCACCCGACAGACTTTACTGTGTATTTACTTGCCACGGCAGAATAATAATAAAATCATTTATGTAGGTGCCGCTCTAACTTGCAGATTACCTGCTATGTCTATTCTATAGTGTGCGGTCTACCTGCCTATGTTTGAAGATATGGGTCTAGACAAACAGGATTATATTTTATTACCAAAACGTAATAGTCATTTGAATAATAACTATTACGGTAAACTGCTGTAAGTTAAAGGTAGACCGAACACTAAAGCGGCACCATTTATTTGACATATTTTTAGATAATTACCTACACATCTTACTTTTTTTATTACTTAATTCTATTGACAAAGGGGTAATTACTCAGCTACATTTTCCAGATTTCTCCTGAAATACAGGTGGCTTTTAGCAATGCCTCTAATATAATAGGTTTTATACGATAATTAAAATGAAAAAAAAATTAAAGCGTATAAAATTAAAATTCAAAATAAATAATATAATATTTATTACTAACCTTCTCAATTCCAACAGTAGTTTGCCTCGTTGTCGTAATCTTCTTTTGGATATTCCTTTTATCCTGTTATTTCCCATATTTTACTGAAATATACGTTCATATTAGCTATGAGATTTATCTTGACTTGTGAATTTGAAAATCATTTTAACTAAGTGGATACAGTAACTTAGGGAGGTAATTATGCAACTCTATCTACAATAAATAATCTCAAGATCTACTTGATTGTACAATTTAAAAATACGAAGAACTGTTTCAAAATTCGAATGAATGTAACAAATCTTTGCATGGAAACAAAATGTCTACGTAGAATTTTTTTGTAGGCAAAAAATTTATAGGATTTAAAAAATTTTTACAAACGGTCACCTTGTATATTATCTTATACTACCACAGAACCGTGAAAAATCACGGAATAGGCTGAATTCCTGATAAATCAGTTCTTATTTAGAAATTTAAAGAAAAATTGCTTTCTATTAAATTTTTTATATAATAGGTAATTATAATCATTTCCTATTTCGAAAACGACACCTTAATTGAAAAAAAAAATTGAGTTTATTGAACCAGATTTCAAGAATGATGCACCAACTATCGAAATATTGAGTATGCTTATAAAAAAATTAAATATCCCATCTTTAATATCATATCAAATAAAATGTATTAACTTACGCTGGGGTTTGAAAACGCGACCTCTGGATTCGTAGTTATTAATCGCTCGTCCACAGAGGTCAGGTAAACTTCCAAATTAAAATCCAAAATGGTGACCTTAAAGTTTTATTCCTCCAAACCGAGAAAAATGACACTTCTCGGAGTATGCTTTCGTAAATATACGACTGAACTGAACTGAAAATGTAAAAAAAAATAAACTGATGAAAATATTCCACTTCCAAAAAATGCTGTGGTCTATAGCTACATAAAATTATTAATAATTTGTAAAACAATATGTATACATACATTATTTATGATGACCTAATTCTATCTTCGTTATTAGTTTTTGGGGTGTTATGCCGTGTTGCGCTACCTCCTTCTTTAGCCGACGTTTCGGACAGCGTTGCAGTGTCCATCATCGGGGCAGATACGGCCGATCCGACAGATGCCGGATGCCCTAATGATGGACACTGCAACGCTGTCCGAAACGTCGGCTAAAGAAGGAGGTAGCGCAACACGTCATAACACCCCAAAAACTAGTAACGAAAATGCTTTTGGCCGTGAAAATCTAAAAACGTGTCTACCTAATTCTACATTATGTTTGAGTAACAAAGTTCTACTACTATAATTATTTTTACTAGCGACACTATATTGCAAAGAAACTTATGATTTGAAAAAATAGGTCTAGGTACAAAATAAACTTTAAAACAATTGTAAAAAAAAACATTATTGTCCATACGTTTTTAGATTTTCACGGCCAAAAACATTTTTGTTGTTTGTTTTTGGGGTGTTATACCACGTTGCGCTACCCCTTCTTTAGCCGACGTTTCGGATAGCGTTGCAGTGTCCACCATCAGGGCAGATCGGATCTTCCGGATCTGCCCTGATGGTGGACACTGCAACGCTGTCCTAAACGTTGGCTAAAGAAGGAGGTAGCGCAACACGGCATAACACCCCAAAAACAAAAATTATTGTCCATATTTTTCTGAAACTTCACCACTGTGTGTATTTTAAATTCAAATAAGTACTAAAAAAATAATATTATTTTAAATTGTGAAAACACACAAGAAATATTTTACTTACTTGTAGAAGGAGTAAAATTTAAATTAAACGAAATATTTCACTAATAGATTTTAAAAGTATTCGATTGATTAAATAAAAAAATACGTAAAAAAATCACTGTAGAGACCGGCCGGAAGGAATACGTCCTTGCTTGCCGAAACCCTTTCGGCAACTGAATAACAATGGCTTAAGTGCTTCTCTTCCTGCATAGAAACATAATGGCGGGCAACGGCATTTTGAAGTAACTACGGTTGGGTATCTCTTGTCAGGCCCGAAATTTGATTTTTCCAAGTGGTGGATTTTAATTAATTCTGATGAACATATGAATAAAATCTAAGATGTATTCAGATTAAACACCAGGGAATACATGAATTCATCGCATAGAAAAATAAAATTGATCATAACGCAAAAGTTGTAGTTGTACAACGTATTACAATTTTTTAAAGGCGTTGTACGTTAAAAAAAACTGATGATGACATACTGTTTTTATTAATCTAAAATATAAATAACTCGCTTCCCTTGTGCGACATCATTTTTGTTTTTTTAATTTAATTACGATTTCGCCAAAATAAATTAAAATGTGAGCCTCGGGCAAAACCTCGATGACCGAGGTTGTGTCTCGCCTTAAAGGTAGAATTCTATTCAGGAAGCGAGCATTATCCCCACTCCCCAGCACCACCAAACCAAACAAGTAAATTAAAAAAAAAATGCCAAATTTTATTATGTTGTCAAGTTAGCCTTTGTATGATAACCAATCATTATGTACCCATGATACACCGTTGGCAAATCGCGACCGAATTAAAAGGATTCTGAAAGCGTCGTAATATAAACGTATTTCATACAGGAATATACGGAGGTCGTCAAATGTTCGTAATGAACGGACGCCCTAAATATGGAATGAAGTGTGATATACGTACGATATACGCGGTTACCAATACGACGGCAATATGAAAGGAAGTCCAAAAGACTCTAAAGTATACGTAACTACCAAAAATTTGAATACTCTTAAAACACAATTTCTGGATAATTCTTTTACTATCACTCTTTTCTTAAGCTAAAAACATGTGAACATTCACAGCAATTTTATTTAAAAACCTACCGTAAGCAGTGGTTGCCAAAAGGATGCGAAGTGAAAGGTTGCCAAATCTGTTGCGGGATGTATATATATATATATTTATCTCCTCTCGTAAAACGTTGATCTTGCGCGACGGTACACCAGTTTTAAGTTGATCCGTTCGGACGTGTTGATCCATCCGGATATGCTGATCCATTACACAAGCTGGCATACACATCCTGATCCATGTGGATCAATTTATACCATCAAGATTTCGCTGTAAGCCACGCCCATTGTTCGGTGTCTTATACATTTTACACGTTTTTTTTTGTTGATCCATATAAATGCCAAGTTTTGACCGCCAACAAAGGTGCCCGTCTGTCGTACTTTTTAGCTTCTTTTAGTAGGTACCTGTACGTTCTTATTTCAATTCGTTCTATTTCATTTCTTTTTTAATGTATTTTGGTTTAAGATTTAATTTTTATTTTGATTTTGTTTTTGATTTTGATTTGGATTTCGATTTTGATTTTGGATAGAGATTTTAATTTTGATTTTGGTTTGAGATTTTAATTTTGATTTTGATTTTAATTTTTATTTGCATTCTTTTTTGATTTTTATTTTGATTTTTACTTTCATTTTGATTTTGATATTGCTTTTGGTTTGAGATTTTGATTTTGATTTTGGTTTTGATTTGAGATTTTAATTATGATTTTGACATTGATTTTGATTTTGGTTTTGGTTTGAGATTTTGAATTTGATTTTTGATTTTGTTTTTATTTTGATTTTTGATTTCGATTTCGATTTCGATTTTGATTTCGATTTCGATTTCGATTTCGATTTCGATTTCGATTTCGATTTCGATTTCGATTTCGATTTCGATTTCAATTTCGATTTTGATTTTGATTTTGATTTTGAATTTGATTTTGACTTTTGATTTTGTTTTCGTTTCCGCTTCTAAGACCCGCACAAACCTCACCCCATGAACCTGGGCACCCCGGTTAAGTCACCAAACATAGCGAACCACTTAAGGTATACCTTAATTTTGGGAGGCGGGTATGATTACCACCGCCCCGGGAACCATTTTTGGGTAATCAACACCTCTGTCATATGTCACTTTGCAGTGACATTCGTGACTTAGCAGGAGTGCCCGGTTCAAGGAGTGAGATTTGTCTAGGTCCGTGCGGCGAACGCGTTCGCTCACCTACTGCGTGGCAAGCCGGATTGGGAGAGACTGATTTTTTGTGACTTAGCAGGGCTGCTCGGGTTCAAGGGATGAGATTTGTCTAGGTCTTTGCGGTGAACGGGTTTGCCCACCTACTGCATTACGGACCGGATTGGGAGAGACTGGTTGAGGGAGACCTTATTTTTTTTACATTAGCTCCACACAGGAAGCTCTGAAGAAAATAAATCCCGTCAAGGCCTATGTCTTCTTTGGGGATGCAATGCATTATCGGGGAATACGTATGATTCCTCGATAATGCATTGCATTACGATCTCTACAAATTCGGAAGTCGCAAGAACAAATTGCATTACGATCAATACGAATTCGGAAGTCGCAAGAACAAATTGTTGCGTGCGAAAGTAAATATTATTTTGATTTAAATGTATAATTCAACGATATCTAAGGGGCATTGCGACCTTGACTACGAATTCGGGAGTCGCAAGTTCGAATTGTGGCGTGCAGAGGTAATTTTTATTTGATACGTTTGTATAATACAACAATAATGCAGTGCAGTGCGATCTTGACTACGAATTCGGATGTCGCAAGTTTAAATGGCATGCGCCAGTTAATTTTATTTTGATAAATACATATAATTCCTCGATAATGCACTGCCTCACTATCTTGGCTACGAATTCGGAAGTCGCCAGTTCGAATTGTGGCGTGCGGAGGTAATTTTTATTTGAAAAGTTTGTATAATACAACAATAATGCAGTGCAGTGCGATCTTGACTACGAATTCGGATGTCGCAAGTTCGGATATTGATTTTGATTTTGGTTTTGGTTTGAGATTTTAATTTTGATTTGGTCTTTGACTTTGATTTTGGTGTTGGTTTGAGATTTTGATTTTGATTTTGAATTTGATTTTGACTTTTGATTTCGATTTCGATTTCGATTTCGATTTAGATTTAGATTTAGATTTTGACTTTTGATTTTGATTATAAAAGTGCAATATAAAATAACTCAATGTCTATTTTTAAATTATTGTGGCATTGTAAATGAGGTTTTTTCGTAACTCAAATTCTCAATAGAAATCAACACAAACAGGCAATTCCGAAAGCGTTGTTAAAATCAATGAAATAGACGTAAGCTTCTATATTCATTTTAATTTTAAAATACTTACGTAATACAATGTTATTTTAACTAATTAATTATTTTGACAAATGCCTATTTATTTGATTGAAAATTAGTTACTGTTGTTGAATAATAATATTAATTATAAGACATTATAATATCTATGTATTTACAAATGACAGCAATTGGGATCAGTTTTTATTTTTATCGTTTTATTGTTCATTTTTCATATTATAATATCAAAATATATTATAATATGAAAAAAGTTTAACATTTTACTAACATTACTTTGCGAAACTAACATCAAAGATCATTTACTAACTGACCATAAACATATAACAAAAATACAATAAAATAAGGTATAAAGGTTGGTTTTATTTTTTATTTTTTATTGTAACTGCAAAATTTCATCGACGGAGGAATTAATGTTTGGGTTAGTCTCATTTTGAGCCTTTATTGACTGGCCTACAAGGCAGGGGCCGCCTCTGGTTACCGGCTATTTTAAAATTATGTTTTCATAGCTTTTAAGGCGATCCACTAGTACAGGAAAAAATCGAAATTTGAATTCACGCCCTTTTATGGGAGGAGTTTAAAAATACTTGAGAAAAAGCTTTTGGAAAGGTTGGAAAAGATATTTGAGAATTTTTTTTACATGTTGTTTCGTAAAGGCCTATAAAAAACATTAATTCCTTTTTTATGCATTGTTTATTGTAATAAAACGGAATTTTTAAATTGATTTCACGAAAACAAGCAGCGCGGACCCTAACACGTTGTTTCTCCGCTATATAAGAAACTGAATTTGCCACATTATGCAATAAAACCATATCCGAAAAAGTGTTTATAAGTAGGAGAGTTTGCACTAAAAAATGTTTTTTATAGACCTAATACTTTATTTTTTCTAAGCTTATTAAAAGACATTAAAAAAATGACCGATATTTTTAAGGGCCAAGGTATGTTCTACACGAAGTATTTAATTGAAGCATTTATAATACGTCTAAGCGGTCAAATTTTCAAAACAAAAACATACGATTTTGTATGATTTTGCATTATTTAGTATGGCTTCATCTTAATGACCTGAATTATGAGTTGGTTTCTTTCTGAGTTTGCATGGAACCAATCTAACACTATTTAAAGAGGAAAGATTTGATTGTTTGTTTGTTTGCATTGAATAGGCTCCGAAACTACTGAACCGATTTGAAAAATTCTTTCATTGGTAGGACGCTACACTATTCCCGGTTGACATAGGCTATATGATATTTTCAAAAAAAAATTAGGGATCGTTACTAAAACTCCAATAATGTAGCCCAAGGTGTAAAAAAAATACCTAAAATATTCTTTACATCGCGTGCGCTGCGAAAACTATTAACAATAGAATAAAATAATGTAGTACGACTTTGTAGAAAACATCATTATTTACAAAAAGTTTCGCGACAGCATATGTCTAACTATTATAGTTATGCCACAAAAAGTGTTTATTTATTTTAAAAATTTAATTAAAATGACGCCGCGTCAAATGGCTCTTTATTTGTATCTTGGTTTTAATCCTTATCAAAATAAATTACTTCATATTCAAGACTGCTTCAATACCTTAATATAACTTTTTGAATTATTCAATTCGGACATTTTATTCTAAAGTTACCACGAGTTTAAAAATAGCCCCGTTTGGGGAAAGGGTTGAGAAAGTCTGATTGGAGAATTCATAATCCATCCGGTCCGCCACGCAGTTGGTGGGTAAACGCATTCTCCGCCAAGACTTAGACAAATCTCAACTTCTAAACCCAGGCACCCCTGCTAAGTCACCAAACGTTGTGAACCACTTGGAGTAACCTACGGCAAGGATGTTGGTTATCCGATAAATAGTTCCCGGGGCGGAGTTACACATATCCGCCTCCAAATTGATATTCCTTTGTTGGGAGACGGGTCGAGGGACTAATATAGGTATTTTATGAATGTACCGCACAATAGTCCCAGATGCTCTCTTCTATCTGGAGCTAATGAAACTAAAGACGGGTTGTTTCAAAAAAATTTACGGATTCATCAAATATTTGAAATTATTTTTTTACGACCTGTGTAAGTTCTATTCAAATTCTGTATTATTTCAGATTGATAGAGCAACTGGCCTATAATGATATAATGACGGAACTTGAATAGAACGTGAAAATTATCTTAAAATATTTGATTATATTACAAAATTACAATTTGAGGTTTTACTCATAGTTAAAAATAAATATTCCTCCTAGACTTGCAGAAAAGTCAATAGACGTCGCATATTAAATAAAAATTGATAACTTTATCCAAGACACTATCTAGATTATATTTAGTTCTGGTTGAATTTTGCAATCTTTCATACAGATAGCAGCCAATAAAATTTGCGTTACGAAAATGAAGATAATGTTGGTAGTTTCTAGTCGAAGTATGAAACGGTTAAAAATGACAGAATCGGATGGGGACTAATTAATTAGCTTAGCGCAATGGTTAGAGCTGCTGCCCGGAAAGCCGAAGGTCCTGGCTTGGAGTCCCTGATGTGACCGTACCTCTTTCTGATTTTTCTGTTTCAGATTTTGGATTGAGTTTCGCTAATATTGTCTTCATTTATTTAAATTTTACAATTTGAAGTTTAACTCATTGTTCTAAATAAAAATAAATATTCATCCTAGACTTGCAGAAAATTTAATGGCCGTCCTTAACCAGTCTCTCGATCTCGATCCGGCCCGCCACGCAGCAGGTGGGCAGAGGCATCCATCGCCAAGGCCTGGACAAATCTTACCCGAGGAATCGGGCACGCCCGCTAAGTCACCGAACAGAGAGAACCACTTGGGGTGACCTATGGCAGAGGTGTTGGTTATCCAATAAATGGTTCTCGGGGCGACGATACACTTATCCACCTCCCATGTTATTCCCAGTTGAGAGGCGAGTTGAGGGAGTTCTAGGTTAGGACTCTTTCAATTAGTCTCTCCCAACCTGGCCCGCCACGCAGTAGGTGGGCAATCGCATTCGTCGCAAAGACCTGGACAAACCTCTCCCCTTAAAACCGGGAATCCCTGTTAAGTCACTAAACGTAGTGAGTTTCTTGCGGTGACCTATGGCGGAGGTGTTGGTTATCCAATAAATGGTTCCCGGGGCGATGGAACAAATCGGACTCTCTCAACCTCCCAAATTGGGTTGAGAGAGTCCAATAGAAGAGTTCTAGGTTAGGTCTCCTTCAATCAGTCTCTCCCGTTCTGGCCTGCCATGAAGTAAGTGGGCAAACACATTCTCCTCAAAGACCTAGACAAACCTCACCCCTTGAACCTGGGCACCCCTGCTAAGTCACTGAAAGTAGTGAACCGCTTGGTATGACCTATGGCAAAGGTTTGGTTAATCAATAAATGGTTCCCGGGGCGGTGGTGTGCGTAATCCTCTTCCCAATATACCTATAATATTAATGATAAGTTTTTAGATTTTCACGGCCAAAAGCATTTTCGTTGTTTGTTTTTTAGGTGTTATGCCGTGTTGCGCTACCTCCTTTTTTATCCGACGTTTTGGACAGCGTTGCAGTGTCCATCATCAGGGCAGATCCGGCAGATTGTCGCAGACATCGTCGGATCTGCTGGATCCGCCCTGACGATGAACACTGCAACGCTGTCCGAAACGTCTGCTAAAGAAGGAGGTAGCCAACACAAAACAAAAAACGAAAATATAATATTAATGTATGTAGGTTTGAATTGCCGCCAAAAATATTTTAAAACATACATCATGTAACATGCATATCTTCAATGGATTACAAATGTCAAATATTTCAAAACGTTTCACAGCAATGTATTTTCTTTACTTTTACGTAAAAATTAAACCAACTCGTTCGGTATCATTTTTTACGGAGTGCCTTGAAAATAGTTTCCATAGTGTGGATTATCATTGTGGGTGGTAGAGCCCGTTCACACTTCTGGCTAGGCATGAGTGCAGGTGTTCAAAACAAACTGGGTGTTTAAAAATGTTTGGAAGAAAATAATTATCGATTTTTTCTTTTTTAATTATTTTATTTATATAGATGTTTTTATTATTTGGAATGGCTAAAAGCTTATCAACTTTGAACTTCAATGAAGAATGCCCGAAGTAAAAACCATTGAAATCCCGCTTTTTTAAATATTTAAAAACATCTAATCGCATATCCCATTACTAAAAATTGCGTTTTAACTGAGAAAAATGAAATTATGTGTGGTATATTTTTGTTTATCAGTTGTTTAAAAATTAAAGCACGTTTTAATAAGAAAGGACATTTTTTTCGAAAAGTAGTTCTTTAGAGTAGGTATTTATTATGTTATTTTTTTGGGCAAAAAAATGTGTTACCTTTACATAGTATAAAATGAAGTCGCTTCCGCTGTCTGTGCGCTTAGATCTTTTAAACTAAGCAACAAATTTTCATGCGGTTTTCACCAATAGATAGAGTGATTCATGAGGAAGGTTTTAGAGTATATACTTTGTCAAGGTTTTGTGTTAATTGGCTGAAATAGGGCTGGCAAGCAGGCAGCGGGCATCGGGCAGTCGGCAGCAAGCGGGCGGTGTCGATTTGATTTAACAGATGGCGTTGGTTATAAAGGTTGGGTACTGGCGTGGCGTTGTGATGGCGTTATGTTTCGTTAGTCACAGCAACATGTGGCCTGGTCTGCTAGTTTTTAACTAAAAGTATACTATCTCGGGAATGACTAGCTTAATTAAAAAAAAAAAAATTATATCATTGTTTTTACCTTACTTAAGAAAATATTTTAGAAATCATAATTAATACTTTCTTACGACGGCGACGGCCAAGGAGCCGCCGATATTAAAAAGATTTCACAATCTACTCTTTCATAGATGGCGCACGTTTAATTATTTTAGGGAACACGCTTTTTACAAGTAGTGCCTTATTAAGATGAATGAATTGTTAGCGCCCATTCATGCGTAATATGAATATGAATAAATAGTTTTTTTGGTTTAAATAAATCTTTCAAAAATGGCAAACAAATACCATATTGTATCGGTAATTCAATCCATTATTGTATTTGTACGCCTTTCTTGAAAGATTTATTCAAACCAAAAAAACTATTTATTCATATTCATATTGCAACTGTACGGGCGCAAACAATTAATTCATCTTAATATTTTAAAGCACAACTTAAAAAAAAAAGTTTTACGCTAAAATAATTAAACTCGCGCCATCTACATATAATATAGAGGCGTTCTTTTAAGGTGAAGTTATACGTGAAATCCTATTTAGATTAATCTTTATGACGAATTGGCTTACAGTATCAACATCAAAAAATATGCTACGGATAAATTGAAGCTTTTACTAGGTTTTTTATGTAATGGAATTAGAATAAAATTATTATTTACATAACAAAAACAAAATAAGCGTAAACCACTAAAAAAATGTTTTTTCATGACTTAACTATGAAGTAATACAAGAAACATTTTTATATAAATACTGGTTACGCCAATACATATACCCACACATACACACACCTACATAGCACACATACATACTGTTACTGCTTGGGATTGGTATTAATATTGTTGCAAATCCTGTCCTACCTTGTTCCCAAAATCCGCACCTATAACTACCTTTACCACGTCAGTCTGCAATCAACAGCCCGCGCCGCAACATACCTATAGCCACCGTGCTCCCGCTACCTGCAACATTGACGTAATTCCGCCGTGTCCGCCGTGTAAACGAAACGCACGCTTATTGCTGTTTTCAGTGCCAATTGGACGGGGAGAAAGAAGACAAAATTGCCAGCATACAAGTTCTTTATCCTGTTTCGGTGAGTCCTTTCCTTTATATGCAGCATATGTTTTTTCCTCATTCCAAGCAGTAAACAGTAACACAAAATTCAAGGTCCTTCGTCAGTCAATCTTCGCACATATCAAATCCACTCTACACACACACTATCTCATTCATCTTGATCCAAACGAGCCGGACATTTTTGAACCATAATATTAGTAGATAATAATCCAGCAGAGTGTGAATACGTTTTTACAATACCGCATATAAATAATTACCCGCATTCCCGCAGTTTGATATACCTACATGAGTAATTTGTTTCTTTATACCTATCGTATTATGGTTGGAAATAACATATTTACCGGCTGTTAGAATAAATAGATACAAGACACTGCTTTGATATTTATTTCTGATAACTCATGTAATTGTATCTTGCTAATCAAATCGCATTACCTACCTTATAAATAATACGATTATTTCTTAATGTTCGTATTGTTTATATTATTGGATTACATTACAAATAGAATAATACGATCGTAATATTTATAATTTGTTAATGATAATAAACGCAAAATAAAATAGTGCACGGCGCATCTGTTAACCTTTCACAGCTCACCAGTCAATTTAACCCCGTGCGGTTATCACTGTGAAGTAATTAAATATTTATTAAATATTAATTAATTAATTCCGCATAAATAATACAGACACATTATTTTAACCGCAGTTTTAGTTGTTTATCGTCTCATATTTTGTAAAATATAACCGGAATAAATAAAATGGCTACAAGCGCGTCATCCGGGTCGTCTCGGGACGAAAGACGTCTCAAACGTTTAAATGCTAAACTATCAGCTAGCTTTGCAAGCTTACAGTCGGTGTATGACAAGATAAGGAAAGCTTCGGAAAGCATTAGCAATCGCCAATCTTTTTTGTCAGGCGCAACTACTGTTGAAAAAATTCGTTCTGAATTTATAACAATTTTAGATGAAAAGGTGGATTGCGAACTGGAATTGAATCCGGAAGCAATTGCTGAATACTCTCAATTAAATGCATTTGAAGAACTCTTCGGGGTTATTAAATATACCGAAGCAAATATGCTGTCCAATCCAGTTGCGAAACCTCGCCGTCAAATTAAGTTACCGCCTTTGGAAATAGCGTGCTTCGACGGAAAATTAGATAATTGGCCTCTTTTCTATGAAACATATAATTCGGTTATACATTTGAATGATTCTCTGGATAATGCTGAAAAGATGCAGTATCTGATGTCTAAATTAACCGGAAAAGCATTAAATATTTGCAAAACTATTACGCCTACTGGTACAAATTATCAAGTTATTTGGGACGCATTGTGTACTAAGTATAATGATCAACGCGTTCTTGCTGAATCATACTTTGACCGATTGCTGAAATTGCCTCCAGTTAACTCGGCCACGCCCGCTTCTTTAGAGAATTTCGCAGATGCATACTCCGCTAACATCGCCGCGCTGAAGCAATTAAAAATAAAAGACCTCGCAGAATTCATATTGCTACAACTGGGTCTTAAACGGCTTGACATAGAGACTGTAAAGGCTTTCGAATCTTCTATTAAAAATAATGAAAATTTACCTTCCAGCGCGGAACTAATCGACTTTGTAAGACAACAGCAACGAATTCTCAACCGCGCGCAATTCACGCAACCGACCTCGAGCCGCGTTGGCTCAAACATTAATTATACCGCTAAACCGCAAAAAACTAATTCCGCAAAGGCATTTATTAATGTCGAAAAAACCGATAATCACTCCATCGAAATTTGTTTTTGTTGTCAAAAGGGATCGCACCCTTTATACCAATGTTCTAAATTCACAAGTCTAGAACCACGCGATCGATTTAACTTTATTAAGTCATCGAATATTCGAGTTTGTGTGAACTGCCTTAGTACTAGGCACATCACAAAAGCTTGTAAATCAAAGAGTACATGCAAAACATGCGCGCTCAACCATCATAGTTTATTGCATTTCAAACAAACTGATGGGCGAAAGTCACAAACAGACCCAATACCATCTCCCGCGTTACAAGCAGATGCCGATAATGATAACTTAAATTCTTTGAATCCGGTTTCGCTATGTGTAACAAATTCATGCCCTAGTGCAAATACTACTGCACTCTTAGGAACGGCTGTTTGCACTACCAGAGACGCTAAGGGCCAGGTACAGACGTTACGGGCTCTAATAGATAGCGGCTCCCAAAGGGACATAATTACGCGCAAATGCTGTTCACGCTTGAATCTTACGGTGCGGTCATCTCCAAGTACTTACGTCACGGGAATAGGTGACGTAAGAAATGTGACAAATGGCGTAACTTGCTTAAAGTTACATTCCCGCTATGACATCACTCAGTCGTATACGATTAAACCATATGTAGTAGAAACTATAACCAGTGAGTTGCCTACTGTTAACATTAACCGTTCCTCTTTGTCGTATCTTGACAATTTGCCCTTAGCAGACACAACATTCTGTACGCCCGGTGAGATTGATATTATCTTAGGATGTGACATATTTGCTCGCATTCTAAAGGCAAACAAAATATCCGGTTCTCTCGGCCAGCCATTTGCTATTGAAACCACTTTGGGATATCTCATCTTGGGTACTGCCCCAACGATGATTGAAAACCCAAGTATAAACGCCACGCAATCATTTTGTACGTTCACGCAAAATAATGATTTTTGCCTGTCGCGCTTCTTCGAATTGGAAGACATTCCAGATGAGAAGTTTTTAACGCCTGATGAACAAGAGTGTGAGGACATTTTTAAACTCACTACCTCTCGTGACACGGCAGGTCGTTATATCGTCGCGTTGCCGTTTCGAAACAGTCCCTCTGTTCTCGGTGAATCGTTACCCGCCGCCGAACGCAGGTTTCGATCTCTCGAACGCCGCTTGATATCTCAACCCGCAATAAAGTTAGAATATGACAAAATATTACGCGAATACCTACAGAAAGGGTACATTTCGCCGGTCGACAATTCTGACTTACCTCATTACGTTATACCGCATCATATTGTAGTTCGTGAAGATAAACTTACTACTAAAATTCGCATGGTGCTAGATGCGAGTATGAAATCCGATTCGGGTTATTCGCTTAATGACATCCTACATACCGGAAAGAATTTACAAGGTGATTTGTTTCGCATTATCCTCAATTTCAGATTGTTCGCAATAGCTATAACCGCTGACATAAAACAAATGTACCTACAAATCGTAGTGCAAGAAGAATGCCGTCGTTATCAGCGCATGCTGTATAGATTTAACAATAGTGACCCTTTACAATTGTTCGAATTTAATCGCGTCACTTTCGGCATGTCTTGTAGCCCATTTTTGGCTATGCGTTCACTGCGTCAACTCGCAACGCATGAAAAACCTCGTTTCCCACTCGCGGCAAACTTGGTGGAAAATGGCTCATTCTACATGGATGATTTCGTCACCAGTTGCTCATCAGTCGAGGAAGCTACCGAGTTGTCGACGGAATTAATTCAGTTATTCGCTGCCGGAGGATTCGACCTTGTAAAATTCTCTTCTAATTCTCCAAAGTTTTTATCCACGATTCCTACAGCTCGTCGTGTTAAGGAACATGTGGAATTTAATCCCGATGAAAACCTAAAAATACTAGGGCTTCATTGGATACCCGCTTCTGATCATTTTGTATTTGTCGTACACACCGACGAAAGAACGTGTACTAAACGAAATATTCTCTCGACGATTGCTCGTCTTTGGGATTTGATGGGTTTCGCCGCACCAGTTGTATTATTGGCTAAGCTGATAATTAAATCTCTATGGGAGTATAACCTGAATTGGGACGATACTCCTCCTGAAACAGTTGTCACACTTTGGCGACAGTTTAAAAAGGAATTGCCATTACTGCAATCTATTAAAATTCCTCGTTTTTTAGGAATCGAACCCCAATGTGTATTAACGCTTATCGGGTTTTCAGACGCAAGCGATCGCGCATATGGAGGTGTTATTTACTTACATGTTTACTGTCCGAATACCGATAAAACCACAATTAATTTATTATGCGCTAAATCCAAGGTCGCTCCGGCTAAGACGATTTCACTTGCGCGATTAGAACTATGTGGAGCGCTAGTACTTGCACGATTAATGCATACGGTCAGTAATACCTACACATCAAATTCAAAAGCTCATACGACTTTAGCTTTTTGCGACAGCACGGTTGCACTAGCTTGGATAAATTCACCGCCTGCAAAATGGCAGACCTTCGTTGCCAACCGTGTCTCACAAATACAAAACCATCTTGGGGCTGAATGCTTCCATTATATAAGAGGTCAAGACAATCCCGCCGACTGCTTATCGCGGGGTCTTACTCCCGCTCAGCTAATAGACCATCCGTTATGGTTTAACGGTCCCGTATTTGCCCAATTACCTAAAAGTGATTGGCCTTTACAACGTTTTGATACGAAATCGATATCTGATCCACCCGAATTAAAAACAAAAATTTTGATGTCCGTTCAAGACAATAACCGCCCCAAAACAATTGCTCCACCGTTATTGTGTGCACTAGCTTCTCGTGTTAGTTCATGGCCGAAATTAATTCGAATAGTAATTTATGTTTTTCGTTTCATTAAGAAATTACCACGAGCATTCGAATTAAGCCATATCTTAGTTGCAGAAATCGCTGTTATAAATTCTATACAGCAAGAACATTTCTCCGAAGATATAAAGGCAGTCAAAGATGGGAAGAAGGTTCGGCGAGCGATTGCAAAATTGAATCCGTTTCTTCATGACGGAATTCTAAGGGTAGGAGGCAGATTGAGTAATGCTGAAACAGAATTTGACAGTCGTCATCCCATTCTATTACCCGCTCGTGATAATGTAGTCAATTTAATAATAGACTACTATCATATTAAGAACCTACATACGGGTCCTACGTTACTGATGTCGCTGCTAAGACAAAGATTTTGGATACTTTCTTCGCGCAATTTGGTTCGGAAACGTGTGCATCAGTGCAATACGTGCTTCAAAGTCAATCCTAAACCACAATTCCCATTAATGGGAGATTTACCCGCATGCCGCGTCCGCGAAGCTAAGGCTTTTCTTCACACGGGGGTTGACTACGCTGGCCCGCTTCAAATAATCCCTTATAGACGTCGGGGGGTGCGAAGTCAAAAGGCATACATTTGCTTATTTATTTGCTTGGTGACCCGAGCAGTTCATATTGAACTCGCTTCGGATCTTTCCACCGAAGTCTTCCTCAACGCTTTCAAGCGTTTCCTTTCTCGTCGAGGTCCTGTGAGTATAATGTACTCCGACAATGGGACGAACTTTGTGGGAGCCAAATCCCATTTAAGGTCTTTATTTGCACTTATAGAGTCACCCAATTACAAAAAGGAATTCTCAGACAATCTGTTGGAGAATCGAATCGAATGGAAGATGAATCCAACGCAAGCTCCTCACTTTGGTGGGATCTGGGAAAGTAACATTAAATGCCTGAAAGGTTATTTAAATAAAATAGTAGGCACCTCTCTACTGACTTATGAAGAGATGCAAACAGTGCTTTCTCAGATTGAAGCAATTCTAAATTCACGCCCGCTATCTGTACTTAGCGTTAACGATGTTTCGGCTCCATTGCCGCTAACCCCCGCGCATTTTTTAACGCTCACTCCCTTAAAATCTTTACCCGCTGCTGATTTGTCAGACGAGCCAGTCAACTTGATACAACGCAAACATCTCGTGGATCGTCTTGTTCAGACGTTCTGGAACCGATGGCGAATTGAGTATTTAAATACTTTGCAAGCTCGCCAGAAATGGAATACAAATGCTAATTCGGTAAAGACAGGCACGGTAGTAATGATTAAGAGTGACAACATCGCGCCCCTTCAATGGCCTATTGGGGTAATAGTCAATGTCTACCCCGGGGCAGATGGGGTGATCCGGGTTGCGGAAGTTAAAACTAACTCCGGAACATACCGCAGGGCAGTCGTTAAACTCTGTCCCTTACCGTCACAATAGATTTAACGACATCTTAGAAGTTAGTTCATAATACTTTAATTTTTAAAAATCAATTAGATTAGTTTCATTGTTAAATAGGTACCAAACCCTACTAGTTTTATCTACCGCAGGTTCAGTATTATTTATTGAATCCTTTCAAGTCATATTTTTCGTTTCAATGTTTTTTATTCATTTTATTTCCTTGCTATATCAGTCATTTTGACCATTTGGTAAAGCATTTATATAACTTACATAATATTTTCGTAACTTTTACATAATTTATTACATTCTACCGCGTGTCATTATAATTTTGTTTGCGCATTGAAACGTATTGGCACTCTTTTGGTTTATGGAAGTGGATTCTTTCATCCCCTTCCAGGCGGGGGGCATGGTTACGCCAATACATATACCCACACATACACACACCTACATAGCACACATACATACTGTTACTGCTTGGGATTGGTATTAATATTGTTGCAAATCCTGTCCTACCTTGTTCCCAAAATCCGCACCTATAACTACCTTCACCACGTCAGTCTGCAATCAACAGCCCGCGCCGCAACATACCTATAGCCACCGTGCTCCCGCTACCTGCAACATTGACGTAATTCCGCCGTGTCCGCCGTGTAAACGAAACGCACGCTTATTGCTGTTTTCAGTGCCAATTGGACGGGGAGAAAGAAGACAAAATTGCCAGCATACAAGTTCTTTATCCTGTTTCGGTGAGTCCTTTCCTTTATATGCAGCATATGTTTTTTCCTCATTCCAAGCAGTAAACAGTAACACAAAATTCAAGGTCCTTCGTCAGTCAATCTTCGCACATATCAAATCCACTCTACACACTATCTCATTCAAATACTCCTTTATGGGTAAGACCATTTTTGAGGTTTTCTATGTTCTAACTTTTTTTCACTCTTATAAAATTATGGACAAAATAAATAAAAACCACTTTTTCGCTTACTTGCCGCGCGCAAATAAGACGCTCGATTGCAAATTTTGCAGGCACGAGAATCGAAATACTTCTAGCGTCTCAAAAGTCTAAAAAATCCACTTTCCGTCACATAATCGAGATGAAACTTGGTACACAGTCGATTCTTTCTGTCCCTGAAATTTTATGTTTATGTAATAAATAAAATTTGCCAATGCAGTTCGGCCCACATTTTCATTAATTAATACTAATGAGGCTACTGTGAAATAAGTTTTAACATAAAACATAATCGTAAAAATTGATTAATTTTTATTGAATTTGTTACCACACTGTAGATTTGCTAAAAATTTTTAAATAATATTCAGATATATTTTTAAATAGCGGCAACATGAATATATCAAGTTACCGACATCCGGTCTTTAATACAATGGTTTTTAGAATATTTCAACCACTCGGATACGTAAGCGTGTTAATATATATAACAATAGCCGTAAAATAAGCGCGTTTTTTCGTGTGTTCCCACAGAAGTCGTTATAACTCTGTTATTGTTCTAGTGATAACCCTAAAACAAAAAGTAGAAGATCCATATTGAATGCTTCACATTTCTATTCAAAGTTGTCCATAGAAGTACATAAAAAATACTAATTTTGTAGAAACAGTTTTCACCCCCAAATCATCTACGCGCTGTTAGACATTATTAATTTTTAAATATTCTTGTATGAAATGGTAAAAGGTAGGTGACAAAATTGTTTATTTATTCAATAGAATAAGTGTTATTTTTACATAATCAGTGATTTTAGTACCGTTTCCACATAAAAACATCGCGTGAGTCATTTTTACAATATTTTTATGTTTGCTTTCTAAATTTTAATATTTATAAATGTTAATATTTTTTTGTAATATAACAATTTGAAACCTTATTTCAAACAAAGGTTTCAAGTTTTTAGTTTTTTTCTGTTATTTGTTTATGGGGTGTTATACCGTGTTGCGCTACCTCCTTCTTTGGCCGACGTTTCGGACAGCGTTGCAGTGTCCTTCATCAGGGCAGATCCGGCAGATGTGTGACAGTTTTTAGTATTCGGCTACGTTCAGATATGTTCCATTTATTGACCCTTAATTGTGAAGCGGAAATAACACAAAGTTTTATAAATCTGGCAGTTCGTTTAAGACAAAAAACTTGCATAATCGCAAAATACCTGAGTGGTTAAAATATTGTGATACATATTAATTTTAAAAGTAAACAAACGATTTCCGACCAGAGGTGACCATAATTTCTGTTGAACATTTACAGGAAATACAGTTTTCTACTCCAAAACTTATGGGAAAACTATAATATTAATCAATGTGAATAGTGTTATAATCACCGCCAGACTTGGCAATGTCTGTAATCATGACGTCTGTTTATCGTGTATATTAATTAGTGCATGATGCACATTCGAAATCAAATATGAAGTGTAGGTAATTTTTTTTTCTTCAAACTTCGCAAATAAACTTTGTGGCTTCATTATTGCTTCAATGAGAATAAGTAATTTTGTAAACACCACTATTTTATTAATATTATCGACATGTTTCAAAAACAATGTTATCTTCGTCAGCATAAAAGATTAATAATTTTAACAATTAATCATTATCCGGTTATTATCAATTGAACTACGGTGTCCCCATACAACATATTGCGTGGCTGAAAAACTTTATAAGTAAATGAATAATACTATGAAGTACACTCCCAAACCAGATCGTGTTTTAGATTTTTTGTGAATACTAACTGCTCGTAGCCAGTAGGACTATTGCATCCCTAATTGGGATATGTTGTGAGGCTGAAGGGTGTGAAAGCTCAACTGTTTGACTACCGGTGTGACTCCAAAGTTCATCAAATTATTGTAGATTACCGGTTTCACTTTAAACCAAAGTTCACCGGATAGTAGTTTACCGGTTTGACTTAAACCAAACCAATTTTTTAATGTAGTTCAAGTACCGTACCGATCAAAGTTCATAAGAATTGAGCTGTAGCTCAAATGTGTTGCTGTAGGCAAATCGCCGGTCAGCAGCTCTGACCACTGAGCTATGGCGGCTTATGGCTTTGGCGGGTATTAGATAAGCCGCCATAGCTCAGTGGTCAGAGCTGCTGACCGGCAATCAGATGGTCACGGGTTCAATTCCCGTTGGCGGCCAGTATCTTTTCTCGGAAGATTTTTTCAATGTAGATGAGTGTTTCAGGCTGATAATTATTGATTATAATATTTGGAATCTTATTTTATATAATTACATTTTTACAGTACCCGTATTTGATTGTGTAACATTTAAAAAAAAAAATTATTATACTTTATACTTGATCGACGCTTTTATTGCACATTATTAATTATTTTATTGAGACTAAATTTGGTAAACTTCTTTTCAAGGGATTATTTCATAAAAAAATATTTTGCATTATGATAAACTAATAATTATTATCTACCTTAAAAACAAACTAAAACTACGAAACTAAAAACTACGTATCCGCTGGTTGAATTCCTTTGTACAATTCACTTATCGAATACTCATACCTCTCATACACAATGAGTATTCGATAAGTGAATTGTACAAAGGAATTCAACCACCGGATTCGTAGCTTTTAGTTTAGATTTAGTTTGTTTTTAGAGTAGATAATAATTATTAGTTTATCATAATGCAAAATATTTTTTTATGAAATAAACACTTGTGTTGTGCCTACTTATGTCTCTCATGCTCTGTTTATTATTTTATGTATTATGTACTTCTTATTATGCTATATACTTGTTATAATGCTCCTGTACAATTTAATCACATGTAAAATCCATCAAGTCGTAAACAAATAAATAAATAAAATAATATTATTATTTGTAATTAACTGTATTTCATTTACCCCGTCCCATATACATCGATTTAAAATTTCTCCCCATATTTAAAATTATTCCCCGTCCACATCGATTTTAAAAAAATGTCCTCCATATCCCAATTCATTTTGCCTCAGAATTACTAGCCTAAAGGTTGTTTAGTAATGTATTATAAAAAAAATGTAGAGAGGGAGTAAACTGGCATTCTACCAACGGTTTATCCATGGAACATGTTTTTTTATTCAAAAGTTGTGTGTTTTCGTACGCTTGAATACTATTTTATTTAAGTACATTGTCTTTAAATTAAAAAAGATAGGTCTTCATAGATGACGATTTTTATCGGTGCTTTATTAGAAAAACCTTGGTAAAAAAAATTTGGTTTGAAGTATTATTGCATACCTATATCACACAAAAGCAATAAAAAAGAAAGATTTTATTAAATAATTCAAAAAGTTGTATACAGATATTGAAACAGTCTTGAATATGAAGTAATTTATTTTGATAAGGATTAAAACCAAGATACAAATAAATAGCCTTTTCAAGCGCGACATTTTAATAATTTTTTTAAAATAAAAGAATAATTATTGTGGCATAACCATAATAGTTAGACATATGCTGTCGCGACCTTTTTTGTAAATAATGATGTGTTCTACAAAGTCGTTTTACATTATTTTATTCTATCATTAATAGTTTTCGCAGCGCACGCGATGTAAAGAATATTTTAGGTAATTTTTATACACCTTGGGTTACATTATTGGACTTTTAGTAACGATCCCTAATTTTTTTTGAAAATATCATATAGCCTATGTCAACCGAGGATAGTGTAGCTTCCCAACAGCGAAAGAATTTTTCAAATCGGTTCAGTAGTTTCGGAGCCTATTCAATGCAAACAAACAAACAAACAAACAAACAAATCTTACCTCTTTATAGTGTAGTAGATAGTAGAAGTGTGTTAGATTAGAATGATCGCCTTTCGGAACGGTGAACGGTGGAACAACTCATAATGAAACATACTGAGAAGCACTTCAGAAAACATAGGTTAAGTTAGGTTAGGGTTACCGGCTTTTTTAAAATTATATTTTCATAGCATTTAATGACCTTTCTAAGGAGGTTCTGAGTTATTATGAGTTGGTTTATTTCTGAGTTGAACCTTTCGGAACATCGCCTTGCAACGAAATGGGAGGGATGGATTCACACGTCCGTCACTCCTAGACATACTGACCCCCAGATTCCTACTCACACCTACTACCCCATTCCTTCCCTGAACATCCTCTTTTTCCTTTCCTAAAAATACGCTCCACACTGCATCCCTAAAGATGACATTGGCCTTGAGGGGATTTATTTTCTTCAGGGCTTCCTGTGTGGAGCTAATGTAAGAAAAAAGGTCTCCCTCAACCAGTCTCTCCCGATCCAGTCCGTAACGCAGTAGGTGGGCAAACCCGTTCGCCGCAAAGACCTAGACAAATCTCATCCCTTGAACCCGAGCATATACATATATTATCAAAATAAAATACAATATGAACTTACGACTGTATTGTAATGCGTTACCGAGGAATAAAACAAATTTATTAAATAAAATTTACTGGTGCACGCCAATTTTGAACTTGCGACATCCGAATTCGTAGTCAAAGATCATAATGCAACGCATTATTGAGGAATCATACATAGATATTTATCAAAATAAAATTTACTTGTGCACGCCAATTTTGTACTTGCGACCTCCGAATTCGTAGTCAAGGATCACAATGCAACGCATTATTGAGGAATCATGCATAGATATTTATCAACATAAAATTTACTTACGCACGCCAATTTTGAACTTGCGACTTCCGAATTTGTAGTCAAGATCGTACCGCAACGCATTATCGAGGAATTATATCTAAATATTTACCAACATAAAATTTATTATTTTTGAACTTGTGACTTCCGAAATCATAACCAAGATCGTAATGCAACGCGTTATCGAGGAATTATAAAAATTTAACAAAATAAAATTTACTTGCGCACGCCAATTTTGAACTTGCGACATCCGAATTCATAGTCAAGGATCATAATGCAACGCATTATTGAGGAATAATACATAGATATTTATCAAAATAAAATTTACTTGCGCACGCCAATTTTGAAATTGCGACATCCGAATTCGTAGTCAAGGATCATAATGCAACGCATTATTGAGGAATTATATATAGATATTTATCAAAATAAAATTTACTTGCGCACGCCAATTTTGAACTTGCGACATCCGAATTCGTAGTCAAGGTTCATAATGCAACGCATTATTGAGGAATCATACATAGACTTTTATCAAAATAAAATTTACTTGTGCACGCCAATTTTGTACTTGCGACATCCGAATTCGTAGTCAAGGATCATAATGCAACGCATTATTGAGTAATCATACGTAGATATTTATCAAAATTATATTTACTTGCGCACGCCAATTTTGAACTTGCGACTTCCGAATTCGTAGTCAAGATCGTACTGCATCGCATTATCGAGGAATTATATCTAAATATTTACCAACATAAAGTTTATTATTTTTGAACTTGTGACTTCCGAATTCATAACCAAGATCGTAATGCAACGCGTTATCGAGGAATTATACAAATTTAACAAAATAAAATTTACTTGCGCACGCCAATTTTGAACTTGCGACATCCGAATTCGTAGTCAAGGATCATAATGCAATGCATTATCGAGGAATCATATATATTTATCAAAGTAAAATTTATTGCGCACGCCAAAATTTGAACTTGCGACTTCCGAATTCGTAGCCAAGATCGTAATGCAACGCATTATCACCCCTCGAACCCGGGCACCCTTGCTAAGTCATCAAAAGTATCGAACCACTTGGGATGACGTATGACAGATGTGTTTATCCAATAAATGTTTCCCGGGCGGCGGAGCCTAGCAACAAAAACCCGCGGAAGTATATTATTAGAATTTTATAAAATACAGAAAGATATATTTTTCAAGTCGGTGCCGCGGCCGTTATAATATTACGTTTTGCAACTTCCATATCGGCTCAACCAATGAGCAGTAAAACCAGATATAGGTATATGTTTTTTTATGACCAATCAGAAGGCTTCGTTCATAACGCCATCTTGAACGCCATTCTGATTGGTCATTGTCAGATCAACAATTTTATAGTAAAAGCACATATAGGTACATAAGATATACGATTATGTGGATCAACAACGCATGGCAATTTGGGCGGATCATCAACGCATGGTAAATTGGGCGGATCAACAGTTACGAAGCGTATGATTTCCATACAAACATCGAAAATTTTATGTGTAGTATTTCGTTTACTTTTACTGGGAAACTGGCAACCTTGCTATTTAATGTAACGTTGTTGCAAATTCATACAGAAGTAATCCATTAAAGCCAAGTTATTCGGTGTTAAAGGTGGATCAACACTGTCAAATAACTTCTTACTGGATCAGCATATTACGAGAAGAGGTCAATATATATATATATATATATATATATATATATATAAATATCACACCGTCTATTTGGCGACCATCATGGGCAAATATGCATTTAAAGTGGCGACCACCGACATTTGGCGACCGATATACGGTCGCCACTTTATTTTTCGAAATTTTTACACAGTTCATTAATATATGTCGTCACAAGCATCTTGGCGAAATTTGTCCTGGTCGCCAAATTGGGCTTGAAGTGGATGATTTCGAATATTAAAGTTCCGGAGTCTGTCGCTACGCAGCTAGGCGCTAGGTGATATACATGGCCATGTATTCTTCATTTCATTACAACCCTTTAGTGGCGACCGACTATGACGTATTCCACATTTCATTCCTAGCATTTAGTGGCGACCAGAAACGACGTATCCTGCATTTCATAAAGTCCGAAATGGCAACCGCGAAGAACAAGATGTACCTACCTATGTTTCACGTCATTCCTAGCTTTTAGTGGCGATCGGGTATGACGTATACCACATTTCATTCCGAGCATTTAGTGGCGACCGGGTACGACGTATCCCGCATTTCATTCCTAGCCTTTAGTGGCGACCGGTGACGTTGGCAAATTTTGGTGGTGTATTCGGCATTTCGTACTAGCCCAAATTGGCGACGTTGCCGGTTCAAGTCAAATCCCGTACGAGTGTTGAGGTGCACACCCCGGTGGCGTGATTTTGCGACGTTGCCGCACATATTTGGCCGGTTGCTGCGAATGTTTTGCCATTTCAAAATTTGTCGCGATCAACCGTATTATCGTATACCGAGCATTGACGTCCATGCGGCTTAGGGTGTATTTGGCGACCGATCATTTTAGTGTCTTATTTACAATACAGTATTGATTACTGTTGATGCATTGAAATGGAACAAAATAATTGAAAGAATAACAGAATAGCCATACCAAGATTACTCTTCGGAGTCACACCAGCCCTCTGACGTAGAATTCAGATATTGTGAGATGTGTGCCTTCAAATAATATTTCATCTTTTCAATCGTTTTACGGTCAAATTTACTTCTATAAAATTCCCTTTTTATTATTTATTGAGTTAGTTATACTACATGAATATAAACTAATAAGCACAATGTATCATTTCATTTGATAAATTTAAATATTTTTAAGTAAGCATAACATTTATTTTTAAATACATTCATTCTTTCTTCATCCTTAATACTTTCAGGCATTTCATCGTACATCTTTAGTCCTCTATATTAGGCAGTTCTGTGATTTTTATTTCTTCATTTGTGGCAATCGAACTCTGTTTTTATTTCTTGTTTCGTAATTATGTACGTCTCTACTAAAACAATTTCATCCTTAAAGTATTTTGGCATTTGGTTTTTCACGATTTTATGTACAAAAATTAACACATTAAATTGTAGTCTCTTTTTTATTGGAATCCAATTTAGCTCATCACATTTACAGCTCATAGTTCTGTTCTGTATAACTTCTAGTTTGTTCAAATTTCCTTCATTGGCCAAATATAACATATTAGAGCAGTAATCCAAATGTGGAGTAACGATAGTTTTATAAATGAGCTCCGTAGTGTTTCTATTTAATTTATGTCTTAGTCTTCTAAAAAAAATGACCTTTTTTGATACCTTTTTTATCACATATTCAAAGATTGCTATGAAAGTCAGTATTGAATCGAATATTGCACCCAGGTATTTGATTTCATTTAATTTTCCAATCTTTTCACCATTAATTGTCAAATTTAATCCTGTGTTACGCGTTTTATTGCCTATTTCCATATTATATTTTGTTTTGTTTACGTTCAGTTTCAACTTTTTTAATTTCAGCCATTTGTAATGTAATCTTCACACGAAATATAGATTAAGGTATCGTCTGCAAATAGTCTAATTTTGCAATTTTAATTTATAATTTACAGGAGTTCCACTTACTCTGAAGGTGATGGTGGGATACGACCCAAATCCCAAATTGACACCGATTTCAGTTTTTGGACAGCGGATGTGTGAAACAAAGACGAGCTCACCAGTTAATTTTACTCGAAAAAATATTAAAAAATTCTGATAACGACCATCGTACATCGTTTCCACCAAACTTCAATGTATTGACCAAATCCAAGAAGAAAATATAAATAAATTATATGTAAATAACAAACACATACACTGCGCAGTTCACACGCCATAGAAATGAAACTTCAGAAAACTAAAGTAGACAAAAGTGTGTAGGCTACGAAGCACCGCACAAAGAGGAGACCGATTATTCTCGCAGTGTAAATCCTATAGATTTATGTTTTTGTCCCTTTTTAGGGTCACTATTTTTCGTTTCATCGAGTTTAAAATCACAAAGAAAGATAGACTAACATTGATGGGTTACGAATAACCCAATAATGTTTGAAAATCTCTTACTACCACCACAGAAAGCCGAAAATGTTGTTTGTGTTGAGGTGGGACTTTTGTATATTAGCTCCACACAGGGACCCTGAGGAAAATAAATTCCCTCAGGGCCTATGTCGCCTTAGGGGATGCTGTGTGGAGGGTCTTTTAGGGAAGGGAAGGATAGGAGGTTCTGAAAAGGAAAAATGGCATGCGGGGTGGGTAGGAATCTGGAGGTCAGTGAGTCCAGGAGGGGACATATATTATAAACCCATCCCTTCAACTACGGTGTAAGGTGATGGGTAGAGAGAGAGCACTACTGGAAAGGTCAAAAGGCCTCCCAAAACCAGTCTCTCTCGATCCGGCCCACCACGCAGCAGGTGGGTAGACCGCCGTCAAGACCTGGACAAACTTCCCCCCCCCCTGAAACCCGGATATCTCTGTTAACACACAGCTATAATATGCGTGGGATGGCGTTTTTCGGCATATCGCTTGCCGTACATTCCAAATTGGAATATAAGGCCAGCGTTATGCTGAAATATGCCGTCCCACGCATATTATAGCTGTGTGTGAACAGTGTGTGAACCTCCAAAATACACGCGGCACGCGTCGTGATAAACCCGCCGCGCGCCGCCCCCTGACCCTTGACCCCAACCCTCGTACGGGAGAGTTCAAACGAACTGACAACGAGTTTTGAAATGCAGAATGCATCTTCCCTTCTTGTCGTCACTAAAAACTAGGAATGAACTGCAGGCTGGGCGCGCGTTTGGCGTATTTCCCGACTATGCACCGGCGCCGAAGGGATCAAAGACGCTAGTTCCTCGGAGCGTCTTCCATTGAAATACCGGTAGAACAAGGGTAGCATTCCCACACGACCCCTAAAGATTGCTCTAAAGATTGCAATCCTTTTGTATTGATGCAATCTGTTTGTATTGTTTGAAAGATTTTAATCCGTTATATTTTTTTACATTAACGCATGAGTAAAAGCGTACATCAATCAAATACAAAAATGCTATCTTTATTTCTAAAAATCGTAGCTCCGGGCACCCACGAGGTTCCATTCGAATATTTTTAAAACCAGTAGCTATTATTATTTACGAATCACTTTTGCATCTTTTGTTGATTTTCACAATATAAACAATAAATAAAATTAAAAGTATTTAAGTTTGTTGTCTGTAGGTTACGTTAGGATTACTCTATAATTTTAATTATTTCCTCATCTTCATGTTTACGTAGCCATAATTTGATGTCTTTTTTAAACTTTTTTTTCTGCATGGTGTTCTTAATTTCAATTGGAAGGGCATTATATAGTTTTGTAGCATGGAAATTATGGTTTCTCTGCCCAAAAGATCTATTTAATTTCGGGATGTCTAGTAGTTTTGAGGATTTCTAGTAGTTTTGAGGATTTCATCCTTGTAGTGTAGGTGTGTTGGTCAACAAGGTACTCATATTTTTCTTTAAATTTGATAAAATTGCATTTTTTAGTATAGTTAAGTAATGCTGAACACATTTGGAAAAATTGTTTTTCATAGATGTGTACATTTTGATTCGTTTTTTTTTTTTTAAATTACTAATTAAAAAAATTATCAATTAAAATCTGCCACCTTTTTGAACTTTTACATTAATTTACCCCTCCAGTCCTCGGGCATGTTTTGTCGGAATGTCACATAATTTTCTGCTTCGCGATGAAATCCAAATAAATGGAACATTTTCGAATGTATCCAAAAACGAAAAACTGGTTTTGAAAGATTTTTATTATTAGAAAGACATATAATTTTGAAAACATTAAATTTTTCAATGCAAACATTAAAAAGTTTTAATAACGGCTCACCTTACGTTTTTTCTAACTAAAACTACTTATAGATACCGAGAAAAGAATCAATAAACACATATTTTGTTAGACAAATGTATTTTAAACGTTATTGCCACCTCAGATTTTTGTAGTTTCATATTTAAAAATAACTGAGTATGCGATTCACACGCCGTAGAAGTGAAACCTTCAGAAAACTAAAGTAGACAAGAGTGGGAAGGCTACGAAGCACCACACTAAGAGGACACCGATTACACTATCCCATTTTCTCGCAGGCTAAATCCTGTACATGAATTTGGTTTTTTAAGGTTTACACATAAAAAAGAAGTTTATTTGTAACCTTCCATCCCACATTCAAATTTTCACCGTAAAACGTCCCCCTGAATAAAGGGCGTTTTCAAGCACTCTGCGGGCAGCTTTTTGCTGAACTTCCTTCAGGTCATGCATATGCATTGTCATTTTAAAGACGCATTCATATAAACAAACATTTTTTTGTTTGTTTTTTTTTTAAAGAAAGACAAACATTCCCTGTGGTTACGAATAAAGTTGTGATGGAGGACATAGCCATAGCCAGCCGAAGAATAGGGCACGCGACGCCCGCGGGTGGGACCCAAACGCGATGCCCACTCAACCACTAACTGGTATTTTTAATGTGCTTGTCTGTCTTGGTGATGCTTGGGATAATGCTCGCTTCCTGAACAGAAGACCTCTGGTTAGAATCCTACCCACGTCCGCAGATTTTGTCCTATTTTCCACTACCCAAGCGCTTAAGAGCCGTTCAAACACGCTATGTATTTTATTCGAGTGGGGAGTAAAGTAGTATCTAAACGCGTCCGAACACCATCATTTTAGTAGAGTGGGTTAGTCAGCTTTTTAGTGGATTCAATCAATTTCGTTCTATTTTTAGAGCGTATAGGGACCCCCCCCCCCCCCTCGCGTCCCTGTGCACTGACATGCCGTTTTAGCAGAGTTCATTTGTAGACCCGCGGAAATGTCGAGGCATTGGATATTTATTTGTGCTGCTATTAATCTCTTTTTGTGGACATTTTATTTATTATTATCTCACTAATTTATTCTTCCACGTCTTCTATAATAAGCATTAAAATCAGCTTAATTAGCGTATTTACTTTGCTTTGTAGCAGCCCGTCATCCGCCGTCATCCTACAACGGGCGGCGGGCATAAATGTATCTACTCTATTTGAAATTAAGGCGAACGGTTTTCGGCGAGTCATGTAGCAAGCGTACTCTCTACTTGACTTACCTCTTGACCAATGTGAACAAGCCCTTTAGCTATGCGTGGAAATAATGGAATTGAAATAGTGTTTAATTGTACAATTTTATAAGATTTCTCTTTTTTTAAACATAATTTGCTTTCAGAGCCGTTAATACTCCACTATATTATTATTTAAAAAAACTCAGAATAGAATTCTGAAAATTTAAAACGGCAGACGATTTCATGATATCATTTTATGTTGTATAATTGAACAGAAAAATAACACAAATCTATAAATATCTTTCTTCTCGGGTGTCAAAATTATCAATCGATTTTGACTTTTATTTTAAAACTCCGCTTTTTTTTGGTACCTAAATTGGTATAAATTTAAAATACATATAATTGTTTTTATATAAACAGTTGAAAAGTAAAGAATAATACAATTAGCAGATTAACCAAAAGAATCCCACACAGGCATCGCCAGTTCGTGGGTGTACTTGTGTGTTTTTAAAACAGTTAAAATTTTACTCATAAACATGCACTATCTTCGTAGAGATTAAAAAATAAAATAAAATAAATAAAAAATAAAATCATTGTGATCGTGATTACTGAATTACAATTCACACGACATGTTAAAAAAGATTAATAAAATTTGTGAAGTTACATCGGCTCAGATGTTACAGCAAGTAAATGTCGGTTTCAATGGTATTTATCCAAGACTTTATACATTTTGTGTATTTTAAACATCGTACACAGTAAATTTTTCTCATCTCTTACAATTCAGCTTCTTGGAATAATTGCAGGAAGGGGTAGTTCATATCATTATGCGACATTATTATTATTATTATACACCCCCTCCCCTACCATCCAATTATTCCATAAGATTCTTATGATTGCACCAATGCATGTTACACAAATTTCATTATTTTAATGTCGACTCTTTAATTTAAACGTTTAAAAATATAAGTTAAATACATAAATTTATTTACAAGCTTTTCTATGTGATCTGTCCATTTGAGTTGGCTGTCTAATGTAATTCCTAAGTATTAAACTGTATTCGATGGCCGGTGTGGCCGGTGTTTAGCGGTGAGGCTCTTAGCTCGCAACCCGAAGGTTGCGGGATCGAATCCCTGTCTAGCAAATAAACTTTATTTTGTTAATTTTGTTATATATCACAATTTATTATTTTAGAATAATATATGGTATATAATCAATAACAGATCGCTTTGTATAAACCACTATATGTATTATAAACAATATCTACATGTTTTTTTAATTTAATATTTTTCGTAAAGATACATATACAGATATCATTATACATGAAACATCTAATCATCCATTTTCACAAAAATTAGCAGCTTTTCATACCTTGCTAAGTAGATTAATTAATGTTCCCTTATCTTTGCGTAATTTTAAAACAGAATTAAATACTATTAAACAAATTGCAATTAATAACGGTTATACTTCAAAATTAATAGACAATATGTTAAACAAAAAATATAAGAAAAAGTTTTTTAGATCTTTTGTTTATCCACACGTTGTTGAAAATGATAATAATTGGAGAATTTTTTTTTTTTTAAGTAATAGCATTTCAAATTTAAAAATTAAAAACATGCCAAATAATGTACAACCAGCTTTTTATACAAATAACAAATTAAAAAAATATATATTAAATAATAAGGATAAATGTGATTTTTTGAACAAATCTGGGGTTTATAAATTAATTTGAAATGATTGTAACTTTTTTATTTTGGAAAAACTTCTAGAAATTTTAACATTAGAGTTAAGGAACATATAAGATGTTTAAATAATAATAATTATTCTGAATTTGCCAACCATATTTTGGAAACAAGTCATTCCTTTGATATTGATACAGGTCTTAAAATTAACACTACGGGCATACAATTGGATAATTTAGAAATTTTAGAAATTAGAAAAAGCATTAATAGTAAATTAAATTTTATAAATAACCAAACATTTTTTTAAAATAGCCATCTTTTAAATTTATTTTCTTATTAATACTTACAATAATTATAATTATTTATTTTTTGATTTAGACTAATTATTTGAATTATTTGTTCTTAAAAGTTTTTTTTATTATCTAAATGCAATTTTGTTTTTCATTAAATAATTTTTATATTTAATTTTGTATAACTATTTTTATGATTTTTAAGCAATTAATCACCTCTACTTTTTTAATATTTTGTCTATGTTCTAGTTTATTCTAATTTGTCTATACTTGTTTGTCATTTATTTTTCTTTATATTAACATATCCTGATGAAGATAACATTGTTATGGAAACATGTAGATATTGTTTATAATATAGTGGTTTCTACAAAGTGATCTGTTATTCATTATATAATTAATGATGCCACAAAGTAATTTTGCGAAGTTTGAAGAAGTAAATATATGGTATATTTGCGGCACGTTCCAGAGTGGAAAGTACACTCAGTATCGCCCTGGTGTAAGACTTTAGCCGTGTTTGGTGACCAGATCTGAATAGCCAGGTACTTCCCCACCTTCCTCTCCCTCATCTCCTTCCCCTCCCCGCCACCTTCATCCTCACAACATACCCCAATGGAAGATGCCATAGTTTTACTGCCTCCAGACGGAGCACCTGGGACTCTTGTGAGGTATTCATATAAAAAAATCCTCGTATTCATTTCCGTACAGTTAGAGCATTAGACAGGATTGTAAGTATTTTTGTGAAACCTTATATTTAAGGGAGTTAAGGGTGTCTGTCGCCTTTTTGGTATTGTTAAATGGAATATAAAGAGTTTTTCCGCAGTTCAGAGTTATAAGGTTTTGATTGAGCCATACTTTGACAATGGATGTGCATTTATTTGCATTTTCAGAGACCAGATGTTAGGATTATACATATATAGGAATTAGCCTGCGAAAGAATGACACTAATCTGTGCCCTCTTTGTGCGGTGTTTCGTAGAATAAAATAATTTTTACACTTGGTAAAAATATTACAATAAATAAACTCTACAATTATCCTACTCCTGATTCGTTTCATTCTTTCTAGGTTTAGTTTTATGAAGGCTTCACTTCTCCCTCGTGTGAACTTTATTTATTTATTTCTATTTTATTTTATTTTATTTTATTTTATTTTATTTTATTTTATTTGGGAGACCAACAGTTTACATTCATAACAGAGCATAATAGTAATTAAGTGACAATAATTGAACCATTTACAGGTTTCCACATGGGTATTGTATACAAGTGTACTGGTTCCATAGATATAGAGAAAAAAAAAATTACATTTCAAGAGACAAGTTAATTAGGGGGGAATAGGGAGGGGGTAGGATGGGGGGGGGGGGAGAATGGGTTAGGTTGAGGTATAGTAATAAAAATATGAGTAAACAAAAAATTAAAAGAGAAAAAAAAAGAATTTAATATAATGGTGACTGGTGGTATTAGAAATTATTATAAGTATTATAAGTATTACAGTATTTACCTAATTATTAACATTTTTACATAATATATTTGGCAATTTTATTATGTTGGGTGTAAGGTAGGTTTGTGAAGGTGAACTGCATGGTAGTTTTATATATTTATTTTAAAGATAGAATCATTGACCGGTCAGTGGTTTAATGGGCATCGCGTTTAGGTTCGGGATGCGGGTATGGGTACCGCCGCCCTAGGAACCATTTATTGGTTAACCAACACCTCTGCCGTACGTTACCCCAAGTGGTTCATTGCGTTTGGTGACTTAACAGAGATACCCAGGTTCATGGGATGAAGTTTGTGTAGGTCTTGACGGTGGATGCGTCTGCCCACCTGCTGCGTGGTGGGCCGGATCGAGAGAGACTGGTTGTGGGAGGCCTTTTGACCTTTCCAGTAGTGCTCTCTCTCTACCCATCGCCTTGCACCGTAGTTGGAGGGATGGGTTCATACGTCCCCTCCTGGACTCACTGACCCCCAGATTCCTACTCACCCCGCATAACTTTTTCCTTTTCAGAACCTCCTATCCTTCCCTTCCCTAAAAGACCCTCCACACGGCATCCCCTAAGACGACATAGGCCCTTTTGGAATTTATTTTCCTCAGGGTCCCTGTGTGGAGCTAATGTAAAAAAAGTCCCACCCCAACACAAACAACATTTTCGGCTTTCTGCGGTGGTAGTAGGAGATTTTCAAACATTTTTGGATTATTCGTAACCCAATAATGATGGAGATTTTCAAACATTATTGGGTTATTCGTAACCCAGCAATGTTAGTCTATCTTTCTTTGTGATTTTAAGCTCGATGAAACGAAAAATAGCGACACTAAAAAGGGACAAAAACTTTAATCACAAAGCACAAAGAGGAGAATAATCGGTCTCCTCTTTGTGCGGTGCTTCGTAGCCTACACACTTTTGCCTACTTTAGTTTTCTGATGTTTCATTTCTATGGCGTGTGAACTGCGCAGTGTATTTATTTTGTTATTTCTATATCATTTATTCATATTTTCTTCTTGGATTTGGTCAATACATTGAAGTTTTGTGGAAACGATGTACGAAGGTCGTTATCAGAATTTTTTAATATTTTTTCGAGTAAAATTAACTGGTGAGCTCGTCTTTGTTTCACACATCCGCTGTCTAAAACCTGAAATCAGTGTTAATTTGGGATTTGGGTCGTATCCCACCATCACCGTCAGAATAAGTGAACTCCTGTATATTATAAATTATCATTGCAAAATTAGACTATTTGCAGACGATACCTTAATCTATTTTTCGTGTGAAGATAACATAGATTCAATTAACAAAATAAACGAAGACCTACAAAATATAGCAAATGGCTGAAATTAAACAAGCTGAAACTGAACGTAAACAAAACAAAATATATGGAAATAGGCGATAAAACGCGTAACACAGGGTTAAATATGACAATTAATGGTGAAAAAATTGGAAAAGTAAATGAAATCAAATACCTGGGTGTAATATTAGATTCAAAACTGACTTTCACGGCAAACTTTGAATATGTGCTATAAAAGGTATCAAAAAAGGTCAATTTTTTTTAGAAAACTACGACATAAATTAAATAGAAACACTACGGAGCTCATTTATAAAACTATCATTACTCCACATTTGGATTACGTCTCTACGATGTTATATTTGTCCAATGAAGGAAATTTAAACAAACTAGAAATTATTCAGAACAGAGCTATGAAATGTATACTAGGGAAAGGCAAATTTGCAAGGATTAATCAAATGAGAGATTAGCTCAATTGGATTCCGATAAAAAAGAGACTACCATTTAATGTGATAATTTTTGTGCATAAAATTATGAAAAACCAAATGCCAAAATACTTTAAGGATGAAATTGTTTTTAATAGAGACGTACATAATTACGAAACAAGAAATAAAAACAGAGTTCGATTGCCACAAATGAAGAAATAAAAATCGCAGAACTGCCTAATGTATAGAGGACTAAAGATGTACGATGAAATGCCTGAAAGTATGAAGAATGAAGAAAGAATGAATGTATTTAAAAATAAATGTTATGCTAACTGTAAAAATATTTAAATTTATCAAATGAAATGTTACATTGTGCTTATTAGTTTATATTCATGTAGTACAACTAACTCAATAAATAATAATAAAAAAAATTTAAAAAATAGGAAAACGGAATTTTATAGAAGTAAATTTGAAAGTAAAAACGATCGAAAAGAAGAAATATGTGCGGCAACGTCGCAAATCACGCCGCCGCGGCGTGCACCTCAACACTCGTACGGGATTTGACTTAAACCGGCAACGTTGTTTCGCCACCGGTCGCCACTAAAGGCTAGGAATGAAATGTGGAATACGTCATACCCGATCGCCACTAAAAGTTAGGAATGAAGTGAAACATAGGTAGGTACATCTTTTTCTTCGAGGACGCAGTTGAGGAAGGGGAGGCGGGGAGGGAAACGGGACGAATGGGAAAGGACATGCACGGAGAAACAATTATTTATTCAATGGCATAGCAACGCATGCCGCGTAACAGCTAGTTTAATATAAGTGACAGGTAATTCGTAACCCGAGAATGATTGTCTTTCTTTATAAAAATATTACCTTGCTACCTATCGCAAAACGGTAGCCACTTTTATTCTGATTAATCGGTAACTAAAATAACGATTGGATCAATGCAGAGATTTAAAAAAGAAGCCAAAAGCGATAGTTAATTTTGACACTTTATATTTTTTTATATTAGCTCCACAAAGGAGGGCCTGAGGAAAACAATTTCCCTCAGGACCTATGTCATCTTTGGAGATGTTGTGTTGAGGGTATTTTTAGGGAAAGGAAGGAGAGGAAGTTCTGGGAAGGAATAAAGTATGAGGTGTGGTTAGGAATCTGGGGTCAATGTGTCCAGGAGTGACCATCCCTCCCACTGTGGTACAAGTCGATGGATCGAGGGTCTGGCTGGAGAGATGAAAAGATCTCCCTCAACCAGTCTCTCCCGATCCGACCCGCCATGTGGTAGGTGGGCAAATGCATAGGCCGCCAAGAGCTAGACAAACCTCACCCCGTGAACCCGGGCACCCCTGCTAAGTCACCAAACATATCTAACCACTTGGTGTTACCTATGGGAGGGTTGTTAGTTATCCAATAAATAGTTCCTGGGGCGGCGGTACCCACACCCGCCTCCCAAATTTATAATTTGTTTGATATTGCCTCCCAAATGTAAAACGTTATCATAATAATCGTTTACCGTTTTGAATTATTGGGATTCTGTTTTGGTTTCCTTCAAAATAATATTTGTAATATTAGCGGCTCTGAACGCTATTTTTTTTTAAATCATAAAAGACTAGCTGACCCGACGAACTTCGTACCGCCTCAGAATCAATAAGTGTTGAATTAAATTAAGTTTTTTTATTAATTTAAAAATTACACAATGAAGCAATCATCAATGCGCAACTGTCCGTGTTTTGTTTTTGTCAGTATCAGACTCAAGAGATAACATTGTGTACGTATTTATATTTTTTGTGATTTTCTTATTTTTCCACTTACTTACGAGACTTTGGGAGGCGGGTATGGGTGCCGCCGCCCCGGGAACCATTTATTGGATAACCAATCCCCCTGTCATAAGTCACCCATAGGTCACCCCAAGTGGTTCGCTACGTTTGGTGATTTAGCAGGGGTGCCCGGGTTCATGGGGTAACGTTTGTCCGGGTCTTGGTGGCGGATGCGTCTGCCCACCTGCTGCGTAGCGGGCCGGATCGAGAGAAAATGGTTGAGGGAGGCCTTTTGACCTTTCCAGCAGGACTCTCTCGACCCATCGCCTTGCACCGCAGTTGGAGGTATGGATTCTTACGTCCGTCACTCCCGAACACACTGACCCCAGATTCCTATCCACCCCTTATACCTTTTTCCTTCCCAGAACTTCCTATCCTTCACTTCCTTAAAAATACCCTCCACACAGCATCCCCTAAGATGACATAGGTCCTGAGTCCTAAGAAAAATAATTTTCTTCGGGGCCTCATTTGTGAACTGATGTAAAAAAAATGCTTTTTATTTTCTTTAGACGTGTGAGGGATTTTTATTATAATTATTGTATCTTTCCTTTGGATGGGTGGAGACATACGTTCACCGTTTGTCTAATTTTCGACTATTGACATTTTGTGTGTAAGAAAGAGAAGCAACATTATATGTCTAAGAATAAAACAAAACCATCAGCGCATTGACATTTGACGTTTTTGAATTTTTGAAATTCACGCACAGTTCAATATTATAGGTACTTATCACAAAATGCCCGCAGCTCTTTCAAATATGAGAATTCGTTTCATACAAAATGTATGGGGAAAAGAATTTTCTTAATAACTATATTTTTCGTTAATTTTTGTGATTTTTTAATAGTTATTATCCTATCCGGAGAAGAGACAAATCCAATAAATCAAAGATCATCAAAATCGGCCCGGCCGTTCTCGAGTTATAAATAGTGTAACTAACCCGACTTTGTTTTATATATTAAGATTGTACATGAATGCATTAATTTAATTTCCTCGCTAAACTAAGCGCGTAGTGGTAGAAGAATGTTGAAGGTAGAATTCTATTCAGGAAGCGAGCATTATCCCCACTCCCAAACACCACCAAAGAAAACAAGTAAAATTTTAAAAAATGCCAAATTTTATTATGTCGTCAAGTTAGCCTTTGTATGATAACCAATCAGAATCGAACCGATTCTGAAAGCGTCATAATATAAACGTAATGCATACAGGAATATACGGAGGTCGTCAAATGTTCGTAATGAACGGACGCCCTAAATATGGAATGAAGTGTGATATACGTAGGATATACGCGGTTACCAATACGACGGCAATATGAAAGGAAGTCCAAAAGACTCTAAAGTATACGTAACTACCAAAAATTTGAATACCCTTAAAACACAGTTTCTGGATAATTCTTTTACTATCACTCTTTTCTTAAGCTAAAAACATGTGAACATTCACAGCAATTTTATTTAAAAACCTACCGTAAGCAGTGGTTGCCAAAAGGATGCGAAGTGAAAGGTTGCCAAATCTGTTGCGGGATGTATATATATATATATGTATTATTTTACCAACAGAATTTCTTTATTCATTTTCATTTTCAAATTCATTTTTCTTGTTTTATCTATTAATATTTCTTTAGTTTATTATGTCAGCTAAACAATAGTAAAAAATGTCGTGGTATAACTGAAAGTATTCTAGAAAATGAATATACATATGTATTATTTTACCAACAGAATAGTCAACACTATAATTTACTATAATTTACATGTAAAAACATTATCATACTGGAATGTCCTAAAACGGGCAATTGCCTAGTTGGACATTTTAAGTTCATTATATTGTATTATGTAATATTTACAAACAATAAATAAATAAATAAACATTAGCATGACATTTTGGAATATCCTGCTAGTGACCCAGAAAATATTGTTTAATTTATTACAAGCTTTTGTGATGATGTTATAATTGATTTGGTGGTTTTTACGAGTAATCTGAGTATTGTTCCAGATATTGGATATACTTTTACATATAACGACGTACTCAACAAAAATTTAGATTTTTCGTAGATGACTGACTAATCAACAGGATGATTGATATATTATATCGAGCCATGATCGCCAAAAGATGTAAACGACTAGCCAAATAGCGTTTTGTTACCGTATGCGCTCTGAACGGCTAGACGCACCGCCTTAATAGGTTGGTTTTATTTTAAATTGTGATCAATAACAGGAGCTTTTTTACTCACAAGAGTCCCAGCTGCTCCCGTCTGGAGCCAGTGAGACTATGGCATCCCCAATTGGGGTATGTTGTGAGGCTGACGGTAAGTGGGGAGTAGGGATTGCAATCCCACAGCTCATTCAATCCCGCGGAATTGATATGCGGGATTACTCAATCCCACGCAAGATCACACAGGATCCCGCATCTTTGATATTATGTTACAAAATCAAATTTAAACTACAGATTTTTGTGTAAAAATCATCTTACTCCTAACAGCAGTTTTATATTTTTAATTCAGTCTTATTCATATAATGACTAATAATCAAATCACAACTTTCTCTTAGATGCTATTACTATGATATCAATGTATAATAATAATATATCTTTATTAAACAAAATTTGCAAGATTTATAACAAAAAAAAGTACATTTTCAGTGTTAATATTTACAATGGTTTATGTAAGTACAAAAGATTAACAACAGAAGATAATATAAATATGAACAGTAGGTACCTACTTGAAGAATAGAAAATAGTTATAAATTAAGGTTTTTCTTTCGTATTCCACCTCACTGGGCTAGCCTGTGTTGAGGCAGTAATTTTTAAGTCAATTTATATTATTAACATACCTACACTTATATTAAATTATAATCATATAATAGATTGGTTGCATTGACAATAAATTTTGGGTGAGCGCGCCGGTAAAGGCCCTATCATTATTTTTTATCCAAATTTTTATGTTATATTTGAAATTTTTTTGTGAATCACATTTTATTACTCTATATCAACGATACTCAACCTTTTTTCTCTTCGGGCCACATACATGTATTTGTAAAGTTACGCGCGGGCCGCAACACTATACTGGTATGACGAAAAAAATCATCAATCTACCCCCCCCCCCCCAACAAAGAAATATTTTTTTCTTCCTATTTGTCTGGAAGCACTCTCTTTTCGTCGGATATTAAGAACAATACTTTGTACGACAGCAAGAATTGCTGTTAAAATTTGCAAGTAAGCAAGTAATTTGTAAGTAAGCAAGTAGTCCTTGACTGACCAGTGACATTAACCCGTTTTTATGATGCGGTGGTTTCCAGAAGTTGCACTTTTTTATTTATAAATTATTTGTCAAATATTTGTTTTTTGGGAATAAATCTAGCGTTTGCAATACCAACACTCTTACACATCTGCCCTGATGATGGACACTGCAACGCTGTCGAAAACTGAAACGTTGGCTAAAGAAGAAGGTAGCGCAACACAGCAAAACACCCTGTTGGAAGTGTTGTTAAGATAGTGTAGGAGTTGATAAAGAGTGTTTCATCTGGTACTCCTCTCCACATCAGGCGGGGCAGCCCTAATACTTTACCAATAAAGAGGCTGAAATGCTCCTCAGGATCACGGTACTTCCAGGCCGCGATCCGGTGTTCAGAAACTTATGATTTGATGGTGTTTGATTGATAACACTTATTTATCTTCGATATTAACATTTTATTTGAGAATATTATATACAAGAAATGATACGTTCGCGTACGAACGGGTAGAGAGGTAAAATTGCGCGAACAACCGTGAGAATCGAGTACTGGAAACGGAGTGATGCGGAGTGATTTGCTTTGTCATTCGGAGCAACCGGAGAGGTTTGCTCGAGTAATCGGGGATACCATACGCGTAAAAGTACTGTAAATAAATACTGCCCATAACCCCAAAAACAAATAACGAATATACTTTTAACCGTACAAATCTAAAAAACGTATCTCACTCTTATACCAGATTATTTTATTTTATTTTATTTGGGAGACCAACAGTTTACATTCATAACAGAGCATAATAGTATTGAGTCACAATAATTGAACCATTTACAGGTTTCCATATGGGTATTGTATACAAGTGTAGTGGTTCCAGAGAAATATTCGCTATAGAAAAAAAAATTACATTTCAAGAGACAAGTTAATTAGGGGGGAATAGGGAGGGGGTAGGATGAGGGGGGGGGGGGGATTGTCATTATGTGAACCATAATGACAATCCTTTTCGGATATCACTATCTGTGCGTCAAAGTTGACATGAATCTCAAGATATACGAAATTTAGAATTATAGTTTTTTTTTTAAATCAAGTTTCTGATAATAAAGTGCTTATAGGGCTTATTATTAGGGCCGCACACAAAAGCTTGCCGGGCCACATGCGGCCCGCGGGCCGCAGGTTGAGTATGGTTGCTCTATATGGAAGAATGTTATAAAGTCTTGTTGCAAGGTATCTGAAACTTCGTTGACCAAAAGTAGTATGCGTTATGGGAATTTGAAGTAAGTCTCTGTTATTGTTTCGTGTATAGCGTGTATTAAATCTTTTTTCATAGTATTTATGTATATTTGTGTACAGATGATTGAGGATTGTTTTTGCTATGGTGTAAAAACCACTTTAATTCATAATGTTACACGCAACATTACGACATTATATTGCTATTTACGGCACAATCTGCTTTCAAAATAAAACAGAACAAAACTTAATCAATAACATTAAAATTTACATACTTACGTTAAACGCCGGACGGTGTATATGAAAACACTTGTCACCTACAGAAAGACGTGCGCAGCGCAGTGCCATTTATGAACAACTGACAGGACAGCCCGCCAACTGCGCCACCGGCCGCTAGTCGCCGGTGCGGCGAGCTCTGCTGAACGGCAATGTCGCGCTCATGCTACTCTCAGTTTACGCGAAAGTTTTAGTGCCAAATTTTTTATTTGCGCCAGATTAATAAAAGCAGCGGGATCCCACGGGAATGCATGATCCGTTTTGCGGGGTTGCAATTTCCTAGTGGGAAGGCAGAGGAGATGAGGAAGAGAAAGGTGGAGAAGTATGCGGCTATTCAGATATAGTCACCAAACACGGCTAAAGCCATTTCAAGCAACGTTTCAATTCTGAATGGTGGTGGTATTGAGAGTATCTTCCTCTCTGGAACGTGCCGCAAATAAACCTTACATTATTTTAACCACTCAGCAACGTAAGCAGATATACACGTTAATATGACAATAACAATCAAGTACAATAAGCGTGTTTTCACATCAACGCGTATGTTTCCACAGAAATCGTTATATCTCCGTTATTGTTCTAGTGACATCCCTAAAACAAAAAATAAAAGGTCGATAATAAATCAAGCTGCACATCCCTTTTCAAGTTGTCCATAGAAATATATAAAAAGACCTATTCTGTCCGATACACGGTTGATACATATTTTACCCGCCAAATTGCCTAAGGGCCGCTAGGCATTGTTAATTTTTATTAAATATTCTTGTATGAAATGATAAAAAAGTGAGGTAATAAAATTGTTTATTATACATTTATACAATACCTTAAGTATTTTTTTTTACATAATCTGTGATTTTAGTACCGTTTTCACTTAAAAACATCACATGAGTCATTTCTACATTTTTTTTATGTTTGCATTCTAAATTTTAAAATCTACAAATGTTAATATTTATTTGTAATATAAAAATTTGAAAGCTTATTTCGTAACCTTTCAAAACAGTTTTTAGTATTCGGCTACGTTCGGAAATGTATCATTTATTGAGCTTTAATTGTGAAGCGGAAATAACACAAAGTTTTCGTAAATCTGACATTTCGTTTAAGACGTAAAAAGTGCATATTCGCGATAGATCGGAGTGGTTAAATGATTAAATTGTGAAAACACAAATCAATCTATCAATTTGAATTGTTTTTGCTTTTTAATCGCATTCTTTACCTATTTAGTGAAGTAAAATCAAAAGGAAGGGGTATGTTCGTTCCAGAATGCGATTTTTTCTATTTAGTCTTAAGTAAAATAATTATTCGTAAATATTCATGTTATTTTAGTTACACGCAGTTTCTCTTTTTCAAATATGCAAACAAAATATTATCCCACGGTTTCTTCAAGTAAGGTCCCAATCACAGATAAGAGAAACAAAGGGAGATATGCCACGTTGACCGCCAGACCGTGGGCGGACTACGGCGTAATGCGCGTAGTATGAATACGGAAAGAATTCGTTCATTTATTTGATTTTGTGTCGTAACCGAGCACGGTTCGTGCCCGTTTTATTCAAAATGCCGTCTTGTTCAATGCAACTATGTAAAAATACGACAAGCAATGTGAACTTCAAGATAAATTGAGTTTTATTTCACCGCTTAGTACAAAATTAGAGTGAGTTATCATTTTTTAATGATTATTCAAAGTTATAATTGACGTAAGGCCCCGGTAAAGCAAACATCGCCGCCATGACGAAGCTAGTGAGGGGGACGCGAATTCTTTTAAAAACCGACTATCGATATTTCGTAAAATTAGCAGGGCTATGTAAAAAAAAAATATATATATACAAACATATTATTTCTTTTGAATTTTTTTTTTGTAGATTGGTGTCAATGCTGATTGGTGGTAGAAAAAAATGCCATGCTTTTCTTTTCAAATCTTTATTTTTTATAAAAAAATAATTGTTTGTTCCGCATGTGTACCATTTATCCGATTTTCAATGAAACTTTGCTGATTTTTTGTGCCCGAGCCCGCGGAGGTTTCTATGTATAGGAGTATAACGGTGGGCTCTAGCATTATGAAATTATTTCCTTTACCATACATCCGAATGGGATGAAACTTTGGTATTTTGGTGTGGGCACATCCGTGAAGGTTTATATACATTTAACGGTAACGTCTGGCGTTATGAAATTTGTATATTTTTTGACGCGTGATCAGTTTGAAAAATGTGTGCAATTCATAAAGTAAGCGGCAGGAAGGGAAGGAGAAGGGGAAGGGAATCCGGGACGACTGATCCGATAGGGAGAGGATAACAGAGGTGGGGGAGGGAAACGAAGGGGGGGGGGGGGGGGTTGGCAGGGGTGAGAGAGTGATGAAGGGGGAGGGGGGGTTCGCGGGACGGGGAGAAGCATAACAAAAAAGACATTGGGGTGACATATGACATTGGGGTGACATATGACCATGGGGTGACCTATGACCCTGATGTGACCTACGACCGTGGGGTGACCTATGACCTTGGGGTGACCTATGGCATGGTTAGTCAACAAATGATTCATTTTGCTCGCACCTCTCCATAACACTTTTCGTAACGCATTCGCCAGCTTACTCCCCAAGAAGTTGAAGTAAAACTTCTTTACGCACGCTCGACTTCGGGGGTAAGCTGGTGAATGCGTTATGAAAAGAGTGATGTTACGAAAAGTGTGATGCGAACGGTAATCGATGCGAACGGTGATAGGGCGAGGTGAACGGTCGGGCATTGACGCACGCTTGACTTAGGGAGTAAGCTGGTAAATGCGTTACGAAGTGTTATGGAGAGGTGCGAGCACAAGGAATCATTTGTTCAATAACCAAGCCATAGGTTAAACCAAGGTCGTAGGTCTCCCCAAGGTCGTAGGTCACCCCGAGGTAGTAGGTCACCCCAAGGTCATAGGTCATCCCACAGTTTTAGGTCACCCCAGGGTCACAGGTCACCCCATAGTCATATGTCACCCCAATGTTATATGTCACCCCAATGTCAATGTCACCCCAATGTCATGTGTTCTTTTATAAGTTAGTGAAGTTTTACTTCAGTCGTGTGGTATAAAGCACACTCGTTTTTTTTTAAATGAAAGAGAAACATTCCCGGGTAACGAATAACCCGACAATATTTGAAAATCTCCTACCACCACCTCAGTAAGCCGAAAATGTTGCTTGAGTCGTGATGGAGGACTTAGCCAGCCGAGGAATCGAACACGGAACGCCTGGGTGGGACCCAAACGCGATGCCCACTCAACCACTAACCGGTCATACTAAGATCCAGTTGTGGGAACCGCTAAAATATTCTGTTCCCACATTTAATGTACCATATTAATTATTTGTATTTGTATGTTTTTCTTTAAATATGGTGACGTGTTCAAGAGAGAGTTAGTATTGTTATTACGGTGGAACTGGAAGGTACACGAGGTGTATCTTCAATTGAGCAAAGGGAAAATAGGCCCTTTGCGTCAGTATCGTTGTTAAGATTGAACTGGGAGGTATATGTTGTACCTACAGTTCAGTATTGTAAAAAACTGATAAAGATATCGAAGTAGAGACTTCGATATTTGTCAGTGTGGTGTGATCGTGAAGATCAACCGATCAAAGGGTAAATAGACCCTTTTGTGATAATTGTATTTTTATTGCATTTAATAAATCGTGTTAAAGAAGAAGAAGAAGTGTTTTCCTGCAAACTCCATTCTGTTGTGCTCTCGTACCAAGATAGAAAAGAAACAATGCCCACTGTTTGTTCTTTCTAGGTACAATATTAAACTATATTACCTAAGCACAGGCTGCGCCTTAGTGGGTTCTCATTACTCTAATGATTTTCATAATATTGTATTTATCAAATGTAAAAATTGACAAAATTAAAGGAAAACAAAAAAAAAATCAAATAAAATGTATCTGCGCACGCTGGGATTTGAACCCGCGATGGCTAGACGAGAGCCTTGCCCCACTACCATGGAAGCCGTCAATTAGTTGCGGCTATTCAGAGTTGCATAATAAAAATTAGAATCTAAAGCCGAATTTACATTACGCAAATAATTGCACATAAGTTGTTTCACGACATTAGTTGTACTGTGTATAGTTTCATGCATTAATTGTATGCCACAAACTGAGAATCGCACAGCAGCACAAGTGATATGCAACTAATTGCATAGTGCAAAAAAGTGATGCAACTAGTGTCGCGAAATCATTTCAGCTGACCGGACATGCATGTTCCTTGTAATTGTATGAGAATTGCGTACTACAACATTATGCATTATTTAAAAAAGCTTTTAATTGAAGTAAAAATATAACTTTGTTTGTAACTACAATTTAATTGGCCCCGGGTGGCACTTTTAAGGGGCTTCAAAATTTCACAATAAATAATAATAACATCTTGTAAAATTTTTAACCATTTCATTTCATATCTTTGTCGCCCCCTTAAGATTCGGTCTGATTGAAATGGGCACCGAATTTTTTATAACTTATTCCGGGGAATCCACTTTCTTTAAATTGATGTTTAATAATGTCATTTTTATCACTGTAGCGACTGGCAATACCGACAATCACTACATTCACTAATTGCAAGAATTCCTCGAATTTATTTTGCGCTTAGATTGTTTATGACTAATTTTCAGTGAGAATGATTGAAGGAGGTCCGTGGCGATGCTTCGACAATTCTAAGAAAGTTTCATGGATTATCATGTGTTCCGATGGATCATCAAACCTTCCATGTGTTCCGAGTATTCCAAAATTGGAGACAAACCATTTTCTTTTTCTGAGTGTAGTATCAATTGAAGCTTAAGACTCGCGTGCAGATTCACTCTTAAAACCACTTCCATGTTCCAAATGATATGTAAAAATTCCAGTACCGGATTAACGCTTAATGCTGACGCATTTCGAAGAAAACCGTTTTAATGTCTCGAATGGAGTTAAAATTTTTTTTTCAAACACTTCTTCAAAATTCGTAATTCGTAGGAAAACCATTGCGAGTAATACTAATCAAAGCAGATTCACTCTTAATTTAAAACCAGTTTTTTGTTCAGAATGTAAAATTAAAAATCTGGATTCATCTCTTGACACTTTCGAATGAAAACATTCTCTTTTATGAAATTCTAGTTGCAGACTATGTATTCTGTATGTGCTGCCAGAATCAAAGAGAAACTCATGTTCTGAGTGTAGTTTTAATTCATCACATTCAGATTTAATTTATACCAGTGTTGTGTTTAGAATGTGAAATTCTAGTTGTGGATTCATCTGCTGACGCATTTCGAAGGAAAACATTGTCGTAGGCAAAGTTATGTATGTGCTATATACAATTCTAGTTGCAGGCTATGTTTACGCTGCCAGAATCAAAGAAAAAAAAAATTCATTTTCGAGTTTTAACTCGCCACATACAGATTTAATTTAAACCAGTTTTGTGTTCAGAATGTAAAATTTCAGTTCTGAAGTCATCTGCTGACACATTTACAGAATCAAAGAGAAACCATTTTCATGTTCTGAGTGAACTTTTAACTCACCGCATTATTATTTAATTTAAAACGTGTTCAGAATGTAAAATTTCAGTTCTGGATTCATCTGCTGACACATTTCGAAGGAAAACATTCTCTTTTCGAAGTAAAGTTTTAAAATTCTAGTTGCAGACTATGTATTGTGTATATGCTGCCAGAATCAAAGAGAAACCATTTTCATGTTCTGAGTGAACTCTTTATTCATCGCATTCAGATTTAATTTAAACCAGTTTCGTGTTCAGAATGTAAAATTTTACTTCTGGATTCATCTGCTGACACATTTCGAAGAAAAACATTCTCTTTTCGAAGTACAGTTATAAAATTCTAGTTGCAGACTATGTATTATGTATGTGCTGCCAGAATGAAAGAGAAACCATTTTCACGTTCTGAGTATACTTTTAATTCACTACATTCAGATTTAAATTAAACCAATTTTGTGTTCAGAATGTAAAATTCCAGTTGCGGATCCATATGCTGACCCATTTCGAAGGAAATCATTGTCTCAGTCGTAGTGCACATTGGAGGAGACCCACCACTTTCCCACGGCTGTGTGAGGAAACTGATTGTTTAACCTCCTTAGCCGCACATGTCAGGACTCTAATTTTTGTAAAAAGGAAGCTACATATATTTTTAAAACGAATCTAGACCCTCCAATGTCCCTGCATGCATGATTGTTAGTAAAAAAAAGAAAAATGTATGCAAACTTACATTTGCAGTAATTAACAAGATAAAGACACATCATAAATGTGTTCGCCTATTGGTTCAGCATCATCCAGATTCAGTTCTAGTTAGAGTGAAATAATGAAGAAAAATAAAAATATTTACAGGTATAAGTATGAATATAACCAAAGAAAATATGTAAAAAGAAAGGTATCGGGGGGCAGTTTGTCTCTCTATCACGGTGCAGTCCTGGCGAGAATGAGCGGGCGAGCAGCCTGGCCGCAACGTGCCCAAACACCCGCGTCCCTTAGCCGGTTTTCCAAGAGTACCCTTGAAGAAGTGTTTGTGGAAGGGGGGGGGGAGATACTCCCAAAGACCCTAGGCAATGAAGTGAGCCTCGGATCACCGGAGGCAGGACGGAAGGGAACCGGACTCGCGCAAACATTCCTCAAGTTCGCTCATGACGCCGGGGGAGGCACGGGCGTAAGTGGGACTGCCCTACCAGAATTCTGCCACCTGACTGGATGCAGGGACCGGGTCTATCCGCCCCCATGATGGGGAGTTGGACAATACAGTACGATGGAGTTCAGTACAGCAACTTAGTCACAAGTCAAGATCAAGATATTAGTAACATAATAAAACCAAATGAGACAGGTAAAAAGGCAAAAAAATAAGTTGTGATCAACAACAAATTGACACAACAAAATATAGAAATAAGAAAAAAGCAAAAAATAATAATGTATAACAGTCGTTATAAATAAAAATAAATACAGGGTAGTCATACCACCAAACAATAAAAGTAATAACAATAGAGTATAACAGAAATATAAAGCAATATGGCATAGGCAATAATAAAATTGAGATAGAGGAGTAATAAAGGAGTAAGTCAGCATCTCTAAGCACAGGCCATCTCTACACCCACGACTTTACAAACTTTTTAAAACATTCAAATTTATCTCTGTTCGACACCAGATCGGCATTCCATGCCGGTCTTGTAATCTCTCAAACCATCCAACATTTCCTTTCTGGCATCCTTCATCAACTCGCAGTGCCACAAAATGTGCTCGGCTGTCTGGTTAGTGTCACCACATTCGCAGTTCGGATGAGGAGACAGTGCCAGGCTATGTACTCGTCCCCTGAACTCCCCATGACCGGACACCAATTGCGTCATATAGTGATCCAGTTTTATGTGCGACCCTTCCATTCTGCTTTTAACTGTAGGGAAGAAAGAGAAAGTCAATCTACCCTTCGTCGACCATAGCTTTCAATAAGCCAGGAAGGGACACCGCTCCGCCTGGTGCCAGTTCGACTCCCAGGTGGACAGCAACCCTACCTATCGTCAATGCCTTTTTTTGTCAAAACTTCCATAATTTCCAAGTCAATCGGCAGTGTACCGGCCAGAACCGGCAATGCATCGTTAGCCACAGTGCTATACGCGCCCGAGAGCGCCAACAGGGTAGTCCGTTGGCCCCGCTTGAGGTCCAAGTGGATCAACGCATTATCTAGCCGGTGCTCCCATACAGAGGCGGCATACGATACTTGTCCCACGTACACACACTTATACAGGAGGCGAAGTGGTGGAGTCCGCGATCCCCACTCAGCTGTTGAGAGCCTTCTTAATTTCAAGAAAAGAGCCTGGGCCCTGCTAGAAACGCTCTTCAAGTGCGCTAGGAATGAAGAAGATCTATCTAAGATGACGCCTAAATACCTGGTGTTTTCAACAAAACGAATAGTGGAGCTTCTCATTCTGATGGAAAGGTTTCTGGTACCTGTCCCTTCATCAAGAGTCCCACGGTCTTATGGGGAGTGAAGTTCAGCCTGTTTCTCTTACCCCATTCAAGAATTTCACGCAGATATTCTTCTGTTTTGCTCTCCACTTCCTTTCTGATGTCCCCTGAGACCAAAAGAAACTTATCATCAGCGTAGTCGATCAATATGCATCCTTCAGGCAAGGGTAACCTAGATGAGTCGTCAAAAAGAAAGTTCCACAGGTCCGGTCCAAGGACCGACCCTTGTGGACGGCCCATGTCAACATCACGTACGATAAAAACATCGCTGTAAAAACGTAGTCGTTGTGCAGTTATAACATTCTAATCGCAGATTGTGTATGTGCTGCCAGAATCGAAGAGAAACCAATTTCACGTTCTGAGTGTAATTTTAATTCGCCTTACGCAGATTTAATTTAAACGAGTTTTGTGTTCAGAATAGAAAATTTAAGTTGTTGATTCATCTGCTGACACATTTCGAAGGAAATCATTGTCTTTGTCAAAGTGCAGTTATAAAATTCAATTTGAAGATTATGTATGCGAGAATATGTTGAACGACAAACCAATATTCTTTGGCTGACACGACAGAATAAATAAATACAAACTAAAGTACGCAGAAATCTGTTTCACCGACTGACCCTTAAGGCTTTGCGATTATATCGCTCGGTGCAGGTACATAATTTCCTGTAATAAGGAGCTTCAAAGCTTCCCGATAGATGTCGGTAGCGTTCACTTTTGAACATACTGCCCCCGACAGGATGAGAAAAACTAGTATTGTTTTTGAAATCAAGTCAACCTATAAACTATCAAAAATTTTACAAACAATACAACAAAATAGATGTTGAATATACAAAAGGCCTCAACTACCTAAGCTTGACGGGTCCGGGGGGTTAAACAATAACACAAATAAAACTTAAAATTTCAAAAAACATAAACCTTATGCAAAAAAACTCATAAAAAAATAATAAAAAAAACTCATAACATTACCAACATTTGCAAAATAAATCAATTAATAATGTCTTATTGCCTCTACGGAGAGTTCTAAACAAATAATAATAATGATATTTTAACCAACACCATTTACAAATTGTAACAAATACATAAAATCATTAGTTCGCTGTTGACTAGTTATAAGTTCATCATCGACTAGTTTACTAATTTTTTCACTGACACGAAACGCATATACACTTCACTGGTTAGATCAGTCCCTCTGCTATCTGGTCCAGCGGCGTTCATCATAAATTAGTGGTCATCATTTTGGGGTAGATCATCATTTTGGGGTAGATCATCATTTTGGGGTAGATCATCATTTGGTAGATCATCATATTAACGGGCGGCCATGCCCTGGTAGGCAGATAGTACCATTAATCCTGCCGAGAGGATTCTCAACTGGTGTTTGTTGACTCGAAGCCCCAGTGGCTTCAGGCTGGATTATTGGAGTGTCCACAACACCGATACCGATGCTCCATAGTGGTTAATGTTGTTTTTGTTGCATCAGTTCAGCCCTAATTGTATCTAGGCTGTGACCTTGGGAAGGTCAGTGCTTGCGGGTCAGGCATTTGGATCCAAGTTTGATTCTATTGGCATCAAACATATTTTTGTGATTGGTCTCACAAAAGTGCCTTGGGAAGTTTTGAGGGTAACCACCCTCCCTACTCCATCCGGTCCAGGATGAGCAATTAATACTCGCGCCATCTTCCATAATGCAGGAGGCAGATTGTCCTCCTTCAAGATGACCAGATCGTCCTTTATGGCTCTTTGGTTGCTGGCCTGCCATTTGGTCCTCTTTTGCAGTTCAGCAAGGTAATCACGTTTCCATCTGAACCAGAAAGATTGAATTAGAGCGTTTAATTTTTGATATTGGCTTAGTCTGTTATCCGGGAGCTCGCGGTCGTCCGCCTCGGGAATGACAAAAGCATCCCTGCCCATGAGGAAATGGTTAGGTGTGAGGGGGAGGAGGTCGTCGACGTCATCAGACAAGGAAGTTAAGGGACGGGAGTTCAAACAAGCCTCTATCTGACAAAGCAAAGCATATAATGATTCAAACTGTAATGGATTATTTTTAGTAATTCTATGTAAATGATTCCAAGATATTCCTTTATCAGCTAAAAACCTATGAATTCTATCATGGTTCAGCCTTAGACTGGCATACAATTCTTTGAGCTTATTGGAAGCTCCTCGGAAGGTAGTTGCATTGTCAGTATTGTGTTTTGTCTTCTTAGTAGTGTATCTCAAATAAAGACGCCATGGAATTTGTTCACTTTTAACAAACTAAATTTATTTGGTAGAATCACATGTTACAATAAAATAGAAACTAATCCCGACCCGCAAGCACTTAAAGGAGGTCTCACTTAGACCATTTACTGTTTGTTTTTCAAGAGAGAAGAGAATATTTTTAACTGGTTCACAGTATTTATTACCTAAAAAGAACTAACACAAACAAACAACATTTTTACCATGACGCACAGAAATAATAAATGCAAGCTAAAGTACACAGAAATCTGTTTCACTGACTGACAAAGCTTTGCGATTATATCGCTTGGTACTGGTAAATAATTCCTGTAATAAGAAGCTTCAAAACATCCCGATAGATGTCGGTAGCGTTCACTTTTGAACAGTCAGAAAATGTTTTTTCCGGTTGACCCCAACGGGCAATAAGTCTCTTTAAAGAATTTAAAAAAGCATCGCTTGACAAATCCGTTACGAGTTCCAAATTAACCGCTTTGGTGCCTTTGGTAGAAAAAACAAACAAATGTGCAAAGATACGATTTGATAAGCGGAGACTTCCTCAGCGCTTCACATTTCATGTCGATAGGTCCGGCATAATCGATTCCTGTCACCGAGAACGGTCGACTAGGAGTGATTCTCTCAACTGGAAGGTTTCCCATGATCTGCTGGCAAACCTGAGGTCGGTACCTAAAACATACAACATACTTATGTAGGATACGTTTTACAGCGTTTCTCCCAAATATCGGCCAATATTTCAAAAGTATTTCCGATTACAGCGCTTGGGGACCTGCATGCAAATGTACATAAATATAATGACGTATACATACTTAATTCAGTTAATTTATGTGCCGGTGATAATATTATAGGGTGTCTTTGATGATGCAATAAATAAGTAGCTAATTTTAATCTTCCTCTTCCACATGCACAAATTAGACCCTCTATTAAACAGTGATTGAGGGCTTTAAATCTACTGTTTTTGTTTACTATCCCGTGCTTTTTTAAGTCCTTCAATTCTCCTTTAAAGGAATGTTCTTGCGACGATTTCAATAAACATTTTATGTCTGTTTCCAGTTCGGAGGCAGTTACATTGCTACAAGTTTTACTCTTAGGCTTTCGACAATTATTTACAAATCTCAACGCCTGAACGATAACTCTTTTTAATTTGGTTAGCGATGAAAATTTTTCGGAAATCTCCCATTCTTGAGCATAAGTTACCAGTAGCACATTTTTGCCCTTGATTTCCGGGGGATTCAAACATTTGCCTGACGTTTTTGTAATTGTATATGACAGGTGATCTAATTCATTATTCCAAATTAATCCTAATATTTTTTCATTCTTGGAATTGTTAGTGATCACTTTTTCACAATTGCCCTGTTTGGCAATTTCACTTTGGCCACACCCAGATGACAAATCCATGACATTTGATCTCCACTTCCGCAGGGTCATTCTTGCGGCCAGCAAGATATCACATATTTGCTTCTTTAACTTGATACACTCGTCCAAGTCATCCACTCCGGTCAATAGATCGTCCATATAAAAAATCATTTTCTATGACTTGACTGGCTACTGGGAAATTAACATGATTTTCCATACCAATTTGTCATAGCCATCTCGTTGCTAGGAAAGAGGAAGGTCCTAGACCATAAGTAACGGTCTTCAATTTATAATGCCGGAGTTCCTCTTCTAGTGATTCGCGCCATACATTTTTCTGCAGGCTGCGATCTGCTGCAAGTACGTAGATTTGACGGTACATTTTCTCGATGTCCGCAGTCATGACGTATCGATGTGTTCTGAAATGTAACAATATGGCATATAAATCCTTTTGAATGACTGCTCCTACCATTAGGGCATCGTTCAGAGATATTCCGGTCGACATCTTAGCCGAACCGTCAAAAACCACTCGCACCTTAGTAGTGGTGCTGGCTTCTTTAATGACCGTGTGATGAGGTAAAAAATAGGATTGCTCATCCTTTTTCCACTTATCACATACTTCCACATGACCCAATTGTTCATATTCTTGCATAAATTGTACATACTGCAATTTTAATTCAGGATTCATTAAAAAAATATTCTCTAAACCTTTGAATCTTTTCTCCGCTGTGCTTAATGAGTCACCAAGTTGGCTCACACATGGGCGGCACGGAAGACTCACAACGTATCTACCATCGTTCTCTCTAGAGTGTGTGGCGACGAAATCTGCTTCGCACGCCTTTTCCTCATGATTATGAAATCTTGCAGGATTCACCTCCTTTATTTTCCAAATTTTTTCAATTTGATTAGACAATGTGTTTATTGATAAACTACAAATTTCGGATACTGGCCTTTTTTGGTGCATGTTGATCAGGCCGGACATGATCCATCCTAATTCTGTCCTCTGAAGAGTAGGTCCGGTATCCAATCTCAGCCAATCATTTTTTAGTATTTCCCAAAAGCTTTCAGCGCCTAACAGGATATCAATAGGCACCGCGATGTTGAATTTTGGGTCCGCCAATTCTAATCCAGGCGGCAGCTTAAATTCTTTTCTGGCCACTGTTATTTGGGGCAAATTCGTTGTGATTTCCTGCTATATCAGACACGTTATGTTTTTATTATAATTTGTCTTCAAAGATTTCATTTGGATAGCAACACGTTTGGTTATATGTGTTACATTATTGTGTATGCCTGACACAGGCTTGTTTATTTTTTCACATTTTAAATTTAATTTCATGGCGAACCTTTCGCATAAAGTTTGATTGAGCACCCGAGTCAATCAGCATTCGTGCCTCATGTATTTTATTATTTCGATCTACCACCCCTATGACAGCAGTCGACAATAATACAGTTTTTTCTACCTTTGCTAAGGCTGAATGGTTTGACACCGAAACTCGTTCGGCATCCATTTGGCAGTCACCTTCGGGGTGACCTTCACCATTATTCGTGGAGTCATCGCTCGGATGCATCTCTTTATGCAACAAAGTATTGTGGCTATCGCTGCTACAATGCTTGCATTTTAAATTTATCTTACGATAATGGGCCGTATGTCCTACCTTCAAACACTTGAAGCAGGTACGGTACCTCCTTATTGCCTCAGCTCTATCCCTTGATTTTAATTAAAAAAATTTTTGGCAATAATACACTTTATGCCCTTTTTCATTACGATAAACACAATTATTGTAGGTAGCAGCTAAAAAAAACGATTCCTTTTTAGGATTATTGTTGCTACCACTTGCTTTCGGGTGGGTAGGAAATTTTTCTTTTCCGTATTTAACATTATTTCCAAAACTTAGATGTTAGACATTTAAGAAATTCCCTTAATGTAGGTAATTTATCTTGCAGTGGGGCCTGTTCCCAATGCTTTCGCGATACTCAATCTAATTTATTTGAAACAATGTATATCACAGATTCTCAACCTTTTTTTGCCCACCGCCCACTTTGAGAATATTTTTATTTCTAGCGCCCCCCACCCTAACTCGTGAATCCGAAACAGCAATTGACCACAACGGGGGGGGGGGGGGGGGGGGGCATAGCGGGACACCACGACGAAGGGGGCATAATGGGATACCATAACAGGGTTACATTGGCCACAGCGGAGGGGACATAATGGGATACCACGATGGGGTTACATTTGCCACCAACAGAGGGGGCGTAACGGGATACCACGAATACCACAATAGGGGTTACATTTGCCACAACAAAGGGGGCGTAATGGGAAAGGGAAAATATTTTTATGGATGGATGGCCCCTAATGGGATGGGATGGGGCAAGATAGGATGGGGTGGGATCAGAGGCGGATTAAATGTTAAATTTTGAGAGTGCCCTAGGCACGCACCTCGTCGGCGCCCCTCGTTTTTTTTTATTTATTTTAACTAGTACTTATATATAATAACTAATGCTGCGCCACTTGACTTAACTCGGCGGCGTGGGAATTTTGGTATAAAATGTGTAAATCTGAGTCTCTAGCAATCTTTTTTTTACAAACCAAGTTTCATCACAATCGGTTCAGTAGTTATTTGCATGAAGAAGTAAAATATACCTATACACGCACATACACACTTTCGCAGTTATAATATTAGTAGGGATAATGTAAATAAATCATTTTATAATGTAACATTTGATAAATAAAAAATTAAAGTTGTAAATTATTTATTTTAAAATTGTTATCTACTAATCACATTGTAAAACATGATTAGTTGCAGCCGGGACACAAATAAGGTTTTTGTCCACGGTGGGTAAACAAAAACCTGTGATTTTTTTAGATTTCTCTTCGTAGTACATGCAAGTTACAAAGGGTTTTCTCCAATGTGAATCGCGCTGTGAATTTATAAATCTCCCTTTCAAGAACGTGAATAACTGCATACGGGACATGAAAAAGATTTAACCCCACTGTGGGTAAACATCTGAATTTTAGATTTCTCTTCATCAAGCAAATCAGTACATGAATAGTTGCAGTCGGAACATCAAAAGTGTTTTTCTCGACCATGAGTCAGCAAGTGATTTCTTAAATATCCCTCTTGAGAACACGAATAGTTGCAGTCGGAACATGAAAAGGGTTTTTCTCCACTGTGAATCATACTGTGGATTTTTAAATCTCCATTCTGAGAACTTGAATAACTGCATTCGGAACATGAAAAAGGTTTAACTCCACTATGAGTCAGCTTATGACTCATAGTTGTGTAAAGTGTTGCTCCACAGGGAAACCTGAGAAAACTTACTTTCCTCAGGGCCTCCTGTGTGGAGCTAATGTAAAAAATAAGTTTGTGTTGTGAAACCATCGAACAGTATTAATAGGTTACCGTCTGCGTGGTTGAATTTCAGAACCCGGCTTCGAGATTATGTCTGACCCCAAGCCGTAAGCGCTGCGCCACAAATAACCTGTGTACGTGAAATATCAAACAAGCTACCGTTGTAATTTAGTTTCGAATTCCAGAATTTGTCAAAAGATGTCGCCACTTCCGTTAGCAGGTAGCTTGGTGACGTACCCCCTCTAGGTATAAGTACTATGAATTTTTGAATTTAAGTATCTCTTCGGATATGGAAAGATTGAAGGTAATACTTAGTTGTGGATAATAGTATGTGCCTAGCATGGTAGTCGAATCACCTTTAAAAGCTGTATAAAAAGTTATATGATGAATAAAAAAATAAAAAAGCATTAAGCGGCTATATATTACATATGCCTTCATTCTCCCAGTGACTAGCTATCAATACAGCAACAATATGGTTCATGTGCTGTTTGCCGTGATGCCAATTGAAATCATAGATATGAAAATAGAGATGAAAATAGCGATCGTGAAAAGCGAAAAATGTTGTCTATGGTCTAGTCTCTATGCGGGAATCGGGATGAAAAAAGATGTCGTGTATTATAGGTTTAAGAGTGCGTTTTCATAGAAGCAAAGCTGAGCAGAGTGAAACAGAGACTTGCAAAAATTGACCAATCATATTGCTCAGAAGATGCATCTCACCTCCGCTCCACTTGTAAAGGTATAGGACCCAGGTGTTAGATAATAATAATAATATGACATTTGTGCGCAGTTTTGTATAATTTCACTTCAAGTGCGCTCTACTGCGATTAACTTAAAAATATTTTTTTATTTTTATTTTTAACTTTGTGAATAAAAATAAAAATATTCATCCTAGACTTGCAGAAAAGGTCCATAGATTTTTTTTTCTTTATATGAGTTCCGCACAGGAGGCCATGAGGAAAATAATTTCCCTCAGGGCCTATGTCATCTTTGGGGATGCTGTGTGGAGGTTTTTTTTAAGGAAAGGAATGAGAGGAGAGTTCTTGGAAGGAAAAGGGTTTAAGGGGTAGGTAGGAATCTGGGGTTCGGTGTGTCCTGATCATCCGCCTCTAAGACCTAGACAAACCTCACCCCATGAACCCGGGAACCCCTGCTAAATCACCAAATGTAGCGAACCACTTGGGGTGACCTATGGCAGAGGTGTTGGTTATCCAATAAAGGTTCCTGGGTCGGTGGTACCCTAATTACGCCTCCCAAATTGTATGTATGAAATGTCGATGTCGCGTATTACGGTGACCGGTCAGTGGTTGAGTGGGCATAGCGCTTGGGTCCCACCCGGGCGTCGCATGTTCGATTCCTCGGCTGGCTAAGTCCTCCATCACAACACAAGCAACATTTTCGTCTTTCTGTGGTGGTAGTAGGAGATTTTCAAACATTGTTGGGTTATTTGTAACCCGGGAATGTTTGTCTTTCTTTTAAAAAAAAAAAAAAAATTAAAATTAAAAATCTAGATAGAATTTAGTTCGGGTTGAATCTTGCAATAATTTTTTTTTTTTACATGAGCTCCATACAGGAGGCCCTGAGAAAAATAATTTCAATCAGGGCCTATGTCATCTTTGGGGATTTTGTGTGGAGGGTTTTTTAAGGAAAGGAAGAAGAGGAGAGTTCTGGGAAGGAAAAGGGTTAAATGGGTGGGTAGGAATCTGGGGTTCAGTATGTCCTGGTCATCCGCCTCCAAGACCTAGACAAATTCACCCCATGAACCCCTCACCCCATCACCAAACGTAGCGAACCACTTGGGGTGACCTATGTCAGAGGAGTTGGTTATCCAATAAAGGTTCCCAAATTGAGTATCATATATAAAGATAGCAACCTATAATGCGCAATATGTGCGTTTAGAAAATGAAGATAATGTTGGTAATTCTTAGTCGAAGTACCTATGATACAATTAAAAGTGACCGAATTGGAAATGGGTTCCATTGCTCAGTTGATTGAGCACTTGCTATGTAAGCAAAGGGCCCTGGGTTTGAGCCCCAGTGGAACCAATATCTTTTTCTGATTTTTCTGTCTCCAGATATTCAATTGAGTTTCGCTAATATTGTTTTCATTTAATTAAATATTAAAAATAATCTTTTTCATCCATTATCAATAAACCCACGGATTCATGAATAACTACCGCGAACGATGTAAACGACAAATAAATATTAACATATCTTGGTCTGGATTCTAGCGTTTTTAGTCTATGTATTATCTATGTCAATTTTTTTTTTTTAATTATTATTATTAAGATCGCTAAATGTATTTTAAAATGTATTTTGAAGCCATAAGTATTTGAAATATAAATTACAAAATACCTCAGCATCAGGTAATTGAAATACCAATTACAAAATACATTTTTAGGAAGTAATTGAAATACAAATACAAAATACGTATTCGTATTTCAAATACTGCCCAGCCCTGCCTACACCTCACAAAAACGCCTCTTTCTGAATTAAGGACAAGGGAAGAATATCGCCACCTGGATGGGTGATGTTGTCAAGCGGGTTAAGGAGGAGCTGTAGGAAGGTTTTATTAATGCGGATCTTGAAGAGTCGGAAAAAATTACTGAAAAAATTACTAAACGCAGAGTAACATTATCATCAAATAAAATAGGTGAATTGTCTATGAAATGTTGGCGTTTGTTTGTGGCCGCCCAGAGAAACTCAGTCTTAGATGGGTTCAGTTTTAGCTTGTTTGAAGACATCCAACGAGTTATTGCTTCTAGGCACTCAGCTACACGTATTTTGAGACTGTCGACTTCATTTGGAGTGCAGAAAAAATAAACTTGCTGATCGTCAGCGTAGCAGTGGGATAATAGACCAAATGACTCGATTATTTTGGCGACATCATTTGTAAAAAGGATGAAAAGAAGTGGACCTAAAACGGATCCTTGGGGTACTCCTGAAGAAAGTGTTGCGAAGTTAGAGAGTTTATTTCCAACCTTCACGGCTTGTAAGCGATTGGATAGATATGAAGCCAGCCAATTTTTAGTGTCTGAAATCAAACCAAATGTTTCCTCCAATCTCTTAATGAGGAAGTCGTGATCAATCGTATCAAACGCTGCGCTCATGTCTAAGAGTGAGATAAGTGCTAACTTACCCGACTCTATGGCTAGAGTTATATCTGATAGCATACGAAGAAGTCCGGTTTCTGTTGAATGAAACCTTCTATATGCGGATTGTCGATTTGTTAATAATTTATTTGTATTCAAGTGACTGGTAATTTGGGCAGCAGCAATTTTCTCCAGGATTTTTGACACGAAAGGTAGATTTGAAACCAGTCGATAATTACCTAAGTTATCGGAGTCTAGTTGTAACTTTTGTTTATAATAAACTGTTTTTATACGTAAAATAATAATATTATTGAACATATAAAAGAAATAAAAAAATAAAATGGAGTTCTACAAAATAAACTTAATAACAATAAATTAATGAACCACGAGATTCCAAACGTCGTTTATAATGGGAGCCCTTAGTATACGGAACGACTATGAACTATGGGAAAAAACCATCAACAAGCAAATTATGAAACATTTGTAAAAAGGATCATACTAAGTAAATATGCTACCAAATATGCTACAAAATAATAAGCTCCATAAGTTAAACACACTTTGTTATTGGTTTGGTTTTTACTTCGATATTTAAAAATATTGTGCTCGTCATAACATACACAAGTTGAATGTTGAAGTTTTAAAATTCGCGAAGGCATCACTACCGCCACCTAGCGATGTAATAATAAATACATTTTGACAGTTTTAGAATTCGGCCGTGGCTATTATATCCCTTTAAAATGCGTCTTCATCTGGATTTTTTCTTTTATATTTTCCGCTGGTTCATTTATATCTTGTCTTTTTTGGCCAATCTTTTATTGTTGGTTCATCCGCTCGTAAGGACTATGTTTTGTCATCTTCGTAGCAAATCTCAAATAAAGACACCATTTGTTCACTTTTAACAAACTTATTTTATTTCGTAGTAATCACATGTTACAATAAAAACTATTCCCGACCCGCAAGCACTTTGAAAGAGGTCTCACGTTAGACCATTTTGATATGTTTTTCAAGAGAGAAGAGAGTGTCTTACATCTGGTTCAACGTATTTATAACTAAAAACACACACAAACAAACCAATATTCTTTGGCTGACACAACAGAATAAATAAATACGAACTAATGTACGCAGAAATCTGTTTCACCGACTGACAAGGCTTTGCGATTATATCGATCGGCGCAGGTAAATAATTTCCTGTAATAAGGAGCTTCAAAGCGTCCCGATAGATGTCGGTAGCGTTCACTTTTGAACAGTACCCAGTTTTCCGATAAAATCTCCTAAAAATGCTAAATCACATTGTTGGTTCTTGTTCGGTTACGGTTCCGAGTGATTGTGCGGGTAAGGGTTCTATCGGGTTCGAAGCCTTGACCGGACCCGTGCGTCCGATCGACTAGACTAAAGTCGCGATCGACCGGTGGGCCATTCCTGCTATAGATGTACATATGTGTTTGTCTCTTTTTAGTTTCGCTGTTTTTCGTTTCATCGAGTTTCAAATCGCAACGGTAAGGCGGCCAACTTTATAAAATATCAATCGGGGACACATTGGCGTATACTACTGGCGTATTTTACGACCTCGCTTTATGCCGATTTTTATAATCACGTAATTGAGAGAAAGAGTATTCTTCCAATAAAAATCATGTTCATGAATTCTACCACAATTTTATAACTGCCATCTCGGAAATCGAGATTGGTAACCATTTAATAGGATAAATATGCAACTTGTTATTTAATTTATTGTTATATTTTGAAACCAAAACTGGTAATTAAATCTGTATGCGGCGAATTAAAACTACATTCAGAACATGAAAATAGTTTCTCTTTGATTCTGGCAACACATACATAGTCTGTAACTAGAATTTCATAACTGCACTGCGAATAAGAGAATGTTTTCCTTCGAAATGTGTCAGCAGATAAATCCACAGCGGATATTTAACATTCTGAACACAAAAGTGGTTTAAATTAAATCTTTATACGGAGAATTAAAACTACACTCAGAACATTAAAATGGTTTCTCTTTGATTCTGGAAGCACGTTCACAGTCTGCAACTAGAATTTTATAACTGCACTTCGAATAAGACAATAATCTGCTTCGGAATATGTCAGAAGACGAATCAAAATGAAATTTAACACTTTGAACACAAAAATGGTTTAAATTAAATCTGTATGCTTTGAATTAAAACTACACAAAAATGGTTTCTCTTTGATTCTGGGAGCACATACATAGTCTGCAACTAGAATTTTATTAGTGCACTTCGAATAAGAGAATATTTTCCTTCCAAATATGTCAGCAGACGAAATTTTACATTCTGAACACAAAAGTGGTTGAAATTAAATCTGTATGCGGCAAATCAAAACTTCACTCAAACAAAAATTGGTTTCTCTTTGATTCTGGCAGTACACACATAAACTGCAACTAGAATTTTATAGATGCACTTCGAAAAAGAGAATATTTTGAATACTGTAAAGTGGTGGGGTCTCCTCCAATGCACTTGGAATAAGGGAATATTTTCCTTCGAAATATGTCAGCTGACGAATCCAATCCAGACAATCCAGAACTGGAATTTTACATTCTGAACACAAAACTGGTTTAAATTAAATCTGTAAGCGGCGAATTAAAACTACATCCAGAAATGAGGGCACACACTTTTGCCAAAAAGAATTTCTTTTTGCAAGTTTTCACTGAACTTACAACATCGCTTTTTCGCAGTCGCGGCGGCAAGGTCAACAAATTATTTGATTGTATTGATGAATATGGGTTATCAATATTACGTGTCACGGCGTGCACTAATTCGTATAAACAAAACAAATCAATCACTACTTCACTGGCTCTCTGTGACTCTTGCTTGTAACGTAAATAAACCAATACCTAGATCGATATCTTCGGGCCGTTTCTAGGGACAAATTTTGTCTTGAACTCAAATCAAATGGCTAAAAGTTAGAGGAAATTTATTTGACTACCATAGACAATATCAAAAAGATATAAGAATACGGGATATGCGGGGCGCTTTAGGCGATTTGCGGGACTATTTTTGTAAATATTGCAATGCGGGACTACAGCTGTCAATGCGGGATGGTCCCGCAAAATGCGGGACGGTTGGCCGCCTTATGCTAAAGAAGTTTTCACTTCAAAAAATTGTATAAAAATAACATAAAAACTACACCAAAACTTGCTTACACACCGAAGCTCATTTCATATCTAAAGGGAACCATACACAAGGTTACGAAATTCTTTATGTAACATGTTGTTTTGTTATTCCAGGTAGCATTAATATGGAGACAGTTCCAATCAAGTTAGAACCAGGACCCAGAGAAGAAGATGGAGAAGTAATTTCTTATACAGAAATAGACGTTGACCTGCCGGATGTTAAAAAGGAATGCCTAGAGTACTCTAAAAGTATTTCCCAGACTACAGGTAAAATTCATTTTTATTCGGATAAGTTTTTAGATTTTCACGGCCAAAAACATTTTTGTTGTTAGTTTTTGTGGTGTTATGCCGTGTTGCGCTATCTCCTTCTATAGATCGTCGGATCTACCGGATCTGCCCTGATGATGGACACTGCAACGCTGTCCGAAACGTCGGCTATAGAAGGAGGTAGCGCAACACGGCATAACACCCCAAAAACTAACAACAAAAACGATTTTTATTCGTTTGAATTTATTTTAATTTTCTATTTTCATTGTAGAACCTACATACTTGTCGAGCTTTATCCGCCATCTTTTTCAGACGAAATAATGGACATGAAGGCGCAACCTGGAGAAAAACTTTTTTCGTGTTCCAATTGCGACAAAACATTTTCTCGAATGGGAACTTTAAAACTTGAAATACTTTCCCATACCCGAAAAAAAACATTTTTATGTTCCGAATGTAACTTTTCAAATTCTAAAAAGGGAGCTGTGGTAAAACCTTATGTTTGTTCCTACTGCAGCTATTCATGTTCTCGAAAGGGTATTTTAAAACTTCACAAGTTGACCCATACGCATACTGGAGAAAAACCATTTTCATGTTCCAACTGCAGTTATTCATGTTTCCAAAAGGGATATTTAAAACGTCAAATGCTTTCCCACACTTTAGAAAAACCTTTTTCATGTTCCAGCTGTAGCTGTTCATTTTCCCAAAAAGGATATTTAAAAAGACACATGATTTCCCATCCCGGGGAAAAATGTTATGCTTATTCCTGCTGTAGCTATACATGTTATCGAAAGGTATCTTTAAAAATCCATATGGTTACCCATACCGTGGCAAAACCTTACGCTTGTTCATCCTGCAGCTATTCATGTTCTCGAAAGGAAGTTTTAAAACGACACATGATTACCCATACCGGACCAAAACCTTATGCATGTTCCTACTGCAGCTTTTCTAGTTCTCGAAAGGAAACTTTAAAACGTCACACGCTTACCCATATCGGGGCAAAACCTTATGCAATATTAAAACTTCACAAGTTTTCCCATACCCATACTCTAGAAAAACCATGTTCATGTTCCAACTGCAGTTATTCATGCTTCCAAAAGGGATATTTGAAACGTCACATGCTATCCCAAACTTAAGAAAAACCTTTTTCATGTTCCAGCTGTAGCTGTTCATTTTCCCAAAAGGGATATTTAAAAAGGCACACGATTACCCATTCCGGTGAAAAACGTTTTGCTTGTTCCTACCGCAGCTATACATGTTCTCGAAAAGGATCTTTAAAAATTCATACGGTTACCCAAACCCCGGAGAACCTTATGCTTGTTCTTACTGCAGCTATTTATGTTCTCGAAAGGAAACTTTAAAACGTCTCACGCTTACCCATACCGGGGCAAAACCTTATGCCGGTTCCTTCTCCAGCTATACTTACCTAATGTGAAAAACTTTGGTAAGTTTCCATATAGGGACACAATCTAGCTGAAGCGCCGATAAGGTTAAACAGGGATACAGTCAGTGCCGGATTAGCCCATAAGCAAATTAAGCAATTGCTAAGGGCATCATTAAGTCATCACATCATATCAGTCAAAACCTTGACTTTCTTCAGATATAAAATCTTGTTTTATTCGAATATTCCATCAATAACACAGCTTTAGAAAGAGTCACGGAAATGAGAGGTCTTGGAATTATTTTGGATGAAAGACTAAGTTTCTCCAATCATATCCACCAAATGGTAAAAGAACAACTAAAAAATTTAATTCCATACAAGCCATTAAATTATTACATGTATTTATAGTAAGAAGTCTGTTGTGAATATAACTCGTTAGTTTGGTCTCCGTCTTACAAAATTCACACTAAGCGAATATAAACAAAATTTCTGCGTTTTATAAATTTTAAATTAAAAATCCCACTAGAAGACTTAAAATATTATTTATTGTTTAATATTCTAAAAATAAACACGCCAGAAGACACGCTTAAAATAAGAAACTTAACATTTTTATTCAAAATACTTAACTCTATATTCGACTGTTTCGAACTCCTGCAATTTTTAAACTTACGAATACCGACAGTAATTACATGACAAAATACACTATTCTACTGTAGCATTCATAAGCAGAGCTACATTTCCCACTCGCCGATACAACGATGTCAAACTATGGGTAATTAGTACTTATTTGATGTTGACATATGTAACATAAACTTGACGAATTTTGTGGATCTTATTAAAAACTTATTCCATAACTATTTCTAAACATTTATAAACTTGTAAACCTATCAAATCGCTGTTTTTTTGTATGTTTATGACTTCTGTGCATTTTAAAAAAAAAAATATTTTTCTTTTTCTGTTAGATCAGGGGTAGCCTGTAACATTATTATCTATTTGACATGTTGAACCTAGGTCTCACGCCAAGTGGGTAGAACATAATATTCAAATAAAAGTCTGGAATATGATTCAACATTTATTGATGATCAAACATATTAATGAAATGAATGGTAGAGCAAAAGATTTTACAGTCAGGGCGTGACAGAATTATTAAAATACACTGTTAGTAATAAAATGTATCATGGTGTGTTGAAGACGCAATAATAATTTTAATATATCGTCAAGGCTATGATGCATCTATTGAAACTAAAGGGCGCCAGCCAAGAAAGTAATCCTGGCAAAATTTATCTATCGGTTAACCCATATTCTAAAATATAGTCGTAAAATTCATTTGTCTCACAACGTGTTCCAAGATTCAGGTTCCACCCACCAGCGGCACAGCAGCAACTTCCACACTCTCGACCGGTACCATACCGGTACTCTCTCATCTCTTGATTGCGGTGCAAACTTGTACTAATGTTCTCAGCTGCTTGCAGCGTACCAACCTCAGGGTATCACAGTAGCGTTGTTGTCATTTTATAATGCAGCGGTAGCTACCCGCTACAAGCCAACTTGAAAGGACCCAAGATCTACTGAATACTGACGAAACCCTGTGCGATCTACCTAGTAGCGGCGTTGCGGGGGCGGGGGAGGGAGGGGTGGGGCGGCCCCGGTGGAACTTTTAATTTCACAATATATAATAACATCTTTTAAAAAAATTTAACATTTTATTTCATATTTTTGTCACCCCTAAAAATTCGGTCCGATTGAAATGGTCACGGAATTTTTTTTATATTACTTATTCTGTGGCAAAACCGGGGAATACCCCTTCTTTAAAATGATGTATAATAATGTCATCTTGATCACTATTGCGACTGGTATCATCGACAGTTCTTACATTCACTTATTGCAAGAATCCCTCTAATTTTATATTACGCATGGATTTTTTATGACTAATTTTTAGTGAGAATGATTAAAGGAGGTCCGTGGCGATGCTTCGACAATTCTTAAGGCGGAGACACATATGTGTGGTGTGGTGTGTCGTGGCGCGCCAGTAGCACATCGGTTTCATACATTTTCTATGGTTAGAGACATATTTGTATGGTGTGGTGTGTCGTGACGGTTTCTGATGTGGCGTCGACTGCTCGCCGCCGATCGCGCCCTACCCCCCACCACCGCTCTGGCGTGACACGCAAATGTGTTTCCATGCCGTCGCGGCTTGTGGCGCGTCATATACAACTAGCATTGACATAAACAACTAGCGGACGCTTGTTTGCAGCGTGGTTCTGAAAAATGACCTACGAGCTAATTGAACTTGTACGTCGATGAATAGTTTTATATGACACAAGGCGTAAAGAGTATAAAGATCATTTGATCAGAAATGCTGCTTGGAAAGAAATTTCTGAAATATTATATTATCTTTCTCTTTACATATTATAAAATGAAGTCGTTCAAAATGTATGTGCGTTTAGATCTTTTAAACTATGCAACGGATTTTCATGCGGTTTTCACCAATAGATAGGGTCATTCAAGAGGAAGGTTTGTATGTGTAATACAAAGAAGGTTTGTAATAATATTATAGTAGAGAAACGCCGAAAAATTCAAAGAAAAAATCTTCTTTTCATGGTATGAAGTCGCTCTAAATGTATGTACGCTTAGATCTTTTAAACTATGCAACGGATTTTCATGCCGTTTTCACCAAAATATAGGGGGTTACAATATCTTTTGCAATGACTATTAATAAGTCTCAGGGTCAAACATTCAACGTTGCTGGCTTAGATTTGAGTGTTTCTCACACGGCCAATTATATGTCGCGCTTTCGAGAGTAACATCTAAAGAAAACATGTTTGTACTATCTCATGAAAAAACATCTGTAAATATTGTATATAAAGATATCCTGTAGTAAGACCAATCATAATCATAGTATTACAAAATCACTTTCCGAATCAGAAGAAAACATGCACATTTAAACGCTGCAAAGGTTTGATATCTAGGTAGGTACTGTTCAGAAATAATGCCAGAGCACCCTCTAAAATAACTCCAGAGCATTTTGACCCTTATGTATAAATAAACGGTATGAAAGATAATGTCACAATCGCTTGCTCCAATATCTCTCTTAGTAGCTTTAAAGATTTCATGCATTTGGCAACACTACAAATGTTCAGAAAACGCCAGAGCGCTCCACGACACGCCACACTAGTGTGCACACTCACCGTCACGACAGTAAGCGCCACGACACACCACACCACACAAATGTGTCTCCACCTTTAGAAAGTTCCATGGATCATCTTGTGTTATGATGGATCATCAAACCTTCCATGTGTTCCAAGTATTACAAAATGGAACCATTTTCCTTTTCAGGGTGTAGTATCAATTAAAGCCGAGGACACGGGGGCAGATTCACTCTTAAAACCACTTTCATGTTCCGAATGATGTGTCAAAAGTCCAGCAGCGGATTAATCCGCTGACGCAGTTTGAAGAAAACCGTTCTAATATTTCGAATGGAGTTAAAAAAATTGTCACAATCACTTCTTCAAAATTCGTAAATCGTAGGAAAACCGCATATTTTGCGAGTAATACTAATTAAAGCTGGGAACTTGCAAGCACATTCACTCTTAATTTTAAACCAGCTTTGTGTTCAGAATGTAAAATTTCAATTCTGGATTCATCTGCTGACACTTCCGAATGAAAAAATTCTCTTGTATCTTTTATAAAATTCAAGTTGTAGACTTTGTATTCTGAATGTGCTGAAGAATCATTTTCATGTTCTAAGTGTACATTTAATTCACCGCATTCAGATTTAATTTAAACCAGTTTTGTGTTCAGAATATAACGATAAATTAAATAACAAGTTGCAGTTTCATCGTGTACCGAGTGAAGCTTTACTTTTGTGTTGCATACCAAATGCTACAAAATTCTGACAAATGACTGTTCCGTGTGTACCTATTATTTAACTACTATTATCTCGTCGCATTTCATTATAAACATCGGCAGAAAATGAGGTCGTAATAAAAACAGAATTTCCACGTATCCCTCCCCCCAGCGCTTGAAAATTTGCGGTTGAAGTACCCAAATAGGGGGCGGCGAAATTTTCCTCCGACCGGGCGACTGACACCCACCCTACGCCACTGGATCTACCAATTACATACTTCTTATAATTTTAAATGAAATAGCATAGTTCAGTGTGCAATTATGTAGATTTTTTTATTTATTTTGTTTAGCTACACCGAGTGAAGCTTTATATTTGAGTTGCATACAAAATGCTGAAAAATTCTGAGTAATTAACTGTTTCATGTGAATTATGTGTAACTATTATTTGTGGGACGCAGAAATCGGACGGCACGCAATCTATAGCTAAAACCTTACTTGTGCTCTGAACTCAGTATATTTTTTTCCTCATGGCCACCTGTGTGGAGCTAATGTTAAAAAAATAAACATGATTTTTATTGGAAGAATACTCGTCACATGTGAGTATAAAAACCGGCATGAAATGATGTGGTAATAAAAAATTAGAATTTCAATGTACACCTCCTGGCCTCCCCCCGCCCGCTTCAAAATCTGCAGTTGAAATACCCAAATAAGGGAGCGGCGAAACGCCACTGGGTAGATCGCACAGGGTTTCATCAGTAAACGGTAGATCTTGGGTCTAATCAAGTTGGCAATCCCTGTTAAATAAATATGTAACTGTCTCTTTTTAGTGTCGCTGTTTTCGTTTCATCGAGTTTCAAATCGCAACGGCGTTAAAGAAGTTTTCATTTCAAACAATTGTGTAAAAATAAAATAAAAACCGCCTCAACCCTTTTTCATTGATAAAAATGCTCACACACTGAAGCTGATTTCATATCTAAAGTGACCCATACGCAATGTTACGAAATCCTTTATGTAACATGTCGTGTTGTTATTCCAGGTAGCATTAAAATGGAGACAGTTCCAATCAAGTCAGAACCAGGACCCAGAGAAGAAGATGGAAAGGTAATTCCTTTTCCAGAAATATACATTGATCTGCCGGATGTTAAAAAGGAATGCCTAGAGTACTCTGAAAGTATTTCCCAGACTACAGGTAAAATCGATTTCTATTAGTTTGAATTTATTTTAATTTTATATTTTCATTGTATATACTTACATACTTATCGAGCTTTATCCGCCATCTTTTTCAGACAAAATAATGGACATGAAGGCGCAACCTGGAGAAAAACTTTTTCCGTGTTCCAATTGCGACAAAACATTTTCTCGAAAGGGAACTTTGAAACTTCACATGCTTTCCCACACTCAAAAAAAATTTTCATGTTCCGAATGTAACTTTTCAAATTCTCAAAAGGGATCCTTAAAACGTCACATGCTTACCCATACTGGAGAAAAACCTTTTCCATGTTCTGACTGTAACTTTTCATTTTCTCGAAAGGCAACTTTGAAACGTCACATGTTGACCCATACCCATACTGAAGAAAAACCATTTTCATGTTCCATCTGCAGTTATTCATGTTTCCAAATGAGATATTTAAAACGTCATATGCTTTCCCATACTTTAGAAAAACCTTTTTCATGTTCCAACTGTAGTAGTTCATTTTCCCAAAAGGCATCTTTAAAACGACACATGATAACCCATACCGGGGAAAAACCTTATGTTTGTTGCTCCTGCAGCTATTCATGTTCTCAAAAAGGATCTTTAAAACAACATATGATTACCCATACCGGGGAAAAACCTTATGTTTGTTGCTCCTGCAGCTATTCGTGTTCTCGGAAGGGTAATTTAACACTACACATGTTATCCCATTCCGGGGCAAAACCTTATGCCTGTTCCTACTGCAATTATGCATCTTTTCAAAAGGGATCTTTAAAAACTCACATATTTACCCATACCAGAGGAAAACCTTTTTCATGTTCGGAATGTAGCTGTACATTTTCCCAAAAGGTATCTTTAAAAATTCACATGGTTACCCATACCGGGGTAAAACCTTATGCTTGTTCCTCCTGCAGCTATTCATGTTACCGAAAGGAATCTTTAAAACGTCACTTGGTTTCCCATACCGGGGCAAAACCTTATGCCTGTTCCTACTGCAGCCATACATGTTCTCGAAAAGAATCTTTAAAGAGTCACATGGTTATCCATACCGGGGCAAAATCTTATGCCTGTTCTTACTGCAGCTATACATGTTTTCAAAAAGGATCTTTAAAAAGTCACATATTTACCCATACTAGAGTAAAACCCTTTTCATGTTCCTCCTGCAGCTATTCATGTTCTCGAAAAGAAAATTTAAAACGTCACACGCTTACCCATACCGGTGAAAAACCTTTTGCCTGTTCCTACTGCAGCTATACGTGTTCTCTAAAGGGATCTTTAAGAAGTCATATGGATACCCATACCGGGGCAAAACCTTATGCTTGTTCTTACTGCAGCTATTCATGTTCTCAAAAGGGATCTTTAAAACGTCACACGCTTACCCATACCAGGGCAAACACTGTGCCTGTTCCTACCGCAGCTATTCATGTTCTCAAAAGGGATCTTTAAAAAATCACATGTTAACCCATAATAGAGAAAACCCTTTTTCATGTTCCAACTGCAGCTATTTATGTTATCTAAAGGGATCTTTAAAAAGTCACATATTTACCCATACTAGAGAAAAACCTTTTTCATCTTCCTACTGCAGCTATTCATTTTCTCAAAAGGGATATTTAAAACGTAACATGCATTCCCATACTTAAGAAATACCTTTTTCATGTTCTAACTGTAGCTGTTCATTTTCCCAGAAGGAAAACATCACATGATTAGGTACCCATACCGTTGAAAAAGGTTATGCTTGTTCCTACTGCAGAAGTTCTCGAAAGGGATCTTCAAAACTTTACAAGTTAACCCAAACTAGATTAAAAAAAACCTTTTTGATGATCTGACTGTGCGTATTCATTTTCTGTTCACACTTTCACATTCACACTTTTACCAATAATAATATTACTCTCAATCGTTGTTTGCTTTTTATTAATATTCTGTCAAAACCAAAGCCTTGTGAAGTGTCGATACTCCCACCATCCAGAGGACCAGAGGTGGAGAGAGATGCAACACTACATTATTTTTTGTTGTTGTTATTTATTCAATTAATTGTTTTGTGTTTAATAAATCACAAATGAGTACGAAACATATTTTATTTTACAAGATCCTACCTTTTCAGATACCTACATTAAAGTGTTATATTATGAGAGATAGAAATAACTCCTACGTCCCCTTGAACCTTACACAGACATAATAATTTACCACAAAAAAAAAGTTCTGATGTTCTGCAAAAAGTAACATTTGTGGAAATATCATTCCTTTTAGGGGCGAATTGTACGGCTTGTGGTCGAACTGTCAATGCCATTTTCTCAGGCCGCATGCTGCTGAACTGACTGAAATTTTGGGTTCTTACTAAAAACAACAATTTGTAGTTAAAAATTCTGTAAATGTCTTGATAAATTATCTTTTTTTATTGGCTTTAAATGCGGTTTTCTCATACCCTATGCCGCCGAACCAACTATTTTTTTGCATTTTTACTAAAAAATTGTAGGTAACTCATATTTCATTCGAACTTCTCTTCGAACACTAAATTTCCCTAGATATAACAAGGTGAGCACGAGTCATCTGTTATTCGTAGGATTCAGTGACGCCTCCTGTTAGGTTTTGCCGCAGTGGTGTATTTAGTAGAGCGTAGTATCAATATCACTCACATTTTAATGGGAAAATAGACGTGGCTTTCTTGAAAACCTTGTCAATTCCTTGACCGTGCGGGGCCATACTCTTCAAACTTGTAAAGTATATTATGTCATCTGTGAAATTTGCCAAACTGTGGTGATATGCAAGTACTGCAAAAGCAGTGACAGTGAACGCAACCGTTCTGCGACGTAAAAGATAATTGACAATCAGTCGGGCAGTTAGAATACAAGCTATTTCGGCAAGATGTCAAATATTAAACTCGGAGATTTATTAAGGTGTTTTAATGGCGAGGGCGACGTTTTTCAGTGGATAACAAAAGTCGAGTTGGTTTTAAAAATTAAAGAAGTAAAGGATGTGTGCGCGATCATCCCGATGTTTCTGGAGGGACCTGCATTTGCTGTCTACAATGAGCTGAGTGCAGAGGATAAGGGCAATGGTGACGCCATCAAAAATGCGTTGATTTGTGCCTTCGCAACAAACCCGTTTCTGGCCTATGACGAGTTCGTGAGGCGCACATGGCGTGATGAGCCGGTCGACGTCTATATGACGGACCTGAGGAGGCTGGCAAGGCTAGCGGGTGTGACGTCGGATGCTCTCCTCATGAAAGCTTTCATCGTGGGTCTGCCTTCAGTGGTATCACGTGAATTGCGCGCGCAGCCAAAAGTAGAGACAATGCCGCTGTCAACAATCATGGAGCGTGCTAGAGCTCTGATGGCAGAGCTCGTGGATCAGCCTGTCGTGGCGGTGGCTCAGGGCCGACAGAAATTTGTCGCAACATCTCCAAATGCAATACGGCGTTGTTTTAAATGTGGTGGGCCACACATGGTCAAATTCTGTTGTGAGCAGCTGAAAAGTGTCTGTTGGAACTGTGGAAAAGATGGTCACTTGGCCAGGCACTGTGAGAAGGGAAACGGAAGCAGGAGAACTGGTGCGCCGGCAGCTCTTCTGAATCAGGACTAAAGGCGCTACCAATAATCCAAGTTTCAGTAAATGGAAAGCAGGTGCGTGCACTCGTTGACTCAGGGTGTTCTCGCACAATAGTGATGGCAGTCGTGTATTTTGTGAGGGGCGAGGTGTCGCCAAGATAGTAGTGCATGGTGTGTCACTACTGGTAAAAAACTATTAAGTGCAGTCAATGTTATACTGGGCATGGACGTTATCGAAGAACTGGGTGGTGTTACGATAATGCGCGATAGGGTAGAGTTCGTAAGAAGCAGACTAGACGAGTACAGTGCGAATTGTGTCGAGTCTGGTGAAACCTCGGCAGACAGAATATCTGTTGAGAACAAGGACTTTAAAGCTACATTCAACGGAAGAAACTGGTGCGTGAGTTGGGTGTGGAGAGGTTCTCCTGCTGAATTAGAAAACACTTTAGAGTGCTATAGAAGCACTAAGTTACCAGAAGCGGAGGCAGCTTTTGAAGAAGAGATTCAAAAGTGGATCTCCGAGGGCTGGCTCAGACCATTGAAGGGAAGCTCCGGTGGTATACTTCCTTTAATGGCTGTGATCCAAAAGAACAAGGGAAAAGTACGTCCTGTCTTGGACTATCGTGAACTCAACGAGAGTGTTCAGTGCCATACTGGTGAGGATGTAGCAGTGTGTGATGAGACAATTCGGAAGTGGAGGAAGCTACGTGAACCTCTAAAGTTGCTTGATCTCCAATCAGCATATTTACAAGTGCACATTGAGGAAAAACTTTGGAAGTATCAACTCATCAAGTATAAAGGCAAAACATACTGCTTGACAAGATTAGGTTTTGGGTTAAAGTGTGGTCCCAAAATCATGACACGGATTGTAAACGAGGTGCTCTCGCTTGACGAAAGGGTGCGACGGGGCACAGATAGCTACATCGATGACATTATAGTGAATGAAAACATAATATCAGCTGAAGAGGTTGCGGCACACTTGCATACTTACGGTCTCGTAACTAAGCCTCCCGAGAAGCTGGAGGGCGCAAGAGTGCTCGGATTGCGTATTGAACGTGATAAGGTCGGACGTCTTATGTTCAGAAGAGGCAATTACATTCCCATAATGCAAGAAGGATCGCACCTGAGTAGAAGGGAATTATTTTCGATCTGTGGCAAGCTGACTGGGCACTATCCTGTGTGTGGATGGTTAAGGACAGCCTGCAGCTTCATGAAGAGAGAGTGTCAAGGCCAGGTATGGGATGATTACGTTGGCGACAGGGCCCAACAAATGGCTGAAGAGCTTCTGGTGAGAGTGAGAATTGACGATCCTGTGAAAGGGGAGTGGCTGGTGCCTGAATCATTAGGTGATGCCAGAGTTTAGTGTGATGCAAGTAATCTGGCCCTTGGAGTTACCTTGGAAATTGAGGGAAGAACTGTTGAAGACGCCGCATGGCTGCGTAAGACAACCGATGTAGCGCATATTAACATAGCGGAGCTAGATGCTGTTCTGAAGGGATTAAACCTAGCTCTCAAGTGGAATCTTCAAGTTGTGGAAATAATTACAGATTCGGCAACGGTTTTGTGCTGGGTGAGATCCACACTTACCGGGAGTAGTCGTGTAAAAGTTTCTGGCATGTCAGAGATGCTCGTCAAGCGGCGTCTGGGATTGGTGAAGGAGATTGTAGAAGAATTTGATCTCACATTGTCGATCACCCTTGTAGAGTTTTGTAAAAATAAAGCCGATGTACTTACTAGGGTCTGCAAGGCCTGGGTAAAGAGTAGCCATGACAGGAAACGTCACGAAAGAGACTTACAATCTTCAGAGTATGAAGAGAGGTTGGAGATACTTGAAAAAGAAACTGGAGAGCAAAAATGTGCTTTAAGCGTAGACTTTACATGCTCAGCATCATTTTGGAGTAGAGCGAACGCTTCATCTTGCCCGGCTGGTTGATCCCGAGGTGAGAAGAGAGGACGTCGATAAATGCGTACGTAACTGCATACAATGCAGGAAAATTAACCCACCGCCGTCAACCCATGAAGCGGGTAACCTCAATGTTGCAACAAATTGGAGTCGCTTGGCAGTTGATGTCACTCATTTCGGTAGGAAATGTTTCTTCACACTCATCGATTGCGGGCCAAGTAGATTTGCCGTGTGGCGGGAAATCGATTCAGAGAACGCAGTTTCGATTGTCAAAAATCTGGAAGAAGTGTTTCGGGAAAGAGGCCCGCCCAGTGAAGTTCTCATGGACAATAGTACCTACTGCGTTTCGTTCCTATAGTGTTGCAGATATGTGTAAGAGATGGAATGTACGTCAAAGATTTCGCGCGGCATACCGTCCAGCAGGAAATGGTATAGTTGAACGACATCATCGAACAATAAAGAGAACTGCAGCCAGAAGTGGAAGCGATCCTCTGCAGGCAGTATTTTGGTATAATTTGGCTGCGAAGAGTCAGAAGGATGAGGGTGTTGCGCCTTCTAGCTCGGTTCACACTTATTCATGGAGGCACCCTTCTGCGCAAGTGAATATAGAAGAGGAAGTATCAACTGAGTTTGAAGTGGGCGATGTCGTTGCGGTCAAACCAGTAGACAAAAGATGCACATCACGCTGGAGGCAAGGAAGGGTGACAGGACTTAATTCAGTCAACAATATCATAGTTGATGGTGTACCAAGACATGTGCTTGACCTGCGGAAGATGCCTGACAGAGAACGAATTGAGTCTGAAGAGAGATGCGAGGAATTGGCCGCAAGTCCCACCGTAAATCTTTTCGGTGTGTTTAAAGAGGACAGTGAAGAAGAAGGAGAGACCAGTACAGAAGGACGACCCACTAGGGCGCGAAGGCCTCCGGGCTGGTTAAGTCAATTTGTACAGTGATTACGACATCAGGAGGGCGTGTGGTGATATGCAAGTACTGCAAAAGCAGTGACAGTGAACGCAACCGTTCTGCGATGTAAAAGACAATTGACAATCAGTCAGGCAGTTATAATACACAAACAGGGGGCCTAGTCTCTATCTTTTATGAAGATCGTTTTATTGAGGAAATTTTCACTAATAAAAATAGATTTTTGATGCAAATTTTACCTCTCCCGACGTACCTAAATAGTTGCTTATTGTATGTTTACTATAATAATATGCACCAAATAGGTACGTGTCTATTGCAATCTTATTGATAATTTGTGTATTTATGTAGGTACATTAGCCACAGCCAAAATATACAAGTGCCATGTGATTACAACTCTAATCGATCTCGACTATGTGTTTCTTCAAGAAAAAAACATTTACGAACACTCCTATCGTCTTGCAGTCAAAGACATTAATACTGGACGCGGGGTAGAAATCTCAAAGTGGGAAGCCAAACACAATACGATTGTAGCTGTCTCTATTCCCAGCAGTGTTACCGAAGCTCCCGATTTTGCGGGAGATCTCCCGATTTTTCACTTCATCTCCCGATCTACCGGAATGGCATCAAAATCTCCCGATTTTTCGAAGTTCTGAGCGAATTCGTTTCTCATCGATTCTTTGATTATGGTCCGCTCAACAGACAACTAATTGTGTATGGTAAAAAAAAAATCATAAGATTCGGGTATTAACCAAAATAATTACAAAATACCGCAATCTAAGTATATCTCAATTATAGACTCATGCAAACCGATCATCTATGAATTATGAGGTGGAATTTATAATTTATTACATAACGCCTCTTCGAATCAGAAGGTTTTTCAGTACTTTGTTCTACGAACTTAATATATATTTTGTTTAAATTATGTCCACCTCAGACCCTGAATCCGATCATGCAGGTTGGCCTGCTCCTAGCAAAAAAGTTGCAACAAAGACATCAACGTTGCCTCTGAAAGAGATGCACGATAACAAGGCGCTCAAACTCTTTTCATGTCCTGACTGCAACTGTTTTTCTCCTCGAAAAAATAACTAAAACGGCACTTGCTTACTAACAGTGATGAAAAACCTTTTTCATGTCCCGACTGCAATTATTCATGTTGTACAAAGCAACTTCTTAAAAATCATTTGCTGACTCACAGTGACATAAAACCGTTTACATTTTCCTATTGCGACTATTCATGTTGGTTCTACAAAGAGGCACCAAAAAATATATATATTTACCCACAGTGGACAAAAACCATTTTTTTGTCCCAAATGCAGTTATACAAGTTCTCAAAAGAAAGATTTAAAAACCCACAGTATAATTCACAGAAGAGAAAAACATTTTTCGTGTCCTGACTGCAACTATTCGTGTTCTCAAAAGGGATATCTAAGAAGTCACTTGCTGACTCATGTAGAGAAAAACCTTTTTCATGTTCCGGCTACAACTATTCTTGTACTACGAAGAGAAATCTAAAAATCACGTGTTTACCCACAATGGAGAAAAACCATTTCATGTCCTAACTGCAATTATTCTTCTACTCGAAAAAAACTAAAACGGCACTTGCTGACTCACAGTGATGAAAAACTTGTTCATGTCCCGACTGCGACTTTTCATGCGCTACTAATGGTATCTTAAAATTCACATGTTTACCCACAGTGCACAAAAACCTTTTTCATGTCTTGACTGTAATTATTCATGTTGTACAAAAGAACTTCTTAGAAATCATTTGCCGACTCACAGTGACATAAAACCTTTTACGTGTTTCTACTGCGACTATTTATGTATTATTATATTCATGTTTTACAAAGAGGCGCCAAAAAATTGCTTGTTTATCCACAGTGGACAAAAACTATTTTCTTGTCCCGAATGCAAGATCGCGAAAGGAAGTTTTTTTGCAGTTATTAAAATCCTCATCGCGATTCATAGTGGAGCAAAGCCATTTTCATGTTCTGAGTGAAACTATGCATGTACTACGAAGATAAATCTAATAAATCGCAAGTTTTCCCATAGTGGACAAAAACCTTTTTCGTGTCCCGACCGCAACTATTCATGTTCTCAAAAGGGACGTCCAACAAAGCGCTCGCTGATTCACAGCGGAGAGAAACCTTTTTCGTGTACTGACTGCGCTTTTATAGGCCAAGAACAGTTGATGATGTGAATCTTTCGCTTTTGAGGAAATTATAGTAACTCACTTTAACAACACTGACCACAGCAATTTGTGTTTATGAGTATTTCGTGTTTTAAGCACTAACGAATACTGACAACAAAAATAAAATAAAAATGACGTACAATACAGTCGAGGGATTCCCCGTAAATCACAAACGAAAAGGCTTGCCAACTTGAGCATTCCCTAGTTTTTTATTTAAATAAAAAAAAAAACATGTTAAGTAACGCGTTTTTCGAATCCCCATCCCGCACATATAATGCACAGTAACATTAAACAAGACCCCCCCCTAAATTTCGTTACGTACTTGAATACTTGAACGGCCCCCAAGGTCGAAATTTCACAAAAATTTGTGCTGAGTTTCCAAACGTAAAGTAAGTCTCCGTTGAACGTTAGGGAAATTTGCGTTATTCCACGGGCAACATCTACAATAATCGTATTGTTGGCGCTGCTTATGGGTTTTTTCATTTGTTGTTAAGGTTCTGCTTCGGAATAATAAAAGGGATTCAGAATATTGACAAGGGATGAATTTTATTAAAATAATTCTGGTCATCTCGCGATTTCTTAAAAATTCTCCCGTTTTCTCCCGAATTCTCCCGATTTTTAGGCAGAAATTCTCCCGATTTTGAAATATTGGGTTCGGGAACACTGATTCCCAGTGTTGCCAACTCAGCTCCTTTAGAGCTAGATCTGGCTCTAAATCGACGCCGTCAGCTCCAAAAAAAGTCATTTAGCTTCTTAGCTCGTTTTTCAGATATTTCAGCTCTTATCCACGTGAAATAATATTGAAAAAAATTATATTTGCAATTATATTCCAAAAATGCAACATTGGGACGAGGACTTCCTAAAAAAGAGATTCCCTGAATTCCTGCACAAGTAAACAGTTACTAAAAATGCTATGGTGGAAACATCGGTACAGGGACTTCCCGAAAAAATGAAATTCTTATAAATCGATACAAGGAACTTGCCTAGGCCGGCTATTGCGTATTGCATATTGCATTGCGTCTTGCGTCAGTCACTTTCGAATTTGAATGCGCAGTCAAGTTTAGTTTTGGGCTGAGGTTCTAAAGTATCGTAATGCCACTGATGATAATCCTTCCCACGAAATCAGCTCTTTTGCAGTTTCGGTACTTGCTCTGCCGTGGTCAAACGGAGAAGTGGAACGAGTTTTTAGCCAGTTAAATATTGTAAAAAATAAAACCAGAAATAGACTTGGCAATGACATGGTTAATTCGATTCTAACAATTCGATCGGGGCTCAGGCACACAACAATGTTGCAAGGATTATAAACTTCCCTTAGAAGTTAAAAAAAAAATTGGAACGATGGCTATAGGTATATACGATATACGAAAAAAATCCTGATGAAGCCGGTCCTAGTAGCGCGATGGTACAGGAACTGGAACCGGATGACTACTTAGATTTTTTAGAGTACTAGTCGCTGTCTAACAAAAAAAAATTAAAAAAAACAACAACAAAAAAATCCCGAAGACTTCGATTTTATCAAAAATAATTGTGTATTGAAAATTATAAAAATAATCAAGTGTATTGTGAGTGTTAGTTATGAGTTGTTCCAAAAGCAGCCAACAAGAAGGACTACAGTCCCCCCCCCCCCCTCCCAATGCTTTATGACATTTTCAAAATTTTAGCTCCTTTTTGGCTCTTTTTTGGGTTTCGCCTAGCTCTACTTTAAAATTCGAGTTGGCAACACTGCTGATTCCCAGCAGTGTTGCCAACTCAGCTCCTTTAGAGCTAGATTTGGCTCTAAATCGACGTCGTCAGCTCCAAAAAAAGTCATTTAGCTTCTTAGCTCGTTTTTCATATATTTCAGCTCTTATTCACGTGAAATAATATTGAAAAAAATAATAAATAATATTAAAAAATGCAACATTGGGACGAGGACTTCCCAAAAAAAAGAGATTCCTGCACAAGTAAACAGTTACTAAATATGTTATGGTGGAAACATCGGTACAGGGACTATGGTACTAGGGCTATTGCGTATTGCATATTGCAGTGGTCTTCAACCTTTTTGAACCGGCGTACCCTCTGACTCTTACTAAAAATTTGTTGTTCCCCGTACTCTTTATCTATCTTATGTACACGTGTAATGAAAGACGTGTTTCATTTGTAATTTTGAATACTCTAATTATTACATGAATGTAACAATTTTATGCAAAGTGTAACACGACTTCCGCCATGTTTTACCCGTGATTCTACATGCGTGCCACGTTATTGCGTACCCCCCATTTGGTATTACAGGTTGAAAACCACTGGTATATTGCATTGCGTCTTTTAGAGGACCAGTCGCTGTCTAACAAAAAAATATGTAAAAATCCAATTAAAAAATCCTGTAGACAGTCCACCCCCCCCGGAGGAAAAGGAATTTTTCTTCTCCGAAATTCTCTAACAACCCCCCCCCCCCATGCTTTAGGTAATTTTCCAAATTTTAGCTCCTTTTTGGCTCTTTTTTGGGTTTCGCCTAGCTCTACTTTAAAATTCGAGTTGGCAACACTGATTCCCAGTACTTCAGTACCAGTGTTACCGAAGCTCCCGATTTTTCGGGAGATCTCCCGATTTTTCACTTCATCTCCCGATCTACCGGAATGGCATCAAAATCTCCCGATTTTTCATGTCCCGACTGCAATTATTCATTTTGTACAAAGGAACTTCTTAAAAATCATTTGCTGACTCACAGTGACATAAAACCGTTTACATGTTTCAACTGCGATTATTTAATAAATATAAGTGTTCTCAAAAGGGATATCTAAGAAGTCACTTGCCGACTCATGTAGAGAAAAACCTTTTTCATGTTCTGGCTGCAACTATTCTTGTACTACGTAGAGAAATCTAAAAATCACATGTTTACCCACAATGGAGAAAAAGCTTTTCATGTCCCGACTGCGATTATTCATGCGCTCCAAAACGGCATCTAAAAATTCACATGTTTTTTTCATGTCCCGACTGCAATTATTCATGTTGTACAAAAGAACTTCTTAGAATTTATTTGCCAACTCACAGTGACATAAAACCTTTTACATGTTTCTACTGCGACAATTTATGTATTATTATATTATTGTTTTACAAAGAGGCACCAAAAAATGTTTATCCACAGCGGACAAAAACCATTTTCTTGTCCCGAATGCAGTAATTAAAGATCACGAAAGGAAGTTTTTTTGCAGTTATTCAAATCCACAGCGCGATTCATAGTGGAGAAAAGCCATTTTCATGTTCTGAGTGAAACTATGCATGTACTACGAAGATAAATCTAAAAAATCGCAAGTTTTCCCATCGTGGACAAAAACCTTTTTCGTGTCCCGACTGCAACTATTCATGTTCTCAAAAGGGACGTCTGAGAAAGCACTCGCTGAATCTCAGTGGAGAGAAACCTTTTTCATAACTGCAAATCTTCATTTACGGATTCACTGTAAAACATAAACGAAAAGGCTTGCCAACTTGGGCATTCCATAGTTTTTATTTAAATAAAAAAAACATGTTACGTAACGCGTTTTTCGAATCCTCCTCCCGCAAAGATAACGTACAGTAACGTCAAACAAGACCTCCACCCCTAAATTGCGTTAAATACCTAATATTTGAACGGCCCCCAAGGTCGAAGTTTCACAAAAATTTGCGCTGAGTTTCAAAAAGTAAAGTAAGTCCCCGTTGAACGTTAGGGAAAATTGCGTTATTCCACGGGCAACGTCTACAATAATCGCATTGATGGGGCTGCTTATGGTTTTTTTTGATTTGTTGTTAAGGTTCTGCTTCGGAATAATAAAAGGGACTCGGAATATTGACAATGGAAGAATTTTATTATAATAATTCTAGTAATCTCCCGATTTCTTCAAAATTCTCCCGTTTTCTCCCGATTTCTACCGATTTTTAGGCGAAAATTCTCCCGATTTTGAAATTATGAGTTCGGGAACACTGTTCAGTACTCAGTACCAGTGTTACCGAAGCTCCCGATTTTACGGGAGATCTCCCGATTTTTCACTTCATCTCTCGATCTACCGGAATGGCATCAAAATCTCCCGATTTTTCGAAGTTCTTAGCGAATTCGTTTCTCATCGATTCTTCGTCCGCTCAACTAGCAACTAATTGTGTATGGTTAAAAAAAATTCTTGAGATTCTGGTATTGACCAGAATAATTACAAAATACCGCAATCTAAGCATATCTCCATTATTAACCCATGCAAACCGATCATCTATGAATTATGAGGTGGAATTTATAATTGATTACGTAACGCCTCTTCGAATCAGAAGGTTTTTCAGTACTTTGTTCTACTAACTTAAAATATGTATATATATATTTTTAATTATGACCACCTCAGACCCTGATGCAGGCGCAGGTACGAGTAGAAGTATTTCTAAAATTGAAATATTCCCAATATTATATAAAAAAAAGTGGGAAATTGGCCTGCTCCTAGCAAAAAAGTTGCAACAAAGACATCAACGTTGTCTCTGGAGGAGATGCACTCACAAGGCGCTCAAACTATTTTCATGTCCTGACTGCAACTATTCTCCTCCTCGAAAAAATAACTAAAACGGCACTTGCTAACTAACAGTGATGAAAAACCTTTTTATGTCCCGACTGTAATTATTCATGTTGTACAAAGCAACTTCTTAAAAATCATTTGCTGACTCACAGTGACATAAAACCGTTTACATGTTTCTACTGTGACTATTCATATTGGTTCTACAAAGAGGCATCAAAAAATTACATATTTACCAATAGTGGACAAAAACCATTTTCTTGTCCCAAATACAAGTTTTCAAAAGGATGATTTAAAAATCCACAGTAAAATTCACGGAAGAGAAAAACCTTTTTCATGTCCTGACTGCAACTATTCGTGTTCTCAAAAGGGATATCTAAGAGAATTCACTTGCTGACTCATGTAGAGAAAAACCCTTTTCATGTTCCGGCTGCAACTATTCTTGTACTACGAAGAGAAATCTAATAATCACATGTTTACCCACAATGGAGAAAAACCTTTTTCATGTCGTTACTGCAACTATTCTTCTTCTCGAAAAAAATTAAAACGTTATTCATGCACTACAAAACGGTATCTAAAAATTCACATGTTTACCCACAGTGGACAAAAACCTTTTTCATGTCCCGTCTGTAATTTTTCATGTTGTACAAAAGAACTTCTTAGAAATCATTTGCCGACTCACAGTAACATAAAACCTTTTACATGTTTCTACTGCGACTATTTACTATTAATGTTTCGCAAAGAGGCACCAAAAAAATCACATGTTTATCCACAGCGGACAAAAATCATTTTCTTGTCCCGAGTGCAGTTATTAAAGATCGCGAAAGGAAGTTTTTTGCAGTTATTAAAATCCACAGCGCGATTCATAGTGGAGAAAAGCCATTTTCATGTTCTGAGTGAAACTATGCATGTACTACGAAGATAAATCTAAAAAATCGCAAGTTTTCCCATAGTGGACAAAAACCTTTTTCGTGTCCCGACTGCAACTATTCATGTTCTCAAAACGGACGTCTAAGAAAGCAATCGCTGATTCACAGTGGAGAGAAACCCTTTTTGAGTCCTGACTGCAACTCTTCACGTTCTTCCCATGTCACGAGAGCCTTTATAGGCCAAGAACAGTTGATGATGTGAATATTTCGCTTTTGAGGAAATTATAGTAACTCACTTTAACAACACTGACTACAGCAATTTGTGTTTGTGCGTATTTCGTGTTTAACTAACGAATACTGACAACAAAATAAAATAAAAATGACGTACAATACAGTCAAGGGATTCTCTGTAAAACATAAACGAAAAGGCCTGCCAATTTGAGCATTCCCTAGTTTTTTATTTAAATAAAAAAAATCATGTTACGTAACGCGTTTTTCGAATCCCCCTCCCGCACTGGTAACGCACAGTAACATTTAACAAGACCCCCCCCCTAATTTGCGTTACGTAATACTTGAACGGCCCCCAAGGTCAAGTTTCACAAAAATTTGTGCTGAGTTTCCAAACGTAAAGTAAGTCCCCGTTGAACGTTAGGGTAAAATTGCGTTATTCTACGGGCAACATCTACAATAATCGTATTGATGGCGCTGCTAATGGGTTTTTTCATTTGTTGTTAAGGTTCTGCTTCGGAATAATAAAAGGTATTCTAAATATTTACAAGGGATGACTTTTATTACAATAATTCTAGTCATCTCCCGATTTCTTAAAAATTCTCCCGTTTTCTCCCGAATTCTCCCGATTTTTAGGCGAAAATTCTCCCGATTTTTAAATTTTGGGTTCGGGAACACTGCTCAGTACTAAACTGCTGCGCGTCACGTGAGGTCGTGTCTTACCAGTAAGTAAATTGTATTGCAAAGCGCTCCTGTGTGATGAAAATGCTTCAATTTACACGGAAAATAGTCGAAAAGGAGACAGCGAAAATTGCATCACAAAGTGATATAAGCATAACAAGGACAACCTACTAACAGTAAGTCGGTTTACACAGCGTCCCGCATTCGTTTTATTCTTTTGGGAAAGATGGGGTAAAACGTACAAAGGGTAACGCGTTCATTAATTTAATAATGTCGTTGATGAAAATTGTAAATAGTAACGGTCCTAGGTGTTATTAATCTGTATAGATTTGTATAATCATTTGAACCTATAACCTACACTGTATAATAGAATATGTACTTAACAATACTACTATAATAGTACCAATATTGTATTACTAATGAAAACTCATTTAATAAATATAAAAATATTTGCCCGTGTGTCACGTTTTACCCGTCTTTACCCTTCCCTGTCATATTGTGTAACCGAGTGAGAGTATCTTGTTATCTCAGTCACACCCATAGGTCACACCCGTGATGTGACAGTAGTATTCGGCGAAGAAATTAATACGCTGCCCGACGATTTATCTATGACATTCATACACACACATTTTTTGATTGTCTGTCTTTATCACACACGAATAAAGTTTTGAATTTAGAAATTAAACTGAAAACCGCTGAAAACAAAAGAGTGTTGCTTGCTTTCCACATTATATTGTGAGAATATGGCGAGTCTATTTATAATATAACGTCATTGCTTGCAGTGCTCTAAATTGACAAGTGTCGTGTTATTATTAAACCTCTATCCATAATCTTTAAGAAATATCCATTTACAAACCTCTTTCGTGTACAATTTGACTTTACATAATAAAAAACCTGCCGCATCCATTTCTGCATTTTTACTCAATAACAACACATAAAATCGTTGGTAATCTGATTTATTCAAGCATTGACAGTCATAGTCCTGCAGGTAACACACCTCTGCAGCAATAACGTCAAAGGATTTTATTAATGTTTATTTGTGTGTATGGCTACGAAGGCAGTTCATTTGAAATCGTTTCTGATTTACCTTCAGAAGGAGTTTGTTGCAGCCCTTAGCTGATTAGGGATTATTTGTTTTACGTGTAAGTGTGTAAGGTGTTGAAGCAAAGCGAATAAGTAAGACGTCGGTTCGATACTTACAAGTTCGATACTTACAAATTTACAACAAGACACATAAATCAATCTCCAATTTAAATATTTGCAATAATAATGAATGTGAAGGGCGAACAAATACGATAGACAAGTGACTCCTGACCGAGAATTTAGAGCAGAATGAATCGGTGGTTTTTGATGCAACGCGAGGAAAGTGGCTTCGGTTTGAATCCTATTGGTGCCTGGGGTACCAATCGGGTGGCCAGACGGTGCAGATTAGTGGCCTTTGTTCGACCTCCACATCAGCCCCCTTCCCGAAGACTCCTACACCATTACAACCCCTAGTGAGAAGGCTCCGGGGGTTGGTCAACGTCGGGACCTGTGGGCATAGAAAGTGAATTGTTAGAGACTTCAAGAAATGTGCGTATTATGGCAATGTGTTAGTCTCTTATGTTGGCTGAGATATAAAAAAGTTTGAATTGAGTTGAGTTTTATTTTATTATATATATATATATATATATTTTTTTTTTTAAAGGTTTGAAAAATTATTTTATCAGACTTATTAAATGATAAAAGAAGATAATATTAAAAAAGTTTCTAAGCTCTGTTTGAAATTAATAACAGCTAAAGTTGATTGCAATGAGTAACTATTACAAATGAAATAAATTAAATGACTCATGATAGGTAATAAGGTAGGTACTTCGATTCGGCAAGGCGCAGAACATTAAGGGGTCTCCACACGGTACTGCCGCAGTACCAACTGCCGCAGAACTGACTAAAAATCGTATAGTCTGTAGTCAAAAGCGCCAACCGTATTGTTATTATAATAACAATACGGCTGGCGCTTTTGACTACAGTTCTGCGGCAGAATGTGCTGCGGCAGCACCATGTGGAGACCCCTTTAAAGGACTGCAGTACATTCCTAATGTTTACATTGAATGAACTAGTAATGTGGTAATAATAATATTATTCGCTGCCTATTGTTGATTATAGGTAAATAATATTTCTGTATAAGTAGATAGATGCCTGTACGCTCGCTAATTATTTGCTACTAGATAAGCGAATACATTGGCATTGTTTAACAAATAATAATAGTGTTAGGAATGCAGTAAATTTGACTACTTGAAATGAATGCATGATGTTAATTTTTTTTTTACGGTGCTCCAGATTTTATGTCCGGGTTAAATCTTTCCCAAATGATTATCTAGTAAATTCACGCAATGTAAGTGCACTATATAAGTATAATAAATACAAAACAATACAAGAACAATACGTCAATCCACCAGAAACATAATGGGAAAATATTTCACCGACTCCAGATATTTCCATATCAGAGGGTTCGGCTCTGATGAAATCCTAACTGGTCCGATAAATCCTACTGATCCCTCAATATAAATATTTAAAAAATCTTTCGTAATCCTACATGTATTTAAAATGACCGACATTTGCATTTTTATCTACAAATTTTTTGACAAATCTAATACGCCTAAATTTTGAATGAGAGAGCTAGGTGTAATGCCAGTAGCCGAAATAACAAATGGTAATATTTTTATAGTCTGAGAATGCCAAATTCTTTTAATCTCATTTCCTAAATCTGTATATTTTCTTATTTTTTCAGAAACAGTTTTCTGAATATTACAAGAATTTGGAATAGCGACATCAATGATATAAGTTTTTTTTTTTAAATTTTGTCATGTAAAACTATATCGGGTCTATTATGACTAATTGTTCTGTCTGTTAGAATAGTTTTATCATAATAAATTTTATAAAATTCATTTTCTAAAAATGAATTTGGTTCATATTCATAATATGGTACATTACGGCAGTCAATCAAGTTATGTTTGTCGTGTCCTCTGTGTTGTGATTGTCCTATTTCATATTTAAATTCATTCTTTTCATAACACTTTCATTCTTAGTATTTATCTCGATGTGTACAGTCCTTTACTTTTAACTTTTTATGTCTATGCCACTTCTTGCTTCAAATCTTTTTGTCTATGCTATTTCATAGTGTAATATTGTCATTAATTCTCATCTATATTGTCTTTTCTCTGTGGTTACGTCAAGTCTTGATTTTTTTATAAATATGGGTCCATTGTTTTGGCAAAGTCATTCTCTCTAAAAGATTCTCTCTAAAAACACTCTAAAAACTCTCTAGAAATTCTCGCATCACTCTCTCTTACCGACTCGGGTAAAGTTCGGTTTATGGGCGAAATTCCTAAAAATACAAACTAGTTATTTTTATACTAACTATGGGCCGGGGAATACGAATCTGAAAGAATTAGGCGGCGGCAAGCAATATTAACTGAATTATACGACTTTAAAAAAAAATTTTACACACATAGGAAAATGGCCATTTTGGAAGCATTCTGATTCCTAGAAAATCAAACTAGTTATTTTTATACTAACTTTGGGCCGGGGAATCCGAATCTGAAAGAATTAGGCGGCGGCAAGCAATATTAAATGAATTATACGACTTTTAAATTTTCAATATACAAACAGCCATTTTGACACATGAAAACCATAGAAACCATCAAATTAAGTGTTGCCATTAAACAGTAATATCAATAACGTAAAATAACATGTTTATAATTTAAGTACTTACTTTTTATAAATTTTACTCACTTTTGTATCACAAACCATGCTACCTAAACCTAGCGTAGCCGCTAAACTACTTGAAAACTGGGATGTTTTTTTAAATTGACGCGAGCAGGCGGTATAAAGGGGCACAAACCTTTTTACACAAACCTAGCGTAGCCGCTAAACTACTTGAAAACTGGGATGTTTTTTTTAAATTGACGCGAGCAGGCGGTATAAAGGGGCACAAACCATGTTACACAAACCTAGCGTAGCCGCTAAACTACTTGAAAACTGGGATGTTTTTTTAAATTGACGCGAGCAGGCGGTATAAAGGGGCACAAACCATGTTGGGTTAGGTTAGGCTAGATTAGGTTAGGTTAGGTTAGGTTTTATATAATAACATTGATATTGGTGACCGGTCTAGGTAACAACTTTTTAAGACTACGAATTGTCATACTTTTGGTTTAAGAATACGGCCGTTGAGATAGTCATAATTCATCAGGTTAATGTGTTATGTGATGAATTATCATGTGAAGAATTATCGTGTCGGAAAGTTTTACGTTATTGATATTACTGCTTAATGGCAACACTTAATTTGATGGTTTCTATGGTTTTCATATGTCAAAATGGCTGTTTGTATATTGAAAATTTAAAAGTCGTATAATTCATTTAATATTGCTTGCCGCCGCCTAATTCTTTCAGATTCGGATTCCCCGGCCCAAAGTTAGTATAAAAATAACTAGTTTGATTTTCTAGGAATCAGAATGCTTCCAAAATGGCCATTTTCCTATGTGTGTAAAAAATTTTTTTAAAGTCGTATAATTCAGTTAATATTGCTTGCCGCCGCCTAATTCTTTCAGATTCGGATTCCCTGGCCCATAGTTAGTATAAAAATAATTAGTTTTATTTTTTAGGAATTTCGCCCATAAACCGAATTTTTTCCCACAAGTGTTTTAAGGATAACCTCAACAATCTCTCCTCCCAGTACGCCCATCTTGGCGTTGAAAACAAAAGAAGTCAAAAACGCAGCGTCAGCCTTACGACCTGACCGGAGACTTCCCGAGACCACGCCAGGACGCCTACTTCATGGTCCTTCTGCCGGATTGCACATCAGCAATCTTTACCCAGGCTACCCAGTCTACCGGAGTAAACAGCATTTCACCACAGCAACCAGAGTTAAGTCATCCCTTCAACTTTCCCTCCTTACTGTGTAAAACTGTTGCTTTTCTCTTAATATTTGCAAGCGCGGATCTCTGATCATCTGACAATGGCGGATAACCTGAAGGCTCTCGTAGCTAGAAGGGGCCAGATCAAAGGGCTGATTACTAAATTTCAGTCATTGTTGGATGAGAATCAAACAGATCCGTCAATCATCCAAGCGCGATTAGCCAAAATCGAACCGCTGCATGACTTATTCATGGAAGTTCAACTCAGAATCAGTGTGTGTGATGAAAGTTTGGATCTCGCTTCGGATGATGAAAATGACCGCTTTGAAACAAGGTATTTTCGGGCAGTCACCGAAGCAAAATCGCGTCTGACGATCGACTTCAAATTTCATTCACAACAATCTCAATCAAATATTATTTCTAAAATTCAGTTACCAATTTTAAAGCTACCTACATTCTCCGGGACATTGTCTGAGTGGACTTGTTTTGAAGAATCATTTAAATCGTTAATTGAAACAAACCATGAATTGTCTGCAATCCAAAAATTTCACTATCTCAAATCATGCTTAACTGGAGATGCATCCAAATTACTAACATCTCTGGAAATCTCATCAAATAATTATCATATTGCATGGGAATTATTAACAGATCGATACGCAAATAAACGTCTAATCATTCAAAATCACATTCAATCTTTATTTGATATTACAACAATAAAATTTGAATCTTCTAAAGAAATTCAATCTTTTTTAGATAGAATTTTAAGTACATAATATTATGCCTTTTTGTTAGATTGAAATTTAATTGCTTCAACATTTTTTCCTTAATTTTCTAAATTCATACTTGAATTGTATAATGCAAGAAAAAAAATACTGATTTTGTTTTATTTTTATACAACCACTCTGTAAATTGCCATCTCAACACAGGCGTTTCACACCTAGTGAGATGGGCAATACGTCATTACTGTAATCAAATGTAATAATGAAATAAATAAAATATTACTATAACTATACCGACTGTCACAATTGACATGACAATATAAACCAGTTTTATTTAGTAACCATTAAATAAAGTTGGTTATTTCTATGTTGTCGGTGAAAGCTTTCAACTGGAATATATCCAGATTTTGATCCGTCATTATCTTAATTTCTTCATTTTGAAGTCTGTTAAGAATTCTTCTTTTGTTTAATTTGTTTGTATTCCTTTGAAAATTACAAGACATTTAAAAAATAAACACCTGTTATACTTCCTCAGACAATTTTTTATTTCGGTACATTATTAATTAACATTTTACAGTATGATTAAATGTTGAAGAGGCCTGGGTAAATTTACAACTATGTAAGCTCAACAAATAAATAATTACACTAATATAAAACTTGACCCCTGCCACCTTGAAACGATATCGGTGAATCTGAGATTGGCATCACAAATAGCTTTCACATTGACAGAAAAGAAACCTTTTCAGTTCCGATAAATCTCTGTGTTTCATCCACCTAAAATAATTAGTCTGCATATTCATAAGTCGAATAAGGTAAGCAAGCAAAGGGGGGACATGTTTGTTGATATTGGGATAAGCACTTGGATAAAATGACATTTAACTTACCAGGGGACTATACCCGCATGTGCCTGCAATTAAGATCACCAATCACTTTGGAGAAACGTGCTATTGCAAAAAACCCTCTTTGTTTTTCTTCCATATTTTCAGGATCATTTTTCAAAGTAATGAAAGCAGTTCTCAAACATGGAATTGATTGTAAAACTATCCAAATGTGCTTGCTTGCAGTGGTTTTGTGAACTCTGAAAAAGTCCCCCACAGCAATCAGCATGGAGCCAGATGCTAGGTATCTGATTGTCAAAAGTATCTGGTGTTTTGGAGTGAGTGCTTTATTCCTGAAATGAAAACAAACACACTATGCAGACAGGTACTACATTGTTAGCTACTTTTTTTTACACCTTTTGAAAAGTATTTTCACTTACCAGTTTGTTATATTGTGGTGTAATAAGAACACGATTAATAATTGTAATCTGTTTAATAGACCGTACTGGTTGACAACTCACAATCGATCCCATCGATCCTTCCGCCTGGCTTGCGGAGCAAAGACAAACATGAGCACTAGCATAGCATAGACAAGGCATAGATGATATAGTGTTACTATATTCAACATCCCTCTTTTCCTAAAAAACGAAAAGCCAAAAAAAAAAACATACAAGTAACATAAGAACAAATATAACAATAAAATACAGTGAAAAATTAATTATAATCCGATGGATTATATCTATCAGGCTTATTGACAGTTCTGCCTGAACGGGTTCGAGTGCTTGTCTCACTGCTTGTCGTTTCTTCAGGACCTGGATAGAACGGGACGGAATGGAAATCATTGTCAAAAAGTTCACCCCCCTTGGATGAACTATTTTCAGTATGTAGCGATGATGATTCTTGAAGTGATCTGTCTAAACTTAGATGTTTTCTATTCCTGCGGTATCTAGAACCATCAGGAGTTTCTATAAAATATGACCTAGGGCAATTTCATTTCATCAGGGGATGGTAAAATATTTTTTGGACTATTTCTATAATGTAACATAGCGAGATATGTATCCGTTTTGGATTCAAGGCATTTTCTTAAAATATTCTTGACAATTTTTACCGAACTCTCAGCTTGACCATTTGACTGAGGATAATTTGGACTGGTCGTGATATGTTCTATATCCCAATCATAACAAAAGGTTTTAAAAATGGCCGATTGAAATGGAGGTCCATTATCACTAACCAATTTTAAAGGTATCCCATGTCGTGAAAATATGGATTTCAAATGTTTGACGACTGTTTCGGCGTTATAATTGTAAAGCAATGAATTTTCTATATATTTGGAATAATAATCAGTCACAATTAGGCAGTGGCGGACTAAGGGGGGGGCGGGGGGGGGCGGCCCGCCCCGGGCCCCCGATCCTGGGGGGCCCCCAAACGCCTCCATGTTCCCTTGATAAAATTCTAAACAAGGCTTTAAGGCACCATTGTAAAAAAATAAAGGTTTTTTTGTTTCATTTTGTGATTGCACTTGTTAAAAATGCTCTCACCAATTTTTTATAAATAAATTCTAAAAATTGACGGAGATACAACATTTTGTGTGAAACCGTTTGAAACAGTTTGTACGTTGAATTATCCTTCAGCAAAACTTTGAAATCCTTTTTTTTAATGAATTCTATTTTCGATATTTTATTGTAAATATTCATCGTTCATAAAAAAATGGAAGGGGGCCATTTAAAAAACAATCCCTACGTAGGGTTATATTCAGGGCCGGATTAAACATGTCGGGGCCCCTAGACAATGCACAGCTCGGGGCCCCTTTACCCTAGGGGCCCCTACCCGATGCGGGGCTTCTAGGCAGAGGCCTACACTACCTTATGGACAATAGGGCCCTGCCAAGGCTGGCTTAAAAATGCGGGGACCCCTAGGCAATGCACGTCTTGGGGCCCCTACCCGATGCGGGGCCCCTAGGTAGTGGCCTACACTGCCTTATGGACAATAGGGCCCTGCCTGGACCGTCTTAAACATTGCGGGGCCCCCAGGCAATGCACGGCTCGGGGCCCCTTTACCCTAGGGGCCCCTACCCGATGCGTGTTTTCTAGGCAGAGGCCTACACTGCCTTATGGAAATTAGAACCCTGCCAAGGCCGGCTTAAAAATGCGGGGGGCCTAGGCAATGCACGTCTCGGGGCCCGACCCGATGCGGGGCCCCTAGGTAGTGGCCTACACTGCCTTATGGACAATAGGGCCCTGCCTGGGCCAGCTTAAACATTGCGGGGCCTCTAGGCAATGCACGACTCGGGGCCCCTTTACATTGCGGGGCCCCCTAGGCAGTTGCCTATACGTCTTATGTATAATACGGCCCCGGCTACAGTGACTGAATTTTCGAACAGTTTAAGACTTGGTGCATGGTGCATGCAAATCAGGTGTATAGTTTTCTAATGTGTTGTCAACCAGTATGAAAAACGTAGTTTTGAGGAAAAAGCGATGCGGGTTTTCTAGGCAGAGGCTTACACTGCCTTATGGACAATAGTGCCCTGCCAAGGCCGGCTTAAAAATGCGGGGGGCCCTAGGAAATGCACGTCTCGGGGCCCCTACCCGATGCGGGGCTCCTAGGTAGTGGCCTACACTGCCTTATGGACAATAGGGCCCTGCCTGGGCCGGCTTAAACATTGCGGGGCCCCTAGGCAATGCACGTCTTCGGGCCCCTTTACCCTAGGGGCCCCTACCCATTGCGGGGCCCCCTAGGCAGTTGCCTATACGTCTTATGAATAATACGGCCCCGGCTACAGTGACTGAATTTTCGAACAGTTTAAGACTTGGTGCATGGTGCATGCAAATCAAGTGTATAGTTTTCTAATGTGTTGTCAAACAGTATGAAAAACGTAGTTTTGAGGAAAACGCGCTAAAAGCTTTGCTGAAGGATAATTCAACACACAAACTGTTTAAAACGGTTTCATATGAGATTCAGTATCTCCGTCAATTTTACGAATTTCCTTACAATATTTGGTGAAAGTAGTATTAACAATGCATATTTTAGAAAATGAAATAAAAAAGTGGCATTTTTTTGTGAGCTGGTGGTTAAAATATGCTAAGTACCTATCTAAGAGGTGTTTTGGAGTCGGGAGGACCCATACAAAGATACAAACATCATCCCATACAGACAAAATAGGAATAAATAAATACAGCCTGAACCGGTAATTTACAATTTTTTAAAATAAATGTCCCCGGGGGCCTGGAAAATTTTCATAGGAGGCCCTTTATAAAAAAATCCCTATGTTGTCCCATAGTGACTGGATTTTCTAACAGTTTAAGCCGCTGCTACCCGAATTTCTTACATATCTCCCTTAAACATTGAAAGTGTTTTGGATTTTAAAAAAATTATGTTTTTTTTTAGGTGCATTCCACGCCGAAACGCAAATTATATGAAATTCCCTCGATAGAAAAAAATCGCAAAGTTTGCTCCGAAAATTATTCTAAACACGTTAGTTTCAGTTATTTTACAAGTTAAGGTTGTGAAAAAAATGTTTCTTTAAATGATACTTAAGACGCCTTCCACGAGATTTTTGCTTTATTTTAATCAAATCCTGTTTTATTAAACATTTTCACAATTTTCGCATCGATTTTACCGCTTAAATATTTGCGCCCTCCTCTTACATTCGTAATTACATATCTCTCCACCTTCTTGTTTTGAGCGTGAATGCGGCGCCTTAAGACTTGGTGCATGCAAATCGGATGTATAGTTTTTCTAATATGTTGTGTTATTTCGAGAAATATGCGTTAAAAGTTTTTCTGGAGGTTAATTCAACATACAAGGGTTTAAAACTTTTTGATTTTTTTTAGAATTTCCTTAAAACATGTGATAGCATTATTAGAAATGCATTTTTTAGAAAATTAAATTCAAAAAAATGACAACAAACAACGAAACCAGGACCAGAGGCCCGTATGAACTAAATAAAAATCATGTAAAATTATATCAACTTTTTATACTAGGGGGGGCCTCATTCAGCTTTGCCGCCCCGGGCCTCTGACGGGCTTAGTCCGCTACTGCAATTAGGTAGTTAGAGTTGTTGAAATTCAATAAATCGACACCTACCTTTTCCCAGGGAAAATTAGTGACACCATGTGGCAAAAGAGGTTGTGACGGGTTGTTAGATTTGAATTTGGTACAAATCTGACATTGATCCACAACATTTTTAATGTCAGAGTTGATATTCGGCCAAAAAATCATATTTCTGACTAAACTTTTAGATTTTGACATACCTAAGTGACCTTTATGAATATCTTTTAAGATTTCAGGACGTAAATTAAGCGGTATAATTAAACTAGGCCACTTAAATACCAAATCATTAACTACATGTATTTCTGCTTGAAAATTCCAATACGGTTTAACGCTGCACTCGACTTTATTTTTACTAGATGGCCAACCGGTTTTGTAATATTTCATAAGAGTCAATAACGACTCATCGTGTTTCGTTGCCTCAGTTATTGATTTGAGTTTTTCTTCTGAGACCGCTAGACTTGACATTAATAAATTAATGTGAATATCAATTTCTTTTTTCGCATTTATTACTTCTGTGTCAGGCAACGGTGCTCTTGATAATGTATCGGCAATATACATAAATTTACCAGGTACATATTTGACATCTAGATGATAACATTGAAGTGACATCATCATCCGTTGTAACCTCGCAGGTACTTCCACTAGTGATTTTTTAAAAAGCGTGACTAAAGGTTTGTGATCTGTCTCTACATCTACCAAGTGACCATAAATATACTGATGGAATTTTTGACACCCGAATAAAATTGCATACAGTTCTTTCTCTATTTGTGCATAATTTTGCTGACTTGACGTTAATGTTTTAGATGCATAGGCAATTGGTCTACCCTCCTGTAAAATAACTGCGCCCACTGCGCTCTGAGAAGAATCTACAGATAATTTTAGCGGTTTGTTAATATCAAAGTTAATAAGTACTGGGGACGAGCTAATAATTTTCTTTAAATTGACGAATGACTGATCATGGTTAGCATCCCAGATCCAGCATGCATCTTTCTTTAACAAAGTCCTCAAAATTTCTGTTTCTTTCGACAAATCTTTTATAAAGGATCCTAAGTAATTGATCATCCCTAAAAACCTAAAAATATGACCTAGAAATGTAACTTCCTGTAAACCAAAGTGACATTTATTTCTGTTAAATTTTAAATTGACTTCTCTGGCTCTTTTGAAAACATTTTCAAGTCTGTTGTCATGTGTCTCTTTATCCTCTCCCCATACTAAAATATCGTCGACAAAGACAATTACTCCTTCTAGGTCAGCAAATATCTCCGTCATTATTCTAGAGAAATATTCAGGGGCAGAATTTATTCCGTAAGGAAGTCTCAAATATTTATACCTGCCAAAGGGTGTTTGGAAAGTACACAAATCAGCACTTTCTTCATCTAAAGGTATCATCCAAAATCCCGAGAATGCATAGATGATATAGTGTTACTATATTCAACACAGTTAATTTTAGATTTGACGTCATCCCTTATCAATTGCTTTGCTTTAACCAACAATATCTAGAATGAGAAGCTCGGTGTGCGATCAATTTACGGAAAGGCAAAAGGGCGTAACCTCTTTTGTGTTATTTGTAGCTCCTAAAACCATGGTGTAAGCCTCTTCGAATTGAATCAGACTTACAATTAGTTGATGTAACCAAATTTAAATTACAAAATTAATTTTGTAATGGGAGGTAAGGCGAAATATTCTTTAAACAACCGTTTTTTTTCATATAACAGCTTGCAACTGACATTTTTTTTCAAAAATAGAGTTATGAACATCATTTTCTTTGTTTTTTAAGCTCTATATAGTGATAACTCGTAATTAAAAATAAATACGAAACATCCGTATGACCGATGAAATGAACTTGTAATACTGTGCTTTTCCAAATAAAATCCTTTTTGCTAAGTGAAATAATAATTTCAAAGTAGGTACATATGTATACACTTACCACTGAAAGTTGTCAGTTTTAAAAACAACATTTGAGATTCATTGGAATTCCAAAAAAAATTGCAATACCAGTAATATCACATGATTTTTTTTTTGGTAATTTTTGGATAGGGCCTGACACGCTTATTACGAATAATTTTTAGAAAAAAACTTTATATTCGCAGTAAACTTTTTGCATTTCGGGCGGCGGAAAATTATGCATTTTAATTTTCAATTGCGTAAATTAAAATTTACTTCGCGAACCGATCTGCGACTGTCAGCGGCCATTAGATACGTCACTGTTATGTTGGTATCCCTGATGCATTAACAAGAGCTAAATACGACCGTAGCCATATTCGTGGGATACAAGAAGACGCGCGTTATTATGAAAAACACAATATCATAATTACACAAACCCGCTGGACAAACCCTGTTTTGCCAAACAAACCATTCAAAAACTGGGATGCTTTTTAAAATTATGATGACATGCAGCTTTCGTAGTTTAACCGTGTTTTCATGTACCTACCCCACGAAAATGGCCACAGTAGTATTTAGTTCTTTGCAATGCATCAGGGATACCAACATAACAGTGACGTACCTAATGGCCGCTGACAGTCGCCGATCGGTTCGCGAAGTGAATTTTGGTTTTACGCAATTGAAAATTAAAATGCATAATTTTCCGCCGCCCGAAATGCAAAAAGTTTCCTTTTATAATAATTAAGGCGAATATAAAATTTTTTTCTAAAAAATATTCGTAATAAGCGTGTCAGGCCCTATCCAAAATTTACCTTTTTTTTTACCAGAGTTTGAAATTTCTCTAGGTTTTGTGCTGATTTCCCTTTTCACTAATTTTTTTTCCCTTTAGATTGCCTTAGATCTAGGGAAATTTACCTAGACATACCACCACTGGTGGTGAGTCACCACTGGTGACGGTGACGAGACGTGGTGCAGTGTTGAGTGTTGCCAACCCGGATTTTGAAAAGACGCTAACTAGAACAACAAAAAGTTCGTAGATGTACCGAAATGAAGAAGTGGTCTTAGGTGAAACCGAATAAATACTGTCACAACGGAGGGGGGGCGAAATGCGATATGGGATGGGGCATGGGTACTTGTGTTTTAGGCCACTTTCCTTATGTGGCGCGGACTTTAGTATGTAACCGAGCGTTTGTTGGAGTCCGCGTCACATAATTGTATACTAGCTTTATATAACTAACTTATTAAACATCTTTTTACTTGTTTTAAATTTAACTAACTTACTAACCATTACCCCGATAGGCAGAGGGTGAACCGCCAAACAAGTCTATCTTGGCACACGCTCCTTGCCTCGTTCACACTCGTACATCGTCTCGTACATGCTCTTATCAAGTATCTGATTTACATGGTTGTTCCATGTCTTCCTCAAGCGTCCTCGACTTCTTCTACCATTCACATTTGTGTAGGAATATTGGATTAGGAATAATATAATTATGAACTTTATATAAACAAAATACAGATAAAATTATAAAATACAGATTAAATTACTTAGTATATATATATATATAAGAGCGGACATTTAGCATATAGGTGTGATTTTTTTTACATTAGCTCAATACAGGAGGCCCTGAGGAAAATAATTCCCCTCAGTGTCTATGTAATCTTTGGAGATGCTGTGTGGAAGGTTTTTATAGGAAAGGAAGGAGAGGTAGTTCTGGGAAGGAAAAGGGTATGAGGGATGTTTAGGAATCTGGGGGTCAGTGTATCCAGGAGTAAATGCGATATATCAAACTCTATTCCGGAGTTTAAAGGGAGGCAATACCGAGAATAGTTCCGCTTTGAATGTTTACGATTTTATAATATTATTTTCATAAATTTAAATCAATTTCCAATAAAATTGAATTATTAATTCAGAATTCAGCTTCAGACTAGTAATTTATTGTTTCGCGTGGTGCTTACTTTTGTGATTAATTTCTTTAATTGTGCGTTGTCTATGATTTATGAATCTAAATCTTCTATGATAAACAACTGTCACTGTCAAATTTGGGGTTAGCAATGTTAGCATATTTATGGTTGGCCTCTCCCAGCCCCAGCGTCTCATTTGTTTGATTTTTTGTCTTGTTATAATTATTTATTGATAGCATCAACTAATAATCTATATTCCAAAGCTCAAAACTTTCTAGTGAAGTTTCTTCAACATTGGAATTGACCGCCGGCGCTCGCCTTGTGAATATGTTGTCAGTAAGTTCTGCTGGTACTTTTTCAATAATTGGTAATTATTCCCCTAAACGCCTTAGTTTTAAGCACAGATTATGGAAATTGCACTTCGTTTCAATAAATTACTACAAGAAACAACTGTTTTTGTTGAAACAAAATAGTTTTTTTTGTTATTTCTTAGTTTGGGTTAGGTGAGTACCTAATTCATGTTTATTTAGATTGAAACGAAAACCAATGTTAAACAATACAAAAAATGGTTGTAAACGGCCAACTTAGAATGAAACCAACTCAGAACCACCTCAGAAAGGTCATTAAGAGTGATGATAAACAAATTATATAAAAAAAAATTGGTTAAATTTTTAACTTAGGTTAGGGTTACCGGCTGTTTTAAAATTATGGTAATTTTTCGATATTGGTGTCCACGCTTATTGTACTAATAATTTTTAGAAAAAAAACTTTAGAATCACCTTAACTACTATAAAAGTAAGATGGATCATCACCTTAACTACTATAAATCTCAATCACCTCTATCACCTTAACTACTCACCTTAACTACTATAAAAGTAAGGTGCAAGATGGATCGAACATGTTATACGACAAGAAGGCCTCTTGCATACCATAATGGAGGGTATGACCGAGGGGACAAACTCTAGGGGACGCCCACGCCGAGAGTACCTGGACGACCTGCTGGTGGACGTGCGCTGCTCATCATATGCAGAACTCAAAAGAGCCGCACAAGACAGGGAAGAATGGAAAAGAAAATTAGAGGAAATTGCTGCAAACCAATCCCAGGATTGAAACCAGAGAGAGACTATAAAAGGAAACTTTTTGCATTTCGGGTTGCGGAAAATTATGCATTTTAATTTTCAATTGCGTAAATTAAAATTCACTTCGCGAACCGATACTGTAACAATCCGCGGCCGTTAGGTATGTCACTGTTATGTTGGTAACCCTGATGCATTAACAAGAGCTAAATACGACCGTAGCCATTTTCGTGGGGTAGGTACATGAAAACACGGTTAAACTACGAAAGCTGCATGTCATCATAATTTTAAAAAACATCCCAGTTTTTGAATGGTTTGTTTGGCAAAGCAGGGTTTGTCCAGCGGGTTTGTGTATTTTTACACAAACCCATAACACACGGTTTGTGTGTATTCGTGGGATACACAAAGACGCGCGTAATTACGAAAAACAGAATTAATATTATTGTAAATGAACCTTTGACGGAATATTTTTTATTCAAACAGTTAGATTTAGCTTTATTATCACGAAAAGTGAGTATTTATGTCGCGGGAGGCAAAAAAACATGCAAAAAATATGCATTTAACACTTCGACCATATCATACGTCAATGATTTAACATTTTAATTTAATTCACTTACTCGGTAACGCCATTTTATATTTACCGTTTTTATTTCACAGACAATCAATCATAATTACACAAACCCGCTAGACAAACCCTGCTTTGCCAAACAAACCATTCAAAACCTGGGATGTTTTTTTTAAATTATGATGACATGGAGTTTTTGTAGTTTAACCTCAAAGTTCCGTATTATCCGTGAGGTGGGACTAAATGCATATTTTATATTTACCGTTTTTATTTCACAGACAATCAATCATAATTACACAAACCCGCTAGACAAACCATGCTTTGCCAAACAAACCATTCAAAACCTGGGATGTTTTTTAAAATTATGATGACATGCAGCTTTCGTAGTTTAACCTCAAAGTTCCGTATTATCCGTGAGGTGGACTAAATGCATATTTACCATGATTTTTAGCTATAAAAAAATAATTTTACATTGAAATTTTCAATGTAAAAAAAAAATTTTTACAAAAAAACTTGCCTAAAGCAATGACGTTATATTATAAATAGACTCGCCATAGTCTCACATACTCACAATATAATGTGGAAAGCAAGCAACACTCTTTTGTTTTCAGCGGTTTTCAGTATAATTTCTAAATTCAAAAGTTCATTTCTGTGTGATAAAGACAGACAATCAAATAATATACGTGAGTGAATGTCATAGATTCATAGTAGGGCGGCTTATTAGTTTCTTCGCCGAATACTACTGTCACATCACGGGTGTGACCTATGGGTGTGACTGAGATAACAAGATACTCTTATTCGGTTACACAATATGACAGGGAAGGGTAAAGGCGGGTAAAACGTGACACACGGGCAAATATTTTTATATTTATTATATGAGTTTTCATTAGTAATACAATATTGGTACTATTATAGTAGTATTTTTAAGTACATATTTTATTATACAGTACAGGTTATAGGTTCAAATGATTATACAAATCTATACAGATTAATAAAACCTAGGACCGTTACTATTTACAATTTTCATCAACGACATTATTAAATTAATAAACGCGTTACCCTATGTACGTTTTACCCCATCTTTCCCAATGGAATAAAACGAATGCGGGACGCTGTGTGAACCGACTTACTGTTAGTAGGTTGTCCCTGTTATGCTTATGTCACTTTGTGATGCAATTTTCGCTGTCTCCTTTTCGACTATTTGCCGTTTAATTGAAGCATTTTCTCATCACGCAGGAGCGCTTTGCAATACAATTTACTTACTTGTAAGACACGACCTCACTCGACGCGTAGCAGTTTAGTACTAAAGTACTAGGAATAGAGACAGCTACAATTGTATTGTGTTTGGCTTCCCACTTTGAGATTTCTACCCCGCGTCCAGTATTAATGTCTTTGGCCTAAAGGCCTTTATTCATTTTATTTTCAGAATTTCGTCAAAGTAGTGCTTACCTAATACGCATGTTTTTTTTATTTTTATAATTCTGTTGTGTTTTCATGTATCCCATGAAGTTGGTCACAGTCGTATTTAGTTCTTTGCAATGCATCAAGGATACCAACATAACAGTGACAGCGATTTGACATTGTGTAGGCTCGCGAAGTGAATTTTAATTTACGCAATTGAAAATTAAAATGCATATTTTTCCGCTGCCCGAATTGCAAAAAGTTTCCTTTTATAGTAATTAAGTCGAATCTAAAGTTTTTTTCTAAAAATTATTAGTAATAAACGTGGACACCAGTATCGAAAATTTACCAAAATTATTTTTTCATAGCTTTGACATGACCTTTCTGAGGTGCTTCTGAGCAGTGTTGCCAACGTAGGCGATTTTTCGCCATTTAGGCTACCCAGAACGAGAATCGGCGTCGAAAAAATCTAAAAGGCGACTGGTCGCCTATAAGGCTACTTCAGAGAGAAGTTATTTAAATCAGCCGAATCGCAAATAATTAAGAAAAAAAAAAACAATATTTCACGTAACAATAATTGGAACAGCTGCTTCTCCTAATGACATTGTAAATCTCTGGATACAAGTGCTAAAAATGAAGAATTCTGGTGGAAATCCGATGCTTAAAAATCTGACATAGTTTTCAATACGATGTCTATCATTACCTTTGAGTAATGCTGTCGTTGAAAGAATTTTCAGCGTAATGGGGACAATCAAAACAAAATTAAGGCATCGCATGCAACTACCCATGCTGATCGCCCTTAGAATTCATACCCATATGAATGTAAGAGGTTTGTGTTGCAACAACTTTCAACCAAGCAGTCACATGGTTAGTTTACATGCTGGTAGAAAAATGTATATCTCCGGTGGATCTTGCGCCAGTACTAGCACAGTGCGTTTATTTATTTTTTACTTTTATTTTGAAAATGTTATTACTTTACTTTCTTTTAAGATACATTACGGTGTTTTATATTAGGCTTAGGCCTATTTATCAATACATTATAAATATATTATAAATAAATTGAAAAAAATTACATTTTATTTTATTCATATTGATATTTTGGCGTTTGGACTATTTTAGGCTACTGCAACTGAAATTCGACTATATTAGGCTACTTTATGTATGAGAAACAGCGATATTATGCCAAGCGCTGTTGGCAACACTGCTTCTGAGTTGGTTTCATTCTGAGTTGGCATGGAACCGGAGAGATGGTAAAAGATGCATTAAAATTCAATTCTTATTCGCTCACAGCTCAAAACTTCCCATAGGAAACGAATCCTTTACTGCCATTTTAATTTTTTTTATGGATTTGGCATTTGCGAAGTTTTGTTTCAATCTAAATAAGCATGAAACTAAATAAGCATATCCAAACTAAGAACCTAATAACCTGTTTTGTGGATGTAAATAGTTGTTTCTTGTAGTAATTGTTGATTGAAATGAAATATGACGTGAACGAGATGAATTGTTCAAATTCTGTGAAACAACCTGTCCTCATTATGGTTTAAAACAAGAGAATGGCTCACTTTAACTGTAAGGACGGGTTGTTTCACAAAATTTACTTAATTTAGAAGTTAATTTTCAGTTCTGTAAAAGTTCTATTCAAGCTATGTTATTATATCATTATGGCGGCCTCCATGGTCAAGTGGCAAGACTCTCAAATGGTAATCCGGAGGTCACGGGTTCAAATCTCGATGGATTGATTTGTGTTTTCACAATTTAGTCTAGTTTATTTTTGTGGCACGTTCCAGAGTGGAATAGTTATATATATTTATGCAGCAAATTTTAAGTAAAGAAACAAGTTGAATGGAAAAAAAATGTCAATTATGTAGGGCGTTGTCTTGAGTGAGCTCGGGCCCAGCGCTCACTCAGGAGTGGTGCTTGGTGCTGAAAGGCTGCGGTCACTACAATAGCCGCATCCTGACTCCAGTGACATGGTGCCTCATCAGGCAGGCGAATCCGTGCAATCCTAGTTTCGTAAAAATTTTCGATACGCTGCTGTATCTTCTGTATCTAAATATAATTCTGCATGCCTTATTATATTATATGGGATCCGGAGTCGTTCCATCGAGCTGATTCGGTAGTGATACCATGTTTCACACTGTTGTTATTGCTGCATTAGAAGATTCTTCAGGCAATCATTTTTTATTTTATTTTTTTTTATTTTATTTTTTTTTATTTATTTATTTATTTCATCCAAAAAATATATGAATACATTATATAATATCATATTACAGTCGATATTGATTACATTTTAAGTACATTTTCCCTTTTTATTTTCTTCCTTTTCTTTTACACAGTAGTAATAATAACATAACTTTAATGACAATAACATGTTACTTACAAAGTTAAAAACATAAGGTAATGAATGATGCATTAGTAAGTAAATATCTATAAGTTAATAACATTGTTATAAGAATAATGTTATAATAATAATTGATGCCAATAAAGCTGTATCAAAATAGGAAAAGAGATATGGAGGTAAGAACTGTTATATAGAAGTAACATAATATATATTTTAAGTTGCGCATAGTCTGCCTCACTAGGCGAACCTGTATTGAGGCAGAATTTTTAGTAAAATTGTTTCTCGTAATTTTGTCTATGGTTTACTTATGAATGTATAATATAATGTTCTTATACAGCAATACTTTGTTTCTGTTTACATTATTGCTGATACACAATACAAAAACAGCAATTTTATTACTACAATAACCATTAATGACAAGGCGTTTGGGTGAGGGCACCAGTAAAGGTGTATTAAACAGTATACTGACACTTCTCCTCTGTCATTCAATATTACCATCGTCCGAGAGGTCTTCAGTAACGATGTGCCCATTGATGTACTATGTAAGGCTTACCTTAATATACGACATACTCCTAAACCCAAATTAGCGAAGGCCGTTTATTCAAACTTGCGCATGCATATTTGCTCTCTCATTCTGGCGCCACCTATCTCACTCCTTTTACTCACACTTAAACTCACACTTTACTAATTATTATTAAATGTTTAGTTACAGGTGTACTTTATTTTGAGCCGAGACCAATAAATTAGCAACAGCAGTGTCATGCATATTCCCGACCCAGAGAATATTTCCATCAAGACGGAACTTGGGTCCCAGGAAGAAGTTCCAGAGAAAATGCCGTATACGGATATTGAAATCAGCCTCCAGGATGTAAAGAAGGAATGTTTGGAGTATTCCGAGAGTGTTCAGCCAACTAGTAAGTTTCCTTGCGCTTATCCATCCTCCAGTTGATTAGTCAGACATCTCCAAATACTAGGTTTTGAGATAATGAGGAAAACAATATTCAAATGCTCATCATAAATCACATATTTTTAATTTTTATAAGAAAAACTTTCTTTTTATGCTTTTTTGAAGGTTATTCCCATCAGTGAAATATATCATATTAGAATAAGTTAACAATAATAATCTAAACGAAAATATTTTTATATTCTTATATTCTTTCATATTTTCGTTTAGATTATAATTGTTAACTTATTCTAATATCACATATTTTTATTTCATTTATTGCTACACTGCAGGTAAAATGTTTGCAATACAATTTGTCACCTCACTAGGACAAGCCTGTGTTGAGGTTAACAATTTTACAAATTAACAAAATAACACAAAATTATACAAATAAGCTATAGAATAACACCGGGACTCATAAAGGTCTGGTACATTAGCATGACATATTGGAATATCCTGCTAGTGACCCAGAAAATATTGTTAAACTAGCATAGTCCAAGTTGTGATGAGTTTTTTTCCATTGCTTATGAAAAATATGTTTTATTTTAATATTTGAAATAATACTATTGGTGTACCACTTAGGATATACTCTGTGTGCCGTAGTGCGAGGTATGGAAATGGGTATACACTTATCGAATATATTGTAAATTGAATTGTAAAAATTTGTACAAAATGCATTTACATCTGTTGAACTTTGGCAGACCGGTTGCCATGAGCATTCAGAAAGCAATTCATATAATAATGGAAATTACCTTTGTTGAATCTCCAGGCGTTTATTGTTCTAGTTCCATGATAGGAGGGAACTTCTATTGGACTTGGGTTTAGACATGAACTTGAACCACCTGAGTGAGCCTCACTAATACTTATAGACAAAGCAGGGTGGTGCTTGTCTTCGTTTGTAATAGGGTCCTGAAATTTCTCAACACACTTTATAAGATCCTTGGCATTACATAAAACTACATCCAGAGTGTTATTATAATCATTACATATCAAGTTATATTCTTGCAAACCGTAGAAACATTTAAAATAATTATACATGTTCACAATATTGGAGTTACAGGAAGGGAGGTTCAAATCACCTAATATTATGATATTTTTTGTCATTGAGAAGATTATAATTACTTTCTATTTTTTCGAATATGTTATAGTATAACGAAGTTGAAGAATGCGGTGGCACATATATCACGCATACAAAAACAGTTGAAGATTTCAAGGATAGCTTCACCCACAGGGATTCAGTATCGGGGAGGTCCATTGAAGAAATCCTCTCAGCATGGGTTACAGAATCAGCGCAAACAGCCAGGACGACACCTCCCGCGCGTGTGAGGCGGTCACGACGAAAGACAACATAATTTTCTGGAAATAGCTCTGAATTATGCACACTTGGTTTCAGCCACGATTCAGTGATTGCTATTAAATCTAAGCTATCACGAGCAAATAAGTTGTTTTTAAATACTGCCAATTTCGTATTTAGCCCTCGAACATTTTGATAATACATAGAGAGGTTAGAATTACTTCTCACTCTCAGAGTGTTTCGTTGCATCATTGGTTGCAGCATTTCTCCGAAAAAACCACTCATTGAATGCAACATGATTTGGCCATATATTCGGGTCCATATAAAACGAAAACTTCGATTCCGGGACTCCGATCCGGAAAGAGGCGTAGTCAGCTTTGGCTGTCAACTTAACAACATCGTAAACAATTTCTTTGTTTATGTTAAGAAGGAATTTTACAATATCCTCAATCGTTGTGTTGACATCAAATTGCCAGGCATGAATATACTTGCGCCTTTCGACGGCTATGAGGCCTTTATGCTCAGTCGCGGTACCACGAAGTACTGGTCGTCTTTTTCGCCTATATGTAACTCGGCGCCAATTGGGGTTAGCCGAAGTGGAGGCATAGGCTTCTGTTTCAGTTTCAGATTCTGCTGAATCGGTTTCTGCAGTCTTCGATGTTACAGTGTCGGTAAGGGGGGCAACGGTAGTTGACATCTTCTTCGGTTTAGATGGGCCGGACAGTGGCCTCTTCCCCTTGTCGATGGTCCCAGAAACTTGAGTTGTTTCGCCCTCCTTTGCTCTAGCTGTGGCGTGAGTAGACATTCGACCTTTGTTTACGGTGTCTGTCGGCTCTGTGCGAGCGGCCGAGTGAGCGGGCGGTGGCGGGGGCGGGGGGGGCAGTGACATCGGCCCAGCGGCGGGCGGTGAGCGCTGCATCTACCTTGCCTTTACGTACATTTGATGAAGGTACACTTTTATCACCGCATTTTTGCATCTACCTTGCCTTTACGTACATTTGATGTAGGTACACTTTTATCACCGATAACTTTAGAATTCAAAGTAGTTCTTGTATGGTTTTATTTTGCTCAAGTATAATATTCCTTAGTTCAAGAAGCACAGGATCACTCATTTTTAAGATAATAACTTAAAAAATTGTATGAAAAACGTTATTTTACTATCGCGTAAATAGTAACGATTACTCAATCCCATATGATATGCGGGATTACTCAATCCCACGCGAGATCATGCGGGATCCCGCATCTTTGAAATTATGTTACAAAATCAAATTGAAACTACAGATTTTTGTGTAAAAATCATCTTACTCCTAACAGCAGTTTTATATTTTTAATTCAGTCTTTTTTATTTTTTATTTAAGGGTCGGTTATCAAACCGCGCTAACGCTGCAGTTAGGTATTTCTTGTACTTGTAAACAAACACGGCCGCAGCTGGCCGCCTGCGTCTGACTAGAGGAGATGTGGGTATACTAGACACTACGGACTTACGAAATAAAAATATACTTGCCTTATAAAATTAAAATTTAGTTCCTACTATAATGGATACAGCTTAACATACTAAGAATCATATTGTGGAATAGCATGGATAGCTCATAGAGACATTTGCGCCTGGGTCAAACTGCCCATTCACTGCAGTTAGGTATTTTTGGTAGTTGCAAACAAGCTCGGCCGCCGCGAGCCGCGAGCCAGCCGCTCGATCTACTGTGTATTTCGGTTAGATTCAGGCACGGCTGGTCAGCATTTTGATAAAATACTGAATAAAAATACACTTGCTTTATAAAAAATTAATTTATTTGCAACATAATTGATACAGATCGACAGACTATAAATCATATTATGGGGCATGGTCACTTACACTCTGTAATTGCTGCATAAAAAAGCTTAAATCTACAATTCGTCGACCTCCAATTTTTGTTTTGGCTGGAACTTGCTCCTCCGTTGAAGTTCTCAGCGTAAAAATATTATGTTCATCCTATGCAGAAAAATTATTTTAAGAAAATAAAGTGTGGTAGATCATTCATTATAGCAAAAAGTTTATCTGGAAGGCCATTACTCAGGCCGCTTATGTTTATTTAAAAAAACTTACATGTTCACTGATAGTTTCTGTTATAACGACGTCATTATATTGCTTCTGCTGCTTGCATTTTCTTCGTTTTCAATTGCAGCCAACACTTTCCTAAAAAACATATAAAATAATTTTATTTGTAATAATACAACCCAGAATTTACCCAACATCGAAATTCATTCGATTTATCAATGGATCTGACAGTCGTTGTTTTCAATAAAACTTAGTGACAATTTGAACGGAATCGGTACAGAACTCAAAATGGTCGTCGAAATTATGCATTTTGACATTAAATTCGAGTTCGGTGAACCTCAAACTCCATAAACCTGATTTTGAACCAAATCTTCAAAGTACTTAAGATATTCAAGATGGATGCCGAAATTTTGCATTTTGACATTAGATCCCAATGACATTGATACTGGACGCGGGGTAGAAATCTGAAAGTGGGAAGCCAAACACAAGACGATTGTAGCTGTCTCTATTTCTAGTACTTTAGTACTAAACTGCTACGCGTCGAGTGAGGTCGTGTCTTACCAGTAAGTAAATTGCATTGCAAAGCGCCAAAATGCCATCCTTTGTGCTGAGAGAGAAAATGTTTAAATTACACGGCAATTAGTCGTAAAGGCGAAGGAATAACACTTCATTTGTAAGTACACGCAAATTACGTATTATTATCAATTATTATAATTGTTACAATAATACGTCATTGTATTCTTTACCCTTCCCTGTCCATTGTGTAACTGAGTGAGAGTATCTTGTTATCTCAGTCACACCCATAGGTCACACCCGTGATGTAAAAGTAGTATTCGGCGAAGAAATTAATAAACCGCCCTAACACATATCTATGACATTCATAGACGTAGATTCTTTGATTGTCTGTCTTTATCACACAGGAATGAACTTTTGAATTTAGAACTTATACTGAAAACCGCTGAAAACAAAAGAGTGTTGATTGATTTCCACATTATATTGTGAGTATGTGAGACTATGGCGAGTCTATTTATATAACGTCATTGTTAGATCCGAGTTCAGTGCACTTCCAAACGCCCGAATCCTGATATTGAACCAAATCGGTAGATAACTAGAGAAATTCAAGATGGATGCCGAAATTTTTAGATGTCAAAATGCAAAATGACTTCAGTCTACCTTCAAACTACCTTTGATAGAAATCAGTAAAAAATTAAAATTTTGACATTATTACCTTATTCTCCTTTTCTTCCAGTGGGTGGGTCTATTTTGTATGGCACGGTAATCAAGGCTTCCTTTATTTTTCCCCATTTTGAAGGTACCTGAGGTTTAAAAAAAAAAAAATCTGTGAAACTGTAAATCAACTTAAAAGTAATTTATTAGATAATAATAAATATATTTTATTTCTACTTACCCGGTTACTGTAACACCTATCTCCTCAATGATTCCTTCAAAAATCAAAGAAACAGCGAACAAAATTGCTGCGAAAAAAAAATGCATGCTACGCCGTGACAGCTCTCTCACAACTGAATGAATTCTGTGAAATTCAATAGGCATAGCGCGGCGTATAGTTGAAAAATTCAGAAAGTTTAGGTGAATTACAATAAAAATCTAGATACACTGAAGTTCTTTTAATTTAATAGCTTGTTTTAACATAATGTTTACACTGAGATTTACGGAAGGATTTTTGGTAAAAATGTTTACAACAGGTTCAGGAGAGATAATCGCGAAGTCCTTTTTCAACGTTTTAACTAAAGTTGCAGTATGTATAACTTATAGAATTTGTAAGATTACAGTAAAAAAAAAATTAATCACTAGTAACTTTACACATTTTTCTAACTACCCGTATATAATTTTCTAGTATTGCTGCTACTAGATGCGGATGCTACTGATAATGCGGAGCGATGTTTTCCAAACCCGACCCTTAATACTTGTATGTTTTTACAATAATTATACATTTTTTTTTACATATTAAACAGATTTGTAATATTAATGTAATAAAAGCTTTTCCTCACCATAAAGAGACAAGGCTCTTGTATTTGGTGAGTGAATTCATACTCAATTATGTTATCATTTGAGTAGGTGAATAATAATATTGCAACTATTAACAATAGATATAGTAAGAGAAACTTGAGATGTGTCGATTAACAGATTTAAATGAAGTGAAATAGTAATGTTACTCTTACAGTTGTTTCAGGTAATTTTTTAATTTAGTTTGGAATTTACTTTTATTTTCAATATTTTTTAATTTTAATGGGAGTTTGTTGAAATAATTTATACCATGATACAGATAGGAATTTTGGATGTGCTTGGTATTAAATTTTGGGATTTTAATATTGTTTTGATATCTTGCTGAGATATTGAAATGTAATTTTTTTAGCTGTATTTCGTTGAAAGTTTGTAGTATTGAATATTTTTTATATAAATTGTCTATTGTAGTTACTTTGAATATTGAAAAGATTTTTTCGGTAGAAAATGTAGATGGTTTTTTCAATATAATCTTAATTATTATTCTTTGAACTATTTTGAGAGGATTTAAAATAACATCATATGTTCCTCCCCATCCTATAATACCGTATTGTAATATAGATTGAACAATTGCATAGTACACTCTTTTTAGGTTTTCCAGTCAAAGAATATTTCTGAGTCTTATAAATATATATATATATACATTTCCTAATTCTTTTGACAAGTTCACAAATATGTGTTTTCCATTTAAAATGTTGATCTGTACAGGGTGTAACAGGGCGTACCCGAGGGATTTTAACCAGCGATTCCTGGGCATATTTCGAGTAAAAAATCTAGAAGTCATTTTGTTGTCCGATGATATTTTTTTTCTATTAAAAACAAAAATAATGTTTTTAAATCACACGTCGCCACTGGAATTATCATTGGCATACTCGGGAGGCAACGTCGCAAGATGGTCGCAAGTTCACACGTGCACGCAAGGGAAGCGGTGAGAGCGGCCAGCGCTTCTAGGAAAGACCATATTATATGCTCCAATACCAAACAAGTAACATTTAATCTAATGCGTAAACAATAATTATGCTTATTTTTCTCAGATATTATTGCTAGCTTTAAGTACAGACTTTATGTACCAAAAATACCTGATGGAATTCCAATTTAAATAATTTGTGGTTAGAAAACATAAATAACTTGTTTTAAAAAAATTAAATGTAGTTCTACGAATTAAACACAAAACGATAAATAAATAACTCATTTGTTGACAATTGAGAAAAATTAACAATGGTCTTTTTTTCATAGATATTAACAAAAAAATAGTTCGATTACCTGGCTCTGAAGATACATAATTTTAAGCACATTTAAAAACAATCTCCCTTACTTGCTTAAGTAGGTATCTAAGGGAATTCCAAAATTACCAAAACGAAACGCAAATCACATTACTTTATCCATAAAACTATGCTTAAATTATTATACATAAAAACACGTCTCATATAAAACGAACTTGTCAAAACAGCTGTTCAACAGCTGCGTGACCTTGACCCACATAATGGAAAATAATATGCGTGTCATTTATAAATTATAATGCTGCCAGATTGCATTGATTATTTTGAATAATAATAAAAATAAATCAATTGCATATTGATAACAATCTTAAAATACTGTGAAGCTTTTTTTAAAAGATTTATTAAACATCACACGGTAGGCAGAGAGGATGAACCGCCAAACAACTCGGTCTTAGCACACTGCTCGCAATTCCACATATTAATTGTGTTGGTATAACGGATTTGTATGGTAGGTATTCTTGGAAGTAGTCACGATTCAAAGGCATTTTCCCCATTTTATTAGGGTTATTATACATTTTATTAAGTATTAGTGAATGAGATTGTGTGTGTAGAGTGGATTTGATATGTGTGAAGATTGACTGATGAAGGACCTTGATTTTGTATCACTGTTACTGCTTGAAATGAGAAAAAAAAACATATGCTGCATATAAAGGAAAGGACTCACCGAACAGGATAAAGAACTAACTTGTATGCTGGCAATTTTGTCTGCTTTCTCCCCATCCACTCTAAAACTGTTAAACTTTGTCGTGACGGTAAGGAATAAAAAAACATTGAAATGAAAATATGATTTGAAAGGATTCAATAAATAATACTGAACCTGCGGTAGATAAAACTAGAAGTAGGGTTTGGTACCTATTTAACAATGAAACTAATCTAATTGATTTTTAAAAATTAAAGTATTATGAACTAACTTCTAAGATGTCGTTAAATCTATTGTGACGGTAAGGGACAGAGTTTAACGACTGCCCTGCGGTATGTTACGGAGTTAGTTTTAACTTCCGCAACCCGGATCACCCCATCTGCCCCGGGGTAGACATTGACTATTACCCCAATAGGCCATTGAAGAGGCGCGATGTTGTCACTCTTAATCATTACTACCGTGCCTGTCTTTACCGAATTAGCATTTGTATTCCATTTCTGGCGAGCTTGCAAAGTATTTAAATACTCAATTCGCCATCGGTTCCAGAACGTCTGAACAAGACGATCCACGAGATGTTTGCGTTGTACCAAGTTGACTGGCTCGTCTGACAAATCAGCAGCGGGTAAAGATTTTAAGGGAGTGAGCGTTAAAAAATGCGCGGGGGTTAGCGGCAATGGAGCCGAAACATCGTTAACGCTAAGTACAGATAGCGGGCGTGAATTTAGAATTGCTTCAATCTGAGAAAGCACTGTTTGCATCTCTTCATAAGTCAGTAGAGAAGTGCCTACTATTTTATTTAAATAACCTTTCAGGCATTTAATGTTACTTTCCCAGATCCCACCAAAGTGAGGACCTTGCGGTGGATTCATCTTCCATTCGATTCGATTCTCCAACAGATTGTCTGAGAATTCCTTTTTGTAATTGGGTGACTCTATAAGTGCAAATAAAGACCTTAAATGGGATTTGGCTCCCACAAAGTTCGTCCCATTATCGGAGTACATTATACTCACAGGACCTCGACGAGAAAGGAAACGCTTGAAAGCGTTGAGGAAGACTTCGGTGGAAAGATCCGAAGCGAGTTCAATATGAACTGCTCGGATCACCAAGCAAATAAATAAGCAAATGTATGCCTTTTGACTTCGCACCCCCCGACGTCTATAAGGGATTATTTGAAGCGGGCCAGCGTAGTCAACCCCCGTGTGAAGAAAAGCCTTAGCTTCGCGGACGCGGCATGCTGGTAAATCTCCCATTAATGGGAATTGTGGTTTAGGATTGACTTTGAAGCACGTATTGCACTGATGCACACGTTTCCGAACCAAATTGCGCGAAGAAAGTATCCAAAATCTTTGTCTTAGCAGCGACATCAGTAACGTAGGACCCGTATGTACATAGGTTCTTAATATGATAGTAGTCTATTATTAAATTGACTACATTATCACGAGCGGGTAATAGAATGGGATGACGACTGTCAAATTCTGTTTCAGCATTACTCAATCTGCCTCCTACCCTTAGAATTCCGTCATGAAGAATCGGATTTAATTTTGCAATCGCTCGCCGAACCTTCTTCCCATCTTTGACTGCCTTTATATCTTCGGAGAAATGTTCTTGCTGTATAGAATTTATAACAGCGATTTCTGCAACTAAGATATGGCTTAATTCGAATGCTCGTGGTAATTTCTTAATGAAACGAAAAACATAAATTACTATTCGAATTAATTTCGGCCATGAACTAAGACGAGAAGCTAGTGCACACAATAACGGTGGAGCAATTGTTTTGGGGCGGTGAACGGACATCAAAATTTTTGTTTTTAATTCGGGTGGATCAGATATCGATTTCGTATCAAAACATTGTAAAGGCCAATCACTTTTAGGTAATTGGGCAAATACGGGACCGTTAAACCATAACGGATGGTCTATTAGCTGAGCGGGAGTAAGACCCCGCGATAAGCAGTCGGCGGTATTGTCTTGACCTCTTATATAATGGAAGCATTCAGCCCCAAGATGGTTTTGTATTTGTGAGACGCGGTTGGCAACGAAGGTCTGCCATTTTGCAGGCGGTGAATTTATCCAAGCTAGAGCAACCGTGCTGTCGCAAAAAGCTAAAGTCGTATGAGCTTTCGAATTTGATGTGTAGGTATTACTGACCGTATGCATTAATCGTGCAAGTACTAGCGCTCCACATAGTTCTAATCGCGCAAGTGAAATCGTCTTAGCCGGAGCGACCTTGGATTTAGCGCATAATAAATTAATTGTGGTTTTATCAGTATTCGGACAGTAAACATGTAAGTAAATAACACCTCCATATGCGCGTTCGCTTGCGTCTGAAAACCCGATAAGCGTTAATACACATTGGGGTTCGATTCCTAAAAAACGAGGAATTTTAATAGATTGCAGTAATGGCAATTCCTTTTTAAACTGTCGCCAAAGTGTGACAACTGTTTCAGGAGGAGTATCGTCCCAATCCAGGTTATACTCCCATAGAGATTTAATTATCAGCTTAGCCAATAATACAACTGGTGCGGCGAAACCCATCAAATCCCAAAGACGAGCAATCGTCGAGAGAATATTTCGTTTAGTACACGTTCTTTCGTCGGTGTGTACGACAAATACAAAATGATCAGAAGCGGGTATCCAATGAAGCCCTAGTATTTTTAGGTTTTCATCGGGATTAAATTCCACATGTTCCTTCACACGACGAGCTGTAGGAATCGTGGATAAAAACTTTGGAGAATTAGAAGAGAATTTTACAAGGTCGAATCCTCCGGCAGCGAATAACTGAATTAATTCCGTCGACAACTCGGTAGCTTCCTCGACTGATGAGCAACTGGTGACGAAATCATCCATGTAGAATGAGCCATTTTCCACCAAGTTTGCCGCGAGTGGGAAACGAGGTTTTTCATGCGTTGCGAGTTGGCGCAGTGAACGCATAGCCAAAAATGGGCTACAAGACATGCCGAAAGTGACGCGATTAAATTCGAACAATTGTAAAGGGTCACTATTGTTAAATCTATACAGCATGCGCTTATAACGACGGCATTCTTCTTGCACTACGATTTGTAGGTACATTTGTTTTATGTCAGCGGTTATAGCTATTGCGAACAATCGGAAATTGAGGATAATGCGAAACAAATCACCTTGTAAATTCTTTCCGGTATGTAGGATATCATTAAGCGAATAATCCGAATCGGATTTCATACTCGCGTCTAGCACCATGCGAATTTTAGTAGTAAGTTTATCTTCACGAACTACAATATGATGCGGTATAACGTAATGAAGTAAGTCAGAATGGTCGACCGGCGAAATGTACCCTTTCTGTAGGTATTCGTGTAATATTTTGTCATATTCTAACTTTATTGCGGGTTGAGATATCAAGCGGCGTTCGAGAGATCGAAACCTGCGTTCGGCGGCGGGTAACGATTCACCGAGAACAGAGGGACTGTTTCGAAACGGCAACGCGACGATATAATGACCTGCCGTGTCACGAGAGGTAGTGAGTTTAAAAATGTCCTCACACTCTTGTTCATCAGGCGTTAAAAACTTCTCATCTGGAATGTCTTCCAATTCGAAGAAGCGCGATAGGCAAAAATCATTATTTTGCGTGAACGTACAAAATGATTGCGTGGCGTTTATACTTGGGTTTTCAATCATCGTTGGGGCAGTACCCAAGATGAGATATCCCAAAGTGGTTTCAATAGCAAATGGCTGGCCGAGAGAACCTGATATTTTGTTTGCCTTTAGAATGCGAGCAAATATGTCACATCCCAAGATAATATCAATCTCACCAGGCGTACAGAATGTTGTGTCTGCTAAGGGCAAATTGTCAAGATACGACAAAGAGGAACGGTTAATGTTAACAGTAGGCAACTCATTGGTTATAGTTTCTACTATATATGGTTTAATCGTATACGACTGAGTGATGTCATAGCGGGAATGTAGTTTTAAGCAAGTTACGCCATTTGTCACATTTCTTACGTCACCTATTCCCGTGACGTAAGTACTTGGAGATGACCGCACCGTAAGATTCAAGCGTGAGCAGCATTTGCGCGTAATTATGTCCCTTTGGGAGCCGCTATCTATTAGAGCCCGTATCGTCTGTACCTGGCCGATAGCGTCTCTGGTAGTGCAAACAGCCGTTCCTAAGAGTGCAGTAGTATTTGCACTAAGGCCTGAATTTGTTACACATAGCAAAACCGGATTCAAAGAATTTAAGTTATCATTATCGGCATCTGCTTGTAACGCGGGAGATGGTATTGGGTCTGTTTGTGACTTCCGCCCATCAGTTTGTTTGAAATGCAATAAACTATGATGGTTGAGCGCGCATGTTTTGCGTGTACTTTTTGATTTACAAGCTTTCGTGATGTGCCTAGTACTGAGGCAGTTCACACAAACACGAATATTCGATGACTTAATAAAGTTAAATCGATCGCGTGGTTCTAGACTTGTGAATTTAGAACATTGGTATAAAGGGTGCTATCCCTTTTGACAACAAAAGCAAATTTCGATGGAGTGATTATCGATTTTTTCGACATTAATAAATGCCTTTGCGGAATTAGTTTTTTGCGGTTTAGCGGTATAATTAATATTTGAGCCAAGACGGCTCGAGGTCGGTTGCGTGATTTGCGCGCGGTTGAGAATTCGTTCCGCGCTGGAAGGTAAATTTTCATTATTTTTAATAGAAGATTCGAAAGCCTTTACAGTCTCTATGTCAAGCCGTTTAAGACCCAGTTGTAGCAATATGAATTCTGCGAGGTCTTTTATTTTTAATTGCTTCAGTGCGGCGATGTTAGCGGAGTATGCATCTGCGAAATTCTCTAAAGAAGCGGGCGTGGCCGAGTTAACTGGAGGCAATTTCAGCAATCGGTCAAAGTATGATTCAGCAAGAACGCGTTGATCATTATACTTAGTACACAATGCGTCCCAAATAACTTGATAATTTGTACCAGTAGGCGTAATAGTTTTACAAATATTTAATGCTTTTCCGGTTAATTTAGACATCAGATACTGCATCTTTTCAGCATTATCCAGAGAATCGTTCAAATGTATAACCGAATTATATGTTTCATAGAAAAGAGGCCAATTATCTAATTTTCCGTCAAAGCACGCTATTTCCAAAGGCGGTAACTTAATTTGACGGCGAGGTTTCGCGACTGGATTGGACAGCATATTTGCTTCGGTATATTTAATAACCCCGAAGAGTTCTTCAAATGCATTTAATTGAGAGTATTCAGCAATTGCTTCCGGATTCAATTCCAGTTAGCAATCCACCTTTTCATCTAAAATTGTTATAAATTCAGAACGAATTTTTTCAACAGTAGTTGCGCCTGACAAAAAAGATTGGCGATTGCTAATGCTTTCCGAAGCTTTCCTTATCTTGTCATACACCGACTGTAAGCTTGCAAAGCTAGCTGATAGTTTAGCATTTAAACGTTTGAGACGTCTTTCGTCCCGAGACGACCCGGATGACTCGCTTGTAGCCATTTTATTTATTCCGGTTATATTTTACAAAATATAAGACGATAAACAACTAAAAATGCGGTTAAAATAATGTGTCTGTATTATTTATGCGGATTTAATTAATTAATATTTAATGTATATTCAATTAATTCACAGTGATCACAGCACGAGGTTAAATTGACTGGTGAGCTGTGAGAGGTTAACGAATGCGCCGTGCACTACGTGGGTAAACAAAGTTATTTTATTTTGCATTTATTATCATTAACAAATTATAAATATTACAATCGTATTATTCTATTTGTAATGATATATCCAATAATATAAACAATACGAATATTAAGAAATAATCGTATTATTTATAAGGTAGGTAATGCGATTTGATTAGCAAGATACAATTACATGAGTTATCAGAAATAAATATCAAAGCAGTGTCTTGCACTTATTTATTCTAACAGCGGGTAAATATGTTATTTCCAACCATAATACGATAGGTATAAAGAAACAAAATTACTCATGTAGGTATATCAAACTGCGGGAATGCGGGTAATTATTTATATGCGGTATTGTAAACGTAATCACACTCTGCTGGATTATTATCTACTAATAATATGGTTCAAAAATATCCGGCTCGAAGGACCAAGATGAATGAGATTGTGTGTGTAGAGTGGATTTGATATGTGTGAAGATTGACTGATGAAGGACCTTGATTTTGTATCACTGTTACTGCTTGAAATGAGAAAAAAAACATATGCTGCATATAAAGGAAAGGACTCACCGAACAGGATAAAGAACTAACTTGTATGCTGGCAATTTTGTCTGCTTTCTCCTCATCCAATAGGCACAGAAACAGCAATAGTCGAGCGTTTCGTTTACACGGCGGAATTATGTCAATGTCGATTCACAGGTAGCGGGAGCACAGTGGCTATAGTATATGTTGCGGCGCGGGCGGTTAATTGCAGACTGGAGCACGTGGTGATAATATTTTTAGGTGCGGATTTTGGAACAAGGTAGGACAGGATTTGCAACAATATTAATACCAATCCCAAGCAGTAACAGTATGTATGCGTGCTATGTAGGTGTGTGTATGTGTAGGTATGTGTATTGGCGTAACCAATTAGTACCCAACTACTCAATGTAGGTACTAATATTTTTCAGTTATGTGGGTACTCAGAATAAGGATTACAATTGATATTTACAATTTACCGACCTATTTACGTATTATGAAGAACAGGGTAACACAATTCTTTGAAAGTTTTCATCTTATTATGTGGCCTAACCAGTGTTTTGAAATAAACTATTGGTTTTACCAACCCATTAATAAGTAGGTATTAAGAACGACAGGGTAACAAATGTCTTAGAAAATAAGTTGATTTATGTGGCCTAACCAATGTTTTTTAATGTAAAAGCATACATCTGAATTATAAGGAACTATCCAGAATAAGGATTGCAATAAAAATCTGTTTTACTATCACTTTACATACGGTAATGGTGCATATTTTTTAAAAAGAAAAAAAAACAAGAAAATAAGTTGACTGTATTCAGCCTTACCGATAAAATGAAGATTTACAAACTAACCAGAAACAGTCCGATTAATAATTATGCATAAATATTTGATTACAGCTAATGAAGGATTGGAATGTTTTATAATTTTGACACAAAATGTGAGTTCTCATAGAAGTTTCAAATAAATGAATAGCGGTTGTTCGGTCATAAGCTTTGAAAACATTTTAGTACTGTTTAGGTGTAATGTTGACTGAACTTATACTATTTAAAAATACTGTTTGCGAAAGTTATATTAAATAATACCTCTAAAAATATATTTTAAAACCCATCTGGCAATATTTTGTTCGCGTTTTGACAGACACGAACATAATATTATGAATGACATGTAAGAATAAAAATGCGGACATGTTAGTTTTAATAGTTAAAATAATTTTCAAAGTTTTAATTTTTGGAGATCCCTCGAAAACACCCATATCTATGGTGAATTTTGTGACGCCATCTACTAAAATAACGATTCACTATTTTATGATTGTTATGTTGGTTTTCTTGAATCTCAAATAGATTTGCGCAGGCGCGCGGTTATCTTGTTTATTATAACGCGTTGATTGGCTAATGGCTTATTTATTGCAAATGGCGATATCAAATTCTTTGCAAAACAATGAATGACGTCGATGAATTTAACTTGCAGTTTGCTGATTTTGATGATAATTTTCGTTTAAATGATTAATTCACTGTGATATTAGTGTAATTCAGCATACGTACTAATGCTGCCTGTACTTTTTTCAGTTTTAGTCCTTAAATAATGTTTTTTTTGGTGATTTAGTTTCGTTCGGTTTTTAGGTTACTGACATTACATAATCAAAGGTTACTTCTCTATCATTTTTATGACTTTTCCGCGTGAATTTAATAAAACTTCCATAAAAGTAATATTATTTGAAAATGTAAAAGCCTTATGCTTGTGTAAATAAATACAAATTCGAGAAATCAACGCATTAATTGCGTAAAACCAAGTCCAAGATGTCGGATTTTTTCAGTTATTTTTTCGGAATTATTATAATATTTTTTTATCCTTTTTAATTGTATGAACGAGATAAAAAGTGAAGTGACAGTTTTATTCCAAATTCATAAAGAAAGAGGACTGTATTTTTTAAATTTTGAATTTTCCTAATTTTTTCGACCATTTAATAGAATATGTTTACAGTCGGCTGTTTTTTTTTAATTTTTTTCATTTTGAAACTTAAAATACTGCATTTTTCAAACACAATCGTATATGTCAGATACAAAAATCTAAAAGGCAATTCTATTAACTTTCTATAAAGGTATATGCTTTTACGACATCTTCAAAAATAAGAAATATATAGAACATTCGCTTGTGTCATACCTAAATTCCCATATAAATGACGTATAGCATAAATAAACCAGTCATTACCGCGATTACTATCGTGACGTCACCACAGAGCATTACACAGCATACCAACCTGACGCTGTGTTTTAACGAGAATATTAAAAATGCACTTTTTAATATTTTTTTAAAAACTGTACGTTTAATATTATTAAATAAAAGTTATATATTCAGAATCAGCGTTTATTGGTCTATATGAACATATTTTTTTAAAGCCATAATATTTTTCACTGGAGTTCCTTATTACCGATCTTCTTTTCACGAGGAAAATCGGGATATTCTGGGATATCGGGAAGATTTAGTGTGGGCAATGCATTTGGTTTTAACCGTCCATTTCTTTTTTTGCATTCGAATGCGAAACGAGATCCACATACACGGGCAAGAGTCCCCATAATCGGGTAATCAATATACCTATTAGAGTCTGCCAATTCTCATCGACCATTCCCGAAACACATTCTCCTTGTTTTCCCTGGATGGAAGCCTATGCCGGGGTGAATATGCGTCTACACAACCTTTCACACAACCTTTCACACAACACTGAGTTTTAGGCATTTCACAAAAAATAAACCGAATATTTACGTTGAGTCGGAGTTGAGAGCGTCAATTTTGTTAGGTTAGATTTTACCGGATCGCCAGCTGTCAACAATAACAAAGCTCTTGCCATGCTCTTGCTAACAAAGTTTTCCGGACCGCCAGCTGTCAACAATAACAAAGCTCTTGCCATACTCTTGCTAACAAAGCTTTCCATTGGACGAGCGAGGTGAAGCGTACAGGTGACGTCACACAGTCATACATATTTTCCATCTTCGATCCGGTTGAATTTTCGAATCGGAGTTATACCCCCCTGGATCAATTGCTCTCTCGTCGCTATCGGCTTCGAAAATACCTTTTCCTTCAGAGTTCCCCACAGGTAGTAATCCAGCGGTGTTAGGTCGGGTGATCTTGGTGGCCATGCAGTATTAGGACCACCTCGTCCTATCCATCGTCCAGGAAACTCGACATCCAGGTAATTCCGCACGGCAACGGCATAATATTTTATTCAATAATACTTAGAAATATTTTTTATAATTTTTACGTGTAATGAATTAATTATTGTTTGAAGTCAGATTAAAACGATTAAAAAAACCAATCTGGCAACATCTTATTCGAGTTTCGCTGTTGTTTACTTATTACCGCGCTTTCAAAATCACAACAAAATTATAAGGCACTATTCGTCTCTTTTTTAACTATGATTATTTAGTATGTAGGAAAGAGCGAAGACGATTTTCGACACACTTGCTAATAACAGCTGTTGACACGGGACCTTGAGACAGAATATGTGTGAAAGAGATAGCAGTAGCGCGGCGTTGCCGGTTATTTCACCACTATACTGTGGACAGTGACGGAGTGTGGAATTTTTATTTTTTTTTTCGTTTTAATAGAAAAAAAAGTTACCGGACAGCAAAGTGCGCATAAGACTTTTTACTCCAAATGTGCTAAGGAATAGCTGGTTAAAATCCCTCGGGTACGTCCTGTTACACCCTACACCAAGATATTTAATTTTGGAAGTTGAATTAAGTGTAGAACATTCTGGAGTGCAATTAGTTCCACTACATTTACTCTGATGGGAAAAAATTCGGTTTAGTGGCGAAATTCCTAAAAAATCAAACTAATTATTTTTATACTAACTATGGGCCAGGGAATCCGAATCTGAAAGAATTAGGCGGCGGCAAGCAATATTAACTGAATTACACGACTTTTAAATTTTCAATACACACATACGAAAACAGACATTTTAAAAGCATTTTGACACATGAAAACCATAGAACATGTACTGGCAGACCTGGCAGTGTTACAACTCTCAAAAATATTTATCCCTAAAACAAAATCAAAAACTAATTATATCAATAACGTAAAACTTTCCGACACGATAATTCTTCACATGATAATTCATCACATAACACATTAACCTGATGAATTATGACTATCTCAACGGCCGTATTCTTAAACCAAAAGTATGAAAATTCGTAGTCTTAAAAAGTTGTTACCTAGACCGGTCACCAATATCAATGTTATTATATAAAACCTAACCTAACATAACCTAACCTAATCTAACCTAACATAACCTAACCTAACCCAACATGGTTTGTGCCCCTTTATACCGCCTGCTCGCGTCAATTTAAAAAAAAACATCCCAGTTTTCAAGTAGTTTAGCGGCTACGCTAGGTTTGTGTAACATGGTTTGTACCCCTTTATACCGCCTGCTCGTGTCAATTTAAAAAAACATCCCAGTTTTCAAGTAGTTTAGCGGCTACGCAAGGTTTGTGTCACATGGTTTGTGCCCCTTTATACCGCCTGCTCGCGTCAATTTAAAAAAACATCCCAGTTTTCAAGTAGTTTAGCGGCTACGCAAGGTTTGTGTCACATGGTTTGTGCCCCTTTATACCGCCTGCTCGCGTCAATTTAAAAAACATCCCAGTTTTCAAGTAGTTTAGCGGCTACGCAAGGTTTGTGTCACATGGTTTGTGCCCCTTTATACCGCCTGCTCGCGTCAATTTAAAAAAACATCCCAGTTTTCAAGTAGTTTAGCGGCTACGCTAGGTTTAGGTAGCATGGTTTGTGATACAAAAGTGAGTAAAATTTATAAAAAGTAAGTACTTAAATTATAAACATGTTATTTTACGTTATTGATATTACTGCTTAATGGCAACACTTAATTTTATGTGGTGTAACATCTTTATTCTTTTTCTATGTTTTCTTGCAACTTCGATAGTGTCAATTTTTGTGTCTGTTTATAGCAAATTTTAAAGTCGTATAATTCATTTAATATTGCTTGCCGCCGCCTAATTCTTTCAGATTCGGATTCCCCAGCCCAAAGTTAGTATAAAAATAACTAGTTTGATTTTCTAGGAATCAGAATGCTTTCAAAATGGCCATTTTCCTATGTGTGCAAAAAATTTTTTTAAAGTCGTATAATTCAGTTAATATTGCTTGCTGCCGCCTAATTCTTTCAGATTCGTATTCCCCGGCCCATAGTTAGTATAAAAATAACTAGTTTGTATTTTTAGGAATTTCGCCACTAAACCGAACTTTAGCCCTCTGATGTATTAGAATTTTTATTTCTGGTTTAGATTTAAATTTATTGATAGAGAATAGGATAAAGTTTGTTTTTTCGGTATTTAAAGAGAGGATATTTTTATCGAACCAGTTTTTCAGTGTAATGATGTCAATATTCGCTAGGTTGTTCACAGTATTCCAATCAGCACCTTCAATTATTATGACAGTGTCGTCAGCATAAGATATTATTTTTATGTCTTATTCATGTAATGACTAATAATCAAATCACAACTTTCTCTTAGATGCTATTACTATGATATCAACCTATAATAATAATAATATATCTTCATTAAACAAAATTTGCAAGATTTATAACTAAAAAAAAAACTACATATTCAGTGTTAATATTTACAATGGTTTATGTAAGTACAAAAGATTAACAACAGAAGATAATATAAATATGAACAGTAGGTACCTACTTGAAGAATAGAAAATAGTTATAAATTAAGGTTTTTCGTATTCCACCTCACTGGGCTAGTCTGTGTTGAGGCAGTAATTTTTAAGTCAATTTATATTTCTTATTAACATACCTACACTTATATTAAAATATAATCATACAATAGATTGGTTGCATTAACAATAAATTTTGAATAATAACAATCAGTACATTGGTTTAATTACGAATTTTTAATTAAGTTATTTTTGAAATTTTTTGTGAATCACCTTTTTTTTACTCTATATGGAAGAATGTCTTGTTGCAAGGTATCTGAAACATCGTTGACCAAAAGTAGTATGCGTTATGGGAATTTGAAGTAAGTCTCCGTTATTGTTTCGTGTATAGCGTGTATTTAATCTTTTTTCATAGTATTTATGTATATTTGTGTACAGATGATTGAGGATTGTTTTTGCTATGGTGTAAAAACCACTTTAACCTTTCCCATACCATGCTAAAAATACCCTCGACAAACCGTCATGTTACACAGCGTTACTGTATGGGATTTGGAAATTATTTCGGGTTTTTTGTAAAAATATTGATGTGAATATTTTTTATATGGCTTATATTAATTTATTGTATGAAAAAAAACATTGATTTTGTGCTTAATAACTGAAATATTAAAAAAATCATCATTCATAATAAATAATCTAATATTATTTGCAACGCCCAGTGAGGCGTGCGCTTGTGACAGCCGACCGCCTAGGGTCACGTTAGCATTCAGAGTAACACTATTGTTTCAAAAAGCCACATGTGGAATGCGCTAGGTAGTGGTAAGGGCTGACACCGACCTACTATCATTTTTAAATATATTTACAAAAATACTTTATCGTAAAGAGTTTTTTAATGTTTGATTATCTAATTTAATACCAGATTGAATGGTTTTAACACCACTTGCGTAGAGAAATAGATAACAAGAAATATACAATACTTACAGACAGTGTTCCCGAACCCAAAATTTCAAAATCGGGAGAATTTTCGCCTAAAAATCGGGAGAAATCGGGAGAAAACGGGAGAATTTTGAAGAAATCGGGAGATGACTAGAATTATTATAATAAAATTCTACCCTTGTCAATATTCCGAATCCCTTTTATTATTCCGAAGCAGAACCTTAACAACAAATGAAAAAACCCATAAGCAACGCCATCGATACGATTATTGTAGATGTTGCCCATGGAATAACGCAATTTTCCCTAACGTTCAACGGGGACTTAGTTTACGTTTGGAAACTCAGCACAAATGTTTGTGAAACTTTGAACTTGGGGGCCGTTCAAGTATTAGGTACGTAACGCCATTAAGGGGGTCTTGTTTAACGTTACTGTGCCTTATCGGTGCGGCGGGAGGAAGATTCGAAAAACGCGTTACGTAACATGTGTTTTTATTTAAATAAAAAAACGAGGGAATTCCCAAGTTGGCAAGCCTTTTCGTTTATGTTTTACAGGTAATCCCTCGACTGTATTGTACGTCATTTTTATTTTATTTTTGTTGTCAGTATTCGTTACTGTTTTAATCACGAAAAACGCATAAACACAAATTGCTGTAGCCAGTGTTGTTAAAGTGAGTTACTATAATGTCCTCAAAAGCGAAAGATTTACATCAACAACTGTTATTGGCCTACAAAGGCTTTCGTGACAAGGGAAGAACATGAAGAGTTGCAGTCAGGACATGAAAAAGGTTTCTCTCCACTGTGAATCAGCGAGTGCTTTCTTCGACGTCCCTTTTGAGAACATGAATAGTTGCAGTTGGGAAACGAAAAAGGTTTTTGTCCACTATGGGTTAATACGACATATTTATGATGTTCATTGCGATAACATGAATAGTGTCAATCGGGACATGAAAATAATTTCCTCCACTATGGGAATAGAATAGATTTTTTAGAGTTATCTTCGTAGTTCATGCATAGTTTCACTCCGAACATGAAAAAGGCTTTTCTCTACTATAAATTGAGCTGGGGATTTTAATAACTGCAAAAACTTCCTTTCGCGATCTTTAATAACTGCATTCGGGACAAGAAAATGTTTTTGTCCGCTGTGGATAAACATGTGATTTTTTTGGTGCCTCTTTGTAAAACATTGATGATGATGATGATGATGATGATGATGACAAGATTTCTACGAAGTTCTTTTGTACAACATGAATAATTGCAGTCGGGACATGAAAAAGGTTTGTTCCACTGTGGGTAAACATGTGAATTTTTAGATACAGTTTTGTAGCGCACGTTTTTCTCCATTGTGGGTAAACATATGATTTTTAGATTTCTCTACGTAGTACAAGAATAGTTGCAGCCGGAACATGAAAAAGGTATTTCTCTATATGAGTTAGCAAGTGACTTCTTAGACATCCCTTTTGGAACACGAATAGTTGCAGTCAGGATATGAAAAAGGTTTTTCTTTTCCGTGAATTATACTGGGGATTTTTAAATCTTCCTTTTGAGAACTTGTATAACTACATTTAAGACAAGAAAATAGTTTTTGTCCACTTTCGGTAAATATATAATTTTTTTATGCCTCTTTGTAGAACATGAATAGTCGCAGTAGAAACATATGAACGGTTTTATGTCACTGAGAGTCAGCAAATGATTTTTAAGAAGTTCCTTTGTACAACATGAATAATTGCAGTCGGGACATGAAAAGGGTTTTTCATCACTGTTAGTTAGCAAATGCCGTTTTAGTTATTTTTTCGAGGAGAAGAATAGTTGAAGTCAGGACATGAAAAGAGTTTGAGCGCCTTGTTAGTGCATCTCTTCCAGAGGCAACGTTGATGTCCTTGTTGCAACTTTTTTGCTAGGAGTAGGCCAAACTGCATAATCGGACTAAATTTCCCACTCTTTTTTATAATATTGGGAACATTACTTTTTATAGCAATACTTCTACGCGTACCTGCGCCTGCATCAGGGTCTGAGGTGATCATAATTAAAAAGAACACTGTACTGGAAAACCTTCTGATTCGAAGATGCGTCAGGTAAATAAATTCCACCTCATAATTCATAGATGATCGGTTTGCATGGGTCTGTAATGGAGATATGCTTAGATTGCGGTTTTTTGTAATTATTCTGGTCAATACCCGAATATTAAGATTTTTTTTTAACAATACACAATTAGTTGCCTGTCAAATAATCAAAGAATCGGGGAGAAACGAATTCGCTCAAAACTTCGAAAAATCGGGAGATTTTGATGCATTTCCGGTAGATCGGGAGATGAAGTGAAAAATCGGGAGATCTCCCGAAAAATCGGGAGCTTCGGTAACACTGCTTACAGAATACTCGAATTTAAAAAAAAAGTACAGTTTTATGCATAAGCAAACCACGAAAAAAATAATTTTACAATTATTTCGAAGTAAAAATTCTTCAGCACCGTTGTGATTTGAACCTGGTTGAAACGAAAAAGCGACACTAAAAAGATACAAACACATGCATATGGCATTTATAGAGAATGAGTTAGAATAATCGGTCTCCTCTTGATGCGGTGCATCGTAGCCTCCCCACTCTTACCTACTTTAATTTTCTGAAGGTTTCGCTTCTTCCGGTGTGAACTGCACACTTGTATTTTTTATAATACTTGTATGTTTTAATATTTTTGAGAAATTTATTTATTATAGGAATTGTTAGAAGAAAAAATTTCATTTTATGAGTGGAAATAGTTTACATAGCAAATTAAAAACATTTATTTGACAGAAACATAACGACAAAAACCAATTAGTAAATTCTTATTTAAACATTAATCTGACATGTTTATCATACCAAAATGTAATTAAAAATGTTAATGTAAAAGATATAAATATATTTTTTTTACATTAAATCCACACAGGAGGCCCTGAGAAAAAAATTTCCTTCAGGGCCTATGTCATCTGAGATGCTGTGTAGAGGGTCTTTTTGAAGAGAGGAAGGAATGAACATTGGTCTTGAAGAGACCCATGTTGTAGGAAGGAGGAAACACATAAGACAGGAACGAGTCGAAGAAACGACCCGTTCTCATGTGACAAATGTCAACCGTGTTCATGTGTTGGGCACGTGTTTGCCGAGTTTCCCGACTATGCACCGGTGCCGAAGGGATCAATGACGCTAGTTCCTCGGAGCATCTTCCATTGTAATACCGGTAGAATAAGGATAGCATTCCCACCCGACGCCTGTGCTCTAAAGATTGCAATCCGTCTGTTAAGATGGGAGAATCTATCAAACGGACCGCCCGTTTTTGCACAGAATCGAAGGTATTTTTAGATATATGAAACACTTCTTTTTTTCTACAAAAAAGCAAAACAGAGGCTTTGTTATTATATTTACCTACATATGTAATGCATTTGTCTATAGCCTATAGCAAATCTACAATAAATCGTAAAATTAGTAGTGCAGATGAACAGTATTTTTTTTTTAAATAGCTCCACACATGAGGCCCTGAGGAAAATAATTTGCCTCAGGGCCTATGTCATCTTTGGAGACGCAATGTGGAGGGTCTTTTTAGGAAATGAGGGGATATGAATCCGGGGTTCAGTATGTCCAGGGGTGACGGACATATAAATCCAACCCTCCATCAGTGGCACAAGGTGCTGTTCCGAGAGAGTCCTGCTGGAGAGGTCAAAGGGTCTCCCTCAACCAGTCTCTCCCAATCCGGCCAGCCACGCAGAGCCAGTTGGTAGACAGACGTATCCGCTGCCAAGATCCGCAAGCAAACCTACCCCATGAACCTGGGCACCCCTGCTTAGTCACGTAGCAAACTACTTGAGGTCACGTATGGCAGAAGTGTTTGGTATCCAATAAACGGTTTCCGGGGCGGCGGCATGCCGTTATTATGAAAAAAAATGCATTTTAGAAAATGATCGAAATAGAAAGTTAAACAAAGACACTTTGAGCGTTCTAAAATAGTAAAAAAATTATATTTAAAAACATTCTAAGAATCCTAACATTCGTTGCAAATTGTACCTTCAATTCGTTGAAAACTAACCATCTATATTTATTGCTACTTCCTTCCATGTAATAATCATTTGTAAAGATGTCACTTCAATGGAAAGAAATAAATAATTATTTTATGGGGGTAGTTTTAGTAAAAAAAATAAGTAGGTAAGATTCTAAATATTGCACCCGACCCTCACAAAAGAGTTTTATGGTGGTGCAGTAATAAATGTTTACAATCGTATTTTGGTTGAAGTATAGTCTTCGATACCGAAATTACATCATGCCGTGCTGAGTAGCTAGGACATACCGACACACACTCCTTGCTTCATTCGCATTCATAAATCGCATAATACAGATAAATCTGAATAAATAGATGCTTGGATGCGTTACGGTGCACTCTATCGGAGGACTACAGCGAGGTAAAAGATACATTCAAACGTACTCTCTTTAAAATGATTTATCTGTATATTTCTATTATTCTATCTCTTGGCGTGGCCCGACTGAAAGTATTTGATTCACTTGATCATGCCATGACTTTCTTGGCTTTCTCTGACTTCTTCCACAATTCACTTCGCGTCATATATTCCTTTTTTAATGCCCTAACTAACTAAGCGTACCTTTCAATCCTACCCATCAAGTGCACTAGAGGTGATTTATCTACTACATATTATTATTATTATTATTTATATTATATATATTATATTATATTATATTATATTATATTACACTATATAAAGAGGTAAGATTTGTTTGTTTGTTTGTTTGTTTGCATCGAATAGGCTCCGAAACAACTGAACCGATTTGAACAATTCTTTCGCTGTTGGGAAGCTACACTATCCCCGGGTGACAAAGGCTATATTATATTTTCAAAAAAATTATGGATCCTTACTTAAACTCCAATAATGCAACCCAATGTGTAAAAAAATTACCTAAAATATTCTTTACATCGCGTGCGCTGCGAAAACTATTGATGATAGAATAAAATAATGTACTACGACTTTGTAGAACACATCATTATTTACAAAAAAGGTCACAAAAGCACATGTCTAACTATTATGGTTATGCCACAATAAGTATTCTTTTATTTTAAAAATTTAATTAATGTGTCGCTGATTGAAAAGGCTCTTTATTTGCATCTTGGTGTTAATCCTTATCAAAATAAATCTTCATCAAGACAGCTTCAATACCTTTATTTAACTTTTTGAATTTTTTGCATGGCAGGCCGGATCGAGAGAGAATGGTTGAGGGAGTATCTTTGACTTCTCCAGCTGTTATCTCTCGGAACATCGCCTTGCACCGTAGTGGAAGTGATGGATTAATACGTCCGTCACTCCTGGACACACTGACACCCAGATTCCTACCGTCCCTTATAACCTTTTCCTTCCCTGAACTTCCTTTCCTTCCTTTCCTAAACAGACCCTCCACAGGTCATCCCCAAAGATGACATAGGCCCTGAGGGGAATTATTTACCTCAGGGCCTCCTGTATGGAGCCAATGTAAAAAAAAAACACTGCATTGTCATTGTCTTACATCCTTGAAAATCAAGTCTTCCACGAAAATATTATTTGATAAAAATAAAATTAAATAATACCTATAAACATTTATTATGAACTAATGTGACATGACCCTGCAAATAACCCAAAACCCATAAAACTAAGCAAAAAACATCCCCCTTGTCCAATTGCCTACACTCGTCCCATGTTGTCGTCAATTTTAAGGAAATATGCAGAAAGGGATTAAAAAATTAATCTGGTTTGAGGCTAAGATGTTCGGTCGGCCGAACCTTCCGATGTAGTTCCTTATTTTTTTTGTGGCTCTTTTTTTAATGTAAACGGAAAGTCTAGCAACTTTATTTTTTTGCAGTAAGATAATTAATATTGTCATCTCCGTTTTTAGACATTTCAAATTAATGCACTAGAAAGAGACGACACACGTAATATCATGTCAACTTTGAGAAGTAAAATAGTCTCTACAGATAGGCAAAATATTTAAACGTTTTATTTTACATCTCTTTTTGTTATACATAACTAAAAAGAGATCGTAATATTGCACGTAGGTTTATGAGGTTGGAATGAATTAATGTTTTGTTTTCTGTTAAGATTTCAGGTACTGAAATTTTAATATTTGTGATTGTCACCCTAATGGTTGTGGCAACATTTTTTGTGTTGGCGATTGCTAGGGCGATTTCGTATTGCCACGGATTTTTCTTTCTTCTCTTGTTACCATCCGTCTTGGGCGGGTCGTTTTTGGCAAAACGTCTGCTGCCAGGTTTTCACTTTCATGTGGGTTATAAAACCGCGGAGAGAGATAGCAATATTGGGCTCACCGTACATGAGCTACCCTACGGGTCTTTTATTGTTTCAATAAAGACCGATATTCGAGAGCTGGAGTTATTATTGAAGAGTTACTCCAGCCACACTTCCTTTCGGAATCTGGTGTTACCGCGCCGGATTGCTCTGTCAGGAGAGCGGAAGTTGAGATCCTGAACATTGGTCCTTCGAGCCGGATGATCATTATTTGGATTGATCCATTTGAGACGGAAGATCACTATTTGAAGTGGCCCAGTCAGGCCTCATCATCATCGGGAGTGGTCCAGTCGGCGTCCTCATCACCATCATTGGATTGATCAAGCGAGCCTCATCACGACGCTCGCATGCACAGCAAATCAGGTTGTAGCCTTCCTTTCATTGTCCTTTCAAATTCCATTTAAAAAGCTAAAAATCTGTGTAAATGCCACATTATTTCGTATTGATTATATCGAATTATATTCGGGTGTTCATAATCAGATGCTTTCAATTTAGCATAAATTTGTTGGTGATAATAATTTTTATTGTTGTATTCAGACTGCTGAATAACTTTGCTTCTCCTACCTACACTTCTAGCCACGCGTTTGCAAGCTACGTCTTTGCATGCCATAGAATTGCGATTGGTTTCTCTATAATCCATAGTATCCATTATCCATAGATTTTACTTTACGTCAAGCTGCCGCGTTGTCCGTGCTGTGTGATTCAGTTTGTAAATCAAGTTATTGTGTCATTTCGTTTCTAAAAAATGGAACTCGACAGGTTGATTAAACGGCGCGGGGTTTTGAAAGGTTCATTAACGAGATTCGAAACCTATTTAAGCAACGAAGATGATATTAGACCTGGCGTATTGTCATCCAGGTTAGATGCCATCAAACCTTCTCTGATAGAATTCTCCAAAATTCAGCTGGAGATTGATTTATTGAACAAATCAGAAGATGATGACGCGAGGGATAATTTTGAAGGTACATATTTTAATGTAATTGCATTAGGACAGGAAATGTTATCAAAATTTAAGAAGATTGAAAATGTCCCAAGTACTTCAGTAAATTTACCACCAATTTGTATACCCGTTTTTTCAGGTGACAACCATAAATGGTTGACTTTTAAAAATTCGTTCATTGCCTTAATTCATGATAACAGTAAATTAAATAATGTTCAGAAATTTCATTACCTTATTAGTTATGTGTCCGGAGACGCACTTGATTTGATTAGTTCTCTAGAAATAACCGGGGATAATTATAGTGCAGCCTGGACTATGCTTATTTCTAGATACGAAAATGTCCGACTTATAGCAAATAGACATTTGAATTTCTTATTTAATTTTACACCGTTAAAACGACAGAATCATCATGAATTACGAAATTTAATTGATCAAGCAAACATTCATTTGAGAGCTTTACATAATTTAAAGCTTCCAACAGAACATTGGGATACATTAATTATACATATGTTAACCTCAAAGTTAGATAATCACACACGTAGCCTTTGGGAATCAATAGAGTGCGATAAAATTTATCCTACGTTCGAGCAGTTTAGTAATTTTATTTCACAAAGGTCTCAGATCCTGGAAACTATCCAGGGTGGTATTGGTGGAATGCAACAGAAAGTAGAACCAGTTGCGACAAAACCAAAGTTTTTTAATTTTAAGGAAAGGAATTCTACAAACAAGGTTACGTTAGCGTCAAGCAACGTTAAGTGTATGCTGTGCAATGACAGTCATTTCATATATTCTTGCAAAATATTTGTTAACAAAGAACCAGCGGCACGAAGAAAGTTCGTTTCAGAAAGCAATTTATGTTATAATTGCCTAAAACCGGGGCACCCTTCAAGGTTGTGCAGGTGTAAGGAAAAATGCAGTGTTTGTGATCGAAAACATCACACTCTGTTACATATCAATACTGATAATGTACAAGCGGGTACTTCAACTGGCAAGAGTCAGTCGGAGGCACCAGTAAATTTAGCATGTCATAGCGACATGAACGGGCGAGAAATTTTACTATCTACCGTAATAGTAAAAATAGAAGACGCGTATGGTGGAACACACAAAATACGCGCACTTTTGGATTCGGGTTCAATGTCTAATTTTATTACAAAGGATACTTGTAAAAGATTAAATTTGCATTGTACAAAGTTGAACATACCTGTTTCAGGTTTGCATAATAATTTAATTCATGTAAAGGAAACAGTTGACATTAAATTTAAATCATTATGTTCTCAATACCAGGATGAAATATCTTGTTTGGTATTGGATGAGATTTCTTGCAATCTTCCGCAGACCTTGATTAACCCAAAAATGTTGAACATTCCAGACGGTATCCAGTTAGCTGATCCGCAGTTTTACCAGCCAGCTTCTATTGATATGCTGATCGGAGCAGAGATGTTCTGGCAGGTGCTTCGTACGGATCAGATACAGTTAGGAAAGGATAAACCTACATTGCATCGAACGGAGCTAGGCTGGATAATATCAGGAGCTGTACAGAGGCGTCATAATACGAGGCCAGTTAAAGTTTGTCATATTTCATTAAATTCTTTGCAGAACCAAATAGAAAGGTTTTGGAAGGTTGAAGAAACCGAAAATAGTAAGCATCACTCTCTGGAAGATAGTGAATGTGAAAGGATTTTCGAAGGCACGCATAAACGCGATGCAAACGGTAGATTTGTAGTCAACTTACCGTTTAAATCTAACCTATCTCAATTAGGAGATTCATTTAGTATTGCTAAAGGTAGATTAGTGTCAATGGGAAGGAAATTCTTAAGACAACCTAGTTTAAAGGAACAATACTCGGAATTTATTGATGAGTATCTTGCGTTAGGTCACATGACTGAATGTGAACCTCCAAAACGCGATGAAACTACTTATTATTTACCACATCACGCTGTATTTAAAGAGTCAAGCACAACTACTAAAATTCGTGTTGTTTTTGACGGGTCGGCTAAACCCGCTCGAGGGATTTCTTTGAATCGCGCTCTAATGATTGGGCCCACCATTCAGAATGATATATTTTGTCACTTGGTATTTTTCAGAAAACATCAATATGCAGTCACCGCAGATATTGCAAAGATGTACCGCCAAATTAATATTAACCCGGAACACAGAAATTACCAACGTATATTATGGAGAAGGGATGCGGAGGATTGTTCGAAACACTATACGCTAAACACGGTGACATATGGTTTGGCTCCTTCGCCTTATTTAGCAATACGTTGTCTGCATCAGCTAGGTAATGACGTTTCATTTACTCATCCATTAGCTAGTAAATCCCTTAAGGAAAATTTTTATGTAGATGATTTTCTTTCTGGTAGTGATTCCATTGATACTTGTCACTTGCTTAAATCACAAATCATTAATGCGCTTGCTACAGCAGGCATGGAGATTAGAAAATGGAGGTCTAATGCGCCCTCGATTAATGATTCTAAAGAAAATTTGGAATTATTGCCAAATGAATCCAATGAAGCTAAGATTCTCGGATTAATATGGGACACCAAACTTGATGAGTTTACCTATCAGGTAGAAAGCATAGACTCAAAGTTAGAAGTAACAAAACGTCAAGTTTTATCATTAATTTCAAAAGTGTTTGACCCTTTAGGACTGGTAGGCCCAGTAATCATTGTCGGTAAGATAATTATGCAGAGATTGTGGAAGCTAAAAACATCCTGGGATGACAAGCTACCCAATGACCTTTTATTGGCCTGGCAGACTTACACGCTGAGTCTCAGTAAAGCAAATCATATTCGGGTACCAAGGAAAATTTTCTGCTTTAATAAAAAATCTTTTAGCTTACACGGTTTTTGCGATGCATCTCAAGTAGCATATGGCGCTTGTCTGTATTTAAGATCTACCGATGAACACGGCATTCACCAATCACAGTTAATATGCGCTAAATCTCGTGTAGCCCCACTAAAAAATTTATCGTTACCACGCCTTGAGTTATATGGAGCACAATTATTAGTTAAATTAATGAAGCGGGTGACGGCAGCTCTCCAAGTAACTGTTGACACCACTTTGTGGTGTGATTCGTCAATAACGTTGGCTTGGATTGCAGGAGAATCGTACTGTTGGACTACCTTTGTTGCTAACCGCGTATCAGAAATACAACGTGAAGGTGATGGCGCTATATGGCGTCACATTTGTTCAACTGAAAACCCAGCTGACATAATTTCCAGAGGAATAACATCTCAGCAGTTGAAAACATCTTCATTATGGTGGTCAGGACCACCATGGCTCACGTCCGACGAGGATAAGTGGCCACGTTCTACATTTGATACTCCCACGGAATTGCCAGAAACGGCGAGGATAGTTTTGGTTACTAGTAGTCCTGTCGATTGGGAAATATTTAATAATTATTCTTCATTAAGGCGACTGAGGCGCGTAGTTGCTTATATGTTACGTTTCATACATAACTGTTCTAAACGAAGACCGATGCGGGTCGACGAGCTTTCTGTAATCGAACTGGAACATGCCATGCATGTATTGATTTTGAACGCTCAGCAATTCGCATTTCATGATGAAATAGCGTCTGTGAGTAATGGAGGATTTGTATCTAGGCGGAGCAAGGTAAAGGCACTAAATCCTTTTATGCAGGATGGGTTGTTGTGTGTTGGAGGTCGACTATCACAATCAGATATTACCTCGGTCTCTCAAAAACATCCAATTTTGTTACCACAAAATCATAAGTTGACTGACTTAATAATAACCCATCTGCATTATGAGAATTTACATTTAGGATGTAATGCTCTGCTCGCATTACTGCGTTTACATTTTTGGCCAATATTTGGTAAAAACGCAGTGAAGCGAGCACTGCATAAATGTATTGTATGTTTTCGAGTCCGTCCGCGCGAGTGTCGCCAGCTCATGGGTGACCTTCCTGCTGACCGATTTCGAATCCAAAGACCATTTTATGTAACCGGCATAGATTATGCAGGTCCAATTTTAATTAAGTCTGGTTTAACCAGAAATGCTAAGAGTGTAAAATCTTACATATGTTTATTTATTTGTTTTTCAACGAAGGCAATTCACCTAGAATTAGTGACTAATTTAACTTCAATGGCATTTATGAATGCATTGAAAAGATTTATAGCTAGGAGGGGTAAACCCTCACGACTCTTTAGTGATAATGGATCTAATTTTACCGGTAGTTATAGGAAACTTACTGAACTATTTGATTTTTTGAAGGCATCCGATAAAGAAATCCATAATTTTTTAGCCCAGCAGAATATTAGCTGGAGTTTCTTGCCTCCCCGCTCACCGCATCACGGGGGACTTTGGGAAAGTGCAGTTAAAATGACCAAGTTACATTTAAAAAGGCAATGCGGTCAACTGTTTTGACATACGAAGGCATGAATACCATACTAATACAGATTGAAGCTTGTTTAAATTCCCGTCCTCTGACTCCATTAACATCAGATCCAAATGATTTAAACGCATTCACTCCCTCACATTTCCTTATTGGCGACAACCTGTTAGCATTGCCTGAGCTTGATATCCATCATCTGCCTACAAACAGGCTTAATATTTACCAAAAGATGTCTACCGTTGTTCAATCTTTTTGGCACAGATGGAGCCGGGAATACCTAGCAGAATTGCAGAACCGAGTCAAATGGCAAGAAGGACGTCAACGCAGTTTACAGCCTGGTGACATGGTCATCATCAAAGACAACCAGCTACCTCCGCAGTACTGGAGGATGGCGCGAGTGACGGAGATCCACCCTGGCCAAGACAGACGCGTCCGCGTCGTCTCCTTGAGGACGGCCAGAGGTGTCACCAAAAGAGCCGTGACACAGCTCTGTCTACTTCCCATGGAGGATCCTTCCTCCAACCTGGATTAAGAACCAATTACAACCCTAAAAGTGATGTGATGTGTAAATCAAAGTGCTGTCAGGCTCATCAGTGCCAAGTGATAAACTATTTTCTCATAAGTGGGTGCAGCGCACCAGAAGGTTCTACGTTATTAGACTTTTATTTTTTTTAATGACAAGTCTGACATAGGGTTATGTACTTAGTTATAAGTTTTTTGTTATTATTTTGATATCCATATATTGAATATTGTTTATTTTTGTATGTGAACTCGTTGGGTAAATTCTGAGTACCAATGTTGCAATCTCTTTCTACATTATATTATGAAAAACGACTATTCCTTAATATCCGTTTTGGGGCGGGAATATGTTAAGATTTCAGGTACTGAAATTTTAATATTTGTGATTGTCACCCTAATGGTTGTGGCAACATTTTTTGTGTTGGCGATTGCTAGGGCGATTTCGTATTGCCACGGATTTTTCTTTCTTCTCTTGTTACCATCCGTCTTGGGCGGGTCATTTTGGGAAAACGTCTGCTGCCAGGTTTTCACTTTCATGTGGGTTATAAAACCGCGGAGAGAGATAGCAATATTGGGCTCACCGTACATGAGCTACCCTACGGGTCTTTTATTGTTTCAATAAAGACCGATATTCGAGAGCTGGAGTTATTATTGAAGAGTTACTCCAGCCACACTTCCTTTCGGAATCTGGTGTTACCGCGCCGGATTGCTCTGTCAGGAGAGCGGAAGTTGAGATCCTGAACAGTTTTCTCTGTTATTCCCATATAAATTTGAAATTTGTTGTCTCTATCTGACACAGAAATGTGTCGATATTTAGGAAAACATTTTTATCATTTTATACAGAATCATTAAAATTTTTTAAGTATTTTTCACGAATGCAAAAATATATTTTTTAGGAATACCTAAAATGTAGGTTTAATGATTAACATATTTAAGGAGTTATTGATGTTTAAAGAGCGTTGTAGACTAAAATCGCACCGCGGAAACGGGAGTGTTAATTCATAATGTTTCACGCAACATTACGACATTATATTGCTATTTACGGCACAATCTGCTTTCAAAATAAAGCAGAACAAAGCTAAATCAAAAACATTAAAATTTACATACTTACGTTACCGGATGGTGTATATGAAAACACTCGTCACCTACAGAAAGACGTGTGCAGCGCAGTGCCATTTATGAACAACTGACAGGACAGCCCGCCAACGGCGCAACCTGCCGCTAGTCACCGGTGCGGCGAGCTGTGCTGAACGGCAATGTCGCGCTCGTGCTACTCTCGATTTACGCGAAAGTTTTAGCGCCAAATTTTTAATTTGCGCCAGATTAATAAAAGCAGCGGGATCCCACGGTAATGCATGATCCGTTTTGCGGGGTTGCAATTTCCTAGTGGGGAGGCAGAGGAGATGGGGAAGAGAAAGGTGGAGAAGTACGCGGCTATTCAGATAAAGTCACCAAACACAGCTAAAGCCATTTCAAGCAACGTTTCAATTCTGAATGGTGGTGGTATTGAGAGTATCTTCCTCTCTGGAACGTGCCGCAAATAAACCACATTATTTTAACCACTCAGCAACGTAAGCAGATATACACGTTAATATGACAATAACAGTCAAGTACAATCATCACATCAACGCGTATGTTTCCACAGAAATCGTTATATCACCGTTATTGTTCTAGTGACATCCCTAAAACAAAAAGTAAAAGGTCGATAATAAATCAAGCTGCACATCCCTTTTCAAGTTGTCCATAGAAATATATAAAAAGACCTATTCTGTCCGATACACGGTTGATACATATTTTACCCGCCAAATTGCCTGAGGGCCGCTAGGCATTGTTAATTTTTATTAAATATTCTTGTATGAAATGATAAAAAAGTGAGGTAACAAAATTGTTTATTATACATTCATACAATACCTTAAGTATTGTTTTCTACATAATCTGTGATGTTAGTACCGTTTTCACATAAAAACATCACATGAGTCATTTCTACATTTTTTTTATGTTTGCATTCTAAATTTTAAAATCTACAAATGTTGATATTTATTTGTAATATAAAAAATTGAAAGCTTATTTCGTAACCTTTCAAAACAGTTTTTAGTATTCGGCTACGTTCGGAAATGTATCATTTATTGAGCTTTAATTGTGAAGCGGAAATAACACAAAGTTTTTATAAATCTGACATTTTGTTTAAGATGTAAAAAGTGCATATTCGCGATAGATCGGAGTGGTTAAATGATTAAATTGTGAAAACTCAAATCAATCAATCAATTTGAATTGTTTTTGCTTTATATGCCCACTGTTTGTTCTTTCTAGGTACAATATTAAACTATATTACCAAAGCACAGGCTGCGCCTTAGTGGGTTCTCATTACTCTTATGATTTTCATAATATTGTATTTATCAAATGTAAAAATTGACAAAATTAAAGGAAAACAAAAAAAAAATCAAATAAAATTTATCTGCGCACGCTGGGATTTGAACCCGCGATGGCTAGACGAGAGCCTTGCCCCACTACCAGGGAAGCCGTCAATTAGTTGCGGCTATTCAGAGTTGCATAGTAAAAATTAGAATCTAAAGCCGAATTTACATTACGCAAATAGTTGCACATAAGTTGTTTCACGACATTAGTTGTACTGTGTATAGTTTCATGCATTAATTGTATGCCACAAACTGAGAATCGCCCAGCAGCACAAGTGATATGCAACTAATTGCATAGTGCAAAAAAGTGATGCAACTAGTGTCACAAAATCATTTCAGCTGATCGGACATGTGTGTTCCTTGTAATTGTATGAGAATTGCGTACTAAAACATTATGTATTATATAAAAAAGCTTTTAATTGAAGTAAAAATATAACTTTGTTTGTAACTACAATTTAATTGGCCCCGGGTGGCACTTTTAAGGGGCGTCGAAATTTCACAATAAATAATAATAACATATCTTGTAAATAATAATAATATCTTGTAAAATTTTTAACCATTTCATTTCATCTTTGTCGCCCCCTTAAGATTCGGTCTGATTGAAATGGGCAAATTCCGGGAATCCCCTTTCCTTAAATTGATGTTTAATAATGTCATTTTTATCACTGTAGCGACTGGCAATACCGACAGTCACTACATTCACTAATTGCAAGAATTCCTCGAATTTATTTTGCGGTTGGATTGTTTATGACTAATTTTCAGTGAGAATGATTGAAGGAGGTCCGTGGCGATGCTTCGACAATTCTAAGAAAAATTCATGGATTATCATGTGTTCCGATGGATCATCAAACCTTCCATGTGTTCTAAGTATTCCAAAATGGGAGAAAAACCATTTTCTTTTTCTGGGTGTACTATCAATTGAAGCTTAGGACTCGCGTGCAGATTCACTCTTAAAACCACTTCCATGTTCCGAATGATATGTAAAAATTCCAGTACCGGATTAATCTGCTGACGCATTTTGAAGAAAACCGTTTTAATATTTCGAATGGAGTTAAAATTTTTGTTTCAAACACTTCTTCAAAATTCGTAATTCGTAAGAAAACCATTGCGAGTAATACTAATCAAAGCAGATTCACTCTTAATTTAAAACCAGTTTTTTGTTCAGAATGTAAAATTAAAAATCTGGATTCATCTCTTGACACTTTCGAATGAAAACATTATCTTTTATGAAATTCTAGTTGCAGACTATGTATTCTGTATGTGCTGCCAGAATCAAAGAGAAACCATTTTCATGTTCTGAGTGTAGTTTTAATTCGTCGCGTTCAATTTAATTTATACCATTGTTGTGTTTAGAATGTGAAATTCTAGTTGTGGATTCATCTGCTGACGCATTTCGAAGGAAAACATTGTCTTAGGCAAAGTTATGTATGTGCTATATACAATTCTAGTTGCAGGCTATGTTTACGCTGCCAGAATCAAAGAAAAAAAATTTTCATTTTCGAGTTTTAACTCGCCACATACAGATTGAGGTGGTGGAAATCATTTTCACTTATTTTTTTATTTTACGATCTCGTTTTATGCCGATTTTCATAACCACATAATTGAGAGAAAGAGTATTCTTTCAATCAAAATATCATGTTCATGAATTCTACCACAATTTTATAACTGCTATCTCGGAAATCGAGATTGGTAACCATTTATTAGGATGAATATGCAACTTGTTATTTAATTTATTGTTATATTTTGAAACCAAAACTGGTAATTAAATCTGTATGCGGCGAATTAAAACTACACTCAGAACATGAAAATAGTTTTTCTTTGATTCTGGCAACACATACATAGTCTTCAACTAGAATTTCATAACTGCACTGTGAATAAGATAATGTTTTCCTTCGAAATGTGTCAGCAGATAAATTCACAGCGGATATTTAACATTATGAACACAAAAGTGGTTTAAATTAAATCTTTATACGGAGAATTATTTATATAATTATAAATATATTTCATCTTAAAACCAATCAGTATAAATGTTGCATATTCTATCACTTTTATTCATCTAGACACAAATAGATTTACATCATTTCTACAGTTTTTTTTTGTTTATATTGAATGTGAGACTTATTATCATTTTTACATATGTACTTTTTATTTTATTATGTGGTTTTGTTTTTATGTTGTATTACGTATTTTCTTTTCTCATTGTATTATATTTTCTTCATTGATTTTATACTCAACTTATAAACTATAATGTAAAAGCCCATCAGGGCGTGTAATAAATAAATAAATAAATTAAAACTACACTCAGAACATTAAAATGGTTTCTCTTTGATTCTGGAAGCATGTGCATAGTCTGCAACTAGAATTTTATAACTGCACTTTGAATAAGACAATAATCTGCTTCGAAATATGTCAGAAGACGAATCAAACTGAAATTTAACACTTTGAACACAAAACTGGTTTGAATTTAATCTGTATGCTTTGAATTAAAACTATACAAAAATGGTTTCTCTTTGATTCTCGGAGCACATACATAGTCTGCAACTAGAATTTTATTTGTGCACTTCGAATAAGAGAATATTTTCCTTCCAAATATGTCAGCAGACGAAATTTTACATTCTGAACACAAAAGTGGTTGAAATTAAATCTGTATGCGGCAAATCAAAACTTCACTCAGAACGAAAATTGGTTTCTCTTTGATTCTGGCAGCACACACATAATCTGCAACAAGAATTTTATAAATGCACTTCGAAAAAGAGAATATTTTTAATACTGTTAAGTGGTGGGGTCTCCTCCAATGCACTTGGAATAAGGGAATATTTTCCTTCGAAATATGTCAGCAGACGAATCCAATCCAGACAATCTAGAACTGGAATTTTACATTCTGAACACAAAACTGGTTTAAATTAAATCTGTAAGCGCGAAATAAAACTACATTCAGAAATGAGGGCAAACACTTTTGCCAAAAAGAATTTCTTTTTGCAAGCTTTCACTGAACTTACAACATCGCTTTTTCGCGGTCGGCGGCAAGGTCAACAAATTATTTGATGTTATTGATAAATATGGGTTATCAATATTACGTGTCACGGCGGGCGTGCACTTATTCGTATAAACAAAACAAATCAATCACTACTTCACTGGCTCTCTGTGACTCTTGCTTGTAACGTAAATAAACCAATACCTAGATCGATATCTTCGGGCCGTTTCTAGGGACAAATTTTGTCTTGAACTCAAATCAAATGGCTAAAAGTTAGAGGAAATTTATTTGACTACCATAGACAATATCAAAAAGGTATAAGAATACGGGATATGCGGGACGCTTAAGACGATTTGCGGGACTATTTTTGTAAATATTGCAATACGGGACTACAGCTGTCAATGCGGGATGGTCCCGCAAAATGCGGGACTGTTAGCCGCCTTATGCTAAAGAAGTTTTCACTTCAAAAAATTGTACAAGAATAACATAATAACTACACCAAAACTTGCTGACATACCGAAGCTCATTTCATATCTAAAGGAAACCATACACAATGTTACGAAATTCTTTATGTAACATGTTGTTTTGTTATTCCAGGTAGCATTAATATGGAGACAGTTCCAATCAAGTTAGAACCAGGACCCAGAGAAGAAGATGGAGAAGTAATTCCTTATACAGAAATAGACGTTGACCTGCCGGATGTTAAAAAGGAATGCCTAGAGTACTCTAAAAGTATTTCCCAGACTACAGGTAAAATCGATGTTTATTCGTTTGAATTTATATTCATTTTCTATTTTCATTGTAGAACCTACATACTTGTCGAGCTTTATCCGCCATCTTTTTCAGACGAAATAATGGACACGAAGGCGCAACCTGGAGAAAACCTTTTTCCGTGTTCTAATTGCGACAAAACATTTTCTCGAATGGGAACTTTAAAACTTGAAATGCTTTTCCATACCCGAAAAAAAAACATTTTTATGTTCCGAATGTAACTTTTCAAATTCTAAAAAGGGATCTTTAGGAAGTCACATATTTAAAAATACTAGAGAAAAACCCTTTTCATGTTCCTCCTGCAACTATATATGTTCTCGAAAGGGAGATTTAAAACAACACATGATTACCCATACCAGGGCAAAACCTTATGTTTGTTCCTACTGCAGCTATGCATGTTCTCGAAAGGGTATTTTAAAACGTCACATGCTTTCCCATACTTTAGAAAAACCTTTTTCATGTTCCAGCTGTAGCTGTTAATTTCCCAAAAAGGATATTTAAAAACACATGATTTCCCATTCCGGGGAAAAATGTTATGCTTATTCCTACTGCAGCTGTTATCGAAAGGGATCTTTAAAAATTCACATGGTTACCCATACCGTGGTAAAACCTTATGCTTGTTCATCCTGCAGCTATTCATGTTCTCGAAAGGAAGTTTTAAAACGACACATGATTACCCATACCGGACCAAAACCTTATAAATGTTCCTACTGCAGCTTTTCTAGTTCTCGAAAGGAAACTTTAAAACGTCACACGCTTACCCATACCGGGGCAAAACCTTATGCATGTTCCTACTGCAGCTATTCATGTTCTCGAAATGAATCTTTAAAAATTCACATGGTTACCTTTACCCGGGCAAAACCTTATGCCTGTTATTACTGTAGCTATACATGTTTTCAAAAGGGATCTTTAAAAGTCACATATTTACCTCCTGCAGCTATTTATGTTCTCGAAAGGGAGATTTAAAACAACACATGATCACCCATACCGGGACGAAACCTTATGTTTGTTTCCACTGCAGCTATTCATGTTCTCGAAAGGGTATTTTAAAACTTCACAAGTTTTCCCATACCCATACTGCAGAAAAACCATGTTCATGTTCCAAATGCAGTTATTCATGCTTCCAAAAGGGATATTTAAAACGTCACATGCTATCCCACACTTTAAAAAAACCTTTTTCATGTTCCAGCTGTAGCTGTTCATTTTCCCAAATGGGATATTTAAAAAGGCACATGATTACCCATTCCGGTGAAAAACGTTTTGCTTGTTCCTACTGCAGCTATACATGTTCTCGAAAGGAATCTTTAAAAATTGATACGGTTACCCATATTGGGGAGAACCTTATGCTTGTTCTTACTTCAGCTATTTATGTTCTCGAAAGGAAACTTTAAAACGCACACGCTTACCCATACCGGGGCAAAACCTTATGCCGGTTCCTTCTGCAGCTATACTTACTTACTTATGTGAAAAACTTTGGTAAGTTTCCATACATGGACACAATCTAGCTGAAGCGCCGATAAGGTTACACAGGGATACCGTCAGTGCCGGATTTGCCCATAAGCAAATTAAGCAATTGCTAAGGGCATCACTCAGTCATCACATCATATCAGTCAAAACCTTGACTTTCTTCAGAAATAAAATCCTGTTTTATTCGAATATTCCATCAATAACACAGCTTTAGAAAGAGTCACGGAAATGAGAGGTCTTGGAATTATTTTGGATGAAAGACTAAGTTTCTCCAATCATATCCACCAAATGGTAAAAGAACAACTAAAAAATTTAATTCCATACAAGCCATTAAATTATTACATGTATTTATAGTAAGAAGCCTGTTGGAATATAACTCGTTAGTTTGGTCTCCGTCTTACAAAATTCACGCGAATATAAACAAAATTTCTGCGTTTTATAAATTTTAAATTAAAAATCCCACTAGAAGACTTAAAATATTATTTATTATTAAATATTCTAAAAATACACACACTAGAAGACACGCTTAAAATAAGGAACTTAACATTTTTATTCAAAATACTTAACTCTAAATTCGACTGTTGCGAACTCCTGCAACTCTTACACTTACGAATACCGACAGTAACAACATGACAAAATGCACTATTCTACTGTAGCATTCATAAGCAGAACTACATTTCCCACTCTCCGATACAACGATTTCAAACAATGGGTAATTAGTACTTAGGTGATTTTGACATATGTAACATAAACTTGACGAATTTTGTGGATCTTGTTAAAAACTTATTCCATAACTATTTATAAACATTTTAAAAACTTGTAAACCTATCAAATCGAGTGGGGGGGGGGGGGGTGAAGTGGCCCCGGTGGAACTTTTAAGGGGCGACGAAATTTCACAATAAATAATAACATCTTTTAAAAAAATTTTACATTTTATTTCATTTTTTTGTCGCCCCTAAAGATTCGGTCCGATTGAAATGGTCACGGATTTTTTTTTTATTTTACTTATACTGTGGCAAAACCAGGGATTACCCCTTCTTTAAAATGATGTATAATAATGTCATCTTGATCACTATTGCGACTGGTATCATCGACAGTTCTTACATTCACTTGTTGCAAGAATCCCTCGAATTTTATTTTACGCATGGATTTTTTATGACTAATTTTTGGTAAGAATGATTAAAGGAGGTCCGTGGCGATGCTTCGACAATTCTTAGAAAGTTCCATGGATCATCTTGTGTTATGATGGATCATCAAACCTTCCATGTGTTCCAAGTATTACAAAATGGAACCATTTTCCTTTTCCGGGTGTAGTATCAATTAAAGCTGAGGACATGTGGGCAGATTCACTCTTAAAACCACTTTCATGTTCCAAATGATGTGTCAAAAGTCCAGCAGCGGATTAATCCACTGACGCATTTTGAAGAAAACCGTTCTAATATTTCGAATGGAGTTAAAAATTTGTTACAATCACTTCTTCAAAATTCGTAATTCGTAGGAAAACCATTAGTATTATACCCATATTTTGCGAGTTATACTAATTAAAGCTGGGAACTTGCAAGCACATTCACTCTTAATTTTAAACCAGCTCTGTGTTCAGAATGTCAAATTTCAATTCTGGATTCATCTGCTGACACTTCCGAATGAAAAAATTCTCTTGTATCTTTTATAAAATTAAAGTTGCAGACTTTTTACTCTGAATGTGCTGAAGAATCAAAGAGAAACCATTTTCATGTTCTGAGTGTACTTTTAATTCACCGCATTTAGATTTAATTTAAACCAGTTTTGTGTTAAGAATGTAAAACTCCAGTTGTGGATCCATCTGCTGACACATTTCTTTATAAAATTCTAGGTACAGATTATTGTTTTGCTGCCAGAATTAAAGAGAAACAAATTTCATGTTCTGAGTGTAGTTTTAATTCAACTTAGCATGCCAATTTAATTTAAACCAGCTTTGTGTTCAGAATATAACGATAAATTGAATAAAAAGTTGCAGTTTCATCGTGTACCGAGTGAAGCTTTTTCTTTTGTGTTGCATACCAAATGCTACAAAATTCTGACAAATTGACTGTTCCGTGTGTAACTATTATTTAACTACTATTATCTCGTCGCATTTGATTATAAATATCGGCAGAAAATGAGGTCGTAATAAAAACAGAATTTCCACGTATCCCTCCCCCCAGCGCTTGAAAATTTGCATTTGAAGTACCCAAATAGGGGGCGGCGAAATTTTCCTCCGCCAGGGCAACTGACAACCACCCTACGCCACTGGATCTACCAATTACATACTTCTTAAAATTTTAAATGAAATAGCATAGTTAAGTGTGCAATTATGTAGATTTTTTTTATTTTGTTAAGGTACACCGAGTGAAACCTTACATTTGAGTTGCATACAAAATGCTGAAAAATTAATAAAAATGCTGAGTAATTAACTGTTTCATGTGAATTATGTGTAACTATTATTTGGGGGACGCAGAAATCGGACAGCACGCAATCTAAAGCTAAAACCTTTCTTGTGCTCTGAACTCAGTATATTTTTTTCCTTATGGTTACCTGTGTGGAGCTTATGTTAAAAAAATAAACATGATTTTTATTGGAAGAAAACTCATCACATGTAAGTATAAAAATCGGCATGAAATGATGTGGTAATAAAAAAATCGAATTTCAATGTACCCCCCCTCCCCCCGCCCACTTCAAAATCTGCATTTGAAATACCCAAATAAGGGAGCGGCGAAACGCCACTGGGTAGATCGCACAGGGTTTCATCAGTAAACGGAAGATCTTGGGTCTAATCAAGTTGGCAATCCCTGTTAAATAAATATGTATCTGTCTCTTTTTAGTGTCGCTGTTTTCGTTTCATCGAGTTTCAAATGGCAACGGTGTTAAAGAAGTTTTCATTTAAAAAAATTGTGTAAAAATAAAATAAAAACCGCCTCAACAGTTTTTCATGGATAAAAATGCTCACACACCGAAGCTAATTTCATATCTAAAGTGACCCATACGCAATGTTACGAAATCCTTTATGTAACAAGTCGTATTGTTATTCCAGCTAGCTTTAAAATGGAGACAGTTCTAATCAAGTCAGAACCAGGACCCAGAGAAGAAGATGGAGAGGTAATTCCTTTTCCCGAAATATACATTGACCTGCCGGATGTTAAAAAGGAATGCCTAGAGTACTCTGAAAGTATTTCCCAGACAACAGGTAAAATCGATTTCTATTAGTTTGAATTTATTTTAATTTTATATTTTCATTGTAGATACCTACATACTTATCGAGCTTTATCCGCCATCTTTTCAGACAAAATAATGGACATGAAGGCGCAACCTGGAGAAAAACTTTTTCCGTGTCACACTCGAAAAAAAAAATTTTTATGTTCTGAATGTAACTTTTCAAATTCTCAAAAGGCATCTTTAAAAATTCACATGCCTATTCATACTGCAGAAAAACCTTTTCCATGTTCTGACTGTAACTTTTCATTTTCTCGAAAGGCAACTTTGAAACGTCACATGTTTACACATGCTGTGGAAAAACCATATGTTTGTTCCTCCTGCAGCTATTCATGTTCTCAAAAGGGAACTTTAAAACTTCACATGTTGACCCATACCCATACTGGAGAAAAACCATTTTCATGTTCCATCTGCAGTTATTCATTTTTCCAAATGACATATTTAAAACGTCACATGCTTACCCATACCGGGGAAAAACCTTTTTCATGTTCCAACTGTAGTTGTTCATTTTCCCAAAAGGGTAATTTAAAACGACACATGATTACCCATACCGGGGAAAAACCTTATCTTTGTTGCTCCTGCAGCTATTCATGTTCTCAAAAAGGATCTTTAAAACAACACATGATTACCCATACCGGGGAAAAACCTTATGTTTGTTGCTCCTGCAGCTATTCATGTTCTCGGAAGGGTAATTTAAAACGACACATGTTTTCCCATTCCGGGGCAAAACCTTATGCCTGTTCCTACTGCAACTATGCATCTTCTCGAAAGGGATCTTTAAGAACTCACATATTTACCCATACCAGAGAAAAACCTTTTTCATGTTCGGAATGTAGCTGTACATTTTCTCAAAAGGTATCTTTAAAAATTCACATGGTTACCCATACCGGGGCAAAACCTTATGCTTGTACCTCCTGCAGCTATTCATGTTATCGAAAGGAATCTTTAAAACGTCACTTGGTTTCCCATACCGGGGCAAAACCTTACGCCTGTTCCTACTGCAGCCATACATGTTCTCGAAAAGAATCTTTAAAGAGTCACATGGTTATCCATACCGGGGCAAAAACTTATGCCTGTTCTTACTGCAGCTATACATGTTTTCTAAAAGGATCTTTAAAAAGTCACATATTTACCCATACTAGAGTAAAACCCTTTTCATGTTCCTCCTGCAGCTATTCATGTTCTCGAAAAGAAAGTTTAAAACGTCACACGCTTACCCATACCGGGGAAAAACCTTTTGCCTGTTCCTACTGCAGATATACTTGTTCTCTAAAGGGATCTTTAAGAAGTCATATGGTTACCCATACCGGGGAAAAACCTTATGCTTGTTCTTACTGCAGCTATTCATGTTTTCAAAAGGGATCTTTAAAACGTCACACGCTTACCCATACCAGGGCAAACCCTATGCCTGTTCCTACTGCAGCTATTCATGTTCTCAAAAGGGATCTTTAAAAATTCACATGTTAACCCATAATAGAGAAAAACCTTTTTCATGTTCCAAATGCAGCTATTCATGTTATCTAAAGGGATCTTTAAAAAGTCACATATTTACCCATACTAGAGAAAAACCTTTTCTCATGTTCCTACTGCAGATATTCATGTTCTCTAAAGGGAAATTTAAAACATCACAAGCGTACCCATTGTTAAACAGTTACTCCCCGGGGGGGAAGTAAGCTACTAAACGGGGGGAACAAGTGTTAAACAGACCCCCCGGGGATCATATGCCTGGGCTGAGACGCTCATCTTAGGGGGGGGAACGGCCGCACTCATCGACTATCTACTCCAATGAAACAGGGCTTAGTTACAATTCAATTTATTCTTAATTTGCATGAAAATAACAATAACAGGTCAGGAAGTATGCGGTTTCAGGCCTAACCAGGGAAGAGAGTGGCAAGCTAGTAAAAGGACTACTGATTCTGGGCTCGAAAGGACTATACATAATTAAAGAACCTCACATGACGATGGGCGGCAGCAGGCAGCTTTCTTGCGTGGAGGGCGGATCTGGGGAGGTACGCTCACAGACCGGGCAGCGGTAAAGTGGGCAGTGGGCAGCAGTGGGCTGCTTCCCAGCATGAAAGGCGGATCTGGAGCGGCATGCTCACAGACCGGGCAGCGGTAAAATGGCAGTGGGCGGCAGTGGGCTGCAATGGGCAGCGGGCGGATCTGGAGCGGCATGTTCACAGAGCGGGCAGCGGTTCGTACTGGGGGAACCGGGAGTATCACAATGTACTCGGGGCGTAAGCCGGGACTTGACTACTGGCGCGAAGGGAGTGCGCGGCGGGCCGCCGTTGTGTTCCTAAGAACCTCTCTGGACCGCGTTCCAAGCGTGACTGTCTGCTTCATTTCACTTCTCGGTCCCTTGCTTCTGTCAGGAGGGTGGGGGGAAGGAATACTTCGTGACCATATATGGTAATCTGTCGTAAAACGTCTTGTTATTGGTACATTCAACATCGCCTGATCGTGATCACACAAGGCATGCGTGATCGGAATCACACAAAGCATGCGTGCACTATTTACGCCGCCAAACTATTGTAGTCCGTTAGGAGAATTATGGGCGACTCATAACACCATACTTAAGAAACACCTTTTTGCTGTTCCAAGTGTAGCTGTACATTTTCCCAACAGGAATATGGTTATATTAGATCCACGCGGTATGAAGAATTATCAGAATGTTACAACAATCCGGCGCGTGGGTCTTTACCATGGGGATTTGTACAGGAATAATACTCGAGATTTTAACACTCACGTTTATTAAAATAGTAAATACAATATCAGAAGGTTTTTAGATTAGTTTAGATTGTAATTTAGTTCGTAATATTAATGCGACAAAGAATTTATGATAAAATGACGAACTACTCCGATCGAGATTCACAAGCCAAGTAAAAAGTAAGTCTAGAAACTTCGTTCGCGAGTGACAGGTGGTCGGTTCGTAAACCGGCCACGCGTGGCGCTAATGTAGCATATTGCCAGAGTAAATAATTTAAATTAAACAAATGTCGCATCATTAAGGGCTAGCGAGACTATCAAATCGTTTGACTCAAACACGTAGTTTTTTGTCTATGGCTAGAGTTTTTTGGTCTATGGCTAGAGTTTTGACCGTCTCCAGAGGAAGCTTGACGCTTGATTCAAACATTGCGCAATAATCTACGTGATTGAATCAAATTTATATTTTTTGGGCGTATCATAGACAAATAAGTACCTACGTGGTGATTTTTGACATTACGTATCACGGAAAACGTTTATAAAATTATATTAAATTATTACAAAATAGGTATTAATAGTTTTTGTGTTTAATTTGTAGATATCCATCTGATTTTTCTTTTACATTGAGGTAAATATAATTTAATAATTTTATTATGTTAATGTTTTATTAAAATATCAATATATAAAATTTATTATAACATAACAAATAATTATTTTTCTTTACTAGATTCCATATCGCACAAAAATCACTTTAGACTACCGAAAATGACAGGAAGCCACTAGGCATAGACTAGATTTGACTCAAATGGCTTGAAGCGCGCGTCAAGCTGTTTGAGCCAAACATTCATAGACAATAACGGAAAATAAATTTACGTGTTTGCCGTCAAGCCATTTGATAGTCTACAAGCGTTCTGTCAAGCATTTGTCTATGCATAGATGTGATTTTCGATATTTGGGGGTTAGATGGATAGTTGGTTTGATTTATTTATGGTTGACAGTGAATTTTGTGCTGCTGGAATATAATGGAATCTAACAGAGACAAAGCATTCTTAGCTCTTGGGTTAGCTTTGTGTTTTAATAAAAAAAAACGAATTTGGTGTCAAGAATGGTACAATTTGAGATCCCGCTTTACCAATAAACATTTACAAAGCGTATTACAGGCAACAGCACCAAATGATTACGCGTATTTTTTCCAAATAGATGACCGTTCTTACGAAGCATTGTTGAATATTTCAATTGATATTATGAATAAATGTTATAATTAATATTTTAATATAACATTAATTGATAAAAGAAAATTATTTATTCCCCATTTCTCAGATGTTCACAAGATCTAAACAATATTTTTGAAATCAGTCAATAGCAGTTACATTATTATTAAACAATATGAAAACAAAACAAAAAAATATTTGCAGAACTGAATAATAACATTATTAATCAATAGCACTATATCAGTTACAATAATATTAAACAATAAGAGAACAAAAAATAAAATACTTGCAGAACTTAATAATATGTGATACTAGCTGGTACCCGGCATGCGTTGCAATTTCATTAAAATAAATAAATTTATTCTCCCTGCATGTCCTTTCCCGTGCGTCCCCGTTGACCTCCCGAGTCCCCTTCCGAGAATACCGCACAAGAGTCCCAACTGCTCCCGTCTGGAGCCAGTGAGACCATGGCATCCCCGATTGGGGCTGAAGGTAGCGGGAGGGGAAGGAGATAGGGAAGAGGAAGGTGGAGAAGTACCTGGCTAATCAGATCTGGTCACCAAACACGGCTTATGCTATTTCAAGCAACGTTTCAATTCTGAATGGTGGTATACCAGGGCGTTGCTTAGAGTATCTTAAAATCTGGAAAGTGCTGCAAATATACTTTATATTATTTTAAGAAAAAAATTGTGAAATTACACAAACTAATCAAATAAAATGTATTTGCCACGCCGGGATTCAATCCCGCGACCTTCGGTTTGCGAGTCAAGAGCCTTGCCGCTGGACTTCGCCGGCCGTCAATTTTTCTTTCCGTAAGATCTTTCCACAAAGTATTGTAAGACTTAAAAAAACTTTCAATTCCTTCCCCTCCCTCCAATTTTCTTACTTTTTCTTTCCGAAAGAACCTTCTACAAAGTATTAGAAAACTTTAAAAAAAATCTGAATGAAATAGGTAAAGTGGTTCTGAAGTTATGGCGTGACCAAGGGAAACAGGGATTCATTTATATATATATTTAAACAACTTAATAATTAAATTAGTTTTTTTTTTAAATCTGATGCATTTCTACAAATTAAACACAAAAACAATTAATACTTATTTTATATTAATTTTATCTAATTTATAGAATTGTTTCATGATCGTAACAAATGTAACTAATTTTGAAAAAAATCTGGTATTTTATGTCGAATAACGCTAACTATTAATGTACATGGGTTCCTATTTTATGATACTGCCATTGCTTCGAAAATGTAATTAATTTCAAGAAATGGCCAAGATCACCTTTAATGTAACAACACACAAATACCTATACTTGTCACAGCAGTGGCGTACCGTGGGTATCAGCCGCCCGGGGCGGAGGAAAATTTTGCCGCCCCCCCCCCCCCTATATAGGTACTTCTTCAGGGAGGGGGAGGGGGGGGGGGGGTAGTGATCCTTTTTTTTTTTAATATTTATTAATTAAATCTGTATGCGGTGAATTAAAACTACACTCAGAACGTGAAAACGCTTTTTCTTTGGTTCTGGCAGCACATAAATTGTCTGCAACTAGAATTTTATATTTGCACTTCGAAAAAAGTTATGTTTTCCTTCGAAATATGTCAGCAGATGAATACACAATTGGAATTTTACATTCTGAACAATAAAACTGGCTTAAATTTTATCTGTATGCGGTGAATTAAAACTACACTCAGAACATGAAAAAGGTTTTTATTTGACTCTGGCGGCACATAACTTGTCTGGAAGAATTTTATTAAGCACTTCAAATAAGTTTTTTCTTCGAAATGTGTCGTCGGATGAATTCACAACTGGAATTTTACATTCTGAACACAAAAGCAGCGCCCTTGAGGTGATTTTTCACAAAAACGGCGCTCTATAAATTATCCAATTATTATTATTATTATTAAAAGGGGTTTTAATTAAATCTCTAAGCGGTGAATTAAGACTACACTCGGAACATGAAAATGTTTTTTCTTTGATTCTGGCGGCACATAAATTGTCTGCAAGAATTTTATAAAGCACTTTAAATAATATAATGTTTTCCTTCGAAATGTGTCGTCAGATGAATCCACAACTGGAATTATACATTTTGAACACAAAACTGCTTTTAATTAAATATGTATGCGGTGAATTAAAACTTCACTCAGAACATAAAAATGGTTTTTCTTTGATTCTGGCAGCACATAGATAGTGTGCATCTAGAATTTTATAACTGCAATTCGAATAAGTATGCACACACCTGTCATCTATTTAACTTGTCTGTGATAATAAATTTAAAATATATACCCGTGATATATACGTGGAAGAAAACCGTATAAGTGTAATTTTTTGTGCGCTTTCAGCAGGGCGCACAAAGCTTCACGAATATAAAACATAAATCGACTATCAATTAGAGCTAAAATGATATTGTTGCCATTTACATTTTTATTTAAAAATAATTTATGTGTTAGAAATAAAAACAAAACGTCTGTCATTAATATTTTGATTTTAACAGTATATAAAACTTAAGAAAGATATTAAGAAACTATAAACTCGAAAAAACTTTTAAGTCCTGACGCGAGAATAGAACCCGCGACTTCCCCAATCCAAATTTTTACAAGATGATTATTGATTGTGAAATTTTGCCGCCCCCCCAAAAGTGCCGCCCGGGGCGGGCCGCCCCCCCCGCCCCCCCCACGGTACGCCACTGTTAAAACATCACAAGATTACCCACACCGGGGCAAAACCTTATGATTGCTCGTACTGCAGCTATTCATCTAATCGAAAGGTATCTTTATAACGCCACATGCATACCCATATAGGGGCAAAACCCTATGCTTGTTCTTACTGCAGCTATTCATGTTCTCAAAAGCGATCTTTAAAAAACCACATATTTACCCATACTGGAGAAAAACCTTTTTCATCTTCCTTCTGCAGCTATTCATTTTCTCAAAAGGGATATTTAAAACGTACCATACATTCCCATACTTAAGAAAAACCTTTTTCATGTTCCAACTGTAGCTGTTCATTTTCCCAGAAACATCACATGATTAGGTACCCATACCGTTGAAAAAGGTTTTATGCTTGTTCCTACTGCAGAAGTTCTCGAAAGGGATCTTCAAAACTTCACAAGTTAACCTAAACTAGATTTAAAAAAAAACATTTTTGATGATCTGACTGTGCGTATTCATTTTCTGTTCACACTTTCACATTCACACTTTTACCAATAATAATATTACTCTCAATCGTTGTTTGCTATTTATTAATATTCTGTCAAAACCAAAGCTTTGTGAAGTATCGATACTCCCACCATCCAGAGGACCAGAGGTGGAGAGAGATGCAACACTACATTATTTTTTGTTGTTGTTATTTACTCAATTAATTGTTTTGTGTTTAATAAATCGCAAGTGAGTACGACACATATTTTATTTTAACAGAATCCTACCTTTTCAGATACATTAAAGTGTTATATTATGAGAGTTAGAAATAACTCCTACGTCCCCTTGAACCTTACACAGACATAATAATTTACCACAAAAAAAAAGTTCTGATGTTCTGCAAAAAGTAACATTTGTGGAAATATCATTCCTTTTAGGGGCGAATTGTACGGCTTGTGGTCGAACTGTCAATGCCATTTTCTCAGGCCGCATGCTGCTGAACTGACTGAAATTTTGGGTTCTTACTAAAAACAACAATTTGTAGTTAAAAAGTCTGTAAATGTCTTGATAAATTATCTTTTTTTATTGGCCTTAAATGCGGTTTTCTCATGCCCTATGCCGCCGAACCAACTATTTTTTTGCATTTTTACTAAAAAATTGTAGGTAACTCAGCTTTCATTCGAACTTCTCTTCGAACACTAAATTTCCCTACATATAACAAGGTGAGCACAAGTCATCTGTTATTCGTAGGATTCAGTGACGCCTCTCAGTTAGGTTTTGCCGCAGTGGTGTATTTAGTAGAGCGTAGTATCAATATCACTCACATTTTAATGGGAAAATAGACGTGGCTTTCTTGAAAACCTTGTCAATTCCTCGACCGTGCGGGGCCATACTCTTTAAACTTGTAAAGTATATTATGTCATCTGTGAAATTTGCCAAACAGATAGAAAACTTTTTTCTATATACAGATTCGACTATTGTACTAGAATGAATAAAAACGCTGCCATATTTTCAAAAAATTTTCGCTGTTCGGGTTTGTCCAAATACTTGAAAATACACCAAATGGAAACATGAAACCTCTATGTTTTATCGGAGGAAATTTGCGCCGATCCTGATTCAAAAGCCTTTCCTAGTGGACATTATGTATATCACACCTTTCGTTGTTTATAGGTCCACACTGGCTTCGTCAATCAAGGGCACACTGGCCGTGCTCAGTTGTGCCCAATCAATCTTTCGAAGTACCAGAAGTCAAAACTTACAACCTTAAAACGTTTGTATTATCTCAAATTGTACTTATTTCCATTATTAGTTAATATTCTTGGTTTAATAAATTTCAACGCATTCTTCTGTGGGTATTGCGTTTCATAAATAATTGTCATAAACTTCCTGACATGGCTAATACAAACTCCACTTATCTTAGACTCACTTCTGAAAATCGTAAGCATCAAACATATTCTTCTGTCGATATACGTAACATGCGAAATAACGCAAATTCTACTTGTTTCTTGATTAAGGCGGCCAACTGTCCCGCATTGCAATATTTACAAAAATTGTCCCGCAAATCGTCTAGTCTAAAGCGTCCCGCATTCCTGTATTTTTGGTATTGTCTATGGTAGTCAAATAAACTTCCACTATCTCTAGTCTATTCTAGCCATTTGGTTAAGTTCAAGACAAAATTTGTCCCTAGAAAAGGCCCGAAGATATCGATCTAGGCATTGGTTTATTTATGTTACAAGCAAAAGTCAAAGAGCGCCAGTGTAGTAGTGATTGAGTTGTTGTGTTTACGAATTAGTGCACGCTGTGATCCGTAATATTGATAACCCATATTTATCATTCAAATCAAATCAAATAATTGGTTGACCTTGCCGCCGACCGCGAAAAAGCGATGTTGTAAGTTCAGTGAAAACTTGCAAAAATAATTTCTTTTTTGGCAAAAGTGTTTACCTTTATTTCTGAATAAAGTTTTAATTCGCCGCATACATTGAAGCTTTCACCCACCTATTCCCACCCCGGTATAGGCGACTTATGGTCGCCCCTTCGGAGTTCTCGCAAGAATCTAATTTTTTTGAATGAACGACTCTACATTTAAAATATGTAACGATTCTAGAACTTCAATGTCCCCGCATACGTTGTTAGAGGGCGGTATGCAGGCGCACCTACAGGAATGTACTGTGATAGTCAATTCTACAATTCTAAAGCCCATGAAGGTAATCACTGCTAAAGCAGTGAGCCCCATGGACAGTCAAACAAGGTGTTAGTTACAAAACTAGGTAATAGACAACCGTCATGAGTGGGAAGCTCATGGCGGCGAAGGACCACACAATGATCCAGCAGGCAGCACCGTGCACTGTACATAAAAAAAGGAAGAAAAAATAAACGTATATACAATGTAGAACTGGTGTTACCGAAAACCAGCCACCGGCAGTCCCAGAGACAGTGAAGAAGGCTGGTTGTCAGGCCTCCCGATAACCGGCAGCGTCGTCCGTAAGCCAGCTACCCAGTGGTGCCTAGACGAGGAGTGTGTGGAAATCAAAAAGAAGACCCTAGGGAGAGAAGCGTCGGGTCGCTGGAGGCGGGACGGACAGCTTTCGGATGGCGTTTAGCCCTCTCCCCAACCTCTTCATGTCACGGGGGGTAGCGCGGTGGCCGGGTGCAGCCCCACCAGTTCCAAGAGATCGGCCATGGCACGTACACGGGGACACGTTCTAGGGTCCGACCCCTTAAATGGGGATAAGGACGATACAAAACGGGCAACGGAGTTCAGTTCTCTCTCGTTAAACAAAACTAAAAGAAATGAAAAAAAAACAGTAAAGCAACCAAGAAAACCAAAATAATATGAAATAGGCATGTGCGTTTAATTACGCTATATGTATCCGGAACCAAAAAAACTAAAGTATAAATAAAAATGGCAAAAAAATAAGTGTAAAAAAAAAAGAAGAAGATATGAGCGTAAAATCACGCGGACATGTGTGAACATGATAGTGCTAATAGGAAAATCAAGATGTAAAAAATAAAAACAGCATAAAATTACATATGTAAAAAAAAAGCAAACTGTAAAAAAAAACATAAAAAATATACATACTGTACAGTATTCAATTATAAAATTCGAGGGTATAAACAATAAACATAAAAGTGTAAAATAAAAAACAAAGAAAAAAAAAAAAACTGTCATCCTTGGCAAATTAAGATGATAGGGGATAGTCCGTGGTAAAACAGGAACAAGTACACCTGGTGTCAAAGTCAACTAGTCAGCGACTCTAAGCTCAGGCCATCTCTCAACCCAGATCCTTGCAAATTTCTTCAGACACTCGAAGTTCGTCTTATTCGAAACCAGATCAGTATTCCATACTGGTCTGATAGGTACATCCAAACCATCGAGCATTTCCTCTCTCGCATCCGTCAAGATCTCACAGTGCCACAGAATGTGCTCGGCTGACTGGTTCGTCGATCCGCATGCGCAGTTGGGATGGGGAGACAGGGCGAGGGTGTGAAGTCTCCCCCTGAATTCCCCATGCCCGGACAGAAGCTGGGTGATGTGGTGGTCCAGTTGTAGATATGCCCCTTCCATTCTGATTTTAACTGATGGGAAGAAGGAGAAGGTCCATCTTCCCATATTCGATCTATCCCAACGGACCTGCCACTCTTGGAGCGACAGATACCTCATTTGACGGAGCAGTCCAGGGAGAGTCCCCGGCCCACCCGGTGTTAGAACAACACCTAGGTGAGTGGCCGGGGTTCCTCTGGTTAATTTCTGCTTAGTGAGCACTTCCCTAATTTCCAGATCGATTGGCAATATGCCAGCCAAGACGGGTAAAGCGTCCGAAGCAACGGTTCTATACGCACCAGAGAGTGCCAGCAAGGGGGTTCGTTGGCCACGCTTGAGAGCTAAGAGAATCAGCGAGTTGTCCAGGCGGTGCTCCCACACAGAGGCGGCATATGAGACTTGCGCCACGTACACACACCTATATAGCGTTCGCAGAGCCGGATTTCGCAATCCCCACTCAGCTGTGGAGAGTCTCCTCAGCTTCAAGAAGAGAGCCTGGGCCTTGCTGGATACTTCTTTAACGTGAGCCAAGAAAGAGGACGATCGATCTAGTGTAACACCTAAATATTTAACAGTTTCGCAAAATCGGACAGTAGAGTCCCCCATTTTGATGACAGGATTTCTTTATCTGCTGAGAAAGCCCTTCATCAGGAGGCCGCATACAGATTTAATTTAAACCAGTTTTGTGTTCAGAATGTAAAATTCCAGTTGGATTCGTCTGCTGACATATTTCGAAGGGTAAATGTTCCGCTATTGAGTCCACGCTCAAAACACACTTCAAAAAATTATAATAAATTGTACTAGGTAGATAATAGTTAGTAATAAGTAATTCAGTAACCGGAATTTAAAAATATTGCGTTTTAATGATTATTTTGTTAACTTTAAAAATGCGAAATGTAATTTTTCAAGGACCGCCATCTTTTTAAATAAGAAGGCCATTCTTGTGCCGTGTGAAACTGCAATACGCAAATTGTAAATACACACTACCAACCTAAAAATTCAAAAACATTTACGTAACCAGTTGTTTCAAATAATATAATAACAATTGATTGTTGTAAAATAACCTACCAAGAAAAACATCCCAGTTTTGAAGTAGTTTAGCGGCTTTGTGTAACATGGTTTGTGATACAAAAGAAAGTGCCCTTTATACCGCCTGCTCGCGTTAAGGCAAGAAAAACATCCCAGTTTTCAAGTGGTTTAGCGGCTACGCTAGGCTTGTGTAACATGGTTTGTGATACAAAAGAAAGTGCCCCTTTATACCGCCTGCTCGCTTCAAGGCAAGAAAAACATCCCAGTTTTCAAGTAGTTTAGCGGCTACGCTAGGTTTGTGTAACATGGTTCGTGATACAAAAGAAAGTGCACCTTTATACCGCCTGCTCGCTTTAGGTATTAAAATAATTACATACGTAATTTGGCAAATCAGGTACTTTCGTAATAATATCGTGTATGTATCGCTTCTAGCTACTCGTTTCGTGAATGCTTTTTTTAATTTTTAGGTTGGCTCATTTGCAAATTGCATGTAAAACATGTTTCACATGGAACAGTTGTGGGTGGTTTGGTATATTAAGGCCCTCCTTTCATTGAGAAACTTACAAGCGACTCGATCGACGTGCGCGTATCATATGCGCCGATCGTAAGTATCCCCCGTCAGTGTTCCCGAACTCAAAATTTCAAAATCGGGAGAATTTTCGCCTAAAAATCGGGAGAAATCGGGAGAAAGCGGGAGAATTTTGAAGAAATCAGGAGATTACTAGAATTATTAATATAAAATTCTTCCCTTGTCAATATTCCGAATCCCTTTTATTATTTCGAAGCAGAACCTTAACAACAAATCAAAAAAAACCATAAGCAGCGCCATTAATACGATTATTGTAGACGTTGCCCTTGGAATAACGCAATTTTCCCTAACTTACTTTACGTTTGGAAACTTAACACAGATTTTTGTGAAACTTCGACCTTGAGGGCTGTTCAAGTATTAGGTACGTAACGCAATTTAGGAGGGGGGGTCTTGTTTAACATTACTGTGCGTTATCGGTGCGGGAGGAGGATTCGAAAAATGCGTTACGTAAAATGTTTTTTAATTAAAATAAAAACTATGGAATGCCCAAGTTGGCAAGCCTTTTTGTTTATGTTTTACAGGGAATCCGTAAATGAAGATTTTCAGTCAGGGCATGAAAAAGGTTTCTCTCCAAAGATTCAGCTAGTGCTTTCTCAGACGTCCCTTTTGAGAACATGAACAGTTGCAGTCGGGACACGAAAAAGGTTTTTGACCACCATGGGTTAATATGTTATATTTTAGATATTCCTTGCGATAACATGAATAGTGTCTATCGGGACATGAAAAAGATTTTTCTCAACTATGGAAAACTTATTTTAGATTTATCTTCGTAGTTCATGCATAGTTTCACTCAGAACATGAAAATGGCTTTTCTCCACTATGAATCGCGCTGTGGATTTAAACACGCTGTGGATGGAAAACATTAATATAATAATACCCAAATAGTCACAGGAGAAACATGTAATAGGTTTTATGTCACTGTGAGTCGGCAAATGAATTCTAAGAAGTTATTTTGTACAACATGAATAATTGCAGTCAGGACATGAAAAAGGTTTTTGTAAACTGTGGGTAAACATGTAAATTTTTAGATACCGTTTTGTAGCGCATGAATAGTCGCAGTCGGGACATGAAAAGCTTTTTCTCCATTATGGGTAAACATGTGATTTTTAGATTTCTCTAAGTAGTATAAGAATAGTTGCAGACGGAACATGAAAAAGGTTTTTCTCTACATGAGTCGGCAAGTGACTTCTTAGATATCCCTTTTGAGAACACTTATAGTTAGCAATTAATATTAATAGCAATCAGGACATGAAAAAGGTTTTTCTCTTCCGTGAATTATTCTGTGGATTTTTAAATCTTCATTTTGAGAACTTGTATAACTACATTTGGGACAAGAAAATGGTTTTTGTCCACTGTGGGTAAATATGTAATTTTTTGATGCCTCTTTGTAGAACATGAATAATCGCAGTTGAAACATGTTAACGGTTTTATGTCACTGAGTCAGCAAATGATTTTTAAGAAGTTCCTTTGTACAACATGAATAATTGCAGTCGGGACATGAAAAATCGGGAGATTTTGATGCCATTCCGGTAGATCGGGAGATGAAGTGAAAAATCGGGAGATCTCCCGAAAAATCGGGAGCTTCGGTAACACTGTCCCCCGTACGATTTTGCTGGTGTCCGCTCACGGCAGTGTTGCCAACCCGTTTTTTGAAAAAGACGTAGATCGGACTAGAAAATTACGTAGAATCGTATAATTTGGATTATGAAAAGTTAGTAGATCTACGTATTTTTATTTCTGAGTGAAATATAGAAGTTAGGGTAGGTAAACGTAATGAGTTATTTGTTATAGTAATTAAGTTGAAATGTATCTATTATTTTTTATGCATTTTTTGCAAATTTTAATTTTTTTTTAATATGATTTATCATAGGTTCTCAACCTTGCCTCTCACTCTTGGTTCTCAATTTTGCCCACCACCCACTTTGAGTTTTTTTTTAGAGACCCCCTTTCTTATGGGGGGGGGGGGGTTAATAATAATAATAATAATTGGATAATTTATAGAGCGCCGTTTTTGTGAAAAATCACCTCAAGGTTTTCAATTTTCAATGGATTCAATTTTCTTCCACTTCCTCAACTACCGAAACATGTGAATTTTTGCACGCGTGATAAAAATGATTAAAATACATAAAATAACAAAAATTAACCAATATTAAAGTTTATTTTGCTTTATTAGTACGTGATGGGCGTGTTTTTTTTTGTCTTTTTAGACCATATTTTTTACCTGCCCTTGCCATCACTGTGCCACCTCAACGCCCCCTCTTTGGGTATTCTACTGCCCACTGAAAGTCTCAAACGTCCACAAGGGAGCGTTATTGCCCACGTTGAGAACCTAAGGTTCAAATGAAACGAAATATAGTTTTTGGTAATTATGCAAATGTGGGGTAGTAGGCAATATTTAGGGAAAAAAACGTGAATATGGAGTAAACAGTTAAGGTCAAATACTAGCAATAAATAACTTAGCGATGCCTTTGTCTGAAATTGTGTATTTTACCGCGAAGTAGAAGATTACAACTCCAATAAAAAATAATAATGGTAATAGTTCGAAATTTTCCTAGATTTGTGCTGATTTCCCTTTTGCCTAAAAAATATTTTTCTCCCCTAGATCTAGGGAAATTTTCCTAGGCATCCCAACCCCGGCACGCCCGGCACGGACTCTAGTATGAAACGAAACGTTGGTTGGAGTCCGCGCCACATACTTTGCCCCGCAGACGGGGGCGCCACCGTAAAGTAACGGAATATATGCTTCTTCAGCCTAATGAGTTACGTTATTTTGCAAATTTGTACAATTTGACAAAAAATACGTAGATTCTGGACTGAAGTTAGTAGATGTTCAGGAAGGACCTAAAATACGTAGATCTACGTAAAAAGACGTAGAGTTGGCAACGCTGGCTCACGGCGCTACGCGGTGACTGTCGGTTTCCACTCAGTTCCACGATACCGACAGTGCTGGTCGCACGCGACGCGTCGCGTCATTTATGTCAGCTACTTAATTCGTTTGACGTTTGACAGAAATGGCATCGGAAATCGGAACAAGAAAGTAATATTAGATTTGAACTGGAAGTGTAAAAACCTGCGTGTTTATACAACTATGCTTTACCAGAATACGTAAGAAAGGATTTAGTGGAGAGGGCATGGATTAATGTTGGAATAAAAGTCAATTTGACAGGTACGTAATGTTGTTTACTTTTGTCACAAATAATATCAAACACAATAATTGAACTGCCAAGGTAGCGAAGCCCGAGGAGTGATAAAATAGTTGGCTAAATAATCGTTCATACTTGGGATTGGCATCCATTTTTCTCTTAATACATTCCATATAATGATAACCGTTTCTCCAACGACTTTTGAAATTGTACATTCTCCTCTCGCGAAAAATCCAGGCTCGTAAATGTCGATCCTTCAACTAAGTACCTGGAAAAAATAATTATTAAATTTAAAACTACTGTTATCTTTTTCAGGACCCGAATGTAAAGAAACATGGAGGAATATTCGCAGTGTTTTTATCCGAAATCTGAAACATGCAAAAAGTGGATCAGCAGCGAAGAAAAAGAAACCTTACTATTTAAATGAAGTCATGCAATTTACACTACAATTTATTAAATGGAAAATTCGGAGGTGGCTCTATTTTATCAAAACTTTACACCAATTGTAATCCCAGAACCCGATGATTCAGAAATCGTGATCCCAGAATCTGATTTAAACGGCGAAAAATTTGACTTATCTTAAGTTACCCACTATGTATAAGTAATAAATAAACATTTATGCTTTTCTTACCTGAGCTTTATTAATATTTTCCCTCGATACTGACACACTCCCGCATAGTTGTATTTTTGTAATGGATACTAGGGGTCAATAATTGCACCAAGTTTAAGTAAGTATCCTTCGCATTCAATTAAACTTGTTGTCATCATTCTCATGCAGTTCCTTGGCGGCAACGAATGCCCTACAGTTCAGATTTTTTTCGATGTATAGGTGAACCCAAAATTTCCTATTACATCGCTTTTTATTCTATTATCTTCGTCGCTAGAATCGCTTGACATCGTGTTTACTGCGCGGCTGCACGTGAAAAATGATTAAGTTCAGTATATTTTGGGTAGCGCCGTGTACGGAGACCAGCATTAAAAAGTTGTACATCAGCAGGGTACTTGTGGTTGCGTCACAATTACGTAGATTGTCAGTATCTCCATGAAAAGAGGCCCTTAAGGAACAGTTTCACATTTCATATAGGCTTGCGTCTCGCGTCATGCACGCGTAATAAGTGGTGATTTTTTGAATTTACGAAACCTAACAAAATAATGATTAATACGCATTATTTATCATTTTCGAAGCTTGAAATTCGTATTTATTGTTGTGTAATTGACAGAGAGTGATTTTTCCTTTTAAAAGTGCATATTTCATCGTCGTAATTAATAACATGGCGGTCCTTGAAAAATGACATTTCGCATTTTTAAAGTTAACAAAATAATCATTAAAACGCAATATTTTTAAATTCCGGTTACTGAATTACTTATTACTAACTACTATCTACCTAGTACAATTTATTTTAATTTTTTAAAGTGTATTTTGAGCGTGGACTCAATAGCGGTACATTTACCCAGAATCAAAGAGAAACCGTTTTAATTTTCGCCGTATGCAGATTTAATTAAAAACCATTTTTTGTGTTCAGAATGTAAAATTTCTGCTTTGGATTCATTTGCTGACATTTCGAAGGAAAGCATTCTCTTATTCGAACAATACTGGAGGTTATCCATTGCATACCCGCCCCGGTTTAAGTAACTTATGGTTACTCCTTCAGGGCTCTCACAAGGAAGCTAATTTTTTTATTTGAAGGTCTCTTCATTTAATCAAACAAAACTAGACACCCAGTGTCCCCGCTTAACGAGCAGTAAGCAAGTGTTTTATATGTACAGGTTAGTATTAAATAAATATATACATTACCTCTTTCTTTGAGGAAAAGCAGAGGGGAGAAATAAAATTTTCAAGTGTAGGCGGTACGCCTACCCTGCCAGCTTATTGTACATAAAAGACATCAGTCCTGTTGAGAGGTGCATGTTTTCAGGAAAGCCAAGCTTGAGATCGGTTTCCGCGCCCCTAAGCCGACTCCCCGGTGATGCATTGACGACACGGCTATTTGGAAGTGGGTGACAGAATTAGAAGTGAGTCGTTCGCGAACGAGTCGGCTCAGTGAACCGGATTTTCACACGGATCCGTAAGATCCGGATCCGAACGAACGATCTTCGCGGTTCGCGGATCTTTGCGAACGAGTGATCTGGTGAGCCGCGAGCCAACTGACCCGCCAGATCCGGTGAGCCGACTGACCGGACAGTGTTCCCGAACCCAAAACTTAAAAATCGGGAGAATTTTCGCCTAAAAATCGGGAGAAATCGGGAGAAAACGGGAGAATTTGGAAGAAATCGGGAGATGACCTAAATTATTATAACTAAATTTCTCTCTTGTCAATAATCCGACTCCCTTTTATTATTCCGAAGCAGAACCTTGACAACAAACAAAAAAAACCCATAAGCAACGCCGTTACACACGATTATTGTAGATGTTGCCCATGGAATAACGCAATTTTCCCTAACGGGGACTTATTTTACGTCTGGCAAGTCAGCACAAATTTTTGTGAGGTTTGTGCTGAGTTGTTAGACGTAAAATCACTCATCACTTTACGAGACGCCAAAAATCATTTTACCTACTGACTTTTAAAAGTGAGCGACGACCTTTGTCCTTAGGATGTGTACAATTTAATGAAACGAAACCTTTTTTATATTTTTCATTTTATTTAGGAATCAATCAACCACTTCATGGGCTTTTTCAAAACACCTGTCACCTGGCGGCATATCCTTGATAACGGAACACTGATTAGTAATCCTTTATTAATAAATACCCACTAATACAATATCAGTAGAATCATAAAAAACAAAAATTAAGTGCATGGGCCAAAATTAAAATTGTTAATGAAATTATTGAAATTGTTACCGTTATGAAATACTTAAACGAGTTATATTTGATTAAAATTTAACCATTTTCATGTTCCGTCTGCAACTATTCATGTTCTCAAAAGGAACATTTAAAAGTCTACAAGCCGTGTCACAGTAGAGAAAAACCTTTTTCATGTTCCGACTGCAAGTATTCATGTTCACGAAATTCACAATTTAAAATCTACATGCTCACTCACTGTGGAGAAAAACCTTTTTTATGTCCCGAATGCAACTATTCATGTTCTCAAAAGGAACATTAAAAAGTCCACAAGCCGTCTCGCAATGGAGAAAAACCTTTTGCATGTTCCGATTGCAATGGTTGTGCTAGAAAGGAGCACGAACTTATAAGTTAAAGACTTGAACTTATAAGATCAAGGAACTTATAAGTTTACTAGTAGTGGAGAAAAATACCATTATCATGTTCCAACTGCAATTATTCATGTTCTCAAAATGAACATTTAAAACTCCACAAGCCGTCTCACAGTGGAAATAAACCAATCCTTGTTCCGATTGTAACTATTCATGTTCTCTAAAGGAACATTTAAAAATCCACAAGCCGTCTCACAGTGGAGAAAAACCTTTTTTAAAGGAAGTTTGATTTTAATTCTTGCCAAAATTTTAACCTTAAAAAATTGCAGTAAATGTGTTGTTAATGTACTTACAAATAAAAGAAAGTATACAGCACTTACCTTGTGTTTGTTTGGTAGTACCTATTTACGCGAGCAGATGTTTTCCGTTTTGAAAATAAATAAGAACAAACATCGCTCAAGGCATACGGATGAACAACTCCAGTCGATTCTTAAAATAACTACCACGAATATGACACCCGACATCAATGAGCTTATCAAAAACAAGATAAGTCAGGCATCCGGCTCAAGATAATTTACCATTTTACCCTCCCTTTTAACAATTTTAACAATTGGGTATGGGTTTAAGTTTTTTGTTTGGCCCGCTTATACACGCTACGTCTCATAAATGGCCCTTAAGAAAATCCAGTTTGACACCTCTGCGTTTCGTTACAAATTATAGTTTCCAGCTCATAATACAAAGATGATCGGTGTGTATGGGTCTTCAATAGAGATATGCTTAGATTGCAGCATTTTATAATTATTCTGGTCAATACATGGATGATCGGTTTGTAGTTTGTATGTGTCTATAATAGGGATATGCTTAGATTGCAGTATTTTGTAATTATTCTGGTCAATACCCGAATCCGGGGAATTTTTTAGTTTTTTTTTTAATACCATAGACAATTATTTGCCTGATGAGCAGACCATAAACAAAGAATCGACCAGAAACTATAAATCGATGAGAACTTCGAAAAATCGGGAGATTGGATGCCCATTCCGGTAGATCGGGAGATGAAGTGAAAAATCGGGAGATCTCCCGTAAAATCGGGAGCTTCGGTAACACTGTGACCGGACCACCGGACTGACCCGTGGGAGCCGGAGCAGTGTATCGTTCAACGGTTCTCGCGGCTCGCGGGTCGCTATTGATACGGAATACGGATTGCTCGCTCGTTCGTTCGTTCGTTCACAGCCACTCCAGTCAGCGACGCAGAAAAGTAAAATTTGAAAGTAAGGTAACGGCTTACAGCTCAGTTCACTATGAGACTTTTCTACGCGGTGGAGTACCGTGGCTGCTCAGTGTGCATGTAATTGCCGAAATACAATTAATATAATAATATCGGAATTCAAGCGTGTGTGCGTGCATAATACGTCAGTCGTGACGTTAGCGCTCCCGCCACATTATTTTGTTTATTATAACAGAATGAGTGAATGTTAGAACATTACTTGTAAATAATGGAACGGGATTATTCAGAGTTTGAATTATCTCAGTTGACATTGATTCCTTGATTTGTGGCATTTTGCATGAGGGTTTGAACAGTGGGATGCTTCGATTTCTTAATTAATTTCTTCGATTTTCTAATTAGTTGCGAACAGTACGTGCATTTGGCTTTATTATTAGTGGCAACGGAAAAATGATTCCAAATTTCACCCGTATTTCTTGATGACATCATGAAATTTTAAGTTTAAACTACAGTCACAAGACTAACAAGTCAGTAGTAATAAATAATTTAAAAAATACGTAATTATGTATCCCGGGTACAAACCAACAAAAGCGACAAGAGACGTGCATTATGGGATTACCTTTATTATTGAGATTTCGATACTGACGTTTCATAACAAAACTCAACTAAACAAAGGATTTCCGAATAAAAAGGGAACCCCAAAATATTGGGGTTCCCTTTTTAATAAAGTGAGGAGGGCCGAGGGAGGGGAGGGGGGAGATGGACTAAATTCAGTCGTTCAATCGAGCCGGTTCACTGACCCGGATCTTTTCACTGAACGAGACCTGGTGAAGCGGCTCGCTCAGCTGAGACGCTTTGCCCGCCTCTAGACAGAATGCCCAAAGACTCTAGGAAGGACAGCGTCGGGTTGTCGGAGGCAGGGTGGAGGGTCCCCTTACTCGCGCAAGACACAAATTTGTGGTAGAATTCATAAACATGATTTTAATTGGAAGAATACTCTCTCTCAATTATGTGGTTATAAAAATCTGCCTAAAGCGGTCGTAATAAAAAATATATAAAAATGATTTCCACCCCCCCCCCCCTCCCCACGCTACGCCAATGTGTCCCGCATTGATATTTTATAAAGTTGGCCGCCTTATTCTTGATAGCTATGGCATTATCATGGTTGGCGGTTGACTTAACAATTCAGATCTGTCGTACCAAAATAAATTTCCTATCTTATTGCCAAAAACCTGTCATTTCGCTTATTTAATTATGGAATATTATCATAAACTATATCTTCATGTTGGCCCGCGAAGCCTGTATTTCCTTATTCAGCGTAAATTTTGGATAGTGGTAGCCCGAAATAAGAAATAAGATCACAACTGTCGAAATGCATTGTCTGCCATATAAAGAAATCTTCAGCGTTACCTTTCTTAATGGGTGATTTACCACCCTCTTGAGGGCGAAAGTGCCATGTTTTTTTCTCGAGTCAGTATTGATTTCTGAGGCCCCTTCACTGTGAAAGATCAAACGGACGGGAGCAATAACGTCAAAGGATTTTATTAATGTTTATTTGTGTGTATGGCTACGAAGGCAGTTCATTTGAAATCGTTTCTGATTTACCTTCAGAAGGAGTTTGTTGCAGCCCTTAGCTGATTAGGGATTATTTGTTTTACGTGTAAGTGTGTAAGGTGTTGAAGCAAAGCGAATAAGTAAGACATCGGTTCGATACTTACGAGTTTATTAACAATTTATAACAAGACACATAAATCAATCTCCAATTTAATTAATTGCAATAATAATGAATGTGAAGGGTGAACTAATACGATAGACAAGTGACTCCTGACCGAGAATTTAGAGCAGAATGAATCAGTGGTTTTTGATGCAGCGCGAGGAAAGTGGCTTCGGTTTGAATCCTATTGGTGCCTGGGGTACCAATCGGGTGGCCAGACGGTGCAGATTAGTGGCCTTTGTTCGACCTCCACATCAGCCCCCTTCCCGAAGACTCCTACACCATTACAACCCCTAGTGAGAAGGCTCCGGGGGTTGGTCAACGTCGGGACCTGTGGGCATAGAAAGTGAATTGTTAGAGAATTCAAGAAATGTGCCTATTATGGCAATGTGTTAGTCTCTTATGTTGGCTGAGATATAAAAAGTTTGAATTGAGTTGAGTTTTATTTTATTTTATATATATACAGTGGCGTACCGTGGGTATCAGCCGCCCGGGGCGGAGGAAAATTTTGCCGCCCCCCCCCCCTATATAGGTACTTCTTCAGGGAGGGGGGGGGGGGGGGGGGTAGTGATCCTTTTTTAAATTTTTTTTTTAAAATATTTATTAATTAAATCTGTATGCGGTGAATTAAAACTACACTCAGAACGTGAAAACGGTTTTTCTTTGGTTCTGGCAGCACATAAATTGTCTGCAACTAGAATTTTATATTTGCACTTCGAAAAAAGTCATGTTTTCCTTCGAAATATGTCAGCAGATGAATACACAATTGGAATTTTACATTCTGAACAATAAAACTGGCTTAAATTTTATCTGTATGCGGTGAATTAAAACTACACTCAGAACATGAAAAAGGTTTTTATTTGACTCTGGCGGCACATAACTTGTCTGGAAGAATTTTATTAAGCACTTCAAATAAGTTTTTTCTTCGAAATGTGTCGTCGGATGAATTCACAACTGGAATTTTACATTCTGAACACAAAAGGGGTTTTAATTAAATCTCTAAGCGGTGAATTAAGACTACACTCGGAACATGAACATATTTTTTCTTTGATTCTGGCGGCACATAAATTGTCTGCAAGAATTTTATAAAGCACTTTAAATAATATAATGTTTTCCTTCGAAATGTGTCGTCAGATGAATCCACAACTGGAATTATACATTTTGAACACAAAACTGCTTTTAATTAAATATGTATGCGGTGAATTAAAACTTCACTCAGAACATAAAAATGGTTTTTATTTGATTCTGGCAGCACATAGATAGTGTGCATCTAGAATTTTATAACTGCAATTCGAATAAGTATGCACACACCTGTCAGCTATTTAACTTTTCTGTGATAATAAATTTAAAATATATCACCGTGATATATACGTGGAAGAAAACCGTATAAGTGTAATTTTTTGTGCGCTTTCAGCAGGGCGCACAAAGCTTCACGAATATAAAACACAAATCGACTATCAATTAGAGCTAAAATGATACTGTTGCCATTTACATTTTTATTTAAAAATAATGTATGTGTTAGAAATAAAAACAAAACGTCTGTCATTAATATTTTGATTTTAATAATAATAATAATAATATTTGGCTAATTTATATAGCGCCGTTTTCGTGAAAAATCACCTCAAGGGTGCTGAACAGTATATAAAACTTAAGAAAGATGTTAAGAAACTATAAACTAGAAAAAACTTTAGTTTAAAAGTCCTGACGCGAGAATAGAACCCGCGACTTCCCCAATCCAAATTTTTACATGATGATTATTGATTGTGAAATTTTGCCGCCCCCCCAAAAGTGCCGCCCGGGGCGGGCCGCCCCCCCCGCCCCCCCCACGGTACGCCACTGTATATATATATATTTTTTTTTTAAAGGTTTGAAAAATTATTTTATCAGACTTATTAAATGATAAAAGAAGATAATATTAAAAAAGTTTCTAAGCTCTGTTTGAAATTAATAACAGCTAAAGTTGATTGCAATGAGTAACTATTACAAATGAAATAAATTAAATGACTCATGATAGGTAATAAGGTAGGTACTTCGATTCGGCAAGGCGCAGAACATTAAGGGGTCTCCACACGGTACTGCCGCAGTACCAACTGCCGCAGAACTGACTAAAAATCGTATAGTCTGTAGTCAAAAGCGCCAGCCGTATTGTTATTATAATAACAATACGGCTGGCGCTTTTGACTACAGTTCTGCGGCAGAACGTGCTGCGGCAGCACCATGTGGAGACCCCTTTAAAGGACTGCAGTACATTCCTAATGTTTACATTGAATGAACTAGTAATGTGGTAATAATAATATTATTCGCTGCCTATTGTTGATTATAAGTAAATAATATTTCTGTATAAGTAGATAGATGCCTGTACGCTCGCTAATTATTTGCTACTAGATAAGCGAATACATTGGCATTGTTTAACAAATAATAATAGTGTTAGGAATGCAGTAAATTTGACTACTTGAAATTAATGCATGATGTTAATTTTTTTTTACGGTGCTCCAGATTTTATGTCCGGGTTAAATCTTTCCCAAATGATTATCTAGTAAATTCACGCAATGTAAGTGCACTATATAAGTATAATAAATACAAAACAATACAAGAACAATACGTCAATCCACCAGAAACATAATGGGAAAATATTTCACCGACTCCAGATATTTTCATATCAGAGGGTTCGGCTCTGATGAAATCCTAACTGGTCCGATAAATCCTACTGATCCCTCAATATAAATATTTAAAAAATCTTTCGTAATCCTACATGTATTTAAAATGACCGACATTTGCATTTTTATGTACAAATTTTTTGACAAATCTAATACGCCTAAATTTTGAATGAGAGAGCTAGGTGTAATGCCAGTAGCCGAAATAACAAATGGTAATATTTTTATAGTCTGAGAATGCCAAATTCTTTTAATCTCATTTCCTAAATCTGTATATTTTCTTATTTTTTCAGAAACAGTTTTCTGAATATTACAAGAATTTGGAATAGCGACATCAATGATATAAGTTTTTTTTTTTTAATTTTGTCATGTAAAACTATATCGGGTCTATTATGACTAATTGTTCTGTCTGTTAGAATAGTTTTATCATAATAAATTTTATAAAATTCATTTTCTAAAAATGAATTTGGTTCATATTCATAATATGGTACATTACGGCAGTCAATCAAGTTATGTTTACCAAACTTTGGTGAATTATTTTAAAAACGTGATTGTGCGTAAATGTATTCTCGGACGGCGCTAATACAGAACATCCCGATATAATATATGTACAATCGTTTCCGGAAAAGCCAAACATTTTCCACATAAATCATCAATTTGATTTGTATCTTTGATGATATGCTTCCTATAATTTTTAGTGTTAATGACTCTATCTTGAATGGCAAGCATAAAGCCTTCTATTTCTGCGCTCAACTCTCCAATACTCAACCATTTGTTTGACGAAAGTTTGTCAACATATGTTTGGTTGAGATAGTTGAAGTGTTTTGCGTGAAGAATTTTATTTGACCAGGAATCTAATAATTCCTGGTTGGTATTTATAAGAATGTTGGCATTCTCGTCGTATAAATTTAATGGCGAAATATTTCTATCTGCCCTGCAAATTATTTTGTGCATTTCTGAACTATCAGCTTTCCTATGGAAAAAAAATTCTTAGCATTTCTACCTGATTATGTTTTAAAGATGTTATTTTAACTATACCTCTACCTCCTAAATTTCTAGGTAAATGAATTTGTTAAATAATAAATAATATTAAATGACAGGGATAATTACTATTAGAAAAAATGTTTTTGTTTGTTTTTTCTTTCTTCTTTCTTGAGTAACTTGGCGATGCGACTGATTGCTGGTTGCTATCAGGGGTTACAGGCAATAGTTTTGGACATATTTTGCAGGAGCCGTGTAATGTTGTTTGCTCTGGAAGTAGTCAAGCCGTAGGTGCAAGGTTTGTTTTTTCTAGTGTCTCCAAGTGGCGATACGTTGTTACCCGCAGAACCAAAAAATTATGCTGTATCCAGCATTGCCGCGAGGTGCGATTAGCAATGGTGGAGTTGTTTTGCGGGGGCTAGTTGCTGCCACGAAACCGGTTTGGCTGCTTATTCTGGTTGAACAGAGGCAAGGGCCCAAGGGCGTAGCGAGGTACGGGCAGGGGGGCAGTTGCCCCCCCCTAGAAGATGCAGGAATGCTCACAAACCGTAAAGTAATTTTACGTCGGTAGCCTATTGTAAGAATCAATTTAATTTTTATTATTATCTTTTTAGTTGATAATTTTTGTGTGCATCGTGGAAAGTTGGGATAAATATTAGAAAAGCTTTTTTTGTACCCGCGTAACTTACGTATGTAACTAAAGATTGTACGTTTATTTGTATTTTACTTTCCTTTTTTGGTGTATTATTATTTGTAAATGCTCGATTTCGCTGGTTAAATCTGCGATTTGTTTTTGGAGCGTGATGAGGAGTTTCTCGCTGGAAGTGGTGAGAAATCCTTGATGTGAGTTGTCGACACTGCATGTTTCGGGTTTGTTGTAAACTTCGAGGATTTTGTCGGCTTTTTGCCATGATAGAGAGTTGTTCCTCCGGAAATATAGGAGGGATTGTTTGAACATTTTGCGGAAGTCGTTGCATCCAGATTGCACGTGTGATTGTGTTGTCGGCGAGACCCGGACCTGCGAATTCTTTGATGTGGCGGAGTAGTTCGGAAGGTTTTCTGTCTCCCAACTGTCTCCCAAGGTCAGGAGACGCGTGATTTGTTTATCGTCCGATTCTTGATACCTGGAGATGAGCGTGTTTTTTAGCGTTACGTATTTGTCTTCAGCAGGCGGAGATGTGACCAAGTCGCTGACGGTTTTAAGTGCTTCCGCATCCAACGATGCTATGGAAATACTTGGTGGAATCGCTGGTTATTCGGGCGTTGGTGAACTGAGCTTCAGCCTGAATAAACCAGAGAAGGATGATTTGTTTCCAGCAGGGTGGTAGTTTGACGCCAATACGATATACTTCAGGAGCATCTTGAGGTTTGCTTGAGGAATTTGAGGAGTTTGCTTCGTCGGTAGACATGTTGCCGTGGATAAAGATTACTTAATACCAGTGGAAAATATTTTGCGACAATAAAATATTAATATAGAATGAAACAAGTACTTTGTTTAAAAACCACTTTATTTTTATTTATATTCGTCGACCGGTTTCGGTTGAACTCAACCTTCTTCAGGACAATAAACATATAAACTAAATTACAGTAGGTACAGAGTTAAGATTATAAAGTAAGTCATCCTTTCCCCCTCCCGCTTCTCCCCGTCCCGATCCCCTCCCCCATCCCGTGTTCCGTTTCCACCTTACCCGTCTTCCTACCTCCCTTCTTCCGCGAATCCTCCTCCTTTGTTCCCCTTCCCCCCTTCCCAATTCCCCTCCCTGCCGCTAAACTACATGAAATACAATCATTTTTCAAGCAACTTGCGCGCCACCTGTTGCAAAAATTTTGTACAAATTTGATAATGCCGGAGCTAACCCGTACATATTGAAACCTTTCTCGGGCGTGCACACAACAAATAACGAAAGTTTCATTGCAATCAGATGAAAGTACCTATAGGAAATAATTTGATAACACCAGAACTCACTATTATATGTAGAAACCAAACGGAAACGCTCACATCAAATCACTAAAGTTTCATCGCAATCGGACGAATGGTTTAGGAACGCATAAGGGACAAACAAAGAAAAATTCAATTTTGCATATTAACCACTCGGACCCATAAGCTTATTTTCTCGATAATTTACAGACATATATATGACGTAGGAGGCATACCTAACTTATTAAGATGAAGCCATACTAAATAATGCAAAATCATACAAAATCGTATGTTTTTGTTTTGAAAATTTGACCGCTTAAAAGTATTATAGATGCTTCAATTAAATACTGCGTGTAGAACATACCTTGGCCCTTAAAAATATCATTCATTTTTTTAATAAGTCTTTTAATAAGCTTAAAAAAAAATAAAGTATTAGGTCTATAAAAAACATTTTCAAGTGCAAACTCTCCTACTTATAAACACTTTTTCGGACATGATTTTATTGCATAATGTGGCAAATTCAGTTTCTTATATAATTATCGCAAAAAAAATGATATTTACCCCCGAACTTGACAAAATAAAATATAATATGCATTTTAGCGTTGGTATTTTTGACATCACGGTGACAATACGGCAGTAGACGAATTTGTAACATCAAAGTGAACCTTATACCGTCCACCGAAGAACGACTGGCAGCGGCCCCTATTTTCGGTCACTTCTCCTCCGGACGGAGCGGAGAAACAGTTTCAACAACGATCAAAGTGGTGAAAATTAATCCAAACATTACATTAGGTCAATTAGTGTTAATAAAGGATGATCGTCTTCCACTTATGAAGTGGGCGTTATGATGAATTATCCTCATTAGGATGTGATCCTCATGGTAAAGTGATTTTTTTTACGTATAACTACTCTGGCGTGGTGTTAATGTTACTTTAAATGTTTATATCTGTGGTGTTATGGTAAAGGGAGATGAGTCAATAATAGTCAATTTTACAGGGGAGCCATTTTTGTATTCTCGATTTTTTGCCAGATCTGAGAATCGTAATTAAGAATATGTTTTTATGCAATAATTAATGAAAATATTTATTCTACAGAATAGTATTTGAAATTTTGGAAAAAACCTATTTTTAACAATTTTACGTGACTCATCCCTCTTTTCCGTGTCACGTTTGGACCTAATTGTGAATAAATCACGAGTTATCTCTGTAATGTTTCTTAATTCTTTCTGTTATTTTTCAACTTAATGAAGGAAAACTCATTTATTTGTTTGAAAAGGATGCACTTATAATCATTGACATAGAAATATGTATCGGAATACTTTTATTTAGTTAAAAAGCGACATTTTTATCAAAAATTAACAATGATATTATAAAGTTTAAAAAAAAGGATCCCGTTATAATGACATGTAATACTCATCCAATAATAGAAGATAATTGAATTTCAGAAGAGCATGTATGAGACGATGTATGAATGTGAACGAGGCATGGAGTGTGTACCAAGATCGAGTTGTGTGGTGGTCCATCCTCTCTGCCTACCCCTGCGGGGAAACGGCGTGATGGTTAGTTAGTTAGTTATGTAAGAGACGATGTATGAATATGAGTGAGGCAAAGACTGTGTGCCAAGACCGAGTTGTTTGGCGGTCCGTCCTCTCTGCCTACCTCTGCGGAGAAACGGCGTGATGGTTAGTTAATTAGTTAGTTACAACAGATTTCGAATTGGTATCATTTGGGGGACTCATTCACCAGCATTTTCATATCAGTCTGGATCAACATTCGGAATGTTGCTAGCATCTGGTAATTTTTTATAAAAATCATGGCAATCAGGATCCATTAAATGAAAAACACTCAGTATGTCATTTATCTTTTCCTTGCTTATTGGAATAAGACCACTGCAGCATTTAACATGGTGGTTGCATTGCCCCTACATTTAAATAAATAGTTTTAAATGGGTCTTTAATACTCAAAGTCCTTTTAAAACGTACAGTTCCTGGGGTTGTGTTTTTATACATGAACCATTTTATATCGTGGATCAAAAATCGATTACCTTCGCCATCGTTTTTTTCTAGCTGCAATGAACGCTTGTATAGCTCAGCAAAGTTTAAACAATATTCATGTGTTATGATTTTTACTATGAACGCTCTCTTTTTTTCCAGCAGTGCTTACAAGATTGTACCAATCTCTTGGTAAATGAATATTCATGTCAGTTGCTTTTTGTTTTCTTCTCATGGCATGAATGGAATCACATTCCATGTGAGTGTGGCCGGGAACTAAAAATTTGTGATGTATGATTATGTTTGATCTTGCTTGAAGAGCACATTAAAACATTGCATAAACATGGCTGTTTTTATTTTGTCCACCACCGGAATCTGATTAAATTGTTATTTCATTTATTTGTGGTGAAATCGCAAGAATGAAATCATACAAACATGACGCACCTTGATTAGCCCCTCGACCACCTTCATTTGTGCCACATGTAACACGTTGTTGCATTTGAAAAGCAGTATTAAATTGTTAAATTAAACGTCCACAAGGAACGTTTATAAAAGGCAATGTTTGAACGTGGCAGGGGAGTTGGGAGGCACTGCTGCAAATCAAAGCAATGGGTCCTTCTGTTCTCTGATGATTCTTCTTTAGTTTTTGCATTGGTAGAATATGCATAATCTGCTTCCTGCTTTTGGGCTTCGTATTTGGCCTTCAGTACTGTTAAATCAGGTTCTTGTACAAGTTTCATCTGAATTGATTTACATGTACCTCATGTATCCAGAGAAGGTTTTTTAAATAATAAGTCCAATGTATGAAACACATTCGAGAACATTGATCTAGAAACTGGATCCTCTACTTTTTTCTTAAACATAGAATACATTTAGGATAAATTGACACCACACCACACCACATTCACTTGGCAAATACTTCTTAGAGGTAGGTATTATTCCTTCTAGAGTAATGTGAATCGTATACAGGATACTCTCTTATGAGATTTTTAATTAGTTGAATGTGGTTATCAGATATCTTAGTAGAAGGCACACTGACTCCCGGTATTGTCAGAAACCGGGAGCCCAGAAACAGAAGTGCATCTCTTTTTAAAAACATTAGGTATATATGAATTTGTTTGTTTCACAAAAAGCCTTTTTAAAACAACTTTTGCACATTTCGATAATGGCAACCTTAACTCGTTTATAATATTTGTGATTAATTTCCCTCTTCTTCGGTAGTATATTTCTAACCCGAAAAGTTTTCTTAGGCTCATCGGTGATGAGGGATGAGATAAAAGGTATTATTTTGTCGAAGGTCCTTAGTGCCCAGTATTCATTAAATAGTATATTTTGAGATTCAAAAGACACTTTATCCTTACATTTTTACGGCACTTAAGCGTTGCGTTTCTCGACTCTTGACAAATTTCTATGTTTTAGTTTCGTATTGTACTCAATTTCGTTTTCCTTTAATCCCATTCCTTAAAAAATACTACGATTTTCCTCGGTTTCCAGGGTGCGTGTTTTCAGTTTCGGTAGTTGGTTCACCATTTCCAAGGAGTGCATTGTTGTCCATCGTAGCTGGAATTACTGGAACTGGAGAGTTTATAGCTTATCACATCCATATACATACAATATTACAATATCTTGCATATTATTTATGTCACTGATTTAGTCACCATTAAAGCTACTTAAAGCGGTAGAAACATAATATAAAAGTCCGTGTGTGCAATCTGAAATTTAACAGGATTTCATAAATTAGTCAATAATTTTGTGAGATGAATCAAATACAAACATAATACCACAATACAAGATGAATAAATAATATAAAAGATCCTACCATATGATGAATTTGCATTAGAAACATTGGAAAGCGCTATTATTGATCTCGTTCGCTTACTTAACATCTTAATACTCCCCAAAACACACGGAACCATGGATAAATATATAATAAAATAGATAATGATAACACTATCAAAGAATGATACAAATCCCCAAGCGAACTGCGAAATATCCACTGTCAAACTTGGCTGGCCGCGGCGTTATGCCGCGGCAGTGTTCCCGAACTCAAAATTTCAAAATCGGGAGAATTTTCGCCTAAAAATCGGGAGAAATCTGGAGAAAACGGGAGAATTTTGAAGAAATCGGGAGATTACTAGAATTATTATAATAAAATTCTTCCCTTGTCAATATTCCGAATCCCTTTTATTATTCCGAAGCAGAACCTTAACAACAAATCAAAAAAACCCATAAGCAGCGGCATTATTATTGTAGACGTTGGTCGTGGAATAACGCAATTTTCCCTAACGTTCAACGGGGACTTACTTTACGTTTGGAAACTCAGCACGGATCTTTGTGATAACCACATAATTGAGAGAAAGAGTATTCTTTCAATCAAAATATCATGTTCATGAATTCTACCACAATTTTATAACTGCTATCTCGGAAATCGAGATTGGTAACCATTTATTAGGATGAATATGCAACTTGTTATTTAATTTATTGTTATATTTTGAAACCTAAACTGGTAATTAAATCTGTATGCGGCGAATTAAAACTACACTCAGAACATGAAAATAGTTTTTCTTTGATTCTGGCAACACATACATAGTCTTCAACTAGAATTTCATAACTGCACTGTGAATAAGATAATGTTTTCCTTCGAAATGTGTCAGCAGATAAATCCACAGCGGATATTTAACATTGGGAACACAAAAGTGGTTTAAATTAAATCTTTATACGGAGAATTAAAACTACACTCAGAACATTAAAATGGTTTCTCTTTGATTCTGGAAGCATGTGCATAGACTGCAACTAGAATTTTATTACTGCACTCTGAATAAGACAATAATCTGCTTCGAAATATGTCAGAAGACGAATCAAACTGAAATTTAACACTTTGAACACAAAACTGGTTTGAATTAAATCTGTATGCTTTGAATTAAAACTACACAAAAATGGTTTCTCTTTGATTCTGGGAGCACATACATAGTCTGCAACTAGAATTTTATTTGTGCACTTCGAATAAGAGAATATTTTCCTTCCAAATATGTCAGCAGACGAAATTTTACATTCTGAACACAAAAGTGGTTGAAATTAAATCTGTATGCGGCAAATCAAAACTTCACTCAGAACAAAAATTGGTTTCTCTTTGATTCTGGCAGCACACACATAATCTGCAACAAGAATTTTATAAATGCACTTCGAAAAAGAGAATATTTTTAATACTGTAAAGTGGTGGGGTCTCCTCCAATGCACTTGGAATAAGGGAATATTTTCCTTCGAAATATGTCAGCAGACGAATCCAATCCAGACAATCTAGAACTGGAATTTTACATTCTGAACACAAAACTGGTTTAAATTAAATCTGTAAGCGGCGAAATAAAACTACATTCAGAAATGAGGGCAAACACTTTTGCCAAAAAGAATTTCTTTTTGCAAGCTTTCACTGAACTTACAACATCGCTTTTTCGCGGTCGGCGGCAAGGTCAACAAATTATTTGATGTTATTGATAAATATGGGTTATCAATATTACGTGTCACGGCGTGCACTAATTCGTATAAACAAAACAAATCAATCACTACTTCACTGGCTCTCTGTGACTCTTGCTTGTAACTTAAATAAACCAATACCTAGATCGATATCTTCGGGCCGTTTCTAGGGACAAATTTTGTCTTGAACTCAAATCAAATGGCTAAAAGTTAGAGGAAATTTATTTGACTACCATAGACAATATCAAAAAGATATAAGAATACGGGATATGCGGGACGCTTTAGACGATTTGCGGGACTATTTTTGTAAATATTGCAATACGGGACTACAGCTGTCAATGCGGGATGGTCCCGCAAAATTCGGGACTGTTACCCGCCTTATTCTAAAGAAGTTTTCACTTCAAAAAATTGTACAAGAATAAATAAAAACTACACCAAAACTTGCTTACATACCGAAGCTCATCTCATATCTAAAGGAAACCATACACAATGTTACGAAATTCTTTATGTAACATGTTGTTTTGTTATTCCAGGTAGCATTAATATGGAGACAGTTCCAATCAAGTTAGAACCAGGACCCAGAGAAGAAGATGGAGAAGTAATTCCTTATACAGAAATAGACGTTGACCTGCCGGATGTTAAAAAGGAATGCCTAGAGTACTCTAAAAGTATTTCCCAGACTACAGGTAAAATCGATTTTTATTCGTTTGAATTTATTTTAATTTTCTATTTTCATTGTAGAACCTACATACTTGTCGAGCTTTATCCGCCATCTTTTTCAGACGAAATGGACACGAAGGCGCAACCTGGAGAAAACCTTTTTTCGTGTTCTAATTGCGACAAAACATTTTCTCGAATGGGAACTTTAAAACTTGAAATGCTTTCCCATACCCGAAAAAAAACATTTTTATGTTCCGAATGTAACTTTTCAAATTCTAAAAAGGGATCTTTAGGAAGTCACATATTTAAAAATACTAGAGAAAAACCCTTTTCATGTTTCTCGAAAGTAATCAGCTTCTCTCTCCATCCCAATTTGGATTTAGGAAAAAAAAATCTACGCAAGATAACCTTGCCATCATCAGCACTGATATTAATTTATCCATTTCTAACCATGAAGTATGTCTTGCAGTCTTTATAGACATAGAAGGTGCCTTTGACAATGTTTCCATCCCAATCCTTAAAAAAAAACTTTTAGGCCTTGGCCTTCCCCCCATGTTTGTCCAATCTATTATTAATCTATTTCTTGATAGAAAAATTTTCATTGAGCTACCAGATGTTACTCCTCAGAGTAGATCAATTTGGAAAGGTTTACCCCAAGGCGATGTATTATCCCCTATACTGTATAATATATACACGTACGATATGCATGTCTCTATTCCCCCTCAAGTAAAAGTTATTGAGTTCGCAGATGATTTAGCTTTCTTCTTATCATCCAAAATCATCCCACTTGCCGTCAAATATCTTAATGAAGCCATGGATGCCCTCTGCACATGGCTCACTTTAAATGGTCTGGAACTTTCAGTCCAAAAGAGTCAGTGTGTCACCTTCTCAAACCGTCATAAAACTCCTCCTGTTCAAATTTTATTTAAAAACTCTCCAATCCCCAACGCCTCTGAAGTTAAATTTTTAGGAGTAACATTTGATAGGAAACCTAAATGGTCTTCGCATATTCACAATATAGTTACTAAATGTGAAAAAAAATTAAATATCATCAGATCATTGACTGGCGTTTGGTGGGGTGCTCACCCTACCTGCATTAAGTTGCTTTACAATGCACTTATTCGAAGTCATCTCGACTATGCCTGCCCACTTTTTTGTACTGCCTCCAAAATTGCACTCAGTAAATTAGACAAAATTCAATCGAAGTCATTGCGAATAATAACTGGAGCGATGCAGTCGTCGCCCATCAATTCCCTTCAAGTGGAATGTTCTGATCCCCCACTTAATTTAAGGCGACAACTGTTTGCTGACAAATTTGTTCTTAAATGTTTAAATTCTACTAAATGTCATCAGGTTATTCCCAGAGTTTCGTTGTTCAAAGACTCAACTCATTCATCTACAATCAGAGCTCGAACTAAACCTCTTCCTGCCATCTGTAAAAATTTTCGCTCTCTCTCAGAGCTTCAAATTATCCAAAATGATCTTCTTCCACTATACAAATTAAAATATAGTCACGTCACCCTATCCCCAACAATTTTGGAAGGGATCGGCATCCTTAAAAGTCATTCCAATCTCCCATCCCGTACTGTTAATAATATGTTCAATGACATTATTTCTTCTAAATGGCCCAACTCTTCTCTTTTATTTATTGATGGCTCCAAATCTCCTGACTCTCCTAACTGTGGTATAGGTATTAACGTTTACCACAATAATTCTAATGATAGAATATTTTATTCAATTTCAAACCAATTTTCAATATTCTCTGCTGAGTGCATTGCAATAATTGAAGCACTCAAATATATAATCAAAAATAATTGTGAACATTCCCTTGTTCTCTCTGACTCTCTCAGTTCCCTACAAAAACTTAAATCCTGTCCTCTTCTTCATCTTGACGATCACTTTGTTTGCCTCATTAGAGTGCTGATAGCCTCCATTCAAAGCTCTGGAAAAACCGTAATTCTTGTTTGGATCCCTGGACACATTGGCATAGTCGGTAACGATATTGCAGATTCTTTGGCAAAACAAGGAGCGTCCAACCCTATTGTTACCCTCGTAAACCATATTCCCCTATCTGATATTTTTTCCATCATCAAAGATAAATCCCGCAATGTTTGGACAGAGTATTGGAACATTGCCAGTCAATCCAAAGGAGCTCGCTACGCCTCAATACAAAGGACTATCCCATCAAAACCGTGGTTTCAAAAATTTCCCCATTTTTCCAAAAAAGAAATTTCCTCACTTATTCGAATGAGAATCGGTCATTGTTCCGTTCCTTCTCACCTTTTTAAAATTCACATCCTTGACTCCCCAGATTGTACGTTCTGTGGTCTAGATGTGGGCTCTTTAGATCACATATTTTTTGGTTGTCCCTCTCTAAATAAATATCCTCTCTTCTATCAAGCGTTATCTAAAATTGCCTCCCCTCCATTCAACATTTCATCTCTTCTATGTCTGAATTCGACTCCAATCTTCCATATAATTCTGAAATTTGTACATTTAAATAAAATTAATATATAAATTCACCTTTCCCTTTCTCTGTAATTTTAAATGATGGCCTAGAACACCCTTGAAGGGTGAAAGCCAGAAATAATTGAAAAAAAAAAAAAACCCTTTTCATGTTCCTCCTGCAGCTATATATGTTCTCGAAAGGGAGATTTAAAACAACACATGATTACCCATACCAGGGCAAAACCTTATGTTTGTTCCTACTGCAGCTATGCATGTTCTCGAAAGGGTATTTTAAAACGTCACATGCTTTCCCATACTTTAGAAAAACCTTTTTCATGTTCCAGCTGTAGCTGTTAATTTCCCAAAAAGGATATTTAAAAAGACACATGATTTCCCATTCCGGGGAAAAATGTTATGCTTATTCCTACTGCAGCTGTTATCGAAAGGGATCTTTAAAAATTCACATTGTTCATCCTGCAGCTATTCATGTTCTCGAAAGGAAGTTTAAAAACGACACATGATTACCCATACCGGACCAAAACCTTATGCATGTTCCTACTGCAGCTTTTCTAGTTCTCGAAAGGAAACTTTAAAACGTCACACGCTTACCCATACCGGGGCAAAACCTTATGCATGTTCCTACTGCAGCTATTCATGTTCTCGAAATGAATCTTTAAAAATTCACATGGTTACCTTTACCCGGGCAAAACCTTATGCCTGTTATTACTGTAGCTATACATGTTTTCAAAAGGGATCTTTAAAAGTCACATATTTACCCATACTAGAGAAAACTCTTTTCATGTTCCTCCTGCAGCTATTTATGTTCTCGAAAGGGAGATTTAAAACAACACATGATCACCCATACCGGGACGAAACCTTATGTTTGTTCCCACTGCAGCTATTCATGTTCTCGAAAGGGTATTTTAAAACTTCACAAGTTTTCCCATACGCATACTGCAGAAAAACCATGTTCATGTTCCAAATGCAGTTATTCATGCTTCCAAAAGGGATATTTAAAACGTCACATGATATCCCACACTTTAAAAAAACCTTTTTCATGTTCCAGCTGTAGCTGTTCATTTTCCCAAAACGGATATTTAAAAAGGCACATGATTACCCATTCCGGTGAAAAACGTTTTGCTTGTTCCTACTGCAGCTATACATGTTCTCGAAAGGAATCTTTAAAAATTCATATGGTTACCCATATTGGGGAGAACCTTATGCTTGTTCATACTTCAGCTATTTATGTTCTCGAAAGGAAACTTTAAAAAGCACACGCTTACCCATACCGGGGCAAAACCTCATGCCGGTTCCTTCTGCAGCTATACTTACTTACTTATGTGAAAAACTTTGGTAAGTTTCCATATATGGACACAATCTAGCTGAAGCGCCGATAAGGTTACACAGGGATACAGTCAGTGCCGGATTTGCCCATAAGCAAATTAAGCAATTGCTAAGGGCATCACTCAGTCATCACATCATATCAGTCAAAACCTTGACTTTCTTCAGAAATAAAATCCTGTTTTATTCGAATATTCCATCAATAACACAGCTTTAGAAAGAGTCACGGAAATGAGAGGTCTTGGAATTATTTTGGATGAAAGACTAAGTTTCTCCAATCATATCCACCAAATGGTAAAAGAACAACTAAAAAAATTAATTCCATACAAGCCATTAAATTATTACATGTATTTATAGTAAGAAGCCAGTTGGAATATAACTCGTTAGTTTGGTCTCCGTCTTACAAAATTCACACTAAGCGAATATAAACAAAATTTCTGCGTTTTATAAATTTTAAATTAAAAATCCCACTAGAAGACTTAAAATATTATTTATTATTAAATATTCTAAAAATACACACACTAGAAGACACGCTTAAAATAAGGAACTTAACATTTTTATTCAAAATACTTAACTCTAAATTCGACTGTTGCGAACTCCTGCAACTCTTACACTTACGAATACCGACAGTAACAACATGACAAAATGCACTTTTCTACTGTAGCATTCATAAGCAGAACTACATTTCCCACTCTCCGATACAACGATTTCAAACTATGGGTAATTAGTACTTAGGTGATTTTGACATATGTAACATAAACTTGACGAATTTTGTGGATCTTGTTAAAAACTTATTCCATAACTATTTATAAACATTTTAAAAACTTGTAAACCTATCAAATCGCTGTTTTTTGTATGTTTATGACTTCTGTGCATTTTTTTTAAATTTTTTTTTCTTTATCTGTTAGATCAGGGGTGGCCAACGCCAACTTGATTGGACCCAAGATCTACTGAATACTGAAGAAACCCTGTGCGATCTACCTAGTAGTGACGTTGCGGGGGGTGGGGGGGGGGGGGGGGGCGGAGGGGTGAAGTGGCCCCGGTGGAACTTTTAAGGGGCGACAAAATTTCACAATAAATAATAACATCTTTTAAAAAAATTTTACATTTTAATTCATTTTTTTGTCGCCCCTAAAGATTCGGTCCGATTGAAATGGTCACGGAATTTTTTTTTATTTTACTTATACTGTGGCAAAACCAGGGAATACCCCTTCTTTAAAATGATGTATAACAATGTCATCTTGATCACTATTGCGACTGGTATCATCGACAGTTCTTACATTCACTTGTTGCAAGAATCCCTCGAATTTTATTTTACGCATGGATTTTTTATGACTAATTTTTGGTGAGAATGATTAAAGGAGGTCCGTGGCGATGCTTCGACAATTCTTAGAAAGTTCCATGGATCATCTTGTGTTATGATGGATCATCAAACCTTCCATGTGTTCCAAGTATTACAAAATGGAACCATTTTCCTTTTCCGGGTGTAGTATCAATTAAAGCTGAGGACATGTGGGCAGATTCACTCTTAAAACCACTTTCATGTTCCAAATGATGTGTCAAAAGTCCAGCAGCGGATTAATCCGCTGACGCAGTTTGAAGAAAACCGTTCTAATATTTCGAATGGAGTTAAAAATTTGTTACAATCACTTCTTCAAAATTCGTAATTCGTAGGAAAACCATTAGTATTATACCCATATTTTGCGAGTTATACTAATTAAAGCTGGGAACTTGCAAGCACATTCACTCTTAATTTTAAACCAGTTTTGTGTTCAGAATGTCAAATTTCAATTCTGGATTCATCTGCTGACACTTCCGAATGAAAACATTCTCTTGTATCTTTTATAAAATTCAGGTTGCAGACTTTTTACTCTGAATGTGCTGAAGAATCAAAGAGAAACCATTTTCATGTTCTGAGTGTACTTTTAATTCACCGCATTCAGATTTAATTTAAACCAGTTTTGTGTTAAGAATGTAAAACTCCAGTTGTGGATCCATCTGCTGACACATTTCTTTATAAAATTCTAGGTACAGATTATTGTTTTGCTGCCAGAATTAAAGAGAAACAAATTTCATGTTCTGAGTGTAGTTTTAATTCAACTTAGCATGCCAATTTAATTTAAACCAGCTTTGTGTTCAGAATATAACGATAAATTGAATAAAAAATTGCAATTTCATCGTGTACCGAGTGAAGCTTTTTCTTTTGTGTTGCATACCAAATGCTACAAAATTCTGACAAATTGACTGTTCCGTGTGCAACTATTATTTAACTACTATTATCTCGTCGCATTTGATTATAAACATCGGCAGAAAATGAGGTCGTAATAAAAACAGAATTTCCACGTATCCCTCCCCCAGCGCTTGAAAATTTGCATTTGAAGTACCCAAATAGGGGGCGGCGAAATTTTCCTCCGCCAGGGCAACTGACAACCACCCTACGCCACTGGATCTACCAATTACACACTTCTTAAAATTTTAAATGAAATAGCATAGTTCAGTGTGCAATTATGTAGATTTTTTTAATTTTGTTAAGGTACACCGAGTGAAGCCTTACATTTGAGTTGCATACAAAATGCTGAAAAATTAAAAAAAATGCTGAGTAATTAACTGTTTCATGTGAATTATGTGTAACTATTATTTGGGGGACGCAGAAATCGGACAGCACGCAATCTAAAGCTAAAACCTTTCTTGTGCTTTGAACTCAGTATATTTTTTTCCTTATGGTTACCTGTGTGGAGCTTATGTTAAAAAAATAAACATGATTTTTATTGGAAGAAAACTCATCACATGTGAGTATAAAAATCGGCATGAAATGATGTGGTAATAAAAAAATCGAATTTCAATGTACCCCCCCTCCCCCCGCCCACTTCAAAATCTGCAGTTGAAATACCCAAATAAGGGAGCGGCGAAACGCCACTGGGTAGATCGCACAGGGTTTCATCAGTAAACGGTAGATCTTGGGTCTAATCAACTTGGCAATCCCTGTTAAATAAATATGTATCTGTCTCTTTTTAGTGCCGCTGTTTTCGTTTCATCGTGTTTCAAATGGCAACGGTGTTAAAGAAGTTTTCATTTTAAAAAATTGTGTAAAAATAAAATAAAAACCGCCTCAACACTTTTTCATGGATAAAAATGCTCACACACCGAAGCTAATTTCATATCTAAAGTGACACATACGCAATGTTACGAAATCCTTTATGTAACAAGTCGTGTTGTTATTCCAGGTAGCTTTAAAATGGAGACAGTTCCAATCAATTCAGAACCAGGACCCAGAGAAGAAGATGGAGAGGTAATTCCTTTTCCCGAAATATACATTGACCTGCCGGATGTTAAAAAGGAATGCCTAGAGTACTCTGAAAGTATTTCCCAGACTACAGGTAAAATCGATTTCTATTAGTTTGAATTTATTTTAATTTTATATTTTCATTGTATATACTTACATACTTATCGAGCTTTATCCACCATCTTTTTCAGACAAAATAATGGACATGAAGGCGCAACCTGGAGAAAAACTTTTTCCGTGTTCCAATTGCGACAAAACATTTTCTCAAAAGGGAACTTTGAAACTTCACATGCTTTCCCACACTCAAAAAAAATTGTCATGTTCCGAATGTAACTTTTCAAATTCTCAAAAGGGATCCTTAAAACGTCACATGCTTACCCATACTGGAGAAAAACCTTTTCCATGTTCTGACTGTAACTTTTCATTTTCTCGAAAGGCAACATTGAAACGTCACATGTTGACCCATACCCATACTGAAGAAAAACCATTTTCATGTTCCAACTGCAGCTATTCATGTTCTCAAAAGGGAACTTTAAAACTTCACATGTTGACCCATACCCATACTGGAGAAAAACCATTTTCATGTTCCATCTGCAGTTATTCATTTTTCCAAATGACATATTTAAAACGTCACATGCTTACCCATACCGGGGAAAAACCTTTTTCATGTTCCAACTGTAGTTGTTCATTTTCCCAAAAGGGATCTTTAAAACGACACATGATTACCCATACCGGGGAAAAACCTTATCTTTGTTGCTCCTGCAGCTATTCATGTTCTCAAAAAGGATCTTTAAAACAACACATGATTACCCATACCGGGGAAAAACCTTATGTTTGTTGCTCCTGCAGCTATTCATGTTCTCGGAAGGGTAATTTAAAACGACACATGTTTTCCCATTCCGGGGCAAAACCTTATGCCTGTTCCTACTGCAACTATGCATCTTCTCGAAAGGGATCTTTAAGAACTCACATATTTACCCATACCAGAGAAAAACCTTTTTCATGTTCGGAATGTAGCTGTACATTTTCTCAAAAGGTATCTTTAAAAATTCACATGGTTACCCATACCGGGGCAAAACCTTATGCTTGTTCCTCCTGCAGCTATTCATGTTATCGAAAGGAATCTTTAAAATGTCACTTGGTTTCCCATACCGGGGCAAAACCTTACGCCTGTTCCTACTGCAGCCATACATATTCTCGAAAAGAATCTTTAAAGAGTCACATGGTTATCCATACCGGGGCAAAAACTTATGCCTGTTCTTACTGCAGCTATACATGTTTTCTAAAAGGATCTTTAAAAAGTCACATATTTACCCATACTAGAGTAAAACCCTTTTCATGTTCCTCCTGCAGCTATTCATGTTCTCGAAAAGAAAGTTTAAAACGTCACACGCTTTTTGCCTGTTCCTACTGCAGCTATACGTGTTCTCTAAAGGGATCTTTAAGAAGTCATATGGTTACCCATACCGGAGAAAAACCTTTTGCCTGTTCCTACTGCAGCTATACGTGTTCTCTAAAGGGATCTTTAAGAAGTCATATGGTTACCCATACCGGGGAAAAACCTTATGCTTGTTCTTACTGCAGCTATTCATGTTCTCAAAAGGGATCTTTAAAACGTCACACGCTTACCCATACCAGGGCAAACCCTATGCCTGTTCCTACTGCAGCTATTCATGTTCTCAAAAGGGATCTTTAAAAATTCACATGTTAACCCATAATAGAGAAAAACCTTTTTCATGTTCCAAATGCAGCTATTCATGTTATCTAAAGCGATCTTTAAAAAGTCACATATTTACCCATACTAGAGAAAAACCTTTTCTCGTGTTCCTACTGCAGATATTCATGTTCTCTAAAGGGAAATTTAAAACATCACAAGCGTACCCATTGTTAAACAGTTACTCCCCGGGGGCTACTAAACGGGGGGAACAAGTGTTAAGCAGACCCCCCGGGGATCATATGCCTGGGCTGAGACGCTCATCTTAGGGGGGGGAACGGCCGCACTCATCGACTATCTACTCCAATGAAACAGGGCTTAGTTACAATTCACTTTATTCTTAATTTGCATGAAAATAACAATAACAGGTCAGGAAGTATGCGGTTTCAGGCCTAACCAGGGAAGAGAGTGGCAAGCTAGTAAAAGGACTACTGATTCTGGGCTCGAAAGGACTATACATAATTAAAGAACCTCACATGACGATGGGCGGCAGCAGGCAGCTTTCTTGCGTGGAGGGCGGATCTGGAGAGGTACGCTCACAGACCGGGCAGCGGTAAAGTGGGCAGTGGGCAGCAGTGGGCTGCTTCCCAGCATGAAAGGCGGATCTGGAGCGGCATGCTCACAGACCGGGCAGCGGTAAAATGGCAGTGGGCGGCAGTGGGCTGCAGTGGGCAGCGGGCGGATCTGGAGCGGCATGTTCACAGACCGGGCAGCGGTTCGTACTGGGGGAACCGGGAGTATCACAATGTACTCGGGGCGTAAGCCGGGACTTGACTACTGGCGCGAAGGGAGTGCGCGGCGGGCCGCCGTTGTGTTCCTAAGAACCTCTCTGGACCGCGTTCCAAGCGTGACTGTCTGCTTCGTTTCACTTCTCGGTCCCTTGCTTCTGTCGGGAGGGTAGGGGGAAGGAATACTTCGTGACCATATATGGTAATCTGTCGTAAAACGTCTTGTTATTGGTCCATTCAACATCGCCTGATCGTGATCACACAAGGCATGCGTGATCGGAATCACACAAAGCATGCGTGCACTATATACGCGGCCAAACTATTGTAGTCCGTTCATGTGCCTTTGAATTATATAAATTATAATAATGAATTAAATATAATAAAAACCATAGCAAAGAACAATGGATACAAAAGCGCAACTATTGATAACTTATTAAAGAAAAAGGACAAAAAACTTACATTAACAATTATTTCACAAGGTCTTAAAAATGAAAAAGATATCACTAAACAATGGGTTAAAATCCCTTATATTAGCGAAATATCAACAAAAATATCCAGATTAACTAATAATGATAAATGCAAAACAGCTTTTTATAATGTGAATTCTCTAGGGAGAATTTTAATCAATAATAAAGATAAGAGAGAAAAACTTGAAAACTCAGGCATTTACCAAGTAAACTGCGCTGACTACCCATCGTATTACGTTGGTCAAACAGGGAGATCATTCAAAACCCGAATTAAAGAACACTTTACAAACTGGGTGAATGACAAAGGAGAATTGTCGAATGTAGCATCACATTTATTAGAAAATAAACACTCGTTTGATAAAGACAGAGATGTTAAAGTTCTTCATACTTGCAATAAAGGTCATAAACTAGATAGACTAGAATCTTTAGAAATTACTCGCTTAACTAAAAAAATAGACCCTAACTTTGTAATGAATAAACAATTAGAATCATTTGCTAAGTCTCCGCTTTTGTATCCATTGTAATTTTCATAATAATTTCGAAATTTAAAATATGTATTTAGTTTAAACCATTCCTAATCTAATGTAAACATGCATCCCTTCAAAAAGTAACTTTGTAATTAATAAGCTATTAGAATCATTTACTGAAACACCAGGTTTTTATCCGGTATAATTTTCATAATAATTTTGAAATTAAAATATGTATTTAGGTTTGACCCTTCCCACTACAATGTAAACATGCATCCCTTCAAAAAGCAATTAAAAAATCCCATTGTCATAGATATGTATAATAACGATTTGACAATAAAATTAGTCCATTAATAATTCAAATTACTTGTAAGGTTTTTCCCTAATCAATAGATATTGAAGTGAGCTACAAACCCAAAGTAATTAGCCCACTGGAATTACCAAAATACTTAGAAATTCGACAGTCTAAAACGACTCAGTAACAAAAATAATTCATTAAAAACCTTGTAGACTACCCCTCTCCCCCTCCCCCATATGTTATGTATATAAACCGTAGGCTAAGAATTATTTGTACCAGTCTGAAGATGGCTCTGACGAGCTGAAACCGGTTACGGTCAAATAAAATTAAGTGGAATAAAGTTTTTTATTTGTTTTATTATAACCAAATTTAATTATGTTTATACCAATCAAATGATTGATCAGAAATTGAAAAAAAAATTTTTTTTTAATGATTTACGTTTTTTAAAACAAAATATAATTGATTCTCATTATTTTGAGGTACACCAATGTGTGTTATTTTATATAAATAATAATACTAATTGAAAACAAGTGTTTTATTTATTATAAATTTATTTTTTTACCGTATTTAAAACTTAAAATATTTTAAAATACTGATATAATTACTTTATTGGAGCATAAACTGCATCTACAAACTGTAAGTTTTTTAACATGTAGTTATTATAGGTATCAAAGGTAATAATTTGTTATTGGAGCATTCACTGCCTCGACAATGTGATGTGGAAAGTTAACGTTAGTTAAATTATTTGCAATAAGTTTTCTAAAAACTAACATTTATAACAAATATATTATACAGTAAGCATTATAGTATGCTATGGTAAATTATCTTACATTCATTGCATTAAATTGCGGAGCCATGCATTATGCATTCTGTAAAGATGTAGTTTGACACTAAACGTTAAAATAATTTTTTATTTAACATAAACAAAACTCTGTGTCATAATCTTGTGTAAATAAACGCTAATGTGGTTATACAAGAATTATACTGTAATACATATATGATTTATGCAGATGTGTACAATTCCGCCCACAAGCGGTTGTCGCCACTTCAATGAGGGGAAATGTATTCATCCGGAAATGCATCAATATTTAAAAAATATTATATTATTTTATGCTTACTGAAGCACCATTATTTGGTATACTGTAAGGTCTGTTTGCATATAGTAAATAATCAAAAAATTTAACAAAATATGAAAACAGATGTGCTTCTGTATACATACGCTATTTATTATACTTGTTGCATCAAGTGATGTCATAATCAATCTTGCAATATTGAGCAAATGTTAACATTTATATTATAATGTGCAGATAACAATTGTTTTTTTTATTTTCATATACCTATATAAATCTATTGGCAAAAAAATAAAATTATTTTTAACTGTTTACGGAATCTTGCTAATTGGTTACTCAACGTACTATGGGGTTTTTGTTGTTATTTAGCATCCATAGTAGCTAAATTATTGTTTTATAAAATTATTAATGACTAATAGAATCTATTTGAATCCGTAAACACTTGAAAACAATAATAACATAATATGAAATTTTTTGAAAGGTTCAAAGGTTCAAACAGGTTTTAGCAAGGTTTGTATTTGAATGTTAATACATGCTATATTGAGTTGGTACAATATAGGATGTACTAAGATTGCATGCCATGATAGTTAAAACTATTTTTAGCTTAATATATATAAGCGTTGTGAAAAGCAATTATAGCTAGGTACTTAGGTTTCATAGATTAGTATAAAACATTTTAAATTTTGCTTATAACTAGTTACATGCTGTTGCATGGTTTTGAAGGATGAAAGAGTTTCATCGTGGAAAGGATATGTTTATAATGAAAACATAATAATTTATATGTCTGAAAATATCAAAAGTCATTTCCATAATAAATCTGTGATTTTTGGTATTAACATCATGACAGTTAATTTTAAAATGAAATGTAATTCAACTGTTTTAGGTATGGTCAAGCTATTAAGAGTTTTGAGCTCTAATGTAAGTTCTAATAATGAAAGCAAAATGTCTTTTATGCGTGATAAATCTTTCCAAACCTTTTGGTAAAATGCGCTTGACGACCTGACCTCGTGGTCGTTACTTTTGTATTCGGTAAGTCTGGAACAGATGTATAATTTGGAACATTTTCTTCTGTGCATGGGACAGATGCATAATAAGTAACATTTTCTTATGTTAACGTCCGATGTAAGAATCGGGTTCTTCTCGTGGAGTACTTGTAAAGAAGTCACAGGGTAACTTTAAGATTCTTCCATAGGTAAGTTCAGCTGGAGAACATTTTGTTGGTGATCTTGAAGTATCCGGAGGTATTAAATTTGACATAGAATGAGGGCGGAGTCATATTTTGCCTAAATATAATCGTCAGGTTGACTCTGCGCTTTCCCTTCATTTCCTTGTAGTCAATAGTAGGACAGTTATTCTCTTCAGATTGAGATAGAGTGTCAGCTACTGTATTCTGGGATATGTATGGTAGTGCTTTGATATATAAATTATTGGAGATGTTGAAGTTGAGAAGATGGCGGTAAAATCGATTTGTCTCTTTAAAAAATTAGAGATAGTAGCTATTCAGTAGATATTCATAGATATTCATGAGTCCTTTAGTATTCCTGCTCCCAGTTGCCTGTTGCCCGTTTGCTGGATCTCGTCCAGTTGCATGTTACCCGTTTGCTGGTGCTATCCGTTGCCAGTTTCCTGTTTGCTGACTCTGATGGTCAGTTTCCTGTTGTCTGTGCTTGTTTAATGGCCAGTTTCCTGTTTGCTGACTCTAATGGTCAGTTTCCTGTTGCCTGTGCCTGTTAAATGGCCAGTTTCCTGTTTGCTGACTCTAATGGTCAGTTTCCTGTTTGCTGTGCCTGTTAAATGGCCAGTTTCCTGTTTGCTGACTCTAATGGTCAGTTTCCTGTTTGCTGTGCCTGTTAAATTGCTACAAGTGTTTGTTTTACTTGTGCGTAAGTAAGGAAAGTTACGATGGACTGCTACTCTTAGCGAAATCACACTTATTGTGTGGCGTTTCCGTTGTTTTTCGAATTATCTCTGTGAAATGTGCATGGTTGATAGCACTTATATGCCTTCTCTTCATATCTTGCGTGCGCACTACAATATCCATTGGACGATTTATGAGAAGATCTTCCTCGGGACCCTGTCCTGGGTCTCCATGGATTGCTTGATGTTGAGGGTGACTGATGGTTGTTATAGCGTCTTGGACTTTGATGTCTTCGCCCGCGGAAATTTGTTTGATGAATGTTGTTATTCATTTTTAATTGCTTTATTTCTTCATCTGATTCTGTAATTAAATAAGGATTGTGTTTTCATCGCTGTCATCTGATTCTGTAATTGAAGAAGGATTGTGTTTTCGCATTCTATCCTTGAAGGTCCCGGTTGGTTTTTGTTGTCAACTGCAGTACACTCTGTTGTCTGGTACACATCGATAATTTTGTCAGCCGCTGATGCCAACTGCTCGAGAGTGTTATCCGGGAGAGCTGATAAAATTGCCTGTACATGTTGAGGTAGCCTCTGTAGCCAGAGCGTTTTTACTATGTTGCTTTCTGCAAGGGCTGGACCGGCAAGTTCCAGCATGTGGCGTAATAAACCCGTCGGCTTTCTATCCTCAAGTTGTATACCCGTAAGGAGTCGTGTTAATTTTTTCTCTTCAGAATCTTGTAGACGCTCGATGAGTGCTGATTTTATCCGTTGATATTTTTCATTGGCTGGGGGTTTGATTACAATGTCGCTGACACACTGAAGCGCTTCGGAATCCAATGCCGCTATGATTATATTATATTTGGTGCAATCATCTTTTATCCGAGAATTTGCAAATTGTGCCTCACTTTGGGCAAACCAAAGTGCGATGTGTCTTTTCCACACGGGTGGTAATCTCACCGATACGTGCTGAACATCAGTGTTTGGCTGTTCCATTGTTTTGGGTTTATTAATTTCAGTTTTTCCGGGAGGTTTACTTGTGCTTGGATTGCTTGTTCCGCTGTGTGGTGTATTGTCTTCTTCAACCGATATGATGTTTTCGTCGGAGATCATTTCAGCATTTTTTGAGATTTAATACGCAAGACAAATTGTATTTAAAAAACATCGGAAAAAATAAAAATATTTAAAACCTTATCTCAGTGGAAAAACATTTAAATCAAATAAGAATTGTAATCTCTGGAAATAACAATGTATGAAAAGTATTTTTGCAACAAAATTCGCCATATATTGATTATGTTTAAAGTGTGTCACATTTAAAACTTTAAAAATCGCTTATTTAATTGTTAAAATTTGTCTCGCAGACATAATATGTGGTTAAAATTTGAAATGTGACAATTCATCTGTTGAAAATTTGCAAATTAAATTTTAATTTCACAGCAATGTATCAATAAAATTATTGAAAGTACGGATTATCAGAAAAGACAGCAACTCATATTGTAATGATCAATAGTGATCTTCATCTGCTAGCAATGTTTTATTGCTACAACAAAATAAGAACACGCGCACACAAATAAGTAACTTGTAACATAATTATTTGCACTTTTTGAAAAAATTTACGTGGATTATCCAGGGAACGATGGTGAGCACCAAACTCCTGCCGCCTGCGTTCTCTGCGATCGTACAGCGAGCCGTGTCAGCTTCAGGCTTCACGCTGCACTCTGATGTCGGCAGCTGGTTCCAGAATCCATTCTCACTTAAATAGATTGTTACAAAGTCATTAGAATTGGTGTTATAATGATCATTTTAGTACAGATTAGTTGGATGGTATATGAAATAATATTTATTCTTAAAATTAACTGGGACATTTAAACTACTGATGCTAAATTATGGAAAAAAGTATACTATAATTGGAAAAACTTACGGAAACTTGCCCAGGACGTTGACTTGTGAACTCCGGTCGGATTACCTCGTACAGTACAGTTTAATAATTTACGTATTCGTTCGGAAAGTCACCAATATGGTGATATTAGATCCACGCGGTATGATGCATCCGGCGCGTGGGTCTTTACCATGGGGATTTGTACGGGAATAATACTCGCGATTTTTACACTCCGTTTATTAAAATGGTAAATACAATTATCAGAAGGTTTTTAGATTAGTTTAGTTTGCAATTTATGTTCGTAATATTAATGCGACAAAGAATTTATGATAAAATGACGAACTGATCCGATCGAGATTCACAAGCCAAGTAAGGTCTAGAAGTTTCGATCGCTGATGACAGGCGGTTGGTTTGTAAACTCGCCGCGCGTGGCGCTAATGTCGCATATTGCCAGAGTAAATAATTTAAACAATTTAACAAATGTCGCATTATTACTATGAACACCACATACCGAAGGAATTTGTTTTGTACCTTTTCCAATAATTGAGAATGGATTTTGTAAAATGGTGACCAAATGGTGGAATTGTACTCTAATTTGCTTCGTACTAACGAGCAATACAGATTTTTTAATGTTGATACATTTTTAAAATTTGCACCCATTCTCAAAATAAAACCAAGAATTCTCATTGAATCACTTGTTATTTCATCGATGTGAACATTGAACTGTAGACTCTCATGGAATATGATACCAAGATCACGAATCTGTGATACACGAAGAAGATTAACACCATTCATATCATAGGAAAACTTAAGAGGATTTTTACCTTTGTAAAAACTAATAATCTGACATTTACCAATGTTTAGTTGTAAATCATTGACAGAACACCACGTAAATAGTTTGTTCAGGTTCAACTGCAGAATGGCGCGATCATCATCGTTTTTGATTGTTCTATATATCTTCAGATCATCAGCAAATAACAGAACTTTAACATTACTAAAAATATTAACTATATCATTAATGAATAAGCAAAATAATATCGGGCCTAAGTGAGATCCCTGTGGTACTCCGCTCGAGGCTGCAAATGTATAAGAAGTAAACGAATCAACCTTAACCGCTAAGTACCTACCCAATAGATAACTCTTAAACCATTCCAAAATATTCCCTCTAAATCCCAACAATTTCAGTTTTCTTAATAAGATTTTGTGGTTTACTTTATCAAATGCCTTACTGAAGTCAGTATATATGGAATCAGTTTGATGTGATGCAATCAAGGCATTAACAATATCATTCGTATACAATATTAAATTGGAAAGGGTTGATCTTCCTTTAATAAATCCATGTTGAAGCGGTGAGATGGTGGGATTAATTCGGGATATCAACTTGTCTAGTACTAGACTTTCAAAAAGTTTGGGTAATGTAGACATGGTGCATATTGGCCTGTAGTTTTTTACGTCCCTCTTATTACCTTTTTTGAAAATGGGCGTCAAAAGACTAAACTTCCAAAGATCCGGGAACACACCTGATGAGAGTGACTTTGTAAATAACTTATGTATAGGATATGACAATGTATGCATACAATTAACTAAGAACATGGGTGGAACTTTGTCAGGTCCTGCAGATTTACGGGAATCAAGACTCTTTAACTTGGATATAATATCACTAATAGTTACAGTACAGTCAGATATATCAAGAGTCTCAACCAAATCAGAGCATGTGATATTGCTATCTACATTTGCATTAACATATACACCGCTAAAAAAATCCGCAAACAGATTGACAGTTTCCTGGAGATTTTGAGATACTTTAGAATCGAATGACATACAAGTAGGTATATAAGTACCGTGATCTTTTTGAGATTTGACATATTTCCAAAAGAAATTTGAGTCGTTCATGATAGAGCCTTCGACATCACTTATGTATTTTTTGTAACATTCAGCAGAAAGCTTTTTGCAGTCTTCCCTCATTTTTTTAAATGCAATATAGTCGATAGCCCGGCTATACGTTCTGCGTAAGTTCTATTTTTTTTATCAGTAAATGCCAGTTGCATCATAAAACAAAAATATCTATAGAACTTGAATAGAATTCGAACCGAACTTTTACAGAAATTACTCGAAGTTAAACGGGATATTGGGATTTTGAACATTTTTCTTTCACCTCTTTGGTCTTCCAAAAACTCTTTTTCTTTAAGGAAAACTTTAATTTATTGTTTATAAATTACATTTATTGTCTTTATGTTTACAATAAGAAATATCAAACAGGAGGGAGCTTGTGATTTTAAATGGAGAGACTCTTCTTTCCAAAGAAACTGTATTTCTTCTACCTTTTTCTGACTTCAACAAGTTTATATACTTATGTTGACATGCCTTAATAATTTTTGTAATTCTTTTTTTTGAAATGGTGGGCAAAGAAGCTTTTTCTCATATAAATTTCAAAATAATTTTAGTTACTTACACCGCAATATCACGAAACGGAGCGTCCTTGGTCGACTAAGGAAAGGCTAATATGGCGCTGCTCAAGCGAGGGCTGATTGACTGTTTGACTGTGGGCGGATATGCTTTAGTGCCATATTACTACAAAAATATTAAATGGTCGTTATATATACCTAGTACCTTGACCGGTCAGTGGTTGAGTGGGCATAGCGCTTGGGTCCCACCCGGGCGTCGCATGTTCGATTCCTCGGCTGGCTAAGTCCTCCATCACAACACAAGCAACAATTTCGGCTTTCCGTGGTGGTAGTAGGAGATTTTCAAACATTGTTAACTAAAAAGGACCCCCAAGTTGTAGCAAACCTGTTTCCGGTGTCTAGCTCAGTCGTTCCGGTGCAGAGCAGGCTCTCTTCACCCAGGGGCGGGTGGGCAGCAAGAAATGGTTAATTGGGGAAACTCCACACATGATTCGTCTCAAAACAAAGAATGCTTCGGGGTAACAAAAGCAGTGTATTGTATTCTAAAGTTGGTTACATCGTACATGGATTATATCAGGGTAAATTGGCTACCTGAATCCTAGCTACTTCTCTCTCCAAGTCTGGGTTTAACGCGCAGGTGCAAGGAAATTTACATGGACACGATTAAATGGGAAAAGGTAGCAACTCACGGTGTTTGTCGGGCGACATGTCGTCACGTGCTCCATAAGCGAGGAAAAGAACAATACCACGTCTCATAGAGAGCCACGAGCGTGTGGTGTACGTTATCTGGACATCCACCGGCGTAGAAAACCACTCCGGAACGGGGGAACAACTATAATTCTCCCCGTCCACAGATTAGGAATACGTAAATTCACATGTTTGGTTTAACGGCCAACGGCGCGAGCGAGAGCACGGGTCAGCTTACCTCGGCGGCTCGTTTGTTTCTGGCGCGGGGTTTCTGCGGACCGAGGGGGGAGCAAAATGGAGAGCGGGGAGAAAGGGTGCCCGCCGTTGGGTCAGACCACTGGGCAGCTCCAATCAGTGCAAACTTCCAGTGTTGCCGACTCACGAAGCACTTCTTCCTGAAAATTACCACGTACCTACTTGTGTTACATAACACTTCCCCCCGCGCTCGGAAAAAAAGCGACGTGGCAATGGAGCAATAGGGCAACAATCCTCTATGCCTCCACCGGGGGTTTGACAGAATTGACAAAGGGACCTCATGACTTTAGAGACTTCGGTTGACTAGAGAAAATGCCTAGCTAAAACATAAAACAGAAAAGCTTATGCCATAGGCTAGGTACAATGTTTGCAAGGGTAGGAAGGAAAGGTACATGAAACATAAGGACCGAACAGTTTGAAAACAAAATGGTGTGAAACAACATACAAAGTTATGTAATTGGGAAAACAATCAAAAAGTTATGCAATTGGGAAAACAATCAACAAAGTTATGCAATTGAAACATGTGAATTCAAACTTTTGTGAGAAAGAACAACAATGCTTATGAGTATGACTCTAAAGGTTTTATTGGTCTGGGAGCTAAGTTTGCGGTGCGTAGATTTGTTTGGATTCCGAAGAGTTTCGAAGAATTGCGAAGAAGACGTGGCTTCACAGACTCTAAAAGGATTACAATATCACTGTAATCTGACCCATTTGAGACAACACTCAGGAGTACACTAGGTTTTAGAAAAAAAAACACTTCGTTTCATCGTAGACGTCGAAGGTTGCGGAGTGGAGACTGTGGTTGCAGTGCCGTGGCTATGGTTACAGAGGTCGTTGAAGAGAAGAATCCAGGATCTGCAGACATGCCAGTACAAATCCTAATGTGCCATTATTCCCATTATCCCATTATTATGGTAAGCACGGATCGTATATACCTAATGGTTATCGAAGCATAGTGTAGCTCAGAATAACTTGTAGAGATACGCATTCAGCGGATACTGGGGAGTCAAGGTAATAATGGTTTACACAAGACATGGTATACGTCACTGCATGACAGAGCAAGAGACGGTATAACTGGCTTTGGCAGCAAGAGCAAGAACAAACCTAGGGGCTAGCGTGCCCAAAAGGTAGTTCAGAGTGTCATTATGTATAGTGGGACAACTCGGCTTGCAGCGGCACAACAAGACAACATACATATGTGTGGTATGGTTTGTGCTTTCAGGAACAAATGTGTAGAACATCACAGCGAAGGGACCTTGTAACCACAGCGAGGACCGCCAGGAAGTGGAGCTCAGCTTGGCTGCCGATGGGGACATCCTTCTGGGCTTCTTTTTAAATCCGGGAGAAATTATTATTAAAAGCCAAGATTCTTGAGATTTACCTGCCTAGAGACCAATGAAGAAAAGGTTTGGAGAGAAACAAAATGTGTCCAGAGAATGAAACAAACGAAGTTTAACAACCACAGACCCAGAGAGAGAACGAGAGATTCCTAACTAAAAGTTTTTTTTTTTAAAACATAAACATTTTCCTCTATTAGGATAACCTGGCGTTTGCCGAGTGACAAAATGCCTTGGTTGAAAAAACAACCGGCCTCCCATGGCCTATGTTAACATAAAGGTGGTAACATTTTCGTAGAATTTCAAAGAACAAGACAAAGAAGTCGTGAACGAGTCACGGCAAAAGCAGAGAAACCAATTCATGAATAAAGGTTGTCCGAGAGACAGACGATACGCCAAGTGCATACCATACATATCCAACATTCATGAATGTGTTTCATTAAAACTAAAATGAAAATGGTGAGACCTACGTAGAGAGTGAGGGAGAAAGCCTGCTGATAACCGGTCAATTTACCGATTCGCACTCCCAGTGAGGGCGAATTATGGTCAACAACAGATTTTCCACTTCATACCATATACCTGAGAACATGATGGTGAGGGGAAAGGAAAGGAAAAGGAAAGGAGTTGAGTGACGAAACTTGCTAGAGACTGGACTAATTTCCACTTCAAACTCCATGTGAGAATGAAACATGATCAACCAGCAGATTTCCTGACTCTTTACATTTACCAAAGTGGGTTCTTTTAAAAACAATGAGATGAGAATTTGAATACACATTATACCAAAAGGCTAATCTTTCGCGTGTATTTGACAAAAGATTAGGGGTCATTTTAAAACTTCTACATGATTGTGAGAAAAGACAGACCCTTGCTCCTATTTCACAAACCCGGGGGTTTTCTTGTTCGTTCCCCAGACAACGAGTAATGTAAAAAGGCAAAAATTGCATCATAAAAGATGACACACGATATTGTATCGTTCGCACGAATCATGGTAAGTATTTTCACGTCTTCACGTATGGCGTACAGAGTATACAAGTACACACAGGATACAACTCAATTATAGACAGAAGTCAAAGAGTGTTATACAATGCATCTTAAAGAAGATAGCAAGGCCGATATTATGTCGTTCGCACGAATCACGGTAAGTATTATTGTTACGTCTCCACGTCTCGTGTACAAGGTTGTACACAATTATACACACAAGCGGTACTCATGACAAATTAATGACACACGACCAAAATACAAAAGCGGTACTCATGACAAATGAATGACACACGACCAAAATAATAACATTTAGTTATAAGCAAAAGTAATTATAACGAACTTCTCGTGTCATGGCGGGTATTCTGAGGATCCCTCCTATAATGGTAGATGTTTTAAGGATCTCTCCTATTATGTAACAAGATTACGTTTAAATGCAACACAATAAACGTTACCAGTAGTATTTTAATACCATTAGTGAAGATTTGTTAGATTAACTAACTCCGTAGCCCAAAAGGCGTACGATAGAACAACAGAGAAGATAGACAATTTGATGTTACTTCACATGTTACAAAGTGCGAGGGTGATGGCAGAGTATATTTCTACTTACACCAAGTATTAAAACAAAGACAGACCTATAATGGTTTTACATACTGTCTATTGTAGCAACCTTTAGTGAGGAAAACAAAAGGACCGGTTGTGGTTTTACATACCTTTTGTATAGCTACAAACGTACCGCATGATGTACAATTTTTTAAGTTGTAAACACTTGGTTAAATGAACACATAAAAGTTAAATGTGAATTCGAGAATCAGGATAACCATGAGGTTTTATTAACCTGTCCCGTGGGGTTGAAACGTGCCATACAAGACATACGTAACGTAAAAGCAAAAAAAACAAAAAAGTGACTTTGTTATAACAACCAAAGACCGGATGATTCGGTTTTACGTACTTTAGTTGAAACGAGCCAAATTGATTTATATACAGGATTATGAAGACCAATCATTGGTTTTATAAATACGAATTCCAAAATGGACGTGTCGATATCCAATTTGGGTACATAAGCATGAATTTGGGTAGGACGCCATCAATTTTTAATTTAAGAAGAAAAAATTGAAAAAACTTATATACACGAGAGGCGACTATGTAAGTAACCACTATTTGATTTTTATACTAGAGATACCTCGGAAGGTTTTACAACTCACGATGAACCAAAAGGAAAAAAAACGTTGTAAAGATAGTTAACTGGTTCTAAGTCGGAATTTAACACTTTGGAATTTACAAAATCCGACTTCTAGAACGACACGCCGATGGGCAATTGTCAACTACTTCACATGAACAAAATAAAACAGGTGAGAAAGTTCCTTTCCACACGACAAAAATGCAACAAAAAATAGAAGAAAAATTACAAAATTACATGACAAGGCAGGATATGACATGGCAAGAACATTGCATAGTGTAAGGGTTGAGAAGCAACAAATGGGCTCGCGACTTCCCAAACATTGAAACTCGAAAAGGTGTCTCCGTTCCAAAGTGATCAGTTTTAGAACAGGTGAAAAAAAAATAAAGAAAAAAACAAATTGCCGTGAGGGAAAGAAAACCAGTGCAAAAGCAACATTTGAAAGTACCTTCAATGAGAGTATGCAATAATTTACAAAATAATTTACAACTTGTTTCATTAACGAAACGATGGACATGTAATTGACACTTTACACGCCAACAATAGTAAGACTTTATAAGCTTACAAAAAAAATTGTGGAGACACACAGTGTTGTTTTGTGCTCAACCCCATCTTTGCATTTTGCTTTTTGGATGCGGTGCAAAGGGGTTAATTCCGGAGAAATAATTTTTATAAAATTTTGGAATGTTCTTGATTTTGGCCGTTTCTTCAATTCGATCAATGAAGTCTAGTACATTAGAAACGCCGTTGTACTTGATTTTCCAGGAGGAGAGGTCGTAGGTTTTCTCTTGTGCAGTGATGGATGCAGTATCTTGTTTCACTTTGACAATTGTTCCAGGTTCTTTACTAGGGACAAGAACTTCCAAAACTTGGGTAGTAACACGTAGGTTGTTTTCATCCGATGAAGCGAGGTTTATTCTTCTGATAAACTTTTTGTTGAATAACAATGCATAAGCCTTCATTGCAGCTTTTGATTTGTTTATTGGTAAAAGTCCTCTGTTTTTCAAAGCAGACTGTAATTGAGACTTTGATAAACTGTGCACATTGGGAATGACACCCAGGTCCGATGACGCATATGCTTGGTTGTCTTCCATTGTGATGAACTATGGAAGAAAAAAAAAAATCTGAAATTTTCTAAGTGTAAAATTTTTGGAAAATTTGCGCAGGGGTTCCCCTAGAAAACGTAAAATAAATTTTTTTGTAGACACTTTTATTCACTTGGGAACACTTGTACCGAAAAGAGAGAAAAAAAACTCGAAATTGCACTTTCCGGAAGAAACACAACACACTCTTTAATGAAAACAACCTATTTAAACTTGGAATTATTAGATTGTTCATCTAAAAAGTCATATTATTAATTTTTGTGTAATTTGATTATTCACTCTTATTGTTTAATTAAAAAACACTTTTGAAAAAAAGGTCACTGGAATGTTTTTTAACGGCTGCCACTTAATTCACTTCTCAATAATGGAAAACACTGTACCTGTATAAACACATTGGGAAAGGAAATGTCATTAATTATTCACGAGATGAAATTACAAAAGCTGCAACATGACAACACTTCCAACAAAACATTCGGAGCAAAGTTGAAAGGAAAAACATCTGTATTTCATTTGTTCGTTCTGAAATAAACGTGAGGATAAAATATCATTTCGAATGTGATTTAATCAACTAGGCCTTCTGTCTGTTATTTAGGTACAAACATCTATCATTAGACGGCACCAATGTCACGCGCCTTGTCGGTGTTGTAAGTAGGTATTGCCGGCCATTTACATGTTCTGTCCGTTCGCGCGCGCAAACATTCCAGCGCCTGAATGACGGTTGGGATTTCGCGCGGAAACAGCAGCTTCCAGAAGGATCCAAAATGGCTGCACACATTTATGCGTGGTTAAACCAACGGCTTTTTTTTAACATGCTTATTTGTCTCCCGATCTCGTAGAAAATTACTGATTTACAGCGGTTTTCACGAAATTCGGCAGGGCAATAAGGAACATACAATAGTAAAGGTTTTTGAACAATTAGTTTCGCCTGAAACAGCTCACCTGTGGAACTTCAAAGGTGCCAAACATGAAAAAAAATCAACCAGTTGCGACGCCAGTGTTAACTAAAAAGGACCCCCAAGTTGTAGCAAACCTGTTTCCGGTGTCTAGCTCAGTCGTTCCGGTGCAGAGCAGGCTCTCTTCACCCAGGGGCGGGTGGGCAGCAAGAAATGGTAAATTGGGGAAACTCCACACATGATTCGTCTCAAAACAAAGAATGCTTTGGGGTAACAAAAGCAGTGTATTGTATTCTAAAGTTGGTTACATCGTACATGGATTATATTAGGGTAAATTGGCTACCTGAATCCTAGCTACTTCTCTCTCCAAGTCTGGGTTTAACGCGCAGGTGCAAGGAAATTTACATGGACACGATTAAATGGGAAAAGGTAGCAACTCACGGTGTTTGTCGGGCGGCATGTCGTCACGTGCTCCATAAGCGAGGAAAAGAACAATACCACGTCTCATAGAGAGCCACGAGCGTGTGGTGTACGTTATCTGGACATCCACCGGCGTAGAAAACCACTCCGGAACGGGGGACCAACTATAATTCTCCCGTCCACAGATTAGGAATACGTAAATTCACATGTTTGGTTTAACGGCCAACGGCGCGAGCGAGAGCACGGGTCAGCTTACCTCGGCGGCTCGTTTGTTTCTGGCGCGGGGTCTCTGTGGACCGAGGGGGGAGCAAAATGGAGAGCGGGGGGAAAGGGTGCCCGCCGTTGGGTCAGACCACTGGGCAGCTCCAATCAGTGCAAACTTCCAGTGTTGCCGACTCACGACACACTTCTTCCCGAAAATTACCACGTACCTACTTGTTTTACATAACAACATTGTTGGGTTATTCGTAACCCGGGAATGTTTGTCTTTCTTTAAAAAAAAAAAAAAAAGAAAATATACCAAAGCTTTAAGCTAACTTTATTTAGCAAGATCCTTAAACTATTTCAGAATGTTTTTTGCAAAGGCTGAAAAAATGGTAATATTTCGATATTTTCTCGAACTTCAAAGAGCCCGCGGAGCCTTAGGGTATTTTTTGATTTTTTTAAAACTAAATTATTTTGATGTTTTAGATACAAAGACAACTTTTTATTACTAGCGCCAAAAGGAATTCGGAAGAAAAAAAAATCGGCCCAAGCTACTATTTAGTATATCCAGCCCGGATTTTGAAATGACGCTGACTAGAACAACAAAAAGTCCGTAGATGTACTAAAATGAAGAAGTGGGCTTAGGTGAAACTGAATAAATACTGTCACAACGGAGGGGGCGAAATGGGATATGCAACGGGGAAATATTTTTACCACAACGGAGGGGGCGAAAATGGGATATGGGATGGGGCATGGGTACTTGTGTTTTTAGGTCACCTTCCTTATGTGGCGCGGACTTTAGTATGAAACCGAGTGTTTGTTGGAGTCCGCGTCATATACACTAGTAGACTTAAGTATGGACACTTTTCGAGATTTCTTGTATCTTGTCGTTTGCCTTATAAAAAAACGACTTATTTTGTTACGGAACCCTTCTAAGTTTTTTTTTTCGTGTTCCTTGTGCTATTGTTGATTAAAAAACATAATATAAGATATGCTATATAGTGTTAGCAGCATATTTAAATATTGCCGCTCATCTGCCGCCAGAGGTACTGCTATCGCCTCTGGCGGCCAACAAGGAAACTACACCAGCTTTTGCGGCCGGTAAAGAAGGGACGCTTCCTGGCTGGCGGTCGGTAAAGAAGAACTACCTACAACACGGACAGCGAACGGCTCCGGCTGGATTTACAAATGGCGGAACACGGAATATAATCTTGCTGATTCTTGAATGTTGTTATTGTCAATTAACGTGGAGACAATATATTTCATCATAAATATTAACTTAGCGTTTTATTATTGCTAACATCAGAAGTGGGATTCGTAAAATCAAGTGTCAATTGGCTTTTGTTTCGTTCACCTGACAAAAACTCGTGTTTTGTATGCAAACGGCGGCCATCACGGCGTCTCTCGAGTTTGTTTACGTTTTGATGTTTGATGCCAGTGATTTAGTGACAATCTGTGTATCGGACTTCTGAATATATGTGAAATGTTTGGACTTCTGTTGTGAATTTACGTAAAAATGCCGCGTAATTACAGTGATGACAGATGCATTGATGCCCGATGTCGGAGGAATGCGTGTATCGTGTTCCCGCCGAAAGGACGCATTGAAAATTTTAATTTGGTGCTTGAAAACTCATTTGTGTTTTAATGGATTTGTCAAAAAGACCTTTCCCTTTCGTGTTTATCATCGTGAGCCTAATTTTATGATCGAAGACATTTTTCCAAAATGTCAAACTACGGTTGTCAAATAAAGTCGCTAGCATTATGCAGAGCGCATAAACCGAAATACAAGGTGAATCAGGGAAGCTGACTTCAGGTCCAGAAGATAGCAGATGGATATGATCTCTTGATGGAAATTGGTGAAAAGTTCGGAACCTCAAAATGTTTCAAAATTACGATGCTGAAAGTTTACGCGGCGATGACAGTCTGATCTTGGTAGCCGTCTAGCTGACAAAAAGGGATCAATATGGTGATTTGCTTTTGAGTATGGACATCGCAGATGCCTTATTGCAATAACTAAAAGGAAATATGTGTTCGAAAGTTAAAGCCCGTTTATGTGTGGCGAAAAGAAGTTGTAATCATGTTGAATTACAATTATGCCGACTATCTATATCAAAACCTAGTATTATGGTTCGAAGTTATTTGAAATGGTTTGGAGTTAATCGAAATGATTCAAAGTGGTTTGAAATGATTCGGAGATAATCAAAATGATTCGATGTTGAATGGTTCGAAGATATTCTAAATGGTGAACACCTAGAAATGTCAAGTGTGGCGTTCTTTGGATTCTTCATGATGAGATTGGACATCGAGGTGTTAATCAAACACTGGCTGCCGTCCGGGACAAATACTGGTTTCCATGGAAGAGGAATGTTATCACAAAATATGTGAAAAACTATTTTAAATGTTGGTTGGAAAATGAGAATACTGGGCGATGTGATATGTGAGCCCGGGGTTTTTAGAAAATGGAGATGTCTTTTGCTGTTGCGTTGAGCAGGTAGATCAATTTACTATGATCTTTCGTGAAGAGCGTGAACGGAATGCTGCGTGTTATTGCTCTCCAGGATGGCTTCTTTAAAAAAAACTGCCGATTAGAGGCAAAGGCAGAAACAAGCATGAAAGTTGTCATCGTGACAATTTTGGCGATGGCGTACCTTTTTGGGGTGCCACGGGTGCTTTTGATGAATATCAAAAGCGGCAGATGAAACGGTTCATCTCGAACCGATTCATAAACTCACAGGTTGGTGAGTGGCAGGACCTTATGGTCATACGTGCTGAGACACGGGTGCTTTTGATGAATATCAAAAGCGGCAGATGAAACGGTTCATCTCGAACCGATTCATAAACTCACAGGTTGATGAGTGGCAGGACCTTATGGTCATACGTGCTGAGACACGGGTGCTTTTGATGAATATCAAAAGCGGCAGATGAAACGGTTCATCTCGAACCGATTCATAAACTCACAGGTAGGTGAGTGGCAGGACCTTATGGTCATACGTGCTGAGACACGGGTGCTTTTGATGAATATCAAAAGCGGCAGATGAAACGGTTCATCTCGAACCGATTCATATACTCACAGGTTGGTGAGTGGCAGGACCTTATGGTCATACGTGCTGAGACACGGGTGCTTTTGATGAATATCAAAAGCGGCAGATGGAACGGTTCATCTCGAACCGATTCATAAACTCACAGGTTGGTGAGTGGCAGGACCTTATGGTCTTACGTGCTGAGGCACGGGTTCTTTTGATGAATATCAAAGGCGGCAGATGAAACGGTTCATCTCGAACCGATTCATAAACTCACAGGTTGGTGAGTAGCAGGACCTTATGGTCTTACGTGCTGAGGCACGGGTTCTTTTGATGAATATCAAAGGCGGCAGATGAAACGGTTCATCTCGAACCGATTCATAAACTCACAGGTTGGTGAGTAGCAGGACCTTATGGTCTTGCGTGCTGAGACAAGGGTTCTTTTGATAAATATCAAAGGCGGTAGATGAAACGGTTCAACTCGAACCGATTCATGCTTTTTGATGCAGATCAAAGGCGGCAGATGAAACGATTCAATGCGAAACGGTTAATCAAACCTACGTATCGCGTTGGTGATACAGTTTTGATACGGATTTCTGGGGGAAATCCGGGGTACAGAAAGTTGAAAGGTCGGTTTCAGAGTTTGCCTTATAAGGTGGTAGAAGTCTTGCCGAACGATCGTTTTGACGTGGTGGGTAACAGACCCAATGGCAGCACTCACAGAGTGATGGTCGCATATGAAAATATGAGGAATTGACCGGATGAACAAATTTCTGCAATGGTCAGGAAGGGCGAGCAGGGTAATCTGTTTGTCAGTACCATTGTGGGGTTGAAAAAAAATTTCAATCCCTCTAAAAATTTTTCTTTTCTTTTAGCTTCCTGCTTTGAGGTCAAAGCAGTGGTCAGTATGGCCGTGTTAGCAGCATATTTAAATATTGCCGCTCATCTGCCGCCAGAGGTACTGCTATCGCCTCTGGCGGCCAACAAGGAAACTACACCAGCTTTTGCGGCCGGTAAAGAAGGGACGCTTCCTGGCTGGCGGTCGGTAAAGAAGAACTACCTACAACACGGACAGCGAACGGCTCCGGCTGGATTTACAAATGGCGGAACACGGAATAAAATCTTGCTGATTCTTGAATGTTGTTATTGTCAATTAACGTGGAGACAATATATTTCATCATAAATATTAACTTAGCGTTTTATTATTGCTAACAATAGTGATTCAAAATTCCTATCACTCTTTATGAGAAATGGGAGCAAACAACCAATTTTTGCGAATAACGCTTTTGAGTTTTGGCAACTCTACAATGTCTTATGTTCTATCTTAACCAACCAAAAAGTGTAGAGGATCATTGTGGGCTCCAATCAGAACACTTTAAGATGCAACACGAATAAGTATTACACCCGTGTTAGTCAGTCATCCATTGAAGAAAAGTTATATGGTTTTTTTTTTTTATAAATATTATTAAAATGGCTCCTAAGGTGCCAAAACGTGCCGATTGGTCACCCAAAGAGAAGCAAAGGTGTTGCACTTCGTGTAGAAGACTACACATACGAAGAAATTGCAAAAGTATTGGGTGGAGGAGCTACTAAGTATGGAGTAAGAAAGGTTTGCCAACGCTGCAAGAAGACTAAAACTACAAAAACAGTCCGAAAATCGTCCAAAACCCAAAGGTTATGCCACAAAATGAAAGAAGCATATGTTTCCTTACCCTACAGAACCATCTTCAAACATCCAAAGATATTAACAAGGTCATTAAAGCTGCTGGACTCGATATTACTGATATAACATTTAGGAAGAAATTAGGCAAGAGTAATTAAAGTCTAACCATAACATGAAACAGAGGTATAAACAACTGAAATGGGCTGTAACACATAAGAAATGGATCTCAGAAGACTGGGCAAAGATGATATGGAGTGATGAGTCCAAAATTTTAACTTTTGAGAGTGATGGTATCAGATTTGTTCATTGCTATCAAGTTAAAGATTTGATACCAGAATGCTCTACTGCGACAATGAAACTTCCTCTGAGTGTCATGGTGCGGGCTTGCATGATCAGGGACAGTTTTGGATGTCTGAAAGTGGTAGAAGGCACAATTAAGGCTAACAGGCATCAATATGTGATTCTGGAGACAAACTTATTGTCCAGCACAATGATTTGTTCGAGTGTAACCGTGGTAAATGCAATTTCCAGCAGCATGGACCCCCATGCTGCATAGCAAAATGAACATTAAATGGTCACAGAACCACCATATTGTTGTTCTACCTTGGCCAGGGAACCATCTGGACTCGAATCCTATTGAAAATCTCTGGTCTAGATTGAAAATACTGGTTTCTCGTCACAAACCCAGAAATAAAAGAGAAATAATTGAATTGATTATTGAAGCATGGTCCCATGTCACCAAACCTGAACACTAGTGACGTTTGGTGGACTCCATGCCTCCATGCCATGAAGAATTGAGGAAGTTATAAAACAAAGTTAAATTTCCAACGAAATAGTAACGTTAAAATGTTAATTTGAAATATTATACAAAATCTTCGTAATTAATAAATAATTTGTGTTTTGCCATGACGTTGTTTTATTCAGCATTTTTATTATTTTTCTAAACAAAACATTTATATCTATTCAAAATATAACAGTATAATATGTGGTTGAATTAATTAGCTAATAAATTTACAGTTAAACACCAACGTGATTTAAAAAAAGAGCGAATGAACATCAAATACAATAAATTTATAAAAGTGTCCATACATAAGTCCACTAGTGTAATTATATACTTGCTTTATAACGAACTTATTGTTTATATAACTAGCTTACTGTTGACAAACTGCTTTATTGCGGTTTAACGGGATTGTATCTTGAAAACAATAAAAAAAATTAACTATCTTGTTACTTGTTTTATATTTAACTAACTTACTAACCATCATGCCGTTTCCCCGGTAGGCAGAGAGGATGAACCACCAAATAAGTCGATCTTGGCACACGCTCCTTGCCTCGTTCACATTTGTACATCGTCTCGTACGTGCTCTTATCAAGTATCTGATTTACTTGGTTATTCCATGTCTTCCTGGGCGTCCCCGACTTCTTCTACCATTCACATTTGTGTAGGAGTATTAAATTAGGAATAATATAATAATGAACTTTATATTATAAAAATACGGTAAACAAAATACAGATAAAATTATAAAACACAGTTAAAATGACAACGTATATATAGGAGCGGAAATTTAGCATAAAGGTGTGATTCTAATTTTTTATTCCTTCGCTCCTATCCTATATCTTTTGTAATTTTAAAGTTTTAAAGTTTAAAGTAGTTCCTGAAAGAAAAGTCCCACATGTTGCGTTTTTTTTTACAATAGCTCCACACAGACAGGAGGCCCTGAGGAAAATAATTCCCTTCAGTGTCTATGTCATCTTTGGGGATGCTGTGTGGAAGGAAAGGAAGGAGAGGTAGTTCTGAGAAGGAAAAGGGTATGAGGGATAGGTAGGAATCTGGAGATCAGTGTATCTAGGAGTGAAAGGGGTATATCAAACTCTTTTCCATTAAATCAGTCTCCAATAAAATAGAATTATTAATTCAGACTTTAGCTTCCGACTAATAATTTATTGTTTCGCGTGGTGCTTACTTTTGTGATTAATTTCTTTAACTGTGCGTTGTCTATGGTTTATGAATCTACATCTTCTACGATAAACAACTGTCACTGTCAAATTTGGGGTTAGTATTTAGGGTATTTAGTATATTTATGATTTAGCCTCTCCCAGCATCTCTTTTGTTTGATTTATTGTCTTGTTATAATAAATAGGTAATTATATTTATTTTTCTTTATTATTTATTGATAGCATCAACTAATAATCAATATTCAAAAGCTAATAAATTTTTAGTGACGTTTCTTCTACATTGGAATTAACCGCCGCCGCTCGCCTTGTGAATACATTGACAGTAGTACCTCTAACCTCTACCTACAGGTACTATTTCAATAATCGGTAATTATTCCCCTAAACGCTTATTGTTGTTTTTTGATTATTTATGTCTTACTCCGCTTCACGGTTAATACGAAATATTTTTTATTCAAACAGTTAGATTTAGCTTTATTATCATGAAAATTGAGTATTTATGTCGCGGGAGACAAAAAAACATGCAAAAAATATGCATTTAACATTTTGGTAAATATGCATAAGTCCACCTCGCGGATAATACTGAACGCTCGTGTTGTCGAAGTTTGACGCATGTCATCATAATTTTAAAAAACATCCCAGGTTTTGAATTGTTTGAAGGCAAGGCAGGGTTTATCCTAGCGGGTTTGTTTAATTATGATTGATTGTCTATGAAATAAAAACGGTACATACAAAATAAAAAATATTCTGTATTAACTGTGAAGCGGAGTAAGACATAATTAATAACATTTTAATTTCATTTAAATGAATTCACTTGCGCGGTGACACCACTTTATTTTCACCGTTTTTATTTCATAGACAATCAATTATAATTACACAAACCCGCTAGACATCCCCTGCCTTGCCAAACAAACCATTCAAAACCTGGGATGTTTTTTAAAATTATGATGACATGAAGCTTTTGTAGTTTAACCTCAACCTAAAACAGGAACATTCCGTATTATCCGTGTATCAAACTTCGACAGCACAAACGTTCCGTTTTATCCGTGAGGTGGACCAAATGCATATTTACCGTTCTTTGTTATTTTTTAGTTTGGGGTAAGTACCTAATTCATGTTTATTTAGATTGAAACGAAAGCCAATGTCAACTATACAAAAAATGCTGGTGACCGGCCAACTTAGATTGCAACCAACTCACAACCACCTCAGAAAGGTAATGGTATGAGTAATAATAAACAAATTATAATAAAAAAATTGGTTAAATTTTTTAAGTTAGGTTAGGGTTACGAGCTATTTTAAAATTATTGGTAAATTTTCGTTACCTGTGGCCACGCGTATTATTAATAATTTTTTGAAAAAAACTTAAGATTCGCCTTAATTACTATAAAAGGAAACTTTTTGCATTTCGGGCGGTGGAAAATTATGCATTTTAATTTTCAATTGCGTAAATTAAAATTCACTTCGCGAACCAATCGGCGACTGTCAACGGCCATTAGGTACGTTTAGGTATTTTTTCATAGCTTTTAATGACCTTTCTGAGGTGGTTCTGAGTTGGTTTCATTCTGAATTGGTATGGAACCGGAGAGATGGTAAAAGATGCGTTAAAATTCAATTCTTATTCGCTCACAGTTCAAAACTTCCTGTAGGAAACGAATCCTTTACTTTCATTTTACTTTTTTTTTGTATGGATTTGGCATTTGCAAAGTTTTGTTTCAATCCAAATAAGCATGAATTACTTAGTTTACCCAAACTAAGAACCTAATGACTTGTTTTGTGCACGTAAATAGTTGTTTCTTGTAGTAATTGTTGATTGAAATGAAGTGTGATGTGAACGAGATGAATTATTCAAATTCTGTGAAACAACCTGTCCTTAATATGGTTTAAAACAAGAGAATGGCTCACTTTAACTATAAGGACGGGTTGTTTCACAAAATTTATTAAATTTAGAAATTAATTTTCAGTTCTGTGAAAGTTCTATTCAAGTTATGTTATTATGTCATTATGGCGGCCTCCATGGTCAAGTGGTAAGACTCTCAAATGGTGATCCGGAGGTCACGGGTTCAAATCTCGATTGATTGATTTGTGTTTTAACAATTTAGTCATTTAAAAATAATAAAAGGTATTTTTGCGGCACGTTCCGGAGTGGAAGATACCCTCAGAGGTGGAAGTACACCATTCAGAGTTTTCATTTCATTTCACAAGTCCAGCTTCTTAATAATATTATTTATTTATTCATTTGATTGACATAATATCTTACATTTCAAAAATAAAATCAACAATGTCGGCCTCACTGGGTAGCTCACCTGTGCTGAGGCCTCCATTTTATAAAACAAAAACAAAATAATCTAAAAATTAAAATTTATAATTAAGTTAAAATTATAGGATAAAATGAATTATTTTATTACTAAAAAAAAAAAATTTAAATCGGTACAATATATTACATATATTGGTAAAATTATCAGTTCGGACTGGCCACGCTTATTACGAATAATTTTTAGAAAAAAACTTTAGATTCGCCTTAATTACGATAAAAGGAAAATTTTTGGCTTGGGGGCGGCGGAAAATAATGCATTTTAATTTTCAATTGCGTAAAATTAAAATTCACTTCGCGAACCGATCGATGACTGTCAGCGGCCATTAGGCACGTCGCTATGTTGGTATCACTGATACATTGCAAAGAACTAACATTTGTTTTTATTTCACAGACAATTAATCATAATTACACAAACCCGCTAGACAAACCCTGCTTTGCCAAACAAACCATTCAAAACCTGGGATTTTTTTTTAAAATTATGATGACATGCAGCTTTCGTAGTTTAACCGTGTTTTCATGTATCCCACGAAGTTGGCCACAGTAGTATTTAGTTCTTTGCAATGTATCAGGGATACCAACATAACAGTGACGTACCTAATGGGCGCGTTTTGACATTGTGTAGATTCGCGAAGTGAATTTTAATTTACCCAATTGAAAATTAAAATGCATTATTTTCCGCCGCCCCCAAGCCAAAAAGTTTCCTTTTATAGTAATTAAGGCGAATCTAAAGTATTTTTCTAAAAATATTCATAATAAGCGTGGCCAGTCCGAACCGATATTTACCCATATATTACGTGTTGTGTGTTTGTGAGTGAAGTGAATTTTATATTGGTTTTGAGTGTTACGTGTAGTTGTGTTTTATTCTTATTTTGTAATAAAATTTTGGTAATATTGTCTTTTTTGTTCTTTAATCCATTTTGTAATTTTGGGTACGATATTATTTTTGGTTTCTTCCATTTTATTTTCAAGGGTAAGACTGTTAAATGCTTTTATAGCATGATATTTATAGTGCCTCAAAGCTTGTATTTACCGTCGGAGTTCTTAGGTTGTTTTTGTACGATTGTCTAACTGGTAACTGGTCTGTTAGTGATATTTTGAGATTGTTGAAATTTGTTTTTCTGGTCAAAATGTAGTTTAGCAGTGTTTTAACATATTTATTATTGGCGTATATCTAGTACGTCACAACTGTTGAATATTTGGTTTGTGTCAGTCAGTCTGTTTTTTAAGTATTATCTTTAAGATCGTTTTCTGCGCGATTTCTAAGTGATCGATAGCTGAGTTTGTTGCTCCTCCCCAGATAATTAATCTATATTCTATTATTGACTGACAAACTGCAAAATATATTGTTTTCATTGGTTTTATATTATATATGTTTCTTGTGTTTAGGAAAATGTGTATTGTTTTGAGGAGTTTATTTGTGATTTGTTTGATATGATGTGTCCATCTTAGGATTCTAAGGTTATGGTCAATTATGATTCCTAGATATTTTATTTGTTCTGTTTTTTCTAGAGAAGGGCAACTGCAGATGTTAGTATTTAAACATTCTTGTATTTTTATGGTGCTTGAGTTGTTTCTTTGTTGTCCTGTACTATTTATACTGTAAAAATTTTGTTTTCGATATATTTAGTGTAAGTACGTTTGAGTCTTTAATATATTTATAACATATCACATTTCACAATAATAATGTTGTATTATAAGATGTGGGGATGATAGTGCAATCCCACGCGTCCCATATAGTTATATATATTTATGCAGTAAATTTTAACTAAAGAAACAAATTTAATGAAAAAAAAAAGTCGATTATGTAGGGCGTTGTCTTGAGTGAGCTCGGGCCCAGCACTCACTCAGGAGTGGTGCTTGGTGCTGGAAGGTTGCGGTCACTACTAATGCCGCATCCTGACTCCAGTGGCCTGGTGTTACATCAGGCAGGCGAATCCTTTCAATCCTAGTTTTGTAAAAATTTTCGATGCGCTGCGGTAACTTCTGTATCCAAATATAATTCTGCATGCGTTATTATAATGGATCCGGAGTCGTTCCATCGAGCTGATTCGGGAGTGATCCCATGTTTCACGCTATTGTTATTGCTGCGTTAGAAGATTCTTCGGGAAATCATATTAAACAGTATACTGATACTTCTCCTTTGTCGTTCAATATCACCATCGTCCGAGAGGTCTTCAGTAACGATGTGCCCATTGATGTACTATGTAAGGCTTACCTTAATATACGACATACTCCTAAACCCAAATTAGCGAAGGCCGTTTATTCAAACTTGCGCACGCATATTCGCTCTCTCATTCTGGCGCCACCTATCTCACTACTTTTACTCACACTTAAGGTGAAACAGATGTGACCATTCCCATACAATCTATTTTTCAACCGCATTTGAAAACTACAGATAATATTTTATTTATTTTAATATCGAAAAATAATACTCATAATGAAATATTCGCGAACGAAAATTTCACAGTTCTATCACTTATAATAACCCAGTAATTAAATTAACAAAACTAATTATTTTGTGCAAAAACTGCCAGCCAAAATGCCCTAATCTGCGTTAGAAGGAGACAAACCTATGTGCGAGCCATACGTTTCACGTGCACGCTTTCAACCCATTCCTATGGTGTTAAAGTGGTCAGTATATTTGTAGTAAAAATGTCAATTTGCGTGGCGCGATTTGTTATTCTGATAGAATGTTCGTTTTGCTTTTTTATAAATGTTCCAGTATTACTCGGCGCAAGGAACATTTGCGGTTTTGGCACGTAGTAAAAAAGGATAAATTAACTATATAATTATAGTGAAAACGACTGTAATTATTTAGAACTTTCTAAAATCTCCAACTATCACTAGACGCCCGCCTAGTTATTTTGTTATTGAGACTTGCTAAACAATAAAATGCATAGATCGAGCTGGGTACCTACATTCTGTCCGATTCTCGTCTGTCTGCCACGAGTTTTAGAAGTTGAAGCTTTTTTCGACTTTGTACAACGCATTATTGTTATTCCATAAAAATGAGGCGTGCTCTTTATAAGAAACAAAAGTATTATTAGAGAGCATACTTGGTCGAAGGTAGAGAGTGAATCCAAGACTAAGTTACAATTTTTTTTACAAATATTTTATCGGTAACTACCTAACTAACCATCACGCCGGTTCTCCGCAGGGGAAGGCAGAGAGGACGGACCGCCAAACAACTCGGTCTTGGCACACACTATTTGCCTCACTCACATTCATACATCGTCTCATACATAGTCTTCTATTATTCTGACTTTTGACATGACCCGACTCAAGTATCTGACTCATTTGATCGTGCCATGTCTACCTCGTGCGTCCCCAACTTCTTCTACCATTCATATTTGCGTCATATATTCTTCTTATACTACCTAGGTACTTTCTTCATTAATTCGCTCTATATCCACATTTTCTAGGTACATTCTGTAGTAATTTATATAAAATTAAAATTAAATAATCAATATTTTAATTAATAATAAATATTTTATTTACTAAAAAATATTTTAATTACTATTTTAATTTTAATAATTAAATTATTTTATTCTGCAGTAATTATTACATTCTGTAGTAATTGTGTAATTTTTACTAATTATCTATCCCCGTTTTCTCGCTGAGAGGATGGGTCACAACTAAGAGTTGAAAGAGAATGTGAAGAATGCGATTATTCACATTCATACACATCTCTTCTATTATTCCGACTGACTGTTCCCAAATAATTAATTCGCTTGATTGCGCCGTTTTTTGCGAAAAATTATCTCAGCGAGCTGACACCAAATCACACCACATAGGCATATACTATATTATTATGCATTTTTATGTTGTTATGTGAAGCCATCGTATCCTGACTTGAGCACACGACAAATTTGTTTCTCCATCTGGCAATTCTAACCACTTCGTTGGTTTGATAAATGCACCCCATAGAAATGTAAGAATTAAATGTAACTTTTTGACTTATTCACGAAATATTAACGAGCAAGCAACCGAGAGGTATGTACCTACATCGCTTGTCATGAATAAGCCCGTTTAGCAAAGGCGGCCTCTAAAAAAAGATCCAGTTAACACCAGCTCCCGCCACACATGCCGTTGTTCCCAGCCGGTTCCTTTTATAAATTTATTCAATCTTCCCAGGCATTGATTTAATTTACTGAATACAACAAACCTCTATCTCGCGTCTCTCTTCCACGCATGCGAGACATCGTAAAAATTTTGAAATACATCTTTTTCGCGAATGTTTTTTGGTTGGGTAAATAAAAATGTTATTTACCAACGCGCGCGGAGCTGTGGAAAATGTTTTTTGTGCATATTTTTTTTGCAATGAAATTGTGTATTTTTCACCCGTTCTCTACGATTATGTAATTATAGGTACCAATTTTTTTTTAAATATAGATTAATATTACTAATATACATTCGCGAACCAATAATTCATCTCAATATTAAAAAGCATAACGTGTTAAAAGTGTTTTATTAGACGATATTGAAAATAGCACCATCTATCGGCGTAAAGTTTCTAAAAATATTTTGAGAATACCCTTAAACACACACTATTCTAATTATTATTAAATGTTTAGTTACAGGTGTACTTTATTTTGAGCCGAGACCAATAAATTAGCAACAGCAGTGTCATGCATATTCCCGACCCAGAGAATATTTCCATCAAGACGGAACTTGGGTCCCAGGAAGAAGTTCCAGAGAAAATGCCGTATACGGATATTGAAATCAGCCTCCAGGATGTAAAGAAGGAATGTTTGGAGTATTCCGAGAGTGTTCAGCCAACTAGTAAGTTTCCTTGCGCTTATCCATCCTCCAGTTGATTAGTCAGACATCTCCAAATACTAGGTTTTGAGATAATGAGGAAAACAATATTCAAATGCTCACCATAAATCACATATTATTTACACGTTTCTGTGTTTTACATATTAAATAAACTATAGAATAACACCGGGAGGCATAACGGTCTGGTACATTAGCATGACATATTGAAATATCCTGCTAGTGACTCAGAAAATATTGTTTAATTTACTACAAGCTTTTGTGATGATGTTATAATTGATTTGGTGGTTTTTACGAGTAATCTGAGTATTGTACCAGATATTGGATATACTTTTACATATAACGATGTACTTAACAAAAAATTAGATTTTTCGGAGATGACTGACTAATCAACTGGATGATTGATATATTATATCGAGCCATGATCGCCAAAAGATCGTAAACGACTGTTTTTCTCAAATAGCGTTTTGTTACCGTATGCGCTTTGAACGGCTAGACGCACCTCCTTAATAGGTTGGTTTTATTTTAAATTGTGATCAATAACAGGAGCTTTTTTACTCACAAGAGTCCCAGCTCCTCCCGTCTGGAGCCAGTGAGACTATGGCATCCCCAATTGGGGTATGTTGTGAGGCTGACGGTAAGCGGGGAGTAGGGATTACAATCCCGCAGCTCATTCAATCCCGCGGAATTGTTATGCGGGATTACTCAATCCCACACAAGATCACGCGGGATCCCGCATCTTTGAAATTATGTTACAAAATCAAATTGAAACTACAGATTTTTGTGTAAAAATCATCTTACTCCTAACAGCAGTTTTATATTTTTAATTCAGTCTTATTCATATAATGACTAATAATCAAATCACAACTTTCTCTTAGATGCTATTACTATGATATCAATGTATAATAATAATATATCTTTATTAAACAAAATTTGCAAGATTTATAACAACAACAAAAAAGTACATATTCAGTGTTAATATTTACAATGGTTTACGTAAGTACAAAAGATTAACAACAGAAGATAATATAAATATGAACAGTAGGTACCTACTTGAAGAATAGAAAATAGTTATAAATTAAGGTTTTTTGTATTCCACCTCACTGGGCTAGCCTGTGTTGGGGCAGTAATTTTTAAGTCAATTTATATTATTAACATACCTACACTTATATTAAAATATAATCATATAATAGATTGGTTGCATTACAATACATTTTGGGTGAGCGCGCCGGTAAAGGCCCTATCATTATTTTTTATCCAAATTTTTATGTTATTTTTGAAATTTTTTTGTGAATCACATTTTATTACTGCGCCACCGGCCGCTAGTCGCCGGTGCGGCAAGCTCTGCTGAACGGCAATGTCGCACTTGTGCTACTCTCGATTTACGCGAAAGTTTTAGTGCCTAATTTTTAATTTGCGCCAGATTAATAAAAGCAGCGGGATCCCACGGGAATGCATGATCCGTTTTGCGGGGTTGCAATTTCCTAGTGGGGAGGCAGAGGAGACGGGGAAGAGAAAGGTGAAGAAGTACGCGGCTATTCAGATATAGTCATTAAACACGGCTAAAGCCATTTCAAGAAACGTTTCAATTCTGAATGGTGGTGGTATTGAGAGTATCTTCCTCTCTGGAACGTGCCGCAAATAAACCTTACATTATTTTAACCACTCAGCAACGTAAGCAGATATACACGTTAATATGACAATAACAGTCAAGTACAATAAGCGTGTTTTCACATCAACGCATATGTTTCCACAGAAATCCGTTGTTGTTCTAGTGCATAGATGGCTCCTATCCTATTTCTGAGAAGAAGATTGTTAATTAAAACGCGTACTTAATTATATAGAGAAGTATTTTTATTAGCATTGAAAGGGTATTGAATTTATAACTTATTTAATGAGATGGTTGAATTTGATGCATTTTAAGAAGTTTGTTTATATTAGGCTCGATTTTACATAAAAAAACAAACGTAAGTCGCCGCGTTCAGCAATATGGAGCCTATTTCTCTTTTTGGTTACCAACGTTGCTACAGCACTGAATCCACGTTCAGCTAAATAGGACGACGGGAATGCTATTAAAATCGTTGAACTATCGACCATAATCCTGGGTACAGTTGTGAAATCGGCTTCTGCGGCCAAAACTCTTGGTAGCCATTCTTAAATTTAATTTTGAATTCCTCATTTGTCGTCAGTTCTATTAGTTCTTCTTCTAACTGGTATGATCCTGCTGTGTTGACATTTGAAAAAGGATCCAAAACCCAATCTGGTATGTCCATGTTTAAAATATCCTGGAATCGTTCCTTGAAATCACTGTGGAGGTTTTCCAAGTGTTGACTGTAAACAAGCAAGTCGTCGTTCTTGAATGATACTGCTGATAAATTTGGGAAGTTATTAAATTCCCGTCTGCCGATATTTCTTTTGAATAATATCAGTTTGGATACAAAAGCTGCAACACAATTTTTTGTCTTAATCAAATTTAAGTCGTCACCTTGAAGTTGGAGATTGACATCATTAAACAATGTATACAGGTCTGTCAAGTACGCAATATCGTTCTTCAATGAAGTGAGGTTGTCGCGCAATTCTGTGTCTTTGTTTCCTAGGAACTCTATCACAGACTGTAAAATCGAGTCCTTTTGACAGCCAGCGCACCTCTGTGTGAAGCAGCAATCGGTTGAAATCTTCATCATTGGCAATGCAAAGCTGACCAAATAATCTGTCATTCAATGAGTTACTTCTGATTTTATTAACTGCTCTGATAACATATTGCAGTGATGTATGGAGGCGTTCACTCAGATTTTTTGCAACCAAATGCTGGCGATGAATTACGCAATGCACAGCAAGCAAGTCAGGAACTTTATTTTTTAAGCACGCTATGAAGCCTTAGTGACGCCCTGTCATAGGTGGGGCGCCATCCGTAGCAGCTGACAAAATATTATTTAGAGGAATTTTCTTTTCGTCACAAAACTTTTCCAGTGTATTAAATATGGTTTCTCCTTTTGTAACTGTTTCCAAATTTGTAACAAACAATAATTCTTGACATATTTTCTCATCTTTGATAAATCTCACGTATGACAATAACAATGCTTCATTGGTTGGTAAAGTGTATAGCGGGTGGTCCCGGCTAAGAACCATTTAACCCCGATTGCGGCGGTACTTATTCACGGCAGCGGTCAGCGTATGACATCACTGATCTCTACCGCGGGCAGCGAATCGGTTCGCGGCGAGCTAGAGTACAGAGAAGCCAACCAAGAGGATAACACGGTGCTGCAACGTCGAGGCCAACCAAGCCATGGCGCTTTTGGACAACGCAACGTAACGTTTAATTTCATTAGTTATCAGATTATTATTTCATTATTAATTTAGTTTTACTTTCTCTTTAAAAGTAATGGCGCCCTCATTTAATTTAATTTTATGCTTGCCCACTTTATCATGGTACATTAATCTAACATGCAACATCTTCGATGTTCATGTCCACCCTTGAGTATTTAATTTTAAGATAGAGTTCTCATTTAAACATGCTCCTTTGTATTTCAATAAATCAGTATATTATGTTCTATACGTCTTATCATTTATTTAGAATTTATAACAATTATTTATCTTGATAATAAAGCATCCTCTTTTTACACGTTACAGTGGCGACCCACGTGGTTTTGAACTAGATTAATGTATTTTGCAAGTTTGCAGGCATGTTTTCGGGTATTTTAATTGTCAATTGGGTTATGTTGTGTTTCCAAAATGGCTTGGTTGGTCTTGACATTGTAAGTACGCTTGATTTTAAATTTTTATAATGTAATTACTATGTTTAATCCTTATGGTTGGTTTGTTTGTGCTCATTATGGGGAAACTGCTGGGTTTTTTATGCGTGTGTAACTATTTACACGGTTAAATCTGTACCGTGATTTTACGGGCTTTGGGTGACAATGGAAACGTGTCACGCAATATTATTTTGTAGGTACACTGTTAATTTTGTAGATGGGATGGAGTCAATTCTGCAATTTCATCTCACGTTGTGCTTAACCTTTTGTGACTTTCGATCTAATACAATGTCGTCTAATTATTTTTTTCGTTTCAGTAAATTTTGTAGGAATTCGTTGAACGAATATTGTCACATGGGTAATTTATTGCACTGCTGGCATTAATGATGGTCATGGCTCGATGCCTAGGTACTTAATATCAAAATGGACTACACTTTAATAATGTAAGTTAATAATTTTAATTACATATTTTCCTCGTTTTGGTTTAATTCTGTTTCTAATTGACGATTTCAGGATAAAGTGTTTCTGGGAGATGGTTTCTCCCTACTCATGGGCAATAATATCTGGAAACTATAACTTCATTTCATGTCATGATACTTAATGCAAGTCATCTTATTATTTTTCAGTGGTTTACATTATCTGGCTTCTAGATTCCATAAAAAGCTAACTGCTTTTCTAGGACATTTTCTGTGAATTTTATAGGTGGACAATAATTTCATGCGACTCAAGTAAATTTTTGTCACAATCGTGTTCTTTGTCAGCCTTTCGTTGGGCTAATTCCCTTTATCATGTTGTAGATAATTATTTTACTTCTGGATAACATTGCAAATATTTACATTTCAGCGCAAGTTTTCTTCGAGTAGTACCAGACGTGGCGCTTATTCAGGCTTGCTGCTATCATCATCGCGGATTGCGGGTTTTATATTTCATTTATTTTATTTATAGTAGATATGATTTGATTGACAGATTTTGACTTAGAAAGAAAAGTTTGTAAATCATTAATTTTATTATTATCTTCTAGTGGTAGGATAACTTTGGAATACTTAGAGCTTACTTCCTGCAGTTGATAGGGACCTCCAATTTTCTGAAACTGGTCAGACAGGGATTGATTAGTATTCATTTGGTTGTTCATTTCTATCATCAAATTCTATGGGGTTATTATTTTTTTTTCATAACTTTTATATCTCACTAGTAGTTTGCTGGGGTGATAGGGTCTTATAGGCATTCCGATGGCAGATTATGTGTACAATAATCGGCGTTATCATTATGTCATAATATTTTATCTAGTTAGAATCGTTGGTTCTTGAAGGGCACGACATTATCTAGTATGTTCGGTAGGTTGTACAGGTGGAAACGACCTGCAGATTACATATTACATGGTGGTTTTGATCTGTCAAGTTCTTAGTTTTCTTGTGGATTTTATTAAATTGAGTCATATATATATTTTAAATATTCAAAAAAAAAAAAAAAAATTAAAATAATTTTTTTGTTAAAATTTACACACTTTCTGCTTAAGAATTTCTAACTTCTAATAAAAAAAAAATTTGCATATCGTAATGAATGTTTTAGTAATTTCCATGAATATTTTCTCAGAACGGTTTAATTCTCATTCACAGTTATTCTAGCATTATCTTAATCATTCCTTTCGAGGGTTATAACTGTTTAAGATGTTGTCAGTTGTTACTGTATAATTTCAATTAACTTGATTTAAATTGAGAAATTTTGAAGTATTCCTTGTTGTAAAATGGTTCTCGAGATTAGAGATTTTGGTTTGAGTCTTCGCTTCTTATAATAAGAATCAGTGATATTTAATAAAGCTTTTGCTTTGGACAATAGATGTCATATTGCAGATTAATTTCTGCTTATAATTTTAAAATGCTGGTAATGTCATTTTACAGTCAATAGATATTTAACAGGATAGTACCTGTAATACTTTGCATTATATTCCTTGTTGGTATATAGTTTGACCACAAATTTGCTTGTATATCTTCCTACTATGGGGTTTTCAGAGGTATACAGAATAAATATTTCGGTACAATAAATGTATAAGTAAGAATTTATTATGGTATTAAGAATTAAAAAAAGTTTCACATAATGCTAATCTTTATTACTCGATATTATGGGTAGGATTTTTTTTAGATCTCGTAAATTTATGCACATGTTTTTCATGCATTTTGTATAGGTAGTCTTCATTTAATTAATGTCAGCGATTCTTTACATTCAGAGATTATAATACAATATTTTGGGTTTTACAAATCTTTGGGGTATAGTATTCTATACACCGGAAATATATTATCTTAATTTAAATTTGTTATCAAATTTTATTTATTAAATAGCTATTTTCTAATAAAACAGCGTTCTAAGGAGTTATTCGCTTAAGTCCATTCTACATATGAGGATTTGTACTCGTAGATGGGTCATGAAAATTTTTATAATTACATACCAATTTTGGGGAAATCAGCAGTTACTTATTTTGTGTTTATTGTCAAGGAAAATTGATATCTGCCTTGAGAGCGTCACTTAAGATGGATAGTTACATTTTCATAACACATTCAACTTTCAAACGGTAGAAGGAGTTGATAGTTGAATAGTGCGTGTTGTTTTGTACTGTTTTGTTTATGTTAGTATTTCGTCTTGTTCTGTTGATAGGTAGACGGGTAAATTTTGATTAAAGCAAAATTAATTATTTGGAGCTTAGCTTCAAAAGAATTTCAGTGGTAACATAGACACACTGGAGTTCATACTTTGCTAACGTGATCGTTGCAAAGGGTGTATCATGATCTCTCGTTGTGATCCTCTGAATACAAGGTTAGGTTGCGGGTTTCGCGTTCTATACAGGACAACATATTGTTTCCTGTCACTGAGTTCGCAAACACGTTTTTTCAAATCGACCATAGATGGTGTGGTCGGTTTGCTGGTCTCATTTGATCATATCAGACGTAGGAATCCTTGCGTAAATACATGAATTTTACGTATGGGTTTGTTCGGTTTATTTCGCTGTTGAGAAATAGTTTTTCCTTCGATGTGTAAGGGTTACCTTATTCATTTCATTAATGATTATGGATTTTTTTTGTTTTGGTGTGTGGAAACTCAAGCATTTCATATCTCATATAGGATTTCAGTGAAGCTTGGGGGTTCTACATATATAATTTATTTGAGCAAAGGAAAATTTATTTGTTTTAGCGCTCATATGTGTTTTAGTTAGTACATCACTGTTAAATGTTCCATGTTGTGTATGTTACAAAATAATTCCTCCTGTGTTTTAGCACAGTTGGTGTTTCTCAGGACGAGTTATTATTTCCATTTAATGAAGTGTGAATTCACTATACCACCTTTGGTATTTATTTTGTTATTACAATCCAGGGTATGATTAATATCTTAATATAGCTGTTTTCATTTGGCACAATAATTATTTCAAAAAAATAACAATAAAAGAATTATTGACATCTGTTGGTTGTTTACATAACTTCATATTACTCTAATAAATTTTAAAATTATTGGGCGATACTAGTGCCATCTATAGCGGAATAGATTATCATATAAATTATTATTTATTTTATGTTGAATTTGATTATTCATTGGGGTTTTGTTTGAAATACTTCGAATAAAGTAACTAAGTATTTATTTGTAGAGCATTATACGTCTACAGACTTATGTTTTATACAAGCTAAGGCTGGGTTTTCAATGAGATTTGTTGAAAAATTTTAGAATAAGTCTATTTATTGGTACATGACTTTATTTATTTAAAAAAAAATTTGGTTGATAAATACTGGGGATTGGATGAATTGAACAATATTTCTCCTGGTTTCATCTGAATAAATTGCATTGATTTGCTCATAGATACCTTACCATACTGGGATTTCTTTGATTGGTATATTTTCTTGTTGAATTGCAAGTGTATTCGTGTCAGATAACATGACTGCTATAATGTGCTATGTATTTTTTTTACAGCATTTAAGCTTAATTATAACTTTCTTGAGATTTTATGTGCAAATTTAATTAGCTTTGGGCAAGCATTTTTTAGATATTTTGGTACTGAACTTTGGTTACTTACAATAACATGAGTAAATGACATTATTGCTTCTGATAACCTGTTAGGTAGTTTAGTTTAGAGAACTTCAAGAAAATTCAAGACAAAAGAAGAAGACGTTTCAAGATCATTTACGCTGTTTTCAAGAATGGTACCAAGGCTTTCTTCTCTACTTCGGGTCATAATTTTCACCGGAAGTCATCATCATCGGAGGATTTTTTTCAAATTTTTACCTCAAGTTCATCGGTAGTCTCAAGACCTCTGCCGATTCTTCTTCCTTCAACGCTTACGTTGGCTACAAATCCACAATTAGGATGCAGTTGATATCTGCAGAAGACACAATTGTGAGGCCTTTCCATGGAAACATTTCTGGAAGTCTTTCATCATTGAAGACATCATTACCGGAAGGATGCGGCATGAATATTGGAACTTTTGCTCGTTCTTCGCTTTATTTGGCATTGCGTCTTCAGTGTTGCTGTACGGAGTTCACCGTTTCCTACGATGCGTACAATATTTTGGATTGGGAGGACTTTCATCCCAGGATCCTACCAGCTGGCTGTATTTCAAGTTTGGACAATCCTTGGCGACAACCACATTCCACGAGCAAGTCTCTCAGGACAAGAAGTTCTTTTGAGGAGGTGCCGGGAGGACCTCATTATTTCCAGGGGGAAATATTTTTGGCGAGGGGGTAATATAGCGGGTGGTCCCGGCTAAGAACCATTTAACCCCGATTGCGGCGGTACTTATTCACGGCAGCGGTCAGCGTATGACATCACTGATCTCTACCGCGGGCAGCGAATCGGTTCGCGGCGAGCTAGAGTACAGAGAAGCCAACCAAGAGGATAACACGGTGCTGCAACGTCGAGGCCAACCAAGCCATGGCGCTTTTGGACAACGCAACGTAACGTTTAATTTCATTAGTTATCAGATTATTATTTCATTATTAATTTAGTTTTACTTTCTCTTTAAAAGTAATGGCGCCCTCATTTAATTTAATTTTATGCTTGCCCACTTTATCATGGTACATTAATCTAACATGCAACATCTTCGATGTTCATGTCCACCCTTGAGTATTTAATTTTAAGATAGAGTTCTCATTTAAACATGCTCCTTTGTATTTCAATAAATCAGTATATTATGTTCTATACGTCTTATCATTTATTTAGTATTTATAACACTACTTATCTTGATAACAAAGCTTCGTCCGCTACGTTACAAGTGGACTCATCCAGCTGAATTGAAAATCGACAAGACTGCAGATGATCGCACAATGATTCTTCAATGTTTTCAGTCATTTCATCAATTCGTCTTTGCACAGAACTATTGCTCAAAGGAATTTTTCGGATAATATCTGCAGCTGGTTTATGGAGCACAGTGGTTATTACTTCTTTTACTGCTGGTAAAATTAAATCTTCCCCAGTAGTATGTGGTTTGCCTGTTTTAGCAATCAACATTGAGATATTGTACGAAGCTCGAAGTCCATCATCGTCTTACTTTGAAGCTGTCGAAAATTGTTTTGAAATAGTTAGCTGAATTTCGTACTTCTTTTTCATGTCTTGAAAATAGGTCACATCTTTGTCTTTCTTATCCGGGTGGATTTTATTAAAATGATCTTGAAGCCTAGAAGGCTTCATCGCTTCATTTGAAAATGTTTTTCGACAAATAAGGCACATTGGCGATGATGGATTTGTAGGATTTTCGATAAATCCGTATTTAATATAATCCACACCATATTGCCGTATCTTTTTTACTTCCGACATTTAGAGATACGTGAGTAAAAGATTAACTCTTAAAAAACTGTTAATAATTAACATAAAATGATAAATCAGTGCCTTTATATAGATTGAAGACATATAACGCGCTTCGACAGGAATAAAATAAATACGCAGGTGACTCGCTTTCAGCACCCGGTCGCGTATTTACAAAACTTATACCGGTTCAGTCGCGGCGGCCACGGCAGCTAAAATGGGATAGGGTTTGTTGTGCAAAATCATCAACAAACCCTAAAAAAACTGTTTCGTTTGCTTAGTTTCGTTGCTCTCTCTGCTTCAGTTACACTGTTTTCTACAATAACATTCATACATACAAGTCCATTCCTACTAGTACCTACATCTCAAAAACTACAATACCATCAGATAGTTTTACCGCATGGGTAGGAGATAGGATGACCGCCAAACAACTATTAAATACCAATACCTAAAATATTAGTAAGATGTATCTATTCTCATACGTATGAATGTGATTAAGCAAGCAATGGAACCGAGTTGTTTGGCGGTCCATCCTCTCTGCCTCCCTCTGCGGGAAGCAGCCTGATGTTATTAGAGAAGCGGCCTGATGTTATTAGCTACCATAACTGAAATGGTGGGTATATAATAAAGACTAGTAAACAAGACGGTGTATAAATGTGGTTAAAGCAAGCAGTGTGACCGAATTATTTGGCGATCCACCATCTCTGCCTACCCCTGCGGTTAAATTATCTGACGATATTATAGTTTGTTGGGATGGCTGAACCTCTAGGCATTGTTAATTTTTATTAAATATTCTTGTATGAAATGATAAAAAAGTGAGGTAACAAAATTGTTTATTATACATTTATACAATACCTTAAGTATTGTTTTTTACATACTCTGTGATTTTAGTACCTTTTTCACATATAAACATCACATGAGTCATTTCTAAATTTTTTTTATGTTTGCATTCTAAATTTTAAAATCTACAAATGTTAATATTTATTTGTAATATAAAAATTTGAAAGCTTATTTTGTAACCTTTCAAAACAGTTTTTAGTATTCGGCTACGTTCGGAAATGTATCATTTATTGAGCTTTAATTGTGAAGCGGAAATAACACAAAGTTTTCGTAAATCTGACATTTAGTTTAAGACGTAAAAGTGCATATTCGCGATAGATCGGAGTGGTTAAATGATTAAATTGTGAAAACTCAAATCAATCAATCAATTTGAATTGTTTTTGCTTTATATGCCCACTGTTTGTTCTTTCTAGGTACAATATTAAACTATATTACCTAAGCACAGGCTGCGCCTTAGTGGGTTCTCATTACTCTTATGATTTTCATAATATTGTATTTATCAAATGTAAAAATTGACAAAATTAAAGGAAAAAAAAAAAAATCAAATAAAATTTATCTGCGCACGCTAGGATTTGAACCCGCGATGGCTAGACGAGAGCCTTGCCCCACTACCATGGAAGCCGTCAATTAGTTGCGGCTATTCAGAGTTGCATAATAAAAATTAGAATCTAAAGCTGAATTTACATTACGCAAATAGTTGCACATAAGTTGTTTCACGAAATTAGTTGTACTGTGTATAGTTTCATGCATTAATTGTATGCCACAAACTGAGAATTGCACTGCAGTACAAGTGATATGCAACTAATTGCATAGTGCAAAAAAGTGATGCAACTAGTGTCGCGAAATCATTTCAGCTGACCGGACATGCGTGTTCCTTGTAATTGTATGAGAATTGCGTACTACAACATTATGCATTATTTAAAAAAGCTTTTAATTGAAGTAAAAATATAACTTTGTTTGTAACTACAATTTAATTGGCCCCGGGTGGCACTTTTAAGGGGTGTCAAAATTTCACAATAAATAATAATAACATCTTGTAAAATTTTTAACCATTTCATTTCATATCTTTGTCGCCCCCTTAAGATTCGGTCTGATTGAAATGGGCACCGAATTTTTTATAACTTATTCCGGGGAATCGACTTTCTTTAAATTGATGTTTAATAATGTCATTTTTATAACTGTAGCGACTGGCAATACCGACAGTCACTACATTCACTAATTGCAAGAATTCCTCGAATTTATTTTGCGCTTAGATTGTTTATGACTAATTTTCAGTGAGAATGATTGAAGGAGGTCCGTGGCGATGCTTCGACAATTCTAAGAAAGTTTCATGGATTATCATGTGTTCCGATGGATCATCAAACCTTCCATGTGTTCCAAGTATTCCAAAATGGGAGAAAAACCATTTTCTTTTTCTGAGTGTAGTATCAATTGAAGCTTAAGACTCGCGTGCAGATTCACTCTTAAAACCACTTCCATGTTCCAAATGATATGTAAAAATTCCAGTAACGGATTAACGCTTAATGCTGACGCATTTCGAAGAAAACCGTTTTAATGTTTCGAATGGAGTTAAAATTTTTGTTTCAAACACTTCTTCAAAATTCGTAATTCGTAGGAAAACCATTGCGAGTAATACTAATCAAAGCAGATTCACTCTTAATTTAAAACCAGTTTTTTGTTCAGAATGTAAAATTAAAAATCTGGATTCATCTCTTGACACTTTCGAATGAAAACATTCTCTTTTATGAAATTCTAGTTGCAGACTATGTATTCTGTATGTGCTGCCAGAATCAAAGAGAAACTCATGTTCTGAGTGTAGTTTTAATTCATCGCATTCAGATTTAATTTATACCAGTGTTGTGTTTAGAATGTGAAATTCTAGTTGTGGATTCATCTGCTGACGCATTTCGAAGGAATACATTGTCTTAGGAAAAGTTATGTATGTGCTATATACAATTCTAGTTGCAGGCTATGTTTACGCTGCCAGAATCAAAGAAAAAAACATTTTCATTTTCGAGTTTTAACTCGCCACATACAGATTTAATTTAAACCAGTTTTGTGTTCAGAATGTAAAATTTCAGTTCTGAAGTCATCTGCTGACACATTTAGAAGGAACACATTCTCTTTTCGAAGTACAGTTATAAAATTCCAGTTGCAGACTATGTATTATAGTAGGGGAGGAAATAACGCTAAATGGGTAGTTACTCGAGCGTTGTGGAGACCTATTAGATTGCAAAGATTAGATGCCAAAAAGAAAAAAAGTTTATGTGATGTATGCCATTTCAGTGGTGGGGAGAGCGAGTATAAATTTTCAAAAATGTAAAAAAAAATCGTCACAATGACTTACTCGAGCGCGTCAGATATTAATAGCGTAAACGCCCTACGTGTTTCTGGTAATGGAGAGATATTAATCTGACGAGTTGAGTGGTGGGGGTGGCCGTATGAAGAGGTAGAAAATTGAAAAAAAATGGATTTATTCGAGCGTGTCAGATTAAGGTAATGTGAGTTAATTACATGCAGAAAAGTTTACATTTCAATAATCTGACGATTTGGACGTAACCTAAGCTCGTGGCAGATTTTTGAAAATATAAAAAAAAATCGTGACCTTGACATACTCGAGCGCGTCAGATTTTTATACAGACGGTTTAGTTTGATATCCTTGTTGTGCTGACCTATAATCTGACAATTATGTGGAGGGGTTTTCTTAATCTGACAGTTTTAAGTTTTTTATTTTATTTTTTATTACTGAATAGAATTACAATGAACAAAAAATAATATATACCTATTATAATGATAAAAAGAAAATCGCTTAATTAAACTTCTTAAAAAATTCATTATTAAATTTCTTTACACAATAAATAAACCAAAGCGTTGTACACTAACGCGCGGCCTAAGGGCCTCCGGCTCTGCCACAGAATATAAAACAAGCAAGCGCCTATCAACGTACGACTCAACCATAGACATGAATTTTACTAGACCTGCCCTAAGTGATAAAAGCGGTCTGCCTATACAAGGTGTCCGGAAACTCGTAGTACAAGCGGGAAACTGGGAATTCCCCATCACATTTGGAGTCGATTTTGTGGTATAATTTTTTTTGATTTGAGCTTTCGTTTTCGAGAAAATCGAGTCAGAAGTTGATTTTTTTTTTGATCAAATTCTTGTAAATTATTACCGACGATCATAGTACCTAACTAATAAAAACAATTTAAAAGAAAACCAAACAAAGAAATCGGTATTTAAAGCATAATTTTGAAATTGCCCATCAATTAATTCAACATAAAAATAAAATATTCGCTCGTTCCACGGTTAAACACAGCTGTTACTACATATTCGCAGCTTCTGTTAAAATAACAATGCAAAATTAGCTCTTTCTCTTTCTACGCTAGGTACAATCAACACGTGAAAGAAGAGACGAGATAGCGTTTTCGATATTTCGTAAACAGATACCATACGGACGAACTAATAATTAAAGGGCTCTCCACACGGCGCTGCATGCAGGGAATCTGCCGCAGAGTCCCTGCAAATTGGGTTGGTAGTAGTCAGAACCGCCTGCCGTATTATTATTTACCCTCTTCGAATTCTCTGTCGGGTCAGCCGCAGAGGGTCCGCCTCCAACTTGCGACCAATCTGCTGGAATGGACATGTTACGACACGTCATTGACAGCGACTTGTACCAGTACAGCGATTAGGATATAAATATTATTATTTTACTCATCATGCTTGAAAAGGAAAAAGAAGTTTGGGTAGAAATTTTTGATTTATTCAAGGACCTTCGATGCTTGTGTGATATTTCCGACAAAAATTATTTGCGGCGAGATCTAAACCATAGATTTTCAACGTGGGCGATAAGGGGGCGACAATTCAGGGGGGCGGTACAATTAAAGGAGAAAATTGAGGGCGTTTCAGACTTTCAGGGGGGCGGTAGGAGACCCAGAGAAACCCATCCCACCCTATCCCATTAGGGGCCATCCATTCACAAAAATAATTTCCCTATCCCATTACGCCCCTTCCGTTGCGGCAAATGTAGCCCCATCGTGATATCCCGTTAAGCCCCCTTCGTCGTGGTGATGGTGGTGTACCGTTACGCCCCCTCCGTTGTGGCAAATGTAACCCTATCGTGGAATCCCATTACGCCCCGTATTGCTGTTTCGGATAGGGGCGCGAGGATAAAATTATTCTCAAAGTGGGCGGTGGGCAAAAAAAGTTGAGAATCTATGATATAGGTTCTCAACTTGGGCGATAACGCCCCCTTGGGGGTTTTTCAGACCTTCAGTTGGGCGGTAGAATACAAGGAGAGAATTGAAGGGCGTTTCAGACTTTCAGGGGGGGTGGTAGGAGACCCAGAGAAACCCATCCCACCCTATCCCATTAGGGGCCATCCATTCACAAAAATAATTTCCCTATCCCATTACGCCCCCTCCGTTGCGGCAAATGTAGCTCCATCGTGATATCCCGTTACGCCCCCTTTGTCGTGGTGGTGGTGGTGTACCGTTACGCCTCCTTCGTTGTGGCAAATTTAACCCTGTCATGGTATCCCATTACGCCCCCTATCGCTGTTTCGGATAGGGGGCGCCAGAAATAAAAATATTCTCAAAGTGGTCGGTGGGAAAAAGAGGTTGAGAATCTGTGATCTAAACGGTGCGGTGTTAGAATACAACGCCACTTTTTAAATTCGAACCTAAAAGTTAACCTCAAAATAATAAAAAGATGTACACCTTTAAGAAACTTAAGTTTCCGGCCACAATCTGAAAAAAAAGTGAAATTGTGGGATTTTTTTTATTAATTTTATGCAAGAAACAACATAAAATAAGTGGTTAATAATGTTTATAATAAATTTGCCTAATAAAATATGCGTGTGTTTTTATTTTTTTTCGTTATCGGTAATTTAAGTTAGAAAAATACGTAAGGTGGGACATTTTTAAAACTTTTTTCAATTAAATTGTTCCATATTGTACCAACCTTTTCTCATTTTTTCCATTGTTACCGTTGTCTATGTTTATTATTAGTCCTATGTCTGTTATTTTTCCTTGACACCATGATCTATGTCTATTATTTAAAAATTAGTATTATTAAAACCCCGAAGAAATAAGCGTTGCTTACGAAACATTCGGTTTTTATAAACAATAAAAATGGTAAAAACTAAATAATTTATTCATTTTGTTTTTTTTTTATTTTGCGTGACAAAATTTTATAATTCAAAAATTATAGATTTAATCAGGGTATAACCGCACGTACCCGAGAGATTTTAACCAGAGATACCCGATCTTATTTGGAGTTAAAAAAATTAAAGTCATTTTGAAATTTAAAGTCATTAAAGTCAGACTAACAAAACCTAAGAACTCTGCAAATTGGGTTGCTGCCCTGCATGCTGCAGTGCCTGCTTAAATCGGGTCGTGTGAAAGACCCTTAAAACATGGCCGCTTCCTTGCATTGTTTTGGCAGGTTCGGGCAAGTTCAAAGTTAGTTCCCGCTGTCACGCGTTTGATTGATGTCGTTGACATCTTTTTACCGTTTTGTTAATAAAACTTTAAAACAAAGTGTGCTTGTGAATTATTTTGTGCCATTTTCATATTAATAACGTGATTAATTATTGTGTATTACAATGGAATAATACCAACGCAGAATATTGGAGTTTTACCTACCATTAAAACTCTTATTATGTTGCCTTCCTTATCCAGAATATTCCTTAGTGAGAGATGACATCTCTGTTTCTATCCGATTTCGGTCTCTCTTCTCCTTTTACCGTGAAATTTTCAAATTTCGCGCGATTTTTTGTTCCTTGGTGATCGCAAATCACTGCTACCAACAGTTAGGCGCTCGCTAGCGTCTGACGCGACGCCATTTTCTTCAATTGTAGTCTCACCAGACAGGGGATGAGGAATATTCTGGATAAGGAAGGCAACATAATAAGAGTTTTAATGGTAGGTAAAACTCCAATATTATGTAGTGCCGTTCCTTATCCAGAATATTCCTTAGTGAGAATTGTCTGCTATCGTCTGGTGGCAGTGTTGATGCCAATTGTGATCATCTTCATAAAGAAGCGCCGGTTGGAGGTCTGCCCTCACAATGATCGCTTCTCCTTCTGTCTCCAGAAATGGAAGACCTTTGGGGGTCTGCCCCCCTCAGGCGAATGATTGGATTAAACAGGTTTGTCAAGGACGACGAAGTCCCCGGCTCCTGAATATTGGATTGCCTTATTTCTTTTTTATAATATTTTTGGAAGGTATTTTCATTCTGCCAATTTCCCTTTTTCAAAATGTCCTCTATTGAACAGTTTTCAAACCACCGAAGTGAAGCCACTGCCGACCTAGTGCTCCCCGCAGAGGCCTCAATACCAGCATCTCTAAGTATTGTCTTGACCCATCCACCGATAATTGTTCTAGAAGCTGCTTTGGCTGGACCTGATGTGGATAAAAACAGGTTATCAATATTAGGTGCCTCTTGTCTCCTGTCCTTTGAGAGAACACACAGCTTCTTAAGCCAAAATACAGGATCGGTGGATTGATTTGATGAGGAGTTTAATCTCCATCCTGATTGTTGATACTTTGCAGAATCTGTCTTTGAACCAAATGCAGGCCATAAAATAATATGATCATCCATATCAATGAAATGTTCCGATGTTAATCTCAAAAGTGTCAGATCATGTACCCTTCGCCCTGAGGCTAACAGGAGTATGACTGCACACCTTCTGGATGCTTCAAATAAGGTTATAGTTTCTGGATTGTTAGTCTGAAGCCAAGAACATATCTGTCTCGGGTCCCATATTGTATCCCGTTGCACTTTAATCGAGCTGTTTACTATTCCCTTCATTACTTGCTTCACCACAAGATGGTTACTTAGTCTATTTTCATTATTTGGATTGCATAAAGTTGAAATAGCCGATTTATGCAAAGCTATAGTGCTAGGAGCTAAATTCAGCGATATTTTGAGATGCGCTAGAAACTTTGCCAACTGGGCTCCCATTGGATCTTTGAAATTAACATGGTTGGATGAGCACCATTCACGCCATCTAATCCACGCTGCTTTATAAGAAGCTTGTGTTGAAGTTCGCCAGCTGGATTTTAAAATCTCTCTTTCTCTATCAGACCATCCTTGCAATGCATCATCCCAGCCCCAATTTTCCACACTTGCAGTTCTAGTTGAAGTATTTGCTGGGGATGGGAGCCTGTGGTGGTATCTATCAGTATCTCTTGTAGATTCTTGATCTCCTGAGGTAGGCACAAGGCTCTCTGTTTCAAGTCTGGTAGCCAAAATACTTTTGTCCATTTGGGAGCTACTAGCAGATAAATTCCTGTGGATTTGTTCAGATGAGCAAGCACTCGGGGAATTAGACAAGGAGGCGGAAACACCCATGCAAGAGGAAAGTGCCAAGGTCTGCTGAAAGCATTGTGAAATAATGCCGCTCTGTCTTTCCTGTCTATGGATACATATTTGTCCACAACATGAGCCGTGTGAGAGGCAAACAGGTCCACAGTGGGTCTGCCCCATTTGTGAAATATCTGTTCTGTTGCAGGAGGTAGAAGGTGCCATTCCGGTAGACGGGTTCCTCGGGACAAATGGTCCGCAAGACCGTTGTACCGCCCTGGTAGGTAGTGAACTTGCAGGGTTATATTGTATTTGTCTACTAGAGACAGAATCTGAAAGGTCAGATGAAGTAGACTCAAGGATCTCGTCCCTCCTTCGTTCCTCAAATAAGCGAGGACTGTTCTGTTGTCTGACTGTATTAGAACGGTAGAACTCCTCAAACGTTTGTTCTGGTATTTCAAGGTATTTAGTATGGCAAACATCTCTTTCAAGTTGCTGTGCCAATTCTGCTGTTCCCTGGTCCAATTTCCCGCAATCGGAATATCGTCCACTTGAGCGCCCCAGCCATGATCTGCTGCATCGGTCGAGAGGAAATGAGAGGCAGCGGGGACGTGTAGTGGCATAAAGACCTTTACATTCTGTGCCCACCATGATATGTCTTTCATTACGGGTTCCTTTATAATAATTCTCATTCGTATGGGAAGTTTCATCATGGAGTGCATTTGTAGTTGCATCCTTCGGCAATGAAGACGACCTCTTGGAGTGACGAATGATGCAAAATTTAGTTTTCCCAGAACTCTCTGGGCCTCCTTCACATTCCACTTCTTCTTTTTCTGAAGCCTTTGAAGGGATTGTTGAAGGTCTTCGCACTTTCTCCTGTTCAGTGACTTCCGACCGCGTTGTGTGTCCCACATTACACCCAGATACTCCACTGTTTGTACCGGCTCGCTGACGCATTTTTTCAAATTGACAGTCAAACCGAGGTCTCTTAGTAGATTCAGAAATAGATTTGTTTGGACCTTCAGAATTTCCCTGTCCTGGTGGGCCAGAAGGAAATCGTCCAAGTATACAATGGTCCTCACATTTTGACGACGTAGGGTCTCCGCAACCCAATTGGTCACCTTGGCAAAGGCTTGTGGAGCACTGCTCAAGCCCTGGGGAAGGCATGTCATTTGCAAAAGCTCTCCTTTGTACACAATCCTCAAAAAACGACGATGAGACTCTGCGACTGGGATGTGAAAATATGCGTGAGATATGTCTATTTTTGTCATCCAGTCTTGTGGTTGGAGAAATTCGGGAACTTTCTGATGCGACATTAAAGAAAATTTTCTTACCGACACAAAGTGATTGAGACCTTTCAGGTTGAGAATAGGTCTGTTGCTTCCGTCCCCTTTTCGAACCAGGAACATTTGGGAGAGAAAACCGGAGTTGTTGACTGCCGGTTCCAATATATTCAGTTTTTTGAGAATTTCTATTTCTTTTGTCATTGCTGGGGTTGTATTTGTCACAAATCTTTTCAAAGTTAAGGCAGTTGGGCGTAATAATAGGGGCTTTGTAAAGAAGGGGATTCTGTATCCCCCTATGATTTTTTGAACAACTTTGGGAGCATTTAGAGCTGCCCATTTGTTTTTGAAATTCAGCAATTGCCCCGCTTGAAACTTTAATGGCCTCCAGTCATGCACCCCTGTAATAGCGTCGGTTAGAGGTCTGCCCTCGCACCGGTCGCTTGTTACTCTCCTTTCCCCCCCTTTTAATACCAGAGGTGGAGGGCTGGGGATACCTTTGGGGGTCTGCCCCCCTCGGGCGAAAGGATTCTCGGGATGGAAAAAATTCTCGAGATGGAATAAAATCTCGGGTCGGAAAGGAATCTCGGGCCCGAAAGTATTGAACAGGCTTAGAAGCCTTTTTAGTATCAGACCCCTCCTTTGGTGGACCGGTAGTGATGACTTGTGAGAAGGGCCTAAAACAATTCTTTACTCCTCCCAATTTCTGCAATTGGGTAGAGAGGGCTTCCTCATTGAAGAGATGAGAGGAAGTCGGAGGGATCTGCATAAGAACTTTCTTGTCTGATTTCTGTTTACAGAAATTGAGAATCCTGTCCCTTCTAAATTCAATTATCTCTGCCCGTTTTCCGCATGTTATTTGCAGCAGGTCATCGGAGCATTTTTGTAAGTCGTTCTGACCTCCAAACAGCTCATTAACTTTCTCGTACAGGGTTTCTGGAGAGACATCCTGTACTTCAAATCCCCATTCGACCAATTTCTGCAGAGACTGCTGCAGTTGTTCCCTGTGTTTGAGAGCTGCATGTGTTATTGCCGCGAAAGATCTTTCAATAGCGACCTGTTGAGGAGACCCAGAATCGTAAGGTTGCAACTCACAGTTCACCTCAAGCTCCTTAAAGCCCGGATCGGCAAGGTGTTCCTTAATGACCTTGTTATATCTCACATTGGTCCAATCTTTCTGATTAAATCGTTGAAGACGCTCTAACACTTCAAGTCTGTCTTGAGGAGGAGCAGTCATTAAGGGTTCTTTAAGAGAAATGGTGGGACTCGGCATTTGAAAAACACAAGTATTACGCCCGGATACTGTTGAACACTCTTTCTCCGTCTCTGCGATGGACATATTATCTGAGGCTGCATTCTCTGCGAATCTTGACCTCGGTGCTTGCAGAATAAAATTTTGTAGTCTGCCTACTTGTTCAGTTAATTTCTTAATAGAACGGGCCATTCCTCGCCTTCTGGAGCGTGAAGCCCTGCTTGAAAAACTCATGGAAGTTGAGCTGTCGGAACTTGGTGAGCGTCGGCGTCGCCTTCGTCTTTTTCGTTTATTGTCACAAACGGATTCATTAGAGGAACAGTCGGAACACAAATTCTTTCGTTTCGTTTTTCGTATTTCATCACGGTTTACACTCGCGGACGCGGAAATCTCAACCGCTTCGGGAGATACATTATTTTCTGACATTGCGTAATGATTTTCGTAATAATTTTGGAGAAGAAATCTAGTTTCTGGTTTATATCGCAATATTGTAACTAGACGACCGTTCGCGATAGAAATTAGACGCCAATTGAAGAAAATGGCGTCGCGTCAGACGCTAGCGAGCGCCTAACTGTTGGTAGCAGTGATTTGCGATCACCAAGGAACAAAAAATCGCGCGAAATTTGAAAATTTCACGGTAAAAGGAGAAGAGAGACCGAAATCGGATAGAAACAGAGATGTCATCTCTCACTAAGGAATATTCTGGATAAGGAACGGCACTACATAATATTATTACATGTTAATGTATTTTTTTATGATGTGCATAGTGTTTTAAGTTTTTGGATTACCTTTCCTCGGAACATTTCTTCGTAATGTAAGTAGGTTAACACCTATGCTTATAATTTATCTCACAAGGGTTGTTCGAATTGGTCCAGTACTAAGTCAAGTAGCGTGTATACTTTATTTGCTGAAAATCTTTCGTATTGCTTTTAAGTAGAGTACATTTTTGCCCGCCGCCCGTTTCGAATTTAAAATTTATTAACCCTAAAGTAGCCGAAAAAATTCATTTTATATTTTTAAAAAAAATTTTAAATGTAAAAATGCTTAAATAGAAAATTTGTATGTTTATTTGGGTTCTCTATGTGATGTAGGTTCACCAGTTTTCCGCTTGTACTACGAGTTTCCGGACACCGTGTATATATAAAGAGGAAAGATTTGATTGTTTGTTTGTTTGCATTGAATAGGCTCCGAAACTACTGAACCGATTTGAAAAATTCTTTCATTGTTAGGAAGCTACACTATCCCCGTGTGACATCGACTAAATTATATTTTCAAAAAAATTAGGGATCCTTACTAAAACTCCAAAAATGTAACACAAGGTGTTAAAAAATTAAATAAAATATTATTTACATCGCGTGCGCTGCGAAAACTATTGATGATAGAATAAAATAATGTAGTACGACTTTGTAGAACACATCATTATTTATAAAAAAGGTCACGACAGCGTATGTCTAAATATTATAGTTATGCCACGATAAGTGTTCTTTTATTTTAAAAATTTAATTAAATTGGGGCTCAATGACTGGAAAGGCCACGGTGGAACATTTTCCTGCTGGGGGATGTGGGCCTATAAAATACCGTGATACGCCATCTTGCAATAACATCAGCAACATTTCCAGTGAGTCCTACTCCTTAGCGTCCTAGAGTGGTCATTATGATCCCGCGAGTCCCGGGCAATATGACCACTGACCCTAACATCGTGGTCGTAGCAGATAAGAAGAGGGCGAATGGCGAGTTTCCGGCGCCATAAAACCGGATCAGCTCAGCTAAGGGAAGGTAACCCCTACAGAAAAATCCCTGGAGAAGGCAACGGGAAACCACTCCAGTATATTTTCCCAGCAAATCACTATGGAGAGAAACCAACCAATGGCCCCGAGTCCCGGGCGGCCCTTAAATGGGCCAGGGGTGCGAAGAATCTCCCGGCTCAAAATAGTGAATTCAAATATAAGATTAGGAACATGGAATGTTAGAAGTTTATACAGCGGTAAATTGGATAATACGATACAGGAAATGGAAAGATTAAAAGTGGATATTCTTGGAATTAGTGAACTGAGATGGACTGGCAGCGGCATACACCAACATGAGAAGGGAAATCTATACTACTCAGGAAGTGACCCGCAGGACAAAAATCGTCGAAACGGAGTTGCTATATTTGTCATGGAGAAGTATGTAAAATTTGTTAAGAATTTTGTACCCATCTCGGACAGAATAATATTATTACAATTACACTGTCAACCCATCAACATTAATATTATTCAAGTGTATGCACCAACAGCGGAAGTGAGATATGATGGTGATGTGGAATCTTTTTATGACTCACTAGCCAGTACATTGCAAAGTTTGAAAGGAGGAGAAGTCAATTTTGTCATTGGAGACTTAAATGCCAAAATTGGTGAAGGTCGCCGCTCTCATATAGTTGGTGAATATGGCTTAGGCATAAGCAATCAAAGAGGTGATAGACTATATGAATTCTGCCAGGATAAAAATATGGCTCCCGAAAAGAAGGCTTTATACATGGAGATCACCTCAGGATGGAACAATCTATGATATTGTCAGGAACCAAATTGACTATGTGTTAGTAGACCATAGATTCAGGAACTCTGTAAAGAGAGTCACCACGTACCCTGGTGCGGACATTGGTTCTGACCATGTTTTGTTAACTGCCGATATTGTTTTATGCTTAAAACAAATAAAAAAGCCCAAAAACAAAATTAAAATGGATATCTCGAAACTCCAAGAAGAAGTGGTCAGAAATAAGGTATCTCAGACTTTGAACGATAATATTAGACTACTCCCTCGTGATCCATCAATAGAAATACAAACACAGTGGGATAACCTGAAGTCAGTTATATGTGAAACCTGTGATACAAATTTGAAAGCTGATAAGCAAATTAGAAAAAAGAATTGGATGACTGACCACATTTTGAACTTAATGGATGAGAGACGTAAACATAAACATAATGAGACACAATATAAAAACTTACAAAGAACGATTAGATGTGAAATTAAAAAAGCCAAAGAAGAATGGATGAAGTCACAGTGTGAAGAACTAGAGTCGTACAGTCGTAGTCACAATGCATTTAAACTTCACAAAAAATTGAAGGAAATTACAGGCACTTCTAGAAGAATTACTCCATCATGTTTAGTTGACGATTCCAATAAATTGATATTGGATGAAAAAGATATTTTACAAACATGGGAAAAGTATATTCATGATACATTCAAAGATATTAGACCTGACATTAATATTCCTAACGATCAATTGCATGGACCATCGATTTTAAAATCAGAAATTCTTCATGCGATAAAGACTTCAGAACATAGAAAAGCGTGCGGACCAGACGATATTCCAGTTGAGGTGTTGAAGCTCTTTGATAATGAAAATGTTGACTACCTGTTGAGGTTATTTAACTCTATATATGACACAGGGAATATACCCCAAGATTGGCTAAAATCCACCTTCGTGACATTACCTAAAAAACAATACCCTAAGAAGTGCAGTGACTATCGATTAATAAGCTTGATGAGTCATGTCCTTAAATTATTCCTTAAAATAATACATGCCAGGATACGCGATAAGTGCGAGCAGGACTTAGATGACACTCAGTTTGGCTTCAGAAATGCGTTCGGTACGCGTGAAGCATTATTTTCTGTCGACGTACTATTGCAAAAGTGTCGTGACCAAAGAAAGGAAGTCTTTGCCTGTTTTATTGACTACGAAAAGGCATTTGACAGGGTAAAACATGCTGACCTAATGAAAATGCTTGCTGATTGTAACGTTGACACCAAAGACCAGAATTTCATTAAAAACCTGTATTGGTTCCAAACAGCAGAAATAAGACATGGGAATGAGAGATCTAATGCAATCGCCATTCAGCGTGGAGTACGACAAGGATGTATCCTGTCGCCACTATTATTTAATCTTTATTCCAACTATGTCTTCAAAAGAGCCCTAAGTAATACCCAGAAGGGTCTCAAGATCAACGGAGTTGTCATTAATAACATAAGATATGCAGATGATACTGTATTACTAGCTGACAGTATCAGTGACCTCCAAGACCTATTAGATCTTGTTAATAATGCTGGTGAGCAACTGGGCCTAACAATCAACGTCAATAAAACTAAATGGATGACTTTTGGACGACTAGATCACTCTGGATCAATGATTCAGTTAAATGGTTGTAATGTCGAAAAGGTGGAGAGATTTAGATACCTCGGCAGTATCCTCACGGAGAATCTTGACCCAGATATAGAGATTAGGTGCAGAATTGAAGCAGCAAGAACTGCATTCATAAAAATGAAATCCCTCTTCTGCAATGACAATATAAGCTTAAAATTAAGGCAGAGAATGCTAAAATGTTATGTGTGGTCGGTCTTGCTGTATGGTTGTGAAACATGGACCTTGAAAATAAATACCATGAACAGGTTAGAGGCTTTCGAAATGTGGCTTCACCGGAGAATGCTCAAGGTCCCATGGACCGACATGATCACCAACATAGAAATTCTCAGGCGGGCTAGAGCAGATAGGGAACTGCTTACATTAATTAAAATCAAGAAAATTTCATATCTGGGTCATATACTTCGAGGGGAGAAGTATCACTTGCTCCATTTAATATTGAAAGGCAAGATAGAGGGTCGCCGAGGGCCTGGTAGGAGACAAATGTCTTGGCTGCGAAACATACGAGAGTGGACCGGCATTGGAAGTGTGGAGGAGCTATTCCGGGCAGCACAAGACAGAGAGACCTTTTCAAGAGTGATCGCCAACGTCGGGGGGACCTGATAGGGCACATAAAGAAGAAGAATTAAAATGTCACCGCTTGAAAGGGCTCTTTATTTGTATTTTGGTTTTAATCCTTATCAAAATAAATTACTTTATATTCAAGACAGCTTCAATGCCTTTATTTAACTTTTTGAATTATTCAATTCGGATATTTCATTCGAAAGATATCTCGAGTTTAAAAATTTTAGTATTAGAAAAAAGTTGCGTGGTCACGGTCACCCCGCTCGGCTACGGGCCGGGTGGGATAGGAGTCAAGAAATGAAGTGCCGCGCGGCCAGGCGGGTATAACACCGATCCAAAAAGTCAACCGAATCTTTGGTGATATCATAAGTCACCTTCGATTTGTTTATGGTCCCCGGATACGGTACGGTACGGTACGGTACGGTACGGTACGGTACAGTACGATACAGTGCGGTGGTACCCGGCTAGGACTGAATATTTGGAACGCGGAAGGGGGTTGGCGGGACGGGGGAGCGGGAGAGCGGTGGCGGGGAAGGTGGAAGTGGAATGCTGGAGGGGAACGCACGGGAAAGGACATGCAGGGAGAAACATTTCATTTCTTTGAATATGGCATTGCAACATTGACAAGGGCTATATTATATTTTCAAAAAATTAGGTCTCCTTACTAAAACTCCAAAAATGTTACCCAAGGTGTAAAAAAAATACCTAAAATATTCTTTACATCGCGTGCGCTGCGAAAACTATTGATGATAGAATTAAATATTGTACTACGACTTTGCAGAACACATCATTATTTACAATAAGTGTCGCGACAGCATATGTCTAACTATTATAGTTATGCCACAATAAGTCTTATTTTATTTTAAAAATTTAATTAAAATGTCGCCGCTTGAGTCTTAGTAATTTTTCAAATCGGTCCAGTAGTTTCGGAGCCTATTCAATTCAAACAAACAAACAATCAAATCTTTCCTCTTTAAATATAGGCAGACCACTTTTATCACTTAGGGCAGGTCTAGTAATATTCCTATGTCTACGGAGTCGAGAGTTAGTAGGCCGTTCTCAGCGCCGTCAATTGCTGTACGCTCTACACTCAGTGATGATTTTAGCTTCTTCGGCATGTTGAAATCGTCAGATTATATTATTTCTGTGATCCTTACATTATTTCCTTCGAAATAAAAAAAAAATTAACCGCGCTCGAGTAAATCCACGTGACGTTTTTTTTTTGCAACTTTGTGACTCGCTAATTTTCTTACGTCACGTTCAAATCGTCAGATTATTGAAATGTAAACTTTTCTGCATGTAATTAACTCACAATACCTTAATCTCGACACGCTCGAGTAACTACAGGTATCGATTTTTTTTTACTAATCTGATCGGTTGCCCTAGCCGCACCCACCAATATTATTGGTTCATAAATGGTGGTAGTCCATAGCAGGGTCGGGAGGTATCTCCCCTTAGTTAATCTGACGCGCTTGAGTAAATCCCAAAATCCCTGCTCCGCCTCCCCTACTATTATGTATGTGCTGCCAGAATCAAAGAGAAACCATTTTCATGTTCTGAGTGAACTTTTAACTCACCGCATTATTATTTAATTTAAAACATGTTCAGAATGTAAAATTTCAGTTCTGGATTCATCTGCTGACACATTTCGAAGGAAAACATTCTCTTTTCGAAGTAAAGTTTTAAAATTCTAGTTGCAGACTATGTATTGTGTATATGCTGCCAGAATCAAAGAGAAATCATTTTCATGTTCTGAGTGAACTCTTTATTCATCGCATTCAGATTTAATTTAAACCAGTTTTGTGTTCAGAATGAAAAGAAAGAAAATTTTACTTCTGGATTCATCTGCTGACACATTTCGAAGAAAAACATTCTCTTTTCGAAGTACAGTTATAAAATTCTAGTTGCAGACTATGTATTATGTATGTGCTGCCAGAATAAAAGAGAAACCATTTTCATGTTCTGAGTATACTTTTAATTCACTACAAAAAAAGAAAAATGTATGCAAACTTACATTTGCAGTAATTAACAAGATAAAGACACATCATAAATGTGTTCGCCTATTGGTTCAGCATCATCCAGATTCAGTTCTAGTTAGAGTGAAATAATAAAGAAAAAGAAAAATATTTACAGGTATAAGTATGAATATAACCAAAGAAAATATCTAAAAAGAAAATATCGGGGGGGCAGTTTGTCTCTCTATCACGGTGCAGTCCCGGCGAGAATGAGCGGGCGAGCAGCCTGGCCGCAACGTGCCCAAACACCCGCGTCCCTTAGCCGGTTTTCCAAGAGTACCCTTGAAGAAGTGTTTGTGGAGGGGTGGGGGGGGGGGGAGATACCAGGGGCGTGCACAGGTTTTTGATCAGGGTAGGCAGTAGGAAAATACAACAAGCTTCACAGGTCAAATTTTCCATATTTTATCAGATAATTTCAGAATTAAAGTACGACAAACGTTTTTGAACCGACAATTAGCATTTGTGAAAGACAACTTTTTCATAGAAATACATAACAACAGATGTTTTTGTCGTGACTGATTGCCATTTGCTAATTTTGTTCTAGAAAACACTGCTTAATACTAACAAAAAACTTCATAGAGGCAAATTCAAAACGACAGTTCAACTCTATGCTTTGTGCATTTTGTAAACATTGAATTATATCTTGTATGAAGTTAGCTCTAGTCAAAAACAATTCCTGCTTAGGCCGCATTTTAGTGAGGCAGTCGGAGGGCGCGCGTGTAGTTTCTAGTTACAGTTTATGCCGCGTTTGTAGTATGCCGTTTGATGTGGCGCTTGCATAGTTTCTTTCTTTTTCGGGCTTATTTTTTAAAGTATGTATTTATTTTTAGCAATAATTTAATAAATTATAATATTATTTTATTATTTACAAGCTTATGTTTTACAAATACGGCAGGGTAGGCAGTGCTTATGTGCCTATATGGTGTGCACGCCCCTGGGAGATACTCCCAAAGACCCTAGGCAATGAAGTGAGCCTCGGATCACCGGAGGCAGGACAGAAGGGAACCGGACTCGCGCAAACATTCCTCAAGTTCGCTCATGACGCTGGGGGAGGCACGGGCGTTAGTGGGACTGCCCTACCAGAATTCTGCCACCTGACTGGATGCAGGGACCGGGTCTATCCGCCCCCATGATGGGGAGTTGGACAATACAGTACGATGGAGTTCAGTACAGCAACTTAGTCACAAGTCAAGATCAAGATATTAGTAACATAATAAAACCAAATGAGACAGGTAAAAAGGCAAAAAAATAAGTTGTGATCAACAACAAATTGACACAACAAAATATAGAAATAAGAAAAAAGCAAAAAATAATAATGTATAACAGTCGTTATAAATAAAAATAAATACAGGGTAGCATACCACCAAACAATAAGAGTAATAACAATAGAGTATAACAGAAATATAAAGCAATAGGGAATAGGCAATAATAAAATTGAGATAGAGGAGTAATAAAGGAGTAAGTCAGCAACTCTAAGCACAGGCCATCTCTCCACCCACGACTTTACAAACTTTTTAAAGCATTCAAAATTATCTCTGTTCGACACCAGATCGGCATTTCATGCCGGTCTTGTAATCTCTCAAACCAACATTTCCTTTCTGGCATCCTTCATCAACTCGCAGTGCCCCAAAATGTGCTCGGCTGTCTGGTTGGTGTCACCACATGCGCAGTTCGGATGAGGAGACAGTGCCAGGCTATGTACTCGTCCCCTGAACTCCCCATGACCGGACACCAATTGCGTCATATAGTGATCCAGTTTTATGTGCGACCCTTCCATTCTGCTTGTAACTGTAGGGAAGAAAGAGAAAGTCAATCTACCCTTCGTCGACCTATCCCATCGCTCTTGCCATACACTCAGCGTTCTATCTCGCATAGCTTTCAATAAGCCAGGAAGGGACACCGCTCCGCCTGGTGCCAGTTCGACTCCCAGGTGGACAGCAACCCTACCTATCGTCAATGCCTTTTTTTGTCAAAACTTCCCTAATTTCCAAGTCAATCGGCAGTGTACCGGCCAGAACCGGCAATGCATTGTTAGCCACAGTGCTATATGCACCCGAGAGCGCCAACAGGGGAGTCCGTTGGCCCCGCTTGAGGTCCAAGTGGATCAACGCATTATCTAGCCGGTGCTCCCATACAGAGGCGGCATACGATACTTGTCCCACGTACACACACTTATACAGGAGGCGAAGTGCTGGAGTCCGCGATCCCCACTCAGCTGTTGAGAGCCTTCTTAATTTCAAGAAAAGAGCCTGGGCCCTGCTAGAAACGCTTTTGAAGTGCGCTAGGAATGAAGAAGATCTATCTAAGATGACGCCTAAATACCTGGTGTTTTCAGCAAAACGAATAGTGGAGCCTCCCATTCTGATGGAAAGGTTTCTGGTACGATTGAGCTACCCTTCATCAAGAGTTCCACGGTCTTATGGGGAGTGAAGTTCAGCCTGTTTCTCATACCCCATTCAAGAATTTCACGCAGACATTCTTCTGTTTTGCTCTCCACTTCCTTTCTGATGTCCCCTGAGACCAAAAGAAACTTATCATCAGCGTAGTCGATCAATATGCATCCTTCAGGCAAGGGTAACCTAGATGAGTTGTCAAAAAGAAAGTTCCACAGGTCCGGTCCAAGGACCGACCCTTGTGGACAGCCCATGTCAACATCACGTACGATAAAAACATCGCTGTAAAAACGTAGTCGTTGTGCAGTTATAACATTCTAATTGCAGATTGTGTATGTGCTGCCAGAATCGAAGAGAAACCAATTTCACGTTTTGAGTGTAATTTTACTTCGCCTTATGCAGTTTTAATTTAAACCAGTTTTGTGTTCAGAATGGAAAATTTAAGTTGTTCATTCATCTGATGACACATTTCGAAGGAAATCATTGTCTTTGTCGAAGTGCAGTTATAAAATTCAATTTGCAGATTATGTATGCGAGAATCAAAGAGAAACCAATTTCATGTTTTGAGTGTAGTTTTAATTCGCAGCATGCAGATTTAATTTAAACCAGTTTTGTGTTCAGAACGAAAAATTAAATGACAAGTTGCAGATTCATCGTGCAGAGAGTGAAGCTTTACATTTTATGTTGCATACCAAATGCAACAAAATTCTGAGAAATTGACTGTTCCGTGTGTAACTATTATTTAACTTCTGTTATATCATCGCATTTGATTATAAAAATCGGCATAAAATGATGATGTAAAAAAAAAAAAGATTTCCACGTACCCCTCCCCCCCAGCGCTTGAAAATCTGCGGTTGAAGAACCCGAATAGTGGGGCGGCGAAATTTTCCTCCACCCGTGCGACTGACACCCACGCTACGCCACCGGATCTACCAATTACTTCTTAAAATTTTAAATGAAACAGAATAGTTCGGTATGCAATTATGTAGTTTTTTTTAATTTTATTTAGAGGGAAAACATAAAACAGAAAAAATTCTTAATTACACTTACTTATTTATCTAAATCAATGAGAGGATTTCGTCTGAGCACCTTCCGCTAGATTACCAAAATCATGTTTGTAGTTGGAAATTGCCAACGTTAAAGAAAGCAATGTATGAGCGTCTGTCAAGCGAGAACGGTGTTTATTTTTTGTTTATTTTAAGTAGGAAAATGCTGATTCACATAAATATGTTGAACCTAAACTGAATGTTGAATTTCTTAAAAACCCAACCCAGCTGTAATTTCATTTTGCAATATCATGTGGTCCTTTTGAAATGTGTCTTCATTTTTTAGTTATTTCATAAACACAATGATCACTTAAACGGATTACTGATGAATTCCACCAACTTCTCAATTTTCTTAAAATTCTTCCCGATTTACGAAGTCTGATACTACTACCTTAATTTCTGATGTGTAAAGGCCTCAACTACCTAAGCTTGACGGGTCCGGGGGGTTAAACAATAACACAAATAAAACTTAAAATTTCAAAAAACATAAACCTTATGCAAAAAACTCATAAAAAATAATAAAAACTCATAACATTACTAACATTTGCAAAATATATAAATTAATAATGTCTTATTGCCTCTACGGAGAGTTCTAAACAAATAATAATAATAATCATAATATTTCAACCAACACCATTTACAAATTGTAACAAATACATAAAATCATTAGTTCGCTGTTGACTAGTTATAAGTTCATCATCGATTAGTTTACTAATATTTTCACTGACACGAAACGCATATACACTTCACTGGTTAGATCAGTCTCTCTGCTATCTGGTCCAGCGGCGTTCATCATAAATTAGTGGTCATCATTTGGGATTGGTCATCATTTTGGGGTAGATCATCATATTAACGGGCGGCCATGCCCTGGTAGACAGATAGTACCATTTACTGCCTCAATATGGTGTTTGTTGACTCGAAGCCCCAATGGCTTCAGGCTGAATTATTGGAGTGTCAACAACACCGATACCGATGCTCCATAGTTATGATTGTTGTTTTTGCTACATCGGTTCAGCCCTAATTATAGCTAGGCTGTGACCTTGGGAAGGCCAGTACTTGCGGTCGGGAAATCTGGATCCAAGTTTGATTCTATTGGCATCAAACATATTTTTGTGATTGGTCTCACAAAAGTGCCTTGGGAAGTTTTGAGGGTAACCACCCTCCCTACTCCATCCGGTCCAGGATGAGCAATTAATACTCGCGCCATCTTCCATAATGCAGGAGGCAGATTGTCCTCCTTCAAGATGATCAGATCGTCCTATATGGCTCTTTGGTTGCTGGCCTGCCATTTGGTCCTCTTTTGAAGCTCAGCAAGGTAATCACGTTTCCATCTGAACCAGAAAGATTGAATTAGAGTGTTTAATTTTTGATATTGGCTTAGTCTGTTATCCGGGAGCTCGCGGTCGTCCGCCTCGGGAATGACAGAAGCATCCCTGCCCATGAGGAAATGGTTAGGTGTGAGGGGGAGGAGGTCGTTGACGTCATCAGACAAGGAAGTTAAGGGACGGGAGTTCAAACAAGCCTCTATCTGACAAAGCAAAGCATATAATGATTCAAACTGTAATGGATTATTTTTAGTAATTCTATGTAAATGATTCCAAGATATTCCTTTATCGTCTAAAAACCTATGAATTCTGTCATGGTTCAGCCTTAGACTGTGTGATAACCCCCCCCCCCCTACGAAGTAAAACCTTCCTCTTGGATTAAAAATGCTACTACATTGCTACAGCTACAGGCGCAACCCCGCCCGGCCTTTAAAACTCGTAGCTCGCCCGTTCTCGCGCCTCTCCCCTGCATTCCTTTTGCAGCGCCTTTTCAACCCCATCACGTAATACTTTTATGCAAACGTGACGAGATGCTCTCAATTAATCAATTGTAATTAACCCCACAACGTTGTGTACTTTTTTGTTTTAGTGGTTTGGTATAGTTAATCCAATTTAATTAATAGTTTGTTTGTGGTAAACCCTTGTTCTTTTAGGTATGGCGTGTTACAATTTGCAAGGCTTCGAATAACAATGACTGGGTCTAACTAACTTGAAAAATAACTAATTATCTATCTATATTCAACCAGCTTCCTCCCCTAGCACCTGTTATACACCTACGCTCATCGACGACTATTTTTATTGAAGTAATCTGCATTTTCCCTCCTAGCATCTGGTATATAAATTTACATTCAAACGGCGAATTGAGAAGATCCTACCTTTCGATGCGATGTCGCGTACTCTCTGCGGCTGTATAAAATGCTATCATGAAAATAATTTGACATTTATTTATATTCTAACAAAAGATTTACACTCAAGCAGTACGGAGTGCAATAATTCTACACTTACAGTGCTAGATGCAGTTTGTTAGTTAGCTAGCTTGTTTTATTTTGTTAATTTGATTCTACGGGTAGGTATTCTGGATTAACATGAGACAGAACATGTGCTGTTTAAATAATTGGACTCCTCCATAGCCCAACTGATAAGGTGATGGTCATAGACCGCCGAATCAGCTTCCAATTCCAACGCCTCCGGATTCCAACAAAGAACCGCCGATCGGTTGCCAAACGATTCCATATATCATGTTCCCTTCGTTCCGCCGACAAGGCAGACCCCACACGAGCGTAACCTAAAAGGTAGTGAAGCCCACGCAAATTTCGTCACTTCGTTTCCCCCATGACGAAGTAGTCCGGCCAGATCGTAATCTTCGTCCTGCATCAAACTGGCCTCCCGCGACGACAACTTTTATCCGCTGGTACCTCGGAGCGGCGGTAGAGGGAGGGCGAAATGGGTGCACGTCCTTTGTTCTCCTGAAGTCCCCCAATGCCTTAGTGACGTACATACGTCGACATCATGGAATGGCTCCGGCCACGCTTCCAATCCAGTCTAGAGCGGGTACGAGATCCACGTTACCGAGATGTGATCACAAGGGATTCCAATTTGCTCGGACCAGACACGACCATCGCTTACTTCGCCTCCACATTAGGAAAATAGTGTAAGCCCACCTGCATTTCGATCACATCGCCCCCGATAAAGTCGCGTGAGATACTTCCTCATGGTGAAATAGGAAAGCCGGACCCGTTAATTCATTCGACAACCGCCGTCCATTCTCGAGTCGTAACCCGCTCAATTAAGTTTGAAGAAAAAGAGTTTGTTAATTAAGTAGGTGGATATAGCGCATCACGCTAAAATGTGAATACCTACCGACGGCTGCATTCAACCGACAATATGAAAGTTTTTTGCTAAGTCGAAAGAAATATACCTAAACGTGAACCAAAGGTGATTATATGATAAATTATCGAACCAAGTTTATGCAAAGTCCTATGTAGTAGACTTGTTGTGATACCTAAAATTTGGAATAAGGTGTGGGAAACTTTTGGAATGGGAATTTAATTATGTCAGATTTTGTTAGTAAGCAAAGATGCCCATGCTACGCACCATTCTATAAACTGTTAAATTACCCAATGCCTTTTCAAAAACCCTTTCCTAAATATAGTCCCCTAGCTACGTTTAAAAATATTATTACGAAACTCGTAAATAATAATTAACACCTCCAAGGCGCTTTACAAATTAATTTATACCTACATTCTATACCTATGTATTTTGGTACCCGTTATGTATTGGAGAATACCCAGTAACCTAGTTTTCTAGATCACCAACAAAGCACTTTTAAAAGATTTTATTATTGTTTTGTGGTTTCAAAATCCCGTCTTTTAAATGAAGTCTCTCGTCTAAGATTTATTGCCCGAAAGCGCACTTTGTGTTTCAAATGCTATTTAGTTAACTAAATTATTATTTTACAACGGTCTTGTCTCAAGAATAACTTCACCCAACAAAGGTACTTGCTAGCCGGTCAACCCGGAAACGTGCAAAGCTCCGCTCGACAAAAAAAGGTCCTAGATTCATAAGGCTTGTATATAAACCCTAATTGACTCTTTCCTGCAAGGCCCGTACTAAATATGTTAATAATTTTATACAAACTTACCAAATTCGCCATTTTGCACAAAATAATTTCACAAATCAATTCACTACAATAATATTTAATTCAAACAAGCACTTCTAAACCACAACCCGTCATGCAGTTATTTATTCCAAGATGCAGCCGTCAAACACAATTCTCGCGTAGATTTCTTTTTTAAATTTCACCCTGACCCTGATAGACGCCCCGAAAGTACGTCCCGACCGCCTCAATTTACAAATTATATTATTTAACTTCACCGACATGAACTCGCAAGCCTCAATCTCTGACTTCCCTATTCGCGTGGACTCTTTTTGTTTAATAAAACGAAATATCCTTTGTTTAATTAAAATGAAATATCCCCGATTTAGACGCACCAAACTGGTCTCCTCGCGACTATCGGACCTCGATCCCTTAATTTAAACCTTGCTTCCCAACGACCAAATCTTGACTCCCCTCAATCGCGTGAACTACTTTTTTTCAATTAAATGAATTATTCCCGTTTACGCGCACCAAATTATAATTCTACAGTTTATCAAAACTCCGATGATTTTTTCCGACCGTGCGTGCCCAGGTTCTTTTTCCGACTGTCTTTATTATTATATATTACTATCTGAATTATTCCCGGTTTACGCGCACCAAATTATTACTCTGCCGTTTATCAAAACTCGATGATTTTTATCCCGTCTGCGCGGCCCTAGGTTCCTTCCCTGACTGTCCTGTTCCAACTCTCTGCCCCCTGACTCCCATCCATCTCCTTGTGTGGTTTCAATAATATATTCGTCACTTTTTAAAACCTCAAGTGGGCACATCTCCCAATATGCATATTTCAACGTTTTTAATAGTGTTCTGTCACATTAGGTCCCAAATTCCAAGAAATCAGTGCAACTTTCATGTTTGCTATTTTTTTTGTGTGTAACCTTTAGATAACAGAATACAAACTAATTTTGTCTGCGCCGAAGTCATAAATTATCCCAATAGCGCTTAAAAGAAGAGCTCAGTGGCGCACTTCAATTCACTACGCAAACACATGTGGTTATTTAGTGGTAAGGACCCATAAATCACCCCCATGAATTGGAAACAGAGAATCGTATGCTGAAAACATTCCATGTTACAAAAATTAAATATAATTCTAAATTGATCTCTCAATTTTAAAAGAATTATTTCGTAGGCCCAAAGGCGAGATCATCACAACTGGCATACAATTCTTTGAGCTTATTGGAAGCTCCTCGGAAGGTAGTTGCATTGTCAGTATTGTGTTTTGTCTTCTTAGTAGTGTATCTCAAATAAAGACGCCATGGAATTTGTTCACTTTTAACAAACTAAATTTATTTGGTAGAATCACATGTTACAATAAAATAGAAACTAATCCCGACCCGCAAGCACTTAAAGGAGGTCTCACTTAGACCATTTACTGTTTGTTTTTCAAGAGAGAAGAGAATATTTTTAACTGGTTCACAGTATTTATTACCTAAAAAGAACTAACACAAACAAACAACATTTTTACCATGACGCACAGAAATAATAAATGCAAGCTAAAGTACACAGAAATCTGTTTCACTGACTGACAAAGCTTTGCGATTATATCGCTTGGTACTGGTAAATAATTCCTGTAATAAGAAGCTTCAAAACATCCCGATAGATGTCGGTAGCGTTCACTTTTGAACAGTCAGAAAATGTTTTTTCCGGTTGACCCCAACGGGCAATAAATCTCTTTAAAGAATTTAAAAAAGCATCGCTTGACAAATCCGTTACGAGTTCCAAATTAACCGCTTTGGTGCCTTTGGTAGAAAAAACAAACAAATGTGCAAAGATACGATTTGATAAGCGGAGACTTCCTCAGCGCTTCACATTTCATGTCGATAGGTCCGGCATAATCGATTCCTGTCACCGAGAACGGTCGACTAGGAGTGATTCTCTCAACTGGAAGGTTTCCCATGATCTGCTGGCAAACCTGAGGTCGGTACCTAAAACATACAACATACTTATGTAGGATGCGTTTTACGGCGTTTCTCCCAAATATCGGCCAATATTTCAAAAGTATTTCCGATTACAGCGCTTGGGGACCTGCATGCAAATGTACATAAATATAATGACGTATACATACTTAATTCAGTTAATTTATGTGCCAGTGATAATATTATAGGGTGTCTTTGATGATGCAATAAATAAGTAGCTAATTTTAATCTTCCTCTTCCACATGCACAAATTAGACCCTCTATTAAACAGTGATTGAGGGCTTTCAATCTACTGTTTTGTTTACTATCCCGTGCTCTTTTAAGTCCTTCAATTCTCCTTTAAAGGAATGTTCTTGCGACAATTTCAATAAACATTTTATGTCTGTTTCCAGTTCGGAGGCAGTTACATTGCCACAAGTTTTACTCTTAGGCTTTCGACAATTATTCTCAAATCTCAACGCCTGAACGATAACTCTTTTTAATTTGGTTAGCGATGAAAATTTTTCGGAAATCTCCCATTCTTGAGCATAAGTTACCAGTAGCACATTTTTGCCCTTGATTTCCGGGGGATTCAAATATTTGCCTGACGTTTTTGTAATTGTATATGACAGGTGATGTAATTCATTATTCCAAATTAATCCTAATATTTTTTCATTCTTGGAATTGTTAGTGATCACTTTTTCACAATTGCCCTGTTTGGCAATTTCACTTTGGCCCCACCCAGATGACAAATCCATGACATTTGATCTCCACTTCCGCAGGGTCATTCCTGCGGCCAGCAAGATATCACATATTTGCTTCTTTAACTTAATACACTCGTCCAAGTCATCCACTCCGGTCAATAGATCGTCCATATAAAAAATCATTTTCTATGACTTGACTGGCTACTGGGAAATTAACATGATTTTCCATACCAATTTGTCATAGCTATCTCGTTGCTAGGAAAGAGGAAGGTCCTAGACCATAAGTAACGGTCTTCAATTTATAATGCCGGAGTTCCTCTTCTAGTGATTCGCGACATACATTTTTCTGCAGGCTGCGATCTGCTGCAAGTACGTAGATTTGACGGTACATTTTCTCGATGTCCGCAGTCATGACGTATCGATGTGTTCTAAAATGTAACAATATGGCATATAAATCCTTTTGAATGACTGCTCCTACCATTAGGGCATCGTTCAGAGATATTCCGGTCGACATCTTAGCCGAACCGTCAAAAACCACTTGCACCTTAGTAGTGGTGCTGGTTTCTTTAATGACCGCGTGATGAGGTAAAAAATAGGATTGCTCATCCTTTTTCCACTTACCACATACTTCCATATGACCCAATTGTTCATATTCTTGCATAAATTGTACATACTGCAATTTTAATTCAGGATTCATTAAAAAAATATTCTCTAAACCTTTGAATCTTTTCTCCGCTGTGCTTAATGAGTCACCAAGTTGGCTCACACATGGGCGGCACGGAAGACTCACAACGTATCTACCATCGTTCTCTCTAGAGTGTGTGGCGACGAAATCTGCTTCGCACGCCTTTTCCTCATGATTATGAAATCTTGCAGGATTCACCTCCTTTATTTTCCAAAATTTTTCAATTTGATTAGACAATGTGTTTATTGATAAACTACATATTTCGGATACTGGCCTTTTTTGGTGCATGTTGATCGGGCCGGACATGATCCATCCTAATTCTGTCCTCTGAAGAGTAGGTCCGGTATCCAATCTCAGCCAATCATTTTTTAGTATTTCCCAAAAGCTTTCAGCGCCTAACAGGATATCAATAGGCACCGCGATGTTGAATTTTGGGTCCGCCAATTCTAATCCAGGCGGCAGCTTAAATTCTTTTCTGGCCACTGTTATTTGGGGCAAATTCGTTGTGATTTCCTGCTATATCAGACACGTTATGTTTTTATTATAATTTGTCTTCAAAGATTTCATTTGGATAGCAACACGTTTGGTTATATGTGTTACATTATTGTGTATGCCTGACACAGGCTTGTTTATTTTTTCACATTTTAAATTTAATTTCATGGCGAACCTTTCGCATAAAGTTTGATTGAGCACCCGAGTCAATCAGCATTCGTGCCTCATGTATTTTATTATTTCGATCTACCACCCCTATGACAGCAGTCGACAATAATACAGTTTTTTCTACCTTTGCTAAGGCTGAATGGTTTGACACCGAAACTCGTTCGGCATCCATTTGGCAGTCACCTTCGGGGTGACCTTCACCATTATTCGTGGAGTCATCGCTCGGATGCATCTCCTTATGCAACAAAGTATTGTGGCTATCGCTGCTACAATGCTTGCATTTTAAATTTATCTTACGATAATGGGCCGTATGTCCTACCTTCAAACACTTGAAGCAGGTACGGTACCTCCTTATTGCCTCAGCTCTATCCCTTGATTTTAATTAAAAAATTTTTTGGCAATAATACACTTCATGCCCTTTTTCATTACGATAAACACAATTATTGTAGGTAGCAGCTAAAAAAAACGATTCCTTTTTAGGATTATTGTTGCTACCACTTGCTTTCGGGTGGGTAGGAAATTTTTCTTTTCCGTATTTAACATTATTTCCAAAACTTAGATGTTAGACATTTAAGAAATTCCCTTAATGTAGGTAATTTATCTTGCAGTGGGGCCTGTTCCCAATGCTTTCGCGATACTCAATCTAATTTATTTGAAACAATGTATATAAATAAATCATCCCACTGGTCGATTTTGACGCCGATATTTTGCAAAACTTTTAAATTTACTTTAGTTTCATCAATCAGGCAACGCATGGCTACCGGATCTTCATATTTCATTTATTTAAGTTGAAACAGAGTTTGGATATGTTTATGTATGGTAGTTCTCAAATTAGCAAATCTTTGTTGCAATAACTCCCAAGCCGATATACAATTCAGGTCTGATAACTCGAAATTGGCGATAATCTTTGCTGCATTCCCTTTTAGACAGGATTGTAAATAATAAAACTTTTGTACATTGCTCAATCCTCCATTGTTATTTATTTATTTTTCAGAAACAAACAGTACATAATTACAAGTTAGAAAGTAGTTACAAGTTGTAGAATTAATACAATGATTGGTACCAATGACATGTCGCTGTTATATAATATATGTTTTTATGTGACAAATTAAAAATTTTACCTATATTAAATAAGCAAATTATTGAGGAAGAGGTGTGTGTGTGTGAGGGTGTGTGTGTTGGTATGCACCTTTATTCGAGGACCTTCACAGGCCTTTAGACCCAGAATCCGAGGACTCACGCGAATCCGAGGACGTCCTCGGATTCGAAATGCGAAAAACTGAATATGTACGTATAATCTATGCATTCTGATTGGTCAACTGTCGAAATTTTGGGCCAATCGAAGAGAGTCCTCATTTTCGTGGTGAAAAATATCGTGTTTAATTTGGCTAGTGTTTCATTAGTACGGGTGTGTGACCACCAGGGCGGCGCCGCTAATGCTGGAAATCACACACAGACCCTAAACCGAGGACTCTCTCAAAGTCCTCGGTTTCGTGTTAAAAGGTGCCGATCACCGGAATGTGAACACCAGGAGGCGCTGCAAGCTCGAGTGTCAAGAAATCTCACCTACGCCCTAAACCGAGGACCCGTCGTTCGAAATTCATACGTGCATGTGAATATAATAAGTATTGCACTATTAAGATTGTGCGGACAAGGAATTCAGTATTTGACAGTTGAAACAAAATTCAATATTGCGTTTAGTTCGTATTGTGAACTATTTTCTGTAATACTGTTAATTCGCTGAACGGTATTATAATATTTAATAATTGAAAGTTATTAAATATTACAATAAAAAAAATTAGGACACCTGCTCAAGTATTTGATTAATCTGCGTCATATATTCTTTCACTCCATTCTTCGTTAATCCGCTCTATGACCCTATTACCTACACCCAGGGCTGGTCAAAATACATGCTTTGCTGTAATTGAAATACAAATTACAAAATACGTTTTCGCATGTATTTAAAATACGAAATACAAAATACTTTCGAGTCGTGTATTTGAAATACAAAATACAGTATTCTAACCATTTTTTTTATTTCAAATACAAAATACACTTGGTTTTGGTAGAACCTTTGGCTGCAATAAATTGACATAAGTGCCCTTAACTAAAGCCTACAATACACGACAACTTTTTTAAGCCCGATTCCCGTATAGAGACCTAAGACAAAAATTTTCGCTTTACGCAATCGCTATTTTCATATCAGCGATTTTAGTTGGCATCACAGCAACAATATGGTTCATGTGCTGTTTGCCGTGATGCCAATTGAAATCATAGATATGAAAATAGAGATGAAAATAGCGATCGTGAAAAGCGAAAAATGTTGTCTATGGTCTAGTCTCTATGCGGGAATCGGGATGAAAAAAGATGTCGTGTATTATAGGTATAAGAGTGCGTTTTCATAGAAGCAAAGCTGAGCAGAGTGAAACAGAGACTTGCAAAAATTGACCAATCATATTGCTCAGAAGATGCATCTCACCTCCGCTCCAATTGTAAAGGTATAGGACCCAGGTGTTAGATAATAATAATAATATGACATTTGTGTGCAGTTTTGTATAATTTCACTTCAAGTGCGCTCTACTGCGATTAACTTAAAAATATTATTTTATTTTTATTTTTAACTTTGTGAATAAAAATAAAAATATTCATCCTAGACTTGCAGAAAAGGTCCATAGATTTTTTTTTCTTTATATGAGTTCCGCACAGGAGGCCATGAGGAAAATAATTTCCCTCGGGGCCTATGTCATCTTTGGGGATGCTGTGTGGAGGTTTTTTTTAAGGAAAGGAATGAGAGGAGAGTTCTTGGAAGGAAAAGGGTTTAAGGGGTAGGTAGGAATCTGGGGTTCGGTGTGTCCTGATCATCCGCCTCTAAGACCTAGACAAACCTCACCCCATGAACCCGGGAACCCCTGCTAAATCACCAAATGTAGCGAACCACTTGGGGTGACCTATGGCAGAGGTGTTGGTTATCCAATAAAGGTTCCTGGGTCGGTGGTACCCTAATTACGCCTCCCAAATTGTATGTATGAAATGTCGATGTCGCGTATTACGGTGACCGGTCAGTGGTTGAGTGGGCATAGCGCTTGGGTCCCACCCGGGCGTCGCATGTTCGATTCCTCGGCTGGCTAAGTCCTCCATCACAACACAAGCAACATTTTCGGCTTTCTGTGGTGGTAGTAGGAGATTTTCAAACATTGTTGGGTTATTTGTAACCCGGGAATGTTTGTCTTTTAAAAAAAAAAAAAAATTAAAATTAAAAATCTAGATAGAATTTAGTTCGGGTTGAATCTTGCAATAATTTTTTTTTTTTACACGAGCTCCATACAGGAGGCCCTGAGAAAAATAATTTCAATCAGGGCCTATGTCATCTTTGGGGATTTTGTGTGGAGGGTTTTTTAAGGAAAGGAAGAAGAGGAGAGTTCTGGGAAGGAAAAGGGTTAAATGGGTGGGTAGGAATCTGGGGTTCAGTATGTCCTGGTCATCCGCCTCCAAGACCTAGACAAATTCACCCCATGAACCCCTCACCCCATCACCAAACGTAGCGAACCACTTGGGGTGACCTATGTCAGAGGAGTTGGTTATCCAATAAAGGTTCCCAAATTGAGTATCATATATAAAGATAGCAACCTATAATGCGCAATATGTGCGTTTAGAAAATGAAGATAATGTTGGTAATTCTTAGTCGAAGTACCTATGATACAATTAAAAGTGACCGAATTGGAAATGGGTTCCATTGCTCAGTTGATTGAGCACTTGCTATGTAAGCAAAGGGCCCTGGGTTTGAGCCCCAGTGGAACCAATATCTTTTTCTGATTTTTCTGTCTCCAGATATTCAATTGAGTTTCGCTAATATTGTTTTCATTTAATTAAATATTAAAAATAATCTTTTTCATCCATTATCAATAAACCCACGGATTCATGAATAACTACCGCGAACGATGTAAACGACAAATAAATATTAACATATCTTGGTCTGGATTCTAGCGTTTTTAGTCTATGTATTATCTATGTCAATTTTTTTTTTTTAATTATTATTATTAAGATCGCTAAATGTATTTTAAAATGTATTTTGAAGCCATAAGTATTTGAAATATAAATTACAAAATACCTCAGCATCAGGTAATTGAAATACCAATTACAAAATACATTTTTAGGAAGTAATTGAAATACAAATACAAAATACGTATTCGTATTTCAAATACTGCCCAGCCCTGCCTACACCTCACAAAAACGCCTCTTTCTGAATTAAGGACAAGGGAAGAATATCGCCACCTGGATGGGTGATGTTGTCAAGCGGGTTAAGGAGGAGCTGTAGGAAGGTTTTATTAATGCGGATCTTGAAGAGTCGGAAAAAATTACTGAAAAAATTACTAAACGCAGAGTAACATTATCATCAAATAAAATAGGTGAATTGTCTATGAAATGTTGGCGTTTGTTTGTGGCCGCCCAGAGAAACTCAGTCTTAGATGGGTTCAGTTTTAGCTTGTTTGAAGACATCCAACGAGTTATTGCTTCTAGGCACTCAGCTACACGTATTTTGAGACTGTCGACTTCATTTGGAGTGCAGAAAAAATAAACTTGCTGATCGTCAGCGTAGCAGTGGGATAAGAGACCAAATGACTCGATTATTTTGGCGACATCATTTGTAAAAAGGATGAAAAGAAGTGGACCTAAAACGGATCCTTGGGGTACTCCTGAAGAAAGTGTTGCGAAGTTAGAGAGCTTATTTCCAACCTTCACGGCTTGTAAGCGATTGGATAGATATGAAGCCAGCCAATTTTTAGTGTCTGAAATCAAACCAAATGTTTCCTCCAATCTCTTAATGAGGAAGTCGTGATCAATCGTATCAAACGCTGCGCTCATGTCTAAGAGTGAGATAAGTGCTAACTTACCCGACTCTATGGCTAGAGTTATATCTGATAGCATACGAAGAAGTCCGGTTTCTGTTGAATGAAACCTTCTATATGCGGATTGTCGATTTGTTAATAATTTATTTGTATTCAAGTGACTGGTAATTTGGGCAGCAGCAATTTTCTCCAGGATTTTTGACACGAAAGGTAGATTTGAAACCAGTCGATAATTACCTAAGTTATCGGAGTCTAGTTGTGACTTTTGTTTATAATAAACTGTTTTTATACGTAAAATAATAATATTATTGAACATATAAAAGAAATAAAAAAATAAAATGGAGTTCTACAAAATAAACTTAATAACAATAAATTAATGAACCACGAGATTCCAAACGTCGTTTATAATGGGAGCCCTTAGTATACGGAACGACTATGAACTATGGGAAAAAACCATCAACAAGCAAATTATGAAACATTTGTAAAAAGGATCATACTAAGTAAATATGCTACCAAATATGCTACAAAATAATAAGCTCCATAAGTTAAACACACTTTGTTATTGGTTTGGTTTTTACTTCGATATTTAAAAATATTGTGCTCGTCATAACATACACAAGTTGAATGTTGAAGTTTTAAAATTCGCGAAGGCATCACTACCGCCACCTAGCGATGTAATAATAAATACATTTTGACAGTTTTAGAATTCGGCCGTGGCTATTATATCCCTTTAAAATGCGTCTTCATCTGGATTTTTTCTTTTATATTTTCCGCTGGTTCATTTATATCTTGTCTTTTTTGGCCAATCTTTTATTGTTGGTTCATCCGCTCGTAAGGACTATGTTTTGTCATCTTCGTAGCAAATCTCAAATAAAGACACCATTTGTTCACTTTTAACAAACTTATTTTATTTCGTAGTAATCACATGTTACAATAAAAACTATTCCCGACCCGCAAGCACTTTGAAAGAGGTCTCACGTTAGACCATTTTGATATGTTTTTCAAGAGAGAAGAGAGTGTCTTACATCTGGTTCAACGTATTTATAACTAAAAACACACACAAACAAACCAATATTCTTTGGCTGACACAACAGAATAAATAAATACGAACTAATGTACGCAGAAATCTGTTTCACCGACTGACAAGGCTTTGCGATTATATCGATCGGCGCAGGTAAATAATTTCCTGTAATAAGGAGCTTCAAAGCGTCCCGATAGATGTCGGTAGCGTTCACTTTTGAACAGTACCCAGTTTTCCGATAAAATCTCCTAAAAATGCTAAATCACATTGTTGGTTCTTGTTCGGTTACGGTTCCGAGTGATTGTGCGGGTAAGGGTTCTATCGGGTTCGAAGCCTTGACCGGACCCGTGCGTCCGATCGACTAGACTAAAGTCGCGATCGACCGGTGGGCCATTCCTGCTATAGATGTACATATGTGTTTGTCTCTTTTTAGTTTCGCTGTTTTTCGTTTCATCGAGTTTCAAATCGCAACGGTAAGGCGGCCAACTTTATAAAATATCAATCGGGGACACATTGGCGTATACTACTGGCGTATTTTACGACCTCGCTTTATGCCGATTTTTATAATCACGTAATTGAGAGAAAGAGTATTCTTCCAATAAAAATCATGTTCATGAATTCTACCACAATTTTATAACTGCCATCTCGGAAATCGAGATTGGTAACCATTTAATAGGATAAATATGCAACTTGTTATTTAATTTATTGTTATATTTTGAAACCAAAACTGGTAATTAAATCTGTATGCGGCGAATTAAAACTACATTCAGAACATGAAAATAGTTTCTCTTTGATTCTGGCAACACATACATAGTCTGTAACTAGAATTTCATAACTGCACTGCGAATAAGAGAATGTTTTCCTTCGAAATGTGTCAGCAGATAAATCCACAGCGGATATTTAACATTCTGAACACAAAAGTGGTTTAAATTAAATCTTTATACGGAGAATTAAAACTACACTCAGAACATTAAAATGGTTTCTCTTTGATTCTGGAAGCACGTTCACAGTCTGCAACTAGAATTTTATAACTGCACTTCGAATAAGACAATAATCTGCTTCGGAATATGTCAGAAGACGAATCAAAATGAAATTTAACACTTTGAACACAAAAATGGTTTAAATTAAATCTGTATGCTTTGAATTAAAACTACACAAAAATGGTTTCTCTTTGATTCTGGGAGCACATACATAGTCTGCAACTAGAATTTTATTAGTGCACTTCGAATAAGAGAATATTTTCCTTCCAAATATGTCAGCAGACGAAATTTTACATTCTGAACACAAAAGTGGTTGAAATTAAATCTGTATGCGGCAAATCAAAACTTCACTCAAACAAAAATTGGTTTCTCTTTGATTCTGGCAGTACACACATAAACTGCAACTAGAATTTTATAGATGCACTTCGAAAAAGAGAATATTTTGAATACTGTAAAGTGGTGGGGTCTCCTCCAATGCACTTGGAATAAGGGAATATTTTCCTTCGAAATATGTCAGCTGACGAATCCAATCCAGACAATCCAGAACTGGAATTTTACATTCTGAACACAAAACTGGTTTAAATTAAATCTGTAAGCGGCGAATTAAAACTACATCCAGAAATGAGGGCACACACTTTTGCCAAAAAGAATTTCTTTTTGCAAGTTTTCACTGAACTTACAACATCGCTTTTTCGCGGTCGCGGCGGCAAGGTCAACAAATTATTTGATTGTATTGATGAATATGGGTTATCAATATTACGTGTCACGGCGTGCACTAATTCGTATAAACAAAACAAATCAATCACTACTTCACTGGCTCTCTGTGACTCTTGCTTGTAACGTAAATAAACCAATACCTAGATCGATATCTTCGGGCCGTTTCTAGGGACAAATTTTGTCTTGAACTCAAATCAAATGGCTAAAAGTTAGAGGAAATTTATTTGACTACCATAGACAATATCAAAAAGATATAAGAATACGGGATATGCGGGGCGCTTTAGGCGATTTGCGGGACTATTTTTGTAAATATTGCAATGCGGGACTACAGCTGTCAATGCGGGATGGTCCCGCAAAATGCGGGACGGTTGGCCGCCTTATGCTAAAGAAGTTTTCACTTCAAAAAATTGTATAAAAATAACATAAAAACTACACCAAAACTTGCTTACACACCGAAGCTCATTTCATATCTAAAGGGAACCATACACAATGTTACGAAATTCTTTATGTAACATGTTGTTTTGTTATTCCAGGTAGCATTAATATGGAGACAGTTCCAATCAAGTTAGAACCAGGACCCAGAGAAGAAGATGGAGAAGTAATTTCTTATACAGAAATAGACGTTGACCTGCCGGATGTTAAAAAGGAATGCCTAGAGTACTCTAAAAGTATTTCCCAGACTACAGGTAAAATTCATTTTTATTCGGATAAGTTTTTAGATTTTCACGGCCAAAAACATTTTTGTTGTTAGTTTTTGTGGTGTTATGCCGTGTTGCGCTATCTCCTTCTATAGATCGTCGGATCTACCGGATCTGCCCTGATGATGGACACTGCAACGCTGTCCGAAACGTCGGCTATAGAAGGAGGTAGCGCAACACGGCATAACACCCCAAAAACTAACAACAAAAACGATTTTTATTCGTTTGAATTTATTTTAATTTTCTATTTTCATTGTAGAACCTACATACTTGTCGAGCTTTATCCGCCATCTTTTTCAGACGAAATAATGGACATGAAGGCGCAACCTGGAGAAAAACTTTTTTCGTGTTCCAATTGCGACAAAACATTTTCTCGAATGGGAACTTTAAAACTTGAAATACTTTCCCATACCCGAAAAAAAACATTTTTATGTTCCGAATGTAACTTTTCAAATTCTAAAAAGGGAGCTGTGGTAAAACCTTATGTTTGTTCCTACTGCAGCTATTCATGTTCTCGAAAGGGTATTTTAAAACTTCACAAGTTGACCCATACGCATACTGGAGAAAAACCATTTTCATGTTCCAACTGCAGTTATTCATGTTTCCAAAAGGGATATTTAAAACGTCAAATGCTTTCCCACACTTTAGAAAAACCTTTTTCATGTTCCAGCTGTAGCTGTTCATTTTCCCAAAAAGGATATTTAAAAAGACACATGATTTCCCATCCCGGGGAAAAATGTTATGCTTATTCCTGCTGTAGCTATACATGTTATCGAAAGGTATCTTTAAAAATCCATATGGTTACCCATACCGTGGCAAAACCTTACGCTTGTTCATCCTGCAGCTATTCATGTTCTCGAAAGGAAGTTTTAAAACGACACATGATTACCCATACCGGACCAAAACCTTATGCATGTTCCTACTGCAGCTTTTCTAGTTCTCGAAAGGAAACTTTAAAACGTCACACGCTTACCCATATCGGGGCAAAACCTTATGCAATATTAAAACTTCACAAGTTTTCCCATACCCATACTCTAGAAAAACCATGTTCATGTTCCAACTGCAGTTATTCATGCTTCCAAAAGGGATATTTGAAACGTCACATGCTATCCCAAACTTAAGAAAAACCTTTTTCATGTTCCAGCTGTAGCTGTTCATTTTCCCAAAAGGGATATTTAAAAAGGCACACGATTACCCATTCCGGTGAAAAACGTTTTGCTTGTTCCTACCGCAGCTATACATGTTCTCGAAAAGGATCTTTAAAAATTCATACGGTTACCCAAACCCCGGAGAACCTTATGCTTGTTCTTACTGCAGCTATTTATGTTCTCGAAAGGAAACTTTAAAACGTCTCACGCTTACCCATACCGGGGCAAAACCTTATGCCGGTTCCTTCTCCAGCTATACTTACCTAATGTGAAAAACTTTGGTAAGTTTCCATATAGGGACACAATCTAGCTGAAGCGCCGATAAGGTTAAACAGGGATACAGTCAGTGCCGGATTAGCCCATAAGCAAATTAAGCAATTGCTAAGGGCATCATTAAGTCATCACATCATATCAGTCAAAACCTTGACTTTCTTCAGAAATAAAATCTTGTTTTATTCGAATATTCCATCAATAACACAGCTTTAGAAAGAGTCACGGAAATGAGAGGTCTTGGAATTATTTTGGATGAAAGACTAAGTTTCTCCAATCATATCCACCAAATGGTAAAAGAACAACTAAAAAATTTAATTCCATACAAGCCATTAAATTATTACATGTATTTATAGTAAGAAGTCTGTTGGAATATAACTCGTTAGTTTGGTCTCCGTCTTACAAAATTCACACTAAGCGAATATAAACAAAATTTCTGCGTTTTATAAATTTTAAATTAAAAATCCCACTAGAAGACTTAAAATATTATTTATTGTTTAATATTCTAAAAATAAACACGCCAGAAGACACGCTTAAAATAAGAAACTTAACATTTTTATTCAAAATACTTAACTCTATATTCGACTGTTTCGAACTCCTGCAATTTTTAAACTTACGAATACCGACAGTAATTACATGACAAAATACACTATTCTACTGTAGCATTCATAAGCAGAGCTACATTTCCCACTCGCCGATACAACGATGTCAAACTATGGGTAATTAGTACTTATTTGATGTTGACATATGTAACATAAACTTGACGAATTTTGTGGATCTTATTAAAAACTTATTCCATAACTATTTCTAAACATTTATAAACTTGTAAACCTATCAAATCGCTGTTTTTTTGTATGTTTATGACTTCTGTGCATTTAAAAAAAAAAAATATTTTTCTTTTTCTGTTAGATCAGGGGTAGCCTGTAACATTATTATCTATTTGACATGTTGAACCTAGGTCTCACGCCAAGTGGGTAGAACATAATATTCAAATAAAAGTCTGGAATATGATTCAACATTTATTGATGATCAAACATATTAATGAAATGAATGGTAGAGCAAAAGATTTTACAGTCAGGGCGTGACAGAATTATTAAAATACACTGTTAGTAATAAAATGTATCATGGTGTGTTGAAGACGCAATAATAATTTTAATATATCGTCAAGGCTATGATGCATCTATTGAAACTAAAGGGCGCCAGCCAAGAAAGTAATCCTGGCAAAATTTATCTATCGGTTAACCCATATTCTAAAATATAGTCGTAAAATTCATTTGTCTCACAACGTGTTCCAAGATTCAGGTTCCACCCACCAGCGGCACAGCAGCAACTTCCACACTCTCGACCGGTACCATACCGGTACTCTCTCATCTCTTGATTGCGGTGCAAACTTGTACTAATGTTCTCAGCTGCTTGCAGCGTACCAACCTCAGGGTATCACAGTAGCGTTGTTGTCATTTTATAATGCAGCGGTAGCTACCCGCTACAAGCCAACTTGAAAGGACCCAAGATCTACTGAATACTGACGAAACCCTGTGCGATCTACCTAGTAGCGGCGTTGCGGGGGCGGGGGAGGGAGGGGTGGGGCGGCCCCGGTGGAACTTTTAATTTCACAATATATAATAACATCTTTTAAAAAAATTTAACATTTTATTTCATATTTTTGTCACCCCTAAAAATTCGGTCCGATTGAAATGGTCACGGAATTTTTTTTATATTACTTATTCTGTGGCAAAACCGGGGAATACCCCTTCTTTAAAATGATGTATAATAATGTCATCTTGATCACTATTGCGACTGGTATCATCGACAGTTCTTACATTCACTTATTGCAAGAATCCCTCTAATTTTATATTACGCATGGATTTTTTATGACTAATTTTTAGTGAGAATGATTAAAGGAGGTCCGTGGCGATGCTTCGACAATTCTTAAGGCGGAGACACATATGTGTGGTGTGGTGTGTCGTGGCGCGCCAGTAGCACATCGGTTTCATACATTTTCTATGGTTAGAGACATATTTGTATGGTGTGGTGTGTCGTGACGGTTTCTGATGTGGCGTCGACTGCTCGCCGCCGATCGCGCCCTACCCCCCACCACCGCTCTGGCGTGACACGCAAATGTGTTTCCATGCCGTCGCGGCTTGTGGCGCGTCATATACAACTAGCATTGACATAAACAACTAGCGGACGCTTGTTTGCAGCGTGGTTCTGAAAAATGACCTACGAGCTAATTGAACTTGTACGTCGATGAATAGTTTTATATGACACAAGGCGTAAAGAGTATAAAGATCATTTGATCAGAAATGCTGCTTGGAAAGAAATTTCTGAAATATTATATTATCTTTCTCTTTACATATTATAAAATGAAGTCGTTCAAAATGTATGTGCGTTTAGATCTTTTAAACTATGCAACGGATTTTCATGCGGTTTTCACCAATAGATAGGGTCATTCAAGAGGAAGGTTTGTATGTGTAATACAAAGAAGGTTTGTAATAATATTATAGTAGAGAAACGCCGAAAAATTCAAAGAAAAAATCTTCTTTTCATGGTATGAAGTCGCTCTAAATGTATGTACGCTTAGATCTTTTAAACTATGCAACGGATTTTCATGCCGTTTTCACCAAAATATAGGGGGTTACAATATCTTTTGCAATGACTATTAATAAGTCTCAGGGTCAAACATTCAACGTTGCTGGCTTAGATTTGAGTGTTTCTCACACGGCCAATTATATGTCGCGCTTTCGAGAGTAACATCTAAAGAAAACATGTTTGTACTATCTCATGAAAAAACATCTGTAAATATTGTATATAAAGATATCCTGTAGTAAGACCAATCATAATCATAGTATTACAAAATCACTTTCCGAATCAGAAGAAAACATGCACATTTAAACGCTGCAAAGGTTTGATATCTAGGTAGGTACTGTTCAGAAATAATGCCAGAGCACCCTCTAAAATAACTCCAGAGCATTTTGACCCTTATGTATAAATAAACGGTATGAAAGATAATGTCACAATCGCTTGCTCCAATATCTCTCTTAGTAGCTTTAAAGATTTCATGCATTTGGCAACACTACAAATGTTCAGAAAACGCCAGAGCGCTCCACGACACGCCACACTAGTGTGCACACTCACCGTCACGACAGTAAGCGCCACGACACACCACACCACACAAATGTGTCTCCACCTTTAGAAAGTTCCATGGATCATCTTGTGTTATGATGGATCATCAAACCTTCCATGTGTTCCAAGTATTACAAAATGGAACCATTTTCCTTTTCAGGGTGTAGTATCAATTAAAGCCGAGGACACGGGGGCAGATTCACTCTTAAAACCACTTTCATGTTCCGAATGATGTGTCAAAAGTCCAGCAGCGGATTAATCCGCTGACGCAGTTTGAAGAAAACCGTTCTAATATTTCGAATGGAGTTAAAAAAATTGTCACAATCACTTCTTCAAAATTCGTAAATCGTAGGAAAACCGCATATTTTGCGAGTAATACTAATTAAAGCTGGGAACTTGCAAGCACATTCACTCTTAATTTTAAACCAGCTTTGTGTTCAGAATGTAAAATTTCAATTCTGGATTCATCTGCTGACACTTCCGAATGAAAAAATTCTCTTGTATCTTTTATAAAATTCAAGTTGTAGACTTTGTATTCTGAATGTGCTGAAGAATCATTTTCATGTTCTAAGTGTACATTTAATTCACCGCATTCAGATTTAATTTAAACCAGTTTTGTGTTCAGAATATAACGATAAATTAAATAACAAGTTGCAGTTTCATCGTGTACCGAGTGAAGCTTTACTTTTGTGTTGCATACCAAATGCTACAAAATTCTGACAAATGACTGTTCCGTGTGTACCTATTATTTAACTACTATTATCTCGTCGCATTTCATTATAAACATCGGCAGAAAATGAGGTCGTAATAAAAACAGAATTTCCACGTATCCCTCCCCCCAGCGCTTGAAAATTTGCGGTTGAAGTACCCAAATAGGGGGCGGCGAAATTTTCCTCCGACCGGGCGACTGACACCCACCCTACGCCACTGGATCTACCAATTACATACTTCTTATAATTTTAAATGAAATAGCATAGTTCAGTGTGCAATTATGTAGATTTTTTTATTTATTTTGTTTAGCTACACCGAGTGAAGCTTTATATTTGAGTTGCATACAAAATGCTGAAAAATTCTGAGTAATTAACTGTTTCATGTGAATTATGTGTAACTATTATTTGTGGGACGCAGAAATCGGACGGCACGCAATCTATAGCTAAAACCTTACTTGTGCTCTGAACTCAGTATATTTTTTTCCTCATGGCCACCTGTGTGGAGCTAATGTTAAAAAAATAAACATGATTTTTATTGGAAGAATACTCGTCACATGTGAGTATAAAAACCGGCATGAAATGATGTGGTAATAAAAAATTAGAATTTCAATGTACACCTCCTGGCCTCCCCCCGCCCGCTTCAAAATCTGCAGTTGAAATACCCAAATAAGGGAGCGGCGAAACGCCACTGGGTAGATCGCACAGGGTTTCATCAGTAAACGGTAGATCTTGGGTCTAATCAAGTTGGCAATCCCTGTTAAATAAATATGTAACTGTCTCTTTTTAGTGTCGCTGTTTTCGTTTCATCGAGTTTCAAATCGCAACGGCGTTAAAGAAGTTTTCATTTCAAACAATTGTGTAAAAATAAAATAAAAACCGCCTCAACCCTTTTTCATTGATAAAAATGCTCACACACTGAAGCTGATTTCATATCTAAAGTGACCCATACGCAATGTTACGAAATCCTTTATGTAACATGTCGTGTTGTTATTCCAGGTAGCATTAAAATGGAGACAGTTCCAATCAAGTCAGAACCAGGACCCAGAGAAGAAGATGGAAAGGTAATTCCTTTTCCAGAAATATACATTGATCTGCCGGATGTTAAAAAGGAATGCCTAGAGTACTCTGAAAGTATTTCCCAGACTACAGGTAAAATCGATTTCTATTAGTTTGAATTTATTTTAATTTTATATTTTCATTGTATATACTTACATACTTATCGAGCTTTATCCGCCATCTTTTTCAGACAAAATAATGGACATGAAGGCGCAACCTGGAGAAAAACTTTTTCCGTGTTCCAATTGCGACAAAACATTTTCTCGAAAGGGAACTTTGAAACTTCACATGCTTTCCCACACTCAAAAAAAATTTTCATGTTCCGAATGTAACTTTTCAAATTCTCAAAAGGGATCCTTAAAACGTCACATGCTTACCCATACTGGAGAAAAACCTTTTCCATGTTCTGACTGTAACTTTTCATTTTCTCGAAAGGCAACTTTGAAACGTCACATGTTGACCCATACCCATACTGAAGAAAAACCATTTTCATGTTCCATCTGCAGTTATTCATGTTTCCAAATGAGATATTTAAAACGTCATATGCTTTCCCATACTTTAGAAAAACCTTTTTCATGTTCCAACTGTAGTAGTTCATTTTCCCAAAAGGCATCTTTAAAACGACACATGATTACCCATACCGGGGAAAAACCTTATGTTTGTTGCTCCTGCAGCTATTCATGTTCTCAAAAAGGATCTTTAAAACAACATATGATTACCCATACCGGGGAAAAACCTTATGTTTGTTGCTCCTGCAGCTATTCGTGTTCTCGGAAGGGTAATTTAACACTACACATGTTATCCCATTCCGGGGCAAAACCTTATGCCTGTTCCTACTGCAATTATGCATCTTTTCAAAAGGGATCTTTAAAAACTCACATATTTACCCATACCAGAGGAAAACCTTTTTCATGTTCGGAATGTAGCTGTACATTTTCCCAAAAGGTATCTTTAAAAATTCACATGGTTACCCATACCGGGGTAAAACCTTATGCTTGTTCCTCCTGCAGCTATTCATGTTACCGAAAGGAATCTTTAAAACGTCACTTGGTTTCCCATACCGGGGCAAAACCTTATGCCTGTTCCTACTGCAGCCATACATGTTCTCGAAAAGAATCTTTAAAGAGTCACATGGTTATCCATACCGGGGCAAAATCTTATGCCTGTTCTTACTGCAGCTATACATGTTTTCAAAAAGGATCTTTAAAAAGTCACATATTTACCCATACTAGAGTAAAACCCTTTTCATGTTCCTCCTGCAGCTATTCATGTTCTCGAAAAGAAAATTTAAAACGTCACACGCTTACCCATACCGGTGAAAAACCTTTTGCCTGTTCCTACTGCAGCTATACGTGTTCTCTAAAGGGATCTTTAAGAAGTCATATGGATACCCATACCGGGGCAAAACCTTATGCTTGTTCTTACTGCAGCTATTCATGTTCTCAAAAGGGATCTTTAAAACGTCACACGCTTACCCATACCAGGGCAAACACTGTGCCTGTTCCTACCGCAGCTATTCATGTTCTCAAAAGGGATCTTTAAAAAATCACATGTTAACCCATAATAGAGAAAACCCTTTTTCATGTTCCAACTGCAGCTATTTATGTTATCTAAAGGGATCTTTAAAAAGTCACATATTTACCCATACTAGAGAAAAACCTTTTTCATCTTCCTACTGCAGCTATTCATTTTCTCAAAAGGGATATTTAAAACGTAACATGCATTCCCATACTTAAGAAATACCTTTTTCATGTTCTAACTGTAGCTGTTCATTTTCCCAGAAGGAAAACATCACATGATTAGGTACCCATACCGTTGAAAAAGGTTATGCTTGTTCCTACTGCAGAAGTTCTCGAAAGGGATCTTCAAAACTTTACAAGTTAACCCAAACTAGATTAAAAAAAACCTTTTTGATGATCTGACTGTGCGTATTCATTTTCTGTTCACACTTTCACATTCACACTTTTACCAATAATAATATTACTCTCAATCGTTGTTTGCTTTTTATTAATATTCTGTCAAAACCAAAGCCTTGTGAAGTGTCGATACTCCCACCATCCAGAGGACCAGAGGTGGAGAGAGATGCAACACTACATTATTTTTTGTTGTTGTTATTTATTCAATTAATTGTTTTGTGTTTAATAAATCACAAATGAGTACGAAACATATTTTATTTTACAAGATCCTACCTTTTCAGATACCTACATTAAAGTGTTATATTATGAGAGATAGAAATAACTCCTACGTCCCCTTGAACCTTACACAGACATAATAATTTACCACAAAAAAAAAGTTCTGATGTTCTGCAAAAAGTAACATTTGTGGAAATATCATTCCTTTTAGGGGCGAATTGTACGGCTTGTGGTCGAACTGTCAATGCCATTTTCTCAGGCCGCATGCTGCTGAACTGACTGAAATTTTGGGTTCTTACTAAAAACAACAATTTGTAGTTAAAAATTCTGTAAATGTCTTGATAAATTATCTTTTTTTATTGGCTTTAAATGCGGTTTTCTCATACCCTATGCCGCCGAACCAACTATTTTTTTGCATTTTTACTAAAAAATTGTAGGTAACTCATATTTCATTCGAACTTCTCTTCGAACACTAAATTTCCCTAGATATAACAAGGTGAGCACGAGTCATCTGTTATTCGTAGGATTCAGTGACGCCTCCTGTTAGGTTTTGCCGCAGTGGTGTATTTAGTAGAGCGTAGTATCAATATCACTCACATTTTAATGGGAAAATAGACGTGGCTTTCTTGAAAACCTTGTCAATTCCTTGACCGTGCGGGGCCATACTCTTCAAACTTGTAAAGTATATTATGTCATCTGTGAAATTTGCCAAACTGTGGTGATATGCAAGTACTGCAAAAGCAGTGACAGTGAACGCAACCGTTCTGCGACGTAAAAGATAATTGACAATCAGTCGGGCAGTTAGAATACAAGCTATTTCGGCAAGATGTCAAATATTAAACTCTGAGATTTATTAAGGTGTTTTAATGGCGAGGGCGACGTTTTTCAGTGGATAACAAAAGTCGAGTTGGTTTTAAAAATTAAAGAAGTAAAGGATGTGTGCGCGATCATCCCGATGTTTCTGGAGGGACCTGCATTTGCTGTCTACAATGAGCTGAGTGCAGAGGATAAGGGCAATGGTGACGCCATAAAAAATGCGTTGATTTGTGCCTTCGCAACAAACCCGTTTCTGGCCTATGACGAGTTCGTGAGGCGCACATGGCGTGATGAGCCGGTCGACGTCTATATGACGGACCTGAGGAGGCTGGCAAGGCTAGCGGGTGTGACGTCGGATGCTCTCCTCATGAAAGCTTTCATCGTGGGTCTGCCTTCAGTGGTATCACGTGAATTGCGCGCGCAGCCAAAAGTAGAGACAATGCCGCTGTCAACAATCATGGAGCGTGCTAGAGCTCTGATGGCAGAGCTCGTGGATCAGCCTGTCGTGGCGGTGGCTCAGGGCCGACAGAAATTTGTCGCAACATCTCCAAATGCAATACGGCGTTGTTTTAAATGTGGTGGGCCACACATGGTCAAATTCTGTTGTGAGCAGCTGAAAAGTGTCTGTTGGAACTGTGGAAAAGATGGTCACTTGGCCAGGCACTGTGAGAAGGGAAACGGAAGCAGGAGAACTGGTGCGCCGGCAGCTCTTCTGAATCAGGACTAAAGGCGCTACCAATAATCCAAGTTTCAGTAAATGGAAAGCAGGTGCGTGCACTCGTTGACTCAGGGTGTTCTCGCACAATAGTGATGGCAGTCGTGTATTTTGTGAGGGGCGAGGTGTCGCCAAGATAGTAGTGCATGGTGTGTCACTACTGGTAAAAAACTATTAAGTGCAGTCAATGTTATACTGGGCATGGACGTTATCGAAGAACTGGGTGGTGTTACGATAATGCGCGATAGGGTAGAGTTCGTAAGAAGCAGACTAGACGAGTACAGTGCGAATTGTGTCGAGTCTGGTGAAACCTCGGCAGACAGAATATCTGTTGAGAACAAGGACTTTAAAGCTACATTCAACGGAAGAAACTGGTGCGTGAGTTGGGTGTGGAGAGGTTCTCCTGCTGAATTAGAAAACACTTTAGAGTGCTATAGAAGCACTAAGTTACCAGAAGCGGAGGCAGCTTTTGAAGAAGAGATTCAAAAGTGGATCTCCGAGGGCTGGCTCAGACCATTGAAGGGAAGCTCCGGTGGTATACTTCCTTTAATGGCTGTGATCCAAAAGAACAAGGGAAAAGTACGTCCTGTCTTGGACTATCGTGAACTCAACGAGATTGTTCAGTGCCATACTGGTGAGGATGTAGCAGTGTGTGATGAGACAATTCGGAAGTGGAGGAAGCTACGTGAACCTCTAAAGTTGCTTGATCTCCAATCAGCATATTTACAAGTGCACATTGAGGAAAAACTTTGGAAGTATCAACTCATCAAGTATAAAGGCAAAACATACTGCTTGACAAGATTAGGTTTTGGGTTAAAGTGTGGTCCCAAAATCATGACACGGATTGTAAACGAGGTGCTCTCGCTTGACGAAAGGGTGCGACGGGGCACAGATAGCTACATCGATGACATTATAGTGAATGAAAACATAATATCAGCTGAAGAGGTTGCGGCACACTTGCATACTTACGGTCTCGTAACTAAGCCTCCCGAGAAGCTGGAGGGCGCAAGAGTGCTCGGATTGCGTATTGAACGTGATAAGGTCGGACGTCTTATGTTCAGAAGAGGCAATTACATTCCCATAATGCAAGAAGGATCGCACCTGAGTAGAAGAGAATTATTTTCGATCTGTGGCAAGCTGACTGGGCACTATCCTGTGTGTGGATGGTTAAGGACAGCCTGCAGCTTCATGAAGAGAGAGTGTCAAGGCCAGGTATGGGATGATTACGTTGGCGACAGGGCCCAACAAATGGCTGAAGAGCTTCTGGTGAGAGTGAGAATTGACGATCCTGTGAAAGGGGAGTGGCTGGTGCCTGAATCATTAGGTGATGCCAGAGTTTAGTGTGATGCAAGTAATCTGGCCCTTGGAGTTACCTTGGAAATTGAGGGAAGAACTGTTGAAGACGCCGCATGGCTGCGTAAGACAACCGATGTAGCGCATATTAACATAGCGGAGCTAGATGCTGTTCTGAAGGGATTAAACCTAGCTCTCAAGTGGAATCTTCAAGTTGTGGAAATAATTACAGATTCGGCAACGGTTTTGTGCTGGGTGAGATCCACACTTACCGGGAGTAGTCGTGTAAAAGTTTCTGGCATGTCAGAGATGCTCGTCAAGCGGCGTCTGGGATTGGTGAAGGAGATTGTAGAAGAATTTGATCTCACATTGTCGATCACCCTTGTAGAGTTTTGTAAAAATAAAGCCGATGTACTTACTAGGGTCTGCAAGGCCTGGGTAAAGAGTAGCCATGACAGGAAACGTCACGAAAGAGACTTACAATCTTCAGAGTATGAAGAGAGGTTGGAGATACTTGAAAAAGAAACTGGAGAGCAAAAATGTGCTTTAAGCGTAGACTTTACATGCTCAGCATCATTTTGGAGTAGAGCGAACGCTTCATCTTGCCCGGCTGGTTGATCCCGAGGTGAGAAGAGAGGACGTCGATAAATGCGTACGTAACTGCATACAATGCAGGAAAATTAACCCACCGCCGTCAACCCATGAAGCGGGTAACCTCAATGTTGCAACAAATTGGAGTCGCTTGGCAGTTGATGTCACTCATTTCGGTAGGAAATGTTTCTTCACACTCATCGATTGCGGGCCAAGTAGATTTGCCGTGTGGCGGGAAATCGATTCAGAGAACGCAGTTTCGATTGTCAAAAATCTGGAAGAAGTGTTTCGGGAAAGAGGCCCGCCCAGTGAAGTTCTCATGGACAATAGTACCTACTGCGTTTCGTTCCTATAGTGTTGCAGATATGTGTAAGAGATGGAATGTACGTCAAAGATTTCGCGCGGCATACCGTCCAGCAGGAAATGGTATAGTTGAACGACATCATCGAACAATAAAGAGAACTGCAGCCAGAAGTGGAAGCGATCCTCTGCAGGCAGTATTTTGGTATAATTTGGCTGCGAAGAGTCAGAAGGATGAGGGTGTTGCGCCTTCTAGCTCGGTTCACACTTATTCATGGAGGCACCCTTCTGCGCAAGTGAATATAGAAGAGGAAGTATCAACTGAGTTTGAAGTGGGCGATGTCGTTGCGGTCAAACCAGTAGACAAAAGATGCACATCACGCTGGAGGCAAGGAAGGGTGACAGGACTTAATTCAGTCAACAATATCATAGTTGATGGTGTACCAAGACATGTGCTTGACCTGCGGAAGATGCCTGACAGAGAACGAATTGAGTCTGAAGAGAGATGCGAGGAATTGGCCGCAAGTCCCACCGTAAATCTTTTCGGTGTGTTTAAAGAGGACAGTGAAGAAGAAGGAGAGACCAGTACAGAAGGACGACCCACTAGGGCGCGAAGGCCTCCGGGCTGGTTAAGTCAATTTGTACAGTGATTACGACATCAGGAGGGCGTGTGGTGATATGCAAGTACTGCAAAAGCAGTGACAGTGAACGCAACCGTTCTGCGATGTAAAAGACAATTGACAATCAGTCAGGCAGTTATAATACACAAACAGGGGGCCTAGTCTCTATCTTTTATGAAGATCGTTTTATTGAGGAAATTTTCACTAATAAAAATAGATTTTTGATGCAAATTTTACCTCTCCCGACGTACCTAAATAGTTGCTTATTGTATGTTTACTATAATAATATGCACCAAATAGGTACGTGTCTATTGCAATCTTATTGATAATTTGTGTATTTATGTAGGTACATTAGCCACAGCCAAAATATACAAGTGCCATGTGATTACAACTCTAATCGATCTCGACTATGTGTTTCTTCAAGAAAAAAACATTTACGAACACTCCTATCGTCTTGCAGTCAAAGACATTAATACTGGACGCGGGGTAGAAATCTCAAAGTGGGAAGCCAAACACAATACGATTGTAGCTGTCTCTATTCCCAGCAGTGTTACCGAAGCTCCCGATTTTGCGGGAGATCTCCCGATTTTTCACTTCATCTCCCGATCTACCGGAATGGCATCAAAATCTCCCGATTTTTCGAAGTTCTGAGCGAATTCGTTTCTCATCGATTCTTTGATTATGGTCCGCTCAACAGACAACTAATTGTGTATGGTAAAAAAAAAATCATAAGATTCGGGTATTAACCAAAATAATTACAAAATACCGCAATCTAAGTATATCTCAATTATAGACTCATGCAAACCGATCATCTATGAATTATGAGGTGGAATTTATAATTTATTACATAACGCCTCTTCGAATCAGAAGGTTTTTCAGTACTTTGTTCTACGAACTTAATATATATTTTGTTTAAATTATGTCCACCTCAGACCCTGAATCCGATCATGCAGGTTGGCCTGCTCCTAGCAAAAAAGTTGCAACAAAGACATCAACGTTGCCTCTGAAAGAGATGCACGATAACAAGGCGCTCAAACTCTTTTCATGTCCTGACTGCAACTGTTTTTCTCCTCGAAAAAATAACTAAAACGGCACTTGCTTACTAACAGTGATGAAAAACCTTTTTCATGTCCCGACTGCAATTATTCATGTTGTACAAAGCAACTTCTTAAAAATCATTTGCTGACTCACAGTGACATAAAACCGTTTACATTTTCCTATTGCGACTATTCATGTTGGTTCTACAAAGAGGCACCAAAAAATATATATATTTACCCACAGTGGACAAAAACCATTTTTTTGTCCCAAATGCAGTTATACAAGTTCTCAAAAGAAAGATTTAAAAACCCACAGTATAATTCACAGAAGAGAAAAACATTTTTCGTGTCCTGACTGCAACTATTCGTGTTCTCAAAAGGGATATCTAAGAAGTCACTTGCTGACTCATGTAGAGAAAAACCTTTTTCATGTTCCGGCTACAACTATTCTTGTACTACGAAGAGAAATCTAAAAATCACGTGTTTACCCACAATGGAGAAAAACCATTTCATGTCCTAACTGCAATTATTCTTCTACTCGAAAAAAACTAAAACGGCACTTGCTGACTCACAGTGATGAAAAACTTGTTCATGTCCCGACTGCGACTTTTCATGCGCTACTAATGGTATCTTAAAATTCACATGTTTACCCACAGTGGACAAAAACCTTTTTCATGTCTTGACTGTAATTATTCATGTTGTACAAAAGAACTTCTTAGAAATCATTTGCCGACTCACAGTGACATAAAACCTTTTACGTGTTTCTACTGCTACTATTTATGTATTATTATATTCATGTTTTACAAAGAGGCGCCAAAAAATTGCTTGTTTATCCACAGTGGACAAAAACTATTTTCTTGTCCCGAATGCAAGATCGCGAAAGGAAGTTTTTTTGCAGTTATTAAAATCCTCATCGCGATTCATAGTGGAGCAAAGCCATTTTCATGTTCTGAGTGAAACTATGCATGTACTACGAAGATAAATCTAATAAATCGCAAGTTTTCCCATAGTGGACAAAAACCTTTTTCGTGTCCCGACCGCAACTATTCATGTTCTCAAAAGGGACGTCCAACAAAGCGCTCGCTGATTCACAGCGGAGAGAAACCTTTTTCGTGTCCTGACTGCGCTTTTATAGGCCAAGAACAGTTGATGATGTGAATCTTTCGCTTTTGAGGAAATTATAGTAACTCACTTTAACAACACTGACCACAGCAATTTGTGTTTATGAGTATTTCGTGTTTTAAGCACTAACGAATACTGACAACAAAAATAAAATAAAAATGACGTACAATACAGTCGAGGGATTCCCCGTAAATCACAAACGAAAAGGCTTGCCAACTTGAGCATTCCCTAGTTTTTTATTTAAATAAAAAAAAAACATGTTAAGTAACGCGTTTTTCGAATCCCCATCCCGCACATATAACGCACAGTAACATTAAACAAGACCCCCCCCTAAATTTCGTTACGTACTTGAATACTTGAACGGCCCCCAAGGTCGAAATTTCACAAAAATTTGTGCTGAGTTTCCAAACGTAAAGTAAGTCTCCGTTGAACGTTAGGGAAATTTGCGTTATTCCACGGGCAACATCTACAATAATCGTATTGATGGCGCTGCTTATGGGTTTTTTCATTTGTTGTTAAGGTTCTGCTTCGGAATAATAAAAGGGATTCAGAATATTGACAAGGGATGAATTTTATTAAAATAATTCTGGTCATCTCGCGATTTCTTAAAAATTCTCCCGTTTTCTCCCGAATTCTCCCGATTTTTAGGCAGAAATTCTCCCGATTTTGAAATATTGGGTTCGGGAACACTGATTCCCAGTGTTGCCAACTCAGCTCCTTTAGAGCTAGATCTGGCTCTAAATCGACGCCGTCAGCTCCAAAAAAAGTCATTTAGCTTCTTAGCTCGTTTTTCAGATATTTCAGCTCTTATCCACGTGAAATAATATTGAAAAAAATTATATTTGCAATTATATTCCAAAAATGCAACATTGGGACGAGGACTTCCTAAAAAAGAGATTCCCTGAATTCCTGCACAAGTAAACAGTTACTAAAAATGCTATGGTGGAAACATCGGTACAGGGACTTCCCGAAAAAATGAAATTCTTATAAATCGATACAAGGAACTTGCCTAGGCCGGCTATTGCGTATTGCATATTGCATTGCGTCTTGCGTCAGTCACTTTCGAATTTGAATGCGCAGTCAAGTTTAGTTTTGGGCTGAGGTTCTAAAGTATCGTAATGCCACTGATGATAATCCTTCCCACGAAATCAGCTCTTTTGCAGTTTCGGTACTTGCTCTGCCGTGGTCAAACGGAGAAGTGGAACGAGTTTTTAGCCAGTTAAATATTGTAAAAAATAAAACCAGAAATAGACTTGGCAATGACATGGTTAATTCGATTCTAACAATTCGATCGGGGCTCAGGCACACAACAATGTTGCAAGGATTATAAACTTCCCTTAGAAGTTAAAAAAAAAATTGGAACGATGGCTATAGGTATATACGATATACGAAAAAAATCCTGATGAAGCCGGTCCTAGTAGCGCGATGGTACAGGAACTGGAACCGGATGACTACTTAGATTTTTTAGAGTACTAGTCGCTGTCTAACAAAAAAAAATTAAAAAAAACAACAACAAAAAAATCCCGAAGACTTCGATTTTATCAAAAATAATTGTGTATTGAAAATTATAAAAATAATCAAGTGTATTGTGAGTGTTAGTTATGAGTTGTTCCAAAAGCAGCCAACAAGAAGGACTACAGTCCCCCCCCCCCCCCTCCCAATGCTTTATGACATTTTCAAAATTTTAGCTCCTTTTTGGCTCTTTTTTGGGTTTCGCCTAGCTCTACTTTAAAATTCGAGTTGGCAACACTGCTGATTCCCACTTCCCAGTACTTCAGTACTCAGTACTAAACTGCTGCGCGTCACGTGAGGTCGTGTCTTACCAGTAAGTAAATTGTATTGCAAAGCGCTCCTGTGTGATGAAAATGCTTCAATTTACACGGAAAATAGTCGAAAAGGAGACAGCGAAAATTGCATCACAAAGTGATATAAGCATAACAAGGACAACCTACTAACAGTAAGTCGGTTTACACAGCGTCCGGCATTCGTTTTATTCTTTTGGGAAAGATGGGGTAAAACGTACAAAGGGTAACGCGTTCATTAATTTAATAATGTCGTTGATGAAAATTGTAAATAGTAACGGTCCTAGGTGTTATTAATCTGTATAGATTTGTATAATCATTTGAACCTATAACCTACACTGTATAATAGAATATGTACTTAACAATACTACTATAATAGTACCAATATTGTATTACTAATGAAAACTCATTTAATAAATATAAAAATATTTGCCCGTGTGTCACGTTTTACCCGCCTTTACCCTTCCCTGTCATATTGTGTAACCGAGTGAGAGTATCTTGTTATCTCAGTCACACCCATAGGTCACACCCGTGATGTGACAGTAGTATTCGGCGAAGAAATTAATACGCTGCCCGACGATTTATCTATGACATTCATACACACACATTTTTTGATTGTCTGTCTTTATCACACACGAATAAAGTTTTGAATTTAGAAATTAAACTGAAAACCGCTGAAAACAAAAGAGTGTTGCTTGCTTTCCACATTATATTGTGAGAATATGGCGAGTCTATTTATAATATAACGTCATTGCTTGCAGTGCTCTAAATTGACAAGTGTCGTGTTATTATTAAACCTCTATCCATAATCTTTAAGAAATATCCATTTACAAACCTCTTTCGTGTACAATTTGACTTTACATAATAAAAAACCTGCCGCATCCATTTCTGCATTTTTACTCAATAACAACACATAAAATCGTTGATAATCTGATTTATTCAAGCATTGACAGTCATAGTCCTGCAGGCAGGGCCGGATTAACCATGTCGGGGCCCATAGGCAATGGACGTCTCGGGGCCCCTTTACCAATGGTGGACTAACGGGGGGGGGGGTGAAGGGGGGGTGGAGGGGCGGCCTGCCCCGGCCTCTGGTCCTCGGGGGCCATCAAACGCTTCCATGTCCCCTTTATCAAATCCTTAACAAGACTTAAATGCCATTAATCAGTGGCCGAGAATTTAAATTTCGTCGAACGATGATCTTACGATCGTACCCTTGCAACTGTACAGGGTGATTCCGATGAGAAAGATTAATTAATTCTCCATACCAGCATTTTAACATAATAGCTCAATATCGATATTATTTCATTCACAATTTGCTTTGATACATACCTAAATTTAAAAATGCTCAAACTCGTGATGATAAAACTATTCAAATTATGTATTTTTTCTAATTATTTTTTGATCATATGTATTTATAATTTTTCAATAATATATATATTTTTTTAATGATTTTATTTAAACTAAAATTAAAATTCTGAAACATATCTTTCCCAGATAATTTATTGATTTATTTTACTTCATGATTATATAATTTGAAATGTGTGTTTTATAATACAAAATTTTGTTTGAAAATTTAACAAATCTGCAAACGCCCTACGGTAAAACCTTAATGTACTAAAAATAAACATATTTTCTCAAAATTTAAAACATAGCTTTACTAGATAAAAGAACAGCCTTTCGAAATCAATTTATAATTTTGTGGTGAAAAAGAGTCAATACGTCTAAAATTTGATTTAAAAACGACATATTTCCGGTTTTGTCTGGTGATTCCCACTTAAGGCGGACTCTGTAAAAAAAAAATTGTAATTTTATTTTTTTATTTCATTTTCTGAAAGATGCATTTGTTATAAATGCACTCACCAAATGTTTTAAAGATATTAGAAAAATTGAGGGAGATACAGCATTTTATGTGAAACAATAAGTTTTATTATACATACTATATGCCGACCGGGTTTCGCTACAACCGTAGGTTCTTCAGGCCAGTTTGTATGTTGAATTATCCTTCAGCAAAACTTTGAATGTGTTTTTCTCTAAACTTTGTTAACACATTTTTTAACCTCTATACATCCGATTTGCAAGTCTTAAACTGTTTGAAAATCTAGTGTCTATTTCACCACGTAGGTGAATTTTGTTTTAAAATAAGGAAAAATGGCGGACCAACGAATTTTAATTTCGATATTTTATGGGAAATTTTCATTGTTCATAAAAAAAATAGAAGGGGGCCCTTTATAAAAAAAATCTCTTTGTGGTGCCATACTGACTGGATTTACTAACAGTTTAAGACTTAGTGCATGCAAATCGGATGTATAGTTTTTCTAATATGTTGTCAACCGTGTTGAAAAAATCAGTTTCGAGAAAAACGCGTTCAAATTTTTGCTGAACGTTAATTCAACATACAAACTGTTTTAAATGATTTCATATAAAATGCTGTAGGTATCTCCGTCAATTTTACGAATTTCCTTAAAACATTTGGTGAGAGCATTATTAACAAATGCATCTTCAGAAGATTAATTTTTTAAAATGTCATTTTTTTACAGTGGCCTGGTGCCTTAAAGCCTTGTTTAGGATTTGATTAAAGTAAGGCGTTTGGAGGCCCCCCAGAGTCAGAGGCCCGTATGAACTGAAGAAAAAGCTTGTAAAATTACATAAACTTCTTAAACTAGGGGGGGAGAGGGGGGTCATTCAGCTTTTCCGCCCCGGGCCTCTGACGGGCCTAATCCGCCACTGCACTTTACCCTTTCTAACTTCCAAACTTTTTTTTTCTACCACAACGTAATTTTATTCATAATTAATCTGTTTTTTACTACATTTCGAAGGTATGCCTTCACCCCCATTCAATAAAAAAATGAAACGAATACACTAGTACAATGAGCGGTCTTATCGCTAAAGTGATCTCTTCCAGACAACCTTGGTATGAAGAGAAACAAAGAATTAAAAGCAAAAAAAAACAAAACAATTGCCAATATAAACCACACACGGCACCTATAATCATATCCCCATTGATACGAAGGAAAGTAAAGTAAAATACAACTATGTTTAAATATTTGTTTTAATTATTGACTTTTTATTTATTATTTGTGCGTGATGTGAACAGTTATTGGGTTATAACCTAATTATTATAATTTGTTGTTTACTTTAATGCATGTAATGTTATTAACCTATAAATGTTCGCAATAAAAAAATAAAATATTTAAAACATCTTGAAAGCTGACTTTTTCCAAAATGGGTGCCGGAGTTGCTCACTTATTGTGAGTCGAACCATTGACGCAAGTTATTTTTTCTTGGGGCGCGGGGCCCCTAGCCGATGCGGGGCCCCTAGGCAGTTGCCTACTCTGCCTTAGGGATAATCCGGTACTGCCTGCAGGTAACACACCTCTGCAGCAATAACGTCAAAGGATTTTATTAATGTTTATTTGTGTGTATGGCTACGAAGGCAGTTCATTTGAAATCGTTTCTGATTTACCTTCAGAAGGAGTTTGTTGCAGCCCTTAGCTGATTAGGGATTATTTGTTTTACGTGTAAGTGTGTAAGGTGTTGAAGCAAAGCGAATAAGTAAGACGTCGGTTCGATACTTACAAGTTCGATACTTACAAATTTACAACAAGACACATAAATCAATCTCCAATTTAAATATTTGCAATAATAATGAATGTGAAGGGCGAACAAATACGATAGACAAGTGACTCCTGACCGAGAATTTAGAGCAGAATGAATCGGTGGTTTTTGATGCAACGCGAGGAAAGTGGCTTCGGTTTGAATCCTATTGGTGCCTGGGGTACCAATCGGGTGGCCAGACGGTGCAGATTAGTGGCCTTTGTTCGACCTCCACATCAGCCCCCTTCCCGAAGACTCCTACACCATTACAACCCCTAGTGAGAAGGCTCCGGGGGTTGGTCAACGTCGGGACCTGTGGGCATAGAAAGTGAATTGTTAGAGACTTCAAGAAATGTGCGTATTATGGCAATGTGTTAGTCTCTTATGTTGGCTGAGATATAAAAAAGTTTGAATTGAGTTGAGTTTTATTTTATTATATATATATATATATATTTTTTTTTTTAAAGGTTTGAAAAATTATTTTATCAGACTTATTAAATGATAAAAGAAGATAATATTAAAAAAGTTTCTAAGCTCTGTTTGAAATTAATAACAGCTAAATTTGATTGCAATGAGTAACTATTACAAATGAAATAAATTAAATGACTCATGATAGGTAATAAGGTAGGTACTTCGATTCGGCAAGGCGCAGAACATTAAGGGGTCTCCACACGGTACTGCCGCAGTACCAACTGCCGCAGAACTGACTAAAAATCGTATAGTCTGTAGTCAAAAGCGCCAACCGTATTGTTATTATAATAACAATACGGCTGGCGCTTTTGACTACAGTTCTGCGGCAGAATGTGCTGCGGCAGCACCATGTGGAGACCCCTTTAAAGGACTGCAGTACATTCCTAATGTTTACATTGAATGAACTAGTAATGTGGTAATAATAATATTATTCGCTGCCTATTGTTGATTATAGGTAAATAATATTTCTGTATAAGTAGATAGATGCCTGTACGCTCGCTAATTATTTGCTTCTAGATAAGCGAATACATTGGCATTGTTTAACAAATAATAATAGTGTTAGGAATGCAGTAAATTTGACTACTTGAAATGAATGCATGATGTTAATTTTTTTTTTACGGTGCTCCAGATTTTATGTCCGGGTTAAATCTTTCCCAAATGATTATCTAGTAAATTCACGCAATGTAAGTGCACTATATAAGTATAATAAATACAAAACAATACAAGAACAATACGTCAATCCACCAGAAACATAATGGGAAAATATTTCACCGACTCCAGATATTTCCATATCAGAGGGTTCGGCTCTGATGAAATCCTAACTGGTCCGATAAATCCTACTGATCCCTCAATATAAATATTTAAAAAATCTTTCGTAATCCTACATGTATTTAAAATGACCGACATTTGCATTTTTATCTACAAATTTTTTGACAAATCTAATACGCCTAAATTTTGAATGAGAGAGCTAGGTGTAATGCCAGTAGCCGAAATAACAAATGGTAATATTTTTATAGTCTGAGAATGCCAAATTCTTTTAATCTCATTTCCTAAATCTGTATATTTTCTTATTTTTTCAGAAACAGTTTTCTGAATATTACAAGAATTTGGAATAGCGACATCAATGATATAAGTTTTTTTTTTTAAATTTTGTCATGTAAAACTATATCGGGTCTATTATGACTAATTGTTCTGTCTGTTAGAATAGTTTTATCATAATAAATTTTATAAAATTCATTTTCTAAAAATGAATTTGGTTCATATTCATAATATGGTACATTACGGCAGTCAATCAAGTTATGTTTGTCGTGTCCTCTGTGTTGTGATTGTCCTATTTCATATTTAAATTCATTCTTTTCATAACACTTTCATTCTTAGTATTTATCTCGATGTGTACAGTCCTTTACTTTTAACTTTTTATGTCTATGCCACTTCTTGCTTCAAATCTTTTTGTCTATGCTATTTCATAGTGTAATATTGTCATTAATTCTCATCTATATTGTCTTTTCTCTGTGGTTACGTCAAGTCTTGATTTTTTTATAAATATGGGTCCATTGTTTTGGCAAAGTCATTCTCTCTAAAAGATTCTCTCTAAAAACACTCTAAAAACTCTCTAGAAATTCTCGCATCACTCTCTCTTACCGACTCAATTAACCGACTAATTGCCAGTCATCTCAATTGTAAAGTTATCTAATAAAGTTACAAATATATCCAAAACACAAGTGTTTTAAGGATAACCTCAACAATCTCTCCTTCCAGTACGCCCATCTTGGCGTTGAAAACAAAAGAAGTCAAAAACGCAGCGTCAGCCTTACGACCTGACCGGAGACTTCCCGAGACCACGCCAGGACGCCTACTTCATGGTCCTTCTGCCGGATTGCACATCAGCAATCTTTACCCAGGCTACCCAGTCTACCGGAGTAAACAGCATTTCACCACAGCAACCAGAGTTAAGTCATCCCTTCAACTTTCCCTCCTTACTGTGTAAAACTGTTGCTTTTCTCTTAATATTTGCAAGCGCGGATCTCTGATCATCTGACAATGGCGGATAACCTGAAGGCTCTCGTAGCTAGAAGGGGCCAGATCAAAGGGCTGATTACTAAATTTCAGTCATTGTTGGATGAGAATCAAACAGATCCGTCAATCATCCAAGCGCGATTAGCCAAAATCGTACCGCTGCATGACTTATTCATGGAAGTTCAACTCAGAATCAGTGTGTGTGATGAAAGTTTGGATCTCGCTTCGGATGATGAAAATGACCGCTTTGAAACAAGGTATTTTCGGGCAGTCACCGAAGCAAAATCGCGTCTGACGATCGACTCCAAATTTCATTCACAACAATCTCAATCAAATATTATTTCTAAAATTCAGTTACCAATTTTAAAGCTACCTACATTCTCAGGGACATTGTCTGAGTGGACTTGTTTTGAAGAATCATTTAAATCGTTAATTGAAACAAACCATGAATTGTCTGCAATCCAAAAATTTCACTATCTCAAATCATGCTTAACTGGAGATGCATCCAAATTACTAACATCTCTGGAAATCTCATCAAATAATTATCATATTGCATGGGAATTATTAACAGATCGATACGCAAATAAACGTCTAATCATTCAAAATCACATTCAATCTTTATTTGATATTACAACAATAAAATTTGAATCTTCTAAAGAAATTCAATCTTTTTTAGATAGAATTTTAAGTACATAATATTATGCCTTTTTGTTAGATTGAAATTTAATTGCTTCAACATTTTTTCCTTAATTTTCTAAATTCATACTTGAATTGTATAATGCAAGAAAAAAAATACTGATTTTGTTTTATTTTTATACAACCACTCTGTAAATTGCCATCTCAACACAGGCGTTTCACACCTAGTGAGATGGGCAATACGTCATTACTGTAATCAAATGTAATAATGAAATAAATAAAATATTACTATAACTATACCGACTGTCACAATTGACATGACAATATAAACCAGTTTTATTTAGTAACCATTAAATAAAGTTGGTTATTTCTATGTTGTCGGTGAAAGCTTTCAACTGGAATATATCCAGATTTTGATCCGTCATTATCTTAATTTCTTCATTTTGAAGTCTGTTAAGAATTCTTCTTTTGTTTAATTTGTTTGTATTCCTTTGAAAATTACAAGACATTTAAAAAATAAACACCTGTTATACTTCCTTAGACAATTTTTTATTTCGGTACATTATTAATTAACATTTTACAGTATGATTAAATGTTGAAGAGGCCTGGGTAAATTTACAACTATGTAAGCTCAACAAATAAATAATTACACTAATATAAAACTTGACCCCTGCCACCTTGAAACGATATCGGTGAATCTGAGATTGGCATCACAAATAGCTTTCACATTGACAGAAAAGAAACCTTTTCAGTTCCGATAAATCTCTGTGTTTCATCCACCTAAAATAATTAGTCTGCATATTCATAAGTCGAATAAGGTAAGCAAGCAAAGGGGGGACATGTTTGTTGATATTGGGATAAGCACTTGGATAAAATGACATTTAACTTACCAGGGGACTATACCCGCATGTGCCTGCAATTAAGATCACCAATCACTTTGGAGAAACGTGCTATTGCAAAAAACCCTCTTTGTTTTTCTTCCATATTTTCAGGATCATTTTTCAAAGTAATGAAAGCAGTTCTCAAACATGGAATTGATTGTAAAACTATCCAAATGTGCTTGCTTGCAGTGGTTTTGTGAACTCTGAAAAAGTCCCCCACAGCAATCAGCATGGAGCCAGATGCTAGGTATCTGATTGTCAAAAGTATCTGGTGTTTTGGAGTGAGTGCTTTATTCCTGAAATGAAAACAAACACACTATGCAGACAGGTACTACATTGTTAGCTACTTTTTTTTACACCTTTTGAAAAGTATTTTCACTTACCAGTTTGTTATATTGTGGTGTAATAAGAACACGATTAATAATTGTAATCTGTTTAATAGACCGTACTGGTTGACAACCAGTGTTCCCGAACCCAAAATTAAAAAATCGGGAGAATTTTCGCCTAAAAATCGGGAGAATTCGGGAGAAAACGGGAGAATTTTTAAGAAATCGGGAGATGACTAGAATTATTGTAATAAAAGTCATCCCTTGTAAATATTTAGAATCCCTTTTATTATTCCGAAGCAGAACCTTAACAACAAATGAAAAAACCCATAAGCAGCGCCATCAATACGATTATTGTAGATGTCGCCCGTGGAATAACGCAATTTTTCCCTAACGTTCAACGGGGACTTACTTTACGTTTGGAAATTCAGCACAAATTTTTGTGAAACTTGACCTTGGGGGCCGTTCAAGTATAACGTAACGCAAATTAGGCGGGGGGGAGGTCTTGTTAAATCTTACTGTGCGTTACCAGTGCGGGAGGGGGATTCGAAAAACGCGTTACATAACATGATTTTTTTATTTAAATAAAAAACTAGGGAATGCTCAAGTTGGCAGGCCTTTACGTTTATGTTTTACAGAGAATCCCTCGATTGTATTGTACGTCATTTTTATTTTATTTTGTTGTCAGCATTCGTTAGTGTTTTTTAACACGAAATACGCATAAACACAAATTGCTGTAGTCAGTTTGTGAAAGTGAGTTACTATAATTTCCTCAAAAGCGAAATATTCACATCATCAACTGTTCTTGGCCTATAAAGGCTCTCATGACAAGGGAAGAACGTGAAGAGTTGCAGTCAGGACTCGAAAAGGGTTTCTCTCCACTGTGAATCAGCGATTGCTTTCTTAGACGTCCCTTTTGAGAACATGAATAGTTGCAGTCGGGACACGAAAAAGGTTTTTGTCCACTATGGGAAAACGGGATTTTTTAGATTTATCTTCGTAGTATATGCATAGTTTCACTCAGAACATGAAAATGGCTTTTCTCCGCTATGAATCGCGCTGTGGATTTTAATAACTGCAAAAAAACTTCCTTTCGCGATCTTTAATAACTGCACTCAGGACAAGAAAATGATTTTTGTCCGCTGTGGAAAAACATGTGATTTTTTTGGTGCCTCTTTGTGAAACATTAATAGTAAAAAGTCGCAGTTGAAACATGTAAAAGGTTTTATGTTACTGTGAGTCGGCAAATGATTTCTAAGAAGTTCTTTTGTACAACATGAAAAATTACAGACGGGACAAGAAAAGGTTGTGGGTAAACATGTGAATTTTTAGATACCGTTTTGTAGTGCATGAATAACGTTTTAATTTTTTTCGAGAAGAAGAATAGTTGCAGTAAGGACATGAAAAGGTTTTTCTCCATTGTGGGTAAACATGTGATTATTAGATTTCTCTTCATAGTACAAGAATAGTTGCAGCCGGAACATGAAAAAGGTTTTTCTCTACATGAGTCAGCAAGTGAATTCTCTTAGATATCCTTTTTGAGAACACGAATAGTTGCAGTCAGGACATGAAAAAGGTTTTTCTCTTCCGTAAATTTTTAAATCTTCCTTTTGAGAACTTGTATAACTGCATTTGGGACAAGAAAATGGTTTTTGTCCACTGTGGGTAAATATGGTTTTTTTGTGCCTCTTTGTAGAACCAACATGAATAATCGCAGTAGAAACATGTAAACGGTTTTATGTCACTGTGAGTCAGCAAATGATTTTTAAGAAGTTGCTTTGTACAACATGAATAATTGCAGTCGGGACATAAAAGAGGTTTTTCATGACTGTTAGTTAGCAAGTGCCGTTTTAGTTATTTTTTCGAGGAGGAGAATAGTTGCAGTCAGGACATGAAAAGAGTTCGAGCGCCTTGTTAGTGCATCTCCTCCAGAGACAACGTTGATGTCTTTGTTGCAACTTTTTGCTAGGAGCAGGCCAATTTCCCACTTTTTTATATAAGATTGGGAATATTTCATTTTTAGAAATACTTCTACTCGTACCTGCGCCTGCATCAGGGTCTGAGGTGGTCATAATTAAAAAATATGTATACATATTTTTAGTTAGTAGAACAAAGTACTGAAAAACTTTCTGATTCAAATAGGCGTTACGTAATAAATTATAAATTCCACCTCATAATTCATAGATGATCGGTTTGCATGGGTTTATAATGGAGATATGCTTAGATTGCGGTATTTTGTAATTATTCTGGTCAATACCAGAATCTTAAGAATTTTTTTTAACCATACACAATTAGTTGCTAGTTGAGCGGACGAAGAATCGATGAGAAACGAATTCGCTAAGAACTTCGAAAAATCGGGAGATTTTGATGCCATTCCGGTAGATCGGGAGATGAAGTGAAAAATCGGGAGATCTCCCGTAAAATCGGGAGCTTCGGTAACACTGTTGACAACTCACAATCGATCCCATCGATCCTTCCGCCTGGCTTGCGGAGCAAAGACAAACATGAGCACTAGCATAGCATAGACAAGGCATAGATGATATAGTGTTACTATATTCAACATCCCTCTTTTCCTAAAAAACGAAAAGCCAAAAAAAAAAACATACAAGTAACATAAGAACAAATATAACAATAAAATACAGTGAAAAATTAATTATAATCCGATGGATTATATCTATCAGGCTTATTGACAGTTCTGCCTGAACGGGTTCGAGTGCTTGTCTCACTGCTTGTCGTTTCTTCAGGACCTGGATAGAACGGGACGGAATGGAAATCATTGTCAAAAAGTTCACCCCCCTTGGATGAACTATTTTCAGTATGTAGCGATGATGATTCTTGAAGTGATCTGTCTAAACTTAGATGTTTTCTATTCCTGCGGTATCTAGAACCATCAGGAGTTTCTATAAAATATGACCTAGGGCAATTTCATTTCATCAGGGGATGGTAAAATATTTTTTGGACTATTTCTATAATGTAACATAGCGAGATATGTATCCGTTTTGGATTCAAGGCATTTTCTTAAAATATTCTTGACAATTTTTACCGAACTCTCAGCTTGACCATTTGACTGAGGATAATTTGGACTGGTCGTGATATGTTCTATATCCCAATCATAACAAAAGGTTTTAAAAATGGCCGATTGAAATGGAGGTCCATTATCACTAACCAATTTTAAAGGTATCCCATGTCGTGAAAATATGGATTTCAAATGTTTGACGACTGTTTCGGCGTTATAATTGTAAAGCAATGAATTTTCTATATATTTGGAATAATAATCAGTCACAATTAGGCAGTGGCGGACTAAGGGGGGGGCGGGGGGGGGGCGGCCCGCCCCGGGCCCCCGATCCTGGGGGGCCCCCAAACGCCTCCATGTTCCCTTGATAAAATTCTAAACAAGGCTTTAAGGCACCATTGTAAAAAAATAAAGGTTTTTTTGTTTCATTTTGTGATTGCACTTGTTAAAAATGCTCTCACCAATTTTTTATAAATAAATTCTAAAAATTGACGGAGATACAACATTTTGTGTGAAACCGTTTGAAACAGTTTGTACGTTGAATTATCCTTCAGCAAAACTTTGAAATCCTTTTTTTTAATGAATTCTATTTTCGATATTTTATTGTAAATATTCATCGTTCATAAAAAAATGGAAGGGGGCCATTTAAAAAACAATCCCTACGTAGGGTTATATTCAGGGCCGGATTAAACATGTCGGGGCCCCTAGACAATGCACGGCTCGGGGCCCCTTTACCCTAGGGGCCCCTACCCGATGCGGGGCTTCTAGGCAGAGGCCTATACTACCTTATGGACAATAGGGCCCTGCCAAGGCTGGCTTAAAAATGCGGGGACCCCTAGGCAATGCACGTCTTGGGGCCCCTACCCGATGCGGGGCCCCTAGGTAGTGGCCTACACTGCCTTATGGACAATAGGGCCCTGCCTGGACCGTCTTAAACATTGCGGGGCCCCCAGGCAATGCACGGCTCGGGGCCCCTTTACCCTAGGGGCCCCTACCCGATGCGTGTTTTCTAGGCAGAGGCCTACACTGCCTTATGGAAATTAGAACCCTGCCAAGGCCGGCTTAAAAATGCGGGGGGCCTAGGCAATGCACGTCTCGGGGCCCGACCCGATGCGGGGCCCCTAGGTAGTGGCCTACACTGCCTTATGGACAATAGGGCCCTGCCTGGTCCGGCTTAAAAATGCGGGGGCCCCTAGCCAATGCACGTCTTGGGTCCCCTACCCAATGCGGGGCCCCTAGGTAGTGGCCTACACTGCCTTATGGACAATAGGGCCCTGCCTGGGCCAGCTTAAACATTGCGGGGCCTCTAGGCAATGCACGACTCGGGGCCCCTTTACATTGCGGGGCCCCCTAGGCAGTTGCCTATACGTCTTATGTATAATACGGCCCCGGCTACAGTGACTGAATTTTCGAACAGTTTAAGACTTGGTGCATGGTGCATGCAAATCAGGTGTATAGTTTTCTAATGTGTTGTCAACCAGTATGAAAAACGTAGTTTTGAGGAAAAAGCGATGCGGGTTTTCTAGGCAGAGGCTTACACTGCCTTATGGACAATAGTGCCCTGCCAAGGCCGGCTTAAAAATGCGGGGGGCCCTAGGAAATGCACGTCTCGGGGCCCCTACCCGATGCGGGGCTCCTAGGTAGTGGCCTACACTGCCTTATGGACAATAGGGCCCTGCCTGGGCCGGCTTAAACATTGCGGGGCCCCTAGGCAATGCACGTCTTCGGGCCCCTTTACCCTAGGGGCCCCTACCCATTGCGGGGCCCCCTAGGCAGTTGCCTATACGTCTTATGAATAATACGGCCCCGGCTACAGTGACTGAATTTTCGAACAGTTTAAGACTTGGTGCATGGTGCATGCAAATCAGGTGTATAGTTTTCTAATGTGTTGTCAAACAGTATGAAAAACGTAGTTTTGAGGAAAACGCGCTAAAAGCTTTGCTGAAGGATAATTCAACACACAAACTGTTTAAAACGGTTTCATATGAGATTCAGTATCTCCGTCAATTTTACGAATTTCCTTACAATATTTGGTGAAAGTAGTATTAACAATGCATATTTTAGAAAATGAAATAAAAAAGTGGCATTTTTTTGTGAGCTGGTGGTTAAAATATGCTAAGTACCTATCTAAGAGGTGTTTTGGAGTCGGGAGGACCCATACAAAGATACAAACATCATCCCATACAGACAAAATAGGAATAAATAAATACAGCCTGAACCGGTAATTTACAATTTTTTAAATTAAATGTCCCCGGGGGCCTGGAAAATTTTCATAGGAGGCCCTTTATAAAAAAATCCCTATGTTGTCCCATAGTGACTGGATTTTCTAACAGTTTAAGCCGCTGCTACCCGAATTTCTTACATATCTCCCTTAAACATTGAAAGTGTTTTGGATTTTAAAAAAATTATGTTTTTTTTTAGGTGCATTCCACGCCGAAACGCAAATTATATGAAATTCCCTCGATAGAAAAAAATCGCAAAGTTTGCTCCGAAAATTATTCTAAACACGTTAGTTTCAGTTATTTTACAAGTTAAGGTTGTGAAAAAAATGTTTCTTTAACCACTGGAGCGATTGGGGTTCAGTTTTTGATTTGGCCATTCGATTTAATTAATATCATTCCTCAAAATATTAATAAGGAAACATATAAACTGCTTACTGCGGTGTAAAGCTAATGAATCCACCTAAATTTCACCGTTTATTTCATATTTGTAGGTTTGTTAAATATTGTCCAATTTTGAAACGATATCAATCGCTGATAAATAAAAACGGTCCAAATTTGGACCTAAATCGCTCCAGTGGTTAAATGATACTTAAGACGCCTTCCACGAGATTTTTGCTTTATTTTAATCAAATCCTGTTTTATTAAACATTTTCACAATTTTCGCATCGATTTTACCGCTTAAATATTTGCGCCCTCCTCTTACATTCGTAATTACATATCTCTCCACCTTCTTGTTTTGAGCGTGAATGCGGCGCCTTAAGACTTGGTGCATGCAAATCGGATGTATAGTTTTTCTAATATGTTGTGTTATTTCGAGAAATATGCGTTAAAAGTTTTTCTGGAGGTTAATTCAACATACAAGGGTTTAAAACTTTTTGATTTTTTTTAGAATTTCCTTAAAACATGTGATAGCATTATTAGAAATGCATTTTTTAGAAAATTAAATTCAAAAAAATGACAACAAACAACGAAACCAGGACCAGAGGCCCGTATGAACTAAATAAAAATCATGTAAAATTATATCAACTTTTTATACTAGGGGGGGCCTCATTCAGCTTTGCCGCCCCGGGCCTCTGACGGGCTTAGTCCGCTACTGCAATTAGGTAGTTAGAGTTGTTGAAATTCAATAAATCGACACCTACCTTTTCCCAGGGAAAATTAGTGACACCATGTGGCAAAAGAGGTTGTGACGGGTTGTTAGATTTGAATTTGGTACAAATCTGACATTGATCCACAACATTTTTAATGTCAGAGTTGATATTCGGCCAAAAAATCATATTTCTGACTAAACTTTTAGATTTTGACATACCTAAGTGACCTTTATGAATATCTTTTAAGATTTCAGGACGTAAATTAAGCGGTATAATTAAACTAGGCCACTTAAATACCAAATCATTAACTACATGTATTTCTGCTTGAAAATTCCAATACGGTTTAACGCTGCACTCGACTTTATTTTTACTAGATGGCCAACCGGTTTTGTAATATTTCATAAGAGTCAATAACGACTCATCGTGTTTCGTTGCCTCAGTTATTGATTTGAGTTTTTCTTCTGAGACCGCTAGACTTGACATTAATAAATTAATGTGAATATCAATTTCTTTTTTCGCATTTATTACTTCTGTGTCAGGCAACGGTGCTCTTGATAATGTATCGGCAATATACATAAATTTACCAGGTACATATTTGACATCTAGATGATAACATTGAAGTGACATCATCATCCGTTGTAACCTCGCAGGTACTTCCACTAGTGATTTTTTAAAAAGCGTGACTAAAGGTTTGTGATCTGTCTCTACATCTACCAAGTGACCATAAATATACTGATGGAATTTTTGACACCCGAATAAAATTGCATACAGTTCTTTCTCTATTTGTGCATAATTTTGCTGACTTGACGTTAATGTTTTAGATGCATAGGCAATTGGTCTACCCTCCTGTAAAATAACTGCGCCCACTGCGCTCTGAGAAGAATCTACAGATAATTTTAGCGGTTTGTTAATATCAAAGTTAATAAGTACTGGGGACGAGCTAATAATTTTCTTTAAATTGACGAATGACTGATCATGGTTAGCATCCCAGATCCAGCATGCATCTTTCTTTAACAAAGTCCTCAAAATTTCTGTTTCTTTCGACAAATCTTTTATAAAGGATCCTAAGTAATTGATCATCCCTAAAAACCGTTGTAAGTCTTTTTTACAAGTGGGGGTTGGTAATTCGCGTATGGCTCTAATCTTTGACTCGTCTGGCCTGATTCCTTGACTGCTAAAAATATGACCTAGAAATGTAACTTCCTGTAAACCAAAGTGACATTTATTTCTGTTAAATTTTAAATTGACTTCTCTGGCTCTTTTGAAAACATTTTCAAGTCTGTTGTCATGTGTCTCTTTATCCTCTCCCCATACTAAAATATCGTCGACAAAGACAATTACTCCTTCTAGGTCAGCAAATATCTCCGTCATTATTCTAGAGAAATATTCAGGGGCAGAATTTATTCCGTAAGGAAGTCTCAAATATTTATACCTGCCAAAGGGTGTTTGGAAAGTACACAAATCAGCACTTTCTTCATCTAAAGGTATCATCCAAAATCCCGAGAATGCATAGATGATATAGTGTTACTATATTCAACACAGTTAATTTTAGATTTGACGTCATCCCTTATCAATTGCTTTGCTTTAACCAACAATATCTAGAATGAGAAGCTCGGTGTGCGATCAATTTACGGAAAGGCAAAAGGGCGTAACCTCTTTTGTGTTATTTGTAGCTCCTAAAACCATGGTGTAAGCCTCTTCGAATTGAATCAGACTTACAATTAGTTGATGTAACCAAATTTAAATTACAAAATTAATTTTGTAATGGGAGGTAAGGCGAAATATTCTTTAAACAACCGTTTTTTTTCATATAACAGCTTGCAACTGACATTTTTTTTCAAAAATAGAGTTATGAACATCATTTTCTTTGTTTTTTAAGCTCTATATAGTGATAACTCGTAATTAAAAATAAATACGAAACATCCGTATGACCGATGAAATGAACTTGTAATACTGTGCTTTTCCAAATAAAATCCTTTTTGCTAAGTGAAATAATAATTTCAAAGTAGGTACATGTGTATACACTTACCACTGAAAGTTGTCAGTTTTAAAAACAACATTTGAGATTCATTGGAATTCCAAAAAAAATTGCAATACCAGTAATATCACATGATTTTTTTTTTGGTAATTTTTGGATAGGGCCTGACACGCTTATTACGAATAATTTTTAGAAAAAAACTTTATATTCGCAGTAAACTTTTTGCATTTCGGGCGGCGGAAAATTATGCATTTTAATTTTCAATTGCGTAAATTAAAATTTACTTCGCGAACCGATCTGCGACTGTCAGCGGCCATTAGATACGTCACTGTTATGTTGGTATCCCTGATGCATTAACAAGAGCTAAATACGACCGTAGCCATATTCGTGGGATACAAGAAGACGCGCGTTATTATGAAAAACACAATATCATAATTACACAAACCCGCTGGACAAACCCTGTTTTGCCAAACAAACCATTCAAAAACTGGGATGCTTTTTAAAATTATGATGACATGCAGCTTTCGTAGTTTAACCGTGTTTTCATGTACCTACCCCACGAAAATGGCCACAGTAGTATTTAGTTCTTTGCAATGCATCAGGGATACCAACATAACAGTGACGTACCTAATGGCCGCTGACAGTCGCCGATCGGTTCGCGAAGTGAATTTTGGTTTTACGCAATTGAAAATTAAAATGCATAATTTTCCGCCGCCCGAAATGCAAAAAGTTTCCTTTTATAATAATTAAGGCGAATATAAAATTTTTTTCTAAAAAATATTCGTAATAAGCGTGTCAGGCCCTATCCAAAATTTACCTTTTTTTTTACCAGAGTTTGAAATTTCTCTAGGTTTTGTGCTGATTTCCCTTTTCACTAATTTTTTTTCCCTTTAGATTGCCTTAGATCTAGGGAAATTTACCTAGACATACCACCACTGGTGGTGAGTCACCACTGGTGACGGTGACGAGACGTGGTGCAGTGTTGAGTGTTGCCAACCCGGATTTTGAAAAGACGCTAACTAGAACAACAAAAAGTTCGTAGATGTACCGAAATGAAGAAGTGGTCTTAGGTGAAACCGAATAAATACTGTCACAACGGAGGGGGGGCGAAATGCGATATGGGATGGGGCATGGGTACTTGTGTTTTAGGCCACTTTCCTTATGTGGCGCGGACTTTAGTATGAAACCGAGCGTTTGTTGGAGTCCGCGTCACATAATTGTATACTAGCTTTATATAACTAACTTATTAAACATCTTTTTACTTGTTTTATATTTTACTAACTTACTAACCATTACCCCGATAGGCAGAGGGTGAACCGCCAAACAAGTCTATCTTGGCACACGCTCCTTGCCTCGTTCACACTCGTACATCGTCTCGTACATGCTCTTATCAAGTATCTGATTTACATGGTTGTTCCATGTCTTCCTCAAGCGTCCTCGACTTCTTCTACCATTCACATTTGTGTAGGAATATTGGATTAGGAATAATATAATTATGAACTTTATATAAACAAAATACAGATAAAATTATAAAATACAGATTAAATTACTTAGTATATATATATATATAAGAGCGGACATTTAGCATATAGGTGTGATTTTTTTTACATTAGCTCAATACAGGAGGCCCTGAGGAAAATAATTCCCCTCAGTGTCTATGTCATCTTTGGAGATGCTGTGTGGAAGGTTTTTATAGGAAAGGAAGGAGAGGTAGTTCTGGGAAGGAAAAGGGTATGAGGGATGTTTAGGAATCTGGGGGTCAGTGTATCCAGGAGTAAATGCGATATATCAAACTCTATTCCGGAGTTTAAAGGGAGGCAATACCGAGAATAGTTCCGCTTTGAATGTTTACGATTTTATAATATTATTTTCATAAATTTAAATCAATCTCCAATAAAATTGAATTATTAATTCAGAATTCAGCTTCAGACTAGTAATTTATTGTTTCGCGTGGTGCTTACTTTTGTGATTAATTTCTTTAATTGTGCGTTGTCTATGATTTATGAATCTAAATCTTCTATGATAAACAACTGTCACTGTCAAATTTGGGGTTAGCATATTTATGGTTGGCCTCTCCCAGCCCCAGCGTCTCATTTGTTTGATTTTTTGTCTTGTTATAATTATTTATTGATAGCATCAACTAATAATCTATATTCCAAAGCTCAAAACTTTCTAGTGAAGTTTCTTCAACATTGGAATTGACCGCCGGCGCTCGCCTTGTGAATATGTTGTCAGTAAGTTCTGCTGGTACTTTTTCAATAATTGGTAATTATTCCCCTAAACGCCTTAGTTTTAAGCACAGATTATGGAAATTGCACTTCGTTTCAATAAATTACTACAAGAAACAACTGTTTTTGTTGAAACAAAATAGTTTTTTTTGTTATTTCTTAGTTTGGGTTAGGTGAGTACCTAATTCATGTTTATTTAGATTGAAACGAAAACCAATGTTAAACAATACAAAAAATGGTTGTAAACGGCCAACTTAGAATGAAACCAACTCAGAACCACCTCAGAAAGGTCATTAAGAGTGATGATAAACAAATTATATAAAAAAAAATTGGTTAAATTTTTAACTTAGGTTAGGGTTACCGGCTGTTTTAAAATTATGGTAATTTTTCGATATTGGTGTCCACGCTTATTGTACTAATAATTTTTAGAAAAAAAACTTTAGAATCACCTTAACTACTATAAAAGTAAGATGGATCATCACCTTAACTACTATAAATCTCAATCACCTCTATCACCTTAACTACTCACCTTAACTACTATAAAAGTAAGGTGCAAGATGGATCGAACATGTTATACGACAAGAAGGCCTCTTGCATACCATAATGGAGGGTATGACCGAGGGGACAAACTCTAGGGGACGCCCACGCCGAGAGTACCTGGACGACCTGCTGGTGGACGTGCGCTGCTCATCATATGCAGAACTCAAAAGAGCCGCACAAGACAGGGAAGAATGGAAAAGAAAATTAGAGGAAATTGCTGCAAACCAATCCCAGGATTGAAACCAGAGAGAGACTATAAAAGGAAACTTTTTGCATTTCGGGTTGCGGAAAATTATGCATTTTAATTTTCAATTGCGTAAATTAAAATTCACTTCGCGAACCGATACTGTAACAATCCGCGGCCGTTAGGTATGTCACTGTTATGTTGGTAACCCTGATGCATTAACAAGAGCTAAATACGACCGTAGCCATTTTCGTGGGGTAGGTACATGAAAACACGGTTAAACTACGAAAGCTGCATGTCATCATAATTTTAAAAAACATCCCAGTTTTTGAATGGTTTGTTTGGCAAAGCAGGGTTTGTCCAGCGGGTTTGTGTATTTTTACACAAACCCATAACACACGGTTTGTGTGTATTCGTGGGATACACAAAGACGCGCGTAATTACGAAAAACAGAATTAATATTATTGTAAATGAACCTTTGACGGAATATTTTTTATTCAAACAGTTAGATTTAGCTTTATTATCACGAAAAGTGAGTATTTATGTCGCGGGAGGCAAAAAAACATGCAAAAAATATGCATTTAACACTTCGACCATATCATACGTCAATGATTTAACATTTTAATTTAATTCACTTACTCGGTAACGCCATTTTATATTTACCGTTTTTATTTCACAGACAATCAATCATAATTACACAAACCCGCTAGACAAACCCTGCTTTGCCAAACAAACCATTCAAAACCTGGGATGTTTTTTTTAAATTATGATGACATGGAGTTTTTGTAGTTTAACCTCAAAGTTCCGTATTATCCGTGAGGTGGGACTAAATGCATATTTTATATTTACCGTTATTATTTCACAGACAATCAATCATAATTACACAAACCCGCTAGACAAACCATGCTTTGCCAAACAAACCATTCAAAACCTGGGATGTTTTTTAAAATTATGATGACATGCAGCTTTCGTAGTTTAACCTCAAAGTTCCGTATTATCCGTGAGGTGGACTAAATGCATATTTACCATGATTTTTAGCTATAAAAAAATAATTTTACATTGAAATTTTCAATGTAAAAAAAAAATTTTTACAAAAAAACTTGCCTAAAGCAATGACGTTATATTATAAATAGACTCGCCATAGTCTCACATACTCACAATATAATGTGGAAAGCAAGCAACACTCTTTTGTTTTCAGCGGTTTTCAGTATAATTTCTAAATTCAAAAGTTCATTTCTGTGTGATAAAGACAGACAATCAAATAATATACGTGAGTGAATGTCATAGATTCATAGTAGGGCGGCTTATTAGTTTCTTCGCCGAATACTACTGTCACATCACGGGTGTGACCTATGGGTGTGACTGAGATAACAAGATACTCTTATTCGGTTACACAATATGACAGGGAAGGGTAAAGGCGGGTAAAACGTGACACACGGGCAAATATTTTTATATTTATTATATGAGTTTTCATTAGTAATACAATATTGGTACTATTATAGTAGTATTTTTAAGTACATATTTTATTATACAGTACAGGTTATAGGTTCAAATGATTATACAAATCTATACAGATTAATAACACCTAGGACCGTTACTATTTACAATTTTCATCAACGACATTATTAAATTAATAAACGCGTTACCCTATGTACGTTTTACCCCATCTTTCCCAATGGAATAAAACGAATGCGGGACGCTGTGTGAACCGACTTACTGTTAGTAGGTTGTCCCTGTTATGCTTATGTCACTTTGTGATGCAATTTTCGCTGTCTCCTTTTCGACTATTTGCCGTTTAATTGAAGCATTTTCTCATCACGCAGGAGCGCTTTGCAATACAATTTACTTACTTGTAAGACACGACCTCACTCGACGCGTAGCAGTTTAGTACTAAAGTACTAGGAATAGAGACAGCTACAATTGTATTGTGTTTGGCTTCCCACTTTGAGATTTCTACCCCGCGTCCAGTATTAATGTCTTTGGCCTAAAGGCCTTTATTCATTTTATTTTCAGAATTTCGTCAAAGTAGTGCTTACCTAATACGCATGTTTTTTTTATTTTTATAATTCTGTTGTGTTTTCATGTATCCCATGAAGTTGGTCACAGTCGTATTTAGTTCTTTGCAATGCATCAAGGATACCAACATAACAGTGACAGCGATTTGACATTGTGTAGGCTCGCGAAGTGAATTTTAATTTACTCAATTGAAAATTAAAATGCATATTTTTCCGCTGCCCGAATTGCAAAAAGTTTCCTTTTATAGTAATTAAGTCGAATCTAAAGTTTTTTTCTAAAAATTATTAGTAATAAACGTGGACACCAGTATCGAAAATTTACCAAAATTATTTTTTCATAGCTTTGACATGACCTTTCTGAGGTGCTTCTGAGTTCTGAGTTGGTTTCATTCTGAGTTGGCATGGAACCGGAGAGATGGTAAAAGATGCATTAAAATTCAATTCTTATTCGCTCACAGCTCAAAACTTCCCATAGGAAACGAATCCTTTACTGCCATTTTAATTTTTTTTATGGATTTGGCATTTGCGAAGTTTTGTTTCAATCTAAATAAGCATGAAACTAAATAAGCATATCCAAACTAAGAACCTAATAACCTGTTTTGTGGATGTAAATAGTTGTTTCTTGTAGTAATTGTTGATTGAAATGAAATATGACGTGAACGAGATGAATTGTTCAAATTCTGTGAAACAACCTGTCCTCATTATGGTTTAAAACAAGAGAATGGCTCACTTTAACTGTAAGGACGGGTTGTTTCACAAAATTTACTTAATTTAGAAGTTAATTTTCAGTTCTGTAAAAGTTCTATTCAAGCTATGTTATTATATCATTATGGCGGCCTCCATGGTCAAGTGGTAAGACTCTCAAATGGTAATCCGGAGGTCACGGGTTCAAATCTCGATGGATTGATTTGTGTTTTCACAATTTAGTCTAGTTTATTTTTGTGGCACGTTCCAGAGTGGAATAGTTATATATATTTATGCAGCAAATTTTAAGTAAAGAAACAAGTTGAATGGAAAAAAAATTGTCAATTATGTAGGGCGTTGTCTTGAGTGAGCTCGGGCCCAGCGCTCACTCAGGAGTGGTGCTTGGTGCTGAAAGGCTGCGGTCACTACAATAGCCGCATCCTGACTCCAGTGACATGGTGCCTCATCAGGCAGGCGAATCCGTGCAATCCTAGTTTCGTAAAAATTTTCGATACGCTGCTGTATCTTCTGTATCTAAATATAATTCTGCATGCCTTATTATATTATATGGGATCCGGAGTCGTTCCATCGAGCTGATTCGGTAGTGATACCATGTTTCACACTGTTGTTATTGCTGCATTAGAAGATTCTTCAGGCAATCATTTTTTATTTTTTTTTTTTTTATTTTTTTTTTTTTTATTTATTTATTTATTTCATCCAAAAAATATATGAATACATTATATAATATCATATTACAGTCGATATTGATTACATTTTAAGTACATTTTCCCTTTTTATTTTCTTCCTTTTCTTTTACACAGTAGTAATAATAACATAACTTTAATGACAATAACATGTTACTTACAAAGTTAAAAACATAAGGTAATGAATGATGCATTAGTAAGTAAATATCTATAAGTTAATAACATTGTTATAAGAATAATGTTATAATAATAATTGATGCCAATAAAGCTGTATCAAAATAGGAAAAGAGATATGGAGGTAAGAACTGTTATATAGAAGTAACATAATATATATTTTAAGTTGCGCATAGTCTGCCTCACTAGGCGAACCTGTATTGAGGCAGAATTTTTAGTAAAATTGTTTCTCGTAATTTTGTCTATGGTTTACTTATGAATGTATAATATAATGTTCTTATACAGCAATACTTTGTTTCTGTTTACATTATTGCTGATACACAATACAAAAACAGCAATTTTATTACTACAATAACCATTAATGACAAGGCGTTTGGGTGAGGGCACCAGTAAAGGTGTATTAAACAGTATACTGACACTTCTCCTCTGTCATTCAATATTACCATCGTCCGAGAGGTCTTCAGTAACGATGTGCCCATTGATGTACTATGTAAGGCTTACCTTAATATACGACATACTCCTAAACCCAAATTAGCGAAGGCCGTTTATTCAAACTTGCGCATGCATATTTGCTCTCTCATTCTGGCGCCACCTATCTCACTCCTTTTACTCACACTTAAACTCACACTTTACTAATTATTATTAAATGTTTAGTTACAGGTGTACTTTATTTTGAGCCGAGACCAATAAATTAGCAACAGCAGTGTCATGCATATTCCCGACCCAGAGAATATTTCCATCAAGACGGAACTTGGGTCCCAGGAAGAAGTTCCAGAGAAAATGCCGTATACGGATATTGAAATCAGCCTCCAGGATGTAAAGAAGGAATGTTTGGAGTATTCCGAGAGTGTTCAGCCAACTAGTAAGTTTCCTTGCGCTTATCCATCCTCCAGTTGATTAGTCAGACATCTCCAAATACTAGGTTTTGAGATAATGAGGAAAACAATATTCAAATGCTCATCATAAATCACATATTTTTAATTTTTATAAGAAAAACTTTCTTTTTATGCTTTTTTGAAGGTTATTCCCATCAGTGAAATATATCATATTAGAATAAGTTAACAATAATAATCTAAACGAAAATATTTTTATATTCTTATATTCTTTCATATTTTCGTTTAGATTATAATTGTTAACTTATTCTAATATCACATATTTTTATTTCATTTATTGCTACACTGCAGGTAAAATGTTTGCAATACAATTTGTCACCTCACTAGGACAAGCCTGTGTTGAGGTTAACAATTTTACAAATTAACAAAATAACACAAAATTAACAAAATAACACAAAATTATACAAATAAGCTATAGAATAACACCGGGACTCATAAAGGTCTGGTACATTAGCATGACATATTGGAATATCCTGCTAGTGACCCAGAAAATATTGTTTTTTTTTTTTTTTTTTTTTTTTTTTTTTTTTTTTTTTTTTATTGAGTAAATTTTTTACAATAAGTTTATTTTAATACAATATTACATATTTTATATACTCTCCTAATAAAGCTAGTGCTTGTGTTTAGGAGAGGACAACTTGATAATAACTTTCTTTTTTTTTTTTTCAAAACCTTATAACAAACTTAAGAACTTAACTTATGAATAGATTTAGACTTAATAACATATAAGATTATAAGGGTAATTAAACAAAATATATATAGGATGTACATAAAACCTTTGGAATAACAAACAGTCAAAAACATATATAATAAAAGTTAAAATTATATGGTGGGACTACCAAAATATATTTTAATTTTTTTTTTATATTTGTCGTAATTTTTTTCTGTTCGCATATCGGCGGGTAATTGATTAAATAATTTTATTCCTTTATATACATAGTGATTCTGTGCTGTTGTGGTTCGTATGGGTGGTATAGTTAGTCCACCAATAGAAGTATTCCTTATGCTAATATTTAGCAGTGGAGTAATATTTTTTTTTAATATATCTTTGTGTAGCTGAAGTAGTGCTATTTTTTCGTAAATTTTTGTAAGTGGGGGAACAGGGAATTCTTGGAATACGTTTATTGTTGGGTAGTAATACGGTTTTTTTAGGATAATTTTTATAAGAATTTTTTGAATTGTTTCGAGTGGGAGAAGGGATGATTTATATGCACCCCCCCAAGCTATGATTCCATATTGTAATACCGAGTGCGCAAGTGCAAAGTAAATTTCTTTTAATATTTTTAATGTGATAGTATTTCTAAGTCTGAAAAATATATATATTAGTTTTCTCATTCTGTCTATTGTGGAGTTTATTTGATTTTTCCATTTAATGTTATTGTCGATAATTATTCCAAGATATTTTATTTGTTCTTTACTACTAATATGTATACAATTTGAGTTACAGGGTGTGATTTTAAGTAGACAGTTTCTGTCGTGAACTTTAATGTTTACATTTATATTTGAAATATGTTCTGTTAGGCTCAGAGGTAGAAAATGAGTTTTTTCAACATTTAAAGAAAGTAAGTTTTTGTCAAACCATTGTTTAATGATATTTATTGCATTATTTGCCGATATTTCGGCTTCTTTCCAAGAGTTTTCTTCAATTGTTAATACTGTATCATCCGCATAAGATATAATCTTTCCGACGATTGGGAGTTCAAAAAGTTCATTTACATATAATAGAAATAGTATTGGGCCCAGTACAGTTCCTTGTGGGATTCCAAAATTAATTTTTTCTATATCACTTAACTCGTTATTTATTTTCACTTGCTGTGTTCTTTGATATAAATAACTATTTATCCACGATTTAGCTTTGTCGGTTATTCCTATATTATTTAGTTTGTTGATTAATTTTGAGTGTGAAACACTGTCAAAAGCTTTACGGAGGTCAATGAATATACTTAAGCATTTTTTCCCTTTATCCAATGCTTTATAAATAACTCTAGTTAATTCCGCTATTGCGTCTTGTGTGCTCATTTTTTCTCTAAAACCGTATTGACTAGGATTAATACATTTTTTATTTTCCACATAATCTACAATTTGTTTCTTTATTACTCTTTCGTATATTTTAGCTACATTGGATATTAACGATATTGGGCGGTAATTGTTTATTTCTTTCGAATCTCCGGATTTATACACAGGTGTTACAATGGCTTTTTTGTAATTTGATGGGAATATTCCATTTTCAATGCTTACATTAATTATATGAGTAATTGGTTTAGTTAGTGAGTTAGAACATTTTTTTAGGATTTCTGTAGTTACACCACCATATCCAGGTGCAGCACCATTTTTTAGTGATTTTATTATGTTTTCAATAGTTTCCTCCGTAATCGATTTAAAAACTGATAGATTGTTTTCACTTAGTTTATCTTCATGTATATCATCTGGTTGATAATTTTGATCAATTTTGTAAGCAAGTTTTTGTCCGACGTTTACGAAAAAATTATTAAAAATATTTGCACACTTCTTTGATTCGTGGATAGCATTTAATGTGGTTCCATTGTTGTTTATAAGATTTATAATTGATTTATTTTTATTATTTTTATTCATAATTTCGTTTATGGTGTTCCATGTTTTTTTAGTGTTTTCCTTTGTAAGGGTTATTTTTTCTTTGTAATATTTTTCTTTCGTATCTTTAATAATTTTTGTGAGTTTATTTCGAAATATTTTATATTCAGTTTTAATGTGATTATTGTTTGGTTTTTTTTTTGTTTGAATGAAGAGTTTTTCCTTTTTCCGGATGGATATGATTAGACCTTGCGTAATCCATGGTTTAATTTTCCTTAATTTAGCATTAGTTTGGAGATTAATATAGGTGGTACAGTCAGCGATATTAGTAGTTAATGTTTCTTCAAAATAATTTGCACATATATCAGGGTTTCGGCAATTTAATATTGATGTCCATGATTCATTGCGTAATTTATTATTTAATTTATGATAGTTCAGTTTAGAAATGGTTTTAATATTTTTTCCAGGATCATAAATTTCTGAGTTATTACATAGATCATAAACAAATATATTCGTATGATGATCTGTTATATCGTTTTTCCATATGATAGATTTAATTTTATCTGTGTTTTTAATATTGGTCCAAATATGATCTAGGCACGATGGTGCTTGTTTTGCAATTTCTCTTGTGAACTTATTTATACATGACATAAAATTCATTTCATTCATCGTGTTTATATATTCAATTTTATTTTTACAGTGATTATTTGGGCCAATATTAATATTCATGTCACCTATTAATATACAATTTAAAGTATTCTTATTACAGAGAATTTTTTTTAACTCTTCTATAAATAGTTGTACATTTGAACTGTGTGTGCGATACATAGCGATTATATTAAAGGGCCTATTGTTTACATTAAAATTGATTGACAGACAGTTTACGTTACATATGGGTATTTCGATAACGTTGATATCGGTAAATTTGTCAATAGTATATACTACAATTCCACTATTTTTATTAATCTGATAATTTGTAACATATTGCTTGTAGTTGGGAATAATTGGTATGTTTATGTTCGAATGTATATGGGCTTCGGATAATATTATAAAATCTGGTTGTGAACAGAGTGTATTTAGTGATACAAGAAATTCATCCATGTTTTTATTTACACTTCTTATATTTAGGTGTAAGATTGTTAATCGATTTTTTATATTTTTATATATTTTACTGCATTCTATTGCTGTTTCACATACATATTCTTCTATATTTAGGTTTTTATCGATTTCGTTTAAGTTAATATTATTCATTGCATGTGTTAAAATTTAAAATTTGTACAATAGGTATTAATAGCAGTAAAACCATCATAATTTGTTCTGCAATATTCTTGCTTGAGTAAAATAGAACATAGTACATACATACATATATCAATAGTACAAGTGAACATATACTGTAGAGATTTATTGCATATAGAATATTGGCAGCGTGATACATGGGTTAGTAATGTATATAATAATAATTTTGAAGTAATATATCTATAATTAGACTTTAGTAGTCTATAATTTACTAGCCTTCGGTAAACACAACTGTGTATTGGTATTGTATTATCTATTTTCTGGTAGAAATATAGAAATGTTGAATGTAGACGTAATGTAATGGAAAAAGAAACATAATAATGTAGTATGTAGTAGAAATGTTTTATCATGAAGAAAATATTCAGGTTTTTTATCATCAATATATAAAATGATTTAATTTTTTTAGTTTTAAATATATATATACTGATTTTATAGTATGTAGAATGATGAAAAATTTGACGTTTTTTTAATGTGTAGACTATAGAATTATTATTTTTTATATCTTGTGGATATTTCGAAATATATACGTAAATGTAAGACGTTGAGAACAGACATGAGATATTTTTAAAGAGATCTTTAAAATTTATAACAATATTCCAAATTTTGCTGCGTAAGATCAGATATTTTTTTGTAATTTTGACAGTTAGTTTGATTATGGACATTTCAAAAAACAATTTTAGTATAATTTTTGAATATATCTTAGGATTTTCAGTTTTAATAGTAAGTATACTTGTTTTATAAAATGCAGATTGATAAGAAACAACATGTTTTTTTAAAGCATATGTCATAGCATTACTAATTTTGTTAGCTATTAGATTTTTGATTGTGCAAGTACATACATAATATATTGACAATAATAAACACGAGTCACTATGAAAACTATACCTTGAATCCAAATTAGTATTCAATTTTCTGTTGTGCGAATGCCAGCATTTTTTTATAATATATCAGTCGCATTATGATTAGTAGGAAATGACAGTTGAAATCTGTCATTTTGAAAAGTGCAGTTTGCACACTTCGGTTGATTTGTTGTAGCTGGACATTCTTTGTAGTGGTGTGCAGCTCCACAGTGCGAGCAGACAGGCAAGTTGTTTTTCTCTTTCTGGTTGCAATTTCTTGATGTATGTCCGTAGCGTAGACAGTAGTAGCATTGTACCACTGGGGTGGCGTCGTCAACCGTAACTCGCTGGTAGCCAATGTTTATTTTTTCTTTATTTAACAGGATCTTCCTGGTTGTGCTATCTACTTCTACTATATAGTTAGCGGTGTCATTGTATTTGTTTTTAATTATTGCTTTTATGTTAAATATAGAATTTTTTTCTGTTTTTTGCGTTACAATTTTGATGTCCTCATTTTTGTCTAAGATATCGTCAGTGAATTCTTCTTTGATATAGTCGTTGAAAATTCCCTTGAATATCATTGTTGGTTTTTTTTTTGTTAATTCTTTGCAATCAATATCATTAAGATCATTAGAAATTAAAGTTTGTAGTTTTTTAGCATCTTCTTTTTTAACACAATCGATTATAATTCTATTTTGGGAGATTTTTTTTATGCCTTCTATGCATATTCCTAATTGGCTGGTTTTAAAGTGCCTTTGAATTTTTTTTTGAAGTTCAGTTGATGTATCTTTATTTTTTGGAGTGATTAGGATACTATACTTGTTTTTAATGTTTTTTTGTTTTTTTATATCAGTATTTGCAGGCTGGTTATTCTCTAGCAATCCCATCTTGGTAGCAACAAGGCTTATATTCCCTAGCAGTTCTGTGAGTTTTGGTGATAATTTCCCCATTTGCTCTTTTGTAAACTTATTGCTTGGGTCCATTATAGTATTTTGTAAGGAATTTATAATATTGTTTGCCGCAGAGATGAAAGAGAATGTGTCACAGGAGTCCATGGTACTGCTTCGAAATATAGAGCGACAAAAGGTTTAGCGTCCCTGCGCGGACGGTGTTGGTGGGTGGAGAACTGACAGTCACGTACACACACACAGCTGAGTTCAACACTTGCGAGTAGGTCGAGCACAGAGTACGGTACCAAGTGATCGCTGTTTATCAATTGCTTTGAAAGCAAACTCGTTTTTTTTTTAAAATCTATAGTAAAATAATTTTTGTTAAACTAGCATAGTCCAAGTTGTGATGAGTTTTTTTCCATTGCTTATGAAAAATATGTTTTATTTTAATATTTGAAATAATACTATTGGTGTACCACTTAGGATATACTCTGTGTGCCGTAGTGCGAGGTATGGAAATGGGTATACACTTATCGAATATATTGTAAATTGAATTGTAAAAATGTGTACAAAATGCATTTACATCTGTTGAACTTTGGCAGACCGGTTGCCATGAGCATTCAGAAAGCAATTCATATAATAATGGAAATTACCTTTGTTGAATCTCCAGGCGTTTATTGTTCTAGTTCCATGATAGGAGGGAACTTCTATTGGACTTGGGTTTAGACATGAACTTGAACCACCTGAGTGAGCCTCACTAATACTTATAGACAAAGCAGGGTGGTGCTTGTCTTCGTTTGTAATAGGGTCCTGAAATTTCTCAACACACTTTATAAGATCCTTGGCATTACATAAAACTACATCCAGAGTGTTATTATAATCATTACATATCAAGTTATATTCTTGCAAACCGTAGAAACATTTAAAATAATTATACATGTTCACAATATTGGAGTTACAGGAAGGGAGGTTCAAATCACCTAATATTATGATATTTTTTGTCATTGAGAAGATTATAATTACTTTCTATTTTTTCGAATATGTTATAGTATAACGAAGTTGAAGAATGCGGTGGCACATATATCACGCATACAAAAACAGTTGAAGATTTCAAGGATAGCTTCACCCACAGGGATTCAGTATCGGGGAGGTCCATTGAAGAAATCCTCTCAGCATGGGTTACAGAATCAGCGCAAACAGCCAGGACGACACCTCCCGCGCGTGTGAGGCGGTCACGACGAAAGACAACATAATTTTCTGGAAATAGCTCTGAATTATGCACACTTGGTTTCAGCCACGATTCAGTGATTGCTATTAAATCTAAGCTATCACGAGCAAATAAGTTGTTTTTAAATACTGCCAATTTCGTATTTAGCCCTCGAACATTTTGATAATACATAGAGAGGTTAGAATTACTTCTCACTCTCAGAGTGTTTCGTTGCATCATTGGTTGCAGCATTTCTCCGAAAAAACCACTCATTGAATGCAACATGATTTGGCCATATATTCGGGTCCATATAAAACGAAAACTTCGATTCCGGGACTCCGATCCGGAAAGAGGCGTAGTCAGCTTTGGCTGTCAACTTAACAACATCGTAAACAATTTCTTTGTTTATGTTAAGAAGGAATTTTACAATATCCTCAATCGTTGTGTTGACATCAAATTGCCAGGCATGAATATACTTGCGCCTTTCGACGGCTATGAGGCCTTTATGCTCAGTCGCGGTACCACGAAGTACTGGTCGTCTTTTTCGCCTATATGTAACTCGGCGCCAATTGGGGTTAGCCGAAGTGGAGGCATAGGCTTCTGTTTCAGTTTCAGATTCTGCTGAATCGGTTTCTGCAGTCTTCGATGTTACAGTGTCGGTAAGGGGGGCAACGGTAGTTGACATCTTCTTCGGTTTAGATGGGCCGGACAGTGGCCTCTTCCCCTTGTCGATGGTCCCAGAAACTTGAGTTGTTTCGCCCTCCTTTGCTCTAGCTGTGGCGTGAGTAGACATTCGACCTTTGTTTACGGTGTCTGTCGGCTCTGTGCGAGCGGCCGAGTGAGCGGGCGGTGGCGGGGGCGGGGGGGGCAGTGACATCGGCCCAGCGGCGGGCGGTGAGCGCTGCATCTACCTTGCCTTTACGTACATTTGATGAAGGTACACTTTTATCACCGCATTTTTGCATCTACCTTGCCTTTACGTACATTTGATGTAGGTACACTTTTATCACCGATAACTTTAGAATTCAAAGTAGTTCTTGTATGGTTTTATTTTGCTCAAGTATAATATTCCTTAGTTCAAGAAGCACAGGATCACTCATTTTTAAGATAATAACTTAAAAAATTGTATGAAAAACGTTATTTTACTATCGCGTAAATAGTAACGATTACTCAATCCCATATGATATGCGGGATTACTCAATCCCACGCGAGATCATGCGGGATCCCGCATCTTTGAAATTATGTAACAAAATCAAATTGAAACTACAGATTTTTGTGTAAAAATCATCTTACTCCTAACAGCAGTTTTATATTTTTAATTCAGTCTTTTTTATTTTTTTATTTTTTATTTAAGGGTCGGTTATCAAACCGCGCTAACGCTGCAGTTAGGTATTTCTTGTACTTGTAGACAAACACGGCCGCAGCTGGCCGCCTGCGTCTGACTAGAGGAGATGTGGGTATACTAGACACTACGGACTTACGAAATAAAAATATACTTGCCTTATAAAATTAAAATTTAGTTCCTACTATAATGGATACAGCTTAACATACTAAGAATCATATTGTGGAATAGCATGGATAGCTCATAGAGACATTTGCGCCTGGGTCAAACTGCCCATTCACTGCAGTTAGGTATTTTTGGTAGTTGCAAACAAGCTCGGCCGCCGCGAGCCGCGAGCCAGCCGCTCGATCTACTGTGTATTTCGGTTAGATTCAGGCACGGCTGGTCAGCATTTTGATAAAATACTGAATAAAAATACACTTGCTTTATAAAAAATTAATTTATTTGCAACATAATTGATACAGATCGACAGACTATAAATCATATTATGGGGCATGGTCACTTACACTCTGTAATTGCTGCATAAAAAAGCTTAAATCTACAATTCGTCGACCTCCAATTTTTGTTTTGGCTGGAACTTGCTCCTCCGTTGAAGTTCTCAGCGTAAAAATATTATGTTCATCCTATGCAGAAAAATTATTTTAAGAAAATAAAGTGTTGTAGATCATTCATTATAGCAAAAAGTTTATCTGGAAGGCCATTACTCAGGCCGCTTATGTTTATTTAAAAAACTTACATGTTCACTGATAGTTTCTGTTATAACGACGTCATTATATTGCTTCTGCTGCTTGCATTTTCTTCGTTTTCAATTGCAGCCAACACTTTCCTAAAAAAACATATAAAATAATTTTATTTGTAATAATACAACCCAGAATTTACCCAACATCGAAATTCATTCGATTTATCAATGGATCTGACAGTCGTTGTTTTCAATAAAACTTAGTGACAATTTGAACGGAATCGGTACAGAACTCAAAATGGTCGTCGAAATTATGCATTTTGACATTAAATTCGAGTTCGGTGAACCTCAAACTCCATAAACCTGATTTTGAACCAAATCTTCAAAGTACTTAAGATATTCAAGATGGATGCCGAAATTTTGCATTTTGACATTAGATCCCAATGACATTGATACTGGACGCGGGGTAGAAATCTGAAAGTGGGAAGCCAAACACAAGACGATTGTAGCTGTCTCTATTTCTAGTACTTTAGTACTAAACTGCTACGCGTCGAGTGAGGTCGTGTCTTACCAGTAAGTAAATTGCATTGCAAAGCGCCAAAATGCCATCCTTTGTGCTGAGAAAATGTTTAAATTACACGGCAATTAGTCGTAAAGGCGAAGGAATAACACTTCATTTGTAAGTACACGCAAATTACGTATTATTATCAATTATTATAATTGTTACAATAATACGTCATTGTATTCTTTACCCTTCCCTGTCCATTGTGTAACTGAGTGAGAGTATCTTGTTATCTCAGTCACACCCATAGGTCACACCCGTGATGTAAAAGTAGTATTCGGCGAAGAAATTAATAAACCGCCCTAACACATATCTATGACATTCATAGACGTAGATTCTTTGATTGTCTGTCTTTATCACACAGGAATGAACTTTTGAATTTAGAACTTATACTGAAAACCGCTGAAAACAAAAGAGTGTTGATTGATTTCCACATTATATTGTGAGTATGTGAGACTATGGCGAGTCTATTTATATAACGTCATTGTTAGATCCGAGTTCAGTGCACTTCCAAACGCCCGAATCCTGATATTGAACCAAATCGGTAGATAACTAGAGAAATTCAAGATGGATGCCGAAATTTTTAGATGTCAAAATGCAAAATGACTTCAGTCTACCTTCAAACTACCTTTGATAGAAATCAGTAAAAAATTAAAATTTTGACATTATTACCTTATTCTCCTTTTCTTCCAGTGGGTGGGTCTATTTTGTATGGCACGGTAATCAAGGCTTCCTTTATTTTTCCCCATTTTGAAGGTACCTGAGGTTTAAAAAAAAAAAAATCTGTGAAACTGTAAATCAACTTAAAAGTAATTTATTAGATAATAATAAATATATTTTATTTCTACTTACCCGGTTACTGTAACACCTATCTCCTCAATGATTCCTTCAAAAATCAAAGAAAAAGCGAACAAAATTGCTGCGAAAAAAAAATGCATGCTACGCCGTGACAGCTCTCTCACAACTGAATGAATTCTGTGAAATTCAATAGGCATAGCGCGGCGTATAGTTGAAAAATTCAGAAAGTTTAGGTGAATTACAATAAAAATCTAGATACACTGAAGTTCTTTTAATTTAATAGCTTGTTTTAACATAATGTTTACACTGAGATTTACGGAAGGATTTTTGGTAAAAATGTTTACAACAGGTTCAGGAGAGATAATCGCGAAGTCCTTTTTCAACGTTTTAACTAAAGTTGCAGTATGTATAACTTATAGAATTTGTAAGATTACAGTAAAAAAAAATTAATCACTAGTAACTTTACACATTTTTCTAACTACCCGTATATAATTTTCTAGTATTGCTGCTACTAGATGCGGATGCTACTGATAATGCGGAGCGATGTTTTCCAAACCCGACCCTTAATACTTGTATGTTTTTACAATAATTATACATTTTTTTTTACATATTAAACAGATTTGTAATATTAATGTAATAAAAGCTTTTCCTCACCATAAAGAGACAAGGCTCTTGTATTTGGTGAGTGAATTCATACTCAATTATGTTATCATTTGAGTAGGTGAATAATAATATTGCAACTATTAACAATAGATATAGTAAGAGAAACTTGAGATGTGTCGATTAACAGATTTAAATGAAGTGAAATAGTAATGTTACTCTTACAGTTGTTTCAGGTAATTTTTTAATTTAGTTTGGAATTTACTTTTATTTTCAATATTTTTTAATTTTAATGGGAGTTTGTTGAAATAATTTATACCATGATACAGATAGGAATTTTGGATGTGCTTGGTATTAAATTTTGGGATTTTAATATTGTTTTGATATCTTGCTGAGATATTGAAATGTAATTTTTTTAGCTGTATTTCGTTGAAAGTTTGTAGTATTGAATATTTTTTATATAAATTGTCTATTGTAGTTACTTTGAATATTGAAAAGATTTTTTCGGTAGAAAATGTAGATGGTTTTTTCAATATAATCTTAATTATTATTCTTTGAACTATTTTGAGAGGATTTAAAATAACATCATATGTTCCTCCCCATCCTATAATACCGTATTGTAATATAGATTGAACAATTGCATAGTACACTCTTTTTAGGTTTTCCAGTCAAAGAATATTTCTGAGTCTTATAAATATATATATATATACATTTCCTAATTCTTTTGACAAGTTCACAAATATGTGTTTTCCATTTAAAATGTTGATCTGTACAGGGTGTAACAGGGCGTACCCGAGGGATTTTAACCAGCGATTCCTGGGCATATTTCGAGTAAAAAATCTAGAAGTCATTTTGTTGTCCGATGATATTTTTTTTCTATTAAAAACAAAAATAATGTTTTTAAATCACACGTCGCCACTGGAATTATCATTGGCATACTCGGGAGGCAACGTCGCAAGATGGTCGCAAGTTCACACGTGCACGCAAGGGAAGCGGTGAGAGCGGCCAGCGCTTCTAGGAAAGACCATATTATATGCTCCAATACCAAACAAGTAACATTTAATCTAATGCGTAAACAATAATTATGCTTATTTTTCTCAGATATTATTGCTAGCTTTAAGTACAGACTTTATGTACCAAAAATACCTGATGGAATTCCAATTTAAATAATTTGTGGTTAGAAAACATAAATAACTTGTTTTAAAAAAATTAAATGTAGTTCTACGAATTAAACACAAAACGATAAATAAATAACTCATTTGTTGACAATTGAGAAAAATTAACAATGGTCTTTTTTTCATAGATATTAACAAAAAAATAGTTCGATTACTTGGCTCTGAAGATACATAATTTTAAGCACATTTAAAAACAATCTCCCTTACTTGCTTAAGTAGGTATCTAAGGGAATTCCAAAATTACCAAAACGAAACGCAAATCACATTACTTTATCCATAAAACTATGCTTAAATTATTATACATAAAAACACGTCTCATATAAAACGAACTTGTCAAAACAGCTGTTCAACAGCTGCGTGACCTTGACCCACATAATGGAAAATAATATGCGTGTCATTTATAAATTATAATGCTGCCAGATTGCATTGATTATTTTGAATAATAATAAAAATAAATCAATTGCATATTGATAACAATCTTAAAATACTGTGAAGCTTTTTTTAAAAGATTTATTAAACATCACACGGTAGGCAGAGAGGATGAACCGCCAAACAACTCGGTCTTAGCACACTGCTCGCAATTCCACATATTAATTGTGTTGGTATAACGGATTTGTATGGTAGGTATTCTTGGAAGTAGTCACGATTCAAAGGCATTTTCCCCATTTTATTAGGGTTATTATACATTTTATTAAGTATTAGTGAATGAGATTGTGTGTGTAGAGTGGATTTGATATGTGTGAAGATTGACTGATGAAGGACCTTGATTTTGTATCACTGTTACTGCTTGAAATGAGAAAAAAAAACATATGCTGCATATAAAGGAAAGGACTCACCGAACAGGATAAAGAACTAACTTGTATGCTGGCAATTTTGTCTGCTTTCTCCCCATCCACTCTAAAACTGTTAAACTTTGTCGTGACGGTAAGGAATAAAAAAACATTGAAATGAAAATATGATTTGAAAGGATTCAATAAATAATACTGAACCTGCGGTAGATAAAACTAGAAGTAGGGTTTGGTACCTATTTAACAATGAAACTAATCTAATTGATTTTTAAAAATTAAAGTATTATGAACTAACTTCTAAGATGTCGTTAAATCTATTGTGACGGTAAGGGACAGAGTTTAACGACTGCCCTGCGGTATGTTACGGAGTTAGTTTTAACTTCCGCAACCCGGATCACCCCATCTGCCCCGGGGTAGACATTGACTATTACCTCAATAGGCCATTGAAGAGGCGCGATGTTGTCACTCTTAATCATTACTACCGTGCCTGTCTTTACCGAATTAGCATTTGTATTCCATTTCTGGCGAGCTTGCAAAGTATTTAAATACTCAATTCGCCATCGGTTCCAGAACGTCTGAACAAGACGATCCACGAGATGTTTGCGTTGTACCAAGTTGACTGGCTCGTCTGACAAATCAGCAGCGGGTAAAGATTTTAAGGGAGTGAGCGTTAAAAAATGCGCGGGGGTTAGCGGCAATGGAGCCGAAACATCGTTAACGCTAAGTACAGATAGCGGGCGTGAATTTAGAATTGCTTCAATCTGAGAAAGCACTGTTTGCATCTCTTCATAAGTCAGTAGAGAAGTGCCTACTATTTTATTTAAATAACCTTTCAGGCATTTAATGTTACTTTCCCAGATCCCACCAAAGTGAGGACCTTGCGGTGGATTCATCTTCCATTCGATTCGATTCTCCAACAGATTGTCTGAGAATTCCTTTTTGTAATTGGGTGACTCTATAAGTGCAAATAAAGACCTTAAATGGGATTTGGCTCCCACAAAGTTCGTCCCATTATCGGAGTACATTATACTCACAGGACCTCGACGAGAAAGGAAACGCTTGAAAGCGTTGAGGAAGACTTCGGTGGAAAGATCCGAAGCGAGTTCAATATGAACTGCTCGGATCACCAAGCAAATAAATAAGCAAATGTATGCCTTTTGACTTCGCACCCCCCGACGTCTATAAGGGATTATTTGAAGCGGGCCAGCGTAGTCAACCCCCGTGTGAAGAAAAGCCTTAGCTTCGCGGACGCGGCATGCTGGTAAATCTCCCATTAATGGGAATTGTGGTTTAGGATTGACTTTGAAGCACGTATTGCACTGATGCACACGTTTCCGAACCAAATTGCGCGAAGAAAGTATCCAAAATCTTTGTCTTAGCAGCGACATCAGTAACGTAGGACCCGTATGTACATAGGTTCTTAATATGATAGTAGTCTATTATTAAATTGACTACATTATCACGAGCGGGTAATAGAATGGGATGACGACTGTCAAATTCTGTTTCAGCATTACTCAATCTGCCTCCTACCCTTAGAATTCCGTCATGAAGAATCGGATTTAATTTTGCAATCGCTCGCCGAACCTTCTTCCCATCTTTGACTGCCTTTATATCTTCGGAGAAATGTTCTTGCTGTATAGAATTTATAACAGCGATTTCTGCAACTAAGATATGGCTTAATTCGAATGCTCGTGGTAATTTCTTAATGAAACGAAAAACATAAATTACTATTCGAATTAATTTCGGCCATGAACTAACACGAGAAGCTAGTGCACACAATAACGGTGGAGCAATTGTTTTGGGGCGGTGAACGGACATCAAAATTTTTGTTTTTAATTCGGGTGGATCAGATATCGATTTCGTATCAAAACATTGTAAAGGCCAATCACTTTTAGGTAATTGGGCAAATACGGGACCGTTAAACCATAACGGATGGTCTATTAGCTGAGCGGGAGTAAGACCCCGCGATAAGCAGTCGGCGGGATTGTCTTGACCTCTTATATAATGGAAGCATTCAGCCCCAAGATGGTTTTGTATTTGTGAGACGCGGTTGGCAACGAAGGTCTGCCATTTTGCAGGCGGTGAATTTATCCAAGCTAGAGCAACCGTGCTGTCGCAAAAAGCTAAAGTCGTATGAGCTTTCGAATTTGATGTGTAGGTATTACTGACCGTATGCATTAATCGTGCAAGTACTAGCGCTCCACATAGTTCTAATCGCGCAAGTGAAATCGTCTTAGCCGGAGCGACCTTGGATTTAGCGCATAATAAATTAATTGTGGTTTTATCAGTATTCGGACAGTAAACATGTAAGTAAATAACACCTCCATATGCGCGTTCGCTTGCGTCTGAAAACCCGATAAGCGTTAATACACATTGGGGTTCGATTCCTAAAAAACGAGGAATTTTAATAGATTGCAGTAATGGCAATTCCTTTTTAAACTGTCGCCAAAGTGTGACAACTGTTTCAGGAGGAGTATCGTCCCAATCCAGGTTATACTCCCATAGAGATTTAATTATCAGCTTAGCCAATAATACAACTGGTGCGGCGAAACCCATCAAATCCCAAAGACGAGCAATCGTCGAGAGAATATTTCGTTTAGTACACGTTCTTTCGTCGATGTGTACGACAAATACAAAATGATCAGAAGCGGGTATCCAATGAAGCCCTAGTATTTTTAGGTTTTCATCGGGATTAAATTCCACATGTTCCTTCACACGACGAGCTGTAGGAATCGTGGATAAAAACTTTGGAGAATTAGAAGAGAATTTTACAAGGTCGAATCCTCCGGCAGCGAATAACTGAATTAATTCCGTCGACAACTCGGTAGCTTCCTCGACTGATGAGCAACTGGTGACGAAATCATCCATGTAGAATGAGCCATTTTCCACCAAGTTTGCCGCGAGTGGGAAACGAGGTTTTTCATGCGTTGCGAGTTGGCGCAGTGAACGCATAGCCAAAAATGGGCTACAAGACATGCCGAAAGTGACGCGATTAAATTCGAACAATTGTAAAGGGTCACTATTGTTAAATCTATACAGCATGCGCTTATAACGACGGCATTCTTCTTGCACTACGATTTGTAGGTACATTTGTTTTATGTCAGCGGTTATAGCTATTGCGAACAATCGGAAATTGAGGATAATGCGAAACAAATCACCTTGTAAATTCTTTCCGGTATGTAGGATATCATTAAGCGAATAATCCGAATCGGATTTCATACTCGCGTCTAGCACCATGCGAATTTTAGTAGTAAGTTTATCTTCACGAACTACAATATGATGCGGTATAACGTAATGAAGTAAGTCAGAATGGTCGACCGGCGAAATGTACCCTTTCTGTAGGTATTCGTGTAATATTTTGTCATATTCTAACTTTATTGCGGGTTGAGATATCAAGCGGCGTTCGAGAGATCGAAACCTGCGTTCGGCGGCGGGTAACGATTCACCGAGAACAGAGGGACTGTTTCGAAACGGCAACGCGACGATATAATGACCTGCCGTGTCACGAGAGGTAGTGAGTTTAAAAATGTCCTCACACTCTTGTTCATCAGGCGTTAAAAACTTCTCATCTGGAATGTCTTCCAATTCGAAGAAGCGCGATAGGCAAAAATCATTATTTTGCGTGAACGTACAAAATGATTGCGTGGCGTTTATACTTGGGTTTTCAATCATCGTTGGGGCAGTACCCAAGATGAGATATCCCAAAGTGGTTTCAATAGCAAATGGCTGGCCGAGAGAACCTGATATTTTGTTTGCCTTTAGAATGCGAGCAAATATGTCACATCCCAAGATAATATCAATCTCACCAGGCGTACAGAATGTTGTGTCTGCTAAGGGCAAATTGTCAAGATACGACAAAGAGGAACGGTTAATGTTAACAGTAGGCAACTCATTGGTTATAGTTTCTACTATATATGGTTTAATCGTATACGACTGAGTGATGTCATAGCGGGAATGTAGTTTTAAGCAAGTTACGCCATTTGTCACATTTCTTACGTCACCTATTCCCGTGACGTAAGTACTTGGAGATGACCGCACCGTAAGATTCAAGCGTGAGCAGCATTTGCGCGTAATTATGTCCCTTTGGGAGCCGCTATCTATTAGAGCCCGTATCGTCTGTACCTGGCCGATAGCGTCTCTGGTAGTGCAAACAGCCGTTCCTAAGAGTGCAGTAGTATTTGCACTAAGGCCTGAATTTGTTACACATAGCAAAACCGGATTCAAAGAATTTAAGTTATCATTATCGGCATCTGCTTGTAACGCGGGAGATGGTATTGGGTCTGTTTGTGACTTCCGCCCATCAGTTTGTTTGAAATGCAATAAACTATGATGGTTGAGCGCGCATGTTTTGCGTGTACTTTTTGATTTACAAGCTTTCGTGATGTGCCTAGTACTGAGGCAGTTCACACAAACACGAATATTCGATGACTTAATAAAGTTAAATCGATCGCGTGGTTCTAGACTTGTGAATTTAGAACATTGGTATAAAGGGTGCTATCCCTTTTGACAACAAAAGCAAATTTCGATGGAGTGATTATCGATTTTTTCGACATTAATAAATGCCTTTGCGGAATTAGTTTTTTGCGGTTTAGCGGTATAATTAATATTTGAGCCAAGACGGCTCGAGGTCGGTTGCGTGATTTGCGCGCGGTTGAGAATTCGTTGCTGTTGTCTTACAAAGTCGATTAGTTCCGCGCTGGAAGGTAAATTTTCATTATTTTTAATAGAAGATTCGAAAGCCTTTACAGTCTCTATGTCAAGCCGTTTAAGACCCAGTTGTAGCAATATGAATTCTGCGAGGTCTTTTATTTTTAATTGCTTCAGTGCGGCGATGTTAGCGGAGTATGCATCTGCGAAATTCTCTAAAGAAGCGGGCGTGGCCGAGTTAACTGGAGGCAATTTCAGCAATCGGTCAAAGTATGATTCAGCAAGAACGCGTTGATCATTATACTTAGTACACAATGCGTCCCAAATAACTTGATAATTTGTACCAGTAGGCGTAATAGTTTTACAAATATTTAATGCTTTTCCGGTTAATTTAGACATCAGATACTGCATCTTTTCAGCATTATCCAGAGAATCGTTCAAATGTATAACCGAATTATATGTTTCATAGAAAAGAGGCCAATTATCTAATTTTCCGTCAAAGCACGCTATTTCCAAAGGCGGTAACTTAATTTGACGGCGAGGTTTCGCGACTGGATTGGACAGCATATTTGCTTCGGTATATTTAATAACCCCGAAGAGTTCTTCAAATGCATTTAATTGAGAGTATTCAGCAATTGCTTCCGGATTCAATTCCAGTTAGCAATCCACCTTTTCATCTAAAATTGTTATAAATTCAGAACGAATTTTTTCAACAGTAGTTGCGCCTGACAAAAAAGATTGGCGATTGCTAATGCTTTCCGAAGCTTTCCTTATCTTGTCATACACCGACTGTAAGCTTGCAAAGCTAGCTGATAGTTTAGCATTTAAACGTTTGAGACGTCTTTCGTCCCGAGACGACCCGGATGACTCGCTTGTAGTCATTTTATTTATTCCGGTTATATTTTACAAAATATAAGACGATAAACAACTAAAAATGCGGTTAAAATAATGTGTCTGTATTATTTATGCGGATTTAATTAATTAATATTTAATGTATATTCAATTAATTCACAGTGATCACAGCACGAGGTTAAATTGACTGGTGAGCTGTGAGAGGTTAACGAATGCGCCGTGCACTACGTGGGTAAACAAAGTTATTTTATTTTGCATTTATTATCATTAACAAATTATAAATATTACAATCGTATTATTCTATTTGTAATGATATATCCAATAATATAAACAATACGAATATTAAGAAATAATCGTATTATTTATAAGGTAGGTAATGCGATTTGATTAGCAAGATACAATTACATGAGTTATCAGAAATAAATATCAAAGCAGTGTCTTGCACTTATTTATTCTAACAGCGGGTAAATATGTTATTTCCAACCATAATACGATAGGTATAAAGAAACAAAATTACTCATGTAGGTATATCAAACTGCGGGAATGCGGGTAATTATTTATATGCGGTATTGTAAACGTAATCACACTCTGCTGGATTATTATCTACTAATAATATGGTTCAAAAATATCCGGCTCGAAGGACCAAGATGAATGAGATTGTGTGTGTAGAGTGGATTTGATATGTGTGAAGATTGACTGATGAAGGACCTTGATTTTGTATCACTGTTACTGCTTGAAATGAGAAAAAAAACATATGCTGCATATAAAGGAAAGGACTCACCGAACAGGATAAAGAACTAACTTGTATGCTGGCAATTTTGTCTGCTTTCTCCCCATCCAATAGGCACAGAAACAGCAATAGTCGAGCGTTTCGTTTACACGGCGGAATTATGTCAATGTCGATTCACAGGTAGCGGGAGCACAGTGGCTATAGTATATGTTGCGGCGCGGGCGGTTAATTGCAGACTGGAGCACGTGGTGATAATATTTTTAGGTGCGGATTTTGGAACAAGGTAGGACAGGATTTGCAACAATATTAATACCAATCCCAAGCAGTAACAGTATGTATGCGTGCTATGTAGGTGTGTGTATGTGTAGGTATGTGTATTGGCGTAACCAATTAGTACCCAACTACTCAATGTAGGTACTAATATTTTTCAGTTATGTGGGTACTCAGAATAAGGATTACAATTGATATTTACAATTTACCGACCTATTTACGTATTATGAAGAACAGGGTAACACAATTCTTTGAAAGTTTTCATCTTATTATGTGGCCTAACCAGTGTTTTGAAATAAACTATTGGTTTTACCAACCCATTAATAAGTAGGTATTAAGAACGACAGGGTAACAAATGTCTTAGAAAATAAGTTGATTTATGTGGCCTAACCAATGTTTTTTAATGTAAAAGCATACATCTGAATTATAAGGAACTATCCAGAATAAGGATTGCAATAAAAATCTGTTTTACTATCACTTTACATACGGTAATGGTGCATATTTTTTAAAAAGAAAAAAAAACAAGAAAATAAGTTGACTGTATTCAGCCTTACCGATAAAATGAAGATTTACAAACTAACCAGAAACAGTCCGATTAATAATTATGCATAAATATTTGATTACAGCTAATGAAGGATTGGAATGTTTTATAATTTTGACACAAAATGTGAGTTCTCATAGAAGTTTCAAATAAATGAATAGCGGTTGTTCGGTCATAAGCTTTGAAAACATTTTAGTACTGTTTAGGTGTAATGTTGACTGAACTTATACTATTTAAAAATACTGTTTGCGAAAGTTATATTAAATAATACCTCTAAAAATATATTTTAAAACCCATCTGGCAATATTTTGTTCGCGTTTTGACAGACACGAACATAATATTATGAATGACATGTAAGAATAAAAATGCGGACATGTTAGTTTTAATAGTTAAAATAATTTTCAAAGTTTTAATTTTTGGAGATCCCTCGAAAACACCCATATCTATGGTGAATTTTGTGACGCCATCTACTAAAATAACGATTCACTATTTTATGATTGTTATGTTGGTTTTCTTGAATCTCAAATAGATTTGCGCAGGCGCGCGGTTATCTTGTTTATTATAACGCGTTGATTGGCTAATGGCTTATTTATTGCAAATGGCGATATCAAATTCTTTGCAAAACAATGAATGACGTCGATGAATTTAACTTGCAGTTTGCTGATTTTGATGATAATTTTCGTTTAAATGATTAATTCACTGTGATATTAGTGTAATTCAGCATACGTACTAATGCTGCCTGTACTTTTTTCAGTTTTAGTCCTTAAATAATGTTTTTTTTGGTGATTTAGTTTCGTTCGGTTTTTAGGTTACTGACATTACATAATCAAAGGTTACTTCTCTATAATTTTTATGACTTTTCCGCGTGAATTTAATAAAACTTCCATAAAAGTAATATTATTTGATAATGTAAAAGCCTTATGCTTGTGTAAATAAATACAAATTCGAGAAATCAACGCATTAATTGCGTAAAACCAAGTCCAAGATGTCGGATTTTTTCAGTTATTTTTTCGGAATTATTATAATATTTTTTTATCCTTTTTAATTGTATGAACGAGATAAAAAGTGAAGTGACAGTTTTATTCCAAATTCATAAAGAAAGAGGACTGTATTTTTTAAATTTTGAATTTTCCTAATTTTTTCGACCATTTAATAGAATATGTTTACAGTCGGCTGTTTTTTTTTAATTTTTTTCATTTTGAAACTTAAAATACTGCATTTTTCAAACACAATCGTATATGTCAGATACAAAAATCTAAAAGGCAATTCTATTAACTTTCTATAAAGGTATATGCTTTTACGACATCTTCAAAAATAAGAAATATATAGAACATTCGCTTGTGTCATACCTAAATTCCCATATAAATGACGTATAGCATAAATAAACCAGTCATTACCGCGATTACTATCGTGACGTCACCACAGAGCATTACACAGCATACCAACCTGACGCTGTGTTTTAACGAGAATATTAAAAATGCACTTTTTAATATTTTTTTAAAAACTGTACGTTTAATATTATTAAATAAAAGTTATATATTCAGAATCAGCGTTTATTGGTCTATATGAACATATTTTTTTAAAGCCATAATATTTTTCACTGGAGTTCCTTATTACCGATCTTCTTTTCACGAGGAAAATCGGGATATTCTGGGATATCGGGAAGATTTAGTGTGGGCAATGCATTTGGTTTTAACCGTCCATTTCTTTTTTTGCATTCGAATGCGAAACGAGATCCACATACACGGGCAAGAGTCCCCATAATCGGGTAATCAATATACCTATTAGAGTCTGCCAATTCTCATCGACCATTCCCGAAACACATTCTCCTTGTTTTCCCTGGATGGAAGCCTATGCCGGGGTGAATATGCGTCTACACAACCTTTCACACAACCTTTCACACAACGCTGAGTTTTAGGCATTTCACAAAAAATAAACCGAATATTTACGTTGAGTCGGAGTTGAGAGCGTCAATTTTGTTAGGTTAGATTTTACCGGATCGCCAGCTGTCAACAATAACAAAGCTCTTGCCATGCTCTTGCTAACAAAGTTTTCCGGACCGCCAGCTGTCAACAATAACAAAGCTTTTGCCATACTCTTGCTAACAAAGCTTTCCATTGGACGAGCGAGGTGAAGCGTACAGGTGACGTCACACAGTCATACATATTTTCCATCTTCGATCCGGTTGAATTTTCGAATCGGAGTTATACCCCCCTGGATCAATTGCTCTCTCGTCGCTATCGGCTTCGAAAATACCTTTTCCTTCAGAGTTCCCCACAGGTAGTAATCCAGCGGTGTTAGGTCGGGTGATCTTGGTGGCCATGCAGTATTAGGACCACCTCGTCCTATCCATCGTCCAGGAAACTCGACATCCAGGTAATTCCGCACGGCAACGGCATAATATTTTATTCAATAATACTTAGAAATATTTTTTATAATTTTTACGTGTAATGAATTAATTATTGTTTGAAGTCAGATTAAAACGATTAAAAAAACCAATCTGGCAACATCTTATTCGAGTTTCGCTGTTGTTTACTTATTACCGCGCTTTCAAAATCACAACAAAATTATAAGGCACTATTCGTCTCTTTTTTAACTATGATTATTTAGTATGTAGGAAAGAGCGAAGACGATTTTCGACACACTTGCTAATAACAGCTGTTGACACGGGACCTTGAGACAGAATATGTGTGAAAGAGATAGCAGTAGCGCGGCGTTGCCGGTTATTTCACCACTATACTGTGGACAGTGACGGAGTGTGGAATTTTTATTTTTTTTTTCGTTTTAATAGAAAAAAAAGTTACCGGACAGCAAAGTGCGCATAAGACTTTTTACTCCAAATGTGCTAAGGAATAGCTGGTTAAAATCCCTCGGGTACGTCCTGTTACACCCTACACCAAGATATTTAATTTTGGAAGTTGAATTAAGTGTAGAACATTCTGGAGTGCAATTAGTTCCACTACATTTACTCTGATGGGAAAAAATTCGGTTTAGTGGCGAAATTCCTAAAAAATCAAACTAATTATTTTTATACTAACTATGGGCCAGGGAATCCGAATCTGAAAGAATTAGGCGGCGGCAAGCAATATTAACTGAATTACACGACTTTTAAATTTTCAATACACACATACGAAAACAGACATTTTAAAAGCATTTTGACACATGAAAACCATAGAACATGTACTGGCAGACCTGGCAGTGTTACAACTCTCAAAAATATTTATCCCTAAAACAAAATCAAAAACTAATTATATCAATAACGTAAAACTTTCCGACACGATAATTCTTCACATGATAATTCATCACATAACACATTAACCTGATGAATTATGACTATCTCAACGGCCGTATTCTTAAACCAAAAGTATGAAAATTCGTAGTCTTAAAAAGTTGTTACCTAGACCGGTCACCAATATCAATGTTATTATATAAAACCTAACCTAACATAACCTAACCTAATCTAACCTAACATAACCTAACCTAACCCAACATGGTTTGTGCCCCTTTATACCGCCTGCTCGCGTCAATTTAAAAAAAAACATCCCAGTTTTCAAGTAGTTTAGCGGCTACGCTAGGTTTGTGTAACATGGTTTGTACCCCTTTATACCGCCTGCTCGTGTCAATTTAAAAAAACATCCCAGTTTTCAAGTAGTTTAGCGGCTACGCAAGGTTTGTGTCACATGGTTTGTGCCCCTTTATACCGCCTGCTCGCGTCAATTTAAAAAAACATCCCAGTTTTCAAGTAGTTTAGCGGCTACGCAAGGTTTGTGTCACATGGTTTGTGCCCCTTTATACCGCCTGCTCGCGTCAATTTAAAAAACATCCCAGTTTTCAAGTAGTTTAGCGGCTACGCAAGGTTTGTGTCACATGGTTTGTGCCCCTTTATACCGCCTGCTCGCGTCAATTTAAAAAAACATCCCAGTTTTCAAGTAGTTTAGCGGCTACGCTAGGTTTAGGTAGCATGGTTTGTGATACAAAAGTGAGTAAAATTTATAAAAAGTAAGTACTTAAATTATAAACATGTTATTTTACGTTATTGATATTACTGCTTAATGGCAACACTTAATTTTATGTGGTGTAACATCTTTATTCTTTTTCTATGTTTTCTTGCGACTTCGATAGTGTCAATTTTTGTGTCTGTTTATAGCAAATTTTAAAGTCGTATAATTCATTTAATATTGCTTGCCGCCGCCTAATTCTTTCAGATTCGGATTCCCCAGCCCAAAGTTAGTATAAAAATAACTAGTTTGATTTTCTAGGAATCAGAATGCTTTCAAAATGGCCATTTTCCTATGTGTGCAAAAAATTTTTTTAAAGTCGTATAATTCAGTTAATATTGCTTGCTGCCGCCTAATTCTTTCAGATTCGTATTCCCCGGCCCATAGTTAGTATAAAAATAACTAGTTTGTATTTTTAGGAATTTCGCCACTAAACCGAACTTTAGCCCTCTGATGTATTAGAATTTTTATTTCTGGTTTAGATTTAAATTTATTGATAGAGAATAGGATAAAGTTTGTTTTTTCGGTATTTAAAGAGAGGATATTTTTATCGAACCAGTTTTTCAGTGTAATGATGTCAATATTCGCTAGGTTGTTCACAGTATTCCAATCAGCACCTTCAATTATTATGACAGTGTCGTCAGCATAAGATATTATTTTTATGTCTTATTCATGTAATGACTAATAATCAAATCACAACTTTCTCTTAGATGCTATTACTATGATATCAACCTATAATAATAATAATATATCTTCATTAAACAAAATTTGCAAGATTTATAACTAAAAAAAAAACTACATATTCAGTGTTAATATTTACAATGGTTTATGTAAGTACAAAAGATTAACAACAGAAGATAATATAAATATGAACAGTAGGTACCTACTTGAAGAATAGAAAATAGTTATAAATTAAGGTTTTTCGTATTCCACCTCACTGGGCTAGTCTGTGTTGAGGCAGTAATTTTTAAGTCAATTTATATTTCTTATTAACATACCTACACTTATATTAAAATATAATCATACAATAGATTGGTTGCATTAACAATAAATTTTGAATAATAACAATCAGTACATTGGTTTAATTACGAATTTTTAATTAAGTTATTTTTGAAATTTTTTGTGAATCACCTTTTTTTTTACTCTATATGGAAGAATGTCTTGTTGCAAGGTATCTGAAACATCGTTGACCAAAAGTAGTATGCGTTATGGGAATTTGAAGTAAGTCTCCGTTATTGTTTCGTGTATAGCGTGTATTTAATCTTTTTTCATAGTATTTATGTATATTTGTGTACAGATGATTGAGGATTGTTTTTGCTATGGTGTAAAAACCACTTTAACCTTTCCCATACCATGCTAAAAATACCCTCGACAAACCGTCATGTTACACAGCGTTACTGTATGGGATTTGGAAATTATTTCGGGTTTTTTGTAAAAATATTGATGTGAATATTTTTTATATGGCTTATATTAATTTATTGTATGAAAAAAAACATTGATTTTGTGCTTAATAACTGAAATATTAAAAAAATCATCATTCATAATAAATAATCTAATATTATTTGCAACGCCCAGTGAGGCGTGCGCTTGTGACAGCCGACCGCCTAGGGTCACGTTAGCATTCAGAGTAACACTATTGTTTCAAAAAGCCACATGTGGAATGCGCTAGGTAGTGGTAAGGGCTGACACCGACCTACTATCATTTTTAAATATATTTACAAAAATACTTTATCGTAAAGAGTTTTTTAATGTTTGATTATCTAATTTAATACCAGATTGAATGGTTTTAACACCACTTGCGTAGAGAAATAGATAACAAGAAATATACAATACTTACAGACAGTGTTCCCGAACCCAAAATTTCAAAATCGGGAGAATTTTCGCCTAAAAATCGGGAGAAATCGGGAGAAAACGGGAGAATTTTGAAGAAATCGGGAGATGACTAGAATTATTATAATAAAATTCTACCCTTGTCAATATTCCGAATCCCTTTTATTATTCCGAAGCAGAACCTTAACAACAAATGAAAAAACCCATAAGCAACGCCATCGATACGATTATTGTAGATGTTGCCCATGGAATAACGCAATTTTCCCTAACGTTCAACGGGGACTTAGTTTACGTTTGGAAACTCAGCACAAATGTTTGTGAAACTTTGAACTTGGGGGCCGTTCAAGTATTAGGTACGTAACGCCATTAAGGGGGTCTTGTTTAACGTTACTGTGCCTTATCGGTGCGGCGGGAGGAAGATTCGAAAAACGCGTTACGTAACATGTGTTTTTATTTAAATAAAAAAACGAGGGAATTCCCAAGTTGGCAAGCCTTTTCGTTTATGTTTTACAGGTAATCCCTCGACTGTATTGTACGTCATTTTTATTTTATTTTTGTTGTCAGTATTCGTTACTGTTTTAATCACGAAAAACGCATAAACACAAATTGCTGTAGCCAGTGTTGTTAAAGTGAGTTACTATAATGTCCTCAAAAGCGAAAGATTTACATCAACAACTGTTATTGGCCTACAAAGGCTTTCGTGACAAGGGAAGAACATGAAGAGTTGCAGTCAGGACATGAAAAAGGTTTCTCTCCACTGTGAATCAGCGAGTGCTTTCTTCGACGTCCCTTTTGAGAACATGAATAGTTGCAGTTGGGAAACGAAAAAGGTTTTTGTCCACTATGGGTTAATACGACATATTTATGATGTTCATTGCGATAACATGAATAGTGTCAATCGGGACATGAAAATAATTTCCTCCACTATGGGAATAGAATAGATTTTTTAGAGTTATCTTCGTAGTTCATGCATAGTTTCACTCCGAACATGAAAAAGGCTTTTCTCTACTATAAATTGAGCTGGGGATTTTAATAACTGCAAAAACTTCCTTTCGCGATCTTTAATAACTGCATTCGGGACAAGAAAATGTTTTTGTCCGCTGTGGATAAACATGTGATTTTTTTGGTGCCTCTTTGTAAAACATTGATGATGATGATGATGATGATGATGATGACAAGATTTCTACGAAGTTCTTTTGTACAACATGAATAATTGCAGTCGGGACATGAAAAAGGTTTGTTCCACTGTGGGTAAACATGTGAATTTTTAGATACAGTTTTGTAGCGCACGTTTTTCTCCATTGTGGGTAAACATATGATTTTTAGATTTCTCTACGTAGTACAAGAATAGTTGCAGCCGGAACATGAAAAAGGTATTTCTCTATATGAGTTAGCAAGTGACTTCTTAGACATCCCTTTTGGAACACGAATAGTTGCAGTCAGGATATGAAAAAGGTTTTTCTTTTCCGTGAATTATACTGGGGATTTTTAAATCTTCCTTTTGAGAACTTGTATAACTACATTTAAGACAAGAAAATAGTTTTTGTCCACTTTCGGTAAATATATAATTTTTTTATGCCTCTTTGTAGAACATGAATAGTCGCAGTAGAAACATATGAACGGTTTTATGTCACTGAGAGTCAGCAAATGATTTTTAAGAAGTTCCTTTGTACAACATGAATAATTGCAGTCGGGACATGAAAAGGGTTTTTCATCACTGTTAGTTAGCAAATGCCGTTTTAGTTATTTTTTCGAGGAGAAGAATAGTTGAAGTCAGGACATGAAAAGAGTTTGAGCGCCTTGTTAGTGCATCTCTTCCAGAGGCAACGTTGATGTCCTTGTTGCAACTTTTTTGCTAGGAGTAGGCCAAACTGCATAATCGGACTAAATTTCCCACTCTTTTTTATAATATTGGGAACATTACTTTTTATAGCAATACTTCTACGCGTACCTGCGCCTGCATCAGGGTCTGAGGTGATCATAATTAAAAAGAACACTGTACTGGAAAACCTTCTGATTCGAAGATGCGTCAGGTAAATAAATTCCACCTCATAATTCATAGATGATCGGTTTGCATGGGTCTGTAATGGAGATATGCTTAGATTGCGGTTTTTTGTAATTATTCTGGTCAATACCCGAATATTAAGATTTTTTTTTAACAATACACAATTAGTTGCCTGTCAAATAATCAAAGAATCGGGGAGAAACGAATTCGCTCAAAACTTCGAAAAATCGGGAGATTTTGATGCATTTCCGGTAGATCGGGAGATGAAGTGAAAAATCGGGAGATCTCCCGAAAAATCGGGAGCTTCGGTAACACTGCTTACAGAATACTCGAATTTAAAAAAAAAGTACAGTTTTATGCATAAGCAAACCACGAAAAAAATAATTTTACAATTATTTCGAAGTAAAAATTCTTCAGCACCGTTGTGATTTGAACCTGGTTGAAACGAAAAAGCGACACTAAAAAGATACAAACACATGCATATGGCATTTATAGAGAATGAGTTAGAATAATCGGTCTCCTCTTGATGCGGTGCATCGTAGCCTCCCCACTCTTACCTACTTTAATTTTCTGAAGGTTTCGCTTCTTCCGGTGTGAACTGCACACTTGTATTTTTTATAATACTTGTATGTTTTAATATTTTTGAGAAATTTATTTATTATAGGAATTGTTAGAAGAAAAAATTTCATTTTATGAGTGGAAATAGTTTACATAGCAAATTAAAAACATTTATTTGACAGAAACATAACGACAAAAACCAATTAGTAAATTCTTATTTAAACATTAATCTGACATGTTTATCATACCAAAATGTAATTAAAAATGTTAATGTAAAAGATATAAATATATTTTTTTTACATTAAATCCACACAGGAGGCCCTGAGAAAAAAATTTCCTTCAGGGCCTATGTCATCTGAGATGCTGTGTAGAGGGTCTTTTTGAAGAGAGGAAGGAATGAACATTGGTCTTGAAGAGACCCATGTTGTAGGAAGGAGGAAACACATAAGACAGGAACGAGTCGAAGAAACGACCCGTTCTCATGTGACAAATGTCAACCGTGTTCATGTGTTGGGCACGTGTTTGCCGAGTTTCCCGACTATGCACCGGTGCCGAAGGGATCAATGACGCTAGTTCCTCGGAGCATCTTCCATTGTAATACCGGTAGAATAAGGATAGCATTCCCACCCGACGCCTGTGCTCTAAAGATTGCAATCCGTCTGTTAAGATGGGAGAATCTATCAAACGGACCGCCCGTTTTTGCACAGAATCGAAGGTATTTTTAGATATATGAAACACTTCTTTTTTTCTACAAAAAAGCAAAACAGAGGCTTTGTTATTATATTTACCTACATATGTAATGCATTTGTCTATAGCCTATAGCAAATCTACAATAAATCGTAAAATTAGTAGTGCAGATGAACAGTATTTTTTTTTTAAATAGCTCCACACATGAGGCCCTGAGGAAAATAATTTGCCTCAGGGCCTATGTCATCTTTGGAGACGCAATGTGGAGGGTCTTTTTAGGAAATGAGGGGATATGAATCCGGGGTTCAGTATGTCCAGGGGTGACGGACATATAAATCCAACCCTCCATCAGTGGCACAAGGTGCTGTTCCGAGAGAGTCCTGCTGGAGAGGTCAAAGGGTCTCCCTCAACCAGTCTCTCCCAATCCGGCCAGCCACGCAGAGCCAGTTGGTAGACAGACGTATCCGCTGCCAAGATCCGCAAGCAAACCTACCCCATGAACCTGGGCACCCCTGCTTAGTCACGTAGCAAACTACTTGAGGTCACGTATGGCAGAAGTGTTTGGTATCCAATAAACGGTTTCCGGGGCGGCGGCATGCCGTTATTATGAAAAAAAATGCATTTTAGAAAATGATCGAAATAGAAAGTTAAACAAAGACACTTTGAGCGTTCTAAAATAGTAAAAAAATTATATTTAAAAACATTCTAAGAATCCTAACATTCGTTGCAAATTGTACCTTCAATTCGTTGAAAACTAACCATCTATATTTATTGCTACTTCCTTCCATGTAATAATCATTTGTAAAGATGTCACTTCAATGGAAAGAAATAAATAATTATTTTATGGGGGTAGTTTTAGTAAAAAAAATAAGTAGGTAAGATTCTAAATATTGCACCCGACCCTCACAAAAGAGTTTTATGGTGGTGCAGTAATAAATGTTTACAATCGTATTTTGGTTGAAGTATAGTCTTCGATACCGAAATTACATCATGCCGTGCTGAGTAGCTAGGACATACCGACACACACTCCTTGCTTCATTCGCATTCATAAATCGCATAATACAGATAAATCTGAATAAATAGATGCTTGGATGCGTTACGGTGCACTCTATCGGAGGACTACAGCGAGGTAAAAGATACATTCAAACGTACTCTCTTTAAAATGATTTATCTGTATATTTCTATTATTCTATCTCTTGGCGTGGCCCGACTGAAAGTATTTGATTCACTTGATCATGCCATGACTTTCTTGGCTTTCTCTGACTTCTTCCACAATTCACTTCGCGTCATATATTCCTTTTTTAATGCCCTAACTAACTAAGCGTACCTTTCAATCCTACCCATCAAGTGCACTAGAGGTGATTTATCTACTACATATTATTATTATTATTATTTATATTATATATATTATATTATATTATATTATATTATATTACACTATATAAAGAGGTAAGATTTGTTTGTTTGTTTGTTTGTTTGCATCGAATAGGCTCCGAAACAACTGAACCGATTTGAACAATTCTTTCGCTGTTGGGAAGCTACACTATCCCCGGGTGACATAGGCTATATTATATTTTCAAAAAAATTATGGATCCTTACTAAAACTCCAATAATGCAACCCAATGTGTAAAAAAATTACCTAAAATATTCTTTACATCGCGTGCGCTGGGAAAACTATTGATGATAGAATAAAATAATGTAGTACGACTTTGTAGAACACATCATTATTTACAAAAAAGGTCGCCACAGCATATGTCTAACTATTATGGTTATGCCACAATAAGTATTCTTTTATTTTAAAAATTTAATTAATATGTCGCTGATTGAAAAGGCTCTTTATTTGCATCTTGGTGTTAATCCTTATCAAAATAAATTACTTCATATTCAAGACAGCTTCAATACCTTTATTTAACTTTTTGAATTTTTCAATTCGGATATTTAATTAGAAAGATATCACGAGTTTAATAATGTTAGTATTAGAAAAAAGTTTCGGCTACGGGCCGGGCATTAAGTACAAGTGTATTTGTAAAAAAATAGAAATCTTCTACTATACACTATATAAAGAGGTAAGATTTGTTTGTTTGTTTGCATCGAATAGGCTCCGAAACTACTGAACCGATTTGAACAAGTCTTTCGCTGTTGGGAAGCTACACTATCCCCGGGTGACATAGGCTATATTATATTTTCAAAAAAATTATGGATCCTTACTTAAACTCCAATAATGCAACCCAATGTGTAAAAAAATTACCTAAAATATTCTTTACATCGCGTGCGCTGCGAAAACTATTGATGATAGAATAAAATAATGTACTACGACTTTGTAGAACACATCATTATTTACAAAAAAGGTCACAAAAGCACATGTCTAACTATTATGGTTATGCCACAATAAGTATTCTTTTATTTTAAAAATTTAATTAATGTGTCGCTGATTGAAAAGGCTCTTTATTTGCATCTTGGTGTTAATCCTTATCAAAATAAATCTTCATCAAGACAGCTTCAATACCTTTATTTAACTTTTTGAATTTTTTGCATGGCAGGCCGGATCGAGAGAGAATGGTTGAGGGAGTATCTTTGACTTCTCCAGCTGTTATCTCTCGGAACATCGCCTTGCACCGTAGTGGAAGTGATGGATTAATACGTCCGTCACTCCTGGACACACTGACACCCAGATTCCTACCGTCCCTTATAACCTTTTCCTTCCCTGAACTTCCTTTCCTTCCTTTCCTAAACAGACCCTCCACAGGTCATCCCCAAAGATGACATAGGCCCTGAGGGGAATTATTTACCTCAGGGCCTCCTGTATGGAGCCAATGTAAAAAAAAAACACTGCATTGTCATTGTCTTACATCCTTGAAAATCAAGTCTTCCACGAAAATATTATTTGATAAAAATAAAATTAAATAATACCTATAAACATTTATTATGAACTAATGTGACATGACCCTGCAAATAACCCAAAACCCATAAAACTAAGCAAAAAACATCCCCCTTGTCCAATTGCCTACACTCGTCCCATGTTGTCGTCAATTTTAAGGAAATATGCAGAAAGGGATTAAAAAATTAATCTGGTTTGAGGCTAAGATGTTCGGTCGGCCGAACCTTCCGATGTAGTTCCTTATTTTTTTTGTGGCTCTTTTTTTAATGTAAACGGAAAGTCTAGCAACTTTATTTTTTTGCAGTAAGATAATTAATATTGTCATCTCCGTTTTTAGACATTTCAAATTAATGCACTAGAAAGAGACGACACACGTAATATCATGTCAACTTTGAGAAGTAAAATAGTCTCTACAGATAGGCAAAATATTTAAACGTTTTATTTTACATCTCTTTTTGTTATACATAACTAAAAAGAGATCGTAATATTGCACGTAGGTTTATGAGGTTGGAATGAATTAATGTTTTGTTTTCTCTGTTATTCCCATATAAATTTGAAATTTGTTGTCTCTATCTGACACAGAAATGTGTCGATATTTAGGAAAACATTTTTATCATTTTATACAGAATCATTACAATTTTTTAAGTATTTTTCACGAATGCAAAAATATATTTTTTAGGAATACCTAAAATGTAGGTTTAATGATTAACATATTTAAGGAGTTATTGATGTTTAAAGAGCGTTGTAGACTAAAATCGCACCGCGGAAACGGGAGTGTTAATTCATAATGTTTCACGCAACATTACGACATTATATTGCTATTTACGGCACAATCTGCTTTCAAAATAAAGCAGAACAAAGCTAAATCAAAAACATTAAAATTTTCATACTTACGTTACCGGATGGTGTATATGAAAACACTCGTCACCTACAGAAAGACGTGTGCAGCGCAGTGCCATTTATGATTATGAACAACTGACAGGACAGCCCGCCAACGGCGCAACCTGCCGCTAGTCACCGGTGCGGCGAGCTGTGCTGAACGGCAATGTCGCGCTCGTGCTACTCTCGATTTACGCGAAAGTTTTAGCGCCAAATTTTTAATTTGCGCCAGATTAATAAAAGCAGCGGGATCCCACGGTAATGCATGATCCGTTTTGCGGGGTTGCAATTTCCTAGTGGGGAGGCAGAGGAGATGGGGAAGAGAAAGGTGGAGAAGTACGCGGCTATTCAGATAAAGTCACCAAACACAGCTAAAGCCATTTCAAGCAACGTTTCAATTCTGAATGGTGGTGGTATTGAGAGTATCTTCCTCTCTGGAACGTGCCGCAAATAAACCACATTATTTTAACCGCGTATGTTTCCACAGAAATCGTTATATCACCGTTATTGTTCTAGTGACATCCCTAAAACAAAAAGTAAAAGGTCGATAATAAATCAAGCTGCACATCCCTTTTCAAGTTGTCCATAGAAATATATAAAAAGACCTATTCTGTCCGATACACGGTTGATACATATTTTACCCGCCAAATTGCCTGAGGGCCGCTAGGCATTGTTAATTTTTATTAAATATTCTTGTATGAAATGATAAAAAAGTGAGGTAACAAAATTGTTTATTATACATTCATACAATACCTTAAGTATTGTTTTCTACATAATCTGTGATGTTAGTACCGTTTTCACATAAAAACATCACATGAGTCATTTCTACATTTTTTTTATGTTTGCATACTAAATTTTAAAATCTACAAATGTTGATATTTATTTGTAATATAAAAAATTGAAAGCTTATTTCGTAACCTTTCAAAACAGTTTTTAGTATTCGGCTACGTTCAGAAATGTATAATTTATTGAGCTTTAATTGTGAAGCGGAAATAACACAAAGTTTTTATAAATCTGACATTTTGTTTAAGATGTAAAAAGTGCATATTCGCGATAGATCGGAGTGCTTAAATGATTAAATTGTGAAAACTCAAATCAATCAATCAATTTGAATTGTTTTTGCTTTATATGCCCACTGTTTGTTCTTTCTAGGTACAATATTAAACTATATTACCAAAGCACAGGCTGCGCCTTAGTGGGTTCTCATTACTCTTATGATTTTCATAATATTGTATTTATCAAATGTAAAAATTGACAAAATTAAAGGAAAACAAAAAAAAAATCAAATAAAATTTATCTGCGCACGCTGGGATTTGAACCCGCGATGGCTAGACGAGAGCCTTGCCCCACTACCAGGGAAGCCGTCAATTAGTTGCGGCTATTCAGAGTTGCATAGTAAAAATTAGAATCTAAAGCCGAATTTACATTACGCAAATAGTTGCACATAAGTTGTTTCACGACATTAGTTGTACTGTGTATAGTTTCATGCATTAATTGTATGCCACAAACTGAGAATCGCCCAGCAGCACAAGTGATATGCAACTAATTGCATAGTGCAAAAAAGTGATGCAACTAGTGTCACAAAATCATTTCAGCTGATCGGACATGTGTGTTCCTTGTAATTGTATGAGAATTGCGTACTAAAACATTATGTATTATATAAAAAAGCTTTTAATTGAAGTAAAAATATAACTTTGTTTGTAACTACAATTTAATTGGCCCCGGGTGGCACTTTTAAGGGGCGTCGAAATTTCACAATAAATAATAATAACATATCTTGTAAATAATAATAATATCTTGTAAAATTTTTAACCATTTCATTTCATATCTTTGTCGCCCCCTTAAGATTCGGTCTGATTGAAATGGGCACCGAATTTTTTATAACTTATTCCGGGAATCCCCTTTCCTTAAATTGATGTTTAATAATGTCATTTTTATCACTGTAGCGACTGGCAATACCGACAGTCACTACATTCACTAATTGCAAGAATTCCTCGAATTTATTTTGCGGTTGGATTGTTTATGACTAATTTTCAGTGAGAATGATTGAAGGAGGTCCGTGGCGATGCTTCGACAATTCTAAGAAAAATTCATGGATTATCATGTGTTCCGATGGATCATCAAACCTTCCATGTGTTCTAAGTATTCCAAAATGGGAGAAAAACCATTTTCTTTTTCTGGGTGTACTATCAATTGAAGCTTAGGACTCGCGTGCAGATTCACTCTTAAAACCACTTCCATGTTCCGAATGATATGTAAAAATTCCAGTACCGGATTAATCTGCTGACGCATTTTGAAGAAAACCGTTTTAATATTTCGAATGGAGTTAAAATTTTTGTTTCAAACACTTCTTCAAAATTCGTAATTCGTAAGAAAACCATTGCGAGTAATACTAATCAAAGCAGATTCACTCTTAATTTAAAACCAGTTTTTTGTTCAGAATGTAAAATTAAAAATCTGGATTCATCTCTTGACACTTTCGAATGAAAACATTATCTTTTATGAAATTCTAGTTGCAGACTATGTATTCTGTATGTGCTGCCAGAATCAAAGAGAAACCATTTTCATGTTCTGAGTGTAGTTTTAATTCGTCGCGTTCAATTTTTATTTATACCATTGTTGTGTTTAGAATGTGAAATTCTAGTTGTGGATTCATCTGCTGACGCATTTCGAAGGAAAACATTGTCTTAGGCAAAGTTATGTATGTGCTATATACAATTCTAGTTGCAGGCTATGTTTACGCTGCCAGAATCAAAGAAAAAAAAATTTTCATTTTCGAGTTTTAACTCGCCACATACAGATTGAGGTGGTGGAAATCATTTTCACTTATTTTTTTATTTTACGATCTCGTTTTATGCCGATTTTCATAACCACATAATTGAGAGAAAGAGTATTCTTTCAATCAAAATATCATGTTCATGAATTCTACCACAATTTTATAACTGCTATCTCGGAAATCGAGATTGGTAACCATTTATTAGGATGAATATGCAACTTGTTATTTAATTTATTGTTATATTTTGAAACCAAAACTGGTAATTAAATCTGTATGCGGCGAATTAAAACTACACTCAGAACATGAAAATAGTTTTTCTTTGATTCTGGCAACACATACATAGTCTTCAACTAGAATTTCATAACTGCACTGTGAATAAGATAATGTTTTCCTTCGAAATGTGTCAGCAGATAAATTCACAGCGGATATTTAACATTATGAACACAAAAGTGGTTTAAATTAAATCTTTATACGGAGAATTATTTATATAATTATAAATATATTTCATCTTAAAACCAATCAGTATAAATGTTGCATATTCTATCACTTTTATTCATCTAGACACAAATAGATTTACATCATTTCTACAGTTTTTTTTTGTTTATATTGAATGTGAGACTTATTATCATTTTTACATATGTACTTTTTATTTTATTATGTGGTTTTGTTTTTATGTTGTATTACGTATTTTCTTTTCTCATTGTATTATATTTTCTTCATTGATTTTATACTCAACTTATAAACTATAATGTAAAAGCCCATCAGGGCGTGTAATAAATAAATAAATAAATTAAAACTACACTCAGAACATTAAAATGGTTTCTCTTTGATTCTGGAAGCATGTGCATAGTCTGCAACTAGAATTTTATAACTGCACTTTGAATAAGACAATAATCTGCTTCGAAATATGTCAGAAGACGAATCAAACTGAAATTTAACACTTTGAACACAAAACTGGTTTGAATTTAATCTGTATGCTTTGAATTAAAACTATACAAAAATGGTTTCTCTTTGATTCTCGGAGCACATACATAGTCTGCAACTAGAATTTTATTTGTGCACTTCGAATAAGAGAATATTTTCCTTCCAAATATGTCAGCAGACGAAATTTTACATTCTGAACACAAAAGTGGTTGAAATTAAATCTGTATGCGGCAAATCAAAACTTCACTCAGAACGAAAATTGGTTTCTCTTTGATTCTGGCAGCACACACATAATCTGCAACAAGAATTTTATAAATGCACTTCGAAAAAGAGAATATTTTTAATACTGTTAAGTGGTGGGGTCTCCTCCAATGCACTTGGAATAAGGGAATATTTTCCTTCGAAATATGTCAGCAGACGAATCCAATCCAGACAATCTAGAACTGGAATTTTACATTCTGAACACAAAACTGGTTTAAATTAAATCTGTAAGCGCGAAATAAAACTACATTCAGAAATGAGGGCAAACACTTTTGCCAAAAAGAATTTCTTTTTGCAAGCTTTCACTGAACTTACAACATCGCTTTTTCGCGGTCGGCGGCAAGGTCAACAAATTATTTGATGTTATTGATAAATATGGGTTATCAATATTACGTGTCACGGCGGGCGTGCACTTATTCGTATAAACAAAACAAATCAATCACTACTTCACTAGCTCTCTGTGACTCTTGCTTGTAACGTAAATAAACCAATACCTAGATCGATATCTTCGGGCCGTTTCTAGGGACAAATTTTGTCTTGAACTCAAATCAAATGGCTAAAAGTTAGAGGAAATTTATTTGACTACCATAGACAATATCAAAAAGGTATAAGAATACGGGATATGCGGGACGCTTAAGACGATTTGCGGGACTATTTTTGTAAATATTGCAATACGGGACTACAGCTGTCAATGCGGGATGGTCCCGCAAAATGCGGGACTGTTAGCCGCCTTATGCTAAAGAAGTTTTCACTTCAAAAAATTGTACAAGAATAACATAATAACTACACCAAAACTTGCTGACATACCGAAGCTCATTTCATATCTAAAGGAAACCATACACAATGTTACGAAATTCTTTATGTAACATGTTGTTTTGTTATTCCAGGTAGCATTAATATGGAGACAGTTCCAATCAAGTTAGAACCAGGACCCAGAGAAGAAGATGGAGAAGTAATTCCTTATACAGAAATAGACGTTGACCTGCCGGATGTTAAAAAGGAATGCCTAGAGTACTCTAAAAGTATTTCCCAGACTACAGGTAAAATCGATTTTTATTCGTTTGAATTTATATTCATTTTCTATTTTCATTGTAGAACCTACATACTTGTCGAGCTTTATCCGCCATCTTTTTCAGACGAAATAATGGACACGAAGGCGCAACCTGGAGAAAACCTTTTTCCGTGTTCTAATTGCGACAAAACATTTTCTCGAATGGGAACTTTAAAACTTGAAATGCTTTTCCATACCCGAAAAAAAAACATTTTTATGTTCCGAATGTAACTTTTCAAATTCTAAAAAGGGATCTTTAGGAAGTCACATATTTAAAAATACTAGAGAAAAACCCTTTTCATGTTCCTCCTGCAACTATATATGTTCTCGAAAGGGAGATTTAAAACAACACATGATTACCCATACCAGGGCAAAACCTTATGTTTGTTCCTACTGCAGCTATGCATGTTCTCGAAAGGGTATTTTAAAACGTCACATGCTTTCCCATACTTTAGAAAAACCTTTTTCATGTTCCAGCTGTAGCTGTTAATTTCCCAAAAAGGATATTTAAAAACACATGATTTCCCATTCCGGGGAAAAATGTTATGCTTATTCCTACTGCAGCTGTTATCGAAAGGGATCTTTAAAAATTTACATGGTTACCCATACCGTGGTAAAACCTTATGCTTGTTCATCCTGCAGCTATTCATGTTCTCGAAAGGAAGTTTTAAAACGACACATGATTACCCATACCGGACCAAAACCTTATAAATGTTCCTACTGCAGCTTTTCTAGTTCTCGAAAGGAAACTTTAAAACGTCACACGCTTACCCATACCGGGGCAAAACCTTATGCATGTTCCTACTGCAGCTATTCATGTTCTCGAAATGAATCTTTAAAAATTCACATGGTTACCTTTACCCGGGCAAAACCTTATGCCTGTTATTACTGTAGCTATACATGTTTTCAAAAGGGATCTTTAAAAGTCACATATTTACCTCCTGCAGCTATTTATGTTCTCGAAAGGGAGATTTAAAACAACACATGATCACCCATACCGGGACGAAACCTTATGTTTGTTCCCACTGCAGCTATTCATGTTCTCGAAAGGGTATTTTAAAACTTCACAAGTTTTCCCATACCCATACTGCAGAAAAACCATGTTCATGTTCCAAATGCAGTTATTCATGCTTCCAAAAGGGATATTTAAAACGTCACATGCTATCCCACACTTTAAAAAAACCTTTTTCATGTTCCAGCTGTAGCTGTTCATTTTCCCAAATGGGATATTTAAAAAGGCACATGATTACCCATTCCGGTGAAAAACGTTTTGCTTGTTCCTACTGCAGCTATACATGTTCTCGAAAGGAATCTTTAAAAATTGATACGGTTACCCATATTGGGGAGAACCTTATGCTTGTTCTTACTTCAGCTATTTATGTTCTCGAAAGGAAACTTTAAAACGCACACGCTTACCCATACCGGGGCAAAACCTTATGCCGGTTCCTTCTGCAGCTATACTTACTTACTTATGTGAAAAACTTTGTAAGTTTCCATACATGGACACAATCTAGCTGAAGCGCCGATAAGGTTACACAGGGATACCGTCAGTGCCGGATTTGCCCATAAGCAAATTAAGCAATTGCTAAGGGCATCACTCAGTCATCACATCATATCAGTCAAAACCTTGACTTTCTTCAGAAATAAAATCCTGTTTTATTCGAATATTCCATCAATAACACAGCTTTAGAAAGAGTCACGGAAATGAGAGGTCTTGGAATTATTTTGGATGAAAGACTAAGTTTCTCCAATCATATCCACCAAATGGTAAAAGAACAACTAAAAAATTTTATTCCATACAAGCCATTAAATTATTACATGTATTTATAGTAAGAAGCCTGTTGGAATATAACTCGTTAGTTTGGTCTCCGTCTTACAAAATTCACGCGAATATAAACAAAATTTCTGCGTTTTATAAATTTTAAATTAAAAATCCCACTAGAAGACTTAAAATATTATTTATTATTAAATATTCTAAAAATACACACACTAGAAGACACGCTTAAAATAAGGAACTTAACATTTTTATTCAAAATACTTAACTCTAAATTCGACTGTTGCGAACTCCTGCAACTCTTACACTTACGAATACCGACAGTAACAACATGACAAAATGCACTATTCTACTGTAGCATTCATAAGCAGAACTACATTTCCCACTCTCCGATACAACGATTTCAAACTATGGGTAATTAGTACTTAGGTGATTTTGACATATGTAACATAAACTTGACGAATTTTGTGGATCTTGTTAAAAACTTATTCCATAACTATTTATAAACATTTTAAAAACTTGTAAACCTATCAAATCGAGTGGGGGGGGGGGGGGTGAAGTGGCCCCGGTGGAACTTTTAAGGGGCGACGAAATTTCACAATAAATAATAACATCTTTTAAAAAAATTTTACATTTTATTTCATTTTTTTGTCGCCCCTAAAGATTCGGTCCGATTGAAATGGTCACGGATTTTTTTTTTATTTTACTTATACTGTGGCAAAACCAGGGATTACCCCTTCTTTAAAATGATGTATAATAATGTCATCTTGATCACTATTGCGACTGGTATCATCGACAGTTCTTACATTCACTTGTTGCAAGAATCCCTCGAATTTTATTTTACGCATGGATTTTTTATGACTAATTTTTGGTAAGAATTATTAAAGGAGGTCCGTGGCGATGCTTCGACAATTCTTAGAAAGTTCCATGGATCATCTTGTGTTATGATGGATCATCAAACCTTCCATGTGTTCCAAGTATTACAAAATGGAACCATTTTCCTTTTCCGGGTGTAGTATCAATTAAAGCTGAGGACATGTGGGCAGATTCACTCTTAAAACCACTTTCATGTTCCAAATGATGTGTCAAAAGTCCAGCAGCGGATTAATCCACTGACGCATTTTGAAGAAAACCGTTCTAATATTTCGAATGGAGTTAAAAATTTGTTACAATCACTTCTTCAAAATTCGTAATTCGTAGGAAAACCATTAGTATTATACCCATATTTTGCGAGTTATACTAATTAAAGCTGGGAACTTGCAAGCACATTCACTCTTAATTTTAAACCAGCTCTGTGTTCAGAATGTCAAATTTCAATTCTGGATTCATCTGCTGACACTTCCGAATGAAAAAATTCTCTTGTATCTTTTATAAAGTTAAAGTTGCAGACTTTTTACTCTGAATGTGCTGAAGAATCAAAGAGAAACCATTTTCATGTTCTGAGTGTACTTTTAATTCACCGCATTTAGATTTAATTTAAACCAGTTTTGTGTTAAGAATGTAAAACTCCAGTTGTGGATCCATCTGCTGACACATTTCTTTATAAAATTCTAGGTACAGATTATTGTTTTGCTGCCAGAATTAAAGAGAAACAAATTTCATGTTCTGAGTGTAGTTTTAATTCAACTTAGCATGCCAATTTAATTTAAACCAGCTTTGTGTTCAGAATATAACGATAAATTGAATAAAAAGTTGCAGTTTCATCGTGTACCGAGTGAAGCTTTTTCTTTTGTGTTGCATACCAAATGCTACAAAATTCTGACAAATTGACTGTTCCGTGTGTAACTATTATTTAACTACTATTATCTCGTCGCATTTGATTATAAACATCGGCAGAAAATGAGGTCGTAATAAAAACAGAATTTCCACGTATCCCTCCCCCCAGCGCTTGAAAATTTGCATTTGAAGTACCCAAATAGGGGGCGGCGAAATTTTCCTCCGCCAGGGCAACTGACAACCACCCTACGCCACTGGATCTACCAATTACATACTTCTTAAAATTTTAAATGAAATAGCATAGTTAAGTGTGCAATTATGTAGATTTTTTTTATTTTGTTAAGGTACACCGAGTGAAACCTTACATTTGAGTTGCATACAAAATGCTGAAAAATAAAAAAAATGCTGAGTAATTAACTGTTTCATGTGAATTATGTGTAACTATTATTTGGGGGACGCAGAAATCGGACAGCACGCAATCTAAAGCTAAAACCTTTCTTGTGCTCTGAACTCAGTATATTTTTTTCCTTATGGTTACCTGTGTGGAGCTTATGTTAAAAAAATAAACATGATTTTTATTGGAAGAAAACTCATCACATTTAAGTATAAAAATCGGCATGAAATGATGTGGTAATAAAAAATTCGAATTTCAATGTACCCCCCCTCCCCCCGCCCACTTCAAAATCTGCATTTGAAATACCCAAATAAGGGAGCGGCGAAACGCCACTGGGTAGATCGCACAGGGTTTCATCAGTAAACGGAAGATCTTGGGTCTAATCAAGTTGGCAATCCCTGTTAAATAAATATGTATCTGTCTCTTTTTAGTGTCGCTGTTTTCGTTTCATCGAGTTTCAAATGGCAACGGTGTTAAAGAAGTTTTCATTTAAAAAAATTGTGTAAAAATAAAATAAAAACCGCCTCAACAGTTTTTCATGGATAAAAATGCTCACACACCGAAGCTAATTTCATATCTAAAGTGACCCATACGCAATGTTACGAAATCCTTTATGTAACAAGTCGTATTGTTATTCCAGCTAGCTTTAAAATGGAGACAGTTCTAATCAAGTCAGAACCAGGACCCAGAGAAGAAGATGGAGAGGTAATTCCTTTTCCCGAAATATACATTGACCTGCCGGATGTTAAAAAGGAATGCCTAGAGTACTCTGAAAGTATTTCCCAGACAACAGGTAAAATCGATTTCTATTAGTTTGAATTTATTTTAATTTTATATTTTCATTGTAGATACCTACATACTTATCGAGCTTTATCCGCCATCTTTTCAGACAAAATAATGGACATGAAGGCGCAACCTGGAGAAAAACTTTTTCCGTGTTCCAATTGCGACAAAACATTTTATCGAAAGGGAACTTTAAAACTTCACATGCTTTCCCACACTCGAAAAAAAAAATTTTTATGTTCTGAATGTAACTTTTCAAATTCTCAAAAGGCATCTTTAAAAATTCACATGCCTACCCATACTGCAGAAAAACCTTTTCCATGTTCTGACTGTAACTTTTCATTTTCTCGAAAGGCAACTTTGAAACGTCACATGTTTACACATGCTGTGGAAAAACCATATGTTTGTTCCTCCTGCAGCTATCCATGTTCTCAAAAGGGAACTTTAAAACTTCACATGTTGACCCATACCCATACTGGAGAAAAACCATTTTCATGTTCCATCTGCAGTTATTCATTTTTCCAAATGACATATTTAAAACGTCACATGCTTACCCATACCGGGGAAAAACCTTTTTCATGTTCCAACTGTAGTTGTTCATTTTCCCAAAAGGGTAATTTAAAACGACACATGATTACCCATACCGGGGAAAAACCTTATCTTTGTTGCTCCTGCAGCTATTCATGTTCTCAAAAAGGATCTTTAAAACAACACATGATTACCCATACCGGGGAAAAACCTTATGTTTGTTGCTCCTGCAGCTATTCATGTTCTCGGAAGGGTAATTTAAAACGACACATGTTTTCCCATTCCGGGGCAAAACCTTATGCCTGTTCCTACTGCAACTATGCATCTTCTCGAAAGGGATCTTTAAGAACTCACATATTTACCCATACCAGAGAAAAACCTTTTTCATGTTCGGAATGTAGCTGTACATTTTCTCAAAAGGTATCTTTAAAAATTCACATGGTTACCCATACCGGGGCAAAACCTTATGCTTGTTCCTCCTGCAGCTATTCATGTTATCGAAAGGAATCTTTAAAACGTCACTTGGTTTCCCATACCGGGGCAAAACCTTACGCCTGTTCCTACTGCAGCCATACATGTTCTCGAAAAGAATCTTTAAAGAGTCACATGGTTATCCATACCGGGGCAAAAACTTATGCCTGTTCTTACTGCAGCTATACATGTTTTCTAAAAGGATCTTTAAAAAGTCACATATTTACCCATACTAGAGTAAAACCCTTTTCATGTTCCTCCTGCAGCTATTCATGTTCTCGAAAAGAAAGTTTAAAACGTCACACGCTTACCCATACCGGGGAAAAACCTTTTGCCTGTTCCTACTGCAGATATACTTGTTCTCTAAAGGGATCTTTAAGAAGTCATATGGTTACCCATACCGGGGAAAAACCTTATGCTTGTTCTTACTGCAGCTATTCATGTTCTCAAAAGGGATCTTTAAAACGTCACACGCTTACCCATACCAGGGCAAACCCTATGCCTGTTCCTACTGCAGCTATTCATGTTCTCAAAAGGGATCTTTAAAAATTCACATGTTAACCCATAATAGAGAAAAACCTTTTTCATGTTCCAAATGCAGCTATTCATGTTATCTAAAGGGATCTTTAAAAAGTCACATATTTACCCATACTAGAGAAAAACCTTTTCTCATGTTCCTACTGCAGATATTCATGTTCTCTAAAGGGAAATTTAAAACATCACAAGCGTACCCATTGTTAAACAGTTACTCCCCGGGGGGGAAGTAAGCTACTAAACGGGGGGAACAAGTGTTAAACAGACCCCCCGGGGATCATATGCCTGGGCTGAGACGCTCATCTTAGGGGGGGGAACGGCCGCACTCATCGACTATCTACTCCAATGAAACAGGGCTTAGTTACAATTCAATTTATTCTTAATTTGCATGAAAATAACAATAACAGGTCAGGAAGTATTGTTTGGCAAGAAAGTGTAGAAATCAATTAATTTGGAACTAAATTTTTTCATTACTATGGTAACACCGAAATACTCGTTTTGTCAATGACATTTTGTATGGCTCTTGGCTTTACTGACTTTAATCATGTAGAACACACTGAAAATCGCTCGTTTAGTGTTTTTTTTTTCATTGTTTGCCTGTGCATTGTTTGAATTGAATTAAAATGAACAAACCAATACGTAGTGGTGCAAGAGAAGTTGTAAACTGCGTGTTTCAACGCTGCCTAGCTGAATATCGTGCGAAGAAGCTCCTATCCAATTTGAAAGAAGTTTACAAACGAACTGCAGAAATGAATGGTACGTGGTATAGTTTTTTTTAATAAATTTCATTAGTATTACAAGATTTATGCCAATTTTTGTGCGATTATAACCATTACAATCTGATTTGAGGTTATGTTTAAAAATCCGAATTTGACATTTCCATTTGACAGTTAATATTAGGCCACAAGAAAAATGGAATAACTCAATTTAAAAAAAAAATAATAATATTTAATAATAATACTTCTTTAAACTCATAGAAATGTAACTTGTTCTTAATTTTCTCTTTCTTTCTTTCTAAATGAATATTATCAGGTGTGCTTTTTTAAAACTACCTTCTATAGAATAATCATTTTAATGATGTTTTCCACATACAGGTAAATCTGAAAAGTAAGATAAATCGTCAAGGAAGGGAAAAGGCAGATGGAAAATTTGAAACACCGGGAAAACGGAAAATAGCATAAGTGTTAATGATTAAAAAAAATTGTTGCAAAAACAATTGTCAAACAACATCAAATTGTGATGAAAATCGAGGCAGATTATTATGCACGAGGAAGTACTCTATATGATGATATAGATGAACTGATAAAACGTTTAGATGAAGATGAAGATATGGAAGAAGAAGAATCATATGAGGACTAAGACAATAATTATTACATGTCGGGTGTTGAATAAATATACTCAGATTTTTAAATACCTATGTACCTACGTTTTTATAACAAAATAAACGCCCACTTAAAACCTGTTTTGTTTTATTTTACTTCTATTAAATTATGTGTTTTTGTGCAAAATTTATGAAAATACAAACACGTTATGAAATATGCATTTTGGCTGAAGGGTTTTTTAAAACATACATTCATTGTCTTATGAGCCATCACGGTGTTGCCATTTAAAACCAAGAAATCGATCGCAGCGCCATCATTTATTTTCTACACTTAATTGCCAAACTGTATGCGGTTTCAGGCCTAACCAGGGAAGAGAGTGGCAAGCTAGTAAAAGGACTACTGATTCTGGGCTCGAAAGGACTATACATAATTAAAGAACCTCACATGACGATGGGCGGCAGCAGGCAGCTTTCTTGCGTGGAGGGCGGATCTGGGGAGGTACGCTCACAGACCGGGCAGCGGTAAAGTGGGCAGTGGGCAGCAGTGGGCTGCTTCCCAGCATGAAAGGCGGATCTGGAGCGGCATGCTCACAGACCGGGCAGCGGTAAAATGGCAGTGGGCGGCAGTGGGCTGCAATGGGCAGCGGGCGGATCTGGAGCGGCATGTTCACAGAGCGGGCAGCGGTTCGTACTGGGGGAACCGGGAGTATCACAATGTACTCGGGGCGTAAGCCGGGACTTGACTACTGGCGCGAAGGGAGTGCGCGGCGGGCCGCCGTTGTGTTCCTAAGAACCTCTCTGGACCGCGTTCCAAGCGTGACTGTCTGCTTCATTTCACTTCTCGGTCCCTTGCTTCTGTCAGGAGGGTGGGGGGAAGGAATACTTCGTGACCATATATGGTAATCTGTCGTAAAACGTCTTGTTATTGGTACATTCAACATCGCCTGATCGTGATCACACAAGGCATGCGTGATCGGAATCACACAAAGCATGCGTGCACTATTTACGCCGCCAAACTATTGTAATCCGTTAGGAGAATTATGGGCGACTCATAACACCATACTTTAGAAACACCTTTTTGCTGTTCCAAGTGTAGCTGTACATTTTCCCAACAGGAATATGGTTATATTAGATCCACGCGGTATGAAGAATTATCAGAATGTTACAACAATCCGGCGCGTGGGTCTTTACCATGGGGATTTGTATAGGAATAATACTCGAGATTTTAACACTCACGTTTATTAAAATAGTAAATACAATATCAGAAGGTTTTTAGATTAGTTTAGATTGTAATTTAGTTCGTAATATTAATGCGACAAAGAATTTATGATAAAATGACGAACTACTCCGATCGAGATTCACAAGCCAAGTAAAAAGTAAGTCTAGAAACTTCGTTCGCGAGTGACAGGTGGTCGGTTCGTAAACCGGCCACGCGTGGCGCTAATGTAGCATATTGCCAGAGTAAATAATTTAAATTAAACAAATGTCGCATCATTACTATGAACACCACAGGAATATTTAAAACCAGTGGCGTACCGTGGGTATCAGCCGCCCGGGGCGGAGGAAAATTTTGCCGCCCCCCCCCCCCCTATATAGGTACTTCTTCAGGGAGGGGGGGGGGGGGGGGGGGGGGTAGTGATCCTTTTTTTTAAAAATATTTATTAATTAAATCTGTATGCGGTGAATTAAAACTACACTCAGAACGTGAAAACGCTTTTTCTTTGGTTCTGGCAGCACATAAATTGTCTGCAACTAGAATTTTATATTTGCACTTAGAAAAAAGTTATGTTTTCCTTCGAAATATGTCAGCAGATGAATACACAATTGGAATTTTACATTCTGAACAATAAAACTGGCTTAAATTTTATCTGTATGCGGTGAATTAAAACTACACTCAGAACATGAAAAAGGTTTTTATTTGACTCTGGCGGCACATAACTTGTCTGGAAGAATTTTATTAAGCACTTCAAATAAGTTTTTTCTTCGAAATGTGTCGTCGGATGAATTCACAACTGGAATTTTACATTCTGAACACAAAAGCAGCGCCCTTGAGGTGATTTTTCACAAAAACGGCGCTCTATAAATTATCCAATTATTATTATTATTATTAAAAGGGGTTTTAATTAAATCTCTAAGCGGTGAATTAAGACTACACTCGGAACATGAAAATGTTTTTTCTTTGATTCTGGCGGCACATAAATTGTCTGCAAGAATTTTATAAAGCACTTTAAATAATATAATGTTTTCCTTCGAAATGTGTCGTCAGATGAATCCACAACTGGAATTATACATTTTGAACACAAAACTGCTTTTAATTAAATATGTATGCGGTGAATTAAAACTTCACTCAGAACATAAAAATGGTTTTTCTTTGATTCTGGCAGCACATAGATAGTGTGCATCTAGAATTTTATAACTGCAATTCGAATAAGTATGCACACACCTGTCAGCTATTTAACTTGTCTGTGATAATAAATTTAAAATATATACCCGTGATATATACGTGGAAGAAAACCGTATAAGTGTAATTTTTTGTGCGCTTTCAGCAGGGCGCACAAAGCTTCACGAATATAAAACATAAATCGACTATCAATTAGAGCTAAAATGATATTGTTGCCATTTACATTTTTATTTAAAAATAATTTATGTGTTAGAAATAAAAACAAAACGTCTGTCATTAATATTTTGATTTTAACAGTATATAAAACTTAAGAAAGATATTAAGAAACTATAAACTCGAAAAAACTTTTAAGTCCTGACGCGAGAATAGAACCCGCGACTTCCCCAATCCAAATTTTTACAAGATGATTATTGATTGTGAAATTTTGCCGCCCCCCCAAAAGTGCCGCCCGGGGCGGGCCGCCCCCCCCGCCCCCCCCACGGTACGCCACTGTTTAAAACATCACAAGATTACCCACACCGGGGCAAAACCTTATGATTGCTCGTACTGCAGCTATTCATCTAATCGAAAGGTATCTTTATAACGCCACATGCATACCCATATAGGGGCAAAACCCTATGCTTGTTCTTACTGCAGCTATTCATGTTCTCAAAAGCGATCTTTAAAAAACCACATATTTACCCATACTGGAGAAAAACCTTTTTCATCTTCCTTCTGCAGCTATTCATTTTCTCAAAAGGGATATTTAAAACGTACCATACATTCCCATACTTAAGAAAAACCTTTTTCATGTTCCAACTGTAGCTGTTCATTTTCCCAGAAACATCACATGATTAGGTACCCATACCGTTGAAAAAGGTTTTATGCTTGTTCCTACTGCAGAAGTTCTCGAAAGGGATCTTCAAAACTTCACAAGTTAACCTAAACTAGATTTAAAAAAAAACATTTTTGATGATCTGACTGTGCGTATTCATTTTCTGTTCACACTTTCACATTCACACTTTTACCAATAATAATATTACTCTCAATCGTTGTTTGCTATTTATTAATATTCTGTCAAAACCAAAGCTTTGTGAAGTATCGATACTCCCACCATCCAGAGGACCAGAGGTGGAGAGAGATGCAACACTACATTATTTTTTGTTGTTGTTATTTACTCAATTAATTGTTTTGTGTTTAATAAATCGCAAGTGAGTACGACACATATTTTATTTTAACAGAATCCTACCTTTTCAGATACATTAAAGTGTTATATTATGAGAGTTAGAAATAACTCCTACGTCCCCTTGAACCTTACACAGACATAATAATTTACCAAAAAAAAAAGTTCTGATGTTCTGCAAAAAGTAACATTTGTGGAAATATCATTCCTTTTAGGGGCGAATTGTACGGCTTGTGGTCGAACTGTCAATGCCATTTTCTCAGGCCGCATGCTGCTGAACTGACTGAAATTTTGGGTTCTTACTAAAAACAACAATTTGTAGTTAAAAAGTCTGTAAATGTCTTGATAAATTATCTTTTTTTATTGGCCTTAAATGCGGTTTTCTCATGCCCTATGCCGCCGAACCAACTTTTTTTTTGCATTTTTACTAAAAAATTGTAGGTAACTCAGCTTTCATTCGAACTTCTCTTCGAACACTAAATTTCCCTACATATAACAAGGTGAGCACAAGTCATCTGTTATTCGTAGGATTCAGTGACGCCTCTCAGTTAGGTTTTGCCGCAGTGGTGTATTTAGTAGAGCGTAGTATCAATATCACTCACATTTTAATGGGAAAATAGACGTGGCTTTCTTGAAAACCTTGTCAATTCCTCGACCGTGCGGGGCCATACTCTTTAAACTTGTAAAGTATATTATGTCATCTGTGAAATTTGCCAAACAGATAGAAAACTTTTTTCTATATACAGATTCGACTATTGTACTAGAATGAATAAAAACGCTGCCATATTTTCAAAAAATTTTCGCTGTTCGGGTTTGTCCAAATACTTGAAAATACACCAAATGGAAACATGAAACCTCTATGTTTTATCGGAGGAAATTTGCGCCGATCCTGATTCAAAAGCCTTTCCTAGTGGACATTATGTATATCACACCTTTCGTTGTTTATAGGTCCACACTGGCTTCGTCAATCAAGGGCACACTGGCCGTGCTCAGTTGTGCCCAATCAATCTTTCGAAGTACCAGAAGTCAAAACTTACAACCTTAAAACGTTTGTATTATCTCAAATTGTACTTATTTCCATTATTAGTTAATATTCTTGGTTTAATAAATTTCAACGCATTCTTCTGTGGGTATTGCGTTTCATAAATAATTGTCATAAACTTCCTGGCATGGCTAATACAAACTCCACTTATCTTAGACTCACTTCTGAAAATCGTAAGCATCAAACATATTCTTCTGTCGATATACGTAACATGCGAAATAACGCAAATTCTACTTGTTTCTTGATTAAGGCGGCCAACTGTCCCGCATTGCAATATTTACAAAAATTGTCCCGCAAATCGTCTAGTCTAAAGCGTCCCGCATTCCTGTATTTTTGGTATTGTCTATGGTAGTCAAATAAACTTCCACTATCTCTAGTCTATTCTAGCCATTTGGTTAAGTTCAAGACAAAATTTGTCCCTAGAAAAGGCCCGAAGATATCGATCTAGGCATTGGTTTATTTATGTTACAAGCAAAAGTCAAAGAGCGCCAGTGTAGTAGTGATTGAGTTGTTGTGTTTACGAATTAGTGCACGCTGTGATCCGTAATATTGATAACCCATATTTATCATTCAAATCAAATCAAATAATTGGTTGACCTTGCCGCCGACCGCGAAAAAGCGATGTTGTAAGTTCAGTGAAAACTTGCAAAAATAATTTCTTTTTTGGCAAAAGTGTTTACCTTTATTTCTGAATAAAGTTTTAATTCGCCGCATACATTGAAGCTTTCACCCACCTATTCCCACCCCGGTATAGGCGACTTATGGTCGCCCCTTCGGAGTTCTCGCAAGAATCTAATTTTTTTGAATGAACGACTCTACATTTAAAATATGTAACGATTCTAGAACTTCAATGTCCCCGCATACGTTGTTAGAGGGCGGTATGCAGGCGCACCTACAGGAATGTACTGTGATAGTCAATTCTACAATTCTAAAGCCCATGAAGGTAATCACTGCTAAAGCAGTGAGCCCCATGGACAGTCAAACAAGGTGTTAGTTACAAAACTAGGTAATAGACAACCGTCATGAGTGGGAAGCTCATGGCGGCGAAGGACCACACAATGATCCAGCAGGCAGCACCGTGCACTGTACATAAAAAAAGGAAGAAAAAATAAACGTATATACAATGTAGAACTGGTGTTACCGAAAACCAGCCACCGGCAGTCCCAGAGACAGTGAAGAAGGCTGGTTGTCAGGCCTCCCGATAACCGGCAGCGTCGTCCGTAAGCCAGCTACCCAGTGGTGCCTAGACGAGGAGTGTGTGGAAATCAAAAAGAAGACCCTAGGGAGAGAAGCGTCGGGTCGCTGGAGGCGGGACGGACAGCTTTCGGATGGCGTTTAGCCCTCTCCCCAACCTCTTCATGTCACGGGGGGTAGCGCGGTGGCCGGGTGCAGCCCCACCAGTTCCAAGAGATCGGCCATGGCACGTACACGGGGACACGTTCTAGGGTCCGACCCCTTAAATGGGGATAAGGACGATACAAAACGGGCAACGGAGTTCAGTTCTCTCTCGTTAAACAAAACTAAAAGAAATGAAAAAAAAACAGTAAAGCAACCAAGAAAACCAAAATAATATGAAATAGGCATGTGCGTTTAATTACGCTATATGTATCCGGAACCAAAAAAACTAAAGTATAAATAAAAATGGCAAAAAAATAAGTGTAAAAAAAAAAGAAGAAGATATGAGCGTAAAATCACGCGGACATGTGTGAACATGATAGTGCTAATAGGAAAATCAAGATGTAAAAAATAAAAACAGCATAAAATTACATATGTAAAAAAAAAGCAAACTGTAAAAAAAAACATAAAAAATATACATACTGTACAGTATTCAATTATAAAATTCGAGGGTATAAACAATAAACATAAAAGTGTAAAATAAAAAACAAAGAAAAAAAAAAACTGTCATCCTTGGCAAATTAAGATGATAGGGGATAGTCCGTGGTAAAACAGGAACAAGTACACCTGGTGTCAAAGTCAACTAGTCAGCGACTCTAAGCTCAGGCCATCTCTCAACCCAGATCCTTGCAAATTTCTTCAGACACTCGAAGTTCGTCTTATTCGAAACCAGATCAGTATTCCATACTGGTCTGATAGGTACATCCAAACCATCGAGCATTTCCTCTCTCGCATCCGTCAAGATCTCACAGTGCCACAGAATGTGCTCGGCTGACTGGTTCGTCGATCCGCATGCGCAGTTGGGATGGGGAGACAGGGCGAGGGTGTGAAGTCTCCCCCTGAATTCCCCATGCCCGGACAGAAGCTGGGTGATGTGGTGGTCCAGTTGTAGATATGCCCCTTCCATTCTGATTTTAACTGATGGGAAGAAGGAGAAGGTCCATCTTCCCATATTCGATCTATCCCAACGGACCTGCCACTCTTGGAGCGACAGATACCTCATTTGACGGAGCAGTCCAGGGAGAGTCCCCGGCCCACCCGGTGTTAGAACAACACCTAGGTGAGTGGCCGGGGTTCCTCTGGTTAATTTCTGCTTAGTGAGCACTTCCCTAATTTCCAGATCGATTGGCAATATGCCAGCCAAGACGGGTAAAGCGTCCGAAGCAACGGTTCTATACGCACCAGAGAGTGCCAGCAAGGGGGTTCGTTGGCCACGCTTGAGAGCTAAGAGAATCAGCGAGTTGTCCAGGCGGTGCTCCCACACAGAGGCGGCATATGAGACTTGCGCCACGTACACACACCTATATAGCGTTCGCAGAGCCGGATTTCGCAATCCCCACTCAGCTGTGGAGAGTCTCCTCAGCTTCAAGAAGAGAGCCTGGGCCTTGCTGGATACTTCTTTAACGTGAGCCAAGAAAGAGGACGATCGATCTAGTGTAACACCTAAATATTTAACAGTTTCGCAAAATCGGACAGTAGAGTCCCCCATTTTGATGACAGGATTTCTTTATCTGCTGAGAAAGCCCTTCATCAGGAGGCCGCATACAGATTTAATTTAAACCAGTTTTGTGTTCAGAATGTAAAATTCCAGTTGGATTCGTCTGCTGACATATTTCGAAGGGTAAATGTTCCGCTATTGAGTCCACGCTCAAAACACACTTCAAAAAATTATAATAAATTGTACTAGGGAGATAATAGTTAGTAATAAGTAATTCAGTAACCGGAATTTAAAAATATTGCGTTTTAATGATTATTTTGTTAACTTTAAAAATGCGAAATGTAATTTTTCAAGGACCGCCATCTTTTTAAATAAGAAGGCCATTCTTGTGCCGTGTGAAACTGCAATACGCAAATTGTAAATACACACTACCAACCTAAAAATTCAAAAACATTTACGTAACCAGTTGTTTCAAATAATATAATAACAATTGATTGTTGTAAAATAACCTACCAAGAAAAACATCCCAGTTTTGAAGTAGTTTAGCGGCTTTGTGTAACATGGTTTGTGATACAAAAGAAAGTGCCCTTTATACCGCCTGCTCGCGTTAAGGCAAGAAAAACATCCCAGTTTTCAAGTGGTTTAGCGGCTACGCTAGGCTTGTGTAACATGGTTTGTGATACAAAAGAAAGTGCCCCTTTATACCGCCTGCTCGCTTCAAGGCAAGAAAAACATCCCAGTTTTCAAGTAGTTTAGCGGCTACGCTAGGTTTGTGTAACATGGTTCGTGATACAAAAGAAAGTGCACCTTTATACCGCCTGCTCGCTTTAGGTATTAAAATAATTACATACGTAATTTGGCAAATCAGGTACTTTCGTAATAATATCGTGTATGTATCGCTTCTAGCTACTCGTTTCGTGAATGCTTTTTTTAATTTTTAGGTTGGCTCATTTGCAAATTGCATGTAAAACATGTTTCACATGGAACAGTTGTGGGTGGTTTGGTATATTAAGGCCCTCCTTTCATTGAGAAACTTACAAGCGACTCGATCGACGTGCGCGTATCATATGCGCCGATCGTAAGTATCCCCCGTACGATTTTGCTGGTGTCCGCTCACGGCAGTGTTGCCAACCCGTTTTTTGAAAAAGACGTAGATCGGACTAGAAAATTACGTAGAATCGTATAATTTGGATTATGAAAAGTTAGTAGATCTACGTATTTTTATTTCTGAGTGAAATATAGAAGTTAGGGTAGGTAAACGTAATGAGTTATTTGTTATAGTAATTAAGTTGAAATGTATCTATTATTTTTTATGCATTTTTTGCAAATTTTAATTTTTTTTAATATGATTTATCATAGGTTCTCAACCTTGCCTCTCACTCTTGGTTCTCAATTTTGCCCACCACCCACTTTGAGTTTTTTTTTAGAGACCCCCTTTCTTATGGGGGGGGGGGGTTAATAATAATAATGATAATTGGATAATTTATAGAGCGCCGTTTTTGTGAAAAATCACCTCAAGGTTTTCAATTTTCAATGGATTCAATTTTCTTCCACTTCCTCAACTACCGAAACATGTGAATTTTTGCACGCGTGATAAAAATGATTAAAATACATAAAATAACAAAAATTAACCAATATTAAAGTTTATTTTGCTTTATTAGTACGTGATGGGCGTGTTTTTTTTTGTCTTTTTAGACCATATTTTTTACCTGCCCTTGCCATCACTGTGCCACCTCAACGCCCCCTCTTTGGGTATTCTACTGCCCACTGAAAGTCTCAAACGTCCACAAGGGAGCGTTATTGCCCACGTTGAGAACCTAAGGTTCAAATGAAACGAAATATAGTTTTTGGTAATTATGCAAATGTGGGGTAGTAGGCAATATTTAGGGAAAAAAAACGTGAATATGGAGTAAACAGTTAAGGTCAAATACTAGCAATAAATAACTTAGCGATGCCTTTGTCTGAAATTGTGTATTTTACCGCGAAGTAGAAGATTACAACTCCAATAAAAAATAATAATGGTAATAGTTCGAAATTTTCCTAGATTTGTGCTGATTTCCCTTTTGCCTAAAAAATATTTTTCTCCCCTAGATCTAGGGAAATTTTCCTAGGCATCCCAACCCCGGCACGGACTCTAGTATGAAACGAAACGTTGGTTGGAGTCCGCGCCACATACTTTGCCCCGCAGACGGGGGCGCCACCGTAAAGTAACGGAATATATGCTTCTTCAGCCTAATGAGTTACGTTATTTTGCAAATTTGTACAATTTGACAAAAAATACGTAGATTCTGGACTGAAGTTAGTAGATGTTCAGGAAGGACCTAAAATACGTAGATCTACGTAAAAAGACGTAGAGTTGGCAACGCTGGCTCACGGCGCTACGCGGTGACTGTCGGTTTCCACTCAGTTCCACGATACCGACAGTGCTGGTCGCACGCGACGCGTCGCGTCATTTATGTCAGCTACTTAATTCGTTTGACGTTTGACAGAAATGGCATCGGAAATCGGAACAAGAAAGTAATATTAGATTTGAACTGGAAGTGTAAAAACCTGCGTGTTTATACAACTATGCTTTACCAGAATACGTAAGAAAGGATTTAGTGGAGAGGGCATGGATTAATGTTGGAATAAAAGTCAATTTGACAGGTACGTAATGTTGTTTACTTTTGTCACAAATAATATCAAACACAATAATTGAACTGCCAAGGTAGCGAAGCCCGAGGAGTGATAAAATAGTTGGCTAAATAATCGTTCATACTTGGGATTGGCATCCATTTTTCTCTTAATACATTCCATATAATGATAACCGTTTCTCCAACGACTTTTGAAATTGTACATTCTCCTCTCGCGAAAAATCCAGGCTCGTAAATGTCGATCCTTCAACTAAGTACCTGGAAAAAATAATTATTAAATTTAAAACTACTGTTATCTTTTTCAGGACCCGAATGTAAAGAAACATGGAGGAATATTCGCAGTGTTTTTATCCGAAATCTGAAACATGCAAAAAGTGGATCAGCAGCGAAGAAAAAGAAACCTTACTATTTAAATGAAGTCATGCAATTTACACTACAATTTATTAAATGGAAAATTCGGAGGTGGCTCTATTTTATCAAAACTTTACACCAATTGTAATCCCAGAACCCGATGATTCAGAAATCGTGATCCCAGAATCTGATTTAAACGGCGAAAAATTTGACTTATCTTAAGTTACCCACTATGTATAAGTAATAAATAAACATTTATGCTTTTCTTACCTGAGCTTTATTAATATTTTCCCTCGATACTGACACACTCCCGCATAGTTGTATTTTTGTAATGGATTGTGATAAACCCCCCCCCCCTCCTACGAAGTAAAACCTTCCTCTTGGTTTCCAAATGCTGCTACATTGCTACAGCTACCCTGTTACAGCTACAGGCGCAACCCCGGCCGGCCTTTAAAAGCTCGTAGCTCGCCCGTTCTCGCGTCTCTCCCCTGCATTTCTTTTGCAGCGCCTTTTCAACCCCATCACGTAATACTTTTATGCAAACGTGACGAGATGCTCTCAATTAATCAATTGTAATTAACCCCACAACGTTGTGTACTTTTTTGTTTTAGTGGTTTGGTATAGTTAATCCAATTTAATTAATAATTTATTTGTGGTAAACCCTTGTTCTTTTAGGTATGGCGTGTTACAATTTGCAAGGCTTCGAATAACAATGACTGAGTCTGACTAGCTTGAAAATTAACTAATTATCTATCTATATTCATCCAGCTTCCTCCCCTAGCACCTGTTATACACCTACGCTCATCGACGACTATTTTTATTGAAGTAATCTGCATTTTCCCTCCTAGCATCTAATATATAAATTTACATTCAAACGGCGAATTGAGAAGATCCTACCTTTCGATGCGATGTCGCGTACTCTCTGCGGCTGTATAAAATGCTATCATGAAAATAATTTGACATTTATTTATATTCTAACAAAAGATTTACACTCAAGCAGTACGGAGTGCAATAATTCTACACTTACAGTGCTAGATGCAGTTTGTTAGTTAGCTAGCTTGTTTTATTTTGTTAATTTGATTCTACGGGTAGGTATTCTGGATTAACATGAGACAGAACATGTGCTGTTTAAATAATTGGACTCCTCCATAGCCCAACTGATAAGGTGATGGTCATAGACCGCCGAATCAGCTTCCAATTCCAACGCCTCCGGAGAATGTTAAGGTCGCAAGCGACGAATGAAAATCGACATGTTTTGCCTTCTGTCGGGAAAGGGTTTGATGTGTGTTTCTGGATCATAGAGTGATAATGGGAATAATATCGACCACTACGCCGCCAAATTATAAATGTGTTGATGGTGATGATGAAAGGTCATCTCATACCGTTTGATATGAGAGTCTGCTCCGATTAATGGTGTGATAGCCGATGGCAGGAACTGTTCAGGAAATGTGTGGGTGGCACGAGGTTTTGGAACGTGACATCCTACTCTGGCTTGATGATGATGTTGAAGTTCTTCAGCATGCCGATGACTTGAGTTCCATTAACTCCTAAAGCATCGGCATAAACATTAAACCGAAGTTGATTAGACAATCGGCAATGTCAGGAGATCGGTGGGGCCGCTCTCTCCTCTGATCTGGCGATGTATGAATTTAATTAAGGAAGATTTTGATGTCACCGATCCTCGCCTTGGCAGTCACTCATGTCCTCAATAGTCCCGTTCTCCGTCCAGCACGCCGCCTCGAACCAGTAGAAATAATGATTACGTTTTTCCTAGGCACGCTACAAAACATGCGTTAGCCTGCAATCGCGATGGTCATCGGTATTTGTTTTGAATGAAAAATACGTCCTCTCGCATAACATACACAAGCGTAACTTGGGTCCTTCCCCTATATTTGTCACGGGCATATGCTCTACGATAGGCGTACCCCAGGCTCAAACTCAAAAATCAGCTCAAAGAAGGAATGTCAAGCTCGGTTTCCAGGGTGCTGGGTCCAAGAATGAAAGGCACCAGGTCGTGAATCTGGCTTCCTTTCCTTCTATTTCCCCGGCTGCGCTTTCGCCCAGAGTACATTTCCACCCTGATGCTGGATGATCCCTATTCCTATTGTGAGGGAGTTAAGAGAACTTTTGCTACTTATGTAGGTGGATATAACGCATTACGCTTAAAATATGAATACCTACTGACGGCTTCATTCAACCGACAATGTGAAAGTTTTTGGCTAAATCGAATATCGAAGGAAATATACCTACCTAAGCGTAAACCAAAAGTAGTTAAGAAAACTTATCCGGATTCCAACAAAGAACCGCCGATCGGTTGCCAAACGATTCCATATGTCATGTTCCCTTCGTTCCGCCGACAAGGCAGACCCCACACGAGCGTAACCTAAAAGGTAGTGAAGCCCACGCAAATTTCGTCACTTCGTTTCCCCCATGACGAAGGTAGTCCGGCCAGATCGTAATCTTCGTCCTGCATCAAACTGGCCTCCCGCGACGACAACTTTTATCCGCTGGTACCTCGGAGCGGCGGTAGAGGGAGGGCGAAATGGGTGCACGTCCTTTGTTCTCCTGAAGTCCCCCAATGCCTTAGTGACGTACATACGTCGACATCATGAAATGGCTCCGGCCACGCTTCCAATCCAGTCTAGAGCGGGTACGAGATCCACGTTACCGAGATGTGATCACAAGGGATCCCAATTTGCTCGGACCAGACACGACCATCGCTTACTTCGCCTCCACATTAGAAAAATAGTGTAAGCCCACCTGCATTTCGATCACATCGCCCCCCGATAAAGTCGCGTGAGATACTTCCTCATGGTGAAATAGGAAAGCTGGACCTGTAAATCCATTCGACAACCGCCGTCCATTCTCGAGTCGTAACCCGCTCAATTAAGTTTGAAGAAAAAAGAGTTTGTTAATTAAGTAGGTGGATATAGCGCATTACGCTAAACTGTGAATACCTACCGACGGCTTCATTCAACCGACAATATGAACGTTTTTTGCTAAATCGAATATTTCGAAAGAGATATACCTGAACGTGAACCAAAGGTGGTTATATGATAAGATATCGAACCAAGTTTATGCAAAGTCCTATGTAGTAGACTTGTTGTGATACCTAAAATTTGGAATAAGGTGTGGGAAATTTTTGAATGGGAATTCAATTATGTCAGATTTTGTTAGTAATCAAAAATGCCCATGCTACGCACCCTTCATAAACCGTTATATTACCCAATGCCTTTTCAAAAAAAACCTTCCTGAATATAGTCCCCTAGCTACGTTTAAAAATATTATTACGAAACTCGTAAATAATAATTATCACCTCAAAGGCGCATTACACATTAATTTATACCTATATTCTATACCTCTGTATTTTGTTACCCGTTATGTATTGGAGCATACCCAGTAACCTAGTTTTCTAGATCACCAACAAAGCACTTTTAAAGGATTTTATTATTGTTTTGTGGTTTCAAAATCCCGTCTTTTAAATGAAGTCTCTCGTCTAAGATTTATTGCCCGAAAGTGTCTATTGTGCTTCAAATAGTATTTTAGTTCATTGAACCCCAAATTATTATTTTACAACGGTATTGTCTCAAGAATCGTCGCCGGCCAACATCAGGCAGCTCCGGATCGACTTACGGAGGGAACGCTCCTTTTTTTACGATTACCGATAATTACCCGATAGCTTTTTAAATGTTACCGTTATAATTTTCCGATTAAATCATCCGACTTAGATGACATGGTTCCTTATTAAAGGCCCCATTAAAGTAGCCATAATAATAATACTAATATTTGAACGATCCACATGGCACCGATTTTATGGAAAACACCTCAAGGCGCTATATAACTATAATACATGTTTAAAATCTAGAAAAATACAAGCTAGACGAACAATTATAAACAATTAAAATACTCGGGAGTAATGATGATTCTATTGTTTTAACCCTAGTTTGTACGAAATCCAAACATTAATGTTGTTAATAATTAATTCAATTTGTCAAACTTACCCCTCTCATGCACACAAAACCTTGACATGCACGAATCACAATCCAAAACCAGCATCCCTCGTGCACTCATTGATTAACCACTAATTAAAGCACTTATTATTTCGGTCTAACTTTCGCGTCGGTTTGTATTAAATTTTATCCTATCCCTGATAAATGCCCCGAAAGTGCATTTTGTATTGATATTAAATTAACATTGACCGCCTCAATTTACAAATTATATTATTTAACTTCACAGATATGAACTCGCAAGCCGCAATCTCTGACTTCCTTATTCGCGTGGACTCTTTTTGTTTAATAAAGACGAACTATTCTTTGTTTAATTAAAATGAAATATCCCCGATTTAGAAGCACCGAGCTGGTCTCCTCGCGACTCTCAGAACTTGACGATCTTAATTCTCAACAGGATCTCTCCCTGACTGTCCTCTAACACTTCCCTGCCCCGACTGTCCTGTTCCAACTCTCTGCCCCCTGACTCCCCCCCATCTACTTGTGTGGTTTCAATAATATATTAGCCACTTCTTCAAATCTTAAGTGATAAACACATCTCCCAATATGCATATTTCAATCGTTTTAATAGTGTTCTGTCACATTAGGTCCCAAATTCCAAGAAATCAGTGCAACTTTCATGTTTGCTATTTTTTTGTGTGTAACCTTTAGATAACAGAATACAAACTAATTTTGTCTGCGCCGGAGTCATAAATTATCCCAATAACGCTTAAAAGAAGAGCTCAGTGGCGTACTTCAATCTAATACTCTTTCTCAATACTTGCGTTGACTATTGGTTATATAATAACATTATATATTCATTGTCCGAACACGCTTTTGTCCTTTCTACGTGCGTCACTATTTAACGAATTCTGCAATCCTATTTCGACAAATATGTCAAATATTTCAACCCGTAATCGGCGCGTCGCTCTAGTATATTTAAATGCACCAAGATTAATCTTTATTGCCTAGTTTTCAATTTCCTACAGCCATAGAAAATTCACCAGATAATTGTTTCGTAAATCCAATCTGCTCGCGTTAAGATCAATCACCCCACGGGCAAATATCCATCGGCCGCCCCTGACTTGATAATGAACCTGAAAAAATCCCTCTAAATGTTATTCTGGGTCCCTTCTTAGTTTTGTGAATAATGGCCTTTGCCGGGGCTCGCATGCACTTGAGCTACGCAAACACATGTGGTTATTTAGTGGTAAGTACCCATAAATCACCCCCATGAATTGAAACAGAGAATCGTATGCTGAAACCATTCCATGTTACAAAAATTAAATATAATTCTAAATTGATCTCTCAATTTTAAAAGAATTATTTCGTAGGCCCAAAGGCGAGATCATCACAGGATACTAGGGGTCAATAATTGCACCAAGTTTAAGTAAGTATCCTTCGCATTCAATTAAACTTGTTGTCATCATTCTCATGCAGTTCCTTGGCGGCAACGAATGCCCTACAGTTCAGATTTTTTTCGATGTATAGGTGAACCCAAAATTTCCTATTACATCGCTTTTTATTCTATTATCTTCGTCGCTAGAATCGCTTGACATCGTGTTTACTGCGCGGCTGCACGTGAAAAATGATTAAGTTCAGTATATTTTGGGTAGCGCCGTGTACGGAGACCAGCATTAAAAAGTTGTACATCAGCAGGGTACTTGTGGTTGCGTCACAATTACGTAGATTGTCAGTATCTCCATGAAAAGAGGCCCTTAAGGAACAGTTTCACATTTCATATAGGCTTGCGTCTCGCGTCATGCACGCGTTATAAGTGGTGATTTTTTGAATTTACGAAACCTAACAAAATAATGATTAATACGCATTATTTATCATTTTCGAAGCTTGAAATTCGTATTTATTGTTGTGTAATTGACAGAGAGTGATTTTTCCTTTTAAAAGTGCATATTTCATCGTCGTAATTAATAACATGGCGGTCCTTGAAAAATGACATTTCGCATTTTTAACCCTTAGGAGACGAGCGGATTTTGTATAAATTGGCTGCCTGAAACGGCAGGATTTTCGTAAATTACGTTTTACGCTCACTCCAGGTATGAAATATTATTTAGCTGTACCTGAAGGTTTCACAATATTTTTATTTTATTTTAAGGTATTCTTAAATGTTGTAAGATTAGTTTTGTATACTCAATATTTTATTTTTACTTGGTTAATATGTGTTAGATGTAATGTAAATTTAAAAAATTACCTTCAAATGACAGAATCCCCGAATGGAACACTCACAGATTGTTTATTTATTAACATGTCGTAAAAAAATTTTTTTTCACATGAAGAATGTACTTTTGGCAATAAAGTTATTAAATTTTATGGTGAGTTTTATATACACAGTAATTATGATTATTGTTTTTGTACAAGACAGAAAAATATTCGGTCGACGCGCACACACTAACGCAAGTACACTTGTCTGCATTAGAAAGGGTGACCACAAGATTGTTCGGCGCGACGGACACTTTTAATAATTAAAACTTTTCTACAGTGTGATATATACGAAGGAAAATGTCTGGCAGTTAGCCTCAGTGGATAATCGCCAACTCGATTTACCTTTTTTGCTGACGCAGGAACATGGTGTTTTGAAATAAGTTGCCTAATTACTTCCAAATTAAAATCAGTTAAGCTCACTTCTTTTTTGTTTGTAACTTGTGCATTGCGTGGGCATTTATTAAAATTACGTCAATTGTCCGAAAAGCAATTTTTTGTACCACTTGATAGTTTTGCGAACACTTTGCACGAATGTAATTAAAATATTTGATCTATCAACACCTCCCATATTCTTATTGTAATTAATTACACAATTGGGTTTAACTATTGGATCTTTGGTTTTCCAGCTGTTTTTGCCTGTTTCTTTCATTGATGCATTGTGCGATGTAGTCAGCGTATGTACTTCCCTCTTGTCGTGCCATTTGATTGCAAGTAGGCACCCAGATGTTTTGCATTCTACATCTCCTTTTTTCACGTTTCCAAATGGCGGCATATTTTTTCGGGTCTTTTTGACAGTACCGCAGGCATTCGTTTTTTTGCTGTGCAAATAGGTAAATAGAAAGGGACTCGTATACCAGTTGTCCGTATAAACTGTATGACCTTTCTGTAAATAATCCGCTAGTAAAGAAACAACCACTTTCCCAGAAGTCAGTAGTTGCCCGGATATGTTTTCTACCATATTTGGTATTTCTATGTTAGATTTAGCACCGCAATAAATAACAAATTGTAAAACGAACCCAGTTTTACAGTCACAAATCACAAAAAGTTTTATGCCGAATTTGTGCCTTTTCGCCGGAAGATACTGCTTTATGCACAATCTGCCTTTGAATAAAACCAAAGACTCGTCAATGCACAAATTCTCATAAGGGTAAAAATATTTTTTGAATTGACTGCATACCAAATCCACAAAATCTCTAACCTTATGTGTAGTGTCACCTTTCTGTTGTTTTTCGTTGTCTGAAAAATGGAGTAAGCGTAGGATAGATAAATATCGATCTCTTGGCAATGTTTCTCCAAATATCGGTGATGAAATTAACCTGTCTACCGACCAATATTGATGAATTTTGCCTTTTTTTACTTCGCGCCATAAGCATTGTCAAGGCAATGAACACGAACATTTCATCAACAGTAACATTTTTCCATTTGTGCAATTAAGAATTTGGAGCAAATGTTTTTTGAGATTTTACGGTATCAAAATATCAAAATATCAACACTGCTCACGAAGATTCCTCCAAACTCTCCAAATTTTCAGGTATATAATCTTCATCATCACTTGTCGAAAAATCTGAATCGCAATCCAGAACAAAGTTTTCAATGGTTTCTTCATTCGTTTTTACGGATTAAAAAGCTAATCTAAGTATGTATTTTCAACAGACAGTCAAATATGCAAAACAATAAAATAATATTGAATTCATAAATATTACGCACAATATAATAATAAATTCGAACGAAACACTTCATAAAAGTAAATATTTGCACAAAAACACTCCAAGAGTAATAAAAAACGGACACCCTAATATAACAATAAACAGTATACAGCTGAGCGACCAGCAACTCGACACTCACACGGCGAAGTGACAACTAAGACTGTATGTGTCCGCTGAAAGAAATGAATCATGTGAGAAGAGATACAACTTACTAAAAGTTCTGTTAAAAAAAAACTAAACATAAAAAGGAGAATCTGTTATAAGGATGTGGTAGAAAATAAACAACTTTACCCAACAGATTTTTTACTTCGACGTTTTACTGATAAATTTACTAAATATTTGGCGATGAACATGACAAATGCTCAAAACTACACTTGTAGTGTGCCGTTCTGTGGGAGAATTTTTCTTCCACTACAATTGTAGTTGGCCGTCTCCTTGAGGTTAAAGTTAACAAAATAATCATTAAAACGCAATATTTTTAAATTCCGGTTACTGAATTACTTATTACTAACTACTATCTACCTAGTACAATTTATTTTAATTTTTTAAAGTGTATTTTGAGCGTGGACTCAATAGCGGTACATTTACCCAGAATCAAAGAGAAACCGTTTTAATTTTCGCCGTATGCAGATTTAATTAAAAACCATTTTTTGTGTTCAGAATGTAAAATTTCTGCTGTGGATTCATTTGCTGACATTTCGAAGGAAAGCATTCTCTTATTCGAACAATACTGGAGGTTATCCATTGCATACCCGCCCCGGTTTAAGTAACTTATGGTTACTCCTTCAGGGCTCTCACAAGGAAGCTAATTTTTTTATTTGAAGGTCTCTTCATTTAATCAAACAAAACTAGACACCCAGTGTCCCCGCTTAACGAGCAGTAAGCAAGTGTTTTATATGTACAGGTTAGTATTAAATAAATATATACATTACCTCTTTCTTTGAGGAAAAGCAGAGGGGAGAAATAAAATTTTCAAGTGTAGGCGGTACGCCTACCCTGCCAGTTTATTGTACATAAAAGACATCAGTCCTGTTGAGAGGTGCATGTTTTCAGGAAAGCCAAGCTTGAGATCGGTTTCCGCGCCCCTAAGCCGACTCCCCGGTGATGCATTGACGACACGGCTATTTGGAAGTGGGTGACAGAATGCCCAAAGACTCTAGGAAGGACAGCGTCGGGTTGTCGGAGGCAGGGTGGAGGGTCCCCTTACTCGCGCAAGACACAAATTTGTGGTAGAATTCATAAACATGATTTTAATTGGAAGAATACTCTCTCAATTATGTGGTTATAAAAATCTGCCTAAAGCGGTCGTAATAAAAAATATATAAAAATGATTTTTACCCCCCCCCCCCTCCCCACGCTACGCCAATGTGTCCCGCATTGATATTTTATAAAGTTGGCCGCCTTATTCTTGATAGCTATGGCATTATCATGGTTGGCGGTTGACTTAACAATTCAGATCTGTCGTACCAAAATAAATTTCCTATCTTATTGCCAAAAACCTGTCATTTCGCTTATTTAATTATGGAATATTATCATAAACTATATCTTCATGTTGGCCCGCGAAGCCTGTATTTCCTTATTCAGCGTAAATTTTGGATAGTGGTAGCCCGAAATAAGAAATAAGATCACAACTGTCGAAATGCATTGTCTGCCATATAAAGAAATCTTCAGCGTTACCTTTCTTAATGGGTGATTTACCACCCTCTTGAGGGCGAAAGTGCCATGTTTTTTTCTCGAGTCAGTATTGATTTCTGAGGCCCCTTCACTGTGAAAGATCAAACGGACGGGAGCAATAACGTCAAAGGATTTTATTAATGTTTATTTGTGTGTATGGCTACGAAGGCAGTTCATTTGAAATCGTTTCTGATTTACCTTCAGAAGGAGTTTGTTGCAGCCCTTAGCTGATTAGGGATTATTTGTTTTACGTGTAAGTGTGTAAGGTGTTGAAGCAAAGCGAATAAGTAAGACATCGGTTCGATACTTACGAGTTTATTAACAATTTATAACAAGACACATAAATCAATCTCCAATTTAATTAATTGCAATAATAATGAATGTGAAGGGTGAACTAATACGATAGACAAGTGACTCCTGACCGAGAATTTAGAGCAGAATGAATCAGTGGTTTTTGATGCAGCGCGAGGAAAGTGGCTTCGGTTTGAATCCTATTGGTGCCTGGGGTACCAATCGGGTGGCCAGACGGTGCAGATTAGTGGCCTTTGTTCGACCTCCACATCAGCCCCCTTCCCGAAGACTCCTACACCATTACAACCCCTAGTGAGAAGGCTCCGGGGGTTGGTCAACGTCGGGACCTGTGGGCATAGAAAGTGAATTGTTAGAGAATTCAAGAAATGTGCCTATTATGGCAATGTGTTAGTCTCTTATGTTGGCTGAGATATAAAAAGTTTGAATTGAGTTGAGTTTTATTTTATTTTATATATATATATTTTTTTTTTTAAAGGTTTGAAAAATTATTTTATCAGACTTATTAAATGATAAAAGAAGATAATATTAAAAAAGTTTCTAAGCTCTGTTTGAAATTAATAACAGCTAAAGTTGATTGCAATGAGTAACTATTACAAATGAAATAAATTAAATGACTCATGATAGGTAATAAGGTAGGTACTTCGATTCGGCAAGGCGCAGAACATTAAGAGTGAATAACCAGCACATGACAACTTCGATTCCGACACTAGCGCTAACACATCAGGGCTCGCGAGCGGGCGTTTTCAGAACTAAATTTCGTTCCGCGGCAATCCGAGTTTTGAGGGTTTTGTTCACTCGAGCTAGGGCTACCCGCTACTATTGCTACTTTATATTACTATTCTCGCTTCCAGAATTTTAATTAGTAGTAGTTATTTGTATATTGAAGTGCATAAACATAAATAGATACAAGTGAAATGCGTAAACACAGTAGGTATTAAGTAGATAGCTACATGAATAAACAATTTGTTATATTCTTTTTAATATTTTGGTTTTTTGTTTTTCAATTGTATTTTACGGCCATTAGAGTGGAAGATACTCTCAGTATCGCCCTGGTGTAAGACCACCATTAAGAATTGAAACGTTGCTTGAAATGGCTTTAGCCGTGTTTAGTGGTCAGATCTGAATAGCCAGGTACTTCCCCACCTTCCTCTTCCCTATATCCTTCCCCCCCCACTACCTTCAGTCTTACAACATACTCCAAATTGGGGATGCAATAGTCCCACTGGCTCCAGACTTGTGCGGTATTCATGAAAAAAAACGAGTAATATTAAGTTGGATTGTAAAAAATGTCGCATTTTGAAATATTTATTCGTGTGCATAATTAATAATAAGCACTTCAACAAACAGAATTAAAGCGCACAAACCCTTTCTTTCTTTGAGTGGCCTTGCAACGCATGCCGGGTACCCGCTGTATATAATGTTATATAGTGCAGGCGCTTGCATTATAATTCCCGGGACTTGTGATGGAACCATAACAGTTTAGTTGACCGCGAGGTTACAGTGCCCATGAAACGCATGCCGGGTACCCGCTGTATATAATTTATTTATTTATTTACGGACAAATAGTCCATTAACAATATAACAATAACACGAAAAACAAGCGTGCGTAAAGGCCCGACCCGCCGAGCAATCGATCACCGTTCGCATGTCATTTTTCGTAACTATCACCACTTTTCGTAACCCATTCACCAGTTTACCCCCAAGTGTCGAGCGTGCGTAAAAAAGATTTACCCCAAAAAAATATTTTGGAGCAGTTGGGACTCTTGTGCGGTATTCACACAAGAAAAATTTAAAATAAAAAAAATATTCGAAATTATAAAAATTTTTGCAAAAAAATATTCAATGAACATGAAAAATTGCGTTCGGGCAACCCTGTAGATTTAACAAACATGAATCAATGAATTCGTGTTTATTTCAAATTTCGTTTTCAAATTTCATTTCCAAATATTATTATTCAAAGCGTCGCGAAGACGTGCTCTCCTGGCCGCGTTTGGGCCCGTAATGAAATCTGAAATTTGTGTTTACGGGCTGCGATAAAAATGGTAACATGCGATGTTCAAAATTATTTAAAATTAAATACTTCCTGAAATTATTTTACGATCAAATTATTTATGATTTGTCAATAACGTCTTAGCAAAATAAGTATGTAAAAAAATCCGAAATATATTTGTTTGTAAGTGCACAAATAAATGCACAAACCGACCAATTTTCGTCAAGAAACACATGTCCGTATATATTTTTTAATAATTTTATTTAAACTAAAATTAAAATTCTGAAAAATATGTTTACCAGATAATGTATTGATTTATTTTACTGCATGATTATATGATTTGAAATGGGTGTTGTATAAGAAATGTACTTTTTTGAAAATTGAACAAATCTGCGAACGACCTATGGTATAACCTTATTATTCTAAAAATATTTTTTTTTTCTCAAAATCTAAAACATAAGTTTACTAGATAAAAGAACAATCTTTTGAAATCCATTTATAGTTTTTTGTGGAAAAGAGTCAATACGTCTAACCACTGATTTAAAAATGACATATTTCTGGTTTCTCTGCTTATACACTCTTAAGGGGTCTCCACACGGTACTGCCGCAGTACCAACTGCCGCAGAACTGACTAAAAATCGTATAGTCTGTAGTCAAAAGCGCCAGCCGTATTGTTATTATAATAACAATACGGCTGGCGCTTTTGACTACAGTTCTGCGGCAGAACGTGCTGCGGCAGCACCATGTGGAGACCCCTTTAAAGGACTGCAGTACATTCCTAATGTTTACATTGAATGAACTAGTAATGTGGTAATAATAATATTATTCGCTGCCTATTGTTGATTATAAGTAAATAATATTTCTGTATAAGTAGATAGATGCCTGTACGCTCGCTAATTATTTGCTACTAGATAAGCGAATACATTGGCATTGTTTAACAAATAATAATAGTGTTAGGAATGCAGTAAATTTGACTACTTGAAATGAATGCATGATGTTAATTTTTTTTACGGTGCTCCAGATTTTATGTCCGGGTTAAATCTTTCCCAAATGATTATCTAGTAAATTCACGCAATGTAAGTGCACTATATAAGTATAATAAATACAAAACAATACAAGAACAATACGTCAATCCACCAGAAACATAATGGGAAAATATTTCACCGACTCCAGATATTTTCATATCAGAGGGTTCGGCTCTGATGAAATCCTAACTGGTCCGATAAATCCTACTGATCCCTCAATATAAATATTTAAAAAATCTTTCGTAATCCTACATGTATTTAAAATGACCGACATTTGCATTTTTATGTACAAATTTTTTGACAAATCTAATACGCCTAAATTTTGAATGAGAGAGCTAGGTGTAATGCCAGTAGCCGAAATAACAAATGGTAATATTTTTATAGTCTGAGAATGCCAAATTCTTTTAATCTCATTTCCTAAATCTGTATATTTTCTTATTTTTTCAGAAACAGTTTTCTGAATATTACAAGAATTTGGAATAGCGACATCAATGATATAAGTTTTTTTTTTTTAATTTTGTCATGTAAAACTATATCGGGTCTATTATGACTAATTGTTCTGTCTGTTAGAATAGTTTTATCATAATAAATTTTATAAAATTCATTTTCTAAAAATGAATTTGGTTCATATTCATAATATGGTACATTACGGCAGTCAATCAAGTTATGTTTACCAAACTTTGGTGAATTATTTTAAAAACGTGATTGTGCGTAAATGTATTCTCGGACGGCGCTAATACAGAACATCCCGATATAATATATGTACAATCGTTTCCGGAAAAGCCAAACATTTTCCACATAAATCATCAATTTGATTTGTATCTTTGATGATATGCTTCCTATAATTTTTAGTGTTAATGACTCTATCTTGAATGGCAAGCATAAAGCCTTCTATTTCTGCGCTCAACTCTCCAATACTCAACCATTTGTTTGACGAAAGTTTGTCAACATATGTTTGGTTGAGATAGTTGAAGTGTTTTGCGTGAAGAATTTTATTTGACCAGGAATCTAATAATTCCTGGTTGGTATTTATAAGAATGTTGGCATTCTCGTCGTATAAATTTAATGGCGAAATATTTCTATCTGCCCTGCAAATTATTTTGTGCATTTCTGAACTATCAGCTTTCCTATGGAAAAAAAATTCTTAGCATTTCTACCTGATTATGTTTTAAAGATGTTATTTTAACTATACCTCTACCTCCTAAATTTCTAGGTAAATGAATTTGTTAAATAATAAATAATATTAAATGACAGGGATAATTACTATTAGAAAAAATGTTTTTGTTTGTTTTTTCTTTCTTCTTTCTTGAGTAACTTGGCGATGCGACTGATTGCTGGTTGCTATCAGGGGTTACAGGCAATAGTTTTGGACATATTTTGCAGGAGCCGTGTAATGTTGTTTGCTCTGGAAGTAGTCAAGCCGTAGGTGCAAGGTTTGTTTTTTCTAGTGTCTCCAAGTGGCGATACGTTGTTACCCGCAGAACCAAAAAATTATGCTGTATCCAGCATTGCCGCGAGGTGCGATTAGCAATGGTGGAGTTGTTTTGCGGGGGCTAGTTGCTGCCACGAAACCGGTTTGGCTGCTTATTCTGGTTGAACAGAGGCAAGGGCCCAAGGGCGTAGCGAGGTACGGGCAGGGGGGCAGTTGCCCCCCCCTAGAAGATGCAGGAATGCTCACAAACCGTAAAGTAATTTTACGTCGGTAGCCTATTGTAAGAATCAATTTAATTTTTATTATTATCTTTTTAGTTGATAATTTTTGTGTGCATCGTGGAAAGTTGGGATAAATATTAGAAAAGCTTTTTTTGTACCCGCGTAACTTACGTATGTAACTAAAGATTGTACGTTTATTTGTATTTTACTTTCCTTTTTTGGTGTATTATTATTTGTAAATGCTCGATTTCGCTGGTTAAATCTGCGATTTGTTTTTGGAGCGTGATGAGGAGTTTCTCGCTGGAAGTGGTGAGAAATCCTTGATGTGAGTTGTCGACACTGCATGTTTCGAGTTTGTTGTAAACTTCGAGGATTTTGTCGGCTTTTTGCCATGATAGAGAGTTGTTCCTCCGGAAATATAGGAGGGATTGTTTGAACATTTTGCGGAAGTCGTTGCATCCAGATTGCACGTGTGATTGTGTTGTCGGCGAGACCCGGACCTGCGAATTCTTTGATGTGGCGGAGTAGTTCGGAAGGTTTTCTGTCTCCCAACTGTCTCCCAAGGTCAGGAGACGCGTGATTCGTTTATCGTCCGATTCTTGATACCTGGAGATGAGCGTGTTTTTTAGCGTTACGTATTTGTCTTCAGCAGGCGGAGATGTGACCAAGTCGCTGACGGTTTTAAGTGCTTCCGCATCCAACGATGCTATGGAAATACTTGGTGGAATCGCTGGTTATTCGGGCGTTGGTGAACTGAGCTTCAGCCTGAATAAACCAGAGAAGGATGATTTGTTTCCAGCAGGGTGGTAGTTTGACGCCAATACGATATACTTCAGGAGCATCTTGAGGTTTGCTTGAGGAATTTGAGGAGTTTGCTTCGTCGGTAGACATGTTGCCGTGGATAAAGATTACTTAATACCAGTGGAAAATATTTTGCGACAATAAAATATTAATATAGAATGAAACAAGTACTTTGTTTAAAAACCACTTTATTTTTATTTATATTCGTCGACCGGTTTCGGTTGAACTCAACCTTCTTCAGGACAATAAACATATAAACTAAATTACAGTAGGTACAGAGTTAAGATTATAAAGTAAGTCATCCTTTCCCCCTCCCGCTTCTCCCCGTCCCGATCCCCTCCCCCATCCCGTGTTCCGTTTCCACCTTACCCGTCTTCCTACCTCCCTTCTTCCGCGAATCCTCCTCCTTTGTTCCCCTTCCCCCCTTCCCAAATCCCCTCCCTGCCGCTAAACTACATGAAATACAATCATTTTTCAAGCAACTTGCGCGCCACCTGTTGCAAAAATTTTGTACAAATTTGATAATGCCGGAGCTAACCCGTACATATTGAAACCTTTCTCGGGCGTGCACACAACAAATAACGAAAGTTTCATTGCAATCAGATGAAAGTACCTATAGGAAATAATTTGATAACACCAGAACTCACTATTATATTTAGAAACCAAACGGAAACGCTCACATCAAATCACTAAAGTTTCATCGCAATCGGACGAATGGTTTAGGAACGCATAAGGGACAAACAAAGAAAAATTCAATTTTGCATATTAACCACTCGGACCCATAAGCTTATTTTCTCGATAATTTACAGACATATATATGACGTAGGAGGCATACCTAACTTATTAAGATGAAGCCATACTAAATAATGCAAAATCATACAAAATCGTATGTTTTTGTTTTGAAAATTTGACCGCTTAAAAGTATTATAGATGCTTCAATTAAATACTGCGTGTAGAACATACCTTGGCCCTTAAAAATATCATTCATTTTTTTAATAAGTCTTTTAATAAGCTTAAAAAAAAATAAAGTATTAGGTCTATAAAAAACATTTTCAAGTGCAAACTCTCCTACTTATAAACACTTTTTCGGACATGATTTTATTGCATAATGTGGCAAATTCAGTTTCTTATATAATTATCGCAAAAAAAATGATATTTACCCCCGAACTTGACAAAATAAAATATAATATGCATTTTAGCGTTGGTATTTTTGACATCACGGTGACAATACGGCAGTAGACGAATTTGTAACATCAAAGTGAACCTTATACCGTCCACCGAAGAACGACTGGCAGCGGCCCCTATTTTCGGTCACTTCTCCTCCGGACGGAGCGGAGAAACAGTTTCAACAACGATCAAAGTGGTGAAAATTAATCCAAACATTACATTAGGTCAATTAGTGTTAATAAAGGATGATCGTCTTCCACTTATGAAGTGGGCGTTATGATGAATTATCCTCATTAGGATGTGATCCTCATGGTAAAGTGATTTTTTTTACGTATAACTACTCTGGCGTGGTGTTAATGTTACTTTAAATGTTTATATATTAGAGATCCAGGAAAATTTTGAGGTCCAAATATTATTTATTTTATTTTATTTATATTTGGGAAAGTTGACAGCAAATCATAAATTACACAATAATACAATTATAAAATGGTTAATTATGCCAATTATAAACTTTCCACAGATAATAATAGCAGAAATAGAAGGCTTTATGCTTGCCATACAAGATAGAGTCATTAATACTAAAAATTATAGGAAGCATATCATCAAAGATGCAAACCAAATTGATGATTTATGAAGAAAATGTTTGGCTTTTCCGGAAACTATAGAACATATTATATCGGGATGTTCTGTATTAGCGCCGTCCGTGTATACATTTAGGCACAATCAAGTTTTAAAAATAATTCACCAAAGTTTGGTAATTAAACATAACTTGATTGACTGCCGTAATGTACCATATTATGAATATGAACCAAATTCATTTTTAGAAAATGAATTTTATAAAATTTATTATGATAAAACTATTCTGACAGACAGAACAATTAGTCATAATAGACCCGATATAGTTTTACATGACAAAATTAAGAAAATAACTTATATCATTGATGTCGCTATTCCAAATTCTTGTAATATTCAGAACACTGTTACTGAAAAAATAAGAAAATATACAGATTTAGGAAATGAAATCAAAAGAATTTGGCATTCTCAGACTATAAAAATATTACCATTTGTTATTTCGGCTACTGGCATTATACCTAGCTCTCTCATTCAAAATTTAGGCGTATTTTAGATTTGTCAAAAAATTTGTACATAAAAATGCAAAAGTCGGTCATTTTAAATACATGTAGGATTACGAAAGATTTTTTAAATATTTATATTGAGGGATCAGTAGGATTTATCGGACCAGTTAGGATTTCATCAGAGCCGAACCCTCTGATATGAAAATATCTGGAGTCGGTGAAATATTTTCCCATTATGTTTCTGGTGGATTGACGTATTGTTCTTGTATTGTTTTAATCTTATATAGTGCACTTACATTGCGTTAATTTACTAGATATTCATTTGTGGAAAAGTGTGTGGAAGGGTTTAGTCTTTCATTTGGGAAAGATTCAACCCGGACATAAAATCTGGAGCACCGTAAAAATATATTAAATAACAAATGGTAATATTTTTTATTAAATAACAAATGGTAATATTTTTTATTATTATTATTATTTACTATTATTATAATAATAAAAAAATATTATTATAATAATAATTTTTTATTATTATAATAATAGTAAATAATAATAATAATAAAAAATATTACCATTTGTTATTTCGGCTACTGGCATTATACCTAGCTCTCTCATTCAAAATTTAGGCGTATTAGATTTGTCAAAAAATTTGTATATAAAAATGCAAAAGTCGGTAATTTTAAATACATGTAGGATTACGAAAGATTTTTTAAATATTTATATTGAGGGATCAGTAGGATTTATCGGACCAGTTAGGATTTCATCAGAGCCAAACCCTCTGATATGAAAATATCTGGAGTCGGTGAAATATTTTCCCATTATGTTTCTAGTGGATTGACGTATTGTTCTTGTATTGTTTTGTATTTATTATACTTATATAGTGCACTTACATTGCGTGAATTTACTAGATGTTCATTTGTGGAAAAGTGTGTGGAAGGGTTTAGTCTTTCATTTGGGAAAGATTTAACCCGGACATAAAATCTGGAGCACCGTAAAATGTGTGACATTATAAAGGTGTTTACTTAATTTCATTTTTAGTTACATTATGTGAGGGGGGGAGCAGAAATATAGGATAAGGATTAAAAGGCTAAGGACGCGAATATATAGGGGGAGGGGTAGATTGAACTTCCTAGTTTGAGTCATGTTGCTTAGTGAGATTTTGTTTTATGTCATGTAACGTCAAGTTAAAAATGTCAATGTGGTAATAATTTAAGTTGAATGAATGTGTGGATCTGTAGATAAATGAGTTATGTTTGGAGTTAGTCTTGCAAAGAGGAAGATTAAAAGTAAGCGACTGTCTACTGTTGCGAATAGGAATGTGGAATGATAGGCGTTGGAGAAGATCAGGACTATCGATTAAGTTATGTATAATTTTAAAGAATCTGCTATATTTCTTTTAGCGTCTGTATTTTGAAGAATTTGGCAGAGTCTTCATTACTAATATGAGATCAAAAAGAGCGGAAATTGAGATACCTTAAAAATCTATTTTGAACACTTTCAATTCTATTTTTGTGTACTGCATAGCCTGGGTTCCATACTTGAGATGCGTATTCAAGAATACTACGAACATATGAGAAATATAGTGTTTTGAAAGTAGTAAGGTCTTTGAATTGTTTACATGAGCGGATTATGAAACCAAGCATAGAAGATGCATTAGTGACTATGTGGTCGATATGTTTATTAAAATTCAGTAATATTTATTGAAAAATTTAAATATATTTAAATAAAATAAAATACTTTTTTATTGTTAAGCAACTTATATTTGACAATTTGGATATTATATAATAATTTTTGGCAAAAAATACCTGAGATCAGAAATCGTCGCGCGCGGGGATGGGGATTTTTTTTTTTTTTTAAAAGAAAGACAAACATTCCCGGGTTACGAATAACCAACAATGTTTGAAAATTTCCTACTACCACCACGGAAAGCCGAAAATGTTGCTTGTGTTGTGATGGAAGACTTAGCCAGTCAAGCGCTATGCCTACTCAACCACTGACCTTTCGATATTATGTATTATTGTTGCTAGGACGAATCGGCTCCCACGTCTGCGGTTAAAAGAACTTACGGTAGAATATGGTAGTATCTTTACATAGTATACTTTTTTTTTTTTTAAATTCTGTAATATTTTTACAATTTTTCATATTATAATCGAGTAATGTTGGCCTCACTGGGTTGTGTACCCGTGCTGAGGCCCCCATTTTATAATATAGAATTTATACATAATCAGTAAAAACATTTTAAAAAAAAACATTTAAACTAAAATAAAGATTAATAATTAAAATGAAATTAACAAACTAAAAAAATAAAATTAAATGAAAATGAAAATCGGCATATATTATGATTTGTGTGTTTGTGAATGTTGCGTATTTTATATTGGTTTTGTGTGTTGAGTGCATATGTTTTATTATTTTATGTTAAAAAATGTTGGTAATGTTGTCTTTTTTGTTCTTTAATCCATTTTTTTATTTTGTGTCTGAATTTTTTTTTCCCTCAATTTTTGTTTCAAGCGAAAAACTGTTGAATGCTTTAATAGCATGGTATTTATGGTGTCTTTGTCCAAAGGTGGTGTTTACCGTCGGAGTTTTTATGTTTTCTTTATACGCTTGTCTAACCGGTCTATTAGTGATATTTGTGTTTGTTTTTGGTTAAAAATGTAGTTTAGTAGTGTTTTAACATATTGTTATGTAACGCAAGTAGGTACATGATAAATTTTTCGGGAAAGAGTGTTTCGCGAAGTAGGCAACACCGGAAGCGTTCGCTGATTGGACCCGCTCAGTGGCCGGAGCCAACAGCGGCACCCTTTCCCCCCGCGGCCCGTTTTTGCTTCCCCCTCGGTCCGCAGGGACCACGCCGCGCACAGAAACAAGCCAGCCGTTGCGGTATCCACCCGCGCTCTCGCGCACGCCGTAGGCCGTTAAACCTAACATGTGATTTTACGCAGTCCTAATCTGAGAGCGGGGAGAAAGTACAGTTGGTCCCCCGTTCCGGAGTGGCATTCTACGCTGGGAGATGTCCAAATAACGTACGGAGTACGTGACGACAATGCTGCCCGACAACGCCGTGAGTTGCTACTTTTTACCCTACATTCATGTTAAATTTCCTAGCACCTGCGCGTACACCCAGACTTGGAGAGAGAAATAGCTAGTATTCAGGTAGCCAATTTACCCTGATGTAATTCCATGTAAAATGTAACCCATTTTAGATTACAATACACTGTTTTGTTACCCCGAAACATTCTTTGCTTTGAGACGAGTCATGTGTGGAGTTTCCCAACCATTTCTTGCTGCCCACTCCCCCCCTGGGTGAAGAGAACCTGCTCTACCACCGAACGACTGAGCTAGACACCGGAACCAGGTTTGCTGTAACTTGGGGGGCCTTTTTAAGTTAACCCTGGCTTCCCCCTGGGGCTCCTCTGTTTTTAAGTTAACACTGGCGCCGCAACTGGAGGGCACAAGAGGTGGTTGATTTTTTTTCTCATGTCTGTCACCTTTGAAATTCCACACGTGAGCCGTTTCGGGCGAAACTAATTGTTCAACAAACCTTTACTATCATATGTCCCTTATTGCCCTGCCGAATTTCGTGAAAACCGCTGTAAAACAGTGACTTTTACGAAGTCGGGAGACAAAAAAAAAATCATGTAAAAAACGTTGGTTAATAAATTGCACGCATAAATGAGTGCAGCCATTTTGGATCCTTCTAGAAACCGCTGTTTCCGCGCGAAATCCCAACCGTCCAGAGTGCCCTTGGAGCTAAAAGTGAATACAAAGTTTTTAATTTATCATCTTTTCTTACAATGTCAAACTCCAATCTAACAGCACATTCCTTAATATCTGCTTCATATGAACAAATATTTTTTTATGTTTCAGGTTCTAACAACACTGTCTTTCCTAGGTACAGGGTCATACCAAAAAGTTGTAGGAAACGACTTCCACAATAGCATTTCGCAGCAAACGGTTAGCCGACACATGCGTCAAATAGTGTCGGCTATAAACCGAATCATGCATAGGCATGTCAAGTTCCCAATAACGCAGCAAGAAAGGAATGCTGTAAAACAAGGGTATGTTCAGATTTATTATATTTTGTGGCATATTCCGATGATGGGCTAGCTAATGTGTAATTATTTTATGTAATATTTCATCTCTGTTGAAATGTCGACCGTGTTGGGTGCGCTTTTGGCTTATTTCCCGACTATGCACCGGTGCCGAAAGGATCAAGGACACTAGTTCCTCGGAGCATCTTCCAATAAAATGCTGGTAGAACAAGGATAGCACAGGATTCCTAGCCGACGCCTGTGCTCTAAAGATTGCAATCCGTTTGTAAAGTTAGGAGAATCTTTCAAACGGACAGCCCGTTTCTGCACAGAGTCAAGGGTTTTTTAATGTAGATTTGAATGGAAACCAATATCACCACCGACTTAGTGCCTTTTTGTTCTAACCCTTTTACCTTTGCCGTCTTTCGTACCTAATATTAATTTTATAGCATGTCGTATCTATCGAAGTTGAAGGGAGGAACAATAATAATTACAAAAACAAATTATGTATGTGGTGTGATATTTTATAATTGTACATAGAGGAAAACATAAGTCTTACATAATTACAGAGAAGATTACACATTTAGAACACATACAATAAAGGAGAAATGGTAAAATATATACCTATTGATAAACAAACACATAGTAACAATAGCAATTACATGGTGTATGATACATGCATATTGCAATGACAGTATTAATAAAATACAATATTCATTCTAATCGAACCAAAACATATGTATTTTTTCATATATGTATTTTTACTAATCTTATGAAAAGCATAGCCATTCAGAGAATATGTGTGTACAAAAAATAAAATAGTTATATGAACAGCCAACTGAATTTTGACATGGCCCGACTCAAGTATCTGATTCACTTGATCGTGCCATGCCTTCCTCGGGCATCCCCGACTTCTTCTACCATTCACGTTTGCATGATGTAAACAAAGCTGTTTGTCTTTTCATAAAATAAATAATGCCATCACAAAGTGAAAACCTGTGAGAAGAAGTTTTCTTCTGAAAATATCTATTTTAAGCATTTAAATTGTATATATTTCAGGTTTATAGAAAAATTTAATTTTCCCGGAGTAATTGGATGCGTAGACGGGACGCACGTCGCCATTGTTAAACCAAAGGTACATGAAGAGGCCTACTTCAACCGAAAGGGTTTCCACTCGATGAATGCTCTCATGGTAAATAAATATATCCTTTATTCAAATGTTTACAGAATAGCTGATCATATAATATATCACACTATTATTCCACCCTACAGATTTGCGATTCCAAGTTAAAAATAATTGCGATAAATGCGAGGTATGGAGGTGCATCGCACGATGCACATATATGGCAAATGATGGCCATAAAACCACACTTGGAAGAAGCAAATAACCGAGAGACTTTCTGGCTTTTAGGTAAATTTCTTTTATGAATACATAAATATTTGTTAAAGTTTGCAATTTTTAATTATTTTTGTTTTAAAAAAAAATGTTTTAAAATAAATTGAATATTTCAGGAGACTCAGCATTCCCACTTAGGCCATACATGATGACTCCCATTTTAAACGCGGCACCGGGATCACCAGAGGACCATTTTACAAAAATGCATTGCAGAGTCAGAAATTGCATAGAACGCTGCTTTGGGATTTTAAAAGGAAGATGGCGCTGTCTCCTAAAACATCGTGTTCTACATTATACGCCAGAAATGGCAGGGAAGGTAGTCAATGCATGTGCTGTTCTTCACAATATGGCCATTGAAGCTCGAATGCCAGAACCAGAGGATGTGATCATTGAAGATGATTTTAGAGAAGTGGTTAATGTTATCGATCAACACAACGATAACCTTAGGCAAGGTCGGATAACTCAACGAGAGCTTGTTGAGACTCTCAATCGCCAAATTTAAGTACCTCTAACCATATATCCAAGTTCACTTTTTTTTTTAATCCAATTCAATACTTATTTCTTCAATAATCACATCCTCGGTTCTGGCATTTGAGCTTATATTATCTGCTATACATGTTTACTTCCTACACTCACATGAATAGTTTTGATTGACCTCTTTCTTAAAAATCTTTAAGTATAGAAAATCCTTTTTTTAATAATTGCTATTCCCTGGACATTGTCCGGTAGCCTTACAGACCACAGAACGGCCTATCGTTTTGGATGCCTTAATTTTCTAATCACTTTGTTATTTTTTTCCTTTCATGTTATCGCTTCCCGTGAGTCGTGCCCTTATTGCTAAGGACCGCGATCCCTGTTACTAGCGCCACCCAGACTCACTCTCGATGCTCGGCGCTGTATGAAGAGTTGCGTTTACCTGCGTTCCAGACACTAGCCTGGCCACTCCATTATGTTTCTGCGATTGCTATGTACACTGAATTTATGTAAATTATGTAACTTTGTTGCCAGGTTTTTAATGCAAATCTCTGTGCGGATGATGTTTTTCTGACACTTTTATTTCACGAAATTCTCCCATTCTCACAGGGATTTAAGCTTTTCCTGGCCTAGAGTCCTTTCTGAAAATATAACCTTTTTCTAATAGCAAAAGAGAACCCTTTTATTTACAATTGTCCCGATATTTTTGTGTTTTCCTGTATTTTGTTTTAACTGCAACCTAGCAGTGGTTATTCAAGTCGTATATAGGTGAACTGAGGACACCCAAGCTAGTCGAATATAAGTAAGTATTGAGTTATCAGCGGTGTAAGTAAATTAGCGTTGGTTAATTAATTCAAGAACGGTTCGAAACCGAATCTCAGTACCTAACAATTGTCATCTACATTATTGAGTACTACTAACCAGTGTGTAATTTTTTTTAAACATTACTTAATGTAAAAGCCTCATGGTCACAATAGTAAATAAATAAATTATATCTTACACTTTCATTTCAACAGCTCTGTTAAAGTCGCCTGTCGAAATTTTGCGTACATACTTACTACTCTTTGGTTCTAACTCATTTAGCATACGCTCTATCTTTCTTACACTTGAGTTTTATGTAATTAAGGTATCGAACCACCTGATTACTGATTTATAGGCAAATTAATAATGAACAACAACATATCGTTGTCACTGATAGAATAAATGTAGGAAAGGTTATAATAAATTAAAAGATCTCTTGTCGTTTTCAAATAACTTGGGAATTTATTTATGACTCGACGCTTCTAGGAAAAGCTTTGAATCCCAATGTGAACTTTGTAATTTACTGAATATAAAATATAATGAAAGGGATGATTGGATAATGTATAATTACATAGGTGAATTACATACGTTATAATTATTTATGATAGAATTATAAGGGATGATTGGATAATGTATAGAACCAGAAGAAGCGCGTATGGCTGCCTGTCCTTCCCCTCCCACCGAAATTTGGGCCAATGAAGGCACGTCGGTGTTGCTAAAATTCAAGAAAGTACTTCAAGACATAACCCCAAAAACAACAGGAAAAAAACGCCGTCATAACGAAGGCTTTTGACTTTAAACCCTTCAAAGAATTTTTGCTTCATCCCATTGTTTGTTACTAACCCTTGTGTAATTTTTTTTAAACATTATTACTTAATGTAAAAGCCTCATGGTCACAATAGTAAATAAATAAATTATATCTTACACTTTCATTTCAACAGCTCTGTTAAAGTCGCCTGTCGAAATTTTGCGTACATACTTACTACTCTTTGGTTCTAACTCATTTAGCATACGCTCTATCTTTCTTACACTTGAGTTTTACGTAATTACGGTATCGAACCGCCTGATTACCGATTTATAGGCAAATTAATAATGAACAACAACATAATGTTCAGTTTGAATACTTACAAAACCAAGTTTATACTCACAAGTCTCCCCAGCTAGCTCAATCGGCAGGGTCTCGTGTTCACAGACTCGATTCAAGACAACTATCGTTGTCACTGATAGAATAAATGTAGGAAAGGTTATAATAAATTAAAAGATCTCTTGTCGTTTTCAAATAACTTGGGAATTTATTTATGACTCGACGCTTCTAGGAAAAGCTTTGAATCCCAATGTGAACTTTGTAATTTACTGAATATAAAATATAATGAAAGGGATGACTGGATAATGTATAGTTACATAGGTGAATTATATACGATGGAATTATAAGGGATGATTGGATAATGTATAGAACCAGAAGAAGCGCGTATGGCTGCCTGTCCTTCCCTTGTGCAGGAGCTTCTCCTTCTCGAGCAGGAGCTTCTCCTTCTCAAGCAGGAGCTTCTCCCTCTCGATGGTGCTCTTTTCCTGTAGATTGATATTTTTCAGTTCCTCCTCATTGAGGAACTTCTCCGTCATGGCTGTTTTACTACCTGAAAGTAAAATATTAATAATATTAAAAATAATATCATAACATCACGAGAGATGGAAAGGCTGATAGAGAAATTGAAAGAAGGGTAAATGCGAGTAACTATATTAATGGAGGACTGAATGCTGTTGGCGCTAATAAAAAAACTCTCAAAAGAAGCAAAGCTAGCAGTCCACAATGGAGTCCTGGTACCCATCCTGATGTATGGCAGTGAGGCATGGCACTGTCAGAGGAAGGATGAAAGCAGACTGAATGCTGTTGAAATGAGATCCCACCACGTATGATCGTATGAGAAATGTAGAGATCCGCAAAGAATGCAAGGCTGATGTAAGCGTAATGAGTAAAAGAAAGGGTCCCTCAGATGGTTTGGGCATGTAGAGGGAATGTATTAAGAAAGTGGTGGAAGAAGAATATATGATACAAATGTGAATGGTAGAAGAAGTCGGGGACGCCCAATGAAGACATGGCACGATCAAGTGAATCAGATACTTGAGACGGGCCATGTCAAGAGTCAGAATAATAGAAGAGAATATATGAGACGATGCATGAATGTGTGCGAAGGCCGAGTTGTTTGGCGGTCCGACCTCTCTGCCTATCCCTGCGTTGAAACGGCGTGATGGTTAGTTAGTTTTTTCATAACATTATTCCCATTCACCCTAAGATATTTAATTGTAAGTACTTACAAAGCTCTTGGTCGGAGGCCTTTCTTTTGACGCCGGACGGTCCACGCGTTACGGGCAAAACTTCTGTCGGCACCGGCCCAGGCATCGCGGACAACACTTCATCTTCTTCGAGGAGTTCCATTTCAATTTAATTCTGCAAAAAAGCAATGAACTTTTTATCAGGGATTCACCATTTATATTAAAATATAATATAAAATAATAGTCTGAAACATACCCACGGCACAGGCAGCGTCTCATATGTCACCACTATCCCTTCAATTGGTTCCCGCCCAATGATGTAGCTCGTAGCCCTTTTATTCTGTAGAAGAATTATTAATATACATTATTATTATTAATTTAAAACTAATAATGCAATGAATAAAAACATGCAAATGCGGTTGGCAATGATAGTATTCCGCTGGCGGTGGCAAAACGAAAATTCATATCGCTCGCCATACATTCTACAATCGTTTTGCCACCGTCAACCGGATACTATAATAATCACGTTTCTTACATATATAATTTAAATGGCACAATTGACCGCAGTAAAAAACATACCTAAACATATTATTTGAACAATAAAATATCTATAAAAACAACATTAATTATGTTTATTTGATGAGTGAAGAGAAATTTACAAATATGTAAAACACCAACCGCCATTCTTAAAACACTCGGAGGTGGTCAAAAATGTCAAATATGAACCATAGTCAAACAAATTAGCAAACCATAGACTTTAGGCGCATAGACAATCCACATTATTTCTATGTAGAGTGTGAAAGTCTATTTATGGTCAACCATACCGACGCTTTTCTAAACCCATTCGTGATGGAGAGATACAGAGTGCAGTTTTCACAGTAAACTGTGATATGACACGGAAACTTTACTCTTAACCGTACGAACGCTGTGGAAGATAGGGAGTAACCCTCCGCTTCATTTCTTCAACCGAGTTCAAAAATGGTAAATTTCTATGACTGCGTGACGTCATACCGCGAGGACCAATGGAAAGCTTGACAGCTATGCGTATGTGTAATGTGTATGTGTATCAGTGTATAATCCAATAATCCAAATAATCCAAAATGGTCGCTCTTCAAAATGTCACGTTTTATTTACCCGAGCGCAATCTAAAACTTTAAACATGTAAATATCAGTGCGGTGTGGAATTAGCAGACTTGAATACATTGTTTACCCGATTTTGAGAACTCGTGCATGTGTTTTTGGATAATACTATCGTGAAATGGCACATTGCGATTGAATGCATAATCGTCGTGAATTCGTAACCTCCAGGTACAAATATTTATGTTGATTATTTATATGGAATTTTAAGCTCATTTCGTACGGCTATTTTTGCGAATAATTACAATCACTTCATAGTGTCATAGGTACATTAATTTAATCTTGTTTTCACGTATTTATAATGTTTTGTTTTGATCTGTCTGTCTTTATGTATCTCACGAGTTTTTCTCAGATCTCTGTAGGCTGCCTACTTTCTACCCCTACAGCTGGCAGGCTGGCGGAGACTACAAATGCTGGAGTACTCATTTCCTTCAGTAACGTTGTGGTGTCATACCGGGAGATGGGGGGCTGACTTATTCCACCGCTTCCTGGCACCGCTGTCCTTGAGAGAACACAAGAAGGAAGAGTCTCCACCAGAACTCGACAAGAACGACACATTCTCAGTACGCCTTTTCTATTCTGTACTTTATATTTTTGTCAGTAGAGGGAGTACGAAAACAGTGTGTAATACAGTTGTGAATGATGAATGCTTGAGAAGGTGAATGAGTTTGTATATCGTGGGAAGTATGTTTACAAGAGATGGGAAAGTTGATAGAGATATTGAAAGAAGGGTTAATGCAGGTAACTCTATTAATGGAGGATTGAATGGCGTTGGCGCTAACAAAAAAACTGAAAAGTCTAAAGAAGTGAAAATAGCAGCCCACAATGGAGTACTGTACCTGATGTATGGCAGTGATTAACTGGCAGAGGAAAGATGAAAGTAGACTGAATGCTGTAGAAATGAGATCCCCGAGGCGTAAGTGTGGTAAAATCATGTATAGTCCCTTTCTGCCTGTACAGAGTATAATTAAAGCAATATATTATGTATATTTTACGCAGCAAAGCGTTTATTGGTCAAATGAATGTACGAGTATAGTTTCATATCAGTGATCGCTGAACCGGTGTATGAAATTTTTTGCTATAAGTTAAAGTGGTTTGTCTACTTTATTTATAAGTTTGTGCAGAGCGCCTTTGAGGTGATTTTTTTACAAAACTGGCGCTATACAGATCATTAAAATATCATTATTTATGATCATGTGAGAAATGTGGAGATCCGCAAAGAATGCAAGGCTAATCGTAATGAGTAAGATTAAGAAAGGGACCCTCAGATGGTTTGGGTATGTAGAGCGAATGAACGAAGCATGGAATGTAAGTAATATGACGCAGATGTGAGTGGTAGATGAACTCAGGGATGCCAGAGGAGAAGACCTGACACGATCAAGTGAATCAGATATATTGCCTCGGGCCACGTCAAGAGTCAGAATAGTATGTATGAGTCGATTTGTGAATGAGGCAACGAGTGTGTGCCAAGACCGAGTTGTTTGGCGGAACGTCCTATCTTTCCACCCCTGTGGTGAAACAGCGTGATGGTTAGTTGGTTATTCTTGTTTTTAACTAACTAACTAACCAACCATCACGCAGTTTCTCCGCAGGGGTAGGCAGATAGGACGGACCGCCAAACAACTCGGTATTGGCACACACTCTTTGCCTCACTCACATTCATACATTGTCTCATACATTCCTATTATTCTGACTTTTGACATGGCCCGACTCAAGTATCTGATTCACTTCCTCGGGCGTCCCCGTCTTCTTTTACTATTCAGAAACGTTCATTCGCTCTACATGCCCTTGTATTTCCTTCTTCTTGTATTATTGTATTGTATTTCCTTGTTTCACTAATTCTTGTATTTCCCTGTTTTTACCTGTTTATAATAAAATATTAAAACATGTTATTGAGTTTTCATTTATTATGAAATTCCATTTTATTATTAAAATAATATTTTAGGCTAAAAAAATTGGGTAGGTACCGAAAGATAATTATATTGTCTATGGTCGAGCCTTTCATTGTTTCCTCTATTCTTGTCGATGGTGTCTATGACGTCATACCGCGAGGAAAAAAAAAGTCATCACATTTATGGCGTATCTATGGTGAAATAGCGTTGAAATTTTGTCTGAGCAAAAAGCAGGAAGTTATCAATTTAATGACTGGTTTATTTATGTTCTATGATAAACAACTGTCACTGTCAAATTTGGGGTTAGCACAGGTTAGCATATTTATGGTTGGCCTCTCCCAGCCCCAGCGTCTCATTTGTTTGATTTTTTGTCTTGTTATAATTATTTATTGATAGCATCAACTAATAATCTATATTCCAAAGCTCAAAACTTTCTAGTGAAGTTTCTTCAACATTGGAATTGACCGCCGGCGCTCGCCTTGTGAATATGTTGTCAGTAAGTTCTGCTGGTACTTTTTCAATAATTGGTAATTATTCCCCTAAACGCCTTAGTTTTAAGCACAGATTATGGAAATTGCACTTCGTTTCAACAAATTACTACAAGAAACAACTGTTTTTGTTGAAACAAAATAGTTTTTTTTTGTTATTTCTTAGTTTGGGTTAGGTGAGTAGGTACCTTATTCATGTTTATTTAGATTGAAACGAAAGCCAATATTAAACAATACAAAAAATGGTTGTAACCGGCCAACTTAGAATGAAACCAACTCAGAACCACCTCAGAAAGGTCATTAAGAGTGATGATAAACAAATTATATAAAAAAAAATTGGTTAAATTTTTTAACTTAGGTTAGGGTTACCGGCTGTTTTAAAATTATGGTAATTTTTCGATATTGGTGTCCACGCTTATTAAGTACTAATAATTTTTAGAAAAAAAAACTTTAGAATCACCTTAACTACTATAAAAGTAAGATGGATCATCACCTTAACTACTATAAATCTCAATCACCTCTATCACCTTAACTACTCACCTTAACTACTATAAAAGTAAGGTGCAAGATGGATCGAACATGTTATACGACAACAAGGCCTCTTGCATACCATAATGGAGGGTATGACCGAGAGGACAAACTCTAGGGGACGCCCACGCCGAGAGTACCTGGACGACCTGCTGGTGGACGTGCGCTGCTCATCATATGCAGAACTCAAAAGAGCCGCACAAGACAGGGAAGAATGGAAAAGAAAATTAGAGGAAATTGCTGCAAACCAATCCCAGGATTGAAACCAGAGAGAGACTATAAAAGGAAACTTTTTGCATTTCGGGTTGCGGAAAATTATGCATTTTAATTTTCAATTGCGTAAATTAAAATTCACTTCGCGAACCGATACGGTAACAATCCGCGGCCGTTAGGTACGTCACTGTTATGTTGGTAACCCTGATGCATTAACAAGAGCTAAATACGACCGTAGCCATCTTCGTGGGATACACAAAGACTCGCGTAATTACGAAAAACAGAATTAATATTATTGTAAATGAACCTTTGACGGAATATTTTTTATTCAAACAGTTAGATTTAGCTTTATTATCACGAAAAGTGAGTATTTATGTCGCGGGAGGCAAAAAAACATGCAAAAAATATGCATTTAACACTTCGACCAAGTATACCCTAGTAAGAATCAGAATAAAATAACGCCAGTAACAATAATTTCGCAATAAAACTATCCTTCCAATTCCGCCGTCTTGCATACAGAGTTCCCGGCAATATACAACTGACCACCAAGTTATCCTATTGTGTAATTCTGTCGAACTAATACATCAATAGTTGTTCACGGATTAGCCGCATGAACAATATCCACAAGCTGTGCTGCATACAGTGGTTTTCAAAGTGGGGGTCACGAGACATTTATAAATTTAATTGGAAAAAAATATTTTTTTACTTTATTATGACAAGCGATTCAATTTCGGAGGCCAGTATGGGTACCGCCGCCTCGGGAACCATTTATTGGATAACCAACGCCTCTGCCATAGGTCACCCCAAGTGATTCGCTACGTTTGGTGACTAAGCAGGGGTGCCCGGGTAAATGGAGTGATGTTTGTCCAGGTCTTGGCGGCAGATGCGTCTGCATTTTTTTTTCTGATGGTTCGTAAGCTTAACGAGTTTAATAAACAAAACCAATCATCGTTTGCTTGAAAACATTTACGAAAAAATCATCTTTTTACCGCCCATGCACCGTGGGCTACCCAAGTTGGTTGCTCATCATTAACACAGTGATGAGCAACCAGCGGTCCGCAAGCCCATTTACAGCTTTTCGGACTGACTACAAAAAAAATCCGCTAAAAAATATTCAAAGGCTTCTGTTCTGTTTTGCAAGAGGTATTAGCCAAAAACTATAATTTCTTTTTAAAGTTTTGAATCAGCTACTCAAAACATTAAGTTTTTTGCGTATAATAAATACAAAAAATTACTGAAATTAGTGGATACTTGAAGCCCAGTAGTAAGCGCTCAAAAAGAAGAGGAAGGGGAGATACGTAAATTCGAATGTTAGAGGGAGCGTGCTATTCTTAAAAACGATAATATTTAAACGAAAATTGTGAAAATTTTTAATAAAACATGACTCGTTTGAAATAGAACAAAAATCTCACGGAAAATGTCTTAAAAAGGATTTAAAAAAACAATGAATTATGAAATTTTTCATATACCTATATATGTTGTAAAATATCAGAAATATAGTGTTTATAATATTTTTTGGAGTATATCTTACGATTTTTATCTATTGGGGGAAATTTCATACAATTAAATTATAAGTGTTAATTGTAAGTGTTTAACTTGCGACCTTAATTGAAGAATTGTGCAACGGTTTTTTGTTGAAATCTGTGTTTTATGTATTTTAAAGGTTTCCGTTTTACAAAATAACAAAAATTATCTTGACGAAACATTGTACTTATAAATATTGTAATTCGAAACGAAAATAAACCAACACCATTTACTGGTTTGACCTTGAACGTAGTAAAAATTTTGTCTGACAATTTTTGCCCTTTTTGAATCAACCGCCAAAATTTAACATTTCCAAATGAAAAAAATCGATATCATTCATTGTTTTGGCATTGCGGATATAAAATTTTCAGCTGCGGCTTTTTTTTTACCCTCTTTGATAGTTTTATTAAACAAAAAATATTGTTTTACAATATGTAAAGTAGGTTTGCGACTCCACCGACAACAAAGTTAACCAGGTTATGTTGTACATACCCTCCACCAAGGTCCGCATAGGTACATTATAATAATGGATACATTCACATACATACTTCGACTAAAAAGGTTGATCATTCCTAAAAAACAGCTGGTGGTGAATTTATGTAAATATAATTATAATTTATGGAAATAATATAATTTATTTTATTACTAAAAGCGGGTCGCGCTTTAAAAAAGTTTGAAAACTCTTCCAAATTGTGATACTAGCCCTCCTTGTATGTATTAGTAGTCGAACATTCGTGACGTCACAAGCAGTGCGGTGATTTGATGACGTAGGAAACTTTGATGGTAACAAAAGTAATTCTGTAACATTATTACGTTTATGAAAACGCTGTCTAAAAGACGTATGTAAGGTGTATTTTTTTGGTGTAGTCAGATAGCTGACTACATTTTCAAAAATAAAGTCCGCAGTGTGTACTTTGTACAACATTCGGAAGTTAGATATTTTTGTGTTTGAAAAAATTAACTCCGGTGCGGACGGCTGGAACACAAATTAGTTTCGGTGTAGACCTTGTAGACCGATAAAAGGTACAACACAAAGCACTATGCGATCTAAACGGTGCAAAACAATGCAGGCACTTTTTCATAAATGGGCCTTGAGCCTGCGTTTGCTGGCTTCTGGGGTCATCTTGCATTTCACAGGGCCCGTCTAGATATCATACGTCAATGATTTAACATTTTAATTTAATTCACTTACTCGGTAACGCCATTTTATATTTACCGTTTTTATTTCACAGACAATCAATCATAATTACACAAACCCGCTAGACAAACCCTGCTTTGCCAAACAAACCATTCAAAACCTGGGATGTTTTTTAAAATTATGATGACATGGAGTTTTTGTAGTTTAACCTCAAAGTTCCGTATTATCCGTGAGGTGGGACTAAATGCATATTTTATATTTACCGTTTTTATTTCACAGACAATCAATCATAATTACACAAACCCGCTAGACAAACCCTGCTTTGCCAAACAAACCATTCAAAACCTGGGATGTTTTTTAAAATTATGATGACATGCAGCTTTCGTAGTTTAACCTCAAAGTTCCGTATTATCCGTGAGGTGGACTAAATGCATATTTACCATGATTTTTAGCTATAAAAAAATAATTTTACATTGAAATTTTCAATGTAAAAAAAAAATTTCAACAAAAAAAACTTGCCTAAAGCAATGACGTTCTAAAGGCCTTTATTCATTTTATTTTCAGAATTTCGTCAAAGTAGTGCTTACCTAATACGCATGTTTTTTTATTTTTATAATTCTGTTGTGTTTTCATGTATCCCACGAAGTTGGTCACAGTCGTATTTAGTTCTTTGCAATGCATCAAGGATACCAACATAACAGTGACAGCGATTTGACATTGTGTAGGCTCGCGAAGTGAATTTTAATTTACGCAATTGAAAATTAAAATGCATATTTTTCCGCTGCCCGAATTGCAAAAAGTTTCCTTTTATAGTAATTAAGTCGAATCTAAGGTTTTTTTCTAAAAATTATTAGTAATAAACGTGGACACCAGTATCGAAAATTTACCAAAATTATTTTTTCATAGCTTTGACATGACCTTTCTGAGGTGCTTCTGAGCAGTGTTGCCAACGTAGGCGATTTTTCGCCATTTAGGCTACCCAGAACGAGAATCGGCATCGAAAAAATCTAAAAGGCGACTGGTCGCCTATAAGGCTACTTCAGAGAGAAGTTATTTAAATCAGCCGAATCGCAAATAATTAAGAAAAAAAAAACAATATTTCACGTAACAATAATTGGAACAGCTGCTTCTCCTAATGACATTGTAAATCTCTGGATACAAGTGCTAAAAATGAAGAATTCTGGTGGAAATCCGATGCTTAAAAATCTGACATAGTTTTCAATACGATGTCTATCATTACCTTTGAGTAATGCTGTCGTTGAAAGAATTTTCAGCGTAATGGGGACAATCAAAACAAAATTAAGGCATCGCATGCAACTACCCATGCTGATCGCCCTTAGAATTCATACCCATATGAATGTAAGAGGTTTGTGTTGCAACAACTTTCAACCAAGCAGTCACATGGTTAGTTTACATGCTGGTAGAAAAATGTACATCTCCGGTGGATCTTGCGCCAGTACTAGCACAGTGCGTTTATTTATTTTTTACTTTTATTTTGAAAATGTTATTACTTTACTTTCTTTTAAGATACATTACGGTGTTTTATATTAGGCTTAGGCCTATTTATCAATACATTATAAATATATTATAAATAAATTGAAAAAAATTACATTTTATTTTATTCATATTGATATTTTGGCGTTTGGACTATTTTAGGCTACTGCAACTGAAATTCGACTATATTAGGCTACTTTATGTATGAGAAACAGCGATATTATGCCAAGCGCTGTTGGCAACACTGCTTCTGAGTTGGTTTCATTCTGAGTTGGCATGGAACCGGAGAGATGGTAAAAGATGCATTAAAATTCAATTCTTATTCGCTCACAGCTCAAAACTTCCCGTAGGAAACGAATCCTTTACTGCCATTTTAATTTTTTTGTATGGATTTGGCATTTGCGAAGTTTTGTTTCAATCTAAATAAGCATGAAACTAAATAAGCATACCCAAACTAAGAACCTAATAACCTGTTTTGTGGATGTAAATAGTTGTTTCTTGTAGTAATTGTTGATTGAAATGAAATATGATGTGAACGAGATGAATTGTTCAAATTCTGTGAAACAACCTGTCCTCAATATGGTTTAAAACAAGAGAATGGCTCACTTTAACTGTAAGGACGGGTTGTTTCACAAAATTTACTTAATTTAGAAGTTAATTTTCAGTTCTGTAAAAGTTCTATTCAAGCTATGTTATTATATCATTATGGCGGCCTCCATGGTCAAGTGGTAAGACTCTCAAATGGTAATCCGGAGGTCACGGGTTCAAATCTCGATGGATTGATTTGTGTTTTCACAATTTAGTCTAGTTTATTTTTGTGGCACGTTCCAGAGTGGAATAGTTATATATATTTATGCAGCAAATTTTAAGTAAAGAAACAAGTTGAATGGAAAAAAAATTGTCAATTATGTAGGGCGTTGTCTTGAGTGAGCTCGGGCCCAGCGCTCACTCAGGAGTGGTGCTTGGTGCTGAAAGGCTGCGGTCACTACAATGGCCGCATCCTGACTCCAGTGACATGGTGCCTCATCAGGCAGGCGAATCCGAGCAATCCTAGTTTCGTAAAAATTTTCGATACGCTGCTGTATCTTCTGTATCTAAATATAATTCTGCATGCCTTATTATATTATATGGGATCCGGAGTCGTTCCATCGAGCTGATTCAGTAGTGATACCATGTTTCACACTGTTGTTATTGCTGTATTAGAAGATTCTTCAGGCAATCATATTAAACAGTATACTGATACTTCTCCTCTGTCATTCAATATTACCATCGTCCGAGAGGTCTTCAGTAACGATGTGCCCATTGATGTACTATGTAAGGCTTACCTTAATATACGACATACTCCTAAACCCAAATTAGCGAAGGCCGTTTATTCAAACTTGCGCACGCATATTTGCTCTCTCATTCTGGCGCCACCTATCTCACTCCTTTTACTCACACTTAAACTCACACTATACTAATTATTATTAAATGTTTAGTTACAGGTGTACTTTATTTTGAGCCGAGACCAATAAATTAGCAACAGCAGTGTCATGCATATTCCCGACCCAGAGAATATTTCCATCAAGACGGAACTTGGGTCCCAGGAAGAAGTTCCAGAGAAAATGCCGTATACGGATATTGAAATCAGCCTCCAGGATGTAAAGAAGGAATGTTTGGAGTATTCCGAGAGTGTTCAGCCAACTAGTAAGTTTCCTTGCGCTTATCCATCCTCCAGTTGATTAGTCAGACATCTCCAAATACTAGGTTTTGAGATAATGAGGAAAACAATATTCGAATGCTCACCATAAATCACATATTTTTAATTTTTATAAGAAAAACTTTCTTTTTATACTTTTTTGAAGGTTATTCCTATCAGTGAAATATATCATATTAGAATAAGTTAACAATAATAATCTAAACGAAAATATTTTTATATTCTTATATTCTTTCATATTTTCGTTTAGATTATTATTGTTAACTTATTCTAATATCACATATTTTTATTTCATTTATTGTTACACTGCAGGTAAAATGTTTGCAATACAATTTGTCACCTCACTAGGACAAGCCTGTGTTGAGGTTAACAATTTTACAAATTAACAAAATAACACAAAATTATACAAATAAGCTATAGAATAACACCGGGACGCATAAAGGTCTGGTACATTAGCATGACATATTGGAATATCCTGCTAGTGACCCAGAAAATATTGTTAAACTAGCATAGTCCAAGTTGTGATGAGTTTTTTTCCATTGCTTATGAAAAATATGTTTTATTTTAATATTTGAAATAATACTATTGGTGTACCACTTAGGATATACTCTGTGTGCCGTAGTGCGAGGTATGGAAATGGGTATACACTTATCGAATATATTGTAAATTGAATTGTAAAAATTTGTACAAAATGCATTTACATCTGTTGAACTTTGGCAGACCGGTTGCCATGAGCATTCAGAAAGCAATTCATATAATAATGGAAATTACCTTTGTTGAATCTCCAGGCGTTTATTGTTCTAGCTCCATGATAGGAGGGAACTTCTATTGGACTTGGGTTTAGACATGAACTTGAACCACCTGAGTGAGCCTCACTAATACTTATAGACAAAGCAGGGCGGTGCTTGTCTTCGTTTGTAATAGGGTCCTGAAATTTCTCAACACACTTTATAATTTGGTAGGCGGGTTTGGGTACCGCCGCCCTGGGAACCATTTATTGGATGACCAACACCTCTGCCACAGGTTACCCCAAGTGGTTCGCTACGTTTGATGACTTAGCAGGGGTGCCCGGGTTCATGGGCTAATGTTTGTCTGGGTCTTGATGGCGGGTGCGTCGGCCCACCTTCTGCGTGGCAGGCCGGATTGGGAGATGCTGGTTGAGGGAGACCCTTTACAACCGGTTACCGTTGTCCGGGCCGCTCGGTAGTACAGGGGCCCGACCCTCAGGCTCACGACTGAGGGTGGGCTGCCCCATCAACGAGTGCAAAAACCCCACCGCTGCTGTTGTGCCGGTTCGTGACCGGAGGGGACCCAACAGTTGCGTTTGGGGCGCATTGGGCGACCTCTCCAGCCGGACTCTCCCAGCCCATCGCCTTGCACCGCAGTGGGTGGGTTGGATTCATACGTCCGTCACTCCTGGACACTCTGATCCCCAGCTTCCTACCCACCCCTTATACCTTCTCCTTTCCAGATCTTCATTTCTCCTCTTCAAAACAAAAAACTTAACTCAATCATGAACTCACAAAAAAACATAAATAACATCTTTACAACGGCGAGAAGCAGGAGTCCCCGGTGCAGGCCAAAACTGTTGGTGAACTTCACCAACATTCGCGGCCTGCACAAAAACCTAAATTCAGTCCACCACCACCTTGTTTCACAACGTCCCAACCTTCTCTTCCTTTCCGAAACGCAGATAGCTGAGCCTACAGACGCCTCCTATCTGGATTGCCCGGGTTTCACCCTCATGGGCAAATTCAGACCCAAAGGAGGTGTATGTCTCTTCAGCCGAGCTGACGTCAACTGTGTGCGACTGTTGAATCTGGAGAACTCCAAATTCGACGTAATGTGGGTGCGCGTCAATCTTGCCAGTACGGTAAGATTTTACGCGTGTTTATACCGCTCACCGAACATTAGCGTTTCAGATACATCCGAACTCTTCAAACATCTAAGCAATACTGTTGATGACCTCTTGCCCCGCTTCCCTACAGCAGAGTTTGTGGTCCTGGGGGACTTTAATGTTCATAACGAACCTTGGTTAAAGTTCTCAGGACCAACGGACTCGGCTGGACGAGAGGCGGAATCCTTTGCCCTCTGCTACGGACTGGAGCAAATGGTTCAGGAGCCTACAAGGGTTCCTGATGTCCAGACTCACCGCTCCAATCTGCTAGATCTGGTTCTAACCACTGTGCCACACGGCTACAAGATTGAAGTCACAGCGCCTCTAGGATCGTCCGACCACCGCCTGGTGACAACATCAATCCCCGTAACCTTCAGACCGCCAAACGAGCGGCTGAAGAGAAAAGTGTGGCACTATAGATCAGCAGATTGGTTTGGTCTGCGGGCTCATTTCAATGCCTTCCCGTGGTCAGCTGTCTGTTTTCAGACTTCGGATCCCTCAAGATGTGCCCAGGAAATTGGTGAAGTCATCACATCCGCGATGGATGGCTTCATCCAATCCACTGTTAAAGAAACTGGTGTGGGCTCAAAGCCGTGGTTCAGTCGACAATGCTCCGAAGCAGTGCGACGAAAAAACGCGGCCTACCGAGCCTACAACACATCTCGAACGTCTGAAAACAGAACAGTATATAACAAAATGGCAAAGGAATGCAGGAGGATCATTAACAGGTCGAAATTCGAGCACGACCTGCAGATCAGCAGTAAGCTGGCTGCCTGCCCGCACGGCAGCAGAGCGTTCTGGTCGCTTGCGGGCTCAATAGGTCGCAATTTCTGCAAATCCAGTCTGCCACCTCTTACCAGACCTGATGGCTCTCTAGCAAATACCGCCGCCGAAAAGGCTAACTTATTAGGCAAAATGTTCGCGGAAAACTCGACCCTCGATGATCAAGGTGCTACCCCGCCGTCGGTTCCTCATTGCAGTTTTCGTATGAAAAAGCTGAGGATCCGGCATCGGGATGTACTCCAAGTCTTACGAGGGCTTGATGTTAATAAAGCTAGCGGGCCTGACGGAATACCTGCCCTGGTTTTGCAGAGGTGCGCTGTAGAAATAGCTCCAATTTTGACGAAGCTTTTCAAAATGTCCCTGAAGACTGGCTCTGTGCCCTCTGGTTGGAAAAAAGCGATCATTCACCCCATTCCAAAGAAGGGTGACCGCTCCAACCCAGCCAACTACCGCCCCATAGCGATCACATCTGTTCTGTCAAAAGTGATGGAACGTGTGATCAATGACAAACTGCTCACATACCTCGAGAAGAACAAAATTATTAACGACCGTCAATACGGATTCCGGCGGAACCGCTCGTGCGGTGATCTTCTCGCGTATGTGACGCATGTTTGGGGACGGTGCCTGGAATGTTTTGGTGAGACCCAAACGGTTTCACTGGACATTTCCAAGGCCTTTGACCGGGTTTGGCATCGAGCGCTTGTCAACAAACTGCGTTCTTACGGACTTCCCGCATCCTTGTGTGCGTGGATTGCCGACTTTTTGAGGGGGACGTCGATTCAGGCGGTTGCTGACGGTTTCACCTCTTCCTCGCATTCGATAAATGCTGGCGTCCCACAGGGATCGGTTCTGTCTCCGACTTTGTTTCTGTTGCACATCAACGACCTCTTGTCATGTGCACCGATTCATTGTTACGCGGATGACAGTACAGTCCATGATAGCTTTTTGTTTGACAAGCCTCCAAAGAGCACACAAACCCCAATAGCTCGGAGGGCTTTGAAGCAGAGAATGGACGGTTACCTCGAGAGTGTTTTCTCTTGGGGTAAGAATAACCTCGTCGAATTTAATGTTTCAAAGACCCAATCATGTTTGATAACGTCTAAAAGGGATCGAAATGATAATCTAGTCTCCTTCAACGGAAGCATTCTCCCGAACAGGACCTCCATTGATATGCTTGGTGTAACTCTAAGTGACCAGCTCAGGTATGGGGGCTCCATCGAAACCAGAGTTAAGTTAGCCTCTCAGAAACTGGGCGTACTGTACAGGGCCCGCAGATACTTTAATAGTACTCAACTGCTAACCCTGTACAAATCGCAAGTGCGCCCCACGGTTGAATTTGGTAGCCACCTCTGGTCTGGAGCTCCAAAATACCTAAAAAAAACCCTTGACTCTGTGCAGAAACGGGCGGTCCGTTTGATAGATTCTCCCATCTTAACAGACGGATTGCAATCTTTAGAGCATAGGCGTCAGGTGGGAATGCTGTCCTTGTTCTACCGGTATTACAATGGTAGATGCTCCGAGGAACTAGCGTCATTGATCCCCTCGGCACCGGTGCATAGTCGGGAAACACGCCAAACACGCGCCCAACATTTGTACACAGTTGATATTAGTCACATGAGAACGGGTCGTTTTTACGATTCGTTCTTGAGTTCAACAGCTCGGCTGTGGAACGATTTACCGGCCTCTGTGTTTCCTCCCTCCTACAACATGAGTCTCTTCAAGACCCATGTTAACTCCTTCCTTTCCTCAAAAAGACCCTCCACACAGCATCCTCAAAGATGACATAGGCCCTGAGGGAAATTATTTTCCTCAGGGCCTCCTGTGTGGAGTTAATGTAAAAAAAAAAAAAAAAGATCCTTGGCATTACATAAAACTTCATCCAGAGTGTTATTATAATCATTACATATCAAGTTATATTCTTGCAAACCGTAGAAACATTTAAAATAATTATACATGTTCACAATATTGGAGTTACAGGAAGGGAGGTTCAAATCACCTAATATTATGATATTTTTTGTCATTGAGAAGATTATAATTACTTTCTATTTTTTCGAATATGTTATAGTATAACGAAGTTGAAGAACGCGGTGGCACATATATCACGCATACAAAAACAGTTGAAGATTTCAAGGATAGCTTCACCCACAGGGATTCAGTATCAGGGAGGTCCATTGAAGAAATCCTCTCAGCATGGGTTACAGAATCAGCGCAAACAGCCAGGACGACACCTCCCGCGCGTGTGAGGCGGTCACGACGAAAGACAACATAATTTTCTGGAAATAGCTCTGAATTATGCACACTTGGTTTCAGCCACGATTCAGTGATTGCTATTAAATCTAAGCTATCACGAGCAAATAAGTTGTTTTTAAATACTGCCAATTTCGTATTTAGCCCTCGAACATTTTGATAATACATAGAGAGGTTAGAATTACTTCTCACTCTCAGAGTGTTTCGTTGCATCATTGGTTGCAGCATTTCTCCGAAAAAACCACTCATTGAATGCAACATGATTTGGCCATATATTCGGGTTCATATAAAACGAAAACTTCGATTCCGGGACTCCGATCCGGAAAGAGGCGTAGTCAGCTTTGGCTGTCAACTTAACAACATCGTAAACAATTTCTTTGTTTATGTTAAGAAGGAATTTTACAATATCCTCAACCGTTGTGTTGACATCAAATTGCCAGGCATGAATATACTTGCGCCTTTCGACGGCTATGAGGCCTTTATGCTCAGTCGCGGTACCACGAAGTACTGGTCGTCTTTTTCGCCTATGTGTAACTCGGCGCCAATTGGGGTTAGCCGAAGTGGAGGCATAGGCTTCTGTTTCAGTTTCAGATTCTGCTGAATCGGTTTCTGCAGTCTTCGATGTTACAGTGTCGGTAAGGGGGGCAACGGTAGTTGACATCTTCTTCGGTTTAGATGGGCCGGACAGTGGCCTCTTCCCCTTGTCGATGGTCCCAGAAACTTGAGTTGTTTCGCCCTCCTTTGCTCTAGCTGTGGCGTGAGTAGACATTCGACCTTTGTTTACGGTGTCTGTCGGCTCTGTGCGAGCGGCCGAGTGAGCGGGCGGTGGCGGGGGCGGGGGGGGGGGGGGGGGCAGTGACATCGGCCCAGCGGCGGGCGGTGATTGCTGCATCTACCTTGCCTTTACGTACATTTGATGTAGATACACTTTTATCACCGATAACTTTAGAATTCAAAGTAGTTCTTGTATGGTTTTATTTTGCTCAAGTATAATATTCCTTAGTTCAAGAAGCACAGGATCACTCATTTTTAAGATAATAACTTAAAAAATTGTATGAAAAACGTTATTTTACTATCGCGTAAATAGTAACGATTACTCAATCCCATATGATATGCGGGATTACTCAATCCCACGCGAGATCATGCGGGATCCCGCATCTTTGAAATTATGTAACAAAATCAAATTGAAACTACAGATTTTTGTGTAAAAATCATCTTACTCCTAACAGCAGTTTTATATTTTTAATTCAGTCTTTTTTATTTTTTTATTTTTTATTTAAGGGTCGGTTATCAAACCGCGCTAACGCTGCAGTTAGGTATTTCTTGTACTTGTAGACAAACACGGCCGCAGCTGGCCGCCTGCGTCTGACTAGAGGAGATGTGGGTATACTAGACACTACGGACTTACGAAATAAAAATATACTTGCCTTATAAAATTAAAATTTAGTTCCTACTATAATGGATACAGCTTAACATACTAAGAATCATATTGTGGAATAGCGTGGATAGCTCATAGAGACATTTGCGCCTGGGTCAAACTGCCCATTCACTGCAGTTAGGTATTTTTGGTAGTTGCAAACAAGCTCGGCCGCCGCGAGCCGCGAGCCAGCCGCTCGATCTACTGTGTATTTCGGTTAGATTCAGGCACGGCTGGTCAGCATTTTGATAAAATACTGAATAAAAATACACTTGCTTTATATTACTATTTATATATATATTATCCATTACTCAGGCCGCTTATGTTTATTTAAAAAACTTACATGTTCACTGATAGTTTCTGTTATAACGACGTCATTATATTGCTTCTGCTGCTTGCATTTTCTTCGTTTTCAATTGCAGCCAACACTTTCCTAAAAAAACATATAAAATAAATTTATTTGTAATAATACAACCCAGAATTTACCCAACATCGAAATTCATTCGATTTATCAATGGATCTGACAGTCGTTGTTTTCAATAAAACTTAGTGACAATTTGAACGGAATCGGTAGAGAACTCAAAATGGTCGTCGAAATTATGCATTTTGACATTAAATTCGAGTTCGGTGAACCTCAAACTCCATAAACCTGATTTTGAACCAAATCTTCAAAGTACTTAAGATATTCAAGATGGATGGCGAAATTTTGCATTTTGACATTAGATCCGAGTTCAGTGCACTTCCAAACGCCCGAATCCTGATATTGAACCAAATCGGTAGATAACTAGAGAAATTCAAGATGGATGCCGAAATTTTTAGATGTCAAAATGCAAAATGACTTCAGTCCACCTTCAAACTACCTTTGATAGAAATCAGTAAAAAATTAAAATTTTGACATTATTACCTTATTCTACTTTTCTTCCAGTGGGTGGGTCTATTTTGTATGGCACGGTAATCAAGGCTTCCTTTATTTTTCCCCATTTTGAAGGTACCTGAGGTTTAAAAAAAAAAAAATCTGTAAAACTGTGGCTAAAGTTAAAAGTAATTTATTAGATAATAATAAATATATTATATTTCTACTTACCCGGTTACTGTAACACCTATCTCCTCGATGATTCCTTCAAAAATCAAAGAAACAGCGAACAAAATTGCTGTGAAAAAAAAATGCATGCTCTCGCCGTGACAGCTCTCTCACAACTGAATGAATTCTGTGAAATTCAATAGACATAGCGCGGCGTATAGTTGAAAAATTCAGAAAGTTTAGGCGAATTACAATAAAAATCTAGATACACTGAAGTTCTTTTAATTTAATAGCTTGTTTTAACATAATGTTTACACTGAGATTTACGGAAGGATTTTTGGTAAAAATGTTTACAACAGGTTCGGGAGAGATAATCGCGAAGTCCTTTTTCAACGTTTTAACTAAAGTTGCAGTATGTATAACTTATAGAATTTGTAAGATTACAGTAAAAAAAAATTAATCACTAGTAACTTTACACATTTTTCTAACTATCCGTATATAATTTTCTAGTATTGCTGCTACTAGATGCGGATGCTACTGATAATGCGGAGCGATGTTTTCCAAACCCGACCCTTAATACTTGTATGTTTTTACAATAATTATACATTTTTTTTTACATATTAAACAGATTTGTAATATTAATGTAATAAAAGCTTTTCCTCACCATAAAGAGACAAGGCTCTTGTATTTGGTGAGTGAATTCATACTCAATTATGTTATCATTTGAGTAGGTGAATAATAATATTGCAACTATTAACAATAGATATAGTAAGAGAAACTTGAGATGTGTCGATTAACAGATTTAAATGAAGTGAAATAGTAATGTTACTCTTATAGTTGTTTCAGGTAACTTTTTAATTTAGTTTGGAATTTTCTTTTATTTTCAATATTTTTTACTTTTAATGGGAGTTTGTTGAAATAATTTATACCATGATACAGATAGGAATTTTGGATGTGCTTGGTATTAAATTTTGGGATTTTAATATTGTTTTGATATCTTGCTGAGATATTGAAATGTAATTTTTTTAGCTGTATTTCGTTGAAAGTTTGTAGTATTGAATATTTTTTATATAAATTGTCTATTGTAGTTACTTTGAATATTGAAAAGATATTTTCGGTAGAAAATGTAGATGGTTTTTTCAATATAATCTTAATTATTAATCTTTGAACTATTTTGAGAGGATTTAAAATAACATCATATGTTCCTCCCCATCCTATAATACCGTATTGTAATATAGATTGAACAATTGCATAGTAAACTCTTTTTAGGTTTTCCAGTCTAAGAATATTTCTGAGTCTTATAAATATATATATATATATATATATACATTTCCTAATTCTTTTGACAAGTTCACAAATATGTGTTTTCCATTTAAAATGTTGATCTGTACAGGGTGTAACAGGGCGTACCTGAGGGATTTTAACCAGCGATTCCTGGGCATATTTCGAGTAAAAAATGTAGAAGTCATTTTGTTGTCCGATGATATTTTTTTTCTATTAAAAACAAAAATAATGTTTTTAAATCACACGTCGCCACTGGAATTATCATTGGCATACTCGGGAGGCAACGTCGCAAGATGGTCGCAAGTTCACACGTGCACGCAAGGGAAGCGGTGAGAGCGGCCGGAGAGTAACATTTAATCTAATGCGTAAACAATAATTATGCTTATTTTTCTCGGATATTATTGCTAGCTTTAAGTACAGACTTTATGTACCAAAAATACCTGATGGAATTCCAATTGAAATAATTTGTGGTTAGAAAACATAAATAACTTGTTTTAAAAAAATTAAATGTAGTTCTACGAATTAAACACAAAAACGATAAATAAATAACTCATTTGTTGACAATTGAGAAAAATTAACAATGGTCTTTTTTTCATAGATATTAACAAAAAAATAGTTCGATTACCTGGCTCTGAAGATACATAATTTTAAGCACATTTAAAAACAATCTCCCTTACTTGCTTAAGTAGGTATCTAAGGGAATTCCAGAATTACCAAAACGAAACGCACATCACATTACTTTATCCATAAAACTATGCTTAAATTATTATACATAAAAACACGTCTCATATAAAACGAACTTGTCAAAACAGCTGTTCAACAGCTGCGTGACCTTGACCCACATAATGGAAAATAATATGCGTGTCATTTATAAATTATAATGCTGCCAGATTGCATTGATTATTTTGAATAATAATAAAAATAAATCAATTGCATATTGATAACAATCTTAAAATACTGTGAAGCTTTTTTTAAAAGATTTATTAAACATCACACGGTAGGCAGAGAGGATGAACCGCCAAACAACTCGGTCTTAGCACACTGCTCGCAATTCCACATATTAATTGTGTTGGTATAACGGATTTGTATGGTAGGTATTCTTGGAAGTAGTCACGATTCAAAGGCATTTTCCCCATTTTATTAGGGTTATTATACATTTTATTAAGTATTAGTGAATGAGATTGTGTGTGTAGAGTGGATTTGATATGTGTGAAGATTGACTGATGAAGGACCTTGATTTTGTATCACTGTTACTGCTTGAAATGAGAAAAAAAACATATGCTGCATATAAAGGAAAGGACTCACCGAACAGGATAAAGAACTAACTTGTATGCTGGCAATTTTGTCTGCTTTCTCCCCATCCACTCTAAAACTGTTAAACTCTGTCGTGACGGTAAGGAATAAAAAACATTGAAACGAAAATATGATTTGAAAGGATTCAATAAATAATACTGAACCTGCGGTAGATAAAACTAGAAGTAGGGTTTGGTACCTATTTAACAATGAAACTAATCTAATTGATTTTTAAAAATTAAAGTATTATGAACTAACTTCTAAGATGTCGTTAAATCTATTGTGACGGTAAGGGACAGAGTTTAACGACTGCCCTGCGGTATGTTCCGGAGTTAATTTTAACTTCCGCAACCCGGATCACCCCATCTGCCCCGGGGTAGACATTGACTATTACCCCAATAGGCCATTGAAGAGGCGCGATGTTGTCACTCTTAATCATTACTACGGTGCCTGTCTTTACCGAATTAGCATTTGTATTCCATTTCTGGCGAGCTTGCAAAGTATTTAAATACTCAATTCGCCATCGGTTCCAGAACGTCTGAACAAGACGATCCACGAGATGTTTGCGTTGTACCAAGTTGACTGGCTCGTCTGACAAATCAGCAGCGGGTAAAGATTTTAAGGGAGTGAGCGTTAAAAAATGCGCGGGGGTTAGCGGCAATGGAGCCGAAACATCGTTAACGCTAAGTACAGATAGCGGGCGTGAATTTAGAATTGCTTCAATCTGAGAAAGCACTGTTTGCATCTCTTCATAAGTCAGTAGAGAAGTGCCTACTATTTTATTTAAATAACCTTTCAGGCATTTAATGTTACTTTCCCAGATCCCACCAAAGTGAGGACCTTGCGGTGGATTCATCTTCCATTCGATTCGATTCTCCAACAGATTGTCTGAGAATTCCTTTTTGTAATTGGGTGACTCTATAAGTGCAAATAAAGACCTTAAATGGGATTTGGCTCCCACAAAGTTCGTCCCATTATCGGAGTACATTATACTCACAGGACCTCGACGAGAAAGGAAACGCTTGAAAGCGTCGAGGAAGACTTCGGTGGAAAGATCCGAAGCGAGTTCAATATGAACTGCTCGGGTCACCAAGCAAATAAATAAGCAAATGTATGCCTTTTGACTTCGCACCCCCCGACGTCTATAAGGGATTATTTGAAGCGGGCCAGCGTAGTCAACCCCCGTGTGAAGAAAAGCCTTATCTTCGCGGACGCGGCATGCTGGTAAATCTCCCATTAATGGGAATTGTGGTTTAGGATTGACTTTGAAGCACGTATTGCACTGATGCACACGTTTCCGAACCAAATTGCGCGAAGAAAGTATCCAAAATCTTTGTCTTAGCAGCGACATCAGTAACGTAGGACCCGTATGTAGGTTCTTAATATGATAGTAGTCTATTATTAAATTGACTACATTATCACGAGCGGGTAATAGAATAATAATATAATAATAATAATGATTTATTGTTTTCCTTTCTTTACAAACATCTAAAGATAATGATATCCTCACTGGGATTTCCCGTGCTGAGGATTTCATTTACATATTATAATTTAATTATAAGAAATTAATATGAATTTGTTATAAACATATAGGTACCATGTAGTATTTTGTTAAATAATTAAAAATTAAATAAAATTGTGTGTTTTTTTTTTTAATTCAGTCCAGTAGATTCGGTTTTAGTCTGTATTTGATATCAGTATATTTTATATTTCTGTTCTCCCTATATTTAGTATCCAGCTTTTTATTTGAGATTTAAATGTTATACTGTTGAGGTTTTTAAGTGAGAGTGGTATTTTATTGTAAAGTTTAATACCATAATACAAGAAGCTTTTTTGCCCAAATGTTGTGTTAGTAGTTACTTGTTGGATATGTTTTTGACCATGAGATCTAGTGTTTCTAATGTACGTGTAAGTTGTCATTTCTTGGGTTTTGTACTTATGAATGTAAATGAGTATAGTTTTAGAATACAGTTGTTTAATTGACATGATGTTAAGATTGTTGAAGATTTCATCAGTGCTAGTTCTTACAGGAACTTTCAGTATAATTTTCATTATGGATTTTTGAGTTTTAATTAGTGGATTTAGTATGTTTTTATTTGCACTGCCCCATCCGATAATACCGTATTCTAACAGTGATTGGCAGAGAGCCATGTAAATCTTGATTAAGTCTTTTTTAATGAGGACATTCCTGATAGTTTTGAAAAAATAACATAGTTTTTTAATTTTATTATTTAAATAGGTAATGTGTTCGGTCCATTTTAAGTTTTGGTCAATTTTTAGACCCAGATAAGTTATATGGTCAACGTTTTCTAATGAAGGACAATTACAATGCTCATTTAAGTGATGCTGACTATGAATTTTCAAGTTCAGGTTTTCTTCAGAGTTTTTCTTATTTTTTATTTTGAAAGTGATGAATTTGGTTTTATTAGCATTAAGTGTAAGTGAATGGTAGTCTAGCCAATTTTTAATTATTTTAAGTGTGTCTTCTGCTTTCTTAAATGTTTCTGCCCAATTTTTCCCATTTATTAGGAGAACAGTATCATCCGCAAAACTGATGATTTCTCCGTCACATTCTATGTGGCATAGGTCATTAATATAAATAAGGAACAGAATCGGACCCAGAATACTTCCCCGAGGCACCCCGAATTTGACATCAATACACTCACTGGTTATGTTGTTAAGTTTTACAGTTTGCTTTCTATTTCCCGTGTAACTTTTAAAAAATATTAGTTCATTATCAGTATTTCCTATGTTCTCTAGTTTTTCAAAAAGATGTGAGTGATTTATTGTGTCGAACGCTTTAGAAAGGTCGAGAAATATGCCAATGCATTTTTTATGAGAGTCTAGAGAATTTTTAATATATTCAATTACTAAGGCTATGGCGTTGGATGTTCCTAAATTTTTTCTGAAGCCAAATTGTTTTGGTGATAATAGTTTATTTGATTCTAGGTAGTCGACGAGTTGAGTTTTAACTGTTATTTCTAAGATTTTAGATAATGTGTTTAGAATTGTGATTGGTCTGTAGTTATTGATATCTTTACGATTTCCTGATTTAAAGATTGGTGTAATAGTCCCTATTTTGAGTTGAGACGGAAATCTGCTTTCTGTGATAGATTTGTTTATTAGAAAGAGTATCGGTTCGGTAATTTCATCTTGTAAGAATTTTATTGTTTTCATTGTGATTTCATCACTACCAGATGAGGATGTTGATTTGAATTTAGATAACATTAGTGTTAGTTCTTGTTTAGTGATTGGTTTTAGGGCAAATTTAATCCTTTGTGGATTTGGGTGTTTGTTTATGTTCGGGTTAAAGTGTTGAGGTTTGGTTATTTTGTTTGCTAAATTCGAGCCTATGTTTGCAAAAAAGTTGTTTGTGTAGTTAATTAGTTTATGTACGTTTTTGTTGACCGAGAGTGTACCGTTATCTGTGTTGATTTCTTCCAATGGGTTTGTTTTGTTTTGATCTGTGTAGGTGATTTCTTTAATTATTTGCCAGATAAGTTTTGGATTATTATTGGATTGATCTATTTTAGATCTGTAGTAATTTTGTTTAGCCGATTTAGTAAGATTGGAGCAGATGTTTCTATAGTTTTTGTAAAATAGTTTTAAAGAAAAGTCATAAGGATTGTTTTTTACTTGCTGATGGATCTTGTCTCTTTTTCTTATACATTTAAGTAGGCCAGGTGTGATCCAAGCTTTTTTGATAATTTTATTGTGTGAATACGTGTAAGTTTTTATTGAAGTGTGGTTTTGTATTTTTAATTGCAAGTGTTCAATAAACATTTCCCAAGCAACTTCTATGTCTTCAGCTTTATATATTGACTCCCAGGTTTCAGTTTGTAGTGATTTTTTTATTTTTGTATAGTCTATAACACGTTTATTCCACGTTAAATTTTGAGTCGATGGTCGATTTTTCTTTGCATGAATGTTAAGAATTAAAGTGTAGTGATCAGTGATGGTGGATTGATGTATGATTGTGGAGTATTTTTTATTCGTTTTTGCCATTATGTGGTCAATGCAAGTTTGCGAGGGGATTGATTTATTCATTTTGTGATCCACTCTTGTTGGTTCCCTTATTGCGGCAGACATCCCGTGGGAGAGGAGGAGTAATTGGTACTCCTGTGTTTGTGGATGTTGCCTTCCAGTATCCAGTATATTAATGTTAATATCCCCAATAATGAACAGGTTCCTGATGTTTCGTTCTTGAAGTAGTATGGAGTCTAGTGATCCAAGAAATGGTGATAAATTTGCAGATGAAGGCGATCTGTAGATAGCGAAGATGCATGTATCTTGATCGAGTTTTATTTTCAAACAGTTTGCGTCTTGTAGTTCAATTTCTTCTATTTTGCATTCCATCTTATTTTTACAATATACAATTACTCCGTCGTTTTGATGTTTGTGGTATTGAAGACTTTGTAGTTGTTGATGTTTTTATGCACATATGTTGAGGAATTTATCCAACATTCTGTAAGGATTAATAAGTCAGGTTCTAAATTTAATTCATTTATCAGCACAGTGAAATCCTCGAAGTTTTTGTTAATACTTCGAATGTTTTGATGAATTATGTTCAGGATCGGGAACTTGTCCTGGAGTATACGGTTTAACATGCAGGTATTTGTGGTGATTATTGGTTGAGGTATCAGTTTTTCAAGTGTTTCCGTTGTGAAAGAGGCCATTATAAAGATATAGAGTAGATGGAGTGTATATAGGGTTTTTTTTTTTTTTTTAAATCATCTTAATAGGTATATCGTTGAGATGTCTTATTTCGATAACCTTTGAGTCTTTAGTTTTTCTTATAAGAATTTTTCCATCTTTAACCCAAACATATTTATATTCTTAATTTATATTAAGAATGGGATGACGACTGTCAAATTCTGTTTCAGCATTACTCAATCTGCCTCCTACCCTTAGAATTCCGTCATGAAGAAACGGATTTAATTTTGCAATCGCTCGCCGAACCTTCTTCCCATCTTTGACTGCCTTTATATCTTCGGAGAAATGTTCTTGCTGTATAGAATTTATAACAGCGATTTCTGCAACTAAGATATGGCTTAATTCGAATGCTTGTGGTAATTTCTTAATGAAACGAAAAACATAAATTACTATTCGAATTAATTTCGGCCATGAACTAACACGAGAAGCTAGTGCACACAATAACGGTGGAGCAATTGTTTTGGGGCGGTTATTGTCTTGAACGGACATCCAAATTTTTGTTTTTAATTCGGGTGGATCAGATATCGATTTCGTATCAAAACATTGTAAAGGCCAATCACTTTTAGGTAATTGGGCAAATACGGGACCGTTAAACCATAACGGATGGTCTATTAGCTGAGCGGGAGTAAGACCCCGCGATAAGCAGTCGGCGGGATTGTCTTGACCTCTTATATAATGGAAGCATTCAGCCCCAAGATGGTTTTGTATTTGTGAGACGCGGTTGGCAACGAAGGTCTGCCATTTTGCAGGCGGTGAATTTATCCAAGCTAGAGCAACCGTGCTGTCGCAAAAAGCTAAAGTCGTATGAGCTTTCGAATTTGATGTGTAGGTATTACTGACCGTATGCATTAATCGTGCAAGTACTAGCGCTCCACATAGTTCTAATCGCGCAAGTGAAATCGTCTTAGCCGGAGCGACCTTGGATTTAGCGCATAATAAATTAATTGTGGTTTTATCAGTATTCGGACAGTAAACATGTAAGTAAATAACACCTCCATATGCGCGTTCGCTTGCATCTGAAAACCCGATAAGCGTTAATACACATTGGGGTTCGATTCCTAAAAAACGAGGAATTTTAATAGATTGCAGTAATGGCAATTCCTTTTTAAACTGTCGTCAAAGTGTGACAACTGTTTCAGGAGGAGTATCGTCCCAATCCAGGTTATACTCCCATAGAGATTTAATTATCAGCTTAGCCAATAATACAACTGGTGCGACGAAACCCATCAAATCCCAAAGACGAGCAATCGTCGAGAGAATATTTCGTTTAGTACACGTTCTTTCGTCGGTGTGTACGACAAATACAAAATGATCAGAAGCGGGTATCCAATGAAGCCCTAGTATTTTTAGGTTTTCATCGGGATTAAATTCCACATGTTCCTTCACACGACGAGCTGTAGGAATCGTGGATAAAAACTTTGGAGAATTAGAAGAGAATTTTACAAGGTCGAATCCTCCGGCAGCGAATAACTGAATTAATTCCATCGACAACTCGGTAGCTTCCTCGACTGATGAGCAACTGGTGACGAAATCATCCATGTAGAATGAGCCATTTTCCACCAAGTTTGCCGCGAGTGGGAAACGAGGTTTTTCATGCGTTGCGAGTTGGCGCAGTGAACGCATAGCCAAAAATGGGCTACAAGACATGCCGAAAGTGACGCGATTAAATTCGAACAATTGTAAAGGGTCACTATTGTTAAATCTATACAGCATGCGCTGATAACGACGGCATTCTTCTTGCACTACGATTTGTAGGTACATTTGTTTTATGTCAGCGGTTATAGCTATTGCGAACAATCGGAAATTCAGGATAATGCGAAACAAATCACCTTGTAAATTCTTTCCGGTATGTAGGATATCATTAAGCGAATAACCCGAATCGGATTTCATACTCGCGTCTAGCACCATGCGAATTTTAGTAGTAAGTTTATCTTCACGAACTACAATATGATGCGGTATAACGTAATGAGGTAAGTCAGAATTGTCGACCGGCGAAATGTACCCTTTCTGTAGGTATTCGTGTAATATTTTGTCAAATTCTAACTTTATTGCGGGTTGAGATATCAAGCGGCGTTCGAGAGATCGAAACCTGCGTTCGGCGGCGGGTAACGATTCACCGAGAACAGAGGAACTGTTTCGAAACGGCAACGCGACGATATAACGACCTGCCGTGTCACGAGAGGTAGTGAGTTTAAAAATGTCCTCACACTCTTGTTCATCAGGCGTTAAAAACTTCTCATCTGGAATGTCTTCCAATTCGAAGAAGCGCGATAGGCAAAAATCATTATTTTGCGTGAACGTACAAAATGATTGCGTGGCGTTTATACTTGGGTTTTCAATCATCGTTGGGGCAGTACCCAAGATGAGATATCCCAAAGTGGTTTCAATAGCAAATGGCTGGCCGAGAGAACCTGATATTTTGTTTGCCTTTAGAATGCGAGTAAATATGTCACATCCCAAGATAATATCAATCTCACCGGGCGTACAGAATGTTGTGTCTGCTAAGGGCAAATTGTCAAGATACGACAAAGAGGAACGGTTAATGTTAACAGTAGGCAACTCACTGGTTATAGTTTCTACTATATATGGTTTAATCGTATACGACTGAGTGATGTCATAGCGGGAATGTAATTTTAAGCAAGTTACGCCATTTGTCACATTTCTTACGTCACCTATTCCCGTGAGACTTGGAGATGACCGCACCGTAAGATTCAAGCGTGAACAGCATTTGCGCGTAATTATGTCCCTTTGGGAGCCGCTATCTATTAGAACCCGTATCGTCTGAACCTGGCCCTTAGCGTCTCTGGTAGTGCAAACAGCCGTTCCTAAGAGTGCAGTAGTATTTGCACTAAGGCCTGAATTTGTTACACATAGCGAAACCGGATTCAAAGAATTTAAGTTATCATTATCGGCATCTGCTTGTAACGCGGGAGATGGTATTGGGTCTGTTTGTGACTTCCGCCCATCAGTTTGTTTGAAATGCAATAAACTATGATGGTTGAGCGCGCATGTTTTGCATGTACTTTTTGATTTACAAGCTTTCGTGATGTGCCTAGTACTGAGGCAGTTCACACAAACACGAATATTCGATGACTTAATAAAGTTAAATCGATCGCGTAGTTCTAGACTTGTGAATTTAGAACATTGGTATAAAGGGTGCGATCCCTTTTGACAACAAAAGCAAATTTCGATGGAGTGATTATCGATTTTTTCGACATTAATAAATGCCTTTGCGGAATTAGTTTTTTGCGGTTTAGCGGTATAATTAATATTTGAGCCAAGACGGCTCGAGGTCGGTTGCGTGATTTGCGCGCGGTTGAGAATTCGTTGCTGTTGTCTTACAAAGTCGATTAGTTCCGCGCTGGAAGGTAAATTTTCATTATTTTTAATAGAAGATTCGAAAGCCTTTACAGTCTCTATGTCAAGCCGTTTAAGACCCAGTTGTAGCAATATGAATTCTGCGAGGTCTTTTATTTTTAATTGATTCAGCGCGGCGATGTTAGCGGAGTATGCATCTGCGAAATTCTCTAAAGAAGCGGGCGTGGCCGAGTTAACTGGAGGCAATTTCAGCAATCGGTCAAAGTATGATTCAGCAAGAACGCGTTGATCATTATACTTAGTACACAATGCGTCCCAAATAACTTAATAATTTGTACCAGTAGGCGTAATAGTTTTGCAAATATTTAATGCTTTTCCGGTTAATTTAGACATCAGATACTGCATCTTTTCAGCATTATCCAGAGAATCGTTCAAATGCATAACCGAATTATATGTTTCATAGAAAAGAGGCCAATTATCTAATTTTCCGTCAAAGCACGCTATTTCCAAAGGCGGTAACTTAATTTGACGGCGAGGTTTCGCGACTGGATTGGACAGCATATTTGCTTCGGTATATTTAATAACCCCGAAGAGTTCTTCAAATGCATTTAATTGAGAGTATTCAGCAATTGCTTCCGGATTCAATTCCAGTTAGCAATCCACCTTTTCATCTAAAATTGTTATAAATTCAGAACGAATTTTTTCAACAGTAGTTGCGCCTGACAAAAAAGATTGGCGATTGCTAATGCTTTCCGAAGCTTTCCTTATCTTGTCATACACCGACTGTAAGCTTGCAAAGCTAGCTGATAGTTTAGCATTTAAACGTTTGAGACGTCTTTCGTCCCGAGACGACCCGGATGACTCGCTTGTAGCCATTTTATTTATTCCGGTTATATTTTACAAAATATAAGACGATAAACAACTAAAAATGCGGTTAAAATAATGTGTCTGTATTATTTATGCGGAATTAATTAATTAATATTTAATTTATATTCAATTAATTCACAGTGATCACCGCACGGGGTTAAATTGACTGGTGAGCTGTGAGAGGTTAACGAATGCGCCGTGCACTACGTGGGTAAACAAAGTTATTTTATTTTGCGTTTATTATCATTAACAAATTATAAATATTACAATCGTATTATTCTATTTGTAATGATATATCCAATAATATAAACAATACGAATATTAAGAAATAATCGTATTATTTATAAGGTAAGTAATGCGATTTGATTAGCAAGATACAATTACATGAGTTATCAGAAATAAATATCAAAGCAGTGTCTTGCACTTATTTATTCTAACAGCGGGTAAATATGTTATTTCCAACCATAATACGATAGGTATAAAGAAACAAAATTACTCATGTAGGTATATCAAACTGCGGGAATGCGGGTAATTATTTATATGCGGTATTGTAAACGTAATCACACTCACAAGATGAATGAGATTGTGTGTGTAGAGTGGATTTGATATGTGTGAAGATTGACTGATGAAGGACCTTGATTTTGTATCACTGTTACTGCTTGAAATGAGAAAAAAAACATATGCTGCATATAAAGGAAAGGACTCACCGAACAGGATAAAGAACTAACTTGTATGCTGGCAATTTTGTCTGCTTTCTCCCCATCCAATAGGCACAGAAACAGCAATAGTCGAGCGTTTCGTTTACACGGCGGAATTATGTCAATGTCGATTCACAGGTAGCGGGAGCACAGTGGCTATAGTATATGTTGCGGCGCGGGCGGTTAATTGCAAACTGGAGCACGTGGTGATAATATTTTTAGGTGCGGATTTTGGAACAAGGTAGGACAGGATTTGCAACAATATTAATACCAATCCCAAGCAGTAACAGTATGTATGCGTGCTATGTAGGTGTGTGTATGTGTAGGTATGTGTATTGGCGTAACCAATTAGTACCCAACTACTCAATGTAGGTACTAATATTTTTCAGTTATGTGGGTACTCAGAATAAGGATTACAATTGATATTTACAATTTACCGACCTATTTACGTATTATGAAGAACAGGGTAACACAATTCTTTGAAAGTTTTCATCTTATTATGTGGCCTAACCAGTGTTTTGAAATAAACTATTGGTTTTACCAACCCATTAATAAGTAGGTATTAAGAACGACAGGGTAACAAATGTCTTAGAAAATAAGTTGATTTATGTGGTCTAACCAATGTTTTTTAATGTAAAAGCATACATCTGAATTATAAGGAACTATCCAGAATAAGGATTGCAATAAAAATCTGTTTTACTATCACTTTACATACGGTAATGGTGCATATTTTTTAAAAAGAAAAAAAAACAAGAAAATAAGTTGACTGTATTCAGCCTTACCGATAAAATGAAGATTTACAAACTAACCAGAAACAGTCCGATTAATAATTATGCATAAATATTTGATTACAGCTAATGAAGGATTGGAATGTTTTATAATTTTGACACAAAATGTGAGTTCTCATAGAAGTTTCAAATAAATGAATAGCGGTTGTTCGGTCATAAGCTTTGAAAACATTTTAGTACTGTTTAGGTGTAATGTTGACTGAACTTATAATATTTAAAAATACTGTTTGCGAAAGTTATATTAAATAATACCTCTAAAAATATATTTTAAAACCCATCTGGCAATATTTTGTTCGCGTTTTGACAGACACGAACATAATATTATGAATGACATGTAAGAATAAAAATGCGGACATGTTGGTTATAATATTTTTTATTATTATTATAACAGTTGCTCAAAATGGCCGCCATCGGCTTCAATGCATGCATGCAATCTTAACACATTATGGATGCTTAAATTAGCAGGATTTGCCTTTAGTTGGTCTGCTGCCTCCATGATTCGTTGGATCAATTGCTCTCTCGTCGCTATCGGCTTCGAATATACCTTTTCCTTCAGAGTTCCCCACAGGTAGTAATCCAGCGGTGTTAGGTCGGGTGATCTTGGTGGCCATGCAATATTAGGACCACCTCGTCCTATCCATCGTCCAGGAAACTCGACATCCAGGTAATTCCGCACGGCAACGGCATAATATTTTATTCAATAATACTTGGAAATATTTTTTATAATTTTTACGTGTAATTGAATTAATTATTGTTTGAAGTCAGATTAAAACGATTAAAAAAACCAATCTGGCAACGTCTTATTCGAGTTTCGCTGTTGTTTACTTAAGTGGCCTCCTCACCATGCGATTTCTAGTCACTTCTTGCTGTGCTGCAGGCTGTACAGCAGATTGACGGTTGCCACTACACCATTCAATTTGCAGAAAGGTCTTAGTTTTTGCGCTGTGCAGACGTGTTCGGAGCGCCCGCGCTGTGCGCAAACGTGTCATGGCTCCGTCACATCGATCAATACTTTCGAAATTTCAACGTATTGGACTAGCGTTGGCTTTATTGACAACAGAAAATAATTATCCGATTCGTAAAAGAAATTATTGAGCAAAAAATGATATATTTTTTTATTAAAAACAAAAATATTTGTGTTTTTCGATCACATGACGCTACTGATCCCATCACGATGGGATGGGTTTGAGTAAACTAGCGCTGTCTCGTTTGCTTAAAGTACCGCTAGAACGAGACGCAACGCTTATCAAATGACCGCTAGGCCATAAACGCGTTCTCTATTGAATTATCAGTTGCGGCGTGTGATGGAATAATATTTTAAATGTTTTAATGAAAACACAAAATGATTTTAAATTTTTTTACTCCAAATAATCTCGGGAAAAAGTACTTAAGTACTATAAAGTACTTTAACTTTAGTAATCTGAAAGAATGTTGCCTATTGCATGCTGATGATGCGGTGCTGATATCTAACAGTATGGAAGATCTACAGTCTACAGTCTCTCGTGTCCAGGATGAACGAAGTATGCATGAAGAATGAGTTAATAATTTTATTTTATTTGGAATATCAACAGTTTATAAAAATAATGTTTGATGAAATACATATGTATAAAATTTTTACCAATAACAGGTTTTCACTGATGTATATTAAATTATTAAGTGAGTAGGTATAAAGAAAAATAGTTAAATTAGGTTATGTGGATGGGATGGTGAAAGGGGTGGATTAATTCTGTGTAAATAGTAGTATGTATTTTTAAATGTTATTTATTCATTTTAGATTTGAAAATGTTAGGTACTGTGTTAAATAAGTCGAATTCGCTGTATGTCATGTTAAAGATGAGTGAAGCGCGGTGAATGATTGTATTTTGTTAAGAGTTAGTGTTGCATTGAGGAATGTATAATGCGTGGTTTTGTCTGGTTTGTCTGATAGGCACACTTAGTTAAATTCTTTCTAGTAATTCACTCTTAGTTAATTAAATAGCTACCTCTATGGTAGATATAATAGAGGTAGCTATTTTTCGTAGAAATAGTACGTCTGCCAAATTTCTTCCACTTTCAAAAGAGGATATCGTGAATGTAAGTAAGTCTAAAGTCATGGTATATGAAAGAGAGAGTACGAAAACAATGTGCAACATAGTTGTAAATGATGAATACTTGAAGCAGGTGGATGAGTTCTGTTATTTGGGAAGTAAGTTTACGAGAGATGAAATGGCTGATAGAGATATTGAAAGAAGGATGAATGCTGTTAACTCTATTAATGGAGGACTGAACGCCGTTGGCACCAACAAAAAACTGTCCATAATGGAGTGCTGGTACCTACCCTGATGTATGTCAATGAGGCATGGAACTGGCAGAGGAAGGATGAAAGTAGACTGAATGCTGTAGAAATGAGGGTAAATATTCGGAACAAACGTCAACGGTTAATACGCACTTTTTTTATAAAAACTTTTAGATTCTTCTTAATTACCATAAAAGACAACTATTTGCATTGGGGGAGGTTGAAAATGTTTCATTTTTAATTTTAGTTACGTAAATTGAAAATTTGCTTTCGTATTTAGATACAACGCTTCACCATATGCAATTTGTTATGATTATTGTCATTTTATTATGTTGGTATTACTGATACTATATGGAAGGCTACATCATACCGTAACTGACTTCATGGCAATATATTCAAAGGCGCGTAACCGAAAAAACCTATACGCTAGGTTTGTGTAACATGGTTTGTGATTCAAAAGAAAGTGCCCCTTTATAACGCCTACTCACGTCAAGGCAAGAAAAACATCCCAGTTTTCAAGTAGTTTAGCGGCTACGCTAGGTTTGTGTAACATGGAATGTAAAATATCAGTAATACCAACATATTAAAGTAACAATAATATTGCAAACAGAGTGATTTGACAGTGTTAAAGCAAATTTTCAATTTACGTAACGAAAATTAAAAATGTAACATTTTCAACCTCCCCCTATGCAAATAGTTGTCTTTTGTGGTAATTAAGAAGAATATAAAAGTTTTATCAAAAAAAAGTGCGTATTAACTGTTGACGTTTGTTCCGAAGAATTACCGAAATGAGACCCCTGGGGCGAATTTGTGGTAAAACCATGTACGATCGTGTGAGAAACGTGGAGATACGCAAAGAATGCAAGGCTGATGTAAGTGTGATGTGTAAGGTTAAGAAAGGGACGCTCCGATGGTTTAGGCATGTAGAGCGAATGAACCAGGAAAGTAGTATAAGTAGAATATATGACGCAAATGTGAATGGTAGAAGAAGTCGAGGACGCCCGAGAAAGACATGGCACGATCAAGTGAATCAAATACTTGAGTCGGGCCATGTCAAGACCTAGAATAATAGAAGAGCATGTATGAAACGTTGTATGAATGTAAACGAGGCAAGGAATGTGTGCCAAGACCGAGTTGTTTGGCGGTCCGTCTTCGGAAACGGCGGCGTGATGGTTAGTTAGTTAGTTAAGCTGTTAATCGCTGGTTAAAATCTCTCGGGTACGTGCTTTTACACCCTGTATAATTTTCGAAAGATAAAATTTTGATACGCAAAATAAAAAAGTTTTAAAAATGTCCCACTTTACGTCCTGGTATTTTTCTAACAAAAATTACCGATAAAGAAAAAAAAATAAAAACACACGCATATTTTATAAACATTATCAACCACTCACATCTTTGTCGTTTCTTGTAAAAATAAAATTAATTAAAAAATTCCCACAATTTCACAAATTTTTTTCGGATTTTGGTTGGAAACTTTAGTTTCATAAATGTGTAAGTACGTTTTCTGTTATTTTGGGGTTAACTTTTAGATTCGAATATAAAACGTGTTGTTTTATCTTTCTAACACAGCACCGTTTAGATCATATTTATAATTATGATAGTAAGGGAGACACAGCGATGAGACCTATATGAGTTGTTTCAAAAGCCGAACAAATTAGCCGGATTTTATATTAAAAAAATAAAACCCATACCTTCATATTTTATTATAAACGTTATTATCAACAACTCCACGGCTTTATTACCAATATCTCACCGCAAATAATTTTTGTCGGAAATATCCCACAAGCATCGAAGGTCCTTGTACAAGTCTTGTATGAATCAAAAATTCCTACCCAAACTTCTTTTTCCTCTTCAGGCGCGATGAGTAAAATAATAATATTTACTTCGTACAAGGCGCTGTCAAGGACCGCGCGAAACGCTCTCCGACCACTCCGACGAGAAATGAAGAAATGACGTGTCCTAACAAGTCAAGTTGAGGGCGGACCTTCAGCGGCTGCAACAACAGCGAATTCGCAGCAGGTAAATAATAATACGGCTGGTGAATAATAACAATACCGAAGGCGTTCCGCCCACTAACGGCCCAATTTTAAGGAGTGGGGGGGCCCGGCAGAAGGGAAATAATAATACGGTTGGTGAATAATAACAATACGGCTGGCGGTTTTGACTACAGACCATGCGATTTTTAGTCAGTTCTGCGGCAGAACGTGCTGCGGCAGCATCGTGTGGAGTGTGGAGACCCCTTTTATTACCGCGCTTTCAAAATCACAACGAAAATATAAGGCACTATTCGTCTCTTTTTTAACTATGATTATTTAGTATGTAGGAAAGAGCGAAGACGATTTTCGACACACATTTTCTAATAACAGCTGTTGACACGGGACCTTGAGACAGAATATGTGTGAAAGAGATAGCAGTAGCGCGGCGTTGCCGGTTATTTCACCACAATACTGTGGACAGTGACGGAGTGTGGAATTTTTATTTTTTTAATTAAATTATTAAAACACTTTGTTTTTACCACAATAATCTTTATTTAAAAAGTCGACATGTTTCGAGAACGATGTTCTCTTCATCAGGACATTATATGTACTAAAACTAAATTATCAAGCATAGAAAGACAGGCGTGGGTGGAAATGGAATTAGTTGGAGGGGGGGGAAGAGGGGCGGAAAGAGGAGGAGCTTAGAAGATAGACAGGGGAGAGGGGGTTGTTTAGAAGATCATAGACAAAATTACAATGGAAATATGTTTAAAATAGGGTTTAATTGTGTTAAGTTCAACTTTGAAATTATTTGGAGATCTCCAAATGGAGATCAATGGAAAACAATGGAGAAAAATATTGTTTGTAAATCATCAAACCTCCAATTTAATCGGGAAAAAAATCCCTAATACAATACAGCCAGCTTTTTATACCAATAATAAATTGAAAAATTATATTTTAAATAACAAGGACAAAGACCAAAAAATGAAAAAATCCGGAGTTTACCAATTGAATTGTAATGATTGCAATCATTTTTACGTAGGTAAAACTTGCAGAAATTTTGAAACGAGGATTAAGGAACACTTGAGATGTCTAAATAGCAATAATTATTCGGAATTTGCTAACCATCTAATTAAATTTAACCATTCATTTGATATAAATACTGGTTTTAAAATTTTACACACTAACGTTAGTGGTTTTCAATTAGATCTTTTAGAAATATTAGAAATTAGGAAAAATGTCAATAGAAATTTAAATATTATTAATAACCAAATTAATTTTGTGAATAACCCTATTTTAAACATATTTCCATTGTAATTTTGTCTATGATCTTCTAAACAACCCCCTCTCCCCTGTCTATCTTCTAAGCTCCTCCTCTTTCCGCCCCTCTTCCCCCCCCCCCTCCAACTAATTCCATTTCCACCCACGCCTGTCTTTCTATGCTTGATAATTTAGTTTTAGTACATATAATGTCCTGATGAAGAGAACATCGTTCTCGAAACATGTCGACTTTTTAAATAAAGATTATTGTGGTAAAAACAAAGTGTTTTAATAATTTAATTAATAAAATGGTGCCACAAAGTGAATTTGCAAAATTTGAAGATTTTATTTTTTTTTTCGTTTTAATAGAAAAAAAAGTTACCAGACAGCAAAGTGCGCATAAGACTTTTTACTCCAAATGTGCTAAGGAATAGCTGGTTAAAATCCCTCGGGTACGTCCTGTTACACCCTACACCAAGATATTTAATTTTGGAAGTTGAATTAAGTGTAGAACATTCTGGAGTGCAATTAGTTCCACTACATTTACTCTGATGTATTAGAATTTTTATTTCTGGTTTAGATTTAAATTTATTGATAGAGAATAGGATAAAGTTTGTTTTTTCGGTATTTAAAGAGAGGATATTTTTATCGAACCAGTTTTTCAGTGTAATGATGTCATTATTCGCTAGGTTGTTCACAGTATTCCAATCAGCACCTTCAATTATTATGACAGTGTCGTCAGCATAAGATATTATTTTTATGTCTTATTCATGTAATGACTAATAATCAAATCACAACTCTCTCTTAGATGCTATTACTATGATATCAACCTATAATAATAATAATATATCTTTATTAAACAAAATTTGCAAGATTTATAACAAAAAAAAAACTACATATTCAGTGTTAATATTTACAATGGTTTATGTAAGTACAAAAGATTAACAACAGAAGATAATATAAATATGAACAGTAGGTACCTACTTGAAGAATAGAAAATAGTTATAAATTAAGGTTTTTCGTATTCCACCTCACTGGGTTAGTCTGTGTTGAGGCAGTAATTTTTAAGTCAATTTATATTTCTTATTAACATACCTACACTTATATTAAAATATAATCATACAATAGATTGGTTGCATTAACAATAAATTTTGAATAATAACAATCAGTACATTGGTTTAATTACGAATTTTTAATTAAGTTATTTTTGAAATTTTTTGTGAATCACCTTTTTTTTATGGAAGAATGTCTTGTTGCAAGGTAGGTATCTGAAACATCGTTGACCAAAAGTAGTATGCGTTATGGGAATTTGAAGTAAGTCTCCGTTATTGTTTCGTGTATAGCGTGTATTTAATCTTTTTTCATAGTATTTATGTATATTTGTGTACAGATGATTGAGGATTGTTTTTGCTATGGTGTAAAAACCACTTTAATTCATAATGTTTCACGCAACATTACGACATTATATTGCTATTTACGGCACAATCTGCTTTCAAAATAAAGCAGAACAAAGCTAAATCAAAAACATTAAAATTTACATACTTACGTTACCGGATGGTGTATATGAAAACACTCGTCACCTACAGAAAGACGTGTGCAGCGCAGTGCCATTTATGAACAACTGACAGGACCAGTGTTCCCGAACTCAAAATTTCAAAATCGGGAGAATTTTCGCCTAAAAATCGGGAGAAATCTGGAGAAAACGGGAGAATTTTGAAGAAATCGGGAGATTACTCGAATTATTATAATAAAATTCTTCCCTTGTCAATATTCCGAATCCCTTTTATTATTCCGAAGCAGAACCTTAACAACAAATCAAAAAAACCCATAAGCAGCGGCATTAATACGATTATTGTAGACGTTGGTCGTGGAATAACGCAATTTTCCCTAACGTTCAACGGGGACTTACTTTACGTTTGGAAACTCAGCACGGATCTTTGTGAAACTTCGACCTTGAGGGCCGTTCAAGTATTAGGTACGTAACGCAATTTATGGGGGGGGGGGGCTTGTTTAACATTACTGTGCGTTATCGGTGTGGGAGGAGGATTCGAAAATAGCGTTACGTATCATGTTTTTTAATTTAAATAAAAACTATGGAATGCCCAAGTTGGCAAGCCTTTTTGTTTATGTTTAACAGGGAATCCGTAAATGAAGATTTTCAGTCAGGGCATGAAAAAAGTTTCTCTTCACTGAGATTCAGCGAGTGCTTTCTCAGACGTCCCTTTTGAGAACATGAACAGTTGCAGTCGGGACACGAAAAAGGTTTTTGTCCACCATGGGTTAATATGCGATATTTTAGATATTCCTTGCGATAACATGAATAGTGTCAATCGGGACATGAAAAAGATTTTTCTCCACTATGGGAAAACTTGCGATATTTTAGATTTATCTTCGTAGTTCATGCATAGTTTCACTCAGAACATGAAAATGGCTTTTCTCCACTATGAATCGCGCTGTGGATTTTAATAACTGCAAAAAAACTTCCTTTCGTAAGATAACTGCATTCGGGACAAGAAAATGGTTTTTGTCCGCTGTGGATAAGCATTTTTGGTGCCTCTTTGTAAAACATTAATATAATAATACATAAATAGTCGCAGTAGAAACATGTAATAGGTTTTATGTCTCTGTGAGTCGGCAAATGAATTCTAACAAGTTATTTTGTAAAACACGAATAATTGCAGTCGGGACATGAAAAAGGTTTTTGTACACTATGGGTAAACATGTGAATTTTTAAATACCGTTTTGTAGCGCATGAATAGTCGCAGTCGGGACATGAAAAGCTTTTTTTCCATTATGGGAAAACATGTGATTTTTAGATTTCTCTAAGTAGTACAAGAATAGTTGCAGCCGGAACATGAAAAAGGTTTTTCTCTACATGAGTCGGCAAGTGACTTCTTAAATATCCCTTTTGAGAACACTTATAGTTGCAATCAGGACATGAAAAAGGTTTTTCTCTTCCGTGAATTATTCTCTGGATTTTTAAATCTTCATTTTGAGAACTTGTATAACTACATTTAGGACAAGAAAATGGTTTTTGTCCACTGTGGGTAAATATGTAATTTGTTGGTGCCTCTTTGTCGAACATGAATAATCGCAGTTGAAACATGTAAACGGTTTTATGTCACTGTGAGTCAGCAAATGATTTTTAAGAAGTTCCTTTGTACAACATGAATAATTGCAGTCGGAACATGAAAAATCGGGAGATTTTGATGCCATTCCGGTAGATCGGGAGATGAAGTGAAAAATCGGGAGATCTCCCGAAAAATCTTTAGCTTCGGTAACACTGGACAGGACAGCCCGCCAACGGCGCAACCAGCCGCTAGTCAGGGATTGGTATATTTATGGTCACCGGTGCGGCGAGCTGTGCTGAACGGCAATGTCGCGCTCGTGCTACTCTCGATTTACGCGAAAGTTTTAGCGCCAAATTTTTAATTTGCGCCAGATCCCACGGTAATGCATGATCCGTTTTGCGGGGTTGCAATTTCCTAGTGGGGAGGCAGAGGAGATGGGGAAGAGAAAGGTGGAGAAGTACGCGGCTATTCAGATAAAGTCACCAAACACGGCTAAAGCCATTTCAAGCAACGTTTCAATTCTGAATGGTGGTGGTATTGAGAGTATCTTCCTCTCTGGAACGTGCCGCAAATAAACCACATTATTTTAACCACTCAGCAACGTAAGCAGATATACACGTTAATATGACAATAACAGTCAAGTACAATCATCACATCAACGCGTATGTTTCCACAGAAATCGTTATATCACCGTTATTGTTCTAGTGACATCCCTAAAACAAAAAGTAAAAGGTCGATTAAAAGCCGCGAACCTACCTACTACGCGCGTTCCAGAAAAGGTTCGAATCATTGTACGCTTACAATGCACATTGGAGGTTGCTCAACCACTTTCCCACGGTGTTCCAAGGAAACAGATGGTTTCCTCCTTCACCGTACACCTCAGGACTCTAATTTTTTTTATAAAGAAGCTACTTTTTATTTAAAATGATTACGCTTACAATGCACAGTTCCGGCTCTTTCTAGAAACCAGGCGAGTGTTGATTTACTGCCAATGCTCCACTCGTCGGGCTATATAAGAGCGCCCAGCAACAGCCGACTGATTAGTAATTCAGCATTACCGCAGCTCGCCTCCTCTATCCGCGACCGACCTTGACCGAGTGTGAAACTTCGTAGTAATACTATTCAATATCGTGTTTGTGTGTTTTCAATTATTGTGGGAACTCATTAAAGGTTTTCATCACGCAACCTCGTTTTTCTTCACTCGACTACAAGCCTATACTGAGTACCTACAATGTCATTTTTATCACTGTAGCGACTGGCAATACCGACAGTCACTACATTCACTAATTGCAAGAATTCCTCGAATTTATTTTGCGGTTGGATTGTTTATGACTAATTTTCAGTGAGAATGATTGAAGGAGGTCCGTGGCGATGCTTCGACAATTCTAAGAAAAATTCATGGATTATCATGTGTTCCGATGGATCATCAAACCTTCCATGTGTTCTAAGTATTCCAAAATGGGAGAAAAACCATTTTCTTTTTCTGGGTGTACTATCAATTGAAGCTTAAGACTCGCGTGCAGATTCACTCTTAAAACCACTTCCATGTTCCGAATGATATGTAAAAATTCCAGTACCGGATTAATCTGCTGACGCATTTTGAAGAAAACCGTTTTAATATTTCGAATGGAGTTAAAATTTTTGTTTCAAACACTTCTTCAAAATTCGTAATTCGTAAGAAAACCATTGCGAGTAATACTTATCAAAGCAGATTCACTCTTAATTTAAAACCAGTTTTTTGTTCAGAATGTAAAATTAAAAATCTGGATTCATCTCTTGACACTTTCGAATGAAAACATTATCTTTTATGAAATTCTAGTTGCAGACTATGTATTCTGTATGTGCTGCCAGAATCGAAGAGAAACCATTTTCATGTTCTGAGTGTAGTTTTAATTCGTCGCGTTCAATTTAATTTATACCATTGTTGTGTTTAGAATGTGAAATTCTAGTTGTGGATTCATCTGCTGACGCATTTCGAGGGAAAACATTGGCTTAGGCAAAGTTATGTATGTGCTATATACAATTCTAGTTGCAGGCTATGTTTACGCTGCCAGAATCAAAGAAAAAAACATTTTCATTTTCGAGTTTTAACTCGCCACATACAGATTGAGGTGGTGGAAATCATTTTCACTTATTTTTTTATTTTACGATCTCGTTTTATGCCGATTTTCATAACCACATAATTGAGAGAAAGAGTATTCTTTCAATCAAAATATCATGTTCATGAATTCTACCACAATTTTATAACTGCTATCTCGGAAATCGAGATTGGTAACCATTTATTAGGATGAATATGCAACTTGTTATTTAATTTATTGTTATATTTTGAAACCTAAACTGGTAATTAAATCTGTATGCGGCGAATTAAAACTACACTCAGAACATGAAAATAGTTTTTCTTTGATTCTGGCAACACATACATAGTCTTCAACTAGAATTTCATAACTGCACTGTGAATAAGATAATGTTTTCCTTCGAAATGTGTCAGCAGATAAATCCACAGCGGATATTTAACATTGGGAACACAAAAGTGGTTTAAATTAAATCTTTATACGGAGAATTAAAACTACACTCAGAACATTAAAATGGTTTCTCTTTGATTCTGGAAGCATGTGCATAGACTGCAACTAGAATTTTATTACTGCACTTTGAATAAGACAATAATCTGCTTCGAAATATGTCAGAAGACGAATCAAACTGAAATTTAACACTTTGAACACAAAACTGGTTTGAATTAAATCTGTATGCTTTGAATTAAAACTACACAAAAATGGTTTCTCTTTGATTCTGGGAGCACATACATAGTCTGCAACTAGAATTTTATTTGTGCACTTCGAATAAGAGAATATTTTCCTTCCAAATATGTCAGCAGACGAAATTTTACATTCTGAACACAAAAGTGGTTGAAATTAAATCTGTATGCGGCAAATCAAAACTTCACTCAGAACAAAAATTGGTTTCTCTTTGATTCTGGCAGCACACACATAATCTGCAACAAGAATTTTATAAATGCACTTCGAAAAAGAGAATATTTTTAATACTGTAAAGTGGTGGGGTCTCCTCCAATGCACTTGGAATAAGGGAATATTTTCCTTCGAAATATGTCAGCAGACGAATCCAATCCAGACAATCTAGAACTGGAATTTTACATTCTGAACACAAAACTGGTTTAAATTAAATCTGTAAGCGGCGAAATAAAACTACATTCAGAAATGAGGGCAAACACTTTTGCCAAAAAGAATTTCTTTTTGCAAGCTTTCACTGAACTTACAACATCGCTTTTTCGCGGTCGGCGGCAAGGTCAACAAATTATTTGATGTTATTGATAAATATGGGTTATCAATATTACGTGTCACGGCGTGCACTAATTCGTATAAACAAAACAAATCAATCACTACTTCACTGGCTCTCTGTGACTCTTGCTTGTAACTTAAATAAACCAATACCTAGATCGATATCTTCGGGCCGTTTCTAGGGACAAATTTTGTCTTGAACTCAAATCAAATGGCTAAAAGTTAGAGGAAATTTATTTGACTACCATAGACAATATCAAAAAGATATAAGAATACGGGATATGCGGGACGCTTTAGACGATTTGCGGGACTATTTTTGTAAATATTGCAATACGGGACTACAGCTGTCAATGCGGGATGGTCCCGCAAAATTCGGGACTGTTACCCGCCTTATTCTAAAGAAGTTTTCACTTCAAAAAATTGTACAAGAATAACATAAAAACTACACCAAAACTTGCTTACATACCGAAGCTCATCTCATATCTAAAGGAAACCATACACAATGTTACGAAATTCTTTATGTAACATGTTGTTTTGTTATTCCAGGTAGCATTAATATGGAGACAGTTCCAATCAAGTTAGAACCAGGACCCAGAGAAGAAGATGGAGAAGTAATTCCTTATACAGAAATAGACGTTGACCTGCCGGATGTTAAAAAGGAATGCCTAGAGTACTCTAAAAGTATTTCCCAGACTACAGGTAAAATCGATTTTTATTCGTTTGAATTTATTTTAATTTTCTATTTTTATTGTAGAACCTACATACTTGTCGAGCTTTATCCGCCATCTTTTTCAGACGAAATGGACACGAAGGCGCAACCTGGAGAAAACCTTTTTTCGTGTTCTAATTGCGACAAAACATTTTCTCGAATGGGAACTTTAAAACTTGAAATGCTTTCCCATACCCGAAAAAAAACATTTTTATGTTCCGAATGTAACTTTTCAAATTCTAAAAAGGGATCTTTAGGAAGTCACATATTTAAAAATACTAGAGAAAAACCCTTTTCATGTTTCTCGAAAGTAATCAGCTTCTCTCTCCATCCCAATTTGGATTTAGGAAAAAAAAATCTACGCAAGATAACCTTGCCATCATCAGCACTGATATTAATTTATCCATTTCTAACCATGAAGTATGTCTTGCAGTCTTTATAGACATAGAAGGTGCCTTTGACAATGTTTCCATCCCAATCCTTAAAAAAAAACTTTTAGGCCTTGGCCTTCCCCCCATGTTTGTCCAATCTATTATTAATCTATTTCTTGATAGAAAAATTTTCATTGAGCTACCAGATGTTACTCCTCAGAGTAGATCAATTTGGAAAGGTTTACCCCAAGGCGATGTATTATCCCCTATACTGTATAATATATACACGTACGATATGCATGTCTCTATTCCCCCTCAAGTAAAAGTTATTGAGTTCGCAGATGATTTAGCTTTCTTCTTATCATCCAAAATCATCCCACTTGCCGTCAAATATCTTAATGAAGCCATGGATGCCCTCTGCACATGGCTCACTTTAAATGGTCTGGAACTTTCAGTCCAAAAGAGTCAGTCGTCGCTTTAGTTCGTTTTACTCCAACAGACCATTTTTAGCGAAATTGAGTTAAGTATGCAGTAGTTCTCAGAAAGTCTTTATGTTTACAATGCAAGTGAAAAAAAAAATTTAAAAAAATTATGTAAGGGGTTTTCAAAACGCAGTTTGTCTTACATCCTCTAAAATGAAACAACATTTCGAGCGTATTCCTCCAACATCCACACGTTGGCCAAAAAGACCCCCCGTTTTCAAACCGGCCGTTTAATTAAATTTCATACAAATTTCTCCAACATCCAAGCTGTATCTTAGCCTACGTGTGAAATTTGAACTCTCGGTTCCGGGCGTATCTCTCTTACAGACCAAAGAGCCAATAGCGTCGCAGCTGAGAACCACGTGACCGCTCTCATTTCAAATATTTGGTCATTAGCCCCACGGCAGTAAACATCTTTACTTGTGATTTTGCTATTTACAAAGTTATTTTAGTGGTTTTCTGGGAGATTTCTCCACACAAAGTGCCTTATGATGTACACTGTAGAAAAGGATAAAAATTTCCAAGAAAAATATAGCAGGTAATTAATTTTTCATTATTTTCTCAGCAAATTGTTTCAACTGGCCGTTCGTTACAGGGTGGTTATAATAACATTATACAATATATTATATTATTATTATATAATATATTATGTATACACTGTAATGAAATTAGGTTTTTTCAATTTTTCCTGTAATATTTCACTATATGTAATGTATTATGTATACAATTATCTATACATAATATATGTAGGTATACATAATTGTACACATAATATATAATCGAAATACCCAATGTTATTATAACCACTCTGTAACGAATATATTATGCTTACGTAATATAAGAATATATAATACGAATATATTATACATACGTAAATATCTGTTTGTTTATCAACCTAATTTGTATGAAATTATTCTACTTATGATATTTAGAACAAGCCAATTATTAAAATAAGGAAATCAAATAGTTTTAATTTTCGGTTCATTTAGTTCCTAAAATATGTTTGTATGTTTATCAGCCAAATCTTTATGTAAAAATTCTACTTATGATATTTAAAACAAGGCAATTTTTAGAATAAGTACAATGAAGGAGTTTTTGTTTTGGGCACATTAATAGCTTCTTGTTTATCTACCTGTACCTAATTATTTAGATCTTCGTGTAAGAATGCCTACTTGTAATACAAAACACAATTATTAAAATAAAGGAGTATTAAAATAAAGGTGCATTTAGTACCTAATATTTATGTGTTTATCTAACAAACATTTGTGTCAGAATTCTACCTGAGATATTTAAAACATGTTTATTAGGTATTAGAATAAGGAAATGAAGAAGTTTTTGTTTTTGGTACATTCAGTATCTTATTTTAATCAACCAAATCTTCGTGTAACAATGAAAACATTTTTGGTATATTTAGTGCCTAAGATCAGTTGTATTTGTATACCTATAAATATCTTATTACTGAAATTAGAAATTGAAAGAATTGTACACTGAATGACAATGAAAGCATATCTATTATTTTATACATTGAGTTGCTAATATTTCTTATTTTTTTGTTTATTTCTTACCTATTCGAGTTTTATTTGGTTCAGAGCAATGAATTCAGAATGTCAATAAAAACTTTATTACTATTCGCACATTTTTAATGATTAGGAACCCCTTTCATTTGACTTTTTTACCTAGATCCATTCCCAGTCCCTTTATTCCAGCCGCTTTTGTAACCCTTCTAATAATTTGGCCCAACTAGGTGGTACTTCAAATATCGGAACACATTTGTTATGAAGCTAAATGTGGTTAGTGGTTAGGAATATTTTATGACCTCTTTTTTTACAAGGTCTATATTGTGTAATAGACGTAAATCGCGTCCCATGTGTTCGAACATAGGATCATTTTTAAAAAGAAGTCGTCGTACATTGTTTTAAATATTTCTAAAGAACTTGTATTTATCTATTGTGTTTCAAAATCCTTTGAGTTATCTTTTTATTTTAAAATGTTGGATACTACACTTCTGTTATCACGTCATGACGGCCTCCTGTGGTCGAGGGGTAAGGCTCTCAACTAGCGATCCGGATGTCGTTAGTTTCAAACCCAGCGTGCACAAGTAATTTTTATTTTGGTAGATTTGTATAATTTGGGGGGGGGGGGGGCGGGTATGGGTACTACCATCCCGGGAACCATTTATTGGTTAACCAACATCTCTGCCATAGGTCACTCCAAGTGGTTCGCTACGTTTGGTGACTTAGCAAGGGTGCCCGAGTTCATGGGATGAAGTTCGTACAGGTCTTGACGTCTGATACGACTGCCCACCTGCTGCGTGGCGAGAGAGAGACTGGTTAAGGGAGGCCTTTTGACCTTTCCAGCCGGAATCTCCCGACTCTCGCCTTGCACCGCGATTGGAGGGATGGATTCGTATATCCGTCACTCCCGGACACACTGACCTCCAGATTCCAGATTCTTATCCACCCCTCATACCCTTTTTCTTCCCAAACGTTCCAGTCCTTACCTTCCTTAAAAAGACCCTCCAAAGAGTAATTATTATCCTCTGGGCCGCCTGTGTGGAGCTAATCTAAAAAAATATATATATTTCACAACTGAATCATTAAAAAAAGTATAATATGTAGGTATATGTGTTTTTTTTCTTTTTGTTTAAATAGTGAAATAACACAAATCAATACAAAAATATATATCATAAATATATATATATATATATATATATATATATATATATATATATATATGGTGTATTTGCGGCACGTTCCAGAGTGGAAGATACTCTCAGTATCACCCTGATGTAAGACCGCCATTTCGAATTGAAGCATTGCTTAGAATGGCTTTAGACGTGGTTGGTGACTAGATTTGAATAGCCAGGTAATTACTAACCTTCATAACTGCTTCCTCTTCCCACTAAATCCAGCCTCACAAAATGGGGTATGCCATAGCCTGCCTGGGTCCAGGCGGTTGGGAGCAGTTGTATTAACATAAAAATAAAATCACGTAAATCAATCCAACCTTTCGGGTCGGATCATACTAAAGCTCGGATTTATACGCCGATATAATATGATAAAAATTATATGTGGATAATTTGAATAGCATTGTTTTAGTGCAAAAACGCTTTACAATATACATATTTTTTACATTAGCTCCACACAGGAGGCCCTGAGGAAAATAATTTCCCTCAGGGCCTAAGTCATCTTAGGGTATGCTGTGTGGAGGGTATTTTTGAAGAAAGGAAGAATAGGAAGTCCTGGGATGGAAAAAGGAATAAGGGGTGGGTAGGAATCTGGGGGTTTGTGTGTATAGGAGTGACAGGCTTAAGAAACCATCCTTCAAACTGCGGTGCAAGGCAATGGGGTCGTGAGAGTCCGGCTGGAAAGGTTCAAAGGACTCCTTCACGCAGTCTCTCTTGATCCGGCCCGCACGCAGCAGGTGAGCAGACTCATCTGCCGCCAAGACCTGGACAAAGCTCACCCCATGAACCCGGGAACCTCTGCTAAGTCACCAAACGTAGCGAATCACTTAGAGATACCTTTTTTTCTTACCATAGCTCCACACAAGAGGCCCTGAGGAAAATAATTCTCCTCAGGGCCTATGTTATTTTTGGGAAGGAGGTAGAAGAAAGTTGTGGGAAGAAAAATCTGGGGGTCAGTGTGTCAAGGAATGACGGACGTAAGAATCCATCCCTCCCCACTGCGGGTAATGCAATGTTCCGAGAGTCCTGCTGGAGAGGTCTACAGAGCTTCCTCAACCAGTCTTTCCCGATCCGGCCTGCCATGCAGTTAGTGGGCAGACGCATCCACCGCCAAGATCCGGACAAAACTCACTAAGTCACCAAACGTACCAACCACTTGGGGTGACCTATGGCAGAGGTGTTGGTTATCCAATAAATGGTTCCCGGTGCGGTGGCACCCATACCCGCCACTCAAATAATAACGATGAATAAACGTAGGACCTTTCTTATAACTAACGGTTGATGACTTGATTCATGAACGATTGCATTTACTGTGCTGCTCGTCAATCAACAATCAAACATGCAATAAATTAATCGATGAGCATATTGCCACCTGAAACATTATTTAATAAGTATGATTGTCTGAAAACATACGTTTTCATTGATGATTTAACGATGTTATTATTTAACAAAAACTTACTCTTGAAATTTGGTTCCCAAACAAATAACATATTAGGTATTTCTAAAAAATTGTCGAATGCTCTAAGAAACTATTTAAAAATCACATCCGAATATTTAGGTCTCACCGCGAAAACATAGGACACATACATCCATAAGTATTAAAGTTCAATTAATTGAAATGCTTTCCGATCTCCCTGTAATACCAAGCACGTTAGATAAAGTAACTTCACGCAAGAGTACGCGCTCTTGTCTAACATCCAGTGTCCTTTGTCCAATATCCAACTTTCGCAAACAAGAATTCGTCACTTTGGCCAACATCCAAATTAAAAACGTGTTTTCTGCGTAATTTTATACATTTAGAACATATTGTACTTAAAAAAAACAATTTGTAATACTTTAACACATTTTAGTAGACTTACAATTTAGCTAATTTAATTTTATATGCCTTTTTCGTAAAAAAAACTTTAAAGCGCTGTTTCTCACGATTTACGTTTTGGTCTGTTGGAGTAATACGAACTAAAGCGACGGTGTGTCACCTTCTCAAACCGTCATAAAACTCCTCCTGTTCAAATTTTATTTAAAAACTCTCCAATCCCCAACGCCTCTGAAGTTAAATTTTTAGGAGTAACATTTGATAGGAAACCTAAATGGTCTTCGCATATTCACAATATAGTTACTAAATGTGAAAAAAAATTAAATATCATCAGATCATTGACTGGCGTTTGGTGGGGTGCTCACCCTACCTGCATTAAGTTGCTTTACAATGCACTTATTCGAAGTCATCTCGACTATGCCTGCCCACTTTTTTGTACTGCCTCCAAAAATGCACTCAGTAATTTAGACAAAATTCAATCGAAGTCATTGCGAATAATAACTGGAGCGATGCAGTCGTCGCCCATCAATTCCCTTCAAGTGGAATGTTCTGATCCCCCACTTAATTTAAGGCGACAACTGTTTGCTGACAAATTTGTTCTTAAATGTTTAAATTCTACTAAATGTCATCAGGTTATTCCCAGAGTTTCGTTGTTCAAAGACTCAACTCATTCATCTACAATCAGAGCTCGAACTAAACCTCTTCCTGCCATCTGTAAAAATTTTCGCTCTCTCTCAGAGCTTCAAATTATCCAAAATGATCTTCTTCCACTATACAAATTAAAATATAGTCACGTCACCCTATCCCCAACAATTTTGGAAGGGATCGGCATCCTTAAAAGTCATTCCAATCTCCCATCCCGTACTGTTAATAATATGTTCAATGACATTATTTCTTCTAAATGGCCCAACTCTTCTCTTTTATTTATTGATGGCTCCAAATCTCCTGACTCTCCTAACTGTGGTATAGGTATTAACGTTTACCACAATAATTCTAATGATAGAATATTTTATTCAATTTCAAACCAATTTTCAATATTCTCTGCTGAGTGCATTGCAATAATTGAAGCACTCAAATATATAATCAAAAATAATTGTGAACATTCCCTTGTTCTCTCTGACTCTCTCAGTTCCCTCCAAAAACTTAAATCCTGTCCTCTTCTTCATCTTGACGATCACTTTGTTTGCCTCATTAGAGTGCTGATAGCCTCCATTCAAAGCTCTGGAAAAACCGTAATTCTTGTTTGGATCCCTGGACACATTGGCATAGTCGGTAACGATATTGCAGATTCTTTGGCAAAACAAGGAGCGTCCAACCCTATTGTTACCCTCGTAAACCATATTCCCCTATCTGATATTTTTTCCATCATCAAAGATAAATCCCGCAATGTTTGGACAGAGTATTGGAACATTGCCAGTCAATCCAAAGGAGCTCGCTACGCCTCAATACAAAGGACTATCCCATCAAAACCGTGGTTTCAAAAATTTCCCCATTTTTCCAAAAAAGAAATTTCCTCACTTATTCGAATGAGAATCGGTCATTGTTCCGTTCCTTCTCACCTTTTTAAAATTCACATCCTTGACTCCCCAGATTGTACGTTCTGTGGTCTAGATGTGGGCTCTTTAGATCACATATTTTTTGGTTGTCCCTCTCTAAATAAATATCCTCTCTTCTATCAAGCGTTATCTAAAATTGCCTCCCCTCCATTCAACATTTCATCTCTTCTATGTCTGAATTCGACTCCAATCTTCCATATAATTCTGAAATTTGTACATTTAAATAAAATTAATATATAAATTCACCTTTCCCTTTCTCTGTAATTTTAAATGATGGCCTAGAACACCCTTGAAGGGTGAAAGCCAGAAATAATTGAAAAAAAAAAAAAACCCTTTTCATGTTCCTCCTGCAGCTATATATGTTCTCGAAAGGGAGATTTAAAACAACACATGATTACCCATACCAGGGCAAAACCTTATGTTTGTTCCTACTGCAGCTATGCATGTTCTCGAAAGGGTATTTTAAAACGTCACATGCTTTCCCATACTTTAGAAAAACCTTTTTCATGTTCCAGCTGTAGCTGTTAATTTCCCAAAAAGGATATTTAAAAAGACACATGATTTCCCATTCCGGGGAAAAATGTTATGCTTATTCCTACTGCAGCTGTTATCGAAAGGGATCTTTAAAAATTCACATTGTTCATCCTGCAGCTATTCATGTTCTCGAAAGGAAGTTTAAAAACGACACATGATTACCCATACCGGACCAAAACCTTATGCATGTTCCTACTGCAGCTTTTCTAGTTCTCGAAAGGAAACTTTAAAACGTCACACGCTTACCCATACCGGGGCAAAACCTTATGCATGTTCCTACTGCAGCTATTCATGTTCTCGAAATGAATCTTTAAAAATTCACATGGTTACCTTTACCCGGGCAAAACCTTATGCCTGTTATTACTGTAGCTATACATGTTTTCAAAAGGGATCTTTAAAAGTCACATATTTACCCATACTAGAGAAAACCCCTTTTCATGTTCCTCCTGCAGCTATTTATGTTCTCGAAAGGGAGATTTAAAACAACACATGATCACCCATACCGGGACGAAACCTTATGTTTGTTCCCACTGCAGCTATTCATGTTCTCGAAAGGGTATTTTAAAACTTCACAAGTTTTCCCATACCCATACTGCAGAAAAACCATGTTCATGTTCCAAATGCAGTTATTCATGCTTCCAAAAGGGATATTTAAAACGTCACATGATATCCCACACTTTAAAAAAACCTTTTTCATGTTCCAGCTGTAGCTGTTCATTTTCCCAAAACGGATATTTAAAAAGGCACATGATTACCCATTCCGGTGAAAAACGTTTTGCTTGTTCCTACTGCAGCTATACATGTTCTCGAAAGGAATCTTTAAAAATTCATATGGTTACCCATATTGGGGAGAACCTTATGCTTGTTCATACTTCAGCTATTTATGTTCTCGAAAGGAAACTTTAAAAAGCACACGCTTACCCATACCGGGGCAAAACCTTATGCCGGTTCCTTCTGCAGCTATACTTACTTACTTATGTGAAAAACTTTGGTAAGTTTCCATATATGGACACAATCTAGCTGAAGCGCCGATAAGGTTACACAGGGATACAGTCAGTGCCGGATTTGCCCATAAGCAAATTAAGCAATTGCTAAGGGCATCACTCAGTCATCACATCATATCAGTCAAAACCTTGACTTTCTTCAGAAATAAAATCCTGTTTTATTCGAATATTCCATCAATAACACAGCTTTAGAAAGAGTCACGGAAATGAGAGGTCTTGGAATTATTTTGGATGAAAGACTAAGTTTCTCCAATCATATCCACCAAATGGTAAAAGAACAACTAAAAAATTTTATTCCATACAAGCCATTAAATTATTACATGTATTTATAGTAAGAAGCCTGTTGGAATATAACTCGTTAGTTTGGTCTCCGTCTTACAAAATTCACGCGAATATAAACAAAATTTCTGCGTTTTATAAATTTTAAATTAAAAATCCCACTAGAAGACTTAAAATATTATTTATTATTAAATATTCTAAAAATACACACACTAGAAGACACGCTTAAAATAAGGAACTTAACATTTTTATTCAAAATACTTAACTCTAAATTCGACTGTTGCGAACTCCTGCAACTCTTACACTTACGAATACCGACAGTAACAACATGACAAAATGCACTTTTCTACTGTAGCATTCATAAGCAGAACTACATTTCCCACTCTCCGATACAACGATTTCAAACTATGGGTAATTAGTACTTAGGTGATTTTGACATATGTAACATAAACTTGACGAATTTTGTGGATCTTGTTAAAAACTTATTCCATAACTATTTATAAACATTTTAAAAACTTGTAAACCTATCAAATCGCTGTTTTTTGTATGTTTATGACTTCTGTGCATTTTTTTAAAATTTTTTTTTTTCTTTATCTGTTAGATCAGGGGTGGCCAACGCCAACTTGATTGGACCCAAGATCTACTGAATACTGAAGAAACCCTGTGCGATCTACCTAGTAGTGACGTTGCGGGGGGTGGGGGGGGGGGGGGGGGGGCGGAGGGGTGAAGTGGCCCCGGTGGAACTTTTAAGGGGCGACAAAATTTCACAATAAATAATAACATCTTTTAAAAAAAATTTACATTTTAATTCATTTTTTTGTCGCCCCTAAAGATTCGGTCCGATTGAAATGGTCACGGAATTTTTTTTTATTTTACTTATACTGTGGCAAAACCAGGGAATACCCCTTCTTTAAAATGATGTATAACAATGTCATCTTGATCACTATTGCGACTGGTATCATCGACAGTTCTTACATTCACTTGTTGCAAGAATCCCTCGAATTTTATTTTACGCATGGATTTTTTATGACTAATTTTTGGTGAGAATGATTAAAGGAGGTCCGTGGCGATGCTTCGACAATTCTTAGAAAGTTCCATGGATCATCTTGTGTTATGATGGATCATCAAACCTTCCATGTGTTCCAAGTATTACAAAATGGAACCATTTTCCTTTTCCGGGTGTAGTATCAATTAAAGCTGAGGACATGTGGGCAGATTCACTCTTAAAACCACTTTCATGTTCCAAATGATGTGTCAAAAGTCCAGCAGCGGATTAATCCGCTGACGCAGTTTGAAGAAAACCGTTCTAATATTTCGAATGGAGTTAAAAATTTGTTACAATCACTTCTTCAAAATTCGTAATTCGTAGGAAAACCATTAGTATTATACCCATATTTTGCGAGTTATACTAATTAAAGCTGGGAACTTGCAAGCACATTCACTCTTAATTTTAAACCAGTTTTGTGTTCAGAATGTCAAATTTCAATTCTGGATTCATCTGCTGACACTTCCGAATGAAAACATTCTCTTGTATCTTTTATAAAATTCAGGTTGCAGACTTTTTACTCTGAATGTGCTGAAGAATCAAAGAGAAACCATTTTCATGTTCTGAGTGTACTTTTAATTCACCGCATTCAGATTTAATTTAAACCAGTTTTGTGTTAAGAATGTAAAACTCCAGTTGTGGATCCATCTGCTGACACATTTCTTTATAAAATTCTAGGTACAGATTATTGTTTTGCTGCCAGAATTAAAGAGAAACAAATTTCATGTTCTGAGTGTAGTTTTAATTCAACTTAGCATGCCAATTTAATTTAAACCAGCTTTGTGTTCAGAATATAACGATAAATTGAATAAAAAATTGCAATTTCATCGTGTACCGAGTGAAGCTTTTTCTTTTGTGTTGCATACCAAATGCTACAAAATTCTGACAAATTGACTGTTCCGTGTGCAACTATTATTTAACTACTATTATCTCGTCGCATTTGATTATAAACATCGGCAGAAAATGAGGTCGTAATAAAAACAGAATTTCCACGTATCCCTCCCCCAGCGCTTGAAAATTTGCATTTGAAGTACCCAAATAGGGGGCGGCGAAATTTTCCTCCGCCAGGGCAACTGACAACCACCCTACGCCACTGGATCTACCAATTACACACTTCTTAAAATTTTAAATGAAATAGCATAGTTCAGTGTGCAATTATGTAGATTTTTTTAATTTTGTTAAGGTACACCGAGTGAAGCCTTACATTTGAGTTGCATACAAAATGCTGAAAAATTAAAAAAAATGCTGAGTAATTAACTGTTTCATGTGAATTATGTGTAACTATTATTTGGGGGACGCAGAAATCGGACAGCACGCAATCTAAAGCTAAAACCTTTCTTGTGCTTTGAACTCAGTATATTTTTTTCCTTATGGTTACCTGTGTGGAGCTTATGTTAAAAAAATAAACATGATTTTTATTGGAAGAAAACTCATCACATGTGAGTATAAAAATCGGCATGAAATGATGTGGTAATAAAAAAATCGAATTTCAATGTACCCCCCCTCCCCCCGCCCACTTCAAAATCTGCAGTTGAAATACCCAAATAAGGGAGCGGCGAAACGCCACTGGGTAGATCGCACAGGGTTTCATCAGTAAACGGTAGATCTTGGGTCTAATCAACTTGGCAATCCCTGTTAAATAAATATGTATCTGTCTCTTTTTAGTGCCGCTGTTTTCGTTTCATCGTGTTTCAAATGGCAACGGTGTTAAAGAAGTTTTCATTTTAAAAAATTGTGTAAAAATAAAATAAAAACCGCCTCAACACTTTTTCATGGATAAAAATGCTCACACACCGAAGCTAATTTCATATCTAAAGTGACACATACGCAATGTTACGAAATCCTTTATGTAACAAGTCGTGTTGTTATTCCAGGTAGCTTTAAAATGGAGACAGTTCCAATCAATTCAGAACCAGGACCCAGAGAAGAAGATGGAGAGGTAATTCCTTTTCCCGAAATATACATTGACCTGCCGGATGTTAAAAAGGAATGCCTAGAGTACTCTGAAAGTATTTCCCAGACTACAGGTAAAATCGATTTCTATTAGTTTGAATTTATTTTAATTTTATATTTTCATTGTATATACTTACATACTTATCGAGCTTTATCCACCATCTTTTTCAGACAAAATAATGGACATGAAGGCGCAACCTGGAGAAAAACTTTTTCCGTGTTCCAATTGCGACAAAACATTTTCTCGAAAGGGAACTTTGAAACTTCACATGCTTTCCCACACTCAAAAAAAATTTTCATGTTCCGAATGTAACTTTTCAAATTCTCAAAAGGGATCCTTAAAACGTCACATGCTTACCCATACTGGAGAAAAACCTTTTCCATGTTCTGACTGTAACTTTTCATTTTCTCGAAAGGCAACATTGAAACGTCACATGTTGACCCATACCCATACTGAAGAAAAACCATTTTCATGTTCCAACTGCAGCTATTCATGTTCTCAAAAGGGAACTTTAAAACTTCACATGTTGACCCATACCCATACTGGAGAAAAACCATTTTCATGTTCCATCTGCAGTTATTCATTTTTCCAAATGACATATTTAAAACGTCACATGCTTACCCATACCGGGGAAAAACCTTTTTCATGTTCCAACTGTAGTTGTTCATTTTCCCAAAAGGGTAATTTAAAACGACACATGATTACCCATACCGGGGAAAAACCTTATCTTTGTTGCTCCTGCAGCTATTCATGTTCTCAAAAAGGATCTTTAAAACAACACATGATTACCCATACCGGGGAAAAACCTTATGTTTGTTGCTCCTGCAGCTATTCATGTTCTCGGAAGGGTAATTTAAAACGACACATGTTTTCCCATTCCGGGGCAAAACCTTATGCCTGTTCCTACTGCAACTATGCATCTTCTCGAAAGGGATCTTTAAGAACTCACATATTTACCCATACCAGAGAAAAACCTTTTTCATGTTCGGAATGTAGCTGTACATTTTCTCAAAAGGTATCTTTAAAAATTCACATGGTTACCCATACCGGGGCAAAACCTTATGCTTGTTCCTCCTGCAGCTATTCATGTTATCGAAAGGAATCTTTAAAATGTCACTTGGTTTCCCATACCGGGGCAAAACCTTACGCCTGTTCCTACTGCAGCCATACATATTCTCGAAAAGAATCTTTAAAGAGTCACATGGTTATCCATACCGGGGCAAAAACTTATGCCTGTTCTTACTGCAGCTATACATGTTTTCTAAAAGGATCTTTAAAAAGTCACATATTTACCCATACTAGAGTAAAACCCTTTTCATGTTCCTCCTGCAGCTATTCATGTTCTCGAAAAGAAAGTTTAAAACGTCACACGCTTACCCATACCGGGGAAAAACCTTTTGCCTGTTCCTACTGCAGCTATACGTGTTCTCTAAAGGGATCTTTAAGAAGTCATATGGTTACCCATACCGGGGAAAAACCTTATGCTTGTTCTTACTGCAGCTATTCATGTTCTCAAAAGGGATCTTTAAAACGTCACACGCTTACCCATACCAGGGCAAACCCTATGCCTGTTCCTACTGCAGCTATTCATGTTCTCAAAAGGGATCTTTAAAAATTCACATGTTAACCCATAATAGAGAAAAACCTTTTTCATGTTCCAAATGCAGCTATTCATGTTATCTAAAGGGATCTTTAAAAAGTCACATATTTACCCATACTAGAGAAAAACCTTTTCTCATGTTCCTACTGCAGATATTCATGTTCTCTAAAGGGAAATTTAAAACATCACAAGCGTACCCATTGTTAAACAGTTACTCCCCGGGGGCTACTAAACGGGGGGAACAAGTGTTAAGCAGACCCCCCGGGGATCATATGCCTGGGCTGAGACGCTCATCTTAGGGGGGGGAACGGCCGCACTCATCGACTATCTACTCCAATGAAACAGGGCTTAGTTACAATTCACTTTATTCTTAATTTGCATGAAAATAACAATAACAGGTCAGGAAGTATGCGGTTTCAGGCCTAACCAGGGAAGAGAGTGGCAAGCTAGTAAAAGGACTACTGATTCTGGGCTCGAAAGGACTATACATAATTAAAGAACCTCACATGACGATGGGCGGCAGCAGGCAGCTTTCTTGCGTGGAGGGCGGATCTGGAGAGGTACGCTCACAGACCGGGCAGCGGTAAAGTGGGCAGTGGGCAGCAGTGGGCTGCTTCCCAGCATGAAAGGCGGATCTGGAGCGGCATGCTCACAGACCGGGCAGCGGTAAAATGGCAGTGGGCGGCAGTGGGCTGCAGTGGGCAGCGGGCGGATCTGGAGCGGCATGTTCACAGACCGGGCAGCGGTTCGTACTGGGGGAACCGGGAGTATCACAATGTACTCGGGGCGTAAGCCGGGACTTGACTACTGGCGCGAAGGGAGTGCGCGGCGGGCCGCCGTTGTGTTCCTAAGAACCTCTCTGGACCGCGTTCCAAGCGTGACTGTCTGCTTCGTTTCACTTCTCGGTCCCTTGCTTCTGTCGGGAGGGTGGGGGGAAGGAATACTTCGTGACCATATATGGTAATCTGTCGTAAAACGTCTTGTTATTGGTCCATTCAACATCGCCTGATCGTGATCACACAAGGCATGCGTGATCGGAATCACACAAAGCATGCGTGCACTATATACGCGGCCAAACTATTGTAGTCCGTTCATGTGCCTTTGAATTATATAAATTATAATAATGAATTAAATATAATAAAAACCATAGCAAAGAACAATGGATACAAAAGCGCAACTATTGATAACTTATTAAAGAAAAAGGACAAAAAACTTACATTAACAATTATTTCACAAGGCCTTAAAAATGAAAAAGATATCACTAAACAATGGGTTAAAATCCCTTATATTAGCGAAATATCAACAAAAATATCCAGATTAACTAATAATGATAAATGCAAAACAGCTTTTTATAATGTGAATTCTCTAGGGAGAATTTTAATCAATAATAAAGATAAGAGAGAAAAACTTGAAAACTCAGGCGTTTACCAAGTAAACTGCGCTGACTGCCCATCGTATTACGTTGGTCAAACAGGGAGACCATTCAAAACCCGAATTAAAGAACACTTTACAAACTGGGTGAATGACAAAGGAGAATTGTCGAATGTAGCATCACATTTATTAGAAAATAAACACTCGTTTGATAAAGACAGAGATGTTAAAGTTCTTCATACTTGCAATAAAGGTCATAAACTAGATAGAGAATCTTTAGAAATTACTCGCTTAACTAAAAAAATAGACCCTAACTTTGTAATGAATAAACAATTAGAATCATTTGCTAAGTCTCCGCTTTTGTATCCATTGTAATTTTCATAATAATTTCGAAATTTAAAATATGTATTTAGTTTAAACCATTCCTAATCTAATGTAAACATGCATCCCTTCAAAAAGTAACTTTGTAATTAATAAGCTATTAGAATCATTTACTGAAACACCAGGTTTTTATCCGGTATAATTTTCATAATAATTTTGAAATTAAAATATGTATTTAGGTTTGACCATTCCCACTACAATGTAAACATGCATCCCTTCAAAAAGCAATTAAAAAATCCCATTGATCAAAGATATGTATAATAACGATTTGACAATAAAATTAGTCCATTAATAATTCAAATTACTTGTAAGGTTTTTCCCTAATCAATAGATATTGAAGTGAGCTACAAACCCAAAGTAATTAGCCCACTGGAATTACCAAAATACTTAGAAATTCGACAGTCTAAAACGACTCAGTAACAAAAATAATTCATTAAAATCCTTGTAGACTACCCCTCTCCCCCTCCCCCATATGTTATGTATATAAACCGTAGGCTAAGAATTATTTGTACCAGTCTGAAGATGGCTCTGACGAGCTGAAACCGGTTACGGTCAAATAAAATTAAGTGGAATAAAGTTTTTTATTTGTTTTATTATAACCAAATTTAATTATGTTTATACCAATCAAATGATTGATCAGAAATTGGAAAAATTTTTTTTTTTGAATGAAGTATGTTTTTTAAAACAAAATATAATTGATTCTCATTATTTTGAGGTACACCAATGTGTGTTATTTTATATAAATAATAATACTAATTGAAAACAAGTGTTTTATTTATTATAAATTTATTTTTTTACCGTATTTAAAACTTAAAATATTTTAAAATACTGATATAATTACTTTATTGGAGCATAAACTGCATCTACAAACTGTAAGTTTTTTAACATGTAGTTATTATAGGTATCAAAGGTAATAATTTGTTATTGGAGCATTCACTGCCTCGACAATGTGATGTGGAAAGTTAACGTTAGTTAAATTATTTGCAATAAGTTTTCTAAAAACTAACATTTATAACAAATATATTATACAGTAAACATTATAGTATGCTATGGTAAATTATCTTACATTCATTGCATTAAATTGCGGAGCCATGCATTATGCATTCTGTAAAGATGTAGTTTGACACTAAACGTTAAAATAATTTTTTATTTAACATAAACAAAACTCTGTGTCATAATCTTGTGTAAATAAACGCTAATGTGGTTATACAAGAATTATACTGTAATACATATATGATTTATGCAGATGTGTACAATTCCGCCCACAAGTGGTTGTCGCCACTTCAATGAGGGGAAATGTATTCATCCGGAAATGCATCAATATTTAAAAAATATTATATTATTTTATGCTTACTGAAGCACCATTATTTGGTATACTGTAAGGTCTGTTTGCATATAGTAAATAATCAAAAAATTTAACAAAATATGAAAACAGATGTGCTTCTGTATACATACGCTATTTATTATACTTGTTGCATCAAGTGATGTCATAATCAATCTTGCAATATTGAGCAAATGTTAACATTTATATTATAATGTGCAGATAACAATTGTTTTTTTTATTTTCATATACCTATATAAATCTATTGGCAAAAAAATAAAATTATTTTTAACTGTTTACGGAATCTTGCTAATTGGTTACTCAACGTACTATGGGGTTTTTGTTGTTATTTAGCATCCATAGTAGCTAAATTATTGTTTTATAAAATTATTAATGACTAATAGAATCTATTTGAATCCGTAAACACTTGAAAACAATAATAACATAATATGAAATTTTTTGAAAGGTTCAAAGGTTCAAACAGGTTTTAGCAAGGTTTGTATTTGAATGTTAATACATGCTATATTGAGTTGGTACAATATAGGATGTACTAAGATTGCATGCCATGATAGTTAAAACTATTTTTAGCTTAATATATAAAAGCGTTGTGAAAAGCAATTATAGCTAGGTACTTAGGTTTCATAGATTAGTATAAAACATTTTAAATTTTGCTTATAACTAGTTACATGCTGTTGCATGGTTTTGAAGGATGAAAGAGTTTCATCGTGGAAAGGATATGTTTATAATGAAAACATAATAATTTATATGTCTGAAAATATCAAAAGTCAGATTTCCATAATAAATCTGTGATTTTTGGAATTAACATCATGACAGTTAATTTTAAAATGAAATGTAATTCAACTGTTTTAGGTATGGTCAAGCTATTAAGAGTTTTGAGCTCTAATGTAAGTTCTAATAATGAAAGCAAAATGTCTTTTATGCGTGATAAATCTTTCCAAACCTTTTGGTAAAATGCGCTTGACGACCTGACCTCGTGGTCGTTACTTTTGTATTCGGTAAGTCTGGAACAGATGTATAATTTGGAACATTTTCTTCTGTGCATGGGACAGATGCATAATAAGTAACATTTTCTTATGTTAACGTCCGATGTAAGAATCGGGTTCTTCTCGTGGAGTACTTGTAAAGAAGTCACAGGGTAACTTTAAGATTCTTCCATAGGTAAGTTCAGCTGGAGAACATTTTGTTGGTGATCTTGAAGTATCCGGAGGTATTAAATTTGACATAGAATGAGGGCGGAGTCATATTTTGCCTAAATATAATCGTCAGGTTGACTCTGCGCTTTCCCTTCATTTCCTTGTAGTCAATAGTAGGACAGTTATTCTCTTCAGATTGAGATAGAGTGTTAGCTACTGTATTCTGGGATATGTATGGTAGTGCTTTGATATATAAATTATTGGAGATGTTGAAGTTGAGAAGATGGCGGTAAAATCGATTTGTCTCTTTAAAAAATTAGAGATAGTAGCTATTCAGTAGATATTCATAGATATTCATGAGTCCTTTAGTATTCCTGCTCCCAGTTGCCTGTTGCCCGTTTGCTGGATCTCGTCCAGTTGCATGTTACCCGTTTGCTGGTGCTATCCGTTGCCAGTTTCCTGTTTGCTGACTCTGATGGTCAGTTTTCTGTTGTCTGTGCTTGTTTAATGGCCAGTTTCCTGTTTGCTGACTCTAATGGTCAGTTTCCTGTTGCCTGTGCCTGTTAAATGGCCAGTTTCCTGTTTGCTGACTCTAATGGTCAGTTTCCTGTTTGCTGTGCCTGTTAAATGGCCAGTTTCCTGTTTGCTGACTCTAATGGTCAGTTTCCTGTTTGCTGTGCCTGTTAAATTGCTACAAGTGTTTGTTTTACTTGTGCGTAAGTAAGGAAAGTTACGATGGACTGCTACTCTTAGCGAAATCACACTTATTGTGTGGCGTTGCCGTTGTTTTTCGAATTATCTCTGTGAAATGTGCATGGTTGATAGCACTTATATGCCTTCTCTTCATATCTTGCGTGCGCACTACAATATCCATTGGACGATTTATGAGAAGATCTTCCTCGGGACCCTGTCCTGGGTCTCCATGGATTGCTTGATGTTGAGGGTGACTGATGGTTGTTATAGCGTCTTGGACTTTGATGTCTTCGCCCGCGGAAATTTGTTTAATGAATGTTGTTATTCATTTTTAATTGCTTTATTTCTTCATCTGATTCTGTAATTGAAGAAGGATTGTGTTTTCATCGCTGTCATCTGATTCTGTAATTGAAGAAGGATTGTGTTTTCGCATTCTATCCTTGAAGGTCCCGGTTGGTTTTTGTTGTCAACTGCAGTACACTCTGTTGTCTGGTACACATCGATAATTTTGTCAGCCGCTGATGCCAACTGCTCGAGAGTGTTATCCGGGAGAGCTGATAAAATTGCCTGTACATGTTGAGGTAGCCTCTGTAGCCAGAGCGTTTTTACTATGTTGCTTTCTGCAAGGGCTGGACCGGCAAGTTCCAGCATGTGGCGTAATAAACCCGTCGGCTTTCTATCCTCAAGTTGTATACCCGTAAGGAGTCGTGTTAATTTTTTCTCTTCAGAATCTTGTAGACGCTCGATGAGTGCTGATTTTATCCGTTGATATTTTTCATTGGCTGGGGGTTTGATTACAATGTCGCTGACACACTGAAGCGCTTCGGAATCCAATGCCGCTATGATTATATTATATTTGGTGCAATCATCTTTTATCCGAGAATTTGCAAATTGTGCCTCACTTTGGGCAAACCAAAGTGCGATGTGTCTTTTCCACACGGGTGGTAATCTCACCGATACGTGCTGAACATCAGTGTTTGGCTGTTCCATTGTTTTGGGTTTATTAATTTCAGTTTTTCCGGGAGGTTTGCTTGTGCTTGGATTGCTTGTTCCGCTGTGTGGTGTATTGTCTTCTTCAACCGATATGATGTTTTCGTCGGAGATCATTTCAGCATTTTTTGAGATTTAATACGCAAGACAAATTGTATTTAAAAAACATCGGAAAAAATAAAAATATTTAAAACCTTATCTCAGTGGAAAAACATTTAAATCAAATAAGAATTGTAATCTCTGGAAATAACAATGTATGAAAAGTATTTTTGCAACAAAATTCGCCATATATTGATTATGTGTAAAGTGTGTCACATTTAAAACTTTAAAAATCGCTTATTTAATTGTTAAAATTTGTCTCGCAGACATAATATGTGGTTAAAATTTGAAATGCGACAATTCATCTGTTGAAAATTTGCAAATTAAATTTTAATTTCGCAGCAATGTATCAATAAAATTATTGAAAGAACGGAATATCAGAAAAGACAGCAACTCATATTGTAATGATCAATAGTGATCTTGATCTGCTAGCAATGTTTTATTGCTACAACAAAATAAGAACACGCGCACACAAATAAGTAACTTGTAACATAATTATTTGCACTTTTTTGAAAAAATTTACGTGGATTATCCAGGGAACGATGGTGAGCACCAAACTCCTGCCGCCTGCGTTCTCTGCGATCGTACAGCGAGCCGTGTCAGCTTCAGGCTTCACGCTGCACTCTGATGTCGGCAGTTGGTTCCAGAATCCATTCTCACTTAAATAGATTGTTACAAAGTCATTAGAATTGGTGTTATAATGATCATTTTAGTACAGATTAGTTGGATAGTATATGAAATAATATTTATTCTTAAAATTAACTGGGACATTTAAACTACTGATGCTAAATTATGGAAAAAAATATACTAAAATTGGAAAAACTTACGGAAACTTGCCCAGGACGTTGACTTGTGAACTCCGGTCGGATTACCTCGTACAGTACAGTTTAATAATTTACGTATTCGTTCGGAAAGTCACCAATATGGTGATATTAGATCCACGCGGTATGATGCATCCGGCGCGTGGGTCTTTACCATGGGGATTTGTACGGGAATAATACTCGCGATTTTTACACTCCGTTTATTAAAATGGTAAATACAATTATCAGAAGGTTTTTAGATTAGTTTAGTTTGCAATTTATGTTCGTAATATTAATGCGACAAAGAATTTATGATAAAATGACGAACTGATCCGATCGAGATTCACAAGCCAAGTAAGGTCTAGAAGTTTCGATCGCTGATGACAGGCGGTTGGTTTGTAAACTCGCCGCGCGTGGCGCTAATGTCGCATATTGCCAGAGTAAATAATTTAAACAATTTAACAAATGTCGCATTATTACTATGAACACCACATACCGAAGGAATTTGTTTTGTACCTTTTCCAATAATTGAGAATGGATTTTGTAAAATGGTGACCAAATGGTGGAATTGTACTCTAATTTGCTTCGTACTAACGAGCAATACAGATTTTTTAATGTTGATACATTTTTAAAATTTGCACCCATTCTCAAAATAAAACCAAGAATTCTCATTGCATCACTTGTTATTTCATCGATGTGAACATTGAACTGTAGACTCTCATGGAATATGATACCAAGATCACGAATCTGTGATACACGAAGAAGATTACCACAATTCATATCATAGGAAAACTTAAGAGGATTTTTACCTTTGTAAAAACTAATAATCTGACATTTACCAATGTTTAGTTGTAAATCATTGACAGAACACCACGTAAATAGTTTGTTCAGGTTCAACTGCAGAATGGCGCGATCATCATCGTTTTTGATTGTTCTATATATCTTCAGATCATCAGCAAATAACAGAACTTTAACATTACGTCGCTTTAGTTCGTTTTACTCCAACAGACCATTTTTAGCGAAATTGAGTTAAGTATGCAGTAGTTCTCAGAAAGTCTTTATGTTTACAATGCAAGTGAAAAAAAAAATTTAAAAAAATTATGTAAGGGGTTTTCAAAACGCAGTTTGTCTTACATCCTCTAAAATGAAACAACATTTCGAGCGTATTCCTCCAACATCCACACGTTGGCCAAAAAGACCCCCCGTTTTCAAACCGGCCGTTTAATTAAATTTCATACAAATTTCTCCAACATCCAAGCTGTATCTTAGCCTACGTGTGAAATTTGAACTCTCGGTTCCGGGCGTATCTCTCTTACAGACCAAAGAGCCAATAGCGTCGCAGCTGAGAACCACGTGACCGCTCTCATTTCAAATATTTGGTCATTAGCCCCACGGCAGTAAACATCTTTACTTGTGATTTTGCTATTTACAAAGTTATTTTAGTGGTTTTCTGGGAGATTTCTCCACACAAAGTGCCTTATGATGTACACTGTAGAAAAGGATAAAAATTTCCAAGAAAAATATAGCAGGTAATTAATTTTTCATTATTTTCTCAGCAAATTGTTTCAACTGGCCGTTCGTTACAGGGTGGTTATAATAACATTATACAATATATTATATTATTATTATATAATATATTATGTATACACTGTAATGAAATTAGGTTTTTTCAATAGTAATACAAAACACAATTATTAAAATAAAGGAGTATTAAAATAAAGGTGCATTTAGTACCTAATATTTATGTGTTTATCTAACAAACATTTGTGTCAGAATTCTACCTGAGATATTTAAAACATGTTTATTAGGTATTAGAATAAGGAAATGAAGAAGTTTTTGTTTTTGGTACATTCAGTATCTTATTTTAATCAACCAAATCTTCGTGTAACAATGAAAACATTTTTGGTATATTTAGTGCCTAAGATCAGTTGTATTTGTATACCTATAAATATCTTATTACTGAAATTAGAAATTGAAAGAATTGTACACTGAATGACAATGAAAGCATATCTATTATTTTATACATTGAGTTGCTAATATTTCTTATTTTTTTGTTTATTTCTTACCTATTCGAGTTTTATTTGGTTCAGAGCAATGAATTCAGAATGTCAATAAAAACTTTATTACTATTCGCACATTTTTAATGATTAGGAACCCCTTTCATTTGACTTTTTTACCTAGATCCATTCCCAGTCCCTTTATTCCAGCCGCTTTTGTAACCCTTCTAATAATTTGGCCCAACTAGGTGGTACTTCAAATATCGGAACACATTTGTTATGAAGCTAAATGTGGTTAGTGGTTAGGAATATTTTATGACCTCTTTTTTTACAAGGTCTATATTGTGTAATAGACGTAAATCGCGTCCCATGTGTTCGAACATAGGATCATTTTTAAAAAGAAGTCGTCGTACATTGTTTTAAATATTTCTAAAGAACTTGTATTTATCTATTGTGTTTCAAAATCCTTTGAGTTATCTTTTTATTTTAAAATGTTGGATACTACACTTCTGTTATCACGTCATGACGGCCTCCTGTGGTCGAGGGGTAAGGCTCTCAACTAGCGATCCGGATGTCGTTAGTTTCAAACCCAGCGTGCACAAGTAATTTTTATTTTGGTAGATTTGTATAATTTGGGGGGGGGGGGCGGGTATGGGTACTACCATCCCGGGAACCATTTATTGGTTAACCAACATCTCTGCCATAGGTCACTCCAAGTGGTTCGCTACGTTTGGTGACTTAGCAAGGGTGCCCGAGTTCATGGGATGAAGTTCGTACAGGTCTTGACGTCTGATACGACTGCCCACCTGCTGCGTGGCGAGAGAGAGACTGGTTAAGGGAGGCCTTTTGACCTTTCCAGCCGGAATCTCTCGACTCTCGCCTTGCACCGCGATTGGAGGGATGGATTCGTATATCCGTCACTCCCGGACACACTGACCTCCAGATTCCAGATTCTTATCCACCCCTCATACCCTTTTTCTTCCCAAACGTTCCAGTCCTTACCTTCCTTAAAAAGACCCTCCAAAGAGTAATTATTATCCTCTGGGCCGCCTGTGTGGAGCTAATCTAAAAAAATATATATATTTCACAACTGAATCATTAAAAAAAGTATAATATGTAGGTATATGTGTTTTTTTTCTTTTTGTTTAAATAGTGAAATAACACAAATCAATACAAAAATATATATCATAAATATATATATATATATATATATATATATATATGGTGTATTTGCGGCACGTTCCAGAGTGGAAGATACTCTCAGTATCACCCTGATGTAAGACCGCCATTTCGAATTGAAGCATTGCTTAGAATGGCTTTAGACGTGGTTGGTGACTAGATTTGAATAGCCAGGTAATTACTAACCTTCATAACTGCTTCCTCTTCCCACTAAATCCAGCCTCACAAAATGGGGTATGCCATAGCCTGCCTGGGTCCAGGCGGTTGGGAGCAGTTGTATTAACATAAAAATAAAATCACGTAAATCAATCCAACCTTTCGGGTCGGATCATACTAAAGCTCGGATTTATACGCCGATATAATATGATAAAAATTATATGTGGATAATTTGAATAGCATTGTTTTAGTGCAAAAACGCTTTACAATATACATATTTTTTACATTAGCTCCACACAGGAGGCCCTGAGGAAAATAATTTCCCTCAGGGCCTAAGTCATCTTAGGGTATGCTGTGTGGAGGGTATTTTTGAAGAAAGGAAGAATAGGAAGTCCTGGGATGGAAAAAGGAATAAGGGGTGGGTAGGAATCTGGGGGTTTGTGTGTATAGGAGTGACAGGCTTAAGAAACCATCCTTCAAACTGCGGTGCAAGGCAATGGGGTCGTGAGAGTCCGGCTGGAAAGGTTCAAAGGACTCCTTCACGCAGTCTCTCTTGATCCGGCCCGCACGCAGCAGGTGAGCAGACTCATCTGCCGCCAAGACCTGGACAAAGCTCACCCCATGAACCCGGGAACCTCTGCTAAGTCACCAAACGTAGCGAATCACTTAGAGATACCTTTTTTTCTTACCATAGCTCCACACAAGAGGCCCTGAGGAAAATAATTCTCCTCAGGGCCTATGTTATTTTTGGGAAGGAGGTAGAAGAAAGTTGTGGGAAGAAAAATCTGGGGGTCAGTGTGTCAAGGAATGACGGACGTAAGAATCCATCCCTCCCCACTGCGGGTAATGCAATGTTCCGAGAGTCCTGCTGGAGAGGTCTACAGAGCTTCCTCAACCAGTCTTTCCCGATCCGGCCTGCCATGCAGTTAGTGGGCAGACGCATCCACCGCCAAGATCCGGACAAAACTCACTAAGTCACCAAACGTAGCGAACCACTTGGGGTGACCTATGGCAGAGGTGTTGGTTATCCAATAAATGGTTCCCGGTGCGGTGGCACCCATACCCGCCACTCAAATAATAACGATGAATAAACGTAGGACCTTTCTTATAACTAACGGTTGATGACTTGATTCATGAACGATTGCATTTACACCTGAAACATTATTTAATAAGTATGATTGTCTGAAAACATACGTTTTCATTGATGATTTAACGATGTTATTATTTAACAAAAACTTACTCTTGAAATTTGGTTCCCAAACAAATAACATATTAGGTATTTCTAAAAAATTGTCGAATGCTCTAAGAAACTATTTAAAAATCACATCCGAATATTTAGGTCTCACCGCGAAAACATAGGACACATACATCCATAAGTATTAAAGTTCAATTAATTGAAATGCTTTCCGATCTCCCTGTAATACCAAGCACGTTAGATAAAGTAACTTCACGCAAGAGTACGCGCTCTTGTCTAACATCCAGTGTCCTTTGTCCAATATCCAACTTTCGCAAACAAGAATTCGTCACTTTGGCCAACATCCAAATTAAAAACGTGTTTTCTGCGTAATTTTATACATTTAGAACATATTGTACTTAAAAAAAACAATTTGTAATACTTTAACACATTTTAGTAGACTTACAATTTAGCTAATTTAATTTTATATGCCTTTTTCGTAAAAAAAACTTTAAAGCGCTGTTTCTCACGATTTACGTTTTGGTCTGTTGGAGTAATACGAACTAAAGCGACGATTACTAAAAATATTAACTATATCATTAATGAATAAGCAAAATAATATCGGGCCTAAGTGAGATCCCTGTGGTACTCCGCTCGAGGCTGCAAATGTATAAGAAGTAAACGAATCAACCTTAACCGCTAAGTACCTTCCCAATAGATAACTCTTAAACCATTCCAAAATATTCCCTCTAAATCCCAACAATTTCAGTTTTCTTAATAAGATTTTGTGGTTTACTTTATCAAATGCCTTACTGAAGTCAGTATATATGGAATCAGTTTGATGTGATGCAATCAAGGCATTAACAATATCATTCGTATACAATATTAAATTGGAAAGGGTTGATCTTCCTTTAATAAATCCATGTTGAAGCGGTGAGATGGTGGGATTAATTCGGGATATCAACTTGTCTAGTACTAGACTTTCAAAAAGTTTGGGTAATGTAGACATGGTGCATATTGGCCTGTAGTTTTTTACGTACCTCTTATTACCTTTTTTGAAAATGGGCGTCAAAAGACTAAACTTCCAAAGATCCGGGAACACACCTGATGAGAGTGACTTTGTAAATAACTTATGTATAGGATATGACAATGTATGCATACAATTAACTAAGAACATGGGTGGAACTTTGTCAGGTCCTGCAGATTTACGGGAATCAAGACTCTTTAACTTGGATATAATATCACTAATAGTTACAGTACAGTCAGATATATCAAGAGTCTCAACCAAATCAGAGCATGTGATATTGCTATCTACATTTGCATTAACATATACACCGCTAAAAAAATCCGCAAACAGATTGACAGTTTCCTGGAGATTTTGAGATACTTTAGAATCGAATGACATATAAGTAGGTATATAAGTACCGTGATCTTTTTGAGATTTGACATATTTCCAAAAGAAATTTGAGTCGTTCATGATAGAGCCTTCGACATCACTTATGTATTTTTTGTAACATTCAGCAGAAAGCTTTTTGCAGTAATGCTTCGGGGTAACAAAAGCAGTGTATTGTATTCTAAAGTTGGTTACATCGTACATGGATTATATCAGGGTAAATTGGCTACCTGAATCCTAGCTACTTCTCTCTCCAAGTCTGGGTTTAACGCGCAGGTGCAAGGAAATTTACATGGACACGATTAAATGGGAAAAGGTAGCAACTCACGGTGTTTGTCGGGCGGCATGTCGTCACGTGCTCCATAAGCGAGGAAAAGAACAATACCACGTCTCATAGAGAGCCACGAGCGTGTGGTGTACGTTATCTGGACATCCACCGGCGTAGAAAACCACTCCGGAACGGGGGAACAACTATAATTCTCCCCGTCCACAGATTAGGAATACGTAAATTCACATGTTTGGTTTAACGGCCAACGGCGCGAGCGAGAGCACGGGTCAGCTTACCTCGGCGGCTCGTTTGTTTCTGGCGCGGGGTTTCTGCGGACCGAGGGGGGAGCAAAATGGAGAGCGGGGAGAAAGGGTGCCCGCCGTTGGGTCAGACCACTGGGCAGCTCCAATCAGTGCAAACTTCCAGTGTTGCCGACTCACGAAGCACTTCTTCCCGAAAATTACCACGTACCTACTTGTGTTACATAACACTTCCCCCCGCGCTCGGAAAAAAAGCGACGTGGCAATGGAGCAATAGGGCAACAATCCTCTATGCCTCCACCGGGGGTTTGACAGAATTGACAAAGGGACCTCATGACTTGAGAGACTTCGGTTGACTAGAGAAAATGCCTAGCTAAAACATAAAACAGAACATGCCATAGGCTAGGTACAATGTTTGCAAGGGTAGGAAGGAAAGGTACATGAAACATAAGGACCGAACAGTTTGAAAACAAAATGGTGTGAAACAACATACAAAGTTATGTAATTGGGAAAACAATCAACAAAGTTATGCAATTGGGAAAACAATCAACAAAGTTATGCAATTGAAACATGTGAATTCAAACTTTTGTGAGAAAGAACAACAATGCTTATGAGTATGACTCTAAAGGTTTTATTGGTCTGGGAGCTAAGTTTGCGGTGCGTAGATTTGTTTGGATTCCGAAGAGTTTCGAAGAATTGCGAAGAAGACGTGGCTTCACAGACTCTAAAAGGATTACAATATCACTGTAATCTGACCCATTTGAGACAACACTCAGGAGTACACTAGGTTTTAGAAAAAAAAACACTTCGTTTCATCGTAGACGTCGAAGGTTGCGGAGTGGAGACTGTGGTTGCAGTGCCGTGGCTATGGTTACAGAGGTCGTTGAAGAGAAGAATCCAGGATCTGCAGACATGCCAGTACAAATCCTAATGTGCCATTATTCCCATTATCCCATTATTATGGTAAGCACGGATCGTATATAATGGTTATCGAAGCATAGTGTAGCTCAGAATAACTTGTAGAGATACGCATTCAGCGGATACTGGGGAGTCAAGGTAATAATGGTTTACACAAGACATGGTATACGTCACTGCATGACAGAGCAAGAGACGGTATAACTGGCTTTGGCAGCAAGAGCAAGAACAAACCTAGGGGCTAGCGTGCCCAAAAGGTAGTTCAGAGTGTCATTATGTATAGTGGGACAACTCGGCTTGCAGCGGCACAACAAGACAACATACATATGTGTGGTATGGTTTGTGCTTTCAGGAACAAATGTGTAGAACATCACAGCGAAGGGACCTTGTAACCACAGCGAGGACCGCCAGGAAGTGGAGCTCAGCTTGGCTGCCGATGGGGACATCCTTCTGGGCTTCTTTTTAAATCCGGGAGAAATTATTATTAAAAGCCAAGATTCTTGAGATTTACCTGCCTAGAGACCAATGAAGAAAAGGTTTGGAGAGAAACAAAATGTGTCCAGAGAATGAAACAAACGAAGTTTAACAACCACAGACCCAGAGAGAGAACGAGAGATTCCTAACTAAAAGTTTTTTTTTTTAAAAACATAAACATTTTCCTCTATTAGGATAACCTGGCGTTTGCCGAGTGGCAAAATGCCTTGGTTGAAAAAACAACCGGCCTCCCATGGCCTATGTTAACATAAAGGTGGTAACATTTTCGTAGAATTTCAAAGAACAAGACAAAGAAGTCGTGAACGAGTCACGGCAAAAGCAGAGAAACCAATTCATGAATAAAGGTTGTCCGAGAGACAGACGATACGCCAAGTGCATACCATACATATCCAACATTCATGAATGTGTTTCATTAAAACTAAAATGAAAATGGTGAGACCTACGTAGAGAGTGAGGGAGAAAGCCTGCTGATAACCGGTCAATTTACCGATTCGCACTCCCGGTGAGGGCGAATTATGGTCAACAACAGATTTTCCACTTCATACCATATACCTGAGAACATGATGGTGAGGGGAAAGGAAAGGAAAAGGAAAGGAGTTGAGTGACGAAACTTGCTAGAGACTGGACTAATTTCCACTTCAAACTCCATGTGAGAATGAAACATGATCAACCAGCAGATTTCCTGACTCTTTACATTTACCAAAGTGGGTTCTTTTAAAAACAATGAGATGAGAATTTGAATACACATTATACCAAAAGGCTAATCTTTCGCGTGTATTTGACAAAAGATTAGGGGTCATTTTAAAACTTCTACATGATTGTGAGAAAAGACAGACCCTTGCTCCTATTTCACAAACCCGGGGGTTTTCTTGTTCGTTCCCCAGACAACGAGTAATGTAAAAAGGCAAAAATTGCATCATAAAAGATGACACACGATATTGTATCGTTCGCACGAATCATGGTAAGTATTTTCACGTCTTCACGTATGGCGTACAGAGTATACAAGTACACACAAGATACAACTCAATTATAGACAGAAGTCAAAGAGTGTTATACAATGCATCTTAAAGAAGATAGCAAGGCCGATATTATGTCGTTCGCACGAATCACGGTAAGTATTATTGTTACGTCTCCACGTCTCGTGTACAAGGTTGTACACAATTATACACACAAGCGGTACTCATGACAAATTAATGACACACGACCAAAATACAAAAGCGGTACTCATGACAAATGAATGACACACGACCAAAATAATAACATTTAGTTATAAGCAAAAGTAATTATAACGAACTTCTCGTGTCATGGCGGGTATTCTGAGGATCCCTCCTATAATGGTAGATGTTTTAAGGATCTCTCCTATTGTGTAACAAGATTACGTTTAAATGCAACACAATAAACGTTACCAGTAGTATTTTAATACCATTAGTGAAGATTTGTTAGATTAACTAACTCCGTAGCCCAAAAGGCGTACGATAGAACAACAGAGAAGATAGACAATTTGATGTTACTTCACATGTTACAAAGTGCGAGGGTGATGGCAGAGTATATTTCTACTTACACCAAGTATTAAAACAAAGACAGACCTATAATGGTTTTACATACTGTCTATTGTAGCAACCTTTAGTGAGGAAAACAAAAGGACCGGTTGTGGTTTTACATACCTTTTGTATAGCTACAAACGTACCGCATGATGTACAATTTTTTAAGTTGTAAACACTTGGTTAAATGAACACATAAAAGTTAAATGTGAATTCGAGAATCAGGATAACCATGAGGTTTTATTAACCTGTCCCGTGGGGTTGAAACGTGCCATACAAGACATACGTAACGTAAAAGCAAAAAAAACAAAAAAGTGACTTTGTTATAACAACCAAAGACCGGATGATTCGGTTTTACGTACTTTAGTTGAAACGAGCCAAATTGATTTATATACAGGATTATGAAGACCAATCATTGGTTTTATAAATACGAATTCCAAAATGGACGTGTCGATATCCAATTTGGGTACATAAGCATGAATTTGGGTAGGACGCCATCAATTTTTAATTTAAGAAGAAAAAATTGAAAAAACTTATATACACGAGAGGCGACTATGTAAGTAACCACTATTTGATTTTCATACTAGAGATACCTCGGAAGGTTTTACAACTCACGATGAACCAAAAGGAAAAAAAACGTTGTAAAGATAATTAACTGGTTCTAAGTCGGAATTTAACACTTTGGAATTTACAAAATCCGACTTCTAGAACGACACGCCGATGGGCAATTGTCAACTACTTCACATGAACAAAATAAAACAGGTGAGAAAGTTCCTTTCCACACGACAAAAATGCAACAAAAAATAGAAGAAAAATTACAAAATTACATGACAAGGCAGGATATGACATGGCAAGAACATTGCATAGTGTAAGGGTTGAGAAGCAACAAATGGGCTCGCGACTTCCCAAACATTGAAACTCGAAAAGGTGTCTCCGTTCCAAAGTGATCAGTTTTAGAACAGGTGAAAAAAAAATAAAGAAAAAAACAAATTGCCGTGAGGGAAAGAAAACCAGTGCAAAAGCAACATTTGAAAGTACCTTCAATGAGAGTATGCAATAATTTACAAAATAATTTACAACTTGTTTCATTAACGAAACGATGGACATGTAATTGACACTTTACACGCCAACAATAGTAAGACTTTATAAGCTTACAAAAAAAATTGTGGAGACACACAGTGTTGTTTTGTGCTCAACCCCATCTTTGCATTTTGCTTTTTGGATGCGGTGCAAAGGGGTTAATTCCGGAGAAATAATTTTTATAAAATTTTGGAATGTTCTTGATTTTGGCCGTTTCTTCAATTCGATCAATGAAGTCTAGTACATTAGAAACGCCGTTGTACTTGATTTTCCAGGAGAGGTCGTAGGTTTTCTCTTGTGCAGTGATGGATGCAGTATCTTGTTTCACTTTGACAATTGTTCCAGGTTCTTTACTAGGGACAAGAACTTCCAAAACTTGGGTAGTAACACGTAGGTTGTTTTCATCCGATGAAGCGAGGTTTATTCTTCTGATAAACTTTTTGTTGAATAACAATGCATAAGCCTTCATTGCAGCTTTTGATTTGTTTATTGGTGAAAGTCCTCTGTTTTTCAAAGAGACTGTAATTGAGACTTTGATAAACTGTGCACATTGGGAATGACACCCAGGTCCGATGACGCATATGCTTGGTTGTCTTCCATTGTGATGAACTATGGAAGAAAAAAAAAAAATTCTGAAATTTTCTAAGTGTCAAATTTTTGAAAAATTTGCGCAGGGGTTCCCCTAGAAAACGTAAAATAAATTTTTTTGTAGACACTTTTATTCACTTGGGAACACTTGTACAGAAAAGAGAGAAAAAAAAACTCGAAATTGCACTTTCCGGAAGAAACACAACACACTCTTTAATGAAAACAACCTATTTAAACTTGGAATTATTAGATTGTTCATCTAAAAAGTCATATTATTAATTTTTGTGTAATTTGATTATTCACTCTTATTGTTTAATTAAAAAACACTTTTGAAAAAAAGGTCACTGGAATGTTTTTTAACGGCTGCCACTTAATTCACTTCTCAATAATGGAAAACACTGTACCTGTATAAACACATTGGGAAAGGAAATGTCATTAATTATTCACGAGATGAAATTACAAAAGCTGCAACATGACAACACTTCCAACAAAACATTCGGAGCAAAGTTGAAAGGAAAAACATCTGTATTTCATTTGTTCGTTCTGAAATAAACGTGAGGATAAAATATCATTTCGAATGTGATTTAATCAACTAGGCCTTCTGTCTGTTATTTAGGTACAAACATCTATCATTAGACGGCACCAATGTCACGCGCCTTGTCGGTGTTGTAAGTAGGTATTGCCGGCCATTTACATGTTCTGTCCGTTCGCGCGCGCAAACATTCCAGCGCCTGAATGACGGTTGGGATTTCGCGCGGAAACAGCAGCTTCCAGAAGGATCCAAAATGGCTGCACACATTTATGCGTGGTTAAACCAACGGCTTTTTTTTAACATGCTTATTTGTCTCCCGATCTCGTAGAAAATTACTGATTTACAGCGGTTTTCACGAAATTCGGCAGGGCAATAAGGAACATACAATAGTAAAGGTTTTTGAACAATTAGTTTCGCCTGAAACAGCTCACCTGTGGAACTTCAAAGGTGCCAGACATGAAAAAAAATCAACCAGTTGCGACGCCAGTGTTAACTAAAAAGGACCCCCAAGTTTTAGCAAACCTGTTTCCGGTGTCTAGCTCAGTCGTTCCGGTGCAGAGCAGGCTCTCTTCACCCAGGGGCGGGTGGGCAGCAAGAAATGGTAAATTGGGGAAACTCCACACATGATTCGTCTCAAAACAAAGAATGCTTCGGGGTAACAAAAGCAGTGTATTGTATTCTAAAGTTGGTTACATCGTACATGGATTATATTAGGGTAAATTGGCTACCTGAATCCTAGCTACTTCTCTCTCCAAGTCTGGGTTTAACGCGCAGGTGCAAGGAAATTTACATGGACACGATTAAATGGGAAAAGGTAGCAACTCACGGTGTTTGTCGGGCGGCATGTCGTCACGTGCTCCATAAGCGAGGAAAAGAACAATACCACGTCTCATAGAGAGCCACGAGCGTGTGGTGTACGTTATCTGGACATCCACCGGCGTAGAAAACCACTCCGGAACGGGGGACCAACTATAATTCTCCCCGTCCACAGATTAGGAATACGTAAATTCACATGTTTGGTTTAACGGCCAACGGCGCGAGCGAGAGCACGGGTCAGCTTACCTCGGCGGCTCGTTTGTTTCTGGCGCGGGGTCTCTGTGGACCGAGGGGGGAGCAAAATGGAGAGCGGGGGGAAAGGGTGCCCGCCGTTGGGTCAGACCACTGGGCAGCTCCAATCAGTGCAAACTTCCAGTGTTGCCGACTCACGAAACACTTCTTCCCGAAAATTACCACGTACCTACTTGTTTTACATAACAACATTGTTGGGTTATTCGTAACCCGGGAATGTTTGTCTTTCTTTAAAAAAAAAAAGAAAATATACCAAAGCTTTAAGCTAACTTTATTTAGCAAGATCTTTAAACTATTTCAGAATGTTTTTTGCAAAGGCTGAAAAAATGGTAATATTTCGATATTTTCTCGAACTTCAAAGAGCCCGCGGAGCCTTAGGGTATTTTTTGATTTTTTTAAAACTAAATTATTTTGATGTTTTAGATACAAAGACAACTTTTTATTACTAGCGCCAAAAGGAATTCGGAAGAAAAAAAAATCGGCCCAAGCTACTATTTAGTATATCCAGCCCGGATTTTGAAATGACGCTGACTAGAACAACAAAAAGTCCGTAGATGTACCAAAATGAAGAAGTGGGCTTAGGTGAAACTGAATATCAAAATCAAAATCAAAAAAATATTTATTGTACATTTAAAAAATACAAAAGGTATTGCTTATGGGTAGATCCCATTTCTTCCAGCTAACCACAAACATGTTATATTATAATGTTCATACAAAGAATAATATTATAATTTTTATACAAATAAGAAAATACAGATAACAAGAATACAAAAATAGGTGTTTCATTTATGTGAGGTATTCACTTAAGGTGTAATGACATTTGTTTAGAAGTAATGTTTTGAGTGATGATTTGAATTTGTGTGTGTCTTGAATTTGTTTGATATTATGTGGAAGGTTGTTATATACTTTAACGGCCATGTAATATGGTCCTTTTTGGACTATTGTTTTGTTTGCTTTGGGAATTGATAAGTTTTCTGTGAATCTTGTAGCGTATTTATGTGTCGAGTTTTTTTGTGGAAACTTGACTGTAGATGATCGCACTAGCATGCATAGTTCCATTATATATATGTCTGTGACTGTCAGAATTTTCAGATGTTTAAACAAAGGTCTACATGAATCCAGACGAGCAGAGTTTGTAATTTTACGCATGCATCTTTTTTGGATGATAAAAACATCTTTAGCGTTTACTGAGTTTCCCCAAAAAATTATACCATATTTTATTATTGAATAAACATAACCATAGTATGCGGCTATTACTGATTCAATGTTCAATATTTTTCTCAGTGTACCTAGAACAAAAGAAAAGCTACTGATTTTTGCCACTATTTTTGATACATGTTCTTTCCAGTTTATATTTGTATCTAGTTGTATTCCCAGCAGTGAACAAGTTTGGGAGGGTTCGATAATATTATTATTAAAGTTTACATTTATGTTTATAGGTGTAGCTTGCACTGGACAAAATTTTAAAATTTGAGTTTTATTTGTGTTGAGTGACAGATGTTGTGATAACAGCCAGTTTGCTATTAATTGGCAAGTCTCGTTAACATATTTGTTAAATTCTTCAACGTCTCCATTACATTCAAACAACAAAGCGGTGTCATCAGCAAACATTGAACATTCTGTGCCAGCAATAATTGGCAGTTCATTTATGTAGATAAGGAAGAGGAGGGGCCCAAGAATGCTTCCTTGTGGCACACCCTTGTTAATTTTTCTCCATTTGGATTCTACCATGTACTGAAACATTTTTTCATCGATATTTGGAATTTGGACTTTCTGCTCACGGTTTTTTAGATATGATTCAAACCATTTTAATGCTAAACCTCTTATACCCATATGTTCAAGTTTAATTAGAAGAAGCTTATGGTCAACATTGTCGAATGCTTTTGAGAGGTCGAGAAAAATACCTACGGTTTTTTTGCTAACATTAATACTTTCAAGAATTTTGTTTAAAAAATTAAAGACTGCCTGTGTTGTTGAACGGCCTTTACGAAATCCAAATTGTTGTGGACATATTATCTCAAAGTTTTCAAGAAAGTTATAAATGCGATTGTACATGGCTCTTTCAAATATTTTTGAAAAATTTGGTAATAGGGATATTGGTCGATAGTTTGAGATTTCCTGCTTAGGTCCCTTTTTATACAAAGGTACAATAATAGATTGTTTTAATTGTTCTGGGAAGGTTCCTGATTCAAAAGATTTGTTAATTAATATTTCCAACGGGTAACTCAATGCTTGTGCACATGCTTTTATAGTTTTTATAGGGATTTTGTCAGTGCCGACACTGCTTTTATTTTTCAATTCTACAATGATTTTGATAATTTCCTTCTTGTTTACAGGCGTTATAAAGAATGATCGCGACTGTTTGTTTGTGATTGTTTTAGCAGATTGTGGATGAAGAGTTGTATTTCGTGGTGGTGGCGGTGGTGCAAAGAAAATGTTAAATGCATTTGCAATGTTTTCTGGTTCTGATACCAGGTTATCATTTATTTTAAGACAGATTTTTGGTTTAATTTTAGAATTTGAATTATTTGAGTTCTCTTTTATTATGTTCCATGATGTTTTGGTTTTATTCTGCGCGTTTTGAATACGTTTACTATTGTAATTCCGTTTAGCTACCTGTTTTACTTTACTGAGAATTTTTTTGTATTGTCTGTAATGGTTTATGATTGTAAGGTCATTTGTGTTTTTTTGTTTCATGTACAGATGTCTTTTTTGTCTAATAGATATTTTAATACCAGGAGTTACCCAATTTATATTATGTTTTTTGGGATATTTATATTGTTTAAAGGGGAAGCAAAGCTTCATACCATTATTTATTTCATTAATGAAGTATTCATAACAGTCATCAACGGATTCAAATGATTTCAGTGGTTCCCAACATATACAAGATAAGTAATCGTTAAACATTTTAGTATTTTCTTTGTTAAATAATTGTTTTTTTGCATACCAAGATTGGATTACATTATGTTTTATTTTTATGTGCATTAACTGTGCCATGTGATCTGATATAGCTAATTCTGTGACTTCCCATGTAAAACAATTTTTTGATATATTTGTACCTATGTGATCTATTATACTTTTTTTATTTCCTTGTATGCGAGTAGGTTTGTCAATAATTAAACGTATGTTGTGTGATTTTAGTGTGTTTTTGAGTGAATCGGCGTTTTTGTTCTTGTAGCTTATATCAATATTTAAGTCTCCGCACAGTATTATTTGTTTTTTGTTGTTTTTGCAAATTTTGTTTAGTAAAATTTCAAGTTGTTAAAAAAGGTATTAATATCAGAGTCATTATAGTAAATTGTACAGATTATCATTTTAAGTTTTGGAATTTCAATACCAACACATTCAAACACAAATTCTTTTGTTATTTGTTTAACAAATTCTAGTTCTTTAAATGCAATGTTTTCGTTTAAGTAAATGCCGACACCTCCATGGATATGGCTCTCTCGACAATAAATTGAACCTAATTTAAAACCATTGAAATTAATAGAAGTCGTTTCATCCTTTTGTAACCAGTGTTCGCTAACACAGAGTACATCGATGTTTTTTTCATACAGAATATTTTCCAATTCTAAGATTTTATTTCGAATGCATTGTACGTTTTGATGCATTATATTGAGACATGCGTTATATCCTGTTTTATTATTACATAATGTCATTTCGTCCGTTAAATCGGTGATTTTTTCGGCACCATCATGTAAACTTCTCACTTTTTGATTGATTCCACTAATGCTGGTTTTCTTGTGTGTTGGTGTCGTCCGTCTTGGTTTTGGGTCGTGGCCTCCGAAATGACCACTCGTTGAAGGCTACATTTTGAGGCCAGATCGTGGGGTCCGTGAAAAATTTGAAACTTTTTTCAGGAATACCTATTTTAAATGAGGCATACCGTTCGTGTCTCGTAACGAGTTTCTCTACTGTAAATTCTAAATCTGGCTTCTTCTTTTTTAGAAATGAAGTTATTTGATCTTCCGTGGTTGTCCGGTGGAACATGAATACATGTAGGTGTAGATTTTTGGGGATGGCCACCAAGTTTTCATCCGTAAATCCTGTCCCTTTAGTAATTGGGCGAAACCGTATTCGTCTGCCGCTGACGGCGGCATCACTGTATGACTTTACAGGCGCGGTCGTCTGTTCGGACATCGGGGAAAATACCGATGACGTTTGTGTATCAGATGTCCCTGCAGACGCGGGGGTGTTATCTTCTCCGGATGCTTGTTTTTTTGCGCTGGATCTAGTCGTCATTCTGCGTGCATTTATGTCGCTCGCAGGCGCTACGGTTACGAAAGCGTGAGTACTGGAAAGGGCGAGGTGGAGCGGGGCGGCAGGGGGCGGCGAGCTAGTTGGCTGCAACGCGTGTGACACATACACATTTGCGTCACTCACACTGGCACTGGTACTGGGGCCCGGCGCGGGCGATGGTACTTTCGAGACGGTACTCGTACCTTGCGCGATGTTACCGACAGTTGCAGTAGGTAGTATTGTATTTGTCACTTCGCGATTCAAGATTGCTTCAACGGACTTTAGTCGCACTAACAATTCATTAATTATCTTGCCTTGATCGAGAATAATGTTCCTCAATTCTTGGAGCACTGGATCACTCATTTTATTTTCGCTAGAGAGTAATAAAAACTCTTGAAACAATTTTTAAACGACAGCGCGACGTAGACGCGTGTGCGTAGGTATCAAGTTCAAGTTCAAGTTCACAATTCAAATAAATACTGTCACAACGGAGGGGGCGAAATGGGATATGCAACGGGGAAATATTTTTACCACAACGGAGGGGGCGAAAATGGGATATGGGATGGGGCATGGGTACTTGTGTTTTTAGGTCACCTTCCTTATGTGGCGCGGACTTTAGTATGAAACCGAGTGTTTGTTGGAGTCCGCGTCATATACACTAGTAGAATTAAGTATGGACACTTTTCGAGATTTCTTGTATCTTGTCGTTTGCCTTATAAAAAAACGACTTATTTTGTTACGGAACCCTTCTAAGTTTTTTTTTTCGTGTTCCTTGTGCTATTGTTGATTAAAAAACATAATATAAGATATGCTATATAGTGTTAGCAGCATATTTAAATATTGCCGCTCATCTGCCGCCAGAGGTACTGCTATCGCCTCTGGCGGCCAACAAGGAAACTACACCAGCTTTTGCGGCCGGTAAAGAAGGGACGCTTCCTGGCTGGCGGTCGGTAAAGAAGAACTACCTACAACACGGACAGCGAACGGCTCCGGCTGGATTTACAAATGGCGGAACACGGAATATAATCTTGCTGATTCTTGAATGTTGTTATTGTCAATTAACGTGGAGACAATATATTTCATCATAAATATTAACTTAGCGTTTTATTATTGCTAACATCAGAAGTGGGATTCGTAAAATCAAGTGTCAATTGGCTTTTGTTTCGTTCACCTGACAAAAACTCGTGTTTTGTATGCAAACGGCGGCCATCACGGCGTCTCTCGAGTTTGTTTACGTTTTGATGTTTGATGCCAGTGATTTAGTGACAATCTGTGTATCGGACTTCTGAATATATGTGAAATGTTTGGACTTCTGTTGTGAATTTACGTAAAAATGCCGCGTAATTACAGTGATGACAGATGCATTGATGCCCGATGTCGGAGGAATGCGTGTATCGTGTTCCCGCCGAAAGGACGCATTGAAAATTTTAATTTGGTGCTTGAAAACTCATTTGTGTTTTAATGGATTTGTCAAAAAGACCTTTCCCTTTCGTGTTTATCATCGTGAGCCTAATTTTATGATCGAAGACATTTTTCCAAAATGTCAACCTACGGTTGTCAAATAAAGTCGCTAGCATTATGCAGAGCGCATAAACCGAAATACAAGGTGAATCAGGGAAGCTGACTTCAGGTCCAGAAGATAGCAGATGGATATGATCTCTTGATGGAAATTGGTGAAAAGTTCGGAACCTCAAAATGTTTCAAAATTACGATGCTGAAAGTTTACGCGGCGATGACAGTCTGATCTTGGTAGCCGTCTAGCTGACAAAAAGGGATCAATATGGTGATTTGCTTTTGAGTATGGACGCAGATGCCTTATTGCAATAACTAAAAGGAAATATGTGTGCGAAAGTTAAAGCCCGTTTATGTGTGGCGAAAAGAAGTTGTAATCATGTTGAATTACAATTATGCCGACTATCTATATCAAAACCTAGTATTATGGTTCGAAGTTATTTGAAATGGTTTGGAGTTAATCGAAATGATTCAAAGTGGTTTGAAATGATTCGGAGATAATCAAAATGATTCGATGTTGAATGGTTCGAAGATATTCTAAATGGTGAACACCTAGAAATGTCAAGTGTGGCGTTCTTTGGATTCTTCATGATGAGATTGGACATCGCGGTGTTAATCAAACACTGGCTGCCGTCCGGGACAAATACTGGTTTCCATGGAAGAGGAATGTTATCACAAAATATGTGAAAAACTATTTTAAATGTTGGTTGGAAAATGAGAATACTGGGCGATGTGATATGTGAGCCCGGGGTTTTTAGAAAATGGAGATGTCTTTTGCTGTTGCGTTGAGCAGGTAGATCAATTTACTATGATCTTTCGTGAAGAGCGTGAACGGAATGCTGCGTGTTATTGCTCTCCAGGATGGCTTCTTTAAAAAAAACTGCCGATTAGAGGCAAAGGCAGAAACAAGCATGAAAGTTGTCATCGTGACAATTTTGGCGATGGCGTACCTTTTTGGGGTGCCACGGGTGCTTTTGATGAATATCAAAAGCGGCAGATGAAACGGTTCATCTCGAACCGATTCATAAACTCACAGGTTGGTGAGTGGCAGGACCTTATGGTCATACGTGCTGAGACACGGGTGCTTTTGATGAATATCAAAAGCGGCAGATGAAACGGTTCATCTCGAACCGATTCATAAACTCACAGGTTGATGAGTGGCAGGACCTTATGGTCATACGTGCTGAGACACGGGTGCTTTTGATGAATATCAAAAGCGGCAGATGGAACGGTTCATCTCGAACCGATTCATAAACTCACAGGTTGGTGAGTGGCAGGACCTTATGGTCTTACGTGCTGAGGCACGGGTTCTTTTGATGAATATCAAAGGCGGCAGATGAAACGGTTCATCTCGAACCGATTCATAAACTCACAGGTTGGTGAGTAGCAGGACCTTATGGTCTTACGTGCTGAGGCACGGGTTCTTTTGATGAATATCAAAGGCGGCAGATGAAACGGTTCATCTCGAACCGATTCATAAACTCACAGGTTGGTGAGTAGCAGGACCTTATGGTCTTGCGTGCTGAGACAAGGGTTCTTTTGATAAATATCAAAGGCGGTAGATGAAACGGTTCAACTCGAACCGATTCATGCTTTTTGATGCAGATCAAAGGCGGCAGATGAAACGATTCAATGCGAAACGGTTAATCAAACCTACGTATCGCGTTGGTGATACAGTTTTGATACGGATTTCTGGGGGAAATCCGGGGTACAGAAAGTTGAAAGGTCGGTTTCGGAGTTTGCCTTATAAGGTGGTAGAAGTCTTGCCGAACGATCGTTTTGACGTGGTGGGTAACAGACCCAATGGCAGCACTCACAGAGTGATGGTCGCATATGAAAATATGAGGAATTGACCGGATGAACAAATTTCTGCAATGGTCAGGAAGGGCGAGCAGGGTAATCTGTTTGTCAGTACCATTGTGGGGTTGAAAAAAAATTTCAATCCCTCTAAAAAATTTTCTTTTCTTTTAGCTTCCTGCTTTGAGGTCAAAGCAGTGGTCAGTATGGCCGTGTTAGCAGCATATTTAAATATTGCCGCTCATCTGCCGCCAGAGGTACTGCTATCGCCTCTGGCGGCCAACAAGGAAACTACACCAGCTTTTGCGGCCGGTAAAGAAGGGACGCTTCCTGGCTGGCGGTCGGTAAAGAAGAACTACCTACAACACGGACAGCGAACGGCTCCGGCTGGATTTACAAATGGCGGAACACGGAATAAAATCTTGCTGATTCTTGAATGTTGTTATTGTCAATTAACGTGGAGACAATATATTTCATCATAAATATTAACTTAGCGTTTTATTATTGCTAACAATAGTGATTCAAAATTCCTATCACTCTTTATGAGAAATGGGAGCAAACAACCAATTTTTGCGAATAACGCTTTTGAGTTTTGGCAACTCTACAATGTCTTATGTTCTATCTTAACCAACCAAAAAGTGTAGAGGATCATTGTGGGCTCCAATCAGAACACTTTAAGATGCAACACGAATAAGTATTACACCCGTGTTAGTCAGTCATCCATTGAAGAAAAGTTATATGGTTTTTTTTTTTTATAAATATTATTAAAATGGCTCCTAAGGTGCCAAAACGTGCCGATTGGTCACCCAAAGAGAAGCAAAGGTGTTGCACTTCGTGTAGAAGACTACACATACGAAGAAATTGCAAAAGTATTGGGTGGAGGAGCTACTAAGTATGGAGTAAGAAAGGTTTGCCAACGCTGCAAGAAGACTAAAACTACAAAAACAGTCCGAAAATCGTCCAAAACCCAAAGGTTATGCCACAAAATGAAAGAAGCATATGTTTCCTTACCCTACAGAACCATCTTCAAACATCCAAAGATATTAACAAGGTCATTAAAGCTGCTGGACTCGATATTACAGATATAACATTTAGGAAGAAATTAGGCAAGAGTAATTAAAGTCTAACCATAACATGAAACAGAGGTATAAACAACTGAAATGGGCTGTAACACATAAGAAATGGATCTCAGAAGACTGGGCAAAGATGATATGGAGTGATGAGTCCAAAATTTTAACTTTTGAGAGTGATGGTATCAGATTTGTTCATTGCTATCAAGTTAAAGATTTGATACCAGAATGCTCTACTGCGACAATGAAACTTCCTCTGAGTGTCATGGTGCGGGCTTGCATGATCAGGGACAGTTTTGGATGTCTGAAAGTGGTAGAAGGCACAATTAAGGCTAACAGGCATCAATATGTGATTCTGGAGACAAACTTATTGTCCAGCACAATGATTTGTTCGAGTGTAACCGTGGTAAATGCAATTTCCAGCAGCATGGACCCCCATGCTGCATAGCAAAATGAACATTAAATGGTCACAGAACCACCATATTGTTGTTCTACCTTGGCCAGGGAACCATCTGGACTCGAATCCTATTGAAAATCTCTGGTCTAGATTGAAAATACTGGTTTCTCGTCACAAACCCAGAAATAAAAGAGAAATAATTGAATTGATTATTGAAGCATGGTCCCATGCAGTGGCGTACCGTGGGGGGGGCGGGGGGGGCGGCCCGCCCCGGGCGGCACTTTTGGGGGGGCGGCAAAATTTCACAATCAATAATCATCTTGTAAAAATTTGGATTGGGGAAGTCGCGGGTTCTATTCTCGCGTCAGGACTTAAAAGTTTTTTCTAGTTTATAGTTTCTTAACATCTTTCTTAAGTTTTATATACTGTTAAAATCAAAATATTAATGACAGACGTTTTGTTTTTATTTCTAACACATACATTATTTTTAAATAAAAATGTAAATGGCAACAGTATCATTTTAGCTCTAATTAAAAGTCGATTTGTGTTTTATATTCCTGAAGCTTTGTGCGCCCTGCTGAAAGCGCATAAAAAATTACACTTATACGGTTTTCTTCTACGTATATATCACGGTGATATATTTTAAATTTATTATCACAGAAAAGTTAAATAGCTGACAGGTGTGTGCATATTTATTCGAATTGCAGTTATAAAATTCTAGATGCACACTATCTATGTGCTGCCAGAATCAAAGAAAAACCATTTTTATGTTCTGAGTGAAGTTTTAATTCACCGCATACATATTTAATTAAAAGCAGTTTTGTGTTCAAAATGTATAATTCCAGTTGTGGATTCATCTGACGACACAATTCGAAGGAAAACATTATATTATTTAAAGTGCTTTATAAAATTCTTGCAGACAATTTATGTGCCGCCAGAATCAAAGAAAAAACATTTTCATGTTCCGAGTGTAGTCTTAATTCACCGCTTAGAGATTTAATTAAAACCCCTTTTGTGTTCAGAATGTAAAATTCCAGTTGTGAATTCATCCGACGACACATTTCGAAGAAAAAACTCATTTGAAGTGCTTAATAAAATTCTTCCAGACAAGTTATGTGCCGCCAGAGTCAAATAAAAACCTTTTTCATGTTCTCAGTGTAGTTTTAATTCACCGCATACAGATAAAATTTAAGCCAGTTTTATTGTTCAGAATGTAAAATTCCAATTGTGTATTCATCTGCTGACATATTTCGAAGGAAAACATAACTTTTTTCGAAGAAGTGCAAATATAAAATTCTAGTTGCAGACAATTTATGTGCTGCCAGAACCAAAGAAAAACCGTTTTCACGTTCTGAGTGTAGTTTTAATTCACCGCATACATATTTAATTAATAAATATTTAAAAAAAAAAAAATTTTAAAAAAGGATCACTACCCCCCCCCCCCCCCCCTCCCTGAAGAAGTACCTATATAGGGGGGGGGGCGGCAAAATTTTCCTCCGCCCCGGGCGGCTGATACCCACGGTACGCCACTGGTCCCATGTCACCAAACCTGAACACTAGTGACGTTTGGTGGACTCCATGCCTCCATGCCATGAAGAATTGAGGAAGTTATAAAACAAAGTTAAATTTCCAACGAAATAGTAACGTTAAAATGTTAATTTGAAATATTATACAAAATCTTCGTAATTAATAAATAATTTGTGTTTTGCCATGACGTTGTTTTATTCAGCATTTTTATTATTTTTCTAAACAAAACATTTATATCTATTCAAAATATAACAGTATAATATGTGGTTGAATTAATTAGCTAATAAATTTACAGTTAAACACCAACGTGATTTAAAAAAAGAGCGAATGAACATCAAATACAATAAATTTATAAAAGTGTCCATACATAAGTCCACTAGTGTAATTATATACTTGCTTTATAACGAACTTATTGTTTATATAACTAGCTTACAGACTGTTGACAAACTGCTTTATTGCGGTTTAACGGGATTGTATCTTGAAAACAATAAAAAAAATTAACTATCTTGTTACTTGTTTTATATTTAACTAACTTACTAACCATCATGCCGTTTCCCCGGTAGGCAGAGAGGATGAACCACCAAATAAGTCGATCTTGGCACACGCTCCTTGCCTCGTTCACATTTGTACATCTTATCGTACGTGCTCTTATCAAGTATCTGATTTACTTGGTTATTCCATGTCTTCCTGGGCGTCCCCGACTTCTTCTACCATTCACATTTGTGTAGGAGTATTAAATTAGGAATAAAATAATAATGAACTTTATATTATAAAAATACGGTAAACAAAATACAGATAAAATTATAAAATACAGTTAAAATGACAACGTATATATAGGAGCGGAAATTTAGCATAAAGGTGTGATTCTAATTTTTTATTCCTTCGCTCCTATCCTATATCTTTTGTAATTTTAAAGTTTTAAAGTTTAAAGTAGTTCCTGAAAGAAAAGTCCCACATGTTGCGTTTTTTTTTTACAATAGCTCCACACAGACCACACAGGAGGCCCTGAGGAAAATAATTCCCTTCAGTGTCTATGTCATCTTTGGGGATGCTGTGTGGAAGGAAAGGAAGGAGAGGTAGTTCTGAGAAGGAAAAGGGTATGAGGGATAGGTAGGAATCTGGAGATCAGTGTATCTAGGAGTGAAAGGGGTATATCAAACTCTTTTCCATTAAATCAGTCTCCAATAAAATAGAATTATTAATTCAGACTTTAGCTTCAGACTAATAATTTATTGTTTCGCGTGGTGCTTACTTTTGTGATTAATTTCTTTAACTGTGCGTTGTCTATGGTTTATGAATCTACATCTTCTATGATAAACAACTGTCACTGTCAAATTTGGGGTTAGTATTTAGGGTATTTAGTATATTTATGATTTAGCCTCTCCCAGCATCTCTTTTGTTTGATTTATTGTCTTGTTATAATAAATAGGTAATTATATTTATTTTTCTTTATTATTTATTGATAGCATCAACTAATAATCAATATTCAAAAGCTAATAAATTTTTAGTGACGTTTCTTCTACATTGGAATTAACCGCCGGGAAAAAATTCGGTTTATGGGCGAAATTCCTAAAAAATAAAACTAATTGGTAAATTTTCGTAAGTGGTGTCCACGCGTATTATTAATAATTTTTAGAAAAAAACTTTAGATTCGCCTTAATTACAACAAAAGGAAACATTTTGCATTCCGGGAGGCGGAAAATTATGCATTTTAATTTTCAATTGCGTAAAACAAAAATTCACTTCGCGAAACGATCGCCGACTGTCAGCGGCCATTAGATAAGTCACTGTTATGTTGGTATCCCTGATGCATTAACAAGAGCTAAATACGACCGTAGCCATCTTCGTGGGACATACGAAGACGCGCGTAATTATGAAAAACAGAATTAATAATATTTTTATTCAAACAGTTAGATTTAGCTTTATTATCACGAAAAGTGAGTATTTATGTCGCGGGAGGCAAAAATACATGCAAAAATATGCATTTAACATTTTAATTTGATTGGCTTACGCGGTAACGCCATTTTATATTTACCGTTTTTATTTCACAGACAATCAATCATAATTATACAAACCCGCTAGACAAACCCTGCTTTGCCAAACAAACTATTCAAAACCTGGGATGTTTTTTAAAATTATGATGACATGCAGCCTTCGTAGTTTAACCTCAAAGTTCCGTATTGTCCGTGAGATGGACTAAATGCACATTTACCATGATTTTTAGCTATAAAAAAATAATTTTACATTGAAAAATTTTTTTTACATTGAAAATTAATTTTTTAAGTAAAAAAAAAAACGCGGCGTTTTTTTTTTTACTTAAATTAATTTTCAATGTAAAAAAAAATTTTTCAACGTAAAAAACATTATATTTTCTGTTTATTATTATTATTTTTCTATTCTTCAATTATAATGACGACGAATACCATTATGAGGGATATCTCTGCGAATTCCTGTGGAAAAGATCGATGCTCAAAAACAAAGACTGACTCCATTCATTTTTCAAAATTGCTGAAATCTTCTATTTATTGTTTATTATTTCTATTCTTCATTATAATGACGATGAAATCCAACATGATTCGAGTGCCTCAGCTAGACTCTGAAGTGATTCTGATTAGAGGTTAGTTTACATTTTATTATTAATTCTGTCGTGTTTTCTCATAATTACGCGACTCTCATTTATCCCACGAAGATGCCTACGGTCGTATTTAGCTCTTGTTAATGCATCAGGGATACCAACATAACAGTGACGGTTAGTATATTTATGACAGTGACTTACCTAATGGCCGCTGACAGTCGGCGATCGTTTCGCGAAGTGAATTTTGGTTTTACGCAATTGAAAATTAAAATGCATAATTTTCCGCCTCCCGGAATGCAAAAAGTTTCCATTTATAGTAATTAAGGCGAATCTAAAGTTTTTTTCTAAAAATTATTAATAATACGCGTGGACACCACTTACGAAAATTTACCATATTATTGAACATATAAAAGAGGTAAAAAAATAAAATGGAGTTCTAAAAAAAAAACTTAATAACAATAAATTAATGAACCACGAGATTCCAAACATCGTTTATAATGGGAGCCCTTAATATACGGAACGACTATGAACTATGGGAAAAAACCATCAACAAGCAAATTATGAAACATTTGTAAAAAGGATCATACTAAATATGCTACCAAATATGCTACAAAATAATAAGCTCCATAAGTTAAACACACTTTGTTATTGGTTTGGTTTTTACTTCGATATTTAAAAATATTGTGCTCGTCATAACATACACAAGTTGAATGTTGAAGTTTTAAAATTCGCGAAGGCATCACTACCGCCACCTAGCGATGTAATAATAAATACATTTCGACAGTTTTAGAATTCGCCCGTGGCTATTATATCCCTTTAAAATGCGTCTTCATCTGGATTTTTTCTTCTATATTTTCCGCTGGTTCATTTTTATCTTGTCTTTTTTGGCCAATCTTTTATTGTTGGTTCATCCGCTCGTAAGGTCTATGTTTTGTCATCTTCGTAGCAAATCTCAAATATAGACACCATTTGTTCACTTTTAACAAACTTATTTTATTTTGTAGTAATCACATGTTACAATAAAAACTATTCCCGACCCACAAGCACTTTAAAAGAGGTCTCACTTTAGACCATTGTGATATGTTTTTCAAGAGAGAAGAGAGTGTTTTACATCTGGTTCAACGTATTTATAACTAAAAGCACACACAAACAAACCAATATTCTTTGGCTGACACGACAGAATAAATAAATACGAACTAATGTACGCAGAAATCTGTTTCACCGACTGACAAGGCTTTGCGATTATATCGATCGGCGCAGGTAAATAATTTCCTGTAATAAGGAGCTTCAAAGCGTCCCGATAGATGTCGGTAGCGTTCACTTTTGAACAGTACCCAGTTTTCCGATAAAATCTCCTAAAAATGCTAAATCACATTGCTAGTTCTTGTTCGGTTACGGTTCCGAGTGATTGTGCGGGTAAGGGTTCTATTGGGTTCGAAGCCTTGACCGGACCCGTGCGTCCGATCGACTAGATTAAAGTCGCGATCGACCGGTGGGCCGTTCGTGCTATAGATGTACATATGTGTTTGTCTCTTTTTAGTTTCGCTGTTTTTCGTTTCATCGAGTTTCAAATCGCAACGGTAAGGCGGCCAACTTTATAAAATATTAATCGGGGACACATTGGCGTAGTATGCACTGGGGGGGGGGGGAGGGGGGTGGAAATTATTTTCACTTATTTTTTTATTTTACGACCTCGCTTTATGCCGATTTTTATAATCACGTAATTGAGAGAAAGAGTATTCTTCCAATAAAAATCATGTTCATGAATTCTACCACAATTTTATAACTGCAATCTCGGAAATCGAGATTGGTAACCATTTAATAGGATGAATATGCAACTTGTTATTTAATTTATTGTTATATTTTGAAACCAAAACTGGTAATTAAATCTGTATGCGGCGAATTAAAACTACACTCAGAACGTGAAAATAGTTTCTCTTTGATTCTGGCAACACATACATAGTCTTCAACTAGAATTTCATAACTGCACTGCCAATAAGAGAATGCACTTCGAATAAGACAATAATCTGCTTCGAAATATGTCAGAAGACGAATCAAACTGAAATTTAACACTTTGAACACAAAAATGGTTTAAATTAAATCTATATGCTTTGAATTAAAACTACACAAAAATGGTTTCTCTTTGATTCTGGGAGCACATACATAGTCTGCAACTAGAATTTTATTAGTGCACTTCGAATAAGAGAATATTTTCCTTCCAAATATGTCAGCAGACGAAATTTTACATTCTGAACACAAAAGTGGTTGAAATTAAATCTGTATGCGGCAAATCAAAACTTCACTCAGAACAAAAATTGGTTTCTCTTTGATTCTGGCAGTACACACATAATCTGCAACTAGAATTTTATAAATGCACTTCGAAAAAGAGAATATTTTTAATACTGTAAAGTGGTGGGGTCTCCTCCAATGCACTTGGAATAAGGGAATATTTTCCTTCGAAATATGTCAGCAGACGAATCCAATCCAGAAAATCCAGAACTGGAATTTTACATTCTGAACACAAAACTGGTTTAAATTAAATCTGTAAGCGGCGAATTAAAACTACATTCAGAAATGAGGGCACACAGTTTTGCCAAAAAGAATTTCTTTTTGCAAGTTTTCACTGAACTTACAACATCGCTTTTTCGCGGTCGCGGCAGCAAGGTCAACAAATTATTTGATTTTATTGATGAATATGGGTTATCAATATTACGTGTCACGGCGGGCGTGCACTAATTCGTATAAACAAAACAAATCAATCACTACTTCACTGGCTCTCTGTGACTCTTGCTTGTAACGTAAATAAACCAATACCTAGATCGATATCTTCGGGTCGTTTCTAGGGACAAATTTTGTCTTGAACTCAAATCAAATGGCTAAAAGTTAGAGGAAATTTATTTGACTACCATAGACAATATCAAAAATATATAAGAATACGGGATATGTGGGACGCTTTAGACGATTTGCGGGACTATTTTTGTAAATATTGCAATGCGGGACTACAGCTGTCAATGCGGGATGGTCCCGCAAAATGCGGGACGGTTGGCCGCCTTATGCTAAAGAAGTTTTCACTCAAAATTGTATAAAAATAACATAAAAACTACACCAAAACTTGCTTACACACCGAAGCTCATTTCACATCTAAAGGGAACCATACACAATGTTACGAAATTCTTTATGTAACAGTTTGTTTTGTTATTCCAGGTAGCATTAATATGGAGACAGTTCCAATCAAGTTAGAACCAGGACCCAGAGAAGAAGATGGAGAAGTAATTTCTTATACAGAAATAGACGTTGACCTGCCGGATGTTAAAAAGGAATGCCTAGAGTACTCTAAAAGTATTTCCCAGACTACAGGTAAAATCGATTTTTATTCGGATAAGTTTTTAGATTTTCACGGCCAAAAGCATGAAAGTTTCATGTTAGTTTTTGGGGTTTTATGCCGTGTTGCGCTACATCCTTCTATAGATCGTCGGATCTACCGGATCTGCCCTGATGATGGACACTGCAACGCTGTCCGAAACGTCGGCTATAGAAGGAGGTAGCGCAACACGGCATAACACCCCAAAAACTAACAACAAAAACGATTTTTATTCGTTTGAACTTATTTTAATTTTCTATTTTCATTATAGAACCTACATACTTGTCGAGCTTTATCCGCCATCTTTTTCAGACGAAATAATGGACATGAAGGCGCAACCTGGAGAAAAACTTTTTTCGTGTTCCAATTGCGACAAAATATTTTCTCGAATGGGAACTTTAAAACTTGAAATGCTTTCCCATACCCGAAAAAAAACATTTTTATGTTCCGAATGTAACTTTTCAAATTCTAAAAAGGGATCTTTAGGAAGTCACATATTTACCAATACTAGAGAAAAACCCTTTTCATGTTCCTCCTGCAGCTATTTATGTTCTCGAAAGGGAGATTTAAAACAACACATGATTACCCATACCAGGGCAAAACCTTATGTTTGTTCCTACTGCAGCTATGCATGTTCTCGAAAGGGTATTTTAAAACTTCACAAGTTGACCCATACGCATACTGGAGAAAAACCAATTTCATGTTCCAACTGCAGTTATTCATGTTTCCAAAAGGGATATTTAAAACGTCACATGCTTTCCCACACTTTAGAAAAACCTTTTTCATGTTCCAGCTGTAGCTGTTCATTTTCCCAAAAAGGATATTTAAAAAGACACATGATTTCCCATTCCGGGGAAAAACCTTTTGCCTGTTCCTACTGCAGCTATACGTGTTCTCTAAAGGGATCTTTAAAAATCCATATGGTTACCCATACCGTGGCAAAACCTTATGCTTGTTCTTACTGCAGCTATTTATGTTCTCGAAAGGAAACTTTAAAACGTCACACGCTTACCCATACCGGGGCAAAACCTTATGCCGGTTCCTTCTGCAGCTATACTTACCTAATGTGAAAAACTTTGGTAAGTTTCCATATAGGGACACAATCTAGCTGAAGCGCCGATAAGGTTAAACAGGGATACAGTCAGTGCCGGATTAGCCCATAAGCAAATTAAGCAATTGCTAAGGGCATCATTAAGTCATCACATCATATCAGTCAAAACCTTGACTTTCTTCAGAAATAAAATCTTGTTTTATTCGAATATTCCATCAATAACACAGCTTTAGAAAGAGTCACGGAAATGAGAGGTCTTGGAATTATTTTGGATGAAAGACTAAGTTTCTCCAATCATATCCACCAAATGGTAAAAGAACAACTAAAAAATTTAAGATAACAAATATGATAAGATTGTGCTATGCATAAAAATCTTGTTTAACCCATTTTTTGTTTCAAAATATGGAATGTATTGCATTGCACTACCCCTGCATACATTCTGGAATAAACTATTATTATTATTATCATTATTATTAAACGTTAAGTTTATCAATTAAAAATAATAATTAAAAAATTTAATTCCATACAAGCCATTAAATTATTACGTGTATTTCTAGTAAGAAGCCTGTTGGAATATAACTCGTTAGTTTGGTCTCCATCTTACAAAATTCACACTAAGCGAATATAAACAAAATTTCTGCGTTTTATAAATTTTAAATTAAAAATCCCACTAGAAGACTTAAAATATTATTTATTGTTTAATATTCTAAAAATAAACACACTAGAAGACACGCTTAAAATAAGAAACTTAACATTTTTATTCAAAATACTTAACTCTATATTCGACTGTTTCGAACTCCTGCAATTTTTAAACTTACGAATACCGACAGTAACTACATGACAAAATACACTATTCTACTGTAGCATTCATTAGCAGAGCTACATTTCCCACTCTCCGATACAACGATGTCAAACTATGGGTAATTAGTACTTATTTGATGTTGACATATGTAACATAAACTTGACGAATTTTGTGGATCTTATTAAAAACTTATTCCATAACTATTTCTAAACATTTATAAACTTGTAAACCTATCAAATCGCTGTTTTTTTTTTAATGTTTATGACTTCTGTGCATTTTTTTTTAAATTTTTTTTTTTTCTGTTAGATCAGGGGTAGCCTGTAACATTATTATCTATTTGACATGTTGAGCGCAGTGAACCTAGGTCTCACGCCAAGTGGGTAGAACATAATATTCAAATAAAAGTCTGGAATATGATTCAACATTTATTGATGATCAAACATATTAATGAAATGAATGGTAGAGCAAAAGATTTTACAGTCAGGGCGTGACAGAATTATTAAAATACACTGTTAGTAATAAAATGTAAAAGGAATGAACAGTCTACACAAGGACGCTAATAATAATGGAACCCGAGTGATTGATTTCGCAGAATCAAGAAACCTAATTGTGGCCTCGACTCAATTTCCAAGAAAAGACATACACAAACGGACCTGGACATCGCCAGATGGTAGACACCATAACCAAATTGATCATGTCCTGATAGAAAGAAGGGGGGCAACGAGCATCACAAACGTAAGGTCGTATAGGGGTGCCAACTGTGATTCAGACCACTACATGGTGGTGGCCACCTACAGGAGCCGAATCGCAAACAATAGGACACGGAAACCACCAATTATTCCAAAAATTAATACGGAGGCTCTAAAAACACCAGAAGGCAAAGAGCAGTATCACAACGCCCTTGTAAATAGCCTACCAGGTCAGATCACTGAGCAGAACTCCCAAGAATCACTCGAAAAAGACTAGAATGATATAAAAGAGGCAATTATAAGAGCAGTGGAATCAAGTGTCGGAAACATGCCCAGACAGCCCAGGAACCCTTGGTTTGATGAAGAGTGTGAAAGAAAGATAGCTGAAAAGAATACACTCAGAAAGAAGTACTTGGAAAGGCCAACAAGAAACAAAAGACAGGCGTACGAACAAGTGAGAAAAGAAACAAATAAGCTGATAAGGGAAAGAAAAGAAAATTCTTGAATGATATACTGCTGAAAATGGAACAGGACTTTGTTTATAATAATTCTAGAGAAGCATATAGGGGAGTAAACTTCTTCAAGAAGGGTTTCAAACCGAATACAACACTATGCAAAGACGTTGATGGTTCAATTATATCCGATAAGGAACGAATTAAAACAGTGTGGAAAAACTACTTCTATAAACTTCTCAACCCTAATAGCGACCTGAGAAGCCATCCTACTAACATCCCCACTGAATCAAGTAATGAAGAATCTGCGAACCCACCAACAATGCCAGAAATAAATGCTGCACTAAAGAGACTCAAAAACAACAAATTACCTGGGAAAGACAACCTGCCGGCAGAGTTGTTCAAATATGGAAATGAGCACCTAAGAAATCTGCTACATAATTTAATAACAAAAATATGGAACTTGGAAAAAATCCCAGAGGAATGGCAAATAAGCATTATATGTCCAATTCACAAAAAAGGTGACAAACTAAAATGCGAAAATCATAGAGGCATATCACTTCTATGCACAGCATATAAAATCTACACCATGATACTGAAACAAAGAGTTGATAAGTATGCAGAAAACCTACTGGGAGAGTATCAGGCAGGCTTCCGCACCGGTAGATCCACAACAGACCAACTGTTCACCGTCAGGCAGATCTTGGCAAAGTGCTGGGAGTTTGATATAGATATACACCAACTATTTATAGATTTCAAGCAAGCATATGATAGCATAGATCGGGAGTGTCTATATGACATACTACTTCAATTCCAGATTCCACCTAAATTGGTTAGGCTCATCAAAGCCACAATGTCAGACTCAAGATGTCAGGTCAAAATAGACGGGGAATTGTCGGAAGAATTCTCAGTATCGCAGGGACTAAAACAGGGGGACGGTCTGGCTCCCACTCTCTTCAACATAGTGCTCGAACATGTAATAAGAAAAACGCTAATAGACACTGGCTCCAATATTTGTTTCAAGAGCAGTCAAGTTGTCGGATATGCGGATGACATTAACATTGTCGGAAGATCAATTTCAGCCATTAAGGAGGTCTTCGACCCTTTAGAAACAGCGGCACGGGAAGTAGGACTGCGGGTTAATGTTGACAAAACGAAAATGATGGTACAGAGCAGGAACCCTTCACACAGAAAAAGAAGTAGTGCACAATTTAAAGACAATTACTCATACGAAGTGGTCGATCAATTTACCTACCTGGGCTCTAGTCTGACAGAGAACAATGAGGATCCAGCAGAAATCAGAAGGAGAATCACAGCAGCCAACAAAACATACTTCTCTTTGCTGCCAGTGTTTAAGTCACGTAGTGTCCACAGAAAAACCAAAATAACCATATATAAGACCATTGTCAGAACTGTATTGGCATATGGATGTGAGGCGCTGACACTGACGGTAAAGATGGCTGAAATGCTGGATACTTTTGAAAGAAAAGTGCTGAGAAGAATATGTGGACCCGTGAAAGATGGTGAACAGTGGCGCATCCGGCACAATGCAGAATTGTATGATATTTATAAGGCCAATAGCATCTCAGCACATATGAGACTCCTCAGACTGAGATGGGCTGGGCATGTACAGAGAATGCCGGATACACGCGTCCCAAAAAGAATTTTGACTGGACACCCAGGTGGAAAGAGAAAAGTGGGAAGACCCAGACTGAGGTGGGAAGATGAGGTAAGAGGGGATGCAGCACAGCTTCTCCAGGTACGAAATTGGAAGTCAGCCGCTGAGGACAGGAGGAGTTGGAGGCGACTGTTGCAGGAGGCCAAAGCTCGATATGGGCTGTAGCGCCATCGAAGAGAAGAGAAGAGAATAAAATGTATCATGGTGTGTTGAAGACGCAATAATAATTTTAATCTATCGTCAAGGCTATGATGCATCTATTGAAACTAAAGGGCGTCAGCCAAGAAAGTAATCCTGGCAAAATTTATCTATCAGTAAACCCATATTCTAAAATATAGTCGTAAAATTCATTTGTCTCACAACGTGTTCCAAGATTCAGGTTCCACCCACCAGCGGCACAGCAGCAACTTCCACACTCTCGACCGGTACCATACCGGTACTCTCTCATCTCTTGATTGCGGTGCAAACTTGTACTAATGTTCTCAGCTGCTTGCAGCGTACCAACCTCAGGGTATCACAGTAGCGTTGTTGTCATTTTATAATGCAGCGGTAGCTACCCGCTACAAGCCAACTTGAAAGGACCCAAGATCTACTGAATACTGACGAAACCCTGTGCGATCTACCTAGTAGCGGCGTTGCGGGGGCGGGGGAGGGAGGGGTGGGGCGGCCCCGGTGGAACTTTTAAGGGGCGGCAAAATTTCACAATATATAAAAACATCTTTTAAAAAAATTTAACATTTTATTTCATATTTTTGTCACCCCTAAAAATTCGGTCCGATTGAAATGGTCACGGAATTTTTTTTATATTACTTATTCTGTGGCAAAACCGGGGAATACCCCTTCTTTAAAATGATGTATAATAATGTCATCTTGATCACTATTGCGACTGGTATCACCGACAGTTCTTAAATTCACTTATTGCAAGAATTCCTCTAATTTTATATTACGCATGGATTTTTTATGACTAATTTTTAGTGAGAATGATTAAAGGAGGTCCGTGGCGATGCTTCGACAATTCTTAAGGCGGAGACACATATGTGTGGTGTGGTGTGTCGTGGCGCGCCAGTAGCACATCGGTTTCATACATTTTCTATGGTTAGAGACATATTTGTATGGTGTGGTGTGTCGTGACGGTTACTGATGTGGCGTCGACTGCTCGCCGCCGATCGCGCCCTACCCCCCACCATTGCTCTGGCGTGACACGCAAATGTGTTTCCATGCCGTCGCGGCTTGTGGCGCGTCATATACAACTAGCATTGACATAAACAACTAGCGGACGCTTGTTTGCAGCGTGGTTCTGAAAAATGACTGACGAGCTAATTGAACTTGTACGTCGATGAATAGTTTTATATGACACAAGGCGTAAAGAGTATAAAGATCATTTGATCAGAAATGCTGATTGGAAAGAAATTTCTGAAATATTATATTATCTTTCTCTTTACATAGTATAAAATGAAGTCGCTCAAAATGTATGTGCGTTTAGTGTTTAGTGTTCAGTAATGAAGTCGCTCAAAATGTATGTATCTTTTAAACTATGCAACGGATTTTCATGCGGTTTTCACCAATAGATAGGGTCATTCAAGAGGAAGGTTTGTATGTGTAATACAAAGAAGGTTTGTAATAATATTATAGTAGAGAAACGCCGAAAAATTCAAAGAAAAAATCTTCTTTTCATGGTATGAAGTCGCTCTAAATGTATGTACGCTTAGATCTTTTAAACTATGCAACGGATTTTCATGCCGTTTTCACCAAAATATAGGGGGTTACGCTATCTTTTGCAATGACTATTAATAAGTCTCAGGGTCAAACATTCAACGTTGCTGGCTTAGATTTGAGTGTTTCTCACACGGCCAATTATATGTCGCGCTTTCGAGAGTAACATCTAAAGAAAACATGTTTGTACTATCTCATGAAAAAACATCTGTAAATATTGTATATAAAGATATCCTGTAGTAAGACCAATCATAATCATAGTATTACAAAATCACTATCCGAATCAAAAGAAAACATGCACATTTAAACGCTGCAAAGGTTTGATATCTAGGTAGGTACTGTTCAGAAATAATGCCAGAACATCCTCTAAAATAACTCCAGAGCATTTTGACCCTTATGTATAAATAAACTGTATGAAAGATAAGGTCACAATCGCTTGCTCCAATATCTCTCTTAGTAGCTTTAAAGATTTCATGCATTTGGCAACACTACAAATGTTCAGAAAACGCCAGAGCGCTCCACGACACGCCACACTAGTGTGCACACTCACCGTCACGACAGTAAGCGCCACGACACACCACACCACACAAATGTGTCTCCACCTTTAAGTTCCATGGATCATCTTGTGTTATGATGGATCATCAAACCTTCCATGTGTTCCAAGTATTACAAAATGGAACCATTTTCCTTTTCAGGGTGTAGTATCAATTAAAGCCGAGAACACGGGGGCAGATTCACTCTTAAAACCACTTTCATGTTCCGAATGATGTGTCAAAAGTCCAGCAGCGGATTAATCCGCAGACGCAGTTTGAAGAAAACCGTTCTAATATTTCGAATGGAGTTAAAAAATTTGTCACAATCACTTCTTCAAAATTCGTAAATCGTAGGAAAACCGCATATTTTGCGAGTAATACTAATTAAAGCTGGGAACTTGCAAGCACATTCACTCTTAATTTTAAACCAGCTTTGTGTTCAGAATGTAAAATTTCAATTCTAAATTCATCTGCTGACACTTCCGAATGAAAACATTCTCTTGTATCTTTTATAAAATTCAAGTTGCAGACTTTGTATTCTGAATGTGCTGAAGAATCAAAGAGAAACCATTTTCATGTTCTAAGTGTACTTTTAATTCACCGCATTCAGATTTAATTTAAACCAGTTTTGTGTTCAGAATATAACGATAAATTAAATAACAAGTTGCAGTTTCATCGTGTACCGAGTGAAGCTTTACTTTTGTGTTGCATACCAAATGCTACAAAATTCTGACAAATTGACTGTTCCGTGTGTACCTATTATTTAACTACTATTATCTCGTCGCATTTCATTATAAACATCGGCAGAAAATGAGGTCGTAATAAAAACAAAATTTCCACGTATCCCTCCCCCCAGCGCTTGAAAATTTGCGGTTGAAGTACCCAAATAGGGGGCGGCGAAATTTTCCTCCGACCGGGCGACTGACACCCACCCTACGCCACTGGATCTACCAATTACATACTTCTTAAAATTTTAAATGAAATAGCATAGTTCATTGTGCAATTATGTAGATTTTTTTTATTTATTTTGTTTAGGTACACCGAGTGAAGCTTTATATTTGAGTTGCATACAAAATGCTGAAAAATTCTGAGTAATTAACTGTTTCATGTGAATTATGTGTAACTATTATTTGTGGGACGCAGAAATCGGACGGCACGCAATCTATAGCTAAAACCTTTCTTGTGCTCTGAACTCAGTATATTTTTTTCCTCATGGCCACCTGTGTGGAGCTAATGTTAATAAAATAAACATGATTTTTATTGGAAGAATACTCGTCACATGTGAGTATAAAAATCGGCATGAAATGATGTGGTAATAAAAAATTAGAATTTTAATATACACCTCCTGGCCTCCCCCCGCCCGCTTCAAAATCTGCAGTTGAAATACCCAAATAAGGGAGCGGCGAAACGCCACTGGGTAGATCGCACAGGGTTTCATCAGTAAACGGTAGATCTTGGGTCTAATCAAGTTGGCAATCCCTGTTAAATAAATATGTAACTGTCTCTTTTTAGTGTCGCTGTTTTCGTTTCATCGAGTTTCAAATCGCAACGGCGTTAAAGAAGTTTTCATTTCAAACAATTGTGTAAAAATAAAATAAAAACCGCCTCAACCCTTTTTCATTGATAAAAATGCTCACACACCGAAGCTGATTTCATATCTAAAGTGACCCATACGCAATGTTACGAAATCCTTTATGTAACATGTCGTGTTGTTATTCCAGGTAGCATTAAAATGGAGACAGTTCCAATCAAGTCAGAACCAGGACCCAGAGAAGAAGATGGAAAGGTAATTCCTTTTCCAGAAATATACATTGATCTGCCGGATGTTAAAAAGGAATGCCTAGAGTACTCTGAAAGTATTTCCCAGACTACAGGTAAAATCGATTTCTATTAGTTTGAATTTATTTTAATTTTATATTTTCATTGTATATACTTACATACTTATCGAGCTTTATCCGCCATCTTTTTCAGACAAAATAATGGACATGAAGGCGCAACCTGGAGAAAAACTTTTTCCGTGTTCCAATTGCGACAAAACATTTTCTCGAAAGGGAACTTTGAAACTTCACATGCTTTCCCACACTCAAAAAAAATTTTCATGTTCCGAATGTAACTTTTCAAATTCTCAAAAGGGATCCTTAAAACGTCACATGCTTACCCATACTGGAGAAAAACCTTTTCCATGTTCTGACTGTAACTTTTCATTTTCTCGAAAGGCAACTTTGAAACGTCACATGTTGACCCATACCCATACTGAAGAAAAACCATTTTCATGTTCCAACTGCAGTTATTCATGTTTCCAAATGAGATATTTAAAACCTCATATGCTTTCCCATACTTTAGAAAAACCTTTTTCATGTTCCAACTGTAGTAGTTTATTTTCCCAAAAGGCATCTTTAAAACGACACATGATTACCCATACCGGGGAAAAACCTTATGTTTGTTGCTCCTGCAGCTATTCATGTTCTCACAAAGGATCTTTAAAACAACATATGATTACCCATACCGGGGAAAAACCTTATGTTTGTTCCTCCTGCAGCTATTCATGTAACCGAAAGGAATCTTTAAAACGTCACTTGGTTTCCCATACCGGGGCAAAACCTTATGCCTGTTCCTACTGCAGCTATACGTGTTCTCTAAAGGGATCTTTAAGAAGTCATATGGTTACCCATACCGGGGCAAAACCTTATGCTTGTTCTTACTGCAGCTATTCATGTTCTCAAAAGGGATCTTTAAAACGTCACACGCTTACCCATACCAGGGCAAACACTGTGCCTGTTCCTACCGCAGCTATTCATGTTCTCAAAAGGGATCTTTAAAAAATCACATGTTAACGCATAATAGAGAAAACCCTTTTTCATGTTCCAACTGCAGCTATTTATGTTATCTAAAGGGATCTTTAAAAAGTCACATATTTACCCATACTAGAGAAAAACCTTTTTCATGTTCCTACTGCAGATATTCATGTTCTCTAAAGGGAAATTTAAAACGTCACAAGCGTACCCATACTTAAGAAACACCCTTTTGCTGTTCCAAGTGTAGCTGTACATTTTCCCAAAAGGAATATTTAAAACATCACAAGACTACCCACACCGGGGCAAAACCTTATGTTTGCTCGTACTGCAGCTATTCATCTAATCGAAAGGAATCTTTAAAACGCCACATGCGTACCCATACAGGGGCAAAACCTTATGCTTGTTCTTACTGCAGCTATTCATGTTCTCAAAAGCGATCTTTAAAAAACCACATATTTACCCATACTGGAGAAAAACCTTTTTCATCTTCCTACTGCAGCTATTCATTTTCTCAAAAGGGATATTTAAAACGTAACATGCATTCCCATACTTAAGAAAAACCTTTTTCATGTTCTAACTGTAGCTGTTCATTTTCCCAGAAGGAAAACATCACATGATTAGGTACCCATACCGTTGAAAAAGGTTATGCTTGTTCCTACTGCAGAAGTTCTCGAAAGGGATCTTCAAAACTTTACAAGTTAACCCAAACTAGATTAAAAAAAACCTTTTTGATGATCTGACTGTGCGTATTCATTTTCTGTTCACACTTTCACATTCACACTTTTACCAATAATAATATTACTCTCAATCGTTGTTTGCTTTTTATTAATATTCTGTCAAAACCTAAGCCTTGTGAAGTGTCGATACTCCCACCATCCAGAGGACCAGAGGTGGAGAGAGATGCAACACTACATTATTTTTTGTTGTTATTATTTACTCAATTAATTGTTTTGTGTTTAATAAATCGCAAGTGAGTACGAAACATATTTTATTTTAACAGAATCCTACCTTTTCAGATACATTAAAGTGTTATATTATGAGAGAGAAATAACTCCTACGTCCCCTTGAACCTTACACAGACATAATAATTTAACACAAAAAAAAAGTTCTGATGTTCTGCAAAAAGTAACATTTGTGGAAATATCATTCCTTTTAGGGGCGAATTGTACGGCTTGTGGTCGAACTGTCAATGCCATTTTCTCAGGCCGCATGCTGCTGAACTGACTGAAATTTTGGGATCTTACTAAAAACAACAATTTGTAGTTAAAAAGTCTGTAAATGTCTTGATAAATTATCTTTTTTTATTGGCCTTAAATGCGGTTTTCTCATGCCCTATGCCGCCGAACCAACTATTTTTTTGCATTTTTACTAAAAAATTGTAGGTAACTCAGCTTTCATTCGAACTTCTCTTCGAACACTAAATTTCCCTAGATATAACCAAGTCATCTGTTATTCGTAGGATTCAGTGACGCCTCTCAGTTAGGTTTTGCCGCAGTGGTGTATTTAGTAGAGCGTAGTATCAATATCACTCACATTTTAATGGGAAAATAGACGTGGCTTTCTTGAAAACCTTGTCAATTCCTCGACCGTGCGGGGCCATACTCTTTAAACTTGTAAAGTATATTATGTCATCTGTGAAATTTGCCAAACAGATAGAAAACTTTTTTCTATATACAGATTCGACTATTGTACTAGAATGGATAAAAACGCTGCCATATTTTCAAAAAATTTTCGCTGATCGGGTTTGTCCAAATACTTGAAAATACACCAAATGGAAACATGAAACCTCTATGTTTTATCGGAGGAAATTTGCGCCGATCCTGATTCAAAAGCCTTTCCTAGTGGACATTATGTATATCACACCTTTCGTTGTTTATAGGTCCACACTGGCTTCGTCAATCAAGGGCACACTGGCCGTGTTCAGTTGTGCCCAATCAATCTTTCGAAGTACCAGAAGTCAAAACTTACAACCTTAAAACGTTTGTATTATCTCAAATTGTACTTATTTCCATTATTAGTTAATATTCTTGGTTTAATAAATTTCAACGCATTCTTCTGTGGGTATTGCGTTTCATAAATAATTGTCATAAACTTCCTGGCACGGCTAATACAAACTCCACTTATCTTAGTCTCACTTCTGAAAATCGTAAGCATCAAACATATTCTTCTGTCGATATACGTAACATGCGAAATAACGCAAATTCTACTTGTTTCTTGATTAAGGCGGCCAACCGTCCCGCATTGCAATATTTACAAAAATTGTCCCGCAAATCGTCTAGTCTAAAGCGTCCCGCATTCCTGTATTTTTTGGTATTGTCTATGGTAGTCAAATAAACTTCCACTATCTCTAGTCTATTCTAGCCATTTGGTTAAGTTCAAGACAAAATTTGTCCCTAGAAAAGGCCCGAAGATATCGATCTAGGCATTGGTTTATTTATGTTACAAGCAAAAGTCAAAGAGCGCCAGTGTAGTCAGGGGGGTATAACTCAGCTTCATTTCTTCAACCGAGTTCAAAAATGGTAAATTTCTGTGACTGCGTGACGTCATACCGCGAGGACCAATGGAAAGCTTGACAGCTATGCGTATGTGTAATGTGTATGTGTATCAGTGTATAATCCAGTATCCAGTATAATCATATAATCCAAAATGGTCGCTCTTAAAAATGTCGCGCTTTATTTACCCGAGCGCAATCTAAAACTTTAAACATGTAAATATCAGCGTGGTGTGGAATTAGCAGACTTGAATACATTGTTTACCCGATTTTGAGAACTCGTGCGTGTGTTTTTGGATAATACTATCGTGAAATGGCACATTGCGATTGAATGCATAATCGTCGTGAATTCATAACCTCCAGGTACAAATATTTATGTTGATTATTTATATGGAATTTTAAGCTCATTTCGTACGGCTATTTTAGCGAATAATTACAATCACTTCATAGTGTCATAGGTACATTAATTTAATCTTGTTTTCACGTATTTATAATGTTTTGTTTTGATCTGTCTGTCTTTATGTATCTCACGAGTTTTTCTAATACTTTCAGCTCGAAACACCAAAGTGACGGATATAGTGTCAGGCTGCCTACTTTCTACCCCTACAGCTGGCAGGCTGGCGGAGACTACAAATGCTGGAGTACACTCATTTCCTGAAGGAAGAATCTCCACCAGAACTCGACAAGAACGACACATTCTCAGTACGCCTTTTCTATTTGTACTTTACATTTTTGTCAGTAGAGAGAGTACAAAAACAGTTTGTAATACAGTTGTGAATGACGAATGCTTGAGCGGGTGAATGACTTTGTATATCATGGGAAGTATGTTTACAAGATATGGGAAGGTTGATAGAGTTATTGAAAGAAGGGTAAATGCGGGTAACTATTAATGGAGGATTGAATGGCGTTGGCGCTAACAAAAAAACTGAAAAGTCCAAAGAAGTGAAGTCAGTACTGTACCTGATGTATGGCAGTGAGGAACTGGCAGAGGAAAGATGAAAGTAGACTGAATGCTGTAGAAATGAGATCCCCGAGGCGTATGTGTGATAAAATCTTGTATAGTCCCTTTCTGCCTGTACTGAGTATAATGAAAGCTATATGTGTATATTTTACGCAGCATAGCGTTTATTGGTCAAAACGAATGTACGAGTATAGTTTCATATCAGTGATCGCTGAACTGGTGGATGAAATTTTTTGCTATAAGTTAAAGTGGTTTTCTACTTTATTTATAAGTTTGTGCAGAGCGCCTTTGAGGTGATTTTTTTACAAAACTGGCGCTATGCAGATCATTAAAATATTATTATTTATGATCATGTGAGAAATGTGGAGATTCGCAAAGAATGCGAGGCTAATCGTAATGAGTAAGATTAAGAAAGGGACCCCCAGATATGTATATGGGTATGTAGAGCTAATGAACGAAGCATGGAATGTAAGTAATATGACGCAGATGTGAGTGGTAGATGAACTCAGGGATGCCAGAGGAAGACCTGACACGATCAAGTGAATCAGATATTGCCTCGGGCCACGTCAAGAGTCAGAATAGTATGTATGTGTCGATTTGTAAATGAGGCAAAGAGTGTGTGCCAAGACCGAGTTGTTTGGCGGAACGTCCTGTCTTTCCACCCCTGTGGTGAAACGGCGTGATGGTTAGTTGGTTATTCTTGTATTTCCTGTTTTTAACTAACTAACCATCACGCCGTTTCTCCGCAGGGGTAGGCAAATAGGACGGACCGCCAAACAACTCGGTCTTGGCACACACCCTTTGCCTCACTCACATTCATACATTGTCTCATACATTCCTATTATTCTGACTTTTGACATGGCCCGACTCAAGTATCTGATTCACTTCCTCCGGCGTCCCCGTCTTCTTTTACCATTCACAAATGTGTCGTATACTCTTCTTACACTATTTTCTTCGTTCATTCGCTCTACATGCCCTTGTATTTCCTTCTTCTTGTATTATTGTATTGTATTTCCTGTTTTTACCTGTTTATAATAAAATATTAAAACATATTATTGAGTTTTCATTTATTATGACATTCCATTTTATTTTTAAAATAATATTTTAGGCTAAAAAAATTGGGTAGGTACTGAAAGATGATTATATTGTTTATGGTCGAGCCTTTTATTGTTTCCTCTATTCTTGTCGATGGTGTCTACGACGTCATACCGCGAGGAAAAAAAAAAAGTTGTCACATTTATGGCGTATCTATGGTGAAATAGCGTTGAAATTTTGTCTGAGCAAAAAGCAGGAAGTTATCAATCTAATGACTGGTTTATTTATGAGTGTAGTAGTGATTGAGTTGTTGTGTTTACGAATTAGTGCACGCTGTGATCCGTAATATTGATAACCCATATTTATCATTCAAATCAAATCAAATAATTGGTTGACCTCGCCGCCGACCGCGAAAAAGCGATGTTGTAAGTTCAGTGAAAACTTGCAAAAAGAATTTCTTTTTTGGCAAAAGTGTTTACCTTTATTTCTGAATAAAGTTTTAATTCGCCGCATACAGATTTAATTTAAACCAGTTTTGTGTTCAGAATGTAAAATTCCAGTTGGATTCGTCTGCTGACATATTTCGAAGGGTAAATGTTCCGCTATTGAGTCCACGCTCAAAACACACTTTAAAAAATTAAAATAAATTGTACTAGGTAGATAATAGTTAGTAATAAGTAATTCAGTAACCGGAATTTAAAAATATTGCGTTTTAATGATTATTTTGTTAACTTTAAAAATGCGAAATGTAATTTTTCAAGGACCGCCATCTTTTTAAATAAGAAGGCCATTCTTGTGCCGTGTGAAACTGCCATACTCAAATTGTAAATACACACTACCAACCTAAAAATTCAAAAACATTTACGTAACCAGTTGTTTCAAATAATATAATAACAATTGATTGTTGTAAAATAACCTACCAAGAAAAACATCCCAGTTTTGAAGTAGTTTAGCGGCTTTGTGTAACATGGTTTGTGATACAAAAGAAAGTGCCCTTTATACCGCCAGCTCGCGTTAAGGCAAGAAAAACATCCCAGTTTTCAAGTGGTTTAGCGGCTACGCTAGGCTTTTTAGTTACATTATGTGAGGTGGGGGGGAGGAGAAATATAGGATAAGAATTAAAAGGCTAAGGACGCGAATATATAGGGGGAGGGGTAGATTTAACTTCCTAGTTTGAGTAATGTTGCTTAGTGAGATTTTGTTTTATGTCATGTAACTTTGAGTTAAAAATGTCAATGTGGTAATAATTTAAGTTGAATGTGGATCTGTAGATAAATGAGTTATGTTTGGAGTTAGTCTTGCAAAGAGGAAGATTAAAAGTAAGCGACTGTCTACTGCGATTAGGAACGTGGAATGATAAGCGTTGAAGAAGATCAGGACTATCGATTAAGTTATGTATAATTTTAAATAACATTACCGAATCTGCTATATTTCTTTTAGCGTCTGTATTTTGAAGAATTTGGCAGAGTCTTCATTACTAACATGAGATCGAAAAGAGCGGAAATTAAGATACCTTAAAAATCTATTTTGAACACTTTCAATTCTATTTTTGTGTACTGCATAGCCTGGGTTCCATACTTGAGATGCGTATTCAAGAATACTACGAACATATGAGAAATATAGTGTTTTCAGAGTAGTAAGGTCTTTGAATTGTTTACATGAGCGGATTATGAAACCAAGCATAGAAGATGCATTAGTGACTATGTGGTCGATATGTTTATTAAAATTCAGTAATATTTATTGAACAATTTAAATATATTTAAATAAAATAAAATACTTTTTTATTGTTAAGCAACTTATATTTGACAATTTGGACATGGGGATGGGGAGTTTTTTTTTTTTTTTAAGAAAAACAAACATTCCCGGGTTACGAATAACCCAACAATGTTTGGAAATCTCCTACTACCACCACAGAAAGCCGAAAATGTTTCTTGTGTTGTGATGGAGGACTTATACAGTCGAGGAATCGAACACGCGACGCCCGGGTGGTACCCAAGCGCTATGCCTACTCAACCACTGACCGTTCGATATTATGTATTATTGTTGCTAGGACGAATCGGCCCCCACGTCTGCGGTTAAAAGAACTTACGGTAGAATATGGTAGTATCTTTTCATAGTTAAATTTAAATTTTTTAAATTTTTTATTGTAATTATTATTACAATTTTTCATATTATAATCGAGTAATGTTGGCCTCACTGGGTTGTGTACCCGTGCTGAGGCCCCCATTTTATAATATAGAATTTATACATAATCAGTAAAAACATTTAAAAAAAAACATTTAAACTAAAATAAAGATTAATAATTAAAATGAAATTAACAAACTAAAAAAATTAAATTAAATGAAAATGAAAATCGGCATAATATAATATTATGATTTGTGTGTTTGTGAATGTTGCGTATTTTATATTGGTTTTGGGTGTTGAGTGCATATGTTTTATTCTTTTATGTTAAAATTTTTTGGTAATGTTGTCTTTTTTGTTCTTTAATCCATTTTTTTATTTTGTGTCTGAATTTTTTTTTCCTCAATTTTTGTTTCAAGTGAAAAACTGTTGAATGCTTTAATAGCATGATATTTATGGTGTCTTTGTCCAAAGGTGGTGTTTACCGTCGGAGTTTTTATGTTTTCTTTATACGCTTGTCTAACCGGTCTATTAGTGATATTTTGTGTTTGTTGGAGTTTGTTTTTTTGGTTAAAAATGTAGTTTAGTAGTGTTTTAACATATAATTGGTGTATGTCAAGTACGTTACAACTTTTAAATATTGGGTCTGTGTCGGTTAGTCTGTGTTTTTTAAGTATTAGGTACCTTTAAGATCGTTTTCTGGGCTATTTCTATTTGATCGATAGCTGCGTTTGTTGCTCCTCCCCAAGCAATTATTCCTTATTCTATTATTGATTGGCAAAGTGCAAAATATATTGTTTTCATTTGTTTTATTTTATATATGTTTCTTATGTTTAGGAAAATGTGTATTGTTCTGAGAATTTTATTTGTGATTTATTTGATATGATGTGTCCATCTAAGATTATGGTCAGTTATGATTCCTAGACATTTCATTTGTTCTGTTTTTTCTAGAGGAGGGCAATCGGAGATGTGGGTGTTTATTCATTCGTGTATTTTTATGGTGTTTGTATTGTTTTTTGGCAGTCCCTTTTTAGTTATGCTGTACGTTGTGAATTTTGTTTTCGATATGTTTAGTGTAAGTGTATTAGAGTCTAGCCATGTTTTCACTTGCGTGATTCCTAGATTCGCTATTTTATATACCTTATTCTAATCCTTAGATTAATGAGTAGAACTGTGTTGTCTGCGTAACTAATTATTTCACCGTCTATTTCCATACTGCAAAGTTCATTTATGTAAATGGTGAAAAGAACGGGCCCTAGTTTGCTTCCTTGTGGAACTCCGTGTGTAATCGGCAGTGGTTTGCTAGTATGGTTGTTAATTTTGACTTGTTGTGTTCTGTCACTCATGTAACGTTTCAATAGTTGGAGTTCTTTCTCTTTGATACCCATATTTTCTAATTTTTTAAAAAGTGTTTTGTGGCAGATTGAATCAAAGGCTTTAGCTAAATCTAAATATATCGCTATGCATTTATACCCTTGATCTAAATTGCTATGTACATAATCTATTGTACTTGCCAAAGTTTCTTTTGTACTTCTTTTTTCTCAAAATCCATATTGTTTGTCCGAGATTAATTTGTTTTCTTCCAGGTATTTTATTATTTGGTTTTTTAGTACTCTTTCGAAAATCTTTGATAGCGAGTTTAACAATGTGATTGGTCTATAGTTAGTTATTTCCATTTTGTCTCCGGATTTATAAATAGGGATCACTAGTCCCTTTTTAAGAGTACTAGGAAATTATGTGTGTGTTATGCTAAGGTTAATTAAGTGTGTTATGGGTTTAAATATTTCATTTTTAATAATTTTAATGCAATCCGTTGTTATCTCATCTAATCGAGGAGCAATCCAGTTTTTTAATGTGTTTATTATTTTGTTAATTTCCTTTTTCGAAGCTGTTTTTATTATAAATCTGTGTTGTGTTGGCTGAGTATTGATGTTTGATCTGTTTGTGTGTATTAGTGTGTTTGTGCTATGTTTTTTACGGTTCGCTAAAAATTTCCATATAGTTGCGAAGAAGTTATTGACATGGTTTGCCATAATTTCTGTATTTGTTTTGGCATCAATTTTTTTTGAGTTAATATTTAGATGTTCGATAGTATTTTTCTGTTTGTATTTTTGTGTGTATGTAACTTCTTTTAATATTCTCCATATTTTCTTTGGGTTATTGTTTTCTTTTTAAAGTTTTTCTCTGAAGTATAACTCCTTAGCTACTCTAATATTTTTTGTGCAGATATTTCTATATCTTTTATAGTAATTAAGTTGTTCCAAGTCATACGGTGTGTGTTTAATTTGTTTGTGAATTTTGTCTTATTTATTTATTTATTTCCAACAAAAACACAAATTACATAAATATATAATTTAGACAATTTATCGGTAGTCCCGCGAAGCTGCTACATGGATGCTTGTCTGCAGGTTCTACCGTAATATACACTCGTTAATATTAGAAGTAGAAATATATATATATATGAATAATATCACTAATAAAACTAACTATTTTCCCCTGAATATTAATGTTACATAAGTCGTTGATATATAAAAGGAACAGATACGGTCCTAATATGCTACCCTGAGGAATTCCATAGTTAGAGGAAACTGATCGCTAAGTGTTCATTTACTTTAACTTGTTGCTTGCGATTGTTAAGGTAACTTTTGAAAAAGTTAAGTTCGTTACCTGTAATACCGATTTTTATAAGTTTGTTTATTAATTTACTGTGTGATATTGTATCAAAGGCTTTGGAAAGGTCTAGAAATATTGAAATACATTTTTTGCCTTTATCGAGGTTTTGGACAATGAAGTCAGTTACGGCGGCAATAGCGTCTGCGGTACTCATGTTTTCTTGAAACCCGTATTGGTTTTCTGATAATAGTTTATGGCTAGCAAGAAATTTAACCAACTGAGCATTGACAATTTTTTCAAATACTTTAGATAGACTGGTCAGTAGTGTTATTGGTCTGTAATTATTTATGTCTGTCTTGTTACCTGTTTTATGTATAGGGATAACAATACCATGTTTCAGGTTTGAGGGGAAGTGTCCTTAACTGATACTAAGGTTAATTAGGTGTTCTAGGGGCAATGTAATTTCCGTATACAGCGTTTTCAAAATCTTAGTTGTTATTGGCCCATCAATCCCGCGAAAAGAAGTGTTTCTTAAGGAATTAATTATTTTTAGAATCTCTTCCCCTGACACAGTTTGAAAATTGAATCTTCTTTTCCCACAATTTGGTAGACGAGAAGCAAGATTTGAACCAATATTTGTGAAAAAATTATTGATGTTATCCGCTACGAGCTTTGGGTTTTTTGAGGTGTCAATAATTTTTCCGTCAATACAAAGTTTACTTATTTCCTGTTTGTCTTTCGTGTTTTGTGTATTTGTGGCTTCTCTTAGAATTTGCCATATTTTTTTGGGATCGTTGTTACTTTCTTGGATTTTGTGTCTGTAGTAGATTTCTTTCGCCTTTCTAATGACTTCGCCGCATGTATTTCTATATCTTTTGTAGATGTTTAGTGATATTATGTCGTAAGGATTTTCTTTAACTTTTTTGTGTAGTGCGTTTCTTTTACGAATGCAGTTGATAATTGAAAAGTTTATCCATGATTTCAAGGGTTTAATTTTGTTAGGAATTTTTTTTTGTTAAAGTTGTGGTATTATTAATTAATTCATTTTTCAAAAAGTCAATAAAATAATTCCATGCATCATCTGAGTTTTGTATTTGTAAAAGCTCTTGCCACGATTTATTTTTAATTACGTTTTTTAAATTTTCAAAATTTATATTATTGTATACGATTGACTGATCTCTTCTGTGGTGTCGGATTGCAATGTGAATATTGTTGTGTAATGGTCTGTAATTGTTGATTTGTACACGATGCTTTTGTTTTGTTTATTAGTTTTGACCATTATGTGATCGATGCATGATGTAGATTCATTAGCTGTTCTTGTTGGTATATTGATGGTACTAATTAATCCATGGAACTCTAACATATTCAGGTAGTCGTGGGAGTATGTTGATGTTTAAATCTCCCATAATTATTAAATTTTTAGTATATGAAAGATTAGAGAGTGTGCTATGAAGACTGTTAAGAAACGGTGTGATATTACGGATGGATGGAGAGCGGTATATTGCTAGAAAGCACGTATCATTATTGTACATTATTTGCATACAGCTCGCGTCAATAATGTTTATTTCAGTTACAACAGAGTTCAGGTCATTTTTTGTATATACCACAACTCCATCGTTCTGACTGTCATGTTTTGATGAGTTGAAGGAAGAGTAGTGATTTATGAATTTTGGAGTGTAAGTATTTGTCAACCAATATTCTGTAAGAATAATAACATCAAAGTCTATATTTAGGTGGCTAAGCTGTATCTGAAGTTCATAAAAGTTTTTATTAATTGACCTTATATTTTGGTGCATAATAATAGTGCTTTTTGAATCGGTTGTTAAGTATTTGTGTTATCCATAGTTTAATTTTTTTTGCTTTGTGTGTAAGTTTTACATGTCTTACTGTAGTGTAATTATTTATTTAATAAAATAAAATACTGTTTTGTTTAAAACCACGAGTTTTATAAATTTTTTGAACCGACCGGTTTCGCTTTACTCAAGCATCATCAGGGTACAAATTAATACTAAACAATAAGTCATAATGTGTGCTTATATAAAACAAAATATAGAGGGAGACAAAATTTAGAGAGAGACAAAATATAGAGGGAGACAACATGATACAAATACAAACACATCGACGGCCATAAAATACATTAACCTAAGTTCGCAAGTAATGGAAAAAACCGAAAGATAATTATGTGACTAATGGGTTACAGTAATAAATTTGGAGGAACAAAGCATCAACTGACATAGTGGTAAGGAGCACTGGGAATTTTTTTATTAAGGGTTTATTGGAAACAGACCTAATATTGGACTACTTGATATGTCTAATTGATTATTAAGTATATGACTTTTGGTTTTTACAGCTTTTTTAATTTCTAGTGCCTCTAAATTGTTAAGTCTGTCACCATGTCCGTTTTTATGTAAGATATTAGCACCGGTGCTATGACAAAACGTATGATCTTTATCGATCAAATGGTTGGCGAATTCTGAAAAACCGTTATTATTGAGGCAACGAAGATGCTCCTTTATCCTAATATTAACATTACGTGTTGTCTTACCGATATAAAAAACCGAACAATTATTACAATTTAATTTATATATTCCCGAATGACTTAATTTGTTGTCCTTATCTTTAGAATTAATTAGAAATTTACCTAGATTGTTATTCGTATAAAAGGCAGGTCTGACTTCAGAAGGAAGGTTTTTAACACTTAAAGTAGAAAAATTATTAATGAATAAAATTCGCCGCCATTGATAATTAATATTATTATCATTGATTTGAGGACAAGGACTAGCGAATAAGAATTGATTAATGGCTATTTGTTTTAGTTTCTTATTTAAGAGGGTAGCAGGACAATCGATTTTGTCGAAATTCGCTATAATAGTTTAATTTTTGGTCGCTTGTGTCGCCCTCATCGCACTTTAAGTCAATTCTGCCAAAATTTATTGTAAATGGTTACTAAAAATGGATTTGATACTAGTATCCGCTCCTAAAAATCCGAAGTTACACGATCATTCCCGACCACAAATTAAATATAGGCAAACATCTTGGCCGACAACTTGGTCGTTTTAGTTTGTCGCTGGATTTCTATTTTTCCCCATAACTTGGGGAAATTTCCCTCGAGATTCCCTATTTCGAAGAATTAATTAAAAAAATATTATTTGAACACATTTTTAAAGACTTACGGAAATTCACGATTCAAGAAGTATAATTTTAGAAGTAAATCGTGAGTTGTTTATGGGGTTTAACGCTACAAACTAAATATATATATACATATATTTTTTAATTTAAAAAATATCAACGACAAAAGTTAACCAAGTTCTATAAAAAATGTTATGTTCTCAATATGAAAAATATTAGAGAAATATTGATTTATTTTACATGTGAATCGAGATTTCCACATTTTACAAGTAAACTAATTTTCCATAAATACGGGGTTTTTTTCGGCCAACTGTCAACCCAGAACAACACCTGCATGTTGAACACTCAACACGCCTCGCGATGAATTCTGCGGAGGCCAGTTGAATAGTCCCCAGGGCGTCACAACATGGAAATATAAAACGATTGAAAAATATAATTGTTTATTTAAAAGTTAAATTTGTTCACATTAAGTAGTCGTTATATATATTTTATTATCAACATTGTTATTATTTCCTATGAAATAAAGGTATTCTGCTGTGTAAGCTGTATAATAATGACTTATTATATCGCACTATCATCATCACTATATCATCTTAAGGAATGCTGTGTGGGGGATTTTTTTAAGGAAAAGAAGGAGAGGAACTTCTGGGAAGGAAAAAGGTATTAGGGGTGGGTAGGAATCTAGGGGTCAGTGTATTCAGGCGTAACGAACGTATGAATCCATCCCTTCGACCGCGGTGCAAGGCGATGGGTCGAGAGATTCACAGTATGGAAGATCTAATATCTAGGATGAACGAAGTATGTATGAAGAATTAGTTAGCGATGAATGTAAGTCTAAAGTCATGGTATTCGAAAGAGAGAATTCGAAAACAATGTGCAACGTAGTTGTGAATGATGAATACTTGGAGCAGGTGGATGTGTTTGTGTATTTGGGAAGTGTGTTTACGAGAGGTGGGAAGGCTTATAGAGATATTGAAAGAGGGGTGAATGCAGGTAACTCTATTAATGGAGTACTGGTACCTACCCTGATGTATGGAACTGGCAGAGAAAGGATGAAAGTAGACTGAATGCTGTAGAATGAGATCCCTGAGGAGCATGTGTGGTACGTATGATCGTGTGAGAAACGTGGAGATGCGCATACTGACGTAAACTTAATGAGTAAGATTAAGAAAGGAACGCTCCGATGGTTTAGGCATGTAGAGCAAATGAACGAGGAAAGGAGTGTAAGGATAATATAAAACGAAAATGTTAATGGTAGAAGAAGTCGGGGACGCCCAAGAAAGACATGGCACGACCAAGTGGATAAGATACTTGAGTCGGACCATGTCAAGAGTCAGAATAATAGAAAAGCATGCATGAGATGACGTATGAATGTGAACGTGGCAAGGAGTGTGTACCAAGACCGAGTTGATTGGCGGTCCATCCTCTCTGCCTACCCCTGCGGCAAACGGCGTGATGGTTAGTTAGTAAAGTTAGTTAAATTATGAATAATAATAATTATCTATTTATTTGCGCAGCCCTATTTCGTGTGAAACTTGACACTCGCTTTTAAATAATATAATAATTTAAAAGAAGAATGAAATACATACCTACTTCGAAAAAGTAAGACGTGACGGAAATTTATTTATTATAAACGCACTGATGGGGTTTTACAAAGTGTATAATATTTACATAGTTTATATGAGAAATCGTTAAATATTATACAGTTAGGTACAGTTCTGAATCTCAACTAGGTATTTAAAAATAATAATTGGACTATTTGTATAATGCCGTATTAGTGAAAAATCACCCCTAGGGCGCTGATTCACTTGATCGTGCCATTTGACGGCCGGCGTAGCACAGCGGTAAGACGCTTAACTCGCACACCGAAGGTCGCGGGATCGAATCCCGGCGTGGCAAATAAATTTTATTTGATTAATTTGTGTTATTTCACAATTTATTCATTTAAAAATAATATATTTTGTTTATTTTCGGCACGTTCCAGAGTGGAAGATACTCGCTATATCGCCCTGGTGTAAGACACCATTCAGAATGGAAATGTTGCTTGAAATGGCATTACTGGCATTAGCCGTGTTTGGTGACCAGATCTGAATAGCCAGGTACTTCCCCACCTTCCATTCCACTTCCCTATCTCCTTCCCCTCCCCACTACCCTCAGCATCACAACTCACAACATACCCCAATTGGGGATGCCATAGTCTCACTGGCTTCAGACGGGAGCAGTTGGGACTCTTGTGCGGTATTCATGTAAAAATAAAATTCTCCTCCACTTCTTCTACTAAACACGTTCACCTCGTTCCTTCTCATCACACTCTTTTCTTCATTCATCTGCTCTATAATGCATTCATAATCAAATAAACTAAGTAAAAATGGTCAAAAGGAATAAAACTTCCGAATAATAAAAACTAATTTAAGTTTCATATATTATTGTTTACAAGTAATGGCAGTTTTGCCTACCAAAGTCATCGCCAAATCAACAATTGTTGCCGGTACCCATATAATTAAAATCATTAAAAATATCTAGCAGAACTTAATTAACAGTAATTGATTTCAATGATAACATTAATTTTTTTTTTCAAAAACCCACATATAAAAATAAACATAAAAGCAGTTAAAGATTGATTCGTAAAACCGAGTGATCACTGTATTTATACCGATATTATTTTTTGCACACAAACAAGGCAACATGTAGGAAGGTACAAGTATATGACCGTCCGTGTCCTTGCCACTATCGTTTTAGAATATCTTTTTGACACGCTTCATTTACTTTACCCGTTCTAATTCGGCGGTGGAATTTCTTCCTTCCAGAGCATACGTATTCTATACAAGAACCAACACCTGCATATATTCTCAATACTAGTTTACAGAACAGAGCGTCGCGAAACGACTTCTTGTGGTGACTGACAAACGCGGAATGAAGATCAGTTTAAAATGCGATCGTTTTTATCTGTTTTGTGTACAGTTAAAAATTGAATATTACCAAATAAATCGTACATAAAATCGATTTCAAAGTACATTGATTTACGTAGTTTTTAAAAATAGTTTTACATCACTATTTACGCCTTTTATAAAAAAATATGAATGTGGTGGTATAGGTTGATATGTTTCCTATAACATTATATTTTTCAATATTTTTTTTCTTGTCGTATATGACGACAAATGGAAAACATTCAGCGGTACGATGACGATTTTTTGAAAACTGATCTTTTATAAACAGTCACAAAGTAAGGAAAGATATTTTTTTTATTATTTAATTTTAGCTTGTGGCATAGAAAATACATGTATCTAAAAAAATATAATAACAAACTTTTGTTTTGAGATGTTTTTATCGACACAGATGACTTCGAAAATACGAAAAAAACATTAAATATTGAAAAATCCCTCGTGGGCTCTTAAAATTAAATCAATAAAATATGGTTCATAGCCATTATTTACCGCTATTTTTTTAATTAATTTAAGTTCATTAGCAAAATTAGTATCGGACATTGGAATTGTGACTAAACGATGAACCATTGAATGGAATGCGGAGTGCTTATGTGAAATCGGGTGATTAGAGGTGCTGTGTATTACAATGTCAGTATAGGAGGGTTTACGAAATATGTTAAAATCAATTTTGTTATTAAGATGAAGCCATACTAAATAATGCAAAATCATACAAAATCGTATGTTTTAGTTTTGAAAATTTGACCGCTTAGAAGTATTATAGATGCTTCAATTAAATACTGCGTGTAGAACATACTTTGGCCCTTAAAAATATCGGTCATTTTTTTTAATAAGTCTTTTAATAAGCTTAGAAAAAAATAAAGTATTAGGTCTATAAAAAACATTTTTAACTGAAAACTCTCCTACTTATAAACACTTTTTCGGATATGGTTTTATTGCATAATGTGGCAAATTCAGTTTCTTATATAATTATCGCGAAAAAAAATGATATTTACGCCCGAACCTCACAAAATAAAATATAATATGCATTTTCGCGTTGGTATTTTTGACATCACGGCGACAATACGGCAGTCGACGAATTGGTTATATAAAAGTGAACCTTATACCGTCCACCGAAGAACGACTGGCAGCCGCCCCCCTGTCTTCCGTCATTACTCCTCCGAACGGAGCGGAGAGCGGTCGTTTTATGCTCCGCGCCGCTTATTTTCGTGAAATCAATTTAAAAATTCAGTTTTATTGCAATAAACAATGCATAAAAAGGAATTAATATTTTATACAGGCCTTTACGAAATCAACATGTAAAAAAAAAAAACTCAATTATCTTTTCCAACCTTTCCAAAAGCTTTTTCTCAAGTATTTTTAAACTCCTCCCATAAAAGGGCGTGAATTCCGATTTCGATTTTTTCCTGTACTAGTGGATCGCCTTAATGATGGATAAGGTAAGGTCTAAAAAATTTAATTTGAGTTTTTGCCTATCTCTAATGTGAATTTAATCTGATTATGAAAAGAGTTTATAAGATTGAGGAAGGAATTCAGTTGACGCTCAGTCCCTGTCCATATACAAAACACATCATCAACGTATCTTTTCCAGTACAAAAGATTTTTAATAAGAGGTGAGGTACTAGATAGAATTTTATTCTCTAGGCTATCCATGAATATATCAGCAATCAGAGGACTGGTAGGGCTGCCCATAGCCAGGCCGTCTCGTTGCTGATATATAACATTATTGAATTGAAAATAATTTTGATTCAGGCAAATATTAAACAAGGAATTTAAATCTTTTATAAAATCTGTAGAGAGGTCCGAACTATTTAGTAAATCAGAAATTAAACATTTACTCTCTTCTATGGGAACATTAGGAAATAAATTTACAACGTCAAAAGAAATTAGTTTAGAATTACTAGGGAGAATCATATCTTTCAATTCTTCTACTAATGAAAAAGAGTTTTTAAGGGTATGTTTCGGTGAAAAAACATTGGTATTTTGAAACACATTAGTAATAACGGATGATATTTTAAAATTTGGGGCATTGCAACATCAAACCACTGGCCTGATGGGGTAATTAATCTTGTGTATTTTAAGGAACCCATATAATTTAGGAGTTTTGGGATTTTTAGTTAAAAATTTAACTTTGTGATATGATTCATCTTGAAATATTTTAGTTTTACATGTTTGAAGGGTTTGTTTCACATTTTCTTGGAACTTATTGGTTGGGTCTTTCGCAAGTATTACAAAATTGTCACTGTCGATGAAGTCCGCTACTTTAATATTATAATCACTTCGAGGAATTACGATGACTGTATTCCCCTTGTCCGCTTTCGTGAGGAACGCGGACAAGGGGAATACAGATATAATAATAATGAGTGACAATGAAGATTTGTGGCTTGTAATTAAGTCTCGTTCCAACTCGCTCATCTTTATATGCATCCTATATATTCCTCCTAGTGTAACCGTTGATAATTATTGTAAACATATTGAAAAATTACAGGATCTGTATTTAAAGTATTCAATTTCCAATTCGCAGTTTATTTTTGTTAGTGATTTTAATTTGCCCGAAATTAAATGGTTACCTGACAATTCATTCAAAAATAATGTACTTTCCCCTTCTAATTATAAAAGCATGAAAGCACACAGTCTTGTCAATCTCTCATCAATTTGCAATTTGTATCAATTTAATTATGTACTAAATAGGAATGAAAATTTATTGGATCTTGTTTTTTCTGATAAAGTTAACATTGATATACATATAGCACCAGGCTTAACCAAATTGGATCACTATCACCCTTCATTTGAAATTATAGTGAAACTAAATAAAGATCAATTCCTAGAAATGAATAGAAGTGATTCAAAATATAACTTCAGGAAGGGAAACTTTGATGAATGTCGACAGGATCTATTGTCTGTTAATTGGATAACTCTTTTTAAAAATAAAAATGTGAATAACATGGTAATCTTATTTTATGAAAAATTGTGGGAAATAATTGACAAATACTTTAAAAAATATGGTACTAAAACAAAAAATCAATATCCTATATGGTTTAATCAGCAATTGATTGCTCTTCTTAAAAAAAAAAACAAAGTTAGACTTAAGGTAAAAAAACATGGTTACGAGTCAGATTATAGGGAATTCTCTTATTTAAGGAAATTTACAAAAAAAATACAAAGCGAATGTTATAAATCATATATCAACTCTGTCGAAAGTGGTCTGCAAGATAACATAAAATTATTCTGGTCATACTCAAAATCATTACGAAAAACTAATTGTATACCTAAAGTAATGCATCTTGACGATATTTCCGCAAATGACGGTGAAAATATAGCAAACATATTCTCTAAATATTTTTCATCTGTTTATACCAAGTCGGAATCATCTACTAATGATTCAATGCCAAACATAACTGAACACAATCAAAGCAATTTGGGTAAAATACATATTAGTGCAGATGAAATAAAATATTTTTTGAGTAAAATAGATCCCAATAAGGGCCCAGGACCTGATAATATTCCTCCTTTCTTTGTTAGTTGCTGTGCAGACTCTTTATGTTTACCGCTTTTTATCATTTTTAATGCATCCCTTACCACGGGAACTTTTCCCGATCTGTGGAAAAAAGCGCATGTGGTACCAGTATTAAAATCGGGAGACCAATCTTTAATAAAAAATTATAGGCCAATCAGTATACTATCCTGTTTTGCTAAGGTTTTTGAATCTCTGATATATAAAAATATTTTTTCACATTTTAAGCCCCTTCTCTGCACTAGACAACATGGGTTTGTTCCTCAAAGATCGATCAACTCAAATCTTTTGGAATTTTGTAATTATGTTTGTAATTCTTTTAATGATAGATTACAAGTAGATACAATTTATACTGATTTCCAAAAAGCTTTTGATAAAGTTAACCACTCCATCTTACTAAAAAAAACTTGAACAAATTGGAATACATGGAGACCTATTACGCTGGGTGAAATCATATTTGTATAACAGAACTCAATTAGTTCTTATTAATGGATACAAATCATCCCCTATAGTTGTAACTTCTGGTGTACCACAGGGTTCAAATCTTGGCCCCTTGTTTTTTCTTATATTCATAAATGACCTTGGCTCGAAATTAAACTGTGATTATGCTTTTTTCGCCGATGATCTTAAAATTTTTCGTAAGATTAAGTCTGTTTCCGATCATCAGCTGCTTCAAAATGACCTCGACATACTCAATAACTGGTGTACTGTCAATGATATGCACTTAAATGTTGAAAAATGTTACATTTTAAACTTTACTAGAAATAGAATTATAAAGGATTTTTCTTATGTTATCAATAATATTATTCTCAAAAAAGTTTCTTCAATAAGGGATCTAGGAATCACTCTTGATTCTAAATTCATATTTGATGTACATATTAACAACATTAACTGCAAATCATTAAAAATGATGGGATTTATTCACAGAATATGTAAACCTTTCAAAGATCCTCGATCAATTCTAACTCTTTACAATGCCTTAATTAGAAGTAAACTTGAATATGGAAGCACTATTTGGAATCCACATTACTGCAAATATGAAAACATTGTAGAATCAGTTCAAAAAAAATTACTAAGAATGTTATCCTTCAAATGTGGACTACACGACCATCTCAGATCATACGATGTACGTCGTGATTACTTCAAGATTGATACACTTAAAACTAGAAGGCAATTGACTGATCTAATATGTTTACATTAAATTATTCACGGCCATCTTGATACTAAATTATGTCTTAACAGTATTAAAATTAATGTCCCCAATTCCCATTGTTTAAGACGCCATAACATTTTTCATATTAATATATTTAAAAATAATATCGCCTACTTCAGCCCTCTGACCCAGATGTGTCGACAGTATAACAAGATAGAGTGCGCTGATGTGGATATTTTCATTGATAATTTGTACAGTTTTAAAAAAAAAGTTCTAGCGCTGTTAAAAAGTACTAACTAATTATATTGTGTGAATTGTCCCTCTATGCATGCTCGCGTATTTCATATGTCTTTTACCACTCATTGTAATGTGTTACTTGAGTGACCTTGTATATAATTCTGTATTTTAATTTGTGATGTTTTTGTTTTTCTAATTGTATTTATTTGTATTTAATTGTACGTAATTGTAGATTTTTATAATTGTGTAATAACTGAGTTTTATAAGTGGATTGTTCTCATGTAAATGTAAACATCTGTAAAACCCAGTATAAATAAATAAATAAATAAATTGTATTCCAGTCTATTTTTAAGAGTTTTTCTTTTAAGTTTGATTAGTCAATTATTTTTTTTGTAATATTTTATGTTAGTTCGAGTTAGTGTTTTAGGTGTCTATTGCTATCATATTCATGTAGTGATCTGTAATTGTGCTTTCAAGTACTACTGTTTTGGTTTTTAGTTTTGTCTTGATCATTATGTGATCTATACAGCTTTTAGTGTTTTGTGTGACTCGTGTTGGGACATTTATCGTTGGCTCCAGTCCATGCTGTACTAATATTGTTAGGTATTCTATGTTTTGTGGGTGTCCGTTTTGTGGAGTGTTTATGTTAAGGTCTCCTATGATGATTATATTTTTGTATTTGTTGAGATTATTTAATGTATAGTTAAGTTCAGTTAGGATATTTGTGATGTTATTTTTGGATGGAGATCTGTACATAGCTAGTATACATGTTTCTTTTTTATATGTTATTTGTATGCAGTTGGAGTCTATGATGTTTATTTCTTGAATGATTGTGTTATTTTTATCACTGATGTATATAACTATGCCATCATTTTGGTTTTTGTGTATCTTTGTATGGTGTGTATTATAGTTTTCGATTGTTTTTGGTATAAAGTTGTCATTTAACCAGCATTCTGTCAGCACAATGACATCCAAATTTTTATCAACTGTTGGAGGTATATTATAAATTCATCAAAATTTTTATTGATCGGTCTAATGTTTTGGTGTAATATTTTGATTCTATTTTTTTCTTTTGTGATGTTGTTCCATAGATTACAATCATTTGTACATACACAGCAATGTTGATTGTCGGAGTCTATATATTCCATGTAATCAGCCATGTTGGTGGGTGTTTGTTTAAGTATATGATATGAGGTTGTGTTAGGTGTACATTAGTGTTTATGTCAGTTTATTAGATATATCGTTCAGGTGTTTTATTTCCATAACCTTAGAGTCTTTTGTTTTTCTAACAAGATTTTTTCCGGATTTTATCCAAACATATCTATACTCTTTTTCTTGGGCTCTTTTTCTGGTGTTCCAGTTTCCAGTGCAGATTTTTATAATATTGTATTAAAGCCGCATTTAGGTAAACGTATTGGGCTCTTTCCCCGTTGAATTTTTTTATCGGGTCACTGTGTTTAGCTGCTAACATGGTGTGTACTTTTGTGATATCCTCAAAATTAATCGTAATTTTTTTTTGATCATTTGCTTTGTTTGTGGTGATTTTGTAGGTATCTTCTGGGGACATCGTAACGCATTATACTGTACATTTAGATCTTTTAAACTACGCAGCGGATTTTCATATGGTTTTGATTGATTAATAATAATAATAATATATATCTTTATTCAACAAAATTTGCAAGATTTATAACAAAAAAAAGAAACGTACATATTCAGCGTTAATATTTACAATGGTTTATGTAAGTACAAAAGATTAACAACAGAAGATAAATAATATAAATATGAACAGAAGGTACCTACTTGAAGAATAGAAAATAGTTATAAATTATGGTTTTTCGTAATCCACCTCACTAGGCTAGCCTGTGTTGAGGCAGTAATTTTTAAGTCAATTTATATTTCATATTAACATACCTACACTTATATTAAAATATAATCATACAAAAGATTGGTTGCATTAACAATAAATTTTGAATAATAACAATCAGTACATTGGTTTAGTTACGAATTTGGGTGAGCGCGCCGGTAAAGGCCCTATCATTATTTTTTATCCAAATTTTTGAAATTTTTTGTGAATCACATTTTTTTACTCTATATGGAAGAATGTTATAAAGTCTTGATGCAAGGTATCTGAAGCTTCGTTGACCAAAAGTAGTATGCGTTATGGGAATTTGAAGTAAGTCTCTGTTATTGTTTCGTGTATAGCGTGTATTTAATCTTTTTTCATAGTATTTATGTATATTTGTGTACAGATGATTGAGGATTGTTTTTGCGTATATCTGCCGAACGTCAAACACATTCATAATATTAAAGATAAAATTCGAGTCTGTAATTAGTGGTAGTCTAAGTATTATTTTTATAATGGTTTTCTGTGCCTTAATGATTGGGTCTAGTGCAGATGCAGTGCCACCTCCCCATGCTATGATGCCATACTCAATAATAGATTGACAGACTGCAAAACAAATCATTTTCAAGTGTTTTAAGTCGAGAAAATTTCGTATTGTTCTGAATAAATGCATTGTTTTTCTTATTTTGTTTGCAACTATTTGAGAGTGAAGATTCCATTTGAGATATGGATCAATGGTGAGGCTGAGGTATTTCATCTGTGTAGTGCGCTCAATGTAAGGACACTGGCAATATTCATTGGAATTTAAACATGTGTGTATTCTAATAGAGGCATCATCGTGAGGTTGTCCTGTAATATTTATGCTTGATGTGACGTATTTAGTTTTCTCGGTGTTCAGTGTGAGTGTATTCGAATCTAACCACTTTTTTATAATGCTTATATATGTTTCAGCTTTTTCGTAGACAGCTTGCCAAGTGTCAGCTTCAAAGAGTATGACAGTGTCATCGGCAAAACTAACAATTTTCCCCTGAATATTAATGTTGCATAATTCGTTAATGTACAAAAGGAACAAAGATGGTCCTAATATGCTACCCTGAGGAATCCCATAGTTAGAGGAGAACTGATCGCTAAGTGTTTTATTTACTTGAACTTGTTGCTTGCGATTGTTAAGGTAGCTTTTAAAAAAGTTAAGTTCGTTACCTGTAATACCGATTTTTATAAGTTTGTTTATTAATTTACTGTGTGATATTGTATCAAAGGCTTTGAAGAGGTCTAGAGAGATTGAAATACATTTTTTTCTTTTATCGAGGTTTTCGACAATGAAATCAGTTACGGCGGCAATAGCGTCTGCGGTACTCTTGTTTTCTTGAAACCCGTATTGGTTTTCTGATAATAGTTTATGGCTAACAAGAAATTTAACCAACTGAGCATTGACAATTTTTTCAAATACTTTAGATAGACTGGTCAGTAGAGTTATTGGTCTGTAATTGTTTATGTCTGTCTTGATACCTGTTTTATGTATGGGGATAACAATACCATGTTTCAGGTTTGAGGGGAAGTGTCCCTGATTGATGCTAAGGTTTATTAGATATTCAAGGGGCAATGCAATTTCAATAGATAGTGTTTTCAAAATCTTGGTAGTTATTCCATCAACCCCGGCAGAAGAAGTATTTTTTAGGGAGTTAATAATGTTAAGGATCTCTTCTGCTGACACAGTTTGAAAATTAAACCGTCTTTTGGAAAATTGAAGTTCTGCTTCAGTAGGTTGAACATTCCCACAATTTGGTAGACGAGAAGCAAGATTTGAACCAATGTTTGTAAAAAAATTATTGATGTAATCGGCAATGAGCTTTGGGTTTTTTGAGGTATCAAAATTACAGTCCACTTCATGAATAGAACTGTAAATTAATTCGCAGACAATATTTGCGACTACAAACATAATAGCAAAAATAATGTGTTTTAGATTGCGATATCAGATGGACTGCAATAAATCCATTGATTAAAAAAATTGCCCATCTACATTTGATCTTAAAACAATATTTCTAACCAATGTATCTTAGCTTTCTATGATTTTTTTACATTAGCTCCACACAGGAGGGCCTGAGGAAATTAATTTCCCTCAGGGCATATGTCATCTTAGGGGATGCTGAGTGGAGGGTATTTTTAAGGAAGGGAAAGATAAGAAGTTCTGGGAAGGAAAAAGGTACGAGGGGTGGGTAGGAATCTGGAGGTTAGTATATATAGGAGTGATTGACGTATGAATCCAACTGCGGTGCAAGGCGATGGGTCGAGAGGGTCCGTCTGGAAAGGTTAAAAGGCCTCCTTCACCCAGTCTCTCTCAATCCGGCTCGCCACGAAGCAGGTGCGCAGACGCATCCGCCGCTAAGACCCGGACAAACCTCACCCCATGAACCAGGGCACGCCTGCAAACGTAGCGAACAACTTGGGGAGACCTATGGCAGAGGTGCTGGTTATCCATTAAATGGTTTCCGGAGCAGCGGGAACCATTCCCGCCTCTCAATTTGATTGATGGTTAAGTGCGATTATTATTCACGACATAATATTATCTTACGTCGTAATTGTTAACGTGTGATAATTTTTTTAATGATTGAATTAGTCACAAAATGTTTATAATGAATATCTGAATTTGGGCTGATGTTGCGTTAACTGACGGATTATCATAAATTATAGAAATCAGGTAGCCCTGATTGCCATTTTGGTTACGGGAAAGTTAAAAAACAAACAAAAAATAACGCATATGGTAGTCATAATAATTTTATTTCAGTCTCTCATTAATCTCGAAGATTAATCTTAAATTAGTAAAGTTTTCTTTGAATTTTTTATTCCGTATCACCATCGACCAGCTTGAATTTTTGGAATGGCCCTCCAACCAATTCGACTCCTCGAGCCTTGTGTTTTTGTCCATCGAAGTGAGCCACGATCTCTTCAATTGGTATTCCTTTAGTCTCCGGGAGGAAGAATGCTGCAATCAGAATAGCCAAACAGCCGACGATGGCAAAGCCCCAGAAGAGAGTATGGATGCCAAGCAAAATGACGAGAGGGGCGAAAAACTGGGCCACCAGAAAGGTAAAGGTCCACAGGCAGGTTAGACCAATGCTGGTCGCTAATCCACGAACCTAGGAAGAAGTCAAAATATTATCGTCAGGGTCACCCGTTTGTACAATTTGTTGGTGTATATGTGAATGACTCTACTACCATGTGAAGGGAGAAATTGACTAAAGAATTCAATTAATCTATTTAAAATAATTATCAGAAGGACATGATACTACGACTTTGAATGTAGGGTGTCTCCAAAGGGTTTAAAATATCAAAAATATCAACGAAAAGCAAAATGCATTTTGTTAGTTAGATATGACTAAAAGTATCATAAGAAGGAAAACAAGCGGAAAAAGAACATTCAAAGATAGGAAGAATGCTTGGTGAAGAAAAAAATAATACAATCAGGATAACGAGCAAATGAATGTAAAATTTGCACAAAATGTAAAAAAAACTGAATTTTACTACCGATTTTTATAAATTTGATTAACTAAAGCAATCATGTGATCATTATGTAAGAACAGATCAACTCAAGAACTTAAAATCATAGTAACCAAACAAAATGTGGTGCTGAAGAAAAATGCACAGGATTCCATGGGCAGCCACACGCACAAATGTGTTCATCTTGGAACAGCTAGTAGGCTTTCAACTGTCTGCTTACAACGTATCTTAAAATACTTTGGACACGTTGCTCGCCAAACTGAGGACTCAAACTTGAGAAATTTATAGTCACTAGCAAAATGGAAGGCAGAAGAAGTAAAGGTAGGTCACCAATGTGCTAGAGTGACCAAATATCACTAGCATCTGGTACGTTGGTATCCGAAGCTCTACGTGCAGCGCAGGACCGCGGGGAGTGAAGGAGCCTTATCCATCTTTGAAATTGAACTAGGGGTCATGATCATCAGCAATGAGGAACCGACTTGAAATAAGAAGAACCAAACCGAAAAGACTCGAAAAATCCATTGAGCAATTTGTTAAATAGTAGAAGGTGGGTCACAACATCTATTCAAATATTGGTGAGAGGTAAAAATGAAGTGTTAGTTAAATTACCTGCACAAGGAACATCTCCGAAGGAAGGATGAAGGGAACTGGTCCAATACCCATGGAGAAGGTACATACGACCACGGAGAGGGATGTCACTGGGATCCAGCCAAGGGATGACACATCATAACCGGTATCACGGACGTAGAAGTAGGTTCCAAGGGTGGCCATCGACAGCATCACTGTACAGCTGGAACTGATGAGAAGGATCTGAAAACATAGAAAAAGAGTTCTAATAGTCCACGGATTTTAAAAAGGTAGCGTCTGTACCGTAGAACCAATTGTTTTTCTTGTGTGGGTTAGATTGCTTAGTAGAAACCATGTTTACTGTGAAGGTTTTAGAGTACCTTGAAATATCTCATAATAATATTCATCAGTGCTGCATTCTAAACCCCTGAGAGTAACCGTACCGCTAACAATTTAAGTCCGCCTTTTACTCTGCAGACTTATCATAGAGCAATCTCTTTCATGGTTATCTTCCATCATTTTGACGTGACTTACCCAGCGGTTCTTCAAACAAATAATTATCGGATCTGCCCTGATGATGGACACTGCAACGCTGTCTGTGAATCAAATTAAATAACTTTTCCGCCGTTCACGGAATAAAAGCAAGTGAATAATTGTTTCTCTCAAGCCAACTTTTCTTCAACACTTTATTTGGGCCCTTTTTTCTTTATTGATAAAATCGCGCAAATTTGATAGCAGCAAATCGCTGTCGACAGGAAGCCATCTCACCCCAAATAACTTAAAAATATAACGGTCGCTATGAGCACTTACATAAGTTGAACTTCTGAACAACTTCCGTGAGCATTAATTTAACATAAATTACCATAAATTGAATGCATATATAAACGATCCTGTGAATAACTTGTCGATAACTAACGTATCGTAAATTTTACTTATGAGTGTAAAGAAGGCAACCAAAGAAAAGCAAATGAAGAAAACACTATTAATAGTGAAATGAATGCGGTTTTTTTTGAGCAAATTAACAAAAAAAAGATTTGTTAGGAGAATATGTGATACGAATGTAAATTAAATGGTACAAGAAGTCGGAAATACCAGACGAGGACATGGCATGATCAAATATACCAAATACTTGAGTCGGGCCCTGTCAAGAGTCAGATTAACAGAAGAGTATGTATGAAGTAAATGAAGAAAGCTATTTCACTTATATTTTATCATGAATGTTATTTGAGGTTTCACCGCAGTCGACATTGGTGCTATTTGTAAGTATTACGTTAAAATATTTACCTTTCTGCCAAGCTTCTCAATCAGGGAAGAGGCTACAATGGAGCCCATGAATTGAATAATTCCGACGATAATTGTAGACATTGAAGGAGATAAGGTACTGCCCGCCTCCTCGAATATGTTGGTGGTGTAGGTCAACACGGCGAAGATGCCAGTGAAGACCTGGCACGTCAATAGCGACACCGTCAGAGCGAGGGCTTTCATTGATGGAGGCGAATTAACTGCAAAAATAGTTATAAAATGTTGAAACGATGAGATTACAGTATCAGAGTATCATCAGACCAAATCAGAGAGTACCAGAAATGAAGGAACGACTCAGGAACACATTTGTGTTATTTCACTTCAAGTGCACTAAACTATAATAAACTTAAAAATAATTCTGCTGTCCTATTTACAAAATACATAAATAATATGAAACAAAGACTGTACAGTACATACAAAGCAATACCTAGTTATAAACAAAAACTAACAAAAACAGTGCTATTATAGCACAGGACAAAGCAAGAACATTAAAACTAAAATATAATATTAAACATGAAGCTGTTTACGTTCAGAAATAACCACTGGAGCGATCACGCGAAATAAATAAATTTGCATCGATTTCTCGAGATTTCCCAGAAGGTCATTTGTAAAATTTTTCACCAACATTAAAAAAATTATTCCTTTTAGTTTTAACATAGAAATATAAAAACTTATTATAGTGTTACATAGCCAATGAATTAACCCGTATTTTACCGTTTATTTTATATTTGCAGGATTTATAAAAAATATATTCAAAAATCGTAAAATTTCAAAAATCGCTCGAATCCTGCGTATTTTTTACTTGAAACTGCCGTGAGGGATATTTATTCGAGTCAACATAAAGTATGTTCGATTTCTGTATGTTGTCTGTGGTATACTTGAAAAGGAAATGTGCATATCTATGGAAAAAGGACTTAATTTTATCCGTAAAAAGCTGATCAAAAATTCGGCGGGAAAAAATATTTTTAAAATTTATTTGCAACATCGTTATATCCACCGTTCGATCCATCCATTCGTCTACGAAGTTGGAATTTGTGACATCTATGGTCATAATAGATAAATAGATGAAGCATTTCAATTCCCCTTGTTTTGAAATAAATGTCTGGCCAAGGAAAGGGTTTAAATAATTACAATAAGTGTTTTACGAATGGTAGGAAAATGTGGTCCATTTTTGGACCGCTATCAATTGCAGAAAAATAAAAGTGTTCCATGTTTCGAACAAAATCGCTCCAGTTGAAAAGAAACATACTTAGTGGACATTAAACAGGGAAAATAAAGTACTTACAATAAGGAAGACACCGCAACCAAACAATTACCGGAAACTTGAGAATATGGCTTATTAGAGTAGGTACATTAGAAAGAAGATTCAAGAATGGCATGTTTTCTAAATAATTTTATTTTTAAAGGCCATTTAAATTCAGCGAAATTCTGGATAATAGTAAGAGCCGAGGAAAGTTTATTCCAAAAGAGCGGGCCAGTTACACTAAAAGAGCGACCATGGTAAACGACTCGAGAAAGTTTGATTAAACGATTGGTAACATCTAGAGATCAGCAGACCTTAGAGTACCTAAGCTTTATGTCGCTTAAATTTTGTCGGACACATAGTTCCGATATATATATATGGCGATAGGCGGGTGCCATTCCTTGCAATGCTTTGAAGGTCATTAAGGCGCCGTATACCCTCTCAAAAAGAAGACGATGGAGAGATTTGAAATTACGAATGTTGGAAAGAGTGCGCTAATATTTAAAACGATAAAATTAAAGCGAAAATTGTGAAAATGTTTAATAAAACACTAGTCGTTTAAAATAAAGCAAAAATCTCGTGGGGAACATCTAAAATAGCATTAAAAAACACTGTGAATTTTTTCATACATATAACTCGTAAAATAACTGAAAGAAACGTGTTTATAATAATTTTTGATGCATACTTTTCGATTTTTTTCTATCGAGGGAATTTCATATAATTTGCGTTTCGGCGTGGGGAACGTCTAGATATTATTATCAAAAAAAAAAATTAAGAGCTTGAAAACTTCTAATGTTATGAAGATATATAAGAAATCGATAAACATTCGGGATGCGGCGGCTTTAATTAAGCAGATATTGAACTCTGTTCTTTCAGGGCATTGAAGGTAATGAAGGCAATAAAGGCACAATAATGCATGCAATATACTCACAGAGGAATTTCCACGGTGATACTTCTCCAGTGGATTCTTCTGAAAAAAAAAGTTAAATCAAATTCCGGCAGTTGTACGTCAAACATAATTAATAAGTCTACTAGTATTTCCACAATAATACATTTATCATGAAGAAATTTAAAAAAAAAACACATTAAAAACTGATGGGTGGTATTTTCGGAACTCATTCATGAATAAGCATCAAACGTTAATGCTCGTCTATTGGTATATCTTATTATATTTTTTGTTACACAATATCTCATATTTACCTTTATTAGAAAAGTCTGCTTCGTGAAGCAATTGATTTAGCTCTTTCTTCACTAACTCACTGTTGACTGGAACTCTTCTTAACCACGCCAGAGCTTCAGCTGCTTCCTACAATTATGGCAACATTTCCTTTATGTACTGAGTTTTTCGTAAAAATGAGACACACACAAAATAAAACAACAAATATTTGTGAAGGCGATTACTATTATTTTTGTGTGAAAGCGGCCTGACTGGTTTTAGTAGAACGTAGAATTGGCCTTATTCCGTCGGATGACAAAAAATCTTATATTTTCCAAAATTCTGGATTGGATATTTTTTATATGAAATACCGCACAAGAGTCCCAACTGCTCCCGTCTGAAGCCAGTGAGACTACGGCATCCCCAGTTAGGGTAATCAAATAACATTTATTTTTCACGCAGGGATTCTTTTTTTTTTTTTTTTTTTTTTATTCCAGGATGTGGGGAGGAGAGTGCAATCCCACACATCCCATACAGAGTATAGGTACAGCATGTAATAAAATCATAGATAATTATAAATAAATAAGAGTTAAGATGAAACAGAGTCAAGGCTAAAAAATAATAAAATAGATTAAAAATAAAAATCGAAAGCAAAGAAAAATAGGAAAGTGACAATAATATAGTAAGATTGAATTTAGAAAGATAAAAATAAAATAAAAGAAGGAATATTATTAGATAATAATAAGGATTCAAAGATATACGATAAAATCTTTTACTGAGCTCTTATTGTGGGAGCCAGTGTCTTTCTCCAGTGTTCTTCGATGCTCGAACCTGAAGACAGACGGGATTCTATGATGAGAATATTTCTGGAGTAGTTTATCCTTTCCCTCAGTCTTGCAATCCTGGTCCTTAATAGAGCTTTAAATCCTGGAACTCGTCCTTCTGTAAACATTGAGGAGGCACTGCAGTGCCTGGGGAGTCCGAACATCAGACGGTAAGCATTATTATTATGTACACGAAGCCTTTCCATGGTTCTTTTTTTGAAGTTTGCCCAAAGCTCGCATGTGTACAGGGTGGTGCAGAAGGCTAAGAAGAGCGTCCTTTTCACCCGTGGACTGCAGAGTCGAAATCTTCTACTGAGCATGTTGCATTTTATGCTCAGTACACGCCTCTGCCTGTCAATATCTTCGTCATCTATTCGTATCAATGTATTGTTGATGATATGTCCTAGATATTTGGTGGATTCTACTGTTTTTAGAAGTTCGCCGTTCAAAAAGGCGGGGGGAATATTTTTTGGGCCTTCCCCGTATTTTATGACCAACAGTGCTGTTTTTTTCGCATTATAGATCATGTTGGTTTCGTGTGCGAATTCTTCACAGATCTTTAGGAGGATTCGCAATCCCCTTATTGAAGGTGCCATCAGGACCATATCATCTGCGTAGCTCATATTGTTGATACATTGACCTCCGATGTGGCAGCCCACTCCAGCATTGTTCAACCTGTGGGTTAGTTCATCCATGTATATGTTAAACAGTACTGGGGACATGCATCCTCCCTGTCTGACCCCGCTTTTCAGGAAATAGGGTTCAGAAAATCCATCTTTCCACTTTACAAGGTTTTCCTGTTGACGGTGCCATATTTCGAGAATTTTTACCACTTTCCAAGGTATACCTCTTTCCTTTAGTTTTTTCCATAATAAGGGGTGGGAAACTCGGTCAAAAGCCTTACTTAGGTCCAGAAAGCATGCAAAAGTTGATGTTTTCTTCTTCCTGTAGTATTCCAACGTCCGTTTAACGCAAAAATTAGCCGAGTCCGTAGAGCACTCTCTCTTGAAGCCCATCTGATTATCGTTCGTTTTCATGTAAGATCCGACTTGATCCAAGAGAACTCGTTCAAATATTCGAGCGATAGCCGTGGCGATGGATATCGGTCTGTAGTTTTCCTGTAAAGTTATGTCTGTCAGTTTGGATTTTATTATAGGTATTATAATTGTTTTTGTCATGTCTTTAGGTAGATAGCCACTCTTTAAGATATCGGTGAATAGTGTTGCCATTAGTTCCATAATCGCTGCCCCTGCATATTTGAAGTGTTCAGTGCTTAAACCGTCGTGCCCTGCAGACGTTCCAGATTTCATGTTACTAATGGCCGATTTTATCATGTTAGTTGTAACAATGGGATCGATATCATCATAAGCAGTCAAATGCGTTTCATTTGCGTCGATAGTCGGCGTGGTGGTTGCGAAGTGTTCTTTAAAAATGTTTGCAATTACTTCCGGATTCGATTCACCGTTTATGTTGCACGAGATTTTGCAACGCAAGTTCAACAGTTTATTAGACTTGTTCCAAAATTTTTTGAAGTCCCGGTTTTCTAAGTCCTCTGCTATTTTATCCATCTGAAGTTGAATCAAGTTCTTTTGACATAGTTTGAGTGCTGTTTTAAAGGCAGCACGCTTTGCCCTTCTATCCTCTGCGACAGGTCCATCGCGCGGTCTCCCATTCATTATCCATGTGTGCATCGCTTGTCTGGATTCATTGTATTTATTTGCTACATGTTCGTTCCACCCACATACTTGCTTGTGTTTTTGAATAGTACACTTAGTAAATACAGAGATGGCACTACTTCGTAGAGCTTCTACTATGCTCTCGTAGAGGTATTTTATTTTGGCGTGTACAGGGTTGCCACCGTCCTCAGGAAATGTGTATGTTGGCTTGATTTTTACGAAAAAGGTTTCCGAGCACGAGTTGTATTTTCCTATATCACGTATATTATTCGGATTCCATAATGCTGGATCCCTTGTTGCAGAAGTAAAGACTTCCGTTTTCGCCAATCCCACCGTTTGTAAGGTCAGCTCGAGAGGCCGGTGATCTGTCCAATCTATATCGTAGTGTATTTTCATATCGAAAATTTGCTTCAGAATATTTATCGTAACTAGACAATGGTCTAACCACCTGGTGGTGCTGTGTGCGTCACTGATATATGTATAAGAATCCAAAGGTAAAATTTCAATGTCAGCAAATATATATTCAAATTCTTGACCAAAAGATATTAGCTCCTTCCAAAAAGTGAATCGGGGTTGGCGTTAAAGTCTCCGATTATAATTGTAGTAATGTAATCTTTATCGTCAATTATTGCTTGTAAGGAAGCAAGGCAGTTAGAATGTTGAACAAGTCGGCATGTAAACTGTAAAAATGCTTAAGGTTTCAGTAATCAAACTAACCTCGATTCCGGCCATTCGACAATTATTCATCGGGATTGCGGTAACCCTAAGATCTAAGATTTTGTCTATAAATTATCCCCACTCCACCGTGAGGTCTTCCAAGTAGTGGCCCGTCGGCGATATTCACGGCAGAGGTTCCCAAGCTGTTGAAATCCGGGTGAATATGAGATAGAAAGTCGATATCTGTAGGGAGTAACCAAGTTTCTTGGACTACTATAATATCATGTAATTCGCAGAGATCATGAATAAATTTTTCAGAGCTGCGAACCGATCTGCAATTCACGGATATAATTCTTAAGTTATTGCTTGTCATTTTGATGTTTGGTAGGTATGCGCGGTTCTATAAATTTTCGGAATGCAATTCCCTCCGGCCAAAGTTCTTCTGCCAGGAATTTCTTTATCTCGCTCGCTTTAACAGTGAGTTTAAAGGTGTTAAATGGCGTAGGTCGAAAAGGCTTGATTTTTTCAATCTTGGTACATTCTAGACCCTTTTCTACTAGGTAAGCATTGATGTTTTCCTCTGTAGTTTCCACTGTAAACCTCGAAATGTATACCGTTGTGAGTATGTCAGCTGATTTTAATGTTGTTGACGTTGCCTTCCCTCTCAAATTTCTGTTGAATTTCCGCGTTACTAATGTGAATCCGTTTTCGTCAGTCGCGGATGGCCGGGGTTGGGACCGCGGGCCGTGATCGCGCATTCCCTGTTTATTTGCTGTGTTTTCGGGCCTAGGTTCAAAGTCCGAAATCGGTTGTTCACGGCGATCACTGCTCCTTCGCTCTGTGCATTCTTGTGTAGTTTTCGTGTGTGTGGTAGTTCCATTACTGTATGCGTTCTTAGATGCAGTCGATAAGTAGGACGCTTCTGTCGGTATAACTTTACTTTTAACTTGTAAATTACCTACGTTTTTGGCGCTATTTTGTTGCGAGTTCTCAGATAAGTCACTTTGTATGTTTGGGGAATGCATTTTTTTTATTTGTTCTCTTAGTGAAGCCAATTCTTGTTTTAAATCATCATTTCTAGTGACCGACGAATCTTTGAGTTCAGTTTTGATAAGAATTATTTCTGTTTTCATGAAATTTAGCTCCTTTAAAAGTTTAGATACGTCCACACTGTCAAAGTTGACTGGAGGCAATTTGTGTAGCTGTCTGGCGACGAATATAGGCAGTTTGTCGGGGTCTGTCTCCTTCAGCGCCCTCAGGATGTCCTGAAGATCTCTGCTTATCCTGCCGTCTCCTTTCCGCAGAGTGCGTTTCTCCGGAAGCTTATCAAATAGGATGGTTTTTGCCTCCTTGACGTCTTCCTCCGAGAAGGTAGAAATACATAATTGCGTGATGGCGATCTCATCGAGAGTATCGGCCTTGTTCTGTATAAACGAAATACACTCGTTTATTATGACATTACATGAATTACACGACATAATTAAACAATGCGTCCTTCCGTCACGGCGATTGCGGAAGTATTGCGGAAGGATTCGATCCTGCGACCTTCGGTGTGCGAGTCAAGAGCCTTACCGCTGGACTACGCCGGCTGTTTTTGCATAACTAAGTTCATGTTTCAGTGGATTATGTGTATCAATATGGAAATATGGAAACAAAAGACAATTCAATAGCAGATATTGAAATAAAAGTGGTTTACGAACAGCGCCTTGAGGCACACTGCCTCTCATTAATTATTGATCTGTGCTCTGTTTTGTTTTGGTGGCTGGAATTATTATGATTATTATTATTATTTTATTATTTTACTTGTAAGACGTAATCGTTTTGTTTTATTTCATCAGCCTAACATTATTTTGGGATCTACGTAGTCGTTAGTCGATCCTAAATGGTTTTGCCACCAAAACGATTCAAGCATGTCAACTGCTCTTATTGTTTTCGTCTTTTCTTCAACAGTTCCGCACCTCAAACTATAACGATGGTAGTGCGGAATAAATTGATATGTAATTAGGAAGTAGTTTTATCATTTACCTTTGTTCGTTTAGTTTTAACCAGGAATGACGGTGATTCTGGCATTCTTGACATCAGGATAAATGACAAAAAAGGGATGCACAACATCATGACTAAAACTGTGAAGTAGCTCAAGTAGGCTCCCATGATATATATGACAGCAATTCCCAAGTTGTTGCTGAATGTCAGCAAACTGCCAAGGGCTCCCCTGGTGCGGACACTTGCAACTTCTGAAGAGTAGAGTGGGCATGTAATTAAGTTGCCACTACTACCAAAGCCAGCCATAAATCTGGCGCATATAAGTGCTGTAGGGTTCAACCAAACTAGCTTTAAGGTCCAGCTGATCTGTTGATAGAAAAATATTGTATTATGATGATTACGGATTTTGGCTGTCGTTTTGATAGATGTAGAAAGGGAATGCGAATTTGATTTTGAGGGGGTGAATGCAATGACAACTTATGAAAATTTTAGTTTAAAACGCGTTCAACATTTTTGAAATGCGTAGTGTTAACTACTTGTAAGTGTTCAAACTTATTCGTGGAGCTCCGCCTACAGTGTCTACACCCTACAACCTACGAAAGTAATATTTGCACACAATATAAAGAAGGGATTGGAACAATAACAGCTTGTGCGCCTTTTTTTTTTTTTTTTAAAGAAAGACAAACATTCCCGGGTTACGAATAACACAACAATGTTTGAAAATCTTCTACTACCACCACAGAAAGCCGAAAATGTTGCTTGTGTTGTAATGGAGGACTTAGCCAGAACACGCGACTTTGGGTTGTTATTGCACACAGCTCCTCAATTTATGATTATAAGTTAGATATTTAGTGGGCATATTAAAATAGTTATGTTTTACAAAGGTATTGACGTTGTTCGAATTTTGGATTGAAAAGCCGTTTTGCAGTAACTCCCCCTTCTTGAACCTATTTTTGCAATGGTATGGACGATGGTCAAAATTCTGGACTCTTTGTCCTTGGACTGACTCTGAACTCTTGGATTTCTGCCTCAACACTGCAAGAATGTTCAAAAGATTGACACCAGTAGGAGCACCTACAGCAAATTACTACCAAAAGTCCAACAATATGACAATAAATAAAAATGGAGCATTACCATGAAAGGTACAGCTATAGCCATGGCCGATTTTTTCCTGCCAAACCTGTCAGCGAGCCATCCAAACACAGGAGTGCCTACAATGGCACCGACACAAAAGGTAGATGCCACCAGTGAGGTCTGCAATACCGTCAGAGGAGCTCCAAGGGGGGAAAAATCAGTATCATTGAGAATTGGTAGAGAGGGAGAAACCCAGCCTATCGCGCATCCTTGGCTGAAGGTCATGATGTTTACTGGAAATGGAATAATCGAACAGTATTAATACGGTAACGTCTGCGTGGTTGAATTTCAGAACCCACCTACGAGTGCATGTATGACGCCACGCCATACGCGCCGCGCCACAAATAACATCTGTGTACGTGGAATTTCACACAAAGCTACTTTTATAATTCGGTTTCGAATTCAAGAATTCGTCACAAGATGTCGCTTCTTCCGTCAGCAGGTCGGATGGGGATGTCTCCCCCCTAGGTATAACTGCTACCAATTTGTGAATATGTAGTACCTATCTCTCCGGATATGGAAAGATTGACGGTAATACAGGTTGTATCAAGCGACCATATATTACATATGACGTCATTACTCTGTCTCGATTACTTTATCCCGGTGACTAGCTACACAGGATGATAGTGGATCCGAGGAAGGGGCTATTTTTGAACCAGTATTGGATTTATAAAATGGTCACCAACATTAACTGAGGGAAGCCGACGAAAAAGCCGCCTGAATACCACTGAAAGAAAGGCCGAAGTCGCCACTAGTTCTAGCCCATTTAGCATGCGCTCTGTCTCTCTTATTCTGCATTATATTACATCGCCATTCTACATAAACGAAATTAATTTTACAATGATAATGAAAACCATTTCAAATTTTAGCAAATAATGGTGTGACTTTTGGATCACGAAACACGACCATATCACATTTCACTTTATTCTGGTAGGATTCATGATCAACAAAGGGTTCGTGTTCCCAAATAATAACCGCGTGTTCGACAGCCTCCCACGTTGATTTGTGTCCACCATCAAGGTAGAGGGTATGCCTGTTATATTAATTCGTGTTGTGTACACAATTAATTATGACAATTGTAATTTTTAAATGAATTAGTCATATTTTAAAAAAACAAAAACAACAGGGTCAATAAGGATATGTTACATAATGCATTGAAAATAAAGAGTAATCAACTCTCAGATGCATTGTTACCTTCACTGATGATGAACAGTGCAGGGCTGTCCGAAACAATCAAAGTAAAAGAGGAAAACGTAATACCGTGAAACTCGAAATCAAAACCCGGAAAGTCGAATAAAATAAGAAACATTGAAAGATCGCAAGTTACGAAAATATGGTATATAGATTTGTAAGATTATAACGCCATATAATTGCTTTTACATTAAAGAGATGCATGGTATTATAAGTATACAGTAGTACACAGGAGGGTATCAGTATTTTATAACAAAATAAGAATGTAAGAGTACACAAAAATAATATGGTTAAAGTGATGCAGTTGTTATTGGAAGCACAGTGAGATATAATTGAAAAGAAATATGTATGTACACGTGTATTTTTTTTATTATTTTTTTCTTTATTCATGTTTTTGATGGTTACATAACACAGGCCAACAAAATATCTGCCCTGGATATCTCTGCGAATTTTTATATTTTCAAGTACACAGTCTACGGATATATATATTCATGAAAGAATTGGCTCTGGTTTTTATGATTTTGGCGTATCTTATATCGTCATTACATAGTATAAAGTAAAGTCGCTCCCGCTGTCTGTACGCTTATATCTTTTAAACTACGCAACAGATTTTCATGCGGTTTTCACCAATAGATAGAATTATTCACGAGGAAGGTTTTTAGTCATATAAAATATCAAGGTTTTGTATAAATTGGTTGAAATTTATAATATATGCGGGCAGCGGCAGCGGGCTGCGGGCAGCGGGCTGGCAAGCGGGCGATGTGGATTTGATATGTATGCAAATTAACAGATGGCAATGGTTATAAAGGTTGGGTAATGGCGTTGTCAGTAGATGGCGTTGTGTTTCGTTAGCCACAGCAACGCATGGCTGGGTCTGCTAGATTGAAATAATTAACAGTGTAAGTTGGCTCTTCAGAACTAGTAGAAGTGTTTAGTTTTTGGTGAAATTCGCTTTCTGCGACCTTATTTCGTGCGTACAGACATCACGTGACCCCCTCCGCACAAGCATGCATCATATGGAGAATGTTAAGTAGAGAAAAAATCAAACTTCCACCAATACATACCAAGTTAGGTATGATGAAACAGTTCGTTAAAGGGGTGGACAAGGAAGGAGAATGCTTTTAATATATTTGTAAAACATTTCCTAAGCTGAGTATGGAAAAGTTAAAAGCCGGAATATTCGATAGTCCTCAAATTCGGACATTAATGAAAATTACAAATTTTATAAAAGTTGTGACTGATTTTGAAGGAGAAGCTTGGAGGAGTTTTGTGTTGGTGGTGGAAATTTTTTTGAGGAAGAGGGATATCGCTTCCATAGTGGACTTAAAAGTGATGGAAGAAAGGTATCAGGATAGATGGGACCATCGTATGATGGCAGATTACTGCTGGTGTTTAAAAAGAGATTACCCCCCAAAAAATATCTTTTTCTCTTTTTATTTTTACTTAAATATTCCAAAATCGTTCATAGTTTCATAAATTGTAGGCATAAAATGATTCAGAACCACTTTCATATCAAGGGCAACAAAACCACTGTTGACCAGTGTAATTAGTGGAATTTTTCGTCAACTAAGATAGGCACATGCTCGTGTTATGGTGGTCGATAATATGCTAGGTTTATATTAGACCTGACATAAAACAAAGTACGATGTATGCATGATAAAAGCTAGTATTTAGGTATAAGATACAATACCGACTTCAAAAGAATTATGGACATGGGAAGGAAGAAAATAGATACAATTTTGGAACCTAACAAAGATTAGTGCTTATATTGTAGGTACTTTCGTAGATTTAACTTTATAATTTTCCTCTTGTAATATTTTAACATAGGTATTTATTTATATTTCAAACACGAAAACTTGTACAATGTGACCTTAGAACGGCGTACCCCAGTAGGGACACATTGTTCTCTAAAAAAAGTAAAAAATAAATAAAATTAATGCGTGTTACAAGTTACAACACAAAAAGTATATGAAGAGCTCTTAAGGTATAGAATGATGTTAAAATAACAATGTTTATAGTGCCGTTTTTGTGAAAAATGACAACAAGGGCGCTAGGTACCTACCCACGCACTATGAAAAACATTTTATTTAACCAGTCGAGTGACAGACCAAATAAAAACTTTTTTCTCGGATTGCTTGCGATTTTTCGGAGCTCATTTTGAATATATTCCGTCCACATTGAAAAAAATCATACCTCCGAATTTTAATATGGAGACATACAAACTGATTATAATTATAGTTCTAGCTAGTATAGCTGATGAATTCATGTCTTTTATCGATTATCACATTTTCGTAGGATTTATAAAACAAATATTATAAAATCGTAAACTTTTACGTAATAACTTACAAATAAGGGAAAATTTGCCAAAATTGGCAGCAAAGCAAACTGAGGCATTTTAAATAGTGCCATATTGTGGCAAAAAGCGTTCCAGTGGTTAAACATTTAGAATAAAAATATAATGGGACTTACCTATTATAACAGCGATGAATTGATTTCTAATTCCATCTTTGGCAGGACTGTCGGTGTCTGTCATGTTAACTAATTTCACTGGTGCTTAATAAATTATACTATTTATTAAATAACCCTATGATTTGACAGACACAATAATTTTAAAAGTTTGCAGATTCAGAACAATCATTAAAGTAATAAACAATTCAATTAATGATAAAGAATATGCGATGATGTTATGGGTACAAGTCCATTTTTGGCTATTCTAGGTTATGTACTGAGCAATTGAGTATGCTCCACATATTTCGCGAAATCAGAGACATTTACATTTTTTCTTAAGATGTCATAAAGATTGTTTATCTTAAACTAACTTCTATTGGGAATGCCTGCCCGTCCGAGGGTCTGAGTGACAACTCTCATAAATCAATGCTTAAAAGCTTTATTGTTAATGTTAAGTAAACTTTTTGGAGATTATAATATAAATATTTTGTTGTTGACCTTAGCATGGGTGTACAAAAAATAGTTTAATTATTGTTTATCTTTTTTTTACAATAGCTCCACAAAGGAGGCTCTGAGGAAAACAATTTTCCTCAGGGCCTATGTCATCTATGGAGATGCTGTGTGGAGGGTATTTCTAGGAAAAGGAAGGAGAGGATGTTATGGGAAGGAAAAAGGTATGTGGGGTGGTTATGAATCTGCGAGTTGATATGTCCAGGAGTGACGGACGTATGGATCCATTCCTCCCACTGGTGCAAGGCGATGGGTCAGGAGAGTCCGGTTGGAGAAATCAAAAGGTCTCCCTCAACCAGTCTCATCCGATCCGACCCACCACGCAATAAGTGGGCAAACGCATCCGCAGCGAAGACCTAGATAAACCTCACCCCATGATTCCAGTCAGCCCTGCTAAGTCACCAAACGTAGTGAACCATTTGGGGTGACCTATGGCAGGGGTGTTGGTTGTCCAATAAATGGTTCCCGGGGTGGCGGTACCCGTACCCGCCTCCTAAATTCAATCTTATTTTTCTGTTATGGAAAATGCGTCAAATTATTAAACAAATAGAAAGGTTGAAGTTTGAAAAATAGGTCAAATTATTGCACAAATAGAAACGCTGAAGTTTGAAAAATAAGTCAAATTATTGCACAAATAGAAACGCTGAAGTTTGAAAAATAAGTCAAATTATTGCACAAATAGAAACGCTGAAGTTTGAAAAATAAGTCAAATTATTGCACAAATAGAAACGCTGAAGTTTGAAAAATAAGTCAAATTATTGCACAAATAGAAACGCTGAAGTTTGAAAAATAAGTCAAATTATTGCACAAATAGAAACGCTGAAGTTTGAAAAATAAGTCAAATTATTGCACAAATAGAAACGCTGAAGTTTGAAAAATAAGTCAAATTATTGCACAAATAGAAACGCTGAAGTTTGAAAAATAAGTCAAATTATTGCACAAATAGAAATGATGGAAAGCCCTGCCGTTTTAAGATGTCAGTTTTAACTGAGTGATAATAAAGGTTTTTTAGCATGGTGATGACGCTGGTAGCTCAGACTTGAATCTGATTTTTCAAATACTAGGCACACGATGATAGTGAACAATTGCCAAGTAGCTGCGAAAATATTATTTCTATTTGTTTTGAAATTTTCTAGGATAAACATCCTACACGTGTTCATAAATTATTAAATATTGTAATACTTACCCGACTGCATAAAATAAATGCTAATGTATTTTGTTGATTATAAAATAGAGTAAACTGTGATAACCTGGCTACAGTCAATGAGCGCTTTTATATTACCGTGATGATCCACGATTATTGTACCGTGACGGCATAAAAAAAGGCAATAAACATACGTTCCTTATCGCTATAATCCTGGAGCTCTTTCATACATATTAAATAATGGTGAGACAAAAGATGAGACTCACAAAATACGTGCGACTGATTCCTTTAAAGTACCTACTATTTTTTTTCCTTTGGATGAAACATGTACTTATTACGGCGACGGGAATTGCGATTCATTTTCTTTATACGTGTGAGGGAGATGCATGATAATTTCTCATTTTCGACTATTGTTATTAAGTGTGTAAGAAATTTAAAGACAATTATAATTTCAAAGTGGTCGAAGAGTTTACCTACCTGGGCTCCATCATAACGCAGGACAATGAAGACCCAGTAGAAGTAAGAAAGCGCATCACAGCCGCTAACAACACTTACTTCGCGTTGCTGCCAGTGTTCAAATCACGAAACGTCCATAGGAAAACCAAAATAACATTATATAAAACAATTATCAGAACGGTCTTGGCCTATGGATGTGAGGCGGGAACACTGACAGCAAAGTCAGCAGAACAGCTGGACATCTTTGAAAGAAATGTACTGCGAAGAATCTTAGGAGCGGTGCGAGAGGGAGAGGCATGGAGAATCCGCCACAACAATGAGCTCTATGAAATTTATCAAGCTCCCAGACTCTCCACCCATTTAAGGCTCCAAAGATTAAGATGGGCCGGACATGTGCACCGAATGCCAAGCACACGAGTACCGAAGAAGGTTCTGACAGGACACCCGGGAGGTAAATGAAAGGCGGGCAGACCTAGACTGAGATGGGAGGATGATGTCAGGAAGGATGCAAGAGGATTACTCCATGTTGCAGATTGGAAGACGACGGCCGAGGACAGAGGGCGGTGGAGGCTTATTTTGAAGGAGGCCAAGGCTCGAAATGGGCTGTAGCGCCATTGAAGAAGAAGAAGTGCGTAAGAAAGAGCTGCAGCATTATATGTTTTATAACAAAAGCAAAACCATCAGCGCATTTGACGTTTATGAATATTTGGAATTCACTCATACTTCAATGTTATCCTTGTAACACTCCATACTTTCAAATTATAGATATTTTAGGGGTCTACGAAGACGTCATGTTGTGGTGTGTGAGAGAGATGCAAGAAAATTGTTAGTTTTTATCCTTTGTAGGAAACGGACCTAAGGACATTGTGTATCTCATCTTTTGAAAGAGCTGCAGGATTATTCTGAAAAGAAACGTACGTTTATTGCCTTTTTATGCCGTCACAGTCAATGACATTAATACTGGACGCTGGGTAGAAATCTCAAAGTGGGAAGCCAAAAACAAGACGATTGTAGCTGTCTCTATTTCTAGTACTTTAGTACTAAACTGCTACGCGTCGAGTGAGGTCGTGTTTTACTAGTAAGTAAATTGCATTGCAAAGCGCCAAAATGCCCTCCTGTGTGATGAGAAAATGCTTCAATTACACGTCAAATAGTCATAAAGGCGAAGGAATAACACTTCATTTGTAAGTACACGCAAATTACTTATTATTATCAATTATTATAATTATTAAAATTAATTTTATAATAATACGTCATTGTATTCTTACCCCTCCCTGTCCATAGTGTAAGCAAGTGAGAGTATCTTGTTATCTCAGTCACACCCGTGATGTAAAAGAAGCATTCGGTGAAGAAATTAATAAGCCGCCCTACCATATTTCTATGACATTCACACACGTACATTCTTTGATTGTCTATCTTTATCACACAGGAATAAAGTTTTGAATTTAGAAATTATACAGAAAATTTACAATTCAATTATTGCTCCACACTTCAACTACTGTTCAAGTATTCTTTTCCTGTGTAATGAAAGAGAACAGAATAAGTTTCAAATTCTCCAAAGCAGAGCAATGAGAATAATTCTCCGAAAAAATAGATTTTCGAAAATAAATAAAATGTTAAAGGAACTTAATTGGTTAACAGTGAAACAAATGCTGACCTTGAACACGTTGATATTTATTCACAAAATATTAAACAACATGTTACCAAAATACTTCTCAAATAAAATCGTATACAATAAGGACATTCACAGACATTACACAAGGACGTGCAAGGAAATAAGATTAAACAAAAAGGACAAAACGAATACGCAAAACAGTTTGCTATACAAAGGAATTAAGTTATATAACACACTACCAGAAACTCTAAAGTCCTCACCAATTGAAAAGTTCAAGATGTATTGTAGGAGCTACATAAAACAAGAAAAAAAGAAAGAAAAAATATAGTGAATTTGAAATATTATAATTAATTAGCTGAAATATAAAATATTATTATTAATTAGAAATTTGTAACCTTAAATGTACAAATTACTAAAATAAAATTCAAATAAAAAAAAAATAAAATAAAAAAAAAAGAAAACCGCTGAAAACAAAATAGTGTTGCTTGCTTTCCACATTATATTGTGAGTATGTGAGACTATGGCGAGTCTATTTATATAACGTCATTGGTCACGGTACCGTAATCGTGAACCGTCACGGTAATAATAAAAGCGCTCAATGACGTTAATTATTACATCTACACACGCCATTAACTCACAAACTCAAGATACAATGTGGCAAGTAAGAAACACTCTTTTATTTTCAGTAAATTCTTAATTCGAAGGTTATTCATGTATCTATGATAAAGATAGACATTCAAATAATGTGTGTGTGTATGAAGATGTAGGACCGGATGGCGTTTTCATTTGCGCCGAATACTATATTCTACATTACGGGCTTACTCGTTTACACTAAAACTAATACGGAATGCTATATGAAACTACCTACTGTCGTAAGTTGTCCTTATCATACTTATTTGTTTGCTATATTACTTTCTCTAATAGCGCTAAACATCTTCCGGAAACAATCAAGTGTTGCCGAGTAATGGAAAAATGTTCTCATCACACACGAATTTTGGCGCTTTGTTAATGAAATTTTCTTTCTGAGGACTCGACTTTACGCGGCAGTTGATTGCTAAAACTATAAAATCGAATACAAATACAGTTGCCTTGTCTTTGGCTTACCACTTTTGAAATTTCTATCGCGATTTTCTAAGTGGAACTTCTTTAACGCCGTTGGTGACTTGAAATTCGGGTGAAATGGAAATGCGTCACAACTCAATTCTACACAAACACTCGGTTCTAATATAATGCGGTAAATTCGCCCCTCGGCATAGTGGGTGCTTTCCATAGCGTAGTGGGCAAGGTGCCTGACAAGTCTCAGCATCCAGAGAGACGGACATCAAGCGAACGGGGGTTCGAATCCTACAAAATAAAATAAAAAACATTTTTTAACGACTTCGAAAAGTAGGAGGTTATCAATTCGACGGTATTTTTTTTTTATTTTGTTACCTCAGAACTTTCGATTGGGTAAACCGATATTGATGATTCTTTTTTATTAAAAGGCTGGTGCTTCCCGTGTGGTTCCATTTTAATTTGGTCCAGTTCTGACGATGGGATCCATGAGAAAACCACATATTTCTTAAATTTGCAATAAGTATGTGCGCGAAAAATGGACGAATAACTCAATATTACGCCAACAGATTTCGATGATTCTTTTTTGAAGTAAAACTTCTCTACGCACGCTCGTCACTAAAAATCAAAAAATAAACAAAAATTTTAACAACAAAAAAAACCGACTTAAAAAAATGAACTAAATAATAAAAAAAATAATTTCGTACGATTGTTATTTTTGGAGTCGGTGTCAGCCAAGATCTCCACATATCACCTATAACTTACCTATGTATCTAGTTACCTTGGCTGACAACGACTCCAAAAATAACAATCGTACGAAATTATTTTTTTTACTTTTTAGTGCGCTTTTTTAAGTCGTTTTTTGTTTTATTAAAATTTTTGTTTATGTTTCGTGAAATCAATATCCAATCTTCAACCACCTAAAAAAAACAAGCAAAAGAAAAGAAGATAAGTTTCTAGATTTTCACGGCCAAAAGCATTTTTGTTGTTAGTTTTTTGGGGTGTTAATCACACATCGATCACACATCGTCGGATCTACCGGATCTGCCCTGATGATGGATACTGTAACGCTGTCCGAAACGTCGGCTATAGAAGGAGGTAGCTCAACACGGCATAACACCCCAAAAACTAACAAAAACAAAAAAAAGAAAAGAAAGCCACATCTAGCGACTTTAGATTCTTCTAGCTATGAATTGGGAATCATTTAAATTACTGAATTTAAATCTGCTGTTCTTTATAAAAATAGAACGGCGTCATTGCGCCTCGCAATTTCGACCTCCTGGGGGTATTCAAAATGTTACCTGGCTATTATAGACTTACAGGTCAATGACATTAATACTGGACGCGGGGTAGAAATCTCAAAGTGGGAAGCCAAACACAAGACGATTGTAGCTGTCTTTATTTCTAGTACTTAAGTACTAAACTGCTACGCGTCGAGTGAGGTCGTGTCTTACCAGTAAATAAATTGCATTGCAAAGCGCCAAAATGCCCTCCTGTGTGATGAGAAAATGCTTAAATTACAAGGCAAATAGTCGTAAAGGCGAAGGAATAACACTTCAATTGTAAGTACACGCAAATTACTTATTATTATCAATTTTTATAAATATTACAATTAATTTTCATGTTCCCCGCCGGCGGTTTTACGCGTCATCAGAGAAAATTCTAGGCCTACTAAAGTAAAGGGTCTGGACGCGCAACAGCCAAATTACTGTTGCTAAGTAAACTTTACTGTTTTAAAATAGACTAATCAACCTAAACACTCTGTTTATTTGTTTGCTTGCGGTAAAACAACACATAAATCAGCAGTTTCAATAAGTATTGACGACAGCCGCCACCATTTGAAAACTGTCGTTGCCCTATTGTATTTATTGTGTAGCTCGACACATCAAAGTCCGACCTTTCATTCAACATCCGGACCTTTTATTCTAGTGGGCCTTAAGAAAAGGAGACAGTGAACGTTGCATCAAAAAGTGATATAAGCATACACCGCCCGACCATATATCTATGACATTCACACACGTACATTCTTTGATTGTCTGTCTTTATCACACAGGAATAAACTTTTGTATTTAGAAATTATACTGAAAACCGCTGAAAACAAAAGAGTGTTGCTTGCTTTCCATATTATATTGTGAGTATGTGAGACTATGGCGAGTCTATTTATAATATATAACGTCATTGTTACAGGTGTCTTGTGTTGTACGCTCGGTGTATAATGTATGTACCTCTGTATATATATATATGTCTCTTTACTAGCTTCAAGAACAGGAACAAACTGCCTCGGAAGAGAACTTAAAATTTTTTGGTATGTATAAATGTATGTTGTGCCGTGTAGGGACAGTCGGGGGCTTTTAGAATCATTTCAAAGTAGCTTCGTTTTAAAAACAAAAGTAGAGTCTTGACGTGAGAACCGATAAAAGGAACCATCTGGTCCATCTGGTTAAAACGGTTCGAGAAAGTGGTGGGTGCCCTCGGCTGTAGACTTACAGGTCTTCGGTAATCGCAAGGGAAAAATTGTTATTAAAATAGGGAAAAAATTGTTACCTAAAAACTCTACTAAAATTGCATGTTTTCATCCACATCAGCAACCATCAGCATATCTTGCATATGTACCTATAAACGTGTCTGTGTTATGTTGGGAGTGGGAAGGAGTCGATCGTGTCATTTTTTTCGGAATTCAACCGCATTCGCCTTTTGGAACAAGGGAACCTATGAAAAAGACCTTTTCGGTGAAGAGTTGTCTGCCTGTCAACTTGAACAGATTCGGCCTTCAGTAACCTTTGGCCTTCGATGTCCTGCATCGTGAGGTGTGCGTGTCTATTTTTATGTTTACGAATACCTTACGTTTGTTATGTATGCACGGTATTAAATAAAAATAAACGCACTTCTTCTTTTTAAAAGTCTTTATTATATATTTGTTATAACATCAATACAATGCAATACTTTCTGTACAGAAAATAACATACTTATTCAAGAATAATGAAAAATCTCCAAGCATGTTTTCATCAATAAGTGTTATTTCGATGATAACTTATTTCATGATGAAAGAGCTCTTAAATTGTTACATCAGTTCTTTGTTTCCTAAAGAGGTTGCATTATAAATATGTGAGCATGAGGTGTGTAAATTCCCCAAGCTCTCTGGGCTTAATACCCAATATACGATTAGGAAATCCTAAAATGAAATTCTACCTGCGCGAACAAATATATCACAAAGGAACAGAGCAGTCTTACACTCCAAGAAAAATAACAAATTCACCAACCTTGATTATGCAATTCTCTGCAGCTCGGGAGGCCTCCAAATTTCTGATCAATAAGTGTAATCCTTTTGTCTTGAATCGCGCAAGTAATTAGTTGTCCATTACAACATGTTCAATTTCACAATTAGTCTGTTGTCAACATTTTATACAACAGAAATCAGTTTCTTGTCAATGTTACAAAGAGGAATTTTCCATAATGAAAAAAATAACAATCTCCAAACAAACGCACAATGACAGTTTTTTTATTTGCTCTATTTTTGAAAATCAATCCATTTCAGGTTCCTTGTTATTTTCAAAGAGCGAGTAACTACCGTTCCCTGTGATAAAAATATATTTAAATATTTTTTCGAACAAACAATAAAAAACAAATTATAATGCCTTGGAAGTTCGCAGAACTTTCAAAGAAAAAAAAAAAAAAAGAAAAACTCATTGAATATGAAAACAAATAAAGATCAAATCACTAAGTAGAAACATGTCTTGGCTAAGTCAGAAACAATTAGATTATAATAGAATATTAACATAAAATAAAATAAAATAAAGACAAAATTATTGCGTTGGGATGGGATATAATTTAACAACAGGACGTTTAAAGAGTCCATATCTAGTCTTTACCGTCGCAACGCGAATGATTTTATCAGTACCAGGATGAACATCCGTGATTACGCCTAAAGGCCAATTTAACGGAGGCGAATCCTCCTGTCCCATAAGTACGACAGTTCCAACCTTAATAGGATGGTCAGTGGTAGCCCACTTCGGCCTGACTTGCAACGTATGCAGATATTCCAAACGCCACTTCTTCCAGAAGGATTGAACCATGCCGTCCAATAATTGCTTGCGCTGAGCAAAGTTTATTTTAGGGTCTGCCAAAACAGAAGCAGGTAAGTACTGTAAAGGAGTCGACATTAAAAAATGTGCAGGCGTAATAACTTCCGGATAGGGTTCGGAAGACGCGATTGTGAGTGGGCGCGAGTTCATTATACACTCTATTTGAATCACAACGGTCTGTAGTTCTTCATAAGTGAGGAGCTGAGTTCCGATTACACGGTACAAATGAGTCTTCATACTCTTTACATTTGATTCCCATATACCCCCGAAATGGGGCGCGCGTGGTGGAATCATTTTCCACTCAACCCGGCGATTAGCGAGTTCACGCTTTAAAGCGGGCTCGAATTCCGACTCAACCAAAAACTTATAGAGATCATCTAATTGTGCCTTGGCACCAACAAAATTGGTACCATTATCTGAATACAAGCATGACACAGGGCCACGCCGAGAAATAAAACGGCTGAAAGCAGCCAGGAAAGCATTTGAAGTTAGGTCAGAGACCAACTCAATATGAATGGCCTTGGTTACAAGACATACAAAAAGACAGACATATGCCTTTTGTGAATGTTGTCCTCTCCGACGAGCAAGCGTGATACGGAGGGGACCTGCATAGTCTACACCGGTATGAACGAAAGCCTTTGCTTCTACAACACGATAGGAAGGTAAATCTGCCATCTTCGGTATAGGATGCGACGGATTTAAGCGGAAGCAGAAATTGCATTTCCGTACTTTTGCCTTAATAACAGTCCTGGCATCTAATATCCAATAACGCTGCCGTAAGATGGACATAAGAAGTCCAGGGCCTGTATGACAGTTCATGACATGGAAATGATCGATGATAAGATTCACAACACAGTCATTTTTAGGTAGTAAAACCGGATGTTTAACCTCAAATGGTAAATCCGATTTAGAAAGCCGCCCACCAATACGTAACAAATTATCCTCATCGAGAAAAACTGATAAATTCCTAAGCTTTTTTGAAGGCAATTTGCCTTTCTGGAGTGCAGCAATATCTTCTATAAAATGAATACTCTGCACGGAACGAATCACAGCCTTTTCAGCAGTCATAAGATTATTGACCGTTCCAGAAGAGGGTGATACCTTTTTTGCGAATTGGAGGACAAAAACGACAATCCTTAAAAGTTTATTCCATGTGGATATACGCTGAGCCAGTTCACTCAGGACCGATTGTTCACGCTGAACTATTGCAGTGAGCACATTAGTTTTGTGCTCAGGCATTTCACCGATATTTGAGAAATGAAACGGTCTTAATGGCCATCCCGAGGGTGGGCTGCGAATCCACAATGGTCCATTCCACCATAATTCGTGTGGAATAAGCTGGGAAGGAAGCATGCCACGAGAAAGGCAGTCACTAGGGTTTTCACTACCGGCGACATGATAAAAGTTTTCAGGAGACAAATTCTCCTGACATTGAGCCACGCGATTACTAACTAACACCGACCATCGATGAGGCGACGAATGTATCCATGAAAGCACAATGGTAGAATCTGAAAACGCATAAGTCCCTGCAATAGTAAGACGCGATCGATAACTATTTTGAACCGTCCGAATTAGTTTGGACATCAAGACCGCGGCACACAGCTCCAAACGAGCGAGTGTTGTTACTTTGGTGGGAGAGACCTTTGATTTTGCACACAACAATCTCACGGTTATATTCCCAGACAGATCAGTTGTGTGTAAATATATCACACAGCCATAACCATTCAGGCTCGCATCGCAGAAAGCAACGATGAGCACTGTACTGTCTTTTAGGACACCTACATGACGCGGGATTTTTATCGTAGAAATTAAAGGAAATTCCTGTGTGAGTGCCGAGAACCTTTGAATAACGCTCTCAGGGGGAGTATCATCCCAACCAATGTTGCACAGCCATAGCTCCTTAATAAGCAATTTAGCGTACAGAATGGAGGGGGCGACCAGGCCGAGGACATCAAATAAGCGGGCGACTATAGACAGTATATTCCGCTTTGTACACTTCTCCTGGACATAATAAGTCGTAAAGAAGAAGCTGTCATCAACTGGTTCCCACGAGAGGCCTAACACCTTAGAGGTATTGTTAGAACCAACAGTAAAGTCCACCGTACTGCGGTGAGAATCTGGAAGGTTTTCAAGTACAACTTGAGAATTACTAGTCCATTTGACCAAATCAAAGGCACCGGACTTGAATAACGAGATTAATTCTCGAGAAAGACGTACGGCGCTGGATTCATCTTCAATAGAATAGACCAGGTCGTCCATATACAACTTGGACTCTGCCACATTGGCAGCATCCGGTAAATGTGGTCTCATATCTTGGGCTAACTGACGAACAGTCCGCATTGATAAGTATGGACTTGCCGTTAGTCCGAAAGGGACCCGATTAAATTGAAAAGTCCGTATGAGATCGTTGTTGGAGAATCGAAATAAGATTCTCAAATATCTACGATGCTTGCTTGGAACTTCAATCTGTAAATACATTTGCTTTATGTCCGCAGTCATAGCGATGGGAAAAAGACGAAAGTTAAGTAAAAGCAAAAACAAATCAGCTTGTAGATTGGGACCAGTATGCAAGATGTCATTTAGTGACAGCCCTGTATGTGTCTTAGCACTAGCGTCAAGCACAATCCGAGGCATGGGTTTATCAGAACGAATGACGGCGTGATGCGGGATATAATATCCATCATCTATAATATCAGACTCTGGGACTTCTGACAGGTAATTGTTTTCAATATATTCACTGATAACTTTATTATAATTCTTCTGTAAAGAAGGCGATTGTTTAAATTTCCGCTCCAAGGCCATAAATCGACGCTGAGCGGTAGTTCGAGAATTCCCCAATTGGTTCGGGTCTTTACAGAAAGGTAAAGCAACAGAATACCTCCCGTCGTCAGCGCGAGAAATAGATGAAGTAAACAGATTCTCACATTCCGTCTCCTCTGGACTCAGAAATTGTATGTTAGGTATTTCTTCTAACAGCCAAAATTTTTGCACTAAATCATTTAGCGCGAGTGCGGAAAATGACATATTTGTATTGGTCACTTTATGAGGGTAGTCACCCATTAGAACGAAACCAAACGCGGTCGATAATGCGGGGGGTGCACTAGTCCCTGATTCAACCCTGTCCCCTAAATAGATATGTGGAAATAATTGTGCCCCTAAGACGACATCTATATTCCCAGGAATATTCCACGTTAAATCAGCGAGGGGTATGCCCTCTAAGTACCTCATATCACCATTTGCTATATAGTGATTAGGTAACTTATCGGTAATGCACTCGACAACGAGCGCATATATGTTATATTTATTATTTGGGTATACGCGAGACTCAATGTCCAAATAAACGTAACCAAAAATTGGTCGAGATGCTGAACCAATTCCTTTAACAAAAGAATTACTCAAAGGAATTATTGGCAAATTCAGCGACTTGCAACAATCTACCGTAATCAAATTATTCTGCGATCCATTATCAATTAAACATCTAACAATCATTTTGTTACCATTTTTAAGTTTCGCATATATTTGAGCGGTTGAAAGTAAAATTGTCGAATTAGGTGTTACTTTGGCTGACAGCGAACACGAAGGGCTAACGCGCAAGGGTTCCTCTAGTTGCATATTGCAATTATCCGTTCCACTGACGCTGGATGGTACCAAAGGGGGGGAAGACTGCTCCTCATTGGTAAGTACTTCCGACGTATGTACATGAGTATTTGTTTTCAAATTATTCCCACTACCAAAATGTAGTAAGGTATTGTGTGGTTTTTTGCACAAATCGCACATAAGCGACGATTTACAAGAGCTTACAGCATGTGATGCGCTAAAACAATTTATACACAAATGTTTTGTTTTTATAAAATCAAAACGGGCTCGTGGAGAACTTAGCCCTTTGAACCGAGAGCAAGCAGTAATTGCATGATCAGTTTTTTTACAAAACATACAAGATTTCGGGGGCGGAGTTGGTACTCGGGGTACATTCTCATTACTCGTATGGCAGTACTTATTCACATTACTTATTTTCACGCGTATGGTATCCCAGATGACCAACACTAAATGACACCGATTGCCCCGAGATAGGATCACATGATTATTCCGCTTCTAGTACTCGATCCGTCCGGTTGCACGGCAATTTTACCTCACTACCAGTTTGTACACGAATGTATATTCGTTGTAAATAATATTTTAAATAAAACTTAATATCGTGGATAACTAAGTGTTTTCAATTAAACATCATCATTATTATAAGCCTGAACACAAGATCACGGCTTGGAAGTGCCGTGATCTCAAGGAGCATTTTAACCTCAATATCGGTAAAGTATGAAGGCAATCCTGCCTGACGTGGAGAGGATCTCTTCATCAAATACTCTCCATCCACTCATACATCTACTAAAAAACACTTCCAACATTGGTGACCCCGAGAATTTCTAATGATAATGATGAATACTGCCAATACGGAGGATTGAGTACTGGAATGCGGAATCCTGGACACCCCAATCTTGTGAGTAACATTTCAATTTTTTAAACTTAAATTCAGTAGGTCCAGTATGTACATTAGAATCATATGAAGATAAATCAGTAAAGAACATTATTGTCCAACATAGTTCATTGGTTATTGTCCACCAAATTCAGTAGCGTACGAAAATACCTACATCCCGCTACTACTTTATTAATAATGCTTCCCCCGCAACTCATTACTTGTTTATGTGGATAGTATATTGCCGGTAAATATCAATTTCAGATAAACAAGAAGCCCAGCAGCTAAGGCAGAGTATCCTAACCAACAGACGCGATTTTGCAGACAGACCCAGGTACCCGGATGCCAAATACCCGGATGCCATATACCTGGAGATCCTACACCACCCCACAGCATCCACCGCAGATCGGAGTAAAGCAAGTAACGCAAATTCAACTTCTCACAGTGATCCTTGTTAATAATTGATAATCCGAACATTTCAACGAAATTTAGCAACCCAGCGAGAATATGCAAATATTGTTACACGGTATAAATTTTTAAACTGCACTTCATCAAAGCATTATTACAATTACAATATATTTGTACTAACATTTCAACGCAAAGATAAGAGATTTGTAAAAGATTTTGGATATCATCAACTTAACTTTTCAGACCTGGATTAGATTTATTGTTATTTTGTTTTATGCACAATTTTGATAATTTTATCTGCATACCTACACGGTCTATCAGTACTACTACTGCTTTCGCCATTGCCTATCACTTGCCATATTACAACGACAATATGCCGCTAGAAGAAACAGCATCAGGAACCAGCGCTAATTACACAATAATGGATCCAGTCATAAACTCCGTATCAGTTAAGCTACCCCCCGTCTGGTGTGACAACATACAGCTCTGGATTGCCCAGGCAGAAAGCCAGTTCTCCAACTCAAGAATCAAAGATGACACCACGAAGTACAACATTATTGTCGCCTCCCTGGACATCGAAACCCTCAGGACCGTTAGCGATGTCGTCATCAAGCCACCAGCAACGGAGAAGTACTCTACCCTAAAAACTGCACTCATCACGAGGTTGCAAGATTCCGAAGGAAAACGTCTCACCCGACTACTAACCGGATTACAGTTGGAAGACAGGAAACCATCAGGACTACTTCGATTGATGCACGAACTCGCCGGCCCCGAGCTTGCTGAAAGCGCAATCATACGCACGTTATGGCTACAAAGACTTCCCCAACATGTACAAGCTATATTGACCGCACGGCCAGACGAAAATCTACTACAACTTGCGTCAGCAGCCGATAAAATCCTGGAAATCTACCAGACGACCGAGTGCGGAGCGATAAACAAAAATCAACGTAGAGATAACAATTACAGAGAAGATCCCGACATCATTTCCGTTCTTCAGAGCCTACGTGAACAAATTTCTGCACTATCTCTAGAAGTCAATCAACTAAAGTCAAGTCGCAGAGACAGTCATAGCCCCGTACATCATTTTTATAATCGACGTAATACTAGCCCCCGCCGAGAATGGCGTCATCCACCGACATCGACGAAAGATTTATAATTGTTCGAACGGGATGAAGTCGCCGTGGCATGGCACTTGATGACCCCTTTGAACGCTCTAATATTTTCACTTGATCTTGTACGAAAGAAATTAATTCCGTGTATGAAGGCACTTCTTTACCCCGCACAGTCAACTCAAAAATCTGAGCAGTCTGTTGATCTATTTTTCTTAACGCACAGTTCAAAATTATAAAATCGGCTAAGTCATCAATGTCTAACTGCCTCAATGCCGAAACGGATGCGGAAAAACTTTGAATAAAAACATCAAGACTGCTAGGTGTATTTATACAACCCTTGGCATCTAGAATGTTATTTAAATAATACGTACCCAACGCACGTTTATCCTGATACCTTTTTACTAAACCATCCCAAATAATATTATAGGTGTCGCTTGCAGGCACAATGCCGGCCGTGACCTTAAGCGCCCCGTGCGTCAATTTCCCAACCAAATATTGAACACGTTGAGCGTCCGTTAGCTGTTTATTATTGTGTATATTAGCTTTAAAAGACTCATAAAATTTTGCCCAATTTTCCATCTTCCCGTCGAAGCTCGGCAAATCTATGGCGGGAAGCTTGATGACGCAAGGTTCGCGAGAATTATTTTGAGTCGAGAGTCAGTGGACGTGCCGTGGCCAGTATCTGGTTACGGGTTCGTTTCACTTTCAAGAAAAGATCTTCAAAGGCGTTCAAAGCCTGAAATTCCGGTTGAAAACTTGGATTTAAGGACAATTGACGATCATTTATATCGTCAATAATGCTTTCAAACTGTGTTTGCATATGATCAATTATTTCGGACTGCACCATAAATGTCTCATTCCTTCTGGAATCGAAATCCGAGATATTCTTTGATAAGTTGAATAGATCGTTAATGCGTGAAAAAAGTCTTTCCCTTTTAGCTGTTAACATAACAAGCATTCGATCCGGTTGATCATCTGAAGTTTCTTCTGTAATTCTCGGCATTTTAAAAAAAATTCAATAACTTTATCACAAAAATTAAAGTTTACAATAATTATAATTACTGTAGGTACCTCAGAAATTTACAGAAGAAAACGTAAAATGCTATCAATAGCTTTCAATGAAATTTGTCAATTTATTACACAAATTCTTGCTAGACTTGCTTTTTTAAACAAAAAACCTGCAATAATACAGGTAGGTACTCCGATATTTACCGAAAAAAGTATGTAAAATCGAAATAACCAACAAATTCCATAAGAGGAAGGTATTTCAAGAAAATCACCAATTATTACGTGACTCTGAAAACCTTCATAAATAGAACCAGCAATATAATATAGGTATTCCGGATTTACCAAAAATTACGTAAACCGAATGTCCATTTATATTATATTAACTTGCTAGAACGTATCCGGCTCGAAGGACCATAACTATGCATTATAAATATGTGAGCATGAGGTGTGTAAATTCCCCAAGCTCTCTGGGCTTAATACCCAATATACGATTAGGAAATCCTAAAATGAAATTCTACCTGCGCGAACAAATATATCACAAAGGAACAGAGCAGTCTTACACTCCAAGAAAAATAACAAATTCACCAACCTTGATTATGCAATTCTCTGCAGCTCGGGAGGCCTCTAAATTTCTGATCAATAAGTGTAATCCTTTTGTCTTGAATCGCGCAAGTAATTAGTTGTCCATTACAACATGTTTAATTTCACAATTAGTCTGTTGTCAACATTTTATACAACAGAAATCAGTTTCTTGTCAATGTTACAAAGAGGAATTTTCCATAATGAAAAAAATAACAATCTCCAAACAAACGCACAATGACAGTTTTTTTATTTGCTCTATTTTTGAAAATCAATCCATTTCAGGTTCCTTGTTATTTTCAAAGAGCGAGTAACTACCGTTCCCTGTGATAAAAATATATTTAAATATTTTTTCGAACAAACAATAAAAAACAAATTATAATGCTTAACCAGAGGTTCTAAATGTTCCTAAATATTCTAATGATAAATTCGCAGTGCATAAACGCAGTATTATGTCTTCTAAATGCAAAAATTATCGAAATTAGTTTTAAAAAGTTGACGAAACCGCAAAATCACATTTCTTCTTCTTTGTCTGCCCTACCAGGTCCCCCCGACGTTGGCGATCACTCTGGAAAATGTCTCTCTGTCCTGCGCTGCCCGGAATAGCTCGTCCGTACTTCTAATGCCGATTCACTCTCGTACATTTCGCAGCCAAGACATTTGTCTCCTACCAGGCAGTGGCGTACCGTACCCCGGGCGGCACTTTTGGGGGGGCGGCAAAATTTCACAATCAATAATCATCTTGTAAAAATTTGGATTGGGGAAGTCGCGGGTTCTATTCTCGCGTCAGGACTTAAAAGTTTTTTCTAGTTTATAGTTTCTTAACATCTTTCTTAAGTTTTATATACTGTTAAAATCAAAATATTAATGACAGACGTTTTGTTTTTATTTCTAACACATACATTATTTTTAAATAAAAATGTAAATGGCAACAGTATCATTTTAGCTCTAATTGATAGTCGATTTGTGTTTTATATTCGTGAAGCTTTGTGCGCCCTGCTGAAAGCGCACAAAAAATTACACTTATACGGTTTTCTTCCACGTATATATCACGGTGATATATTTTAAATTTATTATCACAGAAAAGTTAAATAGCTGACAGGTGTGTGCATACTTATTCGAATTGCAGTTATAAAATTCTAGATGCACACTATCTATGTGTTGCCAGAATCAAAGAAAAACCATTTTTATGTTCTGAGTGAAGTTTTAATTCACCGCATACATATTTAATTAAAAGCAGGTTTGTGTTCAAAATGTATAATTCCAGTTGTGGATTCATCTGACGACACATTTCGAAGGAAAACATTATATTATTTAAAGTGCTTTATAAAATTCTTGCAGACAATTTATGTGCCGCCAGAATCAAAGAAAAAACATTTTCATGTTCCGAGTGTAGTCTTAATTCACCGCTTAGAGATTTAATTAAAACCCCTTTTGTGTTCAGAATGTAAAATTCCAGTTGTGAATTCATCCGACGACACATTTCGAAGAAAAAACTTATTTGAAGTTCTTAATAAAATTCTTCCAGACAAGTTATGTGCCGCCAGAGTCAAATAAAAACCTTTTTCATGTTCTGAGTGTAGTTTTAATTCACCGCATACAGATAAAATTTAAGCCAGTTTTATTGTTCAGAATGTAAAATTCCAATTCTGTATTCATCTGCTGACATATTTCGAAGGAAAACATAACTTTTTTCGAAGTGCAAATATAAAATTCTAGTTGCAGACAATTTATGTGCTGCCAGAACCAAAGAAAAACCGTTTTCACGTTCTGAGTGTAGTTTTAATTCACCGCGTACAGATTTAATTAATAAATATTTTTAAAAAAAAATTTTTTAAAAAAGGATCACTACCCCCCCCCCCCTCCCTGAAGAAGTACCTATATAGGGGGGGGGGCGGCAAAATTTTCCTCCGCCCCGGGCGGCTGATACCCACGGTACGCCACTGCTACCAGGCCCTCTACCTTGCCTTTCAGTATTAATCGGAGCAAGTGATACTTTCCCCCTTGAAATATATGACCCAGATTTGAAATTTTCCTGACTTTTATTAATGTAAGCAGTTCTCTATCCGATCTAGCCCGCCTGAGAATTTCTGTGTTGGTGATCATGTCCGTCCATGGGACCTTGAGCATTCTCCGGTGAAGCCACATTTAAGCCTCTAACCTGTTCTTGGTATTTACTTTCAAAGTCTATGTCTCACATCCATACAGCAAGACCGACCACACATAAAATTTTAGCATTCTATGCCTTAGTTTTAAACTGATATTGTCATTAATAGAACTTTACTCTAGTTTTGGTTGAAATTACAAGTTTTAAAACAACAAAGATATCGAGCATTCACTTTTCTTATAAAGTATTGATATCACAGTTATTATGTGATTCACATTGTGATGACACGACGTCTCGTGGGTGCTTTTAAACCCTTAGGCTAATTTGTTCGGTTCTCAGAATAATTCATACAGGTCTCATAAAAATCGTTGTCTTCCTTACTCTCATGGTTAGAAATATGAAAGATAAAACACTACACTTTATATTAAAATCTAAAAATAACCTCAAAATAATTAAAATGTACCTACGCCTTTATGAAACGTTTCCGATGGGATTTGAAAACAAATTATGAAACTTTGGCAATTTTTGGGCTACCTTCTTTGGTTTTTGATTTAAATTATAAGATAAAGGCCATTAAATTTTTTAATGTTTCATGATTTTAGAGGCAACGTGGGCAATTATTTGTGAGTAAATGAAAAAAAATTGCTATTTTTATTATAGAAAAGTGATGAAACATAAAATAAAATTAATAAAAGTAATCATTTTGATGCGTGCGAATTTAAATTACACATTAAAATTACAACCCAAATAACACATTTTTAACGATTTATTTTTGTATTTTGTTGGTCACCAAAGAAAAATATATTTTTGAAATGTTTTTCATTTACGCACAATCTGCCTCTGAAATCATGAAATATTAAAATCTTTAACGGCCTACATCTTCTAATTTAAAGCAAAAAAAAAAATAAAGTAGCTAACATCCATGCTAGATATTTGATATACCTTTTGATTTCAAAAAGAGTTTTTCAGTTTAGTTTGGTATTTTGATCTCAAATCTAATATTAAACCTTGTATGAAACGGGCTGAAAAGGGCCGCGCAAATAATTTAAAACAAAAATAAATAAAGTAGCTCATATCCATAGTATAAATTTTATATAACTTTTGATCAAAAACAAAAATAGTTTTTCAGTTTTGTTGGGTATTTTGATCTCAAATTTAAAATTAAGATTTGTAAGAAACGTTCCTTTTAATAACTGGAGCGACAGCGCATTTTAAAACTTTTTTCTCCGTTTGCTCGATATTTTCAAAAGATCATTTTTAAAATTTTTCGCCAACGTTAAAAAAATTACGCCTTCGAATTTTAACATGGAGACATAAAAACATATTATAGTGCTATATAGCCAATGTTACAATAACCTGTATTTTACTGTTTATATCATATTTGTAGGATTTATAAAAAAATCGTTATGTTTATAACCGCGCGAATCCTGCGTGGTTGACACTTTGAAACTGCCATGAGAGGTACTTATTCAGGTCAACATAGAATATTTTCGATATCTATATATTGTCTATGGTATACTTGATAATAAAATGCATGCACATCTATGGAAAAAGGACTTAATTTTTACCGTAAACAGCTGATCAGAAATTCTACGTGGAAAAAAATATTTAAAAAGATTATTTTTAACATCGTTATAAAATAGTCTACGAAGTTCGGATTTGCGACATCTATGGTCAAAATAGATATAGCATTTCAATAGCTTCGTTTTATGTCCAAAATAACAAACGTGGGAGCTACAAATATTATAATTTTTTTTCCGAATCAAGGAAATAATTAAGGCTAAAGAAGGAGGTAGCGCAGTAAAGAAAAAGGAGATGATTGCCTTTTTTATCCGAAAAGCAATCGGAGACCTTTAAAATGGCGCCAATACATGGCAAAAATTGCTCCAGTGGTTATAAGAATCTGGTGGATTTGAAATAACTGATATAAATTTTAGTTATATTTAAATAGTTTATACAATATTTTTGGAGGTCTGGTCAAAAGAGCAGTGTAAATGAATATAAGTAATTAACACCCTTTCTGATTAACTCGTGAGTTTCTTTACTGGTGTCAATTAGGTCCTCTATAAATAATAGCAATTTAAAACAATGGTTACCTTTTCATTTTTGTAATTAAAACCATCTACATATGTATAATGATCCTACTCGTCCATCGCATCATTTATCACCAATTTTGGTTTCAACAACACTTCCTCGATACCTTCAGCGTTGACTCCTCGATAATGCATAAATTTCTTTCCGCCGAAGTGACCCACGATCTCCTCAATCGTTTTCCCTTTTGTCTCCGGTTGAAACATGACGGAGATGAATATGGCGATGCAACCGAAGAAACCGAATCCCCAGAAGACCACATGACTGCCGAACATGATGACTAATGGTGGAAAGAACTGACTGACCAAGAAGGTACAGATCCAGAGCCAGATTAGGCTAATGCTTGCAGCCAATCCGCGAACCTAAAAATAAGAAAATTGTGGTTACAACATGAAAAATCAAATGATACGTACAGCGATAAACACCAATGACCAGATTTATGAAAGAAAAGTGGTCAACCTATTTTAGTAGAAGATAGGCATGCATATCTTAAAAGTATTGAGTTGTTGCCGTATTGTGTATAATAGGTTAAAAAAAGGTCATCATAATTTTAAATGTTATTTTAATTATTATAATATAGAATTCATGGACCAAAAATTCCTATTTTAAAAGATCAATGGCACTACAGCTTTGGTCTCCTTCAAGATAAGCCTCCATCGCCCTCTGTCCTTGGACATCGTCTTCCAATCTGCGACATGGAGTAGTTCTCTTGCATCCTTCCTGACATCATCCTTCCGTCTCAGCCTAGGTCTGCCCGCCTCTCGTTTACCTCCCGGGTGTCCTGTTAGAACCTTCTTCGGTGCTCGTGTGTTTGGCATTCGGTGTAGGTACATATTCGGCCCATCTTAGTCTTTGGAGCCTTAAATGTGTAGAGAGTTTGAGAGCTTGGTAGATATCATAAAGCTCATTATTGTGGCGGATTATCCATGCCTCTCCCTCTCGCACCGCTCCTAAGATTCTTCGAAGTACCTTTCTTTCGAATGTGTTACAGCTGGTCCGCAGAATTTGCTGTCAGTGTTCCCGATCGATGTAATTTTGATTGTAGAGTGGAGAAGAAATGTATACGACCAAAATTTTCTATTTTAAATTATCAACAATGCTCTTGACAATGAATAGCTTCTACAAAACATTAATTTCTTCTTTTCAGTACGAAACACACGCTCAATCGCAAGGAGACCATGATCAAAGCTGGAATATCTGATATACGTGTAAGTTGTTAATCACGGTACTATATTGAGATTTAGTGAAGGAGAAAAACAGAAGAAAAGTAACAGAGCAAATGTTAGAAAGTCTGATTGAGAAATTAAACAACACTTGCACGAATTATACTAGAAAGTGAAATGCTTGCGGTATTTGAATCAACTATTTTTAAAAGACTGTTTAGGAACATCACTAATACAGAAGAACGAAAAAAAAAAGTTTTGCTGGATTTAGGAAAACATAACTTATTTTGAAGTTCATTGTGATGAAGTTATTGGATAGAGATGAATTAAAAGGGATCAAAATTAGCAGTAAACGATAATTGACTGTATTACCTGAACCAAGAATACCTCCGAAGGCAGGATAAAGGAAACTGGTCCGATGCCCATGGAGAAAGTACTGACACATACAGACAGGGAGGTCACTGGGATCCAACCATAGGGGGAGACGTCATAGCCAGTGTCACGGACGTAGAAGTAGGTTCCGAGAGTGGACATTGATAAGATCACGGTACAACAGGAACCTATGAGAAGTATCTGGAATAAAAAATACATATGTTAAAAAAATGTTAAAAAAAGAAAAGATAAATAAAAAGATTCAGTTAATGCTGGTACCAATGACGCCAAACTACATAGGGGTCGTCCATTAATCACGTGATGTTTTTTAGCAACTTTTTGACCCCCCCCCCCCCCCCAAAATCACGTGTATTTTGTTTAGTACAAAGTATCGGACGTTCACCTTAAGAAATCGTGCGTTCAATGAAAAATAAATACACGTGATATCTCATTTTACCCCCCCCCCCCCCCCGTCGTGATGTTTCGTGATTTTTCTTCGACCCCCCCCCCCTTTCGAGCCTCACGTGATTAATGGACGACCCAATAGAGTATTTTTTTAGAACAAAAGACAATGATGATTGTAAGATCAGCATTTTTTGGTTATTTACTTTAACGCTGTCTGAAACATTGGCTAAAGATCCCTCCCGGAAGGGCAACACGGAATAACCCTAAAATTAATAATCTGTCTTGATCACTTTCCAGCAAGGTTTTTTCGATTAGGGGAACTGAGTAAAGATGAAGGGCCAGATTTGATGAAAATGGGACTTTCGGAATTTAGAAATCAAGATATTTATATTGGTGACTGAAATATATCAACTTTCTATTGAGAGAACCATCTGATGTACAAATCTTTTCAAGGGAAACATTTATAAGTAGAAAATGATAGCATATGAGTATGTTTACCTTTCTGCCCAGCCTTTCAATAAGAGAAACAGCGACTACGGATCCTGCAAGCTGAAGTAAACCGACGACAATACTGGCCATGGAAGAAGACATGGTGCTACCAGCTTCCTCGAAGATTTTGTTTGCGTAGGTCAACACCGCGAAAATTCCCATAAAGCACTGAGCTGTGAATATAGACACCGTCAATGCGAGAGCTTTCCTTGAAGGTGGGGAGTTTACTGAAAATAAACCAACAATGATTGAATAATTCAGACTTACGAAATTAACGTGAAAAGATATTAAATATTGAGTAATTCAGAAACTTTATAAGAGAACCTCAGCGCATAAAAAAAATAACAAATATTCCCGGGTTACGAATAACGTGACAATATTTGAAAATCTCCTACTACCACCACAGGCATGCGGAAAATATTACTTGTGTCCTGATGGAGGAATTAGCCTGCCGATGAATTGAACGTAGAACGTAAGGGTGGGACCCAAACGCGATGCCAACTATGGAGTTCAACAAAATTAATTTTAAAAAAACACATATAAACACTTACAGAGGAATTTCCACGGCGACACGTCTTCACCACCTACAAAAACAAAAAGATAAAAAATAGAAAAAAAAGTCCTTAAATATTTGATTTAAGTATATTATTATATTGTTTTGAACTAGGTTATAAATTTTATAGATAGGTACACTTTGAAGAAAGCCTGCAAAAAATGATTTTATAAATTATTCAATGAAATAATTCAGTGATAACATTCATCTACGAGTATTTACATGGTGGCGTTTTTTACGCTCTTGTTTGATTTCAGGTGGAGGTTTTCTGTGGTACTCACTTTTGTAAATCAAACGCTTGTTTTGTGTTTGTTTGTCTGGTCATAATTTATTATTCTTTTATTTACATAATCCTGATTCTTTATAAGATTTATATTGTGATCTGCTTGTTGGAACACATTTTTTTACGTAAGAATGGAAGCTACCTTCCTTTGTTCTTCTATAGAACTATTTGAATAATGGAACAAAAAAGAAAATAATAAAATTAGGTAGGTACTTGCCTAGAAGTAATTGCCCATAGAACAAGTACCTACTCAATAAGCATCAATTTTAACCATAGCTCCCCGACAAAAAGGGCTGAAATTAAATGAAAGTTCTTTTTAGAACCCTATAATAGTTAAAATTGATTATTATTATTTGTGAGGATATATTTTTTTTAAATTAGAAAGAATAAATTATTTTTAAAAAATAAAAAGAGAGGTGAAACTAGCTATTACACATATCGTAATCATCCATTGATTGTTGTAGTTAGTTTAGAAACAATAATATAATAAATTGAAGTAAATCATTAGAAGATATGCATAAGAAAAAAAATAACACTAAATTATAAAATGTTCATCTTCTTGATCCTCGATCGATAGCCTCTGCAGTTCTTGTCTTCAAGAAAGATGGCTTCTTTTTGATCCTTGGCCTTAGTAAAGATGACTTATTTTTTATACTGCTCTTCTTAGATGTTAGTAGTTTATTTTGATCCAATTCTTCTAAGATGTGATAGCATCGTCCATTGGTAGAAGACACAATTTGGTAATGGGCCTTTTCATAGACCCTTGCTGCGTCTTCAAGGTGACTATACGGGTTATCCCATCTTGTCCAGGGTGAGTGGCGATGACACGTCCCATCCTCCATAAATTTGGTGGTGCGTTGTCGTCTTTGATGATAACTAAGTCCCCAATCTTTAGTTGTCGCCGGTTCCCATCCGTCCATTTAGTCCTTTGCTGCAGCTCTCCCAGATATTCAATTCTCCATCTTGACCAGAAGCTCTGTCTTAGTTGGCTTAGTTTTTGGAAATTATTAAGCCTGTTTATGGGAATCTGTTGTAGGTCAGGTTCAGCTACAGCTGACAGGTTATCACCAATAAGAAAGTGACCTGGAGTAAGTGCGAAGAGGTCGAGGGGATCGTTGGATAGTGGAATTAAAGGCCTAGAATTTATGCAGGACTCTATTTGGTATAATAACGTACACATCTCTTCATATGTTAATGAAGAGACGTTTGCCACTCTTTTTACGTGATATTTCACACTTTTTATGTTAGATTCCCAAAGACCTCCATGATGAGGACCTTTAGGTGGGATAAAAACCCACTGAATAGACATATTAGTTAAGTAATTAGCTATTTCCTTTTGAGAGACATATAAATTATACATATTTTTCAATTCATTATTCGCTCCAACAAATGTAGTAGCATTATCAGAATACAATTTACTAGGTTTTCCACGTCTGGAAATGAAACGCTTTAAACAATTAAGAAATGCATCTGTAGTCAGAGCGGTGACCAGTTCTAAATGAACTGCCTTAGTAGAGAAGCATATAAATAAACAAATATAAGACTTGACTGAATTGGATCTCCTACTGATTCCAGACTTTATTAAGATTGGCCCTGCGTAATCTAGTCCTGTAACAGAGAACGGTCTACATGGTGACACTCTATCCTCTGGAAGGTCAGACATTATTTGATGACTTGTTTTTGGACTGCATTTAAAGCACACAATGCAATTTTTAAGTATTTTTTTAATAGCATTTTTTGCCATTATAGGCCAATATTTTAGTCTAATAAGTGCTAGTAACGTTTGAGTACCTACATGCAAATTTGTATAATGAAAATGTTTAATGATTAACTTTGTTAGAGGGTGATCGTGAGGTAGTAATATCGGATGTTTTTGTGCTTCATGTATTAGTTTTCCTCTGGACAATCTCCCACCTACATGCAATAAATCCATATGTATAAATGGGTTTAATGATTTGAGATGACTGGTTTTATCTAAGTTTTTTCCCGCCTTTAATGTTTTAATTTCTTTTGAAAATGAATAAGATTGAGTGACCGTTATTAATGAATATAACGACTTGTTTAATTCTATTATTGAAAGTTGTCCGCTAAATGTATGTTTTTTTCTTGTATTATTAATGAAACGTAGGATATAAGCAGTTACTCTTTGTAAACGCGTGAGAGAAGAAAAAACGATAAAACAATTCCCAATCTTTATTCATACTGACGGTTAAATTTATTTTGCTTTTTAATTCCGGTGGATCGATGCAAATTTCCTTATAGTTCGGCCAAGTTACTTCATCTTGAGTTAACCAATTAGGACCTCTCCACCAGATTTCTGAAGAAAATAGACTTTTAGCACTGGTTCCTCTTGATAAAATATCCGCAGCATTATCTTCGGAGTTGACATGCTTCCATTGACTGGTTTCGCTTCTTTCCTGTATTTCTGCAACTCTGTTTGCAACAAATGTATTCCATCGCGCTGGTTGATTTCCTATCCAGCATAGAGTTATAGTGGAATCACACCAATAAAATGTTTTATCCAAAGGTATACCTAGGGATTCCTTTACTTTTTCAACAACTTTTGTTAACAGAACAGCACCACATAATTCCAATTTAGGCAAAGAAATCGTTTTTAATGGAGCTACTCTTGATTTAGCTGTGATTAATTGAGAATGCCGTTTTCCTGATTGGTCTGTGGATAGCATATATACGCAAGCAGCGTATGCTTTTTGAGATGCGTCACAAAATCCGTGCAATTGTATATTTACGGTTTGATTACATATAATTTTTCTAGGTATTTGAAAAGAATTTACACCTTTTAAATCTTCTAAATATTTTTTCCAAAGCTTCAGAATTTCTATAGGTATTTCTTCATCCCAAGATATCTTTTCTTGCCATAATTTCTGCATAATAAGTTTAGCATTCACGGTTACTGGTCCAAGCAAACCTAATGGATCGAAAATACTAGCAATCAGTGACAAAATATTCCGTTTATTATAAATAGGATGTGACGGTAGTTCCACGTGATATAAAAAACTATCTTTTTCGCAATTCCAAGCTAAGCCTAGAATTTTCTCTCCTTCTGGTTTGTCCAAAATTACCATATCAGTGGCCTGATCGGCCTCCGATGACAAATCAGAAGAATTAGACCGCCATTTTCTTAAGTTCATACCGGCCGAATTCATTATGGAGATTAACTGTTCTTTTAACAAATTACAGGATTCCACATTGTCTGCACCTGTAATTAGATCATCTATGTAAAAATCTCTCTCTAAAATGAGACTAGTTTCAGGATATAACTGAGCGTTTTCCATACTCAGCTGCTTCAAGCAACGCGTGGCTAAGAAAGATGACGGTCCCATACCATAAGTTATCGTATTTAACTTGAAATGGCCCATTTCCTCTTCTGGAGATGCTCGCCAAAGTATTTTTTGGAAGACGCGGTCCTCCTCTCTAATGTTGACCTGCCTGTACATTTTCTCTATGTCAGCCGTCAATGCCACTTGATATTTTCTAAAATTCAACAAATGGGTATATAAATCATTTTGTATTATTGGACCAACCATTAACGCGTCGTTTATTGATATCCCGCTGGAGGTTTTTGCGGAGCCGTCGAACACCACTCTTAGTTTGGTAGTGCTGCTGGTTTCCTTCTTGATTGCATGATGAGGTAAATAGTAAGATTTTTCTTCATTTGAAACTGGTTCAAATTTTGTCATATGACCTAAGTTTTCATATTCTTCCATGAATTTAATGTATTGAAGTTTCAAATCCATATTAGAAGATAATTTCTTTTCCAAGTTTAAAAATCTTTTTTCTGCCATAGGCAAGGAAGTACCTATTTGATCTATACAAGGTCGGAATGGTAAGCTTACTTCGAAACGCCCATTTTCATCCCTTTTTTGGGTTGACTTGAAGCTCTCTTCACATGCCTTTTCTTCATAATTTTGGTGCTTGATGGACACCAATTCCTCTTGTTTCCAAAATCTTTCAATTTGATTGTGAATCATATTTAAAGATAAGTGACACGAGGATGATTCTTGCTCTTTTTTTGTAGTGCACATTCTAATTGGCCCGGATAATATCCATCCAAGTTCAGTGCGTTGCAGCGTAGGTCCAGTTGTTCCTAATCTCAATTGATCAGTGGTCAGCATTTCCCAAAATAGTTCGGAGCCGAGTAATATATCCACATGACCGGAAGTGGAAAATTCAGGATCGGCCAATTTCAATCCTGGTGGTATGTTTGCCTCCCTTTTTGGAAAAGAGGTCTGCGGTAACTTGTTGGTGATTTCTTGTAATACCAAGCAAGTAACAAGTTTTTTGTAATTAGAGTTCATTGATGACAATTCAAATGAGAGGCTCTTCTTTACATTTGTTATATTATTATGTAACCCAGAGACCGGCATATTTAATGACTTGTACTTTATGTTTAATTTTTTAGCAAATCGTTCAGTTATGAAATTCACCTGAGAACCATTATCCAACAATACTCTCGCTGAATGAATAATTCCATTATTGTCCTTAACGTTCACCATTGCCGTTGATAACAAAATAGTTTTTTCTGCTTCTCCAAAAGTGGAATGGTTTGAGACTGGTACTTGATCCATGCCATTCTCAGTGTTTTGATCCTCTTTAGGGAAAATATGGAGTAATGTGTTGTGTCCTGCTTTATCGCAAGTTCTACAATTATTCTTACTCCTGCATTCTTTAGTTGAATGACCTACATTTAAACACTTGATGCAAGCTTGTAATTGCTTGATTTTCTCAAACCGTTCATGTTGGTTTAGTTTCAAAAACTGTTTACAGAAATAAATCTTATGATTTTCCTTACAAACAATGCATTTCAACCTTTGCGACAATAATGAAACTGAAGATTCCTTTTTGTAACTTGACGGTTTATGATGCGCGAATATTGGTTTGGCTGTGGAACATGTTGCTTCCGATGCTTCCAAGACTATCGCTCGATCTGTTAAACATTTTAAAAATTCTTGCAATGTCGGTATTTTTTCTTTAGTTGGATATTGTTCCCAATAGATCCGGGTATTGGAATCTAATTTGTTGGCCAAAATATAAATTATTATTACATCCCAATACTCCGTGGGTAGACCTATGTTTTTCAATGAATTCAAATGTAATTGTGTTTGATCTAATAAACTTCTCAAGGCGACGTGACTTTCTTGTTTTAATTCCTTGAGCTTAAACAATGAATTTAAATGTTGATTAGCTATTACACGCTTATTTTCAAATCTATTTGATAAAACCTGCCAAGCTATTTCGAAATTGTCTTGGGTAATTTCAAGTGCGTTTAATATTTGTGATGCCTTTCCTTTTAAACAATCACGCAAATAGTAATGTTTCTGAAAATTATTTAATGATTTATTATTACCCACTATCGTGACGAAAGCATCCTTAAAAGATAACCATTTCGAATAATCACCACTAAATTCTGGGAGCGAAAACGTAGGTAATTGGATCTTAATATTGTTAGTATCATCAATTTTTTCAATGCTTTTTATGGATTTTTTTGCTAACGTCACTACTTGATAATATTGCAATTCAAAACACTCAAGTGGGCTATCCTCTTCATCTGAGTTACTATCAAACTCTTCGATCTGAGATTGTATATTCTTAAAGCGATTTAACAGTGTGTTTACCTCCTCCAATCTTGTTTCCGTTTCTATTACATCAACTGAATCACTTAATAGGTAATTCTTAAATCGTGTTAATTGTGCCTTCAATTCACCGCGCTTCTTCACCAGTGATTTTAATGTTTGTGGCATAATGCAGAATTTTTTACACAAACATACACATTAAATTATTTAAAAATAAACTTTTGTTTGTTCCACCTTTGCGGGAGCGAATAATAAATAGATTACAATAAAATAAATTATATTATTTAATAATCAGTGGTAATCATAGAGTAAATTATTTGGAATCTACCTACTGGTTAAATTATATTAGGTTGACAATATTTTATCTTGTTGATTATAATATCACGCAAAAAGAGTGGCTCTTGGTGGCGAATTCTTCGCGTGATTTTACAAGTTATATTATAATGCCTTAATACCTTAGGAATATGTAATGATGAATAAGAATGATGTAGACCGGACTTCTGGCTGAATGAGCTGGTTTTCATCCGGCTTCTCGAAGGACCATATGGCGTTTTTTACGCTCTTGTTTGATTTCAGGTGGAGGTTTTCTGTGGTACTCACTTTTGTAAATCAAACGCTTGTTTTGTGTTTGTTTGTCTGGTCATAATTTATTATTCTTTTATTTACATAATCCTGATTCTTTATAAGATTTATATTGTGATCTGCTTGTTGGAACACATTTTTTTACGTAAGAATGGAAGCTACCTTCCTTTGTTCTTCTATAGAACTATTTGAATAATGGAACAAAAAAGAAAATAATAAAATTAGGTAGGTACTTGCCTAGAAGTAATTGCCCATAGAACAAGTACCTACTCAATAAGCATCAATTTTAACCACATGGTTATGTGGAATTCTTAGATTTGCGTATAAAAATTACCTTTCTTAGTATCATTTCTCTTTTCCGATGATTCTGCTTCGTAAACTAGCTGATTCAGTTCTATCTTCACCAGGGAACTGTCTACTGGAACTCTCCTTAACCACGCCAGGGCTTCAGCAGCTTCCTACAATCACAACCAAATCGTTTAAAATTGTTAAATAGTCGCACATATCTGTGACTTCACAACACAAAACAACACAACAGTATATGGTGTTTGGAAAACCACTACAAAATCAGACTAATAAATAGCATTAATAAAAATAAAAGTGATCCAAGAGCTGGACTGGTTTTGATTTGATTCTACGGATTCTTTCGTAATCCTCTAACTAGCTAGGGCTTTGCAATACCCTTTAATGTTTCTAGCTACTAGTACTACGGCTCATTTGGCCTTTTTACTATTACCTTCTGAAGGTCGTATTTATTTGACTGAATTTAAGTTACAATTAGTGTCATCGTGAGGAAAAAGTCTTTACTGGATAAAAAACCACACGCATTATTTTTTTTTTTTATGTGAATACCGCACCAGTCCTAACTGCTCCGATCCATTTGCATAGAATGGGACTATGGCATCGCCAGTTCGGAAATGTTGTGAGGGTAAGGATGGGAAGAAAATGAGAAAAAATAAAAGTGAGGAAGGACCTGACTATTCAGATGGTCACCAAAGACAGCTCAAGAAATTTAAATAATTTTTTTGTGAATGAATGGAACTTTTTATACTACTATTTTGAAGTATTTAGTAGCGACATAACACAAATTAATTAAATAAAATTTATTTGAGCACCCGATTTCTGAATTCATGACCAAAGACTTTAGCCCTCGACCACGAAGCTCGTCAGATCTATTGCAGTGTTAATTCATCTTTGAATTGTTAGTATTATGTTTCAATAGTTCTTGTGCTAGTTTTGAAGTCACTTATTCCTTTCAGATCGCTCAAATTAACGATTAATTTTGATCTTCCTACCTTCAATTGATTAGTTTTGACCAGATAAGATGGTGTTTCTGGCATTCTTGACATCAGGATAAAGAACAGGAATGGTATCGTCAGCATGATGGTCAGCACGATGAAGTAGCTGAAATAGGCTCCCAGGGCATATATAGCGATGACACCAATGTTGAAGGCGAAGCTCAGCATCATTCCTAGCATTCCCCTAGCCTCCACACTGGCCACTTCTGAAGAGTACAATGGAGCTATCAAGAGAGTCCCAGCACCTCCAAAGCCAATGATAAGCCTGGCGCAAATGAGTGCCGTAGGGTTTAGCCAAACCAGCTTTAGGGTCCAACCGATCTGTTGGCAGAAAATAATACAGTTATCTTTAGGAAGTCAAGGTATTGTTTGTCAACGTCTTCTTTTAACGTCTTAAATTGCCTCGTAGACTCCAGTCCTCCATTGATGGGACATGGTGCTTCTAAAGCTTCACTGATGCATGAGAGATTGCGACACTAAAGGAACACAAGAAGTTCCTGCAGATTTTTTTATTTATTTTTTATTTTTTTTATTGATCTATATACGTGATGATTACAAAATATTATTCGATGCCTGTCTCGCTAGGGTATACCTGTGTTGAGACAGGCGTAGAGGTACATAATTACATATCATATATAAGAGTAATATAATTAACAATTAAACATAAAGATGATTGAAAGTGTGGGTAAATCACATAAAGAGAGTTTTCTTATAAATGAGGGAAGAGATACAGTACAGTAGTAAATCCTATCTATCTATGTATGGATTTAGATTATTTAGGATTTTATAATTTTAATTTGTTTTATATGGGTAAGGACGTATGTAGATGGATATTTCTGTCTATTTGTAGTTTATTTTACAGATGTTTGTAATAGTGTGACGACCAGTACTTATAATCCATTTCTTTACAACTTGTTTGAATTTGGTCATTGATTCGGTTTGTCTAATCGTAGCTGGTAGTGTATTGTGTAGTTTGCAAGCTATGTATTTAAAGTGTCTTTGTCCAAAGGTGGTTTTAGAAAAGGGAGTTTGGAGGAGTTCTTTGTTTTTGGCTCGGGTATTGTGTATCGATTGTGTTGCTTTGTATAGGGTTATGTTGTTTTTATGTAAATTAACTAAGATGGATCTTGCGTAGAGCTGTTTAATGTCCATAACGTTGAAGGTGTTGAAGATCGTATCCGTGCTGGTAGTAAGAGGAAGTTTAAGGATTATTTTTATTATCAGTTTTTATGCTTTAATGATGGGGTCGAGGGCACTAGAATAAGTGTTACCCCCAAGCTAAAATTCCGTATTCGATGTGTGATTGGCACAGTGAGTAATACACTGTTTTTAAATGGTGTAGGTTGAGGAAATTACGTGTTTGTTTGAAAAAGTATATGGATTTGCGGATTTTGTTTGTAGTGTTAAGTATATGTTGCTTCCGATTTAGGTGTGTATCAAAGGTTATTCCTAAATATTTTATAATGTTTACTTGTTCAAGGCCTGGGCAGTTACAAGTCAGGTTCGGAGATGAGTTTTTACATTCGTGTATTTTTAATTGGGGGTGGAGGTTTGGTTTTGTGATATTGGTGAGACTAAACAGTAAGTATTTTGTTTTCTGTACATTGAGAGTTAGTGTGTTTGAGTCAAGCCAGTATTTAACCTTTTGAATGCCTTCCTCCGCTTGCGAATAAACGGTAGGCTAGTCTTTCGCTTGGAATAGCAGGACAGTGTCGTCAGCGAAGCTGACAATAGTGGCATCGATATCTAGGTTACACAACTCGTTAATGTATATTAGGAAGAGCGTTGGACCTATAACACTGCCTTGTGGGACACCGTAACTAATGGGCAAATTCTGACTCTTTGTAGCTCTGAGTTTAACGCATTGGGATCTGTCAGATAAGAAGCTGGAGAGTAGGCTTAATTCATTATTCCTAATACCTATATTGAACATTTTGCGTTCTAATTTGGCGTGTGATATTGTATCAAACGCTTTACAAGGTCAAGAAATACCGATAGACATTTTGAGCCCTTATCGAGGTGGCCAGAGATATAGTCAGAGACGGTGGCTATGGCATCGTTTGTGCTTTTATGGTTTCTGAAGCCAAATTGCCGCGGCGAAAGTAGGTTGTTGGTTTCCAGGTATTCCATAAGACTATTGTTGACGATCTTTTCAAATACTTTGGACAGGGAATTGAGTAGCGTAATAGGACGATAATTACTAATGTCAAGTTTGGAGCCTGTTTTGAAAAAAGGGATAATAAGACCTTGTTTTAGAATGGTTGGAAATAATCCTTGACGGATGCTAATGTTCAGCAGATGAGTTAATGGTTGAATTATAACAGGGGCAATTTTTTTAAGAACACTTTTTTTTTTTTTTTTTTTAATTTATTTAATATAGATATATAAGTGTACAAAGGTGTTACATAAATTACATATCGGTACAGAAATTATTTAAAATTGCAATCTCATCAAAGAAGAAGCTAGTTCTTGTGCTTGATGAGCGAGTTACACTAATTATAACAGAAATAGAATAACATTATGTAAAAGGTAAGTATATTATACGAACAATTGAGACTTCTGGATCATCAATATGTGTAGGTGTACATACATAGGATACGGTACGAAATTCGAAAAATCTAAATAAAATAGAGATAAATATAATTTATAATAAATGGAAAGAAAGAGAAAAACAGGTAATTATTTAGTTTAACACTGTTGGATATTTCATCAATGCCGGTGGATGAAGAGTTTTTTAAAGAGTTTATTACCATAGAAACATCTTTCTCTGTAACCGTTTTAAGAACAAAGCGGGATGTGAATTCATTATTGGGGGGGTGGTCGCTAGGGCCTAGCATATGGTTATTTGGATGGATTTTTTTTGCTAGTTCTGGACCTATATTTGCAAAATAACTGTTTATATAATTGACAATTGTGTTGGGGTTCGATGTAAAGTCTACAGTGGTATCATTGATATTGAGAGAGTTTAAAGAGTCGGTGGCTTTATTTGAATTGGTAGCTTCCTTGAGGACTTTCCATATTTTTTTAGGGTCATTGTTGCACTCGGAAATTTTTTTATTGTAGTATAGATTTTTGGCCTTCCTAATGACCTGTGTGCAAATATTTCTGTATCTTTTATAGAAATTATGGAGTGTGATATCATACGGATTCGTGGCACATTTTTTATGTATAGAGTTGCCTTTCCGAATGCAGTTGATGATAGTATGGTTTATCCATGGTTTGATAGGTTTGATAGCTCTAGGAATGGTTTTTGAGGTGATTTTTGTGTTTTGTACAAGGGTGTCTTGTAAGTAGGTAGAAAAGTAGTTCCAGGCCTCCTCTACGTTAGATATATTGTATAGTCTGTCCCAGGATTTATAACTAATCGTTTTGTTGAGGTGGTCATAGTTAATTGTTTTCTTTGTTATTTCGGCTTGTGTTTGGCTTTTTACATTGTTTTTGGAACTTATTATGAAGGAGGTAGCGTAGTGATCTGTAATTGATGACATGTGGATTTCAGAGGTGTATTGGTTAGATGATTTAACCATAATATGGTCGATGCAGGAGGAAGAGTGTGGTGTACATCGTGTTGGTGAGTTTATTGTGCTTTCCATTCCATGGTACATGATGGTATTTAAGTAATCTTGACACTGGGGATGTTCATTGTTTTTTAGAATATTAATTTTTAGGTCTCCAATTAAAACTAGGTTCTTTAATTTTTTTAGCTCGGTAAGATAACAGTTTAAGTCATGCAAAAAGGGGGAGATGTTAGGTTTAGAAGGAGAGCGGTAAAGTGCAATGATACATGTGTTGATGCTGTATGTTATTTGAAGACAGTTTGAGTTTGTTATGGTAATTTCTTTGACGTTATATGTGTTGGGAGAGTTGTTTAATGTATATAAAACTATGCCGTCGTTTTGTCTGTAGTGATTTGAGGTTTGATGGTGGGTATAATTGGGGATGTTTTTAGGAGTATAGTAAGGTGTTAGCCAACATTCTGTCAGGATAATTAGATCATATTTGATTTTAGTTAAGTCGAGTTGGATGAGAAAATGGTCAAAGTTTTTGTTTATTGATCTGATATTTTGATAGTAGATTGATAGGTCTGATTTGTTAGACGTTATATTAGTAGTTGCAGAATCCATTTTTGTATGATGTTGTAGATTGTGATGAAATATGAGAGGATAAATTTTCCAATATTTTAAGTTTTTTTTTTAAGTTATCTACATGTTTGATATAAGTAATTTTTTCGTTCGGGAGGCGTCTTATCATGATTCTTCCATCCTTGTACCAGACATATGCATAATTGTTTTCATTGGCAATTTTTTTTGTTTGCCATAAAAGTTCTTTATTATATGGGGTGAGTTCTTCTCCAATGTATATCTTGTCTTGTGCAAGTCCTTTGATGGCAGCGTAGTTGATGTTTTTTTCTTACGGCGAGGAGGTTGTCTCTTGCGGTTTTGTTAACGAAGTGAACTAGCAGTTTGGGGGGGGCATCAGTACGTCTGTCCGGTATTCTTTTTACGTCGGTAATATCGCCATATTTGATCTCCAGGCCAGCTGCTGCAGCAACTTTTGTAACTTTGCTCTGTACCTTTGCACGATGATGTCGTCTCTCACCCTGTATACGTCCCAAGGTCCCAAAAAATATCTCGGTGGAAGAAGAGAGGTTTCTCCAAATAGCTATCACTCCAACAGAGAATGGGAAACTTCAGTGGCATTTGGCAAACATCAAAAAACCCGTATATGACCCCACTGAGAGATGGCCTGGGTTCTCACTGTCACATAAACTCTGGTCCTCCTTCAACAGTACATGGTGGTTCAAAGCCGTTACACCTTCATGCATGCATGGGTGGGGTTTCAAAGAATCGGAGATGTGTGAATGCGAATCAGATCACCAAACAAGTGGTTAATCATAGGAATCAGGATGACCCCTATAGCCCAAGACTAGCTTGCAGATCTAGATGGTCCCCTCTGATCCACCGATCATACGAAATAAAAAGAAAAAGATCTTAATTATTCATTTGCTTACCATGAATGGTAAGGCACTAGCCAAAGATGCCTTCTTCCTGCCAATTCTATCAGCCAGCCATCCAAATACTGGAGTTCCAAATATGGCACCGATGCAAAAGGTGGAGGCCACCAATGAAACCTGAAGTACCGTGAGAGGGGCTCCCATGGGAGAGTTGTCGACATCGGTGAGAATTGGTAGAGAGGGAGAAACCCAACCTATGGCGCAGCCTTGGTTGAAGGTCAGAATATTTGCTGGAAGTAAAATAAGTTGGAATTAATGGCAGTAAAAAGACAGCGATCAATGGCCCGTAATGGCTAGTGGGTATTAATATATAACTTCGTGAAATTCATGCATGTTCTGCAGGAAACCTCAGAACTCAGAACAGCTATATATATTTTTGAATATCATATGTACATTAAATTATACATCGATATCTGTTAAATGAAAACAAAATTGTAACCTGCTCCAATATTTGCGATCTAGGTGTGATTATCGATAATAATTTACAATATCAATGTCGTCTCAATCAAATAACACATAAAGCAGCGAAATGCTTGGTTTCATCGTAAGAAATAAAAATTATTCCCAAACACTGTAATTATCAAACAACTATGTATATTTGCATATGTACGAAGCCATGCAGAGTTTGCGTCAACTGTGTGGTCTCGGGTTCAAAATAGACTTAGGATACGTTCATAAATCAACTTATGATTCATAAACCAACAAAGCGTTTAAAATCAAATGAATAATCGATAGAACAATGTGCTCTGGATGCCAGGCGCTTTGTGAATCAAGTTTTTTTTTTCAATCAAACATATACATTATGATTTTGGCCCTAGATCCGGCCATGGCCATTGCTGTAATATCCTTGATAAACACGTAGTTTCAGTTAGAATGAATATTCATATGTCTATGCTTTTAATATTTGCCATTAGGCTTAGAGCTTCTGTCAAGTTCCGACAGATGTCCACTAGAGCAGTACATCCCAGAGCTGCACGTGTCGTGAACACGAACGCTGCGTATTCCCAATCCCTAACGCGTTTCAGTCGCTCTACCGACTAGAATGCATAAATCACCTTACAAACACTACCGCGTTTCGGTCGCCTTCGCGCTTAGTTGCTCTCTGTTTCTGTGAGGGTGACGACCGTTATTATAGAAGGGTAAGCAGAGAGAATGGTCCGCGTTTTTTGTACTTACAAAATCTTTTTTTACATTGAAAATAATTTATTTTTTAAGTAAAACAAACGCGCGTTTTGGAAGGTGATTTATGCATTCCAATCCGTAAAGCGTTTCAGTCGGTAGAGCGACTGAATCGCGTTAGGGATTGGAAATACACCGCCGCGCGCCGGGAAACTCCGATTTAATTCGTAGACAGTTAGAGTCGGTCGTGTGACCAGAAGTATAATATTTTGCAAACATGTTACATAAATAATAAACCAGATTGTGACCAAGGACCTTTTATCCTTGAAGAGCCCCAACACAATTTATTAATGTCTGAATGTGGATAATGCAGACATAACAATTACATTCATAAATCAATTTAATTTACTGCGTTCTGTTTGCAATGTTTGTGTAGAGAAAACCGGAGTGTACATATTGATAACATGTATTTACCTAATAAAGATAATATAAAATGCTTACGTAAGGAAAAAAAATTGACAGTAAAAACACATGGAAATGATCTTAATATATAAAAATGAATGTTTCTTTGTTTGTCCCTTAGGCGGTAACTAACTTCAACTTACCACGTTCTGAAGTTTCAAAGTTTGCAAAGACCAATTTTCGTAATGTAGTAACTAATTTTGATTTTAAGGTACAATCTTGTGTAAAGTATTTTAGTTTATCATATTTTAATGGAAATTATTAAATACAACGTGGCCCTAGCTTAGAATTACATTCGGAAAATGTACTAGTAATTAGAACCTTATGCAGTGAATTATTATGTACTAGCTTTTACCCACGGCTTCGCTCGCACGGTATTAGTGGGAAATTACTGGCATAATTGTTATTATTCTTGCTATTTTGTCTAATAGAAAATAATTATTGTTTTTCAAAATTTGAGAATGACATTTCGCAAATAAAAATTCTATTTTAGAGAATATTGAAATTATAGAAATAGAAATTTATTTTAAGTACCTACTCCCTTTATTAGTATTTTATTAACATTTGAATCCAGAGTAAACTAAAAAAATAAGAAAATGACACTCCACTTCAAACGCTATGCTTTATAGCAACGCTATGCTTTTTGTTCGGAGAATAAACATTTTTAGAGATATGTAAATATTAACTACGACGCCAAAAAAGTACTCTTTTTAATCACAACAAAGCACTTTTTTAAGCCTAAAATTAAAAAATAAACAGTGTTTCCAAGGTAACAATTCGTTTGACGTTTGCAATAACTCGATTTTGTTAGGGACAGAAAACGTATGATACATAATTTTATAACGCCACAGCTCATTCATAACGCCTGAGCTTACCAATATATAAAGCCTTTGTTACTCGCAAATAATGTAGCTTTCGATTAGTGAAAGAATTTTTAAATTCCATTCCATATTTATTGCGTGAAAGAGTAACGACCATCCAACCAACCATCCAACCAACCAGCCAACCATCCATACAAACTTTCGCATTTATAATATTAGTAAGATATCTGGTTGCATATGTTAATTATTATTTTTAATTGATAAACTAACGTTTAAACAAGATTTTTATGCATAGCACAAAGGGTATATAACAAATATTATAATCAATAATTATCAGCCTGAAACACTCATCTACATTGAAAAAATCTTCCGAGAAAAGATACTGGCCGCCAACGGGAATTGAACCCGTGACCTTCTGATTGCCAGTCAGGTGCTCTTGACCACTGAGCTATGGCGGCTTATCTAATACCCGCCAAATAATTCGATATATACTAGTGTTTCATTCGACAATTACTTATTATTACATTTTTCCAACTGAAAACAACCAACTTTATTTTTGTGAGAGAGGTATTGTTAATACTAAATCTCCCGCTAGGTGGCGTCGAGACTAATTATGTCTGCATTTATTGCTGAAATACTTTAACTTGTCAAATATTAATTATTATTTTTAATTGATAAACTAACGTTTAAACAAGATTTTTATGCATAGCACAAAGGGTATATAACAAATATTATAATCAATAATTATCAGCCTGAAACACTCATCTACATTGAAAAAATCTTCCGAGAAAAGATACTGGCCGCCAACGGGAATTGAACCCGTGACCTTCTGATTGCCGGTCAGGTGCTCTTGACCACTGAGCTATGGCGGCTTATCTAATACCCGCCAAATAATTCAATATATACTAGTGTTTCATTCGACAATTACTTATTATTACATTTTTCCAACTGAAAACAACCAACTTTATTTTTGTGAGAGAGGTATTGTTAATACTAAATCTCCCGCTAGGTGGCGTCGAGACTAATTATGTCTGCATTTATTGCTGAAATACTTTAACTTGTCAAATATTAATTATTATTTTTAATTGATAAACTAACGTTTAAACAAGATTTTTATGCATAGCACAAAGGGTATATAACAAATATTATAATCAATAATTATCAGCCTGAAACACTCATCTACATTGAAAAAATCTTCCGAGAAAAGATACTGGCCGCCAACGGGAATTGAACCCGTGACCTTCTGATTGCCGGTCAGGTGCTCTTGACCACTGAGCTATGGCGGCTTATCTAATACCCGCCAAATAATTCAATATATACTAGTGTTTCATTCGACAATTACTTATTATTACATTTTTCCAACTGAAAACAACCAACTTTATTTTTGTGAGAGAGGTATTGTTAATACTAAATCTCCCGCTAGGTGGCGTCGAGACTAATTATGTCTGCATTTATTGCTGAAATACTTTAACTTGTCAAATATTAATTATTATTTTTAATTGATAAACTAACGTTTAAACAAGATTTTTATGCATAGCACAAAGGGTATATAACAAATATTATAATCAATAATTATCAGCCTGAAACACTCATCTACATTGAAAAAATCTTCCGAGAAAAGATACTGGCCGCCAACGGGAATTGAACCCGTGACCTTCTGATTGCCGGTCAGGTGCTCTTGACCACTGAGCTATGGCGGCTTATCTAATACCCGCCAAATAATTCAATATATACTAGTGTTTCATTCGACAATTACTTATTATTACATTTTTCCAACTGAAAACAACCAACTTTATTTTTGTGAGAGATGTATTGTTAATACTAAATCTCCCGCTAGGTGGCGTCGAGACTAATTATGTCTGCATTTATTGCTGAAATACTTTAACTTGTCAAATATTAATTATTATTTTTAATTGATAAACTAACGTTTAAACAAGATTTTTATGCATAGCACAAAGGGTATATAACAAATATTATAATCAATAATTATCAGCCTGAAACACTCATCTACATTGAAAAAATCTTCCGAGAAAAGATACTGGCCGCCAACGGGAATTGAACCCGTGACCTTCTGATTGCCGGTCAGGTGCTCTTGACCACTGAGCTATGGCGGCTTATCTAATACCCGCCAAATAATTCAATATATACTAGTGTTTCATTCGACAATTACTTATTATTACATTTTTCCAACTGAAAACAACCAACTTTATTTTTGTGAGAGAGGTATTGTTAATACTAAATCTCCCGCTAGGTGGCGTCGAGACTAATTATGTCTGCATTTATTGCTGAAATACTTTAACTTGTCAAATATTAATTATTATTTTTAATTGATAAACTAACGTTTAAACAAGATTTTTATGCATAGCACAAAGGGTATATAACAAATATTATAATCAATAATTATCAGCCTGAAACACTCATCTACATTGAAAAATCTTCCGAGAAAAGATACTGGCCGCCAACGGGAATTGAACCCGTGACCTTCTGATTGCCGGTCAGGTGCTCTTGACCACTGAGCTATGGCGGCTTATCTAATACCCGCCAAATAATTCAATATATACTAGTGTTTCATTCGACAATTACTTATTATTACATTTTTCCAACTGAAAACAACCAACTTTATTTTTGTGAGAGAGGTATTGTTAATACTAAATCTCCCGCTAGGTGGCGTCGAGACTAATTATGTCTGCATTTATTGCTGAAATACTTTAACTTGTCAAATATTAATTATTATTTTTAATTGATAAACTAACGTTTAAACAAGATTTTTATGCATAGCACAAAGGGTATATAACAAATATTATAATCAATAATTATCAGCCTGAAACACTCATCTACATTGAAAAAATCTTCCGAGAAAAGATACTGGCCGCCAACGGGAATTGAACCCGTGACCTTCTGATTGCCGGTCAGGTGCTCTTGACCACTGAGCTATGGCGGCTTATCTAATACCCGCCAAATAATTCAATATATACTAGTGTTTCATTCGACAATTACTTATTATTACATTTTTCCAACTGAAAACAACCAACTTTATTTTTGTGAGAGAGGTATTGTTAATACTAAATCTCCCGCTAGGTGGCGTCGAGACTAATTATGTCTGCATTTATTGCTGAAATACTTTAACTTGTCAAATATTAATTATTATTTTTAATTGATAAACTAACGTTTAAACAAGATTTTTATGCATAGCACAAAGGGTATATAACAAATATTATAATCAATAATTATCAGCCTGAAACACTCATCTACATTGAAAAAATCTTCCGAGAAAAGATACTGGCCGCCAACGGGAATTGAACCCGTGACCTTCTGATTGCCGGTCAGGTGCTCTTGACCACTGAGCTATGGCGGCTTATCTAATACCCGCCAAATAATTCAATATATACTAGTGTTTCATTCGACAATTACTTATTATTACATTTTTCCAACTGAAAACAACCAACTTTATTTTTGTGAGAGAGGTATTGTTAATACTAAATCTCCCGCTAGGTGGCGTCGAGACTAATTATGTCTGCATTTATTGCTGAAATACTTTAACTTGTCAAATATTAATTATTATTTTTAATTGATAAACTAACGTTTAAACAAGATTTTTATGCATAGCACAAAGGGTATATAACAAATATTATAATCAATAATTATCAGCCTGAAACACTCATCTACATTGAAAAATCTTCCGAGAAAAGATACTGGCCGCCAACGGGAATTGAACCCGTGACCTTCTGATTGCCGGTCAGGTGCTCTTGACCACTGAGCTATGGCGGCTTATCTAATACCCGCCAAATAATTCAATATATACTAGTGTTTCATTCGACAATTACTTATTATTACATTTTTCCAACTGAAAACAACCAACTTTATTTTTGTGAGAGAGGTATTGTTAATACTAAATCTCCCGCTAGGTGGCGTCGAGACTAATTATGTCTGCATTTATTGCTGAAATACTTTAACTTGTCAAATATTAATTATTATTTTTAATTGATAAACTAACGTTTAAACAAGATTTTTATGCATAGCACAAAGGGTATATAACAAATATTATAATCAATAATTATCAGCCTGAAACACTCATCTACATTGAAAAAATCTTCCGAGAAAAGATACTGGCCGCCAACGGGAATTGAACCCGTGACCTTCTGATTGCCGGTCAGGTGCTCTTGACCACTGAGCTATGGCGGCTTATCTAATACCCGCCAAATAATTCAATATATACTAGTGTTTCATTCGACAATTACTTATTATTACATTTTTCCAACTGAAAACAACCAACTTTATTTTTGTGAGAGATGTATTGTTAATACTAAATCTCCCGCTAGGTGGCGTCGAGACTAATTATGTCTGCATTTATTGCTGAAATACTTTAACTTGTCAAATATTAATTATTATTTTTAATTGATAAACTAACGTTTAAACAAGATTTTTATGCATAGCACAAAGGGTATATAACAAATATTATAATCAATAATTATCAGCCTGAAACACTCATCTACATTGAAAAAATCTTCCGAGAAAAGATACTGGCCGCCAACGGGAATTGAACCCGTGACCTTCTGATTGCCGGTCAGGTGCTCTTGACCACTGAGCTATGGCGGCTTATCTAATACCCGCCAAATAATTCAATATATACTAGTGTTTCATTCGACAATTACTTATTATTACATTTTTCCAACTGAAAACAACCAACTTTATTTTTGTGAGAGAGGTATTGTTAATACTAAATCTCCCGCTAGGTGGCGTCGAGACTAATTATGTCTGCATTTATTGCTGAAATACTTTAACTTGTCAAATATTAATTATTATTTTTAATTGATAAACTAACGTTTAAACAAGATTTTTATGCATAGCACAAAGGGTATATAACAAATATTATAATCAATAATTATCAGCCTGAAACACTCATCTACATTGAAAAAATCTTCCGAGAAAAGATACTGGCCGCCAACGGGAATTGAACCCGTGACCTTCTGATTGCCGGTCAGGTGCTCTTGACCACTGAGCTATGGCGGCTTATCTAATACCCGCCAAATAATTCAATATATACTAGTGTTTCATTCGACAATTACTTATTATTACATTTTTCCAACTGAAAACAACCAACTTTATTTTTGTGAGAGAGGTATTGTTAATACTAAATCTCCCGCTAGGTGGCGTCGAGACTAATTATGTCTGCATTTATTGCTGAAATACTTTAACTTGTCAAATATTAATTATTATTTTTAATTGATAAACTAACGTTTAAACAAGATTTTTATGCATAGCACAAAGGGTATATAACAAATATTATAATCAATAATTATCAGCCTGAAACACTCATCTACATTGAAAAAATCTTCCGAGAAAAGATACTGGCCGCCAACGGGAATTGAACCCGTGACCTTCTGATTGCCGGTCAGGTGCTCTTGACCACTGAGCTATGGCGGCTTATCTAATACCCGCCAAATAATTCAATATATACTAGTGTTTCATTCGACAATTACTTATTATTACATTTTTCCAACTGAAAACAACCAACTTTATTTTTGTGAGAGAGGTATTGTTAATACTAAATCTCCCGCTAGGTGGCGTCGAGACTAATTATGTCTGCATTTATTGCTGAAATACTTTAACTTGTCAAATATTAATTATTATTTTTAATTGATAAACTAACGTTTAAACAAGATTTTTATGCATAGCACAAAGGGTATATAACAAATATTATAATCAATAATTATCAGCCTGAAACACTCATCTACATTGAAAAAATCTTCCGAGAAAAGATACTGGCCGCCAACGGGAATTGAACCCGTGACCTTCTGATTGCCGGTCAGGTGCTCTTGACCACTGAGCTATGGCGGCTTATCTAATACCCGCCAAATAATTCAATATATACTAGTGTTTCATTCGACAATTACTTATTATTACATTTTTCCAACTGAAAACAACCAACTTTATTTTTGTGAGAGAGGTATTGTTAATACTAAATCTCCCGCTAGGTGGCGTCGAGACTAATTATGTCTGCATTTATTGCTGAAATACTTTAACTTGTCAAATATTAATTATTATTTTTAATTGATAAACTAACGTTTAAACAAGATTTTTATGCATAGCACAAAGGGTATATAACAAATATTATAATCAATAATTATCAGCCTGAAACACTCATCTACATTGAAAAATCTTCCGAGAAAAGATACTGGCCGCCAACGGGAATTGAACCCGTGACCTTCTGATTGCCGGTCAGGTGCTCTTGACCACTGAGCTATGGCGGCTTATCTAATACCCGCCAAATAATTCAATATATACTAGTGTTTCATTCGACAATTACTTATTATTACATTTTTCCAACTGAAAACAACCAACTTTATTTTTGTGAGAGAGGTATTGTTAATACTAAATCTCCCGCTAGGTGGCGTCGAGACTAATTATGTCTGCATTTATTGCTGAAATACTTTAACTTGTCAAATATTAATTATTATTTTTAATTGATAAACTAACGTTTAAACAAGATTTTTATGCATAGCACAAAGGGTATATAACAAATATTATAATCAATAATTATCAGCCTGAAACACTCATCTACATTGAAAAAATCTTCCGAGAAAAGATACTGGCCGCCAACGGGAATTGAACCCGTGACCTTCTGATTGCCGGTCAGGTGCTCTTGACCACTGAGCTATGGCGGCTTATCTAATACCCGCCAAATAATTCAATATATACTAGTGTTTCATTCGACAATTACTTATTATTACATTTTTCCAACTGAAAACAACCAACTTTATTTTTGTGAGAGATGTATTGTTAATACTAAATCTCCCGCTAGGTGGCGTCGAGACTAATTATGTCTGCATTTATTGCTGAAATACTTTAACTTGTCAAATATTAATTATTATTTTTAATTGATAAACTAACGTTTAAACAAGATTTTTATGCATAGCACAAAGGGTATATAACAAATATTATAATCAATAATTATCAGCCTGAAACACTCATCTACATTGAAAAAATCTTCCGAGAAAAGATACTGGCCGCCAACGGGAATTGAACCCGTGACCTTCTGATTGCCGGTCAGGTGCTCTTGACCACTGAGCTATGGCGGCTTATCTAATACCCGCCAAATAATTCAATATATACTAGTGTTTCATTCGACAATTACTTATTATTACATTTTTCCAACTGAAAACAACCAACTTTATTTTTGTGAGAGAGGTATTGTTAATACTAAATCTCCCGCTAGGTGGCGTCGAGACTAATTATGTCTGCATTTATTGCTGAAATACTTTAACTTGTCAAATATTAATTATTATTTTTAATTGATAAACTAACGTTTAAACAAGATTTTTATGCATAGCACAAAGGGTATATAACAAATATTATAATCAATAATTATCAGCCTGAAACACTCATCTACATTGAAAAAATCTTCCGAGAAAAGATACTGGCCGCCAACGGGAATTGAACCCGTGACCTTCTGATTGCCGGTCAGGTGCTCTTGACCACTGAGCTATGGCGGATTATCTAATACCCGCCAAATAATTCAATATATACTAGTGTTTCATTCGACAATTACTTATTATTACATTTTTCCAACTGAAAACAACCAACTTTATTTTTGTGAGAGAGGTATTGTTAATACTAAATCTCCCGCTAGGTGGCGTCGAGACTTATTATGTCTGCATTTATTGCTGAAATACTTTAACTTGTCAAATATTAATTATTATTTTTAATTGATAAACTAACGTTTAAACAAGATTTTTATGCATAGCACAAAGGGTATATAACAAATATTATAATCAATAATTATCAGCCTGAAACACTCATCTACATTGAAAAAATCTTCCGAGAAAAGATACTGGCCGCCAACGGGAATTGAACCCGTGACCTTCTGATTGCCGGTCAGGTGCTCTTGACCACTGAGCTATGGCGGCTTATCTAATACCCGCCAAATAATTCAATATATACTAGTGTTTCATTCGACAATTACTTATTATTACATTTTTCCAACTGAAAACAACCAACTTTATTTTTGTGAGAGAGGTATTGTTAATACTAAATCTCCCGCTAGGTGGCGTCGAGACTAATTATGTCTGCATTTATTGCTGAAATACTTTAACTTGTCAAATATTAATTATTATTTTTAATGCCACCTAGCGGGAGATTTAGTATTAACAATACCTCTCTCACAAAAATAAAGTTGGTTGATTTCAGTTGGAAAAATGTAATAATAAGTAATTGTCGAATGAAACACTAGTATATATTGAATTATTTGGCGGGTATTAGATAAGCCGCCATAGCTCAGTGGTCAAGAGCACCTGACCGGCAATCAGAAGGTCACGGGTTCAATTCCCGTTGGCGGCCAGTATCTTTTCTCGGAAGATTTTTTCAATGTAGATGAGTGTTTCAGGCTGATAATTATTGATTATAATATTTGTTATATACCCTTTGTGCTATGCATAAAAATCTTGTTTAAACGTTAGTTTATCAATTAAAAATAATAATTAATATTTGACAAGTTAAAGTATTTCAGCAATAAATGCAGACATAATTAGTCTCGACGCCACCTAGCGGGAGATTTAGTATTAACAATACATCTCTCACAAAAATAAAGTTGGTTGTTTTCAGTTGGAAAAATGTAATAATAAGTAATTGTCGAATGAAACACTAGTATATATTGAATTATTTGGCGGGTATTAGATAAGCCGCCATAGCTCAGTGGTCAAGAGCACCTGACCGGCAATCAGAAGGTCACGGGTTCAATTCCCGTTGGCGGCCAGTATCTTTTCTCGGAAGATTTTTTCAATGTAGATGAGTGTTTCAGGCTGATAATTATTGATTATAATATTTGTTATATACCCTTTGTGCTATGCATAAAAATCTTGTTTAAACGTTAGTTTATCAATTAAAAATAATAATTAATATTTGACAAGTTAAAGTATTTCAGCAATAAATGCAGACATAATTAGTCTCGACGCCACCTAGCGGGAGATTTAGTATTAACAATACCTCTCTCACAAAAATAAAGTTGGTTGTTTTCAGTTGGAAAAATGTAATAATAAGTAATTGTCGAATGAAACACTAGTATATATTGAATTATTTGGCGGGTATTAGATAAGCCGCCATAGCTCAGTGGTCAAGAGCACCTGACCGGCAATCAGAAGGTCACGGGTTCAATTCCCGTTGGCGGCCAGTATCTTTTCTCGGAAGATTTTTTCAATGTAGATGAGTGTTTCAGGCTGATAATTATTGATTATAATATTTGTTATATACCCTTTGTGCTATGCATAAAAATCTTGTTTAAACGTTAGTTTATCAATTAAAAATAATAATTAATATTTGACAAGTTAAAGTATTTCAGCAATAAATGCAGACATAATTAGTCTCGACGCAACCTAGCGGGAGATTTAGTATTAACAATACCTCTCTCACAAAAATAAAGTTGGTTGTTTTCAGTTGGAAAAATGTAATAATAAGTAATTGTCGAATGAAACACTAGTATATATTGAATTATTTGGCGGGTATTAGATAAGTTGCCATAGCTCAGTGGTCAAGAGCACCTGACCGGCAATCAGAAGGTCACGGGTTCAATTCCCGTTGGCGGCCAGTATCTTTTCTCGGAAGATTTTTTCAATGTAGATGAGTGTTTCAGGCTGATAATTATTGATTATAATATTTGTTATATACCCTTTGTGCTATGCATAAAAATCTTGTTTAAACGTTAGTTTATCAATTAAAAATAATAATTAATATTTGACAAGTTAAAGTATTTCAGCAATAAATGCAGACATAATTAGTCTCGACGCCACCTAGCGGGAGATTTAGTATTAACAATACCTCTCTCACAAAAATAAAGTTGGTTGTTTTCAGTTGGAAAAATGTAATAATAAGTAATTGTCGAATGAAACACTAGTATATATTGAATTATTTGGCGGGTATTAGATAAGCCGCCATAGCTCAGTGGTCAAGAGCACCTGACCGGCAATCAGAAGGTCACGGGTTCAATTCCCGTTGGCGGCCAGTATCTTTTTTCGGAAGATTTTTTCAATGTAGATGAGTGTTTCAGGCTGATAATTATTGATTATAATATTTGTTATATACCCTTTGTGCTATGCATAAAAATCTTGTTTAAACGTTAGTTTATCAATTAAAATAATAATTAATATTTGACAAGTTAAAGTATTTCAGCAATAAATGCAGACATAATTAGTCTCGACGCCACCTAGCGGGAGATTTAGTATTAACAATACCTCTCTCACAAAAATAAAGTTGGTTGTTTTCAGTTGGAAAAATGTAATAATGAGTAATTGTCGAATGAAACACTAGTATATATTGAATTATTTGGCGGGTATTAGATAAGCCGCCATAGCTCAGTGGTCAAGAGCACCTGACCGGCAATCAGAAGGTCACGGGTTCAATTCCCGTTGGCGGCCAGTATCTTTTCTCGGAAGATTTTTTCAATGTAGATGAGTGTTTCAGGCTGATAATTATTGATTATAATATTTGTTATATACCCTTTGTGCTATGCATAAAAATCTTGTTTAAACGTTAGTTTATCAATTAAAAATAATAATTAATATTTGACAAGTTAAAGTATTTCAGCAATAAATGCAGACATAATTAGTCTCGACGCCACCTAGCGGGAGATTTAGTATTAACAATACCTCTCTCACAAAAATAAAGTTGGTTGTTTTCAGTTGGAAAAATGTAATAATAAGTAATTGTCGAATGAAACACTAGTATATATTGAATTATTTGGCGGGTATTAGATAAGCCGCCATAGCTCAGTGGTCAAGAGCACCTGACCGGCAATCAGAAGGTCACGGGTTCAATTCCCGTTGGCGGCCAGTATCTTTTCTCGGAAGATTTTTTCAATGTAGATGAGTGTTTCAGGCTGATAATTATTGATTATAATATTTGTTATCTACCCTTTGTGCTATGCATAAAAATCTTGTTTAAACGTTAGTTTATCAATTAAAAATAATAATTAATATTTGACAAGTTAAAGTATTTCAGCAATAAATGCAGACATAATTAGTCTCGACGCAACCTAGCGGGAGATTTAGTATTAACAATACCTCTCTCACAAAAATAAAGTTGGTTGTTTTCAGTTGGAAAAATGTAATAATAAGTAATTGTCGAATGAAACACTAGTATATATTGAATTATTTGGCGGGTATTAGATAAGTTGCCATAGCTCAGTGGTCAAGAGCACCTGACCGGCAATCAGAAGGTCACGGGTTCAATTCCCGTTGGCGGCCAGTATCTTTTCTCGGAAGATTTTTTCAATGTAGATGAGTGTTTCAGGCTGATAATTATTGATTATAATATTTGTTATATACCCTTTGTGCTATGCATAAAAATCTTGTTTAAACGTTAGTTTATCAATTAAAAATAATAATTAATATTTGACAAGTTAAAGTATTTCAGCAATAAATGCAGACATAATTAGTCTCGACGCCACCTAGCGGGAGATTTAGTATTAACAATACCTCTCTCACAAAAATAAAGTTGGTTGTTTTCAGTTGGAAAAATGTAATAATAAGTAATTGTCGAATGAAACACTAGTATATATTGAATTATTTGGCGGGTATTAGATAAGCCGCCATAGCTCAGTGGTCAAGAGCACCTGACCGGCAATCAGAAGGTCACGGGTTCAATTCCCGTTGGCGGCCAGTATCTTTTTTCGGAAGATTTTTTCAATGTAGATGAGTGTTTCAGGCTGATAATTATTGATTATAATATTTGTTATATACCCTTTGTGCTATGCATAAAAATCTTGTTTAAACGTTAGTTTATCAATTAAAATAATAATTAATATTTGACAAGTTAAAGTATTTCAGCAATAAATGCAGACATAATTAGTCTCGACGCCACCTAGCGGGAGATTTAGTATTAACAATACCTCTCTCACAAAAATAAAGTTGGTTGTTTTCAGTTGGAAAAATGTAATAATAAGTAATTGTCGAATGAAACACTAGTATATATTGAATTATTTGGCGGGTATTAGATAAGCCGCCATAGCTCAGTGGTCAAGAGCACCTGACCGGCAATCAGAAGGTCACGGGTTCAATTCCCGTTGGCGGCCAGTATCTTTTCTCGGAAGATTTTTTCAATGTAGATGAGTGTTTCAGGCTGATAATTATTGATTATAATATTTGTTATATACCCTTTGTGCTATGCATAAAAATCTTGTTTAAACGTTAGTTTATCAATTAAAAATAATAATTAATATTTGACAAGTTAAAGTATTTCAGCAATAAATGCAGACATAATTAGTCTCGACGCCACCTAGCCGGAGATTTAGTATTAACAATACCTCTCTCACAAAAATAAAGTTGGTTGTTTTCAGTTGGAAAAATGTAATAATAAGTAATTGTCGAATGAAACACTAGTATATATTGAATTATTTGGCGGGTATTAGATAAGCCGCCATAGCTCAGTGGTCAAGAGCACCTGACCGGCAATCAGAAGGTCACGGGTTCAATTCCCGTTGGCGGCCAGTATCTTTTCTCGGAAGATTTTTTCAATGTAGATGAGTGTTTCAGGCTGATAATTATTGATTATAATATTTGGTTGCATATGGTTCTAATTGTATCTTTAGGAATGTTCTGAAATGGTAAGTATACGTCCTATTAAAATATTTTCCTTTAAAATATGTTCAATTAAAATACTTTAACTATTTTTATTACAGAAATTTGTAAATAGATTATGATAAATCGCCTTGCAAACTTTAGCACTTCATAAAGGTAAGTTATAATCCAATCCAAACGAGGTAACGATATGATAACATTTTCACGCTTTTAGACATTTTTAGAACATAGGCTCTCAACGTGGGCGATAACGCCCCCTTGTGGGGGTTTGATACTTTCAGGGGGGGGGGCGCAGTAGAAGATCCAGAGAAAAAAGCGGGCGTTGAGATGTCACAGTGAGGGCATGAGTGAGAGAAAAAAATGGTCTAAAATGACAAAAAAAAAACAAGCTTATCACGTACGAATAAAGCAAAAAAAACATTAATATTGGTAAATTTTTGTTATTTGTTTATTAATTTACGGACAATAGTCCATTAAAAACATAATAATAACACGAATAGAAAAAGCAGGAAGTAGCAACCCGGTACTTAAAATACCAAAGAATTGATTTTTTAACTTGCTAAACAATAAACAAAAATTTTAACAAAACAAAAAACGACTTAAAAAAATGCACTTAAAAGAGAAAAAATAATTTCGTACGATTGTTATTTTTGGAGTCGGTGTTAGCCAAGGTAACTACACACATATATAGTTATAAGTGAGATGTGGAGATCTTGGCTGACACCGACTCCAAAAATAACAATCGTACGAAATTATTTTTTCACTTTTTAGTGCATTTTTTTAAGTCGTTTTTTGTTTTTTTAAAGTTTTTGTTTATTTTTTTTTTTTTTTAGTGACGAGCGTGCGTAAAGAAGTTTTACTTCAAAAAAAGAATCATCGAAATCTGTTGGCGTAATATTGAGTTATTCGTCCATTTGTCGCGCACATACTTATTGCAAATTTAAGACATATATGGTTTTCTCATGGATCTCAATGTCAGAACTGGACCAAATTAAAATGGGACCACACGGGAAGCACCAGCTTTCTAATAAAAAAAAGAATCTTCAATATCGGTTCACCCAATCGAAAAAAAAAATTCCGTCGAATTGATAACCTCCTCCTTTTGGAAGTCGTTTAAAAAGGTATAACCTTCGGGTATAGCAGATAATTTAATATATCTTTAATCGAATTATTGATTCCGCGACAGTTGAGCCCCTCCCCATAACCAAAAAAGGGGGCTATACAGAAAAATAAGGTTGAGAACCTATGCTTTAGAAGGAGCGTTGAATTTAGTCTTATATTAATCATAATAAACAATAAGCATAATTTTATTGTTCCTTTAAAGCGAAAAATCTAATAATTGACAATGCATTATTTGTTTTATTTATTTTCTTTAATCAACACACTTTGTGCTGGAGGGGTTGTTCTACTTTTAACACCGATGATACTTGAATGCCTGCAAAGGCATTGCTGTCATTTTTTTAAATTTTTTTTTTATTTAGGAAACAAACAGTCATACAAAATGATAATATAACAAAGATAATATACAAAATGATAATATAATAATTGGTCTACAACATTCATATGTTGTAGACCAATTAAGTTCCATTAAGTTAAAATTTTGATATAGTTTTTTTACCTATTCAATTTATGTGACAAAAAAATAAACATAATTAGGAAAAACATAAAAAAGAAAAACATAAAACGTAATAATGAAAAAAGTAAAGTTATTAACAAACATACTCGTAGTTATACTGTTTACTACGGATAATAACATTATACATTTTCACAAAAAAAAAAAAAAGAATTTTAAGTTATTAATATATTAAGCTGCATTTTATATGATTTCAAGTCATGGTTGAAAATGTCTACATCTCGTAAGGCATTGTAAGTTTCACAGATACGTATTATTACAGAGTTTTGCGCGTATTTGGATTTACTGTGTGATATTCTAAATAAGTCGTTCGATCTGGTATTTTGTTTTATATGCATATTGCATATTTGTTTTATAAGCATATTTGTTTTATATGCATATTGTTTTATATGCATGTTGTTTTATATGCATATTTGTTTTATATGCATATTGTACACCAATATCTTTGTAAGGGACCCAACTATAACAATGTATCTGTATAAAATATATAAATAACATAAATATGTATGTATATGTGATACAAGACAAGGGGTAATCTTCTTATTTACTTGACTTTTGTGTGTAAGAATATTTTAACAAAAGGAAACTTACACTTTGGTACCGGAGATGCGCAAATTGTTCTTTGTTTCGTAATGATTGTACCAAAGCAAAAACCATTATTTGTAATGTAATATAGAATATGTACATTTTTTACAAATAAAACTCAGGGATCTCACTTACACAGCAATTGGTCTACTCTACACCTGAAATAATATTATAAAATATACTTACTTACTATAACTGCAAAGAATTGATTTCTAATACTGCCTCCCTTAGAGCCGTCAGTTTCTGCCATATTTAAAAATTTATTTCTAAAGTACACTAAATTAAATCATAAAACTAACTTTTTCACGATACAATTTTTATTTTTGATGCACACAGATCTGTACGTAAAAAAAACTGATAGCTTTACTCAATTAAAAACAGATGTGATTAATTCAAAAACGTCATATCTAATAAAGTATTTGACATTTAATCATTGATTTTAACTACTTGCTTTAGTGAGCTTCTTTTTAAAAAATGTCGTTTTGTAAGTAATGTTACATGTTAAAAAAACCTATTTAATAATAGTTTGAGCGAGTTTTCAACAGCACTCAGTTAAACTGACTGAAAATGTTGAGAAAGTTTTTCTTTTGGAACTCACACTCTGCTATGGTCACGTGAAATTTAATAAGAGAACACCTTCATAATCCCAGAGGTAATAAATATTTTGTTGTTTATACGTGGGTGTTCAACTATCTAAATGGAGTGAAATTAAATGAATATTACTAGTATGTTTTCAATATTTGCAAATTCACTTTGTGGTGTCATTTTAATTCAATGAAAACAATTCAATTTTTAAAACACCACTTATTTAATCTATATATATAAAAATGAATCACTGTTGATCACGTCATAATTTCAGAACGACTTTACCTATTTTATTCATATATATTTTTTAAGTTTTCTAATACTTTGTAGAAGGTTCTTACGGAAAGAAAAATTAAGAAAATTGCACAGAAAATTTAATAATTTCAGAAAACTTAACGTCTATTTTAACTTCGCATGTTTGACAGTTCGCACATTTGATAGTTCGCGCGTTTGATGAAATTGAATTTAGCAGGCATCTGTTATTTTTGTATTGAAAGAATTGTCTTTTGATTTTTTTAAATTTAAATATTTTAAATAGGTAGGTACTTATGTTAGGTACCAAATTTGATTGATTGTTTTTAAAATATACAGAGAATATTTGTAATATACGAAAAATTAAATTTGAATAAAAAAATTGTAATAGGTGGCACGCGAGTTGTTTGAAAACTGAATGTACTGGGACTGAATAAATGGATCGCGTGAGAGGGGTTTGCGGGACGGTGGAGCCGGAGAGGGGAGAGGGTAGGTGGGGAAGATGGGGAAGGTGGAAGGGGAACGCGGGAGGGTAGGGGATGCGGGAGGGGGACGGGGACACACGGGAAAGGCAATGCTGGGAGAAACAATTATTTTTTTTTAATATGGTATTGCAACGCATGCCGGGAAACTGACAATTATGAAAAAACTATTGATTTTGAAACGTATTAATAATTTTGATTGAATAAGTGGTAATTAATTAAATAAGTTTTACAAGGTGATTTAATTAAAATTATGTTTTTATTACTCTACTCAAATTGTATTTTTTAATCAATCAAGACAATTTCAGCGACTTTTTGAAACAGAAAGAGATTCAGTCGCATCTAGGAATTGAACCCAGGACCTTTTCCTTTCAACCCAATGAGGCCCACAATATAAAAAAAAGTCTAAAATGATTTATCAGTTCACAGTGCTGATTGGAAAGATGCGTCTTGTTCCCACCAAAGCGTTGTGGGTTCAATTCCCGTGCTAGTTAAGAGAAAACCGGACGGCGTTTTGACCATACAATTTAATCTCTGAATTTGGACACTACTGCAAATATTTTAACATAATAATATCGACCGCTGGCGTGACGGAACGTTTTAATTTTTTTGATTTCTTATAGTAATTAGCACCCTCCAAAAATCGTTTAAAGAGTAGACCATTTTCTTTAAACAGTCAAGTTATTAAAAAAAAATCTTTAAAATCTTGCATATTTTCCGGACCTCCACATTTATCAGTTATACAAATATAATAATATTTTTAAAACACACAGAGAGGGAATTTTATTTCCACAGCATTTAGTCCAACATTAATAAAATTACTAACGATGTTTCAATAATTATTATTCACAACAGCACAGCATCACTATGTATTCAAGGGTATAAAATTATTTAATAAATTACCCCTTGATATACGATCGGAAGAAAGCTACGAAAAATATTTAAAAAAAATTAAATTAAAATATTCTAGTACCACCTCTGTATATTATATTTAGAAATATGTATTGCATATTTAGAAATATGTTTTTGCCTTATCAATACTTTAAATAATTTATTTTAACTAACCTATATTTTTATTACTTTTATCTGTATTTTCTCATAAAATCACTAATATTTTTTGTTAGATTACGAGAGATGGGAAGGCTGATAGAGATATTGAAAGAAGAGTAAATGCAGGTAACTCCATTAATGGAGGACTGAATGCCGTTGGCGCTAATAAAACACTGTCAAAAGACGCGAAGCTAGCAGTCCACAATGGAGTCCTGGTACCTACCTTGATGTATGGCAGTGAGGCATGGAGTTGGCAGAGGAAGGATGAAAGTAAACTGAATGCTGTCGAAATGAGATCCCTGAGGCGAATGTGTGGCAAAACCATGTATGATCGTGTGAGAAATGTGGATATCCGCAAAGAATGCAAGGCTGATGTAAGCATAATGAGTAAGATTAAGAAAGGGACCCTCAGATGGTTTTGACATGTAGAGCGAATGAAAGAAGAAAATAATGTGAGAAGAATATATGACGCAAATGTGAATGGAAGAAGAAGTAGGGGACGCCCGAGGAAGACATGGCACGATCAAGTGAATCAGATACTTGAGTCGGGCCATGTCAAAAGTCGGAATAATAGAAGAGTATGTATGAGACGATGTATGAATGTGAGTGAAGCAAAGACTGTGTGCCAAGACCGAGTTGTTTGGCGGTCCGTCCTCTCTGCCTACCCCTGCGGGGAAACGGCGTGATGGTTAGTTAGTTAGTTAGTTAGTTAGTTAGATTACTAATATTTTTTGTTTTAATTAAAACAAATGTATTTTTTTTAGTTGTCCTCTCCTAAACACAAGCAGCTGCTTTATTAGGAGAGTGATTGAAATATTAATGTATATATTATGTTGTAAAACTGTCACCTTGTTATATTTTTAAATTAAAAAAAAAAAAAATACTATCAAAACATAGTGAAGCTCATAACGTTATTTTTAATGAAGACCTACAGTAAATATTATTTACTGCTTAAAATTTTGGATGAAGTAAAACATTCGCTCGTCTTATTAGTTTATTAAAATTTCGTTGAACGGCCCTGTTATTTGTTAAGAAACATTAATTTACAAAGTCATGTTTCACTTTAGGTTATTTTGTAAAGGAGTTGTCTACGTTAACAAGGCGGTTATTAAGTACCTATATAATTATAAATCATGCATTTTGTAATGACGACAAAATCCAAAAAAGGTTAATCCAAAGAAGACCCACGCCATGCTTCTACGTCTGCTGCAGCGGCATCTTCTTCTGCTCTCGTATCATTCTCCCGTACCCAGCCTATGACATCATATAACGATGCCCTCATCGTCATAGACGACAACGGGACGCCCAATCTCCCAAGGAACAGGGTTTATCCACGACAACTTGGTGGCCAAGTGGCTATCCCAAAAAAATTAGCATATCTTCGTTTTCACAAGAGAAACAAGATCATTCTGCAAAAGAATTGAATCAATGCGACTTTTAATAATTTTTAAAATATCAAAGTTTGATATCGTCAGTGAAGAGGAAATATTTTGAGCGGTTAATGGTTTTGCTATGTCGTTCTTAAATAAAGAAAGAGGAGAGGTCTTAGGTTCGAACCCTGGGGAATCCCAGAGTTAGTTTTGTATTCGTGAGAAAAATGGTGTTTATACTGACACTGAGGATTGTCTAAGTATCTAATTTAGGAGACCACGAGCCCAAAAAAAGACGGCCGACACCAGCCTAAATAACATTTTATTTTATTTTATGACTAATGTAAAGCACTTCTGATTGCTCTTACTGAAACATGGTTAACTTAGGACACCTATTCGTGGGGCTATTAGAAAACCCATCCCACGTCTACAAGAAGGATAGAGGCTGTCGCGGAGGAGGGACACTCCTGGCCCTCCGAGCTCACATCCACTCACACGCGAAAAGACTGGACTGTATGGAAAACCAGAGTGAAAACTTATGGATGAAGGTATCACATAGAAATGTAATCATTTATATATGTGTAGAGTGTAGAATGTTTTCCTCCAAATACAAAATCTGAAAAACATAAATTATTTTACGACAATATTATAAGTAAAAAAATAACAAACAAAAAAATTATCTCCATTGATTTCCACTTTCCGTCAGGGAAAAACCGAAGTGATGTTTTAGATTATTATTGTTATTTTTATGACATAACACGATTAAACACAGGTGCAAAATTTTTGACAGGTGCAACATTTCGACAGCCAGGTTTACATCGAGGCAGTCATAATGATTCCAGTCATATTGTTCTAAGGCATTTCTAATTATATGGAAAATCCAACCCATGTTTATGTCCGGAGCCAATAAGTCTGGTTTTTTACGTATTTTTATTATATAATCGAGTGAAGGGTGGTGAATGTCTTCTTTGGCTAGTGGAGAATCATGGCGACAGACCACAGCATTTTTAGAATTTATGTTACTTAAAACTTATATTACTTAAAAATGCACACGTGCACTTTTAAGTGCACACATGCACTTTTAAGTGCATGTGTGCAACGTGTGCATTTTTAAGTAATATAAATTTTAAGTAAAATTTATATTACTTAAAAATGCACACGTGCACTTTTAAGTGCACACATGCACTTTTAAGTGCATGTGTGCAACGTGTGCATTTTTAAGTAATATAAATTTTAAGTAACATAAATTCTAAAAATGCTGTGGTCTGTCGCCATGATTCTCCACCAGCCAAAGAAGACATTCACCACCCTTCACTCGATTATATAATAAAAATACGTAAAAAACCAGACTTATTGGCTCCGGACATGAACATGGGTTGGATTTTCCATATAATTAGAAATGCCTTAGAACAACATGACTGGAATCATTATGACTGCCTCGATGTAAATCTGGCTGTCGAAATGTTTTATAAGCAGCTCAGTAATATTTTTGACCTTTGTTTAAAGAAATGATCCACACTATACATAAACGTATAGGGCGGATCGGGAGAGAATGGTTAAGGGAGTCCCTTTGACTTCTCCAACCGAGAAAAACAAAATGCACATTTCTGGCACTTTTTATCACATGCACTTTTTTATGCTCCGAAAGCGAGGGCTTCTGACTATCAGAACGTGCCATTAAACAAAACGACTCAACTGCTTAACGATTCTGCATTGACCATCGACATTTTCAATTTCACTTACTTACAGTGCCAATTTTCATATTTTTCATGCATTTTTCTTTTATTTTCTTTTTATTTTCAGTCTTAAACAATAATTAAACGCCCACTGAAAAATATTAATTCATTTACCTATTTATTTATTATTAGTATATTTACATTGCAAAAGTATAGTCCACACTAGGAGTTCACCTAGGTATATTGTAGAGGACATTTTTCAGTTGGAAATTATAAATTATAAATTGTAAGTCGTAAAGCAAAACAAACAGTGGTCTTAGTTAATACAAAAAAGAGAAACAATAAAAATTAAAATATAGAGAAACAATACAAATTTAAATATAAAATCGAATTCAATTCGACAAAATTATAAATTAAAAGTTAAAAGGGTTGTAGCCAGTTCCTTATGTTTTTTTTTTTCAATAATATTAGCAATTTTATATTGTGTTGGAAGAGAATTGTATAGTTTTATAGCCTGGTAGTGTTTTTGTCTAAAGGATGTGTTTGGTATTTGTAGTTGATGTGCATGTTGTGTTCTAGTATTGCGAGAATTTTGTGAAGTGTTAAATGTGTTTAAGTTCTTGTAAAGAAAAGTTAGTGTTTGTTTTGAATATAATTTTTGAATTTTCAACACTGGGAATTTTTCGAATATGATTGAAGTGGGTGTTAGTATTGGTAATTTAAGTATTACTTTTATTATGGCTTTCTGAGCTTTAAACAGTGTATTAATGTATTTTTTACTGGCACAGCCCCAGGCAACAATGCCGTATTTCATTATGGATTGTGCTAGTGCGAGGTATATATTTTTTATATCATATATATGTTTAGAATATTTTTCACGTTTTTAAAAAAGTAAATCAACTTGTTTATTTTTCCTAATTATTTTCAGCACACCCGGTACGTAATAAAACCGCTAAAATTAGAATAATAATTTATAACTTCACCTTCTGATTACGAAGGTAAACAATGACAACAAACTAAACTAGGCAGCTACAAATAATTATTTCTATTTACTTGCACTTTTCAAAGTTATTATCCTTACATTCTTCACTCAAATTTATAGCGCAGTAGATCCCCATTAGACGGCCCCCGGGGGGACATTGTAAATGAAGGAAGGAGAGGCTTTTCTGGGAAGGGGTAGGACAAGATCTGGACAAACCTCACCGCATGAACCCGGGCACTCTTGCTAAGTCACCAAACGTAGCGAACGTATGGCAGAGGTATTGGTTATCCAAAAAACCGCGCTTTAGAATTTATGTTTTACTAGCTTTTGCCCCCGGCTTCGCTCGTATATTCGCCCCCCCCCCCCCCCCCTCCCCCAACCCTGCCCTACTTCCCCCCCCCTCCTCCCACCCCTTCCACCAATCAATCAAAAATCAAATACGTGCCGTTTCGCATTCATAATATTAGTATAGCTGTTGGCTTAGGTCAAAATGTAGATTAGTACCTATTTTATATTTATACACTAAATATTCATATAAGAATATTCTTATTTGAATTTTTGCTATCAAAAAAATCTCCATAGTAACCTAAACAAATAACAAAATAACAGCCCACGTCAAGCAATTACTTACCGACAATAAACGTATAATAAATAATTTCATTACGGCACGGCTTATTCATAACGCCAGAGCTTGCCAATATATATAGCCTATTTTTGTCGCAAATAATGTAGCTTTCTATTAGTGAAAGAATTTTTTAAATCCATTCAGAATTTTTTTAGAAAAAGAGTAACAAACATCCATACAAACTTTCGCCTTAATAATATCTATATATATAAGATATTTTACGCATAATAGATGGGAATAATTTAAGTTTCCTATTCATTATTCGACTACCATAATACGGGCATGTGCCTAGCGTGGTAGTCGAATCACCTGTAAAACTGTATACAAATTTTATAATGAATAAAGGAAAAAAAAAAAAAAAAAAAAAAAAATTACGTACTTCTTTTTTTTTATTAACCAATACTTATAATATACAATTAAACAAAATATATATAATATACAATATTGGTGGTAACAATACCTCCCTAATTGAGAAATTCTCGTGTTTAGAGAGGGGGCACTATCAGATTGACAGTACTATACATACTTGACAGTTGTTACAATTTGGATGTATGTAGAACTACTTTTTTAAATATATACAATGAATAATAAGTTGAATAATGATTTTGAATTTTTTTTTTTTGTGCAAAATGGAAAATTTTTTTACAATGAAAATATAAGTTGGCATTTTTTTTTTGTACATAAACATAATGTGAATTTTCATACATGGAGAAAATATAAGTTGACATTTTTTTTTGTTTAGAATGGAAATATAAGTTGGCACATCGTAACACATACCTAAATCTAATAAATAGTAAAATGTCTTTTAAGTTTTCGTTTAAAAATTTCATAATTCCTTTCCGATTGTATTTCTTTGGGGAGTTCGTTAAAGCATTTTATGGCTGAGTATGTGTAATGATGTTGGGCTGTTGTTGTATTAAGTTAAGGGATTATTATTTGTCCTAAGGTTCTCGGCCTGGTGCTAAATGACTGTGTTGTTAGTTTATCTTTGTGGATTTGAAGTAATGCATTTTTTGATAAATTTTATTTAGTGGTCTATTATATATTGTTTCTATCATACATTTTCTTAATTCAGCGGTGACAAATGAAATTAGTAAATTTTATATACGGGAATTTGTCGCGCAATTAGGGTTTTTGAGAAAAACACACAATAAGGTTTGTTTAGATTAGTGCATATTAAGATGTATACTCTTTCGACAGCGATGTACTTGAAAAGCATCACCTAAAACCGCACCTCGGACTGCATTGTCGGTTAATTAGGTACAACTAATTATTATAATTAACCTTTAAAGCCTATTTGTTCGGTTTTCGGAGCAACTGTCACATAGCTAGGGACTCGAAAAAAGTATCGATACTTTGTGGTATCGAGTACTTTTCCTTTCGATACCGATACTTTTGTACTCGATACTTTGTATTCGATACTTTTACTCAATGAGTACTTTTTGGCAAGTATCAATACCTATAAAAGTTTGGCTAAGCGGCTCATGTTTATGGCAACGCTATCTAGTTCAATCATAGCAAACCTTCTAAAAAATTCCATTGCATTGGTATAAAATTGCAAGCACAAGCAATCTATTGTGCCATGGAACGAATAGATGACTTATAATTCAAGAAAAGTAAGTTTATTTCGTTATCTAAACATTTAGTTACTGAAAAACACCATTAGGTGAAAATAATCTGAAAAGTGCCACACTGACTGTCCTTCCAAAACACAAAGTAGAGAAAAAAATGTATTGCAAAATTTTTGTTTTACTTTTTACTTCGTGTTATAACAGGATAGCTGTGTTTCATTATTTATTTAATTACGCACGTTTGGTTTTCCAGTTCATTATATTCATAAAAAACAAGATAGCAATTTGTAAATTTACGTGTCCTTTTTTATTATCGATTATACGTACTCAAATTTGATGGTTTATTTTTTTATTTCACTGATGTTGAAGTCCTTTTTCTTTTTAAACTAAAATATATACTTGAAGTCGGGGACGCCCGAGGAAGACGTGGCATGACCAAGTGAATCAGATACTTGAGTCGGGCCATATGAAGAGTTGGAATAATAGAAAAGCATGTATGAGACGATGTATGAATGTGAACGAGGCAAAGAGTGTGTGCCAAGATCGAGTTGTTTGGCGGTCCGTCCTCTCTGCCTACCCCTGCGGAGAAACGGCGTGATGTTTAGTTAGTAAGTTAGTTAGATACTTGAATTTGAAAATTCTGATCCTGAGGAGGGGGGTTTGAAACGTAGTTTTTAGCCCGTTCGGAGCTGTAAATCAGGCCCTATGAAATGTACTCGATACTTTGAAGTATCGATACTTTGGTTTCAATACTTTTACGAGTACGATACTTTTTTCCGATACTACTCATGAGTGCAGTATCGATACTTTCCATTCGATATCGTGTCCCTTCTCATAGCAATCGCTGTGTCTCCCTTACTATCATAGTGAGAAAAATGATATAAGCGGTGTTAGAAAGAGAAAACACCACACTTTATATTCAAAAATAAAAAAAAATAACCACAAATAAGTAAAATGTAGACCTTTATGAAACCAAGATTTTGAATCGCTATTTGAAATAATTTTTTTAAACATTATGAATTTTTAAATAATTATTTTAACATGGAACGACAAAAAAGTGAGATGACAATAATGTTTGTAATACATTTGTCTAATAAAATTTGTAAAGGTTTTTTTTTTCGTTATTAGTACCTATAACTTTTTTATGTTTCCAAGCAAAATTTTGTATATTTCAAAAAGGTTTTGTTTATTTCGATTTATATACGTCTTATTTCAAAGCGTATTTTATCACCTGTCCATAAGAGTTTTTATTTTTCTGATACATTCAGAAATATTCCATTTATATAGATTTTATTGTTAAGTGGAAATATTTTGAGCCTCTGACAAAAATCGTCGAGGTATGTGGGGTTAAATTCCGGCCACAAGAGGATAAGTACGCAATGCGGCATCAATTTGTAATATGGATGGTGGATGTGGGAACTGTTTTTTTATCTTGGCTTTTTTACTAGTCATTTCATTGCACGTCATTTTTTATGTCAGTGAATATCCTTGTTGTATTGTGTTGTCAAATTTATTTACAAACAAAATATACACTCACCGGCAATCAGCACGGGTTTCGCCCACTCTATCACCCTCAACAAACCTTATGAATCTCACTACCTATAAATCTTTTGTAAAATTTGTCTGTATGATTTACACAGACTTTGAGAGGGCACTTGATAAAGTCGACCACGCTATTTTATCAAAAAAATTGAGTGACATCGGGCTATCTCAGAATTTTCTCGCTTTTATAGCAGATACTTCCACAATCCTCAGTGTCAGTATGTAAGTTACGGACACCATCGTTCTCACGAACGCAAAACCAACTCCGGAATTCCCCAGGGATCGAACCAAGGACCCCTACTCTTTGATGTATTCAAGAATGATATAGACAAAACCATTAACTGCTTAAAATCTCTCCTCTTCGCTGATGATATCGAAATTTTCAGAGCTATTATAAGTCACTTCGATTCCATTCTTCTTACTAAAAGCCAGTTAATTTTTTTATTTAGTCTGTTATATAGGCTCTTTCGTCCTTATACCAAGGTGCTCGTTACGATTATGTGATATACTGTATAAAATAAAAATAAATACACTTGCAAAAAAGTCTTTCTTCGTCCACATTATAACAATTTATTAATAAATTAATAAACACATTTATTTAGATAGGTACAGCGAAAACCCTCCAGCACGTTTTCATCAATAAGTTTTATTTCGAAGACAACATCATTCGTGATTCATCGAAACAGCTCTTAAAATATTACATCAGTTCTTGGTTCTCTAAACAGGTTCTAAATGTTCCTAAATATTCTAATAATAAGTTCGTAGTGTTATGTACATAAAATGGCACAAATGATAAATTGAAATTAGTTAAAAGTTGGGGAAGAACGTAACTATGTAGGACGAGTATTTGAAAACCATGGAAGGTATGATTTTATTTTAGTTTTTTTTGAAAACATAAGTTTTAAAATGATAAATAATGATATAGAGTTTTCACTGTTCTTACAAATTATTGACATTAAAATTTTAACTGCTTGTGGGTGCATTAAATAATATAGTGGAATTAATATAACTGATAAATTTATTAATTTTATAGTCATTAAGTTGTAATACTCCATCTTTATGTCAAAGTTGTTGATATGTTTGTCGTTAAGTCACAGTTTTGAGTCAGCAGTTATAAGTCTTAGTCATAAGTCACTAGCTGTAAGTCCTAGATGCAATCATAAGTCACTAGCTATAACGTAATTGTAAGCCAGTTGTGTTAATTCTATTATGTATTTATTTGAATTATGGTGATTTTTTACGAAGACGGCACTATATAAATCAGCCAAATATTATTATTATGTTTAAACATTTGGTACATCATTTTTATAGGTGTGGTTAAAAGAGTAGTAGAAATAGTTCACACTCTGAGAAGATTAACTCATAAGATTCTACGCTGGAATCAATCAGGTCCTCTATAAATAACAGCAATAACCATAGTAACCTTTTCAGTTTCTTTATTAAAAAAATCAATGATAATCCTGCTCATCTATCGCATCATTTATGACTAATTTCGATTTCAAGAACATTTCCCCGACTTCTTCAGCGTTGACTCCTTGAGAATGCGTAAATTTCTTTCCGCCGAAGTGACTCACGATCTCCTCAATGGATTTGCCTTTTGTCTCCGGTTGAAACATGACGGAGATGAATATGGCGATGCAACCGACGAAACCGAATCCCCAGAAGACCACATGACTGCCGAACATGATGACTAATGGTGGAAAGAACTGACTGACCAAGAAGGTACAGATCCAAAGCCAGGTTAAGCTAATGCTGGTGGCCAAACCGCGAACCTAGAAAGAGGAAAATTATGGTTACAACATGAAAAATCAAGTATCTTCTCAACAGATAAGTATAGTGTACAAACATATGGAAAAAAGTGGTAATTCTATTTTATAATGAGGTAAGTACATGTCTCAAAAGTATGTTGCCACAGTCAGTAGTTTAGGATAAAAAAAGATAGGCGACGTGATCGTCAGAATTTTAAATGTAATTCTAATTATTATTTTGGTTATAGACTGTAGAATAAATACATAAAACCAAAAATTCTTATTAAGTCATCTGCTGTTGACATCGACTACCGTCTATAAAGCATTAATTTCCATTTTCCAGTACGAAACACACACTCAATCGTAAGGAGGCCTATGCCCAAAGCTGGAATGTGTGGTGTAAGTTGTTAATCATGGTACCATATTTAAATTTAGTGAAGGAGTAACACGAAAAATAACACAGCAGACGAAAAAGAAAGGCCGATTGAAAAATCGCTTCAGAAATCGACTAAATTTTCTGGGTTGAATTTTTAGGATGAAGATGTATGAAAGGTTATTAGAAATTACAGATTGAATTGAATACCTGAACCAAGAACACTTCCGATGGCAATATAAAGGGAACTGGTCCGATGCCCATTGAAAAAGTGCTGACACATACAGACAGGGAAGTCACTGGAATCCAACCATAGGGTGATACGTCAAAGCCAGTGTCACGGACGTAGAAGTAGGTTCCGAGGGTGGACATTGATAAGATCACGGTACAACAGGAACCTATGAGAAGAATCTGAAATAGAGAAAAAATATGTAAATAAACTGTTACGAAAAAAGTGAATAAAAAAGTCGAGCCATTGCTGTTGCCAAACTTTCAACTTAGAACGACAGAGAAAATTGTAAGAGAAGCATTTTTTTTGGTTAGTTCTTTGCGTGATCTTCATCCAACCATGTTTGAGCAAGCTGTTGATAACAGGCATATTTATCGTTTATTAACTCCTGATTTGTCATCAATCGTTGTCGCCATTTATTTTTCGTTTTTTTTGCGCTTCTTGGTGGACACTGTAACGCTGTCCGAAACAGTGACAAAAGAAAATAGAATTGCAAATACGGAACAATAACCCAAAAAATAATCTATTTATCTTAAAACACTTTTCTGGAAGGTATCTTTTTGATTATGGAAACTTAGTAAAGTTGGAAGTGGCTAGATCTGATGAATTGGGACTTTCGGGTTTTGGAAATCAAGATGTTTGCTTTAGTGACTGAATCATCTAAACGTATGAACGGTTTATTGAGAAAAGCATCTGTGTACAAATGTACAAAACTTTTCAAGGGAAACTTTTATAAGTAGAAATTGATAGCATTTGCAAATGTTTACCTTTCTGCCCAGCCTTTCAATGAGAGTAACAGCGACTACGGATCCTGCAAACTGAAGCAAACCGACGACAATACTGGCCATGGAAGAAGACATGGTGCTCCCAGCTTCTTCGAAGATGTTGTTTGCATAGGTTATCACCGCAAAAATTCCAATGAAGCTCTGAGCTGTCAGTAGAGACACCGTCAATGCGAGAGCTTTCCTTGAAGGCGGGGAATTTACTAAAAATAATGCAATAATTATTGAAAACATCTATTATTAGTAATCAGTGACTTACGAAATAAACGTGAAAAGAAAATTAAGAAATATTGAGTCATTTAGAATCTTTCAAAGAGCACCTCTGCGCCTAAACAAATGCACAAAGATCTTTAGATAAAAGCACGACAAGATCAAGTCAAAATGTCACAATGCTTGCTTTTAGAGAATTGATTTATGGAGTTCAACAAACTAATTCCAAAAAGATAGATAAAAACTTACAGAGGAATTTCCATGGCGACACGTCTTCACCACCTAAAAAATAAATAGATAAAAACGTAATTTTAGAAATATATGATTAGAGCATATTATATATTTGTACTACAAATATTGTATTTGTAGTACAAATACAATGCGTCTTAAAAATATTGTATTGCATTTGTAAGACGTTACAAAAATGAGCTATATACTCTCTTTAAGGAGGTAAACGTCACAAAAATTATAAAACAGGGAAGACTTCTGTGGCTGGGTCATGTAGAGAGAATGACCAAGCATCAAGCACCAAAATCCCTGCTGAACTCAAGACCGATTGGGCGAAGGAGCCTGGGAAGGCCAAGATTAAGATGGAGCGACAACTTCCTCAAAGATGGCGCTTCTAAACTGGAGAGAGCTAGTACAAAACCGAGATGAGTGAAGGAAGACACTTAATGAGGTCAAGACTCCCCAGGGGTTGTAGAGCCAAGAGTGAGGATGATTGTATTTTTACTAGTTCATTCGTTTTGTATATACACTTTGAAGGAAGCCTGCATCCAATCAATAAGATAACTCATTCACAACTTTCATCTGCTTGCACGGTGGTGTAGTATTCTTACATACTCGTACATTCTTGTAGAACAAAATTTTTGCGCATGAAAATTACCTGTCTTAGTATTATTTCTCTTTTCAGATGATTCTGCTTCGTAAATTAGCTGATTCAGTTCTATCTTGACCAGGGAACTGTCCACTGGAACTCTCCTTAACCACGCCAGGGCTTCTCCAGCTTCCTACAATTACAACCAAATCATTTATTAAAATTTTAAAAATTGTAACCAACCAACCCCATATTAAATGTTGTAAACCAACATGAAATAAGAAAAATAAAATTGGTGTAGAAAAATATAAAATGGCCCAGGGACTAGACCTTGAGGAACCCCGCACCTTTTTTATGTGGATACCGCACCAGTCCCAACTACTCCGAACCATTTACGGCCTTTGGAACCTGGGACTATGGCATCGCTAGTTAGGTTGAATGTTGAGGGTGAGGAAGGGAATGAAATGGAGAAAAAAAGGTGGGGAAAAACCCGGCTATTCAAATTTGGTCACCAAAGATATCTAAGCTAATTTAAAGCAATTTTTTTTAATTCTGAGTGGTAGTTTTTTACCAGGTGCCGCAATTACACTTATTTTTTTTTAAATAGTTCGTTGTGAATTAACGCAAATTATATCAATCAAATTTATTTGCTCACAGAGTTTTTGAGTTCATGGTCAAGGTCCTTAATCTTCGACCACGGAGCTTGTGAGATCCATTACAGGGTTAATTAATCTTTAAAATATTAGAATTGAATCTCAATAGTCATTGTGCTAGTTTTGAAGTCACTTACTCCTTTTAGATCATTCAACTAATTATTGGGATTCCTACCTTTAATTGATTAGTTTTGACCAGATAAGATGGTGATTCTGGCATTCTAGACATCAGGATGAAGAACAGGAATGGTATCGTCAGCATGATGGTCAGAACGATGAAGTAGCTGAAATAGGCTCCCAGGGCATAAATAGCGACGACACCAATGTTGAAGGCGAAGGTCAACATTGTTCCAAGCATTCCCCTAGCTTCCACACTGGCCACTTCTGAAGAGTACAACGGAGCTATCAGGAGAGTTCCAGCACCTCCAAAGCCAATGATAAGCCTGGCGCAAATGAGTGCCGTTGGGTTTAGCCACACCAGCTTTAGGGTCCAACCGATCTGTTGGCAGAAAATAATGCAGTTATTATTAGGAAGTCAAGTGTCGTTCATCAACATCCTCCTTCAACATGATATCTCTATTTTCATCCATCCATACGACATGGTGCTACCAAAGTCATCGTATTCATTGATGCATAAGAGATTGCATCACGGAGGAATTCAAGAAGAAGCTCCATAAAAACGCTGTACCCTTGGACGATGATGGATTTTTCTTACCCTGCGTGTAGCGTAAAGTCCCAAAAAACCATCTCGATGGAAGGAGAGACGTTCCTCCAAATAGCCCTCACTCCAGAAGATAGGTGGAAACTTGAGTGGCATTCAGCAATTCGGACCCTTAGGCGTTGGCGATGTATGAATGTGGTTCAGATCACCGAATAAGGGGACATTGAAAACCAGCTCCATTCATTCCACAGGACAACCCCTGACGCCATAGGCTGGCTTTCGGGTCTAGACGATCCACCAACCATACGAAATACGAAGAAACGTATTAATTATAAAACTGCTTACCATGAATGGTAGGGCACTACACAAGGATGCCTTCTTCCTGCCAATTCTATCAGCCAGCCATCCAAATACTGGAGTTCCGAATATGGCACCGATGCAAAAGGTGGAAGCCACCAATGAAACCTGTAGTATTGTAAGAGGGGCTCCCATGGGAGAGTTGTCGACATCGGTGAGAATTGGTAGAGAAGGAGAAACCCAACCTATGGCGCAACCTTGGTTGAAGGTCAGAATATTTGCTGGAAGTAAAATAAGTTGGAATTAATAGCAGTTAAAAGACAGCGGTAATAAGCGATCATAGGTACCAATGATATTAAAAAAGTGTTAAATACAGGTGTTTTCTCAGTTTCCTCCAGGGCTTTCAAGAATTTCAAGAAATTAATATAAACAAAAAAGGTGTTAAAAGAATTTCAAGAAATTAACCAATCCGATACTTAAGTAAACACGAAAATATAGCGATGGCAGTCAAGTACAATAAGCGTGTTTTAACGTCAACGCGTGTGTTCCCACAGAAATCGTTATAACTTCGTTATTGTTCTAGTGACATCCCTAAAACAAAAAGTAGAAGGTCGATAATAAATCGGTTGTATGTCCCTATTTAAGCTGTCATTAGCAATACATAATAAAAACTTATTCTGTCAGATACACGGTAGGTACAGATTTTACACGCCAAATCGCATACGCGCCGATAAACATTGTTATTTTTTAATTAAATATTCTCGTATGAAATGATAAAAAAGTGAGGTAAAAAATCGTTTATTATACATTTATACGATAGAATTAATATTGTTTTTTTACATAATCCGTGATTTTAGTACGGTTTTCACATAAAAACATCACGAAAGAGATTTTAACATTTTTTTATGTTTGAATTCTAAATTTTTATATTTACAAATGTTAATATTTAAATGTAATATGACAATTTGAAAGCTTATTTCTTAACCTTTCAAAAACAGTTTTTAGTATTCGGCTACGTTCAGAAATGTTTCATTTATAGAGCTTTAATTGTGAAGCGGAAATAACACAAAGTTTTTTTTTTATAATTTCTGACATTAACTCGAATATTCGCGACAGGTCAAAGCGGTATCAACCAGTACAGGCCACTGGGTGCTTACATTAATTTCTTGAAATTCTTATAAGCCCTGGAGGAAACTTAAGATCACCTGTTTAATTATAGCCTATTTTTTTTAATATCATTAGTACTTTGATATAAAAATCATAACATGGCATTTTCAATAATATTTGATTGGTTTAGAAAAAACCCACCGAATAAGTTTTTATACCTACGGAAACGCGGGGCAAAAAATGGGATAGTTTTTGTTCCTTGGAAATATCCGTATTTTTTACCTCGTTACATCACCGCTTAAAAAAACTTGTTTTCTCAATTATATATATTATAATATTCGTGATTTAACGATTTTATCTTGTATGCGTTTTTTATATTTGTTAATTAGCAATTATTGATTAAATTTGTTACTCAATTTACGTTAATGCGATTCTCTCGCGAAGCTTGTGTAGAGAAAACTGAAGAGTACATACATATAGAAAATATATGTACGTGAACCTAATGAAATAATAGAAAAGCACAATTTTAAATGCTTTTTTTTTTTTTTCGTAATTTGTTTTTGGGATGTTATGCCGTGTTGCGCTAACTCTTTCTTTAGCCAACGTTTCGGACAGCGTTGCAGTGTTAATCATCAGGGCAGATCCGGCAGGTCCGACAGCCGGATCAGGAAGATCGGAACTGCCGAATCTGCCCTGATGATGGACACTGTAACGCTGTCCGAAACGTTGGCTTAAGAAGGAGGTAGCGCAACATGGCATAACACCCCAAAAAACAAATAACGAAAATACTTTTAGCCATGAAAATCTAAAAACGTACAAATTTAAAATGCCTTCTTGACATACCTACTAGGTACTTGTAGTAACGTAAAGAATAAAAAAACAGAGTATGCAAGTTTTTAAATTAGGAAGCGTATGTTTAACTAATTTTTAAAATGCCTTCGTCATAGTTTTTTTATGAAGTAAAATAATATTTTATTAATAACTAGCGAGTTACCGGCATGCGTTGCAATGTCACTTAAGAAATTTTGTCTTTTCCCATTCGTCCCCGTTCCCTTTCCTCCTCCCCTTCCTTTCCTACCTCCCCTTCCCCTCCCGTGTCCCCTTCCCTGTCGCTGAACTATATGAAATACACTCGTTTTTCAAACAACTCGCGTGCCACCTATTGCAAATTTTATAAAAATTTCGTAAGGCCAGATCTACCCAGTATATATAGAAACCTTCGCGAGCGTGCGCACAACAACTCACCAAATTTTCATCACAATCGAATTAATAGTACAGGAAATAATTCCATTACGCCAGAGCTCACTATTATACACAGAAATCTTCACGGGCATGCGCACATCAAATCCCCAAAGTTTCATCGTTTCATCAGATGAATAGTTTATGAACGCATAACGGACAAACGAAGTAACATTCATTTTTATTAAACTATTATTTATCTCGGTATTTTTCGCCTTCGTCTTTTGGCAGTGGAAACAAAAATTGATTTAATTTATAAAAAAACAACTGTTTGTGGCCTTTACACTGACGCTAGGACGAAATTTATTGGTTTTTGCGTTTCGCCAATTTCATAATGGCAACTCACGGTCAATAAACGCAAAAAAACTGACTCTTGAAGGAAATCACGTTATATGAGGAAGGAAACACGATAGCCAGCAGTGTCCAATAAACAGATTTGTATTAATGAAAACTAACAATTATACATTTGGTCCGATTAACTTACCATCATTAGCCTTTGTACAACTTTTATTTTGTTTACTTTAGCCCCACACATTTTATGTTTGTTTGCATTAGCTCAACACATTTTATGTTTGTTTACATTAGCTCCACACATTTTTTGTTTGTTTAAATCAACTCCACACATTTTATGTTTGTTTATTTTAGCTCCACACATTTTATATTTGTTTAAATTAGCTCTACATATTTTATGTTTGTTTGCATTAGCTCCACACATTTTATGTTTGTTTACATTAGCTCCACACATTTTATGTTTGTTTATATCAACTTCCACACATTTTATGTTTGTTTACTTTAGCTCCACACATTTTATATTTGTTTAAATTAGCGCTACACATTTTATGTTTGTTTACATTAGCTCCACAAATTTTATGTTTGGGGATGCCATGTGGACGGTCTTAAAGAGGGAATGAAGGACAGGAGATTCTGGGAAGGAAAAACATGTACAGGAGTGGGTAGAAATCTGAGGGTCAGTGTGTCCAAGAGTGACAGACGTGTGAATGAACCCTACCACTGCGGTATTACGCGATGACGCTGACTCAACCAACCTATAGGAGGCGGGTGTGGGTACCGCCACCCTGTGAACCATTTATTGGATAATCAACACCCTTCACATAGGCCACCAGAAGTGGTTCGCTACGTTTGGTGATTAAGCAGGGGTGCCCGGATTCACGGGGTGAGATTTGTCCAGGGCTTGGCGGTGGATGCTTCTGCCCACCAGCTGAATGGCAGGCCAGATCGGGAGAGAATGGTTGGGAGAGTTTTTTTTACTTCTACAGCCGTACTCTCTCGGAACATCGTCTTGAATCGCAGCGGGAGGGATGGATTCATACGTCCATCACTCCTGGACACACTAACCCTCAGATTCCTACCCACCCCTCATACCCTTTTCCTTTCCAAAACTTCCTCTCCATCCTTCCCTAAAAAGGCCTTAAACACAGCATCCCCAAAGATAACAAAGGCTCTGAGGGGAATTAGTTTCCTTAGGGCGTAAAAAAACTCACTCAATCCGGCCCGCCATGCAGTTGATGGACAGATGTATCCACTGCCAAGACCATGACAAACCTCACTCCGTAAGATCGAGTAACCCTCCAAGGATATCCTATATACCCCTCCAAAAATTCGTTTAAAACCCCAAGGTTTTTTCAGAATTTCCACATTTTATAATATGGTGATACAAGACACACATTCCCGGGTTACGAATAACCCAACAATATTTGAAAATCTCCTACTACCACCACAGAAAGCCGAAAATGTTGCTTGTGTTGTGATGGAGGACTTAGCCAGCGGAGGAATCGAACACGCGACGCTCGGGTGGGACCCAAGCGCTATGCCCACTCAACCACTGACCGGTCACCATTCATGTCTTAGGGATCTCATTTACACAGCAATCATTCTACTTTACGTAACAAACGAAATAATATTATAAAATATACTTACTTACTATAACTGCAAAGAATTGATTTCTAATACTGCCTCCCTTAGAGACGTCAGATTCTGCCATTTTTATAAAAGTATTTCACCAGTATATTAATGAAATCAAAAAACTAACTTCTGCACTATAATTTTTTTAAATTTGATACACACAGATCTGTACGTAAAACGAAACTGAGAGCTTAGTCAAATAATTAGAGATTATTATATTAATGTTTGATCAACCCAAAAACGTTTTATCCAAATAATTGTTTGACTTTAGATTCACATGTAGAAATAAGCTACTTGTTTTGTTATAAGTAATGCTACATTTTTGTATAAAAAAACATTTTTTTAAATATTTAGTTATGGTGGGTTTACCACAACGCTCAATTAAACTGACTGAATGTGATGGGAAGTTTTTTCGGTTGAAACTCGTACTGTGCAATGGTCACGTGGAATTTGGTAAGAATAGACCTTCATAATCCCAGAGATAATAAATATTTTGGTGTTTATTTAAAGAGGGTGTTCAACTATTTTTTTAAATAATTAAATAGAGGGCCTTAAATTTATTTTCATTTTTTTATTGTAATACAATGAATGTGATTTATATTTATCTTAATATATAAAACAAAGTCGGGTTAGTTACACTATTTATAACTCGAGATCGGCTGGACCGATTTTTATGATCTTTGATTTGTTGGATTTTTCACCGCCCCGAATAGCATAATAGCTATTAAAACATTCAACAAAATTGACGAAAAAAAATAAATGAAGAAAATTCTTTTCCTCATACATTTTGCATGGAACGTATGCTCATGTTTTGAAAGAGCTGCAGGAATATTGTGATATGTATAATATTGAGTAGTGAGTGAATTCCAAAAATTCAAAAACGTCAAATGTCAATGCGCTGATTGTTTTGCTTTTGTTCTTAAAGATATAATGCTGCCCCTCTTTCTTACACACTAAATGTCAACAGTCGAAAATGGGACAAACGGTAAATGTATGTCTGCAGCCATCCAAAGGAAAAATACAATAATTATAATAAATCTCCCTAACACGTATAAAGAAAATGAAACGCAATTCCCGTAAGTAAGTGGAAAAATAAGAAAATCACAAAAATTATAAATCTATACACAACGCCATCTCTGATACTGACAAAAATAAAACACGGACAGCTGCGCATCGATAATTGTTTCATTGTATAATTTTTAACTTTATAAAAAAACTGAATTTAATTCAGCTAATAAGTTAACACAACAGTTATTGAATTGTCAGCTAGTGTTTCTATAAACAAACTCGCACTGCACATAAACACTGATGCTGATCGAGTCAAAGTTTGTTCGGCTGCTCCATCTCATATTATAATTATTACTAGCTGACCCGGCCACGAGTTGCTGTGGCTACAGAAACACAACGCCATCAATTGGATGGTTTTAAACCACGATAAATTAACTCACATAATCTGTTAATTTGCATACAAATCAAATCCACACTGCCCGCTTGCCAGCCCGCTCATCCACCAAATACAGACATTCTCCTCTATATATTATATATTTCAACCAATTTACAAAAAACCTTGACAAATTATACTATTGGTGAAAACTGCATAAAAATCCATTCAGTAATTTTTGAGTTCATCGCGAATAGACAGACAGACAGAAATTTAAATATGATGACAACAAAACAACATATAATATAAATATAATACATTAACGATGATAAATAAGCTTAAAAATAATATGCTCCCAAATTATCTGCAGAGTAATTATGTTTCAAGAAAATGTTCACAATTATCCTACGAGTTGACACGGAGACTTTAGGCTTCCCAAAACTAAACTTTCGTGCACACAAAATAGCGCGTTTTATAAAGGGCAAAAACTTTATAACAGTCTGCCAAATGCCGTAAAGGAAACATCAAATCTTAGCACTTTTCGTAGGATATGTGCATTATATATAAAGAATGATTTTTGATTTGTAACAATATTTTAGTCACATAGTTATCTGTTTTCCTTAAAATTTATTTTTGTCTCTAAATCTAATTTTTTTATTATATCTTATTTCCTCTTAAAATGTATTTGTAAAAATGTAACAGTATCTCTGAATTGTATTTGTATATATTTTCTCACTAGATGTATGAATTTTTTTTGCATACATACATTTTTTTATTTATTTAATATTTGTATATTTTTACAATAATTATACATATTTTTTTTTACATATCAAACAGATTTATAATATTTATGTAATAAAAGCCTTTCCTCACCATAAAGAGACAAGGCTCTTGTGTTTGGTGAGTGAATTCATACACAATTATGTTATCAATGTTATCATTTGAGTAGGTGAATAATAATATTGCAACTATTAAAATGAAGCCATACTAAATAATGCAAAATCATACAAAATCGTATGTTTTTGTTTTGAAAATTTGACCACTTAGAAGTATTATAGATGCTTCAATTATATACTGCGTGTACAACATACCTTGGCCCTTAAAAATATCGGTCATTTTTTTAATAAGTCTTTTAATAAGCTTAGAAAAAAATAAAGTATAAGGCCAAAAAAAAAACATTTTTAAGTGCAAACTCTCCTACTTATAAACACTTTTTCGAATATAATTTTATTGCATAATGTGGCAAATTCAGTTTCTTATATAATTATCGCAAAAAAAATTGAAATTTACGCCCGAACCTCACAAAATAAAATATAATATGCATTTTCGCGTTGGTATATTTGACATCACGGCGACAATACGGCAGTCGATGAATTTGTTATATCAAAGTGAACCTTATACCGTCCACCGAAGAACGACTGGCAGCCGCCCCAATCTTCCGTCATTACTCCTCCGGACGGAGCGGAGAAACAGCGTGTTAGGGTCCGCGCTGCTTGTTTTCGTGAATAAAATTCCGTTTTATTACAATGCATAAAAAAGGAATTAATGTTTTTTACAGGCCTTTACGAAATCAACATGTAAAAAAAAAAACTCAAATATCTTTTCCAACCTTTCCAAAAGCTTTTTCTCAAGTATTTTTAAACTCCTCCCATAAAAGGGCGTGAATTCCAATTTCGATTTTTTCCTGTACTAGTGGATCGCCTTAACAATAGATATAGTAAGAGAAACTTGAGATGTGTCGATTAACAGATTTAAATGAAGTGAAATAGTAATGTAACTCTTACAGTTGTTTCAGGTAATTTTTTAATTTAGTTTGGAATTTACTTTTATTTTCAATATTTTTTACTTTTAATGGGAGTTTGTTGAAATAATTTATACCATGATACAGATAGGAATTTTGGATGTGCTTGGTATTAAATTTTAAGATTTTAATATTGTTTTGATATCTTGCTGAGATATTGAAATGTAATTGTTTTAGCTGTATTTCTTTGAAAGTTTGTAGTATTCAATATTTTTATATAAATTGAAATAAATAAATATTATACATATAAATAAATATTCAAAAACAAAATCAAAGACGCGGCTTAGGACTTTAATCTTACTAATATTATAAATGCGAAAGTTTGTATGGATGGTTGGTTGGATGGTCCTTACTCTTTCACGCAATAAATATCGAATGGAATTTAAAAATTCGTGCACTAATCGACAGTTAAATTATTTGCGAGTAACAACGGCTTTATATATTGGTAAGCTCTGGCGTTATGAATGAGCTGTGGCGTTATGAAAGTATGTATCATACGTTTTCTGTCCCTAACAAAATCGAGTTATTGCAAACGTCAAACAAATTGTTACCTTGTAAACAATGTTTTTTTTTTTAATTTTAGGCTTAAAAAGAGTGCTTTTTGTGATTGAAAAGAGTACTTTTTTGGCGTCGTAGTTAATATCTACATATCTCTAAAAATGTTTATTCTCCGAACAAAAAGCATAACGTTGCTTTAAAGCATAGCGTTTGAACTGGACTGTCATTTTCTTTTTTTTTGGTTAGTCTGGAATCAAATATGAATAAAATACTAATAAAGGGATTAGGTACTTAAAATAAATTTCTATTTCTATAATTTTAATATTTTCTAAAATAGATATTTTATTTGCGACATGTCACTTTCAAATTTTGAAATTTTCTATTGAACAATAATTATTTTCTATTAGACAAATAAATAATAACAATTATGCCAATAATTATACCAGTAATTTCCTACTAATACTATGCAAGCGAAGCCGTGGGTAAAAGCTAGTTTATAATATGTAGAGATTTTCTGTAAATGCGAACCTCAGAAAAAGCAGCAGTCAGAGCACCTGTAGATTAAACTCTATGATGCAAGGCCAATGACTCTAATGCGAGTATTTTCATCATAGATAAGATAGATAAAAAGGTCTGTTTGTAAATAACTGCACCAGGTAAAATACTGTTATTTACTTTAAGTCGATAGAGTAGATGCATCTCGTTTATTGTCTACTAAATATAACTGGATTGTAATCAGTGGCGGACTAACGGGGGGGAGGCCCGCCCGGGCCTCTGGTCCTGGGGGGCCTCCAAACTCCTCGATGTTCCCTTGATCTAATCTACACTTTAAAAAAAGTCATTTCTTTATTTCATTTTCTGAAAGATGCATTTGTTAAATGCTCTCACCAAATGTTTTAAAGAAATTCAAAAAAATGACAGATATACAGCATTTTATGTGAAACCGTTTGAAACAGTTTGTATGTTGAATTATCTTTCAGCAAAACTTTGAATGCGTTTTTTTCGAAACTACGTTTTTCAACATGGTTGACAACATATTATTATTATAAAACTATACATCCGAATTGACTGTATCAAGTCTTAAACTGTTCAGTCAATTTTACGATTTTCCTTAAAACATTTGGGGAGAGTAATTTTGGTAGGCGGGTATGGGTACGGCCGCCCCGGAAACCATTTATTGGATTACCAACACCTCTACCATAGGTCTCCCCAAGTGGTTCGCTACTTTTGGTGACTTAGCAGGGGTGCCAGGGTTCATGGGGTGAGGTTTTTCCAGGTCTCAGCGGCGGATGCGTCCACCTGCTGCGTGACGGGCCGGATTGAGAGAGACTAGTTGAGGGAGGCCTTTTGATATTTCCAGCCGGACTATTGACCCATCGCTTTGCACCGCAGTTGGAGGGATGGATTGATACATTCATCACTCCTGGACACACTGACCCCCAGATTCCTACCCATCCCTCATACCTCTTTCCTTCCCAAAACTTCCCATCCTTCCCTTTCTTAAAAATACCCTTCACACAGCATCCCCTAAGGTGGCCCTGAGGGAAACTATTTTTCTCAGGGCCTAATGTAAAAAAAATAATAATAAATGCATCTTTCTGAAAATGTGTCCTGGTGTGTTAAAGCCTTGTTTAGAATTTGATCAAGAGAACATGGAGGCGTTTGGAGACCTCCCAGCTCCCAGGACCAGAGGCCCGTGTGAACCTGTGAACTGAATAAAAAGCTTGTAAAATTACGTCATTTTCGGGGGCCTCATTCAGCTTTACCGCCCCGGGCCTCTGACGGGCTTAGTCCGCCACTGATTGTAATTTCACTTTATGCTGAGTTCTTCAGTAGTCGGACAATACATAAATAAATCCAATACACTTATTTATATACGTAACATGTACATAAAGAGGTTCCTTGACAGTTGATCCGCTGACAGTTGGCCTTCCGCGATACTTATTATGTTATATGCTTCCGGTTTGGAGAAAATACGGTATACCTAATTATACAAAATACTACTAAGTGACCCAGAAGGGATATGCAGAGAGGATGTACCGCCGAAAACCAAAGAATAAAATCTATTTTCATTTAAATCAAGGAAAAATCCACTTGTCTATATACTGTGTATACCAGTGTGTGAGAACAAATCGATACTGTATATAAATTCGTTTGAAATTTATACCAACTTATTATTAAGGGTATTTTGAAATCGATTTTTCGTTTGAAATTAGTAAATAATGCACAAAAATTATTATTTTTTAGTAAATATATCATTTCGGGGGGTCAATTGTCGGCGGATCAATTGTCGGTAAATCACCTGTCTGTGGATAAACTGTCGGTGGATCACCTGTCGGCGGATCAACTGTCGGTGGATCACCTGTCGGCGGATCAATTGTCGGTGGATCACCTGTCGGTGGATCAACTGTCGGTGGATCACCTGTCTGTGGATCAACTGTCGGTGGATCACCTGTCGGCGGATCAACTGTCAGTGGATCACCTGTCAACGGATTAACTGTAGGTGGATCACCTGTCTGTGGATCACCTGTCGGTGAATCACCTGTCGGCGGATCAACTGTCGGTGGATCACCTGTCTGTGGATACACTGTCAGTGGATCACCTGTCTGTGGATCAACTGTCGGTGGATCACCTGTCGGCGAATCAACTGTCGGTGGATCACCTGTCGATGGATCAACTGTCGAATAATTAATTAATCAACTGTCAAGAATATTTAATTAATCGGTTTATTTAGATATACGTTTACACATCACTAACCGTCAAATAATAAAATAACGTATATCTTTTTTTTTACATCAGTTCCACACAAGAGGCCCTCATGTGGTATGGAGTATGAAAATGAAGGAGAGGAAGTTCTGATGATCCAATCTGGGAAGGAGAAAAATAACTCTATTTCCTCATCTATACAAGCAGATAATTCTAAACGCATAATTCTATATTTAGGTAACTAACTCTAGTTACCACAACTGTTTTTCTATGTTTCAATTAAGCAACCAGAAATAGCTGGTTGTAGCACTTAAATTTGATGAATTACTTCAGTTGATTTCTTTGCATTTTGTATGTAACTATTGGGCAGGTAAGTCTTTCAATTTTAGTAAATAAACAGTTAAATAATTAGCCTATTTTCTTATTTCCAAAATATATGTTAAACCATATTCAAACAACAATTTAAATATATGTACTTACTTTTCAAAATAAATATACAACAACCTATTTATTAGAATGATAACTATGTTATATGTAATTTAATTTCCCAAAAAGCTGATAATTACAGAGTTTTTTTTATTTAATTTTAATTTTTTTTTTTAAGAATACCGCACAAGAGTCACCAACTGCTCCCGTTTGGAGCCAGTGAGACTATGGCATCCCCAATTGGGGTATGTTGTGAGGCTGAAGGTATTCGGGAGGGGAAAGAGATGGGGAAGAGCTCTGGCATTATGAAATTTGTATCAAAAATTGCAATAGATGGCAAACGAGCTGTTTGAAAACTGAATGTATGAAATACGGGAGGAGGAAGAGGAACTCGCGAGGGGGGGTCACGGGACGGGGGAAGTGGGAGAGGGGAGTGGGGAGAGGAAAGGTGAAGTGGAAACGCGTGAGGGGAAGGAAGGCGGGAGAGGAAGGAACGGGACGAATGGGAAAAGACACGCAGGGAGAAACAATTTCTTTATTAAGTGGCATGGCAACGCATTCCGGGAACTCGCTATTTTTAATAAATACCTACCTACTATAAAAAAATTAAATCTTAAAATTTCGGATGAAGCAACAAATTCGCAAATCTATTAGTTTGTTAAAAAATCGTTGAATGGCCCTGTTATTTCTTTAGAAACATCTTCAATGTCAAGTGTCACTTCAGATTATATCATTTGTGAAGGAGATGTCTACTTTAACAAGCCAGTTATAAAGTATTTAATAGGCTACTTGCATCACATTTGAAAAAAAAATCCGGTGTAGGCAAATATTTTTAGACATTCCATTTTTTTTTTATCGTATTTTTGAATCCCTGGCGATTTTTTGAAACTTTCAATCCGAAAAATTGGACCATTTTTTTTAAACCGGAAAGACAGGACATAATTTTATGGGTGCGAAAAAACAATAATTACATTATTATTATTATTATCCGAAAATCATTTTTAAAAAAACGGACATATCCGACACGAATAGCACAGGAGAATAACAAGGCATACCAAAAATATTACATCTCTTAAATATTTTTTTCCTTCATTCATCTTATTGATCATTAATCATTATAATAATTGATCATCATCTTCGTTGGGATCAGCACTTAGCCACTCTAACTCCCCGAATTCGCAAGCTGTCTTATGTTTTTAGAACTCTTAGAAAAATCCTTACTCCCACAGTACTAAAAACAGTCTACTATGCTCTCTGCCAATCCCTATTAGTATATGGCATCATAATTTGTGGCGGCTGTGCTCATAAATTTATTGATCCCCTACAGAAAGCCCAAAAAACGATATTACGTGCTATCAAAAAGCGACCGACAACATACCCCTCCACTCGACTATTCACCGAATGTAATGTCCTAAACATACGACAACTTCATCTAAAATCTACCCTAACGTACTTCATGTTTAAATATAAGAAAAAAACCCTTTTACATCATAATTACACCACTAGAACAATAACCAACCGACACTACAACGTACCTACACTACATACCACGTCAGCTCAAAGACATTTCATATACCTAGCTCCTAAAATATTTAACCTTCTCCCTGAAAAAATAAAAACCGAATCCCAACCCCACACCTTTAAAAAACTTTTATCACAATGGATCCTTACATTTAGAAACCATTATATATAAAACTTGTTACTTGAATTGTAAGTTTTAATACTATTATTATCAAATTAATTTGTATAATTTAACAACATTTTTTTTTAATTAACATATAATTTTATAACTTTTACTTACATTGAATTTTATTATCGACCTAATTATTTTTACTATTCTTTCGCAATTAAATTGTATAACTTAACAACAATTTAATAAATTATCAAATAATTTTATAACTTTTACTTACATTGAATTTTATTATCGACCTAATTATTATTATATACTATTCTTACTATTCTTTCGCAATGAAATTGTATAATTTAACATCAATTATTTAAACTAACAAATAATTCTACAACTTTTACTCACATTGAATTTTATTATCGACCTAATTAATTAATTAATAATTAATAATTAATTTTAATAATTAATACCTACTTATTAATTAATTTTACTATTATTATTATTAAAAATATTTATTATTACATTTAAAAACCATAATATAAAATATTTGCAACTTGATCTAATTTGTATAACTTAAATTTTTACTTTACAACCATAACATGTATAATTTACTTTCTGAAAACTTCACCCGCCATAACACAGGGACATCCCTAGCATGGCGGTTGAAATAACACAAAAATAATATACAATATTCTTATATTAAATAAATAAAAATAAAAAAATATTAAATAAATAAATAATGTTCAATTTCTATATGTGACTAAATCCAATGTAATAAACTTATATTTGTAAATTCACTAGATTTTATATCCGGGTTAAATCTTTCCTAAATGAAAGACTAAACCCTTCTACACACTTTTCCACAAATGATTATCTATTAAATTCACGCAATGTAAGTGCACTATATAAGTATAATAAATACAAAACAATACAAGTACAATACGTCAATCCACCAGAAACATAATGGGAAAATATTTCACCGACTCCAGATATTTTCATATCAGAGGGTTCGGCTCGGTAGAACTCCTCACTGAAACGATAAATCCTACTGATCCCTCAATATAAATATTTAAAAAAAAATCTATATTATAATTATGTATTAAGGGTTCGGCTCTGATGAAATCCTAACTGGTCCGATAAATCCTACTGACCCCTTAATATAAATATTTAAAAAATCTTTCGTAATCCTACGTGTATTTAAAATGACGGCCTTTTGCATTTTTATATATAAATTCTTTGACAAATCTAATACGCCTAAATTTTGAATGAGAGAGCTAGGTATAATGCCAGTAGCCGAAATAACAAATGGTCAAATTTTTATAGTCTGAGAATGCCAAATTCTTTTAATCTCATTCCTAAATCTGTATATTTTCTTATTTTTTTAGAAACAGTTTTCTGAATATTACAAGAATTTGGAATAGCGATATCAATGATATAAGTTATTTTTTTAATTTTGTCATGTAAAACTATATCGGGTCTATTATGACTAATTGTTCTGTCTGTTAGAATAGTTTTAAAATAAATTTAGAATAGTTTTAAAATAAATAAATAAATTTTGTAAAATTCATTTTCTAAAAATGAATTTGGTTCATATTCATAATATTGTATATTACGAGAGTCAATCAAGTTATGTTTAATTACTAAACTTTGGTGAATTATTTTTAAAACTTGATTGTGCCTAAATGTATACTCGGACGGCGCTAATACAGAACATCCCGATATAATATGTTCTATAGTTTCCGGAAAAGCCAAACATTTTCTACATAAATCATCAGTTTTATGTGTATCTTTGATGATATGCTTCCTTTAATTTTAAGTATTGTGACTCCATCTTGAATGGCAAGCATAAAGCCTTCTGTTTCTGCGCTCAACTCTCCAATACTCAACCATTTGTTTGACGAAAGTTTGTCAACATATGTTTGGTTGAGATAGTTGAAGTGTTTTGCGCGAAGAATTTTATTTGACCAGGAATCTAATAATTCCTGGTTGGTATTTATAAGAATGCTGGCATTCTCGTCGTATAAATTTAATGGCGAAATATTTCTATCTGCCTTGTAAATTATTTTATGCATTTCTTAACTATCAGCTTTCCTATGGAAAAAATTTCTTAGCATTTCTAACTGATTATGTTTTTAAGATGTTATTTTGACTATACCTCTACCTCCTAAATTTCTATGTAAATTAATTCGTTCTATAGCTGAATTTGGATGATGTCAATTAAAATTTGTTAACATGAGACAAAATAGATATTAATTATAATAAAGATTAAATACATAATTATAATATAGATTTTTTTTTAAATATTTATATTGAGGGATCAGTAGGATTTATCGTTTCAGTGAGGAGTTCTACCGAGCCGAACCCTCTGATATGAAAATATCTGGAGTCGATGAATTATTTTCCCATTTGGTCTCTGGTGGATTGACATATTGTTCTTGTATTGTTTTGTATTTATTATACTTATATAATGCACTTACAAAGCGTGGGTCGACTAGATGATCATTTGTGGAAAAGTGTGTGGAAGGGTTTAGTTTTTCCGGACATAAAATCTGAAGCATTATTTTAAAATTTGATTTTGTTGAAATCAGCACATTACCATTAAGCTCCCAAAACGGCCGCTGCGGAAAGCACCTGTACGATGTTCACTTTATAAAATCTGTCAATACGTCAAACCAAACATAAGTTCGCATGTAAAAAACAATAAAGCAAGTGAATTTTTAGTGACAATTTCAAAAATTCTCCGGAAATCAAAGTGTTGCCAAATAGTGTGGAATTTTACAAAATTAATTGAACATTATCGGAGAGGGATCATTTTCACGAAGTGACGTCGCGAGCCTAAAAACGGATTTATTTCTTTTAAAAATAAGACTATGCATTTCTAAAAAAAATTTACATTTTTGTAATCTTAGTAGAAAATTCTATCCACGCACACATTTTTTCCAAGTCATTATGAAATCCAGGCAAGTGACCTATTTTGTCTCATGTGTTTCATCAAAACTTTTTTCAGATATTATAAAACTGCTTGTGGTCTTTGTGCAATCTGTCATTTGTTTATTCAAGATGTCTAACATGATAGTTCAAATGGGTCAAATAGCACTAGGTCGATCTGTAAACCCTATATCATTACGATATTGACCAAATTCGTCGTCTATGGTCAGTTATCAATATTTGCGAGCCTAGTGAACAATTAGTAAGATAATAAAAAATATAAAAAAAACATAAACAGTAGGTAAGCTAGAGGAATAACAGTTGAGTAGATATGGGCACATAAGACGGAGACCAAAAGACCACACTGTGAAGTAGGCAATGTCTATGGAGCTTCATCGACAGTCATTCACTGGAAGACCAAAGAACTCCTGGATGACTCAATGCTCCAAAATACTTCAAAGAAACGGCCTGGATGAAGGCGATACTCAGAACCGAAGAAACTACAACCTGAAAATGAGAAGAGTGGACCCCAACAGCCTACCAAGGCAATGAGTTGGGACAGCGCAGGGAAGAAGAAGTCAACAAAGTCCGCATAGCCAATACGATACGATAGCCAACGTCCGTTGAACGTACAGGGCACGAGAAGAAGAAGATCTCTTTGAAACTAAAATGGTTGAAACAGGACTAAAGCCCGATTAACTAATTAACTCATGTTTAGTGTCAAATAGTAAGTGCAGACTGACAATCTATATTTTGGTTAGTATTGCAATTCAACTTTGTAAATTTATTTATATTTTTACGTAATTTTTTGGCGTTTAACGTTTCGGAATGTGAATTCATAAAAAAAAACACCCTTATTTTTGCCAGCGTACGTGGATTTCTGATTTATTTAATCTCTGCCAATATCGGTTTGCTTATCAACGGTGAAACTATCGATATAAAATAATCGGAAGATAAGCCTATCGATCCGATATTGTGAAGTTGTCGATATAACCCTGCTAGCGCTCCCGGTGTATCTAGGTAGCTACAATTCTCTTCGTCATTTATACTGTTTTTTCAGTTCGTATTATACATACCTATGCTTTATACTGTTTGATGTATTTATTGATTTATTTAGACGGATTGCAATCTTTAGAGCACAGGCTTCAGGCGGGAATGCTGTCCTCGTTCTACCGGTATTACAATGGAAAATGCTCCGAGGAACTAGCGTCGTTGATCCCCTCGGCACCGGTGCATAGTCGTGAAATACGCCAAACACGCGCCAAACATTTGTACACGGTTGACATTATTCACATGAGAACGGGTCGTTTTTACGACTCGTTCTTGAGTTCAACAGCTCGGATGTGGAACGATTTACCGGCCTCTGTGTTTCCTCCCTCCTACAACATGGGTCTCTTCAAGACCCATGTTCACTCCTTCCTTTCCTCAAAAAGACCCTCCACACAGCATCCTCAAAGATGACATAGGCCCTGAGGGAAATTATTTTCCTCAGGGCCTCCTGTGTGGAGTTAATATAAAAAAAGCCATTAAAATGGCTTTTACATTAAAGCGATACATGGTATTATAATTGTAAATGCAAATAATGACATCCAAATCTTAAAAAACTGGTTCGATACAAACCTTCTTACAATTAATTCAAAAAAACAGTTTATATTTCATTGTCAATAAATAAATTCAAAACTTACCCCAACATTAATATAATTATACACAACAAAAATGTAACAAAGATGTCTGTAATAAATCATGTAGGTACCATACTAAACCATACAACTGAAATAAAGTACCTCGGTGTAATTGTAGACCAATATATGAAATGGAACAGACCCATATGTATGACCCTATATTCATTAGATTAAGAAATATTCTCAAATTAAACAACCTTAAAAAAGTCTATTATGCACTAGTCCAATCATTAATTCAGTATGGAATCATTGGATGGGGAGGTGCATATGTAAGATTTTTAAGTTCTGTAAAGGTGGTACAAAACCTAACTATTAAAGTAATTTTGAAAAAACAACCAACATTCCCTTCAGTATCCTTGTTCAAAATTTTCGAAGTACCAAAAATTGAAGACCTCTATAAAAAAGATGCAACATTACAAATATTCAAAGAAAATGCAATATTTTTTTTTAAACTTAACTCATCATTAAGGCATAAATTTAACATCCAAATTCCTCTATTTTCAACACAACAAATGCACAATAATTATATTTACAAGGGCAGAAGTAAAAAAAACTAACAGATTTCATATCTTTGAAAAAGAAGATCAAATTAATCTTTAATAAAAAAATATCACCAATCAAAACGTTCTAACTTCAATTCATGCCACATTAAAAATTAACGTCACAATATCCTAATACTTGGGTTTATATATTTTTTGTACACTCTATGTAAAAAAAATATGTACACTCTATTGTAAAATTATGTTATAATAATGAAACAATTATGAAATAACTCCTACGCCAAGCTCAAGAGCTAGCACTCTTAATTGGCGTAGAAATTCACTAAGATATGTTATTCACTATTTTGTTTTGCCTATTATTATGTTCAATGTAACAATGTTAAAAATTAAACAATAAAAAATAAATAATGGTAATTAAACATAACTTGATTGACTGCTGTAATGTACCATATTATGAATATGAACCAAATTCATTTTAAGAAAATAAATTTTATAAAATTTATTATGATAAAACTATTCTAACAGACAGAACATTTAGTCATAATAGACCAGATATTGTTTTACATGACAAAATTAAGAAAATAACTTATATCATTGATGTCGCTATTCCAAATTCTTGTAATATTCAGAAAACTGTTTCTGAAAAAATAAGAAAATATACAGATTTGGGAAATGAGATTAAAAGAATTAGGCATTCTCAGACTATAAAAATATTACCATTTAAGCGTATTAGATTTGTCAAAAAATGTATTCATAAAAATGCAAAAGTCGGTTATTTTAAATACATGTAGGATTACGAAAGATTTTTTAAATATTTATATTGAGGGATCAGTAGGATTTATCGGACCAGTTAGGATTTCATCAGAGCCGAAACCTCTGATATGAAAATATCTGGAGTCGGTGAAATATTTTCCCATTATGTTTCTGGTGGATTGACGTATTGTTCTTGTATTGTTTTGTATTTATTATCTTATATTGTGCACTTACATTGCGTGAATTTACTAGATATTCATTTGTGGAAAAGTGTGTGGAAGGGTTTAGTCTTTCATTTGGGAAAGATTCAACCCGGACATAAAATCTGGAGCACCGTAATAAATAATAAGTACATATATGTATAGTGATACACAGCTACACAGGAGTATGAGTAGACAAACATAATATCGCTGAGTTATTAGAAGTACAATGAGATGATATTGAAAAGAAATACAAAAGTGTCTTGTAATGGAAAATATTTATTTGTTTTTTTTTGTTTCTTTACAAGGTACCTAAGTCTTATGTTTACAATTCAGTTTTTAACCTCACTAGGTCAAGCCTGTGTTGATGTTAGCAACTCTACAATTTAATAAAGTAACACAAAAATAATATTGTTTTTTAATCAATATTGTTGTATGTTTCTTTTAGATTATGAGTATGATGAGTACCTACTAAGCTGAAGGCGATAGTACATTACAATGTAAACATGTAGGGCGACCATAATGCTGAGATTTGATTTTTAGAAAAATATATTTATTTTAAAAGAATTAAGAAATATATATGTATTTTATTAATATATTATGCTATTAATTTGGCAAGAGAAAGATAAAACACAGTTAAATAAAAGACCTGGCATACCTACAGCAAAGCATGATGTATGTGTGATAAAAGCTAGTTTTTAGTTATAAGATGCATTTATTTAATGTGTGTTATAACCAAAAAAAGAATATGAAGTATGTACTCAAGGTATAAACTGTTATAAAATTTTATAATAGTAGAGAACAATTTATTTGAACAGAATAAAAATATGTAAAAAAGGTGACTCGAGCAAGTAGAATCAAGGAAAATTGTCAACATAAAGTAGTAGTTAGTATTCATTCGTTCGCATTTTTATTTGCAAATCGTTGAATTCCAGGAATTGGCTTATTTTGGATATTAAACAAACAGTGTGTAAACAAACGTAATAAATAAATAAATTATAAATGAGTAGAGATATTTGCGACAACGCCAAATTCGTCTACGAATTTTACTATTTTTACGAAAATACGTCATAATTCGCAATTTTCGTGTTTTCCACGCAATTTTCTGTTATTTTACCGATTATTTTCGGTGTCCAACGCTTTATTATATTTTCATTTAGAGTTGTTAGTATTATTTTCTTCAACCATCAACAATAATGAAATAATTATTTAAAAGTATTAGGTGTTTCAGCACACCAGGTACCTATGTAATGAAATCACTAAAATAAAATCATAATTTACAGATCACGAAGGTAAACGATGACACGAACGAATAAACGAATAAATAAGGAAGCTGCAAAGAATTATATCTATTTGTTTTGGACTTTTTAAAGTTATCATATTTACATTTTTCACCCAACTTTACAACGCAGTAGATCTCCATCCAGGAGGCCACAGGGGGAAAAAATTCCCGAAGGGCCTATGACGGCCGCCGTGGTCGAGGGTTAAGGCTCTTAACTCGCAATCCGATGAACGCGGGATCGCATTCCGGCTTGGGCAAATAAATTTTACTTTATTAATTTGTGTTATTTCACGATTAATTCATTTCAAAATAATGCAGTATACTTGCGGCACGTTCCGGAGTGGAAGATTCTCTCAGTATCGCCCTGGAGTAAGACCACCATTCAAAATTGAAACTTTGCTTAAAATTGCTTTAGGCGTGTTTGGTGACTAGATCTGAATAGCCAGGTACTTCTCCACCTTCATCATCTCATCTCCTTCCCCTCTTCACTTCCTTCAGCCTCACAACGTACCCCAATTGGGGATGCCATAGTATCCCTGGCTCCAGACGGGAGCAGCTAGCAGCGACAATGCGAAAGTAAAAAAAAATGCCATTCAGGAAGGAGAGGAAGTTCTGGGAAGGAAAAAGGTACGACAGATAGGTAAAAATCTAGGACAGTGTTCAGGAGTGGCGGACGTACGAATCCATCCCTCTAACTACAGTGCAAAGCGATGGGTCGAGAGAGAGCAGCTGCAGTGGTCAATGGGTCTCTCTAAATCGACTTCTTCCGATCTAGCCCGCCACGCAGCTGTTAAGCAGGAGAGATGAGACCTGCTCATGCCTCACCCAATAAACCCGGGCACCCCTGATAAGTTGCCAAACGAATAGAACCACTTGGGATGACCTACGACTGAGGTGTTGGTTATCCAATAAAAAGTTCCCAGATTCTTAAGTTTGCTGCTCCTCGACACACTTACCCCCAAATTCTTACCCGTCCCTAGTGGCGTAGCGAGGGGGGGGCAGGGGGGGTGGCAGGGGGGGTGGTCCACCCCGGGGGTGCCACTCGACCGAGTGTCACCCCCAGGAGCACAATTCTCTAGCCATCCCCCCCCCCCCCCCCAGGATGGACCAATTTTTTATGGAGTTGAAATTTGCGTCTGTCACCTTTAATGGGGGGGTGACACCACGTTATCCGCCCCGGGTGCCACCCATGCTAGCTACGCCACTGCCAGTCGCTTAGACATTTTTCATTTCTATTCCTGAAAAGACCCCCCTACACAGCATCCCCAAAAATTGTCAAAGTCCTAAGGGGGTTTTTCTTGCGTGGATTAATTTTACCGGTACTAATTATTTAAATTATTTTTTTTTAAAGATGTCATAAAAAAATGAAAAAAGTTAAAGTGGAAGTGGTCAGGCCACACAATCAGAGGAAGTGAAAAATGGTCAAAATTAATCATGAATTGGTTCACAAGTGACAAGAAGAGAAAACGAGGTAGACCATTTAGACAATGGGTTGACGACATCAAAGCCATAGCAGGTGGTACATGGACAAGAGTAACTAACGAAATTTGGAGATCGCGCTTTCGGAGTGTCTGGACCTAAGGCTTGGAATAAACTCCCACCGGAACTTAGATGCATAACAAGCCCAACAGAATTTAGGTCCAAATTAAAAACTTACCTTTTTGGGCTCTCATACCCTTAAATAAAAATACCTATCGGAGTATCATAAAATTTTGTTTTTGTTTTCAAAATACGCTCAATACAGAACATTTTATATATTATAGTTCCCAATTATGTCCTCTGCGTGCGAACTGTGTCTTAATTGCTCTAAATAAACAATAACAGTGTTAATCTCTAGTGACCCTCCAGGTAAGTATGGTCTTGTATATATTTTCTGCCTGTACAGTGCATTTTTACAGCAGCATCGCGTTCATTGGTCAAATCATTGCACATATAGTTTCGTATCGGTGATCGATGAACCGATGGATGCAATTTTTAGCCATAAGATGTTGTTGTATATAGTTTAAAATAAGATTGTATAAACGTTTTATAAATTTGTACAGCGCCCTTGAGGTGATTTTTCACAAAAACGGCGCTATACAAGTCATCCAAATATTATTATTATTATTAACTAATGATAGAGAGAAATGGCGACAGTTGGAAGAGGCTTTTGTCAACTAGTGACATACAGACAGGAAGTCGACGCATGATAAGTGTTATAAATATTATAAATAATTTAATGTAATTTACTGTCTGAATAAAGGCTATCATTATTATTATTATTAATAATAATTATTTTGTTTAATTTGTGCAGCAGGTTTGGGGAGAGATCCGAGTGTGTGGATGGAACCATGTAAAAATATATAAAGATTCTGAATGAATTCAAGGCTGACGGGGGCGTGATGGATACAATTAGTTTGGGTATGTAGAATGGATTTAAAAAGAAAGGAACAAGGAAGGGAAGAAAAAGAAAACAATTCAAGTGAATCAAGAATAAAAGCAAGGAGTGCGCGCCAAAAATAGTTTTCGCGGCGGTCTACCCTCTTTGCCCACTTCTGAGGGGTAGCGACTTTTAGTAAGTGGATTTATTAAAATGAAAACTTATTTAGCATCGTTGTGATTTGAAACTCGATAAAATGAAAAAAAAAAACAATTCTAAAAATAAACATACCTACATCTATAGGATTTTTAGCCTGCAAAAAAATGAGATAATAAGTCTTCTTTTTTAATTAAATGAAGACAATATTAGCGAAACTCAATCAAAATCTGAAGACAGAAAAATCAGAAAAAGATATTGGTTCCACTGGGACTCGAACCCAGATACCTTAGCATTCATGGCCAACTGCTCTACCAACCCATTTCCATAGCTCAATCGGTAGAGCAGTTGGCCATGAATGCTTAGGGCTTAGGTATCTGGGTTCGAGTCCCAGTGGAACCAATATCTTTTCTGATTTTTCTGTCTTCAGTTTTTGATTGAGTTTCGCTAATATTGTCTTCATTTAATTAAATATAATAATTTGAGTTTTTACTCATAAAGTTAAAAATAAAAATAAGTCTTCTCTTTGTGCGGTGCTTCGTAGCCTCCGCACTCTTGTCTACTTTAGTTTTCTGAAGTTTTCACTTATACAGCGTGTGAATTCCAGAAATTTTTTTTATTTTTATATTAACCGGAAAACTCAACAATGTGCAACGTAAAGACCTTTGAAGTCATTAAAAATGATGAAGAAAAAAACAAACAAACTTATTCAAATAGGTTAGGTTAAATACGGGCTATTTTTGAATTATTATTTTTCATCACTTTTAATTAATTTTTAAATGCGACTCTGTTGAGTATTCATGGATCCATATTTTAATGACTGTGTTGCCATCTATTGGCAAAAAGTGGAAGTGAAATGAGTTTTACTCGATGCTGGTATTAGTTCGATATTGCTCTGCTATAAAGTAAGTAATGATTACTCTAATGATCCTTAAAGTGTTTTCTGTGATTGCGATTGTGTTCAGAGAGAATTGTACTTTAAACGATAAATAAAAATTGCCAAATAAACACTTACGCTCCTACCAAACATGTGCTGAATTTTGTAACATTTTTCAATTCGTTGTCAACCGCGTTTTCTTAGCCATCGCCATAATTTCGTGTCTTAAAATTATTCTTACACTGCTCGTACATAGATGTCGTTAATTAATGAAATATTTTAGAGAAAAATCTTTTTGATTGTTATGCTGACGAAGTTACTATCGTTGGTGGAGGTAAGGAATATGAATTTACTTATTTTATTGTTTCAACAACATCGTCATCCATAAACAGGCAGTTTATAAATGAATGAATGAATTCAATAAAGAGAAAGTTTTATGGAATTCATTCCAATTTTTTACGAAGATTACACAAACATTGGTAAAATAATATTATTCTTATTTCATGTAGATATTATGTACCCTTTTTTGCTTATTTTTTTTAAAATTTTATATTATTTACCGATTCCTTTGTATAACTTCTAGCAAAAATACAAATAAAATAATAATTAATAGCTGGAAATCAGGAAGGGACCGAATTAACAAATTAATAATAATGGTAAAAAACAATAATAATAATTAATTATTAAATTAAGAGGTGTAGTCACACCTTTATAATAACACCTTTAAAACATAATCAGGTAGAAATGCTAAGATTTTTTTCCATACGAAAGCTGATAGTTCAGAAATGCGCAAAATAATTTGCAAGGCAGATAGAAATATTTCGCCATTAAATTTATATGACGAGAATGCCAGTATTCTTATAAATACCAACCAGAAATTATTAGATTCCTGGCCAAATAAAATTCTTCACGCAAAACACTTCAACTATCTCAACTAAACGTATGTTGACAAACTTTCGTCAAACAAATGGTTGAGTATTGGAGAGTTGAGCGCAGAAATAGAAGGATTTATGCTTGCCATTCAAGATAGAGTCATTAACACTAAAAATTATAGGAAGCATATCATCAAAGATACAAATCAAATTGATGATTTATGTGGAAAATGTTTGGCTTTTCCGGAAACTATTGAACATATATTATATCGGGATGTTCTGTATAAGCGCTGTCCGAGTATATATTTCGGCACAATCAAGTTTTAAAAATAATTCACCAAATAGACAGAACAATTAGTCATAATCGACCCGATATAGTTTTACATGACAAAATTAAAAAAATAACTTATATCATTGATGTCGCTATTCCAAATTCTTGGAATATTCAAAAAACTGTTTCTGAAAAAATAAGAAAATATACAGATTTAGGAAATGAGTTTAAAAGAATTTGGCATTCTCAGAATATAAAAATATTACCATTTTTTATTTCGACTACTGGCATTATACCTAGCTCTCTCATTAAAAATTTAGGCGTTTCAGATTTGTCAAAGAATTTATATATAAAAAGGCAAAAGTCAGCCATTTTAAATAAATGTAGGATTATGAAAGATTTTTTAAATATTAATATCGAGGGATCAGTAGGATTTATCGATCCAGTTAGGATTTCATCAGAGCCGAACCCTCTGAAATGAAAATATCTGGAGTCGGTGAAATATTTTACCATTAGGTTTCTGGTGGATTGACGCATTGTTTTGTATTTATTATACTTATGTAGTGCTTTTACATTGCATGGATTTACTAGATAATCATTTGTGGAAAAGTCTGTGGAAGGGTTTAGTTTCGGAAAGATTTAACCCGGACATAAAACCTGGAGCACCGTAAAAATAAAGCTTTTAAATAAATTTTTATCTGATTTTTTATTTTTATTTATGTTTATTTGGAAAACATACAGTTATATACCTACATATTGAATTTCGTATAGTGAATCTTAACATCGTGTATAAAAATTAATGTTTTTTATTTGTCCGTTATGCGTTCTTAAATTCATCCGATTGCGATGAAACTTTGGTGTTTTGTTGTGCGCATGCCTGTGAAGTTTTTATATAAAACGGTGAGGGGCGAGGGGAACAAAGGAAAGGAGGAAAGGAGACGGTTCGGGGGAGGGAAGACGAGAGAAGAAGTGAAGATGGAGGAATAACTAACACCCTTGCCATCTTCAAGTGTTCCGCTACGTTGGGTGACTTTCATGGGGTGAGATTTGTCTAGGTCTTGAAGGCAAATGTTTTTGCCCACTTACTGCGTGCCGGGCCGGATAGGAAGAGACTGGTTGAGGGATACCTAACCTAGACCTCTCCAGCCAGACTCTCTCGACACAGCACCTGGCACCGCAGTAGGAGAGATGGATTCATACGCCGTCACTCTTGGACACATTGTCCCCCAGATTATTACTCACTCCTCATACCTTTTTTCTTCCCAAAACTTCCTCTTCCTGCTTTCGCTAAAAAGACCCTCCACACAGCATTCCCAAAGATGACGTGGGCCCTGATTGATTTTTGCCTCAGGGTTTCCTATAAGGATCTAAATTTAAAAAAAAGACGAAATCTATTTTTTTCTACTTCAAATTGTTGAAATTATACTATGTTTAAAATTGCTTGAATGTTGAAGATTTTTCCTTTAATAATTTTTTTTAAAAGAAAGACAAACATTCCGGGTACGAATAATCCGACAATATTTGAAAATCTCCCACTACCACTACACTAAGCGAAAAATGTTGCTTGAGTCGTGATGGAGGCCGAGGAATCGATCACGCGACCTCTGGGAGGGACCCAAACGCGATGCCAACTCAGCCATTGACCGCTATTATCATTCATACGTGTTTTACACATAGGATGTTCCCTTTAATGAGCTGATTAATTAGATTGCGGTTGGAATCCACACTACCACAGAATCACTCACTATTTAGAGAAAGTGTATTTTTTGTCAGTGTAGTGAATCAAATGTTGACCACATGTTTACACATGAATCTCGTTATTTCCAAATTCCTTGGCAATTCGTTATTATTCATTTGTAAATCCTTATCTAGGCATATAACAATGAATTTTTATTTGTTTTTCCCTTACGCGTGCCTAAATCATTCATCCGATTGCGATGAAACTTTGGTGAGTTGTTTCTATATAAATATATAATGTTTAGCTCTGGTGTTATGAAATTATTTCCGATACCATTCATCCTATTGCGATAAGACTTTGGTGAGTTGTTGTGCACTCGCCCGCGAAGATTTCTATATATACTGTTAAGCTCTGGTGTTATCAAATTATTTCCTATACCATTCATCCGTTTTTCGATGAAACTTAGGTGAGTTAATGTGTGCACGCCCGCGAAGGTTTTTATAAATAATGGTGAAATCTGGTGTTTTGAAATTATTTCCTATATCATTCATGCGATTGCGATGAAACTTTGGTGAGTTGTTGTGCGCACGCCCGCGAAGATTTCTATATATACTGATGAGCTCTGGCGTTATGAATTTTGCATAAAAAAATCACAATAGGTTTTTGAGCAATTGTTTGAAAAATATGTGCATTTCATATAGTTTAGCGGCAAAAAGGGGAACGAAGAAGAGAGGGGGAACGAGGGAAGGTAGAAAGAGAACGCGGGAGGAAAAGGGGACACGGGAGGGGAACGGGAGCACATGACAAAGGACATGCAGAAATAAACTATTTCTTACTTCACGTTGCATGTCAACGCGTGTCGGATACTCGATATATGTTTTGTTTCGAAAATTAGATCGCTTAGAAGTATTATAGATGCTTTAAATAAATACTGCGTGCAGACTAAAAGAGGTCAATGCGTGCAGAACATATCATGGCCCTTAAAAATATCTATCATTTTAAAGCCTAGAAAAAAAAAGTATTAGGTCTATAAAAAATCACTTTCAAGTTCTAACTCTCCTACTTATAAACCCCTTTACGGATATTGTTTTATTGTTTTATGTAGAAAATTCAGTTTTTTTATAATAACCGCAAAAAATATATATTTACGCCCCAACTTCACAAAATAAAATACAATATGCGTTTTCGCATTGTTATTTTTGACATTTATTTATTCATTTGTTTGACATAATATTTTACATTTCAAAAATAAAATTTAAAAATGTCGGCCTCACTGGGTAGCTCACCTGTGCTGAGGCCTCCATTTTATAAAACAAAAACAAAATAAACTAAAAATTAAAATTTATAATTAAGCTAAAATTATAGGATAAAATGAATTATTTTATTACTAAAAAAAAAAATTAAAATCGGTATATATTATGTGTTGTGTGTTTGTGAGTGATGTGTATTTTATGTTGGTTTTGAGTGTTTCGTGTAGTTGTGTTTTATTTTTATTTTGTAAAGAAATTTTGGTAATATTGTCTTTTTTGTTCTTTAATCCATTTTGTAATTTTGAGTACGAAATTATTTTTGTTTTCTTCCATTTTAATTTCAAGGGTAAGACTGTTGAATGCTTTTATAGCATGATATTTATAGTGCCTTTGTCCGAAGCTTGTATTTACCGTCGGATTTTTTAAGTTATTTTTGTACGATTGTCTAACTGGTCTGTTAGTGATATTTTGAGATTGTTGAAATTTGTTTTTCTGGTCAAAAATGTAGTTTAGCAGTGTTTTAACATATAATTGGCGTATATCCAGTACGTCACAACTGTTAAATATTTGATTTGTGTCAGTCAATCTATGTTTTTTAAGTATTATCTTTAAGATCGTTTTCTGCGCGATTTCTAACTGATCGATAGCTGAGTTTTTTGCTCCTCCCCAGATAATTAATCCATATTCTATTATTGACTGACAAAGTGCAAAATATATTGGTTTCATTTGTTTTATATTATATATGTTTCTTATGTTTAGGAAAATGTGTATTGTTTTGAAGAGTTTATTTGTGATTTGTTTGATATGATGTGTCCATCTAAGGTTTTGGTCAATTATGATTCCTAGATATTTTATTTGTTCTGTTTTTTCTAGGGCAACTGCAGATGTTAGTATTTAAACATTCGTGTATTTTTATGGTGTTTGAGTTGTTTCTTGGTTGTCCTGTACTATTTATACTGTACGTCATAAATTTTGTTTTCGATATATTTAGTGTAAGTATGTTTGAGTCTAGCCAAGTTTTCACCCGCGTGATTTCTAAATTTGCTAAGTTAAATACATTATTCCAATCCTTAGATTTAAACAGTAAAACTGTGTCATCTGCATAACTAACTATTTCACCGTTTATTTCCATGCTACAAAGTTCATTTATGTAAATAGTAAAAAGAACGGGCCCTAGTATGCTTCCTTGTGGAACTCCGTATGTAATCGGCAGTAGTTTACTTGTATGGTTATTAATTTCGACTTGTTGTGTTCTATCACTCATATAACTTTTTAATAGTTGGAGTTCCTTGTCTTTGATACCCATATTTTATAATTTTTTAAAAAGTGTATTGTGGCAGATTGAATCAAAGGCTTTAGCTAAATCTAGATATATCGCTATATATTTGTATCCTTGATCTAAGTTGTATATAATATATAGTACATGCCAAAGCTTCTTTTGTACCTCTCTTTTCTCTAAATCCATATTGTTTATCTGAGATTAATTTGTTTTCTTCCAAGTATTTTATGATTTGGTTTTTTAAGACTTTTTCGAAAATCTTTGATAGCGAGTTTAATAATGTGATTGGTCTATAGTTAGTTATAACTAGGAAACTAGGAAAGCAGGAGTGTTTTATACTAAGGTTTATTAAGTGTGTTATAGGTTTTAATATTTCATTTTTTATTATTTTAATGCAATCCGTTGTTATCTCATCTAATCCAGGTGCCATTTTGTTTTTTAATGTGTTTATTATTTTGTCAATTTCCTCTATTGAAGTTGTTTTAATTATAAATCTGTGTTGTGTCGATTGTGTATTGTTCGGTATGTTTGTTTGTGTTAGTGTGTTTGTGTTATGTATTTTACGGTTCGCTAAAACTTTTCCTATATTTGCAAAGAAATCATTTACATGATTTGTTATAGTTTCTGCATTTGTATTGGCATCTATTTTCTTTGAATTAATGTTAAGATGTTCAATAGTATATTTTTGTGTATATGTTACTTCTTTTAATATTTTCCATATTTCCTTTGGGTTATTGTTTTCTTTTTTAAGTTTTTCTCTATAGTATAACTCCTTTGCTAATCCTATAATTTTCGTGCAGATGTTTCTTTATCTTTTATAGTAATTAAATTGATCCATGTCGTATGGCGTATGTTTAATTTGTTTGTGAATTTTGTCTCGTGTACGAATACATTTTAATATTCCTTTTGTTATCCATAGTTTAATTTTTTTTGCTTTGTGTGTAAGATTAACTTGTTTTAAATTAGTGTTATTATTTATTTCTAGTATTAACACAGCTGTAAATTTATCCCAGGCTTCTTCAACATTTTCTATTTGGTATATTGTACTCCAGTCTATTTTTTGGAGTTTTTCTTTTAAGTTTGAGTAGTCAATTATTTTTTTTTTGAATATTTTATGTTGGTTAGGTTTTGTTTTTTCGGTGTCGATTGCTGTCATATTCATGTAGTGGTCTGTAATTGTGCTTTCAAATACTATAGTTTTGTTTTAATCATTATATGATCTATACAATTTTTTGTATGTTGAGTAACTCGTGTTGGGACATTTATCGCTGGTTCCAATCCATGCTGTGCCAGAATTGTTAAGTATTCTATGTTTTGTGGGTGTCCGTTTTGTTAAGTGTTTATGTTTAGGTCTCCAATGATGATGATATTTTTGGTTTGTTTGAGATCATTCAATGTATTGTTAAGTGCATTTAGGAAGTTTGTAATGTTGTTATTGGATGGAGATCTGTACATCGCAAGAATACAGGTTTCTTTATCAAATGTTATTTGTATGCAGTTGGAGTCTATGATGTGTATTTCTTGTACGATTGTGTTTATTTTATCATTAATATATAAGACTATACCATCATTTTGATTTTTGTGTTTCTTTGTGTGGTGTGTGTTATAATTTTCAATTGTTTTAGGTATATATTTTTCATTCAACCAACATTCAGTCAGCACAATGATATCAAAATTATTCTCAAGCTGTTGAAGGTATATTGTAAATTCATCAAAATTTTTATTAATCGGTCTAATGTTTTGGTGCAATATTTTGAATCTATTTTTTTCTTTTGTGATGTTCTTCCATATATTAAGATCGTTTGTACTAATACAGTAGTGTTGGTTGTCTGAGTCCATGTATTCAAAGTAATCAGCCATGTTGTTTAGTATTTGTCTAAGTATATGATATGAAATGATGTTAGTACAGATTGAGGAGTGATTCTTAGTTTTTTATAAATATTGGTGTAGATGTGTCATCTTTTCTTAAAAATATGCGTCCATGTTTGACCCACACATACTTAAATCGGAGATCTTTAGCAGCGCGTCGTGCAGCTGCGTATATATCCTTATTATGCGGTGAGAGATGTTCGCATACGAAAATTGGAAAAGAGTTGGGGAAACCAAGATGCTGATTATTTAATTTATTCTCAGCATTCCTTCGATTAAATTGCTTTACCGCTGTTAGAAGTTCATCCCGTATACGAGGGCAGGGTAGGGCCAGAATAATATTTTTAGGTCGAGATCCTTGAATGGCGTTTGGATGATGAAGAGTTCTGTAGCATGACTTAATGTCTTCTTCTTTTAGTGGGTAGTTTATAACATTACATAATTTTAAGACTGAAGTCTTGATTATTTCTTCCTTTTTTTCAGGTAACATTTGGATCTCTACATTGCAATTCTTATTACATTGTTCCATGTCATTTATTTTAGTGATTAACATCTCTTGATTCTGTTGTAGATGAGTATTTGCAGCATTGAGTTTCTTAATTTCTGCCTCATTTAGTTTGCAAATTTTATTAAGTCTTTCGTATTCCGCCGAAAAAAATTCAAGTGATGTTTTAAGTTCATAAAAATGATTGAGTTTGGATTTAATGCCCTCTAATTCTTTAACTATTTGTGAGTTTAGATAAATAAATAGATCATTTTTTAATTTTTTTAATACTTCATCTAATTTATGGTCAATGTGATTCATCATTAATTGAGATTGATCATTTAGGGTTACACTTTGTGGAGTGGAAATATTGGCACGAGTAGGTGTTTCCGTATTTTTTTCTGTAGATCGTTGTTTCACTTTGCAATCTGGACACTTCCAGGTTGCTTTGTAGTTCTTTGATTGTTTTAAGTATTTATCCTTCGAAGTTCCTACACACTGGAAATGGTAGCTCAGCGAGCATTGCGAGCAAGTCATTATTTCGTTATTATTACTTTTAACCTGGCATCCTTCACAAGTCATCATTGTGGATGTTTTTAAAGTAGGCAAATGTCAAAAAGAGAATAATTTTAAAAACACACTGAAATACTGCAAGTAGCAAAACGATATTATTAAATTCAAATAGTTTGTTCTATGAATTTTGTTTTTAAATGCCAAAAACAATTTAATATTGAAACGTCAAAATTATTTTTAAATGTTCAAAATATCACTTATTAAATAAAAAGATATATTCACTTTATATCAGTTAGTTGGAGAAGAGGTCCATCACACAATTAACACAAAATTATAGCTTGAAAAATGATTATTTTAAGTTTTTAAACAGATTTTAACTCGGAGAAAAATTCGTAGATGCTACCGAGACGTTAGTTACCGATTCCATATTAATATCAATACGGCGGCATTCGACGAATTAAGATTTTCAAAGTGAACCTTACGCCGTTCACCCAAGAACTTCTGACTTGCCACACCCACTTTGTGTCAGTCCGGTCCCGGCCGGAGCGGGGAATAGATGTTAGGCTCCGCGTTGCTTGGTTCCATGAAATCAATTTTAAATTTCCTTTTTATTACAATAAACAATGCGTAAAAAAGGAGTTATTGTTTTTTACAGGCCTTTACAAAATCAACTTGTAAAAAAAACTCGAATACCTTTTCCAACCTATCCAGAAGCTTTTTCTCAGGTATTTTTAAATTCCTCCCGTAAAGGGGCGTGAATTTCGTTTTACGATTTTTCCTGGAATATTGGATCACCTTAACTTTCTTTTAATTCACAACACACAATAACATATAAAAAATAAGATTTTAGAATTCAGGGAAGCGATAAATTATACATATAAACATAAACCTGCCAATAAAACCTTTAATAATCAATAATTCTTATTTCTTGTGCAATTTCTAAGTGTTTTTTTTCACAATGTTACCTACCTCGTTGTTGTTTTTAAAAATTGCACCTTTATTGCGAAACAAACTTCAAAACAATAATAAATTTGTTAAAAAAGAAAAGAGTTTAATTAAACAGAGAAATTGTTCCAATCCAATAAAAAATCTAATAAAAAATGCGATCAATTGTAAAGTACGGCAGACAAACCGGAATTAAAATCTTGCACAATAAAAATTGTTCAATCATGATATTAATCAAAATTCACTACTTTTGTTGTGAAATTTAATGCCAATATTGGTTTCAATGCATCCATGAAAAATTTTTTTTTTTTTTTTTTTTTTTTTTTTTTTTTTATTTATCTATAATAAAATATAATTACAATGGTTTTATGTATATGCCTGTCTCACTAGGGTATACCTGTGTCGAGACAGGCGTACAGGTATATAAATGAATGTTGTAGTTACAAGGATATTTAAGGTAAAATACATATCACTTTGAATAGAATTAAAACAGAAAGGTGATTGGAAGGGTGATAAATCTTTTAAAGAGAGTTATTTTATAAATGTTGGAGATGAAGTAGAGAAGTAAATTCTGCCTAATCTATTTAAAGGTCAATTTGACAGGATTCCATTATTTTCATTTATTTTATATGGGTTAGGTTGTATTGGTATAGTTATTTTTGTCTATGTGTGATTTATTTTACAGATGTTTGTAATAGTGAGGCGTCCAATACTTATAATCCATTTTTTAATATCTTGTTTGAATTTTGTAAAGGAGTCAGTTTGTCTGATCGTAGTTGGTAGTGTATTGTATAGTTTGCAAGCTATGTATTTAGAGTGTCTTTGCCCGAAGGTGGTTATGAAAAAAGGAGTTTGGAGAAGTTCGTTGTTTTTGGCTCGGGTATTGTGTATTTTTTGTGTAGCTTTGTATAGTGTTTTGTTGTTTTTGTGTAAATTAATTAGTATGGATCTTGAGTAGAGCTGTTTTATGTCCATAACGTTGAAGGAATTGAATATAGTATCCGTGCTGGTAGTAAGTGGCATTTTAAGAATTATTTTTATGATTAGTTTTTGTGCTTTCATGATGGGATCAAGGGCATTGGAATATGCATTACCCCAGGCTAAAATTCCGTATTCGATGTGAGATTGGCACAGTGAGTAATATACTGTTTTTAAAAGTTTTAGGTTAAGGAAATTGCGTGTTTGTTTGAAAAAGTGTATAGATTTGCGGATTTTGTTTGTAGTATTATGTATATGTTGCTTCCAATTTAGGTGTGTATCGAAGGTTACTCCTAAATATTTGATAATGTTTACTTGCTCTAGGCATGGGCAGTCACAGTTCCGGTTTAGAGATGTATATTTACATACGTGTATTTTTAATGGCGGGGGTAGGTTTGACTTTGGGATATTGGTGAGACTAGACAGTAAGTATTTAGTTTTCTGTACATTTAGAGTTAATATGTTCGAGTCAAGCCAATATTTTACCTGTTGAATTCCTTCCTCCGCTTTGGAATAAACGGTAAGCCAATCTTTTGCTTGGAAGAGTAGGACAGTGTCATCGGCGAAACTGATAATTGATAACCGACATTGATATAAACATTCTTATTATTACTTTCTGAACAAAACCACAAGCACGATGTTATTATTTAGGAGCATCGCAAGAGCTCTTGCATAATAAATCACGAAATTTCAGAGGTTTTAGGAATATTTCATCATCAAAATTTTGCATACACCCTTAGTTTGTAGTCAAGTCGAATATAACTCCTCGATCTGGTCACCCCATTTTAAAATACAATCAGATTCAATCGAAAAATTTCAACGTAAATTCCTAAGATACGTTAATTTTAAACTCGGTATTAATTTTTTTAGTGAATACCGGACAAGAGTTCCAACTGCTCCCGTCTGGAGCCAGTGAGACTATGGCATTCCCAATTGGGGTCTGTTGTGAGGCTGTATGTACATAATAGGAAGGTGAAGTAGATGGGAAAGTGGAGGTGGGAAAGTAGCTGGCAATTCAGATCTGGTCACCAAACAAGTCTAAAGCCATTTCAAGCCACGTTTCGATTCTGAATGGTTGTCTTACACCAGGAGTATCTTCCACTCTGGAACGTGCCACAAATATACTTTATATTATTTTTAATTAATTAATTGTGAAATAACGCAAATTCACAAAATAAAATTTATTTGCTCACTCCGGGTTCGAATTGCGCCTTCGGATTGCGAGCCGAGAGTCCTACCCCTTAACCATGGAGGCAGGCCCTTTAAAAACATAAACTTTAATTACTTGATGAAATAAATAAATTTATCAAAACTCTTAGGTCGTTATCAGGTTCAAGGACGTTATTTACAAAGGTAACGAATTAACGGGTCATTAAAAAGATTTTTGGTTTATTTAATATATCTCTACATATTATTAATTAAAGTCCTCCCCCCCGTCTATCTGTCTGTCTGTTCGCGATAAATCAAAAACAGCTGGACGGATTTCAGATAGAGCGATTAATGAGGAAGGTTTAAGTAAGTATATAATTTATAAAGGTTTTTGTAAATTGGTTAAAATATCTCTACACATTATAAATTAAAGTCCCCTGCCGCGTCCATCTGTTCGCGATAAACTCAAAAACTGCTGAACGGATTTTCATGCGGTTTTCACTAATAGATAGCGTGATTCATGAGGCAGGTCTTAGTATATAATTTGTCAAGGTTTTGTGTAAATTGGTTGAAATATATAAAATATAAATATAAAAGAGGATGTCTTGATTTCGAAAACTCTGTGTAAAGCCCAGTCATTGCTGGGGACTTCAGCTAGTTTAAACTAATTAGATACACTCTAATTTCCATAATTTCAAGTTTGTCTAAATGAATACCATTAACATTACAGTGTAGCATCTCTAATCCATTATTAAAATAAAAAGTATGGTTCGTCTCCAATAAATTAATATTTAAAATAAGTATTTTTTAATTTTGTAAGTGTGAACGAGGAGAGTTGAGAAAAGGAAGGCGTGAACATTGTAAAATTTTAATTTATCGTCATGGTGTAAAGTTGTAGAACACCATTTTTTTTAAATATAATAAATGGGTCTGGATATTTGTAACGGCAAAGTTTATTTTCTTTAACATTACCAAGTGAGTTTTTTTTGTTATTCATCAGCTTTCTACCAACAAACCTGTTTCTCCATTGAATTAATCTCCAATAGAATCGATTTAGGTATTTTAATTGGGTATTATTATTTAAAAAGTCCTTCTTCTCATAAATCTCAACTTCTTTTAAATTTATTATAAGCCACATTCTTAAGCCACCGGTTAACTGTTTGCGTTCGATTCTTGTTGTACTTCTTGTATGATGTCTACAGAATGTTCTAATTGCCGAATCATGTTTTATGTATTACTAGCAAGTACCTGACATGCATTGCAATGCCACTCAAAGAAAGAAATTGTATGTGGTATTCAGTATCGTACTATGTATGAAGCACTTGTTAGCATTATCCTGGAGTACAATTCCATTATTAGGGCCACGTTAAAACAGAAACATATCCTCGAATAAAGAAGAGTTCAAAATAAGTTGACATGTTTCAACACTAAAAAGAGGCAAAGAACATCTATAGGATTCAGACTGCAAGAGAATGAGATAGTATAATCGGTCTCCTCTTTGTGCCGTGCTTCTTAGTCTCCCACTCTTTTCTACTTTAGTTTTCTGAAGGTTTCTCTTCTACCGCGTGTGAATTGAACACTCGGGTTTTTTTTTGATAAGTTACTTCTTACAGGAATGAGAATCCTCTTTAAAATTGCTAAAATTGCCTGGTTTGAACGCCACGAACAGACTTTCAGCATACAAACTACTTAATGTATTTTTAAAAAAGCAAAATGTATAGAAAAAGAGTATTTTATTATAATTAATTAGTTAAAAAATCTTAAAAAATTAAGATTTTCAATACGTATTATCAGCTTGAGATGCAGTTGTCCTTTTCGCTCTATATTAGGGGGAGTAAGAACAACAGCGACAACAATACTTTGGTAAAATACCCATTGTTCAAATTTCTCGTCGACCGGATTTACTCTTAATATAAAAATAAATTATTACTTATGTAGAAAAACGCCCCTCGTATATACCATATCTGTCTTATTGAGACATTTTTACATAAATATTGGTGGCTAAAAACTAGGCGGGAGGGAGTTGGTAACTAACTACTAGTTATTTAAATCCCGTTACAAAACGAGACTGCAGTCAATTGGATCAACTAACGTTTTAATTCTGAACATGATTAGAACAGGCCCACTGAATGGATATTACAAGAAAGAAATGACTTCAATGTCGATTTTTTGCATTGTATTATATTTCTATTTGTTGGGTTAGCTAGAAGAAACAGGATGTACCTATGAGCTATACCTTTTGTTTTTGTTTTTTTGTGCAATAAATGTTTTTTTTTTCATTAGAATTTAAATTTGAAACCACTTTTGTACTTTTTCATTTTCTAGAAAGAACCCAAATAATGGAGTTATATTCCAGGATGCTGCGAACAAGTGTTTCATACATTCTCCGTATTGCAATTCCATTATGAATATGAAGATTGAAGAATGAAAAATCGACTTCAGAAAATACGTATTGGTATAAATCCGAAGATAAAACTCGAATTAGAGCCGCGATACAACCAAAATTAATGGTGATCATAAAACTAACCTTACAAAATATACATAGAATTGCTAATTTAGGGATTTTTTGAAGTGAAAACTTCTATAGCACCGTTGTCATTTAAAACTCGATGAAACAAAAAAATAGCAACACTAAAAGAGACAAACACATACGTCAGATGTATAGACTAATCGGTCTCCTTTTTGTGCAGTGCTTCGTAGTCTATCGGTCTCCTGTTTGTGCGGTGCTTCGTCGTCTCCCCACTATTGTCTACTTTAGTTTACTGATGTTTTACTTCTTCTGCGTGTGAACTGCACAATCTATTGATTTTTGTAATTCCCAGATTGAGAGATTCCCAGACAGACAATAAAGAAGTCCCGAAACTGACTCCCTCTCACTCCCAACATAACACAGACATGTATGTGTATATGTGGCCGCCGGTTGCTGATGCTGATGGTTGATAATGTTGATGAAAATATGCCATTTAAGTAGGATTTTTAGGTAACAATTTTTCCCTTCCCATGAAACACAAGACCGCTAAGTCTATAATAGCCAGGCAATATTTGGAATACCCGCATGAGGTAAAAATTACGAGGCGCCATTGACGCCGTTCTATTTATATAAAGAACAGTAGTTTTAAATTCAGTAATTTAAATGATTAAACCACTTCAAGAACCACAACAAACTAGAAAATTTAAAAAAATCAATAAAGAAGTTTTTCGTGATGCTAAAGTCTGACAATTCTTTGATTAAATTTCCAATACAAAACTTCATTTCATGTTAATGATTGGGGTGTTTTAAATTTAGAGGTATTTAAAATAAAATTGTTATTGTTTGTATTTTTTATTATTTTTATTTTTAGTAAATGTTTTCAGTGCCTACACATACTTTTTTAGTTGTGTTTTGAATTCTTTATCATTTTTATTTATTATTATATAATTTAGTATAATTTTTATTATTTATGATCATTACGTCAGGCAATGTCAGGCAAATGTAAAAGAGACAGATTACGTGCTAAATGGGTTAGAACTAAGAGTTACTAAGCCAGTGGCGACATTGGTTTCCATTTAAATTTAAATTAATGTTTTTAGTGTTCTACTTGACTCTATGCTCACAACATTTTAAATCACGAAAGACGCCCACATCCTGCGTTCTTCTTTTTAATTTGACTAAGGCTCTCGACTAGGAATCCGGAGGTCACGGATTCAAATCGAAATGTATTATTTAAAAATTAAATAATTTAAAAGTAATAAAAAGTGTTGGTGCAGCACGTTCCAGAGTGTAAGATACTTACAGTATCGCCTTGGTGTAAGACCAAACATCAGAATTTAAACGTTGCCGTGTTTCCTCCTTTAGCCAACGTTTCGGGCAGCGTTGCAGTGTCCATCATCAGGGCAGATCCGGCAGATTCGACAGATGTGTCGGATCACATCTGTCATACATCTGTCGAATCTGCCGGATTTTCCCCGAAGATGGATACTGCAACGCTGTCCGAAACGTTGGCTAAAGAAGGAGGTGGCGCAACACGGCATAACACCCCAAAAACAAATAACGAAAAAGGTAATTTATTTGTTGATTACACTTGAAAAGTCTCATCGAATTTAGGAATATTTCCAAGTTATTTTAAATGTGCTATATATTTGTCGTAAATAATACAATTTTCGAAACTAGATATATTAGCTTTTAGATTTATGTATTTGAAAAATATGTTAATACTAGCTTTTGCCCCCGGCTTCGCTCGCATATTCGACCCCCCCCTCCCCCCACTGCCCCCCGCACTACCCCTCCCCCTCCCCCAATCAATCAACAATCAAATACGCCCCGTTTCGCATTCATAATATTAGTATAGCTGTTGGCTTAGGTCAAAAGATTATTACCTATTTTATATTTGTATCTACACTAAATATTCATATTAGAATACTCATATTTGAATTTTCACTATTAAAAAAATCTCCATAGTAACCGAAACAAATAACAAAATGACAGCTTACGTCAAACATTTACTTAGCAACACGCTTTGCCAATAAACTTATAATAAATAATTTCATAACGCCACAGCTAATTCATACCGCCAGAGCTTACCGATATATTTCTACTTATGTTACTCGCAAATAATGTAGCTTTCGATTAGTGAAAGAATTTTTATATTCCATTATGCATTTATTGCGTGAAAGAGTAACGACACATCCATCCGTACAAATTTCGCATTTATAATATAAGTAAGATAAGATAAGATTTATATTTTGATTTCAAACATAAAAAGCTGTAAAAATATTTCTTTAATCCAATCGTCGAAAAATTAATTGTATAGAAAGCGAAGCATAAAAACACATTTATTTTATGGAATCTGCAAGAAAACTATCACTTCACTTTTAGTTCGTTTGTATAAAAAATATATAAAAAAAGTATTGTTAGTACTAATTCCCAGAAAACAACGTCAACAAAAACTGACATTAAGGTTTGTTTATGCAATGCAATCGTTGATTTCTGAAAATTATATTTGCCTACACATGCAAGAGTTATTTATGCAATTAAAAAAGTTCAGTGTCATGGAATTCTTTTCAAATTCAATAAATGATTAAAAAAATAATATCTTAATATATAAAACAAAGTCGGGTTAGTTACACCATTTATAACACAAGAACGGCTGAACCGATTTTCATGATCTTTGATTTGTTGGATTTGTCTCCGCCCCGAATAGCAGAATAGCTATTAAAACATCGGAATAATTTACAAAACAAAAAATTATGAAGAAAATTCTTTTCCTCATACATTTCGTATGGAACGAATTCTCATCTTTTAAAAGAACTGCAGCAATATTGTGATAAGTATAATATTGAATAGTGAGTGAATTCCAAAAATATACAAAACGTCAAATGTCAAAGCGCTGATTGTTTTGCTTTGGTTCTTAAACATAATATATAATGTTGCACCTCTTTCTTACACACTAAATGTCAAAAGTAAAAAATGAGACAAACGGTGAATGTATCAAAGGAAAAATATAATAATTATAATAAATCTTCCTAAGAAAAGAAACGCAACTCCCGTAAGTAAGTGGAGAAGTAAGAAAATTACAAAAAATATAAATATATACACAACGCCATCTCTGATACTGACAAAACAAAACAGGCATTTGCGCATCGATAATTGCTTCATTGTGTCATTTTTAACTTAATTACAAAACTGAATTTAATTCAGCTAATAAGTTAACACAACAGTTATTGATTCTGTGGCGGTACGAAGTTTGTCGGGTCAGCTAGTAAAAATAAAAATAAGTCAATTGAAAAATAATACATCAGAAATAACCTCACTTTTTCAAGACGGAATTCTCATGCATCAAAATCCGCCAAAATGCGACGCTCCCGGCACTTTCGCAGCCAGAGAGACATTTTTTAATTAGTAAGATTTCGAAAAAAGAGCTTGTTCAGTTTTTATTCAACGTATAACAGTTGGTACTTGAATGTTTTTTTCATAAGAAAGGCTGATGTATATATTTTTTAATTCATATGAATCAATCACGTATTTTTGGAACTACTTTCGTCTAATTTTATTTCGTTTGATAATTCCCATTTTCTAAATTAAAATATATGTATTATATAAAATAAAAAAATCTTTAGGTCTACACAGGAGACCCTGAGGAAAATAATTCCCTTCAGAACCTATTTCATCTTTGGGGATGCTGTGTGGAGGGTCTTTTTAGGAAAGGAAAGAGAGGAAGTTCTGAGAAGGAAAAGGGTATTAAGGGTGGGTAGGAATCTGGAGGTCAGTGTGTCCAGTGTGAGTGACGGACATATGAAACCAACTTTCTTACTGCGGTGCAAGGCGATGTTCCGGAAGAGTACGGCTGGATAAGTCAAAGGGACTCCCTCAACCACACTCTTCCGATCCGGCCTGCCATGCAACTTGTGGGCAGACGTATCCGCCACCAAGACCCGGACAAACCTTTCCCCATAAACCCGGGCACCCCTGCTAAGTCGCCAAACGTAGCGAATCACTTGGGGTGACCTATGGCAGAGGCGTTGGTTATTCAATAAATGGTTCTCGGGGCGGCGGTTCCCATACCCGCCTCCCAAATTGAGATATATATAAATACACTATAGAAATAACCCAAACTAAGAACCAAATAACCTATTTTGTGCGTGTTATTCCATCTACCCCGACTTAAATAAACACTAAGGATTTTTCCAGTATTAAATAAAGGGTTGTTTAAATATATTATTTTTCAAATTAATACAAATTAATAAATTACTTTGTTTTTAAGACTAAAATAATTTTTATTATAGTTTTTATTTAAACTTTTTGATTCATAATAACAAGATTTATTAAAACACTAACGATTAATGTTGATATCGTCTCGTGAGGCGGGTAACGTATTTGCATTTGTAACTATATTACTTGCCAACAAACGCTCGACTTGCTGGCAATGAAATGAATAAAAACTAATGCAAACAATAATGTTTTGGCATGGCGAATTTTGTTGAATGAAATTTTCAACGATATACGGGCACTCATTACGTCATTGGCGCGCTTTCACGGGCGAACATGTTCGCGACAAGCAGTCCGAGCATGACGTCGCACGAGCATCGAACATGTCTGCGCGTGTTAATTGATTTATCTGGCGGACATCCATATATGAATATGCTCGTCACCTTCTTGTGACATCGTGCTCACCGGTTATATCTACTAAAACCTAACCTAACCTAAGTTTACAGGATATCTGTATTATTTTTGTTCCATTTTACTATTTTTGAACAATAATTTATTGTCTTTATAGGATGTCTGTATATATTTTGATCGTTGCCACCCATGTGTCCCGTGTTCGATTCCTCGGCTTTCTACGTCCTCCACCATGACACAAGCAACATTTTCCGCTTACTGTGGTGGTAGTAGGAGATTTTCAAACATTTTTGGGTTATTCGTAACGCGGGAATGTTTGTCTTTCTTTTAAAAAAACATTTTTTTTTTTTTTAAAAGAAAGACAAACATTCCCGGGTTACGAATAACCTAACAATGTTTGAAAATCTCCTACTACCACCACAGAAAGCCGAAAATGTTGCTTGTGTTGTGATGGAGGACTTAGCCAGCCGAGGAATTGAACATGCGACGCCCGGGTGGGACCCAAGCGCTATGCCCACTCAACCACTGACCGGTCTTTTTTTTATTTATTGTCCCATTTTTTGTTAGATCATGTTTGGTTAGATTATGTTGGATTAGGTTGGGTTAGGTTAGGTTAGGTAAGGTTAGGTTAGATTAGGTTAGGTTAGGTATAGGTTAGGTTAGGTAAGATTAGGTTAGGTTAGGTATAGGTTAGGTTAGGTTAGGTTAGGTATAGATTAGGTTAGGTTAGGTAAGATTAGGTATAGGTTAGGTTAGGTTAGGTTAGCTAAGATTAGGTATAGGTTAGGTTAGGTTAGGTTAGGTTAGGTTAGGTATAGGTTAGGTTAGGTTAGGTTAGGTTAGGTAAGGTTAGGTTAGGTTTAGGTTAGGTTTTAATAGATATTTAGTTGGGGGTTGTACTGTCCGTAGGATATTTTGTCGGGGATATTTTGTCACGGGATGAAGAGTCGCGGAACCGTGCTCGTCGTTGACATGCTCGCCCGTGAATTGGCCGCTATCGATGTAACGACTCGCCACCCTATTTAGAATTTGAACTGCTTACTCATACGGTTGTCAGTTGTCAGTTGTATTTGGGAATCGCACCCAGAAGCATTGGCGGGTAGGAGCAAAATAGCAAGCTAAATAAATAATAAACATGGCTAACGAAAATAAGACCGAAATGGCAATAAAAAATAGTAAAACTAAGTTCCCTATTCACCAAGTGTTGGCTGCTATAATTTGTGAGTGTTTTTTTTTATTAAAACTTCATTACAATTATTATTGGTAAATATTTACAAAATAGAGACACGCTTAACACACAGTTTTTTTAATTTCAAAAATACTTAGTAGGAGTTATTTAATAATGAGAATTTATTTATCTATTGAGTATTTCAGTTTCCGAAGGTGGAAAATAATGCATTTTGCAGTCAATTTGGCATCTTTTCTTATTTATTTCTGTATATTACAGTGTTTACCAAATTATTAATATTTGTACAAAATATATTTTAAATTTTTATTATGTTGGATGAAAGGTAAGTTTGTGAGTATAAACTGTATATGGGTAATATTGTATGTTTTGTGAACTTGTGCTGAGGTGTTTACGTGGTTATGATTAAGTTTTACAAGTATTTATGTGTTGTAGTAGAAAGCTAGTTTTTTTTTTTTTAATTTTAATGTTAATTGAAAAAATATTATTTCGTAAAAATATGTAAGTGTTTGTACAGTTGGCATATTCTCAAAAAACGTGTTTATTTATTTTTACACTTTTTATAGTTTTTTTTTTATGTTTGGTTTGGAGTTATAGTGTTTTGAATAAAGTGAATATCTGGATTTTTGATCAAGGCTGTGATATGTTTTTTTGTGAATGTTTGTTGATAGTTAGTTAATTTCAGTTAGTGATTGTTTCAGAGTAACGGGCATAGGTACAATTAAAAAGTTTCTTAAATTAGAGAAGAAAAAACTAACCTTAAAACTTTGACGCCAATGACAATGGCCACCATGTTAATAATCGATTTTAATTTTAACGAAATAACTAATAAAATTTCTGAAATTGAAATACTTACTTTCCATTATTATCTAACTGATATTAAATGTTTTTGAAATACAAAGTGCATAGTGCGTGTCACTATTTTGTGAATATTTACCAAAACCTTTTGATTCCTATGAAAGCTACCCGGCTCGGAACAGATATTGTCTAGTGAGTCGGGTAGCGCACATGATTTGTAAATAACTATTGATGTTAATAAACGCCCGGGTTACCGGTAATTAAAAAAAAATAATAACAGACAACTATTGCATTCGTCTAACATTACTCAATTGGGAAAATTGAAATTTGTTTTCGTCTTATGGGAAGACAGCCATTTACAAAAAAAATATTCGTATAAGTGTATTCAGTCAATCTGAATGTTTACCCTCAATTTTTTTAAACAATTTTGAATTAACACGTATGCGAACAGTTTTGAATTAATATGTATGCGTATCATATTTTGACTAAGAACTATTCACATTAGGTATCTTCATTTTCTTAACGCACATATTATTGGCTGCTATTTTTATATATAATTGAAAGTTTCAAACCTGAACTAAATGCTATCTAGATAGTGTCTGGATCACGGACGTACAAAATAGATGGACATGCCCTAAGTGGTAAAAGGCGTATTATTTCCCCCTCCCATTGGAACCATTTTTCGGAACCGGCTGGGCTTGCGAGAGCCTCGCGTCAATCTAAAAAATGTGACGTCACCATTCTTGTCCGGACCAGTGTCGAGTTCTCATCGTACATTTATGAAATAACACGGCAAAATGGTGGCTTGTGCTATAAAAACGTGTAAAAATAGAAAAGAAAAAGAGAATAAACCCAATTGTGGTATAACATTCCATAGGTAAGTATTATTTTACTCTATTTTAAGTTTATTCGATAAAAGGAATATAATATGACAACACATACGACGCACAGTAGCGCTATTTACTGGGGTAAGTAAATTATGAAACATTTGTAAAAGTGTCTTAACTAAATACGGAATCAACATATCCGCCTATGAAATTAGGTGAACTTTACTTTGACATGTTTGGACTTCGTAAAATTGTTCATAACGTGGCTAGCAATTCGCGCTCCCATATAAAAAGGTCTATTCATTCAAAAGCAGATTTTTCTTTTAAGAACGAAATGGTCATATTATAATGCGAGATGCCTTTATACTGTTGGATTGATTAATGGACGAATCACATATCATTTCAATCATTTTGCCGCTCCGCGTCCCGCTATTGTTGGTTATTACCCCTTTCCTGTCTGTTATGGTCTATCAATATTCATATGTCTATGGTCTGGATAAATTTTTATCCATTTTATTTTTAATATGCGACATCTATTGGTCGAAGTATGATACAGTTAAAAGTGACCGAATTGGATATAAACATCTTAGTTCAGTTGGTAGTGTTGCTGCCATGAAAGCAGAAGGTTCTGGGTTCGAGTCCCAGAGGTGTCAATATCTTTTTATGATTTTTCTGTCTCTAGATTTTCGCTCGAGTTTCGCTAATATTATCTTTATTTAATTAAATATTACAATTTGAAGTTTTACTCATAAAGTTAAAAATAAATAGAAATTTTATTACTTCAAAACTAAACAGAAAAAATATCTTTCTTATGTCAAAAATTAGACACTCGGCGCCCAACACCCTTTACCACGATCCTATACGTACGTGTATTTCCAATACCTACTTTTTTAACGTCTTAAGTTAAAAAAAAAAAACAAATTTCATTGACATTTTTTTTCCAAATACTGTCAGGAACCACTTTTTAAAGTAAGTCAAGTAAGTCCCTTGCATAAAATAACAACTGAAAAGTCACTCAACAATAATAATTAGAAAAATATTTTTTATTTTTTTGTTGTTGTGGTGTTTAAATTTACTAAAACTAAATAAAAATGCATTGTTTCAAGTAGCGTCCCCGTGGACTGAGATAATTGTTAGCCATAGTAATTAAGCTGATAAGAAGTGTTTTATTTTGTAATTTATGCATATTGGACGAGGCTAGCCTCCAAGTATTTACCCAGTGACGAACCAGATATATTTTAAGTCATCAAAAGTGTTAAAATATATAGGTTAAGTTAGATTAGGTTTACAGCCATTATTTTTTCACTTTAACCAGTTTAATCACAGGATAATTTTTTAAAATTGTTATTCCGGTTTTTTTAAGTCTCTTAGAAATCGTTGTCTCCCTTCACTCACTTACTATCACATTAATAACATCGTAAACAAATCACTTTATTTATATAAGTACACTTTAAACTCTTTACTGTTCGCTGGTCTTCCCTCACCTTGAGTATGCTAGTGTCATTTGATCTCCTTTCTACGCTTACCACACTTGTCACATCGAATCCGAACAAATTCGCTTTCTACGAGGAATTGCTTGGAGGTTAGGACTTGAAAAGGCGAGTACTCGTATGATGAAAATGAACAAACTTTAAAAATTTCTTCTTTAGAAAACGTAGAAAAGACTCTTCAAAATTATCAATAGTATTACTGACACACCTGCTTTGTTACAACTCATCCAGTTCAACATCCCTTCCCGTAGACTCCGAAATAATGAATTGCTGTTCCTCAATCAACATTCTACTATTTATGGATATAATTATTATTAAACGACTTCGAAAAGGAGGAGGTTATCAATTCGACGGTATTTTTTTAATGTTTGTTACCTCAGAACTTTCGATTGGGTGAACCGATATTGATGATTCTTTTTTTATTAGAAAGCTGGTGCTTCCCGTGTGGTCCCATTTTAATTTGGTTCAGTTCTCACAATGGAATCTATGAGAAAACCATATATGTCTTAAATTTGCAATAAGTATGTGCGCGACAAATGGACGAATAACTCAATATTACGCCAACAGATTTCGATGATTATTTTTTTGAAGTAAAACTTCTTTACGCACGCTCGTCACTAAAAATAAAAAAAAAAACAAAAATTTTAACCAAACAAAAAACGACTTCAAAAAATGCACTAAAAAGTAAAAAAATAATTTCTTACGATTGTTATTTTTGGAGTCGGTGTCAGCCAAGATCTCCACATCTCACCTATATATGTAGTTACATCAGAATAACATATAGGTTATGCATATTGGTAAGCTCTGGCGTTATGAAATTTGTATAAATGAAAATGTGTGTATTTCATATACATATTTTTGCGGCAGGGAGGAAAGGCAGGGACAGGTAACGAGGGAGGTGGTGTTCGCGGAGAGGGAAGAGACGAAGGAGGGGGAAGGCGGGGAAGGTAGAAGAGAACGAGGATGCACGGGAAAGTACATGCAGTGAGAATCAATTTATTTCTTTGCATAGCATTGCAACGCGTGCCGGGGACCAGCTAATATCTTTCTAAAACTAAATGCACATTTAAACCAAACTTAAATCTATTATAAAAGTACTAGCTGGTTCCCGGCATGCGTTGCAATGCCATATTCAAAGAAATACATTGTTTCTCCCCGAATCACATTTCCCGTGCGTTCCCCTCTTCCTAGCTAGCAACATAAATTATAGCCTATATGTTATTCTGATGTATGAGCTATATTATCTTAAAGTTTCATTAAAATCCATTCAGTAGTTTTTGCGTGAAAGAGCAACAAACACACACACACATCCATACAAACTTTCGCGTTTACGATATTAGTAAGATTGTGTTAAATTGCTGTGTTTTGGTTGCGGTGACGTCCGTTCTTCTGAGTCGTTATTTTTGGCATTAGTGTTGTCACAGAAATAAATTAACAGTTTTGGCGTCACGTTGAAAATAAAACGATATTATTTTTAATTTTGTAAAATACGACAATATTTATTTTATTCTTGTCGTCAATAATTACGTATATCAAATATTAATGCAAATAGATATAATACTTCGAAGTGAAAACTGCTTTAGCACCGTTGGATTATAACCTCCTTGAAACAAAAAAGCGACACTAAAAAGAGACAAACACATATAATCTATATCTATTGAATAAGAAAGAGATAAATATCAATTTTTAAACGAAAACAGAACGCGACTTAAACATGTTTTTATATGCCCAAAACTAAATACGTCTTTTGCACAACATCATTACACTTACCAGGGAAGAACTTTTTTTAATCGTCTACCAGAAGAAATCAGAAGCATTAATAACCCAAATACTGCTATCTGTCAAGAGACATTTTAAAAATATTCTGAAGAAAAAAACTAATGCCACTTAATTATCCTTACAAATATCCTTAGTTTTCCATAATATTCCTTCTTTTATTTAAATGTATACAAATATCCTTAGTCTTCCGTAATATTCTTTCTTTTCTTTAAATATATACTATTACAACACACATATATTTATGTAAATGAATTAATTAAGTACTAAGTAATAACCACACTCCTTTTCCATACACAAGCAAATGCTTTAAATGGAAAAGTAGTAAAAAACCTAAGATGTAAAATTCTCATTTAGCAACATGTAAAACATATTAATGAAAATAAAAAAATAAAATAATAATAATCGTTCTCCTCTTTGTGCGGCGCTTCGTAGTCTCTCCACTCTTGTCTACTTTACTTTTCTGAAGGTTTTACTTCTACTGCTTGTGAACTGCACAATTGTATTTAAAAAAAAGTTATGTCGGCCCTAATATGTATTGTAATTTAATGCGAAATACGAATACTAAAAAACAAATTTAAAAAAATATATAGCGCATCCGGGATTTGAACCCGCCATCCTAATTCGATTTTCTTAACTCCTCAGCCACGGATATCATCGTGCTACCTACGCTGCTTAAAATGTCTTTAGACGTGTTTGGTGACCAGATCTGATCGGTCAGATACTTCCCTACCTTTCTTTTCCCCTTTCTCATCTCCTTCCCTTCCCCACTCAGCCTTATAACGTACCCCATTTGGGACGCCATCGCTCAAGACAGAAAGGTGCTTACAACATTAAAAATAAAACCAAAAGAAAAGTAACGTTTATGAACGCGTTAGGCATATAACCTATTTTTATTTTTTTTAAGTAAAATTTATTTATGCACGCTTGACTTTGGGAGTAAGCTGGTGCTTGACGAGAGCGTTACACAAAGTGTGATCGGGCGAGGCAAACTGAAGTTGAGAGGGAGATTTAAGTTAGTGAAGATAGAAAGAGAGAGAGTTACGTTACGTATATTAATTATCTTAGGAGCAAGAGAGAGGTGCGAACACAAGGAATCATTTATTGAATAACCATGGCATAGGTCACCCCAAGGTCATAGGTAATCCCAAGGTCATTGGTCACCCCAAGGTCATAAGCCACTCCAAGGTCATAGGTCACCCCAGGGTCATAGGTCACCCCATGGTCATATGTCATCCCAATTTCATATGTCACCTCAATGTCATATGTTATTTTATAAGTTAGTGAAGTTTTACTTCAGTCGTGTGGTCCAAGGCACACTCGTTTTTCTTTAACATTAGCTCCACACATTATAGGCTTTGAAAAAAAAAAGATTCCCTCAGGGCTAATATCATCTTTGGGGAATCTGTAGGAAGGGTCTTTTTATGGAAAAGAAGGAAAGGAAGTTCTGGGAAGTAGATTGGCATCAAGTCCTAGCCCAACCTCACCCCATAAACCCAAGCAGTCACCAAACGTAGCGAGCTATGGAAGGCGTATTGATTATGTGTGTGTGCTGATCTGCGAACATACAAACTATTTACTTGCTGTCTTTGGTCACATTATTATGAACGTGGGACATGTTTATTTGTTCGCGTGCACTTGGCGTACACCGCACACGTGCCAATTTCCGCGTCTCTCGTGCTGGCTTCCGGCCATGTCCGAACCAAATAAACCACTTCAAACACACGTCTTCAATGTCAATATCAATATTCCCGCTTGACATTCAATTTCATAGAGATTCATTTTTGTTGAACGTATTAGAAAAAAAAGTACCTACTTTTGTTAAAGCAAATGAAAGATTCTTTAAGATTTTGGTATTACATACAAACAGAGATATGCAATTAAAATATCATACTTTTTTTCACGCAAACCAACTAAAGTTTTTCAAATCGCTCATAGCAGGTTTAGGATACCCCTGTAACGGTCGATCGATAAGGATCTTATCGATAACTTTCGGTAAATTCTCATCGCTCCCTATCGCGACCGCAGATCGCCAACGAATTAATAACAGTTCACAATGACTAAGTGTTCTTAATGTTTTTAATTACAATCTTTATTTATTAAGTTACATAGGTGATTGTGCTGTGCCTGTCTCACTAGGAATTCCTATGTTGAGAGCAGGCGCTAAAATGCGACACAAAAATAAGAATAAAAACAGCAATGTTATTTACATTTAAAGTAAAAGTACAAGGATAATCAGCGTCGTAACAACGGGAAAGCATGCATTCGGAGTTTCTAAAAATATTATTAATACTAACTTTTACCCCCGGCTTCGCTCGCATATTTGTCCCCCCCCCCCCCCCCCCCACTCCCACATATCTGAATCTAAATATAAGAGGAAAGTGGAACATGAACATAATACTAGGTTCACAAAGAATGAAGAAATGCTTGTTCCAAAGTATAACAATAACTACGGACGGCGAACCCTGGAATAGTGTACCCAAAATATTTAACATGTTACCAAGTAATATAAAAAATTGCGATTCTACCAATTTAGATACATTATACTGAAAATATGGTTACTAAATAGAGATGGTTTATACTGAGTTTGTATGTTAATTGTTACAATCTGTATAGTTGTAGTAATAATTATAGTGTAATTACATTATAATTGATGATTAAAATCCTGTTCACAAAACTGCTTAGTTACGGTTTAACAGAAAACAAAAACAATAAATAAAAATAACATTTTGCGATACTTATAAGTGATATTCTCTAAATGATATTATTGATCACAGGAGAAGCTCTGTTTTTTATCATCGAGTTGTAATCAGGATCCAATAGGTACACCAGTCTATGTGAACATACATTTAATTACATTTCCTTGTCTTCTTGATTCAGAGTAGATGTAACACTTGGAAACTGATCAATGGGATTTTCTTCTGTTATGTATTTATTATGTTCTGTAGTTTATATTTGTCTGCGTAGTCAAACACTCAAATATTTTGTTTATAGCAACTGTAGCAACACCGGAAACGGTTTAGTGAGGCTCTAGTCTTCCGGGGAAGGGAAAACCTTTTTATTTATGTACTACCTTTTTAATCATAATATTATATTAAAGGTTGGCTGGTTGCCCAACTGTCCAGTTTAAAGTAGTAATGTTTTTATAATACAAGTATTTAAATAATATATACAGGTCGTGTGAATATCACCAATCACAATATTTTCAACTAACAAATACCTAGTAACTGAACGAAAATAAAAGATCATCGAGGAAGAAGATAGCACTAATGATCTAAATGAAAATATGAAAAAGAACAGAGAAATAAAAAGATAACGATCTAACTGGGACTCGAACCCAGAACCTCTCGTTTTATCGGGACAAACGCCTCTATCAATTCGGCTACTGAGACCTATAATTGTAATATCATTTTGGTCAATCTCATATTTCAAATTTCAGAATTAACAATATTTACTTTGATTATTTTTTTCCATATTATTGGCAGCTACCTTTTTTTAATTGGAAACAACTGTTCTATGGTGAACTGGTTTGTACCCTTGTCCCTAGATAGTGTTTCGGTTAAATGTATCCGATTTAATTATAATTATATGGAATACCTTTTAACATTTTTGTAAGCTGAACAACATCAGGGGGTGATGATGCTTGATTCTCAACCTTTTTTGCCCACCGCCCATTCCGCAACGGGGGAGGGGGAGTAATGGGATGGAATGGGGCAGGGGTAGGATGGGCATGGGGTGAGATTGGTTTCTCTTGGTCTCCTACCGCCCCCCCGAAAGTCTGAAACGCCCGCCCACACAAGGGGTCTGTGGGCTAAAAGAGTTTGTGAAAGGGGCTCATGGGCCAAGAGAGTTTGGGAACCACTGTTTTAGATCCACAATATTTTTGTTTTTTGTTTTGGAATAATAATTAAATAAATAACAGGTTTTCCGATGCGTTAGCAGTTCACATTCAGACATCCGTGTTAGAAGCAGGGATCTTCCAAATTTACCCCGTGCTATCCCCTACAGCTATTATGTCTCATTTGCAATCCCTTCCTCTACCCGTGTATGATGTTCATTACCATGCGTCCCTTTCCTCTCCCACTTTCCTCTTCCATAATAATGCGATGAATTTAATATTATTTTAAATATTTATTATTTTATCATTTTAATATACTTACCTAAGTTGGAATTCCTTTCATTATACTCGTAAATTTTATCTATTAATATTGTGCGGCTGACTGTGCAGTCAGCAACCATTCGCTGCAGAACTTCTTAAAGCACTGCAACGATGTCGATATTCGAATAGACAGTGGTATTTCATTCCAAAATTTCGAAGATGAATAGCTGAAATTACCCTCAAATTCAGTGTTTTATGTCTGGGAAAAACGAGTAAATGATAAATATACAAGGTGCGGCAAAACAAACAGTGCAGTTTTAAAAGGTCGGTACACCCCGTGTGGTGAGAGTAAAAACCTGGGAAAGATCTCATTGTGTCGGGAGGGTCATGCTGTTTTTATTCGTTGCCATGGTTTGGTCCGGACAACACCGGGGCTTTGCCGTCCGCACGCAACAGGACGATGCTACGGCCCATACTGCTCGAGTTCGACTTCTTCCTTTGGGGCTATCTCAATGAAAAAGTTTTCAAAAAACAGCCGCACACCTTGGAAGAACTCAAGGATCGAATTCGGTAGGAAATCGCCGCTATGCCCATCGAGATGTGCCAAAATGCAGTCGAAAACTTCAGAAATCGCATTCATCAATGTATCGCTGCTGGGGGCCATCATCTTTCTGATGTCATCATCAGGACTTGATGCGTACAACGGCATGATGTACTAAATATAATAAAATAAACCCCATTTGTGTAAGTGTCGCCGTTTTTTTTAATAGCCTTTTAAAACTGCGCTGTCTGATTTGCTGCACCCTGTATTATGTTACGATTCATACTAGGTAATTTGTGAGTTCTGTTTCTGGTTTTCTGTCCACTTTTTGTTTCGTGCCCGTTAGGATGCGGTGCGATACATGGGTTTTGCGTCACTTTGTGATGTGTAATTTTGCTCGACTTGCCGACTATGTTCCGCGTCAACTCTAGTATGATTATGTAGGTATATTTTTTGCCAACCAATTTCTAGTGAGCATCGATATTAGAATGTTATAATTAATAATTAAACGACTTCGAAGAGGAGGAGGTTATCAATTCGACGGTTTTTTTTTAATGTTTGTTACCTCAGAACTTTCGATTGGGTGAACCGATATTGATGATTCTTTTTTTATTAGAAAGTTGATGGGTGCCATTTTAATTTGGTCCAGTTCTGACAATGGGATCCATGAGAAAACCATATATGTTTTAAATTTGCAATAAGTATGTGCGCGACAAATGGACGAATAGCTCAATATTACGCCAACAGATTTCGATGATTCTTTTTTTGAAGTAAAACTTCTTTTCGCACGCTCGTCACTAAAAATCAAAAAGTAAACAAAAATTTTAACAAAACAAAAAACGACTTCAAAAATGCACTAACAAGTAAAAAAATAATTTCGTACGATTGTTATTTTTGGAGTCGGTGTCAGCCAAGATCTCCACATTTCACCTATAACAACCTATGTATGTAGTTACCTTGGCTGACACCGACTCCAAAAATAACAATCGAACGAAATATATTTTTTACTTTTTAGTGCATTTTTTTAAGTCGTTTTTTGCTTTGTTAAATTTTTTGTTTATTTAATGTTGTAAAATGGGGCCTCAGGACGGCGCAAAGCAACGAGTGAGCAAGGAAATAATTTTTGTTTAAATAAATAAATGTATTTAATAAATAATTTTTATTTTATTTATTTATTTTAGTTTTTATTCCAGCAGGGCTGGGAGGGTAGTGCAATCCCAGCCTGCCATATTACATACAGAGTAAATAAAAATCATATTATTAGGTAGGAGCCTAATGAAAATAAAATTTGAACATAAATAACAACAACAAAAAAAAAATAACTATAAAATTAAAAATAAAATAAAATTAATTAATTATTTATCGTCCATCAGGGAGGTCGCCTCATCATCTGCATCCATCGCTCATTTAGTGGGGAACTGAGCCACTCGGATGCAGCCACGACAATGATGTTGGTTGATTTCCGTGTCCTGCTCCAGAAGCTGGCTAGTCGGTGGCGAAGTAAGGCTGGGAATGAGTGCACCCTCCCTTCGGTGAACATCGTGGAGGCGCTGCAGAACCTCGGTAGTTGCATAAGTTGCCTGTATGCATTGTTGTAGCACACCCTCAGTTTGTCCCATTGCGCTGCTGGATATTGCGTCCACAGTTCAGATGTGTACAGGGCGGTGCAGTATGTCTTGAAGAGTAATTTTCTGACGTCGTCGCTACAGTGGTAGAACCGCCTTGATAGCATTCCGGCCCGTATGTTAATTGCTCTCCTTTGTCGTTCCATATCTTCTACATCCTTCATGTCTTCGGTTAGGATATGTCCCAGGTACTTAACCTGTGCGGCCACAAGCAGTTCGTTTCCTTCTAGATATATTGGAGGAATATTTAATGGCTCCTTATTGTGTTTGAAAGCGACGATGACTGACTTTTTAGAATTGTACAACAAGTTATGAGAGTTTGCGTACTCTTCGCATATTTGCACAAGTCTTCTCATCGCTTTAATCGAAGGTGCAAGCAGCACCATGTCATCCGCATAATTAATGTTATTACTGCCTTGTCCGCAGATATGACATCCGATTCGTGTATCGTTCAGCTCCTGTAAGAGGTCGTTAATGTACACATTAAATAGAGTTGGAGACATATTTCCCCCTTGCCTGACTCCGCTTTTAAGGAATAAAGGTCTTGAAGAAGCTCCTGCCCATTGAATTTGATTTTCCTGTTGTCCGTACCAAATAGCCAGCATATTGACCACTGCTGCTGGAACATCTCGTTTTATGAGTTTTTCCCACAATAATTTATGAGAAACACGATCAAAGGCCTTGCTTAGGTCCAGAAAACACCCATAAACGGTGGTTTTTCTTTTTTTGTAGTAGGCTATTGTTTGTTTTACCCCATAAATGGCCATATCAGTTGATGAGGCGCTCTTGAAGCCGAATTGGTTGTCCAGGGTAAATAGTTTTTCTTTGACTAGCGCGAATAAGATTTTTTCAAACAGTCTCGAAAGCATTGTCGCCAAGGAGATCGGTCGGTAATTTCCTAATATCGAAGCATCCAGCTGATTGGATTTCAGGATTGGTACGATGATAGTTTGACTCATGTCCATCGGCATATGTGTGTGTTTTAAGAGGCTTGAGTACAGGGCGGCTAGAATAGTATGAAGTTGATCTCCTGCGTATCTTATGTGCTCAATACCAATGGCGTCGTACCCTGGACTTTTACCGTGGGCGGTTTGCTTAATTGCGCTTTCGATCATTTCAGGAGTAATATTCATGACCAGGTCGTCATTAGCTGCAGGTGGACATGTCATTATCGAAGGTTTCGTGGTATCTCCTTGATCCTCGCTTAAAGAAAAAAAGTCTCTAAATTCGTTAGCTATGTTTTCATCCCCCGTGATGTTGTTGACACATAGTGGAACTTTGCTCTTGGCTTTCAGCACAGTTGAAGTTTTATGCCAAAACTTTCTGAAATCTTTGTTATGCATAGATGTAGCTATGCTATCCATTCGTGCTTTGTTTTCCGAGTGTTGGCATTTTCGGAGAGCAATTTTAAAAGATTTCTTACTTGTTTTCCTTTCGTCTGCGAAACGGCCTTCCTTGGGCCTTCCGGCTTCAATCCAGCATAGGAATGCATGTCTTGATTTGCGGTACAAAGTGGAGACATCATTATTCCACCCAGGAACAATGTCATACTTTTTTTTGGGTCCTTTACTTCTGAATGCTTTTATGGCGGAGTTTCTTAGTATATGCACAATATTACCGTAGAGAGAATCTAGTTCAAGTTTATGAATCTCGTTATCACAGTTCTGCCTTTGACATCTTACGGCATCTGGGGGTTTTATTTTTAATAGTAGTTTATTGGCCAAGGCGTTGTAAGTTTTAATATCATTTTCGGACTTTGCCGTCCATTTTCCAAGATCCCTTGGTCGATCCTGTCTGTTGGAAATAATGGGGGTTAGATTTAGATCTATTTCCACAGTTAGTGGGAGATGATCTGACCACGTTGCATTGGCTGTGATTTTTAAGCTCTTTACTGCACAATTCAGCCCCTGTGTCATAATGCAGTGATCAAGCCATCTGGTGGTTCCGTGGGCGTCACTTATATAAGTGAATGTATCAGAGCTTAAACGCACAATATCAGTGTATGTATAGTTATTTTCTGTACAGAACTGTGCAAGTTCACGGCCAAAAAGTGACCTCGGATCTGCATTAAAATCTCCTATAATCATTGAGTTGGAGCTGTTTTGTTCTTCAATAATGGCGTGTATTTTTCCCAGACAGTCTGCGAATTCCGGTAAGTTCTCAACTGAATTGGTCGGCATATAAACCGTTACTATTAGAAGAGTTCCATTTGCTGACTCCATTTCAATAGCCGTGATTCTAGGATCTCTACAGTCAATCAGAATGGCTTTTATTGTATTGCGCCATAAAATTGCAACGCCTCCGTAGGGGCGGCCAATTAATGGGGCGTCTGAGAGATTCACCGCAGATGTTCCATGACTGAGAAATTCTGGATGTATTGACGACAAATATCCCAAGTCTGTAGGTAACAGCCAGGTTTCCTGTAATGCAATGACGTCATTACAATTACATAATTCGTTAATGAAGTGCTCTGTTCGACGAATTGATCTGCAATTGAATGAGATAATTTTTAGAGTCTTGGTACTTATGTGATCCATTATGAATATTATACTGGAACATTGGTTTGCGTTGTCGGCATTCGGAAAATGTATTTCCTTACAACTGAGAATTTCGGCCATATGCTCGCATCCATAAGTTTTTCGTATGTTGACTCAGGAGTCCCAACTTTGAACGCCCGATATTCGCCAGATTTCATCTGTAGTTCGTAAGCAACCGCATCAATGCCGCTTTGCTTGAGAAAAGAGATAACATCTTCACATGTTGTTGTTTTCTCCAGTCTTGTGACGAGAGCATATTTCGTCCTCTGCAAACCTTTAATTTCTGCATTTTCGTTTCTGCCCAAAATAATGTTTTTACTTTTTTTTTGGTGGCGGTTGTGGCTTTTTATACGTCTTCTTTTTAATGGATTTCCATTCTTGATTATCTGGATTTTCGTTTTCACTTGAAGGGATGATGTTAGCGACATCTGCAAATGATTTCGGACGATTAAATGGTTTTTCGGTTAGAGGCGGGTCAAGTTTTGGATCTGTCTCCATAGATGGCATTGCGATGCTTTCATCTTTCGTGGGTTTGGCCTTGATATGAGGCTTTGCCGGTTCGTCAACAGATGGTACGATAATCATGTTATTGCATGGTTTTGCTAGTTCATTCACATTAAGTTTGAGACTTTTTATTTCCGATTTTAATAAATCAATTTGTTCCTTTATCTCCAAGTTCTTATTGTGGTCTGATTCATCTTTCAGTTTCTGTACATCACTTTTAATTACTATTAAATCTCTTAGGAACGCAGTTGCGTCAATATAATCAAAAGTCACGGGCGGTAGTTTATTTATGTTTAAAACAGCAAATTTTGGCATATTATTCGGATCAGTTTCTTTCAGAATTTTAATTATGTCACTTAAAATACGTTTTTTCTTACCTTCGCCTACTCTCCTGGCAAAGGTTTTTTCCGGTACACATTTACACAAAACGGTTTTTGCGGACTCAATGTCTTCTTCGGTGAATGATTTATCACATATTATGTGCATGGTTTGCTCGTCCATCACGTCCATTTTTTGTTGTATAAATGCAAGGATCTCGTTCACAACAATCCCGCACGGGCAGCCTCCCATTAGAGACATTTTCGGTTATTTTTCGTGTTGTTTTTATTATGTATTTACTTTTAATTCGCGGAGTACGCAATACGTGTTATGGTCGCGACGCCACCTCAATAAGCAAGCAATGTTTTAATTTAAATATCATTTTCGAAATTGGAACTGATTTGGTTAAGAATTTCGAAAAGCGATGAAGTGCAAACCTACGAACCTAGAATATTTTATTTTAACTAAAAAAAATCGTCAAACACAGCAAACTTATTAAGTAAACCCTGAAGAAGTGAGCGTTGCTCACGAAATATGTTGGTTTTTGTAAACAATAAAAAAAGTGGTATTCTATTAATTTCGAAAAATTATTTAATAGTCATTTAAAAATTGAAACTGATGTATCAAGATCTCAGATAAGTGATAAAGTGTCTACCTACCCACAGTAAAATGGTTTATACTAGGAAATTGTATAATTTTTCATATGTAATTTGAATGGTCAATATATTTCTTTAGTTTAAAATTCTTAGGGTTAATCTTGACAAGCAAAGTCAAATTCATGAGTTTTTAAGTATCTGCGCTTATTCCATTTTCTAAAAGCGTATTTATTAATATTCTAAATTTACTAACACTTCTTGTGATTTTTCTGCGCTAGCATAAAACTTTTTTTTTTAAATTTCATTATAGGCAACCTCGGCTCCTTGAACTGCGGCATGGGCATCGGCTGGCTCTCCCCAGCTCTACCGCAACTACGCGCGGCGGGCGGGCCGTTGTCCGCCATCCCGGTGCCTCTACCCGACCTGCTGTCAGGCCCGGCTGCGGCACATAACTTCTCGGGGCTCGACCCTGATATGGCCGAAAGCCTGGCCTCGTGGCTGGCGGGCGCATTCCCGATGACTGCGCTGTTGTGCACGCCGCTCACTGCAATCCTCGCAGAGGCGGCCGGCAGGAAGGTGTGCGCTATGGCTGCGGGGATACCATTTGCGGTAACAAACTTCCTATCTTACCTGTTCTATTCTAGGGGGTCTTCGGAGAATTTCCCCCCTTTTTCACAGTTATGTAGTATTTTTAAGGAAAAATCCAGTCTGTCGGAGCCTCTCTGCTTCTGGAAGATGTTGTTCTCAATTTGGGAGGCGGGTATTTTTTTTTTTTTTTAATTTTTTTTTTTACATTCTGCCAGCAATTGATCGGAGTCTTTTATAGGTTTTTTTTAATATGTTTGTCCCATTAAAAAAAAAACAATCTACGGTCAATCAATCTGTTCTCAAAACTACCCTCCAAACAGCATCCCCTAAGATGACAAAGGCCCTGAGGGGAATTATTTTCCTCTTTGGGGAGACAATGTTCGAAAAACAAAATACCTACTAACGGGGCGTCCATTAATCACGTGATGTTTTTTAGCAACTTTTTAACCCCCCCCCCCCCTGGTGATACGTGGTGAGGTTTTGAACTACCCCCCCCCCCTCTAACCAAATCATGTGTATTTTTTTAGTACAAAGTATATACGAAGAATAATATTATCTTTAAATACAGGTATAATCTGATTAAATTTTGGAAAATTAAGCATCGTGATAAAAATTTCCAGAGAGACATTAAGGTTGCAGGTTGTTTTTGACTGGTATTTGGTTCAGAAATCGTGCGTTCAACGAAAAATAACTACACGTGATATCTCATTATGCCCCCCCCCCCCCCCTCCTTGTGATATTACGTGATTTTTTCCGAACCCCCCCCCCCCTCCCTTTCGAGCCTCACGTGATTAATGGACGACCCCTAACAGTGTTAAACTTCATTCAACAGATAAACGCCATCATAATCCTTTCAACAGACAATATCTACTGCCTGCTTGCCGGCCGTTTCATCATGGGCATCGGCGTGGCTCTAGCCATGGGCAACATTCCCACCTACATCGGGGAGACATCTGAGACCAGGGTTCGGGGCACCCTTGGCTCCCTGCTCACGCTGACCTACACCTGCGGCATCACGGCCTGTTACCTGGTGGGCGGGTTCATGAGCTATAGGGCGGCCGCTGTCATGATGCTGGTGTCGGCGGTGTTGAGTACTGTATTGTTTGTGATCGCGCCTGAGACGCCTGCTTGGCTGGTTAAAAAGGGAAAAATTCAGGTATGCAACACTAAAATTATTTATTACAATTTTTTTTTTTAGTCATACCTTGAACCTCGGCAACCCGAATTTCTACCGATTTCTTACATAATGTCTACCTTAAACATTTGAAGTTTTTAAGCTCTTAAAATATATGTGTTATTTTGGAAAATAATGTCTAGATGCTGCCCACGCCGAAACGCAAATTATATGAAATTCCCTCGATAGAAAAAAATCGCAAAGTATGATCCAAAAATTATAAAAAACAAGTTTGTTTCGTTTTTTCATTTAACTTTTTTAATTTTAATTTTCGTTTAACATTTTCGCAATTTTCGCATCGATTTTGTCGCTGTAAATGTTAGCGCACTCCTCTAACATTCGTTATTTCGTATCTCTCCATCTTCTTCTTTTCGAGCCCGATTGCGGAGCCATGCGTTGAAAAAAAGGTTTCCTAAAAAGGAAAAAAAGGCATAATTTTCTTGCATCTTTCTCACACACCGCACCGTGACGTCTCCGTAGACCTCTACAATACTACTTGCCGTGACGATAATTTTGAAAGTATGGAATATAGTTAGAAGGATATTATAGAAGTATGATCCCACATATCCAAACTAGAAACTTTATTTAAACAATGGCAAATTAGTATAAATTCCCTTAAAAGCGCTGCCTGCGTTTTCTCACGTAGATACCACAAAAGGCTAACTAATATTCACTTGTTCGGAGAAAACGTTCTGTGGAAAAAGTATTAAATATCTCCGATATTTAATAGACCGTAGAAAAAGCACATAAATGAAACTCTAGCCTCGGCAAATAAAATCCTTGCAGCCCTTTACCCTATGTTATGGAAACAAAAAACTATCAACTAAAAATAATCTTTTAATTTGTAAATCAAATATAAGACCAAAACTAACTTATGCAAGCCCCATCCGGGCCCAAGCTTTAGATTCTTTCTTGAAAAAGCTTCAAACATTTCAGAATAAAGCCATAGGGTAGACTGGGGACGATTGAAACACGTTATGATTGAAACATCTCAATTTACTCGAAAACTATAATACCTAAGAGTGTGATACAACACTCGAAACTCCGTCAGGTCTGTTGGGACGTTTCTACAAAAGCGCAGTAGCCGGCGAGTGACTCAATCGTGCATAGGGGACATTATTGAATTTCGCATTAAAACGTAAATATTTAAGACATTATTGCTTATCTTATAACTCATTTTACTCTCGCAGCTTGACGAAATGTTTCATTACATTCTCTTCTTTATCTATTTAATAGTATTTATAATGCATTTTCGTGGCGTTAGTGTCTATTTAAAATGCATGTTTTTGACTTTTAAGCAGAAAATGCAGCGTGGGGATATTTGAAACAACTCGTGTGGGGATGATTGCAACGTTTCAATCATAACCATGTTTCAATCGTCCACACTGAGAGAAAATTTAAAAGTTATAATGAAAAAGGGTCAGAAATTTAAATCATTAAGTATTATTCAAATTCAAATCATTAAGTCTAATGTACTTCTGTGATCTTGAATGGTGAACTTCTGTGATCTTGGTTGATGAAGTCGATCTCATTCGACCACATTCGACGTCACACACCCTCACGTGACAATTTCGTAATAACATATCTTTATTGATTTTTTTTACATTTATAACAAAAAAAAATCAAAGTTAATAGTACCTATACATTGTTTTATCAATTATGTAAGTATAAAACAGAGAAAAAAAATGTTATGAAGAAAGTATGTTCCCCTTCTCAAGAAACCGAGGTTGCAAACTATGCTAAAAAAACAGCCAACATTTACCTATTTTGGGCTATCTTCAAAAGATTTAAGACAATTGGCATTTGATTTGACCACACGGTACAACCTGGCAAAGCCAGATTCATGGTAGACAAATGGGATGGCCGGAATCGAATGGCTCCGAGGATTTTTGCGCGCCATCCAGAATTTATTATCTATAAGATGTGCCCAAGCCACGAGTATGGCACAAGCAACAAGTTTTAATTGACATAATGTTGATGAATTTTTCAACAATTTAGCGAACGTTGTGGATAGTTTTAAATTTGAACCAAAGGACGTCTATAACGTAGATGAGACCGGTGTCACAACTGTTCAAAAACCTAATCGGTTTATAGCCAGGAGAGGAACTCGGCAAGTAGAGAACGAGGAACTTTCATAACTGTCTGTAGCGCCAAATGCAATTGGCAACCTAAATTCCGCCGATGTTCACATTTCTACGTATCAATTAAGCCATTTCTTAAAAGATAGTCCGATTGGTAGTATCGGTACCACGAACAAATCTGTCTGGATGCAAGAAGAAGATTTTACCAAATTTTTTATTCATTTTCAAAAATACACCATTTCGTCCTTAGATCGCAAAGTTGTTTTATGACTTGATAATCATTCATCGCGGTCGAATCCTACGAAATCAAAAAAATTGTAAAATCAATATTTAGTCTTCAAACCATTCCAAAATGAACAGGCAAAAAAAACTACACCTAGAGACTCAGAAGAAGAAACCACAAATAAGATGACCAATGTATAGGAAAAGGTGCACTTGAATCCGAGTACAAAAATATGAAAAAAAATCACCCTTCACATTGATAAAAAAAGTGCTTCGTAGTCCCCACTCTTGTCTACATTGGTTTTCTGTATATTTCACTTCTACCGCATGTGAATTGCACACCCAGATTTTTCGAAATAGATAATATTTACTTGTTTAATAGATTTTAATGCCACTTAACAGATTATTTAAGAAAAAAAAATCTAAAATATTGCGATATTTTGTATAATGATGTCACATCCCAAACCATAAATTCAATAAATTTTTATTGTTTCGACTTCTTAATTGTTGAATTTTACACACAAAAAATGCTCTTAATTCAGAGGTAAAATCTACATTGTTATGATTGAAACAGTGTGATGGTTGAAACAAGCACTTTTGTATGAAAGCAAAAAACTTATTTTTAATACCGTTCTGTTCTGCTCCAGGATAATATCGCAGTAAAAGTATGTTGATTATGCCAAATACTCATAATAAGTATAACTAAGAGCACGTAAACATAAATAATAAAGAATATATTTACAGTTGTTTCATTTCAAGACATTTATGTTTATAATTTTTAAAATACTTGTGATATGTTTAATCACTATTCATGATCTCATTGAGTATTGTTTTAATAATGAAAATGTTAAACATTGATTAAAATTGTTCCAATTATTCCATAGATATTTAGAGTGTTTCAATTTAATTTGATTAATCGATAGATCATAGAACATCTGGTATAAACATCTTATCCACAATTACAAAAGAAATATTACTACACCTAGTTAAAGTAAAAGTGTTTCAACCATCCCCAGTCTACCCTACTCATGGCCCTGGGTGCCCCCAAATAAATAAGGGTAACCCAACGCCACAACGACTCTTAAATCCCCTTATTAAAAAAACACACGTTAAGTCTTGCAGAAACTTTTTATGCGATAATTCCCACCCGTGAAAACGCCTCCATAAACTGCCTTGCCCGGTACGACGAAAATGTACGTACCACATATAAAAAAACTTAAACAAATCCTACGTAAAGTTTAACCTCCCCATATTGCAGACATGTACCTTTGCAAAAAAAATTAATAAATAACTGAATAAACAATTTTTCAACAACAATAATTCCTCCTTATGTACCTTTAGGTAAAAATTGAAAATAACAATTTGCAAATCCTGATACAGGAAAAATATCTTGGGCTGTGCATCGACAAGCATTTAACTTTTAAACAACACATACAAGATGTAAAAGATAAAATCACACCCTTAATTAGCGTTTTTAGCCAGTTATCATATCTATTACCAATTAAATTAAAAAGAAGTTTATATTATAGTCTCGTACACTCGCACCTAAATTACCTGATTGAAATCTGGGGAAATGCGTATGAAACATACATCAATGAATTACAGGCAATTCAAAATAAGCTAATCAAAAAACTAAATTCTCAGAATTCATTAAAACGTCCCAAGTACACAAACATTTTACACGACAACACGATAACATACGTTTAAACACCATTCATACTAACTACGGTAAGCAATCAATTAGTCACGAGGGGGGCAATTTATATAATTGCCTTCCAGATGATATCAAAAACGAAAAAAGGAATGTGCAAATTCAAAAAAAAATTATTCATGTTTATTTACAAAAAACAAAGTAGTGAAAGTGAATAATATCGTATGGTAATATAATGTTATGTAAATGTTAGTACTGAAATTTAATGTAATTTAAGGTTATGAAATGTAAAAACTATGTATTAATTCAATATTCTAGTTAAGTAAGTGAAAATGTTATTTTCTTTTTTACTGGAATAAAAACGTGTAAAAAAAAATCAAGATGAAAGAGAAAGGGGTATATTTGGCCCGGAGCTCTCTGTATGCCAATATTTCGAAAAGTCAAAAGAAGTGTGAGTGAATTCCAAAACTTTAAAAAAGTTAAATGTGAATGCGTTGATGGTTTTGCTTTTGTTTTTAAACATATAATGCTGAAAATGAGACAAACGGTGAACATATGTCTGCCTCCCCCCAAGGTAATATATAATTATTTTCACACATCTGGAGGAAATATAAAATATAACCGATTCAGATATAAAATATAATCAATTCAAATATAAAATGAAATCGAAATAAAAAAATATACATAATCAAATCAAAAACAAAAACACAAGTAGGTATTCTTTTAATTGTAAATTATAACAATAAAGTTTTTTTTTACCATGTTTATTAAATTTTGCCAACCGTTTATTATATTTAACAATTTTAATGTTATTAATCGTATTTTTTCTGTCATGTCAGAGAGCTGCAGATTCCATAGCTTGGCTTTGGCGAGTGGACGCTCTTGACGCTTCAGTACAGCAGGAGTTGGAGCGACTGCAGGTCGCTACCAAGTCCGTACCGACATCTCGCCTTCAAGCTGCCAAACAGCTCGGTAAGTCTACACAAAAACACCCCTGAGGCCTCTGACATATTCTGTCAGAAGGTCAGAGTATTTCGGATTTGCAATAAAACCCAAATAAATGGAATATTTCTGAACGTCTCCCAAAACGAAAAGATTTTACTTATGTTTTACATTAGCTTCACACAGGAGGCCCTGAGGAAAATAATTTCCCTCAGGGCCTAAGTCATCCTAGGGGATGCTGTGTGGGGGTTTTTTTAAGGAAAGGACGGAGAGGAAGTTCTGGTAATTAAATAGGTATAAGGGGTGGGTTGGAATCCGGGGGTCAATGTGTCCAGAAGTGCAGGACGTATGAATCGATCTCTCCCACTGCGGTAAAGGGCGTTGGGTCGAGAGAATCCGGCAGGAGAGATCAAGGTTCGGTCTCCCTCAACCAGCCTCTCCCGATCCTGCCCGCCACGCAGTAGGTGGGCAAACGCATTTGCCGCAAAGACTTAAACAAACCTCACCCATTGAACCCGGGTGCCCCTTCTAATTCAACAAATGCCGCCGCCCCTGGAACCATTTATTGGATATTATTTATTATCTGCCGTAGGTCATTCCAAGTGGTCGCTGCGTTCGGTGACTTAGCAGGGGTATCCGGGTTCATGTGGTGAGGTTTGACGGGTCTTGGCGGCGGGTACGTCTGCCCACCAGCTGCATGGCAGGCCGGATCGAGAGAGAATGGTTGAGTGGGTCCCTTTGACTTCTTCAGCCGAACGCAGTGGGAGAGATGGATTCATAGGTCCGTCACTCCTGGATACACTGACCCCCAGATTCCTACCCACCCCTAATATCCTTTTCCTTCCCAGAACTTCCTCTCCTTCCTTTCCTAAAAATACCCTCCATACAGCATCCCCAAAGATGACATAGGCCCTGAGGGGAATTATTTTCCTCAGGGCCTCCTGTGTGGAACTAATGTAAAAAATGTAATGAACCACTTGGGGTGTCCTAAGAGAGAGGTGATAGTTATCAAATAAATGGTTACCTGGGCGGCGGTACACATATCCGCTTCCCAAATTGTAAATGCAATAAAACCCAAATAAATGGTACTAATAAATAATATTTCCGTACGTATCCGATAACTAGAAACAACCCTTGTAATGTGATGAAATAGACTTGTAAATTTAATTATTAAAAGTATTCATAAAAATATCAAAATTTTTAATAAAAACATAAAACAGTTTTAAAAAATGGCTCACCTTACGTTTTTTCTAAAATTACTGACGAAATCAGCACACCTATTTACCCTAAACCAACTACATATTAAATATAAGTATGTCGGGAGATCAACTGTCATGGAACCCTTTCTACCTGTTCACGGCGAGATCATCGAAAACGAGTTTATTAAAAACGAGTTCATCGAAAACCAATTCATCGAATGATCAATTTAGCGATGAACTCGTTTTCGATGAACTAGGTTTCGATGAACTCGGTTTCGATGAACTCGTTTTCGATGAATTTGCTTTCGATGAATTGATTTTCGATGAACTCGTTCGTTACCCTTTCTACCATGCCATGCGCAATTTGCTGACGCGATCTCATTTCTGATGATCTTTTTACCAATTCCAGTTCTCTCAAAGCCTCAGCGTCGCGGTTTCCTGCTCTGCCTTATGGCCATCTGCATCCAGGGCTGGATGGGAATGATCGCCGTGCACAGTTACTCCGTCACCATCTTTCTGGAGAGCGGGGCGGGCGTCCTGTCGGCAGAGGGGGCGGCCGCCGTGTACGGGTGCATACAGATTACGGGGGCGCTTTCTGTCACTTCGCTCATTGAACGGTCGGGAAGAAAGGTATGTGGATTTTTACAGGTCTCATAATTTGATGCTATAATTGAATTTATCAACACATAACGCAGGATAATTTATAAGTGGACAGGACAAATCGTATATTGAAGACATTCAAGTCTATGAACTTATATAGAACTAAAACAATCGAGAATTGTTGAGAGCCGCAAATACGGAATACTGAGGTAAGAATGGTGGGTGATTTTAATAAGCAAACGATAAATGTATGCTTTTGAAGTAAGGATGATTTTTACAATTGAAGAAGACATGGTCAAGAGTCTCCTCCTCCACACCGCACTGGCAGAGTGGACTATAGAGGACTCGAATTTTAAACAAATGAGCTGCAATAGAGCAGTGACCAATTCTCGTTTTCGAAATGTAGGAAATAAATCTTTTAGATTTTTTTTGCCGTGGAACCAAGGTTTACTTGAAATATACTATATATATATAAATATACTAAACCTATATTAATAAAATATAGGTTTACTTGAAATACGATTTTGAATTCCAACTTTAAAAGATCCATTTCGTGTTTTCGTATTTGTCCAATTATCATCTTCCCAGGAACAAGACATTGGATTTAAGAACAGAGAAGTTATATGTGTATGAACATGTATGGTTTTTGTTTTTGGTTTTTAATAGAACTATTTTGCTTTTAATTTCCAAATAAAACCTCATTGTTTTAAAACACAAATAAAATTGAACTTTGTTGCTTGATTAACTGTGAAATTGGAATTTTATGTAATGTTAATTTTGGCCAAAATATCAATTTTGGAACATTGTTGTTCCAAGTGCATGAGTTTGGAACTATTATTGGGGTATTCACATTAATAAACTAACTTTAATCTTTATCTCTCTTCAGGTGCTAATGGCCTGCTCGAGTTTCGGAGTAGCAGTTTGCATGGCGACCATGGGTCTGTACCTCCACCTGCAGTCACAGGGAGTAGATCTCAGCGCGGTGCAATGGCTGCCAGTACTCGCCCTGTCCCTCTGCGTCTTCACCTACACCATCGGCGCTGGGTCTGTTCCCTTCATCCTCATCTCGGATCTTCTCACCAATGAGGTAATCTATGACCTGTGATTTAAAAACTGCGAACGTCCAAAGCCAACTCATGGCTTATTAATTTTCCGGATTCGACACGTGTCCATCAACGGAATCATATCTCAGAGACTATATATGGGTAGCGGGAATGGCTACCGCTGCCCATGAACCATTTATTGGATAACCAACACCTGGGTCTGGGTCTAATCAGAGGTGCCCGGATTCATGGAGTGAGGTTTGTCCTGATCTTGGCGGCGAATGCATCTGCCCACCAGCTGCATGGCAGGCCGGATCGGGAGAGAATGGTTGAGTGGATCCTTTGACTTCTCCAAGCATACTCTCTCAGAACATCGCCTTGGACATACTGACCTCCAAATTCCTACCCATCCCTAATATCCCTTTCCTTTCCAGAACTTCCTCTCCTTCTTTTCTCAAAAATACCCTCTATACTGCATCCCCAAGATGACATAGGCCTCTAGGGGAAAAGTGAAAGAAAGCTTTTATTTTGAAAAAATTTAAAAAAACTCTCGATTTTTTTTAAAGTACTACAACATTTACAAAAATCGGACACGAAATCGTAAAGAACCAAATTCCAAAGAGAATGATACCAAAAAATCAACGCCCACTTTTAGTGCAAACCTCCATAAATTCTTTAAACTTTAACTATTTATTGAGTTGGACAATCAATCACGCAAGCAACAGACATGAAATTTGCAAGAAGTGTTCAAATAACAAATTTATAGCCATATTTTGTATCCTGCTTTCATTGATACCACTACCCTTTTATTCAATAAATTAAATAAAAATTAAATTATACACATCCACATAGAAACCTAGAGTAGACACGATTTATGGTTTCACGAAGATAATTGCAGCCTACAGTTTTTTTCCTCTTCATCCAGCCAGTCTATTGTTAATAATTGTATTCTTTTTTGGTCCACCAGGTACGCAGTGTTGCTGGCATGGTCGTCGTGCAGGTTCTGTTCATCAACACCTTCATCCTCCTCCGATTCTACGGTCCAGCCGCAGCAGCCTTCGGCAGTCACTCCATCTTCTACTTCTTCAGCGTTTCTGCTGCTCTCGGTGGTCTTGGCACCATCCTTCTTCTTCCTGAGACCAAAGGAAAGTCCACGGAGGAAATTCAGGAGATCCTGAACAGATAATGCCTCCCGAGCAATGTGTGATGATTAAGACATTCAATTTTTCATGTGCGCTGAATCGCTCCTTGCAAATGATTGAATATTTTAAAAGTCTTGCTAACACTCTACTTATTTCTTAAGTATTTTGCTACTACCTCAGTTTGGAGATAAGTTGTGATAGATGTCTAACATTTGTTGAATTTTCATTATTGTTTGTTAACGTATTTAGTCTATGATGTGTATATTATGATATTATTTACGGTAATGCGCGTTTTCACCCCGCGACAAAATATTCCCGACAAAATATCCTCCGACAAAATATCCTACGTACAAAACATCCCCCAATAAAATATCTTCTAAAACTTTTTCTAACCTAGCCTAACCTAACCTAACTTTACCCAACCTAACCTAACCTAACCTAGACTAACAATAAAATGGGAAAATGGGACAAAAATAGTATATATAACAATAATTTATTGTCTGTTCAGGGTGTCTGTATTATTTTTGGCCCTTTTTTAGGTTAGGTTAAAAAATGGGACAAAAATAATACAGATAACGATAATTTATTGTCTTTACAAGATGTCTGTATTATTTTTGTCCCATTTTTAATCATCAGATTTTAATCATCAGATAACGATAATTTATTGTCTTTACAAGATGTTTGTATTATTTTTGTCCCATTTTTTGTTAGGTTAGGTTAGGTTTAAGTAGATATTTTATTGGAGGATGTTTTTTCCCTAGGATATTTTGTTAGAGGAAATTTTGCCGGAGGATTTATTTTGTCGGGGATATTTTGTCAGGGATATTTTGTCTTTGTTCTAAATTATTTACACGAAGCTCCATTGGCAGTGTTTAAGTCATAATAAACTTTTGGTGCAGTGAATAAAATACATAAACGTATTGCAGAGATGCTGCAGGAATCACTTATGGAAGTATTTAACGAAGTGCCTTCGTAAAATAATATTGTAATCATATTGTGCGTGTAATGTGATGTTGAAAATATTCGTACAATTGACTTAACCAATTTGTTTACAAGTGTTACTGTTTTGTAAGTGCCTGTATTAATATATCTTAATTGGAACTGATTTTTAATAGGGTGCCAGGAAAATAAATGCTGTTTGTAGTTAATTCATAATATTTTGGTTTTGGGAGTCCCGATTATTATAGTCTTTTGATTGTTAATTTGAATTTCAATTTTTTGTTGCATTTTCTATTAAGCAAATACATTAATTTTAGGAAATATAATATTATAGCTGTTATTTTAAATAGAATACGATGACTTATTCGAGATATTATTAATATTATTTTTTTAATGTGATAAGTGCATGTTATAAATTGGCCAAGTTTTGCCAATGATTGTAAAAACTTGGCAACTGTTTATCAGGAAATCTCTTGTATAAGAACTTGTGGAATTTATATAAACTGTTAAATTTATGAACACTTTTATAATATAATGAAATGGAAACTAACCAAACTGAGTTTAAATTTCTACCAAGTATCCTGCTTCAACGGGCGAAAATTTTTATTTTTTTTTTTTTTATTTTTTTTTATTACATTAGTTACATTTATACAGCAAAATTACATAATAATAATAATATTTCAAATAACTGTAGATATTAAAATGTGTACAAGTGTTATTATGTCTTGTACGTTATTAGTTCCTAGCTAGGCAGATTGCCTGTTCTAAGGAACCAAATGCTGGTGAAAAATGCCAAAAATGTCTTCTGTAAAAAAAAGAAAAAACAAAATATTGTTTTTTTTTTTTTTTTATAGATTAAATATACATATACTAAGTTTAAATATACTATACTAAGTTTTTACTGATTGTGCCATTAATAGTTAGCCATGTGTAATTTTAAGTTTTAAATGACATTATTTAATAATTTTTCAGACTCAATCCTACCTAAGTCTATCAACCATTTAGTTATTATTGTACCGATGCATGCCATTTTACATGTTTTAATATTTAATTCTGGTGGGATTTTATTATACAATTTCGGTCCCAGATATGTATACGTCTTTTGAAACTTTGCCGATTTGCTCCCTGGGACCACGAGATCCTTTCTGGTGTGACTTCTTGTTATATATTTATGGTCAATTTGCTTAAGATTTTCTACATTTTTATGTACGTGGATAATAACCTTTTTTATATAGTTTTGACGAACATCAAGTACATAAAATTTTTTGTAGAGCTGATCGCTAGAAAACCTATAGGGTTTACGCATAATGACTCTAATTATGGATTTCTGGGCCTTCACTAATGGATCCAAAATTGTTCTACCTGACGCTCCCCAACCAATACAACCATACGTTAAGATGGGGTTGCATAATCCGAAATATATTTTTCTTAAGTCTTGTTGTTTGATTATGTTTCTTAATACAAAGAATACATGAATCAATTTTCTTACCCTTATTGAAAGTTTGTCGATGTGAAATTTCCACTTAAGATGATTGTCTATAATAACGCCTAGATATTTGATGTTTTTCACACTCTCCAAAGCTTCACAGTTGCAGTTAGAATCAATATTATCGGAATTACAGTTAGTCTTATGTGTTTTTATTGTGTATGATGTACTAGGTTGTCCTATTATAGTTGAACTGAATCTTATGTATTTAGTTTTAGCTATATTTAATGTAAGTAGATTTTTGTCAAGCCATTGTTTTATCGCATTGATTCCACTTTCAGCATGTTTATGTGTTTGAGTCCAGTCGTCTCCTTCAAATATAGCTACCGTATCGTCAGCAAATGTAATAATTTTTCCGCCTACTTTTAGGTCGCATAACTCATTTATGTAGATTATAAATAGAAGAGGTCCCAATGTGCTTCCTTGCGGTACCCCAAAGTTAGTGTGTAGTGAATTACTTACTATTTTTCCCAATTTGAGTTGCTGGCTTCTACCTGTTAAGTAACTCTTTAACCATTCGTAGGGCATTCCTACAATGCCAATATTTTTTAATCTTTTGAGGAGTAATTTATGTGAAATCGTATCAAAAGCCTTGGCTAAGTCTAAGAACAGTGCAATGTTTTTCTTTCCGCGATCTATATTTCTAGAAATATGTTCTGTAAGTTGCGCTATAGCATCGTCCGTTCCCCTCCCCGGCCGAAAGCCAAACTGATTTTTGCTTAAAAGTTTTCGGCTCTCTACATAATTACTTAATCTATTTTTAAATATTTTTTCTATAATTTTTGAGATAGCACTTAACAGGGATATTGGCCTATAATTGCCCACTTGGTTTTTAGGTCCACTTTTGTAGATCGGTACCACTAAAGACTTTTTTAGATGGTCGGGGAAAACCCCTGAAGAAAAGCTTTTATTGAAGATGTTCGATAAAGGTGATGCAATATTGTGTTTAATGATTTTGAGTATATGAGTGTTGAGACCGTCAGGACCTTTCGAATGTGTATTATTGAGATTGTCAATAATTTTTAAAACCTCTTCATTTGTCGTAGGTGAAAATTGAAAGGAAAAAGAATTATGTTTTGTTTCTATTGCCGATGCCAGTGAATCTTCAGTTTCCTTGGTGACACTTAGGATGTTTTCCGCAAGGTTAGACCCCACCGCCGTAAAGTATTGGTTAGTGTGGGAAGCAATTATGCCCGAATCAGTGGTGGCTGTGTTTCCAATCAGGAGTTCATTAATATTAGGGTCAATTGTGTGCTTAGTATTGGTAATTTGTTTAACGATGTTCCACATGTTTTTACTAGATGGATCTCGGGCGAGTTGATGCTTATAGTACCGTTCTTTTGCATTACGTATAACATCTTTACAAATGTTACGATACCTACGGTAATTCTGTTGTTTGAGAGTGTTTTGTGGATCTTTGGTCGCCACTTTGTGTAAATGATTTCTTTTGTGTATAGCTTTTACAATACCTCTGCTAATCCAAGGAGTAAGTTGTATTTTTTTATGTGCAATAAGTTTATCTTTTGAATTTTGTGTTATATGCATGTTGATTTTGTTAATAAATAAGTTGAGTGCGTTGTTAACATCAGTCACTCCACATACATCTTGCCATGTTTCCTCATTTAGATCTTTAATTAATCCCTCATAGCATATGGATGATGTGAACTGTTTAGTGTTTACTTGTTTTTTAAGAGATGTATTTGAAATGCTTATTGCTGTTGTATAGTGATCAGTTATTGTATTGTGTATAACAAATGCATTGGAAGCCATAATATTTCTGGTATTTATGTGATCTAAACATGACATGCTATTATTTTGAACCCTGGTAGGAACTTTAATATTTATTGCAAAGTTGTTTTCTGCCATGGCGCACATGTAATCGTGACATTGTCTGTGTATATTTCCAAATGTGTTTATATTTATATCCCCCATCAATATTTGTTGTTTGAAATCACTACATTTTTGAGTTCAGATATGAGATTATCCAGAAATGGATGTATGTCATGGAATGATGGTGATCTGTAAATGGCTAAAATACATAGATATCCATTAATTACTAACTTCAGACAATTTGATTGACTGATGCAAATTTCTTGAACTTGACAGTGAATGTCATCGCGAATGTAGGTTACGACTCCACTATTTTGATTTAATTTTTGTGTTGTGTGATATTCATGATATCCTGTAATTTGTTTTGCGAAATATGATTCATTCAGTCTGCATTCTGTAAGGATTATTATATGAAATCTAGCAGTTGACTTAATACTGTCTAAAAATAAAAGAAAGTCATCAAAATTTTCCATTGTACGGATATTTTGATGTATAATATTGATTTTGTTTAAGCTCCAATTAAATTCGTTGAGTTCATCAATTTCTTCTATGATAAATTCATTGTTTGGCTCTCCAAAATTATCTATTTCCATATAAGCGTTTAAACCCATTTTATTTTAGATATATTATGTAATGTTATCTTAGGATCGCTGAGTTTTAGGTCTATATTTACAATTGCAAAGAGGGAGATTAGACAATAAAAATATTTTAATTTAAGTTTGGTGTTCGTTGATGGAGATAATGTTTGTGTTAGGTTCAAATTGCACGGTATTAATAATAATTTGAAATACTTAGTGTATACTATGGTGATAAATGGGATGATCTGATAGTGATCTAAATGTTTAGTGCTTTCTGCTGAAAATAATAATAATAGTATAAGAGAAAAAACAGTACCTTCTAGTCATTTAATGTCCGTTAGCTTTTGGTCCGAATCAATCAGTATTGGCCTCGAATTATCGTCCCTTTTTACAAAAATTCTCCCAGCCTTTGTCCAGACATATCTATAACTATGTTCCCGTGCTAACTGCCTGGCTAGGAACCATAAACGTTTGGCTTGAAAAGTTAGGTGTTCAGAAACATATATTGGGTTTCTGGGACCTGACATACCTATAACACTTGTATTCATTTTTCCTTCTTTATTTTCACTTTGGTTAAATTTTTTTATTGCAGAGTGTAAATGTTCTTTATGCGTTACTGAGGTTAGTTTAACAATTACAGTCCGTGGTTTATTATCCCTGGCTTGAGTAGGTTTTTCCCTTCGCGTAACTCGGTAGATTTCTTCAATGTCCTTTGATCCTAGACTGCAGTTTGTTGTTTTGCTTATGTTGAATATAATGTCTTTTAAGTTATCTGGCGTTTCTTCTTGAATTTCAGGAATTCCGCGAAATTCTAGGGACTTTAAGTTTGCTTCCCTGTTTTTCTGTTCCGCGTCAGTTTCCAATGCCTGGATGCGGCTTTGTAAATCCGTGTAGACTTTTTTCTGTGATAATTCAACGTCATTTATACGCTTTCTGAATTCGTCGTGTTGATCCGACAAGAATTGTATTGATTTTATGATTTCTTTATTTTGCGACATGATCGATTCATATTTTTGTGCGTACGACTCAAATTTTTCCTCCACAAAATTCATTATCGCTGTTTTAAAGTTGTTTAATTCCAATTTGAATAGATCGGATGTAAGTAGGCTTTGATTTCCTCCATCTGTGGATGAAGTTTGAAAATGATTGTCTATGGACGATTGCTACTAAAGATAAACAAAATGTCAAATTCTTGTTTTACATAAACAATTATTTTTGCACGTATAGAGATAAACATATCAAAATATTCGCATAACACTGACCTCTATTGTAAGATAATAATAATTAATTATCTCTACCAAAACAGAAAAGTGGTTTGAGACTCGGCTAGATATGTTACCATCTATCTTTACAATAAGAGCTTCAACTGCTCCCTGGTTGTGACTGGAGCCAGTCAGATTATACCGTTAGTAATTGGGGTATGTTGTGAGGCTTAAATGAGTGAAGAGTTGAATGAGACAGGAAAAAAGGTAAGAATGCACTTGGCTAAGTATTCAGTTTTGGTGACAAAACATGGCAAGCCATTGCTAAGTTTAGGTTCTGGATGGTGTTTTTTCATCAGATTGAGGCTGAGAGAATCTACCACTCCAACAGTAAGGTATAATACAAAAAGTAAAATTTTCAAAATTTTAAGCAACCCCCGACACAAAAAAGAGCTGATGACCTTGAAACACCTGAACAGATTCATGAATTGTAGCTAAGAATCATCTCGATCACGTCAGATTTAAAACAAAAAATATGCATCATAATCGGTCCATTCGTTTAGGAGCTACGATGCCACAGACAGACACACAGAAAGTCAAACTTATACAGTTAAAAATTGGGTTTGATCATAGATATCCAAATTGATGAACTTGCCCTAACGTGAAATCTATTTTCTTATTTCGACGAGCTGGAGGGAAATCAAGAGACTATGGAGGGTTCGAGAATGCTTTGAAAAACTACGCCAATTCAATTTGGGGCGCGGGACAGCCGCCCCGGGAACCGCTCAGAGGATTACCAACACCTCTGCCACAGGTAATACCAAGTGGTTCGCTACGTTTAGTGACTTAGCAAAGGTGACCGGTTCTTGGGGTGAGGTCTATCCTGGTGGTGGATGTATCTACCCATCAAATGCTTGGCATTCCGGTGTGGTAGGGACTGGTTGAGGGCGACCTTTTGACTTCTGCAGCAGGGCTCTCTCGGAACATCGTCTTACTAGGCACCGTATGTCGTTATATACTCGTTCAGACATTTCAAAATCCACAGTGTCTTACTTTACTCCGATCTGCTTTGCGCCCAGATATATGACCCAACCCATACCGAAGCTTCAAGAATGCACTAGTTTTGAGAGTTTTGGTACTATTTTACCTGAAGGGGAGACCGAGGGAATTTGAAACAAAGATGATTTGAAACGGTACCGATTTCTCGAAACTTAAAACCGTTAGCGAATTGGCAACGTCGCTTTTCAACCATTTACCTCCGCCTGCTGTGTCAGTTCGCGTCGGTGGCGTAAGTCCCGTACTTGTGGAGTTATGCGTGACATGTGACAAAAATCGTGAAAAGTAAGTTTTTAACGTTTTTTTACGATGCCTATATTTTGATGAGGGTTTTTGGTTTAAGTTATATGTGTTTCGAAAGCTCATTAACTAAAGATTTATTAAGTACATATGTTTAGTACAATTGATTTTTCTGTATTTGCTTCTTGATTGTGGATTAAATATAAAATTGAGAGGTTTTTCTTACTGAGGAGATTTGAAACAGGCTGTTTCAACTCTCTTCATTTTCAATTTTATATCAGACAGCAGTCAATAAATAACGGGCACAAAATGAAAGTTTTTTTTGTTGATTTGTTTATTTCGTTTCAGAATGCCTACTGATTATAAAAGAAAGACTGACAGAGGTATGGCGAATCTCGAAATATATGATCTCGCAGCAGAAGAAGTAACTTTGATTTTTAATTGACGTTTTTAAATTTGATATTTTATTTTTATTTTTGTTAGTTTGTTTTGTACTTGAAAAGATTAATTTTAATAAATACCTTTAAATTATATCATCAATTTTATTTTACAGCCCTTAATACTTCTCAAAACCCCTTCTCGACCCCTGCTTCATCTTACCTCGGTATGAGGGGAGTTGAAACAAGTTGACTTGTTACGGTTAAGTCGATTTTTAAACACAATATTTACCGCTTACAATTTCTTTATGTTAGTCATTCGCAAGTGTAAAGAATGGCCTATCGATTGGTTCTAAAATGATACGATTTCTGTCTATAGTATTTGGTGTATGAAACAAAATGTGAAAATTGTTTCAACCCCCCTCGGTCTACCCTACTATTGAGTCATTTCAGTTCTGATTGGGTGGTCTTCTATCGGAACCAATCGGAACTATTCACTCTGAAACGGGGTGTAAATACAAATTATACATAAAACATTTAGACTGATTTTTATTAATACACATGCCGGCTTTTCCATCACAACTTATTTACATTACCAACAAAGATCACAATTACAATTTCTTCGATATCCAGTGACAGTCTCATCTGTTCAATATCTCTTGGATCTGTTGTGTGGACTTGCCCTTAGTCTCGGGTATGAGAAAGATGGCGGTGAGGCCGCCGATAGTCGCGGCTGCCCCGAAGAAGAAGAAGATGACGCTGTTCCCGAAAGCCAGCACGGCAGGGGCGAAGAAGCGCAGGGACAGAAAGCTGTTGAGGAACATGATCTGAACCACCACCATAGTGGCCACGCTGCGCACCTGTAAACACAATTAACCAGAAACATGAGTAGAGCCATGCGATTCTGTATCTTTTTTGAAAACGGAATCGATTCCATACGTAATCTACTGTCAAATATATGTGATTGTCTGTGGTTCGCAATTGCTTTTTCCACGGACTGATATTTATTTTATTTATTTATTTCAAGAATTTTGTTTTTACATTACAAAAGATGACTTTTTTTTAAAATATGAATACCGCACAAGAGTCCCAACTGCTCCCGTCTGAAGCCAGTGAGACTTTGGCATCCCCAATTGGGGTATGCTGTGAGCCTGAAGGTAGAAGGGAGGGGAAGGAGATAGGGAAGAGGAAGATGGGGAAGTAACCTGGCTATTCAGATCTGGTCACCAAACACGGCTAATGCCATTTCAAGCAACGTTTCATTTCTGAATGGTGGTCTTAGATCAGGGCGATACTGAGAGTATCTTCCACTCTGGAACGTGCCGCAAATATACTGTATATTATTTTAAATGAATAAATTGTGAAATAACACAAATTAATCAACTAAAATTTATTTGCCACGCCGGGATTCGATCCCGCGACCTTCGGTGTGCGAGTCAAGCGCCTTTACCGCTGGACTATGCCAGCCATCAAAACATATGCAAGGTGATACAATAATTCTAATAATTTTGCAAATAGGTAGGTCTACATGATTAATTATTCTTTTAATATACGTTTAAAGTTGATACCATTGGATATGACACCCCCCCTCTCCCCCTCTCTCCCACCCTCCCCCCACTACCCCACCCCTTTCCCCCTTCCCCCACCTCCCCTCCCTCAATCAATCAACAATCAAATACGCGCCGTTTCGCATTCATGATAGTATATAGGTAAAAATGTAGATTAGTACCTATTTTATATTTTTACACTAAATATTCATATTAGAATACTCGTATTTGAATTTTTGCTATCAAAGAAATCTCCACAGTAACCTAAACAAATAACAAAATGACAGCCGCCGTCAAACATTTACTCAGCAATACGCTTTACCAATAAATGTATAATAAATAATTTCGTAACGCCAAAGCTTATTCATAACGAAAGAGATTACCAATGTATATAGCCTGTAGCAAATGTAGCAAATTAGCTGTAGCAAATGATGTAGCTTTCGATTGGTGAAATAATTTTTAAATTCCATTCGGTATTTATCGCGTGAAAGAGTAACGAACACACATCCATACAAACTTTCGCCTTTATAATATCTATAAGATGTGCATACTGCCTCAAGTAATTTGGGAAAACTAAGCAATTCATGCGTATTTAGATTGAAACGAAACTTGGCAAATAATCATGCATTCTTGCAGCATTTCGTGTTTTAAACTAGTTGAAATACGACAGCTGACATATGTCCATAAAAAAATTAATTGCAAGCCATAGACAATCACACAAATTTGACAGTAGATTACGTTTGGAATCGATTCCGTATCCACAAAAGATACAGAATCGCTCCTCAGATCCGTGAAAAATCTATGGAATAATGAAAAAAAAATTATAATGGATAATATATATATGAACATTTTTAACAACAAAAAAATCCACGGCCTAAAATATAACCTAGAACCTACACCAACAACTATGTTAACACATTAACTACCAAAAATCGACCAGTCGGCTTTTGGTAGGTGTTCCTGAAGGACAATCTATTTCTGCGCCCTAGAGACAATTTTCTCACGAAAATGGCGCTACAAATATCATCCAACAATTAATGAATTAATCTATCAAAAAATCAACAATTCTATATGCGGTTACTGCAAGGGCCCCATTTATATTTGATAGTGGATCTATGAGAACAAATCTTGATATTGCATAAAAACTGCTGCTCATTATTATCTACGAAACCACAGTATGACATGGCGCCCATACAACAGAAACAATTTCTATTAAATATTGCACATTATTCCACCGACTTACCTCATTAGTTAGAAGATCAGATATTAGAATGAAGGGAACAGATCCAGCGCCGATGGTATAGGAGAAAACGCAGAGAGACAGTGCAACAACTGGAACCCACTGATAGGAGATTAGGTCAACTCCTTGAGATTGCAGGTGAAAGTAGGTTCCCATGATGAACATGAAGAGTGCCACCAGAAAACTCGAACTCGCCATCAACATCTGTAAAAGAGAATGTTTCAGTTCGCATTCTGCCCTTGATACTCTCTCTGCTTGTAAAAAGATATATGCCTAGCAAAATGAATCATCAGCTCTCACTTCGGTTCCGTCATTTGGGAGTGAACGAGCTTTAAAAAAAAATAAAGTCCATGACACCAAATTATTTTGTGAAATAGAATTAAATTGACGTTGCGAATGCCTTAAATAGTGCTTTGCCGTGCAACCTGGAAGAGTTTCATAGGCACAGAAATTGTGAATCATTTTTAAATATTTCTGTTTGATTTTTTTAAAATTATAAGCTTACTTTTTTTGCGCTATATGCCCACCATTTGTTTCTTTTTAGGTACAAACATAAAATTTATACAATTATACTACCCACGCACAGGCTGCGTCTTAGTGGATTCCCATTACTCACGTAATTTCGTTGTATGTTTATATGACAAATGTATAAATTGGACAAAAATAAAGGAAATTAAAAAACAAAAAAAATCAGAGTGTGTAATTCACACGCAGTAAAAGTGAAACTAGAAAATTGCTAGATGTTGCTTTCTTTTTTTTTGCATTTGCATTTTATTTTAAAGTGATATTGATTTCACAAAAATAATAATGTTTTTTTTTGGATTTCGTAGGATTCGAACCTCCGTTCGCTTGATGTCTATCTCTCTGGCCGCTGAGACTTGTCAGTGCCTTGCCCATTGCGCCATCGAAGGCCCGCACCGAAGCGTGAATTTGCCGCATTTTATATTAGAACCGAGTATTTGTGTAGAACTGAGTTGTGACGCATTTCCGTTTTATCCGAATTTCAAATCACAAACGGCGATAGAGAAGTTTCACTTCAAAAAAAGAAGTGAAAAATACAGACAAAAGGGTTACCTAAGTGAGTCTTTTAAAATATCCCAATCTGTACCATTTCTCACATAGTTGTTACAACTTGAGAGGTATTTAAAATGATTGATTACAGAGAATTTATGCGACTTCACTAACCTTTCTTCCCGATCGCTCAATGAGTGAAGTAACGCTGAGTGCTCCCATGATCTGGATGCTGCCATAGATGGCAGCTGCCCCCTCTGCGGACAGGTTACCCGCGCCGCTCTCCAGGAAGATGGTGACGGAGTAACTGTGCACGGCGATCATACCCATCCAACCCTGGATTGCCATGGACATGACGCAGAGTAGGAACCCGCGGCGCAGGGGCTTTGAGAGGACTGGAATTGATAGAAAAAAAATTTTAACAGAACAAAAAACGACTACATACATAGTTATAGGTGAGATGTGGAGATCTTGGCTGACACCGACTCCAAAAATAACAATCGAACGAAATTATTATTTTACTTTTTAGTGCATTTTTGAAGTAGTTTTTTGTTTTGTTAAAATTTTTGTTTATTTTTTGATTTTTAGTGACGAGCGTGCGTAAAGAAGTTTTACTTCAAAAAAAGAATCATCGAAATCTGTTGGCGTAATATTAAGTTATTCGTCCATTTGTCACGCACATACTTATTGCAAATTTAAGACAAACATGGTTTTCTCATGGATCCCATTATCATAACTAGACCAAATTAAAATGGGACCACACGGGAAGCACCAGCTTTCTAATAAAAAAAAAACATCAATATCGATTCACTCAATCAAAAGTTCTGAGGTAACAAACATTAAAAACAAAATTAAAAATACCCTCGAATTGATAACCTCCTCCTTTTCGAAGTCGTTTAACCGCTTCTGTGCCAAGAGCGAGATATCTCGAATTCTTGGCCGTGCCCAGCAGGCCGGCCATAGAAAAATAGCGAGTATTTTCGCTCTTTTTGAGCCTCTGTATCATACATATATCCCATTTTTTATTAATTTAAAATATGGAACACACAGAGAGATCTATTGGGATGATTTTAATTTTTTTTTTTTTTTTTAATAAGATTTAAAAATGATTTATTTTGATTAAAAGTTCACGGCCTGCTGTGCACAGCTACACTTCTACCTACTGGCATTTAAAAGGTTTTAAAAATATAATCAGACGTGAGATAGCGTCGGCAATATTCAAATTTCACAAGGAATGGTGGAAGCATACAGTAACAGTGCCAATTTATCTCCTACAAACTGAAATGTTTCATTCCAGTGAATATTTTAAAAATTATTTACTTATCACTCTCAGAATCAACTTTAGAATACGGAATAACCACTTAGGGATACTCTTGCAAAATCAATTTCAATCACCTTCAATCTGTGCAATATTTTATGGTTAAATTACTAGTTAAAAAACATATTTTTCACAGAGTCGAAACATATATGTATCTAAATTTAACTATCTTACTGGTGCAGGCCTTTTTATGGTACAAAATATTGATTCAGCATAATATCTGAGTCTGAATATAAGAGGAAAGTGGAACATGAACACAATACTAGGTTCACAATGAATGAAGGATTGCGGGTTTTCCAAAATATAACAACAAATACAGACGGCGAACCCTAGTATACAACGTTCCCAAAATATTTAACGTGTTACCAAGTAATACAACAAAAAATGTGATTCTACGAATACGAGTAGATTGAGATTTATGCTGAAAACATGGTAACACATATAGATAGTTTATATTACGTCCGCTTGTTGTGACAATCTGTCTAGTTAAAGTAACAATATTATGTAATTATATTTAAATTATAATTAAAACATCCTTTTGACAACTTGCGGCCAAACGGGATTGTACCTTGAAAAACAATAAATAAAAAAATAAGAAAAACCACTTGTGATACTTTATAAATCCGAAGGGCGTCATATTTTACTTATCGCTTTCGCTAAAACATTATTCGCTCAAATAAATTTTAGATACTACAATACTCAATAGCAACAATATACTCCCACTGGCCAGAACACAAATTTTAAACCTCCTTTATGAGCATTACCAAATTACGATGTTTTTAAATTTTATTTTGATTATAACATTGTGGCTGATTGAATTATAATATTGTGTTGAATACTATTACGTTGATTGATTTTTTTATTTCATTTGTGATGATGTGCTCTATACTATAGTTCTTCAAAAACTGCAAACTTATTTTGTTGCACCATTTTAATTCAAAATAAATGAAATATTAAGTTTAAACCACGTTAATTGGTTAAAAAAACTTTATTTATAAAGACGACGAATGCCCGAATTTCGACAACAACTAAATATCTATGTACATATTTGAAAAAAATAAAGTTTTCACAAAGCAAAATAGGGACCATACATTTTAGTTATGCAGTAAAATTGTTGTTTTAAACATAACTTACTGTCTTTAACAGCCCACTTAAGTCACAAATGTGTCAAAATGAACTTAAATAGAAACTAATAAAAACAACAAAAAATACATCAAAAGAATTTGAATGATTTCTCACCGAGTTGTTTGGCAGCTTGTATCCTGGAAGGGTTCCCTACTTTGGTCGCTTCCTGAAGTCTCATCAGCTCTTTTCTTACAGCCAGGTCATCCGGGTCTGCCCTCCAGAGCCAGGCGACCGATTTGGCAGCTTTCTGAAATTTGCCCATTTTTCATAACTATAATATTAAATTTATGTGTCCGAATATATCTGAATGTATGTCCAAAAAGTTACAAGTTGATTCTATCTAAACCGATTTCAGCAACGTATTCGACAAAGTTAATCACGATCTTTTGATACAAGTAGTTTAACAATTATTTAAGTAACAGGCAATTGGCTATTAAAACTGACGGCTTTACTTCATGTACATTCATCGGTGTTCTCCAAGAATCACATTTGGAACCAATTTTATTTTTGTTATTTGTGAATGATGTTCTTGCTATTATTAACGATGTCCAAGTTTTAATGTTTGCGGACGATATGAAAATAATATACAAAAAATTATTAATGGTCGGTCAGTCGCTGAGCGGGCATCGCGTTTGGTCCCACCTAGGCGTCGCGTGTTCGATTCTTCGGCTGCCTAAGTCCTCCATCTCGTCATAGGTTTTCCGCACTAGTGTGGGTATAGTAGGAGATTTTCAAACGTTGTTGGGTTATTCGTAACCCGGGAAAGTTTGTCTTTCTTAAAAAAAAAATTACTGTCAAACATTATCGTAACTTGTTTTAACTTTTTTTTTATACCAAGAGAACAATGTACCACTAAATGAAAGTTAATTTCTAATTATGAGATTTTAGAGAATAAAAAATCCATTAATTTATGATTACTCCATCAATGGTGCAGTACTAACATCTGTAACCGAGGTAAGTAATGTGGGTATACATTTCAAGCAAAAAATTAAATTTTATTAATCAAATTGAAATTACATCGAATAAGGCTTTGAAAATGTTGGGTTTTGTAATAAGAATAAGCAGCCAATTAAATAATTTTCAATCCATAAAAAAATTGTACATGCAATTAGTTAGGAGTAAAATCGAGTAAAATTTAATAGTGTGGGCACCAAATTATACTCTTTATTCACTCACGACAGAAAAAATTATTATCTTCAGAATGATTACAAGGGAATGTGCAAATTTTGATTATCCATGGTGTCAACTAAATTTATTCAAATTATCCGAACTTAGGTCTAAGAGAAAAATAATTAATAAAAAATTACCGAATAATTTTTTTCAAATTTTTGAAGGAAATTTTGGTTTTACATAGGTATACGTTTTAATTTTTCTATGGTTAACCTTAAAAATTAAATATAAAGTGTGTTGTTTTCTCTATCTAACTCCGTTTATATCATATTTTTAACCATGACAGCAAGGGAGACACAGCTGTTTACAACAGCGAACAAATTAGAATATGGGATTGAAAATATTAAAAACAGATGTCACCACTTGTCTTAATATTGTCTTAGGACTCAACCTGTTTTCATTTTATATTAGTTACTTAGCCAACAATAAAATGATTTCATGTTGCTAGTTAAAACACCTATATCCTATATATAACAATATATATAAATAGAAAGATGCGCAATTTTTTTTGAAGATGATAAAATTAATTTTAATAAAGTTTATGGTCCAAGGTCAATTTATTTAAAAAAAATAAAAACAGAAGTATTTTTAAAGTGGCAAAAATTATCTATGTAAATAACATTTGTCAATAATGATAGCGATAATATTGTTTGCACTTTAAATCACGGCAGTAGGTGAATGATGAACAATGATATAGTAAAAACGCTCTCTCACGTCTACGAGTAATTTTCCAGCGAAACCATTTGACGCATTAGTACAACGACCCCACGGAATGAAAATCAGAGTGTGCAATTCACACGTGGTAAAAGTGAATCCTTCAGAAAACTAAAGTAGACAAAAGTGGGGAGACTATGAAGCACTTCTTTTATCAATGTGAAGGGATGATTTTTCTCCATATTTTTGTCGCCGAATTCCAGGAGAAGTACCTGGCTATTCTTATCTGGTCACCAATCTTGTAAACGGCTAGAGCCATTTCAAACAAATTTTCAATTTTGAATGGTGGTCTTGGTGGACCAGGGCGATACTGAGAGTATCTTGTCGCGAATGGGCTATATATTATTTTAAATCAATAAAAATGTTAAATAACACAAATTAATCAACTTTGAGTGTAAGACCACCATTCAGAAATGAAACTTTGATTGAAGTGGCTTTAGTCGTGTTTGGTGACTAGATCTGAATAGCTAGGTACTTCCCTACCTTCATCTTCCCCATTTCCTTCCCCTCCCCACTACCTTCAGCTTCACGGCGTGCCCCAATTGGGGATGCCGTAGTCTCGCTGGCTCTAAGTGGGAGCAGCTGGGACTCTTGTGCTGTGATCTCACAAAAAAAAGTTTGTGCTAAAAATTGATAGAAACGTTCCTTACGGGGGCTTATGGATATGATGCAGATGACAAGTTTACAATTTGGGAGGCAGGAATGGGTACCGCCGCCCCGGTAAACTTTATTAGATAACCAACACCTATGCCATAGGTCACTCCAAGTGGTTCGCTAAGTTTGGTGATTTAGCAGGGGTGAGATTTGTCTAGGTCTTGGAGGCGGATGACCAGGACACACTGAACCTCAGATTCCTACCCACCCCTTAAACTCTATTCCTTCCCAGAACTCTCCTCTCCTTCCTTTCCTTAAAAAAAACCGCCACACAGCATCCCCAAAGATGACATAGGTCCAGAGGGAAATTATTTTTCTCAGGGTCTCCTGTGTGGAGCTCATGAAAAAAAAAGTCGCCAACTTGGAAATTATATCTCTTTTTGGATTTTCAGTGATTTTCTAGTTAAATATCCATTTTGTGCAATACCGCACAAATCTCTACTGCCTGGAGCGAGTGGGACCATAGCATACCCAATCGGGATTATAACGTGTGGCTAAACGAGTGGGAAAGCGAAGGAGATGGGATATAAGAAGATTGGTGAGTGTCTGGATCCTCACAATATTTCATCACCAGACACGGCTATATACCTAACCATTACAAATAACGTTTAGATTCTGATTTTTGGTCTTTCACCTGTCCGACAACTTCAGTATCTACCACTACAAAATAAATTTAAATGATTTTAAATATGGAGGGTTATAGTGGGTAGGCTGTACTGTTCCGGTGAATATTTTAAACAATTTTTATTTATTTGAGCGACTATATAAAATAATTCCATAAGTATACAAAATATTGTGGTTAAGTAAGGTAAAGATATTGTATTTCTTAGTCCTCCTCACTAGGGGTTGCTGTGCCGAGGCGGACTAAAATTGTTTAATTACAGTTGTTTTGTTTTCTATGTCGTTTTTAGTGTCTTCATTAGGGTGTTTTCGTTGAACTCTTTCAGCTATATTTTTATTCTTGGTTTGTACTCATTAATTTTTTTTATTAGTCTTATGTCTTAGGGAAGAATGTTATGGAGGTTATTTGCAAAATAAGTGTAGTTTCTTTGTTCGAATGTGGTTTTATAAATTGGAATGTTTTTTTATATCATTTTTATTTGATCTAGTGTGATGAATACGCTGTTTAGTAGAGGATTCAGTATTTTTGAATAGTTTAAATAATATATTTTTGGCGTATATTCTTTGTACATTTGGTACGTTAAAGCTTTTGAATATTTCAATCGAAGGTGTTCTAATTGGTACTTTTAGTATGGTCTTTATGATTCCTTTTTTAACTGTATTCAGGTTTTTTTTATATATTTATGTGTAGTAGATCCCCATCCTATAATTCCATATTCAATTCGAGAATGAATCACTCGCAGAATCTACTTTACGGCATGGAATAACTACTTGGGGACACCCTTGCAAAACTAATTTAAACCACTTTTAATCAGTAGAAAATTCGATGGTTAAATTACTAGCTCAAAAACATATTTTTTCACAGAGACGAAATACATCATTGTTGTATCGAAATGTAACTATCTTACCGGTCCAGACCTTATTATAGTACAAAATATGGATTCAGCATATATCTGACTCTGAAAGTGGTAAGTGGAACATGAACGTAATACTTGTTGGTTCACAAAGAATGAAGGAATGCTTGTTCGAAAGTATATGGAATAATAACTACGGACGGCGAACCCTGGTATATAACGTGATCAAAATATTTAACATATTACCAAGTAATATAAAATATTGCGTTCTACAAATAGATTGAGATATATGCTGAAAACGTGGTTACTACAATCTGTATAGTTATAGTAATAATAGTATTAATGTAAGTTTAAATTGTAATTGACAATTAACATCCAGTTGATAAACTGCTTAATTGCGGTTTAACGGCATTATACCTTAATAAACGATTTTAACAAAAAAATTATTACTTCTAATTTTCCTTTCCGCACAAGCCAAGCTGGCGTTTCTGGAACAAACAGGAACAAGACGGAGCTCAGAACCGCGAAGACCAGTAGCATCACTGCTCCAGCGTTGTATGAGATGAACCCTCCCACGAGGTAAGAGGCCGTGATGCCGAGGGTATAGCCGACGGTGAGAAAGGCACCCAACACACCGCGTATGTGGTCATCCGAGGTCTCTCCGATGTATGTAGGGATGTTGAGCAGCGCAAGAGCGATCCCGATGCCCATCATGAACCGACCGAACAGCAGATGATACACGTTGTCAGATGATAGGATTATGATGGCATTAATCTGAAAACAAGTTAAATTTTCAAATGTATTGACTAATTAAGTTATATGCTTGTTAGCAGTGTCGGTCGCTGTCCTGAAAAAGTGGTGGTTCACTGATAATCCGTACCTATGAGATAACGATTACTAAGGAACATTGGGTAAAAATAATTCCACTAATCTTATTTAGAGAGAAGGTTTAGTCTAAGCAGTTTTGGAAGGGCCAAAACTTCTACATATCGCTTTTTAATTAAAATTGTAATTTTTTGTACAAAATTTTTCAGTACTAAGAAAATAAAAACACAACCCAAATTTTTCGTATATAAACAGTATACAAATTAAATTTATAAACAATGTATAAACAGTGGGTACGGGGGCAAAATTGTCAAGGTTACCTATAAAGATAATATTGAATTCCTTAATGATCTGCGTTTTATAATTTAAAACATAAATCAATAAAAAAGCAAACATATGTAAAATTTTGGTATTTTTGATTAAATAATAATTATAATTTTTAATTGAATTATTTGGCGCGTATTAGATAAGCTGACATAGCTCAGTGGTAGAGCACCTGACCGGCAATCAGAAGGACACGGGTTCAAGTCCCGTTAGGGGCATGTATCTTTTCTTGGAAGATTTTTTTCAATGTAGATGAGTGTTTCAGGCTGATAATTATTGCTTATAATAATAGGCCACTTACATGGATTTCATAACGACTTGGAAAAAATCGCGTGGATAGATTTATTTACTAAGATTACGAAAATGTTAGTAAAAATTTTTTAGAAATGTATAGTTTTTTTTATTTTTAAATGAATAAACCCATTAACCCACATAAAACCTACTTTTTTTACTAAATTAAAATTAATCTGTCTCTCGGAAGATCAAATCCTTGTACCGCCCACTATTAAATGTTGCTTTTACTTTCCAAAATACACTCATTAAAGAATATATTACATATTAATATTAAAATATTTTCAGGATTAAGCAACATGTGTTCACAATTATGTCCTCTGCGTGCGAACTCTATCTAAATTTCTTTAAATAGACAATAAACAGTGTTAATTTCAAGCGACCTCCCAGGTAAGTATGGTCCTGTATTAATTCATTTTTAGGCAGCATCGCGTTCATTGGTCAAAATATTGTACATATATTTTCGTATCGGTGATCAATGAAGCGGTGTATGCAATTTTTAGCCATAAGATGTTTTTAATAGTTTGTCTAGCTTGTAGTCTTTCTAGATTTTAGGCATGTATGGTAAGTTTGTAGGAGGTGATTTTTCACAAAAACGGCGCTATATAAATCGTCCAAATATTACGGTGCTCCAGATTTTATGTCCGGGTTGAATCTTTCCATTCATTTCCATTGTCCGGGTATGATGTGTTCTATAAAGTCGTAGTACATTATTTTATTCTATCATCAATAGTTTTCGCAGCGCACGCGATTTAAAGAATATTTTAGGTAATTTTTTTACACCCTGGGTTACATTATTGAAGTTTTAGTAAGGATGCCTATTTTTTTTTAAATATAATATAGCCTATGTCACCCAGGGATAGTGTAGCTTCTCAACAGCGAAAGAATTTTTCAAATCGGTTCAGTAGTTTCGGAGCCTATTCGATGCAAACAAACAAACACACAAACAAACAAATATTACCTCTTTATATAGTGTAGTAGAAGTAGATAGTAGATTTTCGGCTATGTACTTAATTATCGTTTTTTCGCAACCATAAAATTATGTCCGTCTTTCCGGTTTATAAAAAATAGTCTGATTTTTCGGATTTAAATTTTCAAAAAATCGCCAGGGTTTCAAAAATACGATTTAAAAAAAAAAATACAGAGTGTCTTAGAATATTTGCCTACACCGGATTTTTTTTTTTAAATGAGATGCAAATGGCCTATTGTTAAAAAAAAGAATTATTCAGTTTGGTTAAGTATTTTTGTCTCAAATCCAAATTTAAGGTTCATATGATCGGCCCAGCCGTTCGTGTGGCACACGCGGATAGCTTAAGATGAAGCCATACTAAATAATGCAAAATCATACAAAATCGTATGTTTTTGTTTTGAAAATTTGACCGCTTAGAAGTATTATAGATGCTTCAATTAAATATTGCGGGTAAAACATACCTTGGCTCTTAAAAATATCCGTCATTTTTTATTAATAAGTTTTTTAATAAGCTTAGAAAAAAATAAAGTATTAGGTCTATAAAAAATATTTTCAATTGAAAACTCTCCTACTTATAAACACTTTTTCAGATATAATTTTATTGCGTAATGTGGCAAATTCAGTTTCTTATATAATTATCGCAAAAAAAATGATATTTAAGCCCGAACCTCACAAAATAAAATATAATATGCATTTTCGCGTTGGTATTTTTGACATCACGGCGACAATACGGCAGTCGACGAATTTGTTATATCAAAGTGAACCTTATACCGTCCACCGAAGAACGACTGGCTGCCGCCCCATTCTTCTGTCATTACTCCTCCGGCCGGAGCTGAGAAACAACGTGTTAGCGTCCGCGCTGCTTGTTTTCGTGAAATCCATTTAAAAATTCCGTTTTATTCGAATAAACAATGCATAAAAGAGGAATTAATGTTTTTTACAGGCCTTTACGAAATCAACATGTAAAAAAAAATTCTCTAATATCTTTTCCAACCTTTCCAAAAGCTTTTTCTCAAGTATTTTTAAACTCCTCCCATAAAAGAGCGTGAATTCCGATTTCGATTTTTTCCTGTACTAGTGGATCGCCTTAACTTTTCATACGTATGGCCGGCGTTGCGCGCCAGCGATGTTTGGGATATTCGATACAAAAAACATATTTCGTTCCGCTTGCCATGGGTCTGCACACGGGAACGGGCAACTTTGCACGGAACTTTGAGAATTCGCTCTCCCTGATAAAAATTCATATTAGACATTATATTGGGAGGAGATATTTTTAATGAGATTCATAGATTTTATATTTTTGATAAGATTATATAAAGTAATTTAACAGTGCTGCACACGAACACACTGTGCAACCAGCCGCCCTTGCTTGTTAGGGGTACCAGCTTGATAAAAACGTTTTAGGACCGGCCACCGTATGACGCCGACAGTCACCCGATAGCAAATATATTTTTTCGTTAGGGACCACATCTGTCATTGACACTTCCCTTCAAATTTCAGCATCATAGTTTGATGTTTGTAAAAATTACGCCGTACCGAGTACCCCCACCTTTGGGGGTGTCTTCAATTTTTTACAAGCCTGAAAATGGCATCAATTTTTTACCACAATAATGAATAATGCGATCCTTATACATGAGTTTTGACCTAAAACCACGAATCCAGCAGCCTTTAAAATCTCCTGATCTGGCTCTCTGCGGCTTTTTCCTGTTTAACCGATTAAAAAACCGCTTCGCGGAACTCGTTGCAGCACTTGAGATGCTGTTATGAAAAAAAATGAAAACGGCTCTGATGGACATGGACATGGATGAAAGTTGAGTACCAGCGGCGTTTCGAGGATAATATCAAGCACTGGCGTAAGTGCGTTACAGATGACGGGGAGTATTTTGAAGGGAACCATATCTACTTTGATGAATAAACTTGTATTTTCGATTTTATGAATTAAGTTCTAAAACTTCTTGATCAAGGTGTTATTCCTGTTCTTTTCCTTAATCAGACACACACCTAGTCCCTATACCTACACATGTAAGTGAAATCAGTCCATTGACAACCTTCAACATGGCATCAGGGTTCTTGCTCGGAATATTGACTGCTAATGATGAAATTACAAGTTACGTACAAAACCTTAAAAATTACAATTTGTGGTGAAAACTATAATCGGTGCAAAGTGGAAAATATTATTGGATAAGAGACTTCATTGTTCTGCCTTCAGTTAGTTTTTATGCTTTCTTATTTCCTACCATTTCACAAACTTCTGACAACGTTTCTTTTTTATGTTATTGCATTAGACTCGCGCAGACACGTGAAAAGCATGGGATATTATGTCGGTATCCAATTTCTACCTATCAATGAATATTGTGATGAAGTCAAAATCATTGGGTGTTTTTATTGATTTTTTTTAGTCTTTTCAAGGTAGATTTATTTATCTTTTTTTATTTTGATTTGGGGAACTGAGCTTTTTTACAGTTTTTCGCACAGCGGGCGTTCCGATCCCCAGATCAAATGGTCGTGACCCTCTAAAATTAAAAGACTTTTTTTTTTGTTCACGTAACATAATTAAATGCATCAAAATAACTATTCCAATTTATTTGATATGTAACGCGGCAACGGCTAGTTGCAGTATAAATATCTAAAATAATAATAAATAAGTTATTCGTGATGTCACGAGTAATGGCTAATTAAATTGGTAAAAATAAATCAAAAAATGCTTAAAATATTTAACAATAAAATCATATTAAGAACTTCAAAAGATTTCAAAAATTTAAAAACTTTAAAAATATTGTATTCATCAATTGTCAAAAGCCATTTAGAATTCAACTCAACCATTTGGAATTCATTTTACAATAATCATGAAAAATCTATCGAGCGAATCCAACATAAATTTTTACGAAACATAAATTATATATAATAATTCCTATGGAAAACATTAGCATCATGTCACTGTTGAAAATCATGGACCTTGCCACATTAAAAGAAAGAAGAATATGTACTGATCTATTTTTTCTCTATAAAATTTTTAATAACATGTTTGACTCCCCTGAACTCCTCAGGCTGATTAACTTTCATGTGCCTAGTAGAACGGTCCGTCAGAAGGTACCTCACCATTGTAACAATTCAAGTACCAATGCAGAAATAAACTCAGTAATGAACAGACTGTACAGTGCAGGGAATAAATATTACATGAACACAACGGTACTGAATATAAATCAGTCTATAAAAAGATTGTTATTTAATCTGTTTGTCTATCTTGATAGCTTTGAAATATTTATAAATTTACAAAATGTATCGAAATTCATATGAATGTGCATCCTATATTTTATTCTGTTTGTTGTTGTTAATTTTTATACTTGGTACATATTTTAATTGTTAGATATATCTCTTTAATTCTTTGATTATATCAAATGTATTTTTTATTTTATCATATGAAAAAACCCTAATTGGGTGTGTATAAATATTTACATAAATAAATAAATTAGTAGGGCGTATTTTAGGACATTGATACGAGTAAATTCTTGATGTATTTAGCAGTCTGGGGTGTTCTGGGGATATAGGTATTGAAACCGGCTGTTTTAGGCTCACTATGTGAATTTTGTTAAGGTCACGATTGGATTGCATTCTCGGTCAAACCTTTGCCCTTGTCACGCAATTTATAATTTAAAAAAAAACGGGTGCCGGTACTAACCGCATAAGGTATCCCAGCTGTCATGGCGCAGACCTTCCGGCCAAGGATCTCCGTGTATATTGCAACCAGTGGCATGAAAAACAGGCCAGATAGTGCGAAGATGCCCGCCATCCAGGATGCCAGGGTGGTGGCTAGGTCGGGGTCCAGCGGAGCCAGCAGCCCGCCCTCGGCTCGCATCTGAGGCAAGGCGGGGGATAACCAGCCCACGCCCATGCCAGAGTTCATGGCCCCAATATTACCTGACAAATAAATTTATTACGCTAAGTCAAGTGCTTTGATCAGTACATTAAGAGTACACTATCACTAGATACATCAAGAGTATAATATCACTAAATAAATAGTACACTATCACTAGATACATCAATAGTATACTGTAACTACATTAAGATCACACCATCACTGTATCAAGAGTACACTAACACTACATGTCATCAAGAGTACACTATCACAAGCTTCATCAAGAGTACACTATCACTACATCAAGAGTATACTATCACAAGGTACATCAAGAGTGCACTATCACTAAATCAAGAGTACACTATCACTACACCAAGAGTACACTATCACTACAACAAGAGTATACTATCACCAGGTACATCAAGAGTACACTATCACTACATCAAGGGTACACTAACACTACACCAAGAGTACACTATCACTACACCAAGAATACACTATTAAAAGGTATATAAAGAGTTCATTATCTTAAAATCAAGAGTACACTAACACTACCCTAAGAATACACTATCACTACATCAAGAGTACATTTCATCAAAAGTACACTATCACTACATCAAGAGTACACTATCACTAGATACATCAAGAGTACACTATCACTACATCAATAGTACACTATCACTAGATACATCAATAGTATACCATCACTACATAAGATATCACTAGATACATCAAGAGTACAGTATCACTAGACACCTAGACACATCAAGAGCACTCTATCACTACATAAACAGTACTCTATCACTACACCAAGAGTAGGTACACTATCATTATACAGACTTTTCAAGACAGATTTATGATAATTATGATTATTTTGACGACAAAGTCGGTATATTAAATGTATAATGTACATGGTGATAGTTTATGTATACATAATTTTTATAATGACAATGTTTCGTTGTCATATTTGCTTTTTTCTTCTGTAGGGCATTGAAGTCTGGATACCTACTAAATCATTATTAAAACAGAGAAAACTTAAAAATGTGGATATATAGGTCCAGATATTATAATGTGTATGTTTTTCTATGTGTGCATGTAGCACAAACATCCATAATAAAAAAATTATTTAAGGAGATGAAACAGTGAAGCTTGGTCTTTAAGATTTCAATGTTAGAATCATACAATATAAAATACATAATTCTTGAGTATGCATTTGACGTGACCCGTGCGGACTGCTGACAGGTTCCCACAGGGATCAACGATGTGACCTCTGATATTATTGATTTTATTGCAATTGTGTATACAAGGCATCAAAACTAGAATTGACCTAAATACAGTTCTCCACAAATGCACTGCTTGCTTACAGCATATTTAAAACTTGTTAATCTTAAAAATTAAAGAAAATTTTTGTGAAATTGAAAAAGAAGTTCATTATCAATACAATAAAAAATCATATTTTGAATCTAAATTCTTGTATTACTTTCTCACTAGTAACAATAAAGGATTTTTAGAGTGTACATATATTATTTACCAATTTACACAAAATAGGGTGTGCATTGTTTGGGTCAACTCGTGCGTTACCTTTTAATATTATAACCAACCATTGATAAGAGAATATTTGATATTTATAAAAGTTTTGTTAAAATATACTAGTTATACTCACATATTACTGCAGCGATAACCTGGTTGAACGGAAACTGTTTTTTCTCTTTTACTTTTTCAGACTTCATCATTTTTCAAACTGTTATCTTTGTTATTGTTATCGTTGGTAACTGGTTATCGTTGTTCACTGAACATTGTTTTCGTATAACTTTGTGAGGCCGCGTGCTGTTCGGTGCTTGGTCCAACTGCTACTGGGAGAGTACGTTATCTTGCTTTTAAAAGATGGCAAACATGGTGTAAAAATGTCAAATCTTTGAAAGAGCTGCGTTTGAGTGACGTAAACTTAGTCTTTACGTCAATTGAATTCACATTTAAAAAAATTATATTTAATATCATTCATCTTTAAAAGTAGACTAACTACATAATAATATTTATGTTGAATGACGTTATGTGGATTGAACTTTACAAAAAGCTAGGTAGATAATTTATGCAGCTTGGTTAGCAAAATTACACCTATAATAATTATTATATATCATGATATAATTTGTGGTTAATACTGTTTAAATATAATAACATATTCATTTGAATAGGAAGTATTAGATAAAGCTATTTAAGGTGAAGTTAAACGTGAAATCCTATTTAGATACTATTTAGATTAATCTTTACGACGAATTGGCTTACAGTATGAACATCAAAAAATATGCTGCAGATAAATTGAAGCTTTTTCTAGGTTTTCTATGTATTGAAATTACAATAAAATTATTATTTACATATCAAAAAATATAAGCACTGAAAAAATGTTTTTCCATGACTTAACTATGAAGTAATACAAGAAACATTTTTATAAAAATACCCCTTTATGGCTAAGACTATTTTTGAGGTTTTCTATGTTCTACCTTTTTTTCACTCTTATAAAATTATGCACAAAATAAATAAAAAACACTTTTTTGCTTACTTGCCTCGCGCAAATAAGACGCTCGATTGTTAATTTTGCAGGCACGAGAATCGAAATATTTCTAGCTTTATATTCCTCTTAAAGCAAGATTTCATTTCTGATTCTAATCGTTCTCCAGGGTGAAACTGGGAATATCTTTTACTCTCGAATGTGCCACACATATATCACAAAAAAAATAATCGTTAAGAAAAATACAAATTATTTTTATAAAATTTTACCTTACACCGGGAATTATATTTATTGGTTTACATTTATTGTATATATGTACTCGTATACAGTTTTAAAATTTTGAATGAATTACCATGCATGTCGACCAATACGTGAAATTTTATTTGAATACCTCCCGCCTGGAGACATTGCGATTATGGTATCTCCAATTGGGGTATGCTGTGAGGCAGAAGGTAGTGGAGAGGGGAGGGAGATGGGGAATTGGAAGGTGGAGAAGTACCTGGCTATTCAGATACGATAAAATACACGGTTAACGCCATTTCAAGATATATTTCAATTTGGAATGGCGGTCTCACACCAGGGCGACACTGAGAGTATCTTCCTCTCTGAAACATGCCACAAATATACTTTTTTATTTGAATACCGCACAAGAGTCCCAACTGCTCCCGTCTGAAGCCAGAGAGACTATGGCATCTTCAATTGGGGTATGTTGTGAGGCTGAGGGTAGTGGGGAGGGGAGGGAGATGGGGAATAGGAAGGTGGGGAAGTACTTGGCTATTCAGATCTGGTCACCAAACACGGTTAACGCCATTTCAAGCAATATTACAATTCTGAATGGTGGTCTCACACCAGGGCGATACTGAGAGTATCTTCCTCTCTGGAACATGCCGTAAATATTATATAGATTATTTTAATTGAATTTATTGTGAAATAACACAAATTACTCAAATAATACTTATTTTTCCACGCCGGATTCGATCCTTAGAGCCTTACTCCTAGACCACACAAATAGACACTTAACTATTGAAAAAACTTAACATAAATTAAGCATTAAGTGAAAACTGTACATTTCCGCGCTGGGGTGGGCAGAAAGGTGGATCCGCCCACCAACCAAGTATTGGCTTCATTCACATTCATACATCGTCTCATATGTATTTATCTGTCTATTATTCTGACTTCTGCCATTCACATTCGAATCATAATACATTCCCTTTTTCGTTAATTCGCTCTACATGCCCAAACCAACTGAGTATGCCTTTTTAATCTTATTCATATTCCCCTTACATCAGCCATGCATATTTACACGTTCATTCATGGTGTTAGCACAGATCTCGTTTCTACAGTATTCAGTATACTTTCATCATGCCTAACTGCCATATATACAATGTAATCAAATACGATATTGACAATTATTAAACAAAATTTATGTTGCTAGGTATCTAACCAACCCAAAACACTATCTTAATCAAATACGGAGGTATTATTTACGATGAGTAATATATTTTGTGTAGCTACTAGAGAAGAAAAAGGTTTCTAAGACAAGTCTGTAAAGAAATCTTATCACTCGTGTTTTCATTTCGGCATTAACGGATCCGGCGTTTCGGTCCATACGGTCCATACAGACATAGTACGAGTAAGATAGTGACAGGGTAAACACTGGCTTCTACATGACACGACCCAAATTACCTCATCAAGCTGAACATTTTAATTTGATTCTAATGTAGCATAATCCAGGACTTGTCGAAAGAACGCCCAAAAATTATATGAAGCCCAAAATGGAACATTGCACATTGTTAGTCATTCCGAGGGAGCCATAACACAAAGGACTGTCCCATCAACACCTTGGTTTCAACAAATTCCAAATAAAAAATTAAACAAACTGATTTCCTAAAATGAAAATTATTGGACATCGCATCGACAATTATTTTGGCGACATCATTGGATAAAGGATGAAGAGAAGTGGACCTAAAAAGAATTCCTGGGGTACCCCTGAAGAAAGGTTTGCAAAGTTACACAGTTTATTTCCAACCTTCACGGCTTACAAGCGATTTGATAGATAGGATGCCAGCTATTTTTTGATGTCGGAATTCAAACCAAATGTTGAATTCAAACCAATTCGACAGGATAGAAATCTTTGAATTATTTATTGCTCACCTCATCATTAGAAACTTGGATCATTCTACAATGTGAAAATTGGTATTACAATTGAAAGTGGACAGAATATGGTAAGGCGCTTGACTCGCACACCGAAGGTCGCGGGATCGAATCCCGGCGTGGCAAATAAATTTTATTTGATTAATTTGTGTTATTTCACAATTTATTAATTTAAAATAATATATAGAATATTTGCGACACGTTCCAGAGTGGAAGATACTCTCAGTATCGCCCTGGTGTAAGACCACCATTCAGAATTGAAACGTTGCTTGAAATGGCATTAGCCGTGTTTGGTGACCAGATCTGAATAGTCAGGTACTTCCTCACCTTCCTCTCCCTATCTCCAGCCTCACAACATACCCCAATTGGGGATGCCATAGTCTCACTGGCTTCAGACGGGAGCGGTTGGGACTCTTGTGCTCTTGTCTCATATAAAAAAAGGAAAAGTTTTATAAATTCTTTACAAATTATGAGAGAATTATATAAATTTCCCCTCACTTCGTCTTATGTACGGAGTTTATTGTAGGTGACCAATTAAAGTTTCTAGAAGAAGAAGAATGATACGAATGGCCATATCAATCATTTGGTTATTATTGCACTAAGCCTTGTAAATTTTTATAACATTTTTGTTCCGTGAGTAGGTTTGTGTTATGTGATTTGTTTGGGAAGGTAAGGAAGGGGGGGGGGCTATTATTATCAAGGCCGAGAATAGTACCTTTGTCCTCTTCAGGTTTACCATTTTGTCTTTGTCGTGTTTTCATAAGTATCTGCTTATCAATATTGTTGTTTTCAATGTTGTATTAACTTGTAGAGTGTAGGATTGTAAAAATTGTCTTCCATTCACGACAGCATTTATTAATTACGCGATACAAGTAACAATGGATTTTGCCAGAGCTAATGTCTGTGCTAGTGGAACTCTGAGTTCGAGAGAGACTGTTGCCGTATCACTTTAACACTGCAGGAGTCAAACTAATAACTTTATTATTCCCACAAATAAGAAATTATCATTTTTTACTTATTTAAAATAATTTCAATTTTTTAAACAAATAAATAAATATAAAATTCCACTCAATTTACATAGTTTGTTATAACAATGATTGAACTTGGTCCTTTCGCATCTTTTGTGCATCGACGATTCCATCTTGTAGTATACGCACACATTTAATTTTCTTTATTGCTTTTTGTTGGCAAGGTCTCAAAATGTTTCTACCAGCATTGTAGGGAAATATGAACATTCCCCTGTAATTGGACGTAGTAAGTCTATTGAAGATACAGTCCTTATTATTGGCACATCGTACTGGAACTTCCAGAACACTCCGATTCCACTGAAGATCCTGAACTTCTAGACTATATTTGCACGACTGGAACCGTCTGTCTTTTAAACAACTTGCTACTGTCGATTGGACTGGAGGGCGATATCCGCCGGTTTTGTGTCAGTCCAAGTGATATTCAGCCACTGTTTGAATTATATTTGGATCTGCCTTAAGCAAAGAATGCTCTATTGATGAAGGAGTGGGCAATAACTTATGTGACGGTGACCTCACAAATGATTTTGATTTGTACGGAGAAGAAACAGCTGCGGGAGATGAACTGCGCATAATATTTCCTGATTTTGAAGATACTCTTGCAGTTGAAGAATTGTTAGTACATTTAATAGGAGATTCCAGAAATGCGTCACATGCTTTTACGTCATTCAAAGAGTAAGAACTTCTAATTGGGTTAGAAAGAATTGATTTCACTGAAGAGAGAGATAAACTTTTCGAAGAATTCGTCAGGATGGACTTTTTCAAGGTGTTTGAAGAAGGTTGGACGATTATCAGAGATGATCTCTGAATTGCTGAGCTTGTGGTGTCTGGTGCATCTTGAAAGTATTTGGCCGAATTGCAGGAGCTACAAGTAGTTTCTTCCCGAATACACTTGTGCAGTCGTGCCAGGAAGGCGGTCAGACTAGCAGCGGTGCCAGCGCGCATGGCTCGGGCACGCGTGCGTGGAGGTTGCAGCACGCCACGCACGCGCACGCCCTGCTGGCTAAGCGCGCCCGCCAGTCTGCGTACGAGGGCTGCGCGTGCCTCACATGATATAGCACGAAGACGGGATATGGTTCGGATTAAGTATTCCACTAAAATACCATCCTCCTGCAAAATATAAATGGGAAATTGTTTTAATAATAATTTTTGTCTGGCTTTGGTGATTTATCGTTCAACGTTCATGTTTATCCATATTCGATGAAAGGTTAAGAACCTCAAAAATGTTGAAACGATGTTAATCAACAATTGTAATGTACTTCAGAATCCCTAAGATCGGGATAACTTGGTGTATGTTCAGGAGTCTTCAATTATTTGTGTTTCGTCAAGAATGCAAGTTTATTATTACGGTACTGTGTTTATAATAAATATCACTTGGCCACAAATATGTTCCTACAGGTACTAGAAATGGTTCTAATTGCTGTGGCTAACTTGGTTTAACTAACTTCGTAATCGTTCGGGACTCGACCCGAACGAGTGATATATGTTGCGACAAGTCTAAACTACATACACTACAACAAGTAAATAACTCTTACCGGGGTTAGAGTATTGATAATAGGCCATTTGCATGGATTTCATAAAGACTTGGAAAAAATCGTGTGTTTAGATTTTTTTACTAAGATTACGAAAATGTTAGTAAAAAATTTTAGAAATGGGTATTTTTTTTTTTTTTAAATAAATTTTGAGCTCGTGACGTCACTACATGAAAATGCCACGTCTCCGATTATGTTCCCTTAATTTTGTAAAATTCCACGCTGATTAATTTTTTTTTATATGGCAACACTTTGATTTCCGGCGAATTTTTGAATTTGAGTTTAACGTTCGCTAGATTTATTGTTTGTTCTATGCGAACTTATCCTTTGGTTTGATTTTTTGATAAAGATGGCGGTGTTTTTACAGATGTTACGAAGAGAACCCCGTACAATTTATTGCTATTCGTGTGGAAAACGTTATTTTTTCTAAATGATTTTCGGCTACGTAATTATCGTTTTTTCGCACCAATAAAATTATGTCCCGTCTTTCCGGTTTATAAAATATGGTCTGATTTTTCGGATTGAAATTTTCAAAAAATCGCCAGGGTTTCAAAAATACGTTAAAAAAAATACAGAATGTCTTAGAATATTTTCCTAAACCGGATTTTTTTTTTAAATGTGATGCAAGTGGCCTATTTTTTTTAAATAATAGTATAAAGATACTTATTTATAAAGATTTTAAGATGTCCTTACCAGTTCAAGCCGAATTAAGCATTCTTGAGGCCTCTCTCCCCAGACAACGACGGTGGCTAGATCCTGCGCGTCCAGGACGGGCATCTTCAAACCTTCTAACCACTCCATCAAGAGGGCGGCTATTATCCTCAGGTCTTCCTGAACAAATAGAGACCTTTTTAAATGTACACAGTATCTATAAGAGTTAATGTCGTTTGTCAACTGAATGCATTTACTTCTTTCAATATTCTATCGTCAGTACTAACATATCTCATAAAATTCATACACCTGCTCCATGTTTTCATCATTCACAACCAAATTGTACGCTGTTTTCATACTCTTATCGTTTTTGTTTATCATTAATCATTCATTTTTCATATATACTTCTAGTTCATTCTAGAAACGAGAAATTGTAGATCTTCCATGCTGAAAAAATTCAGCACCAGCGTACACGATTCGACATACTTTCAGATTGTTTTTTTCTAAGTTGACAGAGACGGTTTGAATGCAATTATTTATAATAGCCACGGTGACATTGGCAAACCATCCGTAAATAGAGCACTGATAAGAAAACTGATAGAGGGATCCATCTAGTGCTTAAAACTGTTCTGGAAAACGCCATTGAAATAGCAACGTCATTGAGGGTCTTACATGAGGCACCCGCAAAGCTGAAAGAATGGGGTAGGTCAAAATCTGCCGACTTGCCCTATTTTCTTCATTCGGTTGTCTAAATTTCGCTGGTTCGTCACATCAACCAACATTCGCGAGCTCAAAATGATTTTTATCTGTTTCGGCACGGTCAAACAAGGATCTCCGTAATCATTCACAATCAGTGCTGACAGGATGACGTTTCTTTCAAACTGAACACTATAACATATATTTGTACTTCAGGTAGGTCAGGGAACAAAAGAACTTGAAGGAAGGAATTACAATTTTGGTTTAGTACCAACAGTCTAGATCCGATTTCCTTCATTAATTGTTCCACCCGGCACTTCGACCAAGACGTCAATGACCCAGCATATTTATTATATGTATTATGGTAATGTTGCTTTATATGAGTGATAAATCTACATTTAAAGCTTGTTGTGTTTATTTTACCTCTGCGTTTATCCTAAGGAAGGCGGCTGATCTCGTGTTGAGGTCCAGTTGGAAGCTCCTCAGATACCTCTGTCTCTCTTCCGCCAGTGTTGAATGATCCATCAAAAGAGCCTTTAAAATATGCCGATAATTAAACATTCAATAACGATCCTTAGAAATATATATTACTATTTGAATACAATATAGTATTTATAAACTAACGAAACCCCTAACAACTAACAACTACTCAAAGTGGACAGTGCACTGTTTACTTTGAGTAGTTGGCACTTAGTTAACTTTTAGGACTACTGTAACGTATTGAAAGTGCTTCTATCGGATGCTGATAGATGCCAGCAGGGAAGGAGCTTCTATCAGTTACCGACAGATGTCCGGGTAGGTGGTGGCTGTCGAGAACGGGCTTTCGGCAGCCCACCAATTAGATTCAACTAACAGCCAGTATAGACAGGTCGTGTGACCGGTAGTATAATAATTAAACTCGTAAATACGTAAACTCATAATAAATCAGTTTGTATCAAAAACCTTATAATTATTAAGAAGTACCCCAACAGAACAAATAGTGTTGAAAGTAAATAACACAAACATCACAACTACTAATGGGACACTGCCACATAAGGAGATATGTGCAGCTGTTGGGAGTGGAAAATACCAATGGATGCAGGAAATATGAAGAGGATGAAGAGACTCCTGTTCCCCTATGTGCTATTGTCCCACCCTGACGAGAACATGGTGCAGCTAGCTACCTGGAAAGACGCACTACGTAACCAAGCCAAATATCTAATGACAACTTCTGTGAACTTTATCAAAGAAACAGGGATATTGTCGAAGAATTGTGTAACACGGGAGCTAGCACAATGGTACTTTAGTGCTCGCGGGAACTTTGTAACCTATCTCTGCTTTATTAAAATAAAATTAATATTATGTATATATAATTTTATTTTATTTTGGGAAAAGCAACTCGAGTTCGTTGCGAGAGTTCAAGGAGAGACTGGGCCTGGTGTGAACGGAAGCCACCAAAGTAGAACAGAATGGAAATGCTTGGATCCCTAGCAAGGTCGATATATAGGGATTGTATCGATAACTTTCGATCGCTAACGTACAAACAACAGTTGATGTCGAATACGTTAAGAACACTTTATCATTGTGAACTCTCATTTATTCGCTGGTGAACTGCAGTCATGCTAGAAACGATGAGAAGTTACCGAAAGTTATCGATACAATCTATATCGAGTTAAGAATTAAGGAATATGTTAACAAATTATCATAAAATCCCCGACAGGATATGAAAGGGCGATATATATTATTTGTCACAACAATTCAAGACATAACATGCAACAAAATAATAATTCTAGAAACATCATTCCGTTCATAAATGTCTAGCCTACCAGCTGACACCATGATGCAGAAGCTTATAGTGCTAACAAAATATTGACAATTCATTGCAGTTATCTCGAACACTATTTACCTTGAATAATTTGAAACAAATGATGCAACAACAGAATTTGCAATGCCAACTATTTTTCTTTTAATTAGACATATGGTTGATTAGATAAAGCAGCAGTGTGCGACTTCGTGATAGTGATAATAAAATCCAACCTTAAGACCAAATTAAATAAAACTACACTATAGGTAAAACATAGTATTTACAGATATAATGCTGTAGACTTAGAGCCCACAACAAATATCCCGACGTCATCGGATGTACCAAGGAAGTCAATTTATGATGAATACGTAAGATAAGAAAATACTGGTCTGAATATCAGAAATAAGCAACATTTAATTTAAAGTATAAAAATATGTACGTTTATGTCATATCACAAATGTAGAATGTGGAACACTTATTTAAAGTTTAATAAATTTAATTAATTAAAACAATTACTTTGTTCATAACTGTAATGTTACAGTATCCTTCCCTAAGGTCCTCAAACCAATTGAAAATTGATAAATTGACCCTTCGGATAAAAAAGTTGACCATCACTGCTCCAGAAGAAGAATTGACGTTCATTTTTAAAGATTTATTAGGTTTGTTTAACGTACCTCAGCAGCTTGTGACGGTGTGGCACTGAGTCTATCTTCATTTATGGAACCTTCCGATGAGTTCTCGAGAAATTCTGCATCATCAGTTTCCTCAAAAATGGGACTCGATGGATGAGGTACTGGAGTCGCGGCACCCATCACTGGACAATCTGGGGTATCAGTTTCTGGATCTGGAATTGTATTCGTACATTCGAACTGGAGCAATTAGATGACTTGAATACTTAGGAAAAATATTTACGAGAAACTGGCCAATTAACTTTAAAAAATATATATACTCGTACATTAAAAATGTAAACAAAGTATCATGATCTAGATAAGCATATCGTTATTTTTTCTTAGTCCACCTCACCAGGGGGTCCTGTACTGAAGCGGTCTAAATATGTTTAATTACATTTAGGTAATTAGGTGCGTCTTCTGCGTCGTTCTTAGTGCTGTTTGTAGAGTTATTTTATTGCGCTCTTTCATCCATACTTTAATTCTTGACTTGTGCTTATTAAACTTTTCGATACGTTTTTTTATCAGGGGGAGGTGGATATATATGTTTATATATGTGGATATATATATGAAGTTTTCTTTGTCTGAATGTGGTTTTATAATTTGAATTGTTTTTTGTCATTTTGATTCGATCTAGTATGGTGGATATACGGTATAGTAGAGGGTTCCTTTTTTTAAGAGTTTCAAAAGTATATTTTTGGCATATATTTGATGAAAATTTGGTACGTCAAAACTTTTGAAGTGATTCTTATGAATGGTCTTTACGATTCCTTTTTAAACTGTATTCAGATTATGTATATTGAGATTGGTTTATTTCCAGACAGAAATTTCTTACAATCAACCCATGTCTATAAATGTAGATATCATTGTCGGTTAAAAAAGCCTAACGATTAGATTTTACCGAGGCCTAGTTAGATATTAGTAATTTTCAATCAAATTAGTTCATATAGGATATTTTTTTTCAATCTCTATCTTTTCAATAAAAAGCTTCATAAATTTAGAATTCCTTGCGAAAGTTTTTGAAAATAATTTATCGACTGATAAACAAGTTCATCTAGGAATCGTCAGTCCGTCCTAAATTTGGCAACTTTAAGTCGATATCTACTGTCCAACGTATTTACTAGATGCGGGCATTATAATTATTTAATCAACGATAATATTGATAAAAACCTTCATCATGATAATTTTCAGAATTTTAAACCAGCGTTAGGTGTATAAGAAAAGGTGTTACTTAACCATCTTCTAAATTGTTGGATTTATCTTCTGGTGTCGTGTATTCCTTTGGAATTTCTTCATCTCTCTTCTTCTTTGAACATTCGCATATCTTTCCCTTTAGTTCCCCGGCGCAGTTGCTCTGGGCCTTGCGAGCTCTCAGGACTATGAAAGAGGCCGTGGGGGGACGATTGTTGAACCCGTTCCCTGGATCCTCGCAACCGCAGGACCTTAGGAGCTTCTCACAGAGACAATAGACAATCTGTAAAAAAAAATTTACCAACGTTATCATCATCAAACACTATTAATAGCCTTGCGTCTGTCGTACACACTCGATTCACAAATAGATACAAACGTTAGTGCTGCCATCTGTATTATTAATACGCTAAAAAAGTTACTTTTGTAATTCGGTTTCGAATTCAAGAATTCGTCAAAGGATGGCGCCACTTACGTTAGAAGGTTGCATGAGGACGTGCCTCCCTAGGTATAAGTACTACAGAATTGTGGAATTTGAGTATCTCTCCGGATATGGAAAGATTGATGGTAATACTTAAGAGTTGTGAATAATAGTATCACATGGCTATATATTACAAATGACGTCATTGTCTGTCGCGGTTACTTTGTTCAGGTGACTAGCTGTCACTCGATCACAGTAGATCCGAGGAACCGGCTATTTTTGGAACCAATTCCTATCCGATTAATAAAATGGTTTTAACTGCTAGTTTCAATTAATAATAAAAGCAGAGGCGGTTGCTGCCTTAGGTCAAATGGACATTGACCATCCAAAATTATACAAGACGACAATAGTTCAAAATCTCAGCATCAAAATGTTTTAAATGCATTGAGTTGTGAAATATTATTAAAAAATAAAGGTAATTAATACGAAATACATTGCTTTGAATACAACTAACCTTTGGTAAATATCTAAAGGACCTTTCTTCGAGACCATGCAGAGTCACTTTTTGTCTATGGAGGTGCTGGAGAAGGCCAAACTCCAACTGTTTGTTTCTGTCCTTCAGTGGTTCTCTGTATAAGGGGAAATGTTTATGAGATTACCAATTTTCACAACTTTGAATTTGAATTAAGGGTTTTAATGAATTTTAGCTATACCTATTGTTTAGATTTAGATACTGTCTAGTTTTGTTCTATAATAATAATAAATATTTTATTATCTTCCTTTTTTGTTACAAGTAGAGATAATGATGTCCTCACCGGGATCTCCCGTCTTGAGCTTTCATTTAAATATTAAAATTAAGTTAAGTATATGAATAATATGAAACTACTAAATTTTAGCTGCTAGTATATTTTCTCTTTCAGATCTCCATATACTTATGTTTTGTATCCTCCTTTTTATTTGAGTTATAATTTTGTTGCGATGTTTGAGTGAGAGTAAAATTTAATTGCAGAGTTAGCACAATAAGACCCTTTTTGTCTAGTTCTTCATAGTATAAAAAGTTTTTGTCTAGTTTTTCGTTACATAATAAGCTTTTTGGTCTAATTCTTCGTAGTAAAAGAAGCTTCTGGCTAGTTCTTCGCGGTATAATAAGCTGTTTGTTTAGTTTTTCACAGTGTAAGCAACTTTTATATCTAGTTCTTTATAGTATAAGAATTGTTTGACTAGTTTTTCACAGTATAAGCAACTTTGATATCTAGTTCTTTATAGTATAAGAACCGTTTGTCTAGTTTTTCATAGTATAAAAAGCTTTTTTGTCTAGTTCTTCAAAGTAAGAGAAGCTTTTTTGTTTATTTCTTCAAAATATAAGAAGCTTCTGGCTTGTTCTTCACCGGTATAAGAAGCTTCTTGTCTAATTTTTAACAGTGTAAGCAACTTTTATATCTAGTTTTTTTATAGTATAAGAACCGTTTGTCTAGTTCTTCATAGTATAAAAAGCTTTTTTGTCTAGTTCTTAAAAGTATAAGAAGCTATCATGATATAAAAAGCTTTTTGGTCTAATTCTTCGTAGTACAAGAAGCTTTTTTTGTGTTTTTCTTCATAGTATAAAAGCTTTTTTGTCCAAAGTGTAAGAAGATTTTTTGTCTAGTTCTTCATGGTATAACCATCACTTTTTTTTTAGTTTTTCATACTATAAGATTCCATTAATTTAACATTGCAATATGAGCATTTTTGTGTAGTTCTTTATAGTAAGTATAAGAACTTTTTTGTCTAGTTCTTCATAGTATATGAAGCATTTTTGTCCAAACGACAATGTTATCGGTCAATTTGTTATTTGCAATTTACCATTTATAACACGAATAACTGTTGAAACTCTGTTTCCCCAAGTTCACAACTGTTTCCGTTCATTTAAAACAATGCATATTGGCTTGTGTATACTTCTAGAAGAATCTTTATAATGTCAACGTTGAAGATTTTATTTTTCATTTTAATTAAGATAAATTAAACTAATCTGGATGAAAGGTAATGCCTTACCGGCCATACCCACCTTATACTGAAGACTGCCGTCTGAGGCAGCAGGTATTTCTCGAAGTGGTGCACGGCAGCCACCTGCACGGCAGTCTGCACAGCGCGACGACGGCGAGCACGCACGCGGCGGATGGCCTCGTCCGCACTGACGCGCAGCGCGTGCACCAGGTAGCACGCCACCAATACTCCTGTCCTGCCAAGTCCTGAAACATAGTCATCATCAGATAAGGTTTCCTTCACTAATGCTCTCTACTTGCTACAGTCTCTAGTATTTCTCCTCTAGTAAATCTCAAACACGGACAGCCAACAAAGGCATTATCTACTACATATCTACTGCTCAGATCTTTTACAATATAACGAAAATATTTGTTCATCTTATCATTTCTTTATATTTACTTTAGTATTGCTTTATATTCCTTTTTACTTTTTGATTTTTTTTTAAAAATAAAACAAACACTTAGGTTGGGATGTGTCACCAAATTTGAACAATAGATACATTTAATATCAAAGTTAAATTTGAAATTTGTAAAAACTCTATTATTATTTCTACACTAGCTTTTACCCACGGCTTCGCTCGCATAGTATTAGTGGGAAATTATTTATTTATTTATTTATCTATAATAAAATATATTTACATTGGTTTTATTTGTATGCCTGTCTCACCTGTGTCGAGACAGGCATACAGGTATATAAATGAATATTGTAGTTACAAAGATATTTAAGGTAAAATACATATCACTTTGAATAGAATTAAAACAGAAAGGTGATTGGAAGGGTGGTAAATCTTTTAAAGAGAGTTATTTTATAAATGTTGGAGATGAAGTAGAGAAGTAAATTCTGCCTAATCTATTTAAAGGTCAAATTTGACAGGATTCCATTATAAAAAAAATAAAATAATAATAATAATATTAATTACTGGCATAATTGTTATTATTCTTGCTATTTTGTCTAATAGAAAATAATTATTGTTTAATAGAAAATTTCAAAATTTTACAATGACATTTCGCAAATAAAAGTTCTATTTTATAAAATATTTAAATTATAGAAATAGAAATTTATTTTAAATACCTAATCCCTTTATTAGTATTCTATTCATATTTGAATCTAGAGTAACCTAAAAAAATAAGAAAATGACAGTCCACTTCAAACGCTATGCTCTATAGCAACGTTATGCTTTTTGTTCGGAGAATAAACATTTTTAGACATATGTAGATATTAACTACGACGCCAAAAAAGTATTCTTTTTAATCACAACAAAGCACTCTTTTTAAGCCTAAAATTAAAAAAAAAACATTATTTCCAAGGTAACAATTTGTTTGACGTTTGCAATAACTCGATTTTGTTAGGGACAGAAAACGTATGATACATAATTTCATAACGCCACAGCTCATTCATAACGACAGAGCTTACCAATATATAAAGCCGTTGTTACTCGCAAATTATGCAGCTTTCGATTAGTGAAAGAATTTTTAAATTCCATTCGATATTTATTGCGTGAAAGAGTAAGGACCATCCAACCATCCATACAAACTTTCGCATTTATAATATTAGTAAGATAGTAAGATTCTACTAAACTGAAGGTTCTGTTATTACTTCAGTTCTGGGAAACAACAAACCCATAATTGAATAATAACAAAACTTGAGTAGAATTTTAGCAAGTTAAATAGCTTTGTGTAACAAAGCTTGGAAATTAACTATAAAAATTGATGAATTGTTTTTCAAATTCTGAGAATCAACTGGTTCTTAGTGTTTAACCAAGAACTTTTTTATTTTATTCATCGATTGGTTTCGCTTAAACCAAGCTTCGTCAGAACATAATAATAACTAAAAAGTTATTATAGATAGTTTTTTATTTTTATTTTACATGATCTCCACACAGGAGGCAGTGAGGAAAATAATTTCCCTCAGGGCCTATGTCATCTTTGGGGATGCTGTGTGGAGGGATTTTTTTAAGGAAATTAAGGAGAGGATAGTTCTGGGAAGGAACAGGGTTTAAAGGGTGGGTAGGAATCTGGGGTTCAGTATGTCCTGGTCATCCGCCTCTAAAACCTAGACAAACCTCACCCCACCCTCGGCCACCCCTGCTAAATCACCAAACGTAGCGAACCACTTGGAGTGACCTATGGCAGAGGCGTTGGTTGTCCATTCAAGGTTACCTGGGCGGCGGTACCCATTCCCGCCTCCCAAATTGAAAATACTGCATATGTTAATTACTTAATAGTAACATATGATTCCGTCCTGATATTCTAATTCTGCGTGATCCATTTTCTGGTGTATTTTAATTCTGCATAATACATTTTCTGGTGTACCTATTTTAATTATGCATGATCCATTTTCTGATGTATTTTAATTCTGTATGAACCATTTTCTTTTGTATATTAACTCTGCATGATCCATTTTCTAGTATATTTTAATTCTGCATGATCCATTTTCTAGTATATTTTAATTCTGCATGGTTCATTTTCTGGTGTATTTTAATTCTGCATGATCCATTTTCTAGCGTATTTTAATTCTACATGATCCATTTTCTGGTGTATTTTAATTCTGCATGATCCATTTTCTAGTATTTACCGCAACGTCCAATAATAAAGGAAATTTCATAATCTTATATAGTAAAACAATGTTTTGAATGGTTTATAAATAATGGAATATATGGATTATGGATCTAACCTGCATGACAGTGTATAGCAACTCTTCCCTCTCCAACAGCGAAGACCAGAACCTTCACCGCATCCAGCAGAGCTCTCAGTCCTGCTGCGCCGTAATCTCTCCAAGCAAAGTTGTAGTAGAAAACTAAACATTCAAATTATATCATTTTAATGGAATTACTTTTGAAGGTTATGACCAATGTGAACGTAAATGTGATTATTAATAAATCTCTCAAACTAGTTGGTTTCATCACTAGAATCACTTCTGACTTCGAAAACATAAATAACCTAAGAACTCTTTACTGTTCCTTGGTTCGCCTCCATCTTGAATATGCTTGGGTTATATGGTCTCCTTTTTATGCTGTCCATATTCGTCATACTATTGAGTCCATTCAACATCGGTTCCTAAAAGGGATTGCTAGGAGGCTAGGACCAGAGCGAGGCTATTACCCGTATGCTGAAATTGAACAAAATCTAAACCTTTCTCTTTTAGAAGACCGTCGGAAAAACTCTGATCTCATTTGTTTCTTAAAAATTATTAACTGTATAATCGATTCATCTACGTTATTACAACTCATCCCATTCAATATACCTTCTCGTAGACTCAGAAATAAAGACCTGCTCTTCCTCAATCAGCACTCGACTAATTATACATATAACTCACCACTGTCCAGAATGTGTAGAATGGTCAACTTACGTCAAGATCTTGATTTTTTGGTATAAGCTTAAATGATTTCTGTCACTCTTTAAATAATTGATGATATTTACCGTAATGTTTGCAAAGTCTCGACTTGACTTGACACTTCTATTTTCTCTGTCGTCTTTGCTTTCATGAATCATCCTCATATTTACAATGTACATTCCCAAATTTCATGATACTGTGTTGTAAATTGGACGTACATAAGTCCGTTAATAAATAAATGTAATATTTAATCACCGAAGAAGAAGAATATATCTAAACGAAACGTGAAACAGAACAAGACACAGAAATTAAAATAAAATAAATAAGCATGGTTACCACCTTTTTATAAAAGCGCTCAACATTGAATAACCTCGGCATAACACTTTGATCTCCACCAATTAACCTATACTACAAGAAGAAGAGGGAAGAGGACTTACTTTTATTGTTCATGAACACGCTGGGGTCATATGTGAATCCACTGGCCTCCAGAGGGGGACCACAGTGTGCATGTTCGCCGGCTGCCTGGAGGTTTATTACACTTTTGATGCCCCAACTGACAACAAACAAACAAACAAATGTTTATCATATAATTAGGTATTTAATCATTGGTTCCATCCAAATGAATAACCCACAACGCGCTAAGCCACTCTCGACATGAAAAATAAATTTTAAGCGCCTTTTTATTCAGTTTTTTTTATTTATTTATTTATTACATAAGATACATTCACACAGCAAAAATAAAACAAAAATAATAATATTTCCAAAAAACTGTAAATATTGAAATGTGTACAAGTGTTATTATGTCTAGTTTGTCTATATTAGTTCCTAGCGAGGCAGATTGCCCGTTCTAAGGAACCAAATGCTGGTGAAAAATGCCAAAAATGTATACTGTACAAAAAAAAAAAGATATTTTTTTGGTAGATTAAATATATACTAAGTTTTTACTGATTGTGCCATTTAATAGTTAACCATGTAAAATGTTATGTTTTAAATGATATTATTTAATATTTTTTCAGACTCAGCCCTACCTAAGCCAATCAATTATTTGGTTATTATTGAACCAATTGAGCTTTCCCACCAATGTTCAAATAAACGTTCTCGCGGCTCAGCACGTGGTATGTTGTTCATATGAACGGGACCATTGGCCACGTCCTGATGATACCCTCTGAACATGAAAATAAAAGGTAGCATTAAGTGTACGACAGCATTTTTTTATTTTATTTTCTTATATTCGGGCCCTCCATTAAAAGTTCGAACCTTTTGACGACATCACTGTTTTGTACAATGATATTATTGTTTTTATTATAACGCGTTATGTTGCAATTATTTGAGCATTTATAAAGGGCCAAAACGAATGTACTGTCGTCTGAGTTGTCTCATGTATTGCTTTGACCCTTTGCTGTTGGCGAATGCAGCTGTTTTAAAAGTGGGACAATTCACCCCTTCTCGACGCTCGGTAAATAATAATTATTAACATCCCTCATACACACAAGCACGGCTTTTTATGGGTACAATTTTAGATTAAAATATTGACACGAAAAGAAGAAAAAAAACAAAAACAAAATACACAAAACGAAGCAACAAAAAACACAAAACGTTAAATCACTACCTGTGCATATAAATTAATATAAAAATAAACGTAATAAATAAATCAATTAAATTGATCGGCCAGTGACCGAGTCGGAATCGCATCTGAGTTTTACCCGGGTGTATTTAGTTCAAATCCTCGGCTGGCTAACTCTTCCAACACGACGGAAGAAACAATTTCCACCTACCAATTTTCCGCTCAGGTTTTTATAACCCAGAAATGTTTGTCTTTCTTTAAAAAATACATAAAAAAATTGTGAAACAGCAAGTTAGATGCGGGGTTGTTTACCTATGAAACTGCTGTAGGAGGTTCCAGGCCGCTATGGAGGTCGTGCTCGGACGGGCCATCGCCAAAATGTCTTCTGTAATCCTGCAATACATGCCAAATGCTACATTATATTTCAATATCGCGTTTTGTATTATTGATTTAACCACCGCCGTCTGCAGTCATGCCGCAGATATACATTTACTGTGCTTAACCATCTGTATGCCAAGATGCAAAACAAAACTTGGGTTACCGTGAGTGTTGGCTATATCAACTTCTTAACATTTATCGTCATTTTATCATTGTCATGCCATTTTTACTATTTCCTCATGCATTTTATGTTTTGATAATCATTGAAGACAATATTAGTGACTCTCATTCGAAAATTGGAAACAGAAAATCAGAAAAAGATACAGTACGTACAGTCGGTTCCATGCCAACTCAGAATAAAACCAACTCAGAAACACCTCAGAAAGGTAATTAAAAGCTATGATAAAATAATTTTAATATAGCCGGTAACCCTAACCTAACTTAACCTAATTAACCAATTTAAAAAAAAAATATCATCTCTCTTAATCACCTTTCTGAGGTGCTTCTGAGTTGGTTTCATTCTGAGTTGTTTGGTCACCCTACAGTCACATCTAGGAATTGAACTCAGCACCTTAACCTTGCCGGGGCTCTGAGCTATTTCGACCCTATTTATTTATTTATTGAAAAAATTAGAAATACATAAATCATAGGCTGCACATCTCATTAGGGCATTCCTGTATCGAGATATGCTATGCTATGCCTATCCTCTTCGGTCGTACTTAACTGTATCATTGTATCATACTTCAACTGGAACTACCAACTTTATATTTATTTCCTTAAAGCGTATTTTTATTGGCATATAGTAAATATATAGTAAATATATAATATGATTATATTAAATATTTACTATATTTATATGTGATTGCAAGATTCTTCCTGAACTAAATGCTAGCTTGATAGTGTATTAAATTAAATTTTATGTAAAAATATTAATTTCAGATGTCCAATAAGAGTTACTCGATCTCCAGACATATTTTATATTCCTAAGAGCAATGCTAATTATCTTCAAAATGTGTTTATAAGAAGAAACTGTAGCACCTTCAATAGATTATGCACAGGCGTTGACGTGTTTAACACGAACCTTGCTAACTTTATAAAATTCGTAAAAAGTAATATTCAATGGAAAACTTAATGTTTCATTAATTCCTTATCTTTCTTTTTCATTTTTCAATTTCATTTTCATTTTCATTTTTTTTTATTTTCATTACATTTTATTTTTTGATTTCAGCAGTTTGCATTAAATAACGTCTTCAAAAATGATGTTACAGTATATATTACACTTGAAAATACATTTTTTGTAGATTTAAGTGAGTAGATGCACTTTTTCAGAATTGTTTATATTACATACGTATATTGTTTTGTTTGTTTTTCTTTTTATTATGGTCTCAAATTTTTATGCCGTTATTTTATTGGTTAATGGTATGATTATTTCTAACACTGTTATATATGTACTTGTAATGACTGTTTATAACGCTAACTAATAAAATAAAATAAAATAAAATAAAGATATTTGAATTATTAATTTTGTAATGTTTAAGATGAAGCCATACTAAATAATGCAAAATCATTCAAAATCGTATGTTTTAGTTTTGAAAATTTGACCGCTTAGAAGTATTATAGATGCTTCAATTAAATACTGCGTGTAGAACATACTTTGGCCCTTAAAAATATTGGTCATTTTTTTTAATAAGTTATTTAATAAGCTTAGAAGAAAATAAAGTATTAGGTCTGTAAAAAACATTTTTAACTGAAAACTCTCCTACTTATAAACACTTTTTCGGATATGGTTTTATTGCATAATGTGGCAAATTCAGTTTCTTATATAATTATCGCGAAAAAAAATGATATTTACGCCCGAACCTCACAAAATAAAATATAATATGCATTTTCGCGTTGGTATTTTTGACATCACGGCAACAATACGGCAGTCGACCAATTTGTTATATCAAAGTGAACCTTATACCGTCCACCGAAGAACGACTGGCAGCCGCCCCCCTGTCTTCCGTCATTACTCCTCCGAACGGAGCGGAGAGCAGTCGTGTTATGCTCCGCGCCGCTTATTTTCGTGAAATCAATTTAAAAATTCCGTTTTATTGCAATAAACAATGCATAAAAAAGTAATTAATGTTTTTTACAGGCCTTTACGAAATCAACATGTAAAAAAAAATCTCAAATATCTTTTCCAACCTTTCCAAAAGCTTTTTCTCAAGTATTTTTAAACTCCTCCCATAAAAGGGCGTGAATTCCGATTTCGATTTTTTCCTGTACTAGTGGATCGCCCTAATGAATAAATTAAATTGAATTGAAACAAAGTAACCTAAGTCTACTTATATGTTTTGCATATCCTCCATTTTACAATCAAATGTCACACTTAATAGTATTTTTTTAAAGGTAGATAGGTATATTTTTTTCTTTTGTTTGTATTTAACTGCGACATGCAATTATAGTTTTCGTAAAATTATTTATACCTTTGATATTAAATAACTAACTAATCATCACACCGTTTCCTCGCAGGGGTAAGCAGAGGAGACGGACGGCTAAACAACTTGGTCCACTCTCCTTGCCCCATACGGATTCATACACGTTCTTCTATTATTCTGATTCTTGACACCCGACTCAAGTATCGATTCACTTAATCTTCCTCGGGCGTCCCGACTTCTTCTATAATTCACATTTGCTTCATATATTCTCCTTACACTCCTTTCCTTGTTCATTTGCTCTACCATCTGAGCCCAAACCGCCTGAGGGGATCCATGCCCAAACCATCTGAGAGTCACTTTTTTAATCTTACTTTTTTTTTTTTTTATTAAAAGAAAGACAAACATTCCCGGGTTACGAATAACCCAACAATGTTTGAAAATCTCCTACTACCACCACAGAAAGCCGAAAATGTTGCTTGTGTTGTGATGGAGGACTTAGCCAGCGGAGGAATCAAACACGCGACGCTCGGGTGGGACCCAAGCGCTATGCCCACTCAACCACTGACCGGTACTTATTACGCTTACATCAGCCTTGCATTCTTTATGGATCTCCACTAGGGAATGCAATCCCGATCTCGCGGGATCTCGATCTCACGAGATCTCGTGACATTTTTCGGGATCAATCCCGAAGCATAATATGACGAGATCCCATTCGAGATCGACGGGATCTGGCGTCATTAGTCAGCAACGCTACACACGTTCACTCGGGGCGTGAGTGGTGCGCTAAATGACTGACGGTCGGGCGGGAGTGTCGATCGAAGAAAGAATACTATCCCGACTATTTACGAATATTAGCGACGTATGATGAGCGGGACAGATAATATAAAACTTTGTCGAGTGAGTGAGAAGGAGATACTTGCGTGCGTGCAGGCAGCCATTTGTTTGTTTTAGTTAAGTAGTTATGGTCATTACTTTTTCTTAAATTATGCATTTTTTATTGTTTATGTGAGTTAAATAAACATATTTTTTGGATTCTTGCGTTGTTAATACCTTAAAATGGGCATTTTCAGCAGCTGGGTACATTGCAACGGACATTAGATGCCGTTTAAAAGATAGCACCCTTAATACACTTTGTTTTTTAAGAAGTTACTTTCAAAATCACCCGTAATTACTTTATAATCTACTTAAGCCATATTTTTTCTATGTTTATTTTAATTTAAAAAAAGCTGTTAATTATTTAGTAACTAGTATTAAACAATAAAGGTTTTAGTTTTCTTTCAAATAATATTTTCTTTTAATTAACGAGATCTCGAATTTGCGATCTCGAGTCGAGATTGCATTCCCTGATCTCCACGTTTCTCACACGATCGTACATGGTTTTACCACCTAAGTGCCTCAGGGATTTCATATGTACAACATTCAGTCAACTTTCATCCTTCCTCTGTCAGTTCCATGCCTCAATTCCATAAATCAGGTATATCATCACACTTTTTTTGTTGGCGCCAATGACGTTTAATCCTCCATTAATGGAATTACCTGCATTTGCCACTCTTTTAATATCTCCATCAGTCTTCCCATCTCTCGTAAACATGCTTCTCTTTCTCCATCCATTTCTAGAAATAAATTATATAAATAAATAACATTTACCAATGAGAGTAGACCCCTTGCAAAGCCAGCTGATCCGGGGGCCACCCTTGTGCACGTTCATACTTGCACCCTGCGCCCCCGCAGAGCAGCGCGCACTGCAGGCCTGGCGGGGCCATGCGCCGGGCCCGCTCCCCCATCACGGAGTACTGGGGTCGGGCTCGGTAGGGCTGCGCGGGGTCCGGGGCATCTTCCTGACAGCAGCGGCCCTCCGTGTCCCCCCCTCCGCGAAGCGCGCCTATTCCCATAGCGGAGGGCTCGTCTAGTACGAGGCTTGCGCGTTTGCAAATCATCGGGATTATCTGGAAAGAAAATGCATTATTTATCCATATTGAAATTTTTATTTATGCCATATTAAAATTTTAACGTCACAACATCCTAGTACTTAAGATTATATTTATTGTACACTCTATTATTTATGGGTTTGTATATAAATGGGTGAGATGCCTGTGCGTTGCTAAACCATTCATCTGATTGCGATGAAACTTTGGGGATTTGATGTGCGCATGCCTGCAATGGTTTCTACATATAAAAAAAACAAAATATGTTTGCTTTTGGCTATGTTAAACAATGAATGATTGATTTAATGAATGAGTGAATGAATGAATGAACGAATGAAAGAATGAATGGATGAAAGAATGAATGAACAAATTAATGAATAAATGAATGAGTAAATAAATTAATCTATGAATGCAGAAATGAAGGAATGGATAAAGGAATGAACGTATGAATGAATGAATGGATGAATGCATAAATGCATGAATGAATGATGAATCAGTGAATGAATGAATCAGTGGTATTTCCATCTAATACCATGCGAGCGAAGTCGTGGGTAAAAGCTAGTATAATAAAGATGAATAATAAAAAAAAAAAATATATATATATATACTTATTTGTATATAAAATAACTCCTACACCAAGCTCAAGAGCTATCATTCTTATTTGGCGTAGAAATCCATTAAAACATGTATTTTGTTTTGCCATAATATTATGTTCTGTTACAAGTTTAAAAAAAAAAAAACCTAAATAAATTTTAAAAAACATCAACTAAAAATAAACTCCTAATATATAAATCAACGATAAGACCAAAACTAACTTACGCAAGCCCCATCTGGGCTCACACTTCAATTTTATTCAAACAAATTTGAAAAAACTTGAAGCATTCCAAAATAAAGCCATATGCATAGCGCATAGCCCTGGGTGCCCCCAAATGGATAAGGATATCCCAACTCCACAAACATTCTGAATTCTGAAATCGATCAAAAACGTTTAGATATTTTGTGGGTAGAAGCCAAATGTGGGGAAAGTATGGGAATTCTATAATATGAAAACTGACGTTACGAATACCGATAAAAAAAAGATTTCTTGATTTTCCAACCTGTGACTGGGAATGTTCTATAATTTCGTTTCCTTTCGTAGTAAATTTTTAAGCCTGAACTTAAGAAAAAATTCTAAAGTGACTAAATATTAAAAAATATTGCTAATTTCAATAAAAAGTTTTTCTCATTTTGAAGATAAAGTAACTTGTGGGGAATTAGAACTTTGGGTATTTTAGAACATACAGGCAACCCTGATATGAATGCATTTAGAGACGAATCTTGCAATCATGCACGAAAATAGCAGCCAATAAAAATATTATCCAATAAAAATAATAAATTAAAATGTGAATTAAGAAAATGATGGCAATTTTTAATCGAAATGTGATACAGTTAAATATAACCCAAGGGGGTACGGTCGAATTAACTCAGTGATTAGAGCAGAGCCCCGGCTAGGTTCAATTCGTAGATGTATCTTTATCGATTATATTTTTTCTGATTTTTCTGTTTCATACTCTCGTTGGAGAGTCGCCAATGTTGACTTCAATAATTTGATTGATTTCTTATGAAGTCCAGAATACAAGTATACTGTCATTAATTTTTGAAAATGAAAACTTCTTTAACACCGTTGTGATTTGAAATGAAAAATAGCGACAATATAAATAGACAAGCACATGATATAGTATAATCGGTCTCCACTTTGTGCGGTGCTTCGCAGTCTCACTTCTACCGCGCTTAAATTGCACACTTTGCTTTTTTTATCTCTATTTGCAAAAACAGAAATATTTTTACAAATAATTTATTAAATATAAAAATTAATTAATCACTGTGAGAAAACTTTCTCACAAATATTTTTTGTGTACGGGTCTACTTGTATTTTCAGTCCTCTAAACATAGTAGAGTATCTAAACACGGTCGATTGATAAAGTGTATTGGTATCGGTAATGTTGATCTTTTCATTTTTCCAAGCACGACTGCAGATCGCTAACGTACAAACAACAGTTCACGTCGAATGAATTAAGAACACTTGGTGACTTGTTTGTTCGTTGGTAATGCTCGAGAACGTTGACAAGTTACCGACATTATCGATAAAATCTTTATCGATCGACCTAGTTTCCTCATGATCACAGTGAAACATATGAATCTATATGGTTCACAAATAGTGAAACATATGAATCTATATGGTTCACAAATAGTGAAACATATGAATCTATATGGTTCACAAATAGTGAAACATATGAATCTATATGGTTCACAAATAGTGAAACATATGAATCTATATGGTTCACAAATAGTGAAACATATGAATCTATATGGTTCACAAATAGTGAATCATATGAATCTCTATGGTTCACAAATAGTGAATTATATGAATCTCTACGATTCAAAGTTAGTGAATCATTTGAATATATATGATTCACAGGTATTGAATCATTCTCCCCAACCCAAAGGCATGACCATTTGTGGGTTGCTTCTACCTCTTGGAAAAAAAAGCCTGGGCTCTGGTGAAATTTTTATTATGTAAACACCTTCACAATAGTCCCAGCTGCTCCCGTCTGGAGCCAGTGAGACATGGCATCCCCAGTTGAGGTATATTGTGATTGTTAATGGGGAGGGGAAGGAGATGGGGAAGATGAAGGTGGGGAAGTACATGGCTATTCAGATCTGATCACCAAACACGGCTGAAGCCATTTTAAGCATCGTTTCAATTCTGAATGGTGGTCTTACACCAGGGCGATACTGAGAGTATCTTCCACTTTGAAAAATACGCTATAGGTATGTTATTTTTAATGAATTAATTACGAAGCGACACAAATTAACTGAATATTTTTTTATTATTTAATTAAATTAAGACAATATGACCGAAACTCAATCGAAAATCTGAAACCAGAAAAATCAAAAAAAGGTAAGATCACATCTGGGACTCGAACCCAGGACCTTCACCTTGGCGGGGCGCAACTCTGCCGATTGAGCTGATGATACTGTTCTCATTTAAATTAATATTACAATTTGAGAATTTTCACCTTAAGTTATTAATAAATAGAATTTATTTACGCACGCCGGGGTTCTATTGCGCGACCTTCGGATTGCGAGTCAAGAGCCTTACCCCTCGACTACGGAGGCCATCGTTATCGGGCACATAAAACATATTCCTGAACATCAGGATTAAAAATGTGCCCATTGAGGAGCGTATGTGTTTCTGGTAGTGTAACTTTTATAAAGTTCTTGGTATTTTTTTTTGTTTGGTTGTAACACACATTAAATAATTGTTTCGTATACCTAAATACTAGCTTTTATTATACATACATCGTACTTTGTTTTATGTCAGGTCTTGAACCTAGTATATTATTTAACTATTACACGAGAACATATTTCTTGTGTAGATATTTCTTTTCAACATTACCTCATTGTACTTCTAATAACAACTGTATCACTTCAGAGATACTATTTTTGTGTAATTGTACATTCTTAATTATTATTTTTAATTGGTAAACTAATGTTTAAGACAAGATTTTTATGCGTAGCACAAAGGGTAACAATTATTATAAGCAATAATTATTAGCCTGAAACACTCATCAACATTGAAAAAATCTCCCGAGAAAAGATAAATGCCGCCGACGGGACTTGAACGCGCGTCCTTCTGATATCCGGTCAACTGCTCTAATAAAAAATGTAATAAGCGGTAATTGTTGTAGCTTAGTTGGTAGAGCAGTTGACCGGATATCAGAAGGACGCGGGTTCAAGTCCCGTCGGCGGTATTTATCTTTTCTCGGGAGATTTTTTCAATGTTGATGAGTGTTTCAGGCTAATAATTATTGCTTATAATAATTGTTACCCTTTGTGCTACGCATAAAAATCTTGTCTTAAACATTAGTTTACCAATTAAAAATAATAATTAATATTTGACAAGTTAAAGTATTTCACCAAAAAATGTAGACATAATTTGTCTCGACGCCATCTAGTGGGAGAGTTAGTACTTAAAATGCATTTCTCACAAAAAATAAAGTTGGTTGTTTTCAGGTGAAAAAATGTAATAAGCGGTATTTGTTGAATGAAACACTAGTACATATTGAATTATTTGGCGGGTGGGAGATAAACCGACGTAGCTCAGTTGGTAGAGCAGTTGACCGGATATCAGAAGGACGTGGGTTCAAGTCCCGTCGGCCGCATTTATCTTTTCTCGGGAGATTTTTTCAATGTTGATGAGTGTTTCAGGCTAATAATTATTGCTTATAATAATTGTTACCCTTTGTGCTACGCATAAAAATCTTGTCTTAAACATTAGTTTACCAATTAAAAATAATAATTAATATTTGACAAGTTAAAGTATTTCACCAAAAAATGTAGACATAATTTGTCTCGACGCCATCTAGTGGGAGAGTTAGTACTTAAAATGCATTTCTCACAAAAAATAAAGTTGGTTGTTTTCAGGTGAAAAAATGTAATAAGCGGTATTTGTTGAATGAAACACTAGTACATATTGAATTATTTGGCGGGTGGGAGATAAACCGACGTAGCTCAGTTGGTAGAGCAGTTGACCGGATATCAGAAGGACGTGGGTTCAAGTCCCGTCGGCCGCATTTATCCTTTCTCGGGAGATTTTTTCAATGTTGATGAGTGTTTCAGGCTAATAATTATTGCTTATAATAATTGTACATTCTTACATTATTCTTAAAAATACTGATACCCTCTTGTGTTCCACTTTTATAATCTCATGTATCAATTAATGTAAAAGCAATTTTAAGGCGTTTAAATAAATAAATAATGTTTGAAAAAGAAGTAGGCATCAAGAAAAATTTTAAAGTATTGACGAAGACTATTTATGTTTATTTTTTATATGGAATTAATACCGTATAAGCACTACAAATATTACAATAATAATGGACAATATCGTGACATGTTTACTTTACAAACATGACTAGAATTTTCAAGGAGAAAATTAAAATGAAAGTGGCATAATTTATAGATTACCGACTACACGTGTTTGTTAAACTTCATGTGACAGTTGAACAACTGTGTCACTGTCAAATGATGCGGCAATTTCAAAATTTGTTCAGTCATCCAAATTAGGGTGTCTTTTTCAATTATTCACTCCTCCCACTCTTACCAAACGTTGTTATACATTGGATAACATTAAAAATATTGTTAGGTGTGCTTATACCCATATTTAAAAAACAACTCAGATATATACTAGCCTCAAAAAGAAAAATTTACACAGTTTAATTTGGATATTTATACTTTTGATACAGACAATTCGGTGACCGGACAACTCAGAATGAAATCAACTCAACACCTCCTTTAAAAAGTCATAAAAAGTGATGAAAAATGTATAAAACATTGGTTAAATAGGTTAGCTAAAGACTATTTTTCAATTTTTTTTTCATTGTTTTTAATGAATTTTCAAAGAGGTGTGTGAAGTTGACTTAATTCTGAGTTGGCATGGAACCGACAATTCGTGATGTAATTCATTATAATCCAGCTCCAGATATAAAGAAAGCTGAGGAAAATAATTCCCCTGAGGGCCTATGTCATCTTAGGGGATGCTGTGTCGAGGGTCTTTTTAGGAAAGAAAGGAGAAGTTCTGGGAAGGAAATAGGTATTAGGGGTGGTTAGGAATCTGGGGGTCAGTGTGTCCAGGAGTTACAGACGTATGAATCTATCCCTCCCACTGCGGCGCAAGGCGATGTTCCGAGAGAACGGCTAAAGAATTTAAAGGAACTCCCTCAACCATTCTATCCCGACCTGACCTGCCATGCAGCTGGTGGGCAGATGCAACCTCCGCCAAGACCCAAACAAACCTCACCTCATGAACCCGGGAACTCCTTCTAAGTCACCAAACGTAACGAACCACTTGGGGTGACCTATGGCAGAAGTGTTTGTTAACCAATAAATGGTTCCCAGGGCGGCGATACCCGTACCCGTCTCCCAAATTGAGAACTGTCGTAATAAAGCAATAGCGGCTATCGTATTAAAAATTTATTAAAATCCTCGTAAACTACCCCCCTCCCTCTCCCCTATACGTTATATATATATATATATATAAAATTTAGATTAAGAAACTTTGTACCATTCCGAAGATGGCTTTAACGGGCTAAAACCGGTTACGTTCACTTATTAAGGCGGTACACAATCCTAATAATTTTTGTTTGCTCAAAACTCACTTTTTAATCATTTCCGGCGAATTCGTAACTATATTAACCTTTTTATTCAGATGTTGTGATTAATAAAAACAATACCTTACCGTTAATATATTTTACATTCAACGCCTTTAAAAAATTGTAATACGTTGTACAACCTAAATTAGCGGTAAGCACCAGATTTTATTTTTCTAGACGATAAATTAATAACTTCGGCAGTGCGACATCATCCCACATTTTCAATATTTGTAACACGTTCTTCAGAATTAATTAAATTGAACGCGGTGAAAAGGTCTAATCTCCATGACTGCTAGGGTGAATTACACCGTACGTTCATCCACTACGCCGTGCAGCGGGCGAATATTTGTTTACACGCTTTCTTTACTTACGTCGTTAAGATTCCCACATTATGTATCTTCTTCTTTTCTTTGATAGGGCAAATTCGACAGTAGGTCCGTGCAATACACGGGTCGCGAGACTCTATTTGAATACACGGCTTCTTTACTTACGACGTTAAGATTCTGAATAAATTTTAGGGTATATTGTCATCTTGTTTAAATATATCATTAGTTTAATTTGAAATAATCCAACTTTTACTTTCTTATAATATAGTGTGCTGTGGATGCTGCCTATAGACTATTATAGAACCATCTAATATTGCCCAAAAACTGATTCTCAACAAATTTACTTTGAAAGGAATCACACAATTATCAATAAAAGAAATTAAGAAAAAATCTAATCGAACTTAACCTAACCCAAATAAACGTAACCTAACCTATTACTTTTTCGTCTCTTGGTTTGCAACTATCCTGTTTTATCCGGCTATCAATTTCGATAAAACAGCAGTTCGATGCCCAGGACCATCTAGAAGTGAGATTTTATATTATCTTTATAGATTTTTTAGTAATATTAATATTACTAAAAAAAGCTTGATATATAATATGTTTACTATTCGACGGCCTCCGTGGTAGAGGGATAACGCTCTTGACTCGCAATCCGAAGATCGCGAGATCGAATCCCAGGACGATACTCTCATATATAAGACCACCATTCAGAATTGAAAAGTTGCTTGAAATATCTTAAGCCGAATTTAGTAAAAATATTTGAATATCCAGGTACTTCCTCACCTTCCTCTCCACCACCTTCTTCGCCTCCCCACTACCTTCAATCTCACAACGTATCCCAATTGGGGGTGCCATAGTGCCTTAGTCACTGGCTCCAGACGGGAGCAGTTGGCACTCTTGTGCGGTATTCACAGTAAAAAAAACCTCCTTACTAATAAAACATGTTTCAAACTTCACACAACTGACGAATGAGAGAACAAACTAGCTAGTAGTGACTTTAATATTTATGTCCTAGATCGAGTAATCGCATGTTTGTTGGTTTAGATTAGGCCGGCGTAAATGACTAAACAAAAACAGATGCTTATCCTTTACCAGGAGAAGTGGTTGCTTTAAAACATTGCATTTCTATGACAACACTTTATTTTCACCTACTTTCAACATCATAACTGAAAAAAAATATTGTTTATGTAATGATGATTGAGGACTTGAAGCACATACTCACCATCCGACTTGCTGGGTCCAACATCTCTTAATGAGGTAAGGGAAGACGCTCGAATTATTATTATAATTTTGTTGTTGGGCCGTCGCTTTTCTGCGTAGGTCTGAATATTAATTTTGAACTGAACCGGGTAAAACAAGGTTATTCAGCAACGCAAAAATCAGTTCAATTCAATTCATCAGTTCATTTCAGTGAGATTAGTAAATTATAACAAAAAAGTGTCCAACTAAAAAGTGTAACAAAATATTCGATTAGGGAAACAAGCCCAAATTTTTATTTTCCTGATTAAATTTCTTAGTAAAAAAATTTACGCAGCCAGAAATTTGCGCAACGTTGTAAAAAGGACTAGGAATTCGTACGCAGAATTATTTTTTGAGGGGATAATTAGTTATATTACAATATGAATTGTCTGTTTTTTTTACATTAGCTCCACACAGGTGGCCCTGAGGAAAATAATTCCCCTCAGAGCCTATGTCATCTTTGGGGATTCTTTGTGGAGGGTCATTTTGGGAAAGGAAGGGGAGAAATTTCTGGGAATGCAAAGGGTATGAGGGGTGGGTAGGAATCTGGTGGTCAGTGTGTCGACGAATGACGGACGTATAAACCCACCCTTCCTCCCACCCTCCCTCCATCCCTCCCACCAAGGCGATGTTCCGAGAGACTATGGCTGGAGAATTCAAAGGGACTCCCACAACTATTGTCTCCCGATCCAGTATCCCTATGGTAATATACTGTGTATACTGATAGATTTATTTGTTATTAATTTATTGGCAAGTCACATAAACCTCCCCGTTACACACAAATCGGTATTTATTTATTTATTGTTTTGGAACATTTACAGAGTATTAACATAAAAAAAGTCATTAGATTAGCATTGTAAAAAGCACAGATGTTAATAGTACACTTAAAAATGTTCACAGAATGCACAGTTTAATAGTTGTTTTTCGGTATGTATACATAGAAGTTAACAGAAATTAGAAATATCAAAATATAAACAGGGGTAGGTATAAAAAAAGATAACAAAAATAGTGATGATAAAATATAGAGATGACAAAGATTAAAAAAAGATCGATATACGATGAGAAAAACAGAATAACAAATAAAAAATAAGGTACGAATAGAGTAAAAGAAACAGTCATTCACATTCAAGTTCAAGATCAAATATAAGTATTTTCAATTCTCAATTACTTGTTAGGTTAGTCTATTGTTAATTTGCTTTTTAAAGTAAGCGAGACTATATGGTTACATTCAATGGAATTATACAGACGACCCATTCGAGACAGTAGATTGAAGTATGCAATATTATTTTTATATAATTCAAGATGAAATATATTCTGACTCCTTAAATTACGTCTATTGGGGACCTTAATAAGAATATTGCTCAGACAATTAGTTGTTTCAAGCTTATCATGAATGATTTTGTAAAGACTCATTAAGTCAGCAACTTTTTTTCCAGAGTTGTAAACTTAAAATATTGGAGTCGTTCCTCGTAAGATTGGAGTAATTGGTATGTCCCCCTTTTCCTGATGGGCTGATTTATTAATTTGGATTTCTATGAGGACGATATAGATCCTCGAGTTTTTCACAGACCTTGGATAAGGAGTCAAATAAAAAATAAATTTGAACCATCCTAATACCGATGATGTCACAAATAAAATAAAATGAAAAAAGGCAGGTACTGACATGACATTATGTTATTTCCTATAGTAGCGTCGCGTGCGCGGCGTCAAAAGCCGTTCTAATTAAGTATTTTATGTTAAACTTTTTTCCGCGCATAGTAATGTGTGTAATTTAATAGTGAAACTGACACGAAACTTTCCACATATTTTAACATTTAAAGTGGAAAGTACTCGTAATAGTTTTGCTGGATAATTTTACTAAATACCGACTTTGGAAACTGTCTTTTCGCGTGACCTATATCTACTAACCATCATCACGTATTTAAAAGAAGACCATATTTAGCTTGATTTGAGATTTTCACGGTCATAAGAATTATCATGATTAATATTAGGATTATTATGTGTTGCAAACTGAGCAAATTGACCAAAGAAGCGAAGCTCAGAATGCTGGTACCTACCATGATGTATGGCAGTGTAGCGTGGAACTGGTATAGGTAAGATGAAAGTAGACTGATTGTTATTGAAATGAGATCCCTAAGGCGTACGTCTGGTATAACCATGTATGATCGTGTAAAAAATGTGGAGATTCGCAAAGAATGCAAGGCTGACATAAGCATAATAAGTAAGATTAAGAAAGGGGCTGAACAGCGAGAGCGAATGAACAGAGAGGAGTGTGAGGAGATGATGCAAATGTGATTGGTAGAATAAGTCGGGGACGTCCGAGGAAAACATGGCACGATCAAATTAATCAGATACTTGAGTCGGGCCATGTCAAAAGTCAAAATAATAGAAGAGTATGTTAAGGCAAGGAGTGTACGCTAAAACCATTTTTTAGGCGAGACATAGCCACGTTTATCAGGGGTTTGCCCGAGGCTCACATTTTAATTTATTTCGGTGAATTTGTAATTAATTATCATATTCACAAGGGTTGCGAGCTATTTATATTTTAGATTAATAAAAACAGTACGTTGCCGTCATTTCTTTTAACGTACATCTAAAGTTAGCGGTGAGCACCAGATTTTATTTTTCTGGAGGATGAATTAATAAATTCATTTAGAAATATCTTAAATATTAGTAACACGAATCTCCAGGCTTGCTAGGGTGAATTCGACCGTACGTCCGACCAATGTGCTGCGGGCGCATATTTGTTTACACGCTTTCTTCGCTTACGTCGTTAAGATTCCCACATTATTTTTCTTCTCCTTCTTTCAAATTCGACAGTAGGTCCGTCCAATACACGGGTCGCGAGTTGCTATTTGTATGCACAGCTTCATTACTTTACGTCGATAAGATTCTGAATATATTTTAGGGTATAGTGTAAATACTAAGTTGACTGAGTGTAAATAAGTCCTGTTTTAACTCGACCATTTTGTATTTCGTCCATCTGTAAATTTTGTGTGCCTCCCATTTCCGTTTCAAGATGGTGGCCATTTTGATGGATCAGTAAATATTTTTTAATTTTCGTATTATATTTTTCAAATGTTTTTACTTATATTCTTATTGCCTTGAATCGTTCAGCACGCCACCAAGCCAATTAATGATTGCACAGAAGGTTTATATGTAAACGGTGTGACATTGGCCTTTCCGGGACCCCTTGTGTGTAAATTCTGTAATTTATACAGCCTTTTACAATATTAGATGTATAAGAGTGGAAGGGTGGAGGAGTAGGCAGTATAATTTGCATTTATGCAATATTATTTACCGGAAAATGTGGACGAACACGGAGCTAGTCGCGAGCAGTTGAATCGGCGGCAATCGGAAACAGAATGAATTCTCTGTTAATTTGGCACCCGCCGCTGGGGTAGAAAGTCGGTGTCCGCTATTAGAATACCAATAGCCAATAGGAGGTAATCGAAACGAGAATGTGCTGCGTTGTTCGCTAGCCACAAGCTTATTAAAGCCATAAGCTTTCTAAGCATTCTAAATTCCATGCTATTTTAAATATTTTTAGACATGTCAGGGTCAACAAAAAACAGCTTCGTAATTATAATTTTATAGTCAAATTAATTCGTCAGAAGGTATTTCGAGATGTGAAGTTGACAGCTCGGTGGAATTTTTAATTTTTTACACTTGAATAGAGAAGTCCAGTCCATTTTTTTATTTTTTTTATGAAAAATGACCTTCTAACTTAAATTACTGCATATTTTATTTTTTTTAGAGTTAGTTTTAATAGTTAAAATAATTTTCAAAGTTTAAATTTTTGGAGATCCCTCGAAAACACCCATATCTATGATGAATTTTGTGACGTCATCTACTAAAATAACGATTCACGTATTTTATGTTTTTTATGTTGGTTTTCTTGAATCTCATATAGATTTGCGCAGGCGCGCGGCCATCTTGTTTATTATAACGCGTTGATTGGCTTATTTATTGCAAAAGGCGAAATCAAATTCTTTGCAAAACAATGAATGACGTTGATGAATTTACATGCAGTTTTATGTTTTTGATGATAATTTTCGTTTAAATGGTTAATTCACTGTGATATTAGTGTAATTCAGCATAAGTACCAATGCTGCCTTTACTTTTTTTTAGTTTTAGTCCTTAAATAATGTTTTGTTGGTGATTTAGTTTCGTTCGGTTTTTAGGTTACTGACATTACATAATTAAAGGTTACTTCTCTATAATTTTTATGACTTTTCCGCGTGAATTTAATAAAACTTCCATAAAAGTAATATTATTTAATAATGTAAAAGCCTTATGCATGTGTAAATAAATAGAAATTCGAGAAATCAACGCATTAATTGCGTAAAACCGAGTCCAAGATGTCGGATTTTTTCAGTTATTTTTTCGGAATTATTATAATATTTTTTTATCCTTTTTAATTGTATGAACGAGATAAAAAGTGAAGTGACAGTTTTATTCCAAATTCATAAATTAAGAGGACCGTATTTTTTAAATTTTGAATTTTCCTTATTTTTTCGACCATTTAATAGAATATGTTTACAGTCGGCTGTTTTTTTTTTAATTTTTTTCATTTTGAAACTTAAAATACTGCATTTTTCAAACACAATCGTATATGTCAGATACAAAAATCTAAAAGGTTATTCTATAAACTTTCTATAAAGGTATATGCTTTTACGACATCTTCAAAAATAATAAATATATATAGAACATTCGCTTGTGTCATACCTAAATTCCCATACAAATGACGTACAGCATAAATAAACCTGTCATTACAGTGATTACCATCGTGACGTCACCACAGAGCATTACACAGCATACCAACCTGACGCTGTGTTTTAACGAGAATATTAAAAATGCACTTTTTAATATTTTTTTTAAAACTGTACGTTTAATATTATTAAATAAAAGTTATATATTCAGAATCAGCGTTTATTGGTCTATATGAACATATTTTTTTAAAGCCATTATATTTTTCACTGGAGTTCCTTATTCGAATAGAATCTTGTAATCACGTTTATAGCAGCTAAAAAGTGTTATATTTTTGTAAGTATGGAACAGTTAATTATGACAGAGTTGATAGGGTCGAATAAGCTCGTGGTTAGAGCAAACCCCTAGCATGGTTGAAGTTCTGTATGCAATTCCTACATGCGACCGAATCTTTAGATGACTTAAACAAATAGCCATTAATCAATTCTTATTCGCTAGTCCTTGTCCTCAAATCAATGATAATAATATTAATCATCAATGGCGGCGAATTTTATTCATTAATAATTTTTCTACCCTAAGTGTAAAAAACCTTCCTTCTGAAGTCAGGCCTGCCTTTTATACCAATAACAATCTAGGTAAATTTCTAATTAATTTTATAGATGAGGACGACAAATTAAGTCATTCGGGAATATATAAATTTAATTGTAATAATTATTCGGCTTTTTATATCGGTAAGACAACACGTAATGTTAATATTAGGATAAAGGAGCACCTTCGTTGCCTCAATATTAACGGTTTTTCAGATTTCGCCAACCATTTGATCGATAAAGATCATACGTTTTGTCATAGCACCGGTGCTAAAATCTTACATAAAAACGGGCATGGTAACAGACTAAACAATTTAGAGGCACTAGAAATTTAAAAAGCTGTAAAAACCAAAAGTCATATACTTAGTAATCAATTAGACATATCAAGTTGTCCAATATTAGGTCTGTTTCCAATAAACCCTTAATAAAAAATTCCCAGTGCTCCTTACCACCATACCAGTTGATGCTTTGTTTCTCCAAATTTATTATTGTAACCCATTAGTCACATAATTATAGTTCAGTTTTTTCCATTACTTGTGCACTTAGTTTAATGTATTTTATGGCCGTCGATGTGTATGTTATATTTGTATCATGTTGTCTCCCTCTATATTTTGTTTTATATAAGCACACATTATGACTTAATGTTTAGTATTAATTTGTACTCTGATGATGCTTGAGTAAAGCGAAACCGGTCGGTCCAAAAAATTAATAAAACTCGTGGTTTTAAACAAAAAAATATTTTATTTTATTATAAAGAAACTTTCATTTTTGTACATTAAGATTATAAAAAAAATATTTTTATTACATTATTGGGGCAAATATTTTCATTGAATTCGAGTGCTTTATAAAAAAAATGATGTTTTTAAAACAAATTGATGGACAGATAAAATATATTATTAGTACCTAATATTAATTTCTCACCTGATATTTTGACAGCAGTTTGACGAATTTTCTAGAAACATCAAAACACGTAACAAATTTCACACATTACACTAAAATTCACTAGTTCAGATAGATCACAGATAACTAAACATTTTTATTTTTATAATAGGCAATTAAGCTGGTAAACAATTTATTTTCCTAAAATATTTCAGAACAAATAATTTTTATCACACAACTAATATTTCCTAATTTCATATTATTTTACGGTGTATTATTAAATATTTAATTAAATGAAGAAAATCTGGAAACAGAAAAAATAGATAAAGATATTGGCACCTCTGGGACTTGAACCAAAGACCTTCGGCTTTCCGGGCCGCGACTCTACCAACTGAGCTAAGTTCGGTCATTTTTATCTGTATTATACTTCGACTAAGAACTATCAACATTATCTTCATTTTTTCAACGCATATTTTATTGGCTGCTATCTTTATGTATGATTGTACATTGTACGTAAAACATTCATAAAGATAGCAGCTAATAAAATATGAAGATAATATTGGTAGTTCTTAGTCGAAGTATGATACAGTTAATTATGACCGAATCGGATAGGGACACCTTAGCTCAATTGATAGAGACGCAGCCCGGAAAGCCCAAGGTCCTAGGATCGAGTCCCAGAGGTGCCAAAATATTTTTCTAATTTTTCTGTTTCCAGATTTTCGATTGAGTTTTGTTAAATATTGTCTTTATTTAATTAAATATTAAAATTAGAGGTATTACCTACTTTTAAAAAATTGCTTAAAAATAAAAATAAATTTAAATACTTGTTATTTTTTAATTGATATACTAAAGTTTAAAACAAGATTTTGATGCATAGCACAAAGGGTAACAATTATTATAAGCAATAATTATTAGCCTGAAACACTCATCTACATTGAAAAAATCTCCCGCGGCATGTATCTTTTATCGGGAGACTTTTTCAATGTAGATGAGTGTTACAGGCTAATAATTATTGCTTATAATAATAATTAAATACTTGTTTAATAAACTGTTTTTTGAAACCTTCACAAAATAGTCCAAAAGGTGAAATAGCTGTCCAACATAGCAACGCATGCCTTTTTTGAAGTTCAAAAATAAAACATTTTGAAAAAAATGTGAACACAATATTTTTAAGATTTTGTTATTATTTTTGTAGGCGCATTTATTTCGCAAAATGTTACAGTAAAACGTCTTTTAAAATACTTTATTTTAAATTGCGTGCAATCATTAGGCGAACTTACCGCGCGCGCTTTCAGAACAGAACTGAAATCTATTAAGTTATAAATGTGGCAATTCTTTCAGTCCCTGCAGCCTTCCCAACCCCCTTACCACCCCCATTTCCACCCAACCTCCCTATGTACCTGTCACCCACCTGCCGCAACTCACCCCTGGTTACGCCCGATACTAGTCATTATGAATTTGAAAGGTTTTGTTAAAAAAAAAATGGCTCTATTTTTTCTGATTTGTTGTTTTTTGAAGGCCGATTTAAAAACTCTACTCTATGTTGTGTAGGTAATGTTCTTGTTGGGCTAAAATTAGAAACATCCAGTTGTTTTATGATAGTGTTTTGCTTTTCACAATTTTATCATTATTGTATGTTCTTTGTTTGGAAGTTTAAACATCTAAACATCTAAAAACATCTAAACATCTAAACTTTTAAACATCTAAACTTGTATATTTTTTTATTTATTTATTTATTATAAGAATATTGTACAGTATCTTTGTGTTATTTCAAACGCCATGCTAGGGATGTCCCTGTATTCCCTGTATCCCTGTGTTACCGTGATGGCACTGTGACGGCAAGACAGGAAATAAATATACGCTCCTTATCGTTATAATGCTGCAGCTCTTTCATATACAATAAATAATGGTGAGACAAAGATAAGACACACAAAATACGTGTGACAACATATACTTTGGTGGAAAACATTGTATCTTATTATGGCTCTACGGAATTGCGTTTCATTTTTTTTATACGTGTGAGGGAGATATTTATATATATATATTTTTTTTTTTTCATTAGCTCCGCACAGGAGGCCCTGAGGAAAATTATTCCCTCCAGGGCCTATGTCATCTTTGAGGATGCTGTTTGATGGGTCTTTTTAGGAAAGGAAGGAAGAAAAGTTCTAATAAGGAAAATGGTACAAGGGGTGGGTAGGAATCTGGGGGTCAGTGTGTCTGTTCCGAGAAAGTATGGCTGGAGAAGTCAAAGGGAGTCCCTTAACCACCCTCTCTTGATCCAGCCTGCTTGCAGCTGATGGTTGGAGACAAACCTTACTCACAAGACCCGGATAAACCTCCTAAATAAACCTCCCCCCTGCTAAGTCACCAAACGTAGCGAACCACTTGGGGTGACCTATGGCAGTGGTGTTGGTTATCCAATAAATGGTGAGCGGCGATACCCATACCCGCCTCCCAAATTGTATGATAATGATTGTATGTTTCCTTTGGGGGGGCGCAGACAAACGTTCACTGTTTGTCTCGACTGTTATTATTTAGTGTGTACGAAAGAGCTGCAGCATTATAAGTTTCAAAACAAAAGCCAAACCATCAGCGCATTGACATTTGACTTTTTTTTAATTTTTGGAACTCACTCTCAATTCAATATTATCTTTTTAACTATATTCTATACTTCAGAAATTATCATCACGGCTAGTAGGGGTCTACGGAGACGTCACAGTGCGGTGTGTGAGAGAGATGCAAGAAAATGGTTGCAATTTTTCCTTTGGAGGATACAGACCTACGTACATTGTATATCTCATCTTTTGAAGAGCTGCAGCATTATTGTGATAAGGAATATGTATTGTGTTTATTGCCTTTTTCATGCCGTCACGGTACCGTTACCGTAGGTCGTCAGTGTCGTCACAATAATAATAAAAGCGCTCAATGGGATTACATTTGAATCACGATAAAAGAAAAGTTTGATTTATTAATTCTAATGACAGGGTAAAAATAGACCACTGAAGCAATACACAGATTGAAGCATACTTTTGGTGGGCGGTATGTTCGCTCGATATTTTGTAGTTTTTCTTAACCCTTCAGGCTAATTTCTCATAGAAATCGTCGTATCTCCCTTACTATCACAGTGAGAAACATGTTCTAAACGGCATTGGATCGAGAAAATGCCACGCTGTACATATTCAAATCTAAAAGATAACAAAATAATTAAAATGTACACATTTATGAAACCAAAGTTTCCGACCACAATTTGAAAAAAAAAACATGTGTGCAGTTCACACTGAACGAAAAAATTAAAAATATTCACACAGAATGGAAGCATGGACGCTTACTGAAGAACTAATTAGGCGACTTGAGGCATTCCAGATGTGGATCTACAGAAGAATACTTAAAATAAGTTGGATGGACAGGGTTACGAATGAAGTTATTAAAACTATAAATCAGAAAACTTCAATATCTTAGACATGTAATGAGATATCCAGAGAGGTACGAATCTTGCATCTTATAATGCAGGGAAAGATTGCCGGAAGACGGAACCCTGAAAGAAAGAGAACCTCATGGCTGAAAAAACTGAGACAGTGGTTTGGCCAGTCTATTGTAGAACTGTTCCGGGCCGCAGTAAACAAAGTCCGCATAGCCAATGTCCCTTAAACGGACAGGGCACAAGAAGAAAAAGTGCAGTTCACACGCGGTAGAAGTGAAACTACTAACTTATTAAGCGTGTCCCTCTTTTCTGTATATACATTTACCATTATTTATGCTTTGAACCGCTTACTCGTTAATAAAGAATATGTTTTATTCACACAGTTAGATTTAGCTTTATTATTACGAAAAGTAAGTATTTATGTCGGGGGAGATAAAAAACATGCAAAAAATATGCATTTAACATGTTAATTTGGTTAAAATTAATTCACTTACGTGGATTCGCCATTTTCATTTTTTTTTTCGTTTTAATTTGACATTTGACAATCAATCAATGCTGCCAATCATGGAAAAATATTATTGCCATACAAACAATAATTTATTCACGTTAGAGTGAATGCACTATTGATAAGTTTGTAGGTACCTGTGTTTATAACAGTAGAACATGTAAAGAAATGTATTAGAATAATTACACATACCCGCTAGACAAACCCTGCTTTGCCAAACAAACCATTCAAAACCTGGGATATTTTTAAAAATTATGATGACATGCAGCTTTCGCAGTTTATCCAATAATTCGAAGTAGGTACTTTTTTGGGTAAATATGCATAAGTCCACCTAACGGATAATACGGAACGTTCGTGTTGTCGAAGTTTGATGCACGGATAATACGGAATATTTCTTTTTTAACTAATAGACAATCAAATATGACATTTGTCGGAAGTACCAATCTTATAAAATAAATTCTCGTCAAAATAAAAACAAAAAAGTACCTACTTTGAATTATTGTAGGTATTGAGGTTCATCATAATTTTTAAAAATATGCCAGGTTTTGATTGGTTTGTTTGGCAAAGCAGGGTTTATCTAGCAGGTTTGTGTAATTATCCTAATACATTTCTTTCCATGTTTTGCTGTTATAAATACAGGTAGGTACGAACTTGTCAATAATGCATTCACTTAATAACGTGAATAAATCATTGTTTTACATGGCAATAATATTTTTTCTATGATTAATTGATTGTCTATGAAATGTTAAATAAAAAAAAGATAAATATAAAAAATAGTATTACCGCGTAAGTGAATTATATTAACAAAATTAAAATTTTAAATGTTTATTTTTGCGTGTTTTTTGTCTCCCCCGACATTAATACTCACTTTTTGTAATAATAAAGCTAAATCTATAAAAAATATTCCGTATTAACGAGTAAGCGGTTCAATGCATAAATAATCCAACCGCAATTTAAAAAAAATATATATATATGTTCAGTTCACACGTGGTAGAATTGAAACTACTAACCTATTAACCGTTTTCCTCCTTTCTGTATACATATTTACCAAATGCAGAAGGATCCTCTTTCAAAAAAAATAACATTGAAATAATGATCAATTACCTTGCATAACAGAGTGTTAAATATCGTTGAATTGACAGGATTCGCGACACTCGACGAATGCAAGCAAATAATGTATTATAAATACACGAGTATTCCAGTGATTTTAATCAAATTCTAGATCCTCGCAAACCTTCAAAACTTGATGAAAGCGATCAGGGATGACAGGTCACTTCATGGAGTTCGCTGAACGACTTTTTATAATTATGTTAGGTTATTTAACCTGTCAGATTTCAATTATTCAAATAATTCCAAATGCACACATTTCTCAGCAAATGAAAGAGCAATTTTAGTTCTCTTACTTTTGTAGTATGTAGGTACTACAGTGTTAAAAATTGTAGCAACTAGCGACGTTTCTGATTTTATATCTCATCCAATAGGAGCCTTGAGCGCAGTTTGATGTTTCGCAGGTAGTGCGTCATTTCCGTTTCATCCGAATTTCAAATCACTCTAACTGGGCTAAAGAAGATTCACTTAAAAAAAAAACATTATTATTACAAAAAAGTGAGTAACGATGACGTTTATAATATACTAGCTGGTACCCGGCATGCGTTGATATATAATTTAATAAAGAAATTATTTCTCCCTGTGTGTCCTTTCCCCTTCGTCCCGTTCCCTTTCCTCTCTCTCGCGTTTTCCCACTCCACCTCCTCCACTTTCCCTTTCCCACTCCACCCCTCCCCCGTCCCGCGAACCCCACCTCCCGAGTTCCCCTCCCCCCTCCCGCATTCCATACATTCAGTCCCGGTTCTTCAGTTTTCAAACAGCTCGCGTGCCACCTATTGCATTTTTATACAAATTTCATAATGCCAGAGCTCACCAGTAGTTTTATGCAAACCTTGTCCTGACAATAACGAACACATAAAAAAGAATTATCCAATTTGGTGCAGTCGTTCGGAAGTTATGCGCGTACATACATTTCGACGATTCATTTTTATTTATACAGGGTGTCCGGGGGTAAAGTGCATTAACTTTGGGAGGTGATTCTACATAATAGTATAAGTAAAGAAGATGAATAACTTTTTTCTAAATTCCAACTTTAAGGGGCAGCTTTGTGGGAAAAAGATAAAATTAGACCGGCGTGTGCGGGCAGCATTATTATTACCAAGCAACAGCAACTTTATCGAGTAATTTTTACCTTACACTAAGAATTTTTAGTAGGTATATCTTTTTGTAAGGGTAATATCAGAAAAAAAAATAATCTTTTGTACTCCCACCATAATGTAGAATCACCTCCCGAAGTTAATGCACTTTACCCCCGGACACCCTGTATAGAAGATAGATAGATAGATTGATTTGTCTATTAGAATATATATATTTTTTTTGTTAATAGTAATTTTAGTTAAAAAAAACACGTAATGTGTGCCATTTTCAAAACTTTTTAAATTTTGCATTAACATTTTTCGTATTTGATAAAAAAAGTTTTTTTTTCAATTTGCAATTCAAAACTTTGCTTTCATAAAGGTGTACATTTTACTTTATTGTGGTTAATTTTTTGATTTGACTGTAAAGCGTGGTATGTTGCCTTTTTAAAATCGTTTAGAATATATTTTTCGATCCGATAGTAAGGGAGTTACAGCGATTTATATGAGACATGTGAGCTGGGACAAATATGGTCTCTTGCCATTCAACGGGTTAAATGTGTGATGAATCGCAGTGGATACGAAAATATAGTAGCTTCCACCTTACGAATGAATAAATAATAATTCAGAATTATAACGAAATCAACACACTAGCGACATCTAGCTGATTAAGTTTGATTGGGCCATGGAGACTGCAGAGATCTATAATTATTAAATTAATGTCAAGTTTTGATAAATAGAACACAGAGGGATCCAATTATAAACACTTAAGATTGATCTACCAATCAGAGAAGGGGGAGGTTACCTTTTTTCAAGACAAAGAGATGGACTTTGGACTAGACCATTAGTCTGAGATTTATGGGGTAAAAATCATCATCAACCCGAGAGATCAATACGCTTTAAGATAAACACAATCCCACGTTCGGTGCATTTGGTACAATGACCCTAATTTTAAAGGTAAATATTGAGTACAACAGAGGAATCGACAACCGCAGTTAACGAACAAATAAATCCATATTATGTTGAAAAAATGATGCAATAAAATAGCAAGGAAATATAATGAACGGAAGATTAAAGAAAAGACCTGGAAAACGTGGGAAAAGCTACTGTAGGGATACTCAATTGCATAACGAGAACGTGAAGAACAAAAGGAGGCCAGATTCAGAGGAAAACGTACGTTTGATATTTAAAAGAAAGAAAAACGATGGAAATTAGGAATGTCACTTTTAAATGAAGCAATACGGTCAGGGAAAACGATTTGAAAAGAAAATCTAATAAAAAAAACGGACATTTAAACGGAAGTATTTATTGAACAATATAAGATTTCGACTTAATTTTGCGTTTCAGACGAGTTTAAATAGATATCGTTATATATTTGAAATAGGATGGTTATTCTAGTTATATTACGTTAGATTAATTCAAAGGAAGGGATCGTTTTTACGTCATTTGCTATGAGAAAATACTATAGACGATAGAACAAATTGCTGAGGCAATTGATGTAAAAAAAGGTTGTCGACCCCACATGTATATTGTTGATATAAACAAGGAATATTCGAACATGCCTTTTGTTTATTTAAGGCCCATTATCCATTAAAAAGGGTCATAAAAATTAACATTGCTCTTACCTAGTATTTAGATTATAGAATTTCCGTAAAATTTAATTATAAACACATTAAAATGGATTTATCGCCAAGTATGTAGAAATCGTAATGTATACACACGTCAGGGCTTGCAGTTTATGGGATTTTGAACAAGAGAGAGATGGAAAATTGGGCGGAATTTGATCGAAGTAGTTAACTTGATAGATATCCCAGGATAGGAATAGTTAGTGGGCCGGAAAACACCATAAATAATATATCAAAAAGGGAAAAAAGGGTTTTAGCGGGAGATGGAATCACGGCAAAAAGGCAAACGTCAAATTTCAATAAAGGGATCATTGGGTTAGGGGTGGGGGGAGAGAACGGAAAACCGACATAACCGGAAAACTCAGATAAGGAAATGGGAAAAACTCAAAACGTTATAAGTAGAGTAGATACGGAACCAGTTTATGATTCCTTATTAACAACGAAGGGAAAATCATTTAAGAATAGTTGTTAAAACGCCGTTACTTGAAGGTAAATTAGGTGGGAAAATGGAAAAGTTGAATATGACACATAAATAATGGAAATACGGTTCTGAGACATAAGTAGAGACAATACAGCTTAAAATTGAATTGATTCATATAGGAAACATGAAAATGTGGGGAGATTTAGGGAAATGAAAATTGGAAAATGCGTAATGAAGATTTCGACATGAGTTTGTTCGTGTTCTGGTAACGATAAACCAAATTGAGAATTACATACAGTTTATTGAAGACGTACCTATTATATATTGAGAGAAAAAAGGACACGAAAATCATGATATTTTAGTTAAATTTGTAAGACCTGAAGACAAAGGAACGACGGGGCAAAATTTGACATAATGGTAGGTTCGACACTGGAACAATTTACGTAAGAGACGGAAGATTTCTAAAATCGAGGGGGCCGGACTTAACACGTTGATACGAATATAACAGAATTGATATATGAAATCTCGAGTTGTTAGAGTTTGAATTAGAAAATCAATGAACGCGTAATTAAGATGTTCTAATCCTGGAGGTACATATAAAACCTAGGACTTAGAAGAATCGGGATCAGTTTTCGGTGTTAGTTGTCGTGAAGGAGTCGTCGGGGACCAATCGTCGGGTTAAAACGTGGAAGTTACGTGACGTAGCGTCTAAAACGGTTATTAGTTGAAAATTTCTTAAGTGTTGTAAAATTTTGAGACTTAGAAAAATTCGGAGTGGGAATTCTGGGACTTATAAAAATTACGGTCGTGATTAAATCTGTGGAGTGTTGAAAATTAAATAAAGTGTTTTATATAGTTTTACAATAAATTCAACTTGTCATTAAAATAAAAAGTTTATATAGTGTAGCGAATTTAAAAAGAAACAACAGTGTTTAAAGAATTTTATAACAGCAGTGAATAATAATATATTTATTTATAAATTCAACTTGTCATTAAAATAAAAAGTTTATATAGTGTAGCGAATTTAAAAGGAAACAACAGTGTTTAAAGAATTTTATAACAGCAGTGAATAATAATATATTTATTTATAAGTTCAACTTGTCATTAAAATAAAAAGTTTATATAGTGTAGCGAATTTAAAGAAAATCAACAGTGTTTAAAGAATTTTATAACAAGCAGTGAATAATAATATATTTATTTATAAATTCAACTTGTCATTAAAATAAAAGGTTTATATAGTGTAGCGAATTTAAAGAAAATCAACAGTGTTTAAAGAATTTTATAACAGCAGTGAATAATAATATATTTATTTATAAATTCAACTTGTCATTAAAATAAAAGGTTTATATAGTGTAGCGAATTTAAAAAGAAACAACAGTGTTTAAAGAATTTTATAACAGCATTGAATAATAATATATCTATTTATAAATTCAACTTATCATTAAAATAAAAAAAGGGGTCCTTCGACAACTGGCAAGGTTGATTAAAACGTCGCGCATGTTGTGAGAATTACCCTGGTAATTAATTAATAGAATCTAGAATCAGTTTTTATACTTAAAAAAATTCAGTGGTAAAAATAGAGTCTACAATCAGTTTATACTTTGATAAAACAGGGAGTGAAGTGCCCGGATAGGGTTAATCGTGCAATTTAACGGAGTGTATGATCTTATAATAAATCCAAAATCAGTGTTTGCAATAATTTCCGATTCAATAAAATCTAATAATTAATTAATTAATTACAAATTCAATGCGGGAGGAGTTTAATATAGTGTGTTTGAATTGCTTTAAATTTGTACTATGAAGGTTAAAATAGAGTTATTTAGTCCGAGGTTATATAAAGAAAATACAGTCTAATAAGTTTCATTAAATAAAAAAAATTTACGTTTAGGTCGAAAGTTGGAAATTTTATTACGAGATATTAATTATCGTTAGGTGACAACGCAATAATAATAATTGATCCGAAATCTGGAAAATACTTAACATAATTAGATAGGATCGTTCTTCTTCAATAATAACGGCAGATATTAAAGGAAAACGTGAGGATTTTTACATCAGAGATCTATTCAAAGGAGAAAGGAAGGAGATGAGTAGTTACACAGGTAGTATGGATGCTCTAATAAGTTTCTCGCCGATGATAGTAACCCGGTGGAGCTGAAATTAAGGCATTAGAGCTTGGTGAGTCCTTACAATATTTAAGCTTTTACAGGTTCCTGTGGATATCCTGACACTGATGGACGTAACGCCAAGTAAGGGTAAATAAATAATTAACCAATTTATTAGCATTCGCATGTCACACCTCCCATACAGAATGAAATGTTGCTAAACAAATACTTAACACATAATTAGATAGAAACGCATCACTAAATCAATTTTGGTATCTTAGCGTATTTGTAAGACAAATACCTATCGTTTCTTTTCACTAGCACGATTAGGGTATGGTTGTATGACCTTCGATAGTGTACCAAAATTACGATTTGAGTTCAAGGCCATCCATTGACCCAGTCACCTAAATTCATTAACGAATAAACAAAACAAAACTTAACGTCAGGGACAAGTTTATCAATTATAGCTTGAGATGAAATCTGCGGTCAATATGTGAAGGCGACATTGACGTTTAAATTCACTCAATTCTAAACGACTTGATTTATCTCATTTTAAAATCTTTCTTATAGGAAGTAGGTATCCAAGAACCCATAAATACCCATTATCCTAAATACCTAACACACGAGGAGCTAGTGACCTCATTTAAACAACACTGGTGTTCAAATACTCATACAGTCCTGAATCCTAACTTGTCTTCGAACGTAAACTTCAAGGCTTCTGTATGTAGGTATGAGCCATCTGGAAATGTAAGTGTCAACCTTTCTCGAACGGACGGCTTTGATCTTGTGGCGGTATTGTCGAGGTGGGCATGCGGGGAAGAGGAAGGACGTATGCGGACAGTACGCTGACGCGGCATTAAAGCCACAGGTTATTTGCATACCGTGAGTCTTGTCGAACCTGAAAGCAAACATAAGGTTCACGAGGTGAGTTTTATGTCAGCTAGTCAGAGGTGGAATGTAACGCTGGGTCGGTTACGTGGGAGGAAGGATCTGCCCGTCACAAGCTTACGCCACATTTAACGGATAGAGGCATGATAAGGGAAGACATGAAATACCCCTTCTAGACTCAGTAGAGTTAAATTCAATCCGGCGGAGATGGAAGTCGGAGTGAGGCAGAAAAACGGCATGAAGACTTGGTATTCCCCCATCTGGCGTGAAGAGCCCCTTTCGTAACAAGAGACGCTCGTCGAAGAGAGTAAAACTCGGACTTAAGGATAAGCTTAGCAAACGTACTTGGGAGAATCCAGTTTGAAATTGTTGTTCATCGGTTTTCACTTGGTTAGCGGAGGTGCCGACTTTTTAAAGCAAACATATTATCCCCTCCCCATATCCCTCCATTCCTGCTCTTTCAACAATTTTCGCGAATACTAACCAATAGCACTAACTATGACTACAAACACATTATGTTAGGAGAAGTTGCAGACAAGGACTTCAATTGAGAAAACTGGACCTTCGAGTTCGATCATCCTAAGGTGAGGTTTACTTTCTTGAAATGTTTAATTTATTAACTGTTGTTTATGTTATCGATGTATCAGCGGTGATAGGAAGAATTAAATGAACACACTAAATTCCTATGGAAATCAAATAGACACAAGGTTTAGGGCGGGGGTAGTTTATCAAACTCGGTTAAATATTCTAAAATAATAATAAATAAATTGATCGGAAAATTCTCACCCTTTCTCTAAAAGAATCTATGGGTTACCACACGTAATACATTATCTTCTCTACATATGTGTGCATATTAAGTATGCAAACAGATGTAAAATCTAAAACAAAAAATTTACACAACGCAGATTATAGAAATAATGTGAACAAAAATCTTAAATCTTGATTACTGTGAGAAAATCGCAGGGATTTAAGAAGATAGGGTAGGTTTAGCTAGATTATAAGGTATAGGGGTTTAGAAATCACGAGCCTGAGGTAGAAATAAACCGAAAGGAGGGTTGAGTTAGGCCATCATACCTAGTGGTGTGATCAGTAGGACATAAGGGTAGAATTATGAGCGTGGCTACGAGACAGGAGCTACGAGATTTAAACTACGAGGTAGAAGCTTAGAAAAGTAAATCAGCTAGGTAGGGTTCATCACAATTGGAGTCGAAAGCCAGTAGTGGCACCGCATTACAACTGTTGCCGCGTGACCAGGAGAGTAAAGGTTACAAGTTGAGAGAATTCTGAGATATTATAAAAATAAAATAGAATGAACAAATAAATGAAATTATAATTAATTGGAAAAAAAAAAGTGAATATTTTAAACGAAAAGTGAAAAACGTGCCATTAAAACAACTTCAGATTACATAAAACAAGTGGAATAAAAAATTCGCATCATTAAATTATACAGTAGAAATATAACAATAAATCAAAAAAATAATTTAAACGAAAAGTGAAAAACGTGCCTTTAAAACATCTTCATTAAACGTGATACAAGTGGAAAAAAAAAACGTACCATTAAATAAAACAGTCGAAAAAAAAAAATAATAACTCAAAAACCAAATATTTTAAAACGAAAAGTGAAAAACGTGCCTTATACCAGATAAAAATCATAAATCACATAACGCCTAGGAATGTTGACCCAGATTTAGAAGGGTGGTGCGTATTGAAAAAAAAAAAGCCGTTATATAAATAAAAGCGCATTCCTTCGGTGATCAATAAAATTATCATTCAAATTGGTTCATTGACTGAAGCCCGAATGTAAACAAGCGATTGAATAGACACCGTCGCGAGGGTATGTTTGTGTTGCCACAAACATAAGTGGTCTTACTGATAAATATGTTCGTAACAGAATAGATAAATCTTTGTTATGTTCGCATTGGAACATCTCGAGATATTACTTTAAACAATAAAGAGATACTTAGATAGTTAATAAAATGACGTTGTTTATGTTAATAGTGGTCGAGGGTATTATTGGATCCTTCGGGTTGAAGGATTTTATAAATAAATACTTCTTTTGACACGGCGACATAAAAATAAATAAAATCAACATAACATACAAAGCAAAGGACGGATAAAAATAAAATAAAATATTACACATAAAACATAAAAGTGAGCTTTTCAAATCGTTGCATTCAAACATTTAACAGGGGTGGATTGGACCTTTAGATACACCATTACATAGATGTCAGCTGAATAAATTAGAAATTTAGCCTTACTGGGGGTTGGCATATTTCTCGGGTGACCGGTTTATTTCCGATTTGCAATAAAGAGCAAATAAGCGGAGTGGTTTAAAACGCATACGAATTTAGGGGGGGGGGGGGCTTGTTTAAAACGGGGTTTAGGTACATTATACAATTGTGTATACGTGCAAATAAATAAATAAACAAACAAAGCCGGTGTGGGAAAAAAAAAAAAAATGAGATAGTAAACGTTATGGAGTGCATTCGGATGAGTAAACATACAACATAGATCAAATAAACCTCAGATAAAAGATAAATAAGAACAGCATATGAAGAGATTACATAAAAGTTGATCCCATTCAAAAAAAAAAAAAGGGTGTGTATGTGTGCATATATGTGTAATACGTGTATGTTCATATGCGCATTGTTGCCATTAAAACGTTCCTGCGAGAAAAATTCGTGTGGAATTCTAGAATCGCGAAAAAAAAAATATATATATATATGAATAAGGAAAATCAAAGGTTGGAAACCGTCTCGATGAAGAAGAGGGAGTAAGGGTCATAGGGGGGAAGGTATAGGGGTAAGAATCTTAGGGGGGTAGGACAAAGGAAGGGACAACAACTGACGTAAGTTAGCCGACTTAAATAGGCCATTGGGTAGACAAGAGTAAATTGAAAATTGGTTTCAGCTCAGAGGAACACCGAACAGGATTCTACGATATGAAATAGTGAAAGGTAGGGGCGCGCAACCAGTTAGAATTTCGAAAAAAAAAAATGCAAATAAGAATAAAGAAGACTTAAAGAAAATTGTAGAAAATTAGATTGCCTATGTTTAGTTTTAATTCCATCAACTAACACTAGGAGGCGTGTTTACCGCTGGAATTATAACTATAGGGGGGCTGTGATGAATCGCAGTGGATACGAAAATATAGTAGCTTCCACCTTACGAATGAATAAATAATAATTCAGAATTATAACGAAATCAACACACTAGCGACATCTAGCTGATTAAGTTTGATTGGGCCATGGAGACTGCAGAGATCTATAATTATTAAATTAATGTCAAGTTTTGATAAATAGAACACAGAGGGATCCAATTATAAACACTTAAGATTGATCTACCAATCAGAGAAGGGGGAGGTTACCTTTTTTCAAGACAAAGAGATGGACTTTGGACTAGACCATTAGTCTGAGATTTATGGGGTAAAAATCATCATCAACCCGAGAGATCAATACGCTTTAAGATAAACACAATCCCACGTTCGGTGCATTTGGTACAATGACCCTAATTTTAAAGGTAAATATTGAGTACAACAGAGGAATCGACAACCGCAGTTAACGAACAAATAAATCCATATTATGTTGAAAAAATGATGCAATAAAATAGCAAGGAAATATAATGAACGGAAGATTAAAGAAAAGACCTGGAAAACGTGGGAAAAGCTACTGTAGGGATACTCAATTGCATAACGAGAACGTGAAGAACAAAAGGAGGCCAGATTCAGAGGAAAACGTACGTTTGATATTTAAAAGAAAGAAAAACGATGGAAATTAGGAATGTCACTTTTAAATGAAGCAATACGGTCAGGGAAAACGATTTGAAAAGAAAATCTAATAAAAAAAACGGACATTTAAACGGAAGTATTTATTGAACAATATAAGATTTCGACTTAATTTTGCGTTTCAGACGAGTTTAAATAGATATCGTTATATATTTGAAATAGGATGGTTATTCTAGTTATATTACGTTAGATTAATTCAAAGGAAGGGATCGTTTTTACGTCATTTGCTATGAGAAAATACTATAGACGATAGAACAAATTGCTGAGGCAATTGATGTAAAAAAAGGTTGTCGACCCCACATGTATATTGTTGATATAAACAAGGAATATTCGAACATGCCTTTTGTTTATTTAAGGCCCATTATCCATTAAAAAGGGTCATAAAAATTAACATTGCTCTTACCTAGTATTTAGATTATAGAATTTCCGTAAAATTTAATTATAAACACATTAAAATGGATTTATCGCCAAGTATGTAGAAATCGTAATGTATACACACGTCAGGGCTTGCAGTTTATGGGATTTTGAACAAGAGAGAGATGGAAAATTGGGCGGAATTTGATCGAAGTAGTTAACTTGATAGATATCCCAGGATAGGAATAGTTAGTGGGCCGGAAAACACCATAAATAATATATCAAAAAGGGAAAAAAGGGTTTTAGCGGGAGATGGAATCACGGCAAAAAGGCAAACGTCAAATTTCAATAAAGGGATCATTGGGTTAGGGGTGGGGGGAGAGAACGGAAAACCGACATAACCGGAAAACTCAGATAAGGAAATGGGAAAAACTCAAAACGTTATAAGTAGAGTAGATACGGAACCAGTTTATGATTCCTTATTAACAACGAAGGGAAAATCATTTAAGAATAGTTGTTAAAACGCCGTTACTTGAAGGTAAATTAGGTGGGAAAATGGAAAAGTTGAATATGACACATAAATAATGGAAATACGGTTCTGAGACATAAGTAGAGACAATACAGCTTAAAATTGAATTGATTCATATAGGAAACATGAAAATGTGGGGAGATTTAGGGAAATGAAAATTGGAAAATGCGTAATGAAGATTTCGACATGAGTTTGTTCGTGTTCTGGTAACGATAAACCAAATTGAGAATTACATACAGTTTATTGAAGACGTACCTATTATATATTGAGAGAAAAAAGGACACGAAAATCATGATATTTTAGTTAAATTTGTAAGACCTGAAGACAAAGGAACGACGGGGCAAAATTTGACATAATGGTAGGTTCGACACTGGAACAATTTACGTAAGAGACGGAAGATTTCTAAAATCGAGGGGGCCGGACTTAACACGTTGATACGAATATAACAGAATTGATATATGAAATCTCGAGTTGTTAGAGTTTGAATTAGAAAATCAATGAACGCGTAATTAAGATGTTCTAATCCTGGAGGTACATATAAAACCTAGGACTTAGAAGAATCGGGATCAGTTTTCGGTGTTAGTTGTCGTGAAGGAGTCGTCGGGGACCAATCGTCGGGTTAAAACGTGGAAGTTACGTGACGTAGCGTCTAAAACGGTTATTAGTTGAAAATTTCTTAAGTGTTGTAAAATTTTGAGACTTAGAAAAATTCGGAGTGGGAATTCTGGGACTTATAAAAATTACGGTCGTGATTAAATCTGTGGAGTGTTGAAAATTAAATAAAGTGTTTTATATAGTTTTACAATAAATTCAACTTGTCATTAAAATAAAAAGTTTATATAGTGTAGCGAATTTAAAAAGAAACAACAGTGTTTAAAGAATTTTATAACAGCAGTGAATAATAATATATTTATTTATAAATTCAACTTGTCATTAAAATAAAAAGTTTATATAGTGTAGCGAATTTAAAAGGAAACAACAGTGTTTAAAGAATTTTATAACAGCAGTGAATAATAATATATTTATTTATAAGTTCAACTTGTCATTAAAATAAAAAGTTTATATAGTGTAGCGAATTTAAAGAAAATCAACAGTGTTTAAAGAATTTTATAACAGGCAGTGAATAATAATATATTTATTTATAAATTCAACTTGTCATTAAAATAAAAGGTTTATATAGTGTAGCGAATTTAAAGAAAATCAACAGTGTTTAAAGAATTTTATAACAGCAGTGAATAATAATATATTTATTTATAAATTCAACTTGTCATTAAAATAAAAGGTTTATATAGTGTAGCGAATTTAAAAAGAAACAACAGTGTTTAAAGAATTTTATAACAGCATTGAATAATAATATATCTATTTATAAATTCAACTTATCATTAAAATAAAAAAAGGGGTCCTTCGACAACTGGCAAGGTTGATTAAAACGTCGCGCATGTTGTGAGAATTACCCTGGTAATTAATTAATAGAATCTAGAATCAGTTTTTATACTTAAAAAAATTCAGTGGTAAAAATAGAGTCTACAATCAGTTTATACTTTGATAAAACAGGGAGTGAAGTGCCCGGATAGGGTTAATCGTGCAATTTAACGGAGTGTATGATCTTATAATAAATCCAAAATCAGTGTTTGCAATAATTTCCGATTCAATAAAATCTAATAATTAATTAATTAATTACAAATTCAATGCGGGAGGAGTTTAATATAGTGTGTTTGAATTGCTTTAAATTTGTACTATGAAGGTTAAAATAGAGTTATTTAGTCCGAGGTTATATAAAGAAAATACAGTCTAATAAGTTTCATTAAATAAAAAAAATTTACGTTTAGGTCGAAAGTTGGAAATTTTATTACGAGATATTAATTATCGTTAGGTGACAACGCAATAATAATAATTGATCCGAAATCTGGAAAATACTTAACATAATTAGATAGGATCGTTCTTCTTCAATAATAACGGCAGATATTAAAGGAAAACGTGAGGATTTTTACATCAGAGATCTATTCAAAGGAGAAAGGAAGGAGATGAGTAGTTACACAGGTAGTATGGATGCTCTAATAAGTTTCTCGCCGATGATAGTAACCCGGTGGAGCTGAAATTAAGGCATTAGAGCTTGGTGAGTCCTTACAATATTTAAGCTTTTACAGGTTCCTGTGGATATCCTGACACTGATGGACGTAACGCCAAGTAAGGGTAAATAAATAATTAACCAATTTATTAGCATTCGCATGTCACACCTCCCATACAGAATGAAATGTTGCTAAACAAATACTTAACACATAATTAGATAGAAACGCATCACTAAATCAATTTTGGTATCTTAGCGTATTTGTAAGACAAATACCTATCGTTTCTTTTCACTAGCACGATTAGGGTATGGTTGTATGACCTTCGATAGTGTACCAAAATTACGATTTGAGTTCAAGGCCATCCATTGACCCAGTCACCTAAATTCATTAACGAATAAACAAAACAAAACTTAACGTCAGGGACAAGTTTATCAATTATAGCTTGAGATGAAATCTGCGGTCAATATGTGAAGGCGACATTGACGTTTAAATTCACTCAATTCTAAACGACTTGATTTATCTCATTTTAAAATCTTTCTTATAGGAAGTAGGTATCCAAGAACCCATAAATACCCATTATCCTAAATACCTAACACACGAGGAGCTAGTGACCTCATTTAAACAACACTGGTGTTCAAATACTCATACAGTCCTGAATCCTAACTTGTCTTCGAACGTAAACTTCAAGGCTTCTGTATGTAGGTATGAGCCATCTGGAAATGTAAGTGTCAACCTTTCTCGAACGGACGGCTTTGATCTTGTGGCGGTATTGTCGAGGTGGGCATGCGGGGAAGAGGAAGGACGTATGCGGACAGTACGCTGACGCGGCATTAAAGCCACAGGTTATTTGCATACCGTGAGTCTTGTCGAACCTGAAAGCAAACATAAGGTTCACGAGGTGAGTTTTATGTCAGCTAGTCAGAGGTGGAATGTAACGCTGGGTCGGTTACGTGGGAGGAAGGATCTGCCCGTCACAAGCTTACGCCACATTTAACGGATAGAGGCATGATAAGGGAAGACATGAAATACCCCTTCTAGACTCAGTAGAGTTAAATTCAATCCGGCGGAGATGGAAGTCGGAGTGAGGCAGAAAAACGGCATGAAGACTTGGTATTCCCCCATCTGGCGTGAAGAGCCCCTTTCGTAACAAGAGACGCTCGTCGAAGAGAGTAAAACTCGGACTTAAGGATAAGCTTAGCAAACGTACTTGGGAGAATCCAGTTTGAAATTGTTGTTCATCGGTTTTCACTTGGTTAGCGGAGGTGCCGACTTTTTAAAGCAAACATATTATCCCCTCCCCATATCCCTCCATTCCTGCTCTTTCAACAATTTTCGCGAATACTAACCAATAGCACTAACTATGACTACAAACACATTATGTTAGGAGAAGTTGCAGACAAGGACTTCAATTGAGAAAACTGGACCTTCGAGTTCGATCATCCTAAGGTGAGGTTTACTTTCTTGAAATGTTTAATTTATTAACTGTTGTTTATGTTATCGATGTATCAGCGGTGATAGGAAGAATTAAATGAACACACTAAATTCCTATGGAAATCAAATAGACACAAGGTTTAGGGCGGGGGTAGTTTATCAAACTCGGTTAAATATTCTAAAATAATAATAAATAAATTGATCGGAAAATTCTCACCCTTTCTCTAAAAGAATCTATGGGTTACCACACGTAATACATTATCTTCTCTACATATGTGTGCATATTAAGTATGCAAACAGATGTAAAATCTAAAACAAAAAATTTACACAACGCAGATTATAGAAATAATGTGAACAAAAATCTTAAATCTTGATTACTGTGAGAAAATCGCAGGGATTTAAGAAGATAGGGTAGGTTTAGCTAGATTATAAGGTATAGGGGTTTAGAAATCACGAGCCTGAGGTAGAAATAAACCGAAAGGAGGGTTGAGTTAGGCCATCATACCTAGTGGTGTGATCAGTAGGACATAAGGGTAGAATTATGAGCGTGGCTACGAGACAGGAGCTACGAGATTTAAACTACGAGGTAGAAGCTTAGAAAAGTAAATCAGCTAGGTAGGGTTCATCACAATTGGAGTCGAAAGCCAGTAGTGGCACCGCATTACAAATGCAAGGAGAAACTGTGTGTTTTAACTTTTTAAATCCATTTATATTGTACTTGTGACTATAAAAGAAAAGGAGATAGAACGAATTTTCTGACAAGGTATTTGATGACAGCTATGGCACAACATGATTAATGATGTTTTATATAACATGACATAATATCACAACCAGTAGTACAGTACTGTCAAGGTCACTTTTTATCAGTTTCAAGATCTCCTGACATAGAAAATACTGACATAGTATTCTGTACTGATTACCCTGCTCGAAAAGAGTGTATTATAAAAGTCTAAAATAAGCTACATAAATCGATATTTCTATTAATTATTAAATTGATCACAATGTCCCGTTATTGGTATTCTGACTAATTCTTTTCATATTTCGTAAGTGTGTTGTCAATTAACTATAATAATAGTTACTTTGTTTGCCTTCGCTTTTAGTAATTAACTTGTCAACCTTCAAGCCAAATTCCAGCAGGGACTAGCAAGGATTATTGTATTGGTGACCCCGACAGTTGATCCGCCGACAAATGGCCCCCCGAAATGGTATCTTATATATATGTACAAATAAATACGAATCCCTTTTTCTCTTGGTCACGACATAACTTCAGAACGACTTTACCTATTTCATTCATCTTTTTTTTTAATTTTCTCATACTCTGTAGAAGGTTCTTATGGAAAGAAAAATTAAGAAAATTGTGCAGATAATTGAGTAATTGGAAATTGAATTTAGCAGGCAGCTGTTTTTTTGGTCGTTTTAAAAGAATTATCAATGAATTTTTTAAATTATACATATTTTACGTAAGTAGGTACCTATGTTAGGCATCAAATTTGATTGACCGTTCTTATAATTTACAAAAATGAATATTTGTTATATACGAATAATTAAGTGATAAAATTAAAAAAATTAAAGATCCTCCGACACATTATACAGCCACCTTCCAGTTCCAGCATTAGGACCTCGCCATCAGGAGAAATGAATAGTACTAGTTGGTTACGCCAATACACATACCTACACATACACATACATACATAGCACGCATACATACTGTCACTGCTTGGATTGGTATTAATAGTGTTGCAAATCCTGTCCTACCTTGCTCCAAAATCCGCACCTTTAATTACTGTCACCACGTGCGCCAGTCTGTAATTAACCGCCCGCCGCAACATATCATATAGCCATTGTGCTCCCGCTATCTGTGAATCGCCATTATCACAATTCCGCCGTGTCTATCAAATAAACGAAACCAACGCCTATTGCTGTTCTGTGCCTATTGGATTGGGGAGAAAGCAGACAAGTGCATTGGCAGCATGAGAGTTCTTTATCCTTTCGGTGAGTCCTTTCCTTTCTATGCAGCATATGTTCTTCTCATTTCCAGGCAGTGATAGTAACACAAAATCAAGGTCCTTCGTCAGTCATTCTTTACACAAACATATCAATCTACTCTACACAAACATAATTCTCATTCACTAGTTAAGACGAATTTAATGAGCCCAAATTTGATGGGTTTATTAAAAGGCAATCAAGGGTTTCGTCTCCTACCTTCGAATTCCATCATCAGAGAGTTCAGTGGTTGCAGCATACTTTTTTTATTCAAATATGAGATAACTCATGTGTTTGAAAATAAAGCAAATACCTATTATACGTCTAAGATCCCTACCGGAGCTAACAACAATAATAAAAAGAACTGATCACCTTGAAACGCCTGCACAGATTTTCACGAATTGTAGCCAAGAACCATCTCGATTACGTTAGCTTTCGGTCGGTTATAATCGGTCAATTCGTTTAGGAGTTACGAGGCCACAGACAGTCACACAGACACACAGAAAGTCAAACTTATAACACCGCTCCTTTTGTTGGGGGTTAAAAATGAAAATTTGAATAAAATAATTGTAATAGGTGGCACGCGAGCTGTTTGAAAACTGAATGTACTGGGACTGAATATATGGAACTTGGGAGGGGTTTTGCGGGACGGGGAAGTGGGAGAGGGTGGGCGGGGAAGGTGGAAGTGGAACGCGGGAGGGTAGGGGATGCGAGAGGGGAACGGTGACGGTGTTGGTGCAGGGAGAAACAATTTATTTATTTGAATATGACATTGCAAAGCATGCCGGGAACCAGCTGGTATACTATAAAATTATATTTTTTTGTGAATTATTTTGTGAAGTGTCAGACTAAAACAACGCCTATGAATTGATGTTAGATATTACTAAACGGCTACATGTGGCATTATTTCAGAGTGATTATTTTTTTAGCCATACTATTTCGAGTGGCTTATTAAAAGTCAAGTAATCGGCCATCAATCAATGTGTGATTGGGCTAACGTGTGTATGACGTTCACGCGTATTCACCAAACTTCTAGTATTTGGACGATCTCATAATTAATATAATTAATCAATAAATTTATAATTGATTTTAAACCACTCGAAAAAATCATTTCAGACACAATTAACTGAATGTTTATATTATTGACATGTTTATTTTAAACACCGCGTCATTTGAACAAACACGCGCGCACACCAAATCGCTCAAAGTAAATTATAAATAACAAGCTTACCCGGCGAACTTCGTACCGCCTCAGAATCATTTTTATTTTTTATTTTATTTAATTTATATACAATGTACATTTATATGATACTAGCTTTTACCCGCGGCTTCACTCGCATGGTATTAGTGGGCATGGTATTAGTGGGAAAATACTGGCATAATTGTTATTATTCTTGCTTTTTTGTCTAATAAAAAATAATTATTGTTTAATAGAAAATTTTAAAATTTTAAAATGACATTTCGCAAATAAAAATTCTATTTTAGAAAATATTTAAATTATAAAAATTTATTTTAAGTACCTACTCTCCTAATTTATTCTGATGATTTCGCCTCAAGTAGGAATTAGTATTTTATTCATATTTGAATCCAGAGAAAAACCTAAAGAAATAACAAAAGGACAGCCCACGTCAAATAATTACATAGCAACGCTATGCTTTTCGTCCGGACAATAAACATTTTTAGAGATAGGTAGATATTAACTATGACGCCAGCAAAGCACTATTTTTAGGGTGAATTGCCTAATAAATAAATAAAAACATTTTTTCCAAGGTAACAATTTGTTTGAGGTTTGTAATAACTCGATTTTGTTAGGGACAGAAAACGTATGACAAATAATTGCATAACGCTACAGCTTATTCATAACGCCAGAGCTTACCAATATATATAGCCTATGTTACTCGCAAATAATGTGGCTTTCGATTAGTGAAAGAATTTTTAAATTCTATTCGGTGTTTATTGCGTGAAAGAATAACACTCATCCATACAAATTTTCGCCTTTATAATTTTATTTTATTTAATTTATATACAATGTACATTTATTTGATATAATTTAAGTACATGTTCAAATATTTTAATAACACTCTTCCATGGAAGCATTAGCTTGTTTCTGGAAGAGTAGTGTACATTTTTAATGCTATATTATAAGTAAATTACAGTATGAAGGTAAAAAACAATAGTTATAAGTTTGGTGTTATGTGTAATTCTAAGTATCTACTATCAAACATTTTTTATATGTATTTGAATAATGTGTCTAGAAATATTCTTATTAGTTATTAAAGACAAAACAAAATTTAACTATAATGTTGAATGAAACACTAGTATTTATTGAATTATTTTGCGGGGAGGAGATAAGCCGACGTAGCTCAGTTAATAAGAGCAGTTGACCGGAAATCAGAAGGACGCGGGTTCGAGTCCCGCCGGCGGCATGTATCTTTTCTCGGGAGATTTTTTCAATGTAGATGAGTGTTTCAGGCTAATAATTATTACTTATAATAATTGTTATCCTTGGTGCTATGCATAAAAATCTTTTCTAGTATTATCAATCAAAAATAATAGAAAAGAGCTACATGGTTATCGTCTTATAACATTCCATTCGGTACCATAAGCTTGTTTTCACGATAATTTATTGTTGCCAGACATACTTATGATGTAGAAGGCGTACCTGACTCATTTATCATGATTTAGTACCTGTATCACTAATTCAAAACACATAAATAATTTAATGTGATATAATTTTCATTTCTACGTACGAATACTATGACACCTGACCCAAATTAATTAACCCAAATAAATTAACTTTTTTATGTCTTCCCATACCAGAATCTATCTATCTATCTATCTATCTTCTATCTATCTAAGTATCTTCTATCTATCTAAGTATCTTCTATCTATCTATATAATTAAAAATGAATCGCCGAAATGTATGTACGCGCATAACTTCTGAACAACTGCACCAAATTGGATAATTCTTTGTTTTTTGTGTTTGTTATTGTCTGGACAAGGTTTGTATAAAATTTGTATTGTCTACTAGTGAGCTCTGGCATAATGAAATTTGTATAAAAAAATTGCAAAAATTGGTTAGGGGATGCGGGAGAGGAAGAGGTGGCCGAAGGGGAACGGGAAGAATGGGAAAGGACACGCAGGGAAATAATAATTTCTTTATTAACTGGCATAGCAACGCATGCCGGGAACTCGCTAGTATTTAATAAAATATTTTTTGACGTCGTAAATTGATAATTAATAATTAATTAATAGAAAATATCTTTTTTATCACTACTTTTGACATATATATTTTTTTTAAAGTGAAATCGCTTACACAACAATATAATAATCTTTTTTCTTTTTTTTTAAAGAAAGACAAACATTCCCGGGTTACGAATAACCCAACAATGTTTGAAAATCTCCTACTACCACCACAGAAAGCCGAAAATGTTGCTTGTGTTGTGATGGAGGACTTAGCCAGCCGAGGAATCGAACATGCGACGCCCGGGTGGGACCCAAGCGCTATGCCCACTCAACCACTGACCGGTCGTTATTATCATCATCACTCTTCGCTCTAACCTCTGGAGGGTCTTGGCCTACTCAAGAGTCTTCCTCCACTCATCTCGGTTTTGTGCCAACTATCTCCAGTTAAGAAGCTCCAAGGTAGATATATATTTGAGGACGTTGTGGCTCCATATTTATCTTGGTCTTCCCATGCTCCTTCGCCCTGTCGGTATTGAGTTCAGCGGAGACTTCATAATATTAAAAGTTTTAAAAAGCTAGGTAACGTCGATTGCCATTTTAGGTAGGTATGACAACATTAATTGTAAAAAATGTTTCCTAAAACCTTTGGAAACCTGCTGAGATAGCATTTCCCAGATTCCTTGTCAGCTTGAATCAGCGTTATACAGAATCGGGTAGATAGAATAAATAAAATTGTGGAATGTTTTTTACCCACGCTATGCCTATTACCTACCCCATAATAATAATAATATTATGAACTATAGAAATGTGTAGGTATGTTGAAATAATTTCAGTTTGCATGTTGTTCATTCGGTTATAATAAAAAGTTGGGTGAGGAAAGCATGACTATATCATAAACAGAGCTCAACATATCTGGGAGGAAGCCATATTAAAAATTACTAGCAAACTATCTGTAATAATAATAGTTTGTTCCAGAATATACATATACAGGGGAAGTGCAATGCAAAACATTCCATATTTTGATATAACAAAAGATAGACAAATAATAAGATGAGGTAAAAAGTTATTAACAACACATAAAAAAACGAATAAGCATGAGAAATGAAACTGGAAAAAAAATTACACTTAAATGAATGCAAGCAACTGTTTACGGAGGGTATTTCATCGTCTCCCGTCTCCAGAGGCTTATCAGGGGTGACTCCATCCAGGCAGTCATGGCGGTGATGATAGCAAACTTCCCATGCTGTGGCGGAGAAGTGCTCTAAAGGGGGCACTCGTCCCTCGAGGAACATTTCCGTAGCACTGCAGTATCTCGGTAGGCGGAAAAGTTGAATGATTCTTGTTAACTCTTCAGGCTTCGAGGATATTTTGTCAGGCGGTCAGATTATTTCTGCTCTTCAATAAAATCCAAATACCTGAAATATATCCGAGCGTATCCGAAAACTAGAAACTCTTTTCCAAAGGTGATGAAATGCGGTTTCAAACTTTGATATTGGAATTAGAAAAAAATTATTAAATAAAAAATTTTTAATTGAAACATTTAAAGTATCAAATTGATACGAGCATGAAGAATGAACTAAAACCCCGTTACTGGAAAAACGCCAACGGCATCCGTCACGGCTCGAGTCGAGCTACGCAGTGTAGTTTGTAGCTTGCGAAGTTTGTTACAGGTACTTTTGTACGGCAGTTACACGAATCCAATTTTTTTTTAAACGTACCAGAATTCGAATTGAATTGTTAAATTTTCGTTTTTTGACTGATATGTTGTTTTGGAAGCGTCATGGGAGACTGTAAAAAAACATTAACTGATATTCTGTGTAACTTGTAAAATAAACAATCGTACCGAGATACTTTTATTTTGTTTCTGAGCCCACTACATTGATACCTGACGCTATTAAACTATATAAACATGAAAATAAACTGCCCAAAATATTTAACATGTTTGCCAAGTTATATAAAAAATTGCGTTTCTACAAATAGATTGAGATAAATGCTGAAAATATGTTTCCTAAATAGAGATGATTTATATTTAGTCCATGTGTTAATTGTGACAATATGTACAGTTATAGTATATTATGAATGTATATATAAATTGTAATTGAAGATTAACACCCTGTTGACAAACTTAATTGCGGCTTAACGGGATTGTAGCTTGAAAAACAATAAAAAAAAAAAAAAAAAAAAAACTAAAACTAAAATAAATGACATATTTTATTACATACATATGCATTATAAATGTTTTTGTTACTTCACTTTTTGTCATTTCATTTTTACATGAAAATAATTAGTAAAAAATCTACAAAGTAAATTTTTTTTTCAAAATGCGGTTGGAAATTTTGGTTTCATAGTTCATTTTATCCCTTCATATCATTTTTATCATCTATCATTTTATACTTATTAAATATTCTAAATGGGGAATGAGGGCCTCCTTTGGAACTCTGATGAAAAACGATACTTGGACTCAACAACAAAAAATAGCTAAATTAATCAACGCTATAGTCCATTAATTCTCATTGATCCGTTTCATGCCTTTTTGTAAATTCAGTTAACTAGGTTACCTCTACCACAGCCAAGGTCTTTGCTACACGAACCCTAAAACCATTGATATAAAACAGTATAAAAACAATTAGATGGTCCCCTTAGCTTAAAAAATGAGCGCATAAATAAACTTCTAAATTTTTTTTGTTAATGCCTTATAAGAGTCGCAGCTGCTCCCGTGTCTGGAGCCAATGAGACTGGATTCCCCAATTGAGATATGTTGTGAGGCTGAAGGTAGTGGGGAGGGGAATGAGATGGGGAAGAGGAAGGTGGAAACTTGGCTACTCAGATCTAACGACGGCTAAAACCATTTCAAGCAACGTCTGAATGATGGTCTTACACCAGGGCGATACTCATAAGCTACATCTTTTGTATTTTTTATTTGTTCAATAAATATTTTTTCATTTGATACTAAGAGTATGTTCCACTATATTTTATTACTATATATTATTTTTAAATCAATTGTTTGTGAAATAACACAAATTAATCAAATATATATTTTTATTTGTTCACGCCAGGGTTCGTTCCCGTGACCTTTGGGTTGTGAGTCAAGAGCCTTATCCCTCGAACAACCGCATTTTAAATACCGCAAAAAGATCCAGCTGTCCGGAGTTACTGGGACTATGAATACCTTAATTAAAGTATATTATTAGGCTGAGGGGAGTAGATAAAGAAATAAGAAGGGGAAGAGGAAGATTATAAAGTACTTGGCTATTTGGATCTGATCAACAAACTCGGCTAAAGCCATTTCAAGTAACGTTTCGAACATGAATGGTGGTCTTTCACCAGTGCGATAATAAGAGTATCTACCAATCCGGCTTACATACACATATTTACACATTTCTTTGGATAAACACACATTCTACAATAAACTATATATCTGCCTTGATGATGGGCACTGTAACGCTGTACAAAAGTTGTCTAAAGAGGGAGAAAGTGTAACACGTATAATAAGCCAAAAATTAATTAAGAAAGGGCTATATTTTGTTCCTTGAGATACACCTAGTCTTTCGTATATGGGTATGCTCAAAGACTACCTCTAATATTAGGCGAACTAAAACTTTATTTATGGCATAATAATATTTGACTCTATTGGAATCGGAACGAGAGAGCAGTCGAAGTATTTTAAGGGTGGTCGTTTACAATATTATTTTAGGCACGCCAATTCACCCCTATGAAAGTTTTCAGGTCAGACTGCATATTAAGGGCGTAGTTTGTTTCATAAGGGTTGAAACTATGTCACCATTTCTTGTGTGGTTTCGCATTACGACTCTGTTTTTGAGATTTTATCATGCAAAGCTAATTTTATAATAACAGAGTATAGTTGCTGGCGTGGTTGGGTGAATGCACAATACGTATTAGCATGAACTCATATTTTAACTGGCCACTTTAATGAACAATCTGAGTAAGGGATTGTTTGTGACTGAGCGTAGCGTAGTCTTGTTTAAACTTGATTGCTTTGTATTTCGTCTGTCTGTAAATAAATGATTAATTATTGTATTACCAACCTGATTTTCAGAATTATGTTTTTTTCCTATTAAGCACTTGCATTGCTTTCTAACAACAAATGCAGGGACACCGGAGGTCTAGATTTGTTCAAAATAAATAAATGTAGCTTCTTTTAACGAAAAAAAATTGAATCTTGCGAGAGCCTTGAAGGAGTAACCATCTGTTACTTATACCAGGGCGGGTGAGCGGTGGATAACCTCCAATGTCTGTAATAAAACAGTTAATTTGAATGCTTTCTTGAGCAGACAATAGATTTCATTGGCATGTTTGGGGCCTAGGAGTCGAAACGTTTTATGTGAATTAACGATTTTACTATTTTTAAAATTAGTATCGTCAACATAAATGCCTTGTGCAATGATGACGGTCTTACTAAAACCCTGACGCCTGGGGGCAACTCATAGCTTTAAACCACTTCAATAGCTAAACATAATTTTATTACAAAACTTTTCTACATTCAAATGTGTGTCAAAAACTCAATAAACAAAAATTTTAACAAAACAATAAACGACTTCAAAAAATGCACTAAAAAGTAAAAAAATAATTTCATACGATTGTTATTTATGGAGTCGGTATCAGCCAAGGTAACTACGTACATAGGTAGTTATAGGTGAGATGTGGAGATCTTGGCTGACACCGACTCCAAAAATAACAATCGTACGAAATTATTTTTTTACTTTTTAGTGCATTTTTGTACGATTGTTATTTTTGGAGTTGGTGTCAGCCAAGGTAACTACGTATATAGGTAGTTATAGGTGAGATGTGGAGATCTTGGCTGACACCGACTCCTAAAATAACAATCGTACGAAATATTTTTTTTACTTTTAAGTGCATTTTTTTAAGTCGTTTTTTGTTTTGTTAAAATTTTTGGTGACGAGCGTGCGTAAAGAAGTTTTACTTCAAAAAAGAATCATCGAAATCTGTTGGCATAATATTGAGTTATTCGTCCATTTGTCGCGCACATACTTGCAAATTTAAGACATAGATATATGGTTTTCTCATGGATCCCATTGTCAGAACTGAACCAAATTAAAATGGGACCACACGGAAATCACCAGTTTTCTAATAAAAAAAAGAATCATCAATATCGGTTCACCCAATCGAAAGTTCTGAGGTAACAAACATAAAAAAAAAAATAATAATAAAAAAAAATACCGTCGAATTGATAACCTCCTCCTTCTCGAAGTCGTTTAAAAATAACTAACATTGATATACTAGTTAGATAAGCGTAAAAAAACACACAAAAGCTCCGTCGTAAAGACAAGTTTTGGATATACACACCACAAATACCAGGCAATAAAAGCACTCAAAAAGAATTCGGGTAACCCCCGAAACAAAAAAGAGCTGATGACCTTGAAGCGCCTGAACAGATTTTCATGAATTGTAGCTAAGAACCATCTCGATCGCTTCAGCTTTCATAATCGGTCCATTCGTTCAGGAGCTATGATGCCACAGACAGACACACAGACACCCTCTCGTTGCGTCGGGGATTAAAAAGGATATGTAACAAAAATATTTTATAACGTAAAAAAATACAACATATAAGTTATTCAAAATACCTTTACAAAAGACATCATCATACATTTTGGGAGGCGCGTTTGGGTACCGCCGCCCTGGCAACTTGGTTCCAACACGTCTGCCTACACACTACCCAAGTAGTTTGCTACTTTTGGTAACTTAACAGGGGTGCCCGGGTTCATGGGGTTAGATTTGTCTAGGTCTTGGCGGCGGATGCGTATGTCTGCGTGGCGCAGGATCGGGAGAGACTGGTTGAGGAAGACCTTTTGACTTCTCCAACCGCACTCTCTGGACCCATCGCCTTGGAGCGATGAATTCGTACTTCCGTCACCACAAGACACACAGACCCCCAGATACCTACCCACCCCTCAAACTTTTTTCTTCACAGAACTTCCTCTCCTTCCTTTCCTTAAAAGTATCTACACACAGCAACCCCAAAGACGACACAGGCCCCAAGGGAAATTGTTTTCCTCTGTGCTTCCTGGGTGAAGTTATTGTAAAAAAAACTCATAATATTTACCGAAATTAAACAAAAAAATCATCTTCGCTTTTTTTATGTTAAATTGAATTTTATTGTATGATACAATAAGGGCCTCAATAGAGGTATAGCATCCAGTGAGGCCCACATTATCAAAAAATGTTTTAAAGTGTTTAAAGTTAAGTCTGTTGTGTCTCTTGAGTGGCTATCTATTATTTGAGTCAACATTTACGTATTTTTATAATTTTCTATTTTTAATTACTTGGTTATATGTATAATCTTCATTTAGAAACAATTCAAGATTTACAAATGTATATTTCGTCTGAGTAGATGTATTTAACTGTTTGTTAAATACATCTACTCAGACTCACTCACTCATTTGTGTATAAACTGAGTTTTTATTACTGGATGTTTTCTTGTGAGTGGGAACATCTGTAAAAACCCGATATAAATAAATTTTAAAAAACATTGCATCAAATAAAATAAAAATAAGAAAAACGGTAAAGCTAGCGTGTCAACTGGCTGGAAATATCGGAAAGAAGTTTTCGAACTTTGAAACGGGAGAGTTAATTTATTAGAAGTAAGTTAATGAAAATAAATAACAACATCATTGTGAAATTCTATCAATTTGCTACGACCCTTTGTATAGCGCATTATATAGACCACCGTTGCAGATATCGGCAGAGCTACCCGTGCAAGGCACTGACTATGCCTAACTATTAACTCTAGTGCTGTATCAAAATTTAACTAGTCGTTGGAAATAACGGTTAAATAATAACGGTTACGTAGTCGTGAATTTCACGAATCTATTAATATTACACTGCAACACTGCAAGAATTATACACGGACGGAATTACATATGGAGAGAATTACACCTACTAAAATTACACACGTTAAACAAAACTTTCCCTCAGGGCCCAAGTCATCTTTAGGAATATTGTATGGAGGGCATTTTAAAGGAAAGGAAGGAGAGGTAGTTCTGGGAAGGAGAAAGATATGAGGGGTTGGTAGGAAACTGGGGGTCAGCGGGTCTAAGAGTGATGGCGTATCAATCCATCCCTTCCAGGGGTCGAAAGAGCCCTGCTGGAGTTGCCAAATTGTCTGCCTCAACCAATCTCTCCCGATCCCTTCCACCATGCAGTAAATGGGCAGATGCACTCACCGCCAAGACCTATACAAACTACACCCCATGAACCCGGCACCCCTGCTAAGTCACCAAACGTAGCGAACCACACCCGTAGCGGAGGTGTTGGTTATCCAATAAAAGTTACCAGTGGCGATCGGTGACTTCGCAGTTAGCTACAGTGTTAAGAAATACGACAGTATTGATGTTGTTGTAAATATACAGAAAATTGATTTTTGAAATAAATATTAATCAATAACGTCGTATTTTTCAATCCTAGTACTTCAGCTCACGAACTGTCTAGAACCCATACCCGTTAGCTTTTTAAACTCGTAAATAATTTATCAATACCAAATATTGGAATTTGCCTGACGGTATACATTGATGCAAATCAATTCCAATTGTTCAATATTAATAAATTATAACTTCCCTAACGATGAGAATCCTTAATATTTGTAGATTATTATTTATTTTCTTTAGAATTCGCTTCAACGTCGGCGTTATTTCCAACGGTTATATTCAACGTTGTTGACAATCGCTAACGATAATGGCGTTGTCGTTTTTTCTGGTAACGCCTTCTCTTACCCAAAAGACAATAAGTTAAGTATTCCTCCGTGACGACACAGCGAGGTTAATGCCAACTTTGTTTCCAATTCCCAACTTTACGTTTGTATAACGTTATTGCTAAATTATTATTGGCATTTTATAGGAGCTATTGTATAACGGCGGATGTTCTGTGATTATGCGGTATGGACTACAAAAACATTCAACTCATTAGTAGAGGATCCGCACTAGAAACGACCTTCACCCATCTGTTTAATGGATGAAAAGTATTTCATATCAAATTTAATATATTAGAAAATATATCTCGAGTGGGTTGTCTAAAAAATTCTTGGCAAGACTTCAGTATCGCTATCCTTCTCTGTTGCATGATAAATAGCATACGCGCTCTCTTTCAACTAATATTTATTAAATTAATCATAGTTTTTCCAGGAATTTTTTAGACAAACCAATCAAAATATATTTTCTAATATATTAAATTTGATATAAAATACTTTTCATCCATTAAACAGATGGGTGAAGGTCGTTTCTAGTTCGGATTTTAGACTATATCACGGACGTACAAAATATATGGACATGCCCTTACGTGTTAAAAAACGTGTTATTTCCCCCTCCCATTGGAACCATTTTTCGGAACCGGCTGGGCGTGTCCGGACCAATGTCGTGCTCTCGTCGTACATTTTACGCGCGGACGCTGTATGTCTATGAAACACATACTTAGACAATGAAGAAGACTTGGCGAATCACAAGTCTCTTTCCTCTCTTCGCCCCGCCATAGTTGGTTTTTACCCCTCATCTGTAAGTTCTCGTCTAGTTATTTGTATGTCTATGGACTTTATCGATTCTGTCAAAGTTTTACGCGAATGTCTTTAGTCGTTAAGGTGATACTTTAAATAATTCTATATCTGCTCTTACACAAATAATGGCGATAGTTTCATTATTGTAGGAAAAAACACGTAAAGCATTACTTATTTCAGACCACCATATGCACCTACTCGTATTATTATCGTGATTATTTTTTGGTTTTTTATGCCTTGTCGCGCTACCTCCTTCTTTAGCCCATGTTTCGGAGAGCATTACAGTGTTCATCATCAGGGCAGATGTTTTGAAGTGAAACTTCTTTATCTCCGTTATGATTTGAAATTCGGATGAAACGGAAATGACGCTTTACAGGACCTGCGAAGCATCAAACTATGATGTCGCTTTCCAAGGTACCTATTGGTTGAGATATAAAAACTGAAATGACGCTAGGTCTGTGCTCATTGGCCGCTTTAATTATGACCTCACTTTTAAGGCTCGTTTTGGTTAATATTGTTTCGGTAAAGTTTTGCTTCTACCGCGTGTAAACTGAACTCGATTTTTTTCCTCGCTGCTCCCGTCTGGAGCCAGTGAGACTATGGCATCCCCGATTGCGGCATGTTATGAGGCTGAAGATAGTGGGAAGGGGAATGAGATGGGGGAGAGGAAGGCGAAGAAGTACCTGGCTATTCAGATCTGGCCACCTAACACGGCTAAAGCCATTTCAAGCAACGTTTCAATTCTGAATCGTGGTCTTACACCAGGGCGATACTAAGAGTATCTTCCACTCTGGAACGTTCCGCAAAAATACTATAATATATTATATTTAAATGAATTAATTGTGAAATAACACATATCAAAATAAAATAAAATTTATTTGCCCACGCCGGTATTCGATCCCGCGACCTTCGGATTTCAAGTCAAGATCTTTAATCCTCGACTAAGCCGGCCGTGAAGATGTTATGTGTAATTATTACAAATTAATTAGGCACCATTAAAAAAATTTTATCAAAGCAAAAAGTTTTTTAAAATTTTAAATACGTTATAATTTTTGTTTGATAAAGCGCCACCTGTTGTATTCGGAGGCTTATACTAAATCTAAAGGTAGGTATTATTGATTGGAATGAAAAAAACTGGTTTGGGAAACGGATAAATGAAGTTAGCAGCGACCAACGAAAGATGTCAGCAACATATGAAAAAAATTATGTCAGCAACATATGAAAAAAATGATTTTCAAGAATATTAACCACTCAGACCCATATGCTTGTTTTCACGATAGTGAAACATTACTAGATATGCGTATGACGTACCTAAGTTATAGATTTAACCCCTATTGGGCGGCTGGCTACATTTGCAGTCCATTGAAATTACTTCCTTGCGGTGCACAGCAGTTTGCGGTGTGTATAGCTAGGTTTTAGAAGTTTTTTATTGTATATTATTGCCGTCAAGAAAATTCAAAATTAAAAATGTTGATATTGTAGAAGTTTGTCTTTAATTAATATTGTCACTGATAATTTGTCTTTAATTAATATTATTACTGATAATCAAGTTGAGGAAGGTATTATTGAACAATTGGTTGATGAATGATTTTAAAATTAATTTATAATACATTTATATTTTCGTTATTTGTTTTTGGGGTGTTATGCCGCGTTGCGCTACTTCCTCCTTTAGACAACGTTTCGGACTGCGTTGCAGTGTCCATCATTATGGCAGATCCGACAGATGTGTCGGCAGATCACATATCTGTAGGTAGATTACATATTTGATGGATCTGCAGTGATGATGGACACTGCAACGCTGTCCGAAACGTTGGCTAAAGAAGGAGGTAGCGCAACACGGCATAACACCCCAAAAACAAATAACGAAAATACTTTTGGCTGTGAAAATCTAAAAACGTATCTACATTTATATTATTTGCCTAATAACTTAAGTGTTTTTTTGGTATAGGTATTTATTTGGTATATTTAACAGAAAGCAGGTACCTACATTGGTATTCATACTGGTACAAAATTCCAGTTTTTTTAGCAAGTAACAATATTATGTAGCATATTAAGTTTTCTTTTGGCATTAGTATCGGTTGGTAAGTAGTTACCTAAATAGTTTCTATTTTTTTCTGTTTTAAATAAGTTTATCAAATAATATTTCTAGAGTTGAAATATTTTTATTACTGTTCCACCACAATCCTAATTTATATTCATCTTCTAAATTAATTTTCGGATGTAAAAAAAGTCAAACACCTATGCAAGTTTTTCGTAACTTGAGTTCAGTGATTGCAATTTTTACTTTGGTTAGGACTAAAGAAACGTAACTGAAATATAGCTGAACTAAAATAAAAATAAAACATATGAAAATAAATTACTTATTTGTATTTAAAACATGTTTCAGAAGCACAAAATACCAAACTTTAACTAAGTGAGACAAAAATATTAATATGTTTCATTTGTTTAAAAGAAGAGAACATTGATTAATGGAGAACTATGTTTTTTTGCTCTCTTGTAAAGTAGAGAAAAATGAGATACGTTTTTTTGACCCTAAGGGGCCGAATTATGTATAGCATATTGCATATTGGCATAACGTAATATTGCGTATGCAGTTTAAACAACTTAATTTATGTTAAGTTAAGTTGGGTTAGGTAAGGTTAGGTTAGGTTTGGTTAGGTTAGTATTACGTAAATGAAGTAATGTATGCTTTTCCGTACAACCTCTTGCTCAGCTGCCCTCTGTAGATATTAGTCCCACCTACGCTCCATAGATATTCGTAACCACTGGGACCGTCATAGATGTTTATCCGATCTTAGCTCTGTAGATATTAGTCTTCACTCTGAAGTTCATAGATATTCGTCCAACATACAGGCTGTAGATATTAGTATCTGACGTCCAGGAAGGGGGTAACACCATTATTTGAAATAGAAACAAAAAAGTTGTCTTTCATTTTTATTTTATAACAGAAATGCATATTTACAATAATAACGTATATTATTACTAACAATAAAATAGAATAGAACAGTACTCTTAAAATAAGGAGAAAAAACATTTTACAACTTGTTTATATCTGTAGATAAAAATCCCTACTTAAAAAGACTTTAAAAAATTCCCTATGTTTAAAAGTTGTTCAAAATCTCTCCAATGCATTGTTGGTTATGATAAAATTTAGCCAATGATAATGTTGATTTTCTAGGATGAAACTTAAAATATTATAAATGTATTTCGTATATCTATTCTAATAATATAAATCACGGCACGTTTCTTATAGTAACTATGGTTACCTTATCTAGAGAATACAATAAATATTTTAGTATTAAGTAGACATATTTAATAAATAATCATCTTTAAAATTATTTCTCGTAAGTATTGTTGGGAATTTTAGTAAATCACAATATACACCTGTGTAAATGAAGTAATGAGACTGATAGAGAAACAATAATTGAAAGTCGACATTAGCGACCGTTACCTTTTTATGTTTCTGTGTTTTGTTCTCTTTCATATTTTCGTTAAACTTTATTTCATTGGTGGAAATAATGTTTAATTATAAAAAGATAGTTGTTTCAATAAAAATTTAATATTCATTTTGACTTGTACAAAAAGTTCAATAAAATCAAATTAATTTATCCGAGACACCATCGAGGTTACAAACCAGTTTTTCAAACAATTATTTCCAATGAAGAAGGTAGTTGCCAATAAAATGGAAAAAAAAGAAAAAAATAGTCGACGATAATATTGCTAATTTTAAAATTTGAAATGTGAGATTGACAAATATGACGTTTAAATGAGAAGTGGCAGTAGCCGAATTGGTAAGGCGGTTGTCCAGGTAAGACGAGAGGTTCTGGGTTCGAGTCCCAGTTGCGACCGTTATCTTTTTATTTTTCTGCGTCTTGTTCTTTGTTATATTTTCATTTAGATTATTAGTGTTATCTTCTTCTTCAATGACAGAGAAGCAATCAATGTGGTAACACTGGTGACTTCCAGTTTGCAAATGGAAGAAGCAGGCCAACATCAAAATTGTATTGTCCATAGTGACTCTTTCCATGATCTGATGTTTTCTTGTGCGTTTATGATATACTCAGTCTCATTACTTTATTTACATGTTTATAATGTTGCAAATTTTGCAAAAAACGTCTAAAATCTATGGAAAACATTAATTTAATTTAATTATTAACCGCATAAAAAACGCCACACTGTTTCATCAAAATGAACGCAATTTTTAACAGACTAAAATGTTTTTGCGAAGCACTTATTCGATTATATATTTTGTTTAACCACAAGCGCAATATATGAAACTTTACTTGAATAAATTGTTGGCAAGACAAAAACTAATTGGCAAGATTGTGATTTAATTTTTAAATATCATATTGGACTATTTTTGAAGCTACTTGAAGCATTTTAATAATATAGCTACATGCATTTAATGAAATTCAACATCCAATATAATCAACACCCTCTTATTATAAAATCTGAGTCACTGACAGCGCCTCTAGCGGCAAATGTTTTAAGCAAACATATTCGTTAGTTTCTCTTTTGGCCGCCTGCGCAGATATTTTGTTAAATCTACTGCGATACGTACGAAACACGTCAATTTAAGTCTTATATACGAACACAACTTTTCCACGTTTTACTTCTGCGTAATAACAATTTTAAAAGCATCAATCAATTAACAAGCATTTCCACTTCTTATAACTACTTTACTGAGTATTCTCTGTGACATTCAACCACAGACAATAGAAACATTCAGAGATATGACGTGAAATGTTCCGACAAATAACCATCGGCGGATTTAACCTTCCCACGTTTAGCAGTTAAATGTATATTAACTTTATTTAATTACATGTCAAATGTAGACTATTATTTCTTACTTGTTAGTAAAATTAATTTTATTTTGCAGTAATTTCAAAAGATGTCGCATATGCAATCTATATACGTAAAAGTCAAAATATGTATTTATATGAGTATGTATACGAGATGTCTATGCGTTGCTAAATCATTCATCCGATTGCGATGACACTTTGGGGATTTGATGTGCGCATGTCCGCGATGGTTTCTATATATAAAAGTGAGTTCTGACATTATGAAATCATGCGTTGCTAGCCATTCATCCGATTGCGATTAAACTTTGGGGATTTGATGTGTGCATGCCCGCGATGGTTTCTATATATATTGGTGAGCTCTGGAATTATGAAATTTGTATAAAATATTGCAATAGGTCGTACGCGAGCTGTTTGAAAACTGAATGTACTGGGACTGAATGTATGGAATGCGGGAGGGGAAGGGGAACTCGGGAGGGGGGTTCGCAGAACAAGGGAAGCGGGAGAGGGGAGTGGGGAGAGAGAAGGCGAAGAAGGGGACGCAGGAGAAGAAGTGGAGGCGGAAGGGGAACGGCACGAATGGGAAAGGACACGCAGGGAGAAACAATTTCTTTATTACGAACCCTTATACGAAGTTTTGAAAATATTGTGACGTTTCCCAAATTATAAATCTAGAAAAGGTTTGTGGGGTCTTGTAATTGTCAAACTTGATTTGTTATGAAAGCCATGCGTTTGATGTATATGTAGATGCGATTTGCAGTAGTATGATTGAACGATGTTGGCTACACTTTTATGCGTACTATTTATTACTAATGACAGATAATGGCCTATCTCCTGAGTTTCTATTATTCATGCATCCAACTCATCGATGAGGTGGGTTAGTTCTGAGTGTTGAAGCTGAACGGAGACGAGACGAGACGAAGCAAGAGACGATGTGAATTAGTAGAGATAGTTCTTCGGTTCCTCGGCAACGGGCTGGTCGCAGCTTCCCAGATTCTTGAATTGTACTATTTTTCTGAAAAACAAAAAAAAACACGTTAAAACTAAGCATCAGAAATTTTGTTTAGGTTAGGTTGGATCGTGAATGGCAGGATATTTAGAGTAGTTCACAAATCGACACCAGTTGGCGCTAGTGTAAATGTAGACCGTGGGTGGCATGTAGACCTAAATACGAAAAGAGACCTGTCAAAAGTTTGTTTCGTAAATTTTTGTCTGTTTTCTGTAGGTTCGAAGCGATTATTTTTGTGAATTCTGACATTCATAACAATGCACCAAACAATTTTTTTCATTAATAGAAACAACTAAAGCTACCAAAATATTCCTTCATCATATTGTATCCTTTCCTGTGAACTGCTGCATACATTGTTATTCCTTCCTGCCCTTTGTAAACTTGAAGAAAGTGTTGGTTTATATGAACTATATCTATTTGTGGCAATACAGGCGAATCATGTATGCTGTAAAATGATTCATCTGGGGGCCTACATATACCCACTATCTCACTTTCATACTCAAAATCATTTATTTCCATAAAGTTATTATTCCAGTCATAGGCAGCCAATCTGGAATTAATAATTATGATTATTGGGTACATTATAAATAAGCAACGTTAGCTAAAGTACCTATAATTATTACAAATAATACACAATTAATGTGTTTTAGAAGTACAAGAATGAGGTTATGTTCCAACCACTTAGCTTACATATCGATTAGAACTTCTATCTTGCAAACACATTTTGCCTTTCTATTCTTTAATTCTTTTTTTAACTCCTTCACAGTACAGCTACCGTATTTATCCACCATTTTTTAATATCACTTCCAAAATGCACACGCAAGCCAGATACAAAGCAATATTAATTATCAATGACAGGTCTACAACTACACCAGCGCGCCAAGCGGGAGAAGTTTAGCACAGCATTCTGCCATTGATTAGGTTAGACTAGTAATTCTGTAAACAGTAGACCTCTCTTCCAAAAACGTAAGTTTCTAATTTTCTCTTATTATCATTAAAACAAAGTTTCTTGAGACAATGAGATTTATAAATAGGTACTTAAATACCTACAGTTTTTTTTGTTTTTTTTTTTCATTTTTTACATTTAACTTCACACAGGAGGCCCTAAGGAAAATGATTTCCTTCGGGGCCTATGTCATGTCATCATTGGGAATGCTGTGTGTGGGTATTTTTTATGGAAAGAAAAGAGTTAAGTTGAAGAGACCCGTGTTGTAGGAAGGGGCAATACTCTTAGGGTCAGGGGCGTGCACTCCATATAGGCACATAAGCACTGCCTACCCTACCGTATTTGCAAAAAACATATCTAAGCATGTAAATAATATTATAATTTATTAAATTATTGCTATATAAAAATAAACTAAGCAACCGAAACTACGCGAGCACCACATCAAATGGCATACTAAAAACGTGGCATACATAAACTGTAACCAGAAACTACACGCGCCCTCCGACTGTCTCACTAAAATGCGGCCTAAGCAGGAATTATGTCTGCTTAGAGCTAACTTCATACAAGATATTTATAATATCAACGTTTACGAAATGCACGAAGCATAGAGTAGAACTGTCGTGTTGAATTTGCTTCTATGAGGTTTGGTTGTTAGTTGTTAGTATTAGGCAGTGCTTTCTGGAACAAAATTAGCAAATGGCAATCAGCGACGACAGTGACATCTGTTATCTAAAGTATGAAGTGTGAGACAACGCCAACGGCATTTATCAAGGTCATCTTGGATATCCAGTAATTGGCTTGTAATAATATGCATAAATGAAGCGATTATTTACTGTTATTACTATTATTTGGATATTTGATGTGGCTTAGTAATCAAAAACCTACAACATCTGCAGCCAGCTGCCAACAGCAAGCATAATTAGCGAAAACTTGTACGAAGGGAGTTACCTGTGGTAAGTTTATTTTTTATTTATTTGAATCAATTCGGAGGTTTTCCTACTGCCTACCCTGATCAAAAACTCTGTGCACGCCACTGCTTAGGGCAACACAGAGGCCGACAAATCGTTCCACAGCTGAGATGTTGAACTCAAGAACGGGTCGTAGAAACGAGCCGTTTTCATAGAACAAATGTCCGAAAGAATCAATGAAGCTAGTTCCTCTGATCATCTTCCATTGAAATACCAGTAGTCAAATAACGAATTATACATTTTTCCAAGGAAACGTCATTACCTTAATGACAATTCAATTATTACAAATAATACACAATTAATGTGTTTTAGAAGTACAAGAATGAGGTTATGTTCCAACCACTTAGCTTACATATCGATTAGAACTTCTATCTTGCAAACACATTTTGCCTTTCTATTCTTTAATTCTTTTTTTAACTCCTTCACAGTACAGCTACCGTATTTATCCACCATTTTTTAATATCACTTCCAAAATGCACACGCAAGCCAGATACAAAGCAATATTAATTATCAATGACAGGTCTACAACTACACCAGCGCGCCAAGCGGGAGAAGTTTAGCACAGCATTCTGCCATTGATTAGGTTAGACTAGTAATTCTGTAAACAGTAGACCTCTCTTCCAAAAACGTAAGTTTCTAATTTTCTCTTATTATCATTAAAACAAAGTTTCTTGAGACAATGAGATTTATAAATAGGTACTTAAATACCTACCTAATCAATTATAAAGCATAATATATTATTTTATCTACAGTTTTTTTTGTTTTTTTTTTCATTTTTTACATTTAACTTCACACAGGAGGCCCTAAGGAAAATGATTTCCTTCGGGGCCTATGTCATGTCATCATTGGGAATGCTGTGTGTGGGTATTTTTTATGGAAAGAAAAGAGTTAAGTTGAAGAGACCCGTGTTGTAGGAAGGGGCAATACTCTTAGGGTCAGGGGCGTGCACTCCATATAGGCACATAAGCACTGCCTACCCTACCGTATTTGCAAAAAACATATCTAAGCATGTAAATAATATTATAATTTATTAAATTATTGCTATATAAAAATAAACTAAGCAACCGAAACTACGCGAGCACCACATCAAATGGCATACTAAAAACGTGGCATACATAAACTGTAACCAGAAACTACACGCGCCCTCCGACTGTCTCACTAAAATGCGGCCTAAGCAGGAATTATGTCTGCTTAGAGCTAACTTCATACAAGATATTTATAATATCAACGTTTACGAAATGCACGAAGCATAGAGTAGAACTGTCGTGTTGAATTTGCTTCTATGAGGTTTGGTTGTTAGTTGTTAGTATTAGGCAGTGCTTTCTGGAACAAAATTAGCAAATGGCAATCAGCGACGACAGTGACATCTGTTATCTAAAGTATGAAGTGTGAGACAACGCCAACGGCATTTATCAAGGTCATCTTGGATATCCAGTAATTGGCTTGTAATAATATGCATAAATGAAGCGATTATTTACTGTTATTACTATTATTTGGATATTTGATGTGGCTTAGTAATCAAAAACCTACAACATCTGCAGCCAGCTGCCAACAGCAAGCATAATTAGCGAAAACTTGTACGAAGGGAGTTACCTGTGGTAAGTTTATTTTTTATTTATTTGAATCAATTCGGAGGTTTTCCTACTGCCTACCCTGATCAAAAACTCTGTGCACGCCACTGCTTAGGGCAACACAGAGGCCGACAAATCGTTCCACAGCTGAGATGTTGAACTCAAGAACGGGTCGTAGAAACGAGCCGTTTTCATAGAACAAATGTCCGAAAGAATCAATGACGCCAGTCCCTCTGATCATCTTCCATTGAAGTACCAGTAGTCAAATAAGGAACTATACATTTTTCCAAGGAAACGTCATTACCCCGATAACAATTCTTTTCGCAAACTTTATTCAGGCATGTAGGTAGGTACCATAATATTCGAATAAGAAAGTCTAATTATACACGACTGTTTCATATCCACAAATATAATCATTATTGAACTATCAAAACGGCCACCATCTTGAATCCGGAACGATAATTACAAACAAATTTACAGATAGACGAGCTGCAAAGCGGTCGAGTTAAATAGGACTTCGTTTCGCTTAGTCAATTAAAATTAGGTTAGGTAAGGTGAGTTTTATTTAGGTTGGGTAAATTTAGGATAGTTTAGTTTAGGTAAGGATATATTAGATTATGTAAGGTTAGGTTAGATTTGGAGTTTGTTTGTTATTTTTATTTTATCTTTGATCCATTCTGAAGTGAAATCAAATTACGGAATAATATATATCCGGTCGCGTATTTCCAAAACGGTAGCCACAATTTACATTTTCAATATCAAAATTTAGTACTTATATATAGAAATAAAAATACTATTTTTCCATAGATCTCTATATTGGTTATTTTTTATAACTTCGCAAAAACAAAAAGTGTTCTAAAATCAAGATAAAATAATCTTTCCAATGTGCATATTAGTAATTAAGAATGTTATTATTAAATATTTAAATGTTGATATTTAAAATGTAAATTGTGGACTGAACCGGTATAGGTTTTGGAAATACGGTACCCGGTCATTGGCAGTCGTTCTTTTCTAAGAAAAAATAAGAGAGTTGAAGAGTCATTACCTAGAGCGGCAGTTCTCCATCTCGAGGAAGCAGCGATTGGAGTAGGTCTTATCGTCCGTTCCACAGACGGGGTCGTACTCAGCAGGACAGATGCGCGCGCAGCCGTTGAACTGGAACCTGCCCAGACAGCGGGACAGGGGCACGACGAACACGTGCTTGCTGAAAGTAGGAAAACAATATTGTTGAGTAATAAGTAATAAATGAACCTTAAGTAAATGAAGAAAACTACTGACATAAACATATTTAAAAAAAAACTATCAATTAAGAATAAACCCCTACTTAACAAATCAACGATAAGGCTAAAACTATCTTACTCAAACCCCATCTGGGCCCACGCTTCAAGTCTCATTTGAAAAAAATTTCAAACATTCCAGAATAAAGCCATCGTGTAGTCCAGGGCGCCCCAAATGGATAAGGGTATCCCAACTCCACAAAGATTCTGTAATCCCCATATTAAAAAAACACATCTTAAGTCTCGCGGAAACATTTTATGTTGAATTCTCACCCATGATATCGCGTCCATAAACTGCCTCGCACGGTACGACAAAAACGTTCGTAACATACATAAAAAAACCAATGTAAATTCTCCCTAAAGATTAACCTCCCTATATTGCAGCCATATCCCATTACAAATAGTTTTTAACAAAATACAAAACTAAACCACTTTTTCAACAACCATAAATATATTATAATCGGATAATAAAAGAGATATGGGCCTTTTTGGCCCGGATATCTTTATGCCATTATTTAAAAAAGTAAAAAAAATGATACGAGTAGTCCAATAGGCAACTGTGTTAAAGAGGATTGGAGCTGCAGGTTATCCACCACTTACCCGCCCTGGTATAAGTAACAGATGGTTACTCCTTCAAGGCTCTCGCAAGGACTCTTTTTTTTAATCAACTATTCTACTTTTAATTTTGAATGAATCTAGACCTCCAGTGTCCCTGCATATGTTGTTAGTAAGCAGTATGAAAGTGCTGGATTGGATTGGAGCTGAACGGGAATGATTGTTATCTGGAGGCGTATGGCAAAAGACCACAGCGAAGTGGCAATTTCATAAAATGGTCATTCAGCGCCATTTTATTTTATAGAAATTTGAAAGAGTCCCTTTAAACACCAATTTTAGGTGCGTTTCAAATTTCTATCAAATTATAATAAGCTGGCAAGCTTAACGAGATGATAGTTGTCCTCTTCTGATTAATACAATTTGTTTAAAAGATGAAACGGACTTAGAATCGACATTTAACGGAGACCTTTCAACTCTCAAAAACAAAATGACACTTAATAACTATTTGACGACAATGTTACATTTGAATTTCTGTGAAACATTCCGACTTTGGTAATAAGTCAGTTGGGTGCGTCTATAAGAATTATTCGCAACTTGATTTAAAAAACTGGCAATTTTCATTTAGTTGCTATTCTGTAACGCATGCGCGTTGGACAGCGTTTCTAAATAACGGTTGGTTTCAAAACTGCTCTGTCATTTGGAAGCGCGGTCCAACGCGCATGCGTTCCAGTGTGGCATCTAAACGAAAATTTTCAGTATTTAAAATCAAATTACGAGTAGCACTTTCCTGGACCCTTTTTAGAACATCCGTCGGCTCTCCCGTAAAGACTCTTTATTTTTATTTAAACTAAGCATTTACAAAATTATTGATTCACTTAGAACAGGTGCAGGTCCTTACCCACAGTTCTGCCTCTTCATCTCGCACTCGTTTCTGTAGAAGGTGATATCGGATCCGCAAACCACGGGTCCCTCTGCGGCGCAAGGGGCCCCGCAACGCGCAGTGCCCTTGCAGTGCGACGGGCCGGCGATCACCACGCGTTGCCCGCATGTGGCGCGTCGCATTTCGCACTCCGACCTGGAAAGGTTAACAAATAATTAAGTATCGGGATTTCAAAATACAAAAAAGGTTTGCACATTAAACAATCAATGTATTGTAATAGTGAACCATTTTTAATTATACAATATAATATATAACGGTTTATTACTCCAAATTCTGATAATCTCCAAAAAATTTAAATTTTTTCATGTTTGAAACACCACTGCTTAACCCTTGAAAGATAATGTACGTCTTTGAGACGTACGAGAGACACGAAAATTGCTGTCTTTTTTATTTCGCAACGTAGCGCGCTGTCTGTCTCATTTAGCTCGTTTGCTGAGCAGAGCTTGCGCGGAGCGGCTCTGTCACCACGGCAAGTACAATAATTACGGAGAAATTCATTCACCGTACGTCCGAAAGATGTGTGATTATCTTTTGTGTTACTTTCGGAATTGTTCGTATAAATTTGATTTTGCCAATTAGACCGATTAGCATTTAAACATTTATAGAATATAAAAAATTACGATTTAGACATAAAATGAAATATAATTTTCATTTAAATCTTTGTAGCTGATTTGTAAGAGGTTTACAGAATTTGGTTATTTTTTTAATAACAATATATTTTGTATAATTATTTTTGTTTTCTTTAAAGTACAAAACCCTAAACTAATTATTCATCTACCTTTAAACTGTGTAGGTATCATAATATGTCATACATACTTTACACATTTAAAATTCAGTACGTCTCTAAGACGTATGATTATCTTTGACGTAGATAAAAATAAAATTATATTTCAGGGTTAAGAGCTTTGCTACAATCAAAAAGAGGTAGGTAACCTCCTGTGAAATGATAATAATTGACTTATTTACATAGCGCCATTTTTGTAAAATATCATCTCAACGACGTGTACAAACAGCAATTAAAACGACCAATCAATTTAAAAAATTGCATTTTCGACTGTAGTGGTCACCTAATTAAAAAGCAGGCTTTCAGATTATTTTTTGTTCCCAATCGAACCTTCTCAAATAATTGTATTCGGAATTCCCCGTCAGAGAATCCGGGGTCCAAAATCACAAAAAGATGTTTTCTTCCTCCCTTACCTGTAGACGTTGCCGTCGGAGCCGCAAACCGGTTTCTCATCTTCCTGGACCTTGCAGCTCTTTGGACACTCGTCTGGTCGCAGAAGTTCCGAACAGTTTCCAGCATGCGCCATCTGAATGCCCTTTCTGGAAACATTTATTGATTTAATTTTTATTAGAATATTTTCATTTCACCATCGTCCTCATAAATTATCCGTACGATAACGTACATTTTCGATGAATTAAACACGATTCGCTACTGGAACCTATGAATAGTGGCTGAATATAGGCTAAGCTAGCGGAATTTTTTACATTACATTATTAGAAATAGCCGTGTAATTTTAAAATTTATATTTAATATATTTATTTGGAAGCAAACTACAATAAGTTTTAAAAATGGCTCACTTTACGATTTTTCTAACTAAAATTAATAGTTACGAAAAACACACATATTTTATTAGACACATTTGCATTTTGAACGTTCTCATCACCTCACTTTTTGTCATTTCAAGTAAAAATATTATTTTTATTTTATCATTTTACAAATTGCAGTCGGGAACTATAAGTGTGCACTGTGCAGTGTACATCTTAATTCTTTTATGGTTAACTTTTAGATTTTAATATTCCGCGTGGTGTTTTCTCTTTCCAATACCGTTTAGATGATATTTCTCACTATGTTAGTAGCGGAATTTGGGAGGCGGGTATGGATACCACCGCCTTGCGAACCATTTATTGGATAACCAACACCTCTGCCATAGGTCACCCCAAGTGGTTTTCTACGTTTGGTGACTTAGAAGGGGTGCCCGGGTACATGGGGTGAGGTTTTTCCGGATCAAGGCGGTGGATGCATCTGCTCACCAGCTGCCTGGGAGGCTGAATCGGGGATAAGTGTACTCATTCGGAACCTCGCATCGCACCGCAGTGAGAGGGTTGGGTTCATACATCCGTCACTCCTGGTCACGCTGACCGTCAGATTCCTACCCACCCTTGTGATCCCCTTTTCCTTACAGAATATCCTTCCTTCCCTAAAAAGACTCTCCACACAGCATCCCCAAAGATGACATAGGCCCTGAGGGGAACCATTATTTTCAGAGCCTTCTGTGTGAAATAATAATGTAAAAATAAAAAAAAAGTTCCCCTCTACGAAGTCACCAAACGTAGCGATCCACTTGGGGTGACCTATGGCAAGTTAATAATTAAATGGTTCCCGGGGTGGCGGCACCCATACCTTAATCCCAAATTATAAATTCATTAAATTCGTCCTTTGTTAAATATTCCACGTCCTTTCAAAAGTGAACTTATTTATTTTTTCCTTGCAGCAATGGTAATGAGGCGATTTTGCATACAATCAAAACACGTTTGTTGAACTCACCCCTTTTTCGTTTTGAATGCAAAACTAATCGGCCATAATAAATTATGTTCGCCAATGAATATATCAATTGAAAACCGAGCTAAAAAGAAAGCAAAGCCTTTGACAAGGCAAAACATATTGGCAATTTGGTTAAGCGTATTATCCGGACCCCATATCAATCAATTACTACTCGGCCCTCCGCTATAGCAAGCCCAAGAAAAGCAACAAATCGGAGGTTTAGTGAACTCGAAGATGGGCCCAAAAAAAATTCAAGTGATGCAGGGCAGTGCAAATGCGGCCCGCTACCTCTTAGTATACCAAACTAAAGCTTCACATCGATAACTTTATAATACCGGATTGGTAGGCGTTACTACCGATGATTTTATTCCGTTTTCTAAGCACGGTCGCACTGTTGATAGCCAGACCGATATTGACAGGGAATAAATCATATACAAGTGTGCAGTTCACACGCGGTAAAACTGAAACCTTCAGAAAACTAATGTAGGCAAGGGTGGCGAGACTACGAAGCACTTTTTTTATCAATGTAAAGTATGATTTTTTCCTATACATTTGGTCTTCTTATTATTATTTATATTCTTTTGCCTATTCATTTTGGAGTAGTTTGAAGATTGTATATTGATTTTACAACAATATATATATTTTTAAATTATTTCCATTCTTTAGGATTCGATCCTTGGTCCACTGAATGTCTGGCTGCTCAGGTTCGTCAGGCGCTTTATACCACTTGACCAAAGAAGACTCGCGTGGGACCGTGAATTTATTGTAAGTACCTAATATGTATTATATTGGAACCGAGTACCCGTGAAATAAATAAATATTATATATCTCATACTCTCGCAGGCTAAATGTAAGTGTTTGTCTCTTTTTAGTGTCGCTCGTGTCCGTTTCATCGAGTTTCAAATCACAACGGTACTAAGGAAGTTTTAACATCAATCAGAATCGATATAAATGTCAAACAGTTTCGTAAAAATTAAAAATACTAATAAATTAACATTTTCGAATTGAAATACTAACTTCAATATGCATTGGCGCTTAGCATGTACTTGTCGAGGCTGAACGGGAGTTGATTAGTTAATGAGGTATTTAGTAAAATTTCAATCACTTCCATTTCTCCAATGTCTAAACTCTAACGGAATAAATTGATCGCGTCTTAGATGAATTATTTGAGTCTATGGATCTACAATTTCTTTCAAATCTAAGAACTTCGTTGGTTCGCCTTCATTCATTAATAAGCCAGTTATTTTGCATCAGTTATTGTCATGAATTGGTTCACAAGTGACAAGAAGATAAAACGAGGTAGACCATTTTGACGGTGGGTTGACGGCATCAAAGCCGTGGCAGGTGGTACATGGACAAAAATAGCTAATGATAGAGAGAAATGGCGGCAGTTGGAGGAGGTCGATGCATGATAAGTGTTATAAATATTATAAATAATGTAATGTAATTTACTATCTGAATAAAGGCCATTATTATTATTATTTTGCATAACGAACGACATTATTCAAATTAAAATAAAGTCAATATATTTATACAGCCCTGTTCGAATGCATTGGGTGCAGCGAAGGAGTTTTATTTCGTGAAAAGGCTTTGTGTTCAAATAAATCTTTATCTCGCTTTTTTATTTATTAACGCATGAGGTCCTGAGGTCTCCCGCAGCATTCACTGGAATCTTGCTATCTTTGATTGTACGCCCCACAGATGAATTTGGCAGCCAGCTCTGATCTGAAACCTGAAAATACCTGAAAAACCTTCGACTCCGTTCAAAAACGGGAGGTCCGTTTGACAGATACTTCCATCTTGACACACGGATTGTAATCTTTAGAGCACAGGCATCAGGTGGGAATGCTGTCCTTGTTCTATCTATTTTTCAATGGAAGATTCTCCGAGGAACTATCGTCATTGATCTCCTTGGTACAGGTGCATAGTCGGGAAACACGCGCCCAACATTTGTATATGGTTCTTGATATTTTTCACATGAGAACTGGTCATTTCTACGACTCGCTCTTCGATTCGATTCTCTCGACTCGATTCAACAACTCAATTGTGAAAAAATTTGCCGGCCTCTACAATATTCCTCCCCCCTACAAAATAAGTCTCTTCAAGACCCATGTTCACTGCTTCCTCTCCTTAAAAAGACCCTCCACGTAGCATCTTCAAAGGTGACATAGGGAAATCCCTGATGGAAATTATTTTCCTGACAACCTCCTGCGTGGAATTAATGAAAAAAAAAATACAGAATGCAAGATTAGAGACGACATCCAGATATAGTTAAAAAAATCAGAGTGTTTAATTCACACGCGGTAGAAGTAAAATTAGAAAGTCGCTAGATATCGCTTTCTTTTCTTTTGTCTGTTTATTTTAAAGTGGTTTGAAGATTGGATATTAATTTTATAAAAATAGAAAGTTTTTTTTTTGGATTTCGTAGGATTCGAACCTCTGTTCGCTTGATGTCTGTCTCTCTAGCCGATTAGACTTGTCAGGCGCATTGCCCACTGCGCTATGGAAGGCCCGCGCCGAAGTGGGAATTTACCGCTAAAGTTTCAGTTCAAAAAATAACATCAAGGTTAAAACTTACAGACAGGTGGCCACTTTGAGATGGCATAGATTCTGGTAGGTAGCGGCGTCCGTCCCGCAGAAGGGGTCCAGCTGCGATCCACACTTAACCTTTAGGCATTTCATCAGCTTGCTCTTGCACTTCTCCATGTCAACCTTCTGCACCCGTTTGCGGGACGTGGTTCTGGGAATACACAAAATTATTGTCATCAGTAAAATCCATCAAGGACCTCGGGGTTACATTTGATCCCAAACTTACTTTTTCAGATCATAAAGTGAAGTTGACATCATCACTTATTTATTTATTACTGATATACGCCCATAAGGGCTTTTACATAGATTATAAATAAGTTTTGCAAAAGTTATCGAGTTAGAATTTATACCAAAAGTTATAAAGGTGAAATTAAAAAAAAGTATATACATGTAGTTTTTGAAGAATATGGCGTAAAGAAATATTTTAAACAATATAATATTTGAGTTATCGAGTTAGAATTTATACCAAAAGTAATAAAAGTGAAAAATTAAAAAAATATATATAAGTAGTTTTTGAAGAACATGGCGTTAAGAAATATTTTAAACAATATAATATTTGAGTTATTGAGTTAGAATTTATACAAAAAGTTATAAAAATGAAAATTCAAAAAATAATTATAAGTAGTTTTTGAAGAGCATGGCGTAAAGAAATATTTTAAATAATATAATATTTGTGTTATCGAGTTAGAATTTATACCAAAAGTTATAAAAGTGAAAAATTAACAAAAAATATATATAAGTAGTTTTTGAAGAACATGGCGTAAAGAAATATTTTAAACAATATAATATTTGACAATAACATAATATACAACATTACAATAACACATCAAATTGTTAAATATATTATACCCGTTACAATAATTTGTAGGATTCCACAAAGTGTTGGTTTAATTTGCATTTAAGATTATAAAGGGAATCAGCAAATATATCTATAATACCACCAAACTTGTTGCCCAAATAATGCATCCTATTGGTAAGCGAGTGTGATTGATAGTTGGTTGTGTATGTGTCGCAAAAGAATTTTGTACTTCATGTTACAAACTTCTTGGATGATAAGTAAACAATTTTCCAAGCCCGAAGCAATGACATCGATGTTCACTGCATTATACGATCAAAATTAAAATACGCTTCTGCTGTTTGGGCCCCATACCAGCAAAAATAAATAGATTTATTAGAAAAAATCCAATTTTTTTTTTAAGGCATCTTTATATGAGAATGCATGGTGAATACCCGCGATTTATGCATCATATTGATTTGCTATCTGAAACGCGCTTCGAAAGTCTCCAATCTAGAAGGAATAGGACCCTAACAGTAATAGCTTTCAAAATTATAAACTATTACATTGACAGCCCATACCTTTTAGAATGCTATAAATCGTTCGTACCGAACAACTACTGCCAGGATCGCCACCACGACTTGGTCTATATCCCACATGGCAGAACAGACGTTCTGGTCCAACACAGCATGAATGATATTTCTAGGTCTCTTGACATTTTCAACGTTAGTCTTAAAGGTTTCAAGAATAATTTTAGGCAAGGACTATAATATGTATTATTGTAAAAAAAAATCTCGTTTAAAGTTATGTATATTTTATGTGTATTGTAATAGGATTATAATAATCTGTAATGCACAAAAAAAACTATTATTAATTAGTATTATCATCAAGTAAAACCATCACAGCAGCCAGTTTACAAACATGAAGATGAGGAAACCAACAAACATTTATATGAGGTGTACAAAACTTGAAGATGAAAAAATCAATAAGCACAAAGAATTCCAGACATTTTCAATATTTTCAATATAACACAAACAAAAACTTACGTCACCCCAAATAATCTGAACTGGCTGTTCAAAAGCTTTGTAATATGGTTGACTAAAAAGGAAAGAACAGACATTTTAAATATCCTAAAGAACTAACAGGAGTACATTTTCTCACAAAATTATATAATGAAATATGCAGGGTATATACTGCTTGCTAGCAACATTAATTATTATATAATCATGTACCTGCTATATTTATATTTTCTTATCTCCATGTGTAATGTTATATTACGGACGAGACCTTTTTTATTGTCATTAATTTTAATTAGGTACATAGTTATCTATGTCCTAATACAATCCATAAATATACATACACTTAAAATAACATAATAATAATAAAATAACACTATACCAAATCAATCACATATTTTCTCAATTTAATTTCAAATGCGTTTATGCTCTCTTCCAATTTTATTTCTTCTGGTAATTCTCCAAATATCTTCAATGCTCCGTACATCAATAAATTTTGACTCTGTGTTTTTTTCCTGAAGGGGAGTCTTAGTTGATTTATTTTCCTCGTCTCATGTGTATGTTTGATTTGTAGTTTATCATTTTTTTAAGAATTCAATTGACGTATGGCCATTGATTTTTTTGTAGATTAAAAATATAGTATTGAAGTAGATAATTTGTTTAAATGAAAAGATATTTAACTCTTTCAACATTTTCTTGACTGAAGGGTACCTATTTTTCTTCAATATAGTTCTTATAGCTCTGTTTTGTAGAATTGTCATTTGTTTCATTAATTCGTATATGCATATATTTTTATCTATTTATATACATACATTCAGTTACAATTCTATTGTCAACGTGAACGGTCGCGCACAGTGCATTACATTATTATTGTCGCAAAATTACCGCAACCGTAAAACTGAACGGAACGCACCGAGGCGCTAGGCGCCGCGCAGTTATCACATTATGGACACGGCCATCGAAAACATAAAAACCGAAATAAAAAAAATAACTACCGTAAAAGACTCAAAAGCGAAAACAAACCTTGAACAAAATGTAAACATTCTAGAAGAACTTTGGAAAAGTGAAAGAATCAAACATCAACAAGAAATAATAAACCTACAAAAAAAAATCATCGAAAACCAAGAAGAACTAACTAAGAAAATAGAAAAAATTATAGAAAAAAATAATAAAAATACCATGTCTTACGCGCAAGTTCTAACAAAACAAGCAAACAAAAAAGAAAGTCCACAAGAAGAGAGATTCTCTATAATAATCTCATCATCAAAAAAAACAACTAAAGCTGAAGAAATATGTAACAAGATCCAGAAAGATATCAAATTGAACCATCTAAAGATAGGAATAAATGGTTTACGAAAAACAAATAAAGAACAAATCATCATATCATGCCCAAAAAAAGAATACACGACCACGCTTACGGAAGAAATAAAAAAACTTGACCCTAACTTGGAAGTCAAAGAAATCAAAAAGAAAAAACCTAAATTAATAATTAAAGGACTCAAATCAAACCTATCGGCAGAGGAAATAATCAGCGGAATAATCAATCAAAATGAAGGAATTCAAGATATTATATCAAAAAACGAAGAAAATAAAATAAACTTTATAACTGAAATAAAATATAAACATCCTAAGGAAAATCAACATGATGCTTCGGATCAAGAAGATGACAAACAGCACAAATTCTCAAACTACATCGTCGAAACCAGCGGTACAACGCGAAAAAGTTTATTAGCATTGGGAAAACTAAACATCCAGTACCAAAGAGTTAAATTAGAGGATTGTGATCCATTAACCCAATGTTACCACTGCTGTAAATTTATGCATACAGCCTCGAGATGTCTACAACGAACGAATCCATCAGTATGCCTCACTGTACAGGTGACCATATGTTCGCCAAGTGCCCGGCAAGAGAAACAACACCTGTTTGTGCAAACTGCACGTCACAAAACAAAAAATATGGTGAAAAAAACAATACAGACCATAAGGCTTTCAGCGACATATGTCCATACAAAAATAAAATGCTTAAAGTAGCTAAAGACAGAATCGACTACGAATAAAAATGGCAGACTTCTTATATAATATACTAGACGAAAAATATAATATTGACGAGAAAATATATAACAGCTTCCAAGAATACTGTATCCACCAAGACGACCTCAATTGCAGCCCTTTAATTCTACACATGAACGTAAGAAGCATAAAACGAAACATAGATGAATTTTTAACAACAATTAATAATAATCTCAAAAAGCCGGTATGCATTGTGTTAACAGAAACTCATTCATGTTGTGAAGTGACGTACAATATACCGGGTTATAAATATATATCAACGGCAAACCGAATAAACAAGAACAGTGGGATCGCTATGTTTATTCAAAATCATTGTGACATATTGTGCGAGGAAGAAATTAAAATGAGTGGAACAAACTGCCTACATATACAAATTAAGTATTATAACAAAAAAATTGATATTGTCTCTTTGTATAGAACACATTCATCCAGTGTCTGTTTGTTTATTGATGAATTAAGACAAGTCTTGGTAAACTTTAGAAATTCAAATACAATAGTTTTAGGTGACATAAATTTAAATATATCACATGATTTTACATCGAATAATAAAGATAACTACCTAAACATGATGGCGGAATTGAATTATGTACCGTGTATAAAGTCTTATACTAGAAACGTCAATGGGCAACGTCCATCATGTATTGACCATATTTTCACAAATATCAAAGATATAAATAATATAAATTCTGGAATTATAAAAACTTCAATTACCGACCATTACATGACTTTACTACATTACAACTCAATAATACCTCAGGCGATTAATCAACACTGCGGACTAACTGCTAATAATAATAATGAAATAACTGTTATTAATATTGAAACTTTAAAAAATAAATTATCATCTGAATTATGGTTGGATATACTCCGTAACGATAACGTCAATGAGTGCTGTAAAATTTTTGAAAATAGATTAACTAATTATATAAATGATTCAAAAAAAATTATTCATAAGGGAAACTCAGCCAAATTTCGTAAAATCAAACCGTGGATAACACATGGACTCGTTGTGTCCGTAAGACACAAAGAATGGCTTTACAAAGAAACTAAAAAAAAACCACTGGACATAAATTTAAAAAATCATTTTAAAGAATACAAAAATAAATTAGCTTCTCTCATAAAAAACACTAAAGAAAAATATTATAAACATAAACTTGATGACTCCGAAAACGACAGCAAAAGAGTTTGGATTATAATAAATGAAATCCTGGAAAATAAACATAAAAATAAAAATAATCCCATAAAATGCATAATACAAAACAATAATATAATAAACTGTATTGAGGAACCTAAAAAAGGAGCAAATGTATTTAATGATTTCTTCGCAAATGTTGGAAAGAATTTAGCAGAAAAAATTTCAACAAAAAAAAAATTATATTGAAAATACTCCGAATACAGAAAATAAACTAGAACTTTTTGAACCTACTAATCCGTCCCAAATTATACAAATTATATCAAAAATGCGAGGTGGTTCTGCTCCGGGATTTGACGGCCTTTCCGTAAATATATTAAAAAATATTAAAAATCTTATTTCTACACCAATCTCTCATATCATAAACAATAGTTTTAAAACAGGAACTTTCCCGAGCACATATAAAAAAGCAATAATAACTCCAATTTTCAAATCCGGTAATCCGGAGGACGTCTCTAATTACCGACCAATTTCGCTTTTATCTAATATATCCAAAATTTTTGAAAAAATAGCTAAAAAAAGACTAACTGCATTCATAAAAAATAACTCAACCATAAATAAAAATCAATTTGGATTTACAGAGGGAAAAAGTACCCAAGATGCAATCGCAAAAATATCGTCAAGTATCCAGAGTACCCTAGACAAATCGAATAAATGTATAGGAATTTTTATCGACTTACAGAAAGCATTTGACAGCATCTCTCATGAAAAACTCATATTAAAATTAAAAGAAAATGGCATTGACCATATAGCCCTTAAATGGATAAAAAGCTACCTAACAGAGAGACCTCAAATTGTAAAATTAAACCAATCATTTAGTACATCATTAACAAGTAAATTTGGCATCCCTCAAGGTACCGTCCTCGGACCATTATTGTTTCTTATATATGTAAATGACATTTTCCAACAGAAAATTAAAGGCGAATTAATCTCTTATGCAGATGATACTGTATTATTAATAAAAGGTCAAACATGGGAACTAGTTAACAAAATTGCAAACGAAGATATTAATATCTTAAAATCATGGTTTGATAATAACCTTCTCACACTTAATGCTAAAAAAACAACATATGTCTTATTCTCCTTACAGAAAATACCTAACCAGAAAGTTAATATTAAAATCCACGATGAAAAATGTGACAATGTAAGCTGTAAACAAAATGATCCTTTTTGTACTGTAATTAACTCTTCTACTGAAATTAAATATCTCGGTGTAATTATTGATCAAAACCTGAAGTGGAATAGTCACATTGCAGAGCTAGTAAAGAGAATAAGGAAATGTATATATATATTTGTTTGATTACGAAATATATTGAATGTAAAAATAATCAAAAATGTGTACTATGCCCTTGTTCACTCTTTGCTTATCTACGGAATTTTAGGTTGGGGAGGTTCTTACAAAAACAATCTAAACTCAGTAAAAGTTTCACAAAGAACCATCATTAAAGTAATCCTTAAAAAAAAACCTACCTTCTCAACAGAATCACTATTTAAATTATTTCCAGTACCAAATGTCGATGACATATTTAAGCAAGCTTCTATTATTAAAATGTGTAAAGAAAAAAATAATAAAGAATATGAAGAATTTTACACATTAATGAGAAATGGAAATCAATTTATTACACCAAATTTTAAAACAACACAAATGCACAACCATTATATTTACCAAGCTATAAAAAACTACAATAATCTTCCTTCTGAATTGCGCTGTATTTTGAACCAATCAGAACAAATAAATAAAATTAAACAATTTTTCAAAAAAACTTACATTAAAAAATAAATATTTTATACAAAATATATTATAAAATGTAACCTAAGTAAGAACTGTGGCTCCCTTATCAGGCACAAGAGCTCCTCTTTTCTGATAAGGTATACATGACCAATCATGACCTTGAATATGATATTTTGTAAAATATGTATAATTAAAATGTAACCCATGTTTTATATTAAAAAAAAAAAAAAAAAAATAAAAAATATATTTTAAATAAATATAATGTGTTATTTACCCGCCTCGGAACAGACTCTGTCTAGTTAGGTGGGTAAAAGAAAACTATGTACAATTGTACATAAATGAAAACAAAATACATGCACTGAAATTGAAGACGAAATGTACTAACACAAAGACGAAGAAGTAAAAAAACATTAATGTGAGGTCTACAAACTTGAAGGCGAAAAAATCGTGTAAAGTATGAATTATAACCAATACAAGACCACACCGCCTCGGTTCGGGAAACCCTAGTGAGTGAAATTCGAGTAAAATTGTATTCTTTGCACTGGGACTTAATAACGAAAAATTATTCATTTGCGTATCTCTACATACCATAAATTAAAGTTTGTCTGTCTGTTCGCGATAAACACAAAAACTACTGAACGGATTTTTATGCGGTTTTCACCAACAGATAGAATGATTCATGAGGAAGGTTTAGGTATGTAATTTGTCAAGGTTTTGTGTTAATTGGTTGAAATTTTGCACATGTGACCTTCAAAACAAAAGGAAGGTCACTGTCCACATTTGATTTCGTAAACTCTGTGTAAAGCTCGGTAATCGCAGTGGACTTCAGCTGGTATAAATGAATCTCTAACAAGAAATGAATGAATCTCTAACTCGTAAATCTAATCGAGCGTGAGACCATTGTAAGATTCTGTAGCCACTTTTTGTCATACATTGACGCCATTTTAAATGCATCCGATTGCTTTTCGGATAAAAAAGGCAATTGTCTCTTTGATTCGGCAATTTTTTATAAAAAAAATTGTAGATCCCACGTTTTTTTTTTTTGAAGTAAAACGAAGCTATTGAAATGCTTTATCTATTATGACTAGATGTCGCAAATACAAACTTCGTAGACAATTTTATAATGATGTAAAACAAAACAAAAAATTACACATAATTTCTGTTTACGGTTAAAATTAAGTACTTTTACCATAGATATGCACCTTTCATTATAAATTATACCACAAAAGGCAACAATAATTATTTTAAGCAATAATTATAAGCTTGAAACACTCATCAACATTGAAAAAATCTTCCGAAAAAAGATAAATGCCGCTGACGGGACTTGAACCCGCGTCCTTCCGATATCCGGTCAACTGCACTTTTATCCACGGAGCTACGTCGGCTAGTGGATAAAAAAGCAGTTGACCGGATATCAGAATGACGCGGGTTCAAGTCCCGTCGGCGGCATTTATCTTTTCTCGGGAGATTTTTTCAATGTAGATGAGTGTTTCAGGCTAATAATTATTGCTTATAATAATTGTTACCCTTTGTGCTATGCACAAAAATCTTGTTTTAAACATTAGTTTATCAATTAAAAAAAAAAAAGTATACCACAGATAATATACAGAAATCGACAAAATTCTATGTTGTCTCGAATAAGTATTTCTCCCAGCAGTTTCAAAGTAACAACCATGCAGGATTCGCGCGTTATAAACTTTTCGATATTTTTTTATAAACTCTACAAATATGAGATAAACGGTAAAATACAGGTTAATTAATTGGCTATAATATAGCATTATAATAAGTTTTTATGCCTCCGTGTTAAATTCGAAGGTATGATATTTTTAATGTTGGCCAAAAAATCTTCCGAAAATCTCGAGCAAACGGAGAAAAAAGTTTTTAAATGCGCAGTCGTCCCGGGTTCTGGTGGCTAAAGTAAAAAAAAATAGTTAAACTTCTCAAAAATTGTCACCTATCTTTAATTTTAAAAAGATGTTTATTTCACAAGTTAATCAACAGATGTCAGGTATAGCCAGATATAGTCTAAAACTTCATTAGAATCATTAACTGTAAAAGATTTTTATTTCTTCTTTTTTCACATTAAACTCGACGGGCTTTAATAATGAACAATTATTAGCTGTCTCTGGTAGCCATATTTACCTATAAATACTTACAAAAGGACAATAATCCTAATTTTAAGTGTTTTTTCGTCACTAACATTTTTTTTTCTAAAATGTATTATTTATTAACTCTTATTTTATAAAACGGGGGTTTCAGAACGGGTAAGCCACCCAGTGAGGCCAACATTAATGGATTGCACTATGAAATGTAAAATATTGTATCAAAATAAATAAATAAAGTGTTTGTGTAAGGGAAATAATTTTAAACAAGTATTCATTTGAATAAATTATATAAAAGCCACAAATTCTTTTAGTTATTCCCGAAATACTTCACAAAAGTACAATGTAGGATTTAGGTACTACTAATTTTAAAATTTGAAAAAAAATATTGTCAGCACTGGGATTCGATCGCTGTCCCGGTGTCCTTTTTGTTCAAATACGTTGTATTTGTCGCTCTCTTCCACCGGGGGTCTGGCAACCCCTGTGATCCGGCGACTCGGAGGTTTGGTTCTGGGATGATGCACATCCTGCACTACCTGCTCGGATCATCCGCAAGGATGGAGGCTCTTCTGCACCCCAGTCCAGGAACTCCAGCTCGCTTGTTAGGTGGCGGCGCTTGGGGTCACGGCTGGGGCTTGACCTGGGGGTTTTTAGGTTAACCCCGGTCTGCAAGGAGTTCTGATGTGTTCTGCTGAAGGGTTTGGTGTGGTGTCTTCGGAATGAGTGAACAGACTTTGAACCTTTTGCTGTTTTTTCAATGAAAACATTACAATAATTTTTTTGGGATTTCATTTTCGGGTTTAATCTAAAATCTCTGCAAATAGTATTTTTATTGCATTAAATTTCAAGAATGTGATTAACTACTAATGTATTGATGTTTTTATGTTGCTCAACTTTTTCATGATATTAAAAAATACATTTTCCTATTTCACATCACAATGTTGGTAGGTGTGTTTTATGTGTATGTGTATTTGTGTATGTTGTTGGTACGCTAATGGGTTTATGATTTAATTCGTGGTTGTAACTCATCCGCGGAACTAATTTCCTGCTGACAAGCTACTTGCAGTAGCTTAGCGGGTAAAAAATTCCAATTGTATGCAATTTATTATACAATAATAAAAAATAAAAATTTATATTTGAAGAATTTAAAACCAATTTAGTAAAGTTATTGTTAAGTTCTGCGTATGATTTAGTGTTTGTTTAATATGATTTACCTATTTAAAAACAAATTAAGTACGGGTTATTTCACAGAATTTAAACAATTAAAAACTTTGAAAGTTAAAATTACCTATGTGAAAGCTCGATTCAAGTTCTGTTATTTTTTTTTTATTTCATCATCGGCCTGTTGTTTCATAATACTAGTATTTTAACCGATCTTAAATGGAGTTCTACGAATTAAATTTATTATAACCTGAATAAATATTAAAAAAAAAAAATTAACGAAGTTTTTAGCATTTTAGGTATGATGTTTTTTTTTGGCAAAATGAAGGACGCTGTAAATTTTTTTTGGAAGAAAAAAATTCTAAACGAATTTGACAACACATCGACTTCATCGGTTCTCGGGATTGCCTATGAACGTTTTTTTAAAGTATATTTTATTTTGTTATAAAATTTGACATCTAATATCTAATTTATTCTTTTTTAAAACTACTATAATATTATTTACTACCTACTTACTAAAATTTGGACTTCACAACATTGATAACATCCACGAAGACTTTTAGCCTCCTTAAAATTTGCCGTTGACAGGTGTGACTTGGCAAAAGCCTTCAATAATTATGTTTTGGCTGCAAATCAAAATAAGCAACGTTTAAATCGTTGAAGAATATTAATTTGTTGTCAATTACAAAATATGAAAATACCTTTTGATTAATTTCTAAATTCCAGCGATCCAATATTCAAAACAAAAAATATGATTGCAATGAAAATGATAATTGCAAACCAACCAATCGACTTAAATACAGGTAAATAAAGAGTCCACCCACCCGCAGTTGATCATCTGCATCTCGCACTCACTCCTGTAGACGTTCTCATCGGAGCCGCAGACCGGCTTGTCTCGGGCTCCCACGCAGCTAGTAGGACAGGGCTGACTGTGCGCCCCTGAGGTACGCTCCTGGGATACGCAGAACGACATAGGAACCTCAAAGACGTGCTTCCTGGAAAAGGGAGAAATATTAGAAATTCTTTATCAAATAAGCTGATTACGGCTTTTAACCATCAAAAGTGCATCTATAATACTGTCATGGAATGAAATGATTTAAGATTATGATAGAAAAAAGTGAGGATTGATGTTTGAGTGTATGTGTTTTGCGCTTTCACAAAGTCATCCATCCACAAATGTGGTAATTTTGAGGAATTCTAAAGGAATTGCGAGTATTTGTTTGGTTGTTCATTATCTCCACTCAGGAGGTCGTGAGGAACAAAATTACCTCAGGGCTTATTTCATCTTTTTAGGGAAAGAAAGGAGAGGAAGTTCTGAGAAGGAAAAAGGTATGAGGGGTGGGTAGGAACCTGAGAGTCAACGTGTTCAGGAGTGACAAAGGTATGAATCTATCTCTCTCACTACGGTGCAAGGCTAAAGTTTGAGAGAATCCGTCTGGAGAGGTCAAAAGGTCTTCATCAACCAGTGTCTCCCGATCCTGCCCGCCACGCAGTAGATGGGCAAAAGTATACGCCGCCAAGACCTAGACAAACCTCTACCTATGAACCCGGGCATCAACTAGTCACCTAATGTAGCAAATCACTTGGGGAGACCTACGGCAGGGTTTTAGGTTATCCAATAAATGGTTCCTGGGACGGCAGTACCCATATCTGCCTCCCAAATTGAAAAGAAGTAAGAAGGCGAAAATTTTGATCGGTTCAAGGTAAAACCAATAAAAAAATCTGACAGTATTTGTATCATACCAAAAGCAATGTCCCAAAAAAATTATTTGTTCGTAAAATTCTTTAGCTTTTTTAAACGGAACCCGTAAAATATCCAAATTCTGGTTCCAATAAAATGTGCTTTACTTACCCGCAGTTCTTGGACTTCATGCTGCAGGCATTGGAGTAGAGCTGCCCATCGGAGCCGCAGGTGGGACGCGCCACCCTCCAGCAGGACTCGCGGCAGTGGCGAGTCGTCTGGCAGTACTTCTTGTTCGTGCGCACCACCCCCTGTCTGCGAGGTAACAATCAACTCGTTAGTAAAGGTGTATAACCAGCCAGGAATAATCATATCGTCTATAAAACATCGCCATCTTCTGAATCATCATTAAAATCATCCCTAACTTCTAAATCATCATTAACCCGTCTGCTTGGTTCAATATATTCGCACCCCACAATCCGGAAGCCTCGGTTTCGCGCCAAACAGTCAAACCGTCACTTTGGATCGAGATTGTAAAATATCTATGGAAGATAGCTTTCATATTTCAAAGACAATAAGAAGCATTATTTTTTTTTCTTTCTGGTTAAAAGAAAAATACATATATTTGCATGAGAGGAAGAGAGATATATAGCTTTTAAAATGTAAGGTGCCTAGGGACGTTTTTGGTCTTATGAAAGTATAACGCGATTACGTGTTTTGGGATACATATCATTCACTAAATATACTGTTTTTCCACCTTGAATGGTGGAGTATTTTGTTTTCATTTTATTTCGTTTTTGATTTTGTTATTGTGTTAGATTTTGTTTTTGATTTTATTTTTGATTTATTTTTTGATTTTGTTATTTTATTTTTTTATTTATTTTTGCTCGTTTAACTAAAAAATAACATCTAATAGCCCAGCCGGGCGTGAAATTAAAAATAAATAAATATATACATTGTTTTTAAAGTTATACAAATATTCTTCACTCATCTTCTAAGATGTCATTAAAATCATCCTCATCTTCTTTACCATCTTCAAAATAATCCACATCTTCTGAAGCACCATTAAAATCATCCACAACTTCCGAATCGTCAATAAAAATATTATTATTTATCTACATCTTCATACTTTCTGAAATATTCATAAAAATATGTTGGTAGGCATGCGATTTTCAAGCCCATAAATATATCAAGTGTTATCGTGATATATTCCTGGAGTATTATGCCGTGTGGCGCTACCTCCTTCTTTAGCCAACGTTTCGGACAGTAAATAGTAGGAAATAGCACAACGCATAATACCCCAAAAATAAATCACGGCAATACTGTTGGCCGTGAAAATCTCAAATCATTCATAAAAACCACGTCTTCTGCATCACCAATATTTCTTTCTCAACTTCAAAATTTTCTCGTCAACTAAATCCCTGTTAAAAACTTTCCTCGGTCAAAAATATACCCTCAAAATTATTACGAAATAATTCTTCATCGCCTTCAAAATCATTTCGGTTTACCTAATCACCAAATTGTCACTTGATGGAGTACGCCAGTATTAGCGAAAAAAATGTAATATAATTATTAATTGAGTATGTAGACACCAGACCTGTTCACATTGTTCGATATAGAGAGATTCATATTATAAAATCAAGTAGTCAAGCACTAGGAAATCGGACAATATCGAATAACTTCCCAAACGATCTCATGAAATGTCGCTTCTTTGTCCGATAGAGTTATTTCCATAAATGACACAATTGGTTTGCCATGGTCGGTTAGCGTCTTCTGATGATTTTCCTTAACTCTTCAGTTAAACTCAAACAAAACGATAAACCATTATCCGAAATGTTTCAAATTATTTATTAAACTAAAAACCAAATGAAAATAACCACAGAAAGCAAAATTTTGAAGGTTTTTACGTAACTCGTAATTTTATCAAGAAATAAAAATATAGAGCATAGAACACTGCTGTAACCTGAAGATTGTCAAAGCACTGTCTTTGTGATTTCATATATGTAGGTAGGGGGACTAGGTGTGGGTGATTCATAACAGGAATACTCTGTCACTTTTGATATGAACAAAGCCATCCTAAAAACTGCCATTTTTTATATGAACAAAGCCACCCTATAGCGTTATTTCCGTAAAATAGCGATCGCGTAAATCGAAAAATGTTGACTTTTGTCTCTAATTGGAATCGGGCTGAAAAAAGGTGTCGTGTATAACGGCCATAAGAGGGGAATCTAGTCCAGCCGATCCAAAAAACCGATTTTTTGTTACCTAAAAATCTTCCTATGCATCTATAGAATACATTCCCAAAGTTATAGCATCAAATTCAACCTTTAAATATAGTTAGGAACGGTGCGCGCCAAACAGGTAGACCGGAAATCGGAGCGGCCCGGTTGCAAGAGAAAACTTTAAACGCGTTTTTCTTTAAACCACGTTTTTCAAGTTGGCTGGAATCGTAGCTCACCAAATTTTCATCTGATTCACTTCATTCAAAGTTTAAATTAAATGTTTACGCGGATGTACCTAGATTTATGAAAAATTATTATTATTATTTTACTACCAAGTTATTGCAAAATTAAGACCGATTGTTTTTCGTCAATTTTCATATTATTTCCGCCATTTTTGCAATCAACAACTTTTTTGGCAAAATGCGATTCACATGCATTCTACAATCAAAGTAAAAATTTCTTTAGCACCGTGGTGATTTTAAAACTCGATGAAACGTCTATAGGATTTGGCCTGCGAGAATGAGATAGAATAATCGGTCTCCTCTTTGTGCGGTGCTTTGTAGCCTTCCCACTCCTGTCTACTTTAGTTTTCTGAAGGTTTCACTTCTACCGCCGCACAAAGAGGAGACCGATTATTCTTTCTCATTATCTCGCAGGCTAAATCCTATAGATATATGTGTTTGTCTCCTTTTAGTGTCACTTTTTCGTTTCAACGAGTTTCGGATCACAACGGTGCTAAAGAATTTTTCACTTAAAAAACTCGGCTGGACCCAAAGATATTGAAATCTAAGAGATGTGCTATCGGCAGTTTTTACTGGGTGGGACTGTGTTTCCCGCGATATTGTTAACCAATACTACTACAAATTTTTAAAAAATCTACTTAATGAACGAATTCTTTCCGTATTCAAACTATATTTTTAACCAATACTACTACACACCTTAAAAAAATCAACTAAATGAACGAATTCTTTCCGTATTCAAACTATATTTTTAACCAATACTACTACACACCTTAAAAAAATCAACTAAATGAACGAATTCTTTCCGTATTCAAACTATATTGTTAACCAATATACTACTGAACATTTTTAAAAAATCAACTAAATTAACGAATTCTTTCCGTATTCAAACTATTCGCATTAGGTAGTACCTAGTCCGCCGACGGTCGGACGGCCATCACAGCATATCTCTTGTATTTCAATATCTTTGGCTGAACCAGAATTCCCCCTTAATAAATTGACCACGGTTGCATGTTGCGGTTTCCAAAATCGAACTCTGGACCCGATGTTTCTAGGTAAATCTACTTATTCTGTACATAGTATCTCTTCTCACTTATTCAAACAGTCTCTTGCTTTCCAAACGCGAGTTGATGACACACATTTGCGGACATTTATGCTGATGAGATAAACATCGGACTTTCAAGGAAGTCTTGACCTAAACAGTTAGAAAGTTATTTGACCGCGGAAAGTAACCGTTTAAGTTTAAACGCTTATTATCAGAACCGCTGATAGTGTCACAAAAAGCGAAGAAATCACCAGATAAGAAGTTAGAGATTATGAGATGATTCGACGTGGATTGAGTGATTTCAGAGAGGTTGTGAAAGCTACGGAAATGATTTTGATTGATTGGTTTGTCGTAGATATTATCTTATGATTAAGTGTGATTCGTTGTATTAAGTACCTAGATGTTATAGTCCCCCGGCGGGGAATTATAAATTACATTTAAAAGAATAACTTGTAGGTAAAAGATTAAATGTCTGGGAATGCGATTGTGTTTATCCAGTTCGGTTAGCTTTTTTTAAGGGCGCCACTGGCCGTTAGACCAGGCTAGCAGACTGTAGAGCAAAATCCTCTTTCGGGGCCTTGGGAATTATACACTTTATAGTCAATTCCAGGATAGAAATGATAAACAGCATTCAATGAGAAATCAATATACATTTATAAATTAAACTTTTGAACAGTGTTTAACATGAAAACAAAATAACAATAAATGGTAGCTTACCTCCCCTGGATCGACCAAAATCATTAACTAGCTATCTAAATTAAACTTCACCGACAGCAACGAAGAATTGATCAAAAAATGTGTGGCCATCCGCTCCAGTAAAATGCAAGTACTCCGCCCAGGGAGTTTGTTTTTCTATCATCCGTGATCCAGCGTTGAGCCAGGTGCAACAGTTGTCAGAACAAATCCTTTTCCATAGACATTGTAATAATCAATCCGACAGACAATAGATTGTTGGAATCTCCAATGACTTACAATTAAAATCTTATTAAAATTTTATATTATTCTCCTAGGTACATGCGTTTGACATTTCAAAAAAATGATTCATTTTGATTTAAAAAAGAAATACACAACAACGACTCTCATGTAAACTCCGAATATCATTAAGGTGAAACAGAAGCGACAATTCTCATACAATCTGGTTTTCAGCCGCATTCGAAAACTGCAGAAAATATTTTATTTATTTTAGTACAGAAAAATAATACTAATAATGTAATTAGCGCGAACGAAAATTTCACTGTCATATGATTTATAATAACCAAGTTATTACATTAACAAAAGTAATTATTTTTCATCAGATTTAGCCTACACAGGTAGCTAAAATCCGCTACATCGGCTGCAGGACGCGGGGCGCGAGCGCGGGGCGCGGAAATACCTATCAGTATGTTAGAAGGCGACAAAATTGTGCGAGCGGTCCCGATATGCCCGTCTCGTGCACGCTTTCAGCACATTCCTATGGTGCAGTAGTTGGATATTTGTCGAAAAAAAGTTGCTATTCTAATTTTCTATGAGCGTTTCTGGGCGCAAGGAATATTTGCGGTAGAGGCACGAAGTAAAAGAGGCAAAATTAACTACATTATGATAATAAGGGCCTCTGTAATAATTTATAACTTTCGTAAAACTGGAACTATCACTAGAGACTTGCCTAGTTATTTTGTTGTTGCGACTTACTAAACAATAAAATGAATAGATCGAGCTGCGTGAGTTTATACATTCGGTCACAGAACATGATCAGATGATCTGTCGGTCTTCATATCATCATATATCTCTTCTGTTATTCCGACTCACCGTTCTCAAATAATTTATCCACTTGGTTGCGCCGTTTTTTCGAAAAATTACCTCAAGACATAGAGATATAGTTAGAGGTGCTGAGCTTTTCATAAATCCGATCGCGAGCAACTTGTTCAGGGGGACCATTTGAGCCTTCCTGCACTCTTCTCTTGATCCATCGCCTTGCTTCGCAGTGGGAGGGATGGATTCATACGTCCGTCACTCCTGGACCCACTGAACCCAGATTCCTAGCCACGCCTCATGCCTTTTTCCTTCCCAAAACATCATCTCCTTCCTTTCCTTTAAAATACAATCCACACATCATCCCTAAAGATGACATAGGCCCTGGAGGAAATTATTTTCCTATTGTAGCCATAGCTGAGAAAATAATGTTTTTTATTTATTTTTACAATAGTAAAAATAAATACCTAAATAACATTGTTTTATCATAACACAGTTTAGCGTTATTCTAAAACATTAGGCATGCCTTTTATAAACAAATATTCTGGGAAGAAACGAATCCCAGAACGGGTGAAATACTTACATATTCTTTTTACAAACATTTGGTAGGTAGGTACTGTAATTATCATCTAATTTATTTATTTACTGTGTATCCATCACGCGGGAACCCCTGCTAAGTCATCAAACACAATCAAAATCAACCACTTGGGGTGACGTATGTTGGTTTTACAATAAATGGTTCCCGGGGCGGCGCGCAGCGGTACCATAACCTGCCACTCAAATTGAAATGCCTTTATCGGGCGTCTCCGACTTCTTTTACCCTTTACTATCAAGTCATATTCCAACATCATCTCACAATAATATTATTACCTATTAGCAAACTCATAATAGGTACAAACTTATTTTTTATTACGTAGGTATGATGAAGTTGTGAATGTGCCCTGGATTGAGCACACGAGAAACCATTTCTCAGATATAGCAATACTCACCAATTTGTTTGTTTGATAAATGCGCCGCATACAAATATAGGAATAGATCCTAACCTTTTGACAAATATCACTCATTTATTGCTTTTGAAAAAAGCAAGCACGTGCGGGTGAGAGGGTACCTACATAGAGCCTTGCGTCCTTAGTGAAAGAGCCCGTTAAACACGATAAAGCATTTAGTTTTTTTATTTAAAAACTGAAAACTTGTCAGAAAAATGATGCCTGGTATTAGAAAAAAAACCAGCGTTTGCAATCATGTTTGAGCTTAGATGCAAGTGACTAGTTATTCTTATAAATCTTAGTTGTAAGCCAGTAACAATAATTCAATTTCAAGAGGGTGAAACTTCCAGCCCTTATATCTTTAAAAGCACGCCCTTTAGGTAAAAACAGAAACCGTCACCCTGGAGGGGGATAGAGATCTACCACACCATATAACTCACTTGATCGTACCGGGACTCGTTTCTAAGTTTTTACGAGTCGCACGTTTTTTGGAATTTCTTTTATAATATATACATATATTATATTATCAATATTGATTATACATACTGACTCTTCGCGATCTCATTGAACACTATTATAGTAAATAAAATATTTAAAACTGATTAAAATTACTCCACTTATTTGGAGGCCCTTACGTGGGCAAGCACTTTAAATTATTAAATAAATATAATTTGTACTACAACGTTCTTCATTGAGCAAGTGATGCTACTGTTACATCTCGAAGAATTTACGTGAAGGTTGGTGCATTATTTTGAAGGATAAACAACTTCCACACAAGAAAAAAATACTGTTGACGATTTTTCTATTGAAGCGATAGGTATCTACATCGAAATTAATTAATTTTACACGCTGAAGAGGGTTATTAAAACTACAGGTGGCGTTGAAGGAGTGCGAAATAAAGTTTCCGTAATAAATTTTAGCAGCACATAATATTTACGGAAACCTCCATAAAACTGGGAACTTTTCGTTGGAAAAAATATAAATCACTAGTAAAAAATACAATACAGTTTTCTGGAACCATGTAATACGGACTTCTCTGTTGCCCGAACATCGTACACAGCGAATTAAATCTTGCAAGCGGTCTTTAAAAAAAAGGTCCAGTTCACGCCAGCAACCGCAAGATACGCTCTTGAAACCAAGCCGGCCCTTTTTATAAATTATTCTATCTACCCGGCTGTTGATTTAATTTACTGGATCCATTAAACCTCTAGTCTTCCGTCTCTTTTGAACGCGTTTGTTCTACCGTTAAATTTATGAAATGCACCCTTTTTGCAAATATGCTTCGGTTGGGTATTTCTGTATGAACTCGCGCGGGATTGTAGGAAATGTATTTTTACGTGTTAATTTTATAATAAAATTGTGCTTTTTTCAGCCGCATTCTAATATTATAAAATTAAAGGTATAAAAAACTACTTAAGCAGATAACTATATCTTATGTGCGTTCGCGAACCAATAATTAATCCCAATATTAAAAAGCATAACGTGTTAAAAGCGTTTTATTGGACAATATTGAAAATAACGCCATCTATCGGTGTGAAGTTTCTAAATATATTTTGAGAATACCCTTAAGACATTTTACTTATGGCATTATGCCATTTAAAATACGAAACAAGCGGTACACGCGAGATATCACTTTAAGTAAACCAAGTACATCTAAGGCAGTTTCCCAACAAGTGAACATTTGCTCTATTCAAAACCCTATATGTATTCTTTCGAAAATAAATAAATGAGTAGTTAAAATTCGACTTTTAAAATAAAGTAAATGTGATATTTTTTTTTTTAAATGAGGGTACGTGATTTGACTCGTTGAAAAGAAATAACGACAAGATTAATTATTTCATAACATTGTGACAATTTCAATTCAACTAGTTTGATCCATACCCATAATTGGCGTTGCTCTACGGCACTGATTTAATCACGTGATACTTCAAAATTCATCGCACAAAGCCCTGCACCAGCAGTAACAACGAGTATCAACAACAATCGCCACCATTTGCAAACTGTCGTTGCTCGATGGACTGATTTAATCACGCGATACTTCGAAATTCATCGCCCAAAGCCCTGCACCAGCAGTAACAACGAGTATCAATAACAATCATCACCATTTGCAAAGGGCGTTGCTCGATGGCATTGACTTATTCACGTGACACTTCAAAATCCATCATGAGCCCTGCACCAGCAGTAACAACGAGTATCAACAATAATCATCACTATTTGCAAACTGTTGTCGCTCGGTGGCACCAACTTGATCACGTGACACTTGATCAAAATCCGTAAAGACCTATACCCCAATAACAACGAGTATTAACAACAATCGTCACTAATTGCAAAGGGCGTTGCTCGATGGCACTGACCTGATCACGTGATACTTCCAAGTCCATCGTGAAATTCCCTGTACCAGCAGTAACAACGAGTATCAACAATAATCATCACCATTTGCAAACTGTTGTTGCTCGGTGGCACCAACTTAATCACGTGATACTTGATCAAAATCCGTAAAGGCCTATACCCCAGTAACAACGAGTATCAACAACAATCGTCACCATTTGCTTACTTAAACACGTGACTGTAGTCCGCCTAGTAGTTTATTTGACTTACCCACAAGTGAGTAGTTTCATTTGACAAGTATTCTTGTATACGTTCCCGTCACTGCCGCAGATAGGTCCGTCCAGTGGAGCCTGACCGCAGTCTACGGGACAGTTCTCTCTATGTGCTGAGATGTTGTTGCAGGCGCCAACGTGTGATAGTCCAATGCCAACTCTGCAGAAATACAAAAAAAAATCGGTTAATTAAGTCAACACATTATGGTCCTTCGAGCCGGATTGAGAATACAAGCATTTTTGAAGCAAGACGGCGATCAAAGACAACTTCCATCCTGCGGTTTTCTCGTACCACGATAGTACTCGTAAAAAGAATGAAAAAAAACGGAATGTAAAGACCTTGGTGTTTACCTTGATAGCAAACTTATTTTTAATAATCACATCGACTCAATCGTTCACAGGTCATATAAAATGCTTGGTTTTGTTCTTCGTATAAGTAAAGTGTTCAGTAACCCGCGCACAGTAGTTATGTTATATTTTGCATTAGTCAGAAGTATACTGGAATATGCCTCGCCAATTTGGAACCCGCAGTACAAATTATACATTGATAGCATAGAACTTATTCAAAACAAATTTATAAAATATCTTAAATTCAAATTCAACAATAATTATGAATGCATATTTCAAACTTTGCAACAAAGACGAGTAATTGCTGATTTGACATTTATACACAAAATTTTAAATAATAACATCGATTGTACCGAACTACTTTCCCTAATTAATTTTAACATACCGTTAAGACGTACACGCCATACAGAACTATTCCACACGCTTAATTACAAGACAAATGCAGCAACTAATTCGCCAATCAATCGTGCTCTTCATGTATTCAATAATATTAATCTAAATTATAACATCGACATTTTCTCCGATTCACTGCCCAAATTTAAAAAGAGCATCATGTCAATCATATAAATTGTTTAATGCGCATACTTACATACATTACATACTTACATACATACACACATATTCACACACACACACACACACACACACACCTCTCCCTCAATAATTTGCTAATTTAATATAGGTAAAATTTATAATTTGTCACGTAAAAACATATATTATATAACAGCGACATGTCATTGGTACCAATTATTGTATTAATTCTACAACTTGTAACTACTTTCTAACATGTAATTATGTACTGTTTGTTTCTGAAAAATAAAAATAAAATCAATAATAAGTCTTTCAGGGGGTCTAACATTACTACCTTCACCCTAGAATTCAACCTTCGTCAAATCGACTACCTATCTATGCCGAAATACAATCTCATTCGGCAATTTGGGAGGCGTATGTGGGTACTGTCTCCCCGGGAACCATTTATTGGATGATCAACACCTTTGCTATAGATCAACTCGAGTGGTTTGTTTGATGACTAAGCAGGGTGCCCGCGGGTACATTCAGGTTTGTCTAGGTATTGGCGGCTTTTGCTTTTGCCCACCTACTGCATTGCAGGCCGAATAGATAGAGACTGGTTAAGGCGATCCACTAGTACAGGAAAATTATTGAAATCGGAATTCACGCCTTTTTATGGGAGGAGTTTAAAAATACTTGAGAAAAAGCTTTTGGAAAGGTTGGAAAAGATATTTGAGAATTTTTTTTACATGTTGATTTCGTAAAGGCCTGTAAAAAACATTAATTCCTTTTTTATGCATTGTTTATTGTTATAAAACGGAATTTTTAAATTGATTTCACGAAAACAAGCAGCGCGGACGCTAACACGTTGTTTCTCCGCTCCGGCCGGAGGAGTAACGACAGAAGAATGGGGCGGCAGCCAGTCGTTCTTCGGTGGATGGGTATAAATTTCACTTTGATATAACAAATTCGCCGACTGCCGTATTGTCACCGTGATGTCAAAAATACCAACGCGAAAATGCATATTATATTTTATTTTGTGAGGTTCGGGCGTAAATATCATTTTTTTCGCGATAATTATATAAGAAACTGAATTTGCCACATTATGCAATAAAATCATATCCGAAAAAGTGTTTATAAGTAGGAGAGTTTTCAGTTGAAAATATTTTTTATAGACCTAATACTTTATTTTTTTCTAAGCTTATTAAAAGACTTATTAAAAAAAATGACCGATATTTTTAAGGGCCAAGGTATGTTGTACACGCAGTATTTAATTGAAGCATCTATAATACTTCTAAGCGGTCAAATTTTCAAAACAAAACATACGATTTTGTATGATTTTGCATTATTTAGTATGGCTTCTTCTTAAGGGAAACCTCTCCAGCTGGACTCTCTCGATCCATCGCCGTGCACTGCTCTAGAACGAATGGATTCATAAGTCCGTCACGTCTGGACACATTGACACGCAAATTCCCAGCCCTGATACTTTTTCCTCCCCATAACTGCCCTTCCTTTCTTTCCCTAAAAAGCCCCTCTACACAGCATCCCCAAAGATGACATACGTCCGGAGGGATTTTTTTCTCGGGGCTACTGTGTGGAGCTATTGTAAACAAACAAAAATCTTTGAAAATGTCGTGGCGTTCGATGCGTAGGACCGTGGCGAAAAGTAAAAACCGTTAAAAAAAATCTATTATGATAAAAAAACGTTGTTTTTACGGGTTGATTTTTTTTTATATGGTGTCAGTAATAACTATTTTCACACAACGGGTAGGTACTGTTCGTTTCTGATAAATTCTTTTGTCTCAAGCACCCTTTTTAATTGTTTTTTAAATATTTTATTTAGGTACCTTAATTAAATACTAAGTCAGTGTAAAAACAAGCTGACGGCCGGCGTAGTGCAGCGGTAAAGGCACTTGACTCGCACACCGAAGGTCGCGGGATTGAACCCTGGCGTGGCAAATAAATTTTATTTCATTAATTTGTGTTATTTCACAATTTATTCATTTAAAACAATATGTAGTATATTTGCGGCACGTTCCAGAGTGGAAGATACTCTCAGTATCGCCCTGGTGTAAGACCACCATTCAGAATTGAAAAGTTGCTGGAAATGGCAATAGCCGTGTTTGGTGACCAGATCTGAATAGCCAGGTACTTCTCCACCTTCCTCTTCCCTATCTCCTTCCCCTCTCCACTACCCTCAGCCTCACAACATACCCCAATTGGGGATGCCATAGTCTCACTGGATTCAGACGGGAGCAGTTGGGACTCTTACGCGGTATTCATATAAAAAAAAGCTTTTTTGAAATTCCCAACTAATCCGCTGTAGGTAGGTAGGTATTTATCATTATTTTTTTAACGCTTAGTCGAATTGACTAAGGTTTGACATGTTAAGCTCATAAAAACATAAGGTTAATTATGAGAAATATGGCGTATTGCATCACACGTTATCTACGTAAAGCTATAGGTACAGTAAAAATAGCGTTTGTAGTGTACTCTCGTATATAATTAAATCGTAGATATTCTGGAATGAATAATTTCCGTTGTTTGTGATATGTCATAATTCATATTAATCTGTGATTCATCGTAATCGACTCACTTATCGAATGAATGAATAATAATTTCTCATTCTCTGTAGAAACAATAAACGGTCTGTCTTTTAACAGAACCCTTCCACTGAGAGAACAATCGCCTGGGAATCAATCATGGCATCCGAGAAGTGTGAAGGGTGAGAAGGTTAAATAGCTCGTCAGATTCTCCGTTATGAGAGATAATTAGGGGGAATTATAAACACTTCTTCTTGGTACAAGTTATTAAATGCAATTACTGCTTATTGTAAGGAGAAGATACAGGCTCTTTTATCAAGGTCTTGTAGTATTATATGACTCTAAGTTTATGTGATCGGAATTTTAGACAGTGCTGTAATAAATTAAGTATTTGAGGTGTTGCATTCAAAACTGCTTATGAATTACAGCTTCAGATGCATTTGTAATGGACTGTTAATATTAAAAACGAAAGGAGACATAATGGTGTTTGGTGGAATTGGGTGATAATGTGTGTAGGAAAACCAAGGTATGAAAGGAAAATGGATAACTAATCATTTACCACTTTGCACAGGACACAACCACTATATAGTTGTATAGTTCCACCGCGAAACCTTAAGGTAATTATCGCCACAACAAAATAATGAGTACAAAATTATATTACGATGATCAAATTCATTATCTGAGACGATGTATACAAAAAACACCAACAACTCGCTTCCAAGGTAGTTCCAAATCTTCTTCTGTTTTAAAAACATATGCAGTTGAATTTTAACTATTTTTCTTGCCATTGTTACAAATTTCAAATGCTTTTCTAGCAAGGTGATGGTAAGGAAGAGGTAGAAATTGGTTAAATGACATCCCGGTAGAAAGTAAGCACATCAAAACCAAACAAGAAGTATTCTAGAATCTCTAATTCATAATTTATAAGATATTGGAAACCAGTTGAGGAATGTAAACCCGTGTAAAAGATTTATACTAAAGTTTTAAATTTAGTGAAGTTCTGGGGGTTTTCGATAAAAATGTTTGGTAGCTGTCCACTGCAGTTCATGTTATTACAGTTTTATAAAATACGGTAAATATAAAACAAACAGGTAAGTTACCTTTCGATTGGGTGTGAAAAGTTACAGCAAGTAACTAAGTAATAAGAACACACAGATAACATTATGAACGCTTTGTGTATCTGTTTAGGATATATGTATTTCGTTTGTGAAACGAGGTCTGAATAATCATACAAACATTGTGAAATGGTGGGACGAAAGTATGCAAGTATAAGCAGTTGTTTACTTCAAAACCTGCAACTGTTGAGAATGATCCACTTTTCTTTTGAGAATTCCTTACTTCTAGCGCAAGTTAGTTACCTTTGAAGAAGAAGATAACAATAATAATCTAAATGAAAATATGAAAGAGAAAAAGACACGGAAAAAGATAATGATCGCAACTGGGACTCGAACCCAGAACCTCTTGTCTAACCGGCGCATTTACAAATTCCAGTTGCTACCATTATGTTTTTCTGTTTTTCTGGGACGAGGCAGTTTATGGATAAGTTTTCATGTGAGGGATTTTGATGTGTTTTTGAAGTAAAACTTCTTTACGCACGCTTGACTTGGGGAGTAAGCTGGTGAATGCGTGACGAGAGCGTTACGAAAAGTATGATCGGGCTAGGCGAAAGGAAGTTGAGAGGGAGATATAAGTTAGTGATGATAGAATGAGAGAGAGTTACGTTTATTACTGTATGGGCAAGAGTATATTACTGTATGGGCAAGAGAGAGAGGTGCGAGCACACATTTTCTTTCTCTCTTTCTCTCATAGCCAGTTACGTTTCGTATATCTAAGACACAGTGCAGGCCTATTGTCTGTATCATACTGTAGGAACAAGAGAGATCAGTGCGCGCGCACATTTTATTTCTCTCTTCTTTTATAAGTTAGTGAAGTTTTACTTCAGTCGTGTGGTCTAAAGCACACTCGTTTTTTTTTTAAAGAGATTTTAAGGGGATTTCTAAATCTTTGTGGAGTTGGGATACCCTTATTCATTTGGGGGTACATAGAGTTATGCGTATGGCTTTATTCTGGAATGTTTGAAGTTTTTTCAAATGAGTCTATGAAGCGTTGGAAGGATCGTGTCTTCTAAGGAAGAGAGAACCCTTTCAGTTTAATACTTGGCTCCACTATGTGCTTGTTTTAGATTAATTGCTGATGGTATTTATGTTTGTTTACCTGCATATCTCCACCTGAAGCATGCACCTGTTGAGGTAAGTCCTGCCCTCCGTCCCGCAGACAGGATCCCTCTCAGAAGAACAGCGATGCTCGCACTTGGAGCCGTGAGCGCGCACGCACGTGTTAGGGTCCGTGGTCAGCTTGATGCCTGCAAAAATACGATTTTTTTTACCATTATAGTCTATATATTTATTCTAATTTACTCACATGCCATCCTCAAACTCTCTCAGTTGTGAGTGGTTATTGTGATAAGCAACGTTAAATACATTATTATTGGATTAAATATGATTTTTTAATGATATGACAACATATTTATGCTAATTTGAAAATGAACAGATCAATAAGTATCTTATTAAATCCAGATGGCGCAATTTTGAGGGGATGTTTTCAAAGTCATACACGGAGAAAAGAAGGGAGTCCTCCGTAGATTTCTCCGTAATAACTGAAAAGAATTTCTTCTTCGCAGTTTTTGAGATCCTCATATCACTAACATCATGGAAGAACATTCATAATTTTGATATAAACATGTTTTTTTTTTCATCTAACTTCCGTATGGGTTGTCTTTTCGTATGAATACGGAATGAAAAAGTGACGCTTGTTTTGGTGCCTCTTTTCGTACAGCTTAAGATGGATGACATGATTTGACATCGGTCGTCCGTCTTTGTGATGCGTCTATACATTATGTGGAAAAGTTGCATAATTCTACATAAGTTTATAAATCGTCATTTAAAACTGAATAAATCACAATCACACTAAAACGCACCTCTTTGTTGGTACGATTGAATCTGTTGATTCTGACGGGTTTCGGAACCAGCCTACCTGAATGGTATATCTATGCAGTCTACAATGCCCTTATTTAAACCGATGAGGCACAGGTTTCTATTGTATTAAAAATATTGATAAACATTTAAATACTATAGATTTGTTCAATATGTTAGATATGATTTAAGATTTTTACACCCAAGAGTATTATCGTAATTTTTTTGGATGTTATACTGTGTTACGCTTCCTCTTTTTTTAGCCAATGTTTCAGATAGAGTTACAGTGTCCATCACTAGGGCAGATAAGATGAAGACAGATCGCTGTGACGCTGTCCGAATCGATAACTAAAGACAGAAGAAACTCAACACGATATAATACATCAAAAATAAATCATGACACTACTATAATATGCGTTTATTGCTGTTTGTGAAAGTATTTTTGATATTTTTTTTTACTGCAACGGCAAGAACAAATGACAGAAGCATGCATGTGATATATGGTTACGTTAAAAGTTTTTCAATCTTTCGATAATTTAGTACCGTCCCAAAACAATACTTCTTCTATAATTGCTATATGAAATCGAAAGAATGAAAATAATGATTTTGTAAAGCAAAAATATTTCATATGGTTCCAACACATTTTGCATTTGGGGATTGATGGGGATTATCAAAAATCTAGTTGAATTGAACTCATACTCCATTGGTGTTGCATGTGCTTGGGTTGAATGGTTGAGTGTGTTACTTTACCTTTGCCGCAAGTTTTCTTCCTCATGTCACACAGTGAAGGGTAGATGATGCCGTCGGACCCACATACTGGGTCTCCCTGAAGAGCTGCGGGACATATCCTCGGGCAGTTGGCGTCTCGGGCTGATAGGGCTCCTGGAAACATAAAGAATAATGTGGTCAAGGCAACGAAAAGAAGACAAAAACATTGGACAATATGGAAGACAATATTCAATGCCTTAAGTTGCCAAATACTAGTAATATTTAATCTAATGTACCTGCGCGCTCCACACGCTCTTCTATCCTCTTCAAATTGAATCAATGCAAAAGAACTGTACACAATTATTGTAAGTAATAATTATTAGCCTGAAACACTCATCTACATTGAAAAAATCTCCCGAGAAAAGATACATGCCGCCGACGGGACTCGATTTCCGGTCAAATGCTCTCTCCACTGAGCTACGTCGGCTTATCTCCTGTCCGCCAAATAACTCAATATATATACTAGTGTTTCATTCAACAATTACTGCTTATTACATTTTTTCCACGTGCAAACAATCAACTTTATTTTTATATGAGAAAGGCATTGTAAGTGTTAAATCTCTCACTAGGTGGCGTCGAGACAAATTATGTCTAATTCTTGCTTGAACAGACAATATTGTAATTACAATAGCATGAAATCAAGGGTTGACATTTTAAATTGCGAACTGAAAAAATATTTTTAAAAGATCAAAAAACAAGATTTTCGTGACTAATTTTTCTTCATTGTGTTCATTTTCTTCATTTTTATTCATGGTGCTAAGGGACTTTAATGTGTCTTTCTCTGTATATCCTTTGCAGAGATATTTATCTTTATTATTAGCACTGGACCTTATCTCAGTACTATGTTATTTGATTAAAAGATTTTGGTTCTTTAAAATCACAGTGACTGTTTGTTGTTATTACCTATAATACAATTATGGTTTAAGAGGACACACTTCCTTATAAATCGCCAGCTAGGTTTTGTCTGGCGAGCTCTCCCAAAATGGAATAACTTGCCCTTCTCTGATCGGCTATGTTCGGCACACGTCGTAACCGACACCATTGTGCCTGAACCTAGCATAAATAACGGAACGATGATAGACCTGATCATAAATAATATCCTGATATATTGCAGGGACGAATTGGACTTACTTTAACCGGTAATTCCTGAAATTATTTGGAGTGAAAAATGTAAATGAAATTTTCGTCTCCGGTGACTTTTTTGGGTAAATATCGGTTGGGACTGGACACGCTTATTACGAATAATTTTTTAGAAAAAAACTTTAGATTCGCCTTAATTACTATAAAAGAAAACTTTTTGGCTTGGGGGCGGCGGAAAATAATGCATTTTAATTTTCAATTGCGTAAATTAAAATTCACTTCGCGAATCTACACGATGTCAAATCGCGGCTATCAGGTACATCACTGTTATGTTGGTATCCCTGATACATTGCAAATAACTAAATACTACTGTAGCCAACTTCGTGGGATACATAAAAACACAGTTAAACTACGAAAGCTGCATGTCATCAAACTTTTAAAAAACATCCCAGGTTTTGAATGGTTTGTTTGGCAAAGCTGGGTTTGTCTAGCGGGTTTGTGTAATTATGATTGATTGTCTGTGAAATAAAAACAAATGTTAGTTCTTTGCGATGTATCAGTGATACCAACATAACAGCGACGTGCCTAATGGCCGCTGACAGTCACCGATCGGTTCGCGAAGTGAGTTTTAATTTTACGCAATTGAAAATTAAAATGCATTATTTTCCGCCGCCCCCAAGCCATAAAGTTTCCTTTTATAGTAATTAAGGCGAATCTGAAGTTTTTTTCTAAAAATTATTCGTAATAAGCGTGTCCAGTCCGAACCGATAATTACCCTTTTTTGATGTGTTTTTTCTATTTTTTTTACTTCAGAACCAAACAAAAAACAATTCTTCCACATGTTACAACTAGTTACTCAGCCGAGCAACTGCCCAATCACTCACCCGATCCTAACTATCCAATACGCACTGTTTTTTTATGTTCTACGTGAGGAGATCAAAATTTCATTTATGTAGGTACAGTTTTTACTTCAAGTAAAGTCAGGAAACACTGGTTAAAGTAAGTCAAGTACGTCTCTCTATAGTATAGTGTATAACCCTGTGTAATTCGGATATAAATTTAATTTACTATATGTAGGTAAATCCTGTATTTTTATAATCATTATGTTTTTTACATTTTTTTTTAATTGCCAGCAACCCAGGCGTTTATTGAAATAACATTATCATATGCAAACAAGTAAGTAACCCGCCTCACAAGACGATGTCTATTCTGAGACGGGTATTATAAGCTCTACAAAGGGGATACCGAGGAACACAATTCCCCTCAGGGCCCATGCCATCTTTGGGAATGATGTGTGGAGGGTATTTTTAGAAAAGGAATGAGAGAAAGTTCTGGAAAGGAAAAATGTGTGAAGGGTGGATAAGAATCTGGGTCAGTGTATCCAGGAGTAACAGACGTATGAAACCAACCCTCCCACTGAAGTGCAAGGCTATAAGTTCCGAGAGAGTCCTGCTGGAGATATCAAAAGGTCTCCCTCATCCAGTCTCTCCCATAAATCACCAAACGTAGTGATCCACTTGGGGCGATCTGTTGCATAGATGTTGGTTATCCAATGAATGGTTTTCGGGGTGGCGATTCTGAATTATGGAATTTTAGACTGGGAAGATTTCTATTCCGACTGTCTGGTGGTCGCGCATAAGTAGTTAGAATGTTAAATGATAATAAAATTATTACCACGAATCAGCTAAGCATTTGCATTAAATAATAGATAATGTTTCATAATAAGTTCTTACTTGAAAGACTTACTTGGTATCAATACCATATTGTAAATCACAGATCACCAGCAAAAAACGGGAAAAGCAAAAAGACAGCTCTTTTAGTAAAGACTATCTACTATGCCACACCAAGCCCGTAAGTCGTACCAAATATAGAGAAAACCACACAGTTACTTTGCTGTATTCACAAGACAAAACATTCATTATTTTCCAGGCTAGAACGGAGTGTGTGATGCCCATATTTGTAACAGAGACCCAACACAAAAGGGTGTTAAAAAGCCATTAGGCTGACTAAGATATCAGTTCTGAGGAAGTTTGTGATGTAAAAAGTGGCACGCTTCTTCCAGAGCTGTCCGAGCAGTGAATGGAGATAGGTTTCCGAATTTGGAGGCACTAATCTATGGGCGCATTACCGTGAGTTCATCAATCATTGGCTTCCACTAGATTGGGAGCGGTCACGACACGACTCGGTCTAATCAACAAAGTGCTACCGTCAAGATGGTCGTACTACATATTCACTGTACACAGTATGTCCCGAAGCTTTTGTAATGGCTCTTACAAAATTATGGTAATAATAATATCTAATTTTATATTTTTGAGAGCGCTAATTGGAAATGGACTTGCACGGCTGATGTTTAACTGGGCATAGTTGGGGTACGCTGTGAGGCTGAAGAAGGACTGAGGAGAAGGAGACGAGATGTGGAAGAGGATGATTGGGATGTAGTTTCTGGCCATGGCTATACAAATATAGATAGGTAACACGGCTTATTGCCATTTTAAGCAACGTTTCGATTCAGGGCGGTACTTAAGACGGGTTTTCAAAAAAAAATTTAACAATTCATCAATTTTTTTCTATTGGTTTTTGAGGTGTTACGCCGTGTTGCGCTATCTGCTTCTTTGGGCAACGTTTCGGACCGCGTTATAGTATCCATATGAAGACTGTAACGCGGTCCAAAACATTGGCTAAAGAAGCAGGTATCGCAACACGGCATAACACTATAAAAACAAATAAAGAAAAATACTTTTGGTCGTAAAAATCTCAAATCATATCGAATTCATCAAATATTTGAAGTTAATTTTCGCGTTCCGTGTAAGTTCTATTCAAGTTCGGTTATTATATTATTGTATGACAGTTGATTTATAAAACTGAAATAATCACAGAAATTTAATAGAACTGTCACAGAACATGACATATTTGATGAATTGTTCAAACTTTTTGAAACGACCCATTCTTGACGACCCATTAATCAAATTAACTTATGTTTTTTTTTATATAGAGGAGGCGGTTTACATTCTTCCCGTGAGCACTCAGGATATGGGCTCATTCATTTTACCTCATTCCTTTGACAGTAATTCGGTCCGTTTGATAAAGTTCGTCTGGGTTACCATTGGATATTCGGCTGCATCTCCTGGTTCAACAATATGTATTTCCAGGAATCTGAGCCTTGTTTCCATCAGCGAAGAACAATGGTACAACAAATGAATCTTTTCATCCTATTCATATTTCTTGCATGTATTGATGTATTCCACTCCGAACAGCTGCATATGTAAAATTACTAAAAAACACTTTCAAGCTCGTGGGAAAACTTTCAACAATGAAAATAAATAAAGAAAGACGCTAGTCTGCATTCCAAATTGTAAAAATATGTTTCTACGTTTACGGATTAACTCTAAAGTAAGTAATTGAAAAGAAAATACTTGATTTTAAGTCACTTTATTGATATATTTTCACTGTCTATCGGTTTCAGTATCTCCGTACCATCATCAGGACTGTTATAAAAATAATGCTATCAAATACAGAAGTACACATATTGTCAAGAGAGAAAGGGACAGTGTACTAGAGTGAGACAGTACGTCATTTGTGGGGGGGGGGGAGTGTTGATGGGGAATGGGTGGTGGGGGATAAGTGAATTAACTAGGAACATACTTAAAATAGGGCTGAAGGTTAAATTTATTTGGTTATTAATGATTTTAACCTTTGAATTTACAGATTTTTATTTATTTTCAAAGCTTCTAAATTGTTTAGTCTTATATACCTGTTCCATTTTTATGTTCGACTTTAATTCCTGTATCGCGGCTAAAAGTAAGACCTTTATCAATTAAATGATCCGCGAACTCTGAAAAAACCTGAACTGGTTAAATATGTCATGTGTTCTTTTGCTCTAGTTTTTACATAAAGTAATTTAAACTTTTTAAAATTTTATGGTAAGTATTTCAATTCTATGATCAATTTAAGTAAACGATCTTCTGAAGGGATAAGGTTCGAGTTATTTTGTGAATCACTTCATGTGACTCCCTAATCCAAACTTTAGGATTTGATTCTCTAAAAGCCAAATCTCTTACTAATTTAGTATCTGGAAAGCGCTTTGATTCCGCCAACCTTTCGATAGTCAATGACGTTGCTGATCCATGAACTGACTGTCGTGACTTGGTATTTTCAGGAATGCGTAGTTCGGCAAACCAACAACACTGAATAATACACACATAATCAGTGTCAGATACTCAACTTTGTTTTAAAACTATTCAACGGATAATCGGAATTGGAGCGTGAAGAATAGGCGGAACAATAACGATGCGGGAGGAAATAACTGAAGACCCTACTACAGAAAATCTTACCGTTCTTGAACCTTGGGTCTGTATTTGATAGTAGACAATCAGTTAACGGTGTATCGTGTAGATATTGAAGACAGGTGATATAACTTTTTATTGCCAGTAATTTTAGCATTTCTACGAATTATGTATCAGCCAATAATAATATGAAAACATTCAATACTATTCACAACATGACACGGGAAAAAAGTTGTTTTATTTATTTAAAAAAAATTGTACATTTGTTACACTTTTTAGTATTATTTCACCTGTTGTGTTAGGGATGTTCCTGTAATATAGCAAGTGAAGTACACATTGGAATTATAGATAATGTGCTTGATAATAATAATATTCAGGTTATTCAATTCAGATTAAGTTATAAATATTTTACATCATAATTAAATTTGGAAAATTGTATAGAAAACGTGGGAGATTCGGTTATTAGAGCGTAAAATGCATGGGTATTGTGATTGAAATGTATTGCAGATGAGAGGAATCCTAGAGTTATTTGTGTTTTGAAGGTAAGGAGTTGTGGTTCGGTTTTTTAAGTAGTCAGGAGAAGGTTGAAGATTTTTGAAGATAGGCAAATGAATTGTCTTTGTGCTGAGTAGCATGCAGTTTAAGTTCATTGTAGTGTCAGCTGGTTAATTTCTATTGGTGTGATTGCGTTATAATGGTGTTTTTTGTTGTGTTTGCACAAGAAATTTGTTAGCATAAATATTAGATAAGGTGATGTATATTTGAGATATATTACTCGATGAATAGACAAATGAAGGAGTATCTTTTCGGTCGCTGGTTGATTGATATTTTTGAGCTTTTTGTAGAGGATCAATCATAGTTTGAGCACAACCACCCCAATGATGATGCCGTAAGCTTATAGGGATTGGTACTGTTTGAAAATATAACTAGCCGTTGGAAACAATAGTTAAATTGTTTCATCGTCCAACGCTGTTGATAATAATTAGTGCCAACAGTTGAAATATAATACCCACATGCGAATATTTTTCAACGCATTTAACGATACAACTGCCTAATAAATAAAAAGGGTTAAGAGTTTGCACTTCGTGAACAACATTACTCGATATAACCTATTGATAATTAATATCGGACGTAGGTTATTTTGTCGTTGATAAATTTTATTGTCCCCTGGCGCTGCGTATCGGCCGTATTGGATGGGAAAATAAAAAAAACGTGCAGTAGGTACGTACTTTACCAAAAGACCATTTAAAATATCGAGTAATGTTGTTCACGAAGTGCAAACTCTTAACCTTTTTTTATTTATTAGGCAGTTAAATCGATAAATGCGTTGATTTCAACAGGGGGCCTAGTCTCTATCTTTTATTAACCTCAGTTAGCGCGTTAATTACGTCACAAACACGTATTTTGACAGCTACGCTAATTAGCGTAACTGTCAAAATACGTGTTTGTGACGTAATTAACTCGCTAACTGAGGTTAATAAAAGATAGAGACTAGGCCCCCAGGGTAATGTTTTCAACACCGAAACCAACGTCTTCCAACAGTTTCAACTTTCAACGATATTATATTTTACGGTGCTCCAGATTTTATGTCCGGGTTGAATCTTTCCCAAATGAAAGACTAAAGCCTTCCACACACTTTTCCACAAATTAATATCTAGTAAATGAAAGCAATGTAAGTGCACTATATAAGAATAAAACAATACAAGAACAATACGTCAATCCACCAGAAACATAATGGGAAAATATTTCACCGACTCCAGATATTTTCATATCAGAGGGTTCGGCTCTGATGAAATCCTAACTGGTCCGATAAATCCTACTGATCCCTCAATATAAATATTTAAAAAATCTTTCGTAATCCTACATGTATTTAAAATGACCGACTTTTGCATTTTTATGTACAAATTTTTTGACAAATCTAATACGCCTAAATTTTGAATTAGAGAGCTAGGTATAATGCCAGTAGCCGAAATAACAAATGGTAATATTTTTATAGTCTGAGAATGCCAAATTCTTTTAATTTCATTTCCTAAATCTGTATATTTTCTTATTTTTTCAGAAACAGTTTTCTGAATATTACAAGAATTTGGAATAGCGACATCAATGATATAAGTTATTTTCTTAATTTTGTCATGTAAAACTATATCGGGTCTATTATGACTAATTGTTCTATCTGTCAGAATAGTTTTATCATAATAAATTTTATAAAATTCATTTTCTAAAAATGAATTTGGTTCATATTCATAATATGGTACATTACGGCAGTCAATCAAGTTATGTTTAATAACCAAACTTTGGTGAATTATTTTTAAAACTTGATTGTGCCTAAATGTATACTCGGACGGCGCTAATACAGAACATCCCGATATAATATGTTCTATAGTTTCCGGAAAAGCCAAACATTTTCTACATAAATCATCAATTTGATTTGCATCTTTATAGGATTATTATTACGTGTGTGGGGCATAGAGATAATAATTATACATCAATGATCCGAGCAACCCGTTAAAAGGGATTCCCTAATACAATTTTGATCTATTTTTTGTTTGTTTGTTTGACTTGGTATCGTGTCGATCTCCAGATCTCCTATACGTTTAGTTTGATGTTTCTATTCTATAGTTGCGTCAACGTCGACGTTATTTTCAACAGTTGAAAATTGCCAACGATAACGACGTTGGCTTATCGTCAACGCCCAGTACTAATTAGGGATTGGCAGAGGGCATAGTATACTGTTTTGAGTGTTGTAGGAGTAAGGATATTTCTTAAAGTTCGATTAACATGCTTGCGAATGCAAGAATGTAGGCTGGTAAGGTTTGTGCTTCTCTTATGTCTCCTTCCTTTTCTATTCCTGTCTGACCTATCTCTACTTATGCTCATCTCTATTTCCCAGTCCCAACTACCCCGAGCCAGTGAAACTATTTCAATTCTGATCGGGATAAGTTTTGAGGCTGAAGGGAGTAGATGGAGAAGGAGAAGAAAAGAGGAAGGTTGGTGTAGTATCTGGCTATTCAGATTTCATCACTTACCATGGCTAAGGCATTTTAAGATTGTTTCGATTCTGAAAAAGGATCCTTCATCAGAATGAAAAATATTAAAGATCGGTGGATATATGAATATGAATGGAATCATAGTTTTCAAGACAGAGTTGGGTGTTGCCAGAGTTAGAAGTTAACTTTTTTTAACCCGTTTAATTAGAGGAGACTATATTTGTCCCAGCTCTGTCCCAGTCTCCCTTACAATCAGTGGCGGTTCTTTACAGGGGGACAATGGGGACAGTCCCCACCAGTTACACTCAAAACCTACTAAAGGAAATAACCGTCGATGCCGCCAAAATGAATGAATTCTTTAAACATAAAAGTAATTAACATTAGCAGAAATAAAATACAAACAATTATTCCGGATGATTTTAATAAGACCCTACGCGCGTACAGCGAACAATGTACGGCGCAAAAAAAGCAGGTCTATTTCTCAGTGCGCAGAATTACTGCGCACTTGGGGGACAATCCGAACTATCCCCATACTTTCCTTGCGTTGTTTCGCGATCGTATGCAACTGCGCATGCGCAGTAGTATGTGAGTTCAAGCATCTGCGGGGACAATCCCTTGGATCCCCATAGAACCATTTGTTTGGGAAGTTACGGGCGGGAATCGCTCGCGTTCAAATTAGTTTGATGATAATCTCGCAAGGTAAAGCTTTATTTTTATTATATTTCATTTTAAATTGGCATATTTCTATAGACATTTTATATTATTTTGTGTTAAATATATCCGACTAGCATGATTAGACCATCAAAAAATTTTTTGAGAAATTTTATAATATATAATAATAATAATAATATTCTACGGGTGATGAGATTCCGGTACGTAAAAAAGTCGATCCCCACCACTAAAGAAGTGCTCGAGCCGCCACTGCTTACAATCATAGTATGATCTAACTCAAAGGTTCTCAACGTGGGCGATAACGCCCCCTTGGGGGCGTTTGAGACCTTCAAGGGGGCGGTAGAAGATCCAGAGACAATTGGGGGGCGTTGAGATGGCACAGGGGGGCGTTGGCAAGTAAAAAAATATGATCTAAAAAAGACAAAACACTCTAATCACATACTAATAAAGCAAAGTAAACTTTAATATTAGTTAATTTTTGTTATTAAAAACCCATGCCGGAAGTTAAAAAGAAGATACGGCAATATGGTGTGGATTATATTAAATACGGATTTATTGAAGATCCCACAAATCCAAGCGATAGAGCCTTCTAGGTTTCAAGATCATTTTAATAAAATCCACCTGGATAAGAAAGACAAAGATGTGACCTATTTTCAAGACATAAAAAAGAAGTACAAAATTCAGCCAACTAAATGAAAATAATTTTCAACAGCTTCTAAGCATGACGATGATGGACTTCAAGCATCGTACAATATCTCATTGTTGATTGCTAAAACAGACAAACCACATACTAACGGGGAAGATTTAATTTTATCAGCAGTAAAAGAAGTAATTACCACTGCGCTCCATAAACCAGCTGCGGATATTATCAGAAAAAATCCTTTGAGCAATTTAGTTCTGTGCAAAGACGAATTGATGAAATGGCTGAAAACATTGAAGAATCATTGTGCAATTCAGCTGGATGAGTCAACTTTACCAACCAATAAAGCATTGCTATTGTCATACATGAGGTTTATCAAAGATGAGAAAATATGTCAAGAACTATTGTTTGTTATAAATTTGGAAACAGATGCAAAAGGAGAAACCATATTTATTTAATATACTGGAAAAGTTTGGTGACAAAAAGAAAATTCCTTTATAATATTTTGTCAGCTGCTACGGATGGCGCTCCAGCTATGACAGGGCGTCACAAAGGCTTCATAGCGTGCTTAAAAAATAAAGTTCCTGCCTTGCTTGCTGTAAATTGCGTAATTCATCGTCAGCATTTAGTTTCGACAAATCTGAGTGAACGCCTACATACATCACTGCAATATGTTATCAGAGCAGTTAATAAAATCAGAAGTAAATCATTGAATGACAGATTATTTAGTCAGCTTTGCATTGCCAATGATGAAGATTTCAACCGATTGCTGCTTCACACAGAGGTGCGCTGGCTGTCAAAAGGTTCTTGTTTGACTCGATTTTAGAATCTGTTTGAGTCTGTGATAAAGTTCCTAGGAAACAAAGACACAGAATTGCGCGACAACCTCACCTCATCGAAGAACGATATTGCGTACTTGACAGACCTGTTTAAATTGTTTGTCAATCTCCAACTTCAAGGCGATGACTTAAATTTGATTAAAACAAAAAATTATGTTGCAGCTTTTGTTTCCAAAATACTACTATACAAAAGAAATATCGGAAGACGGGAATTTAATAACTTCCCAAATTTATCGGCAGTATCATTCCAGAACGACGACTTGCTTGTTTACTGTCAACACTTGGAAAACCTCCACAGTGATTTCACGGAACGATTCCAGGATATTTAACGTGGACATACCAGACTGGGTTTTGGATCCTTTTTCAAATGTCAACACAGCAGGATCATCCCAGTTACAAGAAGAATTTTGGCTGCAGAAGCCGATTTCGCAATTGTATCAGGATTATGATTGATAGTTCAACGATTTTTACTAGCATTCTCATCGTCCTATTTAGCTGAACGTGGATTCAGTGCTGTAGCAACGTTGGTAACCAAAAAGAAAAATAGGCTCCATATTACTGAATGCGGCGACTTACGTTTGTTTTTAAGTAAAATCGAGCCTAATATAAACAAACTTCTTAAAACGCATCAAATTCAACCATCTGATTAGATAAGTTATAAATTCAATATCTTTTCAATGTAAATAAAAATACTTCTCTATATAATTAAGTATGCGTTTTAATTGTTCTCATTAAAACAATCTTCTTCTCAGAAATATGATAGGAGTCATAGCCTTTCTTACGATTACGTAATATTACAGCGTAATTACACGTTTAAATATAAATATATTTATATAGCTGTTTCAGATTCGCGACTATTTTTTACATACTAGGTACCTAGATGGTATGTAAAAGCAGTTGGGGGGCGCTAGAAAAAAATATATTGTCAAAGTGGGCGGTGGGCAAAAAAAGGTTGAGAATCTATGATCTAACTAAACCTATGGTAGGTATAGAAGTATGATCTAAGCCATAGGTTTCCAACGTGGGCGATAATGTCCCTTTGTGGGCGTTTCAGACTTTCAGACGTTAACAAGAAGAAGGCATAGAGTTGAGCCCATTTTTTTGTTGGGTTAAGTTAGGTTAGGTTTTAGTAGATATTTTGTTGGAGTTGTTTTGTCGGGGATATGTTGTCGCGGGTTATAGGTATGTCAATTTCTGTCTTATAAAGGTCATCTGTTAAAACCTTTTATGACAGGTTCTGATTCACGTCATCCTGATTGTTATAAATTATATAATTATTCTTACAAGAACTCTGAACAGTATGAGGAAAACAACGTTCAAATAAATGAGGTAAAACACATTTAAATACGCCTTCCGTTCACGCTGTTGAAAATGATCTCAAATGATCCAATTACATCGAGGCTTCCGACAGCACCTTGTTAACGAGGAACCCGTCATTAAACCAATTTTGTCGATGGCAACGCTCTTTATTTTACTTCTCATTACAGCAAAAAACCTGTTAAATTCCACTAATAAAAAAACGAAACATCACACAATTTCTCCAAATGTGATAGAACGCCAAACAAGTCTGCATTGTCACAATTATTGTTTGTTTCGATCACATCCATTTATCGTCTCATACATACTCTGTTTTGTTTGTCGGAATCTAAACATGATTCTACTTATTGTTCTACTTGATCATTTCATGTCTTCCTAAGATGTCTCGACATCTTCTACGACTAACAAGTGGATGAAAGAAGTCAAAAAATTCCCGAAACATGCAAATCAAGTAAAAGTGAATCTACGACTTTCTGGTCAAGTTAATAGTCAGAACAATGGAAGATTTTGATATGATGGAAACAATTAATTAGACGTGTTGTTTCAAAGATTTTTTGGCAATTCATCAAATTGGGCTTTTTCGTTTAAAGAAAGGTAACAGGAAGTGTACGCTAATCCTACAAAGAGAATCATATTACAAATATAGAAATAAAATATAAAGTAAAATAGATATTGTAACAATAATTATGGAAGTTAGTATTGACAGGCATATTAATTGTTTTTGTGTTTAATTCGTAGAACATCATTTTTTTTAAATTTAATTAAAATTAAATTTGGTAATGTTATTACTGAGTTCTGCAAGTATTTAAGTATGTATTTTAGTTACAGCTGTTTCGGTTACAAGAACATTTTCGTTTGAATTAGTGTCCAGCAAATTGGTTTAACCGGTAATAAATCAATTAGACAACATCAAAAAATGACATTAAAAATCATATAAATAGGTCGTCGCAATGTGGATAAACCACATTTTGAAAATGGTCTTGTAAACCGAAACAGCTGTAACTGAAATACTTGCAGAGCTCGATAATAACATTATCAAATTAAATTTTTTTTTTTAAATTGACTGGAATATATTATTTTATTTAAGTTAGGTTGTATGTAAATTGGTATTCAAATATATGATTTGTTTTACAGATGTTTGCAATATTGGGATGTCCTTCCTACATTTTCAATCCAATTCTTTATTTCGTGTTTTAATTTGGTCATTGTTTCTATTTGTCCAATCGTAGCTATTTGTGTATTGTATAGTTTACAAGCTGTTCATTTGAAATGTCTCTATTCAAAGGTGGTTTAAGCAAAACGAATCAAGAGAAATTCTTATACGAGTATGTTAAGTATTTTGCAAGATTTAAAAATTACAATAACGCCGATATGTTTGTTGTTGATTCAACCATTATTATTCGTTGCACTTTCTTATTGCAACCGCAAGCACCTTCACAAATGACCCTTCGCCAAGTTTATTGACACCATCGGTACTACCTACAAAATTGCATGCTGTGTATTTTTTCTGGACCCCGTATTTATCCTTATTTTTTGCAACAAAATTGTTTCGGGAGATTTCCATCTCTCCGCATGAACAGGACATTGCAGATTGTTCAGTAATAAGATGTATCGACGTTCTGGAAATTGCTAATTGGTCCGGTGGTGCAAAGTAAAGGTATAAAAGCATCGATAGTAAGAGAAGATAATATTCAAGGAAAATTACCAAAATAAAAACAACAACAAATAACAACAACAACGAAAACAACAAATTATCAAAATTACCAAACGGTTCAAATTCCGGATAATAACTACTTGTTAATAATGTAGCTTATATAAAAGTGTTTTTATGTAATTTGTCACACGTCCTGCCAGAACCCTACATGTATACGGTGTCTGGAAACTTTATTTATTTCTATTCTTGAACAAACATTTTACAGATTATTACATTGGTTTATGTAGTGTTCTGTAGTTCTAGACACACTAACAGATTCTCCAATAACACCTTGGATGAAGATTACTTCTTTGGAATAATAGATTCGTCATGTTTATCTGGTTTTATTATATACTTCGCGTATTACAATATTGACCTAGTTAGCCGACCTAACTAGGAGCCATAAATATACCAAACCACCCATCTAGGAGCTGGCTAAATGGATTCTGATCAGAGGGTTCCAGTGAATACTCTCCCTGAGCTGCCCGACCCGCTGTTTGTCCCCACAGGTACTAAGCTACCTGCCATCTAGCGGAATCTAAGGACGGCTCTTAGCACTGCCATCTATGCCTAAAAGCCGGAAGCTTTTAGATACACTACAGTTAACTTAGATAATAAGTTCAATAATAAGAAAAAAAGTTAATGATCCGTAACTGTGTGTAAATAGTAAATAGTAGAAGTATTTTGTAAACAACTCACTAGGCGAACCTGTGCTGAGGTGTTCCCATGTTTGGTAATACGTGCTATTCTGTCGACATAAATAGAAAAACTGTATCCTCCTTGATATTATCCAGAAGGGCACTGTGGGTTGACCCATGGCGGCAGTATTGAATACATAAATTAAAAATAAGTAACAGCATCTACATAGATTATGTTTAAGATAAATAATTGTCTTGATAAACAGTTAGAAATAATTTTTCTATGGACCACACGCCACTGGTATAAATAATATTGTGGTAATATTTTCTGTCTCGAAACATTTTTTTTTAATTATATTTTTTAGTGTTTGGGTTGGGTTTTGTTTGGTTAGGTGTTATAATGTTTTGAGTAAATTGAATATCTTGTTGTTCGATCCTGTCTTTGATATGTTTTTTGTGAAGAATTGAAGATGTATTTGTAGTTTGTAGTTTCTTCAGTGTGGTGGGCATGCAGTTATATAATTTGGTTGCGTAGTACTTTTAGAGAGAGTAGAGTAGAGTTTAGTCGTAGAGTTTCTTTGCCTGTGTGAGGTATGAGTTATCGGTATGTTTATTTATTTTTTTGTAGAGACCCTGTTTTGAATTGCTATTTATATTGTGAAGTGTATGTTAAAAGAAGTATAGTAGTACACATTTGGCGTAGAGTTGTATGGTAACTCGTAGTATATACAAGCGGAAAACTGGTGAATCTTCATTCTACATTATATACATCGTGTACTCGTGTACTCTCTCGTTTCGGTAATCAGAATTGGCCTCCTAGATCGTGTAATTTAACACCAGTAGATTTCTTTTTATAGGGTTATTTGAAGTCAAAGAGGTATGTGTCAACAAGCCCACAAACATCCTGCGTCGCAGGAGGAAATTAAACGCTGCATCAATAAAATTCAGACACATTTATGCTGAATGGTCATGGAAAATTTCGGTAAAAGAGTGCATATATACCAGCAAAGCCGTGGAGGCCATTTGCTCATAAATAAACCTATCCGTACTTTATGATTTTACTTAAAATATAATTAATTATTAATATAATTAGTTACTTAAAATATAATTATATTAATAAAAAAATAAAAATTTAAAGACTAAAAAATGTGTTTCCTATTAAATTCAAATCTTGCGTTAATTTTGGTACACCCATAACTTGTTTGATTTGAGCTTACGTTTTTGAGTAAATCGAGTTCAAATTTGAAATTTGTTTGGTAAAATTTGAAAAAAAAATCGGTCCCTTAGGATTTATCCTTGATTGTATAAAACCGACATTTATTGCATATTTAAATGATGTAATGTCATCGAATTTCAGAGAAATGCATAAACGTCCGCGTGTGTGTGTGATTGCCACCAAAATTTGATAGAATACATTGTCATTGACAACAAGTCTATCTGCCAAGTTTCAGCTTGATTGGATGTCGGAAAGTGGGTTAATTTCCACTTCCAAGATTCCGCTTCTTTCATACATCGAAGAAAAACCGAAATTCACATAGGTAGATGTAAGTATTTAAAAAAATTGTGTTACACCAAAAAGTTCAATTATTTTAAACAAAAAAAAGTTGGTTCAAAGTGAAAGTTTTTTAGACACATATTTTACTTTCCATAATTATATTTATTATACAAATCTGTCAAACTTTCAATTTCTCTCAAGTAGTTCTTAGAAGTCATTAAAACCTATATGATGGACAGAGTGTACTTGATGTTTCTATGTCAAGTACAGTCAAGTAAAAACAAGTACAGTTATATTTTTCGCCCTGCGTTGTCCGCCAACGTAAGATAAAGATATTTGCCTTTACCTAACATTACTGGTTCTCTCTATGATGCTATTATTAATAGAAAGCAACTCAGTGGACATCTATTCACAGAATAAATAGGTAAGATTTACTCATATCATTTAAACCACAAGTATGTAGAAATGATTTAGCTTTCCGCTTTTCTTTGAAATGCGTTTTAAGTATCGTAATAACTAAGGAAGGTAATTACAAATTATTAATAACTAAAAACGTGAGTTTACGTGTAAATCAGCCACTACAATTTTACACATAATATGCACATACAGAATATTCGAAAAGATGGATGAGTTATATATTTCAGAAGTATGTTTACAAGAGGTGGAAGGCCTGATTAAAATAAGAGTAAACGCTACTAAGAGGAAACCGGGTAGCGTTTAGTTCATACAAAGTTATTTTCCAATTTCCTCTCTTTTGATATTGGGCCCCTAGGACGGTCGATCGATAAGGATTGTATCGATAACTTTCAGTAACTTCCCATTGTTCCCTAAGACAACTGAAGATGGTCAACGTACAAACAACAGTTGAAGTCGAATACACATATTAGGTCCTTACTTATGAAATTGGCGTTTTGTATGGGAGGAACTTTGTATGGGAGCTTATGGGAGTTTTGTACGGGAGCTTTTTTCACCTTCCCAATTGCTTCAAGTAGATTAAAAAAGTTTTATCACTAACACCGCAGCCTGCAGCTAACTCGGACGTGGTTTGCGATGAATTCGCTTCCACAATAGCCTTCAACTCTTCATTATCAACTTTGGTCTCCGGCCGTCCACGGGGATTGTTCGAAATTTCCAGAATGAAAACGTTGGAACCAAAAACGCACTCTGTTTTCTTTTGCGACACCGTCGCTAGACACATCATTAATCCTTTGAGCCGTTTCTGCAGCACTGGTGCCACGGTGGAACTCGTACTCGTAAATAACGCATATATTTCAAGTTTTACATTTTGTAAACTAAGCGACGCAAAAAAAAAAACAACTAAGGAAAAAACAAATTAATTATAATTTTCGAAACAAAAATACATGAGTAAATAGCTGTATAAATTTGAATTTGGAATCCTAACCAAAGAGAAGATATTTGAGATCAAAGTTGCCAGTACGGCAAAACGCCAATTTCATATGTAAGGAGGAAGGACCCAATATTAAGAACACTTAGTCATTGCGAACTTTTTTTTACATTACCTCAACACAGGAGGCCCTGAGGAAAATAATTTAGGGCCTATGTCATCTGAGATGCTATGTGGAAGGTCTTTTTGAGGAGAGGAAGAAATGAACATTAGTCTTGAAGAGACCCATGTTGTAGGAAGGAGGAAACACAGAGACCGGAAAATCGTTCCTCAAGAAGCTACCCGTTCTCATGTGACAAATGTCAACCATGTACATGTGTTGGGCACGCGTTTCGCGTGTTTCCCGACTTTTCAGATATTTTGGAGCTTCAGACCAGAGGTGGCTGCCAAATTCAACCGTGGGCGCCTTTGTGATTTGTACATGGTTAGCAGTTTACTATTAAAGTATCAGCGGGCCCTGTAAGCCCAGTTTTTGAACTGCTATTGAAGTAGAAACTTCTTTAGCACCGCTGTGATTTGAAACTCGATGAAACAAAAAATATCCACACTAAAAAAAGACAAACACATTCATCCATAGAATTTAGAATAATAGGTCTCCTCTTTGTGCGGTGCTTCGTAGCCTCCCCACTTTTGTCTACTAGTTTTCTCCCACCGCATGTGAATTGCACACTCTGTTTTTTTATTCGTTGACGATCTGCAGTCATGCTAGGGAACGATGAGAAGTTACCGAAAGTTATCGTTATAGTTATGATTGACCGTGCTAGGGGCCCAGGCGTCGCTTGTTCAATTTCTCGACTGGCTAAGTCCTCCATCACAACACCATCAACATTTTCCGCTAATGGTAAAAATAGTAGTTTTAAAATTGTTATGTCTGGTATGATTCACATTCAAGCACTATAAGTTCTGTGGGGGTACTTTTCAATATCAATAACAACTTTTTAATAAACAAAAGCTGTTTATTATTATTTAATTTATTTTTTTCCTTTACGAGTAAAATCTCAAATTATAATTATTATTTTTAATTGGTAAACTAATGTTTAAGACAAGATTTTTATGCATAGCACAAAGGGTAACAATTATTATAAGCAATAATTATTAGCCTGAAACACGTCGAGAAAAGATAAATGCCGCCGACGGGACTTGAACTCGCGTCCTTCTGATATCCGGTCAACTGCTCTACCAACTGAGCTACGTAGCCGACGTAGCTCAGTTGGTAGAGCAGTTGACCGGATATCAGAAGGACGCGGGTTCAAGTCCCGTCGGCGGCATTTATCTTTTCTCGGGAGATTTTTTCAATGTTGATGCGTGTTTCAGGCTAATAATTATTGCTTATAATAATTGTTTCAAATTATAATATTTAATTAAATGAAGACAACATTAGCGAAACTCAATCTAAAATCTAGAGACAGAAAAATCGAAAAAAGATATTGGTTCCACTAGGACTCGATTCCAGGGCCCTTTTCTGGCATGGCAAGAGCTCTACCAACTGAGCTATGGAACCCATTTCCAATTCGGTCACTTTTAACTGTATCATACTTCGACTAAGAACTACCAACATTATCTTCATTTTATTAACGCACATATTATTGGCTACTTTATTTATATATGATTGCAAGATTCAACCCGAACTAAATGATATCTACATAGATAGTGTCTGGATAAATATTTATCCATTTAATTTTAATACGCGACATCTATTGACTTTTTTTGCAAGTCTAGGATGAATATTTTTTTTTTTTTTACTTTATGAGTAAAATCTCAAATTATTATATTTAATTAAATTGTCTTCATTTAATTAAATATTATAATTTGAGATTTTACTCACATCTAAAGCAAAAAATAAAAATATTCATCCTAGACTTGCAAAAAAAGTTAATAGATGTCGCGTATTAAAATGAAGATAATGTTGGTACTTCTTAGTCGAAGTATGATACAGTTAAAAGTGACCGAATTGGAAATGGGTTCCATAGCTCAGTTGGTAGAGCTGTTGTCATGTCAACAAAGAGCCCTGGGTTTGAGTCCCAGTGGAACCAACATCTTTTTATTATTTTTCTTTCTCCATATTTTCGATTGAGTTTCGCTAATTTTGTCTTCATTTAATTAAGATTTATTATAAGTTAATGTATTTACAATAATTATGTTACAAGTCACACGACCATTCTAAACTAGCAGCTAATTGAATCTAAGCGGTATCCACAGTGACCACCACCTACTCGGGCACCCCTGTCGTCAATCGATATAAGCACTTAAAAGCTCTTCCAAATCAATATTGTCAGGTTATTCGTAACTAAAAAATTCAAAAAACTTAAAAAATAGTAAAAATTTTTTTTTTATCATAATTGTTTTAGTGGCTTCAAATTTGCCAAAATAATACAATTATGCTATTTCAGAAATACATAGTTTCATTCCGTTAAATCAACTCTTTCTATCTCCGAGTAGAAATAGTGAATTAGATGTAAGATAGACCATGTTACCAAGAAATTTTCACAGAGCTCAGTTCCTGGTGAACTTGCTCAATTTACGTGCCTGGCATACGAACAATGTTATCCAGGATTGGATTGCGTTACGCTGAAGGCTTTGCATTGTGTGGTGTAGGCTGTGTGGTATACAGGTAGGTACTGGGTACAGGTACAGAGGCGACCAGCCACATTGTTGAGCGCGACGGCCTGCAAGGCCAAGGTCAGTGAAGGTCGCGTGGCTGACTTCGCTGCTTCGGTCTAATGCAGCGATATGAATTCCTGACATGATCGCCCGCTACAGGAGAAACTTACCAACGAACTTAACATACTTTCCTTGAACATTAGTTTAAGTTAAGTTTAAAAGTTCTCTAAAAATACATGTTATTTCAAAGTTTTTATTTTATTTTATTATTATTGTACAACAGAATAATTCCAATTACAGTACAATTTAGTAACCCTATCAGCATTTAGGCAAGTGACCCTTCATTAATATTTTTAAGGCATATAAAGAACAGTCACTTACATTCAAATGCAATTTCATTTAACAGCACCATTCCCCTCGTCATGTTATGCTGTGCCAAGACGTCTGTTCTGCCGTTCGTTAAATAAGTCATGATGTCGACTTCGGCTGAAGTGGTCTGGTACATATAAATCATAGCATCCCAAGAGAAATGGGCTATCAATGAGCTTGTTCCAAATTTTGAAAGACAAAATAGGAAGACTTGCTATCCGCCTAGTTTCTAGACTCACAGAATCAGTTTCCTCAAATAAGTCAATATGGTGCATAAACCTCGGATAGGTTCCATGCTTCCGCATATAAACATACCTGAGGAATTTCTTCTGGATTTGCTCTAACATATCAAAGTACTTCTGGTGGTAAGGTGCCCAAACATCAGTTGTTAATCTCTAGTTGAAAAAAATAACTCTTTTTTTTTACAATACAGGAGGCCCTGAGGAAAATAATTTCTCACAGTTTCATCTTTGGGGATGCTGTGTGGAGGGTCTTAATAGGGAAAGGAATTAGAGGGAGGTATTAGGGGGAAGAGAAAGGAAAAAGGTATGAGGGATGGGTACGAATCTGGGGATCAGCGTGCCCAGGACTGACGGACGTATGAATCTATTCCTTCCATTGCGGTGCAAGGCGATGTTCCGAGAGAGTACGGCTGGAGAAGTCAAAGGGACTCCCTCAACCGCTTACTGGGGGACCTATGGCAGAGGTGTAGGTTCCCGGGGCGACGGTACCCATACCCGCCTCCCAAATTGCATAGTTTTAAAGTTTTTCAAAAATATTTCTTATTTTTCTGTTAAAAAATAATATAGATGCAGAGACGAAAAAATCATTTTTAAATTCAATCGACGGGAAAAAAATAGCATATTGCGGTCCAAAAGTTTGAGCTAATTTGTGTTATTTTTAACAGTGTTCTTTTAAATCATTTCATTCCATGTTCATGGGTTGAGGATTGTCTAGGCCTTAGTGGCGAATGCGTGGTGGGCCGGATCATGAGAGACTGGTTGAGGAAGACTTAACCGAGACCTCTCCAGCCGGACTCTTTCGACCCATCACCTTGCGCCGCAGTGAGGGGGGTGGATGCATACTTCCGTCACTCCTGGATTCATTGACCCTCATATTCCTTCACATCCTTTTCCTTTCCAGAACTTCCTCCCCTTCTTTTCCCTAAAAAGATTATCAACACAGTATTACGCTCAAAGATGACATATGATGATTTTTTTTTCTTCAGTGTCATTTTTTACTTCAAATAATGTCGTGAATCACTGATTAAAGCAAGTACGTTACATAGCATCCCGAATATTATTTAAAAGTGACTGATGCGTTTTCATCTTTTTTTTTACATCAGCTCCACACAGTAGCCTTGAGTAAAATAATTCCCCTCAGGGCCTATGTCATCTTTGTGAATGCTGTGTGGAGGGTCTTTTTAGGAAAGGAAGGAGAGGAAGTTCTGAGAAGGAAAAGGGTATTAGGGGTGGGTAGAAATCTGGGTGTCAGTGTGTCCAGGAGTGACAGACGTATGAATCCATCCATCCCACTGCGGTGCGAGGAAGTCAAAGGGACTCCCTCAACCATTCTCTCCCGATCCGCCCTGCCAGGCAGTTGTTGGGTAAATGCATTCGCCGCCAAGACCCGGACAGTCATCAAACGTAGATAATCACTAGGGGTGACCTATGGCAAAGGCATTTAACCGACCTTTGGTCTATTCGTTATTAATTTAATAACATAATAGAAGTGTTTTATAGCTGTCAATAAATTGTGAGGGTTTTTTAAAGAAAATCCTTTAGTTGTATAATTTTACGACGTAAAAAATTGTTAATTGAATGCATTGAAGCAATATAGAATTTAATAGTTTATTGATCTCCCACTCTAAAGGATCTTTGGTCTTGCATTCCGCACTCAGCGGGGAACGGAATGCAAGCAGTAATTAGCATACAGAACATTATAATGTATTGATGGATGGGGCATTTAAAGAGAAAATACTTCACATCTGCAGCCAGCCCACGCCTTGTCACGGCGGTTACTGTGGGACGCCACTGCGCGTATAATAGCCAAATAAATTAACTGAGAAATTAAAGGCACTATACACATATATTATTCAATAGCATGAAAGCAATCCTGCATTTATAAATGCTTCCTTATTTTAACTCCTCGGGACACGACAATGTTTTGTCAGAGTTTTTTGTATTGAAATCTAAATAAATGCAATATTTCTGAACATATCCGAAAATTTAAAACTGTTTTTGAAAGATGATAAAATGTGCTTTCAAACTGTATCATTAGATATAACCATGTATCTTTTTAAATATAAAAAAATTAATGCAAACTTTAAAAAGTTTTAAAAATGGCTCATCTAACGTTTATTCTAATTAAAATTACTGGTAATAGTGGCAATGAAAAACGAGTGTGCTTTAGACCACACGACTGAAGTAAAACTTCACTAACTTATGCCGTCCATTAACAAATATAACAATAACAGGAATAAAAATATCCCCATCCCCTCAACATCCGATTAGCGTTTCGTATCATCATTTTTCGTAACGTTTCATATTTTTTCGTAACGTTTTATATATTTTCGTAACGTATTCATCATTTTACCCCCCCAAGTGTAGAGCGTGCGTAAAGAAGTTTTACGTCAAAAACATACATATTTAATAAGAAAAATGAATTACGAACGTTGATTAAAAAAAGTGAGGTGACTCACTCGTTTCGTTTTATGTAAAAATAATTCTTAAAAAATTACAATAGAAAATAAAAAAAAACATCTCCATAATTGAAGTTTCTTAAAAAATTACTTTTGTAATTCGGTTTCAGTAGCCAATAATGTCAAAGAATGGCGCCACTTACGTTAGCAGATCGCATGAAGACGTGTCCCTGGCAGGTATTAGTACTACCAAGTACTAGGGATTTATAAATTTGAGTATCTCTACGGACATGGAAAGATTGACGGTAATATTATTATTATTTTTACTAGCAGTTATGGATAATAGTATCACGTGGCTGTATATTATATATGATGTCATTGTCGGCCAAACCGGTTATTTTTGGAACCAGTTCCTATCGGATTTATAAAATGGTCACCAACAGTCAAATTGGGCGAAGCCGAACCAAAAGCAAAAACCTGAGGAGCGGGTTTTTAACTGCTAATTATTAATTTGCGTTATTTTTTGTCATTTTTAATTAGTAATATTTTCTCTTTCTCAGTCGTTTATCAATTGAATAAAATTTTCACGATATTTTTCAGTAAGGCTGTAAGTTTTTAACTTTAAGAAAGAAAGTTATTTTTTTTAAATAATCTCGATTAAGAAGAGTTGAAAAAGTAAATGAAATAAATAAATACCCCAAAAATTATTAAAAAAAAACACAAGGGGTTCTATTATTTATCATATTGTAGTTACGAAGAAATGCGAATTAATTAATACAATTTTTTTTATATTAGCACGCTCTTTCTATTTTTTGTATTTACAAATATTCTTTCAAACCGTCTTCTTCTTCTTTTTGAACGCATACTACGAAGTCTTAAATAACATTTTTTTATAAAAAGAGTATTTAATTAGGATGCGGACATAAATTTCCTTCACGATTTAATTAATTAGTAAACGCATCCACGTTTCGAATAACGAGCCACTACATCATCAAGCTGGTTTAAAAATTGTCGGCTAACCTGTTTTATCATTTCTGCATCTTAATGTCCTTTCCATAAACAAACTGATAAATTGCCAGCATCCATCTTACTGACTTTTTATTCTTACTGCATTTTTTCAAGCAAGTCTTAATAGAAAACTGGGCGGCGTTTTGTCCATACATATAAACCAATTCTCTTATTTCTTCCCTAGATTTTGACAGCACTGCGAATATTTTTTTATCTATAGATATATAAAAAAAGAATCCCTGTTTCCCTTGGTCACGCCATAACTTCAGAACGACTTTACCTATTTCATTCATATATTTTTTTTAATTTTCTAATACTTTGTAGAAGGTTCTTACGTTAAGAAAATTGAATAATTTTAGAAAACTTAACGACTATTATAATTCCTTATTCCTCCTTTAAAAAAATAATTTTAAAATGCAGCTATTTTTTTTTTGTATTAAAAGAATTGTCTACGGATTTTTATATTATAGATATTTTTAATAGGTACCTATGTTAGCCTGTTAGGTACCAAATTTGATGGATTGTTTTTATAATATACAAAAATGAATATATATGTAATGGCAATATATTCCATTTAAATTTGAATCCTGTAGTGTCAGTTGGAATGTAATTATCAATTGTCACTTGTTTTATTTTCTATTATTTTATTATAAATAAACATAAATGTCGTTTCTTTGTTAAACTTTGCAACACAAGTGTTTTATTTATAAATCAATAGAAAAGAATTAAATCATATTATAAAACGACATTTTTCGTAACCACAAATGGAGAAACTTCAATTTGAATTTACGCTACTACCTGGAGGCGATGGCAAGTCAAATATTATTAGCATTACAAATATAGTCACAAGTGATGAAAAAGTGTTTACAATACCAGAAATGTTACAATCCGCCAGCCATCACAAGGAGATTATGAAAAGTGGTGCTTTTGGCAAAGTAAAAAATAGTTTAAAAGAAAGATACCAGGTTAGAAGAGTCTGGGTAACAATGACAGAAGAACTAAAAAAAACATATGTAGACGAAGATGGAAACCTACAGTTCGGAGACCAATACCTCGAAGAATTGGAAGAAGAAAGTTTACAAGTACATCAAAAAGAAGATACACTGGGAAGATTGATGGTAAAATTAATGGAAGATAAGCAACAGAGCCTCAAAAACATTGCTGAGAATTTTGTTATAGAAAAATTCTGTAGTAAAAATACAAATGCAAGCCAGTGGATAGAAGTGTTTGAAAAAGAATGTTTACGATTTGATGTGACCATGGATGAAAAAAAAATAGTACATTCCGAAGAGTGCAATAATACTAGATCCTTTGCATAACTTACTAAGGAAAAACCAAAAGTTTATTTGGACTGATAAATGCCAAAATGCTTTTGAAACGATGAAAAACCTACTATGCTCACAACCAATCCTGGAAATTTTTGATCAAGATTTACCAATTAATATATATACAGATGCTTCTCTAGAAGGCCTTGGAGCTATTTTAAAACAAACACAGTCTGATGGAAAAGAAAAACCTGTAGCTTACTTTTCGAAAAAACTAAATGGCGCCCAGAAAAAGAAAAAAGCAATTTACTTAGAATGCTTAGCTATAAAAGAAGCAGTGAGATACTGGCAATACTGGTTGATAGGTAAACCATTTACAGTTTATTCAGATCACAAACCACTGGAAAACATGAATCTCAAATCTAGAACCGATGAAGAGCTAGGTGATTTAACATATTATCTTTCTCAATATGACTTTAACATAAAATATGCTCCAGGAAAACAAAATTTGGAAGCTGACTGTCTAAGCAGAAACCCAGTGCTGGAATCAAATGAAAATACAGATGAGCAATTAAAAATTGTCAACTTAATAAAATTAGAAGATATCTTAAAAGATCAGGTAAAAAATGAGAAGATACAGTGTAGAAGAGATAAATTGATATCGAAAAATAATGTTTATTACAAGAAAGTAAAAAAAAGAGAAAAAATAATTCTATCAGAAAAATTCAGCATAGACTTTATCAGAAATGTTCATACAGAACTAGGTCACATAGGAATTACACAAATGCAAAAAATGCTAAGCTCATGGTACACAGCAGAAAACATGACAAATAATATAAAGAGAACCTGCGAAAGTTGTGCAGTATGTTTAAAGAACAAATCAAGAGGTGAAAATAAATATGGATTGATGTCCCACTTGGGTCCCGCAACAAAACCTTTTGAAATATGTTCCATTGATACAATAGGCGGTTTTGGGGGTTCACGATCAACAAAGAGATACTTGCACCTGTTATCAGATCATTTCACGAGGTTTGCATATATTTTGACGTCAAGAACTCAAAATACCAATGATTTCATCAAACTCAATTTACAAGATAAACACTGGTCGAAAAAAATTTGAATCAAATTTTTTCCACATCTCGAAGTTAACTCCAGCACCTTTATTTATGAACCATGAAGAGGACATCGAAGATGAGTGAAAATTTTGCAGTAATTTTCTTTCCAGGGGGAGGGGAGATGTAATGGCAATATATTCCATTTAAATTTGAATCCTGTAGTGTCAGTTGGAATGTAATTATCAATTGTCACTTGTTTTATTTTCTATTATTTTATTATAAATAAACATAAATGTCGTTTCTTTGTTAAACTTTGCAACACAAGTGTTTTATTTATAAATCAATAGAAAAGAATTAAATCATATTATATATATATATATAAATTAATAAAAAAATTGTAATAGGTGATACGTGAGCTGTTTGAAAACTGAATGTAGGGAAAACGGGAGAGGGGGGGGGGTTGCTGGAGAGGAGATAAGGTAAGCGGGGAAGGTCGAAGAGGAACGCGGGAGGGTAGAGGATGCGGGAAGGGAAGGGGGACGCTCGCGAAAGGACATGCAGGGAGAAAAAATATATTTCTATGAATATGGGATTGCAACGCATGCCGGGAACCAGCTAGTATATTATATATTTAAACCAATTTACACAAAACCTTGACAAATTATATACCTAAACCTTCCTCATGAATCACTCCATCTATTGGTGAAATCTGCATGAAAATCCGTTCATTAATTTTTTAGTTTATCGCGAACAGACAGACAGACAGACGCGTCGGAGGACTTTAATTCATAATATGTAGAGATTTAAGTATTTTATTGCATTGTTTTAAATCTTTGAAAGTTTTATGTTCATAAGAGAAGCACCAGAGAGTTCATTAAAATAATACGGTTTGCTAAAGTTAATTTTTGATTTGCGTATTTTAATTGCATCGATTTGATGATGCAACGGGCAGTGGGAGAAATATTTTTTATTACGATCAAAATAATTACTTTTATTAACCGATTACGTTTTTATTTGTTATTAATAAATTAAATTAACAATGAATTTGAACGTAGAGTTGTAAAAAATAATTAACTTGAAATATTATCTATGGAAATTAACTATGGAACATATAATCCATAGAAATTAATAGTGCCTGTTATTAAATCGATTAAAATATGAATTGTTGATATTAAATATATAAAAACTTCGTTAGTTGGTGCCTGGATACAGGTCTTTTTTGGATACAAGGCTTTTTTTACATTAGCTCCACACATGAAGCACCTGGTAGAGTAGAAGGAAATAGGTATGAAGGGTGGGTAGGAATCTGGAGGTCAGTATGTTTAGGAGTGATGGACATATGAATCCATCGCTCCAACAGCGATGCAATTCGATGGGTCGAAGATTGGAGAGGTCAAAATACCTCCCTCAATCAGTCTCCCTCGATCCGGCCCGCCACGCAGGGGGTGAGCAGACGCATTGGCCGCCAAGACATGGACAAACCTCATGAACCTGGGCACCACTTAGGGTGACCTATGGCAGAGGTATTGGTTATCCGATAAATGTTTTCCGGAGCGGCGGTACCCATTCCATTCCATTGCTTGGATTATTACGAACAGATAATTAAATTTACGCCGCGTCGGAGAAACAATGAAAGTTGAGGGTTACAAGGACTCTCAGAGTCAAGCAATAAAAATAACCCATTAACTTATATCGTATTTTACTAGCGCTCATGTCTGCCAATAAGTTCACTCGGAGGTTTTATTCAATATAAACTAACTGACTACTGTACAGAGCCCGCAAATACTTTAATAGTACACACTGCTAATCTTGTGGCAACCTCTGGTCTGGAGCTCTAAAATAACTGAAAAACATCCTTTACTTGTTGCAGGAAAGGGCAGTCCTTTTAATTGTTTAATAGATTCTCATATCGTATCAAACGGAACGCAAATTTTTGAACAACGGGTCGGGTGGAAGTATGACCTTGTTCTACCTGTATTTCATTAGAAGATGCTCCGAGTAACTAGCGCCATTTATCTCTTCGCCACCGTCGGCAACGGTGCACGGTTGGGAAACACGCCAAACGCGCGTCCAACATTTTTACACAATTGACATTTGTCACGTCTTAATTTCAACCACTCGGCTGTGGAATAATTTTCCGGCTTCTGTGTTTCCTCCCTCCCATAATAAAGGTAGTATTAACTAGTCAAGATACTATCTAGATTGCAATTTAATTCAGTTAGAATCTTGCAGTACATAAAATATACGTTAAGAAAATAAAAAAAAATTGGTATACGATAGTGATATGTCAGCATCGCTCTGATGCAAGACCACCATTCAGAATGAAAACGACGCTTGATATGGCTTTGGCCGTGTTTGGTGACTAGAATGGAATAACCAGGTACTTCCCACCTTAATCTTTACCGACTCCTTCCCCTCTCCACAGCCCTCAGCCTCACAACAACTCAATTCGAGTATTCGGGAGCAGTTTGGACTTTTGTGTGTTATTCAAATAACGAAAAAAAGCTCTCGGTCGAAGTGTTATACAGTTAAAAATGACGTAAATTGATATGTTAGAACTAGCTCAGTGGTCAGAGCACTTCCCCGGTAACGTAGAGGTCTCGGATTCAATTTCAGATGAGATTGCATTATTTTTCGTTTGAGAGTCGAAAATATTGTCTTTAATGATTAACAATTGTCTTCAATGATTTATATTGTCTTCAACGTCGAGAGAGAAAGTGAATATTGTCTTAAATGATTGATATTGTCTTCAATGTCGAGTGAGAGAATATTGTATTTAATGATTTAGAATTGTCTTCAATGATTAAGAATTGGCTTCAATGATTATTATTGTTTTCAATGTTGAGAGAGAAAGAATATTGTCTTTAATGATTAAGAATTATCTTCGTCTTCAATGATTAATATTGTCTTCAATGTCGAGAGAGAGAGAGAATATTGTATTTAAAGATTAAATTAATAAATAAATCTTATCCAAATGAACAACGCACTGTAATTCCGACATAACCTATGACCTGACCTAACAAAGCATTGACTGAGGTCATAGTAGATTGGTACCACTGAGAGAGATATACACAATCTGTTTCCAAACCAATGGTCCGAAAATGTTCAAATTTAAGCTGCATTAACGCACAATAGAGATAATACTATTATTATGACAATCGATATATAATCCTCTCTAACCTAATTTCTATTTAAATATACATAACACCATCTAAGAGTAATTTCATAATACAAGCATCCAACTCTCTCGTTACCCTCGTAAACCCCATTCCCCTGTCTGATATTTTTTCCATCATCAAAACAAAGATAGATCCCACAATATTTGGGCAGAATATTGGCACATTGCTAGTCAATCCAAGGAAGCCTGCTATGCCTCAATACAAATGACTATCCCATCAAAACCGTGATTTCAACAAGTCCCCCATCTTTCCAAAAAAGAAATTTCCTCACTTATTCGAATGAGAATTGAACATAGTTCCGTTCCTCCTCACCTTTTGAAATTCACGTCCTTGACTCCCTAGATTGTTCATTCTGTGGTCTAGAAGTGAGAACTTTAAATCAAATATTTTTGGTTGTAACTCTCTAAACAAAGTCTTCTATCAAACCTCGTCTAAAATTTGCCTCCCCTCCAATCAACATCTCATCTTTTTGAAATCTGAACTCTTTCATACATATAACTCCAATCTTTCATACAATTTTAAAACTTACATAAATTCACCATTCCTTTTTCTATAATTTGAAATGAATGCCTAGAAAACCCTTGGTGAAAGCCAGAAACATTTGGAAAAAAACTCCCTATCGAATTCCGAAGACTCACTTCGAATGCCTAGATACAGAGGTAAGTTCCATATAATACATAACTGCACAAAGTTATTGCTCAAATCCATTTTGCAATTTGTTAAATGTATCGTCTGATAGCAAACCTAAAACTGTTACTTGAATCGATGTGCCTCGCCTTCTCGAAGCTATCTATAAGATGCATTATTTTAAATCATATAGCTCATTAGATTATCAATGATTAAATCCGCGAGGGTCCCTACTTAAAATATATCTAACTGTCTCATTTTCGTCTTTGAAAAATGATCTTCACAAAGCTAGTCTAGTGAGCGTTGGGACGAACTTGCTGGAAGACAAATTTGCTCCATGAAGACCAACCAAAGGTAAAAAGCAAAGCTTCTTCCAATCTTTCGACTGCGTGATAATGCACTTTTTTTTAATAATTGTTTTTGTGTTTAATTCGTAGAACTCCATTTTAATTTTTAGAAATTTAATTTAAAATTAAATTTGATAATGTTATTATCGAGTTCTGCAAGTATTTTTAGGATGTTTTTTAGTTACAGCTGTTTTGACTTGTAAGGTAATTTTCAAACTGAATTTGAAAATGACCCTACAAGTCGAAACAGCTGTAACTAAAAAACATCCTAAAAATACTTGCAGAACTAGATAATAACATTATGAAATTTAATTTTGAATTAAATTTCTAAAAACCACTTAATTTTTGTTAAATCTTTTCTTAAACTTATATTTTTGGTATAGCTGTTAATTTTGAGGTTCACACGCCTTACCCAGTTAGTCGATGACCAACAAATAGGTGAGGTATTCCTATCTCACGCCTTTAATTTTGAATGAAGATGTTTAGCGATTAAATTATATGACAAAAATATAGTTGTATTGATTAACTTAGTTGTGAGTCATTAGTTATAAGCAAGTCACTGGTAAAAAAGCTTAGCTTTAAGTTAATAGGTACTCGTATAAGTGAAAAATTCCACCACGAATTAGTATCAAAAATAGAAAAATTACAGTTGTATGTACAGATTAAACTGTTAAAACTATTAATTTTTCAATGAAAGACAAACAAAAACCTTTTTTCTAATTCATCAGTTCAAAAAGACCGTACAATAAAAACTTCTTGAAATGTTTTGCGATTTATTTAATTCTACGATTAAAAAAATTGACGCATCTCGGCTACCTGACTGTCGAGGTCAATCACCCGCAGAAAAAGCCTCCGCGGTAAGATTAATAATGGGCTCCTCGGGTATCCAATCACTTGCAACGGTAAGACCGAAAGTGAAATAAAAAACACACCTGTTATAATTAAGACGTGGGAAAAAACTTATTATTAACTTAAAAGAGGTTGAGGTTTTGGTGCTAAACAAATTAATGCACTTTAAACTGATTATTGTTTATTTTAAAACTGAAATAGCTTTTGAAAGATATGTGCTTCTTTTGTGAAATTGATTTTTAATTTTGTAGACGGGTTTGGAGACCGCCCGTCCCGTGAATCATTTATTAGGTAACCAAAACCTCTGCCATAGGTCACCCAAGTGGTTCGCTGTGTTTGATGAATTATCAGTGGTGTTCGGGATCATGGAGTGAGGTGTGTCTAGGTCTTGATGGCGGAAGAGCCTGCCTATTTACTGGGTGGTGGGTCGGATCAAGAGAGACTGGTTGAGGTTTTTTGACCTCTATAGTTGGACACTGTTGATCCATCATCTTGTGGCGCAGTGGGAGGGATGGATTCATACGTCCATCACTCCTGGTTATAATGACCTTCAGATTTCTACCCGCCTCTCATACCCTTTTCCTTCTCAGAGCTCTGGGGGGAATTATTTTCCTCAGGACCACCTGTATGGAGCTAATGTAAAAAAAATACGTAAATGTCAGTTCTGGGAAGGAAAAAGGGGTGACAGACGTATGAATTTCTCCCACTGCGGTGCAAGGCGATGTTCCGAGAGAGTATATTATCTACATGTACTTTAATTTTTCATATTTTTTAAATTCATTCACATTCTTTTATATTCATTAATATTTTGTTATTTTACATTCATTTACTTTCTTTTATGTTTCATATGTTATTGCACTTGTATATAAATTTGACCACCACAACACGGGCATGTGCCTAGCATGGTGGTCGAAAAATCCTCCAAGTATGTCTGGAGTATTAATAATGCAATGAATAAAGAAAAATGAAAAAAAAAATACAGGGAAAACAGCGAATGAACGACTGATTCGCGGTCTGGATTCGCTGAACACTGAACGCGCTCCGCGGGAATGTGTCGTGTGAAGTATCTGCACATGTCAGACAATTTGCATGTTCACAACGTCGCTAACTGCATAAATCGTATCTAAAACTATAAATCTAGCAAGAACATACCTCTTCGTATAGATAGATACAAGAGGAACACTGTATTCTGTCTGTGTGGAGGAAAATCGTCTTAAATAGTCTTATAAACAGTGGTGATTTTCTGTAAAGTGCGTTGATGCAGTAAACTGCCATAAAAATAAGACAAATTTTGTATTTTAATTTCACCGCACTTTAAACAGCGCGCTATATAAATTCCGTTAAAGTCCACTCATCAGTATTAATTCTGTTCTAAAGCGAGTCCGAAATGAATCCCATACGTGCGTTATGAATTCAGCTCATATGGGACTTTCTGTTCTAAGAAATTGTGCACATAAAATTTAATGGTGGCGCATCAGCGATAAACTGTGCAAGTTTGCAATCCTTAGAAATCTGGTGCGCAGCGACTATGAGAATTTTTATCATGAAATTTATTTATTTACACTAATTACTGATTCTATTTGAACTCACATACGAGTCAACAGAAATAATGTAAACGGAATTCATTTTTATGTAAATTCTTGTAAATGATCTATTTTAGGATTTGTTGTTTTCGTACCGAGCCGTTTGAAAATGGTCTTACTATTAAATCGACAGAACAGAGGTACATTTGACGTCACACGTACCTCGCCAGATTTCGATAATTTGATCGTTTTGGCGGGCTTTGAAAAATACATTCTTTACGACATTAAAAAATACTGTGTCGTGGGAACGAGTTTTAACGTCAATCTGCTGATTACTAAAGTATGCAGAAACTATATTAGGATACATTTAAATAAAGATAGTTTGTTTTCAAAAAGATTAACTTTTATTAAGCATTCAAATTAACAAAACCGATGTCTTCGGAAAAGGTAGAAAACACGAAGGTTTTGAAAACCACTCCGTCATTCAGAATTACATGAAAATTACAACTAAATGAAAATTGCCAGAATTTAAAATCAAATTACGAGTATTTCATTCAAGATAAATATTCATTTTTTTTGCTTTAATTTAATCTTTAATACTATAATACTATTATAATTCTACTATAAAACAATTTGGAGTTCCTTGTTAGTAGGGACTATTTGATGTTGGTACACAGTTACCTGCTTGTTTATTTAGCGAATATGTCGATATAATATGCATCTTCTCTCTAAGTAAAAATTTCGAGATATTTTTCTCTGTTATTGAAATAAAAAAATAAAAAAAAACACTAACATGGGTATGACTTTTTAATTTTGATGATAGACACTGTAACCCCGTCCAAAACGTTGGCTAAAGAAAAAGGCAATGCAACACGGCATAATACCCCAAAAGTAAAACTTAACATGGATCAAAATGTTAAATCTGATTGCCCTCACACACAAAATTGCAAATGAACAACAGTTCCACCAACAAAATAAGCAGAACAAGTGTGGGTCTAATCCTAGACCTTGAATCAGGTCGTTTTCTATTGCAAATTGCAACCACCAATAAAATGCAAGAGATAATTTGGATCGAAGCCAAATTTTCAATAATTTGGACTGTAAACCATTTATTGCCATACGATTTAACCGACTCGAATATTTTTTTGCGTATGGTCTCGACTAGACAATTATGCACAGTAATAAATCGGACTTCGAAATTTCACTGTATCGAAAGTAAGCAAGTTAAGGAGAGCAATTATTTGGGTTGATCTTGGTATTTATTGGCGTTTTGAATTCTGGTTCAGTCGTGGTGAACTTGATGACTCATTGAATATCTGGTTTGTCTGTATGACGGTTTCAGATCACGGAGAGCATTCCAATTACTTTAAGTTTAATTCAGTCTTTCTTGGCTGATGTCTTGTAGAAAGTCAGCAGAGTGGTAGATACTCTTAGTATCGCCCTGGTGACAGACCTTCATTCAAAATTGAAGTTTAGCTTAAAAATTTAATTATTAGTTTGTCGTAATTATCCTTTGTTAATTGATCGTAGCGAAGTTCTGTTTTAATTCGACAGTTTCGCATTTCTTTTCCTTGCTTGACTGTTAGTTTTCCGTTTTAATATGGCGGCCGTTTTAATGGTTCCGTAAAGATTATTTTTTCAAATGTAAAAGCGTCGTGAATATTTAGATTTTCTTATTTCTATTATTTAATTTTTTTGTTATACTTCCTACTTGCTTAAGAAAAGTTTGAAAAACTGGGAGGTTTCTAATTTGGAAGGCGGGTATGGGTACCGCTGCTACGGGAACCATTTATTGGATAGGTGACCGAATGTGGTTCGCTACGTTTGGTGACTTGGCAGGAGTGAGGATTGTCTAGGTCTCGGCAGCACTTGTATTAGCCCACCTACTGGGCAGGTTGAGGGAGACCTTTTATCTCTCCAGCGGGACTCTCTCCATCCATATGCCGCATGGAAAGGGATGGGTTTATTTGTATGCTACCCTTGGACACACTGTCTCCGAGATTCCTACCCACCCCTCATATCTTTTTGCTTCCGTGAACTTCCTTTTCTTCTTTCCTTAAAAAAGACCCCCCTTTTTGTCTTCGTTTTGTCATCATCGACGATATAACCCCTTGGAAAGTGACGAAATCCTGGCCCCCCCAGTACAGTCGAACGATAGGATAACTTTCGGTAACTTCTCATCGTTCCCTAACATGATTGCAGATCGCTGAATAAGGAACAGTTCACAATGATCAAGTGTTCTTAACAGTCGACTGCAGTTGTCCTAGAGAACGATGATAAGTTACCGAAAGTTATCCTATCAATCCTTATCGATCGACCGTGCTAGAACCCCTGGTATGTTGGGCTATTGCGATTCTTCCTTTGATCACCTCGCTTATGTCACTTTGCGGATGACACAAGTTTAAAGGTAAATGAACTTACTCGCTGCATGAAATGCATTTTAATTACCTGCTGTGAGCAACAGTAGCAGACGTGTATTTTATCGTGGTCTTGTAACCGGTGAATGTACATCAATTTGTTATCAATTTTACGTTATGACTTTTTTTGATTTAAGCTTTCGTTTTCGAGTTTGCAGCTTAAATTTATGATATCAAAAATTGGTCGTTAGGGAGTTAATAAATTTCAATTGTTTTGTATTTTGATACGTCTAAACATAGACCACCATAAAAAAACTTTAGTCCATTACAGTGTCCATCGTCGGGGTGGATGTGGGTAGGTAGCGCAACGCGATATAATACCCCAAAAATAAATCACAATGAAAAGTAGTCATGGAATACACATCTACCCTGATGATGGACACTGCAACGCTTTCCGAAATGTTGGCCAAAGAAGAAGGAAGCGCAACATGGCATAGTAAAAAATAGTTTTGGATTACACATCTGCCCGATGATGGGCACTGTAACGCTGTCCAAAACGTTGGCTAAAGAAGGAGGTAGCGCAACATGGTATGGTAGCCCAAAAACAAATCATAATAAAAAGTAGTCATGGATTACACATCTGCCCTTATGATGGACACTTTAATGCTTTCGGAAACATTGGCCAAAGAAGGAGGAAGCGCAACACGACATGATAACCCAAAAACAAATCACAATAAAAATATGTCATAACTAACATCCTAAGTAAGAATCGTGGCTCCTTGATAAGGTATACATGACATTAAATATAATATTTTGTAAGATATTCAAGTATAAATGTAACTCACATTCTTTATATTACAATAAAAAAATATAAAAAAATGTCATGAATTACACATCTGCCCTGATGATGGACACGGTAATGCTCTCGGAAACATTGGCCTGACGGAAAATAAATCACGATATTACTTTTGACCGTGAAAATCTCAAATCATATCTGATTAATCTGTTGTACCTACAATAATTTAAAAATTTAAAAAAAATTTTGTCTCGAAGAAAAAAATTAACTAAATTAACGAAAGGCGGACGCCAAACGCTACTAGTTGTTGTTCAACAAATTAACATGCCACTAAAGGAATCTTTTGAGATTCACATTAACAAACGGAGTCATCCATCACTGGCGTAATTGGTTTAATTACAGTTGACTCGCCGACCCCGGGCGTATAGCAGTCACTATACTAGTAGCATCACTTCCACTCCAATTGTTATGGATTTACCGGTTCTTTGCTTTACGTTTTTTTTCTCCACGACTGACTGCTTTTTTTAGGTGCAGGTCAGCGATACAATGATGCCGGTCATAAACAGTGGCGCGGTGCGGATATTTCGGGCCTCAGGGCAAATATTAGGACTAACCTTCTCATTATTACGATATGAAAAGATTCTATGACAGTTGATCAGTAAAAATCTCCAAATACTCAATTTTTAGATAATGAACAAAGTAATTTTCGAATTTTCACCATGAATCAAATATTATTTAACAAGTCTGTGTTCATAATCTAAACGAAAATAAGAAAGAGAACAAGACACAGAAAACTAAAAAAAATACATGTGTGCAGTTCACACGCGGTAAAAATGAAACTTTTAGAAAACTAAACTTCGAGAGAATGAGACGAATGCAGAGTATAAGGAGTAGGATAATTGTAGGGTTTATTTATTGTGATATTGTTACCAAGTTCAAAAATTATTTTAGATTTTATTCTACGACGCACCGCACAAAGAGGACACCGATTAGTCTATCTCATTCTCTCGCACGCTAAAACCTATAGATGTATATGCTTTTCTCTTTTTAGTATCGTTCGTTTCCGTTTGATCAAGTTTCAAATCACAACGGTGCTAAAGAAGTTTCACTTCAAAAAGATAATGGTCACAACTGGGACACGAACCCAGAACCTCTCGTCTTACCGTGATAAACTCCTCATTTAAACGTTGTATTTGTCAATCTCATATTTAAAATTTTAGAATTAACAATTTTTTTTAATATAATTTTTTTTTTTTTTTTTAAGAAAGACAAACATTCCCGGGTTACGAATAACCCAACAATGTTTAACCCAACAAGCGCCCTTGAGGTGATTTAAGCGCCCTTGAGGTGATTTTCTCACGAAAATGGCGCTATAAAAATCATCCAATAATAATAATAATAATAATGTTTGAAAATCTCCTACTACCACCACAGAAAGCCGAAAATGTTGCTTGTGTTGTGATGGAGGACTTAGCCAGCCGAGGAATCGAACATGCGACGCCCGGGTGAGACCCAAGCGCTATGCCCACTCAACAATATTATCTCTATTTTTTTTTCATATTATTGGCAACTACCTTTTTAATTGGAAACAATTGTTCAAAGAACTGGTTTGTAACCTAGATAATGTCTGGGATAAATATTTCCGATTTTATTTATACGGAGTATCTATGGAATACCTACTTATTTTCCAAGTTGCGACCGTTATCTTTTTATTTTTCCGTGTCTCATTCTTTTTCATATTTTCGTTTAGATTATTAGTTTTATCTTCTTCTTCAATGTTCATATATTTTTTTAAGAACTTAAAAACACAATGAATTACGCGTAAAATACCACATGTCACATAATAAATTTTGCCGCGAATGAATGAAAAACAAGGCCACCGCGCTTGCGCAAATCTACCAAAATTCAATGCAGCCAACATAAAAAAGTAATCAGTAGACATCGGATTATATGCATTTGCATATTTGAATATGCAAATGCATATAACTCTCTAATTACGGCGTTAATGCATATTTTAACATTTTTTTCCCAATCGTGCATATTTAGCATTTGAAGACGCATCCATTAAACCGAATATCGCCTTCATTTCAACACATTTCCACAAGTTACCAGATGCCATAGAAAAATTGGAAACCAAAAACCTTCCTCTATTTAAATCAATAGAAATACTGGAAACGATGATTGAACTCGCCAACGCCCTTCCCAATTCAATATCAGAAAATATTCGTGAAAGTTAGACGCTATTTTGTTTAAAAATCCGAGTTTTGAAGACATGAAGAACTTTAATGCCTACATCAACGGCACAGGTCATACATACCCTGCCTCAACAGGTATCTCCAGAAATGGCGCCAATTTTTTAAAAAAATTTCGGATGACGTCAGTTGACGTAGAGAAGTCGTTCAAACATCAAAAATTTTTGCCCGAAAATTTGGAAAAATACTTAATTATATATTGTCACAAAAACAATGCATAATTTTAAGAATATTTCGCTGTTTTTGTATCGTCTTTAATTAAAATATACAAAAATAAAAATGGTATTTTGATTTTGCATTGTGCATATTTTAGGCATATCAAGAGTTTTTAGTGCATATTTCGGCCTTTTTTAGGGCATATTTGCATGCATATTATGGCACTTTGTTAGTGCATATATTAATCCGATGTCTAGTAATCAGTAACATTGCAGAAACACCGTTTAACGGTCGTTAAGTGTTTTTTTTTAGTAAGGCTTAAAATATTTTATAAATATGAAGAAATTGGCTATGCCAGGTGTTAATATTGTCCAGGCTCCGATGACAGTCCTGTTCCGCCGCTGCCCTGATGATGGACGACAGTTGATAAGAACGGTTATCGAATCGTGACTGGAACCGCTCAATCGTGGGGTGGATGCCACAGTTTCGTGTCCATTGTTGAACTTGGCCGATACGGCTTCTTGGCTGCTCGTGACTCACAATGACGAACTTCCTAGAGCTGGAGACATGCGAAATTTATTATAAAGTCTGGTGACATTTTTTGCAATGGAAATTTATTGTTTCTCTTTCTCTGCTAGCTTTGAATCAAGTCCCGTTTGGCTATGTTAAATAATACTGGTTTATTCTTTATGGTATGGAAGCGTGGACCATAGAGAAGTCAACATTCTCTGGTGAATTAACCCACCGGCATTCTTTGTTTTAATTTTAATTTTGATTTTAATGAGTAAAACCTCAAATTGTAATATTTTAATTAAATGAAGTCAAATTTATTTAACCATTTTAATTAATTAACAATTATTACATAAATATTATTATAAAACGTATTATTTAAAACAGATTTGGACACATCTAGGACTCGAACCCAGGACCCACATCTTGTCGGGGGGAGCTCTACCAACTGAGCTAATGTGTTCCCTATCCGATTAGGTTTGCATATACTACGACTAAAAATTACCAGCATTATCTTCATTTTTCTTAACGCATATTTTTATTGGCTGAATGCTGCAGAAATGAGATCCCTGATGCGTATGTGTGGTAAAACCATGCACGAACATGTGAGAATCGTCAAAGAATGCAAGGCTGATGTAAGCGTAGTGAGTAAGATTAAGAAATGGACGCTCAGATGGTTTGGCCATATAGAGCGAATTAACGAGAAAAGGAGTGTAAGAAGAATACGACGCAAATGTAAAGATATGGCACAACCAAGTGAATCAGATACATGAATCCGACTCAAGAGTCAGAATAATAGAAGAGCATGTATGAGACGATGTATGAGTGTGAACGAAGCAAGGAGTGTGTGCCAATATCGAGGTGTTTGGCGGTGTGACCTCTCTGCCTACCTCTGCGGGGAAACGGCGTGATGTTTAGGTAGTTAGTTTATTGACTGCTATTTTTTATGTATGAAAAAAAAAAAAAAAATATAAAATTAATCCAAGACACTATTTATGAAGGTAGCACTTTTTTGGGTTTGAAAGCACATTGTACGCACATGGAGGGACAAATCTATATACCAGAGACATCTCTTGGATAACTTTTTCTTTATTCATTGCATTTTTTACTACTAACATAAATTGAGGATTTTTCGACCACCATGCTAGGCACATGCCCGTGTTGTAGTGGTCGATTAAACTATGATCTACTAACACTAGAGTCATCTATGCTCCATATCTCGAATAATAACAATAATCCAATCAACTTCAGAATTCAAACTCGGGTTTCTTACGGAAAAAGCACATTCATTAGACACGCTATTAAACTTTATTTTTGCTTCAATGATCAAAACTTCTGAAGATGTAATACTCCGAAACACATGACATTATCCCTTCAGGCATCATCCAGAAACAGGAAGTAAAGTGAGATTAATTTGCACGGGTGAATGGGACTGACCCAGATGGTAGTCGAACCAGAAGCGACGGAGCCAGTGACCTAGTAGTGAACCACTCCGCCAACTCGAGGTATGTTAATACACCACAGTTCGGTGACCAGCCGAGAGATTAACCGTCAGTGTCACGTCGGATTAACTTATACTCCACGAGATGTCATACCTATACTTGGTGTTTGCACTTCAGTGCCCAAGTTAGGAGAGAGATGATGTTATCTCAGATGGTTGGTATGTTTACAATGTAATACCATGTTATTTTAGATAAATGGATCAACTCTGTTTGTTGAACGGAACGAAATCTTTAACGACATAACATCGTGTCAATTGAACAACCGTTTATTACAACCAATTTGTTCCGTAAAGCCCTGGGTTATTGGTGGCATTGTTCTGCTTTTCGCCAACGGCAGAGCCAAGACGAATAATATTGAATCTGCGTAAGCGTAGACACTGTTGTCTATGTTCATAAATACAAAGAGTAAGAAATAATAACTAACACACTCAGGGTCAAAAACATATCCAAGAAGCATTCACAAATTCGTAATTTTGGCAAAAAAGCTTCTTATACAATGGCCCTGTATATCATCAGCCAGTTCGTATTCTTGCTATGCACGACATTCCTCGCTCCAATTTAAGCGGGCTAAATCTACCGCACAAGCTTTGTTGATAAGCCGCAGAATAGTTCCTATTTTAGATGCCGAGGCAGTCACACGCAAAATCTGGCATTTACGTAAATAATAGTTGAATACTTCCCACCGAAATTTACGCAAATTGCCTAATTTTATAAGTATGAACTATTATATTCATCCAGCGATGAGGGATCACGATGTTATTAATTGATAAAATCAATCAATAATAGTGTGGTAAGGGATTTTAAAACAATTATTTTCAACGAGAGAACAGTTTGTTTTCATCGGTAATTTTTTTATTAATTAATAGTGCGCTGACTCGAGCAAAACAAATACTAATTAAAATTAGTATACTTGCGTATAGCACCATGCTGACTGAAGTAGGAAACTTTATCAAAAATTAACTAGTAAATTAAACCAGCCTAAAAATAAACTGCCGTCGTTTTTGTAAGATCGTGTTTTTCCGGTACATAGAGATGTCCCAATGAAGATGACAGTAGAGAGCACAGATATACCACACATGTCGACAATAGATTTGTTTTTCAAAGAAAAAAGAAACATATTCTTCTATTAAACTCGTAGAAAATTCACGTAATATTGGTGACATCTAGGCTTTCGATCTATATACGGATTATGTAGCAAGCTGTGCTAAGCTCGACATTCCAATTATGCCGAGCTTATAATCAACTGATATACCGGTCCTGTTATACTAAATTTTACAAATAAAATCCCACTCTCATTCAAATATCACAACAATATTTTAACATTTAAATCTCAAATAAAAAGCTGAAAACGAAATACAGGGAGTTCAGAAATAGAAATTATACTGACACCAAACACGGATTGAAACCGACACCACTCTAATTATTTCAGAAAAAAACACTTCATAATAATTACTTCAAATCTTACTAATATTATAAATGCGAAAGTTTGTATGGATGGTCCTTACTCTTTCACGCAATAAATATCGAACGGAATTTAAAAATTCTTTCACTAATCGAAAGCTACATTATTTGCGAGTAACAACGGCTTTATATATTGGTAAGCTCTGGCGTTATGAATGAGCTGTGGCGTTATGAAATTATGTATCATTCATTTTCTGTCCCTAACAAAATCGAGTTATTGCAAACGTCAAACAAATTGTTACCTTGGAAACAATCTTTTATTTTTGATTTTAGGCTTAAACAGAGTTCTTTGTTGTAATTAAAAAGAGTACTTTTTTGGCGTCGTAGTTAATATCTACATATCTCTAAAAATGTTTATTCTCCGAACAAAAAGCATAACGTTGCTATAAAGCACAGTGTTTGAAGTGGACTGTCATTTTCTTATTTTTTTAGGTTACTCTGGATTCAAATATGAATAAATTGAATAAAGGGAGTAGGTACTTAAAATAAATTTCTATTTCTATAATTTAAATATTTTCTATAATAGAATTTTTATTTGCGAAATGTCATTCTCAAATTTTGAAAATTTCTATTAAACAATAATTATTTTCTATAAGACAAAATAGCAAGAATAATAACAATTATGCTAATAATTATGCCAGTAATTTCCCACTAATACTATGCGAGCGAAGCCGTGGGTAAAAGCTAGTTATTCATACTTTTAAATTTTAAAAAAATATTATTATAATCCTTGGCACGGGAGATCCCAGTAAAGATATCATTAGGTATCTCTGTTTGTTACAAAAAAGAAATATAGTAAAACATCTTTTTTATTATTATCATAATCAAAATAATTGTTTGTCTAATATTTCAAAACATGTTTTTTTTTGCCTGCGGCCCTTTTTGCGTTTATTATGTCTTACTTTTTAATTCCTAGGGTAGGGGAAGGAGGGATTGGGAATTTGAAAAGAAATACACTTTAGATAATGTTGGCAACCTCTGCGCTATACGATGCTCTTAGGCACGGCTTGAAGCACGAAAATTACGGGTGATCGATCAGACGGGCAGTCACAACAAGTACTGACAAGTGACGTCACCGATTGTGTGCCCCCCCCAAAAAAGTACATATTCATACGGCTCGCCACCGAAACTAATTGCCGACCGCTGACAATTATAAATTATTAATTACTAGCAGACCCAGCCACACGTTGCTGTGGCTAACGAAACACAACGGCATTACCCAACCTTTATAAAAATCCACACCACCGGCTTGCCAGCTGCCCGCTGCCTGAATTGAATATTTTAATTTCTCGGCTTTTCTCTACTAGTATAAGCATGTTTTATACATATAAAGCTTCATCTTGAATCACTCTATCTATTGGTGAAAACCGCATGAAAATCCGTTGCGTAGTTAAAAAGATCTAAGCGCACACTATGTAATGATGAATATTGGAATTTCTAGGCTTTTCTCTACGATAATAAGCATTTATTATACATATAAACCTTCCTCTTGAATCATTTTATCTATTGGTGAAAACCGCATGAAAATCCGTTGCGTAGTTTAAAAGATCTAAGCCCACATCTATTTTGAGCGACTTAAATTTTATACTGTGTAATGATGAATACTTGCATTTCTCGGCTTTTCTCTACTATAATAAGCATGTAATACATACAAGCCTTCCTCTTGAATCACTCTATCTATTGGTGAAAACCGCATGAAAATCCAATGTGTAGTTTAAATGATCTAAGCGCACATCCATTTTGAGCGGCTTCATTTTATACTATGTAATGATGATATTGTGATGAATATTTTAATTTCTCGGCTTTTCTCTACTATAATAAGCATGTATTATACATATAAACCTTCCTCTTGAATCACTCTATCTATTGCTGAAAACCGCGTGAATCCGTCGCGTAGTTTAAAAGATCTAAGCGCACACACATTTTGAGCGACTTCATTTTTTGTATGTAATGATACTATGTCATGATGAATATTTGAATTTCTCGGCTTTTCTCTACTATAATAAGCATGTTTTCATGAATCACTCTAACTATTGGTGAAAACCGCTTGAAAATCCGTTGCGTAGTTTAAAAGCTCTAAGCGCACATACATTTTGAGCGACTTCATTTTATGCTATGTAATGATAAATTAATTATTTATTTTACAACAATGATGTATTTCGAAGCGATGGTTTTTGGCCACAGTACAAAAAGGTTTTAGAGTTTAGAGACACAATCCACCCAGATTTCATTCATATTTTCCAATTGTTTAAAATTAATATCGAGATTAATCATGGAATATCCCAACGGTGAATTTTACGATCGAAAATAATCCATTAACGGATACAGCTTTAGCTGTTAAAATATTACTGCACTTGAGGAAATATCTCTGCGTCACAACAATCTTGCATTCAGTTTGGTTTGGTCTCCTATTTATGGGTAACCGGCCAACTCAGAATGAAACGAAGTCATAACCACCTCAGAAACGTCATTAAGAGTGATGATATCAATATAAACTTTACTGCTGATGTTAAAGATACTAGTGAATGAAAATTTTTTTAACCATTATAATCTAAACGAAAATATGAAAGAGAACAAGACACAGAAAAAAAGAAAAAGACAATGGTCGCAACTGGGACTCGAACCCAGACCTCTCCGTCTAACCGGAACGAGCGCGTTAACCAATTTCGCTATTGCCACCTTCTGTCCAAGCCGTCATATTTGTCAATCTCATATTTTCAAATTTCAGAATTACATTATCATCAACTAATTATTTTAATTAATAAAAAGGTTAGTTGCCCGTAATAGGGAGGAAAATAATTAGTTGATAATAATGTAATTCTGAAATTTGAAAATACGAGATTGACAAACATGACAGCTTTAACAGAAGGTAGCAATAGCGAAATTGGTTAACGCGCTCGTCCCGGTTAGACGGAGAGGTCTGGGTTCGAGTCCCAGTTGCGACCATTGTCTTTTTCTGTTTTTCTGTGTCTTGTTCTCTTTCATATTTTCGTTTAGATTATTATTTTTAACTTATTCTAGTATGAAATTATTTTTTATTCACACTAAAATATATTGCATTTTTCAACGAAATTTTATCTGTGCATTCGCGTGGAATGACTACCACGCAGAATGTTTTATCTCGCGAACAAAGGCAATTAAATTTTAGCCCACGTTTAATAATATTGTTTTTTACAGTTCATGAAGTCGGTGCAGTTCAATGCGTTCAGAATCGCTTGCAGTGCGAATGCATTCCGAAATACCAGCGAAACAGGAATTAATGTTTCGTTTAATGGGAGCATGCATTTTTAAGCATTTAAGTTCTGCATAACGGTTTATTTAAAATATTACCTGTCAACGGAAGTTTCACAGGTTTGCAATAATGCGGTTGCCATGTAATGTTATGTGGGTACCTCACATATGCTTATATTATAATCATCTTTATTATATACTAGCTTTTACCCCCGGCTTCGCTCGCATATTTGTCCCTCCCCCCACTCCCACCCTTCCACCCCCTCTCCCGCACTACCATTCCCCCTCCCCCAATCAATCAACAATCAAATACGCTCCGTTTCGCATTCATAATTATTAGAATAGCTGTTGGCTTAGGTCAAAATGTAGATTAGTACCTATTTTATATTTGTATCTACCTACACTAAATATTCATATTAGAATACTAATATTTGAATTTTCCCTATCAAAGAAATAATATTGACAGCCAACGACAAACATTTACTTAGTAACACGCTTTGCCAATAAACTTATAATAGATAATTTCATAACGCCACAGCTTATTCATAACGCCAGAGCTTACCAATATATATAGCCCCTGTTATTCGCAAATAAAGTAGCTTTCGATTGGTGAAAGAATTTATAAATTCCATTCGATATTTATTGCGTGAAAGAGTAAGGACCATCCAACCAACCAACCATCCATACAAACTTTCGCATTTATAATATTAGTAAGATATGCATTGCAGCATAAAGCCTTTTAAAGAGATCCACTAGTACAGGAAAAAATCGACGTCGGAATTCACGCCCCTTTATGGGAGGAGCTTAAAAATACTTGACAAAAAGCTTTTGGAAAGGTTGGAAAAGATATTTAAGAATTTTTTTACAAGTTGATTTCGTAAAGGCCTGTAAAAAACATTAAATGGTTTTTTATGCATTGTTTATTGTAATAATACGGAATTTTTAAATTCATTTCACGAAAACAAGCCGCGCGGAACCCAATACGTCATTTCTCCGCTCCGTTCGGAGGAGTAGTGACCGAAAATAAGGGCGGCTGCCAGTCGTTCTTCGGTGGACGGTATAAGATTCACTTTGGTATTACAAATTCGTCGACTGCCGTATTGTCACCGTGATGTCAAAAATACCAACGCGAAAATGCATATTATATTTTATTTTGTGAGGTTCGGGCGTAAATTTCAATTTTATTTATTTTTATTTATCATAAAATAAACTAAATTTGCCACATTCAACAATAAAACTATATCTGAAAAGAGGTTTATAAATAGGAGAGTTCGGACTTCAAAGTGTTTTTTTATAGACCTTATAATTTATTTTTTTCTAAGTTTATTAAAAGACTTATAAAAAAATTAACCGATATTTTTAAGGGCCAAGATATGTTCTATACGCAGTATTTAATTGAAGCATCTATAATACTTCTAAGCGATCAAATTTTCAAAACAAAATCGTATGGCTTCATCGCCAGATAAAATGTTTATGCAGATTTATACTAACAATAACAAAGCTTGCCGTCTAAATTGTTACAGTCCATTTCCGAGTGCATCCGGAGAGGGAATAACCAGACAAAACCGGAAAAAAGACATTTTTAAATCAATTTTTAGACGTATTGACTCTTTTCCACAAAAAAATTATAAAGTTATTTCGAAAGACTGTTATTTTATTTAGTTAAACTATGTTTTAAATTTTGATAAAATATGTTTATTTTCAGTACAATAATGTTTTACCGTAGGTCGTTGGCAGATTTGTCAAATTTTTTAAACAAAATTTTTTATATAAATAAATAAAAAGAAAATACTTTGTTTTAGGTCACTTTATTGATATTTTATAGTCTACCGGTTTCGGTACCTCCGTACCATCCTCAGGACTGTTATAAAAATACTAACAAGTACAGAGTAATATACATATATATATACAAAATTGTTTGGGAAAGAAAGAGACAGTAAATTAGAGCGGGACAGTGCGACAGTCGTGCGGGGGAGGGGAGTGTGGGATAACGGGAAACTTACTTATAATATATATAAATTGTTAAGAAAGAAAGAGACAGTAAATTAGAGTGGGACAGTGCGTCAGTTATGGGAGGGAAGTGGGGAAGGAGAGTGTGGGATAACGGGAAACATACTTATAATAGGGCTGAATGTTAAATTAAGTTGATTATTGATGATGTCGGCCTTTGAATTAACCGATTTTTTAATTTCCAACGCCTCTAAATTATTTAATCTTAAGCCTATCCCATTTTTGTGTATCACTTTAATACCCGTATCCCGGTTAAACGTGTGATCTTTATTAATTAAATGTTCTGCGAATTCCGAAAAACCTGAACTTGTTAGGCATCTTAAATGTTCTTTAATTCTAGTTTCTACATTGCGTGACGTTTGTCCTATGTAGAACGCGCCACAATCATTACAATTAATTTTATAAATGCCCGAGTGGCTTAGAACATCCTCTTTGTCTTTGGCATTAATTAAAAATTTTCCTAGGTTGTTATTGGTATAAAATGCTGGTTTGATTTCAGGTGGGAATTTAATAGTACAAGAAGAGGAAAGGTTATTAATATACAAAATTCTTCGCCATTGTTGGTTAAGGTTATTATTGTTATAAATTACTGGACTATTGTAAACGTATTTATTTATGGAAATTAATCTTAACAGGCCTTATTGATAGAATCCTAGCAAAAAAATTAAGATTAATTTCCATAAATAAATACGTTTACAATAGTCCAGTAATTTATAACAATAATAACCTTAACCAACAATGGCGAAGAATTTTGTATATTAATAACCTTTCCTCTTCTTGTACTATTAAATTCCCACCTGAAATCAAACCAGCATTTTATACCAATAACAACCTAGGAAAATTTTTAATTAATGCCAAAGACAAAGAGGATGTTCTAAGCCACTCGGGCATTTATAAAATTAATTGTAATGATTGTGGCGCGTTCTACATAGGACAAACGTCACGCAATGTAGAAACTAGAATTAAAGAACATTTAAGATGCCTAACAAGTTCAGGTTTTTCGGAATTCGCAGAACATTTAATTAATAAAGATCACACGTTTAACCGGGATACGGGTATTAAAGTGCTACACAAAAATGGGATAGGCTTAAGATTAAATAATTTAGAGGCGTTGGAAATTAAAAATCGGTTAATTCAAAGGCCGACATCATCAATAATCAACTTAATTTAACATTCAGCCCTATTATAAGTATGTTTCCCGTTATCCCACACTCTCCTTCCCCACTTCCCTCCCATAACTGACGCACTGTCCCACTCTAATTTACTGTCTCTTTCTTTCTTAACAATTTATATATATTATAAGTAAGTTTCCCGTTATCCCACACTCCCCTCCCCCGCACGACTGTCGCACTGTCCCGCTCTAATTTACTGTCTCTTTCTTTCCCAAACAATTTTGTATATATATATGTATATTACTCTGTACTTGTTAGTATTTTTATAACAGTCCTGAGGATGGTACGGAGGTACCGAAACCGGTAGACTATAAAATATCAATAAAGTGACCTAAAACAAAGTATTTTCTTTTTATTTATTTAAAATGTCAAGTCACAATGTGTTTGCTTCTTTTGAAAAAAAAAATTTTTTATTATATAACACACATTTCAAATCATATAATCATGCAGTGAAATAAATCATAAACTATCTGGGAAAGCTATGTTTCAGAATTTAAATATTAGTTTAAATAAAATCATTTAAAAAAAGACGCACACGTGTTTTGTGACGAAAATACTTCAGTTTGTCTATTTATTTACAAGGTCTTACAAACTAATATATTTAAGATTTTTAACATTATTATTTTGTTAAAATATAAATACTTACGATCAAAAACTAATTACAAAAAATACATAATTTTATTAGTTTTATCATCACGCATTGCAGCATTCTTGAATGTAATAAAATCGATATTGAGTTATTATTTAAAAAACGCTGGTAAGGAGGATGATTAATCTTTCTCATTGGAACCGCCCTGTACAATCATAAGAACATCTTTCGACGAAATATGAATTCTCGGCGGCTGGCTGGTTAATGGCCCTGAAGATGTAATTCGTAAGCGGTTTCGAACGCAAAATTTTTGTTTACCTTTCACAAGTTTTTCAAAAGCTCCTATAGGCGTACATCAATATAAACTTTACTACTGACGTTAATGATATTAGTGAATAAATTTTTTTTTATTCAATCAAGAATGCACAATTAATTAATAATTTTAAACAAACAACGTATTTTTATGCGTTGTAACAATGTCTTATTCAGAAATATGTTCCTTCAGACAGAAGAATTTTCACTGACTTGGTTTTTCTATTTAAATTCAAATGATTTAGTTGATAGTCCGGTATTGCTTGAATTGATAAGTTTCCAGATACCACTTCAGTGCAGAAATTCTGGGACTAACTCCTGTATTCCTCTTTGCCCAGAATATTAATGGAGGGAAACAATTATACCATGTCAGTGATCATCTTCAATTTATCTTTAAACAAATTAATATAAAATACTGTTACTGATACAGTTCAATTATGTACAATAAATACTGTATATTACTTAGCATTGCTAGTACATTTTTTAGTAAGGGGGTAATGTGTTTTACAAAGAATTATTTCAGATAATTTTTCAATCAAAGATTCATTTAATTATCGTTTCTTCTCGTATCCGTAAGAATACACGAACCTGCCACAAAGCACAATGGGAAATACGTTTCTCGCCACATTACGGTAATCACATTATCGATTAATCTATCAATACTTCCTCCTCTACTTGTAAGTAACACTATTCGGTCCCTCTGACGATAGCATTCGCCACAGCAAATAATATCGACTCATAAAAGCTGACAATCGAAACGGAATTAATCGATAAATGTCGCCAATCGTGATCGATGAGTATATTATCTAGGTCACGAAGCCAGTGCGAATTGGGCAACGCGGCGTTTAACACGGCCGAATCTAGACCATGTGTTTTTATTGTTGCAAGTTTTTTTATTATTGTTTTGTGGAACACGTTATTATGTCTATTATGGGAGAATTTTATAACAGAAGACCACCGACGATTGGATGGTATTTTTTCTACATTTCTAATTTGCTTCGTGTAAGAATTTTTAGGGAAAAATGATCAAAGAAATGTGTGTATTAAGTGGGGAATAACAATGGCACAACACAAAAAACTTATTTTTTTCAGGAGAACAGTTTTAATATTTTATTTAAGTGTATTAAATCAGTTTATCAACCAATAAAAAAAAATTGGGAAGTTGTTGTGTTATTTCGTTACATATATTTTGTTTTTTAAATTTTAATGATCATTGTGCTCCTATTTTAGCTTGAATTTGGGTAAAATATTATAATATGACAATTATATTATCGCTTTTAAGGCCACAATATTATTTTTTTAAAGAATTGTGCAATTTGTTTAATAGATATCCCGGAAAATTACTATATTGGTACTTATTTCAAAATTGCAATTTTTTGACTTGTGCCACTATTATCGCTCAGCTGCAAGTTATGTTTCTGTAATGCCATTTTCACGAAGATTAGCAAAAAAAATTTCACACAACAATTTATTTTTATTTTTGTAATAACATAATGAGTAAAACCTCAAATTGTAATATTTAATCATTAAAGACAATTTTAGCATCTCACATGAAAAATTTTAAACAGAGAAAGGTACGGTCGCATCTAGGAATTGAACTCAGGACTTGCCGGGGATTTACTCCACTCCAACCACTGAGTTAATTCGATCCGATTCATTTCGGTCTTATATTTATAATATCATCACTCATTTAAATGATATTAACCGGCGTAGTGCAGCGGTAAGGCGCTTGACTAGCACACCGAAGGTTGCGGGATCGAATCCCGGCGTGGCAAATAAATTGTATTTGATTAATTTGTGTTATTTCACAATTAATTAATTAAAAATAATATATACTATATTTGCGGCACACTCCAGAGTGGATGATACTCTCAGTATCGCTCTGGTGTAAGACCACCATTCAGAATTGAAACGTTGCTTGAAATGGCTTTAATCGTGTTTGGTGACCAGATCTGAATAGCCAGGTACTTCCCCACCTTCCCCTTCCCTTTCTTCTTCCCTTCCCCACTACCTTTAGCCTCACAACATACCCCAATTTGGGGATGCCATAGTCTCACTGGATTCTGACGAGAGCATTGGGACTCTTGTGCGGTATTCATGTAAAAAAAAAAAAAAAAAACACGCTCAAATTGTCGGACAAAAGGATTTTCAATTGATTGACTTGGTATTTCTGAATAAAATTCTAGAATTGCTTGCGTTGATAAGCTTTCGGATTCCACTCCGTAATAAGGATTTATTAATTAAGTGCTGAAATTCTGGATTGCCTGCTGAAATAACCAAAATATTTAGAAATTCGACAGCCTAAGTCTAAGACGACTTAGGAACAAATGTGATAAATATAATTGATTAAAATCCTTGTAGACCACCCCTCTCCCCCTCCCTCGTATGTTATGTATATAAAGCGTAGGCTAAGAATAATTTTCACAAGTCTAAAGATAGCTTTAACGAGCTGAAACCGGTTACCGTCAAATAAATTAGATTGGAAATAAGTTTAATATTTGTTTTTATTTTTATGAGTAAAATTTCAAATTATAATATTTAATTAAACGAAGACAATATTAGCGAAACTCAATCGAAAATCTGGAGATAAAAAAATCAGAAAAAGATATTGGTTCCACTGGGATTCGAACCCAGGGCCCTTTTCTGACATGGCAAGAGCCCTACCAACTGAGCCATGGAACCCATTTCCAATTCGGTCACTTTTTAGCTGTATCATACTTCGACTAAGAACTACCAACATTATCTTCATTTTCTTAACGCACATATTATTATATTGCATTATAACGCACATATAACGCAATCATATATAAAGATAGCAGCCAGTAATATGTGCGTTAAGAAAATGAAGATAATGTTTGTAGTTCTTAGTCGAAGTGTGATACAGTTAAAAGTGACCGATTTGGAAATGGGTTCCATAGCTCAGTTGGTAGAGCTCTTGCCATGTCACCAAACCTGAGTTCGAGTCCCAGTGGAACCAATATCTTTTTCTGATTTTTCGGTCTCCAGATTTTTGAATGAGTTTCGCTAATATTGTTTTAATTTAATTAAATTTTATATTTGTTTTATTATGATAAAATGAACTTAGAACAACATTACAACCACTTTACAACATAGATCCTCCACATGGGTCTGTACCGCAGACTGCAGACTGCAGACGGGTGTGACGTTGTGTGTGTGTTGTGTCGTGATGACCCCCCGGCCAGGTGTTCACGTTCCCAGTGGGTTGAGAGATTCAAGGAGTTACCGTTTGCACCAACTGCCGGAAGCGAGATGTCAGGTGCGTGTAAGGCAAGAAAGGTGGACACTTACAGTTGTGGTTTGGTGTCTTATTTCAACAGAGAGACAAGTCCCTACAATAATGAACAACCAGCAACATAACATAATAATATAATGCTGTTGACATGTGCAATCATTTGTTAGAAATAAATAAGTTTACGGCCATTAAAGCTCTTATGAGTGACAGCTTAAAGTTGACTGAAAAAAACTTTGTATTGTGCGGGGACTACGAGTTGGTACAAAACGCACTCGAAAGCGAAGCTTAATGTTAAATCAATATTTTTGATTCATCTTTACTACAAATTGGTTTATATTATGAATGCCAAAAAAAAGAATTTTCACTAAAATAAAGTAATCACTATCGTTTCGCTTGAATAGAATTAAAATAAAATTGTTAATTGTTTAATAAAAAATATAAGCGTAAACAACCAAAAACTGTTTTTTTTCTTCTTTTTTTAATGTTAATGCCCACAAGAGTCTCATCTGCTCCTATCTGGAGCCAGTGAGACTGTGGCATCCCCAATTGGAGTATGTTGTAAGGCTGAATGTAGTGGGGAGGGGAAAGAGATGGGGAAGAGGAAGGTGGGGAGTTTGGCGATTCAGATCTGGTCCCCAAGTACGGCTAAAACCATTTCAAGCAACGTTTCAATTCTGAATGGTGGTCTTACACCAGGGCGATACAGAGAGTATCTTGTACTCTGGAACGTGCCGCAAATAAACTATATGTTTTCTTAAATGAATTAATTGTGAAATAATACAAATTAATCAAATAAAATTTATTTGCGCACGCCGGGATTCAATCCTGCGACCTTCGGATTGCGAGTCAAGAGCCTTACCCTTCAGTCACGGAGGACATCAATGTATGAAAGCATGTAACAAAAAAATACTTAAAAATATATTTTTATTGCTATTAAGACTATCAGTTACAGCTTTCTTTGATTAACCTTTTTCTTCCTTATAAAATTATTCACAAAATAAATAAAAATTCTTTTTTGTGCTAAAATCGAGATTTTAAATTAATCGAAACTTCCAGACTCCGTTTGCCATGCGATTTTTATGCTAATTACCTATATTAGTCGTTATATATAAGAATATACAAAGTATTCGATTGTGTATTCCTCTAAATAACGGATTCCTCAAAACATGTATAAGATTCCATGTATAGGAGACATTTGCAATATTGTTTTTCAAAGAATAACGTGAAATGGATAAAGTTAGGGTCATCATTCCTACCTACCGTTTTGGCCGAGATTCTTCCGGTTTTAAGTATCGACTGGTTTGTCATTGTGTCCCGGTAAATACATAATTATATAAGTAGTCGTTAATGAGAAACTGGATATAAACTGTTAAAAAATACTTTCAACTCTACAGTAGGACGAACAAAATCAACGAACGAGTATTTCTATAATGAATCGTAGAAAAAAATAAGCAACTCTTCTCGCAATTAATTCAATTTATTCATTTTTAAAGCATTACAATATTTGCGTTTCAAACCTTTTTAAAAGATGGAAAACATATAAGAAAAGATAAGCAGATTCAAACTTACAGCAACAAAACTTGCCCTCTAAATTTTCATTGATGTTAAACATATTGATTTTCGAAGTGATTCTATTTAACAACAAGAGATCTCTCCCGACTAGCATGACCATTGGCAAGTTAGTTCTGATAGCCAGTAAGATTTAACTAAGATTCGCTTCCAAATCTAAAGTTGTTTAAATCGCATACCGATGTTTTTTTTCTTATAAACCCTATTTCTAAAAACACATCTAGGTAATTAGACAAATATTTTAAAGGTTATCGACACTACAGTTATTTCGATAAACATATGAAAGAAATTATTTAAAAATTGGCAAGGCTTAACCATGTGAACTGTTTGACGTCTTTTGTTTTGTTTTGTAGAATAACTAGCGAGTACCCGGCGTGCGTTGCAATGCACTCAAAGAAATAAAGTAATTGTGTATTAATTCTGTTTATTGAAGTACTTCTGGATATTTTTTGTGTTGTTTTTCCTTCTGGTGAGATCTGTCCGTTTGATAAGCATGGATTTTCAAGATTTACCCCCTGCTATCCCCCACCGCTATTATGTCCCCTTTGCAATCCCCCCACATGTCCCTCGACACCCCTCACCCGTCACATCGTTACCCCACCCGAACAACTCGCGCGCCACCTATTGAAAGTTTTAAATAGAAATTTCATAATTTCAGAGCTCATCATTATATAAATAGAAATCTTCGAGGATGCACGAGCAACAAATCAGCGAAGTTTCATCGCAATCGGATGAATGATATACGAAATAATTCATATTTTGTTATAACGCCATACACATATCCATAACGCCAGAGCTCACCATCGTATATAGAAAAATTCGCGGGCGTGTGCACAACAAATCACCACTGTTTCATCGCAATCAGACGAATGGCATATGGAACAAACAAAAATTTTCAATTTTACACAGATATTATTTCAAATTATACAGAAGCGTCTACGGTTAATTTTAAATGCCAAAATAAAGCATGGTGTTTTCTCTTTCCAAATCTCTTCATACTATATGTCTAACTGTTAAAGTAAGGGAGATAGAATGAGTTTTATGAGGACCTATCATTTAGTGACAGATCCAGTACTACGTCGGTCGAGTTGTTTTACACAGCTTATATAAAATCTTTGGGACTTTTAAATTAATATAAATGTATATAATATTTTGAACTTACCGCTGATAAGTACCAGTAAAACAGTCGCAGTGGCGAGCAGCGTTACTTCCTTCATCGTGTATTATTTAAAAACTTAAAACACCAAATTCATAAACACTTTAAACTTATTTTTCACAAAATTAACGTATTTATATCACTATTCTCAAACTAAAATATTGAAAATACGCTGGAATCCGCAATGCTGTCACAGATTTGTCACTGTCTGAAAAAAAAGAAAAAATATTTGTTAAAAAATATCACAATCATCGAATTAATATTGTTTTAAATAAAACACGGTTTCTATCTTCTTCATAACTAACTCCATTTCAACTTGGAAAGCTGGTATGTTTACCGCCGCCCTGGGAACCATTTATTGGATAAACAACACCCCTGCTATAGATCACCCAAAATGATTCGCTACGTTTGGTGACTTAGCATGGGTACCTGCGTTCATGGAGTGAGGTTATATAGGTCTTGGCGGTGGATGTGTCTGCCCCCCTCCTGCGTGGCGAGCCGGATTGGGAGAGATTGTTTGAGAGAGACCTAACCTTGACCTCTCCAGCCAGACTCTTTCGACTCATCAGCTTGCTTCCTTCGCAGTGGGAGGGATGGATTCATACGTATATCACTAATAGACACATTGACCACTAGATTATTACCCATCCCTCATATCTTTTTTTCCCTCATAACTTCCTCTCCTTCCTTCCCCTAAAAAGACCCTCCACACGGCATACCCAAATGACATAGGCCCTGAGGGATTTTTATTCCTCAAGGCCTCCTGTGTGGAGCTATTATAAAAAAAAACTCATATTAACTAGGAACCGTCTCCGTGGTCGAGGAGTAAGACTCTTGACTCGCAATCTGGCGTACGCAAACAAATTTTATTGGATTCACAATTAATTCATTTAATATAACAAATAGTACATTTGTGGCGGAATGCAAGATACTCTCAGTATCGCCTTGGTGTAACACCAGCATTCAAAATTGAAACTTTGCTTGAAACGGCTTTAGCCGTGTTTGGTGACTTGATCTGAATATCATGGTAATTCACCACTTTTCTCTTCCTCATCTGCTTCCCCTCCCCACTACCTTGAGCCTCACAACATACTCCAATTGGGGATGCCATAGTCTCACTGGCTCCAGACGGGAGCAACTGGGACTCTTGTTAGGTATTCACATTTAAAAAAAACTGATTTAGAAACAATGTCTTTATGACGTTAAAATTTCTTTCTTAGTTTACAACGAATTATATATCAGAATATCCCACAATACAATAAATTTCAGAGATAATTGACAATATATATAATTGATATAATTAATAATTGGAGCCACAGCGCAATTTAAACCTTTTTTCTCAGATAACTCGAGATTTTAAGGTGACAATTTTTAATATTTTCCGAATTTTAAAATGGAGACATACAAACTGATTATGGTTCTATATAGCCAATGAATTCACCTATCTTTGTCGATTATCACATACTCGTGGGATTTATAGTTTTTTTTTATTTAATCGTAAACTTCTACATAATTACTTACAAATAGGGGAAAATTTGCCAAAATCGGTAGCAAAGCAATTCGAAGTATTTTAAATACTGCAATATTGTGGCAAAAAGCGCTCCAGCGTTTAATTTACGTAACCTTACCTAACCTAACGCAAATCATATTTAATATTAACCTGATTTAGAAACAATGATTTTATCACGCTAAAATTTCTTACCCAGTTTACAACGAATTATAAATCTCCCACAACACAACAAAGTTCAGAGAATAACTGACCTTCACGAATGTGATACACCAAAAGCACGAAGAAACATGTTAACTTACCAATTTACGTGCGCTTTGTTCACGTAGTATCTCGCAAAGGCTTTACCTAGTTATTATGAATGAAGAGCGAGGTCGGCAAAGCTCTCACGAAGCAACCTTCGCCTTAACCGTGTTATTCCGAGGTCAACTGCAGGTCAATTTCACTTAATGTCAAACCGCGGTAACTCAGAAACAAACACACTGAGAGAAAGCTGCCGAGTTCAATTACTTTGTGTACTTACATGTTATTAGATTTGTTCTTTGCGGCGGGGAAATTTTACAATATATTGTTGAGAAAATTTAGTTAAAGTTTTTATGTATGCTTCTAGTATTAGCAGAAGAAAGCGTTATTTGTAATTATGTGGTGTCTCTGTGAAAATACAGGAAGACCGTTTTCATTATTTGAAAACTTTCCATATTTCATCACAATTAATAATTGAACGTGTCACGTAGTCGATTTTATTTATTTGTTTTTTTTTGTGGTTAGTTTGTGGTATAAACTATAAGCAATTATTATATCTACACTGTGTGTGGAAACTAGTGGTACAAACAAGAAACTGCTGAATCTGTACTACGTAGAGATATTTAAAAACGATCTGAGCCTTTTAATTTTAAATGAATATTTTTAATTATTGAAGACATTGTTAGCGTCTCCTAAACGAAAATTTGTAAAAGGAAAATTATAAAATGATACGGTGGCATCTAGGAATTGAATCCAGGACCTTATTAGCTTTGCTGGGGCTCTACTCTAACCACTGAGCTAACGATCCTATTCTCTTCGGTCAAATTTAACTGTTTCATACTCTGACTAAGAACTACCAACACTATAATATACACTATATATTTTAAGGCGATCCACTATTATAGGAAAAAAATCGAAATCGGAATTCACGCCCCTTTATGGGAGGAGTTTAAAAATACTTGAGAAAAAGCTTTTGGAAAGGTAGGAAAAGATATCTGAGAATTTTTTTTACATATTAATTTCGTAAAGGCCTGTAAAAAACATTAATTCCTGTTTTATGCATTGTTCATTGTAATAAAACGGAATTTTTAAATTGATTTCACGAAAACAAGCAGCGCGGAGCCTAACACGTTGTTTCTCCGCTCCGTCCGGAGGAGTAATGACGGAAGAATGGGGCGGCTGCCAGTCGTTCTTCGGTGGACGGTATAAGGTTCACTTTGATATAACAAATTCGTCGATTGCCGTATTGTCGCCGTGATGTCAAAAATAACAACGCGAAAATGCAAATTATACTTTATTTTGTGAGGTTCGGGCGTAAATTTCAATTTTTTTTGCGATAATTATATAAGAAACTGAATTTACCACATTATGCAATAAAACCATATCCGAAAAGGGGTTTATAAGTAGGAGAGTTTGCAGTTAAAATATTTTTATAGACCTAACACTTTATTTTTTTCTAGACTTATTAAAGGACTTATTAAAAAAATGACCGATATTTTTAAGGGCCAACATATGTTCTACACGCAGTATTTAATTGAAGCATCTATAATACTTCTAAGCGATCAAATTTTCAAAACAAAAACATATGATTTTGTATGATTTTGCATTATTTAGTATGGCTTCATCTTAATGCATATTTTAATAAACGGTTGAAAAGGGTAATAGGGTTGGGTCTGGGGGTCCACGCGTCTAGTAGTGACGGATACGTTGAATTGTATGCATCCAACCATCCAACTGCGGTGCAATGCGATGCGTCGAGAGAGTCCGGCTGGAGAGGTCAAAAGACCTCCCTCAACCATTATCTATAGATCCGGACTGCCACGCAGCAGGTGATGCCCGGACAAACCTCACCCCGTGAACCCAGGCTTGAAATGGATTTAGCGGTGTTTGGTGTCCAGCTTGAAGTCAATCGATAAGGATTGATAGGATTACTTTCGGTAACTTCTCATAGTTCCCTAGGACAACTACAAATCGCTAACGTACAAGCAACAGTAGACGTCGAATATATTAAGAACACTTAGTCATTGTGAACTGTTACTTATCATTACTTATTGCCAGGTACATCTTCCTGTTACCCATCTCCTTCCCATCCTTACTACCCTCAACTTCACAAAATATCCCAATTGAGAATGCCATAATCCCTTTGGCTCCAGACAAACACAAAATAAATATTTAATGTTTTTGTGTTAAATTCGTAGAACTCCATTTCTGCAAGTATTTTAGTATTTATTTTTGTTACAGCTGTTTCGGCTTACAAGGCCATTTTAAAACTGTCCTTGTAAACCTGAATGTTTGAAAATTGCATTGTTAGCTGTAACAAAAAAAACAAAACATAAAATCTTGCAGAATTATAATAACATTATTAAATTTGATTTACTTTAAATAAAAAACAAAAGAATATTCAAGAGGTGTTCATAATACGCACTTCATCGTATTTACCTACAAGCGCAATTTTCAAAATCACCGATTGTTTGCCGACCAATTTATTTTACTGACTTTCTTTGTAGTTTGCACATCGTTGTAAAATATATCCACGGCTGTTTCCAGATCGGGAGTTCGCAGATAGCACGAGGTCTTGTTGACTCCTCCACTGGTGAAAAGTCTCAATGGAGAAGTCGTGTAAGTTCTTGTATCTATGGCCATGTTAAAAGTCACAGGTAAGTAATTGGATGGTTGGCCATGTTGTAAGCTCTACAATAATAAGTTATAAGCCTCTTGTAAGCTAAGAAGAACACAGCAGTTCGAACCTAGCCTCGTATTTTGTGGTAACTATCGAGCAATAATGGTTGAAAACAAAGGGCTTTTATATGTAGAACATATTTAACGTGAGAAATTTAGGTTTGAACATGGGAGAAGAAAATACAATATTTCACCAATGTTAAACCTTTATTGATTGTATCGACATCATCCAAAAAAATCCTAGATATCTGTCATATTTTACTAACTCACTAAAAATCATGCCTTTTCCCTGCTGGGGTAGGTAGAGAGGACTATAACCTGTCTTGGTCTTGGCACACACTCCTTACCTCAATCACATTTGAACATGGTGTCATATATCATCATTATCATTCTTGGCTCTACAACCCCTGGTGGGTCTTGGCCTCCTCAAGAGTCTTCCTCCACTCATCTCGATTTTGTGCCAGCTCTTTCCAGTAGAAGCTCCATCTTAAAATTGGCCTTCCCAGGCTCCTTCGCCCTATCGGTCTTGAGTTCAGCAGGGACTTTGGTGCTTGATGCTCGGTCATTCTCTCCACACGACCCAGCCACCGAAGTCTCCCCATGTTTATAATTTTTGTGACGTTTAGGTCCTTAAACAGAGTGCAGAGTGTCATATATACTAGGTGTCATATATACTCTTATATTATTTTGACTCCTGGCATGGCCCGACTCAAGAATCTGATTTACTTGATCGTGCTATGTCTTCCTCAGGCTTCCCCGACTTCTTCTACCTTTCACATTTGCGTCATATATTTTCCTTACACTCCTTCTTATGTCATTCGGTCTACATTCCCAAACCATCTAAGCGTCCCCCAAATACGTTTGCGGCTCAACTGAAAGCACCCGAATAGCTTTTTAAAAGTAAAGAAGCGATAAGAATAAAAATATTGCCTCAATCTAACAATTTTCTATTTTGTTTTTGTTTATTATTATATTGAGTTAGTTTGTAGGTACTACGTTAGATTGCGTATTTGCCTTTCACCAGTATAAATCTCGTAGCTCTGTTCTGTATAACTTCTAGCTTGTTCAAATTTCCTTCATTGGCCAAATATGACATCTAGTAGCTGTAACCTAAATGTGGAGCAACTGTAATTTTATAAATGAACTCTGTAGTATTTCTATTTAATTTATTTCTTAGTCTTCTAAGAAATAAATTAAATAAATTTACTTTTTTGATACCTTCTTCAGCACATATTCAAAATTTGCTGTGAAAGTTAGTTTTGAATCGATTATTACATCTAGGTACTTGATTTCATTTACTATATCAATCTTTTCATCATTAGTTGTCAAATTAAAATCCCGTATTACGCGTTTTATTGGCCTATTTCCATGTATTTTGCTTTGTCTACGTTCAGTTTGAACTTGTATAATTCCTACAATTTTGCTATATTTTGTAGGTCTTCGTTTATTTTGTTAATTGCATCTGTGTAATCTTCACACAAAATATAGATTAACAGTGGTCTGTAAATAGTCTAATTTTACAATGTTTTATGGTTTTAATTATAGATATCATTTGTCTAAATTATAAGTAAAATTTGGCTCTTCCCACTTGACAAACTGCCGACCCCTGTGATAGCCTAACGTTGTTTCAGAGATTTATTCTTACTTATTTTAGCGCCTGTGCTCTTGGCGGGTGGCTGGTGCGAATTGACCATAATTGCAGTTCATTGAAAGACATTATACGGGATAGAAGAGTATTACAGACATGTTTAGCGGGGTATTTCGCTGCTAAATAGCGTGCAATCACTTGACCGTGAACCGGAAAATAATCTGATATGAAAGAAGTTAAAAGAACAATTATTCGTAATGTTGGTTGCAAAAAAAGTGTGAGAAAAGCACAAAATTTTAATCAAAGGCGCTAGAAAGAGAGTTACGTATTCAAGCACTTTTTTTTACAATAGCTCCCACAGTATAAGGGAATGCTGTGTGGGGTTTTTTTAAGAAAGGGAAGAAGTAGAAGTTCTGGAAAGGAAATACGTATGAGGCATGTGTAGGAATCTGGAGGTCAGTGTGTCCAGGAGTAACGGACGTATGAAGTATGAATCCATCCCTTCATCAAGATTGGCGATAGGTCGAGGGATTCTGGCTGGAGTGGTGAAATGACCTCCTCAACCAGACTCTCTTGATCCGGCTCGCCACGCAGCTGGTCGGCAAATGCCATTTAAAATAATAGAAAACTCAGACAAACCAAAAAAAACTATAGCGCTATTCTGTTATAAATACGAGAAAATCTTAAATCTTGAAGTAAAGTTTTTCAAAACATTACCAGAAAGTATCAGAAATATAAATAACGGTTTTATACAATTCACATTAAAATACACACACTGTATAAATAAAGAAATAGCGAAAATATCCCCTATACACAAGCACACTTGGTGGTTCATCTCATATATAACAACACGTACACGTGAAATTATTAATACTACCTATGTATATTTTAACATATTTTCTATTATATATATATATATGGGTATAAAAAATATTTGGATTTCTCTGTGTGATGTAGATTCATCAATTTCCTGTATATACTACGATATTATGGCCACCGTACTGTATTAAATTTTAAAAAAACTTTGTTGAATAATAATTTTAACAAAGAATATTGTATATTTTGCACTGAAAGAAGATTTGTTTTTGTTAAATGTCCCCATGTGGTTATTCCATATCTACTAATCTGTGTGTAAATCTCAAAATTTATAAAACAAAACTTACCGTTCACGATTTTTTATGGGTCAAACAGTTTTCTTCAAATCTCGATAAAATTGCAAATTATCTTACTTACGAGTACAATCTCTCGGCACAATTACAATTTACCATAATATTACTTACAATCGTAGAGATAAGGCAAATAAACGACGGTAACAGCCTCCCAGCCAAACAGTTTAACAGTTATAATTTGAATTATTCATCTCGTTCCTCGTAAAAATTACGATCTCATTCAATTCAAATATTGCAGCCTCTATTCAGTATAATGTATACCGCTATCTCACTTCTGGTAGTGGCTGGTGGCCTGTCTGGGTAATGCAATGTAAGTAAAGTAGAGAATATGCTAAGTCCATGCCCTGGACTTGGTTAAACTTGGCTTCCTGAAACTGTATTACCTTTTACGGTGCTCCAGAGTTTTTTTGTCCGGGTTAAATCTTTCCCAAATGAAATACCAAACCCTTCCACATACTTTTCCACAAATGATTATCTAATAAATTCAAGCAATGTAAGTGCACTATATAAGTATAATAAATACAAAACAATACAAGAACAATACGTCAATCCACTAGAAACATAATGGGAAAATATTTCACCGACTCCAGATATTTTCATGTCAGAGGGTTCGGCTCTAATGAAATCCTAACTGGTCCGATAAATCCTACTGATCCCTCAATATAAATATTTAAAAAATCTTTCGTAATCCTACATGTATTTAAAATGACTGACTTTTGCATTGTTATATATAAATTCTTTGACAAATCTAATACGCCTAAATTTTTAATGAGAGAGCTAGGTATAATGCCAGTAGCCGAAACAAATTATTTATTTACTAGCTGACCCGCTGAAATTCGTACCGCCTCAGAATCAATAACTGTTGTGTTAACTTATTAGCTGAATTAAATTCAGTTTTTTTTTAAGATAAAAGTTACACAATGAAGCAATTATCGATGCCCAACTGTCCGTGTTTTGTTTGTGTCAGTATCAGAGATGGCGTTGTGTCCGGATTTATAATTTTTGTGTTTTTCTTACTTTTCCACTTACTTACGGGTATTACGTTTCATTTTCTTTATACGTGTTAGGGAGTTTTAATATAATTATTGTATTTTTCCTTTGAAGGGGTGCAGGCATACGTTCACCGTTTGTCCCATTTTCGACTGTTGATATTTAGTGTGTAAGAAAGAGGGGCAGCATTATATATTTAAGAACAATCAGCGCATTGATACAAGACGTTTTTGTATTTTTTTTAATTCACTCACTACTCTACATATGTCCTTATCATTATACTTGTCACAACATTGTTGCAGCTCTTTCAAAAGATGAGAATTGGTTTCATTAAAAATATATGATTATTTAAAATTCCGATGTTTTAATAGCTATAAATCAAAGATCATAAAAATCGGTCTGGCCGTTCTCGAGTTATAAATGGTGTAACTAACCCGACTTTGTTTTATAGGTACATTGAAGATTGGATTGAAAACTTCTTTAGCACCGTTGTGATTTGAAACTCGATGATACGAAAAAGTGACACTAAAAAGAGACAAATACATACATCTATAGGATTTAACCTGCGAGAGAAAAAGATAGAATAATCGCTATCCTCTTTGTGAGGTCTTTCGTATCCTATCGGCCTCCTTTTTGTGTGGTGCTTCGTAGAATAGCTTCGCTTGACTCGCACACCGAAGGTCGCGGGATCGAATCCCGGCGTGGCAATTAAATTTTATTTGATTAATTTTTGTTATTTCACCATATATTTATTTAAAAAAATAATATATAGTATATTTACGGCACGTTCCAGAGTGGAAGATACTCTCAGTATCGCCCTGGTGTAAAACAACCATTCAGAATTGAAACGTTGCTTGAAATGGCATTTGCCGTGTTTGGTGACTAGATCTGAATAGCCAGGTACTTCCCCACCTTCCTCTTCCCTATCTCCTTCCCCTCTCCACTACCCTCAGCCTCACAACATACCTACCCCAATTGGGGATGCCATAGTCTCACTGGCCTCAGACGGTAGCAGTTGGGACTCTTGTGTGGTAATCATACATATCAGTGGTTGAGTGGGCATAGCGCTTGGGTCCCACCCGGGCGTCGCATGTTCGATTCCTCGGCTGGCTAAGTCCTCCATCACAACACAAGCAACATTTTCGGCTTTCTGCGGTGGTAGTAGGAGATTTTCAAACATTGTTGGGCTATTCTTAACCCGGAAATGTTTGTCTTTCTTTTTAAATAAAAAAAATCTAAAAAAAAAAAAAAAAATATAAAAAAAAGAATAAAATGTAAAATAATGTTTAAAGTCGGTAACAATACTATAATCAATATTAAATCCCACTCCCGATACGCTCCATTCGCCTCATTCTCTCGAAGTTTAGTTATCTGAGGGTTTCACCACTACCACGTGTGAACTGCACACTTTTTTTAAAATATTATTTTCTTCAAACCCGAACTAGTCACTCAGCCGAGTAACCGTTCAACCATCCACCCCGCTGACCCCGCCCATAGCTAACCAAAACGTCCTGTTTTTTTGTTTTTAGATAAGACGTCAAAAATGTCGTCACATAATGCTAGGAATTACTGAAAAAGTATGTTCTTTAAAACATTGTATAAAAAGAAAGATATATATATAGGTAGATAAGAATTATTGTTTTCAGATAACAATTTATTTTTAAATACGTTAATTAATTAATGTATCTAATTAGTAGTGAGAACTGCAGCCAATAAATTCCAATTACTAAAACATGCCTCCGCTAATTGGTGTGAGGTGATCCGCTAGAGTTAGACCTAGTGGGTCATCTGCCTGTTGTTCACTGCACCACACAGATGTCACCTGCTCACTGCTTACCGTTAGACATTATAACAACCACTACCTTAAAGCCAATATTGTTAATAGGACAATGTCGTGGCTTGTTTGGAGGTCATCTTTGGCGATATAAACCTTCCCGCACCCAAGGTGGCAACGTACGTTACCTAGCTAGTGTTATGTATCACCCGTTGAGACCATATTTGTCCCAGCTCACATAGATCTCATAAAAAACGTTGCATTTCCTTTAATATCATAGTGAGAAGTATGATCTAAACGGTATTGGAAAGAGAAAACAACATGCTTTATATTTCAATCTAAAAGTTGATCACAAAATAATTTAAATGTATACCATTATAAAACCTTTTTAAAAGTTTCAGACAGCAATTTGAAAAAAAAATATGAAACTTGGTGATTTTTTTAAGAATTATTTTTACAAGAAAAGGCAAAAAGGTTAGTTTATAATTCATTTGTAGATATAATGAAATATGTGTGTTTTCTTTTTTTTTTTTATACTTTAGTTAGAAAAAACGTGAGGTGAGCTATATTTAAAACATTTTAAAGTTTGCATTAAAATTTTATTTATTAAAAAATTACATGGTTATTTATAATTGTAAAATTTTAAAGCGTATTTCAAGACATATTCCATTTATTTGGATTTCATTGTCAAAAAACGCCCGATTTTTAAGGGTTACGTCTAAGTATGGCGTATTTCCCGACTGCGCTCCGGTGCCGAAGGGATCAATGACGCTAGATTCTCAGAGCATCTTCTATTGAAGAACCGGTAGAACAAGGATAGCGTTCCCACCCGACGCATGTGCTCCAAAGATTGCAATCCGTTTGTTAAGGTGGGAGAATCTATCAAATGGACCGCCCGTTTGTGCACAGAGTCGAGGATTTTTTTTAATGTATTTTGGAGCTCCAGACCAGAGGTGGCTTCAACCGTGTTAACATTGTTATGACTTAAAAATAAGAATTCTCAATGTCTTGTTCTTCACCACATTTTCGTTTGGATTCATTGGTATTATTTATCTTCTTCTTCAATGATACATTATTTTGGGAATAACCTGCAAAAGTTTTTATAAAAGAAAGTTATTTAAAAAAAATAACAGAGAGTGTAATTCACACACGGTAAAATTGAAACCTTCTAAAAACTAAAGTACACAAGAGTGAGAAGACTACGAAGCACCGCACAAAGATGAGACCGATAAGCTACGAAGCACTGCTCAAAGAGCAGACCGATTACACTATTTCATTCTCTGGCAGGCTAAATCCTACATATGTACGTGTTTCAATCTCAAGAAAGTTGTCACTTCAAAGGTTGAATAGATCTAACTACCTAGATATCTCCATAACACATTATTACACATTTGCATACATAATTTCTTAATTAACTAAGGCATAACAATTAAATTACGTATATATGCAAATTACAACGGAATGTGACTTCACAACGAATCCGTGGGAAACAAAGACAACTTTTTAGTCCAAACAAAGCTTCTAAATTATCAAGTATTTGAGAACAGCCCATCGCATGAAATTACCATATTTTCTCTGGGGAATAAACTAGGGCAGTGTAGTTAAGCTATTTGCATGCAATTTTCATTGTAAGCATAAACGTCGTAAAATACTCATAAAATTTGTCTTGTCAATATTTGCATTGCACACACGGAGTCAAGAACAATGTTTGGGAGGTCGTAAAATAATGATTTGTTGATAATTTTCAACGCATGAGTTATGTTTTATTTATTTTAAGTAGCGCGTACGAACTAATTTAAGATCTTGGTACTGTTTGCAATCTTGGCCTTGAGCCAAATGCAGCTTAAATGAGCTTCGAAACTCTTCACAGGAGGCCTTGAAGAAATAATTTCTCTCAAGGGCCTGTGTCGTCTTTGAGAATGCTGTGTGAATGGTCTTTTTGGGAATAGGAAGAAGTAAATATGGGCCTTGAAGATATCTGTTGATGTTGAACTGTTTAACTTAAGAACGAGTCGCAGAAATCACCCGTTTTCATTGTGACAAATTTCAACCGTGTTTACAATTGTTGGGCGCGCGTTTCGCTTGTTTCTCGACTCTGCACTGGTGCCGAATGGATCAATGACACTACTACCTCGGAGCATCTTCTATTGTAATACCGTCAGAACAATGACAGCATTCCTACTTGATTTACTATATATTTTGCTCTAAAATTGCAGTCTGTTAAGATACGAGAATCTTTCAAACGGCCTGTTTCGAGGTTAACAATTTACACATTTGAGTGATGCAACATAAAGCGATTACATGACATTTGATCTCCGACAGTTGGTCCCCTGGAATACTTATGTGATTGCAGTCATTCCTCCTCTGCCAGTTTCATGTCTTACGGCGTACTTCAGGGAACACTTTTGGGTCCTTTTCTAATTTTAAAGATAATCAATCATTCCTGGTAATCGAACAACTAGTCATTATTTGAATTCTCCTTACCCTCATCGTAAAAACTGTATTTTATGACTTATGCTATGATGCAAAAGGATGCTACCGGAAGACGAGGGAATCAGCGACACCCTGGTTTAAAACTTGATACAGGCCATTATTGGTATAAATTACGGCCTTAATTAGCAATCTCGAGGCGTAAGTACAAATCCCGGCATGTGCCAAATAAATTATCTCATTAATATCGGATTAATTTGTGCTATATCACAATTTATTTTAAAAAAATAATATATAATATATTTGCGGCACGTTCCAGAGTGGAAGACTCTCAGTATCATCCTGGTATACGACCACCAATCAGAATTGAAACGTTGCTTGAAACGGCTTTACTCTGGTTTGATGACCAGATCTGAACAGACAGGTCTTCCCCACCTTCCTTTTCCATATATCCAGGACTCCCCACTACTTACGCCTCACAACATACCTTGATTGGGGATGCCATAGTATGACTGGCTCCACACTGTTGTGAGCAGTTGGAACTCTTGCGATTCACATAAAAAACTGGTGTTACATCGATAATCCAATTAAAATCCGTAAGGTTACCAGAAGCTTGATCTTTAGGGAAGTTGTTTCACAAAATTTGAACAATTAATCAAATTTCGTAATTATTATTCGAGTGCTGTGAAAGTTCTATTCAAGTTCCGTTATTATTCCATTCTGGGCCAGTTACTTCACAGTCCTTGAATAATAACAGAACTTGAAAATTACTTTTAAAATTTGACGAATTGTTCCAATTTTGTAAAACAACTTGCACTTGGAAGAACTTTTCTGCTTAAAAGTTAGCACACTTAAAACTGAATTTTATCATTGTAAAAATACAACACATTCATCTTGTTTATCTTTTATACTTTAATATTTGTATATCAAACTTGCGGCTTATCTTTGAATCAGATACCGCAATTTATTCCTCTGAGATAAATAAAAATACGTATTCAAAATGTCAATTTCATGGTCACTTAATCGCGTGAATGGTTTTACTAAATGACTTCCAGATATTTATTACCACTCGACATCATTCCGCTGACAGATAAACATCGTTATTAGTTGATTATCATTTGAATATTTTATACCGGTGCCTTTGAACACAGCCAAAGCAGAAATGGTGTGTTTACGTCGCTTTAGTTCGTATTTGTCCAACAGACCATTAGAATATTTTTCAGGAGGAGAAGGTTTTCTTTCATTATCTCAATAAAACATTATTGTGGTGTTTATGATAATGTTATTTCCGTATAGGTAATGGATCAATTAGTTTAAATAATTCTTAGTTCGGTGAATAACTATCCCTTTTCATACTATATTTTTAATTTTAAAGTGAAGATTGAACAAAAACTCAAATGGTCTGTTGGACAAATACGAACTGAGGCGACGATTTTGTAAAACAGGAAAGAAGATGCATAACATAAGTGTTATGTGTTTATACCTTATCAGACTTGACAACTTTTCCATCTGTCACGAATGATGTGAAAAGGCAAATGTAGGGGAATCATTATGAAAGATTGATTAAGTTAGTTAGTTGACTACAGATAATATCGGGAGGTCAATGTGATAATCTAGTACCAGTTCACACGCCCTACATTAGGCGCTTTCAGAACTCAAGAAGTCAAGTGTCCAAAAATATGCTGATTTATAGAATTTACTAAAAATTATTAAAAACTAATAAATAAAGAAATTTTTTCTCCCTGCGTGTCCTTTCCCATTCGTCCCGTTCCCCTTCCGCCTCCCCCTCATTCCTCTCCCGCGACCTCTTCAGGTGTGTATGGGGGGTGTTATTATATATATATATATATATATTTTTTTTTTTTATTCAGTTCAAATTTTCGGTATAATTTTTAAGCAGAGTTTTAATTTTTTTTATATTACTGTTCATGTTTCTGATTTTTTCAGGTAGTGAATTGAAAAATTTAACTCCGAGATATTTATGATTTAACTGTCCTATTGTTTTTTTTTTCATTTATGAGGAAGTATTGATGTTTGACAAAGATTTTATTTTTAAAGGGTGTAACTTTATTTTGAACATTTTCTTTATAAATTTGTAATGTTGCATGATAAAAGTATAATGCACTAATTTTTCTGACCTTCAATTGTTTGAATAAAAGTTCTGACGAATATGAGTAGGATTTTTTAAATTTTTAGTTTATTCATATAGAATTATTATCCTAATATAATAGTAAATTCATCATTAGAAGAGAAAATATGAACGGAAAAAGACATGAAAAAAGATCATAAATTAAAACCATCATTTTGATAATATACCAAATATTATTATTTATTTTTTTAAAAGAAAGACAAACATTCCCTGGTTACGAATAACCCAACAATGTTTTAAAATCTTCTACTACCACCACAGAAAGCAGAAAATGTTGCTTGTGTTGTGATGGAGGACTTAGCCAGCCGAAGAATCGAACACGCGAAGCCCAGGTGGGACCCAAGCGCTATGCCCACTCAACCACTGATTGGTGTCTCAAAAACGTAATTGACGACATATGTATACAAGCCCAACGATGGTACGAATGCAGTTCCGCTGTGCCCGATTACCCGATTCATAAATATTTCCGGCATACAAAAGCAACATTATCATTTGAGCATGAATAACATTTCTTGAAATATCAGAAGAACACAGATCTGAAAATATCAACAAACAAGTCAAAGCTTTTACGATTTAACGTAATGATGTTCGTAATTCAAAAGCCTATCAAAATATGAAAATCAGATAAACCTTCCTGCATTGTTGCTATTTTATGGGCTGCATATTATGGGAGACACGGCACAATGGTTAGAGGTATCGCGTAACTAACCTGCATGAGGAATGACTCATATGCATTATATGCAAGCTCAGCAGGGGTCAACGAGAAGTGGGAAGGTCGGGGGCTACCTGTTTTTCAGGTCTAGTCACTGTTCAAGCCGGTGGCTGCTACCTGCACCACGCACTAGATAGCAGATAACCCGAACGAGCTTTAAAGTTGGCATGAAGTGCTTTAAAACACATTATTCCTTAATCACAATGCAATATACACTCAATACCCAAGACTCTAATTACTAATGCCAAATTTTACAATCGGTTTGATGGTTGAAGTATTCATAGCGTCGACTTCCCACCCAGATAACAGGAGTTCAATATTCTTCCTTATTATGTTCTCCATCATTGCACAAGAAAGCATTTCCGCATTTTGATGCGGTTAGTTAGAAAATAGCCCAATTTCAGTTTTTATTGTGCCTAAAATCAGTTTTTTTTAACATTAAGTCCACACAGGAGACCTTAAGGAACATATTTTCCCTCAGGTTCTATATTTATTTATTAATTTACGGACAATAGTCCATTAAAAACATAATAATAGCACGAATAAAAAAAGCAGAGGAGATGGTGAAGGTAGAGAACATATAAATGAATAGCAATGACAATATAAAATGTAAAAAGTACATATAGAAGACACTACAAATCAAAGCATGAAGAAGCATTTAAATATTGCTTATCGACAGCCGAAAGTCATTTAGTTTTACATCAAAAAATTCAATGCGTTGACAAGTCTTGACATTATGGATAAAGGAGAATGATATCCATAATTAGTAGAATGTTGATTGAGGAACAGCAATTCATTATTTCGGAGTCTTCGGGAAGGGATGTTGAACTGTATGAGTTGTAACAAATCAGGTGTATCAGTAATACTGTTGATAATTTTAAATATGCAAATTAGATCAGAGTCCTTTCTACGTTTTTCTAAAGAAGAAATGTTTAAAATTTGTTCAATTTCATCATATGAGTACTCGCTTCTTTCAAGTCCTAACCATATATCATCTTAGGGATGCTGTTTGGAGGGGTTTTTTAAGAAAAGGCAGGAGAGAAGTTCTGGGAAGGGAAACAAGGCCTCCATCAACCAGTCTCTCTCGATTCTGCCCACCGAGCAGCAGGTGGATGCATCGGCCGCCAAGACCATTCAAACCTCACCCTATGCACCCGAGCACCTCTGCTAACCCAACCAAACGTGGCAAACCATTTGGGGTGACCTATGGCAGAGGTGTTGGTTATCCAATAAACGGTTCCCGGGGCGGCGTGGCGGTACCCATACCGCCTTCCAAGTTGAATTAATTGATAAACCGATTTACTGAAATAATTGTGACAATAGATTCTCTATTGGGCGGGGTATCATAATATCTGTTTTCCTCACATTAACCGCCTTACTCATAATCGCAGAATAAGATAATACCACGGTAATACGAACGAGTTAAGTGAAATTGTTGTACAAATTTTACCTACCCCGTTCGTATTACCGTGGTATTATCTTATTCTTCGATTATGAGTAAGGCGGCTTTGATGTTTATATGTTCTTAATTGTTTAATGACTGCCATTGACTTATTTAAATTACCACACATGCATACGTCTCAATATTAAATAAAACCTACCTAATAACAACTTAACGGAACATTAATCAGGTTTTCTCTTTTTTCCTTGTCTCTAGTCTTACTAAAATAATTAGTAATAATTTCTGGTTAAGCATTGAGTACAATCTCTACGCTTGTTAAATTGATTGATATGTGGCTTCTTCGACTCCAATGTTAATTGACTTGAATGGAAAGTGCTCTAACTATTCATTTATCGAATTAGCAATCTATCAGTCGCAGAGTCATTGCTGACAATTAAACCAGAGAAATTATAGAAAATGTCGGTCAACGTCACCATATGATCGGAACTAGACCATTTCCAGAGACTTTTATTAGACATATGCCAATCAAAGTGGTTTATACACTTATAATTAATTGTCTGGGTAAAATATTACAGCTATGTAACATAATAGTATATGATCTAGTACTTCTTATTATTCGATGGCGCTACAGCCCATACCGAGCTTTGGCCTCCTGCAACATTCGCCTCCAACTCCTCCTGTCCTCGACGGCTGACTTCCAGTTTGTTACCTGGAGAAGCTGTTTTTTTTTTTTTTTTTTTTTTTTTTTTTCTTTATTTTTTCCCATTGTATCTACATACATACAAAAGTAATTTTACATAATTTCTGAATACTAATTATAATTTTACATAATTTCTAAATACAGTAAAAGTAAAAATAAGGTACAAGTAATGTAAAAGTTAGCAATAAGTAAAATATATAATAGAAAAGAGTAGGTAATGGGAACCCACTAAGGCACTGCCTGTGTGTGGGTAATATAAACAAGATTGCTATATATACATCAATAAGTATATGTAAAAAATGTAAATTTCACCACAAAAATACAAGTAAACAGTAAGGTCTAGGATAGAAGCTAAGAGTGGGACGTTATTACCATAAGTCGACTACCCCAATGACCTACTTTTGGAGCAACCGTCACTTCAGTAGCACTCAAATACTTTCGTGTACAAACAAACAAATAAACATGCATACATGCTGTGGCGGCCGGCCCTTAGGGTCATGTAGACATTGACCCTCCAAAATTATGAGATGTCCATTATTTTATTTTAATAAACCAAAAAAACCACGACACATTTGCAGAATTGTTCTTGGGAACAGTAAGAAATAACATTTCAATAAATAATTAGCATTCGATCCGATTCGATTCAATGTGAATTAACATATTATTGCGAATAGCATAAAAATAAAGCTGATGGAAAAATTGTCAAATTCATGGAATTGTGACCGAACGACGATGTTCTTTGAACCATCCAGAAGCTCTAATATGTTACTGGGTCGTTTGTCACCAAAATTATATTCTTAACTTCCAGATAATTATGTTTTCCGTCTCAATTAGATGAAATGCCATATACTTAAAAAAGGGAAATCTGTCAGTTAGATTTATCAATCAACAAAACGTTTTAAAATCTCTCGAGCAAATGCAGTTAAAAATGCTTCATATCTCTGCTATCAGTATTATTTTGGGAAAAGCATAATTATTCAAAAGCAACATAGCAGCATTCCCAGCTAGGTACTTTAGATGATTGATAAATAATACTGCCTCAGACCAAAACCTTGAGGTACACCGTATGAAGATGTGGAAAACGCATTAGATCACTTTGATCATCCTATACACATCATTTATTATAGAAAAACGATTAGCATCAGAAGCATGTTCTATACCCTATACTAATTTGAACGAAAATAAATATCGAAAATTTACGTAAGACTTTTTAACACGAGAAATGTTAAATTATCAAAAAGCCTGTCTGAATTAGCAAAAGGAATAATGATGTGTTTTATACCCCCTAAACAAATACCAAATTAATGCAAACACTTAGCAGTTTTATTGGTCCTCGTACATTTAATCTTCTACCGAAGCACATTCAAATGACAGATAAAATATCACTTTACATAAAAGAACTAAAATTATGGCTGAATGATGCAGATGTTGAAACACTTTTCCTTCTATGTAAACGTCAATCTTCATGCTACACTTTTTAATACATTTCTACTGTAACTTCAAGACTAACTTTATTTACTTTCTTGACACTATAACTAAAAATCAACAAACTTTGATTTGTCACTTCTTTACTACAATATTTTCACAGTTACTTATATTTTTAAACCTTTAAAATTTACTTGTACCTATTGATGTTATTTAGCACTTTTGCATATATTACCAATGCATAGGCAGTGCCTCAGTGGGTTTCCATTATCTACTTTTGTTTTATGTATATGTAGTTTTTTCTAACTTTTACATTAGATACTTGTATCTTGACGGCCGGCGTAGCGCAACTGTAAGGCGCTTGACTCGCACACCGAAGGTCGCGGGATCGAATCCCGACGTGGCAAACAAATTTTATTTGATTAATTTGTGTTATTTCACAATTTATTCATTTAAAATAATATATAGCATATTTGCGGCACGTTCCAGAGTGGAAGATACTCGCTGTATCGCCCTGGTGTAAGACCACCATTCAGAATTGAAACGTTGCTTGAAATGGCATTAGCCGTGTTTGGTGACCAGATCTGAATAGCCAGGTATCTCCTTCCCCTCCCCACTACCCTCAGCCTCACAACATACCTTAATTGGGGATGCCATAGTCTCACTGGCTTCATACGGGAGCAGTTGGGACTCTTGTGCGGTATTCAAATAAAATAAAAAATTGTTTTATGTAATATATATATGTACTTAGAAATTATGTAAAAAAAATACTCTTGAAATATATGAAGATAGAATAGGAAAAAATAAAAGAAAAAAAAACACCTAGGTCCCACATATATGTCATTAAAATTGACAACCTATTCGAGAAAGAATTTCGTAATTCGAAAATATTTATTTTTCTGTGACCCTGTAGCAAATTAAGGTAGATATACAATCTGTTTGCACTCTCTCTTGCACTAACTTACTACCTGCATGTTTACTCAATATTGGCCGGTTTGTTTTGAGTTTAAGTCTCCGTTAGTCGGGAGTAATCTCTGTCTCAATCTGCCAGCAATAATACTTCTCTTATCTCTGCCATTAGCCATGCTATTGACTGATGACTTGACGATACCAAGCCAATATACTAGACACACTAAAGCGCATGCATATGATTCTTCACCTACATACATGCGAGTATGACCTTATTAAAAACTGGGTTCATAAAGAGGTAAACCGATTTAAGTAGAATTAAGCTCAATTTTAATTCACTTTGGGTATATAAATATATAAACATTTTCATATTAGCCTTTTGACGGCCTCCGTGGTCCCGAGGTAAGACTCTCGACTCACAATCCGAAGATCGTGGGTTCGAACCCGGCGTGCACATTTATTATTATTTCACAATTAATTCATTTAAAATAATGTATAGTATATTTGCGACACGTTCCAGGGTGGAAGATACTCTCAGTATCACCCTGGTGTAAGACCACCATTCAGAATTGAAATGTTGTTTGAAATGGCTTTGTGTTGGGTGACCAGATCTGAATAGCCAGGTACTTCCCTACCTTCCTCTCCCCCATCTCCTTTCCTTCCCCACTACCTTCAGCCTCACAACATACCCCAATTGGGGATGCAATAGAGTCAATAGCTTCAGGCGGGAGCAGCTGGGACACAAAAAAAATTTTAAAAATTTTAACGTCTTGAACGCAGTATTGCAACAGCCGATTTATGTCAATGACTTTAAAAGGCAACTGTTGTTTCCTCAAAACTCGTTAATTGCACCGCTAATGCATTGTCTTGTAAGAGATATTGCAACTGGAAGTGCATTATTTAACATTAAATACAAAAACGCATTATTGCCATGGTTGGAGGAAGTTTCAATGGGAAGATGATCACGAATTAATAAATTTTTGTTAGCATTCATTATAATATATCTTTGGTTTTTCATCTTTCTATTTTTATTTTATTTATGTGAATTTCTCACAAGAGTCCCAACTGTCCGTAGCCTGTGGAACTAAAAATTGTCACCGGTACTTATATCTACCATCTTTCAATTGGCCGAAGGACACGGCTGGCAGACGCGCCCATCTACCCACGCACGCCACTGGTCAGCGAGGGCAATGGGCGAACCGGTCCATGCCCTGCGCGTGCCTGTATCATTCGAAAGGGCGCGCCACTGTGTCTTTAGCTGAATTATTTTATCAATAATTTCGTCCTTTCTTTAATCTATAATATTCTACCAAAACACCAAATCAAAGGCAATTTTTAAATTAAATAAAACAAAACGAGGACAATTTTTTGTATTTAATATTTGATTTCCTCCTACTCCCATAACTATAAGCGGCAAATATTGTTTGTGCTATGATGGACAGCACAACTAAGCAGAATATTGAAGAAGAAGCGTAGTGAAGTCCTGTTTTAAATCGACCTTGCTTTTCGTTGGTCTGTAGTTTTGTTTGTTCGTTACGTTTCCGTTTCAAGATGGTTACTGTTTTAATGGTGAAGTGTGAAATCGTCGTTTTTATTGGACATTTTTATCTGAATTTTTTCAATATCGCATATAAAATACTAAGAGCTTTACTAATAAAAGAGCACTTTCCAACCGTTAAACGGTGTTTTAATTACACATTTACTGTACTTTTTCTATTTCGAATTATTACTAATAAAAAATGTCTTTAATTGTGCTGCGAAAGAACTGGCGACATTGCATTTTGTACACTATCGCTTGCGCCATGCGCGTGATTTCCCCGGCAAAATGATAGTTTTGTTTTTTTGTATGTGTCGTGTGATTAATATCATATTTTTGTTCATAATTTCTATTGTAATGACCAATTCACTATTATATTGAGGTAAATAATAAGTTTATTAACTATTATTTGTGTTAATTTTAGTCTGTTTTAATCCATTAATTATGCCACATTGTGAATTGGTTAATGTTATAGAAATAAACTAGGTTATTTCTGACACATTATTTTTTTATGGTATAATATCTATGTAACTGAATAAATTTATGAAGGTGAATTCATAAAAAAGTCGTATTTAAATAGATTTCTACCATGAATTATTAAAGGTTTCAAAGTTAGAAATAATAAGAAAAAAGTGTTTCAACTTTTGAAAGCTCAGGTGAACAAGAAAAAGTTATATTTCCTGTGTTATACATATAAATCTAATTACATAAAATTTTACAAATGAGGGGTATAGAAGCCGAACCGCCACTCTCAACATTTTGACATCATGATTGATTATTAATAGTTATTAATCTCACTCTCAACACCACACAATCTTCAATCCAAAGCAAAAAACGCCTCTAAGCCATTAAAAAACGGTGTTTAAAGCAGTGATAAAATACAAAACCGCCTTTCTTACACTTTTGGTTTGGTTCAAAAGCGCCAATCCCGAAATGCACTAATCACAAGCTAGAAAACATGTAAGTCCTTAGCAAAAAATACATTTGTTTATAGAGCACAAACAAATCTAAGAATGACTGATTTGAAAAAGAATATCTAAAAAAGCTTGCATGAGCCTGCAATTAATGGACTGCAATTGATTGCCTGGATGGTCCGATGCCCTATAGGGAAACCACCTGTGCACCCTAAAATTAAAGTTTAGACTTACGGATTTCAACACTTAGTTTGTGTGGAAGCATTATGAAATGAAACAAAACATCATTTTTACTTCAAATTTGTAAGTCAGAGATAAAATAAAAATATTATTAAAATTACCAAAAAAGTTTAACGGAAATAAGCAAATCGCTTATTTTAAAATGCTGAACATTTTACATCAATTGTTTAATTAAACACTGATAAGGAAAACGAAATTGTCCCGAATACGGGCAGGTACCTTATCATTGTTTTCTTTACTGAAGAAATCGATGAAAATTGGAAATTTTTGGAAATTGGAAACGTAGAAAACAAACGTAGAAATTGCCGCAGTAAACCGCTGGAATCAATAATACTTTCGATACCAACGGTTTCTACAAATTAAACCCACCGTTAACACAAAGCCGTTAATTTGTTCCGCATCACTTTCCAACACGTAAAGCATTCTGCGTATATCACATCACTAAATGCATCGATCGTTTGTTTACGCACTGACGCAGAATACCAACCAGAAATCTCGCCCGGAATACCTGAACATCAGTTCGTTCAGTTTACACAGTTGTGGAGAAACCACGACGCTAATAATAGATAATAATTCAGACAACAAACAGTCCAGAAGAAAGTGAAGAAATGAAAGATTAAAAGTGGATTAGCTCCGAATCTAATTGACACAAATTTTGTAAAGGTTTTTTTGGTTGTTGAAGCTCTCTAAACTATTTCTAAACAATTCAGATACGATATTTTGTTCATACAAAGTCCTATTTAGAATTTTTTTTTTTTTTTTTTAATTTTTCGAAGAAAACTTCTTCGGAAAGGTTTTCACTTTGTGATGGCATTATTTATTTTAATAAAAAGACAAATAACTTTGTTTACATCACTTTTAATGGTACACAATCAACATGTTTCGTAAACAATGTTTACTTCATCAGGATCAAACGTATACTAAATATATATAAACGTATACTAAATATACTAAATATACTAAATATACGTTTGATCCTGATGAAGTAAACATTGTTTACGAAACATCCTATTTAGAGTTTCAAAGCAGTTCATGTTCATATGATAGATATCAATTTGATTGAAATATTTTACCTATCATTTATAAGATTATAAGTATTTAAGGACACTATTTTGTCAATTATTGTGCTTTTTTTAAACTTTGTTCGCACATTGCTTGCTCTGTGCTAATACTTATATGTGCTTTGGTAAGCGATACGTATTTAAGGACACTATTTTGTCAATTGTCCTTTTTTCAATCTTTGTTCGTACATTACTTGCTCTGTGTTATTTCTTATATGAGTTTTGTTTTATTTCATTTATACTTTAAGGGCTGTTAAACTATCGTGGTCTTCTTTAGACAATGTTTCGGACAGCATTATAGTGTCCATCATCAGGACATCAGGGTAGGTAGGTCTAATATCTGTGGGTTCGAGTAAGATGTGCCTTACGCATTCGATGATGAACATTGTAAAGCTGTTCGAAACGTTGGCTAATGAAGGAGGTAGAGAAACACTGTATAATACCCCAAAAATAAATCACGTAAAAATCTCTAATCATAGCAGGCTGTTAAACTGTTCATGCCCTAAGGAATATCAAAACATTTGTTGTGTTAATTTTTGTAAAATTACTATTCTACTTACTACGTTGTCAAAATTTTCGCTTTCTCTGAAAAGCGACTGAAATGGCTTTGTTGAACAGGATACCTATCAAGGATTGACAAGAGATGAACAATACAAAAGAGTTACTAAAATAAGCCTTTAGAAGGAATTAAAAAATGACCTTGATATTTTTAACAAGTAGTGCAAAAAAAAACATTATAAACGAAAAAATCTAGAACATCTTGCCTAATATTGAAGAGTATCTCTTAGATTGAATAAATACGCGTAAATTAAGGCCTTGAAATGTACCACCAAAGAAGGGTGATTAGAATCTAAGGTTTTAGACTACTTTGTCTGAAATATTTGGTAGGAACGAACTTTGCGGTCGTTTCGGCTTGCGGTTGAGACGTCTTAATTTGATTGCCTCGTACCAAATAACCTGCGGTCAGTAAGCGAGGCTGTCAAAGGCGAGATGGAAGCAATTTAATGGAAGTTGAGATGAACGTATGTATTTATGTCATGTGATCTAGTTTATTTAACTTTAATCTAAAGCAAACAGAGCAGCCTTGATTACCATCATTAGACGGAGTAGATCATGAACATGTTTGTTTAAAACGTAATAACGATTATGCTTATGAGAAGTATGCTTGTATGTTATTTATTTGTGGTTAGAAATAGAAAGCACAATCAAGATTGATTGCGCTGTATATTTGAAGTTTGATAGAACACAGAAAATTTTCAAAACAAATAGAAAACAAAGAGAAGTTATTCAAACAAATATGTCCAACATCCGATTTAACTACATATATTAGTCTAAAACACGTAAGAAATGATTACATATAACAATATCAGGAAGAAGAAGATAACAATAATTATTTAAACGAAAATATGAAAGAGAACAAGACACAGAAAAAATTGAAAAAGATTATGGTCGCAACTGGGACTCGAATCCAAAACCTCTCGTTCAATCAACGATTCAAATCATAAATGACCGTATTACAAAAATGTGGAGAACTGGAAAGAATACGAGGCTATGTAAGCATAATAGATAGAAAGAGGAGGAGTCTTAGATGAAGTAAGGAGTGTAGTTGATTATAATAATAGTGTGGATAATTTCAGAGTCAAAAAACTTGGTTGGCACCAGGTTAAATATATGGATTTTACCATTTCCCGAGAATAAAATCATAATAAATAGTTTCTTAAATGGTAGTCCTTGAGTAAAATGATCGCTAGGCTCTTGACAATAACCCTTACACACTCAACTGCACATTCAAGTAGTTTAACGTCTTCTCTCACTTCACTCCACTCCACTTCAAGCAAGCGTTGCAGTATTAGAATTTAAGGTCATCTCACTGCACCGGACTTTATTTACCTTCTAATGTACCATTATATATCTGGTAGATATAGACCTAGCTTAAACTCTTTTTTAGAAACATACATAAAATACACTGAATTTTGTAATTGTGATACCCATGAAACTTACTCGACTGGGCTACGCATCATCTGAAAATGGATCAAAGCCATGCATACAATATGCCATGGAAATATGGACAGTGAACCAAACATCACGGAAAATAATAATTTAAAATGTAGAAATGAAATGTAATTTAATAATACTTTGAAATGTAGATATACTCTTACAGGAAAAACTTCAAAATACACTGGACTGATAAAGTACCCAATTTAGAAGTTATTCTTCGTCGAATCGAACCGATAATAATTGTTAAATTATGCTATCTTCGAAAAACGATAGCTCAAATATCTTATTCATCTGTTGATGAATGATAAATACTATATTGCACAAACATATATTCATAGTTTTCAGAGCCACACTTCCTGGCTCCGAAATCTACGTGACTGGTACGAGTACAATTTCGCAGAATTATTCCGGAGGGCTCCTTGCTAATACGAGCCATTTAGACTATGGTGTCCCAATTGAGGTATATTGTGCCACTGAACATAGTAGGAAGGGTAATGACATGAGGCAGAGAAAGGTGGAAAAGTACCTGGCTAATTAGATCTGATCACCAAACACGACCAAAGCTATTTAAGCAACGTTTCGATACTTAATGATGGTCCTAACCAAGGCGATACTAAAAGTATCTACCACTCAAGAACGGACAACAAATAATATACTACATTTTTTTTAATCAAGTAAGTAATAAATCGTGAAATAACACAACATTATCAAACGAAATTTACTTGAGCACTCTGGAATTTGAATCCGCTACCTTTGAATTCGCAGCCAAGGATCTTGGTTACTCAACAAGGGGGCCTTACTCTGTTTAGAGTTTCATTGCTATGGTGAATTAATAATTTTTTTTGTGTATATTTTTAATTTGTGGAAATTATTATTATTTTTTTTTTACAGTGAATACCGCACAAGAATCTTAACTGTTCCCGTCTGGAGCCAGTGAGACTATGGCATCCCCAATTGGGGTATGTTGTGAGGCTGAAGATAGTGGGGAGGGGAAGGAGGTGGGGAAGAGGAAGGTTGGAAAGTACCTGGCTATTCAGATCTGGTCACCAAACACGGCTAAAGCCATTTTCAAGCAACGTTTCAATTCTGAATGGTGGTCTTACACCAGGGCGATACTGATAGTATTTTCCACTCTGGAACGTGCCGCAAATATACTATATATTATTTTAAATGAATTAATTGTGAAATAACACAAATTAATCAAATAAAATTTATTTGCGCACGCCGGGTTCGAACCCGCGACCTCCGGATTGTGAGTCAAGTGTCTTAGCCACTGGACTACGGAGGTCGTCGCTTATAAAAATATTATTAAATTTAATTTATCAATCAAATTTAATAATATTTTTATAATTTATCAATCAAATTTAATAATATTTTTATAAGCTAGGTCTATGCGAGCGCCCTTGTGGAATATCTTTCTAGAGATAAAATGGTATATTAGTAGGTAAATAATATCCTGTGCAGTGAGGTGACTTTAAGTTCGGCAAGTATTTGAGTAACCTATTATTATGACAGCGTTTTCGGCGTTAAAGGTAATTTTTAGATAATTGAACGTCGAAACAGTTGTTATAATAACAAAACCAACTAAAATACTTGCATAACTTAATGATAACGTTAATAAAATTAAAAAATATATATACGGTAGGAATCAGTTAAAATAATGCAATAAAATGTATTGGAAATATTATTGCTTAAAAGTTGTATGAATCTTTAAATCAGATGCACGTGCTTGTACGTACTTGCAAGAGTTATGAATAATTTGAACATAAAATATGCAAGCAAGGGTACTTTAGTGACACTGCAATTGCAATTATTCATTGACAAATAAAACAATTTAATCCGGTTTCACGGAGCTGCATTGAATCCCGATTTGGTCGGACACTCCTCGAACAATTAAAAGTTATCCACCTCACCAAAAGCTTTCAACCAATCAGAAAACTTGAATCCAATCAACTAACAATTAATGCGACATTTTTACTAATTGGGCGCCAATCGAGGCGATTTCCTTGCGAATGAAACTGGCTGCAAAAATTCGGTTGCACGCGACTTAACCCTCACTTTACCAATGTCTGAAAACTTCCTTCCGATCCCATGAAGAAACTATTGTTATTATTACTGTACCAAATTTTATGTAAACTTTTCGTTTGTTATTTGAATTCTTTAAGTTGATGTTATTATTTATTGGTCTTATTTTATTGAAAATGTATTAAAGAATTTTTCTCAAAATTTACCGTAGTTTTCTTGACCTATTCTTTTTTTAGGTTTCGGAATGGGTAAATTTCAGAATTTTTGATATTTTTTTTAATTTGCGTATTGCAAAACAAAACATTTAATTCGTTTTAAGAATGTTTTAATTTTTAATTTTAGATGGAGATAGAGCATACCAAAGCTATCTGTATTTTTATGTGCCGCCCCATTCTATGATACCTTATAGAATTATGTCAAGCAATATGAATATGTGGAAATCAACAAACATATTCAGCAATATTCTAAGATGTGGAAATCAACAAACGTGAAGATGAAGAAATCAACAAACATAAAGATGGAGACATAATGATTTTCAACAAACACAAAATCCTGCTGTCCACTTCGGAACAGGAATCCCCATACTTTGTATTTAAATAGTCATTTTTTATGTGAATACATGGCAAGAGTCCCAACTGCTCCCGTCTGGAGCCAGTGAGACTATGGTATCCCCGATTGAGGCTGAAGGTAGTCGGGAGGGGAAGGAGATGGGGAACAGGAAAGTTGGGATGTACCTGGATATTCAAATCTGGTCACCAAACACGGCTGCACCCGTTTCAAGCAACATTTAAAATCTGAATGGTGGTTTTACACCAGGATGATACTGAGAGTATCTTCCACTCCGGAACGTGCCCCAGATATACTGTTTATTATTTTTAATTAATTAATTGTGAAATAATGCAATATTTGCGCACGCTGGGATTCGATCCTGCGACCTTCAGATTGTGGGTAAAGAACCTGATCCCTCGACCATAGAGGCCGTCATCAATAAAATAAAAAATAAATAAAAACAAACATTATTAGGAATTGCTAAAATTTCAGCCTGAAATTGTTCTAGATATAATTTTTTTTTTTAAAGAAAGATATATTAAAAAACACTAAAGTTACTGTGTGACATCAATTGCCATATTGGGCGCGAGAAGGTTAAGGCGGGGTCGATGAACCTGCCGATCCAGATCTAGTCATTATAGCGCCGGGAGAATTACGGCGCTATCCAATTTAACGAGTTCAGTGCCACGGAGCGTGCCCATTGGACGGAGGCGCCACACTAACTTATTTGTATAATATCTGTGCTGTTTTCTTTGCTGTTTTTATTTAAATTATTTATTTATCCCTTTCTAGACGATTTTTAAGAATTGTCCACCACAGCTGATAATATAAATTGTTTTTCTTTTAATCCTCCATGGTTGATTGGTGACGATCCTTGGTTATGAAATCGGTAGTCACGAATTCAAAATCCCGACTTGCGCAATTTAGTTTTATTTGATTAAAATGTTTTATTCAATCATTTATTTATTTAAAATAATATATAGTATATTTTTTGCTCGTTCTAGAGTGATAGAAACTTTCAATATCGCCAAGGTGAAAGACCAGAATTGAGAATCGAAAATTTGAATGACTTTATCCGTGTTTGGTGACCGTATCTGAATAACCAGGTAGGTACCTACTTCTTCCCTTCCCTTCATCGTCTCCTTCTCACTCGCACTCCAACACACTCGCTTCAGAAAATAATGGGGATGCGATTGTCTTTTTTTACGTTGGATCCACACAGGAGACCCGGAGGAAAATAATTCCCCTCGGGGCTGTTGTCATCTCTGAGGATGCTGTGTGGAGGGTCTTTTTAGGAAAGTAAGTTCTGGGGTGGAAAAGGGTATGAGGGGTGGATGAGAATCTGGGAGTCAATATGTTCAAGACTAACGGACGTACGAATCTATCCCTCCTACTGCGATGTTCCGAGAGAGTCCTGCCGGAGAGGTCTCCCTCAACCAGTCTCTCTCGATCCAGCTTGCCACGCAGTTGATGGGCAGACGCTTCCACCGCCAAGATCCCGACAAACCTCACCCCATTAATCCGGGCGCCCGCACCCCAGCGAAGTCATCTAATGAAGCGAACCACTTGAGTTGGCCTTGGGGTGGCAGAGGTGTTGGTTATCTAATAAATGGTTTCCGGGGCGGCTGTAGCAATACCCGCCGGCGCCGCCCATATTAAAGTCTCCAGAGAGTTGGTAGCAGTTGGGACTCTTGTGCGGTATTCACATTGTAATTAATTTAAAAAACGTTTTGATTCTAAACTGTGGTCTTTCACCGGAGCGATACTTAATGTCTACAACTGTGAAATAACACATCAATAAACTTTTATTTATTTCCGCATGTCGGGTCTCGAACCCTCCACCTCCGTAAGCTGAGGGTGTATTGTTACTTTAAAGGTGAGGGCAGCAATATCGTAAATCTGAATTCCGAAACCATCCATCGTATTTGGAGAAATTAACTGCATTACCTACATATCTGCAAAAAGTTAGAAATGTTAACTGGAATTTTGCCGCAAATGAACGAAAAACATGGTGACCACGCATGCGCAAATCTAACGAAGTTTAATGCTGCCAACATAAATGTACAGTCTATATACGGTGTGAAACAAAAATACCGATTAACAGTCATTAAGGCGATCCACTAGTACAGGAAAAAATCGGAATTCACGCCCTTTTAAGGGAGGAGTTTAAAAATACTTGAGGAAAAGCTTTTGGAAAGGTTGGAAAAGATATTTGAGAATTTTTTGATATTACAAATTCGTCGACTGCCGTATTGTCGCCGTGATGTCAAAAATACCAACGCGAAAATATTATATTTTATTTTGTGAGGGTCGGACGTAAATTTCATTTTTTTTTTTACGATTATCATAAAAGAAACTAAATTCGCCACATTAAACAATAAAACCATATCCGAAATGAGGTTCATAAATAGAAGAGTTTGGACTTCAAAATGTTTTTTATAGACCTTATAGTTTATTTTTTTCTAGGCTTATTAAAAGACTTATAAAAAAATGACCGATATTTTTAAGGGCCAAGATATGTTCTACACGCAGTATTTAATTGAAGCATCTATAATACTTCTAAGCGATCAAATTTTCAAAAAAAAAAAGTGTGATTTTGTATGATTTTGCATTATTTAGTATGGCTTAACCTTAAGTGTTTTTTTATAATAAGGCTGTTAGTGTTCAAAGGAACTATATTATGTATATTGAAAATGAAGCCACAAGCCAAAAATGTGAGTAATCTTAGTGTGCCTTATATTGCCACTAATAAAGATAATAGTCATAAAAATCGCTTGGCACTTGGAGACCAGAGATCACGATATCGAGCGCAAAAGGGGATTTTATTTATTTTGTGAATAATTTTATTAGAAAGAAAAACTTAACCAATAGAAATTGTAATAGATAATTTTAGCCACAAAATTGTATTTTCAAAATTTTATTTCTTGTATGTGTTCATACATTTCTAGTTAAAAAATACAGTTTTTATTAGTTTACTCTTATATTTTGTATAATACTATTTTCTTATAATTCTTCTCTATGGAAACGACAGGAAAAGCTTCGATTTATCGAAAGCATTTTTTTGTATTTATAATAAAAGATTTTTTTTACATTAGCTCCATACAGGAGGTCTTGAGGAAAATAATTCCCCTCAGGGCCTATGTCATCTTTGGGGATGCTGTGTGGAAAGTCTGTTTAGGAAAGAAAGGAGAGAAAGTTCTGGGATAGACAAGGGTATATGGGGTGGATCTGGGGGTCGATGTGTCCAGGACGTATGAAACCATCCGTCCCACTGCAGTGTAAGGTGATGTTCCGAGAGAGTCCTGCTGGAGAGGTCAAAAAATCTCCCTCAACCAGTCTCTCCCGATCCAGCCTGCCACGCAGTTGATGGGCAGACAGACGCGTTCTCCGCCAAGATCCGGACAAACCTCATTCCATGAATCCGGGCACCCCGGCTAAGTCACCAAACGTAGGTGACCTATGGCAGAGGTGTTGGTTATCCAATAAATGGTTCCAGGGGCGGCGGTACCCCTACCCACCTCCCAAAGTGAATACTTAGTTACTATCTCCCAAAATATTAATTGGAAATAGTGATTTATAGTTAACTAGCTGAAGTCTCGGCGATGCCCGGGTTTTACACAGAGATTTCGAAATTAAATGTAGACAGTGACCTTCCTCTTGTTTTGAAGTTCACATGTGCAAAATTTCATTAACCTCGGCATAAAACTGTAGATTTGCATACAAATCAAATCCACACCGCCCGTTTGTCAGCCCGCTCGTCCACCACATACAGACATTATTCTTTATATATTACCTATATATTTCAACCAATTTACACAAAACCTTGACAAATTATATACTTAAACCTTTTTAATGAATCACTCTATCTTTTGGTGAAAACCGCATGAAAATCCATTCAGTAGTTTTTGAGTTTATCCCGAATAGACAGACGCGGTGGAGAAATTTAATTTATAATATGTAGGGAATTGATTATATGCTTCTTTGTCCAAATCCGTATTCCGCTTCTTATAGACTTACTTTGCGAGTTATTCAGAAAGCTCGGATCACCCGACATTGCCCGGTGCGCACAATGGAAACGTGTTCGTACGCAATATACGCATACTGTTCACGGCATTGATACGTAGGAACCAGATCTGAATAGCCAGGAATTCCTCCCGGCCCACGCGGAGGTTTAATAGGACTAGAGCCTTCGTTGGGCCTGGCAATCTCACGACAGGTACAAATAATGCATCGTTCTAGCTAGGAAATAATTTAAATACTTATACTTTGTGGGTAAGTAGGTATTTGGTATATTTATTTATCTGTGCATGTAGTCACGTCCATTCTTGGTTGTGCTATGAAATATGCTATATTAACACTTCCGTTTTGAAGTGGGGTAATACAAATACCCCAAAATAGAGTTTTGTGCAATATAAAAGTTTTTTTTACATCACTTACTTACCAACTTCATAATTTAGGTTATCCCAGAAAAACTATTCGGCAAAAGATCTGCATTAAAAAAAAATTATTTACAATTTTTAAGGGTTACAATAATCGACGAAAACCAAAGATTCTGATTCAAAAAAATACCACAATAACTACGCCGCAAACCAGAGATGTGCAAGTTCTGTATTTTGCCGCAGGCCTCCGAGGCGTGCTTCCTTTTAAAAGTACTCGAGTTCTGGGAGCAGGTCCCGGGTCCGAGTTCTTGGGTGTGGACTGGGTATTGGGCGCTGTTGCGGTTAACCGGGACGTACGGTTTAATATGAATAAATTAATTAAAGGTGATTAACAAAAGTTTTATTTGAGTTAATGAATTAAAGATGTTCGTTGTGATTAAAACGGTACGTAGTAACGAATATCTGAGTGTTACTGGAAGTGGCAAAACGGATATTAAGAGTCACGGCCACTTTGCGTTTTAATGGGGGATCCTAGAGACCCTATTTCGGATGGTACGTAATTTTTACCTACAGGTACACAAAATTTAACCTCCCCTATACGCATCGATATCTCAAAAACAACCCTCCGATATCAAGTCGACACGTAGCGTTTCCGTCCTATTTGAGTTATTTTGAACTTGGTAAATATATTTTTGACACCTTGATGATTTTGTCGATGTGCAAAAATTAAATAAAACGACTGGTTCAATTAATTTTCCACACTGGTATCAAAATTGCAAGCATAAAATTTAACACTGCAGTTAAATTGAATTTACTGAAAAAAAACTTCCAACGTTTTGATACAATCGCTTCAAAATATTGGCCATAGAAAATGTTGAAAAACTTTGAAACAAACTTGGCTTGCAGCTATTAAGTGCAGCTATATGAGTACATATATATATTTATTACAGTTAAGGCTTTTTATTGTCGTCAAGGTGCAAGACACTCCTTGAGGGGTCTGAAAACCAAAGCGAAGATCTTAGTTTATGATGCGAAGGAAGCATCGTGTTCTATCACGAAGGAAAATAAATCACTGTAAAACTAATCTCAAGAAAATAGGAAGGTGCACAAAAGCCACAGAGGGACGTCACCTTCATAATAAATAAAATCATAAACCTCTGATGACTCGAGACATAAATCCTAGCCGATGTGGAAGTCATAAATATTGTATTATACTTGAACGAATAACCTGTAACCAGGGTTTGCGAATCCCGCATCTTTTTTAAATGTCGTGGGATTGAGGGACAGAATTTAGCGATCCCGTGGGATTGGCGGGATTTCTTTTTTTTTAAAGAAAAACATGCATTCCCGGGTTGCAAATAACTCAACAATGTTACTACTACATGTGTTGCTTGTATCGTGACGGAGGACTTAGCCAGCCAAGGAATCGAACACGGACGCCCGGGCGGGACCCAAATACGATGCCCACTCAGCCACTGACCCGACTGATTTGGACCAATATTTCATTATTTTTTTAAGTGAAAACTTCTTAAGCACCGTCGTGATTTGCAACTCGACGAAACGAAAAATAGCGACACAAAAAAGAGACAAACACGTACATCTAGCTAGCGAGAGAATAAGATAGTGTAATCGGTCTCCTCTTTGTGCGCTGCTTCAAAGCCTCCCCACTCTTTTCTACCTTAGTTTTCTGAAGGTTTCTCTTCTACCGCGTGTGAATTGCATATTCTGATGTTTTTTGGTATAAATTATCTTTAATACTGGTATAATATGAAAAAATATATTAAAAGATAACATAGTAAGTCTTTCAACGGACTTTTCTTAGTAATCATCTTTGGTACTAGTAATATTATAAAATAAGATGTAAAAAGGTAAAATTATATAAATATTTTAAGAAGACTTTGATTTAAAAAAATGATTATATAAAGCATTACTGTCACTGACAGGACTCTCCATAGTCATTCGAGATCAATGATCTTTGGTACTGGTAATGTTATAAAAAATAAGAAGTTCAATTGGTAACATTATATAAATATTTAAAAAAAAAATAGGAAACAGGTTTGTGGAAAAAAATTAAAAGATCGCAAAAAATAGAAAGATCGTAATTTTTTTTTAAACAATCAACGAGATAGAGAGAGAGTACAAAAATACTGCGGGCAAAATAATAAATTATAATAGAAGTAAGTGTGTATGAGACAAAGTACGAATCTTATTATTACGTGCTGAGATACTAAGAACCAGATGTTTTACAGAATTTGAACAATTCATTAAGTTCTGTGAAAGTTCTATTCAAATTCTGATATCGTTTCAGTTATGTAGAATAACTAACCAATAATAATAAAATAACAAAACTTGAAAATTAACTTTGAAATTTGATTATTTCTTCAAATTCCTTAAAGAAACTGGTCCTGAGACAGAATTTTATGAAATTCCATCATCTCTGCCCTAGCCGCCAAACGGCGACATGGTTAGTTATTTAAAATTGTTAATTAAAAATTTGAACGACCCGAGATCTCAACAGTCAGTCTGCTCGATCTGTCGTTAAACCTCTCAACAATAGAACAGTATCGAGATTATGTGAAGAGAAGAGTGGAGCGTGGAGAATCATTAACAGTACCACAGTTAGTAGACTAGCTCCAACAACTTGTTTTTAACAATTTCTCAAGTCATCTTAGGATACCAAGCGTCCATGGGATCAGTATTCGTAAACACTTTAGGGACCACTCTGTAATTAATCTTCTAATAATTTGTGATCAAATTTAGTATAATGATTGGAAAAAAAAATTCCAATGCATGGATTTAACGTTTAATAGTTTATTTTCTTTAACTTTAATAAAAATCTCCTACTACGACCACACGAAAAATGTTGCTTGTGTCGTGATGGAGGACTTAGCCAGCCAGAGAATCGAACACGCGACGCTCGGGTGATTTTTCTCATATTTGATGATGATGAATTGTTTTCATTTAGTGATTTTAATTGATCTTTGACAATGGCAAAAAAACTTTAAATTTTTGAACTGTTTTCTCGTTTGTTGATTTGAAATTACGTAATTAATATATGCTTAAAAAAGTCTTTCATTCGCTAAGAGCAACGCAGAGAACGGTGGATGAATAATTCAATAAAAAATAGGCCATTCAGAAAATGAAATATCGATTAAAAACCTCTAAACAGGCTGCAAATCGAAAATGTGGGGGTTTCACAATGGAAGAAGTGGCAAACTTATTGACTTGTGTCTATCTCTCCCTATATCTGTTTATAATAATTCATCGTAATAAAATCGACAGCCCTAATTTAACTCATAAACTTTAACGTACCGACCAGAAATATAAGAACATCATTACCGTTCTATTGTAACAATACTGTGAAGGCGACTCAGTTCAATTAGTTCTCAGATCACTATACAGAATTCAAAATTTAAGTAATATACTATAAGTTGTATTATGGAAAAGCCGAAAGGCGTTAATGATTCAAATAAATAAATAAGCACTGAAAAAGAAGATAAAACTAATAATCTAAACGAAAATATGAAAATGAACAAGACACAGAAAAATAAAAAGGTAACAGTCACAACTGGGACTCAAAACCATAGCCTCTCGTCTTACAAACGCCTATAATTCGGCTACTTAGAACACTTATTTTAATGACATTTTTGACAATCTCATACTTCAAATTTCAGATTTAATAATATTATCTTTCTAGGCTATTTTTTTTCCTTTATCTACCTTCGCAGTTTTATTGTATTTATTTATTTTATTCGAACTAAAAAATACAGACACATTTTATGAAAACTTTGATTGACCAACTAGGAGATTTCCCGTTTTAGGACAGTCAAATTTCATAGTTTATTTCACATTAGAGAGCTCGCAGTAATCGTAATCATTTAAAATTTCACGGTTTTTCCGATATTTGGTGGCTATCATTTGAGAGTTTCATTTGAGTCGTCAGCCTTTCGTTCACTTCCCAATTAATAACGCCATCCTATAGAATTCCAATGGTCTTCACTGGATTAAAATTGGAAAACAATGGCATCGATATATATGATTTATAAAGTATTCGTGGTTCTCAAAGAGTTAAAAGACACTATTAAAAGTTCACGCATTCGTGGTAGCTTGGGTGTCACGGATACAAACAGTAATCTGAGGAACGACAGTTGAGATAATATGGGCTCATAAGACGGAGACCACCAGACCACATAGTGAAGTAGGCAATGTCTATGGAGCTTTATCGACAGTCATCCAGTGGAAGACCAAAGAACTCCTGGATGACTAAATGCTCCAAAATTGTACAGAAAAATGGCCTGGATGAAAGCGATACCCAGAACCGAAGAAGTTTAGCCTAAGAACGAGAAGAGCCAACCCCAACAGCCTACCTAGGCAATGAGTTGGGACAGTGCAAGAAAGAAGAAAAGAAAAAGTTAAACAAGAATGCACTAAATACTAAATGGAAATCAAAACGCGATAAACCGAACCATATAATCTTAACTCCAGCCTTAACGAGGGCAGTTAACTTGCTAATAATCATAACTTCATAACTAACTGCTGGAACTTTAATCTCTTCCATGTGACACTTTGCCAGATCCGAGAAGAAAGTGGTTCAAAAATTTGAATAAATTTAAGTGTTCATTGGTCGACCGTTTATCAAATCATTGATCTTAATTTGATAACCCGTTAAACTATATCGAATTCAATACAAACATTGAAACAGCTTAAACGAGATTGGTAATTATGGTACCTTAAATTATACGAGACCAATCAGTATTTAAGTCGTACTAGAATAATATAACGATAAAAAATTGGAACGCAGTTCTTTTATTTATACAACGAAAATGTGTATCGAAAGTTTCAACTATATTTTTTAATTGTAAATACCGCACAAAGTTCCAACTTTTCGAAGTCAGTAGGATTATGGCATCTCCAATTGAGCAAGATTTTTTTAAAACTCAACAGATTTACCCAGTTTCACATATTCGTATTTTTTTTCCTTTTTTGTTGTTAAAATGTACATTAAAATTAGTATAAAGCGGGTATTATGATTTGGGATGTGGGTATGGATACCGCCGCCCGGGAACTATTGGAAAACTAACCCCTCTGCCATAGGTCACCTCAAGTGGTGTTCAATTTTTGTTGACTTAGCAGGAGTGCCCAGGTTCGCGGGGTGAGGTTTGTCTGGGTCTTGGCACCTTTGTGGCAGGTCAGGTCGAGAAGGAAGAAGGGAGACCTTTTTATTTCTCCAGCCACACTCTCTCGACCCATCCCCTTGTACTGCAGTTGGAGTGATTTCTTTTTTTAATTTTTTTTTTTAGTTTGTTAGTGAAACAAACAGTTATACATATTATAACGTAATTACATATTACATGGTTGCATTAACCAGTGAAGATTCCGCAAAAAATGGATGAATACATAAATTAATTCTGGACACATTGATCCCCCGAATTCCTACCCACTTCTATACCTTTTCCTTTCCAGAACTTTCTCTACTCCATTTCCTTAAAAAGACCCTCCATACAGCATCCCATAAGATGATATATGCCCTGAGGGAAAATGTTTGGCCACCTGTAATAAAAAATAATATAAAATAGAGAAAAAATTGTAATGCTTATCTATCCATATTTCATTAAATGTAAGTCAAGAAAAGAATTATTGATTTTAACGATTATAATTATAAAAACACCAGCTTGATACTTGAAGCACCTATGAGTATCACTTTAGATCGTGGGTGAATCAATTACGATTAACTAGCGCATTTTATGCCGCTGGATAAAGATTTGTATTGAATTAACTAATCGACCCGTTTGATTGAATAAATATATAAATTACTAAACGAGATTTCTAGTTCAAGTTTTACTTTCATCTTTCGACGGAAATGGCAGTCTATTTTCTAGATTTGTTTACAGTTACCGGAAAACAAAACAGCTGCCGTAGTTTTGCAAATCTTTACTGAATTATTAAATTTTATGGTTTTAGTATTATTATTGTAAATGAAGTGGTAATTGGATGCGGAAATTGAAAGAAAACGCTGTTATTATGTTTAATGGTAGATATTGAATTAAGTGTTTTAAAATTAGATTGAATAAATGGTTAACTTCTCGGCTCCAGACTCCAAGTGACGAATATTCAAAATATTGATTTTATTAAGGTTATATGACGAAATTTCACGTAATTTCACCAATATTACACTTCCAGAAGTACCCATGGATGAAAGCACATACATTTCCACGTGTTAGGAATTACACAAAATTTAATTACACCTACGTCAAAAAAAGGTTATGTTATCTGACTTTTTTTTCCTACAAGAAATTTATTTTGCAAATTTAGCACAACATGCTTATACGGTTCAAAAGTTTAACCTTTAAATGAATATTGTATAATCATTGCAAATCGTTAAACTGATGTACATATCCTTTGTTAGAAGCTTAATAGAACATAACTCCGTAGTCTGGTCTCCATTCTGCAAAATTTATTCACAATGTTGAAAGAGTTTAAAGAAAATTTCTGTGTCTCGTAAATTTTAAACTTAACACCCAAATTTTAAACTTAGCACATAAATTACCCATCGTTAAATAATATTTTAAATATTCCAACTTTAGAAAACAGACGAAAAATAAACGACCTAATCTTTTTATCAAAATTATTAAACTCAAAATTCGATTGTTGTGAACTCCAGCAATTAATAAATTTACTATAGTATGTATACTTACACGAGCAACTAGATAAACATTAATACTTTATATAATCTGATTCCAAATATAGTTTGCATTCCCCAATACAACGATTACATGGTCTTGGTAACAAATACTTAAACAATATGGATGTATTTGACAACAATTATTTGAACTTGCCATACTTCAAACGTCGTGTGTGCCAACTATTTCTAGCTATTATATCAACTAATGTGAACACCAATTTTTTTTTTTTTAAATACTGTTTTTGATTTGAAAGATATTGGCAGATAATCTATTTCTACTTACTTTATATTCTATTTTACATACTTTGTGTCAATTCTTTTAAAATTTTATGTAACCTATATTTTTTTTGAAATGTACTTCTGAGGAAGATATGGCCCGATCAAGTGAATCAGATACTTGAGTCCATGCCATGTCAAAAGTCAGAATAATATTAGAGTATGTATGAGACGATGTATGAATGTGAGTGAGGCAAAGAGTGTGTGCCAAGACCGAGTTGTTTGGTGGTCTGTTCTCTCTGCCTACCCCTGCGGAAAAACGGCGGGATGATTAGTTGGTTAATTAGTGTTTTTTCTTACATTTTATGTTATTTATATTTTGTCAACTCTTTATTTTCATTGTAATTAAATAAAAACATATATATGTCAATAGATATCGCATATTAACTAAAATTGGAAAAATAACAAATATTATAATCAATAATTATCAGCCTGAAACACTCATCTACATTGAAAAAATTTTGCGAGAAAAGATACTGGCCGCCAACGAGAATTGAACCCGTGTCCCTCTGATTGCCAGTCACGAGCTCTGACCACTGAGCTATGGCGGCTTATCTTATACCGTCAAATAATTCAATATATACTAGTGTTTCATTCGACAATTACTCATTATTACATTTTTCCAACTGAAAACAACCAACTTTATTTTTGTGAGAGAGGTATTGTTAAGTACTAAATCCCCCGCTAGGTGGCGTCGAGACTAATTATGTCTGCATTTATTGCTGAAATAATAGATTGTTTCAGGCTGATAATTATTGATTATAATATTTGTTATCTACCCTTTGTGCAATGCATAAAAATCTTGTTTAAACGTTAGTTTATCAATTAAAAATAATAATTAAAATTGGATAAATTTATCCAAGACTATGTAGGTAGCATTTAGTACGAGTTGAATCTTGCAATCATGCATAAAGATAGCAGACAATAAAAATATGCGTTAAGAAAATGAAAATGGTAGTTTTTATTCGAAGTATGATATAGTTGAATTATATTTTTGCCGCAATATGGCACTATTTAAAATACCTTGGATTGCTTTGCTGCCAATTTTGGCAAATTTTCCCTTATTTGTAAGTAATTAAATAGAAGTTTACAATTTTATGTTATTTTGTGTGATTATGTGATAATCGACAAAAGATAGGTGAATTCGTTGGATTTATACAACTTTAATCAGTTTGTATGTCTTCATATTAAATTTCGGAGGTATGACTTTTTTAATATGGGCGGAAATTTTTTAAAATGATCACCAAAAAATCTCGAGCAATCGGAGAAAAAAGTTTTTGTTATATAAATTTTAATTTCAGTGGTATTAATTTCGGGTCAAATTTTTCTGATGCACCACTTTTTATTGAATTAATATGGGTATCATTTATTAATTCAATAAAAGTATTGAATCACAAAATGAATGTTTTTTTCTTCATTTATCAATAAAACATCGTTCCCACAAAGTACTGCACAGTGCACACTATACAAGGCGTCTGCAGAATTCTCGTAGTTAGTAGTTAGCACCAGACTGAATTATGCATGCAGCCTTGAAGGACCCGGGTTCGTTCACATTTCAATAAACATAATGGCAGAAGTGAATCCTTCCTCCCTTCTTCACAGACTTCGAAACAATTACCTGCAATTTACCATCTTTCTAGGTCACCGTCCACTTAGTATTTATCATTATTTTTTACCTGTTATAAATCTAAGAAAGAAAAAGAGAATTTGCTATTGAAAGCTTTACTCTGGTAAGTTTTCTATGGTTTAACTGACACGCACGTTACTGAGTTATTTATTTGTAAAGATTAAAATATCGTCACCTCAGTTCTTATTTGTCCAAACGACCAATTTAGTTTTTGTTCAATCTCCATTTTAAAACTAAAAATAAAGTTTTAAAAATTATATTTAATCACCTAACTAATAATTAATGAGACCTTTACCTTTACGGAAATAGCTTTACCTTAAACACCTATAAACACCATAATGTTTCATTAAAATAATGAGAAAACCTTCTCTTTCTGTAAAATTTTCAAATGGTCGTTTGGACAATTAAGAACTAAGGCGACGAAATGACTACGAACTAGCTAAGAATGACATTTGAAATTGGCTACAAATGAGAATAGTTATTTAGAATACGGGCCTAGTTAATATATTAATTCTGAAAGTAAATATCTACTCTATTCTAATTCTAGTCTAATAAATGTAATATCAATTAATAATGAAAGGTAAAATAGCAATTTGGGAGGCGGGTATGTATTTATTAACAACACCCAACCAACACCCAACACCCCTGCCATAGGTCACTCCAAGTGGTTCGCTACATTTGTTTACTTAGGTTTTGTTGGCAAATGTATTTGCCCGCCTACTGCGTGGTGAGCCGGATTGGAAGAATCAGGTTAAGAGATACCTAACCTAGACCTCTCCAGCCGGAGTCTTTTGACCCATCGCCTTGCACCGCAGTGGGAAGGATGGATTCATGCGTCCGTCAATCCTGTATACATTGAACTGCAGATTCTTGCCCAATCCTCGTACATGTCTCCTTTTCAGAACTTCCTCTACTTCATTTCCCTAAAAAGACCATCCCTAAAAATGTCATAAACCCTGAGGATTTTTTTTCTTGTGGCCTCTTGTGTGAAGCTATTGTATTAAACATTATGTAAAATCATGCAATGTCCAGTGTTTTCAAAATAATGTGCTCTGCGTGCAAAGTTCTATCTTCTCGAAAGTTATGTTTCATGTAAAGTGGTAATTACAGTTCACACGATAAAAACCGTAAATAACCGACTTAAAATACTTTGTGAATGCTTAAATGATAAATAAGATTGGACCAAGGTGTGAACCCTGTGGAACTCCATTTGTTGCAGAGCGTTGTAGTTCATCAAAACTGACGATCATTCAAAATTTATTATTTTCTTGTTGTGTTTGTGTTAAATGTTTGCATTCAAAATTTAATGTTTTTAATTGCATATTTCGATGTGTAATACGAAAATCTTAAGAGATCTTTCACTTTTTTAAAAAGCACTACACTCTTTTGAATACTTTACAACACCTTGAATTTATGAATCAAATGTCAAGTGGAATATATGACGACTTGATATATATTTTATCGAAGTCCAAAAGGTTAACGTAATACATACCATTTTACAGTAAACAGTAAATCGAGTTAATATTGCCAGCATTAAATCGAGATATATCTAACACAGAATCTGGTGAACGTTTGGTGCTGCGACCTACTTCCTGTATACTCTACCAGCCAACATTATATTCAGTTACAGTATAGTATCGCTAAGCAAGAATTATTGTATTTTTCATTTTCGTGTGAAAATAAAGTCATCGATTGAAGGAACAGAACTGATTCTTCGTGAAAAAATAATAAAACTTGATAACAATATAAATTCTGTTAGCTTTGGTTCGGCTGTAAATAAATAAAAACTATATTTGTTTCTTTTTTATATTTATGAGTAAAATCTCAAATTGTAACATTTAATCATTGAAGACAATATTAAGAGCTCTTAAACAAAAAATTTGATACAAATAAGAATGAAAATGATTAACTCACATCTGGGAATCAAAAAACTACTTTCGGATTTTAGTGATGTGCTTTATTCCTGCATGAAATTTTCACGTTTAATGAAGTCATATTCACTTTGTATTAATTAAAGTTTTTTTTAATGTGAATACCGCACAAGAATCTCAACAGGTTCCGTATGGAGCCAGTGAGATTATGGCATCTCCAATTGGGGCATGTTGTGAGGCTGAATTTAGTGGGGAGTGGAAGGAGATGGGTAAGTGGAAGGTGGTAAATACCTGGCTATTTAGATCCGGTCATCGAACACGTCTAAAGCCATTTTATGCATCATTTTAATTCTGAATTCTTACACCAGGGCGATACTGAGAGTATGTTCTATTCTGGAACGTGTCGCAAATGTACTACATATTATTTTAATTGATTCATTGTGAAATAAAACAGAAAAATCAAATAAAACTTATTTGCCCACGCCGGGATTCGATCCCGCGACCATCGAATTGCGAGTCAAGAGTCTTACCCCTTGACCACGGAAGTCATCAAGAATAATCCAGTCAAGCGATAAAGTGGGTACCTACCCATAATATAAAGATCTATAATATCACGTGATTTATCATTCACTGTATGTATAATGTATGTTTGATTTACCATAGAACTTAAAATTGTATGGAATAAACATCAACGCAAGAGTAAACACGAAACCTGAAGTATGTACAAGGCCCAAGCAACCGAGAATTTAAATTTGCTATCGTACCCTTGCAACTCTACAAGGCGGTGTCGATGAGAAAGATTGATTATTCTCCGTACCACCATTTTTAACAAACAACACAATATCGATTTTATTTTAAAAATCTGCTTTAACATATCAAGTTAGCAATTCGTCGCGATAATTTTTTATTATAATTTTTATAATTATTATAATTTTTCAATAATGTCTAAGCAAAATACGTGTGTAAAATAAAAGTTTGTAAGACCCTAAATAAATAAAAAAATTATTAATTAGACGATTTTCGTCACAAAACACATACTTGGATTTTTTCAATGATTTTATTTGTACTAAAATTAAAATTCTGAAAATTAGTTTTCCTGGATAATTTATCGATTTATTTTATTATTGTATTTTTTTTTCAAACATAGAACTGTTTTTGACAATATCCAAACTGTTCGTGATACGAGAACCAAAAGACAAAAACTCTTACTTATCCCTTTCGCCAAAACAACGTTTGGTCAAAGAAACTTCAGGTACTTTGCAACAAAACTTTATAATACACTTCCACTGACCATTAGACAGCACACTAATTATGTAAAATACAAATCAGATACCAAGTCTTGGATCACTAGAAAAGACAGATCATATATTAACAATATTTTTAGAACCTCCTAATGCATGCTTTCCCATTGGTACGATGCTGATTGTCCTTGTACTTTTACTTTAAATGTAAATAAAATTAATTTTTCGAAGAAAACTTCTTCTAAAAGGTTGTCACTTTGTGATGTCATTATTTATTTATTAAAAGAAAATAACTTAGTTTACATCACTTTATTTATTGTACACTATCAACATGTTTCGTGAACCATGTTCACTTCTTCAGGAATAAAAGTATACTAAAGTTAAAAAATTAATTATAGATTACATTTGGAGAGAAAGAATTGAAGGAGGGGGAAGGGTTGACAATAGTGGGAGTTTCGAAGAATTGGGGATTACCATGCTATTAGAAGTAAAAGGCCGGTTAAGTGGGAAGATATTTAAAACAGGGTTAACAAAAATTTTTTGCTTTTTAATTATGTCAGCTTTGGAATTTACATTTTTTCTTATTTCTAAAATTTCTAAATTATTGATTTGCGATGTTTTATATCCTGTATGTAATATTTGAAGACCTGAATTTATGTCAAAGCTATGATCATATTTTAATAAATGGTCTGCGAACTCAGAATCGCTATTGCCATTTAGTGCTCTGAGGTGCTCTTTAACCCTAACCTCAATGTTTCTATAATTATTAATTGCTATTTGTTTTATGAGATTTAATTCAAAATTATAGTTAAGAGCTGACAAAGGAATTGTAATTAATCTATTAATCATAGAGTGGAAAGCCGCTAGTTTTTGAGAAAAGGGATGATTTGAAGAATTATGTATAACAATATCAGTATAAGTATCTTTCCGGAAAATATTGAAATCTATTTTAGTACCTGTTAATGTTAAATTTAAATCCAAGAAATTTAAACTCTTATCTTTACCAATTTCCAGTGTGAATTTAATTTTTTTAATGTAATTTATTTAAAAAATTTAAGAAAATGTTCAATTGTCTTTCTGAACCTAACCAAATGCAAAATATATCGTCGACATATCTTTTCCAACAATACACATTTTTAAGTAATAACGCACCGCTATTAAAAATCTTATTTTCTAAATTATTAACAAAAATATCTGCAATCAAAGGACTCGTACTACTTCCCATAGCTAAGCCATCCTTTTGTTTAAATATTGTATTATTGAACTGAAAGTAATTCTGTTTAAAAATAACATCAAATAATAAAGTAAAATCATGAATTAGGTCTTTCGGCAAAGTTGAAGAATTTAACAAATTATTAATAATGGTTTTACTCTCTTCTATTGGAACACTTGGAAATAAATTAACTATATCGAAAGAAACCAACATAGCATGGTTAGGGATTTCCAAATCCTTTAAATAATTAACTAATTCTAACGAATTCTTAACGGTGTATGTTGGTTGGAATACATTAGTATTAATAATTACATTATTTAATGTTGATGCTACTTTGAAAGTTGGGGCATTACAATTAGAAACAACTGGCCTAATTGGTTTATTCAATTTATGAATTTTTAACAGACTATAAAGCTTAGGAATCTGTGGGTTACTTAAAATTAATTTTTTATCATTTTTCAACTTTACAAAAATGTCACTTTTACAATTTTTTACTGCTTGTTTCAACAGGTCTTGACACTTATTAATTGGGTTACTATGGATAATTTCGAAATTGTCTCCTTGCAGAAAGTCCATAGTCTTGGTTATGTAATCACCTCTATCCATAATAATAACACTGTTCCCTTTATCAGCCTTTGTAACGATTAAATTTTCTTCCTTCACAATTTTTGAAATATTCTTAGCAATATTTAAGTTCGCGTTAATACTTTGATTTTTATCACGATTTGAAACTGTTTTCATGTTTATGTTTTTTATCACTTCGGCACATTTATAATGGAATGATTTGGGTTGTTTATTTAACGCATTGTCCAAATCCACTGCTAATAACTCCAGTTCTAACTTATTTTTAACTTTTGAACTGTAATGCAAGTTATGATTAAGTCCTTTATTTAATAATTTTAGCTCTTCCTCCGCGAACTCATGATTAGACATGTTAATCACTCGATTATGGAATTTATATTGATTTATTTCAGTTTTTAATGCTTCCGGATTTAGTTTTTTATTATTATCACACAATTTTTTAATTTTTTTGTCTAGAACAAGTTTCTTTTTGTATGCTTTGATACTTGCAGTAGATCTAACTTGATCATCAAACAAGTCCCATTCCACTGGGTGTAATAAACTTGCTAATTCCATATGTAAGAATTTAAGTTGAAGTTTAATGACGTTTCGTTTTTTATAACCACTTTTTAAATCCTCTTTTAACCAACACACTTTGGCTTTTTTTGCCGAATTTGAAGATGATTTAAACTTAAAATTTACGTAATTTGGTATCACTTGACATTTTAAACATGTCCGGAGAAAATATATGTTTAAACACATTAATCTATATTTAATTAATAACTTTTTATACACTTTAGCCTTCGTTGCCGTACTCGCAAATATTAATTTTTCGAAGAAAACTTCTTCTAAAAGGTTGTCACTTTGTGATGTCATTATTTATTTATTAAAAGAAAATAACTTAGTTTACATCACTTTATTTATTGTACACTATCAACATGTTTCGTGAACCATGTTCACTTCTTCAGGAATAAAAGTATACTAAAGTTAAAAAATTAATTATAGATTACATTTGGAGAGAAAGAATTGAAGGAGGGGGAAGGGTTGACAATAGTGGGAGTTTCGAAGAATTGGGGATTACCATGCTATTAGAAGTAAAAGGCCGGTTAAGTGGGAAGATATTTTTACTCCCACTATTGTCAACCCTTCCCCCTCCTTCAATTCTTTCTCTCCAAATGTAATCTATAATTAATTTTTTAACTTTAGTATACTTTTATTCCTGAAGAAGTGAACATGGTTCACGAAACATGTTGATAGTGTACAATAAATAAAGTGATGTAAACTAAGTTATTTTCTTTTAATAAATAAATAAAATTGTTGTTGTTATTCTTATTTTTGTGTTAAACTACTTATGCTAAAATGCGCCTGCTCTCAACACAGGAATTCTTAGTGAGACAGGCACAGTACAATCACCTATGTAACTTGATAAATAAAGATTATAATAAAAAAAAATATTAAAAAAAGTATTAACTTTAATTGCAACTGATTTTTAAACATCGTTAATAAATTTCGTGATTTTAGATTTTCACGCTACCTCCTATGTACTTTACCCAACTTTTTGGACATCTTTACAGTGACCATCATCAGGGCAGACATGTAATTGAAGATTGTGCTTATGTACTTATATGCTTAAGTGCTTATTGTGATTATGCTTATGTTGATGCTAAAGGGCTTATTGTGATTATGCTTATGAATCTAGCTCCAATCCTCAAAACGTTGGTATTATGACATCATTTGAAGTAATTTTCTGATTAAGCTTCGGTGTAGTCGTCAGGAAGAACTAAATATTAAACCAGAAAACCACGGCATCGAATCACACATCTCAACACAATCTTCGATTACTACATATGCCTTGAAGATGGACACTGTAAATCTGTCCGAAACGTTGGCTAAAGAGTGAGGTAAAACACGTCAAAATCACTATAGGTCGTTTAAATAAATAAATACAGAAATGGAATGGAAGTAACGGATTCTATGTATATCAGAAATATTAAAAGTGTTTTTTTTGTTCCATGCCAACTTAGAATCAAGTCAAATCAACACCTCTTTGAAAAATCATTAAAAGCTATGAAAAAAATATTTGAAAAACAGCTCATAACCTAACCTAACTTAACGAATTTAACTAATTTCAAATATATTTTTTTCATCACTTTTAATCTACTACACTATATAAAGAGGAAAGATTTGTTTGTTTGTTTGCATTGAATTGGCTCCGAAACTACTGAACCGATTTGAAAAATTCTTTCACTCTTAGGAAGCTACACTATCCCCGGGTGATATAAGCTATATTTTTTTTTTTTTAAATAGGGATCCTTACTAAAACTCCAATAATGTAACTCAAGGTGTAAAAAATTACCTAATTCTTTACATCACGTGCGCTGCGAAAACTATTGATGATATAATAAAATAATGTACTACGACTTTAAAGAACATATTATTATTTACAAAAAGTGTCGTGACAGCATATGTCTAACTATTATAGTTATGCCACAATAAGGGTTATTTTATTTTAAAAATTTAAATAAAATATCGCCGCTTGAAAAGGCTCTTTATTTGTATCTTGGTTTTAGTCCTTATCAAAAAAAATTACTTGATATTCAAGAATGCTTCAATACCTTTATGTAACTATTTGAATTATTCAATTCGGACATACCATTCGAAAGATATCACGAGTTTATAAAAGTAAGTATTAGAAACATAAGAAAGTATTAGACGCGGGAGGGGAACGGGGACGCACGGGAAGGTGATTCCGGGAGAAAAATGTATTTATTTGAATATGGCAGTTTATAAAAGAGGTTAGAGTTAATTTATAAAAGAGGTTTGAGTTAATTTCATTCTGAGTTGTCCTTTCACGGTTTCTCACACTTTAAAATTACGCATTAATTTACAAAGTGTAAATTAATGCGTAATTTTAAAAGAAAAATGTTGCACAGGTAAATTTAAATTTAAAGAAGAAATTTACTCTTTGAAAAGGACTTTTAACGTAAATGTTAATAGTAAAGAAGTGTTATCCGAGTAACTTCTCACGCCTCTGCAATAACGGAGACTTAATTTCAGTTTGATTTAATTTCCCGTCTAGGAACAACCGTGACAGAGTCATTGTCATGGTTGAACTACAAAAAATACAAGGAAAAAATAACGGAGTTCGAAGCAACGCGGAGGTAGCTGCAACTATTACATTAACTACATTTTCTCTCATACCTTTAGCAGTTCGAATTCGAATAAAATCCCTTCCTGAAAGATATTATTGATATTTATCAAAATTTAAATGTAAACCCTTGAAAAATTTCATTTAAAACTTTTTGTAGATTTAAGTAAGAAGATGCACTTTATCAGAATTATTTATATCAGCTATAGGTATTGTTGTGTATTTTTGTATTATGGTTCTAAATTTCAATTTGTCGTTAATTTATTGGAATTACATTCATATTTTTATCAGTGTCATTTGTGAATTTATACAGACTTTTTATAACGCTAATAAATAAAATAAAATAAAATAAAACAAAATAAAACTATAAAAGCCTTGGTAAGAATGAAAGAATGGTGATAAGTTTAGTGAGAAATCCGTTTATTTGTTTTTTAACGTTTTCTTGATCAATTAATTAATTAATTAATTGAAAATTTCATACAATTAAATGATAAATTTAATAACAAGGAAATAATTATAAATTGTGTATAAACTTTATTTTTGCCACTAATCTTCGAATAAATGTAATATCAATTGGTAATAAAGGGTAAAATAGCAATTTGGGAGGCGAATATGGTTACTGCCGCTCCGGAAACCATTTACTAGATGACCAACATCCCTGCTATATGTCATCCCAAGTGGTTCGCTAAATTTGGTAACTATGGTGACATTTATCTAGGTCTTGGTAGCAAGTGTGCATGAGGGAGACCTAACTTAGACCTCTCTAACTGGACTCTCTCGACCCATCGCCTTGCACCGCAGCGAGAGGGAGGATTCATACATCTGTTGATACAGTGTCCCCCGAATTCCTACCCACTGGAGGATTTTTTTCGTCATAGCCTCCTGTGCGTGGAGCTAATTTAAAAAAAAAACAATGTGGTCAGAAACTCAATGAGGGAACTGGTAGGTCTACTAACGGGACACTGCCATCTCAGAAGACACATGCAGCTGTTGGGAATAGAAAGCACCAATAAATGCAGAAAATGTGCAGAGGATGAAGATACTCCAATTTAACTTTGATACCAACGTTATGACCTGATGGAAACTAGGCTCAGATACCTGGGGAGACATGCTGTAGAACCAGAAGACCTAGCCAAATATCCAATGACAACTCTGGTGAACATTACTGATGCCTATGGTCTGGTTACTCACGGGAACTATCTATTTATAATTTTAAAAAAAAATAGAAACTAAATCAAAAATAATTTCATATTAACCTTTTCTGTCCGTTCGGTAAATCTATGGCTAACTAAACAAAATTATAACAAAGATCGTAAATTGTATTTCTGTAGTCCAAGTAAAAAAATCGGATCGAAACGAACATGCGGTTGTCTGCACTCATTTTGTACTATTGTCGTAGGCAATTTTTTTATTAAATACCATTTTATTAAAGTGCAAAAACCGATGGGAAACACTTCTATAAAATTTGGCTTCATTTTGTGAGAATTGTTTTAGAATTCTCCTGGGAATCTTTTATTCCAACTATAGTTCAAAACACTTTATTCTTATAATTAAATTAAAACACTAGCAAAGAGCCGTGAAAATTCACGGGACCCTAGGAAAAGCATTTTTTTAAACAAAAGTAAAAATTCATTTGAAATGAATAATTTATAAAATTGACACGATTAAGATTTGAACCTCGATCCCCTTTTTGGAAGGCACATATTCTGACCATCACCACTAACTATCATAAGAACAGCGGCATAAATTCATTATAAGTAGAGACAGAAAATAATAAGAATTATTTAATTTTTAAGGTTACGTACATCGCGTCCGAAAATATTTTATTAAATTATATGAATTATCGCAAACATACATAAAATAAACAAAAAACGACTTGACACCGACTCCAAAAATAACAATCGTACGAAATTATTTTTTTTACTTTTTAGTGCATTTTTAGAAGTCGTTTTTTGTTTTGTTAAAAATTTTGTTTAATTTTTTGATTTTTAGTGACGAGCGTGCGTAAAGAAGTTTTATTTAGAAGAATCATCGAAATCTGTTGGCGTAATATTGAGTTATTCTTCCATTTGTCTCGCACATTGTCTCGTCCATTTATTGCAAATTTAAGACATATATGGTTTTCTCATGGATCCCATTGTCAGAACTGGACCAAATTAAAATGGGACCACACGGGAAGCACCAACTTTCTAATAAAAAAGAATCATCAATTTCGGTTCACCCAATCGAAAGTTCTGAGGTAACAAACATAAAAATAATAAAAAAATAAAAATAAAATAATGTCGAATTGATAACCTCCTCCTTTTCGAAGTCGTTTAAAAATATCATCGTTCAAAATATTTCTATTTTTAAATTAAATAAATAAATATAAAATTGTAACTTTTTTATAAAGCTTAGGACGGGTTGTTTTCTTACACAAAACGTGAAGCTTAGCTTCAAATATTTTATGAATCCGTAAAATTTTTTTAAACAACCCGTCCTTAGATCTTTAGAAATTTTGATACTGGGGTTAAAGAGCACAAAAAAAATCTTCTTCAGTTCTACAAAAGAGGTTAATGTTTTATTTATTTTTAATACAACGGGCTTACAATAAGATAACTTAAAAAGTGTTAATAGTTGATTAAGTATTATTAATAACATAATACTTTTTTTAAAATAGCCTTGTCTTAAATTTATTTTTGCATTAATACCAATTTTGATAATAATTTATTTTTTATATTTACATGTCCTGGTTACTCATCGATTATATTGTGTTAATTTATAAAAGTTTTTAACATACTAGTTGCAGTGATTACCTATTTTGTAGTATTTTTTTTTTTTTTTTTATAATTGTTTTGTTGTAGAAATTTTTACGAGTTTTAGGAGTTTACAAGTTTTAATTAATTTATTTATCGACCGGTTTGCTCAAGCACATTCAGGGTACAAAGTAATACTTAATAATTATAATAGTATTAAAAAAAATAAAAAATAGTATTAAACACAAATGGGCATATACAAACATTTCAAAAATACAATTTTCAAAATGCATTAATTACTTCTTTATTAATTGTCAAATTAATTAAACGAAAATAAATAATTTAAAATAAAACAATTAACTTTATATTATTGTAAAAAGCAATCATTTTGTGGAGTTTTAATTAGTTTATTTACTGACTGGTTTCGCTTTGCTCAATCATCATCAGGGTATAAATTAATGCTAACACCTAATAAATAATTAATCACCACTCATTGTAACGTTTTTTGTCTATAGGTTAAACGGCTGTTTTCATTAGACGTTAATCCTGAAGAAGAAACCATTTGTTTTAAAACATGTCGGTTAAATAGTATTTTTATTAAATAGCAGTTAACATAAAGTTATTTAATAAAAGTAAAACACTTATTTTGTGTAAAACCACGAGTTTTAGTTAATTTGTTTACTGGCCGGTTTCGTTTTGCTCAATCATCGCCATAGTTTTATGTTTAATACTATTTATTATTAATGCTATTTATTTTTACTATCGTATGAATTCGTGCCCTGATGATGATTGAGCCAAACGGAACCGGTTGGTAAATAAATTAATTAAAACTAGTGGTTTTACACAAAATAAGTGATTTATTTTTATGTTATTTTACAATAATATAAAGAAATTTATTTTCATTAAATTAATTTGCGATTATTGAAGAAGTAAATAAAATTTTATTTTGAAATTTGCTTTTTTGAAATTCCAGTATACCGAGTTTATAAAAATAATCAATTCAAAGCTTAAAGTATCGCTACCAATAATATAGTTTAACAGAAAATTATTTTTATTCTGTGTTTAAAAGTGTATTTTTTGTTGATTTCCTATTGTCTATACACAGAATTTCTCTGTATTTTTTTGGCAAGCCAATATAATATGTAACCTATAGTTTTTTATGGGTAATATATAATTTTATAAATACATAATAATTTTAAAAAAATAACAATCACGTACCGTAGTGTTAATTCAATTGATCTGGATCCCACTGTGACAAAATAAAAACCGAAATTAAAGCACAACAAAAAATCACAAATTTCCGATTGAAAATTTTTTCGAATTTTGGAAACCGTTCAACAAAGAGGTCGTTAATCTTTAAAAGTTCCACACGAAATCGTAACGACTGATATAGCCTTTGGGACAACTGGAACGAGCGACCGATTCGAGCGCTCAGGTGACACTGAAGTCGGAAAGTGTATGCACCTATATTTATACAGTCGGCAGGCTGTTTCGGTGGGGAGGTGCGCATACGACCGTCTGATAAGTGGTGTATTTGAGATTTGCATCTCTGATTCGAAGAGAAAGGAGAGGAATTATTTTTATGGTGATGGAACGGGAATTCACTGTCTTTACGAGTCGACAATAAGGCCTAACCTAACTTATATGTGCAAGCCCTATCTGGAGCTCTAAGCAAGGTGAAATTACAATATCGGATCAATAGGCGTAGTTTCCGATGATTTTATATCGATATCCCTAGCACGGTTGCGCTGTTGACAGCTGAACTGATTTTAATAGGGAATAAATAAGAAAATTTTACTTTACCAGTTGAATTTTATTTAGTCTCTCGTGTCTAGGATTGACGAAGTATGTATAAAGAAACCTAACCTAACCTAACCAAACCTTACCTAACCTAATCTAACCTAACCAAACCTTACATAACCTAACCTAACGTGTGCAAGCCCTATCAGGAGCTCTAAGCACTAAGAAGGCGTAACTTCCGATGATTTTATATCGATATCCCTAGCACGACCCCTTGACGACCGGTGTGGTCTAGGGTAAGGCTCTTGAAGGTCACGGGATCGAATCCCGGCACTGGCAAATAAAGTTTATTTGATTAATTTGTGTTATTTCAAAATTAATTCATTTAAAATCCATATATACATATATAAAATCTCGTATCACAGTGTTTGTGGTCGCACTCCTCCGAAACGGCAAGACCAATTTTCATGAATTTTTTAATGTATATTTGGTAGGTACGAAAATAGGTCGTAAAGTATATTTCATACCGTAAGGTGATTAGGGTGTCCCTATCCAGACCAGATGAGCGAGCTGGCAGGCGGGCGATGTGGATTTGATTTGTTCGCAAATAAACAGATGGCGGTGAGAGGTGGTTATAAAGGTTGTGTAATCAACCAATAAATGGCATTCTGTTTCATTAGCAACAGCAACGCGTGGCTGACGTATTCTTATTGCGACACGTTCTAGAGTAGAAGATACTTTCAGTATCGCCCTGGTGTAAGACCACCATTCAGAATTGAAACATTGCTTGAAATGGCATTAGCCGTGTTTGGTGACCAGATGTGAATAGCCAGGTTAGCCAGAACCCTCCCACCTTCCTCAACCTATTTCCTTCCCTTCCCCACTACTTTCAGCCCCACAACACACCCCAATTGGGGCTGTCATAATCTCACTGATTCCAGGCAGTTGGGAGCAGTTCGCACTCTTGTGCAGCAGACATGATGGGTCGCCAGACAAAGAACTCGGCCTTAACACACACTTCTTGCTTTTTTCACATTCACACATCGTCTCACATATATCCTTCGGTTATCCTTACTCTTGACATGGCCTGGCTTAAGGATATATTTATTTATTACTAGTTGAAGTCCTCGCCGATTAACATTTTTTTCGTGTATTATTTATTTTATTGTTGTGTATCGATAAACATGTAATACACAACAATAAAATAAATACGATTATAATTATACTTAAATAGACTTCGAAATCGGTAATTGGATTGGTACGGGTAAGGGGAGGAGAAGGATAAGGGAAAGTTGCCACGCAAGTAATATACAAATATTAGGTACAATTAATTTAATCGTCATGAATATGTGTTATTCGCACCTAGAATGTGATACAATGAAATTATGTAGTGACAGTAACTATCATAGCAGTGAATATGTCAGCAAGTGTGTCTATATTTTTCAAATTTATTGTTATAGTAGTTACGTGTCCTTTGTATAAATTCATTTTGGTTGGAATTAGTGTTGCATCTATCAATGTAGAAAAGGGTATTTATTTTGTCTGCTGTATCGAGTCGGCGTGTGGAAATTTATTTTATTTAGCAGCTCCGGGCAGTCAACTTTTGAGTTAATAATTTTGTACAGGAGTATCTGATTAGCGGCAAGCCTCCTGTTGAGCAGTTTTGTGATTCAAAAATATTATTATTAATATTAAAAACATCGTCGGATCTACCGGATCTGCCCTGATGATGGACACTGCAACGCTGTCCGAAACGTCGGCTATAGTAGGAGGTAGCGCAACACGGCATAACACCCCAAAAACTAACAACGATAAATTCAAAAATATTATTCGATTTCGTCGTAAGAATTGTACAAATGTTGAATGATTTAAACTTGGGGAATTTAAGAAATCGCTCCTGAACTCTTTCTAACCTGTTAACACATACAATATAGCACGGGCTCCAAACTTGTGAACAGTATTCTAGGTGAGGACGAACATGTGAATTGTAGAGAATCAGATAAGTCATAGTGTTTTTGAAAAATTTTCATGTTCTCAGTACAAAGCCTAGACTCTTTGTTGCAACTTTTAACCTTTGACCAACTCTTTGTACCTACTTACCACCAACCTATCAAGTAAATGTAACAATATTAATTTAATTTCTACTACATCTATATTCTTACTTTTATTTATCTACTGGTGAGTTCCCGGCATGCGTTGCCGACAAGACACTAATGGAGAAATTGTTTCTCCCTGCGTGTCTTTTCCCATTCGCCCCGTTCCCCTTCCGTCTCCCCTTCCCCTCCCATGTCCCCTTCCCTTCACGCGTTCCCCCTCCACCTTTTCCGCTTTCCCTCCCCCCTCTCCAGTGAACCCCCTTCCGCGATCCCCTTCCCTCTTCAGCGTTCAATATATTCAGTCCCGGTACATTCAGATTTTCAAACAGCTCGCGTGCCACCTATTGCAATTTTCATGTATTACAAAAATTCATTTTTGTATGTTATAAGAACAATCAATCGAATTTGGGACACATGCATATGTAGGTACCTATTTAAAATAAATATATTTTTTTATTAGATTCACAGTATTCGATGTTGGTTAGTACCATAGGTGAGTAGGTAGGTACTTTGTTTTAATTCATTAATTTAAAAAGTTTATTCGAAAATTTAATTTTCATTTAACGGCCGATGGTTTGCAAAATTTCATTCTCAAATTGTGACATTTGTTATTGTGACATTTGTATACATGTAGTTGGTGTTTTATATATTTTTCTTTGCACGTGTATTGTATTGCTACAATACACATACATAGAAACATATATAAAACACCAACTACATTTTTAAAACCAATTTGGGAGGCGGGAATGGATACCGCCGCCCCGGGAACCTTTATTGGTTAACAAACACCTCTGTCATAGATCACCCCAAGTTTTTCGATACGTTTGGTGATTTAGCAGGGGCGCCCGGGTTCATGGGGTGAGGATTGTGTAGGTCTTGGAGCTGGATGACCAGGAGGCTTCCTACCCACCCCTTAAACCCGTTTCCTTCCCAGAACTCTCCTCTCCTACATTTCATTATAAAACCCTCTCTACAGCATCCCTAAAAATGACGTAGGCCCTGAGGGAAATTATTTTCCTCAGGGCCGCCTGTGTGGGGCTAATGTCAATAAAAGTTTTTTAAGAACAATATATATTTTTTAAATATGTTTTATGAACTATTTTAAATAATAAAAAAAATAAATCAAGTGCAGTTTACACGCGATGGAAGCGAAGCTTTGCCAAAACAATCTCAACCAATACTTGTAAAGTGAGGTCATAATCAAAGCGACCAATGAGCGCAGACCTAGCGTAATTTCCGTTACATATCTCAACCAATAGGAGCCTTTAAAAGTGATATCATAATCAAAGCGGTCAATGAGCGCAGATTTGCGTCGCAGGTGCATTAATCGTCATTTCCGTTTCATGCGAAATCCAAATCAAAGCGGGGCTAAAGAAGTTTTCACCTCAATAATAAAATTTACAGACAGTTGAAATGCCAAACAGTCGAGAACAGGAGAAACAGGATGTTTAGTTTTGAAAAAGTTTACTATCTAAACCCATGTTCCCAAGTCCTTCACTGTTCATTTATTCGTTTGCATTCCTCCTTTCCTTAAAGTCCCTACAAAAGGACAAGAAGAAGATGTTTTTATGCCTACATGAAACCCATCTACAATATTGGCACCTACATTTAAAATTACCTACTTGTATGAGTTGAAAAATCGCAATGACATCGGTCACATCTCGCTAGTGAAATTTCATTATTAATTGCAAAAATACTAATTAATTAACCCCAAAGTGTCGGTAATTGTGACCAAGTTGTGCAGTTATTGAAGTGAAGTGGAGCCATCACCAAGATCGGTCCAGAAATAGCGGATGATCCCATCAAAAGGTAGGGACTTTCCTGTCATTTACCGATTTCCTTTATTCAGTTAAAAACGCAGGAAATAGAGAACTCCAGTCCAATTTTTTTTAATAACTTAAATAACTGGATATTTTTATTTATTTTAGAGTAAATTTCAATAGTTAAAATAATTGTCAAAGTTTTAATTTTTCAAGATCCCCCGAAAACCACCCTATCTATGGTGGTATCGTGTGACGTCACCAATCACGTCATCTACTACAAGATCGCGCAATCAGCTGTTCGACTCGCCGCCATTTTGAAATTCGGAATTTGGAGGAATCTCCCTAGAAGTAGCATTACTATTTTTTTGTACAATAGTTTTTGAATATTTTCAATAATAGAGATAAACTAATAAGAGATACCTTTATTTTTGAAACTGAATTATTTAGGCCCAAATAATGTTTCAATAAACACAACAACTAAATCTCTACAAACAGTATGTAAATAAACGAATAAGATGAAATGTTGTTAATACGATGGCTTGTGTCATACCTACATTCCCGTTCAATAACTTTACGGTGACCAGCGACGTCACCACTAAACATTTTAATAATACCAACTTGACGGCGTGTTTCAGTAGCACGATTAAAAATGGAATTTTTGATATTTTTTTTAAACTCTACGTTTAATATTATTTAATAAAAATTATATATTCAGAATCAGCGTTTATCGTTTATTATTGTCTTGATCTCGCAAAATTCAGATTTACAGTCTACATCTCTCTCATGTCTCTCACGAGATCGGTCGTGACACAGGATATCGGTTAAAAATTAGTTTAAAAGGTGATTTCACTGCAGAAAGTCATTAGTTAAATGTCTATGGGTCAGAAAACAATACAGGAAAATAGCCATCATGATTTTATTGTTTGCGGTAATGAACTCGTAAAATTAACAACTGTTCGGAAATTAACTGTCAGTTCTGATTGTTAGGTATTAAAGCAAATTAGTCATTTTACGGAAAGACATTGTAATTATTGGTTAATATACTCTCAGGATTGACTGCTAAACAGAATTAGAATAATTCATGAAATGTCAATGTTAAAATCAAGTTCTGTTATTATTTTATCATGGACCGGTTGTTTTTTACAGTACTTTTTAAATAATATAAATTGAATAGGGCATTCACAGATCTTGATTAATAACTTTTAAATTTAATGAATTGTTAAAAATTTGAGAATCAGGCTATCATTATTTTTTTTGTTTAAAAGGTTCGATTGAACCGCTTTTTAGCTGTTATTTTTTCAACAAAATTTATCCGTTTCATTTATTTATTTATTTTCATATATACGGCACAACACGTGCCATTAACATAATTGACATACTTATAAATAGTACAACAACATGAAGAATGTTAGTGAAATTTAAGAATAAAGGTAAACAAGTAAGGTAATAAGCAGTGAATAAAATGTATAAAAGTAAATTATAAAGTATAAAATATAAACTATTAACTATAAATTATTAGGGAAAAAGTAAAAATAAAAATTTAAAGTGAGAAATAAAACAATAAAAAGTAAAATTTAAAAATATAAGATATCTCTAAAAGGTACCTACAAAGATTTAAATATAAAATACAACAAGTAAAAAATCCTGGATTATGTTATCCGATATAAAATGATAAATTTTACAAGTACCTATGATTTCTTGTAAATTAGTTTAGTGTGAAGTACTGGTAGGCATATTATGTTTACATGATGCATTATAATATTTACATAGTACTAGCAAACGAATTTAGTTTGATGGATCTTTTGTATGAGGCCAGATTATTGGCGGCGTGATCGATATTAGCATATTCATTGCCTAAAATATGCAAGCGATTTATGATTGAGTTTTGTTCTGCGTTCGTCAAAGTATTGTCACAATGGAAGGGTGTTTTGAGTCGAGTCGGTCTACAAGGTACGTGATAATTTATTAGCGATACTAATTCAGGGGAGTCAAACCAATTGTTGTTTATTTTAAATAAAAAAATGAGATCATTGAAAATTCTTCTATCTTTTATCGATAAGAGTCGCATTTTTGTGATAGAGTGTCATAGTTTATGTCAACCGCGGGAATTCCTAATTTAAAATTAATTGATCTCAAAAATTTGCGTTGGATTCTTTCAATGGAATTTGCGTGGCTTTTATAGAAAGGGTTCCAAATGGGGGAATTATATTCTAAATGACTCCTAACCAGAGTTGTATACAGTAGTTTAAATGTTTGGATATTTTTAAAATCTTTACAAATTCTTAGAATAAAACCAAGCATTTTCATTGCTTTACCAGTTATTACATCAATGTGGTTGGTAAATAGTAATTTAGAATCGAAGGTTATTCCAAGGTCCCTTATTACAGGTACTGACAATAAACTGTGATTGTTAAAGGAGTAACTATATTTGATAGGTTTTTTATTCTAAAGAAACTCATAATTTGACATTTTTTAATGTTAAGAGTAAGTTTGTTAATGATACACCATTCTACGAATTTTATAAAATTGGATTGAAGAGACAAGCAGTCGTATATTTTTTTTATGATTTTATAAATTTTCATGTCATCAGCAAATAATAAAATTTTCACATCAGAGAAAATGGAAATGACATCATTTATGAATAGTATAAACAATATTTATTTATTTATTTATTTATTTATTCAACGCCCAAAGGGCTTTTACAGTAATACAGATATAACAGATGATTTTTAAACAGATAGAGAAATGATAAGAATAAAATTAGATAAAAATGCACACAAGTCACAAAAATACAGCGATTTGATAAGTTTACAAAAATACATACATATATTTTTAGGAATAGGTTTGGAACAAGTTTTTTACAAGATCCACAAAATTTGCCAAGTTGATGTTGAATATGTCAACATCGCTTAAGTATCGCTTAATATTGGACCAAGGTGCGAACCCTGAAGCACACCGCTAGTGGTTTCAAAATCGTAAGACAATTATCCTTTAATAGAAACAGTTAGTAAACGTTTTGATAAATAATTCTCAATCCAGCATAATAATTTACCACTTATTCCTAGTTTAGACAATTTATTTATAAGAATTTTAATTCAAACCTTATCAAAGGCTTTACTAAAATCCGTATAAATTGAGTCAACTTGTTCTCTATTAGCAAGAGCACCTGAGATAAAATGTTCATAAAGTGTAAGGTTAGTTAAGGTAGATCGTCCAGAGATAAAACCATGTTGAAATGATAAGATATTAAAATTTATGCAAGAACATATTTTTTGAAGAATTAACTTTTCAAAAAATTTTGGTATCGACGATTGTATGCATATGGGTCTGCAATTTTCAACTAAAGACTTGTCTCCGCTTTTAAATATTGGAGTTAGAAAGCTATTTTTCCATATTTGCGGGAACTTGCCTGTTAAAAGTGATTGATTAAATAGTAGCTACAGTGGGTAAGAGACACTACCTACACAGTTTTTAAGAAATATGGGGGGAATTTTATCTGGACCTGAGCAAGATTTAGGTTCCAGAAGTTTAATACATGCTGTGATTTCTTTAATCTCAATATGTAACTGACTTGGTTTTAAATCTATATCTGACTCAAATTTTGGAATGTGTTCATCAGGGATATCATTTTCATACACATCTTTAAAAAAGTCTGCAAATAGATTCACAGTTTCTTTGATTTTACATGAGGTTTTCAGTTTGTAGTGCATAGTTTCAGGTATGCCAAGGTTATTGTTATTTGTGTTTTACACTTGTTGAAGAAATGTTTTACATTGTTAACAATAGAAAATTCAACATTCTTGATATAATTATTATAACAAATGTTTGATAATTTATTACAGTCTTTACGTAGCTTGCTAAAAATTGTAAAATCGGAAAGCTTTTTTGTTTCTTTATAAATTTTATGAGCTTTTTTCTTTTCGATTACTATGTTAATGAGGTCCTTGCTAAACCAGTTAGGGAAATTTGAAGATGATTTATAGCTTATTGGAACAAAGTTTTCTATGGCTTTATATAGATGTTGATAAAAGGCTTTAATATTTTCGTCGAGATTATTTCCTTCTAGTATAGACCAGTCGGTTTTATATAGGTAATCGCGTATTGCGACGTAATTGGCTTTATTAAAGTTAGGAAATTGCGTCCGGTTTTTAATTTGGCATTTTATGGGGTTACATAATATAGTAATGTCTAAAGGTGGATAGTGAGAATCAGGAGCAAGAACTGAATCAAGTGACTTATCAACCGCAGTTGCCATGTCGGTACAAAGAACAAGATCTAGTTATCTATTATTGTCATTTTTTACATTATTTAATTGAGCTGAGTTAAGAAAATCGCATAATTCAACTATTTCTTTGTCTATTTCAGATAAGCTAGAGTTTTGTGATACTGTGGAATTTTCGCGGGTGCCCCAATTGATTCTTGGTAAATTGTAGTCACCGATGATAGTGATTTTACTGTTAGGAAATTGGTATGACAGTTGTTCAATATCCTCATAATGACTCTTGTATATACTTATATCCGATGATGGCGGGATGTAAACACTACCTTTGATATTTTTTTGATTTTTACCGTTCAATAAGATGTAAACTTGTTCCACATTAGAATTTTTGGTTTTCAGAAGTTTTGAGGGATGTTCCTTGTTGACAGCTACCATTACGCCACCGCCTCTAGATTTAGAGCTGGTGTGTTGACTTCTGTCAGACCGGTAAATATGATGGTGGGGTAGACCGAGCTCAGCAGAGTTGATTGATGGTTCCAGCCAGGTTTCCGTTAGAATGATGATGTCATGATGCAGAGTCGGGCATGTGTTTTGAAGTCCTTAAGTTTAGTTTTCATGCCTCTGACATGTTGATAATAGCATTTCAATTTGTTTTGGTTGTGTCGTTTTTTTGTATAGTTGATACAATGGTTGGCTTGGAGTTTATGTTCTTTATTGTTAGTGGTTACGCCAATACATATACCCACACATACACACACCTACATAGCACACATACATACTGTTACTGCTTGGGATTGGTATTAATATTGTTGCAAATCCTGTCCTACCTTGTTCCCAAAATCCGCACCTATAACTACCTTCACCACGTCAGTCTGCAATCAACAGCCCGCGCCGCAACATACCTATAGCCACCGTGCTCCCGCTACCTGCAACATTGACGTAATTCCGCCGTGTCCGCCGTGTAAACGAAACGCACGCTTATTGCTGTTTTCAGTGCCAATTGGACGGGGAGAAAGAAGACAAAATTGCCAGCATACAAGTTCTTTATCCTGTTTCGGTGAGTCCTTTCCTTTATATGCAGCATATGTTTTTCCTCGTTCCAAGCAGTAAACAGTAACACAAAATTCAAGGTCCTTCGTCAGTCAATTTTCGCAAATATCAAATCCACTCTACACACACACAATCTCATTCATCTTGATCCAAACGAGCCGGACATTTTTTAACCATAATATTAGTAGATAATAATCCAGCAGAGTGTGAATACGTTTTTACAATACCGCATATAAATAATTACCCGCATACCCGCAGTTTGATATACCTACATGAGTAATTTGTTTCTTTATACCTATCGTATTATGGTTGGAAATAACATATTTACCCGCTATTAGAATAAATAGATACAAGACACTGCTTTGATATTTATTTCTGATAACTCATGTAATTATATCTTGCTAATCAAATCGCATTACCTACCTTATAAATAATACGATTATTTCCTAATATTCGTATTGTTTATATTATTGGATTACATTACAAATAAAATAATACGATCGTAATATTTATAATTTGTTAATGATAATAAACGCAAAATAAAATAGTGCACGGCGCATCTGTTAACCTTTCACAGCTCACCAGTCAATTTAACCCCGTGCGGTTATCACTGTGAATTAATTAAATATTAATTAATTAATTCCGCATAAATAATACAGACACATTATTTTAACCGCAGTTTTAGTTGTTTATCGTCTCATATTTTGTAAAATATAACCGGAATAAATAAAATGGCTACAAGCGCGTCATCCGGGTCGTCTCGGGACGAAAGACGTCTCAAACGTTTAAATGCTAAACTATCAGCTAGCTTTGCAAGCTTACAGTCGGTGTATGACAAGATAAGGAAAGCTTCGGAAGGCATTAGCAATCGCCAATCTTTTTTGTCAGGCGCAACTACTGTTGAAAAAATTCGTTCTGAATTTATAACAATTTTAGATAAAAAGGTGGATTGCGAACTGGAATTGAATCCGGAAGCAATTGCTGAATACTCTCAATTAAATGCATTTGAAGAACTCTTCGGGGTTATTAAATATACCGAAGCAAATATGCTGTCCAATCCAGTTGCGAAACCTCGCCGTCAAATTAAGTTACCGCCTTTGGAAATAGCGTGCTTCGACGGAAAATTAGATAATTGGCCTCTTTTCTATGAAACATATAATTCGGTTATACATTTGAATGATTCTCTGGATAATGCTGAAAAGATGCAGTATCTGATGTCTAAATTAACCGGAAAAGCATTAAATATTTGCAAAACTATTACGCCTACTGGTACAAATTATCAAGTTATTTGGGACGCATTGTGTACTAAGTATAATGATCAACGCGTTCTTGCTGAATCATACTTTGACCGATTGCTGAAATTGCCTCCAGTTAACTCGGCCACGCCCGCTTCTTTAGAGAATTTCGCAGATGCATACTCCGCTAACATCGCCGCGCTGAAGCAATTAAAAATAAAAGACCTCGCAGAATTCATATTGCTACAACTGGGTCTTAAACGGCTTGACATAGAGACTGTAAAGGCTTTCGAATCTTCTATTAAAAATAATGAAAATTTACCTTCCAGCGCGGAACTAATCGACTTTGTAAGACAACAGCAACGAATTCTCAACCGCGCGCAATTCACGCAACCGACCTCGAACCGCCTTGGCTCAAATAATAATTATACCGCTAAACCGCTAAAAACTAATTCCGCAAAGGCATTTATTAATGTCGAAAAAATTGATAATCACTCCATCGAAATTTGTTTTTGTTGTCAAAAGGGATCGCACCCTTTATACCAATGTTCTAAATTCACAAGTCTAGAACCACGCGATCGATTTAACTTTATTAAGTCATCGAATATTCGAGTTTGTGTGAACTGCCTCAGTACTAGGCACATCACAAAAGCTTGTAAATCAAAGAGTACATGCAAAACATGCGCGCTCAACCATCATAGTTTATTGCATTTCAAACAAACTGATGGGCGAAAGTCACAAACAGACCAAATACCATCTCCCGCGTTACAAGCAGATGCCGATAATGATAACGTAAATTCTTTTAATCCGGTTTCGCTATGTGTAACAAATTCATGCCCTAGTGCAAATACTACTGCACTCTTAGGAACGGCTGTTTGCACTACCAGAGACGCTAAGGGCCAGGTACAGACGTTACGGGCTCTAATAGATAGCGGCTCCCAAAGGGACATAATTACGCGCAAATGCTGTTCACGCTTGAATCTTACGGTGCGGTCATCTCCAAGTACTTACGTCACGGGAATAGGTGACGTAAGAAATGTGACAAATGGCGTAACTTGCTTAAAGTTACATTCCCGCTATGACATCACTCAGTCGTATACGATTAAACCATATGTAGTAGAAACTATAACCAGTGAGTTGCCTACTGTTAACATTAACCGTTCCTCTTTGTCGTATCTTGACAATTTGCCCTTAGCAGACACAACATTCTGTACGCCCGGTGAGATTGATATTATCTTAGGATGTGACATATTTGCTCGCATTCTAAAGGCAAACAAAATATCAGGTTCTCTCGGCCAGCCATTTGCTATTGAAACCACTTTGGGATATCTCATCTTGGGTACTGCCCCAACGATGATTGAAAACCCAAGTATAAACGCCACGCAATCATTTTGTACGTTCACGCAAAATAATGATTTTTGCCTGTCGCGCTTCTTCGAATTGGAAGACATTCCAGATGAGAAGTTTTTAACGCCTGATGAACAAGAGTGTGAGGACATTTTTAAACTCACTACCTCTCGTGACACGGCAGGTCGTTATATCGTCGCGTTGCCGTTTCGAAACAGTCCCTCTGTTCTCGGTGAATCGTTACCCGCCGCCGAACGCAGGTTTCGATCTCTCGAACGCCGCTTGATATCGCAACCCGCAATAAAGTTAGAATATGACAAAATATTACGCGAATACCTACAGAAAGGGTACATTTCGCCGGTCGACAATTCTGGCTTACCTCATTACGTTATACCGCATCATATTGTAGTTCGTGAAGATAAACTTACTACTAAAATTCGCATGGTGCTCTAGATGCGAGTATGAAATCCGATTCGGGTTATTCGCTTAATGACATCCTACATACCGGAAAGAATTTACAAGGTGATTTGTTTCGCATTATCCTCAATTTCAGATTGTTCGCAATAGCTATAACCGCTGACATAAAACAAATGTACCTACGAATCGTAGTGCAAGAAGAATGCCGTCGTTATCAGCGCATGCTGTATAGATTTAACAATAGTGACCCTTTACAATTGTTCGAATTTAATCGCGTCACTTTCGGCATGTCTTGTAGCCCATTTTTGGCTATGCGTTCACTGCGTCAACTCGCAACGCATGAAAAACCTCGTTTCCCACTCGCGGCAAACTTGGTGGAAAATGGCTCATTCTACATGGATGATTTCGTCACCAGTTGCTCATCAGTCGAGGAAGCTACCGAGTTGTCGACGGAATTAATTCAGTTATTCGCTGCCGGAGGATTCGACCTTGTAAAATTCTCTTCTAATTCTCCAAAGTTTTTATCCACGATTCCTACAGCTCGTCGTGTTAAGGAACATGTGGAATTTAATCCCGATGAAAACCTAAAAATACTAGGGCTTCATTGGATACCCGCTTCTGATCATTTTGTATTTGTCGTACACACCGACGAAAGAACGTGTACTAAACGAAACATTCTCTCGACGATTGCTCGTCTTTGGGATTTGATGGGTTTCGCCGCACCAGTTGTATTATTGGCTAAGCTGATAATTAAATCTCTATGGGAGTATAACCTGGATTGGGACGATACTCCTCCTGAAACAGTTGTCACACTTTGGCGACAGTTTAAAAAGGAATTGCCACTACTGCAATCTATTAAAATTCCTCGTTTTTTAGGAATCGAACCCCAATGTGTATTAACGCTTATCGGGTTTTCAGACGCAAGCGAACGCGCATATGGAGGTGTTATTTACTTACATGTTTACTGTCCGAATACTGATAAAACCACAATTAATTTATTATGCGCTAAATCCAAGGTCGCTCCGGCTAAGACGATTTCACTTGCGCGATTAGAACTATGTGGAGCGCTAGTACTTGCACGATTAATGCATACGGTCAGTAATACCTACACATCAAATTCAAAAACTCATACGACTTTAGCTTTTTGCGACAGCACGGTTGCTCTAGCTTGGATAAATTCACCGCCTGCAAGATGGCAGACCTTCGTTGCCAACCGCGTCTCACAAATACAAAACCATCTTGGGGCTGAATGCTTCCATTATATAAGAGGTCAAGACAATCCCGCCGACTGCTTATCGCGGGGTCTTACTCCCGCTCAGCTAATAGACCATCCGTTATGGTTTAACGGTCCCGTATTTGCCCAATTACCTAAAAGTGATTGGCCTTTACAACGTTTTGATACGAAATCGATATCTGATCCACCCGAATTAAAAACAAAAATTTTGATGTCCGTTCAAGACAATAACCGCCCTAAAACAATCGCTCCACCGTTATTGTGTGCACTAGCTTCTCGTGTTAGTTCATGGCCGAAATTAATTCGAATAGTAATTTATGTTTTTCGTTTCATTAATAAATTACCACGAGCATTCGAATTAAGCCATATCTTAGTTGCAGAAATCGCTGTTATAAATTCTATACAGCAAGAACATTTCTCCGAAGATATAAAGGCAGTCAAAGATGGGAAGAAGGTTCGGCGAGCGATTGCGAAATTAAATCCGTTTCTTCATGACGGAATTCTAAGGGTAGGAGGCAGATTGAGTAACGCTGAAACAGAATTTGACAGTCGTCATCCCATTCTATTGCCCGCTCGGGATAATGTAGTCAATTTAATAATAGACTACTATCATATAAAGAACATACCGCAGGGCCGTTGTTAAACTCTGTCCCTTACCGTCACAATAGATTTAACGACATCTTAGAAGTTAGTTCATAATACTTTAATTTTTAAAAATCAATTAGATTAGTTTCATTGTTAAATAGGTACCAAACCCTACTAGTTTTATCTACCGCAGGTTCAGTATTATTTATTGAATCCTTTCAAGTCATATTTTTCGTTTCAATGTTTTTTATTCTTTTTATTTCCTTGCTATATCAGTCATTTTGACCATTTGGTAAAGCATTTATATAACTTACATAATATTTTCGTAACTTTTACATAATTTATTACATTCTACCGCGTGTCATTATAATTTTGTTTGCGCATTGAAACGTATTGGCACTCTTTTGGTTTATGGAAGTGGATTCTTTCATCCCCTTCCAGGCGGGGGGCATGGTTACGCCAATACATATACCCACACATACACACACCTACATAGCACACATACATACTGTTACTGCTTGGGATTGGTATTAATATTGTTGCAAATCCTGTCCTACCTTGTTCCCAAAATCCGCACCTATAACTACCTTCACCACGTCAGTCTGCAATCAACAGCCCGCGCCGCAACATACCTATAGCCACCGTGCTCCCGCTACCTGCAACATTGACGTAATTCCGCCGTGTCCATATGTTTTTTTGCAGCATATGTTTTTCCTCGTTCCAAGCAGTAAACAGTAACACAAAATTCAAGGTCCTTCGTCAGTCAATTTTCGCAAATATCAAATCCACTCTACACACACACAATCTCATTCAGTTAGGTTCGGTTCACCATTTTCTTGACGGTACAATAATTGCTTTCTTAGTTCTATGAGTTGATTCCGTTGAAGGATAGTTAAGTCATTGCTCGCTTTTATGCCGTCTTTAAATTTGATGCTGTTTCGTAAGACAGTTCGTGGTGCTATGTTATCCGTAAATTCTAGTTTTATTGGTCGATTTTTGTTAGAAATTTTCCTGGCTCCCAGTCGAAAAACTTTGATGTTGGTTAGATCTAGTGAGGGGTCGATGTTTTTTACAGCGGAAGAAACTTTGTCTCTATCTTCCGTAATGATGACAGACTTTTCATCGGACAAGCTCTAGGGCACGTTATATAATATAACATTTTTGGATCTGATTATCCTCTCTTCCATTTCGCTAACAATTTCACACATATTTAAGTCATTCGGATGATTAGTCCTGATTGGCGTCATGATTTGCGGATTATTTTATATCGAATTCAATTCTCCTTGCATCACGCCAAAATCAACAACTAATTCTCCTATCGTAGCCATAAGTTCGGTAGTTTTTGGTATTATTTTAACGACGTTTTCTTTCGAGAATTTATTGTTCGGGTCATGTACCAATGAAATCAATCCACTAATTATCTCATTTACTTTGGTAATGTAGTGCGAAGCTTTGTCACTTAGAGTCATTTTTATTTTTATTATTTTATATATTTTTTTGTAAGCAGTTGTATACCCCAGGATTTTAGGTAAGGCTTGTAAGTAGCTGGGCTGACAGCGTTGTATATGCGGGCGCGGGGCGCGGGGGGCTTATAACAACTGTCACTAAATATTTGAAATATTTGTAAGCTATTCTTTGAAACATTAGGATTTTTTTTGCATTAGCATAAGTCATCTTTGGGGATGCTGTGTGGAGGGTATTTTTTGGGGAAGGAAAAAAGGGGAGGAAGTTCTGGGAAGGAAAAAGGTATAAGGGGTGCGTTTGAATCCGGAGGTCAGTGTGTCCAGAAGTGACGGACGATAGAATCCATCCCTCCCACTGCGGTGCAAGGCAATGTTCCGATAGAGTCCTGCTGTAGAGGTCAAAAGATCTCCCTCAACCAGTCTTTCCCGATCCGGCCTGTCACGCTGTTATTGGGCCGACGCCTCTTCCCCCAAGATCCGGACAAACCTGACACCATAAACCCGGGTACCCCTGCTAAGTCACCAAACGTAGCGAACCACTTGGGGTGACCTATGGCAGAGGTGTTGGTTATTGGTTATCCAATAAATGTTTTCTGGGGCGGCGGTACCCAAGCCCACTTTCCAAATTGTGGATTAATTCATTGTTTGCGCCTGCACACACGCACAAATATGAATAAATACATTTGTTTTATAAAAACTCAAATCTTTTAAGACGGTCTCCACACGGTGCTGCCGCAGCACCAACTGCTGCAGAACTTTAGTTGACTGTAGTCAAAAGCGCCAGCCGTATTGTTATTATAATAACCATACGGCTGGCGCTTTTGACTACAGACTATACGATTTTTAGTCAGTTCTTCGGCAGTTGTTACTGCGGCAGCACCGTGTGGAGACCCCTTAAGAAAGCTTTACAAATACAATATTGTATCGGTGATTTAAACCAAATAATTATTTGATTATTCCTTTTAAGTATTAAGCGCGGTTTTACTTCCATTTCAAGGATTTGAGCAAAGCTGTACGCTGTACATGATGTCCGAAAAACTAGTGGTACAACATTAGCCCAGTCAATGGGTCGTTGGAAAGTGAAGATACATTGTAAAAGGTTATTTAGATCTGGATTTTCGGTATGTTGTATGTACATAGATCGTTATTAAAAATCCAGGTCGGTATGACCCGATTTGTGTCACTATTTACGATTACTCCTAAATTATTTGCTTTTTTGGAGAGTGCAACATTTGTACAATTTCCACTTTCCGAAATGCAGAGCTTTAATATCAAAATTCTTAAAAAATTCCGAAAAACTACCAAAAAACACAGTTTTATTCTAATGAAAGGCTCATTTTTCAATCTAGATTTTACTGCAATTGAAGACAGAATAAGAAATACTATTTGTTCTAATTGAATACGTTTAAATGTATACACATTTATATTGAAATGGTTCAATTAGAAATAAGTTGTATATATATTAGGTCCTTACATATTTTATTGGCGTTTTGTATGGGAGGAACTTTGTATGTGAGCTAATGGGAGTTTTGTATGGGAGCTTTATCACCTTCCCAATTTGCTTCAAGTGGATTAAAACAGTTTTATCACTAACACCGCAGCCTGCAGCTAACTCGGACGTGGTTTGCGATGGATCCGCTTCCACAAAAGCCTTCAATTTTTCATTATCAACTTTGGTCTCCAGCCGTCCACGGGGCTTGTTCTGCAGGTCGAAATTTCCAGAACGAAAACGTTGGAACCAAAAACGCACTGTGTTTTCTTTTGCGGCACCGTCGCCATACACATCATTAATTCTTCGAGCCGTTTCTGCAACACTGGTGCCACGGTGGAACTCATACTCTTAAATAACGCGATATTTCAAGTTTTCCATTTTGTAAACTAAGTGACGCAAAGAAAAAAAAACAATTACGGAAAAAACAAATTAATTATAATTTTCGAAACACAAATGCATGAGTAAATAGCTGTATAAATTTGAATCTGGAATTCCTAAGAGAAGATATTTGAGATCAAAGTTGCCAGTGCGGCAAAACGCCAATTTCATATGTAAGGACCCAATATATTATATTAACAAAAGATTTAACAGAAAAATACTTCATCCAAAGAATACAAAAAATTAGATCTTTTGTTTTCATATTGTAACTGTATTCCCGGCATGAGTTGAATGCCACTTAAATAAATGTAATTGTTTCTTCCTGCGTGTCCTTTCCCATTCGTCCCCGTTCCCCTTCCTCCACCCCTTCACTTCCCGCGGCCCCTTTCCACGTTCTCCCTCCACCTTCCCCACTCCCCTCTCCCGCTTTCCCCCGTCCCTCAAACCCCAATCCCTCAAGCATTTCCCTCTCCCATTTCACCTTACCGCCTTTCCTTCTTCTGTGAACCCTTCCCCTCTTTCCTTCCCAATCTCCCCTCTCCCTGTTTCTCCTCACCATCACTCCTTCACTCCCTGCCCTAATACACTCATTTTTCAAACAATTTGTGCGCAACCTATTGTAAATTTTTTTGCAAATTTCATAACGCCCGATCATTATAAGTATATTAAGAAACCATCTTGGGCGTGTGCACAACAACTCACAATAGTTTCATCACAATCGGATGAATAGTCTAGGATGTAATTTCATGACTTGAGAGCTCACTATTGCACATAGAAACAAACCATCGCGGGCGCACATCAAATCCAAAAATTTTCATCGCAATCGGATGAATGTTTTAGGAACGCGTAAGGGACCAACAAATAAATATTCATTTTTATATATTACTAGCTTTTACCCGCGGCTTCGCTCGCATGGTATTAGTGGGAAATTACTGGCATAATTATTGGCATAATTGTTATTATTCTTGCTTTTTTGTCTAATAAAAAATAATTATTGTTTAATAGAAAATTTCAAAATTTGAGAATGACATTTCGCAAATAAAAATTCTATTTTAGAAAATATTTAAATTATAGAAATTTATTTTAAGTACCTACTCCCCTAATTTATTCTGATGATTTCGCCTCTATTACGAATTAGTATTTTATTCATATTTGAATCCAGAGTAACCTAAAGAAATAACAAAATGACAGCCCACGTCAAATAATTACATAGCAACGCTATGCTTTTCGTCCGGACAATAAACATTTTTAGAGATATGTAGATATTAACTATGACGCCAACAAAGCACTATTTTTAGGGTGAATTGCCTAATTAAAAAAAAATACATTGTTTCCAAGGTAACAATTTGTTTGACGTTTGCAATAACTCGATTTTGTTAGGGACAGAAAACGTATGAAAAATAATTGCATACAGCTTATTTATAACGCCAGAGCTTACCAATATATATATATAGCCTATGTTACTCGCAAATAATGTAGCTTTCGATTAGTGAAAGAATTTTTAAATTCTATTCGGTGTTTATTGCGTGAAAGAATAACACTCATCCATACAAATTTTCGCCTTTATAATATATCTATAAGTTAAGAAGATACTGTCATTTCCATTTTCTTTGAGAACAAAGAAATTTTAATGAAGAAACAATAAATCTTGAATAATCGTCTGATTAATTGTGGAAACCGCTCCTTTAATGGAATCATCGCGTGTAGTACTCATAGGAATATTTTTGCATAATTGTCATTGATGAAGCCATAATGACTGCAGATAAGAAACGTGATGATTAATGAGGGAAGAAATTAGATTATCGAGCTCTGTAAGTGAAACACTATGACACAGATATGTACACTATACCGTTTCCTTTGTCAGCTACAGTTTTACAGCATGAACAAAACTGCTGGAGAAAAATGGTATATCGTCCAGCAGCAAATGTGGAGGTTATTTATATATATCTTGCCGATAATTGCGATGAAAGCCAATTGATCAAATTGATGGACAGTATCGGCCAGACGAAAGAACAGATAAGATTCATCTGAACGCAAAGAATGAGGAGGATATGGTAACTGATTCATCTTCTTCTTCAATGGCGCTACAACCCATTTCGAGCTTTGGCCTCCTTCACGATGAGGCTCCACCGCCCTCTGTCCTCAGCTTTCGTTTTCCAATCTGCAACATAGAGTAGTCCTCTTGCATCTCACCCTAGGTGTGCCCGCCTTTCGGTCTCTACTGAGTCTGGGAGCTTGGTAGATATTATAGAGCTCATTATTGTGGCGGATTCTCCATGCCTCTCCCTCGCGCACCGCTTCTAAGATTTTTCAAAGTACCTTTCTTTCGAAGGTCTCCAGCAGTTCCGCAGATTTTGCTGTCAGTGATCCCGTCTCACATCCATAGGCCGAGACCGTTATAACTGATTATCCAACGATTTTCAACGATAGCAGCAAAAGTCATTTAACTGCGTTCTTGAAGAATAAAATAGGAGAAGTGGGTAGAAGCGTATTACAGGCATGAGAAGATGCTGAAAGACTTTAACATCCAGGGCATTCAACTATCTGCCCACAACGTATCTTAAGATACTTTGGAAACGTTGTTCACCAAACTGTGGAATCCAACTTGGAAAAACTTGTAGTCACTTGCAAAGTTTTTGTCAGAAGAAGCAGAGGAAGGTCACTATACGTTGGAGTGAGATTACCAAGTCAAGTATCACTGGCGTCCGGTAATATGGTGTTATTGGCTCTTCACAAAAGCGCAAAACCACGAGGAGTAGAGGAGCCTTGTCCATGATGGAAAATGGAGTAGGGGTCACGATCCTCAGCAAAGAGGAACCAAATTGAAATGAAAAAGATGCTGATGTATTAATAACAAATAGTACAAAATCTAAGGCATCTGATTTTAATGGTTTTACCATCGAAGGTAAAAATATCGATCTGTAAGTGTTACACAATATTTTTCTCGTGATAAAATTTATTTCCATAAAAGTAGTAAAGGTATTGCACCCTATGTCTGGTATTTGTCCAAATCATTCAAACAGATCCTTAATTAACAGATTTTGCATTTAATTTGGGAGACGATTGTGGGCATCGTCGCTCCGGGAACCATTTATTGGATAACCAACACCCCTACCAATTAAAAAAGAAAAAAATAACAATTTTAAAAAGTGGAAAACAATTCCCCTCAGGGGATCTATGTCATCTTTAGAGATGCTGTATGGGGGATCTTTTTAGTAAAAGAAGGAAACGATGTCCTGGGAAGGAAAAGGGTGAGAGGATTGGATAGTAATATGAGGGTCAGTGCATCCAAGAGTGACGGACGTATGCATCCATTCAATTCACACAGAGAAGGTGCGCAGTGCACCCGCTGCTAAGGCAAACCTCACCACATGAACACGGAACGTAACGAACCACTTGGGGTGACGAATAATAAAGGTGTTGGTTATCCAATAAATCGTTACCCACCTCCAAAATTGTATAACATATTTTTATTTTATTTTTAATTTTTAAAAGAAAGACAAACATTCCCGGGTTACGAATAACCCGACTATATTTTAAAATCTCATACTAACAACAAAGTAAGCCGAAAATGTTGCTTTAGTCGTGATGGAGGACTTAGCCAGCCGACGTATCGAACACGGAACGCCTGGGTGGGACCCAAACGCGACGCCCACTCAACCACTGACCGGTCGTATATATACATACCAAAAAACCAGAACTGGAAAATGTACCTGTTCACTGGTCTATATTTAATTTGGGGTTGATTTAGTGACACAAGGTTTTTTTATTTCGAGTTTTCGTTTTGAGTAAATCGAGTCCGAAGTTTTTCATTCTCACGAAAAAAAATTTAAAAAATCGATTTTTAGGGTTAATATCAGCAGTTGTTAATATCTTTTAAAATGCAACAAAGTATTTGAACAGTCTTCAAAAGTTTTTTTTAAACTACACATTTACTTGCCGAAAAATGTTTTAAAAAAATCTTAAATTTAACAAAAAAAAAATGTTCAGTTAAAAATAAAAAATGTTAAATATCAGTGATACTAATTAGAAAAACTATTAAAATACTTCTCTACGTAATTTCGATATAGAATCTGCTATAAAATATTAAATTTCATGTCTTAATTAGTTTTATTTGATTTCAGGAGCTAGGCGAAAGCTAATACACTTTCCAACTTCGTATTAAGTTTTCGATAACTGCTAATAACACATGTTTCTCTATTTCTATTTTAACTGCTGATGATTATAGTAAACAGTTTAATGATCTGCGTCTACCCAGTATCGTAGAAATCGCATTCACTGTGGAATAGTTTTGCGTATCTTCTCTCTAAAATTTGGATGTTAGATAAAGATTAGAGAGAAAGGGAATCCAAAATGGATTATGGAAAACCCAATTATTTCATGTTTTCTCGGATCTAAAGCTCTGGTGAATTCAGAATTTTTAATATCGGGATATGTTCAAAACTTGATCACATCATGAACCCGAGCACCCCTGCTAAGTCACCAAACGTAGCAAACCACTTGGGGTGACCTATGGCAGGGGTGTTGGTTTTCAAATAAAGGGTTCCCGGGGCTGCGGTACCCATACTCCCGTCTCAAAACGTATGGTATTCTCTTAGGTATTCACATTTATAAAACTGTAATAGAATTAATTTTTTTACTATAAAATCTAGCCGAGAAACTAAAGAAAGCTTATAGGCCTAACAAATATTCACTTATTATTAAGTATAAAAAAAAAAATTGTCCAGTATTAAATTAATCCATTTAAGGCCCCGACAGATGTTGTTCTTCAATTAAGGCGTACACACACTGCGTGCTCGGATGTCGCAAGTCGCATGTCCGGCATATCACAGATCGCACAGTGGTCTGGGTTGAAGTAAAGCGCGGACTGTACCAGGGCCGGATGGAACTAGGTGCAGTTGGACATTATTTAGAGTAAAAAATTAAAATTAACTTTTTTTCTTTGGTGACTTTTTTGACGTCGTTTTTTATTCAAAAATATTTTTTTCAAAATCAATTAAAAAAAATCTTCCACATGTCTCAGACGAGATACCGCACAGCCCCTAACCCCGACCCAAACTGTTCAATACCTACTGTTTTTTTTATGTTCTTAGTTTAAAAATATATATCTAAAATGTCACCGAAGACAACTGTTAAGAAATGAAGCTAGTGTTTAACCAGGTAAAACGTTTCTCTACTCCTGACAAAGATATCAGACATAATTATAGTTCAAGGTTTTTTACGTAGATTTCAGGAATAGCTATATTTGTCCCCTTCCAATGGACCCTACAATCTATGTTTATAAATAGGATGATTTCTTTTATTTCCTTATTTTCTGCGTTAGTTTGCCTTAAAAATGAAAAATTATATCATCGGTCCATGGGGGACTTCAGGGAATTGTTGTATATTCTTTTGCTACAATAAAAGTATTTTGATCTGTTAAAGTTCTTGTTGAAGTTAAGACCTAAAAACTTACAATTGAATTACTCAAAATAAACTTAAACAACAACAAAATGATTTACCTTTTTTACTTCAAATAATATCAAGAATCACTGGTTAACCGCAAGGTCTCGAGCCTATTTCATCGGAAGGTTAAAATATTTATACCTTTTTCTTCTTCTAGTGCCCTGTCCGTTTAACGGACTTTGCTTACTACGGCCCGGAACAGCTCTACAGTAAGTAGACTGGCCAAACCACTGTCTCAGGTTTTTCAGCCATGTTCTCTTTCTTCCAGGGCCCCGTCTTCCGGCAATCTTTCCCTGCATTAAGATCTAAATATTTCCACTTTGCAGTAAAATCCAAATAAACGGAATGCTTCTAAACGCATCCGAAAACAAAGAACTGTTTCAAAAAGGTGTTGAAATACGTTTTTAAATTAAAAAAATTGAAAACAATTTAATATTTTTAAATATAAAACTTTTAAAAATGGCTCACGTTTTATTTTTTCTAACTTAAATTACTGATAAGGAAAAAAAACACATACCTTTTTTTATTAGTTTAATCTTTTGTAAACGTTATTGTTAGCTGACTTTTTTGTCGTTACATGTAAAAATTCTCAAAGTTTTTAATTTTTTTTTTAAACTGATTTCATAAAAGTGACGATTTCAATTATTTTGTGGTTTTATATTTGATTATAAAGCGTGGTATTTTCTCTTTCTAATACCGTTTAAATCGCCTATTTAACCATGATACTAAGGGAGACACAACAATTTCTATGAGACCTATACGAGTTGTTCCGTATTATGTGGGTAGTTATAAAATATTTTTATATTGTTGCAATGCCCCTTTAAGGTGTTGCAAAATGCACCACAATCGCCAGAGAAAATCTACGAAGCATTGTAATAAGACTGCAGAGAACTGAATGTTAGAGCAAACATTTCGGTATTCCGGGGAGAAGACCATTGGAAGGTTGGAAACAAATTAAGTTAATATAATTAATTGTTCAATGGGTATGGAGAGTTTGAAATTAATGAACCTTAAAAATTTTTATGTTGAACTTTCTCAATTTTTATTTTGTGTGCGTTATAGTATGGGGACCAAATATTGGAATTGTATTCTAAATTACTTCTTACTAAAGCAGTGAAGAGAATTTTAAATTAATAAAGTGACGAAAAATCTATAATCTATCTATATGTCCTGTAACTATGTATTATAATGGTAGGTAAAAAATATCATTATATGGTCGCAATGCCCCTTTAAGGTGTTGCAAAATGCACCACAATCGCCAGAGAAAATCTACGAAGCATCGTAATAAGACTGCGGAGAAGTGAATGTTAAGTGCAAACACTTCGGTATTCCGGGGAGAAGACCATTGGAAGGTTGGAAACAAATTGAATGAAGTGTAGACGAGGGGAACTTCTTCTTCTGAAAGAGCGCTGCCTTTTGTATTGAAACATCTTATTTTCTACTCGGTATATTTTTGAAATATATTCTGAATTATTTATGAGGCAGGAGTTATTCACGGGATAGTTTCTACAAAAATTCGTTGAAGTTTTTTATAATCAAATAAAATACTTAAATTTGTTAGAATAATTAATTTGAATAAATGCTTTTTTAAATGACTTCGAAAAGGAGGAGGTTATCAATTGACGGTATTTTTTTTTTTTTTTTGTTTGTTACCTCAGAACTTTCGATTGGGTGAACTGATATTGATGATTATTTTTTTATTAGAAAGCTGGTGCTTCCCGCGTGGTACCATTTTAATTTGGTCTAGTTCTGACAATGGGATCCATGAGAAAATCATATATGTCTTAAATTTGCAATAAGTATGAGCGCGACAAATGGACAAATAACTCAATATTACGCCAACAGATTTCTATGATTCTTTTTTTGAAGTAAAACTTCTTTACGCACGCTCGTCACTAAAAATCAAAAACAATTTTTTTTTTAACAAAACAAAAAACGACTTCGAAAAATGCACTAAAAATAATTTTGTACGATTGTTATTTTTGGAGTCGGTGTCAGCCAAGATCTTCACATCTCACCTATAACTACCTATGTAGGTTCTTCATTAATTAAATATTTTATTTCTATCTCATTCTCCCGCAGGCCTCTTCTGAGGTATTCACATTAAAAAATATAACATCACGACAACAATAACACATCTCACCTATAACTACCTATGTATGTAGTTACCTTGGCTGACACCGACTCCAAAAATAACAATCGTACGAAATTATTTTTTTTACTTTTTAGTGCATTTTTTTAAGTCGTTTTTTGTTATGTTAAAATTTTTGTTTATTGTAAAACGTTTCTTTCTGTTTGGTCCCGACTGTACGGAGCTATTGCTCTATATATAGATATATTCTTTTACATTAGCCCCACACGGGAAAAAATTCCTTCAGGACTTATGTTATCTTTGGGGTTGCTATTTATAGTGTATAGGGTCTTAATATATTTTTAATGTGAATACCTCAGAAGAGGCCTGCGGAAGAATGAGATAGAAATAAAATATTTAATGAATGAAGACAATATTAGCGAAACTCAATCAAAAATCTGAAACAGAAAAATCAGAAAGAGATTCGGTCACATGTGAGACTCGAACCTAGGACCTTTTCGGGTGCTCTACCAACTGAGCTAATGTGCCCCTATCCGATTCGGTCATATTTAACTGTATCATTCTTCGGCCAAGAATTATCTTCATTTTCTTAACGCAAATTTTTATTGGCTGCTATCTTTATGTAGAATTTCAAGATTCAACCAGAACTTAATGCTAATAAAAAATAAAATATTGTGTTATTTAATTTAAAAAATGGATATATTTATCCAAGATACTATCTAGATAGTATTTAGTTGCGGTTGAACCTTGCAATCATGGTTGTGAGGATGAAAGTAGTACGGAGGAAAAGGAGATGGGGAAAAGGAAGGTGAGGAAGTACCTAGCTATTCAGATCTGGTCACCAGACATGGCTAAAGCCATTTCAAGTAAAGTTTCAATCTTAATGGTGGTCTTACACCAGGGTGATACTGAGAGTATCTTCTACTCTGGAACGTGCCGCATAAACAGTATAATTATTTTTTTTAATTAATTAATAGTGAAATAACACAAATTAATCAAATATATGTATGGAAAGGAAGGAGAGGAAGTTATGTGGATCCAGGATTAATAAACACATGAATCCATCGTGACGATGGGTCGAGAAACACCACCTGAAAGGGTCAAAGAGATTCCTCAAACCAGCTCTCACCGATCCGGCCCGCCGCGCAGGTGGTAGGCGCATCCGTCTCCAAGACCTAAATACACCACACCTTTTTTTTTTTTTTTACAGTGAATACCGCACAAGAATCTCAACTGCTCCCGTCTGGAGCCAGTGAGACTATGGCATCCCCAATTGGGGTATGTTGTGAGGCTGAAGGTAGTGGGGAGGGGAAGGAGGTGGGGAAGAGGAAGGTTGGGAAGTACCTGGCTATTCAGATCTGGTCACCAAACACGGCTAAAGCCATTTTTAAGCAACGTTTCAATTCTAAATGGTGGTCTTACACCAGGGCGATACTGATAGTATCTTCCACTCTGGAACGTGCCGCAAATATACTATATATTATTTTTTAATTAATTAATTGTTAAATAACACAAATTAATCAAATAAAATTTATTTGCGCACGCCGGGTTCGAACCCGCGACCTCCGGATTGTGAGTCAAGAGTCTTAGCCACTACACTACGGAGGTCGTCAAAATAACCCTACCTATGGTCACCTACGACAGAGGTGTTGGTTATCCAATAAATGATTACTGGGGTGGCGGTACCCATATACGCCCCTCAAATTGAAAGTAACTAAAAAATAAATAAATATCTGTAAAATAATCATCGAGTTCAATAATTGCATTCAATTGCATTAATTCAATATCAAGTGCACGGTCTTTACCAGTGGCGTACCTGCGCATTGCGCACTCCACAGCTGTAGGTGGGCACTGCCTATTGCCTAGTCCTAGTGGGTATTATGTATATATAATATAATATGTATGGTTCCCTTTCTCCGACACTCCAATAGCAGATTATTCTGCAGACTGCACTCCACGGTCCTGCGGTCCGCGGAATGCCTTCAAGAATTCGGACAATTCCAGTAAAAACAGTTTCAATTTGAAAATATGTGTTCACGTAGAACAACAAACTTCGATTTTTAATGTATTTTTTTATTATTTTTTAATTTTTTTCTATTCTTTCATACATATTACAGATAATTACATTATCATACATAGATATTAAGTTTAGTAATAAGGAAAAAAATGTTACTGATCTGTAACTGAATATAGGTAAGTACCTAGTTATTTTGTAAACACCTCACTAGGTGAACCTGTGCTGAGGTGTTCCCATGTTTTGGAATAAATGCAAGTCTGTCGACAAAATTAGAAACACCGTATCCTCCTTTATATTTTCAAGAAGGAGACTGTGGTTCGACCCATGGCGGCAGTACCGGGTACATAAATTAAAGAATGGTTGCTGTTAGGATCTATATATACAGTTATTCATAGCATCTAGTTTACGTACAAGATAAATAATAGTTTTGATAAATAGTTAGGTAAATTTTTCTAGGGACTACACGCCACTGCTGGTATGAATAATATTGTGATGTCAATTTTTTTTATCTCAAAACAAAGTTTTTATTACCTATTTTTTTTTTTTGGTTATGTTTGGTTAGGTGTTATGATGTTTTGAGTAAATTGAATACCTTTTTGTTTGATCCAGTCTTTAATGTGTTTTTTGTACATGTATTTGTAGTTATTAGTTGCTTCAGTGTGGTGGGCATGTAGTTATATAGTTTGGTTGCGTAATACTTAAAGTTTCGATGCCCGTGTGAGGTATGAGTTATCGGTATTTGAGGTTGCATTGGAGTGTGAAGTTTATGTTGGAAGAAGTATAGTAGTACAGCTTTGGCGTAGAGTTGTCTTATTGTCATGATGTCTAGCGTTTCGTAAATTACATTCGAGCTTGTGTAGAGAGGAACTTGGAGGATTAATTTAATTGTTGCCTTTTGATTATTTTCTAATGGGTCTATTGCTATATTCGTTGCACTTCCCCAAGCCAGTATGCCATATGTGATAATGGATTGGCAAAGGAAGAATTGGAAGTGCAAAGAATATGGTTCTGGGGATTGTTCTTGGAAATATGTTTTTTATTGATTTTAAGAGATGCATGACTCGTTCCAGTATGTTTGTGATATAAGTTATGTAGTCAGTCCAGCGTATGTTGGCATCTAGGGTGAGAGGATGAAACTGCCATGGACGGAGGTCGAACAATCGGCGCAAGACAGGGACGAATGGAGGCACCTTGTCGATGCAGTGGGTCCCGACCCGAATATAACAAGGGAAGGAGAATAAGATGATAACGATGATGAATTTATTTAAGCCCTGAATGAAGGATTTTTTTCCTCGGGGCTTCATGTGTAGAGCAAATATGTAAAAAAAAGGATAGAACATTTATACCTAACAAAAAAATTATTCGATTCTCCTTCCTCGGGCTATAGAGAAGGAGATTGTAAATGCTCAAATTTATTTTTTTATTTAACTATCTATAAAAACAACAAATGACTGTATTCACATTCAAATAAATTTAAATAAACTACGAGATTTAAGCGAAACTAACAAACTTTACCTAATTATTAGTAAATGCCAGATGATAAGATTTTTCAGAACAAATCAACCCCTTAACTATCAAAATAAAATTAACAGTGTTTCCCTCACCTTCGTCAATAAAATTAATGATCTTGGAATTATTTTTAACTCAAAATTTAACTTTCTTTCGCATATAAATACAGTTAAAAAGAAAGGATTAAAAATGCTAGGCTTAATTCTTCGAAATAGCAAAGACTTTCAAAATATTTCAACATTAAAAATCCTATATTCCTCTCTAGTTCGAAGTCAAGTTGAATATAACTCTTCTATTTGTCCCCCTCACGTCTAAATTCAGCATAAATTCCTAAGATTCATTAACTGTAAACTCGGTTTAACAAAAGAATCAATAGATTAAATCAATTTTTAAATATAAAAAATAATAAATAATTTGAATTAACTGAGTTCTGAAAGGCACCCGCAATGCCCATTGCTAGTGGCTACTGGAGGTAGTTAGTTGGTTGGTTGGAATTGGCTGAATTCTCCGTATTCCTCCAGCGCCAAGTGACGCGGCTGAAGGGCGCAGGCTGCAATAATTGGTGCTCGTGGATTCACCGGCGTCTAGTGCGTCTGCCCCCCCCCCTCCCTTCCCCACCCACCGCCCACCAGACAGTCCAGACTTACAGACACCCGCCACCCGCTCTCTGGGGGGTATCGGCTTATTGAAGATATTGGGTATTCACCATTTTCAGCTTAATGGGGGTTACGTGATTTGTGTTTTATTAATTGTAACCTAATGCGACATATTGTTGTTAATTTTAGGGTTACTATGCCATCTTGCGCTTTCTTCTTTAGCCAATGTTTCGGACACTGGAAAAGCTTGTTCGCATTGAGAGAGAAAATGCCGAAGTCTTACACTCCACAATTAGTTAAAGGTTGAGGCGGTTATTGTACTGCCGCCCCGGGTACCATTTATTGGATAACCAACATCTCTGCCATAGTCCCAAGTGGTTCGGTATGTTTGGTGACTTAGCAGCTGTTCCCGGATTTATGGGGTGAGGTTGTCCGCGTCTTGGTGACTGATGCACCTGCCTACCAGCTACATGACAGACCGGATCGGGAGAGAATGGTTGAGGAAGTCCCCTATTCTCTCGTAACATCTCCTTGTACTGCAGTGGGAAGGATGGATTCATACGTCCAATACTCCTGGACATAGTGACCACCAGATTCCTACCCAGGAAGGATTACCTTCATGGGCTTTAGAATTTTAGAATTGACCATCACAGTACATTCCTGTAGGCGCGCCTGCATACCGCCCTCTAACAACGTATGCGGGGACATTGAAGTTCTAGAATCGTTACATATTTTAAATTTAGAGTCATTCATTCAAAAAAATTAGATTCTTGCGAAGACTCGCGACGCGAGGAAGGGGCGACCATAAGTCGCCTATACCGGGGTGGGAATAGGTGGGTGAAAGCTTCAATGACCCCCCCCCTCCTTAATTTAAATGAGATTTTACTGGACCTTTCCCCCCTCATTTTGTGCTCACATAATTAATGTATGCCCCTAATACCCTTTTTCTTTCCAGAACTTCTTCTCATTCCTTTCATTAAAAAGACCCTCCACACATCATCCCCTAAGATGACATAGGCCCGTAGCGGAATTATTTTCCTAAGGGCCTCCTGTGTGGACCTAATGATTAAATATTTTGATTTTTTCCCTTTTGACAAACTAGAGAAGATTTTTGAAGGGTTAAACTAGTGCATTATAGGACAATCAATCACGAAGTCATCAGCATTGCGCTCACGTCTCTAGTTAATAAGCAATATCAATCAATAACCAAGAAGTAACAACTTGTTACCGGTTTACCGGTCGCAGTAAACCAAGAACCTGCGTCTGCCAAGTCGAGTTAATAGTCAACATCAGACAGTACCAATGGCAACTACAATCATACCAACAAGGTAAATAAAGCCGGTAAACCTACTAACCTAAATCCGCACACACAATGGAGTCTTGAAACTCCCGGCTGAGAATTTAACGGTTATACTTTATTACCGACAAATATTATCACAAATTCACGTATTTCTGGTTGAAGTCTTTTTGGGGCTTGGAACAAGTACATCGATTACAAATAACGATCGATTACTAAATGTAAGCAATCAAAAATTTGAAGAAGTAGAAGAAATTAAATACTTGGGAATTATAATCACCAGCAAATTAAAACTTGATACTAACTTTGAAATGTTAGCTAAAAAAATGTACAAAAGGTTAATTTCTCAAGTAATTGTAATGTATCATAATTAAACGCACAGCGCGCAGCGCAATATTGGTCATTAATAGACATCGGATTATATGCATTTGCATATTTGCATATGCAATTGCATATAACTCTCATATTTTAGCCTTTTTTCCCCAATCGTGCATATTTAGCATTTGAAGACGCATCCATTAAACAGAATATCGCCCTCATCTCAACACATTTCCACAAGTTACCAGATGCCATAGAAAAATTGGAAACAAAAAACCTTCATCTATTTAAGTCGTTTTCGGCGTTTTGGGTGACAAACACCAAAAATGCTTCATCAAAACTTTTGCTCAAAAATTTGGAAAAATACTTAATTGTATATTGTCACAAAAACTATGCATAATTTTAAGAATATTTCGCTGTTTTTGTATCGTCTTTAATTAAAATACATACAAATAAAAATGGTTTTTTGATTTTGCATTGTGCATATTTTAGGCACATCAAGAGTTTTTAGTGCATATTTCGGCCTTTTTTAGTGCATATTTGCATGCATATTTTGGCACTTTGTTAGTGCATATAATCCGATGTCTAGTCATTAATAATTATTATAGAAATGCTACCACGTACATAACAGATATAATAAAAAATAATTATCAAGATCGCACCGATGTTATTTCAATGTGAAATATCTTCGCATAGAAGCACGTGTCGCCTCGGTATAAAGATGTTGTCTCTCCAAGTCTGATAGCAATATTACCTGAACTAATCTTCCCTACCTGCATTCATCTATATGATCTAATATGTCACCAATTCATAAAAATTGAGGGTGATTCAAATTTAACAGTTAAGTTTTTAATTTATTATATCCAAAATTTTAGTACACAGGTCAAAGTTTTGTTTATTGTTTACTAGAGAGTTTCCGGCATGCGCTGTAATACCACTTAGGAAATAAATTGTTTCTCCCTGTGTGTCCTTTCCCATTCGTCCCGCCTTCTCTCACCCCACTCCCCTCTTCCGCTTCCCCCGTCCCGCAAACCCCTCTCCCGCGTTCCCCTCCCCCCTCCCGCAATCCATAGATTCAGTCTCGGTACATCTCTGAATTATGCGTCCCGGAAAATACCGGTCCGAGGCAATTAACCCTTGGTTCGGCAACTTCATCTGCTATAGGCAGACTAATAGAACCCAAACGAAAGCCAAATACTAAGTTCGGAGATCGTGCTTTCGGAGTATCTGGGCCTAAGGCTTGGAATAGACTCCCTCCGGAATTAAGATGCATAAAAAGCCCAACAGAGTTTAGGTCCAAACTAAAAACCTACCTTTTCGAGCTCTCATACCCTTAACCTAATTTAAATATACCTATCTGAGAGTATCATACTTGTATTGCCTATGATACGTCTTAATCACACTTTTCTTACTGAATTAAAATTACTCGAATCCTTACACATCAATCTGTCTCTCGGAAGATCAAATCCTTGTACTACTGCACCGCCCACCATTAAATGTTGCTTTTACTTTCCAAAATACACTCATTAAAGAATATATTACATATTATTAAAATATTTTCAGGATTAAATAACATGTGTTCACAATTATGTCCTCTACGTGCGAACTCTATCTAAATTTCTTTAAAAAGACAATAAACAGTGTTAATTTCAAGCGACCTCCCAGGTAAGTATGGTCCTGTATTAATTCATTTTTAGGCAGAATCGCGTTCATTGGTCAAAATATTGTACATATATTTTCGTATCGGTGATCAATGAACCGGTGTATGCAATTTTTAGCCATAAGTTGTTTTTAATTGTTGGTCTAGCTTGTAGTCTTTCTAGATTTTAGGCATGTATGGTGAGTTTGTACAGCGCCCTTGAGGTGATTTTTCACAAAAACGGCGCTATATAAATCGTCCAAATATTATTTATTATTATTATTATTATCAGTTTTCAAACAGCTCACGTGCCACCTATTGCAATTTTATAATGCCAGACCTCACCGGTATATTATATATGAAACTTGGCGGGCGTGCTCACAACAACTCACCAAAGTTTCAAAGGTGGACCGAACTAAGTTTCCTGTAGAAATTTTCCAAATAAATCTTGTTTGATAGAACAAATATAGAGCATATATTATATTTTAAATACACGTAAGTTATTCGTAAATTGCAAATTCAACCTTGTTTTTCCAAAAAAAAAATGTAGTTAGGTATTTTAAATTAATATTGTTGTATAGTTAATTATCTGGGAACTTACATAGAAGACGAATACATTTCAGATAAGTTTTTTTATAAACAACGTAAGAATTTTAAGGTTAAAAAGACGATTTTGGTCAAAATATCAGATAAATGGATAAACGGAGAAAGGAGCGCCTGGAGAATATAATATGACGCGAAAGGAATGGTACCATGATAAGACCAAGTGAATCGAGTTAGATCGTGTCAAGAGTCGTGATAACACCATTAGACGATTCATGAATGTGAATAAAGAAAGGAGCGTGTGCTAAGACGGAGTTTAATAATCAACTTCTCTCAAACGTCTGGAGCCATCTATGGCATTCCCGATTGGGGTATGTTGTGAGGCTGAAGGTAAGTGGAGAGGGGAAGGAGATACAGAGGAGGAATTTGAATCCGCCAAACCATTTCAAGCAACGTTTCACTTCTGAATGGTGGTCTTACACCAGGGCGATACTGAAAGTTATCTTTATGGTCGAAGAAGAAGAGAATATCTACTAATAAATCTAAACGAAAATATCTAAAATAACAAAATACGGAAAAATAAAAATGTAAAGGTCGCAACTGGGACATGAGCCCAGGATCCAGCTCGGCCAAAGTCATTTTTGTCGATCTCATATTTCAGAATTAACAATACTATTTTCGACTAATTTCAGTCAAATTATTTCTGATAAATGTTCCAGTTGCGACCGTTACCTTTTTTTCTGTATCTTGTTCTTTTGTCATATTTTCGTTTAGATTTATTAGCATTACCTTAATCTTCAATCAAATATTACATTAAATGGTATAACCTTCAAAAAATTCATTATAACAAGAGATATTTCAATATTGCAATTTGGGAGGCTGGTAAGGGTACCATTTATTGGATAACCAACACCTCGGCCATAGATCCCCCCAAGTGGTTCGCTACGTTTGGTGATTTACTAAGGGTGCCCGGGTTCATGGGGTGAGGTTTGTCAGAACCTTGGCGGCGGATGCATCTGCCCACCTACTGCATGGCAGGTCGGATTGAGTGATATCTTTTGACCTTTCTAGCAAGACTCTCTCGGAACATTGCCTTGCACTGCAGTGGTAGGGATAAATTCATAAGTCAGTCACTCCTGAACACACAGACTCCAGATTCCTACACACCCCTCAATATCTTCCTTTCCTTCCTTTTCCTAAAAGGACCCTCCACACAGCATCCCCGAAGATAGCTGAGGGGAATTATTTTCCTTATGGCGTCCTGTGTGAAGCTAATGTTAAAAAAAGACTACTTTATCATAACATGCCTAGAATAAAATTTTAAGTTTTTTATAAAAACAGTCCACCTCGCCAGGGATTCCTGCTTCGAAGCGGACTGTAGATTGTTATGTTGGTGTTACATATTCTGTCTTCATAAATTTTACAATTTCCTCATATTCGTGTTTAATTACTCGTGTTTAACTTGATGTTGTTTTTAAACTTGTTCCGTGGTATTTTGGTTTAGTTTTTGTTTAAATTAGGTAAGTTAGTAAGTTTGGCGCATCTATAAGTTCCAGTTTGTTTCGCCTACAAGTTTAAATCTTGAAACTTTTAATTGAGGAATACAAACTTTACCTGTTTTACTTCTGAACAGTTTTTTTTGTTGGTATAAAAACGATGCAGTGGATATAGCATACCTAAGATACATAACTTGGTCCCTTAATAACATCATATTATAGCGGACTTGAAGTGAAATATCACCAAACTGCGATATATAAATAAAGAATACGGTGCTCCAGATTTTATGTCTGGGTTAAATCTTTCCCAAATGAAAGACTAAACCCTTCCACACACTTTTCCACAAATGATTATCTAGTAAATTCACACAATGTAAGTGCACTATACAAGTATAATAAATACAAAACAATACAAGAATAATAAGTCAATCCACCAGAAACATAATGGGAAAATATTTCACCGACTCCAGATATTTTCATATCAGAGGGTTCGGCTCTGATGAAATCCTAACTGGTCCGATAAATCCTACTGATCCCTCAATATAAATATTTAAAAAATCTTTTGTAATCCTACATGTATTTAAAATGACCGACTTTTGCATTTTTATATACAATTTTTTTGACAAATCTAATACGCCTAAATTTTGATATATAATTATTATAAAAAATTTTAATATTATAAAATATCCCAGTTTGGCATTCATTTTCAAATACGAGTAGATTCAATGTTTTTTTTTACTTAAGCTCCACACAAGACGCCCTGAGGAAAATAATTTTCCTCGAGGCATATATCGTCTTTGGGAATGCCTTGTGGAGGATCTTTTCAGGAAAGGAATGAGAGGAAATTCTGGGAAGGAAAAGGGTATAAGGGATGGGTAGTAATCTGGGGGTCAGTATGTTCAGGAGTGACGGACGTTTGAATCCATCCCACCCACTGCGGTGCAAGGCATATTCCGAAAGTGTCGTGCTGGAGAGGCCTAAAGCTCACTCCTAATGGGCAGACGCATCCGCCGCCATAACATCCGGACAAAACTCACCTTCATGAACCCAGATACCCCTGCTAAGTAACCAGACGTAGAGAACCACTAAGCTTATAGCAGAGGTGTTGATTCCCGGGCGGTGCGTCCAAGCTGGGAGTTGTTGGTACTCTTTTACCGTACTCACATAAAAAAGCATAATGACCCTGAAAAGCACAGAAATCTGGGCCATCGGATCAACAAGGAAACTTAACTAATCAGTCTTTAAAGTTTAACGTTCGTCGTAAAGCATCGATCTTAAACCTCTGAAAGATAATGCACCAGTGTTTACGTTTCCGGAAAGCATTCGTTCCACATCCGGTACCAGATAACAGTTATACAGACTCAGCAGACTCTGGAGATAATGTGCAGTTTCTAGGTGTAGACAAAGATAGCTGCTACTGCAGTCCAAACAAGAGCTGACTTCACGATATTGGTATTTTGAATTCAAATCTGAATAGAAAGATACCGAATTCTAAATACTTAAGTAAAAACTTCTTTGGCACCGTTGTGATTTGAAATTCGATAAAACTTGCTTATCCCCTGTACATACTCTTTAGTCATTCTTTGTCGAATTATTTCCTAATCTTTGAAAACATAGTGGTATAACACCTATGTTTATTCAAAAAAGGGGATAAAAACGAAGTACCTAACTAATTATAGACCTATATGCATACTGTCAACAATTCCAAAACCGTTTGAAAAGCTGATTCTGGATAAAATAACTAGCTCATTTAAATATAGAATACTAGCAGACCCCGCAACACATTGCTGTAGCTAACGAAACACAACGCCATTACCCAACCATTATAAAATCCACACCACCCGCTTGCCAGCTGCCCGCTGCCCGCTGCCCACTGCCTGAATTGAATATTTGAATTTCTCTTGAATTCTCTACATATTTTGTGTATATAAACCTTCTTCTTGAATCATTCTATATATTGTGAAAACCGCATGAAAATTTGTTGCGTAGTTTAAAAGATCTAATCGCACATTCATTTTGAGCGACTTCATTATATAAACCTTCTTCTTGAAACCTTCCTCTTGAAAACTTCATCTTGAATTCTCTAGATGTATTATATATAAACCTTCCTCTTGAATCATTCTTTATATTGGTGAAAACCGAAAACCGCATGAAAATCCGTTGCGTAGTTTAAAAGATCTAAGCGCACATACATTTTGAGAGACTCCGTTTTATACTATGTAAGAATGATTATGAAATAAACCTTCCTCTTGAAACCGTCCTCTTGAATTCTCTACATGTATTATATATATATATATATGAACCTTCCTCTTGAATCATTCTATATATTGGTGAAAACCGCATGTAAATCCATAATATCTTAAAAGATCTAAGCGCACATAAATTTTGATGGACTTCATTTTATACCATGTAATGATGATGTCCTGAACAGCATGGTTTTATAACCGGCAAATCAACACTAACTAACTACATTCTTTATCAATATTTAATTTCTGATGCAATGGCGAAGAAGATTCAAGTTGACTCAATTTACACATACTTCAGCAAAGCGTTCGATAAGGTTTTTCAAGCTATTCTTGCGGAAAAACTATTTAAAGTTTGAGTACCTAGTGGGAATATGGGTAAATTTTCGATCGCGCTGACCACGCTCAATACGAATATTTTTTTAGAAAAAACCTTTAGATTCTCCTTAATTACCACAAAAGAAAACTTTTTGCATTCGGGGCTATGGAAAAAATTTCAATTGCGTAAAGTTACATTTTACTTCGCGTACGCATTTATGATAATATCATAAACGGCATAATAGAATAAAATGACATATTACGTCATTTTATTCTGTTGGTATTCCTGATACTATATGCAAGTAGGTCGTATAAGTTCGTAGCCCACGCATGAGGTGTGCGTAATTTTAAAGAAAAACATAAACATAATTTATAATGTTTAAATATAGAATATGTTTTAAGCAAGATTATTTTTACTTTAAAAAAACATTACATTGAAAATTTATTTTTTAAGTAAAAAGATACGCGTGAAGTAAAATTTAACTTTACGCAATAGGCTACTTGCATGGATTTCGTAATGACTTGGAAAAAAAAGTGTGGATAGATTTTTTTACTAAGATTACGAAAAGGTTAGTAAATTTTTTTAGAAATGTAGTTTTTTTTTTTTAAATAAATTATATTATTATAAATTATTTGAGCTCGTGACGTCACTACATGAAAATGTACCGTCTCCGATTATGTTCCCTTAATTTTGTAAAATTCCACACTGATTAATTTTTTTAAATGGCAACACTTTGATTTCCGGCGAATTTTTGAATTTTGTTTGTTCTATGCGAACTTATCTTTTGGTTTGGTTTTTTGATAAAGATGGCGGTTGTTTATACAGATATTACGAAGAGAACACCGTACAATTTATTGTTATTCGTTTGGAAAACGTTATTTAAAAAAAATGATTTTCGGCTATGTAATTATCGTTTTATCGCACCCATAAAATTATGTCCCGTCTTTCCGGTTTATAAAAAATGGTCTGATTTTTTGGATTGAAATTTTCAAAAAATCGCCAGGGTTTCAAAAATACGATAAACAAAATACAGAAATCGCCGCAATCGAAAGTTTACCGAAATATGTTACATTTGTTTATAGGCTATCTTTCAAACAGAAAGAAAAGAAAAATAACTTCTTGAAATAACTCTTGATTCTTCTTTTATTTAAACTAAATGGGGATGGGGAATCAACATATGATTTTTTTTGCAAATCTTCCAGTGGAACGTGGACTACAAGCTACGTCACAAATTTTTAGCCAATCACCGTTCTACCCCCTTGATGAAGCATTTTCTACGTACCTTGGGGTGTCGTAACACATTCGGCGCGCAGTAAAGTTAAAGGTACCTGTTCAGTTAATCAATGTCTTCTGAATAGATTGACGAACCTCCGCGAAAGTCGATAACTAACTGTGCCGACCGCGGAAATACTACTAGGAGATTTATTTTACGAGTGTATTCTATTTGTTTAACATCTGCAGCTTTCAAAAGTTAACTTCACTGCGCGTGCATTTATTGATAGTTCTAGTTTCTATTCATTCGGGTCCGCGACAAAATATCATCCGACAAAATATCCTACGGACAAAACAACCCCTAAATAAATATCTACTAAAACCTAACCTAACCAAACATAACATAAAAATAGGACAAAAATAATACGGACATCCTGTACAGACAATAAATTATCTCTGCATAACAAAAAAACTGTTCTCGATAAACTCAAAACCATTAAACGGATTTTCATGCTGTTTTCATTAATAGATAGAGTGATTCATGAGGAAGGTTTAAATATATAATTTGTCAAGTTTTTTGTGTAAATTGGTTGAAATATATAATAATAAAGGAGTTTCTGTATGTGGTGGATGAAAGGGCTGGCAAGCGGGCGGTGTGGCTTTGATTTGTATGCATTCTATGGTTTTAGGCCGAGATTGATGAAATTTTGCACATGTGACCTTCAAAACAGGAAGAAGGTCACTGTTTACATTTGATTTTGAAAAACTCTGTGTAAAGCCCGGCCATCGCCGGGGACTTCAGCTAGTTGTTCAAAGTTATATAGTTGTTTAATAGTAAAAAGGGACAAAAATAATACAGACATCCTGTAAAGACAATAAACTATCGTTCAAAAATTGTAAAATGTAAAAAAAGGGTAAGTTAGGTTAGATTAGATTTTGGTAGATATTTTGTTGAAGGATATTTTGTCAGGGATATTTTGTCAGGGATATTTTGTCGGGGGATGAAAACGTGCATTACCTATTCATTCACCTGCTTAAATAATGGGTTAGCGGTATCATAACGCGGCACGCACCGAACATAAAATTCCTAGATGTGGTAATTGGCAAACTTTTGCCAAAATCATACTAAAATATACCTTTTTAAACAAGCAATCAAATTGTCTTAGTTAATGTTAACATTGATTTTCCTAATAGCCGTTATTTAAGGATTCATAAAACATTTCATTTTGACTTATTAAATAAAAATATTGATTATACCAATCCAATTTTCCGAATGTGTTGATTGTATAATATCATAGAAGGTAACGATATAGACATCTTTATAAATAGCCTTGTATATTTTTAAAAAATCGTGGGATAATTTTATTAGCTATAAGCTAATGACAAATGAGCTAATGACTAACGACGTATACAACGTAATACAAGTATTTGAAATATTGTAAAAAGCATTAACTAAAAACATTAACTATTTTCAAATGCAAGTATTTGACATATTGTAAAAAGCATTAACTAAATCACAAATAAGATGCTTAAATAATAATAATATTTCAGAGTTTTCCTTTCTATAGATCATAATTTTAATAAGGATACTGCGGTTAAAATTCTTCACAATAAAAATAAAAAAGCAAAAAAATTAGATAACTTAGAAGGACTTGGAATTAGAAAATTCCTAAATAATAACACTAGTATTTTGAATAACCGAATTAATTTATCTTTTAATCCATTCACCTATCCACCATCACAGTAAGCGGAAAATGTTGCTTGTATCGTGATGAAGGATTAAGCCAGCCAAGGAATCGAACACGTGATAACCTAGAATTTTTGATTGATAGTTTGACATTACGACAAATAAATATAACCCATTTGTCTGCATAATTGTCTGTCGGTCTTTCCCATTTCCTTTGTACTGATGTAAATGTTTCCTTACTCTTTGTTATATTTCATCTTGTTGTCTCCCTCTGTATTTATATATTATATAAGCATTCACTATATATTTCTTGTTTATTATTAATTTGTATCCTGAGGATGCCTGAACAAAGCGAAACCAATCGGTAAATAAATTAATTAAAACTCATGTTTTTACACAAAATATTTGTTCGATCGTATAAAAATCAAAATATGCTTGCTTGGGTGTATAAATATATGAGATATCTATGTATGCTATATTAAGCTTAGAAAATCCTTGAAACTTTTAAAATAGGTACCTTCGTTAAACCCACGCAAAGGTTTCTGGATTATTACAACCACATTTCAAAAACTCTTGCGAAACTAACAAAAACGACACAATTTGAGAATGATATTCAATCAAAATTCAATTTTTGAAACTCTTTCAATGAATGAATTTATATGAATTACTCGCCTAATACTTTGAATCAAATCAAGAATTATAGATATTTTCAATAGGTTCCTATGTTAGGTACCAAATTCGATTGATTGTTCTTATAATATACAAAAATTAATATTTGTGATATATGCAAAATGAAAATTTGACTAAAAAAATTGTAAAAGGCTCCAAGCGAGCTGTTTGAAAAGTGAAAATACTGGGACTGAATATATGGAACGTGAGAGGGGGGTTGGTGGGACGGGGAAGCGGGGAAGCGGGAGAGGGGAGAGGGTAGGCGGGGAAGGTGGAAGGGGAACGCGGGAAGGGAACGGGGACGCACGGTAAAGGACATGCAGGAAGAAACAATTTATTATTTTGAATATGGCTTTGCAACGCTGCCGGTAACTCGCTAGTTTTTAATAAACACGTGAAACCACAAAGTGATTGCTTTCTATAATAATACAATAATTAATTACTGCATTTTCTACAGAGAAAACAAATATCTCGAGTAGAATCCTTGGTACATCAGCGGTTGTACCTTCGTAGAAACGCAGTCTCACGTGCCTGCGTTTACCAGAGGTCCAATTGCAGAAAGCAGTTTCTAGGAAGACGACTTATGGAGTCATTATGTTGCTGTGGACATACCGGGCATGACAAAGCAGATGACTGAGCTTGGTAACAGGCAAAAGGCGCGCTCCCAGGAGGTACGAATCGGGCGGTGGCTATAACGAGAAATAATAGCGGTAGGGGATAGCAGGGGGTAAGTTTTGGCAAAACCGAAAACTGGCTCAGCGTCTTTAATCCCTGGAGTATTTCGAGATTTGGTTGTTAAGTTATTTTAAATGATCTGTATTTTGAAATATTGCAGATTGATGATTATTTTACAACCATAATACGGGGTTTTTCTAATCTAGAAGCATAAATTGAAGGGTTTTTTCAGGTGCAATAAAAAAAAACAATAATATTTTTAGTATCCATTATTTTATCAAATATTTATTAAACGTCAAAGAATATCTACATAAAAAAATCAAACGAAAAAATTTAAAATTCAAAAACTTACAGGGTGTTGAAGTGGGGGGTAAGGACAATTTTTTACCAATTTTTTTGAATTTCAGAATTTTTTTTAAATATTATAATTTAAATTTTGTTATAGTTTTGGTTAGTGCATATAGAGAATGCTCACACCAAATTTCAAGTAAATTGGCTAAGTAGAACTTGAGATATCTTGTCAACCGTCTCGAAAAAGGTAATTTCGAGAAACGCGCGTTTAAAATTTTGTTCTATAAGTAATTCTAGTTAGATTCCGTCCAAACCGCGACAATAAAATGGCTATAACTTTTTAAATAATTCGAATTTCGAAAAATCCTTTTAAGGAGATATTTTGAATATCTAAACTCTAAACTATTGAAATATAAAGAAAAAAGAAACAAAGCTTTTTCCACTTAATATATTTCGGACCATAACTAGTTTAAGCCTGATAAGACCATCTTCAGACTGGTACAATTGTTTCTTAATCTACGGTTTGCATAAATATGATATGGTGGAGGGAGAGGGGGTTTACAAGGATTTTATTCAATTTTATAGGTTTTCCCATATGTTTTCCATGTCATCTTTGACTATTGAATTTATATTTCGGCAAGAAATTTCATGTACGATATGTTCATCTATGAGGTTAAAATGGGCCATTTCTGAACGCTAATCCAATGCGACTCTGTGAAATTCATCCACGACGTATCATTCGCTAATGATTATCTTCATTTGGACATACTGGCAGAATGTGAGTGCCTTGGTGGCCCAGTGGTGAAGTGAAGTGACGGCTTGTAAAATTATAATGCGGAATACGTTGCGCATGCATTGGGTATATAATTAAATGTTCTGCTTTAACAGAAATTATTGAAAATAAATAATTCTGCAATCATCGATTTATTTATTTATTTAACCCCCAGAGGGATTTTATATTAAGGTGGGCACTACTGAGTGGGAAGCTTTTTTGCATGTTTTAATTTGTCCTATAGTGATAAAAGGATGTTTAATGAAGAAATAAAATCACGTAATTTCTTTTATAATATTTCGACATCAACTTCTTCCTCCGGTTGACTTTGAAATTTCACATAATAGAGAAAAACCCACCCATGTTAAATCTTAAGAGGCCGTTCTCCGTGTTTCTACTGATTTCTTGCAAACCTCTCTTAAACATTTGAAGTTTTTAGCTCTTAATATATGTTATTCTTGAAGATAATTAGGCATTTGTCGCGCCGAAACACAAATTATATAAAATTCCCTCGATATAAAAAAAATCGCAAAGTATGCTCCAAAAATTATTATAAACACGTTTGTTTCGGTTATTTTACAAGTTATATGTATGAAAAAATTCACAGTGTTTCTTTAAATAAAATTAAAGACAATTATCGCAAGATTTTTGCTCTGTTTTTAACGAGTCGTATTTTATTAAAGATTTTCATGATTTTTGCATCAATGCTGTAAATGTTAGCGCGCTCTTCTAACATAGGTAATTTCATATCTCTCCATCATCTTCTTTTTGGGGCCGGGAACGGAGCCTTAAAAAATGTTAGACAAACCATTAAAATTTAACTGTTTTTCAATAAAACATAAAGTAGAGGTAGTATTTTTTTATTTTTTTAAATATGAATACAATTCAAATTGAAGACAAAGGAAGGCAGTGTATTCAAATACCAGCAAAATCCTTTTTACACTCAAGTTTCGGCATTATTTTGCGAGACTCAATCGTGGGACTTTTATTTGCTATGGAATATTACAAAAAACATGGTTTGAAGGTTTTTTTTTTAAATCCTTTATTTTTCCCAAATTTTACATTTTAAATATACATATTTTGAAAATCATAATAGTTATGGGACCCACTAAGGCGCAGCCTGTGCGTGGGTAATATAGTTAAATATATTTTGTTGTACCTAGGAAAATATAACAGTGTACATTAAGCAAAAAACATAATTTAACTTTATCTAACTAGTTTGTACAAAAAGTGATACAATAGTGACTCATAGTAACTTTTATATACACTAGAAATAACGACTTAAAATGATAATTTTCAAAACTTTGAACTGAATCCGGATAAGAAGATCGTATTAGAAATTAGAACATTTTAAAACTCATCATTTTGTACCCATTTGGCACCCCTTTATCGCTCTTACAATTTAAAAATATATATATTTTTAAATGACTAACCTTATTATATATGTCGGTAGTACAATTTTAACTCGATAGATAATTTTTAAATTTAAGAAAGAAATAATAAAATAAAATTACATTAAATAAAAAATGCACACAAGTCGTAAAAATTTAAGAAACAAAAACTGAAAAATATAGCAATTAGAAAGGTTTAAAAAAATAAAATACATATGTGTTTGGGAATAGTATTGGAATAAATATTTTACATGATCCACAAAATTCGCCAAGTTGATATTAAATATGTCAACGTCTCCTAAGTCAGCGTTCCGCAAAGTGTGTGCCGTGGCACACTGGTGTACCGTGGTCAATAGTTGGTGTGCCGCAAGCGAGCTAAACAATGAGACCCAGACGTTTTTAGACCTCTCCAGCAGGACTATAGGGATAGATTCATATGTCCGTCACTCCTGGACACACCGACCCCCAGATTTCTACCCACCCCTCATACCTGTTCCCTTCCTAGAATTTCATCTCCTTCCTTTCCCTAAAAAAACCTCTCGTAAAGAAGGACATAGGCCCTGAGTGAATCTTTTTTCCTATGAGGTGCTAATAAAAAAAATCAGAGTGTGCAATTCACGCGCTGAAGTAAAACTTTCAGAAAACTAAAGTAGACAAGAGAGGGGACCCTACGACGCACTGCACAAAGAGGAGACCGATTTTACTATCTCATTCTCTCGCAGACTAAATCCTATGGATGTACTCGTATGTGTTTGTCTATTTTTAGTGTTGCTTTTTCGTTTCACCGAGTTTCCATTCACGACAAATTTTCTCTTCAAAAAAACCTACGTTTAGATTTTTTTTTTTTTACAGTGAATACCGCACAAGAATCTCAACTGCTCCCGTCTGGAGCCAGTGAGACTATGGCATCCCCAATTGGGGTATGTTAAGCTGAAGGTAGTAGGGAGGGGAAGGAGGTGGGGAAGAAGAAGGTTGGGAAGTACCTGGCTATTCAGATCTGGTCACCAAACACGGCTAAAGCCATTTTCAAGCAACGTTTCAATTCTGAATGGTGGTCTTACACCAGGGCGATACTGATAGTATCTTCCACTCTGGAACGTGCCGCAAATATACTAATATACTATATATTATTTTAAATGAATTAATTGTGAAATAACACAAATTAATAAAATAAAATTTATTTGCGCACGCCGGGTTCGAACCCGCGACCTCCGGATTGTGAGTCAAGAGTCTTAGCCACTGGACTACGGAGAGTGGTAATAATAGATAGATAATTCCGTCTTATGAACCTCATGCATATTACGATCGTATTTATCAGTCCAACGATCGGGGTCATTCGGAGAGTTGTGAGACAAACCGCGATGAATAAGAAAGATGGAAGATGAGAGATGACCCTCCCGTCACCCTGGCAACGCGCATCCATCACCTTCTAGTTGACCTGGGAAGAAGAAGAGGACCCGTTAAAGGTGATATAAGCAAAGGTATAGATTGCAACAGCCTTCCTGCATTTATATTGCATTAAATTGCAATCATAGTACAACGGTGAGACCGGTAATGCTAAGAAATAATTATTTGATATCATCTATACTACTAATCTCGGTTGACTGTGCGTAAATTATTAGTTATTAAAATTTGCTTTGAATTTAAGTATCATTTTCAAAATTGGAACTGATTGTTGAGACAAGCGATAAGGTAAATACCTACCTATATTAAGAAAATATTTTATTTTCATTAATAATTTATGTTTTTTTTTTATTTTTTTTATTTTTTATTTTTTATTAGTATCTATGGCAAAATTTGTACATAATGTATTTATAAATTCAAAAGCGAAGATATGTTGACCAATAGATAGTCGAGGATTAAAAAAAAATAGAAAAAAAAAAAAAAAAAAACACACACTCATACATAATTTGTTAGTCCATATATTACAAAAACACATACTTATCACTCCAGAACATAACTGTCTATTCTTTTTTAATTTATGCGATCGATTATTTTCTAATCCCCCATCTAGATTATAAACTTATCACTACGCTTCCCATTTTCCATTTTCCATTTTCCAAAACATTCACATTTAACATAAGCATTCTTCATTTTTTCTCTTCACTTAGGTATTCTTTTTCTCATAAGTACAAAATTGTGTATTTATCTAAAGCTTATATGATAATTCTCATAATTACAAATTGTGTATTTATCTAAAGATCATATGAGGAATTCAATTGTAACACATTTTTTCCTTCTTTAAATAATATGTTATATACTTAAACAATGTAAAAAAAAATTTATGATATGAACTAAATTTGTCAATTTGACTGGCCTAAAACAGGATCCATTCCTAGTTGGCTAGTCAAAGTTTCCACATAATGTTTAATTGTATAATTTTTATCTGAAATAAATTTATTATTATTATTATTAGATATTAAATATTATATTAAATATCATATTATATTAAGGTATTATATTTCCACATTTGTATTTAGTATCCAGTTGTCTTTACATGGTCTTCAGTATGTTTGATAGTTCATTTTCACTTTGTTCTCTCAACCATATTTTTACTTTTGTTTTAAATTTATTTATTTTTGTTATATTTTTTGTTTGAGTTGGTAGAGCGTTGTATAGTTTTGTCGCATTGAATTTCATATTTCTTTGTCCAAAAGATGTTTTCAAACTGGCTGTAGCTATAATATTTTGGTTTATTGCCCTGGTTGTGTATCTATGTTGGACAGTGGAGTATTTTGATATGTTTTTTTTTAATTTTAAATAAAATATTTTTTGCATAAAGTTTTTGTATGTTGTAGACTTGAATGCTTTGAAACAATTCTTCTGTCAGAGTTCTAACCGGTAATTTCAAAATTTTCTTTAGTACTCCTTTTTGGGCTATATTGAGTCGGTCTATGTGAGTGCTCAAGGCAGATCCCCATCCAGTTTTCCCGTACTCTATTTGTGATTGACATAAAGCGTAGCACACTTTCTTAATGTCGTTTATGTTGAGGATGTTACGGATGGCTCTAAAGAAGTAAATGTACCTGGTGAGTTTGAAATGTGTATTTCTTTTATTTAATTTTTGACAGATTCCGAGATTTTTCAAGTTAAATAACTGTGTTAATTCAAAAGGTAAATTTCAATTTATTTTGTTAACAAACCATTTGATGGGTGAGTATGGATGCCGCAGCCCCGGGTACCATTTATTGGATAACCAACCACTTTCCATAGGTCACACCAAATTCACAAATACCACAAATCGCTGCGTGAAATTTTTTATGTTCAATGAACTAAATTTTGTTTTGAATTTAAGTATCATTTTCAAAATTGGAACTAACTGTTGAGACAGACGATAAAGTAGGTACCAACTTACATTCAGAAAATATTTTATTTTAATTAATAATATTATTTATTATTTTTATTTGATAAACTAACGTTTAAACAAGATTTTTATGCATAGCACGAAGGGTAGATAACAAATATTATAATCAATAATTATCAGCATGAAACCCCGTTGGCGGCCAGTATCTTTTCTCGGAAGATTTCTTCAATGTAGATGAGTGTTTCAGGCTGATAATTATTGATTATAATATTGATTGTAATATTTGAAATGTGTATTTCTTTGTTTAATTTTTTTAAGATTTCGTGATTTTTCAAGTTTACTAACCATGTTCAATTCAATTTAATTTGTCAACCATTGAAACCGCCACCTCGGGAAACATTTGTTGGATAACCAACCATTGGTGACTTAGCAGGGGTACCCGGGTCATGAGGTGATGATCATGTGGGCGGCGGACGATAAGCAAAAGCCCACCTACTGCGTGGCGGATTGGATCGGGAGACTGGTTGAGAGAGGCCTTTTGACCTCTTCAGCCGAACTCTATCGACCCGGTGCATCTCACCACAGTGGGGGGGGGATGGATTCAAACGTTCGTCACTCCTGAAAACACTGACCCACAGATTTCCTACCTACCCGTAATTCCTTTTTTCTTCCCAGAACTTCCTCTCCTTCTTTTTTCTCCGGTGTCCCCCTAAAAAACCCTTCACACAGCATCATAAAATATGACATAGGGCTCTGAAGGATTTTTTTCCAAGGTCTCCTGTGTGAAGAAAATGCTTTTTTTTGTAAAATATATGTCATTATTTTATAAAGAAATATCTTCGCCTTAGTTCTTAATTGTCCAAACGACCATTTTAGTTTTTGTTCAATCTCCACTTTAAAATTAACAATAAAGTATAAAAAACGATAGTATCACTTAACTAAGAATTATTTAAACTATAAATACTTTTCGCTTCACAAATTCTACAATTATTACCTGTGATTTTTCACATGCACTAGTTATATAATTATTATTAACAGTAAACAAGAATTGTACAAAAAATGAGTGCGAGAAGCAACTACATGAAACGGAGCGTTGAGCCTCGTGTTGTAGTTATTTATTATCGTTGCGTAATTAGAAAATATATAGATAAAAAAAAGATCAAGCTCGATCAAGACTCGCGTGTAGATCAAATATTTAAATTATCCCACATGGTATGCATCTATAACATATTTGCGACTGGCAAAAAGTATGCACAATTATAGTTGAGGACATAAAGAACATCTTTAATTATAATTTTGATTAAAGACGTTCTGCAGTCTATCAGTAGATTGTTTTAACAATTTATTTTTAAAGTTTTACAGTGTATTCTTTGATACACTTTGTAAAAATTACCTTTGAATTCGAATGACAACTTTGAACATACATGTGTATCCAAGGTATGTATCTTTTTGATTGCTGTTTCTGCATAAACGTTCGCTGCGATAGCTGTAAACTGTAAGTACCTTGGGGTTACCAAGTATTTTGGGGTTCCAGACCAGAGATGGCTGCCAAATTCAACAGTGGGACGCACTAGCAATTGGATCCGGATAACTGGAGGCAGCTGGGTCTATTTTGCTGTATTCGAAACTGCAGATATAAAACAAGGATATTTCCAACTGCACCTAATTATTTCAGTCTTCTAGTATTTATTAAAATGCACCTTACGCATATTATAACCGCATAGACCAACGATCGGGGTCATATGGAGAGTATCGAAACAAACCGTAGTGAAGAATAAAGACGGGAGATGAGAGATGACCCTCCCTTTCACTTCGTTCACGATTCCTATAATTATTATTAAAAGAACGTTACGATGACAATCTATGCTCACTAAATACAGAAACACACCTGTTATTTCCTTCATCCTACAAAAAGATGTAGGTATCTGAAAACTTAATTAAAATTTATTGATAATTCACCTTCAACCAAGTATATATACATAATTCACCAATTTCATATACCTACCAACGAATATGAGAGCATATTTCTAAATGCAAAAATCTGTACTTCCTTCCTCATATTACATGCATTTTTTCAAAACCATAGATCACTCCTTCTTTTTTTATAAAAAATCCTCCACACCAAATCCAAAGCCAAAGTAGACCTGGGAATCGTTTTCCCTTTGGAATTCCTGTACAACAACCAAAAACGTGCATTAATATCTCTTGTATATTTATAACCCTTTTTCTATTCAGTTCAATAGAGAAACCTCATCTAACTAAACCTAACTCAACGTGAACATGCCATTAATGTCACGAACCTAACCTATGTTCTACATTTAACAAGAATGGCCCAGAAATTGTTTTATAATTGATATAATATCCAGTGCGCCAATTCGGGATATCCGGTCCAATAAATCGTCAAAAAAGCTGCATCGATTGTACGCATCAATTATTACTAAGCCAGTGCCTATAAAACCATAAATCTGGCTTAGCGGTCATAGCTCACTCTAGCCCGTAACGAGCACTGAGTGCCTAGTAGCAAGAAGCAAGCACAGAGCCAAAGAGCTTGGTAGCAAGCAGCTATACGACCATTAGGAGAAAGTACGGACTGGCTTGTACTGGAGTAAGTTGAGTTCGTGCTGCGGCACCTACCCGCCGTGGACTTGAGGAAGAGATCAGGGGTACATCAATGAAAGAACATAATAACTGGAACTAGGAGTTAACAATAAAAATCCTCAAGACGGTGCGATGATCTGGTATAGCGATTTTTGTAATGCGATTGTTAAAATTTAAGAGCTGGGTTGATAAATAATAAATACCTTAGTAAGAGGTAATATTTAATTGTGTGGCAAATGGGGTTCCTCAAGGTCCCCACCTAGACCACCTCTTATTACTTATTTTTAGTATTAGCATTGTTAACTTATTTTGAGATGTATTGGTTTAATCGGTCACCGAACGTCTTAAAATACTTTATAAAATTTGTGATATTTATATACTATAATAATCGTTAATCATAAATTAATTTAGATCGATTATGCGAATGATGCAAAACAAATCAGTATTTCTTTGTGTGTACAAAAATGGGCATTTCAGAAATATCCTTTGATTGTGATAAGGCATTGGTAGCTCGACGATTCTCCTTTCATACCAACGTTGCTCTTCGAAATAATTATCCTGACGACTTCTGCACCTCCAAACCCTTGAATATATTATGGCAAGGATTCAAATAACCATTTCTTATTTTGAAGACAGGTATGGATACCATTCACTGGGTAATCAACACCCCTGCAACAATCATATGTCACCCCAATTGGTTCACTACGTTTGGTTACTTGGCAGGGGTGAGGTTTATCCGGATCTTGGAAGCGGGTGCGTCTGCCCACAAACTGAATCGGTATAGACTGGTTGGAGGAGACCTTTTGACCATTCCAGCAGGACTCTCTCGGAACATCGTCTTGCAAGGGAAGGATTCATATGACCGACACTCCTGGACACATTGTCCTCCAGATTCCTACCATCCCTCATATCTTTTTACTTCCCAGAACTTCCTTTCCTAAAAATCCCTTCCACAAAGCATTCCCAAAGAAGTCTTAGGCTCTAAGGGAATTATTTTCCTAAAGGTCTCCTGTGTGGAGCTAATGTAAAAAGAAAACATGATTATTTTCAATGTGAAAACAGTTTTCTGCCTCTGCCAAAGAGTCGCAGACTCGGTGACTAGTTACCTACTTTCCTAATATCTAAGCCTTCCATCGCGGGGGCCAAACTCTATAACAACTGTATACCACCGCATGTACCAGTGCGCCAAGTACCGGCCCTGCACCAACACCAACCACACTCTACCTGTTATGGCCAAGTTCAGAAAGTCGTTTAGAGACCTAGATCTCCTCACCGCATTAAACCCTTTGGAACCTTGACCCCTGACGGAACTCACAGGTGTTTTATGGGGAATTGAAGTTAATGGTTTCGTGACCTTTGTGTCTGTTGGTGTGGGAACTTCTTTTATGCATCGTTTTGTCAATTAAAAGGTTTGTACAACTATTCAGAATTAAACTTTCACGGTGAAGTGGTCACACGGTGTTTGTGGAGCAGATATTCTATAGATTTACTAAATTGTTATCGCGGTAACCTCACTAAATCTAACCTAACCTAACAAATTCAAAAATAATTCTTCAATTTTTTTATGTGAATACCTCCCAAGAGTCCCAGCTACTCCCGTCTGGAGCCAGTGAGACTATGGCGTACCCAATTGGTGTATTTTGTGAGGCTGATGGTAGTGGGATGGGGAAGGGGGAGGGAGTACCTGGCTATTCAGATTTGGTCACCAAACACGGCTAATGCCATTTCAAGCAATGTTTCAATTCTGAATGGTGGTCTTACAGCAGCACAATACTGAAAGTATCTTCCGCTCTGCAACGTGCCGCAAATATACTATATATTATTTTTAATTAATTAGTAGTGAAATAACACTTTTTAATTTTAAAAAATTCTAATGGGAGCGGCTCACGCGTATTGTGCGGTCCTACTGCAAGCAATTTTAACTTTATGCCTCAAATTGTAATATTTAATTAAATGAAGACAATACTAGCGAAACTCAATCGAAAATCTGGAAACAGAAAAAATCATAAAAAATATATTGGCACCTCTGGCACTCGAACCCAGAACCTTCTGCTTTCATGGCAACAGCTATACCAACTGAGCTTAGGTGTCTATATCCAATTCAGTCACTTTTAACTGTATCATACTTCGAATAAGAACTACCAACATTATCTTCATTTTCTTAACGCACATACTATTAATTGGCTGCTATCTTTATATATGATTCCAAGAATCAAACCCGAACTAAATGCTATGTAGATAGTGTCTGCATACATTTTTATCCATTTTTATTTTTAATGTGCGACATCTATTGACTTTTATGTAAGTCTAGGATGAATATTTATGTTTATTTTTAACTTTACGAGTAAAACCTCAAATTGTGATATTTAATTAAATGAAGACAATATTAGCGAAACTCAATCGAAAATCGAACTCCTGGATTCGAGTCCCAGAGGTGCCAATATCTTTTTCTGATTTTTAAGTCTTCAGATTTTCTATTGAGTTTCGCTAGTATTGTCTTCATTTAATTTTTTTTAAATAATTTTCCCTTTTTCAATTAGACGGTTGGATCAGACATAGAAAGCCTGTTGAGGATTGTAAAAGTATATCTATGATACAAGACTTTTTGTATGAACTGACAACATTTCATAGACTTAAACGAAAAAGCAAGACTTCAGCTGTAATAAAATAAAGCATAAACAGCGTCAAAATATTGATACACATCGCGTCCCGTGGGAATCAAACACCAAACTCCGGAAAACGAAGCAATCATTTTACCGCTAGACTATTTTACCGGGGCAGACCAAAACAGCAAACTGTTCCCACACAATATTGGTCACGTGAGGAGGCTGTACTCTGTGCATCGGACGAGAATCGAACCCGGGATCTACGGATGAGAACCAGCATTTTACCGCTAGACCGCCTGGGATGTTTTACTTCTTGTCGATGTTACTATAACTCTAAACGATTTGATGATTTCTTGGACAAGTGCCTACCTACTGATGTTAAGAGTCTATAGATATAAGTGCAGTTTGACAAGAAAAGTCAAGTTTAATGGTGAGATTTTTTTTCACTACTGCCAACATTGGTGGTTATTTTTGTATTTGAATATCTTTGGTGGTTATCCATCACTTACCCGCCCTGGTGTAAGTAACAGATGGTTACTCCTTCAAGGCTCTCGCAAGGAAACCATTTTTTTTTAAAGAACGAAGCTACATTTAGTTTAGAACGAATTTGGAACTCCAATGTCCCTGGATATATTGTTAGTAAGCAGTATGCAAGTGCTTAGCGGAAAATACAAGATACAATATGTGTTAGAATGACAAAATATACACAAGACAACGCTAATACTACTACTGCCAACACTGAGTTACACCAATTTTAAAATTATTTATAGCAGATTCAAATGAATTCACTCTCTATTTTTTTTCGTAAGCTCCACAGAATGAAGCCTTTGAAAAATGTTTGAAAAATGCAGTGTAAGTTTTTTAAGGGAAAGGAATGAGAGGAAGTTCTGGGAAGGAAAAAGGTATGAGGGGTGGTAGGAAACTGGAAGTCTGTGTCTAGGAGTGACGGAAGTATGAATAAATCCCTCCCACTGAGGTGCAAGGCGATAGGTCGGGAGGGACCGGCTGGAGAGGTCTAGGTTAATTCTCCCTCAACCAATCTCTCCCGATCTGGCCTACCACACGTCCTAAGCTGTCGAGGGGTAAGGCTCTTGACTCGCAATCTGAAGGTCGCGGGATAGAATGCCTGCTTGCGCAAATAAACCACCCACCTTTTTTATGTGAATACTTCACAAGAGTCCCAGCTGCTCCCGTCTGCAGCCAGTGAGACTATGGCATCCCCAATTGGGATATGTTGTGAAGCTGGAGAAAGTGGGGAGGGGAAGGAGATGGGGAAGAAGTAGGTAGGGAAGTACCTGGCTATTCAGAAATGGTCAGCAAACACGGCTAAGGCCATTTCAAGCAACCTATCAATTCTGAATGGTGGTCTTACACCAGGGCGAAACTGAGAGTATCTTCCACTCTGGAACGTGAATTCCGAATTGTAAATTAATTATTATGAAATAACGCAAATTAATCGAACAAAATTATTTTCCCAGGCCAGGATTCGATCCCGTGACCTTAAGTGAATTTTCGTAGTCAAAAGCCTTAGCCCTCGATCACGGAGGCGGTCAAAAATAAAAATTAATTACATCATTCAAACCGATCGACTTGATTATTAGTTGTGTACAGCTATTCTGCGGTTAAGTAAAGTGAGGTTAGGTTAGGTTGAGTTTCTTCTGGCGCCCTTATTAGAGTGGTAAGCGATGTTAATTTATTCGCAATCTCTAGTCTGTAGAGATGAACACAAACCGCGTATCCCTACAAGGCGAGACGCGAGCGGGATCCGAAGAAACGGGGGGAGTTCAATGTTGACCATGCTGCGAATCGGTCGAATATTTTGCAGGTGGTAAAATTTAGCATAGACAAAAAAAAATCATGTTTTCAAAAATATTCCCGCTTGGCCTACTATTTCAACGTACCGCAAAATTAAATACTGTTTTAGAAAGCAGATTAAAAGCTCTTTCAAAGTGTAATACTAAGTACTACCAACGGACGTATATATGTGTGCAATTGAAGTATTAAATGTTTTTACGCAAACAATCAAAAAATATTTAAAATCCTAGGTAATATTTGTACAACAGAACTTATTTGCGAATAAATGATTTATTTATAAATTAAATTATGCGTAATATTATTAAAAATTATATTATATATTAAAATGTTTATTATATCTTTGGAAGCAATATTTGAACCTATAACAATATGGGCTATCTTTGGTGCATTTAAGTAATTAATAGAGATGCCACAAATATTCGGCTACTATTCGGTATTCGGCCTATTCGGCTACTTTTTTTATTATTTGGTATTCGGCCGAATATTGTGAACCATTCGGCCGAATACCGAATACTAAATATTAATTATTAATTGTCTACACTACAAATTTCATAACATTCACTAAAAGGTGATTTTTTATTAAATGGTGCCATTTCATAAAGCTTTTCGCGAACAAACAGACATGTTACACCATTGACGAAGTGTTACACCCTATAAATAACACAATTGGATGTAAAAATCAAGAAATAATCTGTGTTGTTACTCAAACTGCTCGCAAATGAAACAAAGTTACCAAACGCACTTCAATGATGCAGGTCGGAACCTGTCACCCGCGAAATGTACTAGGTGTCACCGAATATTCGGCTGCCAAATATTTGTTATTCGCCCGAGAGCCTGGCCGAATATTCGGTATTCGGCAAAATCACTATTCGTGGCATCTCTAGTAATTAACTCATTTTCGCCATCTTTAGTATATTTCAGTATTTAACACATTTCGCTATTTTTTGAACACTAAAAAACTTAAACCATGTTCGCTATCATTGGTATCTACATTTCTTACTTAACACTGGAGCTACATTTGGTACATTTCAGTACTTAACACCTTTTCGGTATCTTTGGTACAATTCAGTAGGTTCTTAACACATTTTCGCTATTTTTGGTATATTTCAGTAGCTATAAAATTGTTGGTTATATTTCAGTAATTGACACATTTTCGTCATCTTTGATATATTTTAGTACTTTACACATTTTCGCTATCAATGATACACATTTCAATACTTGACGCATTTTCGCCATCTTTGGTATATTTCAGTATTTAACACATTTTCGCTATCTATGGTACACGTTTCAACACATTTTCGCTATCTTTGTATTTGTATATGTATTTCAGTACTTAACACGTTTTCGCTATCTATAGTACATTTCAATACTTAACACATTTTCCCTATCTTTTGTACATTTCATTACGTAACATATATTCGAAAGAAAAAAAATTGTCCTCATTCATAAAACAGTTATAAGAAAATAGTTTTAACACACATACTTCACACACAAAACAAAGTGATACCATTTTTTGTTAATGTTTCTCATTAGTCCCTTTTAAAGTAATTAACAGTAATTAGTGGACTTTATCTGTATCTAACAGATATTTTTTTCGGAGCATTGACCAAAAGGTATGTTGGGTGCAATACCCTATTTGTGAACCTATTTGCGTCCTCGAACGAAACGCCTTAAAATCAGTCTTTTTAAACACTAGCTAAATACCTATTTGAATTTTTATAATTTGATTCACCAGGTAACCTTGATGTGTGGAGGGTCTTTTTGAAGAGAGGAAGGACTTGTGAAGACACATGTTGTAAGAGGAATGAAACACAGAGGCCCGCAAATCGTTCCACAGCCGAACTGTCGAACTTAAATCAAGTCGAAGAAACGAAACTTTTTCCTTGACAAATGTCAACCGTAGACGAAAAATGTAGGGTGCGCATTTGGGATGTTTCCCACCTATGTATCGGTGCCGACACTAGTTCCTCGGAACATCTTCCATTGAAATACCACTAGCACAAGGACAGCATTCCCACGCGACGATATGTTTTAAAGATTGCAATACTTTGTTAAGTTAGAAGAATCAGAGTCAAGTATGTTACTCCTGAATCCTGAAAATTGTGAAAATAGAAAATTTTTCACGACGCGAATGAACAAATCTTTAATTTCCATCATCAGTCATTTTATACTTTTGTTGATGAAGCGTAGCGAAGTCCTGTTTTAACTTGACCGTTCTATCTGAAAAAGCGTTTGTACGTTCCGTTTCCGGTTAAGAAAAGATTATTTTTTCAAACGTAAAATCGTCACGCTTATTTCTACTTTCTTATTGGCAATTTTTCAATATTATAATTGTAATTATATTGAAAAAAAAAATTGAAAAATAATTTTCATTGAGATAGTGACGTTTTTTTGGACTCCTTGTTTAATTTTTTTTATAAATGTTACATAAAATATTTGGTTTGTAATTAAGTAGGCAGGTATTTAAGTACCTACCGACAAATCTTATGATTTTAAAGGAAATTTTGGTTTTGATTTATTAAACACATCTGTTCACGGGTCTACTAGTTATAATTTCATTTTTTTTTTTTCATAGGAAGCAATTACTTTGTGGTTAGACATTATATTATAAAAAATAAAACACAAACACTTTGTATTTAACCACGAATTTATTATTGCATATATCGACCGGTTTCACTTCGACCAAGCTTCTTCAGGATATAAATAATAACTATTATTATTAACTATTATATAAATAATAACTATTATTATTAACTGTTATTATTTATATCCTGAAGAAGCTTGGTCGAAGTGAAACCGGTCGATATATGCAATAATAAATTCGTGGTTAAATACAAAGTGTTTGTGTTTTATTTTTTATAATATAATTTCATTATTTACCAATCGGCAATGGTATATAATAAAGTTATCCTTTAATATTGCGTGAAACGGTAAATTTTTAAATATTTAGAAAATTTTATTAAAAAGCATTTTACCTTGAACTTCCCTTTGCTAATAGAAATCAGGCTGTGAGTTGGGTTATCTATTATTACTTTATTTATTATAGCATAGAACAAGTCTCAGATATCGGTCACCTATTTCCTGGGTGGTTCAACAACGTAAAATAAGACAAAGAACTAGGATTTTTTTAAATAAATTAATGAGTAAAACCTCAAATTGTAATATTTAATCATTGAAGACAATAATTTGAAAAACAAAATTTGAAAAACGATAAATTGAAAAAGAAAAATCAAAAAAACATACATTCGCATCTAAGAATTGAACCCAGGACTTTAAATCTTGCCGGGGCTCTGCTCTAACCACTGAGCTACTACAATCTTATCCATTTCGATCACATTTAACTGTATCACACTTCGACTAAGAACTACCATCATTATCTTCATTTTATTAAAGAATATTTTCATTGGCTGCTATCTTTATGTATGATTTCAAGATTAATTTCAAACTAAATGCTACCTACATAGATAGTGTCGTATTTTTTTGTGAAAACTTTTTTAGCACCGTTGTGATTTGGAACTTGACGAAACGGAAGCGAGCGAAACTAAAAAGAGACAAACACATACATCTATAGGATTTAACCTGTGAGAGAATGAGATAGCAATAAAATATTTATTTTATTCACAGATACTCTGTTCCAATGTAATAAGATAAATCCACAGTCCCACGCCGGACCCCTTTGTGTAGTGGTATAAAGCGCCTGACGAATGTTTGCAGCCGTTCAGCCGGCCAGGAGTCGAATCCTATGAAATCCAAAAAAAAAATATTTTTATTTTTGTGAAATCAATATCCAATCTTCAAACCACTCAAAAATAAACAGGTAAAAAAAACGACATCTAGCGACTCCGAAGAAGAAACCACAAATACTAATAAAATGACCAAATGCATAGGAAAAAGGTTCTCTGGAATTCAACGACAAAAATACGCAAACAATCATCCTTCACATTGATAAAAATAAACAAAAATTTTAACAAAACAAAAAACGACTTAAAAAAATGCACTAAAAAGTAAAAAAATAATTTCGTACGATTGTTATTTTTGGAGTCGGTGTCAGCCAAAGTAACTACATACATAGGTAGTTATAGGTGAGATGTGGAGATCTTGGCTGACACCGACTCCAAAAATAACAATCGTACGAAATTATTTTTTTACTTTTTAGTGCATTTTTTTAAGTCGTTTTTTGTTTTGTTAAAATTTTTGTTTATTTTTTGATTTTTAGTGATGAGCGTGCGTAAAGAAGTTTTACTTCAAAAAAAGAATCATCGAAATCTGTTGGCGTAATATTGAGTTATTCGTCCATTTGTCGCGCACATACTTATTGCAAATTTAAGACATATATGGTTTTCTCATGGATCCTATTGTCAGAACTGGACCAAATTAAAATGGGACCACACGGGAAGCACCAGCTTTCTAATTAAAAAAAATAATCAATATCGGTTCACCCAATCGAAAGTTCTGAGGTAACAAACATAAAAAAAAATACCGTCGAATTGATAACCTCCTCCTTTTCGAAGTCGTTTAAAAAGTGCTTCGTACTTCGTAGTCTCCCTTGGTACTCTTCTCATGTCTACTTTAGTTTTCTGAAGGTTTCACTTTTCTCTTCTACCGCTTGTGAATTGCACACCTCATTGAGCAGAGCCCCGGCAAAACTAAAGTCCAGGGTTCACTTCTAATAGGTGGTTCAAAACCGAGCTCTCAGAAATGTTTTTGGACTTCCATGGGACACCCATGTCAAAGACATCTATTCAGTTTCCGGTATTCTTCCAATCACAGTCCTTCCTAAACATGAAATCACAAGCACCATCCTACAAATTACTCAACAATCAACTCACACTAACATCAAGCCACTTTACAATCAAAACATTCACACTCACAATACTCGAAATAGCAATAAAATCCGCATACCTCAAACACACACTACAAAATATGGGATAAATTCTCTGAACTATGTTGCCTATACACTATATAACTCGCTTCCAGATATGTACAAGGGAAACCAGCAAAATAAAAAAGTTCAGAATAATGCTTTAAAAGAATATTTTTTAAATACGTTTAAGGATGAAACTATGTAAATTTTCTTATCATGTCTCATTTGTCTTGTTTCCTTTTCTCTTCTTTTCTTTTCCATTTATTTGTAATCATAATCATCCACATTTGTATAACCTTGTTCTTTGTTTCGTTAATTATTTTCTATTGTTGTTTGCTCACTCAACCTGTTTTTTTTTTTAATTTATTTTTTGTCTATGTTGTATGTGAAACTTATATTTTTAATATCCATTTTCCATGTAAAACTGTAACTATTTCCTCACACCCATGAATTTTCCTCCTGTCCTAAAATGAGTTCTGTAACTCATCGGGATTGCTCCAGCAAGTAATAAATACAATAAAAAAAAAAAAAAAAAAAAAAAAAAATATGCGACCTTTACCGACGATCTTTTTTGATTTTCTGTTTCAAATTTGAGAGTCGCTATTATTATTGTATTCACGAGGGTACATATAACATAACAGTGTGTAAATATACCTACTGACGATGCAGGAAAAAATAGGAAGAATAGATATTTAATTCACGTCAAGTATTCATTCTCGAAACCTATTCACAGAAAAATAATAGATGATGCTTTGTCTTCACCAAAATGGATAAATCTTTAAATTAAATCTAAAAAATCATTGTGCAGAAATACAAAAAATTACTTCAGATCATTTACAAGTTAGATGGTTTTATATTGGTATTTTTGGCGAGATACCTAGTCGACATGCGACCGCTCCAAGCTATATCCATAGAGGACGAGTCGTAGAAGCGACCCGTTCTCATGTGACAAATATCAATCGAGTAGGTACATATGTTGAGCACGGGTGGAGCGAGGGGATCAATGATGCTAATACCTTGGAGCATCTTTCATTGAAATACTGGTAGAATAAAGACAGCATTGGCAACACACATGGTCTTGAAGAGACCCGTGTTGTAGGAAGGATGACATACAGAGGCCGGCAAATCGTTCCACAGCCGATCTCTTGAACTCATAAGAATGAATCGTAGAAGCGACCCGTTCTCATGAGACAAATTTAACCATGTACATATATTGAGCGTGTTTCCAGACTATGCACCGGTGCCGAGGGGATCAATGATGCTAATACCTCGGAGCATCTTTCATTGAAATACTGGTAGAATAAAGACAGCATTGGCAACACACATGGTCTTGAAGAGATCCATGTTGTGTGAAGGAGAAAACACAGAGGCCGGCAAATCGTTCCACAGACGACCTCTTGAACTCAATAACGAATCGTAGAAGCAACACTGTTCTCATGTGACAAATATCGACCATGTACATATGTTGAGCACGCGCTTGGCGTGTTTCCACACTATGAAAAGGTGCCGAGGGGAGCAATGACGCTAGTTCCTCGGAGCATCTTCCATTGAAATAATGGTAAAAAAAAGGACAGCTTTCTACTGATGCCTGTGCTCTAAGGATTGCAATCCGTTTGCATCACACGGACACATACTGCACCTCAAAGCCCCGCTAGAGCTTGCTCCATTTACTCCCGTGCAACACCGGCCCTACCTACACGCGAGCTACGCGCCACAAAAGGATGGATTAAAAAATTCAATTCGCAATGGCGTCCGATACAAATCGTAATTAAAATACATAATCTCCACTCGTCATTCGCCGTGAGATGAAATGATTTGATAGAGCTCGACAGGGACTTCTATTCAAACAGAAATAACCGTATAACCCGTCAATCGCTCGGCTAATGACTGATTACTCATTAGCGAATGGTGTAATACATTTTACAGTGAGATGATTTTTTTTTATTAGTAATTAATAATATAAAAGGACCGCTCTGCACTTATGATGGCAAGCACTCGTGTACGGGGCTGTCAAAAGTACCTTACCGGTGTAATAATTAAAATAATATATAGGTAGGTATATATTAGTGATGCAACGGAAGTGTCTTAACGAAAGCAGATGTCAAAAGTAAATCTTAGCGGAAGCAGAAGCGGAAGCGGAACCGGAAGCGGAAGTTTTAATACTAAGTAGAAAAAGCACAATTTTATTTTTTAAGATTTGTCAACAGATTCTTTGGCAAAACAAGGAGCGTCCAACCCTATTGTTACCCTCGTAAACCATATTCCCCTATCTGATATTTTTTCCATCATCAAAGATAGATCCCGCAATGTTTGGACAGAGCATTGGAACATTGCCAGTCAATCCAAGGGAGCTCGCTACTCCTCAATACAAAGGACTATCCCATCAAAACCGTGGTTTCAAAAATTTCCCCATTTTTCCAAAAAAGAAATTTCCTCACTTATTCGAATGAGAATCGGTCATTGTTCCGTTCCTTCTCACCTTTTTAAAATTCACATCCTTGACTCCCCAGATTGTACATTCTGTGGTCTAGATGTGGGCACTTTAGATCACATATTTTTTGGTTGTCCCTCTCTAAATAAATATCCTCTCTTCTATCAAGCGTTATTTAAAATTGCCTCCCCTCCATTCAACATTTCATCTCTTCTAAGTCTGAACTCGACTCCAATCTTCCATATAATTCTGAAATTTGTACATTTAAATAAAATTAATATATAAATTCACCTTTCCCTTTCTCTGTAATTTTAAATGATGGCCTGAAATTGAAAAAAAAAAAAATTGTCTAATTAAATGTGAGTTTTGTTCTTTTAGTACTCGAAATTAAGCAGAGGTAAATTATATTTAATAAAAAGTTTCGGTGTTCAAAAGATGAGATACACAATGTACGAAGGTCTGTTTCCAACAAAGGAAAAAAGTAGTAATTTACTTGCATCTGACTCACACACCACACCGTGACATCTCGAAAGACATCTGACATCGTGGTGAAAGTATGGAATATGGTTACAAGGATAATATTGAAGTGTTAGTGAATTCCAAAAATTTAAAAACGTCAAATGTCAATGCGCTGATGGTTTTGTTTTTGTTCTTAAACATATAATGCTGCAGTTCTTTCGTACACACTAAATAAAAACAGTCGAAAATGAGACAAACGGCGAACGTATGTCTGCACCCCCCCAAAGGAAACATACAATCATTTTCATAACTCACCCTCACACATATAAAAAAAATGAAACGCAATTCCCGTCAAAAAAAGTAGTGGTTTGAAGGAAACAGTCACACGTATTTTGTGTGTCTCACCATTATTTAATGTGTAAGAAAGAGCTGCAGTATTATAGCGATAAGGAACGTATGTTTATGGCCTCTTTTCCGTCACGGTAGTACCGTTACCGGGAATGTTCACGCGCGGTAAATATACAAGCGTTCAATATATAATAAAAATATATATCCCAATTAAACTGAGCTAGCATTTTCGGACGCACCCTGTATATCTATTATTTAGTTGAATTAGTAATTATTTTTAAACAGTGGGCGCTGGAAGAGTGACTGTTTAAAATATCGGGATATAATGAACCCTAGAATTAAAATTCGCTTATTTCAATACGTGAAGTCAGCGTAGGTCATAATATATTATAACGGTATTCCTCGATAAGAAGTCAAGTTCATGGGGCCCAGCACGGTCATATCGATAATTAAGCAATATCGGTAGGATAAACTAATAGATTTTTTACGTCATAATGATTTTTTTGCATTTCCATAGGGAAAACCATGTGGCGGCCTCCGTGGTCGAGGGGTAAGGCTCTTGATTCAAATCTGAAGGTCGCGGGATCGAATCCCGGCATTTGATTAATTTGTGTTATTTCACAATTAATTAATTAAAAATAATATGTAGTATATTTGCAGCACGTTCCAGAGTGGAAGATACTCTCAGTATCGTTCTGGTGTAAGACCACCGTTAAGAATTAAAACGTTGCTTGAAATGGTTTTAGCCGTATTTGCTGATCAGATCTGAATAGCCAGGTACTTCCCCATCTCTTTCCTCTCCCAGATCCTTTCAGTCTCACCCCAATTGGGGATGCCATAATCTCACTGGCACGGGAGCAGCTGAGACTCTCGTGAGGTATTGACACATGTAAATCGGACCCATAATTTGGGAGGCGGGTGTGGGTACCGCCGCCCCGGGAACTATTTATTTCATAACCAACAACACTGACATATTATGTAGGTCACCCCAAGTGGTTTGATACATTCGGTGGTTTAGCAGGGGTGCCCGGGTTCATGGGGTGAGGTTTGTTCGGGTTTTGGCGGTGGATGCATGTACCCGCCAGCTGCGTGGCAGACTGGATACGGGATAGACTGGTTGAAGAAGCCGGACTGGTGTGAGGAATGGATTCATACATCCGTCACTCCTTGACACATTCACCCCCAGATACCTACCCACCCCTCATACCTTTTTCCTTCTCAGAATTTACTCTCCTTCCTTTCTCTAAAAAGACCCACAACACAGTATCCTCATAGATGACATAGGCCGAGAAAATTATTTATGAAAAAACGGCTTCCGATTCTCCGGAACCAGTGGAACTATGGCATCCTCAATTGGGCACATTGTGAAGCTGAACGGAGTAGGGAGGGGACAGAGATGGAGAAGAGTAAAGTTAGTGGGGAGAGGAAGTAAATGGGGAAGAGGAAGGTAGGGAAAAATCTGGCTATTCAGATCTGGTCATCAAACACGGCTAAACCATTTTAAGCAATGTTTCGATTCTAAATGGTAGTCTTGCAACAGGGCGATACTGAGAGTATCTATCACTCCAAATCGATTAAAAAATAATGATGTGAATCGACGGTTAAATAACTCTCCAAATTACCGCCATAGTGGTTTCCGCACTAATCTTTAACTTGTGTGAAATTTCGAGCAGCTATAATAATATTCAAGTCCATTTTATATGATTTTTTTATGAGCCAATTGCATGCATTTTATTTATTCTAAACTTTATGATTAATAGCTCAAATTGTAATATTTAATTAAATGAAGACTCGTTAGCGAAACTCAATCGAAAATCTGGAAACAGAAAAAACAAAAAAGGTGTCACCTTAGCTCAGTTGTTAGAGCCTCGGCCCGGAAAGCCAAAGGTTCTGGGTTCGAGTCCCAATATTTCTAAATTTTCTGTTTCCAGATTTTTAAATGAGTTTCGCTAATATTGTCTTCGTTTAATTAAACATGTATTTTATTTTGGCTGAGAAAATAAAATTAAGATTGGTGAAATTAGTAAGGAAGTCGTACAAGGAATATATATATATATTTTTTTTTTTTTTCTTAAAATATTAATAATAATTCTTTATTCCAATATGTGAGGAGGATAGTGCAATCCCAAACGTCCCAATAGTCATACATATTTATAAATTTACACAGTAAAGAAACAAGTAGATACATAAGTAGATACGGCGTAGTGTAGCTGTAAGGCGCTTGACTAGCACACCGAAGGTCGCGGGATCGAATCCCGGCGTGGCAAATAAATTTTATTTGATTAATTTGTGTTATTTCACAACTTATTCATTAAAAATAATATATAGTATATTTGCGGCACGTTCCAGAGTGGAAGATACTCTCAGTATCGCCCTGGTGTAAGACCACCATTCAGAATTTAAACGTTGCTTGAAATGGCATTAGCCGTGTTTGGTGACCAGATCTGAATAGTCAGGTACTTCCCCACCTTCCTCTTCCCTATCTCCTTCCCCTCCCCACCGCCCCCAGCCTCACAACATACCCCAATTGGGGATGTATCACTGACTTCAGACGGGAACAGTTGGGACTCTTGTGCGGTATTCATATATAAAAAAAAAAACAGAAAAAACAATATTATGCAAGGCGTGGTCTTAAGTGAGCTCGGGCCCAGCGCTCACTCAGGAGTGGCGCTTGGTGCTGAAAGGCTGCGGTCACTACCGTATTGTCAGAGGCCATTAGCCGCATCCTTGCTCCATTGACCCGGTGTCTCATCAGGCTCATCAGGCTCATCAATCCAAATACGATTCTGCCAGCATTATTATATTGGATCTGGAGTCGTTCCATCGAGCTGGTTTGGTAGTGACACCATGTTTCACACGTGTTCAGGCTAGTGCAAAATGCATTGAACAATGTTTTTTTTACATTATTGCTGGATTGGAAGAATCTTCAGGCAATCTAATTAGACAGTATACTTATACATCTCCTCTGTCGTTCAATATCACCATCATCCGATAGATCCTCAGTAACGACGTGCGCCAAGTATTTTATATTCTTAGTAGTATTTATGTTTTCCTCATTGAGTTGTATGGGGAGCATCTTTTCGGGATTTTTTCTTCTTGGGGTTTTATATCATGTTTTGGTCGTTTGCGTATTCTTCACAGACAGAGCTAGAAGAAGCATGTCGTCCGCATAGTCTATGTGATTTAGCATAAATTATTAATACGACACTTAGAGTGATCACGTTTGTAAGTACCTACATACTGACGTTTAAAGTTTTAACATAAATTTTTAAAAACGTTTTAAAAAAAGAAGATTTGTTCAAAAGACAATTCACGTTTATTACAGCAAGTAGCTCATCATCAAACGAGAGCATAGTGATGTGATTTATGATTAAATCGACATCAAAATAATGTAGGTCACCAGTTTCCGGTGACAAGGCAATCACCAATTATAATTTATTATTCGAATTATAAACTGTGTCTGTGTGTCTGTGAGTTAATCTCTTTTCGATTGGCCGTTAATTCGGTTGTTTCAAAACTGCTCTTTTATTGGTGCCTTAATTTTATGACGGAGTCACGTCGGCTCAGCCCACCTGCAGTGAGAAACCGGTTTGGAATTTGTTTACGATTAATTTATATTATGCACGGTTAATTCGATGAATTGTGGGTAGGTACATCTTCCGTATCCGTTTCCGAGAGGATGGAGTGCGGTATTTTTTTTTATCTTAGAAAAAGTAATCTACTATATACGAGTATGTAAAAATGAATGTTTCTATTTTAATTAAATGAAGACAATATTAGCGAAACGCAATCGAAAACCTGGAAACATAAAAATCAGATAAAGAAATTGGCACCTCTGGGACAAGTACACTATAATAAGACAGCAGCCAATAAAATATACGTTAAGAAAATTAAGATAATGTTGGTAGTTCTTAGCCGAAGTATGATACAGTTAAAAATGACCGAATCGGATAGGGACACCTTATGTTGTTGGTAGAGTCTTATGCACGGTTAATTCGATGAATTGTGGGTAGGTACATCTTCCGTATCCGTTTCCGAGAGGATGGAGTGCGGTATTTTTTTTTATCTTAGAAAAAGTAATCTAATATATACGAGTATGTAAAAATGAATGTTTCTATTTTAATTAAATGAAGACAATATTAGCGAAACGCAATCGAAAACCTGGAAACATAAAAATCAGATAAAGAAATTGGCACCTCTGGGACAAGTACCTACACTATAATAAGACAGCAGCCAATAAAATATACGTTAAGAAAATTAAGATAATGTTGGTAGTTCTTAGCCGAAGTATGATACAGTTAAAAATGACCGAATCGGATAGGGACACCTTATGTTGTTGGTAGAGTCGCGGACCGGAAAGCCGGAGGTCCTGGGTCCCTGGGTGCCAATATCTTTTTCTGCTTTTTCTGTTTCAGATTTTCGATTGAGTTTCGCTAATATTGTCTTCATTTCAGAAGGCTGCGTACTGTCACCGTGATTATTCAATCTATACATGGATAATTGTATGCAAGAATTGAAAGAGATGGGATTGGGCGCGAAATTGAGTAATCTGGAAGTATGTTGCCTATTGTATGCTGATGATGCGGTGCTAATTTCTAACAGTATGGAAGATCTACAGTCTCTCGTGTCTAGGATGAACGAAATATGTATGAAGAATGAGTTAATGATGTATGTAAGTAAGTCTAAAGTCATGGTGTTTGAAAGAGAGAGTACGAAAACAGTATGCAATATAATTGTGAATGATGAATACTTGGAGCAGGTGGATGAGTTTGTGTATCTGGATAGTATGTTTACGAAAGATGGGAAGGCTGATAGAGATATTGAAAGAAGGGTGAATTCCGGTAACTCCATTAATGGAGGACTGAATGCCGTTGGCGGTAATAAAAAACTATGCAAAGAAGCGAAACTAGCCGTCCATAATGGAGTGCTGGTACCTACCCTGATGTATGGCAGTGAGGCATGAAACTGGCAGAGGAAGGATGAAAGTAGACTGAATGCTGTAGAAATGAGATCCCTGAGGCGAATGTGTGAAAAAAACCATGTACGATCGTGAGAGAAACGTGGATATCCGCAAAGAATGCAAGGCTGATGTAAACGTGATGTGTAAGATTAAGAAAGGGACTCTCCGATGGTTTGGGCATGTAGAGCGAATGAACGAGGAAAGGAGTGTAAGGAGAATATATGATGCAAATGTGAATGGTAGAAGAAGTCGGGGACGCCCGAGGAAGACATGGCACGACCAAGTGAATCAGATACTTGAGTCGGGCCATGTAAAGAGTCGGAATAATAGAAGAGCATGTATGAGACGATGTATGAATGTGAACGAGGCAAAGAGTGTGTGCCAAGATCGAGTTGTGTGGCGGTCCGTCCTCTCTGCCTACCCCTGCGGGGAAACGGCGCGATGGTTAGTTAGTTAGTTAGTTAGTTTTAATGAAATATTACAATTTGGGGTTTTACTCATAAAGTTAAAAATGAAAATGAATTCATCATTCATCCGATAGCTTTGAAACTTTGGTGAGTTGTTTTGCGTACGCTCGCTAAGTTTTGTACGTATAATGATGAGCTCTGGCGTTCAGAAATATTTTAATAAAATAGATTTGTACAAAAAAATTACAATACAAGTTGTATGAAAAATGTGTGTATTTTATATAGTTTAGCGGAAGAGCGAATGAAGGGAGGGTAGGGAACACGGTAGGGGTGGTTAGCGAGACAAGAAACGCTGGAGGGGGGAAGGCGGGGATAGTGGAAGGGGAAGGTGACACGGAAGGGGAACGAGGCGGGAACGGGGACGTGTGGGAAAGAACACGTAGGGATGGGGTGGGGGACGAGGGAGGGGCAGAGGGAAGGATTGCAATGGAGACGTAGTAGCGGTTGGGGAAAGCATGGAGTAAATTCGAAAAATCCATGCTTTTCACACACACTGGCAGGCTAACGGGTCGGAAATCTTCTGATTTATTCATGTACGCACCAGACGGAAAAACTTAAAATATATTATAGGAGAAGAAGAATTTAACAATAATAATCTAAATGAAAATATGAAAGAGAACAAGATACAGAAAAACAGAAAAAGACAATGGTCGCAACTGGGACTCGAACCCAGACCTCTCGTCTAACCGGAACGTGCGAGTTAACCAATTTCAATCTATAATATTTGTCAATCTCATATTTTCAAATTTTAGAATTAACATTATTATCTTCAACTAATTATTTTTCCAAAAAATATATATATATGTATTGTCTTTCCAAAAGCACATCAATAAACAGAATTAAAACACAAACACTTTCTTTCCTTCGAGCGGCATTGCAACGTATGCCGGATATTCGCTAGTTAGAAATAAAGTAAACATACGATGTAGGGTAACGCACTAACATTAGCATAATATGTTAATCCCCTTGTACACAGTAAAAGTTGTAAGTGGAAAGTTCATTGCGAAAATAATTTTTGCTCTATTTTTTAAGCAAATTCCGCGACTCAACTTAAAATAGTGTCAGAATATTAGGTAATAAGGCAGTGCCGAAATAAATTAAAAGAAGCCCAAAATGAGCTAGCGATGTCCTGTTTAAACTCGACTGCTTGGCATTTCTACATGCACACTTTTTGTACGTTCCGTTTACAATTTTGAAAATCTGATGCATCCTTTCTTTGATTATATACCTAATTACATAATCAAAGCATCCTTTTTATTATTAAGTAAGCATTACATTGACTAGAGTGATAAAATCGACTATGTGGCTAACATTTACCAGATAGTTTAGGTACCTACTATTTTGCGTTTTCGAAAACGCACTTTTTTTCGCTCCAAAACGTATTTTTAAAATTAATTCAAGCAAGCCTGCTTTGAAGAGATACCTACTAGAAGAATAACATCGATGGAATTATTAATTTATAATTTATTATAGTACCTACCTGCCAGGAGAAAGTTTTTAAAAATAATTGTCTGTGCGATAGTGACGTTTCTTCGAAAAATGTTTATAATTCCTTATTTGAAATATTATTCCCTATTCCGGGCAGCGCTAGACAGAGAGACATTTTCAAGAGTGATCGACAACGTCGGGGGGACTTAATAGGGCACACAAAGAAGAAGAAGATTTGAAATTAAGAAACAGTTTCATATTTTTTGGTGTTCAGAAAAAAAGTAATTTATCTTATTATTTCCTACACCTTTCGTCCGATTGCGATGAAACTTTGGTGATTTGTTGAGCGCATACCCGTGAAGGTTCTATATCCATAAAATAAGGTATCCAAGGGGCTGCTGCCACGAGGGACGATTTTACACGCGATCCGGTTACCCTAGCCTGTAGCCTGTTTCCCTACGCCAAATCCCCACTTCGCTGCACCCTATGCGACCGTTAGTCTCGGCGTGGCAGCCGCTCGCGATGGAGCTTCCATTCGCCGCACCCGCCAAGTGTGAATTACAAAGAACAAAACCCGGTAAACAATCATTCTCAGTTACGTTAAGTTCACGGAGAACAGTGTATGAGATGTACAGACGTCTATGATGAAAGGCATACCAGACGACTGTCGGTTTCAGACGAAAAAATTGCCAAAGTGAAAAAAGCAATGCCTGCAGATCGACGGGTGAAGGTTCGGGAACTCTATGACATGATGCCTGATATCAGTAAGACCACTATTGGCAAGATTTTGACAGAAAATTTAGGATACCACAAGATCTAGGCAAGGTGGATTCCAAAAACGCTCACCGAAGATCACGAGCAACGGGTTGAAGCAGCCCGCATATTTCTTGAGTGCTACGATGTCATTTAAATCATATTTCTCACTATGATAGTGAGGGGGATACAACAATTTCTATTAGACCTACATGAGTTATCCCTTAAAGAGGGAATAACCAGATAAAATCGGAAATATGTCATTTTTCAATAAAATTGTAGCCGTGTTGACTCTTTTCCAAAAAAAGTATAAATTGATTTCGAAAGATTGTTCTTTTATCTGGTAAAGTTATGTTTTAAATTATAAGAAAATATGTTTATTTTTAACATAGTAAGGTTAGGTAGGTCTTTGGCAGATTTAACAACATACACTCATACAATCAATACATTATCTGGGATGTTTCAGAATTTTAATTTTAGTATAAAATCATTAAAAAAAAGATCCGCGCTCGTGTTTTGTAATGAAAATACTTCAGTTTATCTATTTATTTACGGTCTTGCGAATTATTAAAGATTGTTTTTACATTCTTATTTTGCTTAGACAAAAAATTATAAAACCTTATGAACAAAAAATAATTACAAAAAGTACATAATTTTAATTGTTTTATCATCACGCCTTTCAGCATTTTATATGTATCTAGGTATAAATTAAAGCAAATTATGAATGAAATAATTTATTGAATGATATTGAGTTATAATTTGAAAAAGCTGGTACGGAGAATAATTGATCTTTCTCATTGGAACCGCCCCGTACGATCATAAGGACATCTTTCGACGAAATTTGAATTCTTGGCCGCTGGCTGGTTGGCCCAACGGACAAATAAAATAGACTGGGAAGCAACATGGCTATCTGTCATCTTTCAATACGGAGCTATAGCTACATTCATACGACGTATAAATATTCTTTTCAAAGTTGGTACGTTGGCAACACTAATATTTTGTTTTGACCGCCAAAACTGTACTCATGTCAAATGTCAAACTTCAAACAATTTCAAACGTGAATCGCAAACTGCCAAAGAATTTTCTTTTCCGACAGTGTTGTTTCATTTGTTTCCGATAAACATTTAATAAAAATGGCGTACGAAAATGTGCACAGAAATTTTCTGCGCACTATGATGTCGAAAGGTGTCTTATCTGAACGAGACGCTCAAAAGCTTCTCCACGACAATGAAGGTTAGAAAGTGTTTTATGAATTTATATTGCGACATCACATTATTAGTAAATGCTTTTAAGTAAATGGACCGAAGTCGGAGTCACCAAGACACACTCCTATAAACAAAAACCGTTTATTTCTAGACAAACAATATTATGTTTTGTTTTTTATGTGAATTAGTTTTCTGCTGATATATGCTTTGTGTGTTGCATCAACATAGATTACCAACATAGATCGAGTTATGTGACTGTGTCGCAACGACAAGTATCCTACCGATATGTTAATCTAATGCTTCCATACACAACGCTACCCGAAATACACTAAACTTGATCATTTTTACACTTTCAGCCAGCGTTGCCAACTCTACGCCTTTTTACGTAGATCTACGAAATTTAGGCCTTTCCTGTACATCTGCGAACTTCAGTCACAGAAACTACGTATTTTCTTTGAAATTGTACAAATTTGTAAAATAACATAACTCATTATGCTGAAGAAGTATATTTTCCGTTACTTTACTTCAAGACAGTGCCGCAGACGGGGGCGCTAGACCATTTTCAGGAGTATGTCCAATAAATCTGACCGAGTTAGACCGTGAATGGAGAACTCTAAGAAACACAAATCTTCCATTCCAAAGCAGATGATTTTTGGCATCATATTTCAAAAATAAGAAAAGACTATTCGTCTGAAATGTTTCCCTCATTGTTCCAATTTGTACAAAATTTATTAACATTGCCACAAAGCAGTTCAAATGTCGAGCGTCTGTTTTCTGCGATCAATTTGACGAAAACTGACATCAGAAACAGACTTTCTACCGACACGCTAACAGGCTTACTTTTCACGAAAAGCGGCTTAAAAACAAACAGCGAGCCTTTGCAGGAACAGTTTTAATATTTAAAAAAATGTATATATAAATTTAATTTGCCCGAAAATTGAGTATTTTTTTATACCACAATTTACAATAACAGGGGTGAAAATGGGTCGCTACGCTAATATTGCAAGGATGAAGAAGAGTCCAAACTCTGCCAGTACAGCGTCCCTTCCAGGAGCTCCATCTCTCTGTCTTTTTAAATAAATTGTAAAACAAAATACTTGTTTTATTCAGTTTCACCTATCCTAACCACTTCATTTCACTCAGAAAAAAGTTTGTACATCTTCGAACATTTCATTTTCAAATTTTACTAATTCTACGTAATTTTCTAGTCTGGCCTACACCTTTTTCAAAATCCAAATTGGCAAAACTGCTTTCAGCCGAGTTAATACGGTGTCAAGTGACCAGCAATGTAGACATACTGTACAATCTTCAATTCAATGAAAGGCATTCCGTTCCAAATAAGTGTTCGACAATTTATTTACAGTTTTACTTTACACATGAATTGCACTATTCTTTGACTACATGAAATATGATCCCACGACGGCTCGGTCCCTGGGATCTACAACACTCCTAGTTCAATGGTTGCTTCGGGTAAAAAAGAGAGAAGATTAACGACGCACATTGTATTTATAAAAAATGCTAGCCAAAGAAACCTACGCAATAAAAATAAACAACACACTACTGTCAACAAGACATAACTAGCTGGGTTAGGTATCTACTTTACCAACTCATAATTAGTTACTAGAATGCACAACAGGGGTTCAGCCAAGTTCCGAACCATTTTTATATGATATTATATTTATTATGAATTTTATTCCAAAGAGGGTATTAGCAGGTTATCGAGTTTTAAATCACAACATTGCTAAATAAGTTGAAATGCAGTGAAATTTCCAAAATCTGTGTATAGTTGAAGTGCGGCGATTAGTGGAATATTTACTAATATTGAAATGTTTTCTATCCAGTGTCCGGTGTGGTCTCTTTGATCAACACCAAGATCCGCCCTCTGTCCCAAGAGCTGAAGCAGATTCAGAACGAGGCTACTGGCGAGAGACAGATTGTGATGTTGTGGACTGGAGTTGGACCGGCAGCTTTGGCCCAGAACCAATACACGGAGGCAGAAGTCCTTTACTGGAGGAACCTGATGCATGAGATAGTATTGGCAGAGGGAAAAAAGATCGATGGAATTCGCGCCATGAATTTAGATAATAAAATTCAGAAGTCGAGAATTCAAGTAAGTGGAGCTTGATTTTTGTGTATTCTTCTTTTCCTGGTGCCGTCTCTTATCGGAGGTTGACTAGCATCAGGGTACTCTTCACCCTGCAGACTTCATCCTAGAACACTCTGCAGAACTAACTGCGATAAATGTACTGAATAGTGGCACCCTTAAATTCTATTTGTTCGGTTTTCAAAACAACTAATATAAGTCTCATAGAAATCGTTGTATTTCCCTTAATACAAGAAATCTTACTATCTAACTAATATTATAAATGCGAAAGTTTGTATGGATGGTCCTTACTCTTTCACGCAATAAATATCGAATGGAATTTAAGAATTCTTTCACTAATCGAAAGCTACATTATTTGCGAGTAACAATGGTTTTATATATTTGTAAGCTCTGGCGTTATGAATGAGCTGTGGCGTTATGAATTTGTGTATCATACGTTTTCTGTCCCTAACAAAATCGAGTTATTGCAAACGTCAAACAAATTGTTACCTCGGAAACAGTGTTTTTTTTTTAAATTTTAGGCTTAAAAAGAGTGCTTTGTTGTGATTAAAAAGAGAACTTTTTTGGCGTCGTAGTTAATATGTATCTACATATCTCTAAAAATGTAATCTCCGAACAAAAAGCATAACATTGCTATAAAGCATAGCGTTTGAAGTGGACTGTCATTTTCTTATTTTTTTAGGTTAATCTGGATTCAAATATGAATAAAATACTAATAAAGGGAGTAGGTACTTAAAATAAATTTCTATTTCTATAATTTAAATATTTTATAAAATAGAATTTTTATTTGCAAAATGTCATTCTCAAATTTTGAAATTTTCTATTAAACAATGATTATTTTCTATTAGACAAAATAGCAAGAATAATAACAATTATGGCAGTAATTTCCCACTAATACTATGCGAGCGAAGCCGTGGGTAAAAGCTAGTATTACATATATTTGAAATTCAGTTACAAAAAAGGATTGTTTCATCTTAACGAAAGCAGATGAGACGAGCTCCTGACCGTCTTAATGTGAATCGTTACTTCTTGAGATGGTTACAATTTTTCACTAACCAACTACTGTTAAAGAACCGAGTTTATTTCATCAACAGGACCTCCTCTCCGAGTGGACGTTGGCTCATTACCTGGTGAAAGATGACTCCGGAGACTATGCCCTGGGACCCCGTGGCATCCACGAATTTGAATCCTACCTTCGTCAGCATCTACCCGACACCCTGGACATCTGCCTGCTCTGCAAGAAACCTGTCTACCAGGTAGGCTGTTCTACTTTTTTGTGAATATCGCACAATAATAATAATATTTTGATGATTTTATAGCGCCATTTATGTGAAAAATCACTTGAAAGGCGATGTACAATTTCATTTTATTTTTTCCAAGGCTCCTCTATCTGACTAATAACAACTATAGATAATTTATATACAAGAGTTCCAACTGCTCACACTGCTGATGCTGAGAGTATTTACCACTCTGAAAAGTATCCTGTATTATTAATATTATTATTAGCTCCACACAGGAGGCCCTGGAGAAAACAATTTCCCTTGGAGCTTGTGTCATCTTTGTGGGCGCTGTGTGGAGGGTATTTTTAGGTAAAGGAAGGAGAGGAAGTTCTGGGAAGGAAAAAGTATGAGGGGGTAGGAATCTGGGGTCAGTGTGTCTTGGTGTGACGGACGTATGAATCCAACCCTTCCACTGCAGTGCAAGGCGATGGGCCGAGAGAGGTCAAAGGGTCTCCCTCAACCAGCCTCTCCAGGTTCGGCCCACCACACAGTTGGTGTAACCTAACAAACCTCACCTCAGCTCACCAAACCCTCACTTGTCACCAAACGTAGCGAAACATTTGGGGTGACCTATGACAAAGGTATTGATTATCCAAAAATTGTCATTTGCAGCGAGAAATTTATTAAAAAGTAATTGGCATCCGAGGGGGGACGGGTAGAGTAATTTTGTTAGAATTGGATAGATAGTATAAATTAGGGCATATAGATAATATATATGCCCTAATTTATTAGAATTAATCTGTATTAATGTACCTGCCAGACTAACTCGCAATAAAGATATTTTCAATTTTAACAATACCCTCAATACTAACTATTCTATAATATTCAGAAAACTGTTTCTGAAAAAATAAGAAAATATACAGATTTAGGAAATGAAATTAAAAGAATTTGGCATTCTCAGACTATAAAAATATTACCATTTGTTATTTCGGCTACTGGCATAATACCTAGCTCTCTCATTCAAAATTTAGGCGTATTAGATTTGTCAAAAAATTTGTACATAAAAATGCAAAAGTCGGTCATTTTAAATACATGTAGGATTACGAAAGATTTTTTAAATATTTATATTGAGGGATCAGTAGGATTTATCGGACCAGTTAGGATTTCATCAGAGCCGAACCCTCTGATATGAAAATATCTGGAGTCAGTGAAATATTTTCCCATTATGTTTCTGGTGGATTGACGTATTGTTCTTGTATTGTTTTATTCTTATATAGTGCACTTACATTGCGTTAATTTACTAGATATTCATTTGTGGAAAAGTGTGTGGAAGGGTTTAGTCTTTCATTTGGGAAAGATTCAACCCGGACATAAAATCTGGAGCACCGTAATATACGAATAGAGAAAAAAAAAAATTCACCAATCCCTAGAATGCATAGCCTTGCAAATAAACATTGTGAATCTATAGATATATTTGGTGTTGACAGTTTTGCAATTTTCAAGAGACAACTCATCTCTATTTTATCTGTTAATAATTAACTTTTCTTATTTTTGTTCTTTTCATAAAACCTCCCCTCATAAATCTTACCAGTAATTTATAACCTTATTTTTTTTATTTTGCTGTTCTATTTAGTTCTGTTTTATCATCGTACATTATTATACACATATAATTGTTTGTTTATACCTACTAACTAGCTTTTACACATTGCACTTTATTGTATTTCTGGTCTTATTACTGATTTTTTCTTATTACTCATACTATTTCATTTCTTTTATGATGTTTAATTTTTTTATGTTTTTATTTCTGTTGTAAAAGCCCACTAGGGCGTAAATAAATAAATAAATAATATTTTAATCTTCAAAAATAGATTAGTTTACAAAATCTCAACAATTTCTGCCTGTGTACGAACCTTCACGCAGATGTTTGGCGATAGTCGCCAAGTTATTTAAATCGTGCAGTATTGGATACTTGCCTATCCCCGTGGAAGGAGGTCCTAATAATATGTATTGATTAGAATGTATGTTTCAACTAAAAGACATTGTTTAGTTATCGTCACTTCATTTGAATAGGATTCTAACTTCACTTCACCTTGTTCTGAGATATGAGGTGTCAAAGTTTATAAAGACGATTTCTCGTTATCTATTTACCAATTTCCAATTTTGAAGTTGAATCTTGTGTAAAGTATTTTAATTGAACGTATTTTAAAGGAAAGTATTTAAATAGGACTTATTAAATTTACCATTTTAGAACATACCGAAACTTGCAAATAGAACCATATGCAACCAGCTAGGGCATAATAATTCATTGTACAAGGTTCTAATTTCATATCCCTAATGCAATTCTAAGCCAGGGCCACATCCATAAACTAAAATATTTATCTAAAATTGTTAAATAGATTACGAAAATTCGTCTTTGCAAACCTTGAAACCTTAAAAAATGGTAAGACGTAGTTAGAACCCTACCTAAATGAAGTGACGAACCATAATGCGCCTCGTATTTAGATCAACTGTCAGATACAAACAAAATTGAGAGTGTAAATGATGTTAGAATCTTATAAAATGAATAATTATTTGAAATGCTTGATGTTAGAACTTTTTCATACATATATCTATAAAAATACAACACAGATGGTTCTGAAAATTATTTTGGGAATGGAAATGAGCAAATGAAATGCTTTGGCATTCAAAGGTCATCTTTGAAAAAAATGTCAGAACTAGAGATGCCACGAATAGTGATTTTGCTGAATATCGAATATTCGGCTAAGCTCTCGGCCGAATACCGAATATTCGGCGACACCTAGTACATTTCGCGGGTGATAGGTTCCGACCGGCATCATTGAAGTGTGTGTGGTAACTACGTATTTGTTTCATTTGCGAGTAGGTTGTGTCACAACGCGCATTATTTGTTATTGTTACATCAAATTGTGTTACTTATAGTGTGTATCACGTCTGCTTGTTCGCGAAAAGCTTTACAAAATGGCACATTTAATGAAAAAATCAACTATTTGGGAATATTATGAAATTTGTATTGAGGACAATAAATGTTAAATATTAAATTTATATGCATTTTTTTCTTCATTTTGTATTCGGTATTCGGCCGAATGGTTCGCAATATTCAGCCGAATACCGAATAGTAAAAAAAGTGGCCGAATAGTTGCCGAATATTCGTGGCATCTCTAGTTAGAACCCTATCCAAATGAGGTGACGTTATGCGTTTGAAAGATCTGTCCCCTAAACTATTGTCTTCTGATTCCAGAGCGTGAATTGTGACCACTGTGGCCAGTATTACCACGGCTACTGCCTCAAAGTTTCGCTGGAGAGGACCAACAAATGGCCGTGTTGCAAGGAGATCAACAACTCATCATGAAAAACCGTTCAATATTAAGTTCACTGCGAAAAAAACACTGTTAAATTATTTGTTTGATGTGATGGAAGAAAACATTGAAATAATGTTCCTTTATTGTGGTGGAAAAAGCAGTTTTATTTTATGCTTAATCTAAATATAGCACAATAGTCACAATTGCTCGCAATTGTCCGAAGCCAATGGGACTATGGCATCCCCAATGGAGGTATGTTGTGAGGCTGAAGGGAGTACCTGGCTATTACAATCTAATCAGCAAACTTGGTTAAAACCATTTCAAACAGCGTTTCGATTCTGATTGGTGTTCTTTCATCAGGGTGATACTGAGAGTATCTACGACACTGAATCTGGGCATTGTGATTTGTACATTATTTCTTAGTTTGATAAAAAAAAATTATAAAGCCTTTACCGCTGTCGTAATGGGCATCTTAAAAACTAAGACAAACAACTGTTATTGAAAAATTGTTTTATTTTTTGTACTTTTATATTCTAAACAAAAATTCAATGGACACATTTAAAAATATGTAGGACAATTTTCAGTTTTTTTTTTAAATGTATTAGCATTTTTGTGTTATTTATTTTTATCACATTTAATTTAGCAAGTTTGTCTGGAAAAAACTTATCAAGAACTGTTTTACTTTTATTATTAATTTGTTACATCCCTTAATTTAGCTTATACGCTTTGTATTAATGTAAAAACGAACCATTCCCATACGGGAAATATCAACTGTGCATACATTTTAGGAACATTTATGGCATGTGCTTGGATCAGTGCCTGTAGAATCAATAATTATACTATGCATGAAGCTAGAGCGCTTTCCATTTACATAAATACTTACAGAACAAACACTGTTTGCACTTCTGACTGTTTGCACTACAGTGTTGGGAAGAACGACATTAATTCATGCAGATTTCACTCTAAAATTCTTCTCTTCTCTGATTTCACTCTGTCTCACTCATTACATTGAAGAGACAGGTATTGAAGGTTTTTCTCTCAATAAAATGAAAATCTCTTAACCACTGGAACAACGGCGCAATTTAAAACTTTTTTCTCCGATTGCTCGAGATTTTTTGATGATCACTTTGAATATTTTCCACCCACATTAAAAAAAATTACACCTTCGAATTTTAATACGAGATATACAAACTGATTATAGTTCTATATAGCCAATGAATTCACCTATCTTTTGTCGATTATCACGTATTTGTAGGATTTATAAAAAAATAACATAAAATCGTAAACTTCTACTTAATTACTTACAATAAGGGAAAATTTGCCAAAATTGGCAGCAAAGCAATCCAAGGTATTTTAAATAGTGCCATATTGTGGCAAAAAGCGCTTCAATGGTTAAGAAGTTCTCCAAGGAACCGGAAAAATAAAAATTCTTAAGCGGGAAAACTTCTCAAGAGGGTTACGCTGTAATTAAATTAAAAATTAGACGTGAAAAAATAAAATTCAATTACATTAATTATTATAATATGTATTAGAATGTTAACATTGTGCCATATGTTTTTCTTTTGTTTGTAGATATAATTTGTTTTTCTAAGTATTATTTGGTTTATATATAGGAGATAATTATACCAAAAAAACAATAACAATATATTAATATTATGATTCCATGACAGTTGATCCCTTCAAAGTTGGCCCCCCGGCATACTTATATACAATATACAGTCAGTTTAGGGAATATATGGTATACCTACTCACACAGAATATAGAGTCTGTCAAATAAGTGTAGAAAATAAATAAAATGGAACTAAGAAATTTTCAGGCTGGCAACACCAATTTATCTGTCAAATATTCTTTAAAAGTGCAATGACACTGAAAATTCAAAACGCTGTCTCTCTCTGGTTTCAATCCTGGGATTGGTTTGCAGCAATTTCCTTTAATTTTCTTTTCCATTCTTCCCTGTCTTGTGCGGCTCTTTTGAATTCTGCATATGATGAGCAGCGCACGTCCACCAGCAGGTCGTCCAGGTACTCTCGGCGTGGGCGTCCCCTAGAGTTTGTCCCCTCGGTCATACCCTCCATTATGGTATGCAAGAGACCTTCTTGTCGTATAACATGTCCGATCCATCTTGCACGCCTTTCGGACAAGGTCCTGAGCAGGTGCCTTCCTCCTTCGATACTTTGGAGAACCTCCTCATTTGTAATGTGGTCTCTCCAGGAAATTCCTAATAATCTTCTATAGGACCACATCTCAAAAGCCTCTAGTCTCCGTTTATCTCTTTCGGATAGGCACCATGTTTCGCAGCCGTACATCAAGATACTCCACACATAGGTCTTGATGAGGAGTATTCGCAGTTTTAGGTCTATATTATTTGATTCAATTACTTTCGACCTTTTATTGAATGCAAGCCTAGCCTGGTGTATACGGCTGTCGACCTCGCTCTTAGACCGACCGTCCCATGTTATTTTGCTCCCGAGGTAGACAAACTCTTTGGTGTTCGCTGTATACGCATTTAAAAAAACATTTTTTTGTTCTAAAAAAAAAATTAAATCGAATAAGCACTATTGTGAAGGTACCTACTAAATAACATAAATTTGATTAAATTGTGTTTTACAAAGTGATTGGCTTTCATTTAATTTAACATAGATTTGAATGTAACAGTAGGCGGAAAGGAAGAATCATTAATGGTGAGTTTAGTCACACTACTTTTAGATCTGAATGAGTTAAATGTATTCAGATATAAAATTAGAGGCATGATCTAAAGCCCGGGCAACACTAGGTGCAAGCTAGTATTAAATAAATGTGAGCAATTTCTAAAGTGTGCTTTATATTTTATTATAATATCGTTATTCTTCATTATGTTAACACAATATTGCAAATGTATAATAATAATATACCTAAATGCAATTCTAATTTTGAGATCAGTGGGTATCTATATAGCAGTGAAAAAATATTTTTTCACTTTAATTACTTTTTAATTTTTAATAAAAATGTAGGTTACACAGCTTTAGATTAACACCATTGTTATATTTTTAGTATTGCCATTTGGGCAACGGTGGCGCCCTCATTTATTTTCTACTCTTATTTGACAAACTGTAACTAAATTTCTCCGAAGGGATGTGCAGAGAGGATGTACCGCCGAATAACAAAAGTATAAAACATATTTTCATTCAAATGCATCAAGGATAAAACTACTTGTCTATATGCTGTATTATAAGTACAAAAAATCGACACTGAATAAATTCGTTTGATATCTATACCAACTTATTATTGTAGGTATTTTTGAAGTCGATTTTAGATTTGAAATTGGTAAATAATGCAAAAAAAATTATAATTTTATAATATATATTAAGTTTCGGGGGTCCAACTTTCAGATCAACTATTGGGTTGCCTATTATATTGTGTATATAAAATACATATCGAGGGCTTAAAGTCAATATTATCTACCAAAAAAATACTAATAATTCTAGGTCTTAAAGTCAAATAACATTTGACGTTTGACTCTAAGCTCTAGAATTATTGGTATTTTTTTTGTAGCTACATAATATTATTTGACTTCAAGACCTAGAATTATTTGTATATTTTTTATAGATGATGTTGTTTGACTTTAAATCCTCGATATGTACATACATATTTGTAAAAAATATAACATGTAAGTTCATACTCATTATTAAAAAAAAACACTTAAAAATTTATTGAACATTATTATTTATCTGTACAAATAAGTAGCATAATATTATTAAATATAACCATAAAAAAATTATTTGTACATATATGAATTGTATTATTTAAAAAAAAAAAATTGCTTTACTTTGTACATTTTTAAGTGAATTTCGTTATTATATTATTTTTTTAGACAATTATTATTTTATAATTATTTTATTTACGTCTTCTTTCTTAGTCTATTTTTTAGGAATAAGACACCTGGTTTAAATAATTAAGTGTTTCACTGTGATTAAATAATATTTAAGTTTGTAGAATAAAATGGCACAAGACTTATATTAATAATTGCCGGATAGAAAATTTAACATTTGAATAGCTATCGGTCCTGAATTTCAAATTCATGAAATCCGTTAGCCCCCATTCATATTCCAGTTTGTGAAATTCATGAAATCCATTGACCCCCATTCATATTCCAGTTTGTGAAATTCATGAAATCCATTAGCCCCCATTCATATTCCAGTTTGTGAAATTCATGAAATCCATTGGCCGCCATTCATATTCCAGTTTGTGAAATTCATGAAATCCATAATCCCCCCACTCATATTCCAGTTTTTGAAATTCATGAAATCCATTGGCCCCCATAATATACCAGTTTGTGAAATTCATGAAATCCATTGACCCCCATTCATATTCCAGTTTGTGAAATTCATTTATACTATTGTTCCAGTTGAAATCTGTACTGTTCTAATTCTTGAAATCCATCAGCCTCTTATTAAATTTACTATTCTAGTTTATGAAATCCATTGGTCCTAGTGTCCTATTTGTGAAATCTGTAGGTGCTACTTTCTAGTTAGTGAAACCCATCAACTTTACTATTCTAGTTCGTGAAATCCAGCAGCCCTACCATTGGCGGTCTTTCTCTCAGGTCAATTGGTCCATGACCTCCCAAAATTATGAGACGACAATAAAACATAATATTATGAAAATTATACAAATCAAAACAACTGGCGTTATTCGAATTTATTTGAAAATGCACCGCGGGATAGCGGGCAGCGGCAAGTAGTGACATCTAACATCTCAAATGGAAACTTCCTTTCCCACACATCTCTGATTGGCTGGGTAATTTATCAAATGTCCCAATATCATATCTTCTGTCTCTTTATGCGCCATACAATAAATGAGATGGCACTATGTCGCCTAGTAAAAATGCTTTTGCATTCTAAGACAGCTTGGGTCATGGCCATGAGGGAGACAGCATGATGAATATTAACCTATGTTTGATAAACGTAGGTTGTTTTAGCATGTTGCACGCTTGTCGCATGAAATAATTTACTATATTAAATGTAATTTGTCTCTCAAATTCGTGAGGTACCTAAATGAATATTGATAATATCAGCAATTATCACAATATAAAAATAATATTAATTGCACAATTTTTTTTAAATGACCTTCCACTACTGGACCCCTAGTACCACCTCTGGGCCCTACTGTCCCAGTTTGTGAAATCCATTGGTCCTTCTCTTGAAGGAATATTCCAATAATCAGCCGGTGCTACTATTCTAATTCGTAAAATCCATTAGCCCTACTGTTATAATTAGAGAATTCCATCAGACCTACTGTTTTCAGTAGTGAAATATTAAAATATTATATTATTCTTAAAAATATCTTATACCGTTCCCAATATATTTTTAAATCTAAGTATGACTGTAAAAAAATCATTGGCTGTCAGCGGAATTCATAAATACAACAATATATATGAATTCAAAAACAAAATATTGGTGCTAAGTTCAATCAAGGCCGTTGAATCCAATCTTGCATTAGCAGCCAGTTAAGTATATCTATAGCAGCGGTCGGCAATTAGTTTTCAATGTCACTCGTGGGCGTGCGAGCCTGCTCAGTCAGTGCGCTTGTGACTGCTCGTCGTCATCGTGCTTCATGTCGTTTCTAGTAGCATCGTATAGTAAAAAAAAAATCCCAACCTTATCTAACTTAAGTGAAAATTACTGGTTTTGAAATTTCACGGCCATCAATAAACAGGACACATTTTCCACTTATAAAGATGAAAGTGGGTTAATTTTCAACATTCTGAGATTATTTGTATATGTCAGTATGTTAGCACATATCATACATACAACCAGTTATCAGCGATGTAGTTGAATCCCATACGTTGCGGATTCTTAAAAACTTACATTTATGCTTTCTTCCCAAGAACAGGACATGAAAAAAAATAAAGACTGAAGGTGCACAAAGAATGGTGAGAAGGAATAATCGTACGTTCAGGGACCCGCAGGCCACCAATTGCCGATCGCTGATCTACAGAGATAAATCGTACAATCTACTTTATCCAACATATTTTCATCACAATTAACTTGGTACAAACACGTATAATATTATATCACACAACATAACGTATCTATAATATAACAACACAGCATACATATTTACATAACAATGATAATAATAATGTACATAAATAGACTTTTTGGTTCATTGACAAAGAACACACTAGATAACACATTGTGTGTGTAAGAAATCAAATGGAATAATTGAGCTCATTATGCATTGGAAATTTTGGAATTCGAAAGAAACATCAATGACACAAGTAGTTTCCATACATAACTAACTTCGAATAGATAGTTCTGATTTGACAGAAAATTGATTTTGCCAAATTGCAATAAAAATTGATCAAGTTCACCAGAAGTTAAGAAAAATTATTGAGCTTATTTTAGGACTATGGATATGTCCCCATCGTACTACTATTGGTTTGTTTCTTTAGTGGTACCTTCCTGATAATAATAGAGTCTTAGAATTAATCTTCTAAGATCTGAAGCCAAGAGCTTCTGATCTTCCATATTCTGCAAGAATCTTTCAACTTTAAGAAATGATTTTTCAATTTGCAGGAGCCAATGTTACACAAAAAAAAATCACATTTTTTTAAATATTACCTACATCCACCTACATAAAAATATGAAAAATTTGCACCTAGAACATAGTACTTTTTTCAAAATTATATTGTTTTACATTTGAAAATCTTGGTGTTGCTAAAAAGAATTTAAAACAATTGCAGTGCCCTCCGTTAAACTCTTGTTCGCCAGTGAGTTCTTAAAGATACTAAATTCATTTTTCTGTATTATTATAACTAGCTATTCTAGAAACTACATAACCACTGGAGCCTTTTTGGTCACATTTTGGACAAATTTGCAAACACCCTTAATAATAATTATTATTATTGGATGATTTTTTTATAGCGCCATTTTGGGGCCATCCATAAATTACGTCACACCTTAAGAGGGGGAGGGGGGGGATGGAGAAGTGTGACAGTGTATGACAAGGAGTATAGGAGGATCATCAGCTCTGTGACATCACATGTATTATGAAAATGCAAAACTTAAATGTAAACGAAAAACTTATTTTTAGATGTAAAATTGCAAAGCATGTGACATCACACTAGGGGGGGGGGGGGTAAAAAAATCATGAAATTCGTGTGACTTAAACTATGGATGGCCCCTTTCGTGAGAAAATCACCTCAAGGGCGCTCTAAAACTTTTGAAATCCTTGAGCGTTCGCTGGCCAAAATGTGGCCAATCTGAAGAGATATTTTAAAACATTTATTAGAATTATTTCAAAAGTTTGCGCGTATTGTATACTTCGATTAATCAGAAAGATAACTTAGTAGTTTCACTTTTTAAGAAGATATGTCTCGCATCTCTTCTGAATTATTTTCTATTGACGTTTCAGGTGAAATTATTTAAATATTTTTTTTTTTGAAATAATTGATCATTTGTTTACAAATTAAAAAAATTCATTTTCATATTTTAATTTACATCTATGATTATCAACTAGACTATAGACAACATATAGAAGTCATAATATTCAATATTCTCCAAATAGGTACTACATATGTCAATTTTGATGTAAATAATACGCAGAATCCGCGTTTATAAATTTAACGATTTTTACATGAATCCTTAAAATATGAGATGAACAGTCAAATGTAAGTGCATCCAATAGATCTCTAACACTAGAAGATCAATGTAAGTGCATCCAATAGATCTCTAACACTAGAAGATCAATGTAAGTGCATCCAATAGATCTCTAACACTAGAAGATCAATGTAAGTGCATCCAATAGATCTCTAACACTAGAAGATCAATGTAAGTGCATCCAATAGATCTCTAACACTAGAAGATCAATGTAAGTGCATCCAATAGATCTCTAACACTAGAAGATCAATGTAAGTGCATCCAATAGATCTCTAACACCAGAAGATGTTTATGTCACCACCATATTAAAATTCGGAGGTATGATTTTTTGAAAGATGGCGGGAATTTTCCAAACCAAAGCTCTACAAGCGAATTTACAAGCGATCAAGGTTGAATTTTATTATATAGCGGAACACTCCAGTGAGTAAATTATATATTATTTTTATAAAAATACAAACACATTATCTGGTAAGACAGTTCAATTTACAAAAACATAATTTCGCAGAAAAACTGTTAAAAAAGTTATTACGAAAAATCAATCAGCTGGCAATCAAGAAGTTATTTTCACATTTAGTCGCCAGACTATAAAATTAATTAGCATATATTATAACCTCACTTTACCATCGCAAATGTCTTTGTAAAGAGATTCAGTGACAGGAATGTACGAAGAGGTGGAGGGATCTAAGAAATAAACACTGTCTTTTATCACATTGACGTCAAAGCTTTCTTTTCTCAAATCAGTCTTAATCATTTTGAATGTAGTTGTTAGTGGAATATCCGCCATTACACGGATGAATAATGGGCGGGCAAAAGGCGGTAAAGCTGTTGCCATGGATTTAACGAGACTCGCCAAATCCAATTTGTTGTCTGGATCCACTATTGCCGCCATCCCTGCTTTGCCTTCTACGTGTGGTATCTGAAATTGTCAATTAATACGTTAATATTGTTAGAGTCAAAGAACATCTTAGGTTGAAGGGTTTCACAGAGATTGAAATTTTGTAAGATTGCAATCAAATGGCCAATCAGGGAGTCTAGCATGGTGAAATCGAGAACTTTACAATATCAGATCGATAGGCGTAACTACTGATGATTTACCCAAGCACTGTTGATAGCCAGACAGAAGAAATAATCAAGAAATCGATAAACGATAGCAACACTGGTGGATCTTTCTATGTATTTACATTCATAAATGTCAAAAGACTAAATAAAAAAATCAATAAATTGACAATTTAGAATTGAAATACCAACTTTTATGCACTTCGCATGTATTTTTTGAGACTAAATGGGAGTCAATCAGTTAATCATATTTGAACAACTTTTGTTTCTTCAAGCTGAAAAGGAATCAATTGATTGATTCTTAGATAAATTAATTAAGTCTATTGATCGCTTGTACGATTCCATTCAATTCTAAGAGCTTCGTTAGTTCAGCTTCATTCACTAATAAGCAAGTTATTTTGCATAACGAACGATATTATTTAAAAAAGTTGTGTATATTGACAGGTTATCTGACATTGGCTTTTGACAACCGGCTGTCGAAATCATATCGACGATGGAAAGGAAAAATAGCTAAAGCGCCATACAGCTGTGACATTAAAGATGAACCTAAGCAATAAGCTATATTGCTTTTTTTAAATAACTCCACACAGGAGGCCCTGAGGAAATTAGGCAAATATTTTCCCTCATCTTTGGGGAAGTTGTGTGGAGGGTATTTTATTGGAGAGAAAGTTCTGGGAAGAATAAGGTATGAGGGGTGGGCAGGAATCTGGGGTTCATTGGGTCCAGGAGTGACAGATGTGTGAATCCATCCATCCCACTGCGGTGCAAGGCGATGTTCCAAAAGAGTTCTGCTTGAGGTCACAAGATTTCCCTCAACCAGTCTCTCCCTATCCAGCCTGCCACGCAGCTGGTGGGCAGACACATCCGCCGTCAAGACCCGGACAAACCTCACCCCATGAACCCTGCTAAGTCACTAAATGTAGCGAACCTCTTGGGATGATCTATGGCAGAGGTGTTGGTTAGGTCAAAAACAGAGGGAATAAATTTAAAAGTAAGTTTTTCCATACCTCTACTCCGTATACTACAATATCTGTGAGGCCAACTATGTTAGTCAGGATTCCCTCAACTTCTGCTGTGGACACATTCTCTCCTCTCCATCTAAAACAATAAATTGTTAATTAATTCAAAAAGCTATTGAATATTAACCACTGGAGCGAAATTTGCCATACATTGGCGCCATTTTAAATGTCTCTGATTGCTTTTCGGATAAAAAAAGGCAATTATCTTCTGGATTCGGCAAATTTAAAAAAACAAATATTTGTAGCTCCCACGTTTGTAATTTTGTACTAAAAACGAAGCTATTGAAATGCTTTATCTATTATAACCATAGATGTCGCAAATCCGAACTTCGTTGATTATTTTATACCGATGTTAAAAATATTTTTTTATAAATACTTTTTACACGCAGAATTTCTGCTCAGCTGTTTACGGTTAAAATTAAGTCCTTTTTCCATAGATATGGACCTTTCATTATCAAGTATGCCACAGACAATATACAGAAATCGAAAATATTCTATGTTGACTCAAATAAGTACCTCTCAAAGTAACAATCACGGAGGATTCGCGCGGTTATAAACTTTTAGATTTTTTTATAAATCCTACAAATATGAGATAAATGGTAAAATACAGGTTAATTCATTGGCTATATAGCACTATAATAAATGTTCATGTTTCCATGTTAAAATTTGAAGGTATGATTTTTTTAATGTTGGCGAAAAATTTAAAAAATGATCTTCTGAAAATGTCGAGCAAACGGAGAAAAAGTTTTAAAATGCGCTGTCACTCCAGTGGTTATTATTATGAACCTAATTCTTCATTTATATTGCAGAAAGACAAATATTCCCAGTGTTAAATAAAAGGCACTCTTTGTTAGGTTAGGTTATATCACATATATTATCAAATCTTTTCCTTTTATAATATTAAAAACAGTTTATAATATTAAAAACAAACTCTGTTAAAAATAATGAAAGACCAACATTCCCGGGTTACGAATAACCCAAAGATATTGAAATATAAGGAGATGTGCTATCCGCAGTTTTTACTAGGTGGGACTGCGCTTCGGGGTGTCGCCGATATTGTTTACCAATTAATGAATAAACTAAATGAACTAATAAACTAAACAAACGCTAAACTAAATGAACGAATTCTTTCCGAATTCAAACTATATTGTTAACCAATACTAAAGCACACCTTCAAAAAATCAAGGAAATGAACAAATTCTTTTCGTATGCAAACACCCCTGATTAGGTAGTAGTTCGCCGACAGTCGGGCGGACATCATAGTATATCTCTTTTGTATTTGAAAATCTTTGGAATAACCCGACAATGTTTTAAAATCCCCTACTACCACCCCAGTAAGCGGAAAATGTTGCTTATGTCATGATGGATGACTTAGCCAGCCAAGGAAACGAACACGGCGACACCGGGTGAGACCCAAACGCGATGTCCACTCAGCCACTGATCTAATGTTTCTTGTACAATGATCGACGTATTAAATCAAATTCATTATTAGATTTGGTTGTGCCAGCAATCTTTTGGATGCGGTTCATTGATCCTCACACACATTAGATATTAGTAATGAAAATGTCGCACCTGAAGGTGTCTCCGGTTCTGTCCTTGAAGTAGAAGAAGCCCAGGTCATCCATGACCAGGAGGTCTCCGGAGTTGAAGTAGCAATCTCCCTTCTGCATGACATCCCGAACCATCTTCTTCTCATTGGCCTCCTTGTCCACATATCCTGTGTAGGAGTACAGCCTCTTCTGGTGGTTCACTTTGCCAATCAGGAGACCTAGAAACAAATGCATTAGTACAATAAAATAACATTACTAACAGTAAATTCAATAGCATTATCCATTAAAACGCACTTATTAGTACGGCCCTTATTGTTATTGTCCTAGTGTATCTGTTAAAAACGAATTGAATTTTCGATTTGGATTGTTCTAAAATGAATAAGTAATTGAATTAAATTGAATATTTGAGGCCATAAGCAGCACCAGCCCTGATCCAAACAGCACATGGCACTAGTAAAAACCTCAAGGGTGCTGTATTAGGCGTTATCAGTGCCTTGGCAAGCCGGCGTCCGGAATGCTCCAATTATGGGGTTACTCAAGGGTCCCACCTCGGCCCATCATTATTTCTAATATTAATTTATGATATTGTAAACAAATTTAAAGACGCACAGGTCCCACTATTTTCAGATGACCTAAATATATTTAAAAAAATAAGAAATGTATATGATTAAATATAAATTTAACTAACTAATTTAGATCAACTACCAACACAGCAAAATGATTTATTACCTGGTTCACAAGGTCCACACACTTGGCAAAGACCCCGCGTATCTCTCACCGGTTCGCCAGTAACTCGGTCACATCTGGAACCAACACCAAACATTAGCATTAATGTAATACAGGCCACTAGAAGACATAATCTAAAATCTAAATGAACAAAGTCAAAACGTAAAACAGTCCATACCTACGCATCGTGAAATATTATAAGTAGGTAACAATTAACAATAAAATGAAGTAATATTGATTGTCCAGTTGATTTATCAGACATCTCCAAATACTAGTTTTAAGATGATGAGAAAAGCAACACTTGAATGCTTACCATAAATCAAATATTATTAAACGTATCTGTGTTTCAGGTTTTAAATATGATATACAATGACACCGGAAAGCGCAACAGTCCGATACATTAGAATGAGATTTTGAAATTTCCCACAAGTGTCCCAGAAATCATAAATTATTTGTTTATTTTACTAAAACTTTTTCTGCATTATAATTGATTTGGTGGTATTTATGAGTAATATGAGTATTGTAACTAGGGAATGCAATCTCGTTCTCGCGAGATCTCAGCCTTTTTTAGCGAGATTGATCTCGGACGAAAAAAGGGCGAGATCTCGCGAGTTTAACGAGATTGCACTCGAGCATAAAAACGTCTTATTCGAAGCTCGGACTGACACGGACGGAGTTGCAATCTGTAATTTCTAATAGTCTGAATATTTGGTATATTTTGTTAATTAATCTGTAATATCTAATGGATCTACTGAGTAGATATAGTTTTATTTAATTGATAATAATATCTCAGTTTAATAGTCAACTCAACTTAGATAACAGATTTAATTTTTTTTTACTTATTGTTGTTTTGTTTGTTATAAAAGAACTGTTTTATTACTAAAAGATTTTTGTTTGATATTAGAAGAGAAGACTGGTTGTTTCTTTCATTTGTTATTTGATAGATACGTACGTCAAAGTTTACTACTTAGAAGTTTATTAAAAAATTATGGACAAATACGTCAAACAATGTTTTCTGCATAAAAGTCTATTGAAAAATTCGTGAAAATAAATGTTTATCTTATACCTAATACTTATAATTTTTATTATTTTTTTTTCCTAATTTATTCAAATACTAGCTTTTGCCCCCGGCTTCGCTCGCATATTTGCCCCCTCCCCCGCCCCCCCCCACGACCCCCCCCCCCCCCCCACGACCCCCCCAACCACTCCCCCTGAATCCCCCCTCCATACCCGGTACATTCATTTTTCACAATATCACCTATTAAAACGTAACAATCAAATATGCGCTAACTGTTGGCTAAGGTAAAAATGTAGATTACTAACTATTTTATACATATTTGAATATTTGCTATCAAAGGAATCTTCAGAGTAACCTAAACAAATAACAAAATGACAGCCCACGTCAAACAATTACTTAGCAACACGTTTTTCTTTTTGTTCGGACAATAAACGTGTAATAAATAATTTCATAACGCCACAGCATATTCATAACGCCTGAGCTTACCAATATATATAGCCTATATTACTCGCAAATAATATAGCTTTCGATTAGTGAAAGAATTTTAAAATTACATTCAGTATTTATTGCGAGAAAGAGTAACAAACATCCATACAAACATTCGCATTTATAATATTAGTAAGATTGTGATTATTTGCAAAAAAACACACAAAACTGCCAATCTCGCGAGATCTGGCAGTATTGTTATTCATAAACTCACGAGATCTCGCTTGAGCCCCAATCTCGCGAGATTTGCATTCCCTAATTGTAACAGATAGAGAGCAAAATTACATATAACTGCATACTCAACTCTAATTTCGATTTTTCAGAGATTTCTGACTAATAAACTGGACGATCGATATGTATGTTACATGCTGGTTGGTAAAAGGCTAATGTAACTTACTTGATCAGTAAAATTGGAGCAACAAAAGATGCAAATCTGGGAATAAATCCAATAGCTCCCGGTTGGGAGGAAATGTTGACTGAAAACACAAAATACAGATGTTAAAGATAAAGTTTACATAAAAGCATATACTATTTCATGCAGGGATAGGCTGAGAAAATGCCATTTTAGCATACACTCTTTTCTTCATTCACATTTATACATTGAGTCAACAACGTCTTTGTGAGGTGTCTCCTTCATTTGCCTGTCTTATGTTTAACATCTAATGCACAAATGTGCACGATGAAGGTTGGAGTGTTTCAAACATTGATCTCTGTCCATTTCAGCTCTCGGCCAAATTATGATCAGCTGATAAGTGTAACAACATCGTCGCCTCAGTTCTTAGTTGTCCAAACGACCATTTTAGATTTTGTTCTCTCTCCACTTTAAAACTAAAAATAAAGTATAAAAAATGAGAGTTAATCACTTAACTAAGATTTTTTTTAACTATTGAGACCTTTACCTTTATGGAAATAACTTTATCCTTAACTCCTATCATAATGTTTCATTGAAATAATTAAAGAAAACCTTCTCCTTCTGTAAAATTTTCAAATGGTCGTTTGGACAATTAAGAACTAAGGCGACGACATAACTATTATGCTTGACAATTTGATGAAAACCTAAAAAGTGCTTAGAATCAAAGTTAAACAGTGAGACTAATGCATCCCCAATTGGGGCTAATGGGGAGGGTAAGGAGATGGGGAAGAGTAAGGTGGGGAAGTACCTGGCTATTCAGATCTGGCCACTAAATATGGTTAAAGCCATTTCAAGCAACGGTGTTAAAGCCCTGATTGTTAATGCCACTGAAAAGATTGGTAACAGTAACAGCATAAAAAAAATGATAAAATAATAAGTTAATAATAACCAAACACAAGAGCTTTGTCTTTTTATGGTGAGGAAAGGCTTTTATTACATTCATATTACAAATCTGTTTAACATGTAAAAAAAATGTATAATTATTGTGAAAACATACAAATATTAAAAAATATATAAAAAGTTATGTTAGGTTGAGTGAGGTTAGGATAGGTTAGTGTTTTTTTGTTCTTTTTCATCAATTTTTTTTTTTTACATTAACTCCACCGAGGAGTCTCTGAGGAAAATAATTTCTCTCGGGGTTTATGTTATCTGAGATTCTGTGTGGAGGGTCTTTTCGAGGATAGGAAGGAGTGAACATTGGTATTGAAAAGACCCATGTTGTAGGAAGGAAGAAACCCAGAGACCGGCAAATCGTTCCACAGCCGAGCTGTTAAACTCAAGTAAGAGTCGAAGAAGCGACCCGTTCTCAGGTGACAAGTCAACCATGTACATATATTGGCGTGTTTCACAACTAAGCACCGGTGCTGAGGGGATCAATGACGCTAGTTCCTCGGAGCATCCTCCATTGAACAAGGATAGCATTCCCACCCGATGCCTGTGCTCTAAAGATTGCAATCCGTTTGTTAAGATGGGAGAATCTATCAGAACTGCCTGTTTCTGCACAGAGTCGAGGGTTTTTTCAGTTATTTTCTGCAGAGGTGGCTGCCCAATTCAACCGTGGGGCGCACTTGCGATTTGTACAGGGTTAGCAGTTGTGCACTATTAAAGTGTCTGCAAGCCCTGTACAGTACGCCCAGTTTTAGGGAGGCTAATTTAACTCTGGCTTCGATGGAGCCCCATATTCAATATTCTGTAAATTCATGCAACACAAAAGACTATGTTAATTATAGTACTTACTCATGTTGGTGTTCCCCTCGGTGGCTCCGTAGAACTCGTATATGCGAGGAATCAGGAAAGTGTTCTGGAAGCGCCCCCAGAGAGCGGAGCGCAGGCCATTGCCCATCATCAGGCGCAGGCAGTGGGGGGGCGCAGGGCCCCCGCCAGCCTTCTCATGCGCCAGAAGCAGGAAGCGACAAGTCTCGCCTATGTATTGCGCCACCTGGGGTATGTCAGTGTTAAAATCTATTTATTTGACTCAAAATGATGAATGATGAATACTTGGACCAGGTGAATGAGTTTGGGTATTTGTTAAGAATATACAAAAGAGAGTGAAAAGCTGATAAAGATATTGAGGATAAATGCAGATCCACTAATGGACTCCATTAATGGAAGTCTGAACACGGTTGGTACTGTCTAAAAATTGTCCAATGAGGCGAAGCCAGCAGTCCATAATGGAGTGCTGGTATCTAGCCTGTTGTATGGCATGGAACTGGTAGAGCAAAGACGATTTAGATAGACAAAGTAAATTGATTGCTGTAGAAATGAGATCCGTCGGACGATGTAGTGTATGAAAAATGTGAAAATCTGCAAAAAATGCAAGGCTGATGTAAGAGTAATGTATTAGATTAAGAAAGAGACGCGTGTGGGTAAGTAGAACAGATGAATAAAGAGTGTATGAAGAATATATGATGTGAAATGCAAACGGCAGAAGAAGTCGGGGACACCCGAGGAAAGAATGATCAAGTAAGCCAAATATTTGAATCAGGTCACGTCAAAAGTCAGAATAACAAAAGGGCATGTATGAATGTGAATGAATCAAGGAGTGTGTGCCAAGTTTGAGTTGTTTAGATAGTTAGTTAATTAGTTTGTGACAAATCTTAATATCCAGAAAGCTGATTGATGTAAGCATAATTAACCTTTTAAAGACTATGTCGTTAAAGAATTTGCGATACCCGCAGACTGGTATTTCAAATTCTCACATATGCGTCATGTATAGATGACGCTCGTCTTTTAGGCACGCGATTGGTTGGCATGTATGTATACATGACGCTCGTCTAAAAAGAGTTACTTTTATGGTTTCGATTCTGAAAGGTAGTCTCTCATGCTCCAAAACTCACCGTGCACTTGAATTTGTTGCAATCTGTCCAGAAGTTGGTTGCGGAAAACTTGTTCCTCTGTACTACCGTTACTCCCATCACCAGAGCCTGGCTAAGTCCGAGGACACCACCGGCTGTGTGATGCAGCGGAAGTGGTGAATAGAAGATGTCTCGGTCTGTCCGCAATTCAGCCATCTCAAAGGTTACGGCTGCTATCATCAGGTATCTGGAAAGATAAGGTTTATTAAAAGGTGAAAAAAGTTGGTGAAACACAGAAGTGGTAAGACCCTGACTGAAAACTTTTTTACATTAGCTCCACACAGGAGACCCTGATAAAAATAATTTCCCTTAGGGCCTGTGTCATCTTAGGGGATGCTGTGTGGGGTTTTTTTTAAGGAAAGGAAGGAGAGTAAGTTCTGTGAAAGAAATAGGTATGAGGAGTGGGTAAAAATCTGGGGGTCAGTGTGACTAGGAGTGACGGACGTACGAATCCATCCCTCCAACTGTAGTAAGGCGGTGGGTCGAGAGATAGGAGAGGATAAAAGTCCTCCCTCAATCAGTCTCTCTCAATCCTGCCCACCATGCAACAGATGGACAGACAGATTGGCTGCAAAGACCTGGACAAACCTCACCCCATGAAGCCAGGAACCCCTGCTAAGTCACCACTTGGGTTGACCTATGGCAGAGGTGTTTGTTACCCAACAAATGATTCCCGGGGCGGTACCCATACCTGCCTCCCAAATTGCAATTTAGATGTTACCTGACCCGATTTTTGGCAAAAAATATTGTAAAAAATATGTCAATATTATTGTTTTTGACATACATAAATGCAATAACAAAGTATTTACATTACATTATATTCCAAATAATAACTTGTCACCTGCTTATTCACTGATTGACAAGATCTTTGTATATGTAGGTACTTATAAATCACTTCACAAGTCATGACCGATAAGTTATTGATACTCTAGTCCAGGGGTGTCAAAGATACGGCCCGCGGGCCGCATGTGGCCCTCGGGCCCTATCAATATGGCCCGCAACCATTTTAGTTTTCCTGTTATAGATATCGCACATAAACAAGTAGTATTGCCTTGTTGTCGATCTGTAGATTCGTCAACCTGGAGTGCGTACCACGGTGATGTATTAATCCTCTCCAACAATTATGTCTCAATGTCTTCGGCTATTTCCTCAATGCGCCTAGTCACAGTGATAGCCGACAAAGGCACACATCTTTCAAATCCACAAGCCGTCTTAGAGTTGAGAAAAACCTTTTGCATCTTCCTATTGTAATTATTTATGTGCTAGAAATGAGACTTCAAAAACTCACAAGTTTACATATAGTGGAGAAAGACCATGTTCATGTTCCGACTGCAACTATTTATGTTCTCAAAAGGAACATTTAAGAGTCCACAAGCCATCTCACAGTGGAGAAAAACCTTTTTCATGTTCCGACTGCAACTATTCAAGTTCTTGAAAGTGACAATTTAAAATCCACATGCTGACTCACTGTGGAGAAAAACCTTTTTTAAAGGAAGTTTGAAGTTTAATCCTTGCCAAAATGTTAACCTACAAAAATGGCATTAAATATTTACCTGAATCTCAAAAAGCGTACAGAACGAATCCTGTGTATGTTCGGTAGTACCTATTTATGCGAGCAGATGTTTTCTGTTTTAAAAATAAATAATAACAAGGCTTACGGATGAACATCTCCAATCGATTCTTAAAATAACTACCACAAATAAATGACACCTGACATCAAAGAGCTTACCAAAAACAAAAGAAGTCAGATGTCCGGCTCAAGATAATTTACCATTTTACCCTCCTTTTTACCTTGAATGAAAATTTATAATAACTAGTTACATATCTAACTAAATAAAGATTTTAACAATTGAGTATGGGTTTTAATTTTGTGTCTGGCCCGCTTACACAAGCTAAATCTTATAAATGGCCCTTAATAAAATCCAGTTTGACACCCCTGCTCTAGTCAATCTGTTCTGTCTACAATAAACTGTTATCAAGAAGATCTTATCAGCCAAATACCAATTATATAAATAAAAAAATAACATGATTTCGTAGAAAGCATGATAAGGAGAAAGTGTTTGTTTCAATTAACATTAATAAAACACTTTGTTTCAGCCACTGTTTATTGATTTACTCGGCATGTTTCAGGACTGATGGTCTCTTTATTAGGATTTGACGAACATAAATACTTTTTCTTTTTTCTTTTGTAGAAATGAGTTCCCCGAGGCATATGTATGGTAAAACCATGTATGATCGTGTGAGAAATGTGAAAATCTGCAAAGAATTCAAGGCTGATGTAATCTTAACCCGGATCTCCTTATCCAGAATGTCGAGACTTGTCAACGCAAATCAAAGCACTGAATTTTTTGGTGTAAGGTAAGCCTAAATGACTTTCGGCAGTCGATACGCAATGTGATTTTTTAAAGTCTTTTAAATCCATTTTCAAGCTACTTATGTTATTTTATATTATATGAATTTATATTATACTATCTTCTATATTTACTTTTATATTATATGTATTTTGTCAATGCTCTTCATATATATGTACTCTCCTTCCATTGTCATCTCTCTATTTTTTTTATTTGTGTTATTGTTATATTGTTAATAGACTACTCGTCCGTAAATAAATAAATAAATAAATCATTGTGGCGAAAAAAGTTACACTAACGTTGAGGTGGGTCATTTTGACCCTGTTACAATTGTTAATATTTCGCCTTGTATAAAATAATTTTAAATTTGATATTTATAATATATAACTGTATATATAATCAGTAGCAGCAATAAAACACATTGGTAATAAATGAGTTTGCGTGTAGACTTATCATCAAGGCAAAGACAGCTGTTCATGAAATGGAAACGCTGCTGTGACATAGTAAGACGAAAAATATCCACACCGGTGCCATCAGACGTCCATAAATCATTTAATTTCTATCTTACAGAACGATGGAATCCAGCTATGTACCTTAATCCAATAAAAGCTTTGATTTCACTCAAGAAGACTTCTTTCATACAAGTGTGTTTCGAGAGATCTATGAGATCTATATGGCACAAAGCAGCAAAGTCGCCGTTGAGCTGGGTCATAATTACCCGGTCGCAGGTTTACACATCTGTTGCCCCTTGCGCGGGCGATGAACGACTAAAGTGAGGTACACAAAGAGAAGGGGTGATCTTAGCTGTGGCTACTGAGACAGACGGCTGTGTGCGGCAATTATTTCTAAGAAATTTTTCGTATACAAAACGTGCAGGGTCATATTGACCCTGCCTCAATGACACCAGGTTAAGGAACGCGCTGGAGAACAAACTTTTGTTAACTTAACAATAAATAATATTGGAATTTAGATGCATATAGAATCGGCCACCGCAAGTTTGAGACATATATTGATAAAAAGGGAAAGTATTATATCAGCTTTCTACTAATGCAAACTGTAGATCGCGGGAAAATTTTGAATTTTTTTTTTTAAATTCTGACGAAAGATAGATAACTAACTAAATAACCAGCATGCCGTTTCCCTGCAGGGGTAGGCAGACAGCATGGACCACCAAAAAACTCGGTCTTGGCATACACTCTTTGCCTCATTCACATTCATACATCGTCTCATACACACTCTTCTATTATTCTAACTCTTCACATGGCCCGACTCAAGTATCTGATTCAATCCTGAATGCCTTCCTGGGGCGTCCCCAACTTCTTCTACCATTCACATTTGCGTCATATATTCTTCTTACACCACTTTCTTCGTTCATTCGCTCTACATGTCCAAACCATCGGAGTGTCCTTTTCTTAAATTTTATTCATTATGCTTACATCAGCCTCGAATTCTTTGCGGATCTCCACATTTTTCACATGATCATATATGGTTTTACCACGCATACGACTCAGAGATCTCATTTCTACAGCATTCAGTCTACTTTCATCCTTCCTCTGCCAGTTCCATGCCTCACTGACATACATCAGGGTAACAGTACTCCAATGTGGACGGCTAGCTTCGTTCCTTTGGACAGTTCTTTATTAGCCCCAATGGGATTCAGTCCTCCATTAATAGAATTACCTTCATTAACCCTTCTTTCAATATCTATATCAGCTTTCCCATCTCTCGTAAACATACTTCCCGAATGCACAAACTCATCCACCTGCTCCAAGTATTCATCATTCATAACTATGTTGCACATTATTTTCGTACTCTCTCTTCCATGACTTTAGACTTACTTACATTCATCATTAAGGCTCTGTTACCGGCCCCAAAAATAAGAAGATAGAGAGATATGAAATTACGAATGTTAGAGGAGAGCGCTAACAATTACAGCGATAAAATCGATGCAAAAATTGTGAAAATCTTTAATAAAACACGACTCGTTTAAAATAAAGCAAAAATCTCGCGAGGGTTGTCTTAAACAGCATTTAAACAAACACTGTGAATTTTTTCGTGCATATAACTTGTAAAATTACTGAAAAAAACGTGTTAATAATAATTTTTAGACCATACTGTGCGATTTTTTTCTATCGAGGGAATTTTATATAATTTGCGTTTCGGCACGACGAATGTCTAGATATTATCTTCAAAAATAACATTTTTTTTTTAAGAGCTTAAAAACTTCAAATGTTTAAGAGGCGTTTGCAAGAAATCGGTAGAAATTCGGATAGCAGCCTCTTAACTCATTCTTCATACATACTTCATACATTATAGACACTAGAGACTGTAGATCTTCCATAGTGTTAGAAATCAGCACCGCATCATCAGCATACAACAGACAACATACTTTTAGATTACTCATTTCGCGCCCAATCCCATCTCTTTCAATTCTTTCATACAATTAACCATGTAAATATAGACTGCATAACCAATCGCTTAAGTAGATAAAGTAAAATCACGCTAGGTACCTTGAATTAGTGATAATGGCCGCCTTAGGCAATCCGGTGGTCCCGCTAGTGTAGATATAGATCAGTCCATCTGTATAGCCGCCTTTGGCCAGTTCCTCGAGGTCCGGGGTGGCCGGAAGGCGAGGGTCCTCAGGGTCGATAGCTGTTGCACCTGGCAGCAGGGGCGTGTCCTTTTTCTCCATGTTGTACTGCACCAGGGTGATGCCCTTCAACTCGGGTTCGTGCAATATCTCGGTTATTGCTGGAATGATAGAAAAAATATTAAAATAAAACATACTGATTTGGATTGTAGGTATAGGGGAAGGTAAAGTGAAATATTCCTACGAAATACATAACATTATTCAAGTTTAATAAACTTTTAATTATCAACTAAATCATGTGTAGATTTATCTTTAGTATCACAGTTGTATGGTGCTTTAGCCATTTTTCCTTTTCAGTATCGATATGACATGGAAGTGAATGAAAGTAGTCAGGGACACCCGAAGAAGACATGGCATACATAAAAAATAAACTTTTTTAATTCTTAACAATGTAATTATTTCCACCTTAAAACTAACTATACTCAGTTTACTAGAATTCACATCCTCAAAGCATTCTCCAAATCATTCATAACCCCGGTAAACGGCATTCATAACCCCAGTCAACGCCTTTATAACCCCAGTCAACGCCATTCACAGGGGTGTGCACAGAAATTTTAGTGAGCTAGAGGGCTAAGACTGGAAAATACAACATTATTGATGTTGATGTAGCTGAAAATGATTTTTACTTTTTTTCGAAATTTCAATTTTTGTATGAAGAATTTATCTAGCGTAGGTATACTTATATTGAAATTTCGAAAAAATATATAAATCATTTTCAGCTAGAACAACATCATTTACGTCGAATTTTTCAATCTTAGCACTCTACCTCACTAAAAACTCTGTGCACGCCACTGGCCATTCATAACCCCAGCCAAAGCCATTCATAATCCCAGTCAACGCTATTCATAACCCCAGTCAACGTCATTTATAACCCCAGTCAACGTCATTTACAACCCCAGTCAACTCCATTCATAACCCCAGTCAATGACATTCATAACCCCAGTCAACGCCATTAATAACCCCAGTCCACGCCATTCATAGCCCCAGTCAACACTGGGGACTTCTGTTAAGTAAATAATCTTTATATTTACACAGTATAAAATGAAGTCGCTCCCGCTGTCTGTGCGCTTAGATCTTTTAAACTACGCAACGGATTTTCATGCGGTTTTCACCAATAGATTGAGTGATTCATGAGAAAGGTTCTTAGGTATATAATTTGTGAAGGTTTTGTGTAATAAAATTGGTTGAAATATATAAATAAAGGGAGTGGGCTGGCAAGAGGACGTAGTGGATTTTACTTGACAGATGGCGTTGGTTATAAAGGTTGGGTAATGACGTTGTGTTTCGTTAGCCACAGCAACGCGTGGCCGGGTCTGCTAGTAAGTAATAATTTAACTTACCCTCTACCATGTCATCCGAATATATCAGCATGGTCGCTTTGGACGCCTTGAGAGCGTGCACGAGTGCCTGACCACGTGCAGCGGGCGGCAACAGTGCGCCGGGCACGCCGCGCGTTGACAGACCGAGCCACGCGCCCAGCAGCCGCGGGCCGGCGCGCATGCCCAGCACTAGCGCGGCCGGTACACCGCGCACGCAGCTGGCAGCGGGCAACGCGTGCGAGAAACGCGCCGCGAGGGTTGACAGCTGAAAAAGGGAGAGAAACATCAATATTATACCAATTTGGGACAAAAGCAATTTAAACCAGGGACTTCGCAACTTTCCTTTTTTTATGTGATTAACTCACAATAGTCCCAGCCGCTCCTGTCTGGTGTCAGTGAGACTATGCCATCCCCATTTGGTGTATGTTGTGAGGCTAAAGGTATTGGGGAGGAGAAAGAGATGGGGAAGAGGAAGGTGGGGAAGAGGAAGGTGGGGAAGTATTTGGCTATTCAGATCTGGTCACCAAACATGGCTTAAACCATTTCAAGCAACGTTTCAATTCTGAATGGTGGTCTTACATCAGGGCGTTACTGAGAGTATCTTCCATTACCAATCTCCTTCCTTCCCCACTACCTTCACAAGCACAACATACCCCAATCGTGGATTACCAACTCCAGACTGTTGGGAGCAGTTGGAACTCTTGTGCGATAGGTACTTACTTATTCACATAAAAAATGCTACCTACTCTCAGAATCGCCAGGAGGCCCTGAGAAAAATAATTTCCTTCCTAGGTCCTCTGAGGGGATGCTGTGTGGAGAGTCTTTTTAAAGAAAAGGAGAAAATATTGTTCAGAAAGAAAAAGGTGTATGATAGATGGGTGGGAATCTGAGGGTCAGTGTGTCCAGGAGTAATGGATGTATGAATCCATCCCTCCAACTGCGGTACTAGGGGATATGTCGAGAGTCCGGCTGGAGAGGTCAAAAGCTCAACCAGCCTCTCTCGATCCGGCCCGCCACGCAGCATGAGCATAGCATCCCTTAAGATCAGAGGGAAAATATTATCCTCAGGGCCATGGGCATAGGCACGGTTGGGCAATGTGGGGCATTTGCCTGACCTCTGGGATTTTTTTTTCAAAATTTTCAAATTTATATCACTTCATAAATATGATGGATTTTTCTTCTTCTGTTCATATTATTTGTATTCACAGAGCCTAAAGCATGGATATGTTGTAGAAGCCTGCTTTTTTCGGTACCTATTGTAGATTTTTATTTTTTGCCCCACCCTAAATCAAATCCTGGCTACTGTGTGAAAAAGGACCACCTGTGTGGAGCTAATGTAAAAAAAAATCTTTTACCATCTCTACAAACGTAATTAGTTTCTGTACATAGTAATTAAGTTAAACGAAATTTAACTTCCATAATTAATCTGGGCGTATTAAAAGTGCGATCGTAAGGGAAATATATATGGAGAAAATTTGTTCGGAAAATTCTGAATTTGAAAAATGAAATCGACGAAAATGTTAGAAAAAAAGCGTATGCTTTAGACTTTAGACCACACAACTGAAGTAAAACTTCACTAACTTATGAAAGAATATATTACATTGGGGTGACATATGACATTGGGGTGACCTACGAACCTGGGGTGACCTACGACTGTGGGGTGACCTACGACCCTGGGGTGATCTACGACCTTGGGGTGACCTACAACTTTGGGGTGACCTATGGCATGATTATTCAACAAATGATTCCTTGTGCTCGCACCTCTCCTTAACACTTTTCGTAACGCATTCACCAGCTGACTCCCCAATTCAAGCGTGCGTAAAGGCCCGACCGTTCGCCTCGCCCGATCACCGTTCGCATCGATTACCGTTCGCATCGATTACCGTTCGCATCAATTACCGTTTGCATCGATTACTGTTCGCATCACACTTTTTCGTAACGCATTCACCAGATAACCCCCCCAATCGAGCGTGCGTGAAGAAGTTTTACTTCAAAAATATAGGTCCCAATAGCCGAGTTACTTAAGACGCTGTGACCCGGTAAGACAGGAGATTCTGGGTTCGATTCCCAGTTTGATTTATTAGTATTATAGTATTCTTCTTCAATGATATAATACATTTTATTTCTAATTCGATTGCAAGTCACTCCCGTCATCTTGTTGTGTGATTTATTGCAATTAGATTTCTTTATGGACTTTGTCTGTCTGGTCAAGTTTTACGTTCATTCGGTTCATTCACAAAAGATAAAAGCCATAACACAAATAATTATGATAACATATTATATATTTTTTTAGCTATTGACCCCAAGTTCATTAATTGCTTTTATCATTTTGATTACGAATGTGTTTATTCTTGGTACAATAATTTAATTGTTTACCATTTGCGTTAATTTTTTTTTTTTTATCGACAGAAAAAAAAATAATGCCGCATTGTTGGTATGAGAGGTACATGGAAGTAAATCAAGTCACCGTAGTATTTTTATTATTATTATATAAAAATGACATACAATGGGGATTCATACCCGCTAAGCTACTGTCAGCAGGAGATTTAGTTCCACAGAAAAGAATTTAGTAACCAAAAATGAAATAATCATAAACGCATTAGCGTAGCAACTACATACACAATACATACTATATAACAACATACCTACAAACATAGTGATATACACAAGTTGAATATAAAACCCATGCAACGCCAACTCAATATCGTAAGTGTATGGCAACGATTAGTCTATAATACCCTAGTATTTATTTATAAGTTGAAAAATAAAATGTTACCAGATTATATATTGAATAGTGTTAGAATTAATAGTTCGGTTCATTGTTATCCTACGAGAAACTGCAACGATTTTAGGCTTCCGCAAACAAATTTATTGGTAACACAAAACAAAAATTTCTATCTATCTATCTACCTTGTATATAAATAAAAATGAATCGTCGAAATGTATGTACGCGCATAACTTCCGAACGACTGCACCAAATTGGATAATTCGTTTTTTTGTGTTCGTTATTGTCAGGTCAAGGTTTGTCTAAAACTACTGGTGAGCTCTGGCATTATGAAATGTGTATAAAAAAATTGCAATAGAACGCACGCGTATGTGTGTACGCGCATAAGTTTCGAACGACTGCACCAAATTGGATAATTCGTTTTTTTGTGTTTGTTATTGTCAGGACAAGGTTTGTCTAAAACTACTGGTGAGCTCTGGCATTATGAAATTTGTATTTAAAAAATTGCAATAGAGTGCACGCTTGCTGTTTGAAAACTGAATGTACCGGGAATGAATGTATGGAATTCGGGAGGGAGGGGACTCGGGTAGGGGGTTCACGGAAGGGGGGAGTGAAACCCGGGAGGGGGAGAGAAACCTGGGAGGGGGAGGGGAAATCGGGAGGGGGAAAGGGGAGTGGAGTGGGGATAGGGAAGATGGAGGAGGCGGAATGGGAACGCGAGAGGTGAAGGGGACGCGGGAGAGGAAGGGAAGGCGAAAGAGAAACGGGACGAATGGGTAAGGACATGCAGGGAGAAAAAATTTATTTATTTAATGGCCTAGCAACGCATGCCGGGTACCAGCTAGTTTATCATAAAGGTTTTAAAATGTTCAATGAACTCCCTGTAAATGTTAAGGAGGCTAAGAGCCTTGCAATTTTTCGTGGATGTTGTGAAGCTTTCTTAATGTTGTGAAGCTTAAATTTTAGTAAATAGGTTGTAAATAATATTATTATTATTTTTTATTTATTTATTTATTTTATACACTTTACAAATACAATACAAAAAGTCCCAATAAACTACTTTTTAGCAGTTTGTCTAACGGATTCTTTACGTTAAAGATCTTATTATAGTGATTTAATAGTTACATTTTTACAATTATATAAAATAAAATTTAATTTTTTAGGGAAATATAGATAAAAATAAATTTTTGAAAACATAAATAACATTTTTAAAGTCTTAAGAATAATATGTCATTGTAAGCTAATACAAATTAATTCTCTCCGTAAGCCAAGTCTTCAGTAAATTCATCAATTGTTTGTTTTGGGCACAGTTTTTAATTTCAGCAGGTAACATATTTAAACAACTGGGAATCATGTAATTTAACGTTCTTTGTCCATATTTATTTGTATGCTTAGGTACAATTAGCCCTTCATTAAAGTTAAAACGAGTATTATGGTTGTGTTCCAGCCTGTTAATATATAAAGGATTATTTATGTGCTGAAATATAATTTTGTACAACAGAATTGCTCTCACTGAAAGAACTTTGAGACTCTGATAAAAGTATGGAATATTATGCCTTTCTTTGTATAAATTTTTTTCAGCTAATAATTTAACCAATGAATTTTGCACTGATTGAACATGGTCTATATTTGTTTTACAGGAAAATCCCCAAGCTGTTATTCCATACCTTATAACAGATTCAGCTAGAGATAAATAAATTATTCGAAGTGTGCAGATAGGAACAATTTTTTTTAGTTTATACAATCTGCTTACAATTGATCTTAATCGTGCACAAACTTTGTTTATTTGTATATCCCACTTGAAAAAGCAATCAATAATAACACCTAAATAAACATATTATTTAACTAGTTCCATATTTTCACATGTACACGTTGCAGGAATACCATTGTGTAAGCAATCTGATGTATGTGTCTTTATTTCAGGTGTAATATATACCTTAACATTAGGGGATCTTATATGTAACGATTTAGTTTTTTTGGCATTTATGACTAAGCCAGAGTCATGAGACCACTTTAAGAGTTCAATGTAGTCTTTTTGTAAAAGATCTATACAAGTTTGCAAATCACTGCTAGAAATCACTAAAGCAGTATCATCCGCGTATACAAAGTACTTTACATGTCTAAAAATTAATTTAATAAAAGATACATATATAATATACAGAATTGGACTTAATATGGAACCTTGAGGAACGCCGGCAAAAACTTCTTTTTTTTACTTAAAGAGTTTAAGAGTTTTAATTTCATGCATCGATAGCATTGCGATTGCATGCATATGATAGTGTTAGAAAAGAAAATACAAGATATAAGGTGTTAAATTTAATAACTAAATAAAATACACTTAAAAAAATTTAAAATAATAATATCTTTATTTGGAAAACAAACAGCTTTACAAAGATACATAAAAAAAGTAAGAGTGCTAAAATAAAACAGTAAGCCTAAAAACATGTTTTCTAGCTAGACAAGAAAAACATAAAGAAAATCTAAGAAAAAAAAAATATTTAAGAGAAGTTAAAATAAAACATAAAGAAAAAACTAAGAAAAAAATAGTTAGGAGAAGCTAAATACTTAAATATGCATGCTAAGAATATAGAAAAACACAATAAAGGGTAAGCTTATGATCTTGTTGGGAGTATAAGGATGATATGAATGTAATTAGGGAATATGTAAATATATTGCAAATTAGGAAAAGAAATCTGATTAATAATATAATAAATATAAATATGGATGTTAAGGGATGTGTTGTGATGCATTACATTTATCTAATAGTGTTGCTTTGAATTTGTTGAAAGTTATATGTATATTGAAGATGTCTATATATGAGGTGTGTGTTATGATAGTGGCAGGCTCGATGTATGAATTCATTTTGTAAGTAGTTGGTATTGGAGCGGCTGTTATAAAAAAGGGATACGTTTCTACTATTACGACCTAATATCTATTTTTTGTAAAAGATACGGGGAAGATACCGTATTATTTAGGATTTTGTACAATAACAATTGATCAGAAATAACTCTTTTACAATTTAATTTCGGGATTTTAAAGAATTGACGTATATCTTCATTTGATTGGAATGCATAAAACGACCGAAAATTTATGTAGGAGAGAAATTTTTCCTGAACACCTTCTATTCTATGAACATATGTTATACATCTTGGATTCCAAATTTGGGAGGCGTGTTCTAGGTGCGGACGAACGTATGTATAATATAGCAAAATAAATGTATCGAGATAATAAAATAGTTTTGATGTTCGTAGTATAAATCCTAATATTTGGGTGGCTTTAGTGACAATGTTGTTAATATGTAATTGGAATGTAAGTTTGGAAACAACACCCAGGTCCCGAACTGATTATTTTCTTTTAATATCGACATTGTTTATTGAATATTTAAATATTATTTTGGTCCTATTTCTTGTAAACGATATTGAGTAACATTTATCTATATTTAGGAAAAAGCAGTTAATTTTGCAATATTCGCTGAGATTATTAAGGTCCTCCTGTATTTTTAAGCAGCACGCGATATCATCGATTGGAAGGTATAGTTTCATATCGTCTGCATATAAGATTGCCTTGCAGTGTATAAAACAACTTGTAATGTCATTAATATAGATATTAAACAGGAGAGGACCCAAAATTGATCCTTGTGGAACTCCTGATGTAATATTGACCCAGTTTGATTTGAAACCACTTAGCACAACAGCTTGCGAACGGTTTCTGATATATGAGTCTAGCCATTTTAGTAGATCTTCATGGATGCCAGCGAGTTTTAGTTTTCTAAACAGAATGGAATGGTTAACTTTATCGAACGCCTTGCTGTAATCTGTAATGTCAGTTTGAATACGCTTTTCCATATTATGAAGTATAAAGTTCGTAAAACAAGCTAAGTTAGTAGTGACGGATTTACCGCTTCTGAAGCCATGTTGGTGTTCACTAAGAATGTTCTGTAATGCATTGGAAATTTGGTCTGCTGCAAGTTTTTCGAATAATTTTGAGAAAATTGATAGTTTGAATATTGGCCTGTAATTTTTTACGAGATTTCGCGGACCGGACTTGTATATTGGGGTTACAAATGCTTGTTTCCACATCGAAGGAAATTTACCCAATTTAATTTATTTATTTAATTTTATTTATTTATTTTTATTTACGGTTTTTATCTTCAAAGTTTGCCTATTTCAATCATATATGTCTATATGATTATCTTATAGAAGTTAGAAGTCCAATTGAATTTAACTCGGTAGTTTGGTCTCCATCTTACAAAATTCACATTAACAACATTGAGCGAATACAAAACCAAAAATTTTACGTTCTATAAATTTATAATTAAATATTTTTTAATTAAATACTTTATAAATACACACATTGGAAGACAGACGTAAAATAAACGACTTAACCTTTTTATTAAAAATATTAAACTCTAAATTCAACTGTTGCGAAGTCCTGCAACTCACATACCCTGCATACCCACAGTAATAACACGACAAAATACACTATTCTATTGGAACTACATTGCCCACTCTCCGGTACAAGGATTTCACACCATGGGAAATCAGAACTTGGTGATGTTGATATATTTAATATCAATTTGGCGAGTTTTTAGGATCTTGTAAAAATATATTCCATTATTCCTAAACAGATCTGTTTTTTCTAACTTGTGTGCATTTTTATCTACTTAATTTTATTTTTATTAAGTATATCTTTATTTGTTTGAAAATTATCTGTCATTAATCAATTGTGCTACCAAACATGTAAAAGCCCTCTGGGCGTTAAATAAATAAAATAAAACATAAAATGATTTCTTACTCTTTTATATGTCCACTCTCCATCATCTGCGTGTATAGCCACCTTATCAGGGTGTGCCTTAGCGAGCTCGTAGAATATTTTAGCCACAGTCATGTCATTCTTTTCCCATCTCTTCAACTTGTAGATTACCACCAGCATGCCCTTGATTATCCTGAAAACAACAATGCAACCAATATAGGTATCTTAAATTATTCATAAGCAAAAAACCAGTCTCTCCGGCGAAGGTGAAGGCCTCCTCTAAAGAATTCCATTTATCTCTTGTTTTGTTCGTAGGGTTAAATATTTCTTGTGTTTGTGTCACTTCTTGTATTTTTGAGGAAGTTTAGAATTTTTTGGTTTACTTTGGTTTTTTACTTTTTTTTTTAAATTTATTTATATGTTGTTATTTACTTTATTTTTATTTTTAACATTACCATTTTTTGTTTCAAAATATGGAATTTATTGCATTGCACTACCCCTGCATACATTCTGGAATAAACTATTATTATTATTACATTATGAATTCCAAAAAATATGCTTTGGATAAATTTAAGCTTTTCCTATCGTTTCGCTTGAATAGTACACGAAGAATCGAACACGCGACGCCTGGGTGAGACCAAACGCGATGCCAACTCACCCACTGACCAGTCATCTGGATATATAAATAATGTTGGAACTCGGGTAGGTTAGGTCGGGTTAGGTTTTGATAATTAGAAGTAAAAATGTAAATACTAATTACGCCATTTTAGGAACTACCCGTAACATGATTTTAAATACTGGCAATATTCACTTCACCATACTGAAACGCAAGTTCGTTTGACCGCGCTTCTGAACGAGAGAGCGGTTTCCAAATAAACCGCCATTCTCTCTTGAATTTCATTTGTAATAACATCGTACTTCATACTTACATTCAACCTCCGCGTTTCCAACCCTTTCTGATAAACATCGCTTTTTGTAAATTTGAGTACTTAACAAAAGTTAATCTGTTTGAATATTAACTCTTTTTATATCAATGCATACTAATAGAGCTTCAAGCAGAACTTACTCGAGTTATTATAAAAAAGACTAGTGTGGCAAGTCAAATTATTTCGAGCGTATATTGATAAATATTCAATCTCCAATACCTTCTCTTTCTCGCATCGCTTTGTCCCTTACTAATAAAGGGACGAGGGATGCTATTGGCTCGAGGTTGCACCCCGCCGCGCGTCGCTAGGACTTACAGATATGGCCGATATAAGGTCATGTGAGGACTCAAGAAATTTAAGTTGCCTTCCGGTCCTATCTGCACATCTTCCGTAACACTTTTGTTAAAAGGGTTTAAAGAGCGGTTTAGGAAACAATTGGTTTATTTTACCCATAAAATTACTGTTATAGTTTTGTACTGTTATACGATTACGGAACTGTCATACTTGCAAATCATATGTTTTTGTTTTGAAAATTTGATCGCTTAGAAGTATTATAGATGCTTCAATTAAATACTGCGTGTATAACATATGTTGGCCCTTAAAAATATCGGCCTTTTTTTTAATAATTCCTTTAATAAGTCTAGAAAAAATAAAGTGTTAGGTCTATAAAAAATACTTTTAAGTGCAAACTCTCCTACTTATAAACCCCTTTTCGGATATGGTTTTATTTTATAATGTGGAAAATTCAGTTACTTTTATAATTATCGTAATCAAAAATGATATTTAGGCTCGAACTTAGTAAAATAAAATAAAACATCCATTTTCGCGTTGCTATTTTACAATACGGCCGGCAGTCGACGAATTTGAATTTTCAAAAGTGGACCCTATGCCGTCCACCGAAGGACTACAGACCTATTTTTGTGTCTGTTCCGCCCTGGCCGCGACGGGGAATAGAATGACTCGAACTCCGCGCCGCTTGGTTCCTTGAAATCAATTTTAAATTTCCGTTTTATTACAATAAACAATGCTTAAAAAAGGTATTAATGTTTTTTACAGGTCTTTACAATATAAAGATGTAATTTTTTTTCTCAAATACCTTTTCCAACCTTTCCAAAAGCTTTTTATCAAGTATTTTTAAACTCCTCCTATAAAGGGGCGTGAATTCCGAATTCGATTTTTTCCTGGACTATTGGATCGCCTTAAATATTGTGTTTACCATAAATTAATTGTGGATTTTGTTGAATTACCACCGCTACCCTACCATTTTAAATGTTCTTACAGATTCTTTATCAAAACGTAATGCATGCGACTCGCGACATATTTGTACTTATAATTAATTTCTGAATGCACCACATACTGCATACTGTTTAGTGCATAATTCAACTGCATCTACTGTCTGGGAGATGAGACGGTGACAGGTCAACGTCCCAACAATGAGATGCATTATAAATAGCATTGCGAACAAAATTCCAACATCTAAAATTAATTACTTAGGTACTTACCTAAAATCTATTCTACCCGATAAACTACTTTTTAGCAGTTTGTCTAACCGGTTCTTTACGTTAAATATATTATTATAGTGATTTAATAGTTACATTTCTACAATTATACAAAATAAAACTTAATTTTTTACAGAAATATATATAAAAATAAATTTTTGAAAACATAAATAACATTTTTCAAGTCTTTAGAATAATATGTCATTGTAAGCTAATACAAATTACAAATTAATTCTTTCCGTAAGCCAAGTCTTCAGTAAATTCATCAATTGTTTGTTTTCGGCACAGTTTTTAATGTCAGCATGTAACATATTTAAACAACTGGGAATCATGTAATTTAACGTTCTTTGTCCATATTTATTTGTATGCTTAGGTACAATTAACCCTTCATTTAAGTTAAAACGAGTATTATGGTTGTGTTCCAGCTATATATAAAGGATTATTTATGTGCTGAAATATAATTTTGTACCACAGAATTGCTCTCACTGAAAGAATTTTGAGACTCTGATAAAAGTATGGAATATTATGCAATTCTTTATATAAATTTTTTTCAGCCAATAATTTAACCAATGAATTTAAGTACCTAATATAAGTACCTATTTAAAATATCTATAATTTAAAAAATCCATAGACAATTCTTTTAAAAGATACAAAAAAAGAAACAGCTGCCTGCCAAATTCAATACATCAAACGCGCGAACTGTCAACGTGCAAAGTTAAAATAGTCGTTAAGTTTTCTGAAATTATTCAATTTTCTGCACAATTTTCTTAATTTTCCTTTCCGTAAGAACCTTCTACAAAGTATTAGAAAACTTTTAAAAAATAATAATGAAATAGGTAAAGTCGTTCTGAAGTTATGACGTGTCCAAGGGAAACAGGGATTCATTTTTATACGTATAGATGGATGTATAGCTACTAGCTACTGGTATTCTGGTTTAATGTGGGGGTATGGGTACCGCCGCCTCGGAAACCATTTATTGGATAACCAACACCTCTGCCTCTGCTGCCACCAATACCTCGGTCACCCCAAGTGGTTCGCTACGTTTTGTGACTTAGCAGGGATGCCCGGGTTCTTGGGGTGAGGTTTGTCCTGGCCTTAGTGGCGGATGCGTCTGCCCACCAGCTGCACGCAGGCCGGATCGAGAGAGAATGGTTAAGGGAGTCCCTTTGACTTCTCCAGCCGTACTCTTCCGGAATATCGCTTTGCGCCACAGTGGGACTGATGGATTCATACGTCCGTCACTCCTGGACACACTGCACGCCAGATTCCTACCCACCCCTCAAAACCTTTTCCTTCCCAGAACTTCCTCTGCTTCTTTTCCTAAAAACACTCTGAGGGGAATTATTTTCCTCAGGGCCTATATCATCATAGGGGATACTGTGTGGAGGGTATTTTTAAGGAAGGGAAGGATAGGAAGTTCTGGGAAGGAGAAAGGTATGAGGGGTGGGTAGGAATCTGGGGGTCAGTGTGTTCGGGAGTGACGGATGTATGAATACATTTCTCCATCTGCGGTTCAAGGTGATGAGTCGAGAAAGTCCGGCTGGAAAGGTCAAAAGGCGTCTCTTAGCCTCTCTCTCGATCCGGCCCGCCATGCAACAGGTGGGCAGACGAATCCGCCGCCAAGATCCGGACAAACTTCACCCCATTAACTGGAGCTAACGTAAACGCGCCATTCCATGTGTCAGCATGCTAATACTGGAATGAGACAGAGTGCTTATCACGTGACCCGCTAGACTTTTCCCGACTATTCAGTCGCGACGTGTGATGGACAAATATTTTTACTATATTAATTGAAAAAAAAATTTATCATAGGACATCATACAAAATTAAAATTATTATTAAATCGTAATTTTTTGCATTAATTACCAACTTCAAACCAAAAATCTTTAAAAATAGCTTTAATTATTAAAGCTATTTTTAAAGATTTTTGGTTAGTTAGTATGGATATCAAGAATTTATTTACAGTATCGATTATTCGTACTTATACGTTGGTATATATCGAACGTTATTATTACCCCAGCGTCTGTGTAGTTGAATTTCAGAACCCAGTTTCGAGTGCATGTTGACGCCACGCCGCGTCGCGCCGTACGCGTTGCGCCACAAATATCATCTGTGTACGTGGAATTTCAAACAAAACTGCCATTGTAATTCGGTTTTGAATTCAAGAATTCGTAATAAGATGTCGCCACTTACGTCAGCAGCTCGCATGTGGACGTTTCTTCCCTAACTTATAGTACTAGATTAATAGAATTTAAGTATCTTTCCGGATATGGAAAGATTACATATGGCGTCATTGCCTGTTACAGTTACTTAATCTCGGTGATCCGAGGAACTGGCTATTCTTGGAACCAGTTCACACTCAAACTGGGCGAAGGTGAACTAAAAGCCGCCCGCAGGGCCTAGCGGCAAAAACTTGCGGCTTATCTAACTGCTAGTATATCTATAATATGATTTTCTTTCTTCTTCGCTATTCCTTTAAAGTATTTTACAAGCTGCGACACCTGTGAACATGTAAATACCACATCTGTCGGATCTGCCCGAAACGTCGGCTAAAGAAGAAGGTAGCGCAACACGGCATAACACCCCAAAAACAAATAACGAAAATGCTTTTGGCCGTGAAAATCTAAAAACGAACCATGTCAATACCAGTTTTGGTTTGTTTAATCTACTTACACGAATACCTAGACAAATATTTTGAATGTACCCAATTGTAATCAATATATAATATAAAAGTCCAAAAAAATGAGCGTCCCGCCAAAACTCAAAAACTCAAAAACGAGTACCGGTACGATCAAGTAAGTTATATGGTGTGGTAGATCTCTATCCCCCCTCCAGGTTGACGGTTCCCGTTCATGCCCAAAGGGCGTGCTTTTGAAGATATAAGGGCTGGAAGTTTTGCCCTCTTGAAATTTCTAGAACAGTCTTCCGGAAAATTCTAGAAGGTTCCATAGAGCTCTAAAAAGCTCTGGAAGGAGTGACGGAGAATGTCGTGGAATGTTCGGGAATAGCGAATCGAGAAAATCATTGTGGAACACTCCAGAACGCGAAGCCGGGTAACCCAGCTTGTTAATTATAATGAAAGTTAGATTCCAGCTTTTTACAACGCGTTTTAGTTGATATTTTACTAATTTTGTACCGTCAAAATTATCCAAGTATTATTATCATTAAGTATAAAGATTGATAACAATGTCAAATGTCGTATTTCAAAGTTCAGATTGTATTTTTATTACATTTGAAAGGAGTGTGTTAATTATAATCAAGGTGGATAAATCCGGTTCGAAGATTCAACGTTCTGTGGATTTAGCGAGTTCATTGATCAGATGTCTCGACGACCTCCGTAGTCCAGTGGCTAAGACTCTTGACTCACAATCCGGAGGTCGCGGGTTCGAACCCGGCGTGCGCAAACAAATTTTATTTGATTAATTTGTGTTATTTCACAATTAATTCATTTAAAATAATATATAGTATATTTGCTGCACGTTCCAGAGTGGAAGATACTATCAGTATCGCCCTGGTGTAAGACCACCATTCAGAATTGAAACGTTGCTTAAAAATGGCTTTAGCCGTGTTTGGTGACCAGATCTGAATAGCCAGGTACTTCCCAACCTTCCTCTCCCCCACCTCCTTCCCTTCCCCACTACCTTCAGCCTCACAACATACCCCAATTGGGGATGCCATAGTCTCATTGCCTCCAGACGGGAGCAGTTGAGATTCTTGTGCGGTATTCACTGTAAAAAAAAAAAAAAGATTCTGCTATTCAAATGAAGGAATTCTCGGTTGTAAACATGCGACCTCACGACCAAAACGTAAAACTACATGAAAAATTTAATTAATTGGTCGATATATATATAAAAATGAATGTTTGTTTGCTTGCATGGTATGTATGTATTTATGTTGTTTATGTGTTGCTATATTAAGCATAGAAAATTTTTGAAACTTTCAAAATACCTTCTTTCCAGAATCGCGAAGGTTTCTGGATTATTACAACCACGTGACAATACATCTGAATTTTTTTTAATCATTACAAAAACTCTTACGAAACCCCTAAACATTTCATAATTTTTTAATAACATTTTGCAAACCATCGATTGATCAACCAAAATTCAATTTTAGAATAAACTCTTTAAATTAATAAATTTACTTGAAGTACCTACTCACCTGTGGTACTAACCAAAATCGAATACTTTGAATCTAATCAAGAATTATTGTATTTTAAAAAGGTGGTACCTACCTAATTTGATTGATTATTCTTATAATACAAAAAATGAATGTTTATGATGAATATGAATAATAAAAATTTGTATAAAAAAATTGCAATAGGTGGCACGCGAGCTGTTTGAAAATTGAATGCACCGGGATTGATTATACGGAACACGGGGGAGCGGGAGAGGGGATAGGGAAGGTGGGGAAGGTGGAGGAACGCGTGAGGGGGATGGGGACGTGGGAGGGGAAGAGGCGGCGGAATGGGAACGGGGCGAATGGGAAAGAACACGCAGGGCGAAACAATTTCTTTTTTAAGTGGCATTGCATTCCGGGAACTCGCTCGTAGCCTATATTTAAAAAAATCAAATACAAATAAATAAAATATCACATATCCATACTTAATATTTTGTGATATGTTTTGATTTAAAAGAATAATTATTCAGTTTGGTTGGTTTTTAAATTTTGAATGAAAAAGGCGCAGCCGTTACTTTTAAGGTCAGATTGCATTTATGAAGGCAGGGCCCATCGTACCACGTCCGTTGTTGAAACATTATCCTAGTTGCACGTTGCAGTACCTATCTGTGACCTACAGATAACATACAACAGTGCCTAGTACCAGCCGACAAGGTCTATAGGGAGGTCACACCAGTACAGTAGGGACTTGGTGTTGTAATTGCCTCTCATAATTACATCATAGTACTCAAGATCGTGAGTTTACTGTTATGAGACCATGCAAGAATAGTTGGTCAAATGTTATCGTACATAATTGATATGGAGCCCTTGCCCAGAAAAATGTTGTAAACAATAATATTCTTGTTCCGAGAAAAATGGAAAAAACGAAACCAGTCTTGTTAATTAACCTTTAATTTTTAAAATATTGGGTCCTTACATATGCAATTGGCGTTTTGCCGTACTGGCAACTTTGATCTCAAATATCTTCTCTTTGGTTAGGAATTCCAAATTCAAATTTATACAGCTATTTACTCATGTATTTGTGTTTCGAAAATTATAATTCAGTTGTTTTTTCCTTAACTGTTTTTTTTTCTTTGCGTCACTTAGTTTACAAAATGGAAAACTTGAAATATCACGTTATTTACGAGTACGAGTTAATGATTAATGGTGTGTATGGCGACGGTGCCGCAAAAGAAAACACAGTGCGTTTTTGGTTCCAACGATTTTATTCTGGAAATTTTGACCTGCAGAACAAGCCCCGTGGACGGCCAGGGACCAAAGTTGATAATAAAGAATTGAAGGCTATTGTGGAAGCGGATCCATCGCAAACCACGTCTGAGTTAGCTGCAGGCTGCGGTGTTAGTGGTAAAACTGTTTTAATCCACTTGAAGCAAATTGGGGAGGTGAAAAGCTCCCATACAAAACTCCCATAAGCTCCCATACAAAGTACCTCCCATACAAAATGCCAATTTCATATGTAAGGACCTAATACAACAAGAATACCATTCTTAATTGTTTTAAATTAAAAGTCGAGAAGAAAGGCTATTAAATTAGAGTTTATTGTAGAATTTATGCTGAATTAGTGGAAAAATGATGTATATGATAATTTTACTTTTCGTTCAATACAGAAAGCAACGTGTTCTTTCTAACATAAGTTTACACATGACATTGATGCATTTGAACCTAAATAGCAAAAAAATATGAATAAATGAAACCATTTACGTCATGAAATCAACTTAATACATTATTCCACAATCCATTTCAACGGCTAAAAAGCTTTTTCCCGGACAAATTCTACTTTACTGCATCCTTCAGATTCTTGGTCTTCAAGTATTTTTAATTGAAGCCATAATACTGCTTACTAACAACGTATGCAGGGACATTGGAGGTCTGAATTCGTTCTAAACTAAATTTAGCTTTTCTTTCAAAAAAAATATAGTCCTTGTGAGAGCCTTGAAGGAGTAACCATCTTTTACTTTTATACCAGGGAGGGGAAGTAGTGGATAACCTCTAATGAAGCCATAGAATGTTCGTTTTCTCCATTTATTTCGCATTATACAACGTTCTTCCACAAACCAAACTTATTTTTTTTGTATTTATTTATTTATTTGTAAGAGACAAACAGCAACTTATACATAAAATATAAAGATACATACATATATACAAAGTTAAATTAAGTCAAGACAAAAGGGTCTCCTATGTTAAAGATGCTCGGAGATAGAGTTTTTTTATATCTTAAAATTAATTTTTGGTAAGGAGGAGAGGGTGAGGAAAATAGGATAAGGATAGGAGATGCTCCCGATACATTCCACACTCTTGTATTAATACTCGTTCAAGGCTCTCGCAAGGACTCTAATATTTTTGAAAGAACGAAGCTACATTTAGTTTGGAACGAATTTAGACCTCCAATGTCTTTGCATACGTTGTTAGTAAGTAGTACAGAGAACTCACGGTCCACCACTGATATATTTATACATACATATATATACATACACATATGTATTACCACATATAAACAATATATACACCTTTATCTGAGTACGAGAAACAGGCTACTAACACTATAACAAGTTAAGTATAAGTTAATTTTTTTTTTATATTTCGATTATTTCTTTGAATTATTTCTTTTATAACTTGAAGATAAAGAACATAAAACGAATAAACAAGAAACATACCAATTGCGGATCATAGTTCACACCACACTTCACCGCTTAAAACTAGAAGGAAATTGGAATCCAAAGACACTTCGTCACCTCATTCGGATAGGGTTCTAACCAGTGGCGGCTCGCGACTTTTAAGTGTGTGCTAGAGTGCTAATATTTAAAAAAAAAGGCATCTTTTAAAAAAAAAAATCCTAAATTTTTTTTTTGTTTTTCAAAATTCGGTGTTTGTAAGAAGATTTTTCAGGAAATCCGTGCGGCGCACGGCCAAACTGAAACTTCCTGAAATTTTTCGTATAAAACAATGATTTAGAAAAAAAAATTCGGCTACAACAACGTCAATAATGCAATGTTTTTAAATATCAGCACTCTAGCACACCCAAAAGGCACGAGCCGCCACTGGTTCTAACTAGCATTTTTTTTTTCAAAATGACCCTTGAATGCCAAAGCATTTTTTTTGCCCATTTCTATACCCAAAATAATTTTCAGAACCATCTGTGTTGTATTTTCGTAGATAAAGTTCGACAAAGATTCGAGAAAGTTCTAACATCAAGAAATCATTTTATATGGTTTATATCTGTTTATTTTTTTTTGTCACAACTTTTATTCTAACAATTTAAAGTCAGAAAATTAAGTGCAATATATTTTTATCGTGCAACATTACAAATTTATAAAGATATGTATAATGGAGGACTGAATGCCGTTGGCGGTAATAAAAAAACTGTCCAAAGACGCGAAACTAGCCGTCCATAATGGAGTGCTGGTACCTACCCTGATGTATGGCAGTGAGGCATGGAACTGGCAGAGGAAGGATGAAAGCAGACTGAATGCTGTAGAAATGAGATCCCTGAGGCGAATGTGTGGTAAAACCATGTACGATCGTGAGAGAAACGTGGATATCCGCAAAGAATGCAAGGCTGATGTAAGCGTGATGTGTAAGATTAAGAAAGGGACTCTCCGATGGTTTGGGCATGTAGAGCGAATGAACGAGGAAAGGAGTGTAAGGAGAATATATGATGCAAATGTGAATGGTAGAAGAAGTCGGGGACGCCCGAGGAAGACATGGCACGACCAAGTGAATCAGATACTTGAGTCGGGCCATGTGAAGAGTCGGAATAATAGAAGAGCATGTATGAGACGATGTATGAATGTGAACGAGGCAAAGAGTGTGTGCCAAGATCGAGTTGTGTGGCGGTCCGTCCTCTCTGCCTACCCCTGCGGGGAAACGGCGTGATGGTTAGTTAGTTAGTTAGTTAGTTAATATTCAAAATAAAGTTGCACCATTTAAAAACAACAGAAATCTTAGACAAACATCAATACTTCCTACTCCAAAATGTAAAAAAACACTAGGACAGTTAAGTCATAAATATCTCGGAGTAAATTTTTTTAATTCACTTCCTGAAAAAATCAGAAACATGAACAGTAAAATCAAAAAATTTAAAACTCACCTTAAAAATTATAACGAAAATTTGAACTGAATATAAAAAATAAAACAATTAAACCAATATAATAACACCCCCATACACACAAGCCCTGCTTTTTTATGGGGATAAATCAAATATGTACACATATTATGTAATTAATTATTATTTTTAATTGATAAACTAACGTTTAAACAAGATTTTTATGCATAGCACAAAGGGTATATAACAAATATTATAATCAATAATTATCAGCCTGAAACACTCATCTACATTGAAAAAATCTTCCGAGAAAAGATACTGGCCGCCAACGGGAATTGAACCCGTGACCTTCTGATTGCCGGTCAGGTGCTCTTGACCACTGAGCTATGGCGGCTTATCTAATACCCGCCAAATAATTCAATATATACTAGTGTTTCATTCGACAATTACTTATTATTACATTTTTCCAACTGAAAACAACCAACTTTATTTTTGTGAGAGAGGTATTGTTAATACTAAATCTCCCGCTAGGTGGCGTCGAGACTAATTATGTCTGCATTTATTGCTGAAATACTTTAACTTGTCAAATATTAATTATTATTTTTAATTGATAAACTAACGTTTAAACAAGATTTTTATGCATAGCACAAAGGGTATATAACAAATATTATAATCAATAATTATCAGCCTGAAACACTCATCTACATTGAAAAAATCTTCCGAGAAAAGATACTGGCCGCCAACGGGAATTGAACCCGTGACCTTCTGATTGCCGGTCAGGTGCTCTTGACCACTGAGCTATGGCGGCTTATCTAATACCCGCCAAATAATTCAATATATACTAGTGTTTCATTCGACAATTACTTATTATTACATTTTTCCAACTGAAAACAACCAACTTTATTTTTGTGAGAGAGGTATTGTTAATACTAAATCTCCCGCTAGGTGGCGTCGAGACTAATTATGTCTGCATTTATTGCTGAAATACTTTAACTTGTCAAATATTAATTATTATTTTTAATTGATAAACTAACGTTTAAACAAGATTTTTATGCATAGCACAAAGGGTATATAACAAATATTATAATCAATAATTATCAGCCTGAAACACTCATCTACATTGAAAAAATCTTCCGAGAAAAGATACTGGCCGCCAACGGGAATTGAACCCGTGACCTTCTGATTGCCGGTCAAAAATGTAATAATAAGTAATTGTCGAATGAAACACTAGTATATATTGAATTATTTGGCGGGTATTAGATAAGCCGCCATAGCTCAGTGGTCAAGAGCACCTGACCGGCAATCAGAAGGTCACGGGTTCAATTCCCGTTGGCGGCCAGTATCTTTTCTCGGAAGATTTTTTCAATGTAGATGAGTGTTTCAGGCTGATAATTATTGATTATAATATTTATTATGTAATTAATTATTATATTGAATTTATTGTAATTTATGTATCTTTCTCTGAATAAAAATATATATATATATATGACAGTTGATCGTTATTATAAGGTGCATTTTGGTTCGCCACTTTGGTTGGATGTGGTAGGGTTCTAATTTCGCTTTACCGTGTTTTAAGAGGGAATAACCAGACACAACCGGAGATATGTCCATTTTAATCCAAATATTCGACGTATCATCACTCTCCACAAAAAAGTATAAATTGATTTCGAAATACTGTTCTTTTATCTAGAAAAGCTTAATGTTAGCAAATGTTTATTTTTAGTACATCAAGATTACACCGTAGGTCTTTGGCAGATTTGTTAAATTTTCAAACAAGATTTTGTACTATACAACACACAATTCAAGTCATATAATACAAGTAAAATAAATCAATTATTCATCTCTGGAAACCTACTTTCAGAATTTTAATTTTAGTTCAGACAAAATCATTACAAAAATGATCCGCGTAAGTGTTTTGTGACGAAAATACTTCAGATTGTCTATTTATTTACGGTCTTATTACAAAGTAAAATATTTCGGATTTTTTTACATCCTTTTTTGCTTAGACATTATTGAAAAATTATACATACTTATGATCAAAAAATAATTACAAAAAGTAGATTATTTTAATAGTTTTATCATAACGCTTTTGAGCTATTTTTAATGTAGATATATATCAAAAAAAAAATTTTAATGAAATAAAATTGATTTTGAATTATTATTGAAAAATGCTGACACGGAGTATAATTAATCTCTCTCATCGGAACCACACTGTACAGTTTCAAGGGTACGATCGCAAGACCACCTTTCAACGAAATTTGAATTCTCGGCCTTTGGTTATTGGCCCTTAAGAGCGTTTAACCAACCAGCGGCCGAAAATCCACATTTTGTCGAAAGAGGATCTTACGATCGTACAGGACGGTTCCAATGAAAAAGATTAATTACTCTCCGTACCAGCTTTTAAAAATTATAACTCCATATCGATTTTATTTCATTCCAAGTTTGCTTTAATTTATACCTACATCCAAAAATGCTGAAAGGCGTGTTGATAAAACTATTAAAATTATGTACTTTTTGTAATTATTTTTTGATCATAAGTATTTCTCATTTTTCAATAATGTCTCAGCAAAATAAGAATGTATAGAAATTTGAAATATATTAGTCTGCGAGTGCGCAAATAAATACACAAACGGACCAATTTTCGTCAAGAAACACATGTACTTATTTTTTTTTTAGTATTTTATTTAAACTAAAATTAAAATTCTGTTACATACGTTTACCAGATAATGTATTGATTTATTTTACTGCATGATTATATGATTTGAAATGGGTGTTGTATAATAAATGTACTTTTTTGAAAATTTAACAAATCCGCCAACGACCTATGGTATAACTTTATTATACTAAAAATTATAATTTTTCTGAAAATTTAAAACATACGTTTATTAGATAAAATAACAATCTTTACGTTTTATTTAAATATTTTCCTTTAAAATATGTTCAATTAAAATACTTTACACAAGATTCAACCACAAAAAAAGAAATTGGTAAATAGATAATGAGTTCAGGTCTTTGCAAACTTTGACACATCATATCTTAGAACTAGCTTTTTTACATTAGCTCCATTTGTCTTTGAGGGTGCTGTGTGAAGCGTATTTTTAGGAAAGGAAGAAGAGGAAGTTCTGGGAAGGAAAAGGGTATTAGGGGTGGGTAGAAATCTGGAGGTCAATGTGTCCAGGAGTGACGGACGTATGAATCCATCCCTCCCACTGCAGTGTAAGGCGATGTTCCGAGAAAGTACCTACGGCTGGAGAAGTCAAAGTAAATCCCTCAACCATTCTCTCCCGATTCAGCCTGCCATGCAGCTGGTGGGCACACGCACGCGGCGCCAAGACCCGGAAAAACCTAACCCCATGAACCCGGGCACCCCTGCTAAGTCACCAAACGTAGCGGACAACTATGGGCCGCACTATGAAAGAGGTGTTGATTATTATTATGTGTATGGTAAAGTGAAGTTGGAACCCTATCCAAAAAAGTGACGCCTTGTCAATGTTAGTAATGTACGTAACACGTCGTTAATCGAAATATTCAAAGGTCTTATCAAAATTTTGGTATTTGAAACCAAGCGTTTATGGTTTCAAAGGTATTTCTTAATCGCAGAAGCGTTATCTTTAATGGATTTTTCATTCCAATTGTCGACCTTCATAATATTTCCTTTGTTGAGATAAATGCAAACTGCGACACAATATTGCAAGTTTCAACAGAGGTCAGTCATTTATACTATACGAAAACAAAGAAAATGTAGTAAATAAACAATGGAAATATAAATATAAAAATAAACAGATTACCCGCCAATAAAGCAAATGATTGGAATCAGTGCAAACAGTACACAGAACATTGTAAAATCCTTTCTCGGACTTCTTCAAAAATGTATGTGATGAAGAAACCCCGTACACATACTTAACAAATAACAATATCATACAAAAATGTTGCGAACAGAAATTACTTTTCTTAGACACTGATAAATCCGCTGGCCCAGACAACATTCCACGTAATATTCCTCTAAAAATGCTCTAATACTCGTACAAAACTTTGCTTGACAATGGAAGCACTCGAATTAATTGTAATTTTATTACCTTATAATTAGCAAAATTACTTCAAGTATTGACCTTCCTGGGTCAGATACCAACTTACAAATTCACGCACAATCTAAAACTGTGTGAATTTTTATTGTTTTGGACGACGCGGTGTGAATCAATAAAGTTCGTTCTACTAACTATCACGCCATTTCCTCAAAAGGGGTAGGCAAAGTAGATGGACCGTCATACAATTATCTCCAGACACACGCTCTTGGCGTGAGTCACGTTCGTACATCGTCTCTACCGACTCAAATATTCAATTATTATAGAGCCATTTGGCCATTTATGGATATGACTTTTTGAAAACACGAGTTTTAAATTGCGCTTTGCGTTCGGTTGAATCCTTCATGACTCCTAGATTAGGACAGTAAAATAGTACCAAAAAATAGTAGATATCAAAAAAGCACAAAATAAATGATAAAATTCGTGCATTCATGAAACTTCCGTAATACGTATATCCAAATCAGTACAAGAAATGTGGCAATATAATTGGTGATCTGCAAGGGGAGGTAGAGGGGGGGGGGGTTTGAAAAAAAAATAATACGTTTTTACAAACTAGGTCGAGTTAGGTATAGTTTACCATATTTTCAGTCGTGATAAATTGAATGAGATCCCTCCCAAGTCGTTAGAATCAATAAATAATTGGTGAGATAAGACAGTTTTTTAGTTAAAAAACAAAAAAAATAACTAGGGTCAACATTCTATGAGAGGTCTATCACTTTTTCACTGGCATATCTTCATTTATACTGCCTATGACCAAAGTTTAATGAACTTGTCGTTTATCAAACCCCGTAACAGAATTATTTTTAATAATGCGCAATTTTAACGGAAAACACAATTAGTCTTTATTTTGAGTACATTCAATTTGCAAGTATGACACATATTTATAGCATTTCAACAATAGCAAGGCATTTTCATTGTTTGTTTTTGGGATGTTATGCCGTGTTGCGATAGCGCAACACTATCGGCTATTCGGCTACTATTCTGTATTTGGCCTATTCGGCCACTTTTTCTACTATTCGGTATTCGGCCGAATATTGCGAATACCAAATGATGAAAAAAATGGATATAAATTTAATATTTAACAATTATCTATCACTACAAATTTCATAATATTCCCAAATAGTTGATTTTTTATTAAATGGTGCCATTTTGTAAAGCTTTTCGCAAACAAGCAGACTTGAAGCACACTATAAGTAACACAATTTGATGTAACAATCAACAAATAATGCGCGTTGTAACACTACCTACTCGCAAATGAAACAAATGCGTAGTTACCACACGCACTTCAATGATGCCGGTTGGAACGTATCACCCGCAAAATGTTCTAAGTGTCGCCGAATATTCGGTATTCGTCCGAGAGCTTAGCCGAATATTCGGTATTCGGCAAAATCACTATTCGTGGCATCTCTAGTAATAACCTTAACAATAACTAACTTTATCTATCGTTCACTGAGAAACAGGTTACACCTGTGTCGGTCTTCCCAAAGGAAACCTAATTGTTCCCTCAACCTTTCGCTTTAACAAATGGGTTTCAACGAGTATTTTCTCCCTCTGGGTTAGCTGAACTAAGACGGAAGTGTCTCTTGGGTCAGTCCTGCTAGACAAGAAGATAATGTTGGTCCGAAGTTAATGTTGATCCATAAAGTGCGCCCCACAGTTGAAGTTGGCAGCCACCTCTGGTCTGGCGCTCCAAAATACCCGAAAAATATCCTCGACTCTCTCGATTCTCGAAATCGAAGATTAACAGACGGATCGCAATCTTTAGAGCAAAGGCTTCGGGTGAGAATACTGTCCGTTTTCTACCGGTATTTCAATGGAAGATGTTCCGAGGAACTAGCGTAATTGATCCCTTCGGTACTGGTGCGTAATCGGGAAATACGCCAAACGAGTGCCCAACATATTGACACGGTTGACATTTTCACATGAGAACGGGTCAGTTCTTCGACTCGTTCTTGTGTTCAACAACTCGGCTGTAGAACGATTTGCCGGCCTCTATGTTTCCTCCTTCCTACAATATGTTTATTCCTTCCTCTCCTCAAAAATATCCTCCACACAGCATCTCAGACAACATAGGCCCTGAGGGAAATTATTTTCCTCAGCGCCTCCTGTGTGGAGTTAATGTAAAAAAATAAAGACAATTCATCTACCTAGCTCTTAAAATATCCAACCTTCTCCTTGATAACCTAAAAACCAACTCCTTACTTTCAATACACAAATAAAGCTACGGATCCTAACTAACCATCACGCCGTTTCCCCCCAGGGGTGGGCAGAGAGGACGGACCGCCAAACAACTCGGTCTTGGCACACACTCCTTGCGCCTCGTTCACATTCATACATCGTCTCATACATGCTCTTCTATTATTCTGACTCTTGATATGGCCCGACTCAAGTATCTGATTCACTTGGTCGTGCCATGTCTTTCTCAGGCGTCCCCGACTTCTTCTACCATTCACATTTGCGTCATATATTCTCAACATGCCCAAACCATCGGAGCGTTCCTTTCTTGATCTTACTCATTACGCTTACATCAGCCTTGCATTCTTTGCGGATCTCCGCGTTTCTCACACGGTCATACGTGGTTTTACCACACACACGCCTTAGGGATCTCATTTCTACAGCATTCAGTCTACTTTCATCCATCCTGTGCCAATTCCATGCCTCACTGCCATACATCAGGGTAGGTACAGTACTCCATTATGGACGGCTAGCTTCGCTTCTTTGGACACTTTTTTGTTGGTGCCAACGGCGTTCAGTCCTCCAATAATAGAGTTACCTGCATTCACCCTTCTTTCAATATCTCTATCAGCCTTCCCATCTCTCGTAATCCTTATATTTGCAATACGCTTCTATCACAATACCGATACATTTACACTTAAACCATTAAATCTCCCTAATCATCCAATTTTTTTCTAATTTAATCGCGATATAAAATGAATTGTGTAATATAATAATAATTTATTATCAAGCATATTTTTTATTATAATTTCAATCTGTTATCTTCAACCGTCATAACACAGGGACAACCCTAGCATAGCGGTAGACAATGTGAAAGTATTCGGATCGAAGAACTAATCGATATTAGCTTGGAAATCTGCACATTAAGTAGATGGTTTGTTACAACCCTGTTTTATCTGAACTAGAGCCTGTAGACTTTTAGGGTCTGGCTCTCTAAAAACTCTCTTTGAACTTCGTATCGGTCACCGACCTTAATAGTAATGCATAAGAGGCGATAGTAAGATAAGGGTCCCTACCGTTATCACAACATGCATACATATAATATATAGTAGACAAAAATTTAAAAATTTGTAATTTTTTTCGGATGGTCAAAATATTTTCGCTTTACAATAAAATGCAAATATATGGAATATTTATGAGCACATTGAAAAACTAAAATCTGTTTTAGAAAGGTGATGAAATACGCTTTCAAATTATATCATTCGAAATAAATATATATATTTTCAATTATAAAATTTTTGCATACAAACTTAAAAAAGAGTTTAAAAAATGGCTCACCTTACGTTTTTTCTAACTAAAGTTACTGATAATAAAAAATAATAAAAACACATACCTATTTTATTAGACAAACGTACAACAAACACATATTGTGATCTCACTTTTTTGTCGCTCTATGTAAAAATAGTTTATAAAAAATTCCCGAAGTTTCAATTTTTTTTTTTGAATTTGTGTTTCAAAACTTTGTATACATAAAAGTGTACATTTTACTTTTTGGTGGCTATTTTTTAGATTGGAATATAAAGCGTGGTGTTTTTCCTTTCTAACACCGTTTAGAACATATTTCTCACTATGATAGTGAGGGAGTTACAGCGTTTTGTACGAGACATATGTGCGTTGGGACAAATATGGTCTCCTGCCATTCAAAGGGTTAATCTTATATTTTTCTTTATTTATCAGTCATCATTAATTTTTATTTATGCCGCTTTTGCGGTCTACCTGCAACTCGCAGACTACCATAATAGCTATTATTTAAATGACAATTATTTTTTGGTAATAAAATATAAAATATAGCATGTACTTAATAAAACATAAATCTTTTTATTGCAGGTAGACCGCATGCTAAAGCGGCACTTTTTTCTACAGTGACCTATATATTTTTATCTTTTGTTTCTACATCGACTAGGAGACGAGATAGGTAAACCCTACGTCATCGAGTACACGGATGAAACTACTTTTTAGTGATAATGGACACTAAGAAAACCTTAAAAAAGCTGGTCTGCCGGTGTGCCTCTTGGCAGGAGCCGCGCTGCCATGGAAATAGTCAGCGATTTTTTTCGAAAAAATTACGTCATCGAGTACACGAACGGGAATGGTTTCATATGATAAAGGTCGATAAGAAAATGAGAAAAAGCAGGGCTGCCAACCGGCAGCCTGGCACGATCGTAGGTAGCCGGCGTCAAAGTGGAGTAAAAAATAGTAAATTTAACGTCATCGAGTACACAAATGAAACCACAAATATCGCTTTGGAAAGAATGGAAAATTTGAAAAACCGGGAAAACGGAAAATAGCATATAAATGTTGTTGATTGGAAAAATTGTTGCAAACACGTGATGTAAATCGAGGCAGAATATTATGCACGAGGAAGTACTCTATATGATGATATCGACGAACTAATAATACGTTTAGATGAAGATGAAGATACGGACGAAGAAGAATCACGAGGATGAAGACAATAATTAAATGTCGGGTGTTGAATTAATAGACTCAGATTTTTAAATACCTATGTACCTACGTTTTTACAACGAAATAAACGCACACTTAAAACTTTATTTGTTTTATTTTACTTTATTAAATTATGTTTTTTTTTGTGCAAAATTTTTGAAAATACGAATATGTTATGAAATATGCATTTTGGCCAAGTGTTTTTTAAAACATACATTCATTGTCTTATGAGCCGTCTTGGAGTTGCCATTTAAAACATAAAAAACGATCGCAGCGCCATAATTTATTTTCTACACTTAATTGCCAAACTGTACATTAAAATAGTGATTACTGATTACGAATTTGTGTTTTTAAACACAAATATGTATTTATCTTTGTGAAAACGCTTCTCAATATACCTATCGATATCAATCTAAACTTTAGCAATACATCAAAAATGATTTTTTGATGACAAACAGTATTAATTTACAAATAAAATCAAATGTAAAATACGCTTTGACATTAAAAAATATGTTATATAATCTTATCAACAAAGCGACGGACAAATAAAGTTATATAATTTGATAATCTAAGCAAGTTAATTATGTGATTAATAAATAGTGCAGATTCAGTGCATCTTGACGGCCGGCGTTGTCTAGCGGTAAAGCTTTTGACTCACAATCTGAAGGCCGCGGGATCGAATCCCGGCGTGGGCAAATAAATTTTATTGTGTTGTGTCTGTTTATTTGTTTTTATTGTGTTATTTCACGATTAATTCATTTAAAATAATATATAGTATTTTTGCGGCACGTTCCAGATTGGAAGATACTCTTAGTATCGCCCTGGTGTAAGACCACCATTCAGAATTGAAACGTTGCTTGAAATGGCTTTAGCTGTGTTTGGTGACCAGCCAGATCTGAATAGCCAGGTACTTCCCCACCTTCCTCCTCCCCATCTCCTTACATATCCTAGTTGGGGATGCAATAGACTCACTGGCTCCAGACGGGAGCAGCTGGGACTCTTGTGAGGTATTCATAGAAAAAATAAATCCAATTAAAATGCAAATCAGAAATTATTCATCACCTTTCGGAGATGCATCGTGATGTTGAATTCTAATGCACATTTGCATGACACCTGCATAATAAGATAATATGCAGAAACTCTCATAGATCTCCGTAATGTATTATAAAACATTTGAAGATCATTTTCAAATCCATATCAAAGTTCAGAGTTGTGCCTAAGCACAGAGTAAAAAATTCACTGATGTACCACGCACTTAGCAAAAAAAACGATGAATGTGACGTCATTTTTGTTATTTCAAACTCATAATACATTTGATAACCGTCAAATCGACAACCAGCTCAATTTTGAATATTGCACAGCATGTAAGGCTGAAAAGGGCCGAGTTGTTTAGAAACTCAAGCTAAGACTGTATCATCAGCAAAATATAGCTAATATCCTTCCAATAATCCCGAATAATATGACATTTTTAAACATATAACAAATAAAAGTGGACCCAATACAGTACTCTAAGGAACACCGTACGATACAGGAATGAGTTAAAATAGACTCAATTAAAATCCCTGGGTTACGCCAGAAAAATATATCGAGTATCCTTTCAACAACTCCAAATAGCAAGGCGTTTTAAAACATACAATAAATAAAAGTGGACCCAATACAGTACCCTAAGGAACACCGTATGACACAAGAAAGAATCAAAGTGGACTTACTTCAAATCCCTGGGTAACGTCTTGAATACGACGTAGATCCAGTACGGCCTGTTCCCCGTGACAAGATAACCCACCAACAGTGCTGTGATGGTCTTCCAAAGCGGGGAGAAAGGGAAGAAGAGGGTAGGCAGAGCCAGTCCAAGTACAGAAGCCTGAACCTGTCTGCGCACGCGCTCGTTCTTGTGCAGGGACTCCATCCTAAGGCCCTGTGGAACGTCAGAACACTGTTATTTATTAAGTACATCAATACAATAAAGTTTTAGGTGTATTTTTGATTGTGCCTATCTCGCAAGGGATGTCCTGCGTCGAGACAGACAGGCTAGTTTACAAATATTTTATTATAACAATAGGTACATTATTTTGGAAGCAAAAATATTTTACAGAATTAAACCAGGTTGGCATTGGTATTGATAACAATAATGGAATCAGATAACTTTAATTTTAGATTTGGGCGAGTTGACTAATTATTATCGTACGACCTTTGTTGACTATGGTCAAGATTTTAAATTTGTTTAGCTTTTTATTATCTTGTTCTGTCAGGAATGGTTTTTGCAGTTTTTTGTCCAAGTGTTGCATTTCTTTTATGTGAAAAGAATTCTTTAGTTTTAAAATTGACTTGTTTTGTTTAGATGAGTTAAAATTGTTTTTGTGCACATTTGTCGAACATCTAGTACCAATATTTAAAATAATAAAAAAAAGAAAAATTATGGAGGTTAAAAAAGAGCATAATAGGATTATTAGCACCATTTTCAGGTGGAAATAAGTGAAGCAGTTTTTTTGACAATGATTTTTCTAAAATATTTTTTTTAGAGTTCAATTATTGTATTTTATCATTTCTGATTTCTTCTGGTAATTCATTAAAGAAACATGTTCCTTGGTGTGTCTAATAGTGTTTGGCAAAAGAAGTGTTTAGTTTGGGGCATACAAAATACATGTTTAAGTCTAGTTTTCAGTTATGAAAGAGTATTTATCTTTTTCTTTTATAATTTCTATAATTGAGTTCTTCACAAATAAGTTTTAAACATAGGAACTTGAATTCTTCGAATACGCATATTATATATTCATATAGCAATTTTGTTCCTGCTTTATAATTATATCGATCTACATTATTATTATTTTTTACATTGATAATATAGGATAATCTCCTATGTGCACTGCATAATTATGATTTAATGTAACCCTTTATATAAAGGCCTTTTTTATGCATATAAAATAATACACTCGAAATTTGTTGAATATTTCTACAATGCATGTTATTATGGGACTTTCAGTATTACTTAATAACTATTTTGTACGTCTTCGATGAATGAATAAATGGCTGATAGTGTTGCACCTCTCCATGCGATTATTCCATATGCAATGCTTGATTATTGTACGTAAACTGGGGATAGTAGATAGGGGCGGCGAAGGCAATAATGGAAGACTTTGACACTATCACTAATCACGGACAACTAGTTACAGACAATATAAGACGTAGAATAGATAAGACCAGCATATGCGAAAACATCAGACACCCTTGTCCCCATTTCCAAGATAGTCCAGATATAGTTAGTCATATATTAACAGTTGTCCAAGCAAAACAAACGGCAAATGGATTACATTCATGTTGAAGAAGAACCAAAATAAGATATATGAATAAACCAGATTCTGGTGAATTGATCAAAGGCGAATGTTTATAAACATATCTTTGCAGACATAAATGTATATGACATTGAAATGCATGTCGCAGAACTTAGTAAATAGCTGTTATCAACTTTACTGTTGATGACAGGGATACATTGTGAACAACGTATTATTTAGTTTAATACGAGGGTGGATCCAATAAGTACCCGTGTTAGGAATGAAGATGCAAGTTTTTAACAACAAAATACATTTTTTTCAATGTAATCTTCTTTTAGTCGATACACTTTTCCCAACGTTTCTGCCATTTCTTTAACCCCTCCAAAAGTGCGATTTGTTAAACTCCTCAAAATGCGCATTCGTATCGGCGATAACCACCTCATTTGAGCTAAATTTTTCCCTCGAGTCATGTTTTCATGTTGGGGAACAGAAAAAAGTCGCAGGGAGCCAGGTCGGGCGAGTACGGTGGGTGCGGCAGCAATTCGTAGCACAATTCATGCAATTTGATCGTGGATTAATGTGCTGGTGCGTTATCCGCTTGTTATCCACAGTAAGCAAACGCGGCACCCATCATGACACCTTTCTTAATCTTAACTTATCAGATAAAGTATCGATTGCCGTTCCGTACGTCACACCTACGGCCTCTGCTACTTTGAGCAGTTTGGTTCGGCGATCAATCATGAACCTTTTCAACGATTTCCTCGGCAACCACGTCTTACGGGTGGTCTCCTCATCAAAAACAGATATACGACCACGTTTAAATTAAATTAAACCAACATCTCACGGTTGTCATAGATGACATAGATGGTGAAGGTTCCCCAGAGACAGCATTCAACTTTGCTTTTATAACTTCGCATGTTTTTCTATCCAAAAATAAAAAGCAAATTGCAGATCGATGATTCTCTTTTTTATTTTATCGAGAAACAAGAAACACGTGTGATACAATTGGTTGCCAAATAAAAACTAACCTATGAATCAGTCTGAAATTTAACACGGTGTCGTTTGACAGATGGCAGTACACGACGATAATATCAACTTCCCTCCGCAACGCCACCGGTCTACAACCGCGGGTACCTACTTATGGATCGACCCTCGTACACATGGCCAATTTGCTAGACCGTGCATAATTATTACATGCAAAGAAGTAAAGGCAAGGAATAATTCCTCCCGTCCCATAATTATGTACCGTTCAATTACGCAGCTATGGAAAAAAAATGTGACTTGTTTCTATTGCGTAATTGTACTTACTAAGTAGTAGGTATATCATTTGAATTAATGTCAACGCAGAAGAGGTAAAGAATTACGTACCCTAATAAAAATTACTTTAAAAATTATCCATATAAAGTATACTATGCTCTTTGCCAATCACGCATAGAATATGGAATTATAGGATGGGGAACTGCCTCAAACATTCACACGAAGCAGCCAGCTAAAACGCAAAAGGCAATAATAAAAACAATCATAAAGTACCCATAAAAACACCATCAAAAGAAATCTTAAAAAACTTTAATGTGTTCAGCATTATTAAATTATACTCAAAAAATGCACTACTCAAATTTTAAGAAAAATATGTATACCCTGTGGACCAGCACACCTACACTACAAGGTCGAAATCCTCAAAACTCAAAACTAATTAACATCCCGCAACTAAATACATCTTTTGGCCAGAAAAACCATGATTTCCATGCTATAAAATTATATAATGCCCTTCCAATTGAAACTAAGAATACCATGGAGATACAAAAGTTTAAAAAAGACATCAAATTATGGTTAAGTAAACAGGACGATGAGGAAATCATTAAAATTATAAAGTAACCCCAATGCAACCTGCAGACAACAAACCAATACTTTTATTTTATTTATTGTTTATTTTGTTATAATCAAGAAACTAGAAGATGAGGAAATAAACATCAGCACTTATGTGAAAAACCTAGATGGCGGTTCAAAGGTGTTAGGAGTGTTCTTAGACCTAGCAAAAGCTTTCGACACCATCTCACACAAATTACTCCAACAAAAACTCAAAAACATTGGCATAACAGGTCCACCACTAAAATGGTTCATCAGCTACATTGAAAATAGACAACAAATTGTAAAAATCAATAATCAAGAAAGTGACAAAGTAGGCACCAGGTATGGAGTACCCCAAGGCAGCGTCTTAGGTCCCATACTGTTTCTCATCTACATTAACAGTCTAACGGAGATAAGCCTAGGGAACATAGAGTACAAAGTAATCAGTTATGCAGATGACACTGTAATCTTATTCAAAGCCCAATCATGGGAAAACGTCTTCAAAAACACGGAAGCAGGGATGACTGAAGTAAATAACTGGCTAATAAATAATCTACTGACACTAAATATTTCTAAAACAAAATACTTAACTTTCAGTAAAACATTAGCTGGTCAGCCAGATAGTCGCCCACAACTACATCTTCACCCCTGCACAGTTACCTCGTTAACTAACTCACGCTGTGTTTGTCACAAAATTGATTATGCGCAAAATATTAAATATCTCGGTTTAACTGTTGACAATAACTTAAAATGGGATCTCCAAATTAACCTAATTACAAAAAAAATACGGAAACTCTCTTACATCTTCAAAACAATTCGAAATATTATGTCACTACCTCAGCTAAAAAATATATATTATGCACTCTGTCAAAGTATTCTAATGTATGGTATTTCAGTATGGGGAGCAGCAGCAGAGACTCACCTCAAATCACTTAAAATTAATCATAAAACAATAATCAGAATTATGTTTAGAAAGCCTTATCAACATCCGACAGAACAGCTAATGATCAACAATAACCTATTAGACATAAATAAACTATACATAAAGAAGATCATCTACAAAAACTGCATAAAAATATCACCACACTTCATAACTCACGCGCAAAACACAAGAGCAAACACACACAATCAATTACAAGTACCACATATCAAATCAAATTTTGCAAAAAAACATGAATCTTACTTGGCACCATATATATTCAATAAGTTTGTAGCCCAAACAAAGACCTACGTCGCATCTAATAATTTGAATTGGGTTTTCAAAAGATTTTTAAACTGGTTGAATGTCAAAGAAAGAAGAGAGATAAGTAATATTCTTAATATCTAATATTATATATTTTCTTTTATTCTACTCTGTTTTTAAATTCTGATATCCTCTTATTTTATTATTATTATTTTTACTATAATATATATATTTCTTTTTTTATTTTATTTTACCACTTACTTGTTTTTATGTAATTAAAAATTGTTAGTTACCAGCCTCAGAACAGACTCTGTCTAGTGAGGAGGGTAAGGAAAAAAAACTGATGTACATAACTAATTATAAATAAACGCCCGGGTTGCCGGCACTGAAATTGAAATTGAATTGAATTGAAAATTGAAATTGAATTGAAATTATTCAACAACATACTGAGGAGGACTGTAAACAAACCACATAACTTGGTATTTTTACTTATTGTGTAATTTTACTTTAAAAACTTTTTATTAAAAAATAAAAAAATCAAAACAATTTCTTCAAATTTGTAGACCACAGATCAAAAAATTGTAGATTTGTTACATTTTTTAGACATATGTCTCCCGCCATGCTAGGGATGTCCCTATGTTATGACGGGTGAAGATAACAAATTGAAATTATACAAAATATGCTTGATAATAATAATTATCAGATGCATAGTTCAGATTAAGTTAGAAGTATTTTATATCGTGATTAAATTAGGAAAATTGGATAGGGAACGTGGAAAATGTATGAAGGGAGATTAGGTGGTAAAAGTGTAAATGTATGAGTATTGTGATAGAAGTCAAATAGTAGTCAAGTATTGTGATAGAAATCAAAACCTCAAGGATTCCGACTTATTTTTCGACACACGCAGTACTTTTAGTAGAAAATTGAAGGCTGTTTTCCTACAAAGTATAATAACTTAGACATTACTTGGCTTATAATTTTAACTAATTCTCTTTTTTTTTTTTTAATTTCTGTATAATATTATTTTTTATCAATATATATGTTTTTGAACTTACCATCAAAATTTTTCCAAAGATAATTTGTAAACTTTTATAGGGTTATTGCGCACTTTTTTCATCTCTCTATTTGTAAAATAATTTTCTCATATTTACATACTTCTTTTCCATATTTATAAGTAAAAATATTTGTATATTTTTTTTATTTTATCTGCTGTTAATGTTAATTCGTGAGAAATAGTTTGGGTGCAGGTGAGTTCTCTAGTTATTGTTTTGTATATTATTGTTAATTGACATCTGTATCTGTATTTTCTCCTAAATAAAAAAAAAAAAAAAAAAAAAAAAAAAAAAAAAAAAAAAAAAAAAGTATATTGCAGATGTATGCCATAGAGTTATTTGTGTACTGAAAATTGAAAGTAAGGAGTTGGGGTTCGGTTTTAAGGTTATCAGGAAGAAGATTGAAGATTTTTGGAGCTAGGTAGACGAATTGTCTTTGTGATGACGTAGTTTAATTACATTGTTATGTCGGTTGGTTATATTTCTTGTGGTGTGTGTTTTTTTTTGTTATGTTTGTACAAGAAAAGTGTTAGCATAAATTTTAGATGGAGTTGACTTATATTTAAGACTTTGTACTCGATGAACAGTCGAATGGAAGAGTATCTTGTCGGTCTTGTTATTGTTTGTGACTACCATGGAACTATGATGAGATGGAAGCGGCATATGCATGTCGGAACGTGTTAAACCGCCAAAACCAGTGTAGCTCGCTCCATTTTTGGCCGGCGGGAAGAGGGGATAGAGACGGGGTTTACCGCTCAGCGAGCGGGGGGAGGGTAAGCGCTCTATAGAGAAGGGCCGAACTGGTAACGGGCTTAACGTTATTTAATTAATTTTTTAATTTAAAAAAAAAACTTTTGTTGGTTTTTTTTTTCTTCATATTTTAGGCACAAAATATAATAACCCATTACGCATTATTTTCTGAACGAATTACTTTATCAAAATTAATAGTTTACTTAGTTTTAACCACGTTTATTGTTTATAAAAAACCGACATATTTCGTGAGCAATGCCTACTTCCTCAGGGTTTAATTAATTAAAAAAAAAATGAAGACAATATTTTAGCGAAACTCAACCAAAAATCTGAAAACAAAAAAAAATAAAAAAAGATATGGGCATATATGGAAGGTTTTACTCATAAATTTAACTAAACGACATCTATTGACTTGCATAAAAGTCAATAATGTCGTATATTAAAAATAAAAATATATCCAAACACTTTCTAGATAGCATTTAGTTCGGGTTTGAATCTTGCAATCATACATGTATGGGGGTGTGGCTCTGGAGATAAGGGCCGAAATGTGAACGGAAATATTATTTTCATGGTTTGTTTTTGGGGTGTTATGCCGTGTTGCGCTATCTCCGTCTTTAACCGACGTTTCGGACAGCGTTGCAGTGTCCATCATTAGGGCAGATCCGAGATCCAACGATGTGCATAACACCCCAAAAATAAACAATGAAAATGCTTTTAGCCGTAAAAATCTAAAAACGTATTATTTTATTTATTAATTTATTTATTTTAAATTTTTTTTAATTTTTTCTCACATTTTGGACATAAAATATAATAGCCCAATTGAAAAATAATAAATGAGGAAAGGGGAGTAACAAGAGACTTATGTATTGTTTATTTTTTATTAATCCCTTTACATGTTATTTTACCTTAATCTTCTTCGACGTTACTCATTTTTTTGCGAAATCAAGATTATGATTGATTCGTGTTGCGCTCGTCGAAATACATCGGCCTCACTTTTCACTTGACAAGTGCAAATGGGTAAAAAACTAGTGTTATAAACTTGCTGTAACTCAAAGCACCATTAATCATTGCGTAACTTCGAAAAGTGATAGGAGCAAACGCGGGTTGATTTGATTGGAAACCAGTCATCTCTCCGATTTAAGGCATCAACCCACTTTCTTTTTCTCTCAGGGTCTTTTGGAAACCTTTATTAATAATAAATTGTATTATTTAATTTTATGTATGCATATTGTAGGTACATACTGTGCGCTTGAGGTGATTTTTCAAGAAAACGGGCTTTTTAAATCAACAGCATATGATGTATATGGTGTGTATACATAGTGTGTGATAAAATATATATACATATATCACAATAATCCCAACTGCTTCCATCTGCACAAATCAATCGAATAAAATTTATCTGTGCGCACCGGGATTTGAACCCGCGTCCTCCGGATTGCTAGTCAAGAGCTTTACCCCTTGACCACGGGGGCATGTCAATGTGACTTTTACATAACAATACAGTGATTATATACCTACGTACTTTGAATTAACATTGTAAACATATGCAAAAGGAGTGTTAAATTAGTACGAAAAGAAATAAAAACAACAGTGCAAAAAAGACGAAGCAAAAATGTTTAAAAATGAATAAGCTAAATGATAAAAAAAACAAGTATTTATGACATGTGTAAATCACAACTTTATATTTGTGCGTTATGATTAATAAAAAAATAAAAGTATTTGGTAATTTTCAATTATTATGATTTAAGTTGACTGATTCGGCCCATGCTAGTCGGAATTCACGCGGTAACATCGGGCCCATGGCGATGGCGGTTGAAAGGACTCGTCGAAAATTATAAAATGTTTATTTGAGCTATGTTTAAACACTTACATGTGAAAGGTAAGACCATCTTTCTTCTTAAAGGTCTTCATAGAACTACTTTTACACAATTTTACGGCGCATTGGACCATTTTTCTATGTTTTATGAACGTTTTACTGGGAGCTCTATACGCGACCGAGGTGTAAAAGCCAATGTCAGCCACCTAAAAACCATTCGGTAAAATTTTTGAACAAGCACGCTTTGTGCCAGTGTGCACACTTTACATGCCGTCTCTCTAATATCCATACTCTTAGGTGACTACCAACTGGTTGAATTTGTAAATCTGTACGTTTTTAAATTTTTTCCAATTTTGTTAGTTCTTTGCTTCTACCACTGACTTTATTGGAAGGACTGAATCACCACATTTCCAACAATGGAACAAATAAACTAACTGTTTACCTCCTTCGTCGTATACATATGTACTTACCACCATCAGAATAAATAGACCTGCCCTTAATTAGCTTCTCAGAAACTGGGCGTACTGTACAGGGCCCGCAGATACTTTAATAGTACACAACTGCTAACCCTGTACAAATCGCAAGTGCGCCCCACGGTTGAATTTGGCAGCCACCTCTGGTCTGGAGCTCCAAAAAAACTTTAAAAAAAAAAAACCCTTGACTCTGTGCAGAAACGGGCGGTCCGTTTGATAGATTCTCCCATCTTAACAGACGGATTGCAATCTTTAGAGCATAGGCGTCAGGTGGGAATGCTGTCCTTGTTCTATCGGTATTACAATAGAAAATGCTCCGAGGAACTAGCGTCGTTGATCCCCTCGGCACCGGTGCATAGTCGGGAAACACGCCAAACACGCGCCCAACATTTGTACACGGTTGACATTAGTCACATGAGAACGGGTCGTTTTTACGACTCGTTCTTGAGTTCAACAGCTCGGCTGTGGAACGATTTACCAGCCTCTGTGTTTCCTCCCTCCTACAACATGTTCACTCCTTCCTTTCCTCAAAAAGACCCTCCATACAGCATCCTCAAAGATGACATAGGCCCTGAGGGAAATTATTTTCCTCAGGGCTTCCTGTGTGGAGTTAATGTAAAAAAAAGTCTAATTTGCATTCCATAACTAGTTGCGCACAAGTTGTTTCGTGACAATAATTACGGTGCTAGTTTCATCTTGCACGCATCAGTTGTATGCCACACAAATAGACCGCGGTAGCACGAAATACGGCACCACCGCACTGCACCAGTGGTACGCAAATGCAACTAATTGCGTAGTTTTAAAACGTGATACAACTACTGTCGCGAAACACGTGAAATGTCCGCTCAGCTACAATTTACAATAAGAATAATCTAGAATACTACTTTACTTAGTTCAAATTATTGTTTTCCTTGTAACTGAGAGTGTGATAGGTTGCAAATTCATTTAATAACAAAACTGTGCTTTTTAATTTTTAATTTTCCGTAATATTTCGACGTTTTGATAGAAAATGTTTGGGTAAGCTTTTTTTCAACTTTTATCGTGTTTGAAGCTTAAAATACTGCAATTTTTAAACACTAAAGCATATTATTTAAAATATAACAATATAAAGAGTTATTTTATTTAGTTTCTAATTTGGCATTTGTTTTTACATCTTTAAAAAAAAGAAAAATATATATTTGTCATTTAAAATTCCGAAATTCGTTGAGAAATTATAAATATATCAAGTATGTACAACAGAAAAACTTTGGCTGTACAGGCAAAGTACGAGTATAAATATATCTTTCCATGAACAATTTTTTGTAATTTTTTAATTAGTAATGTTTTCATATCCACAATTTATCAATTGAACACAATTTTCACGACGTTTTTTAGTAAGGCTGTAAGTGTTTAAAACGTCTGAAATCCATATTTATGTAAATTTTAATCTTTCCCGCGATTGCATTATTAGGGTTTCTTTGGACACTTCAATTCGTTGATACAGCAGGAAAAAGTTTACTAAGAAAAGCAAAGGCTACCAATTTTTTTTTTTTTATTGTATAAAAAATTGCATACAATTGGAATTTGTTACCCGCTAAGCTACCGCAAGTAGCTTGTCAGCAGGAGATTAGTTCCACAGATTATTAGTTACAACAACAAATTAAATAATCATAAACGCATTAGCGTAGCAACAACATACATACATATTTATTTATTTATTTATTTATTTATTTATTTATTTATATACATATTTATTAAATACATTACAAGTGGTACTTTGTCTGTCCAACTGGGAAGGATACCCGTTTTAGGACAGCCAAATTGTATATGTAGTTCATAATATTTTTAACAAATATTAATCGAAATAACTATTAAGAACATTAAATTTTGTTTTATGAACGAAGCGATGGTTTCTATATGCCTTTGAAAGAATCGCAAAGATGTGTTTTTTCAAGGTCATTTTGAGGAACATTAATACTTGCATTCAGAGTGGATGAGTGGTTTCTTTAGTGATATCACAAGTAGGAGATTCTTTCCAAGTCATTATAGAGAACATTTACAATTGTATAACTAGGATTTACATATATGATATAAATTCTCAGTGTATTTATGACTTTAATAAAGTACTACAAATTTTATAATTTCTTAAGTAGTAGTATTTACACATTTATAAACCCAATATATGACAAGTGAAATTTTTTTATTTTGAAATTGTTTATTTATTTGTTTTATGTTTTATTTTACGCCCAGAGGGCTTTTATATAAATAATAATAAAGGCAGTTCATCTTAACCATGAGAAAAAAATAGAACAAATAAAGTTACGATGGAATAAAAGCATTTAAATGAAATAAAAATATGAGTAATAAAATTTTTATGTTCAGTGAGATATATACTATCAATAAGTTACGATAAGAAAGAATACATACATAATATAAAAGTACATACAACAAAAATTTAAAGTAAGGTGATCATAGGTTTGTAAAATTGCGATAATAACCTTGTCTAATAACACCGTAGTATGTTTCGCTGAGTAGTAAATCGCCGCAGCGCGCTGTTTCGATTGTAGGTACCTACCTTCTGTACTCATACCTCTCTCTGCTAGTTGCAGGAGTTCGGAACTGTGGATTTTAATATTATTTTTTAGATAAGAAGTTAAGTCCTTTTTTTTAAAGAATTTACTGAGACATTACATTTAATTACATCAATAATTGCATTCAGAATAGGTGAATGGCTTCTTTCGGGCGATCACAATTTTGAAATACTTTCCAGGTCTTTTTGGAGAACATTAACAATTGCATACTATAATTTACACATTTATAAACCAATATATGACATATTAATTCCCAATATATTTATGACTATTTAATTTTGATAAAGTAATATAAGTAAGTAATAGAAATTTCACATTTATAAACCAGAGTATATGACATATAAATTTCCAATGTATTTATATAGAGAGTTTCAAAACTTATTTTTGAAATGGCTAGTCGTTATTTTACAAGAAACAAAGAACAGAGAACAAGGATCAAAAACAGAGCAAAAGATTAAAAAAAAATAAAAAATTTTTTTTTTTTTTTTAAGCATAACATAAACTTTTTAGTACTTACATATTAGGTATGTGAGATTGTGTTAGCATATGTTCGCTCTTGGCTCTCCCCATGCCTAGAAGCCAATTGCTAACCCATTTCCGTAAAGTGCTTGCATTTTTCAGTTTCCATGCATCAGGTATGATGTTGAACAATTTAGGCCCTAAGTAGGAGTATTGTCTTTGGGCATGTGATGTGTTTGTAGTAGGTGGAACTACTGGATTCCTCCCTGCATGGCGGGTGTTGTGGAGATGATCAATGGATGCATATTGGTGTCGGTGTTTTTGTGTATGTAAGATAATTTTTCTTATGTATAGTTGCCGTACATCGAGAACTCGTATCTCTTCAAATAATAGATCACTGGGATACCTGAAGGGTTTCTTAAGGATGACCCTTAGAAGTGATTTTTGTGCTTTTGCTAAGGGATCCATTATTGTTTTGGAACAGCCGCCCCATCCCAAGGATGCATACTCTAGCAGTGAGTTACACAAGGCATGGTACATTTGTTTAAGATCTTTTACGCGAAGAATATTTCTAACAGACATAAACAGATGAGTAAGTTTCCTGATCTTTGTGGAAGTTGAAATTACGTGTTCGTCCCATCTCAGAGATTTATCAATGATGATTCCTAGATATTTTATACTATTGACACATTCTAAGTTTAAGCATTTACAAGTGGTTTGGTCATTACAGTGGTGTATAAGGATGTTGTGTATTTCTTTTGGTTTTCCTGATTGTGTTGCACTGAAACGGATGAATTTGGTTTTGTCTAAGTTAAGAGTGAGGAGATTGTTGTCTAACCATTGTTTAACCTTGTTTAAACCTACTTCTGCTTTACTGTGAACAACATTCCAGCTTTTGCCTTCGAATAATAAAACTGTGTCATCGGCAAAGGTTATAATGTGGTCGGCAAAGGAACTGTTACATAGATCATTTATATATATATTAAATAAAAGTGGTCCTAAAGTACTTCCTTGCGGTACACCGAATTTAATATTAGCTGAATCGCTTATAGTGTCATTTATAAGCACTCTTTGGCTCCTGTTATCTAAATAGCTACACAGCAGATTGAAGAGCTGACCTTGTATACCAATGCGCTGTAATTTATTCAACAGAATTTTGTGAGAGATAGTGTCGAATGCTTTGGCTAGATCCAGGAAGAGCGCAATGCATTTTGTACCTCTATCTATGTTATTAGAGATAATGTTTGTCAATTTAGCAATGGCATTTTCAGTACCTAAACCTGGACGGAAACCGTATTGACTATTGGAAAGGATTTTATTGTTTTCTAAGTATAGGCTGATCCGATTCTTAACAATTTTCTCAATAATTTTAGATACAGAGTTGATCAGAGAAATAGGTCGGTAGTTGTTGATCTGTGATTTATCCCCATTTTTGTGATGTAGAATGACAATTGATTGTTTCAAGTGATTGGGGAATTTTCCAGAGTTAAAACTTAGATTACAAATGAACGTTATGGGTGATGCTATGGCGGATTTTATAATTTTTAACAGGTTTGAAGAGATCTTATCAGGACCACACGCATTGGATGACTTAAGTTCGTCAATTATTTTCATCACTTCGTGTGACGTAGTTTGAATGTTATCTATTTTATGCTCGAGATTACATCCAGTTTTCTTAGCGAGATCAGTTTCAGTTGTGTTATTTTTATCCAGAATTTTTTTAGCCAGAGTGGTTCCCACTGACGTGAAATGGTTATTTGCAAAATTTACCATCTTTTTTAGATCTGAAGTGATAGTGTTATCAATGTGCAGTGATTTAATTTCAGATGATTTATTGATTTTGGTTTTAGTGATGTTGCGAAATGCTTCCCATAGCCTTTTTGGTGTATAGTTATTTTCGTATATAATGTTTTTAAAATAGTTTTCTTTAGTTGAAATGATTAGATTTTTACACAAGTTCCTATACTTTTTGTAGCGAGTTTGTAATATATTATTCTCTGGGCTCATTTTTGCCTTTTTGTGTAGTTGGTTCCTTCTATGAATTGATTTGACAAGGCCAGGGGTGATCCATGGTGTGAGTTTTAATTGCTTATTAGATATAAGTTTATTACTAGTGTGTTTAGATATATAATCATGTAATTTGGTGATGAATTCCGTCATTGCTGAGTCAGTATCCCTTTGGTCTAGAACGTTTTCCCATTTTTCTGAATTTAAGTCCTCAAGTAGGTTGAAGTAGTTTATTCGAGGTATGCATTTAATTTTGGCTTCGGTGGGAGTATTATTTTTGAGGCAAAGAGCTGTAGTGTAGTGGTCAGAAATTGTGGTGTGGATAACAAATGAGTCGAAATGTTTAATTTTTTTAACGTTAATATGGTCTAGACAAGATTTACTTGTACCATGTTCTCGAGTAGGGCTGTTAATTGTCTGCAAAAACCCATTTTCCGTAAGCAGACATAGATAATCGTCGGATTGACGGTGGTACTCAGGAATCGTATTAATATTTAAATCGCCTAAAATGATATGCCGTTCTAATTGTTTAGAACTATTGATGATTGATTGTAGAGAGTTCAAAAAAGTGTCAATATTTTGGAAAGAGGGAGATCTGTAGATTGCGAAGATACATAAGTTATTGTTCAATACAATTTTCATACAGTTTGCTTGTGGTAGTACAATTTCGTCGACTTGTGCTTGTATACCGTCTCTGATGTAAATTACAAGTCCACTGGATTTATTTAGGTTTATGTTTGTGTGATGTTCTGAATAATTGTGAATTAATTTTGAGGTGTAATCTTTAGTTAACCAGCATTCTGATAAAATTATGACATCGAATGAGTAATTGAATTGGTCTAGAAAAATTAGGAAATCGTCAAGTTTAGTTATGCTTCTTATGTTCTGATGTATAATTTTTAGACTGTAAGAGCCCCAATTATAGTTTTTTATTTCATTCAGATCATCAATAATATTCATGTTACCGAATATACCTGAATGGTTACCATTATCACAAGTTAGATCAAACATAATTAAATGTAAGTTGTACGTGAAATAGCGAACAGTATTCCACTAATATATTAATCAATTTAATAACTATTCCCAATGTAGTAGCATAGATAGGTGTGAATGTAAATAAATTGACAGTGATTTGATAGTATAATGCAAAATGTTTAAAGTCGCTGAAAAGTCCAAATACCAAATTATGATATATATATGGCAACAAAGTAATAAGTTTAAATGAGCGAAGCGGGGTGTGCCCGTACCTCGTTTGTGATGTGAAATATTTAATTATCGCTAATCGATTTAAATATTGGTTAATAGTACAATAAAGATATATAGAATGAAGATTTGTAGAAAGATACATAGAATGAAGAATGATAGAAGATATATAGAATGAAAATTTGCTATCTTGCCGAGTTAGTGATTTATTGCATATACCTGGAGACGAGTGAAGCGGTACATACATCGATTGTTTGATTCTTTCAGTTGAATCACATAGCTGCGAGTTTGCGTTCATCCGATATGCAGATTGCATTAGACCCCGTATCTCGTCTAACATACACCTGACCCGCCTTCGACCACGTGAATCGATATCCTTTCGTTTTCGCTTCTTGTCTAGCCTTCCAAAATAGTTGCTTGCCTCGAAATGTCAATTCATATAACAATATATAACAAACCTATCAACATTGTGATATGTAAATTTTGAAAATAATTCAGAATAAGCATTTTTATGGTGAGAAAAAAGTGGAATAAGGAAATATATATTTTTTTTTAAATATCATGCAATAGTGAATGCAATACATTAGCAACATAATAACAGCAATACAATAATAGTTAATCATATATTTGCAATTTAATGCATGGTAAGAGTTAGCAAAATATACATAATCTTAATACATAAGGTTACTCCCTAATAGCCATGATTTTAACATCAGGGAAAATTTTGTCGTAGAGCAAAATTTAAATTAAATAAATAAATAAAATTAAAATTAAATAAATAATTTTTTTCTTTAAATTCGTACGGCAATTTGTTAAATATTAATGGTATAATAAATTCAAGGGTTCTTTGACCGTTTTTTTTTGAAAAACAGGTACTTTCATTCCTTTATTTTGTATGAGACGTGTATTGTGTGTATGATGTATGATCCACCATTGTTTTATATGGACTATCGGATATATGCTGTAATACAATTTTTTGCCACATAATAGCACGCACAGGTAATATCATTGATTGATTTATATAGGATACTAATGTCTCGCCTTTGGTTAAAAACAGTTTTGCTTACTAGCAACTTTTACATTTACCATTGATTTGTGTAAAATTTGTAATAATTTGATTTCTATATTTGTTTTTTTATAAAATTTTAAAAATGAGGAGGAACAAACATTTTTTTAAAAATAAGTATAAAGTATACCTTCACATACCTAACCTAAAAAAAACAATGGAACTATTATTTACGTCAAACTATGGTACTTAATAATTATGTGCAAATTATTTGTAATTTGGGTCAACTACAAATTACAAGTAGCCGTGCTTCGTAGATACTTACTGACGCGAGTGACGCGTACTATCACAAAACTAAACTAAACTTGGTCACTAGAGCGCTAGAGATAATCGTAAACGATCGGTTCTGCTTCGGAAGTGTTCGTTTTTTGAGGCGCGCCTCAAACTGAACAAGCAGTCGCGCAACTCTGTTTCTTACCTCCGCCACATGAAATCAGCAGCTCTCGGGAGCCGAGTCCTAATATAATTTTTGAAGTGAAACTTTTTTAGCACCGTTGAGATTTGAAATTCGATAAACGGAAATGATACAAAAAGAGACAAACACATACACACATAGGATTAAGCCTGCGAGATAAATAGATACAATTAAACCTTACCGCATTGGCCGCTTTGATTTTGAGCTAACTTTTTAAGACTCCTATTCGTTGAGATTGTTATCGATTGTTACCGCGTGTGACTTGCACACTCTGTTTTTGAAGTAAAACTTCTTTACGCACGCTCGACACTTAAGGGGGTAAAATGATGAATACGTTACGAAGAAATATGAAACGTTACGAAAAAATATGTAACTCTAATCAATGTGAAACGCTTATCGATATGTAACGCTGATCAATGTGAAACGCTTATCGATATGTAACGCTGATCAATGTGAAACGCTTATCGATATGTAACGCAAATCTATACGAAACGCTATAATGAATGTGTAACGCTAATCTATTTGAAACGCTATAATGAAAGTGAAACGCTAATCCATATGAAACGCTATAATGAAAGTGAAACGCTAATCGATTTGAGTTGAGTTGAGTTGAGTTGAATTGAGTTGAGTTAATTTAAGTTAAGTTGAGTTGAGTTAAGTTAAGTTAAGTTAAGTTAAGTTGAGTTAAGTTAAGTTAAGTTGAGTTGATGGGGATGTTGAGGGGATGGGGATATTTATATTCCTGTTATTGTTATATTGTTAATGGACGGCATAAGTTTGTGAAGTTTTACTTCAGTCGTGTGGTCTAAAAGTACACTCGTTTTTTTTTTTTTTAATAAGACTTTGCTAATGAAGTTTTTCATGAATTAATCCCCACAATTCTCGCGTTATGAGCGTGGAATATGGTTTACAACCGTGACATATTCCATCGTACTGGTATCTTCATAATTAATTATTACAGCAACTATTTAACGTAATTTCGTTTTGCGCCACTGTGGAAATTTATAAACTTATTTGCCTATTTATATTTTTCATTCTACATAGACAAATTAAACCTTTCACAGATATCGACATCTAAATTTTTATTTTGTTGATACAAAATTTTACATTTCAAGATACAATCCAGTAATGTTGGCCTCACTGGGTGACTAACCCGTGCTGAGGCCCCCATTTTATAACATAAGAGTTTATAAATAATACATTTTGGAAAAAAATATATATATTGGTGGTGAAGAAAAAACACTTAAAATTAAGATAAATTTAAACTAAAAATAAGAAAAATCCCACCGTGAAACCCACGCTATGTTATAATGTTTTGTATTTGAAAAACAATGTTTTTGATCATTGAAAACAATATAGCGACCCATCTGACTGCTCCAACCACTGAGATAATTCGCACCTATCCCCTACTAAGAACAACAAACATTATCTTAATTTTCTCAATGCATATTTTTATTGTCTGCTATTATTCTGTACTAGCTTTTACCCGCGGCTTCACTCGCATGGTATTAGTGGGAAATTACTGGCATAATTATTGGCATAATTGTTATTATTCTTGATTTTTTGTTTAATAAAAAATAATTATTGTGTAATAGAAAATTTCAAAATTTGAGAATGACATTTCGCAAATAAAAATTCTATTTTAGAAAATATTTAAATTATAGAAATTATTTTAAGTACCTACTCCCCTAATTTATTCTGATGATTTCGCCCCAAGTAGGAATTAGTATTTTATTCATATTTGAATCCAGAGTAACCTAAAGAAATAACAAAATGACAGCCACGTCAAATAATTACATAGCAACGCTATGCTTTTCGTCCGGACAATAAACATTTTTAGAGATAGGTAGATATTAACTATGACGCCAACAAAGCACTATTTTTAGGGTGAATTTCCTAATTTAAAAAAAAAAACATTGTTTCCAAGGTAACAATTTGTTTGACGTTTGCAATAGCTCGATTTTGTTAGGGACAGAAAACGTATGAAAAATAATTGCATAACGCTACAGCTTATTCATAACGCCAGAGCTTACCAATTTATATAGCTTATGTTACTCGCAAATAACGTAGCTTTCGATTAGTGAAAGAATTTTTAAATTCTATTCGGTGTTTATTGCGTGAAAGAATAACACTCATCCATACAAACTTTCGCCTTTATAATATATAAGAAGATGGTTGTAAGATTCAAACCCGAACTAAATATAATCTAGATAGTATCTTGGATAAAAATCGCATAGATAAATGTTTTTTTTTAATTAGTGTAGGCCGTAGGGTATATGTACCTAATTAATTAGGTATAAATACTTACGACAACAATTTTTCAGATAAAAAATGCGAACCCTTCGAGTACTGCAAACAATGTAAGAATTAGAAAGAATGTTTTGTTTACAATGTAGGTATTTTTAGTATAATACAAACACTAGAAATTAAATAAAATAATAGTCTTTGAACGACAATGCAATAAACTTAAAATCGTTTTCATGTTTTTTTAAGGATATCTAAAGTATTAGAGCAACAATTCTTAACTTTGTAACGATTTTTTTCAATATATTGATTTTTATGTCACAATATAATAGACTATACTTTCCTATAATGCTGCCCTTGTTTTACGCATATTAGGTGTATTATTACCTCCTACGTGTATTTGATTCCATGACAGTTCAGCCTGCGACAATTCATCCGGCGACAGTTCATCCGGCGACAGTTCATCCGGCCGACAGTTCATCCTGCCGACAGTTCATCCTGCGACAATTCATCCGGCGACAGTTCATCCGGCGACAGTTCATCCGGCCGACAGTTCATCCTGCCGACAGTTCATCCTGCCGACAGTTCATCCTGCCGACAGTTCATCCGGCCGACAATTCATCCGGCGACAATTCATCCGGCCTGACCATTTAAAAGATTTTTTCTTCAAGTAAGTATGCAAAGAGGATATACGGCCGTACAACCAAAATCGATATACTTATATCTGAAGGCATCTTGAGTGGAAATCCGCTGTAACCTAACCTAACAAATTAGTCAATTCACACTAAAAAGATGGTGTTAATTTCAGATAAAAAAGTTATATTATATGCAAGTAGGAATCTTTACGGTTTTTTGCTAAGCCGACTGCACGTATAAGTATGTCATATTTTGTTATTCACGCATGCTTCTTCGGAGAGTCGAAATTATTGTAAAAATATTTTTACAGCGGATTTCCACTGTGTGGTAAAAAATTCCAATGTGTAGTAAAACAATGTATGATCGTGTGAGAAACGCGGAGATCCGCAAAGAATGCAAGGCTGATGTAAGCGTAATGAGTAAGATGAAGAAAGGAACGCTCCGATGGTTCGGGCATGTAGAGAGAATGAACGAGGAAAGGAGTGTAAGGAGAATATATGACGCAAATGTGAATGGTAGAAGAAGTCGGGGACGCCCGAGAAAGACATGGCATATTCGAGTGAATCAGATACTTGAGTCGGGCCATGTCAAGAGTCAGAATAATAAAAGAGCATGTATGAGACGATGTATGAATGTTAAAGAGGCAAGGAGTGTGTGCCAAGACCGAGTTGTTTGGCGGTCCGTCCTCTCTGCCTACCCCTGCGGGGAAACGGCGTGTTGGTTAGTTAGTTAGTTAGTTAGTTAGATTTCCACTCAAGATGCCTTCAGATATAAGTATATCGATTTTGGTTGTACGGGCGTATATCCTCTTTGCATACTTACTTGAAGAAAAAATCTTCTAAATGATCAGGCCTGATGAATTGTCGCCGGATGAATTGTCGGCCGGATGAACTGTCGGCAGGATGAACTGTCGGTAGGATGAACTGTCGGCAGGATGAACTGTCGCCGGATGAACTGTGGCCGGATGAATTGTCGCTGGACGAATTGTCGGGTCACTGTGTATTTATATTATTTTGTTGAAACGTTACTATGTTTAGATTTAGATGTTGGCATTACTATGTGTTTTTAAAGTTTTAACGAAATTCTCGATTTTATGAAACTATACATTCCACGATAAACCTATAACAATTTCCAATAATTCTATTAAGATTTTTGGTTTTATGAAACTATGTACATTCCATGATAACCTTATAACAATTTTTAATATAATTCTTTTTATATTTTTGGTTTTATGACACTATGTTCATCCCATGATAACCTTCCAGCAATTACCAAAAAAAGAATTTCAGATTTTTGGTTTTATTATAACCTTTTAACAATTTCTAATAATTTTATCTAGATTTTATATACGAATGTTTCTATGATTATGTTAGATTATAATATTGGAGCAGTTAATAGCCCATGTTAGGATTCTTACCCGACCAAATCCTGCCCCTCATCCTCAAGTACTCATGCGTACTAAACACCCACCCCTCTCCCGCATGGAAAGTTATAAAGTAAACACAAAAAGTAGAGTAAACTCATAGATGAAAATAAACCTAGATAAATAATAAGCAAGGTAAATAATAGAAAGAACAATCAGGAAAGAAAAACCTAACCTAACCTTACCTAGCCTAAGCTAACCTAGATTTAATAAGTTCCTTTGCAAGAAGAACTGTATTACAGCAAGATGTCTGTGCTATAAAAATAAACTATTGTGTACTTTCAAGTGCCATTCCAGCTTACCCCGCAAAAATAAATAGCTATTTGGACTGCCTTATTTACATTTAACTTAGTATAAGAATATGAAGACTTCATCTTTAATATTATGACATTTATAATTACTTAAATAACAGACTGATTACTTACCAAACGAAAGTTTAACTTTATAAGAATATAATAAATAAAACAACGTGTTTAATTACAGAAAGCATTCGTTTTATACATTTCCTAATACGATATTGGAAATGTATATAATTCCTAGGAAATGTATGTATTAAATAATTTTTAAAACAATATTTTATAGCTTTCCTAAATAGCTTCGGAATTGTATACATTTCCTAGGATTTGTATACAATTCCTAGATTTCATACATTTCTGGTAACAGATACATTAATGTAAAAGAAATACATATAAAGGCATACTTTTAACAATTCAGGATGTAACATATATATCATTGATGTCGCTATACCAAATTCTTGTAATATTCAGAAAACTGTTTCTGAAAAAATAAGAAAATATACAGATTTAGGAAATGAAATTAAAAGAATTTGGCATTCTCAGACTATAAAAATATTACCATTTGTTATTTCGGCTACTGGCATTATACCTAGCTCTCTCATTCAAAATTTAGGCGTTTTAGATTTGTCAAAAAATTTGTACATAAAAATGCAAAAGTCGGTCATTTTAAATACATGTAGGATTACGAAAGATTTTTTAAATATTTATATTGAGGGATCAGTAGGATTTATCGGACCAGTTAGGATTTCATCAGAGCCGAACCCTCTGATATGAAAATATCTGGAGTCGGTGAAATATTTTCCCATTATGTTTCTGGTGGATTGACGTATTGTTCTTGTATTGTTTTATTCTTATATAGTGCAATTACATTGCGTTAATTTACTAGATATTCATTTGTGGAAAAGTGTGTGAAAGGGTTTAGTCTTTCATTTGGGAAAGATTCAACCCGGACATGAAATCTGGAGCACCGTAAAAATAAAATAATTGGGTAACATCACGTACCCGAGGGATTTTAACCAGTGATTCCTGAGAATATTTGAAGTAAAAAATGTAGATGTTATTTTGATGTCCGATGATTTTTTTTCTATTAAAAATATAAAAAATATATTTTTCAATCACACGTCGCTACTGATCCCATCGTTAATATTGTATTCAATAAATGAAGACAATATAAGCGAAACTCATTCGAACATCTGGAAACAGAAAAATCAGAAAAAGATATTGGCACTTTTGGGACCCTAACCCAGGACCTCTCGCTTTCCGGGCAAAACGCTAACCACTGCGCCAAGGTGTCGATTAAGAACCACCCAAATTATCTTCATTTTCTTAAAGCATATATTATTGACTGCTATCTTTATGAATGATTGCAAGATTTGCCCGGAAAGCGAGAGGTCTTAGATTCGAGTCCCAGATGTGCCAAAAATTTTTTCTGATTTTTCTGTTTCCAGATTTTTGATTGAGTTTCGCTAATATTGTCTTCATTTAATTAAATATTACAATTTGAGGTTTTATTCACAAAGTAAAATAAAAATACAATAATTAAGTGTTATTTATTTTTATCTAAATTATATTATTTGATAAAACGGGGTTATTATACTCCACATATTCGTTTCCCGTATTTTTCCGCTTTTTTCACATTAAAAGGGCCGATGATATAAAAAAGTTTATGAGTGTTCATATCTATATCTAATCTATTAACTAGCTTATGACTTGACACTAAAATAACAGCTTAAAATTACGTAACGTTTTATCGGTGACCCGACAGATGGTCCCCCGAAAGTTTTCCCCGACAGTTGGTCCCCCCCGACAGTTGCCCCCCCCCCCCCCCCATCAGTTGTTCACCAGTTGCCCACCTTCAGTTGGTTCCTACACATTTAGCTCCTGACAGTAGGTACCCATACAGATGGTCCCCCGATCGTTTCCCCTTTTTCAGTTGGTCCCTAAACATTTGGCTCCTGACAGTTGGTCCCCATACAGTTGGTCCCACGACCGTTGGTCCCCCGACCGTTGGTCCCGCGACAGTTGGTCTCCCGAAATTATAATATATTTTTAATGATTTTCTTATTATTTTATTATCGAAGTGTGCTTATATTTTATTTTAATTATGTTTCTATACATTTTTAAAAATTGTAATACTACATTTATTAAAAATTTAAATTAAAAATAATTTATATATGACTGTTACGTGTTAAATCGTATTGTTTCAAATTTAGTTATTAAGTTTTATTATTACTGCGTGCTTTTTTTAACTTTTCTATTTTTTCCCATTATTTTTGATAAACCGACAGTCAATCATTGACAAATGAATATAATAATTATAATTGGCCCATGGAAACTATAATTTATTATAAAATTATAATTTTTTGTGGGTTATTTACCCATTTAAAACTAAAATCGACTCAAAAAATAACTTTAATAATAAGTAGGTATGGATATAAAACGAACATATTTAGATTGTCGATTTGTTGTACCTATACATACGCTGTTATATACAGTATATAGATAAGTATTTTTATCCTTGATGCATTTGAATTAAAATATATTTTAATCTTTTGTTATTCGACGGTACATCGAAACACTTAGTTATGCTTTATTTTATTCAGGTTCACTATTAAAAAATTAAGTCGATCCACTAGTACAGGAAAAAATCGACGTCGGAATTCACGCCCATTTATGGGAGGAGCTTAAAAATACTTGAGAAAAAGCTTTTGGAAAGGTTGGAAAAGATATTTGAGTTTTTTTTTTACATGTTGATTTCGTAAAGGCCTGTAAAAAACATTAATTCCTTTTTTATGCATTGTTTATTGTAATAAAACGGAAGTTTTAAAATTATTTCACGAAAACAAGCGGCGCGGAGCCTAACACGTCTTCTCTCCGCTCCGTTCGGAGGAGTAATGACAGAAAATCGGGGCGGCTGCCAGTCGTTCTTCGGTGGACGGTATAAGGTTCACTTTGATATTACAAATTCGTCGACTGCCGCATTGTCGCCGTGATGTCAAAAATAACAACGCGAAAATGCCTTATATTTTATTTGGTGAGGTTCGGGCGTAAATTTCAAATTTTTTTTGCGATTATCATAAAAGAAACTAAATTTGCCACATTAAACAATAAAACCATATCCGAAAAGAGGTTTATTAATAGGAGAGTTTGGACTTCAAAGTGTTTTTTATAGACCTTATAATTTTTTTTTTCTAGGCTTATTAAAAGACTAAAACTGACTGATATTTTTAAGGGCCAAGATATGTTCTACACGCAGTATTTAATTGAAGCATCTATAATACTTCTAAGCGATCAAATTTTCGAAACAAAAACGTATGGTTTTGCATTATTTAGTATGGCTTCATCTTAAAGAGAAAAAAAAGTCCAAGGGGGCAGTTTCACTATATTGAGATGTATGTCAAAAGATAGTTACTGAACTCTCAACAAATAACATTGAAGATGTCGATGCTCAATACAGAATCGTTAAGCAGTTAAGTAAGTAGGTACGAGTATATTGTATTTTCCCTAAACCGACTGCATATTGTATAAAAGTATGCCGGGGGGCGAACTGTCGAGGGATCAACTGTCATGGAACCCATTTTCTCGGATGTTACAAAGGATGAAGCTAAATCATCAAAGAAACATTTGATTATATCCGTGTATACTAAATTACGTTTTTACTGCAAAATCCATGATAACTCAGTATTATTATTAAATCAGTTACATAAAAACACTAACCTTGTCTGATAAAACATAATGTTTATCTTTAGTAGTTACGACGTATTTTGTAGAATAAATGTGGGTCGATTGCCATGAGTTACGAGTTAGAGTTAGATAAATCCACCTACCAGAAGATAACGCGAATAAATAATCTGTATATATAAAAATGAACGTATGTTTTCTTGCTTGCTTGGATGTATGTTTGTTGTTTATGAATTGCTATACTTAGCATATGAATTGTTTGAAACTTTCAAAATATCCTCGGAAAGGTTTATGGATTATGTAAACCACATGACATTACATTTGAAAAGTTTTTTAATAATTACAAAAACTCTTACGAAACTGTCAAAAATTTTCAAACCATCGATTGTTTAACCAAAATTCGATTTTCGAATAAACTCTTTTAATTAATTAATGTAATTGAAGTACTCACCTATGATACTAAATAAAATCAATACTTTGAATCTAATAAAGAATTATAGGTATATTAAGTACCAAATTTAATTGATTGTTCTTATAATATACAAATATAAATATGTGTAATATTTGAAAAATGAAAATTTGTATTAAAATTGGAATAGGTGGCACGCGAGCTGTTCGAAAACTGAATGTACCGGGACTGAATATATTTAACGCGGGAGAGGGAGGGGAACGCAGGAGGGTGGTTCTGGGAACGGTGCAGAGGGAAGGCGGGGAATTGGAGGGGGAATGCGTGAGGGGAAGGGGACTTGGGAAGGGAAGGAGACAAACAGGGAGAAACAATTTATTTATTAAGTGACAATGCAACGTATGCCGGGAACTAACGAGTTACAATATGAACACACACATAAAATTGTTAAAACTTTAACTACATATATGAATAAATAATATTCCAAAAAATATAAATCATTTTGTTAAAAAAATTACGCACAATAATTTCGGTATGAAATATTCATGTGTAATAAAATAATAACTAAAGTTTTTGTTTTTTTTTCAAAATTAAAAGTACTTGTCGTCACGGCAGAAGACCGAGGTTGGATTTAACATACATTTTCTACGAACTTTGATATCAGACAAGCGATTAAGTAGGATTTTCACGGCCAACAGTATTATCGTTATTCATTTTTTGGGGTATTATGTAGTGTTGCGTTACCTCCTTCTTTAGCCAACATTTTTGGACACACATCTGCCCCGACGCGACGATGGACGCTGCAACGCTGTCCGAAACATTGGCTCTAAATAAGAAGGTAGTGCAACACGGCATAACACCCCAAAAATAAATAAAGATAATGTTGACAGATCCAAATTTGTCAAAAATTGACATCGTAGCGGTAGTGGTTAGAGAAAGTTCACAATTATTTACGGTAATCACGATTTATCGAGAACTCAGATTATCATCATTGTTTGCCCACATACTGCACGGCGGGCCGGATCGTGAGAGATTGATTGAGGGATGCCTTTTGATCTCTCCAGCAGGACTCTCTCGGAACCGCAGTGGGAGGGATGGATTCGTACTAACTTCACTGGACACACCGACCCCCAGATTACAAATTACAACGCGTCCCTCATGCCTTATTCCTTACCAGAACTTCCTTTACCCAAAAAGACCCTCCACATAGCATCCCTAAAGATGACAAAGACTTTGAGAGAACTTTTGAACCAGAGCCCCTTTTGTGGAGCCAACTTAAAAAATACGAATAACGAGAAACCACGGATTTGATCTGATAATTCTTTGTATTGCGACATAGCAGGGCTCTTTTAGATTGGCTACAATTGTTCCAATATTCCGATCAAATTCTGTAATTGAGAATGTAAAAAAACACAATCAATTTTAGGATTTTTATGAATGTGACATGACGCAAAACACGCGTTGGTTATTTTATTTTTTATCAATTATTAACATAAACAATTCTTACAATTATTTAGAATAGAAATATTTTAAATCGACTTTGGAATCAGAAACTTATTATGATTATATTATTGTAAAACGTTTTCAGTAAAAATTTTAATAAATTAACACCACGTCGGTAAAATGACGATCTTTCGGGCTTATTAAAAAAAACAAGTTTTTTGGTTGTTTGTTTCCTCAACTATTCTTATTTACCTAAATATATTTTAACAGATTGTTTTGAAGGAAGTTGTGTATTAGCAATTCGTCAATATGTAAAAGTCCAGAGGTCACTAACCAATTGCTTGAGATACGTGATGAATCTAGAAGAAACCAAAAGAAAAATCTATTAGAGACTTAATAAAAAATTGCTTAATTTATCTAAGAAGAATCTAGAAGGGACCTAAAGAAGAATCTAGAATAGACCTAAGGAATCTAGAAGAGAACTATGTAGATAATAATCTAGAATGACTTAAAGAAGAATCTAGAAGAGAGCTGAAGAATCTAGAAGAGACCTAAAGAATCTAGAAGAGACCTAAAGTAGAATTTATAAGAGACCTAAAGAAGAATCTAGAAGAAACCTAAAGAAAAATCTAGAAGAGACCTAAAGAAGAATTTATAAGAGACCTAAAGAAGAATCTAGAACAAACCTAAAGAATCTAGAAGAGACCTAGAGAATAATCTAGAATTTATTTTATTTTTTTATTTAAAAGATACATAAATTACAAATAATTTTTATACAGTAATTAATTACATGGCAGATTTATTTGATGTACCCCCATAAATAAGCAGGGCTTGTGTGTATGGGGTAATAGACCTAAAGAATCTAGAAGAGACCTAAAGAATCTAGAAGAAACCTAGAAAAGAATCTAGAAGGGACAGCAGTCTATATGAAACCTTAACCAATTACTTGGGATTTGGAGTTGTATTGTTTTGACACCAGCTGATTCTAATTTAATATTGTGTGCTTGGAATTAAAAGGGCAGAAAATGAAAGCATGTGAACATTCAGTTAGATATAAAAGTGAAAGATACAAGTACAGACAAAACATACAAAAGCTCGCAAAGATTGGTTTGACTTAGCAAGGGTCATGGAGTAATGTTTGTCTGTCTTGACGGCGAACGCGTCTGCCAACCTACTGTGTTGCGGGCCGAATCGGGAGACTGGTTGAGGCAGTCCTTTAGACGTGCGAGTGTTTAAAATGTAAAATGCTGTATTGTATTGTTACACTTAAACAGGGTTTTGGAATGAGTAACTCTCATAGGAAAATTAAATTCAATGAGATCAACAAAGTAAGTAAATCAGAACTGTCTGTAGATACTGACATTACAAGATATAATTCTTCGATCTGAGAGTTTTAATAAATTAAATTCCATAATCTCGTAATATGGTTCAGACATTGACCTAAAACCGAAATTACTCGACCCCGGCACTGGCCTTTCGGCAGAATATGAAACTGAATTCAAAGAGTGCATTTATTTATTTGAATACCAACGTATGCATTGAAAAAATTACTCTACTATGTTTTTGTATACATTTCAGGAAAAGCGTCTTCCTTTCGGACTCACAAAAATTACCTTCGATATGATACTATACGATTGTATTACCCCAGCCGGCAGCCAGCACTCCTGTCCCGATGAGAACAATCAATACCAGGAGACGCTGACTTGGAACACGTGCTCTGAGAATGGGAAGGAGATTGGAGTTTAATCGACCGGTATACATAGAATTTAGGATGGGTAGGAATAAAGGATTTGATTGAGCGTGGTTTTTGTACTTTCTTTCATTATGTCTTCCGTCTTCTTGCATCTTCTCGGATCTTCTTGGATCTTTTTGCCTATTTATGGCTCTTTTTGGATCTTCTTGTTTATTTTTGGCTCTTTTTATGTTTTCTTCTTGACTCTTCTCGTATACTCTTGACTTTTCTTGTCTATTCTTGGCTCTTCTTGCTTCTTCTCGTCTTTTCTTGGCTTTTTGGCTTTTCTTATTTCTTCTTGGCTTTTCTTGGCTCTTTTATGCTCTTTTAGGCTCTTTTAGCCTCTTCTTGGATCTTTTTTTCTTTTCTTGTCTTTTTGGCTCTTGTTTCTTCTTGGCTTTTCTCGGCTCTTTAATGCTCTTCTTGTCTCTTTTTGGCTCTTCTAGTTTTTATTGATTTTCTTGGTTCTTTTCGGTTTTTCAGACTCTTGCCTCTTCTTGCTTCTTATAGCCTCTTTTTGGCTGTTGTTTCTTCTTGATTTTTCTTGGCTCTTTGGGGTTGTTTAGGCTCTGCTTGCCTCTTCTTGCTTCTTGTTGTCTCTTCTTATCTTTTTGACTTTTCTTGGTTCCACTTGGCCATTCTTGTCTCTTTTTCAAAATGAATCACCTTATTTCTTTATTCCTATTCTTACAAACTATCTTCTTATTTCTTCTTCAGCCTTACAAAAATTACCTTCACATTAAAATTGAAATATTATTATAATAATACATTTTAATTCAGTCTTTCCTACTATTTCTCAAAAGAATACGAACAAGGCGGGAAATAGTGCAAGTGTAATTGATCCCCTCGGCACCGGTGCATAGTCGGGAAACACGCGCCCAACATTTGTACACAGTTGATATTAGTCACATGAGAACGGGTCGTTTTTACGATTCGTTTTTGAGTTCAACAGCTCGGCTGTGGAACGATTTACCGGCCTCTGTGTTTCCTCCCTCCTACAACATGAGTCTCTTCAAGACCCATGTTAACTCCTTCCTTTTCTCAAAAAGACCCTCCACACAGCATCCTCAAAGATGACATAGGCCCTGAGGGAAATTATTTTCCTCAGGGCCTCCTGTGTGGAGTTAATGTAAAAAAAAAGTGTATAAAATTTAATTATTTAAACCGTATATTAAATAAGTGTTCAATCTCGAATACTTTTATTTTCTCGCATCGCTCGTCTTTTACGGATAGGGACGAGGGATGATATTGGTTAGAGATCGCTAGGGTTTACAGATGGTCTGACCGATAAAAGGTCGTTTGAGACCACAAGAAGTTTAAGTTTGCCTTCCAGGTCTCTCCGCGCAGCTTCAGAAAAATCTCTGGCATGTCTGACATACATACGTCAGCTAACCCAGAGAGAAAAGATACAAGTAATCTTTTTGTTAGAAGGTTTTAACGAGGAGTGTAAGGAGAATATATGACACAAATATGAATGGTAGAAGAAGTCGGGGACGCCCGAGGAAGACATGGCACGACCAAAATGTACATTTCGTAGTTGGACAGGCAAAGCTTCTTAATATGTAATTTGTAATTTTTTTTTTTTTTAATTGGTAAACTAATGTTTAAGACAAGATTTTTATGCATAGCAAAAAGGGTAACAATTATTATAAGCAATAATTATTAGCCTGAAACACTCATCAACATTGAAAAAATCTCCCGAGAAAAGATAAATGCCGCCGACGGGACTTGAACCCGCGTCCTTCTGATATCCGGTCAACTGCTCTACCAGATTAGCTTAGTGGTAGAGCCAAGCCAAGGGATACCAAGCCGACGTAGCTCAGTGGTAGAGCAGTTGACCGGATATCAGAAGGACGCAGGTTCAAGTCCCGTCGGCGGCATTTATCTTTTCTCGGTAGATTTTTTCAATGTTGATGAGTGTTTCAGGCTAATAATTATTGCATGTAATTTGTACTTTCTTTTGTATCTATCTATAAAAAATAAATAAAAATAAAAAAAGTGAATCAGGTACTTGAGTCGGGCCATGTGAAGAGTCGGAATAATGGAAGAGCATGTATGAGACGATGTATGAATGTGAATGAGGGAAGAAGTGTGTGCCAAGATCGAGTTGTTTGGCGGTCGGTCCTCTCTGCCTATCCCTGTTAGTTAGTTAGTTTTAACGAGCGGTTGAATTATTTATTATTAACCAATAAAGCTACTGTTTAGTTTTGTACTGTTATACGAATATGGAACTGTATCATACTTGCAAATTGATTGTACCTACTCCAAATAAATACTAATTGTGTTTACCGTATAAATGTAAGGATTTTATTTAATTACGCTAGAAAATTATGAATATGCATTAATTAATTAATACTTATTTGTTTCCTGGACCTCGCGCGATATACTATTTTTGCATATTTAATCAGTAAAGGCCAAAGGTCGAGTGCATTGTTTTATTTCAAATGCTTTTATTACAGAATGAAAACAATTGCAATATTTGTACAAATTATTCAAAGGTTTGTATTGATTCATTTGCTTAGAATTTTCGCCATTTATGACAACTAATTATGAATTAATTTTTCCTGCTTGTGTACGTAAAGCTGCCTTCAATTCTGAAAATATTACAATTTTATAAGGTTTTCCAAACAAATTATAATTATATAGTATACTATGTATTTATTATATAATAAAAGCAGGCGTTCCATTGATTTGGAAGGTGATAAAACATGTAAGTAACAAGTGGCGGTCCTTCCCTCAAGTCAATTGGTCAAAAACCTCCTAAAATTATAAGATGACACTAAAACATAATATTGATACGAAAAATTAAGCCATTCAAAGCAACTGATATTATTCTAATGTATTTGGTACATGGACAAGGGTAGTTAATGATAGAGAGAAATGGCGACGGTTGGAGGAGGCCTTTGTCAACTAGTGACATACAGACAGGGAGTCGATGCATGATAAGTGTTATAAATAATATAAATAATGAAACGTAATTGACTGTCTCTGAAATGCACCGCGAGATAGCAGGCAGCGGCAAGTAGTGACATCTTACGTCTTAAATGGAAGCTTTCTTTTCCACGCGCTATGATTGGCTGGTTCAAATTATGAAATGCCCCGATATCATATCTTCTGTCTCTTTACGTACCACACAATAAACGAGATGGCACTATGTCGCTTAGTAAAAAGTTTTCGGATTCTGAAGACAGTTTGGGTCATTGCCGTGAGGGAGAGAGAGCATGCTGACTATTTATCCGTCTGAAAGAGATGGTTTGATAAACGTGGGTTGATTTTGCATATTTTACGCATGTCGCATGAAATAATTTGCTATATTAAGTGTAAATTGACGTGTGAGGATGAAATTAACTCTAAAACTCGTGAGATACCTACAAACGAATATTATCACATATAATTTGATATTGTAACAAAATATCTTTTTTTTTTAAATGACCTTCCACTTCTGGACCCCTAGAGGCTGTATGTAACTAATACTTAAGATATAACGATAATTTTTGTTTTTTCTTGCCAGGAATGCACAAGCCAAGTCCCTGTGTATATTGTTATTATGCCTTATATCACCCCGAATTTAGGAAATAGACATAAATATGGCTTGGCAAACGGAATCTAGAAACGGTAGATTTTAGCGAAAAGGTGATTTTTATTTATTTTGTTTTTTTTTTGCTCCACACAGGAGGCACTGCACTGAGAAAATAATTCCCCCCCAGGGCCTATGTCATATTTGGGGATGCTGTGTGGAGGGTAATTATACGAAAGGAAGATGAGGGCGTTCTGGGAAGGAAAAGGGTATCCAGCGTGGATAATAATATGGGTGTCAGTGCGATCCTCCGAGAGAGTCCGGCTGGAGAGGTCAAATGATCCCCCTAACCCCCTAATCCCCCGAAAATGTTTAAACTACCCTAAATTAATGTAAAGGCAAAATGTCTTTAGTGGAACCCTGAAATATCGTTATCGAATAGTCCGTTTTTGGAGGGGTCACTAAGAAATGAAGGACTGGGGTTCGATTATGAAGTCGTAAAGTAAATTACTGGTAGTTCTGTTAACAGTAGACCGCGCGTCCAAAAGTATGTTTCTAATTTTCTAATATCAGTTTAGACGAAAAATAAAAGACAGGTTTTAAGTAGAACAAACAATAATAGAAATCAAAATCAAAAAAATATTTACTGTACATATGAAATACAAAGGGTGTAGCTTATGGGTACACTCCATTTCTTCCAGCTAACCACATATAAAAATACAAAATACAAAGATAGGTATAATGACATTTGTTATAAGACATTTGTTAAACCAAACAATTACACGTTGCATTATATGAGAAAATTAGAAAAAAAACTAAATAGAATTGATTTACATCAGGTATTCATTAAGAGTGTAGTGACATTCGTTTAGAAGAAATGTTTTTAGTGATGACTTGAATTTGTGTGTCTTGAATTTGTTTGATGTTATGTGGAAGATTGTTGTATACTTTAACGACCATGTAATATGGTCCTTTTCGGAATATTGTTTTGTTTGCTTTTGGTATTAATAAGTTTTCTGTGAACCTTGTAGCGTATTTGTGTGTTAAGTTTTTTTGTGGAAACTTGACTGTAGATGATCGCACTAGCATGCATAATTCCATTATATATATATATGTCTGTGACTGTCAGAATTTTCAGATTTTTAAACAGATGTCTACATGAATCCAGACGAGAAACAAATAAACAAAGAAATAATAAATAAAACAAATGAAGTAAAAATAACAAGGTGATACAAATATGGATGCTTACAAATAAATTAAAAAGTAAGGGTGAGAAAAGAAACAAGACAGAACAGAACGTGACAAGAAAATTACACAGTTTCATCCGTAAACGTACTTAAAAAATATTTTTTTTAGTATTACTCTGAAATTTTTTATTATGCTAAATTCCCTTTTACACATCTGGGAGAGAATTAAATAGTGTATAGGCAATATAGTTCAGAAATTTTATCCCATAGTGTGTGTTTGAGAAACGCGGATTTTATTTATTAAGTTACTCCTTACAGGAGTTAGGGTTAGGACTAGAGATGAAACGGATATCCGGTAACTATCCGGTATCCGGCCGGATAGTTACGAGAGTATCTTCCACTCTGTAACATGCCGTTATTAAGGCGATCCACTAGTACAGGAAAAAATCGAAATCAGAATTCACGCCCTTTTATGGGAGGAGTTTAAAAATACTTGAGAAAAAGCTTTTGGAAAGGTTGGAAAAGATATTTGAGAATTTTTTAACATGTTGATTTCGTAAAGGCCTGTAAAAAACATTAATTCCTTATTTATGCATTGTTTATTGTAATAAAACGGAATTTTTAAATTGATTTCACGAAAACAAACAGCGCGGACCCTAACACGTTGTTTCTCCGCTCCGTCCAGAGGAGTAATGACGGAAGAATCTTCTTCGGTGGAAGGTATAAGGTTCACTTTGATATAACAAATTCGTCGACTGCCGTATTGTCGCCGTGATGTCAAAAATACCAACGCGAAAATGCATATTATATTTTATTTTGTGAGGTTCGGGCGTAAATTTCAATTTTTTTTGCGATAATTAAATAAGAAACTGAATTTGCCACATTATGCAATAAAACCATATCCGAAAAAGTGTTTATAAAAAGGAGAGTTTGCAGTTGAAAATGTTTTTTATAGACCTATTACTTAATTTTTTTCGAAGCTTATTAAAAGACTTATTAAAAAAATGACCGATATTTTTAAGGGCCAAGGTATGTTCTACACGCAGTATTTAATTGAAGCATCTATAATACTTCTAAGCGGTCAAATTTTCAAAACAAAAACATACGATTTTGTATGATTTTGCATTATTTAGTATGGCTTCATCTTAAATTGTGAAATAAAACAATGGCACGCCAGGTTTTGAAGTCGCGACCTTCGTATTGCAAGTCGAGAACTTACTATTTTTTTGCATAATGATGTTTTTTTTATAAATCGTACCGTCTAACCAGATAATGTGCTTACAGATTTTTTTATAAAGAAGTACGAATATATTGTAATCTATCGTTTATTATTATAATAAAGTATTGTGTTCAATTATGGTATTAATTTACAAAAAGATGAAATACAAAAGTCCGATTAAAAAACCGAATAATAATAGAAAAATCGGTCAAAGTGCAAAAAGATTCAGCATTTTATCATATTTGATTTAGGTATAATATTTTTTATCCAAATAGCGAGTATCCGGCATGCGTTGCACTGCCACTCAAAGAAAGAAGCTGTTTGTGTTTTAATTCTGTTTATTGAAGTGCTTTTAGATACACAATATTTATTGTTTTTTTCCGTCTAGTCCTATTGTACAACTCTATGCCATTTCTGTACTACTATACTTCTTCCAACATAAACTTCACATTCAAATGCAACCCCAATTAGCAAAAAAACACTTAACATACCGATAACTCGTACCTCACACGGGCAAAGGCACTTTAAATATTACGCAATCAAACTAAATCAAAACTGGATCAAATAACAAGGTATTCAATTTACTCAAAAAATCATAACACCTAACCAAACATAACCAAAAACCAATATCAAGGAGGATACGGTGTTTCTACTTTTGTCGCCAGAATTGCTTTTATTCCAAAACATGGGAACACCTCAGCACAGGTTCGCCTAGTGAGGTGTTCACAAAATACTACTAGGTACTTACCTATATACAGTTACGGACCAGTACCTTTTTTTTCCTTATTACTAAACTTAATATCTATGTATACCAATGTAATTGTCTGTAATCTGTATGTATGTTAAAGAATAGAAATAAATAAATAAATTGTGTACACGAATAAATCAGAAGGTTTTCCGATGTGATGGAGAAGCGTGGATTATACAAATTTACCCCCCTGCTATTCCCTACCTCTACTATGTCTCCTTTGCAATCCATCCCTCTGCACTTCCCTTGTCCACTACCCCACGTTACACCTCCCCTGCGTGTCCTTTCCCAGTTCCCGCCCCGTTCCACCAACGTGACCCCTCGCCTTCAAACTAAAATTTCATAGCGCCAGTTCTGACCATTATATACAGAACCTTCGCGAGCGTTCACATAACAAACAAATCATCAAAATTTTATCGCAATCGGATGAATGATATAGGAAATAATTTCATAATACCAGAGCTCACCATTATAAACCTGTCTCAACACAGGTATACCCTAGCGAGACAGGCATGGAATAATGTATTGTAAACATCACGTATATAGATCAATAAAAATAAAAAAAAACACTGAAACCTTGGCGGGCGTGATAACAACAAATCACCAAAGTTTCATCGCAATGGATGAATGGTATAGAAAACAATTTCATAACGCCAGAGCTCACCCTTATATATATATAAAACGTCACGGGCGTGCGCACAACAAATCACCAAAGTTTCATCGAGATTGGATGAATGGTATAGAAAACAATTTCATAACGCCAGAGCTCACCCTTATATATAGAAAACGTCACGGACGTGCGCACAACAAATCACCAAAGTTTCATCAAAAAAGCATGAATGGTATAGTAAATAAATTCAAAATGCCATAGCTCATTAATTTAAACAGAAACCTTGGGCGTGCGCACAACAAATCATCAACGTTTTAATCGCAATCGGATTAATGGTATAGGTAATAATTCATAATTCCAGAGCTCACCATTATAATGTACAGAAACCTCCGCGGGTGTGCGCACAACAAATCACCAAAGTTTCATCGCAATTGAATTAATGGTGTATGAAATAATTTCATAATGCTATAGCTCACCATTATATATAGAAATCTTCGCGGGCGTGTGCACAACAAATCACTAAAGTTTTATCGCAGATGAATGGTATAGGAAATAAATTCACAACGCCATAGCTCACTATTGTATATAGAAACCTTCGCGGGCGTGCGTCAACAAATCACAAAAGTTTTATCGCAATCGAATTAATGGTATAGGAAATAAATGCATAACACCATAACTCACCATTGTATACGAACATCCTTAGCGGGCATCGCACAACAAATCACCAAAGTTTCATCGCAATTGGATGAATGGTATAGGAACGTGTACCGGATAAACAAATAAACAATAATTTTTATATATAAAGATTATTAATAATAAAAAAAAACATTAGATAACGCCATCACTTCCTAATAGTCTATGGACCAATGGCATTCTTCTGATGTGATTGTATTAAAAATAATTCAACAATATTTATCTAGTTTTACAATGTCACAGAATTGAATTATTTCCAAAATCTTTACTTAAAAATATGGCTTAGGTATTGTAGCCGTTCGCTTACTTTTTAACGAATACGATGCCATATGTTGATAGACGGCGTTGCCGTGACAACCAGTGATGCAATCCGCTTTGGGATGCCCGTGATAAAAATCCGCGTAACTTGTTTTTGTCAGTACTTATTCCCACACTTTAAAAAATGAATATTTCTTTGTTTGTCCCTTATGCATTCGGAAACCATTCATCCGGTTGCAATGAAACTTTGGTGATTTTTTATGCGCACGCCCGCGAAGTTTTCTGTATACTGTATGCATATACTATGAATACTACTAATACGGCGTTATGAAATTTGTATAAAAGTTTAACAATACGTGTTTTTTTTGTAAATTGTGTGTATTTCATATAGTTTAGCAGCAGGGGAGGAAGGAGGGGGGAAGGGAACGTAGGAGAGCAGTAGGGTTCAATAAACATAATTAAAACACAAATACTTTCAATTTTTATAAGAAAAACTTTCTTTTTATACTTTTTTGAAGGTTATTCCCATCAGTGAAATATATCATATTAGAATAAGTTAACAATAATAATCTAAACGAAAATATGAAAGAGAACAAGACACAGAAAAACAGAAAATGGTCGCAACTGGGACTCTACGTCTATCCGGGACGAGTGCGTTAACCAATTTCGCTATTGCCACCTTCTGTCAAAACGTCATACCTAATTGTCAATCTCATATTTTCAAATACTTTCTTTCAAGCGTCATTGCAACGCATGCCGGGTACTCGCTAGTAAATTACATAATGAATTATTTAACACTTTAATATGGAATTTAATTGCTTTCTTCTCCATGTTTGTTTTTGTATTAAAAAAAAGCGCTGCCGGCAAAAATTTTCAGGTAAAATATTATAGTGTAGGTAGGTACCTACCTACTTGATCGCTTGTTTGAATTCTTATTCTTGACACAAACAGTTCCAATTTTGAAAACTACACTTGAATTCAAAACAAATCCAAGTTCATTGAATTAGACTTACAATCACAGACAGACCCACAACCGAAATTATTTTTTGATTGTCGTCTATTTTCAATTTTCATAATAATATTCTGAAATTTTAGCCGGCTAGTAACCAATTTCAGAGAAATGCTTGTGTGTGCGCGCGTATATGCGTGATTGCCACCAAAAGTTCATAGAATGTATTATCAACGACAACGAGTCTATCTGCCAAGATTCAGCTCGATCGGATGCCGGGAAGTGGTTTAATTTCCACTTTCATTTCATTCATTCACGAAAACAAAACCGTAATCAAATAAATGTATCTAAAATTTACAAAACCATTACATATTACATATGACCTCATTTGACTCCTATCACTATCAAAATACAAATACACCAAAATATTATTTGCTTCGATAAAACAATCTTTTAAAAAACATGTGACAATATTTACCTATTGATGATTGTGGTAAACATATAAAACAAACCGTCAAAAATCACTAAAAAAACAGAAACAAGAGATGCAATAAGTTCAAGATAAAAAGAGATGACAGTAAATTCAATGTGCCTATTTCTATTTATGTAACGTATAAACCACACTGCGCCAGGAATCAATCAAAACATAACCTAAAAAATAGACAATTTGTATAAAAGCGTATTTACTTACAAGTTTAAACTGTTTTATTACAACACGGTAATGTTCACAAGAGTTTTTGTCACTGTTTTTAACACTCGAGTAATGTTTGTTATTTACGAGTAAACACGAAAATGAGCGACGCGAACACTCACGACGGACGACAGATGTGTACTAATTTTTGTTTGTAATTTATTTTGAGTTCGTTTCATCTAGCAAGGGAGTAACGCCTCCTATCATATGAAGCAGAAGCTCTTAAACTTTTAGCGACAAATTTAATTTAATTAAATTTTTAAATGTATATATATGTATATTTTTTAATGTTTATTGAATTGCAATTTTTGAGGCGGGTATGTGTACCACTGCTCCGGGAGCCCTTTATTGGATAACCAACGCCTCTACCATAGGTTACCTCGAATGGTTTGCTGCATTTCGTGTTGAGGTTGAGGTGTGTGCAGATCTTGGCGGCGGATGCTCCTGCTCACCAACTGCGCGGCGGGCCGGATCGGGAGAGTTCACTTTAGGAAGACTAATCAACAACTCCAGCTGCTCTCTTTCGACACATCACTTTGTACCGCATGTGGAGGGATGGATTCATACGTCCGTCACTGCTGAACACACTGACCCCAGATTCCTACCCATCCCTCATACCATTTTCCTAGCCAGAACTTCCTCTCCTTAAAAATGTCCACATCCCCAAATATAACATAAGCCCTGAGGGGAATTATTTTCTTCAGGGCCTTTTGAGTGGAGCTAATGTAAAAACAATTGTCTATCTTCCTATCTATCTTACTATATATCTATCTTTCTATCTATCTATCTATCTGTCTAATTATCTATCTATCTCTCTATCTATCTTTCGTCTCCATCGACGGATGTGCGACGTTGATTTGATGACAATTCAAATTTTTATTTCGAGTTAATGAAATTTTGCACACTTGACTTCCAAAACGTGAGGAAGAATATTTGTATGAGATTCCAAAAACCATCTTATAACCCCTTTTCCGACCCCTAAAGGCGGTATTCTTTGACAAAATAAGAGATATAAATAACAATAAGCTAGATGTAAATTTTGTTTTTAGAGTTAAGTCATTTTAATATTTTCATTCATAATTATTGATTTTAAAAATAATCTAAAACCGCACATTCCGAAACGGTTCCAACTGGCTACAACGTCATAATGACATAGAAAACGCCACGGCTTGTAAGACGGCTGGTACTAACATTGCCCGGCGTGACGTCATTACCGCCATATTCATGAATAAAAATAAACATGTTGTTTTGACGGCAAATCGAAAATGGCACATTTTAAATCGTTACAGAAAATTTTATCGTCGACATAGAAATAGAAAAATACTTTCATTATCGTAGTTTGTGTTCTTAATATTTTTCCAGGTTAAAATAAAGCAGTGAAAACATCTTATTGGGGTATGCTATGAGGCTTTAGAAGTGGGGGAGAGGGGGAAGGAGACGAAGAAGAGGAAGGTGGGGCAGTACCTGGTACCTGGCTATTCACATAATCAATTACATATTATAATAGACTTTAAAGCCATTTCAAACTTTTTTGTTCTTTCACCAATGCTCTGGAAATATCTATACTCTGAACGTGCCGCAAACATACTGTATTATATTATTTTTATTGAATAAATTTTGAAATAACACAAATTAATCAAATAAAATTTGTTGTGCACGCGGGATTTGAACTCGCCACCTCCAGATTCTATAAATTCTTTTATAAGAAGTAAACGGCATTAAAAAGAAAATAACCTATTATAATATATATTCGACAATGTTCAAAAGTTGAGAGCCATTGATCGGTAAGCTTCGTTCTTTGTTGTGATATAAATAGGTACATACTTCACTATGAACAGTATGAACACAATACGCAGTACTTACCAGTGTTGCCAGATGCATGATTTTTACCATATTCGCAGGGTTTTTTTGGGTAATTTATAACATGTTATTTGTGTTTTATTTTTTGTTTGTTCCATCATTTGTGTTTTTTTTATTCAATGAAAAATTGTAAAACGATTGTAGTTTTATAAAGCATTGTAGGTAATGTGCCTGCGTAACGTTTTTATATATAAGTGTACAAAGGTGTTACATAAATTACATATCGGTACAGAAATTATTTCAAATTGCAATCTCATCAAAGAAGAAGTTAGTTCTTGTGCTTGATGAGCGAGTTACACTAATTATAACAGAAATAGAATAACATTATGCAAAAGGTAAGTATATAATACAAACAATTGAGACTTCTGGATCATCAATATGTGTAGGTGTACATACATAGTATACGGTACGAAATTCGAAAAATCTAAATAAAATAGAGATGAATATAATTTATAATAATATTTATTTAATAAACGTTATTTTTCTTATTTAAATTCTCAATTAAAAGCTTACGAAAAACATTTTTTTCATCCTTCGAAAGATGGTAAAACATTTGTTTTTTTTCCACAGAAACATGTTTCTTTTATTTATTTTTGGAACATGGCATCAATGATAGTTACCTATTTCTCATCTTCTACATTCTACACTACACACGTTTATCTACGGTAGTCAAGGTTGCCAGTTCGTGAATAATTATGTATTTCACGCGGAAAACCTATTGTGGGAAAAAATGCGGTTTATGGGCATTTCTTGATTTTCCAACCATATTAAAAAATACATATTTACAATAATTGTGAAAATGTACTATAATTTCAAATTCTTTACCAGAAATGTTAAAAAACAAATAAAATCAAAATATTTTTTATCCGAAAATGACTAGATAATAAAATTAATATTTGTGTGCAGTTCACACGCGGTACAAGTGAAACCTTCAGAAAATTAAAGTAGAGAAGATTAGGAAGGCTACGAAGCACCGCACAAAGAGGAGACCGATTATTCTATCTTATTCTCTCGCAGGCCAAGGCCTATAGATGTATGTATTTGCCTCTTTTTAGTGTCGCTATTTTTTATTTCATCTAAATAGGTTTTGACTTAAAAAATAAATGCTAATTTCAATTGAATATCATTAATTTTTTATGTGAAGAAACTTATGGGGATTTTGAACATTTATAGGTGCATCAGCCACCAAGACGCGGACAACCTCACCCCATAAATCCGGGAAAAGCTGCTAAGTCACCAAACATAGCGAACCACTTGGGACTATGGCAGAGATGTTGGTTATCTTATAAATGGTTCCCGGGGCGGCAGTTCCCATAACCGCCTCAACCTTTAACTAATTGTGAAGTGTAAGACTTCGGCATTTTCTCTCTCAATGCGAACAAGCTTTTCCAGTGTCCGAAACATTGGCTAAAGAAGAAAGCGCAAGATGGCATAGTAACCCTAAAATTAACAACAATATGTCGCATTAGGTTACAATTAATAAAACACAAATCACGTAACCCCCATTAAGCTGAAAATGGTGAATACCCAATATCTTCAATAAGCCGATACCCCCCAGAGAGCGGGTGGCGGGTGTCTGTAAGTCTGGACTGCCTGGTGGATGTTGGGTGGTGGGTGGGGAAGGGGGGGGGGGCAGACGCACTAGACGCCGGTGAATCCACGAGCACCAATTATTGCAGCCTGCGCCCTTCAGCCGCGTCACTTGGCGCGGAGGAAATCGGAGAATTCAGCCAATTCCAACCAACCAACTAACTACCTCCAGTAGCCACTAGCAACGGGCATTGCGGGTGCCTTTCAGAATTCAGTTAATTCAATTTATTTATTATTTTTTTACATTTAAAAATTGATTTAATCTATTGATCCTTTTGTTAAACCAAGTTTACAGTTAATAAATCTTAGGAATTTATGCTGAATTTAGACATGAGGGGGACAAATAGAAGAGTTATATTCAACTTGACTTCGAACTAGAGAGGAATATAGGATTTTTAATGTTGAAATATTTTGAAAGTCTTTGCTATTTCGAAGAATTAAGCCTAGCATTTTTAATCCTTTCTTTTTAACTGTATTTATTTGCGAAAGAAAGTTAAATTTTGAGTTAAAAATAATTCCAAGATCATTAAATTTATTGACGGAGGTGAGGGAAACACTGTTAATTTTATTTTGATAGTTAAGGGGTTGATTTGTTCTGAAAAATCTTATCATCTGGCATTTACTAATAATTAGGTAAAGTTTGTTAGTTTCGCTTAAATCTCGTAGTTTATTTAAATTTATTTGAATGTGAATACAGTCATTTGTTGTTTTTATAGATAGTTAAATAAAAAAATAAATTTGAGCATTTACAATCTCCTTCTCTATAGCCCGAGGAAGGAGAATCGAATAATTTTTTTGTTAGGTATAAATGTTCTATCCTTTTTTTTACATATTTGCTCTACACATGAAGCCCCGAGGAAAAAAATCCTTCATTCAGGGCTTAAATAAATTCATCATCGTCATCATCTTATTCTCCTTCCCTTGTTATATTCGGGTCGGGACCCACTGCATCGACAAGGTGCCTCCATTCGTCCCTGTCTTGCGCCGATTGTTCGACCTCCGTCAATGGCAGTTTCATCCTCTCACCCTAGATGCCAATATACGCTGGACTGACTACATAACTTATATCACAAACATACTGGAACGAGTCATGCATCTCTTAAAATCAATAAAAAACATATTTCCAAGAACAATCCCCAGAACCATATTCTTTGCACTTCCAATTCTTCCTTTGCCAATCCATTATCACATATGGCATACTGGCTTGGGGAAGTGCAACGAATATAGCAATAGATCCATTAGAAAAAATTCAAAAGGCAATAATTAAATTAATCCTACAAGTTCCTCGCTACGCATGCTCGAATATAATTTACGAAACACTAGACGTCATGACAATAAGACAACTCTACGCCAAAGCTGTACTACTATACTTCTTCCAACATAAACTTTACATTCAAATGCAACCTCAATTAGCAATTAAAACCAGGGCCTCTACTAAAAAAACACTTAACATACCGATAACTCATACCTCACACGGGCAAAGACACTTCAAGTATTACGCAATCAAACTATATAACCTCATGCCCACCACACTGAAACAACTACTAACTACAAATCCATATACAATTCTTCACAAAAAATACATCAAAGACTGGATCAAACAACAAGGTATTCAATTTACTCAAAAAATCATAACACCTAACCAAACATAACCAAAAACAAATATTAAAAATAATTAGTAGGCAATTATAACTTTGTTTTAAGACAAAACATTCAACAAAATCACAATATTATTCATTCCATTGGCGTGTGGTCCCTACAATAATATACCTACCTATTTTTCAAAACTACTATCTATCTTTTACATAAACTAGATGCTATGTATAACTTTATGTATAGATCCTAACTGCAACTAATCTTTTATTTTATGTATACGTTACTGCCGCCATAGGTCGACCCACAGTCTCCTTCTTGACAATATCAAGGAGGATACGGTGTTTCTACTTTTGTCGTCAGAACTGCAATTATTCCAAAACATGGGAACACCTCAGCACAGGTCCGCCTAGTGAGGTGTTCACAAAATACTACTAGGTACTTACCTATATACAGTTACGGATCAGTAACATTTTATTTTTTCTCCTTATTACTTAACTTAATATCTATGTATACGTATACCAATGTAATTATCTGTAATATGTATGTATGTTGAAGAATAGAAATAAATAAATAAAAAAAAATAAATAAGGTAATTTAGAACATTTGCTTTGGCAACTCTGCGACAGTACCTACATAGACATTATAATTGAGATATATTCAGCGCCGGATCTGCCATACGTTCAAAAACGTGCAAAAAACCTGGCGCCAACTCCGAAAGGGCGCTGTGAGAAAATAAATATTGTATTAAAATTAGGTTATAATATTCCCTGAATCGTTTAAAAATTACCCATAGTACAAAATTATATACCGAAAGTTGGTATCAACGGCTTACGAATTTATAGTCAGTTACAGATTTTTTTTACAAATTCCATATACGACGAATGGGTGCGATCCAAATTCAATAACCAATCACAGTGCAGTTTTTTTGTACCTGTGAACCAAACAAACCGACTTGCGCCTTTCAAAATACTGACAATTTTTGTTACTGTGTTGTCCGTACGCTCACTATTGTTTTATTTTGTACGATTTAAGTCTCTAGGAGAAGGTAGTTAAATACCATTTTCTTATGAAATCTTCAGTAAATTCCATTAACAAAAGCATCGCACGGTTTGCAGGATTTGCAGGTTGCAACGTGTTGACACTGTTGACAGTTTTATCGTTGATTTGACATATTATTTGAAGTTCGTTAAATGTATAATTAATATCTATCATATTTGTTGGTTTTGTTATTTTACGGTATCAGTGTACATAAGCGTCTTTCGTAAGCCATTGATACCATACGTCAGTGTTTAGTGTTTGTACGGTGTTTGTTCGCTGGGGAAATGCAAGGTACAAATATGATTATATTCTTATTAGATTTTAGAGCTAGTCAGAAGCTGTAGATGCTATTCTTGTGTTGTACGTTGCCATGGAAACGTATTTGTATTTGCTTTTTCTATTAATATTCGCGTTGGGTATATACATAAACGCAGTAAATCTCAAAAAAGTCTAATGGACCTAGTTCAGCGAAACCACCCGCATTGTCTCGTAACCTATATTTTAAATCATGGTACGGGCACAAACAAACAATTCGTTGTATTATTTTAAAGCATAACTTGCAAAAAGAGTTTTTCCTAAAATAATTAAAATAGCACCATAATTTTATGTTTACCCAATAGATTCAGAGAGTATAGGGCTCCTGGCGATTCTCTCTTTTAAAAAATCGAGTGTGAGAGCTACCGCCAGGTCACTTGGAAAAGTTACACCCTTTCTATGTCTTGATTTTATTTGATAAATTAGTGTAAAAAAAAAAATTAAATAAAAAAATTGGGATGAACGGATTTTTAATCAAAATAAAAATGTAGGGGGGGGGGGCGCCATCCGGATCGGGATCCGGCCCTGGTCATATATTATGGACATATTTTATATAGTCAGGATCAGGCGTGGCGGCAGCAGTGAGACATTTCTGTTCTCGTCATTCTCGACATATCAGATATCAGTATCACACAATAATAGCAAATAGCAACACACGACAACAATATGCGGGAAGCAGGATGCGGGACAAACCGGACAAGATGCGTACTGCGTGCGTCGCAACTCGCAACGACCGACAGAACAACTGATTTAATTCACCGGAACCGTTCTATTAATTACAAATTCTGTGTTCTAACTTTATATAACTCTATCATTGAAGAAGAAGATAACACTTATAATCTCAACAAAAATATGAAAGAGAATAAGACACAGAAAAGTATAAAAAGATTATTTATTTATTTATTCACACCTTGAAGGCTTTTACAATATAGATACATAAGTTATTCAGGAGTACAATTAAAATCATGTAATATATAATATAATCAACTGAACATTAAAAGCAGAATTAAATATAAATACATAACAACAAAAACAATATTAGAAGTAGGTATGTATAATAATTAAATTTACTTTTAGAAATTTCTGATATACTTACCTAAATTTAGGTGGATTAAATGAAAATATCAACCGAAATGAATTTATTTCTAAGCCTGTGTAGTCTTTGGATTTGGGAGTTAATGAAATAGTTAGTTTTAGAATGTCGCTATGTTAATAATGGTCGCAACTGGGACTCGAACCCAGAACCTCTCGTCTAACCGGGACGCACGCTTTTACCAATTCAGCCATTGCCACCTTCCATCAAACCGTCATAATTGTCAATCTCATATTCTCAAATTTTCAAATTTTAGAATTAAAAATATTATCTTCTAATTTTTCTCAACTATCTCATTTTAGTGTCGCTCGTTTCCAATCACAACGGTGCTAAAGAAGTTTTCACTTTTAAAAAATCTACTTAAGGCCCCGCATCCGCGCTCAAAAAGAAGAAGATGGAGAGATATGTAATTACGAATGTTAGAGGAGTGCGCTAATCTTTAAATCAATAAAATGGATGCGAAAAATGCGAAAATGTTTAATAAAACACGACTCGTTTAAAATAGAGCAAAAATCTCGCGGAAGGTATCTTAAATAGGTATCATTTAAAGAAAAATTGTGAAATTTTTCACAACTATAACGAGTAAAATAACTGAAATAAACGTGTTTATAATAATTTTCAGAGCATACCTACTTTGCGATTTTTTTCTATCGAGGGAATTTATAGTATATAAATTCCGTTTCGGCGTGGAACGCATCTAGACATTATCTTCAAAAATAACATGTATTTTTTTAAGAGCTTAAAAACTTCAAATATTTTATATGGGAGATATGTAAGAAATTGGTAGAAATTTTGGTAGCGACGGCTTAAACACCACAATCTACGTACAGTACTGTTCGAATCAATGTGAACACAAGTGATCTATTGGAAAAAATAATAAATATTCTTTATTGAGGAAAAAAAATAAAGAAACATTTACAATTTTTTTTTTTGATACCAAGTGGGTCCTCCCTTAACTTTTTTTACTTCTTGTACACGGTTTGGCATAGAATCAGCAAGTTTTTTTACAATTTTCTGATATTTGCGTGTCTCTAAACCATATCTGAATTACTGTCTCAATCAGCTTGGTTTTTGTTGTGTTTGTCTTGCTTTAACCGATTTTCAATTGGATTGAGATCCGGTGAGTTACTTGGCTATTCAAGGTATGTATTTTTTTGTCTTTGAAATATTAATAATCTTATTGCGTTTTTTAAGAGAAATATCCATCTTCAAAAATTAGAATCAAAAAAGCTTTAGTTAAGTTTACCTCTGCAAAAAACTGTAATTCTAAAAAATTACAAAATTTAACGCATCTGTAGTTTGGTGTCTCTCATAACTCGTTGAATGATTGAACAAGAACACAAAATGGCCGCTTTTACAATATGCTGCATACAACTGCGAAAAACAAGATTATTGTGCTAATTATCACGTGTTCACACTAATTCGCACAGTACTGTATATACCTGCCTTGATGATGTACAGCGTAACGTTGTTCAAATCGTTGACTATAGAAGGAGGAAACGCAACGTGGCATAATAACTCAAAAAATAATCAGGATAAATTACTTAGCATTGTTTTTGGCTGCTTCACACAATCCTTCACACTAATATGTTAACCACTCGGACCCAGAAGCATGTTTACACGACAATGTAAAATTACTAGACACACGTATGACGTATGAGGCGTACCGGAGTTGTTGATTAAAAAAATTACTCCACACAGGAGACCATGTCATCTTTGAGGATACTGTGTGGAGGGTCATTTTAGGGAAAGGAAAAGGATGTTTTGGGAAGGAAAAAGGTAGGAATCTGGCGATAAAAAGGAGTTACGTGTGAATCCATCTCTCCCACTGCGGTGCAAGGCGATGGGTCGAAGATGTTTAGTTTAGGTCTCCATCAACCAGTATCTCCCGATCCGGCCCGCCACGCAGTAGGTGGGCAAACGCATTGGCCGCCAAAACTTAGACAAACCTCACCCCATGTATCCGGACACCTTTGCTAAGTTACTAAATGTAGCAAACCACTTGGGGTGACCTATGTATGGCAGGGGTGTTGGTTATCTAATAAATAGTTCACGAGGAGGCGGGACCCACACCCGCCTCCCAAATCGAAACATATAATGTTAAGAAATCTATATTTTTGTTTAAATTTATTATTTTTGTGTTTTTTAACAATAGGTATACATTTTTATGTGTTATACAGCACTCTAATAAACGAATATTTTTTAAAACAGTCTCTTGTCTCGTGTTTTTGGTGATGGAATTCATGCTCAATTATGTGAAATTATGTAAGTAAAAAATAAAATATTTCAAATAATAACAAAACGATAAGTATAAGAAAACTAAATATTTTGTATCAATAATAGATTGCAAGATTTAATAGAAATAATAATAATACATATGAACTTTTATAGTTGTTTCAAGTAATTTTCATGATTATTTTCTATAATTTTTAGATTCAATGGAAGGTTGTTGAAATAAGTTCCCTTTACCTAGATAGGTATTTTTAATGTGCTTGTTTAAAATTTTTAGGACTTTCATATTATTATCATATCTTGCTGATGGTGACCCGACAATTCGTTCGGCGACAATTCGTCCGGCGACAGTTGGTCCGGCGATAGTTCGTCCGGCCGACAGTTCGTCCGGCCGACAGTTCGTCCGGCGGACAATTGGTCCGGCGACAATTCGTCCGGCCTGATCATTTAGAAGATTCTTTCTTCAAGTAAGTATGCAAAGAGGATATACGGCCGTACAACCAAAGTCCATATACTTATATCTGAAGGCATCTTGAGTGAAAATCCGCTGTAAAAATATTTTTACTAACAATAATTTCGACCCTTCGATGAAGCATTTTCTTTTTAACGTTAGCCCCACACAGGAGGCCCTTAGGAAAAAAATTACCCTCAGGGCCTATATCATCTTAGGAGATGCTATTTGGAGGGTCTTTTTAAGGAGGGGAAGGGTAAGAAGTTCTGGAAAGGAAAAAGGTATGATAGGTGGGTAGGAATCTGGGGTTCAGTATATCCAGGAGTGACGGACGTATCAATCCATCCCTCCAACTGCAGTAGACGGTCCGCCATGCAGCAGGTGGGCAGACGCATCCGCTGCTAAGACCTGGACAAACCTCATCCCATGAACCCGGGCACCCCTGTTAAGTAACCAAACGTAGCGAGCCACTCGGGTTGACCTATGGCAGAGGTGTTGGTTATCCAATAAATGGTTCCCGGGGCGGCGGTACCCATACCCGCCTCCCAAATTGGAATTGGAATTGAATTGGCCGGACGAATTGTCGCCGGACGAATTGTCGGCTGGACGAACTGTCGCCGAACCAACTGTCGTCGGACGAATTGTCGCCGGACGAACTGTCGCCGGACGAACTGTCATGGAACCCTTGCTGATATATTGAATTGTAAGGTAGCTGTATTTCTTTGAAAGTTTGTATATTGAATATTTTTATATGTTTTGTCTCGTTTAAGTACATTGAATATTGAAAAGATTTTTTCAGCAGAAAATGTAGATTTTTTTTACAAGATAACCTGAATTGAACTATTTTAAGTGGATTCAAAATAACACTATTATGTATGTTCCTCTCCAGTCTAGGTACATTATTTAGCATATAATAAGCCCCCCCCCCCACTAGGGTTGACCAGTATGGTGCGGATAATAATTTCACAATTTAATAAAAGTAACACACATAAATATCAGTGATTATCAGGACGGTGTGCGTCATTGTTTACTTTGTAGAAATAAATTTTAAATGGTTTTTATCGCTTTATTACGGTGCAATATTTACAATGTAAGCAAAGAGCTATGCTATCAATTAATATAAATATATTAAATTATTATAATTAATGCACTCAGTCAATTAAATAATTGACTGGGTGCATTAATACATTAGTCCAATGTCGTGGAGGCATTATTTATGATCACGCCACCGTGTCACGAAGGCTTCACTATTGACTTTTTGCAACCTTCTAACAGATATTTTTCTAATGAGCTTTAAATGCAAAACCATTTCTTTTGACCATTTCTCTAACCAAACTAATTTTAAGAGTCATTTGTGTTGTTTTTCCATAGATACTTTTATGACAAAGATTCCATTTATTTTACAAGGTTCTAACATCACTTTAAACCTTTTGCAATAGCCATTTTGTTTGACAATTGATCGTTTTTACATTAGCTACACAGCCACAAATGAGGCCCCGAGGAAATTAATTCCCCTCAGAGTCTATGTCATATTTGGTCTTCGAATGAATTTGGAAGACGAATTCTCATAATCTATTTAACAATTTCTGATTTTGAGGTTAAATCATCTGTAACGCATCTGTGTTTAATATATTTCATGTTGTAAAATATTTAAATAGGATGACGAATGTGACCATACCTTGGAATGGCAAAGGGAAATGTAGTTAGAATCTTATGCAATGAATTATTAGGCCCTTGCTGGTGATGGTGTAAAATGATCAGAATAAGTCCTATTTAATCATTTTCCTTTGGCTCCGTTACCGGCCCCAAAAAGAAGAAGATGGGGAGATATGAAAGTAAGAATGTTAGAGGAGCGCGCTAACATTGACAGCAATAAAATCGATGCGAAAATTGTGAAAATCTACTATCTACTATCTACTACACTATATAAAGAGGTAAGATTTGTTTGTTTGTTTGTTTGCATCGAATAGGCTCCGAAACTACTGAACCGATTTGAAAAATTCTTTCGCTGTTGGGAAGCTACACTATCCCTAGGTGACATAGGCTATATTATATATATTTTTTAAATAGGCATCCTTACTAAAACTTCAATAATGTAACCCAGGGTGTAAAAAAATTACCTAAAATATTCTTTAAAACGCGTGCGCTGCGAAAACTATTGATGATAGAATAAAAGAATGTAGCACGACTTTGTAGAACACATCATTATTTACAAAAAAGGTCGCTACAGCGTATGTCTAACTATTATCGTTATGCCACAAAAAGTATTCTTCTATTTTAAAAATTTAATTTAAATGTCGCCGCTTGAAAAGGCTCTTTATTTGTATCTTGGTTTTAATCCTTATCAAAATAAATTACTTTATATTCAAGACAGCTTCAATTCCTTTATTTAACTTTTTGAATTTTTCAATTCGGATTATCACGAGTTTAAAATTGTTAGTATTAGAAAAATGTTTCGGCTACGGGCCGGGCGGGAGCGGGATCAAGAAATGAAGTGCCAGGGGGGTTGGCGGGACGGGGGAGCGGGAGAGCGGTGGCGGGGAAGGTGGAAGTGGAACGCTGGAGGGGAACGCACGGGAAAGGACATGTAAGGAGTAACATTTTATTTATTTGAATATGGCATATATTATAAAAGAAAGTCCAAAAAAAACGTGCAGCTCGCAAAAACTCAGAAACAAGTCCCGGTTCGATCAAGGGAGTTATATGGTGTGATAGATCTCTATCCCCCTAGGGAATAAGGGTATCCGTTTTTACCTAAAGGGCGTGCTTTTGAAGATATAAGGGCTGAAAGTTTCGCCCTCTTGAAATTTCTAGAACAGTCTTCCGGAAAGTTCTAGAAGGTTCCATAGAGCTGTAGAAAGTTCTGGAAGGAGTGGCGGAGTATGTCATGGAATGATCAGGAATAGGGGATCGGGAACATCATTGTGCAACATTCCAGAACACTATCTTATTTTCCTGAGCGAAGCCGGGTAACCCAGCTAGTCTTTAATAAAACACGACTCGTTTAAAATAGAGCAAAAGTCTCTTGGGGGCTGTCTAAAACAGTATTTAATCAAACACTGTGATTTTTTTCATACATATAACTTGTAAAACAACGGAAACAGACTTAAAAATAAAAAAAATTGGAGCATACTTTGCGATTTTTTTCTATCGAGGGAATTTCATATAATTTGCGTTTCGGCGTGGGGAATGTATAGATATTATCTTCAAAAATAACATATATTTTTTTAAGAGCTTAAAAACTTCAAATGTGGGGAGGTTTGCAAGAAATCGGAAGAAATTCGGATAGCGCCCTATTAAAATATGTTACTGTTACACTAAAGTACTTCAGTCGTCAGTTATCGGTTGTCAATTTCGTCGTGTGTTGATGTCAATTGGTGTGGATTAAAAATCAAAATACGAATCAAAACTTATTAGTTATTATAACGAGTTACATATAATATCTTTCCCTACTAGTTTTTATCATACTGCATACATCATTTTGTTTAATGTTAGGTCTTTTAATATAAATATTGTTTATCATTTAAACATTGTTTAACTATTGTATTTTTGTTATTATTATAATACTGATACCCTTCTGTGTACCACTGTATCATGTATCACTTAAATGTAAAAGACATTTTATGGTGTTTGAAGAAATAAGCCAAAGAATAGAAGAAGCTACATATATAAGAGAATAATTTTCTTCAAAATTACGAGCACAGTTTGAATTGAGCGCCTACGTACAGGCAATCTACATAGCATCTAGTTGAAAAATAAACTAATTACTTCCTCCTGTGGAATCACCCCAAACAATAAATTATTGTTATTATAAATTAATGTATTCCCTGTAATTAAAATAGTAAATATTTTCATAACACGCATTGTGATTAAATGGATTACCAACTACTTAATATCAAATAAAAATAAAAAAAATTGCTTGCGGTTGCGTCACTGGGCACTCAGTCAAGTCGCCCAACCCCTCACTCCGACCCTGACTATATAATTGTCCAATTTAATGATTTTGTATGTTTTTAGATGAAAAAAGAAAAACAGATATAACGTAGTCCAAAATATCGTTTTCATATTTTACTCTATATAAGTATTCTCAAACATCACTGGAAGTAAATATGGTTTGCAACTCGTATTCCAAGAAAATTTGAAATATGTTTCACTCAATTTCTCATAGATGTCGCTATTTAATAACGAAGATTCTTTCGAAAATAATAGACTGATAGCAGCTAAGACCCAAACCAAATTTTACAAAGTTACCGTATAATTTACAGCAGAGCTGCTTGCAGAGCGTAGATTTACCTAATCTGTTTCAAGATTTATCCGCTAGAGCAGGTTAGATAAACCGCGGTAAATACCGGACAACTCAGAATGAATTTAAATCAACACCACCTTTGAAAAGTCATTAAAAAGTGATGAAAAGAATGTATAAAAAAATGGTTAAATAGATTATTAATTTACGTTAGGTTAGGTCATGGGCTATTTTTCAATTTTTCTTTCACGGCTTTTAATGACTTTTTAAAGAAGTATATTAGTTGAGTTGATTCTGAGTTGTCATGAAACCAAAAAAAAAAATTCTTTGAGGGGAATGAAAAATGAACAGCGACCACAGCATCGCATTAGAGAATCGCCTGGAGCAAAACCGTCTCGTAATTTAAAAAAAAAACTGCACATCTTTTCTTTCAGATTTACCTATAGTTTTATACGGTTTTAATAAGATAAATTACCGATAAATTGCTGTTTTTAACCCTCGACGCAAGGAGCGGTGTTATAAGTTTGACTTTCTGTGTATCTGTCTGTGTGTATGTCTGTAGCATCGTAGCTCCTAAACGAGTGGATCGATTAAGATGCGTTTTTGTTGTTTGAAAGCTGGCGTGATCGAGATGGTTCTTAGCTACATCAGCTCTTTTTGAGTTGGGGGTTGCTTAAAATTTTGAAAATTTTACTTATGTACCTTTATTTAAAATAATATCAACGTACGGATTCAAGCTGAGATACTCGTATTTAACTGAAATTTTAGGAATTCGGTTGTACAAATCTAAAGCATTTAGGCTAGCATGTATACCTACTAGTACCTACATATAGTATAGCATATTTAATATGGTTATATAATAAATTTTATTATATAACCGTAAAGTCTTAAGATTTCAAAATATATGATTTTTTTAATGTTTAAAATTTTATTTGATTTATTTGTATTATTTCACAATTTATATTTTTATCTTCCACTCTGGCACGTTCCAGAGGTATCGACCTGGTTTAAGACCACCATTCAGCATTGGAACATTGCTTGAAATGGCTTGAGCCGTGTTTAATGAATGAAGCTGAATAGCCATGTACTTCCTCACCATTATCTTTCACATCTCCTTCCCCTCCCTACTATCTTCAGTATGACAATAAACCCCCATTGGGAATGCCGTAGTCTCATTGGCTCCAGGCAGCTGGGTGCAGTTGGGACTCTTGTTCGGTATTCACACAAAAAAATATATTTTGACAAAGTTCAGGTAAAAATTCAACAGGTCGCAGATTTTGCCCCTGTGGATTTAAAAACACCATTTTATAATAAAAACATTTTTGCGTAATTTTTACACAACAGGGTAAAAATACGTTTCTGTCACTGCTCTTTTTATCAGAAAAATAACTAGGAATTTAATAGAATTGGTTTTTGAAATGGCATGTTTAATATCAAAATATATGGAAAGATATTTCTTTTAGTTCCGGAACCAGCTAAACGAAATTATTATTCTTATTCTATTTAAACGCCCATAATAAAAAAAACCTACAGCGTTTTTTATATAATATACATATAGATACAATTGTTTTTTGAAAAATCACAATGAATAATGATTAATTATGAAAAATCAAATATTAATGGTTATTACTCGTAATTACCCAAAAGGTTAAAAATTCTAATAACTCGAAAGTCAGTCTCTCCCGATCTGGCCCACCACGCAACATGTGGGAAGACGCATCTAGAAGACACCACCAAAATCTGAATAAACCTCATCCCATGAACCCGGGTTACTCTGTTAAGTCACCAAACGTTTTCATCCACTTGGGGCAATCTACAGCAGAGGTGCGGATTATCCAATGAATGATTCCTGGGGCGGCGGTACCCATATCCGCCTCCTAAATTGGCATTATGATAGGCTTATTATTCAAATTATACTTATGTATAATGCATCGTTACTTCTTTGCATAAGTTGCATTAAGTAGCTAGGTACTAGGTATGTATTCGACAGGTGCTGTGCAGGTATCAAGTAGGTACTAGGTATTAATAGGCACTGTATTTCCCGTCGTAATAGTCTTATAAAAATTTGAATTATTTTTTAATGGAAAGCCTTTTATGTTGGGTTCCGCGGAAATAAATTTAAAAAAATACAAGTGTGCAGTTCACACGTGGTATAAGTGAAACGTTCAGAAAACGAAAGTAGACAAGAGTAGGGAGGCTACGAAGCACCGCACAAAGATGAGACCGATTATTACTCATTCTCTCGCAGGCTAAATCCTATAGATGTATGGGTTTAATTCTTTTTAATGTCGCTTTTCGTTTCATCGAGTTACAAATTGCTAAAGAAATTTTCACTTCAAAAAATTACAAGTGTGCAGTTCACACGCGGTAGAAGTGAAACCTTCAGAAAACTAAAGCAGACAAGAGTGGGTAGGCTTCGGATAATCACACAAAGAGGAGACTGATTATTTACGAAGCACCGCACAAAGAGGAGATCGACTATTCTATATAATCTACTCCTACAACTCATAAACTTACAAATACCGACAGTAATCACACGACATAACACACTATTCTACTGCAGCATTCATAAGCGGAACTACATTGCCCAATCTCCGATACAAAAATTTCACACTATAGGAAATTAGTACTTAAGAGTGTTTAACCAGAGAAAACCATAAATATGTCATTTTTAAATTAGTGTTTCGACGTATTGACTCTTTTCCACAAAAATTTATAAATTGATTTCGAAAGATTGTTATTTTATCTAGTAAACGTATGTAATAAATTTTCAGAAAAAATGTTTATTTTTAATATAATAAGGTTATACCATAGGTCGTTGGCGGATTTGTTAAATTTTCAAAAAAGTACCTGTATTATACAATACCCATTTCAAATCATATAATCATGCAGTAAAATAAATCAATATATTATCTGGTAAACGTATGTAACAGAATTTAAATTTTATTTTAAATAAAATTATTAAAAAATATATAAGTACATGTGTTTCTTGACGAAAATTGGTCCGTTTGTGCATTAATTTGCGCACTTACAGACTAATATATTTCAGATTTTTTTACATTCTAACTTTGCTAAGACATTATTGAAAAATGATAAATACTTATGATCAAAAAATAATTACAAATAGTACATAATTTTAATAGTTTTATCGTCACGCCTTTCAGCATTTTTGGATGCAGGTATAAATTAAAGCAACTTTGGAATGAAGTAAAATCGATATTGAGAAATAATTTTAAAAAGCTGGTATGGAGAATACCTTATCTTTCTCATTGGAACCGCCCTGTAAGTTCGTAAGAACATCTTTCGACGAAATGTGGATTTTCGTCCGCTGGCTGGTTATGCGCTCTTAAGTGATGTTGACATATTCAACATCAACTTGGCGAATTTTGTGGATCTTGTAAAAAACTTATTCCAAAACTATTCCTTAACTATTCCTAAATATATATGTATTTTTGTGAACTTATCAAATCGCTGAATTTTTGTATTTTTGTGACTTGTGTGCATTTTTATCTAATTTTATTCTTATCATTTCTCTATCTATTTAAAAATCATTTTATCAAGTATTTTTGTGTATTGTGTGCATTTTAATCTAATTTTATTCTGATCATTTCTCTATCTGTTTAAAAATCATCTGTCATAAACAAATTGTACTACTGTAAAAGCCCTCTGGGCGTTGAATAAATAAATAGATAAATAAAATAAATAAACAAACAAAAAAAAAACATTCTATCGCAGGCTCAATCCTATGGATGTATGGGTTTGTCTCTTTTGAGTGTCGCTTTTTTGTTTCACCGAGTTTCAAATCACAACGGCGCTAAAGAAGTTTTTTTACTTCAATATGTTAATATTGACTAAAGATATTGTGAATATCTTTGATATTGACCGTTAACCGAAACTTATCTGATACTATGAAGACCGCGCTAAAATTTATCAATCCTCGATCAGAATATTTGTTATCAATCGTTGACCGTGCTCTCTAATATTCAATATCGTATTATTGTTATAGGATTTAATCGATCATCTATGCTAGACCTCTAGTTAATCACGCCTAGAGTGCAAATAAAAACATTATTTCTGGAGAATATATCAAAGCGCTAATCACATAGATAAAATGTTCCATAAAAACTATGACTAACGATTGATTAAAAAATATACTTATAGTTTATTCACCTTCCCATGATTACAAACATGGATATTTCCAATAGTTTTGCGGGAGACTTGCATTTTGTCCGTTCCGTATTGACAACGACGGATCGCTAGCCCTTTAGGTAAATATTTATAAAAAAACTCTTATCCCTAAATAAATATAAAAAAACAGATAATTAGTTTGCGAGGAACTCTGCTGGTTGTTGACACTAAACTTGCTATCTTCTCTATTTTTATACCCGTGTAATTCATTACACCTTTGGGAATGTTGCAGGCAAAAACTGAATGAGAAGGTAGAAAAAAAAAGGTTTTTTTTTTTTATCAAAGTACTTTCAAGTTCTAGCTCTAGGACATCGTTATAATTTTATGTCATTATTGTTATGTTGAATTAATGCAAAATATTTATTTATATTTTATTCGATTTTACGCTCAGTTGGGCTTTTACATCTTCACATATTATAAATTAAAGTCCTCCGCCGCGCCGTTGAAAAATTAAGTGCATTTCATTAGATAGGATTAATTATTAATGATAGATATTTATTTTTTTATATGAATACCACCCAAGAGTCCCAACTGCTCCCGTCTGAAGCCAGTGAGACTATGGCATCCCCAATTGGGGTATGTTGTGAGGCTGAGGGTAGTAGGGAGGGGAAGAAGATAGGGAAGAGGAAGGTGGGGAAGTACCTGGCTATTCAGATCTGGTCAACAAACACGGCCAATGCCATTTCAAGCAACGTTTCAATTCTGAATGGTGGTCTTACACCAGGGCGATACTGAGAGTATCTTCCACTCTGGAACGTGCCGCAAATATACTATATATTATTTAAAATGAATAAATTGTGAAATAACACAAATTAATCTGATAAAATTTATTTGCCACGCCGGGATTCAAACCCGCGACCTTCGGTGTGCGAGTTAAGCGCCTCACCGCTGCACTACGCCGGCCGTCATCTACATTATTACTGTGATATCACAGTTCTCCCCATTTAAATGTTTCTATAAACAGACTCGCGCATAGATTCCTTATTAAATTAAAGCCAGTTTTGGGTTCGGAATTCATCTGCTGACTGAAACCATTTTCATATTCCGAGTAAAATTATAAAATTCTAGTCCCAGATAAAATGCAGAAAAATTCAAAGGGAAACCGTTTACTTGTTCTGAGTGCAACAATAATTTCTTTCGAAGAATCACCGTTAAGTTTTAGCCTTAAACCAGCCTTGTGTTCCGAATGTTCCGAAACCATTCTCAAACTTCTTCAATAAATCAAGCGTTCCATGAGCTGAGTTGGTAACACTGATGCTGTCGATGCTGATCGAGTCAAAGTTCGTTCGGCGGCTCCATCTCATAAGGCTGGTTGAGTAGAGGTGAAATTGCAATCGATGTCTGAAGAGCCGCAGACGTCTATGAGAAGAGCCGCATGCGGCTCGCAAGTCGCTAATTCCGACCTCTGAATTAGACTATCAAAAATTAATATTCCCTTTCCAAATTCTTGACTCAAAAACCCCCATTGCCTACAACAAAAAATTGAAAATAAATGCATCCTAACCACACAAGGGGAAGGGGGAGTAAGTAGGGAACCGGGGGAAGTTGTAGAAGATATCAAATCACAGAGATTAGGTACCCGAGGTAAGCCAGTTGTCAGAGTGTGCGTGAGGTCTGTGCGCACAATGCGTCACAAATACAAACACGCACGTGCAACTACGAGAATTAGTATTACCTACTATGAATTGTGTACATTTTTTCGATAAGAGAGCATTGGCTCCATACGAAATGTGCATTGGGCAGGCCCGCTAAGAATGAAAAATAATATTAATTTAAAATAAAACTTAAATAAAAAAAAATTGTTTCCTACATGTTCTTTCCCGTTCGTTCCTCTTCCCGTTCCCCTCCCCTACCTCCCTCCTTCTGGTCTAAACTATATGAAATAAAACAATAACTAATAAATAATTGAAAAATAGAAATAATAGAAATAAAAAATATGTTGGAATTTAAGCCCAAATTTAAAAAAAATACCTGAAACTGCTCTAAGAGTCCCAAATATGTTTACTTTTTATATCTTAAAGTCTGCTTTTATATAAATCGTTCATTTCTTCATTCTTTATTTTATATTTTTTATTAGTATATCTATAGCAAAATTTGTACATAATGTATTTATAAATTATATTATATTAAGGTATTATAAGGTACATTATTTTTTTTTAGGTATTATAAAGTACTTTTTTTTTTCACAGTCCTCCTCACTAGGGTTTCCTGTTCTGAGGCGGCCTGTAGTTTTTCCACATTTGTATTTAGTATCCAGTTGTCTTTACATGGTATTCAGTATGTTTGTCTCAACCATATTTTTACTTTTGTTATAAATTTATTTATTTCTGTTATTTTTTTGGTTTGAGTTGGTAGAGCGTTGTATAGTTTTGTCGCATTGAATTTCATATTTCTTTGTCCAAAAGATGTTTTCAAACTGGCTGTAGCTAGAATATTTTGGTTTATTGCCCTGGTTGTGTATCTATGTTGGACAGTGGAGTAATCTGATATGTTTTTTTTAAATTTTAAATAAAATATTTTTTGCATAAAGTTTTTGTATGTTGTAGACTTGAATGCTTTGAAACAATTCTTCTGTGGGAGTTCTAACTGGTAATTTCTAAATTGTCTTCAGTACTCCTTTTTGGGCTATATTGAGTCGGTCCATGTGAGTGCTCAAGGCAGATCCCCATCCAGTTATCCCGTACTCTATTTGTGATTGACATAAAGCGTAGTACACTTTCTTAATGTTGTTTATGTTGAGGATGTTACGGATGGCTCTAAAGAAGTAAATGTACCTGGTGAGTTAATTATAATTTCTTAGTTTCTATATCTTTAGTCTAATAATGTATAAATCTTGCGTTCTTTCTTACATATCCTTTACTTACTAATTACAATAATTTTTTAACTAACCTACATGATTCATTAATTTATAATGATATTATTTATATTATGATTTTTTAAACATATCATGATTTTTATTTGTTAATTTATACATGATTTACCTTACTTATTATTTGCAATAGCCGTTATTACTAACTTACACGATATTTTAATGTACTAATTGAGCTAGAATTCCTTCACCAAACACAAGAGCATTGTCTCTTTATGGTGAGGAAAGGGAACATTTTTGGTTTATTTGATTGTTAAAAACTTGTGTAACCGATGTAATTTTATTTGTATTCTAAATCATTATTGCCAAAAAAATATATAAATTTAAAAAAAACTTTGTTTGTAACCATGACCGACCGTTTTCGCTTAACGTAAGCATCTTCAGGGTATAAAATTATACCCTGAAGATGCGTATATTTTTTTCCATATTTTTCCAGTGCACCTTTTCCTATACATTTAATCATCTTTTTAGTATTTGTGTTTTCTTCTACGGAGTCGCTAGATGTCGCATTATTTTGTGTTTTCTTTGCGTGTTCATTTTGGTGTGGTTTGAATTTTTTTTTTACATTAGGCCCTGAGGTAAATAATTCCCCTCAAGGTCTATGTCATCTTTGGGGATGCTGTGTGGAGGGTATTTTTAGGAAAGGAAAGAGAGAAAGTTCTGGGAAGGAAAAGGATATTAAGGGGGGTAGGAATCTGGAGGTCAGTGTACCCTCTTACTGCGGTGCAAGACCATGTTCCGGGAGAGTACGGCTGAATAAGTCAAAGAGACTCCCTCAACCACACTCTTCCGATCCCGCCTGCCATGCAACTTGTAGGCAGACGCATCCGCCGCCAAGACCCAAACAAACCTTACCCCTATGAACCCGGGCACCCCTGCTAAGTCACCAAACGTAGCTAGCCACTTGGGATGACCTCTGGCAGAGGTGTTGGTTATCCAATAAATGGTTTCCAGGGCAGCGGTACCCATACTTGCATCCCAAATTGAAAGTTTTTGATTTTAAAAAAATATCTGGCAGCTAGGGTTCGTCAGGCGATTCGTGCCACTAGACCAAAGGAGGCTTGCGTTGTACTGTGGATTTATCGTATTATATTGGAAACAAGTACCTCGCATTTCCTCGCTGGACAAACAGATCCATAAATCCTATAGATGGATCTGTTTGTCTCTTTTTAGTGTCGTCGGCTCACGTTTCATCGAGTTTCAAATCACAACGGTGCTAAAGAAGATTTCACTTCAAAAATAATTAAAAAATTTAATCATTAATACCACCCTGCTAAAGCGAGTTCGCACCAGGCCTAGAGATCAATAAACGATAGCAAAAAAAAATCGTTGAACTCTCAACCGAATACAGAACACCTTTGTGTTATTTAAAAGTGCAGAGCTCTTTCCAACCTTTATCTTCTCCCTTATCTGCTATCCTTGTTGAATGTATTAATCATATGCAATATTGATCATAGAGCAAATATTAGGATTAAATGACAGCATGTAGAATGGATAATGTCATTTTTTTGCTGTATAATGCGAACGATTGCAAGTAATCAGTAGGTGTGTTGATATCAACATCAAGGTGCACTGACACTAATAACAATATGACTGTGTTGTCTATCATATCACAATGTTTGGGCCTTGGTAATGATTTTAACTGCTGAATACAAGTACCTAATGACTAGACATCGGATTATATGCATTTGCATATGCAAATGCATATAACTCTCTAATTACGACGTTAATGCATATTTTAGCCTTTTTTTCCCAATCGTGCATATTTAGCATTTGAAGACGCATCCATTAAACAGAATATCGCCCTCATCTCAACACATTTCCACAAGTTACCAGGTGCCATAGAAAAATTGGAAACAAAAAACCTTCCTCTATTTAAATCAATAGAAATACTGGAAACAATGATTGAACTCGCCAACGCCCTTTCCAATTCAATATCAGAAAAGATTCGTGAAAAGTTAGACGCTATTTTGTTTAAAAATCCGAGTTTTGAAGACATGAAGAACTTTAATGCCTACATCAAATTGTCCAATTATTATTATAATTATTATTATCAACGCCACAGGTCATACATACCCTGCCTCAACAGGTATCTCCAGAAATGGCGCCAAATTTTTTAAATTTTGTCGGATGACGTCAGTTGACGAAGGGAAGTCGTTTTCGGCATTTGGGTGACAAACATCAAAAAATTTTGCCCGAAAATTGGGAAAAATACTTAATTATATATTGTCATATAAAAACAATGCATAATTTTAAGAATATTTCGCTGTTTTTGTATCGTCTTTAATTACAATACACAAAAATAAAAATGGTATTTTGACTTTGCATTGTGCATATTTTAGGCATATCAAGAGTTTTTATTGCATATTTCGACCTTTTTAGTGCATATTTGCAGGCATATTTTGGCACTTTGTTAGTGCATACAATCCGATGTCTACTAATGACATTACTTATTTTTGTACTAGCTGGCCCCACCCATACAAAAAGGCTTCGAATGGTCCACAATATTTCAGAACATTCCACAATATTCGAGATTGTTCTGGAATGTTCCAGAATGATCTGGGATGTTCTTGAACGTTTCAGACTATTCCCGAACATTACATAACATTTCAGAATGTTCCGGGATGTTCTGGAATGTTGAGGAATGCACTCGAATACTCTCAAATGTTCTAGAAATTTCTAGAGGGTGAAACTTCCAGTCCTTATATCTTCAAAAGCGCGCCATTCAGGTGAAAACGGGAACCTTCTTCATGAATGGGGGGATAGAGGGCTACCACACCACATAACTCCCTTGATCGTACCAGGTCTCGTTTCTGATTTTAGCGGGACTCACATTTTTTTTACACTTGCTTTTATAATATATATTGATTATATATTAGATATGACCACAATGAGAACAATGCTTTGTATCTTTAATTTTTGTGAATAAATATTCATGATCATGTTCGTTTGATGGCCCCTGCATTTCCTCCCTCCTACAACATGGGTCTCTTCAAAACCCAGGTTCCCTCCTTCCTTGCCACAAAAAAACCCTCCACACAGCATCCCATAATCTGACATAGTCCTTGAGGGAAATAAGTTTCCTCAAAGCCTCCTGAGTGGAGTTAATCTAATTTAGGTTTTTGTGGTTAGGTTAGATTATTTTGGTTATGCCATATGTATCGCAGTTTGATAATGACCTTAAACGCCGAAACAGCTGTCACAATAATAAAAACAAAAATATAGAATGAAACAAGTACTTTGTTTAAAAAAAAAAACAAAAAATGTTTCAGAACTTAACTAACTAACCATCACGCCGTTTCCCCGCAGGGGTAGGCAGAGAGGACGGACCGCCACACAACTCGATCTTGGCACACACTCTTTGCCTCGTTCACATTCATACATCGTCTCATACATGCTCTTCTATTATTACCTTCCAAACCATCAGAGAGTCCCTTTCTTAATCTTACACATCACGCTTACATCAGCCTTGCATTCTTTGCGGATATCCACGTTTCTCTCACGATCGTACATGGTTTTACCGCACATTCGCGTCAGGGATCTCATTTCTACAGCATTCAGTCTGCTTTCATCCTTCCTCTGTCAGTTCCATGCCTCACTGCCATACATCAGGGTAGGTAACAGCACTCCATTATGGACGGCTAGTTTCGCGTCTTTGGACAGTTTTTATTACCGCCAACGACATTCAGTCCTCCATTAATGGAGTTACCGGCATTCACCCTTCTTTCAATATCTCTATCAGCCTTCCCATCTTTCGTAAACATACTACCCAGATACACAAACTCATCCACCTGCTCCAAGTATTCATCATTCACAACTATATTGCATACATAATAATACAAATTAAACACGACAACAATAAAATAAAAGTGAGTAGGTATCATAGACATATGAATATTGATAGACCAGAATATAAAGGTGAGGGGTAGAAGCCAACTACAGCGGGACGAAGGGCAGGAAGATGGCTTTGGTGATACGTGATTCGCCAAAACTCAATCTGACAGTATATAGGCATCTCGCACTATAAAATCATCATTTAGTTCTTAAAAGTAAACTCTGCTTTTGAATGAATAGACCTTTTTACATGGGAGCGCAAATTGCTCGCCACGCAATGAACAAATTTGAAGTTCAAATGCGTCAAAGTAAGGTCGCCTATAAGGTCGAGTCCAATATTTTGCTCCTGTAGTTAGTTAATACACTTTTATAAATGTTTCATAATTTACTTACACCAGTAAACAGTGACGATCACACGCCATGTATCTCGGAGTGATAGTGTATGTATGGGTGGTTTGGTATATTTATGGTGTATGTTCAAAAACGATCATATTATGTGATCTGAATTAGCTTAAAATAGTGTAAAATAATGCTTGCTTATGGAATGTAATACCACAATTGGGTTTATTCTCTTTTTCTCTTCTATGTTTACACGTATTTATAGCACAAGCCACCATTTTTACCGTGTTATTTACGATGAGAGCTCGACGCTGGTCCGGACACGAATGATGACGTCACATTTTTTAGATTGACGCGTGGCTCTCGCAAGCCCAGCCGGTTCCGAAAAATGGTTCCAATGGGAGGGGGAAATAATACGCCTTTTATCGCTTAGGGCAAGTCCATGTATTTTGTACGTCCGTGGTAGGTATGTTTTTTTCTTACTATGAGTTAGGCACCCTTGGGATGATAATTTTAATGACGATATAAAAAAAATCATATAATTAATAGCACTGTAGCCGAGTGGTCCAAGGAGCCGGGTTCGCATCCAGACGTCGAAGGTTCAATCTTTTGTGAGTCCATTTTAACCTTTTTCGAGAATTTAAATTACATTATTTTTTCATAACCCGGGAATGTTAACAAATTAATAATATATTATAATAAGTTAACAATAATAATCTAAACGAAAATATGAAAGAGAACAAGACACAGAAAAACAGAAAAAGATATTATGATATACCTATTTCATCGATGGGAATAACCTTAAAAAAAGTATAAAAAGAAAGTTTTTCTTATAAAAATTGAAATTAATAATATTTTTTTTACAAGGGAAACGGTTGCGTGGCCTTTTTCAAACAAACTTAAATTTGGATTTTAGGCCAAAATAACTTATCAAACTGATTTTAAAAAAAATATTCAAAATCATTAGAAATATCTAGTACGGGTAAGTGCCACTTTATTTATTTGTTTATTAAATATAGGCAACCAAAGAATTCAATTTATCGTGTTTTTAGAGGCAACTTTGACAATTTTTTGTGAGTTAATGGTAATTATTAAAAATATAATCTAGCATAACCACCACTTAAACAAAACAAAATATAAGATTGAAGAAAAGACTCGTAAACGTTTTTGGGTCATTTGGGTCAAATTAACGACAAAATATCTACTATAAACAAAAATTTTAACAAAACAAAAAACGACTTTAAAAAATGCACTAAAAAGTAAAAAAATAATTTCGTACGATTGTTATTTTTGGAGTCAGTGTCAGCCAAGGTAACTACATACATACATAGGTGCGTAAAGTTTTACTTCAAAAAAAGAATCATCGAAATCTGTTGGCGTAATATTGAGTTATTCGTCCATTTGTCGCGCAAATACTTATTGCAAATTTAAGACATATATGATTTTCTCATGAATCCCATTGTCAAAACTAGACCAAATTAAAACGGGACCACACGGAAAGCACCAGCTTTCTAATAAAAAAAGAATCATCAATATCGGTTCATCCAATCGAAAGTTCTGAGGTAACAAACATTAAAAAAAAAAAACCGTCGAATTGATAACCTCCTCCTTTTCGAAATCGTTTAAAAACCTAACCTAACCTACCAAAAAATGGGACAAAAATAATACAGATATCCTGTAAGGACAGTAAATTATTTAAAAAAAATAGAATAATGAGTCAAAAATAATGTAGACATCATATAAAGTTAGGTTAGGTTAGGTTTTAGTAGATATTTTGTTGAAAGATGTTTTGTCCGTAGGATATTTTGTCGGGGATGAAAAAACGCACTACCAATTTAAAAATATCGATGGATATATGATAAACGATATCTTAGAATTTACCAACAAGCACAAAATACGTCGTATAATTATAAAGTATTTCTTGTTGATGTTATGAGTTAAGATAGCAGAGAAATGCTAAATTAACGAAAATTAATGTTAACACGTAAATGTAATCAAATTTAGAATGATGGCCTCGAGATGCAAATCTGCCCCGAGATAGAGAAGGTCAAGGGGAAGATTCTGTCTAGGTTGTTGAAACTTATCTAAGTTATGTCACTTTCTATCGCCTTGCAAATAATTATACGCGTTTTAAATGCATCGATGTAGTTGTAGGAGAAAGGAATGTAAAACGCGTGTTCTACATTTATAGCAAAGAGATATACACTCTTTGATTTATAGACGGTTGCCTTTTCCGCGTGAGAACGGGTTGCTGTGTTACTGCTCGTTATTTTGCTACATGGATGCAGCTGAATACAGATGCCTGCTGGGCTGCGGAGTTGTTGTGTTTCCTCCTTCTAACATTCAGAAAATCTTCAATCCCCAGGAAAATAGCAATCCTTGTCCAATCTTGGTCGTTCTTCTTTTGCCTTGTTTAATTAATATTTGTGTTTACTAACCTATTATTTGCATTTTGTTTTTCCTGTTAACCCCTTGCATACTGCTTACTAACAACGTATGCAGGGACTCTGGAGATCTAGAATCGTTCAAAATAAATAAATGGAGATTCGTTTAACAAAAAAACTACAATCTTGCGGAGTAACCATCTGTCACTTATACCAGGGCGGGTAAGTGGTGGATAACCTCCAATCCTTGTCGGCGTTTTTTTTCTATACAGACGTATATCTCGACTTCCTCTCTAGATTTTGACACTAGTGCATATATTTTTTTAATTTAAGATAGGTATAAACCACTATTGTGTTGGCACGATTTGCTTTTTTTGATAAGTTAGTTCTTATAAGAGTTAGGACCTCCCAAAAATCGTCAAATTTGCATGGTTTGAACGCCATTAACAGAAGTTCAATAAAAAAACTGGACAAGATATTTAAAAAAATCAAAACGTACAGACTACCGACATAGTGATACGAGCATGAAGAATGAACTAAAACCCCGCCACTGGAAAAACGAGAATGGCATCCGTCACGGCTCGAGTCGAGCTACGCAGTGTAGTTTGTAGCTTGCGAAGTTTGTTACAGGTACCTACTTTCGTACAGTAGTTACACGAATTAATTTTTTTTTTAAACGTACCAGAATTCGAATTGAATTGTTTTTGTTTATTTTTTTTTTTGACAGATGGAAGCGTCGTGGGAGACTGTAAAAAAACATTAACTGATATTCTGTGTAACTTGTAAAATAAACTATTGTACCGAGATACTTGTATTTTGTTACTGAGCAAGCTATATAGATACTCGACCCTATCAATAGGTTTTTATTACGGTGCTCCAGATTTTATGTCCGGGTTAAATCTTTCCCAAATGAAAGACTAAACCCTTCCACACACTTTTTCACAAATGATTATCTAGTAAATTCACGCAATTTAAGTGCACTATATAAGTATAATAAATACAAAACAATACAAGAACAATACGTCAATCCACCAGAAACATAATGTGAAAATATTTCACCGACTCCAGATATTTTCATATCAGAGGGTTCGGCTCTGATGAAATCCTAACTCGACCGATAAATCCTACTGATCCCTCAATATAAATATTTAAAAAATCTTTCGTAATCCTACATGTTTTTAAAATGACTGACTTTTGCATTTTTATATATAAATTCTTTGACAAATCTAATACGCCTAAATTTTTAATGAGAGAGCTAGGTATAATGCCAGTAGCCGAAATAACAAATGGTAATATTTTAATATTCTGAGAATGCCAAATTCTTCTAATCTCATTTCTTAAATCTGTATATTTTCTAATTTTTTCAGAAACAGTTTTCTGAATATTACAAGAATTTGGAATAGCGACATCGATGATATATATATGAAAATTTTATTTTATTATTGTTGGTAAAAAAAATAAATTAAAATCGGTCCCGTTTTGAAGGAGAAAAATGAGGAATACAATATCTCGATTTTGACGATTTTATTTAGGTATTATTAGTATTTGGGACGGTAAACGCGACGGTGACAGCAACAGTTTGATAAATATTATTATTATATTCAAATTTCTCGGTGACCGTGTTTCCTCTTAACTCCATTCCTTCTTTAAAATGACCTTTCTAGTCCAGCAGGAGATCAGAGAGGCGATTCCGGTTCTACTAAGGATAATTAAATATTATTCTTAACAATTGGAGAGGCTGGTATGGGTACCGCCGACCAAGGAACCATTTATTGGACAATCAACTCCCCTGGCAAAGGTCACCCCAAATGGTTTGCTATGTTTGGTGACATAGCAGGGGTGCGCGGGTTCATGGGATGAGGTTTGTCTTGATCTGGCGGCGAATGCGTTTTCTCACCTACTGCATGGGAGGCTGGATTGGTAGAGACTGGCTGAGGGAGAATTTCCCCGGACACACCACTCACCCTTCATACATTTTTCCTTTCCAGAAGTTCCTCTTCATCCTTTCATTAAAAAGACCCTCCACGCAGCATTCCTTGAGAAGACATAAATTGTTATTGAAATTATTCTCCTCGGAGCCTTCAGTGCGGAAATAATGTTTAAAAAATACAGTAGTTAAAAGATATTCCTCTTAGTAGCCGGAGTATTCCCAAAAGATGGCATAGGTCTGAGAGGTCATAAGGAGAACCATCAGGCCAAACCATCATGCGTGGAAGAACTGGACAAAGATAACATGAGACTTGTAGGATGCAGGGCATTAACCTTTGGGACAGCCAAGATTTTCCAGAGGTTGTAGCTCTGATAACCATGATATTAACCTGGCAACTATGAAGGGGATTTTACCTTAGATATTTATGCCCAGTATCCCTTATTGCAGCTAAGGCAGGAATCAAATCCGAAACAAATCCAAAGATGTGGACTTGTAACATTAGCACCACTGTCCCACAGTGGGCTAAGTTAATATAAGTTAAGGCTTTGGACGGCTCAATGGTCACATCATTCAGCACCTGGGAAGGTTCTCACGGACACTTGTTAACAACGGTGAATACGTCACACCACCAGTGGCGGCTATCACAACTCAAAACATAACAACAACGAACATCTCTCATAAAGGTTATTAATATAAGTTCAGCAATTTGAACAGTGTACCACTAAAATACCTTAAAGTAAAAATCTGTCCATATAATTTCTCCTCGTGTAATTTGGGATTCTGGTATGGATACTGCAATTACGGGAACCATTTATTAAATGATCTCAGCCGTCGCGTCGATCACCTCACATGGTTCGCTATGTTTGATGATTTTGTAGGGGTGCTCGGGTTCATTGGGTGAAGTTTACCTGGCCCTTGGCGGCGGATGCTTCTGCCCACCAGCTGCGTGGCAGGCCGAATCGGGAGAGACTGGTTGAATGAGATATTTTGGCCTATCCCGCAGACTTTCTCGGAATATCGCCTTGCACCGCAGTTGGAGGGATGGATATAGGTATTCGCCCGTCACTCCTGGACATGCTGACTACCAGATTTCTACGCACTCATTATTACTTTTTCCTTCCCAAAACTTCCTTTCCTAAAAAGATTCTTCACACTGCATCCCTAAAGATGAACCAGGCCCCGAGGGGAATTTTTTTCCTTGAAGCCTCCTCTGCGGTGCTAATGTAAAAAAGGTGCGGAATCGAAAACGCACCTAGACACAAATCTTTCTTAAGAAATGCTTCATAAAAAAAATATTCTGTCTCTTGTAGTGAAAAGTACGATCCTGTGATCTCCATCATATCTTGGAGCAGTGTTCCTTCTATTAACATCTCTCTTTATGAACGTGACATTATTCGAACGCTTACGAGATTCGCATGATGTGACTTTCGAATAACATTATGTTTGTTGTTATTTTGGCAAATCCGAAAAAAAAAACAGATTTTTAAGAAAACCTTGTTTTTTTCTCTCTAAAATTGAAAATGACCGCGAACCGCCACTGCACGCCAAGTATAAGTGCGGTTATCTGCCTGCTCAGTGCCGGATCGTGGGATGGAGAGCGCATAAGGAGTCCCACTGGACGAGATATCGCGAGAATCACCTCCATTGTTTGGCAATTACTATTACACCTGTCAAAGTTGGTCAATGGGCTGATTATCATTCTTGATCTTGTGACTGTTACATATTTTTAGAATCCGTGGGGATTTATCATGTGAAATGTGAAGTTTGGTCGATGTTGTAATGTGCAACCCTTGGAGAGTCCTAGTTGTATCTGGAGAGTCTGGAAACCCTTAAAGAGTCCTAATTGTATATTTGGCGATTGTGACCTACATATTTTTAGAATTGGTGGGGATTTATCATGTGAAATGTGAAGTTTGGTCGGTGTTGTAAAGTGCAACCCTTGGAGAATCCTAGTTGTATCTAGAGAGTCTGGAAACCCTTAGAGAGTCCTAGTTGTATATTTGACAACTTGTGACTTATGTATTTTTAGAATTCGTGGGGATTTATCATGTGAAATGTGAACCTTGGTCGATTTTGCAATTTGCAACCTTTGGAGAATCCTATCTGGAGAGTCTGGAAACCCTTGGAAAATCCTAACTGTATATTTGGCGACCTGTGACTTACATATTTTTAGAATTCGTGGGGATTTATCATGTGAAATGTAAACGTTGGTCGATATTGCAACTTGCAACCCTTGGAGTGTCCTAATTGTATATTTGGCCAATTGCGATTTACGTATTTTAGAATTAGTGGGGATTTATCAAGTGAAATGTGAACGTTGGTCGATGTTTCAATTTGCGACGCTTGGAGAGTCTTAGTTGCATTTGGAGAGTATAAACCCTTGGAAAGTCCTAGTTGTATATTTGGCGACTTTTGACTTACATATTTTTAGAATTCGTGTGGATTTATCATGTGAAATGTGAACGTTGGTCTATGCTGCAACATGCAGCCCTTGGAAAGTCCTAGTTGTATCTGGAGAGTCTGGAAACCGTTGGATAGTCCTAGTTGTATATTTGGCAACTTTTGACTTACATATTTTTAGAATACGTGGGGATTTATCATGAAAATGTGAAAGTTGATCGATGCTGCAACTCGCAACCCTTGGAGCGTCCTAATTGTATATTTGGCCAATTGTGATTTACATATTTTAGAATTCGTGGGGATTTATCAAGTGAAATGTGAACGTTGGTCGATGTTTCAATTTTGCGATGCTTAGAGAGTCCTAGTTGTATCTGCAGAGTCCTTGGAAACCTTGAACAACATCTGAAACAACATCTGAAAAGTCCTTGGAAATGTGAACGTTGGTCGATGTTTCAATTTGCGATGCTTAGAGAGTCCTAGTTGTATCTGCAGAGTCCTCAGAAACCCTTGGAAAGTCCTAATTGTATATTTGGCGACTTTTGACTTACATATTTTTAGAATTCGTGGGGATTTTTAATGTGAAATGTGAACCTTGGTCGATCCATGGAATGCCATGGAATCAATATTTCGATTAAAAATATAATAATTTATTTGTTATACCTTTTTGTTCAGCAAGTTAAAAAAGCAATTTTAAGTACCGGGTTGCTACCTCTTTCCTCCTTGTGTTCATGACATTGTATCAATTCTTAATAATAATAATACACGCGAGATTATTAGTTCGTGATTAACGTGGTTTTTTTTTCTTTTTTTGGACCATATTTTCTTTACCTTCCCACACCCTCACTGTGCCATCTCAACGCCCCCTAATTTTCTCTGGCTCTTCTACCGCTCTCCTGAAAGTCTCAAACCTATGCTATAAATGTATGTGTTTGTCTCTTTTTGGTCGCTTTTTGGTTTCATCGAGTTTCAAATCACTACGGCGCTAAAGAAGTATTCATTTCAATAACAACACGACAATCAGCATCGTAACACTCGAAATGTACCTATATTTATAAGTGGAAGCTCAGTTTATAACACGAGCAGTTTAAAATAGAAAAAAACCAAAATAACAATATTATTACGTTTAAAATCAACTCTGTTTAATGAGCTAAGCGTCACAAAATTTATAAAACTTGGAAGACTTCGATGGCTGAGTCATGTAGATAGAATGACCGAGCATCAAGCACTAAAGTCCCTGCTGAAATCAAGACCGATAGGGCTAAGGAGCCTGGGAAGACCAAGATTAAGATGGAGCGACAATGCCCTCATAGATATATCTACCTTGGAGCTTCTTAACTGGAGAGAGCCGACACAAAATCGAGATGAGCAGAGGAAGACTCGTGAAGAGGCCAAGACCCACCAGGGGTTGTAGAGCCAAGAGTGATGATAATGAATATTACGTTTAAAATAAAATAAAATCAGCATTGTATCATTGGAAATGCATTCTTTTAAATTGGTTTTGATAAAATCTTTGTTTGTTTGATGATGCAAGACTTGATGTCTGATTTATATTTAAAGTAAGTTGTGTTCTGTCTACGGTAAGTAAGTGTTACTTACAATTAAAACATTTATATTACGGAACTAACAATTAGATACTCCGAAAAATGGAGCAAGTCGGTAGCCATTTCGTAATGTGTTCATTATAATACTTTTATTATTTTTTTATATAACGTGTTACAGTTTTTGGATAATCAGACAATAATGGAGGATGATTGCGCAAGCGTGTTTATAATTTAATGCTTTATATTTTTAATTGTTGTTTGTGTGAAATTGAGCAGTTTTTTACGCAACTAAGAAATTCACATGGGAACTTTTTTAACGCTTGATAATTTTTGATCCGATAAAAAAGTGAGTTTAATTGTGATTTTTTATTGATGTCCTAATAGAGATGCAGTCTTTTTCCCATTGTAAAATATTGTGGAAGTCAATTTAATTGATTGAGACAGTTGGACGATTGTGGTAAAGATTATGAATGTCATAATCTACGCTGCAACTCTTGGAGAGTCCTGCCAGCGTATCAGAAACGTCTCCACTCCTGTTTTATGTCCAGCCATATGTTCAGGTCTGCTAAAATTTTATTTGTTCTGCGGGCTTATTGTAGTAAATCCTCTGAAGAAGGAAAAAACAATTTTAGAGACAATCGATACCTGTTGAATGCCAAAATAACCCTTGATAATTATACGTATTTGCTAACGGAGCCTTCCCAGTTTAATGCATGTTATTAATTAGCTCTCACTTTTGTTTAACTAAACATAAATAACTACATTTTATAAGAAAAAAAATATATGTAAGAGATTTTAAATACTTTGCGTTAAAATATCACTATTTTTTAAAGCCTTCTCAGATTTTAACTTTCTTCAGTCTTTCATTTGCTTTCAAAAACAGTATTTGATTTTGTGATACGTTAAAATCATACACCAAATTTATTAATTTTGTCTAGAGGGATTAAAAAATTAGATTAGTTCATCATTTTGTTTTTAGGGTAAATAGCCCTCTTGTTTAAAATTTCCTCTAGCAATCTCAATTTATAATTTGGGAGGCAGGAATGGGTACCATTACCCATACCCCGGGAACCATTCATTGGATAAGCAACACTTCTGCCATAGGTGACCCCAAGTGGTTCGTTACGTTTGGTGACGTAGCAAGGGTGTCCGGGTTCATTGGGTGAAGTTTGTCTGGATCTGGCGACGGAGGACCTGGATACACTGAACCTTAGATTCGTACCCACCCCTCTTATCTTGTTCATAACCAGAACGTTTCCTTCCTGAAAAGACCCTCCACATAGTATTTTATTTTAAATTTATTTTAGTAAAAGTTGACAGCAAATCAGAGATTACAAAATAATACAATAATTATATGTTAATTATGCCAATTATGAACTTTCCACTGATGATATTGAATGATAAAGTGTGAAATTATAAGGGTATTTTCTTAAATAATTTATTTTTAGTTACAAAATATGTAAAGAAGGGGGATGGGGAAGGAACATAGGAATAGGATTAAGAGGCAAAGGACGGGAATATATAGGGATTAAACTTTCTAGTGTGAGTCTTAGAGAGATTTCGTTTTATTTCACGTAACGTCGAGTTAAAAATGTCAATATGGTAATAATTTAAGTTAAATGAATGTGTGGATCTGTAGATAAATGAGTTATGTTTGGAGTTGGTCTTGCAAAGAGGGAGATTAAAACGTGGAATGATAGGCGTTGGAGAAGATCAGGAATATCGATTAAGTTTTGTGTAATTTTAAATAACATTACCGAATCTGCTATATTTCTTCGACATAGGCCCATAGATGACATAGGCCCTTAAGGAAATTGTTTTTCTCAGGGCGTCCTGTGTTGTGTCTTGGAGCTAATGTAAAAAAATGCCAACCCTTATTTATTATATGCTCCCTTCTGTGATGGAGACATAAAAGCAACTGTCCGCTTTTTGCTTATCCAACTGGTTATTGCTTATCCAAAGTCTACTTCTTCGTGGGAAAGCCTCAATTTAAATTTAAAATCAAATAATCGAGCCTCCGTTCATCTATTATGTATTACGCAATCCGTTTAAGGTGGTTTTGCTGTCAGAGTGTTGCGAGTTTTCTCCGCAAGCGCGCCACTTGCCAAGCCGTGCGGCGCGGCCAATTCACTTTCATTCCGTGGCGGACCGGGTGCAGCCGGGTGTGAACGAGGCCTCACCCAACCAGACAGTCAACCGACCATCGCCTTACGCGTTACGGCTGTTATGACATCGTGAAATGACGTCACATGTTTCAGGAGGCTGAAATAGATTGGTTAAAGTGTCACGATCCGGCCCTCCATGCAGTAGGTGCGATTAAGTGCGCAGGATCTCTGGTTTTTGTAGATTGCGTGTCGTTACCAAGCCAGTGGAACGACGGGCTAACTTTTTTTTCACATTAGTTCCACATAGGAGGCCTTTAAGAAAATAATTCCCCTCAGGGCCTATGTCATCATTGAGGATGCTGTGTGGAGGATTTTTATAAGAAAAGGAAGGAGGGGAAGTTCTGGGAAGGAAAAAAGGTATGCGGGGTGGGTAGGAATCTGGGGGTCAGTGTGTCCGGGAGTGATGTATGTATGAATCCATCCCTCTAACTGCGGTTGAAAGGTCAATAGGCCTTCCTCAACCAGTCTCTCGACCCGGCCCGCCACGAAGCAGGTGGGCAGACGCATCCGCCGCCAAGACATGTCGGAGTCAAGAAATATGTTGGAGTCAAGAAATATGTCCGAATCAAGTGGTTGCAAGCTAAGTGCCGGTTGTTTCCCAGAATTTGAACAGTTCATCAAAAGTAAATGTTCAAGGTCTGTGTAAGTTCTATTCAAGTTCTGTAATTATATCATTATAGGCCAGTTGCTTCTCAAAGCTGAAATAATAATAGAACTTTCACCAAACTTTAATTTTATTTGATATTTGATGAATTTTTCTATTCCGTGAAACAACCCCTCAGTATTGATTATTTATTTTTAATTTAAAAAAAACGAGTGTGCTTTAGACCACACGAATGAAGTAAAACTTAACTAATTTATGCCGTCCATTAACAATATAACAATAACAGGAATAAAAATATCCCCATCCCCTCAAATCAACTTAACTCAACTCAACTTAACTTAACTTAACTTAACTTAACTTAACTCAACTCAACTCAACTCAACTCAACTCAACTTAACTTTTAACTCAACTCAACTCAGTCAAGTCAACTCAACTTAACTTTTGACTCAACTCAACTCTTTCATTAGCGTTCGTTTTAATTAGCGTTCGCATCGATTAGCGTTTCATATCGATTGACGTTTCACTTTCATTAGCGTTCGCTTTAATTAGCGTTCGCATCGATTAGCGTTTCATATCGGTTAGCGTTTCACATCGATTAGCGTTTCATATGGCGAAATATGGCAAAATCTATGGCGTTTCACATTAAATACCTATATGCGTATCATAGCGTTTCATGTTAATATTAAGTGTTTCACATTAAGTATATGGTTCTTTTTCGTAACGTATTCATCATTTTACCCCCAAGTGTCGAGCGTGCATAAAGAAGTTTTACTTCAAAAACTTTTCCCTACTAACCGTAGTTACTGACACTATGTCATCCACTATTGGGTATGTTGTGAGGCTGAAAGTAGTGGGGAGGGGAAAGAGATGAGTAAGAGGTAGGTATGATAGTATGCACACACCTATTCTTAAAACATTGCCAATATTTACCAATAAATATCTTCTTACAACAAAAAGACAATTTGAAAATCTGATGATGATTGGTCTGTTGCGCATTTTACAAAACTTCCAATAAAGTTGATTTATAAACCGTGGCGAATGATAGCCTAGTTCTGAAAAGGCAATATTATTTATAGTTATATCATCTACGCAGAAACGTAATAGTATTGTCACCGTAACGCGTCACGCACAATAAACTAGAAAGCAAATAATATTCAGAGATAATGCATTTTCAACGTTATGGGTTTTACGATTTATTGTTGAAGGCAAAATAATCGAATATTATGTAATTTAATATTGTATACATGAATAAATAAAAAGTTTTATTATTTTATAGAGCTCTGCTCACGTTTGGTTTTATTGTCTAAAATCTTTTTAAACGACTTCGAAAAGGAGGAGGTTATCAATTCGACGGTATATTTTTAATTTTTTTTTTGTTACCCCAGAACTTTTGATTGGGTGAACCGATAATGATGATTTTTTTTATTAGAAAGCTGGTGCTTCCCGTGTTGTCCCATTTTAATTTGGTCCAGTTCTGACAATGGGATCTATGAGAAAACCATATATGTCTTAAATTTGCAATAAGTATGTGCGCGACAAATGGACGAATAACTCAATATTACGCCAACAGATTTCGATGATTCTTTTTTTGAAGTAAAACTTATTTACGCACGCTCGTCGCTAAAAATAAAAAAAATAAACAAAAATTTTAACAAAACAAAAACGACTTTAAAAAAATGCACTAAAAAGTAAAAAATAAATAAACAGTTATATTATTTTATAGAGCTCTGCTCACGTATTTACCGTTTGCCTTTATTGTCTACATTTTTTTTAAAGTGAAGCTTCTTTAGCACCGTTGTGATTTGAAACTCGGATGAAACGGAAATGGCACCAAAAAGAGACAAACATAGGATTCAGCCTACGAGAGAATGAGATGTAATCATTATCCTCTTTGTGCGGTGCTTCGTAGCATCGCCACTCTTGTCTATTTTAGTTTTTTGAAGGTTCCAATTCGGCCGCGCATGAATAGAACACTCCGATTTTTTAAATTTTAGATCTACACGGGAAGCCATGAGAAAAAAATTTCCCTCGGGCCTGTGTCATATTTGTGGATGCTAAGTGGAGGGTCTTTTTAGGGAAATAAAGGAGAGGAAATTCTTTGAAAGAAAAAGGTACGAGGGATGAGTAGGAAACTCGGGTCACCGTGTCCAGGAGTGACAGACGTATGAATAAAATCCTCCCACTGCAAGGTCGAGAGAGTCCTGGAGAGAGGTCACCCTCACCAGTCTCTCCCGATCCGGCCCGCCACGCAGTAGCTGGGCAAACGCATTCGCCGCCAAGATCTATACTAACCTCACCCCAAGAACCCGGGCACTGGCCGGGATTGAGTCATCAATACAATATTACTCACAACAACTACCGGTGTGACAACATCATTTGTTAAAGTGTCAAAGTTCTTAGCAAATTTAAAAATATAAATCTGTACTTCCAAGTGATATATTGTGTCAAAACAATTACCTTAATAGTAATTCTGTGTACTGAACATTGAATTTGGTGAAATCAAGTGACAGGACATTGTAGAAATTAAAATTGAAGAATTTAATTATCATCACAGATAATATTTATTGTTACCCACCATGAATTCTACCTGCAACCAATGTAGCAAGACAGTGCAAACGGCTGACTGTATGAAGTGTATTAATTGCAAAAACCAAATGCACATCAGCTGTGCCAAAATTACCTCCGCAGCTTTTAAGAAGATGTCTGATGAGAACAAGGAGTCATGGATGTGCGCTAAATGTAAAACAGGAGAATCACCGCTCTCCAGCAATCTCAACTCTAATGACTCGACAATTCTTCTCAGCGAAATAAAGAAACTCTCCTCACAACTGCACTCAATGAATTCAAAACTGGTTTCTTTTGAACAAACAATCGTTCACAATAATAGCACAATTGAAGACTACACCAATAAAATTCTGGTATTAGAAGAAAAACTAAAAAAAATGGACAAACTTGAAGCCGAAGTAATTGAATTAAAAAAGATTGTTACGTATTTGGACAAAACAAACAACGATAGAGAACAACAGTTGCTCATCAATAACATAGAAATCTTCGGTCTGACTGAAAAGCAAGACGAAAACCTAGTTTCCAGTCTAACTAAAATTGCGTCAAATGTCGGACTAACAATTAAGGAAGAGGACATTGAATTTATCACTAGAGCCAAACCACGCCGACATCCTCAAGAGGGACTAGCAGCAGCTCCCCGTGACGCCCACCCTCGTAACGTGGTGGCTAAATTCGTCAACAAAAGGAAGAAGGACGAATTGATAGCGGCTATTAAAAAGAAGAAGGGGGTTGACAATAAGAGTTTAGGTGTTGCAGGAGGTAAAATTTATGTCAATGACCACCTTACAAGAAAAAATAAATCCTTGTTGAGATCAGCCAAAGAATTCAAAAATGTTAATAATTATGATTTTTTATGGGTGAGAAACTCGAAAATTTATTTAAGAAAAAATATCACCTCTCCTGCTATTCTTGTATCTGGTCAAACCCTTCTAAACAATTTAACATAATAATTTTTCTTAAATTTATATTATATTTTACTTTAGGTTTTCTACCTGTACCATTTTTCCACTCAACTTTACACACACATGACTCAACTTCTCAATCAATACATCACAAAAACATTCATTCATTTCTGCGCAGATTGACAAATATGCTCACCCCAGTGGACTTTGGGCTGCTGATTAATTATAATCATAGTACTAGCCTCATTTCGACTAATGCTTTATTTTTAATAATTATTATATTTTTTTCAAATCGTAACAGGATAATAATTTTTTCATTTACACAATGCATGACACTATCGTAATTTTTTATCAAAATGCACGAGGCCTTCGATCCAAAACCAAAGAATTCTATCAAAATGTCCTGATTAACGAATTTGACTTAATCTTAATTAGCGAGACGTGGTTAGTTGACAGCATATCCGATGATGAGTTGTTTGATTGCCGGTACAACGTTTACAGAAATGACAGAGACACTATTCTAACGGGTAAAACTAAAGGGGGAGGCGTTGCTATAGGTATAAAAAAAGATTTTAAAGTTCGATCACGAAAATCGTGGACTTCAGAAGCAGAGGATATATGGATCTCACTGTTATTAAGACATTCGAAACATCGTATTTCTAACATTCATATTTGTTGCTCTTACTTACCGGGGGTTAGTCCTAAGTTATCTAATGCGCAGCGTTTCTCTATCATCAATAGTCATACAACTGCCATATCTAATCTAACTACTGAATATCCAAACGACATTTTTCTAATATTAGGCGATTACAATATGCCAAACATGAGCTGGAACTCTACGTGTCAGCCACGTAGTACTGATCTCTGCGCTTCTACCCTCCTTAGTTGCCTTTCGTTCTCAAATTTAACACAGTATAATGCAATTTATAATTCTCACGGACGAATTTTAGATCTCGTGTTTTGTAACACTACAGTCAACATCTCCGCTGCCGACTCTCCACTAGTAATCGAAGATGCACATCATAAATCTATTATAGTTGAACTTAATATTCCCCTCCCTGCTGTCGTTCTAAAACCCCAGATAATCAAATTGTTTAATAAAGTTAACTATGATTTAGTCAATGATGCTCTCAGAAATAGTGATTGGTCTTCTGTACTGAATGCGCAAGACGTTGATACTGCGGTACACCATTTTTATAGAATCATTGATGCCATAATAGATGACATGGTTCCAAAAAAAGTAACCAGATCAACTAAATTTCCATCATGGTATTCGGCGGCTTTAATTAATATAACGAAAGAAAAATTAAAGTTTTTTCGTGCCTGGAAACGCTACAAGAATCCATTGGATTATCAATCTTTCGCATTACTCCGCAAAAGACAGAAGAAGATTTCTAATCTTACTCATAAAGCCTATATTGCCCAATTGGAATCTAATATTCAAAATAATGTTAAAAAAATATGGTCTTATGTTAAGACGCAAAGAAAATCTCCCACTATACCTGAACACATGACATATCATTCCACAACGGCACACGACAGCAAAGAAGTTACAAACCTTTTTGCTGATTACTTCTCAACAGTCTTTACAAATGAAATTCCAACTCCTGATACTAATAATACGGTAGATCCTCTTAACAACACATTAATATCTTCAATCGAAATAAATGAAGAAATCACCTTAAAATATCTCTCAAGTATAGATATTAACAAAGGACCAGGAATAGACAGGCTGCCCGGGATTTTTATACGCAACTGCAGTAAATACATCTGTGTTCCGGTTTGCGCCATCTATAAAAAATCACTGACAGAAGGATCGTTTCCTCTCAAATGGAAATCAGCCGTTATCACACCAATCTTTAAGACAGGTGATAAGCATGACGTTAAAAACTACCGTCCAATTTCCCAACTTCCTATTCTAAGTAAAGTTCTTGAAAAAATTGTTTTTGATCAATTGTACTCTACTATTTCGACAATCATTACGCCGAATCAGCACGGATTTATGAAAGGTAGGTCTACAACATCCAACCTTGCCCTTTTCATTAACTTCTTGCATAGCAAGATGGACGATAAGGAGCAAGTCGATACTATGTATACAGACTTCTCTAAAGCCTTTGACCGTGTAATTCACTCAATTCTTTTGAAAAAACTCATCCTCCTTGGTATTCATGGCGACCTGTTTAGATGGATTAAGTCTTACATTAGTAATCGCAATCAGGTAATATTGATCAACGGCGTCTTCTCAAAGTCTATAGAGGTAATATCTGGTGTCCCGCAAGGTTCCCACCTAGGTCCGCTCTTGTTCAACATTTATATAAATGACATTGGATCATGCTTTCAAAATTCCGAATATTTGCTTTACGCTGATGACATGAAAATATTCAAAGTGGTGCATTCTCTCTCTGACTGTGAAGCGTTACAAAGTGACCTAGATAGGCTTTGCAAGTATTGCAAAGTTAATTGTTTAGATATCAATATTTCCAAATGTCACACTATGACATTCACCAGAAATAAACATATAATTGAGTACTCTTATTCACTCCACAATGAACCTGTTATCTCTATAAAGGAATGTAAAGATCTTGGCATTTACCTTGATAGCAAACTTATATTTAATAAGCATATCGACTCAATCGTTAACAGGTCATATAAAATGCTTGGTTTTGTTCTCCGTGTCAGTAAAGTATTCAGTAACCCGCGTACAGTAGTAATGTTATATTTTGCATTAGTCAGAAGTACACTGGAATATGCCTCACCAATTTGGAACCCGCAGTACAAACTGTATATTGATAGCATAGAAAACATTCAACACAAATTTATAAAATATCTTGCCTTCAAATTCAACAATATCTTTGGATGCACATTTCAAACTTTGCAACAAAGGAGAACAATAGCTGATGTAACATTTATACACAGAATTTTAAATAATAACATCGACTGTACCGAACTTCTTTCCCTAATTAATTTTAACATACCCTTAAGACGTACACGCCATACAGAATTATTCCACACGCTTAATTATAAAACAAATGCAGCAACTAATTCGCCAATTAACCGTGCTCTTCATATGTTAAATAATGTTTGTCTAAATTCTAATATCGACATTTTCTCCGATTCACTTCCCAAATTTAAAAAGAGCATCATGTCAGTAATGTAAATTGTTCAAGGCGCATACATACATACATCACCACTTCTCACATCCACAAACATACTCACACACTCACACACACACACACCCTCCCACAACGCACATCACCCGGTAAAAATTTAATACAAACAAGATACCTCAATGAAACATATCATAGGTACCTAACTTGAAATATACTTATTAACTGTAAACTTTTTTCACCAATGTAAATAATGTACTGTTTGTTTCTGTTAATAAATAAATAAATAAATAAATAAATAAATAAATATTGTATTTTTCATGAAAGAATTGAGATTGTTTATGGACAGAACTATTTATTCATATTCACATTGAGTATATCTTGGCGCAAACAATTAATTCATTTTAAGAGGAACGCTCGGGCGGCCCGTTTCAGGCCTTTTCATACAAACCTTAATTTTGGATTTGAGATCAAAATACCCAAACAAACCGAAAAATTATTTTTATCAAAAGGTATCTATATTAAATATCTAGTACGGATGTGAGCTACTTTATTTATTTTTGATTTAAATTTTAACGTATAGGCCATTAAAGATTTTAGTGTTTCATAATTTTATAGGCAACTATGACAATTAGAAAAATAAATTTACTCTAGGTATTTATTTTTTAAATAAGATGAAAAATATAATGAAACATCGTCAAAAGTGCATTTTTTGTGTAGTAATTTTAATATATAAACGTCATTTTTTTGTTCCCACGTAATTAAATAGTTAATTTGTATTTTAAAATTACACCAAAATGATTTCTTTTATTAATTTTTATTATTAATTTTACATATATTTCATACTATTTTTTTAAAATAAATATGGTAACATATTTTTTTTTAATGTTTTCACTTACTCATAAATAATTGTCAAAGTTGCCTCTAAAATTATGAAATTATAAAATCTTTGATGGCCTATATCTTATAATTTAAAGAAAAAATAAATAAAGTAGCTCACATCTGTTTATGGTAAGGATAATAAACAAATAAATAAATAACTAAATATTCTGTAATACATCGGTGAATTACGTTTGGCAGGCGGAATTGCTATTTTTTTTTTTTTTTTTTTTTTTTTTTCTTTATTTTTTCCCATTGTATCTACATACATACAAAAGTAATTTTACATAATTTCTAAATACTAATTATAATTTTTTTTCATAATTTATAAATACAGTAAGAGTAAATATAAGGTACAAGTAATGTAAAAGTTAGCAATAAGTAAAATATATAATAGAAAAGAGTAGGTAATGGGAACCCACTAAGGGACTGCCTGTGTGTGGGTAATATAAACAAGATTGCTATATATACATCAATAAGTATATGTAAAAAATGTAAATTTTAAACTAAAGGTTTAGAAATATAGAAATCTGTGAAAACATTATAGTAAAATAAAATAAAATAGTGAAACATAAATTTTGTTGATTTTTTGTTAAAGTAAAGAAAGTAAATAAAGTTAGAATTGTATTGAAAAGTGAAACATGAAGGTTTTCAAATAATTTATAGAAAAAATGTTCCAACATCTGCATCATTCAACCATAATTTTAATTCTTTTACGTAAAGTGATATTTTATCTGCCATTTGAATGTGTTTTGGTAGAAGATTAAAAGTACGAGGACCAATAAAGCTGCTATGTGTTTGCATTAATTTAGTATTGGTTTGGGGGGAGTAAAACATATTATTAGTTCTTTTGCTAATTCTATTTTCATTTTTTACGAAGCAATTTTTATTTTTATAGATGGATGGTATATTTATTGTTATAACTGGCATTTCTGAATAATAATACCAAACGTCTATAAATAATACATTACGTCATTGCCTGTCGCGGTTACTTTACTAGTTGTCACTGGGTCCGAGTAACCGGCTATTTTTGGAACTAGTTCCAGATTTATAAAATGATCACCAACACATTTTTTTTTACATTAACTCCACACAGGAGGCCCTGAGGAAAATAATTTCCCTCAGGGCCTATGTCATCTTAGATGCTGTGTGGAGAGTCTTTTTGAGGAGAGGAAGGAATGAACATTGGTCTTTAAGAGACTCGTGTTGTAGGAAGAAGGAAACACAGAGGCCGGCAAGTCGTTCCACAGCCGAGCTGTTGAACACAAGAACGAGTCGAAGAAACGACCCGTTCTCATGTGACCGACTATGCACCGGTGCCGAAGGGATCAATGATGGTAGTTCCTCGGAGCATCTTCCATTGTAATACTGGTAGAACAAGAATTCCCACCCGACGCCTATGCTCTAAAGATTGCAATCTGTCTGTTAAGATGAGAGAATCTATCAAACGGACCGCCCGTTTCTGCGTATTCGCGTAGTCGAGGGTATTTTTCAGGTATTTTGGAGCTCCAGACTAGTGGTGGCTGCCAAATTCAACCGTGGGGCGCATTTGTGATTTGTACAGGATTAGCAGTTGTGTACTGTTAAAGTATCTGCGAGCCCTGTACAGTACGCTCAGTTTTTGGGAGACTTACTTTACTCTGGCTTCGATGAAGCCGCCATATCTGATCTGGTCACTTAGAGTTACACCAAGCATATCGATGGAGGTTCTGTTCGGAAGATTGCTTCCGTTGAAGGAGACTAGATTTTCATTTCGATCCCTTTTAGACGTTATAAGAAATGCGTAATTTATAAAATGATCCCAACACATAAACTGGGCGAAACCGAACCAAAAGCCGGCCGCAGGTCCTAGCAGCAAAAACCTGCGGAGCGTGTTTTTAACTGCTAGTACATCATTATTGTACTATTTTATTGATCTTCACATAATAGCAACAGCAATTAAGACGTAAGCCACATCAAATCATCAGGTAACAAAACACGTCCAATTAACAGCAAAAGACAGAACTTTGTCGACAATGCTACATGCATTGTGTTTAACAATTCACAATGTTACATCACTGTAGCCTGTAACGGATTGTTCCGAGAAGGAACCGTGATGTGAAAAACGTCGTGAAAATAGGTTTTTTCCGACCCATTCTAAAGTGATTTACGACTGAACTATGTATTTAGAGCGAACTAAATCGAGAGTTGAATTAAAAGATAGAATCATGAGGAGCTTTTTAAAATACCAATGATATTGGTCAATGTCACCCGTGGAGAAATTATAAGATTGAAATTGTGCAATATAAGATTATTTGCGGGTTATGCGCTTGTTTATATCACAACAGCCCTGGATCTACGGGGGGGGGGGGGGGGGGTAAACTTGGGCCCCTGTCCCGGGCGCCACTTTTAGGGGGCGCCAAAATTGTAATTTATATTTTGTTTAATTGAAAAAAATAACTTGATTCACAAAGCGACTGGCATCCGGCGCACATCGTTCTATCGATTATTCATTTGATTTTAAAACGCCCAGTAGGTTTTTAAGCACATCGTCAGTAGATTTATGAACGTGTCTTAAGTCGATTATGAATGCGTGCATAGTGTGCGTTCTACGTTCTCAACGTGAGCGATAACGCCCCCTTATGGTCGTTTGAGACTTTCAGGGGGCATTAGAAGACCCAGAGAAAATTAGTGGGCGTTGATGGCAGGTAAAAAAGTTATATTAAAAAAATTTAAAAAACATGCTAATCACGTACTAATTAAGGAAAGTAAACTTTGATATTGGTTAATTTTTGTTATTGTTGTATTGTATCTTACGTGTAATATTATTTTTAAGAATTGAAAGCATTATTAAAACCATACTAAAATTACCCACCAGAACCCCCTCAAAAGATATTTTTAAGTGTTTTGAAATTCTAAATTTAAAACAAATATATGCCAAGAATATTCTTATACATCATTTTAAAAACAGAAAATCTCCTAGTTAAACTCGGATACATGACACAAGAGCCTCAAAAAAGGATATACGAGATGTTCCAAAATACAAGACAGTTTTGGCCAAAGAAACCACATATATCTGGCAACCAAACTTTACAACATCCTTACTCCAAGTTTGAAAAAGATAGAAAAGATAAATAAGTTTAAGGAAAAAATCAAAACATGGGTGAAAGAAATTAATGCAGACATACTAGAGAATGTATTAGAAACTAAATAACGGAAAATCAAAGAAATCTACCAGTCCGCCTCAGCACAGCACCACCTAGTGAGGAGGACTAAGAACAAACAGATGAAATATTTATTTACATTATCATATCTTGTAATTTTCTTTTCATCAAACCTGTAATTAAATAGTCACTAATAAAAAAAATAAAAAAAATAACATCATTAATACAAGAAGGAAGGAGGTTGCAACCCGGTACTTAAAATACAAAAGAATTGATTTTTTAATTTGCTAAACGAAAAAGCATAAATAATTTCATATAGGTAGGTATTTTTAATAGAATTATTGATTCCGTGACAGTTGAGCAACCCCTCCTAACCTAGAAAAGTTTTTGGTTTTCGGATACGTTCAGAAAAATTCCATTTATTTGGATTTTATCACAAAGCGGAAATAATCTGACCTTCTGACAATATGCCCGAGGCCTGAGAGGAAGGTGAGATAATTCTTGCAATTCAGACAGTCTCATTGACTCATTGTTAGATATTACTTGCAGAACAGAACACAATAAGTTTATCAGCCATTGTACGCGTAATTGCGTGTTATGTCATACTCTTTTTTACGTTTCCTTCCGAACTCACTTTTTTATTATATTGTCCGCCATTTCACTCGTTACACTTCGCTGATTTTGGTCGTGCTCATAATTTAGAAGGAAAATTATAATATCATATCTATCATAAACACGATCAAAACGCAATCGGTGTAGATAAAACGAATTGCTGGCACGTTGCATTTTATTTGGATAATTTATCGTGAAATTAAATATTAGTTTTTTATTAAATACTTTATGATTTAGTGTTATCGGAAAATTACTTTAAAAACGAGATGTTTGTAGCCGAGTGGTACAAAGTTCCTTCCCAAAACTGCTTAGCTTTGCGGGAAATTGCGAGATGGTAAGTTAGTTAGTTAAGGCGATCTAATAGACGAGGAAAAAATCGAAATCAGAATTCACACCCCTTTATGGGAGGAGTTTAAAAATACTTGAGAAAAAGTTTTTGGAAAGGTTGGAAAGGGTATTTGTGAAGAACGTAAAGGCCTGTAAAAAACATTAACTCCTTTTTTACACATTGTTTATTGTAATAAAACGGAAATTTAAAGTTGATTTTACGGAACCAAGTGACGCGGAGCCTAACGTCTATCCCTCGCTCCGTCCGGGGCCGTACTGACAGAAAATGTGTGTGTCAAGTCAGTAGTTCTTCGGTGGCCTGCATAAGGTTCACTTTGAAAATCAAAATTCGTCATCTGCCGTATTTTATTTTGTGAAGTTCGGGCGTAAATATCATATTTTTGCGGTTATTTTAAAAGAAACTGAATTTGCTACATTAAACAATAAAACCATATCCAAAAAGGAGTTTACAAGTAGGAGAGTTTGCACTTGAAAGTCATTTTTTATAGACCTAATACTTTATTTTTTTCTTGGCTTATTTCTAGACTTATAAAAAAAGACCGATATTTTTAAGGGCCAAGGTATGTTCCATAGGCAGTATTTAATTGAAGCATCTATAATACATCTAAGCGATCAAATTTAAAGCTCCCTTTTATATTGTTATATAAACTTATAAACCGATAAACTAAACCTTTAAACTTATATTGTATCGAACGTGTCGACGAAAGCGTATGACAACCCTGAGAATTCAAGAATGGAATTTACGCTTCCACATAATACCGTGCCGCTGCGCGTTACCCCTTCCAATAACCTACGAAAAAAAGGGAGTGCTCTCATTGGCCAACGAAACACTGTGCATTTGGAATGATGTCTACAATGCTATTACATTCTACAATTAACTTATCAATTGAAAACATAAACGCAATTGATAATAAATACATGCTGCAGCATCATTGGACTCGAAAACACATCTGAATAACCACGTAATACTTCCACCAGGGACCCCAGACAGCAATGATCAAAATCAAGGAAATGATTAAGTATTTACGTTATCCCCACCCTGCTACCAGACGCGGCGCCATTGGTCAATGCTGAACAAAGGAAATGTTTGAATCGTAAATATTTACGACAGCCAATTTACATTCCGAAAAACTCGGAGCTAAATTTCGGGAAATCGGGAATAATTTGAATCAAGAAATATATATCATCACCTAAAAATAGGTATATACTACAATAACACCTCAAAAAACTGTCGTCTACCAGTGATTATTGCACTTTAAGAAAATATTTACTTCTAGATATTGTATCTTGTATCACATTTGTAAACTTGTACCTTTTCTTGTTGAAACAATAAAAATTATGTGAGACTTCGGTTTATTGGAACAGGACTGTCTTGGCAAAGGTTATCACACAGATTTTTAACACATCTGCTCGAAAATCATAGCGATTGGGAAAAATACGTAAACGCAAGCACCCTTCAGAAACAGGGAGGTTCTGTGTTCCAAAAGTCCAACCCGGATTTGCCCTATAAAACAAACGGCAAACCGGTAGGAAATCAGTTCAAAAACTACCAGCCAAGAAGTCACAAGTCTCCAAGAAACTGAAGTCTCCAAGTTCTAACCTACTTTAAAAGTGTTTTTTAATCAGTTTAAATTCTGTTCTACCTTTCTCTCAGTATCCCATTATCCTGACCCCAACAGTCTCCAAAAGTCTCCAAAAGTCTGCAAGTCTTTTAAGTGTTTTTACAACAGTTATAGAGTCAGTTTTTGCTAATTTAACTTAGAATCATTAAATCCAGAAGTTAAGGACATTGGCGTGCCAAGTTGTGTCCAGCTCCCTATTTTTGCAATTTGTGTACAAAACGTCTAGTACATTTGGTCCTTCGAGCCGTATCTACACATAACACGCCTTCAGTCTTACCCAGTGGAAATGCCGTCTCTTCGCAGTGGCCGTAAGACCCCGACATCTTCTGATACATCGCTGTCTAAATCTAAACCTGACGCCCCGGGGACAAGCCGAAATATGCCAGTGGCGCCCCTACGGACCCCGGGCCCACACACCGTAGACACCGATGAGACGCCATCTAGAGGACCCCGCCAGGTCCACGATCTATCTAGTGCGAGCCCAGCCAGGAACTCTGATCTCATCACGCTTGACCGACCAGCTCCAGAATCTGTCTCCGAGAGCCTCCACGAATCCAACAGTAAAAGCAGCGAAACAACTTCTGAATCAACTGAAGACTCCCTGCGATTACTGCGCCGAGAGATGCGCATTCGGGACAGACGTCACGCCAAGCAGACAGCCAATCTGCTCGCAGCCCTGAACGTGGCGACACGCCAAGCAGTCAGCCAACCTGCCGAGGAGCCAGCACCAACCAGCCCGACCCTGCGAGCCAACCTCGGTCAGGCAGTAATTCAAGTCCAGGCACCAACCGGCCCGTTTACTAACGAGTTCGCAACGAGATATGCCACTCAAGTACACACGTCAGACGGCCCGTCAACCGGAGAGTTTGCAACTAGATATGCAACAACTCAAGTGCCCGCACCAACCGGCCCTTCTGCTAATGAGTTCGCAACGAGATATGCCACTCAAGTACACACGTCAGACGGTCCGTCAACCGGAGAGTTTGCAACTAGATATGCAACAACTCAAGTGCCCGCACCAACCGGCCCTTCTGCTAATGAGTTCGCAACGAGATATGCCACTCAAGTAAACAAGCCAGCCGGAGAGTTTGCAACGAGATATGCAACAACTCAAGTGCACGCACCGACCGGCCCTTCTACTAATGAGTTCGCAACGAGATATGCCACTCAAGTAAAAAGGCCAGCCGGAGAGTTTGCAACGAGATATGCAACTACTCAAATGCACACACAAGTCGGTCAGCCTACCAATGAATTTACAGTAACCGATCCAACTGGATATGCCGCCACCCAAGGCTACACACTACTGACGGGCCCTGCAAAAAACATCCCTACGACCGAATACAGCCATCTCGGACCCGAGCGCCCACTTTACAATACAACGGGGTACCAGCAACAGCCAGCCTCCTCCGGCCAGGATTCCCCATTGTTTACACCACCGCATACAGCCAACGAGACAGCACGGCACACCCGAGAATGGTTGCAGCACGGCAACGACCCACTGGCCCAGATCGCCTCTGTGATGGCAGAGGCGCTCCGCTCCTCCAGAACGCAAGATAGCCCTCGCACTGACTCAAGAATGGCAGCCCTAATCGCCAGGCAATCCACAGCAAAAGATTTGCCTACCTTCTCCGGAGACCCCCTCGAGTGGCCTACCTGGAAGGCACAGTACGCTCAATCCACCGCCACCTGCCAATTGACTCCGAGCGAAAATCTCATCCGGCTGCAGCGTGCCCTCAAAGGCAAGGCGCGAGATACCGTGGGTCCCCTACTAATGGATCCTGCGCAAGTTCCAGAGATCATCAGCGTCCTCGAGCAGCGATACGGCAGCGCTAACTCCATAGCAAAATTTATGCTAGACAAGGTTAAAAAGCTACCTTACCTCACGACCGAGGTATCACTCGAGGACCTGGCAGATTTCTCCGGGACGGTGCAAAACCTGGTGGCATCCCTCCGGATCTTGAAAACCGAAGGTTATCTCACCAATCCTGCATTACTGAACGACGTCACTGACAAAATGCCGAGTTCCCTGCGGCTGGCATGGCTAATCGAGATCCGCAAACAACATGCCCCGGCCACCATAACCCAGCTCGCTGCCTTTCTGAAAGAGGTATCAAACGCAATTCCAAACAGCGGGATGGTGGACCACATACGATCCCGACCACGCCGTGAACAAATACATGCCGGGTACCAGGAGGAAGAAGATAGTGATCGCATGCGACTTCTACCGAGCCATGAGCAAATACATGCCGGACATCAAGAAGAAATCGGGGACGGCCCAAAAGAAAAGATCGCCCCGATGAAACGCAAAATGAATGAGGCACATACTTACCCTGGACCAAGCCGAAAAAGAAAAACAGCCGACGAAAGCTGCGCCCAATGTGGCGGCGATCATAAAACCCGCGAATGCAAAGAATTCGCAGCCAAAGATGTTGAACTTCGATGGGAAACTGTACGCATGGGAAGGTTATGCCGCAAGTGCTTAGAAAAACACCACTCACGAAGCTGCAAAATAAACCAATGGTGCAAAGTAGGGGATTGCCGATCCCCACACCACCCCCTGCTACATAATCCCGAGTTCGTACGAAAAAGCACCGTGGAAAATGTCAACTTGTGACGCCAGGACTCCGGACAGAGAGTACTGTTAAAAATTGCGCCAGTAATATTAAGCGCTCCCAACAAAGAAGAAGTGTCAGTGTTTGCTCTCCTGGACGAAGGATCCACAGTAACACTTGTTGACACTGACACCGCAATACAAGTCGGAGCAAACGGCCCAGTTCACGGACTGCGAATCCACGGTGCCAAAGGAATGTGCACTTCTGACAATCTCTCCCAACGAGTGAGACTAAGAATACGAGGTGCGGGCAACAGTAATACATACCACATCTCTGCCAGCACAATAAGCAACCTCAACCTGCCGGAGCAACAGATCCAAGGAAGGTCTGTCGTCCCGAAGCTGCTAATAGGCCAAGACAACGCTCACCTAATTGTGTCAAGGGAAGTTCGTGAATGCAATGATACTACGCGAATAGCATCACGCACCGCACTAGGATGGATCGCTCATGGGGGAGTCAACCCCAGAGATAATAACACGACTACCACTTTGGCACTACAACCAGAAACGGCCGCAGACATACAATTGAGGGAGCTAGTAAAAACCAACTTCGCCATCGACTCGCTCGGAGTAACATCAGCCACCAGAGTCAATGCAAGCGAACAACAGGCCATTGCACTTATGAATGCAACCACACGTCCTCTTTCTACAGGGAAGTGGGAAACTGGTCTACTATGGCGCAATCCAGAAGCCTCGCTACCTGACAATCGGCAGTGTGCGCTGAAGCGACTTCTGTCTCTGGAGAAAAAGCTAGCAAAAGACAAAAATCTAGCAGTGGCCTACAATGACAAAATAAGTCAACTTCTCAACAAAGGCTATGCCAAGAAGCTATCAGGCCATGAAGCTTCCACCACCACACCTCGCAAATGGTACCTGCCTCACTTCGCAGTAATCAACCCAAATAAGCCAGGAAAAATCAGAGTGGTATTCGATGCTGCAAGCCGATGCCGAGGAACCTCCCTCAATGATCAGCTGCTTACTGGTCCTGACCTGCTGTCCTCCCTCCTGGGGAATATAATACGCTTCCGGGAAGGAAACATCGCCATTGCTGCAGACATCAAAGAAATGTTCCTGCAAATAAAAATAAGGCGAGAAGACCAGCCGTCCCAGCTTTTCCTGTGGAGGACATCACATCCTGTGGAGGAGATCCTCAACCGAGCAAAGCCTCAAGATAAGGCTATTAAAATTTATTGTATTTCTTGAAATTAACTTCACTTTAATTTTTCATATTATCTCATCATACTTAGAATGTTCCTTTCCCTCCCTCATCCCCAGTACCTACCTTACGGATCTTTTCACTCTAACACGCTCTTTTATTGTGTCAATTTTATGTACAATTTTTTGGGAACTATATAAAAACGAACATAAATCCGTCAATAATAAAATACAAGCATGGATTCAAATCGATTTCAAGTCTGCACTTAATCATAGATTCACTTGCCTCAGCCAATGACTTTGAATTTATATTACCAAAACGTAAGAGGGCTTCGCACTAAAACTGATACGTTGTTGACGGCTGTTCGGTCCAACGAATATGATGTTATCGCTCTGTCTGAATCGTGGCTCGTTGATGGAATCCGCAACGAAGAACTATTTGATGATCGCTACGACGTACACCGCCGAGATCGAGACTACGCTCGTACAGGACAGCGCTTGGGTGGGGGTGTCTTACTCGCTGTTCGTCGTGAGCTGGTAGCTCGCGAGCGCCCGGCGTGGCACTCACGAGCTGAAGACGTCTGGATAACATTAGAATCCAAAGGACCTAAACACACACATCTTCATATATGTTGTGTTTATCTCCCTAAAGGACTGACATATCGTGAAAATATGGAAAGCTTTCTCACCCAAATTTCTACACTTACGTTGCAGTTTCCCTCGGACAAATTTATTATCTTAGGTGACTTCAACCTCACTGAAATTTCATGGAGTAAGTCTCCCACTAACACGTCCTTTATACCTAGTGATCGCTTATCACCTATTAGCGCTTCATTCATTGACTGCATGCATTTTTCTGGATTGTATCAATGTAATGGAATTCCAAATACTAATGGTCACTTTCTCGACCTTGTCCTATGTAATGACTTCCTTACGGTCTGTGCTTGTGACGAACCATTAATTTTAGAAGATTCTCATCACACCTCCTTAACGATGGAAGTTATATTTTCTGAACCCGTTACACTAGTGGAGGAGCTTAGAAGGGCTTACGTCTTTAGGCGCGGCGATTATGAGCAAATTAATACATCTCTCGATCAGGTAAACTGGCGTGATCTTCTCTCGGTTGGTGATATGAACACGGTTTTAAAAAAATTCTATTCACTTTTATATCAACTTATAGACGCCTTTATTCCGAATAAACTATGTAGGAATTCTAAATACCCACCATGGTATAATTCGGCCCTAATTAATTTAACTAAAGAAAAGTACAAATACTTCAAAAAGTTCAAGACTTACAAAAACTCCTCAGACTATGCCTCTTTCTCTCTTCTAAGATCACGTCATAAAAAACTTAATTGGGAATGCCACAATAAATATTTAACTCAAATCGAACATGACATATCCTCCGACCCAAAAAAAGTATGGAATTACATTAAATCCAAGTCCAAATCCCATGGTGTTCCAAATATCATGACATTCAAAGACGAAAAAGCTGAAAATGGGTCTAACATCTGCAACTTATTCTCTAAATATTTTATTTCTGTCTACAACAATAACGCTCGAAGCACCCAGATTCTACCGGATAACCCCAACGAGCCCTGTGTTGCTAGCATTCATAATATTGACATCGACCAGCATCATATACAGAAACACCTTGAAGATCTAGATCCCAAAAAAGGTGCAGGCCCAGATAAAATTCCCCCTATCTTCATAAGCAAATGTGCGCGCAGCCTGTCTAAGCCACTATCCATAATTTTTAGTCGCTCCCTTAAAGAGGGGATAGTGCCAAACACCTGGAAAACAGCCTTTATAACTCCTATCTTCAAAAATGGCCAAAAATCTGACGTCGAAAATTATAGACCAATATCAAAGCTCTGCATCTTCAGTAAAGTTTTCGAAAAAATTGTGTATAACCAGATGTTTTCGGCCTTGAGATCATCACTCAATATCAACCAACATGGATTTATGAAGGGAAAATCTACAACAACGAACTTAACGGCGTTCACCGAATTCTTACAAGACAATATGGACCAGCGCATACAGGTAGATGCAATATACACAGACTACAGCAAAGCTTTTGATTTAGTAATTCATGATATATTATTGATCAAACTCTCACAAATCGGCGTACATGGAGACCTCCTCAGATGGCTCTCGTCATATATAGCAAACCGCAGCCAAGCAGTAGTTGTTGGTGGCTACAAGTCAGACTGGGTAACCATACCGTCGGGAGTACCCCAAGGTTCATTATTGGGACCATTACTCTTCAATATATACATTAATGACATTGGAAAATGTTTTCGCCATTCCAGGACGTTGTTGTACGCAGACGACATGAAAATATTTTCCCCTGTCACGTCTACCAACGACTGTACCGGCATACAAGAAGATCTTAATCGTCTCAATATTTATTGTGCACAGCACAACCTTCAAATAAACGTTAAAAAATGCAGCGCCATCAGTTTCACCCGCAATAAAAACCCGATCACTTTCAATTATGCCCTAAACGGTACAGTACTTACAAAAATGACGGAGGTCAAGGACTTGGGAATAGTGTTAGACCAGAAACTACTTTTTGACCGCCACATCGAATCCATGGTATCAAAGGCTTCCAAGGTTCTAGGCTTTGTACTTAGAACCTGCAAAGATTTAAAAAAAGTAAAAACCATGAAAATGCTTTACTTTGCGTACGTACGCAGTTCTCTGGAGTACGCCTCTCAAATCTGGAATCCCAAGTACATATGTCACATAGAAAGGATTGAGAAAGTGCAAAACCGATTTCTACGATACCTTGATTTTCGGAGCTATCGTCCTCATCTAAGCCACGAAGAGTCAGCCACGTTCTTCAAGATATATTCTTTGGAAAGTCGAAGAAATTTGGCAGACGTACTATTTCTACGAAAAATAGCTACCTCTATGATAGATTGCCCGGAATTACTAGAAAGAATTCAACTAAGAGTGCCCATCAGACAAACAAGACAAAACCACGCATTATACATTCCTCAATGCAACACTAACTCTAAACAAAATACATTCATTCACCGCGCTTCACTCATCTTTAACATGACATACAGTGAATTCGACTTATTTAACACAGCACCTAACATTTTCAAATCTAAAATGAATAAATAACATTTACACATACATACCACTATTTACACAGAATAGATCCATCCCTTTCCCCTCCCTTCCACCATCCCATCCACATAACCTAATTTAACTATTTTTCTTTATACTTACGCACTTAATAATTTAATATACATCAGTGAAAACCTGTTATTGGTTAAATTTTTATTCATATGTATTTCATCAAACATTATTGTTATAAACTGTTGGTTTTCCAAATAAAATAAAATAAAATAAAATAAAATCACCCCATCATGAACCAGACACCTATCAAATGTCATCAATGATGTTCGGAGCCACCTGCTCCCCAAGCAGTGCCCAATTCGTCCGAAATAAAGTGGCCGAAACATACGAGCACGAGTACCCGGCCGCCGCAAAAGCCGTACGCACCAAGTTCTACATGGACGACTACCTAGATGCAACAGACACACCCAATGAAGCTGCTACACTCGCCCAAAGCGTAAGTGCCCTCCTCGCGAAAGGAGGGTTCCACTTGACAAATTGGGCGTCTAATAGCCCGGTGGCCCTAGCTGGCGTACCCATAGAAGACCGTGCCAGCTCCGCGATACAGATTAGCAGTGGAGGTCCAGAGACAGAACGAGTGCTTGGTTTGATCTGGGACCCCACTACAGACCGCTTCCTGTACTCATTTCGCGAGGCAATCTCACCCGACACGGCCACACAACCTACCAAGCGGCAACTATTATCCATAGTAATGAAGATCTTTGACCCAGTCGGCTTCGTTGCCTGCCTTACCATCAGATCTAAGATGCTACTGCAAGCAGTGTGGCGCTCAAGCGTCGGCTGGGACGAACCCATTACCCCCGAACACGCCCAGAGATGGACAGACTGGCTGAGCCTGCTGCACACAAACAGCATCTCAATCCCGAGACGTTGCCTCTCAAACAAACAGAACAACGTAACTCTACACCTCTTCTGCGACGCATCGGAGCAAGCTTGCTGTGCCGTGGCCTACTTCACCGAAGAAATAAATGGATCCTTACGAGTAACATTCCTTGCAAGTAAATGCAAGGTAGCACCACTGAAGCCTCTCTCCATTCCACGCCTCGAGCTTCAAGCCGCCCTCATAGCAGCGAGACTAGCCCAGACGATCCAAAAGGAAAGCAAAGCCCTGATATCCCGCACCTGCTTCTGGACAGACTCCACAACTGTACTATGCTGGTTACGCACCGACCCACGCGCCTACTCAACCTTTGTGGCAAACCGATTGGGCGAAATAGACGAACTAACCAACATACCCGACTGGAAATGGGTACCCACAAAACTCAATCCAGCTGATATAGGAACACGAGACTTAGAGGTGCCAGACCTAACACCAGATGGAAGGTGGTTTACCGGCCCAGCCTTTCTCACTTCCCCGGAGGGTGCATGGCCGAAAGAACGGGCACCCGCCCACAGGCCTGACGACCTAACACTAGAAGTCAAACCTCACTACGTTGGCCTTGTGTCCACCAAGGGCGAAGCACTCTCATTAGTCGAGCGGTTCTCCTCATGGCACCGGCTAATCCGCTCCACAGCTTGGATCCTCCGTTTTATCAGACGATGCAAGATGGGGCCCAACAAACCAGTAGAAGGCCCACTACTAGCCGAGGAGATAAAAGCAGCAGAACAAAAATTGATCAAAAGGTCCCAGGAAAACGCTTTCACAACTGATCTACACACCATCCGACAAGGTCAAAAACTACCTACTGGCAGTCGCCTCAACTCGCTGAACCCCTTCTTTGGACCAGACGACCTTCTACGAATGGGGACCCGACTACGAGCCTTGGAAAGAACAAAGAGTGTGGCCCGAACCCCCATAATACTGGACGGCGACGAACCCTACACTCGGCTCCTAATCAGTCACTACCACAAAAAGGCGGATCATCCTAGTACTGAGAAAACAATTGCAGAAATACGCAATCATTTCTTCATAATACGAATACGCACAACAATCAGGAAAATAACGCACGTCTGCCCCACTTGCTTCATACGACGCAGCAAATCGACTCCACCTCTGATGGGCGCATTACCACCACCCCGCCTGATGCATCACGTCCGTCCATTCACACACTGCGGGCTTGACTATTTCGGCCCTATGGCTATCACGGTCGGTAGGCATCGAGAAAAACGATACGGAGCCATCTTCACCTGCCTCTCAACGCGCGCCATTCACCTAGAACTAGCCGCTTCACTGACTGCCGACTCGGCCATCATGGCCCTTCAAAGAATGACCGCCCGCAGAGGTCAACCCACAGCCATGTACTCGGATAACGGAACAAATTTTCACGGAGCTGACACCGAGATGAGGGACGCCCTGCTGTCAATAAGTCAAGACGCCAGAATGATTGACGCAATAGCTACCCAGGGCATCGAGTGGCACTTTATACCACCGCTGAGTCCCCACATGGGGGGAGCTTGGGAGAGAATAGTACGATCAGTAAAGAAAGCCCTAAGCGCAACACTCAAAGAAAGAGCACCAAAAGAAGAAACTCTACGCACAGCACTTGCAGAAGCCGAGTTTGTGGTAAATAACCGACCACTCACCCATATTTCAGTCGACCCGCGTGATGAAGAACCTCTAACACCCAACCACTTTTTGCTGGGATCGGCCGGGAAGCGCCCCCAATTATCCTTCTACGACAAAAAAGAAGAGGAAGTATGCCTACGCCGCCAGTGGCGCATCGGACAACAACTTGCAGACACCTTCTGGAGGCGATGGCTGCGCGAATACCTACCTACCATGGCTGCCCGACAAAAATGGCACCATCCAACTACACCAATTAAGAAGGATGACCTAGTGATCATCATGGACCCAGCACTGCCTCGAAACAGTTGGCCACGTGGCCGTATCCTCGAAGCAACACCTGCAGCTGATGGACAAGTCAGAACTGCTCGGATCCAAACCAGTACTGGGATATACGTAAGGCCGGCAGTCAAAATCGCCGTCATCCTGCCTGCCACACCAACAACTAACGAAACTGTACCAGTTGCGAAGACACCCGATTCAGAACTCAGACATCGGAAAAGGACACGCCCGACGAAGTAGCTGAGCACAGTCAAGACTGCACTGGGGGGAGTGTATCGAACGTGTCGACGAAAGCGTATGACAACCCTGAGAATTCAAGAATGGAATTTACGCTTCCACATAATACCGTGCCGCTGCGCGTTACCCCTTCCAATAACCTACGAAACAAAGGGAGTGCTCTCATTGGCCAACGAAACACTGTGCATTTGGAATGATGTCTACAATGCTATTACATTCTACAATTAACTTATCAATTGAAAACATAAACGCAATTGATAATAAATACATGCTGCAGCATCATTAGACTCGAAAACACAACTGAATAACCACGTAATACTTCCACCAGGGACCCCAGACAGCAATGATCAAAATCAAGGAAATGATTGAGTATTTACGTTATCCCCACCCTGCTACCAGACGCGGCGCCATTGGTCAATGCTGAACAAAGGAAATGTTTGAATCGTAAATATTTACGACAGCCAATTTACATTCCGAAAAACTCGGAGCTAAATTTCGGGAAATCGGGAATAATTTGAATCAAGAAATATATATCATCACCTAAAAATAGGTATATACTACAATAACACCTCAAAAAACTGTCGTCTACCAGTGATTATTGCACTTTAAGAAAATATTTACTTCTAGATATTGTATCTTGTATCACATTTGTAAACTTGTACCTTTTCTTGTTGAAACAATAAAAATTATGTGAGACTTCGGTTTATTGGAACAGGACTGTCTTGGCAAAGGTTATCACACAGATTTTTAACACATCTGCTCGAAAATCATAGCGATTGGGAAAAATACGTAAACGCAAGCACCCTTCAGAAACAGGGAGGTTCTGTGTTCCAAAAGTCCAACCCGGATTTGCCCTATAAAACAAACGGCAAACCGGTAGGAAATCAGTTCAAAAACTACCAGCCAAGAAGTCACAAGTCTCCAAGAAACTGAAGTCTCCAAGTTCTAACCTACTTTAAAAGTGTTTTTTAATCAGTTTAAATTCTGTTCTACCTTTCTCTCAGTATCCCATTATCCTGACCCCAACAGTCTCCAAAAGTCTCCAAAAGTCTGCAAGTCTTTTAAGTGTTTTTACAACAGTTATAGAGTCAGTTTTTGCTAATTTAACTTAGAATCATTAAATCCAGAAGTTAAGGACATTGGCGTGCCAAGTTGTGTCCAGCTCCCTATTTTTGCAATTTGTGTACAAAACGTCTAGTACATATATTATAATATTATTGTTCTTAAAACTTGTTGCAAAAACTTATTATTATTTTGTAATGTATGTATCTGTATCTGTGAAAGCTTTGATGTAAATCACTGTTGACAAACCTAAAAAAAAAAAAATTATAGTAAAAAAAAAAAAAAAAAATAAAAAAAAAAAAAAACATATTATTAGTTCTGATGTTGCATTATTTAGTATGACTTCATCTTAACCTTTAAATTTAAAATATTAAACACGCAAATCGCAAAAGAAAGTGACATAACTTAGATAAGTTTCATCAACTTGGACAGAATCTTTCCCTTGAACTTCTTTATCTCGGGGCAGATTCTAATCCGAAGACCTTGAAACTAATCAAAATAATAATATTTATTACCACGTGTTAAGTTGCATTTCTCTTATTGATAATATTAGCAATAATACATTGATTATAATTTACATGGTGTCCGGTAATTCGTTTTACAGGCTCTACATCAAACAGAACTAATTGGAGAGGTGGATATGATATCATTTATTGGATTAACAACACGCCATCTTCTTCTTTGTGTGCCTCACCAGGTCCCACGACACGTTGGCGATCACTCTGACAAATGTATCACTCTCTTGCGCTGCCCGGAATTGCTCCTCCACACTTCTAATACGGGTCCACTCTCGTACATTTTGCAGCAAAGACATTTGTCTCTTACCGGGCCCTCGGCGACCCTCTGTCTTGCCTTTTAATATTAATTGGAGCAAGTGATATTTCTCTCCGAACGTATGATACATTTCAGGCCCATAGCATCTCAGCCCATATGAGACTCCTCAGGTTGAGATGGGCTGGGCATGTACAGAGAATGCCGGATACACCCGTCCCAAAAAGAATTTTTACTGGACACCCAGGAGGAAAGAGAAAAGTGGGAAGACCCAGACTGAGGTTGGAAGGCGAGGTAAGAGGGAATGCAGCACAGCTTCTCCAGGTACCAAACTGGAAGTCAGCCGCTAAGGACAGGAGGAGTTGGAGGCGACTGTTGCAGGAGGCCAAAGCTCGATATGGGCTGTAGCGCGATCGAAGAAGAAGAAGATATTTCTCTCCTCGAAGTATGTGACCCTGATTTGAAATTTTCCTGACTTCTACTAATGTGAGCTCTGTAATTCTCTATCTGCTCTAGCCTGCCTGAGAATTTCTGTGTTGGTGATCATGTCGGTCCATGAGACTTTGAGCATTCTCCGGTGAAGTCACATTTCAAAAGCCTCTAACCTGTTCATTGTATTTAGTTTTAAAGTCCATGTCTCACTTCCATACAGTTACACTGACCACACATCAAATTTTAACATTCTCTGCCTTAGTTTTAAATTAATATTGTCATTGCAGAAGAGGTCTACCATAGGTCAACCTAATCGGTTCCCTACGTTTGGTAACTTAAAAGGGGTGCCTGGGTTTATGGGACGAGGTTTGTCCAAGTTTTGGCGGCGGATGCGTCTGCCCATTAACTGCGTGGCAGGCCGAATCTGGAGATACTGGTTAAGGAGACCTTCTGACCTTCCAGCAGGACTCTCTCTCGCAACATCGTCTTGCACCATAGTGGAAGGAATGAATTCATTAGTTTGTCACTCCTGGACACATTGATCCCAGATTCCAACTCACATCATACATTTTTCCTTCCCAGAACTTCCTCTCCTTCCTTTTCCTAAAAAGACCTACCACACAGCATCCCCAAAGAAGACAGTCTGGAGATTTCAAAAGGCTTTCTTTTTTTTCCAAAAGTATTTTTTAGACCTAAAATACCTTTTTTTTTTTACAATTACTCCACACAGGAGGCCCTGAGGAAAATAATTTCCCTATGGATTTATTTAATTATTTCTTTTTATTATTTCCCACAGGGCGTATGTCATCTTTGGGGATGCTGTGTGAAGGGTCTTTTTGAGGAAAGGAAGGAGTGAACATGGGTCTTGAAGAGACCCATGTTGTAGGAGGGAGAAAACACAGAGGCCGGTAAATCGTTCCACTGCCGAGCTGTTGAACTCAAGAACGAGTCGTAAAAACGACCCGTTCTCATGTGACTAATGTCAACCGTGTACAAATGATGGGCGCGTGTTTCCCGACTATGCACCGGTGCTGAGGGGATCAATGACGCTATTTCCTCGGAGCATCTTCCATTGTAATACCGGTAGAACAAGGACAGCATTCCCACCTGACGCCTATGCTCTAAAGATTGCAATCCGTCTGTTAAGATGGGAGAATCTATCAAACGGACCGCCCGTTTCTGCACAGAGTCAAGGTTTTTTTTTTTTTTTAATGTATTTTGGAGCTCCAGACCAGAGGTGGCTGCCAAATTCAACCGTGGGGCGCACTTGCGATTTGTACAGGGTTAGCAGTTGTGTACTATTAAAGTATGTGCGGGCCCTGTACAGTACGCCCAGTTTCTGAGAGGCTAACTTAACACCTAACCCCATGATACAGGACACTCCTCTAAGACACCAAACGTAGCGAACAATGTGGGGTGACCTACAGCAGAGGTATTATCGGTTTTCAAAAAAATGATTTCCAGGGGTATATACCCATATTGCCTCCGAAATTTAAATTGATGTAGTTTTTCAGTTGTCTGTTGTACCACGAGTTTCCGAACACCGTGTATAATAATATCATTATCATGCACACCATTTATTGCCATTCATTAGTTAGACCATTTAAAATAGATAATTATATTTATAAACGATCGTATTAACGATATGCAAAACGATCACTCTTTTTAAATGTTTATCTCAACAGCCCTTCATACGAGAGCGAACAAATTACTTCTAAAGTATTACGATATCACGGTTCTATGACAGTTGATCTTCCGACGGTTGGTTCTTCGGTATACTTATTTATTTATTTTAGGGAAATCAACAGTTTGTAATGCGATTAATTTGTACATGTATAATTTACCTAACTGATGAACCAATTATAGATTTCCTCATTATAATATAACATTGTGTATCTAGAAATTAAACAGTTATCTTATAACAATTAAAAGATATTACATACAACAGGTCATTACATAATATATCATTACATATATGCAGTTTTGTCCTCATTTAATACATTTTGATACACTTTTGATATATTTTTTATATTTACTTTCATCACAATTGAAGATATCCATATCAGAGAAAATGTTATTATATATGTTGAACACAGTCTTATAAGGGAAGCATTTTGTTTTACAGTGTTTTTCTTTAAAAATATTACATGATCGTGTGTGCCGTGTAGGTACTTTAAAATCTATTTTCTTCAATAATTCAGGATAGTTGGTTATGTTATTTACGATTTTGTATAGCAACATTGCATCTGAGAATTGTCTGCGTACACTCAATGCATCAGTTTTGAAGAAATTTGTTTTGTTGCATCAATTTAATTATTAAATCGATTGTGCGATTTTTAAGAAAGGTATTTTATGATTTTTTTCTGAATCGATTCAATTTTGTTTATATGTACTGCATAAAATGCAGTACATTTAATTGTTTCGAGTTCTTTATTTCTAAGAACCTGTAAAATCGCTTTGGTTGTTTGGAGCAGCTCTCCACTCGAGCTATCGTTGTTAAATAAGAACATACATAGATGAAGACATTCATCAACAAGGCAGTTTTCCAAATTACCAGAATAATCGTTACTAACATACTTGCACTTTTCAATCTGGGAGGCGGGATTGGGTACCGCCGCCCCGGGAACCTTTATTGGATAACCAACAACTCTGCCATCGGTCACCCCAAGCGGTTCGCTACGTTTGGTGATTTAGCAGGGGTGCCCGGGTTCATGGGGTGAGGTTTGTCTAGGTATTGGAGGCGGATGACCAGGACACATTGAAACCCAGATTCATACCCACACCCTAAACCCTTTTCGTTCCCAGAACTCTCCTCTCCTCCCTTTCCTCAAAAAATCCTCCACACAGCATCCCCAAAGATGATATAGGCCCTGAGGGAAATTATCTTCCTCAGGGCCTCCTGTGTGGAGCTCTTGTAAAAAAATAACTGTTTTGAACTTTTTCACTGTTCAAATTGACCAAACTCCTTAAAAACGTAAATTTTCAATAAAAAAATTACTGATAAAGGTCTTTCTCCACTGTGGTTTCTCCACATGTGACTTTTTAAATATCCCTTTGTAGCACATGAATAATTGCAGTCAGGACACGAAAAAGGTTTCTCTCTACTGTGATTCAGCGAGTGCTTTCTTAGACGTCCCTTTTTTTAGAACATGAATAGTTGCAGTCGGGAGACGAAAACGGTTTTTGTCCACTGTGAGTTAACATATGATTTTTTAGATGTCCTTTGCGATAACATGAATAGTGCCAATAACATTTGACGGCCGGCGTAGTCCAACGGTAAGGTTCTTGACTCGCAATCTGAAGGTCGCGGGATCGAATCCCGGCGTGGCAAATAAATTGTGTATATATAGTATACTAGCTTTTGCCCCCGGCTTCGCACGCGCCACTGCCCCCCTAACCCCCAATCCCTCCCCCTCCCAAACCCCCCCCCCTTCCCTCATCCACGCCCCCACTAACCCCCCCCTCACCCTCCCCTAACAACCTGGACAATAAACGTATAATTTTATACAAATTTCATAATGCCAGAGCTCTAAGTTATAGCCTATAGCCTATTCTGATGTATTAGCTATATTACTGTAAAGTTTCATTAAAATCCATTCAGTATTTATTGCGTCAAAGAGTAACAAACATTCATACATCCATCCATACAAACTTTCGCATTTATAATATTAGTAAGATTTTTCGGCACGTTCCAGAGTGGAAGATACTCTCAGTATCGCCCTGGTGGAAGACCATACCATTCAGGCATTATAGGTAAGACAGCGTTAAATTGTGGAGATCTGGAAGGAATACAAGGCCGATAAAAATAAAAATAATTTCCACATTTTTTATAGCGCCGTTTAGTGATAAAATCACGTCAAGTGCACTTGGGGGATAGGATTAAAAGGAATAGTTATTTGATGAGGGCATTAAAAAGAGTTGATATGATGCGAAGTGAATTGTGGAAGAAGTCAGGAAAAAGCCAAGGAAGTCATGACATGATCAAGTGAATCAAATACTTAAATAATGTTGGACCACGCCACGAGACCGTATATCGAAAATATCTCCTATCCGCAGTATTCTTCCGGCACTGTGCACCGCAAAGCAACCATGAGACGATTTATGAATGCGAATGAAGCAAGAAGTATGTGTCAATACAGAATTGTTTGGTGGTCTTTCTACAATACTTCAATTCAATTTTTACAATTCAAAAGAAGCATTTATATTGTGTAAGAAGGTGCATACTCACTTACACAATTATTATTATTTTTTAAATCGGCGCCCCTTCGTAACCTCGCGCCCCTAGGCACGTGCCTACTTTGCCTTAGGGATAATCCACCACTGACGGTACTATAAATATATTACCGAAATACAGCGGCTATTTAGGACGATCAACAATGACGTGCACACGATCTCTCCCTGAGACTAGTATATTAAGTATTTACGAACTTGTTGACAGGTACATGGGTAGGTACTCCTTAATCTTATCAAATTTGGTTTATTTTCGGTTATTTGAACTTTAGTGTTGTTATCATTATGAATGTTTGTTTACAGATAAACAAATGTTGCGCAACGATGTCTTAGCCTACTGCCCTACAGAACAGTACAGAACAGAACTGTTCTGGACAACATGCACGCCCGCAGCACACGGCGTAGTAACAACAGATATAACGATATGCACGATCGTGCTGTGCACGCACGTATGCTTAAGAATGCGTAAGATGTGTACACACCTCGCAAACATGCCGCTAATCAATTTTGAAAAATTAAGTGCATTTCATTGAGTATGCAGTAATAATACCGCGCAAGAGTCCCAACGGCTCCCGTATGGAGCCAGAGCGACTATGGCATCCCTAATTGGGGTATGTTGAGAGGCTGAAGGTAATGGGAAGGAAAGGAGATGGGGATGAGGAAGGTGTGAAAGCATCTGGAGATTCAGATCTGGTCACCAAACACGGCTGAAATTCTGAACCAGCAATTCAACAATTCTGAATGTGTGGTATTACACCAGGGCGATACTGAGAGTATCTTCCACTCTGGAACGTGTCGCAAATATTCTATATATTATTTTTAATTAATTAATTGTGAATTAACAAAATTTAATCAAATAAAATTTATATACTCACGTCGACATTCTATCCCGATACCTTCGGATTGCAAGGCAAGAGCCTTACCCCTCGGCTATGCCGGTCGGTATAGATACTAATTTCTGTGCATGAAATTTAATTTAACTCAAATTTGTTTTGAATTTAAGTGTCATTTTCAAAATTGGAATATAGACAAGTGCTAAAGTAGGTACTTACCTAGAGTCATTAATTATTAAACTGCATTTTAAAATACTTATTTATTTTTCCAAATTTTTTGTCAAATTTCTAGTTAAGGGTTGTTTAAGGAAATGAAGAAGATGAATTTCTGGGAAGGAAAAGGTAGGAGGGGTAAGTCTCAGACGTATGAATCCATCCCTCCCAATGCGGTCTAAAGCGATGGATCGAGAGAGTCCGGCTGTAGTGGTCAAAGGGTTCCCACGATCCGGAAGACAAAAGAGGTCATAAGTCACCCCCGATCCAGCCCGCCACGCAGTAGGTGAGCAGACGCATCTGCCGCTGAGATCCGGAAAAAATCTTACCCCATAAACCCGGGGGTGACAACTTAAAATAAAATCAACTCGACACCTTAAAAAGTCATTAAAAAAGTTATGAAAATATTTATTAAATTTTTTTTTAAATAGGTTACGTTAGGTTAGGCTATGGGCTATGTTTTTTACACAGCTTTTAACGACTTTTTAAAGAGGTGTTGAGTTGATTTGATTTTGAGTTGGCATGTAACCAAACACGGGCACCCCTGTTAAGACACCAACCTCACCTACTATTTTAGTGTCATAGACAACAGCGCCCTCAGTTTCTCCAACTTATTCTAACCAAATTCAAACAAGTTATAAAGAAATGGATAATAAGTATTAGCCGTCACACAACATCTGTAAAATAAATTACAAATAGACAGAAATATCAATTTGTATACGTCCTTACCCATATAAAACAAAATAAAATACTATATAATCTAACTCCATAAATAGATTTGACAGGATTTACTACTGTACTGTATCTCTTCATCCATTTATAAGATAACTCTCTTTATGAGATTTACCCAACTTTTAATGATCTTTATGTTTAATTGTATTCAAATTTACATGTATCTAACCTTAAATATTCTTATGATATTCTTAAATACTCTGATATATATATATATATATATATATATATATATATATATATATGTTTTAATTGTATTCAAATTAACATGTCTCTAATCTTAATATTTTATTTTTAATTTATTTTATTTGTTAGCGTTATAAACAGTCATTACAAGTGCATAATAAATAACAGTGTTAGAGATAATCATATCATTGACCAATAAAATAACGACATAAAAATTTGAGAAAATAATAAAAAGAAAAACAAACAAAACAATATACGTACATATGTAATATAAACAGTTCTGAAAAAGTGCATCTACTCACTTAAATCTACAAAAAATGTATTTTCAAGGGTAATATATACTGTAACATTTTTGAAGAGGTTATTTAATGCAAACTGCTGAAATCAAAAAAGAAAATGTAACGAAAATGAAAAAAAATGAAAAAGAAAGACAAGGAATTAATGAAACATTAAGTTTTCCATTGAATGTTACTTTTTACGAATTTTATGAAGTTAGCAAGGTTCGTGTTAAACACGTCAATGTCTGTGCATAATCTATTGAAGGTGCTACAGCTTCTTCTTATAAACACATTTTGAAGATAATTAGCATTGCTCTTGGAATATAAAATATGTCTGGAGATCGAGTAACTCTTATTGGACATCTGAAATTAATATTTTGTAATAGGTAAGGGCTATCAATAAAATTGTGGATTTTCTTATAAAGCATTATTAGGTCTCTGATATCTCTGCGTTGATCAAGGGTTTTGAGGTTCATAGAGACATAATTTACATCATTTCGCATGCGAAACGAAACATATTTCAAAAACTTTTTCTGCACTCTTTCTATATTTGATTTATAGGTAGAACAATGAGGGTTCCATACTGTTGAAGCATACTCTAGGTGGCTTCTGACGTATGATATGTAGAGAATCTTAAATGTATGTGGATTTTTGAAAACAGAACTTACTCTAAGTATAAATCCTAGCATTTTCAAAGCCTTAGACGTGATGTGCTCGACGTGAGATTGAAAAAGAAGCTTGCTGTCTAATAGAACTCCAAGATCTCTCATTACATTTACCCTATTTAAAAGATTGTTTTTAATTATTTAATGATTTTCTGAAATACTCTTATATATGATATTTATTTATGTACCTCTACGCCTGTCTCAACACAGGTATACCCTAGCGAGACAGGCATCGAATAATATAATGTAAACATTCCTTATATATATATCAATAAATAAATAAATTATTGCAGAATTGTAAGCAAAGAAGGTAAAATTACGATTAACACTACAATGCAGAAGGTACAATGGAAGTGCAACCAAGAAGGATACCAGTTGAAGTGCAGTTTGTATGGAATCTGGTAGAGATACAATCTTCCAAATACCATCTGTTCTCTCAACTCTTGCGGCCCATCTATCACTTGTTCAATTGACTGGCCTAGTTTCTATTTTTACTGCGTTACTTCTGGCCCTAAAGAGGGACAGGGAATGAAGGTATTAGGACAGAGGGGAAGGGGCGTCTCGGTGATGGTGACCGGACAATTCAGAACCATGCAACTTCAACACCTCCTTTGAAATGTCGTTAAAAGTAATGAAAAAAATGGTTAAATGGGTTACGTTAGTTAGGTTATGAGCTATTTTTCTTTTTATTTTTTTCTTAACTTTCAATGAATTTTCAAAGAGGTGTTGAAATTGGTGACCGGACAACTCAGAATCAACTCAGCTCAAAAACTCCTTTGAAATTTCATTAAAAGTGATGAAAAAAATATATAAAATATTTTGGTAGAAAGCAGTAAATTTGTGGTTTGACATATAAATTGAAATAAAACAATCACTTTGTTTGTGACCACGATTTTAATTATTTATTTTTTCAATACCGACCGGTTTCGCTTAACATAAGCGTCTCCAGGGTATAAAATTAAACTGTTCAGTTAGGCGAAACAAAGTGATTGTTTTATTTTAATATAACATATTGGTTTAATGGGTTATGTTAGGTTATGGGCTATTTTTAAATTTTTTTCAGGGTGCATTTATAATAGGTTAATATTGGATTGTTTAAAAATATTTGAACATTTCATTAAATATTTATATTTTTCGAAGAAAACTTCTTCTGAAAGATTTTCACTTTGTGATGGCTTTATTTATATAATAAAAAGACAAAGAGTGATGTATGGCAGTGAGGCATGGAACTGGCAGAGGAAGGATGAAAGTAGACTGAATGCTGTAGAAATGAGATCTCTGAGGCGTATGTGTGGTAAAACCATGTATGATCGTGTGAGAAACGCGGAGATCCGCAAGGAATGCAAGGCTGATGTAAGCGTAATGAGTAAGATCAAGAAAGGAACGCTCCGATGGTTCGGGCATGTAGAGAGAATGAACGAGGAAAGGAGTGTAAGGAGAATATATGACGCAAATGTGAATGGTAGAAGAAGTCGGGGACGCCCGAGAAAGACATGGCACGACCAAGTGAATCAGATACTTGAGTCAGGCCATGTCAAGAGTCAGAATAATGGAAGAGCATGTATGAGACGATGTATGAATGTTAACGAGGCAAGGAGTGTGTGCCAAGACCGAGTTGTTTGGCGGTCCGTCCTCTCTGCCTACCCCTGCGGGGAAGCGGCGTGATGGTTAGTTAGTTAGTTAGTTAGTTAGTTAGACAAAGAGCGGCTTCGGCTTCTTCGATCTTCACAGATCATTTATTGAAAAATGATCATACATTTGATATAAACTTACAACTAAAAATACTTCATACCAGTTGCAGATTAAGTCTTGAAATTTTAGAAATGTCTATAACAAAGCAGATATAATTATTAATAAGCAACAAATTTTTATAAACCCTATTTTGGACGTTTTTCCGCTTAACCGGTTTTTCCCTTCTAATGACATTTTAATCCCTAATTCTAATAAGCTTCCACACTCGTACCTCTCACTCTGCCTTCTACAGGTGATCCATAGGTGATATGTATATAGTTTTTAACTTTAGATACATTTACTCCTGATGATGTGAATATTGTTGACGAAACATGTATTTTGTGTGCATTAGTAAAGTGATGTAAGCTAAGTTAGTTGTCTTTTTAATAAAATAAATTTTTGAAGTTAATTTTCACTTTCCGTGAAAGTTCTAATCAAGTTTTGTGATTATTTCAGTTTTATTAAGCAACTGGCCTATAATGATAAAATAACAGAACTTACACAGAACGTGAAAATTAACTTCAAATATTTATTGAACTGTTCAAATTTTTTTAAGCAACACATATTTTCAATTTATTTATTGTATGAAACGTTTACAGAGTTATAAATATTATAAAGTGCGTGAGATGAGAATTTCCGTTAAAAGCATAATTACCGCAAAATCTTATGGTTCCGATTATTCATTATAATATTTGATTTTATACCGGAGGTCGACAATTATCAGAGAAATATCCGCTCGGCGTTATAGTGATCGGGTAGTTAATAGGTAGAAGGTAGTAGGTAGGTACCAAATCTTATTCCTGCAGTTCAGCGTGTATTCAATTCCGGATATCCGTATCCTCTCAACAAAAAAGTGAATTGATATTTTTAACAGTTTGCCAAACATCAAACTTTCACAGCAAAAAGTTGAATATTGTCACCTTAATTTTTTTTTCTGATTTATTTAATTATTTTTTTACATTAACTTTGCATAGGAGGCCATGAGAAAAACAATTTCTCTCAGGGCCTAAGTCATTTGTGATGATGCTGTGTGGAGAGTCTCTTTGAGGAGAGGATGGAGAGAACATTGGTCTTTAATAGACCCATTTTGTTAAAGGGAGGAGACAGAGGCCGGAAATGTGAATACTTACCGTACAAGAGCCCCAACTGCTCCCATCCCCCTGGAGCCAGTGAGACTATGGTTGAACCTAGTGAACGTAGAGAACGTTTACCCCTCGACTGCTTGGATCACGGAGGGGTAAGGATTTATATAAATATGTATTTTTATCACTCCCCTATTTTATATTTCTGTGACGTTTAAAGTGGTTAATTAAAATTTCAGGAAAAAAATAATTTACTTAAAAAACCAATTGTATGAGGACCATTCAGTTGAGTTTATTAGGTCTCCCGTTAAGTTAAGTTCAACGGTAAGTGTCTCACGAAAATGGTTTAACCAAATTTAATCCATAGGTTTAACTGTACGTGCGTCACACAGTTGTTTTTCTTAGTAAAAAGGTTTTTACCGAAAATCACTTTTTCAGGCACGGTATACCCGCTCACAAAAAAGAAGATGGAGAGATATGTAAATAGGAATGTTAGAGAGGGCGCGCTAATGTTAAAATCGATAATATCTAAGCGAAAATCGTGAAAATGTTCTATAAAATACGACTTCTTTAAAATAGAGCAAAAATCTCGCGGGGGTTATCTAAAACAGCATTTAAAGAAACAATGTGAATTTTTTTATACATTTAACTTGTAAAATATCTGAAACAAACGTGTTTAGAATAATTTTTGGAGCATACTTAGCATAGGGTATGCATATAAAAGGAGGGGGGGGGGAATAATATAAATTTATGTGTGTGCTAACCACAGTTTGATAATAGATTTGAATGCCGAAACAGCTATCACAAAAAAAAATTTAAATACATTCAGAAACGAATGAAAAAATTATTAAATTTGATATGCTTTAAATAATTAAATAAATAACAAATGAAGTTATAAAAAACATTAAAATAATTAATTGCCAAAAATGCTACTTCTCTCATATTGATTGATTCTCGGAAATCACCAAATCTTTTTTTCTCAGAAATTTCTATATGAAGAATTTTATCAAGATAATTCTGTATCTAAAGATAATAACTCTTAGTCTCATAACAATGGAAATTTTAAAGGATCATAGATAGTGAAGGAAGCAATTTGGAAGGCGGTTATGGGTACCACTGCACCGAGAATCATTTATTGGATAACCAACACCTCTGCCATAGGTCACCCCAAGTGATTCCTTACGTTAGCTGACTTTGCAGGGGTGGTGCGCTGGACTCTCTCGACCAATCGCCTTGCACCGCAGTGGGAGGGATGGATTCATATATGTCACTTCTGTGCACATTGACCTTCAGATTCCTGCCCACCCATCTTACCTTTATTCTTCCTTTCGATAAATAGACCCTTTAAGTATTTGGGCTAACTCATTCACAGAAAATGTGCAGCGAATGTCAATTGTAAAATAGGCGTTGAATGGATGAAATTTAGATCCGTAACAGGAATCTTGTGTGATCCGAAAATGCCTATAAAACTTAAAGGGAAAGATATATCAGACTATTGTCTCCTACTCTAGGCAACTCGAAACAGCAGAAATACGAATGCTTAGATAGTCAGCAGGAGTATCTCTAAAAGATAGGATTAAAAGTTCACGCATTCGTGGTAGCCTGGGTGTCACGGACATAAACAGAAAGCTGGAGGAACGACAGTTGAGATGGTATGATGGATGAATGAATACTCCAAAATACTACAGAAAAACGGCTTGGATGAAAACGATACCCAGAAACGAAGAAATTATAGTCCGAGAACGAGAAGTGCCGACCCCAACAGCCTACCTAGGCAATGAGTTGGGACGGTGCAGATATAGGCCCTGAGGAAAATATTTTTTCTCAGGGCCTATATCTGCATGTGGAGCCTCCTACGTGGAGCTAATGTAAAAAAACGATACTGCAAGCTGAAAATAGTTGCATGGAACTTCAAAATTTATATTTTCAGCGCCTAGATTAATTTTTCTGTTTTTGACTTCGGTTTCACGCAGAAATATAAGATGCTAAAATTACTTACTGTTTTAAACATTTACAGAGCTTTAAAAATTATTACAATAATTAAATTGCAAATTGGGATGTGCATAAATATTAACACTCCACACAGCATGCGTAAATCAAGGTTTAGTTGTTAATAGGAGGAGAAAAATGTATGTAATTTCGTTGAATAATTTCTGCCTGTGTAATTTCAACTTGATTCTCCGAGGGCTATAAGTTCATTACAAGATTATGTTTACCAAATCAAGAGACCAAACTGACCACTGGCATGATGTTCAGCCAGGAGTCAGGAGAAGAACATGAGGTAGGGGAAGGGCAGCCGAGACTCGGTTAGCATGTGTGACCTACTTCCAACTCACAAATAGATGCCCTAGCTACAACACTTGGGCGCCCTTTTGTAGGGTGTCTGTGATTTCTAAATAAATTTAAATATTTAATTAAAAGTTCTAAGAACAGTTAGTAGATATTACGTTTAAAAAAATAATCTTTCAATTTTATTTTTTAATTAATCAATACCAAAATTTCCATATTGTGGTTTTGACGTGTGCTCCTTCTGCCATATGAAACATATGTATACGAAATACACACATTTTTCAAACTACTCGCGCGCCCCTTTTGTAAGATTTTATACAAATTTTATTACGCCAGAGCTCACCATTACATGTAAAAAAACCTTTGAGGGCATGCACATAAGAAATCACCAAAGTTTCATCGCAATCCAATGAATAGTATAGGAAATAAGAACGGATTCTATAATATTTGTAAGTCATTTAAATAGTGATTCAAATTTCCATAAATCAATTTATAAATTTCATAAATGTAATATCCATATAATATAAATAAAATAATTAAAGATATTCTACCAAATACACCAATTAATGGAATAATACTTTCTTTCAGTTTTCGTATGCAAGTGTTTATCGAACTCTCAGTAATTGAGTTAGAAGCCTATTGGAACATAACTCCGCAGTTTGGTCACTCTTCTACAAATTCATATTCATAATGTTGAAAGAATTCAAACAAAAATTTCTGCGATTCGTAAATATGAAACATATTTAATATCGCTTTAGAGCAGTAGTTCCCAAACTCCACGGACCCCGAGGCGGGTGTTTCGCCCCATCCATCCTATCTTTTTCCACCCCACATCCTATTTCACCCCCTTCGTTGTGGTAAATTTTCCGTCCCAGCCTTTCCCATTACGCCCCTCACCCGACGAAACTTCCATATGAATAAAAATGTGCCAAAACCTTGCCGCGGACCCCCTGACGTCATTCAAGGTCCCTGACTGATTCTGGGGATCCCTGGAGGTCCGTACGGACCACTTTGGGAACCACTGCTTTAGAGCATATCCATTACCCGTAGTTGATGAATATTTTAAATATTCCAACTATAGAAAACAGACGAAAAATAAACGACCTAACCTTTTCATTACCTTTATTTATTATTATTTTAGTACCTACACAAACAAGTAGACAAATATTAACATCTTATATGTATACGAGTACCTACATCTCATTCCAACTACAGTTTGCATTCTCCAATACAGCCTTTACATATTCTTATTTCTATTTTTACTTAACTTACATTCTATGTTACCTACTTTGTGTCATCTCTTATATTTTATGTAACCTATATTTTTTTTCTTATATTTCATGTTAATTCCTGTATTTTTTCAAAAACATGTACTGCACTATATGTAAAAGTCCTATTAAAAAGGGCGTTTAAATAAATAAATAAAATAATATATCGCAGTCACCCTATTATCCATCTCAATGGACTCCGTATTCTTCGCTTGCACTGTCAACAATTTCCTACCATTATAATTGTGGGCAACACTAACACTAAACTCCAGCCACTGATCGGCCGGCACCTAATACAACACGAACACGAGCCCAGCGGCAGTATCAGCAGCGGTGGCCCCTATATTAAGGGCCATTATGCTGTCATCTGTCAACTGACTGTCACCCAGTCTCTAGTCATAGCCTTTAAGTAGGGCACTGGAGCATTCCCGGCCCTTTGGACCCGGCTGACGTCACGACACTGGTTTGGATGATTCTGGATGTAAGAAATTTATACGCGTGAAATTTTTGATAAATTTATCTGTTATATGTATTTTTCATAGAATTAAATATTTCGATAATGAGTGGCAGTCAGAAATAGAATCTTTTTAATTTTTTATTTATTTTAAAGACCACAAAACATAATGGTGAATTTAAGTGTAGTAATGGTATTTCTAATTATTTATTAATCCTTTTCATTAGGGGGTATGTATCTCTTCTGTATTTTCTTATATTTTTATATTCTTCTGAAAAAAATGATTTCATTTTTATGTTATCTTTATTTGTCTTCTATGGGTTTGTGTTTTTTTTTGTATTTTTTCCTTGTCCTCTTTCAGCCAGATTTTTATTCCGGATTTGTGTTCATAATATATATTTTTTAAATTAGTTTTATGCCTGGGGTAAGGATGTTGTGAGTTTTTGCTGCAAAATAAGTGTAGTTTCTTTGTCCGAATGATATATATATATAGTTATAATGATATATATTTGGCATACATTATTTGTAAATTTGGTACGTCAAAGCTATTGAAATTTTCAATCGAAGGTGTTCTAATAAGTACTTTCAGTTAATGATTATTTTTTAGTTGTATTCTGGTTATGTACGTACTTATGTACAGCAGATCCCCATCCTATAATAAGGAGATGTGCTATCCGCCGTTTTTACTAGGTGAGACTGCGCTTCCGGGTGTCGCCGGTGTTGTTTACCAAATAACGAATAAACTAAACGAACGCTAAACTAAATGAACAAATTCTTTCCGTATTCAAACTAAATTGTTAACCAATAATAATGCACACCTTCAAAAAATCAAGAAAATGAACAAATTCTTTTTGTATGCAAACTACGCGCATTAGGCTGTAGTTCGGCGACAGTCGCGCGGACATCATAGCATATCTCTTGTATTTGAATATCTTTGTTTAGACTTGACCCTTTCTAAGAATTTCATCAATTATTACTCCGAGATATTTGATTTTTTTTGTGTAATTGGGCAGTGGTATTGAAAATAATTTCTATGGAATTCGTGTAATTTTAGTTTGGCAGAAGAAAGATGAAAGTAGACAGAATGTTGTAGAAATGAGATTCCCGAGGCATATGTGTGGTAAAACCATGTATGACCGTCTAAAATACTTTAAGATTCGCAAAGAAATCGAGGCCGATGTAAGCAAAATGGATAAGATTAAAAAAGGGACGCTTAGATTGTTTTAGACATGTTGAGCTGATGAACGAATAAAGGAATGTTAGAAGAATACATAAAATATGTCGGGGACGCCCGAGCGAGACATGGCACGATCAAGTGAATCGAATACTTGAATTAGACTATGTCAAGAGTTAGAATGACCAGAACATACGAATGAACATTAAAAAAAAGAGACACATCATCGCTAATAAACGTACATCTGCTTGTTTTTATAGCAAATAAGTAGATAAGTAATATTAAATAACATTATTCTGTTTAAGTAGTTTTCCATTTCAGTTAGCCCTTATTTTCTTTAAATAGCCCTTAAAAATAGACCCGCTGATCGGAAAATTTAATTTATAGATTCCAGGGTATCAAAATAGATCCCACCTATCTCAGCAAATGATCATCCGGAATATTTGTGTTTATTCCGCCATTTCCCTTTGCGGGCGCCATCTGCTGACCCATTTCCGCCCTTCTTGCATAACGTTCTTTATTTAAAACTCCACCCCCCCCCCCCCTCTTCCCGTTTCTTCTCTTTTCCCTTCCTTTCCATCCAATTCATTCTATAACTGCATCAGAGCCAGATTTAAAACGCTGTAACTTTGATTGGATAGTTTTTTAACTTCATATTTTACCTTTTTCTGAGAAATGAAGTATCAAAGACGGTTTCTCATAATCTATTTACTGTGTGGCAGTACTTATTCACAACACTTTTTCACGCGTATGGTATCCCAGATGACCCGCACAAAATCTCACCGATTGCTCCGAAATGCAATTATATTATTATTCCGCTTCTAGTACTCGATCAATCCGGTTGCATGGCAATTTACCTCTCTACCCGTTCGTACGCGAACGCATACATAAACGTTGTAATTAATATTTTAAATAAAAGTTGTTATCAATCAAGATATAAATCAAGTGTTATCAATTAAACATCATCATTATTATAAGCCTGAACACAGGATCACGGCTTGGAAGTACCGTGATCTCAAGGAGCATTACAAACCTTTGTATTGGTAAGGTATGAAGGCAATCCTGCCTGACGTGGAGAGGATCACCACACCAAACACTCTCCATCCACTCCTACACTAACTAACAAACACTTCCAACAACTGTATTCTATTATTTTAGGTTAATAAAATAATAAAACCAATGTTAAACTTATTTCCACTTTTTATTTTACCGTAACCGGTTTCAGTTTGTTAAAGCATCTTCAGACTGGAGCAAATTATATTGTTGTCAAGTCGTTATTATATTTATGATGATATGGAATTTTTGATTCATGTATTGATTTTTTAAGGGACCCATGTCTTACAAAGGAGTAGGAATAATCTTACAATGGTCCTTATATAAACAAAATACATATTTTGCATTAAGTTTAAAATTTTGTTTTACTTATTCTATTATTATAATGGAATTTCACCATGAATAAGGAACCCCAGTCAAATTTTTATTTTTTTAATGATTAATGACCTTCTATCTTACACAAGGGCTTTTTTTTAGTTTTAATTTTTCAAGGTCCCCCGAAAACCACCGTATGTATGGTAAATCGTGTAACGTCATCACTCACCAAAGGTTTGTTTTATTTTCAACAATTGTTGTCATTTTGTATGACAGTTATTATGGAAAAAGCTATTAAACTATTCAATAAGTAAAAACATAATTTAGGTGGACTTATTTATTTATTATATTATGAATATTAGATTATATTTTTCAATATTATTAGTTACGGGAGAGTGGTATAAAATTTGTAAGAAATTATAATTTTTTTAGCTTCACGAATCATAACCAATATTACGGAAACCGAATAATGGCATCTCCCACACGCACTTGCATCTCCCTGCGCCACTTCAGGCCTCCGCGCAGAGTCTCCCAACTGCGCTGTAAGCCTGATGTGTCGCGGGGCTCGGTCGCTCCGAAGCGTTATTCACACCTGGAGGATGCGGCGAGCAAAAGCTTCATCGCGAACGGCTGCCACGCCCAGACTAAGTGTCACAGAGATTGAAAAGTGGTGGGCATATGGCATGGGGAACCAAACTACATGTTGCCGGATAGCCTCGTATTTAAATCACATTAGCATGGGGCGAAAAATTTTATAAGTCCGGCCCCACAAATCACTTCTTTTCTTTCCTTACTCTTTATTAAAACTAGCCCACTCGGCTATAAACATATGCAGACACCCAAACTGTAAACTACAAGGCATTTTGAAACGATATAGTGATAAACAGCAGAGTGAATGCACTTCCGAACGGTTATTTAAATAGGTCAGTGTTTTCTTCCAGTTAAAACCTTTAAAAAATAGTTTAGCCACTCTAGCAATCGCGTTCATTATTGAAATACGCGTCCAGCGTCCGAAATTTCTGAGATTTTCGATTTGGAAATTTCCCTAAATAACTTTTATTTTATTTAAAAGAAAGACAAACATTCCCAAGTTATGAATAACCCAAAAATGTCTGAAAATCTCCCACCACAGAAAGCCGAAAATGTTGCTTGTGTTGTGTTGGAAGACTTAGCCAGCCGAGGAATCGAACACGGGACGCCCGGGTGGGACCCAAACGCGATGCCCACTCAACCACTGACCGGTCAACTAACTAACTAACCATAACGCCGTTTCCCCGCAGGGGTAGGCAGAAAGGACGGACCGCCAAACAACTCGGTCTTGGCACACACTATTTGCCTTACTCACATTCATACATCGTTTCAAACATACTCTTCTATTATTCTGACTTTTGACATGGCCCGACTCAAGTATCTGATTCACTTGATTGTGCCATGTCTTCCTCGAGCTTCCCCAACTTCTTCGACCATTCACATTTGCGTCATATATTCTTCTCCACTACTTTCTTCTTTCATTCGCTCTACATGCCCAAACCATCTGCCAGTTCCATGCCTAACTGCCATACATCAGGGTAGGTACCAGGACTCCATTGTGGACTGCTGGCTTGACAGTTTTTTTATTAGCGCCAACGGAATTCAGGGAGTTACCTGCATTTACCCTTTCAATATCTCTATTAGCCTTCCCATCTCTCGTAAACATACTACCCACAAACTCATCCACCTGCTCCAAGTATTCATCACTCATAACTATGTACATTGCACACTGTTTTCGTTCTCTTTTTTTCAAACACCATGACTTTAAACTTACTTATATTTAAATCTGGAGATCTTTGAAGATTGTCTTTTTGGTCTTCCTCTTCTCAAAAAGAACGTCCACACAATATTATTCATAAAAAAATCATTCCTGAGAATATTGATACAAATCAGATTAACTGTTCACTGCAGTTTAAAGCAAATGAATTTAGCTATTCTTCATAATCTCTCTTAAGTTTGAAAGTTTTATACCAAAAATTTAAAATAAATCATTAAATTCACCTTCGCGTGAAATTTGTATAATTTTTAACAATAATCTTTGAAAATTGTGATTATTACAAGATAAGCATGTATTTACAGTTCCGTAGAACTGAAACATACATATATGTTTTTAAAATATATCACTAGCTGGTACACGGCATGCGTTGCAATGCCATTCAAAGAAATAAATCGATTCTTCCTGCGTGTCCTTCCTGTACATGCCCGTTCCCTTCCACTTTCTCCGCCTTCCCCCTCCCTCGTCTCTTCCCTCTCCGCGCACCCCACATTCCCCCTGCCTTTTCTCCCTGCCGCTAAAATATATGAAATACACACATTTTTAGTTATACAAATTTCATAACGCCAGAGCTTACCATTATATACAGCCTATATTACTCGCTGATAATATAGCTTTCTGGTGAAAGAATTTTTAAAATCGGTTTAGTGGTTTAGTTGTAAAAGCGTAACAAACAAACACACGCACTTTCGCATTTATAATATTAGTTTGGATCATTAAATTAACTCCACACTGGTGGCCCTGGGGAAAATAATTTTCCTCAGGGCCTAAAGATCTCCAGATTTCAAAACGACCATCTTCAAGGATCTCCAAAACCATCTTCAAAGATCTCCAAGACCATGATCAAAGATCTCCAGATTTCAAAAAGACCATCTTCAAATATCAAAGTCTCTTGTGTGGAGAGTGTGGTACGTAAAATAAAAAAATAAAAAAAAGAACCGGAACATAATTTACAAAGTCTGCTAGTTAAGTATGCGTTCTAACCGCGAGACCACAAGATACCATTTCTGCACAGATTTCAATTCCAATTGGTGACAATAAACCTTTCAATTTCTGTAATAGCACTGAATAGTACAGCCGTAACGAAAAAAATAAAACATCGTAAAAATGGAAAAAACTACAAAAGGTAATTTGCCAATCAATTTACATACTTACCCGCATAAGAAAATCATTGTTGAAACTTTCATTTTTATTTCCTGAAATTGTTATACGCGCATTATTTATGAGTGATATTATGCTATCCATGTCTTTTATTGAAGGAGTGAATGAAAAATGTTAAAAAATATATTGCAGAATGTTTTTATATTAGCCACATAATTGCATTTATTGGATTGAAGGAGAATGTTCAATAAAGTTTATTAATGCTTTTCAAAATTATATTATCATGTCTTTTTTTTACACAGCTCCACACAGGTGGTCAGGAGGAAAATATTTTCTTTCAATGACTATGTCAACTTTGATGGTCTTTTAAAAAGGAAGAAGTGGAAGTTCTAGGAAGGAAAATGTATGAGGGGTATGTAGGAATCTGGGGGTCAGTGGGTCAAAGAGTGACGGACGGACATGAATCCATCCCTTCAACTGCGCTGCAAGGCGGTCGGTCCGGTTGGAGAAACCAAATGCTCTCCCTCAAGATGTCTCTAACGGCCCACCACGCAGTAAGTCGGAAGACCTAGAAAAGCTCACCCTATGAACCCGGGCGCCCTTGCAAAGTAAACCAAACGTAACGAGCTACTTATGACAGAGGTGACCTGTGACAGAGGTGTTGGTTATCCAATAAATGGTTCCCGGAGCGGCGGTACATGTTCCTCCCAAATTGACAAATGTGACACTCTCTTTTTTTTACATTAGCTTCACACATGAGAGACCCTGGGAAAATAATTAACCTCAGGGCTTATGTAGGCGATGCTGTGTGGAGGGTCTTTTCAGACAAAGAAAGGGGAGGAAGTATGAGGGGTGGGTAGGAATCTGGGAGTCAGTGTGTCCAGAAGTGACGGATATATGAATCAATCCGTTCCACTTCTGAGAGTCCTGCTGGAGAGGTCTTCCTAACCAGCATCTCCCGATCCGGCCTCCCACGCAGTTAGTGGGCAGTGGATCCGGACAAATCTTACCCCATGAATCCGGTCACCCCTGCTAAGTAACCAAACGTAGCGAACCGCTTGGGGTGACTTATGGCAGAGGTGTTGGTAATCCAATAAATTGTTCCAGGGTCGGCGGTACCCATACCCGCCTCCCAAATTAAAAAATAATAAAGTCTACATGTAATATAACGATTACATAAAAAGTCTTGCTTGTAACGTTCATAACTGTAGTGTATGTGATATTGTGAAATGTCGGTGGTTTCAATGTCTCTGAACAGATGTCGTTATAGTAGTTTTAATCATTAAAACTACTACATGGACTACATGGAACCGTTGAGACACATTAAAATTTAATGTGTCTCAACGGTTCCGTGACAGTTCGTCCGGCGACAGTTCGTCCGGCCGACAGTTCGTCCGGCGGACAATTCGTCCGGCCTGATCATTAAGAAGATTTTTTCTTCAAGTAAGTATGCAAAGAGGATATACGGCCGTACAACTAAAATCGATATACTTATATCTGAAGGCATCTTGAGTGGAAATCCGCTGTTAAAATATTTTTACTAGCAATAATTTCGACTCTCCGAAGAATCATTTTCTTTTTTACGTAAGCCTCACACAGGAGGCCCTGTAGAAAATAATTTCTCTCAGGGCCTATCTCATCTTAGGGGATACCTTGTAAAGGGTCTTTTAAGGAGGTGAAGGATAGGAAGTTCTGGAAAGGAAAAAAGTATGGTAGGTGGGTAGGAATCTGGGGGTCACTATATCCAGGAGTGACGGACAGGAGTGAGTCCCAACTGCTCCCAACCGTCTGGAGCCAGTGAGACTATGGCATTCCCAATTTTGATACGTTGTGAGGCTGAAGATAGTGGGGTGGGGAAGGAGATGTAAAACATTCTGCTGATATGAAAAAATGCTATTCAGATATAGTCACCAAACACGCCGAAAGCCATTTCAAGTAACGATTCAATTCTGTATGAATACTGACGAATAGCAAAATACGACATACTTATATGTGCATCTACTTGACGGTAACGCATTTGACTCGCATTCCGAAGGTCGCGGGATCGAATCCCGGCGTGGCAAATAAATTTTATGTGATTAATTTGTGTTATTTCACAATTTATTCATTAAATAATAATATATTGTATATTTCCGGCACGTTCCAGAGTGTAAGATACTCTCAGTATCGCCCTGGTGTAAGACCACCATTCAGAATTGAAACGTTGCTTTAAATGGCTTTAGCCGTGTTTGGTGACCAGATCTGATTATCCAGGAACTTCCCCACCTTCCTCTTCCCTATATCCTTCCCCTCCTCACTACCTTAAGGCTCCGTTACTGGCCCCAAAAAGAAGAAGATGGAGAGACATGAAATTACGAATGTTAGAAGAGCGCGATAAATTTACAGCGATAAAATTGATGCAAAAATCTCGCTATAATTTTCTTAAATTTTATTTAAAGAAACGCTGTGAATTTTTTCATACATATAACATGTAAAATAACTGAAACAAACGTGTTAATAATAATTTTTGGAGCATACTTTTTGCGATTTTTTTCTGTCGAGGTATTTTCATATAATTTGCGTTTTGGCGCTACGAATTAGATATTAGCTATCTAGATCAGGGCTTCCCAAACTTTTTTCAACTGTGACGCCCTTGGGAAGTTGCCATATTTTGGCGACGCCCCCCCCCCCCCCCCCCCCCGGTAACTAAAAATCTAAGCCCCCCGCCGCTCATTTGTACCAAGCGTAGTATTTTGAAGCCCCCCCCCCCCTGAACGGGTCACGTAGTATGGGTACGTTACCTAATAACAATTTGTCAATTTGTCAGAAAAACTCCAAATAGTATCTAAATTTTTTTATTAGAAAATAAAGAACACAACATAAAAACAAAAATGGAAGCAAACAAAAAAGATAAAAAAGCAATTTTTTCTTTGGTATTAATGAGAAGGATGTGCTTGCTTTTCTGAGCATAGTTTCTCAAAACGAGGTTTAGCACTAGCCCCCGCTCCCACCGGCAGCCGCATCATCACAATGTGCGTGGCGCTCACTTGAGTCGGTCGCGTCAACATCGACAGCCAACCTATTAGCGTCTCCCACACGCACACTTCAGAGCGACCGAGTCCCGCGCCACTTCAGGCGCAGAAAAGTAAAGACCGATAGGTTTACAGCGCAGTTCACTGTGAGACTTTTCTGCGCGGCGGCCTGAAGTGGCGCGGGACTCAGTCGCTCCGAAGTGTGCGTGTGGAAGACGCTATAAAGATTGCCTCACGACGCCCCTGGGATGATTCCGCGGCGCCCCGGGGCGTCGCGACTCACAGTTTGGGAAGCCCTGATCTAGATATTATCTTCAAGAATAATATATATTTTTTTAAGAGCTTAAAAACTTCAAATGATTGAGGCAGGTTTGCAAGAAATCGGAAGAAATTCGGATAGCGGCCTCTTAAGCCTCACAACATACCCCAATTAGGGATGCCATAGTCCCACTGGCTCCAGACGGGAGCAGTTGGGATTCTTGTGCGGTATTCGTGTAAAATAAAACTAAAGATTTAGGAGGCGGATATGTTTACCATCGTCCCGGGAACCATTTATTGGATAATCAATACCAAATATGACAGTGTATGTAGGTTTAGTATGTTTACTTGAAATGGCTTTAGACGTGTTTGATGACTAGATCTGAATAGCCAGGTACGTTTTCCACATCTCCTTCCCCTCCCCACTGCCCACAGTATCACACCATACCAAAATTGGAGATGCCATTGGCACTCACTGGCTCGAGACGGTTGGGAGCAGTTGGGACTCTTGTGTTATTTTTTGATAAAAAAGTAATATTATGTGTATGCTAGTAGGAATCTTTAACGGTTTTTTACTAAGCCAACTGCACGTATAAGTATGTCGTATTTTATTATTGCCGCATGCTTCAATTTGAATTTCAATTTGGGAGGCGGGTATGGGTACCGCCGCCCGGGAACCATTTATTGGATAACCAACACCTCTGCCATAGGTCAACCCGAGTGGCTCGCTACGTTTGGTGACTTAGCAGGGGTGCCCAGCTTCATGGGGTGAGGTTTGCCCAGGTCTTAGCAGCGGATGCGTCTGTCCACCTGCTGCATGGCGAACCGGATCAAGGGAGACTGGTTGAGGGAGGGCTTTTGACCTTTTCAGCCGGACTTTCGACCCATCGCCGTGTACTGCAGTTGGAAGGATGGATTAATACGTTCGTCACACCTGGATACACTGACCCCCAGATTCCTACCCACTTCTCATACCTTTTTCCTTCCCAGAACTTCTTATCCTTCCCCTCCTTAAAAAGATCCTTCACAAAGCATCCCCGAAGATAACATAGGCCCTGAGGGAAATTATTTTCGTCAGGGCCTCCTGTGTGAGGCTAACGTAAAAATGAAAATGCTTCTTCGGTGGGTCGAAATTATTGTTAGTAAAAATATTTTTACAGCCGATTTTCACTCAAGATGCCTTCAGATATAAGTATATCGGCTTTGATTGTACGGCCGTTTATCCTCTTTGCATACTTACTTGAAGAAAAAATATTCTAAAGGATCAGGCCGGACGAATTGTCGCCGGACCAATTTTCCGCCGGACGAATTGTCGGCCCGACGAACTGTCGCCGGACCAACTGTCGCCGGAAGAATTGCCGCCGGACGAATTGTCGGGTCGCCGTCTCAACAGAGGTCAGTGGTTGTACTATATATGTAAAAGAGACAACTACTGTCGCCCGCTCGGGTCTAAAACCCGAGCGGTTGCGAATATATCTGGTCACATTCGATTAATAGCGACAAGAGCATCGTTTAGAACGGACGTTAAGTCCATTTTGATATTCATCGGGAATTAGACATTTATAAAAAATGACTGGTAATCTCTGATGAACCGAAGTACGTATTATTGAAAAATTGCGATCATTAAAGTTGTATTGTTAATTAGAAGAAATAGCAGGGGTAGGCAGAGAGGGTGGGCCTCCAAACAACTCGGTCTTGACTCGCACTCCTTATTTCATTCACATTCATACATCATCTCATACACACCCTTTTGTACCTAATTCTGACTCTTGACATGACCCGAATCAAGTAATTGATTTACTTGATCGTGTCATGTTTTCATCTCCTACCATTCGCTCTACATGTCTAAACAATCAAAGCTTCCCTTTCTCAATCTTACTCATCACATTATTTGCGAATCGCCACATTTCTCACATGATCATTTATTTATTATTTTTTTTAATGTGAATACCGCACAAGAGTACCAACTGCTCCCAACCCCTGGAACCATGCAGACTATAGCATCCCCAATTGGGGTATGTTGTGAGGTAGGAGGTAGTGGAGAGGGGAAGTAGATGGAGAGAAGGAAAGTGGGAAAGTTTTTAAAATGAAATGGTTTTACCATATATAATGCATCAGAGTTCTCATTTGTACAGCATGCAGTCTACTTAAATTCTTCATCTGCCAGTTCCATTCCTCACTGTCATAAATCAGATTAGGTATTAGCGCTCCATTGTGAACTGCTAGCTACACTCCTTTAAAAATTCTTCTTCTGCGTAAAATACTCATATACCAGAGCGATACTCTCAGCGACACTGAAATACAATAATTCAGAATTGAGACATTGCTTGAAATAGCACTAGCCATATTTCGTGACCAAATTTGAATAGACAAATATTTCCCTATCTCCTTCCCTTACCCACTAGCTTCGGCCTAATAACATACCCCAAATTGGGGATGCCGTAGTTCCAGTGACTCTAGATAGCTGGTAACCCAACGCTTTGGATCACTTGGCTGCTAACAAATACAATTAATTACGCTAATAAAAACAAACCAAATGTTCCTTAACATCTGTAATAATTTATTCAGACTAATAAAAGAACTGAATAAATCTTTCCCTTTCAAATTTGTTGGTGGCGACTTTATTTTATAAAGAAGAAACCTGTTTATGTGTTCCACTAAAACCTTATATGGAAAATGAGCTCTGGTTTCTTGAGATTTGCACTTTTTTCTGTCTAAAATCTTTAGGTCAACACAACATTTTCAGCTAGTGACTTAATTACGTTTTTTTTTTACATTAGCCCCAAACAGGACGCTACGAGAAAAACAATTCCTCTCTGGGTCTATGCCATCTTTGTGATGCTGTCTGGAGGGTATTTTAAAGGGAAAAGACGTTCTGGAAAGGAAAAACCTTTTTAACGTTAAAATTAATTAGGTTAATTTGTTTTTTTTTTACATAAATACCGCACAAGAGTCCCGATGACTCCCGTCTGGTGTCAGTGATGCTATGGCATCCCCAATTTTGGGATGTTGTGAGGCTGGAGGTAGTGGGGGAGGGGAAGGAGTTAGGGAAGATGAAGGTGGGGAAGTACCTGGCTTTTCAGATCTGGTCACCAAACACGACTAAAGCCATTTCAAGCAACGTTTCAATTCTGAATATAGTTCATACATCAGAATAACATATAGGCTATTATTTATAAAGCTCGGAAGGGGAACGGGGACGCATGGGAAAGGTGATTCAGGGAGAAACAATGTGTTTCTATGAATATGGCATTGCAACGCATGCCGCTAACCAGCTAGTAGGTAATATATAATTGGAAAATAAATGGCGAAATCATGACATGTTTAGGTGTAAATAGAAGAAGAAGTAGGGAACGACTTTCGACCCGGCATACTTATATACAATTTGCAGTCGGTTTAGGGAAAATACGGTATACTTCTCACACAAAATATAACAAAGTGTTCCCGAAGAGGTGTACAGAGAGGATGTACCGCCGAATAACAAAAGCATAAAACACATTTTCATTCAAATGCATCAACGATAAAACTACTTTGTCTATATACTGTATATACCAGAGTATAAGTAAAAAAAATCTACATTGTAAATAAATTCATTTGATATCCATACTAACTTATTATTTTATAAAAATAATAATTTTATAACAAATATTATTTCGGGGGGCTAACTTTAGGAAATCAACTGTAGGATTCCCTCAGAACTGATATTAATAATGGGAGGCTATGAAGCACCGCACAAAGAGGAGACCGATTATACTATTTCATTATCTTGCAGGCTAAAATAGATGTATGTATTTGTCTCTTTTAGTGTCATTTTTTCGTTTCATCGGGTTACAAATCACCACGGTGCTAAAGAAGTTTTATCTTCAAAACAATAATAACATTTCCAAAATAATTTCTATCCATCATATTTCACAAGAATGTATGTACATCCTACGTTATTTCCTCAAACAAACAACCCATCTCTTTCACACGCGTAGATTTTCCGTATTGCCGCTCTGCTCTGATTCAGTTTCGTTTTCTTTCACGTAGGTCGGTTCTCTTCCGCATTCGACAAAATACATCCGTTTCACTCCGATTCGCACATTTTTGCATAGCGCCTTCTCTTATTAACTCGACCGACTCTCACTGCGGCTGACACACTTTCGAATACTGCCTGTCCAGAAACAAACAAGAAAATTATTTAAAATATGAACCTGAGTAAAAAGGTCTAAGCAATCATATGCATGAAAATCAAATTTTATATATATGGTGTGTACCTTTTTATTTATTTTTTGACATTTTTGTTTTTGTTTGAGTTTAGTATTTGTTGAGTTTGACTTTCTTGCCTCGACGCCGCCATTGTTGTGAAATATAGGTAAAATTTATTTTTAATCCGAAATCTCTTGGATTTTGTAACGAATTACGTATTTTCGGAACTGAAAATTGAAGTAAAGTGTAATTAGATAATTTAAACCGAACGAGTAATTGCGTACCTTCGGATAAAATGTTAATTCTATTAACAAATGACGAAAGATGTGTTGGGAAAATTAACCTCACTAAATTACTTCCTGGTTTAATGAATAAACAAAGCTTTTTTATTGTTATACTCTCTGCATGCATCATGAAAGATTTTAGGCTCTCGTCAATTTGTTAGATATTTCTATGATTCGTGGTGAAATTCCAATATAATCAATGTCTATCTATATAAAAATCAAAATATGCTTGCTTAGGTGTGTAGGTATAAGAGATGTCTTGGGTTGCTAAACCATTCATCCGATTGTGGTGGAACTTTGGGGATTTGATGTGCGCATATCCGCGATGGTTTCTATAGATAATAGTTAGCTCTGGCATTATGAAATTTGTATTAAAAAATTGCAATAGGTGGCAAGCGAGCTGTTTGAAAACTGAACGTACCGGGACTGAATGTATGAAATTCGGGAGGGGGAGGGAAACTAGGAAGAGGTTTTCGCGTGACTGTGGAGCTCTGGAGAGGGGTGTGGGGAGAGGGAGCTCATTGGAGGAATGGGAAAGGACACGCAGAGAAAAACAATTTCTTTAATAAGTGGCTTACAACGCGTGCCGGTAAGTCGCTAGTATATTATAAAAGAAGATGCAAAAAAATGTGCGTCTCGCTGAAACTCAGAAACGAGTCTTGGTACGATCATAGGAGTTATATAGTGTGGTAACCCTCTATCCCCCATCCATGAAAAAGGTTCCCATTTTTACCTGAAGGGCGTGCTTTTGAAGACATAATTAAAGGCTGGAAGTTTTTTTTCCTTTAGAAATTTCTAGAACAGTCCCGAACATTCGAAAGATCCACCACATTTCAGAACATAGCGAAACATTCTAGAATGTTGTGGAATTTTTGAGCGTAACCGATTTCAGACTGTTAAAACCATCTTCAGACTGGTACAAATAATTCTTAACCCAAATTTTATATACATAACATATGGGGGAGAGGGAGGGGGGTAGTTTATAAAGATTTTATTAAATTTCTCTGGTTTTTCCATATTTGTTGCCATGCCGTCCTTGACGATTGGATTTTTAGTTATTAGCAGAAGACATAATTATCTCGGGGTTATTTATTATTTTTAATTTGTCTGGGAAAACCGTACGTAAGTTAGTATAAGTTACTTATAAGTATTATATTATTAATTTGGGAGGTGGTACCACCGTCGTCTCTCCTGGACACATATACCCTTCATACCTCTTTTCTCCTTCCTTTTCTAAAAATACCCTTCGCATTCCCAAAGATGACATAGGTCCCAAGGAATTGTTTTAGTATTGTAATGAAAAAATGTAAATAAAACAATGATTAGTGTAGAAAGGGAAGGTAGAACCTCGGAAATTTAACTAACTAAGGTTAGGTTGTTGCACAGAAACTCAACTGTAATATTTACATTCAAATTTAAGTTGTTACATTGTTACGTTTGAATTTCTTTGTCGATGTTACAATATTATATTTGAATTTCTTTGTCGTTGGTACAATGTTACATTTGAATTTCCTTGTTGATTCCTACCCACCCCTAACATCCTCTCAGATGATAGGCCTTGAGGGAAATTATTTGTTTCAGGGCCATCTGTGTGGAGATACCTAGTGAAAAAAACTGTAGATCAGCAGATATAAGGTTGGGTTAGGTTAGGTTAGGTTAGGTTAGGTTAATAGCTAATAATTTATAATTTAAGAGGCTGGTATTAGAATTTCTATTTCTTGCAAACCTCCCTTAAACATTTGAAGTTTTTAAGCTCTTAAAAAATATATGTTATTCTTGAAGATAATATCTAGACATTAGTCGCACCCAAACGCAAATTATATAAAATTCCCGCTATGGAAAAAAATAGCAAAATATGCTCCAAAAATTATTATAAACACGTTTGTTTCAGTTATTTTACAAGTTATATGTATGAAAAAATTCACAGCGTTTCTTTATATGCTGTTTAAGACAATTATCGCAAGATTTTTGCTCTTTTTAAACGAGTCGTGTTTTATTAAAGATTTTCATGATTTTTGCATCGATTTTATCGTTGTAAATGTTAGCGCGCTCTTCTAACATACGCAATTTCATATCTCTGCGTCTTCTTCTTTTTGGGAACGGGAAGGGAGACTTAAAACAAAATAAATAAAGTTATCAGTACGGGTGATATTTTTATAACTTGATTAAAAAAATAATTAAATTTTTTAAAAGAACAACTCTCTTTTCATAAGTTTTGAAGATTATTCCCATCGATGTAACATGTCATTGAAGAAGAAGATAACAGTAATAGTCTAAACGAAAATATGAAAGAGATCAAGATACAAAAAAATAGAATAAGATAATAGTCTCAACTCAAGCTCACGTCGCGGTTACGCGAGAGGTTCTGGGTTAGAGTCCTAGTTGCGATCATTATCTATTTTTCTGTGATTTGTTATCTTTAAGGTGAAGCTATACGTGAAATCCTATTTATATACTATTTAGATTAATATTTACGTGGCTTACAGTACGAACCTTAAAAAAATATGCTACGGATAAATTGAAGCTTTTACTAGGTTTTCTATGTAAAGGAATTACAATAAAATTATTATTTACATAACAAAAAAAATAAGCGTAAACCACTAAAAAAAATGTTTTTTCATGACTTAACTATGAAGTAATACAAGAAACATTTTTATAAAAATACCCCTTTATGGCTAAGACCATTTTTGAGGTTTTATATGTTCTAACTTTTTTTCACTCTTATAAAATTATGGACAAAATAAATAAAAACCATATTTTCGCTTACTTGCCTCGCGCAAATAAGACACTCGATTGCAACTTTTGCAGGCACGAGAATCGAAATATTTCTACCGTATATATTCCCCTTAAGAGACAGATTCCTCCCGAATTATCTTCTTATTCTGTTCCCCAAATTCAGTCACCTACACAAGAGGTGGCGCCAGGCAATGCATGCTATCCTCTAGCGGCTGTTAGTTGATTGTGACCGTATTTACCATCAGCATTAGTGTTTACTGCAGAAAGTAGACCAAGCACGCCGTAACACTTCTCCCCGTAACGTTCACTCTCGCTGGCGATATTGCGTAACAAGCCAACCAACCTACCTACCATAGACAACACCAGTCTACAGCCTACTTTATGGCAGACACCGAACTGAAAATGCCTAGACATAGACCCTTACCGCTTTGGAAGTTTTTTTTCTAATTTGACTCGACCTAACCCGACCTAACCTAATCAAACTAAACCTAACCCAACTTAATCCAAAGCCAACCTAAACCAACCTAACTTAACCTAAACCAACCTAACCCAACCTTATCCAATCGAACCCAACCGAACCCAACCGAACCCAATCTAACACAACTAACCCAACCTAATCCAACCTAACCCAACTTAATCCAACCTAACCTAACCCAACCCAACTCAACTTAACATCTGTTGCTCTACTCTACGATATATGTATGTGTATATATTTTTTTTTTACAATAGCTCCACACAGACGTCATTGAAGTAAATAATTCCCCTCAGGACCTACGTTATTTTGAAATATCTTTTTATGAAGGGAAGGAGAGGACATACTGGGAAGGAAAAAGGTATGAGGGGTGTGTAGGAATCTGAGGGCCAATATGTTCAGGAGTGACGAACATACGAATCCATTCCTGGGATCGGGAGAGACCAACTGTAGTTAGGCCAAATGGTCTCCCTCAACCATTCTCTCCCGATCCGGCCTGTCATGCAGCTGGTAGGCAGATGAATCAACCGCCAAGACCCGGACAAACCTCACCCAATGAAGATGTTACTAATCTTAAATACTTATGTACCCACTTGTGAATATTGTCCTGGTGATAACAAACATCCGATAGGAAAGGTCATCAATACAAGCAGTAGCTCTGATTATTGATTTCCAGAGATTTGTTTTAAGTTTATGGTATGATAATCCGTTAAAGCAGATAAGAAACGTTCTGGTACAACTCTATGAGTATACTGTCAATCAATCAAGCAATCACTTCATTTGAATCCTATAAGATATTCCAGCCAGGCTTCGAGTGTCGAAGTTCTGACAAGTCCAGTAGCTAAGTGACGTGTGGTTGAAATATTAGGCGGCATCAGTAAATGTAAGACAAACTAGTTGACGTGGACTGACAAATCACTTGAAAAACATATCTAGAAAATTACTTGAAAAAACCGCTCGACTATCTTAACAAACGGGTTGCAATCTTCAGAGCACAGGTGGGGATGCTGCCCTTGTTCTACTGGTAAATCAAAGGAAGATGCTCCTAGAAACTAGCGTTATTGATTCCTTCGGCACTGGTGTACGGTCAGGAAACATGCCATACGCGTTCCCAAAATCTGTACACCGCTGACATTTGTCGCAAAAGAACTCGTCTGTGAAACGATTTGCCGACCACTATATTTCCCCCTTTCTAAAACATGCGTCTCTTCAATACACAGGTTCACTCCTTCTTTCTACAAAAAGATTCTCCACACAGCATCCCCAAAGAATAAAAATGACATAAAAAACATTCCATGTTATAAAACCACATTCGGAAAAAGAAACTACACTTATTTTGCAACTAAACTTTATAATATTCTTCCCCAAGACATAAAACTAATAAAAAAAATAATGAGTACAATTTAAGAATAAAAACATGGCTGAAAGAGGTTAACGAAAACACCCTAATGAAGAAACCAAAAACGACATAGAAGACAAATAAACTATAATTTTAAACAATTTTAGTCCGCCTCGTCACAGGAACCCCTAGTGAGGAGAACTAAGAAATACAATATCTTTACCTAATATAACCATTATATTTTTTATACTTAGAGATATAGTCGCTTAAAAAAAAATAATAATAATAGTTTATTCCAGAATGTATGCAGGGGTAGTGCAATGCAATACATTCCATATTTTGAAATAACAAAATAAATTAGAAAATAATAGGTTAAGGTTAAAAGTAAGTAACAACACATAAATAAAAAACAATTAAGTTTGAAAAACATGGGAAGTGAAACTGAAAAGATAATAAACGATATTAATTCATGCAGCTGTTTACGGAGGGTATTTCATAGTCTTCCGTCTCCAGGGGACCATCAGGGGGGACTCCATCCAGGCAGTCATGGCGGTGAGGATCGCATTCTTCGATTGGCGTAGTCTGCGCCATAAACTTCCCATGCGGCGCCGGAGAATTGCTCGGAAAGTGTGCACTCGTCCCTCCAGGAACATTTCCGTAGCACTGCAGTATCTCGGTAGGCGGAAATGTTGGCGATAAGCATTATTGTAAGCAACCTTTAACTTATGCCATTGGGATGCAATGTAGTCAACCCACAGTTCTGATGTGTACAGCGAGGTACAGAAAGCGTTCAACAGTATTCTTTTTATTTTTGAGCTGCAAAGACAAAGACGTCTTGACAAAGATGACACGGGCCATAAGGAAATAATTTTATCCAGGCCCTGTGTCCCCAAGGATTTTAACCAACAATTCCATAGCATAATCGGACCAAAAATGTACATTGCTTTCATTTTAATGATAAATTACAAAAAAATACATATCTTGACACTTCGTCACTGGTCACACACGTCGCTCTGTCTTGTTTGTTACCGTGCTGCTGGAAAAAGACGGAGTGTTTATCACGAGACCCGCTAGGCTGTGCTCAACTACCCGATGGCAATGACAATGTTCTAGAATAATCTAGAAGATAATGGTTTAGGTTTCCAGTCTACCCTGCGTCACGATCATCCCTGTTGTTCGAAGGATCTAATTTATAAGTAGTTTATACCATTCATTGCATAACCAACACCTCTGCCATAGGTCACCCCTACGGTTTGCTACGTTTGGTGAATTAGTGAGGGTGTTTGGGTTCATGTGGTGGGGTTTGTCCGGGTCCAGGAAGCAATTCAAATTCAAAGAGACCTTTTGACCTCTCCAGCAGAACTCTTTCGGAACATCGCCTTTGCACCGCAGTGGGAGGGTTGAATTCATAAGTCCATCACTCCTGGACACACTGGCCCCCAAGTTCCTACCTACCTGTCATACCTTTTTCTTTCTCAGTAATTCCTATCTTTTCTTTTTTAATTAATAAATTGTGAAATATGACAAATCAATAAAATAAAATTCTCTTGAGCACGCCGCGATTCGAACCCTTGATCTTCGGATTACTAATCGAGAGCCTCTTTTGTCCACCACGGAGGACATCTAACGTTAAACATACTTTAAAAAAAAACATATATGGAGTTCACACACGATATAAGTGAAATCTTCAGAAGACTAAACTTCGAGAGAATGAGACTTATGCAGAGTGTATAAGGGGTAGGATAATTGTAGGGGTTTATTTATTATAATATTGTTTACCAAGTTTAAAAATTATTTTACATTTTATTATACGAAGCACCGCACAAAGAAGAGGCCGATAGGGTACGAAGCACCACACAAAGAGGACACCTATTAGTATGGATTAAATACAGTTTAATACCAATAGACACTAGACCAAAGGAAACATGGGTGGGACCGTGGATATATCGTACTATATTGGAATCGAGTACCTGTGAAATGAATAAATATTTTATTGCCATCTCATTCTCTCACAGGCTAAATCCTGTAGATGGTGTGTTTATCTCTTTTTAGTGTCGCTAGTTTCCGTTTCATCGAGTTTAAAATCACAACGGTGCTAAAGAAGACCTCACTTCAAAAGGGAAAGAGTGCTTTTAAAACAAATCTGGGATTTAAGTCTTCAAATATATTTTTTTTATTGTTTTTATTTATTGTTCATTGTTTTTTTCCCGTTAAACCGCAACTAAGCAGTTTGTCAACAGGATTTTAATCTTCAATTACAATTTAATTACACATACATAATATTATTACTATAACTATACAGACTGTCACAATTAACACACATACTTAGTTTAAGCCATCTCTATTTAGTAACCATATTTTCAGCGTATATATCAGTCTATTTGTAGAATCGCAATTTTTTATATTAATTGGTAACATGTTAAATATTTTGGGCACATTATATTCCAGGGTTCACTGTACATAGTTATTGTTATACTTTGGAACAAGCATTCCTTCATTCTTTGTAAACCTAGTATCATGTTCGTTTTCCACTTATTATCATTATTAAAAATGTTGTAAAAGAACCAGGATTTACTCTAATTGTAAATAATGGACTGATGTAACTTTATTTGATTTCCTGGCGCCCTTTAAATTAAATGCTGTTGTGTAGAGCACGCTTTCCTTGCCATCTTGCTGTCCTCATTCAGGCTTTAATTCGCGTGGCCTACTTGCACGGGTTTTACCGTATCCTCGAACCTCAATCCTCAGTCCTCGTTCGTCAAACAAATAAACTCCAACCAAACACTCTCTCTTTCATTGCTTTCATTTTCTATGAGCGCGGAGTCTCGATGGACAACGGCGATCACTCATATATTTTATATTTATTTTACCACTAGTAGGAGTTCTCAGAAACTTAATCGATATATTATGGAAATTTTTTTCGTCGATCGACCTGATCTCATTTATACATTGAATTTATTGACTAATTCTTCGTTAAAGTGATGCACTACTAAGTAATGCAAAATCCCATGTTAAGGAGTGACGGACCTGTGAATCCATTCCTCACACTGCGGTGCAAGGCGGTGTTCCGATAGAGTTCTGCTGGAGTGGTCAAAAGACCTATACCAGTCTCTTCTAATCAGGCGCGCCACGCTGTAGTAGGTAGGTCGCCAAGACCTGAAAAAATCTCACTCCATGAACCCGAACACCTTAGCTACGTCGCCAAACGTAGCGAACCACTTGGGGAGTCCTATGGCAGAGGTGTTGGTTATTCAATAAAAGCAGCGGTACCCATATTCGCCTTCCAAATTAGTAGGTACCAGCATCCGTCCGTTTGTTTTTTTGTTAATTTTATTTATTAATTCATCTATATTAATTCTAGACTTATAATTTGTGATGTCCTATGCCTGTCTCACTAGGAAAACCTGTGTTGAGAGCAGGCGCTTTAAAACATTAGCAGTTTATAATAAAAATACAAATAATAACACATATAAACAGACAATCATCAACGTACCATTGAAAAATATGTAATAATAAAATAAACATGCTTATAAGTTAGTTTTGATAATATTTTTGACGTTGGATCTGTTTTGGCTGGTAATCCAGGACTTGGTATCAGATTTATATTTAAGGCGATCCACTAGTACAGGAAAAAATCGAAATCGGAATTCACGCCATTTTATGGGAGGAGTTTAAAAATACTTGAGAAAAAGCTTTTGGAAAGGTTGGAAAAGATATTTGAGAATTTTTTTCCATTTTGATTTCGTAAAGGCCTGTAAAAAACATGAATTCCTTTTTTATGCATTGTTTATTGTAATAAAACGGAATTTTTAAATTTACTTCACGAAAACAAGCAGCGTGGACCCTAAGACGTTGTTTCTCCGCTCCGTCCGGAGGAGTAATGACGGAAGAATGGGGCGGCTGCCAGTCGTTCTTCGGTGGACGGTATAAGGTTCACTTTGGTATAACAAATTCGTTGACTGCCATATTGTCGCCGTGATGTCAAAAATACCAACGCGAAAATGCATATTATATTTTATTTTTTGAGGTTCGGCCGTAAATTTCAATTTTTTTTGCGTAATTATATAAGAAACTGAATTTGCCACATTATGCAACATAACCTTATCCGAAAGAGTGTTTATAAGTATAAGAGTTTGTACTTAAAAATGTTTTTTTATAGACCTAATATTTTATTTTTTTCTAAGCTTATTAAAAGACTTATTAAAAAAATGACCGATATTTTTAAGGGCCAAGATATGTTCTACACGAAGTATTTAATTGAAGCATCTATAATACTTCTAAGCGGTCAAATTTTCAAAACAAAAACATACGATTTTGTATGATTTTGCATTATTTAATAATAATAATAATAATAATTGGACAATTTGTAGAGCGCCGTTTTGTGAAAAATCACCTCAAGGGCATTTAGTATGGCTTCATCTTAAGATACCTAATTGTGTTTTGTCTAATGGCCAGTGGAAGTGCATTGTATAGGTAAAGTTATGTTGTAAAGTATCTAAAATTTCATTGGCCAAAAGTTGTTTTAGAAAAACGGATAAGTAAAAGATTATGCCCTTTTTGTTCTAGTATCTCGAGAAGTTTGGACATTTTCAAAGTAAGATCGTTCTGTGTTTTAAGAGATATGCTAGTATGTTTTTGGCATAAAGTCACACACTCCACACCTCACAATGCAGGACATCAAATAACGACCTTACTGAAGGCCGATCTAGTTTCATGTTGCCAGTCGGCCGCATCTTCCTGAATAAGGTTTTTTTTGTAGATTTCCTTATTTCCAATGGCAAATGCTGAATAATTCCCAAATTAAAGGACACGACCGACTCCTTCCCATTCGCAAAATTACACAAACAGACACGTATGTAGCCACCGGTTGATAGTGCTGATGGATGCTAATGTTGATGCAATGCAATTTAAGTGGGGTTTTTAGATAACAATTTTTCCCTACCGACGAAACACAAAACCTCTGAGTCTTTAATATCCAGGTAATATTTCGAATACCCACATGAGGTAAAAATTGCGAGGCACAGATTACGCTTTTCTATTTATATAAAGAACAGTAGATTTAAATTCTATTATTTCTTGCAAATAGGTATGTTACAGAGTTGTAAAAAGTATAATTAAAGCTATTTACGAAAATGTAATATAATATCTTTAATTATTTATAAGCAAGAAGCTATTCGCCTCTCAGGCGAAGGTGGAGGCCTCCTCTAAAGAATTCCATTTATCTCTTATTTTGTTCGTAGGGTTAAGTGTTTCTTTTGTTTGTGTCTCTTTTTGTATTTTTGAGGAAGTTTAAAATTTCTTCTTCGTAGGGTTTTGGTCTTGAACTTCCACGGTATAAAATAAGAATCTAAAAAAGATTTTTTTTTTCATAAAGTTGCCAAATGTCCAAGACACAGATTCTCCTACACACCCAAACCATATAAGCGTCCTTTTCTTTATCTTCATTTATCCATTCCTAACCTGCGTACATTCTTGTAACTATTAGTAACGGCATACCTGAGCAGATCCTTGCATAACACCGTACCACGATATGGAGGGGACATAACAACTTCAGCACTGTGAAAAGTGTGCTATTGGTCATGCACGCTATCCGCACTTAATGTGGGCTCTATGAAACAAGACCAGCTATCGCCGTTTTGTTTTCCTTTTTAGCAAAGTCAGTCAACGGGAGCACTATTTACAATTTTATTTCAAAACGGCCAGTTTTTGCAAGAATCTTCAGGCCAGGCCAATTTCAAAACAGTTTGATTGGGAATTTAGCGAATTTTTTGTCCACTTAATGGTAACAGCAACGCAATTGCTAACGAAATCGTAGATACAAACGAAGATTTTGGCTGTAATGGCAAAAACAATACAAAAAAGCCTAAGCAATCCCGACCTCATTGAACCATTTATTGGACAAACAATACCTCTGCCATAGGTCACCCCAAGTAGTTCGCAACAATTGGTGACTAAGCAAGGATGCCCGGGTTTATGGGGTGAGCTTTGTCTAGATCTTGGTGGGGGATACGTTTGCCCACCAAACGTAATAGGCTGGATCGGGTGAGACTGGTTGAGGGAGGCCTTTTAAACTCTCCATTAGGGCTCTTTCAATAAATCGGCTTACACCGCAGTGGGAGGGATAGATTCATACGTCCGTCATTCCTAGAGACACTGACCCCCTCTTCTCACTCTTAATACATTTTTCTTCCCAGTTCTTCGTTTCCTTAAAAATACCCTCCATACAGCACCCTCTGTGATGAAATAGGACCCGAGGGAAATTATTTTCCTCAGAACTCCTGTGTGAAACTTCAGAAAACTAAAGAAGACAAGAGTGGGGAGGCTACGAAGCACCTCACAAAGAGGAGACCGATCATTCTATCTCATTCTCTCGCTTGCTAAATCCTATAAATATTGTGTTTGTCTCTTTTTAATGTCGCTATTTTTCGTTTCACCTCAAATCACATCGGTGCTAAAGAGTTCCCACTTTTGACTTTCCACTACAAAAATTGCCGATCATATCCAATTTTCAGTGAGCGGTTCGTTCGCCACAGATAAACACATCCTTTAGGATGGACGTTAAGTTCAGTTGGATGTTCATTGCGTAAATACGAACCGAATTATTATTGAAAAATGTAACAGACAGTACTATAATCATCAATGATCGGATGTACCACGATGTCCCAGTTAGCATGTCTCATGACGCGCGATGGTTTTTACTAGTGCTGATGACGACCACCGGAGAAAAGCCCGACCCACTTTCTGCCGGAGAGGCTCGTTTGGTTGTGCAACAAGATGCAACTCTCCGTAGAGAGTGAGAGTACAGTCAGCAGTCAGTAGTAAGTATGTTAGTGGAGCCAGCCTCCGTAATGATTGGTATTACCACAGCGCACCTAACACGGGATAGAGGTAAACAGACTAGTACTATAATTACTTGCAGATTCAGGTCCAATTGTTTCGCAGAAATTTAAATCTAACATTTTCATTAAATGACTATTCAATAACATTTTGTTTTTTAAACCTCTCAGGCTAGTCCCCCTAACATAACCTAACATAACTTCATATCTTTATGTTGTAAATATTATTGTAATTCATCCATCTAGTTATCAGGTATCTGGTTTAAACTTTTCAATACTACTAAGTTACATATTTATCTCATACTCTGTAAATCTGAATATATTATTTGTTTCCAGGTTATTTCGGTAAATCCGATTATAATATGTGCTACCAGATTACTTTTTCTACTTTGTCATAAAAAAATGTATGTATATGTGTGTATTTGTGTATGTATATATGTGTATATTATATACATCTTCTTTATTGCACAACTTAGCTTCAGAGAAAAATGAGTTTTTTGTTATTTTTTGGTTTTTGTTGTGTAATTATGTACATTTCATGAATAATATGAACTAAACCTGTCAATTTGTCTGTCCTGGAACGGGAAACTTCCTAGTTGGACAGGCAAAACTTCCTAATATGTAATTTATACTCTCTTTTGTATCTATGTGTAATAAATAAATAAATAAATAAACAATTTGTTCGCTTTTGGGAACAACAAAATATACCCGACAAAATATCCCCTACAAAACATCCTACGGAGAAAACATCCCTTAACAAAATATCTACTAAAACCTAACATAACCTAACCTAACTATAATTTATTATCTTTGCAGGATGTCTGTATTATTTTTGTCCCATTTTACTATTTTTTAACAATAATTTATTGCCTTTTCTGGATGTTTATATTATTTTTGTCCCGTTTTACTATTTTTGAACAATAATTTATTGTCTTTTTTGGATGTCTGTATTATTTTTGTCCCATTTTACTATTTTTTAACAATAAATTATTGTCTTTTCTGGATGTCTATATTATTTTTGTCCCATTTTACTACTTTTTAACAATTATTTATTGTCTTTTCTAGATGTTTATATTATTTTTGTCCCATTTAACTATTTTTGAACAATAATTTATTGTGAGATACGTTTTTAGATTTTCACGGCCAAAAGTATTTTCGTTATTTGTTTTTGGGGTATTGTGTTGTGTTGCGCTACCTCCTTATTTAGCCAACGTTTCGGACAGCGCAGCGTGATGATGGACACTGCATCGCTATCCGAAACGTTGGTTAAAGAAGGAGGTAGCGCAATACGGCTAACACCCCAAAAACAAATAACGAAAATAATTGATTGTCTTTACAAGATGTCTGTTTTATTTTTGTCCCATTTTTTGTTAGGTTAGGTTAGTTTTGGTTAGGTTAGATAAGGTAAGTAGATATTTTGTTGGGGTCTGTTTTGTCGGTAGGATATTTTGTCAAGGATAATTTGTCACGGGATGAAAACACGCGGAACCCTCATAGAGAGCGTTGTGTCTACCTTACTACCATGGTGATAAATATAATCTCAACGGTATTAGAAATAAAATTAAAAAAATCCACGCTTCCACGATTTTATTGCCATGCAGAAAAATTTTGATCTTCTGACAAAATATGCCAGAGGCCTGAGGGGTTAACAGATGAAAGGTTCCCGTTAAATGCGAAATTCTAAGGACGGGTTGTTTCACAGTATTTGAACAATTCGTCATATTTCGAAGTTGAAATTCTAGTTCAGTGAAAGTTTCATTCAAGTTCTGTTATTATTTTATCATGGGCTTGTTGCTAATAAATAACCGAACATAAGAATTTCGCACAACTTGAATTTTGACTTTAAAATTTGATGAATTATTGTTCCGATTCCGCGAAATTTTGTCTTAGTCCGTTTCAGTTTTTGTTTTAAATTATTTTATGTAAATATCGCACAATAGTCCCAACTGCCTGAAACCATTGGACCATGGCATCTTGCGAGGCTCAAGGCTTAATTTTTAGGCTTTTTATGACCAACGGCTCTGCCATAGGTCACCCCAAGTGTTCGCTACGTTTGGTGACTTAGCAGAGGTGCCCGGGTTCATGGAGTGAGGTTTGTCCGGGGCTTGACGGTGGATGCGTCTGCCCACCAGCTGCTTGGCAGGACCGGGAATGCCGTAATCTCTCGAAACATCGGCTCGCACGGCAGTGGGAGGGATGGATTTACACGTCCGTCACTCCTGGACACACTGCTCTCAGATTCTTACCCACCCGTTTTCCTTCCCAGAACTTCCTCTCCTTCCTTTCCTAAAAATACCGTCCACACATCATCCCAAAGATGACATAGGCCCTGAGGAGAATTAATTTACTCAGGGTTTCTTGTATTGAGCCAATGTAAAAACAAAAAAAAATTAAAGATACTTTTGAAGTTTTTTTATTATTTATTTTTATTTTATTTTATTGTTTTCAAGATACAATCCCATTAAACCGCAATAAAGCAGTTTGTCAACAGGATGTTAATGTTCAATTACAAATACAAATTGTCACAATTTTTTTTTTTTTTTTTTAATGCCGGTAAACCGGGCGTTTATTAACATCAATTGTATAATATACAAATCATGTGCGCTACCCGACTCACTAGACAATATCTGTTCTGAGCCGGGTAGCAGTATCTATCATTACATAAAGTTTAAATAACAATAAAAGTAACTAAAAATACAAAAGATAATAAATAAAGATACAGAATACCATAAAAAGAAATAATAAAACTTAAGTAGAAATACAAAGATTATCTACATAAAATAATTTAAATATTACATATATATAAAAATGTTTTTTTTTTTTTTAGTGTGAATGAAATAATCAAATAATTTTTTTTAGTGTGAATGTTTTTTTTTTTTTTTTTTTTTTTTTTTTTCATATATATTTAAATATCAATATACAGCGTATATATAAAAAATTAGCACGAACGGTTTGCAAGTAAGTTGTTAATGAAATTTCTTTTTTTGTTAATTAACCACGTATTAAAGTTTTTATATGTACGTTTTCTGTTGGTTTGCATTATATGTTGTGTTTCTTTTAGGAAAGTGTTGAATATGGAAGGTGCGAGGTAAGATTCATGTTTTTTTGCAAGAGTGGATTTTATTTTTGGCACTTGTAAATGATTGTTAGATTTAGCTCTAGTGTTCTGGGAGTGAGATATGTGTGAAGGTGACGATTTTATGCAATTTATATGGATAATTTTTTGGGCACCCAATTTTGGGGTGGTCAGGTTTCAGATATCAAAAGTAATTCAAAAACCTGCTTTTGCTAAAATCTTCTGGGTTCTTCCACTTTCACCAAAAATCTCCTGAGCCCAATGTACAATCATGCCAAATCTCACGTAGTCCATTTCCTTGGAGATATGTAGTTGGGCCAAGACGAGTGGAACATGTTTTATTTGTTTATTGTTTGAAACATTTACCGAGTGTTAACAATTGTTGCGTTAATGAAAATACCATTTGGAATTATACATGATTAGAGAAGAATTCGAAGATACATACGAGATCTGACCCAACGCATTTGTTCATTCAGCTTCTAACCGACCGATAGCCAAATTTCACTAGTAGCATATCCACCTAGTAAAAAATAAATCTTGATGTACGCATCCTGTGAAGATTTTTAATTGAAGTGTTAACCCCTTAAAGCAATTTCATTAATGTGATAATTGTTAATATTATGTAAATAATTCAAACAATTAATAAATAATTTAAAAAAAACAATTGAAATCTCGCCGAATTCCACAAAAACTTTTTTTTATTATCATTCGTAGGTACCTTACAGAGAGCAACATGCACTTCTAATATAAATTTAAAAACAGAATAAATGATATCATTTACGTTCAAGATATTGTCTTAATATCAACTTACAATATTATTCCACAAAACTGTTTCAATGGCTAAAAAGCAGCCTTAATAATATTTTTTCTGGACAAATTCTACTTTTCTGAATTCTTCAGCTTCTTGGCATTGAAGTCTTTCTAGTTGAAGCCATAAGATGTTTGTTTTATCATTTTATTCTCATGAATTAAACCACGCTCCGTGATTTCGATGAATGGCATTATACAATGTTCTTCCACAAACCAAAATTTTCAAAAAAAAAATCTTTACCATGATTCCCACCTTAAAAGATGCATATTAATATGCCCAACATTATTCTTTGATGTAAAAATACTTCAGAGCTTTGATATAAAAATACGTAATATATTATGAAAAATGTGGTAAGCAATGAAATACATTTGAGCTACATAATAACTATGTAATGTCGGTATTGACGGCAAACTGGTAGAATGGTTTGGTAGCTATTTATCTGATAGAATTCTACTATTCAAAATTAATTCGTTTCTGTCCAACCAATTTATAGCTACCAGTGGTGTACCACAAGGATCTCATTTAGGCCCAATATTCTTTTTACTGTTTATAAAAAATATTGTTAACAAGATAATAAAGATATAAATTTATTACTTTTTGACGGCCGGCGTAGCGCAGCGGATAAGACGCTTGATTCGCACACCGAAGGTCGCGGGATCGAATCCCGGCGTGGCAAATAAATTTTATTTGATTAATTTGTGTTATTTCACAATTTATTCATTTAAAATAATATATAGGATATTTGCGGCACGTTCCAGAGTGGAAGATACTCTCCGTATCGCCCTGGTGTAAGACCACCATTCAGAATTGAAACGTTGCTTGAAATGGCATTAGCCGTGTTTGGTGACCAGATCTGAATAGCCAGGTACTTCCCCACCTTCCTCTTCCCTATATCCTTCCCCTCCCCACTACCCTCAGCCTCACAACATACCCCAATTGGGGATGCCATAGTCTCACTGGCTTCAGACGGGAGCAGTTGGGACTCTTGTGAGGTATACATGTAAAAAAAAAAAAAAAAAAATGCAGACGATTAAAAAATATTTAAAATAATTAAACCGCTGAAGATTGCATCTGTCTACGAAATAACTTAAACAGTATAATTAATTGGTGTACTCTTAAAAAACTTTATTTTAACATAAATATAGTGAGATTTTACAAAATAAGTCAGCCAATTATTTATCGACATGTGTATTTATATTGTTGGTTTTAAATAAATAAATAATGTCAGTTATAAGTATACCTTCATACATTTTAAAATTTAAAACATAAAAACAGCATTGAAGTATTGATGCAACAGAAATAAAACGCCAGTAAGAAAGACTTAGATAAGATCAACAAAATGCCAAAAAGATAGCAATCCTTGGTAGGTTGTTAGTAGGTACTAAGTAATCTCAAAGATATTCACCAGACTTGCATTAACTGCGCTTAACAGCCATTTAATCAATTAATGTCAAAAATATCAACATAATAATATTGCTAAATATTCATTATACATTGGTTCTACTATATGTGTATAAATGCATACGTGTGTGCGTGTGCCTGTGTGTATGTATGTACATGAATGCATATTCGTATGTGTAGAGTGTGCACACGTTTGCGTATACATATAACTGTGTATTCATATATATTATGTACTTACGTAAATGTGTATGTATGTAATTATTACTATTTAATGTTGATCCTCTTTGTTTTATGTACCTACTTGTAATGTAATTTATAATTATGTATTACAACTTATAGTCGTACTAAGAATATTGAGGGGAAGGAGGTGCTCACAATTGTGCTATGCGTGTAATAATTCTAATTTGATAATTATGATGTATTTTGTTGGCGAGCCAATAAATAAAATAAATAAAATTATTTTATAATTGAAGAAGAAGATAATACCAATAAATCTAAATAAAAACATTTAATAAATCGATGAAACAGAACTAGCCACAGAAAAATAAAAACGTAAGGGTCGCAACTGGAACTCGAACCCAGAATCCTTGTCTTACCGAAACAGAGTGCCTTAACCAATTTGGTCACCGGGATTTACCTTATTTTCAGTTATTTTTGTCGATCAAATACGTAATTTAAATTCGGAAATAACAATATTATCATCAAATAATTTTTTCCCATGTACATATTATTTTTCTGTGTCTTGTTCTGTTTCACGTTTCATTTGGGAGGCGGGAATAAGTACCGCCGCCCCGGGAACCTTTATTGGATAACCAACACCTCTGCCATAGGTCACCCCAAGTGGTTCGCTACGTTTGGTGATTTTGTAGGGGTGCCCGGGTTCATAGGGTGAGGTTTGTCTGAGTCTTGGAGGTGGATGACCAGGACACACTGAACCCCAGATTCCTACCCACCACTTTAACCCTTTTCCTTCCCAGAACTCTCCTCTCCTTCCTTCCTTAAAAAAACCCTCCACACAGCATCCCTAAATATGACATAGGCCCTGAGGGAAATTATTTTCCTCAGGGCCTCCTGTATGGAGCTCATGTAAAAAAAAAATAGACTTACGAGTACATTGAAGAGTATAACCTTCAAAATTTATTGAAAAAATATTCCAGTAAAATTGAATATTCATTTAGACTTTTAAAAAAATCAATAGGTATCGCATGTAAAATAAAATCGGATATGTTTATCCAAGACACTATGATACAAATAAATTCTTTAGAACTTTGTGATCATTTATCAACAGCCAAATATGAGAAAAAATAGTTGATCAGATATAAGAATCTTAATTCGGTCATTTTCATGAATCTCATATTTGAATTTATTAACTAAAATTATCTTCTACGAATTCCCATAATTTTTACAGCCAAATTTTTTGGTATGATCACAAAGTTCTACCTAAAAATAATAACCTTTTTTTCCTTCGCTTTATTTTTATTGAGATCTTATTGAAGGTATTATTTTCTACGAATATTTATTTATTTCTACTGGGTTTTTACAGATGTTCTCACTCATATGAGAACAAACCAGTTGTAAAACTCAGTTAATACATAAACAGTTATAAATACAAACAATTGCTTAAACCTCCTAGTTTCCTACACATCCATCATACCTTTTTCGTTCCCAGAACATCCTCTCTTTCCTTTTCTATAAATAGCCTCCACATAGCATCCCCAAAGATGACATAGGCCCTGAGGGGAATTATTTTTCTCTGGTGGCAAAAAATGCATATATTTAAATAAAGATTTAAAAACAAAACAAACAAAATTGAAATTAATAAAATACCAAAAAAATCACTTATGCGACAAATAATACAAAGAGATCCAAGAGACACGAGAGAAACGGAAGACACAAGCGACACGAGAGACATAATTAGAGACACGAATGATACATAATATAATTAGTACAACATATTTATTAGCAATCGCAGAACATTTTTTTGTGAATCCATGTAGATATCGATGAAAATATCTACTTCAGCACACTCTATCTTATTATAAAATCGGGCAAATAAAATCAATTGAATATGTTTATTATATTATATTATATGTATTTGTGTTAAAAACAAACGGGAAATGGGTAAAATTAAATAAAATGATCTAGCACCTTTTCTGTTAGCAATATTTGTTTATTGTATTGACATTATCGGCGTATTACATAAAAGTAGAACTTTGCATCAGCCGAAGATAAACATTACGAAACCGCGGCCATCTTTGAACAAGTAATAATATATAGAATTGAGCGCGCGGTAAAAAAAAACCAGTCTCGCTTTCACTCTATGGTCAATGTTTGAATAAATCTATGGTCAATATTTGAGCGCGTGACCCACTTTGGGAACGGAAATGGAAAGTTGTCAAACACAACGTGTGCTGTATGTAAGTAGTCTATGGTATGTTGTATTTGGGCAGGTACCTACCTACTTACGGTTTTAATTAAATTGGTTATGATCAATAGATAGTTGAGAATGTGCCTGCATACTTATTGCCTTATTAGTATTTATTCATTGACCTATGGTCTATGTTTATTATTAATTAATGGGTTTTAAAGTAGAAGAGTGTGCCCATAGAAATAATGGATAATCTACAGGTGGATATTTGGTGTTTTGCAAGCAATATTTTAATGTACGTGGTTCTTTTAAAATGAGTGTAATATAATATGTATCAGCTTAGAAAGTAGAGTCTATCAAAAATATGTAAAAATAGAGGGTACCTATCTTCTACAATCGTTTAAATAGATTAACCTTTAGGTTAAGGCTTTTAGGTTAATTTCTTCATTTTTGGTTCAACTCATATTATTTTATTCGTATATTTTATTACCAAACTACATATATCTAAATTAATAATAATAATAGATTTTTTATTCCTAAATGTATGCAGGGGTAGTGCAATGCAATATATTCCATATTTTGAAAAAACAAAATACATTATAATTTATATAAAGAAATAATTAATATGTTAAGGTTAAAAGTAAATAACAGCACATAAATAAAATAAAAACGAATAAGCATGAAAAACATGAGAAATGAAACTGAAAAAATAATAAACACTAAAATGAATTCATGCAACTGTTTATGGAGGGTATTTCATCGTCGTCTCCCGTCTCCTTAATAATGATCTTAAAAATAAAATGCAGTGATTCATCGTTTTCAAGTATAATTTGTAGAACTTCATTTTAATTTATTCCCAATTATTTTTACATATAATGTATAATAGCAAATATTATATAATAACATAATATATAATAACAATTAGTTTGAACAAGAAATGAAAACCCACTTAGGCACTGCCTGAGTGAGGGTAATATTAAAAAAAATACTATATTTCCCAATACTTTCCCAAAGTATTAAATAGACTTAAAAAAATATAAAGAATGTAAATTTAGTATAAAAAGTTAGTATTACATAGTTAGAATAAGTGAAACAGGTTTTTTTCAGCTATTATAAAAATATGGAGAAAATAGTAAAAATATTCAATATTATTATTATTTAATTAATGAAAACAGTTATAAATAAGTTCTGGTATGTAATAATTATTACGCGTCACGGCTGTTTCGCCCTCTGAAGGCATGATCAAACTATATAAAAGAAGAAAAAAAGATATAAACGGGATTTATAACTAGACTGACTAGAAAATTCAACAATACTAAGTGTATTAAAGTGTTATTTTGTCTTTGTTAGAAGTCAACTTGAGTACAATTCTCCCGTCTGGAACCCCACATGAATGAAGCATTTAAACAAATGTAGACAAAGAACGCTGGACTATATGATACCTACACAATTGCTTAAATATTTTATTTGCCGAAATTAAACACATGTAAAAACAAATATTTTGTTAAAGAATTGGCTGGCTGAATAAATAGTTTGTATTAGACTCTAACACAAATAATTTCTAACTGCATAGTAAAGTAAAATAAGTTTTATATTTACCTTCAAAGTAAAAGCATCCAATGACTAACTACTTTTTTATTGGGACTTTTGTTTTCGTATTTAATATTTTTAATTTTCCTGTTATATTGTATTATTTTGTCTTTCACAATAAATAAATTAAATAAAAATAAATGTATAAGACATAGAAAAATAAAATCTTGTGTTTTATAAGTTTTAAAATGGGTATTCCAGCAATTATGTTGAACTATAACACTATTTTAAATTATATGAATATGCTTAAATTATCAGACAGAAGGATTTTTACTGACTTGGTATTTCTGTACAAAATTTTAAATTATGTAATCGATAGTCCAGAATTGCTTACATTGATAAGCTTTCGAATTCCACTATGTAAAACTAGAAGTCGGATTTATTTCAGTGTGGAAATTCTGCGACTTACAACGATATGTATTCCTCTTTTCCCAAAATACCAATGAAGGGAAATAAATATATCAAGTCAGTGGACATCTTCAGTTATCACTAAACAAATTCAAAATGTTGTCACTGAATCAGTTCAGTTATGTATAATAAATACCGCACAATTTTTACTATTAATATATAAAAGTCTCTAAAAAGGGTGTTACTAAATAATAAATTATTTAATTAAAATGCAAAGTTATTATTTACTATTTTACTAAGCGCGAAAGAAATTTGCAGTTTAATGCATTGTAAATTGCCTATGACACAGGAGCTTGCGAATCTAAGTAACAATTATTGCATAGAATTTTGCAACATTTTACATCTGAACAATTTGTATATAGTGTCATGTGCTTCATTGAATTGTCAAGAAATGACTGGTCAGTTAACGGTAGGCGTCATCAGAAAACAGATCGATTAAACTAAATACAGAAATTCTCAGAAATTTTGGAAAGTTTCTGGAAATCAAGCGCTTATATCAAATATACACACTTTCTTATTCGACTCCGTCTTTAATCCTAATTAGTATTAAAGACGATTACAACTCAGAACAAAGATATTTATGAAAGGGGAAAATTATTGCAACATAAATAATAATATGGTGTAAATATTAAATTAAGATAATATTTATAATTTATATTGAGGGATCAGTAGGATTTATCGGTCCAGTAAGGAGTTCTACCGAGCCGAATCCTCTGCTATGAAAATGTCCGGAGTCGGTGAAATATTTTCCCATTTGGTCTTTGGTAGATTGACTTGTTGTTCTTGTATTATTTTGTATTTATTATACTTATATAGTGCACTTACATAGCGTGGATTGACTAGATGATCATTTGTGGAAAAGTATGTGGAAGGGTTTAGTTTTTCCTGTGGGGAAGATTTAACCCGGATATAAAGTCGGAAGCATGATCATTGAAGAAGACTAACTAACCATAACGCCGTTTCTCCACAGAGCTAGGCAGAAAGGACGGACCGCCAAACAATTCACTAGGTGTTGGGCGTCTTGGCACCCATTTTTTTCCTCATTCACATTCATACATCGTCTCAGGCATATTATTCTATTATTCTGACTCCGACTCAAGCATTCGATTCTGTCTTTCTTGGGCATCCCCGACTTCTTCTACCATTCACATATTCGTCATATATTCTCCTTACATTCCCTTCTTCGTTCATCCGCTCTACATGCCTAAACAAAGGCGTGGTCGAGGGGTAAGACTCTTTACTCGCAATCCGAAGGTCGCGGGATCGCATCCCGGCGAGATAAATACATTTTATTTGATTAATTAGTGCTATTTCACAATTAATTAATTTAAAAATAATATATAGTCATTATATAGTATATTTTCTGCACGTTCTAGAGTGAAAGATTCTCTCAGTATCGCCCTGGTGTAAGACCACTATTCAGTATTGAGAGGTTTCTTAAAATGGCTTTAGCCGTGTTTGGTAACCAGATCTAAATATCCCCACCTTCCTCTTCATCACCTCCTTCTCTCCCCACCACCTTCAGCCTCATAACACACCCCAATTGGGATGCCATAGTCTTACTGGCTCCAGACGGAAGTAGCTGGGATACTTGTAAGGTATTCACATAAAAACAAATAATAAAAAAAACAATTGAGTTTCCCCTTCTTACACGATCATACATGGTTTTTCAACACACGCCTCAGGGATCTCATTTTAACAGCACTTTCATACTTTCATAACTCGGCCATTGGAACCTATATTTTGTTTGTCATTTTGGTTATTCTCATATTTTAAATTCAGAAATGATAATACGAGTATTATCCTTAAATCAAAAATGATGTAGGTAATAGATACCAAAAAAATTTACATTATATTGATAAAATCTTCACAACAAAGATAATAAACTATTAATATTATTTTATTCATGTATTTTATAAGCATTTCGATCTAAAGATATTATTTTTAGATAAGCACTGAAGAAATAAAGGGATAGAAATATCGCGTGGGCGTGTCTGTGTGCCAGGAGTAAGTCTAGTTTGATCTCACTTTGGATGAATTTGTCAAAACCTTTGAGAACTATTTAGTTTTATGAACAGATAATCAATAAAATTAATCTGCTTAGGGCCTAGGAGTCAAAATATGTAAATTGGAGACAGTTTGTTTTAATCGGTATAGATCAAAACAAATTTATACAGGCGTGAATTTCACGTACGAATATTATACTGACAGAATTAAACATGGACGAAATTACACATGACGAGTTATACACACATACTTAACCACTCAGCAATGTAAGCAGATATACACGTTAAATTGACAATAGCAATCATGCACAAAAAGCGTGTTTTCACGTCTACGCGTATGTTTCCACAGAAATCGTTATAACTCCGTTATTGTTCTAGTGACATCCCTAAAACAAAAAGTAGAAGGTCCATAATAAATCAAGCTTGCCATCCCTATTCAAATTGTCCATAGAAATATATAAAAAGACCTATTCTGTCAGATACACGGTTGTACATATTTTACCTGCCAAATCACCTATGGACCGCTAGACATTGTTAATTTTTATTAAATATTCTTGTATGAAATGATAAAGAAATGAAGTGACAAAATTGTTTTTTATACATTTATACAACAGAATAAGTACTGTTTTTTACATAATCAGTGATTTTAGTACCGTTTTCACATAAAAACATAATGTGAGTCATTTTAACATTTTTTTATGTTTGCATTCTAAATTATAATATTTACAAATATTGATATTTATTTGTAGTGTAACAATTTGAAAGCTTATTTTGTAGCCTTTCAAAAACAGTTTTTAGTATTCGGCTACGTTCAGAAATGTTTCATTTATAGAGCTTTAATTATGAAGCGGAAATAACACAAAGTTTTCGTAAATCTGACATTTTGTTTTAAGACGTAAAAAGTGCATATTCGCAATAGATCGGAGTGGATCGGAGTGTATTGAAGAAAGTTTATTAGGAATTGGTTGTTTCAAAAAATTTTAACAATCCATCAAATATGTGAAGTTAATTTTCACGTTCTGTGTAAGTTCTGTTTGAGTTCTATGATTATTTCAGTTTATTGAGCTACTGGCCTACAATGATATAATAACAGGACTTGAATATAACTTACACAAACCGTGGAAATATTTTTAAAATATTTGATGAATTATTCTTTTTTTTTAAATAACCCGTCCTTAAGCGTGTAGGTAGGTACTAAATAAAATTCATTTACCAAAAAAACTGAAATTATGTTAGGTTACGCTTTTTGACGTGTGAAATTCCCCTATAATGATAAAATAACAGAACTTGAATAGAACTTACACATAAGTGGAAATTAATATCAAGTATTTGGTGAATTGTTCAATTTTTTTGAAATAACCAATTCTTAAGTGTAAATAAAATTCGTATAGTGAAAAAAAGTTAGGTTAGGTTTGGACGTGTGAAATTCCAGTATATGTATTTTAATATGTAATTTCTTCTGTCGGTGTAATATTGGCAACCAATGTGAAATTTATTTACGTCTGTGTCTGTCAAAAGAAGCAAAGCTAGCAGTCCACAATGGAGTGCTGGTACCTATTGGATGGCAGTGAGACAGGGAACTGGCAGGGAAGGATGCAAGTAGACCGAAAGCTGTTGAAATGAGATCCCTGAGGCGTATGTATTGTAAAACCATATATGATCGTGTGAGAAATGTGGAGATCAAAGAATGCAAGGCTGATGTATACGTAATGAGTAACATTAAGAAAGTTACCCTAAGATGGTTTAGGCATGTTGAGCGAATGAACGACGAAAATAGTGTAAGACGAATATATTAATTGTGAATGGTAGAAGAAATCGGGGATGCCCGAGGAAGACATGACATGATTAAGTGAATCAGATACTTGAGTAGGGCCATATCAAGACAGTCAGGGTAACAGAAGAGCATGTATGATACGATGTATAAATGTGAATGAGGCAAATAAGTTCGTCTTCTCTGCCTATAAACGGCGTGATGGTTAGTTAGTTAGTTACCCACATATTAGTACTCTAAGGATTTTCAATTCAGTGTACGTAAGTATGTAAAGTAGTACCTATCTACAACAATGATTAAATTCTGCGACAAAATCATCACGATCGGAATAATACGTAAGCACCGATTGTATTCTTGTCCATACCTAGTCGCTAAAGCACGCAGCTGTAGGTAACTACTTATTTATCTATTAGGTAGGTACCCTAAACTAAAACTATCAAATTTTCAGAGCTGGAAAACCGCGTGGCACAAGAGCCACAAAATAAAATAATTTTCGACCAACCAAGAGGCCAAGATTTCAGTTTTTACTGACAACATAAAATAATATTTAACTAAGGAAAAAAAAATGAATTGGTTATTAAAATAAATATGTGTTAATGTTATAAAAGAATGTAAAAGGGCACCCGAAATTAGGATTCCATGACAGTTTATCCCTCGATAGTTGGCCCCTCGGCAAAACATAAAATATGCAGTCTGTTTAGGGAAAATATTGTGTACCTACTTACTCAAAATATAACTAAGGGGTGTGCAGAGAAGATGTACCGCCAAATAACAAAAATATAAAACAAATTTTCATTCAAATGCATCTAGGAAAAAACTACTTGTCTTTATACTGTGTATATTATTAGCGTATAAGTAAAAAAATCGATACTGTAAATAATTTCATTTGATATCCATACTCCATACCAATTGATTAAGAAGGTGTAACCAGATACAACTGGAAATGTGTCATTTTTTAATCAAAAATGTGTATCGACTCTTTTCTAAAAAAAATATAAACTAATTTCGAAAGATGGTTGGTTATTTTATCTGTTAAGGATGTTTTAAAATTTGAAAAAGTATGTTTATTTTTATTATATTTATGATATACTGTTGGTTTTTTTTTTTTTTTTTTTTTTAAATTATTTCTGGCTTTCACCCTTCAAGGGTGTTCTAGGCCATCATTTAAAATTACATAGAAAGGAAAAGGTGAATTTATATATTAATTTTATTTAAATGTACAAATTTCAGAATTATATGGAAGATTGGAGTCGAGTTCAGACTTAGAAGAGATGAAATGTTGAATGGAGGGGAGGCAAAATCGGTCATTGTTCCGTTCCTTCTCACCTTTTTAAAATTCACATCCTTGACTCCCCAGATTGTACGTTCTGTGGTCTAGATGTGGGCTCTTTAGATCACATATTTTTTGGTTGTCCCTCTCTAAATAAATATCCTCTCTTCTATCAAGTGTTATACTGTTGGTTGTTGGCGGATTTGTTAAATATTCAAATAAACATTGTATTATACAACACACATTTAAAATCATAATCATACAGATAAATAAATCAATACATCATCTAGGACAGCTATTTATCAGTATGTTAGTTATAGTTCTAATAAAACCTTTTAAAAAAATCCGCACACGTGATTTGTGATGAAAATACTTGTTTGTCTATTTATTTTCGCTCTTAAAAACTACTGTATTTCAGATTTTTTCTGTACATTTATTTTGCTTAGACATTATTAAAAAATACTTATGATCTAGAATAAATAACAAAAAGTTAATCATTTTATCATCATTTGATTTGAAAATATTTTTAAGCCCTTTTGTTCCTCTACTGGCCACCTACAAATATATATTAATTTAATTTTAAAACTGTGATAAATTGACCATCTCTGCATTAACTAATATTTAGTAGGTAGCTACCTACGGAACAATCTCTCCCACCGCCACCGCCTGGCAACACCAAAATTCTATGGCCGAAAATTTCACTTTCTACTCGTTCTAAAGAGCACCGTTTCAAAGCCGTCACCACCAAACACCCCCATCTCTCTCACTCCCGTCATCAATATACTAAATAAAAAGAGATGTTGGTTATATTCGCTTGCGGCTTTCAGGCGGGAAAAAGGAAATCACGTCCATTTTGACGTTTCGAACGAGGCGACGCGGGAAACGTAGTAATAATAATAAAATATTCATTGTCTGATTATTTGAACGTAATATATACCGGAATAAGTGTGTCAGATTGTTAGATAACTATTTAATTATTTATAATGAAAACAGGAAAACTTATAGTATTTGAATAATTATTTATTTATATTAATATGCGCCTACATGGGTGTTTTGTTTTGATGTGAAAATATGCATTGTTCCTACCGGGATGTCATTAATCTAGTACCTACCACACCCCAATAATATCACCTTGCTGGAAAAGCATTTGAAATTTGGAACAATGGCAAGAAAAATAACAAATTCCAATGGATTTGTTTTTTGAAAACAGACGAAGAATTATTGGGACTACCTTGGAAGGAAGATATTGATGTTTTTCGTGTACATAATCTCATCTTTGAATGAAAATATGCTTAGTTTCTACCGGTTAGTCATTTATCCAGTATCTACCACTCCCTAACCACATCACCTTGCTAGAAAAGCATTTCAATTTTGAAATAATGGCAAGAAAATTAGCAAATTCGATTGCATTTGTTTTTGAAAGACAAAGAATTGGGACTACCTCTGAAGCAAGTTGTTGATGTTTTTCGTGTAGGTACATAATCTCGTCTTTGAATGAGAATATCCTTAGTTCCTACCGGGATGTCATTAGTCCAGTACTTACATCTCCCTACCAACATCACCTTGGTGGAAAAGCATTTCATATTTGGAACAATAGCAATAAAAATAAGAAATTCGATTGCATTTATTTTTAAAACACAGAAGAAGTTTTGGGACTATTTCTGAAGCAAGTTTTTGGTATTTTTCGTGTACGTAATCTCGTTTTTTAATGAGAATATGCTTATTTTCTACCGGGTAGTCATTTATCCAGTATCTATCACTACCTAAATACATCACCTTGCTGGAAAAGCATTTGAAATTTGGAACAATGGCAATTAAAATAACAAATTCGATGACATCTGTTTTTGATAAACAGAAGAATTGGGACTACCTTGGAAGCAAACTGTTGATGTTTTGACTCGGTCCTGATATTGTTATCAAGACGTTCTTGTTGGTATATGGAAGGTTATTAATCTTGATAAATCAGGGCTGTCCATAATATTATTAACCATTTTTAAAATAAAAGTCTAGTCGGAAATAAGTCTTCTATCTGAGAGTTTTATTAATTTTAATTCTTTCGTCCGGAGTTTGTAATTTATTTTTTCTATAGTTAGATCTAGTTTGTAGATAATATATCTTGGTAATTTATGCAAAAAATTTTCAATAATTTAAAACATTACAAAAACGGGTTTCTTTGGGTAGAAATTTAAATTTATATGCGAAAAATTTGAGTTCCAACGTAAATCGGTCTATTAAAATGTTTTTTTTTAACATTTTATTATTTCTTATATTTAAAAAAAAGCGATATTTTAATAATACCTAATTATCCTTAACTTACAAATAATAAGTTTGTATAAAAAAGGCCGCGCAACCATTCCTCTTAACTTTGGTGTAATTTGTACACAGAATACTGAACCATCTAGAAGGGATATTGTAAACCAAAGTAAGATTCAGTAATATTAATTTAGTTCCTAAGAATGGGAAAATTGACAAGTTATGAATTAATATGAATTAATTAACACACCCAGATACACAAATAAATTATAATTAATGATGAATCAGTAAATAATGAAAATGTTACTATTACATCAAATGAAAATGAAAAAATTATGATAAAATTTTTTAACAGACGGCAACCGAGGAAGATGGTTAAACAGTTGGTTTCAAAACTTCTAGACATGCCTAATGTTTGGGTGTTTCGATGTTTTTATCGAAACACCCAAAATTGAGGCATGTCTAGAAGATATAACGAATCGTTTTTAACGATGCCTGCGATCTGTATTTTTAAACCCTAAGCTATAAAAAAAATCTATTGTGATGTCGTAAGGAACCAAATAAAAGATCTCTCATGAAAATTGCACTATTTTTTTTTTCTGGCAAATAAAGCGAGAATTTTGAGTTTGCGATAAAATTTCCATCCTGAAGGAATGCAGGCGGTGAAACTCAATCACAATTGAAGTCGATTTTGTGGTACAATGGTTATTTTTTTTTATTGGACCTGTCTTTTTTGAGAAATACGTTTCTAAATTTGTATTTTTTAGATCTGATTTGATTTTAAAACATCGGTTGCTACTGGGTTACTTCAGCTATCTATTGTCTCTTTCTGACTGCATTTTTTTTTAAACTAACTAACTAACCATCACGCCGCTTCCCCGCACACACTCTTTGCCTCGTTCACATTCATGCATCGTCTCATACATGCTCTTCTATCGATTCTTCACATGGCCCGACTCAAGTATTTGATTCACTTGGTCGTGCCATGTCTTCCTCGGGCGTCCCTGACTTCTTCTACCATTCACATTTGCATCATATATTCTCCTTACACTCCTTTCCTCGTTCATTCGCTCTACATGCCCAAACCATCGGAGAGTCCCTTTCTTAATCTTACACATCGCGCTTACAAATCAGCCTTGCATTCTTTGCGGATATCCACGTTTCTCTCACGATAGTACATTGTTTTACCACACACTCGCCTCAGGGATCTCATTTCTACAGCATTCAGTCTACTTTTATCCTTCCTTTGCCAGTCCCATGCCTCACTGCCATACATCAGGGTAGATACCAGCACTCCATTATGGACGGCTAGCTTCGCTTCTTTGGACAGTTTTTTGTTGGTGCCAACGGCGTTCAGTCCTCCATTAATGGAGTTACCTGCATTCACCCTCCTTTCAATATCTCTATCAGTCTTCCCGACTCTCGTATTTTTTTTTAAAGTATTAAACTAAATTTTTGGTAAAAACGTCAAAGTAAAAAATACTATAAAAATGCCCGATTTAACAGAAAGTGTTTTTAGGTTTTCCATGTGCTTTTTTATTATAATAACCGGTTTTTCCCACTTTTACCACTAGTTTCCAAACAACATGTAAAGGTAAGTAACCATTAATGGCCTTATTGAAGCATTTGTTTAAAATAGGTATCTACTTAACTTAAAACTTTCGAAAAAAGAATCATGTGTGCAGTGAAACCTTCAGAAAACTAAACTTCGAGAGAATGAGACGAATGCAGAGAATCAGGAGTAGGATTATTGAAGGGTTTGTTTTTTACAATATTGTTACCAAATTTAAATATTATTTTACATGTTATTCAACAAAGCACCACACAAAGTGGAGGCCGATAGGCTACGAAGCACCGCACAAAGAGGACACCGATTACTTTATCTCATTCTCTCGCAGGTTAAATCCTATATATGTATGTGCTTGTCTCTTTTTAGTGTCGTTTTTTTTCGTTTGATCGTGTTTCAAATCACAACGGTGCTAAAGCTGTTTTCACTTAAAAAATACTTTATAACTTTTTCATGAATAATTTAACTTTTTATTAAACATCTAGAAGTTTTCTAGTTCTATGTAGTTACGATTACGAATAGCTCAGAATGTAATCTTGTCCCTTTCCCACCAACGCGCGACGCGACTAGTTGGGTGCGTGTGAGGGAGGAGTGAGACCCTACGAACTAAATCTGTTACTATCACTAGGAAAACATAAGCGGCGAGTGGAAAAATATATTTACGTGATTTTATATTTTTTTGATGATAATAATTTCTTCTTTTTCTCTTGACTGGAAAAGAAGGAAATCAATCAATTAAAAGAAAGAGTTTTGAGAAAATAATGTTTTACTTACAATAATCATCATTCTAAATTTAATTATGAAGAAATTCAATTGAGACTTAAAAATTTTGTGTTGAAAAAAAAAATTGAGACTTGAAAATGAAAATTGCAAAAATGCAAATGTTGTAATTTTATTTTAAAATTAATACAGCGATTCAATAGTTTTGATATGCTCGATTTACTTTTTTATTATTATCAAGTTCAGTTTATATAATACATTTTAATTTTAATTTCTTTTATATATTCAATAATATTGTTAATTAATTTTTTTAAAACACATTATTTATAAACAAGTTCTGCTATGTAATCATTATTACGCGTGACAGCTATGTTGCCTTTTGAAGGATTGAGAATGCCTTCAGAAGCTGAAGGCGAAACTAGTTGTTTTGAACTTACTTTGCTTTTGGCAGGTATAAATATTGTTACAAATCATTCTCAAATTACCCATCTGGTCTAGTGACAAGAAAGGAGCAATACCATTTGTAAAGTGAATTACCCATCTGGTCTAGTGACCAGATGGGTAATTAGTATGTAATATTAGTGTTTTGAAAGTAGTGTATTTATATTGTGTTTTGTATGTAAAATGCATCTTCAAATTATAATTGTTAACCTCAATACAGGCATTAGTCCTAGTGAGGTTAATTTATGTAAAAAAAAACAACAACAACAAAATGTATGGTGAGAATATAAATAAATAAATAAAATAAAAATTATGGATAAAGCATTGAAAACATAATTACCTTTTTCAATAAGTTCATATAACATTATCAATAAGTTCATATTACATCTCTTTTGTCGAAAAATAACACGATTTTTTTTGAAAAATAACAGTTCTCTTCGCAAAAAAAACACAAAAATAAAGCGAATTACCTACGGCGAAAAGTAACACAATTTTTAGATTCTACGCTAAAATGCTTCGTCATGAAATGGCCTTGTTCTACCGGTATTTCAATGGAAGATACTTCGAGGATCTAGCGTCATTGATTCATTCGGCACCGGTGTACAATCGGGAAACAAGCCAAACGCTTGCCCAATATTTGTATACAATTGACATTTGTCATATGAGAATGGTTGGTTTCTACGACTAACAAGCTCGTCTGTGGAAAGATTTGCCTGCCTGTGTGTTTCCTCCCTCCTACAACACCCTAAGATTTACTCCTTCAATTCCAAAAAAAGACCATCCACACAGCATCCCCAAAGACGACAGAGGATCTGAGGGAAATTATTTTCCTCGGGGCGTCATGTGTGGAGTTAATGTAAAAAAAATGGCAGCCACATTAAAAAAACAAGTCATTAAAAAAAAATCCTAGTACGCTCTTTTATTTCCCTTTAATTTATGCTAACGTAATACCGTTGTTCTGTAAACCACTCGCACCCATTAGCTTATTTTCACGATAATATAACATTGCCAGACATATGTATGACGTATGATGCGTACACGACTTATTAAATTACTTGTCACGTGTCACTACGTCAATGCGTTTATGCATTTCACACTCACATACATCATAATAAAATCATTCGCATCTCGCTAAGATTCATCGTGAAAACACAAACACAAATTTTCATCTATCAAATGGAAGGAAACGCAACAAAAGGCCTTCCAATTTACTTCTATTCCAATTTAAGTAAACTAGATAAATTTTCGCTTTCAGCAAAGTGTGTACAAACTTAAACACATTTTTACTAGGTGAAGAATAGGTTAATGCATCCTGATAAGAAAATTCAAAGCAATGAAAATCAAAAGTAGACAAACTAATAAAAATGTCGCATCATTTACAAGAGCCCTTATTTCAAATACGTTAGAATAAAAACACATTTTTACGTATTCCCACAAAACTTTTCCTTCCGCTTTCCATGAAAATATCGCCCCGCTCTGTCTAGCCTAAATGCATAATGTGTTTTCATGCGGTCACTTTAAAAGAGCAATACCATTTGTAAAGAGAATTTAACATTTCAATACGAATTGGTTTGACCTTTTTGTCAATGTGTAAACCTTCCACGCTTGTGGCTGTGTTTACTTACTAGTTTTATTGTTGTTCCGATGAAATAACTCTCTATGACACAATAGCAGACGCCGCACACACATGCAAAGTTCACTAACACTACGATGCGATGGACATCCGGATACGAAAAGTGAAGCTTGTATGAAATTTTGGTACCATCAAACTGTGGTGCGAGACATGCATTTTCATTTGAAGAGAAAATTAAACGAAAAGTCAGCAATATTAGCAGGTGTTATTTGTACCAATTAAAAACATATATCTATAGGTACTTGCTGACCCAGCCACGCACTGCTGTGGCTAACGAAACACAACGCCATCTATTGGATGGTTACCTAACCTAGATAACCAAGTTTTGTGTCGATAAATTAACGCACACTGCAATCTGTTAGAAACTTATGGAATTTACAGATAATAAATTTTGTTTGGCTAATTTGTAAAATCACGATTTATTAATTTAAAATAATATATATAGTATATTTGCGGCACGTTCAAGAGAGCTAGATATTTTCAGTTTTGAAACGTTACTTAAAATAGCTTTAGCTGTATTTGGTGACCAGAGCTGAATAGTCACGCACTTCCCACCTTCCTTTTATCCATCTCTTCCCCTCCCCACTACCTTCAGCCTCACAACATACTGCAATTGGGATGCCGTAGTCTCACTTCCAAAGGTTGGGAGCAACTGGGACTCTTGTGCGGTATTCACATAAAAAAATAATAAAAATTGGGTAAGTACTTTATCGTGTAAACATAATTATCTTAATTTTTACTGCCGCATTTCTGAGGCGATTACATACCATTTTCCATTGATAAAATACTAATAGCTTCCTTAATCTGATATTTACATTACGATAAATTCTTGATTAAACCGAATTTAAATTTAGAAACTATTGGCGCAAAATTTTTTCCACGACATTAGTTTTATAAATATAAAATACTTTTTTTTCTTATGTGAATACCGCACAAGAGACCCAACGGCTCCCATCTGTCTGGAGCCAGTGAGACTATGGTATCCTAATTGGAGTATGTTGTGAGGCAGAAGGTAGTGGGTAGGGGAAGAAGACGGAGAAGAGGAAGGTGAGAAGTGCTTTGCTTTTTCGATCCGGTCACTAAACATGGCTAAAGCTATTTCAAGACTGAAAATATCTACCACTCTGAACCGTGCCGCAAATATATTATTTTAAATGAATAAATTGTGAAATAAAGCAAATAAATCAAATAAAATTTCAATCAGCGATCTTCAGATGTATAGATAAGTTTTTAGATTTTCACGGCCAAAAGCATTTTCGTTGTTAGTTTTCGGGGTGTTATGCCGTGTTGCGCTATCTCCTTCAATAGCCGAAGTTTCGGACAGCGTTGCAGTGTCCATCATTAGGGCAGATCCGGTAGATCCGACGATGTGTAGAGATGTATAGTTTAAAGTTTTTTCCCTGGGATACGCAGGCCGTCAAATGGGCAGTATGCTCATAAATCTTCCTACAGAAAATCTTCCTTCACACACGTCTTCTAAAAGTATTAAAAAGACACAAAATGATAGAATGATAGCGTCACGTACGACCTCATTCTGGGACAATATTAATGTCACCACTCTTTCGTGAAAATTATAAAAGTTTTATTTTTATTTATTTATCTAGCGCAGACCTGACAAATTATGGAATAGTCTAAATTTTCATCAAAGAAGTTCCAAAAAATCTGTTTTCTTTTTCATTTTTTAAACAGAAAACCAACATTTCAAAGTTACGAATAACCCGACAATATTTGAAAACCTCCTACTGCCATTACAGTTACCGGAAAATGTTGGAAGACTTAGCCAGCCGAGGAATCAAACACGCGACGCCTGGGTGGGTCTGGGCGCTTGACTGATCATTGACCATTATATTGAAGGTAAATAGGTACCGACTTTACAGCTTGTCTGAATTCTTCAATCAAGCATTTCCAATTTTGAAAATGATACTTAAATCCAAAGAAAATTTGAGTTTATAGAAATAAGCACAGACAACTGAAATTAAATATTATGTTTGATTTTTCCAATGCTCTTTTCAACAATTTTTAATAATTACTCATTTTCAGAAAGTGTGCATGTACCATAATTGAAAATGATTCAGAAGAAAGTTTTCATAGATAATTTATGTTGTGAGATAGATAGGTAAATAGGTACCCACTTTATCCCTTGTACGAATTCTTCAATCAAGCATTTGAAATTTAGTAAATGATACTTAAATTCAAAGCAAATTAGAGTTCATTGCCTAATTAATGCGCAACACAGACAACTGAAATTATGTAGTATGTTAGATTTTTCACGCAATTATGAACAATTTAACTTAATAATAAGGTACTCAGTTCCAGAAAGTGTGTATATATCAATGATTCCAAAGAAAATGTTCAAATATATTTTTCTGAATAATTGTTGAAAAATGTGATAGTGGCGCGCGCGCCACCGTTGGCCATTCACCGCGCAAAATGAGTGTAAAATAACCCTTTTTCTTTCTTCTTGCTAAGCAGTTTTGTGTGCCGTTGCATCATGAAAAGCAGTCAGTAACGCGCTGCAAGCCGGCGCGACCGCTCGCCTCATCTGTGCGCCTGGTACCTGCCCACTGCCGTCAGAACCATCCACACTAGTGACAAACAAATAATAGTCAAAATAAACAAACACTATCGCGATATGGACACTCCTCAAAAATTCAGTGCACCAAATCATAAATGAATCGCCGCGATAAAAAAAAACAATAATTTTTTATCTAAATTATTTAAAAAATTAATAATAAATGTAATATTGCTGTTGTGATTTTTAATGTTCTATTGTTGGTGCTGTTCCATATACAAAATATGAATAATAATAAAATAAGTTGAATTTTATCGACCCGCCGCGATAAAGGATTTAAAAAATCAAATAATATCGTGTGACCGATTACTTCTTGATTAATAATAATTTTACGGTATAAAACGTATGTATTTTATTGTTTTCGATAGCTTATCCACGGCGGTACATATTTCTGGTAATAAAAATAAACGTGGATAGTGAGTGCGTTTGGACGTGTAATGGATTTGCAGATTTGGACACAGTGATATGTTATAACCGCAGTCAAAACAACACTGCTGCAACAACTATAGACGCCCCAAATCTGTCTTTTTACTGTGTGACACTCAGTAGTGAAATATCTGTGAATTTAAACTCTGGTGGACTTTGAAAACGCTCTACGTGATGACAGTTGCGTTTTGCTAGTGTCGTCTGTGCTCCATTTACAATTTCGGCTCAAGTGCTTTTACAAACTATCCAGAAGATGGAGTCCCCGCAGATGTATGATAGCGGCGGTCAGGTCAATGGGGGCGGAGGTGGCAATCCCAACGATATGAAAAAACTACCAGGAAACAATAATAACAATCAACCGAATGCTGTTAATCATAATGCTCCTCTTGCTTTACGTCCCAGACACCTCCCGCAATATCAACATCCTGAATTAGACGAGCTTACTGGACAAGAAATCAGTCTAGATCTCCAGCACTTGATTGAAGATCAGTTCAGAGATCAAGAAGGGCTCGCGCTACTGCAGGAGATCCTTCCAGGAGGAAGAGCCAATCCTCAGAATGGCGTGTTTCCCAGAACGACTCTCGCTTACATGCCGCAAGGTGTTCACCAAGGGGCGTACCCCCCCGACCCTCCTTCAGATTCAGCGTCAGTTAAAGAGGAGCCCCAAGAACCGCACGACTACAGAAGACAATGCCAACAGATCGGTCCTTTACCACTACCCCCAGCCCCCTTCGTCTCAAATCCCCCATTCCCAACCGGAGGGAGCTACGCCACAAATGGAGCAGGGGGAAGCTTCTTGCCACCTGGAGCCCCACAACACCTCGCGCTCAAACACAAATCTCTCCACGCCCACAATCACGGACACAATAACAACCACAACAGCAGAAGACACGCAGGAAAAGCTCTGGACAAAGGAACTGACGAGTACAGAAGAAGAAGGGAACGAAACAACATAGCCGTCCGCAAGAGCAGGGAAAAGGCGAAGGTCCGCTCGCGCGAAGTCGAAGAGAAAGTCAAATGCCTGATCAGAGAAAAGGACTCGCTAGTCAAAAGACTCGAAGCGATGTCCGGAGAACTGAGCTTGCACAAACAGATGTACGTGCACCTCATGAACCTGAACCATCCAGAAATCAACGATCTGTGCCGCAGTATGCTGAACTTGGGCTCCGGACCGGATCACTCGATGTAGCAACGAATCCGGCACTAAGCAATGGGTATTCTAGTATCTTGATTTTAAATTCCTGAAAGATGGTCTATCATAGAAAAATGCCTGATGTAAAGTAGTGTCCGGTCGTAGGAGACTGAATATCGAAGAAGATTCCTAAATGAAGACGCTTTTAACCAAGAGCGCAAACTACAAGAAGTGATCTTACGATGAAAAGAAACGTGAAGATGTACATTTCTGGCAGCACGGAAGGCGAGATGCTGAATATTCGTGTTTAAAAAGCACGATTTGAGATGCTGAGTCGTCTTGTGTGAATTGGTTTCTTTTTTGGATTCGTTGCTTTAGTGAAAAAGTGAAAATAAATTCAAGTGAACTAAGGTCAGTTACGGGCTGGGGCCCAACTTACAGATCTCAGACTCAAACTTCTTAAATACTTTAATTAATATTGATAATGTGACTAAAATAATAATTAGTTTATAATTATTAACAACGACAACATTCAACACTAGTTTTAAGGAAATCATTGCTCCTAGTTTTACGCGAATTTCTTTAGTTTTAAGCTATTTTTAATAGAAAAGTTTTACCATACCAAAAACTTTATAAGATGTTATGAAAATTAGGCATATTTTAATATATTAATGTAGATAAATACAGTTACTATTTTTATGATTGCATCGATTTTTAAAATCTATACAAATTGACAATTAGTGTTTTCATATTTTAATATCATTGATAAACGAATTCAAAAGATGATCTCTTGGCTAAAAGAGTAACCATTTGACTAAACTTTTCAAATAACAATTATTGTCTCATTAAATCGTCTAGTTTTTATTCTGACTAGACTAATTTGTTCGTTATGTGGTGTCTTTAAAAATTAAGTCATTCTGAAGAGTTAGTGAATCAATGCGAACTGCACAAAAAGCTCTCCTTAATTTACTTTTAAAATAAGTTTAGTTTGAAAATAAGCAGCGACACAATCAATTAAAAGGTAGGAAATTACTTTTAAAATTATCAAAAAAACAATAACTTTCCCTTTTAATTGCTATTCTAAATAGATGACATAGATCCCAGGAGAATTCCTACAATTTTCTTTTCCTGCATCAAACGATATATTTGTGACAAAAATATCAAACTGAATTGAAAGATTTTGAAAAGACAGTTATTTTTTTCAAATGCAGAAACTAAAATAATATGTGAATGACTCAACCATGTGGAATATTTATGAATTATTTTGACCGCTGAATTCTGATGTTAAATTACTTGTTATTTTGCTGACTAGATCTGATGATAATTTCTCCCAATCTTTCTATTTATTTTGCGATATTTTCAATGTAGGGGTGCATTAGACCCCTGGTTCTGACCTGTATGATTGTTTGTATAACAAAAACAATCATCGTTCTATCACGAACCACTTACCATACTTACCTCATCTATTCATTTCTTTTGTACACCTTCATCTTTTTTATACTGAATTTATACTGTCCCTTATAAATATGTCCTATGTTTAAATATTTATTGTACATAAAACGATATATATTTTTCTTATACAAACAATAAAAATCTATTTATAACTGTTACGCAAACTATTTATTTATTAATTTCCCTTCTTTATATATATAATTATTCTATGCTTTTCTTTACAAGTACATACACACTACACACATTATAAGAACACACAAAATGGGGCCTACGTTGACGAGAAGAAGACAAAATGAATCGAAGACAAAATAATAAAAACACATAACCATTTCTCGTTTTCGATGCCATTCTCATTTCAAATTCAGAACATTTTCTAGTATTCGATACTATTCTCATTTCAAATACAGAACAATTTCTAGTATTCGATACTATTCTCATTTCAAATACAGAACAATTTCTAGTATTCGATACTATTCTCATTTCAAATACAGAACAATTTCTCCTATTCGAGACTATTCTTATTTCAAATACGGAACAATTTCTCGTTTTCGATACCACTCTTACTTCAAATATAGAATCGTTGTCTACACCAATAAATGTTCAAATCACACAAAGAATTCGAAGATGTCTCTTAACAAAAAAGGCAAGAAAACTTTCCCAACGTTTTATTATAAGCAAGCTGTCCAAGAACCACAAAAAGCGTTATAAAAGATTTTAAAAAGTCTTGAATTCGATATTACAGAAAATATTTATAAAAATCAAGTTACTATGGGTATGTACACATTTAACTATAGGTAACGTAATATATTATATTTATATTCATAATATACGTATGTTTATTTTCTTACTGCATTGTATAGTACACGCGAAAATTTAAGAGCAGCCTGACGTTGATCAGAAACGTCGTAATATGCGAGTTTAAGGACAGAAAAGTGGCATGCCCCCCCGCCCACATCTTTCTCTGTCGCGCGTATGTTTTACGCATCTTTCTCTTTCGCTTACGTTGTAAAGTCAGTAACTGCGCGAGGTTGCCTCGAATCATGCTCAGGCCGGTCTTAAAGTTCGGCGTTTACTATAATATTATATTGCACCAAAGTTGCTTCGTATAGTCAATACAAACAGTGTTGAACCGAACACAGTACTCATACAGATGCATTGCTTACATATAACACAGCATGGTTCAAACTTGAAATCAGAAAAATATAACACTAGTATAATAAAAAGAACACATTGGAAAACTTTTCTATTAAGTACTTGAATTCGATGATCATGTACATGTATTGTCTCGTTCTCGCTATTAACAATAACTTAACATAAGCAAGACAAATGGCTGTTTCTCAGTGACGCATAGCATGGGTATCAATGTCGGGAGTGAATACATAATGCACCAATACACATAAATCTTGGTTTGTTCTGTTCATTGTACGACCTGTACCTACAAATATACATATAACACCTTTATGAGGTAAATTTAATAAATTTAATTATTATCTTACATCGATAACACATCAAGGTCTCATTTTTGTCGACGTTTTGGAAAGCCTAGCAATGTACATCGTCAGAGAATATTCCATTTAATAATCCATCGCACCTGCCTTGATGAAAACTATTGAAAATCAGAAAACAAAATCTGAAAATATTTATCAAAATTTCTAACGAAGCTGTTTCAACCTCCATCAAAGTTGACAGTTAAATGATCCCCGTTAAGCACTGATATCGCTCCGTTTCAGCGTTTGATCAAATTGTGATTATAAATTTGACAAAAAGTGAATAATATTTAAATCATCCAAAATAAATACCTTTTTTGTATAAAAAGAAAGAAACCAAAATAAATAATTTTATTCCATCGTTTACAATATATAATTCAATAATTGGCAGCCCTGAACTAGTATACTTGATTTCTCTAAATTTACCTCGCAAACCAACATCTAGGAACTATCTACCAAATTACAATACAGACTCACAATTGTATACTCCCGTTAGCCGTATATAGAATTTGGATTATGTTTATAATGATGTTGTGGACATATTTAAAGTATCAATCACAAAACATAAACAGGTCAGAGTCAATATCGGAAAGCAGAACAACAAATCTAATTAAAACTCAGGTACGCCTCATACGTCATACATATGACTAGTAATGTTACCTTGTCGTGTATGTGTACCTATGTGTACTAGTGGTTAAAAAAACTGCCTAGCTCTGCTCCGACTTAATTCATTTTACTAATCCTAATTTACTATTTTTCAATCATTTTGTGGTTGTGATCGACTATGTTATGCTATTTTAGATGTTCTTTGTGATAAAAATATATAAACGTCCAAAATTAAAAAGAAACAAAATTCAAAATTAAACTTAAAAAAATCACATGTTCGGTTATGTACTTGAATTTAAAACGAGCTAAGATGACGCGTTTTTTCCAGTGGCGCGTGATTCGAATACCGCATCAAAAAAGAAAAGAAGAAGATTTCAGTGGTCATATATAATTATGATGATTAAATAACTCGACGAAAACGACTTCTGCTTCACACAACAAATATCCACCAAAAATTCAACCAAATCGAAGACACGGAGTAAAAAATAACCTGCTCTGCTCGAAGTGTTTTGATTCTGAGCAACGTTTTGTTACTACGTGGCTTCAGGAATTGAGGTGATTTTTTTGAACATCCGACCCATGCGTAGATGCGTACACTTTCTACTTTCCTTTTCATTTTGGTCGTAAATTCGAGGCCGAATCAAAGCAGGCCTGTCCAACCAAAAAATAAATCGAAATATAGTTTTTTTTTAATGTTTTGTAATGTTGACTGTGTATTTGAAGATTTGTGTTTAACGTGAATACAGTAAAAGAGTCCTAACAGCTCCTCTATTCGGAGCTAGTGGAACTATGGTATCTTCGATCAGCTGCTTTTAATATTCCTACGTTTACGGAATGGTAATAAACATACGTTACTTATCACAATAATGCTTCAGCTCTCTCTTACACTTTAAATAATGTTGAGATAAAATATGAGACACACATTGTGCGTATGTCTGTTTATTCCGAAGTTCCACTTTTTTGCCTTGAATGAGATGAGATGCGACATACGTACATTGCGTGTCTCATCTTTTGTCTCATCATTACATAATGCGTAAGAAAAAGCTGCAGCATTATTGTGATAAGGGACGTATGTTTATTTCCTTTTTTTACCGTCGCCGTTCCGTAAACGTAAAAATATTAACAGCTAAATGGTAAACGTTCACCAGGGCGATACTGAGAGTATCAACCACTACAATGTTTTCCATCATATAGGCATTTGATATATATTTTCTATTCCTAACCATAAGAAACGAATTAAATATTTATTCTTAGCAAATTTTCAACACTTTTTTCTTCACTAAATTATTTAACTATTTTTATTTATTATTTTATTATATTTCATTATATTATATTATTATTGACGATTATTATCGTAGTGTGCGTGAATATTATGTAGTTTCAATGTCTCTCAACAGATGTCTCTATTCTGCACTGTTACCAATATTAATAATAAAAAAATCGAGTGCAGTTAACACGCGGTAGAAGTGAATCCTTTATACTTAAACTCAACCAATATGAGCCTTGAAAAGTGAGCTCATAATCAAAGCGGCCAATACGGTAAGTTTTCATACTATCTCATTCTCTCGCAGGCTTAATCCTATAGATGTATGTGTTTTTCTCTTTTTAGTGTCATTTCCGTTACATCGAGTTTCAAATCACAACGGTACTAGAGAAGTTTCACTTCAATAAAACTCTACTGTACTTCTTCTCGCGGGAATAAAACCGCAAGTCACCGTTTAGAGTGGTGACCTAGCCCTTATATGAATTCTCTTCAAATGCTGTTGTCGGATAACCAACACAACAATAGCTGTTAAAAAAAACTCGTAACTAGCTGCGCTAGTGTCGTATACTGTTGTTTCATCTATTTAATAATACATTCTACAATCTTGTTTATTATCGTATCGAATTTTCAATGAGTATCTAACTGGACTTAATGTCCATTCTAAAAGATGCTCTGTGATAATCTATAGCGGGGGAACCGTTCACTAAAGGTGCCAGCCTGTATATCGGATATGATCGGCTATCTTCGTAACCGTTCGGGTCTCAATGACATCTATTGAGACACCTTATAAACATGTACTAACGACATCTATTGAGAGACATTGAAACTTTATACATTTACTGCATTTATGATATTTTTTATGCACCTGTCTTTCTTTAAATCTATACATAGGTACGTGATATTTTAAGTGTATTTAATTTGGTGTTGTGTATTTATATACCTAATATGTATATGTAATTACATTTTTATCACTTTTCTTAGAAAAACGTATAGATAATATTCTTATCCTTGAATGTTTCTGATATATATCTGATGATAAAGTCCTTTTTTGTGATGCATATCTTAACTAAAAATAACTATATATATAATTTTTATCTTTTTTCCTCGAGATAATTCTTATCATTGTATCTTGAATGTTTCTGATATGTATCTCGTAATAAAATCCTTTTTTTGCATGTCCTACCTAGAAAAAAAATTATCTGCATTTTAAAAATCATAACAATTAAGTTGGTATCATTATTTTGGCTATATTTCCATCGATAAATATATTGTATCTAACATTCTTCCTTGATATATTAGACTAATTAATATATTGCAAATTATCACTGAAATCCTATAGGTAAGTGTGAACTATATCAATAATTGATTATCTGATACTTGATTTGAGATTTTGACGGCAAAAAGCATTATCGTGGTTAATTTTTGGGTTAAAATGCCGTGATGTGCTTCTTCCAACTTTAGCGAACGTTTCGGACCGGGTTACAGTGTCAAAAGTGTAATTTAATTGTACTATCATGTAGAATCATACACAAGAGTACCAACTGCTTCCTTCTGGGATCAGTGAGACTATGGCATTAAAAACTGGGGTATGTTGCGAGGTTGAAGGTAATGGGAAGGAAAGGTGATGAGGAACTGGAATAAGAAGGTGAGGAAGTACTTGGATATTCAGATCTGATCACCAAACACGGTTAAAGCCATTTCAAGGAATGTTTCAATTTTGAATGGTGGACTTTAACAAAGGCAATCCTAAGAGCATCTTCCACTCTGAAACGTGCCGCAAAAATGATTTATAAGATTTCAAATGAATAAAATTGTGAAATAACACAAATTAATAATAAAAAAAAATTCCGCAAGGCGAGATTAGAACCCGCGACCTACGGATTGCTAGTCGAATTGAAGTTAGTGCACTTTTTCCTGAGACACCTCGTATATTTCGCAGTGTGGAACAAACTTACGTTTATCTAAAGTTTATTTGGTGAAAATCTTACATATATATTTACATTCTGTTTATACCTTTTTCAATAGGTATTTTTAATTGTGTTTGTTTTTAATTTCATTCATAAAACTATATATATTTATATTCTGTTTATACCCTTTTCAATAGGTATTTTTAATTGTGTTTGTTTTTAATACCATTCATAAAACTCAATTTAAATTTTTAATGACATTGTTGTCAAGTTCTGCAAATATTTTACCTTTTTATTATTGCGACAGATGTTTCGGCTTACATCTTATCTTATATTTAATATATTTTCTCTTCAGTTTCATTTCAATATAATTAACATTCTAACTATGAAAATAATATCTTATAGTTAATAAATCAACTTAGACACCTTAAAAAATTGACATTTAAAATCGTAAAAATAAGTAGTCTCAAAGTGGTTTAACCACAATTTTAAAATAGCCTTAAAATTAAAAAAGCTAAAATAACAACATTATTAAATTTCTTTTAAATAAATATATTTATAATTATTAAAATCGTCCTAAGCTGCAAAAGTTGGATAGCCCTGGCTATACCAAAATTCGTGTGGCCTCACCGTCTCGATAAGCCCAACTCTGCCCAAAGCGAACCTTGAAAATGCCCCCTCTACCGACTGCTTTAACTTCCACTGTCGTCTCCAAATTTCACTTTTTCTCTGCGTCACCTCTACTCCTACCTGTTCTACCTATATACTTCTTCTTCTATCCGTGTTCGAGTAGGAACCATTCGATGTACGAACAACTTTATTATTGGACTGATAAAAAAAAAAAAAAAATTTGATAGGTTGACCCGAGTTTTCGATAATTCAATTCCATTTATTAAAATGAAAACTTCATTAACACCGTTGTGATTTGAAACTCGATGAAACAAAAATAGTGACATTAAAAGGAGACAAACAAATTATCTATAGGATTTAGCCTGCGAGAGAAAGAGATAGTATAATCGACCTTCTCTTTGTGCGGTTCTCCGTAGTCTCCCCACCCTTGTCTACGTTAGTTTTCTGAAGTACCGCGTGTGAATTGCACACTCTTATTTTTTTGTTTTAAAAACATTACAACGTTTTTAATTTTAGTGCATTTTTAAAACAAAAATTACATAAAAACAAACACTAGGTATATCTATTCATTGTTATTTAGTTTAATTTATAGAAATTTATTTCAAATTTGATATTTTTTTATATATTCAATAATATTAATATTGAATTTACAAAAGCAGCTTATTTATAAAATGAGTTCTGCCATACAATTATTATTACGCGTGCCAGTTGTTTCGCCTTCTGAAGGCATCATCAAACTGTGATTAGGCAACTTATATATATTATGATACATTTGACGTGATTAATACCCTAGCGACTGTACGGTTGAAATTTAAGAATCAGAATTTAAGAAAAGGAAAGAAGATAATAACTCCGAGTAGAACTTAAGCTACTATCGTAATAGAATTTTAAATTCAAGTCTTTAATTACGAGACAAGCAACATTTTCAGCTTACTTTGATGGTAGTAGGAGATTTTCAAATATAGTCAGATTATTCGTCTTGTCTTTTATTAAAAATAATTAAATTATGTCGAACTCTTCTAAAAATATTATTTTTTTTTATTTATACACTATATATTAATATTACTACTTTATTATTATTAAAAGAAATATAATAAGGTTTTTAAAATTTATTATACTATGTTAATTTGGTATTTTTAAATGTATTTATTTAAATGTATATTATTATGTTTTCGTTTATTTTATTACATTTATAAAATATTCAATCAGTTTATTTACAATATAATATTAAAATACTTTATTTTATCTATTAAAAACTTATTTATATATAAAACAATTGCCGACCTATTTCATTCGTAAAATAATTCCAACACTGATCTTATCGCAATTTATTTTTGGCGTTCTACGCCGTGTTGCACTGCATCTTCTTTAGGCAACGTTTCGAACAGCATTACAGTGTCAATCATCAGGGCAGACGTGTAATATTGAACTATTCATAATCGTTTATTATGAATTAGCAGACAATGCAATGCTGTCAAAAACACTGGCTAAAGAAGGAGGTAACGCAACACGCCATAACACCCCACAAATAAATAGCGCAATATCTTTTGGCCGTGGAAATCTAAAATCATAATCAATACTAAACAATTTCTTTTATTTTATTTTTAAAATGATTATCTTATATCCACTATTAATAGCTACATACCTAGGTGTTAGAAAACATCTTCTAAATAGTATTCAAATTAAAACGTAGATTAATTTGAAAAAAAACGGTACAATTTAAATTATTTATATTTATTTACTTTCATTAGAGGTTTACAGGAAGTGATTTCTCTTATTCGTCGCCCGCATGGCAAATTGCACTGTAATACGTATGTCTAGAGTGTCCCTATGAGATATTATAGACACACTCAAAAATATCCTAAGCCATAATTTACTTTGGTAAATGTTGAACTCAAACTAGGCACCTACCACGCTTTTTATGACATAATATATTTACATATATTTTCATATCAATTTTTACGCTATGATAAAATGTGTAACAGCATGGGTTTTTTTTAAATTTCGAGTTTAGTAAATCGCATGTTTTCATTTTTTAAAACTTACCAATCATTTTTAACTAAACATATCAATAATAGTACGATCCTGTGTAGTTTCTTTGTAAATGAATTGTAAAATAAAAGTGCTTTTTGAAGGTAAAACTTATTTAGCACCGTGGTGAAAAAGAGACATAAACATCTATTGGATTTAGCCTGCGAGATAATGAGATAGAATTATCGGTCTCCCCTTTGTGCGGTGCTTCGCGGCCTGCGCACTCTTGTCTACTTTAGTTTTCTGAAGGTTTCATTTGTACCGCGTGAACTGCACACTTGTATTTTTTTTTGCTACATAATCATCGATATATAAGTTATTAACTAACGCAAACCCGTGAAATATCACGGGATTGTCTGAATTTTTGACAAATTAGTTCCAATTTTGAAAATAACATATTCAAATAACTTCTTGTCAAAATATTATATCAATCATTTCAAATATTTAAAACTACGCTTAAATTCTAAGCAAATCTTAGTTCATTGAACCAGAGTTACACAGACAGACAGACAGATCCAGAACCTAAAATAGTAGTTTTTATGAATTTTTTTCACTTTATGTGTTAAACACAGAAGTGGTTCCTTTTTCTTTGATTTTTCACTGTTTTGCGGTCAAAATTATCTGATTTTGGGCTCACTTCCTTTATTTACATTAAGTTTATTTTACTTCTAGTTTTTTCGTTGTTAGTTTTTGGGGTGTTATGCCGTGTTGCGCTACCTCCTTCTGTAGCCGATGTGTTTCACACATCGTCGGATCTACCGGATCTGCCCTGATGATGGACACTGCAACGCTGTCCGAAACGTCGGCTATAGAAGGAGGTAGCGCAACACGGCATAACACCCCAAAAACTAACAACGAAAATGCATTTGGCCGTGAAAATCTAAAAACTTATCTACTTCTAGTTTATTTTACATTAATGACTAGATGCCTGAACCACGTTAGTCAGGACTTTTCACCTTTGTACAACTTTTTCCGCAACCAAAATTATCTGATTTTGGGCTCACTTCTTTTATTTACATTAAGTTTATTTTACTTCTAGTTTATTTTACATTAATGACCAGATGCCTGAACACGTTAGTAAGGACTTTTCACCTATGTAAAACTGTCAACTTTTTCCGCAATAAAAATTATCTGATTTTGCGAACACTTCCTTATTCCACCTTGTTTATTTCACATTAATGATCAGATACTTGTACCACGTTAATCCGGACTTGTTACCTTCATAAAACTGTTTGCATATTTCAACTTTTTTCCGCAATCAAACTTATCTGATTTTGGGCACACTTCTTTGTACCACCTAGTTTATTTTACATCATTGACCAGATGCTTGTACCACGTTAGTCAGGATTTGCCACCTACATAAGTGGCCGTAGGTAGGTGATTTAATATCGAACGGACCTCGGAAATAGGTCAGAGTGGTTTGGCCACAACAAAGGATCTCCAAACTTTCTCCTCTTGTTCTTTGTTCACCTCTGACCGATACGGAACTTACGTGTAACTTGTATTGACTATATACAGATTTATGTTAGTTATTATATGTAGGTATCACAGCGAATATTGTTGCAAATGGTGACCCCGACATTTGGCTCCCGATTAATATCATGTTTTGCAATAGCTATAATTAGCTATTGCAAAACAATTATTTTTTGTTCTTTATTTATCAATTGCAAACCTAAAATCGACTTCAAAAACACCTTTAATAATAATAAGTACAGGAATTATACCTAGCTCTCTCGGTCAAAATTTAGGCGTATTAGATTTGTCAAAGAATTTATGTATAAAAATGCAAAAGTCAGTCATTTTAAATACATGTAGGATTATGAAAGATTTTTTAAATATTTATATTGAGGGATCAGTAGGGTTTATCGGTCCAGTTAGGAGTTCTACCGAGCCGAACCCTCTGATATGAAAATATCTGGAGTCGGTGAATTATTTTCCCATTTGGTCTCTGATTGATTGACGTATTGTTTTTGTATTGTTTTGTATTTATTATACTTATATTGTGCACTTACATAGCGTGGATTGACTAGATAATCGTTTGTTGAAAAGTGTGTGGAAGGGTTTAGTCTTTTCTATGAGGATGATTTAACCTGGAAATAAAATCTGAAGCATGTATTTCAAATGAATTTATTTCAAGTGTCGATTTTTTGTACTTATACGCTGATATATACTATATATAGACAAGTAGTTTTTTCTTTGATGCATTTGAATGAAAATATATTACGTAATTAATTATTATATCATGTTTATAATAACTGAACAGGTAAAATATTAATTATCAATTTATATTCAACTCTTTTCATTGTTTTATAATACGAAATATTTTTATTTGAAACCGAACCTAACCTAACCTTACCTTATTAATTTTTTTTTTCATATAATATCTTTATTTAAAATATACGTATTTCCTTTTACCTTATATAAATATATTTTATATCGATTTCATATTTTATAATATTTCAATGCATCTAAATATATATGTACCTATCTATTATTATTATCTAATAAACTTTAATAAATTTCAATACATAATGATATTTTCTAATTTATTTTATAATATTTCGATTGTCTAAATAACTTTTTTCATTATTTTGTAATGCTTTTTTACTTACTTATTTGATTTCTTAGCATGTATTATAGTAACATATCTGTTTACCTAACTTACCTTATTATTTTTTTCTTCATAATACTTTAAATTTATAATGTATATTGTATTTAACAGTATATAAATATATTTTATAACATTTTCGTATTTTATAATTATTATAATTTAAATCTATATGTTAAAATATCATTTCCTAAAACTGAAAAAAAGCATAAGTATGTAATTAATGTTTCTTAATATATTTAATAGAATTTTTAACTATTATTTTCTAACGTATAACTTATTACAATACTCGGTAATACGAAGGTTATTAATTTTGAAATACGTAAAGCTATCTATCACCTCTCATTTTTATTTTATTATTTCATTATTTATTGCCTTCATATTTTTAAATATTTTAGTCTACCGTACCTATATTAATATATTTTATTATTTCATTATTTATTACCTTCATATTTTTTATATATTTAAGTCTACGGTATATTTATATATTTTTTTTATTATTTCATTTATTATTACCTTAAAATTTGTATGTATTTAATTCTACCATATATTAATACATTTTATTATTATTTCATTATTTATTTATTGACTTCATATTTTTATTATTTAAGTCTACCGTATATTAATATATTTTTTTATTATTTCATTACTTAGGTATAACCTTCATATTTTTATATAAGTATCTAAGTCTATCGTATATTAATATATTTCATTATGTATTACATTAATTATTCATGTATTTAAGGCAACCGCATATTAATATATTTTATTATTTCATTATTTATTACATTATTTCATTATTTTTTAAATATTTAAGTCTACCGTATATTAATATGTTTTTATGTCATCTTCAAATTATCTATATAAAAATCGAAGTCTCTAAATATGATATTATTATTTCTAATATATTTTACAAAACTTCAATAAATTTTTTAAACTTGTATGTACCTTTATATTTTATTTAATATTTCAATATATCTGATAATAATTATTTTCTCACATATTTTATAAATTTTCAATAGGTATATCTAAAATCTATAATTATTATTTTTAAATATATTTACTATATTTCAATTATCTAAATTATTATTCTTTTCTAGTATAGTTATATAACTTTTTAATTTACATATTATTATTATTTTTTAATACATAATATGACATATATTTGAATTTACTTGGCATTATTTTACATTATAATTCCTTTTCATAAAAATGGATAATTATTTCATTACTTATTACCTTTATATTTTTATATAAGTATATAAGTCTATCGTATATTAATATATTTTAATATTTCATTATGTATTACCTTAATTATTTATGTATTTAAGGCAACCGAATATTAACATATTTTATTATTTCATTATTTATTACATATATTTTTTTATAAATTTAAGTCTATTGTATATATTAATATATTTTTATGTCATCTTCAAATAATATAAAAATCGAAATCTCTAAATATGATATTATTATTTCTAATATATTTTACAAAACTACAATAAATTATTTAAACTTGTATGTAACTATATATATTATTTAATATTTCAATATATCTGATAATAATTATTTTCTAATATATTTTATAAATTTTCAATACGTATATCTAAATCTATAATTATTATTTTTAAATATATTTACTTTATTTCAATTATCTAAATTATTATTCTTTTCTAGTAACATTTTAATTTACATATTATTATTATTTTTTAGTATATATATATTTGAATTTATTTGGCATTATTTTACATTATACTTCCTTTTCATAAAAATGGATAAAATTTAGCTCACCATCACTATAATACATTTTTTTAAATCTTTAAATATATTTTAATATGGTACTTATTATTGTGTTAGTGTTATACCTATAAATATATATTTTATAACAATAATTTTCGGACAGCATTTGTTTGAGTTTAAGCGATTGTCATCTACTTGTGGATTTCTGCGTTTAGTTTTGGTGTAGCCGTCTTACCAAGAACATTAAGCTTAGCCCCGTCGCGTCGTCTCTGTTAAAATTTACGGGATTTTTGAGAATTTCAATTCTTTCCATAATAATCAGGAGTGCTCGATGCGTGTTGGGTATTCCAGTCACTGTAGACACAATAAAAATAGTATTTAAAAAACCATCCACGATCACAATGATCTTTACACATACCTTATCATAAACTCCCGACTATATATCATATTAACTAAAAAACAATGTTCGATGTATTCTATTCTTCTTCTGAAGTTAGTTCCTTATTGCTGAGGACCCCTACTCCAATTTCCATGGTGGACCTTGCTACTCTACTACTTGCGGTCCTGCGCTGCGTGGAGAGTCAAGGACACCCTAGTGTCAGACAGCCAGTAATACTTGGCCACTCCAGCGCATTGGTGACCTTCCTCTGCTTCTTCTTTTTTTTTTTTTTTTTTTTTATTGTGTATTTTATTTAGATATAAAATTTGACATCTTATATCTAATGTTTTCTTTTCTATGACTACTACAATATTATTTACTACTTACTGACTAAAATTTGGACTTTACAACATTAAGACATAATCCACGAAAAACTACAAGACTTTTAGCCTCCTTAACATTTACAGGGAGTTCATTGAACATTTTAAAACCTTTATGATAAATATTGTTTTGTGTTCCCGATAAATTTGTTTTAGGAAGCCTAAAATCGTTGCAGTTTCTCGTAGGATAACAATGAACTGTACTGTTGATTCTAACATTATTCGACATATAATCTGGTAACATTTTATTTTTTAACTTATAAATAAAAACTAGGGTATTGAAAACTAATCTTTGCCACACACTCAATATATTGAGTTGGCGTTGCATGGTTTTTATCCTGGTATATCTGCTACAGCACAATATAGACCTCATGCCTCTGTTCTGAATTATTTCCATTCTTTTAATTTGTGTTTTATTGCTCTGAAAGATTACACTGGAGCAATAATTCAGATGGGATGCTACAGTTGTGTTATAGACCAATTTCCTAGTTTTAATGTCTAATTTTCCCTTTATTCTACTTAAGAAATTAATCTTTTTGGCAATTTTTTAGTTAGCATTTCAAAGTTAGAGTTAAGTTTTAACTTATTATCGATAATGATTCCCAAATATTTAATTTCTTCTACCTCTTCAATATTTTGATTGTCTATATTCTACCAAACACTTTGCCAGTGACTGGGAGTTTCTCCAAGTTGGAATCCTCAGTTTAGCGATCAACTTATTCAAAATATCTTTAAATCCGTTATTCTCAGATACTTGAAAGCCCAATTTAAACGCTTGTTCCATGTTAAATTATCCAAAATATAATTCATTAAAAATTTCGTTTTCTACGAGCAAGTTTCACTTTTGTTGGAAGCAAGAATTTTCAGCATGGCAAACGACCTCGTTTATACGAGAAAAGAATTATTATGCCTAACTAGATTATGAAGTGTTTGTTTAACGGAGTGCTAAGTCTTTTAAAGAAATTCTATTAAGCATAGAATTTGAGCGTATTAAAGCGGTATACTAAAATTTACCGACTCCTGTAGAAGTTTGTACGTTAATACTAGTTAATGTATCTTTTATTAATTGACAAATGTGTAAAGTGATGTAGAGACATCTGAATTTGGAATACCACAAGGTACGGTACTGGGTCCAATACTATTCATCCCATACGTAAACAGGATATGTTCGCAGTTACAGAACCAAAATCTCAGTTATTTTTATCAAATGCTTTTTCCATCCACTTAAAGGATGTTACAGCACGTACTCGAAGGATTTTAACCAGCTGTCTATCAGCATATTTTTGTCATTTTGGTTTTTAAATTAAAAACAAAAACAAACAAAAATCCATTACACCTCTCCACTGTATAGTTGTGTAGTGTAGCGTGCGATCAGTGGCGTCTAGTGTTTGAATGTTTTTTTTTTATTGAAAAACATATCATCGAACAACAAAATTTCATCGCTATTTTTTACTTCAAATATGCTAACAATGCTAGGAATGCATACTGTATTCTGTAATGGTACTAAATATGAAGTATTTAATGCTATCACTTAATCCTATTATTTTATTCATAATACCTTCACTTTATTATATATTTGATTCTAGCAAACATAAATATATTTTATATCTTTTTCATATTGTATAAACTTTTGATATCTCTAAATATGTATTATTATTTACAATACGTTTTATAAAACTTCAATGAATTTAAAAAAATAATATTTAATCTAAATCTGCAATTATTTTTTTTATATATATGATATTGATATTATATGATATTTCTTTTATCTAAATTATTATTCTTTTCCTGTATATGTATTTATATAAAATTTCAATTTATTATTTTCTAATATAACCTAACGGTAAAAGAAAATTTAAAAAAAAAAGTATTTATAACAACCTTCAAACACGTTACAATACGTATTTGTTATATTTGTACGAAGTATATAAATATATTCAAAGGTACTAAAATGTATATTTTATAACATTCGTTTTTGGGTTATTCGGACATTCTATTACACTCTCATCTCTGTTAAACATACATATACTTTCTGTCCACCTTAGCTTCCCTTTCTTAGTATTGTTCAATATCCTTACTAACCTTGCATTATTTTCAGATCTAGTCAGTAAATCGGCTTTACATGATTTTATAATTCCTTTCCAATACAGTCACCAACCTTCCTCTTCAACATCTCCATCTCTGTCCTCAGACCACTCCTTTCAATCTTACGATATACCTACTACCAATTAAGGTTGCGATAGTCCCAATACTCCCAATGGCTCTGGACATTTGGGACTATTGTGCGGTATTCACAGGAAGAAAAAAAAACAGAATAATAATGAATAAGAATTCCATAACCAATTAAATAATATTACCTAAATAATTCAAAATCATATCCATCAATAAAAGATATCATTAATTTTGAATATTTTAAATGTACGCAGAAACTGTATTTTATTAACGTCACTAAATTGTCAACATTAAAAACCTCGGATGATGTTTTGAATATTTGTTAATAAAAATAATTTTAAATCTTATCAGTAATTCATATCGTATCTAATCGATATGCATAAAATTCATTGATAAAAACATCTTTTTTTACCAATTTAATAAACATTAAAAAATCATTCATATTATATCTACATATTATTTCATTCAATGTAAATTTTATTATCAGTAAATTTGAAAAGCCTATGATTTTATAGATGTTACTAGCAGTTAAACACATGCATTTTTGCTGCTAGGCCCTGTGGGCAGTGTTTTGGTTAGGCTTCGCCCAGTTTAAGTGTTGGTGAACATTTTACAATTCCGATAGGAACTGGTTCCAAAAATCGGATCCATTGGTATCCAGTGACGGCTAGTCACCGAGAAAAAGTAACCGCGACGGGCAATGACGTCATATTAATATATAGACGCGTGATATAATCATTCACAACTGCCAGTTACAATAATAATCATTTTTTCGTCAATCTCTCCATTTCCGGAGAGATCCTTGAAATTAAAAATCCAAAAGTACTTACACCTGCCAGGCGATGCTGCTCCTCATGCTAGATGTTAACATAAGTGGCACCATCTTTTGGCATTGCTTTAATTCGTTTCTTTTACAAAAGTTGATTTGTAGAAAAATCCACGTGCGAAAACGGTTTTGCGTAAGAGTTGTATTCGTAGCTCGATTATTAAATTTCAACCGTACAGTCGCTACTATATACTGTTTGATTTTGAATGAACATTTATTGAACACCAAATAATTTTGATAATGAAAAATTTTAATTTTTCAACCTGAAATCAAGAAAATTGTTATATTGAATTTAGTACAGATTTTAAAACATTGTTTTTGAATGGTAATAAATTATATTATAATATAAATTAAAATAAGTGTAATTTTTTATAAATCTGTAAACATAATGTTGTATTATAAGTAGTGTTTTTGTATAACTATTTGATAAAATACTTAAGTTTCTGATTTGTAGACTGCGTAAAAATAATACAATTTTACTAGGATTTACGAAAAATTATTGTTCCTTTGTACATTATTATTTTATTTTGTTTTTATTTTTTAATGTTTTATCTGTGCTTTCTCAAAAAAAAAGGTCGTGTATTGTGTGTTAAAATTGGTGACAAAACTGTTGATCCACCGATAAATAGCCCCTTGAAATGATATTTGTTATAAAATTATAATTTTCTGCCCATTATTTGACAATTTCAAACGTAAATCCACTTCAAAATTAATTATAAATTGGTATGAATATCAATCGAATTTATACACAGTGTCGATTTTTTGTATTTATGTGCTCGTATACCTACACAGCACATAGAGAAGCAGATTTTTTCTTGATGCATTTGAATAAAAAAATATGTTTTATACGTTTGTTATTCGATGGTACATCCTCTATTTTGCCGTGTACCGTATTTTGCATATTGTATATATTGTATGCTGGGGGGTAATTGTCAGCGGATCAACTTTCATGGAACCGTTAAAATTAGTGTAATAATTATTTCTTGAGTTACAAAATATTAAAATTTATTTTTGTAACCTTGTATAATACAATCAATGTGTTCATTTTATAATCTTTGAGGCGATTCCATTGAGTGATTGATGTGATTTGTACAGATACTAATTTTAGGATAATTTTATTAGATTGTTAGATACTTTTTATCATTGATAAAAATGACCTCTGAAAGGTCCTTTGCTACTAACAAATCGTTATAATGTTTCATCTTAGATTTGAACTCCTACACAAAATGTTTTCATTCTTCTCCAGTCTTCCATCGAAGCCAGAGTTAAGTTGGCCCCTCAGGAGCTGGGCGTACTGTAGTTCTTTAACCACGCAGGCCTCGACCATAATCAAAAATAACAGTGTAATTTTTTAAATATAAAAATATTCAATGCAAGCTTTAAAAAGTTTTTAAAATACCAAACCTTAGGTTTTTTTAACTGAAGTCACTGGTATTGGAAAAAATAAAAGTACATACATCACCTCACTTTTTTATGGTTTATGTAAAAATATATTTTTTTAAATTCACAAAGTTTCAGTTTTTTTTTTCAAATTGCGGTCGAAAACTTTGATTTCATAAAGGTGTGCATTTCAATTATTTTGTGGTTAACTTTTAGATTTGAATATATAGCGTTGTCTTTCCTCTTTCCAATACCGTTCTGATCATAATTCTCAATATGCTAGTGAGGAAGACGCCACAATTGACCTTGAGTTGTTTTGAGACCTGTATGAGTTGTCCCGAAAAGCGAATAGAGGGGTTAATAGAACAACTGCTAACCCTGAGCAAATCTCAAGTGCGCCCCAAGGTTGAATTTGACAGTCACTTCTTCTATCTTAACAAACGGATTGCAATATTTAGAGCACAGGCGTCAGGTGGGAATGCTGTCCTTATTCTACCGGCATTAGAACTAGAGTCTTTGGTTCCTTCAGCACCGCTGCACAGTCGGGAAATACGCCAAACATGCGCCCACCATTTACATACAGTAGATATTTGTCACATGTAAATGGGTCGTTTTTACGAATCGTTCTTCAGCTTCAACAGCAAAGTTTAAAACATGGATATCTTCAAGATCCAGGTTCACTTCTTCCTTTCCACTAAAACACCCTCCACACAGCATCCCCAAAGATGATATAGGCCATGAGGGAAATTATCTCTTGTGTGGAGTTAATGTAAAAAAAAGTCCTCAAATCTTCGTTCTCGTAGTGAGTCCTTCTCAGGGGCACCCCTTTGGTTAATATTGTTTTCTGGAATTCTTTTTGTCAGCCTAACGCATTCTTTGAGGTCTACATAACCTTACAATACTGTCACACTAAAACGCTCAAAACACACTTCATCGGTTATTTTTAAATACGTTGATTTCAATTTAGATTTGGTTTTCTGGTATGAATGCAAATCTCAGAAGTGAAAATTAACCCACTTCCCGACATCCGATCGAGCAGAAACTTGGCATATGGACTCGTTGTTAATTAAAATGCATTCTGTCAAATTTTGGTGGCACTAACCCATACACACGCTCTGAAATTGACTACTAGAGATGACACAACTTGCTCGTGCCGTTCGATTCGTACGCGGTGGAAAGTCGAAACTGTTTCACCACATAATAAAAAAAAATTATGTATTATAATAATAATAATAATAGGGTTGATTTTTTTCAATGATTTTATCGTTTTTAAGACAATTTATTTACTTTACTAGGAAAGTGATTTGGAGTGAGACAAACCTTGCTTAACCACCGTTAAGTTAGTCATTCAATGATTAAATCCACCAATTTCACAATCGTATAATTCTAGTACTAAAGGGCGTTAATTCTCATCAGAGATCTTTAATTCTTTACAAAAAAAATGTTGCGGTAACGGATAGAAGGAAACGAAGACGACTTTAAATGGGTCACCCTCACTTTCTCTTCTTCGTTATGCAATGATCTGTGATGCTTCACGAAGACACGCTGCTCGATTATCCATGTCGAATCCGCCGTCTTTTGTTTTATTTATTTAAGTTCCCTTTTCTAATTAATATGCTAGCTGTCAAAAGAGCGCCTTTTTATATTGCTTCTGTCAAATAACAAAAAAAGAAGAGGAAGATTTTTTGTTGTTGATATACTTCTTCTTTTAATACTTTTTTTATTACTATTCTTATGCTTTTTCTGGAGTTAGGTAGATGGAAAGGTAGGTTATTACCAAAGCAATCTTCACCCTGCATGTTGCAGCTCTAAACAACTCTTCGGAATTTTACTTGTAGGTACAAGCTACGTAAATATGAAGTGCGGCATTTGTAATGTTACCATCAATCTTCCTCGTATTATCATTTGGATTAAACTTGTGTTTATCGTTTTTCCTATTACATGGTGTCCGGAAACTAGTAGTACAAACGGGAAATTTATTAATTTAAATCACATTTGAAGTCGATTTTGTGGTATTTCCTTTGACCTTTTACGAGTATTTTGTACTTTATATTTATGACTCTACACACTTTCATATTTCCTTCCACTTTTGAATATATTTTTATTATATTTATCACCTGGAACATTATAGTATTTTCTTTGACCTAACTATATTTTCTTTTAAATTGATAACATTAGAAATACTTGTCTATTTTTCTTTCAACAATTTTACATAATTTTATTTTATTTCTGACCTTGTAGTGTTTTCTTTCACCTTACTATATTTTTCCTAATATTTATGACATTAAATCATTTTACGGTTCTTTCTACCCATCTTCTGATCTCAAAAACTGTAGTTTTATCTTTGGCCTATGTTTACATTTCACAATTTTATATTTCCTTCTACCATTTTAAATTATTTTATATTATTTCTGACCTAGAACATTGTAGTATTTCCCTTGACCTAACTACATTTATGACATTTTATAATTGTTTCTACCCATCTTTATATTTTTATTATATTTTTGATCTCTAACATTGTAGTATTTCTTTCGACCTAATTATGTTTTATTTTCCATTTACGAAATTACGCCCTTTATATATCCTTCTACCCTTTCAGATATTTATTATTATATTTCTGACTCGGAACATTGTAGTTTTTGCTTTGACGTAACTGCATTTTTTTTAATTTTATGAAATTCCACCCATTTATATTTCCTTCTGCCCTCTTATAAATATTTAATACTATTTCTGACATCGAACATTGTAGTATTTCCTTTAACCTTAATATATTTTATATAACATTTATGTAATTTCACCCTTTCATATTTTCTTCTGACCTCTTATAAATATTTAACTATTTTTCTAATCCGTAACTTTGCAGTATTTCCTTTGACCTTACTATATTATATTTATGACCTCAATGTATTTTCACCTTTTATATTTTCTTGTGCTCTTTTATAAACATTTAATTATGTTTCCGACCTGAAACTTTGCAGTTATTCCTTTGGCCTAACTATATTTTATATAAAATTTATGTAATTTCACTCTTTCAATATTTAATTATATTCATAAATATTTAATTATTTTTCTGACTTCAAACATTGAAGTATTTCCTTTGACTTAACTATATTTTATTTAACATTTATAAAATTTCACCCTTTTATTTTTCCTTCTGCCCTGTTTTAAATATTTAATTATATTTCTGACCTAAAACATTACAGTATTTACTTTGAATTAACTATGTTTTATTTTCTATTTATGAAATTAAACCCTTTGATATTTCCTTCTGCCTTCTTATAAATATTTTATTATATTTACGACCTCAATTATTGTAGTATTTCCTTTGATCTAACTATATTTTATATAACATTTATGTAATTTCACCTTTCGTATTTCCTTCTGCCCTCTTATAAAATATATTCAAATATTTTTCTAACCTGAAACTTTGCAGTATTTCCTTTGACCTATATATTTTTTATGTAACATTTATGCAATTTCACCCTTTCGTATTTCCTTCTGCCCTCTTATAAATATTCAAATATTTTTCTAACCTGAAACTTTGCAGTATTTCCTTTGACCTAAATATATTTTATGTAACATTTATGTAATTTCACCCTTTTGTATTTCCTTCTGCCCTCTTACAAATATTTAATTATTATTCTCACTTGAAATTTTGTAGTATTTCCTTTGACCTAACCAAATTTCATTTTTCATTTATGAAATTAAACCCTTATATACTTCTTTCAACCCTTTTTTTACCTAATCCTTCTATATTTTTGTTATGGCGAGTAAATTATTATTATCTATTATTGTCTCTTAAAATCTGTTGAAGCATAGTAAACCCGGCTGCAAAAGATAGTCAAGGGTTAACTTGCAAATAAAGCTAAAAAAAAAATTTTTAGAAATTTAATTAAATTTAAATTTGATATGTTATTATCGAGTTTTGCAAGTATTCATTTATTAAATTAAAATGGAGTTCTACGAATTAAACACAAAAACAATTAATATACTAAAAAAAATTAAATAGTAAAGTAGATTCACAAGTTTTCCACACGTATCACTAGTATTGGACACCGTTGTAACCAAATTGTCTTTGTTTACTGACAAGTTAGTGCAATTCCATGTTTTTCCTTTTATCTCAACTGTTCACAGTATTTTAAAGATATACCAACAAATATGTTCATATTTAACAAACTTCCACCCAATATCAAAAAAATCAAAATAAAAAACGGACTCCATCAAAACTTTGCTCAAAGAATTATCGAAAAAAGAAGTGACTAGTATTTTTAAACCACCGTTATTAGAAGTTACTGAAAATCCCTACGAAAACCATGAAGTTGAATCATAGAAGTCGTTGAAAACTTATCCAAAACAAAGTTAGCACAGCTCAGGATCTGCTAGTGAGGAGGACTAAGAACATATTCTATAAAATTTCTTTTATACATTTAAATTTCATATAATATGAGCATATCTTCAAAATTTCAAAATTAAATTAAAGGTGTTCAGAAATCCATGCCTTACAAACTTTGGAAAACTTAGCGATTTTTTATATGCATATTAATTTATCTACAGCTATTCTCTCTCCATCTCTTTTGTATTTATATCATGCTTAGTAATTTATTAATAAAAAATATTTATTTTTATTTGTTGGGGTCGGGTTTAAGGCTTCTCCGCTCGTCTCAGTCCCAGCAACCCGATTTTACTACCTTTTCGTTGGTCCTTTCTTCCGACTGCTATTTATATTTTAACCTTTTTATATTGTTCATTTTTCTTTTTGTATTTAATTATATTGAAGTATTTCTACCCTTCACCCTAAACATATTCTATTAGTTTATTATAACATGATATTTAATATACTCGTATCTCATAATTCTGTCGATAATAATTTTTCTAAATTATTTTATTGTACAACAATCACATAAAATTGTTTTCGGGAAATAAATTATCACTAATTTATATCGGTCCTAGAACAACGTAGAATTTCTTGCATCTCAGTGTTTTTATCTCTATTTTTCTAATTTTTAATTTATGAAATTGGATGTTTTTATTCCTTCTATAATAAATAATCATATGTATTATTATATTATAGTATTTCGTATAGAATATCTTAATTTTTAAATCTATCGCCCTTTTATATTTTCTGCTACTCTGGAACCGTCAGTTATATTTCCGTATGATATTTCCGTTGACCTAATAACATTTTTCTTTACATGTATGACACTAGACCCTTTTTATATTTCCTTCTACCCTTTTATGATTTTTTTTTAAATATGTCTTACTTTATTATGTATGACACTATACCCTTTTTATATTTCCTTCTACCCTTTTATGATTTTTTAAAACATATTTCTTACTTTACTATGTATGACACTAGACCCTTTTTACATTTCCTTCTACCCTTTTATGATTTTTTAAAAAATATGTCTTACTTTATTATGTATGACACTATACCCTTTTTATATTTCCTTCTACCCTTTTATGATTTAAAAAAAAATATGTCTTACTTTATTATGTATGACACCATACCCTTTTTATATTTCCTTCTACCCTTTTATGATTTTTAAAAAAATATGTCTTACTTTATTATGTATGACACCATACCCTTTTTATATTTCCTTCTACCCTTTTATGATTTTTTTTTAATATATTTGTTACGTACTTTACTTTATGGCTACTCTTTTTTACCCTTTTGTATATTTTTGTTATATTTCTCATCTGAAACATTGTAGTACTTACTTTGACCTATACTTTATTTAACATTAATGACATTAGTAAACACGTTTAAAATTCCTTCTACCATTTAAACATTTTTTCTGACCAGGAATATTATAGTTTTTCCTTTGGTATAACTACATTGCATTTTACATTTATAACCGTGCACACTTTTATATTTCTCTCTATCCTTTTGTATATTTTACTTTTCTGATCTGGAAAATTGTTGTATTTCCTTTGGTTTAACTTTACTGGAAATTACATTTATAACAGTGCACACTTTTATATTTTTACTTCTACCCTTTTTTATATTCTACATTTTCAACCTCAAACATTGTATTAATTCTTTTGACCTAATAATATTTTATTTAACATCTTTGACATTTACCCTTTTATATTTCCTTTTGCCCTGTTATATAGTTTTTATTATATTTCTGACCTGTAACATCGTAGTATTTCATTTGAAATAACAATATTCTAATTAAAGTTTGTGACTGTACACACTTTTATATTTCCTTCTACCATTTTAAATTTCTGACCTGAAACATTGTAGTGTTACCTATGTGATTATCTTCATTTAATATATTATTACACCCTTTTATATTTCCCTCTAACTTACTTTATATCTTAAGTATATTTCTGACCGGGAGTATTGTAGTATTTCCTTTAACCTGTCTTTATTTTATTTTACATTTATTATTACGACCCGTCACTTTTTATACTTTCTTTTGACCTGTTGTATATTTCTGGAATATTGTAGTATTTCCTTCGACCTAACTAAATTGTAATTCACATTTATAAGAGGACAAACCATTATATTTTCTTCTATTCTATTATTTATTTTATATTTCTGACTTGGAACATTGTATTAGTTCCCATGACCTATCTATATTTTATTTTACATTTATGACCCTTCAATTTACTTTTGATCTTTTATATATTTTTAGCATACTTATATAATATTGTAGTATTTTCTTTTACCCAACTAAAATGTAATTGACATTTATGAGAGTACACTTTTATATTTTATATTTCTGACTTGGAACATTGTAGTATTTCCTTTTGACCTAACCTTACTATAATTTACATATATTTTATTACCCCATTTTTTATACCCTTCTTTATATTTCTATTGTTATTCTAACCTGGAAAAATGTAGTCTTTTCATTCACCTAACAAAATTTTATTTTAAATTTATTACCCTTTTCCCTTTTATGTTACCTTTTTGTTGTTATATTTCTGGATCATTGTAGTATTTTCTTTGATCTCATTATATTCTAATTTACATTTATGACAGCACGCACTTTTATATTTCCTTCTATCCTTTAATATATATTTTATATTTCTGACCTGGAACATTGTAGTATTTCCTTTGACCTAACTAAACTTACAATTATTATATTACCCCATTTTATATTTCCTACCACCCTTCTTTATATTTTTAGTGCTATTTCGACCTGGAACAATGTAGTTTTTCATTTGAACTAAATAGGTACATTTTTATAATATTTACAAGAATATTATTTACGTATTTTATAATTCATTATTATCTGACCTGGAACATTGTAGTATTTCCTTTGACCTAACTAAATTTACATTTATTATACTACGCCATTTTGTATTTCCTTTTGACCTGTTATTTTTTTATTATATTTCTTTTTTTCATTAGTATTTCCTTTTAACTAACTATATTTTCTTTACATTTGTGACATTGTAGACCTTTGTTTGTCATAAATATAATATCTTATATTTCATGCATTGAACAGTGTAATAGGTAGCTCTTTTCTTAAACTTATTTCTATTACATAATAGGTTTATTGATGTTGAATCTCTTTGTATCTCGTTCTTCCATATTAAAATATATTACGTATTATTATTTATACTGTATTTCTGGAGCAATGTAGTATCATTATCTCTCATAACATCCACTAGAAATAACTTTCATATAGATATGAATGGAAACCAATATCACTTGACATCTTATCGCTATCCCATTTGATATTTAAAATTTTGATAAAACACAGTTTAAACAAATCAAATATCAATATACGCTCATTTAGCTTAATTGGGATGATCCGATGCTCTGTAGGGAACCCGCTTGCACAGTGCGGGTGTAAACTGTGCGCCCTAAAATTAATGTTTAGACTTACGGAATTCAATACTTCATTTGTGCGAAAGCACCATGAAACAATATTGATTATCTGTAAAAAACGTTAATGTAACAATATTGTTATTTCAATACCTGTATTGGAAATGTGAGGCTCGATTTGCCAGACTTTTGGACCAAGAAACGCGCCCGCAACTTTCTTCAGTTCTTTTTTATTCCATGCTTATGACATTTGTATATTTCCTTCTAATGTATTTGCTGATCTCCCCACCTTTTCTCATAATATTATTAATTTATAGAAACTGAACCGGAATATTAAAATATTTATATTAATTTCATTTTATCAAATTATCTCAAATTACTACATTATATAAAAAATATTATTATAACTACTAGCAGACACGGAAACACGTTGCTGTGGCTAGCGTAACACAACACCATGCCATTACCCAACCTTTATAACCAAGCCATCTATTAAATCCAATGCCCGCAGCCCGCTTGCCAGCCCGCTCCCTTTATTTATATGTTTCAACCAGTTTACCCAAAACCTTGACAAATTATATGCCTAAAAACTTTCCTCATGAATCACTCTATCTATTGGTGAAAACCGTATGAAAATCCGTTGCGTAGTTTAAAAGATCTAAGCGGACAGACAACGGGAGCGACTTCATTTTATACTATGTAAAGATTATTTCCTTTTAACTTCATGATATGGTATATACTATGGCACCCACTAATATGAAGACTTTTCTTTCGTTTATGCTCAGTGGTTATAGTATTGTCCCGGTAAGACAGAGGTCCTGAGCTCAATCCCCAGTTGCGACACTTAATTTTTTTTTGTTCATCTTCTGTTTCATGTTTCTTTTTATGTATTGATGTTATCTTCTTCTGTGATAAAATTTATTGTATTGATGTGAACCATCAGAATTAATCCAAATCAATCGATGTCCATCGATCGATATCAAACTTTTTATCAAATACGTGGAAAAGATTATATATTATTACAGCATTAAATTACATCGCGTTACCAAAAAAGTGGCCCGATTTCTCGGAATTGCATTATTCATGAACGCACTTACATTTACTTATCTTCCTACTAGCGAGTCTTTTGTCCCTGAGTGTCCTTTCCCACTCGTCCTGTTCCCCTGCCGTCTCCCCTTCCTCCCCCGCATCCCTTTTCCCTCACCCGTTTCCACTCAGCCTACCCTCTATCCACTCCCCTCTCCCGCTTCCCCCGTCCCGCATTCCATAAATTCAGTCCTGATACATTCAATTTTCAAACAGCTCGCGTGCAACGTATTGCAATTTTTTTAATACAAATTTCATAATGCCAGAGCTCACCCATATATATAGAAAAATTCGCGGGCGCTCTCAGAACAACTCACCAATATTTCATCGCAATAGGATGAACGATTTAGCAACGCATTGTTAGAAGTGCATGACGCCAGAGCTCACTTTTGTATATAGAAACCATCGCGGGCATGCGCACATCAAATCCCCAAAGTTTCAACGCAATCGGATAAATGGTTTAGCAAAGCATTAGAAACACACATAGTAATAAGCACACTAAAATCAGCCTTTCAGCACCAATCCTGAGCGAGCGCTGGGCCCGAGCTCACTCCAGACCACGTCCTACATTATAATTGGATATTTATTTTATTTCTATTATCCCATATGTTTTTTTTTCCTATTATATTTACTTTTTTTTTTACTTATCTGTTGTGTAAATATGTATAACACTATGGGACATGTGGGATTGCACTATCCTCCCCACATCCTGGAATAAAACATCATTCATTAATTCATCATGATTTTTATATAAATATATAGAGATATTGGTTTCATGCCAACTCAGAATGAAACCCACTCAGAACCCCTTAAAAAATTTATTAAAAGCTATGAAAAAATAATTTTTAAATAGCTTGTAACCCTAACCTAACTTAACCTGTTTAACCAAATTTTTTTTATCAACATTTTTAATGACCTTTCTGGGGTGGTTCTGAGTTGGTTTCATTCTGAGTTGGCCGGTCACCATAGATATTATATTCGAATATAATTTGTATTTAAGTCTGTAATATTTTGTCCTCAGCGTACTAATATGGACGAATTTCATTAAAAAATTATTAATAATATTTTTTCTGTCTATTTTATAGTACGTACTATAATGTTTATTTAATAACCCATCACCAATCCAACAGACCTAGATAGGCTAACTAGTAAAATTCTAGTGTCAGCCAGCGCCTGTTACAGTATGGCGCAAATCGATTGGAGCGTTACGAATTACCACCGTTACAACTTGTGAAATGTAACTTACAATTTTCTTATAATTTCCCTAACTTGTATACTATGTGCGAAGCAGTAACGCGAATAAATTAGAATAGTTTTTTAATGTAAATAAACGAGAATGCTTTTGCATATTAAGAATTTTGTATTTTAAGGAGCGCTTTTCAGAATATTATTCTACATTGAGTACACTACACCTTTAAAAAAAACTATGGTTTTTTTTCTACTTTTAAATTTTTTATATTATTTTTGTATAAACGATCATATTTCTTCAAATTAAACTTATTTTTCTTTTTATTCAAGGCTGCTGGAATTGGCATGTGTATCTTTATATTATAATTTGTAAAGAAATTGTTTTCATTTCTTAAAACTGATAAATATTGTAAGTATTTGAAAAAAATGATTGAAAAATAGCAGCTATTTTTACCTCGTGTACATTATCATTGTTTTTCACTTAAAATAATAAATCTAATTGTTGACGACAATGTAAAATAATAACAGGTGATAATAATAATACAAATATTAATTTATTTTTCCGACCATTTTTTTTGTTAAAAATTACGTTTATATGTAATTTTAGTGTAATCTGAGGTTTCATTTATGCTAGGTATGTGCAATTTAATGTTAATTTATTAAAACTTAAGATAATTAATTTTGTGCTTCGCTACATCGACTTTCTATATTTAATGTAAAAATGGGTTTATTTTATATTTATGTATAAAGCATTACGTGTAATTATATGTAATTTTTATGAAAACAATGTTAATTATTAAATGTTGTGTTATTTGTAAGGAAAAGATCATTTATTTTTACTGTATATAAGATTAAATATAACATATTTTAATATAAATACCTTGAGTTGTATTTTTTACCACCCATTTACAAGGTTTTCTGAAATAGCAACAAATTATTAAAAGTAGGAAGAAAAGAAAAATATTTTTCAAAAAGCTGTAGTCCTAAGAAATTCCCCATTGATGCAGGTTGTACAGAATAGCAGGAGATGGGGAAAGGTAGGTTCGAAGTACCTGGCTATTCAAATTTAATCACTCACCGGTCTAAAGCCACTATTAAGCAACATTTCGGCCATCAGGGCGATACTGAAAGTGTCTACCACTCTGGAACTTGCTGCATATACACTAAGTATATATATATATATTATTTTAAAAATAGTTATGTAAGAAAAAGTATTAAAATATATGTATCTATAAATATATTTATGTAAATAAATGTCCCTTTGTTGATCTGCTTTTTATACAAAGTTAGAGTTTTATTCCGAGATTGGTGAAATTTTGCACACTTTGCCTCAAAACAAGAAAAAATGACTCAGACTACATAAGATTTCGAAAAACCACCTCATCCTATTTTCCCACCCCTTGGCTGAGTTGGCATCACGTTTGGGTCCCACCCAGGCGTCGTGTATTTAATTCATTGGCTTGCTAAGTCCTCCATCACGACACAAGCAACATTTAACTTTTACTGTGGTAGTAGTAGGAGAATTTTAAATGTTATTTGTAACCCAGGAGTTTCTGTCTTTATTTTTAAAAATAAAAAAATTGATATTTCTTGTTGGAAATTTTCACCGTTGACGTTCAAAACATTAGTAAAATTACTGATTGGATTACGAAAAACTATGAATTTATTTATTTATTTAAGTACAAAAATTAAATTTTTTTATATAATAAATGAATAATGTTGGCCTCACTGGGTGGTTAACCCTTGCTGAAGCACCTATTTTATAATACTAAATTCAATAAGATGAAGTAAATAATAAATTTTAATAACATATGTAAAGTCGGGAATGAAAAAAATTATATCATGTGTGTACATAGGTGAATGATTTGTGTTTTATTATGGTATTTTGTGTTACGTGCCTATATTTTATTATTTTACGTTATAATTTTTTTAAATATTTCACTATTTAATCCAGCTTTTAATTTTGTATCTGAATTTATTTTTATTTTCCGCAATTTTTTTCAAGTGAAAAACTAATGAATGCTTTTATTGCATGGTATTTATGGTGTATTTGTCTAAAACTTGTGTTTACCGTCGGAGTTTTTATGTTTTCTCTGTCTAACTTTTTTTTACATTAGCTCCAAACAGAGGGCCACGAGGAAAATAATTCCTCTCAGGACTTATGTAATCTTTGGGGATGCTGTGTAGAGCTTTTAGAAAAGGAAGAAGTAAAAATTCTAGGAAGGAAAAAGGTGTGAGGGACGGGTAGAAATCTGGGGGGTCGGTGTGCCCAAGAGTGACGAACATATGAATCTATTCCTCGCACTGCAGTCCAAGGCGAAATTCCGAGAGAGTGCTGCTGGAGAGGTCAAAAGGACTCCCTTCACAAGTCTCTCTCTATCCGGCTTTCCACGCAGTTGGAGGGCAGACGTATCCGCCGTCAAGATCCGGACAAACCTCACCCCATGAACTGGCCTGTTAGTGATAGTTTAGTTTCCGAGCAATGTCCGGGACTTTAGCAAGTATTTATTTAAAACAGGAAGGTCACTATTTGTAAAATGTTTAGAAAAATCACCCCATCACTCTACCCCTACCCCTTAAAGCAAAATTTCAAAATAAGAAGTTTTCTAAACACTCCTGGAACTTAAGCTGGTAATCTAATAAAATGTCTCCTTAACGAAATTTCTCCAACTCGCTTCCACTGAATTCATAGTCGAAGATCTTAAATGAGTAATAATTTGGGAGGCGGTTATGGGTACCGCTGCCCCGGGAACCATTTATTGGATAACCAACACCTCTGCCATAAGTCACCCCAAGTGATTCTCTACGTTTACTCTTTGGTTCGCAAAGAGTACCAGGGGTGCCAGAGTTCTTGGGGTGGGGTTTGTCCGGGTCTTGGCGACAGATGCGTCTGCCCACCGCCTGAGTGCCGGGCCAGATCGAGAGAGACTGGTTGAGAAAGTCTTCTTGATCTTTCCAGCAGGACTCTCTCGGAACATCGCCTTGCACTGCATATCTTTTACCTTCCCAGAACATCCTCAAATTCCTTTCCTAAAAATTCGCTCCACACAGCATCCCCTAAAATGACATAGGCCCTGATGGGAATTATTTTCTGGCTGAAATATTGCAGTTCACAAGCGGTAGAAGTGAAACCATCAGAAAATTAAAATTCGAGAGAATGAATGCAGAGAGCACGCAGAGTGGTGAGTATCAGGAGTAGGATAATTGTAGGGTTTATTTATTATAATATTTTTATTCTAGAAAGCACCGCACAAAGAGGACATCGATTAGTCTATCTTACTCTCTCGCAGGCTAAATCTTATAGATGTATATATGTGTTTGTCTCTTTTTAGAGTCGCTCGTTTCCGTTTCATAGAATTTTAAAATATTTCTTAAATTTTTTTTTTTTTTTTTTTTTTCAAATTTTTATATTAATAGAAATTTAAATATTATTAATAACCAAATTAATTTTGTGAATAACCCTATTTTAAACATATTTCCATTGTAATTTTGTCTATGATCTTCTAGGCAACCCCCTCCCCCCCTGTCTATCTTTTAAGCTCCTCCTCTTTCCGCCCCTCTCCCCCCCTCCAACTTATTCCATTTCCACCCACGCCTGTCTTTCTATGCTTGATAATTTAGTTTTTAGTACATATAATGTCCCGATGAAGAGAACATCGTTCTTGAAACATGTCGACTTTTTAAATAAAGATTATTGTGGTAAAAGCAAAGTGTTTTAATAATATCGAAGGCACAAACATTAATTATGAAAGTTATTCTTTAAGTTCTCATAATAACAAGTACTGTAGATATATTCAACAAATTCCACGTATTAGATATTCGACAAATTTACACAAAAACAATCTCAACTCATCTGTTTAAAAATAAAACACATACATTTTTTGAAAATATCCAAAATATTGTAAACACGCGGCACAAAACCAAAGAACTCATAAAAACACCTAAAACACAACACAACATTTGGTCAAAGAAATTTCAAATACATTGCGACTAAAATTTACAGTAACCTAAAATAAGACAGTCGAATAATATTAACAAATACAAAATACTGATCGAACAACGGATCATCGAAAAAGGTCCTGCAATAATTAGTCACCTCACCCAAATATAATCTTTTATCTCATTATTGTTACCACTAACTACCAACCTGAAAATTTCTGTCAAATGTTTTTGCTTTATTGAAAAATATACTTTATTTAATATTTCCTAGTGAGACAGGCAAGGCCAAAAAAAATGTAAACCTCTTTATATAGATGCACATAATAAAAAAAATAATAAAAATAACAAGGGTGCTAAAGTAGTTTCAACTTTGAAACACACCACACGAGGAGGCCATCAAATTGCGTTGTAGACGAAAAAATATCGGTGGGTACTTACCAGCCCAAAGTTTCTGCGATAATACATCTTAAGTAGGTGTACAAATTAATATCTTATTAACACTTATCGATTTCCAAGAATTTCCATCGAATTAAATAAATTCACTGAGAAATATTGTTCATTGACGTTTTGAAATATTATTTTAAACTGTTGATATAAAATCAAATGCCGACTATAATAATATAAGTAGATAAAATAATATCAACTTCCCTTATTGATAAAGTACTTGGGATTGATAAAATCTAAGCAAAAAATCAGATCATCCTGCGAACTTATCGATGGCATAGAGTTAAGAGGGAATACCAGATAATATGTCGTCAGGAAATATGTCGTTTTTAAATCAAATTCTAGACGTATCGACTATTTTTTACAAAAAAAATAAGTTGATTTCGAAATATTGTTATTTTATCTAGTAAAGTTATGTTTTAAATCTGTACCTCAGAAGAAAAAGGTCGGTTGTCCAGTTTTTTTGTGAAAATGAGTTATGTATGAGGCCTTTTTAGTTTTTTCAGTATCTACACACAGGTATAAAGAATGTTGTCCTACGACAACGGAAAACAAAGTTAGATCAACACAAAAGGTCTGGTGTCCCCACAATGGTTCAAAGGAAAAACGTCTGTTAATTAATTAATTAACAAATTTTTTTATGTGCCTTAAGACAAATTAAATAAAACAGGAAAAAAAATTACATAAATTTAACCATCAAGAGATAGTCAATAAAGACTAATTATTTTGCTATTTCCTCGCTCCTGAACAATTTCAAAAATGTGACAACCGACCTTTTTCTTCTGAGGTACCGAAATATTGTAAAAGTATGTTATATTGTAAAAGTAGTCAGCAAGATATCAAAACAATATTAAAATCCCAAAATTTAATACCAAGCACATCCAAAATTCCTATCTGTATCATGGTATAAATTATTTCAACAAACTCCCATTACAAGTTAAAACTATTGAAAATAAAAGTAAATTCCAAACTAAATTAAAAAATTACCTGACACAACTGTAAGAGTTACATTACTATTATTTCACTTCATTTAAATCTCTTAATCGACACATCTCAAGTTTCTCTTACTATATATATATTGTTAATAGTTGCAATATTATTATTCACCTACTCAAATGATAACATTGATAACATAATTGAGTATGAATTCACTCACCAAACACAAGAGCCTTGTCTCTTTATGGTGAGGAAAGGCTTTTATTACATTAATATTACAAATCTGTTTAATATGTAAAAAAAATGTATAATTATTGTAAAAACAAACAAATATTAAATAAATAATTTAAAAAAATCTATGTATATAAAAATCAAAATAAACGTGTTTATATGTATGTAAATTGTCTATGTATTTCTATATTAAGCATGGGAAATGTTTGAAGCTTTCAAAATACCTTCTTTTCACCCTAGCTAAGGTTTCTGAATTATTGCAACCACATGACAATACATCTGAAAAGTTTTTAATCATAACCAAAACTCTTACGACACTGTCAAAAATGTCACAATTTGAGAATGACACTTTGCAAAACATCGATTATTCCATGAAAATTCAATTTTCGAATAAACTCTTTAAATTAATTTACTTGAAGTACTAAGTAAGAAAGAATTATAGGTATTTTAAATAGGTACCTGAGTTAGTTATCAAATTCGATGGATTGTTCTTATAATATACAAACATGAATTTTTGTAATATATGATAAATTAAAATTTGAAAAAAAAAATGTAATAGGTGGCACGCGAGCTGTTTGAAAACTGAATGAACGCGGGAGGAGGGTTGGCGGGACGCAGGTGTGGGAGAGGGGATAGGGAAGGCGGGGAAGGTTGAGAGAGAACGCGCGAGGAGAAGGAGTCATGGGAGGGGAAGGGGTGGCGGAAGTTGAACGGGATGAATGGGAAAGGATGCGTAGGGAGAAACAATTTATTTATTAAGTGGCATCGCAACGCATGCCGAGAAATCGCTAGTTTTTTTTATTCTAAAAAGGTTTACCGATTTATGGCAGATTTGTTAAATTTTCAAACAAAATGTTGTATTATAGAACACACATTTCAAATCATATAATCATACAGTAAAATAGATCAATACATTATTCTACTTTTCAAAATTTAATTTTAGCATTAAAAAAATACGCGCACGTGTTTTGTGACAAAATTCTAAATTTATGATCTTACGACTAATATATTTCAGAATTATTTTACACACTTAATTTGCTTAGTTATTATTGAAAAATCGTAAATACTTGGATCAAAAAATAATTTCAAAAAGTAGGTACATTATTTTAATAGTTTTATCAACACGAGTTTGAGCATTTTTATTGCTAACTTGAATGTGGGTATACCTAAATTAAAGCTAATTTTTAAATCGAATTTAAAGCGAATGAATTTAAATCGATATTGAGTTATTGGTTAAAAATGGTGGTATAAAGAATAATCAATTTTTCACATCGGAACCGCCCCGTACAGTTGCAAGACCATCTTTCGACGAAATTTGAATTCTACAAAATGTCAATTGTTGCAAAAAAACAAAAAATCATTGCGTAAAACAATCTTCACAAATGACAAAAGATGCGAAATCTTGAATTTTATTATGTCTAAATGCAGTTTTTAATTATGGTACTCGTATGTTAACTAGTTATCTAAAATCAACGATTTTTTTAATCATGGCTGTATTTTTGGCCGGGAATCATTTACTGGATAACCAACACCGTAATTTAATTTTCCCTAACATGCAATAATATATATTATAATTTATTCCAGAATATATATGCAGGTAATGCCATACATTCCTTATTTCGAAATAACAAAATAAAATAGAAAAATAATAATATTATGTAAAAAGTAAATAACAATAATAAAAAATAAAAATTAAATAAATAAGCATTAAATAGCATAAAAAGTTATGAGAAATAAAACAAAAAATATAAACACAAAAATGAATGCAAACAGCTTTTAATGGAGAGTATTTCACCGTCTCCCATCTCCAGAGGGCCATCAGGGGGGACGATCGCATTCTTCGATTGGCGTAGTCTGCACCATAAACTTCTGATGCGGTGACGGAGAAGTGCTCTAGAAGTGTGCAGTCATCTTTACAGGAACATTTCCGTGTCACTGCAGTATCTCGGTAGGCGGAAAATTGCTGAAAAATAATCATTTTTTGAAATATTTCAACCAATCCGTATTTTTTATACGATTTTCTTAAACTCACGTTTATATTCAATAAAATCCATTCTGAATCTTTCTAATGCAACAACACTAGAAGATAACAAAAAAACAAAGTTTTTTTAAAAAGTAGAATTTTATTCTTTCATAATACTTATTTCTTATAGCTTATCACAGATTTGTTTCCGCAGAGATAATAAATATATAGATAATACTTTAATTCCGGGCTATATAATGTGAACTTTCTCTGGGAATACCTACACTAAAATTTACGTAACTTTATTTAGGATTCTTTCAATTGCACGAATGATCTTCTTAATTGGAGACCAAGCCGCGGAATTGTACTCGATATGACTGCTTATTATTAATATACCATACAATGTTGTGATAGTATCGATATTATGAAAGTCATACATGCTTGATAAAGTTGAGTTTCCTATCAAACCATTTGCAAGTTATTTGATAATTTGTAGCAATCATTATCAAACAACTTGTCCACACATCATACGATAGAAACAAACAACAAAACTTGACAGAAACAAGAAACTTGATGTATACAAGAAACTTGGTGGAAACAAGAACTTGATGGACACAAGGTACTTGATGGAAACAATACACTTATGAACACAGACCTTTGTTAGAAATAAGAAACTTGATTTTTTTTATTTATTTTTTATTATTTATTGAGTTAGTTTATACTACATGAATATAAACTAATAACATTTAATCACAATGTAACATTTCATTTGATAAATTTAAATATTTTTACAGTAAGCATAACATTTCTTTTTAAATACATTCATTCTTTCTTCATTCTTCATACTTTCAGGCATTTCATCATACATCTTTAGTCCTCTATACATTAGGCAGTTCTGTGATTTTGATTTCTTCATTTGTGGCAATCGAACTCTGTTTATATTTCTTGTTTCATAATTATGTACGTCTCTATTAAAAACAATTTCATCCTTAAAGTATTTTGGCATTTGGTTTTTCATAATTTTATGCACAAAAATTAACACATTAAATAGTAGTCTTTTTTATTGGAATCCAATTGAGCTAATCTCTCATTTGATTAATCCGTGCGTATTTGCCTTTTCCCAGTATACATCTCATAGCTCTGTTCTGTATAACTTCTAGTTTGTTTAAATTTCCTTCATTGGCCAAATATAACATCGTAGAGCAGTAATCCAAATGTGTAGCAACAATAGTTTTATAAATGAGCTCCGTATTATTTCTATTTAATTTATGTCTTAGTCTTCTAAGAAAATTTACCTTTTTTGACACCTTTTTTATCACATATTCAAAGTTTGCTGTGAAAGTCAGTTTTGAATCGAGTATTACACTCAGGTATTTGATTTCATTTACTTTTCCAATTTTTGATGGAAACAAGACAATTGATAGAAACAAGATACTTGATGGAAACAAGAAACTTAATTGACCCAAGGCACTTGATGGACACAAGATACTTAATAAAAAAGATAATGGAAGCAGGACACTCGATAGAAAAAAACTATACGGAAACAAGATACTTGATGGAATTATCATAATGGCACTAGATAGAAATAAGAAACTTGACGAAGACATTTTTGACGAAAACAAGAAATTTGATGGAAAAGTGAAACTAGATGGAAACTAAACACTTAATGGGAACAATAAATTTGATGGAAACAATAAATTTTATGGAAACTAAACACTTGGTCGAAAGAAAAAACTTTATGGAGACAAGACATTTAATGAAACAAGACATTTGATAAAAACAAGAAACTTGATGGAAACAAAACATCATGATGGAAATATGACACTTAATGAAAACAAGAAACTTGATGGAAACAAAACACTTGATGGAATGAAGGTACCAGATGGAAACAAGAAACTTAATGGAAACAAGATAATTGATGGAATGAAGGTACCAGATGGAAACAAGGAACTTAATGGACACAATACACGTAATGGAAATAAGAAAATTGATGGAAACAAGATACTTGATTGAAACGAAAACGATGGAAAACAAAATGGATAGTAACCTACTTTGTATTCATTTCAAACCTTTTTGATTAGAAGAAAACAGTGACTAATCTTCGAATATTGGATAACGGGCTGTCGGAGTTGACTCTAAATTTCCAATTCGGGTCGCTTCTCATACAGGATCGGAGTGTGGGGGACACCCGCGCATATTAAATACAGATATTCAACGAAATAATTAACACCCAATAAATATTACACCTCGTTTGTCAATACTAGTCTGGCCAGTATTAAATTGAGAATTTGAATATAAATCAAAATAATTAAATTGCTTAGTTTTAATGGGAAATCGCGGGTATTAATATGTTATGTGAGTATATATTAGTATTTATTGAGGGAATTAATATGTCATGTGAGTATATTATGGTATTATTTGAAGGAATTAATATGTTATGAGAGTATATATAGCAAAATCCAATGGGGGTATTAATATGTTTTATGAGTATATGGTAGTATTCATTGAGAGTGTTCATATATTATGTGAGTACATTGTTATTAATTGAATGGAATAAATATGTTATGCGAGTACTCATTGCGGGTATTAATATGTTACGTGAGTATATAGTAGTATTCATTGCGGGTATTATTATGTTATGTGAGCATATTGTAGTATTCATTACGGGAATTAATTGTTATGTAAGTATATTAATTACTGGAGTTAATAAATTACGTGAGTATATGGAAGTATTCATTGACAGTGTTAATATGTTATGTAAGTTTATTGTAATATTACTTGAGGGAATTAATAAGTTATGTGGGTGTATAGTAGTATGCATTGAGGGTATTAATATATATTTTTTTTTAATTAAAAAGACAAACATTTGCAGGTTAAGAATAATCTGAAAATATTTGAAAATCTCCTATTACTACCACAGTAAGCGGAAAATTTTGCTTGTGTCGTATTGGAGGACTCGAACACGCGACGCCTGGGTGGGATCCAACTCAGCCACTGACCGGCCAAAATTATTATGTAAGTACATATATTGTAATATTCATTGAGGGAGTTAAAATGTTATGGGAGTATAATAGAAGTGTATATTGCAGGTTTACATATTAATGTTCACTGTTCAGTAATATAATGTTTTTGCAATAATAGCACGGGTCAATCCAAAACAGAATGCGCGGAAATCTCCATCGCTAAAAGCATGTATTTTGTAAAAATCCCATCGCTCGAGTGATAAAGAAAGAAGAATTTAAAATGCGTCTTAATTTAAAAAAAAAATTGAAGAAAAGAATTTTTTTTAAATTCTAAAACATGATTGAAAAAACCCGCCCTGTACCGCAGTGCATGCAGTTTCCCATTATTCCCCTCATCCCGGGTGTAGCGGGCACGGTTTTTAGGTCGAGATCTGTCCACCATCCACTGTGGGCTGTCCACCGCCACATGCAGCGCGCCTGTGACACATTTGGCCCAAGCCCTTGGCCCACAGCCAGATACGAAAAATAACACTTTTTAATGTTGCACACTGTACTAGGTGTATATTGGAATATGTTATAAACAATCATATTTTATAAGAATAAGTTAACAATAATAATCTAAATGAAAATATGAAAGAGAACAAGACACAGAAAAAGACAATGGTCGCAACTGGGACTCGAACCCAGACCTCTCCGTCTAACCGGGACGATCGCGTTAACCAATTTCGCTACTGCCGAATTAATTTGTAATAAACCTAAAAATTACATCTTACTAATATTATAAATGCGAAAGTTTGTATGGATGGCTAGTTGGTTGGATGGTTGGTTCGTTGGATGGTCCTTACTCTTTCACGCAATAAATATCGAATGGAATTTAAAAATTCTTTCACTAATTGAAAGCTACATTATTTGCGAGTAACAACGGCTTTATATATTGGTAAGCTCTGGCGTTATGAATGAGCTGTGGCGTTATGAAATTATGTATCATACGTTTTCTGTCCCTAACAAAATCGAGTTATTGCAAACGTCAAACAAATTGTTACCTTGGAAACAATGTTTTTTTTTTAAATTTTAGGCTTAAAAAAAGTGCTTTGTTGTGATTAAAGAGAGTACTTTTTTGGCGTCGTAGTTAATATCTACTTATCTCTAAAAATATTTATTCTCCGAACAAAAAGCATAAGGTTGCTATAAAGCATAGAGTTTGAAGTGGACTGTCATTTTCATATATTTTTAGGTTACTCTGGATTCAAATATGAATAAAATACTAATAAAGGGAGTAGGTACTTAAAATAAATTTCTATTTCTATAATTTAAATATTTTCTAAAATAGAATTTTTATTTGCGAAATGTCATTCTCAAATTTTGAAATTTTCTCTAAAACAATAATTATTAATATGTAGTTATTAACTACGACGCCAAAAAAGTACTCTTTTATCACAACAAAGCACTCTTTTTAAGACTAAAATTGAAAAAAAAACATTGTTTCCAAGGTAACAATTTGTTTGACGTTTGCAACAACTCGATTTTGTTAGGGAGAGAAAACGTATGATACATAATTTCAAAACGCCACAGCTCATTCATAACGCCATAACTTACCAATATATAAAGCCATTGTTACTCGCAAATAATGTAGCTGTCGATTAGTGAAAGAATTTTTAAATTCCATTCGATATTTATTGCGTGAAAGAGTAAGGACCATCCATACAAACTTTCGCATTTATAATATTAGTAAGATACTATAAAATAATACCGGAAAGCATAACGCTCCAGTATATAAGTATGTCATTGAAAAAAAATCTGGTAACCCAGAAAAATTTTTTTTTTGGTTTATTTCACTGCTGTACTATCACTATCTGTATTACGAGTATAATTGATTTGGTGGTGTTTATGAGTATTCTGAGTATTGTACCAGATAGAGGGTACTCTTTTACGTATAAGTAACTGCATACTCAACTCAAATTTCGATATTTTGGAGATGTCTGACTAATCAACTAGACTAAACGATACCTACATCAATCAAAAGTACATACTTAAATTTGAATGCTGTTAAATTCTTTACTAATCGTGTTCTATTAATTACGAGTTTTTTTTCTAAAAAAAGTCGTTTTTTTCGTAAAGAAACATCTTCTACTAAAACAGGGGCGTGTTTAATGGCCGTTATACACGACACCTTTTTTCAGCCCGATTCCAGTTGGAAACAAAAGTAACATTTCTCGCTTTACGCGATCGCAATTTTCACCTTTATTTTCATATCTAAAATTTCAATTGTCATCACTGCAAACAACACACGAACCATACTGTTTGTTGTGATGCCTACTGAAATCGTATATATGAAAAAAGTGATGAAAACAGCGATCGCGTAAATCGAAAAATGTTGACTTTTGTCTCCAATTGGAATTAGAGACAAAAGTCAACATTTTTCGATTTGCGCGATCGCAATTTTCACCTCTATTTTCATATCTAGGATTTCAATTGTCATCACTGCAAACAACACACGAACCATACTGTTTGTTGTGATGCCTACTGAAATCGTATATATGAAAAAAGTGATGAAAACAGCGATCGCGTAAAGCGAAAAATGTTGACTTTTGTCTCCAATTGGAATCGGGCTGAAAAAAGGTGTCGTGTATAACGGCCATACAACCTAAGCAGTGGTTCTGCGACTTTTCATCCTGCAAAAAAATATCCCCGACAAAATATCCTACGGACAAAACATCCCCCACAAAATATCTACTAAAACCTAACCTAACCTAACCTAACAAAAAAATAATTCAGGGTAGTGGAGATACATTTTGTCCTTGGGATACTATGTCGAGGGATATTTTGTCGGAGGATATTTTGTCGGGGATATTTTGTCAGGAATATTTTGTCGGGGATATTTTGTCGGGGATATTCTGTCGGAGGATGAAAACGCGCAGTTAATTTGTCACCCTAGGCAATTACCAAGGGCGGCAAATTCTAATTGGATGGCAGTTCGCCATAGGTCTAAAGACTGTTATGTATAGGGGTATATTTTCAAATCCGATTTATTCCAATTTTTATCTAATTTGGTCTGTGAATGCAATATTTTTCTAAATACATTTCAACACAATATGTTGGCAATACGATGTTGCAAAAGCTACTTATTAACATAGAAAAATAACTAAATTACTGTTTCTTTCAAACTCATCTTATTCCATCCAATGTTACCATCAAAACAGACTTATTCCATTTCAACCAATAGAAACAGAACATTTGGTTACATGAAAAAATGGCTGCCAGTTTTATTTGTCTGAAAGTTTGCTGGCAATTTTGTTATATGGCATTTCAAAATCAGCTTTTTCCAAGAAAGTAGGTTGCAAAATAGGATTATTCCAAAACCTTCTTGCAAAACAGACTTATTCTAAACATAAATTCTAAGTATCTTTTATTACTAAAGTCATCTGTTTCTTACTTTACTTTACACTTTACTGTATCAGTTTTTTGCGACATCCCAACAAAACGTTAAAGTAAAATAAGTCAGTTATGCAAAAATAATCTTTATATAAAACAAATATTAAATACTGAAATTTTCTCGATTTCAACAAAAAATATAAAATATAAAATACAAGATCTTGCTGCCACTGTTTCGGATACTTGATGAATAATCACTTTCCGGAATTCGTCATCTATTTTAGTCAGTATTATCGTAGTGAAAAAGATAAATTTAACAGCCTAGGATGGCTTAAAACCCAAACAGTGCTCACATAAAGTATAATCAAGGAGAAAAATCTCATTGCCTTCTATCTTCATTGTATTTAAAAAAAATTTTATCCTTTGCTTGGGTAATACTTACTTCAGTTATAATTTGATGTTAATTTGCATAAAATAATTAACTTTATATGTTGTTTATTAATTTGAGGTCCACTTTCTCCTAAGCATCTGAAAATCCTCTAGCGACCTAGCACGTATCTTCTATTTAAAGATGGCCTAGTTGCGAGCCCTGCGTCACGCCGCAGCAGTGCATTGGTTCAATGTCGGCGACCAAACTGCAGTACTACAGCACTGGGATAGTTATAGAGCGACTATACTGGATGCATACTGCACATGCAGTGTATATATGCATTATGTGCGGTGTTGTGTTTTGTGTTGGGGACCACTCGGGTTTAGTTTAGACGATGCACTTCGGCGATACTATTTGCAGCTTAGAAATGGGACCGCTATCCTGAGAATTTATAGCGGCCGGTCAAACACAAGGATATTCTATGCCAAAGTAGTCTGTTATTGTAGCTGCAGTACACAGATGATTTTGAAAAGCGTGGGAGAAGTCGAAATAATAATGTTTACTTAAACTTTTTTCTCATAATATTCAATTTATTATAATATTTACAAAGACCTGAAAGCTCACTATTTAAGAGCGTATAATTAGAGAACACCAGAAATATTTCATTTTTGAATCAGTGTTTAGACGTATTTTCCACAAAAAAATATTAATTGGTTTCGAAAGATTGTTCTTTTATCTAATAAACGCATGTTTTAAATTTTCAGAAAAAATGATATTTTTTGGTATAATAAATTTATAACATTTGTTAAATTTTCAAAAAAGTATATTTATTATACAACACCCATTTCAAATCATATAATCATGCAGCAAAAGAAAACAATACATTATCTGGTAAACGTATGTAACAGCATTTTAATTTTAGTTTAAATAAAATCATAAAAAAATATATAAGTACATGTTTCTTGACGAAAATTTGTCCGTTGGTATATTTATTTGCGCACGTACAGACTAGTAAATTTCAATTTTTTTTACATTCTTATTTTGCTGAGACATTATTGACAAATAATAAATACTTATGATCAAAAAATAATGACAAAAAGTACATAATTTTAATAGTTTTATCAACACGCAAATTTAAAGCAAATTTGGAATGAAATAAAATCGATATTGAATTATAATTTTAAAAAGCTGGTACGGAGAGTAATTAATCTTTCTCATTGGAACCGCCCTGTACGATCGTAAGAACCTCTTTCGACGAAATGTGGATTTTCGGCCGCTGGCTGGTTATACGCTCTTAAGAGTTGAAAATGTTCCTAAAGAGCAGATTTTGTTTCATTTTTAATTCATTTATCTGTTCTACGTAATATCACATTACGAACGATTTTATTTTTAAATATATATTTTTTTATAATTGCCGGAGACCCAGGCCTTTATTTATATAATATTATCATATATACAAACAAGTAAGTAACCCGCCTTCCTAGACGATGTCTGTTCTGAGATATAAAAGATAATGTTATTTAAAAAAATATATTGTTTAATTTATAACATTGTTACAGCATTGAACATAATATTATGGAAAAACAAAATAGTGAAATACATATATTTCATTTAATTTCTACGCCAATTAAGAGTACCAGCTCTTGAGGTTGGCGTAACAGTTATTTCATTTTTTTATTTTTTTTATTTATTTTTTTTTTTTATTTTTTTTTTTTATTTTTTTTTTTTTAGAAATTTAATTAAATAAATTTGATTTGTTGAATTAAACACAAAAACAATTAATAAGTTATTTCATTACTATTACAAAATTTTACGTAGAGTTTACAATATATATATACATATATTTTTTTTTCTTTGTTTTACATTTTTTCAGAGAAAAATATGTCCTTACTGGGGTACCCCGTTCTAAGGACACATTGTACAAGTTTTTTGTTTGATTATAAGTATATACCTATGTTGAAAATATTACAGACGAAAATTATAAGTTGAATCTAAAAGAAAGTACAATACATTCATATTTGTTCGGTTGTTCGGTTGCAAAATTGCATCTATCTTTATCCTTCCCATGTCCATAATCCATATTTTTATATTTATTTTCAAGTCGGTTATTTTTTTAGTTGTTTTTGTTGTAAGAGGGAGTAAATTAAATAATTTTACAGAGAAGTACTGCATATTTCTTTGTCCAAATGTCGTTTTAGTTGTAGGTTGGTAAAATATATGTTGTAGTGTAGATCTTGTGAATCGGCTCGAGTTTGTCTTTGTAAAGTTATCCTGGTTTTTGAATGCGTACACTAGAATAATATTACCTTTTGTGTATAATTGTTTTCAGTGACATTAAATTCAGAGCTTTAAAAACATAGTCTGTGGGGGTTGTGATGGGGAATCTAAGTATAATTTTCAAAATTGCCCTTTGTGCAATGAGGACTGGTTATATTGTGGAATCGCACGAACATCCCCATCCGATTAGACCATAATATTGTATATGAGATTGGGCTAATGCGTAATAGATTTTAATTAGCTGTTCTTTATCTAAAATGTTTCTTATTGTTTTGAAAAAATATGTTAGTTTTTTTTAAATTTATTGCTAACATTTTCCCCTTGGGAGTTCCAATTTAAGTTTTGATCTATAATATGTAATCTTAAGTACTAGGATGTTGTGACGTTAAATTTTAATATGACATGAAATGTAGTTATAACATTGTGATTGGTGATGTTATGGTTGTTAATTTTTTTTAAAGATTAATTTGACCTTTTTCTTGAATGATATGAAATCTTTTATTTGTTTTACTTCTTCGGGAAAACTATTAAAATATTGTATGCCTTTGTAAATATAATTATTTTGTTGAAAATAGTGGAATTTGGATGTTATATGTATGCCTTAATGATGAGTTAAGTTTAAATTTTTTCATTAAATTTTCTTTGAATATTTGTAATATTGAATATTTTTTATAGAGGTCTTCAATTTTTGGTACTTCGAAATTTTGAACAATGATGCTGAAGGGAATGTTAGTTGTTTTAAAACGGCTTAGAAAAGGAGGAGGTTATCAATTCGACGGTATTTTTTATGTTTGTTACCTCAGAACTTTCGATTGGGTGAACCGATATTGATGATTCTTTTTTATTAGAAAGCTGGTGCTTCCAGTGTGGTCCCAATTTGGTCCAGTTCTGACAATGGGATCCATGAGAAAACCATATATGTCTTAAATTTTCAATAAGTATGTGCGCGACAAATGGACGAATAACTCAATATTACGCCAATAGATTTCGATGATTTTTTTTCTGAAGTAAAATTTCTTTACGCACGCTTGTCACTAAAAACCAAAAAATAAACATAAATCTCCACATCTCACCTATAACTACCTATGTATGTAGTTACCTTGGCTGATACCGACTCCAAAAATGATAAATAAAATTACTTTGATAATTAGTTTTGGTACCAAAGGACTTTGAATCTATTTATTTATGCACCTCCCTATCCAAGATTAGAAGAAAAGTTTGCAAATTTTGACTAATCGTGCTAAAGAACTCTTTCAGGTTATCCTAGGTTCACACGGAACCATTTGGGTAGAAGATATTTCTTTAAGCAAGAAAAAAAAAATCTAAACCAAAAAACTCATAATTAATAGAAGACGATCTGTGAGAATTTATCATTACGATTTAAATATGTATATATAAATTAATATCAATTTTAATCAGCAGTGCTTCAACCGTTATCACAGAAATATGGTACCCGATTTACCTTGGAATTTATCTACACACCTAAGCCTACCTATTAATGTAAATACTTCAACTACTATCTTGCTAATTTTCATTAATAAATTTGTGTGAATGAATTTTATATTACTAACTCTATAATCATGTATAAATAAATTAAATCCAAATATGTTTTTCGGATTAGATGTGGACATTTAGACATTTCTCAGTAAAAATGCTTTTGTAATTTTGAATATTTTCGGTACACTTGTATCATTTACGTATTTATTTATTATCGTCATTTATAGGGGTTTTATATAACAATAGTAATTATTCATAGTAAAACCTTTAACGTACACATATAGGTAGTTATTATAATTAATTTAACCAACTCAGTTACTTAATTTTGTATTTACTTAGTGATATACAGGGTGTCCGGGGGTAAAGTGCACTGACTTCGGGAGGTGATTCTACATGATAGTATAAGTAAAAAAGATAAACCACTTTTTTTGAAATTTCAACTTTTAGGGGTAGTTTTGTGATGAAAAGATAAAATTAGACCGGCGTGTGCGGGCAGCATATAATGCGGTGACCCCACTCGTCCGGCGACAATTCATCCGGCGACAGTTCATCCGGCGACAGTTCATCCTGCCGACAGTTCATTCTGCCGACAGTTCATCCGGCCGACAATTCATCCGGTGACAATTTATCCGGCCTGATCATTAATAAGATTTTTTCTTCAAGTAAGTATGTAAAGAGGATATACGGCCGTACAACCAAAATCGATATACTTATATCTGAAGGCATCTTAAATGGATAATATTTTTACTAACAATAATTTCCACTCTCCGAAGAAGCATGCGTGAATAACAAATACGACATACTTATACGTGCAGTCAGCTTAGCAAAAAACCGTAAAGATTCCTACTTGCATATAATATAACTTTTTTATCTGAAATTAACACCATCTTTTTAGGGTGAATTGACTAATTTGTTAGGTTAGGTTAGGTTAGATTAGGTTACAGCGGATTTCCACTCAAGATGCCTTCAGATATAAGTATATCGATTTTGGTTGTACGGCCGTATATCCTCTTTGCATACTTACTTGAAGAAAAAATCTTCTAAATGATCAGGCCGGATGAATTGTCGCCGGATGAATTGTCGGCCGGATGAACTGTCGGCAGGATGAACTGTCGGCAGGATGAACTGTCGGCCGGATGAACAATCGCCGGATGAACTGCCGCCGGATGAATTGTCGCAGGATGAACTGTCATGGAACCATATAATGCATATGTGCAAGCAGGTAATAACCAAGCAACGCTGTAACAAATTTACCGAATAAGTTTTACCTCACACTGAGGATTTTTAGTACTTAGATATTGTGATAACCCCCCCCCCCCCCTCTACGAAGTAAAACCTTCCTCTTGGTTTCCAAATGCTGCTACAGTGCTACAGCTACAGGCGCAACCCCGCCCGGCCTTTAAAACTCGTAGCTCGCCCGTTCTCGCGTCTCTCCCCTGCATTTCTTTTGCAGCGCCTTCTCAACCCCATCACGTAATACTTTTATGCAAACGTGACGAGATGCTCTCAATTAATCAATTGTAATTAACCCCACAACGTTGTGTACTTTTTTGTTTGAGTGGTTTGGTATAGTTAATCCAATTTAATTAATAATTTATTTGTGGTAAACCCTTGTTCTTTTAGATATGGCGTGTTACAATTTGCAAGGCTTCGAATAACAATGACTGAGTCTGACTAGCTTGAAAATTAACTAATTATCTATCTATATTCGTTCAGCTTCCTCCCCTAGCACCTGTTATACACCTACGCTCATCGACGACTATTTTTATTGAAGTAATCTGCATTTTCCCTCCTAGCATCTAATATATAAATTTACATTCAAACGGCGAATTGAGAAGATCCTACCTTTCGATGCGATGTCACGTACTCTCTGCAGCTCTATAAAATGCTATCATGAAAATAATTTGACATTTATGTACATTCTAACAAAAGATTTACACTCAAAGCAGTACGGAGTGCAATAATTCTACACTTATGTTCTAGATGCAGTTTGTTAGTTAGCTAGCTTGTTTTATTTTGTTAATTTGATTCTACGGGTAGGTATTTTGGATTAACATGAGACAGAACATGTGCTGTTTAAATAATTGGACTCCTCCATAGCCCAACTGATAAGGTGATGGTCATAGACCGCCGAATCAGCTTCCAATTCCAACGCCTCCGGAGAATGTTAAGGTCGCAAGCGACGAATGAAAATCGACATGTTTTGCCTTCTGTCGGGAAAGGGTTTGATGTGTGTTTCTGGATCATAGAGTGGTAATGGGAATATTATCGACCAATAAGCCGCCAAATTATAAATATGTTGATGATGATGGTGAGAGGTCATCTCATACCGTTTGATATGAGGGTCTGCTCCGATTAATGGTGTGATAGCCGATGTCAGGAACTGTTCAGGAAATGTGTGGGTGGCACGAGGTTTTGGAACGTGACATCCTACTTTGGATTGATGATGATGTTGAAGTTCTTCAGCATGCCGATGACTTGAGTTCCATTAACTCCTAAAGCATCGGCATAAACATTAGACCGAAGTTGATTAGACAATCGGCAATGTCAGGAGATCGGTGGGGCCGCTCTCTCCTCTGATCTGGCGATGTATGAATTTAATTAAGGAAGATTTTGATGTCACCGATCCTCGCCTTGGCAGTCACTCATGTCCTCAATAGTCCCGTTCTCCGTCCAGCACGCCGCCTCGAACCAGTAGAAATAATGATTACGTTTTTCCTAGGCACGCTACAAAACATGCGCCAGCCTGCAATCGCGATGATCATCGGTATTTGATTTGAATGAAAAATACGTCCTCTCGCATAACATACACAAGCGTAACTTGGGACCTTCCCCTATATGTGTTACGGGCATATGCTCTACGATAGGCGTACCCCAACCTCAAGCTCAAAAATCAGCTCAAAGAAGGAAGGTCAAGCTCGGCGTCCAGGGTGCTGGGTCCAAGAATGAAAGGCACCAGGTCGTGAATCTGGCTTCCCTCCCTTCTATTTCCCCGGCTGCCCTTTCGTCCAGAGTACATTCCCACCCTGATGCTGGATGATCCCTATTCCTATTGTGAGGGAGTTAAGAGAACTTTTGCTACTTATGTAGGTGGATATAACGCATTACGCTTAAAATATGAATACCTACCGACGGCTTCATTCAACCGACAATGTGAAAGTTTTTGCTAAATCGAATATCGAATGAAATATACCTACCTAAGCGTAGACCAAAAAGTAGTTAAGAAAACTTATCCGGATTCCAACAAAGAACCGCCGTTCGGTTGCCAAACGATTCCATATGTCATGTTCCCTTCGTTCCGCCGACAAGGCAGACCCCACACGAGCGTAACCTAAAAGGTAGTGAAGCCCACGCAAATTTCGTCACTTCGTTTCCCCCATGACGAAGGTAGTCCGGCCAGATCGTAATCTTCGTCCTGCATCAAACTGGCCTCCCGCGACGACAACTTTTATCCGCTGGTACCTCGGAGCGGCGGTAGAGGGAGGGCGAAATGGGTGCACGTCCTTTGTTCTCCTGAAGTCCCCCAATGCCTTAGTGACGTACATACGTCGACATCATGGAATGGCTCCGGCCACGCTTCCAATCCAGTCTAGAGCGGGTACGAGATCCACGTTACCGAGATGTGATCACAAGGGATTCCAATTTGCTCGGACCAGACACGACCATCGCTTACTTCGCCTCCACATTAGAAAAATAGTGTAAGCCCACCTGCATTTCGATCACATCGCCCCCGATAAAGTCGCGTGAGATACTTCCTCATGGTGAAATAGGAAAGCCGGACCCGTTAATTCATTCGACAACCGCCGTCCATTCTCGAGTCGTAACCCGCTCAATTAAGTTTGAAGAAAAAGAGTTTGTTAATTAAGTAGGTGGATATAGCGCATCACGCTAAAATGTGAATACCTACCGACGGCTGCATTCAACCGACAATATGAAAGTTTTTTGCTAAGTCGAAAGAAATATACCTAAACGTGAACCAAAGGTGATTATATGATTAGATATCGAACCAAGTTTATGCAAAGTCCTATGTAATAGACTTGTTGTGATACCTAAAATTTGGAATAAGGTGTGGGAAATTTTTGGAATGGGAATTCAATTATGTCAGATTTTGTTAGTAATCAAAAATGCCCATGCTACGCACCCTTCATAAACCGTTATATTACCCAATGCCTTTTCAAAAAAAACCTTCCTGAATATAGTCCCCTAACTACGTTTAAAATTATTATTACGAAACTCGTAAATAATAATTAACACCTCAAAGGCGCTTCACACATTAATTTATACCTACATTCTATACCTATGTATTTTGTTACCCGTTATGCATTGGAGAATACCCAGTAACCTAGTTTTCTAGATCACCAACAAAGCACTTTTAAAGGATTCTATTATTGTTTTGTGGTTTCAAAATCCCGTCTTTTAAATGAAGTCTCTCGTCTAAGATTTATTGCCCGAAAGCGCACTTTGTGCTTCAAATGCTAGTTAGTTAATTGTATCCCAAAATTATTATTTTACAACGTTATTGTCTCAAGAATAACTTCACCCAACAAAGGTACTTGCTAGCCGGTCAACCCGGAAACGTGCACAGCTCCTCGTTCCCCAACGCTCGACAAAAAAAGGTCCTAGATTCCTAAGGCTTGTATATAAACCCTAATTGACTCTTTCCTGCAAGGCCCGTACTAAATATGTTAATAATTTTATACAAACTTACCAAATTCGCCATGTTGCACAAAATAATTTCACAAATCAATTCACTACAATAATATTTAACTCAAACAAGCATTTCTAAACCACAACCCGTCATGCAGTTATTTATTCCAAGATGCCGCCGTCGAACACAATTCTCGCGTTGATTTGTTTTAAAATTCTTCCTGACCCTGATAAACGCCCCAGAAAGCACGTCCCGTATTGATAATTGACCGCCTCAATTTACAAATTATATTATTTAACTTCATGAACTCGTAAGCCGCAATCTCTGACTTCCTTATTCGCGTGGACTCTTTTTGTTTAATAAAGACGAACTATTCTTTGTTTAATTAAAATGAAATATCCCCGATTTAGAAGCACCGAGCTGGTCTCCTCGCGACTCTCAGAACTTGACGATCTTAATTCTCAACAGGATCTCTCCCTGACTGTCCTCTAACACTTCCCTGCCCCGACTATCTATTATTATATATTACTATCTGAATTATTCCCGGTTTACGCGCACCAAATTATTACTCTGCCGTTTATCAAAACTCGATGATTTTTATCCCGTCCGCGCGCCTCCAGGTTCCTTCCCTCACTGTGCTTTCTTATTATATATTACTATCTGAATTATTCCCGGTTTACGCGCACCAAATTATTACTCTGCCGTTTATCAAAACTCGATGATTTTTATCCCGTCCGCGCGCCTCCAGGTTCCTTCCCTCACTGTCTTATTCGCGTGAATTAATTTTTTTGTTATCTCTCAAAATATCCCAAATTTAGAAGCACCAAATTATTATTCTACCGTTTATCACAACTCGATGATTTTTATCTAGATCGTGCGTCCCCAGAATCTCTCTCTGACCGTCCTCCAACCCGTCTCTACCCCGACTGTCCCCTGTTCCAACTCTCTGCCCCCTGACTCCCCCCCATCTACTTGTGTGGTTTCAATAATATATTAATCACTTCTTCAAATCTTAAGTGATAAACACATCTCCCAATATGCATATTTCAATCGTTTTAATAGTGTTCTGTCACATTACATCCCAAATTCCAAGAAATCAGTGCAACTTTCATGTTTGCTATTTTTTTGTGTGTAACCTTTAGATAACAGAATACAAACTAATTTTGTCTGCGCCGAAGTCATAAATTATCCCAATAGCGCTTAAAAGAAGAGCTCAGTGGCGTACTTCAATCTAATACTCTTTCTCATTACTTGCGTCGACTTTATTGGTTATATAATAACATTATATAAGCATTGTCTGTACACGTTTTCGTTCTTTCTGCGTGCGTCACTATTTAACGAATTCTGCAATCTGATTTTGACAAATATGTTAAATATCTTAACTCCTAATCGGCGCGTCGCTCTAGTATATTTAAATGCACCAACGATCAATCCTTATTGCCTAGTTTTCAATTTCCTACGGCCATAGAAAATTCACCAGATAATTGTTTCGTAAATCCAATCTGCTCGCGTTAAGGTCAATCACCACTCGGGCAAATATCCATCGGCCGCCCCTGACTTGATAATGAACCTGAAAAAATCCCTCTAAATGTTATTCTGGGTCCCTTCTTAGTTTTGTGAATAATGGCCTTTGCCGGGCTCGCAGGCACTTGAGCTACGCAAACACATGTGGTTATTTAGTGGTAAGGATCCATAAATCACCCCCATGAATTGAAACAGAGAATCGTATGCTGAAACCATTCCATGTTACAAAAATTAAATATAATCCTAAATTGATCTCTCAATTTTAAAAGAATTATTTCGTAGGCCCAAAGGCGAGATCATCACAATATCTATGTCTTTTTGTATGGGAAAAAAAAGTTGGAATTTCAGAAAAAGTTATTAATCTTTTTTACTCCTACCATCATGTAGAATCACCTCCCGAAGATGCACTTTACCCCCGGACACCCTGTATTGTACATTAACTTGGTATAATTATTTCCCTCCATTCCTACACGGCACACACGTTCGTGTAATATTTTGAAGGAAAAACACTGTAAAACAAATTCAAACCAAAATGCTTGCCTTATTAGAGTGTGTTCAACATATAATAACATTTTCTCTGATATAGATATCTTCAATTGTAACGAAGATAAATATAAAAATTCTATCAAAAGTGTATTAAATGAATACAAAATTAATAAATGTAATGATATATTATGTACTACCTTCCACCTGTTATACCTATGTAATGTCTTTTAATGTACTATCTTTTAATTTTCTAATATTACTTTTTTAATTTCTAGACACACAATGTAATAGTATAATGAGGAAATCTATAATTGGTTTCTCAGTTAGGTTAATTATTGTAAACTGTTGATTTCCCTAAAATAAAATAAATAAATTAATATTCTGAGCAAGATGGAATACATTTATATGGTAGTTCAATTTGGAAGGTTGGTATGGGTACCGCCGCCCCAAAAACCACTTTTTTAAAAGTTAACAACTCTGCCATAGATCACCCCAAGTGGTTCGCTACATTTGGTGACTTAGCATAGTTTTTTTCTCAGGGGGCCCTGAGGAATTCATTACGTCCATTACGTACGAATCCATTACTCCCATTGCGGTGATGCAAGGCGATGTTCCGAGAGAGATCAAAAGCTAGATAGGTTAAAGGTCTTCCTCAATCAGTCTCTTCTGATCCGCTTTGCAGCTGGTGGGGAGATATATCCACCGCCAAAACCCGGACAAACTCACCCCATGAACCCGGGTAAATCATCAATACGGCGAACCACTATCTATCCGCGACATTTCATCCCATTTTTCACAAAATATCCCCGACAAAATATCCCCGACAAAATATCCTCCGACAAAATGTCCTACGGACCAAACATCCCCCTACAAAATATCTATTAAAACCTTACCTAACCTTTTTTGTTTTTTTACATTAACTCCACACAGGAGGCTCTGAGGAAAATAATTTCCCACAGGGCCTATGTCATCTTTGAGGATGCTGTGTGGAGGGTCTTTTTAAGGAAAGGAAGGAGTGAACATGGGTCTTGAAGAGAGCCATGTTGTAGGAGGCAGGAAACACAGAGGCCGGTAAATCGTTCTACAGCCGAGCTGTTGAACTCAAGAAAGAGTCGTAAAAACCACCCGTTCTCATGTGACTGATGTCAACCATGTAAAAATGTTGGGCGCGTGTTTTTTTTTTTTTACAGTGAATACCGCACAAGAATCTCAACTGCTCCGGTCTGGAGCCAGTAAGACTATGGCATCCTCAATTGGGGTATGTTGTGAGGTTGAAGGTAGTGAGGAGGGGAAGGAGGTGGGGAAGAGGAAGGTTGGGAAGTACCTGGCTATTCAGATCTGGTCACCAAACACGGCTAAAGCCATTTTTCAAGCAACGTTTCAATTCTGAATGGTGGTCTTACACCAGGGCGGTACTGATAGTACCTTCCACTCTGGAACGTGCCACAAATATACTATATATTATTTTAAATGAATTAATTGTGAAATAACACAAATTCATCAAATAAAATTTATTTGCGCACGCCGGGTTCGAACCCGCGACCTCCGGATTGTGAGTCAAGAGTCTTAGCCACTGGACTACGGAGGTCGTCATTTGGCGTGTTTCCCGACTATGCACCGGTGCCGAGGGGATCAATGATGCTAGTTCCTCAGAGTATCTTCCATTGTAATACCGGTAGAACAAGGACAGCATTCCCACCTGACGCCTGTGCTCTAAAAATTGTAATCCGTCTGTGAAGATAAAACCTAATAACCTAACCTAAACCAACAAAAAATGGGACAAAAATAATACAGACATCCTTTAAAGAAATAAATTATTAATTATTATTTTAAATTGTTAAACTAATGTTTAAGACAAGATTTTTATGCATAGCACAAATGGTAACAATTATTATAAGCAATAATTATTAGCCTGAAACACTCATCAACATTGAAAAAATCTCCCGAGAAAAGATAAATGCCGCCGACGGGACTTGAACCCGCGTCCTTCTGATATCCGGTCAACTGCTCTACCAACTGAGCTACGTCGGCTTATCTCCCACCCGCCAAATAATTCAATATATACTAGTGTTTCATTCAACAATTACTGCTTATTGCATTATTAAATTATTGTTATCTCTATTATTTTTGTCCCGTTTTACTATTTTTGAACAATAATGAATTGTCTTCATAGAATATCTGTATTATTTTTTGTCCAATTTTTTTCTTAAGTTGGGTCAAGTTTTAGTAGATATTTTGTTGGGGGTTGTTTTGTCCGTAGGATGTATATTTTGTCGGAGGATGAAAACGCGCATTAGAAGATGCAGAATGCCATAACGGCAGAGATGTTAGTTATCTAATAAATGATTCGCGCGGAGGCGGAACCCACAGCCGCCTCCCAAATTGAAATTGTAATTGATATAAAAAAAAATAATAGAACTCCAATATGTTGGAGTGTTTAGTTCCCACGATGCACCACTAATCAGTACTTAACTGACTTTGATGGCGAGGATGAATTATTCGACAATCAAATAACACAAATTCTGGATGTAATCCAAGATGCGACTTTTGGGTTCGTGATTATAGCGGCTTATTGCTTACTGAACTTCACTCTCTGCAGCTCAGAAGAGAAGGGTATGCCGTCGGTTCCGTGACTTTTCATCTCGCGACAAAAAAACCCCGATAAAATATCCGCAATAAATTATCCTACGGACAAAACATTCCCCAACAAAATATCTACTAAAACCTAACCTAGCAAAAAAATGGAATACAAATAAAATCAAATTAAATTTAGTTATTTTGTTTTTTTCTAGTCTACGTACTTCATTCTTTATTTTAAAAAATCTGTTGTGTAAATATGAATAATTATATGGGACCTGTGGGAATGCACCATCATACCCACATCCTGTAATAAAAACATTATTATTATTTTATTTTTGTCACTGGTCACTCAGCCAAGTAATCGACCAACCCCTCACCCCTCAAACTATCCAAAACCTACCATTTTTTATGTTTTTGTAGAAAAAAAAGATCAAAAATGTCATCAGAGACCTAAATTTCAATCCAACATATTACAACAACTTTTTGCTCAAAATAATATCAGGAATAACTGTTTAAAATAAGCCAAGTATGTGACGAAACACCCTTTGTTTTAATATTACTTTATTTTCTTTAAAAAAGATTTAAAAGGATTTGTTTTTGGGATTTACTGTTTTAAATGGAATTTTCATAAAAAAATCTTGAAATGCTTTTACCTGCCTACTGATAAAAATGTATACATAGTACATAGGTCTGTAATATTTGGAAAATTTATAAAAGTTTTGATTAAATTAAATTAGGTGTGTTTTGTGGGTTTGCCCAAATCATTGACGACATAAAAGATTTTTTATTATCCTTGATAACAGCGATAGACAGTCCGGGATAATAAAATGATAATTTCTTAACTTCCAACCCGACTGCCTGTCTGTCAGTCTTAAAAAAAGTATTTATGATAACCACGTCAATAGAAATTAATACACCTAATTTAAAAAATTTCTAAGAAATTACAACTCTTGCGTACGTAAATTGGTTTCTTAGTAATTTTGTTACAAAATATATCTAAAATCATGTTACAAATTTCTGTTCTAAATCCGCTCTAAAATCCACATTAATCTCTAATTATATTAAAAACTTATGATACATTTTTGCTTTACGATGTTACACAGATATATGTTTATTGTTAATAATTTCTTTAATGTTTTTATTTTATCTGTATAATGAATTTTTAGGTTATCATTTTATTTATCTTGTGTAGTATTTTATTCGTTTTATTAAAGTTGCCCTTTACGTATATTTTCTGTTTTTAAACGACTTCGAAAATGAGGAGGTTATCAATTCGACGGTTTTTTTTATTTTTTTTATATTTTTTACCTCAGAACTTTCGATTGGGTGAACCGATATTGATGATTCTTTTTGTTATTATAAAGCTTATTCTTCCCGTGTGGTCCCATTTTAATTTTGGTCCAGTTCTGACAATGGGATCCATGAGAAAACCATATATGTCTTAACTTCTTTACGCACGCTCGTCACTAAAAATCAAAAAATCACCAAAATTTTAACAAAACAAAAAACGACTTAAAAAAATGCAATAAATGTTAAAAAAATAATTTTGTAAGACTATTATTTTTGGAGTCGGTGTCAGCCAAGATCTCCACATCTCACCTATAACTACCTATGTATGTAGTTACCTTGGCTGACACCGACTCCAAAAATAACAATCGTACGAAATTATTTTTTTACTTTTTAGTGCATTTTTTTAAGTCGTTTTTTGTTTTGTAAAATTTTTTGTTTATTGTAATTGTATTATTTTTAAAGTTGCTTTTGTTTTTAATTTATTTAATGCAGACTAGAGACTCAGAACCCTGACGATTATTTATTGTTTTTGTCAGTTTTAATTAATAAGTAAAACCTCATTTATTTAATAAGTAGATCCTCAAATTGTAATATTTCAGATAAATCAGAAAAAAAAACAGTCACGTCTGGGACACGAACCCAAGACCTACGCCTTGCCTGGGCGGAACTCTACCAACTGAGCTAATGTGTCAATGAATCCCAATCCGATTCGGACATATTTAATTGTACCTATCGTACTTCGACTGATGTAAGAACACCATTCAGAATCGAAACGTTGCTTGAAATGGCTTTAGCCGTGTTTGATGACCTGATTTGAATAGCCAGGTACTTCCCCACCTTCCTCTGCACCATATCCTTCCCTTTCCTACTACCTTCAGCCTCACAACATACCTCAATTTAGGGATGCCACAGTCTCATTGGCTCCAGACGGGAGTAGTTGGGACTCACTTTAAAAAAGTGAGTAAATATTTTTTACTTGACCCTTTATATCCCTGTGCCTGTCGCATTTTCAAAGCTAGAACAGATAGCCCTGCCAAAGTTCTGCTGTGATGCGTTTACTAGGACAGTGGCATAAATAACTGCGCTGCAGGGTGGCCTGTACGCCGCACTCACTACCCACCAAGGGCCGTGTTTAGGTTCCGAACCACCCTGTTTTTTTAAATATTTTTTTGTGAATACTGCACAAGAATTTCAACTGTCTTGAGTACTATTACACCCACTGCATCATTTCAATTATTTTTTTAAAAATTAAATATTTGTATGTTTTTTACAATAAGTGTACATTTTTTATACGTTATACAGTATTATTAGCCTTTCTTCACTATAAAGAGACAAGTATCTTGTGTTTGGTGAGGAAATTCATGCTGAATTATATAAAATCGTGTAATTAAGTAAATAATTAAATATTAGAAAAACTCAAAATTTATTGACAGTAGATTTCAAGATTTAAAAGAAATAATAATAGTTGATACAAACTTTTAGAAAAATTTCAGGTAATTTTTAAATTTAAGTTGGAATTCATGCATATTTTCGATAATTTTTAGATTTAACGGGAGGTTGTTGAAATAAGTTATACCTAGATACAGAAAGGTATTTTGAAAGTGCTTGGTATTAAATTTTGGGATTTTAATATTATTCTGATATATTGAAATGTAAGTTACCTATTTAGCTGTATTTATTTGAAAGTTTCAATTTCTGAATTTGAACATTGAATATTAACATTACCTTTTCAGTAAAAAAGTTGGATGGTTTTTTCAGGATAACTTTAATTTATCAATCTTTGAACTATTTTGAGAGGATTTAAAATAATAACATATCATGTTCCTCTTTGACATTGTTCTTCAGAACCGTCGATTTGGTCGCTAGTGTTGGTTAATCACTCGAGTGATTCTGCCATTTGATTGAATTAATAACGTATCTCCAAAATTTTGAATCTATATTATTAATACGCTAGCGTCTGTCGTACATACTCGCTTCACGTAATAGATATAAACGGAAGTGCTGCCATCTACAATATTCAAATAGAGTTATTGAAGTTTTCATATCACAGTTTTCCAGCGGATGCGGATTTATACCTGCTAGTTATGGAAACATATAAACTTTTACTGAGATTTAAAGCCAGTGAATCCGTCTTGATTTCACCGTTAATCCCATCTTTAAAAATCATTGAATTTATAATTCATAAAAATCCACCTACCTACCTAAATTCGAGTAGCTTTCGCACGAGCGGTTATAGGTAGGTAACCTACTTATAAAATTATTTAATTTAATGTGCAGATGAAACGTTATAACAACAAATAGATAACAGTTATCTCCAGTTAACAATAATGATTATCCCTAAAAATGTTATTGGTCTTGATCATTGTTTCAATGAAATTATTAGATACATTCATTAATATACTGAAGTCTTGAATGGTCTCAAGTTTTATTAAAACAATTCAGAATATTCATTGATAATAAAAATAATATTATTGAGAATAAAAAATAGCGCTATATTATTCATATTGTAATCATAATACATAAAACGGAGTTGGGTTAGTTGATCTTTGATTTGTTGGATTTGTTTCCGCCCGAATAGCAGAATAGCTGTTAAAACATCGGAAAAATTCACGAAAAAATGATGATAAAATTCTTTTCCTCATACATTTTGTAAGGAACGAATTCTCATCTTTTGAAAGAGCTGCCGTAATATTGTGACAAGTATAACATTGAGTAGTGAGTGAATTCCAAAAATTCAGAAACGCGTAAAATATTAACGCGCTGATTGTTTTGCTTTTGCGTTCACATAATGCTACCCCTCTTTCGTACACACTAAATGTCAAATGTCGGAAATGAGATAAACGGTGAACGTATATCTGTACCCCTACAAAGGAAAATACAATAATTATAATAAAATTAATTTTCGCCAATCATATCCACCAAATTATGAACAAAGGTATGAAAACACTAGGCTTCGTTTTAAGAACAACTAAAAACTTTAATTCCATAGAAGCCATTAAACTATTATATGTATCTCTAGTTAGAAGCCAAATTGAATATAACTCGGTAGTTTGGTCTCCATCTTACAAAATTCACGTTAATAATATTGAGCGAATACAAAAAAAATGTCTGCGTTTTATAAATTTTAAATTAAGTATCCCACTAGAAGACTTAAAATATAATCAATTACTAAATATTCTATAAATACACACACTAGAAGACAGACGTAAAATAAACGACTTGACATTTTCATTCAAAATACTTAACTCTAAATTCGACTGTTGCGAACTCCTACAACTGATAAACTTGCGAATACCGACAGTAACCACATAACAAAATACACTATTCTACTGCAGCATTCATAAGCGGAACTACATTGCCCACTCTCCGATACAAAGATTTCACACTATGGGAAATCAGTACTTAAGTGAGGTTGACATATTCAACATCAACTTGGAGAATTTTGTGGATCTTGTAAAAAAACTTATTCCAAAACTATTCCTAAACATATGTGTATTTTGTGTAAACTTATCAAATCCCTGTATTTTTGTGACTTGCGTGCATTTTTATCTAATTTTATTCTTATCATTTCTCTATCTGTTTAAAAATCATCTGTCATAAAAAAATTGTACTACTGTAAAAGCCCTCTGGGCGTTGAATAAATAAATAAATAAATTTCACTCACACGGATAAAGAAAATAAAACGCAGTTCCGGTAAGTAAGTGGAAAAGTAGGAAAATCACAAAAAAAATATAAACGGGGGGGAAGGGGGGGGGGGGGAGGGAGGGCAAAAATTCTGTCGGCAAACAGTCTGTAGATTATTTTCTGAGTATTTTTATTTTATTATATTTATCATTATGTTCAATGATAAAGGCTTATTACAGATTAAGATCATTGATACTGATATTTTTACCATCGTAAATTGCTTCGATTTGGCCAGTGAAGCAAAAGGCTTATATTAAAACATAAGTATTATTTATAAAGAGAAATATCGAACTTTATACCGCAAATGAGGAGTGTCGAGAAGTAAGTATATATTTTTACATTTGCTCCACACAGGTGGCCCTGAGGAAAGTAATTTCACTCAGAGAATATGTCGCGTTAGGGGATGCTGTGATGAGGGTCTTTTTTAAGGAAAGGAAGAAAAGCAATCCTAAGGTCTGAGGGGTTACAATTTTTTTAAATCCGTAAAGTTAACAGTGTCGGCCTCCGTGGTCCCGAGGTAAAACTCTCGACTCACAATCCGAAGATCGTGGGTTCGAACCCGGAGTGCGCAAATAAATTTTATTTGATTAATTTGTGGAATTTCACAATAATAAATTATATAAAAATAATATATAGTATATTTGCGGCACGTTCCACAGTGGAAGATACTCTCGAAACGTTGCTTGAAATGGCATTAGCCGTGTTTGGTGACTGGATCTGAATAGCCAGGTACTTAACTACCTCCCTCTTCCCCGTCTCCTTCCCCTCCCCACTACCTTCAGCCTCACAACAACCCCAATTCGGAATGCCATAATCTCACTGGCTCCAGACGGGAGCAGTTGGGGACTCTTGTGCGGTTTCACATAGACAACTGAATTTACATAATACGTTTGATTTGTCCCACGGACTTGTGAACAATTTGTTTATTGGTATATTTTATAGTACCTATATAAGTGAATGAATCAAGATGGAGATTGGTGTTAGATTTAGATGAGAAAAGAAATCAATATCTATGGAATAACCACCTGGGGCACGTGGGTGCTACAAAAAACACATTTACTGTCTGTTCCACAATCACAGTACCAACACATTTCATTATTCCTTTGATAAATACTTGCGAGATTCTCCGGCACATCTTTTAATACAAAACAGCCTCCATTGATGGTTTAGTCTTACACAAGTTTAATAGTGACAGGTTGCAGGTTGTCCCAGTGACACGGCTACAGGCAGTTACTTTGTCACAGTTACAGACTTTAACTTGTGACGAAATCGCGTCTCGCTAATGTCAATTTACGATGGCTACCTGTAAAAAATATCGAATTAGCTTCACCTGGAGACGAATCAAGAAAGTTAAGAAATTGTTTAGTTAAGATGATTACGTTGAGAAATGTTGTTTTTTTTGAAAAGAGGAGCTTGTATTGAGTCATTAACCTCTTGAAGCGTATAATAAACACTCATTAACTATCTAACCCTTCGGCCCTATTTTTTCAGAGGGGCAAAATATTTCTTCTTCGCAATAAAATCCAAGTAATTGGAATATTTCTGAAGGTACCCGAAAACTAAAAACTGTTTTTGATAGGTGATTAAATATGATTTAAAATTTTATAAACTGAAATAAACGTATAATTTTTAAAATGATAAAATTTTGCATACAAACAAACATAAGAAAGTTTTAAAATGGCTAACTAAGATTACTGGTAACAAAATAATAAAAATAAATAAATACGTATTTTATTAGACAAATGTATGAGCACCGTTATTGTCACCTCACGTTTTTGCCATTCCATTAATAATAAGTGTGATTTTTTTTTTTTCAAATTGCAATCCGAAAATTTGGTTTTATAAAGTGGTGCATTTTACTTCAATTGTGGTTATTTTTAAGATTTTAATATAAAGCCTGGTGTTTTGTCTTTCTAACGCCGTTTAGATCATATTTCTCATTATGATAGCAAGGGAGACACAACGATTTCTATAAGATTTATAGGAGTGTTTAAGAAAAGAGAAAAAATTGGCCTGATGGGTTAAAAAATATTAATTTTTACGTTATCTCCTCACATGATGCCGGTAGGAAAAAAATCCCTCAAGGCCTATGTCACCTTTGTGGATGCTGTGTGGAGGGTCTATTTAGGGAAGGGAATGAGAGAAAGTTCTGCGAAGGAATAGGGTATGAGGCGAGGGTAAGAATCTGGGGGTCAATGTGTACAGGAGTGACGTAAGTATGAATCTGGCCCTAGTACTGGGGTGCAAGGCGATTAGTCGAGAGAGTTAGGCTGGAGTGTTCGGAAGGTCTCTGTTTAAGTTTGGCTTGTGTAAGTTTTTAGGTCTTTTACTCCAACAATAAATCCAGGTAGATCAAAGATAGTTTTTTTAAATGTAACCAACAAAATGTACAACAATTCCCATGAAGCCCCCAAACGGACCGATAATGTTTCCTTTTAAAGGTAAACTATGCAGAAGAGAAATAATTTAAGAGAATTCATCCTTTTTATAAGTCTCCTTCAAACAAACTCTCCCGAATCGCCCCGCCACGCAGTAGATGGGCAATAGAATCTGCTGCCAAGATATAGTCAAACCACACTGCATGAACCCGAGCGTGGTTCCCGGACTAGCGGTACCCATACCCGCCTCCCAAATTGAAATATATACGGGGTGTTAAGAGATATACTTGAATTACTTTAACCTGAAATTATTTGGAATGAAAAATATAAATGAAATTTTGTGTCTCCGGTGACTTTTTAACGTGTTTTTAAAAAAAAATTCTTACATACTAATTTTTACTAATACCTACAGATTTTTAAAGTTTTAAATTGAAAACAAAACACCAGCAAAAACATAGATAATGTCACCGCAGACCAAAATTTCGATAACAATATTACTTAATTAAATGAAGACAATATAAGCGAAACTCAATCGAAAATCTGAAAACAGAAAAATCAGAAAAAGATATTGACACATCTGGGACTCGAACCCAGGACCTCTCGCTTACCGGGCGAACGCGCTAACCACTGCGCCACCGTGTCGATATCCAATTCGGTCACTTTTAACTGTATCATACTTCGACTAAGAACCACCCACACTATCTTCATTTTTCTTAACGCATATACTATTGGCTGCTATCTTTATGTATGATTGCAAGATTCAAACTGTCTTCATTTAATTAAATATTACAATTTGAGGTTTTACTCATAAAGTTAAAATAAAAATAAAAATATTCATCCTAGACTTGCAGAAAAGTCAATAGATGTCGCATATTAAATAAAATGGATAAAGATTTATCCAGACACTATCTAGAGAGCATTTAGTTCGGGTTTGAATCTTGCAATCATACATAAAGATAGCAGCCAATAGTATATGCGTTAAGAAAAATGAAGATAGTGTGGGTGGTTCTTAGTCGAAGTATGATACAGTTAAAAGTGACCGAATTGGATATCGACACGGTGGCGCAGTGGTTAGCGCGTTCGCCCGGTAAGCGAGAGGTCCTGGGTTCGAGTCCCAGATGTGTCAATATCTTTTTCTGATTTTTCTGTTTTCAGATTTTCGATTGAGTTTCGCTTATATTGTCTTCATTTAATTAAATATTACAATTTGAGGTTTTACTCATAAAGTTAAAATAAAAAAAAATAAAAAAACAATATTACTCCCAATAATGTAAGGAATTACTGGTTAAAGTACCTAAGTCATGGAGTCCCTTAATACCCTCTTTATTATCTTTTTAAATTGCAAAATTACAAAAATTTAAAAATATATATTTATTTATAAAAACAAATTTGCGAAAGTTGTGAATAAGTCAAAAGTGACCAAAGCTTTTTTTTGTATTGGTCAAGAAGAGGCAAGAAGAGCCGAGAAGAGACGAGCAGATTCAAGAAGAAGCAAGAAAAGCCAGGAAAAGACAATTAGAACCCAGAAGAAACAAAAAGAAGAGACAAGAATAGAAAAAAAAAACAAAAAAACCACGTAGAGCCAAGAAGAACCGAGAAGAGACAAGAAGGTCCAATAAGAGGCAAGAATAGCGAGAAGTGCCAAGACGAGACGAAAAGACCCATCAGGAAACAAAAAGAGACAAGAATAGTAAATAAGAGAATCCAAGAAGATGCAAGAACTGCCAAGAACGCTCAATCCATTCCTTTATTCCTGCCCATCTTAAATTCCAATATTGGCTTATTAGATTGCGATGTATACCGGTCGATTAAACTTCAACCTCCTTTCCATCCTCAGAGCACGTGTTCCTAGTCCTAACCAATGAGTAGCCTTCGGTGGACCGGTCTCGCCGGGACAGGAGTGCTCCTGGCTGGGGGATACAATCGTATCGTATGGTTTTATACTTCATAATATTCCCAAGGCAGTTAAAGCGAGATTTTGTCCAAATTAACTTCCATTTATTCGTAAATAATTAGCGAAATTAATCGCGAAAAATCGGCATCTTTTGTGGCCTATATATTTTTCATTGGAATTTATCGATCTAACACGTTTTTTTTACCAACGAGAAAGAGTGTACTTGTTTAATTGTTTTATTTTAATTTGCTGATGGTATAAAATCCTTTGTTCCACTTCGAATCAATATTGCAAATTGAACGTTTATTTATTGTGAAATCAAATAATTGAATAAAAACAGTAATCGATTGTAAACACTACCTAATTAATTATTATTTCAATTCATAGTGTCATTCAACTTTCGTAGTGTTAATGGTTGGGGCCGAAAATATATATATTTTTATTAATTATTTCTATTCTACACAAAATTTACAGAAATAATCAGTACCAGTATTACAAAATATTGTTAAAACTCAAGTCTATTTGTGTCTTTTAAGAGACAACCCATATAGGTATCATAGAAATGGTTGTATCTCCTTAACTATCATATATAAACAGTGTTAGAAAGAGAAAAACCACGCTTTATATTTAAATATTAAACTGAAGTAAAATCTACATCTTTATGAAACACACGTTTCGAATCGCATTTTGAAATAAATTTATGAAACTTTGGGAATTTTTAATGAACTATTTTTAATAGAAGGAATAAAAGCGAGATAATAATAACGTTTATAATACATTTGTCTAACAAAAAGAGAATATGTATTATTTATATATATGTATTTTTTTTTCGTTATCAGTGAATTTGGTTAGAAAAAACGTAAAGCGAGCCATTTTTTAAACTTTTTTATGTTGGCGTGCAAAATTATTATTTTTCAAAAATTATATGTTTATTTTGATTTATCACCTTTCTAAAACAGTTTTTAGTTTTCGGATACTTTCAGACTTATTCCATTTGTTTCTATTTTATTGTAAAGCGGAAATGTTAATAATCTGATTAGTAATATTTCAATTTGGGAGGCGGGTATGGGTACCGCTGCTATGAGAACAACGTATTGGAATACCAACACCTCTGCCATAGGTCACCGTAAGTGGTTCCCTACGGCCCGGGTTCATGGGATGAGATTTGTCCAGATCTTGGCGGCGGATGCGTCTGCCCACCAACTGCGTGGCAGGCCAAATCGGGAGATACTTGTTGAGGGAAACCTTTTGACCCCTGTAGCAGAACTCTCTCGGAACATCGTCTTGCACCGCAGCGGGAGGGATGGATTAACACGTCCGTCACTCCTGGACACACTGATCTCTAGATTCCTACGCACCCCTCATATCTTAAATATTAAATAAAATGTTCCATTCATAAAACGTAAATTATTATTTTAATTGATAAACTAACGTTTAAGACAAGATTTTTATACATAACACAAAGGGTAACAATTATTATCCGTTATTATAACATTCCATACGTTAAGAGTACTTCATATTCTTTTTTTTTTGGTTGTAACACACATTAAATAATTGTATCATATACCTAAATACTAGCTTTTATCATACCTACATATATCTTCTACGTACTTCTAATACTTCTTATCAACTCTATCACTTCAGCTATATTATTTTTGTGTACTGGTACATTTTTATTATGTTATTAATACTGATACCCTTCTGTGTACCACTGTATACTTATAATAACATGTATAACTTTAATGTAAAAACCATTTTATTCCGTTTAAATAAATAAATACCTTTTTTCCTTCTCAGAACTTCCTCTCTTTTCTATGTTTAAAAAGACCCCCCACACAGCGTCTCTAAAGATGATAAAAGCCCTGAGAGAAATTATTTTCCTTTGAGTCTCCTGTTTGGGTTAATTAATCTATACCGCAAAAAAAGAGAGTCATAATACAAAACAAGAAAATACTAACATCCCAAATAACTTGGTAACATGAGAACCAACATAAAAAAACAAAAGTGATTTCAAAGTAATACTCGTTTTGGTGTTCATTCAGTAAATTAATATTTGTCAAAATTATTCACGGGGCTTTATTAATAAGATAATAAATACATGGTTTTGGGTAGAGAAAGTGTGGCCATACGGTGGCCCTATACTCTGCTTGCTTCTGACTGCCCACTACTCAAATCAGCATTTCTCTTTATTGCCTTAATTTTGCTGGGCTCATTGTTGAGCTTCATCGACAGTCATCCAGAGGAAGACTAAAGAATTTCCGTATGACTCAATGCTACAAAATATTACAGAGAAACGGCCTGGATGAAAGCGATACCCAGAACCGAAGAAGTTAGAGCCTGAGAATGAGAAGATCCGGTACAACAGCCTACCTAGGCAATGAGTTGGGACAGTCCAAGGAAGAAGAAGATTGTTGATAGAATGGCGTGGTTAACGGTTTTAAACCCTCAGGATTTTAGATTAACCTTTCAGATTTATGTATTTGAAATAAACATAGATATTTCTAAATAATAAAACTTTAATATCAAACATGAAAATGTTGACACAAATACTTACCAAAACATTTTGACTCGAGATGTTCATAATTTTGAAAGGTTCAAAATTTAGGAAACTCTTTTCATTTGTTTAAGGGATTTGTGAGAAAACTGTCACTTCACTTTTTACGCCGTTTATGTACCTTAAAAAAATGTATATACATAATTCCAATAATTATATTTACAAACTAAACCATGTCCCTCTACAACGAGTAGAAATAATAAGAGATCTTGGAGTAATACTAGACTCTAAAATGTTATTTAGGGATCATATTGAAAATATTCTAGAAAAAGCTTATAAGCAATTGGGTTTCATTATTCGCATTACAAAGCCTTTTACTATAGCACACACCCTAATTCTGTTATATATGTCATATGTACGGTCACAACTCGAGTTCGCCTCAGTAATTTGGAATCCTCAATATCAAACATATATTCATCGCATTGAAAATATCCAGAAACAATTTATAAAACACCTATCGTATCGCTTTAGTGATCATCAATTTGACCCTATCGCCTTATATAAACGCAGAAAAATCTCTGATGCATTATTCTTATAAAAAATCATGAACTGCCTTGTTGATTCATCATATCTGTTAGAAAATATTGCATTTCGTTGCCCCAAACAAAATACCAGATCGAACGACTTATTTAGAATACCACACAGTAAATCCAAATACGTGCAAAACTCTGTAATAATACGTATCTGTGAAACTTACAATGCCTTACGAGATGTAGACATTTTCAACCATGACTTGAAATCATATAAAATGCAGCTTAATATATTAATAGCTTAAAATACTTTTTTTTTCTTTTTTGTGAAAATTTTAAATATTATTTTCCGTAGTAAACAGTATAACTATGTTTGTTAATAACTTTACTTTTTTCATTATTACGTTTTATGTTTTTCCTTATTATGTTTATTTTTTTGTCACATAAATTGAATAGGTAAAAAAACTATATCAAAATTTCAACTTAATGGAACTTAATTGGTCTACAACATATGAATGTTCTTTGTTATATTATCATTTTGTATGACTGTTTGTTTCCTAAATAAAAAAAATAAAATAAAAACATAATAAATGTATGTACATAATTTTTAACATTCAACAGTCAACGAAAAAATACAACCAATTCCTGAATTCTATCAAGTATAAAAATATTTGAGACAAACTGAAATGAATTATTAAGATAGCTCTTGGTGACATCTTCTTTTTTTTCATGAATACCGCACAAGAGTCCCAACTGCTCACAACCATCTGTAACCAGTGATACGATGGCTTCTCCAAAAAGTGGTATGTTGTTAGGCTGGAGATAGTGGGAAGGGGAAGGAGATGGGGAAGAGGAAGGTGGATAAGTTTCTTGCTATTCAGATCTGACTTATACCAGGGCAATACTGTTAGTGTTTTTCACTCTGGAACGGTTTTCTTGGTTTTATTTTAACTCCTCCCAGGCGGCTTTGAGGAAAATATTTTATTTTTTATTTTTTTTATTTTTTATTTATTTATCTTAAAATTGCTACATATTATAATATTACTGGTCTTCCATTAAAAGCATTAGCTTGTGGATGGAAGAAGAGTTTACATTTTTTCATACATGTACAAATACAGTTACAATGCAGTTAATACAGTTAATACATTTCATATATGTACAATTACTATTTACTATAGTCATGTATTTCAATATATAGGTGCATTTAATAACTTAATACAGACACATGGCAATCAGACCCGTAAACTAAAAGATACAAACATTGATGTATTCAGTAAGAAGAAAAATAAGTGTGATTTTTAGTGTGACATTCTCTAAAATACTTTTTGATGGAGTTCCTTCAGAACCTATATCAGAACCTATATCATCTTTGAAAAGGCTGTGTGGATGATCTTCTTAGGGAGAGGAAGTAGTTAACTTATCGGTCTCTACCTATGTTGTAGGAATGACGATATACAGAGGTCGGCACAAAGCCGAGCTGTTGAACTCAAGAACGAGTGGTAGAAGTGACCCGTTCACATGTGACAAATGTTAACCATGAACATGTATTGGGCGCGCGTTTGGCGTGTTTCCCGACTATGCATCGGTGCCGAGGGGATCAATGACGCAGTTCCTCGGAGCGTCTTCCATTGAAATACCGGTAGGATAGAATTCCCAACGGACACCTGTATTTTAAAGATTGCATTGCATTTACTACATTGCGTCTAAAATATACAATAACCTACCTGACAAAACAAGACAATCGAATAATATTAACAAATACAAAATTTTGATAAAACAATGGATCATCGAAAAAGGTCGTGCAATAATAAGTCACCTCACCCAAATATAAGCCTCTTATCCCATTATTGTTACCACTACCTACCAACCTGAAATTTTTTTTCAATTATTTTTACTTTATTGAAAAATGTATTTTATCTAATATTTGTAAACTAGTCTTTCTCGACACAGGATTTTCTAGTGAGAGAGGCAAACCCAAAAAAAAGTTAACTTTTTTGTATAGATGCATAAATAAATAATAAATAAATAATAAAATAAATAATAATAAAATTTGTTAAGGAATTAGAATCAATCGCAAATATGGATAAAATTATTTTTAAATTATCAAATTGTAAAATAACACAAATCAACAAATAATATTTACTTGCGCACGCCGGGATTTGACCCGCGACCTCCCGATCGCTAGTCGAAAGTATTCCCCCGCGACCACAAGAGAACGGGCTTTTTTTCGCCTCTCAATTTTTGTCTCTTGTGGGTATTAAAATTTATTAATATTACTGGCTTTTATAGAATTACTTGTCTTCTGATTTTGGGTAGGGAAAAAAATATTTCTGCAAAACCCTCAAAAATTGCAGGTTTTCATTGTGCAGCATCCAAAACCAAGGAAAACTTTATTTGCGTTGTAAAGTGAAATATATTACAGATTCCTAATATTTATTTATTTATTTATTTATTTACATATATACGGCATAACACGTGCCATTAACATAATTGAATATTTAAAAATAGTACAACAACATGAAGAATTTAAGTGAAATTTAAGAAAAAAGGTAAAAAGTTAGGTAATAAGCAGTGAATAAAATGTAAAATGTATAAAAGTAAATTATAAAGTGTAAAGTATGAAATATAAAGTATAAAGTACAAACCATAAATTATTAGGTAAAAAGTAAAAAAGAACAATTAAAGTGAGAAATAAAACAATAAAAGGTAAAATGTAGAAATATAAGATATCTCTAAAAGTTACCTAAAAAGATTTAAATCTACAATATAAAAAGTTTAAAAAAATCCTGGATTATGTTATCCGATATGATAAACACAGTGACAGTGACAGTGCCTATGATTTCTAGTACATTAGTAGTTTTAGTACTGGTAGGCAAATAATTATAATATTTACATATGATAGTTTAACAAATTACGTTGGTGCTTATAATTTATAATGGCCTTTCCATTGTTAGAATATTAACAAAATTAGCTTAAACTCATTACGGTTAAGGCCTTTTCGTTATAATAGCCCTTAGCAACGGCCCTAGAAAAGAATTTAGTTCCTGGAAGAAAGATTGCGGATCTGAATAAATTTACTGTTAAAGTTTTCGCTAAAATCAAAAATAACGACCCTTTACTAATACGAGTATATACTATAATATAACTCTGCCTGAAGGCAATTGTAATTAACAACAGTGAAAGCTTAACTCCAGAGACATAATATTGAACTTTATTGATAATTAAATTATTTGAATGCGTCAATGCCTTTACATTATAATTATGTTTATAGAAACTACTTTAAGCATTTTTGTTTTGTAATTAATTCTAATTAAAAATATACGACGACCTATGTCGGGACTGTAGTTTTTGGAGATTTGTTTTTCATTTATGAACAAAATGTCTTAATCTATGGCTATTAACGGTCTATTTACGTATTTGATTTGATTTAAAAATGGTGTTTATCAAGGCTCGCATCTTGTTCCACTGTTATTTTTTTAATTCACACTACGAATGTGATATATATAAACTACATTAACAATAACTGTGATGTTATATAATAACAATAACAGTTAAAGCTTTCTACACAGATGTGATATTAAACTTTATTGATAATTAAATTATATGAATGTGTCAATCATAGACATATGAATATTGATAGACCAGAACATAAAGGTGAGGGGTAGAAGCCAACTTCAGCGGGTCGAAGGGCAGGAAGATGGCTTTGGTGATGCGTGATTCGCCAAAACTCAATCTGACAGTATATAGGCATCTCGCACTATAAAATCATCATTTAGTTCTTAAAAGAAAACTCTGCTTTTGAATGAATAGACCTTTTTACATGGGAGAGCAAATTGCTCGCCACGCAATGAACAAATTTGAAGTTCAAATACGTCAAAGTAAGGTCGCCTGTAAGGTCGAGTCCAATATTTTGCTCCTGTAGTTAGTTAATACACTTTTACAAATGTTTCATAATTTACTTACCCCAGTAAACAGTGACGGGCACACGCCATGTATCTCGGAGTGAGTGTGTATTATATGGGTGGTTTAGTATATTTATGGTGTATGTTCAAAAACGATCATATTATGTGATCTGAATTAGCTTAAAATAGTGTAAAATAATGCTTGCTTATGGAATGTAATACCACAATTGGGTTTATTCTCTTTTTCTCTTCTATGTTACGTATTTATAGCACAAGCCACCATTTTTACTGTGTTATTTACGATGAGAGCTCGACGCTGGTCCGGACACGAATGATGACGTCACATTTTTAAGATTGACGCGTGGCTCTCGCAAGCCCAGCCGGTTCCGAAAAATGGTTCCAATGGGAGGGGGAAATAATACGCCTTTTATCGCTTAGGGCAAGTCCATGTATTTTGTACGTCCGTGGTGTCAATGTAAAAAATGGTGTTCATCAGGTATCGCATCTTGGTCCACTGTAATTTGTTTTACTTCATACTACCGAACACGATATATAATATGAACTACACTGATTTGAAAAGAATTGATTTCACCAATTGCACCTACATTTATATGCTTGGCATATCTGAAATGTACGCCAGGCAGGTAATTTTACGCCAAGAAATCGATTAACAATCGCTTTTCCTGAACAATTCGCATATTTGATATATGTACCTTTAGTATTTGTCTTTATCAGACTTCCTATCCTTTTTTACTTAAAATACCCTCCACACATCATCCTGAATGATGTCGTAGACCCTGAAGAAAATTATTTTGAAAGTGAAAATTTGATTGGATTTGAATGAAAAAAAGTTTTTTTTTTCATTTCAGGAGGAAAAAAGAAAAATAACCGATTGAAACAAATTGATAATACAGGGAAAGCTAACCTATTAAAACAAAATCCTCAAGAGACCTCTACATTAAATGAATCAGGGAAAATTAGAAAATTCTTACATTAAAAAAAAATTCTATACCTATAGGGAGTGAACTTCACAGAACTATCCCAAATATCATGAAAATATAGTCAGAAAATCATGGCTATTCGATATTTTTATCCTCTATTGTAAAAAGTAAAAATCCCGACATAACGTCCCTTTGTATGGACAAGGTTCTAACTTCACTTTATTTGTTCTGAGATATGAGGCATCAAAGTTTGCATGGACGATTTCTCACAATCCATTAACCGATGATTTTGAGAATGAATTTTATGTGAAATATTTTAGTCAAACAAATTTTATATGAAAGTATTTAAATAGGATGTATACTTACCATTTAGAACAAATATAATCGTGAAGATAGAAACATATGCAACCAGCTAAGTAAACCTTTTGCAATGAATTATAAAAATTATTATAATTCATTGCAAAAGGTTCTAACGATATTTCCCTAATGCCATTCCAAGCTAGGACCAAGTTCTCATTAAGTACGTTTCTTTAAAATATTTTAAACTAAAATACTTTACACAAGATTCAACCTAAAAATCAGAAATTGTTAAATAGGTTATGAGAATTCGTCTTTACAAACTTTGACACCTAAGAACATGGAAAGGTGAAGTTAGAGCCCCATCCAACTACTACGCCTCGTAAAAACGATCAGAGGAGCTATCCTATTTTTATTTTTATTTTTATTTTATTTATTGCTTCTTCACAATTTAAATACATTTTAGCATGTACGTTATTATTAACTCCACTAAGGTTCGCCTGTATCGAAGTTAAAAATTTCACAATTTATTAAAAGTAAAACACATATAATATAAAGAGAGTACAAGTTAGCTTAAGTACAGCATAATATAGTTTTCATTCCATTGAAGTGCCATTTAGGTGTCATTATTTAAATTAAAATTTTTAACCTCACATAGACATGGTTAACGATTTTATAAATTGCAAAATAATTGTATCGAAAGACAATATTTCCCACAGAATGGGCCTGTATTAAGCTGTAGGAAATAATGCATTATAACGTAAATATGTAGAGTGACCATGTGTTGAAAGGGGTTAATTTTTTTTTTGAAGGGTATCATCTTTAATATTTAATCTGGTATTTTCCTAATCGGTATCAGGAACGAGATATTTCTCGGCCGAAATCTGCTGTCAGATCTGTGTGATTTTATATGGCTGTTTTTTGCTTTTTCTATGGCCGATGTCAGAATTTCAGCTGTAAACTGTCACATATTTTAGTTTAGGTTATTTTAAACAAGAATTCATGCAAGTATGCATGATTTTTTATTCATTTAACAGCCTTAGAAAATCACACAAATCTGACAAGAGATCTCGGCCAAGAACTATCTCGTTCCCACAAAAGATGTAGAATAGTTCGCCAGATACCAACAAAACATGGTAATTGCAAAAGGTTCAATGTGATGTTAGAATCTTGTAAAATAAATGGAAGCCTTAAAAATTGATGTTAGAACTTCGCCACTACATCACTAAGTATCCACGGAAGTACAACGCAGATGGCTCTGAAAAATATTTTGGTTACAGAAACATACAAAGAAATGGTTAGGTCATTTATTAAAAAAAAATCATTTGGAACCTTATCCAACTAAGATGACGATAATGCCATAAAGGTAATAAACACTTGTTGTTGAAAAGCAGAACGATCTGTTTAGTCACAAGTGGCACCAAGTACTCAGAATGCTATTAAAGTACATACCAGGCAGTATTATGAACATTACCCGTGATACCGCACGAGGAATGCAGGTGAAATTCTGGCAAACGACCTTCGGTGACTTACGAGTGGTAAGTCATTATTCCCCCCAGGCTTTAGGAACTTTACAAAAAGATTCACCGACATCAAAATGGTATCTACGTATTCGTGCATGATGTGACGATTAAGGTAAGGCTCTCGACCAACAATCGGAATATCGCGGGTTCAAATCCTGACTGTACTAATCTTAATTGATTAATTTTTGTTCTTTCATAATTCATTAATACAAAATAATATACACTCGTAGCATATTTGCGGCTCTTTCCAGAATGGAAGATACCCTCAGTATCGCTTTGGTGTAAGACCACCATTTCTGACTTCTAGTATGACGTAAGTGGAATCCGAAAGCTTATCAATGCAAGAAATTCTGGACTATCGACTACATCATTTAATATTTCATATAGAAATACCAAGTCAGTGAAAATCTGTCTGTCTGACAATTTAAGCATTTTCATATCATTTAAAAGAGTGTTGAAGTTCAAAATAATTGCTGGAATAGCCATTTTAAAATCTAGAAATTGTAAGAATTTATTGAAGTAAAACTTCTTCACTCTTGACCGCTTGCTTGACTTAGGGAGTAAGCTGGTGAATGCGTGACGAGAGCGTTAGGAAAAGTGTAATCGGGCGAGGCGAACGGAAATTGAGAGGGAGATATAAGTAAGTGAAGATAGAAAGATAGAGAGTTCCGTATCGTATATTATTGAAGGGTCAAGAGAGAGAGGTGCGAGCAGACATTTTCTTTCTCTCTTTCTCTCATAGCCAGTTACGTTTCGTATATCTAAGACACAATGCAGGCCTATTGTCTGTATCACATTGTAGGAGCAAGAGAGAGCAGTGCGCGCTCACATTTTCTTTTTCTCTTCTTTTATAAGTTAGTGAAGTTTTACTTCAGTCGTGTGGTCTAAAGCACAATCGTTTTTTTTGTATTATTTCAATGGCTTGTATCTAGATGAATATTATAAGGTGGGTTCCAGACAGGAGAATTGTATTCAAGTTGACTTCTAACAAAGGCAAAATATAATAATTTAATACAATTTAAATAACATTGTTGAAATTTCTAGAAATCCCAACATTTGTAAATCCTTATTAGAGATTTCCATTATGTGATTAACAAATGAAAGATGTGATTGAAAAATGATGGCTAAGTCTTTAATTTGTGTTAATGTCTCAAGAGCATTGTTATCAATGTTGTCATTGTAGATCACTGGATTTTTTATTCGAGGAAATCTGATTATTTGAGATATTTAAGTCTATTTTCATTGCACCAAATCAACAAATTGTTGATATTATCTTGAAAAATGTATTACATCGATGTGCATAATCAATATATATTATAGAAGAGAGTGAAAAAAATGTGCGTCTTGCTAAAACTCAGAAGAGGGCCGGAACGATCAAGGGCGTGGTAGCCTCTAACCTCCATCCATGTAGAAGGTTCCCGTTTTTACCTCAAGGGCGTACTTTTGGAGATATAAAGGCTGGAAGTTTCGCCCTCTAGAAATTTCTAGAACAGTCCAGAACATTCGAAAGTATTCTAGCACATTCCACAATATTTCAGAACATCCTGGAACAATCTGGAATATTGTGGAATGTTCGAGAATAGGGAATCGAAAACATTATTGTGGAACATTTCAGAACATTCACGAATTGTGTGGAATGTTCTGGTACATTATAGACGTCAGTTCAATCTCAAATCAACACTCTGAGCGAAGCCGGGTACTCCAGCTAATAACTAATAACCTCCAAAAAATATTCCAATAAATGGAAATTGTATAAAATATTTCAAAGACTAGATTTAAACTTTTCCTAAATGGATATTTATAATCCCAATTTTTTTCCACGTTTCTTCGTAAAAGACAAGATTTAAAATATTAAATCACCTGCCCTCTCCTACGAACAAATTACTTCTCGATGGCGTGCAATATGACGCACTTACATTACTGTCCATATTTATATTAATAATATCAGTACCTACCTACGTTTCGTTTGTCAGAATCAAGTAGGGTGACCTGGTCTACAGTGGATCAGTATGGTACAGTGGATCACTCCAATATCTTGAAAGTTCTTAGGGTGTGTGCAGCTATGTTCGACTTTTAGGTAGGTGTGCCTCTATGCTACTACAAAAGTCGGTACTCGCCCGGCTGCGCAGGCAAATAGACATGTGGTGCTGTATTTAGTGTTTTTGTGGTAGGAGAAAAAAAATCACGTGAGTATATTTTTGCGTACCATTTCATTATTTTATCCATGATATATGTTCGCATATTTTAGTTGCTATCAGTAGTTATTATAACATGTGTAAATACCCAGAAATATGTCTTATTCAAAAGGGTAAAGTCAGAATAATATGTTTTGTGAAAAATGGAGTGTTGTTCTACAGTGGATCAGCGGATACTAGTACACAGTGGATCATGATCCACTGTGTACTACTGATGCCGGATTTGTGTTTATTGTTTGTTTTTATTTTATTTTATAGGATAAGAAGAAAGATATTTTTACAGATGATGATTTCCTACCCAGTACTGTAACGGATCACCCGAACCCTGAAGCCCTGGCTTCAGTTAACCCTACAAATCAGTCACAGGATTCTAACCAAGTTGAAATGTCAACAGCTGGCTTACCGTCCCTATCGGACTGCCAGAATCTTAGCAATTTGTTTTCAGATGAAAGAATTATAACCCCTGACCAATTTAGAGCGCCACTGAAAGCTGGACCGAGAAACACAAAAAGGAAACCAAGAAGACTGGGGAAAAGTATGATTGTGACAGATACTCCGAAAAAAGATGAAATTATAAGGATTAAAAAAGCGACCGAAGCAAAAAAAAAACAAAAGAACCCAGAGTAAAAAAGGTAAAGCGACAAGTTTTACAAAGCGATTCTGAAGATGACTCTGAAAAATATCAAGACACCTCTGATGACGAGGACTTGTTTATAGAAGATGAAGTGGAAAATGAGGATAACATTCTGACCGAAGACATTTTACAAAAACATGGATCTCTACCACGTAAACCAAAAGAAGGTGAATTTGTTCTTGTGCTATTTAGGACAAAGAAGCAAAATGTTTTTTTTTATGTAGGGAAAGCATTACAAACTATAAATGTCAAAATGGAGTATAATGTTAGCTTTCTGCGGTTAAAAATACGCTACCAGCAGCAGTTCGGAATGCCAGATATGCCAGACTTATCTTTTGTGAAAGAACATGACATCAAGTTAATTTTGCCTACACCAGTCGTATGTGGCACATCCAAACGACCATTATTATATCAATTTTCTGTTAATTTATCTCTCTTAAACATGCGCTAAGTTACATTATTTTGCTTTTTTAGATTATTGTCTTCGTTCTCTTTTTTCTTTTTAAATCCAGAGTTATTTTTTTATCTAGCCATGGGCTATTTTGTTTGTTCTTCACTTTCAATAATAAAAACCGCTTTATTTCTAGTATTTATTTTTATTTAAAAGAAATCCCATCCTTGATCCACTGTTAAATAAGGGTTGATCCACTGTGTACCACCAAGTTCCACAGTGGATCATTTTCCCTCATCGCAAATAAGTACATATTATTTTCCTCCCCATTTAATGGCGGAGTTTAAACTATTGCACTTTACAAGAATGATAAACAATGAACCATTGTGAAAGTTTTCATTACAATGCCTCAACTGATGTTGAAGTTATACGCCTCCAAAAAAAAGTGATCCACTGTTGACCAGGTCACCCTATGGCTTTTAGCTTAGGGGTAAACCTGACTGACAAAACAGTGAATCACCTCAAACCTCGGAGACTGGTTTTCATTGACTAATTTTGTTTATTACGCATGTCCCACAAACCTAAACATCATTAGCAGACGTATCTAGTACGAATTGCACGTTTAAAATTGCTTTCTTCTAGAAAAATAGAAGGTAACCAGTAACAATTAGCGTTTTTTTCGCAAGAGAGTTTTAGATGCAACTCTTTAAAAGATGAGATACACAATGTACGTAGGTCTATTTCCTCCAAAGGAAAAACGTAATAATTTTCTTACATCTCTCTAACACATCTCACCGTGATATCTCCGTAGACTACTACAATACGGGTAGCCGTGACGATAAATTTGAAAGTATGGAATATAGTTATAAGGATTAATATTAAAGTATGAGTGAATGATATAGGTACATGTATATACATATACACACACACATACAAATATACATAAATAAATATAAATACACATATTTACACACATGCATACACATACATGCACACAAAATCACACACATACACATACACATACATATATGTACAAACATAACTATATAAAATCTGAAAAGAATTATTGCAAATTGTTAAAAGGTTATCATGGAATGTATGCGTATATAGTTTCATAAAACCAAAAATATTATTAAAAATCAAAGCATCTAAATCTTATAATTGATACTATCTTTGGCGGAACGGATATAAGGCCACTTACATTTTCCAATATATGTATCTACTCCTCGCGTTATCTACATTCATACATCTTAAGTTTTCTATTGCCAAGGTACCTAACTACCATATCCTTTACAAATTCGTGTCCCGACTTGTTATTAGAACCACTTGATGTTTTAGATCCAATGTATTTAAACTATCTCTGCACTTGATTCACGTTTAAACTTAATTATATCTAATATTTACATTAATCAATGAAGTTGAACATTAAATTCTTAGGCACTTCCGACGTGTGGAAATAGAGACACTCGGAATCTGCAAAGAGGGGGTTAATTTAAAATATTTTAGAAAAATCACGGGATAGCCTAAGTTTTTGACAAATCATTTCCAATTTTGAAAATGGCATAAAATTATTTTATATTAAAAATATCTATTTTATTACAGAAAGGTAAAAAAATCGGTCTTGACCCACACTCTTTGCCTCATTCGTATTTTATTTTTTTCTTTTCTTTTTTTTTCTTTATTTTTTCCCATTGTATCTACTATTGTATCTATTCATCATCTCCTACATTCTCTTCCATTATTCTGACTCTTGACATGGCCCGACTGTATCTGATTCACTTTCTCATGCCTTCTACCTTGGTCATCCCCGACTTCTTCGACCATTCATATTTGCGTCATATCCTTTACACTCCTTTCTTCGCTCATTCCTGTCCATACTATCTGAGGGATCCCTATCCCTTTCTTAATCTTACTCAATATTCTTACATCAGGCTTGCATTCTTTACGGCTCTCCACATTTTCGCACGATCATACATGGTTTTATCACACATATGCCTAAGGGATCTCATTTATACAGCATTCAGTCTATTTTTATACTTTCTCTGCCAGTTATCCATACTGCCATACACCAGGGAAAAAAATAAGTGTGAAAATAAAGACACTCGGAATCTAGAAAGAGAGAGCTTATTGAACAATCTTTTGAAAATATCACGGCATAGCCTGAATTTTGAAGAAATCAGTTGCACTTTTGAAAATAGCATAAAATAGTTTTCTGTTAAAAATAAATTGTTAAAACAATCAGTTCCCATTTATTACACTGACCAATTTACTAAACATATCTATCTATCTCTACTTATCGTATTAATGCATTTTAGTAATTACATTTATGTGTCATACAAATATTATAAACCATTACAACCTTGAATATTATTTAGTTATTAAAATAAAAACCTTTTCTTCATTTCAAATTTGGGCAAATAATGTTACCAACCTACGAACAGCGCCGGATCTGCCATACGTTCAAAAACGTACAAAAAACCTGCCGCCAACTCCGAAAGGGCGCCGTGAGAAAATAAATATTGTATTAAAATTTAGTTATAATATTCCCTGAATCGTTTAAAAATTACCCATAATACGAAATAATTATTACGCTCTAGCAACACTTTCCAAAGAAACAGAATGCGCATGCATCAGGTTGGTATCAACGGCTTACGAATTTATAGTCAGTTACAGAATTTTTTTACAAATTCCATATATTTAGTTTAAACGTAAGATCTATTTTTCCATATATCTTTTACGATGAATGGGTGCGATCCAAATTCAATAACCAATCACAGCGCGGTATTTTTATTCTGGAGAATCAAACAAACCGACTTGCGCCTTTCAAAATGCTGACAATTTTAGTTAGTGTATCGTCCGTACGCTCGCCATTGTTTTATTTTGTACGATTTAAGTTTCTAGGAGAAGGTAGTTAAAGACCATTCTCTTATGAAATCTTCAGTAAATTCCATTAACAAAATCATCGCACGGTTTGCAGGATTTGCAGGTTGCAACGTGTTGACACTGTTGACAGTTTCATCATTGATTTGACATATTATTTGAAGTTCGTTAAATGTATAATTAATATCTATTAGATTTGTTGGATTTGTTATTTTACGGTGTCAGTGTAAGCGTCTTTCGTAAGTCGTTGATACCATACGTTAGTGTTTAGTGTTTGTATGGTATTTGTTCGCTCAATTTGGTGTCTGTTCGCTCAACACAGGGGAAATGCAAGGTACAAATATGAGGTTTTATTCTTATTAGATTTTAGAGCTAGTCAGAAGCTGTAGATGCTATTCTTGTGTTGTACGTTGCCATGGAAACGTATTTATATTTGCTTTTTCAATTAATATCCGCGTTGGGTATATACATAAGCGTAGTAAATCTCAAAAATGTCTAATGTACCTAGTTCAGCGAAACCTATATTTTAAATCATGGTACGGGCACAAACAAACAATTCGTTGTATTATTTCAAAGCATAACTTGCAAAAAGAGTTTTTCCTAAAATAATTAGAATAGCACCATAATTTTATGTTTACCCAATAGATTCAGAGAGTATAGGGCTCCTGGCGATTCTATCTTTAAAAAAACGAGTGTGAGAGCTACCGCCAGGTCACTTGGAAAAGTTACACCTTTATATGTCTTGATTTTATTTGATAAATTTGGGGAAAAAAAATAAAATTAAATAAAAATAAAAATAAATTGGGGTGAACAATGTAGGGGGGGGGGGGGGGGGGGCGCCATCGGTACCTACTGCACAGATTTCGTAGATCCGGCCCTGCCTACGAAAGTAGCTATTCTTATTATGTTGTTCACAGATTTTCTTAATTTTATTGTTTCATTGGAAATAAGGTTTATTTCCTGTAATATATAGACATCTTCTCAACTTCAAATATATTTTGCTCATTATTTACCTAAGAATAAACATTTTAAATAAGCATCATATTTGTGTTAAGTTATTACATCTCTAAATATTATAAATAAAAGTCCCCCGCCGCGTCTGTCTCTCTGTCTGTTCGCGATTAACTTAAGAATTACTAAACGGATTTTCATGCGGTTTTCACCAATAGATAGAGTGGTTCATGAGAAAGGTTTAGGTATATAATTTGTCAAGGTTTTGTGCAAATTGGTTGAAATCTCTACATATTATAAATTAAAGTCCTCCGTCGCGTCTGTCTGTCTGTCTGTTCACGAATAACTCAAAAACTACTGAATGGATTTTCATGCGGTTTCCACCAATAGATAGAGTGTTTCGTGAGGAAGGTTTAGGTATTTATTTTGTCTAGGTGTTGTATAAATTAAACGAAATATATTGTATATAAAGGAGAATGTCTGTATATGGTAGACGAGAGGGCTGGCAAGCGGGGGTGTGGATTTAATTTGCATGCAAAGGAAGGTCACTGTCTACATTTGATTTCGAAAACTCTGTGTAAAGCCCGGGCATCGCCGGAGACTTCAGCTAATATATTATAAAAATATATTTTTTCATTGTTGCAATATTGTAATATTTACATATAATAGTATTTATTTTATATTTGCCATCTACACATGTCTTCGTCAACTTCTGTTTTCTATTTATTGTTTTTTTACAAGCCCACTAGAGCTGTATTTTTCATGTTATAGTTATACCTGATACTACGTTACATTATGTAAAAGCCGTAAGGCGTTAATCAAGGCGTTAATTAATATAAAATAAAGTCCAAAAAAACGTGCGTCCCGCAAAAACTCAGAAACGAGTCCCGGTACGATCAAGGGAGTTATATGGTGTGGTGATACCGTGATTTTAGTCTAGAACAGTCTTCTGAAAATTTCTAGAAAGATCTGGAAGGAGTGGCGTGGAATGTTGGGGAATAGGTAATCGGAAATATCATTGTGGAATATTCCAGAACGAATGTTGTCCTGAGCGAAACCGGGTAACCCATTAACTAACTAACTAACCATCATGCCGTTTCCCCGCAGGGGTAGGCAGAGAGGACGGACCGCCAAACAACTCGGATTTGGCACACACTCCTTGCCTCGTTCACATTCATACATCGTCTCATACATGCTCTTCTATTATTCTGACTCTTGACATGGCCCGACTCAAGTACCTGATTCACTTGGTCGTGCCATGTCTTTCTCGGGCGTCCCCTACTTATTCTACCATTCACATTTGCGTCATATATTCTCCTTACACTCCTTTCCTCGTTCATTCGCTCTACATGCCCGAACCAACGGAGCATTCCTTTATTGATCTTACTCATTACGCTTACATCAGCCTTGCATTCTTTGTGGATCTCCGCGTTTCTCACACGATCATACATGGTTTTACCACACATACGCCTCAGGGATCTCATTTCTACAGCATTCAGTCTACTTTCATCCTTCCTCTGCCAGTTCCATACCTCACTGCCATACATCAGGGTAGGTACCAGTACTACATTATGAACGGCTAGTTTCGCGTCTTTGGACAGTTTTTTGTCGGTGCCAACGGCGTTCAGTCCTCCATTAATAGAGTTACCTGCATTCACCCTTCTTTCAATATCTCCCATGACCGGTCAGTGGTTGAGTGGGCATGGCGCTTGGGTCCCACCCGGGCGTCGCATGTTCGATTCCTCAGCTGGCTAAGTCCTCCATCACAACACAAGCAACATTTTCAGCTTTCTGTGGTGGTAGTAGGAGATTTTCAAACATTGTTGGGTTATTCGTAACCCGGGAATGTTTGTCTTTCTTTTTAAAAAAAAAAAAAAAAAAAAAATCTCTTTCAGCCTTCCCATCTCTCGTAAACATACTTCCCAAATAAACAAACTCATCCGGGTAACCCAGCTAGTATTATAATTAAATAATATCGCATGATTTGTAAATGCCCGTATGGGCGTATATTAATAAAAATAAATAAACTAAAATAATTTGCAAAAGTTTTAACTTCAAAATGAGATATCGGTAAATAGATTATGAGAAATTGTCTTTGCAAACTTTAAAACTTCATATCTCAGAACAAGGTAAACTGAAGTTAGTATCTTGTCCAACAAAATTGACGATGTGCCGAGACAGATTTGTGTGACGATATATCCTCTCTGCTTACCCCTGCCGAAAAAACAGAATGTTAGTTAGTGAGTTAGTTAGTCTAGTGTCCGTAAAGTAACGTAGTAATATAAAGTAACTTGTACTTTCCCGTCGTTTACTGCGCGCCACGTTCAACCCACGTGCGTTCTCTAGTGTTTACAATCCACCGGGCGCTGATGGGAGGAGTGTGGTCGGAGGGGGAAGAGGGGACTGAGAGGGGGAGGAGGAGGGTCGGGTGGAGTGTACTCGCGGGGGGAAGTGGGTCACAAGAACTGCGTACACGTGTGCGACGGGGAATGTCAAACTGTGTTCAGTATGCACATAGCGTGAATGCATTTGTGTTGAAAAATTATATTTTTTTAATGCAGATATTTATATTTTTGGTAACTAATGCAGAATTAATTTTTGTAACAAATCGTCTGCATTGAAATTATTTTTATTTTTTAATGTGAGTTCTGCACAAGAGTCCCAAGTGAATACAAAGTGAGACTATGGCATCTCCAATTGGGGTGTGTTGTACGTCTTAAGTACCTGGCTATTCAGATCTGGTCTCGATGGTGATCTTTCACCAGGGCAGTACTGAAAGTATCTTCCACTCTGTAACGTGCCGCAAATATACCACATTTTTAATTTATAAATTGTGAAATAACACTAATAAATCTAAAATAAAAATAAAATTTTCTTGCGCACGCCGAGTTGATCCTGCGACATCCAGATGCGTAGCTAATGATCGTAACCTTGACAAACGTTCTAGGCTAATGTCCGTAACATGGTAGTCGTACTTAGGTTATAATATTATTATGTATGTAATAACAAAAAAATAACATTATGTATAAACAAAATGTATAAAATATATAATGAATGTATAAAATTATATTTAAAAATTAAAAGTAATCTATATGATAAGATTTTAAAGAACATATAAATACAGAGGTATGCCTATTATAAGATATCCATTTTGAAAAATGTAAAAAGCACAGAACTTATATCTGTATAAATGCAATCAATAGGTATATTATACTCGAGCCGATCCACAAGATACACATTACAACATACATTCCACCAACCTACAACTAAAACAACTTTTGGACAAAGAAATATGATATGTTTCTTTATAAAATTACTTAATATACTCCCTTTTTCAATAAAAACTATAAAAAAAAACAAAAATTTTAACAAAACAAATAGGTAACGACTTCAAAAAATGCACTAAAAAGTAAAAAAATAATTTTGTACGATTGTTATTTTTGGAGTCGGTGTCAGTCAAGGTAACTACATACATACCATAGTTATAGGTGAGATGTGGAGATCTTGGCTGACACCGACTCCAAAAATAACAATCGTACGAAATTATTTTTTTACTTTTAGTGCATTTTTTTAAGTCGTTTTTTGTTTTGTTAAAATTTTTGTTTATTTTTTGATTTTTAGTGACCAGCGTAAGCGTTTTAGTGCGTAATATTGAGTTATTCGTCCTTTTGTCGCGCACATATTTATTGCAAATTTAAGACATATATGGTTTTATCATGAATCCCACTGTCAGATCTAAACCAAATTAAAATAGGACCAAACGGAAAACACCAGCTTTCTAACAAAAAATGAATCATTAATATCGGTTCACCCAATCGAAAGTTCTGAGGTAACAAAGATAAAAAAAAAAAAAAAAATTACGTCGAATTGATAACCTCCTCCTTTTCGAAATCGTTTAAATAACCGACTTCAATAGAGGCAAAGAGGGAATAACCAGACAAAACCGGAAATATATACAAAAAAGATTGATTTCGAAAGACTATTCTTTTTATCTAGCAAAGCCATATTTTAATTTTTGAGAAAATATATTTATTATTAATACAATAAGGTTTTACCGTAGGCTTTGTTAAATTTTCAAACATTTTTTTATTATTATACAACACCCATTTCAAATCATATAATCATACAGTAAAATAAATCAATAAATTATCTGGGAAATCTATGTTTCAGAATTTTAATTTTAGTTTAAATAAAATCATTTAAAAAAATATCCGCACGTGTGTTTTGTCACGAACATACTACAGTTTGTCTATTTATTCACTGGTCTTACAAACTAATATGTTTAAGTTTTTTTACATTCTTATTTTGCTTAGACATTATTGAAAAATATTACCTAAATAATTATGATCTACAAATAATTACAAAAAGTAGAAAATTGTAATAGTTTTATCATCACGCCTTTCAGCATTTTTGAATGTAGGTATAAATTAAAGCAAATTTTTAATGAAATACAATCGATATTGAATTTTTATTTAAAATAGTTGGTACGGAAAATAATTAATCTTTCTTATTGGAACCGCCCTGTACGATCGCAAGAACATCTTTCAACGAAATATGAATTCTCGGCTGCTGGCTGGTAAATGGCACTTCAGATATGGATTATGGACACGGGAAGGAAGATAATGGATACAATTTTGCAAACCTAACAAAGATTAATGCTTGTAATGTGTTTTCTGCTATTTGCTATTATAATTATAGGTTTAACATATGTATTTACTTATAATTCAAATTTGTAACAATGTTCTTAGTAAGAACACATTATTTTCTAAAAAACGAAAGAAATATAAAGGAAGAGGAAAATGTAATCAAATTTAAAGAAGTGAAGAAACATACATATATTACGCATACTTTACCACGTATACCAAGAAATAGTCACCAATTTACTTGTAAATGTAGGTTCCTTCACATATCTAAAGATATCTAAGGTAGGTGCAGTCTCATTGGGTAACATGTTGTATAATTGGCTTCTTTGGGTTTAATTTGATAAATGTGGGATTGATTTGAATGCACTTCGACGTGTAAGTGATAACGCATAATACGCCCAAATCCCTGAAATAACTGATACAAGATAAAAATATTAAAAATGAAGGAAAGCTGAGTGTTGGTTACGCCTCCCAAACTTCAATTTGGGAGGCCTTATAGTTACCGCCGCCCAGGGAACCATAATTGATTTTTTTTATTTTTTTTAGAAAGACGAATATTTCCGGGTTACAAATAACCCGACAATGTTTAAATATCTCCTACTACCATCAAACTAAGCGGAACATGTTGCTTGTCTCGTGATGGAGGAAATAGCCAGCCGAGGATTCGAACACGTGACGCCTGGGTGGGACCCAAACGCGATGCCCACTCAGCCACTGGCCGATAATAGTAAATGGACCATTTTACGATCAAAAACATAAGTTACGCAGATATTACAAGACATAAATATCATAAACCCAACACCGCGCAGGGCACTCGGTGCGTATGCGTGATTCGATGTTGCCAGATTTAAATAATATTGTTCTGTCGGATCTGCCAGATCTGCCTTGATGAAGGATACTACGACGCTGTCCGAAGCGTCGGCTAAAGAAGGAGGTAGCGCAACACTGCATAACACCCCAAAGACAAGTAACGAAAATAGAGTTCTTCGCTATTAAATTTTGGCGTCCCACACTTTGGCAAGCACCGTGACGCACAAAATATTTCCGCACGTGTCCATAGTAACACTCACACCACCGCAGAATGCGTACGTTGCACGAGTGTGCGTGAATTCACTACCACCACAAACACTAGCTGCATTATAGTGACTGATATATATATAATATACAAAACCTGTTGCATGTGGTGGTGATCGTGGCAGGAATGAACTGTAGTACTACTATAATGGGCCCTTTGTAAGTTGCAAGCAATGGAAAGTTCGTTGGAGACTGTGTGTGTGTTGGTTGATTTTAGATTTGAGAGTGTGAGTGTGTGTTTAAGAGTTGAGATTAGACACAGAACGAGAGGACCGAAAGAGGAGAAGGTGGGAAATATATTTTTATTATTCGCAAAACACAAGAAAAAAAAAATGGAACCTATACATTTTTTCATCTAAAAAGAAAATAAATAACTTCGGTATCTTAGTCTCATATTTAGGAGTTGTAAATTCAACCATTTGTAGATATAAGATGTAAAAAAATAATAACATTAAAAATTTATATGTAACTTAATTATAAGCACCTGCTGACAAGCCAATTCAATTGGATTAGCAGGACTTGTTTGTGATTTTTAATAACTATTCTTACAATAAAAAATTTAAAAAAAAGGTTTTCGCCCAAATATATGTATTTTTCAAAGAGTCTCTCCATATGATCTCCTGAAAAGGCCCACCACACAGCATCCCCAAAGATGACATAGGCCTCGAGAGAAATTGTTTTCCTCAGGTCCCCTGTGTGAAGTTTGTGAAACTCATAGTAGAAGAATAGTTTAGATATACCTAGATGTGCATTTTTTACATTAGCTCCACACAGGAGTCCCAAAAACAATTTTCCACGGGCCCTACGTAGTCTTTGGGGGTGCAGTGTAGAGGGTCTTTTTAGGGAAATAAAGTTCTGGGAAGGAAAACAATAACAGGGCAGGAATCTGGGGGTGAGTGAAGAGTGACGGACGAATGAATCCATTCCTCCCACTGCGGTGCAAGACGATGGGTCGATAGAATCCGGCTGGAGACGTCTCTGGCTTCACCCGCCACGCAGTAGGTTGGCAAACGCATCCGCCGCTAATACCAGACAAGTAATTCGCTACGTTTAGTGACTTAGCAGGGGTGCCCGGGTTAATGGCATGAGGTTTGTCCGGGCCGGCTGCGTGACAGACCAGATCGGGATAGACTGGTTTATGGCCTGCTTTTTTTTTTGGCCTTTCGACCTCTCCAGCAGGACTCTGTTGGCCTATCGCCTTGCACCGCAGTTGGAGGTATGGATATATATGTCCGTCACTCCTCCACACACTGACCCTCAAATTTATACCAACCAAGACAATCGAATAATATTAACAAATACAAAATCCTGATCAAACAATGGATCATCGAAAAAGGTCGTGCAATAATTAGTCACCTCACCCAAATATAATCCTCTTATCTCATTATTGTTACCACTACTACCAACCTGAAATTTTTTGTCAAATATTTTTACTTTATTCAAAAATGTGCTTTATTTAATATTTATAAAATATTTGTAAACTAGTCTGTCTCGACAGGATTTCCTAGTGAGAAAGGCAAGGCCAAAAAAAATGTAAACCTTTTTACATAGATGCACATAATATTTTTTTTTTTAAATAGCTCATACCTTTTACCTTTCCAGAAATTTCTCTCCTTCCTTTTTTATAGACATGTAAGCTATCTGTTAAACTTTTACGCTGTAGTTGTAAGTTGGAGTTCCTCTCCAATAGTTTGCTGAAGGTAAGTCTCTTCCACTATCCCATCTTATTTATCCCTTGACGTAGAACCTTCGACCCGACAATCTCTCATATTATATTGTTGTTGATATAATTTTACATACAAATTATAATATTATCAAATTAATTAGCCTAACTAGAAATACATGTTAAACTGTTCTATTTTAAGTGCGATCCCAGAGGGTAGACGTCCAGTGGGCCGCCGCAGAGGAGAGGATGGGTCTACCATGGACGGAGGCCAAACAATCAGCACAAGACAGGGACGTAAGGAGGAGCCTTGTCGATGCAATGGGTCCCCACCCGAATAGAACAAGGGGAAGAAGATGATGCTGATGTTCTATTTTGCCATTGTTTGAAGTCAAGTTGAATACAATTCTCTCATCTGGATTCCATGTTATAATATTCGTGTACAAGGTATTGAAAGAATCTCTACATCTCTACATATTATAAATTAAAACCACCGCCGCGTCTATCTGTCTGTCTGTTCGAGATAAACTCAAAAACTACTGGACGGATTTTCATGCGGTTTTCACCAATAGATAGAGTGATTCATGAGGAAAGTTTAATTATATAATTTGTCAAGGTTTTGTGTAAATTGGTTGAAATATACAATTTATAGAGGAGAATATCTGTATGTGGTGGACGAGCGGGCTGGCAAGCGGGCGGTGTGGATTTGATTACTGAAAGGATTTTCATGCGGTTTTTACCAATAGATAGAGTGATATACGAGGAAGGTTAAGATATATAATTTGTCAAGGTTTTGTGTAAATTGGTTGAAATATATAATATATAAATGAGAATGTCTGTATGTGGTGGACGAGCGGGCTGGCAAGCGGGCAGTGTGGATTTGATTTGTATGCAAGTCTATAGTTTTATGCCAAAGTTGATGAAATTTTGCACATGTGACCTTCAAAACAAGAGGAAGATCACTGTCTACATTTGATATCGAAAACTCTGTGCAAAACTCGGGCATCGCCGGGGACATCAGCTAGTATTAAATAAATTCGTTACACCATAAATTTTGTACAGCTAACCAAATAATAATTAAGTAAATAATAAAATAATTAAAAAACTAAATAACTAAAAAACCTTTTTAATTATATAAATATGCATAAATTGTCAGATTTCCACCAACTTGGTATTTCTATATAAAATTTTAAATATTGTAGTTGATCGTCTAGAATTGCGTGCATTGATAAGCTTTCGGATAACACTACGTAATACTAGAAGTCGGGATTTATTTTAGTGCAGAAATCATGGGACTAACTACCGTATAAATTCCTCTTTGCCCAGAATACTAATAGAGGGAAATACTGATACAAGTAAGTGGACATCTTTAACTTATCACTAAACAAAAACAAAATGTTCGTAATGAGGCAGTTCAGTTAGGTATAATAAACGCTGTATAATTTTTACTGCTTATACATAAAATCCGCCCAAAAAGGGTATTAATGAATAATAAATAAATAAATAATTTTTGAATTGGAATAGGATTCATTATCTTTGTCATAAACTGAACTATCTAATCGTATTAAGGGGGAATCTAGTCTATATATATTATGTAGTAGCCATTATTTTACCAAATATATATAAAACATTAAATAATACCTACATAAAAAAAAAATTAAACGAAAAAATTCAAAATTCAAAAAGTTGCAGGGTGTCGAAGTTGGAGGTCACAAAAAATGGCACGCCCTGGTTGATACGATTGCAAACCTCCTAGTAATCTGAAAAAAAAAAACATTAAATTAATTCTTAATCCAAACAAATCGTCGCCTTAGTTCTTAATTTTCCAAACGACCATTTGAACATTTTACAGGAGGAGAAGGTTTTCTTTCATTATTTCAACGAAAAATTATGATAGGTGTTTAAGATAAAGCTATTTCCGTAAAGTTAAAGGTCTCATTAGTTTAAATAATTCTTAGTTAAGTGATTAACTATAGTTTTTAATACTTTATTTTTAGTTTTAAAATGGAGATTGAACAAAAACTAAAATGGTCGTTTTGACAATTAAGAACTGAGGTGACGAAATGCTGCTATAGCACGAACTAACAAAAACTTGAAAAAAAAAATTGTTTGAATTTTTTGACTTTTCGAATTTTTTAAAAATATTAAAAATTGAAATTTTGTTATAGTTTTAGTTAATGCTATATTTGTAAGAATTGTATAGAGAAGGCTCACGCCAAATTTTAAGTTAATTGGTTCAGTAGAACTTAAGATATCGTCTCGAATAAAGTAGTTTCGAGAAACACGTGTTTAAAGGTTTTGCTCTATTTATATTCTCATGTCTTATTCAATCAAGCGACTTCAAGCTCTAGGATATGCTGTCCTGGAGGAGGCTAGACCCCGAGCTTCGGAACATGCTCATAACATCTCGCACGTGAATCACGGGGGTGTTGTGATAATAGCCCGACAAGGACTGAGGCTTACCAAGGTGGCAAAGGGTACATTCAGTACGTTTGAGTACATCGGATGCCGTGTTTCTTCTGCTGGATCGTCATTTATATTGCTAACGCTGTACCGACGCGGTTCGAAACCGATTTGTGTAGAATTCTTTAGGGAGTTTTCGAGTTTTTTGGAATGGGTAGTGGGACTTTCTGAAACTCTCATCATTACAGGTGACATAAATATTCACCTTGAGCGCGACACATCACCCAATGCTGTTAAATTCATTGACCTTTTGGATAGCTTTGGACTCCGTCAATGGGTCAAAGCACCAACTCATGATGCTGGTGGAATCTTGGACATATTTGTATCCAGATGTAATGGCCCATCATTGGTAGCAAACGTTCTTGACATAGGTTTGTCAGATCATCGACTTATTCGCACGGAAATTGAATTTAACCCACCTAAAGTGCCATATAAAACAATAGTATCGAGGGAATGGCGAAAATTTGATTTCGATAGTTTCCTTGAAGAACTTAAAAAGTCTTCCTTGTGCATAGAAAGCAACTGGGAAATTAAGACGCCGACAAAACTGATTGAGGAGTATAACAACACTCTATCATGTTTACTTAGTAAATATGCTCCAACCACCTCGAAAACGCGGAAAGTCCGAAAATCTGATGGCTGGTTCGATGAGGAGTGTCGGAGTCAGAAGAGGGTAATGCGGAAACTAGAGAGGTCACACCGAAGAAACCCCGACGTTACTCCACGAGACGAGTGGATTAATGCTCAAATAGAGTACAGAAGAATAATACGCACAAAGAGGTCAGAATACTGGATTAATAAAATTGACTCGGAGCGGAAAAATCCACGATGTCTCTGGAACTCCGTTAAAACCATCATCGCTAATAACACCGTACAAACCTCTACAGACATTACTCCGCAGGCCTTTTCTAAGTTTTTCTGTGAAAAAATAGAATCTATACGCGCCTCTACATCTTCTGCTCCACCGCCGATATTTACAGCCAATTCCAAAGGGACACTGTCATCCTTCAAACCTACAACGCTAGAAGAAGTAGGAAAGTTAATTCTAAGTTCGCCAAATAAACAATGTGTTCTCGACCCTATCCCAACGTGGCTTCTCAAGAAATGTTGCAACGTGTTGGCCCCCTACTTGGTTCACGTGTTTAATAAGTCTCTAAGCACAGGTGACTTCCCGGAAGCACTTAAGCATGCAGTAGTTACCCCAATTATAAAAAAACCACAGCTTGATGCTGACAACTTGGGTAATTATCGACCAGTGTCAAATCTGCCTTTCTTAGCAAAACTACTCGAAAAAATTGCTGCTTCTCAAATAACCTCCCACCTAAACCACAATAAATTAATTACCGATCATCAGTCCGCTTATAGAAGATTCCACTCAACAGAAACCGGGTTACTTCGTGTCCTGTCAGATATTACCCTTGCCATAGAGTCAGGTAAGTTAGCACTTCTTTCACTTTTAGATATGAGCGCTGCATTTGACACCATTGACCACGACTTTCTCATTAAGAGACTAGAATTAACATTTGGTTTACATTCTAACGTAAAAAATTGGCTACAATCCTATCTAACGGATCGCTCACAAGCAGTGAAGGTGGGAAATAAACAATCCAACTTCACAAAACTCTCTTCAGGGGTACCTCAGGGATCCGTTCTGGGCCCACTTCTCTTTATCCTCTTCACAAATGATGTCGCAAGAATTATCGAGTCATTTGGTCTCCTTTCTCACTGTTATGCCGACGATCAGCAAGTCTACTTTTACTGCACACCAAATGAGATCACCGGCCTCAAAATTCGCACAGTTGAGTGTCTAGAAGCAATTAGTCTCTGGATGTCCTCAAACAAACTGAAGCTTAATCCATCAAAGACCGAATTTCTGTGGGCAGCTACAAATAGACGTCAACATCTAATAGACAACTCACCAATTGCCATTTCCGGCAATGACGTAATTGCGAAAACAACCGTCAAACTTCTGGGAGTTTATCTGGATTCAGACCTTTCATTGAAAAGTCAGGTGAATAGGACCGTTAGCACAGGGTTCTTCTACTTAAGACAACTTAAGGCAGTTCGTAGGAACCTTTCGACAGAAGCAACTAAGCTTCTTGTGAATTCATATATAGTATCGCGTCTTGATTACTGCAATGGTATCTATGCAAGTCTTCCTAAATGTCAAACTGATAAACTACAATCAGTATTCAACGCCGCAGCACGACTAATCACAGGGGTACCCAAGTTTTCGCACATTTCGGAACACCTCCGAAATCTTCACTGGTTGAAGTGTCCTGAAAGGATCCAGTATAAGTTATGCTGGATGGTGTTTAAAGCTATCAATGAAATGGCTCCACCCTATATCTCTGAACTATGCATTCCGGAAAATATAGGTCTAAGGCAGTCATCTCTTAGATCAGCGACATCGTCTGCAATTGGAAGATTGAAAGAACCCAAGCGAAATCCGAACACTAATTTTGGTGATCGCGCGTTTGGAGTATCCGGTCCTGAGGCTTGGAATAAACTTCCCATGGAATTGAGATGCATAACCAACCCAGCGGAATTTAGATCCAAACTTAAAACTCATTTTTTCAAATACTCATTTCCATAAATTCGTCATTAAATTTAAACTTTGTAATTTAATTATACTCTAATAATTGTTGATGTCCACGAATATATACTATTTTATTTGCTATTCCCTACAACTACTAACGAAAAACTCAAAATGCTATTGATCTACCTACCAATGGTCTGTCAGTGGTAACCTTACACCTCAATCCGGTTAATGTTGAGCGATGAGTCATCATAATGCGGTAAAGATCGGCGATTAATTTCCATACATTTTCGTAAATCCGATAAATTTTGCATCCATGTCCTTAAATAGTAATATTTATTATGTAAAAACTTCCTTCTTCTTCTGGCGCTGTGGAGTGATTCTGGCGAATGTATGATATTTATAAGATGTTTTCAAGTATTTTTAAATGTAAATAAATATGTTAGTTATAAATCTCTAACTTTAAGTCATATTGTAAATATATATGTCATTGAGCTCAGTTTTAGGTCAGCTTTTATATGTCTTAGTCATAAGTCACTAGCAATAAGACTTAGATGTAAATCACTAGTTATAATTGTAAATCTTAGTAGTAAGCCAGTAATATTATTTTTTATGTATTTATTTGTACAGCGCCCTTGAGGTGATTTTTCACGAAAACGGCGCTATATAAATTAGCCAAATATTATTATTATTATTATTATTATTATTAGATTCCGTCTAAACCAGTCTACCTAAAATTGCTATTACTTTTAAGAGGAATATAAACGCTACAAATATTTCGATTCTCGTGCCTGCAAAATTTGCAATCGAGCGTCTTATTTGCGCGAGGCAAGTAAGCCAAAAAGTGGTTTTTATTTATTTTGTCTATAATTTTATAAGAGTGAAAAAAAGTTAGAACATAGAAAACCTCAAAAATGGTCTTAGCCATAAAGGGGTATTTTTATAAAAATGTTTCTAGTATTACTTCATAGTTAAGTCATGAAAAAACATTTTTTTAGTGGTTTACGCTTATTTTTTTTGTTATGCAAATAATAATTATATTGTAATTCCGTTACATAGAAAACCTAATTAAAGCTTCAATTTATCCGTAGAATATTATTTTATGTTCATACTTTAAGCCAATTCGTCGTAAAGATTAATCTAAATAGTACCAAAATAGGATTTCACGTATAACTTAACCTTAAAATATTTCTAATTTTGAAAAATTCCTTTAAGGAGATATTTTTGAATATCTAATCTATTGAAATATGAAGTCAATTCTTTTTCCAGACTAGGATTCCCCCTTAAGAAACGTTATAAATCATGAGTCATAAACACTCGATTAGACTACTGATTGTTTGTCGTCATTTTTATCGATCACAGATATCCAAAAATAAATTAGTTCAGATTTAGGAATTAATATTAAATTCTTCTTCAATGATGTGTAAAACCTTCAAAATAATCAATCCGATCAATCGAATGAAAACACTTGTTTTATAGTATCTAAACAAATTTTCGAGTGTTTTCAAACATAACTAAGGAATTTAATCTTCAAAACTAAACCGTACTGAATCTCGATTACCTACACTTTTAAGACATGAATCATTGATTCTATATTTTTTATCGATATAATCTAATAAAACAATGAAAAATGGATTTGTGAGTCAGAGGTTTAAATTCACAAAACTTGTTTCGAATTCAATTCTAAGACTTGCTTTCCGCGAATATTTTAAGTTATAAACAAAAATTTTAACAAAACAAAAAACAACTTCAAAAAATGCACTAAAAAGTAAAAAAAAAAATTTTCGTATGATTGTTATTTTTGGAGTCGGTATCAGCCAAGGTAACTACATACATACATAGGTAGTTCTAGGTCGTTTTTTGTTTTGTTAAAATTTTTGTTTATTTTTTGATTTTTAGTGACGAGCGTGCGTAAAGAAGTTTTACTTCAAAAAAACGTTCATCGAAATCTGTTGGCGTAATATTGATTAATTCTTCCATTTGTCGCGCACATACTAATTGCAAATTTAAGACATACATGGTTTTCTCATGGATCCCACTGTCAGAACCGGACCAAATTAAAATGAGACCAAACGGGAAGCACAAGCTTTCTAATAAAAAAAATATAAAGAATCATCAATATCGGTTCACCCAATCGAAAATTCTGAGGTAACAAACATAAAAAACGTCGAATTGATAACCTCCTCCTTTTCGAAGTCGTTTAAAAGTACGCATCTAGATCATATCGCTTTTTTTAAGTTACACCCTTTACATTAACATTGTGGTGTTGCCATTTTAGGAATTTGAAACCCTTCAAGCTAATTAATTCGCTTTTCGGAACAACTGATATAAATATCATAGAAATCATTTTGTCTTCCTTACGAACTTAAAAAGAAAACACCACACCACTATAGCGGGTTAATTAAATGAAATCAATCCGCTCTTTTCTTCTGTCTACACAATGAGTCTTTATTGGGTGGGCACAATCAATTACACAAGTAGACAGTGCAATAATCGTAAAAACATTAGTAACTTAAACGTACAAGCTATAAAAGTAGCTTCATGGTTATTATTCCAATAATAATAACTCCAAAGGACACTACTAATTATCATATCATTATAAAAAAGATTCACGAGTACCTTGAAGTTACGCGAGACACCTCGGCGGGTAAACTTAAACTTCACGATCACACACGACCTTTTATGGGTCAATTCATATGTGAAAAAACCCTAGCGGCGGGATGCCAACTCTGGCCAATAGAATCCCTCGTCTCTGAGAGACAGCAATGCTAGACAAGGAAAGTATTCGAGCGTTGACACTTGTCAATATGCGCTCGAAACAACTATATCTGTTACACCACGCTTTATATTCAAATCTTAAAGTTAACCACAAAATTAGTAATATGTACAGCTTTATGAAACCAAAGTTTAAGAAAAAAATTATGATATTGTGAATTTTTTTATTAAAATGAAACCATTCTATATAATGCAAAATCATACAAAATCATACGTTTTTGTTTTGAAAATTTTATCGCTTAGAAGTATTATAGATGCTTCAATTAAATACTGCGCGTAGAACATATCTTGACCCTTAAAAATATCGGTCTTTTTTTCAGTCTTTTAATAAGCCTAGAAAATAATAAATTATTAGGTCTATAATAAACACTTTAAATTCCAAAATCTCCTATTTACATATAAACCTCATTTCGGATATAGTTTTATTGTTTAATGTGGTAAATTTAGTTTCTTTTATGATAATCACAAAAAAAATTGAAATTTACGACCGAACCTCACAAAATAAAATATAATATGCATTTTCGCGTTGTTATTTTTGACATCACGGCGACAATACGGCAGTCGACGAATTTGTAATATCAAAAGTGAACCTTATACAGTCCACCGAAGAACGACTGGCAGCCGCCCTTATTTTCTCTCACTACTCCTCCGAACGGAGCGGAGAAACGACGTGTTAGGGTCCACGCCGCTTGTTTTCGTGAAATCAATTTAAAAATTCCGTTTTATTACAATAAACAATGCATAAAAAAGGAATTAATGTTTTTTACAGGCCTTTACAAAATCAACATGTAAAAAAAAATCTCAAATATCATTTTCAACCTTTCCAAAAGCTTTTTCTCAAGTATTTTTAAACTCCTCCCATAAAGGGGCGTGAATTCCGATTTCGATTTTTTCCTGTACTAGTGGATCGCCTTAAGTAATTATTTTTCCATGAAACGACGTAAAAGTGAGGTAATGTTAAAATTTGTTATACATTTGACACACGTCTTTTTATTTTTTCGTTAGCAGTAATATTAGTTAGAAAAAACGTAGTGTGTGCCATTTATAAAACTTTTTAAAGTTTGCATTCAAAATCCTTGTATTTAAAAATTAATTGGTAATTTCTAATATTCAAATTTTAACGCGTATTTCATCGCCTTAAAAAAACAGTTTTCGGATACGTTTCCAAATATTTCATTTACGATGCTATTTGGTGAGTTCTTTTTGAGGAGAGGAAGGAGTGAACATGGGTCTTGAAGAGATCCATGTTGTAGGAGGGAGGAAACACAAAGGTCGACAAATCGTATCACAGATGAGCTTTAGAAACGAGCCGTTCTCACGTGACAAATGTCAACCGTGTACAAATGTTGGACTTGCGTTTGGCGTGTTTCCCGACATTAATGCTAATTCTTCAGAGCATCTTCTATTAAAATACCGGTAGAGAAAGGACAGCATCCCCTCCTGACGCCTGATCTCTAAAGATTGCAATCTATTTTTTCAGATAGGGAAATCTATCAAACGGACCATTTGTTTCTGTTCACAGTCAAGTTTTTTTTCTAGTGCTTTTTTGATTGGCTAGTTACTTCCTCTACCCCATTTCCACTTCCTTAGTCTGACAACAAACCGAGTAAAATTGGGGTTGCCATAGGCCAGGTATATCAGTTGATTTCAATCTCCGCTTGATTGTAAAGTTGGGTTTAGCGCAGCTTGGAACATAATCGGTATATAGTACAAATCACCAGTATTACACGGATTGTCTGTGGATTTTAATAGAGGCATGTGTTTCCTTTTCTTTGAAAAACCAAAGTACTTGCTACGTGAGTGCTATATCTATGCTTTCTACTGTCATCGGGAGATGGCGATCTTTGGAAACATTGTCAACTTGTAATTTCATTAACCTAAAATATTTTAGTTAATTTTTTATTAGGGTTCCTACTGAAATCAGCATGCGAGGACACTAATTTTAAATATGTAGTATTTGTTTGCCGCAGTCGTGCACTATTCATGAAATTAACCAATGAAAACAAATTGTCCCGACTTTGAAACTTTTAAAATCGCTTATCAGACTACCTTAGATTGATTATTAATTAATTACATCGACATTCCTCATCGCTCAACTAATATAATAGTACATACTTATAAAATTAGGCAATTAACGTTAATTTCGGCGATACTGAAGTAATCAATATTATTTACAGATAATGTCAGATTTCTCAAGTGACTGGTGTTAATTTTTTTTTTACATTCTTTTTTTTATGAATACCGCACAAAAGTCCTAACTGCTCCCGTCTGGAGCCAGTAAGATGATGGCATCTCAAATGGGGTATGTTGTGAGGCTGAAGGTAGTGGGGAGGGGAAGGAGATAAGAAAGAGGAAGGTTTTTTTTATTGTTTTTTTTTATGAATACCGCACAAAAGTCCTAACTGCTCCCGTCTGGAGCCAGTAAGATGATGGCATCTCAAATGGGGTATGTTGTGAGGCTGAAGGTAGTGGGGAGGGGAAGGAGATAAGAAAGAGGAAGGTTTTTTTATTGTTTTTTTTTTTATTTGAATTTCATTTCAGTAATTTGTACATTTAAGGTTACAAATTTCTAATTAATTATAATATTTTATATTGCATCTAATTAATAATAATATTTCAAATTCACTATATTTTTTCTTGTTTTATGTAGCTCCTACAATACATCTTGAACTTTTCAATTAGTGAGGACTTAAGAGTTTCTGGTAGAGTGTTATATAACTTAATTCCTTTGTACAGCAAACTGTTTTGCGTATTCGTTTTGTCCTTTTTGTTTAATCTTATTTCCTTAGGTGGGGAAGTACCTGGCTATTCAGATCTGATCATAAAATAGGGCTTATTCCATTTCAAGCAACGTTTCAATTCTGAATGGTGGTCTTACACCAGGGCGATAGATAATATACGATATATTATTTTAAACGAATTAGTTGTGAACTAACACAAATTAATCAAATAAAATTTATTTGTCCACGCCGGGATTCGATAGTGCGACCTTAGGATTGCGAGTAAATTGCCTTATCCCTCGACAACGCCGGCCACCAAAAGGAATCATTCTCCGGCTTATCAAGGCTTGACTGGTAGATTTAGGCCGCCTAAATTTGAGCGAGGAATGTCGTACATAGCGAGGATACGGACTGGTTGATCAATCGGGCCATAGTCTAACTATCTCCGGAAGATCTGATCTCTTGCGAGGCACTCAAATAACAAATATATGTATATATTTTTTATTTATTTATTTTTATTTCATGAAATTTTATTGGTTACAGACTTTTCTTTTTTTTGGCTACCACACTAGGCTAATGCCCGTGTTGTGGTGGTCGAACATTAAATATTTGAAATAAAAATTAAATACTGTTTTATTGAAACAGATAATTTCCATACTAAATAAAAATTAAGAAATACATAAAAGTAAGTGAAAAGTAAAGAAAAAAAATCATGTTTTAAAGAAAAATTAAATTAAAAATTCAATTATAAACTAATAATAAAGATTAAGTGTTAAGAACTCATGGGATCTAAACAAATATATAAATAAAACATATATATATATATATATAGATTAGAATAAATAAAATTAAGTGACACACTAGGAGAAAAAGACTAAAAAAACTAAGAAAATGTATGTATATATATTTTATAGAAAAATAGAAATAAAATTTTGAACTGCAAAAATTATTAATTAAAATGTAGTGTTAAGAACTCATGTATTCTTGGAAGTATGCTCGTCGCCTTTCGAAAATCAATGTTGTACACGTGCTATATAAAGTGATTTAGAATTACTTGATTTTATGTCAGTACTCAGAGCATTATATATTTTAGGAGCGATGAACCAGAATTGTCGTTGAGCGAATGAGGTATTAGTTTTTGGGACCACGCAACCCAGTTTTGATGAAAAGCGAGCGTGTGCTTGACATTGTGGAGCCAATAGTAGGTTATTTTTTTCGTATATAACAAAGGATTGTTTTAGTAAATAGTTGTCGAATATCTAACACCCTGATTTTGGCATAGAGTTCATTTGAGGGATGGGTAGGTTGACATTTACATACAATTCTCAGAATCAGTTTTAGAACTATAATAATTGGTCTAATAATGGATTCAGCACAACCACCCCATCCCAGTATACCGTATGTTGCTGATTGAAAAAGGGCAAAGTATACGCTTCTTAGAGTCTGTAAATATGGCATACAACTTTAATCTTTCTTCACATACTAAACGAGTACATTTGTGGATTCCCTCTCATGAGCAGGTACGGCACAGCTTCCGAGGTACCAGATGGACCGCATTAGATAACGCGGATCGTCACTCCGAGGGACGAAGGGGGGGGGGGCGGAGGGGGGGGGGGGGTTGAAGAGAGGAGGTCCGAGGAACTAGACTAGGCCCGTGTAATAATAATAACGCCGAACATTATAAAATCCAAATTCCATTCGGTAAGTGTGCCGGTTGCGCAACACGCCGTGGAAAAACTTTCACATTGGTCATAGGCCCTCAAACTGTGGGATTATTCATTTTAATATTATAATTTTTTTTATGTGAATATTGCACAAGTCCTAACTGCTCTCAACCACTACCTGCTATCAATTTGTGAAGTGGTATGGGTATGACATGGATGCTAAATGAACGAGCACACTCTAGAGTCCAAGCTGCCGAAATGAGGTACTTGAGAGGAGTGGCAGGGCTTACGAAATGGGATCATATAAGAAACTCGACGATCCGAGATGATGTAAACATTGAACCACTGCTACTCTTCATAAAAAATTGCAACTGAGGTGGCTTGGACATGTACTAAGAATATCTGATGACCGAATTCCGAGGAAGATACAGAGTGCGATTCCAAAGAGTAGACATCCAGTGGGCCGCCCCAGACACAATTGGGCGAGGCAACTCCAGAAACTGTGTGAGGAGAGGATGGGTTTACCATGGACGGAAGCCGAACAATCAGCACAAGACAGGGACTTATGGAGGAGCCTTGTCGATGCAACGGGTCCCCGACCCGAATAGGACAAGGGGAAAAAGATGATGATGGCATGGGTACCGACGCACCAGAAACTAACACCTCTGCCATAATCACTCAAAGTGGTTTGCTACATTTGGTGACTTAGCAGTGGTGCCCGGGTTCATGGGGTGATGTTTATCTGGGTCTTGGCTTACTTACAGCATGGCAGGCCCGATCCAAAGATACTGGTTGAGGGAGACCATTCCCCAATCCAGCAGGACTCTGTCAACCCATCGCCTTGCACCACAATGGAAGGGATGGATTCATACGTCCACCACTCCTGGACCGACTGACCCCCAGATTCCTACACAACCCCATAGTTTAACCTTCCCAAAACACTCAAACCTTTCTTTCCTTTAAAAGGTCCTCCACCCAGGAATCCCAATCCCTCCCCAAAATAACAGGCCCTGAGTGAAATTATTTTCCTATGGAGTTAATCTCTCACGCTAATTTGGTCTTCTCTTTTGGGAACATTTAATATAGGTCTAATTTTTTTTAGTTTTAAAAGAAAGACAAAGATTCCCGGGTTACGAATAACCCGACAAGTTTTGAAAATCTCCTACTGCCATCACAGAAAGTCAAAAATGTTGCTTGAGTCGTGATGGAGGACTTAGCCAGCCGAGGAATCGAACACAGAACGCCTGGGAGGGACCCAAACGCGATGCCCACTCAACCACTGATCGGTCAATACATAGCTCATAGATCCGTTATCATCATGGTTAAAAAAATGATATAAACGGCGTTAGAAAAGAGAAAAGCCACGTTTTATATTAAAACTAGCAGACCCAGCCACACGTTGCTGTGGCTAACGAAACACAACGCCATTACCCAACCTTTATAAAATCCACACCACCCGCTTGCCAGTTGCCCGCTGCCCTGCCTGAATTGAATATTTGAATTTCTTGGCTTTTCTCGACTATAATAAGCATGTATTATACATATAAACCTTCCTCTTGAATCACTGTATCTAAAATCTGTTGCGTAGTTTAAAAGATCTAAGCGCACAAACATTTTGAGCAACTTCATTTTATACTATGTTTTCATTTTTTTATGTTTAACAAAAGTTAAACATAAAAAAATGATTACCTTTATGACACAAAAGTTTCCCACCGCAATTTGAAAAAAAATTGTGAAACTTTGGGAATTTTTATAATTTTTTTTTGCATGAAATGACAAATAAATTATGTGACGATACATTTATCAAATAATGTAAGTGTCAATTTGTTCATTTTTTTAATCAGAATTTTGGTTAGAGAAAACGTAAGGTAAGCCATTTTTTAAATTATAAAATATGAAAGCGTATTTTATCAACTTTCTAAAACAGTTTTTATGTTTCCGTTATACGATACGTTCAGAAATATATCATATATGTGGATTTTATTGGGAAAGCGGAAATATTTTGACCTTTTTTTGGAAGGCGGGTATGGGTACCGCCGCCCCGGGAACCATTTATTGGATAACCAAAATCTCTGCCATAGGTCACCTCAAATGGTTCGCTATATTTGGTGACTTGGTAGGGGTCACTGGGTTCATGGGGTGAGATTTGTCCGGATCTTCCTAGGGAGTCCCTTTGACTTCTCCAGCCGTAGGTACTATCTCGGAACATCACCTTGCACCGCAGTGGGAGGGATGGATTTCTCACTCCTGGATACATTGATCCCCACTTACCTACCCATCCCTCTTACATCTTTCCTTTCCAGAACTTCCTCTCCTTCTTTTCCCTAAAAAGACCCTTCACACAACATCCCCAAAGATGTTTTACGCCATAGGAAATCATTTTCCTGCTGTGTGGAGTTAACGTTTATATATATTTTTTGTGCACCTGTGCAGTTTAAGAAGCGCAGCGCAAACAAGCTCGTAAAGATTCGAGTCGTATATTTTGGTTAAACGCGGCATTTTGTTCCCACTCTGCGGCCATTTGCCGCCATTATATTATATCACGTCTGTTTTGTGGAACTACATCGCCATTGCTGTTACATAGCCATTGTACTTGTACCACTAATAATATAATATAATAACATGGCCGACATTAGCCACGGCCTTTAGGTCGCCATTAGCGTGCGATGGCCGAAAATCGCCAAATATCGTACGATGTTTAACCCCCAAGGCTAGGGTCGCTTTCGGAAACATCTAATATAGGTTTTAAAGAAATCATTGGGTCTTTCTTACTATCATGGTGAGAAATATGATCTAATCGGTGTTAGAAAGAGAAAACACCACGTTTTATGTTTATTTTATAAATTAACCACAGAAGAATTAAAATGTGCACATACATGAAACCAAAGTTTCCGAAAGCAATTCGAGAAAAAAATTGGAAACTTTTAAAGGGCATTTAACCAGCCAACGGCCGAAAATCCACATTTCATCGAAATATGTTCTTACTATCGTACAGGGCGGTTTCAAAGACAAAGATTAATTATTCTCTGTACCAGCTTTTTAAAAATTATAACTCAATATCGATTTTATTTCATTCCAAATTTACTTTAATTTATGCCTACATCCAAAAATGCTGAAAGGCGTGATGATTAAACTATTACACTTATGTACTTTTTGTAATAACTTTTTTTTATTATAATTATTTACTTACAATTTTTCAGTAATGTTTAAGCAAAATAAATGTGCAAAAAAATCTAATATATTCATTTATATGACCGTAAATAGATAGACAAAATGGAGAATTTTCCTCATAAATAAGTTTTTTTTTATTTTATTTTTTTATTGAGTAAATTTTTTACAATAAGTTTATTTCATTCTAATATTACATATTTCATATAGTCTCCTAATAAAGCAAGTGCTTGTGTTTAGGAGAGGACAACTTGATAATAATTTTTTTTTTTTTTTTCAAATCCTTATAACAAACTTAAGAACTTTACTTATGAATAGATTTAGACTAAATAACATATTTTTTAAAGATTATAAGGGTAATTAAACAAAATATATATATAGGATGTACATGAAACCTTTGGAATAACAAACAGTCAAAAACATATCTAATAAAAGTTAAAATTATATGGTGGGACTACCAAAATATGATTTAATTTTTTTTTATATTTGTCGTAATTTTTTTCTGTTCGCATATCGGCGGGTAATTGATTAAATAATTTTATTCCTTTATATACATAGTGATTCTGTGCTGTTGTGGTTCGTATGGGTGGTATAGTTAGTCCACCAATAGAAGTATTTCTCATGCTAATATTTAGCAGTGAGGTAATATTTTTTTTAAACATATCTTTGTGTAGCTGAAGTAGTGCTATTTTTTCATAAATTTTTGTAAGTGGGGGGACAGGGAATTCTTGGAATACGTTTATTGTTGGGTAGTAATACGGTTTTTTTAGGATAACTTTTATAAGAATTTTTTGAATTGTTTCGAGTGGGAGAAGGGATGATTTATATGCACCCCCCCAAGCTATGATTCCATATTGTAATACCGAGTGCGCAAGTGCAAAGTAAATTTCTTTTAATATTTTTAATGTGATAGTATTTCTAAGTCTGAAAAATATATATATTAGTTTTCTCATTCTGTCTATTGTGGAGTTTATTTGATTTTTCCATTTAATGTTATTGTCGATAATTATTCCAAGATATTTTATTTGTTCTTTACTACTAATATGTATACAATTTGAGTTACAGGGTGTGATTTTAAGTAGACAATTTCTGTCGTGAAATTTAATGCTTACATTTATATTTGAAATATGTTCTGTTAGGCTCAGAGGTAGAAAATGAGTTTTTTCAACATTTAAAGAAAGTAAGTTTTTGTTAAACCATTGTTTAATGATATTTATTGCATTATTTGCCGATATTTCGGCTTCTTTCCAAGAGTTTTCTTCAATTGTTAATACTGTATCATCCGCATAAGATATAATCTTTCCGACGATTGGGAGTTCAAAAAGTTCATTTACATATAATAGAAATAGTATTGGGCCCAGTACAGTTCCTTGTGGGATTCCAAAATTATTTTTTTCTATATCACTTAACTCGTTATTTATTTTCACTTGCTGTGTTCTTTGCTATAAATAACTATTTATCCACGATTTAGCTTTGTCAGTTATTCTTATATTATTTAGTTTGTTGATTAATTTTGAGTGTGAAACACTGTCAAAAGCTTTACGGAGGTCAATGAAAATACTTAAGCATTTTTTCCCTTTATCCAATGCTTTATAAATAACTCTAGTTAATTCCGCTATTGCGTCTTGTGTGCTCATTTTTTCTCTGAAACCGTATTGACTAGGATTAATACATTTTTTATTTTCCACATAATCTACAATTTGTTTCTTTATTACTCTTTCGTATATTTTAGCTACATTGGATATTAACGATATTGGGCGGTAATTGTTTATTTCTTTCGAATCTCCGGATTTATACACAGGTGTTACAATGGCTTTTTTGTAATTTGATGGGAATATTCCATTTTCAATGCTTACATTAATTATATGAGTAATTGGTTTAGTTAGTGAGTTAGAACATTTTTTTAGGATTTCTGTAGTTACACCATCATATCCAGGTGCAGCACCATTTTTTAGTGATTTAATTATGTTTTCAATAGTTTCCTCCGTAATCGATTTAAAAACTGATAGATTGTTTTCACTTAGTTTATCTTCATGTATATCATCTGGTTGATAATTTTGATCAATTTTGTAAGCAAGTTTTTGTCCGACGTTTACGAAAAAATTATTGAAAATATTTGCACACTTCTTTGATTCGTGGATAGCATTTAATGTGGTTCCATTGTTGTTTATAAGATTTATAATTGATTTATTTTTATTATTTTTATTCATAATTTCGTTTATGGTGTTCCATGTTTTTTTAGTGTTTTCCTTTGAAAGGGTTATTTTTTCTTTGTAATATTTTTCTTTCGTATCTTTAATAATTTTTGTGAGTTTATTTCGAAATATTTTATATTTAGTTTTAATGTGATTATTGTTTGGTTTTTTTTTTGTTTGAATGAAGAGTTTTTCCTTTTTCCGGATGGATATGATTAGACCTTGCGTAATCCATGGTTTAATTTTCCTTAATTTAGCATTAGTTTGGAGATTAATATAGGTGGTACAGTCAGCGATATTAGTAGTTAATGTTTCTTCAAAATAATTTGCACATATATCAGGGTTTTGGCAATTTAATATTGATGTCCATGATTCATTGCGTAATTTATTATTTGATTTATGATAGTTCAGTTTAGAAATGATTTTAATATTTTTTCCAGGATTATAAATTTCTGAGTTTTTACATAGATCATAAACAAATATATTCGTATGATGATCTGTTATATCGTTTTTCCATATGATAGATTTAATTTTTTCTGTGTTTTTAATATTGGTCCAAATATGATCTAGGCACGATGGTGCTTGTTTTGCAATTTCTCTTGTGAACTTATTTATACATGATATAAAATTCATTTCATTCATCGTGTTTATATATTCAATTTTATTTTTACAGTGATTATTTGGGCCAATATTAATATTCATGTCACCTATTAATATACAATTTAAAGTATTCTTATTACAGAGAATTTTTTTTAACTCTTCTATAAATAGTTGTACATTTGAACTGTGTGTGCGATACATAGCGATTATATTAAAGGGCCTATTGTTTACATTAAAATTGATTGACAGACAGTTTACGTTACATATGGGTATTTCGATAACGTTGATATCGGTAAATTTGTCAATAGTATATACTACAATTCCACTATTTTTATTAATCTGATAATTTGTAACATATTGCTTGTAGTTTGGAATAATTGGTATGTTTATGTTCGAATGTATATGGGCTTCGGATAATATTATAAAATCTGGTTGTGAACAGAGTGTATTTAGTGATACAAGAAATTCATCCATGTTTTTATTTACACTTCTTATATTTAGGTGTAAGATTGTTAATCGATTTTTTATATTTTTATATATTTTACTGCATTCTAAGTGTTCGGATATATTTTTTAATAATTTTATTTGAACAAAAATTAAAACTTTGAAATATAGGTGTATGCGTTTACTAGATAACGTATTGATTTACGATAATGTATGATTAAATGATATAAAATATGTCTTGTAAAATAAGATTTTTCGTTTCAAAATTTAACAAATTGCCAACGACCTATGGTATAAACTTATTTAACTAAAAATTAACATTTTTCTCAAAATTTAAAACATGCGTTTACTAGATAAAAGAACAATCTTTCGAAATCAATTTATAAGTTTTTGTAGAAAAGAGTCAATACGTCTAAAATTTGATATAAATATGACATATTTCCGGTTTTCTCTGGTTACCTCTTAATTGATTGATTATTTTTGGTAAATAATATTTTTTTATTTAACTTCGTAAAACCTCAGATTGTAATATTTTAATTAAATGAAGACAATATTACAAAAACTCAATCGAAAATCTGAAAGAGAAAAATAAGAAAAAGATCACATCTAGGACTCAAACCCAGGACATACGCCTTGCCGGAGCGTAGCTCTACCAACTGGGATAATGCGATGTCCCTATCCGTTTCAGTCATATTTAACTGCTGCATTAGAATTTAGAATTTAGAACTACCAACATTATCTTCATTTTCTTAACGCATATTTTTTTCGCTGCTATATTTATGTAACCACCAGCTTTTTCATTATTAGCTCCACATTAGGTAAATCTTAACTTTACTTTTTTCAATTCCCTTCCCCTCACCACACTCTTAAGGCTGACAGCATACTCCAAATGAGGAGATGAGAATGTTATAGTCCTACCATTCGTAAAACATTTATTGAAATTACCTATTTAAACATTTCTATAGCCAGCCATTTATTCTAAAACGAAGCTATTGAAATGCTATATCTATTATGACCATAGACGTCGCAAATCTGAACTTCGTAGACTATTTTGGAACGACGTTACGCAAAGTTATACACTTTACAATTTTTTTATATATTTTTTTATAAATACTACAAATACGACATCAACAATAAAATACAGATGAATTCATTGGCTATATAGCACTATAATAAGTTTTTATATCTCCATGTTAAAATTTGAAGGTATGATTTTTTTAATGTTGCCAAAAAATTTTAGAAATGATTTCTGGGAAATATCGAGCAATCGAGGCATATTTATTTATTTCGCGTGGTCCCTCAAGTGGTAATACTTATTAATATTTTAAAAAAACTTATATCCGTGTCCATCCTTGTGTTTTAATGAATTCTCACTTGATGATTTAAAAATAACTTTTTATCTCTCTGCCTAATTCAAGCGACAATAAAAATATTCAATATTCACATCTCGGCAAAAAAAAAATCAAAGGTACAACATCTCATTGATGATTTATCGATGTCAGTAGGTGAGTCCTGTCTCTACCCGACACACACATAATATAATATTACTCTACAGGGTGTAACAGATCGACTTGAGGCTTTAGACACCGATCCCCGTGCTTAATTGAAGTAAAAAAAATATGTTTTATCTCCAAGGAAATTTCCTTAAAAATATATATGAAGAGCAACGTTCGCGCGGTCCGTTTCGGCCTGTTTCATTCGAATCTTAATTTTGGATTTGGGATCAAAATACCCAACCAAACTGAAAAAATATATTAGTAATAAAGACTTAATTAGTAGCCGACGTTTCGGACAGCGTTGTAGTGTCCATCATCAGGGCAGATCCGACAGATGTGTCGGATCTGTCGGACCTGCCCTGATGATAGACACTGCAACGCTGTCCGAAACGTCGGCTAAAGAAGGAGGTAGCGCAATACGGCATAACACCCCAAAAACAAATAACGAAAATGTAGCTCATATCCGTACTAGATATTTGATATATCTTATCAGCTGCGTTTGGTGACCACATCTAAACAGCTAACAATTCCCGACCGCCCTTTTTTTCACATTGTTTACCTGTCTTTTTCACACACAAACAAAACAATGTTTTTTTTTATGAAAGCAAATTGGTAAAAAAATTGGTTCAGTTTTGGAGGAAAAAAATTGGGGAACACAAAACCTCGATTTTGTCAATTTTATTTAGGTATTATCAGCCTGAAGCGCAGTTGTCCCTTTCGTTAAGTTCTAGGTAACAGTGACAGTGACAGCAACAGTTTAGTAATAAGGTTTTTTCCTGCGGGCGGCTTTTGGTCAGCTTCCCCCAGTTTTAGTTTTGGTGACCATTTTATAAATCCGAAAGGAACAGGTTCCAAAAATAGCCGGTTCCTCTGATCCACTGGGATCCAGTGACAACTAGTCACCGGGACAAAGTAACTGCGACAGGCAATGACGTCAAATGTATCTAATATGGAGCCGCGTGATACTGTTATTCACAGTTCTAAGTATTACTGTCAATCTTTCCATATCCGGAGAGATACTCAAATTCTACAAATCCGTAGTACTTATACCCTGGGGGGGCACGTCCTCGTGCGATCTGCTAACGTAAGTGGCGCCATCTTTTGACGAATTCTTGAATTTGAAACCGAATTACAAAAGTAGCTTTTTAACAAACTTCAAGTACGAAGATGGCTTGGCATAAGCGTTAATGTAATAATATCGTCCAATCAACTATATATGTAGATGGCAGCACTTTCGTTTGTATCTATTTGTGAAACGAGTGTGTACGATAGACGTTAGCATATTAATACTGTTCGATAATTTGATGATTTGTAGAGCGCCGTTTTTGTGACAAATCACATCAAATATCTATTTTGCAAATTTCTCGGCGACCGTGTTTCAAGAAACATGCTGTACCTATATTTAATATTATAATAGAGAGTGAGTGGCCCGTTGGGTGTTGGGTGTTAGTCTACAGGTTGTGCAATAATACATGGCAGATGTCTTCTTCTTGTTCCGATGGGTTCGAGGTTCGATCCCCCTCGGTACGAGAGTAGTGCTAGTGACGCCATCCATCACAGGCTGGGTTCGGTTTTACTTGGGCGTCTGACTTATAAGGACACAAGTGCAGTTAAAATGGGGGTATTCAATGTCTAACTGTCATAAAATAAAATTATATCTACTAATACTTACATACGTCCGGTTTGATGGAAAGGAATATCTTTAAAATCAACAACTTTTTCGCTGGCGTTGGAGTGAATTGGAATCGTAGTTAACGAAAAAGTCGTTCATTTTAAGGTTAAGAACAATTTCCTTTTTCTTATGTAAAACCAGATTCGCAATTAAAGTCGCTATTTTTAAGACTAAGGACAATTCCTTATCCTTAAATACAACCGGAATCTCTTAAGGACACTTCCTTAATTTAAGGTTATGGATAATTCCTTATCCTTAAGTAGAACCGGTTCTGTCCGAAAAAATGCTAATTTTAAAGATAAGGACAATTATCTTATCCTTAATCAGAACCGGAATCGCCACTAAAGTCACTAATTTTAGGGTTGATAACAATTCCGTATCCTTAAATAGAACCGGAATAGCCCGTAAAGTCGCTAATTTTAAGGTTAACGAGAATTTCTTATCCTTAAATAGAACCGGAATCACCCCTAAAGTCGGTAATTTTAAGGTTTAATGACAATTCGTAATCCTTAATTAGAACCATATTTGCCTCTAAGGACGCTAATTTTAAGGTTAAGGACAATTCCTTATTCTTAGAATGTAGAACCTGTTTCATCCCTAAATTTACTTATTTTAAGGATGAGGACAATTCTTTATCTTTAGGTAGAACCGGTTTCGTCCCTAACGTTAGGTACTAGTTATAATGATAATGAAAGTTCTTTATCCTTCAGCAGAACCGGAATCGCCCGTAAAGTCGCTAATTTTAACGTAAAGGACAATTCCTTTTCCTTAAGCAGAACCGGAATTGCTCCCCTAGATCCGGATTGCCGTACTTTATCCTTAACTACAAAATATACCTATCCCTTCATTTTAGCTTTGGAATAAATTAGTGCGAGTGAGATAGTCGCTTAGCTATCACTGAACTAAGCACAACACACTAGCGATGGGCACAATCGATGAAACGTCGATGTTTCATCGATCTTTTTACCATCAATTTTTGCCATTCTCGCTTCTCTATGTCAATATCCATTCGAATACACCCACCGTTCAGAAAAAGTCAGATTCTGAACGGCGCGGCGTTTCTTCACCAGGGCGATACTGAGAGTATCTACCACTGAATCTGAACCCACCTATAACAAAACGTGCGAACGAACCATGATTTACAGTAATGTTATGACTACGGTTCACTAAGTGTGGGATTCCCGCCCATTCTGCTCCACCAGAACTGCTCCTACTCGTCTCTAATAATGACATACAAACAGCTAACAATCCATCTTCCGTTTTAGGCACACCGACTATAATACTAAACATACTGTTATCCTTCGAGCGTGGTTTATGGGTTGAAGAGTAAAAGTTATTTACTCGCTTCTATAAATAATAATGTATTCATCCTTTATCAATTAAACTAGCTAACACGGCGAACTTCGTACCGCCTCAGAATCAATAACTGTTGTGTTAAATTATTAGCTGAATTAAATTCAGTTTTTTTATTAAGTAAAAATTACACAATGATGCAATTATCAATGCGCAACTGTGCGTATTTTGTTTTTGTCAGTAACAGAGATCGCGTTGTGTACGGATTTATATTTTGTGATTTTCCTATTTGTCCACTTACTTACGGGAATTGCGTTTCATTTTCTATATGCGTGCGAGGGAGATTTATTATAATTATTGTATTTTTCCTTTGGAGGGGTGCAGACATACGTTCACCGTTTGTCTCATTTTTGACTATTGACATGTAGTGTGTAAGAAAGAGGGGCAGCATTATATGTTCAAGAATAATATCAAAACAATCGGCGCATTGACATTTGACGTTTTTATTTTTTTGGAATTATTCACTCAGTATTGAATATTATATTTATCACATTATTGCTGCAGCTCTTTCAAAATATAATTCGTTCCATACAAAATGTATGAAAAAATTAATTTTCTTCATAACTTTCTATTTTTAATAGTTTCGTTTTAATAGTTATTATGTTATCTGGAGCGGAGACGAATCCAAAAAATCAAAGATCATCAAAGTCGGTCCAGCCGTTCTCTAGTTATAAATAGTGTAACTAACCCGACTTTGTTTTATATATTAAGAAAAAGATAAGGTGGGTCATTTAAAAAAATAATTAAATTCTAAAAGTGTGCCAAATGGGTTCAAAACGACGTGTTTAAAATTTTTTAAATTTTCTGATATGATATTTTTCCTTCGGATTCACTTCAAAGTTTTGAAAATTTTAATTTTAAATTGCATATAAAAGTTACAAACCATATTTTTGGTAATCTTCCATAGCAAATGTAGTATAATATATTTTCGAAATCACTTACAAAAAGTCCCAACATTGAGTCTCGCAAAATAATGACAAAAATTTGAGAGTAAAAATTTTGAATGCACTGCCCTGAGATAATTTGAATTATATTCATATATTTTTTTTATGAATACATCCTAAAATTCCCTCTATTTCGTGTTTTATTAAAACGTAGATCATTTTTAATGGTTTATCTAAATTTTTTTATAGATTTAACAAAGATGGGTTTTTCTCTACTATGTATAATTTCTAAGTCAATCCGAAGGAAGAAAATGAATATACAAATATTATTAAAAAAAATTATGTGATTTTATATCTTCATTTAACACCCTTATATCACTATTAGACACATCAAAACAAGATTTTTTCCCATGCAGTCGTGACGCGCCTTTATGATCAATTCCTACTCTAGGCAACTCGAAACTGCAGAAATGTGAATGCTTAGATATTCGGCCGAAGTATCACTAAAAGATAGGATTAAAAGTTCACGCATTCGTGGTAGCCTGGGTGTCACGGATATATACAATAAGCTGGAGGAACGAGACCACCAGACCACACAGTGAAGCAGGCTATGTCTATGGAGCTTCATCGACAGTCAACCAGAGGAAGACCAAATAATTCCTGGATGACTCAATGCACCAAAAAATTACAGAGAAACAACCTGGATGAAAACGATACCCAGAACCGAAGAAGATATAGCCTGAAAACGAAAAGAGACGACCTCAACAGCCTACCTAGGCAATGAGTTGAGACAGTGCACGGAAGAAGAAGATCCTTTATCAATTTGCAAATCCAAATATTTATAGGCGACTAGACAACTCATAATGAAATAAACTCAACACCTCCTTTGAAAAGTCATTAAAAGTGATGAAGAAAATTTGGTTAAATAGGTTACGTTAGATTAGGTTATGGGTTATTTAAAAAAAAAAAATTAAGTGATAATATCTTTAGCACCGTTGTGGTGAAACTCGATGAAACGAAAAATAGCGATACTAAAAAGGGACAAAAACATACATCTATAGGATTTAGCCTGCGAGAGAATGCGATAGTATAATCGGTATTTTCCTAGTGCGGTGTTTCATAGCCTATTGGTCTCCTCTTTGGTAGCCTCCCCACTCCCGTCTACTTTAGTTTTCTGAAGGTTTCACTTCCACAGCGTGTGAATTGGATGCTCTGGCTTTTTTTACATGTTTCAATGACTTTTCAAAGACGTGGTGAGTTGACTTGATTCTGAGTTCGCATGGAACATATTTAAAACAATATATGGTAAAGGGATGTACCTACCTGACTGTAACCAGTGATTCCTGTGATTCCATTATTTAGAGCTAAAAATATATATGAAATTTTGTCTTCGGTGACTTTTTGATGTTTTTATAAAACTTTTTTTAAAATCAAACCAAAAAAATCTACCACATATTACTGATCACTCAGCCGAGTAATCACATAGCCCCTCATCCCGATCCTAACTGTCCAATATCTACTGATTTTTTTTTATGTTTTAGTTGAAAAAAAACATCAAAATACCAAAATTCGAAACGGTAGGAAGGTTACTTACTGTCTATAAAAGATTTCAAAATCATTCGCTCCCTGTCATCTAAATGGTAAGTTTTTCTTCCTCAGGTATTTATTTAAGACCCTGCAGGCTTTTACATGAGAATTTTCCAAATTGATTACGGTCTCGGATTGTTCTAAATATCTTCAAATCATTAGCAAATCATCATCACTGATCACTTTTGGGAGTAAACCCCTGGTGGGTCTTGGCCTCCTCAAGAGTCTTCCTCCACTCATCTCGGTTTTGTGCCAGCTTTCTCCAGTTTAGAATCTCCAAGGTAGATATATCGTCAGCAAATAATAGGACTTTGAAATTACTAAAAATACATCAATTTTTTTAACTACATCATTTTTTATGAATAAGCAAAATAATATCGGGCCCAAATGAGATCCCTGTGGTACTCCGCTCGAGGCAGAAAATTTATAACATCTAAACGAATTTGATCGCTAAGTACCTTCCCAATAGATAACTCTAAATCCAATCCAAAATTCTCCCTCTTATTCCCAACAATTTCAGTTTATGTAATAAGATTCTACGGTTTATTTTATCAAATGCCTTACTGAAGTCAGTATATATAGAATCAGTTTGATATGATGCAATCAGGGCATTAACAATATCATTAATGTACAATATCAAATTGGAAAGGGTTGGTTTTCCTTTAATAAATCCGCGTTGAAGGGGTGAGAGGGTGTGATTGATTCGGGGTATCAACGCATCTAGTACTAAGCTTTTAAAAAGTTTGGGTAACTTAGACGATGTGTATATTGGCCTGTAGTTTGTTACAACGGTCTTATTTCCTTTTATGTATAGTATTATTCATCAGGTATGCCCTGATAATGCATATTTGCAAGGCTTTTCGAAGCTTTGTGTCCCAAAAAATATATTGTCTGAAGGTCGTCAAAGCGTCGACAATCTTCCAATTATTTACATCTATTGAACACAATTTTAAGTACTTACTGCTTTCTTTTGGTAAGTGCAAGGGCATCTAGCGACTGAAGAACAATCAACAAGTAATCAGGAACTCTGTAATTATTTTTAATGGATCCTCTATAACGAATATTGGTTTAATTTACGAGTTACGAGACCTTCCCGCCTTGAAGATATGTTCAATGGCTTGTATAATTGGGATAATTGGTTGGATGATGCATTGGCGAGCTGATGAATCTATCTTCTATCTATCTAAACATAAATAAAAATGAATCGCCGAAATATTTGTACGCGCATAACATCCGAACGACTGCACCAAATTGGATTTTTTTTTAGTACGTTATCGTCAGGACAAGGTTTGTATAAAACTACTGGTGTGCTTTGGCATTAAGCAATTTGTATAAAAAAAATCAATAGGTGCACGCGAGCTGTTTGAAAATTGAATGTACCGGGACTGAATGTACCGAGAATCTGGTAGGGGAGGGGAACTCGGGAGGGGGGTTTACGGGACTAGGGAAGGGGGAGAGTGGAGTTGGAGAGAGGGAAGACGGAGGAGGTGGAGTGGGAACGCGAGAGGGGAAGGGGACGTGGGAGAGGAACGAGACGAATGGGAAAGGACAAGCAGGGTGAAACAATTTCTTTATTAAATTGCATAGCAACGCATGCCGGGAACCAGCTAGTTAAAAATAAATGACATTGCATAGTGCCTCGTCGTTAAATTAAATCAATTTTAAAATCTTTTTAATGTGAATAAAATTTTATGACATCATTTAAAATAATAACATGTTTGAATAGTGAACATTATCGGAAAGGGAAAGTTTTTAGTGGTACAAGTTTTTAATTCAATGATTTTTTCATGTTTTCTCTATTTATTTATTTATTTATTTATTTATTAAACCGTTAGGTCTATTTGTTCGGTTTTCGGAACAATTTATATAGGTAGGTCTCAAAGAAATAGTTGCGCATCCCTTACTGTCATGGTTAGAAATATGATGTTATATATATGAAAGAGAAAAAACCACGCTTTGCATTAAAATTTAAGTTAACTGGAATATAATCAAAATGTACACCTTTATGAATCCAAAGATTCAGACCGCGATTTAAAAAAAAAAAATTGAAATTTTGAGAATTTTTTATTAATTATTTTTACATGAAACAACAAAAAAGTGAGTAAGTTGAAGAAATCGTTTGTAATACAATTGCTTAATAAATTATGTGTGCTTTATTTTCTTTTCACTATCAGTAATTAAGTACCTTAACACAAGGTGAGACATTTTTAAAACTTTTTTATGTTTTGCATTCAATTTTTTTATATTTAAAAAATAATATCTTTATTCCGAACCATAATTTTTCATCACCTTTTCAAAACAGTTTTTAGTTTCATAAAATGCTTTTAGTTTCATGCATGCATAAAATATTCCATTTATTTGGATTATATTAAAAAATGGAAATTTTTGACCCTCTGAGGGGTTAATATTATTCATTATGATTATTTTTAATGTTTTTATGATAATGTTATTTTTATAATATATATTTTTTTTTACATTAGCTCCATAAAGGGAAAAAATCCATCAGGGCCTATGTCATCTTTGGGTATGCTGTATGTTAATGGAAAGGAAGGGGACGAAGTTCTAGGAAAGATAAAGGTATGAGGAGTGGATGGGAATCTGGAGGTCAGTGGATTCAGGAGTGATGGACATTTGAATCTATCCCGCCCATTGCGGTGCAAGGTTGATAGCATGAGAGATTCCGGCATCAGAGATATAAAAGGTCTCCTTCAACCAGTCTCTAACGATGTGGAAGAAGACCTGAACAAACCTCAATCCTTGAACCCGAACACTTCTGCTAAGTCACCAAACGTAGCGAACCACTTGGGAAGACCTATGGCAGAGGCGTTGGTTATCCAATGAAAGGTTCCCGGAGCGGCGGTACCCAAATTTGCCTCCCAAATGGAAATTCTACGTTCTAAGAATTAAGAATCAAAATTCTGTTTTCGGTTATACGAGTAATATGACTGTCCGTAACTCTGGTAAATGAACTATAGAACTCGGGTTTGCTTTGAATTGAAAGTATATTTTAAAAAATTGTAACTCGTCGATGAGGATTCAGACGAGCCATAAAGTACGAACCTACGAGTACCTGTAATATAACATTTTAACAGAAAATTATTTTTATTTTTTCTTTCAAAATTGGAATTAAAATATCTCGTGATTTTTCACTGATCTGCGGTAGTAAAAAAAAAAAAAAAAAAAAATGGTTGTCGGTGTGTCCTGCGTAACTCTGGTTCAATGAACATAAATTGGAACTGATTAAGGGAAAAATTCAGACAAGTTGTAAAATACCTTCCTGTTGTATAATATTTTTAACAGAACATTATTTTAATCGTTGCAATTTGGGAAACGGGAATGGGTACCACCGCCCCGGGACCATTTATTGGAAAACCAACACCCTTGCCGTAGGTCACCCCAAGTAGTTTGCTACGTTTTGTGACTTTGGGAGACATTCTCAATTCCCAGCCCGACTCTCTCGTTCCTTCGCCTAATTAGTCAGTGGAAGGAATATATTCAATGGTCTGCCACTCCAAGGCACACAGACCCCTTGATTCTTATCGCACCCTTCATACCATTTTCATTCCTCAACCACTCATATTTCCCTTTACTTAAAAAGACCTCCATACAGCATCCTCAAAGATGACATCGGGCCTAAGCAACGGATTTTCATGCGGTTTTCTCAAATAGATAGAATGATTCATGATGAAGGTTTCTAAGTATATAATATATCAAGGTTTTGTGTAAATTGGTTGAAATAGGGCTGGCAAGCGGGCGGTGGGGATTTGATATGACAGATTGCGTTGGTTATAAAGGTTAGGTAATGGCGTGGCTTTGTTTCCTTAGCCACAGCAACGTGTGGTCGGGTCTGCTAGTAATTAATAATTAAAAAATTAATAATAGAATTATGCAAGTAAATGCAAGAAATACCATGAAATTACTAAACAAAACCTTTTAAAGAATATTTGATTTATGGTATTTCTAACTGAAATAATCCATTAATATTTTAATTGAAGAATCAATCTTAAATCCACTAAATCTTCTAATAAAACCTCATTTAATAAGATAATCCTCGTTGTTGTCCAAGTTTGGAGATTTAACGGTTCGAAGGTTGTTTACCCACGATATCGTCAAACTGCATGTTTAATTAGCATCCTAAACTGCGCCCACGCTTGTGCACAGATGGATGCAGAAATTATGCATATTCAGCCCGATATAGGAACAAATAACAGTGCAATGCAACATGATGCATCATACCTTGTCTGTTAACCTCTACTGTGCCAACAAATCCACCGTGGATTTCGTAGTAGTTCACCGCACTTATCTAGTACAATTTGTGTAGCGGGTATGATGGGTACCGCCGCCCGGGAACCATTTAATTGGATAACCAACACCTCTGCCATGGGTCATCCCAAGTGGTTCGCTACGTTTGGTGACTTGCCAGGGGTGCCCGGGTTCTTGGGGTTGAGGTTTGCCCGGTATTGACGACGGATGTGTCTGCCCACCAGCTGCATGGCAGGCCGGATCAACAAAGAATGGTTGAGGGAGTCCCTTTGACTTCTTCATCCGCACTCTCTTGAAATATCACCTTGAACCACAGTGGGAAGAATGGATTTGTGGCGACCAGAACGGTCGCCCTCTTTAGCCACAATCCTTGCGCCGCCACTGATACAGCCAGCATATTCTCGAAAGGCACAATCTACCTACAGTAAGTTGTGGTGTTTCACGCCGCATACGGCTACATATTTCGGGAAGCGCATCGAAAGGCCTCGACTCAACAGCCGTCACATTCTTACGGCCACGGAATGTTCCAGAGGCTTCTCTGCTTTGCGCGGGCTCTCAACATTACTTGGCGTTCCGGGTACTCAGACGGTCGGCTATATAAAGCGCAGCGCCACAGCGCTAGTCAGTCAGTCAGTTTCAGTCTCTAGTATCAGTAACATCACCAACACATAGACAGTGCATCAAGTGATAACGTTCCAGTGCAGTAACCGCCAGGTCCACGGCGACGTGCCGGACCTGTGCCGGTGCATCATCAACCTTCGAGGACGCAACATCTCGCAGCCAACATGGTCCATCGCACCATTAGCTCAAAAGACACAACTGCCCACGACAAGTCCCACGGCGGGCATTCTTGTCACGCTGGCAGCAACTTCTCAGCCACTGAGACTTCATTCTCCTCAGGTTCACCGCAGCTCATCTTCGCGACTCACTGCGTCGATCCTGGACGACAAGGTCATCTCCACCAACACGGTGTGCAACTACATGCTGGCGACATGCAGACCCGAGGTCTGCTACACCACTGCATCACCGACTTTCATCACTGCAACACCTACGAGCATCATCATCATCGCTCCTGCCTGCACACTGTTACTTTACACCAAATTCACCATCGCTACGTAGCAGCAATAAAGACTGACTCATACATCGACTGACGCCTTTCATTTCATCGTCCCCGTCTCTGCCGATCGCTGCCCGCTCCCTCAGATTCATACATCCGTCATTCCTGGACACACTGACCCCAAGATTCCTACCTACCCCTCATACTTACCCATTAAAAAATGCTCCTTATATACTTAAATATATTTTATTCTCTTGGCAAGTAAATAATATAAATAATGTATATTTTTTTGGAAGGGCTTAATGTGTAAAACCTCAAGTTGTAATTGGATGTTATCCACCACTTACCCGGGTATAAGTAACAGATGGTTACTCCTTCAAGGCTCTCGCAAGGACTCAATTTTTTTTAAATTAAAGAATCTACATTTAATTTTGAACGAATCTATACCTCCAGTGTTCCTGCATATGTTGTTACTAAGCAGTATGCAAGTGCTTAGCGGGAAATAAAGATACAATAAGTGTTAGTATGACTGTAGACCAGACAATGGGACAGGTTGGTGATAGTCCATGAGGAGGCAAGCACTGGGTGATTGTATCCAGCGTATCCTGCAAGCACCTATAGGGAGGAAGACACAGTACATAAATAATAAAAGTATAGCGCTGGAAAACGGGTGGGATTCCTCTCCAAACGATTGGCAGTTCCAGCAAGAATGCGCATGACGTTCGATTTAGCCCTAAACCACACCCGGCTTCCGCGCTCCTTAGCCGGTTCCCCGGTGGTGCCTTAAAGAAAAGTAAATGGGAGATACCTCAAATTGTAATATTTAATCAGAAAACACAATAGATATATTTATCCAAGACACAATTCTAGATTGTATTTAGTTCGGGAAGAATCTTACAACCATCAGCCAATAAAAATACGTTTAGAAAATAAAAAATAATGTTTGCAGTTCTAAGTCGAATTATGATACAGATATATACGAAAGTCAAATTAGCTCAGTGGTAGAGAACTACGTAGCAACTTTATAAATATACAATCACATTATCTGATTAGTTAAGTTAAGTTATTATGATAATAGCGTTTAGCATTTTACCTCTAGCATTCCAAGGGTTAAATTTTTCATTAAACGGCCTACTCGTTACTTGTCAAGGAAGATAATGAATTGTTTTAGCGCGCAGGCTTTATAAAACAATGAGTTTAGAAGGACATCCTAGTCTTGAGCAATTTATTAGAGTGGGAAAGATAACGTTTTTTTTAATACAGGTGGCACAAAGGAAAATAGTTTCCAATGTCAACTTTGGGGAAGGTGTGTAGTGGGTATTTTTAAGTAATTGAAGTAGAGGAAGTTCTGCGCAGGCAAAATAAATATAAACAATTGTTATAATTTCTATAGTGCCGTTTTCACGAGAAAATCACTCCCAAAGCGATGCACAACTTAATTTATAAATCGATCGTCCAGTTGATTAGTCAGATATCTCCAAATACTAAGTTTTGAGATTATGAGGAAAGCAATATTCAAATGCTCACCATAAAACAAATATCACGTGTATGTGTATTTCATATTAAATATGCTATAAAGTAAACCTGGGAAGCATAACAATTTTTTTGTTGTTGATTTTACAAATTTTTGTGGATTATAATTAATTTTGTTACGTTTACGAGTAATCTGAGTATTGTGCCAGATAGAGGGAACTCTTTTTTTACTGCATACTCAACTCAAATTTTGATTTTTCCGAGATGTCTGACTAATCAACCAACAATCAATAAATTCTGTAGATGTACGTGTTTGTCTCTTTTTGGTGTCGCTATTTTTCGTTTCAACGAGTTTCAAATCACAATGATGCTAAAAAAGTTTTCCCTTCAAAAGTTTTGTCTAATAGTTTCGGCACTATTTTCGTAAATATCTCCAAGAACAGCGTACAATATTTAAAACAGCATTCTAAGCTTCCGAAATCTTTGCTCGTGTGCTTAAGAGGAATATAAACGCTAGAAATATTTCGGCAAGTAAGCGAAAAAGTGGTTTTTATTTATTCTGTGCATAATTTTCTAAGAATGAAAAAAAGTTAGAACATAGAAAACCTCAAAAATAGTCTTAGCCATAAAGGGGTATTTTAAAAAAAATGTTTTTTATATTACTTCATAGTAAAGTCTTGAAAAAAAAAAATTTTTTTGTGGTTTACGCTTTTATTTTTTGTTACGTAAATAATAATTTTATTGTAATTCCGATACATAGAAAAGCTACTAAAAGCTTCAATTTATCCGTGGCATATTTTTTGATGTTCATACTGCAAGCCAATTCGTCGTAAAGATTATTCTAAATAGTATGTATCTAAATAGGATTTCACGTACAACTTCACCTAAAACCTAATTTGTAATATATATATTTTTTATGAATCCAATTCGTACGCAGTACCTACGGACAAGAGAAGCAGGACACTTTCGATTTTCAATGTATCCGGAGCGCAGAAACATTGTGTAGGTTTTTACGCCCAACCTACAAACAGCGGCAAGCAGTAGGTGCTCTCTATACGTGCCAATTTGCGAATATCATTCTTCTGTAAAACACTAAAGAAATACATTTTCACATTCACAGTGAATTAATAAAACGACAGCATATTATGCGAATTAATACTGAAAACTGTGTCAAAATTTTAGAGAAAATTGTTTCCTTTGTCGTCTATATAACATTTTTTAAAAGTAGGTATACATACCACTTCCCAATATGAAAAGGAAATCTTTTGTGTGTGTGTGTTCTTTGTTTGTCATTTTCTGTCAACACGGCTGGGAAAAGAAAGTGAATCCATGCAACACTCACTTAAATAAGACTCATTATTAAATGTTTATTTAGTTATACATATTTAAGGTTTTAAGTGTTGGGTAAATAGAAATACAAGCCGCGGAAATGAAAGGCGGTTTCACAAAGCAATCCAAAAACGCAAGTCCGCGTTTCGCAGGTCAAAATAACAACGAAGGTTTTACCTGTTCAATTTCGCGCGTTAAAACAACGTTATAACCTCTGTTGCGTGTATGCTGTCCTGGTAGAAAGGATCCTTGCAAATCCTTGCGAATCCTTTTTGCATTGTCGAGTGCAAAAGCATTTAAAGTTAGTTATTAAAATTTTTAAAATGAATCCAGGAGAAAATTTAGTCAACTTTTTAATCAATTGAAAATACTCTTAAACATATTACGACGAAATTTCGTGCGATAAAACGCTTTTTTAAATAATTTAAATGTTCCTTGGAAATCCTTTTTAAATTAATTGCACAGCTTTCCTGAATATATCTAACAAACCTTTTCCAATGTTTCCTGTTATCCAAAATATTTCTTAAAATGTTGTTAATGAATCAAAATGGTGGCATCATTTTTTTAATAGCGTTGGACTTCTGAAATGGTAATTTAAATACTAATACTAATTTTTAACAAGCTTCCAGAAAGTTTTACCGACTAGTAAAATCGAACAGCTGATTTACTAAGGTTTGTTCGAGAATCTTATTCCGGATCGCAGAAACGCGAAGAGGTGTGTCTGAATTCGCACTATTTACTCCCCACAGTAAACAAAAACTACTTTTCAATTTTATGTAACACTGCCACGCTGAATACCAGGAGTACAAAAAACAAAGAGTTAAATATTTTTGGTTGGTGATTCAAAAACAACTTATCAAATTTTCTTCAAACGCTCGTCAGGATAAACAATTTGTTCCTTGGATACCAGGAGTGCAGAACGTCGAGGAGGTAAATTATATTACTGTAACTTTAACCGTCGTGCTAAGTTGATCCGGATCATTTGGTTTACCATTGTTCAGGCGTCTGAACGAAATCGAATACCAGGGAAACAGAAAGTGACGCGGCTCTTCCGCGAACATTTTGCGTGCCGTACTGAAGAAAGTATGCCAAGGTAATCTGGTATAAAACCTCCCCACCTTTCCTTCCTACATGAAAAATTAAATCACACAATCACTTTTAAAAACAAGTCACACATACGCAGCCAAAGAGTCAAACACTGTGCGTCGAGTTTATGAATCTTGAAGGTTTTTAAACATAAATTACATAACCTCTCTTGTCAACTTTTCGCATGGTCTGTTCTGCAAAGTTCGCATACTAGTTTTAAAGTGGAACATAGAATTGAAATATTGTAAGGGTTTCACAGTTTAAACTAAAGCTCATCTGATCTGAGTAGGTAACTTACATACTCTCTCAGGGCGGATGATCGTAAACCTTTTTTTAACAAATGCAGAACAAAAGCATAATATGCATTTCTTTGAGAAAACGTTGACTGAGCATTATTTGACGATTTTTTAAATTTTTGTCTAAAATCAAACATCTGTATAAAAGAGTTTGTTACTATATTACATTGTTCTTTTATGTGACTACTGTCCCAACTGCTTCCAACCACCTGGAGCCAGTGAGACTATAGCATACCCAATTGGGGTATGTTTAAGGCTGAAGGTAAGCGAAGTGGTGCAGGGACGATGACATGAATTGCATCTTTTTCTTCACCTGAAGCAACATTTGGCCGGAAAACCTTTGGAGACCGACTAGGACGCGGAGGGAGAGGTGATAGCATATTTAGCGGAGGAGTTCTGCCATAAGGTAGTCAAGAACCTTGTGCCACGGCTCACCAAGTGCATCGAACATATCGTGGACTATGTCGAAAAATAGTGGAGATATGTACCTAAAATGTCATATGATTTTTTTGTAAATATAAATTTTTCCTGATTTTTTAAATAAGAACAGTCTTTAATATTCTTGGACAACCTTGTATTTGCCAGCATAGTTAATGACATCCGCGTTAATTTTGTTACTACCTTGTCCGCAGATATGGCAACTAATTGATACGTGTTTTAAATGGATTAGTAAATGATTATAAAACAGATCGGAAATTTTATTTTATAGCTTAAATATTGCTTTTTAGGATAAGATAATCTACTTCTGAATGAAATTCTATTTTTAAGAAATCTCTTTCCAGGAATTAAAAATATGATTATGACAAGATAAGATAAAATGCGTTATTTATGCTTTATTTCATTAGGGCTATCTGATCCATAAATTATATCTAGTTTATAAAATTATTATTGGTAGGTACGTGTGTTGATAATATTAGGTAAGTCCAAAGTCTATTGGCTGCTTAGTGCAATCATTCTCTAGCCACGGCTATGTTAAAATATGGCATCTCTCACACATTGCACCGTGACATCTCCGTAGACCTCTACAATGCTACCAGCTGAGACGATAATTTTGAAACTATGGAATAGAGTTACAAAGATAATATTGAAGTGTGAGTGAATTCCAAAAATTCAAAAACGTCAAATGTGAATGCGCTGTTGGTTATGCTTTTGTTCTTAAACATATAATGCTGCAGCTCTCTCTAACAGACTAAATAATAACAATCGAAAATGAGACAAACGGTGAACGTATGTTTGCACCCCCCAAAGGAAACATACAATCATTATCATACATCTCCCTCACCCGTATCAAGAAAATGAAACGCAATTCACGTCACAAAAAAGTACCACTTTGGAGGAAACAGACACACGTATTTTGTATGTCTCACCATTATGTAATGTGTAGGAAAGAGCTGCAGTATTATAGCGATAAGGAACGTATGTTTACTACCTTTTTTTCCGTCACGGTACCGTAACCGTGAATTGTCACGGTAATTATAAAAGCGGACAATGGAGTCAAAGCAAACATATTGAACAATTACATTTGTTGCGTGTTGTGTAATCCTATTCAAAAGTATTTAATTATGTGTTTGTGGACTGTTTTTCGTCTATTGAATCTTTTACTTTCAATATAACGTCTGTGACATATTTTATCTTAAATTTGACAACACATTTTTCCTTGTATCATTTTGTCTATGTCTGTACTAGAAGCGAACGTGTCAACTCATTTCAAAGGTATTGTCATCATATTGGGAGGCAGGAATGGGTACCGCCGCCTCGGGAACTTTTATTGAGTAACCAACACCTCTGCCATAGGTCATCCCAAGTGGTTCGCTACGTTTGGTGATTTAGCAGGGGTGCCCGGGTTCATGGGGTGAGGTTTGTCTAGGTCTTGGAGACGAATGACCAGGACACACTGAACCCCAGACTCACCCCTTAAACCCTTTTCCTTCCCAGAACTCTCCTCGCCTTCCTTTTCTTAAAAAAAATATCCACACAGCATCCCCAAAGATGACATAGGCCCTAAGGGGAATTATTTTCCTTAGTGCCTCCTGTGTGGAGCTCATGTAAAAAAATTCCTTATAAATACTCGTTCATTCCATTTCTAATAGCATTGCGTTGCATTGACGACCTCCATATTCGAGGGTTAAGGCTCTTGACTCACAATCAGGAGGTCGCTGAATCGAACCTTATATTTCTGGATTGATATTTTTACTAAGATTACGAAAATGTTATTAAATTTTTTTAGAAATGTATAATTTTTTTATTTTTAAATAAAATTAAATCCATTATTTGAGCTCGTGACGTCACTACATGAAAATGTCCCGCCTCCGATTATGTTCCCTTAATTTTGCAAAATTCCACACTGATTATTTTTTTTTATATGGCAACACTTTGATTTCCGGCGAATTTTTGAATTTGCGTTTAACGTTCACTAGATTTATTGTTTGTTCTATGCGAACTTATCCTTTGGTTTAATTTTTTGATAAAGATGGCGGTGTTTTTACAGATTTTACGAAGAGAACCCCGTACAATTTATTGCTATTCGTGTGGAAAATGTTCTTTTTTAAAATGATTTTCGGCTATGTAATTATCGTTTTTTCACCCATAAAATTATGTCACGTCTTTCCGGTTTATAAAAAATGGTCTGATTTTTCCAATTGAAATTTTTAAAAAATCGCCAGAGTTTCAAAAATACGATTAAAAAAAAACATTCTTGGAATGTCTTAGAATATTTGTCTAAACCAATTTTTTTTTTAAATGTGATGCAAGTGGCCTATTGGGTCATTTGAAAAATTATATAGTATATTTGCGGCACGTTCCAGAGTAGAAGACACCTACTCTCAGTATCGCCCTGGTGTAAGACCACCATTTAGAATTAAGGCGATCCAATAATACAGGAAAAAAACTAAATCGGAATTCAAAACCCTTTATGGGAGGAGCTAAAAAATACTTGAGAAAAGGCTTTTGGAAAGGTTGGAAAAGATATTTGAGTTTTTTTTTCATTTTCATTTTCCTTTTCTTCGCATTGTTTATTGTAATAAAACGGAATTTTAAAATTGATTTCACGAAAACAAGCGACGCGGAGCCTAACACGTTTATTCTCTGCTCCGTCCGGAGAAGTAGTGACAGAAAACAGGGGTGGCTTCAAGTCGTTTTTCGGTGGACGGTATAAGGTTCACTTTGATATTCCAAATTCGTCGACTGCCGTATTGTCGCCGTGATGTCAAAAATCACAACGCGAAAATGCATTTTATATTTTATTTTGTGAGGTTCGGGCGTAAATTAGATTTTTTTTGCGATTATCATAAAAGAAATTAAATTTGCCACATTAAACAATAAAACCATATCCGAAAAGAGGTTTATAAATAGGTGAGTTTGGACTTCAAAGTGTTTTTTATAGACCTTATAATTTATTTTTTTCTATGCTATTAAAAGACTCGATGTTAAAATGATGAAAAATTATCGATGTTTTTAAGGGCCAAGATATGTTCTACACGCAATATTTAATTGAAGCATCTATAATACTTCTAAGCGATCAATTTTTCAAAACAAAAACGTATGATTTTGTATGATTTTGCATTATTTAGTATGGCTTCATCTTAAGAAGTTCCCACCATTGCTTAAAATTGCATTTAGCCGTGTTTGGTGATCAGAATTGCCAGGTAAATATCACGTAGCAAAAATCCCGTCATCATACTAATATCAAATGCTATTTTTGCTGTACGAGATCCAAAGGTTACCGACCCATTCTACGTGCAAATTGTGACTCTTTGACCGTATGTGCTCCTGGTAGGCAGAACCTCAACACCAGAGCATAAAACTCTCGATTTCGTTCGTCGCCAAAGCGTTTCACTACCGTTGCTAAAACAAACGCGATGGTTCACCGATTCCGTTTCGTTACAGTCAGTTTACTGCGAAAATTTATGTTGTTTTAGTTACTAAGTTTAATTTTAAACAAGAATTTGGGAGGCGGGTATGGGTACCGCCGCCCCTGTAAACATTTATTGAACAACTATGGGTCACCCCATGTGGTTCGCTACATTTTATTGACTTAGCAGGGTTTCCGGGTTCATGGGGTGAGGTTTGTCTAAATTTTGGCGGTGGATGCGTCTGCCCACTTACTGCACTATCATTTTGGCTCCCCAACAGGACTCTCTGGACCCATCGCCTTGAACCGTAGCGAGAGAGATGGATTCATACGCCCATCACTCTTGAACCCACTGACCCCCAGATTCCTACGCAGTACCCACCCCTAATACATTTTTCCTTCCCAGAACATTCTCTCCTTCCTCAAAATACCCCCCACACAGCATCCCCAAAGACCCTGAGTGAAATTATTTTCCTTTGGGCCTCATGTGTGGAGCTATTGTAAAAAAAATGTACCCTTATATAAAAATCATTAAAATGAGATGCCGAGCTAAAATAGACAAAAAGCATTTTTTAAATAATACACGGTGTCCGGAAACTCATTGTACAAGAGGGAAACTGATTAGTGTACATCACATATGTAGATGATTTGTGTTATAACTGTTTTTTTTTTATTTAATATTTATACCGCACAAGAGTCCCAACTGCTCCCGTCTGAAGCCAGTGAGACTATGTTATTGGTTTGTGCTTTCGTTATCGAGTCGTTCGTACATCGAGCAGCATTTTTCAGATAAATTTTATTAAAAATATAGGTCTCTAAAGGGTTTGTTTAATGTTTAATGTCTTTTCAAATGCTTCAAAGCATAGACCCGGCTGCGTATTCCCAAACCCTAACGCGATTCAGTCGCTCTACTGACTGAAATGCGTTAGGGATTGGAATGCATAAATCACCTTCCAAACACTACCGCGTTTCGGTCGCCTTCGCGCTTTGTTGCTCTCTGTTTCTGTGAGGGTGACGACTGTTTTTATAGAAGGGTAAGCAGAGAGGATGGACCGCGTTTTTTTACTTACAAAATCTTTTTTTACATTGAAAAAAATTATTTTTTAAGTAAAAAATAAACGCGCGTTTTTTTTTATTTAAAAAATATTTTTTTTCAATGTAAACAGAAACAGAGAGCCACAAAGCGCGAAGGCGACCGAAACGCGGTTGTGTTTGGAAGGTGATTTATGCATTCCAATCCCTAACGCATTTCGGTCAGTAAAGCGACTGAATCGCGTTAGGGTTTGGGAATACGCGACCCGGCTTCTGCTCCCATAAAAAGTTTTTTTTAAAAAGTTTTTTCTACCTATTATAGATATAATATCTACAGATTTGGCAATTTCCCGCTTGTACTACGAGTTTCCGGACATCGTTGGTATTAATTTTAGTTCATACTTTAAGCATTTGAATTATTGTTCATAAATTTCCATATTCTATGTACAAATGCAAACATTTAAATCAAAATCTAACGAAAAGGCTAAAAGACGTTCTTAGAAATGTGATTCATTTAGTACATAAATAAATCAAGTAGGAAGTTATATTGTCACAAAATATCTAAAGCAATTATATTTTACTTTGGGCACACAGACACGCCCACAACACACTTCTCTTCCACTATTCAGTGAATCAGTTTACAAAATCACAACGGCTAAACCAAAACTGAACGCCGAAAACCACATTAATATCGATTTACGCTTGCAACACGGTATCAGTTCTGCGCACATAAATTCACACTTTACCACAATCTTAACACCTGTCCTGACGATGGACACTGTAACGCTGTCCGAAACGTTGGCAAAAGAAGGGGGAAGCGCAACACGGCAAAATAACCCAAAAATTAATAACGATAATACTTTCGTCCGTGAAAATCTCATATCATGTCACCCAAGAATCAATGCATTTAATTTTACAAACATCTAATTACTTACATCTATTAAATGACTTGATCTTGCTGTCAATTGACGTCACAATAAGATGACGTCACGACTCACGCAAATGTAAATGAAATGGAATATCTATAGACTAGCTCACCAACACCAAGAAGCTATTACGAGCACAGTCGGCAACGTCAGAGCAAGCGGCACCAGTGCCAGTCATAGTCAGGCTTCTCGTGAAAGTTGAGTTGAGTTGAATTCGGTTGAATTGAGGTCGCCGAAAGCGAAAACTCCACCGTAATGGCAACTGGTAACGGTCATCTCGAACGCGCCGAGACGTGAATTTTAAACCATAAAAATAGCTTTAATTGTCTGTTATCCAACAAATTTTGAAACAGCTTGTAAAGGTTGACAAAAAACGACCTGACCGAGAGAGAAATGAGGATATCAATTAATTATTATTGTTTATTTATGACAGTTGAATCAAACAATTTTGACGATCGGTGTGACAAAAAAGAAAAAAAAATTAAAAAGCGAAATTTTGGTATTTTTATAGAAAAACCGCACACAGGAACCTAACCTAACCTGACCTAATTTAACAAAAGGCGGTACACAACCCTAATAATTTTTGTTTGCTCAAAACTCACATTTTAATAATTTCCGGCGAATTGTAACTACAATAACTTTTTTTATTCCAACAGAACATTGGGGATGTAAGTTCTTTGTATTTAAGATTAATAAAAACAATGCCTTACCTTTAATATATTTTACGTAGAACGATTTTAAAACTTTATAACCCGTTTTATCAACTATAAAATTGGCAGTAAACACCAGATTTTATTTTTTCTAGACGATGAATTATTAACTTCGGGAGTGCGACATGGAGACACAATTTAAATATTTGTAAAACGTTCTTCAGAATTAATTAAAATGAACGCGGCGGAAAGGTCGGATCTCCAGGCCTGCTAGGGTGAATTTGACAGTACGTCCATCCAATACGCCGTGCCGCGGGCGCATATTTGTTTACACGCTTTTTTCACTTACGTCGTTAAGATTCCCACGTTATTAGTCTTCTTTTTTTATTTGATAAGGCAAATTCAACAGTGGATCCGTCCCGATACACGGGTCGCGAGTCACAATTTGTATACACGACTTCTTTTCTTACGTCGTTAAGATTCTGAATACATTTTAGGGTATATTGTCAACTTAACCTAATCTTACCAACGTAACCTAACCTAACATGTCTGAGGAAAACAATTTTCTTCAAGGCTTTTGTCGTCCTTGAAGATGCTATGTGGATGATCTTTTTGATGAAAGAAAGGATTGGACATGGATTTTGAAGAGAGGTCGGCAAATTGTTCTACAGCCGAGCTGTTGAACTCAACTTGTCGTAGAAACGACTCGTTTACATGCGTCAAACTTTTACAAATGGGGGCACGCGTTTGGCGTGTTTCCGGACTGTGCACGGGTGCGAAGTGAATATTGTGTATTTTTTTAGATTAACCCCACACAGGAACATAACCTAACCTAACCAACCTAATCTAGCATAGCCTAATCTAACCCAACCCAACGTACCTAATCTAACATCCCCGGGAACACAATTTTCTTCAGGGTCTTTGTCATCTTTGTAGATGCTATGTGGATGGTCTTTTTGATGAGAGTAAAGATTGAACACGGATCTTGAAGAGAGTCGAACTGTTGAACTTAAGATCGTATCGCAGAAACGATTCGTTCACGTGTAATAAATGTCAACCTCGTACGGCGTGTTTACGGACTAAGCATCGGTGCCGAAGGGATCAATGAAGCTAATTCCTCGGATCTTCAATTAAAATAACCATAGAACAAGGACAGCATTCCCCCCAATCAACTATAAAATTGGCAGTAAACACCAGATTTTATTTTTTCTAGACGATGAATTATTAACTTCGGGAGTGCGACATGGAGACACAATTTAAATATTTGTAAAACGTTCTTCAGAATTAATTAAAATGAACGCGGCGGAAAGGTCGGATCTCCAGGCCTGCTAGGGTGAATTTGACAGTACGTCCATCCAATACGCCGTGCCGCGGGCGCATATTTGTTTACACGCTTTTTTCACTTACGTCGTTAAGATTCCCACGTTATTAGTCTTCTTTTTTTATTTGATAAGGCAAATTCAACAGTGGATCCGTCCCGATACACGGGTCGCGAGTCACAATTTGTATACACGACTTCTTTTCTTACGTCGTTAAGATTCTGAATACATTTTAGGGTATATTGTCAACTTAACCTAATCTTACCAACGTAACCTAACCTAACATGTCTGAGGAAAACAATTTTCTTCAAGGCTTTTGTCGTCCTTGAAGATGCTATGTGGATGATCTTTTTGATGAAAGAAAGGATTGGACATGGATTTTGAAGAGAGGTCGGCAAATTGTTCTACAGCCGAGCTGTTGAACTCAACTTGTCGTAGAAACGACTCGTTTACATGCGTCAAACTTTTACAAATGGGGGCACGCGTTTGGCGTGTTTCCGGACTGTGCACGGGTGCGAAGTGAATATTGTGTATTTTTTTAGATTAACCCCACACAGGAACATAACCTAACCTAACCAACCTAATCTAGCATAGCCTAATCTAACCCAACCCAACGTACCTAATCTAACATCCCCGGGAACACAATTTTCTTCAGGGTCTTTGTCATCTTTGTAGATGCTATGTGGATGGTCTTTTTGATGAGAGTAAAGATTGAACACGGATCTTGAAGAGAGTCGAACTGTTGAACTTAAGATCGTATCGCAGAAACGATTCGTTCACGTGTAATAAATGTCAACCTCGTACGGCGTGTTTACGGACTAAGCATCGGTGCCGAAGGGATCAATGAAGCTAATTCCTCGGATCTTCAATTAAAATAACCATAGAACAAGGACAGCATTCCCCCCTGAAGCCTGTACTCTAAAGATTGCAATCCGTTCCAACCTAACTTCAAATGAACCAAGCAATTGCAGTACCGTTATTGCTTTATTAAGGCGCTGTATACCCGCTCAAAAAGAAGAAGATGGAGAGATACGTAATTACGATTGTTTGAGAGAGCGCGCTAATATTTAAAACGATAGAATTGAAGTGAATATTGTGAAATAAAAACACCACTTGTTTAAAATTGAGTAAAAACCTCGTGGGGAACATCTAAAATAGCATTTAAAGAAACATTGTGAATTTTTCCATTTAACTTCTAAAATAAGTGAAATGAACGTGTTTATAATAATTTTCGGAGCACACTTAGCGATTTTTTTCTATCGCGGAGAGCTCATATAATTTGCGTTTCGGTGTAGAGAGCATCTAAATATTATCTTGAAAAATAACACATATTTTTTTAAGAGTTTAAAAAGTTCAAATGTTTAAGGGAGATATGTAAGAAATCAGTAGAAATTCGGGTAGCGGCTATAATGTAGGCGGATATAATTTGAAATTATGAGCTTAGACTAAAACAGGTATTTTAAAACAATTTCAAAGCCATTTGGCCAAAGGAGCCACCATTAGAAAAATTAGTACACGAGCGATCAAAACACATCATCTCAGAACGAACGACATCTGCTCCTCTCTACGAAATTGGTTTTTGGTCACAGAAACATGCTTTTAGCTGAACGAAAGAACCTCTCAGTTTCACCCTGGTGAGAGAAAGGGATTTTAATATGACATTTAATGAAAAGATCTGAATGTCCAGTATAGTCTACGTATGAATTAGATGAAACAGGTATATTATGTCATTTGACTGATATAATTAACGCCTGGACTACATACACCAGTAAAGTAGGTAGTGAACTAATAATAGAGTCACATAATAACGCCTTTCATCTCAAACCGGAAACTTACACAGACGGGTTTCTTTATCGGATATCAATAGGTCGTTTAAACTGTGTTTTTGCCCTTTTTGTAAACGGAATGCTCCACTTCCGTTTAAATTATTTCCGCAAGCATTATAACTATTTTTAGAGTTGTCACTTCAATCAGTTCCTACGCACGCAGTAATTGAATAATATGAAATTGGTTTTTGAACACGACACGATATGTAGCACATCAGCCAGTAGAATTTCTGTCCCGGTGTGCCATAGCGCGCTGATTTTTTAGGATCTTTCTTACTTATTTTTGCCTCTTCTTTGTTCAACCTGGTTCTTCTTGTCTCTTAATGGCTCTTCTTGTCTCTTCGTGGTTCTTCTTGTTTTTTCTTAATTCTTAATATCTTGTTTCTTCTGGGTTCTTCTTTCTTATTAGTGCTTCTTATTGACTCATCTTGACTTTTCTAGTCTCTCATTCGCAGATGCTTGCAGCATACGCAAGCTGCCATTACTTGCGAGAAGCCACTTTTTATGTTTATCTGTTTTCTTTTTAAATTATTTTATCCCTGATTTGCTTTATATTTTTCATCTTACATTATTCGCATTTTGTACATTATGTAAGCACTTAACACCGGTCTAGATTCGTTCAAACTTAAATGTAGATTCATTATTTAAAAAAAATAGAGTTCTTGTGAGAGTCTTGAAGGAGTAACTATCTGTTACTTATACCAGTGCGGGTTAGTGGTTGATAACCTCCAACGTCACATAGTCTCTTCTTGCATCTTCTTGCTTCATCCTGCTCTTTCTTGGTTTTTCTAGTCCCTTCTTGCTTTGCATTACCTATTTTTTCTCGTACTAGCCTCTTCTCTTTCCCTTTATTGCTCCTTCTTTGCTATTCTTTTATCTTTTTGCTACTTCTTGACTTTTAAATTATTTGCTTAGACTAAAATAGGTCATTTCAATTTCAAGGCCATTTGGCCAGAGGAGCCACCGTATTAAAATAAGTACAGGAGCGATCAAAGCACGTCACCTCAGAACGAACGAGTCCTGCACTCCCATATGAAGTTAGTTTTTGGACACAAAAACATATCGTTATAAAAAAAAAGTGGGAAATTGGCCTGCTCCTAGCAAAAAAGTTGCAACAAAGACATCAACGTTGTCTCTGGAGGAGATGCACTAACAAGGCGCTCAAACTATTTTCATGTTCTGACTGCAACTATTCTCCTCCTCGAAAAAATAACTAAAACGGTACTTGCTAACTAACAATGATGAAAAACCTTTTTTATGTCCCGACTGCAATTATTCATGTTGTACAAAGCAACTTCTTAAAAATCATTTGCTGACTCACAGTGACATAAAACCGTTTACATGTTTCTACTGCGATTATTCATGTTGGTTCTACAAAGAGGCACAAAAAAACCATATTTACCCACAGTGGACAAAAACCATTTTCTTGTCCCAAATGCAGTTATACAAGTTCTCAAAAGGAAGATTTAAAAATCCACTGTAAAATTCACGGAAGAGAAAAACCTTTTTCATGTCCTGACTGCAACTATTCGTGTTCCCAAAAGCAGTGTTCCCGAACCCAAAATTTAAAAATCGGGAGAATTTTCGCCTAAAAATCGGGAGAATTCGGGAGAAAACGGGAGAATTTTTAAGAAATCGGGAGATGACTAGAATTATTGTAATAAAAGTCATCCATTGTAAATATTTAGAATCCATTTTATTATTCCGAAGCAGAACCTTAACAACAAATGAAAAAACCCATAAGCAGCGCCATAAATACGATTATTGTAGATGTTGCCCGTGGAATAACGCAATTTTTCCCTAACGTTCAACGGGGACTTACTTTACGTTTGGAAACTCAGCACAAATTTTTGTGAAACTTGACCTTGGGGGCCGTTCAAGTATTACGTAACGCAAATTAGGGGGGGGGTCTTGTTAAATGTTACTGTGCGTTACCAGTGCGGGAGGGGGATTCGAAAAACGCGTTACGTAACATGTTTTTTTTTATTTAAATAAAAAACTAGGGAATGCTCAAGTTGGCAGGCCTTTTCGTTTATGTTTTACAGAGAATCCCTCGACTGTATTGTACGTCATTTTTATTTTATTTTGTTGTCAGTATTCGTTAGTGTTTTAAACACGAAATACGCATAAACACAAATTGCTGTAGTCAGTGTTGTTAAAGTGAGTTAATATAATTTCCTCAAAAGCGAAATATTCACATCATCAACTGTTCTTGGCCTATAAAGGCTCTCGTGACAAGGGAAGAACGTGAAGAGTTGCAGTCAGGACTCGAAAGGGGTTTCTCTCCACTGTGAATCAGCGATTGCTTTCTTAGACGTCCCTTTTGAGAACATGAATAGTTGCAGTCGGGACACGAAAAAGGTTTTTGTCCACTATGGGAAAACTTGCGATTTTTTAGATTTATCTTCGTAGTACATGCATAGTTTCACTCAGAACATGAAAATGGCTTTTCTCCACTATAAATCGCGCTGTGGATTTTAATAACTGCAAAAAAACTTTAATAACTGCACTCATTTAGAAATACTTCTACTCGTACCTGCGCCTGCATCAGGGTCTGAGGTGGTCATAATTAAAAAAAATATATACATATTTTAAGTTAGTAGAACAAAGTACTGAAAAACCTTCTGATTCGAAGAGGCGTTACGTAATAAATTATAAATTCAACCTCATAATTCATAGATGATCGGTTTGCATGGGTTTATAATGGAGATATGCTTAGTTTGTGGTATTTTGTAAGTATTCTGGTCAATACCAGAATCTCAAGATTTTTAACCATACACAATTAGTTGCTAGTTAAGCGGACGAAGAATCGATGAGAAACGAATTCGCTAAGAACTTCGAAAAATCGGGAGATTTCGATGCCATTCCGGTAGATCGGGAGATGAAGTGAAAAATCGGGAGATCTCCCGTAAAATCGGGAGCTTCGGAAACACTGCTCAAAAGGGATCTCTAAGAGAATTCACTTGCTGACTCATGTAGAGAAAAACCTTTTTCATGTTCCGGCTGCAACTATTCTTGTACTACGAAGAGAAATCTAAAAATCACATGTTTACCAAAAAAAATAAAAAGCTTAGATAGTAATGTAATCTTTAAATCAAGTTGGGTTTAAATTTTTATACATCTAGAATATTAGTTCAGTTAAAAATGTGAATTGACAATGACGTTTATAATTTGTCTGTTTATTTATTTATTTATAAAACACATATACATAATTAAGACATTTACATAGAGTAGATATATAAGATCACCATACTAGGCGGCTGCCTGTTTCATGGTGACCAATGGAGTACTGTTACTTTGTGTTAAATATGAAGTCTAGTGTAAATATATAAATTTAGTATAAATTATGCTAAAAATGGAAAACATTATAATAAAAAAGTAGAAAATAGAAAGGGGAAAAGAAGTAAATTAACATTAGTTTATAAAAATGTACATAATTTTTTTTAACTAAATACATTTTTTTAATCAGTTAATAAATAATATTTTTCGGTAATCATAACCTAACTTAACCTATTTAACCAATTTATTAAATTTTTTTTTGTCATCACTATTAATGACCTTTCTGAGGTGTTTTTTGAGTTGGTTTCTTTCTGAGTTGGCCGGTCACCATTGTGAGCAAGTCCGCGAAGGTTTCCATACAGTAATTTCCTCCTAATACCAAGCGAGCGAAGCCGCGGGTAAAAGCTAGATGAATATATATAAAAGAAATAAAAATTGTTATTGAACAATTCTCACACAAAATCTATCAGGGACTTCGCAGAACTGTTTACGAATAGATAGTATAATTGTCTACTTGTAGGTGTCCAAAAAATAAGGGCAACAATCTTATCAGTTTTGAGAACCGGTTAGCCCTTTGCCCCAGTTCCGTTATCTGGTCCCTCGGTACCACCTACCTATGCAGGAACACTGCACAGATAAGGTCCCTACACTTCAGGGCTTAGGGCCTTGCATCATCACGCCATTCCTGCGACTCTGTTGACACGGGAATTGCTGGTGTATGAGATCACTGTTGGGGCTATTTGATTTTTTCGGCTGTGATAATTTTGACAAGAGTTTGAAAGATTTCGTGGAGTTGTTGAAAGGTGTAAAAAATATTACCTATGTGGAAAAACTTAGTCGTGAGTCTTCTGGTGTGTTCAATTTTTTATTATTTAAGATTTATTGGATCTCCGTGGTCGCGGGTTCAAATCCCTCAATGGGGTTATTAGACGTTTTTTTATTGCTTAAAAAATTAACGAAAAATTGCAATGATTACAGCATTTTTATTTTATTTTTATGTTGACGAATAAATTTTCTACAGCGAGTTAAAGTATCCCATTTTTGAGTTACCGCTAAAACGATATTTTGGGGCGTGGCTATCGTGTGACGCCATGAGTGCGGATGCTCACTGGCAGTGTTTATTTATGCTGGTTCAGCTGAGCGTAGCTTGTGACGACACATACCCATTTTCCAACTAAGGGCCGTTTTGATTTTGTCTCTTTTAGATCGTTTTTAAAATCAATAATATTGAATGAAAACATAAAAAACAAACATTTTTAGTAGGAGAATTAAAGTCAGAAAAATGATCTTTAAATATTCCGTACATTTTCAACAGAATCCCTCGTTTGTGGAAATACCCCATTATGTGAGTAAATTTCTTTGATTAAATTAGTTAACTCAAAAACCAATAACAGATTTTTTCATTATTATTACGAGTATTTTTTTTAATTAGCCCCACACTAGAGACCCTGAGAAAAATAATTTTTCTCAGGTCCTATTTCATCTTTGGGGATGCTGTGTAGAGGGTCTTTTTAGGGAAAGGAACGAGAGAAAGTTCTGGGAAGGAAATAGGTATGAGGGGTGGGTAGGTGTCCGGGGGTTAGTGTGTCCAGGGTTGACGGACGTATGAATCCATCCCTTCAACTGCGGTGCAAGGCGATGGGTAGAGAGATTTTGGCCGGAGAGGTCAAAAGACCTCCTCAACCAGTCTCTTGATCCGGCCCGCCACGCAGCAGGTGGGCAGACACATCGGACGCCAAGACCTAGCCAAACCTCACTCCATGTACCCGGACACCCCTGCTAACTCACTAAACGTAGCGAACCACTGGAGGTGACCTATGGCAGAGGTGTTTGTTATCCAATAAATAGTTCCCGGGGCGGTGGTATTCACAACCGCCAAAATGAGTGCTCTGGTTTGTTTGTTTTTTTTTTGTTTTGACGGTCTCCGTGGTCGAAAAGGTAAGGCTCTCTATTGGCAATCCGGCAGTCGTGGGTTCAAATCCTTGACGTGCACAACTAAATTTATTTGATTAGTTTAGTTAACTGAAAAAATTATAGATTCCCTCATTATACTAAAACATTGTATTTAACAAGACAGTAAATTTAACAATTTAACAAGTATAACATATTTTTTACAATAACATACACAAATTTCGACCACCGTAATGCGGACATATTGTGCCTAGTGTGGTGGTCGAAAAACGTGTAAAAAACCATGTACTAAAACGAACATCATGTAATAAAGAAAAATTAATTTGTACTATTTCACAACTTATTCCAGTGTAGAATATACTCGCAACACGGCTTTATAACCCAAAATTAATCACGATAACACTTTTGGTCGTAAAAATTTCAAATCATGTTATATCGAAATGAATCCGATTTTTTCAGCCACTTTGCCACGGCGCTCTCGTTGTGATATATTAATTGATAAACACTAGAGAAATTATTATTTCTGTCCTAGTTTTGGCAAAAAAACAACAATATTTTAGTTGTCGATAAGACCAGAGGGCCGATAAAACTGTTTGAACAGAAGTAGAAAAAACAAATATTTTCAGTAAGAATCATCTATAATGGTACATTATACTGTAAGTATAATACATATATGTATGCAATAAATCTATTTACACCAGATTTTTTGAGATACTTATAAGTATTAGTTTTAGAGATACATATATTTAGAGATTACGGTATTGTCATCTAACTCCAACTTTGTTTTTAGGATTATTTATTTAGATTTAGATAGGAAAAAATCCTCAAGTGCACGTAATCTTTGGGGATGCAGTGAGGAGTGTCTTTTGAGTGGAGGAGGGATAGAATAGGAAGGAAAGAGGTATGAGGGATGAGTAGGAATATGTGGGTCAGTGTATCCAGGAGTGACAGATGTATGAATCCATTCTTTCAACTGCGGTACAGGGGTCGACAGAGTACGTCTGCAGGGGTCAAAAGATCTCCCTCAACCAGTCTCTCTCAATCCGGTGCGCCACGCTATAGGTAGGTAGACGCATCCGCCGACAAGACCTGATCACAACTCACCCGATAAACCCGGGCACCCCTATTAAGTCACCAGATGTAGCGAACCACTTGGGGTGACTTATGGCAGAGGTGGGTTATTTAATAAATGGTTCCCACCTCACAAATTGAAAAAATTACATACTTTTGAATGTATCTAAAACTTTGTGTTTATCCAAACAGTGTATCTTTGTTAGAACCCCTTATATATTTTCGACCGGTTTCGGAACGAGCGTTCCTTCCTCAGGACAAACATATAATGACTTGACCAATTACAAAACAGTGGGTGAGTACAATGAACGACGCATATTCACAAAGTATGTGTAGGTGCAATATTTTTATTTCTTTTTTAGAAAAAGTGTATTTGAAAAAAAAAATACAGGATATTTTTGATAAACTTGTTGACTATTTTTCTACATAATTTTGCATCCCGTTCAATGCTTGTGGTGAGCCGTGGCACAAGTTTATTTATATCCTCCTCGACGAATTCTACCGCCAGCTCCTTCCCCACTTCAGAACCTCTTTCTGCACCTGCTCGTCGGTTGAATTTTTTTATTCTTCCCTATATGCCTTCAGGGAGGTAAATCTGGAGCACGTTTGGAGCACGTTTATTTCAGCCGAACAGAGCGGTGGGTGCAATACTCTGTCAGCCATAAAAAAGTATACATTAAATAAAACGGATTTACCAGATAAAAAATCAAATAACATAAAAAAGATTAAAAAAAAAATATATATATACATCTACATATTTAGTACGTAATCGTATATCTACTACGGGGGCTTCAGATGTATTCTCCATGTTTGGTGAAGAGGCGCGCCCTGCCACTGGGCCACGGCCTGGACGAGAGTGTTCTCCGATCTTTGGTAGCGCTGACTCACCCCGGCTATTCTGTGGCGCATCAAGGCGGCGAACCCAAGATGACAAGTCAGGGGAATACGGTAGATGGTTCAAAACATCCCAATCAAATGAGTCCAAAAGCGTATTGGTGGCTAAGGCTGTGCAGACTCACTTTCTTGAAACAAGCACACTTCTCTGGTCAGCATTCCCATCATTTTGCTTTAAATGCTTCTTTTGAGTTTTTTTAAAGTATTACAATATCGTTGTACATTGATGGTATTCACTTGAGGCAGAAATTATACCAAAATGATGCATTTTTGATCACAAAACACTGAGACAGTGATTTTTTTGTCCGAAATTGTGGTTTTTAATGTTTTGGCAGATGGGGAATTGATATGACGCCACTTTGACGACTGTTTTTTTTCCAGGCATGTAATGAGTTACCCATTTTCATCTCCAGTAAAATAGAGCTCAGAAATTCTCTTTTTTTTTCTTGTGGGTGTTACTCCTTCCGTGAGTAAAAAGCGGATCACAGCACCTGGCGGGATTTTTTGCCGACATCTTTTACGCAATTGGACACTACAACGTGAGTTTACGTACTACCATGTTCCTGCGATGCTTGTTCTGGTCAGGAGACCCTCTTCTACCACTCAGTGCTACCAACCCCAAAAACAAAAAAACCACAGCCCGTTATGGTCACAGTACACTTAATTTGTGTACATCCCTAGTATTATTACTAAGTGTTATGGTAAGGGTGGGGGCGTAGCTAGGTATTAATGGTTTGCGGGCCTCCGTAATCGAGGGGTAAGGCTCTTGACTCGCAATCCGAAGGTCGCGGGATCGAATCCCGCGTGGCCAAATAATTTTATTTGATTAATTTATGTTATTTCACAATTAATTCGTTTAAAATAATATATGGTATATTTGCGGCACGTTTCAGAGAAAAAGATATTCTCAGTATCGCCTCGGTATAAGACCACCATTCAGAATTCAAACGTTGAAAGATATATTATTTTCTGTCCATACAAAGAGTTAGAAAATGAGAAAAACGGAAAAATAAACGGAATTGATTAGTGTAAATAGTTATTCTGAATGAAATTCTTTTTTCATTCAAATCCGACATTATATCAACTTTAATACACGTTTTCTAAACTTTTACCATGATTCGTGTCAATTATATTTATATATTCCTCTGGAACAATAATGTATCGAAATAATGCCCGGCCGAGCATAAGTTTTGTCGCCATTTTACACACATGATTGGCGTATTGAGGTGAAGTTAGGAATAAATCCATAGGAACGGGCTATGAACAATGGCTGAACACATTTTACCGAGTAATTTACAGAATAATTTACCTCTATCTACGTAGGAATCGCCTATTCTCGAATGAAAAGAAAATGGGAGTTACTGGGTCGTCTTTAGTAAGTAATGCACTTTAAATATTCATAATAGTGACTCATTTTCACATTTTAGAGGTGTAGGTATATATGTATATATATAAGACTTAAAACACTACGTATCTCAGATTAAGATGTTGTGAATAATTTATGTTATTAAAAAAACATCACTTTCATTCTGATGTTATTAAATTCCCGCGGTAACAGTCAATAAATTAATAAATAATATGTTACAGCTAACCAAATTTTTTCAACATGGTAAACTTATATAATGTTATTTTTTTTTACATGAATACCGTCCCAACTGCTCCCGTCTGAAGCCAGTGGGACTATGGCATCCCCAATTGGGGTATGTTGTGAGGCTGAAGGTAGTGGGGAGGGGAAGGAGATAGGGAAGAGGAAGGTGGGGAAGTACCTGGCTATTCAGATCTGGTCACCAAACACGTCTAAAGCTATTTCAAGCAACGTTTCAATTCTGAATGGTGGTCTTACACCAGGGCAATACTGAGAGTAGGTATCTTCCAATCTGGAACGTGACGCAAATATGCTATATATTATTTTTAATGAATGAATTGTGAAATAACACAAATTAATCAAATAAAATTTATTTGCCACGCCGGTATTCGCTCCCGCGACCTTCGGAGTGCGAGTCAAGAGCCTTACCGCTGGACTACGCCGGCTATGCCAAAATGCAACGTTGCCAGCTCTTTGGCAGCCAATTAAGAGGAACGTTCGGGCGGCCCGTTTCTACTTTATTTATTTTTGCTTTAGTTTGGTTGGGTAAATTGATCTAAAATCCAAAATCAAGATTTGTATGAAACGGGACGCGCAAACGTTCCTCTTAAAGACATTTTTTTTATTAGTTAGAGTTCGAAACAAAAATTGTAACGTTTTATTCGATGTACAACTAAAACACCGTTTAATGATTGGGAAGTGTTTTTATTAGTAGATAAGGCTTATTAGTAAAATAGTATAAGAAAACACTATCGTATTTTTATTTTATGATAGCGAAAAGTAGAAAAGGATAAAAAAGGCATTTTCATAAGTCTAAATTAAAATTTTCCGATTTATGTTCCACATTTGTGCCTTTTGCAATTTAAAATTAAGCCATCAAAATGTTTCTTTTAATTGGAGGTATCTAGGGCAAAATAATGATTTTTAAAGGTTTGTCTAGGTCTTAGTGGCGAATGCGTTTGCCTACCTACTCTATGGCAGGCCGGATCGGGAGAGACTAATTGAGGGAGGCCTAACATAGACCTCTCCAGCCGGACTATTACGACCTATCGCTTTGCACCCCAGTGGGAGGGATGGATTTGTACCACTTCTGGACACATTGCCTACCCACCCCTCATACCTTTTTCTTCACAGAACTTCCTCTCCTTGCTTTCCCTAATAAGTCCCTCTACACCATCGCCAAAGATGACATGGGCCCAGAGGGAATTTTTCCCTCAGGGCATCCTGTTTGGAGAGCAATTTTAAAAATAAAAAAAAACGTTCTAGATATTTGCTACACCTTCCAATTCAGGTTTGCTGAGTATTTTAGCCACGAATCAAAAATTAATATTTTTATGAAAAGGGCCCAGCAGCCTTTCCTCCAAATACAATAAAAAAATTACTATAATTTTTAAGAGATTCATCGATACATCGATCTTTCGTAATATTAAGGTCCAAGAAGTCATCACAAAAGGTTTGTTTACGTTCAAGATTAATCTGACAATAACGAACTTATAAGTTACCCTTTCTCTACCTTATTCGCCATAAATCTGAAGATAATCCGTATTCGGCCTACTTTGGCAAATAACTTTCTAAAATGAAAACTTTTTTAGCCAACCCACGTAAGTTTCTACTGTAAGATCAAAATCGCGAGAAAACTAAAAATTATTTTACGATATTTAATAATTTAATTCAGTGATGTTTGGTGAAAGTGACTCTTAATTATATTATGTAAAAACTTTAATGAAAACGCCTAATTTTATAGGTTTTATGGCGACGAATTCGCTGGTGTCAGTAATTATCAAAGAAAATGTTGCGGATATCCATTTAAAAACAAATTTAGCTGACATTATGCATTAAAAATTACCATTTTACAAATACTCCATGATGATATTACCTACAATAATAATAAACAATTCAAATGCGTAAGAAAAACACATTTTTCAACGAGACGTTTCCCTTTATGATTTTTTTGTTGTTGTTTAAGGAAATTCACGAGAGAATGCAATGTCCCTTTATAATTATCTGGAATTATAATAAATATGTAATAACTTCTTCAACCTTTGCAAATTTCCTTTTTTGCATCATTTTCAATTAAATAAAAACAAATAACTTTGTAAAACACCACTATTTAATATTATTTTAATATTAGACTTAACCCGGCGTTAATGCTACCATAATACGGGCATAATAATACTACCTTGGTAGTCGAAAAACCATGTAAAACAAACCTGTTATAAAAAAAATTAATAAAGAAAATTAAAAAAAAATGAAATGAGGCATAAATTGTTATTCCAGCTGCGAGGTGGGTATGACGTACCCTAATATAGAATGGTCGATTTTGGTAACTGAAATGACTTTAGAATAATACTTCTTACTGTAATATATTCATAAGCATTATTGAAATAAGGTAATATGATAAAATAACTCGGTTTTAGTTATAAAAGTATTTATATTTCTTTAAAAAAACATAGTAAAATTTTTTAAGCACAAATCAAGAATATTTAGAAGCTATGAATTAATATCTAAAAATTTGGGAAATTGACGTCAACTGTACACAAAATTAAAGAATAAGTCTGTCTTATATAATAACACAAAATAGTAACACCGACTATGAGGTCGGGTATTACGTACCCGCTCTATGTTTGCGCACGTGTAGGTTACTCTGCCGCTGTCGCAACACTCTTACTGTCGCTTAAAATCACTCCCGCACCACCCCCTCCAGTCAGCCGAGTTCCAGGAATCGCAGAGTTAAGAAATATGTTGTGTTTTGCAGGTGGGTATAAGATACCCGACTTCATACACGCCGTATTAAGGAACATCTAAGGTGTTTAAATAATAACAATTGTTCTGAATTTGCAAACCAAATAAATCATTCTTTTGATTTAAATAATAATAAAGGGTAAAAAATTTTATACACAAACACAACGAGTTTATAATAAGATAACTTAGAAATTTTAGATGTTAAGTGTGAATAGTCAATTAAATATTATTAATAATCAAATTATTTTTAAAAAAAAAAATTTTTTTTTTCAATTTATTACTTACATTTCAATAATTAATTTTTGTTATTTAGACTTCTAGATTATTATTGAATGTTTTCAAAGTTTTTATTATATGTATAAATGCAATTTGTTCACATTCAAAAATCATTTTTATATTTCATTTTATATAATTGTTTTTTATGATATTTTTTGAGTAATTAATCATCTCTCCCTATAATATTTTTATCTCTAGTTCTTATGTGGCTATACTTGTATATCTTTTGTTATTTTTATTAATATTAATCTTATCCTGAAGAAGCAAGCTTTGGTTTCGAAACATTTTGTTTATTTTAATTAAATATTGGTATTTTACAAATTTATTTGTTTTCATTTAATTAAATATGTAATATGTTAGGTAGGTACTAGAGCCATGTTTTTTTGTGAATTAGCGGCCTTCCTATTTAAATATAATATTTTTATTTATTTATTTATCTATAATAAAATATATTTACATTGGTTGTATTTGTATGCCTGTCTCACTATGGTATATCTGTGTCGAGACAGGCGTACAGGTATATAAATGAATATTATAGTTACATGGATATTTAAGGTAAAATACCATAGACTGTTACGATACGCCCCTGAAGCGAGTAAATACGAGAGCACAGAACACAGCACAAGTCCACACGGCTCGGCCGCCGCCTCTCCCCGCCCCGTATCCTGTTTCTCCTTGCCTCTCCCCCGTGCCCTGCCACTCGGCATTCCCGCTGCGCTCGCCACAGAAGAGATCTGAGCGCCTTTGCGAACGGACGCTCGCGGCCGGTAGCTGGCGGACCCAATTCAACGGGGCCGCGTAGTATTATTGAAATACCTTTGAGTACAATCGGCCTTTTGCCGCACTATAGTTCGGTCTATTTAGACTACGAAAGTGCCTGATGAAGCTGCCACATGAGACGAGGTTCCTGCCAACCTACATGTAAGCTGTATCTTGATTTCCTCCTTAAATGTTGTCCGTAATTCAGTGAAATGTAGGGCCCCCGCGGAAATCACGACTCGGAGAGTTTCGTTTTGAGAGAGAGTCAGAGAGAGTTAAACACTTTAGCTAGGTTTGTGTAATTTGCATTTCTTGTAATTGAATTGTACTGTAGAAACCTATGTATGTGTTTGAGTTTACAATACATGTCTAAATGATTTAACATTGTTATTATTCTGCTACGGCGGGAGGATTGTTGACCAGTGAGGATCCCGTGGGTCACCGGAGGATGGAGAGAAGTTCCCTAGCCTTGAGCTGCCCACCCCCCTGAATAGAGAGTACCATAGTCCCGCTGAGAGCTAGTCAGGGACGTGTTTTGGGCCCTGGTGTTGGTTTAGAAGCCGACATCGAGGCACCCTAACAATTGGCGCATCAACGTGGAGCTTGGAATTTTTTTTTCTCTATCCCGGTCACTTTGCGGGACCCTTCTTTGTCAAAATCCTCCCCCTAACAACTGTCGCCCGATCGTGGGGTTGGAATTTTTTTCTCTATCCCGGTCGCTTTGCGGGACCTTCCTTTGTCGAAATCCTTCCCGCATAACAACTATTTTGTAAACATTAATTATGCCTTGTTATTCTACAGTGAATCCTGTGAAAAAACCACAGAAACCAATATGTAAATTAGATCCATAACGGATCTGACTGGAATTATAAATTGCATCGCAAGTTGAAACAACGGCCATTTTGAGTACCCGAAACGCCGCGAATCTGATTGCGCACGCGTCACCAAACAGCGAGCGCGTAGCAACAGCAATCCGCGCCAAATCCAACGGCCTTTGTTTCACGCGATATTCCGGATTGTGCGCGCAAATGCCTTGTTCCCGCCGATATCCTAACCGACTGTTGCTAGGCTGCGTTTTAAATCCAAACCGTTTTTTATGACTGAACCGGGATACCAACGGAAATCATTGATTCTGGAACCCCAGTTATTTTGCGAATTCCTTAATGAAAATTTCGGACTTACGTATTTTTATTATTTCTGCACAATATATCAATTGGCCCACTTGTGTCTGTCAAATTAGTACAATTTAATGTGACTCCAAATGGACAAAATAATGACTTTCTTTCCCCATTGTACATTATAGGTACTGTTTTTTTTCAGCATAAGTGAAAGTGAATTGTGTTTTTTCCCTTACATAAGTGAAAAGTGGAATAATAATAAAGCCAATGACTGATTCCATGAATAAATAAAATAATTTTAATATGGTTGGATGCAATAAACCCCATATTCAGTCATTTTCATCCGGAAGTTTGTCCTTTATTTGCCAGAAATGTGCCTTTTGTGAACTTTAGTGCCTTTCTCAGTGCAAAGTGTTTTGTGAAAATAAAAAACCTGTTTTCTAAAGGTCAGTCCTGGCAAAATTTTTCTAAAATAAATAAATACTTGTGAATTTCACAGTTTTCTCAAAAGTGGTCAGTGAAATACAAAAACCTTTACCACTAAGGTCTTTCCACGCAAAATTTTTTCTCGTCTGCCTCTCCTTGACAAGAATTCTGGTGTCATGTATACAAAACACATTTGGAAGTGCCAACAGTGATCACCAAGTGAAAAGTGCCTCACAAAAATTAATTTTGCGCTTTCTAAAGGAAACCCCTGGCCAATTTTTCTTTTTCTCACCACCCAGGAAACTCACAATGGAGGACAAGCAAGATATTACACCATCCAACTTGGGTACCATTCCCAATGTGCATAGTTTATCCAAAGCCCACTTACAAGCTGCTTTAAGGGATAGAGGACTCTCGCCATCAAGCAAATCTAAATCTACATTGAAGGCATATGCACTTTTATTCAACAAAAAGTCAACTATGGAACGCGCACAGAAAGCGACGTTGGAAACAAGGATGATTTCATCAATAAATGTCCCACTGACAACCGTAGCCGCTGCAACAATCAAAATAACAACGTGTGCCGGTCCCAATAAATACATCGGCCGCGTGCTCGGCCATGGGCGGGACACGCGGGCTGGCAAACTCGTAGCTGGGCGCCGCCCGCAAACCAAGCGTATTAAGAGGCAAGGCCCCGAAAAAACTATGAGGAAACGGAGCGACACCAACGTTTCTTTTAGCAGAATCAAATACTGCGAAATACAACAAACCTCGTCTCAACAAGGATTTGTTCAAGATGTTTTTAATCTCACATGCGGGCCTCAAGTTTGTGCCACGGTTTTGTTTGAGATTATCAACTCCTTTTTACCCATTAATGTTACTGTTCGTTCATACATTATGGCTATTGTGAGAATACCTCACTATTAGGTGCAACAATGCAAATTGTCACCTTTCTTTTCTCCTCTTTTGTAATTTTGTGTTGTATATAAAATGATCCAGTGTGTACCATCACATTTTTTTTGTAAGCTTACAAAGTCTTACTACGTCAGGCGTGTATGTGCCCATCGTTTCGTAAATGAAACAAGTTGTAAATTATTTTGTAAATTAATGCGCACTCTCCTTGAAGTTACTTTCAAATGTTGTTTTTGCACTGTTTTTTCTTTCCCTCACGGCAATTTTTTCTTTTATTTTTTTCACCTGTTCTAAAACTGATCACTTTGGAACGGAGACACTTTTCGAGTTTCAATGTTTGGGAAGTCGCGAGCCCATTTATTGTCTCAACACGTACACTACGCAATGTTCATGCCACGTCATACCCTGCCTTGTCATGTAATTTTGTAATTTTTCTCCTATTTTTTTGTTGCATTTTTGTCGTGTGGAAAGGAACTTTCTCACCTGTTTATTTTGTTCATGTAAAGTAGTTGACAATTGCCCATCGGCGTGTCGTTCTAGAAGTCGGGTTTTGTAAATTCCAAAGTGTTAAATTCCGACTCAGAACCAGTTAACTATTTTTACAATTTTTCCTTTTATCTTGTTCATCATGAGTTGTAAAACCTTCCGAGGTATCTCTAGCATGAAAATCAAACAGTGGTTACTTACATAGTCGCCCCTCGTGTATATAAGTTTTTTTCAATTTTTTCCTCTTAAATTAAAAATTGATGGCGTCCTACCCAAATTCATGCTCTTGTACCAAAATTGGATATCGACACGTCCATTTTGGAACTTGTATTTATAAAACCAATGATTGGTCTTTATAACCCTGTATATAAATCAATTTGGCTCGTTTCAACTAAAGTACGTAAAACCGAATCATCCGGTCTTTGGTTGTTATAACAAAGCCACTGCCTTTTTGTTATTTTGTTTTTTTTGCTTGTACGTTACGTATGTCTTATATGACACGTTTCAACCCTACGAGACAGGTTAAATAAAACCTTATGGTCATCCTGATTTTGGAATTCACAACTTTTAGGTGTCCATTTAACCAAGTATTTGCAACCCAAATTGCACATAACCTGGTATGTTTGTAACTGCACAAAGGGTATGTAAAACCGTAATTGGTCCCTTTTCTTTGGTCTTCCTCACTGCAGATTGCCACAACAGACAGTATGTAAAACCATTATAGGTCTGTCTTTGTTTTAAATACTTGGTGTAAGTAGAATTATACTCTGCCATCACCCTTGTATTTTGTAACACATGAAGTAGCATCAAATTGTCTATCTTCTCTGTCGTACGCTCTTGGGCTACGGAGTTAGTTAATCTAACGAATCTTTATAAAATGTGTTAAAATCAAGCATCATTAACGTTTATTGTGTTGTATTTAAACGTAACCCTGTTACATTATAGGAGAGATCCTTAGAACATCCACCGTCATAGGAGGGATCCTTAAAATACCTGCCACGATACGAGAAGTTCGTCATAATCACTTTTGCTCATAGCTAAATGTTATTGAGTTGGTCGTGTGACATATTTGTCATGAGTACCACCCTTTCTGTACAATCTATTTTGGTCGTGTGTCATTCATTTGTCATGAGTACCGCTTTTGTATTTTGGTCGTGTGTCATTCATTTGTCATGAGTACCGCTTTTGTATTTTGGTCGTGTGTCATTCATTTGTCATGAGTACCGCTTTTGTATTTTGGTCGTGTGTCATTCATTTGTCATGAGTACCGCTTGTATGTATAATTGTGTACAACCCTTGTACACGAGACGTGGAGACGTTAAAACACTTACCGTGATTCGTGCGAACGACATAATATCGGCCTTGCCATCTTCTTTAAGAGGCATTGTATAAACTCTTGACTTCTGTCTATAATTGAGTTTTATCTTGTATGTACTTACATGTTCTTATACACTATACGTGGAGACGTTAAAACACTTACCATGAGTCGTGCGAACGAAATAATATCAAACCTTTTGTGTGCGATCTACGAAATGTAGTCCACAACCCTTTGTTGTCATTCAACGCCAATGCCCGTGGACCTCCTGTTTTTTTACTTCTTTGCAAAAAGGAAAGAAGCCCAGGAGTATCTACTATCCCAAAAGGACTAGTTTGTAGCTTCACTGCTAACTATGGGGCATAGTGCTGTGGGAGTTAATCGATTGAGCACAAAACCACCCAACTCGTTGTCTGGGGAACGGATAAGAAAACCCCCAGGTTTGTGAAATTGGAGCAAGGGTCTGTCTTTTCTCACAATCACGCAGGAGTTTTTAAAATGACCCCTAATCTTTTGCCCAATACACGCAAAAGATTAGTCTCTTTGTTAATGTGTATTCAAATTTCTCCTCATCCTTTTAACAATTGTAAAGAGTCAGGAAATCTGCTGGTTGATCATGTTTCATTCTCACATGGAGTTTGAAGTGGAAATTAGTCCAGTCTCTAGCAAGTTTCGTCACTCAACTCCTTTCCTTTTCCTTTCCTTTCTCCTCACCATCATGTTCTCAGGTATATGTTATGAAGAGGAAAATCTGTTGTTAACCATAATTCGCCCTCACTGGGAGTGCGAATCGGTAAACTAACCAATTATCAGCAGGCTTTCTCCCTCACTCTCTGCATATGTCTCACCTTTTGTTCTTTTTCTCAATTTTACGAAACACATTCATGAATGTTGGATATGTACGATATGCACTTGGCGTACCGTCTGTCTCCTTTTGACAACCTTTATTCATGAATTGGTTTCTCTGCTTTTACCGTGACTCATTCACGACTTCTTTGTCTTGTTCGTTGAAATTCTACAAAAATGTTACCACCTTTATGTTAACATAGGCCATGGAAGGCCGGTTGTTTTTTTAACCAAGACATATTGTCACTCGGCAAACGCCAAGTCATCCTGGTAAAGGAAAATGTTCATGTAATCACAATTTAGTTAGAAAACTCTCTCTTCGTCACTCTCTGGGTCGGTGGTTAAAACTTCGTTTATTTCATTATCTGGACACATTTTGTTTCTCTCCAAACCTTTTCTTCATTGGTCCCTAGGCAGGTAAACTTCAAGAATTTTGCTCTAATAATAATTTCTCCCGGATTAAAAAGAAGCCCAGGCGGATGTCATCACCAACAGCCAAGCTGAGCTCCACTTCCTGACAGCACGCGCTGTGGTTACTAGGTCCCTCCTGCTGCCATTTTTCTACGCATTTGTTCCTGAAAGCACAGACCATACCGCCCATATGTATGTTGTTTTGTCGTGCCACAGCAAGTTGAGTTGTCCCACTATACATTATGACACTCTGAACCACCTTTTGGGCACGCTAGCTCCTAGGTTTGTTCTTACTCTTGCTATCAATGCCAACCATGTCGTCTCTTGCGCTGTCATGCAGTGACGCATATATCATCATGTGTAAACCATCATTACCTTGACTTCCAGTATTCGCTGAATGCGTACCAATACAAGTTATGTTGAGCTACATTATGCTTCAATAACCATTATATACGATCCGTGTTTACCTTAATAACACTTTAGGATTCGTACTGGCATGTCTGCAGACACTGGATTCTCCTCTTCAATGACCTCTGTAACCATAGTCGCGACACAGCAACCACAGTCTCCACTTCATGAACTTCGACGTCTTCGACAAAACCAAGTGTTTTCTAAGGCCCAAGTGTACTTTTGAGTGTTATCTCAAAGGGGTCTGATTACAGTGATAATGTAATCCTTAGAATCTGTGAAACCACGTCCTCCTCTTCGAAATTCTCCGAAACCAAACAAATCCACGCTTCGCAAACTTAGCTCCCAGACCAATGAAACTTTAGAATCACACAGGCATTTTTGTTCTTGTTTTTTTGTTCTTCGATTGTACAAATATGAATTGTTATTTTTCAATTGCATAACCATGTATTGTTATTTTTCAATTGCATAACCATGTATTGTTATTTTGTTCAATTGCATAACCATGTATTGTCATCTTTCAATTGCATAATCTTGTATGTTGTTTCACACCATGTACTTTCACCAAAACTGTTCTTTTCCAAACATTGTATGTACCCCTCACCCATTCCCTACAAACATTGTGACCTAAACTATAACATAAATTGCATGTTCTAGCTAGGCATCTCTCAAGCAACGAATCTCTCAAAAACCCCAATGAAAGTTTAAGAGGATTTTTTTTTCCTACAGCTCCATTGCCACGTCGCTTTTTTTCCAAGCGCGGGGGGAAGTGTTACGATACGCCCCTGAAGCGAGTAAATACGAGAGCACAGAACACAGCACAAGTCCACACGGCTCGGCCGCCGCCTCTCCCCGCCCCGTATCCTGTTTCTCCTTGCCTCTCCCCCGTGCCCTGCCACTCGGCATTCCCGCTGCGCTCGCCACAGAAGAGATCTGAGCGCCTTTGCGAACGGACGCTCGCGGCCGGTAGCTGGCGGACCCAATTCAACGGGGCCGCGTAGTATTATTGAAATACCTTTGAGTACAATCGGCCTTTTGCCGCACTATAGTTCGGTCTATTTAGACTACGAAAGTGCCTGATGAAGCTGCCACATGAGACGAGGTTCCTGCCAACCTACATGTAAGCTGTATCTTGATTTCCTCCTTAAATGTTGTCCGTAATTCAGTGAAATGTAGGGCCCCCGCGGAAATCACGACTCGGAGAGTTTCGTTTTGAGAGAGAGTCAGAGAGAGTTAAACACTTTAGCTAGGTTTGTGTAATTTGCATTTCTTGTAATTGAATTGTACTGTAGAAACCTATGTATGTGTTTGAGTTTACAATACATGTCTAAATGATTTAACATTGTTATTATTCTGCTACGGCGGGAGGATTGTTGACCAGTGAGGATCCCGTGGGTCACCGGAGGATGGAGAGAAGTTCCCTAGCCTTGAGCTGCCCACCCCCCTGAATAGAGAGTACCATAGTCCCGCTGAGAGCTAGTCAGGGACGTGTTTTGGGCCCTGGTGTTGGTTTAGAAGCCGACATCGAGGCACCCTAACAAGACATACAAATAACTAGACGAGAACTTACAGATGTGGGGTAAAAACCAACTATGGCGGGGCGAAGAGAGGAAAGAGACTTGTGATTCGCCAATAAATCAATCTAACAGTATATAGGCACCTCGCACTATAATATCACTATTTAGTTCTTGATAGTAAAATCTGCTTTTGAATGAATAGACCTTTTTATATGGGAGCGCGAATTGCATGCCACGGTATGAACAGATGTGTAAAATCCAAATTCGCAAAGTAAGGTTCAGAGTATTTTCATAGTGGAATATTTTGTTTCCGTAGACACTTTTACAAATGTTTCATGATTTACTTGACCCAGTAAACAGCGGCTTTGTGTTTCGCGTCGCTATGTATCTCGATGTCTAAGTATGTGTTTCATAGACATACAGCGTCCGTGCGTAAAATGTACGATGAGAGCACGACACTGGTCCGGACACGCCCAGCCGGTTCCGAAAAATGGTTCCAATGGGAGGGGGAAATAACACGTGTTTAACACGTAAGGGCATGTCCATATATTTTGTACGTCCGTGTAAAATACATATCACTTTGAATAGAATTAAAACAGAAAGGTGATTGGAAGGGTGGTAAATCTTTTAAAGAGAGTTATTTTATAAATGTTGGAGATGAAGTAGAAAAGTAAATTCTGCCTAATCTATTTAAAGGTCAAATTTGACAGGATTCCATCATTTTCATTTATTTTATATGGGTTAGGTTGTATGTGAATAGTTATTTTTGTCTATGTGTGATTTATTTTACAGGTGTTTGTAATAGTGTGGCGTCCAATACTTATAATCCATTTTTTAATATCTTGTTTGAATTTTGTAAAGGAGTCAGTTTGTCTGATCGTAGTTGGTAGTGTATTGTATAGTTTGCAAGCTATGTATTTAGAGTGTCTTTGCCCGAAGGTGGTTTTGAAAAAAGGAGTTTGGAGAAGTTCGTTGTGTTAGTGTTTTGTTGTTTTTGTGTAAATTAATTAGTATATTTGATACATTATAACATTCAATCTTTGGAGGATCAATTTTCCGAGGAATCAATTGGGAGAGGGACCAACTATTTGAGAGATAAACAGTCAGGGAAAAACTGTTTAACTATCGCTGGACCATAAATTGGGTTGTCGAACACAAGAACGAGTCGTCAAAAACGACCCTTTCTTTGTGGCGCATATCAACTATGTGCATACGACGAGGCACGCTTTAAAGACTTCCGACTGCAACAGGGGAGAAGACACCTACCATTTCTTATGTAAATACCTCACAAGAGTCCCAACTGCTCCCGTCTGGAGCAAGTGAGAGTAAGGTATTCCCAATTAAGGTTATGTTGTGAGGCTGACGGTAGAGGGGAGGGGAAAGAGATGTGGGAAAAGAAGGTGGGGAAGAACATGGCCATTCGAATCTGGCCACTAAACACAACTAAAACCATTTAAAGCAACGTTTCAATTCTGAATGGTGGTCTTACACCAGGCCGATACTGAGAGTATCTTCCACTCGGGAACGTTCCGCAAATATAGGTACCTACTATATATTATTTTTAAATTAATTGATCGTGAAATAACACAAATTAATCAAATAAAATTTACCTTTACCTGATCTGATTACTAAACACGGCTAAAGCTATTTCAAGCAACGTTTCTATTCTAAATGGTGGTCTTAAACTAAGGCGGTACTGAGATTATCTTCCACTCTGGAATGCGAGTAATACATTTGCTGTATCTTACTAATCTTACTAATATTATAAATGCGAATGTTTGTATGGATGGATGGATGGATGTTTGTTACTCTTTCACGCAATAAATACCGAATGGATTTTAAAAATTCTTTCACTAATAGAAAGCTACATTATTTGCGAGTAATATAGGCTATATATGTAAGCTCTGGTGTTATGAATAAGCTGTGACGTTATGAAATTATTTATCATACGTTTTCTGTCCCTAACAAAATTGAGTTATTGCAAACGTCAGATGAAAATCAAAAAAAAATTGCCTGGGGTGGAGGGGAAGGAGGGTGGAGGGGTTTGGGGGAGGAAGAAAGGGGAGGGAAGAAAGGGCGGATGGTGGAGGAGGGTGGGGGGGGAGGGGGAGGAGAGTGGAGGTAGAGGGGAGAGGGAAGAAAGGGCGGGGGTGGGGGGGAGGGATATGGAAAGGGGAGGGGGATGGGGGTAGGGGGGGGGGGTATGGGGAGAGTGGAGTGACGAGAGGGAAGGTGGAGGAGGTGGAGTGGCAACCCCCTTAATACCATGCGAGCGAAGCCGGGGGTAAAAGCTAGTATTATATAAAATTAATAAAATTGTGAAATACTGGAAATCAGTCAAGTAAAATGTATTTGCGAACGCCGGGATTTGAACCCGCGTCCTCCGGATTAATAGTCGAGAGCCTTGCCTCTCGACCGCAAGGATACATCTGAAGAACGCATTGAGAAATGGCATAAGTATTTAAATAATTGAAGTCGACTCATCAACATGGCATTTTCATCAGCCTATAAGAGGTATTTTTCCTGTCCCACTTTAATCGAGTTAGGAATTTCCAGCGATCTGTCAGAATACATTATATGTTGTATGTCGAGTAGGTACCTCTTTCCAGTAAGAGTCTAGCCTGTTTAATTACAGGAGCCCTTTGTCCCAGCTCACTAGGTCTCTAATATGTTCTAAACGATGTTAGAAAGGCAAAACACCATGCTTTATATTTAAATCTAAAAATAACCACAAAAACGGAAAAATATGCACATTTAAAAAACCAAAATTTAAAAAAAAATTAAGCTTTGAGAATTTTTTATAAATTATTTTCATATGGAACGTTAAAAAAGTGAGGTCACAATAACGTTTATACTACGATTGGCTAATGAAATATGTATTTTTTTTTTATTTATTTATTTATGCATCTATACAATAAAGTTAACATTTTTTTTGGCCTTGCCTGTCTCACTAGGAAATCCTGTGTCGAGACAGACTAGTTTGCAAATATTTTGTAAATATTAAATAAAATACGTTTTTCAATAAAGTAAAAATATTTGACAAAAAAATTCAGGTTGGTAGTAGTGGTAACAATAATGGAATAAGAGGATTATATTTGGGTGAGGTGACTAATTATTGCACGACCTTTTACGATGATCTATTGTTTTATCAGAATTTTGTATTTGTTAATATTATTCGATTGTCTTGTTTTGTCAGGTAGGTTATTGTATATTTTAGACGCAATGTATTTGAAATTTCTTTAACCAAATGTTGTGTTTGTTTTAGGTGTATGTATGAGTTCTTTGGTTTTGTGCCGCGTGTTTACAATATTTTGGGTATTTTCATAAAATGTATTTGTTTTATTTTTAAACAGATGAGTTAAGATTGTTTGTGTGAATTTGTCGAATATCTAATACATGGAATTTGTTTAATATATCTACAGTACTTGTTATTATGGGAACTTGAAGAATAACTTTCATAATTAATTTTTGTGCCTTCGATAATGAATCTATAGCGGATAGTGTTGCACCTCCCCATGCGATTATTCCATATTCAATGATTGATTGACAAAGGGAGTAATAAACAATTTTCATAGATTTGGAATCTAGTATGTTTCTAATGTACGTGTTTTTATTTTTTTTGTTATGAGTAATTTTAGTTAGAAAAAATGTAAGTTGAGCCATCTTTAAAACTTTTTTATGATGGTTCGAAAACTGGACTATCATGGAGAACATTATTAGTTTCTATATTTCCGATGGTTATCTCGGTCACCGACAGAATAGACTGTTTTATCTCCCGGCTCGCAGATCCAACTTTCCAAAGGTTATGGCAGTCGGGAGAGCTGCTTGTTGTTAAATAGAATCACTTCGAATATCGATATGTTTAACATCAATGAAGCACAATTTAAATGGCAAGCTTAAATATGCTTATTTTTTTAAATTATTTATTGAGTTAGTTAATGAATATAAACTAATAAGCTCAATGTAACATTTATTTTGATAAATTTAAATATTTTTACAGTAAGCATAACATTTCCTTTTAAATACATTCATTATTTCGTCATTCTTCATACTTTGAAGTATTTCAACTAGCATGCATTTCAAAAAACATCTATATACTCTAGGCAGTTCTGTGATTTTGATTTTTTCGTATGTGGCAATCTAACTCTATATTTCTTTTTTCATAATTATGTAAATCTGCATTATAAAGAATTCCATCCTTAAAGTATTTTTGCATTTGGTTTTTCATAACGTTATGCACAAAAATTAACAAATAGCAGTCTCTTTTTAATTGGAACCGAATTTAGCTCCTCTCTCATTTGATTAACCCTTGCGTATTTGCCTTTCCCCAGTATACATCCTTATTCAAATTTTCTTCATTGGCCAAATACAACATCTAAGAGCAGTAATTTAAATGTGGAGCAACTTTATTTTTATCTTAAATATTTTCTCTATTTTAAAAATGCTTTGAAATGTTAGTTTTGTGATGTTTTTTTAAATTAATAAATTGAATTGAATTTTATTACAAATACCCGGCTTCGCTCAGGACAACATTTGAGAGTGTTCTGGAATGTTTCCCTATTCCCGAACATTCCACTACATATTCCGCTACTCCTTCCAGAACTTTCTAGAGCTCTATGGAACCTTCTAGAACTTTCCGGAAGACTGTTCTAAAAATTTCGAAGGGCGAAACTTCCAGCCCTTATATCTTCCAAAGGACGCTCTTTAGGTAAAAACGGTAACCGTCTTCCTGGATCTACCACACCATGTAACTCCCTTCATCGTAACGGGACTCGTTTCTGAGTTTATTTTATAATATATATTGATTATACCTTTTTTAAACTCCTTTGAAATGTTAATTTTGTATGGTTTTAAAACGAATAAATATAATTGAATTGAATTAAAAACATATTATACCAGCTGGTTCCCGGCATGCGTTGCAAAGCCATATTCAAAGAAATACATTGTTTCTCCCTGAATCACCTTTCCCGTGCGTCCCCGTTCCCCTCCCGCGACCCCTTCCTATCTGGCTTTATAAATTGCAGCCTATATATTATTCTGATGTATGAGCTATATTATTGTAAAGTTTCATTAAAATCAATTCAGTAGTTTTTGCGTGAAAGAGTAACGAACACACATTCATCCATTCAAACTTTGGCGTTTATAATATTAGTACGATATTTTCTTTCTTTTAAAAATGTTTTGAAATGTTTTAAAATGAATCAATTGAATTACAAATGTGTTATATTATTTGTTGATAAAGTGTTGTTAATATTATTAGTTGGTCCCCGGACAGGCAGTTGGAAGTAGTCAGTAAGGTTCTGGCTGGGAACTGGTATGACCCGAGTGCAGAGAACAGAGGTACTGATGTACAGAGGTACAGAGGTACAGGGAGGCACAGTACCAGTGGAGGTATTACGAGCCCGCTGGAGACTAGCTGGGGAAAGTGACATAACCGCTTCCGCCTATGCCTCGGGCCATGGCGCAACTTCTAAGTGGGACACCGCGACAGGTGCTCTCAACTTTTCTATTCAAAGTTCACTGGGAATATTTTCTCATTTCCATTTTATTTAATTAACCCGGCGAGAGTGTGATGAAAAATGTAACAATAATTTGTGGCAGGGTATGACATACCCATTTAAAATTTGACTGTAAAACTTGATTCTCAAGAAAAAACATCATATTCATTATTTTTTACTAGCTTTTGGCCCCGGCTTCGCTCGCATATTCGTCCCCCCCCCCCCGCACCCCCTCCCCCTCCCTCTCCCCTCGCACTACCCCACCCCCTCCCCCAATCAATCAAATACGCTCCGTTTCGCATTCATAATATTTGTATAGCTGTTGGCTTAGGTCAAAATGTAGATTATTACCTATTTTATATTTGTATCTACACTAAATATTCATATTAGAATACTCATATTTGAATTTTCGCTATCGAAAAATCTCCACAATAACCTAAAAAAATAACAAAATGACAGCCCACGTCAAACATTTACAGCAACACGCTTTGCCAATAAACGTATAATACATAATTTCATAACGCCAGAGCTTATTCATAACGCCAGAGCTTGCCAATATATTACTGCCTATGTTACTCGCAAATAATGTAGCTTTCGGTTAGTGAAAGAATTTTTATATTCCATTTGGTATTTATTGCGTGAAAGAGTAAAACACATCCATCCATACAAACTTTCGCATTTATAATATTAGTAAAAAGTAAGATTATAACAAGACTTTATTTTAACGTATTGAAAATAAAAAATTTGCGCCCTTTTAACAATTTTTATATTTTAATTAAATGGAAACAAGTCAATATGAATTTTCAACAAAAAATTTCTCTGTCAAATAAAACCACAAAGGAACTAAAGAAAACAAGTTTTATGAAAAAAGAACTTAAGGATATGATAGATCAAGAAACCAGAAACTGTATAATTTAAAAAAAATAACAAATATATTAGGCACATCTTAGGAACAGGAGTTCAAATCTGTGCAGTTTTTACTTGGAAAATACTTCTTCTAGCATTGTACGAAGTCGAGTTTCTTCACTGTCAACGTCCATTTTCTATCAAAATCTACAATGCAACAAAGAAAGTAAGTTGAAATAGCAGAAAAAGTAATGTTAGTTTTTGTCACGAAATATATACACAGCTATGTGGCAGGGTATCATATACCCGAACGCAGTTTCCAAGCATATAACTCGAGCGCAGGTTACCGCGAAACTGCGATCACGCCACCATCCCCTCCCGCACCCCTTTAACTCCAGCTTCTTAAAGCAACAACAAGTTTCAAGGTCACAATCAAAAAATACACGCAAATAAGTAACATGGTGGGTATGACATACCCTTCCACACTCTCGCCGGGTTAAATGAATACAATATTAGCGAAACTCAATCGAAAATCAGAAAACAAAAAAACAGAAAAAGATATTTGCACCTCTTGGACTCGAGCCTAGGACCTTCGGCTTTCCGGGCAAATGCGCTGACCACTGAGCCAAGGCGTCAAATTCGCTAACCACCGCAGTGGCCCGGAAAGCCGAAGGTTTTGGACTTCTGGGTTCGTGTCCCAGAGGTGCCGATAACTTTTTCTGATTATCTATTTCCAGATTTTCTATTAAGTTTTGCTATTATTGTCTTCATTTAATTAAATATCCTCTTATTATTATCATTATAGACTCCAACGTGCGTCACTCCGTCACAGGTACCATGCAAAAAACAACAACAAAAACCAAACCTCGTCACCGTGGAAGATCAAGACCAAAACCCTCTGAAGAAGAAATTCTAAACTTCCTCAAAAATACAAGAAGTGGCACAAACACAAGAAATACTTAACCCTACGAAAAAACACGAGGTAAATGGAATTCTTTAGAGGAGGCCTCCACCTACGCCTGAGAGAGGAATTCTTGCTTCAGAATAATTAAAGATACCTACATTACATTTTTCGTAAATAGCAATAAGTATAGGTACTTATTATAACTCTGTAACACCCTTATTTGCAAGAAATAAAGGGCTTTTCATGATTATTATTATTTATTATTATAGATTCCAAATGGACCGCTGTTCTACCATTCAAAGCACCCTTCGCGCTACCCAAGCGCCGCTCGTGCATCTTCGACCTTTTCCGAAGATAGCCGAGCGGAACAGAAAGAGACGTGAGAGGGGGAGGGGGAAAGGAAAGGAGGCCGCGCTGGCGATGGGAGATGGAGAAGGGGTTGAAAGCGAATCTAGTCGCAAGAACCCGATGACGTAATCAGGTACCATTTGTTTTATAAATACATTTGCTGGACGACCAGCCTTTGATTCATAAATGTACGTGGAAGCATTTTTAATCGAACCGAGTGATTTTTGCTTGCAAGCCAGAATTTTTTCAGATTTTTTAATTAATGTAAGAAAAACATTTTTATTTCAATTTATTCAGATCATCTTATTAAAGCATATTTATATACCTCTCAGAAATGGGCCGTATTTTTTAGAAGGTCAAAATATTTCCGCCTTGCAAAAGAATCAAAATAAATGGAATATTTCTGAACATATCCGAAAAGTAAAAACTGATTTTGAAAGGGGATGAAATACGTTTACAAATGTTATTATTAGACATAATATATTTTTAAATGACTCACTTTAGGTTTTTTCTATCTAAAATTACTGATAACGAAAAAAAGAAAAACACACAGATGTTTTATTGGGGAAATGTAGGGTTGTAGGTTAGGTTAGGTAGTAAATTCACGGGCAAGAGACCATTTGCCGAGAATTAATAGAGAAATAAGATTTACCTAATTTCTGACTTTTATAGCAATTTATCAATTACGAATAAGGAGCAAATGTAGAAAGAAATATCAAAGGGCTTAGCAATAGCATTCACAAGGGGAAAGGGTGAAAGAGGGGGTGGACAATTTATTAGAAAGAGTTTAGGGATCTCCGCTTACCACAATTTATTACATTGATAAGAGAGTACTAATTTTCTTTTTTTCTCCTACGCAATTCGGAGGCCATTAGGGGGGGGTGTTGAACCCCCTAAACCCCCCTTGGAAATGCCTGTATCAGTTCTTACAGCCGGACTGAAAATATGTGGGTTAATAATGTTCATATTGACGAATACTTGCCGAAAAATAGAGGTTCGTGATACGGCACTTGCTTTCACACGTATCTAGTCAAAAATAAAGCAAATTTATGTCGAGCAAGAATGCACCAGTCTGAAGACGGCCTTATTGTCTCAAACCGGTCAGTTCGGTAAAAGCTACAAAGTGGAATAAAATTGAATGGATTTTTATATAAAATGCCCAGGACAGTGGAAGCCTACCAAAAAATAGCAGTTATATAAATAGACAACCCTCAGAGCGTAAGTCGTCTTTGAGGAGGCTCTGTGGAGGGTATTTCTAGGGAAAGGAGTGAGACGATGTGCTGAGATAGAAAAAAAGATACGAGGGGTGGGTAGAAATCTGCGGGTCAGTATGTACAGGAGAGACGGACGTGTGAATCTATTCCTCTCATGCGGTACCAGGCAATGTATCGTCCGGCTAGAAGTGTCAAAGTCCCGATTCGGCCCGCCACGAAGTAGGTGGGCAAATGAATCCGCCTCCAAGACCTCCCCATGAACTTGGGCACCCCTGCTAAGTCAGCAAAACCTAGCGAACCACTTAGGGTGATTATGGCAGTGTTGGTTATCCAATAAATGCTTCCCGGGACAGCGGCACTAATTTCATATTGTCGTATTCCTTTTAGTTCTTACATTTTAATTTTCAAGGTTAAAAGACAACTATAATGAGTGATGAGTAAAGAATATTTTAAATTTTTAGATTCAATGTCAGAGAGTGTCTTCCTTTAAAAATATGTACGTAGGCAGAGACGTGAGAACGCCATAGTTAAAATGCTTACATTAATCATAAAAGAAATGCCATCCTTGTAAGAAGAGAGTGGTATAAAGGAAATAAGGTGTCATCTCGTATTGAAGGTCTGTCACAACCATCATGGAAGTATGGCGGTCATCCGGTTTACTTCCATAATTTGCTAAGCCTTACATTATCTTTGAAGAAAAATATAATACTGATCAATTTAAACGAAAATATGAAAAAAAAGACATAGAAAAATAAAAATAAAAAGGTAACTGTCGCAACTGAACCTCGAACCCAGGATCTCTTGTCTTACCCAGACATAACAAAAATAAACAAAAATTTTAACAAAACAAAAAACGACTTCAAAAAATGCACTAAAAAGTAAAAAAATAATTTCGTACGATTGTTATTTTTGCAGTCAGTGTCAGCCAAGGTAACTACATACATAGGTAGTTATAGGCGAGATATGGAGATCTTGGCTGACACCAACTCCAAAAATAACGATCGTACGAAATTATTTTTTTACTTTTTAGTGCATTTTTTGAAGTCGTTTTTCGTTTTGTTAATTTTTTTTATTTTAAGTGACGAGCATGCGTAAATACGTTTTACGTTAAAAAAAGAATCATCGAAATCTGTTGGCGTAATATTGAGTTATTCGTCCATTTGTCGCGCACATACTTATTGCAAATTTAAGACATATATGGTTTTCTCATAGATCTCATTGTCAGAACTAGACCAAATTAAATTGGGACCACACGGGAAGCACCAGCTTTCTAATAAAAAAGAATCATCAATATCGGTTTACCCAATCGAAAGTTCTGAGGTAACAAACATAAAAAATAAATTAAAAAAATATTGTCGAATTGATAACCTCCTCCTTTTCGAAATCGTTTAAAAATAATCTAAGATAATATTGGTAATTCTGAATTTGAAATGTGTAATCAATAAAAATCTATATATTATGTAAAAATAAATCCCTTTGGTCACACAAATGAATTTCCTTTGGTCACGCCATAACTATAAAGTGACTGTACCTATTTCATTCAACTTTTTAAAAAAGTTTTCTAATACTTTGTAGAAGGCTCTTACGGAAAGAAAAATTAAGAAAATTGCGCAGAAAATTGGATAATTTCAGAAAACTTAACGACTATTTTAACTTCGCACGTTTGACAGTTCGCGCGTTTGATGAATGCGACTTTAGCAGGAAGCTGTTTTTGTTACAAAAGAAAAGTCTATAGTTTTTTTAATTCATAGATACTTTAAATAGGTACCTATGTTAGGCACCATTTGATTGATTGTTCTTATAATAAAGAAAAATGAATATTGTGATAGGTGGCACGCGAGCTGTTTGAAAATTGAATGTACTGGCAATGAATATATTGAACGCGAGAGGGTGGTTGGCGGGACGGGGGAGTGGGAGAGTGGAGAGGGTAGGCGGGGAAGGTGGAGGGGGAATGCGGAAGGGTAAGGGAACGGAGACGTACGGGAAAGGACATGCAGGGAGATACAGTTTATTTCTTTGAATATGGTATTGCAACGCATGCCGGGAGCCAGCTAGTGATTTAAAAATAAGAAGACTCTAGGGCAGAGTTGGTTAAGGACCATCTCCTTGGGGAAATGTCCTACCTACTACCTTCAGCCTTGCAACATACCTTAATTGGGGATGCCATAGGCTGGCTCTAGAAGGTTGGAAGCATTCGGGATTCTTGGGCAGTATTCACATAAAATTCCAATAGACTATTCTATTTCATGTTGTGTTAGATTCCAAAATTAATATCCTCTGATCTTAATCCGATCTGTCATTTGATAACTAGTAACAATCTGTACTAGGTATCAATCGATCAACTTCACACGTAAGAATTGGCCTACTTTCCGGTTGAAACCGCAAGTCGTGAGACAGACTCACCAACACCAGAAAGAGAGAGAGTCACGGTAGCTATGACTGAAGTCTGTGACTGAATCTATTCGTGAAGTGGGGGAACCAGAGGAAAAGAGAAATTATAGCCTCAAGTTACGGCAGAAGAAGTGTAACTTGACATATTGATCGTGAAAGTTATGTAACATCCAGTAGTTATATCCACTACTGCACACTATTATAATACCTCTCCGCAATGATGGTGCCTGAGGTGAATCCGATTCGCATTTAAATACCGAAAACAAGCCCTAATTAACCTCAATTTGTGGTTTCGTTGTTAAACTACTCAATTGCATTGTCTAGGAGGTGCAACAGTAGTTCAATACTTATAGAAGAAGATCTTTGATAACCTTCTCAATATTCTTCATGAGCCTTCCGGCGTCCAGCTTTGGAAATAGATCTGCCTCAAATGTATCCAGTTTTGCTGTTGCATGAACATTTTTGAAGGTTATTGTTTGGTTTAGAAATGAGAATATGTCAAATTCCTACCGTTATATCATTTATCTAGTTCATACCTCTCTCTAACCATCACATTGCTGGAATTTGATAGAAGGGAGAGGTTTCATCGCTACATTTGTAGTTTCGTTGTTAAGCTACTCAATTGCTTTGACTAGGAGGTGCAACCGTGCTTATAGAAGATGATCTTTGAAAACCTTCTCAATATTCTTCATGAGCCTCGTCTAGCGTCGTCTTCCGGCGTCTAGCTTCCAAAAGAAAAAAAATAGGTCTACCTCAAATGGCACCATCTTTTTTGTTTCCTGGTTTTTTTTAACGTCACTGTTTTGTTTTGAATTGAAAATATACGTAGTTCCTAGTTCCTACCGGGATGTCATTTATCCAATTCTTTCTTCTCCTTTATCCTTCATCATCTTGCTGGAAAAGTATTTTAAATTTTGAACAATGGCAAGAGAAATAGTGCGAATTCGAGAGCTTTTGTTTTTAAAATAGAAGAAGATATGGAACTACTTTGGAGGAAAGTTGTTGGTGTTTTTCGTGAACATGATCTCGTTTTTAAGTAAAAAGAAGAAATTTGACCATCTCGGGAAGTACCTAATATTAATGCACATATAAACACATTCATTTCGAGGTATCGCGGTGGACATAACTCCGATTACATTGTGTTTAAGTCATGTGCTCCTTTGCAAAAATACAGTGGTAAGTGATTGGTTTTTCTTTTTCCTTACATGCCTTGTTTTTCCTACACACATTATCACCCAATTCCAGGTAACACCATTTCGTCTCGTTTTGTTTAAAGTATTTACAGTCCGTTAAAAGTGTATTTGAATTCGTAAGCAGTTTTGGATGCAACAGTTACCTAATTGATAATTCAGGGGAAGATGCACTATGTAACACTTAATTGTTTTAAAATCTACGTGACTGGAACGTTTGCAGTTTTGTAGAATTGTTCCGTGCTGCAGAATGCAGGGTAAAGATTTCCCTAACGGTAGCCACCCGTTGATGGAATTGACACAAGAAGAAGAATAAGAACTTTTACAAACATTCGATCATATCAAGATAAAGACGTATAAAGCCCCTGGGACAACGAAAAACATCGATGACTCTTGATGATTAATTTCCATGGTGGGAGTATAAATGCAAGTTGAAACAATTTAAGCAACAATCTTTCAACTTCAGCTTTCTTGGTCTGGACATTTACCCAATGAAAATGCCTGATTGCTAATGCAGACACTGCACTAAATCCCACATGACTCAACAAACTAGTGACTGGCAAAGCAAACACTCAAAGAGGCCAGAAGGATAACAATAACCCAACTGGAAGACAACGAAATCTGCCTGTTAGGAGATTTCATTATGACAAGATTCCCACAAGGACTGTATTCCAACCTAACCTAACCTTCGTTTATGAAATTATAGCATAATTTATATGAGTAGCATATAAACCAGGACTTATTGTTTCCACTTTCTTTAAATGGAGTCAACTTTCCAGAATCAGTGCCAACATAGCATTTCCAATTTTGTAAATGTTGTGAAGCTCTAGGAAGATGGAATGGAAACTAGCTGTGAAAGAGTAAGGTTTAGAAGTACCTGACCAACAATTTGTAGACACTAAATACTGCTAAATCCAATTGAACAACAGCGTTTCAAATCTGAATGTCAATCTCTCAGTGCTTTATTGAGAAATTATTGGAGTTCTTACTATTTTTACATCGAGTGCAATTTCATAATACTAATTGTGGATGATTCAATGAAGAAAATCTACTTTAGTCACCATATCTATTATCTATCCAAAGCATTTTCGACCTCTATTTATAATATTTCCGCTTTGCAGTAAAATCCATTTAAATGTAATGTATTTGGATTCTTCGCATCCGAAAACCAAAAACTGTCTTTGGAAGCTGATGAGTTACACTTTAAAGTTGTATAATTCAAAATAAACGTGTAATTTTGTAAATAAGTTTTTTATGCTAAAATAACAAGGTTTTAAAAATGGTTCACCTTACAGTTTTTCTAACTAAAACTACAGATAACAAAAAAATAACAACACACACATATTTTATTAGGCAAATGTATTATAAACATTATCTTCAACTCACTTTTTTGTCGTTTCTTGCGAAAATAATTCATAAAAAGTTTCATAATATATTTTCAAATTGTAGTCGGAAAATTTGGTTCCGTAAAGGTGTACAATATTATTTTGTGGTTAACTTTTAGATTTTCTTTTAAAGCGTGGTATTTTCTCTTTCTAACACCGTTTACGTCATAATTATAACCATTATAATAAGGGAGACAACGATTTCTATGAGACCTATATGCAAAAATATACCAAACCACCCATCCTATATGAATTGTTCTGAAAACTGATTAAATTTGCCTGATGGATTAAAGTCGTACCACATTTCAAACGCCTAAAACTTACGACATGTTGCTATCCAATATCTGTCTTTAATATTGCTGACTAATCTACGTTAGCAGATTAACCAGCAAATGAATCTGTTTAGGAAAGTGCATAATCTGAATTTAAGTACATAAGAACCAACACTACTTGTCTATTCATAAACGTATTTAAACAAATTTTAATTAAAACCTGAATATCACTGAGTGTTCTTTGATTCATTATTATTATTGTTATTTATTAGTCGACAGTTATTTTGGGCAAATTTATTATAAGAGAAAGTTCAAAACAACCGGATGAGTTGATATGTCAAAGGTCCTAACATAGGTACTGGCCGCTCGTTGCTGGAACACATTGACATCTGTCGGGGAAATCTAGAAACAATGACCACTTGTTAGAAGCAGAATCATTATAACTGTCGACTTTCGGTTTCATTTTGGTATTCTATGTTGGTTTTTTGGCGTGTAACCTACTTTGTTTGTCGGATTTCGACATTTTAAACTGTGACAGGTGACTGTTGAAAGTAAATATAAACTTTAACCTAGTGAAAATCACTATTATTGGATGTAATGTTACTTCTAGTATTACCCTGCTCATAGAAGCATTTATAGTTAAGTAAAATGAGTACGTGTTTTGGGCATCAAGAGAAGAGGAGGTGGGTATGGCTACCGCCTCCCCGGAAACCATTTATTGGATAACCAACACCTCTGCAATAGGTCACACCAAGTGGTTCACTACGTTTGGTGATTTAGAAGGGGTGTCCGGGTTCATGGGGTGAGGTTTGTCCGGATTTTAGCGGTGGATACGTCTACTCACCAGCTACATGGCAGGCCGAATCGGGAGAGAATAGTTGAAGGAGTCCCTTTGTCTTCTCCAGCCGTATTCTCTCATAACATCGCCTTGCACCGCAGTAAGAGGGATGCATTCATACATCTGTCACTCCTGGATACACTGACCCCCAGATTCCTACCCACCCCTAATACCCTTTACCTTCCCAGAACTTCCTTTCTTTTTTTTTCCAAAACGACCCTCCACACAGCATCCCCAAAAATGACATAAGCAATGAAGGGAATTATTTTCCTCGGGGCCTCCTGTGTGGAGTTAATGTAAAAAAAATGTAGCGAAGACTTCTTTAGCACCGTTGTGATTTGAAACTCGATGAAACGATGTACAATAAATATTTTTTGGTTTTGATTTTGATTTTGATTTTGAAACGAAAAATAGCGACACTGAAAAGAGACAAACACATACATCTAAAGGATTTAGCCTGCGGGAGGATGGGATAGTATCTATAATCGGTCCACTCTTTGTGCGGTGCTTCGTAGCCTCCCCACGCTTATACTCTTAGTATCGCCCTGGTAATGACCTGCAATTAAGAATTAAATGACTTTAGCCGTGATTAGTGATAGATGGTGACCAAACCACTCAAAAAACCACAACCTTTTAATTGATGCAAGTGAATCCCGTTTTAAAAATATCAACTTTAAAAAAATATATATTTATACATTAGCTCCACACACTCCTCACCTGAGGAAAACAATTTCCCTCCGGGCTTGTGTCATCTTTGGGGATGCTGTGCGGAGGGTCTTTTTTAGTAAAAGGATGGAATGTAAGTTCTGGAAAGAAAAAAGGTAAGTAAAAAAAAGGTGAAATAAAATTATTCTAAGGGTAATATAATGGGTACTTTGGGTTTACTTCAGAGAGCAGTGGTATAATTTAAGTATGTAATAACCCAAATATGTGGAGAACCTTAACAATAATAATTACTTTAGCGCTACCAATATTTGACAATAAGCCCTAATCAACAAGGAGGGAATATCCCAACATTACAAAAACAAAATTTCAGAAATCACAAACCTTTTTAATTATATAAATTCTTTAATATTCATGTGAACTAAATTATCTACTTACTATGTAACATCATTCATAATTTTTAAAAATACACTTTATAATTACCTAATGTACCCTAAATTAACAAAATAACTTACAATACCTTAAATCAAAATAGTATCATTTATTATATATAGAAAATTTTGTGTACACCTGCCTAAGTTTGTATAAAATCAATAGCATAAGAGTTTCAACTACCAGTCTGAAAATGTCCGTAGTAGGATGAAACCGGTCCTGGTAATAATAAATAAGTGGAACAAAGTGAAAAAGTTTTTTAATTTCTATTCTATTACAATGTAATTTCACCACGAATTAACAGTGCAAAAACTAGGATGTTTATACTAAATTACATGATTCCCAAACTAACCTTAAATTACATGATTCCCAGTTGTTTAAATATGTTACCTGCTGAAATTAAAAACTGTGCCCAAAACAAACAATTGATGAATTTACTGAAGACTTGGCTTACGGAAAGAATTAATTTGTATTAGCTTACAATGATATATTATTCTAAAGACTTTAAAAATGTTATTTATGTTTCCAAAAATTTATTTTTATCTATATTTCTGTAAAAAATTAAATTTTATTTTATATAATTGTAAAAATGTAACTATTAAATCACTAGATCTTTAAAGTAAAGAACCCGTTAGACAAACTGCTAAAAAGTAGTTTATCGGGACTTTTTGTCTTGTATTTGTAAAGTGTATAAAAAAAAAAATAAAAAAAATCTTTGATTTGTTGGATTTTTCTCCGCCCCGAATTCTCCGCCGAAAATTCACGATTAAAAAAATTATGAAGAAAATTCTTTTCCACATACATTTTGTAAGAAACGAATTATCTTTTGAAAGAGCTGCAGCAATATTGTGATAAATATAATATTGAGTACCTAGTGATTGAATTCCAAAAATTCAAAAACCTCAAATGTCAGTGCGCGGATTGTTTCGCTTCTGTTCTTAAAGATGTAATGCTGCCCCTCTTTCTCGTACACTAAATGTCAATAGTCGAAAATGAGACAAACAGTGAACGTATACCCTTCCAAACGAAAAATACAATAATTATAATTAATCTCCCTATAAAGAAAATGAAACGCAATTAACGTAAATAATTGGAAAAGTGAGAAAATCCCAAAAAATATAAATTCGTACATAACGCCATCTCTTATATGATAATAGCAAAACACGGGCAGTTGCGAATCGATAATTGCTTCACTGTGTAATTTGTAACTTAATAAAAAACAGCTAATAAGTTAACATAACAGTTATTGATTCTGAGGCGTTACGAAGTTCGGCGGGTCAGCTAGTCTTCTATGAAAAAAGGCACAACAAATCAAAGAAAAACTTTTTTCCTCACAAGTCTCGAGAATACTCGGGAATAAATAATATGGGTACATTTTAATTACTGTTAGAGCAATCTCTGGAATCGTTTCCCTCACATGAAAATCCCAGGGGTGCATTTATCTAATTGCGGGAATTCTATAAAAGGCACTTAAGGGGTGTATTCCAGATTAATTCTAGCTATACAGGGTGTTAAAGAACGTACTTACTTTAGTGATTCCTGACATTATTTGGAGTTAAAAGAAAGACTATTTTTGAAATTTTTTTCAAGTATTTTTTTTTTCAAAACCAAACAAAAAAACTTTTTTCCATGTCTCACCTAGTTATACTCAGCCGAGTAACCGCCCATCTGATTTTTTTATGTTTTAAGTTTAAAATTAATAACAAAAAAAACATCACAAATGTCACTGGAGACCCGAATTTCATTTACAATTTTTACTACAAATAATAATGTCAAAAAACACTGGTTAAAAGAAGTCATGTAAGTTCTATTTCACCCTGTATATCTAAAATACTTGCGATACGAGAACGACCTAATACAAGGTGTTTTATTAGCAATATTACAATAAAATAATATTAGTATAGGTTATTTCCGTAGACGATAGTTATAGGCGTGTTAGTAGTAGTTGCCTACATTCAAAAGCACAAATTTCGGTTGTGCGTCTGTAACAACGGTACAATAAACTCTTGAACTTTTGCTTTTGTTAACGTTTTCAAAAATGCACGTGTTTTTTTTTGGAAAAGCGATAAAGGGAGTAGGTACCTCCTGGAACAGACAATTATTTTGGATTTTCAAATTTGGGATTGATTTGTGGTGAATGAGGTGGTCTCTTACAACCAAATTTGATATTTTTTACATATTTTTATTTATTTATTTATTGATCTATATAAGGAATGTTTATTAATTATATTAATAATTAATTAGAGCACGCTGAGGAAATCATCTTTTAAATTTTTTTAAATACCGACGATACAAGCCGCCAAAATATTGTCGTTTACGGCCGGCCGAAAAACTTGCGACATTATGGTACTGAAGTACAACTACAATATCAAACACAGAATTTCTGGGTCAGGAATAACGAATACAAAATAATCAATTCGATTGACCTGTTGAAAAGGAGTAATAAAGACGAAAAATGAAAATAAATACGTAGAAAAATCAAAAAGTCGAAACCTCGAAAAGTCGAAGAGTTGAAGAGTCAAACAGTCGAAAAATCTAAAAGTCAAAATGTTGAAAGGTCGTAAAGTGTAATTTCTTTAAAAATTACACTTCGTGAAATTATCTGTTTAGGTGATCAATTCAACAATATTCAAATTGATTAATTTCTTCCAATTTTAGGGAAAAAATAATATGCCACCACAATCCAGACATCCTGTACAAATCTAAAGCTACCCACTAAACATTCATTCATGCTAATTTTGCTTTAAAGTGTGAATTTCAAGCGACAAACTAACTATTTCTAGTTCTATAGATGAATATACGTTGGCAAAACCTCACCCGGTTTGCTTTTTACAAATATTTCCCCTGAGGACATGGAGTAAAGTTGATTCATTTACACTTTAAATTATTATGAGTTCAACCCACTCGTGTATTGGATTTTACACCTACACGTTTTGTCTGTCTCGGCTAATAACATAATTATTGTATGTAGGGTTCTACCTGGCCGGAGACTTTTGCGGTATCAATTTGTAATTCAAGGAAATGGAAAAGTCACTCAATAAAATAAGAAAATAATTTCCCTCAGGGCCTATGTCATATTTGGGGATGTGGAGGGTTTTTTTTAAGGAAAGTAAGGAGAGGAGAGTTCTGGGAAGGAAAAGGGTTTAAGGGGTGGGTAGGAATCTGGGGTTCAGTATGTCCTGGTCATCCGCCTCCAAGACCTAGACAAACCTCACCCCATGAACCCGGGCACCCCTGCTAAATCACAAAACGTAGCGAACCACTTGGGATGACCTATGGCAGAGGTGTTGGTTATCCATTAATGGTTCCCGGGGCGGCGGTACCCATTCCTGCCTCCCAAATTGAATGTAGGTATTGAACGTTTTGATGATTAACATGTACGGTACCGTGAGGCATAAAACGTACGTTCTTTATCCTAATAATGCTGCAACTCTTTCTTACACATTAAATTATGGTGAGACAAAAGATAAGACACACAATATACGTGTGTCTGTTTTCGTCCAAAGTACTACTTTTATCCTTTTGGAGGAAACAGCTCGGAACATATTATATCTTATTATGTGTTAGCTATGTTGATAATTTCATTCACACTCAAAATCTTATACGTCGATTCACCAGTTATGATAAAAACAAAATTACAGTTTAAAAAATTTACTTACATATATAAAAAACATTTTTTACTGTAATACTATTTACTATTTTCAAATATCTTTTAAGACTTTTTTATTTGATTGAATATTGAACCTTCCTCACCGGGTATTTTAACTGCTGAAAATTTTTAAATATAATGTTATCCAATTTTTAAAAAATGCATGTGTGCGCTTGAGTTCCATCAAAAATTGATTGCATTGTCATTGTCGACAACAAGTCTATCTGTCGAGTTTCAGCTCGATAGGATGACGGGAAATGGCTTAATGTTCACCTCCAAGATTACTCTTCAATCATTCACTTATTCTTTCAATCAAGAAAACAAAAGTGAAATGAGATGTATTCAACTTATGAGGCTAATTTATTCGCTTTTCGGAACAACTCGTGTAGGTCTCAGAAATCGTTTTGTCTCCCTTACTACCATAGTGATAAATATTCTCTAAACGGTGTTAGAAAGAGAAAACACCATGCTTTATAATCGAATATAAAAATTAACCACATAATAAGTAAAATGTAGAACTTTATGAAACCAAAAATTTCGGATTGCAATGTGAAAAAATATGAAAGTTTTGGAATTTTTCATAAATTATTTTCACATCGAACGACAAAAAAGTGAGGAGACAAACGTTTATAATGCATTTTTCTAATAAAAATTGTGTGTTTTTTTTTTCGTTATCAGTAATTTTAGTTAGAAAAACTGAAAGATGAGCTATTTTTATAACTTTTTTATGTTTGCGTGCAAAATTTTTATATTTAAATAAAATTATGTGTTAATTTCGAATTATAAAATTTGAAATGGTATTTTATCAACTTTCTAAAACAGTTTTTAGTTTTTGAATGCGTTCAAAAATATTCCACTTAAGCGGAAATATTTTGATCCTCTGACAAAATATTGTCGATACCTGAAAGGTTAAAAATACCGTATGTTTCGTATTCTCGGAATAAATTTATGTTCCCTTGCGTTATTCAGAGTGATTCAGAGGAACATCTCGAACCACGTAAATAGTTAACTAGAGGTCACGCCACAGAAGTTGGGGGTTGATTTTGACTACCCCTCCCACAATAAGGGCGTATTCAGTTCATATAATATTTAGGGGCGTGTTTTCTATTCTGCGCATGCCTAATCTTGTGGGGTTTCATTGGGTCGGGGGCGTGTCAAATATTTTTCCTTTGTGTACTTTGAAGTAATAACACCATCCCTGAATATTAATGGCCCGGAATATCGGTTGATTTTAAGCTCGGCTTGATTGGAATGTCGAGCTTAGCGCGGCTTGGATCGCAATCCGAACCTACATTGGTCGCAATCCAAAATAGATTCTCTATTCTTTCGGACACTTTGATCTCTATTTTCCTTATATTAAATGTTATTAATGATGTATTTAATTGTGTTTAGTTATTTTTAATAATGACTAATTAATTTATCATTTTATTTACAATAATTAATGAACTATTTCTTTTCAATATTATCTCATTGTACTTCTAATAACAATTATATCACTTCAGCGGTATTATGTTTATGTACTCATTCATTCTTATTTTGTTCTTAATACTACTGATACTCTCTTGCGTACCACTGTATAACTACTTACAATCTCTTGTATCATTTTAAGATAAAAAAGATTTTTTGGCATTTAAATAAACGAAAAAAACAGAGTGTGCAATTTCACACGCGGTGGAAGGAAACCTTCAGTAAACTAAAGTAGACAAAAGTATGGAGACTACGAAACACTTTTTTATCAATGTGACAGATGATTTTTTCCATATTTTTGTTGTCGAATTCCAGTGCACCTTTTCCTATACATTTGGTCATCTTATTAGTATTTGTGTTTTCTTCTTCGGAGTAGCTAGATGTCGCTTTCTATTGTTTTTTCTTTGCCTGTTCATTTTTAAGTGGTTTGAAGATAGGATATTGATTTTTTTGAATTTCCTAGGATGCGATCCTTGGTCAGCTGAATGTTACTAGATCCCTTCCACTATCACTTCATTCCACAAGACCAAAGGAGGATCGCGTGAGACCTTGGATTTATCGCATTATATTGGAACCGAGTAAATACCCGTGAATAAATAAATACTTTATTGCTATCTCATTCTCTCGCAGGCTAAATCCTACAGATGTATCTAAGTATGTGTTTGTCTCTTTTTAGTGTCGCTCGCTTCTGTTTCGGTGCTAAAGAAGTTTTCGCTTCAAAATAAATTATAAATAAAAATAAATTAAATTATAAATAAAAATAAATCTATAAGGTCTCCCATCACCCACGGTCATCGAGCGGCCACCTTGATCATAAAGAAAATAATTACTTACATCTGTATTCTGATTAATTTGCATAAATTGATTATTATGATCTGGAAAAAACAACAGCGATTCTAGAATCCACCATTGTCTGTGAACATTAATATAGCAGATTTAAATAAGGCCCAACACGCGAACCCTCAAGGGTAAGGATGAATCGTAACATTGGCGTACTAACCTCAATATTCTTCTTATTCCTATCTATCTTAAGTGGACTAAGGTTAAACCTTTTAATTATAGCACTTTGGCCCGGTATGTCAATTGATTATAAGCTCGATTAGGTCGGAACGTCGAGCTTAACACAGCTTGGAACATAATCCGTATATATGTAGATCGAAGGCTTAGATGTCACTAATATTATGTGTATTGTCTATGAATTTAATAGAGGAATGTGTTTCCTTTGAAAAACAAATCTACTGTCTGTGCTCTCTACTGTCTGTATCGAAATTGCGATCTTTCAAAAACGACGTCAGTTTATTTTAAGCCGGGTTTGATTTTCGAGTTAATTTTTAATAAAGTTACCCACTTCGATCAGCATGGTGCTATATGCGAGTACACTTATTTTAATTAATATTTGTTTTGCACGAGTCAGTGGACTATTAATGAAATTAACCGCTGAAAACAAACTGTCCTGTCGTTGAAACTTTTATTTCTTACTAGTTTTGGTTGATTATCAATTAATAACATCGTCATTCTTCATCGCCCGATGAATATAATAGTCTATACTTGTAAAATTAGGCAATTTACGTACATTTCGCTGGGGAGTATTCAAATATTATTTACGTAAATGTCAGATCTGGCATGATATGACTGTTAGCACCTCTGCATCTAAAATAGGAACTATTCTGCAGCTTAGCAAAGCTTTAGCGGTAGATTTGGCATGCTTAGGGGCGTGGAATGTCATACGTAGCAAGGATATGGACTGGCTGATATACCGGGCCTTTGCTTTTTAAAACACAATAAATCATCTAGTAAAGTACTTTCGTTTTTCGATTGGTAGAAATTACATAAAGTAAAAGGCTAAAGCCAAGGGCGGATTTAGGGGGGGGGCACGGGGGCACGTGCCCCCCCCAGAACGGTATTTTTGTGTACTGTGGAGATTCCATCACAGTACATACTTGGAAGCAAATCAAGTTATCAGAGTTGTTAAAATATATGAATAAAATAACAGAAAAAACATGAGTCAAACTCTTGTCTATTTCTGGCAGGAATTGCGAATTACGTTCGTTGCATCCCTTTCATGCACTTGCAAATGAAATATGATAATCAGCTTTTGCGAGAGCGGTGCGGTCGGGGGAAAGCACGGTCGGAAAACTCCCCCCCCCCCCCCCCCCGATTATAGTTGACAAAGGGGCCGTTCAAGTATTATGTATAAATTTTCTGATAAAGGGTTTTCTCCTCTGTTGGTAAATATAAGATTTTTTAGATATCCCTTTGTAGTACATGAATAGTTGCAGTCAGAACACGAAAAAGGTTACTCTCCACCGTGAATCAGCGAGTGCGTTCTTGTACGTCACTTTTGAGAACATGATTAGTTGCAGTCGGGACACGAAAAAGGTTTTTGTCCACTGTGGGTTAACACGTGATTAGATGTCCCTTGCGATAAAATGAATAGTGGCAATCGGGACATGAAAAAGATTTTTCTCCTCTGTGGGTAAATATGTGACGTTTCATTTGTTATTTTGTAGAACATGTATATTTGCAGCGAAAAGGGTTTTTATCCACTATGGGAAAACATGCGATTTTTTTAATTTCTCTTCGTATAAGCATAGTTAAACTCACAACATGAAAAGGGTTTTTTTTTCACTATGAATCGCGCTGTGGATTTTTAAATCTCCCTCTTGAGAACTTGAATAACTGCATTCGGGACATGAAAATGGTTTTGTCCACTATGTATAAACATGTGATTTTCTTGGTACCTCTTTGAAGAACGTGATTACTCGCAGTAGAAACATGTAAAAGGTTTTATGTCAATGTGAGTCAGAAAATGAATTGTAAGAAGTTCCTTTGTACAACATGAATACTTGCAGTTGGGAGATGAAAAAGGTTTTTGTCCAGTGTGGATATGTGAATTTTTAGATACCGTTTTGTAGCGCATGAATAGTCGCCGTCGAGACACGAAAAAGGTTTTTCATCGCTGTGAGTCAGCAATTGCCGTTTTAGTTTTTTTCGAGAAAAACAATAGTTGCAGGACATGAAATAGGTTTTTCTCCACTGTGGTTAAACATGTGAATTTTAGATTTTCGTTCACTTCGTAGTACATGAATAGTTGTAATTACTTCGTAAATAGTTGCAGTCGGAGAATTTTCTCCACTACGAGTCAGCAAGTGACTTCTTAGGTATCTCTTTTCAGAACACGAGTAGTTATAGTCAGGACATGAAAAGGGTTTTTCTCTTCTGTGAATCATACTGTAGATTTTTAAATCTTCCTTTTGAGAACTTATCCTTTTGAGGCGGATAAAAAAAATAATAATTCCCATTTTTTTTATAAATAGCAACTTGCATAAATAAAATAAACAATGTGCGCATGAATCGCGAGTTAAAAATCTCTTCTTTTATTTATTACCGCAAACGCGATTAAAACAAGAAAAAAGGTATTTAAGCGACTTTACAGTACTTTGCGCAACTTAATTGTGACTTTCAGGTGAAAATTGTCACTTGGGCGTTACGTAACGTTTAGGGGGGGGGGGGGGGGTGTATAAGAAAACGTTACTGCGCGTTACATGGGGGGAGGGGGGGGGTGTATAAGAAAACGTTACTGCGCGTTACATGGGGGGAGGGGGAGGGGGGGGGTCAAAAATTGCATTACGCAATACTTGAACGCCCCCAAACACAAATTTCGACTTCATAAAAAATTGGTCCGTCCAAGGGAGGGGGGGGATGTGCTCTTGAGTGGCACCCCCCCCCCCCCCCCAGAAAGAAATCCTGGATCCGCCCTTGGCTAAAGCCGTGTTTAATCGGCCGTATACGACACGTATTGACAGTTTTCTTAAATGCAATATTCCTCATAGCGCTAACGAGCTAAATCCTGCTCTTGTATTTTAAGACACCAACTCTTAAAAGTAGTAATCCTAACGCCAGAGATGACGGCGCGTTTTGCCGCGTAATCCTCGTTAAGAGGAAATTATGCGGCGTTTTTTCCATACAAACATATACCCAAATTTCTTTTCTCGATTTTAACACTAGTTCATTTTTTTATAAATATAATATAGATATTGACCATTAGCATGTCGGTACGATTTGCTTTTTTTGATGAGTTACTTCTTGTAGGAATTAGGACCCTCCAAAATTCTTTAAAATTGCCTGATGTGAACGCCATCAACTGACGTTAAGTATACAAAAAAATTACGTAGATTAAAAAAAGCAGTACGTACAGTTATAATATTTTATTCTAATGCTGTTGGTAAAAAAAACTTAAGAATCGGTACAGTTTTGGAGGAGAAAAATGAGAAATATAAAAACCTCCATTTTGATGATTTTATTTAGGTATTCGATCCCGAGATCTTCGGATTGCGAGTCAAATGAATGAACGAGTATTTGTAAGGAATACGATGACAATGTTTTTGTTTAATTATAGAATATTAAGATCATAGATGTCGACTTCGACCGGTCAAACCACGTTGATGAACAAGGAAAACAACACTGGGCCCAGATGTGACCCCTGTGGAACTCCGGTGAACATTTCAAACTGACATGAAAAGTGTTTATATGCAATAGACTGATTCTTGTTTGGGAAATTTTATGAACTTCAAAAAAATTGTTAACAAACATATACTTTAGGCACTGTATCTACAATGCATTAGCGGAATCAATAATTGCTGGCTACGTAATAGGTAATAAATAGACAGTCTTAATATTGTTATAAAAATTTTCCATTAATGGTGGTGATTTATTGCCATAAAAACTAGGTAATCTTCAGATGCCGTGTTGATGATTAATATTAAATACGTACTATTATTTTAGCAATATAGTTCATCGCAATCGCAGCACCATCAGTTGTAATATGTTATTATATTGTATTTCACTGCATCAAGGATTCTCAACAGGTCGATAGCGGGCCGATCCCAATAAGCACGATTGTAAATTTTTTAAAGTATTTCATTAAATATATGATTGATGAAGAAGATTACAATAATAATCTAAACGAAAATATGAAAGAGAACAAGACACAGAGAAACAGAAAAGACAATGGTCGCAACTGGGACTCGAACCCAGACCTCTCGTCTACGGGACGTGCGCGTTAACCAATTTCGCTATTCGCTATTTGTCAATATCATATTTCAAATTTTAGAATTATCAATATTATCATCAACTAATTCTTTTTTCCATAACTACCCTTTTTATTGAAAACAATCATTCTAAGAATTGGTTTGTAACCTGGATAGCTCGAAAAGATGGTTCCATGACAGTTCATCCTGCGACAATTCATCCTGCGACAATTCATCCGGCGACAGTTCATCCGGCCGAAAGTTCGTCCTGCCGACAGTTCATCCGGCCGACAATTCATCTGGCGAAAATTCATCCGGCCTGATCATTTAGAAGATTTTTTCTTTAAGTAAGTATGCAAAGAGGATATACGGCCGTACAACCAAAATCGATAAACTTATATCTGAAGGCATCTTGAGTGGAAATCCGCTGTAACCTAACCTAACCTAACCTAACCTAACAAATAAGTCGATTCACCCTAAAAAGATGGTGTTAATTTCAGATAAAAAAGTTATATTATATGCAAGTAGGAAACTTTACGGTTTTTTGCTAAGCCGACTGCACGTATAAGTATGTCGTATTTTGTTATTCACGCATGCTTCTTCGGAGAGGCGAATTTTTGTGAGTAAAACATATTTTTACAGCGGATTTCCACTCACGATGCCTTCAGATATAAGTATATCGATTTTTGTTGTACGGCCGTAAATCCTCTTTGCATACTTACTTGAAGAAAAAATCTTCTAAATGATCAGGCCGGATGAATTGTCGCCGGATGAATTGTCGGCCGGATGAACTGTCGGCAGAATGAACTGTCGGCAGGATGAACTGTCGCCGGATGAACTGTGCCGGATGAATTGTCGCCGGACGAATTGTCGGGTCACCCGAAAAGTTATAGCCGAATTTATTCATATTGAATTATTGAACATTAATTTTTTATAAGAAAAACTCTCTTTTTATAACTTTTGAAGGTTATTCCCATCAATCAAAATATTTATTATTTCCGTATTTTAAATCTCTATCCACGGACGAACAAGGGGTAAATATTTCCTCAATAGGCGCTTTTCATATAGAATAAATTGTCACTCATGTATTGTTTATTCTTCTTTGTGTGCCCTATCAGGTCCCCCCGACTTTGGCGATCACTCTTGAAAATGACTCTCTGTCTTGCGCTGTCCGGAATAGCTCCTCCACACTTCTAATGCCGGTCCACTTTCGTACATTTCGCAGTCAAGACATTTGTCTCCTACCAGGCCCTCGGCGACCCTCTATCTTGCATTTCAATATTTTAAATGGAGCAAGTGATACTTCTCCCCTCGAATTCTATGATCCAGATATGAGATTTTCTTGATTTTTTATATATTGTTTGCAGGTATTAAATTTTTTTTTTTAAATTTTTTTTAGTTTCTGTGTTCCCGATGGTTATCTCCGTCACCGATAGCACAGACTGTTTTATCTCCCGGCTTTCAGTACTAACTTGAAGCCAATGGTCATGCTAGTCTGGAGAGCTGTCTTATTTTTAAATATAATCACTTCGAATATCGAAGTGTTTAACACGAATATGAAGCACAATTAAAACGGCAAGTTTTGTTGCTGAAAGTTTAAATCTGCTTATTTTAAATATTTTCTCTCTTCTAAAAACGTTTTGAAATGATAATTTTGTAATGTTTTTAAAATTAATCAATTGAATTGAATTGAATTGAAATCTGTATATAGTTGATCTACTAAGTTTTCGTTAGTATATTATGGTTGCTTGTATTAAACTGTCATTCACATATATTTGATTGTATTTATTTGTCATTCATGTACATATAGTTGATCGTATTAAATATTCATGTATAGTGGAAGGAGAATAAATCGTCATTCATAGGTCATGCTTCGATTCAGAAAAAAACTGGAGTAAAAAGTAATTCATAACCTTTAAAAAGTTGGGAAACTTTGCACTTCATCAACAATTATTAATCTTATTGTATTACCATCCATTGTTCTGGTTAGAAAATTACCCTGCTTTGATCTTGTTTTTACGTTATTGAAAGAACATTGTATTTTATTATTATTACGAATATGGATCAACTATTGATTTATGTAAGATTTAATAAGTGTTACAAATTTGGAAAAACCAAAGTACCCCCGAGAGGTCATTATCATCACTGACATTGCTCAAATACTTGTTCTATTATTATGAAACGCATTATAAATAATAACACAATTAGAATCTGCAATTTCCTTGCTGGACTATTCAACTAAGAATTTTATAAGGTACAGTGGACGAGTGGTATAAAGCGTCGGGTTTGTAAACTGAAATCAAAATCAGACAAGGACAGTAATTTTCCTATTCGGAACGTCAAGGGTGCAAAATTTCATTAATGAAGTGAAAAGATCTTTAGCACCATTGTGATTTGAAACTTGATAAAACGAAAGAGCGACACTAAAAAGAGACACTTACATCTATATCTATAAAAAACTTACACTTTTCAAACTACACCGAATCTTTAAACCATCACAAAATAATTTTACGATATAATAAAACTCCATCTCCAAGTAACTTTAACATAGGAGACCTTTTTGGCTTGACTTAATTTAACTTTGTGTATGTATCTCTATATTTTTTGTATATAAGCTTTTTGTCTCTTACAAATAAATAAATAAATCTATAGAATTTAGCCAGGGGGAGATAGCAATAAAATATTTGTTTAGTATTTCACTCTGTTTCAATATAATACGATAAATCCACGCTCCCCCGCAAGTCTCCTTTGGTCAAGTGGTAAAATGCGCCTAACGAACCTCGGCAGCTAGACATTCAGCGAAACCAAGGATTAAATCCTATGAAATCCAAAAAAAAAATTCAAAAACATCCTTCACAGTGACCTTCCTCCAGTTTTGAAGGGAAAGTGTGTATAATTTCATCAATCTCGGAATAAAACTGCAGAGATGTATAAAAAACAAAGCCTCACCGCCACTGCGGGAGACTCCTTTATTTAACTGTATATTTTGTAGATAGAATAGTTGAAGCGCTGGCGTTGCCCGGGCTTTACACTGAGCTTTTTGAAATCAAATGTAGTTAGAAATTAATTTTCCTCTTATATAAATAAAAAATTTGCTTTATTTTTTCAAAATTTATTTAAAAAATAAATATATGATTGCATACAAGAAACAACTTTTTCAAAATATAATTTTATGGCTGAAATTAATGTGGCAGTTTCCATTGATGAACTTTTATATTTGTTGTGAAAGTATTCACAAAATAAATTAAAAAACCCCTTTGTTTCTGAAATCGTAACCTCTGTACTCGTTTGTCAAGTGATTTTATGCCTATTACCTATATTCATGGTGACATAAGCAGTGGCGGACTAAGCCCGTCAGAGCCCCCCCCCCTTTCCTTCCTCACCCTAGTTTAAGAAGTTGATGTAATTTTACAAGCTTTTTATTCAGTTCACAAGGACCTCTGGTCTTTGGGGGCCTCTAAACGCTTCCATGTTCCCTTGATCAAATCCTAAATAAGGCTTTAAGGCACCAGGACACTGTAAAAAAATGTTATTTTTTAAATTTCGTTTTCTGAAAGATGCATTCAAAGAAAAAAGAAAACGCATTCAAAGTTTTGCTGAAGGATAATTCAATATACGAATTCTGTATCTCCGTCAATTTTTTGAATTTCTTTAAAACATTTGGTGAAAGGATTCTTAACAAATGCTTCTTTCAGAAAATGAAATAGATAAAAAAATACTTTTTTTTACAATGTCCTGGTGCCTTAAAGCCTTGTTGAGGATTTGATCAAAGGAACATGGAGGTGTTTGGAGACCCCCCAGGACCAGAGGCCCGGGAGGGGGGCGCCCCCTCCGTCCCACGTTTGTCGGCTACTGGATATAAGGCACATTAAGAATTCATGCATTTTTAGCTTGTAGCTTCCTCTTAATAGATGTAGTAGAGAAACTAAACTATCTCTGTACCAAAATACAACGTAGAATGCTTTCATTGGTAAGTCTGTTATTAAAATCTAATCTCTCCTATCAATCTATATGATATTTCACTGGGAGATTTAATCCCGTCACAGGTGGTATCGCATTACAAAGTTGATCTTGTAGCTTAGCAGGTGGGTACTCCCTGCTAGACTTGCACGTGTCCCATCCCCTCTTACCCCCACCATGTACTTAACCACGTGTGGCACGTGAGAAACTGTAGCAAGGTCACCACTTGCTGCGTGCTACCTGTAACTACCTGATGTCACTGGCGGTTCGTGATCATTCTCAGTGACAGTAAAATAAGAGTTAAATGAGAGGAAAAAAATCTTACTTCAAACTAGCTATTCCACTTCAGGAAGGAAAATTTCAGTAAACACATAGTAAAACATTTCGAATGACAATCCCCTTGGGTTGATATTTTACAAAAAAGGCGCTATATAAATCATCCAACTATTATTATTATCAATACATATAAAAACGCACGTTTCTTTGTTAGTCCCAATTATTTCCTATACCATCAATCCAATTGCAATGAAAGTTTGGTGGGTTTTTGTACGCATGCCCGCGAAGATTTCTATATATAATAGTTATTTCTGCAACACATTGGAATTGAGCTCACGATGCCTGGGTAGGACTCAAAGATATTGAAATATAAGGAGATGTGCTATCCACCGTTTTTACTAGGTGAGACTGCGCTTCCGGGTGTCGCCGGTGTTGTTTACCAATTAACTAAACGAACAAATAATTAACGAATAAACTAAATGAATGCTAAACTAAATTAACAAATTCTTTCCGTATTCAAACTATATTGTTAACCAATAATAATGCACACCTTCAAAAAATCAAGAAAATGAACAAATTCTTTTTGTATGCAAACTACGCGCATTAGCCGGCAGTTCGGCGACATTCGCGCGGACATCATAACATATCTCTTGTATTTGAATATCTTTGGTAGGACCCAAACGCGATGCCAACTCAGCCACTGACCGGTCAATGATGTGTCAGAAGGAGCTTTTTTTCTTCCTAGAACCTCCTCTCCTTCATTTCCCTAAAAAAATACCCAACACACAACATCCCCTGATTTAAAAACAAAAATCCGATAGGTGCGTTCTGAATTCTGCACCTAAACGTTTTATTTTTAAATTGCGTTTTAGTGGCCCTCTGTTTAAAGTGTAGTAAGATTATATTCCCACCTACAATCTAAGTAGGTACCGAGTGCATTCTTGTTAGCTACTGCGTCATGCGTTTTCTTCAGTCTCACAACAGGCTTACAATGCAAAGAAAATAATTACATTACATTAATTAACAACCAACTATTAACTTGTGATTACTTGCAATTTAATTACAAACAACGCGAGAATCTTTGCTATAAGATTTTATCGCTGAAAAAGTATATATATATATAGTTCGTACAAAAATCGAAAGCAACCAAAACTTTCGAACGGTGAGCTTTGGTGTGATAAATGTATCTTTTTTGCCTTTTTTCACAATAGCTCCACACAGGAGGCCTTGGGGAAAAAAAACGCATCATGGCCAATGTCATATTAAGGGATGATGTGTGAAGGGTCTATTTTGGGAAAGGAAGGAGAGAAAGTTCTGAGAAAGAGATATTATGAGGGGCTGGTAGTAATCTAGGGGTCTGGTGTATAATCCATCCCTCCAGCTGTGGTGCAAGACGATGGGTCGAGAGTCTTCCTCAAACAGTGTCTCCCGATCCGGCCCGCCACGCATTACATTAAACAAGCCTTAGTGAACCCGGGCACTCCTGCTAAATTACTATTCAATCTATTAAATTTTACACACCCCTCATACATTTTCCCTTCCCAGATCCTCCTCTCCTCCCTTACCTTAAAAAAGACCCTTCACACAGCATCTCCAAATATGACATAGATCCTGAGGTAATTTCTTTTTCACCTTAGTGGAGATAAAGTAAAAAAAAAGTGTATCCCGTTAAAAATATATTTTTTAATTATGAACAAAAACAGCAAAAATTTTAAATCCCTTACAATTGGTATTACTTGCAAACTTTATTTATCGTATTGTTAACAACAAACTCACTATAAAGGTTATTGTCAGATCACTTTTTTTCGTTTTAAAAACAAATTATTATTTTTTTTTTTAAATAAGTAAAAAAAACGGTGAACGTTATTGTATAGAGGTCGCCATGCCGACCTACTCAGAATTCGGTTGTTATCTACTGATTATGATTTAAAAATGCCATTGTTTTAAAACTAGTTTGTTTAGCATTTAAGAGATCAGCCACCTTGGTTCACGTGTATATATTAGGGTACATTGCACCGTGTAGGTACTAACTCCGTACAATATACTCCGGACATACACCTGTACTCTTTACCTGTGCATGTGTATACTTACCACTAGACGTGTACTGTGTATATGTACCTAGTCTAGACCCGCGACCATGGATTTAAGTATACTGACCCCAACAGAGATGTAAATAGATAGGAGGCTGCATTTTTATTTGAATTTACGACAGAATTGAGAAGAAAACATATAAAAAGAGATTTTGGGCAGCAATTCTGTTTTTATGCCTATTACTTTGTACCTATTTTAGATTGGGAAATTTAATTGGATGAATCCATCCCTCACACTACGGTGCGATGCGAGAGAGTCTTGCTGGAGAGGCCAAATGATTCTCAACCAGTCTCTCCCTATCCGGCCCGCCACCCAGTAAGTGGGCAGGCGCATCAGCCGCCAAGACATTAAATACGGGCACCCTGGTTAAGTGGCGAAATGCTCCATTTGGGGTGACCACAGGTTGTGGTTATCCAATAAATGGTTATAGGGGCGGCGATACCCATACCCGCCTCCCAAATTTGAGGGTTGAGGGAGACCATTTGACCTCTCCAGCCGAACACTATCGACCCATCGCTTTGCACCGCAGTGAGAGGAATGAAGTCATACGTCCGTCACTTCTGGACACACTGACTCCCAAAATCTTAATCAACCCTCATACCTTTTTCCTTCTCAAAATTGTCTCTACTTCTTTTACCTAAAATGACCTCCCACACAGCATCACCAAAGGTGACGTAGGCCCTGAGGAAAATTGTTTTCGTTTAGACCTCCTGTTTGGAGCTAATGTAAAAAAAACTGTTTAAATTTTGCCTATTAAAAATGTAAATTCATTTTAACGTCGATTGAATATCCCAGTTCAAAATCAGTACTTATATAAAGAAATATATAAACAAAACAAACACATATTGTGTAGGTACCTACATTTAATTATTGGATAGTAACTAATAACAATTTTAAATAACACAATTTTTATTTATTTATTTAATACATGAAAAATCGAAAGTACATATAGTTTTTTTATGATATTTCACCCTCCATGCTAGGGATAACCCTGTGTTATGGCGGGTGAAGTTTACAGTTTTCGGATTACATTCATTAGTATTGGTTGAAAATGTTCACTAATTAATACTACGCACACAGATTCTTCTACAATAAGAGAGTTTATGTTGGTATTCTGGATTATAAAAATAAGGTAAAGAAGTTAAAGAGTTATTGGAAAAGAGAAGTTATTATTAATATCTATATTAAGTCACAGTAATCATATACATACATACAAAGCTGCTTAGATAGTAAACAAAAATACAATACATAATGTTATGTTGGACTTTGATCTAATTTCCCACACGGGAACTCCAAAAGACAAAAATGCAAATTGGACAATAGTATTATAAAAATGGTCGACCTTGCATTCAAAATTTTACTATCGCGGTGCATCGAAAATGTATTAAAGCCTTCAATATTACTATTATTTTATAAATAGGCAATCTAAAGGCCGTTTAGAGTGCGTTGAACTGGCGCTATATAAAAAGTGCAATATGCAGAAAATGCTGCGTTACTACTGACCTGAATCTGCACATAAAACTTGTTTGCGAATGCGTTTTGGATTGTCATATTTTTTTTATCAATGGATAGAGTTTTTTTTTAAAGAATTTATGCTTTCTGTTATGTAACGGAGTGTGCTTTTTATATTCTTAACTAGAGGTTGGATTATAATATATTGTGCGCTATCAATTTTTTTACTATGTCTATTTTATACTTATATATATATATATTTGGAAGGATGGTTTAGGTACCGCCGCCACGAGAACCATTTATTGGATAACCAACACCCCTACCAAAGGCCGCCCTAAGTGGTTCGCTCTGTTTAGTGGAACGGATGGATTCATACGTCCGTCACTCCCAGAGACACTGATCCTCAGATTAATACCCACCGTTCACATTTTTTTCCTTCCCAGAACTTCATATCCTTCCTTTCCTCGAAAGATCCTCTGCATCTCAAAAATAACGTACGCCCAGAGTGGAATTATTGCAAAAAACGAATGCACAAAAGCATGAAATCTTCGCATATAAAACAAAATCGGGTTATTTGCACTATTTATAACTCGAGAACGGCTGGACTGATTTTTATGATCTTTGATTTGTTGGATTTGTCTCCACTCCGAAAAGCAGAATAGCTATTTAAACACCGGAAAAAATCACGAAAAAATTAATTGTGAAGAAATTTATTTTCCTCATACATTTTGCATGGAACGAATTCTCATATTTTAAAAGAGCTGCGGGAATTTTGTGATAAGTACCTATAATATTGAGTAGTGAGTGAATTCCAAAAATTCAAAAACGTCAAACGTCAATGCGCTGATTGTTTTGCTTTTGTTCTTAAACATATAATGCTGCTCCTCTTTCTAACACACTAAATGACAATAGTCGAAAAATAAAAAAGGGTGAACGTATGTCTCCACCCATCAAAAGTAAAGATACAATAATCATAATGAAAATCCCTCACACGTATAAAGAAAATGAAAAGCAATTTTTCGTTTACAACAGCCCACACATGAGGCCCCGAAGAAAATTATTTTCCTCAGGACCTATGTCATCGTAGGGGATAGGGTCTTTTTAAGGAAGGGAAGGATAGGAAGTTCTGGGAAGGAAAAAGGTATGAGGGGTGGGTCGGAATCTGGGGTCAGTGTGTACGGTAGTGACGGGCGTATGAATCCATCCCTCCAACTGCACTGCAAGGCGATGGGTCGAGATAGTCTAGCTGGAGAGGTCAAAAGGCCTCCCTCAACCAGTCTATCTCGATCCGGCCCGCCACGCAGCGGGTGACGCATCCGCCGCCAAGACCCGGACAAACGTCACCCTATGTACCCGGGCACCCCTGCTAAATCGCCAAACGTAGCAAACCACTTGGGGTGACCTATGGGTGACGTATTACAGAGGTGTTGGTTATCCAATAAATGGTTCCCGGGCGGCGGCATCCATACCCGCCTCCCAAATTCCCGTAAGTAAGTGGAAAAATAATAAAATCACAAAAAATATAAATCCGTACACAATATTATCTCTGATACTGACGAAAACAAAATACGGACACGGAGAGTTGCGCATTGATGATTGCTTCAGTGTGTAATTTTTAACATAGTAAAAAAACTGAATTTAATTCAACAGTTATTGATTCTGAGGTGCTACAAAGTGCGTCGGGTCAGCTAGTTTTCCATATATCTAAAAATCAATATATATTTTCTTATATGTATTAAGGGTTTCTGGATTATTACAACCACATAACAATAAGTTCTGAATAGTTTTTAATCATTAGAATTTTATAAAAAGCTCAATATAATGTGTTCCATGTAAAATAAAATCGGATATATTTATCCGAGACGCTATCTAGGTTACAAACCAGTTCTTAGAAAGATTGTTTCCATTTAAAAGGTAGTTGCCCATGATATAGAAAAAATAGTCAAAGATAATATTGTTCATTCAAATTTGAAAATATGAGATTGACAATTATTACGGTTTTACGGAAGGTGGCAATGGCTGAATTGATAAAAGCGCCCGTCCAGTTGGACGAGACGATCTGGGTTTTGGTGATTTTTCTGTATCTTATTCTCTTTCATATTTTCTTTTAGATTATTCTTGTTATCTTCTTCTTCAATGATATATTACATTGATGGGAATAACCTTCGAAAGTTATAAAAAGAGATTTGCAAAAAATTAAATATTAAAAAGTAAATAATTTCCTTACCACCTATATACATCACAAACAATAAACTTCTGAAAACGACCACGTTTTTAGTGTGGAGTGTGCCAACATTTGGATATTTTTGCCGATGCCAAATTTCCCAGTAGTTATTAGTTTGCATTTTATTTTACTATTAATTTAGTTAGTTTACTAGGAAAGGCCAAAGTACAAATAAACGGCACAGACAAAATCTAGACGTGGCTGACTACTGACAAATTGATAAGGGTGAATGACTTTTCATTTAAATAAACAAATAAGTCATTTTTTGCGGGAAAATTATCAGAGTGAATACGAGGTACTCTCAGTATTGTCCTAGTTAAGTAAATGAAATCAAATACCTGGGTGTAATACTCGATTCGAAACTGACTTTCACAGCAAACTTTGAATATGTGCTTAAAAAGGTGTCAAAAAAGGTAAATTTTCTTAGAATACTAAGACATAAATTAAATAGAAATACTACGGAGCTCATTTATAAAACTATTGTTGCTCCACATTTGGATTACTGCTCTACGATGTTATATTTGGCCAATGAAGGAAATTTAAACAAACTAGAAGTTATACAGAACAGAGCTATGAGATGTATACTGGGAAAAGGCAAATACGCAAGGATTAATCAAATGAGAGAGGAGCTAAATTGGATTCCAATAAAAAAAAGACTACTATTTAATGTGTTAATTTTTGTGCAAAAAAATTATGAAAACCCGAATGCCAAAATACTTTAAGGATGAAATTGTTTTTAATAGAGACGTACATAATTATGAAACAAGAAATATAAACAGAGTTCGATTGCCACAAATGAAGAAATCAAAATCACAGAACTGCCTAATGTATAAAGGACTAAAGATGTATGATGAAATGCCTGAAAGCATGAAGAATGAAGAAAGAATGAATGTATTTAAAAAGATATGTTATACTTACTGTAAAAATATTTAAATTTATCAAATGAAATGTTACATTGTGCTTATTAGTTTATAGTATAAACTAACTCAATAAATAATAAAAAAATTATCGGTTCCGCGTCTTTTCAACCCGCAACAAAATATCCTCGACAGGATACCTTAGCAAAATATTTACTAAAAAATAAACTAACCTGACCAACCTAACACAAAAATGGGACAAAAAAAATTATTCAAAACAAAGAAATCTTTTAATTTTGAATTAAAATGGTGCCACAAAATAAATATGCTGTATGAAATAAATAAATTATTTTCGTTATTTGTTTTTGGGGTGTTATGTCGTGTTGATCTACCTCGTTCTTTAGCCAACGTTTCGGACAGCGTGGCAGTGTCCATCCAGGGAAGATTCGGCAGATTCGACAGAAACAACACGGCATAACACCCCAAAAACGAATAACGAAAATACTTTTGGCAGTGAAAATCTAAAAACGTAAATAATTTTTTGTTGAAAAACAATAAAATGGGACAAAAATAATGCAGACATCCTGTAAAGACAATAAATTATTGCTCAAAAAAGTAAAATGTAAAATAAAGTTAGGTTTGGTTAGGTTTTCGTAGATATTTTGTTGGAGAATGTTTTGTATTGTTGTAATCCTCACCTTCCTCTTCCCTATCTCCTTCCCCTCCCCACTACCCTCAGCCTCACAACACACCCCAATTGGGGATGCCATAGTCTCACTGGCTTCAGACGGGAGCAGTTGGGACTCTTGTGAGGTATTCATGTAAAAAAAAAAACACTATTTTCGACTAATCTTTACTACGAATCAGTTTTCATTATGAATATCCATAAATATTATTTTCTTAAATAAAAGCTTTTCTTATAGTTTCGCTTAATTAGAATAAAAATAAAAATGTTACTTGTAATTACCGAAGTTATTAAAAAAAATAAGCGTTACGTGTTAAATAATTATTTTTTATTTCGACAATTATGATCGTATAATATGTAAGAAACAACTTTATTGTCACAATATCAAAGATTATTTGTGTTTTTTTTTAATATGAATACCGCACAAGAGTCCCATCTCCTCCCAACCGCCTGGAGTCAGTGATGCTATGGCATATCCAACATGTTGGTATGTTGTGAGTTGTGAGGCTGAAGGCAGTGGGAAGGGGAAGGAGGTGGGGAAGTACCTTAGGTACTGTTTAGATCTAGTCACCAAACACGGAAAAGCCATTTCAAGCAATGTTTCAATTCTGAATGGTGGTCTTACACCCGGGCGATACTTACGAAGGTCTTTTTTCTTTCTAATTAAACTATTCGTAAAACAAATAAAAATCACGTCTGCGTGGGAGAGGGATACCTTTTGACCTCTTCTGTAGGACTCTCGAAACATCGTCTTGCACCGCAGCGGGAGGGATGGATTCATACGCCCGTCACTCCCGGACACACCGATCCCTAGATTCCTAACCACCCTCATGCCTTATTCTTCACTTATCCTAAAAAGACTCTCCACATGACATCCCCAAAGATAACATAAGCCCCTAGAGAAATTATTTTCCTCAAAGACTCCTATCAGCAGAAAATGTAAAAAATATATTAAATGTGATTGTTCACGGGTACCGAGATGTTTCAAAATATATTATACAAAATTTATAATTCAAAATTCATTTCAAGGGCTATGAACTCTATTGACTCCATTCGTAAACAAACATTAGAATAACGTAGTTCAGCATTTCGTTGGTCGACAACCCCAATTTTCAGAAAATGATGAAGAAGGAACTGGACGAATCAATAAATACTGTGGCACGCTTATGTCGAATATGCTCTTTGTGCATTTATTTAAATTCTCCATTTTATTTCTTGAAAGACAATAATAAAATTCAATAATAACAAAACAAATAACACAATCTGATCAACAATAGATACATATTCAGGTCACCACATGTAATCAAAATACTGTATGTCTCTTTTGTCCGCTCAATATTAGAATTCGGATCAGTCTTATGGAATCCCCAATACAAAGTTAATATTTTAAGGTTAGAAAGAATTCAAAAAAAGATACTGAAACACTTAGACTTAATCCTTTCGAACATCAGAAAACCTACAAGACTCATCAACATTCCATAATTTATCAACCTTAGAAGATAGAAGAAATATATCCAACCAGAAATTTTTATTCAAAATTATTAACAACGTTTTTGACAACAACTATCTTCTAGAACACATTAATTTCCACTGCCCAACAAGAAATACAAGGTCAAACCAACTATTCCACATCCCACACTCAAAAACAAATTACACACAACATTAATTTTTCCGAAGGACGTGCACAAAATACAACGATATGTTTTACGAAGCTGATATTTTCCATTTGTCCTCAGGCCAATTTATTAAATTCATAACTGAAAAAATTAAAACCAATTGTTAATTGCGAACCCTCCATCCCTGCTGTCTGTTGTTTTTTCATTCTCATTATGTTGCTTTTCCTTCTTATTATAAAAATAATAATATTTGGATGATTTATATAGCGCTATTTTTTGTTGTTGTTGTTGTGAAAAACCCCCTCAAGGGCGCTGGCAAATGGCTAATCATTTATCCTTAAACGTTTTCTAATGATGTGAAAATGTGTTAATTTTATATATGTTCGCTGTTTGACTTTATCTTTTCTTTCCCACATGCTTTAATTTGTGTTTTTTCATTTCTGTTGTATTTGTTTTTCTTTTTTCTAACACTATATTTTTTCTTTAACGTTTTAATCTGTGTTTATATATTATAATTTTTTTGCGGAAACTTCACTGGTTAATGCACCCATGTAATATGTAATTACCTTATAATATTTACAACTGTTTGTTTCCCTAATAAACAAAACCAAAAACAAAACAAAACAGAAGGCAATGGTATATACCTACTAACTGTCTATAGCACAGTAGACAAATAAGGATTGATAGTATGACTTCTCATCGTTGCCTAGGATAACTGCAGATCGCTAACGTACAAACTACAGTTGAAGTCGAATATATTAAGAACCGTTATTAATTCGTTGGTGATCTGTAATCATGCTAGGGAACGATGAGAATGGTACTGTAACTTTCAGTAGCAGATGCCAACGAATTAGTAACAGTTCACAATGATTAAGTGTTTTTAATATATTCGATGTCAACTTTTGTTTGTACGTTTTTGTAACCGAAAGTTGTGTTATCATATAGCAATGAAAAATCGCACAATTACTTAGATCGGGTTGTTTAAAGAAATGTAAACAATTCATCAAATATTTGAAGTTTATCGTTCTGTGTGTCATTCATTCAAGTTCTGTGATTATATCATTATAGACCAGTTGCTTCATAAAACTGAAATTATCACAGAACTTTAATACGACTTACACAGGACGTGAAAATTTACTTAAAATATTTGATGAATCCGTCAATTTTTTTGAAACAACCCGTAATTAACTATGGCTTAATTGACGAATCGATCGCAATAACATATAAATCAAAGTGATGATAGTATTAGATCTTTTACCAATATATTATTCATAATAATATAATTTTCTGCCGTCAAGAGAATACCACATTAATTGCTGATTTCTGCGTGCTGCACGCAAGTACCATGTTGTTTCACATTTCACGCAAATTATAATTATTTCTGATCTAGATCAGTGATTCTCAATATGGGCGATATCGCCCCTTGAGGGCGTTGTGGAGTCTGGGGGGAGGGGCGGTGGCGTAACCGAGGGCGGCTTCAGGAGTAATGAAGGGCTGAAATGTCAATTAGAGGAATTTTAAAAATACTCCTTTTTATGATTTCAAATAAAACGTAGGTACATCATTGCAAGAATCTTGCAAATGAACCGTTTAATTTGGGAGTGGTTTGTGGGTACACCGCCCCGGGAGCGTTTATTGGATTAACCAACACCTCTGCCATAGGTCACAACAAGTAATTTGATATGTTTGGTTACTTAGCAGGGGTTCCCAGGTTCATGCGATGGGGTCTGCCAAGTCCTGGTGGCGAATGCTTCGGCGGGAGAGACTGGTTGAGGGAGTCCTCCCCAGCAGGACTCTCTCGGAACATCGCCATATACTGTGGTGGGAGGGATGGATTGATACGTCCGTCTCACCTGGAAATACTGACCCTCAGATTCCTATCCACCCCTCAAACCTTTTTCATTCCCAGAATTCCTCCATCTCCTACCTTTCCTCCACCCTTCCCCCCCCTCCTACACAGCATCCCCAAATATGAGATTAGCCCTGAGGGGAATTATTTTCCTTGGGGCCTCCTGTATGTAAACAACTACTAACTGGTTGGTCGTGATATTTGAAAAACTTGTAATTTCAACATAAATGTATATAATATCTGTCATTTTTTTTTTCTTCTTGGAAACGTAATTTGTTACTTTATTTAGTATCAAATTAAGTAACAAATGTACATGTGAAATAAAACTCTTCAAAACTAAATTATACCTTTTTTTTCAATACAGATGGGAGGGGGCGCTGGAAGAAAAATATAAGTTCTTGAAAAGTGGGCGGTGAGCTGTGAGATGTTGGGAACCTCTGATTTAAATGTAGGTATGCGAGAGTGGATCAATTCCTCTGTTCATCACTCATCCCTCTTGGCGTCTGATTCAATAATAATAATTAATGTCATAACCTTCGCGGGTGTTATGAAAATAATACAGTAGTAAGAACAAGTTTTAAGGTTGAATTGCTGATATCTTGAAGGTTAGAAATACGTCAATTGAGGCATCTGTAAAACTAAGCTTTTAAAATCCTCATAAAATTGGATAGATAACACACCAACGAAGATCCAGTAGAAGTAAGAAAGCGTATCACTTAAAACTAACAAACCAAAATAACCCTACACAAAACAATTATTAGAACGGTTTTGGCCTACGGATGTGAGGCGGGAATACTGACAGCAAAGTCTGCGGAAAAGCTGGACACCTTCGAAAGAAAGACGCTTCGAAGAATCTTAAGAGCGGTGCGAGAGGGAGAGGCATGGAGAAGCCGCCACAATAATGAGCTCTATAATATATACCAAGCTCCCAGACTCTGTACCCATTTAAGGCTCCAAAGACTAAGATGGGCTGGACATGTGCACCGAATGCCAAGCACACGAGTACCGAAGAAGGTTCTAACAGGACACCCGGGAATCCGGGAGGTAAACGAAAGGCGCGCAGACCTAGGCTGAGATGGGAGGACGATGGACGATGTCATCATGATCCATGTCGCAGATTGGAAGACGACGGCCGAGGACGGAGGGCGATGCAGGCTCATCTTGAAGGAAGTCAAGGCTCAAAATGAAGAAGAAGAAAAACACTTCTTTACACTAACGTAACTTTTTATGTGATAACGTCCTTCGTTCGTCACTGGGGATAATCTACGTTTTTTCTAAAATTCAGGCGACCCCTAATTCCTCGCGCCCTGCGCTACAACCCCTATTCTATTCAAAGTCAAGTCGGGCCCTGGCCACAGATCTTCTTATGTATGTACTTATATTATTAACATTTTTATGTGAATACCGCAGAAGAGTCCCAATTACTCTCTTCTGAAGCCAATAAGACTATGGCATCCCCAATTGGGGTATGTTGTGAAGCTGAAGGTAGTAGGAAGGGGAAGAAGATGGGAAACAGGAACGTGGGTATTCAGATCTAGTCATTGAACACGGCTCAACCCATTTCAAGCAAATTTTCAATTCTGAATGGTCATCCTACACCAGGGTTTTACTGAGAGTATCTTTCACTCTGGAACGTGCCACAAATATACCATTTAAATAAATGAATTGTGAAATAACACCCATTATTTGCACACTTCGGGATTTGAACCCGCCTCCTTCAGATTGCTAGTCTCGATCACGGAGGCTGTAAAGTAAATACATTTACGCAGATAATAAATATATAGGTAATATGATTTTAATTAAGAAAATTGCCTTCGTAATTTTCCAGAAAAATACAAGTTTTCTTAAGAAGGTATGGACCTATTACGTAAGTAGGCCTTCCTCCTTAAATAATTGTCGGTAGGTACTCTTAAGCCGGGATCACACCTGCCGAACGATTCTATATCTTTTGTGTGATCGTTATTAGATAACGGACGTGATCTTTTGTCAGATTTCTGTGATTTTTATTATTTTATGGATGTTATTTGCTTTTTCTATGTACATCGTACATTCAATGATTAAATAATCATACATACTTGCAGGAATTCGTGTTTAAAACGATCTAAAATAAAATATGTGACAGCAAATGTGTAAAAATCACCAAAATCTGATGGGAGATAACGGCCGTTATCTAATAACGATCCCAATATTCCCGATATTCAATAATCTATTTTACCGAATCTATGAAATATCTATATCAGTGAGGACAGGCTTTTCCGTGGAATACGTACCCGAAGTTGAACCCATGGACCTAATAAGTCCTGGACGGAACTATCCGAGAACATTTTGAAGACGCGGAGTGAGTGAGTGGGAAGATGTACGAAAGATTTCAAAACCTGCTTAAATTTTTAATGAAATATCCCACTTTATGTCTCATCAAATACCCAAAAAAATCATGAGCCGTCATAACTGCATTAATACAAAAATAAAATAAAAATAGTTCATTTTATTATGTATACCACTTTGCAAACAAATTGGGGGCGGATAACATTTTTTGGATAACCAACACCCCTGCCATAGGCCACTTCGAATGGTTCGCTATATTTGGTGACATAGCAGGGATGCCCGGGGTGAGGTTTATCTAGTCTTGGCGGCGGATGCGTTTGCCAACCTACTGCGTGGTGGGCCGGATCAGGAAAGCCTGTTGAGAGAAACCTTTTGACCTCTTCAGCCGGACCATCTCGACCCATTGTCTTGCACCGCAATGGGAGGGATGAATTCATACATCCATCACTTCTAAACCCACTGACCCCCAGATTCCTCACACGCCCACCCCTCATGCTTTTTCCTTCCCATAACTTCCTATTCTTCCTTTCCCTAAAAAGACTCTCCACACAGCGTCTACAGTCCCTGGGGGAAATTGTTTTTCTCAGGGCCTTCTGTGTGGAGCCAATGTGAATATAAAAATAAAAATTAATTCAAAAGTTGTCATACAAGATGGCAGCCAGGCAATTTCTCCTTACTAGATTTGGCTTCAATGTCATTCATACAAAATCGCACTAATACTCTGTCCAGAGCTATTTAGGTTCATTTTGAATCGACTTCAACTTCGTTCTACAATTGACCATAGATTCTCATAGAATAGATCAGGTAGGAACGCAGCATAACTAAAGCAGTCGTAGGTACCTATTGTTTTTTTGTAGGATAATATAAACAAGATGGCTGTTAACAATGGACTTGACCTGATATGCTGTTTTTTCTCTAATTAAAATGTTGTATGATCGAGGTAATATTAAATATTAATAGGCATTATGCCATGCCGTAGAGGTTATAGTCAATTATATTGGTAATAATAACATAGATCAGAAAATAGGGTTGTTTAATGTTTAATTGAACCGTAAATGAAAATAATTAAACAGTTCATATTGCTTCTTCAATCCTTGCAAATTCATTTTGTGGCGTCATTTTTAATTAAATGAAAATAAATAACTTTTTAAAACACCACTATTCAATTAAAATTATCAACATGCTTCGTAACCATAAATATACCAAACCATCCACTTCGTAACCAAAGGTTAATCTTCACGGAGCTGCGTAAATGTGTGGGTGACAGCTGTCAAGTTGACAGATCCAGTACCTACAAAGAAATGATGTTTCGCGGCAGCTCCCTAATTCAACTGACCCCCTCTTCGCCGTCCCTGCCATAAGTCACCCCAAGTAGTTCGCTATATTTGGTGACTTAGAAGGGGTGCCCGGGTTAATGGGATGAGCTTTGTCCAGTCTTGGCGGCGGAAGCATCTGCCCACCTACTGCTGAGCAAGCCGGATCGGGAGAATTTGTTGAGGGAGACCTTTTAACCTCTCCAGTCGTACTCTCTTGAACCATCTCATTGCACCGCAGTGGGAGGGATAGGTTCATCCGTCCGTCAGTCCTGGACACAACGACCCTTAGATTCTACGCACTCCTCATACCTTTTTCTTACTCGGAACTTTCTCTACTTCATTTTCTTAAAAAGACCCTCCACACACAGCATAATCAAAAATAAAATAGGCCCCAAAGAAAATTATTTTCTTCAGGGCCTCCTGTGTGGGGTTCGACAAAATGTTGAATTATAGAAAAACCTGTTCCCGCGGATTAATGTCATAGATTCTATAAATTAGATCTGATGGAATCCGGGTTTACGAAAAAACGGTGGCGCGATTTTTCATCCCGTGACAAAATAACCCCGACAAAATATCCTACTCTGACAAAATATCCTACGGACAAAACATCCTCCAACAAAATATCTACTAAAACCTAACCTAACCTAACTTAACCTTACCTTATTTTACATTTTACTACTTTTTAACAATAATTTATTGTCTTTATTATTTTTGTTCTATTTTACTATTTTTGAAAAATAATTTATTTTCTTTACGGGATGTCTGTATTATTTTTGTCCCATTTTACTATTTTTGAAAAATAATTTATTGTCTTTACGGGATGTCTGTATTATTTTGGTCCTATTTTACTATTTTTTAAAAATAATTTAGTGTCTTTACGGGATGTCTGTATTATTTTTGTCCCATTTTACTATTTATGAAAAATAATAAAAGTCTTTATAGGTTAGCTGTATTATTTTCGTCCCATTTTTTTGTTGGGTTAGGTTTTAGTAGATATTTTGTTGGGGGATGTTTTGTCCGTGGGATTTTTTTTCGTGGGTTGAGTTGGAACCAAGAAAAACATTTTATTACCTACTTGCCTAAAATTTTATTAGGTATATTGCCGTATTTTGTTATTATCATATTATTCACACCGTAGGTACCTACCTAGATATAATTTTTTGTCTCTCACGTTGACATTAGCACAACTAATTCCGTATCAGTGTTGCCATCAGTAATATAATAATACACACCTCCCATTGTGAACGGCGGGTACTTTCGTTTGTTGGAAAAACTGGGTCCATCGAGTAAAGCCTGCACTTGGATTCACACAGGAAAAAAATATGTTACACAATACCTACAAACGCCCAGGGGCGTATATGTTTGATTTGACCTTGAAACTGCAAAACGCAAGACCAAATTCTTATAGATAAAGCTGAATTATAGATAGGTCAAACTTTGTGTTGTGTCAATTAAACCATGGATTAAACGAACATGAATGTCATGAATTCGTCCAAAATCGTATTTGAATTTGCATTGCTTACGTCGCCGATGGGCATATTTCGTTCAAAAATCGTTTAAATGAATTCCAGAGGTGGAAAAATGGTTTAAATGTGTCCGCAATTGATCCAGAAAACAGGTAATTACATTAACATTCAGCTAATTTATTTGTAAATCAATTTGAGGTTAAATGACATTTGTATTGAAAAAATATGCTTTCAATTTTGCTTTAATAAGTCACGTACGCCTCGAACGTCATACAAATGCCTGTTAATGTTATATTATCGTTAAAACAAGCTTATGGGTCCGAGTGGTTAATGTTTCACAAATTTTGTTTCAGAAAATGTTCCAGTCTTTGAAGCTTCACATTAGGAACATCTTATAACATTGTTTGGCAGACCATAACATTTTTATTGGCAGGTAAAATTAATAATGCTTTAACTAACTAATTGTCACGCTGTTTTCCCGCTGGGTATTCAGAGAGGACAGACCGCCAAACAACTCGGTCTTGGCATACAATCCTTGCCTCATTCACATTCATACATACTATTCTATTATTCTGACTCTTGACGTGGCCCGCCACAAGCAATGATTCACTTGATCGTGCCAGGTCTTCCTCTGGTTTCCCCGACTTCATTACCACTCACATCTGCATCATATATTGTTCTCCAATGATCATACGTGTTTTTTTCATTCTTCATATGTATGAACAGATGGGAGAATATTTTTCCCTTCTGATGAACAAAGTATGTCATCACAAGGGAAAAATATTGTACGTTTTGTTCACAAACTTTGTTTTTAATGTGATAATTTTTTTTCAGAACACATGATGCGTTTTTTACTGTGGGCTGGCTAGGTCCTCGATGAAGGTATATTCTGTTTTATTTCGGTTGAAAGGAAATAGTATTTATATATTTAGAATATGTAGATTTTTATTTCATTCTACAAGAACTATGATATGTACGGTGACTGCTGGAAAGGAAAAACGGCTAAAGCGCTACATAGCTGTAACATTAAAGATGAACGAACGTATGTCAACGAACAATATAGCTTATTGTGTAAGTTCATCTTTAATGTCACAGCTGTATGTTGCTTTAGCCATGTTTTCTTTCCGGCGTCGATATTTTTTTTCAATTCTTCGAATTCACCAAACCAGTGTTTTTATGTGCTATTATCGATTGTCTTTCTGAAAATAAAAAGTATTTAAACATGTACCCCCGAGTTATCATTTTTCAAGCAGAAAAATGTAAATTCGTTGTAGAAAACCATAATCATTATTTGAAAATGTTTTCCTTTTATAAGGAGTTAATATTTCAAGTATTTTAGGTTTTTTACTAACGCTTGATTTTTTTCCTCAGGATAACAGGTTTCCATTTGACAAAGCTCCCTGCTGAGAAAATGAGCTGTTAAACATTATCTAAAGCTCATTCCCTCAGGCTTTGTCAAATGGAAAGTTGTTTTCTAGGGGAAACATAAAACATTTTTCTGCTTTCAAGCATTTTTATTTTTAAATATTTTATTTGGCTAATGAATTAATGAAGTAGATCGAGTGCAATATTGTCTATGGTGACAAATGGCCTTGAACTTCCTCTATGTTATTGTCTACGGTAGAACCAACGGTGTTTTCCGTGGTTAAGTTGGTGACAGTGAGATGACAAAAAACTTACTAGGAAAAGGCCCGAAGATATCAATCTAGGGGTTAGTATATTTATGCAAACGCCTACAAACACCTACAAAGTTTATTATGTAGGAAGGTAGGTTCTAGTCGGAATTACAAGTAAATATACTAACAATAATAAATTAAAGAATTGAAAAAGGTTTGTATCCAATTAACTTTAAATTTATTCATAGTTTCTGACTAGGGTAGGCATATACTTTAAAAGCTAACCCTGCCAATAAATCCTTTATAAATCGCAAGTGCGCCCGACTGTTGAATTTGAATGTACCTAATAACGTAATAAGTATTAAAAGTGTAAATGAATATGTAAAAATACCCCTGTGTTTATATTAGACCACATGAGTCGAACAATTTTAAGCGTGATAAATAAAATACAGTTAAAATATATTTAGTGACCGCAGGGTAACTCTGTCTAATTTGTGTTATGCCAGCATTACGAGACAATTAAGACAAAAAAGGCAAAATCCATCGGATATCAGAAGGCGTGTTTTTGGCTGTCATTTTTTTACGATTTTCTATGGTTTTTCAATAGCTTATCTATGCCTGTCGTGTGTTGATATCAGTTGGTGTGGATTTACTTACTTAAAAACATGAATCACTATTTATAATTTCTTAAATATAAACATAAAAGATGTTCTGAAATAAACTATTCATTTGTAGTATTATTTTGATGTCTGTATGAATCATTACACATCTCTTAACGAGGATTAGGCGGCAAACGCGCCGTCATCTCTGACGTTACTTTTAAGAGTTGGTTTTTTACCATAAGCACAGTATTTAGCTCGTTAGTGCGATACGAAATACCACATTTAAGAAAACTGTCAAAATGTGTCGTATACGGCCGATTAAATACGACGCGTTTCGCTGTCGCTAAATATACATAAATAATCACCCATCAGATCAGTGTACCTAGGTGCTCAAATATCGTATCCATTTCGTGTTTCTAGCCCAGGTAACGTGTTAAGACAAACAGGCAAGTAGCTACTCACATCTCACGTTTAGGAAACGAATCGGCTCTGTGAGAATTGGAGTCTGTTATATCATTCACACGGATAATTCTGTGGTTCAAAGGTGCCCATTGCGTTACCTTCCTTTCATAATTAAGAAAGATACTAACCTATCTTTTATTTATCGGGTGGAGGAGGTAACACAATCATTTCAGTGTACTCACCAAAGTACGCAATGACTTAGGTACGTAATATATATTGTTTATTTTTATAATTTGTGGGCCATGATTTGTGGTTTACTCTGGACAGTTTATTTTTTTATTAGCTAACAGTTCACAATGGAGTTCTGATACCAATCATAATACATGGCAATGAGGCGTGGAATTGGCAGGGGAAGGATGAAAGAGATTAAATGCTGTAGAAATGAGATCACTTTTTTTTCTTTTCATTAGCTTCTCACAGGAAGCCCCGAGGGAAATAATTACCCTCGGGGTTAACGTCACCTTTGGGGTTGCTGTGTGGGGGGGTATTTTTAGGAAAGGAAGGAGAGGAAGTTCTGGGAAGGAAAAGGTATCAAGGGTGGGTAAGAATCTGGGGTCAGTATGTCCAGGAGTGACGGACGTCCGGATCTGTCCCTCCAACTGTGGTGCAAAGCGATGTTCCGAGAGTCCTGCTGGAAATGTCAATAGATCTCCCTCAACCAGTCTCTCCCAATCCGGCCTACCAAGCAGTTGGTGGGTAGAAGCCTCCGCCGCCAAGATCCGGACAAACCTTTCCCCGTGAAGCCGGTCTCCCATGCTAAGTCACCAAACGTAGCGAATCACTTGAGGTGACCTATGGTAGAGGTGTTGGTTATCAAATAAATTATTTTTTTGGGGCGGCGGTGCCCGCACCTGCCTCCCAAATGAATCACTGAAACGACTTATGTTTACATAAATCCATCTATCCATTTATACACGAATTCATACTTTCCACTGCGGTGCAAGGCGATGGGTCGAGAGATTCCGGCTAGAGTGGTCGAAAGGTCTCCCTCAGTCAGTCTCTACTCTCTAGTAGATGGGAAAAGCATCCGCCGCCAAGACCTAGACAAACCTCACGTATCCGGGCACTCCTGCAAAGTCACTAAATGTAGCGAACCATTTGAGGTGACCTACGGCAGAGGTGTTTTGTATCCGATAACTGGTTCCCGGAGCGGCGGTACCCATACCCGCACCCATACCCATACCCATAACCTAAATTGAATGTGTGATGAAAACAATATATGATCGTGAGAAAATGCTATTATTTTCACTCTTGAACCCCTAAAGTCAGGCAAACAACGTAACTCCTGCAAAATGCATTTTGAGGGCAAACGGGAGTTTTTTTTAAATGTACTAGGAATTAGGAATGGCTACGCGGCGTTTTTCATACAAAACTTGAGGCCAAAATACCCAACCAAACTGATTTTCTTTTGAAATCAAACGCTATTGAAAGCATCTAGTACGGAAGTGATCTATTTTACACATTTGTGTTTTAAATTATTAAAAAAACATAAGCCATAAAAGAATTCCATTTTTCATGATTTTGGAGGCAACGTTATGTAACTTAGAAGTATTTAATTATTAAAAAAAATAATCTTGGCCAGACTATTATAGTAATATAATGAAATATAACATAAATAAAAAAAAAACTAGTGTGCTTTAGACCACACGACTGAAGTAAAACTTCACTAACTTATGCCGGGTACCCGCTGTATGCAGTGGGATGGAACCATAACAATTTAGTGGACCGCGAGGTTACAGAGGCCTTCAACGCATGCCGGGTACCCGCTGTATATAATTTATTTATTTATTTACGGACAAATAGTCCATTAACACTATAACAATAACAGGAATAAAAATATCCCTATCCCGATTCCCGATTCCCGATTCCCTATTCCCAATTCCCGATTCCCGAATCACGAATCCCGAATCACGAATCCCGAATCCCCGTTCCCCGTTCCCCATTCCCTAGCCCTATCCCTCTATCCCTATCCTGAGCTTGTGCAAAAGTTCCACATGCTCCGTTTGCTTTTTTAATGACATTCGCTTTAATTAGCATTCGCATCGATTAGCGTTCGCCTTAAATATATATATTATTTTTCGTAACGTATTCATCATTTTACCCCCAAGTGTCGAGCTTGCGTAAAACAGTTTTACTTCAAAAATAAAACATTAAAAAAACCGCATTTATATCGATATTTAATTATAGTAAAATTTCTCTCGATCATTGTAATTTAGGTATATTTAAGCTCTTCAAAATTTGTATGTATTTAAGATTTCATCATATTTAATAATGGCCATTTTCTCACAGATTAATAATTGCCAAATTTGTCTATAAATTTATGAAAAATCGAATTCTTTTAGCCTAATTAAATGTTATTATTTAAAACACAAATAAATCAAAGATCTCAAGTCCATACTAGATGTTTGCTACAACTATTGATTTATAAAAAATCAGTTTCGTTGTGTATTTTGGCCGAAAATCCAAAATTAAGATTTGATAGTACTAAAAATGATAACACAAAAACACGCATCTCCGAATTAACAAGATTGCTTTCTCCATGGCCATTGGCAAGTTAAATCTGCAGTCTGGGAAATAGAACGGTTCATACTGTCGGTGGCGGAGACACTCATCGAGAAAAAAATCATATTTCACCAACAATTTTTATTCTCTTTCAAATGCTAAGAGTGTCGTCAAAACACTTTTTTTTGTAAAACTTAAAATGACACAACCAACCCCAAGTGAAAACCACAGACATGGGAGCATGGTGTCCGTTTCTCTATGGTGCTGATAGCTGATTGGCCGAGAGCGGCGTGAAGTTGTCTCTGTAATGTTCTTTGTTTGCCATTTCCAATATTCCCACTTCCTTGCCGCAAAAAGCATTAAAAATGGCGAACATGTTTCGCGCCGTCACGGTTTCGGCGGTCAATAACGACGGCGGATTAACACCGAAATACAATTTTCCGACGAGTCTTAGCGTAGAATACGATCCTCAAGGCCTGACAATAAAGATTTTGCGGTCCGACCCCGTCCTCGCTCAGGAACTGCTCGAGATCCCCGTCTACAGTCAGACAGAGTGCTCTCGGGTCGCCGCTCAATCGTACATATTTACAATTGACAATGAAACGCTGTTTTTTAAGTTTAACTGCGAGGCGGACACGCGGAAGTTTCATTTGTTGATCACCGACGTAAAGGCCGGCCGTAATTCCTCCATGTTTACCGTGAGAACCGAGGACTCGTCGGCCATGCAGTATTTCCAGTTCTACGGTTTTCTGAGCCAACAGCAGAACATGATGCAGGACTATGTGCGAACCAGTACCTACCAGCGAGCTATTCTCAACAACATCCTCGATTTCAAGGATAAAGTGGTGCTCGACGTCGGCGCAGGATCCGGCATATTGTCGTTCTTCGCCGCTCAAGCTGGAGCTAAGAAAGTGTACGCCGTCGAAGCGAGCAACATGGCTCATCACGCTCAGATACTCGTCAATGCCAACGGCCTGCACGACAGGATCAAGATAGTCGCCGGCAAAATAGAAGAAATAGAACTTCCAGAGTCAGTAGATGTCATCATATCTGAACCTATGGGATACATGTTGTACAACGAGCGTATGCTGGAAACGTACTTGCACGCCAAGAAGTGGTTGACACCAGGAGGGAAGATGTTCCCTTCCCGGGGGGACTTGCACATAGCCCCCTTCACAGACGATGCTCTCTTCATGGAACAGTACAACAAGGCCAACTTCTGGTACCAGACTTGCTTCCACGGTGTCGACCTGAGTTCTCTGAGAACGGCCGCCATGAAGGAATACTTCAGACAGCCTATCGTAGACACGTTTGATATACGCATCTGCATGTCGAAATCTGTGCGTCACGTTGTAGACTTCCTAGAAGCCACAGAGTCAGATCTGCACAGGTTAGAGATTCCTCTGCAGTTCCATATTCTCCAATCGGGTACCTGCCATGGCTTGGCATTCTGGTTTGACGTGGCTTTTGCCGGTAGCACCCAGTACGTGTGGCTGTCTACAGCGCCGACGGAGCCCCTGACGCACTGGTACCAGGTCCGCTGCCTTCTGGAGTCTCCAGTATTCGTGAAGCAAGGACAGGTCATGACAGGGCGCGTGCTCCTAATGGCAAACAAGAAACAGAGTTACGATGTGACAATGGACCTTGTATTAGAAGGCACTACAATCAGTTCTTCCAACACGTTAGATCTTAAGAACCCTTACTTTAGGTATACGGGGGCACCTGCCTCGGCCCCCCCTGGAGCCTCCACGACGTCTCCCAGTGAGGCCTACTGGTCAGCTTTAGACCAGCCAGGAACGCAGCTAATGGACGGAGGTTACGGCACCATGTGTCCGGAACGGAACGACCAGCAAATCTACAACAACATCTCCCCCAACATCATGAAAACAGTGATGCTCCAAGAAGACTTCATCAAGCGGATCGGTATCAGCCAAAACGGGGACGTGAATTGTCAGCGTTACGGCTGATTGCGCGTAGTGAATATTCCCGCCGACGAAGAGATGACGTGATTTGTAACGTGGTTCACATGTTTACGATTCCAGCTGTTCTTGTTCTTTGTGTTCCTTCTTCGAGCGATGGTCTGCCTAATCGTAATTAATGATCGCTTAAGATGCTGGCCGTCTTGATATTTGTGCATAGTGAGTGAGCTAGATTTATAGAATACTCGTTTCTCAATTGCGGCAGGTTATTTTCCTGCTAAATGGTGGATATTAGACTTAGTTTATCTAATAATATTTTTAGTTTTAAATTATTATTTCTTCCCACCTACGCTAACAGCCAGTGAAGCACTGTGCGTCAAGAACATTTTCCCTCGTGTTTTTATTTAAAAATACTACTAATTTCATTAAAATAACATCGCAAGTAATAAACATTTTAAATTCATATTCCAAACAATCTTTACAATAAGATCAAATAATAATTATCACTTGAATTTGCCGCTCTCTGTTGCAGTATTTAATTTCATTGAATCAATGAGATTAACCTGTTAGAACGCAACTAAATAATGCATTAGCAATTAATTTATTGCAATACTTAAATGTTACTATAATTTAGAACAAATAATAATTATGAATTCTGTTTGATAAAGGAACAGAGGACAAGATGAACAATCTGTGAACTAAAAGTTAAACTTTAAAATGTGAACAATTATTGACAATTCGATGAGAAGGGATATTGAAACCCGAGTATTTTTAGTGTTTACGTGAAATTACTAACTAAGCGAGCGAGTTCCCTTGTTTCTTCATTGGAGAACATTAGGGAAATCGGTGATTGTAGATTAAGAATAAAAAGGAGTCACTCTCATTTCATTTTTAACTTAAGACTGTGAAATGGGCTAATTTGTTTCAAACAGGACATGTATATTCTCAAATTTACACGAGAGACAAGCTTTTACCGTTACACTGTACAGTTAAATTGATGGAACAGATCTGAGTGCCCAAAATATGGTACAATTTATCTTACTTCATTTAAAATTGATCAAACGTTTCCACGTTGAAATTCTTTTTGAACAGATATTCAATTTGGCGAACCCTGTGAACTTGGCGTCAAAATATTTTATGTAAATTAGCGACCACAGTTTTTTTTTTTCAAATCTGTACAGATAAATGTTCCATCAGTTTATTTGGATCATTTAAAATTAGTTTTTTTTAATAGTATTGAAACACCAGATTTTGTAAAGTTTCAATATTTATATTGATTCGTAAGTTTTTCTCAAACTTAACCCTCCAGTCCCTACAAAGTGTGTAGATATTTCGCAAAAAAAGAAGTTTGGTTGGACTGACAATCTAACACCTTTAGAATAGATTTAAAACACCAACCGATCGTAAGACAAACTAGTTTACATATTGTATTTAATATATTTAAGCTCTGCTAAGCTTCTTTTTTGAGAAATATCTGTACATTTTTAATACAATACTAAAAAAAGTGTGATTTGATTTATATAAAATAACTCATCCAATTTTAACTACTTTATTTCGAAGTATACATGTTTTTTTTAGTGTGATTCCATTTTTAATTTAGTTCAAATTATTTTAAGTTGGATTTGATGCTCAAAAAATGATTTTGTATCATTTTTGTGATTTTTTTTGTCGATTTTGTAATAAAAATAATATAAGTTTATTTTTTAATATAAAATATGATTTTTGCATCAATCTCTTATATTTTAATTCATACCATGTCCTGTTTACTATGAAATTGCTCATCCACCATTGATTAACAATTATACTGTGTATTTTATCAATGTTCATTCTACTTGTCCTAATGCGATTTAGTTTTAAAACGCAGTGAGGCCTTTCTGATATTAAAAAAAAGTTGCACTAATTTGGTCGGAATGAAACTACGGCACGATGAGAATTTTATCAAAATAAACTAAAAGCTGTCTTCAAAAATAAATTGATTTCAAATTATTTTGTAAAAATTCCAATGTAAAAATCAAACCCGAAAACACAACAGATTAACTAATTACAGTAGAATTCGGTATAATGACTTCACTTATAACAGCTTACCGTTTATAGCGACGACAATGTAACAAAGTTAGGTTTCATAGTTGGGTACTAGGAAAACATATCCGTTCAGTACGGTTTCGTTTCAAGCGACCTATTTTAATGATAATTCGTCCGGTTAGAACGACACGCAGTGTTATGTTTACAAAACCTACGCAATACCTCGTCTACTCCCTGCGCGCTAGCACATCCTTATTAGCACGCCTAAATCACAGTCAGTGTTTATCATCTGTTGTGACTAAGTTAAAAGCTCCACACAATGAGTTCCGTAAAGCGAAAGTGTTTTTCAATTGTAGAAAAAACTGCTATATTACACCATTTAGAAGCCGGTAAATCAAATGTAACCCTCACGAAGGAGTTCAGCATGTCGCATGTAAAAACTAGTTTAAATTATCCGGCCCTTTTGTGCGTCGTCCGGTTAGTACGACAAAGTATCGCCGGCCCCTTGAGAGTTGTTATATCCAGATTCTACTGTACTTATAATTATAGACATTACGATATCAAATGAAATGTTAAATTCATTGGCTAAGAAAAACTTTTGAGATTTAACGCTTACCGTATTGCATTTTAATTTTTTAAACGAGGCATTTTTTGCGTGTTTGAGTATTGACTTAGTAAAACATCCTATCTAGCTAAATTCTACCTCATAGCGTACGTCTATTTTTAAGCCTAGTACGATGAAATTGCAAACAATTTTAATACTAACTCGTTAAGTTATGGAAGCCAATACCCACAGTAGCATTAGAATTGGCCTGTTAAAATATTATCACAGTACTCTGACAATTGGTCTATCGGCCGAACAAACACGAATTCTTCTCTCGTTATAATGCGGACTTTGATTCTTCGTAATGGGTAATCTTGTATACCGAATTCTTTTCGTTTAATTGATGGTGTATAAAGAATAAGAGTAAGAAAGGTTTCACTGCAATAATGAATTAGCTTCTGAACACTAGTAGACTGCCACAGTATAAAATTGGCAATAATTGATGTATTTTGATTTGGTTATAGCGACTGTTCATAATGTTATAATACGATATCTGTACGTAGGACGTATACACATTCAACTAATGGTTCAAATCTGGCAATTACTTTTGTTATAAACAAAACTTAATATTTAATAATATTAACTTCAATTTTTTCCAAAACATACCTAAAATAAATCTAAATTATCTTTATTGTGATTCTTGGGTTATTACGCAATGTTGCGCGGTGACTGGACAATTCAGATATAAACAAATCAACACCTTTAAAGTCATTAAAATCGTTTTAAAATTGGTTAGGTTATGGGCTATTTTTCAATTTTTGGGGTATGATGCCATGTTGGGCGGTGACAACTTGGATACATACATCTTCAAAACTCCCTTAAAAAAGTAATTAAAATTGGTTAAATAGGTTAGGTTATGGGCTATTTTTCAAAAAAATATTTCATATCTTTTAATGACTTAAAGGGTGTTGAAATGCCACTTTGTTGAGTCGTCGTGGAACCGTGTTGCGCTACCTCCCTGTTTAGCCAACGTTTCAGACACATTACAGTGTCCATCATCAGGACAAATGTGTAATCTTTTCTGTTGACTAGAAGTGGAAACTTTACATTAAACCAATATACTCTCCAGTAATTGATTGTTGCACCAAAACTAAATGCAGAAAACCATTTTAAATTATACTGTAATACCACCTTGTAGAGGAGCGGAGTTGGCAACATGGTATCGTATCTACACACACTTCGCCACAATCTTCGATTACATGTCTGTCCTTATGATGGATGCTGTAATGCTGTCTGAGACATATAATAATAACCCAAAAATAAATCAATTTTGGAATTCATTCGAACGGCTTTCTCAGATACTTTTAAAGAGGTAACCTAAACATGAGATTGATGACCATCAAATTAACAATTGGCACCGTTTTAAATTAATGACATATGAATGCTCCTTGATAAACGCCGATTATCAGCCCATTTGAGCTTTGATCCAATTTTGATAAGCTGACAAGCGTTACAACATGACTTTTATGCTTGACAGTTGATCACTTCTTCAATGGCGCTACAGCCCATTTCGAGCCGTGTACTCCTTCAAGATAAGCCTCCATCACCCTCTGTCCTCGGCCGTCGTCTTCCGATCTGCGACATGGAGTAGACCTCTTGCATCGTTCCTGACATCATCCTCCCATCTCAGCCTAGGTCTTTCGTTTACCTCCCGGTTGTTCTGTTAGAACCTTCTTCGGTACTTGTGTGCTTGGCATTCGGTGCGCATGTCCGGCCAATCTTAGTCTGGGAGCTTGGTATATATATCATAGAGCTCATTATTGTGGCGGATTCTCCATGCCTTTCCCTCTCGCACCGCTCCTAAGATTCTTTGAAGTACCTTTCTTTCAAAGGTGTCCAGCTGTTCCGCAGACTATGCTATCAGTGTCCCGCCTCACATTCAACCTTTGGATGATAGAACAGCAAAGAATTGATCATTATTTTACACCTTGCTGTAAGATGAACAGAATTATAAGTGACTGATAAAATTCAGTCACAGTGTTGCACTCACGTTATCACTTCTACATACATAAACACACTTCACCACAATCTACACATCTGCCCTGATTATGGACTCTGTAAAACTGTTTGAAACGTTAGCTAAAGAAGGAGGAAGTGCAACACGGCATAAGAACCCAAAAATTAATCACGATAATCCTTTTGCCCATGATAATCTCAAATCAAACCATTGTGTTTTCAATTTTAACGCTACACCTTTAACCATTGAAGACAATATTAGCGACTCTCAAATTAAAATTTTTAAACAGAAAAATCAAAAAAAGATACGTTCGCATCTAGGAATTGAACCCTGGCTAGCTATTCTCCAAGCCTCGTCGCTCGCAATCGCCGTTGAAAGTACGTCCGTTGCTTGTCTTGATCATTCTAGAGCTAGGAACATACTTACACGCCAAAAGTCATTCCACACAACAAACAGTGGGTCAAACCAGTAGAAACAGCAGCGAGTGGTGGGTTGTTTGCGTATCTATGCAATTGGCTGTCAAAATTTAGTATTGTTTTCCCACGCTAACTTTCGCACCTGGAAAGACATTGTATATTTTTATTTATAAAGTCGTTTTAAGGTTCCATATTATAATGGCTGATTTACCGGCGAAGTTTTGGTTGCCCAGCCATGTCGAATATTATCAAGTTAAACTTATGGATTTCAATACTTCGTTTGTGTGAAAGCACTATGAAACTCATAGAAGTTATATGCGGTAAAAATACGTGTATCAACTGTTTGACATTTCAAACTTACACCATAGAAATGATGCCAATATAATCACCTCTTCGACGTCCGACTTTCAAGAATACGTAAAAATGAAACATTCGACAATGTTGGTCGCGACGATGAGTAAGTAGATGGGCTCGTAGATGGTGCGTAACGAGTAACGATTGATCGTTGCTAGGGAATAGCTACCCAGAACCTTAGCCTTGCCGCGGCTTCCCTATCCCCTTTGGTCATATTTAACTGTACCATACTTCACCTAAGAACTACCAACATTTTTTTAATGCATATTTTTATTGGTTGCTAATTTTACGAATGATGGTAGACTCTTTGTTGTCGCTAATATTGTCTTCAATGATTAAATTTTACAATTTGAGGTTTTACTCAAAAATTAAATATAAATCTCCACCTTTATTTGCGATATTTTCAAAAATGTGAAAAATTCAAGTCAAAATGGCCTAATTTTCTCCTCTTATGGTTTCATAGCACCCGAGTGACAGCTCTGAAATAATTTCAATAATATCCGTCCTTCCTTCAGCAATTGCCAGATTTTAACCACCACTTAATCTGCTACGTAAGCCGATAATTAGATAGATGCGTAGTTTCCAATTATTAAAAAGCTTTCAATGTATAAATGTAACACGTGTACAAGTTTAACGAGCGCTGTACAATGTTGTATTCAAATTTGATAATAATAATAATGACAACTAAAAAAAATAACACAACTTCAAAAAAAAAACAGCATTTTAAATTTTTTTTTTTTGATCCTGTCAATAGAAAACTAAAGATCAACAGATTAAGTTATGTTTTGTATAAAAATGCTGCAAATTTTACACCTCATGTTTAATATCATTGTATTATTCTTTTTGGAATTTATATATATTTTTTTTTAATCATTCTGACTGCCAGTTCATTAAGGCTTAAACTTAGATGGCTCTAATTTAGTTATTTTAGAGAAAAATGCTTTTTTAAAGTTATGCTGAAAAAGTATTAAGATGAATTATTTATTTGCAATATGAACCAGAATAAATAGTTTTGTGCCTATACAAACTCAATTCTTCCAAGAAAATCGTACAAATACAATATTGAATCACTGATTCAATCCAATATTGTGTTTGTATACCTTTCTTATAAACGGAAAAAAAAACTCTTTATTCATATTGCGTATATACGAGCAGCGCAAACAAATAATTTATCTTAATATTTTATAACAACTTGTAAAAGTGTTTTTTTTCCTAAAATAATTAAATTGGCGCCACCTGTGAACGCACGGATTATAACGTATGTTCTGTTTAACCTTAATACAATCCATTTTCTCGTTGTGTTATGCTTTTGGCATCATTATAGAATACTTTGAAAGGCTTTTCGGGGTGAAAATTAATGAATCTTCAGGTATTAGAGCATCGATGTAATACCTACGTACATAGTACTCGTTCTGTCTCTGTTTATACAATAATGAACATTATTTGAATCCAATCCAACTTGATAATTGAAAGGAGTTTAAGATTTGTAACTACAATATCTCGATAAAGGTTAGTTTCACATTGGCGACTTAACAATGAGATTCAGCCGCGTACGTCTTTTTGTATATAAACGATCACATGGCTAAGTTGCCAGTCTGTGTAGCCCTGCGATTTACATGTACACGGCTTAATTGTGCTGCTAAGTCACCAATTTGAAACCAATCTAACAGGTGACGAAGAAGAGACACTTGATAAACTTTTTTTTTTGTCTGTTTGAGTAGCACGAGTTAGTTATTTTGTATTCCAATCCTTAAGATACTTCAATCATTTTTTGTCAGTCGCTTTCGACAGTTGTAATGGTAGTTTTGGTAATGCCAATCAAAACACCAGGAAACAATCGATTTTTAAGATATTTTTGCACTGTGCGGCTCTCGAATCTGTAATAAATGCGTACATCACAAGATCACCCACTGAGAATTGTGTAGTTTTTTTTTTGTTCCCAAGGAGTCATTCTGTATTGTATTCTACAATGATGCCGTCATTTTACATAATTTCCCCCGAACAATAAATATTTTTTGAGACGTCTATTCTGATAACCGTTTTTTAATAATCTAGCACTGGTTTTCGAGGACACTTATTTATTTTTGATAAAACTATTGTCTATTACTTTCCTGAAGCAACACCGCAGTTACGGCATTACAAGAATAGTAGTAATAAATGTGATTAAGAGATCTGTCTACAATGATGAATTTGATGTATCATTTTCTTAATCGTTGATTTACCATTGTACAAACACTGATTTAAATAAAGATGATATTGAAAACTGATTTGAGAATTTAATAATTTTAGAGAGTATTTCACCACCCCGAGTAACTTTAATCATAGAATTAAAGTGGCGGTAAAAAGAGGCATTTACTTGATCGGTGGCGGTACCCGGGGGGTGGTGAGATTGATAATATACGCTACTCAACAAACCTTTATAGCGATTGTGGAACCAACTGTGTTGGTGCTAATAGATATCATACCGGCCTTTCTAAATTCATAAATGCATCTAAAATTAGTTAAATCAAAGATGGTGAAATACTCTAATACAAGCACTTTCATCACACTGAATCCTCAACTATTTAGCATTTTCAATAATTGCAATTATGCCTAAGTGAAATCTCCACGGTATGACTTTGTAACTTTATTAAGAAATTTGTTTTTTTCAGTCCATTGAAGACTGGTATTCTTTCGTTAGATTTAAATCATTTGAAAATTGTTTTTGATATTATGAAATAGCTGTTATGCATATATAGAAATCAATACATTTCTAGCTTTAGTTTAGACTTTCAACAATGGTAAATCAACGATGATAATATAATAATAATTCAATAAGGTTGTGAGACTTTTCCTCTTGGAGTGTAGAATTTCTGTACCTATCTATGATCTAGCCTTTCAATAAATAAGTATTATAATTTGCTTAAATAATATTAATATTTTTAGTTTCATTATGCTACAGAAGTTATCATTGTATCGGTTATTTAAAACTATCGCTGGTGTGACTACTGATTATGGTCTGATCTGTATAACTTTGTTTTATAACAGTTATAAATTTATCTGGAAATACATACGTAAAATTGTATCAAATTATCTGGTCGAATTTGCATTTGATAATTGTATAAAAACGCCCTTGTTATATAATATCGCCAATGGTTTCCATTTCTCTCATTGATAAGACGCAATACCTGCTCTAAACAATGGTTTTTGATAAAGACAAAACATCAACCATTATAAGTTTGAAAATAATGAAACTGCGATAAAGTTGTCAAATTTTTCTCTTTGAATATGCTAAAAGTTTTTCAAATGACTTAACATTCATATATTATCAAATAACTATTGTAAAAAATTTCAATATTCAATCAAATTATTTTCAAATGTCTAAAATCTTTCAATGTTTCAATAAATTTTAAGATTCGTAATTTGCAGCGGATATCGTTTTAAGACTTCATTAAATTTTCAATTTATGTAATGGCGTTAAATTCTTACAGGAAAAACGTATGACACAAGTCAAAGGCAATTGCAGATAAAACCAGCAACATTTTATTTTTTCATCTTACGATTATTGTCAAAAATGAAACGCTGTAATAAATAAATTGTACATTTTCTGTGTTTTTGTATCAATAAATATTGCCATTTAAATGTGGCATAAAATGTCAAATGTTGTGCTTTTATTTTTTCCTATCTTTTTTATGCCAATAAGAATTCAAAATATACAGTAGAATCTGGATATAACGACCCTCAAGGGGCTGTCGATACTTAGTCGTACTAATTGGACGACTCACAAAACGGCCGGATAATTTAAGCTTGTTTTTACATGAGACACGCCGAACTCCTTCGCGAGGGTTACATTTGATTCAACGGCTCCTAAACAGTGTAATATAGCACTTTTTTCTTCAATTGAAAAACACTTTCGCTTCACGGAAATCATTGTGTCGAGCCTTTAACATAACTACAACAGATGATAAACACACTGTGATTTACGCGTGCTAATAAGGATTGTTAGCGCGCGGGAAGTAGCCGGGCGCGGGGAGTAGGCGAGACACGGGGCGGTGAGGTATTGGTGTGTAGGTTTTGAAAACAAAACAATACGCGTCGTTCTAACCAGACGAATTATCATTAAAATATGTTGCTTTAAAGCAGTTGAGCGCTTAGACGGAGTCCTACTAAATGGATATGTTTTTCCTTGTACCTAACTGTAGTATCCGCAAGTTTGCTTCAGCAGGGCAACATTTACGGAAATAGCCGAACGCTTCCGATGGCACCCGAAGTCGGTAGTCGGAGGCAGGCAGCACGCGGTACATCGGCCGGTCAGCGCTCATTCTCTCGAAGACCTTAGCATAGGAGATACTATTACACTGTAAACTTTATAACGTCAATAAACTCGTCTATTACGATCCTATCTCTCATTACAAATTCATTTAGTTTTGTCTTGATTCAAGTCTATCAAGGACATTACACTAACTATGCAAATTACTTTGAGTTTACATTATCGTCGCTAAAACCTGTAAGCCGTTATATCCGACTTCTACTGTACGTGCAACAAAAAACACTTGACTCTGCAGAAACAGGCGGTCGGTATGATGGATTCATGTCCTAGTTCTACCAGAATTTCAATGGAAGATGCTCCGAAGAATTAGTGTCATTAATGTCTTAAGACAGCACAGCTGTTGAACAGTCGAGAAACGTGCCAAACATGCTCCCAACATTTATACACATTTGCCTCACGAGAACGATTTTCTGGTATCACTCCTTTCCTCAAACAGGCCCTCTATACAGCAAGTTCAAAGATGACGTAGGAAACCGTAAAAAACAAACAATTATTTAAATGCAATAAAATTTTAATATACTTTTATAAATAATACTGTACAAGTTAAATGGATTCCCTTAATTTGTAGCCATTTGCAATTTCAAGCACATAGGGACATTGGTGACTGTGTCCGACTTATATCTGCAGAGCTGCCTCAGAAGGGACATCTTCTTAGTCATGGTGTCCGAGGACTCGAGTTCATAGAGCGTGCACAGGTTCAGCAAGAGGCTCTCGCTAAGACCACGGCTTGGGTTGGAGTTGACTGCGTTTTCCATCACCGCGATGGCCTCTTTTAGCTTGCCGGAATACAGCAGACAAACCGCCATGTTGTTAAGCACCTGAAATATCAAATGGTTTTTATTTTAAATCATCAACTCTCTTTTTAAGGGCACAGAAAAAAATATACACAACAGGGGGTCACAGAGAAACCGATAACATTATCGGATCAACGGGCGTAACTTCCAATGATTTTGTATATTATTGACCGGTCAGTGGTTGAGTGGGCATAGCGCTTGGATCCCACCCGGGTGTCGCATGTTTGATTCCTCTGCTGGCTAAGTCCTCCATCACAACACAAGCAACATTTTCGGCTTTCTGTGGTGGTAGTAGGAGATTTTCAAACATTGTTGGGTTATTCGTAACCCAGGAATGCTTGTCTTTCTTTAAAAAAAAAAATCAATATCCCGAGTATGGTTTCACAGGTGACACCCGAACCGATATTGATCTGGAGGTATTTTCTATGAATTGACATTTCGAAACAAACGCCAAACAATTTAGAATTAAAAATATAAAAAAATTTGGCAATACTGAATTGAAATACTAATCTAAAAATGCATGCATTTACTTTTTGGCACTAAATAGGAGTTAATTAGTTAATGAGGTCTTTAGTCATATTTCAACCACATTGATTTCACCAAGATCGAACAGAATAAATTGATTGCGTCTTAGGTGAATTACTTAAGTCCATGTTACGCGTATACGATTTCATTCAATTCCAAGAGCTTCGTTAGTTCACCTCTAGTTAATAAAAAACCAGTTAGTTTGCACAACGATCAACGCATCAACGAATCAAAATGTTTTGCATATTAACAGCTTATCTGACAAAATTCATCTTTAAAATTTGTAACAAACGTACATTGTGAATAAAGCTTTTCAAAACCAAATGAGTATTTTCTACTTCTAAAAGAAAGATTCAACTAACTAACCATCACGCCGTTTACGCACGGGTAGGCAGAGAGGACGGCCCGCCAAACAACTCAGTCTTGGCACATACTATTTGTCTCACTCACGTTCATACATCGTTTCATACATACTCTTCTATTATTCTGACTTTTGACATGGCCCGAACCAAGTATCTGATTCACTTGATCGTGCCATGTCTTCCCCAGGCGTCCCCGACTTTGCGTCATATATTCTCCTTACACTCCTTTCCTCGATCATTCGCTCTATATGCCAAACCATCTGAACGTCCCTCTCTTAATCTTACTCATTACAGTTCTTTTGTTGGCGCCAACGGCATTCAGTCCTCCATTAATGGAGTTACCTGTATTTACCCTTCTTTACATATCTTTATCAGCCTTCCCATCTCTCGTAAACATACTTCCCAAATACAGAAACTCGTTCACCAGCTCCAAGTATTCATAATTCACAACTATATTGCACATTGTTTTCGTACTCTCTCTTTCAAATACCGTGACTTTAGACCTACTTAAATTCATCATTAACTCAATTCTTCATACATACTTCGTTCATCCTTGACACGAGAGACTGTAGATCTTCCATACTGTTAGAAATCGGCATAAAACAGAATACTTTCGCGCCCAATCCCATCTCTTTCAATTCTTGCATACAATTGTCCATGTATAGATTGAATAATCACGGTAGCATTACGCAGCCTTGCTCAACACCTTTTGTGATGTCAAACCAACCTGTAAAATCGCCGTTAACCCTAATACACGTAACGCTTCCCTCATACAGAGTCACAATTGACTGTATGAGATTCGTATTCACTCCATACTTGCATAACTCCTTCCATAAAGCACTTTAAAACAAAATTAATATTTTTTGCTTGTAAAAGAAAAAGTCAACATACCATAATATTGGCTGGATCCACCTCATTTGCCTTCACCAGACACTGGTAGGCATCGGTGAAGGCGTTTTGAGCCACCGACAGGAGAGACTGGTCCACCAGCTCTCTCACATCTTGCTCCGGGTATCTGCAAACAAGTATAATCACTACTATTTCTCATCATGAGAGAAATATCACACTTTTAACAGCGTGCCCTTAAAACTCTACACTAAAAAACTGCACCTACATGAATATCTGAACAATGCTCCTTCATTGTGCATGTGACATCCAAACTTTTAGAAAATTCATCACATAATTTTTTCTTACTATTTACATAATTTATTTTTTGTTATTTCGAAGATAAATTCAGACTATTAGAATATTTATAATCAATATATATTATAAAAGAAAGTAAAAAAAAATGTGCGGCTCGTAAAAACTCAGAAACGAGTCCCGGTACGATCAAGGGGGTTATATGGTGTGGTAGATCTCTATCCCCCCTAGGGAATAAGGGTATCCGTTTTTACCTAAAGGGCGTGCTTATGAAGATATAAGGGCTGGAAGTTTCGCCTTCTTGAAATTTCTAGAACAGTCTTCCGGAATGTTCTAGAAGGTTCCATAGAGCTCTAGAAAGTTCTGGAAGAAGTGGCGGAGTATGTCATGGAATGTTCGGGAATAGGGAACATCGTTGTGGAACATTCCAGAACACTGTCGAATTGTCCTGAGCGAAGCTAAAAATGAATGTTTCTTTGTTTGTCTCTTATGCATTCCTAAACCATTCATCTAACTATGATGAAATTTTATTATTTGTTGTGAGCATGCCCGCAATGGTTTCTATGTATAATGGTGAGTTCTGGCAGTACGTAATTATTGCCTATACCATAGATTCTCAACCTTTTTTTGCCCACCGCCCACTTTGAGAATATTATTTTTTCTAGCGCCCCCTAACTCGTGAATCTGAAACAGCAATTGTCGTCACAATTATATTTACCACAACGGGGGGGGGGGAGGGGGAGGAAGGAGGGGCGTTATAGGATGGGGCAAGATGGGATATTATTATAATAATTTTTTTTTTAACTTCTTACACCATTACAAATTTGAGTTTATTACATGTAAGAAATAACGCCATATAAATATTTTTCAAAAAGTTGTTCACAAATATTTATAATTTATATAATATAAAAGATAATATTATACATAACAAAAAAATTTCAAGAAATATGGCAAATTCAAAAAAAAATCAGGCGGTGGTGAAGATTTCGTTAATGTGGGAAGACTCTTTCAAGAATCAAAAGAATTTCCCTTTTGAAATTGTCCTCACTGACGCCAAATATATCAATCTCGGAGAAGATTTAGTTCGGGAGCTATATACTCCTCCCTACAGGGAAAACCATTGGCAGGTTAGTCCTACAAGCAGGAAGATAGAATTATCTATGATGACGCTGTCTAAGATAATCATCTGGAACATAGAGACTCACGCGCCCCAAAATAGCTGAGTTCTGAATATAGCCTCGCAGCAGTCTGAATAAGTGGGTGGCGGCACACCCCTCTCTTCTGAGCTACAGGGAGTGAAATCCTAGCATGCCGAGAAGAAAGTTCGTCGGGTAGAGCCACAGATAGTGGTCGTACTCCCTCATGTAGAGAAATCTTAGATACTTTGTTTGGACCCTCTCAAACATGAGGGAACACCCCACCTAATGAGGATTCTAGATAAGCGAACCACTCTCCAGCCTACTGCGGACCTAATCTAATCGGACTAAAATCTTCAGAGCACGCGTATCCCGAAAAACTCTGACGGTGATAAGAGGACGAAATATCAACTTACTTTCATCCAAAGATCCTTTATATTTGAAACTCGTTTGAGATTATGACTGAGCATAGTGTACCTGTGATAGGTGAGACTGGTAAGCTCTGGTAAAAGTCAGAACTACGCCTTTCAAGGCATTGAAAAGAAGCTGGTTTCGTTGACTCTATTCTGAAATGTTATCAACATCAGCTTGAAGGCACAGGCAGTCTTATTAGAAGAAATAATTTTAGATCGTCAGCGAACAGCAAAAAGCGAGAAAAACGGATGACTCCAGCAATGTCATTAATAAAAATGGAAAAGAGAAGAGGCCCTAGGATCGATCCTTGGGGAACCCCAGAAAACAAAAAGTCAGCAGATTGGAAGATTCCATGTGTGACAAGTTGCTTTCTGTTCTTGAGGTAACTTTAAAAAAACTTTAACGTCCAAAGGGAAAAATCCAACTGGGCAATCTTTGTGAGTAAGATATCGTGATTCACAGTATCAAAGGCTTTGGAGAAGTCGTTATACGAACAGTCTACTTGGTATCCACTGTCTAGGAACCTGGTGAAAACCATCAGATTGGTTTCAGTAGATTTTCCTTTCCTGAAACCATGGTGTTCGGGGATAATGTACGCGTCTATCTGAGGCATAATGAATTTATGAATTAGTTTTTCAAATAGTTTAGCAGTAGCTGATAATATGGCAACAGACTGGTCTATCATTTTTCGAACCTTTCTTAAAAATAGGACAAATTTTAGAAGTTTTCCATAAATACTTCAGGAAAAGTGGAAGTACTGATAGCTAAGTTAAAGATAAGATATATAATGGTGTATTTAGAAACTCGATGCACCCTTTAATAAAAAATACGGGAACAAGTCTTGTCCGATAGAGTGTGAGTTCTTCATAAGACTTATGGCACTCATAATGTCAGATTCTGTAAGCATATCAAAATCAATGTTTAAAGCCCCTCACCCCCTGCGTTAGCCACACTCAAGCCACGAAATTCCTGATTACCTTTTATCATGGTGTGTTCAAGACCACCATCCTTCAGAAGGGGTTTGATATAGTGCCAAAACATCTTGGGATCATGTGTGATGTTTTCCTCGATTTTAACACATAGGTTCGATAGGCCTCTCGAACCTCAGGCCTTACTAACGCTCGGTAAAAACTTAACAGATCGTATTCACTCTGTAGACCTCCAGTTTTCTTCAGAACGCTTATGAAGGGCGTGTTTGATCTCTATATTCGAGTATTTATATCTCTATGACTTCTCTTGAGAAACACTTCAGATACTTGCCACCACTACCGCTTGTCGCAAGCAAACGAAGCGCTCTAGTTTCCTCGTTAAAATCCATTAGGATAAACTTGTAAACTTATAAATCATTTAAATAATTTTAAAATTACGGCGCGCGGCGAAAAAGACGTACGTCCTGCCGTCGAACTATCTGGAGCACTGATGGGGTGGGATGGGTTTCTCTGGGTCTCCTACCGCCCCCCTCAGAGTCTGAAACGCCCCCCAATTTGCTCTTGGTCTTCCACCGCCCCCCTGAAGGTCTGAAACGCCCCCAAGGGGGCGTTATCGCCCACGTTGAGAACCTATGGCCTATACCATTCATCCGATTGCAATTAAAATTTGGCGAGGTGTTGTGCAAACGCCCGCTAAGGTTTCTAGATCTAATGAAGAGGTTTGGAGTTATGAAATTTGTATAAAAAAATGGTGGTGGACGAGTTTTTTGTAAAATGAGTGAATTTCATATAGTTAATAGCGGTAAGGGATAACAGGGAGAAAATTTTGTAAAATCTATGCTTCTCACACGGACAGCTCTGTATGTGGCCTGCTCACGTGTCGGAAAACCTCCTGATTTTTTTGTGTACGCACCAAAAAAAAATAGTGTATCCAAAACCACTTCAGTAAATAGAATTAAAACATACACATTTTCTTTCTTTGAGTGGCATTGCAACACGTGCCGGGTACTTGTTAGTTATTATTATATATCGATGTTTGCTACTATTAAAGTAAGACCAAAAAATGGCCTTATTTGACAAAGCCTTATTGGTACTCACAGAGTGCAGCGTATCTGAGTGGCCTTCCTGAAATAGGCCTCTGCCCCTGGTACGTGGCCCGCTTGCAGACAGCAGCGCCCCAGGGCGGAGTAGAGGGCCTTGGCCTGTGTGGGGGCCCACATGGGGTCCTCAGCCATGCTCTCCACCAGCTGGATGGCCAGGGAATAGTCCTAGCGGGTAAAAGGAAACATATTCGTATTAATACAGGGCTATTAACTGGATAAAACGTACATCATCAGTATTCAGTGTAAAATATAAATATTGTAGAAGTAAATAACACAATGTGTACCTTCATTTGCAGTGCGCAGTTGACGACTGAGAATTGTATGCGCGCCTCTCGCCCAGACCACAGTTTGAGGGATTCTTGTCTGTCCTGGGCGGACACCTCCAGGTCTGAGGCGTCCTCACACTTTGAGGACTTGAGGTTCTTGATCATCTGGAATAAATAACAAGCCATTGTTCAAAATTCTTCCTTCACCCATTTGACGAAAAATGCGTCAGAAGGAAAATATTTTCGCTTTGCAATAAAATCCAAATAAGTGGAATATTTGTGAACGTATCTGAAAACTAAAAACTGTTTTTGAAAGGTGATGAAATATGCTTTCAAATTATATTATTAGAAATAACCCTGCATTTTTTATATAATAAAAAAATTTTATACCAAAAATTTAAAAGTTTTAAAAATGGCTCACCTTAGGTTTTTTTCTAATTAAAATTACTGATAATGAAAACAAATAAAAACACACACATGTTTTATTATAAAAATGATTTGTAAACGTTACGGTCACCTCTTTTTATGTCATTTCATGTAAAAATAATAATTAAAAAATTCTCAAAGTTTCATAATACTTTTTTCAAATTGCGGTCGGAAACTTTGGTTTCATTAAGGTGTACATTTAACTTGTTTTGTGGTTATTTTTTATATTTGAATATAGAGCGTGGTGTTTTCTCTTTCTAACACCGTTTAAATCATATTTCTCACTATGATAGTAAGGGAGACACAATGATTTCTACGAGGCATAATATATGTGAGTTGTTCCGAAAACTGAACAAATTGACAGGTTAAGGACAGTAATAATAGTTCGATGATATTGAAAATGTTTTACCTTTCTGACAACACCGAGCAAAAGATGGAGTCTGGCAATGGCCACATCGGGTTTCTTCAGGTACATGGGCAGCTCCGCCACCAGGAGTCGGAAAGAGAAGCAGGCCATAGATCCCGTGCGGTTGGGGTACATATCGGGATAGAACTGGAAGAAGACGGTAAAATTTTCAAATGCATATTTGTATACATACATAGATATCGGATGCGGTCCCTCCATATATACTGTGGGTGCTGCACTTCCCTTCCTTTCTAGGCATATAATCAAACAGTATTAATAGCCTTGCGACTGCGTACACACTCTATTCACAAATAGATACAAAAAGAAGTGCTGCCATCTATCGAATGCGTCTGCGTGGTTGAATTTCAGAACCCGGCTTCGAGTGCATGTCTGACGGCACGCCATACGCACCACGCCACAAATAACATCTGTGTATGTGGAATTTTAAACAAAGCTACCGTTGTAATTCGGTTTCGAATTCAAGAATTTGTCACAAGATGTCACCACTTCCGTCAGCATGTCAGATGGGGACCTGTTCCCCCTAGGTATAACTGCTATGAATTTGTGAATATTTAGTATCCCTCCGGATATGGAAAAATTGACGGTAATACTTAGTTGTAATCAAGCGGCTATATATTACATATGACGTCACGGACTGTCCCGATGACTTTGTCCCGGTGATTTTATCCCGGTGACTAGCTATCACTGGTTGACAGTGGATCCGAGGAACGGGCTATTTTTGGAACCAGTTCCTATTGTATTTATAAAATGGTCACCACTGGGCGAAGCCGAACCAAAAGCTACCCGCAGGGCCTAGCAGTAACTGCTTTAACTGCTGGTAAATATAATTATTATTGCTTATTTTTTTTCTAGCTGTAAAGAGCAATAGATACTGCAATTTAACGTCACTGTTCCAACCTGAGAGGCCAAAAACAACAAAACTCGAGGGGCGAACCGGGCCGAAATACATATATAATACCATTCTCGATGCTTGTGGGTCGAATGTCATGTAAATGCACCAACACTAACAATAGTGGATTCTCTGACTCATTCCGTATCCACGAAGGTAGAACGAGTTTGATATTTGTTTAGTACTGCCTGCCTAGTTTTGTCTAAGGCCGAATACGCATTGGACAGGAGCATCCTAGGGTATAGTGTGCAGAATAGCATAACCAAAATGCGTGAATTAATTCAGTATGTGTTAAAGGATTGTTCGTGCGACCATTTTGACAGTTTGGCATGAATAACTGAAGCCGATTGATATGTTGAATATCTTTCGAAAATCATTTTAATTTCATTTTAGAACTAATAAAAGTAGCAAACTTTTCGGGGTGACCTATGGCAGGGGAGTTGGTTATCCAATAAATGGTTCCTGGGGCAGCGGTACCCATACCCGCCTCCCAGATTGTTGCATAATTCCTTATTTGAAATAATTTTTTTCAAATAGGAGCATTGAAGATATTTGGAGAATTACCAGAAGAAACAAAATTGTAAGAGAGCATAAAGGCATTTAAAATTCAATTGTAAAGATATGTGATTGATTTGGTATAGATATGTTATTTTAAGTGTATATATATATAAGGATTGTATTAGGACATAGATTTTTTATTTATTATTATTTATTAAATAAAACATACAACGAAGTTGCACTCTCATGAGTTATCAAAACTCATTACGGGATCGCCAATTGGTACTTTTGAGAAGTTAAACCCAACTCAACCCAATACAGTGAAACCCTCTTAAGAAGTTCCCGCTTAAGAAGTTTCGTGGCTTAAGAAGTTTGGTTTTTTTGGTCCCTCGGTCCAAAATTAGCCCAATTTTTCCCACATGTAAGGTTTTCCTGATTAAGAAGTTTGTTTTTTCCGGTCCCGTGGAAAACTTCTTAAGAGGGTTTCACTGTATGTAGACACAATGTATGAATAAAAAATATACACAAAACATTTCACAGAAGCAACATACAGACACAAACATATGAAGAATCACTTTACAAATATTTCACAGAAACATATCTTATAAGATTTTATGAATTTGTATAACCGACTCATTTGATTTATGTACTTTTGGTTTCAAAAAGTTAAAATAAAGTTTCCTCCATGATGGACTAATGAGATGGACTAAGAAATGTATAAAAAAAAACCAAATCAGGAAAATACAATATAAGATAACTATGTAACTATTTAAAATACCACGATACACAATAATAATAATAAACAATAAATACGTACAAAATACTTGTAATTGACCTTTTAAATGCCAGTAGGTAGAAGTGTAGCTGTGTACAGCAGGCCGTGAATTTTTAATCAAAATAAATCATTTTTAAATCTTATTTAAAAAAAATAAAAATCATGCCAATAGATGTCTCTGTGTGTTCCATATTTTAAATTAATAAAAAACGGGACATATGTATGATACAAAGGCTCAAAGAAGAGCGAGAAAACTCGCTATTTTTCTATGGCCGGCCTGCTGGACACGACCAAGGATGCGAGAAATCTCGCTCTTGACACAGAAGCGGTTAAGTAGGCAGATATTTAGGTATCTACTTACAAATCTCATGATTTCAGAGGAAATTTTGGTTTCGATTTATTAAATAAGTCAAAATTAGAAACATTCCTTTTTGGACGTGAGGTCTACTAACAGAACCAAAAGTTATTTGTTATCAGGGGTGTTCAACGCACCTGGAAGTAAACGTCAGGGTTGTCCAACATGCCGAATGCTTCAGCTTCCATCTGGGCTGCCGTGAAGGAGTGGATCTTGACCAGCAAGGCTAGTCGGGTGAACCAGAGTTGCAGCGAGCGCGGGGAGTGCTTGCCCGGGTGACCTGCCCTGCCCACCCCTGGAACGTTTATACATTGAATGGTAGATACTCTCGGTATCGCCCTGGTGAAAGACCACCATTCAGAATCGAAACATCACTTGAAATGGCTTAAGTGTGTTCTTGACTTTTGATAAATAAATATTTTTTATGTGACGCCGCATAAGAGCTCCCCTGTCTCTACAGTATTTAAATTTATTTTTTTTACAATACAGTGAAACCCTCTTAAGAAGTTCTCTCTTAAGACGTTTCGTGGCTTAAGAAGTTTGGTTTTTTCAGTCCCTCGGCTGAATATTGGCCCAATTTTTCCCACATATAAGGTTTTCCTGCTTAAGAAGTTTGTTTTTTCCGGTCCCTTGGAAAACTTCTTAAGAGGGTTTCACTGTAGCTTCACATAGGAGGCCCTGAGGAAAATAATTTCCCTCATTCCCCTATAAAAAAAAAACCAAGTGGAAGAAATGCACTAAGAGTAAAAAATTTAAAAAAACATTGAGCCATTTTTCTAGTAAAATGTCAAATTCGGGAGTGTAACATAACCTCACATTTGAATCTATTAAAATTTGTTCGAAAATCGTTTTTTCCAGTGTGGCTAGCTGTGAAAATTTTTAGTTTTAACTTTCTACATTTTATTATTACACAAGGTTGATGGTTGGAGTACCGAAATAGACATATCAATCAAAGGGCATACCTTGACCATATATAGTAAGCAGTCTGGTGGTCAGGTTGACAGCAGCTCTGAAGCACCCTCCCTGGATCAGCTCTCTCAGACCCCTCTCATCCTGCGATACGTGCTCGCAGCCCAGGGTTCCTCGCTGAACTGCCTCCCCCTCCCCAAGATAGTGTGAAACCACATCGTATAGAACATCTCCCTGTAATTTATTCATTTATTTATTTAACGCCTAGAGGACTTTTACATGTTTGTTAGTACAATTAATTCATGACAGATAATTTTGAAACAGATAAAGAAATAATAAAAACAAAATTAGATAAAAAAATGCACACAAGTCATAAAAATACAAAAATACAGATGTGTTTAGGAATAGTGGAATATATTTTTACAAGATCCATAAAACTCGCCAAGTTGATATTAAATATATCAACATCACCTGAGTACTGATTTCCCATAGTGTGAAATCGTTTATCGGAGAGCGGGGAATGTAGTTCCGCTTATGAATGCTGCAGTAGAATAGTGTATTTTGTCATGTTATTACTGTGGGTAATCATAAGTTTATGAGTTGCAGGAGTTCGCAACAGTTGAACTTAGAGTGTAGCATTTTGAATAAGAAGGTTAAGTCGTTTATTTTACATCTGTCTTCTAATGTTTGTATGTATTTAATAAAAAAATATTTTAAGTCTTCTAGCGGGATATTTAATTTAAAATTTATAAAATGCAGAATTTTGTTTGTATTCGCTAAATGTTATTACATGAATTTTGTAAGATAAAAGCTGTTTGTTTCTTACAAATAAATAAATAAATAAATAAAAGATGGAGACCAAACTACCAAGTTATATTCAATCAGGCTTCTAACTAGAGATAAGTATTATAGTTTAATGGCTTGTATGGAATTAAAGTTTTTAGTTGTTCTTAATACAAAGCCTAGTGTTTTCACACCTTTGTTCACAATTTGGTGCAAATAACACAACATGAGGCCTATATCATCTTTGGAGATGCTGTACAGAGGGTTCTCCATAAGGAAAGAAAATAGTAACATAGTAGGGTCTTGAAGAGACATGTGTTGTCTCAATTTGGGAAGCGAGTATTCAATTCATTTTAAAAACATAACAAAATTACAATTTCAAAGTGTTTTTAAAAGAGAAGAATATTTAAGATGAAATAAAAGTTTTAGACTAACAGCAACAAAGCTTGCCGTTTGAATTGTGCTTCATTGATGTTAAACATATCATATTCAAAGTGATTCTATTTAACAACAAGACAGCTCTCCCGACTGGCACAAGTTAGTTCTGCAAGCTGGGAGATTAAACAGTCTATGTTGTCAGTGACGGAGATAACCATCGGGAACATAGAAACTAATGCCCTCCATGATTGCCGAGTTTTCAAACCATCCACGAATCAGTCTGAAGAAATGTGTTACAATGAGCACATCCCTTCTGACCCGTAGACGGTTCATACCGAGCATGCCTAAGAGAAAGTCGCTGGGGTAGAGCCACGGGTAGTAGCCATACTCCATCAGGTAAAGAAATTTCTTCTGAACCTTCTCCAACACGAGGGAATACTTCACTTGGTGCGAGCTCCAAACCACAGATCCACTCTCAAACCTACTTCTAACCAAAGCACATTGTAAAGTACTATGAGAACCCGGATGTCTGTGAAAATTCTCGCAGTGCGTAGGACAAAACCCAGCATTCTCAGTGAAGTACTACACTAGTAAGTATAGGTATCGCTGCCCCAGGAACCATTTATTGGATAGCAAAACCCCTGCCATAGGCCCCCGAGTGGTTCTCTACGTTTTGTGACTTAACATGGGTTCATGGAGTGAGGTTTATCTAGGCCTTGGCGACGAATGTGTTTGCCCACCTATTGCATGGATCGGAGAGACTGATTGAGAGAGACCTAACCTAGACCTCTCTAGCAGGACTCTCTCGACCCATCGCCTTGCACCGCAGTAGGAAGGATGGATTCATACGTCCGTCACTCCTTGGCACATTGACTCTCTGATTCCTTATCCACCCCTCATACCCTTTTCCTTCCCAGAAATTTGTCACTGTCTTTTCCCTAAAAATACCCTTCACACAGCATCCCCAAAGATGACATAGGCCCTGAGGGAATCTTTTTTCCTCAGAGTCTCCTAAAGTAAAAAAAAGTAGTTTAATTTACTATTTTTAAGCAATATTTCTTATAATGTGCAGGATTGAGGTTAGGTTAGGTTATGAAAAATTGTCACACTCACCAAATCATCTTCTAAAATGACACCCGGCATTGTCAGCACATCCCTTTCCGGGAAGAATGATCCTGCTGCTGATGTTTGTGCCTAGAAATTAAAATAAAAACATGATCGCAATCGTAACATGGATGGGGTTGCCATAAGTGACAAGGGAAAGGAAGGAGTGAAACTGTTGTTGGGGCGAGAAAACACAGAGGTCGGCAAAAAGTTCCACAGCCGAGCTGTTGGACTCAAGAATAAGTGTTTCCCGATTGTGTACTGGTGCCGAAGGAATCAATGACGCTAGTTCCTCGGAGATTGAAATACCAGTAGAACTAGGACAGCATTCCTATCCGTTTGTTAAAATGGGATAATCAATAAAACGGACCGCTCGTTTCTGCTGAGGATTGATTTCAGGTATTTTGGGACTCCAGACCAGAGGTGGCTGTATCATAGTTTAATTACCTGAATAAGTATTTTTTTAGCCTGTTCAGTGGGTATCCAGGCATCTCTTCTTCTGTCTGCCTCTCCTCCACTGGGCTGGGAATCCTGTAAAGGTACAATATCATATACATTTGAATCCTGCAAATGTACAATATCATATATATTTCAATCCTGCAAATGTACAATATCATATATATTTGAATCCTGCAAATGTACAATATCATATATATTTGAATCCTGCAAAGGTACAATATCATATATATTTGATTCCGGCAAAGGTACAATATCAAATATATATTTGAATCCTGCAAATGTACAATACCATATATATTTGAATCAGGCAAAGGTACAATATCATATATATATATATTTGAATCCTGCAAACCTACAATATCATATATATTTGAATCCCGCAAATGTACAATATCATATATATTTGAATCCTGCAAAGGTAGAATCTTTACATAGTTTAAAATGAAGTTGCTCAGGCTGTCTGTGCGCTTGGATCTTTTAAACTACGCAACAGATTTTCATGCGGTTTTCAACAATAGATAGAGTGATTCATGAAGAAGTTTTTTAGGTATATAATTTGTCAAGCTTTTGTGTAAATTGGTTGAAATACATAATATATCTGGCGAAGCGGCAGCGGGCAGCGGGCTGCCAAACGGGCGGTGTGGATTTGATTTAACAGATGGCGTTGGTTATAAAGGTTGGTTAATGCCGTGGCTTTGTTTTTCTTTAGCCACAGCAACGTGTGTCCGGGTCTTCTAGTGTCATATATATTTCAATCCGGCAAAGGCACAATATCGTATATATTTGAATCCGGCAAAGGTACCATATCATATATATTTGAATCCTGCAAATGTACAATATCATATGTATTTGAAACTTGCAAAGGTACAATCTTAATATATAAAACAAAGTCGGGTTAGTTACACCATTTATAACTCAAGAACGGCTGGACCGATTTTTATGATCTTTGATTTTTTGCTTTTGTCTCCGCCCGAATAGCAGAATAACTACTAAAATGGCTGTCTACAGCACCATTAACGTTCCACTGCAACACTACAAATTTAATAACACTCACCGGTAGCAATACTTTTTCCAGAGCGATATCAATAGAAGCACCAAAAGTTTCCGGAACACTAGGATTAGCTCCCGCTACATTCATGGACGGATTAGGTCCGATGTTATCAAAGAACGTCGAAGGATCTGGCAGCTGGTTGACCCCGGTAGACATGGTCCTCGGTACGTCAAACAACGGGGCACTGAACAGAGTGTCTCGCTCTACTCTGGGCTCAGAGGTGAAGGCGACAGAAGGGTTGGCAGTAGACTGGTCAACAAACAATTTGCAAACCACAGGTTCTTGATTGGCAATCTGATTGTTGGAAACTTCCGGCTGATTTGAGTTCTGATTGGCCGGCTTATCAGTCACAGAAACTGAAACAAATGATAAGATATTTTATTTAAGAATCAAATGGTTTGTTGTTATTATGTTTCTTCTATTCTTCCGTGCTGCATAGAAACTTGGACATTAAATGCATTAATGTAGGTGCCATACGCAAAGATAAAAGCACGCGCAGATATCTGTTTAACCGCGAGCGCTTATATGTTGTACAGTCACATGACATCAAATATTTCTTCCTATAGTAGGAGAGGGGGTCAGATGAATTAGGGAGCTGCCACGAAATGCTATTTTTTTGTACTGAATTTGTCAACTTTACAGGTGTCATCTGCCCGTTTAGGCACATCCGTAATTAAAATGACTTCCTCTCCTGTTTACAGATAAGAGGAGGTGGCATAACTTTTCGCATATCCTCTCAGGAGCCGTTACGGCGTGATCTCTGTATTGTCTATGGTTGATCTGCGCATAAACCGCTTAGGTGTGAGGTTCTGATGGGATTGTATGGAGAGCGATATCGTACGTGCTTTTATAGCTGTGTGTGGCACCCGTTTAATACACATGAATTATTGAAATAACACTTTGTTTCAACTTAATCGCTACTTACAAGAAACAACAAGTATTTTTTACATGGGGGGGGGGAGATGGAAAAACATGCAATCAATTTAAATTCATGCTATTTAGTAACAAATTTTATAAGCAGAATTTGTCATCAAAATTGATTCCATGTTTAATGTTCTTAGCATTAGATTTCAACAAAATAACAACTAAAATGCATGATTTTGCCTCTCCCCCGATGTTTATAGATTTAATAGTGGTTTCTTATTAGAATTATATTAAAACAAAGCGTAATTTCAAAAATCTACATATATTGAGGCAGAATAATAAAATTTTATCAAAAAGAAGAAAATTTTGATATATTTGAGAAACGATAAATACAAAACAATCATAGACATTCAAATTGATAGACAAGCCTATCAGGGAGAGGGTTAAAAACCAAGGGACGCTGAGCGGGGAGGGGGCACGACCGTCGGCCTTTTGACATCCATCTTGCAACTCGCATTTTGACCACGATTTAGCCCACCAAAATAAAATCTGCTACGAATTACTTACTCTTTTTTACAATAATGGGCTAAAGTTCGGTTTAGTGGCCAAATTCCTAAAAATACCAACTAGTTATTTTTATACTAACTATGGGCCGGGGAATACGAATCTGAAAGAATTAGGCGGCGGCAAGCAATATTAACTGAATTATACGACTTTAAAATTTTTTTTTCACACATAGGAAAATGGCCATTTTGGAAGCATTCTGATTCCTAGAAAATCAAACTAGTTATTTTTATACTAATTTTGGGCCGGGGAATCCGAATCAGAAAGAATTAGGCGGCGGCAAGCAATATTAAATGAATTATACGACTTTAAAATTTGCTATAAACAGACACAAAAAGAAGACATTTTGACATTATCGAATTCGCAAGAAAACATAGAAAAAGAATAAAGATGTTACATCACATAAAATTAAGTGTTGCCATTAAGCAGTAATATCAATAACGTAAAATAACATGTTTATAATTTAAGTACTTACTTTTTATAAATTTTACTCACTTTTGTATCACAAACCATGCTACCTAAACCTAGCGTAGCCGCTAAACTACTTGAAAACTGGGATGTTTTTTTAAATTGACGCGAGCAGGCGGTATAAAGGGGCACAAACCATGTTACACAAACCTAGCGTAGCAGCTGAACTACTTGAAAACTGGGATGTTTTTTTAAATTGACGCGAGCAGGCGGTATAAAGGGGCACAAACCATGTTACACAAACCTAGCGTAGCCGCTAAACTACTTGAAAACTGGGATGTTTTTTTAAATTGACGCGAGCAGGCGGTATAAAGGGGCACAAACCATGTTACACAAACCTAGCGTAGCAGCTAAACTACTTGAAAACTGGGATGTTTTTTTAAATTGACGCGAGCAGGCGGTATAAAGGGGCACAAACCATGTTGGGTTAGGTTAGGTTAGGTTAGGTTTTATATAATAACATTGATATTGGTGACCGGTCTAGGTAACAACTTTTTAAGACTACGAATTTTCATACTTTTGGTTTAAGAATACGGCCGTTGAGATAGTCATAATTCATCAGGTTAATGTGTTATGTGATGAATTATCATGTGAAGAATTATCGTGTCGGAAAGTTTTACTTTACGAAGATGTGTTTGATTTATAAGGTATGTTCGATGATATTATTGTTTAATGGCCACACTTAAATTGTTGTTTTTCTATGGTTTCTATGTGTTAAAATGCATTTAAGATGGCTGTTTTCGTTTGTGTTTATTGAAAATTTAAAAGTCGTGTAATTCAGTTAATATTGCTTGCCGCCGCCTAATTCTTTCAGATTCGGATTCCCCGGCCCAAAGTTAGTATAAAAATAACTAGTTTGATTTTCTAGGAATCAGAATGCTTCCAAAATGGCCATTTTCCTATGTGTGTCAAAAAAATTTTTAAAGTCGTATAATTCAGTTAATATTGCTTGCCGCCGCCTAATTCTTTCAGATTCGTATTCCCCGGCCCATAGTTAGTATAAAAATAACTAGTTTGTATTTTTAGGAATTTGGCCACTAAACCGAATTTTTTCCTTTTTTACAAAATCGAATATTTAGTTTCACTATTTAGTTAAGACACTTTTACAAATGTGTAGTAATTGTCTGACTTACTGATTTTTAGCATACGTAACACAATTATGAAGGTTGTACGATTTTTTTTAACCGTTTTTACAAACATTCAGATCCTGCGCAGAAAAGTCCCACAATGGACTTAAAATGCTGCAAACCGTTGCCTTATTTTAGCGAACTTTATTTTTCTGTGCAGGGTTTTAATTATTTCAATGTGCGCTCTTCGATGGTGAATGTACAACTGATGTTATAGTTTATAAAGCATTCTCGAACCCTCCTGGTGCCAAAAATATGGTCATGTGGTTTGTCTCCAGCTCGTCTAAATGATTCCCAGATTTAATGTTAGTCTAGTGCAAGTCTATCAATTTGGACATCTATGAAAATAACCGGCACAAGTATGATTTACGTAGCCCCGCGATTTGACGATGTTTTCAGGTAGAACATCCCAAAATAAGACGAAAATGAAGAATAAAATTTTTTGATATCTCGCTTAGTTTTCGAGATATCGATAAGTACTTAAAGTTTTTAATTCTAAGTAGAAAAATACCATAGATTGCGCTCAATACTACATCTCTAATACAAACTTTAATCGCGGCGCCACGGAAATCGTATTCTCCCAAAATAACCCATTAATTGCTAAACCAGCCGAGTGATTCTATATCTTTTGTGGGATCGTTATCCAGATAAAGACGTGATCTCCTGTCAGATTTATTTGCTTTTTCTATTTAAAATGTACATTAAATGAATAAATAATTATGCATACTTGCAGGAATTCATGTTTAAAACGATCTAAACTAAAATATGTGACAGTAAATATGTAAAATCACACAAATCTGACAGGAAATTACGTCCGTTATCTCGATAAGGACACCACAAAAGATATAGAATCGCTTGGCAGGGTTAGATTGATTGAAGACAAAGCAGAGAAAGATGCTGCACTTCACATTTATATTTTACAATTGAATAGAACATTTGGTATTTAGTTTGATAATGTTAAATTATTGAGGCTTAGTATGATGTAAAAAAAACTATATACTTTTTTGCTTGAACAACTGTCTAATTCAATGTTGTGTTATGTAAAAGTGTTATTGTTTGGTCAAAGGTTTGTTTGTCAATATCAGGAATGCAACACTAGAAAAATTATTAATTCACAATGTTGGTAGAAGTGTAAGCAAAAACAAAACAACAGCTCGAATTTGTATTTCAAACAATGCTCCTCCAACGAAAATGTCGTCCAATTGTGTTGAAAATTGTCATAAGTTTACTTGCAAAGGTGACAATTGCGATTGCAGACAGTTATCATTATGTAAGAGAAGAAAAAAACAAGTTTAATATAATAACCTTCTGCTAAAACTCCAATATTGGCGAGAGAGTTGTTGATAGGCGTTATTGGGACATCTTGAATGTCGGTTATTTCGTCGAAGAACGCCGCGGAGGAAGAAATATTCGATGCGCCGAAGTAGTTGCTCAGTGACGGTCTGGGTCCATTATTTTCATTCATCGTAATGTAAATGTCAGCTGGCAATTGACCCGAAGCATTCGCCAATTGAACCGTGACCCGGCTGTTGGAAACAATCTGTTGTTTTGGTACTTTTTAATGGGCCCGCATTGAGATTTATCGATCGGTTCTATTTCTGTCAACGATCGCTCGAGGTAGATGAACTATATTTATTTATTTATTTATTTATTTATTTACGGACTTACGTCCAATTTACAACATAGTATAACGAAAAATTGGGAATGTACATTGTAAGGGTGAAAATGGTACATGAGAGCAAAGACAAACAGAAAATAGAAGTGTCAAGTCAAGTCAAGACTTTGCAAAAATTACAGTAAATATAAAATATCATCATTTATTTAAAGAGCGACAGAATTCATTCAAGCTTATACCAAAAAAATCAAGGTCTTGACGTGAGTTGACCATTCTACACATTCTGGACAGTGGTGAGTTGTAACCATAATTAGTGGAGTGCTGATTGAGGAAGAGCAGGTCTTTATTTCTGAGTCTACGAGAAGGTATATTGAATGGGATGAGTTGTAGTAATGTAGGTGAATCGATTATGCAGTTAATAATTTTGAAGAAACAGATGAGATCGGATTTTTTGCGACGGTCTTCTAAAGGAGAAAGGTTTAGAGTTTTTTCAATTTCAGCATACGAATAATTGCCTCGCTCTAATCCTAGCCTCCTAGCAATCCCTTTAAGGAACCTATGTTGAACGGATTCAATATGACGAATATGGACAGAATAAAAAGGAGACCATATAACACAAGCATATTCAAGATGGGGGCGAACCAAGGAGCAGTAAAGAGTTCTTAAGGTATTTATGTTTTTGAAGTCGGAAGTGATTCTAGTGATGAAACCAAGTAGTTTGAGAGATTTATTAATAATCACATTTAAATGTTCCCGAAAAGAAAGCTTGCTATCAAGAATGACACCAAGGTCTTTAATATATTGAACAGTTGTTAGGCAATTATTATTTAGTTTGTATTCGAAAACGATCGGATTTTTAGATCTGTAGAAGGACATAATTTTGCACTTATCGACATTTAGTTCCAAGCAATTAATTTTACACCAGTCATTGAATGAGTCAATATCTGATTGGAAAAGAAGGCAGTCATGGTAATTATTTATTATTTTTAGGATCTTGTTGTCATCAGCAAAGAGCCAAAAGCGCGTATGTGAGAAAATACTAATAATATCGTTTATAAACAAGTTGAAAAGAAGCGGGGCTAAATGTGCTCCTTGCGGTACGCCGGATGTAACTTCAATAATAATAGACAAAATGTTATTTATTTTAACTCTTTGTTTTCTGTTACTTAAGTAAGAACTAATAAAGGATAGAAATGGGTCTCGTATACCTATAGCATATAGCTTGGCGATGAGGATTGCATGTTTTACTCTGTCAAAAGCTTTAGAAAAGTCGGTGTATAAAACATCTACTTGTGATTTATCTTCTAGGCCGTTGACTATGGTATTGGTGAAGGAGAGTAAGTTTGTAGTGGTAGATTTAGCAGATCTAAAGCCATGCTGTTCCTCAATCAGCACATTTTTGAAAATAGGTGTTATTTTCTTTGTGATTATAGACTCAAAGATTTTAGGAATATGAGATAAAATCGATATAGGTCTATAGTTTTCTACGTTCGACTTATTACCCGATTTAAAAATAGGTCTTATATAGGAAACCTTCCAGGAATCAGGAAAAGTGGCAGATGATAGTGATAAGTTGTATAATAAACAAATTGGCTCAGATACAATAGATTTACATTCTTTCAATAATATTTCAGGTATACCATCAGGACCAGTGCTAGATTTGCTAGGAAGATTTTTTAAGTAGTTGAAGACATCAATAAGTGTGATTTCGCAATTATTAAGGTCAATAGTATTAGCATGTTTAAGTGGAGGGATGGTACATTTGTTATCGGAATAGACAGAGGAGAAATGTTTAGCAAAAAGATTGGCAATATCGAAATCGTTGGTAGCGTGAGTTTCATTAAAGAATAAACTTGAAGGGAGATCGTTAACAATACGTTTTTGTTTGACAAATTTCCAGAATTGTTTAGGGTTAAGATTTAATTTTGTCTCAGTGAGTTCAATGTACGATTTGTAACATGTGGCAGATTCAATTTTGGATAATTCTCTTAAATGAGAAAATTTTTGATAAAGCAATAAGTTGTTTGTTAATTTGAATAACTTGTGTATTTTCTTTTTTTCAATAATCAACTGCTTTAATTTCACACTGAACCAAATAGGAAATTTAGGCTGGAAATAAGTTCCCCTTGGAACGAACAAGTCTATAGCATGAGTTAAACATTCATTGAATTTAAATACAGCATCGTTAATATTGGTATTTGATAACATAGAAGTCCAGTCATATTGGGCAAGATACCTGTTCATGCCAGTATAGTCACCTTTGTTAAATTTGTAGTGGTAAGTAGCTGTTGACTTCAGAGTATCACTTTTGAAAGGATTAGAGAAGTTAATGTCGAGTGGTGGGTGATATTTATCTATTGGTAATATTGAGTCAGTAGCTTCACATACACAAACGCTAGGCATGTTGGTAAATATCAGATCAAGACAGTATCCTACACAGTTATTGATCGAGTTTAATTGGAACATATTCAAGTAGGCATAGAAATTTACTATTATAGAAGCTTGAAGGGAAACATTATTAAGAGTTTTCACACCCTGACTATCATTAAGCCATACTATTTTAGGTAGATTGTAATCACCACAAATAAATAAGAAATCGGCATTAATGGAAACACGCTCAACTGCTTCAGTATGTGACTTATAGATTTCTGTTGAAGATGAGGGAGGAATGTAGACACAACCAATGACAAGTTTCTTGGAACCAAGTAGAACACAAATAAATAATTGTTCAGATACATTATTAGACGATTCTAGAAAGTGACAAGGGTATTTTTTTTTAATACATATCATTACCCCGCCTCCTCTACGCTTGTTAGATGAGGAAGAGCGGTCACAGCGAAAAATATTGTAGTCGTGTAGTCCAAGTTCGGTTGAAGCAATATTATCTGATAGCCATGTTTCAGAAAGACATAAAAAATCATAAGGGCATATATTAACGGAGCATCTAAATGAGTTAAGCTTGGTATTGAGACCACGAATATTTTGATAATACGACGAAAAGTTAGTATTAATAAGGTGTCGATTCTGATTTAGCCTAAAAAATTGACACGAGATAATTCGCGTCTCTCAGCGGCTTGGCGGGCAGGACAGTCAGGGGAGCCAGTGTTGTGAGTGGCCGGTTTTCTGAAAAATTTGCATGTGGCACATGCTGGTGGCTTTTCGGGAGTAGGGCAAGCGTCGCGATTGTGTCCAAGTTTTCCACAGTGAGAACAGGTAGGTGTGTCAGCGTTACATTTCGACGCTGTGTGGCCATAAAGTTGACAGTGTCCACATTTTAAACTGTCAATCCAGTCCCTTACAGTATGTATTTGCCAGTCCATAGCAAGTTTGGAGAAGCGAATGAGGGAGTGACGAACAGAAGGAGGAACTCTGAAGACATGCGTACATGATCCAGTACGAGGTCCTACTTTATGAGAGAACTGTAGTGTTTCTTTTAATTCATTTAGATGTAGACCAGTTTCTTCGTGTGTTTGCTGGTGTATAGCCAAGGTGATGTTTTCTAGGGGCACAATTTGAGGAAGGCCATGGATAGCTATCCGAGGAAGTTTATGCGAAGAAACTGCTGCTTTCAGACCAGCATCGGATATGGTCGGTGCATTGGCAAGTTTAATGGCCTCTGCATCGGTACTCGGATGCACGACTACACCTCCGTTCCTAATTTCACGTATTCCCGTGATTGTGATTCCCAAAGATGATGGGTTAGTTGATGTTTTGAGGGTTTCAAGGGTACTGCTGGTAAGAAGTGACTTGTCATCTTTGGGGAAGATAAGTACCGCTGGTCTTGCGGGAAGTATAGGCGCATTGTTTCTCGTGTTCGGTGGGTATTTGGGGAGGACTTGGTTGGACGTAATTGAGCTATATGTTCTGTTCCTATTTTCGGGTGTTTGATTAGAACACATTATTGTGTGAAAACAACGAAATTCTATGAATATTGTGGTTTTCTTGTAAATTTTATTGACACAAACATCATTTTTGACAGATACACAGATACACAGAAAGTAGACGTTGGTAGACGTCAGTTTTCATTTTTGACATTTTGAATTTTGATAAGAAATTAGAAGCTAGGTAGGAACCTCTTGGTAAAAAAAAGTTTGATTATACCGAAATGACATAAAATCCATCGGAAAATTCGTATTATTTTACAAATAGGTATATAAATCACTTTGGATTACTTATTTACTTTGAACTTCAATTTATTTTTTGCCTTGATGATGTTACGAAAAAGTGTACTTCTTTTCAGATAAAAAAATATTCTTTATAATATTATGTATTAAAAAACAAAAAGGGGTTAATTATTCATCCATAGAATAAAGACTATGATTAAAAACAAATAATTTTTACACTTTGCACTTTTGTAAAAAAATATAGCCTATACACAAAGTTTTCAGTACTTACCTACATGAACAAGAGAAGCACATCGCTAGCAACACAATAAGTTAAACGTCACAAAATTTTATTCATCACTTTTATCGAGTTGTCAAAAAGTGTTACCGGAGCGTTGTTCGGCCTACATTTTATTTGTTTTAATAAATTCCGCTTTATCGGCAAGTTATTGTTGCGGAACAAAATCTAAACACTATAAGGTAAATGTTTATAATTATATAAATTATATTCCGTGAAGTATTTTTTTAAGTTAAAGCGGCGTAGTCTTTACTTTCTGTCAACTACTGATTAAAACATACAACTATGAGTACTTTATTTGGGGATTGGCTCGCGGTCGGTCAATGATAATAATATATTATCTCAATGTTTTAAATACATTTACTATTGTTTACATGAAGCTTTGTTAGTCCATTGAGTTAGTTTTATTATAAATGTTTCAATGTTGTTTTTCAGCCAATGACGAATCAATCATCTCCGATGGAGGAGCAAGAGAAGCTGTTAGATGAATCTCTCAGCGTTGTTAAAGTTCAGGTAATTGCACTATTATTGCGTTAAAAATATACTTTTATGAATAGAAAAACATTATAAGTTGACACATTCACCTTGTTTACATTTTGTGCTATCTTCCAATTATTCAGTCATTCTCACTAATTAAATATTTGGGAACACATTGCATATCATTATTGTTAAGATAACTTTTTGAAACCAGTCTAACTCCAGTATTTTGTAAATAAGGAAAATAGGCCAATATTTTGTAATACATTTTTGATTAGGTATGTATTACGTATTTGATTTGTACATATCTAATTAAAACTTGAAATAATAACGGTGCTTGTGTGTTTCGTGAAAGTGTAACTGTTTTTGTTTTTTTTTACATTAACTCCACACAGGAGGCCCTGAGGAAAATAATTTCCCTCAGGGCCTATATCATCTGAGATGCTGTGTGGAGGGTCTTTTTGAGGAGAAGAAGGAATGAACATTGGTCTTGAAGTGAACGAGTCGTAGAAACTACCCATTCTCATGTGACAAATTTGGGTAATTATCGGTTCGGACTGGCCACGCTTATTACGAATAATTTTTAGAAAAAAACTTTAGATTCGCCTTAATTACTATAAAAGGAAACTTTTTGGCTTGGGGGCGGCGGAAAATAATACATTTTAATTTTCAATTGCGTAAAATTAAAATTCACTTCGCAAACCGATCGGTGACTGTCAGCGGCCATTAGGCACGTCGCTGTTATGTTGGTATCACTGATACATTGCAAAGAACTAACATTTGTTTCTATTTCACAGACAATCAATCATAATTACACAAACCCGCTAGACAAACCCTGCTTTGCCAAACAAACCATTCAAAACCTGGGATGTTTTTAAAATTATGATGACATGCAGCTTTCGTAGTTTAACCGTGTATTTATGTATCCCACGAAGTTGGCCACAGTAGTATTTAGTTCTTTGCAATGTATCGGGATACCAACATAACAGTGACGTACCTAATAACCGCGATTTGACATCGTGTAGATTCGCGAAGTGAATTTTAATTTACTCAATTGAAAATTAAAATGCATTATTTTCCGCCGCCCCCAAGCCAGAAAGTTTCCTTTTATAGTAATTAAGGAATCTAAAGGTTTTTTCTAAAAATTATTCGTAATAAGCGTGGCCAGTCCGAACCGATATTTACCCAAATTTCAACCGTATACGTATATTGAGCGCGTGTTTGGCGTGTTTCCCGACTATGCACCGGTGCTGAGGGGATCAATGTTGCTAGTTCCTCGGAGCATCTTCCATTGTAATACCGATAGAACATGGACAACATTATAACCTGACGCCTGTGCTCTAATAATGGCAATCAGTTTGTTAAGATGGGAGAATCAATCAAATTGACTGCCCGTTTCTGCACAGAGTCAAGGGTTTTTTCAGGTATTTTGGGGCTCCAGACCGGAGGTGGCTTCCATAAAAAGATCATTCACACAGCATCCCCAAGATGACAGGGCCTGAGGGATTTTCTTTCCTCAAGGCCTCCTGTGTGGAGCTAATGTAAAAAAAAGGAAAAGTATTTAAAGTATAATTTAAAAAATAAAATAATTTATCATATTATTAATGTTGGTTTACTTCATAGGCGCTTCAGATGAAGAGATGTCTGGACAAGTCAAAGCTAACCGAGGCCCTGAAGCACGCCTCCACCATGTTGGGAGAGCTGAGGACCTCTATGCTCTCTCCCAAAAGCTACTACGAACTCTGTATCCTTTCCAATTCACTTACATCACTTGACTTTTATTTTTTAAATTGTTAATGGTATTGTGGACAATATTTCCATTTTGCAATAAAATCCAAATAAATGGAATATTTCCAAATGCATACAAAAACTAAAAACTGTTTTTAAAAGGTGATAAAATACACTTTCAAGTTTTATAATTTGAAATAAACATATAATTTTTGAAATATTGAAATTCTGATTACAAACATAAAAAAGTTTTGAAAATTGCTCACGTTACGTTTTTTTTAACTAAAACTACTGATAATGAAAAAAAAAATCTCAAATATGTTATTAGACAATTATATTTTAAACGTCACCTCACTTTTTTTTCGTCACCAAATTTCATAATTTTTTTTTTAAAATTGCAATCTGAAACTTTGGTTTCGTAAAGGTCTACATTTTACTTATTTTGTGGTTAACTTTTATATTGGAATATAAAGCTTGGTATTTTCTCTTTCTAACACCATTTATATCATATCTCTCACTATGATAGTAAGGGAGATACAAATATTTTTATTAGACCTGTGTGAGTTGTTCTGAATACTGAACAAATACACTTGACGGGTTAGAGTTTTGAATGTTGATTTTGCATAAGGTAGCTTTTTTTAAAAGTGTATTTAATTGATTTTTTCGAAGACAAATATTCCCAGTTTACGAATATCCTGACAATTCTTCCTACAACCATCATTGTAAGCAGAAATTATTGCTTATGCCATGTTGAAGGTCTTAGCTGGCAGAAGAATTGAATCTATGATACCTGGGTGCATACTCGGCTACCAACCAGTAACCTAACCTAGCGATTGTATCAGTAGTTTTCCTTAACCTGTCACCTCCAGACATGGCCATCACCGATGAACTCCGTCACCTGGAGCTGTATCTCCTGGAAGAGTTCCAGAAAGGCCGAAGAGTTGCCGACCTCTACGAGCTGGTTCAGCATGCAGGAAACATAGTCCCCAGGCTCTACCTGCTCATCACCGTGGGGCTGGTGTACATCAAGACCAACGCAAGTCTCAAGAGGGATCTGCTGAAGGTGAGGAAAGAAATTACTTTCATTACAGCCCTGCAAGCGGCTAATTTAATAAAATTTCCTTATAGTAGAGTTTTGGTCCTTTGTATGTACAACAGCAATTAGAATGTGTGCAAAAATTTACTGTTCACATTAGCGATGTGTCGGTTCAGCCGGAATGGGCTCATGTGATCCGCTCCTTTGCGGGAAGCGGTTCCTACTCCCACTCCTTTTTCAAAGCGACTCTTCCAAGAGAACCCTGTCGCGGAACTCGGGCTCGTTCCCAAACCCGAAACTCGGATGCCCCTGGCCTGCCGGCGGGCGTCCCCGTGTTCGCCGCGAGTACTGAGTAGTAGGAACTAGGAATCACCGTCTGGCGTCCCCGACGCGCTCCACTCTCCACTCCACTCCCGAGTTGCGAGTCTCGGGTTCTCGGAACTGCGTGAACCGCAAGACACTCCCCGCGACCCGCCAACTATGACACTTCCCCTTGAGTCACGACACGTCGCGACTCGCGACCGGCGGGCGCTCATTCGATCGCTGTCCGCTGATTGACATACACGTGCGTGACCGCTTGACGTAATACTATACTGCTCTCGCGGGATTGTTTAGTAGGTATATTAGATTTTTGAATAGAGCGTGTTATCTTGGTATAATCAAAGGGTGAAGTGCATTATAAAATAATAGTTTATAATAAAGCATCACAGCTTACAACTAATGTACTTATTTATATTCTCAATAAAAGCCCGTGTAATGTACCTACATTGCACGGGTGACGGGTCCGAGCCCTCATGCGGGTCTTGTCCGGCTCCGGGGTTCTAAGTTCTAGTGCGGGTTCTACGAATAGGTCCTGGCTCCGAGTTCTTTGAACCCGTGCGTCCCGGTTCGGTGCACCGCAACAACACCCAGTGCTCAGTCCGCACCTAAGAACTCGGACCCGGGACCTGCTCCTAGAACTCATGTACTTTTAAAAGGAAGCAAGTCTCGGAGGCTTCCTGCAAAATGCAGAACTTACCCACCTCTAGTTCCCATAGGTACCTATTCATTTTCAAACCAAAAACCATTTGTGAATACCTACATAATACATGTACGTCGCGTAAGAAATTTTTGATTCTGGAAAATTTTATGTTTCTGAAAAATTTTATGTTTCTGAAAAAAATTCAACGGAAACAAATTTTGAAACTGAAAAATTCCAATTTTTATAAATTCTACATTATCTTTTTGACATTTTCTCATCGGGGATGCAGCGTTGCGCAGAATTCACGTATCGATTATCATCAAGTAATTTGAGAAACACAGTTTAAGCCCCAAAAGTCTAAAAGGGTCCCAGGGACTTTATCGATCATCTTTAACACGGCTACTACTGATCCACTTCGATCGTCGAAATCAAGATGCTCAGTTTAAGCCGTATCTTACAAAAAAACTCCTCCCCATTTCCTTCCCAGAACTTCCTTTTCTTCCTTTCCCTAAAAAGTCCATCCACACAGCATCCCCAAAGATGACATGGGAACTCCTGTGCGGAACTAATTAAAAAAAAATCGTTGATGTTTTTGTCCCACTGACTAGGAACAGTAGGGAGCAATTAGGAGGAGTCTTGCGATGTATTCACATAAAAAAATAATGATTGAATTCCAGGACCTGGTGGAGATGTGTCGTGGAGTTCAGCACCCGCTGCGGGGACTGTTTCTGCGCAACTACCTGCTGCAGTGCACCCGGAACGTCCTGCCTGATGTCACCGAGGCGGAAATCGATGCCGAAGGATCGGTAACTATCAACTTTCTCTATTCTGAGTATCGTATTGATGACTTTTAAAATAATCAATGGTCATACGTCTATTGAATTCCTAAGAAAAATTGATAAACTACAAAGCAAACATACACATGAGACGAGGAAAAGAAATGAACTAAGACTCCCGTTCAGGAAAAAAACACAGAGTCAGAAGTCATTGATGTACGGAGCATTGAAGATATGTATTTGGAGAATTACCAGAAGAAATAAAATTGGAAGAGAGCATAAAGACATTTAAAATTAAATTGCGAAGATATGTGATTGATTTGGTATAGATGTGTTATTTTAAGTGTGTGTATATATAAGGATTGTATTAGGACATAGATAACTATGTACCTATTTATAATACCTCAATAATAAACATGTAGGATTACTAAAGATTTTTAAATATTTATATTGATCAGTAGGATTTATCGCATCAGTTAGGATTTCATCAGAGCCGAACCCTCTGATATGAAAATATCTGGAGTCGGTGAAATATTTTCCCATTATGTTTCTGGAGGATTGACGTATTGTTCTTGTATTGTTTTGTATTTATTACACTTATATAGTGCACTTACATTGTGTGAATTTACTAGATAATCATTTGTGGAAAAGTGTGGAAGGGTTTAGTCTTTCATTTGGGAAAGATTTAACCCGGACATAAAATCTGGAGCACCGTAAAAATTAATAATAATAAACTTTTTTAATGCCATTTTGGAGGATACTAATTAACCAATATTCCAGAGTTTTTTTTTAAAGTTTATTTTTTTATTTAAATGCCGAAAGGCCTTTTACATATAATGCAGTATGTGTTTATTTTTAACTACAATGAAAATAAAGAGAACAAAATACAGGTAAACATGGTCGCATAAAATACAAGATTTGACATAAAGTAGGTAACATAGAATGTAAGTTAAGAGGGAATATCCAGACATAACCGGAAATACGTCATTTTTTTTTAATGAAATTTTAGACGTATTGACTTATCTTTTCCATAAAAAAATATAAATTGATTTCGAAAGACTTTTCGTTTATCTGTTGAAGCTATTTTTTAAATTTTGAGAAAATATGTTTATTTTTAGTACAATAAGGTTTTACCATAGGTCGTTGGCAGATTTGTTAAATTCTAATACAAAATTTTGTATAGTACAACATACATTTCAAATCATATAATCATGCAGTAAAATAAATCAATAAATAATTTAAGAAAGCTACTTTCCAGGATTTTAATTTTAGTTCAAATAAAATCATTAAAAAAAGATCCGCGTCCTTGTTTTGTGACGAAAATACCTCAGTTTGTCTGTTTATTTACGGTCTTACAAATTACTTGGGAATGCAATCTGTCTAAATAAACAGTTAGATTTGCTCTTCCTTCCTTCCTAAGTACTTCCCCCTCACCCTCTAACAAAGTTGATGTTCTCTCTCCCTCTTCTACTTTTCATTGATGTAATCTGTAACCCTGTATTTTATTCACCCTGATGAAGGTTCAGGTCGAACTGAAACCGGTTGGTTAAAAATATAATAAAGTGGAATTAAACAAAGTTATTATATTGTCATTATTATAAGTTAATATTGTCTTCAATGATTAAATATTATATATTGTTCATAACAAGTATTTGTATTATCTATTTTAGATTAAGGATGCCATAGACTTTGTGCTGATGAACTTCGCTGAGATGAATAAGCTATGGGTGAGGATGCAGCACCAGGGACACTCCAGGTAATATAATTATACAATACGGCATTATAGGATGGGGTGGTACATATACAAATCAAACAAACAATTTACATATCACAAAAACTAATAAAAACAATTAAAAAAAAACCCTACTCATATTCGTCAGAACTTTTATTCAAACAATTTAAGGTCAGAAAATTAAGTGCATTATACTTTTATCACGCAACATTACAAATTTATAAAGATAATATTCTAAATAAAGTTGCACCCTTTAAAAATAACAAAAATCTTAGACAAACATCAATACTTCCTACTCCAAAATGTAAAAAAACAATAGGACAGTTAAATCATAAATATCTCGGAGTAAAATTTTTTAATTCACTATCTGAAAAAATCAGAAACATGAACAGTAATATAAACAAATTTAAAACTCAGCTTAAAAATTATACCAAAAATTTGAACTGAATAAAAAAAAATAAAAAAATTAAACCAATATAATTACACCCCCCATACATACAAGCCCTGCTTATTTATGGGTATAAATAAAATATTATGTAATTAATTATTTTATGTATAAGAGACTATCTAGGTAGCATTTAGTTTGGGTTTGAATCTTGCAATCGTACATTAAGATAGCAGCCAATAAAATATGTGTTAAGAAAAATGAATAAAATGTGATTGGTTCTTAGTCGAAGTATGATACAGTTTAGAACGACTGAATCGGATATCGACACCTGGGCGCAGTGGTCGGCGCATTTGCCCGGAAAGCGAAAAGTCTTGGGTTCGAGTCCCAGAGGTGCAAATATCTTTTTCTGATGTGTCTGTTTCCAGATTTTCGATTGAGTTTCGCTAATATTATCTTCATTTAAGTAAATTTTATTTTTTGCATTTCTTGGGCATTAGCTATGCAACATTTTCTAGACATTTTGTTTTGAAGAGTTTTATTTTACATGTACATTTGTTACTTATTTTTTATTTATCTCATCCCACCGTTCTCCCACTCCCCCTAAATCACCCCTCTCACTTCCCCCAACTAACAAAATGTAGTCATTTCTCTACTTGTAATTTTGAAGTTAGTTTTGAGATTGCTAGTGAATGACAAAGATATGTGCCGAAACCGGTAGCATATAAAAAAAAAACTAAAAAAATATTACCTAGCGTCATCAGGAGGCGAGTACGGTGTGGCAAGCCACTAACGAACACTAGCGAATAACTAACAAATCAAATCTGCACACCTTCTTTTCTTCTATGTCATCTTTGGGGATGCTTTGTGGAGGGGCGTTTCGTGGAAAGGAAGGAGTGAACCTGGGTCTTGAAGAGATGTTGTAGGAGAGATGAAACACAGAGGCCCGAAATTCATTCCACAGCCGAGCTTTTAAACTCAAGAACGTGTTGTATAAGCGACCCATTCTCATGTGACAAATGTCAACCGTGTACAAGTGCTGTGTTCAGTGTGTTACCCGACTACACAGGTGACGAAAGATTCAAATAATGCTAGTTCCTCGGAGCATCTTCCTTTGATTTACCGGTAGAACAAAGATAGTATTCCTACCTGACGCCTATGCTCTAAAGATTGCAATCTGTTCGTTAAGATAGGAGAATCTTTCAATCGTACCGCCTGTTTCTGCATGGATTTGAGGGTTTTCTGCAGTTTTTTTGGGGCTCTAGGCCAGATATGGCCGCCAAATTCAACCGTGGACCTGGCTGCAAAACATCCATTCATACCATGAGATTGATTATAATATTTGTTACATACCATGAGGTTTCATCTGTGCATCGTAACAGTGCATTGGGATTTCCCAGCCAAATACAATATTCGGAATGATTGGATATATGGTATAAATGGTATTGCAGGGATAAAGAGCGTCGGGAACGCGAGAGAGAAGAGCTTCGGATCCTGGTCGGAACCAATCTGGTGCGTCTTTCGCAGCTGGAAAGCGCAGGTCTTCCTCAATACAAGAAGCTCATTCTTCCCGGAATCTTGGAGCAGGCCGTATCCTGCCGGGACGCCATTGCACAGGAATATCTGATGGAGTGTATCATACAGGTGATTTGATAATACTTAACAAATTTGTCTTACTATCTTAAATTAATACTTAACAAATATCGTCGGGATTTCTCTAGATATTGGCAAAAAACTTTAACTCTATCTAGTTATTGTGGGTTTACTTGCAAAAAATGTTAACTCTCTCTAGATATTGTGGGTTTACTGGCAAAAAATGTTAACTCTATCTAGATATTGTGGATTTACTGGCAAACAACGTTAACTCTATCCAGATATTGTAGGTTTACTGGCAAAAAACGTTAACTCTGTCTAGATATTGTAGGTTTACTGGCAAAAAACGTTAACTCTATCTAGATATTGTTGGTTTACTGACAAAAAATATTTACTCTATCCAGATATTGTCGGTTTACTGGCAAAAAACGTTAACTGTAAAATTGCTGTTTTGAGAAAACAAAAATTTAAGTTTTGTACCAACTTAAAACTTTTTAATCTAATTCAATTTCGGTTTGTATTGATAGAAAAATATATTATCATGATATGTGTTCATTTAAGAATACCTTTTTTAATTTTTAACCACTCAGACCTTGGACCTATTTGGGTATATTGACCTTACCAGGTATCAATACTTCCATAAGTGTGTCATGGGAATTTGATAAATGATTAGAAGGCATTAATTTAACAGATCCACTTTTTATTTAATAATAGTCAAACACAATTAACGCGACACAATATTACATCTCAGAAAGTTACTAGGCTAAATCTGACAGCTGTACACACCAAGACACTTCGGACGGGAATGTCAAGCGGTAGAATTTGGAACTAAGAACAGTGTGACCAGCGTTCAAAATTGCCGGTACATAAAATATATTGTACATTAAACAGTACCTTGCCATAGAAGGTCAAAATATTTCCCCTTTACAATAAAATCCAAATAAATAGAATATTTCTGAACGCATTTGAAATTTAAATACTGTGTTTGAAAGGTGATGACATTTTCAAATTTTATAATTCAAAATAGTACATCATTTGTGAAATTTTATTTTTTTAATGAAATTGTTTTAAATATGGCTCATCTTATATTTTTGTAATTAAAATTACTGATAATAATAAAAACACTTACATATTTTATTAGGCAAATGTATTATAAATTTTATTGTCGACTCACTGTTTTGTAGTTTCATTTAAAAATAATTGTTGAAATATTCTCAAAGTTTCATTTTTTTTTTCAAATTGTGGTCGGTAACTTTGGTTTTATGAAGGTGTACATTTTAATTATTTTTTGTTTATCTTTTAGATTTGAATATAAAGCGTTTATTTTCTCTTTCTAACACCGTTTAGATCATATTTCTAACCATGATAGTAGGTGAGACAACGATTTCTATAAGACCTATATGAATTCTTCCGAAAAACGAACAAATTGGCCTGAGGTATTAGCAAAATTGTTACTGCTGAATGGTTTATTTAATTATTTATTTTATAATTTCATATATAGATATATCTTATAGATCGAACGGATCATATCAAATACCTTGGTCTTACATTTGATCAATATCTTAAGTGGAATACACATTGCCTACTTATCACGAATAAACTTAGAAAACATATTTATTTCTTCAAAAACATTAGAAACATACTAGATTCCAAATCTATGAAAATTGTGTATTACTCCCTTTGTCAATCAATCATTGAATATGGAATAATCGCATGGGGAGGTGCAACACTATCCGCTATAGATTCATTATCGAAGGCACAAAAATTAATTATGGAAGTTATTCTTAAAGTTCCCATAATAACAAGTACTGTAGATATATTCAACAAATTCCATGTATTAGATATTCGACAAATTTACACAAAAACAATCTTAACTCATCTGTTTAAAAATAAAACAAATACATTTTATGAAAATACCCAAAATATTGTAAACACGCGGCACAAAACCAAAGAACTCATACAAACACCTAAAACAAACACAACATTTGGTCAAAAAAATTTCAAATACATTGCGTCTAAAATATACAATAACCTACCTGACAAAACAAGACAATCGAATAATATTAACAAATACAAAATTCTGATAAAAAAATGGATCATCGAAAAAGGTCGTGCAATAATTAGTCACCTCACCCAAATATAATCCTCTTATCCCATTATTGTTACCACTACCTACCAACCTGTAATTTTTTGTCAAATATTTTTACTTTATTGAAAAATGTATTTTATTTTATACTTATTTAAATATTTGTAAAACTAGTCTGTCTCGATACAGGATTTCCTAGTGAGACAGCCAAGGCCAAAAAAAAAAATGTTAACTTTTTTTTATATAGATGCATAAATAGAATAAAATAAAATAAATAGTAATAATGCAGCTTTAATCTCCAGGTGTTCCCTGATGAGTTCCACCTCGCCACCCTCCAGCCATTCCTCAAGTCCTGTGCAGAGCTGCAGCCCGGAGTCAATGTCAAGAACATCATTATAGCGCTTATTGATCGCTTGGCCGCCTACAGTCAGGTACATATTATGCCAATATTACGTTATGCTGCTTAGAGTCAGGTATATATTATACCCATATTACACTATGCCGTTTACGGTCAGGTACATATGATGCCATTTACAGTCAGGTACATATTATTCCAATATTACACTGTGCCGTTTAAAAAAATATAATTTGCTCACCACTCTTCGATATGTTTAAACCAATACCAAATAAGAGCATAATAATACTTAATTACACTGAAAAAAGAAATCCCTGAGTTATCATTTGGAAATAATTCACTTAAAGACTAACGACTTTCAGTCAAATTTAAAAAATGCAGTAATATGGGAAACTTTAAAAAGGGTAATAACCATTAATAATTTCCCTCATTTTACTCGGAAATCAATAAGGGTAGATAATAAAAAAAAACAATAAGTTTTTTACGATAAGTACCTGTCTAGAAATGATATCGTTGGAAAGTGCTTTAACCTCTTACTGGCCGAAAGCTCGCGCGGAACAAATTAAAAAAAAGAAGTAAATGCGATTTTAATCCTTATGTATAAAGAAACTATATGAAGGACAAGGTCAGAATCGCTTGCGCCAATATCATTATTGATGTAGCCAAAAGTTTCATTCACGTAGCAACACCAGAATATTTTTAAATGAATTATCTATGATATCTTGGTGTCAGATTTTGCGGCGATTTGAACCGTCAAAGTCCGAGCGTGATAGTTTACAAAAACATAGAAAAACCTATCAATTTATCAAACAAGCGCAAGTAATGTTGTTTTTATAGATAGTTTATTGTTCAAGGAATGTGTTTCGGTAAATAACATATACTACAGCTCAAAATAAATCCACAAAATATTACTTCAAAGTGATGCATTCCGTTATTTCCAGTATGCAATAAAAGAAAAAGAAGAAATTTTAAAAATGGCTCTCGAACCACAGTTTGATTTACAGTAAAACCCCTATTTTACGTTTTTTAAGGGACCGAAAAAAAAAAACCTAAACGGAGGGAAAATGTAAATGGGGGGTATTGAAGAAAAGAACATTTTAAATTTTATTTATTTAATGTACCTATATTGGTGAATTGAAGAAAAGAACCCTTTAAATTTTATTTTTTATTGATATAATCATGTATATGAAGAGAAAAATGTTATTCCAACAAAAGAAGAAGCAATAAAGTACATCGAGGGTCTTAAAATCTATTTTTCCAGAATTGTTTGCTTTCAAGACGAAACTTTTAAATGTGTATACATGATTTAAAAAGAATTAGAACAGAAAAAAATGTAACAAACTAATCTATGTGATTTTTTTAATAAAAAATAAAATGTTCTTTTCTTCAATACTGGGGGTATAGATATTCTAAGTAAATTCGTCGAAATACGATATATTTCCGCATAAATCGAAATTTCGCGGCCGACTCTCTAAATTTAGATACCTCTTTGAAATAAATTTGTAAAAATTCCGCATAATGTCCGCGAAAATCAAATTTTCGCGGCTGATTTGTAAAAATATGATAAATTTCCTCGTAAATCGAATTTTTGCAGCCGATTTCCGCCGCAGCCGGCCATTTAAATTCATATATAAGAAGTATATTTGTAAAAATACGACATTCTAGTGTAAACCGATTCAATTTAAAACTAACCAACTTGTTTTATCAACTTATTCGAGAATGTTCCTTTTCTCGCACTGAACTGACAGTTTTTCTTTGTTGAGACATTACGAACGTAATTAACTTAACGAAAACAAAACAAGAAACGTAAAAACTGTGTGTAAACGATTATTACGAATAATATCGGAAAAAAGCGTCTCAAATCACAAATCGGGTCAAAACCAAATGACAGATGCGTAAATAAACAAACTGACAGATGCTGTAGCATTTTACACATGGCTAAAGTTGAAAGATGTCGGCCAATCGCCGCGTTGCGAGCAGTACGCCGACCAATCACGGCCGGCTAAAAATGGAAAGATGTCGGCCAATCACCACGTTTCGCGCAGTTTGCCGACCAATCACTGCTCGGCCGTGTCAAGCGCGCGTAATTCACATATTTTGAATATTTTCGACGTAAATTGCGGGAAAAAAAGCGTAAAAAGGGGGTATAAATGTACTAAAATATATCGGGACCGAAATAATTACACGTAATTGGCGGGAAAACGTTAAATCTGGGGATGTAAAATTCGGGTTTCACTGTATTTATTTATGGTTTCAATTGTTATTTCCAGAGAAACGATGGTAACATCAGCATGACGGTGTTGGATGAAGACGGCTCGGAAACGGGAACTTCAAATGTTCCCCTGTTTGATGTTTTCTCAGATCAAGTTGCATCCATTACACAGGTTGGTTCTTCATCATTTCCATCTTAATATGTTATCCAAAGTCTTAAGAACAGTCATGTTGTTTGTTGTTGTGCTTGTCAGCAGATTATGCTTTGATCAAAAGCTTAAACGGGCCGCATTTAACCGGAATAGAGAAGTCCAGTCCATTTTTTTTATTTTTTTTTATGAAAAATGACCTTCTAACTTAAATTACTGCATATTTTTTTTTTTTTTAGAGTTAGTTTTAATAGTTAAAATAATTTTCAAAGTTTTAATTTTTGGAGATCCCTCGAAAACACCCATATCTATGGTGAATTTTGTGACGTCATCTACTAAAATAACGATTCACTATTTTATGTTTTTTATGTTGGTTTTCTTGAATCTCACATAGATTTGCGCAGGCGCGCGGCCATCTTGTTTATTATAACGCGTTGATTGGCTAATGGCTTATTTATTGCAAATGGCGAAATCAAATCCTTTGCAAAACAATGAATGACGTTGATGAATTTTACTTGCAGTTTTATGTTTTTGATGATAATTTTCGTTTAAATGATTAATTCACTGTGATATTAGTGTAATTCAGCATAAGTACCAATGCTGCCTTTACTTTTTTTCAGTTTTAGTCCTTAAATAATGTTTTGTTGGTGATTTAGTTTCGTTCGGTTTTTAGGTTACTGATATTACATAATCAAAGGTTACTTCTCTATAATTTTTGTGACTTTTCCGCGTGAATTTAATAAAACTTCCATATAAGTAATATTATTTAATAATGTAAAAGCCTTATGCATGTGTAAATAAATACAAATTCGAGAAATCAACGCATTAATTGCGTAAAACCGAGTCCAAGATGTCGGATTTTTTCAGTTATTTTTTCGGAATTATTATAATATTTTTTTATCGTTTTTAATTGTATGAACGAGATAAAAAGTGAAGTGACAGTTTTATTCCAAATTCATAAAGTAAGAGGACTGTATTTTTTAAATTTTCCTAATTTTTTCGACCATTTAATAGAATATGTTTACAGTCGGCTGTTTTTTTTAAATTTTTTCATTTTGAAACTTAAAATACTGCATTTTTCAAACACAATCGTATATGTCAGATACAAAAATCTAAAAGGCAATTCTATCAACTTTCTATAAAGGTATATGCTTTTACGACATCTTCAAAAATAAGAAATACATAGAACATTCGCTTGTGTCATACCTAAATTCCTATATAAATGACCCAAATGAATTACAGTGAATCATCAGTGAATCTTCCATCGTGACGTCACTATGACAGCATTACACAGCATACCAACTTAACGCTGTGTTTTAATGAAAATATTAAAAATGCACTTTTTAATATTTTTTTAAAAACTGTACATTTAATATTATTAAATAAAAGTTATATATTCAGAATCAGCGTTTATTGGTCTATATGAACATATTTTTTTAAAGCTATAATATTTTCACTGGAGTTCCTTATTATTCGGGTGTTAAAATAACAAAATAAATTTATTGACTTATTGTGATTTACACTCGGTGCGATATACAAATCTTCTTCTTCTTCGATGGCGCTACAGCCCATATCGAGCCTTGGCCTCCTGCAACAGTCGCCTCCAACTCCTCCTGGCCTCAGCGGCTGACTTCCAGTTTGGTACCTGGAGAAGCTGTGCGGCATCCCCTCTTACCTCGTCTTCCCACCTCAGTCTGGGTCTTCCCACTTTTCTCTTTCCACCTGGGTGTCCAGTCAAAATTCTTTTTGGGACGCGTGTATCCGGCATTCTCTGTACATGCCCAGCCCATCTCAGCATGAGGTATTTGGTCTCATATGTGCTGAGATGTTAGGGGCCTTATATATGTCATACAATTCTGTATTGTGCCGGATGCGCCACTGTTCACCCTCTTTCACGGGTCCGCATATTCTTCTCAGCACTTTTCTTTCAAAAGTATCCAGCATTTCAATATACAAATCAATGAGTAAAATAAATAATTCTTGCATGTTGTCAAACGCGGCCAAAAATGGTTAAATTTTGTAAAATATGTATACATTTTATCACGTGTGATATGATATATGATGACAAATATATTATGGTCTAATTCAACCAGTATGGCAAATGTCTTCAAATTTGGCCGAAAATGATCAAATACGATCACAAATGGCCAATGTGTTGAAAAATGTTCAAATTTTGTCAAATATGTATTGCCAAACGTAGTCAAATCTGGACAATATTTTGAAATGTTTTCAAATATGGCGATTTTTTTTTTTACATTATCCACACATTAGTCCCTGAAGAAAATAATTCCCCTCAGTGACAATGTCTTTGGGGATGCTGTGCGAAGGGTCTTTTAAAGGAAAGGAAAGAGAGGAAGTTCAGGGAAGGAAAAAGGTTCGAGACATGAATCCATCCCTCCCACTGTGGTGCAAAGACATAAACAAACCTCACCCCATGAACCCGGGCACTTCTGCTAAGTCACCAAACACAGCAAACCACTTGGGGTGACATATGTCAGAGGTGTTGGTTTTTCAATAAATCCGCAGAGCGTTTGTACCCACATCCGCCTTCCAAATTGAAAATTTTATGGCCAGTGTAATAAAATATGACCAATTATGGTTGAATCTGGTCAATGCTGTCAAAATATACAGCAAAGTGATTAAAGTTGGTCAAAATAGCCATTCATCTGACTTCACCACTCTAATCCATAATAATAATTTTTGGATGATTTCTATAGCGCCATTTTCGTGAGAAAATCACTTTGAGGGCGCTTAAGCTTGTTTTAATGGTAATATAACATTACCAGAGATATGTGTGACGTACGAGGCGTACCTGACTTATTAATATTTGGTTCCCTTTTCAGAGCAGACAAGACATGCCCCCGGAGGACATGGTCTCCCTGCAGGTGGCCCTCCTGGGTCTCGCCCACAAGTGCTATCCTACCCGCGTGGACTACATTGACAAAGTGCTCCAGAACACCATCGCCATATTCGACAAGCTGCAGATTCAGAAGTGAGTAGCCTCACTCTCCGAATATTCCCCGACCTAATATAAATTATATTAGAATAAGTTAACAATATTAATCTAAACGAAAATATGAAAGAGAACAAGACACAGAATAACAGAAAAAGACAATGGTCGCAACTGGGACACGAACCCAGACCCCTCCGTCTAACCGGGACGAGCGCGTTAACCAATTTCGCTATTGCCACCTTCTGTCAAAGCCGTCATATTTGTCAATCTCATATTTTCAAATTTTAGAATTACATTATTATCAACTAATTATTTTTCTCCATATTAAGGGCAACTACCCATTTCATTGGAAACAATCATTCTAAGAATAGAGAAGTCCAGTCCAATTTTTTTATTTTTTTTTTATGAACGGGAACTTCAAATGTTCCCCTGTTTGATGTTTTCTCAGATCAAGTTGCATCCATTACACAGGTTGGTTCTTCATCATTTCCATCTTAATATGTTATCCAAAGTCTTAAGAACAGTCATGTTGTTTGTTGTTGTGCTTGTCAGCAGATTATGCTTTGATCAAAAGCTTAAACGGGCCGCATTTAACCGGAATAGAGAAGTCCAGTCCATTTTTTTTATTTTTTTTTATGAAAAATGACCTTCTTACTTAAATAACTGCATTTTTTTTTTTTTTAGAGTTAGTTTTAATAGTTAAAATAATTGTCAAAGTTTCAATTTTTCAAGGTCCCTCAAAAACCCGCCAAATTTAAGATGTATTTTGTGACGTCATCAACAGTTCCATTTCATGTTTTTTATGTTGGTCTCCTTGAATCTCACATAGATTTGCGCAGGCGCCGCCGGCCATCTTAACGCGTTGATTGGTCTATTTATGGTGTATGTGCAATGGCAATATGGCGACGGCGAGATCAGAAGCTTCGCAAAAATGACATGATGAATTTTACTTGCAGTTTCATGTTTTTGAAGTTAATTTACGTTTAAATGATCAATTCACTGTGATATAGTGTAATTCATCATAAGTACCAATGCTGCGTTACTTTTTTTTCAGTTTTAGTCCTTTAAATAGTGTTTTGTTGGTGTATTTCCGTTGTACGATAGGTTTAAGGTTACGTCTGAAATTTTTTTTAATGACTTTTCCGCGTGAATTTAATAAAACTTCCATAAAAGTAATATTATTTAATAATGTTAAAGACTAATGCATGTGTAAATAAATACAAAATACAGAAATCAACACATTAAATTGCGTAACACCGAATCCAAGATGTCATATTTTTAAAGTTATTTTTTCGGAATCATTAAAATATTTTTTTATCATTTTTAATTGTATGAACGAGATAAAAAGTGAAGTGACAGTTTTATTCCAAATTCATAAAGTAAGAGGACTGTATCTTTAAAATTTTTAATTTTCCTAAATTTTTCAATCATTTAATAGATTATGATTACAGTCAGCTGTTTTTTTTAATTTTTTCATTTTGAAACTTAAAATACTGCAATTTTCAAACGCGATCGTATCTGTCAGATACAAAAATCTAAAAGGCAATTCTATTTAGTTTCTATAAAGGTATATGCTTTTACGACATCTTCAAAAATAAGAAATATATAGAACATTCGTTTGTGTCATACCTAAATTTCCATACAAATGACGTACAGCATAAATAAACCTGTCATTACAGTGATTACCATCGTGACGTCACCACACAGCATACCAACCTGACGCTGTGTTTTAACGAGAATATTAAAAATGCACTTTTTAATATTTTTTTAAAAACTGTTCGTTTAATATTATTAAAAAAGACTTATATATTCAGAATCAGCGTTTATTGGTCTATATGAGCATATTTTTTTAAAGCCATAATATTTTTCACTGGAGTTCCTTATTGGTTTGTAACCTGGATAGCGTCTCCGATAGATATATCCGAATTTATTTATATGGAACAATTGACTTTTACGAAAGTCTAAATGAATATTCAATTTTTATAAGAAAAACTTTATAATATAAATTCCCCAAAGTCGGGAATTTATTTATTTTATATAGAATTGTGAGGAATGGTAGAGAGGGACAATGAAATATGTAATTGTATCACAGTGTCTTTATTATGTAGACAGTAGAGTGTATGTATCACAATGGGATGCATAACATGTAGGTCACATCACATCACTTTATTATTTTATCGTGCAAATCCTTCTTTTTACTTATAACTTGCCTAAATATATGAAGTCGTTCAATGTTTCGAAGTCTGTGAGATCATTATTTGTTCTTATAATTGTACAGCGTGACAATAATGGTAAAAAAAATGGAGGAAATATTTGATTATATTATTGATTGCACGAGAGATGGTAAGATTGATAGAGATATTGAAAGAAGGGTAAATGCAGGTAACTGCATTGTTGGCGCTAACAAAAAACTGTCCAAAGAAGCGAAGCTAGCAGTCAAAAATGGATAGTACCTACACTGATGTATGGCAGTGAGGCATGGAACTGGCAGAGGAAGGATGAAAGTGGACTGAATGCTGTAGAAATGAAGTCCCTGAAGCATACGTGTGGTATAAACACCATGTATGATCATGTGAGAAATGTTGAGATCTGCAAAACATGTAAGGCGTAGCGAGTAAGATTGAGAAAGGGACCCTCGGGTGCTTTGTGCATGTAGAGTGAATGAACGAAGGAAGGACTGTAAGGAGAATATATGACGCAAATGTGAATGGTAGAAGAAGTCGGGAATGCCCGAGGAAGTCACGACATAATCAAGTGAATCAGATATTTGAGTTGGGCCATGTCAAGAGTCAGAATAATAAGAGTATATACGTATACAGGGTGTCCAGGTGTAAAGTGAATTAACTTCGGGAGGTGATTCTACATGATGGTAGGTGTAAAAAAGATTAACAACTTTTTCCGAAATTCCAACATTTTTTTTCCCATACAAAAAGACGTACATACCTACTAAAAATCCTTAGTGTGAGGTACGATATTACTTGCTAAGAGCCTGCCGGGCACGATTGTGGCAACATTGCATGGTTGTGATCGGCCCGTATCGTAACAGCGGAAAATAATAAATCTGGCTGCACACGCCAGTCTAATTTTATCTTTTTACCACAAAACTACCCCTAATAGTTGGAATTTCGAAAAAATTTATTTATCTTTTTTACTTATAATATCGTGTAGAATCACCTCCCGAAGTTAATGCACTTTACCCCCGGATACCCTGTGTATGAATGAGTCAAAGAGTGTGTGCCAAGATCGAGTTTTTTGGCGGTCCATCCTCTCTGCCTATCCCCGCAGAGAAACGGCATGGTGGTTAGTTAGTTAACGTGTAAATATTTCCAGAGTGGATTACAACACCAACGTTTGCAAAGAGCTGACACGCTTGCTCAAGTTACCCGTGGATCACTACGCCGACATCCTCACTGTAATCCAGCTGAAGGAGTACGCCCCCCTGCTGCAATACCTGGACTACTGCGGCAGGAAGGTGCTGGCAGTCTACTTGCTTACCAGCGTCCTGGACAATGGGACGCTCATTACTACACAGGATCAGGTAGGCTAGTGGGCAAACTGTTGTATGGAGGTTTGAACGTTGTAAATTATAAATATTGTATTCCTTTTTTGTTCCTACCATTAGATCAAGGTTTCCTAGTGCAGATGATTCGTAAAAAAAAATTCCAAAAATTTTTTCTTACAAAATATTTTTTTAATTCGAAATTTATTTTTGTCGGTGCACGAAAATTTGTTTGTGTATTCCGAAAAAATTCGAAAATGCGAAAATAAATCATATCATTTTGTAAATCTGAATCTGACAGACAGCCGTGGCCGTAAAAGGTCGTTTTACGCTGCTAATTCGTGTTATTATTTGGTAAATCTAAATCGATTTGCACTGGAATGTTGTATTTTTTTTTATTTACTTTGAATAAGCGTAATCAGGCGAGAAAATTAGAGTTTACGCGGAAATATGTTGTATTTTTACGAATTTACATTGTATACCTCAATTTAAAGAGCCGGCTGCGACGGAAATCGGTTGCAAAATTTGATTTATGCAGAAAAATGTGGTATTTTTACAAATTTACATCGAATACCTCAATTTAAAGAACCGAGTGCAATGGAAATCGGTTGCGAAATTTGATTTTGGCAGAAAAATGTGGTATTTTGACAAATTTACATCGAATACCTCAATTTAAAGAACCGAGTGCAATGGAAATCGTTTGCAAATTTGATTTTGGCAGAAAAATGTGGTATTTTTACAAATTTACATCGAATTCCTCAATTTAAAGAGCCGGCTGCGACGTAAATCGGTTGCAAAATTTGATTTATGCAGAAAAATGTGGTATTTTTACAAATTTACATCGAATACCTCAATTTAAAGAACCGAGTGCAACGGAAATCGGTTGCGAAATTTGATTAAGGCAGAAAAATGTGGTTTTTTTACAAATTTACATCGAATACCTCAATTTAAAGAACCGAGTGCAACGGAAATCGGTTGCGAAATTTGATTTAGGCAGAAAAATGTGGTATTTTTACAAATTTACATCGAATACCTCAATTTAAAGAACCGAGTGCAACGGAAATCGGTTGCGAAATTTGATTTATGCAGAAAAATGTGGTATTTTTACAAATTTACATCGAATTCCTCAATTTAAAGAACCGAGTGGAACGGAAATCGCTTGCGAAATTTGATTTTGGCAGAAAAATGTGGTATTTTTACGAATTTACATCGAATATCTCAATTTAAAGAACCGACTATTAATGGCACAATCAGTAAAAACTTAGTAACGTATATTTGAACTTAGTATATATTTAATCTACAAAAAAAAAACAACATTTTCTTTTTTTTTTTCTTTTTACAGAATACATTTTTGGTATTTTTCATCAGCATTTGGTTCCTTAGAACAGGCAATCTGCCTAGCTAGTAACTAATGACGTACAAGACATAATAACACTTGTACACATTTTAAAATCTACAGTTATTTGAAATATTATTATTATGTAATTTTGCTGTGTAAATGTAACTAATGTAATAAAATAAATAAATAAAAATAAAGACTGCAACGGAAATCGGCTGCGAAATTTGATTTAGGCAGAAAAACTTATTTTTCACGAATTTACAGCAAATATCTCAAATTAAAGAGCTGGCTTTGACGGAAATCAGCTACGCAATTTAATTTAGGCAGAAATATGTAGTATTTTTATGAATTTATATCAAAAATTTCTTTTACAAGTTTCGGCTTCAGCGGAAATCGGCTGTGAAATTTGATTTAGGCAGAAATGCATGGTATTTTTACGAATTTCTGAAGTTTTATCTCGGTCAGATGGCCTGACCAAACACTTGGAATTTTCAAAACTCTACTGTAATAATGTGTTGTTTATTTTTCAGGTGAGTGCGGTTCTTGGGATGCTGTCCTGTCTGGTATCAGATCAGCCCGATCAACCTGCGCAACCTCAAGATGCTGAAGACTTTGTCGAGGAACAGGGACTGCTGGCCAGGTACTCCATCATTTATCAAGCTCCTGCAGACTGCACACGGGCCCTTGGCCCCCTGGTGCCCAAACTCCGAACTAAACTAACTGCCATCTAGCGGACTTTCGGGACAGCTCTTTCTTCTATCTTCTATCTGATCGTTTGCTCTTAAATAAATTATAGCACTGCCCTCTATGTGACAAGCTCGGAAGCTTTTAGATATACCACAGTAAGGGAGATGCAACGATTAACTATGAGACCTGTATGAGTTGTTCCGAAAACTGACCAAATAGACTTGACGGGTTTAAGCTCACTATTAACCCATTGGCCACAAACCCCAGCAGCCTGCCGGGTGTGCAACTCAGGTAAACTATCTAACTAACTAACCATCACGCCGTTTCCCCGCAGGGGTAGGCAGAGAGGACGGACCGCCACACAACTCGATCTTGGCACACACTCTTTGCCTCGTTCACATTCATACATCGTCTCATACATGCTCTTCTATTATTCCGACTCTTCACATGGCCCGACTCAAGTATCTGCTTCACTTGGTCGTGCCATGTCTTCCTCGGGCGTCCCCGACTTCTTCTACCATTCACATTTGCATCATATATTCTCCTTACACTCCTTTCCTCATTCATTCGCTCTACATGCCCAAACCATCGGAGAGTCCCTTTCTTAATCTTACACATCACGCTTACATCAGCCTTGCATTCTTTGCGGATATCCACGTTTCTCTCACGATCGTACATGGTTTTACCACACATTCGCCTCAGGGATCTCATTTCTACAGCATTCAGTCTGCTTTCATCCTTCCTCTGCCAGTTCCATGCCTTACTGCCATACATCAGGGTAGGTACCAGCACTCCATTATGGACGGCTAGTTTCGCGTCTTTGGACAGTTTTTTATTACCGTCAACGGCATTCAGTCCTCCATTAACTCAGGTACTTAACCACAAACCCGCTGCGTGCTGACGGGCTAGAGTAGATCCGCCCAAAAACAGAAAACGAGCACGACAGTGACATTTTTTAATAAAATTTTGAATGCCGAACGCTCTATAGGTAATTAATAATTCATTTTATTTGATTGGCTTGATTATTTGATTTTATTGATTTTTTCCGTGATATTTGTGTTCCAAGTTTTATATGCAGCTAGCCGCCATTTAATTTCTTCAAAATTGCTAGCGGTTCTAGGCTTTTGGTAATGGCCTTGAATATCCCTGATTGCTTTGAGGACTATCATACTAAATTATTTTATTAGGTATTAGTATACAAGTATATAAAAAACAAAAATTATTATCGTTCTATTTATGAATATTATGTTTATTTGTAACTTTTCGAATAAAAATGTTGAAAAAAAACTTACGAAAAAAGAGAAGGTTATATTTGTATCCTTATTTACACATATTTTAATATTTTTTAAATTTTTATGTTTTTCTTTACCAATCCAATATGTAAACAAATTTAAAGAAATTAAATCATTTGAATATACGGTTTAAAAGTTACAATAGATTTAGTACTCCAACGCCGGTTTCGATTTTTGGTACAAAATTAATTCAGTGGTGAAGGCCAATTTTTTAGCTCAATAATTCTGTGGCCAATGAGTTAATAATATTTGTACAATTTATGTAATATTTGTCTTTGTCAATTGCCCATTTGTTTTCTAGTTATAATCTGCGGCTATCTTTTCAGATTGATCCACCACTTCAAGTCGGACTCTCCCGACCAGCAATACCTGATTCTCAAGAGCGCCAAAAAACTGCTATCGGCTGGCGGCCCCCGACGGCTGCCACACACCGTGCCCCCCATCCTATTCCAAGCCTACAAACTGGCCTTCACATACAAGCAACTGGCTAAAGAGGTATTGGATCTGATTCTTCTTGTCCATTTTACTGCCCAGTAAAATTCCGTTGGAGGTTATCCACCACTTACCCTCCCTGGTATAAGTAACAGATAGTTACTCCTTCAAGGCTCTCACATGGACTCTAATTTTTTTGAAAGAACAAAGCTACATTTAGTTTAGAATGAATTTAGACCTCCAATGTCCTTGCGTATGTTGTTAGTAAGCAGTATGAAAGTGCTTAGCGGGAAATTTGGGAGGCAGGTATCGGTACCGGCGCTCTGGGAATCATTATTTTTTTTTAATTCATGAATACCGCACAGAGTCCCAACAGCTCCCAACCGCCTGGAGCCAGTGAGACTGGCATCGCAATTGGGCCATGTTGTGAGGCTGGAGATAGTGGGGAGGGGAAGAGATATGTGGGGAAGTAAGTAACTGCCTATTAAGATCTGGTCACCAAACACGGGTGAAGCCATTTCAAACAATTTTTCAATTCTAAATGGAGGTCTTACACCAGAGCAACACTGCGAGTGTCTTCCACTCTGGAACGTGCCGCAATTATACTATAAATTATTTATAAATTAATAAATGGTCTAATAATTCATTTATTGGATAACCAACAACTCTGCCATTGGTTGCCCCAAGGGGTTTGCTATGTTTGGTGGCTTCACAGGGGTGCCTAGGTTTATGGGGTGAGGTTTGTCCATGTCTTGTTATAATATAGTAAATATCGTTTTGGGCGGCCAACTATCGGTGGATCAACTTTCGGGTCATACCTTTTTCCTTTCCAGAAGACTTTCCATGTAAAAAAAATAATAACAATCTGTCTTTTGATTAACCAATTGTGATCAATTTTAGGATGAGATGTGGGAAAAGAAATGTATGCAGATCTTCCAATTCTGCCACGGCACTATCACACAACTGGTCAAAGCGGAACTCGCAGACTTACCTCTCAGGTAATGTGTAATTAATTTCTCTAAACAATTAACCAAGTCCTATTTTGTATCAGTTCATACTTCAGGTGCCTTCTTTCATTTCAATTTTAAATTATTATTGACAATTGTAAGTCAAGTGTCATTTCAAAGAAAACATTAAATATACCGATATCTCATACCTCATACGGGCAAAGAAACTTTAAGTACTCTGCAAACAAACTATATAACTGCATGCCCGCCACACTGAAGCAACTACTAACTACAAATACATTCACAATTCTTTACAAAAAACACATCAAAGACTGGATCACACAACAAGGTATTCAATTTACTCAAAACATTATAACACCTAACCAAACATAACCCAACCATAATACTTTGTCTCGGGACAGAAAACATTACCAAAATATTATTTTACCAGTGGCGTATGTTCCGTAGAAAAATACACCTACCTATTTATTAACACAATTATTTATCTTACACATAATCTAGATGCTAAGAACAACTGTATGTAGATCCTACTGCAACTAATCTTTAAGTTATGTATACGATACTGCCGCCATGGGTCAACCCACAGTGCCCTTCTTTACAATGTCAAGGAGGACACGGTGTTTCTACTTATATTGACAGAATAGCACTTAAGAGCGTATAACCAGAGAAAACCAGAAATATGTCATTTTTAAATCAGGGGTTAGACGTATTAACTCTTTTCCACAAAAAAATTATAGATTGATTTCGAAAGATTGTTCTTTTATCTAGTAAACGTATGTTTTAAATTTTTGAGAAAAAATGTTTATTTTTAGTATAATAAGGTTATACCCTAGGTCGTTGGCAGATTTGTTAAATTTTCAAAAAAGATTTTGTATTATACAACACCCATTTCAAATCATATAATCATGCAGTAAAATAAATCAATACGTTATCTGGTAAACGTATGTTACAGAATTTTTATTTTAGTTTAAATAAAATCATTAAAAAATATATACGTACATGTGTTACTTGACGAAAATTGGTCCGTTTGTGTATTTATTTGCGCACTTACAGACTAATATATTTTAGATTTTTTTACATTCTTATTTTGCTCAGCCATTATTGAAAAATGAATAATACTTATGATCAAAAAATAATTGCCTAAAGTACATAATTTTAATAGTTTTATGAACACGCCTGTCAGCATTTTTGAATGTAGGTATAAATTAAAGCAAATTTGGAATGAAATAAAATCGATATTGAGTTATAATTTTAAAAAGCTGTTACGGAGAGTAATTAATCTTTCTCATTGGAACCGCCCTGTACGATTTTAAGAACATCTTTCGACGAAATGTGGATTTTCGTCCGCTGGCTGCCAAACATGGGAACACCTCAGCACAGGTTCGCCTAGTGAGGTGTTCACAAAATACTACTACTAACCTATTTACATCCAATCACGGATCATTAACATATTTTTTTCTTATTACTTAACTTATTATCTTTGTAAACCAATGTAATAATTTGTAAAGTGTATGTTCAAGAATATAAATAAAATAATATTTGAACATCTGCAAAGCATAGTAGGAGGTAGCGCAACACGGCATAACACCCCAAAAACAAACAACGAAAATCTGCAAAGCCAATAATCCATACCCTAAGCTGTCTCTTAATAAAATTGGATTACTGCAACCAATGCCATTCCAAACTTATCGACATGTTGTAGAGATCTCTAAGCGGCAAGCAAAAGAAACGGTAATCCCGTCCTTTCGACTTGTTATTAAACTGTGAATTCCCTATAGGTTATTCCTCCAAGGCGCGCAGGCCATCGGGCTGATTCAATTTGAGAAGTACGAGACCATCGCATACGAGTTCCTGTCACAGGCCTTCACGCTGTACGAGGATGAGATCAGCGACTCCAAGGCGCAGCTGGCTGCCATCACCCTCATAGTTTCCACCTTTGAGCAGATGTACTGCTTCGGTAAGATACCTTACTTCAACTATTCCCCTATCAGGGTCCAACACACCTCACTCACACTTGCACTCCTTAACTAGTTGTATCAGAGAATTTTCTCATATTCATTAACTTGTTGAAGGGCGTATTTCGAAAAAATGCGCAGATTTTACCTTGATGCTTTCTGGTCAAATATACATATAAAAACAAAGGAATTGTTTTTTTTTGCGATTGTATTCTGTTTACCAGATAATTAATTTTATTATTCATGTATATTGCGTGATAATATCGTAAGAGGTTTTTCCAGAATAGCTAATTAACTAAAAAAAAGATTAAAAAATCTCCCATTTTCAAAATAATTGTCAAAAAATGTATTCACACAAATATGAACTGATTTTATTTTTTCGACACAAATCTGAATACATGCAAATATTAAAAAAAAAACATAAACATTTTAAACGGCAATATTCTCAGGATTTTCTTTCTATAAACTCGCGTAGGATGTTGAATTTTGGGTCCACATTGAATATTTTCTGTGAAGTTTCTTTTAAATGGTCTAATTGATGATCACAATCTACAAATATATATGTATAAGAAAACTGAATTTTGATAAGTTGTCAAGTGTTTAAAAAACTTTTGACACAAATTATGGCAGAGAAATGACAGCACTTTATCCACTAAAATTGAATTTTTAAGGTACTCACCAAAAATAACTACAAAATCTCAAACAGATACATTTGTTGTCTTAAATCCATAATACCAATTAACTCGATTATTGCTTTATTTATTGAAAATAATCCATTGTCAAACACAGTCCACATAACCACAAAAAAATAGTATTTACCTTATTTTAATGTTTGAAACACGTTGAATGTATCATTAATTCCAATCATTATTACACTGGTATACAAATGTGTTAAATGTGACTAAAATACGATGAAAAACGGCATTTTACATTGTCAAATTCCTTTTTGAAGTAAAACTTCTTTACGCACGCTCGACTTAGGGGGTAAGCTGGTGAATGCGTTATGAAAAGTGTGATGCAAACGGTGATCGGGCAAACTGTGATCAGGTGAGGCGAACGGTCGGGCCTTTACGCACGCTTGACTTGGGGAGTAAGCTGGTGAATGCGTGACGAGAGCGTTATGAAGAGTGTGATCGGGCGAGGCGAACAGAAGTTGAGAGGGAGATATAAGTTAGTGAAGTTTTACTTCAGTCGTGTGGTCTAATAAAGTATACTCGTTTTTTTTTGCAAACATGATTATTTCGTAAAAAATTAGAGGACACTGACATCTATTGAATATTGGTAGAATTAGGTTCTACTAGCTTCCATAGAGCTTCAAGTTTATACCGCGGGAATATTAATTTTTTTTTTTTTTTTAACCTAGCGCGGAAAAAAGTTCGAAAAAAATATTTTTGAATGCGATTTTGACCCTTCTGTGTACAGAATTTGTATGAAGAACAAGGTCAGAATAGCTTGCCCAAATATCGTAGAAGATATAGCAACTAGTTTCATTCACCTGGCAGTACCAGAATATTTTTAAATGATTTTTATCTGTGGAGTCGAAGTGTCAAATTTTGCCGCAATTAAATCTGATCAGGAATTCTTTACGAAAACATCGTAAAACCTATCAATTTATCAAATTAACGCAAGTAATGAAGTTTTTGTACATAGTTTATTGTTCTAGGAATGTGTTTCGGTCAATAAAATATATGAGAGCTTAAAATTAATTCACAAAACATTCAATTCAAAATTCAAAGTGGTGCTTCAAAATTCAAAAGTTAGGAAAAAAGAAGAAAAAGGTCTGACACATGACAGGTTTAAAGAATCGAGGGATTGGCAAAATATGGCAGCAAATCAATCTGAGGTATTTTAAATGGTGCCATATTGTGGCAAAACGTGCTCCAGTGGATACCACAGATTATAAGAAGTATGTACCGATATTTACTGAACTTCTGTAACACATGTGGTGTGGAAACAATGATCTAAATTAATTTTCACGGCTGTGTTATCATTTATTAAATGGCAATTATGTATACATTAATTTACTAAAATCTTTTAACCAATTATTGTTTAGGTGAGGAAAATGCGGAACCCATCAGAACGCAGTGTGCGCTAGCGGCCAGCAAACTGCTGAAGAAGCCGGATCAGTGCAGAGGAGTCACCGCATGCGCACATCTCTTCTGGAGCGGAAAGAACATGAGTAGGGAAGAGGTAAAAACACGTCCATATTAAACTACACTTTAATTAGGGGTACTGCCGCCCCAGGAACCGTTTATTGGATAACCAACACCTCTGCCATAGGTCACCCTAAGTAGCTCGCTATGGCCGGTGACTTAGGAGGGGTGTAAAATGAGGTTTGTCCAGGTCTTGGTGGCGGATTTGTCTAACCAACAGCTGCATGGTGGGCCGGATCAGGAAAGGCCGGTTAAGGGAGATCCTTTGACCTCTAGCTGGACTCTCGACCCATCGCCTTGCACCGAAGTGGGAGGATGGATTCATACATCTTTAACTCCTGGACACGTTGACCTCCAGATTTCTCCCTTTTCCTGCCCAGAACTTTCTCTTCTACCTTTGCTTCCGAGAGACATAAAAAACATTTTGGTCTTATGAAAGTATAATGCGATTACGTGTTTTAGGATGTATTTATTCCTAAACAAGCAGACTGGTTAATGTACATTTTTTTTTACGTTCTCATAGACACAAAAAAGGGTTGGTTGTTTTTACGACACATTTACTTACTAATTAGAATACTATATGCCTGTTCAACATTGGTGTGGTAAAGCCGGCCTTAACCCTCCGCCCGTCGCGCCTTTTTTAACGCGAGTCGTTGCGCGGGGTCGCTTAGGACCCCAAAAATAAATATGATTAAATTGTTTTTATAGCATACGTTTTGTGTTTTATTTTAACTGATTATAGTCAGGTGATAATGACTGCATTGAAATAAGAAGAAATTTTAAAAATTAGATATTTATTTTCAATGCATAAGCTTAAAAATCAACTAGGAACATTTTTTTATAATTCTGAATCATATTTTTTTATTAGTAAACTTTAAAAAAAAATCTAACCAATATCTATCACACTTTAAGTATTTGAGATTGATACAGACTTATTATTATTACAATTAAAAAATATATAAACTTAATTTTTCATGGTATTTTGAGCCTCACGCCGAAGCACAAGTCTGTATCTCACATTGCACATGCGCAGACTGAATGTTCGCGACGCTAACATCAAGTATAGTCCCTTTTAGGAAGCTACCTATAGTAAGGAATCAGTGGGAACATAATGTACATAATTAGCATTTCTGTTAAACCTGGCCTTTTAAAGACCCCATGCGACGGGTCGAGGGTTAAATCTGGTTTAACACCATTTTAAACATACAAACGCCATGGTAATAAGTCAAGTTTTTCACTGTTCAGACTCCGTAATATTTTACAATGTTTTTATTTTAAGATATGGTTTAGTTTGCTGGCCTTCAGCGAGGAGAGGTTGGACCTACTATGGACGTGTCCGCTACCTTTTATTTATTTATTCATTTTCTTTTAGTAAATTGTCCATTTAAATTAACAGTTTGCTAATTAATTATATCATTTCATATTGCAAACTATATTTTTTCTAGTTTGATGTAGCTCCTACAATACATATTGAACTTTCCAATTGGTGCGGACTTTAAAGATTCTGGTAGTTTGTTATATAACTTCATCCCTTTGTACAGTAAACTGTTCCGCGTATTCGCTTGTCCTTTTTTTGTAGCCTGATTTCCTTGCACATCCTTGTGTTATGTCTTGTATATAATTTTATTTAAGAAGTATTTTGGTAACAGTTTGTTCACTATTTTATGGATAAATATCATTGTGTTCAAGGTCAGCATCTGTTTCACGGTTAGCCAATTTAGTTCCTTTAACATTTTATTTACTTTTGAAAATCTATTTCGTTGGAAGTATTATTCTCATGGCTCTATTTTGGAGAATTTCAAACTTATTTTGTTCTCGTTCGTTACACAGGAAAATGATAGGACAAGGGGAAGATGAGATGATGAAGTTTAATAACAATTATGTGTTGATTGTTTACAGATGCGAGACGGCAAGCGCGTGCTTGAGTGTCTGAACAAGGGAGCTCGCATCGCCTCGCAGTGCATGGATCCCACGGTGCAGGTCCAATTGCTGGTAGAGCTTCTCAACCACTACATCTACTTCTACGAGAAGAGCAACACACAAATCACCACCGCAGTGCTCAACAAGGTCATTATAATTCTATTCAATTTGAATTGAAACGTTGCTTGCCATGGCCAACGACAACAAATAAACGTACTCTAAACTCACAAAACTGACAAAAAAGCCGATTACCAGCCGCAAAATCCAAAATATACCTATCAACAAAGGGCTAAATACATACTTCCGCTTTTCAAAATATGCTCGATGAGTTCAACGACCTCAAACCTGCGCATGCGTGTAGACGGGGAATGTCACTTCCATATTCCACCTGGTGCGCTTCTGAACGTCATTTTGTTCATGCTGTTCAAGCCTACCCTCGTATTTTAAAAAAATTACATACTTTGAAGTACGCAACTACGGTCTTTCATAAAATATTTCCTTTAATAAATCTATAATGGAACATTTTCTCATAGAGATATCAATAATCTTTGAGAGATTATTGTGAAATAAGTTTAACAATTATTGAGTTCTTAGTAAATAATAATAATAAAACCTTGTTTTATTTCAGGTTATATCCAAAATCCGAGAAGAACTCCCCAATCTGGAGCAATCGGAAGAAACGGAAATGGTCAATGTCCACTTCAACAACACCTTGGAGCACCTGAGGAACGGATTGGAGTCAACAGAGTCAGAAGGATTGTCATACGCTGGACTGGTCCTCTGAAACCCCATTAATGCTCAAGCATCAGAGGTTCAGTGTTTGAGGTGTCACTGAATTGGCGTATATTAGATGCAGTTTGACAAAAAAATGTAAAAATAAATCTTGTTTATTTTAATTTTGAAGCAGAAAACAACAATCAATAAAAAATTACATTTAAGTGGTAAAAAACTAAAACTAAACATATTCCATAGATTACCATATATATCACACCCAAACTCACCTTTTTAAAAATGGGTGTTTTTTTTTATACATTAGCTCCACACACGAGGCCCTGAGGAAAATAATTCCCCTCAGGGCCTATTTCATTATTGGGGATGCTGCGTGGAGAGTCTTTTTAGGATAAGAAATGGGAAGTTCTGGGAAGGAAAAGGGTCTTAGGAATCTGGGGGTTAGTGTGTCCAGGAGTGACGGACGTATGAATCCATCCCTCCCACTACGGTGCAAGGCGATGTTCCGAGAGAGTACGGCTGGAGAAGTCAAAGGGACTCCCTCAACCATTCTCTCCCGATCCGACCTGCCATGCAGCTGGTGGGCAGACGCCGAGACCCGGACAAACCCCACCCCATTAACCTGGGCACCCCTGTTTAATCACTAAACGTAGCGAACCACTCGGGGTGAACTTGAGGTGTTAGTCATCCAATAAACGGTTCACGGGGCGGCGGTACCCATACCTGCCTCCCAATTTGATGGAATGTTGCCATAGTAACGAGAAAAGTACTTTTTTATTTATTATATTTCTGCATTTTCTTGTCAAACTGTATGTGTGATTGCACCTTACATTGGTGGTGTATCATGTTGATCACAAATATGTACTAAAAATGTGTCTAATAATATTGTATCTCGTTTTGAACATGTATGATTGATTTCATTTCGTTAATAAGTAATTTTACGTATCTCGCATTCATCACCAAGTGTGATTTACTTAATTTTAAATTGATCAAGTATGTTTGATATCATGTTGATCACAAATAAACATTGAATAATTGTGTTTTAATTTAGCTACACACGTATATTCATTGTCAACGATTTGGCTTGATCAAACATATTTGTATATCTGAATGTTGATCACAAATAAACATTGAATAATTATGTCTTAATTTAGCCACACACGTATATTCTTTCTCGACGGTGTGGCTTGATCGAACATATTTGTATATCTGAATGTTGATCACAAATAAACATTGAATAATTGTGTTTTAAGACAACTACACACGTATATTCATTCTCGACGGTTTGGCTTGATCGAACATATTCGTATATCTGAATGTTGATCACAAATAAACATTGAATAATTGTGTCTTAAGACAACTACACACGTATATTCATCCTTGACGGTTTGGCTTGATCAAAAATACTTGTATATCTGACTTGGAACCATGCTTGTCGTTGCGTCCACAAGCTCGAAACAAATCGTAAATTTCTGTTTAATCAATTAATTTCGAAACAATTTACGGCCATTGAATCTTTTTTTGTATTCGCTCGATATCGAACAATAAAACATAGAGCATAATGGTACACACGTTGAGAGAAGTTCAAATAAGCCTAAAACCATAGAGCATGAATGAACGTTGGTAATTAGCTTTATGTTGGACATGTATGCTTATAATTATCGTGATTTATTTTTGGGGTGTTATGCCGTGTTGCGCTACCTTTCTTTTGCCAAAGTTTCGGACACCGTTACGATGTGTAAACGTTTGTGCTGAAGTGTGTGCTTATGCATGTAGATGCTATATCGTGTTGCCATTGTCTAAGAGCTGGTATTACATTATGATTTAAAATTGTTTTCTGCGTTTAGTTTTTGTGTAGCCGTCAATTACCGGACATGGGATTTTTGTGAATTTCAATTGCCTCTGTAGTGGCTGAGTGGGCATCGCGTTTGGGTCCTACCTGGGCGTCGCATGTTCGATTCCTCGGCTGGTTAAGTCCTCCATCACAACAAAAGCAACGATAGTAAGAGATTTTCTAACATTGTTGGGTTATTCGTAACCTGGGAATGTTTGTCTTTCTTTTGAAAAAATAAAATAAATAGGCGTGCTCTATGCGTTTTGGGTCATCCTAGGACTTAATATTAACTAAATACTGAGGCAATTGAAATTCACAAAAATCCCATCAATATTAATAAAAACGACAGAGCTGGGCTCAATAGTTCTTGGTATCCGTTAATTGGCGGCTACACCAAAACTAAACGCAGAAATCTATTTTAAATCATAATGTAATACCAGCTCTCAGAAGCTAGAAATACGGTATCGCATCAACATACACAAGCACACACTTCACCACAATCGATTACCTATCTGCCTTGATGATTGAAACTGTAATGCTGTTCGAAACTTTGGCTTAACCCATTGGCCACAGAATTAATGAGCTAAAAAATTGTCCTTCACCACTGAATTAATTTTGTACCAAAAATTGAAACCGGCATTTGTGTACTAAATCTACTGTAACATTTAAACCGTATATTCAAATGAATTAATTTCTTTAAATTTGTTTACATGTTGGATTAAGGTGAAGAAAAACATAAAAATTAAAATTTAAAAATATATTAAAATATGTTTAAATAAGGATACTAATATTACCTTCTTTTTTTCGTAAGTTTTTTTCCACATTTTTATTCGAAAAGTTACGAAAAAACATAATATTCGTAAATCGAACGATAATAATTTTTTTTATTATATACTTTTATACTAATACCTAATAAAATAATTTGGTATGATAGTACTCAAAGCAATCAGGGACGTTCAGTGTCACTACCAAAAGCCTAAAACCGCTCGCAATTTTGAAGAAATTAAATGGCGGCTGGCTGCGTATAAAACTTGGAACACAAATATCAGGGAAAAAACATAAGAAACATATTATTGCCAATTCAATGAAATAAATGATTAATTACCTAGTTCGGCATTCAAAGTTTTTTTTTTAAATATTACTGTTGTGCACATTAATCCTTTTTTGACGGACCTGCTCTAGCCCGTCAGCGTGCCGGGGTTTGTGGTTAAGTATCTGAGTTGCACACCCGGCAGGCTGTTGGGGTTTGTAGCCAATGGGTTAAGAATGAGGTAAAACAGTATGGCACCCCAAAAATAAATCACGATAATAATTTTGGCCGTGAATATCTAAAATCATGTATGCTTATGTCGATTACAAAATATATTAATGAAAGTGGTCAACGCCTCATGTTGACTATTTAAGATTCTTTTGTATATGAATTTTATTAATGTGTATGCCGATCGTTTAGTTGATTAGTCAAACATCTCCAAATACTATGTTTTGAGATAACGAATAAAACAATTTTCGAATCCTCACCATAAATCAAATATTATTGACACGTGTCGGTGTTTTACATATTTTTTTACATAAAATAACACCGGGAGGCACGACGGTCCAGTACATCAGTGTCCATTTTGAAATATCCTATTACTGACCCAGAAAACATCAACATTTTGTTTATTTCACTAGTTTTCTGCATTATATTTGATTTGGTGGTGTTTATGAGTTATCTGAGTATTGCACCAGACAGAGGGTACTATTTTACATTACATTACGATTTTTCGGAGATGTCTGACTAATCAACTAGATGATCAAGAGTTCTCTAGTGTTATTGAATTAAATCAAAATATAATACATATTTATCTTCTTTGCGATATGATAACAAATAATTGTATATTTACTAAGATATATTAATATATTATTATAAAATTATTATATGATTTGATGTTTTAGATGTATTATAATTCAAATCTCGTTGGTATGGCCATTATTTTCTTGACATTTTAAATATCACACTCTGAATTTGTGACTAAAATGCTGTAAGCTGCATTCAGACCAGTCTAAAGCTGCCTTTACATACGTAAGTTTTTTCCTGTAAGTCGCTTACGTAATAATCAAATTACCAATGTAAACAACACAAAAAGTCACTTATTGTAATTTATAAGTTACAGAAGTTTTTTTGACAGGTCTAATTGCATCCATGCGAACTTTCAGCCTTCTCACAGCTTGTCAAATCAGTTTGATGAGTTGAGACGCTCACCGTAAGAAATGGTACCAAAATGTGCCGATGTAATATGTCAAAAATTAAAAGACCGTTGTTTTCGTAAGATCTTTTTTTCCTATAAAAAGTAGTATTTTTATTTGAACTAAAATCTGATAAGGTTAAGTGGATAATTACCTACCTTATTATCATTTGAAAATACTATAAAAATAACACTAGATAAAATCAAAACGAATGTAAACGGTAAGAAACTTTTCTGATTCCAAAAATTGAAGAGATATCATTTATTTTTCAGGTGGAAAAAGCTTTCTGAAAATGAGCATCTTTCTTTTTAGTTATTGGTCCAATCCTTTTTAATTTCAATGCTTCTTTTTATAACATTATGTATTTGAATTCGAAGTTAGTTGCTGTCAATCAGATAAAATTAGAGAACTCCATTAATTTCCGCCATTAATGGAACAAAAGCGCGTGGAGAATTGTTTCTCTCAAGCCGACTTCTATTCCAACACTTTATTTGAGCCCTTTCGTCTTTAGGGACAAAATCGCATAAATTTGACAGCAGGAAACCGTTGTTGTCAGGAAGCCATCTTACCCGTAATAAAATTACACCTAAATTACCTGTGTAACGGTCACCATGAGAACTTATGCAAGTAAACCTGTGACTTGCCTTGCCATATTTTGTAAATAATTTGCGGAAATTCCGCAAACCATTGCTTTGTTATAATATTTTTATGGGTTTATTTTGAGCTATCGTATATTATATTTACCGAAACACATTCCTTTAACAATAAACTACATATCTATAAAAATAACATTACTTGCGTTAATTTGGTAAATTGATAGATTTTTCGACATTTTTGTTATCTGACATCCAAATTCCACAGATAATTCACAGGTGAATGAAACTTTTGGCTATATCAATAATGATGTTGGCGCAAACTATTCTGACCTTGTTCTTCATACAGTTTCTTTATACATAAGGGTTAAAATCTCATTAAAAAATTATTTTTTTATAAAATCTGTTCCGCGCGGCCAATGACTGGTTAAAATTCTGTGAGTATTAATTACCATGAGTAGGACGCGTATGTAAACGTTACTGTGAGTAATGTATCAAAATCTTACGTAAGTTGTAAATTTTACTTATGAGTGTAAAGGCAGCCTAAAATGTATGACTCAAAATCAGAATGATGAAAATTGCATTGTCTCTTTGTGTAAATAAAACCTGAGATTTGATTATTTTGTAATATCAAAGAAATGCGTCTGTTATTTATATTTATATTTCCTATTATTATTGTAAAGCTTGAATTAACTAAAAAAGCAATATTGTCTTATTCCAAAATGTTTATCTTTAAGTATAAAAGACATTCTTCATAGCAAAGGACAGGCTGTTTTATCATATAATATAACAATATAAACTTCCTTGTCTTTGCCAATTTATTACAGTGGGAATTACCTTGAGCTATTCGTATATAATTCATTTCAGATTTGTACAGTTTTTCCACAAAACAATAATGAAGGTGACGACCGGTTGTAGGAGGGAGAAAACACAATAGCCGGCAAACTGTTGCACAGAAGAAAAATGGGCACATTCTATCAGAATGTCAGAATATTTCCACTTTGCAATAAAATCCAAATAAACGGAATATTTCTGAATGTATCTGAAAAGTAAAACCTGTTTTTGAAAGGCGATGAAATACGCTTTCAAATTGTATTATTAGAAATAAACATATAATTATTGAAATACAATTTTTTTTAATGATTAACATAAAAAAAAAATAAAAAGTGGCTCACCTTTTGTTTAAACTAAATTTTCAACTAAAATTACTGGTAATTAAAAAAAATCTATATTTTATTAGACAAATGTATTACATACATAATTTTAACCTCACTTTTTTTGTAATTTCATTTAAAAATAATTAATAAAAAATTCACAAAGTTTCAAATTATGCTTGGAAACTTTGGTTTTTTAAAGGTGTACATTTTTATTCTTTTATGGTTAACTTTTAGATTTGAATATAAAGCGTGGTGTTTTCTCTTTCTAACACCGTTTAAATCATATTTCTGACCATGATAGTTAGGATAAAACACATTAATTTCTATGAGACCTATATAAGTTGTTTTCAAAAGTGATGGGTTAAGCACGCATTTGGCGTATCTTCCGACTGCACAGCACTGCATGCCAAAAAATAGTTCCTCAGAGCATCTTTCATTGAAATACTGATAAAACAAACATACAATTTCATCCTGATATCTGTGTTATTACGAGTCAAGAGTTGTACGATTGGCGAATTTTCACTGTATTTGTAAAAATATTAATTCTATTTATCCCAATATGTAATCATAGTAGAATAATTATTATTTTGAAATAAATCAATAATTTTAAACATATTGGACATGTTTTTAACCTGTTGAATGCCGGACGTATTCCGAAAACCGCGCAGATTTTAGTTTATTGCTTTCTGATCAAATATCCATATAAAAACAAAGGGATTGCTTTTTTGCGATTGTTTTATGTTTACCAGATAATATATCTTATTATTCATGTATATTACGTGATAATATCGTAAGAAGGTTTTCCAGAATAGTTAACTAACAAAAAAAAAAAAGATTAAAAAATCTCCCATTTTGGAAATAATTGTCAAAAAATATAAACACACAAATATAAACTGATTTTATTATTTATATACAAATCTAAATACATACTCAACATAAAAAAACACAATTCAAAGGAGTTTGCAAATAAATAAAGACCTTTATATGCATTTGAAAACATAAAACATTGATTTTTTCACTTTTGATAGTAGTTGCCAAAACTGCCCTGCATAATCAAAGAAAATTCATTTAAAAATATTCTACAGTAGTTAGATAATTGAAACTATCAGTTACATCAAGAATGATATTGGCGCAAGCGATTCTGACCATGTCCATCATAAAGTTTCTTTATACAAAGGGTGAAAATCGCATTTCACAAAAAAAAATAAATTTTTTTTAATCCTTTTCACTGTGGTGCTAGGCGACGTTCTGAGAGAGTCCTGCCGGAGAGGTCAAAACGTCTCCCTCAACCGGTCTCTCCCAATCCTTTTAATATGTGGCTTGGTGTGGCAATCTGCCACTCCGCTCCATTTCCTTGATCGACAGTTGATCAAATGTTGAAATGGGCCGAGAATCGGCCGTTTAACGATGACCATTCAAATGTGAAAAAAACTCAAAATGGCAGTGATCATCGATTTGATGGTCATCCAAAGTTAAAACCAAAATACATCTATTACATAAACATATGAATATTAATAGACCAGAACAGAAAGGTGAGGGGTAGAAACCAACTGCAGCGGGACGAAGAGCCGAAGGTAGCTTTGGTGATATGTGATTCGTCGAAACTCAATCTGACAGTATACAGGCATCTCGCACTATAATATCACCATTTAGTTCTTAAAAGTAAACTCTGCTTTTGAATGAATAGACCTTTTTACATGGGAGCGCGAATTGCACGCCGCGCAATGAACAATTTTGCGAAGTCCAAATAAGCAAAGAAAGGTCGCCTATAAGGTCGAGTTCAATATTTTGCTGAGGTATTCAGTTAAGCCACTTTTACAAATGTTTCATAATTTACTTACCCCAGTAAAAAACGACGGGCACACGCCATGTATCTCGAGTGATAGTGGATTTTGAAAAACGATCATATTATGTGATCTGAATTAGCTTAAAATAGTCTAAAATAATGCTTGCCTATGGAATGTAATACGACAATTCGGTTTATTCTCTTTTTCACTTTTATTTTACACGTTTTCAAAACACAAGGCACTGTTTTTACCGTGTTATTTCGTAATATGTACCGATGAGTGCTCGACGCTGGCTCGCAGAAGAATGATGACGTCACATTTTTTAGATTAACGCGAACCCATTCTCGATCCCAGCCGGTTCCAATGGAATGGTTCCAATGGGAGGGGGAAATAATACGCTTTTATCACTTAGGGCAGGTCTACTAATATTCATATGTCTATGGTCTATTAACATGGATAATGTATTGAGAGCTTCAGCTAGTTGTTGCTAACCTTTTAATCCTTACAGCTACGATTTTATGTAGAGATTGTCATCATAATTGACTATTATACTGGCTCTGAATTCAAAAGGTTTACAACCACTGATCAGATAATCCATAACCACTCAAGCAACAGGACGATTTTTTACTTTTTCCTCCGATTGCTCGTAATTTTTTGGTGACCATTTTGAATATTTTCTGCCGACATTAAAGAAATCATACCTCCGAATTTTAATATGGAAAAAAAGATTTAATGTATCTATGGACAATTTGCCTAAAACTGGCAGCAAAGCAATCCGAGGTATTTTGAATGGTGCCATATTGTGGCAAAAAGCATTCCAGTGGATAAAAGTGGTATTTACACGGTATTAAAAAAAAATGTCAGCAATTTACATAAGACCAGGGTTGCCAATGAATACATTCTAAAATATTTACTACAGGTATTCAAATTCCCCACAAGTTCCTTTACCTATAAACTTAAATGAAATTCAATTGAAATTAGCATTTCTTTTTTAATATTCAATCATTTTCGGATTTTCTTTTTCGTTCAGGCTTTAAAATAGAAATTTGTTTCAATCTTTTCCTCTAATAAAAATGAAATGATTATTCTCACATTTTTTTCAATATGGGAAATGTCTAGAATCCCCGCATTTTCCACAACAAAATACCCAATTCTTACAAATTCTACACAATTAGATGAATTCCCCACAAATTGGCAACCCTGCATAGGGCCCTTCGACTCCTAGGGTACTGACGGTGACCCGACAGTTGATCTGCCGCGTTTGGCCCCCCGGGAAAGAGTTTTGCTATAAAATAATAATTTTTTTTGCATTATTTACCAATTTGAAACGTAAAATGGACTTTAAATGGATGAAAATATGATTTATACTTTGTTATTCGGCGGTACATCCTCTCTGCACATCCCTTCAGGGGCATTTAGTTATATTTTGTGTAATCAGGTATACCGTATTTTCCCTAAACCGACTGCACATTGTATACTGACGGCCAGCGTAGTCCAGTGGTAAGGCTCTTGACTCGCACACCGAAGGTCGCGGGATCGAATCCCGGTGTGGCAAATAAATATTATTTGATTAATTTGTGTTACTTCATATTATATTATATTTCATATTATATATTATATTTATGGCACGTTCCAGAGTGGAAGATACTCTCAGTATCGCCCTGGTGTAAGACCACCATTCAGAATTGAAATGTTGCTCGAAATGGCATTAGCTGTGTTTGGTGAACAGATCTGAATAGCCAGGTACTTCCCCACCTTCCTCTTCCTCTCCTTCCCCTCCTCACTACCTTCAGCCTCACAACATATCCCAATTGGGGATGCCATAGTCTTACTGGCTTCAGACGGGAGTAGTTGTGATTCTTGTGCGGTATTCATATAAAAAAAATATATATATGTACGCCGGGGGGCCAATTGTCAACTGTCATGGAACCCCACAAAATACCAAATTTTTCAAAAAATCTTAGAAATTCCTAGCAAATTGGGGCTTTCCCCACGAATTGGCAACCATGCATAATACCCTTCGACTCCTAGGCCACAGGCAGGCCAATGAAAATGATATCTGTTAAAGAAAGAATTTCGATATTTCAAAATGTTTGATTAACGCCCAAAGTAAGATCAAATTGACCTTACTTTGGACACACTGCTATCAGTTTATCTCTTCATTAAAGCCATGTATTAACAATGTTTCGGAAACAAAGTTTTTGAAACAACACGTAGATGTTTACAGAAACAATGTTTCGGGAACTTGGCCATCCACGCTCAGTTGTTTCAATTCCATTAATTTAAAAACGATGTTGTCGTCCCACACTACCGTCATTTTTATAAACAACTGAAGCACACGTCCGCACTTGTAAACAGCTGTTGCAAGATTTGTTTCTGTGCTCTCCACTCTAATCGGGGAGCACAGAAACATTGCAAGAAACACGTAGTGTTTACCGCAACAGTTTCACATGTTTTAAGAAACATATTAAATTGTTTCAGAAACACGTCGATTTTGTTTCTGAAACAGTGTTTATAAACAATTGTTTCTCAATGAATACACGTCTGATTTTCTGTCTTATGTTGCAATTCATAAAATATGACTGAATGAACATAATATTACTATATTGTACACTCCATCCCACAGAATAAAACAATTGCATAACACTTTTTCTCTTTTCTGTGGGACTAGATTAAAAGGGTCCAAGGGTGCTTGTTTGTTGGGATGGAGTCCAGTTGTTTGTAAATTGTTTCCTACATTTTTGTAAATGTGTACATCTTAAGAAAACTGTGCGTATTAATGTTTAAAATAGAGGTTTATATAGTATTGAATTTTAAATTGCAATTAAAGTGGACAAACTTTTTTAATTTAATTATTTTTTCTTTTGTAAATAGTTACATTGATTTTATGATAAAAAAGTAATCAATCTATAAAAGTGAGGTTTTCTTTTTCTCCCTTTCTACCATCAAGTAAACTCCCAGTTTCGTTACTTTGCAAGGGTAAATAAAACTTTATGGCAGGGGTCACCAAATGGCGGTCCGGATCCGGACCGCTGACCTATTTTGTGCGTACCTTTTGTTAACAATACAAAATATTTTTTCATTATTCACAGATTTTAAGAATATTGAAAATGTCGTTGACATCCTCAGTAACATTTACTCTCTGCATCCTGGTGATGAATGGAGCAATGAAGCTGCAAATATTTTCGGGAGTAATAAAGCTGCTCTCCAGATGGACATGATCGATTTCCTAGAAAATACAGTTTTAAAAACACCAATAACAGGATGTTTCTTGTCAAGAGTCTTGGATAAAATTTGTTTGTACAAATAAATACTCAGAATTAAAAGAATAAGCCTTGAAACTTCTCACTTTGTTTAGGTCAACATATGTTTGTGAAGCAGATGAACTTCCTTAAATCACATAGCACTCTCTTTTGGGTGAATTGCCTTCAACAACAAAAAAAAACTTCCTTAAAAGTAAATCTGGAGCAGACTTACCGATGAACATCTCCAAGATTTAATGACAATTTGTTCATTGGTATTGTATCTGCACATGTTTAAATAGTACAGTTTATTATTTCAATTGTTGAGCCGGGAGGGGAGGGGGGGGGGGGGTGTTATGCTTTTTTCCTTCCGGACCATGACGGTCATGTTACTTTAAAAAACGGACCCCTAATGAAAGTAATTGGTGACCCCTGCTTTATGGAATTAGATATGGCATTGATTTTTCCCATATTTCTGTATGATGTGGAAACATGGACACTTGAGCCAGCGAAAGAAAACAGAAAAGACGCCCTCGAAATGTGGTGCTGAAGAAAAATGCTCAGTATTCCATGGACAGCCAGACGCACAAATGTGTCATTCTGGAAGAGCTAGGCAACCACAATAAGCTTTCAACTATCTGCCTACAATGTATCTTAACTTTTCAGCGGTCGCGCGTGGTCTGTCAGTCCGTAGTGCACTAATTTTACTGATTAAGAGTTAATAACCAGACAAAGCTGAAAAATGACATTTTTGAATGAGCTCATAGACGTGTCGAAGTTTTTTACAGAAAAACGATAAATTGATTTCGAAAGATCGTTATTTTATGTGGTAAACTTATTTTTTAAATTTTGAAAAAGTTAACATTTTTTTAATAAAAAAATAGTTTTACTGTTGGTCGATGGCAATATTTGTTAATTTTCAAACGAGTAAAGTTATTATACAATACATATATCATACCAAATAGTAATACAGTATTATAAAACTGTTCATTATCTAGGCAAACTAGGATTTAGAATTTTAATTTAACTTCAAATAAAATCATTAAAATAAAAATCCAAGCACCCGTTTTGTGCCGAAAATACTACAACTTGACTTATTTATTACACACTTACAAATTGATTTCTCTCAGAATTTTTAACACAGAAATTTAACTTAAGACGTTATTGAAATATTAGAAATAATTTTTAACCAAAAATATTTTCTCGTGTATATAATTCTGTTGAATTTGCTACACGCTTTTGTGAATATTTTATTCTGTATTTTGACGCGCACGGCGCTAACCAAAACTCAAAACTGTTAGTATCTGTCGATGGATTGGTATATTTATGCTGTCGATGATCTGTCGATTCACGGCAGCGAGCGGTCGTGTTGTCCGCGCCGGTCCAGTTCATAACATTTTAAATTTATTCGTCCGCTTAAAATGGGGAGAAAAATCAATAAAGAGAGAACTTTCATAAAAAAATCAAAATTACCACACCAAAAACATAACTGGGAGAAATATAACGAGAAAAAACAAAGATGAGTAATATTTAATTATCAATTTACGCTGTTCATACCTTATATGCTACAGCGTCGTTGGAACGAATCTGTCAGATTTATTGTGTATTTTTTATAACATGTTGTTTAATTTTTAGAGAAAAGAATCAACATTCTAAAGTAAATAATGACTGTAAAGTTTCATCGGCATGTGCAATTCAAATTTTTATTATATATATATTATTATGTACGCGTAAATGGGCTTCGACAAAGTATATTTGATCAATGTAAATGGGTAATAACTTCAATACATTGTGATTCATGGATATTACGGTTACCGATTTATCCGTTTATACCGCGGAAATTATAAACTAGCAATACTACCCAGCCTTACCGTGTATACACGGTGTCGGGAAATACATGGTACATTACGGTGGCCGATTCAATTGTAATTACCGCGGTAATTATAAACGATAATTTACTAGCATTAATACACGCAAGCAACATTGCCTTATATACACGGTGGCGGGAAACCCGTGGTAAATTCCGGTGACGTAATTATAAACAATAATTCACTAACACTAATACCCGGCGTTGTGCGAATTATACGCTCGCAACATTACCTTGCATATGTATGTCGTAGGCCGATCGTAAAATCAGGCAGATCATGTTGCGCCTAGCCACATCATGATCTGCTGCATCGTGAAATGGCGGCAGATCGTGATGTGCCTGAGGCGCATCGTGATCTGCCTGTTTTTACAATTGGCCTGCGACATATACAAGGTGTCGAAAAATACGTGGTACATTACGGTGACAGATTCATTGCTATTACCGTGGTAATTATAAACAATAATTTACTTGCGTACCCGGCGTTGCGCGAGTTACACGCATACTTCATTGCCTTATATATGTCAGCGGTCGATCGTAAAATCAGGCAGATCATGGTGCGCCTAGTTACTTCGTGAAGTGCCTGGCAGCAGATCGTAAAGTGCCTCAGACGCATCAAGAACGGCCTGATTTTACGGTTTGCCTGCGACATATACACGGTGGCGGGAAACCCGTGGTACATTACGGTGACCTAATTATGAACAATAATTTACTAGCATTAATACCCAACGTTGCGCAAATTATAGACATGCAACATTACCTTGTACCTTGTACACACGGTGTCAGGAAATTCGTGGTAGAAGCGGAAAACTGAGGACTCAAATTTCACCACGGGAACAGAAGCTTTTTACCATACTTTTTCTTCTATTTTTAACTTATTTATTTTTCTTTTTACGAACATATTAATTTATAAACAATAATCTGCGTAAATCGTCCTCAAATTCAATTTGATTCTGAATCTACTTTGCTTAAGACAAGTTCGTCCAGTCAATGAATGATCCAAAAGGTTTTAGGGTGCGTGAGCAGGAACCTAAGCGATTCCTTCAAAAAATTGTTTAGGGTGCTTAGGGTGTAAACATACTAAAAGTCCTGACGTCTAGGTGGTGAGTTAAGGGGTGGGGGGGAGGTCCCAATGTTTAGGTTTCCGCTTATATCTCGAAAACGGTGCGTTGCAGAGGAAAATTTTGCTGGGATTTCGAAAATTACATAAAGAATAAAAGTTGGAGATGATTTTATGAGCTTTTACTTAATTTAAGAATAATATTGAGAGCTGAATGAGTATTTCATGATATTTGCGTCACATTATTTAGAACTTAGTTTTATTTTACGTAAATACGTTATACGCAAATAAGTAGTTGTATTTATTTCTTCTTCTTCTTTGTGTGCCTTATCAGGTCCCCCCGACGTTGGCGATCACTCTTGAAAAGGTCTCTCTGTCTTGCACTGCCCGGAATAGCTCCTCCACACTTCTAATGCTAGTCCACTCTCGTATATTTCGCAGCCAAGACATTTGTCTCCTACCAGGCCCTCGGCGACCCTCTATCTTGCCTTTCAATATTAAATGTAGCAAGTGATACTTCTCCCCTCGAAGTATATGATTCAGATATGATTCAGATATGAAATTTTCTTGATTTTAATTAATGTAAGCAGTTCTCTATCTGCTCTAGCCCGCCTGAGAATTTCTGTGTTGGTGATCATGTCGGTCTATGGGACCTTGAGCATTCTCCGGTGAAGCCACATTTCGAAAGCCTCTAACCTGTTCATTTATTTATTTATATATTACAAATAAATAAATAAATTTATAATAAATATTCAGTCCAACTATTCTGGAGAAAGAGATGGCCGATATTGTGCATTTCCAGCAGATACTATGGATTCTGATGATGGGTAGTTTATAATAGTACTTCGTCAAAGAACTGTTAGCAGTTTTTGATTTGACTTCATAAACAATATTTCAAGCATATGTGGCCGCATATGCTTGAAATATTGCCGGATGACAATCGGCACTCAAATGATTAATGGTTATTAGAATTTAGTTATTACGTAAAAAAACATGAAGAAAACATTATTTTAGTGACATTTAGAGTTCCTATAAAACGGAGCCATTGCCGATAAGGATATTCTTTTAACATAGCTGTTGCCATGTAAACAGAAGGCCCTGGGTTCGAGTCCCAGAGGTGCCAATATCTCTTTTTGAGTTTTCTGTTTCCAGATTTTCGATTGAGTTTCGCTAATATTGTCTTCATTTAATTAAATATTACAATTTGACGTTTTACTCATAAAGTTAAAAATAAAAATAAACATTTTATTTTGTTTTATTTATTTTGTTTCTTTACATGGTACCAAGGTCTAATGTTTACAATTCAGTTGAGTGTTTAATCAAGCCTGTGTTGAAGTTAACATTATGTATGTACTACAGATATTATTAATGAGTGTCTAATATAAACAAAGCTTTCGATGGCAAGGATAATGCTATAAAGATTAATCTAACCCTCGCCCTGTCGCGTGGGGTCTTTACAAGCCCAGGTTTTACAGGAATGCTAATTATGTACATTTTAAATGTTCCCAATGATTCCTTACTTTAGGTAGCTTCCTAAAAGGGACTATACTTGACAAAAGTGCCGCAAACATTCAATATGCGCATGTGCAATGTGAAATACAGATTTGTGTAAAATACAATGAAAAACCAAGTTTATATGTTTTTTCATTGTATTTTGCTGATTTTTTTTTGTAATAATAATAAGTCTACCAATCTCAAATAGTTATAAGTTTGATAGAAATTGCTTAGATTTTTTTTAAAGTTATCTATTAAAAAGTATGATTCAAAATTATTAAAGATATTCCCAAAGAGTTTAATGAAAGTAATTATAGTGATTAGTGGAATAGTTATGACTGGGAATTTTCGTTGATCCAGGGGAGGAAGTAGCTGACCCTCATGTAAACGTCAGGATTTCCACTGGCGCAGGTTCCAGTTATATAGGAAGCGACACCGACCAAGTATTTTCCATCGACGAGTGGGCCACCGGAGTCTCCCTGAAAAGTTATGAATATTTATTTATTTATTTATTAATTTTCAGGAAATCGACAGTTTACATTTATTTCAGTTTGTACATAATATTAAATAGCCAAAATAAAACCAATTATGGATTTCCTCCTTGTGACTTTACTTGTACTGAGACAGCATAATAAGAATGTAAATTAATTTTATAAAAAAGCAATATGAATCCAAAAATTACATAAAACAAAAACCAAAATATATAAAACAATTTTTTTCTTATATAAAATGAAACATTACTAAACAAAAAATCTATCAATACATTGGTAGCCATGGAGAGAGGTTGTACATATAAATCAAATCATTACAGAAATATAAAACAATAAAAACATAACATTATTCACGTAAAACATAACATTATTCACCATCAGAGAAATATTCTTTTACGGACCTCTTATATTTGGTAAGTTCGCAATTGAAAATGTCCACATTGGATAATACGTTATTATAACTATTGCATAGTCTGTTCAGGCAAGAATTCTGCTTACAGTTTGTCTTGCATTGATCCACCCTGAACAGGACAGAAGAGCGTGTTGAACGTGCAGGTACATTGAAATGAACTTTATTTAGCAACTCTGGGCATTGAATATTATTGTTAACTACTTTATATAGGAATAGTGCATCCATATGATGCCTTCGTACACTCAATGAATCAATTTTAAAGTGTGAAGCTGCCTCTGCATAATTATTAAATCTTACAAATGACTTATAACAAAGATATTTTAGGAATTTGTTTTGAATTGCCTCGATTTTGTTTATGTGGATTTTGTAAAATGGAGACCAAACAACTGATGCAAACTCCAGATGACTCCGTACATAGGCAAAGTAGAGTTGCTTAATGATATTGATGCTATTAAAAAGTTTTGTGTTTCTTATGATGAAACCTAACATTTTAGCAGCTTTATTTGTGATTTGTTGTATATGAAGGTTATATTGTAATTTACTATCAAGGGTTATTCCAAGATCACGAATATCTGAGACTGTTGCAATGTTGTTGTTATTCATAGAATAATTAAATAATGTTTTATTTTTATTTCTTGAAAAGGTAATGTGATGACATTTTGAGACATTTAGAAATAGTTGATTTTGTTGGCAATAGGTAAATATATTGTTTAAATCATGTTGTAAATTGACACAATCATTTTGACTTTTTATTGACTTGTATAGCTTGGCATCATCAGCAAATAATTTTATTTCAGAGTATTTAACAACATTGACCAAATCATTGATATACAAAATAAAAAAAACAATGGTCCGAGATGAGAACCCTGTTGGATCCCAGAGGAAATTTCACTAAAATCTGATTCGAAGCCGTTTATTGCTACTGCCTGTGATCTCTTGAGTATATAAGATGTAACCCAACGAAATAAATTACCACGTATACCTAATGACCAAAGTTTTCTGAGTAATAGTTTTTGATTAATTTTATCAAATGCTTTGGCAAAGTCTGTATGTATGATATCTACTTGAGTGCGGTTGTCCATGTGATCGACAATGAATTCAGTAAGAAGAACGAGGTTACTTTCCACATTTCTGCCTTTGGTAAAACCATGTTGCTTTGTTGTAATGATGTGATTCAGTTGTGGACTTAGATATTTGTAAATAATTTTTTCCATTAACTTACTGAATATTGTTAGTTTTGAAATCGGCCAATAGTTTTTAACTTTATTTTTTTCACCATTTTTGTGGATTGGTGTTACGTATGCTCTTTTCCATATTTCTGGTACCGTGCCTTCGTTCATTGATTTATTATATACTAGCTGGGTTACCCGGCTTCGCTCAGGAAAACATTTTTTCAGAGTGTTATGGAATGTTTCACAATGATGATCCCGATTCCCTATTCCCGAATATTCCACGACATACTCCGCCACCCCTTCCAGAACTTTCTAAAGTTCTATAGAACCTTCTTGAACTTTCCGAAATTTCAAGAAGGCGAAACTTCCAGCCCTTATATCTTCAAAAGCACGCCCTTTAGGTAAAAACGGGTACCTTTTTTCCCGAGAGGGGACAGAGATCTACCACACCTTATAACTCCCTTGATCGTACCGGGACTCGTTTCTGAGTTTGTTTTTGCGGTCCGCGCGTTTTTTTGGATTTTCTTTTATAATATATAGCTGTTTCCCGGCATGCATTGCAATGCCATATTCAAATAAATAAAATGTTACTCCTTGCATGTCCTTTCCCGTGCGTTCCCCTTCAGCGTTCCACTTCCACCTTCCCCGCCACCGCTCTCCCGCTCCCCCATCCCGCCAACCCCCCTGGCACTTCATTTCTTTACTCCTCTCTCGCCCGGCCCGTAGCCGAAACTTTTTTCTAATACTAACATTATTAAACTCATGATATCTTTCTAATTAAATATCCGAATTGAAAAATTCTAAAAGTTAAATAAAGGTATTGAAGCTGTCTTGAATATAAAGTAATTTATTTTGATAAGGATTAACACCAAAATACAAATTAAGAGCCTTTTCAAGCGGCGACATATTAATTAAATTTTTAAAATAAAAGAATACTTATTGTGGCATAACCATAATAGTTAGACATATGCTGTTGCAACCTTTTTTGTAAATAATGATGTGTTCTACAAAGTCGTAGTACATTATTTTATTCTATCATCAATAGTTTTCGCAGCGCACGCGACGTAAAGAATATTTTAGGTAATTTTTTTACACCTTGGGTTGCATTATTGGAGTTTTAGTAAGGATCCCTAATTTTTTTGAAAATATAATATAGCCTATGTCACCCGGGGATAGTGTAGCTTCCCAACAGCGAAAGAATTTTTCAAATCGGTTCAGTAGTTTCGGAGCCTATTCGATGCAAACAAACAAGCAAACAAACAAATCTTACCTCTTTATATAGTGTAGTAGATAATGCAGAGAGGTTTTGCAAGTGTTTCCGCACAATCAACTATAAAGTATGAGGGAATGTCATCACACCCCGCGCTTATATTTATGTCAAGAGCTTTTTATTTCTTTTAAGACTATTTCTCGTGTGAATTTAACCGTGGTGATATTTATATTATTTGTGTTTTCTGGTATATCTAATGTTGGTAGGTTATTATCATTTATGTAAACTGATTGGAAATATTCCATGAATATATTGCATATGTCTTGGCCATTATCTGCTTTTTTGTCATCTAGGTGCATCGTCCTTGGAAGAGACGATTGTGTTTTTTTCATGTTATTGAAATGATTCCAGAAGAGTTTAGGATTACCATTTATGTTACTTTCAGCAGTATGTATATAATGAATGTAAAGTTGTTGTGCAATTCGTTTTTGTCTAGATCTTAAGAGTGAAAACGTTTGGTAGTCACATGGATTTTGAAATTTTTTAAAATTTTTATGATATTTATTTTTTTCTATAATTATTTTTATGAGAGATGACGTGTACCGTGGTGGATAATTACAGTTTTTAGCCGGTTTAGTTGGTACATAATTTATTTTAATACTGTTCAATATGTTATATAAGACGTCAGTTGCGGGTTGAGTATTCAAATGGTTAAGTTTATGATCCCAATCAATTTCGTTTAATTTTGTGTTTATTATTGAATAATCGGCTTTTCTGTATAGTAATATTTGATTTGCGTTAGTTTTCAGGTTTTTATTTATTTTTTTAATAGGAATTGAAATTAGCAGTGTTTTATGATATACATCTTCTGGTACTAATGAGATATTATTGTGCGAAATTTTCAGTAGTGTGTTGCTTACAGCTAAGTCAAGAATGCGATTATTTATACTATTACTCTGAGAGTTATATTGTTTCAGATTATTAAATGATAAAAATTCTATAAAGTTCAAATGGGCGGGGTTTAATGAATTGATTGGTTCACTATACATATAATCACAGTTCTCATTAATTGGTAGCCAATGTAAGTGAGGTAAATTGTAATCTCCAACCAAAATGAAATTATCATTATTGTTATCCGTCATAATTTGTGATGTTTTGTTTATGTGAGACGTAATATTTATGAGATGTTTACTATCAGGTGCAATATACGAAGTGCATATGTGAATTTTTTTGCCAGGAAGTGAAATCGTTACCCATATGTCTTCCGCCTCAGAGCTCCATTCCATTTTTTGATCAGAAATAAATTTATTTTTTACTGCAATTAAGACTCCACCACCGCGATTCTGATTGAGGTGATGGTAATCTCTATCTCGTCTGTAAACCTGGTATCTTGTATCGAAAAGTTCCTCATTAAATATTGAATTGTTAAGCCATGTTTCACTGAGACATATAATGTCATAGTTGTTTAATAGTACATTTTGAAGAAAATAATTCGTTTTAGTTCTGAGACCTCTTGTATTTTGATAGTACCTACAATTCTAAAGATTCCATTTTAAGATACAATGTAGTTAAATTGAAAGTTACTGTTATGTTCTAAGCGTTATTGATGGAAATATTGTATTTTTTTAGTTTTTCTAGATCGTTATAAGAGTTAATACAATAGTGATTTGAGTTTTCATTTAGTCTTACATAAATTTTACAATTTTTAATCCAGCAAAATTTGAATTTATTAATTTTGGTTAACTCTCTGACCTTTTTGTAGAGTACTTTGTTTTTATGAGTTAAGTGTTCATTAATATAGATCCGATTTTTTCCATTCAAATTAATATCCTCTGCTGTTAGGCCCCGTCTTGTCCGGATTGCTGCCATGATGTCATCTTTTTGTTTTCTGGACTTCAGTTTAACGATAATATTGCGCGGTCTTCCTTCAATCTTCTCCTTAGGGGTTACTCGGGTGACGTATTCAATTTCTTCAGGACTTACTATTTTTAATTCTGAATAGATATTTTTGATAATCTCTGTCAGGTTTTCTTGTTTTTTTTTCTGGTATTCCAATTATCTCTATGTTATTAATGCGTGCGTGTTGTTCGTTAGCGTCCAATTGTTTTTGTAATTCGTTAAATTCACTTTGAATTACGGCATTTTGTTCCAGGTTTTTTTCAAGGTTGTTGTTTTTTTTTCGTGTCAATTTTTTTTTCAAGAGTTAAAATTTTAATTTTTAATTCTTCGATTTCTTCTTTATACTCGTTCCTCACAATTTCCAGAAATTGCACCTTAATTTCTTTCTAACTTTTTGTCAAGGAGTTGGAGGAGTTGTGTGTCAGTATTATTTAGTGCAGTCTTTGCAGTTGCCCTTGTAGTCATATTGACACTTAATATTAGCTAATATAACTGATATCACAACACTCCACTATTATAAACTTATTAAATTATATATATTTAGGTTTTAGCTAAAACTTTTGTTTTATTTTGCGAAATTTCTAGAGAGAACTAAAAACACGACAGCTGTCATTGAATGGTATTGCTGTGGCATATAAGTTCAAGTTCAGGTTCATTAGTTCAACCTCCCCTAGATCATCAACTTCAAAGTTAGTAATTTGAGGTATCTAGCTCGACTTTATTATTTTAGTATGTTTTTGGAACAATATAAATTATCATTATATGAAAAAAATGTTAAAAATATATATTACGCGATTCAACCTGGTACAGTCATTTTTATACTTCCAGCAATCTATCGGCCTTACTAAAAAACCCCGTGAAAATTTTATTCAATTGACAAACAGCCACGGATGTGAAAACATTACTTATTAAAAAATTGTTCTTGGAAAAAATACACACTGTTTACGCAGCCTGGGAGGGTAGTTTATCTCTATTTTAGTAATGATGTCTGAACGAAATTTGGAATTTTCCAAAGTATTTTGAATGTTCTATATATTTCTTATTTTTGAAGGTGTCGTAAAAACAAATACCATTTATAAAAACCAGATAAATTTACCTTTTAGATTTGTGTATTTGAAATACACTTGAGTTTTAAAAAACTGCCATATTTTAAGATTCTAACACGGAAAAAATGTAAAAAAAATTCTTACCAAAAAAATTTTGATGAAAGTGTACAGAAATTTATAAAAAATTAAAATTTAAAAAAATACAGACCTTTTATATAATAAATTTGGAATGAAACTGTCACCTCACTTTTTCCTCGTGCATACAAAATATTTTCAAAGTTTTTTATTGCCAAAAAAATAACCTAAAAATATAACTGATATTCAAACAGATTTCTTGCACCACTAAAGAAGTTAATTTCTTTCATAAGTTTACCACCATATGTATTAGATATTAATTATTAGTAACCCAAACTTAAGTCGAAGAACCCAAAGCAATATTTTGACAGTTCAACTTTAAAGTAAGATTAATTGTGCAATAAATTGATAAAAATGATGTAAAACCACACAAATAACACGGAAAATATATTAATTACATGACCAGAAGAGTGAATTGGTCACTATAATAGAAATCATTCAGTAAAATCTCAATAAATATTCCCGCCATGCATAAAAACTGCTACCTTTTGCGCGGTTAACAGACTAGAAATGTGCAGGCGCGACGCCATCGCCATCTAGCGGCAATGAATGAAAACAAAATTTTATATGGAGATTATAAAAAATTGCGTGGTTGCCAGATTTACAACGCGTTTTAAAATGACCAACGTTATTAGTAATGTTTAGTGTAAATTTGTTTTATTAATGTTGCTGCAAAAACACAAGTTATCGATCGTGCTGTGGTTTTTTTTAGTAAGGCTGTATATATATAAAAAAAATTAGGTTTAGTATATTTGCATTCGCAAATCTCGGAAAGTAAATATCACAACTTATTCATTTAAAATAATATATAGTATATCTGCGGCACGTTCCCGAGTGGAAGATACTCTCAGTATCGCCCTAGTGTAAGACCACCATTCAGAATTGAAACATTGCTTGAAATGGCTTTAGCCGTGTTAACAAAATCTTCATATCCAAAGGGTAAAAGAGAAAAAGAAGAAGAAACGTCCACAATCCACTAAACGGGATATTGAAAATGTTAAGGATTGGATCTTCTTTTAGATTTTGGAGGAAAGAAGACAGAGAACTGTATGAAAGAAAACTTTTTATTAGGAGAGGGAATTATTAAACAAATGATCGAGATTTCGCCTTTGTCGTGAATGATGACAAGAAAAAGGAAGATTTGAAAAAAATATGTTAATGCATATGTATATTTTTTTTCTTTTTTTTTCTGTTAGCGACTATATAAAATAATTGTACAAAAAAAAATGTAAAGGTGAAAGTTTTTTTATTTATTTTTTTATTATTCTTTATTCATAAACATATATTTTTTCAGGAATAGAGTTTTTTTAAGATTTTCGACTGCTACACTAGGCACAAGCCCGTATTATGGTAGTTGAAGTATGTGTGTTAAATATTGTTCACAAAAAAATATCCAGAAACTATCTAGATAGGGACACATTAGCTCAGTTGGTAGAGTTACGGTCCGGGAAGCCGAACAACCTGAGTTCGTGTTCCAGATGTGCCCATATCTTTTCTGTTTCTGGAAATACATATGATTTAATTATAATTTATTTGTCTTCTATGTCGTTTTTAGTGTCTTCAATAGGGTTTTTTCATTGACCTCTTTCAGCCATATTTTTACTCTTGATTCGTAATCATAATTATTTTTTTAGTTTTTTGTATTGGGGAAGTAGGTTATGGAGTTTTGTTGCAAAGTAAGTGTATTATCTTGGTTTTATAACTTTTTTATGACATTATTATTCGATCTAGTGTGACGGATATGTCGCACGATACGCGGTCTAGTAAAGGATTCAGTATTTTACAATATCTTTAATAATATATTTTTGGCATATGTACCTACCTACATTTGGTACAACAAAGTTATTGAAAGCGTTTTAAATACTTGGTCGATGGTTTTAATGGGTACTTTCAGTATGGTCTTCATGATTCTTTTTTTTATATGAATACCGCACAAGAGTCCCAACTGCTCCCGCCTGAAGCCAGTGAGACTATGGCATCCCCTATTGGGGTATGTTGTGAGGCTGAGGGTCGTAGGGAGGGTAAGTAGATAGGTAAGAGGAAGGTGGGGAAGTACCTGGCTATTCAGATATGGTCATCAAACACGGCTAATACCATTTCAAGCAACGTTTCAATTCTGAATGGTGGTCTTACACCAGGGCGATACAGGGAGTATTTTAATTGTATTCAGGTTGTGTATGTACTTATGTGTAGCAGATCCCCATCCTGTAATTTCATTTTAAATTCGAGAATAACATAACGCGTATTAGATCTTTTCCATATACTTTTTTAATTTTATTATTATTATTTGTTTTATATTAACTCCACACAGGAGGCCCCGGGGAAAATAAATTTCCTCAGGGCCTATGTCATATTTGAAGATGCTGTGTGGAGGGTATTTTTAAGGAGAAAAAAGAGAGAATATGGGTCTTCAAGAGACCGTTTTGTGGTTTTTTTCTATAAATGGGCAGTGATATTGAACATCTTGGCGTTAATCTGGATTCAAACTTTTCGCTTAAAAAGCAAATAAATACGACTGTAAGCAACGGTTTTTTTCACCTAAGACAACTCAAGTCAGTCCGAAGAAATCTTCCTACATAAGCAACAAAACTGCTTGTAAACTTCTACGTAGACTCACGGCTCAACTACTGTAACGGTATCTACGCTAGCCTTCCAAAATATCAAACTGACAAACTTCAATCCGTGTTTAATGCAGCGGCTCGACTCATAACTGGAGTCTCTAAATATTCACACATTTCAGAACACCTTCGTAATCTTCACTGGCTCAAGTGCCCTCAAAGAACCCAGTACAAATTGTGCTGGATGGTGTTTAAATCAATTAATGAAATGGCCCCATCTTACATCTCTGAACTATGCGATCCAGAAAATACTGGTCCGAGGCAGTCAACCCTTAGATCAGCAACATCATCCGCTAAAGGCAGACTAATGGAACCTAAACGCAAGCCAAATACGAAATTTGGAGATCGCGCTTTCGGAGTGTCTGAACCTAAGGCTTGGAATAAATTCCCCCGGGAACTTAGATGCATAACAAGCCCAACAGAATTTAGGTCCAAATTAAAAACATACCTTTTTGGGCTCTCATACCCTTAAATAAAAATACCTATCGGAGAGTATCATAAAATTTTGCTTTTGTTTTCAAAATACGCTCATTACAGAACATATTTTATATTATAGTTCCCAATTATGTTCTCTGCGTGCGAACTGTGTCTTAATTTCTCTAAATAAACAATAACAGTGTTAATCTCTAGTGACCCTCCAGGTAAGTATGGTCTTGCATATATATTCTGCTTGTACAGTGCATTTTTACAGCAGCATCACGTTCATTGGTCAAATCATTGCACATATAGTTTCGTATCGGTGATCGATGAACCGGTGGATGCAATTTTTAGCCATAAGTTGTTGTTGTCTATAGTTGAAATAAGATTGTATAAACGTATTATAAATTTGCACAGCGCCTTTGAGGTGATTTTTCACAAAAACGGCGCTATATAAGTCATCCAAATATTATTATTATTATTATTCTATGGCATTCGTGTAATTTTAGATCTAGTGATTTTACTGGTTGGCTGCTTGAGTTCATTGAAAAAGTTTTATGTTTAGTTTTGCTTATATTGAAGTGAAGTGAAGCGAAGTGAAGTGAAGTGAAGTGAAGTGAAGTGAAGTGAAGTGAAGTGAAGTGAAGTGAATTGAAGTGAAGTGAAGTGAATTGAAGTGAAGTGAAGTTAAGCGAAGCGAAGCGAAGTGGAGTTGGAGTTGGAGTTGGAGTTGGAGTTGGAGTTGGAGTTGGAGTTGGAGTTGGAGTTGGAGTTGGAGTTGGAGTTGGAGTTGGAGTTGGAGTTGGAGTTGGAGTTGGAGTTGGAGTTGGAGTTGGAGTTGAGTTGAGTTGATGGGGATGTTGAGGGGATGGGGATATTTTTATTCCTGTTATTGCTATATTGTTAATGGACGGCAAGTTTGTGAAGTTTTACTTCAGTCGTGTGGTCTAAAGCACACTCGTTTTATTGTAATATCAAATCACCAGGGGAAATAAAAAAACAAAAATTAAAATGAAGACTAAATTACAGATTTTATTACATTTGACATTTGGAAAATTCACGGGATAGCAGCGAAATATGATTTGAAGAATTAACATGAAGGTTAAATTACAGTTTATAATTACATTTGACATTTGAAAAATCACGGGATAGAAGCAAAAATGAATTGAGGAATTACACGAAAACATTTGAAGTTAAAGGAATAAAAACCTCACATGTATCAATCATTTACATTAAACTTTTGAAAAATCACGAGATAGTAAAAATTTATACCAAAGGGTTGAACCTTGGGGGGAAATTCGGAATAACAGTTCAACCAAACGAATCAAGAAAACAAAAGAGATGGCAATCTCTGAAATAAAATTGTCAACCAAACAAACAAAACCTGGAGTTATTAGCTCTCCATTAAGAAAACTAATAAGTATTCTTAGTTTATTCCTATATATTTATATTTCCCATTATTAGTATGTATATATTCGGTTATCGACTAAAGAATTTCGCAGAATTCTTTTGTACGAGATCCGAGCTTGGAATGCATTTCATCTCGTTTTGTATTGCAAGTTATAATCCTACCCAAACTTATGTATACATATGTACTATACATTGGAAAATGCGAACCCGCATACAGTTTGCGTTTAAGGTCTATCGGATCGTTGTCGCATTATCTCTTGTACGTGGAAGGGTGGATTCACGACCCAAGCTTTCACAAACACCGTGAATATATGATTGTTTATAGAACGAAAACGGTTCGCCCTAAATAAATAGTAGACTTCGGAGGGGTTGGAATTTGGAGGTTTCGGGACTCGGGGAAAGACCTGAATGACGTGCATGATAACGATGGAAGACTAATTGGGACGCGGTAACTTAGGTACCAATCAATTCAGTCGTGTCAAAAGATTGTGCGAATTTCTAGTTGATCTCTGACCATCCTGTTAACTTGTTGGAGGATACGGAGCCAAATTATGCAAGAAAAAGGGTTTTCCGAGTTCGTTCTAATATATAGTCAACTAATTACATTAACCTACTAAAACAGTGTTATATGTACCTTATAGCAGCAGAATCATAATGGAGGAGAACCAAGCAGAAATAAAATCATGACTAATGATATCAACTAACAGTTAACCATTTGAGTTATATTTAATTATATATTCAATTGAACATGTCAAATCTCATTTATTACAGGTTATTTACGAATTTATTAGGGGTTGGAAATCAATATAGTGTTTAGGGAGAGTTTTTTTCATAAAGAAAATTAAATGAAATTTAGAATTGCAAGCTCGAAGCTCAACGCTCCGTTCAGAATCAAAGGGTACCACAAAATAAAAGTAATTAAGTTCCCACACCATAAATCACAAAATCACACAACGTTTGGTGGAATTTATTTACAACATAAATACGAAAATTTACGTTCATGGTCTAAATAAAGCAAAAGATATGTAGTACAAGGGAGCTTTAAATAGCTTTCTGTAGTTATCAAAGAAAATAAGGGTCCAATTTTCATGAAGGCTTGTGTGTCGTAGGGGAGGAATTTCCCACCCATACTACACACATGTAAAGGAAGATTTAAATATCGATCAGAGCCAAGAGAAAAATTATAGAAAACTTGAAGGGATTAAAAGAAGCGAAAAGAAATTTATCACAATTGCTAGGAGTGACCATGAGTCGCCCCAATACACTCAAAATAACTCACAAGGCAAGAAGGCAAAACATTACAGGGTGAATTGCTTATTTCAATAAAAAAATATGGGGACCAGCACGTAGATTTAACTTACTCTCTAATGGTAGAGAAAGTAAAAAAATAAGTTTCTGATAAATGAGAGATTTCAGGTATTATCCGTGGTTATATTCACCAGTCTTTCTGTCCGGTAAGCTGTGTATTAATAGCTTCGCCGGTAGAAAGAAAACTGCTTTGCTGATAACAGCATATAATCTTCTGAACGGTAATACCTGTATTTTAGATAATACAACAAATTTTAGTTTTATGTTCCCGACAACTTCACAACCGCACAGGCATAGGACTTTTGTTGTTCCGAGATACAGAACTATGCTACCATTGGTAATGCCGCTTGGAAAAACGATTCTGTTATTATTACTTGTCCCCTGACACAGATATTTTTCAACAACATGTTTTTATTACTAAATTACATCTAACTATAATGAATGTTATTTATTGGTTACGTTACCTGTAAATATGTGTAAAGGAATACCTACCTAGAAATGCATAGGATTCCTTTATGTTCGATTTTAAAAAGGTGTTGTCATGGAGACAGAAAATGATAGATGATTGTTGTTTTGTTATCTAGCTGGGTAGCACAGATTGAAGTAATAAGAAGATTGAAAAATAAGTTTATAATTACAAAGTGATATAATATTTTGAAGACGGACAAATAACTTTAATTGTAGTTTCTTTGTCAGCAAAGCAACTCATGATATTTGTATGTCACATTATAATAAAAAATTACAACAAATAGATGAATTGTCTTATAAAACTACAATTTTAGTGAAGAGAAACAATAACCTTAGAAATGGAAAAATTAAGAATCACATTTATAGTGTCAGCAGCATCGGATGGAAAAAGCAATGTGATCTGCGTAACCTCAATCGAGACACCCGATGGACATATATTTGATATTCCCGATGATTTAAAACATGTAAGCAAACTAGAATATGAATATACATATGTATTATTTTACCAACAGAATAGTCAACACTATAATTTACTATAATTTACATGTAAAAACATTATCATACTGGAATGTCCTAAAATGGGCAATTGCCTAGTTGGACATTTTAAGTTCACTATATTGTATTATGTAATATTTTCAAACAATAAATAAATAAATAAACATACCGCCATAACGACTACGGATGTTTATAACAAAATTAAGAATTCTCTAAAGAAAAGATATCAATCACGGAAAATATGGTTTCCCTTAACCCAAGATTTGAGGAAAATTTACTTAGATGAAGGTGAGAATTTACAATTTGGTGACCAATACCTGGAAGAAATTATATATGACACGAAACTTTTTGACAATAATATTAGTACTGAAAATAAAAATGTAGAAAAAATAGCAGAAAGATTTTTACTCGAGAAGTTTTCAGGAAAAACATCAAATGTACACCAATGGATCAATGATTTTGAAAATGAATGTAAAGTTTCGAGATATTAAAGGCAGAAAAAATTGAGACTTTAAAGTATTTACTTGAAAAACAGTGCCTAGATTGGTACACTAGTATGTTAATAAAATATACAGTAAACGCAGAATGGGCAATATGGAAAACAAATTTTTGTGAAACATACGGAAACAATATAAATACAGGATTATCAAGATTAATTCAGGACATAGAAAGGTGGAGTCAAATTTTTTCCATATTACAAAACTTATTTCTGCCCCCATACTAGAAGAAAATGAAGATTAGAAAGAAGAAAAGGGAATTGAAAGAGACGAAAATCTCCAGAGAAATTTTCTAACTCTAGGGGGGAGATGTAAAGGAATACCTACCAAGAAATGCATAGGATTCCTTTATGTTCGAATTTTAAAAAGGTGTTGTCATGGAGATAGAAAATGATAGGTGATTGTTATTTTGTTGTCTAGCTGGGTAGCACAGATTGAAGTAATAAGAAGGTTGAAAAATAAGTTTATAATTACAAAGTGATATAATATTTTGAAGACGGACAAATTACACGTTATTAATAAAAAATTACAACAAATAGACAAATTGTCTTATATATATATGTATTTCAGAAAAGATAAATAAAAAAATAAAAATTATGATAAGGGAAGTTGTTTTGAATGACGACATTTTTGTTGCTTGGTCCTAATGATACTATTAAATATTAGTATGACTACTACTAATTAAATTAGGTAATGGGAATTTTGAAAGTTGAAATAAAAACCATTTATTTTAAATATTTTTAGCTGTTTGTCGAAATTTTTATTCTGAAAATGAATAGCTATCAACATCAACTCTTTTAGTCAAGGATTCTTTTTTGTAATATAACAGAGACAACTTAATTCGTGCAAAGTACTTTACGTTAGAAAATGTTGTTATGCTCGCACATACCCTCACATCAAAACAGTTGAAGAAACGCTTTCTTCCCACAGCTTGAGAAGCTACTGGTGCGTTCCTCGTTCATCGTAGTTCGTAATTATGACACGAGCGACGCGACCGTCGCCTGACAACGCGGCTAGAAGTTTGCCTATATAAAGACACATAAACAGAAATCACATTTCAGTTCCGCCAGACACTTCAAACATTACAGAATAAAGCCATACGAATAGCCCTGGGCGCCCCCAGATGGATGAGGGTAACCCAACTTCACAAAGACTCTGAAATCACCTCTCAACCAGTCTCGCGGAATCTTTTTATGCGGGAATTCCTACCCATGAAAACGCGTCCATAAATTGCCTCGTCCGGTATGACGAAACGTAAGTACCACACATGAAAAACCTAAGCAAATTCTCCGTAAAGTCTAACCTCCCCATATTGCAGTCATGTTACCTTTGCAAAAAAAATTTAAACAAACAACTTAAAAATCAATTTTTTCAACAACCGTAAATATAAATTCAAGATGAAAGAGAAAGGGGCCTTTTTGGCCAAGAGCTCTGTATGCCAATATTTCAAAAAGTCAAACAGTCAAAGATCCGCCAGATTTCTGTAGATAAATACAGTCGGTGTACCGTTCCCGCTGGCCCTTGGGCTGGGCCTTCGGGCTCCCCTTCGGCTCTGCATTGCCTCGGACTCTCGCAGATAAACACAGTAGTTGGTGTACCCACTCCAGCTGGTCCTTTGGCTGAGCTTTCGAGCTGCCATGACGCCCAGGAGATTCTTCATGCTAACATCATGAGCTGAAGCCTCTGCCCTCACTGGCGTTGAGGTCTGACTATCACCGCCTTCATAACCCCAACTCACCGTTCGTAAGGTACCTCTAACAATTCTAGTTCCGAGCCGTAAATTCAAGGGTAAAATGTCATTTCAAGTCACACCTACTGTTAAACCTGTTGTTTTGATGTAAAGGTCAATATTAACATTTCAATTTTGATTATAATAAATAATTTTTTGCAATAAATATACCGTTTCATTGAAGTCCTACGACCCAGAGCGCACAAACACACGACCCTGGTTTGAAAGTCTCATGTGCCTGGTTTTAAATGTAATATAGGACTGTACAAGTACATAACCTCTTAAATGTAATATAATGCATAAGGTACAAGCAAGTCTTTCTATAACGTAGCAAGGTTAATTAACTTAGCTAGAAATTTATTGATAAGAAAGATACCTACATTTAGTGCATGACAAGATGTTCTTGTTGTTCAAGCCACTCTAACAGGTCAGCCGAACATTCGTCAAACTTCAACCAACAATCGCTTCTAAACGAAGTTTTATACAGACTTTATATGCCGTATTGCCACCTCGCTACAAAACCGAAATAATTTATAAATGTTTGGCTTACAGAGCAAATACCCTCTCCAGCCTTGGTGAGTGTGCAGATTATGGTGGGATGCTGCTTGATGTTGCAGCCTTCATTGGAGATGGTGGTAAGAGTAATCTTCTGTAGGGTGTCGGGTTGATTGGTCTGAAAACAGAATAAATTAAATAAGCCACCATAATCAGAGGTTTTCAATCACTCCGTGAGTAGCAGTTAAAAAGACAGAGTTCGGTACAAACAAGAATCGCGTTTATTGAACATGTCTGTTAATTAAGATTTATACCAAATAGTGTATCTAACCATTTTCTTATCACACGTTTGCAGACAGAACTTATAATATTGGTGGTACCTATACCTACGGCGTATATATACGGATTATGTTCTAATCCATGCTAAACTCATCTTTCAAACCAAGCCGAGGTTGACAGCAACTGTTATACCGGGTCTTAGGCTTAGGAATCGACAACAGTTGATTTCACGTCTGGAATCGGCGAGTAATGCGAGGATCTCGGTGGCGGAAAATTTAAAAGATAGCGTCTACACATCTTTTAATCCTATCGACCTAGAAGCAAACATAGCGTTTACAAGGTACATACTATCTCAGCTACTGGAAGTGGACGGTACACGCTAGGCAGGAGGATGGATCTGTCTGTTCATGTTCGTGAATAGAGTCTTGACAAGGGATGAAATGGATTACCCCTTCTAGAGCCAGTAACGTAGTCCCGGAGGTGTTTGATACTGGGGTTGAACGGGAAAGGTTTGAAGGCATACCGTCCTTCCTTTGTTGTCGACCACCTAATCAATTTGGTCAAGTGGAGGAGCAAATACTAGCTTACAAAAATGTCATTCTCTTCATCATCCATTCCATCCACCCTCCCCCCCCCCCCCTTATCCTCTTCATCATAGGTACGAGTTTTGCATTTACTAACAATAGAATATATTATCACAATTATGTGTAGGGTCCAGCGACGGAGAGCGATGCAAAAAAACCGCCAACTAACCAAATTAAACATTCTAGGTATGTAGGTACTTTAAAATTGTTAGAACGTATAGGGTCAGAAATCAATTTTATAGACTCCCGAGAGTAAGAACTACAGGGAGCATTGCGTGAGTATTGAAGCAGCGTACATTTTTAGGGACGTAATGGGGGCATATTTACGATAGATTAAGACAGGACGTATCCTTCATACGTTTAAGAGATATATAGAAATTCTTCCACATCTTACCTAAAAGAACCAAAAATTACCACATAGAAACATTAAATACCTACTCTAGGTTTACTAGAATCTTTGAAACAAAAAAAAATACACAACGTAAAGGAAAGGGTTTATTGTAAAGCTTTCCCGGAAGGGGAAAACCTTTTACTGTGTTCATTCACAGGAGTGGGAAAAACGAGTCATGATTCAAAACATTTTGGGTGAATCATCAAGTACGAGAGAAGGGTCTACCGCCCGGAGATCGAAACGCGCGAAAGGAGAAGATATTATAACCCAAATAAGGGGTTGGACCATCACAGGTTACAGTAAAAAGGTAACCTCGTAAAGTCAGTGAAATCAACCACTTCGCTCCGCTGCGTAAAATAACTTCGCAAACTCAGCTTACAGACCAATGATAAACCGTAGAGACGATTTTCTTTCTTTTCTACTGCATAACCATGTAGTGTTGTTTCTCTAGTGCATGATCATGTATGTTTATCCCACCAATCACGTTGTATGTTGTTTGTCTTTCTCAATCCTGCATTTATGTCTTAGTTAGTTTACTCTCACCTCTCTCTCGCTCTCTGCAACCTTTAATAGCATTGGGTTATTGTAGAGGATTTTTAAGCCTATTGCTCCATTGCCACGTCGCTTTTTGCGGCGGGAGGGGAAGTTTTACGTTGTGCACATAGTACGTTTCTAAACACTAATAAGAGATGGCGCGAGTAATAACTCATATGGTAGCGGTCACAACGCTCGGCTGCCGCACGCGTGGCTCGCTGTACCATTATCCCTCTTTAATTATGTCCTAAAGTAACTATTTGCCCCCATAAAGCCCGATTGTATTCCGAGAGAGGGATTCAGCAAAGTAGATAGGTTAATATTAAGAACTACTGTAAATATTGTAACCCAATGGGTCCCCACGACCATTAAAACCTTGTATTGGAACTCACCTCTTTCATTTGATGGCACTAGACCCCTTGTTCCCCCAATCAGATATGAGACTGATAGCCGATTCACGGCCCTGAAGGTTGGAGCCTTGTTTCCTATTAACTGTGAGCTGCTCGTGGAAAGCTGTGAGTCAGACGACCAATGGTCTGCCCCCAAGTAAACCTAATTAACCTGTTCCCCCTTAGCAGTGCCGCCCATCGTGGCATATTTATGAACCCCCAACCCTGGCCATCACAGGGTCCATCCCTAGCAGCTTATTAACCACTGGAGCGGTCGCGTGAGATAAATAAATTTGCCTCGATTGCTTGAGATTTCGCAGAAGGTCATTTTTTTAAATTTTCGCCAACATTAAAAAAATCATACCTTCAAATTTTAACATGGAGACGTAAAAAATTATTATAGTGCTATATAGCCAATGAATTAACCTGTATTGAACCGTTTATCTCACATTTGTAGGATTTATAAAAAATATATTAAAAAATCGTAAAGTTTATATTCGTGTGAATCCTGGATATTTTTTACTTGAAACTGCCGTGAGCCGTGAGGGATATTTATTCGGGTCATCATAGAATATTTTCGCTATCTGTATGTTGTCTGTGGTAAACTTGCTAATTAAAGGTGGATATCTATGGAAAAGGGACTTAATTTTATCCGTAAACAGCTGTTCAAAAATTATTATTATTTATTCGGCAGGAAATTTTTTTTTTTTTTTAACATTGTTCTAAAATAGTCTACGAAGTTCAGATTTGCGACATATATGGTCATAAAAGATAAAGCATTTCAATAGCTTCGTTTTAAAATAAACGGCTGGCCAAGGAAATGTTTTAAATAATTACATTAATAAATGTTTTATGAATGATAGGTAAAAATGGTCCATTTTTGGACCGAAATCATTCGCAGAAAAATAAAAGTGGTCCATTTTTCGACCGTAATCGCTCCAGTGGTGAAGGGAGAACATTAAAAAAATAATTATTATAAAAAAAAAAAATTAGTTAATAGACAAACTACCCAGTTAGACTCGAGAATAATTCTACACTAACCGGGAATTTAAATTAGTTAATTAAGATTGTTATGTATTATTTTATAATATTGTAAAAAATAAAAAATAAATGCAAAAGGTGGCACGCAAGCTGTTAACGTACCAGGACTAAATTTATGGAATGCGGAAGGGGGGAGGGGAACGCGGGAGAGAAGTTCGCGGAAAGGGGGAAGCGGGAAAGGGGAGTGGAGAGAGGTAAGGCGGAGTGGAAACACGTGGGAGGAAGGAGACGCAGAAAAGGAAGGGGAGGTGGAAGAGGAAGGGGATGAATGGGAAACGACACGCAGGAAGAAACAATTTCTTTATTAAGTGGCATTGCAACGCATGCCGGGAACTCGCTAGGGTCTAAATAAAATTATGAAATTAAGCAATAAGAAACTGCGTTTTTAAATAAAACTTACTTTTTCGGTTTTTCCCCACCCACTCATCGTGAGGTTGACTCCGGCGCCAGTAACGGTAGTGCTGGAAGGCAAGGTGATGAAGCCCACGCTCTTACTGGTGACGATGGGCTTGGTTGTGATAAGGAGGGCGATGTCGTTAACCTCGGGTTTGTATTCGGGGTGGCGGACGATTTTGGATATTTGATACTTGGTACCTCCAGATTTCAGGTAGATGCTTCCCACGGCGGCTTTAATTTCGTCAGCTTTCCTGCTGTTGGAAAAGTACACACGTTAGGATCGAAGAGTGAAAGAGCGAAAAATGTGGTAGTTTTGAATTTAGTTCTTGCATGGGTCATTTGTGGAATTGGCTTATAATAAAACTTTATTTTTTTTTGAGCTTATCGTGAAATTTTTATAAAAAAAATGTATATTATGTATATATATATGTAGAACAATGTAGATATTAGTATATGTAGAATTAATGTATAATATATAATGAATTAATTAATATATAATTATGCATATGTAGAAAAATTTTCTCGGTTTACCCGCGTAACGTATTTCATTCATTTTACGGTTAAATCATTTCAATTACAATAATAATATAAACATGTCCTTACACATGTTTTATCTAAATGAGGTTATTAATTGGATTGAAATGAAATATATATATGAAGAAGACTAAATAAATAAACATTCTGAATACAGGTTTTATCTAAATGAGGTTATTAATTGGATTTAAATGAAATATGTATATGAAGAAGACTAAATAAATAAACATTATGAATACAGGTTTTATCTAAATGAGGTTATTAATTGGATTGAAATGAAATATATATATGAAGAAGACTAAATAAATAAACATTATGAATACAGGTTTTATCTAAATGAGGTTATTAATTGGATTGAAATGAAATATATATATGAAGAAGACTAAATATGAATTATTCGAATAAAACTCTTACGAAAGGTTTTCACTTTGTGATAGCATTATTTTTTTATTTATTTTATACACACTCTACATGTTTCGTGAACAATGTTCACATCATCAGGAGTAAAAGTATAATTAAGTTACAAATTAAATACAGATCACAGATTAAATACAGGGGAAGGGGTAAAAGATAAGGGGAGGGGTAAGAGTGGGGGAATTTTTTGGAATTTGGGATTACAATATCATTATAAAGGAAAAGACCGGTTAAGTGGGAACATATTCAAAAGTATATTCAAAAGAGGGTTCATAATTTTTATCCGTATTGTTACTTGTTTTTGTGTTTAATTCGTAGAACTCCATTTAATTAAAATTTATGATGTTATTATCGAGTTCTGCATGTATTTTAGTATGTATTTTGTTACAGCTGTTTCAGTTTACAAGAACATTTTCAAACAGTCTTGTAAACCGAAACAGCTGTAACAAAAATACATACTAACATACTTGCAGAACTTGAAAATAAAATTATAAAATTTAATTTTAATTTAAAATAAAAAAATAAACGGTTTTGGTTTTAATATTTTTCCTTATTTCTAAGATTTCGAAACGATTTATCTGCGAAGCCTTATAACCCGTGTGTAAAATTTTAAGTGCTAAGTTTATATCAAATGTATGATCATTACTGAATACATGTTCAGGGAACTAAGATTCGCTATTACCATTCAGATTCGAGATTACCGCTAAGATGTTCTTTTACACTTACCTCAATATTTTTGTTAGTTTTACCCACGTGAAAGTAATATTGCAATCCTTGCAATTGAGCTTTTTTAAAAATTGATTTTTTCACCTGATTTTTTTTAAAATTTTAATGTTGATATCCTTGTTATTAAGTATGTATTTCTTCAATTTATATATAAAGTGATGTATACAAAGTTGTTCTTCTTTTAATAAAAAACAAAATTTTAAAAAGGGAAGAAATAATTATATAGTCCAGTCAATGAATGGTGCAAAAGGGGGTGTAGAGTGCGTGAGCAGGGACCTAAGCGATTTTTTATTTTTTTATTTATTTATTTGTTTCTTTACATGGTACCTAGGTCTAATGTTAACAATTCAGTTTATAACCTCACTAGGTCAAGCCTGTATTGAGGTTAACAACTCTACAATTTAATAAAATAACACAAAAATAATACAGCTATTGAAGAACAATATTGTTGTATGTTTCTTACAGATTATGAGTATGATTAGTAATTAATTAGCTGAAGGTGATAGTACTTTACAATGAAAGCATTTAGGATGACCATAATGTTGAGATTTGACTTTTAGAAAAAATATATTTATTTTCATAGAATTAAGATGAGAAATATTTATGTAATTTATTTATTGCGCTATTAATTTAGCAAGAGAAAGATGAAAGAAAAATGTTAAGACAAAATAATATGATATTAATTTAGAAATGATAAAGTAGTGAAAAACAATTTACAATCCTCCGCTAACACAAATAATTTGACAGTCTTTTTAAAAATTCTCAAGGAATTAGATGACTTAATATGATCTGGAAGCCTATTAAATATGAGTGGAGCCCGATAAAAATATTTTTTTTGACCAAAAGAAGATTTAGTTTGAATTGCCATAAAGTTCAGACCAGAGCCAACTCTAGTAATACGAATTTGCTGTGTTCTTTCTGAAATATCAATATTATTAAAAAATCTATAAAGCGTTTGTGTAATATATAGTTGTATAACATTCATGACATTACATTCCTTATAAAGTAAATTAGTTGGATATCTAAAATTTTTCTTGAGCATAACTTTAAGAATCAGTTTTTGTGCAATATTAAGTGGTTCTATGTATATGAGTCTTATGACAGGATCCCCAGCACACTATATTATAAGAAAGCATAGACTGGATTATTGCAAAATAAACCGTTTTTAATTTTTCTTTGTCTAGTATGTGTCTGAGTTCTTTAAAGATATAGGTAAGTCTCCTAGTATTATTTACCAACATATTGAAATGATCATTCCATCTCAAAAAATATTCTATTATTACACCAAGGTATTTTACGTTGGTTACATTTTCTAAGAGGTTGCAGTAACATGTTTGCAAGCAATTATGTATAGTCAAATTATGAGTTGCAGAAGGCTGACTTTTAAATGAAATGCTAAAAGTAATATATTTGGTTTTCTGTGTGTTCAGAGTTAAAATATTATTATTCAACCAACTATTTACCACTCTTAAACCTATATTGCATTTTTCAAAAGTTTCATCCCAAGTTTTTCCCTCAAATATTAAGGCAGTGTCATCTGCAAAACTGACAATGTTACCAGGAATATTAAGACGGCATAAATCATTTATATAAATTAGAAACAATATTGGCCTAAGCACACTACCTTGCGGGACTCCAAAGAAGACGGATTCACTATTGCTTAACACATTATTTATCTCTACTTGCTGTTTTCTATCACTAAGATAAGACCTGAACCAATCCATTGCTGTATTATCAATGCCTAAGTATAATAATTTTTTAAGGAGCAATTCGTGGGAAACAGTATCAAATGCTTTTGATAAGTCCAAAAACACCGCTATAGCTTTGTTGCCATAGTCCAGCGCGCTTATAACATTAGTCAGTACCTTTAATAAAGCATGACTCGTACCTTTATTCTCTCTGAAACCGAATTGATTGTCGGAGAGTATTTTGTATTTTTCTAACAATGAAACTAATCTTGACTTAGCCAATCTCTCTATTACTTTTGAGAGAGTATTAAGTAAAGATATGGGTCGGTAATTGTTAACATCTAGGTGATCTCCACCTTTGAACAGAGGTATAATCTTAGCATTCTTACAATGAGAAGGAAATATGCCATTCTTAAAACTTAGATAAACAATATGTGATATTGGACCAGCCAACACAGAAACGTGCTGTTTATAAACCATGATACTCAAGTCATCAATCCCACAGGAAAAAGACATTTTTAATTCATTTATTACTTTTGTAACTTCATTAGTGCTAGTAGTTTTAAATTCAAAAGTATCTCCAGTAACTTGAGTACCAGGTATAAAATTGTTTACAAGACACATTTCGTCGCCTCAGTTCTTAATTGTCCAAACGACCATTTAAAAATTATTCAGGAGGAGAAGGTTTTCTCTCATTATTTCAATAAAACATTATGATAGGTGTTTAAGATAAAGCTATTTCCGTAAAGGTAAAGGTCTCATTAGTTCGAATAATTTTTAGTTAAGTGATAAACTATCATTTCTTATGCTTTATTTTTAGTTTTAAAATCGAGATTGAACAAAAACTATTGTTAGGGTGCCTCGATGTCGGCTTCTAAACCAACACCAGGGCCCAAAACACGTCCCTGACTAGCTCTCAGCGGGACTATGGTACTCTCTATTCAGGGGGGTGGGCAGCTCAAGGCTAGGGAACTTCTCTCCATCCTCCGGTGACCCACGGGATCCTCACTGGTCAACAATCCTCCCGCCGTAGCAGAATAATAACAATGTTAAATCATTTAGACATGTATTGTAAACTCAAACACATACATAGGTTTCTACAGTACAATTCAATTACAAGAAAAGCAAATTACACAAACCTAGCTAAAGTGTTTAACTCTCTCTGACTCTCTCTCAAAACGAAACTCTCCGAGTCGTGATTTCCGCGGGGGCCCTACATTTCACTGAATTACGGACAACATTTAAGGAGGAAATCAAGATACAGCTTACATGTAGGTTGGCAGGAACCTCGTCTCATGTGGCAGCTTCATCAGGCACTTTCGTAGTCTAAACAGACCGAACTATAGTGCGGCAAAAGGCCGATTGTACTCAAAGGTATTTCAATAATACATCGCGGCCCTGTTGAATTGGGTCCGCCAGCTACCGGCCGCGAGCGTCCGTTCGCAAAGGCGCTCAGATCTCTTCTGTCGAGCGCAACGGGAATGCCGAGTGGCAGGGCACGGGGGAGAGGCAAGGGGAAACAGGATACGGGGCGGGGAGAGGCGGCGGCCGAGCCGTGTGGACTTGTGCTGCGTTTTGTGCTCTCGTATTTACTCCTTCAGGGGCGTATCGTAACACTTCCCCCCGCGCTTGGAAAAAAAGCGACGTGGCAATGGAGCTGTAGGAAAAAAAATCCTCTTAAACTTTCATTGGGGTTTTTGAGAGATTCGTTGCTTGAGAGATGCCTAGCTAGAACATGCAATTTATGTTATAGTTTAGGTCACAATGTTTGTAGGGAATGGGTGAGGGGTACATACAATGTTTGGAAAAGAACAGTTTTGGTGAAAGTACATGGTGTGAAACAACATACAAGATTATGCAATTGAAAGATGACAATACATGGTTATGCAATTGAACAAAATAACAATACATGGTTATGCAATTGAAAAATAACAATTCATATTTGTACAATCGAAGAACAAAAAAACAAGAACAAAAATGCCTGTGTGATTCTAAAGTTTCATTGGTCTGGGAGCTAAGTTTGCGAAGCGTGGATTTGTTTGGTTTCGGAGAATTTCGAAGAGGAGGACGTGGTTTCACAGATTCTAAGGATTACATTATCACTGTAATCAGACCCCTTTGAGATAACACTCAAAAGTACACTTGGGCCTTAGAAAACACTTGGTTTTGTCGAAGACGTCGAAGTTCATGAAGTGGAGACTGTGGTTGCTGTGCCGCGACTATGGTTACAGAGGTCATTGAAGAGGAGAATCCAGTGTCTGCAGACATGCCAGTACGAATCCTAAAGTGTTATTAAGGTAAACACGGATCGTGTATAATGGTTATTGAAGCATAATGTAGCTCAACATAACTTGTATTGGTACGCATTCAGCGAATACTGGAGGTCAAGGTAATGATGGTTTACACATGACGATATATGCGTCACTGCATGACAGCGCAAGAGACGACATGGTTGGCATCGATAGCAAGAGTAAGAACAAACCTAGGAGCTAGCGTGCCCAAAAGGTGGTTCAGAGTGTCATGATGTATAGTGGGACAACTCAACTTGCTGTGGCACGACAAAACAACATACATATGAGCGGTATGGTCTGTGCTTTCAGGAACAAATGCGTAGAAAAATGGCAGCAGGAGGGACCTAGTAACCACAGCGCGTGCTGTCAGGAAGTGGAGCTCAGCTTGGCTGTTGGTGATGACATCCGCCTGGGCTTCTTTTTAATCCGGGAGAAATTATTATTAGAGCAAAATTCTTGAAGTTTACCTGCCTAGGGACCAATGAAGAAAAGGTTTGGAGAGAAACAAAATGTGTCCAGATAATGAAATAAACGAAGTTTTAACCACCGACCCAGAGAGTGACGAAGAGAGAGTTTTCTAACTAAATTGTGATTACATGAACATTTTCCTTTACCAGGATGACTTGGCGTTTGCCGAGTGACAATATGTCTTGGTTAAAAAAACAACCGGCCTTCCATGGCCTATGTTAACATAAAGGTGGTAACATTTTTGTAGAATTTCAACGAACAAGACAAAGAAGTCGTGAATGAGTCACGGTAAAAGCAGAGAAACCAATTCATGAATAAAGGTTGTCAAAAGGAGACAGACGGTACGCCAAGTGCATATCGTACATATCCAACATTCATGAATGTGTTTCGTAAAATTGAGAAAAAGAACAAAAGGTGAGACATATGCAGAGAGTGAGGGAGAAAGCCTGCTGATAATTGGTTAGTTTACCGATTCGCACTCCCAGTGAGGGCGAATTATGGTTAACAACAGATTTTCCTCTTCATAACATATACCTGAGAACATGATGGTGAGGAGAAAGGAAAGGAAAAGGAAAGGAATTGAGTGACGAAACTTGCTAGAGACTGGACTAATTTCCACTTCAAACTCCATGTGAGAATGAAACATGATCAACCAGCAGATTTCCTGACTCTTTACAATTGTTAAAAGGATGAGGAGAAATTTGAATACACATTAACAAAGAGACTAATCCTTTGCGTGTATTGGGCAAAAGATTAGGGGTCATTTTAAAAACTCCTGCGTGATTGTGAGAAAAGACAGACCCTTGCTCCAATTTCACAAACCTGCGGGTTTTCTTATCCGTTCCCCAGACAACGAGTTGGGTGGTTTTGTGCTCAATCGATTAACTCCCACAGCACTATGCCCCATAGTTAGCAGTGAAGCTACAAACTAGTCCTTTTGGGATAGTAGATACTCCTGGGCTTCTTTCCTTTTTGCAAAGAAGTAAAAAAAACAGGAGGTCCACGGGCATTGGCGTTGAATGACAACAAAGGGTTGTGGACTACATTTCGTAGATCGCACACAAAAGGTTTGATATTATTTCGTTCGCACGACTCATGGTAAGTGTTTTAACGTCTCCACGTATAGTGTATAAGAACATGTAAGTACATACAAGATAAAACTCAATTATAGACAGAAGTCAAGAGTTTATACAATGCCTCTTAAAGAAGATGGCAAGGCCGATATTATGTCGTTCGCACGAATCACGGTAAGTGTTTTAACGTCTCCACGTCTCGTGTACAAGGGTTGTACACAATTATACATACAAGTGGTACTCATGACAAATTAATGACACACGACCAAAATACAAAAGCGGTACTCATGACAAATGAATGACACACGACCAAAATACAAAAACGGTACTCATGACAAATGAATGACACACGACCAAAATAGATTGTACAGAAAGGGTGGTACTCATGACAAATATGTCACACGACCAACTCAATAACATTTAGCTATGAGCAAAAGTGATTATGACGAACTTCTCGTATCGTGGCAGGTATTTTAAGGATCCCTCCTATAACGGTGGATGTTCTAAGGATCTCTCCTATGACGGTGGATGTTCTAAGGATCTCTCATATAATGTAACAGGGTTACGTTTAAATACAACACAATAAACGTTAATGATGCTTGATTTTAACACATTTTATAAAGATTCGTTAGATTAACTAACTCCGTAGCCCAAGAGCGTACGACAGAGAAGATAGACAATTTGATGCTACTTCATGTGTTACAAAATACAAGGGTGATGGCAGAGTATAATTCTACTTACACCAAGTATTTAAAACAAAGACAGACCTATAATGGTTTTACATACTGTCTGTTGTGGCAACCTGCAGTGAGGAAGACCAAAGAAAAGGGACCAATTACGGTTTTACATACCCTTTGTGCAGTTACAAACATACCAGGTTATGTGCAATTTGGGTTGCAAATACTTGGTTAAATGAACACCTAAAAGTTGTGCATTCCAAAATCAGGATAACCATAAGGTTTTATTTAACCTATCTCGTAGGGTTGAAACGTGTCATATAAGACATACGTAACGTACAAGCAAAAAAATAAAATAACAAAAGGCAGTGGCTTTGTTATAACAACCAAAGACCGGATGATTCGGTTTTACGTACTTTAGTTGAAACGAGCCAAATTGATTTATATACAGGGTTATAAAGACCAATCATTGGTTTTATAAATACGAGTTCCAAAATGGACGTGTCGATATCCAATTTGGGTACATGAGCATGAATTTGGGTAGGACGCCATCAATTTTTAATTTAAGAGGAAAAAATTGAAAAAAACTTATATACACGAGGGGCGACTATGTAAGTAACCACTGTTTGATTTTCATGCTAGAGATACCTCGGAAGGTTTTACAACTCATGATGAACAAGATAAAAGGAAAAATTGTAAAAATAGTTAACTGGTTCTGAGTCGGAATTTAACACTTTGGAATTTACAAAACCCGACTTCTAGAACGACACGCCGATGGGCAATTGTCAACTACTTTACATGAACAAAATAAACAGGTGAGAAAGTTCCTTTCCACATGACAAAAATGCAACAAAAAAATAGGAGAAAAATTACAAAATTACATGACAAGGCAGGGTATGACGTGGCATGAACATTGCGTAGTGTACGTGTTGAGACAATAAATGGGCTCGCGACTTCCCAAACATTGAAACTCGAAAAGTGTCTCCGTTCCAAAGTGATCAGTTTTAGAACAGGTGAAAAAATAAAAGAAAAAATTGCCGTGAGGGAAAGAAAAAACAGTGCAAAAACAACATTTGAAAGTAACTTCAAGGAGAGTACGCATTAATTTACAAAATAATTTACAACTTGTTTCATTTACGAAACGATGGGCATGTGATTGACACAATACACGCCTGACGTAGTAAGACTCTGTAAGCTTACAAAAAAAATGATGATACACACTGGATCATTTTATATACAACACAAAATTACAAAAAGGAGAAAAGAAAGGTGACAATTTGCATTGTTGCACCTAATAGTGAGGTATTCTCACAATGGCCATAATGTATGGACGAACAGTAACATTAATGGGTAAAAAGGAGTTAATAATCTCAAACAAAACCGTGGCACAAACTTGAGGCCCGCATGTGAGATTAAAAACATCTTGAACAAATCCTTGTTGAGACGAGGTTTGTTGTATTTCGCAGTATTTGATTCTGCTAAAAGAAACGTTGGTGTCGCTCCGTTTCCTCATAGTTTTTTCGGCGCCTTGCCTCTTAATACACTTTGCTTGCGGGCGGCGCCCAGCTATGAGTTTGCCAATCCTTGTGCACGGCTTTGCAGCCCACGTGTCCCGCCCATGGCCGAGCACGCGGCCGATGTATTTATTGGAACCGGCACACGTTGTTATTTTGGTTGTTGCAGCGGCTACGGATGTCAGTGGGACATTTATTGATGAAATCAGCCTTGTTTCCAACGTCGCTTTCTGTGCGCGTTCCATAGTTGACTTTTTGTTGAACGGCAGTGCATATGCCTTGCTATGAACCAGGGAGAGTCCTCTATCCCTTAAAGCAGCTTGTAAGTGGGCTTTGGATAAACTATGCACATTGGGAATGGTGCCCAAGTTGGATGGTGTAATAGCTTGCTTGTCCTCCATTGTGAGTTTCCTGGGTGGTGAGGAGAAGAAAAAAAAATTGGCCAGGGGTTTCCTTTAGAAAGCGCAAAAGTTAATTTTTGTGAGGCACTTTTCACTTGGTGATCACTGTTGGCACTTCCAAATGTGTTTTGTATACATGACACCAGAATTCTTGTCAAGGAGAGGCAGACGAGAAAAAATTTTGCGTGGAAAGACCTTAGTGGTAAAGGTTTTTGTATTTCACTGACCACTTTTGAGAAAACTGTGAAATTCACAAGTATTTATTTATTTTAGAAAAATTTTGCCAGGACTGACCTTTAGAAAACAGGTTTTTTATTTTCACAAAACACTTTGCACTGAGAAAGGCACTAAAGTTCACAAAAGGCACATTTCTGGCAAATAAAGGACAAACTTCCGGATGAAAATGACTGAATATGGGGTTTATTGCATCCAACCATATTAAAATTATTTTATTTATTCATGGAATCAGTCATTGGCTTTATTATTATTCCACTTTTCACTTATGTAAGGGAAAAAACACAATTCACTTTCACTTATGCTGAAAAAAAACAGTACCTATAATGTATAATGGGGAAAGAAAGTCATTATTTTGTCCATTTGGAGAAACATTAAATTGTACTAATTTGACAGACACAAGTGGGCCAATTGGTATATTGTGCAGAAATAATAAAAATACGTAAGTCCGAAATTTTCATTAAGGAATTCGCAAAATAACTGGGGTTCCAGAATCAATGATTTCCGTTGGTATCCCGGTTCAGTCATAAAAAACGGTTTGGATTTAAAACGCAGCCTAGCAACAGTCGGTTAGGATATCGGCGGGAACAAGGCATTTGCGCGCACAATCCGGAATATCGCGTGAAACAAAGGCCGTTGGATTTAGCGCGGATTGCTGTTGCTACGCGCTCGCTGTTTGGTGACGCGTGCGCAATCAGATTCGCGGCGTTTCGGGTACTCAAAATGGCCGTTGTTTCAACTTGCGATGCAATTTATAATTCCAGTCAGATCCGTTATGGATCTAATTTACATATTGGTTTCTGTTGATTTTTTCACAGGATTCACTGTAGAATAACAAGGCATAATTAATGTTTACAAAATAGTTGTTATGCGGGAAGGATTTCGACAAAGGAAGGTCCCGCAAAGCGACCGGGATAGAGAAAAAAAATTCCAGGCTCCACGTTGATGCGCCAATTGTTAGGGTGCCTCGATGTCGGCTTCTAAACCAACACCAGGGCCCAAAACACGTCCCTGACTAGCTCTCAGCGGGACTATGGTACTCTCTATTCAGGGGGGTGGGCAGCTCAAGGCTAGGGAACTTCTCTCCATCCTCCGGTGACCCACGGGATCCTCACTGGTCAACAATCCTCCCGCCGTAGCAGAATAATAACAATGTTAAATCATTTAGACATGTATTGTAAACTCAAACACATACATAGGTTTCTACAGTACAATTCAATTACAAGAAAAGCAAATTACACAAACCTAGCTAAAGTGTTTAACTCTCTCTGACTCTCTCTCAAAACGAAACTCTCCGAGTCGTGATTTCCGCGGGGGCCCTACATTTCACTGAATTACGGACAACATTTAAGGAGGAAATCAAGATACAGCTTACATGTAGGTTGGCAGGAACCTCGTCTCATGTGGCAGCTTCATCAGGCACTTTCGTAGTCTAAACAGACCGAACTATAGTGCGGCAAAAGGCCGATTGTACTCAAAGGTATTTCAATAATACATCGCGGCCCTGTTGAATTGGGTCCGCCAGCTACCGGCCGCGAGCGTCCGTTCGCAAAGGCGCTCAGATCTCTTCTGTCGAGCGCAACGGGAATGCCGAGTGGCAGGGCACGGGGGAGAGGCAAGGGGAAACAGGATACGGGGCGGGGAGAGGCGGCGGCCGAGCCGTGTGGACTTGTGCTGCGTTTTGTGCTCTCGTATTTACTCCTTCAGGGGCGTATCGTAACACTATAATGGTCGTTTGGACAATTAAGAACTGAGGCGACGATTTCGTTAGTTTTATTTGCATTGCACAATTTTTTGGCGAATCTAGGACCAATATCACTGAAAAAGTTATTTACTTAATTAGTGATTATATTTGGATTCTCCTCCATTGAGATAATATTGTTATTTTTTTAAATTTTTTTATAGACACTTGTTCCTTTTGTATATTTACAGCCTCCTTTATAATTTTCCACTGTTGCTTTTGCAAGATTTTTTTGCAAGTTAATGAATCTCTAATAGTTAAATTAGACTGTGTATTGTCACTCAAATCAATGTATTTTCCAAAATCGATATCCATTTTTAATTAATGCAAATATTTTTCGTATCACTATCCGACTTCTATAATATTCTGTTAAGGTCGTCTTCGTGCTTAATTTCCCTTATTTTTTTTCCTTCGTCTTCTTTCATCAAAATGGATCCATTTTTGTACCAGATGTATTTATAATTTACTTGCTTTCCTTTATTTTTTCTTTCAAAGCAGTTCCTTAAAATTTGGGGAGAGTGATTCTCCTTGGAAAATCATTTTTTCACGGTTCGAAAATACCTTTTTGTTAGATAATAATTTTAATCTGGTTTCTGCATTTCTAATTTTTAGGAGAATTTTTTTCGGTTGACCTGGTCTTCTGTCATACTGTCTTACTGCCGAGGTAATATCATCTGAATTTATTTTGATATTAGCATTTTCTATCAGCTTTATAGCCGTTATTTTGGGATGCTCATCAGTCTTTTCCTCAATCCCTGTTATTTCAATAAAGTCATCAAGGCTGGACTGTTCCAAACAAGCCACTCTAGTTTCCAGATGCTTAATATTTTTGCTTTTATTTGCCAAGTCTTTTTTCAAACTTTCAACTTCTCCTTTAACTTCGTTCATGGAGTCTAAGCGATTAATTATGTCGTCGTATTTTTGACAAATAAAATCGGTTGTTTTTTGAAATTCTGATATTTTTTATCGATGTTTTCCAGAATTTGGGTTTTTATTTTTTCTAATTTTAAATCTATGTAGGACGTAAATTTTGGAAAAGCGTCCTCTTCTGTATTAACGTCATCAGGTAGTATATTAATTTTATTTTTGGACCTTGTGATTGTGTGCAGATTTTCTTGCTGTTGGGAGCCGGTTTTTTTACTCGAACTCATGGTCGCCCTAGCAGTAGATTGTTTTTCGGCAGAAAAAGTACAATGCGCAAGCGCGGTTAGAGACAGTTGAAGCAGCAGCTGAATGGTTAGTGTAAGAAAGATGGCAATGATGTTGGCTAATCACGATGCTCCACTATCTTCAATTATATTTCAATTTCACTTATCACTATTTTACGAAATTAATTATTTGAAATTCACTTGAATTATCTGGTTTCAATGCACAAAAATTATATCACCATTAATGTAGTGAATACTTGGCTGAAATCGTAAGTGTTTCGGATTGTTTTGTTTACTAATATACACAATTATGCGAAGTTTTTTACGGATCATTTTTACTGTGTGTTACTTTGATTACTTCAGAAACTTGTTCAGGGTGCTTAGGGTGTGAACATACTAAAAGTCCTGACGTCTAGGTTGTGAGCTAGGGGGTGGGGGGGAAAGAGAGGATTTTTTTTTGAAAATAAGTAAAAGCTTATAAAATTATATTCAACTTTTATTTTTACATAATTTTCTAAATCCCAGCCGTTTTTGAGTTACGTGCTCCACAAATGTAGATATTTTTGAAAAAAATCTTTTTACCTTACATTTTTCATCAAACATTTCTTAACATCGTCTAAAATATTCATCAAAGAAAGACATTTATTTGAAAGAAGTTGTAAAGAATCTTATTTCCTTTTAGAATGCAAATAAATCTCCAACCAGTAAATATTTACAGCAATTTTAAGTTTTTTCGTAAAATGTCGTCATTTTCAGAAAAAACGGTTTTTATCTTATTACTGACACACTGACGCGGGACGACGATTATGCGACGCTCTGATCGCTTTTAGTCAGGACTATGGTCAGATACAACCATAGAAACCACATTGGTGCGATCATTCAAAAGCCGAGGAGGCATAACAGGAGACAAAGGTGTTTCGCACAGTGTACTCAGCAATCGGTAAGTTGGTATGAGCGCAACTCATACTTCCTCTGTACTTCCCTGCACTTCCCTTGATCTGCACTTCCCTCGAAGAGTTTTGTGGAGTCTTCTTCACGTCAAGTGAACAGCACAAGGACCTCGGACAAGCCCACCGAAGTAGAGATACAGCAGACATTTCCAAACCCAGTCAGTGGTTTGATGCACATCTTTCCTTCCCACAAACCAGTGAAATAATGTCAATTCCCAATGTCTTCTGTTAGTTAGTCGATAAAAAATCACGATGAAATGGTTGCAGTTGACCCAACAACACCGGATGTGTATAAGCAAACGATCAGATCAGGATTTGATGAAATACTTTGGGTATGAGTTGGCTCCATTTCTCTTGGCTCCATTTCCACTGTTCAATGAAAGTGGGATGCGAAAGACAACTAAATCTGTCCTGTACAGCTTGTTAATTAAGTCTTTACAAGTTTTTTCGAATAAATTTCTTTCTTTGATGAATATTTTAGACGATGTGAAGAAATATTTGACGAAAAATGTGAGGTAAAATGATTTTTTTTCCAAAATATCTACCTTTGTGGAGCATGTAACTCAAAAACGGCTGGGATTTAGAAAATTACTTATAAAATAAAAGTTGTAGATAGTTGTGAAGAGTCTGTATCCCATTCTCCCGAAACTTCGTCTATAGTAGGGGGATGAAGTTACTTTTTTTGGTAGGATTGGATAAAAAAAATCTTCCTGTTTAACGGGTATCGATGTGTTCCATGTCAGATTGATGTCAGCTGACCTTCTCAGTCTGTATCGTCGGATTTGTTCTTGTGATTTTGTACTGTTAGCTGAGTTTGCGTACCCATCAAATACCACAGTGCGAGTCATTCCAGGATAATGGTGGTTGACGTAAGTGATATAACGATCACAAATTGTGGCAACGGAGGCATCTTTTTGCTAAATTACTCTGTGTAGTAGAAATCCTCCGTCCACTACTATATTCATCTGAGACAGTAGAACAGTTTTTTTGGTAGGCTCGAACAAGCTGTAAAGGACATATTTAGTTGTCTTTCGCATCCCTTTCATTGAACAGTGCCAAGAGAAATGGAGCCAACTCATACCCAAAGTATTTTATCAAATCCTGATCTGATCGTTTGCTTATACACATCCGCTGTTGTTGGGTCAACTGCAACCTTTTCATTGTGAATTTTTATCGACTAACTAACAGAAGACATTGGGAATTGACATTATTTCACTGGTGCTTAGGATTATACCAAAGGGAAACGATAAACCAAAGTCGGACGTGAAGGCGTACCGCCCAATCACCCTGCTATCTGTCCTGGGGAAGATCCTGGAGAAACTGATAAGGCAGCGTTTACGTCAAACCTTATCCCCACCCTCCGAGCGGCAGTTTGGTTTTGTCCCTGGTATGTCCACTGAGCACGCCATCACGTATGCGCTTGAATGGGTGAAAGCTTGCCAAAAGAAGTACGTAATAGGAATCTTCCTCGATATTACTGGTGCCTTCGATCATGCGTGGTGGCCGATGATACTTGTCAAGCTCAAAAATAGGAAATGTCCACAAAATCTGTTCAAGATCTGTTCTGATTACCTCTGCGACAGAACGGTAATCCTTTCTTTTGGAGACTACCTGATTGAACGAAAAGTTGACATGGGTTGTCCTCAGGGTTCAATCCTTGGACCTGAGTTTTGGAACATTTTGTTTGACGATTCCTCCAGGCTGCCCTTGCCTGAGGGATGTATCTCGGTAGATTACGCTGATGACAAATTTGTTCTGGTCTCGGGGAACAGCAGAAAGGAAGTTGAGAGTAAAGCTGAAGAGGTTTTAAGTGTGATTTTAGAATGGGGAAAGAGAAATCGGCTGACCTTCGCTCCCCACAAGACCATGGGACTCCTGATGAAGGGTAACCTCAATAGAAGTAGAAATCCCACCATCAAAATGGGTGATACCAACATCCAATTCGTTGAGAGCACTTCATACCTAGGCGTCACTTTGGATCGAACGTCCTCGTTCTTGACCCATGTTAAAAGCGTGTCAAGTAAGGCCCAGGCCCTCTTCTTGAAATTGAGAAGAATCTCTACTGCCGAGTGGGGACTGCGTTCTCCAGCGCTCCATCTCCTATACAGGGGGGCCTACGTGGCGCAAGTCTCGTATGCGGCCTCTGTGTGGGAGCACCGCCTGGAGAATTCACTCATACTCTCGGCGCTCAAGAGAGGCCAGCGAGTCCCCTTGCTGGCGCTTTCGGGTGCATACAGAACAGTCGCTTCGGACGCTTTGCCAGTTTTGGCCGGCGTTTTGCCTATCGATCTTGAAATTAGGGAGGTGTTAACAAAGAAGCTTCTAACAAGAGGAAGAACTGCAACCCACCATGGTATTGAGCTAATACCAGGTGGAGCGGTTTCCTTCCCAGGTCTTCTTAGAGAGATGCGAGAAAAAACGTTGAGAGAATGGCAAGAACGATGGGACAGGTCGAATACGGGAAGATGGACTTTCTCCTTCTTCCCGTCAGTTAAACTCAGAATGGAAGGGGCACACATTGTAAGGGACCACCATGTGACCCAATTACTGTCCGGGCATGGGGAGTTTAGGGGAAGATTGCACAGTCTCTCTCTATCCCCCCATCCAAACTGCGCGTGTGGCAATACGGACCAAACAGCCGAGCACATTCTGTGGCATTGTGAGATTATGATGGATGCCCGAGAGGAAATGCTCGATGGCTTGCAAGTTACTACGAGACCAGCTTGGAACGCGGATCTCGTTTCGAATAAGGTGAACTTTGAGTGCTTGAGGAAATTTACGAAAGTCTGGGTTGAGAGATGGCCTGATCTTAGAGTCGCTGACTAGCTGTAAAATCATGTAGGTGTCAGGTGTATAATCTGCTCCTGAATCCACGGACATCCTTATTACTGCATTACATCTACTGCTAGAATTTTATGTTTTATATCGTCTCTATCGTATATACCATTATCTTATTTTATTGTATACATTTTGTTTCTATTACTTTTATTTTTGTGTGAATTATCTTTTTTTTTTTTTTGCTTATTTTATTTATTTTAGCATTGTTTATTTTAGATTTCGCTAAGCTATGCTAGACGATGTTTTATCGAGATACCTATTTATTATTTTTCATCATTTTTGTGTTATATTCTTTGTTTTCCAGTTTCCTATTCCAAGGAACACTGTTGTGACCCAACTTACATACTCAACTTTGTTTTTTTTTTCCTTGCGTTTGTTTTGGTTTCTATGTTTTTTTCTTCTTCTTTTTAGTATCACAACCTCTACTTTGCTTCGCTCAGGAGGCTGAACTGAACTGCATCTATATATTTTGTTCTGTTTCTTTTTCCCCTTCTGGGGGGTGCACTAGACCTCGTCCCTGCGTCAACAGGAGTCAGTCGACGACGGCACGGTGCCCTCTAAAATCATTTGCGCCACCCCCAGCAACATGTGCAGGCCTGAGGTTTGGGGGGGGGCGACCTCGGCTCTCCTTCGCCTTGCACCCGGCTACTCGACGCTGAATTCCTTAGGGTCGTCGGGTATTTCCCCCCCAATCTCCCATTTACTTTTCTTTGAGGCATCACCGAGGAACCGGCTAAGGGGCGCGGAAGCTGAGTGTGGTTCACGGCTAGACCGAACGTCATGCGCATTCTTGCTGGGACTGCCAATTGATTGGAGAGGACTCCCAACCGTTTGCCATGCTCGTATTACTTCTGTACTGTGTTTTTTTTTCCCAAACAGGTGCTTGTAGGATACGCTGGATACAATCACCCAGCGCTTGCCACCTCGAGGACTTTCACCAACCTGTCCCATTGTCTTGTCTATATTTTTTAATACTAACACATATTGTATCTTGTATTTCCCGCTTAGCACTTGCATACTGCTTGCTAACAACGTATGCAGGGACATTGGAGGTCTAAATTCGTTCTAAACTAAATGTAGCTTCGTTCTTTCAAAAAAATTAGAGTCCTTGCGAGAGCCTTGAAGGAGTAATCATCTGTTACTTATACCAGGGCGGGTAAGTGGTGGAAAATAACCTCCAATGGTTTGTGGGAAGGAAAGATGTGCATCAAACCACTGACTGGGTTTGGAAATGTCTGCTGTATCTCTACTTCGGTGGGCTTGTCCGAGGTCCTTGTGCTGTTCACTTGACGTGAAGAAGACTCCACAAAACTCTTCGAGGGAAGTGCAGATCAAGGGAAGTGCAGGGAAGTACAGAGGAAGTATGAGTTGCGCTCATACCAACTTACCGATTGCTGAGTACATTGTGCGAAACACCTCTGCCTCCTGTTATGCCTCCTCGGCTTTTGAATGGCACCAATGTGGTTTCTATGGTTATATCTGACCATAAGCCTGACTAAAAGCGATCAGAGCGTCGCATAATCGTCGTCGTGTCAGTGTGTCAGTAATAAGATAAAAACCGTTTTTTCTGAAAATGACGACATTTTACGAAAAAACTTAAAATTGCTGTAAATATTTACTGGTTGGAGATTTATTTGCATATGTATATATATTCTAAAAGGAAATTAGATTCTTTACAACTTCTTTTATAAATTTCTTTCTTTGGTGAATATCTTAGACGATGTGAAGAAATGTTTGATGAAAAATGTGAGGTAAAATGATTTTTTTCGAAAATATCTACATTTGTGGAGCATGTAACTCAAAAACGGCTGGGATTTAGAAAATTACGTAAAGAATATAAGTTGAAGATAATTTTATAAGCTTGTACTTATTCTCAAAAAATTTTCCTCTGCGACGCACCGTTTTCGAGATATAAGCGGAAAGCCGAAAATTGGGACCTTCCTACTTAGACCTACTTAAATCCTACCATGGATTGATATCTACAATAAATCACCCGACTAGGGTCACCAAAGAATCCAGCTCTTGTGTTGACCACATTATGATAAAAACGAATAATCCATATAAAACACTTGTTTTTGAATCTACTATTACTGACCACTATGCAACTATGATTTCATTAAACACACCATCAAAAAATACAAAAATGAAACACAATTATTGCATAAAACGAGTTGATTATGAGCATCTAAAAAATCTTTTTCCTGTAATTATTGGCACAATAATTACAGGAAAAAGATTTACTACACATACCCAACGCTGAAGATGCATGGACTTACTTCATAGACAAACTAAAAACTGAAATAAATAACAACACTAATTCTATAGTAAAAACAATCCCTCACAAATTTAAACCTCTAACTCCCTGGATAAATCACACCATTATAAATTGTATAAGAAAAAGAAACTTACTAAAAGACCTAAAACAACTCAATATTGATGGACTGACTGTCGACTTCTCAAAGAATCCGGAAAAAATTCTAAACCATGCCAATGACCTTTTCACTAATGTCGGGAAAAAATTAGCAAACAAAATGTCCTCCCCGAATTCTAATACAAAATTACAGGAAAAACCACATATACCTCATTCTAAACAATTTAAATTTCAAACGGTTACACATGACGATATTAAGAATGCAATTAACTCATTAAAAGACACAAAGTCCGCCGGTACGGATGGCATCACCGTAAATTTACTCAAGACACTTGTTCATGAACTATTGGAACCTCTCACTTACATAATTAACCTCAGCATATCACAGGGAATTTTTCCTAAACAATTAAAGCAAGGGTTCGTCATACCCATATACAAAAGTGGTCTAAAAGTGGACATTAAAAATTATAGGCCCATAACAATACTTAACTCACTCTCGAAAGTAGTTGAAAAAATAATTAACAAACAACTGAAAACATTTTTGGAAAGCAAGCAACTACTCTCCGAAAATCAATTTGGCTTTCGGTCAAATAAGAGCACTGCCAATGCTATTATTGCTGTTACAGACTTTCTTGCTTCAAATTTAGATAAGGTTAAAAAATGCATTTCTATCTTCCTAGACCTCTCAAAAGCTTTTGATACTCTCTCCCTTGACATCCTTGTTAATAAATTAAACACATTGGAGGTTGCTCAACCACTTTCCCACGGTGTTCTAAGGAAACAGATGGTTTCCTCCTTCACCGTACACCTCAGGACTCTAATCTTTTTTTATAAAGAAGCTACTTTTTATTTAAAATGATTCTAGACCTCCAATGTCCGGGCATACATTGTTAGCAGGCAGTATGCGAGTGCGTACATGTTGTTAGTTATTTATTTCACAATATCACGTCTCATCTCCGCCACTTGATGTAGCTGAAATTAAAGTTTATTATTATGTAAGAAGAAAAGTAAATAGATTAAGGAGAAAAAAAAATTTATATTAGATGAGATTGTTTGACTTAACCAAAGCAGCTGAGCTGCAGTCGTCCGGCGGTCCCGCCAAGAATAAGCGGAGCCTTCAGTCCAGTTGCAAGCGAGACTCGGTGTCCGCGCCCCTAAGCCGACTTCCCGGTAGGCCCTCGAAGAAAGTGTTGGGATTAAGGGAACTAAACACAATTGGTATAAGAGGGAAAGACCTAGAATTTCTTCAAAGTTACTTAACTAATCGAACTCAAAGTGTCAAAATCGAAAACAAATTCAGCCAACCCCTCCCTATAACCTACGGAGTTCCCCAAGGAAATGTCTTAGGCCCTACTTTGTTTGTCATATACATAAACGATCTTTGTAACCTAACGATAGATGGAAAAATTGTAAGTTTTGCTGAAGATACTGTGCTTCTCATTCAATCCGACACTTGGTTAGACGCAAACAAAATGGCTGAGAAATCAATTAACTCTGTTAAAAAATGGCTAGATATTAATTCTCTTGCACTAAATACTACCAAAACAAAATACATTACTTTTAGTATTAACATCGTTGGCCAACCTAATCAAGATGTTGAAATAAAAGTACATGAATGTTCTTGTATTCACGATACATTCTGTCAATGTCCTTGCCTAGATCGAACGGACCATATAAAACGCCTTGATCTTACATTTGATCAATATCTTAAGAGTGTATAACCAGAGAAAACCAGAAATATGTCATTTTTAAATTAGTGTTTAGACGTATTGACTCTTTTCCACAAAAAATTATAAATTGAATTCGAAAGATTGTTATTTTATCTAGTAAACGTATGTAAATTTTTTTCAGAAAAAATGTTTATTTTAAATATAATAAGGTTATACCATAGGTCGTTGGCGGATTTGTTAAATTTTCAAAAAAGTACATGTATTATACAACACCCATTTCAAATCATATAATCATGCAGTAAAATAAATCAATATATTATCTGGTAAACGTATGTAACAGAATTTTAATTTTAGTTTAAATAAAATTACTAAAAAATATATAAGTACATGTGTTTCTTGACGAAAATTGGTCCGTTTGTGCATTTATTTGCGCACTTACAGACATATATATTTCAGATTTTTTTTACATTTTAATTTTGCTAAGACATTATTGAAAAATGATAAATACGTATGATCAAAAAATAATTACAAAAAGTACATAATTTTAATAGTTTTATCGTCACACCTTTCAGCATTTTTGGATGAAGGTATAAATTAAAGCAACTTTGGAATGAAATAAAATCGATATTGAGTTATAATTTTAAAAAGCTGGTACGGAGAATACCTTATCTTTCTCTTTGGAACCGCCCTGTACGATTGTAAGAACATCTTTCGACGAAATATGGATTTTCGTCCGCTGGCTGGTTATGCGCTCTTAAGTGGAATACACATTGCCTACTCATCACGAATAAACTTAGAAAACATATTTATTTCTTCAAAAACATTACAAACATACTAGATTCCAAATCTATGAAAATTGTTTATTGCTCCCTTTGTCAATCAATCATTGAATATGGAATAATCGCATGGGGAGGTGCAACACTATCCGCTATAGATTCATTATCGAAGGCACAAAAATTAATTATGAAAGTTATTCTTAAAGTTCCCATAATAACAAGTACTGTAGATATATTCAACAAATTCCATGTATTAGATATTCGACAAATTTACACAAAAACAATCTTAGCTCATCTGTTTAAAAATAAAACACATACATTTTATGAAAATATCCAAAATATTGTAAACACGCGGCACAAAACCAAAGAACTCATACAAACACCTAAAACAAACACAACATTTGGTCAAAGAAATTTCAAATACATTGCGTCTAAAATATACAATAACCTACCTGACAAAACAAGACAATCTAATAATATTAACAAATACAAAATTCTGATAAAACAATGGATCATCGAAAAAGGTCGTGCAATAATTAGTCACCTCACCCAAATATAATCCTCTTATCCCATTATTGTTACCACTACTACCAACCTAAATTTTTCTGTCAAATATTTTTACTTTATTGAAAAATGTATTTTATTTAATATTTATAAAATATTTGTAAGCTAGTCTGTCTCGACACAGGATTTCCTAGTGAGACCGGCAAGGCCAAAAAAAATGTTAACTTTTTTGTATAGATACATAAATAAATATTTTTTTTTTCACAGTGAATACCGCACAAGAATCTCAACTGCTCCCGTCTGGAGCCAGTGAGACTATGGCATCCCCAATTGGGGTATGTTGTGAGGATGAAGGTTGTGGGGAGGGGAAGGAGGTGGGGAAGAAGAAGGTTGGGAAGTACCTGGCTATTCAGATCTGGTCACTAAACACGGCTAAAGCCATTTTCAAGCAACGTTTCAATTCTGAATGGTGGTCTTACACCAGGGTGATACGAATAGTATCTTCCACTCTGGAACGTGCCGCAAATATACTATATATTATTTTAAATGAATTAATTGTGAAATAACACAAATTAATCAAATAAAATTTATTTGCGCACGCCGGGTTCGAACGCGCGACCTCCGGATTGTGAGTCAAGAGTCTTAGCCACTGGACTACGGAGGTCGTAAATAATGCATGTGTAAATATTTAAAAATTGCTTATTTTTCTAAGCAATGGGCAGCTGTGATGATGGTGTGGGGGTTAAGGATGGAGCCTCCGCAGAAATGACCGTCGCTTTTATTCCTCAGGGATACCATGTAGGGGAACTCATCAACTTTAGCGTCAGTCCCTCCGTAAATACGCGATTGGTTGCCATCATCAGCTGTTGGTGAAGCTGGAAATACACGTCAATTGAATTTTTATATCTATAATACCAGTTAAAAACCCGCGCTAGCAGTTCGCAGGTTTTGGCCTAGGCCCTGCGGGCGGCTTTTAGTTCCCCTCCCCGCTTCCGAGTTCCCCTCCTACCCCTCCCCTCTGCACCCTTCCAAGTTCCACTTTTTCCCATTCCCCTACCCCCTCCTCCCTCCCCCAAACCCCTCCACCCTCCCTTCACCCTTCCCCCACCTCTATCCTCTCCTCCCTCCACCCTCCTCCTATCTCCTCCACCCCCTTTCCCATCCCCTCCCCTCACCACACTCCTCCCTACAAATACCCAATTTTTTTTCGCAATCGGATGAACGGTTTAGCAATGCATAATTTCATGATGCCAGAGCTCACTATTGTATACAGAAACCATTGCGGAGCTGCGCACATCAAATCCCCAAAGTTTCATCGCAATCGGATTAATGGTTTAGCAACGCATAGCGGATATACATATATAAATATATACATACATGCGTACAAACCCAGATACAAACATATTTTAAAACGAAATTCATAACTTTTAGCATAAACTCTAGAGGCCAACCATCCAATAACATCCATCTTAAAATACATTCTTGTCAATCAACACACACCCTATGCGATTGTCCCCCAATTACACAAACGGAAAATATTAAATATCTGGGCATATACTTCGACCGTTATATAAAATGGGATAGACATATAGATTCAGTAATAGGAAAAATAAGCAAGTTGATTTACTTCTTTAAAAACGTGAGAAATATTCTAAACATATATGATATAAAAAATATATACCTCGCACTAGCACAATCCTTAATGGAATACGGCATTATTGCCTGGGGCTGTGCCAGTAAAAAATACATTAATACACTGTTTAAAGCTCAGAAAACCCTAATAAAAGTAATACTTAAATTACCAATACTAACACCCAATTCAATCATATTCGAAAAATTCCCATTGCTGAAAATTCAAAAATTATATTCCAAACAAATACTAACTTTCCTTTACAAGAACTTAAACACATTCAATACTTCACAAAATTCTCGCAAGACATGCACACCAACTACAAATACCAAAAACAAACACATCCTTTGGACAAAAACACTACAGATACCAGGCTATTAAACTATACAATTCACTTCCAACACAATATAAAACAACTAATATTATTGAATATAAAAAAAACATACGGAACTGGTTACAATCCTTTTAACTTTTAATTTATAATTTGGTCGTATAGAAGTCGATTTTATATTTTAATTTTATTGTTTCTGTATAATTTGATTTTTTATTGTTTCTTCTTTATATTAACTAAGACTACTGTTTGTTTTTGTTTTACTACTTACATTTTATAATTTATAATTTACCACTGTAAAATGTCCTTTACTACTTACATTTAATAATTTACTGAATATAATAATTTGTTAGTATTAATATTAATAATAATATGATATAATTTATAGAATAATTTACTGTTATTTACTATGTACTTACATTTTATAATTTACAACTGAAAAATGTCCTCTACAATACAGGTGAACTCCTAGTGTGGAGGACAATATACTATATCTTTGTAATGTAAATATACTAATAATAAATAAATAAAAAAAATAAAAAATATTGATTTTTATAATATATACATTATCCCTAAATAATTATCTACTGATTCATTTTATTCATTAGTATCTATTGATTTGATGGTTCCATTCCATGCCAATTCGGAGTCAACTCAACTCACAACACCTCTCTGAAAAGTCATTAATGTTCAATGTTCCTGAGAGCACAGCAACAATACAATCGGACTGCATAAACGAAGATCGGTGTCAAGTTTCCAGTATACTCCAAATGTATAGGTTAGGATGAAAAAGTGCAAAGTCAAATTCGAACCAAGCCAAACTTGTACTACTGAAAAAACTATACTTCTGGATAAAAATACTAAATGTCAATATGTTCATCGTTCGTTCATATTTTTATGTAACTAAATTAGAAACAGATATGTTATTGTATAGGAAAAAATTACATTTAATTTTCTCACAAAATTATCCGATTGCCCAAGTAAACGAACAAAGATTAGCAGACCAAAAGAGGGCAATTTTCAAAAATAATTTAATTCCTGTAGTAACATTAGATCAGATAAAAAAGGAAGTAGCAGATAGATTGCAATTAGAAAATAATTTAGAACAAGTTAATACGAGTAGTAATGTTATATCAGATACATTGAACGTAGATAGTTCAGATAATATTCTAGTCGAAGAATCCAATGATATTACAGTAGACTCAAATAACTTAGACGTTATTTATAATCTTAGGGAAATCAACATTGCAAATTTAAACTTACTAGATGAAAATATTATAGAATTAGCTAACTTACTTCATAATAATATAAATAGATATATAGATATAGAGCCCACAGTTAGACCAAAATTACCAAAATTACATACGTCAAAGAAATTATCTAAATTAATTTCTGAATTAAATAATATAATTTTACCAAAAATTATATTTGATGACATTAGTTTTTTAGATCTTCATAAAATAGTGTATGCTAGTGCTATCACTATATGTAATAAGTTAGGAGTTAAATTAACGTCTTCTGATGATAGATCATATAATTATAGAAAACCAGAATGGCAGAGTAGATTAGAAAATGATGTAGTATTTTTAAGAAGTAGCATAGCTAGAGTAATAGAGTATAAAAATGGAAATAGAAGTAGGAATATTTTGAGACATGTAGATGTAATTGGGAGAAAATTTGGTTATAGCATTGGTAGTAATAATAATGAAAATATAATCAATGATTTATTAGATTTGTTAAAACAAAAATTAGGTGTAAAAGCTAGTAGATTAAAAAGATACAATTATACGTATAATAAAAAAAATAATAATAGATTATTTCAGAAAAATGAGAAAATATTTTATTCCAAACTTGACGATAAACAAAATATTATTTCGAATAATAATAATCCGTTGCCATCTGAATCAGATATGCGCGATTTTTGGACAAATATTTGGAGTAAAGATATAAAACATAATGAGTCAGGTCCGTGGATAGAAAATAAAGAACTCAATTGTTCAGACATTGAACAAATGAGTTTTTCTGATATATCGGTTGAATTGTTAGCCAAAATTATAAAAAATACTCATAATTGGAAAGCCACGGGTTGCGATTGGATACATAATTTTTGGTATAAACGTCTGACTACTTTACATCCCCTTTTGGCAAAAAATCTTTCAAAATTTGTCAGAGAACCTCAAAATTTTCCAAATTTTCTAACTAAGGGCATTACTTATATGTTGCCTAAAAGCGAACATATTAATAATCCCTCTCAGTATAGACCCATTACATGTTTACCGACAATATATAAAATTTTAACCTCTTGCTTGACAGATTTAATATACACTCATTTAGATGAAAAAAATGTTTTATCTGAACAACAAAAAGGTTGTCGCAGAAAACATATGGGATGTAAAGAACAATTAGTTATTGATTCTGTAATTCTAAAACAGATTCAAACCCAAAAACGTAATTTACATATTTGTTATATAGATTACCAAAAAGCTTATGATAGTGTCCCGCACTCGTGGCTGATAAAAGTTTTAAATATATACAAAATTAACCCAATTATTATTAGCTTTTTGGAAAAAATTATGGCATTTTGGAATACCGATTTGCTTTTGAATCTGAAAGATAAGAAAATTATAGTACCGGGCATTTCAATAAAAAGAGGGATTTTTCAAGGAGACTCATTGAGTCCTCTTTGGTTTTGCTTAGCATTAAATCCTCTATCTTAAATGTTAATTCAAAGCAAGTTTGGAATAAAAATTAAAGGTAATACTAGAGAGAGAAATATAATTTCTCATTTATTATTTATGGATGATTTAAAATTATATTCGAATTCTGAACCAAATTTAGAGAAAATGATTAAAGTAGTTAAAAAATTTTCAGATGATATTAAAATGACTTTTGGTTTAGATAAATGTAGAACGATCCATATAGAGAAAGGTAAAATTGTAGATGGAGACGAGGGTATATTTAGAAATTTCAAAATTGAAAGTATGAAAGGGGGTGAGGTTTATAAATATTTAGGATATCCGCAATCAAATAGATTAGATCATACTAGTATTAAAAATGATATTAGGATTAAATTTAAAACTAGGATCAGAAAAATTTTGAAATGCAATCTATCTGCTAAAAATTTAGTAAAGGCGATAAATACTTGGGCAATACCTCTATTAACTTACTCATTTGGCATAATTAAATGGTCTAATACAGATTTAGATAGCTTAGAACGATTAATTAGAACTACATTAACAAAATTTCATTGTCATCATCCAAATTCAGCTATAGAACGTATTAATTTACCCAGAAATTTAGGAGGTAGAGGTATAGTCAAAATAACATCTTTAAAACATAATCAGGTAGAAATGCTAAGAAAATTTTTCCATAGGAAAGCTGATAGTTCAGAAATGCACAAAATAATATGCAAGGCAGATAGAAATATTTCACCATTAAATTTATACGACGAGAATGCCAGCATTCTTATAAATACCAACCAGGAATTATTAGATTCCTGGTCAAATAAAATTCTTCACGCAAAACACTTCAATTATCTCAACCAAACATATGTTGACAAATTTTCGTCAAACAAATGGTTGAGTATTGGAGAGTTGAGCGCAGAAATAGAAGGCTTTATGCTTGCCATACAAGATAGAGTCATTAATACTAAAAATTATAGGAAGCATATCATCAAAGATGCAAATCAAATTGATGATTTATGTAGAAAATGTTTGGCTTTTCCGGAAACTATAGAACATATTATATCGGGATGTTCTGTATTAGCGCCGTCCGAGTATACATTTAGGCACAATCAAGTTTTAAAAATAATTCACCAAAGTTTGGTAATTAAACATAACTTGATTGACTGCCGTAATGTACCATATTATGAATATGAACCAAATTCATTTTTAGAAAATGAATTTTATAAAATTTATTATGATAAAACTATTCTGACAGACAGAACAATTAGTCATAATAGACCCGATATAGTTTTACATGACAAAATTAAGAAAATAACTTATATCATTGATGTCGCTATTCCAAATTCTTGTAATATTCAGAAAACTGTTTCTGAAAAAATAAGAAAATATACAGATTTAGGAAATGAAATTAAAAGAATTTGGCATTCTCAGACTATAAAAATATTACCATTTGTTATTTCGGCTACTGGCATTATACCTAGCTCTCTCATTCAAAATTTAGGCGTATTAGATTTGTCAAAAAATTTGTACATAAAAATGCAAAAGTCGGTCATTTTAAATACATGTAGGATTAAGAAAGATTTTTTAAATATTTATATTGAGGGATCAGTAGGATTTATCGGACCAGTTAGGATTTCATCAGAGCCGAACCCTCTGATATGAAAATATCTGGAGTCGGTGAAATATTTTCCCATTATGTTTCTGGTGGATTGAAGTATTGTTCTTGTATTGTTTTATTCTTATATAGTGCACTTACATTGCGTTAATTTACTAGATATTCATTTGTGGAAAAGTGTGTGGAAGGGTTTAGTCTTTCATTTGGGAAAGATTCAACCCGGACATAAAATCTGGAGCACCGTAATAAAATAAAACACGACCTAACCTTTCTGAAACATCAACACATTACAAGCTTGTGGAAAGTGTTGGAAAATAGACAAAACGGTGACCCGACAATTCGTCCGGCGACAATTCATCCGGCGACAGTTTATCCGGCGACAGTTCATCCTGCCGACAGTTCATCCTGCCGACAGTTCATCCTGCCGACAGTTCATCCTGCCGACAGTTCAACCGGCCGACAATTCATCCGGCGACAATTCATCCGGCCTGATCATTTAGAAGATTTTTTCTTCAAGTAAGTATGCAAAGAGGATATACGGTCGTACAACCAAAATCGATATACTTTATCTGAAGGCATCTTGAGTGGAAATCCGCTGTAAAAATATTTTTGCTAACAATAACTTCGACTCTCCGAAGAAGCATGCGTGAATAACAAAATACGACATACTTATACGTGCAGTCGGCTTAGCAAAAAACCGTAAAGATTCCTACTTGCATATAATATAACTTTTTTATCTGAAATTAACACCATCTTTTTAGGGTGAATTGACTTATTTGTTAGGTTAGGTTAGGTTACAGCGGATTTCCACTCAAGATGCCTTCAGATAAAAGCATATCGATTTTGTTTGTACGGCCGTATATCCTCTTTGCATACTTACTTGAAGAAAAAATCTTCTAAATGATCAGGCCGGATGAATTGTCGCCTGATGAATTGTCGCCGGATGAATTGTCGGCCGGATGAACTGTCGGCAGGATGAACTGTCGGCAGGATGAACTGTCGGCGGGGTGAACTATCGCCGGATGAACTGTCGCCGGATGAATTGTCGCTGGATGAACTGTCATGGAACCAGATAAAATTCGTCAAGCCGTCATCGAGAAGACTTTACTACCAGAACGTCAGAGGTTTAAGGACAAAGCTGAATGAATTTAGGATAAATGCCCCAATTACGGAAACCTGGCTAGAACCGTCGATCCACTCAGCGGAGCTCGGTATACCCTTTCGTCAGGTCTACCGGTTCGACAGAAATATCAACACCAGTTCCAGATCCAGAGGTGGAGGGGTTCTTATAGCAGTCTGCAGAAAAATGTCCTCAAAAGTGTTACAAACTAAAAATCGTGATGCTGAACAAATTTTTCATTATGGTAAACGATAAAAATCAAAATTACGTCATTGGTTGCGTGTACATTACTCCCTCAGCTAATATATCTATAAATAAAAAAAATATTCCAAAGATGTTGATTTTTTAAAATCAAAATATGTATAAAAAACATAAATTCATAATTTTTAGTGATTACAAACTTCGTAATTGTGATTTCAACTGTATTGATTCCCAATCAATAACATTATGCGAAAGGGAAATCTTATACATGTCAATATTTCTGAATCTCACCTAATTTAATTTTTGTACATAATTTAAGTAATCGCCTACTAGATCTTGTTTTTCAAATAGTTAGTGAAGAAGGAGGTTAAGTTAGGAGAGAAAATTAGAACACGAGAACATTAGAACACAACACGTTAGCAAAGCATCAGAATCTATCCTTCCCATAGATAATCATTAACCTCCACTGTCAGTAATTATTCCAAACAATGTAAAAGGAAGTATAAACTAACAAGTTCTAGTTATTATTTTAAAAAATCCACTTAAAATTAAATTAATGAACATCTCAGCAAAGTGGATTGGTCGTTTCTCGAGGAAAGCGATATGAGCTATAACAAAGATTCATTTTATTCCAAAATAAATGCCATTATCGCAGACTGCATACCATTAATTGAATACAAAGAATCAAAGCATCCAAAATAGTTTAGTAAGGAATTAATCCAACTAATAGCAAAAATTTTTTTTACATAAAACCTATAAAGAAGAGAGATCCCTTCCAAATTATATAGAGTTCAGTAAAATAAGAAAGGAATACAAAAATTTGGATCAACAATTATATAAATAAAGTAGAAAATTCAATTAATGGTGACATAAAACATTTTTGGAATTACACAGACATGGTTTCACTTCAGGAAAATCTACCTTGTCTAATCTTTTAATTTACCAAAACTATACATCCGAATCCAGGTCTAAGAAGTTACAAGTTGATTCAGTCTATACCGATTTCAGCAAAGCATTCGACAGAGTTAATCATGATCTCTTGTTAAAAAAACGGCACAAATTAGGAATAGCAGGGTATTTATACACGTGGTTTAACAGTTATTTAAGTAACAGGCAATTAGCCGTAAAAATTGATGGCTTTTCTTCGTTTAAATTTATCGCTACCAGCGGCGTTCCCTAAGGGTCACATTTGGGACCAATTTTATTTTTGATATTTGTGAATGATGTTCTTACTATTTTCAAAGATGTCCAAGTTTTAATGTTTGCGGACGATATGAAAATATATAAAGCTATAAGAAATATTAATGACTATCTAATATGTTTAAATTTTTTGTTTGGTGCCAAGAGAACTATCTGCAACTTAATTAAAGTAATTGTCTTTTTATGAGATTTTGTTACGTGGGTAGCGCGCTGGGCGCTATTTAATGGGTTTTAATTACTGGGTACTAATTGAAATGCTGATGCTTACCACAAATCAACTATGATTCCTCTTATGGAATCTAGGACGCCAAACTCCGACTCAAGGTCAAAGTATGTTAATTTGCGGTAGAGATGAGTCCTATCTACCAAAGCGTGGGCATTGAATTCTATGACATTCTTGGGAAGGTTTGTAGGTAGGATTTCAGCATTTAAACCAGGAAGTAAGATAAAATTGAATCAATATATTGTACATTTTTCCACAGTATTTAAACACTTATAAAAAGGTAATCTCTCACCCGGGACCATGGTTTCTCTAAAATAACCTAGCTAACTACAAACATCCGCGGCTGGTGAGCCCATACAGTGTTTGTGTAATTAATGGCGTAACGCCTTTTTACGCGGATCGATTGATTGGATCTTCACCGATCATTATTTGTAAAAGGGGACCGGCACCGGTTCACGAGGTAATTTCCGGCCCGAGTTTAATCTCGCGCTTTACGCGGATTTACTATTTAAACTTCAAAATCACGAAATAAACATGTTATGTCGCCCGCATGTGTCCGATCGCAACTCCCGATGGATTCATGCATTTCTAAATTAAAATTAAGTGACTGTCATTTTAAAAGCTGGTCGGCTCCACCGCTTGGAAAACCAGAGTGGAAAAGGAAACGCCTACGCGCTTCGCGTAGACAAAAAAACGGATTTTAGTATCGCCAACATTATTTTAAAAGGCTGCAACTTAGGAAGGTACTTAAAATCACTTCATAAAAATTTCATAGAATAAAAAAAAACGCTTCATAACAATTTCGTAGAATAAAAAATCCAATAATTTATGAGTACTCAATTAAGAGGCCGCTCTCCGAATTTCTACTGATTTCTAGCAAACCTCCCTTCAACATTTGAAGTTTTTAAGCTCTTAAAAATGTATGTTGTTTTTGAAGATAATATCTATACATTCTCCACGCCGAAACGCAAATTATATGAAATTCCCTCGATAGAAAAAAATCGCAAAATAAGCTCCAAATTTTTTTTATTTTCAAGTCTGTTTCCGTTATTTTACAAGTTATGTGTATGAAAAAATTCACAGTGTTTCATTAAATACTGTTTTAGACAGCCTTCGAGAGATTTTTGCTCTATTTTAAACGAGTCGTATTTTAGGTTTTTTGCATTTTTTGCATCGATTTTGGCGCTGTAAATGTTAGCGCTCTCCTCTAACCTTCGTCATTTCGTATCTCTCCATCTTCTTCTTTTTGGAGCCGGTAACGGAGCCTTAATGATGTACATAGTGCTAACAGTTGTAACCGAGATGAATGATTTGAGTGTAAACTTTGACCAAAAACTGAAATTTATAAATCATATTGAAATTAAATCAAAGAAAGCTTTGGAAATGTTGGGTTTTGTAATAAGAATTTGCAGCCAATTTAAAAATAATCAAACCATTAAAAATTTGTACATATCATTGGTTAGGAGTCAAATCGAGTACAGCTCTACAGTATGGGCACCTAGTTATGCTAGTCATTCACTCGCGATAGAAAGAATTCAAAATAAATTCTTAAGGTATATTAATTTCAGAATAGGTATTACAAGGGAATGTATCAACTATGATTATCTATTTTGTCAACTTAATTTATTTAAATTATCCGAACGTATATGACCTAACATGTTTACATAAAATCATAAATTCAATAATTGACAGCCTTGAACTATGATACTTGATTTCTTTCCATATACCTCGCAATTCAACATCGAGGCGGTATCTACCGTTCTATTGTGACAACTCCAATACAGAATCACAATTTATTATTGAACACCCCCTTCGCCGTACACAAAATTTGGGTAATGACTATAAAGATGTTGTTGACATAATATTATTTAACACATCATTAACTAAATAAAAACAAGTCTTTTAAGAATTTATATCAGAAAGGAGAACATCAAGTTTAATTTGACCTATTTCACATGTATTGTACTTTTCACAGTCTACAGTTTTTCAATCTTGCATGGTGGAGCATTTTATTTTTTATTTCAATTCGTTTTTTTTAGATTTGGTTATGATTTTGATTTTGATTACTATTTCGATTTCAATTTCAATTTCGATTTTGATTTCGATTTCGATTTTGATTTTTCGTAAAACTTCTTTACGCACGCTTGACTTGTGGAGTAATCTGGTGAATGCGTGACGAGATCGTTACGAAAAGTGTGATCGGTCGAGGTGAACGGAAGTTGAGAGGGAGATAGAAAGAGAGAGAGAGAGAGAGTTACGTTTCGTATTACTGTAGAGCAAGAGAGAGGTGCGAGCACACATTTTCTTTCTCTCTTTCTCTCATAGCCAGTTACGTTTCTTAAATCGACACAGTGCAGGCCCATTGTCTGTATCACTGTAGGAGCAAGCGAGAGCACATTTATTTCTCTCTTCTTTTATAAGTTAGTGAAGTTTTACTCCAGTCGTGTGGTCTAAAGCACACTCGTTTGATTTTGATTTTGTTTTATTTACGTTATTGTTTTTAAATTTCAAATAAATTAAAAGCTAGGAAAATAATTATTGAAAAATAGCCCATAACCTAAAACCTAACTTCACCTATTGAACCATTTTTTTTCATCACTTTTAATGACTTTTTAAGAGAGGTGTTGCGTTGATTCATTCTGAGTTGTCCTGTCACCGATTTTATGACTGTAACCTCATTATTGTTTTTACAATTCGAATTGGTATTATTTATTAAACCTTTAACTGCTGACGTAAGGGCCGCTCCATCCTAGCCATAGACATTCAAATAGGACCGGAACATACAGATGAGGGGTAAAAACTAACTATGGCGGGGCGAAGAGAGGGACGATGACTGTGATTCGCCAATAAATCAATCTAACAGTATATAGGCATCTCGCATTATAATATGACTATTTAGTTCTTAAAAGTAAAATCTGCATTTGAATGAATCGACCTTTTTACATGGGAGCGCGAATTTCTAGCCACGATATGAACAGATATCTGAAGTCCAAATTTGGCAAAGTAAAGTTTAACTTATTTTCGGAGTGAAATATTTTGTTTCCGTATTTAGTTGAGACATTTTTACGAATGCTTCATAATTTACTTACCTCAGTAAACGGCGGCTTTGTGTTTCGCGTCGCCATGTATCTTGATGTATTATCATATTACATGATCTGAATAAGCCAAAAATAATGCTTACCTACGGTATTTAATACGAAAATTGGGTTTATTATCTTATTCTATTCTTACATATTTTAATAACACAAGTCACCATTTTTGCCGTGTTATTTCGTAAAATATACCGATGAGAGCTCGACACTGGTCCGGACAAGAATGATGATGTCACATTTTTTAGATTCCCGCAAGGCTCTCGCAAGCCCAGCCGGTTCCGATAAAATGGTTCCAATGGTAGGGGGAAATAATACGCCTTTTATTACTTATGGCAGGTTCATCTATTTGTATGTCCATGGTCCTAGCAATAATAATTATATCAAAATACTCACCTCCCCCACGCGTGGCGCACACACCGCTTCCAAAAGCTTCGAATTTAGTGACGCCAGAGCCGTGAATTTTTAATTTTAAGTTTTTAAAGTTAAATTTCTGCAAGAAAATTCTTTTTTTTTGAGAGCCTCTCTGACCCATCGTCAGTACTTACATGACCTTTTTAAAGTTGATTTTTACTATATAAAATAAACATAAACAACTTTACTTAAGTTTTATATACAGGGTGTCCGGGGGTAAAGTGCATTAACTTCTGGAGGTGATTCCACATAATGGTAGGAGTAAAAAAGATTAACCACTTTTCCGAAATTCCAACATTTTTTTCACAAAAAGACGTACCTGCTAAAAATCCTCAGTGCGTACGATCTTACTTGCTGAGGGCCTGCCTGGCACGATTGTGGCAACATTGCATGGTTGTGATTGGCCCGTACCGTAACATCGGAAAATAATAAAGCTGACCGCACACGCCGGTCTAATTATTTTCATATGTACAATAAATATTTTTTGATTTTGATTTTAAATCTGTTTTTTTTTTTGCTTCTTCAGGAAGACTATTATTATCCTTATTTATAAAATTATTTATTAAATTTGTATGCATTTGTTGTCTAAAAAATAAATAAAGTAATAAAGTTTTGAAATTTTATTGCTGTATTAAGATGAATTAAATTTTGATTGTTTTTAATGTGTTATGTTTGAATATTTATAATTTTGAACAATTTTTTTTATTTGAAATATATACATATGACAGATTTACAGAAGAAAAGTACAAGGAACTAATTACAATAAAGTAATTTTTTTGTTAATGAAATTACCCAATTTAATAAAGAAAAACATTTCTCCTGTTTAAATTTGGGGGGTCGTGTCATTACATTAAAAGATAAAGAAAAAATAAAACTTTTTTTTTTGTTTGATGTAAGAAATAAAATAAAACTTAATAAAACTTGTAAGAATGATAACAAATATAGAAATTTACCAACTTAGCAGTTAATAAAATATTAAGTACGGTACATAGATAAATAAAAGTTAGGATATAGGTGTACTATTAAAATAAAAACATTATTACATTTCAATTAATAGGTAGTTGGTAGGTGGTAAGTACATAAATATGATTCAGTTATAATGGAATTACCTGATAATATTGTAAGACTAGGTACATAATAATATTTTGCGACAATAATCTTTGATTATACTTTGAAATCCTGCTAAAATATTTTAAGAGGATATGTTAAAACAGAGAAAGATATTTATTTTTTTTGTAAAATAAAATGATGAAATTAAATATTTAATTTTAAACTTAAATACATAATATTATAATAAACACTTGATCAATTGATTACTAGTAGATGCAATGTAATAAAAATAAACGTAGAAATTCGTTCTATGTAATTAAAACTTATAATTAGTGTTGGGTTGATCTAGTAGTATTTTGATTTGTGATTTAAAGGCTTTATAATTTTCTTCAGATTTGATTTTATATGGGAGAGCATTAAAAAAATGTATACCTTGATAAGTATAATGGAATTTCTAAGTTGCCACGTTATCGTGATCGGTTACTTATTTTTGTGATTGTTGTTATAGTATTGAATTGATCTTTGTGTGTTTGTAACAGTAAATTTTTTTTTAAATTTTATTTAAACTAAAAACCCTAAATGAGTTAAATAACTGTATAGTTGTAAATATAGATGGTTTTCGTAGAATGACTTTTAGAATCAACCTCTGTGCCTTTTCTACCGGTAAGAGGTTAGTTTTATATAATGTATCATGGGAAAGTAGATTGTTTTTCAAAATGACTTAAATAGTTAATTTTTGTATCACCTTTAAAGGGCTTACAATTTTATCAAATACACCCCCCATCTAAGTATTCCATATTGAATTAATGACTGAAATAATGCGAAATAACGCAATAAATTTTTTAAAAAAATTCTTCAGAATATTTCTTGGTTTAACCACTACGATACGTAAGCGGATATAATGATAGCATAGTACAAAAAGCGTGTTTTCACGTCAGCGCGTGTGTTTCCACAGAAGTCGTTATAACTCCGTTAATGTTCTAGTGACATCCCTAAAACAAAAAAAAATTAGAAGGTCCATTATAAATCAAGCTGCACATCTCTTTTTTTATTATTGTTATCAAGTTTAATTTGTAGAACTCCATTTTAATTTTTATTTCTTTTCTATATTCAATAATTTTATTATTAAATTAATAAAAACAGTTTATTTATAAACAAGTTCTACTGGTAATTATTATTACGCGTGATAGCTGTTTCGCCTTATAAGGGAAAATCTTATCAAACTGCACATATCTATTCAAGTTATCCGTAGAAATACATAAAAAGACCTATTCTCTAAGATACATGGTGAATACAGATTATACCCGCCAAATCGCCTATGCGCCGTTAGACATTGTTATTTTTTCATTAAATATTCTTGTATGAAATAATATAATGGAAGGTAACCAAATTGTTTATTATACATTTATACGATAAAATAAGTATGTTTTTTTTACATAATCCGTGATTTTAGTACCGTTTTCACATAAAAACATCACGTGAGTCTTTTTTTATGTTTGCATTCTAAATTTTAATATTTACAAATGTTGATATTTATTTGTAATATAACAATTTAAAAGCTTATTTCATAACCTTTCAAAAACAGTTTTTAATATTGGGCTACGTTCAGAAATGTTTCATTTATAGAGCTTTAAAGTGAATTGAATTAATTGTGAAGCGGAAATAACACAAAATTCTTGATAATCTGACATTTCGTTTAAGGCTCAGTTCCCGGCCCCAAAAAGAATGAGACGGAGAGATATGAAATTACGAATGTTAGAAGGGCGCGCTAACATTTACAACGATAAAATCGATGCAAAAATTATGAAATCTTTAATAAAACACGACTTGTTTAAAATAGAGCAAAAATATCGCAATAATTGTCTTCAACAGCATTTAAAGAAACGCTGTGAATTTTTTCATACATATAACTTGTAAAATAACTGAAACAAACGTGTTTATAATAATTTTTGGAGCATACCTTAAGATTTTTTTCTATCGAGGGAATTTTATATAATTTGCGTTTGGGCGCGACTAATGCCTAGATATTATCTTTAAGAATAATATATTTATTTTTTTAAGAGCTTAAACACTTCAAATGTTTAAGGGAGGTTTGCAAGAAATTGTAGAAATTCGAATACCGGCCTCTTAAGATGAAGCCATACTAAATAATGCAAAATCATACGATTTTGTATGATTTAGTTTTGAAAATTTGTCCGCTTAGAAGTATTATAGATGCTTCAATTAAATACTGCGTGTAGAACATACCTTGGCCCTTAAATATATAGGTCATTTTTTTTAATAAGTCTTTTAATGAGCTTAGAAAAAAATAAAGTATTAGGTCTATAAAAAACATTTTTAACTGAAAACTCTCCTACTTATAAACCCTTTTTCGGATATGGTTTTATTGCATAATGTGGCAAATTCAGTTTCTTATATAATTATCGCGAAAAAAATGATATTTACGCCCGAACCTCACAAAATAAAATATAATATGCATTTTCGCGTTGGTATTTTTGACATCACGGCGACAATACGGCAGTCGACGAATTTGTTATTTCAAAGTGAACCTTATAGCGTCCACCGAAGAACGAATGGCAGCCGCCCCATTCTTCCGTCATTACTCCTCCGAACGGAGCGGAGAAACAACGTGTTAGGGTCCGCGCTGCTTGTTTTCGTGAAATCAATTTAAAAATTCCGTTTTATTACAATAAACAATGCATAAAAAAGGAATTAATGTTTTTTACAGGCCTTTACGAAATCAACATGTAAAAAAAAAAACTCAAATATCTTTTCCAACCTTTCCAAAAGCTTTTTCTCAAGTATTTTTAAACTCTTCCCATAAAAGGGCGTGAATTCCGATTTCGATTTTTTCCTGTACTAGTGGATCGCCTTAAGACGAAAAACTTGAATATTGCGATAGATCGGAGCGGTTAATAAATATTTAAATAAGCAGCTATATTTCCTAATGCGCTTAACAAGTTATAACATTTACCTTGCTAATATCAGTAGGATAATTTACAAACAGTTTGAATTGATTTACCTTTAGCTACAGCCAAAAACCAGACGACCGAGAAAATGAAGAGTACTTTGAGCATTTTCCAGTGGAGGATTGGAAACGAATGATTTTACATCTTACCGAGTTACCCTTTTATTCGATGGCCTTATCAATGCACTTCAAATCGGGCGCACTAAAATTTAAATTAAATGTGTCACATGAGAATTAATCATTCCTATTAAAATTTTGGAATCAAAACGATACATCTAACATCAACAATGAAAATTTTAACAGACACTTCAAATTACAAAAAATGACAAGTCATTATGAGTAAACTTCCTTTCATTCCTTTCCTTTATACGTATTTCTGCTCTGCTGAAAAAACATTTTATTTTTATTTTACATGAATACCGCACAAGAGTCCCAACTGCTCCCGTCTGGAGCATCCCCAATTGGGGTATGTTGTGAGGCTGAAGGTAGTGGGGAGGGGTGGGAGATAGGGAGTAGGAAGGTGGGGAAGTACATGGCTATTCAGACCTGGTCACCAAACACGGCTAAAGCCTTTCAAGCAACTTTGGCAATATTGATATATATTGATATTTTATCCAGAGGGTTTGGCAGTTTACAAACCTTGCCACGTCTGTAAACTGGATGCGTGTGTTGTGGAGGCTTTCAATAATAACTCTTGATTTAACTTGAGTCAAATATATTTACAATGAAACTTTGTGTTACAATAATTAGCACAGATTTAATAATTATCTTGCTTAGAGAAAAAGCAGGCAGAGGGAACAAATGCTAAAACCGGAATAAATGTGCATTATCATGCACCCAGCCAGAGAGTGGTGGCCGGTGATACCATGGTATAAAGTCGGATAAAAATAGTATTTTAATGGTTGTTCGTTGCTCGGCTACACGACGTTTCAATTCTTAGTAGTGGACTGATACCAGGGCGATACTAAAAGTAAGGTGGGGATATACCTGGTTATTCAGTTCTGGTCACCAAGCACGGCTGAAGCCATTTCAAGCAACGTTTCAATTCTGAACGGTGGTCTAACACCAGGGCGGTACTGAGAGTATCTTTCACTCTGGAACGTACCGCAAATATACTATATATTATTTTTAATTAATAAATTGTGAAGTAACACAAGGGATTCTGGCTGGAGAGGTCAAAAGACCTTATCAACCAGTATCTCTCGATCCGGCCCGCCAGCAGGTGGATAGTTGAATCGGCCGCCAAGTCCTGGACAAACATCACCCCATGAACCCGGGCACCCCTGCTTTATCACCAAACGTAGCGAACTACTTGGGGTGACCTAGGGCAGAGATTTTGGCTAACCAATAAATGTTTCCCGCAAAATGCAAAAATTTATTTATTTAGTCATTAACTCTCGACAGGCCAAGACGCCAAACATAACGTCCGTAACCATGTGGGTCGGCCGATGACCCCATGCATTTTTCTGTTTGTGGGCATTTAAACCATAGAAATCCCTTTTTTTATTATTTTTATTTTTTTGTTATTTTACCACAAAATTTTAATTTTTAACTGGGCAGGGCAACATATTTTTTCCTGCGATGAACGATTTTTTTTTTAAATGGCGCATTATGTATGAATCCTTTGCGCAAGAATACCTAAATACTAAAAACATGTTTCATGTATTTAAGTAGATATAAAAAAAGATAGTCATTTTGGGCCCAGTTGGCTGCGGGAGAGTTAAAATTGATGAAAAAAAATAGCCCATAACTTAAATAAATCTATAAATTGAAGGATTAAAGAATAATGAAAAACCTGAAGATTATTTCAAAAAATTAGTATTTAAAGATTTTCAGGAACCAAATCTTAGGAACATTTGAAAAAATCAATATTTCTTCAAATACTACAAGAAAAACGAAACATCGATTCATCACATAAAATGGTATCGGTTTATTTTTTTATTCTCATCACGTAAAATCAACACCTTTTGGCAAGGGGATTATGTTTGCAGATGATATTGTATTATTAGCTGACAGTATCAGTGACCTCAAATACCTATTAAATCTTGTTCATAATGCTGGTGAGCAACTGGGCCTAACAATCAACGCCAATAAAACTAAATGGATGACTTTTGGACGACTAGATCACTCTGGATCAATAATACAGTTAAATGGTTGTAATTTCGAAAAGGTGGAGACATTTAGATACCTCGGCAGTATCCTCACGGAGACTCTTGACCCAGATATAGAGATTAGGTGCAGAATTGAAGCAGCAAGAACTGCGTTCATAAAAATGAAATCCCTCTTCTGCAATGACAATATCAGCTTAAAAATAAGGCAGAGAATGCTAAAATGTTATGTATGGTCGGTCTTGCTGTATGGTTGTGAAACATGGACCTTGAAAATAAATACCATGAACAGGTTAGAGGCTTTCGAAATGTGGCTTCACCGGAGAATGCTCAACACAGAAATTCTCAGGTGGGCTAGAGCAGATAGAGAACGGCTTACATTAATAAAAATCAAGAAAATTTCATATCTGGGTCATATATTTCGAAGGGAGAAGTATCACTTGCTCCATTTAATATTGAAAGGCAAGATAGAGGGTAGCCGAGGGCCTGGTAGGAGACAAATGTCTTGGCTGCGAAATATACTAGAGTGGACCGGCATTAGAAGTATAGAGGGGCTATTCCGAGCAGCGCAAGACAGAGAGACCTTTTCAAGAGTGATCGTCAACGTCGGGGGGACCTGTTAAGGCACACAAAGAAGAAGAAGAAGATTATTTTTAGATATTTTATCCAGGGGATTTGGTAGTTTACAGCCCTTTATCATGTATTTAAACTGATTGCGTGTGTAGTAGAGATTTTCAGTAATAACTCATGATTACGCAAGTCAAATATATTTACAAGAAATTTTGCATTTCAATAAGTTGGCACAGATTTAATAATTATCTCGTCTAGAGGAAAGGCAGTGGGACGGAACAAACATTGAAACCGGAATGGTTTTGCATCGTCATGCCCTAGACTGGGAAGCTGTGCTCAGTGATACCAGTCTGTAAAATCGAATTTGAATTATATTTTTAAATTAAATAATTAAAAACACTTTGTTTTTACCACAATAATCTTTATTTAAAAAGTCGACATGTTTCGAGAACGATGTTCTCTTCATCAGGACATTATATGTACTAAAAACTAAATTATCAAGCATAGAAAGACAGGCGTGGGTGGAAATGGAAGTAGTTGGAGGGGGGAAGAGGGGTGGAAAGAGAAGGAGCTTAGAAGATAGACAGGGAGGAGGGGGTTGCTTAGAAGATCATAGACCAAATTACAATGGAAATATGTTTAAGATAGGGTTATTCACAAAATTAATTTGGTTATTAATAATATTTAAATTTCTATTAACATTTTTCCTAATTTCTAATATTTATAAAAGATCTAATTGAAAACCACTAACGTTAGCGTGTAAAATTTTAAAACCAGTATATTTTTTAAGTTGTTCGTTGATCGGCTACAACCTCATTTATGTATACACCACCCACTACACGATTACTCACACCTCACACCAAGGAATGCAATTCTTCAGCAGCCTATCTGAAGACATTAAATAAATAAAAGATACTCACAAACTCCCTGATGCAATTAAAAAAACACTTCAAATTATGTAAAATTGCATAATATATCTGTTTTTTTTTAAATTTATTTATTTTATCAAGTAAACATCAAAGGAATCATCATATAACATTCATTAGATAAACGTTTAAAAATATCTATAAAAATTCTACCTGACCCGACAAACCTTGTTCTGCCATATAAATTATTTCAAGTGAATATTTTGGTTCTTAAATAAAAAATAACGAATATATTGTAAGAGTGTAGGGATGTGATCTATGACAAAAAGAGGAATGGAGCGCTGTAGACGATGACCGCCGATAAAAACCAAAAAACACCAATTAAAGTAGGAAAATTAAATAAAGAAAATCAATATGAATTTTGAAGAGCAATTGAGTTTACGATATTTTTGTCATTTCGTCTTTAGCCAACACAAATAAGCTCGATGGTTTGTCCACGCGAGAACATGATACCGAATGAAATATCAAAATGACGCGACGCTTCTCGTGAATATTTTGCGCATGTGTGGATGAAAGTTCGATGAGGCGGACGTAGCGCCATCTGTCATTCAACAACATAAATAATTTCGTTCTGTCTGAAATACGAAAGACGGTTAAATTTGTTCATACATAAATACTAAAATGGCGATTAAAAAATGGGAGGGAGGGAATAGGAGGGTTAAAATTCGAAGTAATAGGTGTTTTTAGATGCCAAATAAAAAAATAAAAAACAAAAAAAAAACAAAATAAAAATTTTGTCAAAAAAAAAAACAATTCTGGAACGGGACCCCCTAATCACCTAGCGGTATGAAATATACTTTAAAACCAATTCTCATACCTACCAAATATAAAAAATCATACAAATCACATATAAAAAATTTATCAAAAAGATTTAATTATGTAATTTTACGGAAATCAACAGTTTAGAACATAGTTGAATCAAAATAAATTGAATCCATTTTTGATTAAGTTCTGATAACATTCATCAGATAAACATATCAAAATATCTATAAAAATATTTAATTTTATGGAAATCAACAGTTTACAACATGGTTCATTATCAGAATAAATTGAATACATTTGCGATTAAGTTCGAACAGGGCTGGGGCAGGACTCCGAATTGCCAAGGTGCCGACACCTCCTCATAACATATCGCCCTTTTAATTATTTTTCATAAAATGGCGCTACATAAATATATCTACAAATCCAGAAACAATTTATAAAACACATCGTTTCGCTTTAGTGATCATCAATTTGACCCTATCGCCTAATATAAACGCATCATCAATTTGACCCTATCGCCTTATATAAACGCATCATCAATTTGACCCTATCGCCTTATATAAACGCATCATCAATTTGACCTTATCGCCTATTATAAACGCATCATCAATTTGACCCTATCGCCTTACGTAAACGCATCATCAATTTGACCCTATCGCCTTATATAAACGCAGAAAAATCTCTGATGCATTATTCTTATACAAAATCATGAACTGCCTTGTTGATTCATCATATCTGTCAGAAAATATTGCATTTCGTTGCCCCAAACAAAATACCAGATCGAACGACTTATTTAGAATACCACATAGTAAATCCAAATACGCGCAAAACTCTGTAATAATACGTATCTGTGAAACTTACAATGCCTTACGAGATGTAGACATTTTCATCCATGACTTGAAATCATATAAAATGCAGCTTAATATATTAATAACTTAACACACTTTTTTTTTCTTTTTTGTGAAAATTTATAATATTATTATCCGTAGTAAATAGTACAACTATGTTTGTTATTAACTTTACTTTTTTTCTTTATAACGTTTTATGTTTTTCTTTTTTATGTTTTTCCTTATTATGTTTATTTTTTTGTCACATAAGTAAGTTGAAGAGGTAAAAAAAACTATATCATAATTTTAACTTAATGGAACTTAATTGGTCTACAACATATGAATATTCATTGTTATATTATCATTTTGTATGACTGTTTGTTTCCTAAATAAAAAGAAATAAAAAATAAAAATTTTGAAAAATCATCCAAATATTATTGATTTATTTTCAGGAAGATACTCTCAATATCATCCTTGTGTAAGACCGCCATTCAGAATTGGAACGTTGCTTCAAATGCCTTAAGCCGTGTTTGGTGACTAGATCTGAATAGCCAGGTACCTCCCCACCTTCCTCTTCCCCGTCTCCTTCCCTTTCCCACTACCCTCAGCCGCGCAACATACCTCAATAGGGGATGCCATTGTCTCCCTGGCTCCAGGCGATTTTGAGCAGTTGGGTCTCTTGTGCGGTATTCACATAAAAAACTGATTATAGTGCGTTTTGAAATTAACATTACCTGTTTTGATACGTTTTTAGATTTTCACGGCCAAAAGTATTTTCACACATCTGCCCTGATGATGGACACTGTAACGCTGTCCGAAACGTTGGCTAAAGAAGGGGGTAGCGCAACACGGCATAATACCCCAAAAACAAGTAACGAAAATTACCTGTTTTAATGACATTTGGCACTGAAATATTTTTGTTTTCAAAATCGCGAAAGGGTGGTTGTCATTATAATTGTAACAAAAAACGAAACGGAAATTAAGTATTTATTTAGAATCAAACATTTTTAAGGAAAAATCAGCAATGCACGTAATATAGGTAGTATAAAAAGATATAAGTAATATTTTTAAAGAAGAGTTAAAGTTATTGTTAAGTCCCTCTTTTGGCCAGTAGACTGTTTTTTTAGAAGAGAAGATTTGTAAAATTTTAATCTAAATCAGTTGACCTTACTTCGTACCGCTTCAGAATCTATAACTGTTGTCTTAACGTATTAGCTGAATTAAATTCAGTTTTTTTATGTTAAAAATTATACAATGAAGCAATTATCGATGCGTACCTGTCCGCGTTTTGTTTTTGTCGGTATCAGATATGGCGTTGTATACGGATTTATAATTTATGTGATTTTCTTACTTTTCGACTTACTTACGGGAATTCGAGTTTCATTTTCTTTATACGTGTGACGGAGATTTATTATAATTATTGTATTTTTTCCTTTGGAGGGTTGCAGACATACGTTCACCGTTTGTCAATTTTCGACTGTTGACGTTGAGTGTATAAGAAAGAGGGGCAGCATTATATGTTTAATGACAACGACTCTTTCCTCTTTCAACTCTTTCCTGGATGTATCCACAAACTCCTATCGCAATTAATCTCTCCCCTTATACTCATATAAGTATAAGGGGAGACTTTCATAAGGGATATCCCTATGAAAGTCTTACTTTCTATCCAAAGGTGCACCAATTTTCAATTAAAGAAAAATATAATTTTCTTTTATTTAAAACAATGCCGATCTTGACTCGTCATTGTGTATGTACCGTAGACTGTCACCGGATATGCGCCACAGTACCTACTTAAGAGTCGTCTCGATATTTTATAATCTATGGATAATTAAAAATATAGTAAAAATAATCTATAACTTTGATAAAGCGAATTGATAAGATTAATTTAAATAATTAAAAGTAATTACTAACGTGATTGTGATTAAGAAATCGACATTACAATTAACAACATTAAATTGTCATCCAAATCACAGGGAAAATATCATTATATATATATACTAGCTTTTGCCCGCGGCTTCGCTCGCATATTCGCCCCCCCCCCCCCCCCCCTATAATATTAGCATTCATAATATTAGTATAGCTGTTGGCTTAAGTAAATGTAGATAAGTACCTATTTTATATTTTTACACTAAATATTCATATTTGAATTTTTGCTATTAAAGAAATCTCCATAGTTACCTAAAAAAATAACAATCTGACAGCCCACGTCAAACATTTACTTAGCAACACGCTTTGCCAATAAACGTATAATAAATAATTTCATAACCGCCAGAGCTTATTCATAACCCCAGAGCTTACCAATATATATAGCCTATGTTACTCGCAAATAACGTAGCTTTCGATTAGTGAAAGAATTTTTAAATTCCATTCGATATTTATAGCGTGAAAGAGTAAGGACTATCCAACCAACCATCCATACAAACTTTCGCATTTATAATATTAGTAAGATTTATATGATTTCCCACGTACTAGTCCACCTTTCTCTTCAACTATTCCCCCTCCCTTAATCTCTTCAACCTCATACTATATCGTAAATAGCCGATGCCATAGTTCCCCTGGCTCCGGGCAGTTGTGACCTACCTACCTACCTAACTACCTATATTAAATAATATAATGAATGATAGAGTGGTGTTCACGCCTTTATTGTTGCGTGTTACTTTCTGCAACTCCCTAGAGTTTGCTCTCCTGCTCAGTTCTAGTTCGTAGTCCGCATCGCATACAGTTACACTAAACTCGCCGCTACGAAAAGTTCGTAATCCGCACCGCTTTGCAATTAAATTCGTCTCGCCCCGCGCAATCCTATAAAACCGCAACCTTTTGCAAGATAACCATCGCCGCGAGTTGCGTAATCACGATTATCAAACGTTTATCCACCTCGCTCATTTCACCATTCCTTCCCCGAAATCTCTTCCCACTAACAAACCCTTCCTGGTAAACATCAGTGGAAGGCAGACTTGCAGTTTTGTAAGTGATTAAATGTAATAAAGTAGATATTGTTGAACTCATATACAGTCCACACGGCATTTGATTCCTCCTCCTCGAGGTGGATCATTTGGCCCCCGCCGCGCGCCGCAACAAGTGGTCTCTGTGGTCGTGTTTCAGGGATCTCTTCAGTTGGAGGTATCGGCTTGTCTGTCTGCACATGGACCAGTACTCTGTGGGAGGACTGGAACTCTCTAGGTGGGACAAGAGGGGGGAAAAGGTGAGTTTACCATCATTGGTCCAATATTATAACATTTCCTGTCCACTCCGAGATATTTGCTGAATGAAATATGAAGCTTGCAATTAGTGTTGGGTAGGACACCATTTCAGAATGAGTTTGTATGAGGTACTCAAATTCTGAAATGAGGTGTTGAGGTGTTCTATCAAATGAGGTGAGATGGAGGTTTGGGGTGTGAGAGGGGAGGTGTGAGGTAAAATGACACAAAGTACTGGTACGAGCACTGTGTATCATATTATATACGTTATCCGCAGTGGATTTGCCTCATAAATTCTATGCCACCTCCCTTACCTCCCTCCCCTCCCTCACCTTCCTCATCCAAATCCTCCACCCATTATTATGTTCATCATATTTACAGTTTTGTTTATTATTTATTTAATACAAGAAAAGACATTTTTAAAATACAAGTTTTCTGTAGTCCCACAAAGCTGGCACACATGACGGCTTGTCTGTAGGTTCTACAAAATAATATATATACATATTTAATTTTTAATACGTGTATAACATAAAATTATACATAAAATAATATATTTAAATGTACCTCCTTATATACAAATTATTTAGGCAGGTACGTTGAGATGTTCAGAGATACATCAACTATAATGTTCAGAGATACATTGATTCATCGCTTATTAGCCAACACTTAGTGTTTTTCGGGCAGGGTCTCTCATTATTCTGAGGTTTAAAAAATTATTGAATTTATTGAAAATCTCTTTAATCGTTCGGCTACCATACTTATTTGTTACTCTTGGAGTAATGAGACCCTTATTTTCAGTGAAGCTTGTGGTGTGATTATGCACCAGTTGCTTTTTGTATTTGCTATCTCCCTCATTATCCATTATAATAATGTACCCAAAGAAGAGCCTTTATAGGCAGTAGGCCCTCAGAAACATAAGTAGTTTTAGATTACTTCTTTGTTTATAAATATTCGGTGGTACAATTTTTTTTATTATGGCAATTTATAAATTTTGTATATATTTAATATAAATATTGCTTGTGTGCCCCCAAGTTCGTATTCTATATCTAAGGATGGATTCGAACATAAAAAAATAAATAATTTTAAGAGTACAATGGGGCAAAACAAATTTCAATTTATAAAAATTACTTTCAAAAGATCGGAGCTGGTTATAAATTTTAGACACTTGTTTATCCCATTTAAATTTATTATCTAATATTAGTTCCAGATAAGTATATTCGTTAATAAAGTCAATTGTTTCACAGTAGCAAATATTTTCATTTTTTCTAAGAATACATTCAGAATTATGAGCAATTATTTTGGGTACCTATATTCCATATCCCAGGCTTGGTGATCTACATACATTTGGTATTTTTAACATTTATAATTAATCCAACATCATGAGCCCATTTAAGTAGCTCATTAAAGTCAATTTGCAATTGTTGAATAGCTATGATAGGATTTTCATTGGATACTACAAGTGCAGTATCGTCAGCAAAAATGACCTATATGGTAGAGGTGTTATTTATCCGTTAAATGGTTCCCGGGATAGCGGTATCCATCCCGCCTACCAAATTGATTTTCCACTCCCTTCGCTCTCGTCACTTACACTAGTTGGGGATGCCATAGTCCTACAGGCTCCGAGATTATCGGGGAATTGGGAATAATGGATGGTATTCATAATTCTACAAGTATTTTAATATCTATATAGAAGTTAGCTACCTATTTATATTTTTAAAACATTTCTAAATACGACAAAATATTTACAAGAATATTTCAATTTTGAACATACTCGTGGTGTTATACAATTCAAAATGATAATAGGGGTATTATGAATTATTTTAAAGTTTAAATATTTTGTTCAATTTGGGAGGCAGGTATGGGTACCGCCGCTCCTGAAACCATTTATTGGATAACCAACACCTCCGCCACCCTAAGTATTTCGCCACGTTCGGTGAATTAGCCGGGGTTGGCCTGGTTCACGAACTGAGGTTTGTCCGAGCCTTGGCGGCGGATGCGTCTGCCCATCAGCCCAAATCGGAAGAGAATGGTTGAGGGAGTCTCTTTGACTTCTCCAGCCGTACGGGAGGATGGATTCATAAGTCCGTCACTCCTGCACACACCGAGCTCCAGATTCCTGCCCACCCTTAATACCCTTGTCCTTCCCAGGATTTCTTCTCCTTACAGCTCTCCAAAGACGACATAGGCCCTGAGGGGAATAATTTTCCTCAATGTCTTCTATGTGGAATTTCAAAGAATATGTATTCAAATGCTTTCAAAAACTTGCTAAAAAATGTCCACCCCCCCCCCCTCTCCTCTCATCCCCCGTGTGAGTGCTACATCTACGCCCCTATTTTATCTACGGTACTTAAATTCCAGAATAAATAATTTAAAAAAACAATTACTGTTATAGTCCCACTGGTTCTAAACAGTTGGGACCCTTGAGCGATGTTCGCACTTAAAACGTATTTAATATTTATGAATGTAATTGTTGGCCTCCAACATGTCTTAAGTTGGAAAGTAAATTCATAATATATATAATAATTACTTATTATTGTTCCTATATATTGCTACAGAAACCAACTTCCCTCCTGGCAGTAAAGGCCCACCGGGCGGAGTGACGGACAGCCACCTGTGTGTCACCACCTTTGTCATGGGTTTGCACTGTGTAAGTAACAATGGCGCAACTATTAATGAATTGAATGCAATGCTCGATGGGCCTTGTGCTATTCTGTCATTTTATTAAATCATTCATTTATTCTATTTCAATATCCCAATAATTTCCATTTCTTATTAAATTAAATACTTAACACAAAATAAACAAAAAATTTAACAAAACAAAAACGACTTCAAAAGATGCACTAAAAAGTAAACAAATATTTTCGTATTCTTCTACAACTTAATAATAAAGTTACTTTTTCTATTTATCAATATGTAGGTACGATTGTTATTTTTGGAGTCTGTGTCAGCCAAGGTAGGTTTGTACCTACATATATAGTAATTGGTGAGATGTGCTTGTGTCACACGCGCGACAAACCTACCATGGCTGACACCGACTCCAAAAATAACAATCGAGCTACATATTGATAATTAAAAAAAAGGTAACATGATTATTGAGTTGTAGAAGAATACGAAATTATTTTTTTACTTTTTTGTGCATCTTTTGAAGTCGTTTTTTTGTTTTGTTCAATTTTTTCTTTATTTTTTGATTTTTTATCCTTTCCTATATTCCATATTTTCAAAATATCATCAAGTAGTACCGTTTCAGGTTTACGGAGCATATGATAGCAATAGCCTTATATGGTTTTCTCATGGATGCCATTATCAGAACTGGACCAAATTGAAATGGGACCACACGCGAAGCACCAGCTTTCAAATAAAAAAGAATCATCAATATCGGTTAACCCAATCGAAAGTTCTGAGGTAACAAACATAAAAAAAAACACCGTCGAATTGAGAACTTCCTCCTTTTTGAAGTCGTTTAATAATGTTATTTCGCATTAAGTTTTTAATAACAATTTAATATCTTGTTGTATTGGTTCATTTAGTTACGACTTGTCCCAAATGGGGATGCCATTATCTCGCCGGCTCCAAACGGATGGGAGCAATTGGGACTCTTGTGCGATATTCGCGTAATAAAAATGTTCAAATCTTTTTTTAATGACGCAATTTCACTATTAGAAAATTTTGTTTTAAATTGTAATATGAATGAAAGCTTTCGTTAGGAAGGTATCTACTCTTATCATACAGGGTGTCCGGAAAATCATAGTACAAGCGGGAAATTGGTGAATCTACATCGCATTTAAATTGATTTTATGGAATAACATTTCTTCATTTGGATTTTCATTCTACGATCAAAGTTTAAAGATTAAATCTCTTATGTCAAATTTTTAAAAAATCGGTCACCAGGAGGTTAATACCACCTGTTTTAAAATGCGTCCAAGCGTAGGGGTCTACGCTACTAAAGTTTTATAACCCTTAAGTTCCTGAAAAAAATATAACACAGTAAAAAAAAACTAGATGCTCAAACTGAGAAACAGTATTTAGTTTGGTGCCTCAATTTATCCATTTTTATTTTATAAATGACATATGATCTATCTAAAAGAGCGTAGGTACCATAGACATACAAATAGATAGACCAGAACATACAGATGAGGGGTAAAAACTAACTATGGCGGGATGAAGAGAGGGACGATGACTGTGATTCGCCAATAAATCAATCTAACAGTATATAGGCATCTCGCATTATAATATGACCATTTAGTTATTAAAAGTAAAATCTGCTTTTGAATGAATCGACCTTTTTACATGGGAGCGCGAATTGCAAGCCACGATATATGAACAAATATCTGAAGTCCAAATTTGGCAAAGTAAAGTTTCACTTACTTTCGGAGTGAAATATTTTGTTTCCGTATTTAGTTGAGACACTTTTACAAATGCTTCATAATTTACTAACCTCAGTAAACAGCGGCTTTATGTTTCGCGTCGCCATGTATCTTGAAGAAACAGCGGCTTTGTGTTTCGCGTTGCTATGTATCTTGATGTATTATCATATTATATGATCGGAATAAGCCTAAAATAATGCTTACCTATGGAATGTAATACGAAAATTGGGTTTTTTTATCTTATTCACTTCTATTATTACATGTTTTAATAACACAAGTCACCATTTTTACCGTGTTATTTCGTAAAATATACCGATGAGAGCTCGACACTGGTCCGGACAAGAATGATGACGTCACATTTTTTAGATTCACGCAAGGCTGAATATAAATATGAATATATTTGTGCACACCGATTTTATCAGTTTGGGACACCTTCCCGTAGTGCCCTCTTGTCCTGAAATAGCTCCATGATATAGTACACGTTAACACAAACAAGGCTCTCTTTATTATTATGATATTTATTTATTATGATTTATCGGTAGCTTATTAAAATAAATAGTTTCATACAGGGATATTTTCTTCATGATGTTTATATATTTATATTAAAATCTGTTTTTATCAAATGCATACACAAATTTATTAAAATCAAGTTAGTAATTTGTAATGATTGTTTGATGTAAAATAGTGTAATAAGGCCTAGTTGGTTTAACCGTCACGTCTGACAACATCACAGACGCTAAGACGATAGAAACACCTGCGCCTTAGTAGATGGTTATTTGATGGCTAGTTTGTGTATTGGTGTAGTCCCATGGCTATGACAAGAGCTCTTGTGATAAAGGCATTATTTACTTTCCGCATTGACTGACTCTAATAAGTGCATTGCAGGGCTCCCCTTTGAACTCTTTGAATGGGCACATGATGGCTGGTGGGTGTACACCGCTGCTGGTGGGGCTCAACTTGAATGGCATTAGAAGGGCTTTCACCTGCACGGAGCTGTTCCTCCGCCTGTCCCCCTTCATCCCCTGGGTGGAGAGTGTGGTGTGGCCCTGAGCTCCCTCTGTCCGCCTGTCCTCCTACATCCCCTGGGTGAATAGTGTGGTGTGGCCCTGAGCTCCCTCTGTCCGCCTGTCCCGTACATCCCCTGGTTGGAGAGTGTGGTGTGGCTCTGAGCTCCCTCTGTCCGCCTGTCTTCCTACATCCCCTGGGTGAATAGTGTGGTGTGGCCCTGAGCTCCCTCTGTCCGCCTGTCCTCCTACATCCCCTGGTTGGAGAGTGTAGTGTGGCTCTGAGCTCCCTCTGCCGCCTGTCCTCCTACATCCCCTGGGTGGAGAGTGTGGTGTGGCCCTGAGCTCCATCTGTCTGCCTGTCCTCCTACATCCCCTGGGTGCGTATTCCCAAACCCTAACGCGTTTCAGTCGCGCTATAGACTGAAACGAGTTAGGGATTGGAATGCGTAAATCACCTTCCAAACACTACCGCGTTTCAGTCGCCTTCGCGCTTTGTAGCTCTCCGTTTCTGTTAGGGTGACGACCATAATTATAGAAGGGTAAGCAGAGAGGATGGACCGCGTTTTTTTTTTACTTACGAAATCTTTTTTTACATTGAAAAAAATTATTTTTTAAGTAAAAAAAAAAACGCGCGTTTTTTTTTTTACTTAAAAAATAATTTTTTTCAATGTAAAAAAATATTTCGTAAGTAAAAAAACGCAGTCCATCCTCTCTGCTTACCCTTCTATAATTATGGTCGTCACTCTAACAGAAACAGAGTGCCACAAAGCGCGAAGGCGACTGAAACGCGGTAGTGTTTGGAAGGTGATTTATGCATTCCAATCCCTAACGCATTTCAGTCGGTAGAGCGACTGAACCGCGTTAGGGATTGGGAATACGCCCCCTGGGTGGATAGTGTGGTGTGGCCCTGAGCTCCCTCTTTCTACCTGACTATCGACTGAGAAAAATGTCATTAGTCCTTTTTTAAATTATTTTTCTTTAATGTTATACAATATGTTAAAAAAATTTTTAAATGTATTTGCAATAACCATTAATATCTTCATATTTAGTTACGTACTTGCCCAAATCCATCAAAAATCACGGGATATTCTAAATATTTATATCAGTTCTATTTTTGAAAACGTCAATTAAAATATTGTATACATAAAAGTGTATACATATCTTTTCTTTGGGGAGATATTTTATATACGCTTGTCAAATTTTTAATTCTTGATCCACACAATTTGTATTTACATGTTTATTTTGTGAAAAATTTAATAACCCTTTTTTATTATTTAATTATATTTTCGTATGTTTGTACTGTTGCCCGTCTCAGAACAGACATCGTCTAGTGAGGCGAGTAACTTACAAGCATTAATAGCATATTTAATCCTAGTGACTGCCCGGGCTGCCGGCAATTTAATTAATTAAATTAATAAATAACAATTTTATTCTGTTAAAATATTATACTTAATTTTGGTGGATAGGTACTTTAAATTTTCTATAGTACCGAGCTCTTCATTACAAGCATTTCAAATTTTAGAAATGACGCTTAAATTCATTGCAAATTTGAGTTTATTGAATCATATTTCATGCAGTAACAGACAACCTAATTAAGTTTGTTTGATTATGTACCCTTTAATAAGTTTTAGTATTTTTATGTAGGAAACTATTCTATGTTCCAACTGATTTATTGTTTGTCAAAAACCAGCAAAAATAAATAAATGTAGATATAGTGAATGTTTTAATGTAACTCCACGAGTTGATTTATTAATAATGAATTTGCTGCACATTTTTTAATTTAATTTATTTATTACTTTTAAAACAGATCCACTTCTTGCGGTTTATATCATGTTTATATGAAATGTTTAAATTACATGGATTTTTCACGTAATTTAAACATTTTTATATAAATTTTCTTAAACTCTCTACATTTTACTGTCACTAGGAACTAAGCCATGTATTTGGATTCCTTTATACAGTAAACTATTCTGTATTTTTGTTTTGTTCATTTATTTAGTTGGATATTTTCTTTCTGTCTTGTATGGAAGTCTTTATTGTGGTGTAGTTTTTAAATATTAAAAATAATTTGTTGTGATTAATTAATGTAAACGCGATCATTAGTATCGCTATAGCATGGTGGAGATCACTTAGACCATTCCACTATAGTTTATAGTTTTATTTTGTAAATAAGGCAATCTAGTTCTCACAACTTTTGTCCTTCTAATATATAATGATTGATTTATTAATATATATTTTTTAAATCCTGTTATTTATGTAATTATAAATACGTAGCACAAAGGGTAGATAACAAATATTATAATCAATAATTATCAGCCTGAAACACTCATCTACATTGAAAAAATCTTCCGAGAAAACATACTGGCCGCCAACGGGAATTGAACCCGTGTCCCTCTGATTGCCGGTCAGGAGCTCTGACCACTGAGCTATTTTCAATTCCCGTTGGTGGCCAGTATCTTTTCATAGCAATGCATAAAAATCTTGTTTAAACGTTAGTTTATCAATTAAAAATAATAATTATAAATACCTGTTTTTGTGGTAAAAATTTTTATTTGACAATTGGAGTGATGTACAATAAAACTAAGAAAATTTGAAAAATTGTGCAGAAAATTATATGTTTGTGTTCTAGTTGTAACACTGTCATTGTACTGAAACAGTTTGTTTTAAACTAAAAATAAAGTGACAGATTTTATGTCTCCAGACTTAAGTTATTTTGTCCAAATCCAACCCCTTCCTTTTGCTATTGTTATTATTAGGTTTACCAAATCCCGCAAATTTTTCAAATTTGGATCCTGTGGGATTTTAACTAAGGGCTATTAAGTTCGCTATTGCTATCTACTATCTACTTCTACTACACTATATGTGTAAAAAGGTAAGATTTGTTTGTTTGTTTGTTTGCATTGAATAGGCTCCGAAACTACAGAACCGATTTGAAAAATTCTTTCGCTGTTGGGAAGCTACACTATCCCTGGGTAACATAGGCTATATTATATTTTCAAAAAAAAATAGGCATCCTTACTAAAACTTCAATAATGTAACCCAAGGTGTAAAAAAATTACCTAAAATATTCTTTACATCGCGTGCGCTGCAAAAACTATTGATGAATAAAATAATGTACTACGACTTTGTAGAACACATCATTATTTACAAAAAAGGTTGCCACAACATATGTCTAACTATTGTGGTTATGCCACAATAAGTATTCTTTTATTTTAAAAATTTGTATTAAAATGTCGCCGCTTGAAAAGGATCTTTATTTGTATCTTGGTATTAATCCTTATCAAAAAAAATACTTCATATTCAAGACAGTTTCAATACCTTTATTCACCTTTTTGAATTTTTCAATTAGGATATTTAATTAGAAAGATATCACGAGTTTAAAAATGTTAGTATTAGAAAAAAGTTTCGGCTACGGGCCGGGGGGGAGAGGAGTCAAGAAATGAAGTGTCAGGGGGGTTGGCGGGACGGGGGAGCGGGAGAGCGGTGGCGGGGAAGGTGGAATTGGAAAGCTGGAGGGGAACGCACGGGAAAGGACAAGCAAGGAGTTACATTTTATTTATTTGAATATGGCATTGCAACGCATGCCGGGAAACAGATAGTTATTATATAAGCGGACTGAGAATTCTCATGAAGATTCGTGAAGAATTCGCACAAGAAGCAAACATGAAATATAATTGCACTAATAATATAAATCGCACTGTTGGCCATCAAACACGGGAAAGTTTCAAAAAACATTCCTCCAGCTTTTTACTTATTTATTTATTTTATTTTACACCCAGAGGGCTTTTACAAATATAAATAAAGGTAGTACATCTTTAACATGAGAAAGAACTAACACAAATAAAGTTATGATAGAAATAAAAAAAGTACATAAATGAAATAAAAATATAAGCAATAAAAAATTAAAGTAGAGTAAGATTATTATTGAAGGACTCGCAACAATAACATTTGGCTGTCAACAGTTTTTTGTTTTGCTCTTTTAAAAATCATCTTAAACCAATCTTTCAATTGTTTTTTGGTTGTAAAAAGTGTAGTGTGTTGTGTCTTGAGGACTCTTCTCCCCCTGATCTTCCAGGAGTCACTTCTTGCTGCTCATTTTCAGATATTTATATACTTTTCTTTCTACTTTTACTTCTGTCACTTTTTGTACTTCGTGTAACTTGAACAATGGAGGAGTATTTCCCTCCTTTACCTCCTACAAAGCCCCCAGATCCCTCTCCTGACCCTCCAGATGGAGACATTTCGGACATTTCAGAACCCTCAAACATTTCAGACCCTTCAAACATTTCAGACAATGAATCTGTCATCCTAACCTCAATGAAAAAAAGAAAATTCAGTCCCTCTTTCCCAAAAAAACATGATTCGCCTTCGTCTTCACAGTCCCCACCAGCTCTTCCTCAACCTTCTCCAACAAACTTTTACTCTAATTATTGCCGTGGCCCCTTCATTGTATATGCGCAAAAAACTGAACAAGGTAAAACCATACATTCTCTTGAATTTGGTAAATTCCTTTCAACCAACAAGAACCTTTCGATTAAGCCCGGAGGTTTAAAAGCCGAGGGTCGCTTCCGAATGTCAATTGAATTCCTCTCAGGTTCAGCCGCCAACAACTTCATCAAAAACATTTTTATTACATCTAATTCTAAATTCAAGGCGTACATCCCAACTTTCAATGTCACTCGAATGGGCCTGGTCAGGGGTATCTCGACCGATCTGTCCATTCGAGAAATTCTGTCTTCTCTTTCAACCCCCCAACATATTGGCAATCCCATAAAAGCCAGGAGGCTAAATTATAAGGACACCTCTGAGGGCATCGTTTCCTGGAAGCCCTCCCAATCTGTTGTGATCACATTCGAAGGACAATCTCTTCCCTCTCATATCTATTTATTTTTCAACTCCTTACCAGTTGAAATGTACACTTACCCCACCACCCAATGCTACAATTGCTGCCGTTTTGGTCATACCAAAGCTGCATGCAGATACCCTCCCAGATGCTTCAAATGTGGAGAAAACCACACGGCTGACCAATGTTCTTCTCTCTCTTCACCTAAATGTTTTAACTGCTCAGGCGCTCATTCCGCCATTCACTCTTCTTGCCCTGAACAATCTCGCCAAAAAAATATAAAAATTTCCATGGCCTCTGAGAACTTGTCTTTTCTGCAGGCTTCTAAACTATTCCCGCCTGTCAAAAAATCTTTTGCCGAGGTTTTATCCAGTAACTCTCCATCCAACCCTCTCCCCTTCTCCTCAACATCTTCTCGTTCAACTAAATTTATGTACAAAAACCCTGTCTCTAAACCGGCTCCTGGATACGATCGGCAACAACACAACTCACTTCTCTTAAATACCAATGGTTCTCCTCTTTCAAATGCCACAAATGGGTGCGCAAACAACTATAATTCGTCCTCAACAAAACTTTCTGAACAACTCTCACAAGACAATTCTTCATTTATACAAACTCTTATTATGCTTCTAATTGACCTAATTTCTTCTCAAACTAATCTACCGTCCTACGCTGCTTCTATTATTTCCACTTTAAAATCATTTGTTCAAAATGGCACTCCAAGATGTCAGAATACTTCAGTGGAATAGCCGCAGTGCTATTTTTAACAAATCGAACCTTCTTAACATATTAAATTCAAACCTGCCCTTTTTATTAAAAAATCCCTTCCGTTTTCCCCAATAAATAATATCAAACCCCCCAATGCTGACTTTCAAATGGTTGCAGCTAAAATAAAGGACACATCCTTTGTTTCTATCTATATTCCCCCATCATCGCACTTCAATAAGCAAGCTTGGTTACAAATTGTCCGTCAACTAAGCCCTCCATTCTTTTTATTGGGCGATTTTAATGCCCATTCCCCCGTCTGGGGTTCTGCTTTCTCTGATCGAGATGGTCGAAATGTTATGGATTTTTTAGATGAATCCAACCTTTTCCTTTTGAACGACGGATCTCCTACGAGAATCTCTCGCCCTAACACAAACCCCAGTGCAGTGGATCTCTCCATATGTTCTACAAATCTGGCACCTCTCTCCTCGTGGGTGGTGTCCCCCGATCCTTGCTCCAGAGATCATTTCCCGATCACCATCACTTATCAAACTTCTTTCCATTCAGACAAGTCCCATATTTCGACGAAGATTAAAACAAAACACACCAAATGGGACGAATTTAACTCGCATATGGATAAGTTTATACAAAATTTACTCTCTTCCGATATATTATCTGTCAAAGATGACTACGATAACTTCAAATCGATGCTCATAACTGCAATAAATAAATCAAATCCTCCCCCTAAAACCAAATCTCTTAAAAAACTCCTTCCGACTCCCTGGTGGGATGAGGAATGTTCTAAGCTAAATAGAAAGAGCTAAATCTCTTTCGTATCGTCACAATATGACTATGGAGAACTATCTTATATACAAAAATGCCCAAGCCAATGCCAAAAGGGTATTGAGGTCAAAAAAAAGATCCGGGTGGTTCAACTTCTGCAGTTCAGTATCTCCGAATACTCCAATTTCGGAAGTTTGGTCTATGATTCGAAGATTTCGATCCTCCTTCAGTTCAACATATCCTCGAGCGTCTCATTCTAAATGGATAGATGAGTTCTTGGACAAAATTGCCCCCCCTTCTGTACCTAACTTAGATGAAATAACTCCCATCCACAACACTCCTATGTCTGATCATTGGCTAGACTCTCCATTCACTTTAATTGAATTTAAAAATTGTTTATCAACAGTCAAAGACTCATCTCCAGGCAGAGATGGTATTCCTTATAGCATTATCAAAAATAGTAATGATAATGTTCTAAATCACTTGCTAGGCATCTTAAATAAAATCTTCCAGTCTGGCATAATGCCTGATGACTGGAGTTCTCAAATAATCATCTCAATCCTAAAATCAAACAAATCACCCAATTCTGGATCCAACTACAGGCCAATTGCTCTTTCATCCACCCTCAGTAAAATTAATTAAAAACCGGTTAGAATTTTTTGTCGAAAGTAATCAGCTTCTATCTCCATCTCAATTTGGATTTAGGAAAAAAAAATCTACGCAAGATAACCTTGCCATCATCAGTACTGATATTAATTTATCCATTTCTAACCATGAAGTATGTCTTGCAGTCTTTATAGACGTAAAGGGTGCCTTTGACAATGTTTCCATCCCAATCCTTAAAAAAAAACTTTTAGGCCTTGGCCTTCCCCCCATGTTTGTCCAATCTATTATTAATCTATTTCTTGATAGAAAAATTTTCATTGTGCTACCAGATGTTACTCCTCAGAGTAGATCAATTTGGAAAGGTTTACCCCAAGGCGATGTGTTATCCCCTATACTGTATAATATATGTATACACGTACGATATGCATGTCTCTATTCCCCCTCAAGTAAAAGTTATTGAGTTCGCAGATGATTTAGCTTTCTTCTTATCATCCAAAATCATCCCACTTGCCGTCAAATATCTTAATGAAGCCATGGATGTCCTTTGCACATGGCTCACTTTAAATTGTCTGGAACTTTCAGTTCAAAAGAGTCAGTGTGTCACCTTCAAAAATCCTCCTGTTCAAATTTTATTTAAAAACTCTCCAATTCCCAACGCTTCTGAAGTAAAATTTTTGGGAGTAACATTTGATAGGAAACTTAAATGGTCTTCCCATATTCACAATATAGTTATTAAATGTGAAAAAAATTTAAATATCATCAAATCATTGACTGGCGTTTGGTGGGGTGCTCACCCTACCTGCATTAAGTTGCTTTACAATGTACTTATTCGAAGTCATCTCGACTATGCCTGCCCACTTTTTAGTACTGCCTCCAAAAATGCACTCAGTAAATTAGACAAAATTCAATCGAAGTCATTGCGAATAATAACTGGAGCGATGCAGTCGTCGCCCATCAATTCCCTTCAAGTGGAATGTTCTGATCCCCCAGAGCTCGAACTAAACCTCTTCCTGCCATCTGTAAAAATTTTCGCTCTCTTTCAGAGCTTCAAATTATCCAAAATGATCTTCTTCCACTATACAAATTAAAATATAGTCACGTCACCCTATCCCCAACAATTTTGGAAGGGATCGGCATCCTTAAAAGTCATTCCAATCTCCCAGCCCGTACCTACTGTTAATAATATGTTCAATGACATTTTTTCTTCTAAATGGCCCAACTCTTCTCTTTTATTTACTGATGGCTCCAAATCTCCTGACTCTTCTAACTGTAGTATAGGTATTAACGTTCACCACAATAATTCTAATGATAGATTATTTTATTCAATTTCAAACCAATTTTCAATATTTTCTGCCGAGTGCATTGCAATAATTGAAGCACTCAAATACATAATCAAAAATAATTGTGAACATTCCCTTGTTCTCTCTGACTCTCTCAGTTCCCTCCAAAAAACCTAAATCCTGTCCTCTTCTTCATCCTGATGATCACTTTGTATGTCTCATTACAGTGCTGATAGCCTCCATTCAAAGCTCTGGAAAAACCATAATTCTTGTTTGGATCCCTGGACACATTGGCATAGTGGGTAACGATATTGCAGATTCTTTGGCAAAACAAGGAGCGTCCAACCCTATTGTTACCCTCGTAAACCATATTCCCCCATCTGATATTTTTTCCATCATCAAAGATAGATCCCGCAATGTTTGGACAGAGTATTGGAACATTGCCAGTCAATCCAAGGGAGCTCGCTACGCCTCAATACAAAGGACTATCCCATCAAAACCGTGGTTTCAAAAATTTCCCCATTTTTCCAAAAAAGAAATTTCCTCACTTATTCGAATGAGAATCGGTCATTGTTCCGTTCCTTCTCACCTTTTTAAAATTCACATCCTTGACTCCCCAGATTGTACGTTCTGTGTTCTAGATGTGGGCACTTTAGATCACATATTTTTTGGTTGTCCCTCTCTAAATAAATATCCCCTCTTCTATCAAGCGTTATCTAAAATTGCCTCCCCTCCATTCAACATTTCATCTCTTCTAAGTCTGAACTCGACTCCAATCTTCCATATAATTCTGAAATTTGTACATTTAAATAAAATTAATATATAAATTCACCTTTCCCTTTCTCTGTTATTTTAAATGATGGCTTAGAACACCCTTGAAGGGTGAAAGCCAGAAATAATTGAAGAAAAAAAAAGAAAAAGATTATTATTTTTAATTGGTAAACTAATGTTTAAGACAAGATTTTTTTATGCATAGCACAAAGGGTAACAATTATTATAAGCAATAATTATTAGCCTGAAACACCCGTCAACATTGAAAAAATCTCCCGAGAAAAGATAAATGCCGCCGACGGGACGTCCCTGAAATGTCCCGTCGGCGGCATTTATCTTTTCTCGGGAGATTTTTCCAATGTTGATGAGTGTTTCAGACTAATAATTATTGCTTATAATAGATTAAGATATTATAAAAATAAGTTACGATGAAAATAATATATACCTACATGATATACAAATACAAACAAAAATAATTAAAAGTAAGGTAATCAGAGGTTTAAAAAATTATTAATAACACCTATGATAAGTACTTACAAAAAAAACAATATAACCCTATGTTGCATCCGAAGCTACCTTCGAAAATGACAGCCTCAAATGCAACTGGCGATATGGACTGTAAATTACGAAAACAAACAAGAAATGATTGCAGCTGAATGCTTAAATGTGTTTGGTAAATTTTGGACTACAAGGAAGAAAGGAAAACCAAGGCACTTACCAAATTAGAAGGCGAACACATAACTCACAAAAAAAACACTTCCTTCCAATGTCACAAGTCGACTTGTAGTAACAAATTGTTGGTTGTTATTGTTGTCACGGTTCCCAGCTTTCTTCAGCAATGTGACATGGTTGGGGAAGGTAGGAAGGATAAAAATGACATCCCGGTAGGTACTGTGCATATCATCACTTCAAAACCAAACATTCCCGCCCCCGAGAAGAGATTGAAATCTCTTATCTACGACCGATGGTAAATCACACATTTCCGAATACTGACAACAAACAAATGAATCTAATAACAACCTATAATTAACAAACGACAAACAATTATTCAATCTTTGTTCAACGAAAAACTTTAACGAAATTGAAAAATTGGAACGTAAGTCTAAAATAAAGCTAAAATTAGTACATAACGAATATGTTCCTAAGATAAGTTATCTAAGAACTATCTTTCATAGCAACCGACACTGCGGTAAATCAAACAAAAATAAAGGAGAAAACAAACGAGAATGAAAACGATAAATATAAAATTAAAAATAAAAATTTTCAGAGTGGTAATGGATACAGTTTGACAACTGGTCGACGAAAAGTTCCTTGTGCAGTTTTAACTGTCACAACCCGTACGATTTGATCAGGACCCTGATGACATTCCTCGATGCGTCCCAGTGGTCAGTGCATAGATGGAATTTTTCCATCATTTAATAACACCAAATCTCCAACATTAAGATTAGGTGATGAAGTTATCCACTTTCCACGTTGTTGAAGGGTGTGCAAATATTCTTTTCTCCATCGATTCCAAAATGCCTGAGTTATTTTTTGTAACAATTGCCAACGTGATAACCTATTCATTGGTACTTCAGACCAATCAGGTTCCGGAACCGATGTAAGAGGAGCCCCTATCAAAAAATGACCAGGTGTCAATGCTTCAAGTTCAGATGGATCAGAAGACAATTGAGATAATGGACGAGAATTCAAGATGGCTTCTATTCGACTAAACAATGTTGCTAATTCCTCAAACGTGAGTACTTGTTCACCTATTACTCGTTTTAGGTGATATTTTGAGGATTTTATTCCTGCCTCATATATGCCTCCAAAGTGAGGAGCAGAAGGGGGGTGAAAATACCATTTGATTTGCCGCGTGGTGGCAGCAGATGTGAGGTAATCACGCGCTGATAAGTATTTGTTAGCGCCCACAAAATTTGTGCCCTTATCACTAATGATACAAGAACATAAACCCCTTCTGGCTAAAAAGCGATCCAAAGCTGCTAAGAAAGCTTCCGAGGATAAATCAGATACAACTTCTAAGTGTACTGCCTTGGTACTTAAACAAATAAATAAGCACAGATAAGCCTTCAAAACTTTGGCTCCTCTACGCCTACTTTCCTTTATTGAAAACGGGCCACCAAAATCCACCCCAACGTTGAGGAAAGGACGACCTTCACGAAATCTAAGTTGGGGCAAATCTCCCATCATAGGCTGTACACCAACAGGACGAGCCTTAAAACATGTTATACATTTACTAAGACGCGACCGAATGACGTTTCGAGCGGAAACAATCCAATATTTTGATTGTAGAATTGACAATAATGTCCTAGGTCCCACATGCAAATAAGTTTTATGAAACGAGTCGATAATCAAGTTAGTAAGGTGACTTTTCTTGGGCAAAAGTATAGGGTGTTGAAAATTAGAGGCGATAGGGGCATTGTGTAACCGCCCACCGACTCTGAGCAGACCAACCGGGTCTAAAAAAGGCATTAACTTTTGAACATGAGACGAGTTACGACAATTTTTGCCTGCATCAATATGAAAATGCACGCGTTGTACTTTCAAAATCCATAATTTCAGAGATGAATGCAACTCCTCGACGGTTAATATTCCAAATATACGATCCTCTTTCTTCTTTCGAATGTTAACAGCAAATCTCAAAATCCATGCTGTAACGCGTTGCAATCTTGTTAATGAAGAAAATCTATTTAGCGTCTCCTCATTCCACGAATTAGTTGTAGTCAATACATGAATATTGTTGGCCTTTAGCTCAGGAACAACATCAAGTTTTACACTGGAAAAATGGAACAATGGCCACTCATCGACGGGTGAGAGCATCCAAGGAGGGCCCTTCCACCATAACTCTGTATTGACCAACTGATCAGGCAAAAGTCCTCTGCTGGATACGTCAGCTGGGTTCAAATGAGAACGTATATAATACCATTTGATCAACGAATTTACTTCATTGATTTGTCCTATTCGATTGGCAACAAAGGTTTGCAAATTATATGTAGGTGTATGAATCCATGATAAAACTATCGTAGAATCCGTAAATGCGAACACTTTGTCAATATGTAAAGTTGTACCGAATGATTTCAAAACATAATCCAAAAGTCGAGCAAGTAACAAAGCACCACATAATTCTAAACGTGGAATAGAAAGAGTTTTCACTGGAGCCACCTTGGACTTGGCAACCAAAAGTCTAATGTTAAATTCTTGCTTTGAGTGTTGGGACCGAATGTACACAACACAAGCATAGCCCCTTTCGGATGCATCTGCAAATCCCACTAATTGATATGTATTATCACTACTCTCCCCTAAGTAACGCGGAATTTGAATATTGGCTAATGTTGACAATGACGATACTATTGCCGTCCAATGAGATTGAACCACGACAGGAACTGGATCGTCCCAGTTCAATCCTAGCTTCCACAATTGTTGTAACAAACATTTAGCCAAAAATGTGACGGGGGAAATCCATCCAAGTGGATCAAAAATCTTTGCAATTGTTGATAAGATTGACCTTTTCGAAAATGTTATTTGTGATGTTTTTACCCGATACGAGAACGAATCAGTTTGCGAATCCCAAACAATACCTAAAATCTTAATGTTATTGGCATGATCTAAATCAATTTCTATAGGTGCTTCCTGGTGTGAGATTGGAATACCAGAAAGCAGTTCACGACAATTACTCGACCACTTGCTCAATTCGAAACCGCCAAGATTAAGTAGTTCCACCAAGTCTCGCTGCAATTTACGTGCCGATTCAAGTGTGGATGCTCCAGTTAAAATATCATCAACGTACGTATTTTCTAATAAAACTTTTGATGCTGTCGAAAATTTGGCATCTGCATCCGATGCGAGTTGCTGTAAACTACGTATCGCGAGAAACGGTGCGCAAGCCGTTCCGTACGTAACAGTTTGCAGTTCAAATTCTTTAATCATTTGTTCCGGTGATTCACGCCATAAAATATGTTGATAGGATCTATCCTCTGGTCGAACCAATATTTGTCTATACATTTTGCAAATATCTGTTGTAAAGACAATTTTGTGCGTTCTGAAATTTGAAATTAACTTCACAATATCTTGATGAAGTTTAGGTCCTACTAAAAGTATATCATTTAACGACTGGTTAGAAGATGTTTTTGAACTTGCGTCAAAAACAACTCTAAGCTTTTTAATGGATCCAGTATCCTTAATCACACAATGATGAGGAATGAAATATTTTCCAGTCGAAACTGATGAACTTGTCACATCTATCATGTGGCCCAAAGATTCATATTCTCTCATGAATTGAATGTAATCAGATTTTATATCTGGATGCCGAGATAAACGGCGCTCCAGGTGATGCAGACGAGATACTGCCGAATGATAAGAATCACCAAGAGCCGATTTAACTTCCCTGAATGGAAGTGGAACAACGTACCGTCCCGCATCGTCTCTATAATGCTGAGTTGAAAATATTTCATCACAAAGCAACTCTTCTGTAGATAACGGTGAAGGATGATTTGGAAGGTCTTCGATTTCCCAAAACGTTTTCAAAATAGTCTCAATCGTCGATTCTGACGTCGTCACAAACGAATTCATGGAAGGAGACACGCTGTGATCGACATTTCCCATTAAAATCCATCCAAAAGCCGTGTTCAATGCTATCGGTTCATTCACTTTTCCTACCACCCGCCCTGAACGAAGAACGGATGAAAACAACCCAGCACCCAATAAAATATCTATTGTAGAGGGCTTATCGAAATTTGGATCTGCCAAAGTTAAATTTCTCAAATGATCCCAGTCTCCCCGACGAATGGAAGAACTAGGCAACTGTGCACAAATGCTTGATAACACGACGAAATCCGCATCAAAAAGCTCATTCGAACATAGAGGACGGATCCGACACTTGACCAGTCCCTTCTGCGCGATGGCCGACAACTGTCCTATTCCTCGAATAGGAATTTGTTTATTAGAACAGTCGAGGCCCAAACGAATTGCACAATCATTTGAAATAAAATTTGCCTGACTTGCACAGTCCAATAATACACGAACCTTGTGAAAGTTACCCTTTTTATCACGAGCTTCTACGATAGCCGTAGCTAACAAAACTGATGATTGGCTAGAGCTCGTTGGGATTATTAAACCTCTCCAAATGAGGTGTTGTTGCCGCGATGGCCGATACGATTGGATCGATGGTTTCAGGTGGGGAATCAAGTATCTCTTGTCGAGAAGTGTTATCGAAATTGTTGCTATTTGACGCCTGTACTTGGCTGTTTACGTCACGAGAAAAATGCAACAACGAATGATGATTTTTATGACACCGAAAACAATTAAAACGCGACGAACAGTTCTTGACCAAATGCTGACCGGAAAGACAATTCTGACACAATTTATATTTCTTCACAACCTCGAATCTAGCAGGTGGTTGTAGCTTTAAAAACTGGTCACACTTTGAGAGAAAATGTCCACCTCTACATATTAAGTACACCGATTTTTGTGTACTGACAAAAGAATTTAATAAGCGATTTGGTTTTGCTTTTGGTGCTTCGTTTTTCACACCGTACCCATGAACCGATTCATAAATTTTAGATTGTGATTCTAAAAACAACAATAACTGCGAAAATGAAGGAATTTCGTCCTTGTGACCCATTATCTCGAAGTTAGTTCTGAGGTCATCAGGAATTTTCTTCAGAACAATATGTAGTAATAAAAATGACCACTGATCTGTTGGAAAATGTAAGGCTTCTAACGCCTGAATATTTTCCTTCAAAACATTAACCACAGATCTGAGCGAATCCTTTTTTATTATGGGGCATGAGATAATGTTCTCTACATGTCTGTCTGCAATTATCCGTTTGTTATGAAAACGATCTCTCAACAAATTGTAAGCAATTGGATAATTGATTGCGGAAACCGGAAGATGCTTTATAATATTCAACGCGTCACCCGATAGCGCTCCTAACAAATAATGCAGTTTATGTATGTCACTTAGAGACTCATTATTATGAATAATTGCATCAAACGTATTTATAAAATTTATCCATTCAGTAATTCCACCCGAAAAAGTTGGCAAGCTAATTTTTGGAAGTGAAAAACCGAGACTATTTGATGTTTTTATTGAATCTTCCTTTGGTGGAAAAACTGCTAGATAATTCGTATGAATTTCAAAATACATGTTCATAAAGGTTTTATATTTATTTTCCAAATCGGTTAAGTCTAGCTCTTTACTCTTTGACGTTTCTAAGATCACATAAGATTCAACAAAGTCATTCCTTTGCTTTTCGATATCTTTGATTCTAACCAGTAAACTATTTCTATCTATTAAATTACCAGAAATAACTGCTTTGATCGATGATTCATAAATTTCCCGAAGACCTAGAATGGCCAATTTATTACGAACAATAGCAGAAGCAGCCATTTTATACAAAGATTGAATAATAATAATCCCTTGCTAATATTTGAAAATAGAATTCAACAAACGAAAAATGCGCAATTTACCACGAATTTTATCCCCTTTGAGGTGACAATATGCCCAATTCGAAGGCCGAAATGCCAGGAAAATTAGGAACACGGGATCAAGGTTATTGGAAAAACACATACAAGCATCCAACTCCAAAGGCTCACGAAATCCGGCACGATTGGAACAAAAATGTTGCATCCGAAGCTACCTTCGAAAATGACAGCCTCAAATGCAACTGGCGAAATGGACTGTAAAATTACGAAAACAAACAAGAAATGATTGCAGCTGAATGCTTAAATGTGTTTGGTAAATTTTGGACTACAAGGAAGAAAGGAAAACCAAGGCACTTACCAAATTAGAAGGCGAACACATAACTCACAAAAAAAACACTTCCTTCCAATGTCACAAGTCGACTTGTAGTAACCAATTGTTGGTTGTTATTGTTGTCACGGTTCCCAGCTTTCTTCAGCAATGTGACATGGTTGGGGAAGGTAGGAAGGATAAAAATGACATCCCGGTAGGTACTGTGCATATTATCACTTCAAAACCAAACACCCTATACAAATCAACACAAACGATACACAATACCCGAGCCAAAAACAAAGAACTCCTCCAAACTCCCTTTTCTAAAACCACCTTTGGACAAAGATACTTTAAATACATAGCTTGCAAACTACACAATACACTACCAGCTACGATTAGACAAACCTAATCAATGACCAAATTCAAACAGGTTATATAGAAACGGATTATAAGTATTGGTCGTCACACTATTGCAAACATCTGTAAAATAAATTACAAATATACAGAAATATCAAACATAAGTCCTTACCCATATAAAACAAATAAAATAATAAATATAATGAATAATGATGAAGATAACATTGTTATCGAAACATGTAGATATTGTTTATAATATAGTGGTTTAAACAAAGTGATCTATTATTCATTATATAATTAATGATGCCACAAAGTAATTTTGCGAAGTTTGAAGAAGTAAAATAATAAAATCCTAAATAATCTAACTCCATAAATAGACTTGTTGGCAAAAAAATAATCTGGTAATATTATATTTTTATATTAATCTTATCTTAGGTGTGAGCCAGGAAGTAGTTTAGGTTCTCTGCTAAGCGTTAATCCAACCATACTCAACCTGCGGCCCGCGGGCCGCATGCGGCCCGGCAACCTTTTGTGTGCGGCCCTAAACACTTTATTATCAGGAACTTGATATAAAAAAAAACTACCATTCTAAATTTCGTGTATCTTGAGATTCGTTTCGACTTTGACGCACAGATAGCGATACCCGAAAAGGATTGTCATTATGGTCTACATAATCTGGTATAAGAGTGAGATACGTTTTTTAGATTTTCACAGCCAAAAATATTTTCGTTATTTGTTTTTGAGGTGTTAACCCGCACAAATAATTTATAAATAAAAAAGTGCCACTTCTAGAAACTACCGCATTAATTACAATACATAAAAAACTAGTTAATGTCACTGGTTAGTCAGGTACCTACTTGGAAATTGCTACAGTGGCGTAGCTAGCAAGGGTGGCGCCCGGGCAGATAACGTGGTGTCACCACACCCCCCCCCCATTAAAGTTGACGAACGCAAAATTCAATTTAAAAAAAAATTGGTCCGCCCTGGGGGGAGGGGGGTATGCGGCCCGCGTAACTTTACAAATACATGCTTGTGGCCCGAAGAGAAAAAAGGTTGAGTATCGTTGCGTTAATCTATCCATTTCTCTAGCTTTCTACCCCTGTTCAAGAGCGTGCTCGTAGATTATCCTGTATGAGTTTAGAATTCGATAGAATATGCTCATTTTTAGAGTTGGAATCCATGTTAGGTTGGTGCAACTGTCATGAGCGTTTTTTTACTTTTTTTCATTTTTTTACATGAATACCGAACAAGAATCCCAACTGCTCCCATCTGGAGCCAGTGGGACTATGGCATCCCCAATCGGGGTACGTTGAGGCTGAAGGTAGTGGGCAAGGGAAGGAGAATGGGAAGAGGAAGGTGGGTAAGTACCTGGCTATTCAGATCTGGCCACCAAACACGACTAAAGCCATTTCAAGCAACGTATAAGTATCTTCCACTCTGGAACGTGCCGCAAATATACTACATATATGTTAATTTAAATGAGTAAATGTGAAAATAACACAAATTAATCAAATAAAATTTATTTGCCACGCCGGGATTCGATCCCGCGACCTTCAAAGTGCGAGTCAAGAGCCTTACCGCTGGACTATGCCGTCCGTCAAAAGCGTGGACGGTAAGCTTGAGAAGGTAGATCGGTATTTAGCACTTTATCTATGGATTTTTATTTATGGTTGATCGGTATTCATCTAAGCACTTTTAAATGAATTTTTGTCTTTTTGATTTTGTCCATGGAATTGAAAATAATTCTACCCTCTGTGAAAAATTGAATTTTTTGTAGTAAATAGTGCTTGGACAGGATGGATCATGCACCGGGTGCCACCCAAGCTAGCTAAGCCACTGGTTAGGGCCCCAGGGCCCTTGGTTACCTAGCTACGCCTCTGGGTAGGGTACTGAGAAAAAGTGAAAGGGTATTGTATTTTTTATCCTGATAAAAATTAAGTTCTGATAAAGAGGAATGTCATTTTTCTGCAACCCGTTATTGAGAAATGTGATAGATTAAACCTAGAGTCTGCAACAGAAATACTCAACAATGAAACTGACAATAACCAGCAAGAGTTAGTAGAAGATGTTGTGAGAGATCCAAAAATTACAAATCAGATGTCAGATGATGAGCAGCACAGCTCATATGAAGCTGAATAAACAAGTGATGAATATAGTGAATGCGATAGTGATAGTACATTACAGCCAGCTTCTCCTTGTCCAACCAGACATGATAGTACATTATAGCTAGTTTCTCCTTGTCAAACCAAACGTGCCAGAATGGCACCACAATTCTATACTTTTAAACGAGTTGTATTTTATTAAACATTTTCACACGTTTCGATTAAATTTTATCGTTTTTAATATAAGCGCGCTCCCTTTAACATCCGTATTTCATAACTCTCCTACTTTTTCTTTTTGAGCGGGTATACCGGGCCTTAAAAAATAATTTAGTTATAGTCAAATAGAAACAGGTAAGGTTTAGGTACTTCTCGCCTCGAAGTACCTATCACTTGCTCCATTTAATATTGAAAGGCAAGATAGAGGGTCGCCGAGGGCCTGGTAGGAGACAAATGTCTTGGCTGCGAAATATACGAGAGTGGACCGGCATTAGAAGTGTGGAGGAGCTATTCCGGGCAGTGCAGAAAGACCTTTTCAAGAGTGATTGCCAACGTCAGGGGGACCTGATAGGGCACACAAAGAAGAAGAAGATTATGACTGAATTCAAAGAAGCCCTCAAGATTTGATTTCAGGACTGAATTTAAATGGAGAGACTGGTTGAGGGGGACTTTTTGATATCTCCGAACATGGCCTTGCACCGCAGTGGGAAGGTTGGATTCATACTGGTTCATCGAAGACACACTGACCCCCAGATTCCTACTCACCCCTCACATATTTTTACTTCCCTGAACTTCCTCTCCTTCCTTTTTCAAAAGACCCTCCACACAGCACCCCCAATGCAGGAATTATTTTCTTCTGTGTGAACCTGTTGTAAAAAAAAAACTATTAACTTTTCGATATACAACACCGGTCTTTCACCAGGGCGATACTGAGAGTTAAACGGGTGCCACACACAACTATAAAAGATGTGGCTTGCCCTTTTTCAGCATATCGCTCGCCATTTATTCCTATTGGGAATATGCCAAAATACGCCTAGCCACATATTTTTAAACGACTTCGAAAAGGGGAAGGTTATCAATTTGACGGTATTTTTTTTTTAATGTTTGTTATTGTTTGTTATTGTGAACCGATATTGATGATTCTTTTTTATTAGAAAGCTGGTACTTCCCGTGTGGTCCCATTTTAATTTGGTCTAGTTCTGACAATGGGATCCATGAGAAAACTATATATGTCTTAAATTTTCAATAAGCATGTGCGCGACAAATGGACGAATAACTCAATATTACGCCAACAGATTTCAAAGTTTTTTTTTTGAAGTAAAACTTTTTTGCGCACGCTCGTCACTAAACATCAGAAAATAAACAAAAATTTTAACAAAACAAAAATCGACTTAAAAAAAGCACTAAAAAGTAAAAAAATAAACAAACATTTTAACAGAACAAAAAACGACTTCAAAAAATGCACTAAGAAGTAAAAAAATAATTTCGTACAATTTTTATTTTTGGAGTCGGTGTCAGCCAAGGTACCTACATACATAGGTAGTTATAGGTGAGATGTGGAGATCTTGGCTGACACCGACTCCAAAAATAACAATCGTACGAAATTATTTTTTTACTTCTTAGTGCATTTTTTGAAGTCGTTTTTTGTTTTGTTAATTTTTTTGTTTATATAACTGCGTGTGGCACAGATCTAACTCTAAAATTTAATAATCTTGTTGTTTTGATGGAAAATGTTTAAATAATTGTGTTCCTGTCTTTCAAAGTCAAAATAAAATTATGTAAAATATTTATTTAGTATATTTTTTAGTTCTTACTACTATGCATTACCCCCTCCACGGTTATTAAAGGTTGACAGGTACAGGGCCGCCGAGAGGGTATGTTGGCCAAGTCTGAAACTAGGGGCCCGGGCCTAAGGGGGGGCCCGGGACGGGCCCCGGATTTTTGACTAATAAAAGCCAATGACACTCGGAGCGGACGCGGGCCAGGCCCGCACGCCCGTAGGCCCAGCGGTCAAGCACGCCATCGTGCCGGCTAATATAAAGCAATTTATTTTTAACACTGACAAATCAAAATGATTATGTATCTAAAAAGATAAATGGAGACATAGAAAATATTAATTAAGTTTCATGTTCCGTATATTGAAAATTAAAACTCTTCAAAACAAAATTCAAGTTCCATTATATTCACCATGTGCTGCGCATAGTCTCAACGTATGTAGAGAAGATGCGGCTCAATCTTGTGTAGATGCTATTATGTTCTTCGAAATCGTCCAAAAGTGCTACAATGTATTCAGTTTAAGTCCACGAAGATGGGAAATTCTGCAAGAAAGCATTGGGTGTCGCTTCACTCTCATTCTAAAACAAGATGGTCTGCAAGAGTTGACAGCGTGCGGCTTTTTGCTGCTCATATTCCTGGACTGAAAGTTGCTCTTAGTAAGATTAAAGAGCCTTATCTCACTCCTCAAACTTTGGCCGAAATTAAGGGCATCGAACAGTATATGAATACATTCGAATGTCTACTTATGTCGTCGACATGGTTTAAAGTGTTGTCTGAAATAAACTCCTGGAGTATAGTTTTGCAAGCGAGACAAGCAACCCGGACGTGGAAGTTGTCAATTTGCAACACTTTGTTGAAAACCTAACTACCCTTCGTTCTAAGTAGACTACAATATTAGAAGAGTATAAACTTGTAACTGAGAATATTGGAATTTCACAAGAACTCCCAAAAAAAATAAAAAGTTTTGGCTGATAAAAGTCATGAAAAACAGATTGATTGCCCAGAAGAGAACTTTAAAATTAATGTTTTTTATGTGTTGTTTGACAGTGTCATTGGAAACTTGACCCGAAGATAGGAAGCTGTCAACAATATTAATGCATTGTTTAAGTTTCTTTGGCAATACTTAAGTATGACTCAAGAAGAACTTAAAGAAAGGGTGAAAAACTGGTGTGATCTCTATAAAACTGATGTATCTGAAGAAGAAAAGATTTTGGAAATTGAACACTTAAAAACTATTCAACCAGAAAACTTTTCAGAACATTTAAATCCACTGCAGTTACTAAATACTCTTTCAAACCAAAAACTGTCAAATCTCTTCCCTAATGTAGTAATTGCCATTCGAATTTTCTGTACTCTGCTGTAACAGTTGTGGAATCAGAAATATCTTTTAGTTTGTTGTCTAGAGTGAAAAACTTTTTGCGTTCTACAATGGGTCAAGAACGTTTAACAAGTTTGGGAATGTTATCCTTAGAAAATGGTCTGGCCAGAAACTTGGACTTTGCTGATGTTATAAATATGTAGCTTTGCAAACAAAAAAGTAGAAAAGCGATATTGTAGATGACAATTTTTATTTGCCTATATTTTTATTTGCCTATAATTTTATAGTTTGTGGAGTTTTTACTATAATTTTAAAAATATTCCAATTTAGTATTCCATTACTAACGTATCTGCGAGTGTGTTGATATTATAATATTTTAATTTAGCTTTAAAATGTAATATGCAAATACACACACAGTAGCCTAAGACAATAAAGTAAGTACAAGTATTTTATTTTGAGTATTCACCATAACTTTTTAAACATTTCCATTGAATAATTATGCTAAATTCGAATGATTGATATAATGGTATAAGATAATTTTTTCTATTGTTTGTTCTCTTGTTGTTGTTTTCTCTCTCCCCCCCCCCCCCCCCCCCCGGTGAGTTGGGGGAAGGGGCCCGGTATATTCTACTAGACTTGGGGCCCAGATTGGCTGTCAGTGGCCCTGGACAGGTATAAATACCCTCCCAGTGCTTCTCCAGTCATCCCAGTCGCCAACCAACTCGCGTTGTTATATGTACACTTTATTCCAACTAAAATTGAAAATAAAAATTGCAAGTCCATTTGAAAATCAGAAAATTTATATTGGTTTAGTATTGTACCGGGTTAATAATCTACTCGCTGTGGTTACCTGAAGTCTACAATCTCTTCATAATTGGTAAGTTTTTAATTATATTATCTTGACTTGATTTGAAATGATTTTAAACATAAGTAAAATATAACTTAAAGCGAAAGTGAATGGTAAAAGAAGTCGGGGAAGCTCTAGGAAGACCTCGTCTTTAAGTGAATCAAATACTTCATTCGGGCTATTCCAACGGCCAGAATAACAAACATTTGTATGAGATGTGTTTATGTGATTGAGTTTGCGCCAAGACAGATTTGTGTTACGGTCCATACTCTCTGTTTACCTCTGCGGATGAAAGGAGTGATGACTGCTGACTATTTAGTTAGTTGATACTGATAAGATGATAATTTGTTTTAGTGTTCTGTGATAAATTACTTCTTCTTATAATACACATTATGTATGATTGAGACAATGTTTTTTTCTGTCTTAAGAGGAACTCCTGTGCGTTTTTTTTCATACATAGCCAAATTTTGGATTTGAGGTCAAAATACTAAACTGATTTAAAAGGGACAGCTAATATTTGTATGGATATGAGCTATTTTATTTATTTGTGTTTTAAAATATGAAATAAATAACTTCATTCTTTTTTTGCAATCAGTTGTGTTTGATATAAATTCGTCAAAATCTTTTTTATATTTCTTATATTCACACAGTAGGTAGGGCATTTAAAAAAAAATCGTCATTTCAGAAATAATTGTTTAGGTGACGCTCCACTAAGCAATGCTGAATCATTGACGCCAGCACTACCCTTCCATTGACCACCTTCACGACACCCGACATTCAAGGAACAATCCAATAGTCCCAATAAAAACCACGACGTCCCTTGGACAACGTCAATTTTCGTACTTAGGACCTAAATTATTTAATATCATTCCTAATGCTTGGAAAACGAAAAGTACCAATGTTTTGCGCAAATTAATCAACGACTGGCTCCTTGATTTAGGGAGGGTCAAAAGCGAAGATATGTTGACCAAGAGATAGGCTTCTTATTATTACCATCTGGCTTGTATTTGCTTTATTTACTTTACCGGTTTATTTACTTTACCGGTTTTATCTTTTATCTTTTATCTTTTATCTTTTATCTTTTATCTTTTATCTTTTATCTTTTATCTTTTATCTTTTATCTTTTATCTTTTATCTTTTATCTTTTATCTTTTATCTTTTATCTTTTATCTTTTATCTTTTATCTTTTATCTTTTATCTTTTATCTTTTATCTTTTATCTTTTATCTTTTATTTGTTTTTGTTTTTGTTTTTAAGCGCTCTAGGGGAAAATATCTGAATTTGATTTTAAGATATCATTATTTGTCTTCTTTTTCTTATGAGTACAAAATTATATACTATTAGGAATACATAATTAACACCTTTTCCTGCTATAAATAACATGTTATGTTAGTAAACAATGTAATATGAATTTAAATTTGTCAATTTGACTGGCCTAAAACAGGATCCATTCCTAGTTGGCTAGTCAAAGTTTCCACATATGTTTTATTGTTCAATTTTATGTGAAATAAAGTTATTATTATTATTATTATTATTATTTAATTTTTATTTGAAAATTAGATCACATAGAAATAATTTAGATAATTTGTTTAAATGCTGCGAGTAGAACACATGTAATATTTGCCTTCGAAATAACAATCGAATGTTTTTATTTATTTATTAGTCTTTTTATAATAAAGCCTAGAAAATATAAAGTATCAAAACTCATAAAAAATACCTTAAAGTTCAAAATCTCCTACTTATGAAATATATAAAATAAATTCTTTATTAAAACATTGTAAAACAATTAAATATTAGTGCCCTGCTTCGCTTTTGGTGATGTTTTCTTCGTGAATAAATCAAAACTTATCGTCATTCACATAAGGATTATTATTTTTAATTGATAAACTAATGTTTAAGACAAGAATGTTTACGCATAGAACAAAGGGTAGATAACAATTATTATAAGCAAAATTATCAGCATGAAACACTCATTTGTACTGGCCGGCAACGGGTCCCGTTGGCGGCCAGATAGCCAGTATCTTTTCTCGGAAGATTTTTTCAACGTAGATGAGTGTTTCAGGCTGGTAATTATTGCTTATAATAATTGTAATGTTTAAGACAAGATTTTTATGCATAGCACAAAGGGTAAAAATAATTAAAAGTAATAATTATTAGCTTGAAACACTCATCTACATTGAAAAAATCTCCCGAGAAAAGAAACATGCCACCGACGGAATCTGTTCTCGGGAGATTTTTTCTATGTAGATCACTATTTCAGGCTAAAAATTTTTACTTATAATAATATGGTTAGTACTTTTGTTAGCGGTCTGATCCCAAACTTTACACAACATGGTACATAATTTAAATGTGGTCTCTAATTTTATGAAAAATCAGATTATTTAATCTCCTATATGGACGTATGTCTTTTAAAATTTAAAACAAAAATTAGGATATTCAAGGTCTGAGTTTGGCGAGCAGTGTCCAGAGTATTTCGCATCCTTCACTGACTCACATAAAAAAATTGTATTTAAATGGGTGGAATATACCAGAGGAATCATATTGTAGGGAGACCGCGCGTTCATACAAGAAATACCTACATTGGTCTTTTCTCAGAAAACGCGCTAATAAAGTTCCCACTGCTCTCAATTCTAACAATTTGTTTTATTGTAACATCGTATGAGCATGCAAACTATTCGTCCGTTTGTGCGGGCATATTTTTTCTTGTATTTTTGACATGTATAAATTGATCATTTAATAAAAAATAAATATACTGTATTTGCATTAATTATTATTAAATCAAGAAAATTTCATATCTGTGTCATATACTTCGAGGGGAGAAGTATCACTTGCTCCATTTAATATTGAAAGGCAAGATAGAGGGTCGCCGAGGGCCTGGTAGGAGACAAATGTCTTGGCTGCGAAACATACGAGAGTGGACCGGCATTAGAAGTGTGGAGGAGCTATTCCGGGCAGCGCAAGACAGAGATACCTTTTCAAGAGTGATCGCCAACGTCGGGGGGACCTGATAAGGCACATAAAGAAGAAGATTATTTAATTTATAAACTAATGCTTATTACAAGATTTTTATGCATAGCACAAAGGGTAAAAATTACTATAAGCAATAATTATTAGCCTGAAATACTCATCAAAATTGAAAAAAATCTTCCGAGAAAAGATACATGCCGCCGACTTGAACCCGTGTCCTTCTGATATCCGGTCAACTCCTCTTTTATCCACTGAGCTACGGCGGCTTATCTCCTACCCGCCAAATAATTCAATATATACTAGTGTTTCATTCAACAATTACTGCTAACTATATTTTTCCACCTACAAACAACCAACTTTATTTATATGAGAAAGGCATTGTAAGTGATAAATTTCTCACTAGGTGGCGTCGAGACAAATTTTGTGTACATTTTTTGATGTAAGTACTTTAACTCGTAAAATTTATTTATTTGCTTGAAATGGCTTTAGCCGTGTTTGGTGACCAGATCTGAATAGCCAGGTACTTCCCCACCTTCCTCTTCCTTATCTCCTTCCCCTCCCCACAGCAGTTAGGAATCTTGTGCGGTATTCATGTAAAAAAATAATAATAACATGAAGACGGTATTGTCTCACTGACTCCGGTTACGAGGGAGCAGTTGGGACTCTTGTAACTTTCACATATTCACACTAATTCACACTTTACTTATTCACACTAAAAGAAATTGATTATCTGTTCAAGAAGAATTGCGATATTTGATAAATTTAAACAGAAATTTGTGTAGGTACCTACAGTAATATGGAAAAGCACAGCTCTTTTCAAAATATTCATAGTTCATTTCTAAGTTCTTACACCACTGTCGTTATTACAGGATTTATAAGTATTACCTAATAATTATTATAAGTATTACCAACGAATTCAAATCCCTTGTAAATTGCCGAGAAACCGAATGCACAACGCTTATTTAAATTTCTAGGGATTTTGCTATTAACATCAAATAAAGAATGAGTAATTTCATATCCCTTCCCAGAAGAAGTCATTAGGTTCAATCATCCAGTTTTCTGTAAATTGGGGAATGTTGGGGTGTGCGCAGGCAAATTTAAGTTCGTCTGTGTGGGAATACTATGAAACAAATCTCCTAATACGTTACCTAACATTCCCCAATTTGCAGAAAACTGGATGATTGAAACTAATGACTTCTTCTGGGAATGGATATGAAATTACTTATTCTTCGTTTGTTTGTTAATAGCCAAATTGAAATTCCTATTTTTTTAAACTTTATGATAATGTAAAATAAAGCGCTAAATAAAATGAGTCACTTTCAAATGAATTTATACCTACTAATGGACCCTTAAAGCGTTGTAAACTGTAATTAGTTATTGCTTCTGAAATTTCTATAATGGGATATGAATAATGTTAATTATATTTAGGAATTTACCTCTTAGGTATTATTAATTATGCGGATGACATGGTGCTGCTTGCACCTTCGATTAAAGCGATGAGACGACTTGTGCAAATATGCGAAGAGTACGCAAACTCTCATAACTTGTTGTACAATTCTAAAAAGTCAGTCATCGTCGCTTTCAAACACAATAAGGAGCCATTAAATATTCCTCCAATATATCTAGAAGGAAACGAACTGCTTGTGGCCGCACAGGTTAAGTACCTAGGACATATCCTAACCGAAGACATGAAGGATGTAGAAGATATGGAACGACAAAGGAGAGCAATTAACATACGGGCCGGAATGCTATCAAGGCGGTTCTACCACTGTAGCGACGACGTCAGAAAATTACTCTTCAAGACATACTGCACCGCCCTGTACACATCTGAACTGTGGACGCAATACCCAGCAGCGCAATGGGACAAACTGAGGGTGTGCTACAACAATGCATACAGGCAACTTATGCAACTACCGAGGTTCTGCAGCGCCTCAACGATGTTCACCGAAGGGAGGGTGCACTCATTCCCAGCCTTACTTCGCCACCGACTAGCCAGCTTCTGGAGCAGGACACGGAAATCAACCAACATCATTGTCGTGGCTGCATCCGAGTGGCTCAGTTCCCCACTAAATGAGCGATGGATGCAGATGATGAGGCGACCTCCCTGATGGACGATAAATAATTAATTAATTTTATTTTATTTTTAATTTTATAGTTATTTTTTTTTTGTTGTTATTTATGTTCAAATTTTATTTTCATTAGGTTCCTACCTAATAATATGATTTTTAATATGATTTTTATTTACTCTGTATGTAATATGGCAGACTGGGATTGCACTACCCTCCCAGCCCTGCTGGAATAAAAACTAAAATAAATAAAATAAAATAAAAATTAGTCAAGCTTTTATTTAGCCGACAGTTTAAACGAATTACCACAATGATTATTTAAGGTCCGACTTCCCGTAATTCTACCGATTAACTACATATTTCCCTTAAACACTTTTAAAGCTTTCAAAAAAACATATGTTATTCTTTAAGATAATATCTATACATTCCCTACGCCGAAACGGCAATTATATGAAATTCCCTCGATGGAAACAAATCGCAAAGTATGATTTGGAAATTATTATAAACACGTTTTTTTCTGTTATTTTACAAGTTATAAGTGTGTATGAAAAAATTCACAGTGATAAATTCCCAAGAGATAATTGCTCTTTTTTTAAACGAATTGTGTTTCATTAAACATTTTCACACTTTTCGATTAAATTTTATCGTTTTTAATATTATCGCGCTCCCTTTAACATTCGTATTTCATAACTCTCCTACTTCTTCTTTTTGACCGGGTACACCGGACCATAAATAATAAATCAGTTTTACAAGATGGTTCTCGACGTAACACACAGTTTAAAAACTATTATTGTAACTGAAGTCAAAGAAGCCCTCAAGTTTTTTTATTTCATGTCTGAAATTAAATGGAGAGACTGGTAGAGGGACACTTTTGGATATCTTCTGCGGGACTCTTTCCGAACATCGACTTGCACCGCAGTGGGAAGGTTGGATTTATACTGGTTCATCGAAAACACACTGACCCCCAGATTCTTACTCACCCCTCACATATTTTTACTTCCCTAAACTTCCTCTCCTTCCTTTTCCTAAAGACCCTCCACACAACATCCCCAAAGCTGACATAGGCCCTTAGGGGATTTATTTTCACCTGTGTGAACCTGTTGTAAAACAAATCTATTAACACTTCGATTACCAACGGCGGTCTTTCACCATTGCGACACGGAGAGTAACTCAAAAATCAAAAAATCTTGTTGTTTTGTTAAAATATGTTTAATTAATTAGGTACCTGCCGTTCAAAGCTAATATATTAATGAGATTCATTGCAAAACAATTTTAATGAAGCTGTTTCCCTCGTGCAGTTTAAACTTCTGACTCAATAAGTAAAATTTTAAGCAACAGATAAAGAGCTCATGACCTTGAAACGCCTGAAGAGATTTTCATGTATTGTAGCTAAGAACCATCTCAGACAGACACGCACACAGACAGACACACAGAAAGTCAAACTATAACACCGCTTCTTGCGTAGGGGGTTAAAAATAGCGTTAAATAATTATTTATTTTTTATAAGTCAAATCATTATTACCCACAAAGCTCTACGTAATTTTTTTTATTGTTTTTATTACTTGCTAGAGCAATCCCGATGAGTTACTGAACTCATTTTAGGACAGGAGGAAATTTCATGGGTGTGAGGAAATAGTTACAGTTTTACTTGGAAAATGGATATTGAAAATATAAGTTTCACATACAACATAGACTAAAAATAAATTTAAAAAACAGGTTGAGTGAGTAAACAACAATAGAAAATAATTAAAGAAACAAGGAACAACGTTATACAAATGTGGAAGATTATGATTACAAATAAATGGAAAAGAAAAGAAGAGAAAAGGAAACAAGACAATTGAGACATGACAAGAAAAATTACATAGTTTCATCCTTAAACGTATTTAAAAATATTATTTTAAAGCATTATTCTGAACTTTTTTATTTTGCTGGATTCCCTTGTACATAACTGGAAGCGAATTATATAGTATTGTATAGGCATCATAGTTTAGAGATTTTATCCCATATTTTGTAGTGTGTGTTTGAGGTATGCGGATTTTATTACTATTTCGAGTATTGTGAGTGAATGTCTTGATTGTAAAGTGGCTTGATGTTAGTGTGAGTTGATTGTTGAGTAATTTGTAGGATGGTGCTTGTGATGTCATGTTTAGGAAGGACTGTGATTGGAAGAATACCGGAAACTGAATAGATGTCTCTGACATGGGTGTCCCATGGAAGTCCAAAAACATTTCTGAGAGCTCGGTTTTGAACCACCTGCAGACCATCAAATATTTTCAAAGTTTCTAAAACTGTGAGAGTCGTTAAATGCAGTTACTATGTAATACCCCCTCCCCGGGTATTAAAGGTTGACAGGTATAAATACCCTCCCAGTGCCTCTCAAGTCATCACAGTCGTCATTCAACCTGCGTGGTCATTTATACTATTTATTTCAACTAAAATCGAGAGTAATTTGCAAGTCCAGTTGAGAAGAATCAAAAAAATTATTATTGTTTAGTTCTGTACCGTGTTAATAATCTACTTGCTGTGGTTACCTGAAGTCTACAATCTCTTAATTATTTGTAAGTGTTTAATTAGGTATATTATTTTGATTCCATTTGAAATGATTTTAAACATAAGTAAAATAGAACTTAAAGCAAAAGTGAATGGTAGAAGAAGTCGGGGAAGCTCTAGGAAGACCTTGACTTCGAGTGAATCAAATACTTTAGTCGGGACATTTCAACGGTCAGAATAACAGAAACATTTGTATGAGATGATGTTTATGTGATTGAGTTTGTGCCAAGCTTTGATTATATAATGTCTAGATAGAGCGCTCGAGCGACGAAACGCCAAAAAAAATATCAGCCAACTGTTGGCTCATAAGCTCGTCCTGTCCGCTCAGTGGCGACATGACTGGTTGATTTATGGTGGCGACACTATCGTTGGGCGGTAAACACGTGTTGTGTAACATTTAAAAATGACGATTTGCGCTATAACAGTGTGCAGGAATTACAATGGACGATTGCAAACAACTATAAATGTTACGCATCATCGTTAAGTAACCTTTCAATAACCATTTAGTTAAGGGTATTCTCAAAATATTTTTAGAAACTTTACGCCGATAGATGGTGTTATTTTCAATATCGTCTAATAAAACACTTTTAACACATTATGCTTTTTAATATTGAGATGAATTATTGGTTTGCGAACGTATATTAGTAATATTAATCTGTATAAATTTTCTTTTGGTACCTATTATTACATTATCGTAGAAAACGGGTGAAAAATACACAATTTCATTGCAAAAAATATGCACAAAAGACATGTTTCACAGCTCCGCGCGTGATGGTACAGAATATTTTTATTTACCCAACCAAAAAACATTCGCAAAAAGATGCATTTCAAAAATTTTACGATGTTTCGCATGCGGTGAAGAGAGACGCGAGATAGAGGTTTGTTGTATTCAGTAAATTAAATCAACGCCTGGGAATATTGAATAAATTTATAAAAGGAGCCGGCTGTGAACAACGGCATGTGTGCCGAGAGCTGGCGTTAACTTGACCTTTTTTATAGGCCGCTTTTGCTAAATGGGCTATTCATAATAAGCGATGTAGGTACATACCTACTTATGCATTCTTTCAGTTGCTTGCTCGCTAATATTTCGTGAATAAGTCAAAAAGTTACATTTATTTCTTACATTTCTATGGGACACATTTATCAAACCAACGAAGTGGTTAGAATTGCCAGATGGGGAAACAAATTTGTCGTGTGCTCAAGTCAGGATACGATAGCTTCCCATAACCACAACACAATACATAATAATATTATGTGGTGTGATTTTGAGTCAGCTTACCACGTCGTGATATTTGACTATCAACAAGGAATTGTCTACAGTGTGCATATGAAGTCACCTTTTCACATATAAAAACTTTTTGTATTTTTTTTAAATATATTTTATTTTCACAAATGATATAATAATAGTAAATCCTTTATAGGACAGAAAGGTGATGATTAAAAATAAAACTTTTTTGTACAAATATCTTACACACGGTGTCCGTAAACTAGTGTTAAAACTGGTGAATCTCCATCCCAAAAAACTTTTTTCGATCTGAACACATCGATTTCCTATTTTCGGAAAGTAAACATTTACAGCCGGGTGCACGCTTAGGTGTGCCAACACAAAGTACGCGGGTTCCGGCTTTATAATCAATCGGCGCATAGGTGGCCGACTGGCGCAGAAGCGTCGACACGAATGCGATATGTTTTTTTGTATGAAATACGAACATTCCCGGGTCACGAAAAAACTCGCAATAAATAAAAATCTCCTACTACAATCACAGTTAGCGGAAATCGTTGCCTGGGTCGTGATGAAGGAATTAGCCAGCTAAGGAATTGAACTCACGACGCCTGAATGGGAACGACGATAGTGAAAGATTTTTTATTTACTTATTTTTTAAAAAATTCATTTCACATATTCTGTCCATATTTCTGTTTTTTTAGTAAGATCCTTTTAAATTTAATGTTTGTTTTAATATTTTTTCCGATAGCTTGAATTGGTCTACTTTATCCAATAATTCATTATCTTTCTCACAGAGAAGGTCTATAGTTTTTTTTATCGTTTTGCTGCTTCTAGGTTCATTTAAGCAAAAAGTTTCTTCATCTATTTTTGTTTCTATACACGATATTAGGCGATGTATTAGATATTCAAGTAATTCGGCCGAATATTGAGAACTCTAGGCGATGCTGTAATATTTTTACGAGATATCAACATTTTAATTTTATTAGAATTTAAATTTGTGCTTTAGGATTTGGTCACGTCAAAATTATTTTATTTTATTTTGTTTATTTTGGTTATCTGCACAAAGCACTCAAATGGGTATATTAACCAAATATACTTTACTTTGAGTCACTTTAATCTAGTAGTGCTAAGGTTAAGAAATTATTTTGTATTAAGTGTGATGTAGGATCATCAGTCATCGGCTGTTACCACAAGTTTTCGGACATCATATGTATATTAAAATATCAAAAAGAGATAAAAGTTTGTTTGAAATTGAAAATGGGATCTAAGAAGACCTTAACTGTAACTTTTAAGTTAAGGTTTTTAGATATACAAGGTGCGGCAAAACAAACAGTACAGTTTTGAAATGCCGGTGCATCCCGTGTGGTCGTAGTAGAAACCTGGGAGTGGTCTCATTGTGTCAGGAGGGTCATGCCATTTTTATTCGTTGCCATAGTTTGGTCCGGAAAACACCGGTATCTTGAAAATGGCCAAAAATGGTGAAGTGACGAGGCCCACTTCCATCTCTGTTGAGCGGTGAATAAACCAAATTTTCGGTACTGGGCTAAAAATAACCCAAGGCAACTTCACGAGAGACCTCTTCTCTCCCCAAAAGTGACCATGTGGTGTGCGATTTCCAAATTTTGGGTGATTGGGTTGTATTTTTTTGAGGAGAATGGATGAACCGTGACTGTCAACTCTCCACGTTATATGTTTCCATGTTAGATATATGTAGATATATGTGGTTTCTTTGGCCAAAACTTGTCTTGAATTTTGGAACATCTCGTATATCCTTTTTTGAGGCTCTTGTGTCATGTACCCGAGTTTCATTAGGAGATTTTCTGTTTTTTAAATGATGTATAAGAATATTCTTGGCATATATTTGTTTTAAATTTAGAATGTCAAAACACTTAAAAATATCTTTTGAGGGTGATATGTAGTGAAGTTTTAGACTACTCCCCCCTACCCTTAATATATAGGCCAAATCCATATTGTTGTCACCTGAAATACTCGTACATGATCACGTGATTAGAATGTAAATTTCCAGTTGCGGATTCATCTGCTGACACATTTTGAAGGAAAAAATTCTCTTATTTGATGTGCAATTATAAAATTCTAGTTGCATACTATGGTGCTGCCAGAATAAAGAAAAACTATTTTATCTGAGTTTAGTTTTAATTCGCCGCAAACAGTTTTAACTTAAACCAGTTTTGGGTTCAGAATGTAAAATTCCAGTTCTGGATTCACTTGCTGACACATTTCGAAGGAAAATATTCTCTTATTCGAAGTGCATTGGAGGTTATCCACCACATACCCACCCTGGTGTAAGTAACAAATGGTTACTACTTCAAGGCTCTCGCAAGGACTCTCATTTTTTTATAGTTTGGGAACCCCGTAAGGAGTGATTTCAATACGCGCACAGCCTCCCACCACTTATTTTAACGCCATCTATGGGCAGAATTAAGAATTAGTATAATATGATTCCTTGGTAATTAATAATAGGGCATTGCCCCATAATGCCTCCCCCCCTCCTAGCTATGGCTATGTAGTACATTGACTCTTGCAGCTAAAAAGCCGTGTCCTTAGTCGATGAAATGGTCCGCTATTTGTTTTCTTTTGCCTTCTTCTCGTTAATGGCATTAACGATTTGTGGTGGATCTAGGCAAATGTATCCTACGGTATATCTGCCTAACACCAACTCAGGCAGGACGCAACTTCGGTAGAAGGAGATTAGTTTCTGCATCATGACATCGATGAAAGGCTCGTCTGCTTCTACTTCTACCACACAGATGTCCTCTGAGGCTTCAGATTGAGCCACATAGTAGCACTTATGAAAACGTGTTACGCGTAATTGTCCTTGAACCTGTTGGTTGAATATGTCATTGTAAAAATAATAAAGAAGTAATTCGTATTACTGATTTAGTAATTTATATTGCAGACTTCAAAGTACGCACCTGATAATAGTGATGGTGTTTTTTATTAAGTCGAAGAGTACCCATCTTTAATGGAAAATCCTTCTTCTCTCTGATGGCGTGCTGCATGATATTCGAGGATATTTTGCATTTTTCCGCCCATCTTTTTAATGACGGAAAACATTTTATTTCTACTAGTGAAGATTTTCCCTGCACTACGCCTGAAATAATAATGATAAAATTAACAACAATACCCTATGGTACACGATAAAATAAAAATCAATGTTATAATACCAAATTATTATATTAATATCATATTAGTATATTTTTTAATGATAATGCCATATTTTTATATAAAATATAATAATACCATCAGGACTTGCTGCTAAAAAGCCATATTCCTGGTCAATGAAAAGCCCCGATTTCCTAACTTCCTTGCCGATTTTTTTTTCAAATAAATTCCTAATCATCGGCTCTTGCTTTTTCCCTTCAATGGTATCTTTTGTCGCAAAATCACGACCGTACAAAATAGTTTTAACATGATTGTGGCATGGTGTTGTTGGTTTTCTTTTACATATCTGTAAGAATTAGAAATGCACCAGTGAAATATTACTTATATGTAGATTATATTATATATATTTGAAAATAATTATCAAATGACTCTAAGTTAGCTACCATTCCAAATAGTGAAGCTGTAAGACGATTTGACCGTAGTGTTTTGTAAAGTTCACTGTCGAATTGCTCTCTTGTACTTGATTCGACAGAAAGTATTTCTTCTGCACTTAGCTAAAAAAAAAATATATACATTAGCAAATTTGTAATGAGAGCAACAAACCCCTTATCTCGAACTATCATTTTTACGTGTGCTCTTTTTGAAAATATAATTATCAGATAAAACAAGTACGTATGTTTAAAAAATACGTCCTAGATCTGGTTTTGACCAAATTTGATGATTTAATAGTGCTAAAAAGTAGTCTAATAATTACCCGGAATGTATTCAACTTTGCTTCGCACTCTTCTTTTAATTCCGCCTCGTTCATTTGAGGAGGAGGGTTTGTCGCTTTTGGACCGTAATCCTTGTCAGCATTTGCAACAGGTTTTTTAAATAACCTTCGACGAACATAACTTTTCTGCCGAATTTGAGATTTTTCTAACCGCTGCAGATGCTTTTTAAAATTTAAACCAGGGCTACGTAAGGTGGCTTTTTTCCAAGCCTGTGTTTGCCACTTGCTTCCACAGGATTGCGCAAGGCCTGAAATAATAAAGTGAACTATTTAGTAATAGCATGTTTGCAATGGATTTTCATTTATAAAGATACAAATACATAAATACCTGCAAGTTGAGCTCTGCGTTGGAAAGATCCGCTTTTCGTCAAACAAATTCTCTTTCCACAATTAAATTTCGCCAGCAGACTCATTAAATTTTCGGCAACGTTAGTTGTTTCGGTCGAGAGCCTATCCGATTTCATTATTATGGCCTCTATGTTCTAAATAACTACAGTCGTTTTCACTATAATTATATGGTTAATTTGGCCTTTTTTACTGCGTGCCCAAACCGCAAATGTTCCTTGCGCCGAGTAATATTGGAACATTCATAAAAAAGCAAAACGAACATTCTATCATAATAACAAATCGCGCAAAACAATTCAGTTTTAATAGTGTAATTTGGTCTGACAGTTTGGTCTTAGGACAACGCCATTTGACGCCATGTTTACAGGGTTGCCTGTTCTTCAAATAAAATTTTCCCATGAGTGCGTTGTTAATTTTAAAATAGGTTTTTGATAATTACCCAAAAGTACACTATCTTACTAATATTATAAATGCGAAAGTTTGTATGGATGGATATGTCGTTAATCTTTCACGCAATAAATACCGAATGGAATTTAAAAATTCTTTCACTATTCGAAAGCTACATTATTTGCGAGTAACATAGGCTGTAATATATTGGTAATCTCTGGCGTTATGAATTAGCTGTGGCGTTATGAAATTATGCTAAGAAAATGTTTGACGTAAGCTGTCATTTTGTTACTATGGAGATTTATTTGATAGCGAAAATTGAAATACGAGTATTCTAATACGAATATTTATTGTAGGTAGATACAAATATAAAATAGGTACTAATCTAAATTTTGACCTAAGCCAACAGCTAAACTAATATTATGAATGCGAAACGGAGCGTACTTGATTGTTGATTGATTGGGGGTGGGGGAGGGGTAGTTCGGGGGGAGAGGGGGGGGGGGGTAGTGGGGGATGGGGGGGGGGGGGAAGAATATGCAAGCGAAGCCGGGGGCAAAAGCTAGTATATAATAATATAAATGTCAAAGTTTGTCTTTTCGTTTTAAGTGTTCGTAAATTCTTCGCGTTGACACTACCTATATTTAAAAAAGTTATGAATATGAAATTTGTTTATTTATTAAAATTACAAAAAATGAGATAGGTTTTTTTGGTGAAGTATCAAGTAAACTTGTAATTTTATTTAGTTTTAAAAATTTGGTGTGCCTAAATAAATAGATAAAAAATAAAATCGTGGGGCGCAGGGGAACCTGAGTAAATATGTAAATAGTATTTGACAATACCTATGCATTTGATTGTGTATGTATCGGGAGTAATCCATAAATAAATAAAGAATGATATGACTGTTGATAGAAATTCAACGCGTCACACCATTTTTTTGTCTGATCAAATGAAAAGAGTGGTGTGACGACTGATACCTAGGACCTACCTATTAATTTTATAGCTTTTAATACATTATCTTTAGTATTTTTACATTTCTTTTTAAAAAACTTTATTTTTTAAATGTATTTTGTCTTTATTATATAACTAAATAAAACCGGTTCTAATGATTTTCGTTGTCTTTATTTGTTACAAATAATCAAATAAAAATAAATCTCTTTTAACATTGATTTTCTTTTCATTTATATAATTATGTGTAGAAAACTATCTTACTTAAATGAATTCAAAATTATACGAATTATAGGTCCCGCAAAATCGAAACATATTTTTTACCCACTTTTATGGGAAATACTCGGGAGCTGGTATCACTCAACACCACTACAGCGCTTGTAAAACCATAGAAGTTACGTATACTTGTGTTCGTATTACGCATACAAGCTTTTCAAATCTGGCCTGTTATTTTTGTCGGAATTACAGCGCAACACTCTATCTAGACATTATATAATCAAAGGTGCCAAGACAGATTCGTGTGGCGGTCTATCCTCTCTGTTTACATCTGATGACTAATTAGTTAGTTGACACTGATTAGATGATATTTTTTTATTGTTCTGTGATAAATCTCTTCTTCTTATAATAAACATTATGTATGATTGAGACAATGTTTTTTTCTGTCTTAAGAGGAACTCCTGCGCTTTTTTTCAAACATAGCAAAATTTTGGATTACAGGCCAAAATACTAAACTGATTCTTGCAATCAGTTGTGTTTGATATAAATTCGTCAAAATCTTTTTTATATTTCTTATATTCACACAGTAGGAAGGTCATTTAAAAAAAGTCGTCATTACAGAAATTATTGTTTAGGTGACGCACCACTATTTTTGTGTGATTTTTATTTTACAATTTGATCGCTTAGTAATAATTTAGATGCTTTCATTAAATGTTGCGAGTTGAACACATGTCATATTTGCCTTCGAAATAACAATCGATTTTTTTTTCACTTAGTCTTTTTATAATAAAGCCCAGAAAAAATAAAGTACCAAACCCATAAAAAATGCTTTTAAGTTCAAAATCTCCTGATTATGAAATATATAAATTAAATTCTCTATTAAATCATTGTAAAACAATCAAATATTAGTGCCCAAGCTTCGCTCTTGGCTATGTTTTATTCGTGAATAAATCAAAGCTTATCGTCATCCACGTAAGGATTATTATTGTTATTATTTTTAATTGATAAACTAATGTTTAAGACAAGATTTGGATGCATAGCACAAAACGTAACAATTATTTTAAGTAATAATTATTAGCCTGAAATACTCATCTACCTTGAAAAAATCTCCCCAGAAAAGATACATGCCGCCGACGGGACTCGAACCCGCGTCCTTCTGATTGACCTTCGGATTAATTCAGAAGGACGCGGGTTCGAGTCCCGTCGGCGGCATGTATCTTTTCTCGAGAGATTTTTTAAATGTAGATGAATGTTTAAGGCTAATAATTATTACTTAATTAATTGTTAGTATTATTTTTAGCGGTCTGATCCCGAACTTTACACAACATGGTACATCACCTTAATTTTGTCTCTAAATTTATGAAAAATCAGATTATTCAATGACCTATATAGTCGTATATATTTAAAAATTTAAAATAAAAATTAGCATGTTCGAGATATGAGTTTGGCGAGCCCAAAGTATCTTCATGTCATGGGAGACCATTCGCATCCTTCACTGACTCACACAAAAAATATTGTATTTAAATTGTGTATTTTTTATTCTATTACAGGCCAAAAAAGAAGCTGCAACGATGTGCGAATGTCGGGAACAGAAATGCCTTCTTGAAGATGAAATACACCAGAGAAATCTTATTGTAGGGAGACCGCGCGTTCATACAAGAAATACCTACATCGGTCTTTTCTCAGAAAACGCGCTAATGAAGTTCCCACTGCTCTCAATTCTAACAATTTGTTTTATTGTAACATCGTATGAGCATGCAAACTATTCGTCCGTTTGTGCGGGCATATTTTTTCTTGTATTTTTGACATGTATAAATTGATCATTTAATAAAAAATAAATAAACTGTATTTGCATTAATTATTATTTAATTTATAAACTAATGCTAAATAAAAAAAAATTATGTATAGCACAAAGGGTAACAATTACTATAAGCAATAATTATTAGCCTGAAATACTCATCAAAATTGAAAAAATCTTCCGAGAAAAGATACATGCCGCCGACTTGAACCCGTGTCCTTCTGATATCCGGCCAACTCTTTTATCCTCTGAGCTGCGGCGGCTTATCTCCTACCCGCCAAATAATTCAATATATACTAGTGTTTCATTCAACAATTACTGCTTATTATATTTTTCCACCTGCAAACAACCAACTTTATTTATATGAGAAAGGCATTGTAAGTAATAAATTTCTCACTAGGTGGCGTCGAGACAAATTTTGTGTACATTTTTTGATGTAAATACTTTAACTCGTAAAATTTATTTATTTGCTTGAAATGGCTTTAGCCGTGTTTGGTGACCAGATCTGAATAGCCAGGTACTTCCCCACCTTCCTCTTCCTTATCTCCTTCCCCTCCCCACAGCAGTTAGGAATCTTGTGCGGTATTCATGTAAAAAAATAATAATAACATGAAGACGGTATTGTCTCACTGACTCCATTTACGAGGGAGCAGTTGGGACTCTTGTACCTTTCACATATTCACACTTTACTTATTCACACTAAAAGAAATTGATTATCTGTTCAAGAAGAATTGCGATATTTGATAAATTTAAACAGAAATATGTGTAAGTACCTAAAATAATATGGAAAAGCACAGCTCTTATAAAAATATTCACAGTTCATTTCTAAGTTCTTACACCACTGTCGTTATTACGGGATTTATCAGTATTACCTAATAATGACTAACGAATTCAAACCCCTTGTAAATTGCCGGGAAACCGCATGCACGACGCGGGTTTAAATTGTGCGCCCTAAAATTTAAGTTCGTCTGTGTAGGAATACTACGAAACAAATCTCCTAATACGTTACCTAACATTCCCCAATTTACAGAAAACTGGAAAATTTTACCTAATGACTTCTTCCTGGAATTGATATATGAAATTACTCATTTTTCGTTTGTTTGTTAATAGCCAAATTGAAATTCCTATTTTTTTAAACTTTATGATAATGTAAAATAAAGCGCTAAATAAAATGAGTTTTTCAAATGAATTTATACCTACTAATGGGTTCTTAAAGCGTTGTAAACTGTAATTAGTTATTGCTTCTGCAATTTCTATAATGGGATATGAATAATGTTAATTATATTTAGGAATTTACCTCTTAGGTATTGTTAGTCAAGCTTTTAGTTAGCCGACAGTTTAAACGAATTACCACAATGATTATTTAAGGTCCGACTTCCCGTAATTCTACAGACTTACTACATATTTCCCTTAAACACTTTTAAAGCTTTCAAAAAAACGTATTTTATTCTTTAAGATAATATCTATACATTCCCTACGCCGAAACGGCAATTATATGAAATTCCCTCGATAGAAAAAAATCGCAAAGTATGTACCGCAAATTTTAATTATCACGTTTTTTTCAGATATTTTTCAAGTTATTTATATAAAAAATTTAGGGTGTTTCATTAAATGCTATTTTAGACAATCCTCATGATAATTTTGCTGTATTTTAAAGGAGTCGTGTTTTATTAAATATTTTCACACTTTTCGATTAAATTTTATCGTTTTTAATATTATCGCGCTCCCTTTAACATTCGTATTTCATAACTCTCCTACTTCTTCTTTTTGAGCGGATACACCGGACCTTAAATAATAAATCAGTTTTACAAGATGGTTCTCGACGTAACACACAGTTTAAAAACAATTATTGTAACTGAAGTCAAATAAGCCCTCAAGTTTTTTATTTCATGTCTGAAATTAAATGGAGAGACTGGTAGAGGGACACTTTTGGATATCTTCTGCGGGACTCTTTCCGAACATCGACTTGCACCGCAGTGGGAAGGTGGGATTTTTACTGGTTCATCGAAAACACACTGACCCCCAGATTCCTACTCACCCCTCACATATTTTTACTTCCCTGAACTTCCTCTCCTTCCTTTTTCAAAAGACCCTCCACACAGCATCCCCAAAGATGACATAGGCCATTAGGGGAATTTTTTTCACCTGTGTGGAGATGTTGTAAAAAAAATCTATTAAAATTTCGATTTACAACGGTAGTCTTTCACCAGGGCGATACTGAGAGTAACTCCAAGAACTACACATCTTGTTGTTTTGATCAAATATGTTTAATTAATTATGTAGCTGCCGTTCAAAGCCAATATAAAATAGAAATTAATATTTATTAAGTATTTTTATAAGTAAAATCATTACAACCCACAAAGCTCTATGTAAATATTTTCAGAGTTTCTAAATCTGTGAGAGTCGTTAAATGCAGTTACTATGTAATACCCCCTCCCCGGGTATTAACGGTCGGCAGGTATAAATACCCTCCCAGCGCTTCTCAAGTCATTTCAATCGCCAACCAACTTGCGTTGTTATTTATGTACTTCCAACTAAAATCGAATATAATTTACAAATTCAGTTTAAAATTGGAAACATTATTTTTAGTTCTGTAAGGTGTTTTATATAATTACTGTGGTTACCTGGAGTCTACAATCTCTTCATTATTGGTAAGTTTGTATGCATTGATTCATTCATTCGTTCGTTTATTCATTCAATAATTCATCCATTCATTTATTAATTGATTTATTCTTTCACCCATTAATTCATCCATTTATTCATCCATTAATTTATCCATTAATTCATCCATTAATTCATCCATTAGTTCATCCATTAATTCATCCATTAATTCTTCCATTAATTCATCCATTAATTCATCCATTAATTCATCCATTAATTCATCCATTAATTCATCCATTAATTCATCCATTAATTCATCCATTAATTGAATCATTCATTCATCAATGCATTAATTTTTTAATTGATTAATTCATTCATTAATTAACTCATTCATTCATTATCGCGGGTATCATCAAATACATATCAAATCCCCAAAACCTCATCGCAATCGGATGAACGATTAGAAATGCATAATTTCATGATGCCAGAACTCACTATTGTATATAGAAACCATCGCGAGTATGCGCACATCAAATCCCCAAAGTTTTATTGCAATCGAATGAATGGTTTAACAACGCATAGGCATCTCATATATACAAACCCAGAAACATACATATTTTGATTTATATATTCACACAGAGAGATTAAAAATTATTTGCAAGGGGACATGGCTGCAATATGGGTAGGGTGGCTAAACCTTACGGAGGATTTGCCTTGATTTTTTATGCTTTTTACATACGTTACCGTCGTAGAGGACGAGGCAGCTTATAGCGTTGTCATGGGTGGGAATTTTTTACGTAAAATCTTTCCGCGAGACTTAAAACATATATTTTTAATAATGAAATTTCAGAGTATTTGTGGAGTTGGGATACCCTTATCCATTTGGGGGCTCCCAGGCCTATGCCCATGGCTTTTTTCCGGAATGTTTGAAGTTTTTCAAGTGAGACTGTAAAACGTGGGCTTTCATATGTTATTTTTGACCTTGCTGTTGATTTGTAATCTTTCACTGACCTATGTAAAAGCAAAACAATAATACATATCGTTTTTATTCTATTACAGACCAAAAAAGAAGCTGCAGCGATGTGCGTATGTCGAGAACAGAAATGCCTTCTGGAAGATGAAATACACCAGAGAAATCTTATTGAAGACATCGAGCCGCAGGTTCATCCGCAAAATGTCTACGATTGTCTTTTATCAGACAACGGACTAAAAAGGTTCCCACTGCTCTCAATTCTAACGATGTGTTTTATCGTAATATCTTGTGCCAATTCAAATTATTCGTCCGTTTATGCGGGCATATTTTTTCTTATATTTTTATTTTGTTTAAATTGATCTTTTAATAAAAAATAAATGCATTAACTCTATTGAATTATTTATTTTCTACTCTCCTTTATAGCTCCTATGTTTTAATTTTATTTGATCAACTTGATATTTGAAAGCAAATCGACAAGCGAGTGAACCTTCTTTCAATAAAGTTGAATAACTTTTTTAAACATTTTTTTTGTCGTTCGATTTTCGATGATAAACTAACATTGAAACGTCTGAATCCGCTATAAGCCATTGCAGAGATTTAACCTATCGAAGTATGTTTTGGGTGTGTCTGCGTGTCACATAAATATTATGTGATTGGTGCAGTTCTTGCCTATTTGGTTATTTTGTCTATGGTAATTTTTTTGGAGACTGGCAATTTTTCTTGGGAAGAAAAATGCGAGTTTGTTGATGGTCACTTCCTTTTCTCCTGGCGACGGGCTAGCCGGCTGAAAAATTAGACTGTCTATGAAAGTCTTTTATTGAAAATATCATGTGAATCCAAGTGGATTTTGTCTTGTAAAGGTCGCGGGGCGTTTTACCGTGTCACGAGAAGTTCGTGCACGTTTTTATTTTGGTGGATCGGTGAATCTCACCTGTTACTGTGTTGGCGGATCGCCATGTTTTGTGAAAAGTATTTGAATGGACAGCATATCGTTAAATGACTGGTCCTGGCAGTGGCTTTTGATTATGCCTTTGGGTGACCCCCGCGTCGCGAAGCCACGGATGGGTGTAAGCTCCGTGAGACGATATCTGTAGGCCTGGCAGACTATTTGGGGCCACGTGCTGTTGGTGTGGAAAGGGTGGAGGCCGCCTGGGATGGAAGTAGCGGCACCGAATTGTCACATAGAAGGATGACCCTGGCTCCCCGGTTCTCTGGTTTCTGCGTGAAACGTCCCGATATCGTCGCACTCCGCGAACCCAGTGTTTAGTTAGGATAGCCTTTCTTTTTCCCGGAGTCCATCTGGTATGTTTTAGTGTTTGTTTGTTTTGATTAATTTTGATGGCCGTGATTGATGGCCCTAACTTTGATGCCGACAATTTAGTTTTTTTGAACAGTTCATACTCTTTTATTTATCTAAAATCCCTCTTACACTGACAGAAATCCCCACAAACCTGAGCGGAGCTCTCAGCCGTTACATTGACGCCCAACGTGTAAAATTTAAATTATTTTCGGTGCTCGAAAAATTTCTGTCATGTACGAGTGATTTTAGGTACTTTTTTCTCATATGTATTATTACAGTGAAATACGTATTATCAGTGTGTGTGTGTCTTATCTATTCACTGAATTATCTTCAGTGACAGACAAACTTTAAGTGTTGCTAATAATTAAATAACATAAATATTATTTAATACTTGCTATCTCTAGGTTATGACCGAAATGTTGTTGGGAATTAATTTTCTGTTGACTGGCAAGCCGACTTTATCTGTCAGTGGTTTCATCTGTGTTTATCAGTTTTACATTGCATAATCGTTATTAATAAACAATAACTTTTTATTACATTCATAAGAACAGGGTGTTTGGTAATTGGAGTGTTACAGATATATATTTTTTTATTTATATCAGTTTGGTTAATTATATTATTACAATGGCGATTTCCGATATTAATGGACTGTCAAAGGAGGAAATGATAAAATTGTTAACGGATCGAGAGATTGTTCCGGAAGGGACATTAGCCAGTATGCGCGAACAGGCTCGTTCTTTTAATAAAAGTTTGAAGGAGGGGGGTGCCTCCAATATACGTTCGGGTGATGATAATACAGTTTGTTCAGAAAATACTAAAACCATAATTAATAATTATTACCAGTCAGCTATTCCTTCAACTTCTTCTTCTTCGTCCGTCCATTCTTGGGGTTTGAAATTTTCTGGGTCTTCGGATGTCAGGGATTTCATTTTACGCATAGAAGAACTATCTAGATGCCGGAAGGTGGAGTTGTCCTCGGTTGTCACCTCTTTCACTGACCTCCTTGAGGGAAGAGCACTTTCCTGGTTTAGAACTATTTTTGATGACTCTTTGTCTTGGTCGACCTTAAAAAAGCTCCTCATTTCTCGTTTTGACGTTTGTACCAATCAAACGGAAGCTTTAAAAGCCTTGTTCGCTATGAAGCAAAAGTTTAACCAGGCTGTAGTGGAATATGTTGAGGATGTCCAATTAGCAAATTTGAGGTTAGATGTTCCACTCTCTGAGGAACAATTGGTGGACTTAGTCTGTGACAGTCTTCAACCAAAATACGCCTTGGCCGTTGCCTATTTCTCGGAAAAGAGTCTTTCAGCGTTAGTAAGTGTGTGCAGTAAATTTGATAAGCTTTCAGTAGACAAGCCCGCACCACAATTTAATTCATCTTCGCGGGTAGCTTTTACCAAAACATCGTATTCTCCCCGTGCTCCTTATAATCAGGCTTCCTTTTCCCCTCGCGCTTCTTCCTCAGGTACTTCTTTGAATAGTAAGAAAACTTTTAATTGTTTCTATTGTAAGGAACAGGGGCATACGAAACAATTTTGTAAAAAATGGAAAAAGGATAATTTTAAACATAATGAATCAAATAGATATAATTCAAAAAACTAGCCGACGATCTTTTGCGTTCTGTGCACGAGGATGACAGGAGATCGTCGTCGGTTCATAGTAATAAATCAAAGTTTACCACGCGCAACATGGACGCATGTCTGCCGTTATCTGATTGTGGACAAGATGTGAGACCACATGTTAATATTAAAATTAAGAATTTAGTTTTTTCAGGACTTTTGGACAGTGGAGCTTCTGTCAGTTGTTTCGGTGGTTCTGTTTATAATTTTTTCGTAAGTTTAGGATATAGGTTAAATAAGTTGGATTCCTACGTTACCACCGCGGATGGCAAACGCCAGGATATAATTGGTACTATGCGAGTATTAGTATTTTATAATAACATTAAGAAATATATTAAGTTTTTCGTTTTACCGTCTCTGTCCTCATCTATTGTTTTGGGAGTCGACTTTTGGAAGCAATTCGACGTGGCCCCTCAGTTGTTTCCAAAAGTCGACAGCAATGTTAATTGTGGGAAGGTTGTCAGTGAGGTTCGCAAATTAACATCAGCTTCCTTGCTGTCCCCCCAAGACAATCTCAAATTAAATTCGCTTATAGTAAAGTTTAAATCAATTTCTTTCGAAGACCGTGGTTTAGGTAAAACACATTTAGTTCGTCATAAAATAAATACAACAGGGGATCCTATTAAGCAGCGTTACTACCCATTGTCTCAAACTCGCCAGAGACAATTGGAAGAACAATTAAAAGAAATGTTGGATCTAGGTGTTGTCCGTCGTTCTCGTTCGGCTTGGTCAAACCCAGTTTTAATTGTTCCTAAGAAGGATGGTTCGGTCAGATTTTGTCTGGACTCCAGGCGCTTGAACAGTGCTACATTGGCAGATTCATACCCCCTTCCTTATATTTCTCGTATTTTAGATAAACTTAGGGGTGCTCGTTTTATTTCATCTGTAGATTTGAGTAAATCATTTTGGCAAATTCCCTTGGATAAGGAATCTTGTCCTAAAACGGCTTTCGTTGTACCAGGCCATGGTTTGTTTGAATTTGTGAGGATGCCTTTCGGTCTTAAGAATGCTCCCAGCGAATTGCAGCGTCTTGTGGATGCTCTTTTCGGTCCTGAGTTCGACGAGAACGTCTTTTGTTATCTCGATGATTTAATTATTATTTCGGAAGATTTTGAATCGCATTTGAAGATTTTGAATAAAATTTATGAACGTTTAAGAGATGCGGGTCTAACAGTTAACCTCAAAAAGTGTGAGTTTTGTAAAGAAGAATTGAAGTATCTAGGTTATGTCGTTGACGCGAAAGGTCTTCGTACAGACCCCGTTAAATTAGAATGTATTCGTACTTACCCTACCCCTAAAAATTCGAAGCAAATTAAAGCTTTTATAGGTCTTTGCGGTTATTACAGGCGCTTTATTAAAGATTTCTCTACTATTGCGGCCCCGTTGACAAAACTCACTGGTTCCAGAATGGGAATAAGTAATTTTTCTTGGTCTCCAGAAGCAGAAGACGCATTTAAAAAATTAAAAAAAGCTTTAACTTCTGCTCCCGTTATTAGTTGTCCAGATTTTTCTTTGCCCTTTACTATCCATTGCGACGCGAGCAACGTTGGAATCGGCGGCGTGCTTACCCAGGTGTTTGACGGTGAAGAACATCCTGTTTCCTTTTTCTCTAGGTGTTTAAATGTTCACGAGCGAAACTACGGCGTTACGGAGCGCGAACTCCTTGCGGTGTTAGATTCAGTGAATCATTTCAGGCCTTACGTAGAAGGTGTTCATTTCACAGTGGTGACGGATCACTCCAGTTTGCAGTGGTTGGTTTCGTTGTCCAATCCAACTGGTAGACTTGCTCGTTGGTCTACGCGTCTTTCTCAGTATTCTTTTGATGTGGTGCACAGAAAGGGTAAATTAAATACTGTTCCAGATGTTCTTTCTCGTAAAGACGATTTTACTGTTGCTGCCATAGATTCTACGCCCACAACTTCGGATAGTTGGTATAGTAATTTGTTTTCCAATTGTACGAATAATCCCCAACGTTTCAATAATTTCCAAATTAATGAAAATTGTTAATTTCGACATTCTAAATCTCGTTTCGCTTTGCAAGAGGATACAGCCTGGAAGCTGGTTGTGCCTTTTGAGGACCGTAACGCTATTTTAAGTAAAGAACACGAGTCTATTAGCTCTTGCCACCCCGTTGTATTCAGAACTTATAAGAAAGTTCAACTCCGTTATTTTTGGCCGGGTATGTATAATGATGTCAAAAAGTTTGTTAATAAGTGTAAAACGTGCAAGGCACATAAAATAAATACATCTGCGCCGGCTGGTATTTCTACGAATCCAAAAATAGTCAACAGGCCGATGCAAATGTTGTCTATCGACCTTGTTGGTCCCCTTCCACGTAGTTACGCAGGATTTATGTACATTCTATCAGTTGTTGACGTTTTTTCGAAATATACTTGGATTTTTCCGCTCAGAAATGCCACTGCTAAAAGCATTGTAAAAAATGTTGAACAATTTATTTTTCTAGTTCACGGTGTTCCACAAACCTTTGTGTGTGATAATGGTAAACAATTTGTTTCAAAAGAGTTCAAACAATTGTTGGCCGATTATAATGTTCCTATGCCTTTTTATAACGCCTATTACACCCCGCAAAATAATGTAGTTGAGCGGTATAACCAAACTATCGGGACTGCTTTGTCTATCTTGACCGAGTCTGACCATCGTAATTGGTCTAGATTCCTGCCTCAGATTCAGTCAGCCTTGAATAATACGGTAAATTTCGCAACAGGTTTCACGCCTTTTTTCCTTATGCACGGCAGGGAACAAATTATTGACGGTAAATTACACAAAATTAATGTATCTTCTAGTGTCACAGACATACCTTTAGATCAGTCTAGAACCGAATTTGCAAAAAAGTTGGAAGACTTAGTTCCTATTTATGAACAAGTTTCAAATGCATTAGTTCAGGCCTTTAAAAAGAATGCTCAACATTATAATTTACGCCGTAAATCCGTGGTTTATGACATAGGTGATGTCGTTTGGAGGAAGAATTTGGTTCAATCCAGTGGTCCGGATTACTTTTCCCATAAGTTGACACCTAGATTCGTTCGTAATGTTATAAAAAATAGAGTCTCGGATTTAGTGTACACCTTGGCAGATATGCAAGGTAAAATTGTAGGTAATTTTCACGTCAAAGATATTGTTCGGATAGATTAGTTTTGTTTTTTTTTTTCTTTAAGGAGGCAAATGTTGTAGTGTGTAGGCCTACCAACCCTTCACACTATTACGTTTGTTTTTTTTAGTGAATGTTCTGGTCTCTTGCTTTGGAGTTTGGTACCTCCAAATCTGGTGCTTAGTACAGACACGTAATTCTAGTTTATCGACGATAAACCGTTTATTTACCCTCCGTAAACTGGAATGTGATCCTTGCGGTCACTGGCGCCCAAATTTTGTTAGTTAAGTCTTTCTTTCCTTCGTTACTTTACCTTTTTTTTTGTTAATAATAACATACACTAGTTTCGAGCTTTTTGCATTATTAAATGTATGAATATTTTGGTAATAATATACTGATTCACACACACACACACACACTGATTTTATACTTTGTTCCGTCTGTATAACGGATTAATCTGTAATACTATTATTTTTAAGTTTATGCCCTTCTTTCTTGAGTGCACTGGAGGTCCTTTTCATAGCCCATAGCCCATAGAACCTCCAGGGAACTTAAGAAGGAATATCTTGGAATTTTGCGTTTCAGAGACTTGAGCTACTTTCTGATGCGCAAGAGTTCTGTTAATTGTATTATTGATAGTTTGTATTTCATAAATTTAAGTAAGGTATAGCTTTCTATAAGTTCCTTATATAAGTCTTAGTTCATAAGAAAGTTGTTTTGTCTCTACAAAGTAAGTACTGCTTCGGCGTGCTTAACTAATAATTAATTCCTTTGGAATTATCACTTTGCCTCTAATACAGGAAAGTGTGTTCTGTATAGTTTTTAAGTCTAAATAATATAAATATTAGTGTCATTCATTAAAATTTTGGATTGATCACCCCGAGAATAGTGTCAACTCACTGAAAGCCATAGTTGATCACACATGTTTGTTTTGTTTGTACAAGAAATGCTGACTTTTTTTTTTTTTTTTTTTTTCCACACGTGGAGTGTTTTTAAAGGAATGCCAGCTTGGGTATTGCCTTGGTCTCATTTTTTTTACAAACAATGTCACTCTGTTGAGTGTTTGCTGCAGATTGTTTTACGGATTTTTGTATATCCTAAGCCGTGAGCTTAACTTTCTAGTTGCTGTTTTGCTTTTGAGTACCAATTGACTTATGTCATGATCTGATAGATAGATAGGTTTTGTGATATGTAAATCCTAATCTGACCTTGATTGGCAGGTATTTATTGTTTTATAAAACCTGACTTGATTTTTGAAAAATGGGTAATTTAAATATTATTCCAGTTTGACGACCTTTTACGAATAGGTATTTCTTTGGAATTGTAAATCCTGGTTCAAAAATGACAGATAAATGATCTGTCCACGTCTAATAGACAGTTGTAAACTGATTCTATATTACCTATAACACAGAAAAGTATTTTCTTGTGTCCTAGTTTTGCCAACATTGAACTCCATTGTTCTGAGTTGAAAAATGTATATATATATATAAAGATATTTTCATTATTTAGTCTTGTTTAATTTTAAGTATTGTTTAATTTTAAGTTTTGTCATAAGAATGTTAAACCGGATGGACATAGTTAGGTAGGTTACTCTTTTTGCTATTTAATTATAGCGTAAATTCAGTGTAAGTGAGGGCTGTTTAACCACCCTAAAGTGAAGCCAAATTGGCCTTTATTTCCTGTGCAAGGAAAAGTGATCAAATTTTTTTTTTCTTTTCTACAAACTATTTGGTTGTGTTTTTTTTTTTTTTTTTTTTTTCAAAATAACAAACGTTGAGTATTTTATAAGTATAGCTTATGTTAAGTTGACACGAAAACAACAGGTCTCCTTTTAAGTAAATTCAAAACTTTATTTAATTTAGTAGTTGATGGTTGACTCCTTGTTTTCGTGCCTTTCTTTTCTTATTTGTTCTTCATTATTAAGAAATTTATTTTTAAGAAACTTAGTTTTAAGAAATTTAGTTCTAAGTTGTTATTCTAATTACTAATTAATGTTTTTGTTCTCATTTTTCAAGATACCTGATGGACTCATAGTTTAGTTAGTTATTGGACGTAGTTTTTCATGTTTGAGGTGTTCACATTTTCGTGGGAAGGGGGGAATTGTCACATAAATATTATGTGATTGGTGCAGTTCTTGCCTATTTGGTTATTTTGTCTATGGTAATTTTTTTGGAGACTGGCAATTTTTCTTGGGAAGAAAAATGCGAGTTTGTTGATGGTCACTTCCTTTTCTCCTGGCGACGGGCTAGCCGGCTGAAAAATTAGACTGTCTATGAAAGTCTTTTATTGAAAATATCATGTGAATCCAAGTGGATTTTGTCTTGTAAAGGTCGCGGGGCGTTTTACCGTGTCACGAGAAGTTCGTGCACGTTTTTATTTTGGTGGATCGGTGAATCTCACCTGTTACTGTGTTGGCGGATCGCCATGTTTTGTGAAAAGTATTTGAATGGACAGCATATCGTTAAATGACTGGTCCTGGCAGTGGCTTTTGATTATGCCTTTGGGTGACCCCCGCGTCGCGAAGCCACGGATGGGTGTAAGCTCCGTGAGACGATATCTGTAGGCCTGGCAGACTATTTGGGGCCACGTGCTGTTGGTGTGGAAAGGGTGGAGGCCGCCTGGGATGGAAGTAGCGGCACCGAATTGTCACATAGAAGGATGACCCTGGCTCCCCGGTTCCCTGGTTTCTGCGTGAAACGTCCCGATATCGTCGCACTCCGCGAACCCAGTGTTTAGTTAGGATAGCCTTTCTTTTTCCCGGAGTCCATCTGGTATGTTTTAGTGTTTGTTTGTTTTGATTAATTTTGATGACCGTGATTGATGGCCCTAACTTCGATGCCGACAATATAGTTTTTTTGAACAGTTCATACTCTTTTATTTATCTAAAATCCCTCTTACACTGACAGAAATCCCCACAAACCTGAGCGGAGCTCACAGCCGTTACATGCGTTCCAGATAATCAAATTCAATGGTCAGTCTGCGGAATATTGACCAAAAATATAAATCTGTTTTTATTAAAAATCGGTGGTGATCACATTTCTAGCGAATATTTGTTCAGTGTGTAATAAAAATGATTATCAAGTTATTTTTAACCTACGTCTTTCCCATCTCCTTCCCCTCCTAACTCGGTTCAGTATTACAATACACCCCAATATATTGGGATTTTTTTTTTGTGAATACCTCACAAGATTCTCAACTACTGCCGGCTAGAGACTATGGTATCCCCAACTGAGGTATGTTGTAAGGTTGAAGATAAGTGAGGAGGGGAAGGAGATGTGAAAAAGGAAGATGGAAAAGTACTTGCTTATTTAGATCTAGTCACAAAACACGGTTAAAGCAACTGCAAGCAACGTTTTACTTCTGAATGGGATATATGGAATATTTCTGAATCTTACACCATGGGCCATACTGAAAGTGTCTTCCATGAGGATGCTATTGTCCCCATGTTTGGGTTATTTTTCTGCAGGTATTTATCCAATTTCTCATTGAAATTGAAAATTTCTGCAAATATATTATATGACTAGCGCAGAACCGTGAAAAATCACGGGATATAAAAATTAATTCAAAATAATTGTATTTTAAAAATAAAAGAAAATTAAATTCACCGTTGAGAATTGAACACTGATCAACTGCTTGAAAGGCAACTACGCTGACCATTACACCACTAACCATTTATAAGAACGGTGACATAAATTTACATTATACAGGTACTGAAAATAAAAGAATTGCTTGTGTATTTTTTTTGTTAAGTATAAACAGCAATAGTTGCGTTGTACAATCGCAGAGCCGTGTACATTTCATAAATGTAAATATTATATATTAAAGCTAAAAGTACTCTTAAAAAATATATTTGACTTTAGATTTTAAATAAGAAAAAGTTACCTTTATTATTCATCATTAAAATCCATTAATAATATGATGAATCACGGGTTTCGGGTGTTTCCCAAACTGTGGCCCGCGTTGAATAAAGTCTGTACCCCCTCCCCGGGAATGAGGTCATTAGGGGTTGGCGGGCATATAAATAGCTGTTCCAGTGGTTCTCAAACCAAACCCAGACACACCGTCAACAAGTTACATTATCACTCTGCTCCCTGTTTATTTTTTTATCAAAAACTACAAAACTGAATCATTCTAAACGTTGCAAAAATTATATTGTTTGTTTAAATCCTGATCTTCGTGGCAATTATTGTGTGGAAATAAATATTTATTGCAAAGTACATTTTAGAATCTGTTGTGATTGCATACCTACCTCAAGTCTTCAGCTTTTTAATATTTGGTAATTTTTAGGGTGAATTGCCTTACACAAAAAAAAAAATATTTGGTAAGTACCTACTAAATTATTATTATTTTATTGATTTTTAAATTTTTTGTTACAATACATTTTCCATTGAACAAATTCGCCATGGCGCTTAATATTTTGAAAAGTTTGAGAATCTTTTGAAAATCCTAAAAACGTCCATTAAAATCTGATGATATATTTTGTTGTATTTAGTTGAACATCACTAAATGATTAATATTTCTTGAATATTGTCTCTGTTTCCCCGTTTTCCAAAAAGCCATTTCTCCTTTCATTGATTTATTTAATGATTCTCGTAACATTGTTTATCTACGCAGTCATTGTGAAACATTTTGAAACTTCTAACCCAACCCAAAAACTAATCTCAGATAGCAATGAAAATATTTCAACGAATACCTAATTCTAATTAATATTCTATAAACAGAAATATTTTCCCATTTTTCAATCAGTACTCAATATTATTTCACTTTCAATTCAATACGAGTAATCTAATATATTTCTTCTTTTTGTTCACAGATCAAAACTTTCTGCAGCGATGTGCAGATTCAACGAAGAAGGAAGCCGCCGAGAGAACGGTTACGAAGGGACACACATGGGCCAAAGCCTGGTAGTGGAATTCGCACCCTATGTAGAAGAACCCAGCATTACCGATATTGAAATCATGGAAAAAATCGTGGACATGCGAGTGAAGAGGCAACGGAGAGTCCAGCCGACAGACTTTGCCGAAATAATGCATTACAATAGGATAGCATTTGAAAATTCTTATGGATATATGCCAATTCTCAACCCAGAAGCATACGAAGAACATGAACTGATGACAGAAGAAGAGTTTTACGAGACTCAGGCCGAACGACAACCGGTGGAAGAACATGTGTGGTTGGTTCACCAGCGAGAGGAATTGGTTGTTGAGGTTACAGTAGATGAAGAAATAATGGATCAAATAAATGGAGAATTTGAAGAACAAGATGTTGACATTCCACAAAACATAATGGATCGAGAAGATGAACAACGCATGGAAGCTGATGTAGACATTACACCAAGCAGATTGACGTTTAAGAGGGAACGGGAATAGCCTCTTCAGCATGAAGACTGAGAAACCTGATAAATTTCTCGTCTTATCCACTTCATTGGTGTTCTGACATTTATTTTGATAACTAAATACGTTACACGAATGGATCAAGAAGATGAAGAATTGGACGAACCTGAGATTAACATTTCAAATATCCAATAAACATTCTTCTGGGTATGCTTGGATTCTACTTAACTCCCTGCAGCTCAGGTGACAGAGGTACCTATACCGCTACCTTCTTGTTTAGAATGCTGCAAGGCTTACTTATAAAGAATTTAGTTATTTTGGAACGCGTAGGTTTGTGGTACGACAGTGTTATCATAGATTATGCTATCTTCCTGCCTGTAGGATCAACCTGCATTGAGTCTCCTGGTGAAGAAGAGTGCATTGTTTCTGAATAAAATAATAAACAGATTTTAATATACATACCTATTTCTTTGACTCTTCCCCCCTCAATCATCATGTTTGTTATATTTTCATAAATAACATTTTACACGGTATCCGAAAACTAGTGGTACAATATGTGGTAAATCTACATCACACGTGGAGTCGTTCATGTTAAAACTTTTTTGATTTTAGATTTCGTTTTCTTAATAAGTTGTAATCTTTTAAGGACAATTTTAAAAAACCTTCACTGAAACTACCACTAGTTTCCGGACACCATGTATATTATCAAAAGCAGTTTTGCATATTTAATGCAATTTGTATAATTATAATGATAAGAAAAAATTATTACGTAAATCTCTGAAACTTCTCTAAAATCATTATTACATCTAAGACAAAAGTCATGTTGTTTGGAAGAGAGAGCACCGAAACAGTGTGCAATATATTTGTGAATAATGAATACTTGGAGCAGGTGGATGAGGTTGTGTTTTTTGGAAGTATATTTACAAGAGATGGGAAAGTTGATAGATATATTGAAAGAAGGGTTAATAACGCAAATGGAGCGGACTGAACTGAACGCGGTTGGCGCGAAATAAAAAAAAAATCCAAAGAAGCGAAGCTAGCGGTCCACAATGGAGTGCTTGTACCTATTAGCAGTGAGTATGAAATTGACAGATGAAACATGAAGGTAGACTTAATGCCACGGAAATTAGATCCCTGAGGCGTGTATGTGGTAAAACCATTTATGATCATGTGGAAAATATAGATATTTGCAAAGAATGCAATGCGCAATTAATAAGACCGGGAGACGCCCGACAAAGACATGGCACATTCAAGTGAATCAGATACTTGAGTCGGGGCATATCAAGAGTTAGAATAATAGAAGAGTATGTACGAGACGATGTATATATGGGAATGAGGCAAGGAGTATGTGCCAAGGCCAAGTTGTTTAACGGTCCGTCGCCTCTGCCTACCTACAGGGAAATTGCATGATGGTTAATTAGTTACATTAGGCAAAGTTGTGTAAAGCATCTCCAGATGGTGTGCGAGGAGAGGCTGGGCCTGCTATAGACTAAGGAAGCGGAACTAGTGCAGGGCAAGGACGCTTGGAGGCAGCTTGCCCCAATTTTTTGGATCTCCGACCCGAATAAGTCATGGGAATAAAAGAGAGACGTAAAGGAAATAAATATTATATATGTACATAAGTAGGATTCATGTTAGGGCTGCAGACTGCATTTTTGATTTACATCATGAGGGCCGCAAAGACCAACAAATGAGTCATTACTTTTAATGTCCAAGGAATTCCCGGAAACTTCAGAATCCAACAACAATGAACTAATGACTTTAGAATTGTTAGTTATTTAAAAAGAATTCCTTAATATCGAATCATAACGACTCTGGGAAATTTTGTAGATGACTCATTGCGTTTTTTGTTACTAGCTTTTACCCACGGCTTCGCTCGCATAGTATTAGTGGAAAATTATGGGCATAATTATTGGCGTAAATGTTATTATTCTTGCTATTTTGTCTGATAGAAAATAATTATCGTTTAATAGAAAATTTCAAAATTTGAGAATGACATTTCGCAAATAAAAATTCTATTTTAGAAAATATTTAAATTATAGAAATTTATTTTAAGTACCTACTCCCTTTATTAGTATTTTATTTATATTTGAATCCAGAGTAACCTAAAAAATAAGAAAATGACAGTCCACTTCAAACGCTATGCTTTATAGGAACGTTATGCTTTTTGTTCGGAGAGTAAACATTTTTAGAGATATGTAGATATTAACTACGACGCCAAAAAAGTACTCCTTTTAATCACAACAAAGCACTCTTTTTAAGCCTAAAATTAAAAAAAAAAAAAAAATATTGTTTCCAAGGTAACAATTTGTTTGACGTTTGCAATAACTCGATTTTGTTAGGGACAGAAAACGTATGATACATAATTTCATAACGCCACAGCTCATTCATAACGCCAGAGCTTACCAATATATAAAGCCGTTTATACTCGCAAATAATGTAGCTTTCGATTAGTGAAAGAATTTTTAAATTCCATTCGATATTTATTGCGTCAAAGAGTAACAAACATCCAACCAACCATCCATACAAACTTTCGAATTTATAATAATAGTAAGATTAATAGGAACGGCTGCGCGGCCCTTTCATACAAAACTTGAATTTAGATTTAAAGTCAAAATACCTTTTTTTACATTAGCTCCACACAGAAGGCCCCGAGGAAAATAATTTCAACGGAGGGCCAACTGTCGGGGGTCAACAGTCAGGTCACAATAAAAATTAAAATATTTAAATAATACTATTACAATGTGTATACTTACGGCACGTTCCAGAGTGGCAAATACTCTCCGTTTTGCCCTGGTAAAAAAAAAACAGATTTAAACGTAATGAGTGAATTAAAAAAGAGACCCTAGGATGGTTTGGGCATGTAGAGTGAGTGGACGAAGAAATGAATGCTAGGAGAATATTTGACGCAAATGTGAATGATAAAAGAAGATGGGGATGCTCGAGGAAAACGTCAAAACACAAAGCGTCAAAATAACAAAAAGACATGTGTGGGACAATGTATGTATGAATTTCAACAAGCAAGGAGAGTGTGCCAAATCCGAGTTGTTTGACGGTCTATCCTCTCTACCTACCCTTGCAGATAATCGGCGTGATGATTAATAATAAAAATATAAATAAAAACATAAAACCGCCATTGAAGGAAATAATTTTATTATTATTCAATGTGTATTATTTGTGAAAACAGAACCTGGAAAAACCCCGCACCACCAGAATTCTACTTAAATAATAATTGTTTTCGATATTTCATATAAACCCCCGCCACTCCCCCGACTCTGAGTCACCCCCGGTGAGTAATTTTAAAGCCCTTAACTCCAGTAATTCTAGTCATTACCATTCTAGCATCCGTGGAGTTAACACAATCAGTGTGACACATTTATTACAACAAGTTACTTATTATTTTTATCAAAGTGAACAGTGCAAGTAAAGTTTAAGGAGCGAATTAGCTATCACATATTATACCATTGTGAATTGTGATATACATATGTTCATATAAAAGACTAAACCAAAATCAATCGTTCAAATAAATTGTAAAAAAAAAACATTTTCGTTTCCTGAATCCTGAATCTAACCGAAGGGACGAATTTAAACATAATGGTAATTATTCCTTTTATAAATGTTTATCGGTTTCTATAGTTAGGACGGGTTGTTTAAAAAAAATTGAACAATTCATCAAATATTTTAAGTTCATTTTTGACGTTCTGCGTAAGTTTTATTTAAATTCTGTTTTTATATCATTACAGACCATTGTTTCATGAAACTGAAATAATCACAGAACACGAATAGAACTTTTACAGAATATGAAAATTAACTTAAAATTCTTGTACGAATGCATATGAAATGTTCAATTTTTTTTAAACAACCCATCCTTAGTGATTATATCTGTACCGCTCTGGTGAACCACCATACAAAATCGAAATGATTCTTTAGCCGTTTTGGTGACCAGACCTGACTAGCTAGGTACTTCCAACCTTCCTCTTCCTCATTTCATACCCTCTTCATTCCCTTTCGTTTTACATTAGTTTCGCTTTATTGAACCACCATTCAAAATCGAAACGGTGACTAGGTCTGAATATTCAGGTACTTCCAACCTTTCTTTCTCCTAATTGCCTTCCCTTCCCACTTCCTTTAGACTGACATTAGTATTGCCCCGGTCAATCACCATTAGGAATCGAAGAGGTACATGAAATGATTTTGTAGTTTTTTAGTGACCAGATCTGTAGGACCAGGTACTTCCTACCTTCCTCTATCCCATTTCCTTCCCTTCCTTCCTCATTTAGACTTACATTAAAAAATAAACCATTTATACTTTCTGTTTATTTTGTACAATAATTTTCTTTTTAACTTTATGAATATTATCTACTGGAATATGTAATGTGTTTTGCCTATATGCCAGGAGCAACCGATATATTTTTTTTATGTAAGAAATCTATGAAAGCCTTGTAGAGAGTGAATAAATTTATATATTATATATTTCATTATCGAAGACCCATGACAAATCACGGGATATTATATCTGAAGGATGTGTGAAGCTCAAAGTATTAATAAAGCATATTTGTCTCAGGATCAAAGGAAGAAATTTATTTACCGGATGTATTAAACTTAAAAAATTAAAATAAATGACATTATAAAAATACAAGACGCGTTGTATTCAAACTAATCGAACAAAAGCTGAATCACCGCTTACAGGGATAGCCATTCTAAGAATATGCTCTGCATTATGCAAAAATACTCCATTTCCTCTATCCAAAACGTAACGTGTATTTTTCTTTTTTCGCAGAATCCGAGCTTCACACAGATGCAGTCCACAGTCAGAGAAAGAAGGCAAAAATCTCCTTCTGAAATAACAGAAAAGTACGTCAATAAGTCCTACGAATCAGACAGCCAGGATCTGTACACGGAGGATGCTTATATACCTCAATCCAAGATGGAAAGTCAGAAGGAGTATGCGTACTGGAAGATGAAATACGAGGAAGATCTGCAGTCCTGCCTGAAGAAGTTTAAACAGTGCAGCCTTCAGGATGAAAGCGGAGTTAGGGCGGTGAAGGCTTCTAAGGATTCTGCTGAAAGCCTACTGAAAAGGAAGAAGTGCTCGATAAAGGCATGCTGAAAGGCTCTCCTGATAATATATTGCATTCCTGCACTAGAGCACTAACAGCCGAAACTAGAAGGACTCAGTAGCATTCCCAACTGGGTACCTACCTATGTTGTGAATCTGAAGGTTTGGGGAAGTGGTGGAGATGTTGAGTGGAAGGAGATAACATAGATGAAGGTTGTTAAGTACCTTTTTTAAATGTTTTGAATACCGCAAGAGTCCCAACTGCTCCAAACTAGTGGGTTTATCGCATCGCCATTTGGGTTATGTTGTGAATCTGAATGGAGCGGGGAGGGAACGGATGAGGGAAAGAACATGATTGGGACGTAACTGGCTATTCAAATCTTGTCTCTTCAATGATGGTCATATTGAAGGATAAAGGAGAAGTATCAGTTATCTAATTTGGATTGCCCGAAGATTCTTCCAATGCAGTTATAATGTTAAAAAGAAAATTGTTCAAAGCATTTTCTACTAGCCTATTGTACGTTTGAAACATGATGTCACTACCGAACCACCTTGATGGAACGACCCCAGATCCAATATAATAAGGCATGCAGAATTATATTGGGAAACAGAAGGTGCAGCAGCGCATCGACAATGTTTAACTGATGAAACACCAAATCACTGAAGACAGGATGCCGTTAGTGACCTCTGACAACACGATGGTGACTGCAGCCTCTGGCACCAAGCAATACTTCTCAATGAGCGCTGGGCCTGAGCTCATTCAAGACAACGCACTACATAATTGATTAATTTAAATTGTTTTTCTTAATATTTATTTGATTTACTTTAATTATTCTATCAATATGTAGATATAGCTATATGGGATGTTGGGATTGCACTATTCTCCCAATATAACAATGGAATAAAAATGTATTATTATTATAAAATAGAAAATATACCTAGTTTATAAGATTGACCAAGGTAAAAAAACACCTGTTGTAATTTTAAGTATAATGTATTGACGTGTATTTAAAACTAATTATGTTAGTTAATTAAATTATTTATATATTGAAATTCGTTGTTTTTTTTTTTAAATTATTTTACGTAATTTACTAAAAAAATCTCTTCTGATCACTGAACCAAAAATACCTAGAAGTATAATGTGTTCCAGTGTCTACAAAAAGCATCTTGATTCCAAGACCTAGACAGTCTAGCATGGAAACAGTGAGTCTTCTTAATATGGAGTAGACAGTAAATGTAATAGAGACCACTATTCTAAACCGAAATGGCTTTAGCTGTATTTGGTGACCAGATCTGAATAGCCAGGCATTTCTCAGCTTTCCTCTCTTCCATCTTCTTCCCTTCCCTTCTTCCTTCTGCCTCACAACATACCCCAATCTCGCTGGCTGCAGTTAGAAGAAGTTGGGACTCTAATGCAGTACTTTGGAGGCTATCCACCACTTACCCGCTCTGGTATAAGTACCAGATGATTAATCCTTCAAGGTTCTCAGAAATTCTAATTTTTTTGTCAAATGAAGCTACATTTATTTATTGTGAACAATTCTAGGCCTCCAAAGTCCCTGCATACGTTGTTAGTAAGTTTTATGCAAGAGCTTAACAGGAAAAACAAAATTCATATAATTGGTTAGGAAACACAAATATGAATTAAACAAGGCAAAAGAAAAACTCATTCCTGAGGCTCCATGAGGCGGCATTGCATCATGTAAAAATAAACCTTCGGCACATGTATAAAATAGAGAACATAAAAAATATAATAAATCTCAAACCAATTGGCAAGTACCAACAAAAAATGTGATTGGCATTCGGTCCAACCATAAACCACACTTAGCTCCCTTTACACTTAATCTTATGCAGTACTCATATATAAAAGGTATGTATTGTTACTTTTTAAGAAGAATGAATATTGCAAAAAGTCTAAGGACGGGTTGTTTCACAGAAATTCAGCCGTGTTTGATGAACAGATCTGTAAAGCCAGGAATTTCTTCACTTTCCTATCTCTTTCCCCTCTTCATTCCCTTCAGCTTCACATACCACACATACCCGAATTGGAGATGCCATAGTCGCACTGGCTCCAGATACACTATTCACATAAAAATGTGGGTATTGCTAGTTTTTAAGATGAATGAATATTGCAAAAAGTCTAAGGACGGTTTGTTTCACAGAAATTCAAATGTTACATTCTCATCGAATGGCTATTCAGTGCCATTTTTCATTTTTTTACGTTCGAAAGGTTTCCGTTAAATTTCAAATATAAGTTCGTTTCAGCTTTTGAACAAATTGTGTACAGCAGAAGACGACAACTACCATGTTTTTAATCTTGTCAGCCTTATTACAATATAAAATAAAACGCACATCCAATAAGTGTTTAATCAGTTAAATCTTTATAAAAAAATACCCTTTTGATGACCATTTAGGAAAGAAGGTAAATACGGTGTAACCGACAATAAGTTAAATAAATATTATTATAAATTAATTTAAAAAAAAAAAAATTATTCGGCGTTCAACGGGGACCTCTCAAATATCAAAAAACAAAGTTACCTTTCTGATACGATGACGATGGACACTGCAATGCTGTCCGAAACGTTGGCTTAAGAAGGAGGTAGCGCAACACGGCATAACACCCCAAAAACAAATAACGAAAATTATTCATGTTATTTTAGCGGAGTTGCATGTTTCGATTTACGATCGTAGATTTCACATGGTTAATATTGCGGAGGGCCATAGTGACCAACAAATGATTAATTAATTTCTAGAGAATACCAAAAAAAAAAAAAAAAATTAGAATACCGAATCGTAACGGCACTGGGAAATTTATTGGGTGATTCATTTCGTTCATTCAAATTAATTCACAAAACAAATTATGTAAACATGTAAAATAAATGCGTAAATAAATTTAGTCACATTCAAATGCATTTAGACCCACTAATGGGCCCTTAAAGCGCTGTAAACTGGAATTAGTTCTTACTTCTGCAAATTCTATAATACAATATGAATAATGTTCATTATGTTATGGAGTTTATCTCTTAGGTACCGTATTATTGTTCAAGCTTTTGTTTTGCCGGCAGTTAGGTGAATTACCATAATGATTGTTTACACAATATTTATAAATTGTTAACTAGGTAGTTATAGTCGAATAGAAACAGGTTAAGTTTCGCAAGAATGTTCTTGATGTAAAACACAGTTTAAAAATTAATGAATGAATCCAAATGCCTTCCAGTTTTTATTTCAGAACTTAATTTAAATACGCGCTAGTATTAAGATTAATATGAAACCACTATTTATTAATCTTTACCACAAATCGGTTTACCTTATGAATACCAAAAAATAAACTTTAGATAAATTGAAAATGTTTTATATCGTTTCGTTAAAGTAGAATTAAAAAGTAAATTGTTAATTAATTTATAAAAAATACTAGCAGACCCGGACACACGTTGCTGTGGCTAACGAAACCTTTATAACCAACGCCATCTGTTAAATCAAATCCACACCGCCTATTTGTCTGCCCGGTGCCCGCTGCCGCTTGGCCAGATATATTATATTTTTCAACCAATTTACATAAAACCTTGACAAATTATTTACCTAAAAACCCTTCCTCATGAATCACTCTATCCATTGGTGAAAACCGCATGAAAATCCATTGCCTAGTGTAAAAGATCTAAGCGCACAGACAGCGGGAGCGTTTTCATTTTATACTGTGTAAAGATAAGCGTCAATTACTTAAATACGACATTTTAAAATTAGAAATGTATGAAGCACATAAGAAACAACATAAAAAATACAGCTATATTAATATGCTAACTTTTAACAGTTTCCCTTGATCTAATTTATTTCTTTCTTGTGAAATTATTCACAAAATAAATCAAAAACACTTTTGCACACCCGTTTCCAACACCCTTGCCATGTGTCACCCCAAGAGTTCACTTAGTTTGGTGACTAAAAAAGGGTGCCTGGATTCAGAGGATAAGGTTTGTCTAGGTCTTGGCGGCGAATGCGTTAGCTCACCTTTTCCATGGCGGGTCAAATCGGGAGAGACTGGTTGAGGGAGACTTTTTGTTCTCTCCAGCAGGGCTCCCTCGGAGCATCGCCTTGTACCGCAGTGGGAAGGATAGATTCATATGTCCGTTACTCCTGGACACACCGACCCTTAGATTTCTACCCATCGCGCATAACTTTTTCCTTCTTAGAACTTCCTTTTCTTCCTTTTCTCCTATACACACCCTCCCCAAAGATGATATCGGCCCTGATGGGAATTACTTTATAATTATTCTCTCCTGTGTAGAGCGCAGAGTCAATGTAAAAAACAAAATTCTTGTAAAATTTCGATTTATAACGATAGGGCGATACTCGGAGTAACTCAATAAACTTGTTGTTTTGATAAAATATGTTTTTCTCATAATGTTCCCGCCGTAAAATATAATTTCAAATATTTATTAATATTTTTTAATAGTTTAATCATTACTACTTGTAAAGGTCAGTGTATATATTTTAAATAGCTTCTAAAACTGTGAGTGTAGTTAAGTGAAGGTACTATGTAATACCCCCTCCCCATGTAGGTCGACAGGTATAAATACCCTCCCAGTGCTTCTCAAGTCATTCCAGTCGCCGACCTACTTGCGTTGTCATTTATACACCGTATTCCAACTAAAATCGAAAATAATTTGTATGTTCAGTTAAAAATTGAAAACATAATTATTCTTAAGTTCTATATCGTGTTAATAATCTACTTGCAGTAGTTACCTGGACTCTTTATTGTTAAATTATTTTGAATTGAAAGTATTGTAAATGTGAGTCGATTTTAACATGAAGCGAATGATGAAGAAATCGGGGACGCCCTAGCAAGACATGACTCATCCTCAAGTGAATCAAATGCTTGAGTGAGGCCACTTCAAGATTCATAATAACAGAAGCATTTGTATGAGTTAATGTTTGAATATGGTTAAGTTTGTTCCAAGATAGATTCGTGTGGCGGTCCATCCTCTATGCCTATCTCTATATATGCGGGAAAACGATGATCAATAAGTTAGTAAATCTTGATTAGACGGTAGTTTTTTCAGTTTTCTGTGAGGATGCAATTTTACAAGATTTTATAGGCTACTTATTTTTTTCAATCAGTCGTTTGTGATGTAAGTCGATCAAAATGTTTTTTATAATCCTATTTATTATATATTTTTTGGTATTAGGTAATTTTTTTTTTTAATACTTTTTATCTGTGAATTTGGGAGGCTGGCATGGGTACCGCCACCCCGAGAACCATTTATTGAATAACTAACACCCCTGCCATAACCCAATTGGTTTGCTGACTTAACAGGGGTGTTCGGGATCACAGAGTGAGGTTTATCTATGTCTTGGTAGAACATGCTTTTACCCACCTACTGCATGGCAGGTCGGATCAGGAGAGATTGGTTGAGGGAGACCTTTTTATGTCTCCAGCCGTATTCATCGCCTTGTACATGTACAGTAGTGGGAGGGACGGATTCATACGTCTTTCACTCCTGGGCACGTTTATTCCCAGATTCCTGGGCACCTTTTGTAATTTTTTTTTCTTTCCCGGAACTTCCTCTCCTTCCTTTTTCGTTCCCAGAACTTCCTTTCCTTAAAATACTCTTCACTCACGATCATCAATTGTGACACTGAAAGCTGTGTTGCGAAAGTTATGATAAAAATTAGTCATTATCTCACAAATATTTTTTAAACCTTTATTGGATAACCAACACCTCTGCCATAGGTCACCCCAAGTGATTTGCTACGTTTGGTGATTTAACAGGGGTGCCCAGGTTCATGGGGTGAGGTTTGTCTAAATCTTGGAGGCGGATGACCAGAACACACTGAACCCCAGATTCCTAGCCACCCCTTAAACTCTTTTCCTTCCCAGAACTCTCCTCTCCATAGCATGACATAGGCCCTGAGGGAAATAATTTTCATCAGAGTCTCCTGTGTGGAGCTCCTGTAAAAAAAAAGTATGCCTTTAAAATCATGAAAAATCGAATTATCAATGACCCGTACATAACGTGTATACATTGTACTTTATAATTTGAACCAAAAATAATAAGGTGTTCGAAGTATCTTCAACATTTTTTTCAAAAATACTAAAATATACGATTTTTTTTCTATTACAGACCAAAAAAGAAGCTGCAGCGATGTGCGTATGTCGGGAACAGAAATGCTTTCTGGAAGGTGGAATATACCAGAGGAATCATATTGTAGGGAGACCGCGCGTTCATACACCAAATACCTACATTGGTCTTTTCTCAGAAAACGCGCTAATAAAGTTCCCACTGCTCTCAATTCTAACAATTTGTTTTATTGTAACATCGTATGAGCATGCAAACTATTCGTCCGTTTGTGCGGGCATATTTTTTCTTGTATTTTTGACATGTATAAATTAATCATTTAATAAAAAATAAATCATCTGTATATGTATTAATTATTATTTAATTTATAAACTAACGTGAATGAAGTGCTTAACTCAAATAAATAAATTTGACGAGTTAAAGTACTTCACCAAAAAATGTAGACATAATTTGTCTCGACGCCACCTAGTGAGAGATCTACCACTTACAATGCTTTTCTCATATAAATAAAGTTAGTTGTTTGCAAGTGGAAAAATGTAATACCTAAGCAGTAATTGTTGAATGAAACACTAGTATATATTGAAGATTTTGGTGGGTAGGAGATAAGCCGCCGTAGCTCAGTGGATAAATGAGCAGTTGACCGGATATCAGAAGGACACGGGTTCAAGTCCCGTCGGCGTCATGTATCTTTTCTCGGAAGATTTTTTCAATTTAGATGAGTGTTTCAAGCTAATAATTATTGCTTATAATAATTGTATATGTATGTATTGTTTCTTTTCTACTCTCCTTTATAGTTCCTATGTTTTAATTTTAGTTGATCAACTCGACACTTGAAAGCATATTAACAAGTGTGAATCTTCGTTCAACAAAGTCGGATAAGTTTTTTTAATCATTTTTTGTCGTTCAATTTTTTGTTGATCAACTAAAATTAAATCCTCTGAACTCGCCATTACCCAGTGAAGAGATATACGATATCGAAGTGTGTTGTGGCGTGTCTGTGTGCCAGATAATCAGATTCATTGGCCCGTCAATGGAATAAGACAACAATTGTCTTGTCGATAATGTCAATCTATTATATCAAAATAATAAAAATCACACAATTATCTGTTCAGTGTGTAATACAAATAATTGCCCAGGTACTTTCTAACCTTCCTCTTTCCCATCTCATTTCCCTCTCCACTCCTTTCAGTCTCACAATATACCCCAATATTTGACGGCTGGCGTAGTCGAGCGGTAAGGTTCTTGACTCGCACTCCGAAGGTCGCGGGATCGAATCCCGGCGTGGCAAATAAATTTTATTTGATTAATTTGTGTTATTTCACAATTTATTCATTTAAAATTATATGGAATAGAGTGGAAAATACTCTCAGTATCGCCCTGGTGTAAGACCAACATTCAGAATTGAAACGTTGCTTGAAATGGCTTTAGCCGTATTTTGTGACCAGATCTGAATAGCCAGGTACTTCCCCACCTTCCTCTTCCATATCTCCTTCCCCTCCCCACAGCAGTTGGGACTCTTGTGCGGTATTCATGTAAAAAATAAATAATATGAGGATGATATTGTCTCACTGGCTCCGGTTACGAGGGAGCAGTTGGGACTCTTGTACCTTTCACATATTCACACTAATTCACACTTTACTTATTCACACTAAAAGAAATTGAAGTTCAGAAAGAATTTCGATATTAGATAAATTTAAACAGAAATACGTGTACCTATAATATTTAAAAGCACAGCTATTATAAAAATATTCACAGTTAATTTCTAAGTACTTACACCACTGTCGTTATTACGGGATTTATCAGTATTACCTAATAATGACTAACGAATTCAAATCCCTTGTAAATTGCCGGGAAACCGCACGCACGACGCGGGTTTAAATTGTGCGCCCTAAAATTTAAGTTCGTTTTGTGTAGGAATACTATGAAACAAATCTACTACCCAGCTTTACAGTTATAGTCAAACAGAAACCAAATGAACATTGAAAGAAGGGTAAATGTCGGTAACTCCATTAATGGAGGACTTAATGCCGTTGGTGCTAATAAAAAACTGTCCAAAAAGCGAAGCTAGCAGTCCACAATGGAGTCCTGATACCTACCCTGATGTATGGCAGAGAAGCATGGAACTTGCAGAGGAAGGATGAAAGTAAACTAAATGCCTTTGAAATGAGATCCCTGAGGCGTATGTGTGATAAACAATGTATGATCGTGTGAGAAATGTGGATATCCGCAAAGAATGTAAGGCTGATGTAAGCATAATGAGTAAGATTAAGAAAGGGACCCTCAGATGGTTTGGGCATGTAGAGCGAATTAACGAAGAAAGTAGTGTAAGAAGAATATACGACGCAAATGTGAATGGTAGAAGTCGGGGACGTCCGAGGAAGACATGGCCCGATCAAGTGAATCAGATACTTGAGTCGGGCCATGTCAAAAGTCAGAATAATAGAAGAGAATGTATGAGACGATGTATAAATGTGAATGAGGCAAAGAGTGTGTGCCAAGACCGAGTTGTTTGGCGGCCCGTCCTCTCTGCCTACCCCTGCGGGGAAACGGCGTAATGGTTAGTTAGTTAGTCTGAAAAATTGTTTTTAGAATCCAGTTTAATGTATTTCCGAAAATCGGAATTTTCGAGGGTCGTATAAATAATAAGAAATGAAAAATTTAAATATTCATAATATAATGGTAAATGGTAGAGTGTCTTTCGAGTTTGGGTTTTTCTGAGTTTTGACTTTTTTTTTACATTAACTCCACACAGGAGGCCCTGAGGAAAATAATTTCCCTCAGGGCCTATGTCATCTTTGAGGATGCTGTATGGAGGGTCTTTTTGAGGAAAGGAAGTAGTGAACATGGGTCTTGAAGAGACCCATGTTGTAGGAGGGAGGAAACACAGAGGCTGGTAAATCGTTCCACATCCGAGCTGTTGAACTCAAGAACGAGTCGTAAAAACGACCCGTTCTCATGTGACTAATGTCAACCGTGTACAAATGTTGGGCGCGTGTTTGGCGTGTTTCCCGACTATGCACCGGTGCCGAGGGGATCAACGATGCTAGTTCCTCGGAGCATTTTCCATTGTAATACCGGTAGAACAAGGACAGCATTCCCACCTGACGCCTGTGCTCTAAAGATTGCAATCCGTCTGTTAAGATGGGATAATCTATCAAACGGACCGCCCGTTTCTGCTCAGAGTCAAGGGTTTTTTAAGGTATTTTGGAGCTCCAGACCAGAGGTGGCTGCCAAATTCAACCGTGGGGCGCACTTGCGTTTTGTACAGGGTTAGCAGTTGTGTACTATTAAAGTATCTGCGGGCCCTGTACAGTACGCCCAGTTTCTGAGAAGCTAATTTAACTCTGGTTTCGATGGAGCCCCCATACCTGAGCTGGTCACTTAGAGTAACACCAAGCATATCAATGGAGGTCCTGTTCGGAAGAATGCTTCCGTTGAAGGAGACTAGATTATCATTTCGATCCCTTTTAGACGTTATCAAACATGATTGGGTCTTTGAAACATTAAATTCGACGAGGTTATTCTTACCCCAAGAGACCCCTCCGAGCTATTGGGGTTTGTGTGCTCTTTGGAGGCTTGTCAAACAAAAAGCTATCAACATTCGTATTTCATAACTCTCCTTCTTCTTCTTTTTGACCGGGTACACCGGACCTTAAATAATAAATCAGTTTTACAAGATGGTTTTCGGCGTAACACACAGTTTAAAAACTATTATTCTAACTGAAGTCAAAGAAGCCCTCAAGTTTTAACTTCAGGACTGAATTTAAATGGAGAGACTGGTAGAGGGACACTTTTGGATCTCTTCTGCAGGACTCTCTCCGAACATCGCCTTGCACCGCAGTGGGAAGGTTGGATTTATACTGGTTTATCGAAAACACACTGACCGCCAGATTCCTACTCACCCCTCACATATTTTTACTTCCCTGAACTTCCTCTCCTTCCTTTTTCAAAAGACCCTCCACACAGCATCCCCAAAGATGACATAGGCCATTAGGGGATTTTTTTTCACCTGTGTGGAGATGTTGTAAAAAAAATCTATTAACATTTCGATTTACAACGGTAGTCTTTCACCAGGGCGATACTGAGAGTAACTCCAAGAACTACACATCTTGTTGTTTTGATCAAATATGTTTAATTAATTATGTACCTGCCGTTCAAAGCCAATACAAAATAGAAATTAATATTTATTAAGTATTTTTATAAGTAAAATCATTACAACCCACAAAGCTCTATGTAAATATTTTCAGAGTTTCTAAAACTGTGAGAGTCGTTAAATGCAGTTACTATGTAATACCCCCTCCCCGGGTATTAAAGGTCGGCAGGTATAAATACCATCCCAGTGCTTCTCAAGTCATTCCAATCGCCAACCAACTTGCGTTGTTATTTATGTACTTCCAACTAAAATCGAATATAATTTACAAATTCAGTTTAAAATTGGAAACATTATTTTTTAGTTCTGTAAGGTTTTTTATATACTTACTGTGGTTACCTGGAGTCTACAATCTCTTAATTATTGGTAAGTTTGTATGCATTGATTCATTCATTCGTTCATTTATTCATTCAATAATTCATCCATTCATTTATTAATTGATTTATTCTTTCACCCATTAATTCATCCATTAATTCATCCATTAATTCATCCATTAATTCCTCCATTAATTCATCCATTAATTCATCCATTAATTCATCCATTAATTCATCCATTAATTGAATCATTCATTCATTAATGCATTAATTAATTAATTAATTATTAATTGATTAATTCATTCATTTATTAGCTCATTTATTTATTATCGCGGGTATCATCAAATACATATCAAATCCCCAAAACCTCATCGCAATCGGATGAACGATTAGCAATGCATAATTTCATGATGCCAGAACTCACTATTGTATATAGAAACCATCGCGGGTATGCGCACATCAAATCCCAAAAGTTTTATTGCAATCGGATGAATGGTTTAGCAACGCATAGGCATCTCATATATATACAAACCCAATAATTTATATATATACATACATAGAGATTAAAAATTATTTGCAAGGGGACATGGCTGCAATATGGGTAGGGTGGTTAAACCTTACGAAGGATTTGCTTTGGTTTTTTATGCTTGGTACATTCGTTTCCGTCGTAGAAGACGAGGCAGCTTATAGCGTTGTCATGGGTGGGAATTTCCAGGTAAAATCTTTCCGCGAGACTTAAAATATATATTTTTAATAATGAAATTTCAGAGTATTTGTGGAGTTGGGATACCCTTATCCATTTGGGGGCTCCCAGGCCTATGCCCATGGCTTTGTTCCGGAATGTTTGAAGTTTTTTCAAGTGAGACTGTAAAACGTGAGCTTTCATATGTTATTTTTGACCTTGCTGTTGATTTGTAATCTTTCACTGACCTATGTAAAAGCAAAACAGTAATACATATCGTTTTTATTCTATTACAGACCAAAAAAGAAGCTGCAGCGATGTGCATAGGTCGAGAACAGAAATGCCTTCTGGAAGATGAAATTCACCATAGACATCTTATTGAAGACATGGAGCCGCAGGTTCATCCGCAAGATGTCTACGATTGTATTTTCTCAGACAACGGGCTAAAAAGGTTTCCACTGGTCTCAATTCTAACGATGTGTTTTATTGTAATATCGTGTGCCAATTCAAACTATTCGTCTGTTTATGCGGGCATATTTTTTCTTATATTTTTATTTTGTTTAAATTGATCATTTTTAATATAGAATAAATGCATAAACTCTATTGCATTATTTATTTTCTACTCTCCTTTATAGCTCCTATGTTTTAATTTTAGTTGATCAACTTGATATTTTAAAGCAAATTGTCAATTGTGTGAACCTTCTTTCAATAAAGTTGAATAAGTTTTTTAAACATTTTTTGTCCTTCAATTTTAGTTGATCAACTAAAATAGAAACGTCTGAACCCGCTATTAGCCAATGAAGTTTCGCGACCAAACGGAGACCAAACTACCGAGTTGTATTCAATTTGACTTCTAACTAGAGATACGTATAATAGTTTAATGCCTTCTATGGAATAACAGTTTTTAGTTGTTCTTAATACGAAGCCTAGTATTTTCATACTGTTGTTCATAATTTGGTGGATATGGTTGGCAAAACTGATGTAACCTATTAATACCTCACAAGAGTCCCAACTACTGTCGTCTAGAGCCGTGAGACTATGGTATCCCCAAAAGAGGTATCTTGTATCTAAGGTTGAAGGTAAGTGGGGAGGGGAAGGACATGTGAAAAAGGAAGATGGAAAAGTACCTGCCTATTTAGATCTAGTCACAAAACACGGTTAAAGCAATTTCAAGCAACGTTTTATTTGTTAATGGGATATATGGAATATTTCTGAATCTTACACCATGGGCCATACTGAGAGTGTCTTCCACGAGGATGCCATTGTCCCCATGTTTGGATTATTCTCCTGCAGGTATTTATCCAATTTCTCATTGAAATTGAAAATTTCTGCAAATACATTATATGACTAGCGCATACCCGTGAAAAATCCGGGAAAATAAAAATTATTTCAAATATCTATATTTAAAAATAAAAAAAATCACCGTTGAGAATCGAACACTGATCAACTGCTTGAAAGGCAACTATGCTAACCATAACACCACTAAATATTTATGAGAACGGTGGCATAAATTTATATTTCGCAGGTACTCAAAATAATATAAGAATTGCTTGTGTATTTTTTAATGTTACGAATAAACAGCATAATTTGAGTTGTACATCACAAAGCCATGTACATTTCATATATATTATATTTTGAAGTTGAAAGTATTTATAAAAAAATTATTTGCCTCTAGATCATTGTCTTTTGAAATAAGAAAAAGTTACCTTTATTATTCATCATTAAAATCCATTAATAATATGATGAATCACGTATAATATGGTGAATATGTTGTGTCGATGAGACTCGCTATCCATCACATCGCCAACCCTTCGGTGGCGCAAAGAGGAGGAAGGAACGTGAGCAATGCCGAATTGGCACATGGAATATAAGAGGAGGAATGGAAAGAAAGATGAACGAATTATGTGATACAATGAAAGGAAAATGTTTGGACGTACTTTGTGTAACAGAGAGTATGAAAAAAGAGAGTGGTACAATGCAGCATAATGGCAGGTTCGTCATCTGGTCTGGGAGACCAGATACGGAGAGGGCTTGTCAGGGTGTTGCAGCGATACTGTCTCCCAGAATGGTTGAATGTATGGTACAATATGAATGTGTAAGTCCGAGAATAATGTGGATCCGACTCAAAATTGGTTTGACAAGGGTGTTTCTTGTTATTTGCTATGCCCCTGTTAATTCTGAAAGCGACGAAGTGAAAGATGATTTTTGGACTAGTGTGAACGATGTAATGAGACTAAAAGATTCGAATGAAAGGATTATAATAGCGGGCGATTTGAACGGGTGGGTCGGAATTAGACGTGACGGATTTGATTCGGCTTTAGGTATGTTCGGGGATAAAAGAACGAATGACAATGGGAACAGAATACTTGAAGTATGTTTAGAGTGGAACCTTTTTGTATCGAATACTTTTTTCGATCATAAAGGTATCCATCAATATACGTGGGAAAGAGGAAATGAAAGATCAATAATCGATTTCGTACTAATTGACTCTAGGTTGAGAGCCGTTACCGAGGACACAAGAGTTTTCAGAGGGGCTGAGGTTGAAACTGACCACTTTCTGGTGGTGTCGAGAGTAAACCTCTTCCGCGGCTGGCGCTCTAAAGTGAAAGCGGTATCAGCTCCAACAAGAGTCAAAATAGAAAAACTACAAAACGATTATGTCAGAATTGAGTATGAGAATTGTGCAGAAATGAGATTGAATGAGAAAGAAATGGACGGTCTAAGCATAGAGGAAACATGGAACCACATAAAAGTGAGTCTATGTGAATCTGCTAGAGACGTGTGTGGAATAAGTAAGCAAGGTAGGAAGAAAGGTGATGCATGGTGGGATGACGAGATCAAAGCACTGGTCTCAGAGAAGAAGGAAGCTTGGTTACGTCTGATAGAGACTGGCAGTGCTCCAAGCGAAGAGAGAGATCGAGCGAAAGAAGTGTATAAGGTATGCAAGAAAAGAGTAAGTGTTGGAGTGAAAGAACGAAAGAAACGCCTGGAAGAGGAAGAGGGGATAAAAATGACAAACCACTTCCAAGAAAACATTAAACTGTTTTGGAAGGAGGTCAAAAGGTCCCGGAGTGGTCCAGAGAACGGAAGCATGAAAGTGATAAAATCGAAAGATGGGCAAATGTTGACGAATGAGAAAGAAATTAAAGAGAGATGGATGAAATATTTCGAAGAAGTCTTCGAAAGTAACCCGGGTGACTGTGATCCCAGCGGTGAATCGGGTGTGAACGATGATGTAGTGAATGTTACCAAAATCAGCATGGATGAAATAAAAAGATCTATTAAATGTATGAAAAATGGTAAGGCTGTGGGTTTCGACAATATTGCTGCCGAATACTTTAAGGGGGATAGCCGTATTATTCTCACATGGTTGTGCAAACTTTTTAATCAATGTTTAGTGGAGGGTTACACGCCACTAGATTGGAGAAGGGCTGTAATCATGCCATTGTACAAAGGTAAAGGGTCACGTATGGAATGTGGGAATCATAGGGCTATTAGCCTTCTTAGTTCAGTCGGCAAGCTATATGGTAGAATATTGATTGAAAGGGTAAGAATGGAAACGAAAGATAAAATATGGGATGTGCAAGGTGCTTTTATGAGTGGAAGAGGGTGCATGGACCAGATTTTCTCATTGCGTATGCTCACTGAGAAGTTTCTTGCAAAAAACCAGAAACTCTTCTGTGCCTTTGTAGATCTACAAAAAGCATACGACCGAGTTGACAGGAAAAAGCTATGGAAGGTATTGTCCAAGTATGGAGTGAATACGAATCTCATACAGGCAATTGCGTCTCTATATGAGGGAAGCGTTGCATGTATTAGGGTGAACGGCGATTTTACGGGGTGGTTTGACATCACGAAAGGTGTTAAACAAGGCTGCGTAATGTCGCCATGGTTATTCAATCTATACATGGATAATTGTATGCAAGAATTGAAAGATATGGGATTGGGCGCGAAATTGAGTAATCTGAAAGTATGTTGCCTTTTGTATGCTGATGATGCGGTGCTGATATCTAACAGTATGGAAGATCTACAGTCTCTCGTGTCAAGGATGAACGAAGTATGTATGAAGAATGAGTTAATGATGAATGTAAGTAAGTCTAAAGTCATGGTGTTTGAAAGAGAGAGTACGAAAACAGTATGCAATATAGTTGTGAACGATGAATGCTTGGAGCAGGTGGATGAGTTTGTTTATTTGGGAAGTATGTTTACGAGAGATGGGAAGGCTGAAAGAGATATTGAAAGAAGGGTGAATGCAGGTAACTCTATTAATGGAGGACTGAACGCCGTTGGCACCAACAAAAAACTGTCCAAAGACGCGAAACTAGCCGTCCATAATGGAGTACTGGTACCTACCCTGATGTATGGCAGTGAGGCATGGAACTGGCAGAGGAAGGATGAAAGTAGACTGAATGCTGTAGAAATGAGATCCCTGAGGCGTATGTGTGGTAAAACCATGTATGATCGTGTGAGAAACGCGGAGATCCGCAAAGAATGCAAGGCTGATGTAAGCGTAATGAGTAAGATCAAGAAAGGAACGCTCCGATGGTTCGGGCATGTAGAGAGAATGAACGAGGAAAGGAGTGTAAGGAGAATATATGATGCAAATGTGAATGGTAGAAGAAGTCGGGGACGTCCGAGAAAGACATGGCACGACCAAGTGAATCAGATACTTGAGTCGGGCCATGTAAAGAGTCGGAATAATAGAAGAGCATGTATGAGACGGTGTATGAATGTGAACGAGGCAAGGAGTGTGTGCCAAGACCGAGTTGTTTGGCGGTCCGTCCTCTCTGCCTACCCCTGCGGGGAAACGGCGTGATGGTTAGTTAGTTAGTTAGTTAGTTAGTTAGTTAGTTAGTTAGTGAATCACGGGTTTCGGGTGTTTCCCAAACTGTGGCCCGTGTTAAATAAAGTCTGTACCCCCTCCCCGGGAATGAGGTCATTAGGGGTTGGCGGGCATATAAATAGCTGTTCCAGTGGTTCTCAAACCAAACCCAGACACACCGTCAACAAGTTACATTATCACTCTGCTCCCTGTTTATTTTTTTTTTTATCAAAAACTACAATACTGAATCATTCTAAACGTTACAAAAAATGTATTCTTTACTTCTGTTCATTGCAATTATTGTGTGATATTAAATATTTATTGCAAACTACATTTTAAAATCTGTCGTGATTGCATACCTACCTCCAGTCTTCAGCCTTTTAATATTTGGTAAGTACCTTCAAAATTATTATTATTTTATTGATTTTTAAATTTTATGTTACAATACATTGTTCATTGAACGTATTGGCCATTGCGCTTAATCTTTTGAACAGTTTGAGAATCTTTTAAAAAACATCACTAAATGATTAATATTTCTTGAATATTGTCCCTGTTCCCCCGTTTTCAAAAAAGCCTTTTCTCATTGCATTTATTTTTTTAATGATTCTCGTAACATTGTTTATCCACGCACTCATCGTGAATTTTCTAACATTTTGAAACTTCTAACCCAACCAAAAAACTAATCTCAGATAGCAATGAAAATATTTCAATGAATGCCTGGTTCTAATTAATATTCTATAAACAAAAATATTTTCCCATTTTTCAATCACTAATCAATATTATTTCATTTTCAATTAAATACGAGTAATCTAATATATTTCTTCTTTTTGTTCACAGATCAAAACTTTCTGCAGCGATGTGCAGATTCAACGAAGAAGGAAGCCGCCGAGAGAACGGTTACGAAGGAACACACATGGGTCAAAGCCTGGTAGTAGAATTCGCACCCTATGTAGAAGAACCCAGCATTACCGATATTGAAATCATGCAAAAAATCGTGGACATGCGAGTGAAGAGGCAACGGAGAGTCCAGCCAACAGACTTTGCCGAAATAATGCATTACAATAGGATAGCATTTGAAAATTCTTATGGATATATGCCAATTCTCAACCCAGAGGCATACGAAGAACATGAACTGATGACAGAAGAAGAGTTTTACGAGACTCAGACCGAACGACAACCGGTGGAAGAACATGTGTGGTTGGTTGACCGGCGAGAGGAATTGGTTGTTGAGGTTACAGTAGATGAAGAAACAATGGATCAAATAGAAGGAGAATTCGAAGAACATGATGTTGACATTCCACAAAACATAATGGATCGAGAAGATGAACAACGCATGGAAGCTGATGTAGACATTACGCCAAGCAGATTTACGTTTAAAAGGGAACGGGAATAGCCTCTTCAGCATGAAGACTGAGAAACCTGATAACTCTCTCGTCATATCCACTTCATTGGTGTTCCGACATTTACTTTGCATTACCAAATAAATTGCACCAATGGATCAAGATGCTGGAGAATTGGACGTACTTGAGATCAACATTCCAAATATCCAATAAACATTCTTCTGGGTATACTTGGATTCTACTCCCAGCAGTTCAGGAGACAGAGGTACCTATGCCGCTACCCACTTGTTTGGACTTCTGCGAGGCTGCTAAATTCAGCTATTTTGAAACGCGTAGATCTTGAACTATCTGTGTACGACAGTGTCATCATAGATCATGCTATCTTCCTGCCTGTAGGATCAACCTCCATTGGGGATCCTGGTGGGGAAGAGTGTATTGTTTCTGAATAAAATAATAAACAGATTTTAACATATATACCCATTTCTTTAACTTTTCTGTCGCTTAACCATCATGTTTATAATATTTTCATATATAAAATTTTACACTGAGTCAGAAAACTAGTAGTACAATTTCTGGTAAATCTACATCACACGTGGATTCGATTATGTTGTAACTTTTTATGATTTGAGATTTCGTTTTCTTAGTAAATCGAGTATAAAGTTGAAATCTTTTAAGTACCAACAATTTAAAAAAAACCTCCACTGAAACTACCACTAGTTAACGGACTCCATGTATATTATCAAAAGCAGTTTTGCATATTTAATGCAATTTAAATAATTATAATGATAAGAAAAAAATTATTACGTAAATCCCTGAAACTTCTATAAAATCATTATTGCATCTAACCCAAAAGTCATGTTGTTTGAAAGAGAGAGTACCGATACAGTGTGCAACATATTTGTGAATAATGAATACTTGGAGCAGGTGGATGAGGTTGTGTTTTTTGGAAGAATATTTACAAGAGATGGGAAGGTTGATAAAGATATTGAAAGAAGGGTAAATAATGCAAGTAACTCAATTAATTATGGATTGCAAAAACGCGATTGTCTCAACACAGGTATACCCTAGCGAGACAGGCATCGAATAATATATTGTAAACATCACGTATATAGATCAATAAAAAAAAATAAAAATAATTGGCGCTAACAAAAAACTGTCCAAAGAAGCGAAGTTAGCGGTCCACAATGGAGTGCTGGTACCTATCCTGATATATGGCAGTGAGTATGAAATTGACAGAGGAAACATTAAGGTAGACTAAATGCTGTAGAAATGAGATCCCTGAGGCGTGTATGTGGTAAAACCATTAATGATCGTATGAAAAATATGGAGAGTTGCAAAAAAATCTTTTTTTTTTAACATTAGTTCCACACAGGTGACCCTGGAGAAAATAATTCCCCTGAGAACCTATGTCATCTTTGGGAATGGTGTGTGGAGGGTTTTTTAGGAAAAGAAGGAGTGGAAGTTCTGGGAAGGAAAAGGGTATGAGGAGTGGGTAGGAATCTGTGGGTCGGTGTATCCAGGAGTGACATACGTATGAATCCATCCCTTCCACTAAGGTGCAAGGCGATGTTCCGAGAGAGTACAGCTGGAGAAGTCAGAACGACTCCCTCAACCATTCTCTGTCGATCCGGCCTGCCATGCAGCTGGTGGGCAGACGGATCCGCCACCAAGACCCGGACAAACGTCATCATGATGCGAAATGAGTAGGATCGTGAGACCCCCGAGAAAGACATGTCACAATCAAGTGAATCAGATACTTGAGTCGGGCCATGTCAAGAGTCAGAATAATAGAAGAGAATGTATGAGACGATGTATATATGGGAATGAGGCAAGGAGTGTGTGCCAAAACCGAGTTGTTTAACGGTCCGTCGCCTCTGCCTACCTGCAGGGAAATTGCATGATGGTTAATTAGTTACATTAGGCAAAGTTGTGAAAAGCATCTCCATATGGTGTGCGAGGAGAGGCTGGGCCTGCTATGGACTAAGGAAGTGGAACTAGTGCAGGACAGGGACGCTTGGAGGCGGCATATCCCAAGTTCTTGGGTCACGCGAATAGGAGATGGGAAAAAAAGAGAGACGTGAAGGAAATAAATAATGTTATATGTACATAAGTAGGATTCATGTTAGAGCAGCAGAGTTGCATTTTCGATTTACATCACGAGGGCCGCAAAGACCAACAAATGAGTCATTACTTTTAATGTCCAAGGAATTCCCGGAAACTTCAAAATCCAACAACAATGAACTAATGACTTTAGAATTATTAGTTATTTAAAAAGAATTCCTTAATATCGAATCATAACGACTCTGGGAAATTTTGTAGATGACTCAGTGCGTTATTTGTTACTAGCTTTTAACCACGGCTTCGCTCGCGTAGTATTAGTGGAAAATTATGGGCATAATTATTGGCGTAAATGTTATTATTCTTGCTATTTTGTCTAATATAAATTTCTAAATTTGAGAATGACTATTTTAGAAAATATTTAAATTATAGAAATTTATTTTAAGTAACCTACTCCCTTTATTAGTATTTTATTTATATTTGAATCCAGAGTAACCTAAAAAATAAGAAAATGACAGTCCACTTCAAACGCTATGCTTTATAGGAACGTTATGCTTTTTGTTCGGAGAATAAACATTTTTAGAGATATGTAGATATTAACTACGACGCCAAAAAAGTACTCCTTTTAATCACAACAAAGCACTATTTTAAAGCCTAAAATTAAAAAAAAAAACATTGTTTCCAAGGTAACAATTTGTTTGACGTTTGCAATAACTCGATTTTGTTAGGGACAGAAAACGTATGATACATAATTTCATAACGCCACAGCTCATTCATAACGCGAGAGCTTACCAATATATAAAGCCGTTTTTACTCGCAAATAATGTAGCTTTCGATTAGTGAAAGAATTTTTAAATTCCATTCGATATTTATTGCGTGAAAGAGTAAGGACCATCCAACCAACCAACCATCCATTTAGGAACGGCTGCGCGGCCCTTTCAAACAAAACTTGAATTTAGATTTAAAGTCAAAATACCTTTTTTACATTAGTTCCACACAGAAGGCCCCGAGGAAAATAATTTCAACGGAGGTCCAACTGTCGGGGGTCAACAGTCAGGTCACAATAAAAATTAAAATATTTAAATAATACTATTACAATGTGTATACTTACGGCACGTTCCAGAGTGGCAAATACTCTCCGTATTGCCCTGGTGAAAAACCAGATTTAAACGTAATGAGTGAATTAAAAAAGGGACCCTCGGATGGTTTGGGCATGTAGAGCGAGTGAATATTAGGAATGCTAGGAGAATATTTGATGCGAATGTGAATGATAAAAAAGACGGGGATGCCCGAGGAAAACGTCAAAACGCCAAGCGTAAAAATAACAGAAGGACATGTGTGGGACGATGTATGTATGAATTTCAACAAACCAATAAGAGTGTGCCAAATCCGAGTTGTTTGACGGTCTATCCTCTCTACCTACCCTTGCGGATAAACGGTGTGATGATTAATAAGCAATTGTAAATAATTTTATTATTATTCAATATGTATTATCACTGATATGGGTACCAGGACATAAGGGTATTGAGGGAAACGAGCGGGCTGACAAACTAGCAAGGAAAGGGGCGAAATCACCGCTTGCGGGATCTGAGCCGGCCGTAGGAGTAGCAACTTGCCATACCTGAGAGGTGGGTCACTGGAAGGAATGGAAGAGGGCACCCGGAATGAGGCAATCCAAAGTACTCATAAACGGACCGGACCCCAGACGGACCAGGAAACTACTCGACATGGACAGAAACTCGCTGAGGAAACTGGTAGGACTACTAACGGGACACTTCCATCTCAGGAGACACATGCAGCTATTGGGAGTGGAAAGCACCAATAGATGTAGAAAATGTGAAGAGGATGAAGAGACTCTAATTCACTTGTGGTGCCAATGTCCTGCCCTGGTGGGAACTAGGCTCAGATACCTGGGGAGACACATCGTGAAACCAGAAGACTTAGCCACATATCCAATGACAACTCTGGTGAACTTCATTAAAGGGACTGGGTTATTGTTAAAGGATTGAGGTAAAATGGGAAATAGTACAATGGGCCATAGGCTAAGTACTCACGGGAACTAATTGTAAACCGTCTCCGCAATAAAAAATAAATAAATATTTATTATTTGTGAACACAGAACCTGGAAAAACCCTGCACCACCAGAATTCTACATAAATAATAATTGTTTTCGATAATTCGTATAAACCCCCGCCACTCCCCCGACACTGAGTCACCCCGGTGAGCCCTTAACTCCAGTAATTCTAGTCATTACCATTCTACCATCGGTGGAGTTAACACAATCAGCGTGACACATTTATTACAACAAGTTACTTATTAATTTTATCAAAGTGAACAGTGCAAGTAAAGTTTAAGGAGCGAATTAGCTATCACATAGTATTATACCATTGTGAATTGTGATACATTTGTTCATATAAAAGACTAAACCAAAATCAATCGTTCAAATAAATTGTTAAAAAAAAACATTTTCGTTTTCTGAATCCTGAATCTAACCGAAGGGACGAATTTAAACACAATGGTAATTATTTCTTTTATAAATGTTTATCGGTTTCTTTAGTTAGGACGGGTTGTTTAAAAAAATTTGAACAATACATCAAATATTTTAAGTTAATTTTTGATGTTCTGCGTAAGTTCTGTTTAAATTCTGTTATTATATCATTACAGACCAGTTGCTTCATGAAACTGAAAAAATCACAGAACACGAATAGAACTATTACAGAACGGGAAAACTAACTTAAAATATTTGATGAAATGTTATTTTTTTTAAAACAACCCATCCTTAGTGATTATATTTGTACTGCTCTGTTGAGTCACCATTCAGAATCGAAATGATTCTTTAGCCGTTTTGGTGACCAGACCTAACTAGCCAGGTACTTCTAACCTTCCTCTTCCTCATTTCATACCCTCTTCATTCTCTTTCGTTTTACATTAGTTTCGCTTTATTGAACCACTATTCAAAATCGAAACGATGCTTGAAATGGCTTTAAACGTTTTTGGTGACCTGGTCTGTATAGTCAGGTACTTCCAACTTTCCTTTCTCCTAATTGTCTTCCCTTCCCACTTCCTTTAGACTGACATTAGTATTGCCCCGGCCAATCACCATTAGGAATCGAAACGGTACCTACATGAAATGATTTTGGAGTTTTTTGGTGACCAGATCTGTAGAGCCAGGTACTTCCTACCTTCCTCTTTCCCATTTCCTTCCCTTCCTACTTCATTTAGACTTACATTAAATAATAAACCGTTTATACTTTCTGTATATTTTGTGCAATAATTTTCTTTTTAACTTTATGAATATTATGTACTGGAATATGTAATGTGTTTTGCCTATATGCCAGGAGCAACCAATATATTTTTTTTATGTAAGAAATCTATGATAGCCTTGTAGAGAGTGAATAAATTTATATATAATATATTTCATTATCGAAGACTTATGACAAATCACGGGATATTATATCTGAAGGATGTGTGAATCTCAAAGTATTAATAAAGCATATTTGTCTCAGGATCAAAGGAAGACATTTATTTACCGGATGTAGTAAACTTAAAAAATTGAAACAAATGACATTATAAAAATACAAGACGCGTTGTATTCAAACTAATCGAACAAAAGCTGTATCACCGCTTACAGGGATAGCCATTCTAAGAATATGCTCTGCATTATTATATATTTAGATACATACATTTATATAAACATACATTTATCTTATTATTTACATAAACTAAATTTCAAAGTACTAAATATAAATAAAAACAGCAATAAAAAAAAAAAAATCAAAATAACCAAACAAATAATACTTCCTCCCGTACACACAAGCGTTTGCTTATTATGGGAGAATAATTTAAAAAAATATATATATGTATAATTGTAATAATTATAATTGTATTAAGCTTTTATATACTTTCATTATATTTATGTATCTATTGTATGTATTGTACCAAAGGAAAATTTTTTCAATAAAAAAAAAAAATGATTCAAAAATATTTCATTTCTTCTATCCATAACATAACTAATGTATATTTTTCTTTTTTCGCAGAATCCTAGCTTCACACAGATGCAGCCCACAGTCAGAGAAAGAAGGCAGAAGTCTCCTTCTGAAATAACAGCAAAGTACGTCAATAAGTCCTACGAATCAGACAGCCAGGATCTGTACACGGAGGATGCCTATATCCCTCAATCCAAGATGGAAAGTCAGAAGGAGTACGCGTACTGGAAGATGAAATACGAGGAAGATCTGCAGTCCTGCCTGAAGAAGTTTAAGCAGTGCAGCCTTAAGGATGATATCGGAGTTAGGGCGGTGAAAGCTTCCAAGGATTCTGCTGAAAGCCTACTGAAAAGGAAGAAGGGCTCGATGAAGGCATGCTGAAAGGCTCTCCTGATAATATATTGCATTCCTGCACTAGAGCACTAACAGCCGAAACTAGAAGGACTCAGTAGCATTCCCAACTGGGTACCTACATATGTTGTGAATCTGAAGGTTTGGGGAAGTGGTGAAGATGTTCAGTGGAAGGAGTTTACGTAGATGAAGGTTGTTAAGTACATTTTTTAAATGTTATGAATACCACACAAGAGTCGCATCTGCTCCAAGCTAGTAGGTTTATTGCATCGTCATTTGGGTTATGTTTCGAATCTAAATGGAGCGGGGAGGGAACGGATGAGGGAAATAACATGATTGGGACGTAACTGGCTATTCAAATCTTGTCTCTTCAATGATGTTCATATTGAAGGATAAAGGAGAAGTATCAGTTATCTAATTTGGATTGCCCGAAGATTCTTCCAATGCAGTAATAATGTTAAAAAGAACATTGTTCGAAGCATTTTCTACTAGCCTATTGTACGTTTGAAACATGATGTCACTACCGAACCACCTTGATGGAACGACCCCAGATCCAATATAATAAGGCATGCAGAATTATATTGGGAAACAGAAGGTGCAGCAGCGCATCGACAATGTTTAACTGATGAAACACCAAATCACTGAAGACAGGATGCGGTTAATGACCTCTGACAACACGATGGTGACTGCAGCCTCTAGCACCAAGCAATACTTCTCAATGAGCGCTGGGCCTGAGCTCACTCAAAACAATGCCCTACATAATTGATTAATTTTAATTGTTTTTCTCAATATTTATTTGATTTACTTTTATTATTCTACTAATATGTAGATATAGTATATGGGATGTTGGGATTGCACTATTCTCCCAATATAAATGTATTATTATTATAAAATAGAAAATAAACCTAGTTTATAAGATTGACCAAAGTAATAAAACACCTGTAGTAATTTTAAGTATAATGTATTGACGTGTATTTAAAACTAATTATGTTAGTTAATTAAATTATTTATATATTGAAATTCGTTGTTTTTTTTTTTTAAATTATTTTACGTAATTTACTAAAAAATCTCTTCTGATCACTGAACCGAAAATACCTAGAAGTATAATGTGTTCCAGTGTCTACAAAAAGCATCTTGATTCCAAGACCTAGACAGTCTAACATGGAAACAGTGAGTTTTTATGTGGAGTAGACAGAAGCTTTAGCCGTGTTTGGTGACCAGATCTGAATATCCCTATCTCCTTCCCCTCCCTACTCCTTTCAGCACCACAACATACCCCAATTGGAGATGTCATAGTCTCACTGGCTCCAGACAGTTTGGAGAAGTTGGGACTCTAGGGAAGTATTCACATAAAAAAGGTGGGTATTGTTAGTTTTTTAGAAGAATGAATATTGCAAAAAGTCTAAGGACGGGTTGTTTCACAGAAATTCAAACGTAACATTGTCATCAAATGGCTATTCAGTGCCATTTTATTTTTTTGACTGTTGAAAGGTTGCCGTTAAATGCCGATTCTAAGTCCGTTTCAGCTTTTGAACAAATTGTGAACAGCAAAAAAGGACAATTATCACGTTGATAAACTTATTTCAATTGGATAGAAAGCTGAAACGCACCTAGAATAGTCGTTTAACGAGGACTAAATTTCAAAAAACCAAATGACCCTTTTGATGACTTTTGTCACACGTGCATTTCTGGGAAACAAGCGGGCCTAATAACGATGACAGCCTCCATGGTCGAGGGGTAAGACTCTTGACTCGCAATCCAAAGCTCGCGGGATCGTATCCCGGCGTGCTAAATAAATTTTATTTGATTAATTTGTGTTATTTTACAATTAAATAATATATAGTACATTTGCGGCACATTTCATAGTGGAAGATGCTCTCAGTATCGCCCTGGTGTAAGACCACCATTCATAATTGAAATGTTGCTTGAAATGACTTTAGCCATGTTTGGTGACCAGATCTGAATAGTAAGGTACTTACCATCTCCTTCCTCTCCTCACTTCCTTCAGCCTCACAATATACTCCAATTAGGGATGCCATAGTCTCACTGGCTCCAGACGGGAGCAGCTGTGACTCTTATGAGGTATTTACATAAAATAACTGTTAGGAAAAAAAGAAAAGACGATATAACCAAAAATAAGTTAAATAAATTTTATTATAAATTATTCTTAAAAAATAGTATTTATAAAAATATAAACAGAGTACAAAACAGTTTTTCAAAATACATTTGATAATAATATGTAATGTTATGAGTAGCTAGTTCTAAATATGAAAATAAATATCTTACATACAAATTGAGAGGTACATTATTATAAAAAATCAATACAATATTAATTGTACATATTTCATCATGTTTTTATATGGCTGACTATTACAGTTTTTAATATATGTTTTTTTTATTAATTCCTTTCAGTTCTTGTTGGATTTTTGTTGCAGGAGGGAGCAAACACAAAAGCTGGCTATGGGGTATTTTTACAAATTATGAATACATACTGTTAAAAATGTGTGGACGATTTAAAATTATTTTTTTCTGATTCTGATCATTGTAGGAATTAAAATGTGTGATCATTCATTTTACAGATTGCAATAAAGAATCTAAGTATTTTTATTTTTATTTTAACTTTATGAGTAAAACCTCAAATAGTAATATTTAATTAAATGAAGACAACATTAGCGAAACTCAATGGAAAATCTGAAAACAGAAAAATCAGATTTTCGATGGAGTTTCGCTTATATTGTCTTCATTTAATTATGTAAATCTAAATATTGTTTTAAGTTGCTTTGGCCATGTTTGGTGACCAGATCTGAATAGACTTTCCTCTTTCTAATCTCCTCTCATTTCTCACTCCTCTCAGCCTTATAAAACACCCCAATAATTAGGGATGCCCTAGTCCCACTGTGAAGGAGATGGAGAAGAGGAAGGTTGGGACGAATCTGGATATTCAGAACTAGTCACAAACATGGCGAATAATAAGGCTCTAAATTCATAATATAAATAAGATTTTAAATTACATTGGAATGAACAAATATGTATATTATAAATATACAAAAAAAAAAAAAAAAAAACTAAATAATAAATATAAAAATGAGATTCATTGGAATGTAAAGTATTAAAGACAAAGAGAAAAATTGCAAAATATAATTAAAATGACTAACTAATAAAGAAAAATTTTAAAGGTTTTATAAAAAAATGCATTGAAAGTTTAAAAAAAAATACTGAATGTCTTGGAAATATTCCCTAAACTGAAAAAACACATTCTTTAATAATATGTACCTTTTCTTAAAAGTGTTACATATATATGATGTAATGTTATTTTGTTTGCGCCTACTTAAATTTAAAGCTTAATAAACCATTTTGTGGTATGCAAACTTTTTCATAAAACCTGATGTTTCTTAAAAAAATAAAAATTGAACTAACAATATTAATTGGAGTTTTTAATTGAAATTCAAATGTAAAATTGTCTGCAAACACCCTGCCCTTCATTATCATATTTTGTAATATATTAATTATTATTTTGCATATAAATCTAGTACCTCTTACAATATGAACAAAAACATATTTAACTATGTGAGTATATTGATACAGTATTATGTATATACAATAATGAGAAATAAATGCGATAAGAATTACAACATATTATTTATAAATGCACCAATTATAAAATAAAGCCCTTATCAAAATGTCTACTTCGTAATTTTATGGCAAAATTATACTAATAAATAAATACTTTTTTAAAATCACAACCTCAGGCAAAGTTTTACTGTTTTAATTTATTTTTCCTAAAATTTCACATTATTTTTATACAAGTCTTTTACGCTTAACCACCGAATAGGATATCTCTAGAAGTGTGATCTAGAACGATTTTAATAAACACTGATGCTGCCAATTTACTATAAGACCCTTTCGGCTAATATTTGAACAATTTCAGCAAAAGTAAGGCAAAATTGAGCTTACTTTGGGCACACAGACACCCTTCTATTTTTTTATCTTTCAGTGCGCTTCACATATATATATTTTTTTAATTAGCACTACACAGGAGGCTCCGAGGAAAATTCTTTCTTTTCCTATGTCATCTTTAAGGATGCTGTGTGGAGGGGTCTTTTAGGGAAAGGAAGGACATAAGGAGGAGTTCTGGGAAGAAAAAAGGTATGAGGGGTGTTGGTTATCCCTCCCACTGTGCAGAAATGGGTTGAAGAGAGCGCAGCTGGAAAGGTCTAGATTAGGTTTCCCTCAATCAATCTCTCCCTATCCGGCCCGCCACACAGTACGTAAGTAAACCTATTGGCCGCTCAGACCAAAACCTCACCCCACGAAACCGGGCACCTCAGCTAAGTCACCAAAAGTAGTGAAGTACTTGGGGTGATCTATGGCAGGGGTGTTGGTTATCTAATAAATGGTTCCCGTGGCAGCGGTACCCATACCCGCCTCCCAAATTGAAATATACATATAAAGGAAGACATGGAATGTTATAAGTTATAACTTATAAACCATAGATACAATAATATCACATGGTGTCAAAAAAGATCCAAAAACATTAGCATAGTGTTAAAAAAAATATACAAAAATAACTCACAGTAAAGAGTTACGAAAATATCTCACATTGTTAAAAAAAAGATATAAAAATATCCAAAGTTTGGAAAAATATTTTGAATGTTCACAAAACAGTGAATATAAAAAATTGTCATGGAAGCTGCTAAAATGAAACCACCTTACTCATAATTGCAGAATAAGATAATACAAAGGTAATACGAACGGGTTTGGTGAAATTTGTACAACAATTTCACCTAACTCGTTCGTATTACTGTGGTATCATCTTATTCTGCGATTATGAGTAAGGCGGAAAGAGTTTAAAAATAAATACATGTTAGGTATACAATTTTACACTTTTGTTCTGGCAAGTAAAAAAAATCGCACTTTGGACGGAGGCAAGAATAATCACTTTATCTCACTAAACGATTAAGTACATACATTTTCAATATTAATTTCTTTTTTAATGAAGGAAGGTTTATTCCGAAACCGAATTACCCAATATTGGGAAGTGCTGTGAAACAGTAATCAAAAACTTGGTTATTCATATCTGATTGATAAACCTTAACCACTGGAGCGACAGCGCAATTTAAAACTTTTTTCTCGGATTGCTTGAGATTTTTTGGTGATCATTAAAAAAAATCATACCTCCGAATGTTAATATGGAGACAGACAAACTGATTATAGTTTTATATAGCCAATGAATTCACCTATCTTTTGTCGATTATCACATATTTGTAGGATTTATAAAAAAAATATTATAAAATCGTAAACTTCTACTTAATTACTTACAAATAAGGGAAAATTTGCCAAAATTGGCATCAAAGCAATCCGAGGTATTTTAAATGGTGCCATATTGTGGCAATAAGCGCTCCAGTGGTTAAAAACATTGCTCTTTGAGTACATTTAATTCTGTTTTTATACAGGTAATTTGTCACAATTTGTGTTAATTTTGTGAAACAAAAACATGTCTGTATGTTTGTTATGCCATTGGAGATAGGTCTATTACATGAAAATCACTTCAGGATGTCAAAAAACAAAACATATTGTTGTTTATTCCTACATTGTTATTAGTATTGGGTAGTGTACGCCAAGGGTACGAGAAAAACCTGAGATTTTACTATTAAGCTTTGTTGTTTGTGTTATATCAAAATCGTATAAAAACAGAATTGACTGTACTACAATTTGGTTTCGTGTTTAATCATTCCTAGTTTACTAATTCCATACATTCTATTCCGCAGTTGGCGCCCGTGTGCCGGCGAAACCCCCGCATAAAACGGCTGGCGATCAGCCCCATTGCCGTAAACTCCGTTAAATCTTCCGTCCAAGTTCGGACTCTTCATGTTAAACTCGCCAGAATTTGCATCGCCACACTTCTCCGATTCAGGAGTGTTATTGCTTTCTAAACGATTGCTTTCGAGTCTTTCGTCCGCCGTGCAATCTTCAGAATTAAAATCGTCTTGGGAATTTGTATCTGCCGTCATTTTGCCGTAAATGCTCACGTTTTGACAGCTTAACGGTTGTTCTCGATTGACAGCGGCCGAATTATGTCCTTTTTTCGCGGCGTCTTGATTGCTTTGTTGTAGTTGCTGTATTTGTTGTCTTCGGTTGCTTTCTGATTGGCTGGTGTTCTCGTTGAAGTGCGAGCTGCTTGGTTGACTGACCGAGTGTTGGTGCTGCGAAGCGTTGGTTGATTTGTTGGACGGCTGTTGATATTTCTGTTGGCCGCCTTCTGTAGTGTTGGGAGATTTGGTAGCAGCCTCTCTCTGATGCGATTGGTGCGTGGGGGACTTTTGGTCATTGTGAGATTTGGTAGAGTTGTTTGAGAGGCGTTCGGATTCGTTGTCATCACCGCTGTCCACATCGCCTGGAAAACAGCAATAAAAATATTAGAAATAAAACAACTCTAAGAGATAAACCTATAAGTGTTTGTAGGTGTGTCCATGTGACAGAAGTAAGTTAAATTTTTTCTCACATCTGGTGAAATTTAAGATTGAAAAATGAAATTATTGCATTTATCTTTATTTTGACGGTATTTTTTTTTTTTAATGTTTGTTACCTTAGAACTTTCGATTGGGTGAACCGATATTGATGATTCTTTTTTTATTAGAAAGCTGGTGCTTCCAGTGTGGTCACATTTTAATTTGGTCCAGTTCTGACAATGGGATCCATGAGAAAACCATATATGTCTTAAATTTGCAATAAGTATGTGCGCGACAAATGACAGATTTCGATGATTCTTTTTCTGAAGTAAAACTTCTTTACGCACGCTCGTCACTAAAAATCAAAAAATAAACAAAAATTTTAACAAAACAAAAAATGCACTAAAAAGTAAAAAAATAATTTCGTACGATTGTCATTTTTGGAGTCGGTGTCAGTTACCTATGTATGTAGTTACCTTGGCTGACACTGACTCCAAAAATAACAATCGTACGAAATTATTTTTTTACTTTTTAGTGCATTTTTTGTTTTGTTAAAATTTTTGTTTATTTTAGTCCCAATTTATTAATAATGAGTTGAAACCTCAAATTGAAATATTTTAATTAATGAAGAAAGTATTAGCGAATCTCAAGGGACACATTAGTTCAATTAGTTGAACTCCGCCCCGGCAAGGGGTAGGTCTTGAGTGCGAGTCCTAAATGTGACTGTATCATTTTCTGATTTTTCTGTTTCATATTTTCGGTTGAGTTTCGCTAATATTGTCTTCATTAATTAAAATATATTATTGTATCTTCCGTTATTAAGTATTTACAAACAAAATAACATTCTATAATGAATAACAGATCACTTTGTATAAACCACTATGTTATAAACAATATCTACATGTTGCGATTCTTAAGCAATTAATCACCTCTACTTTTTAATATTTGTCTATGTTATAGTTTTTTCTAATTTGTCTATACTTGTTTGTCATTTATTTTTCTTTACATTAACATATCCTGATGAAGATAACATTGTTATCGAAACATGTAGATATTTTTTATTTATTTATTTATTTATTTATTTATTTATTGACGCCCTATTGGGCTTTAACATATAAAATACAAATAACATTTATAACAGTACATAACAAACTTAAAAAAAGATTACAAAATATACAAATAAAGCATAAACTCAATAAAAAAATAGGAGTACATACATCTAAAGCTAATTCCACTTGGATGACTTTAGAGAACTCGTAGATACAACAATTCATACACCTACGAACAACAAAAACATTAAAAAAAATCAAAACACATTAATTTTTACTTAATTACTCATATGCTTTTGGAATAAGAACAATAAAAAAAAACAACAAACAAAAGAAAATCGAAATAAAATAAAAATTTCTCATTCATTATTTACATCTAAAAAGTGGTGGACTAATTTGGCTTTAAATGAATCTAAGTTTAAATTAAATATGTCAGCGACATCAGTCAGTTCATTACCCAACCTATGTATTCTTTCTACTGCAGAATTCATAGCGAAGTTATTGTTGCAAAATAAAATATTCCGTCTAATATATTTTGGAGGTATGTATGTGTAAGGATAACAAGTTTATAGCGTCAGGGCAGTCCAACCTTGAATGAATAATTTTATACAATAAAAGGAGATCAAATATTTTTCGCCTTTCAGATAATTTTGGTAAGTTAAGTTTACTGCGTAAACTGACATAATTGATTTCAATAGTAGGAATACCAATTTTGAAATTAATAAAACGTAAAAATTTATTTTGAATTTTTTCAATTTGTAAACAATGAGAGTTGAAATGAGGACACCAAATACTTGAATTGTATTCAACCTGACTTCTGACCAAAGACGTGTATAACAATTTTATGATTTTTATGTTATTAAAGTCTTTAGCAATTCTGAGAATAAATCCAAGCATTTGTAATCCCTTACTGGTTATACTAATAATGTGATTCAAGAAGCGTAATTTGGAGTCAAAGATAACACCAAGATCGTTAAATTCAAAGACTCTTTTTAGAGTGGCATTGTTAATTGTGTAGTCGAATAATAAAGGGGTTTTAGATCTATGGAAACTGATCGTTTGACATTTGTTGATATTAAGATATAATTTGTTTACGATGCACCATTCATAAAGTTTATTTAAGTTCCTTTGTAGAGTTAAACAATCAGAAGAATTTTCGATAGATTTAAACAGCTTTAGATCGTCAGCGAATAGAAGAAAGTGAATATTATCGAAAATTAATGATATGTCGTTAATAAATAGTAGGAAAAGAAATGGTCCTAGGTGGGAACCTTGGGGGACTCCACTTAAGGCAAAAAAAGTGTATGAAGTTGTGGAGTTAATTTTTACAGATAGTTTTCTATATGATAAGTAGCTTCTAATCCATTCGAGAAAGTTGCCGCTTATTCCCAAGTGTTCTAATTTTTCCATTAAAATGCGATGAGAAACAGAATCAAAGGCTTTGCTAAAATCAGTATAAATAGTGTCAACTTGATAACCCTTGGACAGTGCATTAGAAATAAAATTTTCGTAAAGCAATAAGTTAGATGACGTAGATCTGCCTGGCATAAAACCATGTTGAAATATTGATATAAGTGGTTTAATTTGATGCATGATTTTACTTAAAATAATCTTTTCAAAAAGTTTAGGTAGTGATGACATAATACATATGGGTCTATAATTTTCAATTTGACTTTTATCTCCTTTTTTAAAAATAGGTGTTATAAAGCTACTTTTCCAAATTTCAGGAAAACATCCTGTAGATAAAGATAAATTGAAAATTATAGTAATAGGAAGAGCTAGAACATGAACACAGTTTTTAAGTAATATTGAGGGAATCATATCTGGCCCCGAATTCGACCTGATATCCAGCTGTTTGATAAAAGTCACAACTTCATTTACTTCCACATGGATGTTATGCAAGTTGAGTGAGCTTTCATTTATCAGATAAAATGTTGTCATTGTCTTCCAACATATACACTCTTAAAGAAATCTGCAAATAAATTTACAATGTCGTTTTTGTCATGACCCACCTTTTTCCCGTAAAACATTGTACCAGGAAAGTTAGAGTTATTTTTCCGAAAGGAGTTAGCGTAATTCCAAAATTTATTAATATTTGTTAAAATAGAATTTTCAACATTGCTGGTGTATTTCTTAGCCTTTTCTTTGCGTTCAAACGTACCGAAAATTACACTCATATGCGGCACTCACTTTGACAATCAAAACCTACCACTTTAAACAGCTATAAATCTCTTATTTCTTGACAGATTTATGATTTGCTTATCTTAATAGCTTTATTAATTCTCCTGAAGTTTGTTGAAACACATAAATAAACGATAAACCACAGGATACAGACATAATATTATAAACAGTGAGACATCACAAGAAATCAACAAGAACTGTCGCCACGGACGTATATAAGGGGGGGGTCTTGGGGGTCCGGACCCCCCCCATTGCACCGCGCCGATTGTAGAAATAAAGGCTGATTGATTAAGACTGACTATTTTTTTCACGAAAACATGACCTTATATATTTTTTTTTAATTTGCGGACCCCCCCCTTATCAAAGCTATATATACGTCCGTGACTGTCGCCATATTCATGCACACTGCTATATTGTTTATAGTAGTTACTTACCCGGTCTGATGGGATTTGGACCACTGCGCCGATATCATTAAAACACAATTATTTTTATTATTATATCTACTAACAAATAAAGTTTTAATAAAAAGTAAACACGAGGAGAAATATTTATAAGTTTTGTTTTTCATGGTAGTTTCTAAAACATGGCCACACACACAATGTCACATCACACTCGAGGCATTTATACTGGGACATTTTCCTTTTTTTAGAAATTGCGCACACTCGGCAGGCTCTGTGAAGTGTTTGAGAATTATTTCCTTTAATTGGGTGGGGCATATGTTTTGCTAATGTCTTAGCAGTTAGTCTCAGAGGAAAATCGTGCGAAGAGCGAGAATGAGGCTCAGATTGGGGAGTTGAATGATATTTTTGCAACAATTGTCGTATTACGGCTAATTGGAAATCTGCTAAACTAACATTTTTATTTGTAATTGATTTAAAAGCTATATGAGAGTTCAATAAATATAAATCAATAATATGGAAGGCCACTTTTTTATACCACTTAATTGTTTTTCGCAGACAATTAATACTACTTAACATCAAGTCCACTTTGTCAACAGAACCCATACACTTATTATAGTCTAGAACGCACTTGGGTTTCATAATTGGTTGACGAGTTTTCCAATCAACTTTTCCCGTCATGTCCATGGAGTCGTCATGTAAGGTTGTTAGCATGTGAACTTCTCTTTTATCGCACCACTTTAAAGCCAACAGAGGTCCACGATGTTGTGCTTTCATTTCACCCTTTTTAAGTTTGTTAAATTTCGCCATGCCTTTTCGTGTCTTCCGCACCGTACCACATGCATTGGTTTTGTTCATATGGAGAAAATCATATAGTTGAGGGCTACTATACCAATTATCAATAAAAAGATTATGTCCTTTATTTAAATAATCTTGAAGTAGTGTCGTTACTACAGCCCCCGAAACCCCGAGACATTCAGAGTCAGTTATGTCAGTCCCTTCACCACAATAAATGATGAAGTCTAATATAAAACCCGTCTTCACGTCACACAATACGAACATTTTAATTCCAAACCGGTGACGTTTGGATGGTATATATTGTTTGAAAATTAAACGCCCTTTGAAAACAATTATGCTCTCATCGATGCATAAATTTTCATAAGGTATCAAAGTTTTTTTGAACAATTTTCGGGTATGGTCAATTAGGATTTTAATTTTTTAGCGAGCAATGGATCAGTGGACCAGTGTTCTTCGATAGTAAGATGTCGGTTTCTAGTCATTAACATTAACAGTGCAAAAAAAACGTACATTTCTTCGACAGATGTGTCAACCCATTTACGAAGTCTGGATTTTTCGGAAGGTTCTTGTTTTGATATGGTGGCTATATAATATCGATTAACTTCGATTACCATTTTTGTCACTATTTCTTTGTTCAAGAAATATTCAAAAAAGTCGATTTCCGATGAATTACCAGAAAATAAAGTGGATGGATCAAAACCTGACACAAAATCATCAAATTCATGAACTATTGGAATAAATGGACCGGAGGTCCAAGAAGAAAAGCAGTCTGCATTTACGGTATTGTCTAAGTTAGGTGTACGAGAGTCATGATCTTGGCTTGTCCCGGGGGCGTTTATTTCACTGTCACTAACTTCTTCAGTAATATCTTGATCATCTTCACTTATTTCTAAATCCGAGTCAATGTCTAAAAATGTTTCATAAATTTCGTCTTCCTTAAGACTGCGGTTTGCCATTTTTAAGAGAGTTCAATTTTGATATATAAACTGTAAGCCCATAAATATAGACATATATTACAATTTAAGTTGTACACAAAATTTAGAAATAAAATCACAAAAGAAAGTCAATCAAAAAGTCTTGAGTAAAATAACTATTTTCAAAACACATCACGTCACTTAAGTTCACAAACAAACTAATGTACCACAGAAAAATAAATTACTTAAAAAGATTCGCAAAATAGAAATCGGTCAATATTTTACATCGACGCATAAGTCCATCAAAGCAGATTGGATCACCTAAGAAATACTATGGATGACACAACGGTTCAGCGGCGCGACATTCAAATGACTGAATGAAGATTTAACGAATCATCGCCTTCACAATGTTTTATGTAAACAATTTATTATATTTCAACCAGCAAACGCCAGATGTCAGTAAGATAAAGGATTGAACTAATTTTTGGTTCAGTTATCTGCTAAATTCGTCGCGTATTTACGTAGTATACAGCCGCTAAAGTCAAACGCATGATATGATGCGCGTAGCGCTGGGGGAACAAATTATTTTCGCATGAAATGATGCGCGTAGCGGCGAAAAAGTTAAAACATACTTTCGATTTCCTGTTGCAATTCTTACGCAAAACAGAGAATGCGATATAATTATCTAGCGTTCTATTTATTTTATAACGTTTGTGGGCAATTTTTTTATCGTATGTTAGATTAATTAGTTCAGAATCCAACCATTTAGGGAATTTAGAAGTGTAATATTTTTGTAGGGGAACAAAGTTATCGATTGCTTCATAAATTACATTGTAAAAATATTCTAAGGCCTCATTTAAATTTGTGCTTTTACAAGTGAGATCATAAGCCCAATTATTAGTAGATAAAAATTCTATAATCTTTGGGTAATCCGCTTTTTCAAAATTACGTTTGACAATCGCGGGATCAATTACCTTAACATAAGTATTGATGTAAGTGATTATTAGGGGTGGGTGGTATTTATCGATTGGAAGAATCATTTCATCAGAGGCACAAACATTAACACTAGAAGAATTTGTAAAAACAAGATCGAGAAGACGAGAATTGATATTGTACACATGGTTTTTCTGATGCAAATTTAAAAAGTTGGACATTTCTAAAATTTCATGGGAGCCATGATTGATGTTGTCCGGGCTCGAGGACGCGATATTCTCAATGTCCCATATAATATTTGGAAGGTTTTAGTCACCCATCAGAATAAATGTAGCATCAGGAAATTTTCTTCTCATAGTTTCAACTTAACATAGTTTTAACTTATAATATAGTGGTTTATACAAAGTGATCTGTTATTCATTATAATTAATGATGCCACCAAAGATATTCAAATACAAAAGAGATATGCTATGATGTCCGCGCGACTGTCGCTGAACTACGGCCTTATGCGCGTAGTTTGCATACAAAAAGAATTTGTTCATTTTCTTAATTTTTTGAAGGTGTGCATTATTATTGGTTAACAATATAGTTTGAATACGGAAAGAATTTGTTCATTTCGTTTAACGTTCGTTTAGTTTATTCGTTAATTACTCGTTCGCTTAGTTTATTCGTTAATTGGTAAACAACACCGGCGACACCCGGAAGCGCAGTCTCACCTAGTAAGAACGGAGGATAGCACATCTCCTTATATTTCAATATCTTTGGATGCCACAAAGTAATTTTGCGAAGTTAGAAGAAGAAAATAACATTCCATGACTTCCTTTATATGTAACGAAATGTAGCGAACCAATTGGGGTGACCTATACAGAAGTGTTATTATTCAATAATTGCTTCGAATAAGTGCATTGTAAAGCAACTTAATGCAAGTAGGGTGTGCACCCCACCAAACACCAGTCAATGGTCTGATGGTATTTAAAAAAACTTCACATTTAGTAACTTTATTATGAATATGGGAAGACCATTTAAATATCCTACCAAATTACTCCCAAAAATTTAACTTCAGAGGCATCGGAGATTGGAATTTTTAAATAATATTTGAACGGGGTGGGGTTTTTATGACGGTTTGCAGTTTGGAGAGCCGTTTCATTGGCCGTTGGTAGTTAGTGACATCAGTTTCAATCGGTGCAGTTCACACTGTCTTCTAGATGGAATTATTCGATCATCATGAGACAGTTTTCTTGCATGAGAAATGCCGACAGAGAAATGAATGAAATAAAGTAACGGTGGACTTACCATCGCTGCTGTTGGTGCTGGTCACAAAGTGATCAGGCCTCAAGAGACGCCGCTGCCTGTTTCTCCGGTAGTACTTGAACTCTCGAGGCAGGGTGTACGATCGCGGCAACGAGATCTGGAATGAAACAATGATGAAGATAGCAGTTCACAATGGTGTGCTGATTTGCGTCCAAAATGCTTATGAATTACAGCTTCAGGTGTAACGGACTGTAAATACTAGAAATGAAACGAGACGAAATTGTGTTTGTTGGGATTGGGTGAAAATATGTGTAGGATAAACAAGGTATGCTAGGAAAAATAATAACCAATCACTAACCCTTGTAAGGTAACAGCGATAGCGACAACCTCATATTATTCAAATTTCTCGACGACCGTGTTTCCTCTTAACAGTAATCTAGTTAGGGATGGCAATGAGGACAGTGTAACATAAGAGTGAACGGACAACTCAACAAAAAGGAACTTTGAAAAATCATTAAAAGTGATGGGGAAAAAAAAAACTAGATTAAGTTAGGTTTATGGGCTATTTTTTCAAAGGGGTGTTGAAGTGCCGCTTTGTTGAGATGCCATGGAACCAGCATTAATTTACCTGGCTGTCAATATCACTGGGAGGACGACAGGGGAGGTCCGGTGGGTCCCCCTCTCCGCTGCTGAGGGCCTCTCCGTGCACCGATTGTTCACAGCAATCCGTGTCGTGTTGACCTCTGAAGATAGACAAATAAACCATTAATTCAGACATATTTAATACTAGAAGTAGAGGATATAAAGACACTTTGGGGATCACTGCTCAAACTATGTGATGAATCTCTTAATACCACTAAACATAAGTACATAGAATGGAGAGACCGATCAATGTGATTTTTTTGCATAGGGAAAGTTGGAGGACTCAGAAGAGGAGGCGTCTACTAATATCTACAGGAATTCCAAAAACTGAACAAATCAGATTAATATCTATAAGAACCAAAGTGAGGATGAATATCTACAGCTCAAACTGCTGACTAATATCTATGAGAATCGAAGTGAGAACGAATATCTACAGCTCAAACTGCTGACTAATATCTATGAGAACCAAAGTGAGGACGAATATCTACAGCACTGGCAGAGGTTGGATTTGGAATTAAGTGTAGCATATTAGAATAACGTAATATTGCGTATGCAGTTTGAAAAACTTAATTTATCTATGTAAAAATCCCTGATATCGGACTATTGGACACATTTAGCTGATTATTAAGGATTTGCCCTCTGTATATATATTAGTCCTACCTACTCTCCATAGATATTAGTCACCACTGGGACCGTCATAGATATTATTCCGACCTTAGCTCTGTAGATATTAGTCCTCACTCTGAAGTTCATAGATATTTGTCCAACATATGAGCTGTAGATATTCGTCCGACATACAGGCTGTAGATATTAGTACCTAGAGTCCTCAGAAGAGACATAGGCTACTTTTCATCCCGGAAAGTTAGGGGGCATACATTAATTACGTGAGTAGTTTTTCTTCCAATCTAGACCCTCCCTCCCCCCCTTGGTGAGATAAATTTTGGCCACTTCTTATATTCTTTTCAAGTAACGTGATATTTTGCTGGACCCCCCCCCCCCCCCCCCCCCCTTTTTGAGCTCACGTAATTAATGTATTTATTTATTTATTTATTTATTACATTTATTACATACAAGAAATAACAATATAAAAGGAAGCTTTGACTGCCCAACTAGGAAGGTTTCCCGTTTTAGGACAGTCAAATATGTTTTAGGACAGTCAAGTATGCCCCCATACTTTCATTCTTAATCAAATTCTTCTTAAAACCATGCGAGCAAAGCTACAGGTAAAAACTATGTAGTGTAAAATATGTAAAAAAAAAAAAAAAGACTATTTATCATTTTCCACAAAAAGACTTCCACACCGCATCCACAAAGATGATACAGTCTCTGAGGGAATTTATTTTCTTCAGGACCTCCTGTGTGAAATTAATGTAATAAAAAAATAAAAAAAACTAATAAATTTAAACAATGTATACGAATACAGTGAAAACGTCTTAAGAAATTTAAAGGGACCGGAAAAAACAAACTACTTAAGCAGTAAAACTTTATATGTGGGAAAATTTGGGCCAATTTTGGGGTGAGGAACCGGAAAAACCGAACTCCTTAAACCACGAAACTTCTTAAGAGGGTTTCACTGTACATGGATTTCAATCTAAAATAATATAAGTTTACCTGGTGCTGTATGGCATTCCCCAATGGCAGCAGGTCTGCCTCTGCTCCAGGAAGTGCGGCGCTAACAGGATCTCCGGAGTCTTGCAGCGCTGCATCTTCCGGGCCTGCTCCACCATGTTCATAGTCCTGTCCAGCTTGGCCTTCGGGGGCGGCACCATCTGATACTGATACGGGAAACTCAAACTCGACTTCTCGTTCCCGTCCGTATATATACTCCTCGAACCTTCGCGATTATGCGAACTGTTATTTGATTCCATCGCTTTATCGTTGCTCAGATTACGTTCGGGAAAGCTGACGAAATTGTGACGAAGGTATTCTCCGCCTTGTTTCGTGACGGCGTTCTCTTGTCGCGTATCCGTGTAAATGCAGCCGTTCTGGTTTAGAAACGAAGGACTCGACGTATCGTGATTCGTCACGCTGTACACTCCGGAATATTGACGACCGTGCGAATTGCTCTCCGGATACATCCCGCCGTTTGATGCGTTTGAATTCGCATTCTGTCTCGGACTGATGTTGTCAATCAGTCTGTTGACTTGAGCGTTGTTCGATCGTTCATACGAATTAGCCGCCGAACCCGCATCGGTGTAAACGGTGCGCGGACTCATATTTGTGATGTTTCGTGGACTTGCAGATTTACCGTTCTCATACGATGCGTTTCTAGCGACAGATTCAACGGTCGACACTCTCGGCGTGGGATTACGATCGCCTTCGCAAGGATAGCTTCGTTGAGTGCGAGCATTGTTCTCACTGGGCAAACTCGTGTTCTGATGTTGTAACACGGTTCGCGGACTGCTAGAATCACCGTACAACAACCTAGCTTGTTCGCTGGCCCGTTGCATATCGCTTATCTGACTCGGATAAACATTCTGTCGGTGTTGTCCCGAGCTAGAAATAAACTGACGTGGATTTTTGCTCCGTGGCAAGATCTGTCTCGTCAGTGAATTGTTCTGCTCCCCGTTTGAAATCTGCGAACTCGGTGACATGTTTCTATTATTGCTATTACTCTGAGGAACGCTTTCATAGTTTCCCGGTATGTTGATGGGTGAAATTGTTGAAGAATTCTTGTTACCGATGTCAGGGGGTATTTCCGTGTAACTCGGAAAGCTACCTAAGAACTGACCGACTAAATTAGTTGCCGCTAACGCATTCTGCGAAAAGCCACTAAAGTTTTCATACCCATTGTTTTGGTGGCCGTTTTGATTATTTGCATTCATAAGACCGGCACTCGTTAATCCATCATACAACTTCTGATTTTGATTTGTCTGTCCGAGAGTGTTTAAATTTTCAAAGCTTTGTCCAAGAGATCCCAATTCAGGACTAGGAGGGGCCCAAGTAAGTGGTTCTAAGTCGATATGTTTCTTGGTTCGTGGTATGGGTTGCCTTTGAAGACTGGAGTAGATTTCGTCACCAGATATCATGGCGTTGTTAGCTAGTTTTCCTTGCTTGATTTCTTCCTCGATGATCTTCAACTCTGCCAGCTGCTTCTGTTTTTTTTCTTGTAGCTTTTGGTGGATGTTGACTCGGGAGCCGATGGATGATCCCTCATTTTCTGATGAACCCTACAATAAAATTTTAATATTGTGTAATAAATTTGAAATATAACAACACCTATCCCTTTACAACCGGCATCATATGAGCGTGAGTTTGTGTTTTAAAAAAATTCTGAGAGAAAATAAATCGGTTTTTGGAAACGGAACCGGTGTCGATGGAACATACGGGAACGGCTTATGTAGGCTTCCTTCATATGCACGTATTTCATAATGGATTATAATAAAGAGCTTTATTAATGTGACCCATCACAATTTTAACATTGTTTGCCTATTGCAAATGTAAATAAAAGGTTGCAAATAAACTACTGACTAACTAATCATCACACTGTTTCTCTAGGGGTAGGCAGAGAGGACGGAACACCAAAAAACTCGGTCTTGGCACCACTCCTTGTCTCATTAATATTCATACATACTCTTCTATTATTCTGACTCTTGACATGGCCCGACTCAAGTATCTGATTCACTCGAATATGCCACATCTTCCTCGACTTCTTCTACCCCATTCATATTTGCGTCTAATTTTTTCCTTACACCCTTTCTTGTTAGCTCTATCTGCCATCTGAGCATCCCTTTCTTAATCTTGCTCATTATGCTTACATCAGCTTTGCATTCTTTGCGAATCTCCACATTTCTCACACGATCGTGCATGGTTTTACCACACATACGCTTCAGGAACATCATTTCTACAGCATTCAGTCTACTTTCATTCATTCTCTGCCAGTTCCATGCCTCACTGCAACACATCAGGGTAAGTACCAGCACTCCATGGTGGACTGCTATCTAAGCAGTAAATATAAGTTTGGGGAATGTGTTAGTAGTGGTAACTGAATTAAACAGAAGAGTTACAAAACAAAAACCAGATAAAAGAACAGACAAGGTTAGGTTAGTTTCGGTTATGTTGGGTTAGGTTAGTTTGTTCTTTTTCAACGTTTCATATTGTCATTGCTTATTGTTTCTGGTCATGGTAATTGTTATATCTGCCCTTTCCTCGGCAGATATTAATTATTACAAGGTTCTTTAAATATAAATGTGTTTATTACTTTGAATAACCTAGCTGGATAGCTACGACTGTTTATTATTCGGGGGTAGGTATATCTCTGCGCTCCCACCTAGGGAGCTGGTAAAGTCTATCTCTAGTACCACTTCTTGTACACTAATGCCATCTGGCGAGCTATGGCGCAAGCTAAATGCTTACCGCCATCTATCGTATTATTTCCATATTAAATACCTATTTACTATACATTACACCCTCCCCGACCTAATCTCAAGCCCCTGGCTACAATAAATACAAGTCATGTTTTTTTTTACAAATGATGCTATACAATTGATAAAAATGGGATTTTAAATATTTCATTTTTACACGATTTTATACACTAAATTCAACCAAACAAAGTCATGATTTTAAATACTTCAACTTAAGTACTTCTGTTTCTCTGGGAGGGACCTCTATGAACGCCTTGAGCGGAGCCTCCCGTCCCAAGGTCTTGGTTGAGTAGTTTGCTCTCGATCATCCGCTGGTAATCTGAAATCAAGAGAACACCCCGTTAGCCCCTTCAACAAAGCTGAGGTCCCCAACTCGTCTGAAGCGCATTTCGTGACCTCAGACGCGGTGGGTGGGTTATCTTCTACACTCTCCTCTTCCCATTTCACAGATAAACTCCTTAACTGATCAATATGCCTCTTCCAAGTCAACGGAGTACCACAGATTCTAACGATATAAACTTTTTTTCCCACTTTCTTTTCTACAATACCTCTAACCCAACAAACTTTATTCACCTGACGAAAGTCCTTGACTAGACATTTTTGTCCAACATGTAAATTCCTCATTTGTACTGTCACTGAATTAACTGTCTCCTGAGAAGTTATCCCAAGATCGAAACATTCCATAAAATCTCTACCCACAATTAATTCTGTTCCATTTATTACTACAATAAAATTAATATTTTTGTTCCTACCCTTGAATTTCACATCAAAAATCGCCTTTCCTACGATTTTTAAACGATTATTTCCATAACTTGAAATAATTCGCTTGTCTTGTGACAAAATGATTGAGCTAAAATGTCTTTTAAAAATACACTCTGGCATCACACATAAAGATGAACCTGAATCAATCATTGCCGTAAACTTCTTGTTATTAATTTCAATTTCAGCAGTGATAGGACTAATTGACGCAACTAAAACTTTACTATCCCTGTGATTTTCAAATATGGGATTTATAGGATTATTCTTGCAAAATTTCTGTAAATGCCCAACGCCCTTACATTTAAAACATTTCGCATTACGAAATTTACAATCAAACGATAGATGATCATTCCTTTTGCAAATAAAACACTGTTTTTTAACATTACCAGAGGGTGATCTAAAATTCGTACCTGAATTTGATCCTAACCTATATGCTGGTTTCCTGTTAAAACTACCTCGTCGCTCGTCTCGGTTCGTCGATCGTTCCCTACGCTGATCTCGCTTAAACCCATCGCTAATAACTCGCTTTTTTACCAGATTTACTTCTGATTTAACCGTATTAACACTATCCAAAGTTGACATATTAACTGCAAGTCCTTCTATTTCATTAAACGATAACTTTTGCCCTTCCACAAAAATTTTCTCTTTCGCGCGACCCGGTAACAACCCGATTGCAAACATGTCTATAAGATTTTTTTCAAGCCTCGTTTCAAATTGACAATACGTTGCTAAAGAACGAAGTCTCACCGCGAAATCTCTTACCGTCTCGCCTTCTTGTTGTCTCGCTAAAAAAAAATTCTCCCGTTCTTTAAAAACTAAACGATTTTTGTTACAATGTTTGTCGAGATGCGCTAAAAGTTTATCAAAAGATAAGTCCGTTACTTTACTTGGAAAACACAGATTAATTAGTAAGGTTAACGTTTCTGATTCTAGGAGATTCAATAAAAAAGCCCGTTTTTTCTCACCAGACGCTTTGTCATCATGAATCACGAAAAATTGCTCTATCCGAAGTCGAAACAACTCCCAGTCTCCGGAGAGATGGCAAAACGGAGGTATTCTACCCGATTCCATAACTCCCAACAGATAGATCGGCAAAAAAAAAAAAACAACAATAACAAAAAATCCCTCTCAAAGAAACAAAAGAACTTAACTCAGGAACTCTTCTTCCCTCTGGGTTGTATCCTTGTCCTCTGATTAATCCAATGGTTAGTCCTTGAAACGATTAATCCAATGATCCACAACCAGATCGCCTCCTTGCGGTATTTTTCTTCTTGTTCCTAGAACAAAAAATCTTCTTCCAGCCCGTAGCCACGGAAACAAATGCTCCTTAATCCCGAGCAGAATCTCTTCCGATTCCTTTGCCAAAACTGCAAGTCACTTCCGCAGTGACTTAGTCCTCCGTGCCCAGCACAAATTATTATTCGCACGCGTAACTTTTCACACAATTATACTTTAACGGCTGCGCCAGTTGTTATATCTGCCCTTTCCTCGGCAGATATTAATTATTACAAGGTTCTTTAAATATAAATGTGTTTATTACTTTGAATAACCTAGCTGGATAGCTACGACTGTTTATTATTCGGGGGTAGGTATATCTCTGCGCTCCCACCTAGGGAGCTGGTAAAGTCTATCTCTAGTACCACTTCTTGTACACTAATGCCATCTGGCGAGCTATGGCGCAAGCTAAATGCTTACCGCCATCTATCGTATTATTTCCATATTAAATACCTATTTACTATACATTACAGTAATGTTTATTGTTTATAGTCAATGTTTATGTTAATGTTTATTGCTGTGTTCTCGTATATAACTTACGCAGTGGGAGTGATTATGGGGTGCAGGCAGTGGCCTCCTCCAGAAGGGTAGGGGGGCGGGGCGAGGGGCGCGCAGGGGCGCCGGGGGTGCTGCGGGGGGAGGCACGAAGGAGGTTGGCTTCTTCTTTTTTCTTTTTGTGGCCCCACTGAAAAATATTAATCAAAAATATGTAATAAACGAGATTGTGAGTTCGATTCCCAGATGCGAGCTTTACCTTTCTTTACCTTTTATTTTTCTGTGTCTTGTTCTGTTTCATGTTTCATTTAGATTTATTAGTACTATCTTCATCTTCAATGATGAAGACAGTACTAATAATTCTTTATTTGAAATGCGTATTTATTTTGTTCAAACGTTTGACAGATGCTTAGATGAAGTAATCGAGTGAAGATATGTTAGTGCATGCGTTAGTGAAACACGCGTGGTTTCACTGAATTAGGTCCAGCGGACATACTTTACCAGCCGGTTCATAAACATATTCTTTGAATTGCTATCCTTTTTATAAGTGGTACTACATTTTTTATTCGTTAATATGTTAATATAATATAACGTGTCTTGCATTTTTATAATGTCACTATCATTGGACAGATTTAGTAGGTTTTCAAAATTTTCTTTTTTCGAAAGGCAATTGCAATTTGGGAGGCAGGTACAGGTACCGCCGCCCCGAGATCCATTTATTGGACAATCAACACCTCTGCCATAAGTCACCCCAAGTGGTCGCTATCTTTGATGACTTAGCAGGGGTGCTCGGGTTCATGTGGTGAGATTTGTCCGGGTCTTGGTGGCAGACGCATCTATCCACCTACTGCATGGCGGGCGGGAACGAGAGTCTGGGCGAGGAAAGTCTTTTGACCTGTCTAGCTGGACTCTCTCGACCAATCGCCTTGCACCGCATTTGGAGGGATCGATTCATACGTCTGTCACTCCTGGACACACTGATCTCCAAATTCCTACCACTCACTTTCACACATTTCCTTCCCAGAACTTCCTCTCCATCCTTTCATTTAAAAGATTCTTCACACAGCATCACAGATGTGAAGACAATATTTTTAAAAAAATGGTCCCAAGAAAATTTTTATTTTATAAATATTTAAACAAAACTTCACAAACCCTACAATTATAAGATCCTGTAACTTTCATGGGTTTGAGCTAGTATTAAAATAAAAAATTAAAATAACACTCACTTCCCAATAACAGGGTTGGTAAACCTGCAATTGAACACCCCCGGAATGGCATTTCTCTGCGGATGGTATCCCGTGCCCCCGCCGCAGTAGAGCCCCTTGCCGGGCCCGAGCTGGCGGTGGTCCCCGGCCCCAGGGGCAGCGGGGTCTGCGATGCCCCCCGCGTCGTAGCAGCCCTCGCCGTACGTCCCGCCCGGCTTGACATCGCCTCCACCAGATGCCAGCGGTGGCAGACGGCCGCCCAGCTCGTATCCCAGCCGGCGGACATGGAAATATCTGACAAATAAAATTATTATCGATGATCAAACTCATCAAATGAACTATATATACAGGGTTTTAAAGGACATACTTGACTTATTTTCGTTATTAATTTATGCCGTTTTGTATTACCTCCTTCTTTAGACACTGCTGTCCTGATGGACACTGTAACGCTGTCCAAAACGTTGGCTAAAGAAGGAGGTAGTGCAACACGGCATATTACCCCAAAAATTAACAATGAAAATATGTACTTTTGGCTGCGAAAATCTAAAATCATATCGTACTTGACTTACTTTAACCGGTTTACAATTTGGGAACCATTTATTAGATAACCAACACCTCTGCCATAGGTCACCTTAAGTGGTTCCCTACATTTGGTGACTTACCAGGGGTGCCCGGGTTCACGGGGTGAGGTTTGTTAAGGTTTGTTGATCTCAGGAAACTTTTTTGATGTTTTTTTTTTTTTATTATCTTTAGATTAGCTTGCACACACAACGAATATTTTTTTAATCATTCCTATGTTCCAAATACACATTCAAAACTTTGGCCTCTTTATTCGTTCTGTGAAACAACGATAGCTAAGCGGGTAATTTTTTAACAATTTGTTTTATTTTTATGTGAATCGCTCTTTATAGGAGGTGCTCGTTAAGTGAGATTCCACTGTATATCCTAAATAAGGTGAAAAACCTAATAAGGAAAACATTTTACCGTATATTATGGTCCAATTAGTTACCTGTAATACAGAAGCATGAAGGCGATCCCCGCAGAGAAGGAGGCCAATACGAGCAGCGGAAGGGCTGCCAATCTCATGCCCTGGATTCCCCCACCACCCCCCCTGCCCCACACCCCCGCCAGCCACACGCACACCAACAGGCAGTTCTCCACCAACATCACCAGGTAGAAAGTTACCTGAGGAATAAACAAACAAACAAGTCTTATTGTAAGGTAAAATGGCTAAAATGTAATAGGCACATTTTTTAAACACAGAATCAGTTAGAACGACTCGAACGTGAAGGGAGAGGTGAGAGCATTTTTGGTGGTGGAGTTCTATGATAAGAGAATCAAGGACCTGCAAGAACTAGAGCCACGGCACACCAAGTGCATCGATTGTAACGGGGACTATGTCGAAATATTATGGGAATATGATAGGGGGTAAAATGTCATACGATTTTTTTGTAAATACAAATTTTTCCTGATTTTTAAAATTAGAACGATCGAAAGTGATAACTTACCATCTTCTGTCTATGATTCACTTCCTGCAGGTTGACATATGCAAAGACATAGACAAAGGCAATGAGTGCAGACAGGTACGCCTTCCTCGGCCGGCTGATGCGCTCTCCGTGGAATACGTTCTTGGGAGATATCAGCCACAGAAACATGGACACCCAGTGGAGACCTGCAAATCAAAATCACAAATTACAAAATATTTTCAGTTATCTATACTGATTTGCAAGAAAACTGACGTGGCCAATGTACATAGGATTTGTCAACTCCTCGGCCCCGGAGAAGCTAATGAAATTGAATTTCTGTTCTTGAAAGAATTTATTTTTTTTACAAAAAAGTGATATGGAATCTGAGGAAAAAAAATCTATCAGGGCGCCTATGTAATCTTTGGGTATGTTGTGTGTGGTGTCTTTTTATGGAAAGGAAGGCGAGGAGTTCTGGAGGTGACCGGACAACTCAGAACCTCCTTTGAAAAGTCATTAAAAGTGACTTAAAAAATATATTAAAAAATTGGTTAAATACACGGACGTACAAAATACATGGACATGCCCTTACGTGTTAAAAAACGTGTTATTTCCCCCTCCCATTGGAACCATTTTTCAGAACCGGCTGGGCGTGTCCGGACCAGTGTCGTGCTTTCATCGTACATTTTACGCGCGGACGCTGTATGTCTATGAAACACATACTTAGACATCGAGATACATAGCGACGCGAAACACAAAGCCGCTGTTTACTGGGTCAAGTAAATCATGAAACATTTGTAAAAGTGTCTACGGAAACAAAATATTCCACTATGAAAATACTCTGAACCTTACTTTGCGAATTTGGATTTTACACATCTGTTCATACCGTGGCATAAAAAAGGTCTATTCATTCAAAAGCAGATTTTAATATCAAGAACTAAATAGTGATATAATAGTGCGAGGTGCCTATATACTGTTAGATTGATTTATTGGCGAATCACAAGTCTCATTCCTCTCTTCGCCCCGCCATAGTAGGTTTTTACCCCTCATCTGTAAGTTCTCGTCTAGTTATTTGTATGTCTATGGTTAAATAGGTTACGGGCTATTTTATTTTTCATAGCTTTTAATGACTTTTTTTTAAAGAGGAGTTGATTCTCAGTTGGCATGGAACCAATTCTGGGAAGGAAAAGGGTATGGTGGGTAGAAATCTGGGGGTCAATGTATCCAGGAGTGACGGACATATAAATTTATCCCTCCCACTACGATGCAAAGCGACATGTCGAGAAAGTCCGGTTGGAGAGGTCTAGGTTAGGTCTCCTTCAGTTTCTCCTGATTCGGCCCTCCACGCAGTAGGTGAACAAACGCATTCACTGCCAAAACCTAGAAAAACCTCACCCCATGAATCCAGACACCCCTGCTAAGTCACCAAATGTATTGACATCAGACACTTGGGTTGACCTATGGCAGGGGTGTTGGTTATCCAATAAATGTTTCCCAGGGAGGTGCAAAAATGAAATTGAATCAAATTCAATCGAAGTAAGAGCAAATTGACCTTATTTCGATCACAAAATAGTAGACACATGTTGTATTAACTTACCAATAACAAGAAACACCCAATGCTCATAGAGTGAGGCGTACACCGTCAGTGCGGTCACCCGGGCTGATATAGTCCCCAGTCTCCAGGCAAACTGTGAAAACAAATAAAAAGCATTTAAAAAAATTACTCTAAAATTGAATCGACTCTAAATTGAGGCCATACAAGGATAAACAACACCATCAATCGACCTAAACTATAAAATGGATCATACAGAATTAAAATGAAACATGGAACTAGAAAACTTATTGACCGTAAGATCATTGTAAGATTCTGTAGGTCTCAAAGCTTGTAATAGGCTGGACACATTGAAAGAATTATAATAACTAGCAGTTAAAATAAAAACCCTCTCTGCGGGTTTTTGATTTAAGGTCCTGTGTGCAGATTTTGGTTCAGCTTTGCCCAGTTTGAGTTGGTGACATTTTATAAATCCGATAGGAACTGGTACCAAAAATAGCCGGTTCCTCAGAAAAAAAAAAAAAGTGTGCTTTAGACCGCACAACTGAAGTTTAACTTCACTAACTTATGCCGTCCATTAACAATATAACAATAACAGGAATAAAAATATCCCCATCCCCTCAACATCCCCATCAACTCAACTTAACTCAACTCAACTCACTCAACTCAACTCAACTCAATTCAACTCAACTCAACTCATATCATTGATTAGCGTTTCACATTGATAACGTTTCATATTGATTAGCGTGTCACATTTTTTCGTAACGTTTCATAACGTATTCATAATTTTACCCCCAAGTGTCGAGTGTGCGTAAAGAAGTTTTACTTCAATAATCTCAAGCGATCCAGAGACAGCTAGTCACCGGGATAAAGTAACCACGACAGGAAATGACGTCATATATCTGTACCTCAGAAGAAAAAGGTCGGTTGTCACATTTTTTAAATTGTTCAGGAGAAAGGAAATAGTAAAATAATTAGTCTTTATTGGCTATCTCTTGATGGTTAAATTTATCTAATTTTTTTCCTGTTTTATTTAATTTGTCTTAAGGCTCATAAAATATAATTTTTACATAAAAAAAATAATATTATGTTTTTTAACATTTTTAGCGGACATCCGACCTTATAGCATTAGAAAATAAAAATACTTAAAATATACCAGACCTTTATGTTGACCTAACTTTGTTTTCCGTTGTCATAGGACAACATTCTTTATACCTGTGTGTAGATACTGAAAAAACTAAAAAGGCCTCATACATAACTCATTTACACAAAAAACTGGACAACCGACCTTTTTCTTCTGAGGTACAGATATAATATATAGAAGCCATAATGTGGTATTATTATTCACAACTGCCAGTTACAATAATAATCATACCATCCACCTATTCATACCTAGAGACATTCACGAAAACACAAATTTGAGTACTTACACCTACCAGCCGACATTCCTCACGCTACCTGTTAACGTAAGTGGCGCCATCTTTGTGCTACTTGCTTTAATTCAGTTCTATTACGAAGAAGCTTCGTAACAAACTTCAAGTATGAAGATCGTTTTGCTTAAGGCGCGGCGTCAGAGATGTATTCGTAGTCGGGTTCTTAAATTTCAACCGTACAGACTCTGGCGTTATAATACTAGTGATATTTGGCTGATTTATATAGCACTGTTTTTGTGAAAAATCACCTCAAGGGCACCACAAGAACGCCAGATGACATGACACAGAAAATGATGACTGAGAAGGTGCCTCAGTGGAAGAAATTCAGAGGGTGAACGAAGAAGTATTGGATAGACTGTGTAGAAGAGGATTGGAATAGGAATGGAAGGACCGAGGACTGAAGGCAAATGGTGAGGAACCGCAGTCAATGGAGAATTTGTGAAGGAGGCCAAATCCCAACCCAGGAAGTAATGAAGGTATAGTTACCTGGAAGATGACACCCAGCCAGGTGAGCACCAGCCTGTGCACATTCTGCAGTCGAACATTCTTGCTGAAGCTGGCCAGCGCCCAGCACACGGAGAACAGGCTCAGCGATGCCGAGATCACATTCAGCTCTGTGAATGCTGCACTGGCTGTAATTCATCATTGTATATATTAACATTTATTTATTCTTAAGTTTCATTGCATATTAACATTTTATTGAGTCAAGTTTCATTGCAAAAAATTAACATTCATTTTGTCTCAGGTTTCATTGCATATTAACATTTATTTAGTCTCAAGTTTCATTGTATATTAACATCTATTTAGCTTTAATTTTCTGTCCTTTAACTTCCCGAACACATCTGCTATCCGCAAACGTGTTGAAACAAACTTCTCTTACTTCTTTTTTAACCCTTTCAACGCAATCTATCCCATCGTGCGGTGTGCCTTGAAACAGTGTTGGGTTTTAGTGAAACTTCATGGATAACACAAGCGACATCCGCATATGGGTATAACCGCCGATGATCAAATATAGATATTATATAACAGCCAAGTTAATAAGGTCAAAGAAAAACAAACATACATCCCCCAAGTTACAAATACATAAACTAACTAACTATCACTCTGTTTCCCCGCAGGATGGGCAGAAAGTCGCCAAACAACTCGGTCTTGGCACACACTCCATGCTTCATTCACATTCAATCATTGACTCTTACAAGCACTTCTGTTATGCCGAGTCCTGTCATGGTCCTCAAATATTTGGTTCACTTGATTGTGCCACGTCTTCCTCGGGTGTCCCCGACTTCTACCATTCACATTCAGATCATATATTTTTCAATTCAAATTAAAAAAAAAACTTCATTGCACAAATAACAAAGTATAAAGGGTATAGTTTATAGATACATCATATTTCTTACAGCTTATTCTCCTTGCACTTCTTTCTTCATTCATTCGCTCTACTTGCCCAAACCATCTAAGCATTCCTTTTCTTAATCTCTTCGAAACTCGATCCGTTCTTTCCTCAAAATGACCCACCACATAGCATCTTTAAAGATGACATCAGGGGAGTTAATATAAAAGTAATTAGTTGATGTTTGTTCACCTCCTCGGTCGACAGTTAGCACAGGACGTGAGGAGGGAGTGGTGGTCTGGAGGGCGGAGTGCGGGGCCGTAGCAGAGAAGCCTTCGGCCAGGACATGCAACTGCAATAGCAACATGGGAGCGGCTTCGCAGAATGCGTGCACCAAACGGAGCATGCCTGCAAAAAGTACATACATATTATCGTCAATACCAAACAAATCAACCTGCAACTTTTGGAATTCCATTCAGCGCTTTCGCCTCAAGCTCCACAATGAACTGAAGATTAACACAATGGGTCGAAATATTTCCGCTTTGCAATAAAATTCAAATAAATTCAATATTTCTAAATGCATCCAAAAACTAAAAACTGTTTTTGAAAGGTGGTGAAATACTCTTTCAAATTTTATAATTTGAAATAAATAAATTACGAAATACAAAAATTTTGAATGCAAGAATAAAAAAAGTTTTAAAAATGGCTCACCTTACGTTTTTTCTAACAAAAATAACTGATAACAAAAATATATATACACACTTATTTTATTAGGAAAATTATGCAAATATTTTATTATAAATGCTATCAACTCATTTCGTGTAAAAATAATTAATAAAAAATTCCCAAAGTGTAATATTTATTTTTTTTAAATTGCTTTCGGAAAATTTGGATTCGTAAAGGTGCTCATTTTAAATATTTTGTGGTCAATTTTTAGGTTTGAATATAAAGCCTGGTTCTTTCTCTTTCTAACAACACTTCTATCATATTTCTAACCATGATAGTAAGGGAGACACAACGATTTCTATAAGAACTGTATAAGTTGTTACAAAAAGAGAACAAATTAGCCTGGGGGGTTAAACCTCCCTTTCTTCTCACACGTCTTGTATGAAAACGAAATAGATAGAAGTTACTAGAACGATGATGTCACGTACAACCTATTTCCGGGACTACTTTATAAAATTAATCATTAAAATAACCAACACAAAGAATAATCAACTCACATAGATTCCGGACTTCATGCTTCACATATCTCAGGTCCACGGGTACAAACAGTTTTGCATAACGCCAGAGCACGCCCAGCTGCAGGCAGTGCAGCACGTGGGGAGCGTACCGGGCACAGCCCTTACGCTTCGGCCCGCCCCCGTCCGCCACGTGCAAGTACCAGCGCAGTGATACCACCTGGAACAGGACAAAGGTGTGTGAATTTTATTACATTGTTTTACTTCATTTATAGCTTATTCAGTTGAATATAAACAGATTTTAAAACGGCGTTATTAAACACCAGCTTTTTAACCATCCACTTGGGCAGCATTGTGAGGTGTGTTAACCTCTCAGAAATAGACTTTTGTTTATTATGTGTCCCTTAGAAAACTGTCAAAATGTGATAATATTTGTGTTATTTACGATTTTTAATAAAAGCTTCATAAATCACATTTTGGGAAACGTAGCCTCATTCTAAAAACTGTTTTGGAAAGATTATGAAATAAACTTTCAAATTGTATTATTACAAATAAATAATAACATTTGTAAATATTAAAATTTAGAATGCAAACATAAAAAAAATTGTAGAAATGACCCACGTGATGTTTTATGTGAAAACGGTACTAAAATCACAGATTATGTAAAAAAGAACACTTATTCTAGCGTATAAATGTATAATAAACAATTATGTCACCTCACTTTTTTACCATTTCATACAAAAATATTTTAATAAAAAACTAACAATGTCTTGAACAAATGACAATCAAACAAGATGGAGGTTCCATTCAACTCAGACAATTAATCTCTATGTTCCATTGATATTTTTGAATACAGACGCGTAGTGTTGTTCATTATCGTTATTCCGTTTTTTATTTCATGGTAATCCGTATACTAGTGATGGAAATAAATCAATATTTGTAAAATCTCGCGCGTTGACGTCAAAAGACGCTCTAATGTCTTGACCGCTATTATTATATTCGCGTCTTTTGACGCTCTAATGTTCCGAGTGGTTAAGATAGGGCTTGGAGGAAGGGTTTATTAATGCAAGTCTTGAAGAGGACTGGATTTTATGGAGGAGGAAAAACAGATGCCTGAAGCTCGTTCCACACACGAGCCAACAACACAAAAACGAGTTAAAGAAGTGACTTGTCCAGGTTAAGGTTAAGTTAAAATACCATAAAATCAAGGCATGTGCGATGAGCTACTATCCACAGTGGTTTTCTTGTCACTCTAGGAGTTAATGGCATATTTTATGTGCATATGATCAGTTATTGTTACCTGCGATATAAGCAGCGAGCACGCTATGATGGCGAGCGCAGTGGCAGCAGTAGCGGTGCGTCCGCGCTCCAGCAGGGCGTAGCACATGACCACGTCGAACACCACATCGCAGAAGTATCCTGCCAGAGAGATCACGTTGAACAGCACGTCGCACAGCGGCAGAAACTCCGCCGCCATGGCAACAGATCATCTGGCATTACTATTATCTGGAAAATATTAAAAAAAAACACATATTATATTATTGATTGAGCTTAACGCCACCGTTTTGCATTTCGTCTATCTGTAAATTTGTTTTGTAATTAGTTGTTTTAACGGTTCAGTAAAGATTCTTTTTCCAAAGTGAAATCTTCATATTTATTTGGACGTTTTTTATTCACATTTATTCTATACTAGCTATTTGGCTTCACCCAGGGAGTTGATGAGACTGAACTGACATTTGAACCCTTGTTAGATTTATATACCCCTACCAATAAGTAGCCCCACCCATACAAAAAGGCTTCGAATGGTCCACAATGTTCCAGAATATTCCACAATGATCCGCCTAGCGATTCTATATCTTTTGTGGGACCGAGATAGCTAGTGGACGAGATCTCTGATCCTGATAGATCCTGTCAGATTTGTGTTATTTTCTGTGGCTGTCAATTGCTTTTTCTATTGGTATTAGGTCAGCTTCGCCGATTTTAAACAGTATCACAGTTGAAATCTGTCATCGGCCCATAGAAAAAGCAAATAACAGACATAGAAAATCACAAAAATCTGACAGGAGATCTCGTTCATTAGCTATCTCGATCCCGCAAAAGATATAGAATTGCTCGGCTGGAATATTTCGGGATGTTCTCGAATGTTCCAGACTATTCCCCAATATTCCAGAATATTCCGGGATGTTCTGGAATGATGTGAAATGCTCTCGAATACTCTCGAATGTTCTGGACTGTTCTAGAAATTTAAAGAGGGCGAAACTTCCAGCCCTTATATCTTCAAAAGCACGCCCTTCAGATAAATACGGGAACCTTCTTCATGGACGGGGGATAAAGGGCTAACACACCATATAACTCCCTTGATCGTACCGGAACTCGTACATTCGCACATTGTACACTTTCTTTTATAATTCAATTTATTCATTTTAAAAACATTATAAAATTACAATTTCAAAGCGTTTTTAAAAGACAAATATATTTTGGATGAGATAAACAGATTTAGACAGCAACAAAGCTTGCCGTTTGAATCGTGCTTCATTAATGTTAAAAATATCCATATTCAAAGTGATTCTATTTAACAACAAGACAGCTCTCTCGACTGGCATAACCATTGGCAAGTTAGTTCTGCAAGCTTTGAGATAAACAATCTATGCTGTCGGTGACGGAGATAACCATCGGGTACATAGAAACTAATGCTCTCCAAGATAGTTGAGTTTTCATATATATTGATTACGGTACTATTATTTTCCTTAGGGCGTGCCAAGACCGAGTTGTTTGGCAGTCCGTCCTCTCTGTCTACCCCTGTGGAGTAACGGCATTATGATTCGTTAGTTAGTTGCTAACTAGGTTAAGTGAGATATGGTTAACTATGTTTTCATTCGTACGGTAAACATATGGTGAGATAAGAAAGGTTTTTAGTAAAGAAACGTGAAAATAACAAAAATTATCCTCTTAGAGTGGTGTTCCATCACTTTACTTTGGGCGGACTTTGCAGATCTTTAATTTTATTGCCGAGTACAATATATATTTGCATATTTTCATGAAGGCAAGAATTTTTGTCCATTATGATACCTACCCACTGTTGGAAGTGTTTATTAGTTGATGTATGAGTGGATGGAGGGTGTTTGGTGAGGAGATCCTCTCCACGTCAGGCAGGATTGCCTTCATATCTTACCGATATTGAGGTTAAAATGCTCCTTGAGATCACGGCACTTCCAAGCCGTGATCTTGTGTTCAGGCTTATAATAATGATGATGTTTAATTGAAAACACTTAATTATCCACGATATTAAGTTTTATTTAAAATATTATTTACAACGAATATACATTCGCGTACAAACTGGTAGTCAGGTAAAATTGCCGTGCAACCGGATGGATCGAGTACTAGAATCGGAATAATAATATGATCCTATCTCGGGGCAATCGGTGACATTTAGTGTTGGTCATCTGGGATACCATACGCGTGAAAATAAGTAATGTGAATAAGTACTGCCATATACCTCCCCACCAGCGTTGCACGCGAATTACAAAATATGGCATACGAAAAGAAAATAATTATATACACCTAAATAGGGTTTAGTATGTGTCTGAGATATAAATATATACAAAATATAAACAATGTTTTACATACTTGAAAATATAATTTTTAACATAAGTAGTTTTGTGAACAATTCTAAATTTACATCATTAACTTAGAACATAACATGCCTATAAAAAGAAAAAAATAACAAAAGTTACAAAATGTTTTAAAATTATAATGTTATTTATTTACAAGTCCTAATTATCATTAGTAATAGGAGTAAGTACCTATTTCTCAGTCGGTATTGACCGATTAAAATTATTATTACTTGTTCCTTCTTACGGCTAGACATATAGTGTTGAGGTAGGTAGGTACTGCTAGAATGCGTAACGGTGATTATTTACAAAGGCGAGTAGCTGCTGGCTGACTCGGTACATACTTATTATGCGTTTATACAATTTCAACGAAAGTAAACATAACTAACTATGCGTAATATTAAAATATAAATAAAATACATGAACCTTATTATTCGAAATTAACTTTATAAATCTTAGACTACGGAGTGAATTCATTTTTAATCGAGGGAAAATAATAATTCGAATTCCAAGTGCTGTCTTTGTTTACTACCTGACTTTAGGTACGTAAGTACCTCCGCAGTGGTATTGGAATGTCTAATTATTATTTATTATATTGTTATTGTTAAACAAATACAGTTTGGTTAGCATTTATGACGGTCCGATCTAATATGTGGCTTCTTTTTAATAAGATAACACTACGTAAAATTAATAGATATCGGAAATTAACAGAAATTATTTACAGGTTGGATAACTTATTTGCTAAATTTGATATACCTTACTAATATTATTAATTAGTTATTTACAAATAAAATGTAGTCTGTATACTGTTCAGAATTCGGGATACGAAAATGAATTGATATAATATTATTATTTGTTAGAAATACTGACTACGTAATAATACAATAATTTATATGGCGGTGTTTCGCTAGCTAAATACCTAAATAAACTTAGTTTTATTTCAGAGTAGTTAGTTAGAATTTTAATTAATTATGAGGTACCGTGATACAAATCGTATAATAAATTTTGGATACATCAATATAAGTTTTCTAATTAATTTGTTTAAAAGATAGCTTTTTTAATTGAAGTATTGCCAAGTATTACTTTTACGACTGGTACCTTTCAGGAAAATGTACGTGTCTTCCACAGCGTGTTTTTCTTGTTGTTATTGTGGGCAGTGTGCTTGCCGTTTTTTGCGGTATTTCCTCCGAATTTTGGAAAAATGCAGGTTTGAGTCGGTCACAGTTGGAAACATTAATTTAACATAGGACGAGGGCGGAGTCATCTTTTGCCTTAATATAATCGTCAGGTTGACTCTGCGCTTTCCCTTCAATCCTTGGTTGCTTGTAGTAGGACAGTTAGTCTCTTCAGATTGAGATATTGTGTCAGCTACTGTATATATACATTATTGGAGATGTTGAAGTTGAGAAGATGGTGAAAAAACGATTTGTTTCTTTAAAAAAAATTCGAGATCGTAGCTATTCAGTAGATATTCATGAGTCCATTAGTATTCCTGTTGTTCCCAGTTGCTCGTTGCCCGTTTACTGGATCTCGTCCAGTCGCATGTTTCTTGTTATCTGGTGATATATGTTGACAGTTCCCAGTTGCTCGTTGCCCGTTTACTGGATCTCGTCCAGTCGCATGTTTCTTGTTATCTGGTGATATCTGTTGTCTGTGCTTGTTAAATAGCTACAAGTGTTTATGTTACTTGTGCGTAAGTAAGGAAAGTTACGATGGACTGCTATTATTAGCAAAATCACACTTATTGTGTGGCGTTGCCGTTGTTTTTTTAATTATCTCTGTGAAATGTGCATGGTGGAATGCAGTTGAATGATCTCTGCCCGAATTTTTTATGGTATATGCAGTAGTCGTTTGTTTTGTGAAGTTCATTGTTATTGTCCGTTCGATCGTTCGACCGGGATCGATGTTGGCGGTCGGTATTGGAGTACGATGTCGGTGGATGACGCCATTCTCGGCGGGGGCTAGGATTACGCCGATTATAAAAATGATGTACGGGGCTATGACTGTCTCTGCGACTTGACTTTAGTTGTTTGACTTCTAGAGATAGTCCAGAAATTTGTTCACGTAGGCTCTGAAGAACGGAAGGGATGTCGGGATCTTCTCTGTAATTGTTATCTCTACGTTGATTTTTGTTTATCGCTCCGCACTCGGTCGTCTGGTAGATTTCCAGGATTTTATCGGCTGCTGACGCAAGTTGTAGTAGATTGTCGTCTGGCCGTGCGGTCAATATAGCTTGTACATGTTGGGGAAGTCTTTGTAGCCATAACGTGCGTATGATTGCGCTTTCAGCAAGCTCGGGACCGGCGAGTTCGTGCATCAATCGAAGTAGTCCGGATGGTTTCCTGTCGTCCAACTGTAATCCGGTTAGTAGTCGGGTGAGACGTTTTCCTTCGGAATCTTGCAACCTCGTGATGAGTGCAGATTTTAGGGTAGAGTACTTGTCCGTTGCTGGTGGCTTGATGACGACATCGCTGACGGTCCTGAGGGTTTCGATGTCCAGGGAGGCGACAATAATGTTGTACTTCGTGGTGTCATCTTTGATTCTTGAGTTGGAGAACTGGCTTTCTGCCTGGGCAATCCAGAGCTGTATGTTGTCACACCAGACGGGGGGTAGCTTAACTGATACGGAGTTTATGACTGGATCCATTATTGTGTAATTGGCGCTGGTTCCTGATGCTGTTTCTTCTAGCGGCATATTGTCGTTGTAATATGGCAAGTGATAGGCAATGGCGAAAGCAGTAGTAGTACTGATAGACCGTGTAGGTATGCAGATAAAATTATCAAAATTGTGCATAAAACAAAATAACAATAAATCTAATCCAGGTCTGAAAAGTTAAATTGATGATATCCAAAATCTTTTACAAATCTCTTATCTTTGCGTTGAAATGTTAGTACAAATATATTGTAATTGTATTAATGCTTTGTTGCAATGCAGGTTAAAAATTTATACCGTGTAACAATATTTGCATATTCTCGCTGGGTTGCTAAATTTCGTTGACATGTTCGAATTATCAATTATTAACAAGGATCACTGTGAGAAGTTGAATTTGCGTTACTTGCTTTACTCCGATCTGCGGTGGATGCTGTGGGGTCGGGTTTAGTTTCTCCAGGTATATGGCATCCGGGTATATGGCATCCGGGTACCTGGGTCTGTCTGCAAAATCGCGTCTGTTGGTTAGGATACTCTGCCTTAGCTGCTGGGTTTCTTGTTTATCTGAAATTGATATTTACCGGCAATATACTATCCACATAAACAAGTAATGAGTTGCGGGGGAAGCATTATTAAGAAAGTAGTAGCGGGATGTAGGTATTTTCGTACGCTACTGAATTTGGTGGACAATAACCAATGAACTATGTTGGACAATAATGTTCTTTACTGATTTGTCTTCATATGATTCTAATGTACATACTAGACCTACTGAATTTAAGTTTAAAAAATTGAAATGTTACTTACAAGATTGGGTGTCCAGGATTCCGCATTCCAGTACTCAATCCTCCGTATTGGCAGTGTTCATCATCATTAGAAATTCTCGGGGTCACCAATGTTGGAAGTGTTTATTAGTTGATGTATGAGTGGATGGAGGGTGTTTGGTGAGGAGATCCTCTCCACGTCAGGCAGGATTGCCTTCATATCTTACCGATATTGAGGTTAAAATGCTCCTTGAGATCACGGCACTTCCAAGCCGTGATCTTGTGTTCAGGCTTATAATAATGATGATGTTTAATTGAAAACACTTAATTATCCACGATATTAAGTTTTATTTAAAATATTATTTACAACGAATATACATTCGCGTACAAACTGGTAGTCAGGTAAAATTGCCGTGCAACCGGATGGATCGAGTACTAGAATCGGAATAATAATATGATCCTATCTCGGGGCAATCGGTGACATTTAGTGTTGGTCATCTGGGATACCATACGCGTGAAAATAAGTAATGTGAATAAGTACTGCCATACCACTATTTGATCGTGAACAACAGTTGATTCCCCGAAATTATATGAAATAACACAAAAATAATATACAATGTACAATATTCCTATATTAAATAAATAAATAAATAAATAAAATAATTCCCATAAATTTATAATTTTTTTCTGCAAAATTCACCAATTTCATGCCTAAAATCGACATGCAAAATTATCTCTAATAATAAGTTGGTACGGATATTAAACGAATATATTTACAGTGCTGCTTTTTTGTACTTACACGCACGCTGGTATATACAGTGTGATTCCATGTCAACTCAGAAAGAAACCAACTCAGAAACACCTCAGAAAGGTCATTAAAAGCTATGAAAACATAATTTTTAAATAGCCGGTAACCCTAACCTAACTTAACCTATTCAACCTAATTTTTATATTTTTTTATTATCACTCTTAATGACCTTTCTGAGATGCTTCTGAGTATGTTTCATTCTGAGTTGTCTGATAGTGTATAGGCAAGTAGTTTGAGACGGGTGCCACATGCGAAGATAAAAGATAAAAGATCATCGCACGAACAATAACGCTCTCCATTAAAAATCCCATCAGACCTCTCGCACCTAAGCAGTTTATGCGCTCGAAGCTCAAATTTATATGCCATAATCTGCCGTAACCGCTGCTGAGGCGATATGCGAAAATTTATGCGACCGCCTCTCTGGCGTAAACAAGAGAGGGGTCATTTTAATTACGGAGCTGCCTAAACGGGTGGATGACAGCTGTAAAGTTGACAGATTCAGTACAAATGGCATTTCGTGGCAGCTCCCTAATTCAACTGACCCCTCTCCTACCATAGGAAGAAATACTTGATAGCGTTGTGTGACGGTACAACAGATATGCGCTCGCGGTTCAACAGATATCTGCTCGCACTTTTATCTTTGAGTGTGGCACCTACATTATCCTTGATGCATTTGAATGAAAACATTTTTTATACTTTGTTATTCGGCGGTACATCCTCTATGCACATCCCTTCGAGGATAGATATACTGTATTTTCCCTAAACCGACTGCATATTGTATATATAAGTATGCCAGGGGGCAAACCATTGGGAGATCAACTGTCACGGAATCCTATTTTACCATTCCTAATGCCCACATTCATGAAAATTATGTGGATCGAGCTGCCTGAATATAATTCGGGCATCTTCAAGACTCGCATTAATAAATACCTTCTTACAGCCACCACCTTAACCTGTCTCACAACACTGTCCTACGGGTAGCGATATAGTTTCCCTATCTTTACACTGTATAAATAGGGGCAAATAAAAAAAAATAAAGAAATTAAAGTGAGCTTCTCAAGAATTACAAAAATCAGATATTTACAGATCACCAACGTCTTTATCTCGGATTGAATAAATTAACAACAAACCCTTGTAGTATTCTAACCATAATCCATATACATACACAGTTTCTTACAAACTTAACACCATTTAATATTATAAATTACAAAACGTTCTACTTTTCACAACTGTGGGTTACTTTGAAACGTCAAAATTAAAGTTTAGCGCAACTTTCTATATCTATTCTAGTTATCTAAAAACAACAAATTTACTTACTTTACACAAATAACGTGTTCCCAAAGGATGTCACACTAATTATAACATTTAAAATGATATAAAGTATAATAAAAAACAATTTGGATACACACCTAAACATTCCGTCGCATTCCTAACCTACACATATTTTAAAACTTCTTTAGAAACTTTATTTCAAACTTATTTTATAAACACAACACGAAATGTAAACAACATAAATTGTTATTATCAGATTAGACCACTTTAGTTTGTTTTTTATTTATAAATAACAATATTTATATTACTGATCTACGAAAACTGACAAAACTGAAAACAACTGTTGCGCGTTGTAAAAGCTAATACTATAGATGAAACATTTTACTTTGACTTGACAATATCTCTTTTGAAATACAGTTTCCTTTGAAAGAGCGGCCCTAGCGTCAGAAAATATAACTACAATAACTTTCCATAGTAAAGAAGCTTCTTAAATATTATATAATTATTCTATACGTCTACGTTGAAAATTTTTCTCTATTTTGGAATGTAGGGAGATCAATTATTATATTTTAGTTTTATTTTTATGGTATTTCTTAGTCATTTTGTGCGCCCTTGGTGATATTTAACAAAAATGGCACAATACTTTTACATCACACACAAACAAAATGCGCCAAAGTAGGTACCTGGTACCTACCTAAGTAATTCTTACGGTATATTGTCAAATATTAATAAACAAAATAAATAAAGCCATTATTATTTTTAAATCAACGAGAAAAGAGTCTGAGGTGAATATACATATCATGCGCGATCAAACGATAAAACTTGAATCGAGTCGTGTGTCATGTCAAAATGAATAACATACACCTATGTACAATTCCAACAAAGACAACAGAAGCATGAAGAGTATTTATGAGGCGATGCATGAATGTTAATGAAGCAAGGAGTGTGTGCCAAAACGCCCAAGACAGAGTTTTGTGGAAGTCTATCCTCTCTGCCAGCGTGTCAGCCCCTGCGAACGGTATAATGGAGAGGTTTGTTTGTATTTGTACCCTTAGCTCGTTAGTCATAAAGCGCGTTGGTTCAAGTACACTCTGCTAGATGGCAGTCGTTTGAGGTGTCGCTTTCTCAATTGTACAGGAATTTCTACGAGCTCCTCGTATCGTCTCCTATAGTATTCAGTGGAATGCAGTAAACACGGAGTTTACAAATTAATAATGTCAATGACCGACTTCATAAAAATAGCGAAAAAATTGAAAATAAGTACCTACATTTTAGCGGATTTTGGTGTTCATATTATTCAATTTAAAAAGCTGGTAATTTCTTATGTATGTCAGTCTCCTTTAACATTTTATTTTATGTAAATATGTAGCACAATTAATTCATGAATGGGTACATAATGTACTATCGTAATTTAAAAAGCAAGCCAAAAATGTATGTATTCTTAGTGCACCTTATATCGCCACGAATATTGGTAATAGGCTTAAAAATCGCTTGGCAAACGGAGTTCAGAGATCACGATTTCAAGCGCAATTGTAGTTTTTATTTATTTTGTGAATAATTTTATAGGAAACAGTCACGGATAATTTTAGCCATAACACGGTATTTAAAAAAAGTTATTTGTTGTATGCCTACATACAATTCTAATGAAAAAATGTTTTTTTTAGTAGTTTACGCTTTTATTTTTTATGAAGAAAATAAGAATTTTATTTTGAAAAAAGCTTCAATTTATTGAAAGAATATTTTTTTAGATTTATAATGTAAGCGGATTCGTAGTAAAGATTTTATTTTTTTTATTCCAGTTAAAAGAAAATTTACTCGATTCACTCATTTAACTAGAAATAATTATACACATTAAGATAAGCTAAATTTTTGCTTATCAAAAATAAATAGGTATTAATAAAAAATAAAAATTTACCCACGTTCTTTTCGTTTTTAATGTCGTTTGGGAGGCAATTATACAAGTGGCCCCCCTCGTAACCAATGGATTGTTTACCATAGTTAGTATGGATGGTGTTTAAATGTATGTTATCGTGTAAAGCAGGGGTCTCCAAACTTTTAAGCCGGAGGGCCGTACTGATTACTCCAGAGAGTCCCAAGGGCCAAAACCTATAATTTTAATTTTTCCAATTTATTTTCCTGCCATTATCTATAATTTATAGACAATTCGCCGAGCACGCGCTCTGAGCAAGCACACGTGTGCTAAATTCGCTAGTTCAATTACTAATTGTGTTATATTGTTTTGTCACGACTGCGACGCTTAACGACATCTGGTGGTTAAGCCTCGATGACACACGGCGAGTTTACAAGCTACTATCCACTAAGTTTAAAAGCGGGTGAATCGGCGAGTGAGATTGTCATGATGACACACAAAACTGTCTACTCGCTCAGTAGCTCGCGTCATTTTTGTAGGAAACTGGACTCGCACGTAGCTGCTAGCGCCAGTAGCGGAAATAACGTCATCTAATTCTTCAGACAGTTGACAGTCGAAATCAGCTGTTAATTGGCAGCCATATTGGAAACATAAATAAACCAATCACGAGTTGGCGTGTAGCGGGTAAAGTTGACGACCTCTTAACTTTTTTCGTAGATTGTCAACAATCTGCTAGTTAGCAAGTAACACGATAACACTGAGCGAGTTTACTAACAGATAGTGAATTTCTCAGATAGTAGCTTGTAAACTCGCCGTGTGTCATCGAGGCTTTACAAGCGAAAATAAACGTGTTTGTGTGTTTTTAAAAGACATCTATGTAACGGTGTTTTGGTTTGAATTTGTTTTTTGGGTGCGAATTACTATGGAAAGTATGGCAAAGAAGCTAAAAGTAGACCGTGAATGCAGAACATTCCAAGATCAATGGAACTTTCAATATTTCGTAATGGAGTCCAGTAAGAAAGCACTTTGTTTGATTTGCAATGAAACCATAGCAGTTCTCAAAGAATATAATATTAAACGTCATAATGAAACGAAACATTTTCAAAATTTCTCAAAATATACAGGAAGTTTGCGAACAGAAAAAAATTGAAGCTTTGAAGCGTGGATTAAAACCGCAGCAATCTTCGTTTACTAAACTCAATGCTGAATAAGAGGCTGCAACTCGTGCCAGCTTTCGTGTGGCTCTTGAATTCGGTGAATTCAAGAGCCACACGAAAGCCGGCATTCGGTGAGCAAGGTTTTAGACATAAGCTGTCGCGGGCCTGATTGATGACACTGGTTCTAAGATGTCGCGGGCCGGATTGATGACACTGGCGGGCCGGATGCGGCCCGCGGGCCGTAGTTTGGAGACCCCTGGTGTAAAGTGTTTGTGTACTTGGGACGTTTTAATGAATTCTGTGTTTATGTGTACGAGTTTATTGTTTATTTTGTATATAAGGAGACATGTATTGTATTCATATAGTTTTCTTAATGTTAATAATTTTGTTACCATACATAATTTTTTGTGGATGTTCTGGGCTTCGCTTGTAGTTAAATAGTTTTTGATTACCTTGTTTTGTATTACCTGTAATTCATTTATGTATGTTTCACGTGCGTTTTCCCAGATTTCAATCAAATAATTTAAATGTGAGTGTACGAGACTATAATATAAACATGTTTTTAATTTATTTGGCAACAAATATGATAGCCGGCTAAATACGCTAATTAAGGGGATGATTTTGTCTTTAATACCTTGCGTATGTTGTTTAAATGTCAAATAATGCTGATCAATGCACAGCCCAATATATTTTTCCTTGAAAATATTGATTGCATTAATCTTCGCCAAGGAGCTAGCGCCTTTTAAATTTTTTTTTCAGGAAATCCGCTTAATTAAACGGGTTCTCATATGAGCACTACACTCTCATAATCGTGGGGAATTCTAGTCAAATTAAAATCGGTAAAAGGATGTTTTTTTAACCCACGACCCGTCGCGTGGGGTCTTTAAAATCCCAGGTTTTACAGAAATGCTAATTATGTACAATTTAAATGTTCCCATGGATTCCTTACTTAAGTAGTTCTAAAAGGGACTATACTGGATGCTAGCGAGGCGAACATTCAGTCTGCGCATGCGCGATGGAGATACAGACTTGTGTTTCAGCGTGAGGCTAAAAAAAATCAAGTTTATATGTTTTTCATTGTATTTTGTTGATTTTTTGGTTGTAATAAAAATAAGTCTGTATCAATCTCTAATAGTTATAGGTTTGATAGAAAATGTTTAGAGTTTTTTTACTTTAAAAAAATTATGAATGAAAATTATAAAAAAATGTTCCTTATTGATTTTTAAGCTTTTGCATTGAAAATAAATGTCTAATTTTTAATATTTATTTTATTTCAATGCAGTCATTATCACCTGACTGTAATCAGTTGAAAAAACACATAAAATGTATGCTATAATAACAATTTAATCATATTTATTTTTGGGGTCCTAAGCGACCCCGCGCGACACCTCGCGTTAAAAAAAAGGCGCGACGGGCGGAGGGTTAACAGTGTGATATTGATTTTTTATTAGAACAACTCTCTTTTTGTAACTTTTGTAGGTTATTCCCATCAATGTAATATAATATCAACGAAGAAGAAGATAAAAATAACAATCTAAACGAAAATATGAAAGAGAACGAGACGTAGAAAAATAATATTCAAGTGTGCAGTTCACACGTGGTAGAAGTAAAATCTACAGAAAACTAAAGTAGACAAGAGTCTGCGAAGCACTACCCAAAGAGGAGACCGATTAGTGTATCTCATTTTCTCGCAGGCTAAATCCTATAGATGTATGTGTTTGTCTCTTTTAAGTGTCGCTCTTTCGTTTCATCGAGTTTTTTTTTTTTTTACAGTGAATACCGCACAAGAATCTCAACTGCTCCCGTCTGGAGCCAGTGAGACTATGGCATCCCCAATTGGGGTATGTCGTGAGGAGGGGAAGGAGATAGGGAAGAGGAAGGTGGGGAAGTACCTGGCTATTCAGATCTGGTCACCAAACACGGCTAAAGCCATTTTCAAGCAACGTTTCAATTCTGAATGGTGGTCTTACACCAGGGCGATACTGATAGTATCTTCCACTCTGGAACGTGCCGCAAATATACTATATATTATTTTAAATGAATTAATTGTGAAATAACACAAATTAATCAAATAAAATTTATTTGCGCACGCCGGGTTCGAACCCGCGACCTCCGGATTGTGAGTCAAGAGTCTTACCCACTGGACTACGAAGGTCGTCGTCGTCGTCGAGTTAAAAATCACAACGATCCTAAAGAGGTTTTGGCTTCGATACATTACGCCAGAGATTAAATTTTGTGCTGAATGTAGTGTTTCACTAGACAGATCAGGAAAAGACTGAAACTATACAAAAAATCGGACGCAAGAATTGGACGATTCGACAATCCGAATACAGCGGACGCACTACGCCCAATAAATACGTTAAATGCGATCCGTCCGATCCGATCCGAACGGTTCCGCGACTCTTCATCCTGCGACAAAATATCCCCGACAAAATATCCCCGACAAAATATCCTCCGACAAAATATCCCACGGCCAAAACATCCCCCAACAAAATATCTAGTAAAACTTAACCTAACCTAACCAAACAAAAAATGGGACAAAAATAATACAGACATCCTGTACTATTTTTGAACAATAATAGGCCACTTGCATGGATTTCATAACGACTTGGAAAAATCGTGTGGATAGATTTTTTTTACTAAGATTGCGAAAATGTTAGTAAAAATTTTTAGAAACGTATAGTTTTTTTTTTAAATAAATCCATTATTTGAGCTCGTAACGTCACTACATGAAAATGTCCCGTCTCCGATTATGTTCAATTGATTTTGTAAAATTCCAAACAGATATATATATTTTTTATATGGCAACACTTTGATTTCCGGCGAATTTTTGAATTTGCGTTTAACGTTCACTAGATTTATTGTTTGTTCTATGCGAACTTATACTTTGGTTTGATTTTTTTGATAAAGATGGCGGTGTTTTTACAGATGTTACGAAGAGAACCCCGTACAATTTATTGCTATTCGTATGGAAAACGTTATTTTTAAGATTTTCGGCTGTGTAATTATCGTTTTTTCGCACCCATAAAATTATGTCCCGTCTATCTGGTTTATAGTCTGATTTTTCGGATCGAAATTTTAAAAAAATCACCAGGGTTTCAAAAATACGATTAAGAGGAAACCGGGTGGTGTTTTTTCCATACAAACGTATTCCTCATTTCCCTCTCTGAATTTTGACACTAGAGAAAATATTTTTTTTACATAATATGAATATTGACCGCAAGCGTGTCGGTACGTTTTGATTTTTTTGATAAGTTCCTTTTTATAGGAGTTATAACCCTTCAAAAATTGTTAAAATTGCCTTTTTTTAACGCCATCAACAAACGTTCAGTATACAAATTAGACGATGTATTTTTAAAAAAAGCAAAAGGTACAGACATAGAATGTTTTCTTCCAATACATTTGGTAAAAAAAATCTTGGAAATTGGTTCAGTTTTGGAGTAGAAAAATGAGGACTACAAAACCTCGATTTTGACAATTTTATTTAGGTATTATCAGGCTGAGGTGCATGTGTCCCTTTCTCTCAGTATTCGGGGGTGAGGGGGGGCGGAGAGGGTTTTGTTGAATACGTATACAGTCAACGAAGTGATGTGACATTCTCAATAATTATATCGATACACTAGTCCACTAGTGTTGTCATGTCCCGAGTTATCGATGTTTTTTTTAAATTATTTTTCTGTTTGGTGACTTATTTTGAGTGTGCCAATACTTACCGAGCTTATTTACTAAAGTTATTGTGACAAATTTAATTTGTTTACGTCAAATAAATTAATGGAAAAAAATTGAAAAAAAACACCTGTTACAGACAGACCCCGAGATGATTCCGTTCCGTATTGCCGAGTTGGATATGGAACACAAAAATTAATTAAAATATTTTTTGATAACTTTTGAAGGTTGTACTCAACATAATATTATCCCTTTATAGGACACTTTTTTTGAGATACAACTACCGAACCAAAAAAAAACTTTTATATTTGACTAAATATATTGTTCTAGATTTTTTTTTCAAAAAAATTATATTTTACAAGAAAATGTGTGATGGTAAGTACATACACCACTGATCGTTTGATGGAATGCTGGTACAGCGTATGTTCAGTGGTACATGCATCTACCACATGTTGTTGAATCGATTATGTTATTATAATATCATATTATACAAATGAATATTGAAATCTATGTATAAGAGGCACCATATTGTTTATTGTGCTACATATTAGGTACATACACATAACTAGTTTAGTTTTTATTTAACTTTTTTAATACGTTATATTATTACAGAAAAATGCACTTTTGGGAATACCTCCTACATCACTTGACATTTTCAATCTTCTTCAATGATCTAATATTTTTTGTTTTTAAACGCTTTATTGTAAAAAAAATTACTGTTTAACATCTACACAATGAAATTAAAACAATTTATGGTCCAGACCTTTCCCTCGCCGGTAAATTTCTTGGTATGCGACCGTCAATTATTTCTGGTAAAAGGCATTGGTGGTAGAAATTTTCTAACAGTGGAACGATTTTTTGCCAGATTTCATCGTCCCTCTCAATTTTTTCATACAGCAAACCTTTTGGACTCCACACAACAAAATAACAATAATTACGACGAGTAATATGTAACTGGCCTTGTACTTGGTAGAAGTAATTATGATTCCGTTTTAATGTTAAAGAATGGTCTTCCAATTTACAGTAATCAATTATCTTTTGTGCAATTCCCTCTTCTGGTGACATATTTGCTATACTATAAGGGCATTTAATTTCAATTATAGAATCCTCACCGATAAGGCCATCCGGACTTGCCGCTAAAAAGTTTTTGGTTTTATCGATAAATAGCCCACAAGCGGATACCTGAAAACTTGTTTTTTTTGAAAATTGCTCTATTGCTAGGCTTTCATTTTCTTTTCCATAATTTGTGGCCATAGTTCCTTTGAATTGTGAGTACAGTAAAGAGTTTAGTACTCCCGTAACTGAAGTTTTTTGCCGAAGCTTATATATTTTTCCAAAGTTAGACGCCGTTATCCGCTTACGTCTTTCAATTGCCCACAGATTGTTATTGCTTTGGCCTACCGTATTCCGTTCGAGCTCTTCCTTATTGGTTGAAGATAATTCTTTGAGAAATTCCTCTTTTTTCGTTTCAAATATTTTAGGTGGCATATCTGGTTCTAATTCCAATTGACCATAATTTTCATCGGGCCCTGTAACTTTTTTTCTTTTTTCTGTCGTATTTTCATTATACTTTAGTTTTTTTTTTCGACACATTTGTTTATTCTCCTTCGAACGTCGTTTTCTCTCTATAAAGTGCTTCGTGTATTTGCCGGGACTGTGGCCTTGGATTTTCTTTTGTATTCTTGAATGGGTTGCCAATTCACTATTCCACGAAGTTACTGCTCCAAAACATCTTGCTTGGTAAGATCCTCTTGTAGTAAAATTTACCCTTTTTCCACCTATAAATTTGGCGATAACGTTGTTGAATTGCTCCACAGTGTTATTTGTCACGTCAATAATAAGACTTTCTGCATTTGCTATTAGAGACAATAAGAATTGTTGGATATCAGTCCATATTCCACAATCTCGAAGATCGCTTACTAAATTTGGATCATCAGTATACTTCTCCGGCTTGCAATAGTACGATGCACAATTTTTATGATCACCAAACACATGATTTGCGGTATTTTTTATGTCCATTTTCAAATTTTTTATTTTATCACTTTGTACTGTGTTTTCTTGCTCTTTCCTGTAATTTATTGCTCCAACTACAGCTCTTCTCATGCGTAAAACGTTTGCTTCAACCTTTTTCCTTATATGAACTGGTACAAAGCCTTTAGCGTTGTTGGTTTTTTTTCCAAGTGCTTTCATTTTGTTGCAAAAATTGCGGAGTAAGTGATTTTTGCACTCTATTTTTTGTACTATAAGGTTAGGACCATATGGCATTTGTTGCATTATTTTTTTCATGATGCTGGAGTCGCCATCACCAACTAGTTTGTTAAATTTCAATCCATGCATTTCCATGCTTCTCGAGAACCCTTCTGCTATAATGTGGGCTTCCATGGCATTAGCACTGTCACGCCAGTTTATGAAGCACCTGTGCTCAGAAGCAACTATGTGTAGTTTAGTAGCTCTAGCACATATGCAGCAGTATGAGTTTCGCACTCCCAGAAATAAAACCTTTTTAGTTCGTAGTCCAACTATGCACCCTGCGCCAGATGAGGAGCTAAATCCACTTTTGTACGACCTCTTTGCCCAGGAGCCATCTGCAACCACCGTTACCAAAGGATAGCCACCCTCGTCTACGTCACCGTTTAAAATGGCTAGCCTTTTTTCTTCTTCACCAGCTGCGATCATTTCTTCTAAGGCACATTCTTCAATTGTTGGCGCTAAACATTGTTCTATGTTCGTGTAAGTCTTACAATCCATATTTGGCATATTTAAAACCCCACAAATTTCATTCCATTGTGAATACCCATTTCCTGTACACATCACTCCTTCGACGACAGCAGTATTTATAGACATTTTCCGTTTCGGGTCTTCGGAGTGAATGTATTCTATTTTCTTGCACATTTTGCACTCGAAAACATACTGGCTTAGAAGACCATTTCGTCGTTCCTTCATAAATTTTAAATCGGAAAATGTGCAGTTGGTGTGTTCGTGCTTTATATTTGATATCTCCGAAAACAAATATTTTATATCCACAATTCTGCGACCTTCGAAATTATCGGTTTCATCAATATGGTCTGGTTCTATCACCAAATCATCAAGCGTTGTTGATGATGATGAACTTGCGTTTTCGTCTATATTTGGAGCAAATGATTCATCCATGGAAGTTTCATGCATTAGTGAAGATGTAGTTAAGTTTCCAAAAGTAGTATCGATGACATCCATATCCCTGTAAATGCAAATGATTTATTTATTTAAATTTGTCCATCCCATTTTCCCGTTATACATGCTACATAATACACGGCTCTCATAGCATAAATCTTTAGTTTTTTCTCGTAAGTCGCTCACGTAAGAGAGTTATGGCAAAATTATCAATGTAAACGATACCCATTGGTAATTTTGCCATAACTCTCTTATGTGAGCAACTTACGGGAAAAAAAACTTTACGTACGTAAAGGTAACCTTAGGAAGGTTCAGTAGTAAGAGTGACAGGAAAGCCATATTTCGACTTACCTAGATGTCGAACGTGGTGCAACATGAATCTGTCGTTTGATACTAATAATCGGTTTTTTTCGTCTAGTAGATAAAAACAAACGCGCTTTGTTTCCATTTCTTTTACCCATTATTTATCTGTAAGAAAAATTTTTTTGAGTTGAAGGTAGGTAATATAGTAGTCGATTTTATGTAACTCAATTTCTAAATACACATATCTTATGCTACGTATATATTTGCGAATAGTGGCGTGCACAGAATTTGAAAATTGAAATTTCGGAAAAAAAATAATTTTCAGCTTCGACAACATCATTAATGTCGTATTTTCAATCTTAGGATTCTAGCCCACTGAAAAATCAGTGCACGCCACTCTTTGCGGACAGAGACGCGAGCCGAACCACGAATTATGGTAAAGGTACGAAGCAACCGCAAGCGGCGAAGCGTTTCGGGCAGTTTGCTTTTGCTTCGTTCCTTTCCCATAATCCGTTGTTCGGCTGGCGTGTGTATACGCAGCCTAAGACGTAGAATAATATTTATTATAGGTTACTAGATATGTTAACAAATGTACCGACTTGCACTAATGCACTTTATGCATACAGTCAAAACTGATGAATTTACGTTATTCAGGGAGAGCCAAAAAACAACAACATTTTTAGCGATATTTATATGTTTAATTAAAAAGGAAATTGTGTTGTAATATTGAGTTTTTATGAATGAATAGTTTATGTTTATAATAATAGTTTATGAATAATTTATGAATAGTTTAGTAGGTATCTACTCACCATATGTCCTATATGTGTAAATCGTGAGAAATGACCAAACAGATTTCAATATTCAAGGGGGTTTCAGGGTCAAAATTCGAAGGTCTGTATTTGACGTAGAATAGTTTCCAGTAAAAAGGCTAGTCAAAAACAGTAGAATGATGCAGCCAGCGAAAAATAAAAACACTATACAATCACAAAGTACGTGATGTACCTACTGCGCCTATGCTGCCGTTTTATAAAAAAAGATGGTATGAATCTCCCGATATTACTAAACCAAAACAGCGTGCATCTTACTTTACTAATAGTAACAAGATGAATGAACTATGAGCGCAGAAGATATCTATTATATAGGAATACGCACGCTCAAGTCGCGACGCGTATTGACTTATCTGTTGCAGCAGGCAGCAACCTGTATACACGCACCCACAAGTCTCATTGACTTGTGCGTGTGCAGAAGATGAGCTCGGAGCAGGCAGTCACATGTATTTGTAGTAAGTAATAATAATAATAAAGTTAAGTACAATACAATATTAAATAATGTAGACCTCGCTATTTTATTACGAATATGTACCTAGGCACCTACTTAATTTTTGGAATAAATGAATAACAGTAAATGAAATAATAAGAACGCGAAGTCGCTGGCGGGCGCGGCGCGGCGATTCGTGCTTCCAACACCTGCAGCCACGCACACACACGAATTGGGGTTCACCAATACACCGATAGCGCTTTTGCTGTCCCCGCTGAGATGAACGAAATAGAAATAATTTTTACAAATACCTATCGTTAAAATTTCTCGGCGCTCCTGCGCGCTCTTAAGAAAAACGGAATGTCTTAAAAAAATTTAAAAAATGTGATGCAAGTGGCCTATTTCCTTTACAGGATGTCTATATTATTTTTGTCTCATTTTACTATTTTTGAACAATAATTTATTGTCTTTACAGGATGTCTGTATTATTGTTTACTACTTTTGAACAATGATTTATTGTCTTTACAGGTGTCTGAATTATTATTGTCCCATTTTGTTGATAGGTTAGGTTAGGTTCAGTTTTAGTAGATATTTTGTTGGGGGATGTTTAGTCCGTATGATGTTTTGTTTTGGATATTTTGTCGAAGATATATTGTCGCGAGATGAAAACGCACAATAGTCCTGTGAACACTTACATACTTATATAATGATCAAGACTTTATAAACATATTAGGAAGTAACTTTGGTTAACTTTTAATCGAATTTCAGTGAAGCGTAGGTACTGCGTTTCGTGTTCCATTAACAAGTAGATTCAGATCTCTTTTGTGAGAGCTGATCGAATAGGTAAATACCTATTGTACGGAAACCGTTGGTTGAGCAGATGAGAGATTGCGGTTATGGGATATAAAATTGAACATTGTCTCACTTGGCACCTTATTTCTTGGCCACATTTTACAATGTAGATTACAATGGAGAGGGCAGGTGAGAGAATGAGATGCGATAAGTTGAAACTTTTAAAACGACACTATACCCTAAAATATATTCAGAATCTTAACGACGTAAGTAAAGAAGCCGTCTTTACAAATTGCGACTCGCGACCCGTGTATTGGATGGATCTACTATCGAATTTGCTCTATCAAAGAAAATAAGAAGGGGAAAAATATTGTGGGAATCTTATAGACGTAAGTGAAGAAAGCGTGTAAACAAATATGCGCCCGCGTCGAAGCGAGCAGGCCTGGAGATTCGACCTTTCCGCCGGGGTTCATTTTAATTAATTTTGAAGAACGTGTAAAGAACTAATATTTAAGATTTTTCTAATGAATATCTCCCGAAGTTATTAATTCATCGTCTAGAAAAATAAAATCTGATGCTCACCGCTAACTTTAGTTGTAGGTACAGCGTATAACATTTTTTTAAAGGAGTTGTAAGTTTAAAAAAATGATGGAAATGCACTGTTTTTATTAATCTAAAATATAAATAACTCGCATCCTTTGTGAGGCATGCAAATAAAAATGATAATTCATTTACGAATTCACCGAAATAAATTATAATGTGAGCCTCGGGCAAACCCCCGATAAACGTAGTTTGTCGAGCTGGATTAGCAGTACCTACAGGCTACTGAGTTTGTTGGACCTCAAATCTGTAGGTACCGTAAAATGAAGTGATTTCGACCAATTTTCAACTTTGAAATTAAATAACTCCTCATCTCCATCATGGGGATTTATAAATTAATATTAATATAACTTAATAGTATATTTATAAATTGCTAGCGAGTATCCGGCATGCGTTGATTTTTTATTTACATGAGCTGCACACAGGAGGCCCTGAGGAAAATAATTTCCTTCAGGGCCTATGTCATCTTTGGGGATGCTATGTGTGGAGGGTTTTTTTTCAAGAAAGGAAGGAGGGGAGACTTCTGGGAAGGAAAAGGGTTTGAGGGGTAAGTAGGAATCTGGGGTTCAGCGTATCCTGGTCATCCGCCTCCAAGACCTAGACAAACCTCACCCCATGAACCCGGGCACCCCTGCTAAGCGTGGCGAACCATTTGGGGTGACCTATGTCAAAAGTGTCTGTTATCCAATAAAGGTTCCCGGGGCGGCGGTACCCATTCCTGTCTCCAAAATTGATAAGAAAGAAATAATTTGTTTCTCCTTACGTGTCCTTTCCCATTCGTCCACCTTTCCCGCCTTCCCGTGACGCCGCCCCTCCCGCATTCCCCCTCCAACTTTCCCCCTCCCGTTTATCTCGTCCACCTTATCTGCCTTCCTCCCTCCCTCGTTCCCCCTCCAGCAAACCCCTTCCTTCTTCGTTCCCTCTTCCCTCCCGGATTCCCCCCCACCTCCCGCCTCGCCGCTAACTAAATGAAATACGCACATTTTTCAAAACTCGAGTGCCACCTGTTTTATTTTTTTTACACAAATTTCATAACGCCAAGCTCACCAGTATATATAGAAACCTTTGCGGGCATGCGCACAACAACTCACCAAAGTTTCATCGCAATAGTATATGAAATAATTACACAACGCCAGAGCTCACTATTATTTACAGAAACTATCGCGGGCATACCTGAAAAATACCCTCGACTCTGTGCAGAAACGGGCGGTCCGTTTGATAGATCTGCCATCTTAACAGACAGATTGCAATCATTAGAGCACACGCGTCGGGTGGGAATGCTATCCGTGTTCTACAATGGAAGATGCTCCGAGGAACTAGCGTCATCGATCCCTTCGGCACCGGTGCATATTCTGGAAACATGCCAAACGCGTGCCCAACATTTGTACGCGGTAGACATTTGTCACGTGAGAACGGGTCGCTTCTTCGACTCGTTCTGGTGTTCAACAGCTCGGCTGTGGAATATGAAAGCCTCTGTGTTGCCTCCTTCCTACAACATGGGTTTTTTTGAAGACCAATTTTTATTCCTTCCTCTCCTCAAAAATACCCTTCACACAGCATCCCAGATGCCATAGGCCCCGAGGGAAATTATTTTACAATTAATGTAAAAAAAAAAAGTTTCAGTGCAATCGGAAGAATAGTTCAGGTAGGTACCGCATAAGGGACAAACAAAGAAACATACATTTTAAGATAATATCTTACGTATCGAAACTAGACTTTTGGGTATTTCCACAAACGAGGGATTCTGTTGAAAATGTACGGAATATATAAAGATCATTTTTCTGATTGTTATCATCCTACTAAAAATGTTTGTTTTTTATGTTTTCATTCAATATTATTGATTTAAAAAACGCTCTAATACTGACAACGCTCTAAATTTGCAAATGGGTTTGTGACGTCACAAGCGTAGCTCAGCTGAACCAGCATAAATAAACAATGTCATTGAGCGTCCGCACTTATGACGTCACATGATAGCCACGCCCCAAAATATCGCTTTAGCGGTAATTCAAAAATGGGTAACTATATCTCGCTGTAGAAAATTTGTTCGTCAACATAAAAATAAAATAAAAATGCAATAATCATCGTAATTTTTTGCTTAATTTTTTAAGCTATAAAAAAAACATGGAGATACCCCATTTGTCATTTTCATTCAAAAATTTTAAAGTCGTAATTGACAGAAAGGACAAATAAATAAATGAATTAATTAATTAATGAATAATTAAATAAATAAATCAGATGGCTAAATGGAGAATAATTATCGGGAGTTCTTTGAAATATAGAAAAGATTAAAGATAAAAACAAAATATTTAATAAAAATAGATGCCGAAACCAGGGATCGAACCAGGGACCTTTAGATCTTCAGTCTAACGCTCTCCCAACTGAGCTATTTCGGCCGATGGCCATGCTCTCAATAATTTTTAATTTACATTGTTACTACGGTACGGATACATAGCGATAATGAAACTGTTATATATTATGTATTATTATTTTACTGTGTTATCGCATAATTATAATTTACATGAAGATCATCGACCACAACATATTCTAAAGTCACCCTGTATTACGGTTATGTAATTATTGAGAAAAAATTATGTAAGTTGGTATTGTAGGTACCTATCAATGCGCCGAAAGTAATTTTAAGCAAAATATTTTCGCTTTGCAATAAAACTCAAATAAATGGAATATTTCTGAAAACTAAAATCTACTTTTCATAGAAGGTAAAATATGCTTTCAAATTTTATAATTCAAAATAAACATATCATTTTTTAAATATAAAAAAATTTCAAACATACGTTTAAGAAGATTTACTAATGGCTCACCTTACTTGATTTTTTCTAACTAAAATTTATGATAAGGAAACAAAAATATAAAAATTTAGGTTCCGTATTTTTGCGTTCGCAAATCTTGGAAAGTAATGGATGGATTGACTCAATTTTTTTACAGAACATTGCGTTTTAGCAGAAGAGTGTTTATATGTATAATGGTAAGCTCTGGCGTTATGAAATTTGTATAAAAAAAATAAAAACTTAGGTTCCGTACGTTTGGGTCCGCAAATCACGGAAAGTAACCGATGGATATACTTATACTTCGAGGGGAGAAGTATCACTTGCTCCATTTAATATTGAAAGGAAAGATAGAGGGTCGCCGAGGGCCTGGTAGGAGACAAATGTCTTGGCTGCGAAATATACGAGAGTGGACCGGCATTAGAAGTGTGGAGGAGCTATTCCGGGCAGCGCAAGACAGAGAGAGCTTTTCAAAAGTGATCGCCAACGTCGGGGGGACGTGATAAGGCACACAAAGAAGAACTGATGGATTCATTAAAAAATTTTACAGAACATTTCATTTTAGCAGAAGAGTGTTTCTATATATAAAGGTAAGCTCTGGCGTTATGAAACCTGAATAAAAAAATTACTACAGGTGGTGCGCGAGTGGTTTGAAAATGTGTGTATTTCATATATTTTAGCGGCAGAGAGGTAAGCAAGGAGGGGGAGGGTAAAGAAGGACGGTAAGGGTGATGAGGGGAGGGGAAGGCGGGGAAGATGGAAGGGAACGCAGGAGGGGAAAGGAACGAATGAGAATGGACATTTATTTATTAACGCTAGACATGTAGGGAGAAACGATTTATTTCTTTGAATGGCTTAGCAACACATGCCGGGAGCCAGCTAGTAATTATTAAAAATTTCCAAAAATTTCGTTTTCCTTTTCTAAATTAATTTGGGATCCGAAACTTTGGTTTCATAAAGGTGTACATTTTACTTATTTTCTGGTTAATTTTTAGATTTTTATTAAGTGTGGTATTTTCTCTTTCTAATACCTTTTAGGTCATATTTCTCACTGTGATAGTAAGGGAGACGCAACGATCTCTACGAGACCTATATGAGTTATTCCGAAAAGCGAACAAATAAGCCTTCTTAAAACACCCAGTTATTTATATAAAAAAAACGGTGCTCCAGATTTTATGTCCGCGTTAAATCTTTCCCAAATGAATGACTAAACCCTTCCACACACTTTTCCACAAATGATTATCTAGTCAATTCACGCAATGTAAGTGCACTGTATAAGTATAATAAATACAAAACAATACAAGAACAATACGTCAATCCAACAGAAACATAATGGGAAAATATTTCACCCACTCCAGATATTTTCATATCAGAGGGTTCGGCTCTGATGAAATCCTAACTGGTCCGATAAATCCTACTGATCCCTCAATATAAATATTTAAAAAATATATATATTTAATTTATTTAATTTTTTAAATATGTACATTTTTTTATTTCTTGCAAAAAAAAAATTAACAATTAAAACACGACCCCATGGCGGGTCATTATTTGATCCATCATGCTAGTGATGAATATATACCGATGCATGGATGGTATTATGGCGAGTAAATTTTAAAAAGTGAATTTATTGATATGTTTTATAATAATTATTATTAGATATACATATTACACAATTCAATTTGATTTATAAATGTTTTGTATGATAACTTAATTTGAAACCTATTTTCATTACATATGAATAAATTCATGTTTGCATTATTTTTCTTACATAATCGCGTAAAATAAGAAACATATTAATCTTTTAAAAATCTGAAAGTACCCATAAGCACTCCAAAAACATTTTTTTAAAGACTTTTTTGTTTTCAATGTTATAAAACTCTACTCAGGGATATTGGAGTACCTTACTGACCAACGCACCTATAAGGACGAAAATCTCAAATCTCCTGAACATCCCAAAATTAAATACATCTCTTGGCCAAAAAAACCATTAATTCCATGGTACAAAATTATATAATGCCCTTCCAAATCAAATTAAAAATACCATGGAGATAAACATGTTTAAAAACAACATCAAAATATAAGTCAACATGGAGATATGAAAAACATTTTATTTTATGCAGTAACAACAACTCAACCTACAGTCAACAAACATGAAAACGAGTAAACCTTGACGATTATGGAATCAACACTGTAAAAAAACCCCACATGGAGATGCTGAAACAACAAATAAAAAACAGCCAAACATGAATATGAATAAATCGTCGACAAATGTAAACAACAAACATGAAGATGAAGAAATCATCAAACGTGAATACGAGGAAATCAACATAGTCAACAAACGTGAACATGGTGGAGATAAAAAAAATTTGAGGAAATCAATAAACATAAAGATTATAGAAGAGTGTAAATTGATTTGTTATTTTTATACAAAATTATCAAATCTTTAATTGACTGCCCTAATTTGTTGGAACTAATTTGCATTAATATACCTGCCAGACAAACTCGAAGTAAAGATATTTTCAAATGTAACAATAACTTCAATACTAACTTCTCTATTTATTCACCAATTCCAAGAATTCATAGCCTTGCGAATTGCGAATAAAATTGCGAATTTATAGATATATTTGGTGTTGACAGTTTTGCAATTTTCGAGAGGCAACTAATCTCGATTTTATATGCTAATAATTAAATTTTATTATTTTTGTTCTTTTCATAAAACCTTCTCTCATCTAAAATCTTATCAGTAATTTATAACCTTATTTTATTTCGTTTTTCTGTTCTATTTAGTTCTGTTTTATCATCCTACAATATACTTATACCTACTAACTAGCTCTTACACATTGCACTTTCTTTTATTTCAGGTCTTATTACTGATTTTATATGTATACATATAACATATATATCTTAAGCTAAATTGTATTAGTTTTTTATAAGTAGGTACTACTAATACTATTTCATTTCTTTTAATCTCTGCTTTGATGTTCTGTAGGTACCTTGCGATGATGATTGCTTTCTTATTTATTCGGTTTTATTGGTTTAGTATCACATAATTATTATTGTGAGTATAATTTTCCTTCCAAGCATGTAAAAGCCCACTAGGGGGTAAATAAATATAAATAAATAAAAATATGTATATGAAATCTACAAAAATGAAGATGAGGGAATCAACGTAGTCAACAAGCATGAAGATGATAAAATAAATAAAAACAATCAACAAACTATAAGTTGAAGAAATCAACAAACATTAAGATGAGAAAATCATGATTTAACATTAACACAACTATCGTACGCTTCGGATCAGGAATTCCTAGTGACGAGGACGGCGAATAAACTACTAGGTTTAATTTGTATTTAAATAGTCATGAATAAAAAATTAAAAAATAAAGAAAAAAGATTTTAAAAACAATGTAGGAGATATTTCTCCCTGATTGGTTTATAATAATCATCTATATACACGTATAATATGTCTTACATCGGTAGCCACTATTTGAAGCTACTAGCACCAGAGTTGTCTAAAGCCAAAAATGAACTATGGCAATAAATAGGATTTTTTTTCGAATATTATTATTTTTATTTTTTTTATTTCAAGAATTAACATGCAAAAAAAAATAATAGTGTTTTAATGAGATGTTTAAACAATGATCAAAGAACTTATGAAATAAATACAAATAATACTTGACAAAGGTACATAATTTAGAAAAAATAGTTTTAGAATGACAATAAGTGTAATATATACATATACTTTTAATATGAAATATTACAGTTTAAGTAAGGGTAAATTAAATTAAGGGTACAATATATTACTATCCAATTTCAGAGACTTAATTTGCTTTTTAAATTGTTCATATTTCAATGTTCCCGTTATATTAATTTTGTTTTTGGACAATAATATATTGTACCATCTTACACCTAAATACAAATAGTGATGCTGAGCCGTGGTTGTTCTAAGCACAGGGATGGCTATTCAGCCATTAGTTTGAAATCTATTGCTTATGCTATCTGAGGGGTGAATTTTTTGAATAAAATATTCTTTATAAATTTGATATAAGGCGTTTCTCTTATACAATTCTATGATTGATGGTATATTAAATTCCCGAAATAAATCCAGAGTAGGGAAGTCATATGGTTTCCTAAGGATGATTTTTATAATTATTCTTCGAATTATAATTATGGGCTGTAAGGAAGATTTAAAGGCCCCTCCCCACCCAATAATGCCATACTGTAATGTTTTAATACTACTGAAAAATTACTGTATTTTCCGAATTCTCGGTACATCGGTTCCATTTTTGAAAATGACAAATAAAATCATTTTCGGTTAAAAACACAGTTGGACACATCAGTTCCATTTTTAAAAATTACAAAAAAAAAATATTTTTTAATATTATAGGCACCTACTTTACCGCTTGTCTGAATTCTTGACAAGTCAGTTCCAATTTTGAAAGTGACAATAAAATATTTTACTAGATATTAAAAAAAAAAATTATAGGTAGGAACTTTGTCGCTTGTCTGTACTCTTGACATACAAGTTACAATTTTGAAAATGATACGTAAATTCAAAATAAATGTGAGTTCACTGAACCAGAGTTACATCACAGACAGACCGAAATTAAAATTGTAAGTATTTTTTAAAAACCATTCACACTTACTTATCTTCCTTTAGTTGTTACTCATTGATGTTTCGCAAGTATAAGTGATGTAAATATGCTCAGAATTACACAGGACTTTACTAATAAACGTGTTGTAAATTTTACACAATAGATATGCATCCATTTATTAGTAGAGTTTAGTGCATAAATATCATTGCGAAATTTCACTGAGAAACAGTTAAGGGGACGTTTTAATCCTTTAATAATAAGTTGGTGTGAATATCAAACGATTTTTAATCATTATTTATTTTTGGGGTATTGATGACATCTGCTCTGATGATGGACAGTGTATCGCTGTCCGAAACTGTGGCTAAAGAAAGAGGTAGCTCAACACGGCATAACACCTCACAAATAAATAACAAAGATACATCTCAAATCCGTAAACATCTCAAATCATATTTGTCAAACGATTATATTTACCAAGTCGATTTTTGTACTTGCTATAAGCTGGTACTCGTATGTATAGACAAGTAGCTTTGTCCTGCATTTTAGTTAAAATATGTTTTATACTTTTGTTTTCGGCGGTACATGCTCCCTGCACACCCATTCATATTTCGTGCAAGTAGGTAAAACTTATATTCCTTAAACCGACTGCATATTGTATATAAGTACTAGCTGGTTCTCGGTACGCGTTGCTATCCTATTTAAAGAAATAAATTGTTTATCCCTGCATGTCCATTCTCATGCGTCCCCGTTCCCTTCCCGCGTCTTCTTCCCCTCCTGCGTTCCCCTGCCACCTTCCCCGCCTTACCACTCCTTCATCATCATTCCCGCGAACCCCACCTCCTTCGTTACCCTCCCCCTCCTACCTTCCCTCCCTGCCACTAAAATACACGAATTACACATATTTTAAAACCACTCACGCACCACCTGGAGTAATTTTTTATCCATATTTCATAACGACAGATCTTACCATTATATATAAACACTCTTCTGCTAAAACGCAATGTTCTGTATAAATTTCTAAAATCTATCCATCGATTGCTTTCCGAGATGGAACCTACATTTTTACATTTTTATATACGCGAGGGCTGTCCGTAAAAAAAAGTCTCCATGGCGCTGCGGTCTCTAGAAATGATTTTACGCGCAATCCTGCAACACTGGCGTATAGCCTGGTTTCCCCTTGCCGAATCCCCACCATGTTGCACCCTCTGTGACGCTTATTCTCGGCGTGGCAGCCGTTCGCGATGGAGCTTCCGGACATTTTACGGACAGCCCTAGTACTATACTACTTATAATGCCGGGGAGGCAACTTATTTATTTATTTATTTGATATGCAATATATTTACATTTTATACGAAATTCAATGATGTTGGCCTCACTGGGTGGTTTACCCGTGCTGAGGCCTCCATTTTATATACAAAATTATACACAATACATATAAATATATATATATATATAATATTGGTGAAAAAAAGAAAAAAAGTAAATAACAAACATACGATTAAGATAAATTAAACTTAAAAATTAGAGATTTAAAATCAACGTAAAAATAAAAATAAATAATATTATATAGCGTTAAAAACGATATTTTTAATAAATGTTGTGTGTTTGTGGGTGATTGTGTTTTATATTGGTTTTGTGTGTTACTTGTATGTTTTATTATTTTATGCTACGATATTTTGGTAGAACTGACGGGAGATTAACTGTCATTGAACCGTTCTGTTTCATGTTTCGTTGAGATTTATTAGATATCTTCTTCAATGATGTATTCAATTGAAGGGTATAACCTTCAAAAGTCATTAAAAAAGTAATTCCAATAAAATTGGATATTAATAACTTGATTTTTGAAAATGTGGGTTAGGCTGTTATTGGTCCGGTAGTCTCATTTGTACCATTTAATTAAAACCTTTTCACGCATGACTTGCTTACCGCAGTATTTCGGATAGTGAAATTATGCTTGCCGTGCGGTAGATTAATTAACTCGGGAGGCTTTCAAATATGGGTGGCAATTTTTATAGGTAATTTTAGTCGGGTACATTATTAATTCTTAAAAACCGTATTTTATACTAAAAGTGTAATCTTTCACACTGAAAAGGGCTGCAAACGGTATCGGGTAATTTCACATCGACAACAATTCACTCTACATGTAATATATAATGTAAGGTTAGGTTAGATGTTAGGTTAAGGCCTGGTAATACCCGCTCAAAAAGAAGAATGAAAAACATGTAAATACGAATGTTAGTGGGAGCACGCTAATATTAAAAACGATAATATTTAAGCTAAAATTGTGAAAATTTTTAATATAACACGACTTGTTTAATAAAATAAAGCAAACATCTGGTTGGAAATGTATAAAATTGCATCTAAAGAAACACTGTGAAATTTTTTCACACAAGAAACTTGTAAAATAATTGAGAAAAGGGTTTATAGTAATTTTCGGAGCATATATACTTATCGATTTTATTCTATCGAGGGAATTTCAAATAATTGTCGTTCCGGCGCGTGGGGAATGTATAGATATATCTTCAAGAATAACATACCTATATTTTTTGAAGAGCTTTAAAACTTAAAATATTTAAGGAAAAAATGTAATAAATTAGTAGAAATGCGGGTAGCCGGGCCAAATCCTGGTCGTTGTCGAGGGGTAATCCAAAGGTCTTGGAATCGAATCGCGGCGTGCGCAAATAATTTTTATTTATATTTTTTTAACTTTATGAGTAAAACCTCAAATTGTAATTTTTAATTAAATGAAGACAATATTAGAGAAACTCAATCGAAAATTCGGAAACAGAAAAAGATATTTGCAACTTGGGACTTGAACCCAAGACCTTTCGCTTAACTTATAAATAAACAGGAATAGCAATTACTTAACAAATTTCAAAGAACACAATTTAATGGCTAAAATTATCTGTTACAGTTCTCATTGATTAACTTTTTATCTCTCTTAAAATTAAATAAACAAAATAAAAATTGCTCTTGAAATCGTAACTTCTAAGTAAATTCCGTTCGCCAAACGATTTTTATGCATATTACCTATATTCAAACTGTTCAAATTTTGTAAAACAACTGGCCCTAAGTACCTATACATACATTTTTGGCTTACGGCATCTTCTTATTGCATGACCTTAATAATACGTTGTCAATATAAAAATTTCAATCTGTATTACATAATATAATCTAAAACGACGAGATTTCAATCTTCTATTTCAAATTATTTCCCATCACCTCAATTTAAACTTTAATATAACATCTTCCGATATAATTAAATGGTCTCATCTTGTAGAATAAATTATTATTTATAAATTAATAACTTACACTCTCACTGAAGAGGTAAACCAACAGAGATGTGTTGTTGGCTTGCCTGAAATAAGCTCGATGTTACCTTACTTTTGCTGTAATCAATCAATATTGTAAAATGAAAGTTTACTAAAATGTGCGTGCCGCTAAAACTCATAAACGAGTCCCGGTACGATCAAGGGAGTTATACGGTGTGGTAGCCCTATATCTCTCATACATGACGAAGGTTCCCGTTTTTACCTGAAAGGCGTGCTTTTGAAGATATAAGGGCTGAAAGATTCACCCTCTAGAAATTTCTAGCACAGTCCAGAACATTCAAGAGTATTCGAGAGCATTCCACAACATTCCAGAACATTCCAGAACATCCCGGAACATTCTGGAATGTTGTGAAATGTTCTAGAATAGTCTGGAACATTCCGGAACATCCCAGATTTTTGTGGAACATTCCAGAACACTCTCGATTGTTGTGGAATGTTCAGGAACATTGTGGATCATTCGAAGCCTTTTTTGTATGGATAGGGCTACCCATTGGTAGAGGTATATAAAACAAGATCCGTCCTGTGTTCGAACGTCAGTTCAATATCATATCAACAAAAAAAAAAAATTATTTATTTATTAACGCCGATTAAAGCGGCTTTTACAAAAGAATTACAATTATTTTACATATGAATACAGAATATACGTAGATAAAAAAAATATATAAATATAAAATACATAAAAAAGAACAATAGAAATTGTAGTATCAACATAAAAAAGTACAACGAGTAGGTTATTATAAATGCAATACAACATATTACAAATCCCGGATAATATGTATTAAGAAATTAATACTTTAAAACTGTATTTGATTATAGTCCACTGTATCAAGCCATTAATATTACCTAACCAACATGGTTTCACTTCAGGAAAATCTACCTTGTCTAATCTTTTAATTTACCAAAATTATATATCCGAATCCATTTCTAAGAAGTTACAAGTTGATTCAGTCTATACCGATTTCAGCAAAGCATTCGACAGAGTTAATCATGAGCTCTTGTTAAAAAAACTTCTCAAATTAGGAATAGTGGGGTATTTATACGAGTGGTTTAAAAGTTATTTAAGTAACAGGGAATTAGCCGTTAAAATTGACGGCTTTACTTCATATATATTTATCGCTACCAGCGGCGTTCCACAAGGGTCACATTTGGGACCAATTTTATTTTTGTTATTTGTGAATGATGTTCTTTCTATTTTCAACGATGTCCAAGTCTTAATGTTTGCAGACGATATGAAAATATATAAAGCTATAAAAAGTATTAATGACTGTCAAACATTGTCTAATAACTTGTTTAAACTTTTTGTTTGGTGCCAAGAGAACCATCTACAACTAAATTTAAGTAAATGTTTTATTATGAGATTTCATAGAAAAAAAAATCCAATAATTTATGAATACTCCATAAATGATGTAGTTCTAACAACTGTAACCGAGGTGAATGATTTAGGTGTAAACTTTGATCAAAAACTGAAATTTATAAATCATATTGAAATTACATCAAATAAAGCTTTGAAAATGTTGGGTTTTGTGATAAGAATTTGCAGCCAATTTAAAAATATTCAAACCATTAAAAACTTGTACATGTCATTGGTTAGGAGTCAAATCGAGTACAACTCGACAGTATGGGCACCTAGTTTTGCTAGTCATTCACTCACGATAGAAAGAATTCAAAATAAATTCTTAAGATATATTAATTTCAGAATGGGTATTACAAGGGAATGTATCAACTATGATTATCTACTATGTCAACTTAATTTATTAAAATTATCCGAACGTAGAATAGTATATGACCTAACATGTTTACATAAAATCATAAGTTCAATAATTGACAGCCCAGAACTATTATACTTGATTTCTTTCCATATACCTCGCAATTCAACATCGAGGCACTATCTACCATTCTATTGTGACAACTCCAACACAGAATCACAATTGTATACCCCTGTTCGCCGTATACAAAATTTGGCTAATGACTATAAAGATGTTGTTGGCATATTTAACACATCATTCACTAAATATAAACAAGTCATAGTAAAATTTATATCAGAAAGAAGAATCACAAATTTAATAATTCCAACTGCATAGCTCTGCTTCGAATTAATTCACATGTATTGCAGTTTTTCCATCTTGCATGGTGGAGTATTTTGTTTTTATTTCAATTTGTTTTTTTACTCTATTTTTGTTTTAGATTTGGTTATGATTTTGATTTTGATATTGATTCTGATTTTTATTTTGATTTTGATTTTGATTCTGATTTTGATTTTGATTTTGATTTTGATTTTGATTTCGATTTCGATTTCGATTTCGATTTCGATTTCGATTTCGATTTCGATTTTGATTTTGATTTTGTTTTGTTTATGATTTTGTTATGCACATTTAGATTTAGATGTTCTTTGTTTTAAAAATAATGTAGGTATGTAAAAGCCCAGCCGGGCGTGAAATTCCAAATAAATAAATAAATAAATAATCAAGCTGAAAAGCGCTGACAGACAGTTTTAATTAAGTAGTGTTTGTATGAGGTTAAACTAGCAATGTTTATAGATTCATCCAAAACATATTTATTTCCAAGTACATGCAGGCGAATCATTATGGAATTGAGTTCAGCGTTAGATCCTGTATTGTTGCAATGTTTTGTTTATTGCTTTCTTGAACACATAAATATTTTCATTTGGTCGAAAGTTCTCGTGTCAAATGGCGGCCCAGCATAGTAGACTTAGCTACCGACGATTTTATATCGATATACCGAGCACGGTTGCGCTGTTGATCGTGGAACCGATATTGACAGGGAGTAAATCTGAAATCAACATACGCTTGCAACACTGGCGGATGTGTATATGGATTTACATTCCTTAAAGTCAAACCGCTACGTAAAAATTGTCAATTTTTAATTGAAATACTAACTTTAATATACATTGACTCTTCGCACGCAGTTTTTGACGCTAAATGGTAATTAATTAGTTAATGAGGTCTTTAGTCATATTTGAAACATTTTATTTTCTCCAAGATCGAACGGAATAAGTTGATCGCGTATAAATTTTTTTTTTTTACGTGAATACCTCACAAGAGTCCCAACAGCTCCCGTCTGAAGCCAGTGAGACTATGGCATCCCCAATTGGGGTATGTTGTGAGGCTGAGGGTAGTGGGGAGGGGAAGGAGATAGGGATGAGGAAGGTGGGGAAGTACCTGGCTATTCAGATCTGGTCATCAAACACGGCTAATGCCGTTTTAAGCAACGTTTCAATTCTGAATGGTGGTCTTACACCAGGGCGATACAGAGAGTATCTTCCACTCTGGAACGTGCCGCAAATATACTATTTATTTTTTTAAATGAATAAATTGTGAAATAACACAAAGTAATCAAATAAAATTTATTTTCCACGCCGGGATTCGATCCCGCGACCTTCGGTGCGCGAGTCAAGCGTCTTACCGCTGCGCTACGCCGGCCGTCTATGGCTTGCGTATATGTATTGCGTGTACGATTTTTTCAATTCTAAGAGCCTCGTTAGTCCAGTTTTATTAATTAATAAGCCAGTTATTATGTATATCGACTGCTTATCTGACACTCAGGAGATGAGATTGAAAACACTTGTGATCTTTATGTTTTTATTAAGCCGCGCTAAAATTGTCGGCTTTTATCAACCGACTGTTGAAATCACATGTTGACCGTGCTCGTAAATAACAACAACTCACCATATATAACGAATTTAATTAATATCGTATTGACCTCCTGATCGATTTTCTTTCGAATCTGTGGATATAGACATTTCTGGGGATTTTCTGTTCGGTGTTATCGGTTAAGTGAAATATCCAGGATTGCATTCTGCCCCCTGGGCGAGGGATATTATTAATGGATAGTATTAATTAATTGGTCACCAGGGGCGTAGCGGCTGTGATTGCAATTACTGCTAATTAGTTCGTCATGCCACTGCAAGCACTGAACATATAAACCCTAGAAAGGTATTGTGGGCGAGTCCGTGTGCCTGAAGTAAGCTCAATTTTACCTTACTTTTGGTGAAATAGATGAAAAAATTTCATGTAACGATATTTTTTCTTGAACAGATATTTCAGTTTCATTAGCCTGTCTGAAGCCTAGCAGAAGAAATGTCTTTTGCAAATTGACCTCATCGGTGCCCGAGTTCATAAGTGAGGTTTATTTTAAGTTTATCTGCTGCGCGGCGGGCCAGATCGAGAGAGAATGGTTAAGGGAGGGCTTTCGACCTCTCCAGCCGAATTCTCTTGTACAGCAGTTTGAGGGATGAATTCATACGTCCGTCACTCCTGGACACACTGACCCCAAGATTCCTACCCACACCTTACACCTCTTTCCTTACTATAACATCCTCTCCTTCCTTTCCTTAAAAATACCCTCTACACAACATCCCCTAAGATGATACAGACCCTGATGAAAACTATTTTCCTCAGGGCCTCCTGTGTGGAGCTAATGTAACCTGGATAACCTGGATATTGTTCCATATAAATAAATTCGGATATATCTATCCGAGAAACTATCCAGGTTACAAACCAATTCTTAGAATGATTGTTTCCAATAAAAAGGGTAGTTGCCCGTAATATGGAGAAAAATAATTAGTTGATAATAATGTAATTCTAAAATTTGAAAATATGAGATTGACAAATATGACGGCTTTGACAGAAGGTGGCAATAGCGAAATTGGTTAACGCGCTCGTCCCGGTTAGACGGAGAGGTCTGGGTTCGAGTCCCAGTTGCGACCATTGTCTTTTTCTATTTTTCTGTGTCTTGTTCTCTTTCATATTTTCGTTTATATTATTATTGTTAACTTATTCTAATATGTTATATTTTAATCTCATTTCCTAAATCTGTATATTTTCTTATTTTTTCAGAAACAGTTTTCTGAATATTACAAGAATTTGGAATAGCGACATCAATGATAAAAGTTTTTTTTAATTTTGTCGTGTAAAACTATGTCGGGTATATTATTATTATTATTAACTCGACAAATAAAAATTGAAATTAAACTGTGCCCAAGAAACAAAGGGAAAATGAAAAAAAATTAAGGCGCTTACGAATATATGATTTAATCCGCATTTTCGTCGTACCACAGATGTACTGGTAATAGTCGTCCCATAAGGTTTATTTTCGCTTGCGCCCGAGCGGAAACCGTAATAGGATGTAATGGACAAGTCGTTGTGGGAATTTGAGCCTTAACGCACGGTTGAGCAGGGCGGTGGCCCGAATTTTGGACACGTTTTAATTTATAATTTATTTTTTTCCTCAATAGCCAGTAACAAAATGTTTAATAAATCAAATTGTATAACTTTTAATCTCCAAGATTATGCAAATGGGAATGTTAATTTCAAATTATCAAATAGGGTTATTATATCACGCGAAAAGGGTTCTAGGAATACTTGTATTAAATGATGAAATGCCATAGAAAATGATTGATTTTGAAAACAAATGTTATTTTTTATATTAACTTCACGCAGGAGGCCCTGGGGAAAATGAGGATGATTGTGGGGGGTCTTTTTAGGAATAAAAGGAGAGGTAGTTCTGGGAAGAAAAAAGTATGAATAGAAATCTGGGGGTCAGAATGTCCAGGAGTGACGGACGTATGAATCCATCTCTCCCACTGTGGTGCAAGCCGATGTTCCGAGAGAGTCGTGCTAGAGAGGTCTAAAAGTCTCCCTAAAGCAGTCTCTCCCGATCTGGCCCGCCACTTGGTTGGTGGTTGATCCTGACAAACTTCACCCCATTAATAATATTTTAATTATAATGTTTGGCTGATTTATAAAGCGCCGTTTTCGTGAAAAATCACTTCAAAGGTGCTGAACCCGGGCACCCCTGCTAAGCCATCAAACGTAGAGAAGCACTTAGGGTGACCACTGGCAGGGATGTTACTTTTTTATATGAATACCGCACAAGAGTCACCAACTGCTCCCGTCTGGAGCCAGTGAGACTGTGGCTTCCCCAATTGGGGTATGTTGTGAGGCTGAAGGCAGTGGGGAGGGGAAGGAGATGGGAGAGAGGAGAGAGGAAGGTGAGGAAGTACTTGGCTATTCAGATCCGGTCACCAAACATGGCTAAAGCCATTTCAAGCAACGTTTAAATTCGGAATGGTGGTCTTACACCACGGCGATACTGAGAGTAAGTTAAGTTTAAGAAAAAAATTTATTTAAAAAAAAAAAATTATATATAAATAAGTTTAAGTATTTTGACCTCAAACCCATATTTAAGTTTTGTATGAAAAAGGTCTAGCAGTTCCTCTTAAACCTTTTTTGTGTATCATTTTTTTTTGCAGATGTTAAAATAGGAAATCTTATAGATAGTTAGGTAATGTAAGAGGGTGATTAATCGTTAATATAATAAATACATTTAAAAATGCTGCAAAATGTCTAATTTAGTTAGACGACGGAAAATACGGAGTAGAAGGCCTAAAAAGACGTTACAAAATTTACGATTTGGTGCCTAGTTATTGAAAAAAAATTATCTCGTACGAATATAATGTGTCTATTGGTGATGTGGCCATAAGCCGGCAGGCACCCCGCTAATGAAGACAGCTGCGGTCAGGCGACCCCCTAATGAACATCGCCCTTTGATGGCCAAACAAGAAAAATACCACCCCAACCCCTGCGAACTTCCACCCCTGAGACTGACTTGAAGCAAGGGAAAGGTTAACGTTCTACGTCTCATGTTACCCCGTGTCGGTGCTATTCCCATAGAAAATATAATAAAGCTCGCCAATGTGTCTAACGTTTACTTTGGAGACATCTGAACAGAAAATTTCGAGAAGTTTGATCTACAGATAGATTTGAAAGAAAATGGATGCCGTCAATTTATGTATTATAAGATCTTTGACTCCTTCCCAGAAAGGCTAATGGAGTTTATTTTTAACTTAATGAGTAAAACCTCAAATTGTAATATTTAATTAAGAGGGAATAACCAGAAAAAACCGGTAATATGTCGGATAAGTTTTTTTAGATTTTCACGGCCAAAAGCATTTTCTTTGTTAGTTTTTGGGGTGTTATGCCGTGTTGCGCTATCTCCTACTATAGCCGACGTTTCGGACAGCGTTGCAGTGTCCATCATCAGGGCAGATCCGACGATGTGTAATTGTTAGTGTAGAGTGTGTGATTATTTACTTGGAAGCGATACCGTGTCGCCAGCTTCAATCCACTACGAGCTGGTAGGTATTTCAGGAGAAAGGGAACTGCGATTTTAGTGAAAGCGCAGTATTTACGTTAACCTGGGGCCCGTCCATGTGAGAATTGCCGACGAAACTGGCGCAATCGTTATTCTAGAATTAGACAACAGAGTTCAAGTGGTTAAAGCGAAAGTAGCCAATATAAGCAAAAAAGGTTTTATACCTTTATATTGTATTATTATATGGTATTACAGTATACTTAGACATGGTATTTTTTGCGTTTAGCTTTGGTGTAGCGGTAATATGTCATTTTTAAATCTAATTTTAGATGTATTGACTCTTTTTTACAAACAACTTAAAATTGATTTCCAAAGATTGTTCTTTGCTATGTTTTGAATTTTGAGAAAATATGTTTATTTTAGTACAATAAGGTTTTACTCTAGGTCGTTGGCAGATTTGTTAAATTTTCAAACAAAACTTTGTATTACACGACACACATTTCAAATCATATAATCATGCAGTAAAATAAACCAATAAATTATCTGGGAAAGGTATGTTACAGAATTTTAATTTTAGTTTAAATAAAATCATTTAAAAAAAGTTCCGCACACGTGTTTTGTGAAGAAAATACTTCAGTTTTTCTATTTATTTACTGTCTTGCAACCTATAAATTATCAAAAAATAATTACAAAAAGTACATAATTTTAATAGTTTTATCATCACGCCTTTCAGAATTTTTAAATGAAGGTATAATTAAAGCAAATTTTGAATGAAATAAAATCGATTTTGAGTTATTATTTAAAAAAGCTGGTAAGGACAATAATTAATCTTTCTCATTGGAACCGCCGTGAATGGTCGTAAGAACATCTTTCGACGAATATCAATTCTCGGCCGCTGGCTGGTTAATGGCCCTTAATTAATGAAGACAATATTAGCCAAACTCAATCGAATATATGAAACAGAAAAATCAGTCACATCCATAGACATACAAATAGCTAGACGAGAACTTACAGATGAGGGGTAAAAACCAACTATGGCGGGACGAAGAGAGGAAAGAGACTTGTGATTCGCCAATAAATCAATCTAATAGTATATAGACACCTCGCACTATAATATCACCATTGAACACTAACAAAACATACTACATACACTTCTCAATTAACAAACTAAAAACACTCCCCAACACTAAAATAATTATCCACAATAACAAATGTAATAAAATCACATGTATTCAAGACTGTTCAACGTTGAAATCAGTATCAGAAACTAAATATCTCGGAGTGATAATAGAATAACATATGAAGTGGAAGAGCCATATCTGTGAATTGGTTAAGCGTATCAGAAAGTGTATATATATATTCATAAGATTAAGAAATATTTTAAAACTCAACAATCTAAAAAGAGTATACTATGCGCTAATCCAGTCATTAATTCAATATGGAATTATTGGATGGGGGGGGTCTTACAACAATATTCTAAACCCGATCAAAGTGATCCAGAAGCTAATCATTAAAGTAATCCTAAAGAAACCCTCCACATATCCAACAGAAACGCTTTTCGCAGATTTTACGGTGCCTCGAGTAGAGAATATCTTCAAAAAAAATGCAATTATCCAAATTTACAAAGATAATATCATCAAAAAATTTGAAACCTACCAATCAATAAGATATCAAGACAACATCAAAATACCAAAATTTAATACCAAACTAATGCAAAACAATTATATCTACTTAGGAATAAAGTATTTCAACAGCCTTCCAATTGAAATTAAAAAAACCAAAGATATCAATAAACTGAAACTCAAACTGAAGCTACACTTCATCAGGAATAATTAAAACTAAATAATTACCTGTTTTTCTCTTTCTTTCCATTTATTATAAATTATATTCATCTCTATTTTATTTAGATTTTTCGAATTTCGTACCGTATCCTATGTATGTACACCTACACATATTGATGATCCAGAAGGCTCAATTGTTCGTATTATATACTTACCTTTTGCATAATGTTATTCTATATCTGTTATAATTAGTGTAACTCGCTCATCAAGCACAAGAACAAGCTTCTTCTTTGATGAGATTGCAATTTTAAATAATTTCTATACCGATATGTAATTTATGTAACACCTTTGTACACTTATATATCTATATTAAATAAAAAAAAAATAAAAAAAAAAAAAGTTCTCGATGTCATAGTATGTGTTCCATAGACATACAACGATACAACGTCCGTGCGTAAAATGTACGATAAGACCTCGACACTGGTCCGGACAAGAATGATGACGTCACATTTTTTAGATTAACGCGGGGCTCTCGCAAGCCCAGCCGGTTCCGAAAAATGGTTCCAATGGGAGGGGGAAATAACACGCCTTTTAGCACGTAAGGGCAAGTCCATGTATTTTGTACGTCCGTGGTCGCATCTAAGACTCGAACCCAGGACCTATAGTTTGCCAAGTCAGCGCTCTACCAACTGAGCTAAAAAATTCCGACTTCGGATTTGTTTTACTCGATTCACGATCTTACAAAATTGACTCCAAATGTAATGATGCAGATTTTTAGCTTGTACTACGAGTCTCCGCACACCATGTATAAGTACCTACTTGGGAAAATCCAGTGAAAATCTCTCGCAATTTACATTTTATTGACAGCGCTCCAAGAACAGGGACAAATATGATTAATTTCATCTACGACACGATTTGATCATTTTCAAAATGATTTGATCCGTGCCTTCACAAACACATAAAACTTTTAACTATTTCATTGTACTTTCCAATACTTACGATTTGGGGGGACCATAAATCAAATTCAATGAAATGACTTAATAAAAATAACAAAATACTAAAATAATATCAGAGGTTACCTAGAGTCTTGGGACATGGTTGACAATTACAAGGAATGAACAAGGTAGAATAGACAGTCCTGATTTAATTAAGCTCATTGAATTTTATGTTCCCACGACAACTACTCGTTCTAAAATCCTTTTATGTATACGAAACACTCGCTTGTACTTATTACATGATGTTAGTAATAGATAATATGCAGATGTGGCAAATATATTTAACTGCATGGATGGTAGGTACAAGAGGGCTATGCTATGAAATCTTTTCAATCAATATTAATTATATTTGTAGTATAAATTTTTATGTGTAATTGTCTCTCTGATATCATTTCTCATTCAAATGCCACAATTATCTGTTATTCTCTTTTTTTATTATTTCTTATATATTTGCTATTTTTTTTTTAAAGTTTTCTTTATTCATTAGATTTTTCATTACATACATTAGGGATTTTTCGACAACCATGCTAGGCACATGCCCGTGTTGTGGTGGTCGATTTTATATACAGTAGGTGCATTAACAAATGAAATATGAAGAATGTGAAAGAATTAAGAAATTGTATACATAAAATTATATGATATTCAAGAATACAAAAAAATATAAAAGAATCTAAATTGCTATAGAGTAATATAAAAGAGTTGTTATAATAACAAATAATAATAAATAAATAAATAAATTAATAAATAAATAATAATAAATAAATAATAATAAATCAAACAAAGGTATGTAATTATAAATTTATAAAATAAGAGTAGGTACTATATGGTATGCATATGAGAAAGGAATTTTATTATGTTGAAAATCTAAATGTGCGTGGTTATATTGGTAGGTACATTATTTTACACCAATTTTTGTACAAATAAATGTTAGGTTTAAAAATAAAATGATGTTTTCCTCCAAATAAATTAAGTAATATGACATACTATATTATACAAATAACAGTAACAGAAACGGTTTAGGCAGATGTTGACCTTTATAATAAAATTAGACATGTTTTTTTTTTTTAGAAATGTATCCCTGTTTTAGCAGAAAGTGTTAAGTTAAGTTAAGTCAGTGTTATTATTTTGTGACATGTAATCAGTGCGTAATGGTATTGTATACTGTTGATATTAAAAACAAATAAATAAAATTAACAGGAGGAAATGGGGAAGAAAAGGTGCCTGGCTATTCAGATCTGGTCACCAAACGCGGCCAAACCCATTTCATGCAACGTTTCAATGTCTCAACGTTCGCATTCACCAGGGCGATATTGAGAGTTTAAATTACTCTGGAACGGGCCACTCTGGAACGAAATTTAAAAGTTATTAGCGACTGTAAAATTAGTAGTTCCAAAATGAGATTTTAAAGAACGTATGAAATGGTGTCTGGTGACGTCATACGATACACGATTCAGTACAATTCATAATTAGAATGTCAATGCTGCAGTCTGCAATACCACCGCGTATTTACCGTGATGTCACAAGCTTCTCAGTCGGTAGGTACCAAATATCATTATATCGTCGCCAGATGCGGTTTTAAACGTTTAATGTGCTAGAGTGGTTAGATTGAATAATTACTTATTTATTATATAACAATAAATAAAAGATAAAAAACGAAAATAAATAATAGAACGCGATTTTCTTTTAAATAAGATATACATTATACATCCCAGGTTTTTAATAGTTTGTACTGCAAGTAGGGTTTTTCTAACGGGTGTGTGGCTTTTATTTCGGCTTCGACCAGTTAGTGTTGGTGTCCATTTCATAAATTCAATAGGAATTGGTTCCAAAAATAGCCCATTCCTCGGATCCACTGTCATCCAGTGATAGCTAGACACCGGGACAAAATCACCGGGACAAATTCACCGGGACAAAGTATCCGGGTCCGGCTATGACGTCATATGTAAGTACAACTATTTATTACCGTCAATCTTTTCATATCCGGAGATATACTACATATTCACAAATTTGTAGCAGTTATACCTAGGGGGGATACGTCCAAAATCCGACCTGCTGACGGAAGTGGCGACATCTTGTGACGAATTCTTGAATTCGAAACCGAATTATAATGGTAACTATGTTTCAAATTACACGTATAGAGATGTTATTTGTGGCGCCGCGCGTATGGCTTGGCGTCAGACATGCACTCGCAGCCGGGTTCTTAAATGCAACCACGCAGACGCAATCCGATTAATACTATTCGAATACCTTTCTTTCCATGTTCTTCTGTTATAAATACAGATTCAAAGTTGTCAATAATTAAATATTATAATTTGAGATTTTACTCATAAAGTTAAAAATAAAAATAAATATTCATTTCTGGATATCGTCGGAGAACGCCTTTTATAAAACATCTAGTGTAACAACTATAATAATATTCTATTACCTTTTTTATTATATGTTGTTAGGGTGCCTCGATGTCGGCTTCTAAACCAACACCAGGGCCCAACACGTCCCTGGCTAGCTCTCAGCGGGACTATGGTACTCTCTATTCAGGGGGTGAGCAGCTCAAAGCTATGGAATTTCTCTCCATCTTCCGGTGACCCACGGGATCCACACTGGTCAACAATCCTCCCGCCGTAGCAGAATAATAACAAAGTTAAATCATTAAGACATGTATTGTAAACTCAAACACATACATAGGTTTCTACAGTACAATTCAATTACAAGAAATGCAAATTACACAAACCTAGCTAAAGCGTTTAACTCTCACTGACTCTCTCTCAAAACGAAACTCTCCGAGTGGTGATTTTCGCGGGGGGCCCTACATTTCACTGATTACGGACAACATTTAAAGGAGGAAATCAAGATACAGCTTACATGTAGGTTGGCAGGAACCTCGTCTCATGTGGCAGCTCCATCAGGCACTTTCGTAGTCTAAATAGACCGAACTATGGTGCGGCAAAAGGCCGATTCTACTCAAAGGTATTTCAATAATACATCGCGGCCCCATTGAATTGGGTCCGCCGGCTACAAGTGGGCCGCGAGCGTCCGTTCGCAAAGGCGCTCAGATCTTCTCTGCGGGTGCAGCGGAATGCCGAGTGGCAGGGCACGGGGGAGAGGCAAGGAGAAACAGGAAACGGGGCGGAGAGAGGGGGCGGCCGAACTGTGGACTCGCTGCGTTCTGTGCTCTAGGTAATCCGCTACAGGGCGTATCGTAACAATGTGTACCGCACAAGAGTCCCAACTGCTCCCGTCTGAAGCCAGTGAGACTATGACATCCCCAATTGGGGTATGTTGTGAGGCTGAGGGTGGTGGAGAGGGGAAGGAGATAGGGTAGAGGAAGGTGGGGAAGTACCTGGCTATTCAGATCTGGTCACCAAACACGGCTAATGCCATTTCAAGCAACGTTTCAATTCTGAATGGTGGTCTTACACCAGGGCGATACTGAGAGTATCTTCCACTCTGGAACGTGCCGCAAATATACTATATATTATTTTAAATGAATAAATTGTGAAATAACACAAATTAATCAAATAAAATTTATTTGCCACGCCGGGATTCGATCCCGCGACCTTCGGTGTGCGAGTCAAGCGTCTTACCGCTGCGCTACGCCGGCCGTCTAATAGAACTGGTATAATAGAACAATCAAACAAATTAGATACTATCTGGTATAGTAGAACAAATAATTAAATCGTAGAACAAATATAGATACTTAAATTCAGAATTCCCGCGTACTAAACTTTTCAAGGATGCGCATTTTCACAATCATTATTCTGCACCGTGGATTCTTTGTGAAATGGCTAAAATAGAGTCGAAATATTATTCAGAAATTAATTTTGTTTCCCAGGAATTCAGAAATGGTGGTCACTACAAGTTTAATTCCTTCCGTGAACAGCGGCAAAGAGCAGCGGGTACCTACCGCCAAGGCCATGAAGGTATTAGAAATATCTGGAAAATATGGTCACACTACACGAACAGAAAACATCAAAAGCCATAATTTTTTAAAATTCTATTTAGTATAATAAACTGCTGTGTCCACTGACGTTTTTCTATTGACTTGACATATTTTTTTACATGTTATTTATTTATTAACGGATACGGTCCAATCATTATAATGTATAAAATGAAGTCGCTCAAAATGTGTTTGCGGTTTTCACCAGTAGATAGAGTGATTCAAGAGGAAGGTTTATATGTATAATACATGCCTATTACAGTAGAGAAAAGCCGAGAAATTCAAATATTCATCATAACATAGTAAAAAATGAAGTCGCTCAAAATGTCTGTGCGCTTAGATCTTTTAAACTGCGCAACGGATTTTCATGCGGTTTTCACCAATAGATAGAGTGATTCAAGAGGAAGGTTAATATGTATAATACATGCTTATTATATTAGAGAAAAGCAGAGAAATTCAAATATTCAATTCAGGCAGCGGGCAAGCGGGTGGTGTGGATTTTATAAAGGTTGGGTAATGGCCTTGTGTTTCGTCAGCCACAGCAACGTGTGGCCGGGTCTGCTAGTTTACAATAAACCACAAAATTTATTTTCTTCAGGGCCTATGTCATCTTTGAAGAAACTGTCTTTTTGAGGAGAGGAAAGTATTTTTGAGGAGAGAAAGGACTGAACATGGGTCTTGAAGAGATCAATATTGTAGAAGAGAGGAAACACAGAGGCCGGCAAACCATTCTACAGCCGAGCTGTTAACTCAAGAACTAGTCGTAAAAACAACCCGTTCTCATGTGAAAAAATGTCATCCGTTTTCGTATGTTGAGTATTTCCCGACTATGCATCAGTGCCGAGGGGATCAATGACGGTAGTTCCTCGGAGAATCTTTCATTGAAATACCGGTAGAACAAGGACAGCATTCATGACGCCTGTTCTCTAAAGATTGCAATCCGTTTGTTAAGATAGGAGAATCTGACTCGAGGGTTTTTTCAGATATTTTGGGGCTTTAGATCAGAGGTGGTTGCAAATTCAACCATGGGGTGGACTTGCGATTTGTACAGGGTTAGCAGTTGTGTACTATTAAAGTATCTGTGGGCCCTGTACAGTACGCGCGCCCAGCTTTTGAGAGGCTAATTTAACTCTGGCTTCGATGGAGCCCCTACATCTGAGCTGGTCACTTAGAGTTACACCAAGCATATCAATGGAGGGTCTGTTCGGAAGATTGCTTCCGTTGAAAGAGACTAGATTTTCACTGCGTGGCCTGAGTGGTTTTAAATGGTTTTTCAGCTTCGCTGACGTCTTTTTCGGATTCTTTTTTTCCTTATGGTCTCTAGTTTGTCAAGGTGTTACAGCAAACATCTGTATTTTTAGTAATTTCTCCAATTTTTATGATCTATAATGAATTTTCTTCACAGCCTATGTCATCTTTGGGGGTACTGTGTGTAGGTTTTTTTTTAAGGAAAGCTAGTAGAGGGGAATGGGGAGTTGGTTGAAATCTGGACGGGTGAATCGATCCCTTCCAATGCGGTGCAAGGCGAAGGGTCATTAGAGGTTATTATCCACCAATTACCGGCCCTGGTATAAGTAACAGATTGTTACTCCTTCAAGGCTCTCGCAAGGACTCTAATTTTTTTGAAAGAACGAAGCTGCATTTAGTTTAGAACGAATTTAGACCTCAAATGCTCCTGCATATGTTGTTAGTAAGCAGTATGCAAGTGCTTAGTGGGAAATATAAGATACAATATGTGTTAGTATGACGAAATATAGACTAGACAATGGGACAGGATGGTGTAAGTCCACGAGGTGGCAAGCGCTGGGTGATTGTATCCAGCGTATCCTACAAGCACCTGTTTGGGAGGACGACACAGTACAAAAAGTAATGAAGGCGAAGGGTCAAGTGGGTCCAGTTGGACAGATCTAGGTTAGGTCTCCCTGAACCAGTCTCTCCCTATCCGGCCTGCCAAACGCACCTATAGATGAACTAACTAACTAACTAACTAACCATCACGCCATTTCCCCGCAGGGGTAGGCAGAGAGGACGGACCGCCACACAACTCGATCTTGGCACACACTCTTTGCCTCGTTCACATTCATACATCGTCTCATACATGCTCTTCTATTATTCAGACTCTTCACATGGCCCGACTCAAGTATCTGATTCACTTGGTCGTGCCATGTCTTCCTCGGGCGTCCCCGACTTCTTCTACCATTCACATTTGCATCATATATTCTCCTTACACTCCTTTCCTCGTTCATTTGCTCTACATGCCCAAACCATCGGAGAGTCCCTTTCTTAATCTTACACATCACGCTTACATCAGCCTTGCATTCTTTGCGGATATCCACGTTTCTCTCACGATCTTACATGGTTTTACCACACATTCGCCGCAGGGATCTCATTTCAACAGCATTAAGTCTACTTTCATCCTTCCTCTGCCAGTTCCATGCCTCACTGCCATACATCAGGGTAGATACCAGCACTCCATTATGGACGGCTAGTTTCGCGTCTTTGGACAGTTTTTTTATTACCGCCAACGGCATTCAGTCCTCCATTAATGGAGTTACCGGTATTCACCCTTCTTTCAATATCTCTATCAGCCTTCCCATCTTTCGTAAACATACTACCCAGATACACAAACTCATCCACCTGCTCCAAGTATTCATCATTCACAACTATGTTGCATACTGTTTTCGTACTCTCTTTTTCAAACACCATGACTTTAGATTTACTTATAGATGAAGCTGTACGTAATCTTTTTTTTTCAAAATTTAATGTAATCGTTCATATACCGTGGACATAGCATTTTGTTCCAGAAGTCACGCGTGCCGCAACGCAGGGAAGAGAGGTGAGGGTTGCTCACCTATTGTGTGCCGGACGTGGAATTCGAGCGGGAAATTCTAATTTCGAATGCGCGGGAATCATAAATACCTCGCAGGGTATAGACAACGAGCGCCATAGACTATAACGGCATGTATAGATTATTTAACCATAGAGAGATGAGGTAGACAGAGCAATATAGAATGGATTATTGGAAACTTGGGAGGTGAAGTGTGAAAGGGTGGACATTAATTCTCTAACCAGAACTTAAATTTGGATTTTATTAATTACTAATAACGAGCTCCTGGCATGCATTGCAATTGCAATGCAACTAATAAAGAAATTGTTTCTCCCTGTGTGTCTTTTCCCATTCGTCCCGTTCCCCTTCCGCCTCCCCTTCCCCTCCCATGTCCCGTTCCTCTCCCCGCCTTCCCTCTTCCATCTCCCGTGAACCCCCCTCCCACGATCCTCTCCAGCTTTCAATATATTCAGTCCCATTACATGCAGATTTTCAAACAGCTCGCGTACCACCTATTGAATTTTTTTTTTACAAATTTTAATTTTTCATATTTTACAAACATTCATTTTGGTTTATTATGAGAACAATCAATCAAATGCATAGGTAGTTAGTAGGTACCTATTTACAATAAATTAAATTTTTCATTAGATTCAAAGTGTTCGATTTTGGTTAGTGCCATAGGTGAATACTTTGATTAAATTCATTAATTCAAAGATTTTTGATTAAACAATCGATGGTTTGCAAAATTTCATTCTCAAATTGTGATATTTTTGAGTTTCGTAAGAGTTTTTGTAATGATTTTAAAAAATTCAGATGTATTGTCATGTGGTTGTAATATTCCAGAAATCTTCGCGAGGTTGGAAAGAAGGTATTTCAAACATTTACAATACTTAATAAGCCTTGCATAGACAAATCATATTTATTCATAGATTTTTATATGATGTATAAATTACGAATGCTTGGAAATACGAGTATACAAGTTACATACGTACTTTACATATATTGGTACTAACAATAACACGGCTTTACTAGCGCAGGTTTCAACGTAGATATTATAATTAAATATGATTTTTGAAGCTGAACGTATTTATTAAATATATATCCCTCAGGATCATTGACAAAAACGACACATTTATTAATAATAATAAAATTTGAAAGCGTATTTTGTCATATTTCAAAATCAGTATTTGGTTTTCGGATGGTTTCAGATGCATTCCATTTATTTGAATTTTATTGCAAAGCGGAAACTCTCTAACCTTCTGACAGAATGTGCTCGAGGCCTGAGTGGGGGCGAACGATTTCGATAAACTAACAACATTTTAGTCAATTTGGGAGGCGGGTATGGGTACCGCCGCCCCGGATTGGATAACCAACACCCCTGCCGTGGGCTACCCCAAGTGGTTCGCTATATTTGATGACTTAGGAGGGGTGCCCGGGTATATGGGGTGAGGTTTGTCTAGGTTTGGGGGCGAAATCGTTTGCCCACCTACTGGTAGGATGGATCGGGAGAGACTGGTTGAGGGAGACATATCCTAGACGTCTCCAGCCAGACTCTCTCGACTACATCGCCTTGCACCGCAGTGGGAGGGATGGATTTATACGTTCGTCACTCCTGGACACATTGACCCCAGATTCCCACCGATCCCTCTACCTTTTTCCTTCCCAGAACTTTACCTAAAAAAAAAAAAGCTACGCAGCATCTTAAAAGATGACAAAGGCTCTGAGGATTTTTTTCCATAGGGCCTCCTGTGTGGAGTTAATATATAATTTAACTTTTAAATGTCGTGGGCGATTTGCAGCTATCCTAGCATGTAGTGTCGACTTATTACCGACAGTGTTGATTGATAATTTTATGGCGTTCATGCTAGGTTCCATGGTTAATAGGTATATTGAAAAGCAGAAAAAGATAATAGTCGCAACTGGGACTCAAACCGAGAACCTCTCGTCTAACCGGGACGTGCGCGTTTACCAATTCCGCCATTGCCACCTTCTGTCAAACTGTCATATTTGTCAATCTTATATTTCAAATTTTATAAATAACAATATTATCTTCAACAATTTTTTTTCCGCATTATAGGCAACTACCCTTTTTATTGGAAACGTTCTTTCTAAAATTTGGTTTGTAACCTAGATAGAGTCTCGGATAAATAGTGAATTATATATTTTTTAATTTATTTTTTATTGACTATTTAATAACAGGTTTTATGAGAATTACAAGATATGATAATGTATATAAATATTTCATCTGTTTGTTCTTAGTCCTCCTCACTAGGTGATCCTGTGCTGAGGCGGACTGGTAGATTTCTTTGATTTTCCGTTTTTTAGTTTCTATGATGTTTTTAATACATTCTCTAGTATGTCTGCATTAATTTCTTTCACCCATGTTTTGATTTTTTCCTTAAACTTATTTATCTTTTCTATCTTTTTCAGACTTGGAGGAAGGATGTTGTAAAGTTTGGTTGCCAGATATATGCGGTTTCTTTGGCCAAAACTTTGGTCTTGAATTTTGGAACATCTCGTATATCCTTTTTTGAGGCTCTTGTGTCATGTATCCGAGTTTCATTAGGAGATTTTCTGTTTTTAAAATGATGTATAAGAATATTCTTGGCATATATTTGTTTTAAATTTAAAATGTCAAAACACTTAAAAATAAATTATGGAACTTTTAATAAAAGTCTAAATAAATACTCAATTTTTAATTTAAAAAAACCCTCTTTTTATGACTTTTGAAGGTTATTCCCTTCAATTTAATATATCATTGAAGAAGAAAATACCACTAATAATCTAAACGAAAATATGAAAGAGAACAAGATAATGGCGGAATTGATAAACGCGTACGTCCCGGTTAGACAAGAGGTTCTGGGTTCGAGTCCCAGTTGCGACCATTTTATTTTTCTGTTTTTCTGTGTCTTGTTCTCTTTTATATTTTCGTTTAGATTATTATTGTTATCTTCTTCCTTAATGATGTATTTAATTAATGGAAATAACCTTCAAAAATTATAAAAAGGGAGTTTTTCTTATAAAAAATTGAATATTGACAAGCTTTTTATTTCCAAGTAAAACATTTAAGTATATGAAATAAATTAATGTTAGGCCTCATCTTGACCTGAACATTAGGTACAGTCTTAGTGGCTGACAACTTAGGGCCAAGACCCACCCTAGTAGACTTATGAGGAATTTTCAGGGAGGTTTTGAGGGTGGCATTTAACCTTGTTAAATATATGTTTTAATTAAATTGATTGAAGGATCTCCAGGTGAATTGATGAGGTCGTTCCTTACCAAACCATTTCCTCGTGGTATTTATTGTGATCTCTGATTTCAGATAGGAAGGCTGTTGCTTCGAATTTTAATAAAAGGCAAAGGTTTTTGTTTTATTTATTTATCTATTAAAAGTTTATTTACATTGGTTTTTTTTATACCTGCCTCACTATAATAATAATAATAAAAAAAACTGTTGAACATATTATATCGGGATGTTCTGTATTAGCGCCGTCCGAGTATACATTTAGGCACAATCAAGTTTTAAAAATAATTCACCAAAGTTTGGTAATTAAACATAACTTGATTGACTGCCGTAATGTACCATATTATGAATATGAAACAAATTCATTTTTAAAAAATGAATTTTATAAAATTTATTATGATAAAACTATTCTAACAGACAGAACAATTAGTCATAATAGACCCGATATAGTTTTACATGACAAATTAAAAAAAAATAACTTATATCATTGATTGACGGATTTAGGAAATGAGATTAAAAGAATTTGGCATTCTCAGACTATAAAAATATTACCATTTGTTATTTCGGCTACTGGCATTATACCTAGCTCTCTCATTCAAAATTTAGGCGTATTAGATTTGCCAAAGAATTTATATATAAAAATGAAAAAGTCAGTCATTTTAAATACATGATCAGTAGGATGATTTAACGGACCAGTTAGGATTTCATCAGAGCCGAACCCTCTGATATGAAAATATCTGGAGTCGGTGAAATATTTTCCCATTATGTTTCTGGTGGATTGACGTATTGTTCTTGTATTTATTTTACTTATATAGTGCACTTACAATGCGTGAATTTACTAGATAATCATTTGTGGAAAAGTGTGTGGAAGGGTTTAGTCTTTCATTTGGGAAAGATTTAACCCGGACATAAAATCTGGAGCACCGTTAAAATTTAAAAAAAACTCTTTATTCCAGGATGTGGGGAGGATAGTGCAATCCCACACGTCCCATACAGTTATACATATTTAAATATTTGCACAGTAAAGAAAAAAAAAGAACATAAATATAAAAATAAAAAAAAAATGAAAAAAAAATAATAATAACAAAAAAAAATAATCCATTATTATGCAGGGCGTGGTCTTGATGAAAATAACTTTCTAAATAACTATGATATAGCTGTGTAGAGACAGGCATAAACTTACAAGTACTTACAGGTACTTACATCCTCTCTGCACACCCCATCGGGGACACTTAGTTATGTAATTGTTGAAACCAATTTTTATGATTTGACATATTTAATAAAAATAACATGCTTATTTTGTGCAAAACCACGAGTTTTAATTAATTTATTTATCGAACAGTTTCGCTTTGCTCAAGCGTATAAAGGGTACACATTAAAACTAAACAATATTAATTTGGTAATTAATTAAAACTCGCAGTTTTACACAACATAAGTGGTTTATTTTTTAACTTAGTTATGTTTTGTGTAAGTAGGTATACGGTATTTTCCTTAAACCGACTGCATATTATATATAAGTATGCCGGGGGGGGGGGGGGGGTACTGCACGATCGGGAAATGAACTATCATGGAATCGAAAATCATGTGGATAGGATGGACAGGACGACAGGACACAAATAATTCAAAAGGTTCTCAACGCCTCAGCAAACACAAGATAATCGGGAAACATAAGAATGTCAGTGTTTCTATACACGGTAATCGGAAATTTGTAGTACAAGCGGGAAACTGATGAATCTATATATTACATTTGGTGTCGATTTTGTAGTTCAACTAAAAACTTTCGTCTTTGAGTAAATTGAAACTGAAATTGGAATTTATTAAGTAAATTTTCGAAAAAATCGCAATCTATGGGCTAAAAGCCCACTGTTTAATGTTTTTTTATAATGCACCGAAGTGTAAAATCGGCTACAATGATTTATTTTTTATTTTAACCATTTTTAACTATGTAGTTCAAAGAAATAGGTTTGTATCGGGGTAGGTAGATTTTTTTGGGTTCTCTGTGTTATGTATGTGGATTAATCTGTTTTCCGCTTGTACTACGAGTTTCCGGACACCGAGTATAATATGCACACTGTATGCAGGTCGATTGCTACGACGAAATTCGTTCATTCTCTTGTGTTTCTATCACCAACATCTGAAATTCTCATCGCTTCAGTATTCAAGGTTGAATATTCAACACTTGATGGTAATAAAATTAATTTAATTAATTAATTAAATAAATTTTATTACCATCAAGGTCGACATCTGCAAACCTCTCGATGCACGCTTTCCTTAAGAAAGCAAAAAACTTATAACTTTCATTCATACTTACTACTCATCTCATTAGTTCATTTTCATCACAGGTAACATATTTATGTATATGCAGCGCTTTGATTTTTCACGAAAACGGCGCTATATAAATTAGACAAATATTATTATTATGAAGTATTGAATTCCGTAAGTCTAAACTTAAACTTTATATTATTATTATTGTTATATTGATTTGTCTACAAGTACCATATAACCCTAATGTACCATGTGATCATAAATTACCATGTAACCATAATGTATCATGTAAGTATAATATAACCTACCAGTACTTAAGCTCTGATATCAAAATCGACCACCATAACACGGGCACCAGCCTAGATTCGAAAAATCCACAAATAATGTAACCATAATATTTATGCAATGAATAAAGAAAAAAAAGGAAAAAATAAAAATGCATTTGAAATACATCGAAGGTACAATGTAAAATTTATATTTACGATTCTCCCTGTAGTTTACCTAAATCTTTTTTTTTGCTTCTACAAAGAGCGTACCTACGTAGTTTTTATACTTTATGTTTTGTATTTAATACTTCGTACTTTTGATCCTTTTATTTATGATTTAAAGTTTGTATATTTTGTTTCTTACCCTTTTATTAATATAATTTATTACTTAATATAAATTGGTTAATGCGCATACATACACATACACACATACCCACACACACAAACACCTTCACACTACATACATCACCCGGTAATCACTTAATATGCATACCATAAATAAGACACTACAATGAAACAAATAATTATAGGTATCCACCATGAAATACACTTATTAATTTTAAATTGTTTTCACCAATGTAACTAATGTATTATTTGTTTCTGTTTATAAATAAATAGATAAGTCGTACAATATAATATGAATGATATTTTTATATACGAAAAAAAAATGTTTATATTGCTAGAACTAGAGAAGGTACAAAGTATTAAAGTAATCGACCACCATAACACGGGCATCAGCCTAGCATGATGGTCGAAAAATCCACTAATAATGTAACCATATTATGTATGCAATTAATAAAGAAAAATTTAAAAAAAATGCATTTGAAATACATTGTAGGTACAATGTAAAATTTATATTTACGATTCTCCCTGTAGTTTACCTAAATATTTTTTTTGCTCCTACAAAGAGCGCACCTACACCTACTTACGTTTTATACTTTATACATAATATTTTGTATTTAATACTTTGTACTTTTGATCTTTTTATTTATGATTTGTATTTTATATATGTTGTTTCTTACCTTTTTATTTTTATTTAAACTTTTATTTATAAACTTTATATTTATTGTAAACTAGTACTTATTCCGTTTTAACTAACCGCTTGGGGTGACCTACGCCAGAGGTGATGGTTATCCAAAAAAATGGTTTCCGGGGCGGGGGTACTCATATCAAATTCTTTAATTAAACCAAGATGATGTCTTGGATAAACCTTTCCTATTGTACCTGTACGGGAGATTTTTTTGCTATTCTATACTTATGGCGGTGACGCGAAAATTCGTCCGGCGACCATTCATCCGTTGACAGTTCATCCGGCGACAGTTCATCCTGCCGACAGTTCATCCTGCCGACAGTTCATCCTGCCGACAATTCATCCGGCAGATAATTCATCCGGCGACAATTCATCCGGCCTGATCATTTAGAAGATTTTTTCTTCAAGTAAGTATGCAAAGAGGATATACGGCCGTACAACCAAAATCGATATACTTATATCTGAAGGCATCTTGAGTAGAAATCCGCTGTAAAAATATTTTTACTAACAATAATTTCGACTCTCCGAAGAAGCATGCGTGAATAACAAAATACGACATACTTATACGTGCAGTCGGCTTAGCAAAAAACCGTAAAGATTCCTACTTGCATAAAATATAACCTTTTTATCTGAAATTAACACCATCTTTTTAGGATGAATTGACTAATTTGTTAGGTTAGGTTAGGTTAGGTTAGGTTAGGTTACAGCGGATTTCCACTCAAGATGCCTTCAGATATAAGTATATCGATTTTGGTTGTATGGCTGTATATCCTCTTTGCATACTTACTTGAAGAAAAAATCTTCTAAATGATCAGGCCGGATGAATTGTCGCCGGATGAATTGTCGGCCGGATGAACCGTCGGCAGGATGAACTGTCGGCAGGATGAACTGTCGGCCGGATGAACTGTCGCCGGACGAACTTTTGCCGGATGAATTGTCGCAGGATGAACTGTCATGGAACCACTTATTGCAAACCATTTAACATTTCCTGATAAATATCCAGTTCCGCAAATTCACGATTTTGCGTATAAACTTGGACCAAATAAAAATTCTTATCGATGATATGATAAGAGCGTATCGTCGAATTCAGGGTTAATTTGATATATTTTATTTCACAGATAATGAACATAGAAAAAAACAAATAATATTTTTTTAATTACGAATAATGCAGTACATCCAGAGAGGCATATAATACACAGGGTGTTAATGGACGTACTTGACTTACTTTAATCAGTGATTCCCTACATTATTCCATTAAGCCATACGGTTCATCAGAAAAAAGAAATAAAAATTTATTTAGAAATACGAAATTTGATTTATGGCACAGCGTAAAGGAACTTGGATATTTATTTATTTATTTATTTATTTATTTAAAATTTACGGCACAAAGTGCCATTTACAAATATGTTTTTATTAAATATTTTTTAACAGTCGTAGTACATATTTTTTTTTTTTTTAAATTACACATAACAACAGAAAAAGAAGGATATTAATAGAACAACTTGATGAAAGCAAATAGAAACACAATAAAATAAACAAAAAATGTCATGTAGTGACCTCATTAAAATATGTTTGGCTGAAATGTTTGATCAGTACAGCCTTGTATTTCAGTTGGGAAATATTAAAAATATCAGCCACATTGGCATAAAAATTACCAATTGTATGTAATCTATTTATTACAGAATTGTAGCCTGAGACCGACTTATAATTGTCACAATAATACATACTAGGGAACCTTGATCTAATGGTAGGTACATGAAAGTGAATCAACTTTATTATATCAGGGCTATCCAACTGATAGTTTACAATTTTATATAAAAATATTAGATCAAAAATTTTTCTTCTGTCGCTTAACTTCAACAATTTCAATGAATTTAATAAAAAATCATAATTTATTGATTCTGAAGGAATTCCAAGTCTAAAATTAATACACCTCAAAAATTTGCGTTGGACTCTTTCAATTATATTGATGTGATTATTAAAGACAGGTGACCAAATTGTAGAATTATATTCTAGAATGCTTCTTACGAGAGATGTGAACAGAATTTTTAATGTGTGAATATTTTTAAAATCTTTGGAAATCCTTAATATAAAACCTAACATTTTCATAGCCCTATTTGCTATAGAAGTTACATGAGATACAAAAGAGAGTTTCTGGTCAAAAATGATGCCTAGGTCAAGTATTTCGTCTACAGAGATTAAGTCAACATTAGAGAGTGCATAATTATATATTATTGGATGTTTAATTTTGTAGAACCTCATAACTTGGCATTTGTTAATATTTAGCTGAAGTTTATTACTTGAACACCATTTGAAAAAGTTGTTAAGATTCTCTTGCAAGATTGTGCAATCATGCACATCATTAATGACTTTAAACAGCTTCATATCGTCGGCAAAGAGTAAAACTTCGACACTGTGGAAAACGCTAGTAACGTCATTGATGAATAGGATAAATAATAAAGGTCCCAGGTGCGAACCTTGCGGGACACCGCTGGTAGCAATAAATTCGTAGGATAGACAGTCGTTGATCTTTACAAAGAGTAATCTAACAGATAAGTAGCTGATCAACCATGCCAAAAAATTGCCACTTATCCCTAATTTTTTTAGTTTATTTATTAGTATTTTGATGCAGACCTTATCAAAAGCCTTGGAAAAATCAGTATAGATGGAGTCAACCTGTTGCCTGTTAGTCAATGCTGTGTTTATGTAGTTTTCATATACTGTAAGGTTTGTGAGAGTAGATCTAGATGAGACAAACCCATGTTGGCAATTGGTAATAACATGTTTAATATTAGAGGATATTTTACTAAGAATGATTTTTTCAAAAAGCTTAGGAATACTAGACAGAATACAAATAGGTCTGTAATTGCATACATCATTTTTTGAACCCTTCTTGAATACGGGGGTGAGATAACAGGATTTCCAGCTATTGGGGAATTGACCTTTTTTAAGAGATTTGTTAAAAATTTTGTACAATGGATAGGAAAGACTATTAACACAATTTTTCAAAAATATGGGTGGGACATTATCAGGACCAGAACTTGTTTTTGGTTCCAAGAGTTTAATGGAGGCAATGATTTCGTTACGTTCAATTACTAATTCAGATAATTGCAAGTTAATATCAGTGACAAATTCAGGAACACTATCCACAGGGACATCATCCTCATATAAACTTTTGAAAAAGTCTGCAAATAGATTGGCAATATCTTCAGTTTTGGCACAGGTCTTGCCATCATAGTTCATAATATTAGGAATAGAAGAATAACTGTTTTGTAATGATTTAGAATAATTAAAGAAAGATTTAACATTACATTTGATAGAGTTTTCAACCTCTTTTATGTAATTTTTGTAACATTTATCTGAAATTTCGGCGCATTGCTTACGCAACTTATGAAATTCAGTATAATCATGAAGTGATCTCGTTGTTTTGAATTTGTGGTGTGCATTCTTCTTTTTAAAAACTAAGTTAATGAGATCATTATTAAACCATTAAGGAAAAGTTGATATATTATATGACGTAACAGGTACATGACTTGTAATATTTTCTTTTAAGATACAGTAGAATTGTTCAATATTGTCATTTAATTCACCATCGTTTAGAAATGACCAATCAACCTTGAGGAGGGAGTCACATATTGCTGTGTAATTGGCTTTATGAAAGTTTAAAGACATTTGTTTAATTTTTGGATTTTCACTTATGGTGTTGTTTATGGTTATATCTAAAGATGGGTGGTAATTGTCCACAGGAAGAAGAGTATCTAAGGATTTAGTAACAGTTATAGATTTGTCGTTACAAAAAACTAGATCCAGATTTCTGTTATTACTATTTTTGTTATCGTTTAATTGATTGAGGTTTAAAAAATTGGACATTTCGAGTATTTCTCTTTCAATGATAGATGCGCTGGAGTTATAAGTTCCAGATAATTCTGAGGATAGTGAATCCCAATTAATATTAGGTAGATTATAGTCACCTGCAATGATTATTTTTGTTTTGGGGTATTTAGATGTTAATAATTGAATCTCATCAATATGGTTTTTATAGATAATTAGATCAGATGAAGGAGGAATATAAACACAAACTATTATAATTTTTTTTTTTTTGTTAGTATTAATCATGCAAAAAACATGTTCCACATTTTTATATGTAGTGTTAAGCTGTCTAGAGACTAATTTCTTAGAAATTGCTATCAAAACACCACCACCTCTTGATTTAGAACTAGTATTCTTGTTTCTATCCAATCTGTATGATATCTAAAAAAATGGCCGAGCAACGATCTTTATTTCCGGTTTTTATAGAAAATTTTCATGTTTAATAAAAAAAAATAGAAGGAGGCCTTTTATAAAAAAAATCCTTAAGTGGTGCCATAGATACCAGATTCTTCAACAGTTAAAGACTTAGTTCATGCAAATCGTATGTACAGTTTTTTTTAATATGTTGTCAACAAGCTTGAAAAAGTAGTTTTGAGAAAAACGCGTTCAAAGTTTTGCTGAAGGATAATTCAACATACAATTTGTTTCAAACGGTTTCACATAAAATGGTTTATCTCCGTCAGTTTTAAGAATTTAATATTTAGAGAGAGCATTCTTAACAAAAGAAACTTTCAGAAAACGATATTAAAAAAAAACAAGAAAACAAAATTCACAATGGGTCTGGTGCCTTAAAATCAATAAATAAAATGAATATTAGATTTTATTAACAAATTAATATATACATTTATTTTACAGTCAATTAATTAACAAAGAAATTAATATCTACAATTAATTTACGATCAATTATGCAATGAATACAATCAATTCACAATCATTTAATTAATAATTAATTAGTGTGTCATTAGGTTATCTACCCTGGAATGAAGACGAAAAATATAAATGTTGGTTTAAGACCTGTGACCTTTGGGCCCAGAGCCAAAGCAATTACCGACCGCCAAACGCCCTTTTTTTTCAACACAAATTTCCAGGAAATCTGTGTTAAAAATATAAAAATATGTTCGTAATTCCAGAGAAACGTTTAACAGTCATGAGTCAACTCTTTTCTACTAGTACTGCCTTAACCAATGACGAATTTTATCTGCGGGGGCTTTTCCAGTAAATGTGACTGAATGATCTCGTTGATTTGTAGTTTAAAGTGTATAGCCGGGCTAAGCATACAAAGGGCCGCAGCCCAGTAAGGAAATTATTGCGTAGTACTGTCTACGACATGAGATAAACCGATAAAAATCTACAAAAATGGGAAATCAGTTTGATAAACCGACGGAAGGCAGTCTTTGAAACAAGATTTTTTTATTTATTTTTTATTGACTTATTGTGATGTTTCTTTTCAATTATTATAAGCAATAATTATTACCTGAAACACTCATTGAAAAAATCACCAGAGAAAAAAAGATACATGCCGCCGACGGGACTTGAACCCGCGTCCTTCTGATATCCGGTCAACTGCTGTTTATCCACTGAGCTACGTCGGCTTATCTCCTACCCGCCTAATAATTCAATGTATACTAGTATTTCATTCAACAATTACTGCTTATTACATTTTCCCACCTGAAAACAACCAACTTTATTTTTTGTGTGAAAGGCATTGTGCTAAATCTCCCACTAGGTGGCGTCGAGAACATTAATTTACCAATTTAAAAATAACATTTAATGTTTTTTTCATTAGTTTTTCTTCTAAAACAAACGACAACAAAATTTCTTCCACGTGTCATCACTGATCACTCAGCCGAGTAACCACCCAACCTCTCACCCGCCCCTAACTGTCCAATACCTACTGATTTTTTTAATGTTCTATATTGAAAAACAACAAAAAAACACATAAGTCATCGGAGACTTATGACACTTATTAATAATTTTCCTCAGAGCCTATGTCATCTTTGGGGATGCTGTGTGAAGGGTCTTTTTTGGGAAAGTAACGAAGCATATTCTATGAAGGAAAAGGTATGAGGCCTGAGTAGGAGTGTCGGTAGGAGTGGGGTCAATCTGTCCCGGAGTGACAAACGAATAAATCCATCCCTGCCACTGCGGTTCAAGACGATGGACCGAGAAAATCCTACAGGAGAGGCCATACGGTCTCCCTCAACCAGTCTCTACTGATCTGGCCTGCCACGCAGTTGGTGGGCAGATTCATCTTGACCTAGGTAAACCTCACCCCGTAAACCCGGCCCCCCCTTGCTAAGCCATCTAACATATTAAACCACTTGGGGATGACCTATGGCAGAGGTGTTGGTTACTCAATAAATTATTCCTTTCAATAAATGGTTACTCTTAGATGAAAAAGTTCATCAGCCCTGAATTACAGCCTCTATCGTACAAACCCTTACTGTGACAGGATGAAAACCACGTTTCTCTCAGGTTAGAAGCATCATCTAATATATTGGACATGCCAGAAATATTTCACCAAATTTTCAGACGGCCATCGAAGATTCGGTCAAGGCGTTTTCTCCCCAACACCAAAATTAATAAAACCTGACTAAAAACGTGAGAATCTTTATTATACAGGCAATTCAAATAGTACCTAAATAAAGTTTTTTATCGTGTTAAAAAAATTCGACACGTCCAAAAGAAACAGTTCTTCGTGTTCGAGGGGCAAGGTTCTCGAATAGCGATTCGAAGGTCGAGGGATCGAATCCCGGCGTGAACAAATAAATTTTATTTGATTGATTTTTGTTGTCACACATGTATCATTTAAAATAATATAAGGTATATTTGCGGCACTTCCAGAGTGGAAGACAGTCTCAGAATCACCCTGGTGTAATACCACCATTCAGAATTGAAAAGTAGTTTGAAATGGCTTTAGTCGTGTTTGATGACTAGATCTGTATAGCCAGGTACTTCCCACCTTCCTATTCAACATCTCCTTACGCTCCCCACTTTCCTTCAGCCACACAATATATCCCAATTGGGATTGCCATAGTCTCACTGGCTCTAAACGGGAGTAGTCAGGACTTTTGCGAGGTATTCACATAAAAAATAAACTTTTTGGTTTTTGTTTTATTCGAGTACAGCACAAGAGTTCCCGCTGATTCCAACCGTTTTCAGCGAGTGAGACTATGGCATCCCCAACTTGGGTACGTTATGAGGCTGAAGGTAGTGGGGAGGGAACGAGGTGGGAAGGAGTAAGGCGAGGAAGTATCTGACTATTAAGATCTGGTCACCAAACTATTTCCCCGCATTTCTAAACTTCCAGAACGCCATAAAAATATTTCATATTATAACACATTTCCTTAACAAATCTCAATATATAAAACAAAATCGGGTTAGTAACACCATTTATAACTTAAAAACAGCTGGACCGATTTTTATGGTCTTTGATTTGTTGGATTTGTGGCCCCGAATAGCAGAATAGCTATTTAAACATTAGAAAAATTCACGAAAAAAAAGTTATGAAGAAAATTCTTTTCCTCATACATTTTATATGGAACGAATTCTCATCTTTTGAAAGAGCTGCAGCAATATTGTGATAAATATAATATTTAATAGTGAGTAAATTCCAAAAACTCAAAAACGTCAGATGTCAACGCGCTGATTGTTTTGCTTTGGTTTTTAAACTGATTTTATTGCCTTGGTTTTTAATGCTGCTCCTCTTTCTTACACACTAAATGTCAATAGTCAAAATGAGACAAAAGGTGAACGTATGTCTGCACCCCTCCAGAGGAAAAATATAATTATTATAATAAATCTAGCTCACACGCATAAAGAAAATGAAACGCAATTCCCGTAAGCAAGTGAAAAAGCAAGAAAATCACAATAAAATATAAATCCGTACACAACGCCATCTCTGATACTGACCAAAACAAAACATGGATAGTTGCGCATCGATAATTGCTTCATTGTGTAATTTTTTTCTTAATAAAAATCTGAATTTAATTTAGCTAATAAGTTAACACAAGAGTAATTGATTCTGAGGCGTTCGTCGGGTCAGCTAATAATATTTAAAATCAAGTCAGAACACGTCATTTTTATAAATTCCCAAAGTTCGGGCTGAAAAGTTTGATTATCTATGGAAATATTAATGGAGTTTCACGAGGTCACAAAACTGAAATACATTTGATTAATGTTATTAAATTATTGCAGACCAATGGAATAAAAATTAGCCTCGCCGCAGGAGACATGGCATGATCAAGTTAATCGAGCACTTGAGCAGTAGCTGTTTACTTAGTCACTAAATAACGACTATTTTTAATCAATTAATTATGTTTTCTTGTACATTAGCTCCATCTGAGGAAAGCAATTTCATCATTGAGTGGAGGGTTTTTTTATGGAAAGGAATGTCTGAGAAGGAAGGTGTTAGGGGTGAGTAGGAATTTGGGGGTCAATGTGTTCAGGAGTGCTGACGTATAAAATCATCCTTCCCACTGTAGTGCAAGGCGATGGGTCAAGAGAGTCGGGCTGGAGAGGTCAAGGTTAGGTCTTCCTCAACCGCTCTCTTCGCAACCAACCCACAGCTCAGTAGATGTGCAAACGCATCTGGACAAACCCACCCAAATCGTGTTGTGGATGTGTTCGCAAGATATGTGTTTCTTTCTCTAGGTGAAATTGCTCAAAAAGTTTGTTTTCTCGAAATTCATTCTTGAAGAGGTCATACATTTTATTCTCCTGTCATGGGGGCCAGGAGTCAAACAATTGTATATATGTATATGCTGCTGACATCACATTCCTTCAAAAATTGACGGCCTCCGTGGTCGAAAAGTAAGGCTCTCAAATAGCTATCCAGTTCGCGGTTTCAAATACCTGATGATGGACACTGCAACGCTGTCCGAAACGTCGGCTATAGAAGAAGGTAGCGCAACACGGCATAACACCACAAAAACTAACAACGAAAATGCTTTTGGTCGTGAAAATCTAAAAACTTATCAGATCTGAATTAGCATATTCTTCTTCCCATCTCTCTTCCTCCCCAGTACCGTCAGCCTCACAACATACATATGCCACTTGCATCACATGTTTTAAAAAAAATTCCGGTTTAGGCAAATATTCTAAGACCTTCTGTATTTTTTTTAATGGTATTTTTGAAATCCTGGCGATTTTTTGAAAATTTCAATCCGAAAAATCAGACCATTTTTTATAAACCGGAAAGACGGGACATAATTTTATGAGTGCGAAAAAACGATAATTACATAGCCGATAATTATTTAAAAAAAACGTTTTCCACAAGAATAGCAATAAATTGTACTGGGTTCTCTTCGTAACATCTGTAAAAACACAGCCATCTTCATCAAAAAATCAAACCAAAGGATAAGTTCGTATAGAACAAACAATAAATCTAGTGAACGTTAAACGCAAATTCAAAAATTCGCCGGAAATCAAAGTATTGCCATTTAAAAAAAAATTGATCAGAGTGGAATTTTACAGAATTAAAGGAACATAATCGGAGACGGGACATTTTCATACTAGCTCAAATAATGGAATTATTTATTTAAAAATAAAAAAAAACTCTGCATTTCTTAAAAAATTTACTAACATTTTCGTAATCTTAGTAAAAATATCTAGCCACAAGATTTTTTCCAAGGCGTTATGAAATCCATGCAAGTGGCCTATTGGGGATGCCATAATCGCACTGGCTTCAGACGATTAGTAGCAGTTGCGGTATTCACATCGATTGTCCAGTCGATTAGTCAGACATCTTCAAATACTAAGTTTTGAGATAATTATGAAAACAATATTCGAATGTTCACCATATATCAAATATTTATTTATTTATATAATTCATGTTACATATATTTGACATTTCCATAGATAAGATTTATTAAATCACCATACTAGGCGAATGCCTGTTTCATGGTGATTACTTAAGGATAGTAACTTTGAGTGTAGTCTAGTGTTAACACATGGTTAAATTGGTAAAGTTATAATAAAAAAGAGAAAAAGAAGTGCGTAAAACAAACATGTAAATAAAATAAACCTGTAAACATATGGAACTAGTATGTAATGATGATAAAAATTTATATCTTTATCTGAGTATATGAAACATGTTGTAAACACTGTCATAGTCAGTCATCGGAAGATCAGTATGCGCCTTTCTGAAAGTGAGATATTTGGCTTTAGACTTTATTTCAATTGATAAGTTATTAAAAAATTTTGGTGCAAGAAAGTTAAACTGGGACTGTGCCAATGAAGTTTTTTTTGTTGGAATAATATAATTCGATTGGTTTGAATATCTTGCGTTGTATTTTGAATTTATAATATTTTTTTTTTTGTAAATTTGAATTTAAAATAAGAGGTAATATTTTTTACATATATGGATTTTATATTAAGAACTTTGAAGTCTTTAAAAAGGTCTTTCGTGGGGTGTATTTAATGTACTTTATAAATAACGCGTATTATCAATTTTTGGGCTTTTATTAATGGATCTAATACAGTTTTAGAGCATCCTCCCCAGACAATTATACCGTACGATAAAATTGATTGACACAGGGAAAAATATACTGTTCTTAGTGTACTTTTTTTAGTATATTGCGCAATGATCTAAAGATATATGCCAGTTTCCGTATACTGCTTGTGACATTAATTACATGATCTTCCCATCGAAGTTTATTATCAATTATTACGCCTAAAAATATACGTGTAAAATATTCAATAAAATAGCACCGCGAGACATAAAGGTCCAGTATAATATGACATTTAAAAATATCCTGCTGGTGATCCAGAAAACATCGACATTTTGTTTATACAAGTATTTATACAAGTTTTTCTGCATTATAATTGATTTGGTGGTGTTCAGGAGTAATCGTATTTTACCAGATAGATGGTACACTTTTACACATAACAGCATACTCAATTCGAATTTTTTGGATTCCTGACTATTCAGCTGGACGATCGACATAAAAAAATATATTTGGTAGATTACAAATCTGTTTAGCGATTCTTCTAAAAAATTCGGTTATCCAAACCTGAAATGTTTTCTTTTTTAAAAATAAAACTATAACTTAACTTAACAATAACTAAAATAGAGTATTATACTGCCCTAAAGAAGCTTCAGTTAAAGCGAAACCTTGTTGGCACAAAGTATAATATAAGTGGTTTTTACAAAGTTATTGTATTATTTTAAACTAGCTTTTACCCCCGGCTTCGCCCGCATATTCGCCCCCCCTCCCCTCCCCCGCACTACCACTCCCCCTCCCTTAATCAATCAACAATCAAATACACTTCTTTTCGCATTCATAATATTAGTATAGCTGTTGGCTTAGGTCAAAATGTAGATAATTACCTATTTTATATTTGTAACTACCTATACTAAATATTCTTATTAGAATACTAATATTTGAATTTTCGCTATCAAAGAAATAATATTGACAGCCCACGTCAAACATTTACTTAGTAACACGCTTTGCCAATAAACGTATAATAGATAATTTCATAACGCCAGAGCTTACCAATATATATAGCCACAAAGTAGCTTTCGATTAAAGAGTAAAATCCAACCGTCATCCAACCATCCATACAAACTTTCGCATTTATAATATTAGTAAGATTATAATGTCACATCACAAAGTATCTGCTTCAAATGGACAAAAAATAATGTTTCCAAAAAACTCTACCGAAATTATACAAATCCAAACAAGTCGTAATATAGATTTCTTCTTACCGACGCCACCTTACTTCCAAAGTACTTTTTCTACCGACAAACATAGGCAGGTAGTTAGTTCGGTTTGGCGCGCGATCTAAAGCTTCCGCTCCAGCGACAGTCGACGTCTAACGTCCCGACGGTAACGACGCGCCCTCAGCATAGCTCAGACGCCGCGACGCCTTGCTGCCGCGAAACCTTCTCGCCGCATTTCCCGAAACTTTAAAAAACTAATACTTTTTTGAAAAAATAATAAAGCTGAGTAAATTTTCATCGAGAGATTCGTCTTGGAGCGGCAGAGGGGAGCACTGCGATACGAAGTAAGTAGATTTTATAAATATATTTATACGACTTAATAATCTTTCTCATCTCCTTTAACCATATAAAATACCCTAATTTAAGGATGTAATAGTCCCACGGTATTCACATAAAAATAGCTATTACAGTGATCTATTTCATGCTTTAATCTGACTTAGGTACATTATTTAAATTTTTATTTCATATATTCAATAATATTATTATTTAATTTATAAAACAATAGTTCATTTATGAACAACTTCTGGTTGTATTACGTGTGACAGCTTTTTTGCCTTCTGGCAGTTAGTTTCTGGTGGTCAGGCAACTTATACAGACGATATATTTATATTATTTAAGTACTTATACTGAAAATCAAATTACTTTTTTTTGTATTGCCCTTATTGATTTCCGAGTAAACTGTCGGAAATTATTAATGCATATTAATTGATCTTTAAAGTTTCCCCACTTATTGTAATATTGAAAATTGACTAAAGATCGTTAAAGTAACTTGTATTATTTGCATATTTAACAACTTTTCTCAATTTTACACATTTTAAAATAGGTACATTTATTTATTCAGGATTTCAAAATAAATTACTTATAGAAAACAAAATGCATAAAACGCGTTACCAGATTTTTCTTAATTACTGACTTACTAAAAACGATCAAATATTATTTATTGTCTTTTGTTATTTGTTGCTGAGCTCACAAGATGATTTTTTCAGATCATTTTAATAACATGACACACGTAACTAAGACCTTTTTCGTATCATCTATACATATTTTGAAGTATGTAGGTCAATAACAATTAACTATGTCATCATTTTTTTTGGAATTTTTTTATGGACAGGAGACCATCCGAAACACGGCAAAATACCCAAAAATAAATAACGTGAATGGCCTTGAAAATCTAAAATCATATATATGTCAGAATTATAAATAAGTGACATTTTCCTCATGTGGATCAAATCTTTTAGAAAAGAATTTTGCAATTAGGTTTTTTAATGTTTTTTAACGGTTTTATGTTTTTTTTTATGTAAAATAATCAATTTGAATCAAAATAAATGAACAGGTGCTAAGAAAAACGAAATTTTATTATAAATTAATTATAAATCATTACTTTGAGAGTCTCAGAGAGGATATCGTGTTTTTACTGATGACGGCAGAATAACACTTTTTAAAAATATGCAAATCACAGGTTCTCCTGGTGAGGTGCAAAACATAACTATTTAAGTTTTAACTATTTACATTCAGTTGCCAAATAAATTGCATTCAACTACCTACCATGTTTTACATTATGATTTTTTTTGTGTGATTTGTATCATATAGTATATAATACTTGTAAGTCTGTACAAGCATCGAAATATATTTATTTTTAAACGACTTCGAAAGGAGGAGGTTATCAATTCGAGGGTATTTTTTTTTCTTTTTTAATTTTTGTTACCTCAGAACTTTCGATTGGGCGAACCGATATTGATGTTTTTTTTTATTAGAAAGCTGGCACTTCCCGTGTGGTCCCATTTTAATTTGATTTAGTTCTGACAATGAGATCCATGAAAAAACCATATATGTCTTAAATTTGCAATAAGTTTGTTCGCGACAAATGGACGAATAACTCAATATTACGTCACTAAAAATTTAAAAATAAACAAAAATTTTAACAAAACAAAAAACGACTTAAAAAATGCACTAAATAGTTAAAAAACTAATTTCGTACGATTGTTATTGTTGGAGTCGGTGTCAGCCAAGATCTTCACATCTCACCTATGATGACACCGACTCGACTTTGAAGTCGTTTTTTGTTTTTTAAAATTTTTGTTTATTTAAATGCCGTAATTTTATTCCTAAATATTTATACACAGATAAATAATTTAAATTATATAAATTTCTTGTATACAAACATGATGGTAGCAGTAAAAAAGATAAATAATTTCGTTGTTTTTTTCCATTTTTTTAATTTCATACAATAATATACGTACAGTTCTCAAAACTACCTTAAAGTGTTGGAATTTCAAACTAAGTGATTCATATTTTTACTTATACTATCAAATAGAATAACTATATAATCTCATGCACTTTACCTCAGAATCCTTTGTATAGTAAGTTCGACTAGTTTATGATATAATCAATAAAAATGTTATAGCTGGTGCAGATATTTAGATATCCACGCTAAGTGAGAAGTAAATCTTTGTTATTTTTAACATATTATAGGAATTAATTACGAGTACAATATTTTGGAGACATTCCCGGAAAAGGAAAATCAAAAAATTCACTAATTCATTACTTAAATCAAAAATTTAAAAAATCGCTAGAAATGTTTTAAGTTATGTTTAGTGACCAGACCTTATATACCAGAAACATCTCAATGTTCCTCTTTCCAACTCCTTCCCCTCCATACTCCTTTCAGCATCACAACATCCCTAATTGGGGACAACGAATTCTCATTGAGATCGGGCTATTGGGACTCTTTTAAATATATATTTGATTTTTTTGTATTTCTTTGACATTCACTGTGTAACAATTTTATGATTTTTATTTTATTATGCAAAATTGTTAGTTATTTTTAATAATTCGTTACTGATTTTGACACGTCCATGTTCGCGATATTTTCTCTATCTGACGAATTATAAAAAAATACGTAACAGGAATAAGTTATAAAATAAAACTGCAAATTTGTTCAAATAAATTGACGTCCAAAAGTAAATTTTATTTGATGAATTTGTGTTATTGCACTATTTATTTATCAAATATATTGTATACCTACCAAATATATTTGCGGCACGCTCCAGTTGTAGATACTCTCAGTATCGCCCTGGCGAAAGACACACCATTCAGAATTGAAACGTTGCTTGAAATGACTCGCGTTCGTCTACACCGATTCCATGCCAACTCATAATCAAGTCAACTCAACACCTCTAAAAACTATGAAAAATAAATAATACAGTTCGTAACCATTACCTAACGTAACCTTTTTATTTATTTTATTTCATCATTTTTAATGGCGTTTCAAAGGAGGTTCTGAGTCGATTCCATTCTGAGTTTACCGTTCACCTTCTAATACATATCGCTTCTCTCCCCCCACTACCTTCAGACTCACAACTTACCCCCATAGGAGATACCATAGTCTCACTGGCTTCAGACGGTTGGGAGCAGTTAAGACTCTTATGCAGTACTTACATAAAAAATATATTTTTGATACTATTTGTATTCGAGGATGTAATTCAGAATTCAATGAAATTTTAATCAACAGATTTTTTTATCGGAGCTTTCAGTTTCCAAAAACGCGTCACATAAAACGAGTCACAATATCTATATTTCACTATATTATATTAGTCCATTAAGGTGATGCACTAATAAGAAAACCAAAATCACATGATTTTGGTTTGAAAATTAGATCTCTTAGAAATATTTTAAATGCTTTTATTAAATACTCGTAGTAGAACACACATTGCATTTGAAATAATCGAGTATTTTTTATTAATCTTTTTATAAGCCAGACTAGAGTTATCAGGCCTTCAAAAACTGCTTCAAAGTTCAAAATCTCCCACTTACGAACCGCTTTTCGATAATAGTTTTATTTTATAATATGAAAAATTAATTTTTTTAGAAAATGTTTTGTAAAACATTTAAACATTTGTGCGTGAGATTCGCAAAATAAAATAAAACACGCTTTTTGGCGATGTTTTTTTTCGCGAATAAATCAAAAGACGCGGTTTTTAAACTAATCACCATTTAAACGAGGACTGTTAATTCTGGATTCTGAACTTTAAGGTTATTAACTTTAAGGTTATTTAGCTTAAAGTTATTTTTTATTGATAAAACACGATGTTTTGATTTTTGTATAAACGGGGTGATATATAAATTGCCTATATATAGGCGCCTTTCAATTGACGCAAGATTACGCGAGACTTCTTAATTAATGGTGTACGGAACACAATTCACTGCAATTAAATAACCGCTGATGAATCCAGTTCTTCAAGGACACTGTTTTGTGCGATTAAGACTATGCTTGGACTTTTTTTTATATTATATTTGATTTAAATATGGTGACAAAATAAATTTGAAATAAGGAATTATTAATTCATAAAATAATTTTACTACTTGTCTGATATGATAATGATAATTTAAAATGTATTATGAACGTATTATGTTATTATTTTGTATTATTTTATGCCATAATTTGGCAGGCGGGTATGAATATTAGTTGGATAACCAACACCTTTGCCATAGGTCACCCCAAGTGACTTAGCAGGGGTACCCGGGTTTATGGGGTGAGGTTTGTCTAGGTCTTGGTAGCCAACGTTCGCCTACCTACTGCGTGACGGGTCGGATCGGGAGGGATTGGTTGAGGGAGACCTAGCCTAGACCTCTCCAGCCAGACTCTCTCGACCCATCGCCTTGAAACGCAGTGGGTGGGATGGATTCATAGGTCCGTCCCTTCTAGACACGTTGGCACCCAGATTTCTACACACTTATCATACTTTTTCCTTTCCAAAACTTCATCTCCTTCCTTTCCCTAAACGACCCTACGTACAGCATCCCCAAAGATGATGTAGGCCATAAGGGGATTTTTTCGCCTCCCGTATGAAGCAATGTAAAATAATAACGGCACTTTAAGTTTATTTATTTTTTTCTTGCTCTTTTCGGTATAATATATTGAACTAGCTTTTACCCACGGCTTCGCTCGCATAGTATTAGTGGGAAATTACTGGCATAATTGCTATTATTCTTGCTAAAAATAGTTATGGTTTAATAGAAAATTTAAAAATTTGAGAATGACATTTCGAAAATAAAAATTCTATTTTAGAAAATATTTAAATTATAGAAATAGAAATTTATTTTAAGTACCTACTCCCTTTATTAGTATTTTATTCATATTTGAATCCAGAGTAACCTAAAAAATAACAAAATGACAGTCCACTTCAAACGCTATGCTTTATAGCAACGTTATGCTTTTTGTTCGGAGAATAAACATTTTTAGAGATAGGTAGATATTAACTACGACGCCAAAAAAGTACTCTTTTTAATCACAACAAAGCACTCTTTTTAAGCCTAAAATTAAAAAAAAAACATTGTTTCCAAGGTAACAATTTGTTTGACGTTTGCAATAACTCGATTTTGTTAGGGACAGAAAACGTATGATACATAATTTCATAACGCCACAGTTCATTCATAACGCCAGAGCTTACCAATATATAAAGCCGTTGTTACTCGCAAATAATGTAGCTTTCGATTAATGAAAGAATTTTTAAATTCCATTCGATATTTATTGCGTGAAAGTGTAAGGACCATCCAACCATCCATACAAACCATCCATACAAACTTTCGCATTTATAATATTAGTAAGATATATTATACCGAATATATTTTATTATAATAATTGCAACTATATATCTACCATATGTTCATTTTTTTTTTAAATTATCTCCTAAACTCTTGCTGTCTCTATTTCATGCGGTAAATAAATATTTTAAAAACCTATTGTGGCGTTCAAAATAAATATATATAAATGAGTGGTTAGTTCGAATTTTGCATTAAAAGTTCATTGATTTTGAATGTTATGCATTACGCAGAAATAATCACACTACTTACCAACTCACTCATGCACCAACAACCAAAATTAATTTATTTAATTATTTGTAAAATTTGTATATTTTGTCTTGTGAAATTAGTGTAAACTTTCCCCACTCAAGGTAGAAAATGGCGCTAGTGCCTAAGGAAGTTCAAATTCAAAGTCGAATTAACAAAACTTTGAGATATATTGCCTTTCCGCACAATGCTCACCTTATATGGGATTATGTATTGGCATGTGGACAGGAATCGAACCCACAAATACGGATCATAAGTTACATATTTCAACCAACTCGCCAAATAGTTTGTTTTAGATGGAAATTTGAAGTTAATATTGTAATGATAATACCTATTTAATTCTACAATCTAACAGTTTTTGAAGTGGTGCTTTTCAAAAATAGTCCTATATAAATTTATCCACGTGTAATGTAATATTTTAATATAGTAGGCGGGTGTGGGTACCGCCGCCCCGAGAACCATTTATTTGATTACCAAACATCTCTTTCGTAGGTCACCCCAAGTGGTTCCATATGTTTGGGGACTTTGCAGGGGTGCGCAGATTCATGGGGTTCGGTTTTTCCGAATCTTGCCCATGATGCATCTGCCTACCAACTGCGTAGCAGGCCGGATCGGGAAAGACTGGTTGAGATAGACTTTTTGACCTCTTCAGCAGGACTCTCTCGGAACATCACCTTGCACCGCAGGAAACAAAGCTATTGAAATACGAAAAAGATATGCTTGCTGTCCGTGCGACTGTCGGCGTTCTATTATCTAATCGGAGAAGTTTGCATACGAAAATAATTTGTTCGTTTAGTTGATTTTTTTAAGGTGTGCAGTAGTATTGGTTAATAGTTTGAATATGGAAAGAATTCGTTCATTTAGTTTAACATTCGTTAAGTTTATTAGCTAATTATTCGTTTATTTAGTTTATATATTGGCAACACCAGGAAGCGCAGTCCAACCCAGGAAAAACTGCGGATAGCACATCTCTTATATTTCAATAACTTTGGCAGGGATAGATTCGTATATCACTCCAGAATTCAACGAATTACAGATGCCATCCCATCTCTCATACCTTCTTCCTTCCCAGAACTTCCTCTCCTTCCTTTCCTAAAAAAGTCACCACTCGATGATCCCCAAATTATAATTTTTACAATACCTCCTCACAGGAGACCCTGAGGACAATAATTCCCCTCAGGGCCTATTTTGTATTTGACGATGCCGTGTGGTGGGACTTTTTGAGGAGAGGTAGGGTAAAGATGGTTTTTGAAGAGACTGATGTTGTAGGAAGTAGAAAATATAGAGAAAACTTTGAATCGTTACAAATCATTAAACTATTGTACACACCCCTAGTTAGAAGCCTAATAGAATATAACTCCATAGTCTGGTCGCCCTTCTACAAAATTCATATTCATACTATTAAAAGAATTCCAAGAAAATTTCTACGTTTCGTAAATTTTAAACTTAACGTCCCTTTAGAGTCCATAAATTACCCATAGTTAAGAGGCCGGTATTCGAATTTCTACCGATTTCTTGCAAACCTCCTTTAAACATTTGAAGTTTTTAAGCTCTTAAAAAATTATATGTTATTCTTGAAGATAATATCTAGACATTACTTGCGCCCAAAACCAAATTATATAAAATTCCCTCGATAGAATAAAATCGCAAAGTGTGCTCCAAAAATTATTATAAACACGTTTATTTCAGTTGTTTTAAAAGATACATGTATGAAAAAATTCACAGCGTTTCTTTAAATGCTGTTTAAGACAATTATTGCGAGATTTTTGCTCTATTTTAAACGAGTCGTGTTTTATTGAAGATTTTTATGATTTTTTCATCGATTTTATCGTTGTAAATGTTAGCGCGCTCTTCTAACATTCGTAATTTCATATCTCTCCGTCTTATTTTTTTGGGGCCGGGAACTGAGCCTTAATGAATATTTTTAATATTCCAACTTTAGAAAACAGACGGAAAATAAACAACCTAACCTTTTTATTAAAATTATTAAATTATTAAAACTGTTGTGAACTCCTGCAATTAATTAACCTACATGTACCTACACGAACAACTAGACAATCATTAACATTTTATATACGTACTCTCATTCCAACTATGATTTGCATTCTCCAATACAACGTTTACATAGTATTGGTAACAAATACTTAAACAATATGGATGTATTTGACAATAATTTGAACTTAGCAAACTTCAAACACCATAATATGTGCCTACGACGGCCTCCGTAGTCCCGTGGCTAAGACTCTTGACTCACAATCCGGAGGTCACGGGTTCGAACCCGGCGTGGGCAAATAAATTTTATTTGATTAATTTGTGTTATTTCACAATTAATTTATTTAAAATAATATATAGTATATTTGCGGCACGTTCCAGAGTGGAAGATACTATCAGTATCGCCCTGGTGTAAGATCACCATTCAGAATTGAAACTTTGCCTGAAAATGGCTTAAGCCTTGTTTGGTGACCAGATCTGAATAGCCAGGTACTTCCCAACCTTCCTCTTCCTCACCTCCTTCCCCTCCCCACTACCTTCAGCCTCACAACATACCCCAATTGGGGATGCCATAGTCTCACGGGCTCCAGACGGGAGCAGTTGAGATTCTTGTGCGGTATTCACTGTAAAAAAAATATATATATGTTTTTCTACCTATCCCATAAACTAAACTCTGAACAACAATTTTAAACATAAGGTACCTACCTACTTTATGTCAACTCCTATATTTTATGGACTATATTTTGTTTCTTATATTTTATTTTACCTGTATTTTGTTAACGCTTATATTTTATGTAGTCCATATTTTGTTTTTAACATATATTATGTTATCTGTATTTTGTAAACTCGTTATTTTCACTATAATTTTAAAAAAAATGTACTGTATTCTTTGTAAAACCCTATAGGCGTTTTGATACATAAATAAATAAAAATCTTGTGTATTGTATTAAAATATTACGCCACATATAATAAATAAAACTTTGAATAATATGAAAAAACAGCGTATTAAAACACGAGCAAAGCCACGAAATAAAAGCAGTAAACTAATACATAATACGAAACGGCTCACGTTCGCGTGGTAACTTCAACAAGTTTATCAAAATCCCATACACAAAATGCAAATTATATAATCTCCTAACTCCAAAACAATAAATATTTGTTGGAATTAATTCTAGAGTTTGTTGATAAATAATATTTTACAACCTAAAGGAATTTCACATGAAAACGACATCCAGTAATGAATACATCCCCGGGAGAAGGGTATATGTATGAAAAATCTTTTTTGTTCAGAAGATGCAAAAAACAGTTGAACGATTTCTTAACAGCATCACTAGAAATGCCATATTAACCGATTGAAAAGTAAACCAGTGTCTTCATTACAATATTTTTTTTATTATACAAGAACCGCAAATAAAATTTTATTTTTTTAAACGCAACGTTGCCAGTTCTTTCGGTAATTTATTAATACCAAATCGAATCTGAGCTTGTTCAATGTGTAACTAAAAGATCGTTTAAAGTTAGGAAGTGAAGGCTATAAATATATTATTGTGAATGAATTAATTGTGAAATACTAGTAACTCGTAATATAAATGTCAGTACTCGCGACCTGCAGATTCTTAGTCGATGATCTATAAGCAGGCCGTCAAATCTTATATAATTAGCTGTTTACCCTAAAATATATTAAGAATCTTAACGACGTAAGTAAAGAAGCCGTGTATACAAATTGCGACTCGCGACCCGTGTATTGGACGAACCTACTGTCGAATTTGCCCTATCAAAGAAAAGAAGAATAAGAAGCGTGTAAACCAATATGCGCCCGCGGCACGGCGTAATGGATGGACCTACGGTCGAATTCACCCTAGCAGGGTTGGAGATTTGACCTTTCCGCCGGGCTCATTTTAATTAATTTTAATGAACTTGTCACTAATATTTAAGATGTTTCTAAATGAATACCTCCCGAAGTTATTAATTTATCACCTAAAAAAATAAAATCTGAGGCTCACCGCTAACTTTAGTTGTACAACGTATAACAATTTTTTAAAGGCGTTGTACGTTAAAAAAATGTTGGCAACGTACTGTTTTTATTATTATAAAATATACATAACTCGCATCCCTTTTGAGGCAAGGAAATAAAAATGATAATTCAATTACTAATTCGCCGAAATAATCTCAAATGTGAGCCTCGGGCAAACCCCCGATAAACGTGGTTATGTCTTGCCGCTATATATACGAAATTCAATATAAAATGAAGTTGTTAGATTTCACAATTTCAACAGAATTATGAGGAAAATGGAATTTCCAAATAGCCAATGAATTTTGTATGTCTGCCACAAGAGTCTTCATGAGTCCAACTGCTCCCAACCGTCTTATTGTGAGGCTGAAGAAAGCGGGAGGGGGGAGGAGATGGAGAAGATGAAGTTAGAGAAGTACTTGGCTATTCAGATCTGGTCACTAAACACGCCTAGTCATTTCAAGCAAAGTTTCGATTCTGCGCACTTCGTTATTTGGACTAGTGACCTCCAAATTCGTAGCCAAAGATCATATGCCATCGCTGGCATACTATGATAATTGTGATTTATAACTTTAATTGTGATGGTCCCTTCTTACGAGTGATTCTCAAATATTGCTTCGTTTTCCGGCTTACCATATTCCCAATATTAATTATTTGAAGCTTATCTTATGATAATACATCCACAACACTATTCTCAAACTTTCGGATAATTTAATTTAATTAAAAATGTTGTCAAACATTCGTTGAGTTCGCTTAGCAAAACCGATTTTATTAATATTTTGGGCTTTTGTCAATTAGGTATACTGATTTTTTTAATCATTATTATTCATTATATTCTGAAAAATCGTCGAAAATCATTTTTTTTTTAAATACTTTTTTTTTTAAATTAGCTCCACTTCGCAGGCCGTGATGAAAATAATTTCCCTCGGGGCCTTTGTCATTTTTGGGGCTTTGTGGAGAGTAATTGTAAGGAAAGGAAAACATAAGTTCTGGGAATTAAAAGGTTTGAGGGGTGGGTAGGAATCTGGGTGTCAGTGTGTCCAGGAATGACGAATGTATAAAGGAAATTTAGGCGTTCTTGTTATCGTCAGGTAGCCATTACATCAGGGATGGAGAAAATGCAGCCCGCAAGGCTTTTTGAAACGGCCAGCGAGCACTTTCAGTGCGGCTAGCTGAAAGCACCACCAAAAATTTACATTCGTAACGCGAGAACGTTTTTCTTTCACCGTATGTAAAATACATTTAAAGTTTGATATATAGATGAATAAAAATAACACCATGTTCTTGTTCCTTTCGTAATTATAAAATTCTAGCCGTAAACCGTAAATAGTCTGAAAAATACGGGAAAACCATTCAAGTGTTCTAATTACGATTACAATTACAACCTAAGCTGGTGGAATCAAATGCAGAATTATTATTCTGTTCTCTTATGTTTAGAATGCACAGATAAAATTCCAGTTGCGGATTCATCTTCTTACAGAATTTCAAAGTAAACCATTACCATGTTTAAATTTCAGTTTTAAAAAAATCTACTGCAAAAATTGAAGGAAAACCATTTTCGCGTTTTGAGTGTAATCCAAATTAAATCTGAATAATGATGGGAACTAGCACACAAATTCACTCTTAATCCAAAACCAGTTTTGTGTTCGGAATGTAACGATGCATTTCCTTTTGCGGAATCATCTGTAGACGCATCTCGAAGTAAACCTTTAATATGTTCCATTTTATTATTTAAAATTAGAGTTGTGCACTATTTGCTACAAATTTCAAAGAAAAACCAAATGATTTTTCTTCGTATAACCATTTTTTTTAAGTTTGTGAACTCACTCGTTAATTAAACCATTCTCTTGTTCTGAATGCGCAACATAAAATTCGAGTTGCGAATTCATCTGCCGCCGCACGCAATTCAGAGGGAACCATTCGCGTCCAAAAGGTTCCCCATCCCTGAATTCCATACACAAGTATATTCGGCGGCACACTGTAATAATTAGTACAGGGTCATCAGTTGTGCGCTATTATAGTATCTGCGGGCTCCGTATAATGCACCCAGCTTCTGAGAGGCTAACTTAACTCCGGTTTCAATGGACCACTATATATCGCAGCTTGTCACTTACATATTGTGGGTAACATAGAATACGGCCAATGTATTTGTACGTGTTATATTAATATATCCCGAAATTAAATTGTAGAAGAATTATTTCTGATCAATTGTTATTATTATACAAAATCCTAAATAATACAGTATCTTCCCGTATCCCTTAAAAAAAATAGATTTTAGAGTTCCTGGTCGTAATAGTAGAAACGTATCCCTTTTTTTATAACAGCCGCTCCAATACCAACTACTTACAAAATGAATTCATACATCGAGCCTGCCATTATCATAACACACACCTCCTATATATAACTTTCAACAAATTCAAAGCAACACTATTAGATAAATGTAATGCATCACAACACACCCCTTAACATCCGTATTTATATTTATTATATTATTAATCAGATTTCTTTTCCTAATTTGCAATATATTTACATATTCCCTAATTACATACATATAATCCTTATACTCCTACAAGATCATAAGCTTACCCTTTATTGTGTTTTTCTATATTCTTTTCATGCATATTTAAGTATTTAGCTTCTCTTAAATATTTTTTTCTTTATGTTTTATTTTTAACTTCTCTTAACTATATTTTTTTTCTTAGTTTTTCTTGTCTAGCTACAAGCTAGTTTAGTTTATTAAAAAAAAATATACACATATATCAGCGAAAACATGTTTTTAGGCTTACCGTTTTATTTTAGCACTCTTTCTTTTTATGTATCTTTGTAAAGCTGTTCGTTTTCCAAATAAAAAATATTATTATATTTATAAAGGGTAAATATAATATTATAGGTTTAAAAAGAGTCATATCTTTATCAATAATTTATAATTACACCAATTATTAGCAAAAATTACATAATTACAACTACAAAACAATTATAATTTTGGGAGCCGGGTATGGTTGCCGCCAGTAGTCACCCCAAGTGCTTCGCTATGTTTTATGACTTTTAGGTGAGTTTTATATATATCTCAATTGGGGATACCATTTTTTACTGGGTTTAAAACTCTTGGGTGTTCATAAAACGACATGTCAAATTATTTTCGCAACTTACTGCTAGATTCCTATCCACCCCTCGTATATTTCTCCTTGATTTCAATAAAAAGGACCCTCCACACAGCATCCCCAAAGATTTCATTCGTCGGGGCCTACTGTGTGGAGCTAATGTAAAAAAAATATTATGTTGACGTTTCGACGCAACTTAAAAACAATTATACTCGTATTTCTATTTTTTCAAAATTTGATTAAAATTTCCAACATTCAACTTGATTTTTTTGGAAAACGAAAGCTTTAATCAAAGAAGTTATACCACAAAAGTTATACTACAAATGTGATATACGACAGGGACATTCACAGACAAAGCACAAAGACGTTCAATGATATCAGACTACCAAAAAGGACAAAGCCAAAATGCAAAACAGTTTACTCTACAAAGGGATAAAATATCATAATGCGCTGCCGGAAAATATAAAGTCTCCACCAATGAGTGCTTTTATTGTTACCGTGACGATCCACGATAACGGTACCGCGACGGCACAAAAAAAACATAAAACGAACGTTATTTATCCTTGCAATTATGCAGCTCTTTCTTACACATTAAATAATGGTGAAACACACAATATACGTGTGTCTGTTTCCTACAATGTACTACTTTATTTAATTAAATGAAGACAATATTAGCGAAACTCAATCAAAAATCTGGAGACAGAAAAATATGTTGGTACCTCTGGGACTCGAACACAGGACCCTTTGCTTACATGGCAAGTGCTCTACCAACTGAGCTAAGGTATCTATATTCGATTCGGTCACTTTTAACTATCATACTTCGACTAAGAACTACCAACTGTCTTAACGCACATATTATTGGCTGCTATCTTTATAAATGATTGCAAGATTCAACTCGAACTAAATGCTATCTATGTAGATAGTGTTTGGATAAATTTTTCCATTTTATTTTTGATACGCGACATCTATTGACTTTTCTGCAAGTCTATAATGAATATTTTATTTTTATATTTAACTAATAAAACGAGTAAAATCTCAAATTATAATATTTTAATTAAAGTAATACTTTAAAAAACTTTAAAATTTGAGAATTTATTCATAAAGTTAAAAATAAAAATAAAATAATGCTTTTTTCCTTTGGGGGAAACAGATATACCTTATTACGGCTCAGCTATGGCGACGGGAATTGCGTTTCATTTTCTTTATACGTATGAGAGAGATGTATGCTAATGATTGTATGTTTTCCTTGGGGGGTGCAGACATGCGTTCACTTTTTGTCTCATTATCGACTGTTGTTATTTAGTGTGTAAGAAAGATCTGCACCATTAAATGATTTATTTAATAAAATAATTATTATTAATAATTTATTAGAATAAAAGCAAAACCATCAGCCCATTTTAATTTGACGTTTTTGAATTTTTGTGAATTCACGCATAGTTCAATATTATCCTTGTAACTAAATTCTGTATTTTGAAAAATATCGTCACGGCTAATATCTAGTATTGTAGGGATTTACGGAGACGTCACGGTGCCGTGTGTGAGAGAGATGCAAGAAAATGACGACTTTTTTCTAGACCTATGTACATTGTTATCTCATATTTTGAAAGAGCTGCAGCATTATTGTGAAAAGGAACGTATATTTATTGTCTTTTGCCGTCACGGAACCGTAACCTTGAATCATCACGGTAATAATAAAAGCGCTTATATTTTCACAAACTACGAATACCGCTAAAAATTTCAAATTTATTTTTTGATTCTGATCGTTATGTAGTTTTAATATTATCATTCATAATTATTGATTTAAAGAACCGCGCACTCGTAACGTTTCCAACCGGCCACAACGTCATTATGACATAGAAGATGCCGCTGTCTGGTAAGATGACTGTCACCAACGTTACCCGGCGTGACGTCAATGCCGCCGAAGTCACGAATAATAACGAACATGTCATTTTGGAGGCAAATCGAAAATGGCACATTTTAAATCGTTATAGAAAATTTATTCGTTAACTTAAAAATACGTTCATAGGGTGAAGTTTTTCCAACTCCTGGCGGTGTATACCTTCGTCTGCCCATTAACTTCTTGGCGCTCCGGATCGCGAAAGACTGATTTAGGGAGACCTCAAACTGGACTCTCTCGATCCATCGCATCGCACTGCAGTGGAAGGGATGGACTCATACGCCGTTACTCCTGGACACACTGAACTCCAGATTCCGACCCACCCTTCATATCTTTTTTATTTCCAGAACTTTCTCTCCTTACCTTCCTTAAAAATATCCTCCAAACAGCATCCCCAAAGATGTCACCCTGAGGGAAATTATTTTCCTCGGGGTTCCTCGAGAAAAAAAACCTTCACTGTCGTTATTTTTTCTCGGGAATAAAAAAGTGAAAATCCTCATTATGAAGTTTATCTTAATATGTAAAACAATATCGGGTTAGTTACACCATTTATAACTCAAGAACGGCTTGACCGATTTTTATGATCTTTAATTTGTTGGATTTGTCTCCGCCCTGAATAGCAGAATAGCTATTAAAACATTGGAAAAATTCACGACAAAAAGTTATGAAGAAAATTCTTTTCCTCATACATTTTGTATGGAACGAGCTGAATCTTTTGAAAGAGCTGCAGCAATATTGTGATAAATATAATATTGAGTAGTGAGTGAATTCCAAAAATTCAGAAACATCAAATGTCAATGCGCTGATTGTTTTGCTTTTTTTCTTAAGCGTATAATGCTGCCCCTCTTTCTTACACACTAAATGTCAACAGTCGAAAATGTGACAAACGGTGAACGTACGTCTGCACCCCTCTAAAGAAAAAATACAATAATTATAATAAATCTCCCTCACACGTATAAACAAAATGAAACGCAATGCCCGTAAGTAAGTGGAAAAATAAGAAAATTCGTAAACAACACCATCTCTGATACTGACAAAAACAAAACACGGGCATTTGTGCATCGATAATTGCTTTGTGTAATTTTTAAGTTAATAAAAAAACTGAATTTAATTCAGCTAATAAGTTAACACAACAGTTATTGATTCTGAGGCGTTATGAAGTTTTCCGGGTCTGCTAGTTAAATATATATTGTAGAAAATACATTGAACAAGGGAGAATTTATCATTACTGATAAATTGACGTGATAAATTGACGTGATAAAATAATAATAAAATATGTGTAGATTCAGCAGTTTTCCGCTTGTACCACTGGTTACCAGACAACGTGTACATTGAACCTTTATAAGTTTGTCACAACTATAAAAAAATCAAAAAAAATACAGTTGTGCAGTTTACACGCGGTAGAAGTGTAACCTTCAGAAAATTAAAGTAGACAAGAGTGGGGAGGCTACGAAGCAACGCACAAAGAGGACACCGAATATCTGACTATATATACTGACTCCTATAGATGAATGTGTTTGTCTCTTTTTATTGTCGTTTTTTCGTTTTATCGAGTTTCAAATCACAACGGTGCTAAAGAAGATTTCACTTCAAAAACATTTTTTTCCCTTTTATCGTGTAATTGTTCCTCCGCCAAATCGGTGTTTGGATGGGTGACTCCTACGCGCTATTCATTTGAAATGAAACATCAACTGATGCGTGAGGCACTGGTACGTCCTGTTTCGAGTTGGTACTGTAGCGACTCGAGCATGCGAACCACTCCACACCAGTTAAAAATTAAAAACGAAGGCTCTACCGAAATTCGTGTTCTACGGAAATATTTATATGAACATGTAAAACCTTTTAACGGATATAATTTCTTTTATTTCTGGTGATACGGTTTTTTATTGAAAATTGTTCAGAAGAGTATTGTGAGCGTGACCGTGTGTCCCAAAATACGTAAGTGTGGTGATCTGTCTTTTAAAGATACCGAGATTTATACTGATGTAGAGACAATAATACGATCTGGGTAATGTAATTTACATTTAATTGCGGTGCTGTACAATATGTAGATTACAATTTTTTTAATAACAAACATTAAATAGTACCGCTTCCTCGGAAATTATTTATTACTAGCTTTTACCCCCGGCTTCGCTCGCATATTCCCCCTCCCCCCCCCCCTCTCTCGCACTACCACTCCCCCCTCCCCCAATCAATCAACAATCAAATACGCTTCTTTTCGCATTCATAATATTAGTATAGCTGTTGGCTTAGGTCAAAATGTAGATAAGTACCTATTTTATATTTTTATCTACCTATACTAAATATTCATATTAGAATACTAATATTTGAATTTTCGCTATCAAAGAAATAATATTGACAGCCCACGTCAAACATTTACTTAGTAACACGCTTTGCCAATAAACGCATAGTAGATAATTTCATAACGCCACAGCTTATTCATAACGCCAGAGCTTACCAATATATATAGCCCATGTAACTCGCAAATAAAGTAGCTTTCGATTAGTGAAAGAATTTATAAATTCCATTCGATATTTTTTGCGTGAAAGAGTAAAATCCAACCATCCAACCATCCATCCAACCATCCATAAAAACTTTCGCATTTATAATATTATAAAGTAAGATATTAGGTGCTTACATATGAAATTGGCGTTTTGTATGGGAGGAACGGTGCCAAGGTGGAACTCGTACTCGTAAATAACGCGATATTTCAAGTTTTACATTTTGTAAACTAAGGGACGCAAAAAAAAAAAAACAATTAAGGAAAAAACAAATGAATTATAATTTTCGAAACACAAATACATGAGTAAATAGTTGTAGATATAAATTTGAATTTTAAATTCCTAACCAAAGAGAAGATATTTGAGATCAAAGTTGCCAGTACGGCAAAACGCCAATTTCATATGTAAGGACCCAATATAACAATGACCTCTGCCATTGGTCACCCAAAGTGTTTTGCTAAGTTCGGTGACTCAGCAGGGGTTCCCGCGTTCATGGGGTGAGCATCTCCCTTAGGAGGACCCTCTTACCACTCCAGCAGGACTCGCTCGACCCTCTCACTTAGTTAGAGGGATAGATTCATACATCCGTCATTCCTGGACGCACTCACTCCAAGATTCCTACCCATCCCTCCGTACCCTTTTCCATACCAGACCATTCTCTCCTCCCTTTCCTTATAAGTCAGGTACGCCTCATACGTCATACATATGTCTTGTAGTGTTATATTATCGAAGAAACAAGCGTATGGTACCGAGTGGTTAACAAAAAACCTCCACACAGCATCCCCAAAGATGACACAGGCCGTGAGGGAAATTATCTTCATAAATGCCTCCTGTAAAAAACAAAACAAAATAAATTAATTATGAAGCAACACATATAAAATTAAATTAACTTGTGTACTCGAATTCGTAATCGAAAGCCTTACCACTGGACTACGGAGGCCCTCATCGACCACATAAATTAATTTAAAAAAAAAAACAGAGTGTGCAATTTACATGCGGTAGAAGTAAAACCTTCAGAAAACTAAAGTAGACAAGAGTGGGAAGACTGTGAAGCACCGCACAAAGAGGAGACCGATAATACCATCTAATTCTCTCGAAGGCTTAATCGTATATATTATAGATGTACGTGTTTGTCTCTTTTCAGTGTAGCTATTTTTCGTTTCATCGAGTTTCAAATAATAACGGTGCTAAAGATGTTTTCATTTCAAAAGTTGTGCTTCTAAGATATTTATTTGCGATGCTAAGAGTATCGTCTATTCTGGAATATACCGCAAACGTGGTATGTATTATTTTTAATAAATTAGTTATGAAGCAACACAAATTAAATCATTTTTACTTCACTCTTACCCACGACCACAGAGACTATCACCAGCCACATAAATAAAAAATTAAGAAAAAGTTAAATACATATGTTAAAATTTAAAATTAATTCTAAAGATATCTTAAAGCGACTCAAGGGTGAAATTAGAGGTAGTTTGTAGGCATTTGACAGTGCTATGTCGTGTCATTTGATTCTTGGAACAGGTAGTGTGCAGGTAGTATGTATGTGTATTTGGGTTAAGGCCACCCCTAGAACCCAGAACTAGCGCCGTGAACTCCGTGGAATGAATGCGGGGCGGTTTGTCAAAAGACTCCGCTAATATGCTAATTGGTAGGGGATACCATATTAAGGGTACAACTTTCAAAGTAGAAGCCTCTCGTAAGGCTGTATACAGTGTGTTGAGATGGAGTGATTCGTATCGCGAAAAATAGGTTTTTTTTAATACTAAAGCCACTTGAGCGACAGCACGATTTTAAAAAATTTCCTCCGTTTCCTAGTGATTTTTTAGAGATCATTTTAAATGTTTTCCTCCCACATTAAAAAAATAATACCTACGAATTTTAATATGGAGATATACAAATTGTATATAGTTCTATATAGCCAATGAATTTACCTATCCTTTGTCGATTATCACATTTATGTAGTTTTTATTAAAAAAATATTATAAAACCGTAAACTTTGGTCCAAAAACTTTGGTAAAAAAAATGTTGTCGAATTTTGGACTGCTGTCAATCGCAGAAAAAATAAAAGCAGTCCATATTTTGACCTTAGTAGCTCCAGCGGCTAACTAATGAATCATTCCGCTGTTCTGGACGGGTATTCAGAGTTTATTTGTATTTGTACACACTCCTTGCTTCATTCACATTCAAGTATTGTCTCGTACATATTCTTCCCTTATTTAGACTACGAATACAACTAATATAATTATGAATGCTGAATGATTTATAAAAAAATGAGATTGTGAAGAAATTACTTCGAGTTCGTAAAAGTACAATCTGATAGGTAAAGATAATTTTTTATTAAGAAGTTTATAATAACTTTTTATAGTTATTTATAGACTTTCAGAAAAGGACAATAGGTGTCACATATACATAAAATCGGATATGTTTATCTGAAACACTATCTAGGTTACAATTACAAACCGATTCTTTAGAACTTTGTGATGATTTAAGAAGGTATCACCAAAATATAAGAGAAAAATTAGTCGAAGACAATAATGTCAATTTTGAATTTGAAACGCGAGATCTAAAAAAATACTTAAAATTAAGAGATCCTGACGACCGAGTTGGTTAAGACTTTTGTCCTGGTAAGACAAGAAATTCTAGGCTTAAGTCCCACTTGCGACCGTAACATTTTTATTTTTCTGTGTCTCGTTCTTTTTCATATTATCTTCTTGTTCAATACTGATACTGAACAATTAATTAATGATATTTATAATTATAACGTTTTTGTCTGTCGATGGCACCTTATTATACAACTAGTCCATGACGTTAATTACTTCCAACACGTGTTGTCAGTTGCACATTTTATTAATATTACGCAGTGGAAACTCCGCCAGCATCATTTCTATTTAAAAGCACAATACCTTTACAACAAATTGTGAAAATAACTGAATTTACTACAATAATTGAGCCCGGAATAATATCGTATCCAACCAAACTATCAATGTTGAGTTATTGATGGAAAAATGTTGTATAAAAAAAAACTATCAATGTTGAGTTATTGATAGAATAATGTCGTATCCAACAAAACTATCAAAGTTGAGTTATTGATGGAATAATGTTGTATCCAACAAAACTATCAAAGTTGAGTTATTGATGGAATAATGTCGTATCCAACAAAACTATCAAAGTTGAGTTATTGATAGAATAATGTCGTATCCAACATAACTATCAAAGTTGAGTTATTGATGGAATAATGTCGTATCCAACAAAACTATCAAAGTTGAGTTATTGATAGAATAATGTCGTATCCAACAAAACTATCAAAGTTGAGTTATTGATGGAATAATGTCGTATCCAACAAAACTATCAAAGTTGAGTTATTGATGGGATAATGTCGTATCCAACAAAACTATCAAAGTTGAGTTATTGATGGAATAATGTCGTATCCAACAAAACTATCAAAGTTGAGTTATTGATGGAATAATGTTGTATCCAACAAAACTATCGATGTTGAGTTATTGTTAGAATAATGTTGTATTCAACAATTTGAGAGGCGGGTATGGGTACCGCCGCCCCCGTAACCATTTATTGGATAACCAACACCTCTGCCATAGGTCACCCCAAAGGGTTCGCTACATTTGGTGACTTAGCAGGGATGTCCGGGTTTATGGGGTGAGGTTTGTCCGGTTCTTGACGGTGGATGCGTCTGCCCACCAGCTGCCTGGCAGGCCGGACCGGGAGAGAGTGGTTCGGGGATTCCCTTTGACTTCTACAGCCATACTCTCTCGGAACATCACCTTGCACCACAGTGGGAGGGTTGGATTCATGGTTGGATCCGTCACTTCTGGACACACTAATCCCCAGATTCCTACCCACCCCTCATACTCTTTTCCTTCCATGAATTTCCTAACCTTCCTTCCTTAAAAAGACCCTTCACACAGCATCCCCAAAGATGACATAGGCCCTAAGGGAAATTATTTTCCTCAGGGCCTCCTGTGTGGATCTTATGTAAAAAAAAAAACATTTTTAGATTTGTTGAATACAACATTATTCCATCAATAACTCAACATTGATAGTTTAGTTGAATTTAACATTGTTCCATCAATCAATAACTCAACATTGATAGTTATCTTGAATACAACATTATTCCATCAATGACATAACATTGATAGTTTTCTTGAATACAGCATTATTCCGGGCATGGGCTCATTTATTACAATTATTGGCGCAGATCGTGAAAAATCACGGAATATTATAATTACTGTATATTGACTTTTATCGGTTGTCTTAGTTCTTGACATATCAATTCCAATTTAAAAAAAAAAAACAACCTGTAAAAACAAAGTTTTTTATTATAATGCCTTTATTTTCAATTTTTCACCTACTTGCGCCATCTCTTGGGGCTACTAGCTTCGGCTAGTTCACAATTTCAAAGATGTTTTTTGCTCGACTGAGCATTGAACCTTTCTCCTCAGAGACTTACTGAAATGAGTGAACACCGCTAACATTTCAGCCAAATTCTAATTCGATGTTCCGAGATTTATTTCGTATATTAACTGCTGTATATTTTTAAAAATAAACTCACCCAATTTCTTGTGCTTGAGTACCACCAAAAGTTGAAATAAAGTTGTAATGACCACATCTGCCGAGTTACAGCTCGATCGGATGTCGAGAAGTGGTTTAATTTCTACATCCAAGATCAGCATTTATTAATGAACGAAAACCAAATCATTTTTAATTTTAAATTTATCTATTGAAAGTATTAAATATTATTTTTTAATTGATAAAGAATTTCACCAAAAAATAATTTGTCTCGACGCCACCTAGTGGGAGATTTAGTACTTACAATGCCTTTCTCATATAAAATAAAGTTGGTTGTTTGCAGGTGGAAAAATGTAATTAGTAGTAATTGTTGGATGAAACAGAAGTATATATTGAATTATTTGGCGGGCAGGAGATAAGCCGACGTAGCTCAGTAGATAAGAGCAGTTAATCTGAAATCAGAAGGACGCGGGTTCGAGTCCCGTCGGCGACATGGGTCTTCTCCCGGGAGATTTTTTTAATGTAGATGAGTATTTCAGGCTAATAATTATTACTTATAATAACTATATAAAGTATGTTTACATTAGGTTTTACGATGCGTCTCTGGATATACCTGTGTCAAGGCAGGCGTGGATGTACATGAATGAATATCGTAGTTACAACGTTGCAAGAATATTTAAGGTTAAATACACATTAATTTGAATACAATTAGAACACAAAAATTATTGGAAGTGTGGGTAAATCCCATATAGAGAGTTATCTTATAAATGCATGAAGAGATGAAGTTAAGAAGTAAATCCTGTCAAATCATACAGGATTATTATTGTTGTTGATTATCAAGTTAGATTATACAGGATTCTATTATATAAATTTGTTTTATATGGGTAAGGACACATTATGTAAATTGATATTTCTGTCTACTTAATACTTTATTCAAAAAGCTGCATTTAAAAACAGCCGTTCAACACCCTGTAGATAAATTTATGGTGATTTCTAAGGCAAACTGTTTGTCAAACTAACGTTTAGTTCATAATCCAAGCTGTTCCGGAAGATTGCCAAGTTTTCGGCGGAACTATGCAAAAGTCAAACAGCACCTGCGTAAGTATGGAAAAATACCTACTGCGCTATACGTTCTGTATACATGCTATAAGCCCATAACTATGATGGTTCTTAACCACGATTATAATTATATGATAATCTTTTCGAAAGCTTCGCTTCAATTCTGGTATTTTTTGTTATTTTATTATATTGTCTTCTTCTTGTGCCCTGTCCGTTCAACGGACGTTGGCTATCGTGTTGGCTCTACGTACTTTGTTTACTGCAGCCCAGAACAGCTCTATAACTCGTTACAAATCATTAAACTATTGTACGCATCCCTTGTTAGAAGCCTAATAGAACATAACTCCATAGTCTGGTCACCCTTCTACAAAATTCATATTGAAAAAATTCAAATAAAATTTCTACGTTTTGTAAATTTTGAACTTAACGTCACTTTAGAGCACATAAATTACCTTTTATTAAAATTATTAAACTCTGAATTCGACTGTTGTGAACTCCTGCAATTATTTAACGTACCTACACGAACAACTAGACAAACATTAACATTTTATATACGTACCTTTCATTCCAACTATGTTTTTCATTCTCCAATACAACCAATTTAACAAATACTTAAACAATATGGATGTATTTGACAATAATTTTAACTTAGCAAACTACAAACGCCATATTTGCCAACTATGTATTTCTACCTATCCCATAAACTAATTTAAACAACAATTTTAAACATTAGGTACCTACTTTATGTCAACTCCTTTATTTTATGGACTATATATTGTGTTTCTTATATTTTATGTAACCTATGTTTTGTTTTTAACATATTTATTATGTTCCCTGTATTTTGTAAAGTTATTATTTTCACTGTAATTAAAAAAAAATGTACTGCATTCTATGTAAAAGCCCTAAGGGTGTTTAAATAAATAAAAATCAAATAAATAACTATAATAGACTGGCCAAACCATTGTCTCAGATTTTTCAGCCATGAGGTCCTCCTTATTCCAGCGCCCCGTCTTCCGGCAATCTTTCCCTGCATTATGAGATGCAAGATCTCCTACTTCTCTGGATGTCTTATCACATGTCCTAAATATTGAAGTTTACGGATTTTGATTGTTTTAATAACGAATTTTTCTTTATTCATCCGAACCATAAGATGGTCATTCGTAACTCTGTCGATTCAGCTTATTTTGAGTATTCTACTATATATCCGAATCTCGAATGCCTCAAGTCGCCTTATCAGTTCATCAGTAAGCGTCCATGCTTCCATTCCATAAAATAATATCGAAAACACGTAGCATCTGACCATTCGCATTCGTAATCCAAGGTTGAGATCATGACTGCAGAACATCTTTTTCATACGGATAAAGGTAGCACGGGCTTGCTCAATGCGCATTTGAATTTAACCGAAGGATCCCATCTTTCATTTAAATTGCAGCCCAAGTATACAATACTTTGTACCTTCTCTAGTTTCGTTCCAGCAATATAAATATTTTCATTCGTTCAAAAACATTTCATTCATATTATATTGTATGACATATTTATTTATTTATAAACAGAAACAAACAGTACATTATTTACATTGGTGAAAACAGTTTACAATTAATAAGTATATTTCATGGTGGGTACTCATTATGTGTTTCATTTTATTGTCTTATTTTTTATTTTTATTTATATATTTGGCAATAATGATTTAAAATACACATAAAATTACATCAGTTACCGAAGTTTTAACAATCAAAAAAACTAAAATTTGCCTTACCTCACCATAAAGAGACAATGCTCTTGTGTATAATATATTAAGTAATAGTCGTGTAGTGTGAAGGTGTGTGTGTATGAGTATGTGGGTATGAATGTATGTACGCGCTTTGAACAATTTATATTATTGGCATGATGCTCTTTTTAAATTTAAGCAGTGAATCGGAGAAAATGTCGCCATATACATATATTAATTTTCCATGAATCCTGGTTCATGGTTTATGGTTCCATGACAGTTTATTCACCGACAGCTGTTGGTTTAGTGAAAATACGATATACCTACTTACACAAAATATAACTAAGTGTTCTCGAAGGGGTGTGCAGAGATGATACCGTCGAATAACAAAATATAAAACTTCATTAAATGCATCAAAAACCTACTTAATTATTATTTTTAATTGTTAAACTTATGTTTAAGCTAAGATTTTTATGCATAGCACAAAGGGTAACAATTATTATAAGCAATAATTATCAGCCTGAAACACTCATCTACATTGAAAAAAAAATCCGAGAAAAGATACAGTTGTCACAAAAAATAAAGTTTGTTGTTTTCAGGTGGGAAAATGTAATAAGCAGTAATTGTTGAATGAAGCACTAGTATATATTGAATCATTTGGCGGGTATTTGATAAGCCGCCATAGCTCAGTGGTCAGAGCTGCTGACCGGCAATCAGAGGGACACGGGTTCGAGTCCCGTTGGCGGCCTTTTCTCAGAAGATTTTTTCAATGTAGATTAGTGTTTCAGGCTGATAATTATTGCTACTTGTCTATATAATTAAAAACCTACTTGTATATACATACTGCTTAAACCAGCGTATAAGTACAAAAATATCGACTCTGTAAATAAATCCGATAGATATCCATACCAACTTATTATTAAAGGTATTTTCGGAGTCGAAATCACCTGGAATGAAAAAATAAGCAAAACATATGCGTTTTAGACTTCAATTTTGTTAAAATTAATTCACTTACGCCATATATGAACTATACCATGCCATATTCATATTTATATTACATTTCATTGACAACCAACGCTGCCCATTACAGAAAAATTACTATTACCAAATAAAAGTGAACCTGTATTTATAACAAAAGAACGTGAAAAGAAAGGTATCGGAATAATTAAATATATCTAGACAAACCCTTGCTTGCAATATAAACCGTTAAAAACCTGGGACGTATATCTAAAGAGCCCTCAAAATTCTGCAGCTTAAACCTCAACCGAAAACCAGTAATACCGGGAATAATTCGTATTAGGTGCGTTTGTTTTTATTTTAACAAAAAATTATTTTATAAGGCATACTTATAAAATAATTCAATTTTTAAAAGAAAAACTTTCTTTTAATACTTTTTTTAAGGTTATTCCCATCAGTGTAATATATCATATTAGAATAAGTTAACAATAATAATCTAAACGAAAATATGAAAGAGAACAAGACACAGAAAAACAGGAGAAAGACCCAGAACCCAGACCTCTCCGTCTAACCGGGACGAACGCGTTAATCAATTTCGCCATTGCCACCTTCTGTCAAACCGTCATATTTGTCAATCTCATATTTTAACATTTTTAAAAATTAACATTATTATCAACTAATTATTTTTCTCCATATTACGGGCAACTACCCTTTTCATTGGAAACAATCATTCTAAGAATTGGTTTGTAACCTGGATAGCGTCTCCCCAACCCAGACCTCTCGGTTCGAGTCCCAGTCCCACTTGCGGCAAATAATTTCAAATTTGATTGTCTATTAATTAAAATGGAATATTCCGTATTATCCGTGAAATGGACTTATACAACTTTAAATTTTATGTGTTGAAAATGTATGTGTAATTTGAAGTTAATATATCGTAAAAATTTGTGATGCACACGTTCAATATGTCTTATAAGAATTTAATAGAATTGAGTTGCATAACAAAATAATATTTATTTTATAAATTGGAAGCAGTCAACGTTTAAAGAATATTTAAAATAAAATCATTACTTATCACAAAGTGAGATTCTTGAGTGCTAAGTGTATCTATTTTTCAATTTTGATGTAGACCTAATTATGCCATTTAACGCCTCGAGTTGATTTTCCCTTAAATAACCTAATTACACTATTTGCTTCCTTAGATTCGACATTTCACTTATCCGAAGGTCACGGGATCGAATCCGGACGTGCGCAAATACATTTTGTTGATATTGAAAAAAAGTTGATAAATAAATATGTGTTATTTCACAATTCATTCATTTAAAATAATATATATGTAGTACATTAGCGGCATGTTTCAGTGTGTAAGAAAATCTCATTATCGCCCCCCATTCGGGATTGAAACATTGCTTGAAATGGCTTTTGCAGTCTTTAGTGACCAGATCTGAAAAGCCAGGTACTACCTTCCTCTCCCCCATCTCCTTCCCCTCTTCAGTACTCCCCACTACCTTCAGCCTCACAACATACCCCAATTGGGGATGCCATTGTCGCACTGGCTCAAGTCTCAAAATTTAAACCATAAAATTAAAATAACAAATTAATAAATTATAAAATAATTATAAATTATAAAATTTTAACCATATTTTCCGTGTTTGATATCTTTTCTTTAGAGAATTCTTAATTTTGTTATAAACATCCGTAGCCGTTATGGCGGTATGTTTGCTTGCATGTTTTAAATCATCGGGAATATCAAATATATGTCCATCGGGTGTCTCGATTGAGGTTACGCAGATCACATTGCTTTTTCCATCCGATGCTGCTGACAGTGTAAATGTGAATCTTAATTTTTCCATTTCTAAGGTTATTGTTTCTCTTCACTAAAATTGTAGTTTTATAAGACAGTTTGTCTATTTGTTGTAATTTTTTATTAATAATGTGACGTACAAATATCATGAGTTGCTTTGCTGACAAAGAAACTACAATTAAAGTTATTTGTCCGTCTTCAAAATATTATATCACTTTGTTAACTTATAAACTTATTTGTCAATCTTCTTATTACTTCAATCTGTGCTACCCAGCTAGACAACAAAACAACAATCATCTGTCATTTTCTGTCTCCATGACAACACCTTTTTAAAATTCGAACATAAAGGAATCCTATACATTTCTAGGTAGGTATTCCTTTACATATATTTGATTTAGCCTGTGAGAGAATGAGATAGAGTAATCGGTTTCCTCTTTGAGCGATGCTTTGTAGCCTCCCACTCTTGTTTACTATGAAGGTTCCACTTCTACCGCGCGTGAATTGCATACTCTGTTTTTTTTTATTATTTTTTAATGTTTGGAACCTTTATTCAAAGCATTCCGATTCTCAAATAACATTTCTGTTTGTTCACAAAAAACAAGGTCCCCCTATTCTAGGAATTTTCGAATTATTAATCCATTAGATTATGTACCATGACTTATAAACCATACTGGCTGTTTGACAATTATCCGGATTACTTAATTGGCTTTTTTGCCTGCTTTTGATTATTTGAAAGCCACGCATTTTTCCTGTAAGCTTAATTAAAATAATTCACCTGTTTGAAATAGCACCACTATTTCCGTGTTCTGTATAAAATTGTCGTTATGGCTTACATAGAACATGCTTACCCAAGCTCAAATTTATTCATTTTAAAAAGAGTATTCGATCGTCCAGTTGATAAGTCAGACATCTCCAAATACTAAGTTTTCAGATAATGATGAAAGCAATATTCGAATTCTCACTATAAATCAAATATTATTTGCACCTGCCTGTGTTTTACATATAATATATTCTGTAAAACAACAACAGGAAGCATAACGGTCCGGTACATTTACGAATGATCCCAGAAAACATCACATTTTGTATATTTTATTACAAGTTTAATAATATTTCGAATATTGTACCAGATACCAGATAGAGGGTACACTTTTACATATAACTGCATTAACAGACGGATTGCAATCTTTAGAGCACAGGCGTCAGGTGGGAATGCTGTCCTTGTTCTACCGGTATTACAATGGAAGATGCTCCGAGGAACTAGCGTCATTGATCCCCTCGGCACCGGTGCATAATCGGGAAACACGCCAAACACGCGCCCAACATTTGTACGCGGTTGATATTGGTCACATGAGAACGGGTCGTTTTTACGATTCGTTCTTGAGTTCAACAGCTCGGCTGTGGAACGATTTACCGGCCTCTGTGTTTCCTCCCTCCTACGACATGAGTCTCTTCAAGACCTATGTTAACTCCTTCCTTTCCTCAAAAAGACCCTCCACACAGCATCCTCAAAGATGACATAGGCTCTGAGGGAAATTATTTTCCTCAAGGCCTCCTGTTTGGAGTTAATGTAAAAAAAAATAAAAAAAAAAATTCAACTCAAATTTCGATTGTTCTGAGATTATTTTTAGATTAGCTCCACCCATGAGGCCCTGAGAAAAATGGAAGGAAGTAATGGAAGTTCTAGGAAGGAAAAGTTCTTAAGAATGGGTAGAAATCTGGGGGTCAGTGTGTCCAGGAGTCACGGACGTATGAATCCATCCCTCCCACTACGGTGTAAGGCGATGTTTCGAAAGAGTACGGCTGGATAAGTCAAAGGGACTCCTTTAATCATTCTCTCCCGATCCGGATCCTGCCGTGCAGCTGGTGGGCAGACGCATCCACCGTCAAGACCCGGTCAAACCCCATGAACCCGGGCACCCCTGCTAAGACACCAAACGTAGCGAACCACTTGGAGTGACCCATGGCAGAGGTGTTAGTTAGTTTTAGGGACGACGGCACCCGTACCCGCCTCCCAAATTGTCTAACTAATCAACTAAGTGGTCGAAATACCTAATTTTATTTTTTGATATATTTATTCTTACTTGAGTATCCCTCAACTTGGGATAAAACGTACCTTCCTAGACGTGTGATCAATAACGATGTTAAAGGAAACTGATGTCGCTAATTTATATAAGATTTTTCGACTCAAGGCTCCAAATAGCCCACTGGAGGTTATACACCGCATACCCGCCCCGGTATAAGTAACTTATGGTTACTCCTTCAGGGCTCTCACAAGGAAGCTAATTTTTTTATTTGAACGTCTCTACATTTAATTAAACAAAAAACTAGACCCCCAATGTCCCCGCATACGGTGTTAATGAGCAGTATGCAAGTGCTTTATATGTACAGGTTAGTATTAAATAATTAAATAAATATATACATTACCTCTTTCTTTGGGGAAAAGCAGGGGGGAGAGATAAATTTTTCAAGTGTAGGCGGTATGCCTACCCTGCCAGTTTAGTGTACATAAAAGACATCACTCAATTTTCATGTGGTTGCTGGTAGGGAGCGAGTTTGTCACAGATACACCCAAATAGACCAGTCATTAATTCCTTGAATTTTCTCAGCTAGTTTCACATTTTTAATTCGGCTATTTCACATTGTCCACGATGAATTTTCAACAGGGGCCATTAATTCGTGGAAACGTAGAGTACGCCACTGCACATTAATACGGATGCAGTGGTTTGTGAAGAAATTACCCAGATGTGAATTTCACGTAACAATTTTACACTGACAGAATTACATGCGTACGGAATTGCACATTTTTTATATATAATGGTACATTTGAAAAAGAGAAAACACTACTGAATTTTTTTATTTATTGCGGCCGTAAGCGGAGGGTCCGATCAAATCGGCTGGAATGCGGGAGTCATTGGAAATTATATGATAATTTAAAAAAAAATCGTCATTAAGGTGTGTCAATTATTTAAACTTTTAAATTTTCAGAAACGCCTGATGTCTCAAAAGTTGCGCCTTACAAAGAAAATGAGAACTGCATTTATTTTTTTTTTTATGATTATTGGCTCGCTAAAATGAATTCAAAATCAGAAAAAAATCCTAAAAAATAAATAAATAAATAAGTGTTTATTCCAGTATGTGGGGAGGAGAGTGCAATCCCACACATTCCATAAGGGTATAATATAAACATACATGTACAAAGTATAAAGTATTTGAAAGGAAAAAAAAAGAAAAAGAAGGTGGATATGAATGTACACGAAACAAAAAAAAAAAAAGATAATAAGCTAATAGTAGTAAAAGGAAAACAAAAGAAATAATAATATTAAGCTTTTAATATTAATTCAGAAATGCACAAAATAATATGCAAGGCAGATAGAAATATTTCACCATTAAATTTATACGACGAGAATGCCAGCATTCTTATAAATACCAACCAGGAATTATTAGATTCCTGGTCAAATAAAATTCTTCACGCAAAACACTTCAATTATCTCAACCAAACATATGTTGACAAATTTTCGTCAAACAAATGGTTGAGTATTGGAGAGTTGAGCGCAGAAATAGAAGGCTTTATGCTTGCCATACAAGATAGAGTCATTAATACTAAAAATTATAGGAAGCATATCATCAAAGATGCAAATCAAATTGATGATTTATGTAGAAAATGTTTGGCTTTTCCGGAAACTATAGAACATATTATATCGGGATGTTCTGTATTAGCGCCGTCCGAGTATACATTTAGGCACAATCAAGTTTTAAAAATAATTCACCAAAGTTTGGTAATTAAACATAACTTGATTGACTGCCGTAATGTACCATATTATGAATATGAACCAAATTCATTTTTAGAAAATGAATTTTATAAAATTTATTATGATAAAACTATTCTGACAGACAGAACAATTAGTCATAATAGACCCGATATAGTTTTACATGACAAAATTAAGAAAATAACTTATATCATTGATGTCGCTATACCAAATTCTTGTAATATTCAGAAAACTGTTTCTGAAAAAATAAGAAAATATACAGATTTAGGAAATGAAATTAAAAGAATTTGGCATTCTCAGACTATAAAAATATTACCATTTGTTATTTCGGCTACTGGCATTATACCTAGCTCTCTCATTCAAAATTTAGGCGTATTAGATTTGTCAAAAAATTTGTACATAAAAATGCAAAAGTCGGTCATTTTAAATACATGTAGGATTACGAAAGATTTTTTAAATATTTATATTGAGGGATCAGTAGGATTTATCGGACCAGTTAGGATTTCATCAGAGCCGAACCCTCTGATATGAAAATATCTGGAGTCGGTGAAATATTTTCCCATTATGTTTCTGGTGGATTGACGTATTGTTCTTGTATTGTTTTATTCTTATATAGTGCAATTACATTGCGTTAATTTACTAGATATTCATTTGTGGAAAAGTGTGTGGAAGGGTTTAGTCTTTCATTTGGGAAAGATTCAACCCGGACATGAAATCTGGAGCACCGTAAAAAATCAGGATTCTGTGAGCACGTAAGGAGCCAGTATTTTTCTCCAGTGTGCATCAATACTGGATGATGGACTGAGGCGGGCTTCCATGACGAGGATGTTTCCAGAGCTGGTTATCCTTTCCCTCATTCCTGCCACCCTGGATCTAATAAGGGCTGCAAAGACAGGAACATGTATTTTTAAACGACTTCCAAAAGGAGGAGGTTATCAATTCGACGGTAATTTTTTTAATTTTTTTTATGTTTGTTACCTCAGAACTTTTGATTGGATGAACCGCGATATTGATGATTCTTTTTTTATTAGAAAGCTGGTGCTTCCCGTGTGGTCCCATTATAATTTGGTCTAGTTCTGACAATGGAATTCATGAGAAAACCTTATATGCCTTAAATTGGCAATAAGTATGTGCGCGAAAAATGGACGAATAACTCAATATTACGCCAACAGATTTCGATGATTCTTTTTTTGAAGTAAAACTTCTTTGCGCACGCTCGTCACTAAAAATAAACAAAAATTTTAACAAAACAAAAAACGACTTCAAATAATGCACTAAAAAGTAAAAAAATAATATCGTACGATTCTTATTTTTGAGTCGGTGTCAGCCAAGATCTCCACATCTCACCTATAACTACCTATGTATGTAGTTACCTTGGCTGACACCGACTTAAAAAATAACAATCGTACGAAATTATTTTTTTTACTTTTTAGTGCATTTTTTGAAGTAGTTTTTTGTTTTGTTTAAATTTTTGTTTATTAAATTACAATTTTTTTTTAGTAATTTAACCTTTTAACATTTGTTTGTTATTAAAAATTGCGTATATCTGACAAAAATTTAAAAAAATCAAAGTTTATGAATACAACTAAGTCCACACGAATATAGATTTTATCCAGAAAAAAAATTATTTTCCAATTTTATATTTAACAAACAAATTTTTGTGTTTTTTGTACTGCGTTTATGGAATAAATATTAAGTTTGCTACAAAATATAAAATATGAACCCTCTCTTTTATTTTTTTCCCAAATCACGATTTTTTTTTTAATTTCCGGCTATTTTAGCGAGGTAATAGTGAAAACCAATTTCATTTATTTTTACGTTTTCAAATAGCTACAGATTATACGCAACTTTTGAGATCCCGGGTGCTTAAAATAAGTCAATTTATTTCTATCTATGGAGAGCGACATAAGCTAGTGCGCATGAACCTCAGCTTTGCAAATGTCAAAAATGAAAATGAAAACTGATGAAAATAAAAATTTAATACAATAATCATTTTCCATGAGTCTAGGTTCATCCAAATATAAATATAATTTAAACTTTGAAATAAGTGAATCGGATGATAATTCGATGATTTACGATTCCAGCCAATTAGAAAACATGGTTTTGAGAAAAACGCGTTTAAAGTTTTCGCTTGTAACAGGGCTGCTGCGTTTTTTCAACTACATACCTGCTTGATGCGCACCGTTCCGAACTATATTTAAAGGTAGAATTTGATGCTACAACTTTGGGAGTGTATTTTCCATACGTATAGGAAGATTTTTAGATAACAAAAAAAAAGTATTTTCGGATCGGCTGGACCAGGCTACCCCCTTAACGGTACTTGTATATAATGTGAATAATGTATATAATGTGAATCTACAACTTTGGGAGTGTATTCTCCATACGTATAGGAAGATTTTTAGATAACAAAAAAAGTATTTTCGGATCGGCTGGACCAGGCTCCCCCCTGAAAGGTACTTGTATGTAATGTGTACGTGAAAATCACGCTTGTGTAATCTCATCATGTCGCCCTATGCAATATGTATGGTAATTTAGCCCCTAACGCCTGCAATAGACCTCAGCCTTTTGATGCCGGGTCGTTATTTCCAAGCCGTGCATGTTTTTACAACTGTAACTAACCTAGTGACCGCCCACTTCACTGACGGCAGCTTAACGCTTTGACTATAATGTACGTTCATTAGGTTGGCCTGTCAGAATTTTTTAGATTTTGCAAACGTCGGAAGTCTCAAAAATTGCGTTTTTTTTTAATTGTGCGTGCAGGCTAACAAGAAATTTTAACAATATAAAGTGTATTAAACTGTTATATTTTGCATATGTTAGAAGTCAACTTGAGTACACTTCTCCCATCTGGAACCCATATTATAATATACATGTACAAGCCGTTGAAAGAATACAAAACAAATTCTTACGTTTTCTAAATTTTAAAATGGGTATTCCAGCAGTTATGTTGAACTACAACACTATTTTAAATGATATGAATATGCTCAAATTATCAGACAGAAGAATTTTCACTGATTTAGCATTTCTGTATAAAATTCTAAAGATGCCTAACAAGTTCAGGTTTTTCGGAATTCGCAGAACATTTAATTAATAAAGATCACACGTTTAACCGGGATACGGGTATTAAAGTGCTACACAAAAATGAGATAGGCTTAAGATTAAATAATTTAGAGGCGTTGGAAATTAAAAAATCGGTTAATTCAAAGGCCGACATCATCAATAATCAACTTAATTTAACATTCAGCCCTATTATAAGTATGTTTCCCGTTATCCCACACTCTCCTCCCCCACTTCCCTCCCATAACTGACGCACTGTCCCACTCTAATTTACTGTCTCTTTCTTTCTTAACAATTTATATATATTATAAGTAAGTTTCCCGCTATCCCACACTCCCCTCCCCCGCACGACTGTCGCACTGTCCCGCTCTAATTTACTGTCTCTTTCTTTCCCAAACAATTTTGTATATATATATGTATATTACTCTGTACTTGTTAGTATTTTTATAACAGTCCTGAGGATGGTACGGAGGTACCGAAACCGGTAGACTATAAAATATCAATAAAGTGACCTAAAACAAAGTATTTTCTTTTTATTTATTTAAATTCTAAATGATTTAGTTGATAGTCCAGTATTGCTTGAATTGATAAGCTTCCGGATTCCACTACTAATGCTAGAAGTCAGGATTTATTTCAGTGCAGAAATTCTGGAACTAGCTACCATATGTATTGCTCTTTGCCCCGAATACTAATGGAGGGAAATAATTATACCAAGTCAGTGGAAATTCTCAATTTATCTTTAAACAAATACAAAATACTGTTACTGAGGCAGTCCAGTTATGTACTTCATATTTTATATTTTATTTAATCACAGTGTAATTTTTAAATGTCATATGTAAAAGCCCTGAAAAAGGGCGCAAATAAATAAATAAAAATCGTATCAATCTAATCAAAAATCAAATTTTCCACTACTCGTTGATTCCATGACCGACGAAGTTGCACTTCAACACCCCTTTAAAAAGTCATAAAATATATATTTTTTAATTTCTCTCGAACCTAACGTAGGTTTTATGTTTATTTAATCATATTTACCCGTTTAATTAAGGTGAGCAAAATTGTCCTAGCTCATATAAATCGTTGTATTTCCCATACCATCATACCTCGAAACGGTGCCGGTGTTAGAAAGAAAAAACTCCACGCTTTATATTCAAATCTAGAATTTAACCGTAGAAAAATTTAAATATGCACCTCTATAAAACCAAAGTTTCCGGTAACAATTTGAAAAAAATGTATAAATTTCAGAGATTTTTTTATTAATTATTTTTTTACGAAACGACAAAAAAGTGAGGTTATACTAACGTTTAAAATACATTTGCCTAATAAAATATGTTTTTGGTTTTTTTTTTTCGTCAGTAAACTTTTTTTGTCTTTGAATTAAAAATGTCAATGTTTCAGAAATTATATGTTTATTTCGATTTATAAAATTTGAAAGCGTATTTCATCAGCTTTCAAAAACAGTTTTTAGTTTTTGGATGCGTTCAGAAGTATTCCATTTATTTGTATTTTATTGCGAAGCGGAAATACTTCCACATTCTGACAAAATAAGCCGGAGACCTGAGGAGTTAAACCATAAAGAAAGTTCATTGAACATTATAAAATCTTTAAAATAAATATTTTTATTCCACAATCAAGTCTGCTGCAACGTGAATACTGTGAAAAATGTTGTGATTGCATAAGTTTTTGCAATATAACGCTAAGAAAACATAATAAAAATAAATGTTTATATTGAAGGCCCACCCTAAAGTGCACCACCCAACGTAGTCTTTTTGCTTTCACTGTTTTGTCACGTTTTTGCATAGCAAACAAGCCAGAAATGCAACCAACTGTTAACGGCCATTAACAGGGTTGACACCAATATTAATAAAACAATCCATTTATTTATTTTATATAATATCTTACATTTCAAATATATTAGGTCCTTACATATGAAATTGGCGTTTTTTATGGGAGGAACTTTGTATGGAAGCTTATGGGAGTTTTGTATGGGAAGCTTTTTCATCTTCCCAATTTGCTTCAAGTGGATTAAAACAGTTTTATCACTAACACCGCAGCCTGCAGCTAACTCGGACGTGGTTTGCGATGGATCCGCTTCCACAATAGCCTTCAATTCTTCATTATCAACTTTGGTCTCCGGCCGTCCACGGGGCTTGTTCGGCAGGTCGAAATTTCCAGAACGAAAACGTTGGAACCAAAAACGCACTGTGTTTTCTTTTGCGGTACCGTCGCCATACACATCATTAATCCTTCGAGCCGTTTCCGCAGCACTGGCGCCACGGTGGAACTCGTACTCGTAAATAACGAGTTTTATTATATTATATTATATTCAAGTTTTATATTCAAGTTTTCCATTTTGTAAACTAAGTGACGCAAAGAAAAAAAACAATTAAGGAAAAAACAAGTGAATTGTAATTTTCGAAAGACAAATACATGAGTAAAAAGCTGTATAAATTTGAATTTGGAATTCCTAACCAAAAAGAAGAATTTTGAGATCAAAGTTGCCAGTACGACAAAACGCCGATTTCATATGTAAGGACCCAATATTTCAGCAATGTCGGCCTCACTGGGTAGCTCACCTGTGCTGAGGCCTCCATTTTATAAACTAAAATAAAGTAGAAATTAAAATTTATAATTAAAATTATAGGTAAAATGAATTATTTTATTACTTAAATAAAATTAAAATCGGTATATATTATGTGTTGTGTGCTTGTGAGTGATGTGTGTTTTGTATTGGTTTTGAGTGTTACGTGTTAGTTATGTGTTTTATTCTTATTTTGTTATGAAATTTTGGTAATATTGTCTTTTTTGTTCATGAATCCATTTTGTAATTTTGAGTACGAATTTATTTTTGTTTTATTTTTTTTTCAAGGGTAAGACTGTTGAATGCTTTTATAGCATGATATTCATAGTGCCTTTGTCCAAAGCTTGTATTTACCGTTGGAGTTTTTATGTTATTTTTGTACGATTGTCTAACTGGTCTGTTAGTGATATTTTGAGATTGTTTAAATTTGTTTTTCTGGTCAAAAATGTAGTTTAGCAGTGTTTTAACATATAATTGGCGTATATCTAGTATGTCACAACTGTTGAATATTTGTTCTGTTTCAGTCAGTCTATGTTTTTTAAGTATTACCTTTTAAATCGTTTTCTGCGCGATTTCTAAGTGATCGATAGCTGAGTTTGTTGCTCCTCCCCAGATAATTATTGTTTGTAACTCAAATGTTACATAGATAATAGATACCTACTTCGAGTATGTACCTATTGACCTGTGGAAAACAGGTAGTCAAAATCAAAACATTGCTTGAAATAGCTAGTTTTATCCAACCTACATTTTTTCCCATAGGTAAGTAATTATATCCCTCAGGAAATCTAGCTAATAAACTATACATAAAATCATCGGTAGTTTGGTAGTTGCGCCAATCGAAATCATCATATTTTTATCTTAATATATAAAACAAGTCAGGTTAGTTACACCATTTATAACTCGAGAACGGCTGTACCGATTTTTGTTATTTTTGATTTGTTGGATTTGTCTTCTCCCCGAATAGCAGAATAGTTATTAAAACACCGGAAAAATTCACAAAAAAAATTATGAAGAAAATTCTTTCCCTCGTACATTTTGCATGGAACGAATTCTCATCTTTTGAAAGAGCTGCAGGAATGTTGAATGTTATAGTGAGTGAATTCCTAAAATTCAAAAAGGTTAAGTGTCAATGCGCTGATTGTTTTGATTTTGTTCTTAAACATATACTGCTGCCTCTCTTTCTTACACACTAAATGTCAACAGTCGAAAATGGGACAAACGGTGAACGCATGTCTGCACCCCTCCAAAGGAAAAATACAATAATTAAAATAAATCTTCCTCATAAGAAAATGAAACGCAATTCCCGTAATTAAGTGGAAAAGTATGAAATTAACAAAAATTATAAATCCGTGCACAACGCCACTCTGAAGCTTTGTCCATTGCGCGGGCAAACGCCAGACTTTTGACAGTCCAACACAACAATCAAGGTCATAAATGTTAACAATTTTTGCCAACACTCAAGGCCATAACTTTACACCAACATCGTTTGGGGTGAAGTTCGCGCGGTCCACACAATTTGACAAGTGGTCTGAGGTACGGACGTGTCCACGGCACGCACACTTGACGTTTATATCAATATTAAAATGCGTTCTGATGACAAAAGAGATGCATCAGGGAGAAAACACAGATATTTATTTATCAGGAAAGATTTCCGACTAATACGCACGACCTAAAGTTACTATTTATTAAGAATTTAGAGTGAATACGTTTTGTTGCTACGTAAATAATTACGTAGCATCAAAAATAGAATATCGATTTACAATGGTCAATTTCTCCCGTGTCTCTGAAACCGATTAATAAATTAATAGACTTTATTTACAAGTGAGTTCACGAAAGAAATAATCATCCATTACGACAGTGTGTTTATTTACAACTTAAAATCATAATTATTAGGTCCGCGTACCAAAATTTTGACGTTTATCGTTTGCACAAATGTTAAAATGCGTTCGATGTAGAAAAGATGCTACCTGCATCAGGAAGAAAACACAGATCAGGGTTTATCAGGAAAGATTTCCGACTAATATCGATTATTGCACCAATGACATTACATAATAACGTCATTTTATTGCACGACCTAATTTAGAACTATAGAATCCAAATTCTATTATCTATCTAAAATCTAATTCTACTCTAAAGTACGTAAATATTTACGTCAACAACAGAATAATTATAAATATTTGATATTATATATTATCAAATATTTCTATTATTATATTATATTTAGGTATAATAATATTTTAAACTCGTGATTATGTTCGCTCATACATAGCACATAACCACAAAAATCCGTTCCGATTTTTCTACATACACGGACCGCACCGCACGACTTCTGTCAAAAAATGAATTCTCCCCCCCCCCCCCCCCCCCCCCCCGCTGCCTTCCCGCTTCACCCGGGATGAGATGTTTAAGTTTTGTTTTCCGCCGAACACGGGAAGCACAAACACTGCGGCCTTGAGTGTTGGCAAGAATTGTGACCTTGATTGTTGTATAGGACTGTCAAGCAAAATTCTGGCGTTTGCCGGCGCAATGGACCCCGCATGATACTGACCAAAACAAAACACGGAGAGTTGCGCTGTTAATGCTTCATTGTGTAATTTTTAACTTAATAAAAAAATTGAATCTAATACAGCTAATACCACAACAGTTATTGATTGTGAGGCGGTACGAAGGTTTCCTGGGTCAGCTACTAATAAATATAGTAAAATTATTATTTTTTAAATGTATTTTTTAAATGTAACTATACTCATAAATAATTGCCCAAGCTGTGTCTAAAATCATGAAACATTAAAATCTTCGATGGCGTATACCTTATAATTTAAAGCAAAAACAAATAAAGTAACTCACATCCGTACTAAATATTTGATATACCACTTGATTGCAAAAATAATTTTTCAGTTTGGTTGTGTATTTTGATCTCAAATCCAATTTTGTATGAAACGGGCCATGCGAACGAGTATAACACATCTTGATCTTTAAAACAAATCGAGCCATCGAATCCTCACAACATACCCCAATTGGGATGCCAAAGTTCTTCTAACTTCGGGTGAATTTGCTGATCTTGTATATACTCGACTAAATAAATTGTTTTCTAAATTAAATTTACTCCACACAGTAGGTAATGGGGAAAGTATTTTCGGTCTATCAGGAACATCTTTGGGGAAGCTGTGTGGGTGGGTCTTTTTGAGGAGAGTAATGAAAATTTTGTAGCATGATGTAGTAGGGAGGTGAAATAGAGGGCAGCAAACCATTCCACAGCCGAGTTCTTAAACTCAAGAACGAATCGGAGAAGCGTGCCGTTCTCATGTGACAAATATTACCAGTGAAATGTTGGGTGCTGCATGTTTCCTGACTATGCACCGTTGCCGCATGGATCAATGGCGCTAGTTCCTCAGAGCATCTTCCATTGAAATACCGTAAAAAAGTCTATTTATATAAATTCCCATCTGATGCTCGTGCTCTTAGGATTGTGATCCGTTTGTTCACCACTGGAGCGACAGAGCAATTAATAATTTTTTTCTCCGATTGCTCGAGATTTTTGGTATTTTTTTTCCGCCCACATTAAAAAAATCATACCTCCGAATTTGAATATGGAGACATACAAACCGATTACAGTTCTATACAGCAAATGAATCCACCTATCTTTTATCGATTATCACATACTATAAAATATTATAAAATCGTCAACTTCTACTTAATTACTTACTAATAAGTAAAAGTTTTCCAAAATTGGCAGCAAAGCAATCCAAGGCATTTTAAATAGTGCCATATTGTGTCAAAAAGCGCTCCAGTGGTTAAGATAGGGTATAATCTATCAAACGAACAACATATTTCTACAAATTCAATGATTTTTTTTTCTAATAAAATAAAATACTTTTTTTTTTAAACCACGAGTTTTATTAATTTTTTGAACCGATCGGTTTCGCTTTACTCAAACATCATCAGGGTTCAATACTAAACAATAAGTCATAATGTGTGCTTATATAAAACAAAATATAGAGGGAGACAAAATATAGAGGGAGGCAAAATATAGAGGGAGACAGCATGATACAAATATAACAAACACATCGACGGCCATAAAATACATTAACCTAAGTGCAGAAGTAATGGAAAAAACCGAACTATAATTATGTGACTAATGGGTTACAATTTACAAAGGGTTTATTGGAAACAGACCTAATATTGGACTACTTGATATGTCTAATTGATTATTAAGTATATTACTTTTGGTTTTTACAGCTTTTTTAATTTCTAGTGCCTCTAAATTGTTTAGTCTTTTACCATGCCTGTTTTTATGTAAGATTTTAGCACCGGTGCTCTGACAAAACGTGTGATGTTTTTTATTTTGTTATAATATTTATATAAGTATTTTATTTTATTATAATATGTCAAAGCACAAAGTGATTGCTTTCTACAATAATATGATTTTTTCATTTGCCTAGATAAAATACACACGTACGTATAGTATAACAACTAAAAAATCATAAATTTATAAATTGCGCCTACTCGATTTGATGGAAAATACTTTAAGATAAAATTACTGTGTTTGATACACGTTTGGGGTAGGAGGATTGAGTGATGTGGGGGGAATAGTTTAACTAATGCTGCTGTTGCAATGACACTTTGTAATTATAGCATAGGGGAATGAATCAACATGAATATGTCGAATTCGTTATGTATTTGGAGTGCCAACCCTGTCAGCTTAAACTTGTATTCGCTTGTCCAACAGAACATTTTGTTTGACTTGTCTCTATAAAGTTTCAAGCGGGTTTTGAATGACAAACTACCGCATGGAGTGTGCAGTGTGCAGCGCGCAGTCAAAACGCATTCAACAATTCAGTCAGTTTTCACCGCAATATGCAATTCATCCAATATGATTTGGATTTATGTTCAAAATATTTTATTAATTTTTCCAGTTAAATAACAACAATAATAATAATTCCAGTTAATTAAAATACATTTAATTAATTATAATTTTAATTATTGACCAGTTAGGATTTCATCAGAGCCGAACCCTCTGATATGAAAATATCTGGAGTCGGTGAAATATTTTCCCATTATGTTTCTAGTTGATTGGCGTATTATTCTTGTTTTGTTTTGTATTTATTATACTTATATAGTGCACTTACATTGCGTGAATTTAATAGATAATCATTTGTGGAAAAGTGTGTGGAAGGGTTTAGTCTTTCATTTGGGAAAGATTTAACCCGGACATAAAATCTGGAGCACCGTTTAAAAAGAGATTTTCGTTTTTTTTTAAATATAACTTAAGAATGAAAACCTTCGAGAGTCAGTGCACTACGGGAAAGAGGGAGGTTGTATCTATCTACCTGGCTATCCAGATCTATTATTTAAAACTTATATATTTTTACTATTTTACCATTATACCATATAAAACAACGGCTTTTTTTCCACAAATGTAAAGCCTCGATTACATTGAGTGAGTTTACAAGCTACTAGCAGGCAAGTTTAAAATCGGGCGAATCGGCGAGTGCGATTGTGATGATGACCAACAAAACTTTTCGCTTAGTAGCAAACTAGCTAGCTAGCTAATTCTGTAGAAATTTTGTATAAAACTGAGATATTCGCTGCTAGCTCACTATTGATAGCAACTATGATGACACAAGGTTAGTTTACTAGCTAACAAGCCCACATGCTAGCGATTAACGAGCAAAGTAGCCCCCATTTCAACTTTTTTCATAGATTGTTCACAATTTGCTAGTTAGCTAGTAAATATGATTACACTGGGCGAGTTTACTAGCGGATAGTGAATTCGCCGACTTGTAGCTTGTAAACTCGCTTAATGTAATCTAGGCTTAAGATAGTGTTAGAAATGTGTGAAATATTTCAAATTTATTTTTCTTTTTCTGAACATCGTACTAAAAATGTTTAATTTTATTTCATGCAATCGTCTATATATGCATTTCAATGGAATATGTTAGCACAAATTCCACAAGTTAGTTCCGATTAGTTGCACCATTTGAAGAAATTTAAACAATTGCAGTGACCTGTATTGGTTTCTACTTGTGTTTGTCAAAACGTACACTTGTCTAACGAACTACGGCGCGCCGCACATAAGGCCGAATTATTAATTTACTACGCCAAAAATATTTTTATTCAACGTTCTGATCAGAAATACTTATCAGAAAATATTTCAGAAAAATACCTGATTAGGCTTAGTTGGGGTTAATAAAAAATAAATTATTATATGTATTTTGAATTGACGGGTCAGTTGCCGAGTTGGCATTGCGATTGGGTCCCACCCGGGCGTCTTGTGTTCAATTCCTCGGCTGGCTAAGTCTACCATCACGATAAAAGCCACATTTTCCGCTTATTATGGTGGTGGTAAGAGATTTTCAAATATTTTCAGTTTATTCGTAATCCGGGAATGTTTTCTTTCTTCTTAATTATAAAAGCCTAAAATCTATATACTAGTAAGTATATAAAATCAATGTATGTTTGCTTGCTTATATGTATTTATGTTTGGTCCTTTGCATTGCTACACCATTCATCCGATTACAGTGAAACTTTGGGGATTTGATGTGCGCATGCCCGCTATGGTTTCTATATATACAAGTGACCTCTGGCGTCATGAAATTATTTCCTACACCAGTGCAATGATTCTTTGGTGAGTTGTTGTGAGCACGCCCGCAAAGGTTTATATATATATATATATACTGGTGAGCTCTGGCATTATGAAATTTCTTTTAAAAAATTGCAATAGGTAGCATGCGAGCTGTTTGAAAACTGAATATATTGGGACTGAATGTATGAAACGCGTGAGGGAAAGGGGACGTTGGAGAGGAAAGGGGGGTGGAAGGAGAATGGGACGAATGGGAAAGGACACGTAGGGAGAAACAATTTCTTTGTTAAGTGGCATTGCAACGCATGCCGGGCAGTCTTTAGTTAATTAAAATTATTAAGATATCTTCAGTAGTTAGAAGACAATACTTTTATCTATTATTTTGGCGCAGTAATTTACTTTAACCGTCCATACGTGCGCCGTCTGCATAATTCACCAATGAATTTCAATGCAATCCGGAATTACAAAGTCCACAACTTATCGGTTAAACTACTAAGGCCGAATCCCACAAGCGCTCTTGACAGTTCCAAGTGCGCCCTCGACCCTTGACTTCCGCGCAATACTCGTATCAGTACTTGTGAACTGCAATGGAACCAGACCTGATACACTAGTATGTCAATGAGCTTTTGTTTTGTCGCTTTGGTTTGACTTATGTCTTTGAAACTTTCAATTCAATAAGTTTGCTCATATGATAAAGTTAGGTACTTAATATACCGTTTTGTTTACACTGGAGAGATACCTAAACTGCTACATATTACACAAACGCAATATAAACTAACTAACTAACCATCACGCCGTTTCCCCGCAGGGGTAGACAGAGAGGACGGACCGCCACACAACTCGATCTTGGCACACACTCTTTGCCTCGTTCACATTCATACATCGTCTCATACACGCTCTTCTATTATTCCGACTCTTCACATGACCCGTCTCAAGTATCTGATTCACTTGGTCGTGCCATGTCTTCCTCGGGCGTCCGCGACTTCTTCTACCATTCACATTTGCATCCTATATTCTCATTACACTCCTTTCCTCGTTCATTCGCTCTACATGCCCAAACCATCGGAGAGTCCCTTTCTTAATCTTACACATCACGCTTACATCAGCCTTGCATTCTTTGCGGATATCCACGTTTCTCTCACGATCGTACATGGTTTTACCACACATTCGCCTCAGGGATCTCATTTCTACAGCATTCAGTCTACTTTCATCCTTCCTCTGCCAGTTCCATGCCTCACTGCCATACATCAGGGTAGGTACCAGCACTCCATTATGGACGGCTAGTTTCGCGTCTTTGGACAGTTTTTTATTACGGCCAACGGCATTCAGTCCTCCATTAATGGAGTTACCGGCATTCACCCTTCTTTCAATATCTTTATCATTCTTCCCATCTTTCGTAAACATACTACACAGATACACAAACTCATCCACCTGCTCCAAGTATTCATCATTCACAACTATATTGCATACTGTTTTCGTACTCTCTCTTTCAAACACCATGACTTTAGACTTACTTACATTCATCACTAACTCATTCTTCATACATACTTCGTTCATACTTGACACGAGAGGCTGTAGATCTTCCATACTGTTAGAAATTAGCACCGCATCATCAGCATACAATAGGCAACATACTTCCAGATTACTCAATTTTGCGCCCAATCCCATCTCTTTCAATTCTTGCATACAATTATCCATGTATAGATTGAATAACCACGGTGACATTACGCAGCCTTGTTTAACACCTTTTGTGATGTCAAACCACTCCGTAAAATCGCCGTTCACCATAACACATGCAACGCTTCCCTCATATAGCGACGCAATTGCCTGAATGAGCTTCGCATTCACTCCGTACTTGAACAACACCTTCCATAGCTTTTTCCTGTCAACTCGGTCGTACGCTTTTTGTAGATCTACAAAGGCACAGAAGAGTTTCTGGTTTTTTGCAAGAAACTTCTCAGTAAGCATACGCAATGAGCAAACGCAATATAGATTTTTTTAATACTATTATTGCAGAAAGAACACAGCAAATTCGTACTTCTAGAATTGGCTCTGGTCTAAACTTTGTGACAGTTTAAACTAAATCTTCTTCTAGTCAAAGAAATTATTTTTATCGGGCTCCACTCATATTTAATGGCCTTCCAGAACATATTAAGTCGGATAATTCCTTGAGCACTTTTAAAAGATTGTTAAATTATTTGTGTTAGCCGAGGATTGCAAATATTTATTTCATCTTAGTCCTTTTAAAATTAATAGCATATTTTATTTCAAACTAGCTGGGTTACCCGGCTTCGCTCAAGGACAACATTCTTGGAATGTTCCACAATGATTTTCCCGATTCCCTATTCCTGAACATTTCACGACATACTTCGTCACTCCTTCCAGAACTTTCTAGAGCTCTATGGAACCTTCTAGAACTTTCCGGAATTCAAGAGGTTGAAACTTCCAGCCCTTATATCTTCAAATGCACGCCCTTTAGGTTAAAAGGGGAATCGTCATCCTGGAGGGAGGAATGAGATCTACTACACCATATAACTCCCTTGATCGTACCGGGACTTTATTTTATAATATAATATTGATTAAATGCCAGCACATGGGTACTGTACATGTTTTTATTACAATGTACTAGCCTCTTTCAACTTAGTAGATATACCCATTGTCTGTAAGAAACATTAATATAACAATATGGGATGGTCCGATGCTCTGTGGGGAACCCGCTTGCACAGCGCGGGTGTAAACTGTGTGCCCTAAAGTTAAAACTTAGACTTACGGATTTCAATACTTCGTTTGTATGGAAACACTATGATATAATATTATTATTTCTATACCTGTGTATATTATTTTGTGTTATTTATATTACTTTACAATATTATAAACCTCAACACAGACTCGTCCTGGTGAGGTAAAAAGTTGAATTGTAAAAAAACATGAAAAAGAAACAATAGATAAATAATGTATAAAAATAACTTGTTGTTATGTGAGAACATTTTTCTCTTAATTCTGATGAAATTAATAACGTCGCCACGAAATATATATATATATATATTTTTTATTTTTATTGATCTATATACGTGATGTTTACAATATATTATACGATGCCTGTCTCGCTAGGGTATACCTGTGTTGAGACATTTGGTATTGACATATTAATATTCTTTCTACAGCGGATTAACATTTTAATTTATCTGTCTGGTCTTGTATGAATTGGTAATCTATTGAATGGTCTTGTATGAATTGGTAATCTATTGAATGGTCTTGTATGAATTAGTAATCTATTGAATGGTCTTGTATGAATTGGTAATCTATTGAATGGTCTTGTATGAATTGGTAATCTATTGAATGGTCTTGTATGAATTGGTAATCTATTGAATGGTCTTGTATGAATTGGTAATCTATTGAATGGTCTTGTATGAATTGGTAATCAATTTATATCACCCTTTGGTGATGTTTGTCTATTTTCTTACATCCAAACTGGCTTAGAAAAAATCAAGTGAATAGATTTTTCTATTTGTGAATGTGGAATGCCAGAAATAATGTGTATATTTTTTTATATTTTACTATAGTATATTACATCGACACTAGAGTACAGTCAAATTAGGAAGTCGCTATCGCTAAGTAAATTCACTTTTTAAAATAGTCTATTCACTCTGTTGATTTAATATGCTTACAGTTTACAAATAAGCAATAAAAACGAGTATCAACAACAATCGCTGCCATTTGCAATCTGTCGTTACTCGATCTTCATATGTCGTTACTGGGTACTGACTTAATCACGTGACACTTAAACATCCGTCGGCCTTGTCACATGTGGCAAAAAGAATCATTTTTTCACGATTGATATTTTAAAATTTAAAGTTGAATTTGACGATTTCAGTAATCGCGCGTTGTTTTATAGAACGCATAAAAATGTTTTGAATTGCTTGCTTTTTCTACCATCATATCGCTTTAGTCTAATAAACAAGAAATAATTTGTCAAGAAATGATAAACAAGAAAAAATAATGTCAGACACAAAACACATTCTTGCGGTATACCACCGCACACGATAAACTGACAATAGTTTAATTCCTCATACATCCAATCATTTTAATGAGTAATAGGCCACTTGCATGGATTTCATAATGACTTGGAAAAAATCGTGTGGATAGATTTTTTTACTAAGATTACGAAAATGTTATTTGAGCTCGTGACGTCACTACATGAAAATGTCCCGTCTCCGATTATGTTCCCTTAATTTTGTAAAATTCCACACTGATTAATTTTTTTTTTTTTATATGGCAACACTTTGGTTTCCGGCGAATTTTTGATTTTGCGTTTAACTTCAGTAGATTTATTGTTTGTTCTATGTGAACTTATCCTTTGGTTTGATTTTTTGATAAAGATGGCGGTGTTTTTACAGATGTTACGAAGAGAACCCCGTACAATTTATTGCTATTCGTGTGGAAAGCGTTCTTTTTTAAAAATGATTTTCGGCTATATAATTATCGTTTTTTCGCACCCATAAAATTATGTCCCGTCTTTCCGGTTTATAAAAAATTGTATGATTTTTCGTATTGAAATTTTCAAAAAATCGCCAGGGTATCAAAAATACGATTAAAAAAAAAATACAGAATGTCCTAGAATATTTGCCTAAACCGGATTTTTTTTTAATGTGATGCAAGTGGCGTATTGTTGCTTGCGCAATCAATGGTGTAGGACCTGTCTAGCAGAGTAGCGGAGAGTGAAAGCTAGACGCTTTTGACCATGATTCTAACTTGCTGGATTGTTTCAGAATGGCGCTTGGCGGGTGGTGAGTCGAATCCAGCAGCACCCAGCTGAGGAGCCATGGAGCTGGGGGTGATGGGAAATGCCATCGGAGACTCGGCCGGGGCCAAGATCACCAGCGCCGAGACAATCCAACTTGGTAAGTCCAACACCATCACTTGCTGTCTGAGTAGAGTCGGCATTAAAGGAGGACTCCACGACGAAATAAATGACTGACAACAAACATCACACCTAAACAAACCAAAACTAACCTAAACTCACAAAACCTAACGTGACATAAGCCTTGTCAAACCAAAACTAACTTTACCTAACCTATACTGACCTAACCAAACCAAAACCAACCTTACCAAACCTAACGTAACCTAACCTAAAGTAACGTAACATGACTTAAGCTAACCTAACCAAAACAAAACATACCTTATAGTCCTTTTTTACATGAGCTCCACACAGGAGACCCTGAGGAAAATAATTTCCCTCAGGGCCTATGTCATCTTTTGGGATGCTGTGTGGAGGGTTTTTTTTAGGAAAGGAAGGAGAGGAGAGTTCTGGGAAGGAAAAGGGTTTAAGGGTGGGTAAGAAACTGAGGTTCAGTGTGTCCCGGTCATCCACCTCCAAGACCCAGACAAACCTCACCCCATGAACCCGGGCACCCCTGCTAAATCATCAAACGTAGCGAACCACTTGGGGTGACATATGGCAGAGGTGTTGGTTATCCAATAAAGGTTCCCGGGGCGGCAGTACCCATTCCCGCCTCCCAAATTGAAGATGCCTTAGGTATACCTAACATAAGCATAGTTATCCTAACCTCATCTAACCTAACCTAACCAGAACTTACCTAACCTAACCAAGCCTAACCTAACTGACTAAACGTCACGCCGTTTCCATGAAGGGATAGACAGAAAACATCAAACGCTAAACAACTTCTATCAATGTTAGGGTAAATTCTAAACATATTCATTGAGAATATAAAGTGGTTTTTTTTTCTGCATTAATTGTAAGGTTGTAATTAGATTTGTATCGCATCAGTTTTTTAGGATTAGGATGTCATTATTCGCATTTTTCATTACGATTTTTGATATTATACATATATATATTTTTAACTTCTAATATTAACGAGTGTATATTAAGGAAGAACCTGCAGACAAGCAGCCATGTGGCAGCTTCGCGGGACTACCGATAAATTGTCTAAATTATATGCTTATGTAATTTGTGTTTTTGTTGGAAAAAAATAAAAAAATAAAAAAATTAATAAAACAAAAAATAAAATAAAAAAAACTCGTTCTTAGCACACACTCCTTGCTTCATTCACATTCATGCATTGTCTTATACACGCCGTTTTATTATTCTGACCCTTGTAATGTCATGTCTTCCATATTTCTTCTACCTGGAGACCCTGAGGAAAAAATCCTCTCAGAGCTTGTGTCATCTTTTGAGATGATATGTGGAGGGTCCTTTTTAAGAAAAGACAGGAAGAGGCTCGTGAAAGGAGAAAGATATGAGGGCTGGGTTCAGTGTGTCCAGGAGTAACGCACGTATGAATCCATCCCTCCCACTGCGGTATAAGACAATTTTCCGAGAGAGTCCTGCTGGAGAGGTCTCTCCCGATCTATCCCGCTGCGCAGTTCGTGAGCAGAATAAACCTCACCCCATGAAACCGGGCACCCCTGCAAAGTTAACAAACGCAGTGAACCACTTGGAGTGACACATGGTAGAGGTTTTGGTTAACCAATAAATGGTTCCTGGAACGGCGATACCCGTAACCTCCTCCCGAATTGAATTAGTAAGCAATAACGCCTCCAATCTTTATATATACCAATTTTGGTTCCATGTGTTTGGGTTCGCAAATCTCTGAAAGTAATCGATGGATTGACTCAAATTTTGTACAGAGCATTGCATTTTAGCAGAAGAGTGTTTCTTTATATAATGGTAAGCTCTGGCGTTATGAAATTTGTATAAAAAAATTGCTACAGGTGGTGCGCGGGTGGTTTAAATGTTTGTGTATTTCATATCTTTTTGCGGCAGGGATGGAAGGCAGAAGGGGGAGGGTGACGAAGGAGGTGGGGTTTGCGGGAAGGGTGACAAGGGTGGCGGAAGGCGGGGAAGGGGACGGGGAGGGGAACGGGGACGCATGGGAATGGACATGCAGGGAGAAATCATTTATTTTTTTGAATTGCATTGCAACGCATGTCGGGTATTAGCTAGTTGTGTATAAAAGAATTTTAAAAACCTTTTTTTAATACTTTCCTATTTTAAGAGTTAAGGGTTTAATAATTGGGTGATAAAATTAAAGAACCTCCGACACATTATACTGCCACCTTCCAGTTCCAGCAGCAGGTCCTCGTCATCAGGAAAAATGAACAGGACTAGTTAAGACGAATCTAATGAACCCAAACTTGATGGGTTTACTATTAGGCAATCCAGGGTTTTGTCGTCTACCTTCGAACTCCATCATCAGAGTAGTTCTGTGGTTCCAGCATGCCTTTTGTTTTTCAAATATGAGGTCACACTTATGTTTGAAAATAAAGTAAATATCCATTATGTAAATATTAATTAACAATAATAAAAAGAGCTGAAAACCTTGAAACGGCTGAACAGATTTTCACGAAATTGTTCCGATTTTGTTTACTTTACCGGTTTTATCTTTTATCTTTTATCTTTTTTGTTTTTATTTTAAGCGCTCTAGGGGAAAATATCTGAATTTGATTTTAAGAAGTCATTATTTGTCTTCTTTTTCTTATGAGTACAAAATTATATACTGTGAGGAATACATAATTAACACTTTTTCCTGCTATAAATAACATGTTATGTAAGTAAACAATGTAATATGAAATTAAATTTGTCAATTTGACTGGCCTAAAACAGGATCCATTCCTAGTTGGCTAGTCAAAGTTTCCACATATAAAAAAAATATAAAAAAATAAATAAATTAAAAAAAAAAATTTAAAAAAAAAAAAAGAATCATCTCGATCACGTCAACTTTAATTTAAGAGCTACGAGGCCACAGACAGACACCCAGACACACATAAAGTCAAACTTATAACACCGCTCCTTGCGTCGGGGGCTAAAAATAGCTTCATACAGTAAATAAGTAACTTTCTATTTCGTATTTTTCTAAGACGAATTTCTCGCCCGCATTAAAAAAAGTTTGCCCGCTGTTTAAGTTGCAAAATGTCTCGTGTTTCTGTCGCGTTCTAATCAGCCAGTTGATCGGTCCTCACTAAGGCATAAATAATTACTTTGTGACACTTTTAGCGGTCATTAAGGGTAGTGGAAACCCTATTTTTCTAATGACTTAATAAATAACGTCAACTTCTCGTATTTCATTAGTTACATAATTCTGTCACTTGTTTATTTATTATTTTTCTCAAATTTATTTCAATTTATTATACAGTTAAATTATTAATATAAGTTTATTTAATAATATTTTATCACCCATATACACGGTGTCCGGAAACTAGTAGTACAAGCGGAAAACTAGTGAATTTCCATCATATACAATTAAATTTTTGAAGTTAAACTTGTTCAGTGACGTTAGTAATTTGAAATTCGGTTGAAACTGAAATGCGTCACAACTCTGTTCTACATAAATACTCGGTTCTAATATAATGCGGTAAATTCGCGCTTTAGCGCGTGCCTTTGATAGCGCTGTAGGCAAGGCGCTTGACAAGTCTCAGCGGCCAGAGAGACAGACATCAAGCGAACGGAGGTTCGAATCCTACGAAATCCAAAAAAAAACAGTATTATTTTGTGAAATCAATATCCAATCTTCAAACCACTTTTAAAAAACAGGCAAAAAAGAAAAGATAGCGACGTCTGGCGACTTTCTAGTTCAATTTCTACTGCGTGTGAATTACACACTCTGATTTTTTTTTACTTTTCGATCAAAAAAAAAAACACTTTTTGAAGGCGGTCTAATTTTTGACGTATTTAAAAAAAACATAAAACAACTGATATAAACCCCAAACTCTCGATTTAAAAAAAAAATTGAATATGAACTTTCCAATAATTACGGATTCGATGTACTCGTAAAACGAAATCTCAAATTTAAAAAAAATATATAGGTACCACAAAATTATCGATTTACCAGAAGAATAATTCTACTTCTTATTAATGTAAGTACTTGCATACTGCTTACTAACCCCGATTGCATGGACATTGGAGAGTCTAGAATCGTTTAAATTAAATAAATGAAGCTTCGTTCAATAAAAAAGTATAGTGTTGACGTGTGCGGTGAAGGAGGAAACTATATATATGTTTCCTTATAACGCCGCACAATGGGGTAGCTCTATGGACCGCGTTGGCCGAAATTCAGAAAGTCAAGTGTTCGTTACAATAAAAAAAGTATGCTAGTTTTGAAGTTCATTAAATGTTTCATTATTCCCCCGAAGCGTGTCACCCATATCGCGATACTGACGGAAGGAAATCAGTTTGAACTTGACGTTTGTGCGGGAGACAGTGTCAGTTTTTGCAGTCACGTAAATTTCAATACGTTTCAAGTTTAAAAAAAGCTACATCTACCAAGTGTTCAGATCCAATTCAACATGGATACGATGTCTGATGGTATGCACTTTTATTATATTATAGTAGTTTTTGAAAATCTCTTACGATATGGCAAAATTTTTTATTAAAACAAACACTCATTTTAATGAAATATTTTTTGTAAATATATTAAATATCGAGGCAAATAGTGAAAAGTTCCACCAGATTCCGTCATATTATTATTTGTTTTGTATACTTTATTATCTTAGCTACTAGATTAAATTATAAGTTAATACTATCATGTACAACTTTTTTAATTATAGTACCTTAAAGTGAGGACTATCAGTTTTCATAAAAAACGGTTCTAGTCTTATAATCAGTGTGTTTTGTTATATATACAATTTCTGCAGTGGTTCACACGAAGTTCGAGTTATAATTGATTATGAAGGCATATGGAGAACTCTGGCGTTAAGAAATTTGATGAAAAGTAAAATTCCTGAAAAAACATCTCATAGATACATATTTCACCTTCTGACCTTCTGAATCAAAAAGAACTTTTTAATAAAATAGCTGTATTCTGTTGTTAATTGAATACCAGATAGTTGAAGTATCGCAGAAACTATGACACCTTAATATTAAAGAATACAGAATGTCTTGAAAGGTCTTACAAGGAAAAAATTATAAATCTCTACCAGAAATAATAAAAATAAAAAAACGTGTGATCATACGAGACATCAAAAACTATGATATTGCGATCTTAAACATCTAGTACTGCTACCCACATGAGTTTTCGGTGGGCAGGTAAAGCAACAGCATTTACTGTAGTCAAAGAAGTCATGGTAAGTACGCCGACCAGAGCAAAGAAGCATAGAAAAGCTATTACCGATAAAACCGAAAACAAAAAGTATTGATTGATGATGAAGCACTTCCTTTGATTATAGATGCTAATCTTAGACGTTACCAATATAGTTTAATAAGGGAAAAGAATAAAGAATCATTTCCTTCCTATACAATTGTACAAGGAGCTAAGAAAAAATGTTGCCCTTTAAGCGAATGCATAACGGTCACGGAATCTTCAGTGAAGACGTAAAATTACAACCATAAATTGCTAGATCACATTGCTGAACGCCTAATACAAGTTAACAGTCCGTCATTGATTCTCTGAGTGAGATTTCGTCAGATCCAGTTATCTCCAGCATGGAAATAATGAACAAAAGGACAGTGAAAACAATTCCAAAATAAGTACTGCAAATGCTCAAGTTACCAGACCCTAATACGACTACCGGGAATGATTCGGTAGTTGAACCAACTCTTGATTATGATAGTATATTATCACAAGATGAAGAAGACGATCTATTCTGTGTATAACTGTAAATAAATAGCTTGTGAAATGAAGTGAGCTTTATAACTGAATTAATTTATCTTATATTTTTCAATTTAATATTTTTGTACTAAATATGGGTGACTTTTCCAAAAAAAATTTCCACTCATTTTTATTAACATGTCTATACGGAACTAAAAACCGAAAAATGTTTGATGTAATTACAACCCCTGATTTGATGCCAACTTTCAGGGTCATCTACCCCATTGTGCGCCGTTGGGAAAGTGGTGGGGTCCCCTCCAATGTCGATTTACCAGTTTCCCGCTTGTATTACAAGTTTCCGGACACCGTGTAGGTATAAAGAGTGTGTATAATATTATGTAGCGTCAATTAAGAACAGGAGGCCTTAAGGAAACAACTATTGGTATTAGGTTAGCCCGTTGATGGCTCCACCTTATATGGGTTAGAATGTCTTTGCGGCCACTCTTGTTAAAAACGCTTATGGTTTCGATACGATCTATGCCCGACTACCAAATAAGATACGGTATTCACAAGAAGTAATACTCGTACTCACTGCTTTTGTGTCTTCTGGCTGGTTCTTATTCAGCGACAGTCACAGATTATCCATAAGCGTGCGATATTGTTTGTTTTGGGTTATTTCATAATCCACGATAGAAATCTGAGTCACTTCATGATTCACATAGGTAGTTTACACAAAGTATACGATAGAAAACGATATATTTATACTTTATGTCACGATAATAACACTTCGACGTAGAGCGAAATGTCACGTTACGATATGTTCCGATGGTTGTTGACAGACTGGCTCAAGGTGGTACTTGACTCCCACTGCTACCCTGTAGTTAGGTACCCTTAATGTGCGGAATACCAAAATCTGGATTCCTTCCGATCCTACAGGCCGATCGGAACACAAATACGAAAGAAATCCATCAGCGTTATGAAACAATTGGGCCTATTTCATATTTGGGAAAGCTGTATGAGGGGCTTTATATGGAAAGGTATAGGGGTGGGTAATTTATTTATTTTCTTATTTGTAAGAAACAAACAGCTTTTACATAATATACAGTGATAAATATACAAGTGAACTGAAGTCAAGTCACAGATGCTTCTTATGCAAAAGTTCATTGAAAATGAAGTTTTAATATCTTAAAATTAATTTTGGGTTATAGGGAGGGGAGAGGAAGAGGAATGTAGGAAAAGTATAGGAGATGCTCCCGATACATTCCATACTCTCATATTAATCTGAGAACAATGTGTCCTATAGTGACTGACGTATGAATTCATCCCTTCCTCTTTGCGGTGCAAGCCGATGTTCTGAGAGTCATGTTGGAGAGGTCAAAATCTCTCAACTAGTCTCTCCTGTTCCGTGGGTAGATTCATCCACCACCTAAACCCGGACAAACCTCATCCAATGATTCTGGGCATCCCTGCTAAGTCACCAAACGTAACTAAAGGGGAGACCTAGGGCAAAAGTGTTGGTTTTTCCAATAAACGGTTTCCGGGCCAGCGGTACCCATGCCCGTCTCTCAAATTTCGATAATCAATTTATTCAGCCTGTCTGTTTCTCGGTTTTGACCCCTCAAGCTACTTTGTTCGCTTTTCGGAACAACTCATATACTTACTTACTATCATAGTGAGAAATATGATATAATCGGTGTTAGAAAGAGATAACACCACGCTTTATGTTCAAATCTAAAAAATTATCATTAAAAAGTAAAATTTACGCCTTTATTAAATCAAAAGTTATGAATCGCAATATGAAAAAAGAAAGTTAAACTTTAGAATTTTTTAATTAAGGCGCCGTTCACCCGCACACACAAAAAGAATAAGAAGCGATACCATGTAATTACGAATGTTGGAGAGAGCGCGCTAATATTTAAAACGATAAAATCGAAGCGAAAATTGTGAAAATGTTTAGTAAAACACGACTCGTTTAAAATAAAGTCAAAATCTCGATGGGAACATCTAAAATAGCATTTAAGGAAACACTGAATTTTTTCATACATAGGTATTTCTAAAATAAGTGAACTTAAAAACTTCTAAAATAAGTTAAATGGACGTGTTCATAATAATTTTCGGAGCTTACTTTCCGATTTTTTTCTATCGAGGGAATTTTATATAATTTGCGTTTCGGCGTGGAACGCTTCTACATATTATTATCTTCAAAAATAACATATATTTTTTTAAACCTTATTAACATCGAATGTTTAAGGGAGATATGTAAGAAATTCAGGTAGCGGCGGCTTAGTTATTTTTGTGTACTTAATTACAGTGACAATAACATTTAAAATACATTTGTCTAATAAAGCATTTAATGTTTTTTTAATTGTTTTTCCTTATCAATAATAATTTTAGTTACATAAAACATAAAGTGAACCATTTTTCGAATTTTTTATGTTTGCAAACAAAATTTTAATGCTTCAAAAATTATGTGTCTATTCCGATTTATTAAATTTGAACACGTATTTTATCGCCTAACAAAAACAGTTTTTAGTTTTCGGATGTGTTCCAGTTCATAAATATTCAATTTATTTGGATTTCATTGAAAAGCGAAAATATGTTGATCCCCTGACAAAAACGATCGAGGCCTGTGGTGTCAAAAAACTTTCAACCCCATAAATACTATTTTTAAATGAAATTGCATTTAGGGCAGTTTCCGTCTGTAAACAGTTGTGTAGGTTCGCGGTAAATGGAGGCACTGCCGTGTCTCTGTAAACAGGAGTGACTCAAGCACAGCTGTGAAGTTGTTGTTTACTAGAAATTGATATCCTCCCCTAATGGGGGTGGAAAGAGGGGTGACTTGGATCTTGTTATTTTAAATTTTAAAGTGCGGCTTTACATCGCTTGAATAAATTAATTGGAACGTTGGCTAGCCTAGATTTTAAATGCATTTTAGTATGCGCTGATATGCAGGCAGTATGAAGATACTCGTGCTAGTATGCAGGCAGTATTATCAAATAAAGTGATTTCTGACCCCTTCCTTCTGTACTTTTAGCGATATTAAACCCTGGCAATCTGATTTTCTACCGCTTTATAACATATTTCTCTTGAATACCTTAAATTTTTAAGTTCCTATAAAATTATATGTTATTTTTAAGATAATATCTATAAATTTCTAATGCCGAACCGGAATTATATAAAATCCCTCGATAGAAAAATTATTTACTACGAAAATTATTTAAAACACATTTTGCATGTTATTTAACACTAGCTTTTACCCCCGGCTTCGCTCGCATATTCGCAGTATAGCTGTTGGCTTAGGTCAAAATGTAGATAAGTACCTATTTTATATTTTTATCTACCTATACTAAATATTCATATTAGAATACTAATATTTGAATTTTCGCTATCAAAGAAATAATATTGACAGCCCACGTCAAACATTTACTTAGTAACACGCTTTGCCAATAAACGTATAATAGATAGATTCATAACGCCACAGCTTATTCATAACGCCTCGTTTAAATTAGAGATTTGTGCTCTAATTTAAACGAGTCGTGTTGTATTAAATATTTTCACAATTTTCGCTTAATTATTATTGTTTTTTTGGGTGACCGACCAACTCAGAATGAAACCAACCCAGAACCACCTCAGAAAGGTCATTAAGAGTGATGATAAAAATGTTTAAATAGGTTAAGTCAGGTTAGAGTTACCGGCTATTTTAAAATATTTTTTTCATGGCTTCTAATGACCTTTCTTAGGTGGTTCTGAGTTGGTTTCATTCTGAGTTGGCATGGAACCGTTTTTTTGTATATTGATATAACTCTCTTTCAAACCAAATTTTTCTTCTTTTTTAACGATTTCTTTCTATATAGCACGATTTCTTTTCGGGATCACATAAATTTAATTGTTAATAAATCTCTCAAACTACTTGGTTTCAACATTAAAAATTACTTCCGTCTTCAAAAACATAAATACCCTAAGAACTCTTAACTGCTCCCTGGTTCGCCCCCATCTTGAATATTAGGCTAGTGTTGTTTGGTCCCCTTTTTATATTGTCCATATTCGTCATGTTAAATCCGTTCAACATCGGTTCTTGGGATTGCTAGGAGGCTAGGATTAGAATGAGGCAATTACTCAAATGATGAAATAAAACTAACTCTTAGCCTTTCTCCTTTATAAGACCGTTGGAGAAATTTGATATCATTTGTTTCTTCAAAATTATCAATCGTGTTAGATTCACCCAAATTAGTACAACTCATCCCTTTCAATATACCTTCCCATAGACTCGGAAATAAAACTGCTCTTCCTCAACCCACACTCTCCATCAATCAAAATCCAAATTTCGTCCAAAAGTGTTCTTACGATCGTACAGGGCGGTTCCAATGAGAAAGATTAATTATTCTGCAGACCACCTTTTTAAAATTATAACTCAATATCGATTTTATCTATTTTCAATTTATACAAAAATGCTGAAAAGCGTGATGATAAAACTATTAAAATTTTGTACTTTTTGTAATTATTTTTTTTTTATTATAAGTAATTATCATTTTTCAATAATGTCTAAGCAAAAAAGAATTTAAAAAAATCTGAAATATATTAGTTTGTAAGTGCGCAAATAAATGCACAAACGGACCAATTTTCATCAAGAAACACAGGTACGTTTATATTTTTTAATGGTTTTATTTAAACTCAAATAAAAATTCTGAAACGACATTTTATAGATATTTTATAACTATTTTGACTTCTTGCTTTTTTACATTAACTCCACACAGGAGGCCCGGAGGAAAATAATTTCCCTCAGGGCCTATATCATCTGAGATGCTGTGTGGAGGGTCTAGCTAAGTCTTGGACTTAATTTGTCACTTCTGTTTCTTATGTTTATCACTGATTTTTGTCTTTGCTTTCATATCATTTATTATTATTATTATATATTATTATTTCACCATCCTTTATTTTCATAATTTACTATGTTTTGTTAATTGGACTTAGACCATTAATAAATAATTTTTAAAAAACCTTCTACTTCAACTACTATGTAAATATAAATGTTAAAGACGGCCGGCGTAGCGCAGCGGTAAGATGCTTGACTCGCGCACCTAAGGAATCCCGGCATGGCAAATAAATTTTATTTGATTAATTTGTGTAATTTCACAATTTATTCATTTAAAATAATAAATAGTATATTTGCGGCACGTTAAAGAGTGGAAGATACTCTCTGTATCGCCCTGGTGTAAGAGCACCATTCAGAATTGAAACGTTGCTTGAAACGGCATTAGACGTGTTTGGTGACCAGATCTGAATATCCAGGTACTTCCCCACCTTCCTCTTCCCTATCTCCTTCCCCTCCCCACTACCCGCAGCCTCACAACATACCCCAATTGGGGATGACATAGATTCACTGGCTTCAGACAGGAGCAGTTGGGACTCTTGTGAGGTATTCATGTAAAAAAAATATATATATATATATATATTTATAGGAATAAATGTATAATTCAAAACACAATCTCCCAGCCGTTCGATAACGACTTTTTAGTAATCTACTAGAATTCGACTCGTTTCTTATTCGGGCTGAAGGCTACAGCAAAAATACTTTAATATTTTTTCGTGTTTTATCAGAATTATACTTATTATGTGGCCGCCCGGCGCGTTACCTACTAATTTTAAAATCGATCATCTCTGGTTTTCAATATTACTGCTCTAGAAGAGTGAGAAGAATGATACGTGACGTGGAAGTGAATAGTGAAAGAAATCGGGGACAATCGAGGGAGACACAGCACTCGACGCCTGAGTTCTGAAGGTTGCATTCGATTCGATGACAGTTGATCCTCCGACAGTTGGCCCCTATAGTTAGACCGCTGACTGATGATCCCCGGACAGTTGATCCATCAGACAGTTGATCTCTCGGACGTTGATCCCTCGGTATTTTGATCCCTATATCATTTGATCCCTCGGTCTGTTAATCTCTTGGACAGATGAACTCTCGTACAGTTGATCCCTGGACAATTGATCCCTCGTATAGTTGACCCCTCGTACAGTTAATCCCTGTACAATCCCACTGACAGTTGATCCCTAGAACAGTTGATGCATCGTACAGTTGATCCCTTTGACAGTTGAACCCTCGTACAGTTAATCCCTGTACAATCCCACTGACAGTTGATCCCTAGAACAGTTGATGCATCGTACAGTTGATCCCTTTGACAGTTGAACCCCAGTACAGTTGATCTGTAAATCAGTTGACCCCTCGGTCATTTGATCCCTCGGACAGTTGATTCATCGTACAGTTGATCCCTTGGACAGTTGAACCCCAGTACAGTTGATCTATAGGTCAGTTGATCCCTTGGAAATTTGATCCCCTCGGTAATTTAATTTGTCAGTCAGTTGATCCCTCGGACAGTTGATCCCTCGGACAATTGATTACCAGACAGTTGATCACTCAGACAGTTGATCCCTCGGACAGCTGATCCCTTGGACAATTGATCACTCAGACAGTTGATCCTTCGGACAATTGATGCTCAGACAGTTGATCACTCGGACAGCTGATCCCTCGGACAGTTGATCCTCATACATTTGTTCACTCGGACAGTTGATCCCTCGGACAGTTGATCCTTCCGACAGTTGAACCCTTAAAGGATTATTTCTGCTGTACGCCCCCATTTTTTAAGCCCTCAAGTAAATACATATGCTGAGAGGGTGCATGGTCGTATAACAAAAGTCGATATAGGTACTTACCTTTATCCGCAAGTTGAGTGAAAATCCATTGGGCAAATATTATAACAATAATTCCGTGTCTCCGAAGGGGTATGCAGTGAGGATATATAGCCGAATAGAAAAATACAACATATAAGTATATGTGCACTCTATTTAGGAAAATACGCTATATCCACTTAGGGGAAGATTGGCACCATTCGTACACTTTTTAGACTTTGATTTTTCAAAAATTGATAACTAAAGATGGATTGCTCAATCAGTTATTATAACATAACATCATTCGTTCCGCTCCTTATTCAAAAAGTTTAAAGTCAATAACTTTTAAAATAAATTAATGGATTGAATTTTAGCAAAAGCCGACAAATGTCCGAATCTACCCCACTCACGGGGTACATTAGTACATGGGTTGAGGAACATTCATTGTGACTCTTCTTCAGTAGAAAATACTTGGTAACTTGTGTATTTAGACTGATATGTACTGCGGCTCGTGCCAATATCATCAGGTTTAACTTTTATTTTCTTTACCCGACTCTCCAAGAGACTCTCCTTCTGTAAGATAATTTTCCTTTCAAACATCTTTTATTGCCGCCGACCATAGACATACAAATAACTAGACGAGAACTTACAGATGAGGGGTAAAAACCAACTATGGCGGGGCGAAGAGAGGAAAGAGACTTGTGATTCGCCAAGTCTTCTTCATTGTCTAAGTATGTGTTTCATAGACATACAGCGTCCGCGCGTAAAATGTACGACGAGAGCACGACACTGGTCCGGACACGCCCAGCCGGTTCCGAAAAATGGTTCCAATGGGAGGGGGAAATAATACGTTTTTTAACACGTAAGGGCATGTCCATATATTTTGTACGTCCGTGCCGCCGACATATTTTCTTCATTTATTATTATACACTTAGTTATTGTGCACCTATTTCTTATAATTCTGGACCATTTTTTCAATTTTTTTTTAAATAAAAAGAAATTCGTTAACACGAATGTGCCCCTGGAGAAGGCGTACGAATGTGCCACGGAAGTCAAAAATATAGATTTTTACCGACACATAAACCATGCAGAAAAATCCACAAAATAGATACATTATTATTATCTTGATTGTAGTCACTTACCGTTGAGCAATAATCCTATAGAATTTGACGCCTCACTAAAGCAAGAAACATCCAACAAAATCGACAAAATATTTATTTTGAGCATGCGAAAACCCATTACGCCCTATCGTGACTCTCGCAGCGGTAGCAATGGTGGCTAACTTCGTGTACAAACTGACGGTCGCCCGTGCCTACCCACACACGAAAAGCTAAATAAATATGCTGTTCCAACCAGCTGTAGGAGTGACTGTATGAAGCTTCCCCGTGTATTAATGGTGCCAATCTTCCCCTACATATAATATAACTAAGTGTCACCGAAAGAGCATGCAGAGAGGATATACGACCGTTTAACCAAAGTCGATGTACTAATATCTGCAGGCGTGTTTAGTGGAAATCAGCTGGCAAATTGATCAACTGTCAGGGGTCATCTGACCAAGGGGGTCAACTGTCCAAGGTCTCAACTGTCCAAGGGGTCAACCGGGGTCACCATTGCGATCCGTTTAATAGGAGAATCTCTCAAATGAACCGCCTATTTCTGCATGGAGCCAAAAGATTTTTTCGGGCTCCAGACCAGAGGGAGTTGCCAAATTGATCTGATCGGCAAACACGGCTGATGTAAAATAAAATAAAATAATGTAATTTCGTCAAACCTAACTTCCATAATTATTATTTCTATATCTACATTACTTCATATTTTATTTCTATACCTTTTTTTAATATGATTCTCTTTGTAGGATTAACTTACTATTCATATTATCTGTCTTTTTGTTTTTAAAGGAACATTATTCTATCAACCACAAATAAAAAATGTCAAGATGTAGTTAACCTTAATATATATCTATGTATGTTTGAAAGCATGTATGTATATTCCTCTTCCTATAATTGAAGCAGGCATCAAAAAAACACCTGTAATCAAATCTTGTATAAAAACACCCGTAAAAAACAAATAAAATATTTTTAAATAATAAAAAAATGAGTGTGCTTTAGACTTTAGACCACACGACTGAAGTTAAACTTCACGAACTATAAATATACTTATATAAAATAACATATGACATTGGGGTGACATATGACCACGGGGTGACCCATGACCCTGGGGTGACCTACGACCGTGGGGTGTACTACGACCGTGGGGTGACCTACGACTTTGGGGTGACCTACGACTTTGGAGTGAACTACGACCTTGGATTAGTATGTACACCTTACCTTAGCTGTGCAGTGTGTACGCCTCGCCCGATCACCGTTTGCATCGATCACCATTCGCATCAATTACCGTTCGCATCACACTTTTCGTAACGCATCACGCATAACCCCCCAAGTCGAGTGTGCGTAAAGAAGTTTTACTTCAAAAATGCCATTTCAAGCAACGCTTCGATTCCGGAATAGTGGTCTTTCACCGAGTATCTACCACTTACCGTTGTAATTTATTTATTTTTTTACATAAGATCCGAACAGGAGGGAAAACAATTTCCCTCAAGTCATGTGCCATCTTTGGAGTGTAGAGGATATTTTTAGGTAAAGGACAATGAGGAAGTTCTGGGAAGATGGGTGGTATGAGGGGTGGGTAGGAATCTGGGGATCAATGTGTTCAAGAGTGACTTACGTATGAATCCATTCCTCCCACTGCTTACCAAACGTAGCGAACCACATGGGGTGACCTACGGCAGGGGTGTTAGTTATCCAATAAATGGTTCCCAGGGCGGCGCACAGTGGCTGAAATTTGAGCGCTGGCGCGACGTTGACCCCAGATCGGCATGTTCCCGAAATGATTTTATTTTTTACAAATGTGTTCTCAATTAACCACTGACATTGAAAAAATCATTTAAAATAACATCCGAATCTTACTTACTCGGTAATTAGTCACAGAACTGAGATATTCGGGCGCGCAACTGCGCTGCTGTATCTAGGCGAGTTTGAAGGCGTGCGAAATCAGGTGGTTTGTGTACTTATTATACAAAAAAAGTATTTTTAAAAATAACTTTAAATATTTTTTAAGATACGTGCTTTATTAAAATAACTTAAAAAACATATGTTTTTCATAAATTATATCTGTTGCCTTGGTTCAAAGTTAACGTTTTTTTTCCAAACTTTTTTTCCAATTTTTTGACTTTAATGGAGTAGGAATAAAAACCTTCACAAGTCTTCACTCCAATTTTAATAGGATATAATTGCTGAGTCTTTTTTGTACTTAGAAAAAAAAATCACCACCAACTATAGCCAGCTACTCTACTAATTGCATTTTTAAGAAATGGTTGTACTTAATTTTCGTCAATTTTTTTTCAGAATTCAATCTTTGACTCCGATATGTCAAAGAAAGATCAACTCAATATAATATTTAGTTCTACGTACCATTAGAAAAAAAATTAAGTTATTCACAATTACTGTCAATTTAAATTAACATCTGAGGCTGAATTATTCTGTTATTAGTCGCAGAACAGGGGTATACTGGGCTCACATTTACACTGCTGTAGGTGATTTTGAAGGAATGCGGAATCAAGTTTTTTGTCTACTTATCATTGGAAATACACTATTTTCAATTCTTAAAATAAACTTCAAGATACATCCTTAATTTGAGTAAATAAAAAAAATATTTATTTCATAAATCATATCTGTTGCCTTGGTTCAAAGTAAACTTTTTTTTTTTTTAAATTCCAATTTTTTAACTTTAACGGAGTAGGAATAAAAACCTTCACAAGTCTTCACTCCAATTTTAAAAGGATATTATTGCTGAATCTTTTTTGTACATGGAAAAAAATATCACTACCAACTATAGCCAGCCACTCCAGTAATTGCATTTTTAAGAAATGATTGTACTAATTTTTTTTTTCAGAATCCAATCTTTGACTCCGATATGTCAAAGAAAGTTCAACTTAATATAATATTTAGTTCTGCGTACCATTAGAAAAAAATTAAGTTATTCACAATTACTGTCAATTTAAATTAACATCTGAGGCTGAATTATTCTGTAATTAGTCGCAGAACAGGGGTACACCGGGCTCACATTTACACTACTGTAGGTGATTTTGAAGGAATGCGGAATGTGTCTACTTATCATTGGATATACACTATTTTCAATTCTTAAAATAAACTTCAAGATACATCCTTTATTTAAATAACGTTAAAAAATATTTTTTTTATAAATTATATCTGTTGCCTTGGTTCAAAGTCAACTTTTTTTTCCTAACTTTTTTCCAAATTTTTGCCTTTAATGGTGTAAAAATAAAAAGCTTTACGAGTCTTCACTCCAATTTTAATATGATATTATTGCTGTCTCTTTTGTACTCGTACATGGAAAAAAAATCACCACCAACTATAGCCAGCCACTGCAGTAATTGCATTTTTAAGAATTTATTGTAATTTTCGTCAATTTTTTTTTTCAGAATCCAATCTTCAACTCCTACCTATATAAATCTTACGTGCCGACCATAATATTTTCGTAAATGTATTCAATTAGCTTTTACACATTATTAGCGGGAGTTAAAATATGCGTATAGGGTGAATTACGCTAATTATCCCCATTATTAAACTGCTATTCTCCACTGTCTGGAAAATCCCAAGTGCGAGTATTATTGCTATGTACTTCAATTAATAATGTTATGCCTAATGTTTGGGTTTCTCCTTCAATTTTTACCAGGTTCGGTGGCATTAGAGATTTCAATGATTTTAAGTTAACGTTAATCACGTAAACAGTTTTCCCAAATATTTATAAACTTAGGGTTACTACTTACTGGAAATCACATTTTTTATCTATGTTAAATTATATTATAAATATTTAGTTATCACTGTATTATTATCTTTTTTCTTAAGAATTATCAAGAATTATCATTATCAACATTTCAACTAAAGAATAAACAAAAAATAAGTAGTATTTCTTATTAATACTTAAAAAAAACATCAATGAACTGCCAAATGGTCGAGCGCCGAGAGCGATGTCGCGCCAAATCATCAAAATCAGCCACTGTGCGGCGGTATCCATACCCGCCTCCCAAATTAAGGGTTGTTTCACGGAATTTGAATAATTCATCAAATTTGAAGTTAATTTTCAAGTTCTGGGAAAGTTCTATTTAAATTGAGTGTTTATTTCAATTATTTGAAGCAACTAGTCCACTAGCGTCATTGATCCCTTCGGCACCCGTGCATAGTCGGGAAAAACGCCAAACGCGTCTCCAATATATATGTACACGGTTGGCATTTGTCACATGAGAACGGATCACTTCTTCGACTCGTTCTTGGGTTCAACAGCTCGGCTGTGGAACGATTTGCCGGCCTCTGTGTTTCCTCCTTCCTACAACATGGGTCTCTTCAATACCAATGTACAGTGCTTCCTCTCCTCAAAAAGACCCTCCACACAACATTTCAGATGACATAGACCCGTAGGGAAATTACTTAATGAAAAAAAAAATAATGAAATACATAATAACAGATTTTGAATAGAACTTTTGCAGAACTTGAAAATTATCATTGTTATTGTTATTGTTCATTTTCTGTGTAACAACCCGTTTTAAGTGTTTATTAAAGTTTAATAAAAATGAGTATATTCTTGGCGTATCGGGTATACTGCGTATATCCGAAGTAAACTCAATTTACAGCACGAACGAGTGGCATAAAATGTTTGCATTATATTTGTAAGGGGGGATCTATAATGTCCCTACCGATTATCCATTTTATATCCTAGCTTTTTCTTATCAGGTTGGCTTGATTACAATACTTAGATGTAAAGCATTTTTTACGTTCTTTTCCTTGCTAATCACAGGAAGCAAAATAATAATAATCTATTTGTGCTAGCTAGGCTGGGCCGTCAATGTATGGAAGTTTTTGAAGATAGGTATAGATATCGAGTTATCACAGAGGTCTTAAAAACAAAAATTTTAACAAAACAAAAAAAGACTTAAAAAAATGCACTAAAAAGTAAAAAAATAATTTCGTACGATTGTTATTTTTGGAGTCGGTGTCGGTGTATTTTGTGTTTTGTTAAAATTTTTGTTTATTTTTTGATTTTTAGTGACGAGCGTGCGTAAAGAAGTTTTACTTCAAAAAAAGAATCATCGAAATCTGTTGGCGTAATATAAAGTTATTCGTCCATTTGTCGCGCACATACTTATTGCAAATTTCTCATGGATCCCATTGTCAGAACTGGACCAAATTAAAATGGGACCACACGGAAAGTACCAGCTTTCTAATAAAAAGGGAATCATAAATATCGGTTCACCCAATCGAAAGTTCTGAGGTTACAAACATTAAAAAAAAAAAAAGATAACCTCCTCCTTTTCGAAGTCGTTTAAAAAAAAGCGTTTGACCATGTTTATTATATGTATACCTGCCATCTCAGTCACCTAAAGTGATTCGCGATTCGCTACGTTTGATAATTTAGCAAGGGGGCCGAGGTTCATGACGTGAGGTTTGTCTAGGTCTTGGCGGCGGATGTTTCTTCCCACCAACTGAGTGGCAGGCCGGATCGGCAGAGACTAGTTGAGACCTCTTGACCTTCAGCAGCACTCTCCTGGAACATCGCCTTGTATAGCAGCGGGGGGGATAGATTCACTTCGAAGGCGGAAATTTGAAATGCTATACAGGACTTTATTTTGTTGGTGTTACCCGTGTTGTGGTAGTCATACATTAAATATAAAAATGAGTAAAAAATATCTTTTTTTTCTCTATCGATCTGCGTTTTCGAAACTTTTGTGGGTAAATAAGTGCGTATTTTACGACGCGCATTCAAAGAGGATTTTTGTTCTCACAATTTAAAAATAAATAAAATACTGATATTAAAGAATTAAGAAAAAAAAACTTCAAATATTCTGAAAGATCTATTTAATGTTATTTTATAATAAAAACTCATAATTTTATGGGTCTACAAAAACAGGAGATAAATTTAAAAAAAAAACTTTCTTTTCGATTTTCTGAACATTAAACATTTTGTCCTGTACAGGTTTTCAAATTTCAGTGATCGATACGTCCGTCTCTCCTAGACACACTGACCCCCAGATTCCTACGCACCCCTCATACATTTTCCTTCCCAGAACTTGCGCTCCTTCTTTCCATAAATAAAAAAAAAATTCTCAGGGCTTCCTAAAAAAACTACAACAAAGTGAACATAGAATCAGAAAAAAAAGTTAGAGGAAAAATATGCATTCTATTTCTTCCGTGTTATTTTTATCACTGTTCTGTTTTGTCGCGAAACCTTTTTTTATGGTAATGCTCGTTTTCATCCTGTGACAAAATATTCTTGACAAAATATCCTTGACAAAATATCCTTGACAAAATATCCCCGACAAAATATTCCCGTAAAATATCCCCAACAACATATCCTACGGACAAAACATCCTCCAACAAAATATTTACTAAAACCTAACCTAACCTAACTTTACAGGATGTCTGAATTTTATTTTTGTCCCATTTTTTTGTTAGGTTAGATAAGGTTTAAGTTAGGTTAGGTTAGATAAGGTTAAGCTTGGTTAGTTAGGTTAGGTTTTAGTAGATATTTTGTTGGAGATTGTTTTGTCCGTAAGACATTATGCCAGGGATATTTTGTCGGGGATATTTTGTCGCAGGATGAAAAGCCGAGGAACCCTTTTTGTGTTGTTTATTATTAAATGTGTTTTACTATTAATATTCATGTTTTAATGGCTTTTTTTTAATGCAATATCATGAATGATGACGAATCGTTAAGCCCAAAAACAATGTTGAGAAAGAACCAATAATAAATAAAATTTTCAAAATTTTATGCGACCCCCGATTCAAAAAGAGCTGATGATCTTGAAACGCCTAAACAGATTTTCATGAATTATAATTGTAGCTAAAAACTATCTTGATCGTCAGCTTTCAAACAAAAAAAATACGCATCATAATCGGCCCATTCATTTATGAGCTACGATGCCACAGACAGACACACAGACAGACAGACAGACAGACAGATATACAGAAAGTCAAACAAGGGTTAAAAAATACTTATAACAACTCACGCATAACCGTTGCAATAATAACAAATAACACTCTGAAAGTAATGTGCCACTTCGGTCACCAGCAATTAGTATTTAACTCTTCCACCAATTAACAATGCGGAACACGAGTTGACAGTGAATTAACACATGTACCTACAACAATAAATTTGAACTATTGCATTGTTTTGTTTTGTTGCGATACTTACTTGGTTTTATTTTTGACAGCAAACTTTATAATGACACTGTCCGAATCACCCGGCGTTGCCCATTTTGCTTGGAGTGGGGAAAGTGGATGGGTGGTTTTTGGAAATCTCGCATAAATGGTGTCCTTTCTTATATTTTAAAGGTCAAGAGTGCATAATTTCATCAATCTCGGAATAAAACCTTTTTACGAGAGTTCCACACAGGAGACCCTGAGGGAAATTATTTTCCCCATGTCATCTTTGAGGATGCTGTGTGAAGGGTTTTTTTACAGAAAGGAAGGCAAGGAGATTTCTGACAAGGAAAAGATTTTGAGGGGAAGGTAGGAATCTGGGGTTTAGAATGTCCTGCTCATCCGTCACAACAAACCTGACCCCATGAAAACGGACACCCCTGCTAAATCACCAAACGTAGCTAACCACTTGGGGTGACCTATGGCAGAGGTGTTGGTTATCTAATAAATGGTTTCCGAGGCAGCGGTATCCATTCCCGCCTCCCAAATTGTAAATTACTAATTTGTATAAAAAGCAAATCCCACGCGCCGCCGGCCGCCCGGTAGTAACAGGCACTATTCTTTATATATTAGATGATACAGCAGAAGTTAACCCGGCGTTGCTCAGGCTATGAGCAAAGTTTTTGAAATCTGATGTAGACAGTGATTTTCCTCTTATTTTGAACGTCAAGTATACAAAATTTCACCAAAAAGCAACAAAATATTTCTTTAAGGAAAGGAAATTAGGAAAAGGGGATTTTTCTAAATTTCAAGTAATCAGCGACCTTTCCATTTTCTTAAGGAATAGATAAAGTGTGCAAAATTTCATCAAATTCGAAATATCCACGTCGAAACCCACTTCTCCGCTCGCCACAGACAACTTTATTTATTAGATTATCGCAACGTATTTTTTTAATTCACAAAAATAAGTTGAGGACTGTTATTCTTGATTTTGAAAATGAGATCAACTAAAATGATAGACAAAATATACATAGGTCCCAATGGCCGTGTTGGTGAAGGCGTTGTGTCCCGGTAATACAAGAGATCCTGGGTTCGAGTCCCAGTTGCGACCTTTACCGTTTTATTTCTCTTTGTCTTGTTCTGTTTCATGTTTCGTTTAGATTATTAATGTTATCTTCTTCTTCAATGATATATTACATTGATGGGAATAACCTGCAAAAGTTATAAAAAGAGAGTTGTTCTTATAAAAAAAAATTATGTTAACAATCTGCTGAGATAACTCAAAACTACATATAACATTACACATATCTAGGAAAAAAATACTACCTGAAAAGATAAGAACAATCGAAGACAACAAATGCCTACTAAAAGCAATTAAAGAGCAATTCAAAATAAAAATAACAAATTGATAAAATTATCTTTATAACTTTTAAATTTGTTTTTTTTTTTAAGTATCTACCATAATTAAATTATAAGACACAAAATATATTTTAAATACACTTTCATCCCGATACTCGTCCCTCTTCTAATCACAAGCGTCCGCTTCTGTAGAAGAGAAATAGCATTAAAAAAAATAGTCAGTGAAAATTTATTATGCAATTTATTTTGTATTAAAAAAAGAAGTTATTTTTAAATATAAATATGATGTTATTATTGTTGTATAAATAATGTATCTTATGTAATAAATAAAAATTAAAAAAAAAAAAAAAAAAAAAACACCTATACTAACGACGTCTCTTGAAAGACATTGATACTGCATACATATTCCTCCCCACTATTTTTTTTTTAATTACTCTACCAATCGTTATCAAACATAATTAAGTTCACTGCCAGTTTTATTTTACGTATGAAAGGTTAAATAAAAATTCTAATTCATCTATTCCTTCTCAGGGGTTCGTGAGAATGGCGAGGGTGCCGAGGACTCGTGTGCCGGTTCCCCAGACGCGCCACTGCGTCCCGGCGGTGCCTCAGCGGCCCGCAGCCCGCCTCCAGTGGCGCCGCGCGGACCGGGCGGGCCGGGCGCCCGCTACGAGGCCGCTCCGGGGCAGGCCAAACTCGTCCTGGTCAGCCGCAACAAGGAAAACAGACCCAAACTGAGTCTACTGCCGAATTTCTTTGATGGAGGTAAAATTAACTTTTGTTTATTTATTTTTACACTCGTACATATACAGTTTACAGGTAAATACAAAAAAATCACTGCTATAGGCAGGTAAGTATAAAATAAAGTGCAATCGAGCTTACGGTTGATTGGTCAGACATCTCCGAAAAATCTAAATTTAAATTTAGTATGCAATTATGCATATATAAAAGTGGGTTCCATTTCAACTCAGAATGAAACCAACTCGGAACCACCTCAAATAGATCATTAAAAGCTATGAAAAAATAATAATAAAATGGCCGGTTACCCTAACCTATCTTAATATATTTAATTATTTTTTTATAAAGTTCGCTGCGTTTGGTGATTTAGCAGGGGTGCCCGGGTTCATAGGGTTGGTTTTGTCTAGTCTTGGAGGCGAATGACCAGGACACATTAAACCCCGGATTCCAACCCACCCCTTAAACCCTTTTCCTTCCCAGAATTCTCCTCTCCTGCTTTTCCATAAAAAAAAACCTCCTCACAGCATCCCCAAAGATGACATAGGCCCTGAGGGAAATTATTTTCCTCAGGGACTCCTGTGTGGAGCTCATGAAAAATATATATACATATATCGCTCTTACTGACCTTTCTGAGGTGGTTCTGAGTTGGCCGGTCACTGTAAAAGTGTACACTCTATCTGGTACAATATTCATATTACTCGTAAACACCACCAAATCAATTATAATGCACAAAAATATTCTGTAAATTAATCTAAATATTAATGTTATCTGGGTCACTAGTAGGATATTTCAAAATTTCATACTAAGACCCGGACAAACCTCACCCTATGAATTCGGGCACCCTTGCTAAGGTTACCAAACTTAGCGAATCACTTGGGGTGACCCTTGGCAGAGGTGTTGATTATCCAATGAATGGTTCCTGGAGTGGCGGTACCCATACCCACCTCCCAAATTAATAAGTAGGAAAAAAAAACCTTTGTTGTTCACCTACTTTCTCAATAATCACATTTTATTATCTGTTGATTAAATAAGAGACCTTGGTATAACCTTTGACACTAAATTAACATTCATTAAACATATTAATAATATAACCAGTAAAGCAATGCAAATGTTAGGATTTGTCTTACGGATTTCAAAGGATTTTAAAAATTTAAAAACTGTCAAATTACTTTACACTTCGCTTGTTAGAAGCCAACTAGAATTTAACTCCACCATTTGGAATCCTTACTACAGTGTACATGAGAATTCCCTTGAGCGAGTCCAACATAAATTTTTACGTTATATTAATTTTAAATTGGGAATATTCATCGAAAACATTAATTACCCCTCTCTGTTACAATTATTGGGACTCGATACATTAAAAGAAAGAAGAATTTGTTCAGACCTATTTTATTTATTTAAAATCGTTACCAACCTGTTGAACTCCCCTGAACTTCTTTCGTTAATATGTTTCCATGTACCTAGTCGATCAGTTCGTTTCAAATTAACTTATCATTGCAACAATACATGATCTAACGCTGAACTCAATTCCATAATGAATCGCCTGCATGTACTTGGAAATAAATATGTTTTGGATGATTCTATAAACATTGCTAGTTTAACCTCATACAAACACTACTTAATTAAAACTGTCTGTCAGCGATTCTCACCTTGATTATATCAAATACAGTTTTAAAGTATTAATTTCTTAATACATATTATCCGGGATTTGTAATATGTTGTATTGGTTTTATAATAACCTACTCGTTGTACTTTTTTATGTTGATACTACAATTTCTATTGTTCTTTTTTATGTATTTTATATTTATATTTTTGTAAACTCAGGTATATATTTTTTTATCTATGTATATTCTGTATTCATATGTAAAATAATTGTTATTCTTTTGTAAAAGCCGCTTTAATCGGCGTTAATAAATAAATAAATAAATAAAAAAAATAAAGTACATAATAGTATATGTGTCCGAATAAAAACGTTAGTACGACATTTATTCATATTCAAATTGCGTACTTACGGGCGCAAATCAACAATTCATCATAAAATATAATTTTTTTACAGCGTAACTTACAAAAAAAGGGTATTTCCTAAAGATAATTAAATTGCCACCATCTGTGTAAGTCAACCCATCAAATTTAAAAAAAATTAAAATGTATAGACCGGTCAGTGGTTGAGTGTGTCACCCAGGCGTTCCGTGTTCGATTCCTCGGCTGGCTAAGTCCTCCATCACGACTCAAGCAACATGTTCGGCTTACTGTCTTACTGTGGTGGTAGTAGGAGTTTTTCAAATATAGTCGGGTTATTCGTAACCCGGGAATGTTTATCTTTCTTTTTTTATTTATTATATCTCAAATATCAGGTAGTCACTAACGAGATTGTTGGTTTGTTCCAGTAGTGGACGAAGCGACCAAGGTGGCAGGGGTGGTCAAGAACGGTGGCAAGGTGGCGGTGGGCCCCGCCCCCACACACGGCACCCCTGGCGGCTGCAGCCAGGCCAGCTCAACTCCTGGACTGGACGACGGTTACGGATCCTCCAACAGCTCTCCGCACAGCTCGGGTGAGTGCCTAACTAACTTACTAACTAGCTAACCATCATGCCGTTTCCTCGCAGAGGTAGGCAGAGCGGACAAGCCGCCAAACAACACACTCCTTGTCTCATTAACATTCATACATACTCTTCTATTATTCTGACTCTTGATATGGCCTGACTCAAGTATCTGATTCACATGATCGTGCTATTTGTTCCACGGGCGTTCCAGAATTCTTCTACCTTTCACATTTGCGTTATAGATTCTCCTTACACACCCTTCTTCGTTCATTCGCTCTACATTCCCACACCATCTGAGGGTCCCTTTTATATGCTTGCATCAGCCGTGCATTATGTGCAGATCTCCACATTTCTCACACGATCATACATTGTTTTACCACACATACGCCTTAGGGATCTCATTTCCACAGTTTTCATCCGTCCTTTGCCAGTTCTACGCCTTGCTGCTATACATCAGTGTAGGTACCAGCACTTCATTGTGGACTGCTAGCTTCGCTTCTTTAGACACTTTTTTGTTGGCACCAAAGATATTTAAATATAAGGAGATGTGCTATCCGCAGTTTTTACTAGGCGGGACTGCGCTTCTGGGTGTCGCCGATATTGTTTACCAATTAACGAAAAACTAAATGAACGAATAATTAACGAATAAACTAAACGAATGCTAAGCTAAATGAACGAATTCTTTCCGTATTCAAACCATATTGTTAATACTAATGCACACCTTCAAAAAATCAAGGAAATTAACAATTTTTTTTCGTATGCAAACTAACCTGATTAGGTAGTAGTTTGGCGATAGTCGCGCGGACATCTTAGCATATCTCTTTTGTATTTGAATATCTTTGGTTGGCACCATCCGCGATCAGTCTACCATTAATGCAGTTATCTGCATTTACCCTTCTTTCAATATCTCTGTCAGCCTTCCCATCTCTCTTAAACATATCTCCCAAATACACAAACTCATCCACCTACTCCAAGTATTCAAAACTATATCGCACACTGCGTTTGTACCCTCTCTTTCAAACACCATGACTTTAGACTTACTTAAATTCATCATTACCTCATTTTTCCTATATAATATTTGAGTTAGTGTGTACGAAAAACCTTCAAATATTTTAATTTCATCTACTGCCGTCAACTCATAAATGTAAAATGTTGCTTGCGTAATGATTTAGCTAGGCAGATAATTGAATCAGCGATATCTGTGTGGAAACCCGACGCTTTGGACCCTTCTATCATCCAATCAAACCTGATCGTCCTAGGCAAGACCTATAAATGTCTATTAGGGTTCTATATCTATTAAGATCAACCAAGGCCGATAAAAAAAACACATAATTCATTTAAAATTTTAAAAGGTTTTCGCGAAAATCGGTTCAAAAATTCACCCTTCATAAATAAGCCAAAAGGAACTCTATCATAACTTATCGGAAGCGTCATATTGAAAAACCTATGACGAGGCTGTATTATTTATCTGCGTATAAATATTAAATATGTCAGGCGAGGGTAAAGCCTTTGTAAAAAGTTGTTAAATTCAATAACGACTCGATATTTTGACTCCCGGCGCCCTTTTTGTAAAATTTTGTATGTAAAGCGCGAATACAAAAGTTTGATGACAAAATGTTCGTTGAATTTCCGGCGAATATTGCTGAACTATAAATTAGAAATTATAACGGAAAATTAAGTTTGTTAGCGAAGCTTTTATGAGCCATTCGACCGTTAATATTGGCTGATGTTTGGTGCCAATTACTAAGTTAGGTTTTTACATTTTAAAATAAAACAATGTGCGCTTTTATAATTACCGTGATAATTCACGGTTAAGGTACCGTGATGGCAAAAAAATTGAATAAACATAATACTTTCCCTATCGCTATAATGTTGCAGCTCTTTCAAAAGATGAGATACCCAATGTACGTAAGTCTGTTTCCTGCAAAGGAAAAAAATCATAATTTTCTTGCATCTCTCTCACACACCGTACCGTGACGTCTCCGTAGACCCGTACCGATACTTCTTACCGCGACGATAATTTTAAAAGTATGGAATATAGTTCCAAAGATAATTCGAAGTGTGAGTGAATTCCAAAAATTCAAAAACATCAGATGTCAATGCGCTGATGGTTTTGCTTTTGTTCTGCGTTTTGTGTTTAACCAGCCAGCGGCCGAAAATCCACATTTCGTCAAAATTTTCTTACGATCGTACAGGGTGGTTTCAATGAGAAATATTAATTATTTTCCATACCAGCTTTTTAAAATTATAACTCAATATCGATTTTATTTCATTCCAAATTTGCTTAACCAGCCAGCGGACGAAAATCCACATTTCGTCGAAAGAGGTTCTTACCGGTAGGTAAGTAGATATTGAGTTATAGCTTTAAAAAGCTGGTATGGAGAGTAATTAATCTTTCTCATTGGAACCGCCCTGTACGATCGTAAGAACCTCTTTCGACGAAATGTGGATTTTCGTCCGCTATAAATTAATAAAAAAGTCAAAGAAAGAAGTTTGTTTTAAAATTGTTTTGATCCAGGTGAAAGTCATAATGAATATATGTATCTTAGGGTGACCGGCCAACTCAGAATGAAACCAACTCAGAACCGTCTCAGAAAGGTCATTAAGATTTTTGATTAAAAAAAATATTAAAAAATTGGTTAAATAGGTCAAGTTAGGTTAGGGCTACCGGCTATTTTAAAATTATTTTTTCTTAGCTTTTAATGACCTTTCTGAAGTAATTCTGAGTTGATTTGAACCGTATCTTAGCATGAAATATTAATATAATATTAATCTAAATTATGACATCGACATTTTCTCCGATTCAGTGCCCAAATTTAAAAAGAGCATCATGTCAATCATATGAATTGTTTAATGCGCATACTTACATAAATACATACACACACCTTCACACACACGCACACACCCTCTCACACACACCCTCACACGCACACACCTCTCCCTCAATAATTTACTAATTTACAGTTAAATTTTTAATAATAATTTCTAATATAGTTAAATTTTTTAATTTGTCACATAATAACATATATTATATAACAGCGACGTGTCATTTATACTAATTATTGTATTAATTTTACAATTTGTAACTACTTTCTAACATGTAATTATGTACTGTTTGTTTCTGCCAAATAAATAAATAAATAAATGAGAAAAACCGATTGAAGTATGGATTGAATAAGTTTTTTTTACATATATTACATATGATGGACAATCACTTCTTTAAGTTTTGTGATATTGGCTTAAATTTATTTTTTCACACAATCTGTCCATTTTTGAAAACGATTCTCAAATACAAACACATTTGAGTTTATTTAACCAGTTTCGCAGACGCACTCACCCCACAATTAGAATCATTTTTACATTTTTCATGCATCCATTAAAATTGTTGTGGTTCTTAAATGACAGTTATACCAACTATGTGACTAGACATCTAAATCTTAATATATAAAAAATGTCGGGTTAGTTACACCATTTATAACTCAAGAACGCTTTGACGGATTTTTATGATCTTTGATTTGTTGGATTTGTCTCCGCCCAGGATAGCAGAATAGCTATTAAAACATCAGAAAAATTTGCGAAAAAAAAATATTTTCCCCATACATTTTGTATGGAACGAATTCTCATATTTTGAAAGAGCTGCAGCAATATTGTGATAAATATAATATTGAATAGTGAGTGAATTTCAAAAATTCAAAAACACAAATGTAAATGCGCTGATGGTTTTGATATTGTTCTTAAACATATTATAATGCTGAACCCTTTTCTTACATAATAAATTTCAATAGTCGAAATTGAGGCAAACGGTGAACGTAGGTCTGCACCCTCCAAAGGGAAAATACAATAATTATAATGAATCTCCCTCACATATATAATTTATTATTTATTATTTATCTTAACAGACGGATTGCAATCTTTAGAGCATAGGCGTCAGGTGGGAATGCTGTCCTTGTTCTACCGGTATAACAATGGAAGATGCTCCGAGGAACTAGCGTCATTGATCCCCTCGGTACCGGTGCATAGTCGGGAAACACGCCAAACACGTGCCCAACATTTGTACACGGTTGACATTAGTCACATGAGAACGGGTCGTTTTTACGATTCGTTCTTGAGTTCAACAGCTCGGCTGTGGAACGATTTACTGGCCTCTGTGTTTCCTCCCTCCTACAACATGAGTCTCTTCAAGACCAATGTTAACTCCTTCCTTTCCTCAAAAAGACCCTCCACACAGCATCCTCAAAGATGACATAGGCCCTGAGGGAAATTATTTTCCTCAGGGCCTCCTGTGTGGAGTTAATGTAAAAAAAAAAAAAAAAACACATATAAAGAAAATAAAACGCAATTCCCGTAAGTAAGTGAAAAAGTAAGAAAATCTCAAAAAATATAAATCCGTACCCAACGTCATCTCTGATACTGACAAAAACAAAACACGGACTTTGCCTATCGATAATTGCTTCATTGTGTAATTTTTAACTAATATTTTAACACGACATTTATTGTGAGGTGGTACGAAGTTCGCCAATCAGTTAGTTTAAATAAAACAAAAAAAGCTGTAAGTACATAATTTTTATTTTTTATACGTATTGTCGACCTGATTTCGCTACAACAGTAGCTTCTTCAGGGCATGATTTACAGATGCATTAAAACAGTAGGTGACATTTTAGAAAATTTAAGAACAAGTTCAACACTGTTGAAAATATTGTTTTTAAGATGTTTCTTTTCACAGTTCAGGCGTTCCGGCAAGGATCAAAGACTCAATGCCGCAGTTATTTTCTGGGTCTCCTCGAAGTATTTTGAAGAATCCTTTGTCTCCCCATCCTGTATTCCAGGAGTTGGCACACAACCAGTAAGGGACTCTGTCTTCCACTCCCCAGCCGATTATTTTAATGGCATGACGACCTTAAATGAAAAAATAGTTATTTTCAGGAATAAGGTATTTCTTCAAAAAATGCAAACTTATTTTGTGACATCATTGTAATTAATCAAAACTTAGTTTTTACGAGATTTTTTGAGACCACGGCATCCAATTGCTGTTTGTTGTTAGGCTGTATTTACAAAGATTCTTATAGATTCAAGCTTGTACCGCGAACAAAGATATTGAAATACAAAAGAGATATGCTATGATATCCGCGTGACTTTCGGCGGACTAAAACCCAATAGAAGTAGTTTGCATACGAAAATAATTTGTTCATTTTATTGATTTTTTGAAGGTGTGCATTAGTATTGGTTAACAATATAGTTTGAATACGGAAAGAATTGGTTCATTTAGTTTAACGTTCGTTTAGTTTATTCCTTATTCGTTCATTTAGTTAATTTATTTATTTATAAACAGAAACCAACAGTACATTAGATACATTGGTGAAAACAATTTACTATTAACAAGTATATTTCATGATATTTTTGTGTTTCATTGTAGTGTCTTATCCGGGTGATGTGTGTAGTGGGAAGGTATGTGTGTGTGCATGTGAGTATGTATGTATGTATGAACGCGCATTGAACAATTAATATTATTGACTTTTTTTATATTAACTCCGCACAGGAGACCCTGAGGAAAATAATTTCCGTCAGGGCCTATGTCATCTTTGATGATGCTGTGTGAAGGGTCTTTTTGAGGAAAGGAAGGAGTGAACATGGGTCTTGAAGAGACCCATGTTGTAGGAGGGAGGAAACACAGAGGCCGGTAAATTGTTCCACAGCCGAGCTGTTAAGAACGAATCGTAAAAATGACCCGTTCTCATGTGACTAATGTCAACCGTGTACAAATGTTGGGCGGGTGTTTGGCGTGTTTCCCGATTATTCACCAGTGCCGTGAGGATCAATGACGCTAGTTCCTCGGAGCATCTTCCATTCTAATACCGGTAGAACAAGGACAGCATTCCCACCTGACGCCTGTGCTCTAAAGATTGCAATCCGTCTGTTAAGATGGGAGAATCTATCAAACGGACCGCCCGTTTCTACACAGAGTTAAGGGTTTTTTATAGGTATTTTGGAGCTCCAGACCAGAGGTGGCTGCCAAATTCAACCGATTTGTACAGGGTTAGGCAGTTGTGTACTATTAAAGTATCTGCGGGCCCTGTACAGTACGCCCAGTTTCTGAGAGGCTAACTTAACTCTGGTTTCGATGGAGCTCCCATACCCGAGCTAGTCACTTAGAGTTACACCAAGCATATCATTGGAGGTCCTGTTCGGAAGAATGCTTCCATTGAAGGAGACTAGATTATCATTTCGATCCCTTTTAGACGTTATCAAACATTATCGGGTCTTTGAAACATTAAATTCGACGAGGTTATTCTTACCCCAAGAGAAAACACTCTCGAGGTAACCGTCCATTCTTTGCTTCAAAGCCCTCCGAGCTATTGGGGTTTATGTGCTATTTGGAGGCTTGTCAAACAAAAAGCTATCATGGACTGTACGGCCATCCGCGTAACAATGAATCGGTGCACATGACAAGAGGTCGTTGATGTGCAACAGAAACAAAGTCGGAGACAGAACCGATCCCTGTGGAACGCCAGCATTTATCGAATGCGAGGAAGAGGTGAAACCGTCAGCAACCGCCTGAATCGACCTCTCCCTCAAAAAGTCGGAAATCCAAGCACACAAGGATGCGCAAGGCCGTAAGAACGCAGTTTGTTGACAAGCGCTCGATGCCAAACCCGGTCAAAGGCCTTGGAAATGTCGAGTGAAACCGTTTGGTTCTCACCAAAACGTTCCAGGCACCATCCTCAAACATGCGTCACATACGCGAGAAGATCACCGCACGAGCGATTCCACCGGAATCCGTATTGACGGTCATTAATAATTTTGTTCTTCTCAAGGTATGTGAGCAGTTTGTCATTGATCACACGTTCCATCACTTTTGACAGAACAGATGTGATCGCTATGGGGCGGTAGTTGGCTGGGTTGGAGCGGTCACCTTTCTTTGGAATGGGGTGAATGATCGCTTTTTCCAACCAGAGGGCACAGTGCCAGACTTCAGGGACATTTTGAAAAACTTCGTCGAAATTGGAGCTATTTATACAGCGCACCTCTGCAATACCAGGGCAGGTATTCCGTCATGCTCGCTAGCTTTATTAACATCAAGCCCTCGTAAGACTTGGAGTACATCCGGATCCTCAGCTTTTTAATATGAAAACTGCAATGAGGAACCGACGGCAGGGTAGCACCTTGATTATCGAGGGTCGAGTTTTCCGCGAACTTTTTTTTTTTTTTTTCATTTATTTATTACAGAAGATACATTATTTATACAGCAAAAATAACATATAAAATACAAAATAAACTACATAATAAATTTTCACAGATTTTTTTTTTGTATGATATTTCTCTTCTATAGAAGCAGACGCTTGTGATTAGAAGAGGGACGAGTATCGGGATGAGAAAATATTTAAAATATATTTTGTATCTTTTAACGGTAGATACTTAAAAAAAAAAAACAAATTTACAAGTTATATAAGTTATGATGATAAATTTTATCAATTTGTTATTTTTACTTTAAATTGCTCTTTAATTGCTTTTAGTAGGCATTTATCGTCTTCGATTGTTCTTATTTTTTCAGGTAGGCTATTGAAGTATTTTTTTCCTAGATATGTGTAATGATGTTGTGCAAATGAGGAGTTACATTTTTATATTGGAAATATATGTTTTTGACGAGTACGACTTTCAGTTAAAAAGCTATGATTTTGTTTTTCTTTTATTATTTGGATTATTATTTTTTCGAACTAGATCATTAAATTTTAATACTTTAAATTCTTCAAAAATAAGGTGAGTTCGATAATCTCTTCGTTTTTTCAATATAATTTGTATAATTAGACGTTGCACAATTTCAACAGGGAGTAGATTTGTTTTGTATGCAGCTCCCCAGCTTACTACAGAGTATTGGAGATTTGACTGACTAATAAGTTAGCCTTTTCGGCGGCGGTATTTGCTAGAGAGCCGTCAGGTCTGGTAAGAGGTGGCAGACTGGGTTTGCAGAAATTGCGACCTATTGAGCCCGCAAGCGACCCAGAACGCTCTGCTACCGTGCGGGCACACAGCCAGCTTTCTGCTGATCTGCAGTTCGTGCTCGAATTTTGACCTGTTAATGATCCTCTTGCATTCCTTTGCCATTTTGTTATATACTATTCTGTTTTCAGACGTTGGTGATATGTTGTAGGCTCGGTAAGCCGCGTTTTTTCGTCTCACTGCTTCGGAGCATTGTCGACTGAACCACGCCTTTGAGCCCACACCAGTTTCTTTAACAGTGGATTGGATGAAGCCATTCATAGCGGATGTGATGACTTCACCAATTTCCTGGGCACATCTTGAGGGATGGTGCTCTTTTTAAATTTGGGCAGTGAATCGGAGAAAATATCGATGTTATAATTTATTTAGACCAATATTATTGAATGAAGAGCACGATTGATTGGCGAATTAGTTGTTGCATTTGTCTTATAATTATGCATGTGGAATAGTTCTGTATAGCATGTACGTCTTATGGTATTTTAAAATTAACTATGGAAAGAAGTTCGGTACAGTCAATGTTATTATTTAAAATTTTGCGAATAAGTGTCAAATCAGCTATAGCTCGCCTTTGTTGCAAAGTTACGTTATATTATATTTACATTTCTATATTTACATACATATCTTACATTTCAATATTTTTGACCGCGAAGCTGTAGAGGGATTTTTTTCAAGAAAATCTAAAATCAACTTACTTGCACTTGGATCATTTTTAGTGTGGTTGTAAACACCGCTCGTGTACTTGGTAAAGTCCGGATATACCGCCAACACTCCGATAACTGGCCCATTTTCATAAATTTCTTGTTGGATTTGCTTCACGTTGGCTTCGATAGAGTACGCTTTTGAACCATAATGTTTATCTGCTTCGTAGGCAACGGGGTAGCCTTCCTCGCACGTTGTATTGCAGGGGGGTGTTTTGGAAAGATCCCAGTCGTCAGTTATAGTATAAGGACGGCACCCCTCGTGGGAGTTAAAATCTCCTCCAGTAACAAAGCCGTTGTGTATCCAATATTCCAATGCAGTTGCTAAAAAATAACATTTCGATATCACAAAATTTCTCATTGAATCAATGCCCAGTACCGGTTTTGCCGATACTAATAGACCTAAATCTATAAAATATCAAGGCAACTACGTTGAACCAATCAACCAAGTCACTAATTTTGGTAGCTAAACGTTAAGTTTTTGTTGAGATATGAACAATAAACATTTGAATCAAGTACAAAATATATTTACTTCTTCAATATGAACGCCGTTGGTGCCAACAAAAAATTTTATGTTTAATTATTATGTTTAAAATTTTATAATTAATTAGTTAATATGGGAGGCTGACAGAGATATTGAAAGAAGGGTAAATGCAGATAATTGCATTAATGGTAGACTGATCGCGGATGGTGCCAACCAAATATATTCAAATACAAAAGAGATATGCTAAGATGTCCGCGCGACTGTCGCCAAACTACTACCTAATCAGGGTAGTTTGCATACGAAAAAAAATTGTTAATTTCCTTGATTTTTTTTAAGGTGTGCATTAGTATTAACAATATGGTTTGAATACGGAAAGAATTCGTTCATTTAGCTTAGCATTCGTTTAGTTTATTCGTTAATTATTCGTTCATTTAGTTTTTCGTTAATTGGTAAACAATATCGGCGACACCCAGAAGCGCAGTCCCGCCTAGTAAAAACAATATCGGCGACACCCAGAAGCGCAGTCCCGCCTAGAAAAAACAATATTGGCGACACCCAGAAGCGCAGTCCCGCCTAGTAAAAACAATATCGGCGACACCCAGAAGCGCAGTCCCGCCTAGTAAAAACAATATCGGCGACACCCAGAAGCGCAGTCCCGCCTAGTAAAAACAATATCGGCGACACCCAGAAGCGCAGTCCCGCCTAGTAAAAACAATATCGGCGACACCCAGAAGCGCAGTCCCGCCTAGTAAAAACAATATCGGCGACACCCAGAAGCGCACTCCCGCCTAGTAAAAACAGCGGATAGCACATCTCCTTGTGTTTCAATATCTTTGGTGCCAACAAAAAAGTGTTTAAAGAAGTGAAGCTAGCCGTCCATAATGATGGAGTGCTGGTACCTACCCTGATGTATGGCAGTGAGGCATGGAACTGGCAGAGGAAGGATGAACGTTGTAGAAATGAGATCCCTGAGGCTTATGTGTGGTAAAACCACGTTCGATCGTGTGAGAAACGTGGAGATAAATAATAATAACGTAATATTTGTATAGCACAGTTTTGTGTCATTTTACTTCAAGTGTTCGAGAGATCAGTAAAAAATGTAAGCGTAATGAGTAAAATTAAGAAAGGGACGCTTAGATAGTTTGGGCTTATAGATACTTGAGTCGAGTCATGTCAAGAGTCAGAATAATAGAAGAGCATGTATGAGACGATGCATTATGAATCTGAACGAGGCAAGGAGTGTGTGCCAAGATAGAGTTGTTTGACGGTCTGTCCTCTCTGCCTAACACTTCAGGGAAACGGCGTGATAGTTAGTTATTTCAATCAGTGATTTCTAAAAGATATGTCGGAAACTACACAATCTTTTGCAAATGATTAAATGTATCCTTATTACGATAAAAATTAAACGGTCCCTTTTACATAAATAATACAGTCATCAAAATTATTCACCTGGTTGACCTCCATGACATCCATGGCAATCTGAATATGGTCCGCCCTTGCAACATGTCATGATATCTTCAGGCGAGATTACAATTTGCTTAACACCTTTGGACTGGATGCACATTCTGTCTGAGATGACCTCTGCAGCGGAAAAAGCCCAACAAGATCCACAGTGTTTCTGAAAATAACCTTTGTGTTGTGACTCTCATACATCTGCATGTTCCTTAATATACTTCAATAAAAAAATGTATATTTATTTATTGTTGTTATACGCCCATGGGGGCTTTTACATAGTTTTACATAGAATTTATATCAAAAGTTATAAAAGCGAAAAATTTTTAAGAATATACAAGTAGTTTTTGAGGAATATAGCGTAAAACTGTGAAATATTTTAATCAATATAAATTTGACAATAACGTAGAACAAAATATAAAATAAAACATTACAATAACACATCAAAACGTTAAATATATTATACGCACGTTACAATAATTTGTAGAATTCCACAAAGTGTTGGTTTAAATTGCATTTTAGATTATAAAGGGAATCAGCGAATATATCTACAATACCACCAAACTTGTTGCCTAAATCATGCATCCGTGTGAGTGTGATTGATAGTTGGTTGGGTACGTGATATGCAAAAGAATGTTATATTTTGTCTAGTATTCCTTGTCAGTACAAGGAGTTTAATAGTAGCAACGATGGCAGGGCTGTCAATTAGGTTGTTCATGACTCTGTATAATAATATTAGGTCTGAAATGATTCTTTTGTCAGACAGCGTAATTAAATTAAGTCGATCCATCTAACTTAAATAAATAATTAATGTTTTCTTTTGGAATTTTAAGCTTGAAATTTAAGTACCTAAGAAATTTGTGTTGAACCCGTTCTATTTTTTTAGAGTGTACTTTATAGAAAGGGGACCAAATAGGTGAATTATATTCCACTTGACTTCTAACTAATGAAATGTGTTAGTGTTTTCATGCAATCCAAGGACTTAAAATCAGTTAGGGTTCTACAAATGAAGCCAAGAATCTTTAAAACCTTATTATTAGTTATATCATTTATATGCGCTGTGAATGTTAAGTTTATATAAACATCATCTCGTGAATGAATACCCAATTTATATACCACCCCCAATGATGACTTACTTGATCTCTTATCAGACCTATGATATGTTTGCATTCTGGCCAGTGCTCACGGGCATCAAATGTTTCTGGAAGAGGTTGTCCCAACTTCATCTGTTTTTTTTCAGGAAGTCGTTGGCCTCCCGGCAAGTGTCCCGTGCTAAAAATGTCACATTATTATAATCGTGTCAAAAAGCGATGCCAGGTCATTATTTCGTCCATTTGTCGTAGCTTTATTAGAGTTGCCGTGTCTCCATGATATACCTACATATATAGTCTATAAATTAAGAGTAGAAAATATTAAAAATAGAAATACAAAATTTGTAGGCTGGCAAAACTAATTTATCTGTCAAATATTATTTTAAAGCGCAGTGACACTGAATATATAGAACACTGAAAATCACTTTCGTTATTTGTTTTTAGGGCGTTCTTTAGCCGACGTTTCGGACAGCGTTGCAGTGTCCATCATCAGGGCAGATCCGATAGATCACACATCCATCAGATCTGCCGGATCTGTCGGATCGAATTGTTCTTTAGCCGACGTTTTGGACAGCGTTTCAGTGTCCATCATCAGGGCAGATCCGGCAGATCCGATAGATTACACATCCGTCGGATCTGCCGGATTTATCGGATCTGCCGGATCTACCCTGATGATGGACACTGCAACGCTGTCCGAAACGTCGGCTAAAGAAGGAGGTAGCGCAACACGGCATAACACCCCAAAAACAAATAACGAAAATGCTTTTGGCCGTGAAAATCTAAAATCGTAACTGTAAATCACATTTTAAAAACATTTTTTTTCTTTAAAAAAATATTAAATTGAAGAAGCACTGTTGTTAAGGTAATGACATAAATTTTATTAAATGGAAAAAGTTTTTAAATTCTTTTTTTACAGTTTAAATACGAAGTAGTTTTACCAAAATTTGACAGTTGGAAAAATATACATGTTTTCAGTTTGATAATTTCAGTGAGCGGGGTATGTTGATTTGTTGACTTACTAAAATCGGTTTCCTTCGGCGTCTTCGATAAAAAGCGGCCATTCTGTTTCAGCACAGAGTAAAACATCAGGTAGAATGAATAGAAACAAGAATAAGCCCTTGCTCATTAGGGAGACCATGATTTTGCTGAAATCAAAACCTTCAATGTTGAAGTAAAATAATACTGGAAGGATTATGAATTAATGAAAAATGTTATTGAAAGGCCAATCATGTTGATGAAACATTCTGAAAAATGTTAATGAAAGGCCAATCATGTTGATGGAATTATTCATTTGATTGACATAATATCTTACATTTCAAAAATAAAAAATTTATAATTAAGTTAAAATTTTAGGATAAAATTAATTATTTTAATACTAAAAAAAAAAAATAAATCGTTGTACATTACATGTATTATGTGTTGTGTGTTTGTGAGTGATGTGTATTTTATATTGGTTTTGAGTGTTACGTGTAGTTGTGTTTCATTCTTATTTTGTAATGAAATTTTGATAATATTGTCTTTTTTGTTCTTTAATCCATTTTGTAATTTTGAGTACGAAATTATTTATGTTTTCTTCCATTTTATTTTCAAGGGTAAGACTGTTGAATGCTTTTATAGCATGATATTTATAGTGCCTTTGTCCAAAGCTTGTATTTACCGTCGGAGTTGTTAGGTTGTTTTTGTACGATTGTCTAACTGGTCTAATAGTGATATTTTGAGATTGTTGAAATTTGTTTTTCTGGTCAAAAATGTAGTTTAGCAGTGTTTTAACATATAATTGGCGAATATATAATTAATTAATTAATTAATTTTAACATATAATTGTACGTCACAACTGTTGAATATTTGGTTTTTGTCAGTCAGTCTATGTTTTTAAGTATTACCTTTAAGATCGTTTTCTGCGCGATTTCTAAGTGATCGATAGCTGAGTTTGTTGCTCCTCCCCAGATAATTAATCCATATTCTATTATTGACTGACAAAGTGCAAATATATTGTTTTATATTATATATGTTTCTTATGTTTAGGAAAATGTGAATTCTTTTGAGGAGTTTATTTGTGATTTGTTTGATATGATGTGTCCATCTAAGCTTATGGTCAATTATGATTCCTAGATATTTTTATTTGTTCTGTTTTTTCTAGAGAAGGGCAACTGCACATGTTAGTTTTAAAACATTCGTGTATTTTTATGATGTTGGAGTTGTTTCTTGGTTGTCCTGTACTATTAATACTGTACGTTATAAAATTTGTTTTCGATATATTTAGTGTAAGTATGTTTGAGTCTAGCCATGTTTTCACCAGCGTGATTTCTAAATTTGCTATGTTAAATACATTATTCCAATCCTTAGATTTAAAGAGTAAAACTGTATCATCTGCAAAACTAACTATTTCATCGTTTATTTCCATGCTACAAAGTTCATTTATGTAAATAGTGAAAAGAACGGGCCCTAGTATGCTTCCTTGTGGAACTCCGTAAGTAATCGGCAGTTTTTTGCTAGTATGGTTATTAATTTTGACTTGTTGTGTTCTATCACTAATATTCTGAAAGATGTTAATGAAAGGCCAATCATATTGATGAAATATTCTGAAAGATGTTAGTGAAAGGCAAATCATGTTGATGAAATATTCTGAAAGATGTTAATGAAAGGCCAATCAAGTTGATGAAATATTCTGAAAGATGTTAATGAAACACCTATCATGTTGATGAAATATTCTGAATAATGTTAATGAAAGGCCAATCATGTTGATGATATATTCTGAAAGATGTTAATTAAAGGCAAATCATATTGATGATATATTCTGAAAAGAATTTCGGTAATTGAAAGTTTTATCAAATTTATGTACATTTTTCTTGGTTTTCAATATAATTTTTAATTTCTGACAAATAAACGTGTTCTTAAATTTTATGCCGTTTTTCTTAATAATGAGAAAAGGTTAAGACAAAATATTTTAAAAGTTATATATTTTTTAAGGTTGATATTTTTAATGACGAAACATTAAAAAAAAAAAGTTAAAAATATATAGTATATAAGATCAACGTACCAATACAAATGCTGCCTTGTAAGTAACTGCTGCCAAATATTTGCGCAATTTATAAATGTTTTAGGTTTTAACGTTTGGTGATAAAACAAAAACACATAAATCAAATTTTTACAGTCTTCTAAGATGATTTATTATTTTTTTGCTTTTGGTACCTACATGTCAAATATATATTAATATGATTAATGCTATTTTTTATTATCGGTAAATAATGTTTTTTTTTCATAAATGACATGATTAATATACTTCAGATAGGGAAAACGTGTGTTAAAGACATAAATAAATCAATTTAATTTAAACAGTGATTACTTCTATTATTTTTATTTTACACGTGCGATTTTTTTAAAACTTATGGAAATGCGATTAAGTACTTTTATAAATTAACTGATTATTTCGTTTGACTATGACAACACCTGTTGTCCTGGCAACATTGGCCACGTGACCGGTTTAGTTCCAGCGATCGCTGTTTCGACAAGCGCAGCTTACTTCATTCCAGTTACGGCGCTCTGCTCGTTCGTTCGCGGCGTTCGAACACGCGACAAAATTCTAAATTAAAAATCACATTTCCATTTTTTTCTACCGCGATCTCTAAAATGTAAATGTTGTCTTACAAGACTAAATAAATTATTAAACGTGTGCGAACTCTTTCATTACTTCTCTGAATACAAGAACCTTCCTCGGAGTCCAGTAAGTATCCTCTACACTACAAAGGGAGACCTGGGGGCCTAGTCTCTATCTTTTATTAACCTCAGTTAGCGCGTTAATTACGTCACAAACACGTATTTTGACAGTACCAAAATTAGAGTAACTGTCAAAATACGTGTTTGTGACGTAATTAACGCGCTAACTGAGGTTAATAAAAGATAGAGACTAGCCCCCCTGATGAGAGGCTCGCCACAACTGGTGACCCCGACGTGATTTGAACACGCAACCTTCTGATCTGGTAAACGCTTAAATCTTAAACTCCTTTCAATAACTTAAATAATTCTCAGTATTTATAGTTACAAGGAAGCTTAGCGTCGATCTCATTTTATTACAAGCAGATTGATGCCTTTATCAAAACACTCTATGTGCATGCTACACTTTCATGATTTGGACTATTTCAGCATATCGCTCACCATACATTACCGTTGGGAATGTATGGCGAGTAATACGCTCAAATAGGTCAAACCCACAAACGCATGATACCTAATGGCGTAGTGTGATACTATCATTACCCTTTCAAAATAACATTATGATTTTTTTTTAATTATTAAAGTAACTCTAAATTCTATTGTTTTCATTCTGAAATTTATAAAGTACAGCTGGTTCCCGGCGGCATGCGTTGCTATGCCGTTCAAAGAAATAAATTGTTTCTCCCTGCATGTCCATTCTCATGCGTCCCCGTTCCCTTCCCCCCCCCCCGCTTTCCCTCCTGCGTTTTCCTGCCACCTTCCCCGCCTTCCCCCTCCCTCGTCACTCTTCCCGCGAACCCCACATCCTTCGTTACCCTCCCCCTCCTGCCTTCCCTTCCTGCCGCTAAAATATATGAAATACACACATTTTCAAACCACTCGCGCACCAAATGTAGTATTTTTTTATACAAATTTCTTAACGCCAGAGCTTAAAATTATATACAGGAACACTCATCTGCTAAAAATCAATATTTTGTAAAAATTTTAGTCAATCCATCGATTACTTTCAGAAATTTTGCAGATACAAAGCTACGGAAACTACATTTTTATTTTTTTTATACAAATTTCCTAAGGCTAGAGCTTACCATTACATATAGAAACACTATTCTGCTAATGCAATGTTCTGTAAAAAAAATTGAGTCAATCCATCGATTACTTTCCGAGATTTGTGAACGCAAAGATACGCAAAATAAATTTGTATATATATTTAGATAGATATTTTTTTTACAAAAAGCTATTTTATACCTTACTTGAAATAAAATTCTTTCTATAAAAGATTGTTAATATCGTTGGCATTTGATTGAAATATATCGCATACATTTTCAACGCTACCTGTGTTATGTCACTTTAACAATAAGTGCATTGATTTTAGCAACATCATGATCTCCCTAATGAGCAAGGACTTCTTCTTGTTTCTATTAATTCTACCTGGTGTTTTACAATGTGCTGAAACAGAATGGCCGCTTTTTTGTCAAAAATGCCGAAGGAAACCGATTTTAGCAAGTCAACAAATCAATATGCTCTGCTCACTTGTAAAATAAGTAAATAAAACTGCCTCAATAAGTGCCTCATAGTTATCAAGGGACCACAGGTTCATTGTAAGGTATTGGTGAAAATGAATAAGTCATTGCTGAATAGGTACGATAATATGGACAAATCTTTAGTAAATAAATAGTTTTTTTTACATTAGCTCCACAACCTCCTTAGTCCAGTGGCTAAGACTCTTGACTCACAATCCGGAGGTCGCGGGTTCGAACCCGGCGTGCACAAATTAATTTTGTTGATTAATTTGTGTTATTTCACAATTAATTCATTTAAAATAATATATAGTATATTTGCGGCACTTTCCAGAGTGGAGATACTATCAGTGTCGCCCTGGTGTAAGACCACCATTCAGAATTGAAAAATTGCTTGAAAATGGCTTTAGCCGTGTTTGGTGACCAGATCTGAATCTTCCCCACCTCCTTCCCCTCCCCACTACTTTTCAGCCTCACAACATACCCCAATTTGGGATGCCATAGTGTCACTGGCTCCAGACGGGAGCAGTTGAGATTCTTGTGCGGTATTAACTGTAAAAAAAAAAAAAAAAGTAGGCCCCAAGGTAAATAATTTCCCTCAGGGGCTATGTAATCTTAGGGGTTGCTGTGTAGAGGGTCTTTTTAAGGATGGGAAGTTCTGGAAAGGAAAAAGGTATGAGCGGTGGGTAGGAATCTGGGGGTCAATGTGTCTAGGATCCAGGTGATCCATGAATATATCTCTTCCACTGCGGTGCAAAGTAATGAGTTCGAGAGAGTCCGGCTGGAGAGGTTAAAATATCTCCCTCAACCAGTCTCTCCCGATCCGGCCTGCCGTGCAGAAGGTGGGCAGACGCATCCGCCGCCAATAGACAAACCTCACCCCATGAAGCCGGGCACCCCTGCTAAGTCACCAAATGTAGCGAACCACTCGGGGTGACCTATGATAGGGGTGTTGGTTATCCAATAAATGGGCGGCGGTCCCCGTCTCTCAAATTGTGAATTGAATTAGGTACGTAAGTCCAAACTTAAACTTTAGGTAGCACAGTTTACACCCGCGCTGTGCAAGCGGGTTCCCTACAGAGCTTCTAATATACAATTAAACAGTAGGCAACATGTAAATAATATAAATGTGTAGTTAAAGTTGAGGTTTGTCACTCGCACTAGACTAGCCTGCGTTGAGGCAGTAATTTTTAAAATTAATTTATAATACTAAAAATCACTGGCGAAACCGGGTAGTATATCACCTGTTATAAAACACCCAAAAGAGCTAGAGCAAGAGCCCGCGACCATCAGAACTTCGTTATTTTATAAAACCTTAAAGTTTTTCTATGTATGTCCATAATACATGTAAAAACGATCCCCGTCTATGAAGTTTGGATCACGGTGACTTTGAAAGATAACAGGTAGCAAAGGTTTACAGAATATGTAAACCTTTCAAAGATCCTCAATCAATTCTAACACTTTACAGTGCCTTAATTAGAAGTAAACTTGAATATGGAAGCACTATTTGGAATCCACATTACTGCAAATATGAAAACATTGTAGAATTAGTTCAAAAAAAATTACTAAGAATGTTATCCTTCAAATGTGGACTACACGACCATCTCAGATCATACGATGTACGTCGTGATTATTTCAAGATTGATACACTTAAAACTAGAAGGCAATTGACTGATCTAATATGTTTACATAAAATTATTCACGGCCATCTTTAACAGTATTGAAATTAATGTCCCCAATTCCCATTGTTTAAGACGCCATAACATTTTTCATATGAATACATTTAAAAATAATATCGCCTACTTTAGCCCTCTGACCCAGATGTGTCGACTTGTGATGGGTCAAGCCCTTACTTGGGTTTTAATACCTCTCCTCTCTCGCGTTTCGATTTCCGGACGGTAGACCCTTCTCTCGTACTGTATGATTCACCAATAATGTCTTGAATCATGACTCGCTTTTCCCACCCCTGTGACTTAACACAGCAAAAGGCTTTCTCCTTCCGGGAAAACTTTACAATAAACCCTTTCCTTTACGTTGTGTATTTTTTGTTTCAAAGGTTCTAGAAAATCTAGAATAGGTATTTAATGTCTATATGTGGTAACTTTTGGTTCTTTTAGGTAAGGTGTGGAAGAATTTCTCTGTATCTTTTGAACGTATGAAGGATACTTATTGTCTAAATCTATCCTAAAAATATCCCCATTACGTCCCTAATAATGTACGTTGTTTAAATACTCTCGCAGTACCCCCTGTAGTTCTTGGGAGTCTATAAAGTTGATTTTTGACCCTAATAGACGTCCTTATAGATTTTAAAATACATACCTAGAATATTTCATTTAGTCATTTGGCGGCTCCTCTGCATCGCTCTCCATGGCTGGACCCTATACATAATTGTGATAACATTATATTGTTAGTAAACGCAAAATTTGTACCTAAGATGGAGAGGATAGGGGAGGGATGGAATGGATCATGCAGTTTTTGCAATCTAGTACTGGCTCCTCCACTTGACCAAATTGACCAGGTGGTCGGCTCTCCGGACACGACCTCCCGACCAAAGCATGTCAAGGCTATACCCATGGCACCCAGAAGATCTCTTGACGACCAACCAGATACCCGGACCCTTCCATAACCAAGGAAGGACGGCATGCCTTCAAACCTTTCCCGATCAACCCCAGTATCGAACACCTCCGGGACTACGTTACTGGCTCTAGAAGGGGTAATCCAATTCGTCCCTTGTCAAGGCTCTATTCGCGAAAATGTGGCTACAGCTTGTGATAGACAGATCCATCCTCCTGCGTGACCGGTCCAGCGTGTAAAAACCACCTCTAGTAGCGAACATAGAAGTTAAGTATTGTCTAAGCGCTATGTTTGCTTCTAGGTCGATAGGATTAAAAAATGTGCAGGCGCTGCAGGGTTGTTTCCGCAAAATGAACTGCTTATGCTCCTCCCACACTACCTTGCCGGCAACCCGAGATGCTTTTGGCCAAGACGCCTCCGTCAGCGAACCGCGTCCTTACATACCGTTTGGCAACTCATTTCATATCCGTCTCGTCACGCCCATTCTCTCGACACGGTTCCGCGAAAGGGAATTGCTTCCAGCACCTCGCGTGACCCGATCAGTCTATGGTGAGCATCCTCTCCTAACAGGACAATGTTGGAAGACCCTTACCGATGGACCACACATTGACACATATGTATAGCCTCGGTGTCATCGTCACATTGTTCAACCATAAAGTTTAAAAGGCGCAATTCAACAAATAGGAATTCAAAGGAGTACCTGTTAGTTTTAGTATTTAGTTTATCACTCTCGAAGTATTTAGTTTGTAGACAGCTGCTTTCCATTTGGTATGTCGTATACCCCGATGGACTCCCCATTTGGTTGAGGGTACAACACTCGTTCATTTTTTGCTCCTCCGCCAGTGCCCTCAGCTGTCTGAAAGAAAAGGTCACTGTCCTTGGTGATAACACTGTTGAACATATCCTGAAATAATATTATAAAATTTTGTCATTTATTTAAATCTTCAGTTTCCCGAGGCAGCTTCGGTTCTGTCATCTCTGCGTCGCGTTCCGGGATGGCCTGGGAATTTAAATTAGGTATAACAACTTACCGAGTACGTATTTGCTAAAAATCCCGGTCGGAGATATACACGACCAATTGTCTTAATTACGTATGCCGTAGACCTGTGGAGAAAACAAAACTTCCTACGAATTTCATACTTTTATTTGTAAACTAAATATGGTAAATAACCGCTCGACGCCGTTGGTGTGAGCTTTCACAAATTGAACGTTTTCGTAGATTACTATGATCTAACTATTGGAATTAAAATATACCAAATTCGATATCATTCCTGACTCCCAAACCCTTGCTGAGATTATTTAAATCTAGTTAAGTTTATTATTAATTTCTTTCTTTCGCGGACTATCACGACATTTTTTATAAAAGGGATGAAATTTTATTATTGCAAAACTAGGGCCATTTTTGTAAACCTAGAACGACTGTTTATTACTTGATCCGTTATTACTTTAAATTAAGTTAGTTAAGTCACTCCTCATCCGAATTAGCACCATTTATTATTATTATTAAAATTCAAGGCCGATATTTTTATTTAGGGTAAATTTTTATAGATATCTTTTATCTCTCTACATAATAAACGATAACAATCGCGAACTTTTACCGACGATTATTTATGTGAATAATTAACACAACACCGGATAAGATATAAGGCCGTCATTCTCATAATAGGTATTTACCGACTTTTATTTCGTCCGATGGATTGGTTAATTATTATTATTAGAATTTATTGATTTAATTTATAACCCCTTTTAATCGATTAACACTTTTCACCACTGACTCGTGAACTAAGTCATGTATTTTCCACTGAATCTAATTCATTAACACTTGCAAAGCATAATCAACAAAGTTAATCCAACACTGCACAGTCTCGATTTTGCTAAGTCCAGCAATCACTTTCCAACACTTTCGGATTCGCGCACGATATTTTTCAGCCTTCCTTTCCCGAAATCTAGCACCGAACTTCCCCCTCCCTGACCCTTCTGCGTCTTTTATACCCCGTTTCTCCCATCGATCAAATTTAAATTTTGCAATATACAACCTTATCAACGCGTAATATCGTCTTTGTTCCATACCAATATCCCATACCGTCGGTTCACCTTTTTACCTTCTAACGTCCCGTTCTGATCGACCCGCCTTCCTACGATGACACTCCTCTGTTGCAATCGATCAGGGGCGTATTTGGGTCTAAACATCTGATTCCCACACGAATCTCCGCATGATAAGTTAATATAATCTACCTTTTATCATGTGACTAATTAATTCAACTTTTCTCTAAAATCTATAGTGTCCGTTCTACTCCTTTTTAATTTGCTTCCAAATACGGTGTATCCTGAATATTCGATATAACTGCCCTACTTTCTTGGCTTAACCCAAATCCAATTTCAACTCATTAACCTACAACATATCTCGACAGTTATCTATTAAGCATTCATTATTATAAAATTCTCCCAACACGTCACCGCACATATATTCCGTCGTTTTAACATTTGGCTATGGATTTTCTAATAAATTTGTGACTGAATATCCTTTATCGAACGTACCGCTAGTGTGCACACTCAGCTGTGTCCGTTTCTGGCTATATGTCGCGTTTCTTGTGTTCGTATACAATTTTTTATTTCTCGCGTTTGCAAATGCTCATGTGCAAACTCTATAATCACTTGACCCACTTACCAGCAAAGTCGTGATGCTCGTAGGACCTTATTTTATAATAATCTAAACTTTTATGACCTCGATCCTCCTTTCTCACGGGCTATAACCACTGCCAAGATCCCATTCCAATCCTGCCTTCGAACGTTTTTTTTCCCCTTTTCCTAGTTCCTCCTACATATTACATCCCTCTCTGGCACCAAAACCGATAAATCTCCCGTAATTACTCGCCTAGTGATCAAGAAAATACTTGAGTTTTCAAATAATTTAAAATCCTGACAGGTCGTTAAATTTTATGCCTTTTCACTAATTTCTTTCTCCTATCATCTGTATGTAAAATCAAGTGGTGATTTCAGCTTAATGCGTACCTTAGAGACCCAAAATCATGTCAGATGTTTCGCACTCGAGACCCACTTAAAGAACAAGAGATCGTAAACCTTCCCTCCCCTCTAAACTAACGGACAAAAATCCAATACAAAATCTTAGACTTCATATGGTCACTAACATGAATTGATTTCCCTCGACTACCTCGAAGAGATCGGCTCCTGTGGGTTTTTTCACGTCTAACACTTTCCCCCATCGTCTACCTGCAGAATCTGCTAGATATTTGTCTGGAAAAAGCGGTTAAGACCGTCAATGTCCACTCCCGTTTCACGATTACTAAGTAATCGAGATCGCTTGCTACTTTAGTTAATCAGTGCATGATCTTTGTCCTTTTGAATTTTCCGCCACCGAGATCCCCGCAAAACTTCCCGATTCCAGACGTGAAATCAACTGTTGCCGATTCCCTCCTGCTCCCATAAAAATTCGATTTATGACCAAGTTAGAAGTGGTTCTACCCCCTTAAAATTACTGTCTGGCCAAACCGTGAGATAATCTTGGTATCTTAATTTTTCAAATCCCTCACCCCTCGCCCCCAGCCTGTGATTGGTTTAAGACGCACCTACTGTCCTCATCTCTATTCTGATTGGATAGTCGTTTTTTTTCTCTAACTATTTACACCCCTTCGAGGCAAGGAAATCCCAAAAGTTTAAAATAGTTTCCTTTAATATTGATTTTAAAACCACCCGAAAGATGTCGATAGTGTGATCATATTCTCTATTTAAAAAAAAAAAATTACCCACCTATACCGGAGTGAAACAGGTTCATCACAGACTGTATAACAAGATAGAGTGCGCTGATGTGGATATTTTCGTTGACAATTTGTACGGATTTAAAAAAAAAGTTCTAGCGCTGTTAAAAAGTACTAACTAATTATGTTGTGTGAATTGTCTTTCTATGCATGCTCGCGTATTTCATATGTCTTTTACCGCTCATTGCAATGTGTTACTTGAGTGACCTTGTATATAATTCTGTATTTTTATTTGTGATGTTTTTGTTTTTTTAATTTTATTTATTTGTATTTAATTGTATGTAATTGTAGATTTTTATAATTGTGTAATAACTGAGTTTTATTACTGGATTGTTCTCATGTAAGTGTAAACATCTGTAAAACCCAGTATAAATAAATAAATAAATAAATAATAAAATTGCACCTTAGTTTCGTTAAAGTATAAAGCTCAGTTCTTATATATTTTATTTGGAATAATATTACAAATCACGTCGTCCATTGTCAGACACTTAGTACGGTTGCAACCTCCTGTTAGACACCCTTAAATAATGATGAATTATACAAACACTTTCATCATAGTATAAAAGCTGAATTTTATATACGTTACTTGAGGAACTATTAAAAGATGTTTTCTCATTTATCAGACAGTTTCGATGGTTCTTAGACCTTGTCAGACACATAAAAAGTCTACTGTAGGTGCGACCGCGACGTATATACACGTGTAAGAACCATCGAAACTGTCTGATAACTAATAAAACATCTTTTTATAGTTCCTCAAGTAAGTATATAAAATTCAGCTTGCAAAAGTGTGTGATTTTTACATATTTACTGTCACATATTTTAGTTAAGATCGTTTTAAACACGAATTCCTGCAAGTATGCATGATTGTTTATTCATTTAGAAAATGCAAATAAATTACACAAATCTAACAGAAGGTCACATGTTTATCAGCGAAAACATGTTTTTAGGCTTAGTGTTTTATTTTAGCACTCTTTCTTTTTTATGTATCTTTGTAAAGCTGTTTGTTTTCCAAATAGATATATATTTTTTTTATTTAATGACAATATAAGATAAAGTAAAATTACACAATAAGTAAAAATACCAAGTTATGTGGTTTGTTTACCGTCCTCCTCACTAAGTATTCCTGTTCCGAGGTGGACTCTATGTTGCTGAATGGGTGCTGATCTTTATTTCCTCATCTTCTAGTTTCTTGATTATCACAAAATAATCAATAAATAAAATAATTTTATTTTTCTGCAGGTTGCATTGGGGTTACTTCATAATTTTAATGATTTCCTCTTCGTCCTGTTTACTTAACCATAATTTGATGTCTTTTTTAAACTTTTGTATCTCCATGGTGTTCTTAGTTTTAATTGAAAGGGCATTATATAATTTTGTAGCATGGAAATTATGGTTTTTCTGGCCAAAAGATGTATTTAATTGCGGGATGTTAAGTAGTTTTGAGGATTTCGACCTTGTAGTGAAGGTGCGTTAGTTTACAGGGTATTCATATTTTTCTTTAAATTTGCGAAGTGCATTTTTTGAGTATAATGTAATAATGCTGAGCACATTAAAGTTTTAAAAGATATCTTTTGATGGAGTTTTTATGGGTACTTTCATGATTGTTTTTTATTGCCTTTTGCGTTTTAGCTAGCTGCTTCATGTGAATGTTTGAGGCAGTATTATTATATTATTATTATTATCACGTCCGTTATCTCATAACGATCCCACAAAAGATATAGAATCGCTCGGCTGTTCGATAGTCCAATCCCAATATCTGTCCCTTAATCTGCGTCCACTATAATATAGGAGGTTGGCACTGAAAGCTTTTTCAGGGTTCAGGATTTACGAATCAGGAAATGGTGACGTATTTCTGGAATCAGGAAGACAGGGTACAACCTTAATCCTAATACAAAAATAATACTTGTTGGAAAAGCTCACTGAAATTTAAAAGTCCGCAAAACGCATAGCATTTTATTTATATGTTTGCAATAGTAGGCAATTCGCCGTTTAATTCCGTTAGCGGTGCATTATTTTTGAAGAGAAAACTTCTTTATTTATTTATTTAATACATGAATTATCGAAAGTACATATAGTTTTTTTATGATATTTCACCCTCCATGCTAGGGATGACCCTGTGTTATGGCGGGTGAAGTTTACAGTTTGCGAATGTACATTCATTAGTATAGGTTGAAAATATTCACTAATTAATACTATGCACACAGATTCTTCTACAATAAGAGAGTTTATGTAGTTATTTTGGATTATAAGAATAAGGCGAAGAAGTTAAAGAATTATTGGAAAAGAGAAGTTATTATTAATATATTAAGGAATTATTGGTATATAAATCACAGCAATCAGTCTTATACATACATACAAAGCTGCTTAAATAGTAAATAAAAATATATCATGTTTTGCCTGCTCTTAATACTATGCACACAGATCTTCTATAATAAGAAAATGATATATATTTTCGTTGTTAGTTTTTGGGGTGTTATGCCGTGTTGCGCTACCTCCTTCTATAGCCGACGTTTCGGACAGCGTTGCAGTGTCCATCATCAGGGCAGATCAGGGAGATCCGACGATGTTTAATTGTTAGTTTAGAGTGTGTGATTATTTACTACGAGCTGGTAGGTATTACAGTAAAAAGGGAACTAAGATTTAGTGAAAGCGCAGTATTTATGTTAGCCTGGGGCCCGTCCATGTGAGAATTGCCGACGAAAGTGGCGCCATCGTTGCCACGGCATAACACCCCAAAAACTAACAACTAAAATGCTTTTGGCCGTGAAAATCTAAAAACTTACCAAATGATATATAGTTTGATTGGGTTACAAGAAGAAGATGAAGAAGTTAGAGAATTCTTAGAAAATAAAAAATGAAAAATTTGAAGAGTTGTTTGATATAGATCACACTGATTAATCTTGTACATACAATGCCGCTAATTTAGAAAATAGAGATATATTGTGTTCTGTCTGAAAGGTGATTAAATTGATAGAGTGTCAAGTGAATGGGTATTAACATTGTAATGTATTCCATGTAAATCCATCTTTAGCACCATTGTGATTTGAAACTCGATGAAACGAAAAATAGTTACTCTAAAAAGAGACAACAAATACATATACAGGATTTAGCCTACGAAAGAATGAGATAGTATAAATTGGTCTCCTGTTTGTGCGGTGCTTCGTAGTCTCCCCACTCTTGTCTACTTTAGTTTAGTGAAGGTTTCAATTCCACCGCGTGTGAACTGAACACACTGATTTTTGTCAATACAAACGTATTTCCCAATGTCTTCTCTGGATTTTGACACTAGTCCAAATATTTTTAATGTAATATAAATATCGACCATCAGCGTGTCGGAACGTTTTGCCTTTTTTGATAAATTACTTTTTATAGAAGTTAGGACCATCAAAAAATTGTTAAAACTGCCTGGTTTAAACGCCATCAACAGATAGTTAGTATAAAAACTGGACAATATATATATATTTAAAAAAAAAGCTAAATGTACAGACATAGAATATCTTCTTTTAAAACAGCTGGTAAAAAAGTGTTGAAAATAGGTCCAGTTTTGAAGGAGAAAAATGGAATACATAAAACCTTGATTTTGGGTATTTTATTTAGATATTATCAGCCTGTGGTGCAGTTGTCCTTTTCGCTCAGTATTCAGGGGGATAACAGCGACAGTGATGGCAACAGTTTGGTATGGAACACATTTTGGCCATTGTTCTACATTACTACACACATTAGAAAAATCCATTCTCATAATGTGTCAAAACAGTCAAATGTCAACAGTGTACCTATAAAGGCGCGCGTTTGACGCGTTTCCTGACTATGCACCATTGTCGAAGAGATCAATGAAACCAGTTCCATAAGCAGCAGCATCTTCCATTAAAATATCGATAGAGCAAGCTTAGCATTCCCACCTGGCGAATGTGCTCTAGATATTGCAATCCGTTTAATCCGTTAAGATAAGGGAATCTATCAAAGGATCGCCCATTTCTGCACGAGCGGTGTTTTCAACTATTTTTGGGCTCGAGAACAGAAGTGACTGCCAAATTAAACAGTGGGGTGTACTTACCTACAAATAAGTAATCTTGCATGTATATCTGCGTCGTTGCGTTAACTGTTCTAGATGCTATAGAACCATTGTCTGATTTGCTTCGGTCGTACATTGTGGATTATACATTTTTTAGACTCGGTTTTTTGTTTCTCCAATATTGCATATTCACTTTGTAGCCTCCTTTTTATATAATGAAAAAAATCACTTAGTTTAGAAAATAAAAAAGTACATAAAATCATAAATTCAATCATTGACAGCCCTGAACTATTATACTTTATTTCTTTCCATATACCTTGCAATTCAACATCGAGGCACTATCTACCATTCAATTGTGACAACTCCAACAGAATCACAATTTTATACCCCCGTTCGCCGCATACAAAATTTGGGTAATGACTATAAAGATGTTGTTGACATATTTAACACATCATTCACTAAATATAAACAAGTCATAGTAGAATTTATTTCAGAAAAAAGAACCACAAATTTAATAATTCCAACTGCATAGCTCTGCTTCGAATTATTTCACATGTATTGCACTTTTCCCAGTCTACACAGTTTTTTCCATCTTGCATGGTGGAGTATTTTGTTTTTATTTCTATTTGTTTTTTACTCTATTCTTGTTTTAGATTTGTTTATGATTTTGATTTTGATTTTGATTTTGATTTTGATTTTGATTTTAGAAGTGTGCCGATTCACTCATTTTACGGAATCAGTTCCGGACCGATATTCAACTGTGTGCACTCCATTCACTGGACTCGTTCCTTTGATTCCGCCCGTCTCGCCGAATCAAATTCATTGCGGCGCTCCGCCGGAGTCATTGAATCGGCCAGAACCAAACCGAGAGTTGATTCCACCGGACTCACGGAATCAAACGCATTGTAGCGCTCCGCCGGAGTCGTTGAATCGGCCGGAACGAAACTCTGTTTGACTCCGGCTGATTCACTGCCGAAATTTGATTCCGCCGGACTCACCTGAATCAAACTGATTGTATCGTTCCGCCGGATTCATTGAATCAGCCTGGGCCAAATTCAGTTTGACTCCAGCTGATTCAATGCCGAAAGTTGATTCTGCTGGATTCCCTTACCCGGCGGAATCGTAGAGGGTCACGGAGTTAGGGATCAATTATTCAACCCACTGGGGTTAATTGGGGAGTTAAAAAAATAAGGTTATTGCTTTTCAAGATTTGATATTTTTTATTATTATTTAAATGGCACTCACCATCTGGTGTTCTCAACAAAAGTGGGGGTTAATTTACTGGTAAATGTTGGAAGTAAAATATTAACTAACTAACCATCACGCCTTTTCCCGGCAGGGGTAGGCAGAGAGGACGGACCGCCAAACAACTCGGTCTTGGCGCACACTTTTTGCCTCACTCACATTCATACATCGTCTCATACATTCTCTTCTTTTATACTGACTTTTGACATGGCCCGACTCGAGTATCTGATTCACTTGATCGTGCCATATCTTCCTCGGGCGTCTTCGACTTCTTCTACCATTCACATTTGTGTCGTATATTCTTCTTACACTACTTTCCTCGTTCATTCGCTCTACATGCCCAAACCATCTGAGGGTCCCTTTCTTAATCTTACTCATTATGCTAACATCAGACTTACATTCTTTGTGGATATCCACATTTCTCACACGATCATACATTGTTTTACCACACATACGCCTCAGGGATCTCATTTCAACAGCATTCAGTTTACTTTCATCCTTCCTCTGCCAGTTCTATTCCTCATTGCCATACATCAGGGTAGGTACCAGGACTCCATTGTGGACTGCTAGATCCGCTTCTTTTGACAGTTTTTTATTAGCGCCAACAAATGTGTTTATGTGTTTGAGTCGAGCCCATGGTCGAGCCGTGGCCGCCAGCCGGGCGTCTGCGTTATTGTTTATTGTGAGATTATTATTTCGAGAAGTCTTATCTTTTTATAGCTAATAATAATCTGTTTGGGATGAGTGATATCATATGTCGGCTTTATGAGAACCATGTAAGATAATATTTACGTTATATTTGAAATTTACGAACAATGAAGTCCTTGTACCATGTGTTAAAAAAATGATCCTCATAAAACAAGTAATTATCGCCGGCGCGAACTTGCCGGAAAGTAAATTTGCTCCGTGCAACAAAAGGTAAAAAGCAATGCTCCTTACTATCTTTTAACAACGAGATAATGCTAGGCCTATTTCTTTTCGAAAAATGTTTTCGTGACCGGTTAGAGCGGTACACTGTGCCCCGGCCCGCGCCGCGCGCCTCTTCCCTTGAGTGATTCCTGTACTCTCACTCTCTCTCTCGTTCCCGAGTGAGAGAGTAAGACCGCCCCGCTAGAGAAAATTATTAATTTTATTATTATACTAGCAGACCCGGATACACGTTGCTGTGGCTAACGAAACACAACGCCATTACCCAACCTTTATAAAATCCACACCACCCGCTTGCCAGCTGCCCGCTGCCCGCTTTATGAATTGAATATTTGAATTTCTCAGCTTTTCTCTACTATAATAAGCATGTTTTATACATATAAACCTTAATCTCAATCTATTGGTGAAAACCGCGTCAAAATCCGTTGCGTAATTTAAATGATCTAAGCGCACATACATTTTGGGCGACAACATTTCAGGTAACATGGATTTTTTATTGATATTGCATTTATTGCAATGTTAGATTTTAAAAGGATACATATTTTACATAATTAATTAACTAACATTATGACGTTTCCCTCAGGGGTAGGCAGAGAGGACAGACCGCCGAACAACTCGGTCTTGGCACACACTCCTTGCCTCATTCACATTCACATTTCTATTATTATGACTCATGACAGGTCCGACTCAAGTATCTGATTCACTTTGTCGTGCCATGTCTTCCTCGGGCGTCTCCGACTTCTTTTACCATATACATTTGCGTAGGAGTATTAGATTAGGAATAAAATTATAATGGACTCTATATAAAATTTTACTTTAGAACATGTGATAAAATGACAATGGATTTAGGAGCGGAAATTTAGTACCTATAGCATTATAATTTTATCACATGTTCTAAATTTTAAAGTAATTACTGAATGAAAAATCCATATATACACATATTGCGCTATAAATATATTCAAATGCCTTGTCGTTACTTTATAAAGTGCATATTTCCAGAGAATACTTGTATTTTAAAAATGATCTTCATAAAACTAGTAATTACTTACACCCAAGTTCGTAGGCGCGAACTTGCTGGAAGCCAAATTTGTTACCAACAAAAGGTAAAAAGCAATGCTCGTTACTATCTTTTGAATACGAGATAATGCTATTTCTTTTTGAAAAATATTTTCATCATTGGATTCGTTCCGGCCGGAACGACACACTTCTAAATTCTGAACTCGGAACGAATCAAACGCATTCGGACTCGTAGTCATTGGATTCGTTCCGGCCGGAACGACACACTTCTATTTGATTTTGATTTTGATTTTGATTTTGATTTTGATTTTGATTTCGATTTCGATTTCGATTCTGATTTCGATTTTGTTTTTGTTTTGTTTATGATTTTGTTTTTTATTTTTTTATGCACATTTAGATTTAGATGTTCTTTGTTTTAAAAAAAAAATGCATGTAAAAGCCCAGCCGGGCGTGAAATTCCAAATAAATAAATAAAATTATCAACATGTTTCAAAATCAAAGGTTTCTTCATCAGGATACGATTAACCTTAACGAAAATGACAAAAAACAAACAAGTATAGACAAAAATATTATGTGGAGTAGTGATTAATTACATAAACTTACGGGTGTCATAAAAAACGATTAGACAAAATGAAATATGAAAATTATTTTAAAATGTGTAAAAATTGTATTTACATATTTTAAACTTTTGAAATAGACAAAAATAATCAAGATTTCTAAATAACAAAAATAAATTAATATAAATTTAAGAATTTATATGAGAATAAATTTTATTTAATGGCTATTTTAAAAAAAAATGTTTGGTGATTAATAATATTTTATTGAATATTAACTTTTTCTAATATCTAAAATTTCTAAGTTATCTAATTGAAATCTCGTTGTTTTGTGTGTAAAAATTGTATTCCTTTATTTATATCAAAAGAAAGATTTCTTTCCAAAATGTGGTTTGAAAAATCAGAATAATTTATTTGGAATTTCACGACCGGCTGGGCTTTTACATGCATTTTTTTTTAAACAAAGAACATCTAAATCTAAATGTGCATTACAAAAAAAAAAAAAAAAAAAAAAACAAAACAAAAACAAAATCAAAATCAGAATAATATCAATATCAAAATCAAAATCATAATCAGAATCAATATCAATATCAATATCAAAATCAAAATCAAAATCAAAATCAAAATCAAAATCAAAATCAAAATCATAATCAAATCTAAAACAAAAATAGACTAAAAAACACATTGAAATAAAACAAAACACACCACCATGCAAGATGGAAAAACTGTAAACTGGGAAAAGTGTCATACATATGAAATAAATCGAAGCAGAGCTATGCAGTTTGATAAATTAAATTACATATTTAAACGCCTTAGATGGTCCGTAACTCTAATGTTAAAATTACGAAAAGTCTTCCCTTAAAAAAAAGGTTGAAATTAATTTATAAACCCAAATTTGTTTGACAAAATCACCCCTGTCCTTGTTATTTATCTGTTTTTTGTACCTGCGAACTTCACTAAATTAAATTAAATACGAGTTACTAGCTGACCAGGATACGCGTTTTTGTGGCTAATAAACACAACGCCATCCACTGGATGGTTACCCAACCTTTTAACTCACACCACCATATGTTAATTTGCATACAAATCAAATCCAAACCACCCGCTTGCAAGCCCGCCCATCACCACATACAGACATTTTCCTTTAATTATATATTTCAACCAATTTACACAAAACCTTGACCGATTATATACTTAAACCTTCCTCATGAATCACTCTATCTATTGGTTAAAACCGCTTGAAAATCCGTTCAGTAGTTTTTGAGTTTATCGCGAACAGATAGACAGTAAATATGTAGAGATAGCGATTTTTGTATGTGATTTCGTGAGAATTTCGCGAATTGGATAGCTTGACAATCTTTCATTTCTAAGCATTCGGTGTCATAATCTAAGTGGTATTTTAATGACATATAAAAGGTCGTAAGTGATGAACGTCACACCTTCAGGATTTACGATCTCATCGCTTGAATAGTTTTCATGGGTCCTTGAAACAAAACCCAACAGTAATGGTCCGATCCATCTTACAAATGGTGAAATTAGCAGGTGAGTAGGTACGAGCGGTACTGTAGCACTATAGAACCGCATTCTAGAACCTTAGCACCCTAACCCCCCACTAGACCCCCCCTTGCACCCCTTTTGGCACCCCAGCAATAAAGTAATTAATACTCTATCTATAGGTATAGGTACACGGTGTTCGGAAACAAGCAGGAAACTGGTGAATGTCACATTTGGGAGGCAGGTAGGAGGCGTAATATTGAGTTATTCGTCCATTTGTCGCGCACATACTTATTGCAAATTTAAGAGATATATGGTTTTCTCATGGATCCCATTCTCAGAACTGGACCAAATTAAAATGGGACTACACGAGAAGCACGAGCTTTCTAATAAAAAAAAGAATCATCAATATCGGTTCACTCAATCGAAAGTTCTGAGGTAACAAACATAAAAAAAAAATTAAAAAATACCATTGAATTGATAACCTCCTCCTTTCCGAAGTCGTTTAAAAATAGCACATATCCGTACTAGATATTTGATATGCCTTTTGATTTAAAAAAATATTATTCCATTTGGTGGAATATTTTAGAATTAAATCCAAATTTTAGTTTTGTATTAAAAATGCTTTAAGTATCGCTGTGGAAACCACCATACACAATCAAAGATAAACTTGAAATGGTTTATTTACTTTACCGGTTTTATTTACTTTACCGATTTTGTTTACTTTACCGGTTTTATCTTTTATCTTTTATCTTTTATCTTTTATCTTTTATCTTTTATCTTTTATCTTTTATCTTTTATCTTTTATCTTTTATCTTTTATCTTTTATCTTTTATCTTTTATCTTTTATCTTTTATCTTTTATCTTTTATCTTTTATCTTTTATCTTTTATCTTTTATCTTTTATCTTTTATCTTTTATCTTTTATCTTTTATCTTTTATCTTTTATCTTTTATCTTTTATCTTTTATCTTTTATCTTTTATCTTTTATCTTTTATCTTTTATCTTTTATCTTTTATTTGTTTTTGTTTTTGTTTTAAAGCGCTCTAGGGGAAAATATCTGAATTTGATTTTAAGATATCATTATTTGTCTTCTTTTTCTTATGAGTACAAAATTATATACTGTTAGGAATACATAATTAACACCTTTTCCTGCTATAAATAACATGTTATGTTAGTAAACAATGTAATATGATTTTAAATTTGTCAATTTGACTGGCCTAAAACAGGATCCATTCCTAGTTGGCTAGTCAAAGTTTCCACATATGTTTTATTGTTCAATTTTATGTGAAATAAAGTTATTATTATTATTATTATTTTTTTTAGACATGTCAGATCTCATACCAATATATATATATATATATATATATATATAGTGGCGGTTCTTTACAGGGGGACAATGGGGACAGTCCCCACCAGTTACACTCAAAACCTACTAAAGGAAATAACAGTCGATGCCGCCAAAATGAATGAATTCTTTAAACATAAAAGTAATTAACATTAGCAGAAATAAAATACAAACAATTATTCCGGATGATTTTAATAAGACCCTACGCGCGTACAGCGAACAATGTACGGCGCAAAAAAAAGCAGGTCTATTTCTCAGTGCGCAGAATTACTGCGCACTTGGGGGACAATCCGAACTATCCCCATACTTTCCTTGCGTTGTTTCGCGATCGTATGCAACTGCGCATGCGCAGTAGTATGTGAGTTCAAGCATCTGCGGGGACAATCCTTTGGATCCCCATAGAACCATTTGTTTGCGAAGTTACGGGCGGGAATCGCTCGCGTTCAAATTAGTTTGATAATAATCTCGCAAGGTAAAGCTTTATTTTTATTATATTTCATTGTAAATTGGCATATTTCTATAGACATTTTATATTATTTTGTGTTAAATATATCCGACTAGCATGATTAGACCATCAAAAAAATTTTTTGAGAAATTTTATAATATATAATAATAATAATTTTCTACGGGTGATGAGATTTCGGTACGTAAAAAAGTCGATCCCCACCACTAAAGAAGTGCTCGAGCCGCCACTGTATATATATATATATCTCATACCATACTCAATACCCTCTTTTTAGCCATCCTCTTCCTCATTTTATTGCTCCCCTTTAGCCTGACAAAATATCCAAATTGGGGATGCCATCGACCAATGGTTCCGGTCAGTAGGGTTTGCGTAGCTAACACAAATAAAGCTATTAATACTAACTTATAACTTTCTTCCACCCACACCCCTTTGGCCTTGAAGGACTGAGGGTAGCCAAGTGAACTAGCGATATGTGATACTGATATCCCCTACGTTTGCTACCCCTGAAGCTAATTCACTGGAAAGATTACGCTATCAAAATATCATACTCCCTGGAAAAACTAATGTTACTTTATCTAATGTGGAAAATAGTTTAATGAACTAAGGCAGCGATGCGCAACTTTTTTATGTGGATCCCGCACAAGAATCACAACTGCTTGCGTCTGGAGCCAGTGAGACTATGTCATCCTCAATTGGGGTATGTTGTAAGGCTGAAGGTAGTGGGGAGGGGAAGGAAAAATGGCCTCCGTGGTCGAGGGTTTAGGTTCTCGACTAGCAATTCAAACGTTGCAGGTTCAAATCCCGGAGGGAGTAAATAAAATTTATTTGAATAATTTCATAAATAATTGATTAAAAATAATATTTAGTTGTTTTGCATCACCTTCCAGGGTGGAAGATACCTACTTTCAGTATCGCCCTGATTTAAAACCACCATTCAGAATAGAAGTGGCTTTAGCCGTGTTTGGTGTCCAGATCTGAATAGCCAGGTACTTTCCCCTTGTACTCTCCATTACTCACAGTCTCTTAGCCAAAATAATTTTCTTAAGGGTCTATGTCACATTAGGAGATGCTTTGTGGAGGGTATTTTTCAGTAAAGGAAGTAGAGGAAGTTCTGGGAAGTAAAAGGTATGAGGGATGGTTAAGAATCTCGGTTCATTGTGCTCAGCAGTAACGGACGTATGAATCCATCTCTCCAACTGCGGTGCAAAGATCTCCCTTAACCGACCCCCCAATCGGCCCGCCACGCAGCTGGTGAGTAGGCGCATCCGCTGCCAAAACATGCTTTCATTCATTCACGAAAACAAAATTGAAATTCAAATAGATGTATAAAAAATTGATCTTGACTACACTGCCAGAAATACCAATCCAAATATTACGTAGCAAATGTATATACTACAATACAAATATTACGTAACAAATATATACTACAATACAAATATTATGTTGCAAATGTATATACTACAATACAAATATTACGTAGCAAATATATACTACAACACAAATATTACGTAGCAAATGTATATACTACAATACAAATATTACGTAGCAAATGTATATACTACAATACAAATATTACGTAGCAAACGTATACACTACAACGCAAATATAACGTAGCAAATGTATATACTACAAAACAAATATTACAGAGCAAATGTATATACAACAATACAAATATTACGTAGCAAACGTATAAACTATAATGCAAATATTACGTAGCAAATGTATATACTACAATACAAATTTTACGTAGCAAACGTAGAAACTACAATACAAATATTACGTAGTAAATGTACATAATACAATACAAATATTACAGAGCAAATGTATATACTACAATACAAATATTACGTAGCAAACGTATAAACTACAATAAAAATATTACGTAGCAAATGTATATACTACAATACAAATAAAATGTAGGTATTTTATTTTTCAGTTGCAGCATCTCTACCTGATTTATATACATCATCCCTTATCTATTGATATACAGAGCCTTTAAGATCCATCCTTCAATCAATCATTCATTAACCACTAACTCCTATTCGTTCTTATATCAGTATACCACCCTCACCTTAACCGCAGGCTACGACCGGACACGGATATCGGACACCGGATGTATGTAGTACCTGCAAAGGCTCTCAGGGACCGGAAGAGACACCCACTCGGGATCACGTGGCCGGAAGTGGCGTCTAGTGGTCTCTACGGTACGGTACACTGATCGAATAATCTATAATCCAATCATTCACTAACTATCCGTCACGCTGTTACTCTCCGCATGGGCAGGCAGATGAAGTTTAAAGCGCATTCCTTATTATTTAATTCACGCTCACCTATCTTTATACTATTTTGCATTTCTTAAGTAAAAACATAATGAAATATTGCTACCCTCACTATGAAATTAACAAAATCTTTATATATGAAAATGAATGTTTCTTTGTTTGACCCGTACGCATTTCCATACCATTAATCAGATTGCGACGAACCTTTGTTGATTTTTTGTTGTTTAGTTTTTGCATATAATGACGAGCTCTGGCCTTATTAAATCTGTATAACAAATTATAAATAGTTAGGGCACACAATAAACAAATAACTGACTACCTAACCATCACGCTGTTTGTCTCAGGGGTAAGCTAAGAGAATATACCGCCATGAAACATCTCGGTACACACTCCTTGCTTTAATCACTTTCATACCTCATTCCATACGGGCTCTTCTATTTGTGTTGACAAAACTAAAGTATTTGATTCACTTGATCGTGTCGTTTCTTTCTGGGGCGTCCCCGACTAATTATATATACCCATATATGTTCTCCTTGCATTCCTTTTTTTGTTCATCCGCTCGACTTGCTCAAGGCATCTACGCGTCCCTTTCTTAAATTTAAGTCTTAAATTCTTTCCACATCTCCACGTTTTTAACACTGTCACACAAAATTTACCATGCATACGCCTCAGAGACCTCATTTCTACAGCATTCGGTCTACTTTCATCCTTCCTCTGCCGGTTCCCTGCCTCACTGCCATACATCAGGGTTGGTACCCGTTATGGACTACTGGCTTCGCTTCTGTGTACATTTTTTTATGAACTAATTTTACTAAACCGCGATTTACTTATTAATTTATCTTCACTTTGGGAGACGGGTATGTGTACCGCCGCCCCGGGAACCGTTTATTGGATAACCAACACCTCTGTCACAGGTCACCCCAAGTGGTTCGCTACGTTTGATGATTTATCAGGGGTGCCCGGGTTCATGGGGTGAGGTTTGTCCGGGTCTTGGTATCTGCCCATCAGCTGCATGGCAGGCCGGTTCGGGAGAGAATGTTTGAGGGTGTCCCTTCTTCTCTAGCAGTACCATCTCGGAACATCGCCTTGCACAGGCCAGCTGCAACCCATTGGAAGGGATTCATGCTCCTGAACACACTGACACCCAGATACTCACTCACCCCTCATACCTATTTCCTTCCTATAAATTCCTTTTCTACATTTCCTTTAAAAAAACCCTCCACACAACATCCCCTAAAATGACATAGGCCCTAAGGTAAATTATTTTTCTCAAGGCATCCTGTGTTAAGCTGATAAAAAATAAATAAAAATTCTTCGTAAACATGAATTTATTAACATCTACAACTATGAAAACTATCATCGTGGACCAGTTTTGAATCAGAAAACCGTCACGTCATCAAATACTTGATAAAAAAGGTTGACACACTGAACATACACATCGATAGGACTGTCTTGTGGGCGTGTCTGTGTTCCCAAAGTAAGATAAAATTTCTCCTAATTGATGGAATTGAACATTTTCAAATATCCATTTTTTTCATTCCAATACACAAAGTCATTGGCACGTCTGGTAGAGCCTGATAGTCGAAAAGTCTTGGCATATCAGTTTATTCACCGGTATAGTTATCGCTTCTAGGATTTTCTTGTTCAATGGTTGGACAGAAAACCAGAAAGAAGAATAATCCTTCAGATAGGCATAAATCAGATATCGATCGCCTAATCTCCGGATTGGAACTAAATGGAAAAAATACTGCACCAGTCGGAAAATATTTATTGTTTTGATTCTGAGGAAATGAATCAACCTGGGTTACAAAAATGATATCGTTGATTTTTTATATGAGTAGGTACCGCAAAAGAAACCTCATTTATACAGCAAGTAATGAAAAACAAATGCTCCCAATAGACCACTTGCATGGATTTCATATCGACTTGGAAAAAATCGTTTGGATAGATTTTTTTACTAAGATCACGAAAATATTAGTAAAAATTTTTAGAAATGTATAGTTTTTTTTCTTTTTAAATAAATAAATCCATTATTTGAGCTCGTGACGTCACTACATGAAAATGTCCCGTCTACGATTATGTTCCCTTAATTTTGTAAAATTCCACACTGATTATTTTTTTTTATATGGCAACACTTTGATTTCCGGCGAATTTTTGAATTTGCGTTTAACGTTCACTAGATTTATTTTTTGTTCTATGCGAACTTATCCTTTGGTTTGATTTTTTGATAAAGATGGCGTTGTTTTTACAGATGTTACGAAGAGAACCCCGTACAATTTATTGCTATTCGTGTGGAAAACGTAATTTTTTTTAAATGATTTTCGGCTATGTAATTATTGTTTTTTCGCACCCATAAAATTATGTCCCGTTTTTCCGGTTTATAAAAAATGATCCGATTTTTCAGACTGAAATTTTCTAAAAATCACCAGCGTTTCAAAAATACGATTTAAAAAAAATTACAGAATGTCTTAGAATATTTGCCTACACCGGATTTTTTTTTAAATGTGGTGCAAGTGGCCTATTGTCTGGAGATAGTGAGACTAAGGCATCCCCAATTGGGGTTTGTTGTGGTGTTGAATGGTTCCGCGACTTTTCATCCCGCAACTAAATATTCCCGACAAAACATCCCCCAACAAAATATCTGCTAAAACCTAACCTAACTCTATTTTACATTTTACTATATTTAAACAATAATTTATAGTCGTCACAGGATGGCTGTATTATTTTTCTCCCACTTTATTATTTTTTAACAATAATTTATTGTCTTTAAAGGATGACCTTATTATTTTTGTCCCATTTTTGTTATGTTAGATTAAATTAGGTTTTATTAGATATTTTGTTGGGGTAGGTATGTTTTGTCCGTAGAATATTTTGTCGGAGGATATTTTGTCGGGGATATTTTGTCGGGGATATTTTGTGGGGTATATTTCGTCAGGGACATTTTGTCGCGAAACTGAGAACCTCGATGTACTTACTACAAGTGTCTTATAAAAACATTTTTTTTTTTTTTTTTTTTAAATTTATTTATCTATAATAAAATATATTTACAATGGTTTTATGTATATGCCTGTCTCACTAGGGTATACCTGTGTCGAGACAGGCGTACAGATATATAAATAAATATTGTAGTTACAAGGATATTTAAGGTAAAATACATATCACTTTGAATAGAATTAAAACAGAAAGGTGATTGGAAGGGTGATAAATCTTTTAAAGAGAGTTATTTTATAAATGTTGGAGATGAAGTAGAGAAGTAAATTCTGCCTAATCTATTTAAAGGTCAATTTGACAGGATTCCATTATTTTCACTTATTTTATATGGGTTAGGTTGTATGTGCATAGTTATTTTTGTCTATGTGTGATTTATTTTACAGATGTTTGTAATAGTGAGGCGTCCAATACTTATAATCCATTTTTTAATATCTTGTTTGAATTTTGTAAAGGAGTCAGTTTGTCTGATCGTAGTTGGTAGTGTATTGTATAGTTTGCAAGCTATGTATTTAGAGTGTCTTTAAGAGCGCGCAGGAGCGCCGAGAAATTTTAACGATAGGTATTTGTAAAAATTATTTCTATTTCGTTCATCTCAGCGGGGACAGCAAAAGCGCTATCGGTGTATTGGTGAACCCCAATGCGTGTGTGTGCGTGGCTGCAGGTGTTGGAAGCACGAATCGCCGCGCCGCGCCCGCCAGCAAATTCGCGTTCTTATTATTTCATTTACTGTTAATCATTTATTCCAAAAATTAAGTAGGTGCCTAGGTACATATTCGTAATAAAATAGCGAGGTCTACATTATTTAATATTGTATTGTACTTAACTTTATTATTATTATTACTTACTACAAATACATGTGACTGCCTGCTCCGAGCTCATCTTCTGCACACGCACAAGTCAATGAGACTTGTGGGTGCGTGTATACAGGTTGCTGCCTGCTGCAACAGATAAGTCAATACGCGTCGCGACTTGAGCGTGCGTATTCCTATATAATAGATATCTTCTGCGCTCATAGTTCATTCATCTTGTTACTATTAGTAAAGTAAGATGCACGCTGTTTTGGTTTAGTAATATCGGGAGATTCATACCATCTTTTTTTATAAAACGGCAGCATAGGCGCAGTAGGTACATCACGTACTTTGTGATTGTATAGTGTTTTTATTTTTCGCTGGCTGCATCACTCTACTGTTTTTGACTAGCCTTTTTACTGGAAACTATTCTACGTCAAATACAGACCTTCGAATTTTGACCCTGAAACCCCCTTGAATATTGAAATCTGTTTGGTCATTTCTCACGATTTACACATATAGGACATATGGTGAGTAGATACCTACTAAACTATTCATAAATTATTCATAAACTATTATTATAAACATAAACTATTCATTCATAAAAACTCAATATTACAACACAATTTCCTTTTTTAATTAAACATATAAATATCGCTAAAAATGTTGTTGTTTTTTGGCTCTCCCTGAATAACGTAAATTCATCAGTTTTGACTGTATGCATAAAGTGCATTAGTGCAAGTCGGTACATTTGTTAACATATCTAGTAACCTATAATAAATTTTATTCTACGTCTTAGGCTGCGTATACACACGCCAGCCGAACAACGGATTATGGGAAAGGAACGAAGCAAAAGCAAACTGCCCGAAACGCTGCGCCGCTTGCGGTTGCTTCGTACCTTTACCATAATTCGTGGTTCGGCTCGCGTCTCTGTCCGCAAAGAGTGGCGTGCACTGATTTTTCAGTGGGCTAGAATCCTAAGATTGAAAATACGACATTAATGATGTTGTCGAAGCTGAAAATTATTTTTTTTCCGAAATTTCAATTTTCAAATTCTGTGCACGCCACTATTCGCAAATATATACGTAGCATAAGATATGTGTATTTAGAAATTGAGTTACATAAACTCGACTACTATATTACCTACCTTCAACTCAAAAAATCTTCTAGACGAAAAAAACCGATTATTAGTATCAAACGACAGATTCATGTTGCACCACGTTCGACATCTAGGTAAGTCGAAATATCGCTTTCCTGTCACTCTTACTACTGAACCTTCCTAAGGTTACCTTTACGTACGTAAAGTTTTTTTTCCCGTAAGTTGCTCACATAAGAGATTTATGGCAAAATTACCAATGGGTATCGTTTACATTGATAATTTTGCCATAACTCTCTTACGTGAGCGACTTACGAGAAAAACCTAAAGATTTATGCTATGAGAGCCGTGTATTATGTAGCATGTATAACGGGAAAATGGGATGGACAAATTTAAATAAATAAATCATTTGCATTTACAGGGATATGGATGTCATCGATACTACTTTTGGAAACTTAACTACATCTTCACTAATGCATGAAACTTCCATGGATGAATCATTTGCTCCAAATATAGACGAAAACGCAAGTTCATCATCATCAACAACGCTTGATGATTTGGTGATAGAACCAGACCATATTGATGAAACCGATAATTTCGAAGGTCGCAGAATTGTGGATATAAAATATTTGTTTTCGGAGATATCAAATATAAAGCACGAACACACCAACTGCACATTTTCCGATTTAAAATTTATGAAGGAACGACGAAATGGTCTTCTAAGCCAGTATGTTTTCGAGTGCAAAATGTGCAAGAAAATAGAATACATTCACTCCGAAGACCCGAAACGGAAAATGTCTATAAATACTGCTGTCGTCGAAGGAGTGATGTGTACAGGAAATGGGTATTCACAATGGAATGAAATTTGTGGGGTTTTAAATATGCCAAATATGGATTGTAAGACTTACACGAACATAGAACAATGTTTAGCGCCAACAATTGAAGAATGTGCCTTAGAAAAAATGATCGCAGCTGGTGAAGAAGAAAAAAGGCTAGCCATTTTAAACGGTGACGTAGACGAGGGTGGCTATCCTTTGGTAACGGTGGTTGCAGATGGCTCCTGGGCAAAGAGGTCGTACAAAAGTGGATTTAGCTCCTCATCTGGCGCAGGGTGCATAGTTGGACTACGAACTAAAAAGGTTTTATTTCTGGGAGTGCGAAACTCATACTGCTGCATATGTGCTAGAGCTACTAAACTACACATAGTTGCTTCTGAGCACAGGTGCTTCATAAACTGGCGTGAAAGTGCTAATGCCATGGAAGCCCACATTATAGCAGAAGGGTTCTCGAGAAGCATGGAAATGCATGGATTGAAATTTAACAAACTAGTTGGTGATGGCGACTCCAGCATCATGAAAAAAATAATGCAACAAATGCCATATGGTCCTAACCTTATAGTACAAAAAATAGAGTGCAAAAATCACTTACTCCGCAATTTTTGCAACAAAATGAAAGCACTTGGAAAAAAAACCAACAACGCTAAAGGCTTTGTACCAGTTCATATAAGGAAAAAGGTTGAAGCAAACGTTTTACGCATGAGAAGAGCTGTAGTTGGAGCAATAAATTACAGGAAAGAGCAAGAAAACACAGTACAAAGTGATAAAATAAAAAATTTGAAAATGGACATAAAAAATACCGCAAATCATGTGTTTGGTGATCATAAAAATTGTGCATCGTACTATTGCAAGCCGGAGAAGTATACTGATGATCCAAATTTAGTAAGCGATCTTCAAGATTGTGGAATATGGACTGATATCCAACAATTCTTATTGTCTCTAATAGCAAATGCAGAAAGTCTTATTATTGACGTGACAAATAACACTGTGGAGCAATTCAACAACGTTATCGCCAAATTTATAGGTGGAAAAAGGGTAAATTTTACTACAAGAGGATCTTACCAAGCAAGATGTTTTGGAGTAGTAACTTCGTGGAATAGTGAATTGGCAACCCATTCAAGAATACAAAAGAAAATCCAAGGCCACAGTCCCGGCAAATACACGAAGCACTTTATAGAGAGAAAACGACGTTCGAAGGAGAATAAACAAATGTGTCGAAAAAAAAAACTAAAGTATAATGAAAATACGACAGAAAAAAGAAAAAAAGTTACAGGGCCCGATGAAAATTATGGTCAATTGGAATTAGAACCAGATATGCCACCTGAAGTATTTGAAACGAAAAAAGAGGAATTTCTCAAAGAATTATCTTCAACCAATAAGGAAGAGCTCGAACGGAATACGGTAGGCCAAAGCAATAACAATCTGTGGGCAATTGAAAGACGTAAGCGGATAACGGCGTCTAACTTTGGAAAAATATATAAGCTTCGGCAAAAAACTTCAGTTACGGGAGTACTAAACTCTTTACTGTACTCACAATTCAAAGGAACTATGGCCACAAATTATGGAAAAGAAAATGAAAGCCTAGCAATAGAGCAATTTTCAAAAAAAACAAGTTTTCAGGTATCCGCTTGTGGGCTATTTATCGATAAAACCAAAAACTTTTTAGCGGCAAGTCCGGATGGCCTTATCGGTGAGGATTCTATAATTGAAATTAAATGCCCTTATAGTATAGCAAATATGTCACCAGAAGAGGGAATTGCACAAAAGATAATTGATTACTGTAAATTGGAAGACCATTCTTTAACATTAAAACGGAATCATAATTACTTCTACCAAGTACAAGGCCAGTTACATATTACTCGTCGTAATTATTGTTATTTTGTTGTGTGGAGTCCAAAAGGTTTGCTGTATGAAAAAATTGAGAGGGACGATGAAATCTGGCAAAAAATCGTTCCACTGTTAGAAAATTTCTACCACCAATGCCTTTTACCAGAAATAATTGACGGTCGCATACCAAGAAATTTACCGGCGAGGGAAAGGTCTGGACCATAAATTGTTTTAATTTCATTGTGTAGATGTTAAACAGTAATTTTTTTTACAATAAAGCGTTTAAAAACAAAAAATATTAGATCATTGAAGAAGATTGAAAATGTCAAGTGATGTAGGAGGTATTCCTAAAAGTGCATTTTTCTGTAATAATATAACGTATTAAAAAAGTTAAATAAAAACTAAACTAGTTATGTGTATGTACCTAATATGTAGCACAATAAACAATATGGTGCCTCTTATACATAGATTTCAATATTCATTTGTATAATATGATATTATAATAACATAATCGATTCAACAACATGTGGTAGATGCATGTACCACTGAACATACGCTGTACCAGCATTCCATCACACGATCAGTGGTGTATGTACTTACCATCACACATTTTCTTGTAAAATATAATTTTTTTGAAAAAAAAAAAAATCTAGAACAATATATTTAGTCAAATATAAAAGTTTTTTTTTGGTTCGGTAGTTGTATCTTAAAAAAAGTGTCCTATAAAGGGATAATATTATGTTGAGTACAACCTTCAAAAGTTATCAAAAAATATTTTAATTAATTTTTGTGTTCCATATCCAACTCGGCAATACGGAACGGAATCATCTCGGGGTCTGTCTGTAACAGGTGTTTTTTTTTCAATTTTTTTCCATTAATTTATTTGACGTAAACAAATTAAATTTGTCACAATAACTTTAGTAAATAAGCTCGGTAAGTATTGGCACACTCAAAATAAGTCACCAAACAGAAAAATAATTTTAAAAAAACATCGATAACTCGGGACATGACAACACTAGTGGACTAGTGTATCGATATAATTATTGAGAATGTCACATCACTTCGTTGACTGTATACGTATTCAACAAAACCCTCTCCGCCCCCCCTCACCCCCGAATACTGAGAGAAAGGGACACATGCACCTCAGCCTGATAATACCTAAATAAAATTGTCAAAATCGAGGTTTTGTAGTCCTCATTTTTCTACTCCAAAACTGAACCAATTTCCAAGATTTTTTTTACCAAATGTATTGGAAGAAAACATTCTATGTCTGTACGTTTTGTTTTTTTTAAAAATACATCGTCTAATTTGTATACTGAACGTTTGTTGATGGCGTTAAAAAAAGGCAATTTTAACAATTTTTGAAGGGTTATAACTCCTATAAAAAGTAACTTATCAAAAAAATCAAAACGTACCGACACGCTTGCGGTCAATATTCATATTATGTAAAAAAAATATTTTCTCTAGTGTCAAAATTCAGAGAGGGAAATGAGGAATACGTTTGTATGGAAAAAACACCACCCGGTTTCCTCTTAAATGTGTACATTAAATGTCGCGTCTCCTCACACAATATATATTTATTCCAACTATTTTTATTTGTAGTATTATGTGTGCATTAGCACCATATTACTGCATCTCACACATCATTTTCACCTCATTTGAGGTGTGACAGCTCAACACCTCATTTCGATATTTGAGTACCTCAAACAAGCTCTTTCTGAAATCGTGTCCTATCAAACACTAGTATGTTGTGATGCTGAAGGTAGTAGCTAGAGGAAGGAGACGGGGAAAAGCAAGATAGCAAAGTATCTGGGTATTCAGATCTGTTTACCAATCACGGCTTAAGGTTTTTTTTTAATTTTTTTTTTTCAAGCTACATTTCAATTCTGAATAGAGTTCTTTCACCGGGGCTATTCTGGAATGTGCAATTGGATAAATGGTGTAGGAAATGATTTCATAACGCTACAGCCTACTACTATATATAGAAACCTTTGCGGGAATGCGCACAACAAATCACCAGAGTTTTATTGCAATCGGTTCAATGGTTTAGGAACCACGTAAGGGACAAACAAAGAGACATTCATCTTTATATATTACTAGCGAGTTCCCAACACACGTTGCAATGCCACTTAATAAAAAATTGTTTCTCCCTGCGTGTCTTTTCCCATTCGTCCCGTTCCCCTTCCGCCTCCCCTTCCCCTCCCATGTCCCCTACCTTCGCGCGTTCCCTCACCACTTTCCCTGCCTTAACTCTCCCCTCTCCTGATCCTCCGTCCCGCGAAACCCCCTCCCCTTTCCAGCAACCCATATTTTCAGTCCTGGTAAATACAGTTTTCAAACAGCTCTCATTCCACCATTATTGCAATTTTTTTACAAATTTCCATTTTTCATATATTACAAACATTCATTTTTGTATATTATAAGAACAATAAATCAAATTTGGCACCTAACATAGGTAACTATTTAAAATATGTATTTAAATAATTCTCGATTACATTCAAAGGTTTTGGTTAAGCTGAATTCAGACGATTCATTTATCGTTCATTTCTTCATTTCATTCCGCCTCTTTCCCTCGAAGTGACCCGTCTGAACACGCGATGAAAAGAAAGTGAAAAGAGACAGTGCCGAATGAAGCGACCCAACAATGTTGGATCGCTTCATTCGTGCACTTTTCACTCGCAACCGGAATTAACATCACGTGACGCGAATGATGTGTGTTAACACGCGAATGATGTGTGTGAAGAGTCTTTCACTCCCGAATTAGTCGGCCGAGAATGTTCTGGCATGGCCGGAGCGGCATAAACGTCAAAATGCTCCGTTTTGTTCGCTTTTCGAAATAACTCCTACACGTCTCATAGAAATCGTTGTTTCTCCCTTCTTACCTTAGTGAAAAATATTACCTAAACGGTATTGTAAAGAAAAAATAACACTCTATATATTCAATCTAACAATTAACCACAAAATAATACGAATGTACACTTTTATGGAACCAAAGTTTCCGATCGAAATTTGAAAAAAAAAATTAAAATTGGTTAATTTTTTATAAATTATTATTATATGAAACGACGAAAAAGTGAGGTGACAAAAACGTTTATAATTCATTTTTCTAATAAAAACAAATATTATAGAGCAAATGTATATACAACAATACAAATATTACGTAGCAAACGTATAAACTATAATGCAAATATTACGTAGCAAATGTATTTACTACAATACAAATTTTACGTAGCAAACGTAGAAACTACAATACAAATATTACGTAGTAAATGTATATACAACAATACAAATATTACGTAGCAAACGTATAAACTATAATGCAAATATTACGTAGCAAATGTATTTACTACAATACAAATTTTACGTAGCAAACGTAGAAACTACAATACAAATATTACGTAGTAAATGTATATACTACAATACAAATATTACAGAGCAAATGTATATACTACAATACAAATATTACGTAGCAAACGTATAAACTACAATACAAATATTACGTAGCAATTGTATATACTACAATACAAATAAAATGTAGGTATTTTATTTTTCAGTTGCAGCATCTCTACCTGATTTATATACATCATCCCTTATCTATTGACATACAGAGCCTTTTAGATCCATCCTTCAATCAATCATTCATTAACCACTAACTCCTATTCGTTCTTATATCAGTATACCACCCTCACCTTAACCGCAGGCTACGACCGGACACGGATATCGGACACCGGATGTGTGTAGTACCTGCAAAGGCTCTCAGGGACCGGAAGAGACACCCCACTCGGGATCACGTGGCCGGAAGTGGCGTCTAGTGGTCTCTACGGTACGGTACACTGATCGAATAATCTATAATCCAATCATTCACTAACTATCCGTCACGCTATTACTCTCCGCATGGGCAGGCAGATGAAGTTTAAAGTGCATTCCTTATTATTTAATTCACGCTCACCTATCTTTATACTATTTTGCATTTCTTAAATAAAATCATAATGAAATATTGCTACCCTAACTATGAAATTAACAAAATCTTTATATATGAAAATGAATGTTTGTTTGTTTGATCCGTACGCATTCCCATAACATTAATCAGATTGCGACGAACCTTTGTTGATTTTTTGTTGTTTAGTTTTTGCATATAATGACGAGCTCTGGCCTTATTAAATCTGTATAACAAATTATAAATAGTTAGGGCACACAATAAACAAATAACTGACTACCTAACCATCACGCTGTTTGTCTCAGGGGTAAGCTAAGAGAATATACCGCCATGAAACATCTCGGTACACACTCCTTGCTTTAATCACTTTCATACCTCGTTCCATACGGGCTCTTCTATTTGTGTTGACAAAACTAAAGTATTTGATTCACTTGATCGTGTCGTATCTTTCTGGGGCGTCCCCGACTAATTATATATACCCATATATGTTCTCCTTGCATTACTTTTTTTTGTTCATCCGCTCGACTTGCTCAAGGCATCTAAGCGTCCCTTTCTTAAATTTAAGTCTTAAATTCTTTCCACATCTCCACGTTTTTAACACTGTCACACAAAGTTTTACCGTGCATACGCCTCAGAGATCTCATTTCTACAGCATTCGGTCTACTTTCATCCTTCCTCTGCCGGTTCCCTGCCTCACTGCCATACATCAGGGTTGGTGCCCGTACCCGTTATGGACTACTGGCTTCGCTTCTGGGTACATATTTTTATGAACTAATTTTACTAAACCGCGATTTACTTATTAATTTATCTTCACTTTGGGAGACGGGTATGTGTACCGCCGCCCCGGGAACCGTTTATTGGATAACCAACACCTCTGTCACAGGTCACCCCAAGTGGTTCGCTACGTTTGATGATTTATCAGGGGTGCCCGGGTTCATGGGGTGAGGTTTGTCCGGGTCTTGGTATCTGCCCATCAGCTGCATGGCAGGCCGGTTCGGGAGAGAATGTTTGAGGGTGTCCCTTCTTCTCTAGCAGTACCATCTCGGAACATCGCCTTGCACAGGCCAGCTGCAACCCATTGGAAGGGATTCATACGTCCGTCGCTCCTGAACACACTGACACCCAGATACTCACTCACCCCTCATACCTATTTCCTTCCTATAAATTCCTTTTCTACATTTCCTTAAAAAAAAACCCTCCACACAACATCCCCTAAAATGACATAGGCCCTAAGGTAAATTATTTTTCTCAAGGCATCCTGTGTTAAGCTGATAAAAAATAAATAAAATTCTTCGTAAACATGAATTTATTAAAATCTACAACTATGAAAACTATCATCGTGGACCAGTTTTGAATCAGAAATACTTGTCACACTGAACATACAAATCGATAGGACTGTCTTGTGGGCGTGTCTGTGTTCCCAAAGTAAGATAAAATTTCTCCTAATTGATGGAATTGAACATTTTCAAATATCCATTTTTTTCATTCCAATACACAAAGTCATTGGCACGTCTGGTAGAGCCTGATAGTCGAAAAGTCTTGGCATATCAGTTTATTCACCGGTATAGTTATCGCTTCTAGGATTTTCTTGTTCAATGGTTGGACAGAAAACCAGAAAGAAGAATAATCCTTCAGATAGGCATAAATCAGATATCGATCGCCTAATCTCCGGATTGGAACTAAATGGAAAAAATACTGCACCAGTCGGAAAATGTTTATTGTTTTGATTCTGAGGAAATGAATCAACCTGGGTTACAAAAATGATATCGTTGATTTTTTATATGAGTAGGTACCGCAAAAGAAACCTCATTTATACAGCAAGTAATGAAAAACAAATGCTCCCAATAGGCCACTTGCATGGATTTCATAAAGACTTGGAAAAAATCGTGTGGATAGATTTTTTTACTAAGATTACGAAAATATTAGTAAAAATTTTTAGAAATGTATAGTTTTTTTTTTTAAATAAATAAATCCATTATTTGAGCTCGTGATGTCACTACATGAAAATGTCCCGTCTCCGATTATGTTCCCTTAATTTCGTAAAATTCCACACTGATTAATTTTTTTTATATGGCAACACTTTGATTTCCGGCGAATTTTTTAATTTGCGTTTAACGTTCACTAGATTTGTTTTTTGTTCTATGCGAACTTATCCTTTGGTTTGATTTTTTGATAAAGATGGCGGTGTTTTTACAGATGTTACGAAGAGAACCCCGTACAATTTATTGCTATTCGTGTGGAAACGTTCTTTTTTTTAAATGATTTTCGGCTATGTAATTATTGTTTTTTCGCACTCATAAAATTATGTCCCGTCTTTCCGGTTTATAAAAAAATTTCAAAAAATCACCAGGGTTTCAAAAATACGATTAAAAAAATACAGAACGTCTTAGAATATTTGCCTAAGCCGGATTTTTTTTTAAATGTGGTGCAAGTGGGTCTATTGTATGGATATAGTGAGACTAAGGCATCCCCAATTGGGGTTTGTTGTAGTGTTGAGTGGTTCCGCAACTTTTCATCCCGTGACTAAACATCCCCAACAAATATCCTCCGACAAAATATCCTACGGACAAAACATCCCCCAACAAAATATCTGCTAAAACCTAAACTTACCTAACTCTATTTTACATTTTACTAGTTTTAAACAATAATTTATTGCATTTACAGGATGTCTGTATTATTTTTGTTCCTTTTTACTATTTTTGAACAATAATCTACTGTATTTACAGGATGTCTGTATTATTTTTGTCCCTTTTTGTTGGGTTAGGTTAGGTTATGTTAGATAAGGTTAAGTTAGGCTAGGTAAGGTCCGCTCAACAACTCACCAAAATTTCATCGCAATCAGATGAATAGTATGGGAAATAATTTCATAACGCCAGAGTTCACTAATAGAAACTATCGCGGGTATGCGCACATCAAATCACCATCGCAATCGGATGAATAGTTGAGGAACGCGAAAAAGACAAAAAAAGAAATATTCATTTTTATTTATTATCTAACACTTAATCTAATTTGGTACCTGCCTATCTAATAAAATATCTACGTGTATAAGTTTGGCAATTAAGTCTAGAAATTTATTATTTTGGAACTAAATTTTTTCATTACTATGGTAACACTGAAATACTCGTTTTGTCAATGACATTTCGTATGGCTCTTGGCTTCACTGACTTAAAAAGTGTAGAAAACGCTGAAAATCACTCGTTTAATGTTTGTTTTTTCATTGTTTGCCTGTGCATTGTTTGAATTGAATAAAAATGAACAAACCAATACGTAGTGGTGCAAGAGAAGTTATATACTGGGTTTTCAACGCTGCCTAGCCGATTACGCGCGAAGAAGCTCCTATGCCTAATTTGTAAGATGTTAACAAACGAACTACAGAAATGACTGGTACGTAGTATCGTTTTTTAATGAATTTCATTAGTATTTCAAGATTAATGCCAATTTTCGAGCGATTATAACCATTACAATCTGATTTGAGGTTATGTTTAAAAATCCGAATTTGACATTTACATTTGACAGTTAATATTAGGCCACAAGAAAAAGGGAATAACTCAATTAACAAAAAATAATAATAATATGCAACTTCTTTAAACTCATAGAAAAGTTACTCTTTTCTTAGTTTTCTCAGCCTTTCTTTCTAAATGAATATTATAGGTAAGTTTTGAAGATCGCTGTCAACGGTTAATATGCACTTTTTTTTAAAATCTTTTGATTCACCTTAATTACATTAAAAGGCAACTATTTGCATTGGGGGAAGTGGAAAATATTTCATTCTAAATTTCGATTACGTAAAATTAAAATTAGCTAAAACCTAAAAAACGATCGTGGCGCCATCATTTATTTTCTACACTTTCTTGCCAAACTGTATAATTCTCGATTAGATTCAAAGTATTCGGTTTTGATTAGTATTATAGGTGAGAACTTCAGTTAAATTCATTAATTTAAGGAGTTAATTCGAAAAATAAATTTTGTTTGAACAATCGGTTTGCAAAATGTCCTTCTCGAATTGTGATATTTTTGTCAGTTTTGTAAGAGTTTTGTAATGGTTAAAAAAACTTTTCAGATGTATTGTCATGTGGTTGTAATAATCCAGAAAACTTCGCGACGGTGAAAAGAAGATATATTGAAAGTTTCAAACATTCCCTATGCTTAATACAGCAATACATATAGGACCAACAAACAAACACGCAAGCAAGCAAATATGTATTCATTTTTACATATATAGAAGAAGAAGATAGAAGGTAATAGATTTTCCTAGCCCCGCCCATTACCCTAGCAATGAGGTAAACTGCATAATTAATAATGTAGTTCATTAGAATTTTCCAATTAGCGCCATCTCTCGCGACGTTGATTAACTTCAAATCTTTTAAATTAATGTACAATTTTTCATTAAAAACTTTTTTACTTGTGGAGAGGTCATTTAATTTCTAAAGCGTCTTGAATTGTATAAATTCTCTTTTTTTCCTTCTCAGAGTTTATGCAAATTTAATTTCCTATTTTAGACCATTGGTTTGTGATAGAATGTGGAAGTACATCATTCAACTTTATTATGTGAAAACCGCACAATAGTCAAAACCGCCAGGAGCCAGTAGGTTATTGGCATCCTCGTTGGGGGTGTTGTGTGTGGGGGGGGAAGCTGGAGATGGCTTATTGGGTATAGAACCATCTATTGGATAACCAATACCTATGCTATAAATCACCCCATGTGGTTCCGCCACGTTTGGTGACTTAGCAAGGGTGCCTGGTTTCATGGTGTGAGGATTGTCCAGGTCTGCGGATGCGTCTGCCTACCTCCCGTGTAGCGGGCCGGATTTAGAGAGACTGGTTGAGGGACTTGCAGGACTCTCTTAACGTATCGTCTTGCAATGCAGTGGGAGGGATGGATTCATACGTGCGTCACTCCTATAAACACTGATCCTTCCTTTCCTTAAAAAAAACCCTCCACACAGCATTCTCAAAGATGGAATAGGCCTTGAGGGAAAATATTTTCCTCAGGGCCTCCTGTGCCAAGCACGAATCTCTTGTTTTTGCTCGACTTCATTAGATACAAACTCTACTATCTTTAGTTTTTGTGGTCGTTATTGTTTTATTTATTTATTTCCTCATTATTCTATTCTTACCTAAATATAGAGAAGATTAGAGGAAATTGCTGCAAACCAATCCCAGGATTGAAACCAGAGAGAGGTCTAAATATTGTTGCAAACCGTTACTGAACGATTGCTATTTTTTTATATATTATGTGTATTTTGTACATTATAAATAAAAATAAAATTTTACAAAATACACACACTGGAGTTTTCGACATATGCTCAGAAAATATTAAAATATTACTGGCAATATATTTTTGGTTTTGATACCGAGCCGAGAGTCGAGACTCGAATTCAAATTTAATGCATTGACTATAAAGCTACGGAAGACATCATAATCAAACGTTTCGGAGATGGTACCTATTGATACCTGAACGATACTCAAATTGTCATTAGTTACACAGAATACACTCAAATAAATATTCAATTCGTCTGCCTTAAAAAAAGATAACAAAAATAAGAAATATTGGACGGCCCTGCTGAGAATGTTAAATTCTCAAGATGGTTTTAGTAAAAATGTGCAGGAGGCCCTGAGGAAAGTTTTCCCTCAGGGCCTGTATCATCTTTGGGGTATTTTTAGAGAAGGGGAGGAAGTTCTGGGAAGGAAAAGTTATGAGAGGGTGTTGTTGCATCCGAAACTGTCTTCGAAAATGACAGCCTCAAATGCAACTGGCGAAATGGACTGTAAACTACGAAAACGAAAAGAGAATTGATTGCAGCTGAATGATTATATGTGTATGGTAAATTGTGGACTACAAGGAAGTAAGGAAAACCAAGGCACTTACCACATTAGAAGGCGAACACATAACTTACGAAAAACAGTTCCTTCCAATGTCACAAGTCATCTTGTAGTAAACCAATGTTGGTTGTTATTGTTCCCAGCTTTCTTCAGCAAGGTGACATGGTTTGGAAAGGTAGGATGGATAAATGACATTCCAGTAGGTACTGTGCATATTATCATTTCAAAACCAAACAGGTGTGCTGTTTATAATTAGGCTAAGAACTGACGGAGCGATTATCACCCGCGTCCGCCGCGGTTGCGGGCCCGCTGCCTTTGTAGAATGCAGATATTTATGTAAAAAATTAAAGCACATTTCACGACGCGTTTTACGCCCGCGTCGTGTGCGATTGTTTGCCGGTCCCGCTGCACTGGCGGTCATCTTGTACCGGCGGGCGCGGGTCGCGGTCCCGTAGCCGCGGCGGGTTGCAGCCGCGCGCTCTGCGATCGGTTGGCGGGCGACCGCAGTGGGCAGCGGGGAGGGGTGTAGAGAAATCCCGTCTCGCAACCGCCCCGTCTTGCGATAATCAACCGCCAAGATTGCGAGCGATGACCGCGACCGCGACGGCTGCGTAACCGCACTAAACTCCGATCTCGTGAGTTTTGAAAATAAAACTCCATTCTGCCACCGCAGCGGGCTCGGGTAAAGATCGCTCCGTGAGTCCTTAGCCTTAGGTGTGCTGGATGCGTTTTGGGTCTTTTCAGTACTTCAGGAACAAATCCAAAGTAATGTCAAATGGCCAGCATTCATCCTTCTTCAATTATTCAAATATTTTTTTTTAATTTTTCAACACTTCTACATGTATTTATTGTGTCTTCGGAAACACGCCAAACGCGCACCCAACACAACTCGTTCTTGAGTTCAACACTCGGCTGCGAAATGATTTGCCGGCCTCTGTGTTTCCTGCCTCTTATAATATCCTATATCTCTTCAAGACTCGTTTTCACCAATTTCTCTCCCCAAAAAAGCGATAAATGACATAGGACCTGCGGGAAATTATTTTCCTCTAAAAAATATTATAACCCAAAAATTAATTTCGATAATTAATGTAATGTGATATATTGTTTAAACATCGGCCAGCGCCAGTTGATAGGATATTAAATTACATTTTAATTAACTAGTGCTAACATTGCAGCTTGCGGAAATGAGTTTCTGATATACATTGCAGTTTCTATGGACAAAGCTAATAAAAAAGGAAATCAGATTGCAAAATTTATCAGTTTTTTTTATTTTTTATTAGGTAGGATCATTTATTTTGCATGATCAACAATATTGATCGCAGTGTACAATTTTGTGCATTATTATGTTATTTCCTAATGAATGCTTTGGGGCCACATTATAAAATGAGTGCTCGTTTATGAGATAAAATAAAAATAAAAGTGTTCTTACAGTGAGACAAAATATAAACAATTTTATTTAGTGATAACGCTCTTTAATATAATATGGATTTCGACCGCGTGTCGGTAGGTTTTGCTTTTTTTAATAATAATAATAATATTTAAATGACTTATATAGCACCGTTTTTGTGAAAAATCACCTTAAGGGCGCTGTACAAATTTATAATACGTTTTTTCAATCTAACTTCTAACTATAAACTAGACAAACCACTACAACAACTTATGGCTAAAAATTGCATCCACCGGTTCACCGATCACCGATACGAAACTATATGTGCAATGATTTGACCAATGAACGCGATGCTGCTGTAAAAATGTACTGTACAGGCAGAAAATATATACAGTACCATACCTGCCTGGAAGGTCACTAGAGATTAATACTGTTACTGTTTATTTAGAGAAATTAAGACACAGTTCGCACGCAGAGGACATAATTAAGAATTTTCATTTATTTATTTAATTATTTATAATGTATTACAAAACATGGTAAGTAACACATTATTCCCAATGAGTTGAGAAAAAAAACTCATTACGGGAAGGACAGATACATATAAGTACATTTTACACAGATATTACACGTTTAAAAAATACAACATGAATAGGAAAAAAAAATGCATTGTCAAGAATAGAGATTTTAGGAATACTGAGAGACATCCATACAAATAACACATAAAAAACAAACGTATGAAGGCGAGCCAATATTCACTGGTTTAAAAACTTTTTCAGGAAATATTCTTTAAGCATTTTTACTTATATTATTTTGTTCGCTACTGATTGCTTTATTTCATTAGGTAATGCATTGTATTGTCTATATGCGATATATTGTAATGAGTTAATACCAAATTTAGTTGTGTGGGTAGATGATGCTAAGTGTATTTGATTTTGGGATCGTGTTTTGTGCTGGTGTATATAGGAATTAAAGGCTGGTCTGATGTAAGTGTGTGAGGATCTATGTATGATTTGTAATATTGCACTAGTGATATTGTATTTAGGTAGAACCGTAAAAGGAAGTATGTTTATCTTTGAATATATATGTTTGATATGTGTATCCCACGGTAGATGGTAGATGTTCCTTATAGCTCGATTTTGAATCACCTGTATTTCTGATATTTGTTTTTCAGTAATAGTGCCAGTGTAGTTTTAATAAGTTACTTCTTAAAAATTGCCTGGTTTGAACACCATCAAAATATATTCAGTATTCAAACTAGGCAGCGTATTTAAAAAAAAAGCAAAAAGTGCACACATTGAATATTTTCTTCTAATACATAATTGACGAGACATTTTAGTTGCGGCGACCGACGCGACAGTTTAAAAACTATTCCCGTCCACAACTGTTGCAATTTGGGAGGCGATATGTGTACCACCGCCCCGGAACCATTTATTGAATAACCAACACTACTGTCATTGGTCACCCTAAGTGATCCACTACGTTTGGTGACTTGGGAGGGGTGCCCAGGTTCAAAGGGTGAGACGCGTTAAGGCCTTGGCAGCGGATGCGCCTTCCAACCAGCTGCATAGCAGGGAGACCTTTTGACCTCTCTAGCTGGTCTCTCTCGACCCATCCCCTTGCACCGCCCTGGACACATTGACCCCCAGATTATTACCCACTCCTCAAAAGCAAAAACTCTATGATAAAAATTTAAATAAAAATTTTAATCAAAAAATATTTCAAATTTACACCTTTAAGAAACCAAAGTTTCCGACAGCAAATTGAAAAAAAAGTTTTAGAAATTTTTTATTAATTATTTTTACGTGAAATGACAAAAAAGCGAGATGACTGCAGATTTTTAAATGTCTAATAAAAAATTGTTTTCATATTTTTTATTTTCAATAGTTTAGTTAGAAAAAATGTAAGGAATGATTTTTTTTTTTTTAGTTTGCATTTTTTTATTTATTAAATTTTAAAGCTTAGGTATTTATTACCTTTCAAATTCGCTTGGGTCCCACCTGGACGTCGCGTGTTTGATTCCTCGGCAAGCTAAGTCCTCCATCACAACACAAGCAACATTTTCGGCTTTCGGCGGTGGCGGTAGTGGGATATTTTCAAACATTGTTGGGTTATTCGTAACCCGGGAATGTTTATCTTTTTTTTTTAAATTCCATTTGTTTGAATTTTTTTACAAAGCAGAAATATTTTGACCTTCTGACAAAATATGCCCGAGACCTGAGAGGTTAAAAGACCTTCCACACAGCATCCCCAAAAGAAATTATTTTGCTGAGAGCCTCCTGTGTGGGGTTAATGTAAAAAAAAAACATAACTCTCTCCGCAACTTGTCTCTCGTCTGCTGGAGCCTTTGAGTGGTAGATTATTTTTTTGCCTGGGAGCAAGTCTACCATTGAAAAATGACTTTAGCCTTGTTTAGTGATTAGATCTGAATATCCATGTATTTCCCAACCTTCCTATTTCCCCTCCTCACTCCCTTCAGCCTCACAACATACCTATCCCGTTTGGGGATGGCATTCCCAAAATGACACCAGATCAGCAATTTAACTTTATTTTTCTCGTCTGTTAATGTTGTGTAGGAGTTAAGTTACTTATTAAATTACTGGATTCTTGTTACTTGTCCTCGTATTCGTTGGAATTTTTTGTACTTATTTTATTTTCCCATATAACCTCTCAAATTGCATGATTGTAAAAGAATTTAATCAGTTCCGCTAACGAAAACTAAGATAAAATGTGTAATTCAATTTGTGAAAATAAAGTTTTTTGTACTCACCAAACACATAATATACATTTTTTTAAATTTAATTTCGATAGTTTGAACATGTGCTATAAAAATATGACATGAGAAAAGTAATTTCATTAAAAAATATTTACTTAGTTTTAAAAATTGAAAATTGATCAAAGTCACCTATTTACATAAATTATTAAAAATACATTTAATGGAGATACATTTTTAGATTTTCACGGCCAAAAGTATTTTCGTTATTTGTTTTTGGGGTGTTATGACGTGTTGCGCTACCTCCTTCTTTGGCTAACGTTGTCCGAAACGTTGGCTAAAAAAGGAGGTAGCGCAGCACGGCATACCACCACAAAAAAAATAACGATGACGGGTGGGTAGAAACGGTTCCATGACAACTCAGAATCATCCACTTTGAAAAGTCTTTTAATGTTATAAAAAAAAAAAAAAATAGCCCATAACATAACCTAACGTAACCTATTTAACCAATGTTTTATCACTCTTAATGACTGTTCAAACGAGGTGTTGAAGTTGTATGATTCCGAGTTGTCCAGTCACCTATAGGAATCTGGGGGTCAATATGTCCAAGAGTGACACAAAATAAAGAAGCAGGTTTTATCAGACAAATGTATTATAAACGACTAGCTTTTACCCGCGGCTCCGCTCGCATGGTATTAGTGGGAAATTACTGTCATAATTGTTATTCTTGCTTTTTTGTCTAATAAAAAATAATTATTGTTTAATAGAAAATTTCAAAATTTGAGAATGACATTTCGCAAATAAAAATTCTTTTTTAGAAAATATTTAAATTATATAAAATTTATTTTAAGTACCTACTCCCCTAATTTATTCTGATGATTTCGCCTAAGTAGGAATTAGTATCTTATTCATATTTGAATCCAGAGTAACCTAAAGAAATAACAAAAATGACAGCCCACGTCAAATAATTACATAGCAACGCTATGCTTTTCGTCCAGACAATAAACAATTTTAGAGATAAGTAGATATTAACTATGACGCCAACAAAGCACTATTTTTAGGGTGAGTTGCCTAATTAAAAAAAAAAACATTGTTTCCAAGGTAACAATTTGTTTGACGTTTGCAATAACTCGATTTTGTTAGGGACAGAAAACGTATGAAAAATAATTGCATAACGCTACAGCTTATTCATAACGCCAGAGCTTACCAATATATATAGCCTATGTTACTCGCAAATAATGTAGCTTTCGATTAGTGAAAGAATTTTTAAATTCTATTCGGTGTTTATTGCGTGAAAGAATAACACTCATCCATACAAACTTTCGCCTTTATTATATCTATAAGATATTGCGACCTCACTTTTTTGTCGTTTCATGTAAAAATACTTAATAAAAAATTCTCAAATTTAACAAAATTCAATTTTTTTTTCAAATTGCGATCGGAAACTTTGGTTTCATAAAGGTTTACACACAAACATAGTTTATATCATATTTCTCACTGTGATATTAAGGAAGATACAAGGATTTCTATGAGACCTTTATGAGTTGTTCCCAAAAACAAACAACTTACCCTGAATTGGGGTTAAACACAACAACAATAAATAACGGCTTACGAAACCGTGTTTTATTTATCGAGTGGATAGGATTTTAAACGATCACGTGAACTCAATCGATCTGTCATAATTTTAATGAGGTTTTCGTGGGTTTTATTCTGCATTGGGGTCAACAACGGCTTGCATTTTTATTTATTTATTTTGTACTACAGAACATAATTTTATAAAAATTTGATAATTGCGATTACTCGTATGATGAAATTGAACAAACTTTAAACATTTCTTCTTTAGAAAAACGTAGAAAGGACTCTGATCTAATTTGCATGTGCAAAATTATCAACAGTTTTACTGACACACCTGATTTGTTACAACTCATCCAGTTCAACATTCCTTCCCGTAGACTCCGAAATAATGAATTGCTGTTCCTCAATCAACATTCTACTAATTATGGATATCATTCTCCTTTATCCAGAATGTCGAGACCAAACATTGACAATTCTTGCCAAAGCAAATCAAAGCATTGATTTTTATGGTGTAAGCCTAAATGACTTTCGGCAGTAGATACGCAGTGTGATTTTTTAAAGCCTTTTAAATCCATCTTCAAACTACTTGTAGTTATCTTTATGTACTTTTATACTTTTATATTATATGTATTTTGTCAATGCTCTTCATCTGTATGTTCTTTTATATTATATGTATTTTGTCAATGCTCTTCATCTATATGTAATTTTATATTGTATGTATTTTGTCAATGCTCTTCATCTATATGTACTTTTATATTGTATGTATTTTGTCAATGCTCTTCATCTATATGTACTTTTATATTGTATGTATTTTGTCAATGCTCTTCATCTGTATGTACTTTTATATTATATGTGTTTTGTCAATGCTCTTCATCTATATGTACTTTTATATTGTATGTATTTTGTCAATGCTCTTCATCTATATGTACTCTCCTTTCATTGTCATCTCTTTTTTTATTCATGTTATTGTTATATTGTTAATAGACTATTGGTCCGTAAATAAATAAATAAATAAATTACTGTGTGGCTTGCCCGTGCCGAGGCCCCCATTTAAGAATACAAAATTCAATAAGATAAAGTAATAAATATTAATAAAATACGTAAATACGGTAATGAAAAAATAAATAAAAAATCGGCATATATTATGAGTTACGATTGTGTATAATGATGTGTGTTTTATAATGGTATTATGTGATACGAGTATATATCTGTTTTATTATTTTATGTTTTGTCATTTTTTTTTATAATATTGCCTTTTTTGTTAAGTTTTTGTATGTGGGTAGTGTGTTTACGAGAGATGGGAAGATAGATTTTGAAAGAAGGGTGAATGCCAGTAACTCCATTAATGGAGGCCTGAATATTGTAGCCGCTAATAAAATATTTTCAAAAGAAGCGAAGCTAGCAGTCCACAATGGAGTCCTGGTACCTACCCTGACGTATGGCAGTGAAGCATGGAACTGGCAGAGTAAGGATGAAAGTAAACTGAATGCTGTTGAAATGAGATCCCTGGATATCCGTAAAGAATATAAGGCTAAGAGTATAATGAGTAAGATTAAGAAAGGGACCCTCAGATGGTTTGGGCATGTAAAGCGAATGGACGAAGAAAGTAGTGTAAGAAGAATATATGACACATATGTGAATGGTAGACGAAGTCGGGGACGCCCGAAAAAAGACATGGCACGATCAAGTGAATCAGATACTTGAGACGGGGCATGTCAAGAGTCAGAATAATAGAAGAGTATGTATGAGACGATGTATGAATGTGAATGAGGCAAAGAGTGTGTGCCAATACCGAGTTGTTTGACGGTCCGTCATCTCTGCCTACGTCTGCAGAGAAACGGCGTGATGCTTAGTTAGTGAGTTAGCCTTTTTTGTTCTTTAATCCGCATTTAAATTCCGTATCTGTTTTCCAAATAAATACCTCTCAAGAGTCCCAGCTGCTCCCGTCTGGAGCCGGAGGGACTATGGCATCACCAATTGCGGTATGTTGTGAGGCAGAAAGTGGTGGAGAGTGGGTGTAGAGGGGAAAAGGAAGGTGGGGAAGTACCTGGTTAGTCAAACTTGCCATCAAACACGGCTAAAGCCCTTTCAAGCAATGTTGCAATTCTGAATTGTGGTCCTACACCAGGGCAATACTGAGAGTATCTTCCACTCTGGAACGTGCCACAAATACACGATTTAATATATTAAATTAATTAATTAAGAATTAACACAAATTAATAAAATAAAATTTATTTGCGCACGCCGGGATTCGATCCTGCGACCTTCGAATGGCGAGTCAAGTTCACATTTTATTAATTTAAAATAATATATAGTAGGTATATTTGCGGCACGTTCCAGAGTGAAAGATACTCTCTGTATCGCCCTGGTGTAAGACCACCATTCAGAATTGAAACGTTGCTTGAAATGGCATTAGCCGTGTTTGGTGACCAGATCTGAATAGCCAGGTACTTCCTCACCGTCCTCTTCACTATCTCGGGGATGACATAGTCTCACTGGCTTCAAACGGAAGCAGTTGGGACTCTTGTGCGGTATTCCTATAAATAAAATAAAAACTGCAGCGCAAGGCGATGGGTCGAGGGATTCTGGCTGGAGAGGTCAAAAGACCTCCTCAATCAGAGTCAGCCCGCCACGCAGCGGGTGGGCAGACAAATCGGCCACCAAGACCTTGACAAACCTCACTCCATAAACCCACCCCTGCTAAGTCACCAATCGTAGCAAACCACTTGGGGTGACCTATGGGAGAGGTGTTGGTTATCAAATAAATGGTTCCCAGGGCAGCGGTATCCATACCTGACTCCCAAATTGATTTATGATGTCTTTGTCCAAAGATTGTGTTTACAGTCGGAGTTTTCTTATGTTTTTGTACGCTTCTCCAACTAGTCTATTATTGATAGTTAAATGTTTGTTGAAATTTGTATTTTTTTGTCAAAAATGTAGTTTCGTAGCGTTTTATGTATAACTAGCGAGTTCCCGGCATGCGTTGCTACGCCACTAAAGAAAAAAACTATTTCTCCCTTCGTGTCTTTTTCCATTCGTCCCGTTCCCCTTCCGTCTCCCTTTCCCCTCCCATGTCCCCTTCCTCTCACGCGTTCCCCCTCCACCTTCCCCACCTTCCCTCTCCACTCTCCCGCAAACTACCCTGCCGCGATCCCCTCCCCTCTCCTGCGTTCAATATATTTAGTCCCGGTACAATCAGATTTTCAAACAGCTCGCTTGACACCTATTGCAATTTTTTTTATATTTTATGTGTTACAAACATTCATGTTTGTATATAATAAGAAAATCAATCAAATTTGGTACCTAACATAGGTACCTATTTAAAATAATATAATTTTCAAGTAGATTAAAATATTCGATTTTTATTAGTACCATAAGTGAGTTTGATTAAATTCATTAATTTAAAAAGCTTATTCGAATATTGAATTTTCGATTGAACAATCGATGTTTTTAAAATATCATTAGCAAATTGTAACATTTTTGTAATGTTTAAAAAAACTTTTCAGATGTATTGTCATGTTGTTGTAATAATTCAGAAACGTTCGCGAGGGTGGAAAAGGGGTATTTTGAAAGTTTAAAACATTTCCATTGGACATACATACATAAAAACATTTTTATATTTTTATATGTATCGATCAATATGGCGTATATCTAGTACGTCAAACATGTTGAATATGTCAGTCATCCTATGTTTATGTTTATATTTATATCTCCAAATATATAAATCCAAATCAAAGTCAAGTTGTTTTCAACACAAAATCATAACAAGTTTCAATAAAATATAATGTCCCACGAACCCGACTATTATTGCTTGTCAACCACTTGTTGCCTTGTACGAGTATATGGAGTGGTTGGGAAATTCGATATTCACGCAATGAGAATATGATAGGCTTTAGGGGAGATATGATGGGGGTATTGAGTATTGAGAAGGGGTACTGGGTAGTATAGAGAGGTTAGCCTCCGGATGCCGCGCATTTCACCCGATAGATGCCATTCTATACGGATATCTCTTCATTTCCATTTTCAAAAGGGGCGATCGCGAAACCAGGGTTGCCGCAAATACAAACATCGATTATATTTTTTTAATATAATATTATGTTTATTTTATTACACATAAACGGAAAATACTATTTTTATTTTCTGCTACTAGTATAGATAATAAATTATCGTAGAAATCAATCAGTTTTTGGCTTGACAATAAAAAGTGACATCGTTTTTATTCGGCCGGCGTACCGCAGCGGTAAGGCGCTTGACTCGCACACTGAAGGTCGCGAGATCGAATCCCGGCGTGGCAAATAAATTTTATTTGATTAATTGTGTTATTTTATAATTTACTCATTTTAAAATAATATTTAGTATATTTGCGGCACGTTCCAGAGTGGAAAATACTCCCTGTATCGCCCTAGTGTAAGACCACCATTCAGAATTGAAACGTTGCTTGAAATGGTATTAGCCGTGTTTGGTGACCAGATCTGAATAGTCAGGTACTTCCCCGCCTTCCTCTTCCGTACCTCCTTCCCCTCCCCACTACCCTCAGCCCCACATCATATTACAATTAGGGATGCCATAGTCTCCCTGGCTTCAGACGGGATCAGTTGGAACTCTTGTGCGGTATTCATATAATAATGAAAAAAAATAAAAAAAATCACTTTATTTCAATTTTATTTTTTTACGACTTTATGTCCGGGTTAAATCTTCCCCACAGAAAAAACTAAACCCTTCCAAACACTTTTCCACAAGTGATCATCTAGTCAATCCACGCTATGTAAGTGCACTATATAAGTATAATAAATACAAAACAATACCAGAACAACATGTCAATCTACCAGAGACCAAATGGGAAAATAATTCACCGACTCCAGATATTTTCATATCAGAGGATTCGGCTCGGTAGAACTCCTAACTAGACCGATAAATCCTACTGATCCCTCAATATAAATATTTAAAAAATCTTTCGTATTCCTACATCCATTTAAAATGACTGATTTTTGCATTTTTATGTATAAATTCTTTGACAAATCTAATAAGCCTCATTTTGAATGAGAGAGCTAGGTATAATGCCAGTAGTCGAAATAACAAATGGTAATATTTCTATATTCTGAAAATGCCAAATTATTTTAATCTCATTTCCTAAATCTGTATATTTTCTTATTTTTTTAAATATTTATATTGAGGAATTATAATTATTACTATTAACCACTCGGACCCAAAAGCTTGTTTACACGACAATGTAACATAACTAGAGTACATATGGCGTACGAGGCGTATATGAGTTATTAATTATATCATCTAGTTATCTATCAAATGTTTCTTGAAATGGCTTCAGCCATCTTTGATGGGCAGATCTGAATAGCCAGACACTTCTCCATCTTCTCTCCCCCATTTCCTTCCTCTCCCACTACCTTCAGCCTCACAACATACCCCATTTGGGGATGCCGTAGTCTCACTGGCTCCAAGCTGTTGGGATCAGTAGGGAATCTCGTGCGGTTTTTACATAAAAAAAATTGGAGTTACATGGGGAGAAAGGAAGGTTATATACTTTACGCGTAAGTATAAAGTGTACACAAAGTCGTTTGTACCAAACAACTACTGCATTTTGCGGCACCACGATCTTCAGAATAGACGTATTGGCTTAACACAACATGTCACGGATGTATCAACCTTAAACATTTCAAGAGACACGCAAATAAAGTCGTAAATTCGTCGTCATTCATGTTGCAAACAAACATTTCATCTTAATATGTATGTATATTCAAGCATAATCTACTAAAGGATTTTTTCCTATAGTAAATAAATTGGCGCCATCTTTGAACGAACAGTTTATGAATTATTTATAAACAACGTAATTTTTTTTGCCTTTAATGAGTATGTTTTTTATACAACTATAAAAAAATGTCACATGTACCTACGGGTAATTTGCTTTTGGAAAAATTAATTTAATTCAGTGGAAAGTGAGTATAATTTGGGCAGCCCTGATCAGAATTCTTATGGGATGTTGCTAGTGGGGTGCACCTCCCTGGAATTCCTCGGCACCTAACCCCGGAAAATGGGGATGGATTAATAAAGCATGGACATCGCTGAACCACGAATTTTATTATGCAGTGAAGGTTTGAATTTTTTTTTAATTTCAAGCCCCAAAGGTGTTTAATAATACCCCGGGGCTTTGACAATATGATGTAATACCATCAAATATTCCCGCTTCATATTCCATTTCAAATAGATTCATAGATTAATGAAACACCCTTTTAAAAGCAGATGAAAGACTCTTTCTGGATATGATATTAAAAACGGACGTACAATTAAAAATATTAATATTTTGAACGTAAATATAGCTTAAGTTTTTAAAATCGCTTATACGAATATAAAAAATACATTTAATTAGACAAAATTTATTACAAAACTTATTGGGTGCTTTTATAATTCCCAAGGATACGGCACGGGAATGGCACCAAAAAGGCAATAAGCGTACGTTCCTTGTCACAATAATTCTGCAGCTTTTTCTTACATACAAAATTATATTGAGACAAACGAAGTTTGTATGTCTGCTTCCTCCAAAGAAAAAAGTAATAATGTTTTTGCATCTCCCTCACTGTATAAGAAAAGCGATGACTTGCAGTTACCATGGAATTTATAAAAGCAGTCATTGTCACTTTACTTTTTTTCGTTAATATTAAAAACATTTGGGAACCTTGATCGGGTGAATTGTTTGGCTGTTTTCCGTTTTACAGATTTCTTCAAATTATACAGGGGCGAAAATAGTAAACTTTTAAATGCAAAGAGAAAGCTTGGGGCTCTCTTTTTCTAAATCTTAAAATTAGGTACCGAACAACAAAAATTATAACAACTTACACGTAGCAAACTGTAACTTTGCACGTCATGATTAGTATCTTATGTAGAATAAGCGGTGCCTATTTAGAAACTAACGTTGACTGGGCCATAATGTATTCACACCTGTATTGCAACTTATTCTATGTGTACTTTCCGTGTTATCATTGTGCAGATATACAAAACCTAAGATTTCTATATTATTTGGCTCAATTTGGTAATTTATAATTTTCTGTATCAAATGTATAATAATAAATTTAAAAAAAAACTAAAAAAACATACCTGAATACTCCACTGCCGAACATAAATCCTCAGCCAGAGCAATAAGGCAAAATATACTGGTTACTCCTAGTTTGAACACATTTAATCATAACATTACACTCAAAAAGCCATAATGAAAATTATACTGAAAGTTCCTGTAAGAACTAGCACTGACGAAATCTTCAAAAATCTTAACATCTTGTAAATTAATCAACTATATTCTAAAACTATACCCATTTACACTCATAAGTACAAAATCCAAGAAAAAACAACTATCACGTTCATTAGAAACACTAGATCTCATGGTCAAAAACTTATCCAACAAGTAACTACTAACACAACATTTGGGCAAGAAAAGCTTCTTATATTATGCTATTAAACTCTACAATAAAATACCACTCTCACTCAAAAACCTAAACATTATAACATTTAAATCTCAAATAAAAAGCTGGATACTAAATATAGGGAGATCAGAAATATACTGATATCAAATACAGACTAAAACCGGATCTACTGAACTGAATTATAAAAAAACACTATCTTATTACTTTATTATTATTTTTAAAAATATATTACATGGTGTATGTTTATAACTAATTCATATTAATTTCTTATAATAAGTAAATGAAATCCTCAGAACGGGAGATCCCAATGAGGATATCATTATCTCTACATACGTGTTAGTAAGAAAGGAAGACAATAATTTATTTTTTTTTTGGCAGAAAAATATTACATTCATGCTACGAAACTATACGACGCTTTACCAAATCAAACAAAAAAATAATGGAAGTGAATATATTTAAAAACAAAAGTAAAAACACGACTGAGAGAACAAATTGATAATCAACTTATAAACATTGTGAAGACGATATAAAGACATCCTGAAACTAAATACAAACATTTAAAAAACTACATGGCCGCCACAGAACAGAGCACCCTAGTGAGGAAGACTGTAAAAAAAAATTTATACTTATATTTTACTTTATACCGTAGGTTCTCAACGTGGGCGATAACGCCCCCTTGGGGGCGTTTCAGACCTTCAGGGGGGCGGTGGAAGACCAAGAGCATATTGGGGGGCGTTTCAGACTTTCAGGGGGGCGGTAGGAGACCCAGAGAAACCCATCTTACCCCTTCAGTGCTCCAGATGCCGGCAGGACGTACGTCTTTTTCGCTGCGCGCCATAATTTTAAAATTATTAAAATGATTTACAAGTTTATCCTATTTGATATTAACAAGGAAACTAGTGCGCTTCGTTTGCTAACGACAAGCGGTGGTGGTCGCAAGTATCTGAGAAGTGGTTCTCAAGAGAATATAGAGATCAAACACGCCCTTCATAAGCGTTGGAAAACTGGAGGCCTTCAGAGTGAATACGATCTGTTTAGTTCTTACCGAGCGTTAGTTAGGCGCGAGTTTCGAGTGGCCTATCGAGCCTACGTGTCTGAAATCGAGGAAAACATCACGCATGATCCCAAGATGTTTTAACACTATATTAAATCCCTTCTGAAGGATGGTAGTCTTGAACACACCATGATAAAAGGTAATCAAGAATTTCATGGCTTGAGTGTGGCTAACGCGTTTGCTGATCATTTTCAATCGGTCTACAATAAAGACCCTCCACTTCTAGACATTAATAATACGGCCACATTTACTATCAGAGGAGCTTCAAACTTTGATTTCGATATATTTACGGAATCTGACCTTATGAGTGCCATAAGTCTCATGAAGAACTCGCCCTCTATCGGACCAGACTTCGTCCCCGTATTTTTTTATTAAATGGTGCACCGAGTTCTTAAAAACACCATTAGGTATATGTCTTATCATTAACTTCGCTATTAGTACTTCCACTTTTTCTGAAGTATGGAAAGCTTCCAAAAATATGTCCTATTTTTAAGAAAGGTTCGAAAAAGTAAATGGAAAATTATAGACCAGTTGCTATACTATCAGCTCCCGCTCACAGTTTAACTATTTGAACAATTAATTCATAAATTCCTTATGCCTCAGACATACGCATACATTAGCCCCGAACAGCATAGTTTCAGGAAAAGAAGATCCACTGAAACCAATCTGATGGTTTTCACCGACTATGTTGCTAGTTTCCTAGATAGTGGATACCAAGTAGACTGTTCGTATAACGACTTCTCCAAAGACTTTGATACTATGAATTATGATATCTTACTCATAAAACTTGCCCAGTTGGATTTTTCCCTTCGGATGTTAAAGTTTTTTAAAAGTTACCTCAAGAACAGAAAGCAATTTGTCACACACGGAATCTTCCAATCTGCTGAATTTCTCGTTTTTTCTGGGGTTCCCTAAGGATCGATCCTAGGGCCTCTTCTCTTTTCTATTTTCATTAATGACATTGCTGGAGTCCTCCGTTTTTCTCGCTTTTTGCTGTTCGCTGACGATCTAAAATTATTTCTTCTAATAAGAAATATTGAGGATTGCCAGCGCCTTCAAGCTGATGTTGATAACATTTCAGAATGGAGTCAACGAAACCAGCTTCATTTCAATGTCTTGAAATGCGTAGTTCTGACTTTTACCAGAGCATACCAGTCTCACCTACCACAGGTACACTATGCTCGGTCATAATCTCAAACGAGTTTCAAATATAAAGGATCTTGATCAAACGAGTTTCAAATATGAAAGTAAGCTGACATTTCGTCCTCATATAACCGTCAGAGTTTTTCGCGATACCCGTGCTCTCAAGATTTTATACTTCTCCCTGGTCCGCAATAGGCTGGAGAGTGGTTCGCTTATCTAGAATCCTCATAAGACGAGATAATCCCTTATGTTTGAAAGGGTTCAAAAAAAGTTTCTAAGATTTCTCTACATGAGGGAGTACGACCACTATCTATGGCTCTACCTGACGAACTTTCTTCTGAGCATGCTGGGACTTCACTCCCTGCAGCTCAAAAGAGAGGGGTATGCCGCCATCCACTTATTCAGACTGCTGCGAGGCTATATTGAGAACTCAGCCATTTTGAAGCGCTTATGTCTCTATGTTCCAGATGAGTAACTTAGACAGCGTCATCATAGATTATTCTATCTTCCTGCCTATAGGACTATCATGCCAATGGTTTTCCCGGTAGGGAGGAGTATATTGCTTCTGAACCAAATCTCCTCCGAGATTGATATATTTGGCGTCAGTGAGGAGAGATTCAAAAGGGAAATTATTTTGATTCTTGAAAGAGTCTCTCCGCATTGACGAAATCTTAACCACCGCCTGATTTTTTTTTTGAAATAGCCATATTTCTTGCCTTATTTCTTACATATAATAAAGTCAAATTTGTAATGGTGTAAGAAATTAATAAAAAAATATTATTATTATATCCCATTTCGCCCCATCCCATTATTAGAAGAAATAATTTTAGATCGTCAGCGAACAGCAAAAAGCGATAAAAACGGATGACTCCAGCAATGTATTTTAATTTTTTTGAAATTGTCATACATCTTGAAATTTATTTTATGTATAAACCCCCCTCCCACCCACTCCCCTCCCTCCACCACTGTTGTGGTAAATATAATCGTGACGACAATTGCTGTTTCAGATTCACGAGTTGGGGGGCGCTAGAAAAATTAATATTCTCAAAGTGGGCGGTGGGCAAAAAAAGGTTGAGAATCTATGCTTTATACCTTCATCGCGTACAAAGTTTGCCATAAAATTAATAAAAAAATAAATCAGAGAGAACGTAGCGCACCTCCATGGAATTATAAACTCATCGGAACATCAGCGGCAATGGATAAATAAGGCAGGGACATTCCGATCCCATTGAAGGTGTAAACGACGGACTCCGGGAGATATTGGCGCGGGTTGGGCGGGGTTAAGGGGTGGGTAAAGGAGGGGGCTTGAGGCATTCCGGCGATATTGCTTCCATCTCCTTCCACAGGTGGCGAATTCTTCACGAACTAAGGAGCCTCCGTTATTAGAGGTCGGAATCAATTATTGCATTTTGAAGAATTAGAGATTAACCTTCCCTTTACCGTGTTTGAAAACTTTCTTCGCGTCCCTAGATGTACGCCAGCGTTACCGAAATATTTTAAATACTAAACAATATTCCAAGACGCTGAATTGTTAGAGATAAGAAAATTTTAATATTATATTTACTCAAAATATTAAAAAAAATGATAAACGATTTAGTAATTACGTTTAATAATATATTTTAATCTACTAAGAAAATATATACCAATAATATAACCACATACTTCGCTTTCTGTCAATCAATTATACAATACGGCATTATAGGATGGGGCGGTACATATACAAATCAAACACAAACAATTTACGTATCACAAAAACTAATAATAAAAACAATTTAAAAAAACCCTACTCATATTCGTCAGAACTTTTATTCCAACAATTTAAAGTCAGAAAATTAAGTGCAATATATTTTTATCATGCAACATTACAAATTTATAAAGATAATATTCAAAATAAAGTTGCACCATTTAAAAACAACAGAAATCTTAGACAAACATCAATACTTCCTACTCCAAAATGTAAAAAAACACTAGGACAGTTAAGTCATAAATATCTCGGAGTAAAATTTTTTAATTCACTTCCTGAAAAAATCAGAAACATGAACAGTAATATCAAAAAATTTAAAACTCACTTTAAAAATTATACCGAAAATTTGAACTGAATATAAAAAATAAAACAATTAAACTAATATAATAACACCCCCATACACACAAGCCCTGCTTTTTTATGGGGATAAATCAAATATTTACACATATTATGTAATTAATTATTATATTGAATGTATTGTAATTTATGTATCTTTCTCTGAATAAAAAAAAAAAAAAAAATATCTACAAAGATAATAAAATTTTAACTGTTTTAAAAATACACAAGTGTACCCACGGACTGGCGATGCCTATGTGGGATTTTTTTGGTTAATCTGAATAATTGTATTATTCTCTATTTTTTACTGTTGATATAAAAAAAAATTGTAATTTATAGATACATAAAAAATATTAATAAAAAATAAATTTCCCTGCCCTAACGTTTTAGAAATATTATTTTTATATTTAACAGAATCCATCACCAATCTACAAGGCCGTCTTAATGGTGACCTTTGAAAAGTCATGAAAAAAAACTTGTTAAGGCGATCCACTAGTTCAGGAAAAAATCGAAATCGGAATTCACGCCCTTTTATGGGAGGAGTTTAAAAATACTTGAGAAAAAGCTTTTGGAAAGGTTGGAAAAGATATTTGAGATTTTTTTTTTACATATTGATTTCGTAAAAGCCTGTAAAAAACATTAATTCCTTTTTTATGCATTGTTTATTGCAATAAAACGGAATTTTTAAATTGATTTCACGAAAATAAGCGGCGCGGAGCACAACACGACTGCTCTCCGCTCCGTTCGGAGGAGTAATGACGGAAGACAGGGGGGCGGCTGCCAGTCGTTCTTCGGTGGACGGTATAAGGTTCACTTTGATATAACAAATTCGTCGACTGCCGTATTGTCACCGTGATGTCAAAAATACCAACGTGAAAATGCATATTATATTTTATTTTGTGAGATTCGGGCGTAAATATAATTTTTTTCGCGATAATTATATAAGAAACTGAATTTGCCACATTATGTAATAAAACCATATCCGAAAAAGTGTTTATAAGTAGGAGAGTTTTCAGTTAAAAATATTTTTTATAGACCTAATACTTTATTTTTTTCTAAGCTTATTAAAAGACTTATTAAAAAAAATGACCAATATTTTTAAGGGCCAAAGTATGTTCTACACGCAGTATTTAATTGAAGCATCTATAATACTTCGAAGCGGTCAAATTTTCAAAACTAAAACATACGATTTTGTATGATTTTGCATTATTTAGTATGGCTTCATCTTAAATACATTATGTTAGATTAGATTATGGGCTACCTACATCTTTTTGTTTTCGTCACTTTTAGTGACTTTTCAAAAGGGGTGATGAAATACCACTTTTTTGAGTTTCAAACAACCGTTGTCTTGTCATTGAACCGTTTTTATACATCTTTTTCCGATCCAGCCCCCATGCTTGAGTGGTTGCGATCCTCAGCTACGAATCCGGAGCTCGAGGGTTCAGATCATTTCATTACTTTTTTTCGTGTTCTTTTTACAATAATTCCTCTCAAGGCCTGTGTTTTCTATGGTGATGCTTTGTGGAAGGTATTTTAGGAAAGAAAGTAGAGGATGTTCTGGGAAGGAAAAAAGTATGAGGGATGAATAAGAATCTGGGTGTAAGTATGTCCAGGAGTGACGGGAGAATGATTCCATCCCTCTCACTACGATGCAAGGTGAAGTTTCGAGAGAGCCCTGCTGGAGAAGTTAAAGAGTCTCCCTCAACCAGTCTCTCCCGATCTGGCTTGCACGCAATTAGTAGCAGACGTATCCATCAGCAAGACCCGTAAAAACCTCACCCGGCACCCCTGCTAAGCCACCAAATGTAGTGGACCACTTGAGATGACCTATGGCAGAGGTGTTGGTTATCCAATAAATGGTTGAATCGGGTACGGGTACCGCCGTATTGTTGTTTGACAATACACATATTAAAAATAATATACCTACCTATTGTACAATATTTGCGCAGGTTTCATGAGAGCGGTTGCTTTGTTAGCGTTAATTTACTTTAAGTATAGTCCTGGTGAAAGATCATCATTTAGAATCGAAAGGTTGCTTGAAATGGCTTTAGGTGTTTTTAGTTACCAGATCTAAATAGCGAAGTACTTCCCCACTTATAAATAAGGCTTTAGCCTAGTTTAATAGTCATTAGAACCCTAAAAATCGTGCAACACGTATACAAAACAGACAGTGAATAAATAAAAACTTAAAATAGAAGAATTGCGAAAGGTGGTTTAATGGACTAATGGAAATGCATTGTCTTGTAAATCTCTAATCGTCTATTTAAACATGGAGTGTGCATTTGAGGGAGGTTTTGGTGTATGAATTCTTTCTGGGAGGAAGAAATTAAAAGAACACTCGGATTTAAGAGGCAGGATTGTGCAGCCTTTTTCACAAAAACTTTTGTTAGATTCAAGGCCAAAATAGTCAATATACCCGACGAAACTGAATAAATATTTTTTTATCAAAGGGTAAAGCAAATATTTAGTATGGATATATGCTACTTTATTTTTTTTTATTTTAAGTTATTTATTTATTTATTTAAACGCCATAGAATGGCTTTTAAATTTAAGTGATAGGAACATGATATTATAAGTAAACAGTGGTACATAGGAGATTATAGTAATATAGTATAATGATAACAAAATATGTATGTACCTTTATCAAAATATGTGTGATAAAAGCAAGTATTTAGGTATAAGATACTAGTATGTGTTAGTAAACTTATAATCAATGTTATAATAATAGAGAACATATTATTTAGAATAAAAAAGATGTAAACAAAGGGGACTTGTCAGATAGTTATCCATAAATATATGGGTGATAGTTATCCATAAATATATGGGTATAATTGAGTGAATTGTTACCTCCAAAGTTATCATTGTTTGGAATTACTAGGCAGGTATTGCTAATTAGCTAACTTTTTAAATATATTATTTTATTAAAAAATCATTTTTAATAAAAAAATACCTTTAAAAGCTATCTCTCTTCAGTCTGATAGTAAAGATATCTGAATTAAGTTGTTGAGAATCTGTAGTAAAATATTTTTTTTTATTTATTGTTAATTTCCCATTTTATTTTAAGTTATGATATGTTTGCGATTAATAAATTAATTTTGAATGATTTTGTGGTAACTATGGTATTTTTGTGAGTTATTTATAACTAGCAGACCCGGCCACACGCTGCTGTGACTAACGAAACCTTTATAACCAACCCCATCTGTTAAATCTAATCCACACCACGCTGCCAGCTGCCACTTGGCCAGATATATTATGTATTTCAACCAATTTACACAAAACCTTGACAAATTATATACCTAAAACCCTTCCTCGTGAATCACTCTATCTACTGGTGAAAACTGCATGAAAATCCGTGGGGTAGTTTAAAAGATCTAAGCGTACATATTGTAGCATGAACGATTTCATTTTATACTTGGTAAAGATTATTAAATAAATAACATTTCCATTTTAACTGTAATAATAAAATCAAAAAAGATTTTTAAAAAATTGAAGTCATAAAAAGATATTTATTTGGGTGTTAAAAACTTACATACATCAAAATGCTTTTTTAAAATATTTATTTTATTTTATTTTACATATAATTTTTACGGTGCTCCAGATTTTATGTCCGGGTTAAATCTTTCCCAAATGAAAGACTAAACCCTTCCACACACTTTTCCACAAATGAATATCTAGTAAATTCACGCAATGTAAGTGCACTATATAAGTATAATAAATACAAAACAATACAAGAATAATACGTCAATCCACCAGAAACATAATGGGAAAATATTTCACCGACTCCAGATATTTTCATATCAGAGGGTTCGGCTCTGATGAAATCCTAACTGGTCCGATAAATCCTACTGATCCCTCAATATAAATATTTAAAAAATCTTTCGTAATCCTACATGTATTTAAAATGACCGACTTTTGCATTTTTATGTACAAATTTTTTGACAAATCTAATACGCCTAAATTTTGAATGAGAGAGCTAGGTATAATGCCAGTAGCCGAAATAACAAATGGTAATATTTTTATAGTCTGAGAATGCCAAATTCTTTTAATCCCATTTCCTAAATCTGTTTATTTTCTTATTTTTTCAGAAACAGTTTTCTGAATAGAATTTGGAATAGCGACATCAATGATATAAGTAATTCTTTTTATTTTGTCATGTAAAACTATATCTGGTTTAAATAATTTTTTTTTAATAATTATTATTAACTCACAAATAATCGCCAACGTTGCTTCTAAAATCATGAAAATTTGAATTCTTTAATCGCCTATATTTTTATAATTTAAATTACAAATAAATAAAGTAGCACATAAACGTACTAAATATTTGCTTTATTTATTAAAAAAATATATATTCAGATTGGTTGGGTATTTTGGTCTCAAATTCAAATTTAAATTTTGTATGAAAAGGGCCGCGCCGATAAGACCACTCGATTTTGAATAAGTAGTGGGAGAGAAAGCTTTTAAAATTTTGTGGAAATATTAAATTGTTAAATGCATTTTATAGAATTAGAGATTAAAGCAAACTTTGTTTAGTTCAAATTTTAAGTGGATATATACCTACGTATATTACTTTACTTGTATGTCTTTTGGGGTTCATTAGATCGCATTTTCATAGTGAATATTCATAGTTTGAACAGTGATACATCACGTGGAAAATATGCGAAAAACTCATTGATGTCACACTTGGATCATCAAACGGTGAAATGTGAATTTTATGAACACTAAAAATATGTAAATTTTTCAAAAAATATCTCTAATCGTCCTTTTTTTCATTAGCTTCACACAGGAGGTCCTGAAGAAAATAATTCCCCTCAGTTCCTATGTTATCTTTGGGGGTGCTGTGTTGAGGATCTTTTGAGGAAAGGAAGGAGATGAAATTTTGAAAGGATTTTTTTTTTCGTAAATACCTCACAAGAGTTTCAGCTGCTTCCGTCTGGAGCCAGTGAGTGGTATCCCCAATTGGATATGTTGTGAGGCTGAAAACAATGGAGAGAGGAATGAGATGGGGAAGAGGAAGGTAGGGAAGAACCTGGCTATTCAGATTTGGTCATTAAACACGCATTTCAAGCAACTTTTCTCTTCTGAATAGTGGTCTTACACCAGGACGATACTGAGAGTATCTTCTACTCTGGAACGTGCAGCAAATATACCAACTATATATTATTTTTAAACGCATTTATTGCGAAATAGCACAAACTAATCAAATAAAAATTATTTGCGCATGCTGAGATTCAACCTTCGTGATCTTCAGATTGCGAGTTAAGAGCCTTACCCCTAAATCACGATGCCGTCAAGATGAGGAACATGGGGGGTGAGTAGAATTAGTGTCTCCAGGAGTGACGGACGTATGTATCCATCCCTTCCACAGCGGGGCAAGGCAAGGTTTCGACAGAGTCCTGCTGGAGAGTAAAAAGTCTCCCTCAACCAGTGTCTCCCGATCGGGTCTATCACACATTAGGTATGCACACGCATCCGCCGCCTAGACCCGGGTCAACCTCACCCCATTAACCCGGACACCTCTGTAAAATCACCAAACGTAGCGAAACGCTTGGGGTGACTTATGGCTGAGGTGTTGGTTATCCAGTAAATGGATCCCGGGATGGCGGTACCCATAAATTGAATGGAGCTAATGGAACTCAACCATAGAAAAAATTAAAATAATATCTCAACGCTGAAAGTAAGATATCTCACCATAAACATACTCTATCCACTGAAGGTCTTATCCATAGAAACATTCGTACAAGAAATAAACCCTATATAATAGATACGAGTATATAAGTGCTTCTTAGGGTCACTACTATAGGTGATTTTATTTAATAATTCTGTGCTATTCCACAATTAATTAATTTAAAACAATATAAAGTGTATCTGCGGCACGATCATTTTAGACATGTTAAAAATCTATTGTTTACTGAAATTTTGCTTATTTTTTTGAAGTAATACTTCTTTACGCACGCTTGACTTGGGGAATAAGCTGGTGAATGCGTGACGAGAGCGTTACGAAAAAGCGTGATTGGGCGAGGCGAACGGAAGTTGAGAGGGAGGTATAAGTTAGTGAAGATAGAAAAAGGGCAAGAGAGAGAGGTGCGAGCACACATTTTCTTTCTCTCATAGCCAGTAACGTTTCGTATATCTAAGACACAGTGCAGGTCTATTGTCTGTATCACACTGTAGGAGCAAGAGAGAGCAGTGCTCGCCCACATTTTCTTTCTCTCTTATTTTATAGTGAAGTTTTACTTCAGTCCGGTGGTCTAAAGAACACTCGTTTTTTAAACTTATACAGACGGTTAACATGTGTTAAATGAAATAAAAAACAATAATTGCAATAAGTGAAAAAAAAAAATTATATAACTGCTATCAAACGAACAAAAATTATTAAAAAAACAAAACATGATAACTACTTACCTAATCACTATGCGCGAGAAATAACACATAACTTACAACACTATCATGCCGAACCGGCCGTCGAACTCAGCTGATAATGGCGGGTGTTACACGTGCCACTAACTCACCCGAAGTCAGCCACGACGCGCGATAATTCACGAACGTAGAGTTTCGGTGCGGCCGAAACCGAAACCGATGCTGAAACTTGCCGAAACCGAAACCGAACCTTCGGTCGGTCACTAAAAACAGTTTAAGGGGTGGGTAGGAAACTGGGAGTCAATGTGTCCACAAGTGATGGACGTATGAATCCATCTCCACGGTGCCCGGCGATGGATCGAGAGAGTCCGGCTGGAGAGATCTAGGTTAGGTCTCTCTCAACCAGTCTCTCAAACATGGAGGATACGACATGCAGACCTACACAAACCTCCCCCCCCCCCCCCCCCCATGAACCCGGGCACCTCTGCTAAGACACCAAACTTAGCAAATCACTTAAGGCGACCTAGGCCAAGGGTATTGGTTATCCAATAAATGGCATATTGTCAGGAGCCTAGGAGTTGATTCATACTTATTAAAATGGCACCATTAGTTTTCTTTCAAATCGACAAAGATCATAATTCTAGGGTTCTAGGAGATTATCTGTACAGTGGACAAACCTACAGAATTGCACCACGAAGGGATCAATCTGTATTGTTGGTGCTTTATGGTTTTTTCTTTACAAGGGTTGTGAGAGCCACGTCAGATTTGGCTTGATCTAAAAGAGTTGCTAGCGTAGTATAAAATAAGATATTCAGAAAAGGTCCGAAGAAAGGAACACTTTTTCCCTAATATCGGACATAAAAATAGGACAAAACAACGCGAAACTTTTCGGAAAAACGAAGAAAGGCGGGTAAAAAGTGATTTAAACACTAAACCAAAAAGGTATACTACTTAGTATTTGAGAAGTAAAACTTCTTTACGCACGCTCGACTTGGGGGGTAAGCTGATGAATGCGTTACGAAAAGTGTGATGCGTTACGAAAAGTATGATGCGAACGGTAATCGATGCAAACGGTGATCGATGCGAACGGTGATCGAGGCAAACGGTCGAACCTTTACACACGCTTGACTTGGTTTAAAGGGGCATTACGGAATTAAAGATTACGTAAAGAAAACACGTTTTGCCAGAGATGTTTTTGAATAAATATTAAGAATACAAGTTTTAGAAACTTTTAAATTCGCGACATGTACTGCATTTCGTTCAAAATGTTTTACAATTATTCATTAAATTTTACAATTATTATGACGTTTACCAAAAATACAGTTGCATCGACAATGCATAATTTTCTAGCCAGTTAATATGAACTTGAGGTAGGTACTGGCGTTCAAAATTCGAAGTTGTACATGCACAATATAAATAGTAGGTAGGTAACGCAGCATTACTAGCGACGCGATACTAGCGCCAGGTACGGGGATGTTTCAACCCTAGCGGGAAAAATTGTAATGTCCTCCCGCGGTTTTTCACATTACCATTTAAAACAAAACTTCTAAGTAGCAATGAGAACACTCATAAAAAAGTACTTTTCTTCGGTGCTGCTAGAACTTGTATGTGTTGCATTGGTTCTGACTTTGTTTCTGCGTCTTTTAATTTATTGCTACGCGTCTTAATTAGTGTTTTTTAATGTGTTTCAATGTCATAAGTTAATAAAGTTTTACTTCAGTCGTGTGGTCTAAAGTCTAAAGCACACCCGTTTTTTTTCGAAGATCTTATTTTCTTCACAGTTGAATTTATTATAAACTCCTAGAAAACATCTAATCGAATATATATTCAATGTTAGCTTTTTTCCGCGGTTTAATAAAATGTAATCTATGTCACTTCTCAGTCCTTCAGCCATTCCTATGCATAAAATCACGTTGGTCAGTTGCTTTGTTGTGACGAGGAAGAAGGACACACAAACAAACAAAAACACTTTCACATTTTTAATGGTTAGGTTACTGTTTAATATTTTTAAAAGGTGTTGCAAATATGTGACATCACACTGCGTCAATTAACCCAATGGACCTCGTCCGTATTTTAACAGAGTGTCAAAATATATCCTTTTTTTTTAAATAAATCAAATATTTCTGAATGTATCAGAAAACTAAAAATTGTTTTAGAAAGATGATGAGATAAACTGTCAAATTTTATAATTCGAATATTTTTTTAAACTAAAATTACTGACAACGAGAAAAAATAAAAACACATAGGCATAATTAATTAGGAAAATATATTATAAACGTTATCGTCAACTTAATTTTTGTATCTTATCATGTAAAAATAATTAATAAAAAATTCTCAAATTTCTCAATCCCAAAAACACGTGATTTTGCATTAATTCGCAATGCTTCGCGATAATTGTCGTTTTCTTAATTAAAATTATAATATCCCGTGATTTTTCACCGTTGTATTCCTAAATACTCAATTCGGGAGGCGGGAATGGGTACCGCCGCCCCGGGAACCATTTATTGGATAACCCACACCTCTGCCACAGGTCACTCAAAGTGGTGACGTAACAGAGGTGCCCGGGTTCATGGGATGAGATTTGTCTAGGTCTTGGTTTCAGAAGCATCTTCTTACCTCCTGCTAGGCGGATGGAATCAGGATTGCCTTGCGCCGCAGCTGGAGGGATGGATTCATGCTTCCGCCACTCCTGAACACACTGACCCCAGATTCCTACCCACTCCTCATACACTTTTCCTTCCCGAAAAATTCCCTCAACACACATCCCCAAAGATGACATAGGCCCTAGGACGAATTATTTTCTTCGAAGCCTTCTTTGTGGAGATAATGTTTGAAAAAAGAGCTAATATATAATACAAGAGTTCATTTTTTCTGATAAGGTATACATGACCAATGATGACCTTCAATTTAATATTTTGTAAAATGTACCCCATAATATTAACATTACGATTTTAAAAAAAATCAAACCAATCTTACTAATATTATAAATGCGAAAGTTTGTACGGATGGATGGTTGGATGGTTGGATTTTACTCTTTCACGCAATAAATATAGAATGGAATTTAAAAATTCTTTCACTAATCGAAAGCTACTTTATTTGCGAGTAACATGGACTATATATATTGGCAAGCTCTGGTGTTATGAATAAGCTGTGGCATTATGAAATTATCTATTATACGTTTATTGTCAAAGCGTTTTACTAAGTAAATGTTTGACGGTGCTGTCAATATTATTTCTTTGATAGCGAAAATTCAAATATTAGTATTCTAATATGAATATTTAGTGTAGGTAGATACAAATATAAAATAGGTACATATCTAAATTTTGACCTAGGCCAACAGCTATACTAATATTATGAATGCGAAAAGAAGCGTATTTGATTGTTGATTGATTGGGGGAGGGAGAGTGGTAGTGCGGGAGGGGGGGGGGACGAATATGCGAGCGAAGCCGGGGGTAAAAGCTAGTTATTCATAATCATCAAATATTCAAATTTTAGATGTGCGTCTGTAACTCCGGTTCAATGAATTCTATAGATAACTCGGATTTTTAATCAAACCATTCATCCGATTGCGATGAATCTTTGGTAATTTGATATATACAATATATATAGTGAGTGTATATGTATATGAGCATATACAATAGTGAGCTCTGGTGTCATGAAATTATGCGATGCTAAACCGTTCATCCGATTGCGATGAAACTTTGGTGAGTTGTTGTAAGCATGCCCGCGAAAGTTTCAATATATACTGGTGAGCTGTGGCATTATGAAATTTGAATAAAAAATTGCAATAGGTGGCACGCGCGCTGTTTGAAAACTGAATGTAGTGGATCTGAATGTATGGAATGCGGGAGGGGGAAGTAGGAGAGGGAATTCGGAGAAGGCGGAGTGGGGACGTGTGAAGGGAAGGGGAAGTGGAAAGGGAACGGGACTAACGGGAAAGGACACGCAGAGAAAAACAATTTATTTACATAGTGGCGTAGCAACGCATATCGGGAATTAGATGTAAGAAATAAGAATTTAAATAAATGAAGAAAGATTCAATCAAGAACACATTGAAAAAAAAAACGAAAATGCAATTCTGATACCCGAACATAAATCTATTTTCCGAAAATGTAGATAGATTTCATTTGCTTCCATATTTCGCTTTATTATTTAATCCTGATGGTTTTGCAATCAATCGATATTAAATTGACTTTGGATTGTTTGCTTAAACAATATCTATTAGAGAGATGTTAAATTTTCAATTTTGATTTATTGAAAACATTTGATGAAATATTGATGACTTCAAATAAACCTGTATTGGAATAATGTTTGATTTTTCCTTTGATTAAATAACGATCGTTTATTTATTAACCCTCACCTTTCCTTCCTGATGTTTTAATATCAATTCTCTTCCCCGTCATTGAATGCGTATTTTAATAAGTGATTTATTTTTTTGCAGGGAGACACAAACCTTCAAAACATGGATCAGCAAACACCCTACTCTTCCAAAAAAGTAAGTCCTTTTACTTCTATATATATTTTTAACATATATTTTTTTTATATTTATTTCATTTTATAAATGATTATAGTGGTTTATAAAATAGTACAATTTTTTTTAATATTTAGTAGCTGTACGTAAAATGGTTAGTTGTAGCATTTTGTGAACACCTCACTGGGAGAACCTGTCCTAAGGTGTTCGCATGTTTAGGATTAAGTGCTATTCTGTCGACACAAATAAAAACACAGTACCCTCAACATTGTCAATTGTCAAGAATGGTCTGTGGGTCGACCCATGGCGGCAGTCTCGTATTAATAAATTTAACATCAGTTGCAATCAAAGTTAGATAAATAATTATCTTGAAGAGCAGGTAGGTATATTTTTCTATGGACCACAAGCCACTGGTATCTATAGTAAACTAGACTATGATTGCCCGCAACTTCTTCAATTTTGGATGTCGATATGGGTACCGCCGCCCCGGGAACCATTTATTGGATAATTGGTTCATGAGGTGAGATTTGTGAGGTCTTGGCGGCAAATGCGTTTGACCACCTGCTGCCCTAGGTCTGTGGTGGGCCGGTCCGGGAGAGACCGGTTGAGGGAGACCTAACCAAGACATTTCCAGCCGGACTCTCTTGACCGATCGCCTTCCTTGCATCGTAGAGGTAGGGATGGATTCATACGTCTGTCACTCCTAGACACATTGACCCCCATATTCCTACCCACCTTTCATACCTTTTTTCCCAAAATTACCTCTTCTTCCTCCACCAAAACAATATATGTAGTTAGGACTGTGTATATTGGTGCATTTTTATACACTTCCGATAGTGATGTCCTAGCTATATGCCACTGAGAAACAGTAATTTGTTTTGTTTTTGTTTTCTTTTTTTTTGCGACAGAAGGACCAGTCTTCGAATTTGAATACTCGAAATTTTTGTATAATTATTTGATAAGTTTTTTCAATTTCACTGTAATTTTCTTTTCTGCAGTCGGGTACAAATTTTGAAACACGCTATGCGCTAGCAATTCATCTGTGTGAGTTCCGGTTTCATGATAACTCTGACTGCGATATCTTTACTATTTGTTTTTCGTTACATAACACTTAAGATACGCACAAAATTTTATTACGATGATCCAAATTTTGGTAGTTATTGCTTTATTGGTCATTTTACTAAATTGGGACATTTGCAAAATCGATTTTTATTGACGACACTTTTTATTCGCCTAATTTAAAATTTATTGGTCCAAGAACCTTGGCCCAACGTATACAAATGGCCTAATAAATTATGGTAGTAAATCTGAAAAGAAAATTGATTTCCGGGTTATGAAATAAATTTTTATTGTCTTGAATAATAAGGACGACTAAGAGGGGTCGAGATGAAAATTTAATCTCCTTCAACAGAAGTAATCTGCCTGCCTATGTTCGGTGTAACTTTACGCGAAACACATTCAATAAATTCTGGCGTTCCACAGGGGTCGGTTCTGTGTCCAACTTTATTTTTGGTGAACATCATTTTTTTAGTGCACCAATTCATTGTTGCACGGATGATGGTACAGTCTGTGATAGCTTTTGGTTTGACATGCCCACCAAAGAACACAAAAGATCCAACGGCCCGTACGGCTTTAAAGCAAAGAATGGACGAATAACTCTTTCCTTTTGAGGTAAGAATTACTTCTTCGAATGCTGATGTTTTAAAGACCCAAACTTGTCTGATTACGAAAAAAATGATTGAAATGACAATTTAGTTTCCTTGAAAAAGCAATCTGCCGAAAATACCTTACATTGCTAGGCTTGGTGTAACTTGACCAGACTAGGCACGGGAGCTTCTTCAAAGCCAGAGTTAAGTTAGCTAACACAGAACGGCATACTGCACAGATATGTATTTATCATCTACAAAACGGAAGTATACCCACTGTAGAAATTAGCAGCCACGTCTAGTCTGGAGCACCAAAATATCTGAAAAATACATTTGACTGCAGAACAGGAGAGCATGTTAGATAAATTTTTTTAAAGTGAAACTTCTATAACACGGCTGTGATTTGTATTTTGGATGAAACGGAAATGACAATTAGTGAACCTGCGACGCATCAATTGCGCTCATCGGCCGCTTTGATAATGATGTCACTTTTAAAGGCTCCTATTGGTTGAGATATGAAACGGAAATTACGCTAGGTCTGCGCTCATTGGTCACTTTGATTTTTTTATTTATTTTTATTTGATGCAATATATTTACGTTTTATACACAATTCAATGATGTTGGCCTCACTGGGTGGTTTACCCGTGCTGAGGCCTCCATTATGACCTTACTTTTCAAGTATTGTTTGAGATTCTTTTGCTAAAGTTCGCTTCCACCGCGTGTAAACTGCACTCGATTTTTTTTTTATTTCCTGGATCTCTAATAGAAAACTTCTAATTATGAAACTTATTGCAAAGCAAAGCAATTTCCTAATGTGCAAAATCCATCCCATCTGCAAACATTTGTATTCAAGTAGAACAAATCACTCTAAACTTTCTCAATGAGCAACTTGCATGATGATATTATAATAAAATAAACGCCCGGGTTGACGGCACTGAAAATTGAATTGAATTTACATATTTTTGTTCAGGGAGGCCTTATTATACATTAATTAAAAATAAAAATAACAATTTTATTTTATTTATTTCTATATAAGTATTACAGTATTTACCTAATTATTAACATTTTTACATAATAAGTATATTCCGAAAACATTTTTACATAATATATTTTGCAATTTTATTATTTTGGGTGTAAGGTAGATTTGAGATGGTGAAAATTTGGGAGAAGGGTTTTGGGTAACCCTGCCCCGGGAACCATTTATTGGATTACCAACATCTCTGCCACAGGTGGTTCGCTATGTTTGGTGACTTAGCAAGAGTGCACGTGTTCGTGTATTGAACTTTCTCCGAATCTTGGCGGCGAATGCGTCCTACCCACCATCTGCGTGGCAGACTGGATTGGGAGAGACTGGTTGAGGAAAAATTGACTTCTCTAGCAGCACTTTTTTGGAATATCGCCTTGCACCGCAGTGGGAGGGATAGATTTATACAGCCGTCACTTTTGGACAGGCTGATCCTCAGATTATACCAACTACCAATCCGTCATACCTTTTTCCTTCCCAGAACTTCCTCTCCAACTTTTTTTAAAATGACCCTCCGCTCTGCATCCCCAAAGATGACGTAGGCCCTGAGGGAAATTATTTGTGGAGCTAATTAAAAAAAATGTATTTACAGAATCGTTGCCATTTTATATAAATATCTCATTCATTTTGCATTTAAATTTTTGTTATAAACTATGATATGTATGTTTTATTAAGGATAATACTAATATTACACGTTTAAAGAGGCAGCTGTCTCTTAACTGTCAAATCAATTAAATTAGCAAGTTTTATTTTTTGTACTAAAACCGCACAAGGTTCTCAAATGCTCTCAACCGTCTGGAGCCAGTGAAAATAGCATCCTATTGTGTGACTGAAATTAGTGGGGAGAGGAAGGAGACGGGGAAGAGGGAGGTGGAGAAATAAATAAATAAATATTTTTCATAAACGTTTCGATTCTTAACGGTCGTCTTTTACCAGGCAGATGCTGAAAGTATCGCTCTGGTATAAAAAAAATAATCAAATATCTACAGTCTTCTTGCGCGCGTTGAGATTTGTACTCACGACCTCCGGATTCTTAGCCAAGGATTTTAACCACTCAAGGAGGCCCTCAAAATTTAATATAACTAACTATTTGATTAAACATTAAATATTAGTTCTTCGTTGTTGTCAAATTCAATTTCTGCCTAAAACCAAAAAAAAATATTCCTTTTTTGTCATGTTAGTATTACAAAAAGAATCATCTACATAATATAGTAACGCCACCAGCTTTAGTCACGTATTTATTAAAATAATATATAACAAAAATACCAAGTATTTTTGTTTTAATTCTGGCATTTCTATTAAAATTCCCCGTATATGTGCACAGTATAATACAAAATTTAACAATATAGACATTTTCAGAAATAGCCTTCAGAAATACCGAATGGAAGTAAAGCGTACGACAGAAAATTAATACAAGAGTGTGGAATGCATCGGGAGCATCTCCTATCCTTATCCCATTTCCTCTTCCTCTCCACCTAACCAAAAAAAAATATTTTAAGATATAATAAAACTCCATCTCCAAGTAAGTTTTTTTAGGATACCTTTTTGGTTTGACTTAATTTAACTTTGAATATATGTATCTCCATATGTTTTGTATATATAAGCTGTTAGTCTCTTACAAATAAATAAATAAATTTCCGTATTCTCCGTAGAAAAAAAATATTCACTTGGTTTTTATTACACATAAGCCTAAATTAAAAATGCATGCAAGTGGATCATTAAAATTTCGCTGCAATCATCTTTAAAACATCTAGAGTAGATTGCCGTAATCAGAATGTTTATGTGTTCTAAACACTGAATTGATAAACTCGTAGAACTGTTGTGTTAGGGGCAAGATATTCGTGTGCCCGAAGCAAGCTCAATTTTCTCTTACTTCTGGCGCTAAATTTATAAAAAATTTTCAAATATTGAAAATCTTTCTTGAACTATGTAGTTTCAATGTGTCTCAACGGATGCTGTTAGCGTGGGTAGTTTTATATAGTTTTAAGGTGTCTCGACAGAGGTCAGTAGTTTTACTATAAGAGAGACAACTGTCGCACGCTCTGGTCTATTACCCGAATGGTTGCGAAGATAGCCGATCATATCCGATCTACGGTTGGGCACCTTCAGTGACCATTTACTCCAACTCTTTGCGAGTTCTATTCAAGTTCTGTGAAACAACTAGCCGTAATGAGACACGACTTGAATAGAAATTTCACAGAACTTAAACAATAAATTTACATTTTTCAAGAACAATGTACATATTGATATTTAACTTATATTAATTATATGTTACTCCACAGAAGAGCTATTGGTGCAAGTGGAAGAGGACTCCTGCGTAGTGAAGAGCCTTATCCTGGAGGGCTCCACGGGCTCAAGAGGCTCAGGGGGCTCACGGGGGTCCCTGGGCTCCGGAGGCTCCGTGGGCACGAGGGGGCACAGCATCACCAGCCTGGCTGAGGTGGGAGTACTGGCTAACACTGCCAAGGAAAATGGTATGTTTTGCTTCTTTAAAAATTGAAGTTGTAAAATACTAAAGAACGGGTTGTTTCATAAAATTTTAACATGATTGATCAAATATCAAAATAAATATTAAAGTTCTGTTATTATTCGATCACGGGCCGTTTGTTTCACAGTAGGTACTTCGATATTAACAGAAGTTGAATAGGACTTTCCCAAAACTTTAATATCGATTGTGAAATGTGATGAATTATTCAAATAAATATACACGTACAAGAAAGAAAGAAAAATATATTTGTGTAATTAAAGTAGGCAATTTGTTGGTGTTGTGAATGTGATAGCTGGGGGAAGACATAATATAATATGAAACTTTTTTTTAAGACAAGAGTCCCAACTATTCCCGTCTGGAGCCAGTAAGACTATGGCATTCGTAATTGGGAATTTTGTGAGGCTGAAAGTAGTGAAGAGGGAAAGGAGATGGGAAAGAGGAAGGTGTAAAAGTATCAGGCTAATCATATCTGGTCAACAAACACAGCTAAAGTCATTTCAAGCAACCTTTTCAATTATGAATGGTGGTCTCACACCAGGGTGATGCTAAGAGTATATTCCACTCTGGAATGTGCCGCAAATATACTATATATTATTTTTAATTAATTAAGTAATTGTGAAATAACATAAATTAAACAAAATAAAATAAATACATCATATCGCTAAGCGGCTATTTCAGTAGCTTTAGTTTATGCCAAAGTTAAGGTCAGGCGATAGGTGTATACTAGATATGTCACGAATATTCAGCTACTATTCGGTATTCGGCCGAATATTGCGAACGATTCGGTCGAATACCGAATATCAAATCATGAAAAAAAATGCAGTACACTTGAGGATAAGGATTTGTCCTTGACCTTAAAATTATTAACGAACTTTACGTTAACAGCAACTCTAGTTTTCTGATGATAGCCAAAAGCTCGATAATTTTAGGATAATGGACAATTTCTTACCTCTATCGGTGGAAGCTTTGAGATGTAATCTGAATGCTTATCTAATTAATGATGATCAACAGGAGATGACGGGCGAGAGACCTGGGGGACTGGAGCCGACTTCCTGCTCAGTATCATAGGGTTCGCTGTGGACCTGGCTAACGTCTGGCGGTTTCCTTACCTCTGCTACAGAAATGGAGGAGGTTTGTAATAAACACCGGTTCCATCACAGAATAATGACAACAGAATATTGAAGAAAACCCAACCTAAACTAAAGCTGCTTAACCTAACATTTTATTTGACGGGTCTCTGTTTTGACACTGTTCTGTGCCATTGAATTATCATGCTGTGAATCTAAAATGTGTATGTCAACGCCTTTATTTTAGGACTTCAAGATCATTTCCATCATTTGCAAAGCCAACTAGTGACCGCCTGGGCGTGTGACCGCCAACTTATGGAGGCAGTGCGAAGGCTTGTCGCTAAGTAAATTTCACTGCTTAAGGCTCAGTTCCCGGCCCCAAAAAGAAGAAAACGGAGAGATATGAAACTACAAATGTTAGAAGAGCGCGCTAACATTTATAACGATAAAATTGATGCAAAAATCATGAAAATCTTTAATAAAACACGACTCGTTTAAAATAGAGCAAAAATCTCGCGATAATTGTCGTAAACAGCATTTGAAGAAACGCTGTGAATTTTTTCATACATATAACTTGTAAAATAAATGAAACAATCGTGTTTATAATAATTTTTCGTGCATACTTTGCGATTTTTTTCTATCGAGGGAATTTTATATAATTTGTGTTTGGGCGCGACTAATGTCTAGATATTATCTTCATGAATAACATATATATTTTTAAGAGCTTAAAAACTTCAAATGTTTAAGGGAGGTTTGCAAGAAATCGGTAGAAATTCGAATACCGGCCTCTTAAAATGGTCTAATCACTCTGTTAATTTAATATGCCTGCGGTTAAACAACACAAAAATCAGCAGTAGTTACATACAGCATACAGTACATTTTTAAACTATTGATGCTCGATGCACTGACTTGATCATGTGACACTTCAAAATCCGTTGCGCGCCCAGGCTTGTACTCAAGTCGGCCTTGTATAATTTGATACGGAACCTTAAAATACAATATTGAGAAGTTTTTCAACTACTTTTTTTACATTAGATCCACACAGGAGGCCCTGGGGAAAATATGTTACCTCTTGTCATCTTTAGGATGCTAGGAAGGAGATGAAGTTCTGGGAAGAAAAAATGTATGAAGGATGGTAGAATGGATGATATTTGGTGGTAAACAAGGTAGGAATCTGAGGGTCAGGATCTCTCCAGCATCCGCCGCCAAGACCTGGTGAACTCACCGCATGAACCCGGGCTACCCTGTTAAGTGAACAAACGTAGCGAACTACTTAAGGGATTATGGCTAGCCATTGAATGGTTAGTGGGGCTTCAGTATTCGCCTTTCGAATTGGGTTTATTTGTTTATCATTTTTTCTTTATTTTTTCAATTTATCACCGTCTTATTTAAGTCAAGGAATCGTTCTGAACATTTCAATGTGGTTATTTCGATGGTTAAAATTAATGTGCTTCTTTTTGCAGGTGCCTTCTTGATACCATATACCCTGATGCTGATCTTTGGGGCTGTTCCCCTGTTCTACATGGAGCTGATCCTGGGCCAGTTTAACCGCCAAGGACCCATCTCCCTGTGGAGGATATGTCCCCTCTTCAAGGGAGTTGGCTTCTGCGCCGTGATGGTCGCCTTTTACGTGTCCTTCTACTACAATGTTATCATTGGTAAGTTTTATAACTACTATTTATAATTAATTTTTTATATTTTCTTTCCCACTTCTTCTAAAGGCTTCTGGCGTCCAGTTTTGAACATAGTTCTTACTCAAGTTTATGTGGATGTTCTCTTTACTTTGTTCAATTCCTTTCACATCGTCCGCCAATATCATATGTGGGTCTTTCTATCTCCCAGGTTGGTCTCTATTAGAGATGGATAAGTGCTGGAGGCCTCCGTGGCATGCTTCTTTTTAAAAGTACTCGAGTTCTAGGAGCAGGTCCCGGGTCCGAGTTCTTGGGTGCGTATAGTGTACTGGATGCTACACATTGCTAGTCTCTATACTTCCTTGTGATTACGAATTATTACATATTACATACGCAACATGTTTTTGTTGTTCTTTTTCCTACCATATTTATTCGTCCATCTGGTCTTTCTACTTCCTGGTGATTACATTTCTTATTTTTCGTGTTCTTTTTCTGATCATATCTGTCCAATACTCATCTGGTGTTTCTAATTCGTGTTGATTACTAAGCTTTTAGTTGTTGTTCGTATATTTACCAGGCTGGTCTTCCTTCTTCCTGGCGATTACACGTATTTTTATTTATTCTTTATTTTTTAGAAATTTAATTAAAATTAAATTTGATAAGGGGTCGTCCATTAATCGCGTGATGTTTTTTAGCAACTTTTTGACCCCCTTCCCCCCCTTGGTGATATGTGGTGAGGTTTAAGGCTAACTCCCCCCCCCCCCCCCCCAAAATCACGTGTATTTTTTTAGTACAAAGTATAGGACGTTCACCTTTAGAAATCGTGCGTTCAATGAAAAATAAATACACATGATATCTCATTTTACCCCCCCCCCCCCCCCTCGTGAAGTGGTAAAGCAACGTACGGAAGACTTATTTATAATATTTTAAATGTCAATTGATGAAGGTGTCTAAATTGATTTTTTATTACCGGTTAATCCAATTTGCAGAAACACTTATTGAGAGAGTGATTAAGTGGTATTCTGAATCTTTCCCTTTTGGTTTCCCTTGCACTAAGTGTAGGGGTTTTCTTAATTGATTTAGAATGACGTTATTTCTATGACTCATTTAAGTGCATTATATTGTTTAGGTTTGGTAAACATACTAAATAGTGGAGAATAAATAATTTTCCTTACTTTACATGTATTGTTGTTATTAACCATCAAGTCTTTCTACTTCCTGGTGTTCAGTTCCATGTATTGTTCTTCTTATGTTTCTGATCATATCTCTCTGTTCATTAACCATATGGTCTTTCATCTTCCTGTTTATTAAACATCTTGTTGTTCTTGTTCTGATCATATCTATTCTTTCATCCCCCAGGCTGGTCTCTCTACTTCCTGGTGTCCTCGGCCACCACAGAACTTCCATGGATCCACTGCAACAACTCCTGGAACAGTGAAGGGTGCTGGGACAGTGGCCTACAGAGGATAGGTAACCTGTCCGGGGACGGGAGCAATGTGACTTACTTGGAAGTGGCGTCCAACGAGACGCAGGGGCCGCTCAGCCGGTTCTCTCCGGCTTCGGAGTTCTTTCAGTATGTCATTTTTATTATAACCTACATATATTTTTTATGTAAACACCGCACAAGATACAAAATTGTTCGTGTGTATCCCAGTGAAACTATTGTGTTCTCAATTGGAGTATATAGCGAGGCTAAACAGCCAGCAAGGAGTAGGTAAAGAAAGGAGGTTAGAAAGGGGAAGGTATTTATTTAAACACCAATGTATGTAGATAACGGCTAACACCTAACTACTGCCTGGTTATAACTTATTCAGGAAAAGTTTTCTGTAATGCGTTCAGATTTGGTTTCACGGTTGAACTCCGACATGTTCACCTAATCTTACTTTACTAAATTATACAAATTTAAAGTCTTGAAAAGATAATATTATGAATGGGGAACAAATAGTAATATGTTTAAATATCTATCTTAACTTATATGTATTTCCTAACAAATTACCCTATCTTAAAAAATTTCTTTGCAATCTTTTGAACACAGACATAAGTTGGAAATTATGCTTTTTTTGTTCTATCCATAATGAGAACGGGTCAACAATTCGGCTATGAAACGATTTGCCAGCCTCTGTGTTTTCTCCCTCCTACCACGTGGGTCTCAAGACTGTCACTCCTTCCTCTTTCACTTGATAGTGCCATGTTTTCCTCAGGCATTTATATACGCGTCGTATAAATCTTCTAAATGTCTCTCTCTTAGTCTTCTCTCCAGAATCTCCAGATTTCTCACAGGATCATAAACTATTTTACCACACATGCGCCCAGGGATATAATTTCTGTAAACTCTGTGAAATATTTGTGAATAACTGTTTTATTGAGATTATGAAAAATATTTTTTTAAATATGTGAAAATTTTTTACAAAAGATCAAATAATTAAATGCTGAAACAACTGAAATCATCGTTTAACCAGTTGTCAAAAGTTAAAAAAAAAAAAGTTCAATAGCTTTATACAGGAGGCCCTGAGGAAAAACACCCTGGCAAAAGGTATGAGGAATGAGTACGAATAAGGTGGTCAATGTATCCAGGAGTGACGGATTTTTCTCCATGGGGCGCAAGGCGATAGGTTGAGGGAATCCGGCTGGAGAAGTTTAAGTTTTCAATTTGGGAGGCGGGAATGGGTACCGCCGCCCCGGGAACCTTTATTGGATAACCAACACCTCTGCCATAGGTCACCCCAAGTGGTTCGCTACGTTTGGTGATTTAGCAGGGTTAATGGGGTGAGGTTTGTCTAGGTCTTGGGAGGCGGGTGACCAGAACACACTGAACCCCAGATTCCTACCCACCCCTTAAACCCTTTTCCTTCCCAGAACTCTCCTCTCCTTCCTTTCCTAAAAAAAACCCTCCACACAACATTCCCAAAGATGACATAGGCCCTGAGGGAAATCATTTTCCTCAGGGCCTTTTGTGCGGAGCTCATGTAAAAAAAAAAGTTGAATATCCCTCAACTAGTCTCTCTCGATCCTGTACGCCACGCTGTAAGTGGACAAACACATTCTCCACCATAGACATACAAATAGATACATAGACCAGAACATACAGATGAGGGGTAAAAACTAACTATGGCGGGGCGAAGAGAGGGATGATGACTGTGATTCGCCAATAAATCAATCTAATAGTATATAGGCATCTCGCATTATAATATGACTTTTTTTTTTACAGTGAATACCGCACAAGAATCTCAACTGCTCCCGTCTGGAGCCAGTGAGACTATGGTATCCCCAATTGGGGTATGTTATGAGGCTGAAGGTAGTGGGGAGGGGAAGGAGGTGGGGAAGATGAAGGTTGGGAAGTACCTGGCTATTCAGATCTGGTCACCAAACACGGCTATCGCCATTTTCAAGCAACGAAATACTGAAATGACTATTTAGTTCTTAAAAGTAAAATCTGCTTTTGAATGAATCGACCTTTTTACATGGGAGCGCGAATTGCTAGCCACGATATGAACAAATATCTGAAGTCCATATTAGGCAAAGTAAAGTTTCACTTATTTTCGGAGCGAAATATTTTGATTCCGTATTTAGTTGAGACACTTTTACAAATGCTTCATAATTTACTTACCCTCAGTAAACAGCGGCTTTATGTTTCGCGTCGCCATGTATCTTGATGAAACAGCGGCATTGTGTTTCGCGTCGCCAGGTATCTTGATGTGTTATCATATTACATGATCTGAATAAGCCTAAAATAATGCTTACCTATGGAATGTAATACGAAAATTGGGTTTATTATCTTATTCACTTCTATTTTTACATGTTTTAATAACACACGTCACCATTTTTGCCATTTTATTTCGTAAAATATACCGATGAGAGCTCGACACTGGTCCGGACAAGAATGATGACGTCACATTTTTTTAGATTCACGCAAGGCTCTCGCAAGCCCAGCCGGTGCCGATAAAATTGTTCCAATGGGAGGGGGAAATAACGCCTTTTATCACTTAGGGCAGGTCCATCTATTTGTATGTCCATGTTCGCCACCAAACCTAGACAAATCTTACCCCATAAACTCTGGAACCTCTGCTAATCGTCGCTGGTACTGATTATTTAACGTTAATTATTATTTAATGAGGACCAGTGAAATTTTCTTTGACATGGTAGGGAAAATAATTTGAATAGCTTTATTTCATAATGGACTAAATCTAAATAATATTTTCTACGTTAGTCGTGTGTAATGATGGGATTAATTACACCAACGTTACTTACTTACATAGAAATTGTAGTAAGTAAGCAAATTTTGTAAGTAAAAATTGCGAATTTCACGGAACAGAAAATCCCTATTTTGCGTTCAATTATCATTGTTTGAGAATGCATTATCAATGCAAAAACCATATATTATAGATACAATTGGATGAAGCATGAACTATTTTTGTATCATTCATCCACATTGCTGCATATCACATCTCCTTTGTTTCTGCCTACACACCAAACGCATAACTTTCATTGTTTATTTCGCTGTTTGTTCGCTTTGTTAAATTTATTTCATTATTAATTTTTATTAATTCTATTTTAATTGGTGCCGTGCTGTGCATATCCCACCAGGAACTCCTGTGTTGAGAGCAGGCGCAGTTTATAACAAAAATACAAATAACAACACAATGTTATTTTCATTTTTTGTTTTTGGGGTGTTATACCGTGTTGCGCTACATCCTTCTTTAGCCAACGCTGTCCAAAACGTTAACGGCTAAAGAAGGAGGTGTAACACAATTTTATGTTTGAAATAAAATTATTAGAATGTATTTCCTATCGTTCAATCAGCATGGTACTATTGGAAATGCATACGTTGAAATGGAAGCACGGTTTATAACATGTTCAGTTTATAACAATAAACAAAAATTTTAATAAAAAAAACGACTTCAAAGAATGCACTAAAAAGTAAAAAAATAATTTCGTAAGACTGTTATTTTTGGAGTCGGTGTCAGCCAAGGTAACTACATACATAGGAGATGTGGAGATCTTGGCTGACACCGACACCAAAAATAACAATCGTAAGAAATTATTTTTTTACTCTTTAATGCATTTTTTGAAGTCGTTTTTTGTTTTGTTAAATTTTTTGTTTATTTTTTTATTGTGCGTGCGTAAAGAAGTTTTACTTAAAAAAAATCATCTAAATTTGTTGGCGTAATATTGAGTTATTTGTCCATTTGTCGCGCACATATGTACTATTTGCAAATTAAAGACATATATGGTTTTCTCATAGATCCCATTGTCAAAACTAGATCAAATTAAAATGGGACCACACGGAAAGCACCAGCTTTCTAATAAAAAAAGGATCATCAATATCGGTTCACCCAATCGAAAGTTCTGAGGTAACAAATATAAAAAAATATAAATATAAAAATAAAAATAAAAAATACCATCGAATTTATAACCTCCTCCTTTTCGAAGTCGTTTAAAAATACACATAACATCACAATGTTACGTTTATAAGATAAAATAACATAAACATCGTCCTCGTACCAGTGGAAATGCCGTCTGTGCAGTTTGTCCTTAGCTCAGGGACAGTCGACACGCGTCCATGCCTTATTTATGTTTGTTTCAATTTGTCCATGGGAGTTTTTTTCTTTAAGCACCTCTACAGCTGACTTAGCTTACCATACGAACATTGTTTTGTTGAGAACTCGAACCTGGAAAAGCTCTCAGTCACTGATGTCCTTGGCTCTTCATCATAAAGGAGTGGAGAAGGCTTGGCTTGATACTTGGCTCTCCAACTTCCATGTTCAACGTTGAAGTTGTAGAGGGAGTCACGATCCTCAGCCATGAGGAGCCGACTAAAGAAGAAGTTTGTATTGTTGCAGCCGTTCAGTCCTGGAGATGCAGAAGTCCAACGGGCTGCACGACCTCGGCCTGCCCAAGTGGCAGCTGGTCTTGTGTCTGCTGGCCGTTTACAGCATGCTCTACCTGTCACTCTTCAAAGGGGTCAAATCTTCCGGTGAGTCAACATCTTAACATCATTATCTTCTACACTTTTTTCTTCTTCTTCATCTCCTCTATCGCGCTCTTCTCCTTTTCCGTTTCCTTCTTGACCTTCCTCTCCTTTTTCTCCTTCTTCAATGTTATCTTTATTTACTCAAAGTCTATAGAGGTAATATCTGGTGTCCCGCAAGGTTCCCACCTAGGTCCACTATTCATCAACATTTATATAAACGACATTGGATCATGCTTTCAAAATTCCGAATATGTGCTTTACGCTGATGACATGAAAATATTTAAAGTTGTGCATTCTCTCTCTGACTGTGAAGCGTTACAAAGTGACCTAGATAGGCTTTGCAAGAATTGTAAAGTTAACTGTTTAGATATTAATGTTTCCAAATGTCATACTATGACATTCACCAGAAATAAAAATGTAATTAAGTACTCTTATTCACTCAACAATGAACCTGTCATCTCTAAAACGGAATGTAAAGACCTTGGTGTTTACCTTGATAGCAAACTTATTTTTAATATTCACATCGACTCAATCGTTCACAGGTCTTATAAAATGCTTGGTTTTGTTCTTCGTATAAGTAAAGTGTTCAGTAACCCGCGCACAGTAGTTATGTTATATTTTGCATTAGTCAGAAGTATACTGGAATATGCCTCACCAATTTGGAACCCGCAGTGCAAATTATACATAGATAGCATCGAACATATTCAAAACAAATTTATAAAATATCTTAAATTCAAATTCAACAATAATTATGAACGCACATTTCAAACATTACAACAAAGACGAGTAATTGCTGATTTGACATTTTTACACAAAATTTTAAATAATAACATCGATTGTACCGAACTACTTTCCCTAATTAATTTTAACATACCATTAAGACGTACACGCCATACAGAACTATTCCACATGCTTAATTACAAGACTAATGCAGCAACTAATTCGCCAATCAATCGTGCTCTTCATGTATTCAATAATATTAATCTAAATTATAACATCGACATTTTCTCCGATTCACTGCCCAAATTTAAAAAGAGCATCATGTCAATCATATAGTTTAATGCGCATACTTACACACATACATACACACACACACACACACACACACACACACACACAGACCCTCCCTCACCCTCACACACCTTCCCACAACGCACATCACCCGGTAAAAATTTAATATAAACAAGATACTTCAATGAAACATATCATAGGTACCTAACTTGAAATATACTTATTAACTGTAAACTTTTTTCACCAATGTAAATAATGTACTGTTTGTTTCTGTTAATAAATAAAATAAAAAAATAAAATAAAAAAATCTCTCTCCGTTTCCTACTTTCTCATTCTTCGCCGTCTCATCCTTCTTCTCCTCTTCATCTTAATCACCTTCACATCATTTTCTTGTCTTTCATCACCTTCTTCAGTTTCATCTCCTTCTTCATCGTAATCACCTTTTTTCGCTTCTTCTCCCTCTTTTTATTCTATCTTCGTCGCCTTCTATTTTTCTTTTTCTCTTTCTTCGCCCTCTTTTCCTTCTTCTCTTTTACTATTGTTTTCTCTTATTTCTCCTTGTCCTCTTTTTCTATCTTCATCTCCTTCTCCTTATTTTTCTACATATTCTCCTTCTTCGCTCCCTTCTACTCCTTTCCCCTCTTCTCCTTCTACCTAATTTTTCTCATCCTTCTCCCCTTCTCCATTTTCTCATTTTTCTCTTTCTACTTCCTTGTAATAATTCTTCTCCCTTTTCTGCCTTCTCATTCTACCTCTTTCAAGCTTGTCATTATTTTCTCCAATCTCCCTTTTCTCCCTCTTCTTATTCTACCTCGTTCTTCTCCCCCCGTAATGACAATACGCATGTACTGACAATAGGTACCAACGGTATGCCACCTTACCTCAGTGATGTATGTGTGTGTCCTACAGGCAAGGTTGTATGGGCCACGGCCACGCTGCCCTACGTGGTGCTGTCCCTGCTGCTGGTGCGGGGGCTCATGCTGCCCGGAGCGGCTCAGGGTATCGCCTACTACCTCAAGCCGCAGATGGCGAGACTGGCTGACACGCAGGTGAGCGCCATTACTTATCTAATACACATACATACACTGCATTCCACGCGCATACTTTGGGGTGATTTTATTCATGATAACCTAAGAAAAAATTCTAATTAAAATTTTAAACAAACAACTCTATTTCTCAAAAAGAAAAATATATTTTTAACCCCGGAAACCATTTATTGGATAACCAACACCTCTTCCATAGGTCACCCCAAGTGGTTCACTATGTTTGGTGACTTAACAGTGGTGCCCGGGTTCATAGGGTGAGGTCTCGGATCTTGGCGGCGCATAACTCTGCCCACCAATGGCGGGGATGCGTGGCAGACCGGATCAGGAGAGACTGAGGGAGACCTTTTGACCTTAAATAAAATTTTATAAAGCAATTAAAGTAACACATAATAATATAGGTATTGAAAAAACAATATTATTACAGTAAGATTTCTTACAGATAATGGGTACCTACTAAGCTGAAGCAGGCTAGTACATTATAACGTAAACATGTAGGGTGACCATGTGTTGAAATTAGATTTTTAATAAAATATACTATTAATTTAAAAACGACTAAGATGAAATGGAAAGATGTTTATGTACAATATAGTATGCTGTAAATGTAGAAGATCAAAGAAGAAAACAAATTATACAATATACGAGTATTATGCTAGATCATAGGTTCTCAACGTATGCGATAACGCCCCCTTGGGGGATTTTCAGACTTTTAGGGGGGCGGTAGAAGACCAAGAGAAAATTGGGTGGCGTTTCAGACTTTCAGAGGGGTGGTAGGAGACCCAGAGAAACCCATCCCACCCCATCCTTTCTTGCCCCATCTCATCCCATTAGGACCAATATTTTCTTTATCCCTTTACGTCCCCTCCGTTGCGGCAAATGTAAACCTATCGTGGTATCCCATTATGCACCCTCCGTCGTGGTATCCCATTACGCCCCCTCCGTTTGGATTCACGAGTTAGGGGACACAAGAAATAAAAATATTCTCAAAGTGGGCGGTAAGCAAAAAAAAGTTGAGAATCTATGTGCTAGACAAAGATGAAAAAAAATGTTGGCAATCCAACAATTTAACAACCTTTTTTGAAGTGCCCAATAATTTATAATCCACTTTCTAATATTCCAGCATTCCAATTTCACAGAAAAACCTTAATACAAAGAGAAATTACATCAATAATACAAAGATAAATTACATCAAGGGAAAACGCATTACAATAAGATAATGAATTAGATTGCTATTAATTTAACACGATAGTCAAAACAGCTCAAATGGTTGAAATCCCAGAAAAAGGCATAATTTTTTTTCCTTTTCCGATATGGCGTTAAAGTATTAGAAATTTCATTACGATCGGAAAAAAATAATAATAATACACCATAGATAAAATATGAATTAGAATGCAGTGTCTACGTCCACCCGGGAGGGTTTGGAATATTTAATTAACGCGGGAAACTAGCTTCGCTCCAAAGGGAAGAAAAAATGGCCGCATCAAAGGAATTCGATTTTAAATTCCGATAAATAATTTCGCTTGTCCCTGCCGTAGAGGCGAGGTATATTATAAATATCTTATTATTTAATATTTTTATGTCGTGGAATGCAGGTATTTCAATGGCAGGTATTGCGGTACAATAAAAAAATGTAGGCATTTAATGAAGAAGACATCCTTTTCTCCGATTTTCTATGATGACTGTATCGGTTTTTTTGATATTTTGACTCCTCTCTCAAATCACCACTCCCACTACCCTCACCTAATAATATCTAATAATTTCTGTACATTTATAATTTTTAGGATACTTTTAAGAAAGCTAGTGAATGACATGGGTGGCAAATAAATAAAATTAAGTAAACTCTTAAAAACAAAAGTTTTACCACTTGAATATTTATTTATTTAATTAAATGAAAACAATATTAGCGAAACTCAATCGAAATCTGAAGACAGAAAAATCAGAAAAAGATATTGGTTCCACTGGGACTCGAACCCAGATACCTTAGCATTCATGGCCAATGCTCTACAGATTGAGCTATGGAACCCATTTCCAATTCGGTCCCTTTTAACTGTATCATACTTCGACTAAGAACTACCAACACTATCTTCATTTTCTTAACGCACATATTATTGGCTGCTATCTTTATATATGATTGCAAGATTCAACCCGAACTAAATGCTATCTAGATAGTGTCTGGATAAATATGTATCCGTTTTATTTTTAATACGCGACATCTATTGACTTTTTCTGCAAGTCAAGGATGAATATTTTATTAATTTATTTATTCAACGCCCAGAGGGCTTTTACATGTTTGGTAGTACATTTAATTCATGACAGATGATTTTTAAACAGATAAAGAAATAATAAAAATAAAATTAGATAAAAATGCACACAAGTCCCAAAAATACAGCGATTTGATAAGTTTACAAAAATACATATACTTATCTGTACCCGAGAAGCATACGGATGCAAGTCCAAAAAAGTGAATGTTCGGGAGAGCCAAAAAACTATTTTTATGGTATATTATCTACTATGGTCTCATAACTTCTTCGGATATCCAAGCTGATAGATAAAAAAATTAATTATTTAATCAATTAGTTTTGTTTTAAAAAAGAACAAATAAAACGAAATATTTTATATGTAAAGCCTTTAAAAATATTGTTTAAAAAAAAACAATAACTTGAGTTTGAGAAAAACATGGAATTGAGTCCTTCTGCTTCTAAATGAAGTGGAATATTTTGTTATGACATGTGGTGTTTTATAATAGGATCAATGTTTACTTCCATAGAAAGCGTAGCAATGTATAATTTGAGTCATAACACGTAGGATTTGAGTCATAATTCTCAAAATGCAACTAAATCATCAGCGCCGGATCTGCCATACGTTCAAAAACGTGCAAAAACCTGGCGCCAACTCCGAAGGGGCGCCGTTAGAAAATAAATATTGTATTAAAATTTAGTTATAATATTCCCTGAATCGTTTAAAAATTACCCATAGTACGAAATAATTATTACGCTCTAGCAACACTTTCCAAAGAAACAGAATGCGCACGCATCAGGTTGAAATCAACGGCTTACGAATTTATAGTCAGTTACAGATTTTTTTTACAAATTCCATATATTTAGTTTAAACGCAAGATCTATTTTTCCATATATCTTTTTCGACGAATGGGTGCGACCCAAATTCAATAACCAATCACAGCGCAGTTTTTTTGTTCCTGTGAATCAAACAAACCGACTTGCGCCTTTCAAAATGCTGACAATTTTTGTTAGTGTGTTGTCCGTACGCTCGCTATTGTTTTATTTTGTACGATTTAAGTTTCTAGGAGAAGGTAGTTAAAGACCATTTTCTTATGAAATCTTCAGTAAATTCCATTAACAAAAGCATCGCACGGTTTGCAGGATTTGCAGGTTGAACGTGTTGACGGTTATTTGAAGTTCGTTAAATGTATAATTAATATCTATTAGATTTGATGGATGTTGGATTTGTTAATTTACGGTGTCAGTGTAAGCGTCTTTCGTAAGCCGTTGATACCATACGTCAATGTTTAGTGTTTGTTCGCTCAATTTGGTGTTTGTTCGCTCAACACAGGGGAAATGCAAGGTACAAATTTGAGGTTATAATCTTATTAGATTGTTAAATTTATAACTTCTATTGGTTTTTAGAGGTTATAGAAGTACTGTGGAGTACAGTTTATAGAATAATAATTTTAAAAAAACTTTCAGGCTCGCAGAATCTAAAACGTAGAATTAAAGAGCAGAATGACATAAAAAAACTCGTTTCCATTGGGAATTTTTTCTATTCCAATTTCTCCAGCACCGATAAAAAATATGTCTTGATTTTATTTGATAAATTAGTGTAAAAAAAAATATAATAAAAAAATTGGGGTTAACGAATTTTTAATCAAAATAAAAATGTAGGGGGGGGGGGGCGCCATAGGTACCTACTGCACAGGGCGCCAGCTTTCGTAGATCCGGCCCTGTAAATCATAAAGATGCAAGTCCATGGTTCATCCTTCTGCTTCTAAGATAGTTGTTGCATCATGGTACTTGCATCCATATGCAATTTTGAAAATCTATTTTTTTCTTCATGATAGGACTTATATCTTTCCGCCACTGATAAAGATAATTTACTTCAAGTCTGCATCATAAACTCATTTCTTCAAATTTTGGACTTGCATCCGTATGCTTCTCAGGTACAGATATGTTTAGGAATAGTTTTGGAAAAAGTTTTTTACAAGATCCACAAAATTCGTCAAGTTAATGTATGATTGAATATGTTTCAAAGATCTTATTTCTATAACATTAAGTCTACTTTCATCCTACCACTGCCAGTTCCTGAACTTAGAATGGATTATCACGATTCATTTGGTACGAAACAGTATTTACGTCATTTAAATAAATTACGTGGATTATTTCCAGGCGGATATCTTAATTACGTCTTTAGCCAATACCTTGGCCGCAGAATGCTACTTCAACTGACAACTTGACACTTGTCAATTTATCTTGCAGGTCCGATACGCTTCCTTATTGTATCTTGCGTTATTAAATATTATTTGTAACCTATTTTAATAGCTTGTTTTAGCTTACTGCACACAGCACTGAACAACTAAATACTTCAGAAATGATTTAACCACTGGGGTTTACCGTTAATAATTGAAAAACTCGTTCAGGATTTCTGAGCTTCCGATTTGGAAATTACTCAGCCTCATTAAAAAAAATCGTGTATATGAATTTTAATATGGAGACATATAAACTGCTTATAGTATTAATAAACTATTGAAAGCCCCTGTATTTAACCGTTTATCCCATGGACATACAAATAGATGGACCTGCCCTAAGTGATAAAAGGTATTATTTCCCCCTACCATCGGAACCATTTTATCGGAACCGGCTGGGCTTGCGAGAGCCTTGCGTGAATCTAAAAAATGTGACGTCATCATTCTTGTCCGAACCAGTGTCGAGCTCTCATCGGTATATTTTACGAAATAACACGGTAAAAATGGTGACTTGTATTATTAAAACATGTAATAATAGAAGTGAATAAGATAATAAACCCAATTTTCGCATTACATTCCATAGGTAAGCATTATTTTAGGCTTATTTAGATCATATAATATGATAACACATCAAGATACATGGCGACGCGAAACACAAAGCCGCTGTTTCTTCAAGATACATGGCGAAGCGAAATATAAAGCCGCTGTTTACTGAGGTAAGTAAATTATGAATCATTTGAAAAAGTGTCTCAACTAAATACGGAAACAAAATATTTCACTCCGAAAGTAAGTAAAACTTTACTTTGCCAAATTTGGTCTTCAGATATTTGTTCATATCGTGGCTAGCAATTCGCGCTCCCATGTAAAAAGGTCGATTCATTCAAAAGCAGATTTTACTTTTAAGAACTAAATAGTCATATTATAATGCGAGATGCCTATATACTGTTAGATTGATTTATTGGCGAATCACAGTCATCGTCCCTCTCTTCGCCCGCCATAGTTAGTTTTTACCCCTCATCTGTATGTTCTGGTCTATCTATTTGAATGTCTATGGTTTATCCCATATTTTTAGGACTAAGAAAAGAAATTTAAAAAAATCGATAAATTTATAAAAGCATGAATTTTTAGAATTAATTTCTTTAAAGATGGCGTACGTAGTACCTACCTATTCAGATAATATTAAATATTATGACTTATATATGTTTTCTGTAGCCTAATACAATGCGTACAATGATTTGTTAAAGAAATATTTCAATAATTTCGTTCGTGGAAGTGTCAATTTCTACATCTATTAATTAAAGTCCTCCGCCGCATCTGTCCGTCTGTTCACGATAAACTCAAAAAATACTCAACGGATTTTCATGCCGTTTTCACCAATAGATAGAGTGATTTATGAGGAAGGTTTAAGTATATAATTTGTCAAGGTTTGGTGTAAATTGGTTGAAATATATAATTAAAGGAGAATGTCTGTATGTGTCCACACAAGCGGGATTGCAAGCGGGCGGTGTGAATTTGATTTGTATGCAAATTGACAGATGGCGGTGTGAGTTAAAAGGTTGGGTAACCTTCCAATACATGGCCGTGTGTTTCGTTAGCCACAGCAATTCATCACCAGGTCAGCTAGTAACAAAGAATTCAGAAGAGATGCGAGACATATCTAGTTTAAAAGTAAAAATACTATCTTTGTGATTAATTGAAGTATATAACGCGTGGCAACTATTGAAAAATTCTAGTAAATGTTTTAAAATATAATAATAATAATATATATTTTTTTTTTATTGAAAAAATTTTTCCTTTGGTACAATACATACAATAGATACATAAATATAATGAAAGCATATAAAAGCTTAATACAATTATAATTATTACAATAATATATATATTTTTTAAATTATTCTCCCATAATAAGCAAATGCTTGTGTGTACGGGAGGAAGTATTATTATTTATATTTACTACTTTGAAATTTAGTTTATTTAAATAATAAGATAAATGTATGTTTATTTAAATATATGTATAAATATAATTTTTATTATTATTATTTATTTATTTTTTAGTTAAGGTTTTCAGTATATTTTTTTAATTGTGTTTTGAAATTTTTGAAACTGTCACAAAGGGATCTTATATTTTCAGGTAATTTATTAAAGAAATTTGTTCCCAAGTATTTGTAGTTTTGTTGGCCTAAAGTTTTTTTACAAATGGGAATTGGTAACATGTATTTTTGCCTGATATTTGATGTGTTTTTGAAAGGTATGGTTTTGTTTAGGATATCCTCTTTGTAGACTTGTAAGGTTGAGTGATAGAGAAAAAGAGTATTTAATTTTCTGACTTTAAATTCTTTGAATATGAGTTCAAATGGATATAAAAATGATTTTTTTTAATATATCTTTATTAAACATTTATAACTAAAAAAACTTACATATTCAGTGTTAATATTTACAATTTTTTTTAAGTACAAAAGATTAACAACAGAAAATAATATAAATATGAACAGTAGGTTCCTACTTGAAGAATAAAAAATAGTTATAAATTAAGGTTTTTCGTATTCCACCTCACTGAACTAGTCTGTGTTGAGGCAGTAATTTTTAATTCAATATATATTTCTTATTAACATACCTACACTTATATTAAAATATAATCATACAATAGATTGGTTGCATTAACAAATTTTTTTGAATAATAACAATCAGTACATTGGTTTAATTTTAATATCCCTTCAAATTGCCCACATTTTGGCTAGCAAACGCTTGAAGGTTTTTGCAAAGTGGCCAAAATATGGCCAAAAAAGTTTCAGTGGTTAAAATTCTAGATTTTTTGTCAAACCTCAAAAGCGCCCATATTTGTAAGGTGTAAATATAGGGGAACTATATCTCCAACCGGCTGGGCAGCGTTTTGAGGCAGGTTAAGGAAGGGGCGGTGGGAAGTGATTTATTTTTTTTTTAAATTTGTTTGATTATCGATTATTTATTTATTTATTCAACGCCCAGAGGGCTTTTACAGTAATACAGATATAACAGATGATTTTTTAACAGATAGAGAAATGATAAGAATAAAATTAGATAAAAATGCACACAAGTCACAAAAATACAGCGATTTGATAAGTTTACAAAAATACATATATGTTTAGGAATAGTTTTGGAACAAGTTTTTTACAAGATCCACAAAATTCGCCAAGTTGATGTTGAATATGTCAACATCACTTAAATACTGATTTCCCATAGTGTGAAATCTTTGTATCGGAGAGTGGGCAATGTAGTTCCGCTTATGAATGCTGCAGTAGAATAGTGTGTTTTGTCGTGTGGTTACTGTCGGTATTCGTAAGTTTATGAGTTGTAGGAGTTCGCAACAGTCGAATTTAGAGTTAAGTATTTTGAATAAAAATGTCAAGTCGTTTATTTTACGTCTGTCTTCTAGTGTGTGTATTTTTAGAATATTTAGTAATAGATTATATTTTAAGTCTTCTAGTGGGATATTTAATTTAAAATTTATAAAACGCAGAAATTTTTTTTGTATTCGCTCAATATTATTAATGTGAATTTTGTAAGATGGAGACCAAACTACCGAGTTATATTCAATTTGGCTTCTAACTAGAGATACATATAATAGTTTAATGGCTTCTATGGAATTAAAGCTTTTAGTTGTTCTTAAAACGAAGCCTAGTGTTTTCATACCTTTGTTCATAATTTGGTGGATATGATTGGCGAAACTTAGTTTTTCATCCAAAATGATCCCAAGATCCCTCATTTCCGTGACTCTTTCTAAAGCTGTGTTATTGATGGAATATTCGAATAAAACAGGATTTTTATTTCTGAAGAAAGTCAAGGTTTTACACTTTTCTACATTTAAAAATAAATTATTTTGAATGCACCAATCTTTAAACTTACTAATATTCGACTGTAATATTTGGCAATGATTTATATCAGTTATTTTCTTGTATAGCTTGATGTCATCAGCAAACAGCAATACCTCGACATCATTGAAGCAATTGGTTATATCATTGATGAAAATGAGGAACAAAACCGGGCCAAGGTGACTGCCTTGCGGTAGGCCACTAGTAGCCCAGAACGCTTTCGACATCCAAGATTTTATTTTGACGAACAGTTTACGATTTAATAAATAGCTAGTAAACCATTTTAGCATGTTACCCCTTATTCCTAGAGCAAATAGTTTTTGGATTAGTAGTTTATGGGATACTTTGTCAAATGCCTTCGAAAAGTCTGTATATATGCAGTCGACTTGTTTATTTTCTGCAAAAGATTGTAATATGAAGTTTTGAAATATTGTTAAGTTAGTTGCGGTAGATCTACCTTTGATAAAACCGTGCTGTTTTTGGTGAATTAATTTTATTAATTTGGGATAGATTTCATCAAGGACCAGTGATTCGAAAAGCTTAGGTAGTACTGACTGTATACAAATGGGACGATAATTGGCTATATTAGTGTCGTCTCCTTTTTTGTAGATAGGTGTAATGAAGCTAGATTTCCAGCGGTCTGGAAAGTGTCCAAGGGTTAAGAGACGGTTGAATAATAATGTGAGTGGTTTAGACAATGTATTAGAGCATTTTTTGAGGAATATTGGTGGAATGTTGTCTGGGCCAGCGGATTTGTCAGTGTCCAAGGAAAATAATTTCTGTTCGCAACATTTTTGTGTGATATGGCAATTTGTTAAGTGTGTGGTCTTGCTAAATTTGTATTCAGGTATTTTGTTATCTGGGGTTTCTTCATCATATACATCTTTGAAGAAGTCCGAAAAAAGGTTTACAATGTCCTGTGTATTGTTTGCACTGGTTCCATTCATTTGCATTATTGGCGGGTAGTCTGTGTTTTCATTGTTTAGTTTTTTAAGAAATTTCCAAAGATTTTTGGATTTAAAGACAGTGTCCTCGATAGAGGTTATATACATTTTGTAACATTGTTTGGAAAGATCTTTACATTTTTTCCTGGTTTCGCTAAAGATTTTATAATCACTTATGGATTTGCTTTGTTTGAATTTTTTGTGTTGACTCTTTTTTTGCTGAAGAGAGGCAGTAAGCTCTGATGAGAACCAAACCGGGTAGGTATAGCTTCTGGGTGTATAAAAAGGTACATAGGATTCAATAATATTAGAAAAGTATAAATAGAGTTGGTCTAAAGATTCATCAATGTTTTCATCGGATAAAAACGACCAGTCTGTTTTTGAGAGATGGCTGTTAATTGAGTCGAAGTCGGCTCGTTTAAAGTTTAGGACTCTTTGTATAGGTATTTTTTCATTTTCGCATGTAATATTTAATTTAATGTATAGGGGAGGATGGTGATTATCTATTGGTAGGAGTGGATCATTTGAGAGTTCTACAGATATTTTAGGATAGTTTGATAAAGCTAAGTCTAATAAGCGATTGTTACTGTTATAAATAAAATTATGTTGGTGAAAGTTTAGAAAGTTTACCATGTCCAAAACTTCACGTGCACGATCGTTTTCACTTTCGTTTGTGATGAGACCACAGTTTTTTGCTTTCCATGTTAGGTTTGGTAAGTTATAATCTCCAAGGATAACAATTTTCGAGTGAGAATATTTTGATGAAATTGTTTCGATGTCTTCACAGTGGTTTCTGTATGTTTGAGGGTCAGAAAGTGGTGGTAGATAGGCCGTTCCAAATATAATTTTCTCGAGAGGAGTCGTTACTTGCACAAAAAGATGTTCGATGTTATTGTGTTTCGTGGTTAATTTTCTAGATGACAACTTCTGTTTTATAGCAATCAAAACTCCTCCACCTCTTGACTTGGAACTTGATCTGACATTTCTGTCGCAGCGAAAAATTTTGTAGTTTGTAAGACCGAGTTCAGTTGATTTGATGTCAGAGTTTAGCCAGGTTTCCGTAAGTATAATAATGTCATGATGATGAGAAGGTAGGGCTGCTCGTAGGTCGTCGAGAACGGTTATTAACAGTTATTAACGGAGAAGAGATTTATTATTTAGATTTGTACATGAATAAGTCCGGATTATAAGAAGGAGGATAAACAGATGACAGTGGCTCATTTCACTTTAAGTCAACTTACAAAAAAACGTATCCGAAAAGAAGCAAAGGTAGCCGTCCATGGTGGAGTGCTAGTACCTACCCTGATGTATGGCAGTAAGGCATGGAACTGCCAGAGGAAGGATTAAAGTTATTTTTTATTTTTTTTACGCGACCTCCACACTCCTACTATGTCATCTTTGGGGATGCTGTGTGGAGGGTTTTTTTTTTGCGAAAGGAAGGAGAGGAGGGTTCTGGGAATGAAAAGGGTTTAAGGGGTGGGTAGGAATCTAAGGATCAGTGTGTCCTGATCATCCACCTCCAATACCTAGACAAACCTCACTCCATGAACCTGGGCACCCCTGCTAAATCACCAAACGTAGCGAACCACTTGGGGTGACCTATGGCAGAGGTGTTGGTTATCCAATAAAAGTTCCCAGGGCGGCGGTACCCAATCCCGCCTCTTAAATTGTAAAATTCTGTAGAAATGAGATCCCTGAGGCGTGTGTGTGGTAAAACTATGTACGTTCGTATGAGAAACTTAGAGATCCGTAAATAATGCAAGGCTAATGTAAGCGTAATGAGTAAAATTTAAAAAGGGACGTTTAGATGGTTTGGGCATGTAGAGCGAATGAACGAGGAAAGGAGTGTAAAGAGAATATATGACGCAAATGTGATTCCTAGTAATAGGAATCAAATTTTGGGAAAGGAAGGAGAGGAGAGTTCTGGGAAGGAAAGGGGTTTAAGGGGTGGGTAGGAATCAGGAGTTCAGTGTGTCCCAGCCATCCGCCTCCAAGACCGAGACAAACCTAACCCCATGAACCCGGGAACCCCTGCTAAATTACCAAACGTAGCGAACCACTTGGGGTGACCTATGGCAGAGGTGTTGGTTGTCCAATAAAGGTTCCCGGGGCGGCGGTACCCATTCCCGCCTACCAAATTTCATGCTTTAGTTATAAATTTATACTCCATAAATACGTTATATTTAACATATTGACATACGAGGGTAGGCTGAAAAGTAATGCACACTTGCTTGTACAGAGCGAACAAAATGACCTTCAGAAGCGCGCCAGGTGGAATATGGAAGTGACATTACTCCTCTATACGTACGCGTAAGCTTGAAGTTTTTGAATACATTCAGTGTATTTTGAGAAGCGGAAGTATGGAGACGTGTTTTAGTGTTATGTCAAATAAAGGTCTAGTCAAATATGTACTCCTAATTCAGAAGAGTGCGATAAACAGGTATTTCGTAATTCCACATCTTGTGATTTATATAATTTACTGAAAAGGGTTGCTTTGATCTACAAATACCAAACAGAAAATCAAAACAAATTTCTCGGCACTAGAGCTCACGGATTCGGTAATCAAGAAGATTTATTAAAAATGTTGTTTGTATCTAACAGCGTTTGTTAGCAAAAATCAAAGAAGCACGTTATTACTTATTAATATTAAAATAACGAAAATAAAAAAACGAAAAGTCCTAAACTCCGGATATTAACCACACTGGACAGAAAATCTCAAGAAAGATCTATCTATATCTAAGAGGATACTAACGTACAATAGACTAATTGGCCCATATAATTGACGTACAATTGTTAATATGGGCCCATGAAATCGACGTACTAGACTAGATGGGTCCAAGAAATTGACAATAGATTAGATGGACATAATAAATTGACGTACTAGACCAGATGGACTCAAGAAATTGACTTACAATAGACTAGATGGACCTAAGGAATGAAAGTTTAATAGTCTAGGAAGGACCTTTGAAAATGTTGAGGAAACTGACGTACAATGTAAGTAGTTGAGTCCAATGTAAGTAGTTGGGCCATGAAATTGATGTAAATAGACTAGATGAGCCCAAAAAATTGACATACAATCGACTAGATGGGCCCATGAAATTGAAGTACAATCAAATAGATGGGCCTATAAAATTAACTTACTAGATGGGCCCACAAAGTTGATGTACTAAAGACTAGACGGGCCCATGGAATTGAGGTACAGTTGATCCACGAAATTGACGAGGAAACTGTCGTAAAATAGACTAGATGGGCCCATGAAATTGATATATAATAGAAGAGACGGGCCCATGAAATTGAGGTACAGTTGACCAACGAAATTGACAAGGAAACTGTCGTAAAATAGACTAGATGGGCCCATGAAATTGACGTATAATAGACTAGACGGGCCCATGAAATTGAGGTACAGTTGACCCACGAAATCGACGAGGAAACTGTCGTAAAATAGACTAGATGGGCCCATGAAATTGACGTATAATAGACTAGACGGGCCCATGAAATTGAGGTACAGTTGACCCACGAAATCGACGAGGAAACTGTCGTAAAATAGACTAGATGGGCCCATGAAATTGATATATAATAGAAGAAACGGGCCCATGAAATTGAGAAGGAAACTGTCGTAAAATAGACTAGATGGGCCATGAGAATGACGAGGAAACTGTCGTAAAATAGACTAGATGGGCTCATTAATTTGATAATCCATTCAAGAAAGAATTTCGCAGTTTAAAAAAGCTTGATCTATCAAACAGATGTAAGAATAAATTGAGTAATATAGATACAACTTCAGGCATTCGGATCTGACCACCACACACTTCTAGAAATTGCATTTCAATTTTTATAATGAAAAAAAGTTAAATATTCCCGGGTTATGCATAACCGGAAATTTTTCAATTTCTGCCACTTTCATTCTTATAAACGAAAAACATTGCTTGTACAATGATGTAAATCCAAAATAAAGATAATTCTTCCTTTTTTCAAGCACACAGATACGCTCACAATATGTTTCTATCGCTTTACAACTTCAGTACCTAGCTTCTACCACCTACAAGTAAAATGTATACCTCCAAGACAACACGACTGCTACTCCGTTTGCAACAAACAAGGCGCAGTTTGAAAACGGGAAAATTCCCTTGCGATTAAAATCGCAGATCTTCTAAGGAATTTCTCCCTAATTATTAACGATTGTCTTCTGTACACTGTTCTGCCAAATTCAAAGTAATTCTAGCGGAAAATTGTACTTATTTGCTTCAGTCGCTCACAGCCTTAGGAAGTATGATTCGATGAACAAAATATTACTCGAATTTTGTACATATTTATTAAGTTATAATCTATTTACTCTGTCACTATACTTGTATTTTAATTAGCTCCCATTTATAAGTAACAATTTTGGAACACACTTATTACTTAATTCACAGTCATACATCGTCTGATCGATACTCAGACATTTAATTTTTATTTTTTATTAGTAACAAATAGATACATAAATTACAAATAAATATTATACAGTAATTAATTACATGGTAGATATATTTGATGTACCCCCATAAGTAAGCAAGGCTTGTGTGTATGGGGGGGTGTTATTGTATTGTTTTTTTTTTTTTTACATGATTCAGTTTAAGTTTTTAGTATAATTTTTAATGTGAGTTTTAAATTCTTTTATATTAAATAAATAAAAATAAAATACTTTGTTTTACGTCACTTTATTGATATTTTATAGTCTACCGGTTTCGATACCTCCGTACCATCCTCAGGACTGTTATAAAAATACTATTTTTAAAACAGTCTTTTATATCAGTATTCATGTTTCTGACTTTTTCAGATTTGATTCGCTTGTTAGTGGTATGACATCCTCGGGCGTCCCTGACTTCTACCATTCACTTCCGCGTGATTGACCTCCACTCATTTCTTTAATTCGTTTCTAAAGATGTGATATATTTCTTAAAAAGTTTTTAAATCTAGACCTAGACGCAATGTAGGCATGCTAATTCTGTTCTACACGTAGGTACTTCAATGAGCCTAAAACGGATTTGTTGTATATGGCTATCGTTCGTTCGGAGACATTCGGGCGTAGCCGAATGCTGCCGAACATACAGCCGCTGGGCGCTCGTGCCGGCGACTAGAATTCTAATTCACTTCTAAACTGAGAGCTCCCGGATAATTACACGTTACCAACAATCAGTAATTCCGCTGTAATCCAATTAAATAAATATTAATACAAGACGAACTTGCGTTGTAATCAATTGTGGGCTAGTGAGCCACAACAATAGTATATTAAAGAATATTACAGGATTGCTTTTCGAACACTAACTAACCATCACACCATTTCCCCGTAGAGACAGGAAGAGAGAACGGACCGCCAAACAACTCTATCTTGGCACACACTCCTTGCCTCGTCCACATTCATACATCGTATCATACATTCTCTTCTATTATACTGACTCTTCACATGGCCCGACTCAAGTATCTGATTCACTTGGTCGTGTCATGTCTTCCTCGGGCGTCCCCAACTTTTCTACAATTCACATTTGCGTCATATATTCTCTTTACACTCCTTTCCTCGTTCATTCGCTCTACTTGCCCAAATCATCTAAACGTCCCTTTTTAAATTTTACTCATTACGCTTGCATGAGCCTTGCATTCTTTACGGATCTCCACGTTTCTCATACGAACGTACCTACATAGTTTTACCACACACGCCTCAGGGATCTCATTTCTATAGCATTTTACAATTTGGGAGGCGGGATTGGGTACCGCCGCCCTGGGAACCTTTATTGGATAACCAACACCTCTGCCATAGGTCACCCCAAGTGGTTCGCTACGTTTGGTGATTTAGCAGGGGTGCCCGGGTTCATGGGGTGAGGTTTATTTAGTTATTGGAGGCAGATGACCAGGACACACTGAAACCCAGATTCCTACCCACCCCTTAAACCCTTTTCCTTCCCAGAACTCTCCTCTCCTTACTTTCCTTTAAAAAAAACCTCCACACAGCATTCCCAAAGATGAGATAGGCCCTGAGGGAAATTATTTTCCTCAGGGTCTCCTCTGTGGAGCTCATGTAAAAAAAAAAGTCAATAGGAAATGTGCTTACGTTAATGTAGCTCAGCGGTGTTTACGATTTTATCCTAAGAAATCAAAAGAATCCTAGATTGCAAAATACTTATTTATTATTTTTTAAAGCAATAGCCTCCATGGTTGAGGGTTAAGGTTCTCGACTAGGAATCCGAAGGTCGCGGATTCAAATCCCGGTAAGCGTAAATAAATTTGATTAAACTGATTTGATTTGAGTCACTTCACAATTTAATCATTTAAAACAATATAAGGTATATTTACGGCACATTCCAGAGTTAAAGATGCTCTGGGAATCGCCCTGGTTTTAAACCACCATTCAGAATCAAAACGTTGCTTGAAATGGCTTTAGCTGTATTTAGTGACTTGATCTGACTAACCGGGCACATCCCCACCTTCCTCTTCCTATATGCTTCCTACAAGCGGAGGCCAAAACCTCACAATAATGGGGTATTTCCACAAACGAGTGAGTTTGCGCATTATTATATGGGATTGGTTGGGTATTGCATTCGCAGACTTGGTGGGTAGAATATGTCAAATTCCTGATTTTATCCCACCTACCTAATATTCCTATCCCAAAATGTCACCTTGAAAAAGAAGAAGAGGTGACACTATTTCAAGCTCAGTACAAATTAATGTCTCAGACAGGGAGCACATATTGATCATATACTGTTGCAAAAATAATATTGCAAGTTACTAAACATAGTGAAGTGTACACCAAACCCTGGAAATCAGAGAGGCCCCATCTGCAACTGGTGAGTCCTATTTTCCTTTTCCGTTCTGGGCTTATCTAATTGTCCAAAAGCCCAGATCTGAACATCGACTGACTATCCATCAGGTTTTGCGAGTGCATGCTATCTAATCGTCCCATATAACATAGCGACCACGTAGTTATCGGGACTGGTCCTTTGAGGGTTGCGTCAGGGCTTTGCTCTGAAGCAAAACCGCCAATTTTATAGTGGAGTCGCAGTTTCGAGACACCAGAGGGATTCTGTTCAAAATGTACGGAATATTTAAAGATCATTTTTCTGATTTTAATCATTCCACTAAGTTTGTTTTTTTTATGTTTTCATTGAATATTATTGATTTTAAGCACGATCTAAAACTGACAAAATCAAAACGGCCCGTAGTTGGAAAATCGGATTGTGACGTCACAAGCGACGCTCAGCTGAAACCGCATAAATAAACACTGTCATGACGTCACACGATAGCCCCGCCCCAAATTATCGTTTTACCTGTAATTCAAAAATGAGAAACTTTGACTCGCTGTAGATAAATTATTCGTATATAAAAATGCTATAATGATCGTAATTTTTTTAAGCAATAATAAAACGTGAAAATACCCCATTGGGATACTATAGTTTCACTGGCTCCAGATGGTTGAGGGCAGTTGGGACTCTTGTGCGATTTCAGATAAAAAATGGAGGGAAATTTTCCTCAGGGCCTCCTGTGTGGAGTTAATGTAAAAATAAACAAAAAATGTAAAAGGCCGCAAAATATAATCCTATGTCAACACTACCTTTATTAGGATTTTCTGGTCACTTTTCTTTATCAATCATTTTTAAAACTTTCACAGATGTTCAAACTTTTAAGTCTCTTTTTACTTTTCACTTAATTGGAAAATACTTATAAGTTTTATACCGCATTAGTCTTCATAAATTAATGGGTACTGAGGAGATAATCAATAGTTGTGAGTTGTCTGGCTGAAGTGAGGAAAATTTTTCCTTACTTCTACTATAATTGATCAATATTTCATCACTTTGGTTGGATAAGGTTCTAACTTAGCTTTACTCTCATAATCTATTTACTGTTTTTTTGATTTTGAGGTTCAAGTTGGCGATTCATTTATCGTTCATTTCGTGATTTCATTCCACCTCTCTCCCTCAAAATTACCTGTCTGAACACGCGATGAAATGAAAGTGATGAGAGATAGTGCCGATTCACTCGCAACCGGAATTAACATCACGTGACGCGAATGATGTGTGTTTCTCCCTTACTATCATAGTGGAAAATAAGATCTAAACGGAATTGGAAAGAGAAAATAAAGCTCTTTATATTAAATCTAACAATTAACCACAAAATAATACGAATGTACACTTTTATGGAACCAAAGTTTCCGATCGAAATTTGAAAAAATAATTATGAAACTTTGTGAATTTTTTATGAATTATTTTTATATGAAACGACAAAAGAAATTATGTGAAAAAAACGTTTATAATTCATTTGTCTAACAAAATAAGTGTGCGTTTTTATTTTATTTTTGTTACCAGTAATTTTAGTGAGAATAAACGCAAGGAGGGCCATTTTAAAAAGTTTACATTAAAAATTCTTCTATTTAAAAAAAATACATGATTTTTTCTAATAATAAATTTTGGAAGCATATTTCATCACCTTTCAAAAACAGTTTTTAGTTTTTGGATGGGTAAATAAATATTCCATTTATATGGATTTTATTGCAAGCCGAGGCCTATTTTGTAATTAAAAAAAATTTCATGGTGCAAAAATACTGGTAGATATCAGTTTTCAGGTTATTATTTAAGAGGCCGCTATCCGAATTTCTACCGATTTCTTGCAAACCTCCCTTAAACATTTGGAGCATTTAGGCTCTTAAAAAAATATGTTATTCTTGAAGATAATCTCTAGACATTAGTCGCGCCGAAACGCAAATTATATAAAATTCCCTCGATAGAAAAAAATAGCAAAGTATGCTCCAAAAATTATTATAAACACGTTTGTTTCAGTTATTTTACAATTTACAAATATGAAAAAATTCACAGCGTTTCTTTAAATAAAACTAAAGACAATTATCGCGAGATTTTTGCTCTATTTTTAACGAGTCGTGTTTTATTAAAGATTTTCGTGATTTTTGCATCAATTTTATCGTTGAAAATGTTAGCGCGCTCTTCTAACATTGGTAATTTCATATCTCTCCAACATTTTCTTTTTGGGACCAGTAACGGAGCCTTAACCATATGTTCATTTTATGATGTTGATATTTATTTACTGTTTACAAGAATCGCCAATTTCTCCTTATTTAGTTCGACGTTATCGGAAATGTTAATTTTAATTCTTAAGATGAAGCCATACTAAATAATGCAAAATCATACAAAATCGTATGTTTTAGTTTTGAAAATTTGACCGCTTAGAAGTATTATAGATGCTTCAATTAAATACTGCGTGTAGAACATACTTTGGCCCTTAAAAATATCGGTCATTTTTTTTAATAAGTCTTTTAATAAGCTTAGAAAAAAATAAAGTATTAGGTCTATAAAAAACATTTTTAACTGAAAACTCTCCTACTTATAAACACTTTTTCGGATATGGTTTTATTGCATAATGTGGCAAATTCAGTTTCTTATATAATTATCGCGAAAAAAAATGATATTTACGCCCGAACCTCACAAAATAAAATATAATATGCATTTTCGCGTTGGTATTTTTGACATCACGACGACAATACGGCAGTCGACGAATTTGCTATATCAAAGCGAACCTTATACCGTCCACCGAAGAACGACTGGCAGCCGCCCTGTCTTCCGTCATTACTCCTCCGAACGGAGCGGAGAGCGGTCGTGTTATGCTCCGCGCCGCTTATTTTCGTGAAATCAATTTAAAAATTCCGTTTTATTGCTATAAAAGATGCATAAAAAAGGAATTAATGTTTTTTTACAGGCCTTTACGAAATCAACATGTAAAAAAAATCTCAAATATCTTTTCCAACTTTTCCAAAAGCTTTTTCTCAAGTATTTTTAAACTCCTCCCATAAAAGGGCGTGAATTTCGATTTCGATTTTTTCCTGTACTAGTGGATCGCCTTAAATATTCCCGAATTGAATTTTAGCCGTCAACGCCGGCCGACACGTGCGTCTGCGCTCGACGAACTCTTATTTCGAGGGAACACGCCGTGAAACAAAAATGGAACATTTCCTCGAGTAAACCTTCATCCGAGTTAATCGTCTGATTTCGCCTTAAAGTATTTTAATTAAACATATTTTAAGGAAAATATTTATATAAGACGAATACTTACCATTTTAGAACATATAGATGCGACCGTTATCTTTTTATTTTTCTGTGACTTTTTCTCTTACATATTTTTGTTCAGATTATTAGTGTTATCTTCTTCTTCAATGAATTACTGGATATATTCTATATCGCCGTTTAGAGTACAAAACATACTAGCATTGATTGATTTGGTCGCCCAATTTGCCTGAGATATACCTGATAACTAATAAGGTGATGAACACCATAATGTCCCTCGGCCATTCTGCTTGAACCCAATTAGAGACTGAGTACTCGAATGAAGGGCACTACAGGTCTACACACTACACAGTTATACAGGCCACAGGGCTGATATAGGCCTATAGGACAGGGCCGAAAGATGTAGAAAGCAGGGCCGCATTTAGCCCTGCGGGGGAGCGAGTCTTGCCATATCGACAACCAAGGAAAATCGATACGAAAAACTAAGCTGTTGACTTTATTTTATTTACCAGCCAGTTCCCAGCGTTGCAATGCCACTTATATAAATAAATTGTTCCTCCCTGCGTGTCCTTTCCTCCTATAGGTCTCTGTTTTCTTCCGCCCCCTCTACCTCCCGCGTCCCCTTCCCCTCCCGGGTTCCCCCATCACTTCCCCGCCTTCCCCCTCCTTTGTTCCCCTCCACCCATCTCGGATTCCCCTCCCCCCTGTCTTCGCTCGCTGCCGCTAAACTACATGAAATACACATATGTTTTCAAATAACTCACGCGCCACCTATTGCAATATTTTTATACAAGTTTCATAATGCCATACCTCACCATTAAATATATAAATCTTCACGACCGTGTGCGCAACAACTCGCCAAAGTTTCATCGCAATCAGATAAATAGTATAGAAAATAATTTCATATCGCCAGAGCTCAATATTATATATAGAAACCATCGTGGGCATGCGCACATCAAATCCCCAAAGTTTCATCCCTATCCGATGAATGGTTTAAGAATGCATCAGGACAAACAAAGAAACATTCATTTTTATATATAAAGATTAGCAAGAACGACGCAGATCAAAAAACTGACACAGTTTATCTATATGGCTCTCAATAAGAGCGCAAGATTCAATAAAAAAACCTAGTTTTTTATTGAATCTTGCGCTTACCTCCTTCTTTAGCCAACTTTTCTCACACATTCTTACACATGTGCCCTGATGATGGACAATGTAACGCTACCCGAAACGTTGGCGTTGGCCAAAGAAATAGGTAGTGCAACACATAATACCCCAAAAAAAAATCACTGAAATAATACAAACTACCTCGTTTTTATAGCTGGCGATTTCTTGGATAATTTTAGGCATTTGGTGATTTTTACCAATTTTCAGGAAATTCTGAATAACTTGCTTATTTCAATATTTGATGGTTGCACTTTAAAATAATATATAAACATTAATGTATGTATTTGTGTATGAATATTTAGTTACGTTAGTATCATGGTAAATTCGAAAAAAATCGGGAAAAAGTCGTAGTTTTTCCCTTTCCTTGATGATCCTTGGACGCCTTTGATGTGCTTATTTTAGTTAATAAACCGATTTGGCCCTGGGAAAGGTGTTATTTTGCAGATATGCAGGACCTTATAGTAGCATACAAGCCACTTAAAAAAAATTTGCCAGCTCCTTTTATTTTTTTTACATAGTGTTGATTTCTAATACCTACGGTTTTAGGTATATTTTTTACGTTATTGTGTTTAAATGCTTGTTGTCGTTCCCTGCATTACGTTGACAGTATGACAGTTAACACAACATGGAACAGTGACGGCATCAGTAAGCACATGTAGTTTGTACGATCACGGATAATTTGAGCGCACACATCATTATTATACAGTTGGGAGTTAAGTCTATTTGTTCGGGTTGTTACTGTGAAAGGGATTGACATTATTGGCGAAAAGGACCTAGAAAATCGTAGAGATATGCATTATGCAACCACTATGATTAAATCTATAGAAATGTTATTTCAATAAATATTGAATATTCATTTAGACTTTTAGAGAAAGTCAACAGGTGTCCCAAAAAATAGAATCGTTAATTATCCGAGACACTTTCTAAGTTACAAATAAATTCGTTAAAGAACTTTGTGATAATTCAAAAAGATAGAGAAAAATATGGAAATTGTTAAGTCTGAATAGTACACTTCCTTCTGCTAAGGTGATCCCCTAGTGCCCTAGTTCTTGAAAAATTGGAATCGGAAACCCCGCCACTTTTTGGGAGGGTTTTAAAAATACTTGAGAATTTTTTTTGGAAAGGTTGGAGAAGGTATTTGAGAGTGGTTTTTTTACAAGTTGATTTCGTAAAGGCTTGTAAAAAACATTAACTCGTTTTTTACGCATTGTTTCTTATAAAAACATGGAGATTTAAGATAGATTGCACGGAACCAAGCTATGTAGAATCCAGGGACTCCATACGCCACCGTGGCGGAGCGTTAAGACAAAATGTACATATATAGAATAAATATAAAAAAAACAAATATTAAAAATAATTAGTAGGCAATTATAACTTTGTTTTAAGACAAAACATTCAACAAAATCACAATATTATTCATTCCATTGGCGTGTGGTCCCTACAATAATATACCTACCTATTTATCAAAACTACTATCTATCTTGTACATAAACTAGATGCTATGTATAACTTTATGTATAGATCCTAACTGCAACTAATCTTTTTTTTATGTATACGTTACTGCCGCCATAGGTCGACCCACAGTCTCCTTCTTGACAATATCAAGGAGGATACGGTGTTTCTACTTTTGTCGTCAGAATTGCAATTATTCCAAAACATGGGTACACCTCAGCACAGGTCCGCCTAGTGAGGTGTTCACAAAATACTACTAGGTACTTACCTATATACAGTTACGGATCAGTAACATTTTATTTTTTCTCCTTATTACTTAACTTAATATCTATGTATACCAATGTAATTATCTGTAATATGTATGTATGTTGAAGAATAGAAATAAAAAAAATAAAAAGAATAAATAAAAAAAAAAAATAGTCATAAATATACCAAACCACCCACTATATAGTCTTTTATGCGGAAAGCACAAGGTTTAATTAATTCTTTCAACGCCATCAATTTTGATTCATGCCGAAAACAACAGAGCGAAATTACATTGTTTTGTTTTATTTTGTGAAATTCATGCACCAATATTGAAATGTTTTTATATTGTTTTCTAAGAAACTTAATTTGCCACATTATATAATAAAATTTTACCCGAAAATCAATTCATCAATAGGATATTTTTCACTTTAAAGTATTTTTTAGAGACCTGATATTTTATTTTTTCTAGACTTACAAAAAAACTTATTATTAAAATACGCCATAATTTTTTAAGGCCAAAATGTGTTCTACTTGCAGTATTTAATTGAAGCATCTATAATATTTCCAAGCGATAAAATATTCAAACCAAAAACACATGATTTTGCATTGGCATTTTCTCATGGCTTCATCTTAAACTCTTCAGTAATGTCACATAATATTTATAATACATAAATTCGGTTTGTTTTGTTTGTCCTAACGGAATCCTTCCCAGAAAACATTCGGAAGTTCGAACGATTTTCGTTCATCGAACTTTCAAGTATTTATTTGTCTTTGGAAAGATTTGAGAAGTTAATTTGATCTCCCTTTTAATTATTTGATTCCTTAGAAACGGGAATTCTGAATAATTTCATTTCAACAAACTGTTTACGTTAAGATAATAACGATTAATGTTTGTTGAATATTATTTGATTTGTGAAGAGATGCCATAATTTGTGATTTGAAGCAACCAGTGCTCGTATTTTGTATCTTGTCAACTGAATAATTAGATTTCAAGACAATGTATATTGGAATTTCATTACCCGCATTACATAATTAGTAAAACACGGCTTATTAACTATATAAAAGACATAAATTTAAAAAAAAGCCACTGCTTTGTGGTTTGACATAAACATTAGGTATATTTTTATTTTTATTCTAACTTTATAAGTAAAACCTCAAATTGTAATATTTAATTAAATGAAGACAATGTCTGAATAAACAAAAATTGTAACAAAACAAAAAACGACTTCAAAAAATGCACTAAAAAGTAAAAAAAATAATTTCGTACGATTGTTATTTTTGGAGTCGGTGTTAGCCAAGGTAACTACATACATAGGTAGTAAGTAATAGGTGAGATGTGGAGATCTTGGCTGACACCGACTCCAAAAATAAAAATCGTACGAAATTATTTTTTTTTACTTTTTAGTGCATTTTTTTAAGTCGTTTTGTTTTGATTATTTTTTGATTTTTAGTGACGAGCGTGCGTAAAGAAGTTTTGCTTCAAAAAAGATTCATCGAAATCTGTTGGCGTAATATTGAGTTATTCGTCTATTTGTCGCGCACATACTTATTTCAAAATTAAGACAAATTTTAGTTTTCTCATGGATCCCATTATTAGAACTGGACTAAATTAAATTGGGACCACACGGAAAGCACCAGCTTTCTAATAAAAAAAGAATCATCAATATCGGTTCACCCAATCAAAAGTTCTGAGGTAACAAACATTAAAAAAAAAAAAAAAAAAAAAAAAAAAAACCGTTGAATTGATAACCTCCTCCTTTTCGAAGTCGTTTAAAATGATACTGGGACCTCCGGGGTCCTAGTATGGTCGATTGATAAGGATTGATAGGATAACTTTCGGTAACTTCTCATCGTTCTCTAGGATAAATGCCAATCGGTAACGTACAAACAACAGTTGATGTCGAATATATTAAGAACACTTAGTCATTATTACCTGTTACTAATTTGTTGGCGATATGCAATCGTGCTAGACAACGATGAAAAGTTACCGAAAGTTATCCTATCAATCCTTATCGATCTACTGTGCTAGGGGGCCTGGGGCTCGAACCCAGGACCTCTCGCTTTCCGGGCAAACGCGCTAACCACTGCGCCAAGGTGTCGATATCAAATTCGGTCATTTTTAACTGTATCATACTTCGACTAAGAACCACCCACATTATCTTCATTTTCTTTACACATATACTATTGGCTGCTATATTTATGTAGGTATGATTGCAAGATTCAAAATATAAGCGAAACTCAAAGTAGATGGCGTTGTGTTTCGCTAGCTACGCATAGCCGGGTCAATTAGTAAATAATATCAAAACGTAGCCTCAATCCGAGCCAAGTATCAAGTATGCAAGTATCTTTATCGCTAAGCCATCGAGGCAGTCAATATATCAATTTATTCTCGGGTTTTTTCCACATCGATGATCCCGCAATGCAGATTTTCAATATTATAAAATGGATTCACATTTCTTTATTACCACATCACTTTGTAGCTCGGTGAGTTCAGTCGACCGAACTTGTGTTGTGCGACTGATATTATTGGGTAGGGTTGTTAAAAAATGATTTAAATTTATTTTCTTCTGTAGGTATACAAGATAGCAGGGGCATTGATTTTTTTAAACGACTTCGAAAAGGAGGAAGTTATCAATTCGACTTTTTTTTTATGTTTGTTACCTCAGAACATTCGATTGGGTGAACCAATATTGATGATTCTTTTTTTTATTAGAAAGCTGGTGCTTCCCGTGTGGTCCCATTTTAATTTGGTCCAGTTCTGACAATGGAGTCCATGAGAAAACCATATATGTCTTAAATTTGCAATAAGTATGTGCGCGACAAATGGACGAATAACTCAATATTACGCCAACAGATTTCGATGATTCTTTTTTTGAAGTAAAACTTCTTTACGCATGCTTGTCACTAAAAATCAAAAAATAAACAAAAATTTTAACAAAACAAAAAACGACTTCAAAAAATTCACTAAAAAGTAAAAAAAAAAATTCGTACGATTGTTATTTTTGGAGTCGGTGTCAGCCAAAATCTCCACATCTCACCTATAACTACCTATGTATGTAGTTACCTTGGCTGACACCGACTCCAAAAATAACAATCGTACGAAATTTTTTTTTTTACTTTTTAGTGCATTTATTGAAGTCGTTTTTTGTTTTGTTTATTTAATATTTGGAAGGAGCAAGGAAGTAGTCAGAATAAACTATAAATATTCACATACATGGCGACGTTGCGTTGCTCGGGTTTATGAACAGGAAAAATTTGATACGATATTTTTCGAGTCGTGGGTCCTCAATGCATACCATTTTCATCCACAAAGTTCACATATATGCCTTAAGAAACGTATTTTTCATCGGGACCTCCTGTGTGGATTTATTGTAAAAAAGAAATTGTAGTTTTGGCGGCAATGGAGTACTGGTACCTACCCTTATGTATGGCAGTGGGGCATGGAACTGGTAAAGGGAGGTTGAAAGTAGACTGAATGCTGTACAAATACAAATTGGATACCTGAGGCACCTACCTGCGTGGGAATACTGATTAGAAATGCAAGGCAAATAAACAAGGGAGTATGATTAAGAAAGGCAAGATTTAGACGTGGAAGCGAATGGTAGAAAAAGTCGGGAACGCCCCGGGAAGACTTGGCATGAGAGCAAGTGATTCAAATGTGTTAAAATGAGGCGTGTGTGTAGTAAAATCAACACGGTTTCTACATGGGTATTTTTGTTTACATTAACTCCGCACAGGAGGCCCTGAGTAAAACAATTTCCCCTCAGGGCCTATGTCATCTTTGGGGATGCTGTGTGGGGGGTCTTTTTAAAGAAAGGAAAGAAAATAAGATAAGAGGGGTAGAGCAACGAAAAAGGACGAGGGGTGGGTAGGAATCAGGAGTTGAGTGTGCCCAGGAGTGACGGACGTGTGAATCAATCCTCCCACTATGGTACGATGGGGTGAGAGAGTCCGGCTGGGGAATTCAAATGGTCTCCCTCAACCAGTCAGGTCAGTCAATGGTTCCCGGGGTGGTGGTACCCATACTCGCTTCCCAAATTGAAAATTGGGTATGGAAAGAAGTGTCGCTTAAAGGGCCCATAAGCTATTTATTGTTATTAAGTTTATTTTGTAGACCTCCATTTTAATTTTAATTTATTTTATAAATTCAATAATATTATTATCTAATGTATAAAAACAGTTTATTATAAACGATTTCTGCTTCGTAATTATTATTATGTGTTACAGCTGTTTCGCCCATAAGCTATTTACAATTATATTTTCAGCCATTTTTAGTTGCATTTTCGACAACCCTGTGAAAGTGCATCACAGCACTTGCGTGCCTGATGCACAATTGCACGGTCCTCCCGCGGATTATTTCCACCGACGTACAATAATGCTATTTAAATATTTGCAGTGCAACAAATCTCTCAGGATCTGGAACAGCGGAGCACTGGAGATTCGTATTTACCCTGAGTTATGAGAATAACAACCTTATGTTTATATTCCAGGAGATCAGGAAATATATTTTAGAAAATGATTAGTGGTAGTGCATTCTTCCTCTTTAGACCTTGCTTCTTTGTCTAACGTACCGAGCCGCCCCCAACTAGCAAGTAAATAATTTAATAAAAATAAACAAGTTGATTTACTTCTTTAAAAACGTGAGAAATATTCTAAACATATATGATATAAAAAATATATATACCTCGCACTAGCACAATCCATAATGGAATACGGCATTATTGCCTGGGGCTGTGCCATTAAAAAATACATTAATACACTGTTTAAAACTCCGAAAACCCTCATAAAAGTAATACTTAAATTACCAATACTAACACCCACTTCAATCATATTCGAAAAATTCCCAGTGCTGAAAATTCAAAAATTATATTCAAAACAAATACTAACTTTCCTTTCCAAGAACTTAAACACATTTAACACTTCACAAAATTCTCGCAATACTTATAGAACAAGACATGCACACCAACTATAAATACCAAAAACAAACACATCCTTTGGACAAAAACACTACAGATACCAGGCTATTAAACTATACAATTCACTTCCAACACAATATAAAACAACTAATATTTTTTAATACAAAATAAACAAATGGAACTGGCTACAATCCTTTTAATTTATAATTTTGTCGCATAGAAGTCGATTTTATATTTTAATTTTTATCGTTTCTGTATATTTTGATTTTTATTGTTTCTTCTTTATATTAACTAAGACCACTGTTTATATTATTTTTACTACTTACATTTTATAATTTACAACTGAAAAATGTCCTTTACTACTTACATTTTATAATTTACTGAATATAATAATTTGATAGTATTAATATTAATAATAATATGTTTATTTGATATAATTTATAGAATAATTTACTGAAATTTACTACTTACATTTTATAATTTATAATTTACAACTGAAAAATGTCCTCTACAATACAGGTGAACTCCTACTGTGGAGGACAATATAATATACCTTTGTAATGTAATTAAATATACAGAATAAATAAAAATAAAAAAAATTAAGCCGAATTCAAGCAATTCTGAATTTCTACCGTTTTATAACATCTTTCTCTTGAACACCTTAAGTTTTTAAGCTTCTAAAAAAATATATGTTATTCTTGAAGATAATAAATAACGATACATTTGCCAAGATAGAAAAAAATCGCAAAGTTCGCTTCGAGAATTATTATAAACACGTTGTTACGAGTATGTTATTTTTCGTTAAAATTATGTATAGAAACGTGTGAAAAAAATCACTGTTTCTTTGAAGGCTATATAAGACATTTCCCATGAGATCTTTTCTCTTTTTTAAACGAGGCATTTTCATAATTTTCTCTTAATAAATATTATCGTTGTTAATATTAACGCCCTCCCTCTAACATTCGTATTTACTCACATTTTAATAAATTCAGACGAATTCGTAATTTTTTTTTCAGATGAATACATACATGATGTTTATTGTTATCAAGTTTAATTTGTAGAACTCCATTTTAATTTTTTATTTATTTTATGTATTCAATAATTTTATTATTAAATTAATAAAAAACAGTTTATTTATAAACAAGTTTGTTTATAAATAAACTGTTTTGAACTTGTTTAAAATTATTGAATACATAAAATAAATTAAAAAAAAAAAAAAAAAAAAAAAAAAAAAAAAAAAAAACATACATGATGATTTATATATATATCGATCACGAAAATTTGAAATGCTGTAAAGGACCAAATGTTCATTATTCAAAAGATCGAAAAGAAAGTTTATTTTACAAAGAATCGTATATCTTTTGTGTAGACCTATAAATGTGAATTCTTATTGTAAAATAACATTGTATAGATCGTTCAGAATACTTAGCAATTTCATATATTTCTTTAATATTTATTTATTTTATTTTTAATTTTTCAGAAAAATCAAATTTATTTTCCTAGAAATATTTCGACAACGCTGATCAAAAGAGAAAAAATGGAGTAAAATGACATATTTAACTCATTTTTGTATTTATTGTTCTTTTACAGCATTTCAAATTTCCGTTATCGACATATAAGTAAAACATATTTGGAGTAAAAAACGTAGATGTCATTTTGAACGATGATATTTTTTTTCAATTAAAAACAACAAAAAATATATAAATGTTTCTATCATACATCACTACTGATCACACTGCTAGCGTTGCGACGGGATCACGTGATATGTGCTCCCTCTCCATTGTTACCATGCTGCTAGAATGAGACGGAGTGCGTAACACGTGACCCGCGCTGGCTATATATATACTCAATAGTGATATGTGATTGAAAAATATATTTTATAATACGCTCAGGAACCGCTGGTTAAAATCCTTCGGGTACATGTTGTTATACCCTGTATATTTGGTATTTTTTTGCATTACTAGTTAGTAGGTACTTCAGTCAAAAATGAAAAATAATGCATTTTGATGGTTAATTTGTTAAACTTAGAATCTGTTTGTTAGAAACTTAGAGCAAATTGCCAATAGGTACTGCCAACCTAAAAAATTAAAAAGCACTCACATAACCAGTGACTAGAAATGATAATAATATTATCAAAACAATTTTCGATATTTTTTGTTTGTTTGTGTTTTTGTATTGTGTTTATATTGAAAATAGTGCATTTTAATCCTTATTATGTAAATATTTACCATAAATTTATCAGACTATGCATTTGAATAAGGGAATAAAGCGTCACTATTCTCAGAACGTGCAATTTGTATTTATCCCCCAAGAGACAGCTGTAGCAGTTCTGTTGACAGTTGTAACGAGACAGAACCGCTGTTCTAGAGGTATAGCCTGTGACAGTGAACAAACACAGTAGCCTGTTGTAGTGCTGGGTCAAAATATAACCAACCATTGGAAATAACGGCTAGATGCCGTCAACGCCCAACGGCTATTTACGATAATTTTTGTCAACAGTTAAATATAATTAGTAATATCAATAACTGCATACGAATATAAAACACAACGCAGTCTGTGAATATGATTTTTTTTAGTCAATATATTCAAGTCAAACCGTCAATTTTTGTTATAGTTCTCCAGGATTTAATAACATAAAAGGTTATTGCAATATATATTTCTCTGTAATTCTTAATGGTCTTTATTATCAGTACTGGACCGTATCTCAGCACTATGTTGTTTGATTAAAAGATTTTGGTTCTTTGAAGTGACTGTTTATTGTTATTACGTTCAAAACAAATATGATATAAGAGGACACACGTCTTTATAACTCGCTAGCTAGATTTTTTCTGGCGAGCTCTTGCAAAATGAATGACTTGCTTTTTTATATATGAATACCGCACAAGAGTCCCAACTGCTCCCGTCTGAAGCCAGTGAACTATGACATCCCCGATTGGGGTATGTTGTGAGGCTGAGGGTAGTGGGGAGGGGAAGGAGTTAGGGAATGAGGAAGGTGCGGAAGTACCTGGCTATTCAGATCTGGTCACCAAACACGGCTAATGCCATTTCAAGCAACGTTTCAATTCTGAATGGTGGTCTTACACTGGGGCGATACAGGGAGTATCTTCCTCTCTGGAACGTGCCGCAAATAAACTATATATTATTTTTAAAGAATAAATTGTGAAATAACACAAATTAATCAAATAAAATTTATTTTCCACGCCGGGATTCGATCCCGCGACCTTCGGTGTGCGAGTCAAGCGTCTTACCGCTGCGCTACGCCGGTCGCTTCTCTCTGAACGGCTATGTTCGGCACACGTCGTAACCGATACCATGTGACCCAAGCATTTTTTTTTTTTTTTTTTTTTTTTACATGAATACCTCACAAGAGTCCCAACTGCTCCCATCTGAAGCCAGTGAGACTATGGCATCCCCAATTGGGGTATGTTGTGAGGCTGAAGGTAGTGGGAAGTGGAAGGAGATAGGGAAGAGGAAGGTGGGGAAGTACCTGGCTATTCAGATCTGGTCACCAAACACGGCTAATGCCGTTTCAAGCAACGTTTCAATTCTGAATGGTGGTCTTACACCAGGGCGATACAGAGAGTATCTTCCACTCTGGAACGTGCCGCAAATATACTATTTATTATTTTAAATGAATAAATTGTGAAATAACACAAATTAATCAAATAAAATTTATTTGCCACGCCGGGATTCGATCCCGCGACCTTCGGTGCGCGAGTCAAGCGTCTTACCGCTGCGCTACGCCGGCCGTCAAGCATAGCATAAACAACAGAAACAATTATAAAAATGATCATAACTAGTTTAGCATAAACAACAGAAACAATTATAAAAATGATCATAACTAGTTTTCTGATATATTACACTAATATAATTGGTTTCCATAATTATTAACCTAAACCGCACGCGTTTGGTGTGTTAATATGATTCTGACTGGATACATAATGTAATTGTTTTTAAGATGATTTGTGTCGTATTATACTACAATGTCTCGTATGTTCTCTCCAAAGAAATTCGTAATTAGTAAGTACACTACCTGTTTTCTCCAGTACTATGGGATGCTTATTAAAAAGACTTAGGTTCTATAACACAGTGACTGTTTACTGACTATCGTAATTTATAATAATACTTCGGAGGACAAGCGTCCTTCCTGTCTGAAAGATAGGTTTGATCTGCAGAGCTCCTGAACCAAAATGACTCTGCACAATTACCTTCGGTCATCTTCGGCAAAACTCGGCAACGAGGCCATGTGACCCGAAGAGCCCATAGATAACTATAGTAATGTAGGAACTAAATCACAGAGAATATTAACCATAAATACAAACACGATATACAAAATACCTTCAGAGTATGTTATGCAACCATGTCAATGTTGCACGTGAATTTGAGTGAAAAATTTAACCATAGTGTCAATTTGGGAGGCGGGTATGGTTACCGCCGCCTGGAATCATTTATTGGATAACCAATACCTTTGCGATAGGTCATCCCGAATGGTTCGCTACGTTTGGTGACTTAGCAGTGGTGCCCGTGTTCATTGGGTGAGGTTGTGGCGAATGCATCTGCCCACCAGTTGCATACGTCATACATTCATACGTCCTTTACTCCTGGATATACTGACCCCCAGATTCCTACTCACCTCTCATATCTATTTCCTTCCCAGAAATTCCTCTTCTACCTTTCCTTAAAAAAAACTCTCCACATAGCATCCCCAAAGATGATGTTGGTTCTGAGTGGAATTTTTTTCGCCAGGGTCTCCTGTGTGGAGCTAAAGTAAAAAAAATACAGCAAACAACGTCAATGTTGCAGTGAATTTCTTTGAAAAACTTAACCATTATGTCAATGTCGGCGTTATTTCCAACGGTTATATACAACAGTTATTGGCATCGCCAAAGATTGAATGGCGTTGACGTTTTTTCGAATTATCAACGCTCAGTAGTAGCTTGTAGCCTCAAGCTCTTGGGGGTGACAAAACTGACAAACTACATAACCTTAGTCTGAACTTTACCCTGTTCCCCTTCGTTCTAGGAACTATTACTACCTACTAGTCATTATCTCTGAAACTAGCCAAGTAGGTTTCTCCTGTCTAACTTCCTTTGGACAAATGGAATATTCTCGTAAATGTAAATCGATTTGAGTTAGCTTTGTGCATACTTCGGGTATCTATAGACAGCACCAAACAAATAAACTGAAATTGAATATATTAATACAAAAATATCGATTTTATGTATTTCTTATGCAGATGAACAATTTCATTAGCCCGTCTTGAGCCTAACAGTCGAAAGGTTTTATGCAAATTGGCGACATCAGTTTTTTTTTAAATCGGTATGGATTACGCTTCCTGGGTAATCTTTTTTATCCTTTTTCAGTGAATTTTTTTTTTTAAATTAGCTCAAAATTTTTCCATCGAAGCCTATGTCATCTTTGGGATTTGGAAGAAGTGGAAGTTCTGGGTAGGAAAGTGGTAAGAGGGGTGGGTAGAAATCTGGGGGTCAGTGTGTCTAAGAGAGACGGATGTATGAATCCATTCCTCCCACTGCGGTGGGTCGAGAGTCCGGCTGGAGAGGTCAAAAGGACACCCTCAACCAATCTCTCCCGATCTGGCCCGCTATGTAGTAGGTGTCAAGACTTAGACCAGTGTTTCTTAACCTGGGTTCTGTCGAACCCCAGGAGTTGGGTGAGTCAGTCTCGCAGGTTTGACGGAGGTCAATACACACCCCCCCGACTCATAGATTCGCGATGACACGCCCCGCTTTCCAATTAAGAAGGGTTCGGTGTATGCGCATATGAAACTGGTGGGGGACAGTACCTTCAACAAGGTTAAGAACCACTGACCGAGACAAACGTCACCCCATGGGATGAGGTTTGTCTAGGTTTTGTCACCGAAAACTTTCATGAAACCGAGCACCCCTGCTTAGTCACCTAATGTAGCCAACCACTCGAGGTGATCTATGGCAGGGTTATCCAATAAATTGTTCCCGGGACGGCGGTACCCATACCCGTCTCCTAAATTGAAAATTATTTTTACAGTTATTAAGAATCTTTCGACCACCGTTCTAGGCACATGCCCGTGTTTTGATGGTCGATAAAATTATTTATATGTTCATTGGATGTAAAGAAAGCTTTTAACTAAGTTGTTTTAGCAAAAGCTGTTAACAAAAAACTAATTCGAACGATTAATGCAAAATAAAACCAAACAGCATCAAAGATAATATTAAATTAATTTTATAAAGCGCTGTTCTACGTACGTCTCAATTGGTATTTGTTGTGATTTTAAATACATGACTGGTTGCTTCGTTCCTTTCAGATAATTCGTGGTACTTTTTATTGTTTGTCACGTCAGAAACGTTCGTCAACATACAAAAAAATCTTTTATACTCGTAATGTCCACAATTAGGTACGAGTAAAGAATTTGTCAACGATTTCAGGGACAACTTTTGATTATTTCCAACAATTCTTTCATTTCGTACGCATCGGGTGTGGTAATATTATACTTCTTCCAAATTTTTGAGTTATAAGACGTTCTTAAAATTTTAACGTGGCTTTCAACATTTTTATTATACATATACTAGCGAGTACCCGGCGTGCGTAGGAATGCCACTCAAAGAAAAAAATTGTTTTGTGTTTTAATTATGTTTATTGAAGTGCTTTTTTTTCAACTTTTTCGTGTTTGAAGCGCAAAATACTGCAACTTTTAAACACGAAAGTATATTTCGGATACAAAAATCTTCGAAATTCGTTCAGAAATTTTTAATAAAAAAAGCATTTGTATATTATACAATAGATAAACAACCCCCTCTGGCTGTGTAAGCAATGTATCTTTTCATGGACGATTTTTTATCATTTTTTAATGAGTACCTAAGGCTGTTTGTCTTTATTGATATTATTATTAGATCAGATACCAGTCGAATACCCTATTTTTATACAACATTTCAAATCGAACTATGCACAAAATTCTTTGCTCGGACGTATCTGCAAATCTTACAACGCCCTAAGAGATATTTTCCACTATTCCCTTAAAACGTTTAAAATTAAATTAACCTTACAATGTACTTAAAACAAAACTATTATTTCTTTACTATTTCTTTATTGTTTACTTTTTCTTTTTACTCACTTTTTACATACTAAATAATATTATATTTCTTTTATGTTTAGGTATATGTATGTTTCTTTTTTTTTAATTACATTATTGTAAAACTGCATATCTCGATACAGGAATGCCCTAGTGAGATGTGCAGCTTATGTTTTCATGTATTTCTTATTTTTTTCAATAAATAAACTAGCAACATCTACTTGCTTCCTAATCTGTAACCATTCCTTATTTTGAATCATAAATGGAACTTCACTGGTTTATATTAAATGTAAAATTAATGTATATCAGCGTCCTTGGGGCGATTTTTCACAAAAACGGCGCTATATAAATCGTCCAAATATCATTATTATTTTATATTTAAAACTGTATGTTTCCTAAATAAACTTAAAAATAATAAGCAAAATAATGCGATAATTAATTTTATTGCAGATAAACAAATTGATTTAGAAAAATAAAAATAATGCGATAATAGGCCCCTTGCACAACATTTTTAAATTTTTTTTCCGGTTTAGGCAAATATTCTAAGACATTCCGTTTTTTTTTAAATCGTATTTTTGAAACCCTGGCGATTTTTTTAAAATTTCAATCCGAAAAATCAGACCATTTTTTATAAACCGGAAAGACGGGTCATAATTTTATGGGTGCGAAAAAACGATAATTACATGGCCGAAAATCATTTAAAAAAAAGAACGTTTTCCACACGAATAGCTGTAAGTTGTACGGGGTTCTCTTCGTAACATCTGTAAAAACACCGCCATCTTTATCAAAAAATCAAACCAAAGGATAAGTTTGTATAGAACGAATAATAAATCTAGTGAACGTTAAACACAAATTCAAAAATTCGCCGGAAATCAATGTGTTGGCGTATATAAAAACAAAAATTAATCAGTGTGGAATTTTACAAAATTAAGGGCACATAATCGGAGACGGGACATTTTCATGTAGTGACGTCACGAGCTCGAATAATGGATTTATTTATTTAAAAATAAAAAACTATACATTTCAAAAAAAATTTACTAACATTTTCGTAATCTTAGTAAAAAAATCTATCCACACGGTTTTTTCCAAGTCGTTATGAAATCCATGTAAGTGGCCTATTAATTTTGTTGCAGATAAACAATTTGATTTAGAAAAATAAAAATAATGCGATAATTAATTTTATTGCAGATAAAAAATTTGATTTAGAAAAATAAAAATAATACGATAATTAATTTTATTGCAGATAAACAATTTGATTTAGTTATGATTTGAGATTTTTACGGCCACGGTATATCGTTTTGGGTTATTAGCCAATGTTTCGGACAACATTATATGATGATGATTGGTGGACACTATAATGCCGTCCGAAACGTTCGCTAAATAAGGAGGTAGCGCAACACGGCATAATAACCCAAAAGTAGAATTTAAGTTAATTTAAATTAAATAAATAAATCAATCTTTTCTTCCCTCCAAATGAGAATCCGATGGAGCTTTAAATTGATTTATATTAGTAGCATCAATGACATGTTGTGGAAGTTTGTTCTATGCTTCCACTACTCTATTTGCAAAGAAGTGTTTCCTAGGATTGGATGCAAAAGGTATTTTGTTATTTTTTTATGTCCACGGAGATTTACATTTTGCTTCCAGATACAATTTTAAATGTCTCAATGAAGTCACCATGTTATTTTCTTTCTTTTGATGTTGGTTATTTTAGTTCCTTGAGTGTGTCTTCATATTGCCAGTCTTGCAAAGCCAGTGGTATTTTTGTGAATCGTCGCTGTACCCTCTCTATTAGATTCATATCCTTCGCAAAATGTGGACTCCATATTTCGAGGTCGCACATCCTATCCTAGAGGTCGCACATCCTATGCATGTTTTATATTTTTATCTCGTTTATTTACTCTTTTATACGTCCATGGAGCTTTTACAAATTGTACATGAAATAGTTTAAAAAAATTTACATCAGGGTTAGTAAAAAACTATGATTGCATAATTTGGTTTACAATAGGATAAAATTGAAGAATAATGATAGTTATCTAAAAATGTCAGAAATAATATTTTGACATGAGAGATTTTCTTGGGTATGTTTAAACATCGAACCTTTATTGTTAAAAATATCGATATCATTTGTAAATTCGTTTGCTAAACTATGCAGAAGAGGAATTGAAGGAGGAATCGAGGCGAGTTTGCTACACATTAGTTTTAGTTTCAACATACAGTTTCAGAAATTGTACATTTTTTTGTAATGTACATCATGTAGTTACACTGTACAATTGTTTTGTAATCCTTTTTTAATGTTTTATTCGGTATTTAAAGGCATTTATTTGAACCATAAGTAAGTCCTTATTTTGAGTAGACTAGACTTAGAATTCTGCAATTTTGAAAAAGAAGCACAAGTTGCTTCTCCTTTGTCATTCCTCACGTTATGTGTATTTTTAAGATGTTCTATAAAAAATTGTAAGTTATTTAGTTTGTACTAAGGGTTTCATTTTTACAATCATGTCCATGTTTAGGTGTGGGTGGATGCAGCAGTGCAGATCTTCTACTCTGTGGGGGCTGGCTTCGGAGTTCATCTCTCCTATGCGAGCTACAACACCTTTCACAACAACTGCTACAGGTAAATAGCTGCTAATTTATCTCTTATCGTATTCTTCCCCATGTTCTATTCTTGTCGCGAATCCATCCATGATTTTAAAATTAGTCCCGAACATTTGTTTACCTGATGTGGTATTTGTAGTTAAGTTTTTACACAGCCAGAAATTTGCGCAATATTGTAAAATGGAATAGTAATTCGTAGGCAGTTCTTATTTTCGAATGGTAAAGCAATATTTGAATAGCGTAGTTTTGTGTTATTTCACTTCAAGTGTGATGTTAGAATGCCAGTTGCCTGTGTACTATCAGATTCATTTATTTACAGATCACAGAAAGCGGGACGGTCTCCCGGTTCATGCAATTTGGCTTGTTACCCTTTTCCTGTTGGGCTGCATCTAACATACCTACATGCCTATATCTAACACTTGGTTATTTTCTGTTGCAGAGACTGTTTAATAACAACGGCGGTGAATTGCTTCACGTCCTTCTTCTCCGGTTTCGTCATCTTCACCTACCTCGGCTTCATGTCCCACAAGCAGGGCGTCCCGATCAGCTCTGTCGCTACAGAAGGTACGCAAACATCAATTTAGTTGCTGTATTATTGCTTAGGATCGTATCCCCTATTCCGATTGCCTGATGGACAATATTCCTCTACTCTCTCCGCTCCTGGACACCAATGTTTTCGACGCCTGTGATACTTGATCATTCCAGCGCTTTGGTTATATTCCCGTACTTATCCTGCCTTCCAGTTTGCCAGTGACCATAAGTTGTTGCCGCTATACAATGCGTCAAATACTTTATAAATGTGTTATTTTTGTTTGCAGGTCCGGGTTTGGTGTTCCAGGTGTACCCAGAAGCTGTTGCGACGCTTCCAGGAGCCAGCATCTGGGCCATGCTCTTCTTCTTTATGCTGATCATGCTGGGACTGGACTCTGGTGTGAGTTAGACAACATTACTAATAGTTGATATCAATTTCAGTCACCAGTCACCATCATCATGGTGGTACATCTCAGGGTGGGATTTATCCTCCTCCATAATTTCGTTCCACTGGCTGCTATCACTCGACATTAACAACCGGTCCCTTAAATCCTATTATGTGCAGTCCCTAACAGTTGAAAGCAATTATTGTCACCATCCTCAAGTGAAGGATTTGACCTCCTCCACAAATGCTCTCCATTTGCTGCTGACCCTCGCCATACGTCTTCAGTCCTCAGTCCTTCCCATCCTGCTCCAATTCTATTCCATGCAATCTAACCACCTTTAGCTTTGCCTGCCTTTGGGTCACTTCCACTGGGGCACCAACAATCAATGCAGTTGTTGAAATTTGCACTCGATTTTTAATATCTTCCGTGTTTTTAGAAAGCAGTTACAATGAGCTTTTGGCTGGGTTCACTATTTCAGAGCACTTCTCCGCCATTGCATGACAAACTTATGGTGCAGCTTTTCATTGAATAGCGGTTCTTATATTTGCAGATGGGAGGTCTGGAATGCGTCATCACTGGTCTGATGGATGAGTTCAAGTGGCTGTTCAAGGATACAAAGCACGCGCGTGAGAAGTTTACCTTCTTCGCCGTGTGCTTCTCTTTCTGCATCGCCTGCATCAACGTTACTCCGGTAACTATCATGTTGTTTGATTATAATCCATGATTATGCATCAGGATCAGCCCGTTGTCAACCCATCTACCTGCTAACACCACAAACTTAGCCTGAAGGGTGATCCTGAATCTTTTGCGATAGTGTAATAATAATAATAATAATTGTTACCCTTTGTGCTATGCATAAAAATCTTGTCTTAAACATTAGTTTACTAATTAAAAATAATAATAATAATAATGCTTTATTGTCTTCCTTGCTTAGTAACATGTAGACATAATGATATCCTCACTGGGATCTCCCGTGCTGAGGATTTCATTTACATATTATAATTTAATTATATGAAATTAATATGAATTAGATATAAACAGATATCATGTAGTATATTTTTTATTTAATTAGTGGATTTAGTATGTTTTTATTTGCTCTGCCCCATCCGATAATACCGTATTCTAACAGCGATTGGCAGAGAGCCATGTAATGCGTTTTAAATCGGCCGTGTCCGTATCGCAGTAGCGAGCTAAATACAAACTCTTTAAAGTAGTTACCCTAACGCCTTGGCAGAGACCACGACGCGTTTTCCTCGTTATAAGATGTCAATCGCTGGAAAATTTGCGAATCGAATGACATCTCATACAAAAATCAAAATAATACGACAAACGGATAGTCATTTATGAACGCATATTAAGCCGATATTTATGTAGTTTTATTCCTGTTTTTAAGTAGGTACTTAAGGGGGTATTCTAGTCTAGAAGCCCGAATTTCGGGCGTTTTTTGACGGTCAACGAAAAAAACATTAATATTTTAACTATACATTTTTTTTAAACAGATTTATTTATATTTTAGAAATTCACAAAAAAATATAAATATAAATTTCACGAAGTTACACGCTGTTGAAGTAGAGGGGGGAAAAAAGAGCGTGTCCATCTTGTCACGATTTCAAGCCTTCTGGTCATCAGAAATTTTTTTAAAAAAAGGTAGATTCTTTGTCAGTACAAATGTCATTATGGTAGGAACCAACAAAAATGAAAATAGTTATTTTCTTGCAAAATTGCGGATACTCAAAAAAAAAATCTGTTCTTTTTCAACTTTTCCGAATTTTTAAAAATATGTAGTAAAAATTTAAAAAAACTATTTTTTATTGATTCGTGCCATAGCCCTTTCAAGAAATTTCAAGAAATTTCGTGACACACGTTTCGAAAAAAGTGGCTTCGAGAAAAAATCGCTCAAAGTTTTGCTCTATTTAGATTCTGGTTAGATTCCATCTAAACCGGTCGGACTTAAGAGCGTAATACACGAGCCCGATTTTCAGCCCGTTTCCAATTGGAGACAAAAGTCAACATTTTTCGATTTGCGCGATCGCTATTTTCGCCTCTATTTTTATATCTAGGATTTCAATTTTCATCGCTGCAAACAACACATGAACCATACTGTTTGTTGTGATGCCTACTGAAATCGTAGATATGAAAATAGAGATGAAAACAGCGATCGCGTTAAGCGAAAAATGTTGACTTTTGTCTCCAATTGGAAACGGGCTGAAAATCGGGCTCGTGTATAACGGCACGCTCTTAAAATGGTTGTAATTTTTAAAATAATTTGATATTCTTGAATATCTAAACTATCTAAATATGAAGAAGAAAAAAAATAGACTAGCCTTCTGATATCTGACGGATTTTGCCTTTTTGTCTTAATTGTCTCGTAACGGTGACTTAACGCAAAAGATAACACAAAAGATGTAGAATCACCCTTCTACATTCTTCTTCTTCTCGTGTCCTCTCCATTCAACGGACATTGGCTATCATGTTGGCTATGCGGACTTTGATTACCGCGGCCCGGAACAGCTCTACAGTAGACTGGCCAAACCACTGTCTCAGGTTTTTCAGCCATGATGTTCTCCCTCTTCCGGATCTCTTCTTCTACACTAGCTCCCGTTAACACGGTGTGTGCTTCTATATTAAATGGCTGTGAAATTAAATAATAGGATGTGGGCAATCTGTATGTATCTATTTCTAAGCATTGCAATGCATACCATGGTGAATAGTCCTTCAAATAGATTGAGAATTTCCCTCAAGCCACTGTAATACAAGTGCTTATATTTATGATGGTCGTTGTGTTCCAGGGAGGCATTTACATGTTTCATTTGCTGGACACATACTCGGCCGGGATTTCCCTGCTCTGCTCAGCTCTATTCGAGGCTGTTGCAGTCTCGTGGTTTTACGGTAAGCTAAATAAATTTTTAAAAACTATCATAAAGCAATTATACATCATTAAATTCCAGAGATGATCTTACAGCCAGACTAACTTAAAGGATTTTAAAAATTTCAATAGTTCTCTTTAGATATTAGAGATGACACCACTTTCGTTTATGACTAGTACGAGAGCGAGTGTGTACAACAGACATTAGCATGTTAATAGTAGGTACTTATAAGTGTTTTATATGGATTTGAAGTCATCTTGGTCGTATTCCGTTCTTGATATTTATAAACAAAGTTAACTTTTTGTCCATATTGAAAATTTATTGTTGCGAATTTTTACATTTGAACGGGTCTCTTCTTGGCCTGCGAAATTTAATATTGGCTTGTTTTATCAGCCGATGATTAATTCGTTGCCAAAACGGTCATCGATAACTGACAAAAACACCAACAGACCGAAAATCGTGCAAAGTATTGCTGATCTTCGATATGTGAGGATGTCAAATGTTAAACTTTTTATTATATATATTAATGATATAGTGAAGTGCCTAAAGTACTGTTCCATCAAACTGTTTGCTGATGACACACTTTTATATATTATAGCAAATAATATTGAAGATGCATTGTCAAAAATACAAAGTGAACTTAATGAAATATCTAAATGGTTAAGCATAAATAAACTCAAGTTAAATGTAACTAAAAGTAAATTCATGGTATTAGGGAAAAAACAAAATGAACTTATTACCCTAAATATATACAATCAAAATATTGAAGAGGTAGAAGAAATTAAATATTTGGGAATCATTATCGATAATAAGTTAAAACTTAACTCTAACTTTAAAATGCTAACTAAAAAAATTGCCAAAAAGATTAATTTCTTAAGTAGAATAAAGGGAAAATTTGACATTAAAACTAGGAAATTGGTCTATAATACAACTGTAGCATCCCATCTGAATTATTGCTCAAGTGTAATCTTTCTGAGCAATAAAACACAAATTAAAAGAATGGAAATAATTCAGAACAGAGGCATGAGGTCTATATTGTGCTGTAGCAGATATACCAGGATAAAAACCATGCAACGCCAACTCAATATATTAAGTGTGTGGCAAAGATTAGTTTTCAATACCCTAGTTTTCATTTATAAGTTGAAAAATAAAATGTTACCAGATTATATGTCGAATAATGTTAGAATCAACAGTACAGTTCATTGTTATCCTACGAGAAACTACAACGATTTTAGGCTTCCTAAAACAAATTTATCGGGAACACAAAATAATATTTATCATAAAGGTTTTAAAATGTTCAATGAACTTCCTGTAAATGTTAAGGAGGCTAAAAGTCTTGCAGTTTTTCGTGGATTATGTCTTAATGTTGTAAAGTCCAAATTTTAGTCAGTAGGTAGTAAATAATATTGTAGTAGTCATAGAAAAGAAAACATTAGATATAAGATGTCAAATTTTATATCTAAATAAAATACACAATAAAAAAAAATTAAAAAAATTAAAAAATAAAAAATAAAATGTGATGGTTGGTCAAACAGCTGATTTGTGTAATCATCCAAACGTATTTAGCTGCTTGTAATTGATGTTTAATCGACAGGTCTGGATAAGTTCTCCCAAGACGTTGAGGCTATGCTCGGCTTCAAGCCAGGACTGTACTGGAGAATCTGCTGGAAGTTCATCAGTCCTTCCTTCATCATTGTAAGTTACAAACCTATTTAATTTACTCGTATTATTTATAAATCTTTTGCTTCTTTGTCAATTTTGAACCACCAATTGGGAACCATTTATTGGAAAACTAACACCCATGCCATGGGTCACTCCAAGAGTTTCGCTACTTTTGGTGATTTGGCAGGGGTGCCCAGGTTCATGAGAGGTCCAACGGACAGGTTGGTTAAGGCACTGTGTCCTGATAAGACAAGAGTTTCTGGGTTCATAGATCACCCCAAGTGGTTCGCTACCTTTGGTGACTTAGCACCGGTACTGGGGTGAGAGTTCATGGGGTTAGTTTTGTCTAGGTCTTGACGGCGAATCCATTTTTCCATTTACTGGAGAGACTGGTTGAGCGGACCTAACCTGTCCAGCCGGACTCTCTTGACCCATCGCCTTTCTTCGCAACGGAAGGGATGGATTCATACGTCCGTCACTACTGGACATGTTGACTCCCATATTCCTATCCACCCCTCATACTTTTTCCTCCACAGAATTTCCTTTCCCTAAAAAGACCATCCACCAGCAACCCCAAAATGACGTAAGCATGAGGGATTTTTTTTCTCGGGGCCTCTGTGTGTAGTAGATAATTTTGAAAAAAATCTAAAAACCAGAAATCAATTTATGTTATAAAAGAAAATGTACAGAAGTGTGCATTCGCTAAAACTCAAAAACGAGTCCCGATTCGATCAAGGGAGTTATATGGTATGGTAGCCCTATAACCCCCATCCATGAAGAAGGTTCCTGTTTTTACCTGAAGGGGTGCTTTTGAAGATATAAGGGCTGGAAGTTTCGCCCTTTAGAAGTTTGTAGAACAGTCCAGAACATTCGAGAGTATTCGAGAGCATTCCACATGATGATGTACGTATTATATATATGTATTCCAATGATGTATCAAGATGGCTAAAAATAAATAAGCTTAAATTAAATACAAAAAAAAAAACAAAATGTATGGTGATTGGATATAAGAAGACATCCAGTGAAAGCAAAATTAAAATTGATGGTGAAATTATTGAAAATGTAACTGAAATGAAATACTTAGGAGTTATATTAGATTCCAAACTAAACTTCAACAGACATGCCGAATATACCCAAAAGAAAATTGGCAAAAATATATCTTTTTTGGGAAGAATTCGGCCTAAAATTTCCGGAAAAACTGCCATCACCATTTACAATTCAATTATTGCTCCACACTTCAACTACTGTTCAAGTATCCTTTTCCTGTGTAATGAAAGAGAACAGAATAAGTTTCAAATTCTCCAAAACAGAGCAATGAGAATAATTCTCTGAAGAAATAGATTTTCGAAAATAAATAAAATGTTAAAGGAACTTAATTGGTTAACAGTGAAACAAATGCTGACCTTGAACACGTTAATATTTATTCACAAAATATTAAACAACATGTTACCAAAATACTTCTCAAATAAAATCGTATACAATAAGGACGTGCAAGGAAATAAGATTAAACAAAAAGGACAAAACGAATACGCAAAACAGTTTGCTATACAAAGGAATTAAGTTATATAACACACTACCAGAAACTCTAAAGTCCTCACCAATTGAAAAGTTCAAGATGTATTGTAGGAGCTATATAAAACAAGAAAAAAAGAAATAAAAAATGTAGTGAACTTGAAATATTATAATTAATTAGCTGAAATATAAAATATTATAATTAATTAGAAATTTGTAACCTTAAATGTACAAATTACTAAAATAAAATTCAAATGTATACAACATTTCAGAACATACCGGAACATTCTAGAATATTGTGGAATGTTCGGGAATATGGAATCGGGAACATCATTGTGGAACATTCCGGAACACTCTCGACTGCTGTGGAATGTTCTGGAACATTGTGGACCATTTGAAGCCTTTTTTGTAAGCGTGGGGCTACTCATTGGTAGGGGTATATAAAGCAAGATCCGTCGTGGGTTCGAACGTCAGTTCAATCTCATATCAACTCCCTGAGCGAAGCCGGGCACCCCAGCTAGTAATAAATAAATAATACTGTGAATTCATCATCAATAATCAGAAGGATTAAGCAATTTGTTACAATATTCCAGGGGGTTGTGATCTTCGGTCTGCTGTACCACCAGCCTCTGCAGTACCAGCAGTACTCGTATCCTTGGTGGGCGGAGTGGGTGGGCTGGAGCCTGGCCCTCTCCTCTGTGCTGATGATCCCCGCCCTCGCCATCTACAGGCTGTGCGTCACCCCAGGGCCCTTCAGAGAGGTACCATCTAATTATGACTCCGTTTCTTAAAGCCAAAAACATTTCTAAGCGATCTAATTTTCAAAGAAAAAACACATGATTTTGCATTATTTTTTTGTGCATTTTCACTGCAAGGGTAGGCAAAAAGGATAGAACTCCTTGCTTCATTTACATTCATACTTGGTCTCACACATTCTTTTCTGTTATTCTGACTCTTAACATGGCCCGCAAGTATTTAATGCACTTGAGAGTACTATATCTTCCTCGGGCGTCCCCGACTTCTTCTACCCTTCATGTCCGTGGCATATATGTTGAAAATCATTTTTTCTTTCTATTCCACAGCGTTTGGCTCTGAGCATCTCTCCGCCAGATGAACACGAGGCAATCAAGAGAACTGGAGTTGTCAGTCGATTCACCTGGAAACATTGGCTCTATGTCTAAGGAAAATACATTGTATTGTTTAATTGCAAATATTAATTGCAGGTATTCCAATACAACATGTTATTAGAGTGCTTGAAATTGGATGTTGTGCCAATGAGAGCTTGAGGATGTTTTATGGTAAGAACTAATAACTTCATTCCATGAACCTAAAAAGCCATGGACGAACTGAGAACTTCATTCCATGAACCCAAAAGCATTGACGAACTAAGAATTTCATTCCATGAACTAAAAAGCCATGTACGAACTAAAGTAACTTCATTCCATGAAGTTCTTAGTAAGTACATAAAAAGCCATGCATGAACTAAGAACTTCATTCCATGAAACTAAAAAGCCGTGGACTAACTAAGAACTTTATTCCATGAACCTAAAAAATCCATGTCCTAACTAAGAACTTAAGTCTTTGAACCTAAAAAGCCATGGACTAACTAAGAACTTCATTTCATGAACCTAAAAAACCATGGACGAACTAAGAACTTAATTCCATGAACCTAAAAAAGTCATGTCCTAACTAAGATCTTCATTCTATGAACCTAAAAATCCATGGACGAACTTCATTCCATGAATCTAAAAGCCTTGGAAGAACTAAGAACTTCATTCCAAAAACCTTTAAAGCCATAGACGAACTAAGAACTTTATTCCATAAACCTACAAAGCCATGGACGAACTAAGAACTTCATTATATAAAAAGCCATGGACAGAGCATTAGTGCGATTTTGTGCGAATGGCACTTTGTGTGAATGTAGGTCAAGAAAATTGTTAATGCAATTATTATGACTTATGATTTTTTTCAGTATTAGATAAGACGGGGAATGGGATATTTGATAAAAAATGTAAGCATATTTATTATTTTTCATACATCTTCCCCCTTCACCGCGGCTTCAATTTTTTCGCGAATAGTTGTGTCCAGGGCTTATTAAGTCCGTACTTAATTCCGATATATTTAGAAAGACAAATGCGCTGGCAGCATTGGAAACATTTACAGCAGTGGAAAACAAAACAAGTGGAACTGATGTATTTTTTAATACTCATTTTTTAAGGATAATGATTTTGTCTCTGGTCTTTATTCAGTTCGGAGATGACATGAAATATGAAATCTTTCATTCGGAGGAGTAATTTGATAAATTATACACTGTCTGACACAAGATATGTGTTCAGTATTATCCTTTTTAAAATGTTGCTAACTCTCAAAAATAAAATATTATGAAAAATCGAAGTCCCAGCAACACAATATATCGTGTGGCAAGCACATATTGCTACCAATAAAATAAATTGCCAAGAAAGAGTGCACTAATTTTTTCCTGCAAGTTGCCATTAATTTATTTTTTTACAATTGCAACTACGCCCGTTAAAAATAATTTTAAAACGTAGAGTAAAAGCTACGCATTTTAAAAATAATACCTTAGTGGGACCATGTTAAAGATATATTGGGATAAAGTAACAAATTTTGCTTTATTAACTTGCTTGCGCGTGAGAATTATTTTCAGAAATTTATTAAGTCATGTTAAAATGTTCTTTGAACGTTCCGCCGAATTTTAGTAAAATTATTATAACATTGAAAACGATGGCTTAAAATTAAAAATATTGTAGGCAAATTGTAAAATGTAGTAATAAATGTGACAATAGATGACATAGCTTTAACATAGGTAATATATATTTATTTAGAAGTTATTACGTGTTTTTGTATTAAAAATATAAATCGAAAAAACATACATCTGAAAAGAAAATGTGTAATTTAATAAGAAGTAAGTCCGTTTAATGCAAGGTAGACTTTGCTTTATAGATTTATATAAGTATTTTCTGAAGAATATCGTACTTATACAATATTATTGTTTGAACAAAACATTTATATATTTATTGCATTTTGACATAAAATTTTGGATGGTTGAATCGTGTTACATCGTTACCGTAATTCGTAATATCCGTTAGTCCATTTTTTTCACAATAGGAGAAAAGAAAAGTGCTAATACATCCTATCGGCTGCGCCAATGTTATTTAGTGTTTTTTTTAATTCCACAAGATTTTTTTTTCTTTTTTTTACATTTGCTCCACACGGAGGAAAATAATTCCCCTTTGGACCTGTGTCATCTTTCGAGATGCTGTGTGAGAGTCTTTTTAGGAAAGGAAGGAGAGGAAGTTCTGGGAAGGTAAAGGTTAGGAACCTTGGGGTCAATGTGTACAGGAGTAACGGACGAATGAATCCATCCCTCCAACTGCGGTGCAGGGCGATTGGTCGAGAGAGTCCGGCTGGAGAGATCAAAAGGCCTCTGTCAATCAGTCTCTCTTGATCCGGTCCGCCACGCAACAAGTGGTCAGACGCATCCGCCTCAAAGTCCCGGACAAAAATCACATGTAGTCCCCATTTTTACCGACAGGGTGAACTCTTTTTTTACCGCCAGTGGTGAAAACAGCGCTACTACACTCTGGCGGTAAAACGGAGAACCTAGCATTAACCTTTGAATTTCTTTATTTTTTTCCACCATTTTAGTGAAACATACATTCAAAATTATATAGGTGTAAGATATATATATATATTGTACGTAAAATAATATCAATTCTTATTGTTCTTGATACTCAACGAGTTTTGTAAATTAATTTTAATAAAAGCTGTAGACAATAAATTTAATATTGTATAATAAAAATATGAAAATAATATTATAAATAATTATAATCGATGTTAATGCTAAGTAAATGACAATTTAATCTGTAATTTTACTTTACAAAAATATGAATCTATAATAATATACAGTCTGTCAAAAAATTCTAGAAATTTAATAAAATAGAACTCAAATTTTTGAATACCGATTTCAAGACCGAGTAGCAACAATTTTTCAAAAATGCGAAAAGTGCGCGCTTCCTCCACATCTCATTTTTAGGGGTCGTCCATTAATCACGTGAGGCTCGAAAGGTGGGGGGGGTTTCAGAAAAAAATCACCAAATATCACAAGGAGCGAGGGGATATAATGAGATATCACGTGTATTTACAAATGCCAGTCAAAAACAACCTGCAACCTTAATGTCTCTCTGGAAATTTTTATCACGATGCTTAATTTTCCAAAATTTTATCAGATTATAATTTAATATTCTGAAAATTTCAATATACTTTGTCGGGGGGGTAGTCTAAAACCTCACCACATATCACCAGGGGGGGGGTTAAAAAGTTGCTAAAAAACATCACGTGATTAATGGACAACCTCTTATTTAAAAGGTTATAAATGGCCTCTTTGATAAATAATATGTACATTACAAAAATACAAAAAAAAACTTTTCCATTCAATGAAATGGCTAAGTACTAAATAGAAACAAGTTTGTGTATTAAATTTCCTTATAAAAAGTTTTAGAATCATTTCCTTTCAGAAATTACCACTAATTTCTGAACACTTCAAAAATATATACTTGAAAGTACTTAATTTTTTTTTCAATCATTTTGAAGATTGATGTCATTTAACCCCTCAGGCCTCGAGCACATTCTGTCAAAAGGTCACAGTAATTCCGCTTTGCAATAAAATCCATATAAATAGAATATTTCTTAACGTATCCAAGAACTACAAACAGTTTTTGGAAGGTGACGAAATTAAGATTTCCAATTTTGTTATTAGGAATGAACATATAATTTTTGAAAGAGGTATAAAGTTTTGATTGCAAACATAAGAATGTTTTAAAAATAGCTCACCTTACGTTTTTTTAACTAAAATTCCTGAAAATGAAAAAAACTAAGAACACACATATTACATTATGAATGTTATTGTCACCTTTTCATGTAAAAATAATTAATTCACAAAGTTTTCTCAAACTGCAATCAGAAACTTTGGTCCCATAGAGGTGTGCATTTTAATTCTTCTATGGTTAACTTTTAGATTTGAATATAAAGCGTGATGTTTTCTCTTTCTAACACCGTTTAGATCACATATATGAGACCCATATGAACTGTTCCCGAAAGCGTACCTACAAATTAGTCTGAGGGATTACACTTTATAAGTTATGGAAACATGTTGGTTTTTTAAACAATAAGGCTAGCGCCACACTTGACGGAAATTCCGCCACACAGGACGGAAATTCCGCCGCGTAACTTCCGCGGTTGCAGCCACACTGAATTTTCAGTGGCAGATTATCCGTCGACTGCCAACGCTTATACGGTGTGGTCGTAATGGATCCGATAGAAGTGATAGCTATTTATAAGGCATTAGAATAAGAAAGAAAAAGAAAGCGTAAATATTGGGTTCATCCCTTAAATACTCTTCGACTAGAAATTGGGCAATTTCATACCTTGTATATGCAACTAAGACATTATCCAGATAAAGCATTCGAATGTCCATACAATCATTTGATGTATTGCTGAATTTAACGAAGGACTATATTACCAAGCAAAACACAAAACTTAGATCGGCTATATCTCCCGATGTTTCTATTTCACTATCCCAATTGTCGTAAAATAATTATGCTATTTCTTCCCATGCTCGTTTCTTTCTATTTTGCACCTCGATAATAAATCGTTCTGTGTCGAACATCCTGTACGTGCGCTGTCGTCGCGGATTATCCGTCGAATGTGGCGCGATGCATACAAATACCTGGAATGCGATGTCGCCGATCTTACGCCGACGGAAGATCGGTACGCGGAGGACGGAACAGACGCTTCTGCGAGCGGTCCGCCACGGAGCGACCGATCGTCCGCGACGGAACGACCGATCTTCCGCGTAGTGTGCCCACTATTTGTAATTTATATGCAATTACATGTATTGGCGATCCGTCGCGGAAGATCCGTGACGGAATTTCCGTCAAGTGTGGCGCTAGCCTAAAAGTTGTTAAAACTAAGTATTTATTGATTTTGAAATAAAAAATATTCATTTCGACCATAGTACTTCTTAAAATCTTTTGTTTTTCAATCATCATACATGATATTGCCATTTAAAACCATTTAAACGATTGCAGCGCCCTGATTTTTCTCTAGACTTTCTAGACTTTCTTGACGGACACTTTTTAAAATAACAACAAATATAGATAAGTAAGAATAATGAACATAATCAAATAAATGTAGTAATTCCAATTAGTATTCATTAAAACATTGGTTAATAGCTTTAAGCTAAATATTATACTGAATTATGTAGCGTGTTTAAATGTCATTTCTTCGTTGTTTTTGTAATTAACGTAGATCGGAGTTCTTTTGAAAAACAAGTGAACAGTGGCGGCTCGAGCACTTCTTTGATGATGGGGATCGACATTTTTACATAATCTAATCACCCAAAGAATATAATATAAAATTTCTCAAACAAAAATTTTCATTGTCAAATCATGCTAATCAACTAAAAATAACGCTTTATCTTGCAAGATTATTATCGAACTTAATTTGAACGCGAGCGATTCCTGCTCGAAACTAAGCAACTTTCTTGAATTAAAACAAATGGTTCAGTATTTTGTTACACGGGGATTCAATGGATTGTCCCCACGGTATTAGAAATTCACATACAAGTGCGCATGAGCGGTTCTCGAATTGTCTACAATCGAGAAAGAAATGCGAAGAATGAACCAAAATGCCTAAAGGGACAACTCGGATTGTCCCCCAAGTGCACGGTAGGTTCTGCGCACTGAGAAATGGACTCTGATGGTTTTCGCGCTGGTCGGCCATCCGCTGGTCAGCCTGGGTGGTCGCCGGGTCGCATTAAAATGATCCGGAATAATTTTTGGTATTTTATTTCTGCAAATGTTAATTGCTTTTATGTTTAAAGAATTCATTCATTTTGGTGGAGACAAAGTGTCGACTGTTATTTCCTTTAGTAGGTTTCGGGAGTAACTGGTGGGGACTATCCCCACTGTCCCCCTGTGAAGAACCGCCACTGCAAGTGAATGTATGTTTGGAATGAATGTTTGACGCGAACGGAGTTTGCGTGTCAGAAGTCCTCTTTCCCTTTAGACTACCACTGGAGTAATACATACCTTAATTATAATACTGATAATCTCAGAGTCTATATTTTATTGTACCGGTACCGAACTAAACTACGCATAACATTGTCATGGCTACATTGTAATTGAGCAGCTGTACTACAGTTTTATTATCATCTCAATTTTCAAGGACCACCTACGATCTTCAGACAATATATCTCGTCATATTTAGTGACCGACAAACTGACGATCAGCACCATTTTGGTTGTTTGACCATTGAAAATTTCCCGTTAAATGCTGATTCCAGAAGGGTGAATCTGTATCATTTGTGTCAGCATTGCGAGACAATTTAGACAAAAAGGCAAAATCCATATCTGAAGGCATCTGCTGTGCGTTATCGGCTGTCAAATTTCTGTAATTTTCTATGGCTCTCAATGGCTTTTCTGTGCCTGTCGTGTGCTAAATAGATTAATTGCCTACTTAAAAACACGATTTACTATTTATTAGTTATTAAAACTACCTAAACATAAGCTTAATAGGCGTTCATAAATGTCTATCCGTTTGTCGTATTATTTTTATGTTTGTTCACGGTGACATTTGATTCTCAAATTTTCCCGGGACTGACATCTCTTAATGAGGATTACGCGACAAAACATGCCATTATCACTGGCATTAGAGTAACTACCTTTGAGAGAAGGTGTCAAAACAACCATAGTGTTTGGCTTGTTAGCACGATACTGAATACCGCATCTAACAAAACTGTCAAAATGTGTCATATACAACCGATCAAGCGCTATGCTGTTCCAAAAGATATAACATCTCCCTTCAGGGGTCCTAGCATGGCCGATCGATAAGAATTGATAGGATAACTTTCGTTAACTTCACATTGTTTTCTAGGACAACTGAAAATCGCTAAGGTACAAACAACAGTTGATGACGAATATATTAAGAACACTCAGTGATTGTGAATTGTTACTTATTCGTTAGCGATCTGCAATCATGCTAGGGAACGATGAGAAGTTACCGAAAGTTATCCTATCAATCCTTATCGATCGACCATGCGAGGACCCCTGGTCCGTTTTTAAAAAATTGTGATATCAGCGGAAAAGCATAATTGTCGTGTTGTTGTGTTTGTCAGCTGGTCGTCACAATTTGAAAGAAAGCTGAAACAACAAATAATCTTTGTTTAACATAATTTTTTTTAATGCCTCTGATCGGCCATTTGATGACAATGTTACATTTGAATTTCTGTGAAACATTTGTATATTTTAAATCAATTTTACATTAATTTTGAGATAGTAATAAGAATTAATTTTATTGAGGTTTATACAAGCGAAGCTTCATGAACAAAAGACAGCCAATCTTAGTAATAATGCTTAGTATTAAGTATAATAATATATTGTAAAACAAATAATATTCATTAAATATAAATATGTGTAATTATTTTTTATGTATGTGTCTAATATTAGTGATAATAAGTTAAGAACCACGTTCACTAGTTCAATAGGAAAAAAGTTTCGAGCTGGTCTCATATATAATAATATTATATTATAGTTTTTATGATATGTACATAAAGAAAATCTTTTATTATACTGATGTCGTCCAACTTTTGGAGCAGAAAAAATGTATGGATTTTTTTCCACGCTCATATATTAGAGTTAAAAAGTATATTTGTACCTCCTCTTTGATTTGTATATTAATTTGGTGGTACAAAGGCTATTTCAGTAAGAAAATGTTAATTCTTACCAGTAAAGTTCTTTGTGAAGTACCTATTCTGACAGAAAATGTATTAAATTAGCAGGTACCTGTTAGGGCATTAAATAATGTCAACTCTAACAAGTAAAGTCCCTGTTCTGGCAGAACTTATTAACCCTAACAATTAAAGCCCCTGTTTTAACAGAATGCTTCAACTCTAACAGGTAAATCACTGTTCTAACATAAGTCATCATCCCTAACAAGTAAAGTTCCCGTTTTAGCAGAATGCTTCAAGTCACATCCCTGTTCTAGCAGAACTCGTCAATCCTAACAAGTAAAGTCCCTATTTTGCAGAATGCTTCAACTCTTAACAAGTCAAGTCTCTGTTCTAGCAGAACTTATCAACCCTAACAAGTAAAGCCTAGCAGAACTCATCAACCCTAACAAGTAAAGTCCCTGTTTTAGAATAATACTCCAACTCTTACAAGTAAAGTCCCCGTTCTAGCAGAACTTTCAACCTTAACAAATAAAGTTCCTGTTTTATCAGAATGCTTCAACCCTAACAAGTTAAGTTCCTGTCTTAACGGAATACTTCCAAGTCCAACTATTGAAGTTCCTGCTCTAGCAGAAAACGTAAGCTCTAAAATAAGTCTCGGAATTTATCCCAATTAAACGGAATAGTGTCTCAGATAACCGAAGTAAATTAGTGTCCGTTTCTTTATTTGGTTTCTCTTCCTTGGGTTTGGTCCCAAATAACCGGCTGTCCAGATAAACTGGTGCACCAATTAAGCGGAATCGACCGTATACACATTTCAAAGGTTTCTATATTCAGAGAATCCTTGTTCTACGGTAGATATATCAATAAAAGATGCCCTGAGGGACCCGCATCATTGATTTCTTCGGCACCGGCAGACCTATAGCTGGGAAATACACCAAAACACACGCCCATCATTGACATTGATTGACATTATCCACATCGGAATGGGTTGTTTCCCAGTCTCAGTTCTTGGGCTCAACAGTTCGGCTGTGGAATGATTTGCCGGCCTCTGTTTCTCTCCTCTCCTCCATGAGTCTCTTAAAGACCAAGTTTCACTCCTTCCTTTCCTCAATTATACCCTCCACACAGCATTTAAGATGATATAGTCCCTGAGGAAAAAGATTTCCCTCAACGCCTCCTATGTGGAGCTAATATAAAAAGTTGTTAAAAAGCACAGTGAACATAACAATGTAACGATTCTAAAAAATACATTTTCAATTCAGAATTCGGTTGACATGTAATAACTGCTAATCGTACTAACTTCTGTTTTTCCGAATAATTCCTTAATTTCTTCAATAATCGCAAATTCACTTTGTGGTGTATTTTGACTAAATGTTTTTTGTCTAAAGGTACTTAAATGTCTATTGTTATTTTTGTTAATTTTAATTTTATCTTGACAAAGAAACCATTGGTTTCGGAACATGTTGAAATTTTTTATTAAATAAGTGGTGTATTCTAAGTGATTTGTTTTCATTTAATTTATTAACTAATTATTTATTATATTTCAAAACGGCCATAATATGAATTAGGAACAAAAAAAAAATATTCTGTTAACCGCCCAAATATTAAATATCGCTTATGTAAATGTATATCGCTTACGTGTTGTATTATATAAATTACCATTTGATGCTGTTATATATTATATCGTAACTTATTTAAATAAATATAATCAAATTAGGTGTTAGATGAAAATATATAGAATGTTTTGTTAAACACATGTGTTTTTTTACAAACCTGTAACCAATAGAAACCATTATTATCCGATTAGGATCAGATGATAGACATGCAACATAAAACACACATCATCACACACAAGGTAGGTATGTAATAGTACCATAGTTAATAGAAACGAAGGGATATAATATGGCATGGAAGTGAATGGACTGTAGCCGAGCTCCAATCAAACTGCACAGAATATCTAAGCATTAATCTTCTCAGAGTATCGCAAACATATCCTGAACCAAAGATTTTTTTTTAAAGTTAGCTGCACACAGGAGGCCCTAAGGAAAAAAATTCCCTCAGGGCCTCATCTTTAGGGATGTTGTGTAAAGGGTATTTTTATGGAAAGGAAAGAGAGCAAGTTCTGGGAAGGAAAATGTTGCATCTGAAACTGGTTACAAATTATGCATGTGTAATTTGAAAATGGACTATAAATGTACTTTAGACGATACAAACTAGTATTTTGCGGGAATTGAGCTCTTTTAAAATTACTGCGACGGTTCAGTTACGGTACCGTGACGGCAAAAAAAGACAATAAACATACTTTTCTTATAACTACATTGCTGCAGCTCTTTCTTACACATTAAATAATTGTGAGACACACTTTTTGTATGTTTCCTTTGGGGGGTGCAAACATACGTTCACCTTTTGTCTCATTTTTTACTGTTGTCATTTAGTGTGTAAGAAAGAGCGGCGGCATTATACATATGTATCAACAAAAGCAAAATCATCGGCGCATTGAAATTTGACATTTTTCAATTTTTGGAATTCACTCAATATTATCGTCATACTCATAACTCCATACAAAATTATTGTCACGGCAAGTAGTATTGGTAGGGGTCTACGGAGACGTTACAGTGTGGTGTGTGAGATGCAAGAAAATGATGACTATTTTCCTTTGGAGGGAACAGACCTACGTACATTGCGTATCTCATCTTTTGAAAGAGCGGCAGCAAAAACGGCGTGAATCTTCACACTAAGTATAAAAGCGTCCTTTGGGCGATAGTATCTTAAGGAAAGTACAAGGTATGGGAAGGAAAACGGAATTACCGATCACTTACCACTGTACCATCTCTGCCAAGGAGCACTTAATCACTTAAAATTACATTGTAGTTCCACTGTAATACCTCAAGGTAATCCAAATGAACGAACACAAAAAACAATATTATGTTCACAAACAACTTGCTTCCAAGATGTCCGAATCATTCTTCTGTTTTCAAAACAACAACATTCGAGCTTGCAATTTTTTTGCATTATTATGTTCCATAATTCAAATAGTTTTCCAGCAATAGATACGGAGAAGTAGGAACTAGCAAACATACTGGTCTGGTAGGTACCAACTGTATTCTCATTTCAAGACCAAAAACAGCGTATGACTTTTTATGGCTGTTAGATATCAGTTCAGCCAATTTTAGTTTATTAGGGTTCTTTCATACATACTTGGTTGCTCATCAAATTGCAAAAAATTTACACCACAATTATAAGGATGAGAGAGTTTATGAAAAAAAAACTGTTTATTTGACACCTCTTAATAACTCTACTGTACCTATGTATAGTGTCAATCCCTCAGGCCTCGAGCATATTTTGTCAGAAGGTCACAGTATATCAGATTTGCAAAAAAATCCTAGTAGAATTTTTCTTAACGTATCCGAAAACTAAAAACTGTTTATGAAAGGTGAAGAAATAAGCTTTCAAATTCTATTATTTAAATTTAGAAATAATAAAATTTTGAATTCAAACATAAAAAAGTTTTAAAAATGACTCACAACTTAGGTATTTTTTTACTAAAATTACTGATGGAAAAAACACGCATATTTTACTAGACAAATGTATTATAAACGTTACCGTCACCTCACTTTTTCGTCATTTCATGAAAAATAATTAGTTTAAAAAATCACAAAGTTTCATCAATTTTTCTCAAACTGCATTCCGACACTTTGGTTTCATGTGTACATTTTAATTCTTCTGTGGTTAACTTTTAGATTTGAGTATATAGCGTGGTGTTTTCTCTTTCTAAAGCCGTTTAGATAATTTTTGTCAACATGACAGTAAGTGAGTAAGATATGAAATGTTCCCATAAGCGAACAAATTAGCCTGAGGGGTTAAATTGGAGGAACTACAACACCATCCGGTCGGGCAACGTTAGCGGGTCAAGGAAGGGGTTGTTGAAAGGGATTATTGTTAATGCGGGTCTTGAAGAGGCATGGGTTACATTAAGGGGGAAAGACAGATGTGGGTAGTTTGTTTCACCAGCGTGCCGTTTTGCGTAAAACCGAGTTACAGAAAGAATTCATTCTCATGAAACCAGCATCAGCTGTAAGCGGGTGTTTCCATTGAGGTTCACACAAATGCAGTTTCCTTCAAGCAGGCTCCATTGAAATATCTTTAGAACAGACTCAGGATACCTGCACTGCATCAGAGAAGGCAATCGGTCTGTTACAACGGGTCATCTATCAGATGAACAGTATTTGGGAGTTATTATTTTTAATTTTATAAACTAACGCTTAAGACAAGATTTTTATGCATAGCACAGAGGGTAACAATTATTATAAGCAATAATTATCAGCCTGAACTCATCTATATTGAAAAAATCTTCCGAGAAAAGATACTGGCATAAAAAGATACGGGACTCGAGCCCCGTTGGCGGCCAGTATCTTTTCTCGGAAGATTTTTTCAATATAGATGAGTGTTTCAGGCTGATAATTATTGCTTATAATAATAGTATTTGGGAGCTCCAGCCTAGAGATGGCCTCCAAATGCTGACAATTCCACATTTTTTCCCTTCTGTAACAGTCTTTACTGTAAAGGTTACCTAGGTAAAGTGATAAAATGTTTACTGAAAGTGGGTAGACAAAATAAAAAGACCATTTAAAACTTTTTTCTTACTTTAATTATAAATACATTGCAAGAAACATATTCATAAAAATTACGTGAAACAATTAAGTAAAAATTAATTATACATATAGTAAGTTGACGCATGCATTTTTTCCATGAGCGCTGGCGGGCGTAATTTAATCAAGACGTTTATTTAACGTCACTAATGAGAGTTGGCGTCCCGGGCTCTATTCGATATAAAAAAAGATTCTGATTTATTGTTTCAAATATATAATATATATTTGCATTTGAAATCATTGTAAAACAATCACCAAACACTTTTACAATTTTACATATTTTCTCTAAGCACATACCGATCACTCGTGACTTGACAACAACTCGAGTGTACAAACTTGCCTCTTTTATATGGAAATCTGCCTGTTTTACACCAACAAGACATCTCCAAGTCCAAGAAATTTCCGAGTCAAAGACACCTCTAATGCAAAAAGATACTGGTAGTCAAAGATGCCTCCTTTATGCAAAAATTACACTTCCGAGACAAAGATGCCTCTTTTATGCAAAAAATTACACCTTGAGACAAAGATGCCTCCTTTATGCAAAAATTACACTTCGAGACAAAGATGCCTCTTTTCTGCCAAAATTACACTTCCGAGATAAAGATGCCTCTTTAAGCAAAAATTACATTCCGAGACAAAGATGCCTCTTTTATGCAAAAATTACACCTTGAGACAAAGATGCCTCCTTTATGCAAAAATTACACTTCGAGACAAAGATACCTCTTTTCTGCCAAAATTACACTTCCGAGATATAGATGCCTCTTATGCAAAAATTACATTTCGAGACAAAGATTCTTCTTTTATGCAAAAATTGCACCTTGAGATAAAGATGCCTCCTTTATGTAAAAATTACTCTTTGAGCAAAGATGCCTCTTTTATGCAAAAATTACACTTCGAGACAAAATTGCCTCCTTTATGCCAACTACTTGTGTTAAGTTGTAAATTTTGTACAAAATTTCTTCTTTTACATAATTTTTAAGCCCCATTAAAAAAAATCTCAATACTCTAGTGATTGTATATTTATTTCGCCCAAAATTCCAGTTATATTTCAAAGTTTATTTGATATAATAATGAATAAACGAACATGTTTGTTTTACAATTTATTGAACTTTTCAGAGTAAAGTTATTCACACCGTCACAGGTGTTAGCTAATGGGGCAAAATCATACAAAGAGGTGCAAAAGAGATTGTTAATTTTCGGTATTTTAAACTTGCTTTTAGTAGCGGCACATGATCATCAAATTTGCTACCATATTTTTAGATGCGTCAAAATTTCACTTTTTAAATTTAATCTGAAATTATTTCATTTTCGTAACTACATACAACATTTTAAAATGATTTCTTTTATTCTTGTAGCTAAATAAAAGTTACAAGCGTAGTTCATACAAGTAATATTTTCAACGATCCGAGCAAAAAAAAAAATGCACAATTACTTTTAAAATGTCGCCTAAATTTATATTAGTAGTGGATTTACATTAATTACTTCTCTTTCTATGCAATTATAAAATATAAAGATTTATCCCATACAAACACGTGACACATAATATAACACTAGTTCCACAGGTTTTTCTAAGAATTTTAATAAGAAATTTCAATGTACTTCCAGCGTGCTAAATGGGCTTGCTCTTTGACCATAGATACTTAAATCATTTGAATGAATACAATCGACAATAACTCTATATTATGTATTATAATATTTAAACATTGACGGAATGAAAATACAGAATTGATAATACAGATCTAGTCACTAAAGTCATTCGAAGCAATCTCCATTACGGACGAATGCTCCTGTATTTCTATAGCCAACTAAATGAATCTGAGAATGAAGCGTAGAGGCTAAAATACCTATTTTCTATCCACAATATCACAACGTACTAATTTAATTTTTTTAAAGCATCGAAAACAATAATACGCATTTAAATAAAAATGGATTAATTCTATTTGAAATTAATTAAAGACAATTTATACAATATCATCGTAATTATCATTAATTAGATAATTAATTTAGAAGAATTGAATTTTTTTCACTAATTGATAAGACTTAGATTTAACTTGGTTATCAAAAATATCGTTTGAAAATCGATGAAGAAAATAAAATGACAAAATGTATCTACGGTCAAAGATAAAATGGTAAAATTTCATCAGAAAATTATTGACACTACAAAAATGCTTCTTAAAATTAAACAATCATAAATTAAAAACATTATTCAATTTTAAAAATACATTTTTTTTTATGAAATGTCAATGAATTTATATAACAAATTAATTTTAATTTCGCCTCTGCGAAGAATTTAAAAAAATATATTTTACAATTTAGAAAAGTACAATAATAAAGAAATAATTTTTTTTAATTTGGAATTGATCAGAGAAAATTATATAAGAATATTTTTGAAGTCACGAGTGAGTGTCGGATGAAGTTTAAAATTTACGATTTTTTTTATTTTTTGTCATCACTTGCACCTGTCACACAACAATGAAAAATCCACTCGACGTCAATAATAACCTACGCTTTAATAATATGTAATTTAATGTAGAGTAGATTACACTTACAACTATGCTTAAATTCCCTAATGAATGTGTGTTGTTGTTTTGTGGATTTTGTAAAATTATTATAATTATTTATATATTATAAATATTGTAGTTTGCTGGAACGATTCGTCGATTGAATGGTGTTTTTTTTTTCTTTTTGTTTTCATAATATATAACCTTCTTTAATTATTATTTAGATTTTCATTCTCTTTTACCGTTGAAAAAATGCACACTTTGAAAATGAAACAGCTCATGATGATATTAACTGAAAAAATAGAAACAAAACATATTAATTAACAAACATTATATAATTATTATTATCAGTGACCCAAAAACCCAAAAAAACCCTATATAGTGAAACCCCCTTATAACTTTCCCTAGTAAGAAGTTTCCATGCTTGAAGGTAATCCAATGTGAAGGATCTTTTTTTTCGCTTTTTGGGATTTTTTTGACCAACACACAACTGCGAACTTTTCACTACGAATTTATTCACACTTTAAAAAATTTTCAGTTTGAAATCGTCGCTTATTGCTGAAGTACAAGCAGCCCCAGATCTAGAGGGGGGGGCAAACCAGGGCGCCTGCCCAGGACGGCAGTTTTAGGGGGTGCCAAAATCGTAATTTATATGTTTGATTGAAAAAAAAAAAACTTGATTCACAAAGTGCCTGGCATTGTTCTATCGATTATTCATTTGATTTTAAAATGCTCAGTTGGTTTTTGAACACATCCTAAGTTGATTTGTGAATGAATCATGATTTTGAACACGTGCAAAGTGTACGCTATGTCTCTGCCAGGGGAATCCCCGTCGCATCTACAACTAGGGACTACACGAGCTGAATAAATTCGAGTGGTCGAACGTCAAGTGAAGCGACAATCACTCACCTCAGGAGAGGGGGCTGCCCCGGTTTGAAAAAGTCGTAGATCTGGGGCTAAGTACACAGCAACTTAGCCACTCATTTAAAAAAAAAGTGTTTTGCGATAACCACAATTGCGGGCATTATGCTTATCTGAAATTAAAAAAAAATCAAAGGCCATTTTAATCTGTGAAGAATGAACTAATTTTTGAACTAGGAATTGAAAAGTAAATTTTTGGCATCTTGTTTGAACATTTTTTCGTGAATTTTCATGTTTTGTTTGGTGTTCCAACAAGATGCCAAAAATTTACATTTCAATATCTTTTAATAATAATCGTTGTTCAAAAACTAGTTCATACTTCACAGATTAAAATGTCCTTTGATTTTTTGTTTCAGATAAGCAGAACGCACACAATCGTGGACACCGCAATTTTGAAGACGAGTGGCTAAGTTGCTGTGTACTTTAGCAATGAGCGAAAATATGAATAAACACGTGGTGAAAAATTCGCAGCTGTTATATTTAGTTTGCCAAAATTTTTTTTTTACAAGTGAAAAAATAGCCTGCACACGGGAATGACCCACTTAAAATGCATGCTAGGTGCCCTTGAACACGTCACTTTTCAATGATACGTGTTCGCAAGACAATTGTTCTGACATCCGCGTTCAACATTTTAAAAAGTTTGGTTTTTCAGTCCCTTGAAGGCAGAAATCTATACAATTTATCACACATTTAATTTCCAAACAAGCATTTTTAGAAAACCTTATACGAGAGTTTCACTATAATTTTATTATAAAATACAATAATTCCAACACCCAGGCCGACGTGCGGTACGCCCATGTTGCGATTTCACGACAGTTAATCCCTCGACAGTTGCCCCCCCCGGGGTTACTTATATACAATATGCAGTCCATTTAGGAAAATTACGGTATGCCTAATTACACAGAATATAACTGTCACCAAAGAGATGTGCAGAGAGGATGTACCGTCGAATAACAAAAGTGTAAACATGTTTTCATTCAAATACATCAAGGATAAAATTACTTGTCTATATACTGTGTATATATCAGCGTATAAGTACAAAAAATTGACACTGTAAAGAAATTCATTTGATATCCATATCAACGTATTATTAAAGATATTTTTGAAGTCAATTTTAGGCTTGAAATTGGTAAAAAATGCATAAAATTTATAATGTCATAATAATTGTAATATTGGGGGGGGGCCAAGTGTGGGGGGGACCAACGGTTGGGTCATCCCACGTGAAAGTAGAAAGAGGGGAGATTCAGATTCAGTCAATCAGGCATCCCCTAATATGTCATATGCCCTGAGAGAAATTATTTTCCTCAGGGCCTCCTGTGTGGAGAAATGTAAAAAAACCATCGACATACAAATAGATGGACCTGCCCTAAGTGATAAAAGGCGTATTATTTCCCCCTCCTATTGGAAATATTTTATTGGAACCGGCTGGGCTTTCAAGAGCCTTGCGTGAATCTAAAAAATGTGACGTCATCATTCTTGTCCGAAGCAGTGTCGAGCTCTCATCGGTATGTTTTACAAAATAACACGGCAAAAATGGTGACTTGTGTTATTAAAACATGCAAAAATAGAAGTGAATAAGATAATAAACCCAATTTTCGTATTACATTCCATAGGTAAGCATTATTTTAGGCTTATTCAGATCATATAATATGATAACACATCAAGATACATGGCGACGCGAAACATAAAGCCGCTGTTTACTGAGGTAAGTAAATTATGAAGCATTTGTAAAAGTGTCTCAACTAAATGCGGAAACAAAATATTTCACTCCGAAAATAAGTGAAACTTTACTTTGCCAAATTTGGACTTCAGATATTTGTTCATATCGTGGCTAGCAATTCGCGCTCCCATGTAAAAAGGTTGATTCATTCAAAAGCATATTTTACTTTTAAGAACTAAATAGTCATATTATAATGCGAGATGCCTATATACTGTTAGATTGATTTATTGGTGAATCACAGTCATCGCCCTCTCTTCGCCCCGCCATAGTTAGTTTTTATCCCGCATCTGTATTTTCTGGTCTATCTATTTGTATGTCTATGAAAGAAACAGTTTTTGATTAAAAAAAAAGTGATCAGCCATCAAAAACAGCCATAAATAAATTTAATTTTTCAAAATCATCTTTTTTTTCAGTATTAAAATGTGGCATCGAAAAAATGATTTATTATGCTGCGTATAAACAGGTAGGTATTGTTTGCGGTTGCTTCGTTCCTTTCCCATAAACCGTGGCTCGGTTCGTGGTAATACCTACCTGCTTATACTCAGCATTACACAATGCAAGTAATTTCATCTTAAAATTAAAGTTATTAAAAGTTATGTTGTTAGTTCATTCATTATTGGTACCAAACACCTAATAGAAAAAAATAAAATAAAAATTAGAATAATAAATGTTGAAATAGAAATTTTCCCGGAATTATTAATAAATAATAATAATTAACTAAGGTTTTTTTTTATTTTTAATATTCCATTCAAATAAATTGAAATAACCAAACCCTAATATAAATAATAATGTAGCATAGCAAATTAATAATAATATTGCAGGAGAAATCGGGTTAGAAAATAATAATTAAAAAAAGTTATTGCATTATAAAATTAATATTGTTAAACGGGCGTCTTCAAATTACAAGTTTGTCAAAGTTGTTCTCAAAATGGTGTGAGATTGGGGGGATTGTGGAGGGGAAGGAGATGGGGCAGAGGAAGGTTGGGAAAGTATCTAGCTATTTAGATCTGGTCACAAAACAAAGTTACTTTAGTGCCATTTCACGCAATGCTTCGATTCTGAAAGATTGTCTTTCACCAGATTTTATTAAAAAAAAATCCCACAGGACCTGTCATCTTTGGGGACACTGTGTGGAGGGTCTTTTTGAGGGGGAAAGGAAGGAGAGTAAGTTTTGGGAAGGAAAAATGTATGAGGGGTCAGTAGAAATCTGGGGGTCAATACGTCCAGGAGTGACAGACGTATGAATCCATTCCTCCCACTGCGGTGCAAGGCGATGGGTTAAGAGTCCGGCTGGAGAGTTCTAGGTTAGGTCTCCCTCAAACAGTCTCTCCTAGAACCGAACTGCCACACAGAAGGTGGGAAAATCTGTTGCCAAGACCCAGACAAACCTAACCTCATGAACCCGGGCACACTTGCTTGGCGAACCACTTGGGGTGACCTATGGCCAGAAGTGTTGGTTATCCAATGAACGGTTCGAAGGCCGGCGGTACCCATACCCATCTCCAAAACTGAGTATTTACCATTTAATGGCAGCACTAACTGGGCAATGAGGTTATGCAAAAGGTTATGAGGGAGGGGAAAAGATTTTTTGTACTATAAAAAAGTTATTATTTTTATAATACTTGTATTAATTTGTGAAAAGGTTATTGTAAAAAATATTGTGGACATATCTGGTGTGTCCAAAGTAAGGTCAATTCTCCCTTACTTCTGAGATCAATCAAATTGTTTCAAATACCAAAATTCTTTCTAGAATAGATATCAATTTTGTTGAAAGATTTAATTCAAATCAGTATAGAACACACTTGTGTGGATTTTCTGTTCAGTGGAAAAAACGGCAACCAGATAAAACAGAACATAATAAAAGAATAAGCTAGGTTAGGTTTTGTTATTTTTCTTCAATGTTCTGTTTTACCATGGAACCAGTAAAAACAGTGACCGGACAACTCGGAATGAAACCAACTCAGAACCTTCTTTGAAAAGTCGTAAAAAGTAATGAAAAAATTTAAAAATTTAAAATAAAACAATAACTTTGTAGACACCACTATCATTTTTTATACTTTATGCCAACTAATATATATGTCGACGCCGACTATAATACTGCCCTGAAGAAGCTACGATTGTAGCGAAACTCGGTCAGCGTAAAAAATAAAAGTGGTGTTTACAAAGTTATTGTTTTATTTTAAATTATAATGTCACATCACAAAATATCTGCTTCATATGAACAAATATTTTAAAATTATTTTTTCATGGCTTTTAATGACTTTTAAAAAGAGGTGTTAAGTTGACTTGATTCTGAGTTGGCATGGGACCGTAAAAACATATAAAATGATAAGAAATATTAATATTGGAAGGTTGTTAGAGTGAAGAGCGGTTAATATTAAGGTTAGTTTCAGTCACAAAAGCAACAAAAGCAAAATAATAAAGGAGAAGGTTGGTTGCGTTCACTTATCCCCAAGCAATTAATATTATTATTATAAATATATTCAGAGTTTAGTTCTATTGTTAAATTATAATTATATATTGAATTTTGATGGACTTGTACCTTAGAAAACGTGCTGCCTTTGCAGTAGTGAATTAAATATATTTTTATTCTCGGATGTCAAAGTTTTTCGTCTCCATTTCAACATTTTACACTTAAATACACTGAAATAAAGAAATAAAAAATAAAAAATGAAAGCATTATTAATATTATTATTTTTACATACAAAATAAAAACATATATTTTTGAGGGTTGGGGCATATTTAGTTGTGTTAACATAGGCAAAAGTGAAATTATTTCTTTGAATAAAATCCCCCAGTCAATATAAAACTTGATTGGAAACTAATCCCAGCGAGAGCTCAAACGGACGTCTTCGACTTTGTCCTCTTTCTTCTCAAGCTTCTTGTTTTAAAAACAACGACGACGTCACATACAATCTCTCGCCGGGAATAGTGTAACTGTTTACGTAGATATTAAAAATATTTTAGTTCTGACTGAGATAAACCACACTAAAGCAATATTGTTATGTTTGCTGTTGAAAAAAAGCTGACAAATTAGATTCAAGTTATACACATAAATAAATAATATAGAATATCTGCAAAACAAACAACCAAAAACTCCACCAAAACACGGGCAAAAAAAACCAAAACTAAACTAAAAACATACGAAAACTCATATATTATCATTGCGCCCTTGAGGTGATTTTTCACAAAAACGGCGCTCCACAAATTGTCTAATTATAATTATTATTATGGGCATAAATATTTTTTTTATAATTTACTGATTATTTCGTAAATCATATTATGGGGATCACGATCCTCAGCAATGAATGATGACTAGAATGATGATACGATCTCTCGCTGGGACTAGTAGACTGTATGTCGCTTAGGCGGTATTTTGTCTTTGTCGACAATAGGTGGTCGGTTTTTTACCAATTTGGCGGCCTACTGAGATAAGTATGTCAGTTTATGTAAGTGATAGGTTAGGTTATGTTAGGTTAGAGGGTATATTTACCGATTTGACAGTTGCCTTGATGAAGTCTTTCTTGTGTGCGAGGTCAAAGTCGGGGTAGTGGCTGTACACCTGCTTGCAGACCGTCTTCATGGTGATCTCCTCGAGGTTGGCTCCCTCCAGGATCTGCTTTACATACTTCTTGATCTCCTCATCCTAACAATCAAAAAACATAACCAATTAGTCTACGGGCAACAAAATGTCATTGGATAACTAACTAACCATCACGCCGTTTTTCTTCACGGGTAGGCAGAGAATACGGACATTCATACATGCTCTTCTATTATTCTGACTCTTGACATGGCCCGACTCAAGTATCTGATTCACTTGATCGTGCCATGTCTTTCTTGGGCGTCCTCGACTTCTTCTACTATTCACATAAAATTAGGGAAAGTAGAGGAACGACAGGGATTGGTGAATTTATTAATAAAAGTTCAACCTCTCTGCTACCATTCCACAGGTTTTTCCCACTGTAATGATAGTACATAGAGTAAAGGTCTTACATAAGCGTTTTATTTTTATTTTACATAACTGATAAATTACTCTTAATTAATTAAGTTTAAGGTTAATGGTTGTTATCAGTTGTGTAAAATTTAAAATATGTTTATTAGCTAGGGGGGCAAGATTTTTTTTTTTTTTACATTAGATCCACATAGGACACCTTGAGGAAAATAATTTCCCACATGGCGTATGCCACCTTAGGGGATACTGTGTGGAGGGTCTTTTTAAAGAAAGGACAGAGAGGAAGATCTGGGAAGGAAAAAGGTATGGGGGTGGTATGGGACAGGAATATGAGGGTCAGTGTCCAGGAGTGATGGACGTATTAATCAATCCTTTCCACCACCATGCAAGGTGATATTCCGAGAGAGTCCTGCTGGAGAGGTCGAAAAGTCTCCCTTAACCTATCTCCCCCCGATCCAGCCCGCCACGCAGTAGGCTGGAAAATTCGATAAACCCGGGCACCCCTGCTAAGTTACCAAATGTAGCTTGCCACCTTGGATGACCTATAGCAGAGGTGTTGGTAATCCAATAAATGGTGCCTGGGGTAGCAGTATTCGTAACACCGCCTACCAAATTGGTTTGGCAAGTTACAAAGTTCATCAGAGTTGTACATAATAGAATGTTTGGCCACGTCTCCTGAATCCTCAAAGCGGTTTGTGAATCTAAATCCTATTATGTGTAGAGATGATTAGAATGACAAACTCACGGTAGGCGGGTGTTTTCCCTTCTTGGCGGGCGCCGCGTTCAGAGGGCGGTCTTCCTCTTCTGATCCGTCCTCATCCTCTTCTTCCTCCTCTCCATCCTCGCTGCCGTCCTCCTCCGACTCGTCCTCCGAGGAGCTGGCCGCCTTGCGCCCCTTGCCCTACATTATTAAAACAACATTACATTTTTGCATAGCACAATATTGTTTTATTTCATTTCAAATGAATTAAAGAAGATAATATAAACAACTCTCAATTAAAATATGATATAGACGAATACAAAGAAAATAAAAAGATAACAGTCACAATTGGGATTGAACACAGATCCCCTATTCTTACCAGCCGCTGGCATCTCTAATTGAAGTGCATTTTTCAAAACCTGATAATAAAGGCTTTACCCAGTTTCACATATTGATCGTCCAGTTGATTAGAGAGACATCTCCAAATACTAAGTTTAAAGATAATGAGGAAATCCATATTCTAATGCTAACCGTAAATCAAATATTATTTACACGTGTGTATTTTTACATATTAAATATGTTATAAAATAACAGTCCAGTACATTAGTATGACATTTTGAAATAACTCACTACAGACCCAGATAATATCAACATTTTGTTTAATTCACTACAAATTTTAGTGCATTATAATTGATTTGGTGGTGTTGATGAGTAATCTGAGTATTGTACCAGATAGAGCAACCTTTTTTGCCCACTTTGAGAATATTTTTATTTCTAGTGCCCCCTAATAACTCATGAAATCCGAAACATCAATTGACCACACCACGACGAAGGGGGCATAATGGGATACCACGACAGGGATACATTTGCCACAACGGAGGGGGCGTAATGGGATAAGGAAAATATTTCTGTGGATGGATGGCCCCTAATGGAATGGGGTGGGGCAAGATAGGATGGGGTGGGATTGGTTTCTCTGGGTCTCCCACCGCCCCCTTGAAAGTTTGAAACGCCCCCCAACTGTCTCTTGGTCTTCTACCGCCCCCCTGAAGGTCTGAAACACCACAAAGGGGGCGTATCGCCCACGTTTAGAACCTATGCAATAGAGGATACACTTTTACATATAACTGCATACTCTACTGAAATTTCGATTTTTCAGAGATGTCTGACTAATCAATGGGACGATTGACATTCCCACAGACCGAGAAAGGGTGAAGGAAACAAACCAAGAAAGGGTGAAGGAAACAAACCAAGTTGCACGGAACGGGGAGATAGCGTGTGCTTTGAATGTGAATTTGCCAATAAATGAATATAGTCTTTGAAAATAAAATCTTACAAAATTGTTGGCCCTTTTAACGACAGTGTTTGAAAATTATTAATTAAAATTCATTTGAAAAATGTAAAAAGAAGGTTTGACTTTATTTCATTGAGAGTTGTTATTATAATTTAGAAAGCCTGTTTAATGGTCATTATTTTCCACATACCTTGGGCGGGGCTCCCTTGGCGGGAGCCTTGCTGGCCTTGGCGGGCGGCGGGGCAGCGCCCTTCTTCTTGGCGGGCGGTGGCGGTGGGGGCGCTTTCCGCTTGGAGGCGGAGACCGCTGCGGCCTTGGGCGGGGGCTTGGCCGGCGTGACGGGCTTGCGACCACGCGCTATCACCACAGCCTTGGCTTTCTTGGACGGGGGCTCTTGAGTCAGGGGCTGGAATGGAAAATTAAACATTCCATATAACTTGTTTATCGTATCTTTCGGTTGTTTGACACAGTAGGTCTACTTTAACGGAATAAGAGGTAAATGTGAATCCTGTGTGCTTAAAATAAGCATAAATTTATACTGGGCGTCAGGGAGTAAAGAGGACTAACTTAGGAGTTGGTTAAAGTAAGCAGCCGCATAGACAAAGTTAACCTCTCAGGTTAATTTTTTTCGGTTTTCAGAACAACTCTTATGGGTCTCATAGAAATCGTTGCATCTTTCTTACTATTATAGTTAGAAATAGGATCTAAACGGTGTTAGAAAGAGAAAACACCAAGTTTTATATTCAAATCTAAAAGTTAACGGCAAAAATAATTAAAATTTACAACAAATATTATAATCAATAATTATCATCCTGAAACACTCATCTACATTGAAAAAATCTTCCGAGAAAAGATACTGGCCGCCAACGGGAATTGAACCTGTGACCATCTGATTGCCGGTCAGCAGCTCTGACCACTGAGCTATGGCGGCTTATCAAATACCCGCCAAATAATTCAATATATACTAGTGTTTCATTCGACAATTACTTATTATTACATTTTTCCAACTGAAAACAACCAACTTTATTTTTACCCTTTGTGCTATGCATAAAAATCTTGTTTAAACGTTAGTTTATCAATTAAAAATAATAATTAATATTTGACAAGTTAAAATATTTCAGCAAAAAATGCAGACATAATTAGTCTCGACGCCACCTAGCGGGAGATTTAGTATTAAAAATACCTCTCTCACAAAAATAAAGTTGGTTGTTTTCAGTTGGAAAAATGTAATAATAAGTAATTGTCGAATGAAACACTAGTATATATTGAATTATTTGGTGGGTATTTGATAAGCCGCCATAGCTCAATGGTCAGAGCTGCTGACCGGCAATCAGATGGTCACGGGTTCAATTCCCGTTGGCGGCCAGTATCTTTTCTCGGAAGATTTTTTCAATGTAGATGAGTGTTTCAGGCTGATAATTATTGATTATAATATTTGTTACACCCTTTGTGCTATGCATAAAAATCTTGTTTAAACGTTAGTTTATCAATTAAAAATAATAAAATTTACAACATTATGAAAACAAAGTTTCCGGCAGTAATTTGAAAAAAAAAAATTATATTTTTACATGAAACGATAAAAATGTGAGTTGACGGTAATGTTTATAATACATTTTGCCTAATAAAATACAAGTGTTTTTTTTTTCATTATCAGTTATTTTAGTTAGAAAAATCATAAGGTGAGTCATTTTATTCAAAAATTTTGTTTTTAAAAAATTTATATGTATTTATTTTTATTTTTAACTTTATAAGTAAAATCTCAAATTATAATATTACTGTAGCTCAGTTGTTAGAGCACTTGTCGTGTAAGCAAAGGATCCTGGGTTCGAGTCCCAGGGGTGCCAATATATTTTTCTGATTTTTCTGTCTCAAGATTTTCAATTGAGTTTCGCTAATACAGTGGAACCCTCTTAAGAAGTTCCCACTTAAAAAGTTTGGTTTTTTCGGCCCCTCGGCCCAAAATTGGCCCAATTTTTCCCACTTATAAGGTTTTCCCGCTTAAGAAGTTGGTTTTTTCCGGTCCCTTGGAAAACTTCTTAAGAGGGTTTCACTGTATTGTCTTCATTTAATTAATTTTAGAGCATATGTATTTCCATCAGCTTTCAACAACAATTTTTAGTTTTTGAATGCATTCAGAAATGTTGTATTGGATTTTATTGCAAAATGGAAATATTTTGACCTGAGGGATTAAAATCTGTTTCTGAGCTCCGACTAAATGGCAGGTCTAATAATGCTATGTCCCCAACAACACTTGGCTCGGCAACATGAATACTAGGAATAAGGTATAGATCAAGGAGTAGATAACTCACATCGGAATCCTGTCCTTCACTGTCGCTGGCCGCTGCCTCAGAGGCACTCTCGCTCTCACTCTCCTCTTCCGAGTCGCTGGGAGGTTTTCTTCCTCGTCCGCCTCTCTTGGGGACAACCTGGGGACATCAAATAAAACACATTAGTTAACTCAACTCCTAATTACACCAATTTGATCCTGTATATTTACTGTATATTTACAGGATGGAAAAATACTAAATTTACAGCAGTTTTAAATAAGCGGTGGTGGTAAATCATCTCTAGGATTTGCAATCCTGCAGGATTTCAGCAAAAATTATAACCTCGTGGGATTTTTGGGATTCGTGGGATTTAAAAAATTACTAAATTAAAAACATGCTGCTTATGTAAATGTTGGGAAAAAAGTAAAGAGATGCGTCTCTAGGGTCTGCATTACCACAGGATTTCAGCATTATTCGAGTCTCGTGGGATTTGTGGGATTGAAAAAAATACTATATTTACATCAAAAACATGCAGTTTATGTAAATGTTGGGAAGAAAGGATAGAGACGCATCTCTAAAGTCTGCAATACCGGAGGATTTAAGCATTATTCGAGTCTCGCGGGATTTGCGGGATTGAAAAAAAAAAAAATCTACTTGAAAAAATGCTGTTTATGTAAGCAAGAGGCGGTTAATCTTTGACAATGAAAGGGGAACTCAACTTGATGTTGAGAAGAAAAGATAGAGCCGCATCTCAAGCTCGAAAACTTCAAGACCTAGAATCGGTTTTGAAGAAAGAGATGTCCCTTATTGAGAACAGAGGTATTCTTGATAACAGTCTCACCAACTAGTGCAGATACAGAGTGTTTTTCGCTGGTGGTCTTTTGTGCACAATATGGGGTAAACCAAATCAGTCACATGATAAAATTCTTATCTCATCTTCTTCTCCTTGTCCTACGAGTGTAGGAGACCCATCACCCGTCACTATCCTGCTCTGGTTCAGTGGCCTCCGTCCATAGTCTCTCTCTGGTCACTTCAGAGTTGCTTCTCCCAACTATGTCTGGGGTGACCATCCCTCATCCTCATCCTCATCCCTCTGGAATCGCTTTTTATTATTTTCAGCATAAGTCAGTCTTGTAAGTGGCTTTGACCTCAATGAGGAGCAGACATCTCAGATCGGGGAAAACACGCCATATAAAAGATTAAAAGGTAGCAATATGATTTTACCTTTGCTTTCTTGGCTGATCCCTGCTTGGGTCTGCCTCTTCCGCTCTTCTTGCGGGTGGCCCCCGCGCTGCGCCGGGCTCCGCTCGCCTTTCTCTTGCGCCCCACCAGTGGGCCCTCGCCTCCCGCAGGATCAAAGTCAGAGTCTGCGTCCTGGCCGGAGCCACTGGGGTTATAGGAGCCCTAAACATAATATAAGAAAAGTTATATTTCAACATCACTTATTCAAGTAAAAACTTAATAATTTTTATAAAGCGAGTACAGTGAAACCCTCTTAAGAAGTTTTCCAAGGGACCGGAAAAAAAGAACTTCTTAAGCAGGAAAACCTTATATGTGGGAAACATTGGGCCAATTTTGGGCCGAGGGACCGAAAAAACCAAACTTCTTAAGCCACGAAACGTCTTAAGAGAGAACTTCTTAAGAGGGTTTCACTGTATGTATTATGTAGTCAGCCCCGCAATATAGAAAAGACAAGGAAAAAGGGAGGTACTCACATCGGATTCGGCAGAGTCTTCTCGGGCCACCTTGGGCCCCCGCACCTTGCTCTCAGGGTCCGTCTCGTACTCCTCATCTGAATACCCTGCAACAAACAGCTCATGACTAATAACCACTCACCACAACAGTAGTGGTCATAGAATAAAGAAAAACACAAATGCCTTGTGGGCATGTTTCGTGATACAAATATTTGCCTAATCGAGAATTAAATTTCTAATACAAAACTGTATCTACAAAATTCAAATAGGATGGAGATCTACAATGTCAGGCGAGTGTCAGTGAGACAGAGCACTGGACTATTTGGCCAAATGGATCATTTGTTTCCATTCAAATTTGAATGGAAGGTATCTCTAGTGTTATTCATTTTATGTGTATACTGGGAGTTGACTGAAAATACCTAAGACTTGGCATACCAATCCAAATATGTACCGAACATTGTGTTAACCACTCAGCAACGTAAGCAGATATACACGTTAATATGACATCAGTCAAGTACAATGAGCGTGTTTTCACGTCAAAGCGTATGTCTCCACAGAAATCGTTATAACTCCGTTATTGTTCTAGTGACATCCCTAAAGCCAAAAGTAGAAGCTTCATAAGAAATCAAGCTACCCATCACTACTCAAGTTGTCCATAGAAATACATACATAAAAAAAACCTTTTCTGTCAGATACATGATAGACCGCTAAATTGCCTACCCACTCTTAGACATTGTTATTTTTTTATTAAATATTCTTGTATGAAATGATAAAAAAGTGAGGTGACTAAATTGTTGATTATACATTTATACGATAGAATAAGTATTTTTTTTTATATATGTAATCCGTGATTTTAGTACCGTTTTCACATAAAAACATCGATTGAGTCATTTTTCCATTTTTTTATGTTTGCAGCATGGACATACAAATAGATGGACCTGCCCTAAGTGATAAAAGGCGTATTATCTCCCCCTCCTATTGGAAATATTTTATTGGAACCGGCTGGGCTTTCCAGAGCCCTGCGTGAATCTAAAAAATGTGATGTCATCATTCTTGTCCGGACAAGTGTCGAGCTCTCATCGGTATATTTTACGAAATAACACGGCAAAAATGGTGACTTGTGTTAATCAAACATGTAAAAATAGAAGTGAATAAGGATAATAAACCCAATTTTCGTAATACATTACATAGGTAAGCATTATTTTAGGCTTATTCAGATCATATAATATGATAACACATCAAGATACATGGCGACGCGAAGAGAACTTCTTAAGAGGGTTTCACTGTACTAGGTAACTAAAACAAAACAAACTTAATAACAAAATTAATATGTCAAGTCCTGGCTTCGGGTATTTTTATTAGTCATCGGAGTTGACCGACAATTCGAAATAACGCCAAAGGCTGCTATCGTTGATGATTGTTAGGGACCTGAATATCACATATTATTTTCCAATCAGATTCACTGTTACTTTTGTGGAATTTTTTGGGAAATGTGACATTAATTTTCATGAATAATATTGGTGGTGTTTCCCTCTGAAATGATTTTTTGAAACATTTTTGATATTTGGCAGTAAAACCGTAACATCAAGTAGTTAAAGGTAGAAGGAAAGCCATACCTCGGTTGTTGATCTTGATGGCTGCGTTTCTGCGAGGGCGTCCGCCGGGGGTGTTGGCGTCTGACGGCGGCGGGCGCTCCTTGATGGCGCCGCGAGCGTGTGGCGAACAGTTCTTGGGCAGCACCAGGAAGCCAACCACGCGGGACGCCAGGTCACTCGGTCCTCCTGGAATTGCAAACAAACAACCGATTAACAAGAGGCTTTCACTATCAGGGGCAGCTGCTCCCTAAGGTCAGTTGGACATTGTCCCTAAATATACAAGAAAATAGTTCATATAAACTTTATAGAAATCAAAATGACTGCTCATAATTCGATCCTCCTGACAGACATCTCCAAGTTTCAAGATAATTATTAGTATGTTCCTAATTTTAATAATAAATAATAGATTTGTCAAAGAATTTATATATAAAAATGCAAAAGTCAGTCATTTTAAATACATTTAGGATTACGAAAGATTTTTTAAATATTTATATTGAGGGATCAGTAGGATTTATCGGTCGAGTTAGGATTTCATCAGAGCCGAACCCTCTGATATGAAAATATCTGGAGTTGGTGAAATATTTTCCCATTATGTTTCTGGTGGATTGTTCTTGTATTGTTTTGTATTTATTATACTTGAATAGTGCACTTACATTGCGTGAATTTACTAGATAATCATTTGTGGAAAAGTGTGTGGAAGGGTTTAGTCTTTCATTTGGGAAAGATTTAACCCGGATAAAATCTGGAGCACCGTAAAAAAAATCAAAACCAGAATATCCTCTGGACATCACAAGATTTCTTAGTAGGTATTTAAATACCAGCTTAACTAATTATACTCGCCCCCTCTTTTGTTCCCCTCCCTTCCCTTCCCTGCCGCTAAACTATATGAAATACACACATTTTTCAAACTATTTGCGCGCCACCTATTGCAAAATTTTTATGTAAATTTCGTAACATCAGAGATCACTATTGCGTTAAGAAACCTTTGCGGGCATGCGTACAACGAAACATTCATTTTTATATATTAAGATAAGAAATTTCATACACAATTAAAATAAATTCCAAAAAAACGTCACTATCACAATGAAAATTCTTTTTTATTAAACATTCGTCAGGCTGGTAGGTACATGAATATTAAAAATCTCAAGTCAGAATTAGCCACCTAGTCAAGGTAAGGTTAGTTTAGTAGTGACGGCCTCTGTGGTCAGTAAGGCACTCGAAAAGCAATCCGAAGGTCACGGGTTCAAATCCCAGCGAGTTCAGGTAAATTTTATTTTATTAAGTTGTGTTATTTTAGTTTATTCATTTGAAATAATAAATAGTGCATTTGCAGCACATTACAGAGTGGAAGATACTCTCAGCATCACCCTGGCATAGGACATTCAGAATTGAAGTGTTTGGTGAGCAAATCTGAATAGCCAGGTACTTCTCCACCCTCCTCTCCCCCATCTCCTTCCCATTTCCTTTCAGATGCCATAGTCTCACTGGCTCCAGATGGTTTGGAGCAGTTGGGACTCTTGAGCAGTATTTACATTAAAAAAATTTAAAAATTGTCTTCTGAGGACTTGTCTTGTAAAAAATCATTGAATTATTGAGAAATGAATCATCATTGACGCAATTGCATTGAAGGTTAGAGCGGGTCCTATACATTGTCCTTTGAAAATGATGACACAGATTCTTATAGAAGATGGGTGAAGACTAACCTCTCTTGTCCAGGTCCAGCATCTCGCACAACATCCTCAGCTGCTTGGGCTCCAACTTCTGCACCTCCTCGATCTTGGACTTGTACTCGCTGGAGTCCTTCTCAAATTCGTAGCCCTTGAACTTCTTGATATTTCGTTTTATGAGATTGGTGCGGCAAATTTGCTGAAAACAAAAGAAAAGGAAATATTTATAAGCATAATTAAGAAAGCAGTTTAGTAAATATGTGTCTTGAAGATTGGCCCGGGTCTTGAAGAGACCCTGGTTGTAGAAGGGAGAAAACACAAAGGCCGGCGAATCATTCTACTCAAGAACTAGTTCTAAAACCCGTTCCCGTGTGACGCATGTCAACTGTGTGCAAATATTGGGCGAGTGTTCGCCATGTTTCCTGGATTGAATCAATGACGCTAGTTCCTCGGAGCATCTTCCATTGAAATACCGGTAGAATAAGGACAGCATTCCCATCCAATGCCTGTGCTTTAAAGATTGCAATCCGTTTGTTAAGATAAAAGTTTTTTTTTACATGAGCTCCACACAGGAGGCCCTAAGGAAGATAATCTCCCTCCGGGCCTATGTCATCTTTTGGGATGCTGTGTGGAGGTTTTTTTAAGGAAATGAAGGGAGGAAAAAGAGTTCTGTGAGGAAAAAGATTTAAGACATGGGTAGGAATCTGGGGATCAGTGTGTCCTGGTCATCCACCTAAGACCTAGATAAACCTCACCCCCATGAACCCGTGCACCCCTGCTAAATCACCCAACATAGCGAACCCCTTGGGGTGACCTATGGCAGAGGTGTTGGTTATCCAATAAAGGTTCCCAGGGCAGTGGTACACATCCCCGCCTCCCAAATTGTAGTCCATCAAACGGAGCGCCCAGAGTCAAGGATTTTTGTAAAGTATTTTTAAGCTCTAGATTTGTGCAGGGTTTATGGCCCATCTCCCTTGTTTCCATTATCTGCGACTGTTCTGTTTTGTCATAGAACCAACAAAAAGAAGGGCTTGCAAGGAGGAACAGGGCAGGAACATGATGATTGCTAAACAAGGAACGGAGGAGAGATACTCACATTATAAAGGAAGTTATGCAGGAACTTGAGGTCTTCGATCTTGAAGCGGGAGATGGCGACCTCCACGTTGGGGATGTGCCCGAGGGGAATGCCCTTGCCGGCGGGAACAGGCACTGGGGGCTCAGTGGGCTGAAAGTGGAAAAACAATATTATTACTATTAGTAATGATCTCAAACTAAAGATGACAAAAGTTAATGTGAAAAAGTTATCTACCGGTACGAAACTTGGTCACCGCACGGGCAACACGTGTCTCTGTTACCTGCTTGTTATTTTATTTTAATTTTTATTTAATTTGTAAACAGAAACAAACAGTACATTATATTATCCATTGGTGAAAATTTACAATTAATAAAAACAATTCATGGTGGGTACCTATTATGTGTTTCATTGTAGTGTCTTATTTATGGTGTGCATATTAAGTAATTACCGGGTAATGCGTGTAGTGGGAAAGTGTGTATGTGTGTGTGAATATGTGTGTATGTATGTATGTAAGTATGCACATTAAACAATTTATATGATTGACATGATGCTCTTTTTAAATTTGGGCAGTGAATCGGAGAAAATTTCGATGTTAGAATTTAGATTAATATTATTGAATATATGAAGAGCATGATTGATTGGCGAATTAGTTGCTGCATTTGTCTTGTAATTAAGCGTATGGAATAGTTCTGTATGGCGTGTATGTCTTATTGGTATGTTAAAATTAACTAGGGAAAGAAGTTCGGTACAGTCAATGTTATTATTTAAAATTTTGTGTATAAATGTCAAATCAGCAATTACTCATCTTTGTTGCAAAGTTTGAAATGTGCATTCATAGTTATGGTTGAATTTGAAGGTAAGATATTTTATAAATTTGTTTTGAATATGTTCTATGCTATCATGTATACTTTGCGGGTTCCAAATTGGCGAGGCATATTCCAGTATACTTCTGACTAATGCAAAATATAACATTACTACTGTACTAATTATGATCAACTATCGGGATCAACTAGTGTTAGAAAGACCAAACACCACGCTTTGTAGTCATATCTAAAAGTTAACCACAAAATAATTAAAATAAGTTTCATTAAGTACACCTTAATGAAACCAAAGTTTCCGACCGCTTTCAAAAGAAATTATGCACCTTTGAGAATTTTTTATTAAATATTTTTACATTGAAACAACAAGAAAGTGACGTGAACACCATTTATAATACATTTGTCAAATAAAATGTGCGGGTATTTTAATTTTTTTTCTATATCAGTAATTTTAGTTGGCAAAAACGTAAAGTAAGCAAATTTTAAAACTTTTAACGTTTGCATTCTAAGGATGGGTTGTTTCAAAAAATTTTATGGATTCATCAAATATTTTAAGTTAATTTTCACATTCTGTGTAAGTTTTATTCAAGTGATTTCCAAGGACCAAAAAAAACTTCTTACAATGTTACGTAGGATTATTTGGTTCAATTATTATTTTTAATTGATAAACTAACGTTTTTTAAGACAAGAATTTTATGCGTAGCACAAAATTTATAAGCAATAATTATCAGCCTGAAACACTCATCTACATTGAAAAAATCTTCCGAGAAAAGATACTGGCCGCCAACAGGACTTGAAAACCCAGGTGGAAAAATGTAATAAGCAGTAATTGTTTAATTTGAATTGTGAATTGAAGTTGTGCAGAGGCTAATTATTAAAATCATATTAAAAAAACCATCTGACTACCCAACGGATAAATTATTTAAGGAATTCCAAGTACCTTCTTTCAAAGATCTGTACAATAGAAATAGATTGATTCAAATTATAAAAGAAAAAGAGAAGTATCAATTTATAACTGAAAATCGTACTAGACATAAATATATTTTTTCATGCCCAAAATTAAACACTTCCTTCGCACAAAATTATTATACTTATCAAGGAAGACTTATTTTCAACCGATTACCGGATGAAATTAGAAAAATTAATGATAAAATCCAATTAACAAACTCTGTTAAAAAAATTTTTAAAGATAATCTCAAAAAAAAAAGTTTCCGACTAATCTAATCTCAAGAACAACTTATAACTCATCCAAGTGATGCCCCGTTTTTCAAATAAGGTAAATTTTGTTTTGTTTTTAACAACTAATTACAATAACTCAAGATACTTTATTCTAATAGTAAAATTGTTTATTAGTAGAAAAATACTTTTAATTACATATCACCGAACTTACAACTTATTGTTTTTTACATTCACATAGTAATTTAAGAACTCATAACATAATATAGCATTAAAAAATGTACACTACTCTTCCAGACACAAGCTAATGCTTCTATGGAAGAGTGGTATTAACATTCGAACATGAACATGTATGCTAATTATAACATTATATAAATGTATACTATAATTTAATTTATATGCTAAAAATAAAATGTAATGTTTTTGAAAGAATAAAATAAATTTAAAAAAAAAAAAAAAAAAAAAAAAAAAAATGAAACACTAGTATACATATATTGAATTATTTGGCGGGTATTAGATAAGCCGACATAGCTCAGTGGTAGAGCACCTGACCGGCAATCAGAAGGACACGGGTTCAGAGTGTTTCAGGCTGATAATTATTGCTTATAATAATTGCTATTTGAGTCAATTCTTTTAAATTTCCATCTTCAAAGGACGAAAAAAAACTGAATCACGGAGAAAACTTCTGATGAAAGAACTTTATAAATGGGTTACACTGTGCTATGTTGGTAAAAAAAAAACCTTTGAAAGAATCCCCAGCAATAATACCAACTCCAATACCAAACAGACAAGGTACCTTATATAATTCTATTCATACCTCTTTCTTCTTCTTGGGCGCCGGAGCTTCCTCCTCTTCTTCTTCCTCCTCTTCCTCCTCTCCGTCGTCCTCTTCTTCCTCTTCATCGTCATCCTCCTTATCGCTGCCCTTGGTCTCCTTGGCTGCCTTCTTCTTGGGGGCGGGCTTCTTGGCTGGAGCGGGCCTGGAAGGCAAGTAATTACATTAGCAGGGGGACTAGCATCACTAAATTAATTATAACCAAACAATATCAGAATGACTGCACAGATTTTAGTTACAAGAAGACTATAATAACATACCTCATAAATAAAAATTAATGTTAGATTTTATCATTATTTTGCAGTATTTTATATTTTCTTTAACAAATGCTCCCCACGGTTGAATTTGACAGCCACCTCTGGTCTGAAGCCCAAAAAAATACCTAGAGCATAGACGTCGGGTGGGAATACTATCCTTGTTCTACCGGTATTTCAATGAAGACGCTCCGAGGAACTAGCGTCATTGATCCCTTCGGCACCGATGCATAGTTGGGAAACACGCCAAACGTGTGCTCAACATTTGTACATGGTTGACTTTTGTCACATGAGAACGGGTCGCTTCTTCGACCCGTTCTCATGCTCAACAGCTCGGCTGTGGAATGATTTGCCGGCCTCTGTGTTTCCTCCTTTCTACAACATGGGTCTCTCCAAGACCAATGTTCATTCCTTCCTCTTCTCAAAAAGACCCTCCACACAGCATCTCAGATGACATAGGCGATGAGGAAAATTATTTTCCTCAGGACCTCCTGTGTGGAGTAAATGAAAAAAAAAAATTAATCGATCAAGTCACCTCACCACTCCTCGCAAATTGGTATCTTCCCTTATCCTCATGGGCAGGTCTATTGCTTCTTATGACAATGGATTTGATTCTTATTTGCAGAATAAAAGGTCCTCTGTAAAATGCATTATAATGTATAATCTTTAACTTACTTCTTCTTTACTTCTCCCTCCTCACCATCATCCTCCTCTTCCTCTTCCTCCTCTCCATCTTCTTCATCCTCCTCTTCTTCTTCACTTTCCTAAAATTCAAAACACATTATTACAATAAAGCATACATTTTTTTAACAAATTTAATTAATTATTTCTATCACATTGATATGATGTTCGAGTGTTCTCCGGAGACCTATCGGCAAGTTAGCTAGTATAATTATACATAACGCAATTTAAATTCAAATGTAACATTGTCATCAAATGGCCATTCAGCGCCATTTCGTTTTTTTGACAATTAAAAGGTTCCCGTTAAATGCTGGTTCTACGTCCGTTTCAGCGTTTGAACAAATTGTGATCATCAGAAGAGGACAACCATCATGTTGTTAAGTTCATCAGCTTATTACAATTCGATAGAAAGCTGAAATGCACCTAGAATCGACGTAACCCACTGTTTGCCAATGGTCACCCCAAAAAAAAAATTGGCATGCAATTTTGACCCTTATGTATAAAGAAACTGTATGAAAGATAAGGTCACCAATCGCTTGCGCCAATATCTCTCTTCGTAGCTTTAAAGATTTCATGCATGTGGCAACACTGCTTGATTTGTTATTGAATTATCTCTGACTTCGAAACGCTGTCAAAACCTGAAAGTCGGGAGAAAGTCTGACTTTTAGCAATTTTGTTAATTTTTCAAATGCATATAAAGGTATTTATTTATTAGCAATCACCTTTGAAATGTGTTTTTTCACGTAGGTTATCTATTCAGGTTTGTGTAAAAATAACATCACTTCATTTTCGTATTTATATGGATATTTAAGCAAAAGTCGGGAAGGTAATTTTCGCGGTTAAAAATCGGCGTGGCCATTATGGCAAACTCTCTGTATCGGTGGAAGATACTCTCTGTATCGCCCTGGTGTAAGACCACCATTCAGAATTGAAACGTTGCTTGAAACGGCATTAGCCGTGTTTGGTGACCAGATCTGAATAGCCAGGTACTTCCCCACCTTCCTCTTCCCTATCTCCTTCCCCTCCCCACTACCCTCGGCCTCACAACATACCCCAATTGGGGATGCCATAGTCTCACTGGCTTCAGACGGGAGCAGTTGGGACTCTTGTGAGATATATGAATACATGAGTAAAAAAAAAAAAAAAACAAAAAAACGACAGGGGCCTTAAAAAGACGGGGACCTTAAAAATTTCCAAAAACCAAATGGCCATTTGACGACAAATTTACATTTGAATTTCTGTGAAACAACTGGACCCAAGTCTTAGACCATTGGCCAAGACAGATCTACCATCAAAGATTTTATCAAAACCAAATTATAAGTATGCTTTTCCAATGGTACGATGGTGATTGTCTTTTATTTTGAAAGTAAGTGTTGTTATTGGTTTGCTGGGGATGCTGTGTGGTGGGGTCTTTATTTTCTATGAGTGTAAATTTCATTGTTCTTACCTCCTTCTTGGGGGCGGCCTTCTTCTTCTTCACATCGTTGGTTTTCTTCTTTTCACCGTCGCCCGTATCGTGGCTCTCCCCGTTCTCTGCCTTCCCCTTGCCGGCCTTGGTTTCCTTTGGCTCGGCCTCCTCCTTCACATCCTTGGACTTGACGTCTGCGTCACCCTTCTCGTCTGGAACAAAATACATAACATTACAAATTAATAAAGTTGTATTATTAGTTAATGAAAGTAATGCGTTTTGTGAGTAGCTAGAAACAAAGACAGGGCGCCGCTGTGCGTAGATATAATTGTATGGGTGAAAGATGTTTTAGACACGCATTTTGCATTCAGTTTTGTGCTTATAATGGTTCATGGTTCATCTCCCTGCTCTATTATCCATAAACTCGGGTCACATAAATTGTCCTAAATAAAGACAACTCCCAACAATCTGTTGAACATATCTGTAACTCAGGTCCCTCTTGATATAAATTGTCCTACATAAAGACAACTATCCTACATAAATTGTCCTACATAAAGACAACTCCCAACAATCTGAAGAACTATCTAACTCAGGTCACTCTTGACATAAATTGTCCTAAAACTTCCAATAATCTTGATAACATCATCGAACAATTATCATTTTATCCATCTATCCTTTCTAGTGTTAATATTAACTAACTTCGGTTACTCTTGACAAAAATTGACCTAATTACATCCAAAAAAATATTGTTCACCATCTTCCTCCTTCTTGTCTTTCTCATCATTTTCCTAAATAACCTCACCTCTCCACAATCTTTTTAGCGCCAATGTTGAACACATTTAACTCAGGTCACTCTTGATATAAATTGTCCTAAATAAAAACATTTCTAAAAAGTATATTTGCTTACCGTCGTCCTCCTTCTTATCGTCTCCATCCTCTTCCTTGGCTGCCTTGACCTCCCCGTTGTCCTTGGGGGTCGCCCCTACGTCTGCGGCCCCCTTGGACTCCTGGGAGGAGTCATCCTCTGTGGAGACGTCTCCTGGCTTTTTGCCTTCATCCTGGAAATTACCACAAAAAAAACATATTTAGATTTTTTTTTTTTACAGTGAATACCGCACAAGAATCTCAACTGCTCCCGTCTGGAGCCAGTGAGACTATGGCATCCCCAATTGGGGTATGTTGTGAGGCTGAAGGTAGTGGGGAGGGGAAGGAGGTGGGAAAGAGGAAGTTTGGGAAGTACCTGGCTATTCAGATCTGGTCACCAAACACGGCTAAAGCCATTTTCAAGCAACGTTTCAATTCTGAATGGTGGTCTTACACCAGGGCGATCCTCATAGTATCTTCCACTCTGGAACGTGCCGCAAATATACTATGACCATTCTGTTGCCGAAAGGGTAACCAAATTCTCTGAAATAACTAACATAAATGTATCAGATTAATTTATCGTATTGGTATTTCTAGTATCCCTATAAAACCGTACAAGCTACTCGATCCTCGTGAGCGTATCATACGCGCCGATCCTAGGTACCTCTTGCTGGTGCCCGTACACGGCGCTATGTTTCAAATCATTTTCACGCAACCGGTGGTGCTGATCGCACGCGACGCGTTGCATCATTTGAGTCTGATACTTTTTCGTTTGAAGTTTGACAGAAATGGCGTCGGAACATGAAAGTAATATTAGATTCGTTCTGGAAGTGGAAAAAATGCATGTTTATATTTATAACTATACTTTATCAGAATACGTAAGAAAGGATTTAGTGGAGAAGGCATGGATTGATGTTGGAAAAAAGTCATATGACGTCACTTGACATCGTGTTAACTCCACGGCTGCACGTGAAAAATGATCAAGTTCAGTATATTTCGGGTAGCGCAATGTACGGAAACCAGCATTAAAGATAGTGGTCTATCTGCAGGGTACTTATGGTTTCATCACAATCATGTAGTTTGTAAATATCTCCATGAACGGAGGGCCATAGCCTCATGTTAGTCTCATACGAGAGCTATGCTCTGAAATAATGTGAGCTTGGCCTATTTCACCATATTGATCAAGCCAACATTTATTATGAGACTATAGAATTTCACTGCAAGGGTGGGCAGAGAGGACGGGCTACCCCACAACTCGGTTTTGGCACACTCCTTGCCACACTCATACATCGTCTCATACATACTCTTCTGTTATTCTGACCCTTGACATGGTCCAACCCAAGTATTTGGTTCCCTTGAACGTGCCATGTCTTCCTCGGGCATTCCTGACTTCTTCCACCATTCACATTAGCGCAATATATTTTCTTCACACTCCTTTCTTTGTTCATTCACTCTACATGCCCATCTAAGCGTCCCCTTCATTAATCTTACTCATTACGCTTACATCAGCCTTGCATTCTTTGCGAATCTCCACATTTCTCACATGGTTTTATCACACTTATGAAATTATGAATCTCAAAACTACGTTGTCTTGTTTGAAGCTGGTTACTTTACAAGTATGGATCTTTTAGGAATAAAAGCACAATTTTTTTGTGAAATGTTTCCAACTTTATGCAATATTAACTCTATGCGCAGGTGGCAGATGCCATAGATAGGTGAAAATTCCATTCTAATGATTTTTTTTAGTAATATTAGCATCCTAGATCACATCATAACCACAAAGCTCAGATTGACTTGAATATCAATTTATATAGTTAAGCACTAAGTCAGTAATCAAACCAGCAACCTCCAAATCCTATCAAATGCTTATAAAATAAATATACAAAGCAGATTGTTGTTGTTGTGTCTTCTGTGTTGTGATTGTCCTATTTCATATTTAAAATCGTTCTTTTCTAAACACTTTTCATTCTCAGTATTTATCTCGATGTGTACAGTCCTTTACTTTAAATCTTTATGTCTATGCTATTTCATAGTGAAATATTGTCATCAATTCATCATCTATTTTGTCTTTTCTCTGTGGTCACGTCAATTGTTTTTCATTGTTGATAAATATTTGGGTCAATGTTTTGCAAACTCATTCTCTCTCTGAATTCTCTCTCTGAAATCTCTCTCTGAAATCTCTCTCTGAAATCTCTCTCTGAATTCTCTCTCTGATTCTCTTGAATATATTCTCGAATTCTCCACTCTCTCTCTAATCTCTTACAGACTCAATTAAGCTATAACTAATTGTCAGTCAACCTCTGATTGTAAAAGTGAAAATAAAGTTACAATTAATCCAGAACACAAGTGTTTTACGGACAACCTACAACAATCTCTCCTCCCAGTACGCCCATCTTGGCGTTGAAACGAAAGAGGTCAAAAACGCAGCGTCAGCCTTACAACCTGACCGGAGACCTCCCGAGACTACGCCAGGACGCCTACTTCAGTTGTCAGTTTAATTATTACCAAACTTTATTCACTGTTCTACTGACATCATTTTCCCTCCAAAATATTAATTTAGAAAGAAACAGTTCTGCCTGCGATATATGTAATAAAAAAGACCACTAATATTTATAATCTTCATAAAACATTGTAATATCTAAGTTGGGTGGGCTAAAGCATTGTTTGAGGAGAAATTTCACAAAAATTGTACTGTAACACTCGGTTAAGAATTATTATTTTTACCATAAAGAAGTTAATTTGAGAGACATTTTGAATGTTTCTTGACTTTTCTATTAAAATCATTACTTTCCTCCAAAAAGTTACCTTTGAAATAATAACCACATTCATGTTTGTAATCATTTAACCATTTTAAACCATAATAATCCTCTTCATTCTGTTTGAACAGGAAATGAAATCAGGTCAATGAAAATGCAAAAAAATGACAAAATCTAATAACAAGATCAATATTTTATGATTTATTTTAAAAAAACGTACATTTGTCACATTCACAAAATTTCATTAAATTTTTTTTTACTGAAAAATGTTATTTAAAAAAAGATTTAGGTCAGTGGCAGTTGCAAGGTACACAGTAATTTAGCTGGTAGGTACTAGGCAGTGCACAGTGCAGCATTATTCAATGTGGTTTATTTGAATTTGGCAGATAGGAGTGAAATGAGCGGCAGTCGCCGGTAGTTGGTACTTGTGCTAATAATCTATTGGCAACCTTGACACTTGATTTGATCACAATATCCTACTTTATTTTGCGAGCTTGGTTTTGTTTACTTTCTCATAAATAAATAAATATTTTTCACATGTTACGCAAGTTAAAAGAATGAAAATACGTATATCTATCACCTATCATGAGCATATTTGTAAGATTTTAGAAGACGATTGATAGAAATAATTTCTGTTTAGACAGCGATATTTTTTTCATGTTTTGTGAAAAAATGGCGATTTGCATAAATTATAGGTGCAAAAAAATGCATTCTTGGATTTTTCATAATTTTTTTTATCTTGAAAAATATTATTTTTACGGTGATAGCAAAGGCCAAGGTCATGCAAAAATTAATCAATGTCATGTAAAAGAAATGCACATTAACAAAGACCACGCATCGGGGCTGGGGGCGGGGGTGTACTAAAAAATAAACATTTTCCAAAAATTAAGCCAGAAAATCCAGTCTCGCAACACGAAAACGATGGTGCAAGTGAAATATCTTCAGAAAATCTATAACCGAAGTTATTCTACATCGGCGCTATTCCCGCGTTTTGCGAGAACCAACATCCCTTGTCAGCCATATTGAGGAACCAAGACGCAAGCAAACATTCGCCGATTTACGATGAATTTAACCAACTTTTGACGAAACCCGCTACGCACAACCGACAAACAACACCCGTACATTATTCTAATAATACTTTATTCGATTAACATACCTGATTATCACTTATTTTTGCATTATCGGTGTCCACCGACATTTTTAATAACTGCGTTGAAAACGAAACCAAAGAGCGTCTATCTGGCCAATAACACTACGGCGTATGGCTGCAACTGCTGTAACCGACGTACGTTCTAGAACAACTCTGCGACGCTCGCGCCACCGCCTGCAGCGCTAGACCGAGACTTTCAGCGGAACGTGTGTCTGAGACACGATGTTTACTCACGAATATTGGGCATGTCAGTGACCGAATTGCAGAAATGCTCTACTGATAAAAATAAACATATTTCTATTATGTAAAGAAAGTTTTAACTTTTTTGCTAAAGATTTACATATTTCTCCAAGATATTTCATAAAAATCTATTTCGCTGATTAAAAAGCTGTTCATTTGATATCGGTGGAAGCATTTGAGGTTGTTAGGAACGTATTTAACTTGTATTTGCAATTCGCCTAAAAACACGCGGCCAAATAGTATTTCACATGTATTTCAATTCGAACCGCATGCCGGTTGCGAGACACGAGGTAGAAAATGGAAGCATCTTCTCGCATCTTCTTCGTCGTTTAAAAGCATCCCAAATTTGTTTTACTAAGTGCCATGCTTTGGTGCTGCCAGCAAAATAAAATTTCGATATTTATATCAAATCTGGTTTTGTTGCAAAGGCTGTTTATTTTATAGTCTGTCGTAGAAAAATGTCGTTGGACTCTATAAAAATGTTAAAAGTGCTGAGTTTTAATTGCTGTAAACTGAAATGTTATATGCTTATTGTTATCAACTTTTTGAATATTTCCGAGTAAAGTTAAAGCTTATAGCACCTACTCCGCCTTACATAACGTCAAATGACGTCGAACACTTCACGTAAGAGAATGTTAAAATTAAAAATATTAAATTCATGATTTTTTCGTCTCCCCCGACATAAATACTCTTTTCTCCTAATAATAAAGCTAAATCTAACTATTTAAATAACAAATGTTCCGTATTAAACGTGAGGCGGAGTTCGACAAGTTTATCGTATTCCAGTTTAAGGGTGATGATAAAAAAGCAAACATAGAAGTTTAACAAATGGCTCAACGATGTTTCTTAGCAGTAATTCTATAAACTACTAATAATAACGAACAAAATTAAACCTCATACAATTTATTAGGCAGACAGAGTATTGCACCCACCGCTCTGTTCGGCTGAAATAAACAACTTATTATTATTACTAGGCAAATAAATGTATTATAAAGGTTATTGTCAAAACACACTTTTTGATCGTTTCATGTAAAAATAATTAATAAAATACTCTCAAAGTTTTACTTTTTTTTTTCAAATTGCGGTGGAAAACTAGATTCATAAGGTGTTTTTTTTAAATTATTTTGTGGTTTACTTTTAGATTGGAATATAAAGCGTGGTCTATTTTTAACACCGTTTAGGTCACATTTCGACCATTATATTGGAAGACACAACGATTTATATGAGCCCTATATGAGTTGTTCCAAAAACCGAACAAATTAGCCTGAGAGGTTGATTAATTTATTTTTAATGTTAAATTAAAATATATATATATATATATAAATATATATTATAAACCAGTACAGCTCGCATTTTTTAATAAATCACCATTAAACTCCGAAAAAGCCACTCACCGACGGTCTATTTTTATTTTTCATGTACTTAATACATAACACCCGCCTTGGAACAGACTGTGTAAGGCGGATAAAATAAAACTATTATATCAAAATAAAATAAACGCCCGGGTTGCCGTCACTGAAACTGAAACATAATGTGGTGAGAAAATACGCATGTATAAACCAACCATATTTTAAACTATTGATTTCTCCGAAATAAAGAGAATAAAAAATATTATAATTTTTTTTCAAATTGACATTTTTTTTTAATTACCACTGTCCTTATTGATTTCTGAGTAGTTCCCAACGTATTTTTAGTGTTTAAATTTGACTAAAGATAGTTAAAATGGATGCATTGGTTTTTTCAAAATAATAATAATTTGGATGACATAGGGTATTTTCCTGCATAATTATTATACTTATAGGTACTCACTGTGTTATTTACAATTGAACTAGGCTTTCATATTTAGGAATGGCGAATGAATCAAAAAAATAATGTTATAGGAATTATAAAAATTGATACGCTATACTAATATTTATCGTTGGTAATGATTTTTTTTAGAAACTATCAATTCAAGGAAATAAAAGTTTTCCTTGTGAACCAATAATACAGACATAATGCATATTTATAACAAAATTACGTAAAAATAATCTTTTTAGCTCATTGAAGATAAATTATGTATGTAAGGTACAGTTATTTTTTATAATTTTTTTTTTTTTTGATTCTACGGATTCTTTCGTAATCCTCTAACTAGCTAGGGCTTTGCAATACCCTTCATGTTTCTAGCTACTAGTACTACGGCTCATTTGACCTTTTTACTATTACCTTCTGAAGGTCGTATTTAATTGACTGAATTTAAGTTACAATTAGTGTCATCGTGAGGAAAAAGTCTATATTTTTTATAATAAATAATTTTAAATACGTAATTTTTTAATTTTTTTTAAATAAAATGTGATTCATAATTTTGCCCGAAGGCTCGGTGTAACGGTATTTTTTAGTAATGGTATCACCAGGCGCATCTTGCCAGGGCTCCTACCAGAGAGCAACTTGACGGACGTAAATATCGCAATGAGATCGTGAGCATAAAAATAAATTGATTTACCGTCCACTTAAAAGAACCTTATCAAAATAATTTGAGTGAGGTTTTTTATCCAGTAAAGACTTTTTCCTCACGATGACATTAATGTATAATTTAAACTCAGTCAATTAAATACTACCTTCAGAAGGTAATAGTAAAAAGGCCAAATGAGCCGTAATACTAGTTAGCTAGACATGAAAGGGTATTGCAAAGCCCTAGTTAGTTAGAGGATTACGAAAGAATCCGTAGAATCAAAAAAAATCAAAAGATTTTATAAAATCTTAAATATGTTTCACACTACCTTCTTGTCTTGTAAAAAATAAAATTCTAGAAACAATAACTCTCTAAATACCTCTCATCTAAAAAATATAATACTAACATAGTTCATTTTGACAATTTTGTTTTTCATTATAATAACCTCCGCTAAAATAGCGTAAGTAAAATATTTTTAGGTTTTTAGTAGTCATAAAATACTTTCGTCAAGCCACGGGATGAAATGAGAATTTCTAGGTGTTCGGTTTTAGATTAAGTCATTCAATTACGGAAATACATGAAATGCTTACCTGCCTATAGTTCACTGTATATCCCATATTTTTAAGTATATAAAAAAGCTTTATATTTATGATTTTTTAGTTTATAAAAAATCCACTACCTAAATTTGGGTTGCTATCGCATGAGTGGATAAACATATAGCGAGAGTGGAAGGCATGCAAATATCAATACATTTATTAATTTGATTGAAAGAAAATGTTATTAAAGAAAATTCAATGACCCTTTGTGTGTTTTTACATTTTGGAAACATTACGTTGTTTGCATAGAATAAAGGTATTATAGCGCTGGTAAATGCCTTTTAGAGAGATTACGTTCGTCAAGTTGATCTCTGGTAGGAGCCCTGGCAAGATAAGCCTAGTGATACCATTACTAAAAAATACCGATATAGTTATTTGGCTATTGGGACATTGAGCCATGTTACATTTTGTCCTGATTGAACGCTAGAACCATAGTTTCCTCTGCTAGTCAAGTCCTCCACAATTCCACAAGCAACCTTTTCGGCATTTAAACATTGTAGTACGATGAATTTATTAATTAAAACATTGTCAGGTTATACGTAAACCAGGAATGTTTATTTTTAAAATAACAACTGGCCCCAATTTTAGTAACTACATTAGTCTAGAATAATTTATTTTTTTAGCTGGGGAAAATCGATACATTATTTCTAGCTGGCAACATGTTAAAGGGACTTTGAAAATTTGTATTTACTAAATTCGATGCTTTTGCTAAAATTCAGTATTTTATTAGACGCCGATGCGCCCTGTTCTCGTTGCGGAGAGTGTGACATGTGCTTTTGATAAATCGAAATTACGTGTAATTGTGAAATACTTCGGTATCTTTGAAGACAGACAATAAAAACCTGGTTCAATCTCTGAATAAATTAGTGCTTTTGTCGCATCGAATCACTGGAATACTGCTTCAAAAATACAGTTTTGTAAAATTCAAGGAGTAGGTAGCTGCGACCCGCGACCTGTCAAAATACCGGTACCTTCACACGTGAGTTTTACAATATTTCTTTCTTGTGTGGATATGATTTTCAGTTTAGATCTTTAAAGTGGTGAATGTTGCTATTTAAAAATCGTTTCTACAATATTCACAGCTTTTTAACATTGCATAACGATACAAAAAATGGATCTACGATCCGGTAATGAAATGTCACTAATATTTACGTGCTTCCAGAATGATTCGCATGCGAAATTTGTTGTAATGGGATGTGCATTAGAAATTTTGTTAAATTTGATTATTTTCTCAAACCCATAAATGATTTTTTGGGAGTATTTTGATACAATTATTCATGTTTCGATTTGCCACCTACACCTACCGTTTTGGTTGGATATTTATTTTTCAGTCCATTGATACACCTACCTGGTCAAAAATCAGGTAGATGATTTACGCTATTGAGGTTTCTAACCACAATATGACCGACAAATGTAATTTATAATTTACTTACATATTATGAATGTTTTCCTTTCTTTTGATATAGAAGCTCAATCAATTCATAATTCATATCAGTCGTTTGCTTATCCTCAAGGTAGAGAGTTTTTTTAGGATCAAATGTAAATATTTTATGTTACCACCTGACCGCGTTTTTGCTGCCAGTCCCTGAAGGCATCTTTTTTATGGGCTTTGCCCAATTTAGGAAAGTTTACTGATAAGATAGTATTTGTATGGAAAATTACAATTATTAGATGTGTGCAAAAATGTACTTACTTAGAGATCTATTAATTTTTCTATCCAAATAAAACCATTTGTGAATGCCTGCATATTATATTATTATTACATAATATAACTTCGTTCATTTGAAATTCATTGGATGAATCAAAACTAATTTCTACTTAGTCAAAACTCACATTAACTAAGAAATGAACCGACAATCAGAACACAAGAAATCAAAGAACGCCGCCGAAATGGTGTATTTTAACATAAAATTTCCCCACTAGGTAGGCACCTACCTACCAATTTTGATTTAAACAATTCCAAGATTTCCTTTTATACATATAACATTTTTCGTCACTTTATTAATTTAAAATTCTCTTCACTGCTTTAGTAAGAAGTAATATAGAATACAATTCCACTATTTGGTCCCCATACTATATGCACACAAAATAAAAATTGAGAAAGTTCAACATACATTTTTAAGATGCATTAATTTCAAACTCTCCATACCCATTGAATAAACAATTAATTATGTTAACTTAAAGAAAATACTTAATTTAACTGACCTATCGTATAGAAGAACCAAAAGAGCGATTTGGTTCTATTATTCAAATTAGTTAATGGATCACTTGACGCACCTGACTTAACAAAACTAAACATTCCGAGTACCAAATCGTGACACGAGAGTTCCAGATCTGTTCTTTGTTTATACGTCTAAAACTAACTATTTTTATCCAAAGACTAGGTACATAGGCTTGGAAATAAATTCAGTTCGGTTGATATTTTCATTTATTCCTTACCTAATTTTATATCAGAAATTTCTAATGTAAATTTTATTATTATTCTTCTAATTTTCTATTTAATTTTTTTTTTCAGTAAAAGATACATAAATTACAATAATTAATTACATAATATACATATTTGATTTACACCCATAAATAAGCTGGGCTTGTGTGTATGGGGGGTGTTATTATACATGTATTGGTTTAATTTATTGTTTTTGTTGTTAATTTTTTTTAGCTCTGCTTATATCCTTAATAGTTTATTATGTTTTATACTACATGCTTGTAATTGTACTCCTGAATAACTTATGTATCTATAATAACGTGATATTGTAAAAGCCTTCAAGGCGTGAATAAATAAATAATTTTTTTTTGTTCACGGTCACTGCTTAGTTTTTCGAATTTTATAAAAACCAAAAGGAACCGCTTCCAAAAATAGCCGGTTCCTTGGAAAAATAATATCGGGCCATCCAGTGGCAGCAAAGTCACCGGGTCAGACTGGAATATCGTCGTTTATGATGTTGGGTTCATGAGTCAGTTTTTTCTTTTCAATTTTGATATTTATTTGACTTTTTGACTTTGTTATATGAATTTTTTTTAGACATTTATCTTTTTGATATTATGTGAAGTTTGGAATTTTTTCATGTTGGGAAATTCTGAAAAAACCAGAGGGTGAATTTAATCATATAATTTTTATTTATTTTATATATTCAATAATTTTATTATTAAATTAATAAAAACAGTTTATTTATAAACAAGTTCTGCTGGTAATTATTATTACGCGTGACAGCTGTTTCGCTTTCTGAGGGCATTCACATTTACAGTTTGATAATGCCCTCAGAAGGCGAAACAACTGTCACGCGTAAGTATAATTACCAGCAGAACTTGTTTATAAATAAACTGTTTTTATTAATTTAATAATAAAATTATTGAATATATAAAATAAATAAAAATTAAAAATGGAGTTCTACAAATTAAACTTGATAACAATAAATTAATCATATAAATAATTCGTCTCAATGTGGCGTGTAACCACAGTTTGAAAATGACCTTAAACGCCGAAACAACTGTAACAATAGTAAAAAAATAAACTAAAATAATTGCAGAAATTAATATTATTAACAAGATTAAATTCGTGCCTTACTGTGTAGGTTACTACGAGAATTATTATATTTTAATCAAAACCGACTATCGACCTTGTATCGTTAAACTGCGCTATGGTTCGATAATAATAATTAGTATTTAAATAACACTACAAATACTAAATATTATTGTGAAATTAAACAATACAGAATATCGATATTTAGGTTCTCAGGTATTCATCAAATATCGGCTTTGTGGCCTACTTTATTTTCAATCACTAAACAACGTTAAAAAATAAACTAATCATAAATTTATGCGTTTTATGTCGAGTTGTAATTAATTTAATTCTATTGTGGTTAGCGTTTTATTATGTTTTAATACCGCACAAGTGTCCCAATTGTTTGGAGTCAGTGAGACTATGGCATCCCAGTTGTTTTGAGGCTGAATTGGGTGGGAGGTGAAGGAGATGGGATAGAGGAAGGTTATTGGAGGTTATCCATCACTTACCCGCCCTGGGTATAACTAACAGATGCCTTCAAGGCTCTCGCAAGGACTTAATTTTTTTTAATGAACGATTTCAGTGTCCCTGCATACGTTGTTAGTAAGCAGTATGCAAGTGCTTAGCGGGAAATCAAGATACAATAAGTGTTAGTATGACTATATTTAGTATATGAGAGGAGTGTTTTTCTGTCTTAATCAGATTTGGTCACCAAATACGGTTGAAGTCGTTGTGTCGTTGAAGCCGTTGGAAACTACTTTTCGTTTCTGAATGGTGGTCTTTCGCCAGGGCGATACTGAGAGTATCTTTCATTCTGGACGTGTAGCAAATATATTAGTTTCATTATAATAATGTGATAAATCGTACGGGCAAATAATTGATATAATATATATAAAGCTTAACTATTTTTTTTGTATTCGCTAATTGAGGCACTTGTTTAAAACTAAGTATATCTAACATACTCTGCACAGGAGGACCTGTGGAAAATAATTTCCCCAGAGTCTATGTCATCTTTAGGGGTGCTGTGTGGAGGGTATTTTTATTGAAAGGAAGGAGATGAGAGTTCCGAGACGGAAAAAAGGTATTTGTTGAATGAAATTTGTGTGAAAATACTGAAAACCTATTTTTTAAAAATATATCTACCATACCCCTCACAGGGGGGCCTGAGAAAAATAATTTCCCTCAGGGCCTATGTAATTTTGGGGGTGCTGTGTGGAGGGTATTTTTAAGGAAAGGAAGGAGACGAGAGTTCTGCAAAGGAAAAATATAAGATTTGAATGAAATAGCTATTAAGATGGACTATTTTCCATTTCCAGTACAATGCACGTGGTCATTTTATTAGTATTTTCTTCTTCGGAATCCCTAGATGTCGCTTTCTTTTGTGTTTTCTTTTGCCTGTTCATTTTTGAGAGGTTTGAAGATTGGATATTTATTTTACAAAAAAATAATTTTTATTTTTTTATTTTTTATCATCGATCCTCGGTCTGCTAAATGTCTGCAAAGGTTCGTCGGGCGCTTTATACCACTACATCAAAAGAGACTTGTGTGGGAATGTAAATTTATCGCAATATATTAGAACCGAGTACCTAACCTACCCGTGAATGAAATAAACCCGTGAATGAAATAAATATTTTATTGCTATCTCATTCTGCCGGTAACTCCATTAATGGAGGACTGAATGCCGTTGGCGGTAATAAAAAACTGTCCAAAGACGCGAAACTAGCCGTCCATAATGGAGTGCTGGTACCTACCCTGATGTATGGCAGTGAGGCATGGAACTGGCAGAGGAAGGATGAAAGTAGACTGAATGCTGTAGAAATGAGATCCCTGAGGCGAATGTGTGGTAAAACCATGTACGATCGTGAGAGAAACGTGGATATCCGCAAAGAATGCAAGGCTGAAGTAAGCGTGATGTGTAAGATTAAGAAAGGGACTCTCCGATGGTTTGGGCATGTAGAGCGAATGAACGAGGAAAGGAGTGTAAGGAGAATATATGATGCAAATGTGAATGGTAGAAGAAGTCGCGGACGCCCGAGGAAGACATGGCACGACCAAGTGAATCAGATACTTGAGTCAGGCCATGTGAAGAGTCGGAATAATAGAAGAGCATGTATGAGACGATGTATGAATGTGAACGAGGCAAAGAGTGTGTGCCAAGATCGAGTTGTGTCTTGTGTGGCGGTCCGTCCTCTCTGCCTACCCCTGCGGGGAAACGGCGTGATGGTTAGTTAGTTAGTTAGTCTATCTCATTCTCTCGCACGCTAAATCCTATAGATGTTGTGTTTGTCTTTTTTTAGTGTCGCTCGTTTCCGTTTCATCCAATTTTTTAATCACTAAGTTTTCACTTCAATAAAATGGACACTAACACGCCCACGTAACAATTCCATCGGTTTCCCTCTTCAGTGGAGGATACCTACCTGAAGGCATTATCTGGTTACGATCACGCCCGACATTAGCATAAAATGGCCAACTTATCCGGTTTTATCCAGTTCGCCGGATCCTTTTTATGTAAATTTTTTGTTGTAGTTTTTTCGCATATCTTAAAAACTTTCCATGACTTGACGCTTTTGAAGTGGGCTCATTGAAAAATCCGTGCAAGTCATTATTATTGTTAATATTCGCCATTTTAAATTACGTACATCGATTTATTGTTGTCCATCACTCAACAGAGTCCTTGAGGTAATTTTCCTCTTAAACGGAACTATATGACGTTATTAATACCCTAGCGACTGTACAATTTTAAGAATCCGACTCCGAGTACAACTCTGAGGCCGGGCCATATGAAACCATCTGTGACCGTGAAGTGTGTGACTTAAGCTACTATCGTAAATAACCGAATTAAAGCAATTAGCTAATGATGCCAAAAGATGGCGCCACTTATGTTAACAACTAGCATGAGGAACGTCGGCTGGCAGGCGTAGATACTCTTGTATTTGCATTTTCATTAATCTCTCCAGTCTGGATACGGATGATAGTTAGTGACTAAGCTACTGCCGACTTGCCCACTGCATGCAGGGCCTAGCAGCAAACACCTGCGGAGCGGTGTAATTGACACTTGACACCGTAATTGACTATTGTATAACAGCAATGAAAAGCTATTGAAAAAAACCTTCATTAGGCGTTGCGACGGTACAAAAAGGCAATAAACGTACGTTCCTTGTCACAACAAGGCTGCAGCTCTTTCTTACACATTAAATAATGGTGAGACAAAAGATGGAACACACAATGCACGTATGTTTGTTTCATCCAAAGGAAAAAAAATAGTATTTTGGAGGAAACAGACATACGTTCATTGTGTGTCTCATCTTTTGTCTCACCATTTTTTAATGTGTTAGAAAGAGTTGAAGCATTATTGTGTTAAAGAACGTATGTTTATTGCTTTTTGCAGTTCTATAAATGTGGGAATATTAAAAGCGCCTATAATATAGTATTGATGGATTAACGTTTTTACAAAAATCCTTAAAATGATGTACAAATACCTATTTTGATTGTTAAAAACTTCGTAATCGATGAAATTTTATTTGTATTTTAAATAAAATTTATTGCCAAAAATGTTGACTGTCCTAGAACGGGAGAATCCTAGTTGGACAGTCAACGCTTCTCTGTACTGATGTATTCTTTGTAACAAAAACAAATAAATAAATATATTAAAACCTATTGAAAAGATTTTATTTTTTATTTTTAGAAATACAGCATTCCCGAGTTACAAATAATCTCAGAACATTGAAAATCCACTCTCTTCCATCATTATAAGCGCAAAATTTGACTTGTGCAATGATGGAGAACTAAATTAATAGAGGATTGAACCCGCAAAGCCCTGGTTAAATTTAAAAAAAAACCACGATTGTAATCGGTTGGTCACGATTCACGATATTGCAAAACGTATGGTGACCTTCCCCTTGCAAATACAAGTATGTAACTTTCACTTGTAACAATATGTAACCTCACTACTCGTTCTACTACGTTCCTGTGTTAACACCTCGACTGTTAAATCATTTACCGACTTTTCCGTATTACTTTCTTTTTTCAACATGGTCATTTTCAAAACCCAGGTTTACTTTCCTTTCCCCAAAAAACCATCCACATAAAATCCTCAAAGACTCGTAAAGAAATGGGTAGCTAATAAATGTAAAATAAAGCAGTGTGTGCAAATTCGCACGCGTTAGAAGTGAAGCCATCAGAAAACTAAAGTAGACAAGAGTGGGGAGTCTACGAAACACTTTTTTTTTATCAATGTGAATGATGATTTTTTCCAAATTTTTGTCGTCGAATTCCAGTGCACCTTTTCCTATACATTTAATCATCTTATTGAAGTAAAACTTCTTTACGCACGCTCGACTTGGGGGATTAGCTGGTGAATGCGTTACGAAAAGTGGTGATTGTTACGAAAAGTGTGTTGTTACGAAAAGTGTGATGCCAACGGTAATCGATGCGAACGGTGATCGATGGCAAGGCGAACGGTCGGGCCTTTACGCACGCTTGACTTGGGGAGTGATAAGGATAAGGATGGTCACCCCAAAGTCGTAGGTCACCCCAAAATCGTAGGTCACCCCAAGGTCGACGGTCACCCCAAGGTCGTCGGTCACCCCAAGGTCGTCGGTCACCCCAAGGTCTTAGGTCACCCCATGGTCATATTTCACCCCAATGTCATATGTCACCCCTAGGTCATAGGTCACCCCGTTCGCTACGTTTGATAACTTAGCAGGGATACCTGGGTTCACGGGACGAGGTTTGTCTTGTAGTTTTACTTCAGTCGTGTGGTCTAAAGCACACTCGTTTTTTAGGGTTTGTGGTTTCTTCTTCGGAGTCGCTAGATGTCGTTATGCCTGTTCATTTTGGAGTGGTTTGAGGTTTGGATATTGATTTTACAAAAATAAATATACATATTTTTCTGGATTTCGTAGGATTCGACGAACCCTGGTCGGCTGAATGTCTGCAAATATTATTCTTCGTGCGCTTTATACCACTACACTAAAGGGACTTGCGTGGGACCGTGGATTTATCGTATTATATTGGAACCGAGTCCGTAATTAAATAAATATTTTATTGCTATCTCATTCTCTCGCGGGCGAAACCCTATAGAAGATGTGTTTATCTCTTTTTAGTGTCGCTCGCTTCCGTTTCATCGAGTGCAACAGATCACAACGGTGCTAAGGAAGTTTTCACTTGAAAAAGATTTCTAATTAAGAATTTGGAGTTTTTTTACTTGGTCAGTTTTCGAAGTACGTCTAATGTGTTTACGGCTTATAAAATATGCATTTCGACGTTTTACGTACATAGTACCTATCATGAATCATAAAAAGATGTATGAATGTGATTCTAGGTGTTAAAAATATAGATACCAAACTTTGTCGATTTATTTGAATAGTTTTTCCTTGTAGATAGATACATAATTCATGTAATTCAAGACCGTTTCGTTTTTATGAAATTTTAAAATCATTTTGATTTTTAAACGACTTCGAAAAGGAGGAGTTTGTTACCTCAGAACTTTCGATTGGGTGAACCGATATTGATGATTCTTTTTATGTTAGAAAGCTGGTGCTTCCCGTGTGGTCCCATTTTAATTTGGTCCAGTTCTGACAATGGGATCCATGAGAAAACCATATATGTCTTAAATTTGCAATAAGTATGTGCGCGACAAATGGACGAATAACTCAACAATACGCCAACAGATTTCGATGATTCTTTTTTTGAAGTAAAACTTCTTTACGCACGCTTGTCACTAAAAATCAAAAAATAAACAAAAATTTTAACAAAACAAAACGACTTTAAAAAATGCACTAAAAATAAAAAAAATAATTTCGTACGATTGTTATTTTTGGAGTCGGTGTCAGCCAAGATCTCCACATCTCACCTATAACTACCTATGTATGTAGTTACCTTGGCTGACACCGACTCCAAAAATAACAATCGTACGAAATTATTTTTTTACTTTTTAGTGCATTTTTTGAAGTCGTTTTTGTTTTGTTAAAATTTTTACAAGACCGCCCTCGTCTGTTCGGTGTACAGACAGGGGAAATATATTGCCACCCGGTTGGGCAACGTTTTGAGGAGGGTCAGAGAAGGAGCTGGTACCAACAGATCTTTAATTTTTGAAAGGAAAATTTTTTGAACACCGTTGTGATTTGAAACTCGGTGAAACGAAAAATTGCGGCGCTAAAAAGAGACAAACACAGTACGTCTATAGAATTTAGCCTGCTAAAAGACTGAGATACTTAGTATAATCGGCCTCCTCTTTGTGCGGTGCTTCGTAGCCTCGCCAATCTTGTCTACTTTAGTTTTCTGAAGGTTTACTTCTACCGCATGTGATTTGCACACTCTGTTTTTTTTATACTTTATGTACTCATACCATTATTTTAGATAATAAGTTATTATTTATTGAAGTAAAACTTTTTTGCGCACGCTTGACTTCGGGAGTAAGCTGGTGAATGCGTGACGAGAGCGTTATGAAAAGTGTGATTGGGCGAGGCGAACGGAAGTTGAGAGGGAGATATAAGTTAGTGAAGATAGAAAGAGAGAGTTACGTTTCGTATATTACTGTAGGGGCAAGAGAGAGAGAGGTGCGAGCACGCGTTTTCTTTCTCTTTTTCTCTCATAGCCAGTTAAGTTTCTTATATCTAAGACACAGTACTGGCCTATTGTCTGTATCACACTGTAGGAGCAAATGAGAGCAGTGAGCGAGCACATTTTCTTTCTTTTATAAGTTAGTGAAGTTTTACTTTAGTCGTGTGTTCTAAAACACACTAGTTTTTTATACTTCGTATCCATAACATTATTTTAGATAATAAGGTATTTATTATTGTAGGTTCTTGCCTAATTTTTATGGCGTCGTTTTTGTTATGTGTCCCCTCAAACACGCCTTACAAAATTGAATATCCGATGAATAAATCGCAAATTTTGTGCCTGGTTGGTATTTTTCATCAGAAAAACAGATAAAGATTAAAATTGCAGTTAATTCTGTTATCACACATTCTTTCTTATCATTATGCATTTTTGTGTCAAATTCGATGCATTGATTGTGTTGTTTATCAGTTTTTCATTTGATAACGGTATTTTTCCACATGAAGTCATCGATATCGCAATGATTTTTTGGTTTACGGTCGTTTTATCTGATACAAGAGTTTCAATTATAATTCGGTTCTTCAGGTTACGAGTCGTCTTCGTTCTAGTTCTTCAGGTTACGAGTTACGAGTCGTCATTATTGTCATCTTATTTACAATGAATATAGCCGCCGCTACCCGAATTTCTACCGATTTAGGTATTATATATCTCCCTTAAACACTTTTAAGTTTTAAAGCTCTCAAAAAAAAGTTATTTTTGTAGATAATGTCTAGACATTCTCCGCGCCGAAACGCAAATTATATGAAATTCCCTCGATAGAAAAAAATCGCAAAATATGCTCCAAAAATTATTATAATCACTTTTTATATGTGCATATGAAAAAAATAACAGTGTTTCTTTAAATGCTGTTTAAGATAATCCCCGCGAAATTTTCGCTCTATTTTAAACGAGTCGTGTTTTATTAAACATTTTCACAATTTTCGCATCGATTTTGTCGTTTTAAATATTAGCGCACTTCTCTAACATTCGTAATTTCGTATCTCCCCATCTTCTTTTTGAGCTCGGATGCGGCACCTTAATGGGCTTTTACATTCTAGTTTATAAGTTAAGTATCACAGTTATTTTAATTACTAACTTCACTAACTTATAAAAGAAGAGAGAAAAAAATATGCTTGCGCACTGCTCTCTCTTGCTCCTACAGTTTGATATAGACAATAGGCCTGCACTGTGTCTCAAGATATACGAAAAGTAACTGGCTATGAGAGAAAGAGGGAAAGAAAATGTGTGACGCTAAAAAACAAACGTGGCCAACTCCATCATAAACGCAACAGAGTAAACCGAGTTTTTCTTTTGCGGGGTTAAATTAACCATTCAGGTAATATTATTCTACTTTATAATTATGCCTTCCTTTAAAAAATACGATTTTAGGACTTCTTAATAATCTCAAACCCATAATAAAGGAGAAATTATAGATTTTAATTTGGAGATGACCATGTTTGTTTTGTATCATCCGGAGATAGACAGATTTGAAATAATAAACCACTGGAGATATCAATCATATCATTCATTACTGGCTTTATCTGGAGTCATTATTTCCACCATATTTGCATTGTTTTCCAATTTAAAACTGTTTTTTCACTTAAAAACACGAAGGACACACCTCTCACGCACAGCAAACTTTTCGAGAATAGGACGCCATCTTGAAAAATACCGCGATGTAATTGGTAAAAACGGATTTGGCCATGTTTGATTTAAAAACAGGACGGAGATGACCGAGTTTGAAAAAAACAACTTTTAAATTCATTTTTAAAGCAGAAAAACGTGAAAAACCACGTGTGAAATGAGTATTATAAAATAAAAATAAAAAACATAAGCAGTGCAACCAATCAAAAACAAAAAAAAACGATTTTTGGAGATAGCCACGTTTGTTTTTTAGCGTCACATGTGTGCTCGCACCTCTCTCTTTTGCCCCTACAATAAAATACGAAATGTAACTCTCTCTCTTTCTATCTTCACTAACTTATCAACTTCTGTTCTTCTCGCCCGATCACACTTTTCGTAACGCTCTCGTCACGCACATCAACTTATTCCCCAAGTCAAGTGCGCGTAAAGAAGTTTTACTTCAAAAGAAAACGATGTCTAGCAACCCCGAAGAAAATTGAACTGGAATTTGCCGACAAAAATATGGAAAAAATCATCCTTCACCTTGATAAAAAAAACTGCTTCATAGTCTCCCCACTCTTGTCAACTTTAGTTTTCTGAAGTCTGAAGGTTTCACTTATATCGCGTGTGAATTAAACACTCTGATTTTTTTCACAGCTTTTAATGACTTTTCAAAGAGGTGTTGAGTTGAGTTGATTCTGAGTTGTTATGGAATCAATTTTTGTTGTGTCAAAAGTTTTTTGTTGTTGCTAGCCCTTTTGTCACTGCTAATATTGATTACATTTTCATAGCCAGTGGATCGATATAATGACTTGTAACTTAATACATTTTACATGGCCTATAATGATCATGGATGTAAATCAATAACTTGTCTGTTACCTCTGAACATGTGGCCCCTATACGTATTATATAATACTATACTAGCGATTTCCCGGCATGCGTTGTAATGCCATTAATAAAGAAATTGTTTCTCCCTGCGTTTCTTTGTCCATTCGTCCTGTTCCCCTTCCGCCTCCCTTTACCCTCCCATGTCCCCTTCCCCTCATGCATTCCCCTCCCCCCCACCTCCCCCGCCTTCCAGCACCCCTCTACCGCGAACTCCCATTGCGCGATCCCCCTCCCCTCCCTCGCGTTCAATATATTCAGTCCTGGTAAATTTAGATTTTCAAACAGCTCGCGTGCTCTCTATAGCAATTTTTTTTTAACAAATTTTCTATTACAAACATTCATTTTTGTATATTATAAGAACAATCAATCAAATTCGGTACCTAACATAAGTACATAGTTATTTAAAATAAATATAATTTTTTATTAGATTCAAAGTAGGGATGTAACGATACGTGATTTTGCCGATACGATACCGATACCGATTCTTAACAAAAATAATGGCGATACCGATAGTGATGCCTATATCGATTGCCCTCAGGAGAGTGAAAGAAAAATAATCAATAAAAATGCAGAAATTAATATGAAAAAAAAGCATTTATTTGTTTTGAATGATATAAATCACATAGTTATAAAAACAGAAAGATACGTAAAGTTAGTAATTAAAATTTACGTTTGGTAGATTTTTGTTAAGAAAACAAATTTTATTCAAATTATCAGCAGATATTCTGTTACGCAATTTATTTTGTATCAGGCCTGCAGTTGAAAAAAGACGCTCTGAAGCCACTGAACTCCAATGAGCTCCAATGAATGACAGGACAAGTACTTTTGCGCAAGCATTTTTAATTTTGGGAAATTTGGCCGGCGAATGCGGCGCGCGCGGCGTTATCGTTTCTAACGACCCGTTATATATCGGCTTGCCAATTATATCGGTATAGTTACATCCCTAATTCAAAGTATTCGATTTTGGTTAGTAGGTACCACAGGTGAGTAGTTCGATTAAATTCATAAATTTTTGTTTTAACAATCCATGATTTGCAAATTGTCATTCTCATATTGTGACATTTTAGACAGTTTCGTAAGAGTGTTTGTAATAATTAAAAAAAACTTTTCAGATGTGGTTGTAATAATCCAGAAACCTTTGCGAGGGTGGAAAGAAGGTATTTTGAAAGTTTCAAACATTTCCTATGTTTAATATAGCAACACATAGACATCTCATATATATTTATACCCAAGCAAGCATATTTTGATTTTTATGTACATATATGGATTCTGTTTTGAAGGAAATTTGATATGGCCAGTTTCCAGTTTCCAGTTTAAGAATTTCGAATTTATTCAGAATCGATGTTTGATGTTCAATCGGAACGTATATTTTAAAATTCATAATATTTTTCATTGAAGTTCTTCTTTGCAAGTCATGCTGATAATGCAATTTAAATCATGTTGGTCATGGATGAATCATACCTCATAAATAACTTTACTTTGCTTACACTAGGTGACGCAAAAGTCCTCCATTTTCTGAGGCGCTAATTTTGTTTATAAATAAAAATTGTTATTATTATAACACATTTTATGTATTTCTATAATTGATACCAGTGTTGCCAACTCGATTTTTAAAATAAAGCCTTACATCACCCGAAAAGGAGCTAAAAAGAGCTTAAATCTTATATGGCCTAAGTTGGGACCGAAAATTAACCATCCTGATGATTTTTTTTTTTACATTAGCTCCACACCGGAGGCTCTTAGGAAAATAATTTCCCTCAGGACCTATGTCATCTTTGCGAATGCTGTGTGGAGGGTCTTTTTAGGCAAGAAAGTTCTGGGAATGAAAAGGGTAGGTGGGGTGGGTAGGTATCTGGGGTTCAGTGTGTCCAGGAGTGACGGACGCATGAATCCATCCATCCCACTGCGGTGCAAGGCTATGTTCTGAGAGAGTATGGCTGGAGAAGTCAAAAAGACTCCCTCGACCACTCTATCCCGATCCGGCCTGCCATGCAGCTGGTGGACCAAGACCCGGACAAACCTCAACCCAAGAATCTGGGCACCCCTGTTAAGTCACCAAACTTAGCAACCATTTGGAGTGACCTTTGGCAGAGGAGTTAGTTATCCAATAAATGGTTCCCGGAGGCGTATTCCCAAACCCTAACGCGTTTCAGTCGCTCTACCGACTGAAATGCGTTAGGGATTGGAATGCATAAATCACCTTACAAACACTACCGCGTTTCAGTCGCCTTCGCGCTCTGTTGCTCTCTGTTTCTGTGAGGGTGACGAACGTAATTATAGAAGGGTAAGCAGAGAGGATGGACCGCGTTTTTTTTTACTTACAAAATCTATTTTCTACATTGAAAATATTTATTTTTCAGTCAATAAAACCCGCGTTTTTTTTAACTTAAAAAATATATATAGTCACATTTACTTACAAGCCTATACCTACTGGTTCAGTTACCCAACCCAACATACCAAAATACCATCAGATAGTTTCACCGCAGGGGTAGGCAGAGAGGATGGACCGCCAAACAACTCGGTCACATTGCTTGGTTCAATCACATTCATACATACAAGATTAGGTACCTATACCTAATATTTTAGTTATGTAAACGGTCTAATGTCTATTCTATTAGAGTTAAAGAACTGACCGAAAACGCAGGGATTTTTTTGAATCTTTCAATCTCCTTAATAAAATCTATTTTATTGATATTGGAAGATACACGATTACTCCAATGTGGCTTCTTATGTCTAGCAATATTTCCCATTATCACCATTTTTGATTCGCATGAGTAGGTACGTGAGATTTATGAAATACCTAATTCAATATAATTATAGACTGGGTTTAATAAGGATTGCTAAATTGGATATAATAAGGATTGCTATATGACTGAAACGCGGAAGGGTTTGTTATGCATAAATCACCTTATAAATCCTATACCGATTCAGTCGCCTACGCGCTACGTTGCTATATCTGTTTCTGTGAGGGTGACGACCGTAATTATAGAGAAGTTTTTGATAATAATAATTAAATGTGTACAATATTTCTATTATATTCCCAAAAAAAATCCCCATGTAGCTTGAATTTTATTCCCAAAAGGTAAGATACCCATTGTGGGATATTTAATAGTACAGTGACAGTACGTGTGGACGATGTAGACATGTAATTACGACTAGCAAATAATATGTCGTCATTTACTTCCTGCTCGTTGCTTCAGTGACATTCATTCATTGTCACACTTACTTACAAGCCCATGCTTACTAGTTCAGTTACCCCAACGTACTATATTATCATTAGATAATTTCACCGCAGGGGTAGGCAGAGAGGGCGGACCGTTAAACAACTCTGTTAGGTACTCTGCTTGTAAATAAAACAAACCATTTTAACGATTTCACTTTAATATTGACTCACCGCATTATAACATTTGAACGTGTGATTAAACAGAGGTAAGTTCAAACTAACAAATCACAAATAAAAACTGTGGCGAGTACTCGTTAATGATAAATAATACAGTAATTAGCCTCATTGAAATCCAGAACATTTGAAATAAATTTAATTATTTTTGATTTAATAATCTAATAAGACTCGTGAATCATGTGATAATTTATTTATCCTACAAATAATACGATACCTTGTATCAAAACATAAAAAAAGCTTTTGTAACAGTTGCATTTGCTTTTGCAATGTAAGCATTTAAAAACATACATACATTTCAGTCATATAACTAAAATATTAGGTATCGGTGCCTAATCTTGTATGTATGAATGTGATTGAACCAAGCAATGTGACCGAATTGTTTGGCGGTCCATCCTCTCTGCCTACCCCTGCGGTGAAACTATCTGATGGTATTTTGGTATGTTGGGTTGGGTAACTGAACCAGTAGGTATAGGCTTGTAAGTAAATGTGACTATGTATATTTTTTAAGTTAAAAAAAAACGCGGGTTTTATTGACTTGCAAAATAAATATTTTCAATGTAGAAAATAGATTTTGTAAGTAAAAAAAAAACGCGGTCCATCATCTCTGCTTACCCTTCTATAATTACGTTCGTCACCCTCACAGAAACAGAGAGCAACAGAGCGCGAAGGCGACTGAAACGCGGTAGTGTTTGTAAGGTGATTTATGCATTCCAATCCCTAACGCATTTCAGTCGGTAGAGCGACTGAAACGCGTTATGGTTTGGGAATACGCTTCCCGGAGCGGCTGTACCCATACACGCCTCCCAAATTGGTTAATAAACTGGTTCCTCCGAATTTCCGTGTATTCGTGTAAAATCCAATACGACAATAACCAGTCAGTTGCTGAGTTGGCATCGCCTTTAGCTCCCACGCAGGCGTCGCGTGTTCGATTCCTCGGCTGGCTAAGTCCTCTATCACAACATAAGCAACATTTTCCGCTTACTGTGGTGGTAGTGGGAGATTTTATAATATTGTCAGGTTATTCATAATTATCTGTTTATCTTTCTTTAAAAAAACAACTCTTCATTTGTCACTTTTTGTTCATGAGTTTTGTATTTTAAAAAAGAGCTAGATTATCTGAAAAATGAGCTAAGAAGCTAAACCATGTTTTTTGGAGCTGACGTCCTCGTTTCAGAGCTAAATCTAGCCGAGTTGGCAACACTGTTTGATACCGACAAATCGTTATTGAATTCCGTTATTATGAATTATTAAAAAAAAAAAAAACATTTTAAAACTTTTTAATGCGTATATAGTAAGGTATTTCCTAAACATGTTTTAAATTAATTCATAAAACCATTATTAATTGGAGTTTCTGTGGTGAAACACGACTTAGCAATAAAAAGGGGAATTCCCGACAATAAATTCGTAATAAATTCAGAATTCACCAACCTTTCCTTATATACATGCATTTGACATTGAATTCGTTATTTTTGGTGACTTAGCAGGGGTGCCAGGGTTCATTGTGTGAGGTTTGTCTAGGTCTTAGAGGCCGACGCGTTTGCCCACCTACTGCGTGGCCTGCCGGATCGGGAGAGACTGGCTGAGCGAGTTTTTTTGACCTCTCCAACCATACTCTCTCGAGCATTCATACGTCTCTCACTCTTGGACACATTCTAGATTCCTACCCACCCGTCATACCCTTTTCCTTAAATTAATTTAGTTAACAAAATAATAGCACTCTTATTAACAATGTTCCCATGTTATGTTGACTCCTCCCACCGTTCTCCCCCTCCCCCAAAATCACCCCTCCCACTGTGTCGATACCGATAGCTGATAAATTAAAATTTAAGTAACAAATGCATATAGAAAGTGAAACTCTTCAAAACTAAAATGAAGATAATAAAACATTTATTATTAAATTACAAAATTACCTTGATATAAATACACGGTGACACCCATCTTTGATCATTTAAAAAACCAGATACCTTCACAGGTTTATAAAGTTATAGTAGTGATAAGTACAGTACTGTTCGAATTAATGTGAACACAATTGATCAATTGGAAAAAATAATAAATATTCTTTATTGAGGAAAAAAAAAGAGAAACAATTACTTTTTTTTTTAATACCGAGTGTGTCCTCCCTTAACTTTTTTAACTTCTTGTACACGGTTTGGCACAGAATCAGCTTTTTTTTTATATTTGCGTGTCTCTAAACCATCTGAATGTCTCAATCAGCTTGGTTTTTGTTGTTCTTGTCTTGTTTTAACTATAGCCCACCGATTTTCAATTGGATTAAGATCCGGAGAGTTACCTGGCTATTCAAGGTATGTATTTTCTTGTCTTTCAAAATATTAACAATGTTAGTGCGTTTTTTAAGAGAAATATCCATCTTTAAAAATTAGAAACAAAAAAGCTTTAGTTATGTTTACCTCTGCAAAAAAACTGTAATTCTAAAAAATTACAAAATTTAACGCATCTGTAGTTTGGTGTGTCTCGTAACTCATTGAATGATTGAACAAGAACACAAAATGGCCGCTATTACAATATGCTGCATACAACTGCTAAAAACAAGATTATTTGTGCTAGTTATCACGTGTTCACATTAATTCGCACAGTACTGTATATTTAAAATATCTAAAACCCTGCAATTTGAAAAATCAGGATATAAAATACTAATTAATACGATTAAAATAAAATCAATGTTTACCACCCCTGAAACCTCAAATATTGTTCATAGTGAATCGTAGTTTGAGGAAAATTTTTACCAGTCTTGAAAATGGTCGTGACAGGTTGAAACCAGTAACGGTCAAAAATAAAGAAAGAGGGTAAAAGTTTTGGTAAATTGTTTTATTGCCAGCCCGCTTGTCCACCACATACAGAAATTTTCCTTTAGTTATATAGTTCAACCAATTTACACAAAACCTTGATGAATTATGTACTTAAACCTTCCTCGTAAATCACTCTATTGGTGAAAACCGCATGAAAATCCGTTCAGTAGTTTTTGAGTTTATCGCGAACAGACAGAAAAACGCGGCGGAGGACTTTAATTTATAATATGTATAGAGATTTTTTTATGTGAATACCGCACGAGAGTCCCAACTGCTCCCGACTGGAGCCTGTGAGACTATGGCATCCCCGATTGGGGTATGTTGTGAGGCTGAAGTTAGTGGGGAGGGGAATGAGATGGGAAAAAAGAAGGCGATGAAGTACTTGGATATTCGGATCTGGTCATCAAACACGGCTAAAGCCATTTCAAGCAACATTTCATTCTGAATGGTGGTCTTACACCAGGGCGATTCTGAGAGTATATTTCTCTCTGAAACATGTCGCAAATATACTACATTTTATTTTAAATAATAAATTGTGAAAGAACACTATTCCGCAATTTCATCTCTGGATTTTGACACTATTTACAAATATTTTAAATATAATATAGATATCGACCATAATATGTATATGTTGGTACTTTTTGCTTTTTTTAATAAGTTAGGTACTTCTTATAGGTGTTGGACCCAGCGGAAATCCTTAAAATTGCCTGTTTATTTTAACCTGTCCCTCGATTGCCTGCTTTGAACGTCATTAAAAGACAGTCAGTATACAAAAAAAAATTTAAAAAAAATCAAAACGTACAGACATAGATAGGGAATTCAATCTCGTTCTCGCGAGATAGCACTCGAGCATAAAAACGTCTTATTCGAAGCGTTATTAAATTGATAATAATATCTCAGTTTAAGAGTCAACTCAACTAGATAATGAGTTTTTTTTGCTTCTCGTTTTTTTGTTTGTTAAAAAAGAAATGTTTTATTACTAAAAGATTTTTGGTTTGATATTAGAAGATAAAACTGGTTGTTTCTTTAATTTGTTATTTGATAGATACGTACGTCAAAGTTTACTACTTAGAAGTTTATTAAAAAAATTATAGACAAATACGTCAAACAATGTTTGATGCATAAAAGTGTAATGAAAATTTCGTGAAAATAAATGTTTATCTTATAATACTTAACATTTTTATTATTTTTTTCCTAATTTTTTCAAATATTGTGATCATTTGCAAAAAAACTGCCAATCTCACGAGATCTCGAAATTGGCGAGATCTCGCAGTATTGTTATTCATAAACTCGCGGGATCTCGCTTGAGCCCCAATCTCGCGAGATTTGCATTCCTTAGACATAGAGTATTTCCTTCTTATACAATTATAAACAATTTTTTTTAAATTAGTCCAGTTTTGGAGGAATACCAAATCTCGATTTTGATGATTTTATTAAGGTATTACCAGCCTGACGTGAAGTTGTCCCTTTCGCTTAGTATTCGGGGGAGTAAGATCGACAATCACAGCAATAGTTTGGTAAATAAACAAAAATTAACACCTAAACATAGGTAGTTATAGGTGAGATGTGGAGATCTTGGCTGACACCGACTCCGAAGTCGTTTTTTGTTTTGTTCAAATTTTTGTTTATTTTTTGATTTTTAGTGACGAGCGTGCGTAAAGAAGTTTTACTTTAAAAAAAGAATCATCGAAATCTGTTGGCGTAATATTGAGTTATTCGTCCATTTGTCGCGCACATACTTATTGCAAATTTAAGACAAATATAGTTTTCTCATGGATTTCATCGTCAGAACTGAACTAAATTAAAATGGGACCACACGGAAAGCGCCAGCTTTCTAATAAAAAAAGAATCATCAATATCGGTTCACCCAATCGAAAGTTCTGAGGTAACAAACATAAAAAAAAATACCGTCGAATTGATAACCTCCTCCTTTTCGAAGTCGTTTGTTAAAATTTGTTAAAATTAAATTTTAAATTGTTTGTTAAAATTTCTCAGCGACCGAGTTTCTTCTTAATCAACTAAAATGTACTTGCCTATGCCGGGATTTGAACCCGTGACGTCCGGAATAATCGAGAGCCTTACCCCTGTTATATTAATCCATATTTTTCATTAGGTATATATATATATTTTTTAATAATAATGTAAATAATCTACAACTCAAAAATACTCATCATTGACCTTTAAATTTTAATCGTCGCTTACAAAGTAGTCAATCTTGACATTATGTCATTTTCATTTATTAAAAAGATGATTTTTCACATTTTACGTAATATTTCATATTCCGCCCTTTGAATAATAAATGTAGATTCTAATCGATGAAATGATAGAGTAAAACTGATGGACAAAATCATTATGTTTTTTTAATAGAGTTGTCGACCCAGTGGCGTAACTGCGTACTGCAATCTCCACGGGGGCCATTTTTTACATATCGTTATTTAGGATCGTTATCCTCCAGTTGCTTAGTCAGACGTCTTAATTGATAAAATTCACACGGTTTAATTAAAGGAATACCGACTTGTTTTATTTTTTTTATTTGATTAAATTATTTATTTTGATTATATTTGAATTGATTATATTTTATATTTGAATTGATTATATTTTACTATCAAACCCGGCCAAACGTCGCTGTGGCTAACGAAACACAACGCCACGCCATTACCCAACCTTCGTAACCAACGCCATTATTTAAATCAAACCCACTCTGCCCGAACCCACTGCCGCTTGGCAAGACATGCTATATATTTCAACCAATTTACACAAAACCCTGACAAATTATGTACCTAAAAACATCCCTCATAAGTCACTCTATCTATTAGTGAAAACCGCATGAAAATCCGTTGCGTAGTTTAAAAGATCTAATCGCACAGACAGCGGGAGCGACTTCATTTTAAACTATGTATTTTATATCTGAATGTTAATGTTAATATTATTTGCTTTGATTTTAATTCTGATTTATGAGATTTGTTTTTGAAGTTCTTTAGCACGGTTGTGATTTGAAACCCGATGAAACTAAAAATAGCGAAACTAAAAAGATACAAACACATAACATCTATAGGATTTAGCCTGCGAGAGAATGAGATAGTATAATCGGTCTCCTCTTTGTGCGGTGCTTCCTAGCCTCCCCATTCTTGTCTGACTTGAAACTCGATAAAACGAAAAATTGCGACATTAAAAAGAGACAAACACATACATCTATAGCATTTAGCCTGCGAGAGGATGCGATAGTATAATCCTCCTCATTGTGCGGTGCTTGTAGCCTATCGGTCTTCTCTTTATGCTGTGCTTCGTAGCCTCTCCATCCGTGTCTACTTAAGTTTTCTGAAGGTTTCTCTTCTACCGCGTGTGATTTGCACTCTGATTTTGGGGGGGGGGGGTATAAATTTAACGTTACGCCACTGCGCCCACCCCAATATCGACCCTCAATCCGCCTAGTGACGGACATAATGCAAATCGACATTTAATTTCCAATGGTCGACATATTGTGTGTTCGGAATGGTCGGTAAAGAAAGCGTCACACTCACATTCATAATCATTATTTATGAAAGGTCAAAATAAGGAATAATGATCCTCATCAGCGAAATTTTCCAATAGTGTTGTAAACACTGAAGAGATAAATCCATAGAAGTGTGTTGTGGACGTATTCGTGTGCCCGAAGTAAGCTCAATTTGGCCTTAGGTACTACTGGTAAAACTAAATCAAACATCTTTAAATATAGACATTTATTTTTGGACAGGTGAATCAATTTCATTGGTCCCAGGAGTCCCAAGGGCCTTGTACATATCATCACTGGTCACTCAGCCATTCAAACACATCAAGGATAAACCTACTTTTTAAACGACTTCGAAAAGGAAGAGGTTATCAATTCGACGGTATTTTTTAATTTGTTTTATGTTTGTTAGTTACCTCAGAACTTCCGATTGGGTGAACCGATATTGATGATACTTTTTTGTTAGAAAGCTGGGGCTTCCCGTGTGGTCCCATTTTAATTTGGTACTCATTAGAAAACCATATATGTCTTAAATTCGCAAAAAGTATGTGCGCGACAAATGGACGAACAACTCAATATTACGCTAACAGATTTCGATGATTCTTTTTAAAAAAGTAAAACTTCTTTACGCACGCTCGTCACTAAAAATCAAAAAAATAAACAAAAATTTTAACGAAAGAAAAAACGACTTCAAAAATGCACTAAAAAGTAAAAAAATAATTTCGTACGATTTTTATTTTTGGAGTCGGTGTCAGCCAAGATCTCCACATCTCACCTATAACTACCTATGTATGTAGTTACCTTGGCTGACACCGACTCCAAAAATAACAATCGTACGAAATAATTTTTTTACTTTTTAGTGCATTTTTTTAAGTTGTTTTTTGTTTTGTTAAAATTTTTGCTTACTATATACTGCATATTCCGGTACATACGAGTACAAAGAATCGACACTATAAATTAATAAATTCGTTTGATATCCTTACCAACTTATTATTAAAGGTATTTTTGAAGTTGATTTTGCATTTGAAATTGATAAATAATGCTAAAAAAAATAATTTTATAATAATGACTACTTGATGGCCTCCGTGGTTGAGAGGTAAGGTCTTGTAAATTCCTTGACCTCTTGCTCAAATAAATTTTATTTGAGTAATTTGTAATATTTAATTAAATGAAGACAATATTAGCGAAACTCAATCGAAAATCTGGAGACAGAAAAATCAGAAAAAGATATTGGTTCCACTGGGACACGAACCTAGGACCCTTTGTCCCAGTGGAGCCAATATCTTTTTCTGATTTTTCTGTCTCCAGATTTTCGATTGAGTTTCGCTAATATTGTCTTCATTTAATTAAATATTATAATTTGAGATTTTACTCATAAAGTTAAAAATAAAAATAAATAAAATGAATAATTTGTGTTATTTCACAATTATTTCATTAAAAATAATGTATAGTATATTTGCGGCACGTTCCAGAGTGGAAGATGCTCTCGGTATCGCCCTGGTGGAAGACCACCATTTAGAATTAAAATGTGGCTTAAAATGTTAGCCGTGTTTGGTGACCAGATCTGAATAGCCGGGTACTTCCCCACCTTCCTCTTTCCCATCTCCTTCCCCCCCACCACCTTCAGCCTCACAAAATACTCCGATTGGGGATGCCATAGTCTCACTGGCTCAAGACAAAAAGGACAGTTTTACATTGCATAGACGTTAAGAAAACAGGCGAAAACGTTTTTTTGAAGTGAAAACTTTTTTAGCATCGTTGTGATTTGAAACTCGATGAAACTTAAAATAGCGACACTAAAAAGTAACCAACACATACCTTTATAGGATTTAGCCTCCAAGATAATGAGATAGTATAATCTTTGTGCGGTGCTCTTTAGCACTTCTAGTTTTCTTTATGTTTCACTTCTACCGCGTGTGAACTGCACTCGATTTTTTTTCAAATCAGTATATATGTAGAAAAGACTTCTATGCATTACCTGTTCAGTGGATGTACATACTATACATAAAGTACCTAATGTGATTGTCCGCCTTTATATATCGATTCGGCCCACCTAGGGACTGGGGACTAGGGACGGGCTCTATCGTTTTATCGATATTTACATTTAGTGACGGATGACTGGCAGTTTTTAAAATGGACATCAGAAGATAATTATTATGTTTTTATATTTTCATGGTCAAACGTATCATCGTGATTATTTTTTGTGTTGTTATGCCGTGTTGCTCTTCCTTCTTCTTTAGCCAATATTTCGGACAGGATGACTGGCAGTTTTTAAAATGGACACCAGAGGATAATTATTATGTTTTTATATTTTCACGGTCAAACGTATTATCATGATTATTTTTGGGGTTGTTATGCCGTGTTGCGCTTTCTAATTCTTTGGATAATATTTCGAACAGCGCTACAGTGTCCCATCATCAGGGCAGATGTGTAGATTGAGGTGAAGTGTGTATTTATGTTTGTAGAAGTGATGCAGTGTTACAAGCGTTAATTCTCTTTATGTGGTGTTTTTGGTTTAGTTTTGATGTAGCCGTCTAATACCGGATACCAAGCACCAAAGCTTAGCTCCGTCATCCCAATTAATAGTAGTGTGCGGTTTTTTTCCTGAGGTCCTGAGAAAAAAATCCCTCAAGGCTTAATTCTAGGAAGTAAAAAGAGGGAGTGGGTCGAGAGAGTCCGACTGAAGAGGTCTAGGTTAGGCCTCCTTCAACCAGTCTCACTGGATCCGACCCGCCAGGCGCAAGGGGCAAACGTATTCGCCACCAAGACCTAGACAACTAGCTAACCTAATAAAAAATAACCTTTAAAAAATATATTTACGTGAATACTTCACAAGAGCCCAGCTGCTCGCGTCTGGAGCCTGTAGGACTATGTCATCCCTAATATCATTGGGGATATATGGAACCCCACCAGGGTGGTTCTGAGAGTATCTTCCACTCTTGGACGTGCCGCTAATATACTATATATTATATATTTTAAATTCATTAATTGTGAAATAACACAAATTAATCAAATAAAATTTATTTGCCCACGCCGGAATTCGATACCGTGACCTTCGGATTGCGAGTCAAGAGCTTTACCCCTAGACTACGGAAACCGTCAAAACCTCGCCCAATGTCCAGTCACCAAACGTAGCGTATATTTTGGGGTGACTGATGGCAGGGGTGTTGGTAATCCAATGAAAAAATGATTTCCGGAGCGGCGTTACCCATACCCGCCTCCCAAATTATAGTACTGTTATTTTGAAATGGTTTTGACTAGGTGTTTGAAGTGCAAATTTCTTTAGTACCGCGTTGTGATTTGAAAATTGATGAAACGAAAAACAACGACACTAAAGAAACATACACATACATCTATAGGATTTATCCTGCGAGAGAATGAGATAGTATAATCGGTCTCCTCTTTTCTTAGTGTTTCGTAGTCTCCTCTTGTCTCCTCTTGTGGTGCAGAATTAAATTTGACATATTTAATTCTGCACCACATTCCTTAAAATCACACAGACACTCTCTCGACACTTTATAACAACAATAATTTCTAATACCACCAGTCACCATTATATTAAATTCTTTTTTTTTTCTCTTTTAATTTTTTGTTTACTCATATTTTTATAACTATACCTCAACCTAACCCATTCTCCCCCCCCCATCCTACCCCCTCCCTATTCCCCCCTAATTAACTTGTCTCTTGAAATGTAATTTTTTTCTTCTTTAGCAAATATCTATGGAACCACAACACTTGTATACAATACCCATGTGGAAACCTGTAAATGGTTCAATTATTGTCACTTAATTACTATTATGCTCCGTTATGAATGTAAACTGTTGGTCTCCCAAATAAAATAAAAATAAAATAAAATAAATAAAATAAGATTTCTGAATGTTTCACTTCTACAGCGTGTGAACTGCACACTTGTAATTGTTTCGATAATACTGCTATTCCCTGCTTGAACACGCCTATGAATGGAACAAGCGGCCAGTGTATTTGTGAATAAATAATAATGGTTTTCAAGTTGGGACTAGAAATCGATTGAATACATCGATGAATCAGCAAAAACACTATTTCGTCTTATCATCATTGGATTGTCTGCCATTTTGTCAGATTAAATTAAACTAAAACACGATAAAGTTCACTTTATTATTCCGGGTGACCCGAAAGTTGATCTCTAGACAGTTAGCCACGCGAAAATATAATTATTATAATACTAGCGAGTTTCCGGCATGCATTGCTATGCCACTTAATAAAGACATTGTTTCTCCCTGCGTGTCCTTTCCCATTCGTCCGTTCCCCTTCCGCCTCCCCTTTCCCTCACGCGTTCCTACTCCGCCTTCCCTCTCCCCACAACCCTCTCCCGCTTTCCCCGCCCCGCGAACCCCCTCTCGAATTCCCCTCCCCTGGCTCGCTTGCCACCTTTGCAAGTTTTTTATACAAATTTCATTATGCCAGAGCTCACCGCTTCTTTTATAAAAACCTTGTCCTGACAATAACGAACACAAAAAAAAAAAAATTATCCAATTTGGTGCAGTCGTTCGGAAGTTATGCGCGTGCATACATTTCGGCGATTCATTTTTATTTAAATAGATAGATAGATTATAATGTTTTGTGCATTTTTTGTCAATTTCAAACCTAAAATCTAAAAACTAACTATCACGCCGTTTCCCCACAGGGGTAGGCAGAGAGGACGGACCACCAAACAACTCGATCTTGGCACACACTCTTTGCATCGTTCTCATTCATACATCGTCTCATGTTCTTCTATTATTCTGACTCTTGACATGGCCCGACTCAAGTATCTGATTCACTCGGTCGTGCCATGTCTCCCTCGGGCGTCCCGAATTCTTCACATTTGCGTCATATATTCTCCAAACACTCCTTTCTTCGTTCATCTACATGCCCAAACCATCTGAACATCCCTTTATTGATCTTATTCATTACATCAGCCTTGCATTCTTTGTTGATCTCCACGTTTCTCACACGATCATACATGGTTTTACAGTTCTTTTTATACGCCTCAGGGATATAATATTATGAAAAATATAAAATCGACTTCAAAAATACCTATAATAATAAGTTGGTATAGATGTAAAACGATTTTTTTTGTACTTATACGCTGGTTCATACCTACACATACAGTATATGGACAAGTAGTTTTATCTATGATCCATTTGAATGAAAATATGTTATATAATACTTTTGTTATTCGGCGGTACATCCTCTCTGCACACCCTTAGGGACACTTAGTTATATTTTGTGTAAATATGTATACCATATTTTCCCTAAACCGACTGCATATTGTTTATAAGTATGCCGGGGAGCTAACTGTCGAAGGAATAACTGTCATGGAACCATTATTCCGACTTTATTATTGATCGGGCGTACGAAATTCCTGTTTTATCTGAACCGTTTTCATTTAGTCTGTCTGTAAATTTGTTTTTACGTTCCGTTACCGATTCAAGATGGTGGCGATTTTAATGGTTCAGTAAAGATTTTTTTTTCAAATGTGATATCCATCGTATTTAATTGTATTCGATATTATGGAACCTGCCTAAATTAATCTGCGTGAAAAAAGTTAAAAAGTAAATGGATTGTTTCAGTAGGTAGGTGTTTAATTAATTTGGGAAGCGGTACCCACGCCGCCCCGTGAACCATTTATGGTCACCCCAAGTCGTTAGCTACGTTTGGTGATTTCCCCCACTGGTGTCCGGGTTTAATGGGAGGTTTGTCTAAGTCTTGGCGGCGAATGCGTTCATACACCTGCTGCGTTCGCGAATTAGGAGAGACTAGTTGAAAGAGGTCTAACCTAGACTCTCTCGACCCATCGTCTTGCACCGTAGTGATAGGGATGGGTTCATACCTCCGTCACTCCTGGACACACTGACCCCCAGATTCCTATCAACCCATTATTAACCCTTTCATTAAAAAGACCCTCCACACAGCATCCCCTAAGATGACATAGGTTCTGATAGAAATTATTTAGCCTCCTATATAGAGCTTATATAAAAATTGTGAAATAACTCAACTTATTTGAACCCGCGACCTCCGGATTCGAAACAAGGTTTGTAATTTGGTATACATTATTATTCATTGATTAAATCCAGTTTAGTTTGTTTGACTTGCAATAGGGAGCGTTTTCATTTTATGTTATTGGGCGATTTACACGCACAACAGCACCACTCACCTAATTAAACCGAAACTCGGGTTTGACTTGACCCAAGGGGTGAATCCTATAAAGTTTTCGGAAACAAATACTAGTATTTACATAATGTAACCATTAATGGAACATTTTTGATTGTGTGTTTAGTTGTTTTACTAAATAACCATCGCTCCCTTTTCGAAGGGGTAGACAGATAGATAGATAGGTACGACCGTCGCACAACTCTGACCTGGCGAACACTTCTTGTTTCATTCACATTCATACATCGTGTCATGTATACTTTTTATAATTCAGTCTCTATTTTTACTATCTGGGTTACCCGGCTTCGCTCAGGACAACGTTCGAGAGTGTTCTGGATTGTTCCATAATGATGTTCCCTATTCCCGAACATTCCACGATATACTCCGCCACTCCTTCCAGAATTTTCTAAAGCTCTATGGAACCTTCTAGAACTTTCCGGAAGACTGTTCTAGAAATTTCAAGAGGGCGAAATTTACAGCTTGTACGGTAAAAGTGTCTGTACATTGAAACCAAAGATATTTAAATATAAGAAATGTGCTGTCGGCAGTTTTTACCCGGTGGGGACTGTGTTTCCTCACCGATATTGTTAACCAATACTACTGCACACCTTAAAAAAATCAACTAAATTCCGTATTCAAACTAGGACTATTAGACCGTAGCACTATGTGTAATTTCTCAATCTAGCTACACTTTATTCATTATTCAGCTCTTTTATATTTTGTAAACAAGATATCATACTTACAGCATTGCAAAATACCTCATTTTGAAGGTAATTAAACAAGGAATAGTTTACAAAAATCATATTATTAAAAAAAAAATTATACATTGAAATGCTTCAATTTAAATTCTGTACGAATTATCACATGTTGGAATGCGTTGATGTGATGTCTCTTCATTTATAATTCGTACACCTACGGCATAATCATTTGTAAATAAGATATCATACTTATTAGTTTTTTTTTAATGTCTTTTTGAAGATAATTAAATTCCAAAGTATTTAAAAAAATAAAACATACTTAGACATCAATTTTAAAACTTTACGAAGAATAAGAAGTGGTGGAATATTTTGATGTCTTCTCATTAATAATTAATCCCTCAACTCCGTTATCAAATGCATAATACACGGTATTTACAGCTTTGCGTCTTACATAGTTTTGAAGGTAATTAAATAAGGAAGTAATCAATTGAAAAAAATTAATTAAAAAGTACCTAGGTAGGCACCACTTAATACTGTACTAATTAATACAATGTTTGTTATTTTTAAAATAACTTACTCTCTACTCCATTATCATTTTTGTTAAGAAGTTCATCAATCAGATTCGTTTACATCACTTTCTTCTGATAAAGTAGTCTCGGAAGTCAAAGGAGAGGATGGAGTTGACAGCAAGGCCAACACATCCGGTAAGAATTTCGTTCCTTTTCTATTTGGTAATTTCCGCAAACTGCATATGAGTGGATCTGACGAGATGAGCAATATATGCAACAAGTCGGTATTCGTTGCAATCCGTGAAGTCTTCCTTGTATATAACTCCCTGAACCGTCTGTTGTCTTTATTTCTGGCTTCTCGTGCTTCTTCCGATAGTTGTCCAATGGACAGTATAGAAGTTGCAATGATATCCTTCCCGTTTACCAAAATCTTGTGTACACTTGACGGCATATAATACCAGGGGTACAAATCGATATAAAGTTTTAGCGTTCTCTCTGCATATTTCCCAAATGCATCAGCATCTCTGGTAAATCGAGTAAAATACGTCGAGTTACTACTAGAAGGTATTGAACTATAAATAATTTCACTCAAATTAATGTGTTTGTCGAGCCAAACGGAATTGGTGTTCAGAAATTTTTCAATATTTCTGCAACTTTTCTTCCAACGCACCATAATTGCACAGGTCACTTTACTAATTGAATATTTAAGTGATTTTAAAATATCATCAGCTAAATCCACAAAACCAAAATGTTGAATAACATGAGGTAATATCATGTTTGTTCGGTCTACCTTTGGATTTCGTAAACAAATATCGAATATCGTCCGGTTGGAAATTGATGGCGGCCTCCCTGAAATGTGAAAAAATTCAGTAAAGGAGCAAAAATGAGCAAAAAAAATTTATCCCATTGATATTGAGGATAAACTAACCTCATGATTACACTATTTTAGATACGCGGAAATACACTAAACCTAACTTTAAGGTCATGTAAACTTTTGAAACCATATAAATCAATAAATATTGTTTTTAGTTTTTTTAAATGAAATCTGACATCAAATCTAGCAAATAAAAACGATCAAACACTACGAAAAAAAATAATCCATACCTTGATTTATCGTCTCCATTTCAAAGAATAATAATAAATCTTCACACAAACTAACCACAACCATTCAACGCGAACGTTCAAAACAGACTGATTACTGTAGTGCAGCGCCCCCGCACCAATACAATTGACTTTACCTGCTCCCAAACCTACCCCACAGGTCACAAAAATAAAAATAACGGGCAGTTTTATCTACCTGGGATATTTAACAATGCAATTCTGAAAATTTCAAAATGATTTGAAATAACCCATTTTTGTATTAAAGTGGAGCTAGAATGGGAAATTACACATAGTGCGTAGTCCGCCGATAGTCGGGCGGCCATTATAGCATATCTCTTATCCTACTAATATTATAAAGGCGAAAGTTTGTATGGATGTATGGATGTTTGTTACTCTTTCATGCAATAAATACTGAATGGATTTTAATGAAACTTTACAGTAATATAGCTCATACATCACAATAGGCTATAGGCTATAACTTAGAGCTCTGGCATCATGAAATTTGTATAAAATTATACGTTTATTGTCCAGGTTGTTGGGGAAGGGTGAGGGGGGGGGTTATTGGGGGCGTGGATGAGGGAAGGGGGGGTAGGGGGGGTAGGGGAGGGGAGAGATTGGGGGGGGGGGGGGCAAAGGCGCGTGCGAAGCCGCGGGCAAAAGCTAGTATTTCTATATATTTGGTTGAAACTGTCTGTTACGTGAAGCCTGTGGGACTATGACATTCCCAATTAAGATATTATGTTTTAAGACTGAAAGGAGTGGGGAGGGGAAGGATATTGGTAAGAGGAAGGCAGGACTGTTACATTTTAAGACGCCTTTGTGGTTGCGTAGTATAACAGATTACATGAACAACACCGCATAACATGTTTATTTATGATTAATGTTATTTTTTGCAATAAATATCTAGATCTTATCGCAGGCAAACCTTGCTTACGTAAACTGAACTTATTGTGTGCATTGGCGTAAGGACGCTCGGGCAAAATTGGCATCCGCTCGGAGGTCGGACCCCCTTCGAGGCCAAAACGTATATCGATCGTCCAGTTGATTAGTCAGACATCTCCAAATTTTGAGATAATGAATGAAAGCAGTATTCGAATGCTCACCATAAATCAAATATTGTGTTTTGCGTATTAAATATGCTATAAAATAACACCGGGAGGCATAACGGCCTGGTATGTTATGGTACATAGTATGACATTGTGAAATTTCTACTAATAACCCATAAAACATAATTTTTGTTTGTTTGTTTATTTCATTGCAAGTTTTTGTGCATTATAATTGATTTGGTGGTGTTTATGAGTAATCTGAGTATTGTACCAGATAGAGGGTACACGCCTACATATAACTGCATACTCAACTCAAATTAAGATTTTAAAGTATTTATTTTTAAACAATCTCAAACATTCCCAGATTATGTATAACGTTACAATATTTGAATTCCTCTTATTATCATCATTACTAACCGAAAATCTTGCTGATGGATGGATGATCTTAGTTGGCGGAGGATTGAACCAAAACCATCTCAAGCAAGGCCGAGGCACTGAATCAAATCGGCCTCTTAACTTCGTATGAATGAGATCCTCATAATTTTAAATGTTTTAATAAATGTACGGTAGAGCCTCGATAATCCGTACCCAGGCTAATCCGAACTGCCTACCGACCTTCACTCCCCAGACCGAGGCCGCTAACGCAGTTTTTTTTTCTGATGTTACGTAAGAACTCTTGCGCCTTGTTACACTACACTACACTGTAATGGACACGCGTCACACAGAGTTTTATGTTGTATATATATTTTTTACGTTAGCCGCACACAGGAGGCTCTGAGGAAAATATTTTCCCTTAGCGCCTTTGCCATCTTAGGGATGCTGTGTTTTGGATGAGGGTCTTTTTAAGGAAAGGAAGTTGAGGAAGTTATGGGAAGGAAAAAGGTAAGCAATATGAGTGTCCAGGAGTGACAGATGTATGGATCCATCCCTCCAATTGCGGTGCAAGGCGATGGGTTGAGAATATCGGGATGGAGAAGTCAAAAGGCTTCCCCCAACCAGTCCCTCTCGATCCGGCCCGCCACGCAGCAGGCGGGCAGATGCATCTGCTGCCAAGACCCGGACAAACCTCACCCCATGAACCTTTGCCAAACCGACAAAGATGTTGTTGCATAATATGAGAAAAGGAGGACAAAGCCTTTTTTTGTTAATAAATAAAATCTATCGGACTAAAATAGACCATTTTATAAGTAAGTAAATGGGATGGAAAGAAAAAAGTAATGAGTAAGATCAAGAAAGGAACGCTCCGATGGTTCGGGCATGTAGAGAGAATGAACGAGGAAAGGAGTGTAAGGAGAATATATGACGCAAATGTGAATGGTAGAAGAAGTCGGGGACGCCCGAGAAAGACATGGCACGACCAAGTGAATCAGATAGTCGGGCCATGTCAGGAGTCAGAATAATAGAATAGCATGTATGAGACGGTGTATGAATGTGAACGAGGCAAGGAGTGTGTGCCAAGACCGAGTTGTTTGGCGGTCCGTCCTCTCTGCCTACCCCTGCGGGGAAACGGCGTGATGGTTAGTTAGTTAGTTAGTTAAATGGGTTTTGTAATTTAGAAGTCCTATAAATATAATCTTCCTTAGCAAACTGCTGTTTCATTTAATTTTTCTATCTAACATGCAATAATCCGAACGCTTCGCTAGTGCGAACAGGCGTTGTTTTTCATTAGTTCGGATTATTAGAGATCTACTGTATATATATTTTAAAATTAGGAGTACCCGTAGAAGTTAAGAGGAATATAAACGCTAAAAATATTTTCGTGCCTGCAAAATTTGCAATAGAGCGTCTTATTTGCGCGAGGCACGTAAGCTAAAAAGTGGTTTTTATTTATTTTGTCCATAATTTTATAAGAGTGAAAAAAAGTTAGAACATAGAAAAGCTCAAAAATGGTTTTAGCCATAAAGGGGTATTTTTATAAAAATATTTCTAGTATTACTTCATAGTTAAGTCATGAAAAAACATTTTTTTTAGTGGTTTACGCTTATTTTTTATGTTATGTAAATAATAATTTTGTTGTAATTCCGTTACATCGAAAACCTAGCTAAAGCTTCAATTTATCCGTAGCATATTTTTTGATGTTCATATTGTAAGCCAATTCGTCGTAAAGATTAATCTAAATAGTACCTAAATAGGATTTCACGTATAGCTTCACCTTAAGAGGCCGATATGATTCAGTGTCACGGCCTGGCTTGGATAGGTTTTGATTAACCCGCAATTCCTTGAGTGAATTGAATGCAATGAAATTGAATGGGGAACTCAACGCTCTGAACCGCTAGATAAACTAACCGATTAAGAAATAAAGATTGTGGAGCAGTTCCACGATGTATTATTTATTATTATGCTTTGAGAAAGAAATAGTGTTTTATACATATATTTGATAATATAATATTATATGTACTGGGTTGCATAAGAAACGAGTGAAGTTTGCGCATAAATTATGTATTTTTTATGTATTAGGTATTATGCATTATCTTGTACCTTGGACTTGGATATATTTTCGAACTAAATCTCTACTTTCCGAAGGAACTCTTACTTACAATACCTTATTTACCTGGTGATCTGTAATGATATCTCATACCAACCTTTTTTACACAACCAGTAATAATACGAACGCTGCAGCCAACTCTCCCATATCCCGCGTCCTTCAAAGATTCCACTCGATTAAAACAAACATTTCTAGCACACTGAATTTGCACACATAACAAACACACTCACGCATACACACAAACACTCACCCCTCTCCTTCAATATTATTTTACTAACTTAATTTAGGTAAAAGGTATAATTTATTACATAAAATATGTCTATAACAGCAGCATGTCATTGGTACCAATTATTGTATTGAATTCTATAACTTGTAACTATTTTCTACTATGTAATTTATGTACTGTTTGTTTCTGCAAAATAAAATAAAAATCTCCTCACTTAAAACCACTTTATATATGTATTTTTTACATTTGCTCTACACAGGAGGCCCTCAGAAAAACAATTTCCACCTTTGTTTCTCAGGCTATGTGGAGGGTCTTTCTAGGAAAAGGAGGAAGTTCTGGGAAGGAAAAATGAAGGTTAGGAGGAAGTTCTTGAAAAGAAAAAAGTTTGAGGGTTGGGTATGAATCTGAGAGTCATTGTGTCCAGTAGAGACGGATGTATGAATCCACCCCCCCCCGCTGCGGTGCAAGGCAATGGGTCGGGAGTGTCCGGCTGGAGAGGTCAAAAGGTCTCCCTCAACCAGGCTTTCCCGATCCGGCCCGCCACGCAGCAGGTGAGCAAACGCATCCGTCGCTAAGACCTAGACAAACCTCACCCCGTGAATCCTGGCAACTCTGCTAAGTCACCCTTCAAGCCCGAGTAAATAATTATATTTCGGTCCGCTTTGTTTCATGTACTTGTAATTTAAACTTATAATTGCATAAAGAATATTTTAATTGGAATCATCACTATAACCATGTTGCAATTGTTAATTAATCACTGTAATAATTATGTGATGTGGGTCAATAAATGGCGATGGCGAGTCAATAAATATTTTTATTTTATTGTATTCACTTTCCTTTCGGAGGGGTGTGGCTTGCCCCTGGGTCTCTGGGTTCTTTAACCGCGCCACTGTGTAGTACGTTTACCCTTCAACTTTACTGTTATCAATAACCCACAGAATGTTATTGAAAAATCTTTATTGAGTTGTGTTAGTATCTACCTTTAGATAAGCACAATAAAACACTCAAGTTCGAAAATGCTATCAACTGAGGCAGGGATTTTTAAACTTCGTAGCATTCCCACGAAAATTCGAAAATTTCTGTCGAGATACAGTTGTATGCTGACGGTCGACCTGGTCGAGGGGTATAAAAGCCAAAAAGGGGGTCAACCTCGGAATGAAACGGAATAAGCTGAACATTTTTATAAACCTTTATTTTGACATTCTAAATGTTTTCTCAAAAGTCTCTTAAGGTCACGTGTGGGTGTCCTTAGATATTCGAGGTCAAAGGTCACGAAAATCAGTTTTTTTGGAAATATCTCGCTTTCTTTGCCTCGAATCGTATTTGAATTCGGTATACAAATTGTAGAGTAAAAAATTCTCAAAAAATTTTGTCTTAAATATTTTTTTATACGCTTAACCACTGGAACGCTTTTTTCCGTATTTCGGCACCATTTACAAAACCTAAGTTTGCTCAAAGTTGTCGAATTACAGCAAATTTTCCCTTGAGGCACTAAAAATTTTATTTTAATATTTTCGAAAACTCCCGCGATCTGTAATTTACATAATCATGTAGTTGTCAAAATCCTTTACCGCCTTATCCAGAGATGTCTCAATTCTTTGTTTCTATGATTTAATTATGGAAATTTCTAGATCGATTATTTTCGCGGCAAATCACAATGTTAAACGTTCTGAAGCTGTCAGTGTAAAATTCGGCTTTTTTATCGTATTTTAGTGGATATTTATAGCAAATTTGTGTACCAGTGTTATAATAATTGAATGAGTAATGCATTCAACTATTTCAACGTGTTTCAAACTTAAAATTTCACTGATTATTGATAAAACAAAGTTTTATGGTTATGTTTTTGACTTTTTTTTCCGATCGTCGTGTGTTTTTGAAAATGCAATATTTTCTATAAATAAACCAATAATCGAATTAATTGGTATTGTGGATTTAAGATAATTGATGTATCTGTTTGATGTACAACAGCTATTTTTGGTGAGTCTTATGAATTTCATTTTATTTTTATTAAAAGTGTCGCCATTTTTCGAATAAATTTGTGTCAAAATTTTGCTGAAAGGGAACATTAAACAGTTCACAACATATCAAAATTCAGATTGTGATTATAAATTAGACCATTTAAAAGAAACCTAATAGAAAATATTCAATGTGCAGGGAAATTTGAACTTACTAGGCGAGTTTAAAGGGAGGCAGTACTGAGAATAGTTCCGTTTTGAATGTTTCGATTTTATATTATTATTTTTATAAATCCTAGGAATATGTGATAAACAACCAAAGATAGGTGAATTCATTGACTATATAGAACTATGATCAGTTTGTATGCCTCCATATTAAAATTCGGAGATATAGTTTTTTTAAGGTTGGCGGAAAATATTCAAAACGGTCATTAAAATATCACGAGAAATCCGAGGAAAAAAATAAAAAACGCGCCGTCGCTCCAGTGGTTTACCGTTTTTAAGATAGAGCGCGAATAGTGCTGAACGCTTAGCCATACATGCCATTGTGCAACGTCAACCACTGGGATTCGCGATCGACCCAAATTTGAATCCCAAAGTTTGGGAACTTGTGATCTAAGATTTGTTTATAACCTAAAACCGGTTTGTTATCATGTTGTTACATATATTTTACCGGTTTTACCGCATAATAAATTCTAGAAGGCATCTATTTATACCTAAGTGTCAATTGGCTGTAATCTGTATGATGTGATGGATCTTGAGATGTATGATGTAAATTCGTCTCTGTTTTACATGTGTACCAAGTATTGTTTATCTAAAAAACTTCAAGGTTGGGAGCCACTCTTATACCTGAGTTCACATTTCACATGTCACAGAATGTGATCGATGAATTACCTACCTACCTTATTTAAGTACATAGGTACCTGCACTTGTCAATTTTATTTATTGTCATGCAATTTTATAAATGTTCATTTTTGATATCATAAATCAACCGACCGCCACATTTGACAATCACAATCCGCGATCAACGCCATTTTGAATTTTTTGACATTTTAACAATCCTAGATAACCATGGGACCTCGGCTCAACTGAAATAGTCAAATTTTATGTTGGGTTGTTCCATTCTCTCATCTGTCGTGAGCTTTTTTTTTAAATGCGATTTTAACCCTTATGTATAAAGAAACTATGTGAAGGACAAGGTCAGGATCGCTTGCGCTAATATCAATCTAGGAACTAGGTACTATTTGATTATTGTAGCTACCCTGAATTATTTTAAAAGAATTTTCTATTAAATTGGCGGGCATTTTTTTGAAATACCACCCATCGTTCAAAAGATTGATCAGCTGTTGATTGTTCGGTTTTCGGAACAACTCATATAGGTCTCATAGAAATAATCGTGTCTTCCTTACTGTCACGATTAGAAATATGATCTAAGCGGTGTTAGAAAGAGAAAACACCACAATTTTTAGAATAATGTCATTCGTTGTGCAAAATAACTGTATATTAATGAATGGAGCTGAACTAACGAAGCTCTTAGAATTGAAATAAATCGTTTATACTTATCGATCGACCGGAAATCCCTCATCGACCGTTGTCCTGGGCATTAAATAAATAAAGTAAAATTGTATCTAAATAATAAAGATAAAATATTTCCACTGAAAAGGGCATCGATTTTCCAGAATTTTTTTAATGGAAATTAAGTACTTTTAATATCCTTTTGCGTGAGCCATGTGCCAAAAATATTCCCATTAGTCATATGATATAAATAGATAATTAATATGTTTTTATTATCTAAAATTGCCATGTTTTTTTACCTTATCAGGTAAATAATACTATCTCTCACTTTTTTGCGAATAACAACTGTGATTATGATTTCGAAAAATACGTTTATTGCAATTTGCTTTTTATTATTTCTATTGTTGCTATGTGTTGTATTTTTTTTTTAAAATTTATTATTTATTTTTTTATTACTGACTATTTAATTACAAGTTTTGATGAGAATTACAAGATATGATAATGTATATAAATATTTCATCTGTTTGTTCTTAGTACTCCTCACTAGGTGGTCCTGTGCTGAGGCGGACTGGTAGATTTCTTTGATTTTCCGTTATTTAGTTTCTATGATGTTTTTAATACATTCTCTAGTATGTCTGCATTAATTTCTTTAACCCATGTTTTGATTTTTTCTTTAAACTTATTTATCTTTTTTATCTTTTTCAAACTTGGAGGAAGTATGTTGTAAAGTTTGATTGCCAGATATATGTGGTTTCTTTGGCCAAAACTTGTCTTGAATTTTGGAACATCTCGTATATCCTTTTTGAGGCTTTTGTGTCTTGTATTAAGTTATTATGTTTAATACCAAAAACTTAATTAACGTATTGTTAGACTATTTACGGACTTTTACAAAACATGTGATAAACATAATCAATATATATTATAAAAGAAAATGTATGAAAGTGTGCGTCCCGCTAAAACTCAGAAACGAGTCCCGGCACGGTCAGGGGAGTTATGTATATGGTGTGGTAGCCCTCTATCCCCCATCCATGAAGAAGGTTCCCATTTTTACCTGAAGGGCGTGATTTTGAAGATATAAAAGCTGGAAGTTTCGCCCTCTAGAAATTTCTAGAACAGTCCAGAACATTCAAGATCATTCCAGAATGTTGTGGAATGTTCTGAAATAGTCTGGAAAGTTCAGGAACATCCTATATCACAGTGGAACATTCCAGAACATTCTCGAATGTTCTCATTCCAGTTCAATTCCAGAACATTCTCGAATGTGTTTGTGTGTATAAGTCCATTTTATATTTTGTAGATTAAAAGGCATATGTTATATTCGTACAATGTTCTTATTTTTAAAAGGTTTTTTTTTTATTATAAAATAAAACATACAACGAAGTTGCACTCCCATGAGTTATCAAAACTCATTACGGGATCGCCAATTGGTACTTTTGAGAAGTTAACCCCAACTCAACCCAATATTTAGACACAATGTATGAATAAAAAATTTACAAAACATTTCACAGAAGCAACATATGAAGAATCACTTTACAAATATTTCACAGAAACATGTCTTATAAGATTTTATGAATTTGTATAACCGACTCATTTGATTTATGTACTTTTGGTTTCAAAAAGTTAAAATAAAGTTTCCTCCATGATGGACTAATGAGTTGGACTAAGAAATGCATAAAAAAAAAACAAAATCAGGAAAATACAATATAAGGTACGGGCTCAAAAATATACAGACCTAATACAAGATGTTTACATCCAAATACATGACGAGATTTAAGAAAGGTATAAACCGCGCCCATCATATTATAAGTTTAGTATTTGAAGATAATCAAGGCTATCAGAACAGAGTTCATTTCCTAATATAGTTTTTTTTGGGAGTTTCTGGGTTATAATTGAAGAGTTTTTCAATAAATTTGTTCTGTATTGATTGTAAGTAGTTCAAGTATGTAATGTATGTGTTTCCCCATATTTTTATTAAATAATTTAGGTGGGAGTGGATTAAGCTAAAGTTTAAAGCCCCCCCTTTACCTCTGTTGATAGAAGATGAGCAACTCTACCAAATACACCAATTTTCTACGTGTTGTTAAGTCAAATGTATATCAATATATAAGCCCAGGTATTTTACGCTATCTAGAATATGTAGATCTCTTTCTTCTATATGTAATGGTTTAAGCGACGGTATTATTCTTTTAGGTGAGCTTAGTATCAGTGGCGGCTGGTGTTCTTGAAAATAGGTGGTGCGCTAAAATAATAATAATAATGGTATTTATTTCAAGATGTGGGAAGGTGATTGCAATCCCACACATACCATAGAGATATCCCATAAATCTTGGACCTACCTACTCTAATTAAAATAAATTCAATTATGAAAAAAATCCTACCTATTTGTAAATTAGGTCGATCCTCCATTATCTCTGGGTGCATGCAACACATTGAGTCTAAATTAATTATATTTATTAAGATAGATTAAATTCTTTTAAAGTTTAACAACATCGTTCAATCTAAACAGATATCATAAGGATTGTGAGGAACAACTCACTGAAAAAGCATTCCATATTCCATTATTTTAAAAGAGTTCTAGTAAAATAAATATTGATCCATCACCATTTGTAAAGTCGCCGCGATTGTAAATTCAAATTCAATAACAGTTGACTCCTATCCAGAAAATTGTATTTAGATACTTATTGGCACGAAAATCGAGTTAAAAAAATGTTCAGTTTATCACACATCCGAAAGTCTTCCTTACGCTCTGTAACTCCAATGAAATATATACTGTCATAACTCATAACAAATAATGTCCGCAATGTTTGTTGTTATTCTGTCGTTGGTCGATGCTGAGTGAAACATAGCATGAAAAAGAGTAGATATTAATAGATTATAATAAAACAAATAAAAAACTTTATTCCACTTAATTTTATTTGACCGTAACCGGTTTCAGCTCGTCAGAGCCATCTTCAGACTGGTACAAATAATTCTTAGCCTGCGGTTTATATACATAACATATGGGGGAGGGGGAGAGGGGTAGTCTACAAGGATTTTAATGAATTATTTTGTTACTGAGTCGTTTTAGACTGTCGAATTTCTAAGTATTTTGGTAATTCCAGTGGGCTAGTTACTTTGGGTTTGTAGCTCACTTCAATATCTATTGATTAGGGAAAAACCTTACAAGTAATTTGAATTATTAATGGACTAATTTTATTGTCAAATCGTTATTATACATATCTATGATCAATGGGATTTTTTAATTGCTTTTTGAAGGGATGCATGTTTACATTGGAGTGGGAATGGTCAAACCTAAATACATATTTTAATTTCAAAATTATTATGAAAATTATACCGGATAAAAACCTGGTGTTTCAGTAAATGATTCTAATAGCTTATTAATTACAAAGTTACTTTTTGAAGGGATGCATGTTTACATTAGATTAGGAATGGTTTAAACTAAATACATATTTTAAATTTCGAAATTATTATAAAAATTACAATGGATACAAAAGCGGAGACTTAGCAAATGATTCTAATTGTTTATTCATTACAAAGTTAGGGTCTATTTTTTTAGTTAAGCGAGTAATTTCTAAAGATTCTAGTCTATCTAGTTTATGACCTTTGTAAAGTCTAGTTTATGACTTTTATAAAGGTCATAAACTAGATAGACTAGAATCTTTAGAAATTACTCGCTTAACTAAAAAAATAGACCCTAACTTTGTAATGAATAAACAATTAGAATCATTTGCTAAGTCTCCGCTTTTGTATCCATTGTAATTTTTATAATAATTTCGAAATTTAAAATATGTATTTAGTTTAAACCATTCCTAATCTAATGTAAACATGCATCCCTTCAAAAAGTAACTTTGTAATTAATAAGCTATTAGAATCATTTACTGAAACACCAGGTTTTTATCCGGTATAATTTTCATAATAATTTTGAAATTAAAATATGTATTTAGGTTTGACCATTCCCACTCCAATGTAAACATGCATCCCTTCAAAAAGCAATTAAAAAATCCCATTGATCATAGATATGTATAATAACGATTTGACAATAAAATTAGTCCATTAATAATTCAAATTACTTGTAAGGTTTTTCCCTAATCAATAGATATTGAAGTGAGCTACAAACCCAAAGTAACTAGCCCACTGGAATTACCAAAATACTTAGAAATTCGACAGTCTAAAACGACTCAGTAACAAAATAATTCATTAAAATCCTTGTAGACTACCCCTCTCTCCCTCCCCCATATGTTATGTATATAAACCGTAGGCTAAGAATTATTTGTACCAGTCTGAAGATGGCTCTGACGAGCTGAAACCGGTTACGGTCAAATAAAATTAAGTGGAATAAAGTTTTTTATTTGTTTTATTATAATCTATTATAATGGACTTCCACCACGAATTAACAGTTTCAAAAATAGAAATATTAGTAGATATTAAAATAAAGACACGATATGGATAATAATATGACACAAACGTGTCCCCGTTTAACATGCTACATAACGAACCATTCCTTTTGATGTGGTGGAAATTTTTGGATCGTCACCTGCGATTTCGTAAAATTTGCAAAGCATTCAACCTACCTACGATTTTGGCTCATTATAGAATTATAGAAGAACTCCTGTGATCGCTTTGCAAAATGAACCACCACTCTGAATATAGGCACACAACGATCTGCTTTGTTACGCGGGCAGTCCAGTAGGCACCTATATTACGCATGCATTATAACCGAGTGTATATTGTGAACTGTGATGAGGCGTGTCGGAAATAAATATGTTTTTTGGCGCTCGGAAATTTTTAGATTTAAATTAATTAATTAGATTAGATTTAAATTAATAGATATATTTTGGGAGTGCGGCGCTCCTCCGCACCTTAGAGCTGGCCGCCACTGCTTAGGATTAGAATCATGTAACCGATCATATATTAGGATCATGTAATCTGAATAACTCCTCCTGATAATTGTTGTGGCAATTAAAACAAAATTTAGATCAAACAGTTCTTGTTATAATAAAGCAGGACTGTCAATATTATTAACAATTTTTAAAATAAAAGTCAAGAGATTAGCTACGTAAGTATCGCCCTGGTGAAAGACCAGCATTCAGAATCTACACATTGTCTGAAATCTTACTAATATTATAAATGCGAATATTTGTATGGATGGATGGATGGATGGATGTTTGTTACTCTTTCACGCAATAAATACCGAATGGATTTTAAAAATTCTTTCACTAATAGAAAGCTACATTATTTGCGAGTAATATAGGCTATATATATTGGTAAGCTCTGGTGTTATGAATAAGCTGTGGCGTTATGAAATTATTTATCATACGTTTTCTGTCCCTAACAAAATTGAGTTATTGCAAACGTCAAATGAAAAGCAAAAAATTGTTGCCTGGGGTGGAGGGGAAGGAAGGTGGAGGGGTTTGGGGGAGGAAGAAAGGGGAGGGAAGAAAGGGCGGATGGTGGAGGAGGGTGGGGGGAGGGGGAGGAGGGTGGGGGGAGGGGGAGGAGGGTGGAGTTAGAGGGGAGAGGGAAGAAAGGGCGGGGGTTGGTGTATGGAAAGGGGAGGGGGATGGGGGTAGGGGGGGGGGGGGGTATGGGGAGAGTGGAGTGACGAGAGGGAAGGTGGAGGAGGCGGAGTGGCAACCCCCCTCATACCATGCGAGCAAAGCCGGGGGCAAAAGCTAGTTACTTTATATATGAATAGTGACCAGATCTAACTATAGCTAATGGCCTCATATCATACTAATATACACGTATTTTTTTTTAATGTAATTTTTTTTTAAAACGCAACAAGAATCCAGATTCTTGAGCCAGTGGGACTATAGCATCCCCCAATTGGGGTATGTTGTGAAGCTGGAGGGAGTTAGATAGGGAATGAAATTGGAAGAGAAATGTTGGGAAGTACCCGGCTATTCTTATCTGATCACCAAACACGACTAAAGTAATCTCATAAAACTTTTCGATTATAAATGGTGGTCTTTCACCAGGGCAATACTGAGAGCATCTCCGCTCTCGTAGGTGATCGTTATGTTTGGTAGCTTATTACATTCAGATCAAAAGCTGAAACGAGCCGATCAATACGTTTAACGGGGATCATTCAAATTTAAAAAAAAATAAATTCTAGCGTTGAATTTATGCTTCATTTTAAAAATTAGAACTGATTTGTGAAAAATACAGATAAGCGATAAAGTATCTACCTAGAATTTAATATTTTAACAAAAAATATTTAAATTGTCGTTTTCAATGTTGGAACTTATTTGTCAAATATCCCGTGATTTTTCCCTGGTGTGCGCTAGTACAATTATAATTATTATGTACGAACTTTGGTATGTATGAATGGGATCGCCAAGTGATTAAAGCGATTGTTATGACGTGATAGAATTATTTTTCATTTAAATAGTTAATGTTGTCAAATTTATTCATAATTTAATCGTTTATCTATTGTTGAATTGAATATCAATAAGAAATAACTTCAATAACTAACCCAATAGAGCGGTTAGTGTCAAATCTAAATGTTAAGTGCCTTCGAGCTCACCCCGGGATCAGCATAATAAAAATTAATATAACAGATAAGTTAAGAATCATTATTGCTTAAATGGTGTAGATGGTGAAGATCATGAAGTTTATAAAGATGAAGATGATAACATGAAGTTGATAAAGATGATGAAGTTGATCAAGGTGATAAAGATGATGAAGTTGATAAAGGTGATGGAGATGATGAAGTTGATGAAGATGAAGATGATGACGATGATGATAAAGTTGATAAAGATGGGTCATGCAGATAATAAAGTTGATAAAATGTTGTAGATGTTGAAAATCGTGAAGTTTATGAAGATGAGGTCGATGAAAATGAAGTTGATAAAAATGAGGCAGATGGTGAAGATCTTTATGTTATTATATTATTAATATTTATGATGATTATGAAGTTCATAAAGATGATACTGATGGTAAATATCATGATATGAATGATGAAGTTGTAAATGTGAAGCAAATGGTGAAGATCATAATGTTTATAAAGATTCAAGATGATGATTACGAAAGTTATGATGTCGATAGTGAATATTACGATGCGGATGATGAAATTGTAAAGCTTGAAGCTGATGACGAAGATCGTGATATTTATAAAGACTGAAGATGATAGATATGAAGTTTATAAAAATGTTGCAGTTAAAGATGGTGAAGAGCATGAAGTTTTTAAGGTGAAGATGATAAATATGAAGTTTTTGAAGACGATGCATGTTATGAAAATGATGAAGCTATAATGCTGAAGTTGATGAATATGAAGTTGATAAAGATGGTGAAGATCATGAAGTTTATAAACATAGGATGATAAATATGAAGTTTTTAAGACGATACATATTATACAGATGATGAAGTTATATTAATGATGAATATGGAGTTCCTAAACGTGATGCAAATGGTGCAAATCATGAAGTTTATAAAGATGCAGATTGATGATGAATATGAAGGAAGATTCAACATCTCACTAATTGGATAGATTGCTATGAGCCGGTATACAAAATAGCCAAACAAATAATCGAAATACTAAAACACTAGAATGTTCTGAATCTATCTACATTCGTAGTTTGTCAAAGCGTGTAGTTTTCTATGTGATCTTTATCATTACGTGGAACCCACATGAGAGGAAGAGTGATATCATTTTTTGGTCCAGTGCCATTTTCTCATGTCGGAAATTAAGAAAAAAATTACAAAAAACATTTACGTCTTACGTTGTTACATCATCTTCTTCATGAGTCTTTTTGTTTCCATATTTAGACAAAATCCTCCCTCGTTTTTGTCCAGATTTTCCTATTCTTGGCTGTTTTCACCCATCCAAGGAATACGGTTAGTTCTCGTCAGGTCTTTGAACCATTTGCATTATGCTTGGGTGACCTTTGCTTCACTTTTCAAACCATGGACCATCATCCGATGATACTGTGATTCCAAGGGTCATCACCATCAATTATTGCCACACGTTCAGTATAGTGCCATTGATATTGGATATTGTGATAGTAATATAGGCCACCTGAGACTTGTTCCGTATCCACTCCATAGTTTTTCTCTCTTCTGTAAGGACCAATATGCATCTAGCAAGGCCACAGTTTTTCGATCCGAACATTTTTATGGAAATGCGCGCGCTCGGGAGTTATTGCGGTATCTTCCCGTTTTTAGGTTATTGCTAGTTTATGCATTTATACTACATATATTATCATCTTCTTCCCATTATCCTATTCGGGTCGGGGACCCACTGCATCGACAAGGCTCCTCCATACGTCCATGCCTTGTGCTGATTGTTCGGCCTCCGTCCATAGCAGTCCCATCCTCTCCTCATACAGTTTCTGGGGTTTCTTCACCCAACTGTGTCTAGGGCGGTCCACTGGACGTTTACCCTCTGGAATTGCATTCAGTATTTTCCTCGGAATTCGGTCATCAGGCATTCTTAGTACGTGCCCAAGCCACCTCAGTTGCGATTTTTCTATGCAGAGTAGCAGTGGTTCAATGTTTAGATCGTCTCGGAACGTCGAGTTTCTTATTTGATCCCATGTCGTAACTCCTGCCACCCCTCTTACTATATTATTAATTGTTGTTGTGTTTAATTCTTAGAATTCCATTTATATAAAAAAAAAATTAAAATTTAATTTAATAATGTTATTATGAAGTTCTGCGAGTATTTTAGTATTTATTTTGGTTACAGTTGTTTCGGCTTACAAGGCCATCTTCAAACTGTCAAAACTGACATACCTACTAGTTTTCTGAAAGCAGCCCTTGTAAATCTTCTCTCAATTCCGCTGGTTTCTTTTTAATTTCTTTTGGATTTTTGTAAATTAACCACTGTACCACGATGCAATCCAACTTATTCACCTGGAAACTTGATCAGTGAACTCTTTTTTAGTTGTGTTTCGGGATCAGACGAGACGCGCGACCAGTCGGGGTTTAAGAATAGACGCAGAAACATCTTCTAAATAATTCTGAACCATCCCGTCTCAATGTCTTGAGCATCTCTCGGCTGATTCCCGATTTATCCAATTCGGTCATCCATTAGTACGCTTGCATAGAGATTGCCGGTGAATTAACTTGTAATCTATGATGCTATAAACGCGGCGAAAGTATCTTAAAAATACTCTACAGATTACGGGACTATCTCCGTTGAAAATTGTTATTGTCATGAAACAGAAAGATTTCTGATTTGCATAAGACCATTTGGCTTGGACTTCGACTTCATAGAGTCCAAAGAAATTGATTATCTATTCAAGAAAGAATTTAGATATTTGAAAACGTTTTGTCAAATTAAATAATTGAGCTTTTTTTCAATACGTGAGTGTTTCGCGTGCATATTATTTTAGACAAAATTAATTTCAATCGATTTTACTTCTGAGAAGACGTAAATGCTACTAAAAAATTGTATTACTACACCGCTCTTTTTTAAGTGAATTCCGCACAACAGTCCCAACTGCTCCCGTCTGGAAGCCAGTGAGATTATGCCATTCTCAAATTGGGGTATATTGTGAGGCTGAAGGTAGTGAGGAGGAGAAGCAGATGGGGAGGAGGAAGGTGAGGAAGTACCTTGCTATTCAGATATAGTCACCAAAATAGGTTAAAGCCATTTCAAGCAACGTTTTAAGAAGGGTTAAAATCGAGGTCCCGAGAAGGCTAAAATAGTTAAGGTGTTTGTCCACCGTCGCTTTCACCGAGAACGAGTTGAGGTTGCCGAAGTAACAATACATACATTAAGGACGGGTATCTACCGTATGTATGTCCGTCATCCGAGATCGTGACGGGCCGAAATGTCAACAAAACACGCCTGAATTTGTCCACTACACCCGAGACCGCCGGCCCCGGCGCACGTTTTTTTGTCTTTTGGTAACCACCGAGACCGGTCGCAGTGGACACACGATCGTTGTTAAGTCGTTCGAACTCGGTCCGAAATAATTTCGTTTCTCGGTGACGGCTGCAGTGGACAAACGCTCTTACCTTGCACTATTTCCGTACTCCTCACTCGCCTAATAATAGTGCTTACTTAGCAACTAGACTAGATGAACACCGTACGGACTATACATATACAGATACGGTATATCTACCCGGGGAAGTGAAATAAACAATGATACTATTTTTTTCCGCCATCTCTCTCAGTTTCAAGGCAACATATTATTTCTACGCAGAATTATTTCACCTTGATCTTGACCTAAAACCAGGGTTGCCAATGCATGTGTATATATGCCTGTGATGGCCTGTGATTTCCCATAGATGCTCTGTGGGGGGGTCTTTTTGAGGATAGTAAGGAATGAACATTCCACAGCCGAGCTGTTGATCTCAAGAACGAGTCAAACATAGACATACAAATAGCTACACGAGAACTTACAGATGAGGGGTAAAAACCAACTATGGCGGGACGAAGAGAGGAAAGAGACTTGTGATTCGCCAATAAATCAATCTAACAGTATATAGGCACCTCGCACTATAATACACCATTTAGTTCTTGAAAGTAAAATCTGCTTTTGAATGAATAGACCTTTTTATATGGGAGCGCGAATTGCTTGCCGCGTTATGAACAGATGTGTCAATTCCAAATTCGCAAAGTAAGGTTCTGAGTATTTTCATAGTCGAATATTTCGTTTCCGTAGACACTTTTGCAAATGTTTCATGATTTACTTACCCCAGTAAACAGCGGCTTTGTGTTTCGCGTCGCCATGTATCTCGATGTCATAGTATGTGTTCCATAGCCATACAACGTCCGTGCGTAAAATGTACGATAAGAGCTCGACACTGGTCCGGACAAGAATGATGACGTCATGTGAGGAATGTCAACAAAATTGCGCGCGTTTGGCGTGTTTCCCGACTATGCACTGGTGCCTAGGGGATCAATGACGCTAGTTCCTCGGAGCATCTTCCATTGAAATATAGTTAGAACAAGGATATCGTTCCCACCCGACGATCTATCAAACGGACCGCCCGTTTCTGCATGGAGTCGAAGATACTACTTGAATGGTAGTTAAAAAAAGGAAGTGATCTCTGAAACACACGTACACGCCCTTTTGTAAATTTGTTTGTACGTTCCGTTTCCGTTCCAAGGTGGTGGCTGTTTTTAATGCTCGAATAAAGATTCTTTTTTCAAATGTGAAATCGTCGTGATTATTTAAACTTTTTTTTTACATTAAATCCACAAAAAATCCAGGAAAATAATTTTCCTCGTGGCCTATCTCTTTGAAAATGCCATGTGAAATTGGGTCTTAAAGAGATCCATGTTGTAGGAGGGAAGAAACATAGAGGCCGGTAAATCGTTTCACCGTGTGCATATTATGTTGGGCGCACTTTTGGCATATTTCCCCACTATGCCCGGTCCCGAGGCGATCAATGACGCTAGTTCCGCAGAGCATATTCCATTGTAATACCTATATATCAAGGACAGCATACCTACCAGACGCCTGTGCTCTAAATATTGAAATCCACTAGTTAAGATACCTACTTGATGGAAAATATTTAAAAAAAAAATGGTGACTGGAAAACTTAGAATGAAATCAACTCAACACCTCCTTTGAAAAGTCATTTAAAGTGATGTAAAAATGTATAAAAAACATTGGTTAAATAGGTTAGGTTATGGTCTATTTTTCAATATTTTTTTTTCTTAGCTTTTAATGACTTTTCGAAGAGGTGTTGAGTTCCCTTTCTACTGGAATACCTACCAGCTCGTAGTGGATTGAAGCTGGCGACACGGTATCGCTTCCAAGTAAATTATCACACACTCTACACTAACATTTACACATCGTCGGATCTACCGGATCTGCCCTGATGATGGACACTGCAACGCTGTCCGAAAAGTCGGCTATAGTAGGAGGTAGCGCAACACGGCATAACACCCCAAAAACTAACAACGAAAAAGGTGTTGAGTTGACTTGATGAGTTGGCATGGAACCGAAAAAATAGTTGTCATTGATATTTCTTCGGGCAGATTCTATAATTACTTGTTTTAAATGTACAGTTTGTCAAATAAGAGTAGAAAACATAGAAGGGCGCCACTGTTGTTCAAATAGCAATACTAAAAAAACTCATGGTACAAATGTAAAGCTGTGAAAAAAATTAAAAAGGCTTAAAAGTGAAAAAAAAATGTTTTCATTGTAATACAGATACCTACTTATAGGTATATTATTATTATAACTTTGCAATTTTGTGTTAACATAAAGTAGAACAACGATATTGTTTTAAAATTAAAAGCACAGTTTAGAAATTGCTCACATTTATTTAATATTAGCAGAGTTGCCCGGGCTTTAGATCATGTCGCTAATTTTAGATCTGAATATATTTAACTCATTCAGATCTAAAAGTAGTGTAACTAAACTCACCATTAGTGGTTCTTCCTATCTACTTACTGTTAAATTCAAATTTATGTTAAAATAAATTAAAGCCAACCAACTTTGTAAAACACCATTTAATCAAATTTATGTCATTAAGATGAAGACATAAGTACTAAATAATGCAAAATCATACAAAATCATACTTTTTTGTTTTGAAAATTTGATCACTTAGAAATATTATAGATGCTTCATTTAAATACTGCGTGTAGAACATATCTTGGCCCTTAAAAATGTCAGTCATTTTTTTTATAAGTCTTTTAATAAGCTTAGAAAAAAATAAAGTATTAGGTCTATAAAAAACACTTTGAAGTCCAAACTCTCCTATTTATAAACCTCTTTTCGGATATGATTCTATTGTTTAATGTGGCAAATTGAGTTTCTTTTATGATAATCGCAAAAAAAATTTAAATTTACGCCCGAACCTCACAAAATAAAATATAATATGCATTTTCGCGTTGTTATTTTTGATATCACGGCGACAATACGGCAGTCGATGAATTTGGAATATCAAAGTGAACCTTATACCATTCACCGAAGAACGACTGGCAGCCACCCCTATTTTCTGTCGCAACTCCTCCGAACGGAGCGGAGAATAGACGTGTTAGGCGCCGCGTCGCTTGTTTTCGTGAAATCAATTTCAAAATTACGTTTTATTACAGTAAACAATCAACATGTAAAAAAAAATTCTCAAATATCTTTTCCAACCTTTCCAAAAGCTTTTTCTCAAGTATTTTAAAACTCCTCCCATAAAGGGGCGTGAATTCCGATTTCGATTTTTTCCTGTACTATTGGATCGCTTTAAGTGGGTACCTTAACAACAGTGCTTCTTCTTGATTTTAGGTTTTTTCTTTAAGAACCAAAAAATGTTTTTTTAAATGTGTACACAGTGTTCTACATTTTCAGTGGCATTGCGCCCTTGAGGTGATTTTTCACAAAAACGGCGCTATATAAATCGTCAAAATATTATTATTGTTAATTTGGTTTGCCAGCCTACAAATTATGTATTTCCATTTATTATATTTTCTACTCTTATTTGACAGACTATAGGTACGTACATATTTAAGTACCTGCTTACAAATCTTATGACTTCAAAGGAAATTTCGGTGTTGATTTACCAGATAAGAGACGATTATAAACATTATTTTTTGGACGCATAGTCTACTGGCCACTGTTTGCAGAACTACTGGTATACCTTCTTTCGCATCCGTACATTAAGTAGGTACACCATGTTATAAGGCATTCTACTTACGAGATATTGCATACGTGCAAGATTTGTTTTGAAGTAAAGATTTCAATACCGTTTTGTTTGTCCGACTCGTGTATGTTTACTGTTTATCATTTCATTGGTAATTCGGATGTAGGACTGTTTACCATGTTGCTAATAATATGAACTAACCTTCAGTGCAACGTGCGAAGCTAGCGGTCCACTAATAAGTTTTTGTACCAACTCTGTATGTGGCGGAAAGCAGAACACATTTCAGTCAATCTACAATCTATCTTCTTCCAGATTGCCTGAAAACGTAGAATTGAATTAAAATTAAAAGAAAGGGGAACGATGACGCAGAGGGAAAGGACACACAGGGCCGGGGTAGGCGGGTGAGGGAAGGGCAGAGGGAGGGATTGCAAAGAAGACATAGTAGCGGTAGGGGATAGCTGAGGTAATTTTGTAAAATACGTGCATCTCACAGGGACAGCTTTATATGGCCCTGCTCACGCATTGGAAAACCTTCTGATTTAAGCCTCGACGACATTGAGCGAGTTTACAAGCTACTATCTTGGAAATTCATAGTTGGATCTGTTAGTAAACTCGCTCAGTGTAATCGTATTACTCACTAACTAGCAGATTGTGAACAATCTACGAAAAAAGTTGAAAGGTATTCAACTTTACTCGCTACTCGCTCAAGATGGCGGCCCACGAACAGCTGATTTCGTTACTGTCAGAATTAGTTCTCTCAGGAGCCGTAATTCTCGCTGCTAGCTGCGACCTCAAGTTTTTTTACAAAATGTCGAATGAATTGGTTCGTTATTTTAGCTGTTAGTGTCGCTACTGAGCGAGTAGACAGTTTTGTGTGTCATCATGACAATCTCACTCTCCGATTCACCTGCTTTTAAACTTGCCGGCTATTAGCTTGTAAACTCGCTCATTGTAATCGAGACTTTAATGGCGTACGCACCAGATGGTAAAACAGAATTAAAATACAAGAAATTATTTCTCTGAGTGGCATTTTAACGCATGCCGGGTACTCGCAAGTATTTGACAGTTTGAATCACACACAAATAAAATAGCACATTTGCATACTATATGTTTGCTGTACCTTTTGATAAAAAAATATTATTCAGATTGGTTGTGTATTTTGGCCTCTTAATCAGCTCTGTTTTTTCTAGAATGTTCTGATGTAAGACCCCACCAGACACTAGACTACTTATGAGATAACCCCAGTACACTGTACAGTACCCAGTCATCCGCAGACTGGCGGGAAAACCAACATTCATGGCGAATGTTTTCACAGGTCAAGTGTGAAATAAATAATAAATATTATCAAATCGTAGTATGCAGCAAAGTGTTTCTACTTTAATGAATGAAGCAGTGACTTTTAGCATCTAAAATTTATACAGGGCCCGGCTTACTGCATTTCTACCGATTTATTACATATTTTCCGTAAATACTTTCAAGTAAAAAACTTTAAGTTTTAAAGCTCTTAAATAAATATATTTTATTCTTAAAGATAATATCTATATATTCCCCACGCCGAAACGGCAATTATATGAAATTCCCTTCACGGAAAAAAATTGCAAAGTATGCTCCGAAAATTATTACAAACGTGTTTTTTCATTTATTTTACAAGTTATATGAATGAAAAAATTCACAGTGTTTTTAAAAATGCTATTTTAGACATTCCCCATGATATTTTTGCTCTCTTTAAACGAGTTGTGTTTTATTAAACATTTTCACAATTTTCGTTTCAATTTTACCGTTTAAAATATTAGCGCACTCTCCAACATTCGTAATTACATATCTCTGCATCTTCTTCTTTTTGACCGGGGAAACGGCGCGGCGCCTTAAAATATCTAAGCGTACAGAGTACAGACAGCGGGAGCGACTTTGCTTTATACTATGTAAAGATATGATGTTTTCGCTGATGGCCTCAATTGTGACAATACAATTTTAATGTTAATTTAACTCCCCAGAACTTCCTCTCCTGTATTTCCGTAAAAAGACCCTCCATACAACATCACCAAAGATGGCGTAGGCCTTGAGGGAAGTTTTTTCCTCATTACCTCTTGTTGGGGATTAACGTAAAAAATTGAATCTTACATCTAGCGATTGGTATTATGATTTATTATTATTTTGTATTATGTTAATGTAAGTACTTGCATACTGCCTCCGTATGCATGGACATTGAAGGGTCATTTAGGGTTGTATTATGTTAATGTAAGTACTTGCATACTGCTTTCTAACTCCGTATGCATGGACATTGAAGGGTCTAGAGTCGTTAAAAAAATGTAGTAGCTTCGCTCAATAACATAGAGTCTTGACGTGTGCGGTGGAGGAAACCATATGTTTCCTTATAACTCCGTTGGGAAAGTGATGGGGTCCCCTCCAATCTTCTTGGTGATGTTCACATAAACAGACTATTAACAATTCTGACTTGTTAATAGTCTGTTAATAGACTTCTGAGATGAAGCCATACTAAATAATGCAAATTCATACAAAATCATATGTTTTGTTTTGAATACTTGATCGCTTAGAAGTATTATACATAGATGCTTCAATTAAATACTGCGTGTAGAACATATCTTGGCCCTTAAAATTATCGGTCATTTTTTAAATAAGCCCTTTAATAAGCCTACAAAAAATAAGTTTTAGGTCTATAAAAAACACTTACAAGTGCAAACTTTCTTACTTATAAAACTATTTTCGGATATGGTTTCATTGTATAATGTGGCGAATTCGGTTTCTTTTATAATAATTGCAATAAAAATGATATTTACGCCCGAACTTCGAAAAATAAAATAAAATATCAATTTTCGCGTTGTTATTTTACAATACGGCCGGCAGTCGACGAATTTGAATATTCAAAGTGGACCCTATGCCGTCCACCGAAGAACTACAGACTTGCCAACCCCATTTTTGTGTCAGTTCCGCCCCGGCCGCGACGGGGAATAGATGAAATGAATTTTAAATTTCGTTGTTATTCCAACAAACAATACGTAAAAAAGGAGTTAATGTTTTTTTTAAATCAACCGTAATTTTTTTTTCTCAAATACCTTTTCCAACCTTTCCAAAAGCTTTTTCTCGAGTATTTTTAAACTCCTCCCATAAAGGGGCGTGAATTCCGATTTCGATTTTTTCCTGGACTATTGGATCACCTTAACCATTTACCATTTCTTCCAACATCCAAAGGCGGGGCCGTCTTTATCCACATATTATAAAAATATAGTGTTTTATTAATAAGTACCTATTTAGTATGCCGCCTCCACGTGGGTACAGAAATAGTTCACCTGTCTGGCGGCTGGCGGTATTATCTCATCTTGGATCTTGGCGAGAGAGTGGCGCCTCGTTACATTTTTACAAATCTAAATATATGTATATACAATGAATGTTTCTTTTTGTTTGTCCCTTATTACTTTCTGTATCATTCAATTGAATGCGCTGGAACTTTGACGATTTGTAGTGCGCACGTCCGGGAAGATTTCTATTTATAATGGTGAGCTCTGGCATTATGAAATTATTTCTTATATCATTTTTCCGATTGCGATGAAATTTAAAATTGTGTATAATAGTGAGCCCTGGCGTTATGAAATTATTTCCTATACATTCGTCGGGTGTCGTTGAAAATGTTTAGATTTATTGTGCGCACGCCAGCAAAGGTTTCTATACACATATAATGGTGAGCTCTGGCGTTATGAAATTATTTCTTATATCATGTTTCCGATTGCGATGAAATTTAAAATTGTGTATAATGGTGAGCCCTGGCGTTATGAAATTATTTTCTACATTCTTCGGATGTCGTTGAAAATTTTGTGATTTGTTGTGCGCACGCCAGCAAAGGTTTCTATATATATATATAATGGTGAGCTCTGGCGTTATAGAGATTATTTCTTGTATCATTCATCCGATTGTGATGCAAATTTGGTGATTTGTTGTGCGCACGCCCGCGAAAATTTCCATAAATAACGGTGAGCCCTGGCGTTATGAAATTATTTCCTATACATTCATCCGAATGGGATTGAACTTTGGTGATTTGTAGTGCGCACGCCCGAGAAATTTCAATAAATAACGGTGAGCCCTGGCGTTATGAAATAATTTCCTATACATTCATCCGACTGCGATGAAAATTTGGTGATTTGTTGTGCACACGTTCGCCGAGGTTTCTGTATATAATGATGAGCCCTGGCGTTATGAAATTATTTTCTATTTCATTCTTCCGATTGCGATGAAACTTTGGCGATTTGTTGTGCGCACGCCTGCGAATTTTTCTATACATATATAATGGTGGGCTCTCTGGCGTTATAAAATTATTTCCTATCCTATACATTCATACGATTGCCATGAAAAATTTGATATTTTGTTGTGCGCACGTTCGCGAAGGTTTCTATATATAATGGTGAGCTCTGGCGTTATCAAATTGTTTCCTATACATTCATCCGTTTTAAAATTTGGTGATTTATTGTGCGCACGCCCGCGAAGATTTCTATGTACATATAATGGCTAGCCCAGGCGTTATGAAAGTAGTATACATTTTTCAAAATAGTTCGCGCGCGAGTTTGCTGAAAAATGTGTGTATTTCATATAGTTTAGCGGCAGGGCGGGAGGGGAGTAGAATCCGGGAGGAGGGGGGAAGGGACGCGGAAGGGGAACGGGGATATATTTCTTTGAGTAACATTGCAATACATTTCTTGTACTCGCTTGTTAAAAATAAAATGTTAAAAAGTTACGCCTATCGCGCCAGATTCGCAACTCGCTACACTGCCAACCCAATGACCAGCTCTGGCAATGAGTTGACGACCTTCGCGGTCTAGCGGTTTAAATATCCTCGACTACGATTCCAGATGTCGCGTGTTCAAATACCGACGTGCACAAATAAATTCGTTAAAAAAGGCCGTTAGTCTAGTCGTTATGTGAGTTATTCCAAAATGATGACTCATGGGTTTATTTTCCAGCTGAAATTGGATTAACATATTTAAGAATGGCGAGCACAAAAATATACAAAAATATATCTATACTAAAATTATAAATGCGAAAGTTTACGCAATCACCAAAATTCATTCACCAATAGAAAGCTACATTATATGCGAGTAAAATAAACTGTATATAATGGTAAGCTCTGGCGTTATGAAATAATAAATAATAATATATTTATTATACGTTTACTGTCAAATAAATTTCCTGACAAAAGCGAGTTACTGCTAACGTCAAACAGTTGTCGTGGAAACGATGTTAAAATATTTTCGGGAAATTTTATTTCAGGCGTCGTAGTCAATATCTATCTATCTATACATATAAATAAAAAAAAATGTATCGCCGAAATGTGTGTGCTCGCATAACTTCCGAACGACAACACCAAATTGGATAATTATTTTTTTTTGTGTTCGTCATTGTCATGATAAGGTTTGTATAAAACTACTGGTGAGCTCTGGCATTATGAAGTTTGTATAAAACTACTGGTGAGCTCTGGCATTATGAAGTTTGTATAAAAATTCAAAAGGTGGCACGCGAGCTGTTTTAAACTTCCGGAAATGAATGTATGGAATGCGGGAGGGGGAAGGTGGAGGAGGTGGAGTGGGAACGCGAAAGGGGAAGGGGACGTGGGAGAGGAAGGGGAGACGGAAGAGGAACGACGAATGGGAAAGGACACGCAGGGAGAAGCAATTTCTTTATTAAATGGCATAGCAACGCATGCCGGGAACCAGCTAGTCAATATCAATATATATTATAAAAGAAAGTCCAAAAAAACGTGCAGCTCGCAAAAACTCAGGAACGAGTCCCGGTACGATCAAGGGAGTTATGTGTTATGGTAGATCTCCATCCCCCCTAGGGAATAAGGGTATGCGTTTTTACCTAAAGGGCGTTATTTTGAAGATATATGGGCTGGAAGTTTCACCCGCTTGAAATTTCTAGAACAGTCTTCCGGAAAGTTCTAGAAGGTTCTATAGAGCTCTAGAAAGTTCTGGAAGTGGCGAAGTATGTCGTGGAATGTTCAGGAATCGGGAACATCATTGTGGAACATTCCAGAATACTCTCGAATTGTCCTGAGCCAAGCCGGGTAACCCAGCTAGTATGTATATAATTCTCTCGCCAGTCTTAGATATTTACTCGCCAATTTCATACTGTGCATAATTTAAATAATAACACTTTTAATAAGTCCTAAAAACTAACCTAATTAACACGATTTTGTTTGTTCCCCACTTTTCATAACTCCGTTTGGTCTATTTACAATTTTTAACAATATGTCACACAACCTTGAGAGTCTATATGTGATCTACTTACCGCCCTGTTTACTGTGCGAATGTATTTTTCGTTTTACAATCTGTTCCCGACTAGAAAATACATTCATCAGCGACCTTCATACTTCATACTATACAGGGTGTTAAGGGACGTACTTGACTTACTTTAAACAGTGATTCATGACATTATTTTGTGACATTTTTTTAATACTTTTTTCAACTTAAAACACGTATTTATTTGTTTCAACATAATAAAATTAACCTACAAAATGATACTATTTGCGAAATTTGATTTAATTGAACCCTTTTTTAAAATAATTGCAAAAGAACTATGAATCTAATGACTTAGATTTATGAAACTGAAAATAATTTTCGTCTTCTCTCTCCCGTACACCGCAGTGCGAGGGATGGATTCACCCGTCCGCCACTCTTGGACACGTTGACCCCCAGATTCTTGCCCACCCGCACCACTTTTCCTTTCCAGATCTTCCTCTCCTTCCTTTACCTATAAAGACTCTCCACACAGAAACCCCAAACATGACATAGGCCATGAAGAATTTTTTTCCTTAGGGCCTCCCACGTAAAAAAAGTGTGCAATTATCTATAGTATTTCTTCGCTACGATATTATATTCTTATAACGTCGTCATTACGCGCGGACGGGGATATCCCAAAGGAAATGAAACTGATAGTATCAGTTGAAAGTAGGCAACAGCAATCTACCATGAAGACCATGAAGTGTTTGAAGGTTGTTGATGTATGAAATACTAGGTAAATCTATTATTGATCGGTTAAAAGTAGGTTTCTTCTTTTTATATTTTGAAAGTTTTGTTGTACAACATTATTATTATTTAATTAAATAAACAAAATTTTTAACAAAACAAAAAACGACTTCAAAAAATGCACTAAAAAGTAAAAAAATAATTTCTTACGATTGTTATTTTTGGAGTCGGTGTCAGCCAAGGTAACTACATACATAGGTAGTTATAGGTGAGATGTGGAGATCTTGGCTGACACCGACTCCAAAAATTATTAAAATTAGTGCATTTTTAACCTTTCAGTGCATTTTTTGAAGTCGTTTTTTGTTTTGTTAAAATTTTTGTTTATTTTTTGATTTTTAGTGACGAGTTTTACTTCAAAAAAAGAATCATCGAAATCTGTTGGCGTAATATTGAGTTATTCGTCCATTTGTCGCGCACATACTTATTGCAAATTTAAGACATATATGGTTTTCTCATGGATCCTATTGTCAGAACTGGACCAAATTAAAATGGGACCACACGGAAAGCACCAGCTTTCTAATAAAAAAAGAAGAAAAATACCGTCGTATTGATAACCTCATCCTTTTCGAAGTCGTTTAAAAAAAAGTTCTTTTCGAGGGAAGCAAAAAATATTAAAAAAGCAAATGCTATTTTTTTTTTTCAATTAAAATCAATACAAATATTCCCATCATACTCCCATGTCAAAACGGGATCATGTGATACGCGCGCTGTTTCGTGTGTTGCCATGCTGCTGGAACGAGACGGAGTTCTTATTACGTGCCGCGCTAGATAATAATAGTGAAAGGCAAAACTTCAGAATTGAAACGTTGCTTGAAATGGTTTTATCCGTGTTTGATGACGAGTTCTGAATAGGCAGGTACTTCCCCACCTTCCTCTTCCTTTGCCTCATTTATATGTCTCACTTGCTCAGGGTAGTTGGGAACACTTATGACTCTTCTGTGACCCTTCCTTTGCCTCCGTTACATGTCTCATTCACTCAGAATAGTTAGGAAAACTTGTGACTCTTCTGTAATCCTTCCTTTGCCACAGTTACATGTATCACTGACTCAGAATAGTTGGGAACACTTGTGACTCTTCCGTAATCCTTCCTTAGCCACGTTTACATGTCTCACTGGCTCAGGACAGTTGGGAACACTTGACTCTGCTACAATACTTCCTTTGCCACAGTTACATATCTAACTGACTCGGGACAGTTGGGAATACTTGTGACTCTGCTACAATACTTCCTTTGCCACAGTTACATATCTAACTGACTCGGGACAGTTGGGAACACTTGTGACTCTGCTACAATACTTCCTTTGCCACAGTTACATATCTAACTGACTCGGGACAGTTGGGAACACTTGTGACTCTGCTACAATACTTCCTTTGCCACAGTTACATATCTAACTGACTCGGGACAGTTGGGAACACTTGTGACTCTGCTACAACACTTCCTTTGCCACAGTTACATATCTAACTGACTCAGGACAGTTGGGAACACTTGTGACTCTGCTACAACACTTCCTTTGCCACAGTTACATATCTAACTGACTCAGGACAGTGGGGAACTCTTGTGACTCTGCTACAACACTTCCTTTGCCACAGTTACATATCTAACTGACCAGGACAGTTGGGAACACTTGTGACTCTGCTACAATACTTCCTTTGCCACGTTTACATGTCTCTTATGGCTCAGTATTGTTGGGAATACCTGTGACTCTTCCATAATCCATTCTTGCCTCAGTTATCCGTCTCACTGGCTCAGAATTGTTGGAGATCAATAGGAGACACTTGTGACTTCCATAATCCTTCCTTTGCCACGTTTACATGTCTCACTGACTTACATCAGCTTTGGTATCATAACTCCATTACGATCGGCTTAAGTAATTGATCACATTATATTTATAAAACGAAAAATATATATTTTTTATGTTATCTCCATAATATTACTATCAATCATAATTATCGCTATGTAAATATATTTTGCATGGTAGAATATCTGCAACACTTTTTATAATGATCTGTGAACTTAAAAACACACACTTTTGTAGTCTGCTAAGGGGGCATACATTAATTACGTGAGTATTTTTTCTTCCAATCTAGACCCCCCCCCCGGTGAGATAAATTTGGGCCACTTCGTATATTCTTTTCAAGTAACGTGAGATTTTGCTAGACCCCCCCCCCCCCCCTTTTGAGCTCACGTAATTAATGTATGCCCCCTAACCTAATGCAAGAAATATTACGAATGATATATCTATAATTTTTAAACGGTTAGTAAAGGAAATGCATAAGGTTTGCATGAGGTGAAAAGTTTTCAGATTGTAAACTGTAAAAAGTTCTTAGACTGTAAACTGTAAAAAGTTCTTAAACTGTAAAAAGTTCTTAGACTGTAAATGTAAAAAGTTATTAGACTGTAAAAAAGTTCTTGGAATATTAACTATAAAATGTTCTTAGATTATTAACTGTAAAAAGTTTTTTAAATTTGAAATTGAAATTTGAAGACTGTAGAGTGTGAAAAGTTCTATAATGAAATACGTACTGGAGTTTTAGGTAAAACGTTCGACAATATGAGGGGTGGGTAGGAATCTGGTGGTCAGTGTGTCCAGGAGTTACGTAAAAGTAAAGGACAAAGGAGTCTCAACTCAACCGAGTGTCTCGCGATTCGGCCCGCCGCGCAGTAAGTGGGTAGACGCATCCGCTGCCAAATTTCACGCCATAAATCCGGGCACTCTTGCTAAGTCACCAAACGTAGCGAACCACTTGGGGTGACCTATGGCAGACTTGTTTTCCAATGAACATCCCGGGGAGGCGGCACCCATATGCAGTAAAGATATTTGATCAATTTCACCAAAAGTAAGATTAATTTGAGCCTACTTTGTGCACACGGCCACGCCCCTAACACACTTCAGTTAACCTGTTCAGTGGACTGTACTAACAATCCGCTAATAATAGCATCCAATTAAGTCCCACCGGTTGTAAGAGTTTCCATTTATCTTCAATTAATTTCATTATATAATTATTAACCGTCGATACCTACTATTAATAAACTTACTGCGCACAAAAATATCAGTTACCAGACGAGCGACTTGCATGATGATTTTTTTTGTTTTTCGGTTCGGGTAGTATTACCAAGATTATTTGACAGCTTCTGCCGACGCTGTGTGCGGGGAGAGGAAATGGACTAAGGTTGCTGAATTAGCGTAGGATAGGGACGCCTGGAGGCATCTTGAATAGGACGAGGCGAAGGAGATGCCTTTTACCAATACCAAGTATAATTATCAAAACTGCGGTCGTTTTTCAGAAATGCAGCATTTGTAATAATGCGATGTTGAAGCTTTTTTTATAAACCTTAAATAGTTGTAAGGGATATCTCATCCCTCACATAGACTAGGGCACATAGTAACGGGCTGGAGGGGTTGTACCGCGCTGGGGACTGGAAAAATAGAAAACGAAGACGGCCGTAGCTAAAGTACCCCGTCTTCGATTTCTCCGACAACCCGTCCGGCACATTAGTCTTTATTGGGTCTTTTTCAATTTAAATCGAAAAGTCGAGTAAAGGGGTCTCCACACGGTGCTGCCGCAGCACCAACTGCCGCAGAACTTTAGTTGACTGTAGTCAAAAGCGCCAGCCGTATTATTATAATAACAATACGGCTGGCGCTTTTGACTACAGTTCTGCGGCAGTTGGTACTGCGGCAGCACCGTGTGGAGACCCCTTTATTTAAAAAAAACCCACGTGGTGTACGTCTGTAATTTTAAATGTTATTGTAAGTTATGTGAACTATCAAAATATATTAACTTGGAATTATTATTATTGCTAGCTGAAGTCCCAGCGTCGCCCGTGCCTGATACAGAGTTTTTCGGAAATCGAAAGTTAACAGAGTTTACTCTTGTTTTAAAGCTCGCTTGCGCAAAATGTGATTAGTCTTCGATTAGAAATTTGAATTTGTATACAAATCAAATCCATGCCGGGAGGTTGCACAGACACTATTTAAAAAAAAATAGACTGAGATACCTATTCATTTTCACATTCTGGCTTCGTAAAGTCGTCTTTTTATTTCTCTTCTCTATGTCTATATTATTCTGAAATGTATTATTTACATTTATAAGCAACTTTTACCATCTACCTTCTAAAATTATCCACAAGTGTAATTTCTAAGTAAAAGATAATATAATAGACAAAACAATATCTACGTGCAATAAATCTGTTCATTTTGACTGTCCTTAAACGGGTAAATTTCATAGTTGGATAGCCAAAGATCATTGTAATATGCGATATGTAATGTTTCTAAGAAATAAATGAATTAATAAAGCGCTAAAAACACCGAATTCCTAAATGTATTATTTAATCAAAAAAACACGTGTACTTTTTTGGAGCATTTCCGTATTTTCGATGGAAAAATCTGTTCAAATTGAAACAATTACAGTCGGGAATCACGCGGTGCTTACAAAAAAATCTAATGTTTTTTTTTTTAATCCATTAATAATGTACGCAAGTTGCTCTTTACGGATAACTACAGTGTTATCGTTATAAATTTTTCTGTTATCATTTTTATCGGTGTTTATTTCATAAAGGGTTCAAAACCTAGACCTTCCGAGACCTTACTCCATCAGTGGCGCAAGGTTACGGTCGTCCTCTTCCATTCTTATCGTCAATTCGGTGTCTGGTTTCGAGGGCAGAGCGCTTAGATTGTGAACTGTGACGCAACTTGTGACCGACACCGTCCTTAGTTATAAATACTTGTGTTATTGTTTGTTTTTGTTGCTTTTAATGCTCGGAAATAGAAAGTTATGTAAGGTGCAAACGCAGTACGTTTTATTTTTAATTTTAGCCTTTTGAGTGATGTGCAATGATATATCGTTGTTTGAAATCTTCTTCCGCGCTATATGGACTAAGAGGTTCGGTACTTTTGATGACTTAGCAGGGGTTCCCGGGTTCATGGGGTTAGGTTTGTCAAGGTGCCGATGTGTCTGCCCACCAGAGGGAGTCTGAATGAGGAGGTCTTATGACCTCTCCAGCCAAAATCCCTCGATCGTCTCTAAATCTTGCACCGTAGTTAGAGGGATATATTCATACGTCCGTCACTCCTGGACACACTGACCCCCAGATTCCTGCCCACTCTTCTTACATATTTCCTTCACAGATCTTCCTCTTCTTCCCTTCTTTAAAAAAACCCCCCACACAGCATTCCCATGTATTTTTTTAAATAATAATAGATATTACCGCATTATTTCTATTGGTTTAACCTCTCTGTTAACTTCTGTGCATATTCTGTCAGAAAATTTTCACTTTGCAATAAAATCCAAATAAATGGAATATTTCTGAATTTATTCGACAACTAAAAACTGTTTTTGAAAGGTGATAGAATCAACGGTGAAAAATAATCAAATAATTTTTTAAATATTGAAATTTTTTTTTTTTAAATGGCTCTCTTATTTTTTCCAACTTTTAACAAAAGAAACAAACATATTTTTTTAGATTTAATTTTTTTTTTTTTTAATCAAGTTTATTTTGTAGAATCCATTATAATTTTGATTTATTTTATATATTCAATAATATTATTATTAAATCTATACAGATTATTATAAACAAGTTCTGCTATGTAATTATTTTTACGCGTGACAGCTTTTTCGCCCTCTGAAGGCATGATCAAACTGTGGTTCACTTACAGACGATGTTTTAATATCATTTCTAGATATGTACTTATGATGAAAAGATTTTTTATTGCTTTTATTTTTATACTGACACCGACTCCAAAAATAACAATCGTATGAAATTATTTTTTAACTTTTTAGTGCAGTTTTTGAAGACGTTCTTTGTTTTGTTAAAATTTTTGTTTATTTTGTTCATTTATCAAAATGGCTTCAAGATTATTAGAATTTTTATTAATTTCCAACTGCTCTGAGATTTTTTTAGACAAATGGGCATACTCGCTTCCCAAATTTAAATCAAAGAGTCAAATCTTTTACCGTTAATCTACTGCGACTGTCTAATGATATATATATATATATATATTTTTAATTTTCAGATCTCTACGAGGGTGCAACAGTTCTTTGAATTCAAAATTACATTATGTAAGTATTTTTTTATTATTTAATAAAAAAATCATTGTTTAGGTTAGGTTACGTTAACGTCATCAAAATGATGCTAGGTGCCATTTTGATTTTGGCATTTAATCTGAATCTCGGTCCGTTTATGTTTTTGATCAAACTGCTTCAGCCGACAAGCATAACAAATAACAACATCACAGTAGATAATATTATGCTTAATTCAATAATATCTATTGTTTTATTTGCTTTTGTGTATTGTGGCGCAATTTGGAAATTTATAAATAATTTTGATAAAAAATATTTTTTGTTGTTGTTGTGCTCCCAGACGGTTAAAAATAATATATTTTAAATAAAACGCAAAATAACTCCAGTTGTAAAAATAACTTATCTCTTCTGTAAATATTTATTGAGTGATGTAACAATGTTTTATATTTCACTGTTTTATTATTCATTTCGATCGAATTGCGTTTTGCCCACCTTCTGCGTGGCGGGCCGGATCGGAAGAGACTGGTTGAGGGAGATCTTTTGACCTTTCCAGCCGGACTTTCTTGACCAATCCTCTTGCACACCTCAGTTTAAGGTTTTGGATTCTTACGTCTGTCGCTCCTGCATTCACTGACTCCCAGAGTCCTACATATTATTCTTCCATAACTTTTTCATTCACAGAACTTTCTCTCCTCTCTTTCCTTAAAAAGACCCTCCACACAGCATCCCCTAAGATGACATAGGCCTAGAGAGAAATTATTTACCTCAGGGCCTCCCGTTTGGAGCTAATGTAAAAAAAGATATATATGTAATTATAATTGAAGTATAACTGCTTTATTCACCGCTTGGTTGGTTTCTTGTTTACGACGAGTTGTTTAAGTCCGGACGGACTTCTATGATCGGACAGAGTTTCAAGTTTGTACCGTGTACAAACGAATTGTGCATAGATATTTTTAGTCTAATTGATCAAGCACCACAGTGATATTCTATCCGAACAGGTTTCAATGTCCGGACAGGGCTTTAAGTCTGGACAAGGTCCATGTCGCGCTACGAAAGTCTACACTCTAGAACCGTGGGACCCTCGCAGTAACAGCTTTTAAAATAATAAACTATTTTATTGACAGCCCATACCTCTTGGAATGCTATAAATTGTTCGTACCGAACAACTACGGCCAGAGTCGTCACCACGACTTGCTGTGTATTCCACACGGCAGAACAGACGTTCTGGTCCAGTATAGCATGACAAGGTATGGTGCTGCTAAATGATATCTCTAGGTCTCTTGACATTTTCAACATTGGCCTTGGTGGTTTCAAGAGCCATTTTAGGCAAGAATTCTAAAATATATTCATTGTCATGTGAATTGTAATAGGATTACACCAATGTGTAATGGACATTATAAAAACTATATATCCGTACTGTTTGGACCATATTCAGGCGAATAAATGCATCATAGATACAGGTTCTATTGACCGAGCGCCACTCCAGCGCGCCGGACAGAATTCTATGTCCGGGCAGCGTATTCCCAATATGAATATATTTATTTATTAAGTAAAAAAAAAAGCGCTTTTTTTTACTTAAATAAATAAGTATATTCAATGTAAAAACAGATTTTGTAAGTAAAAAATCGCGGTCCATCCTCTCTGCTTACCCTTCTATAATAACGGTCGTTACCCTCACAGAAACAGAGAGCAACAAAGCGCGAAGGCGACCGAAACGCGGTTGTGTTTGGAAGGTGATTTCTGCATTCCAATCACTAACGCGTTTCAGTGGATTGGGAATACGCGTACCGGACAGATTTCTACGTTCGGACAGGGTTCCAAGTTCACATAAGGTTCTAAGTTCAGACAGTCTGAACTATACTATACAACCTGCTGAAGCATACACTAATCTATCCACCTTAAATTGAAACCTGTAGACAGGTTCCTTAACCCTCCGCCCGTCGCGACCCAAAAATTAGCATGATTAAATTGTTGTTATAGCTTACATCTTATGTGTTATTTTAATTGATTATAGTCAGGTGATAATGACTGCATTGAAATAAAAAGAAATATTAAAAATTTGATATTTATTTTCAATGTAAAAGGTTAAAATTCAACAAGGAACATTTTTTTATAATTTCGAATCATATTTTTTTAATAGAAAACTTTAAAAAAAATCTAACCAATTTCTATCAAACTTATAACTATTTGAGATTGATACAGACTTATTATTATTACAAAAAAAAATCAACAAAATACAATGAAAAAACATATAAACTTGGTTTTTCATTGTATTTTGTGGATTTTTTTGAGCCTCTATCGCCGAAACATAAGTCTGTATCTCACATCGCACATAAGCAAACTGAATGTTGGCGGCACTAGCGTCAAGTATATTCCCTTTTAGGAAGCCACCTAAAGTAAGGAATCAGTGGTAATATTTAAAATGTACATAATTAGCATTCCTGTAAAACCTAGGCTTTTAAAGACCCCACGCGATGGGTCGATGGTTAACATTCGAAGTCCATAAAAGGTTCTTAGTTCTTAGTCCGGACACATTCATGAAGCATTGACCAAGCGCCGGCCGTAGCAATAATCTAAAGACAGAAATAATCCGTACGTTTTTTATAATAATAATAATAATATCCGACCGACTCGTGTCACTCTTTCGACCTAAGATAAACAGCTAAAATGATAAAAAATAAATAAAACTCTATTAGTACATTGGTAGTCACAATTTGTAATTAAAATGAAGTGCACATTTAATCATTTAAATTAGCTGTTGCCGGCTCGGGTTACATTCATTCTTTATTGGGTTCGTTAACAATGCTGTTTCACTCAAGCTTGGAGATAACCATTCTGGTTTTCGGATTATTCAGTGGAATCGAAATTCGGATTTTAAAATATGAAATCCGGATTTGATTTTATTTTTTAAATGCGAATACCGCACAAGAGTCCCTAACTGGTCCCATCTGGAGCCAGTGAGACTATAGCATAAAAAATAGGGTATGATGTAAGGGTTGAGGGGTATGCATGTAGTAGTATCCAATGTGGGAGGCGGATGTGAATACCGTCGCCCCGGGAACCATTTATTGGTTAACCATCACCTCTGTCGGTCCGTCATAAGTCACCCCAAATGGTTCGCTACGTTTGGTGACTTATCAGGGGTGACCGGGTTCATGGGATGCGTCTGCCTACCTGCTGCGTTGCGAGCTGGGACTGTTCCTACCATACTCTCTCGACACATCGTCTTGCACCGAAGTTGGAGGGATGGATTCATACGATCACTCCTGATCTGATCCCCAGATTCCTACTATCACTCCTGATCTGATCCCCAGATTCCTACACATTCCTCATACCTTTTTCCTTCCCTTCCTTAAAAATACCCTCCACACAGCATCCCCTAAGATGACAGGCTCTGAAATTATTAATTATTAGGGACATTATTTTATTTTGGGCCTCCTGTTTGAGTTAATGTAAAAAAAATGTATTCTTTTCACTATACATAAAACCATTGTAATTATATTTTATTATAGATAAATAAATAAAAAAAAAATAAAAAAATAAAAGTTATTGGGGAGAAGGAGATGGGGGAGAGGAAGGCGGGGAAGTGCCTGGCTATTCAGATCTGGTCACCAAACACGGCTAAAGCCATTTTAAGCAACGTTTCAATTCTGAATGAGTTCTTACACAAACAGACTGATACTGAGAGTATATTCCACTCTGCCTCTCTTCCATTCAGTACCGGATTATCCCTAAGGCAGAGTAGGCAACTGCCTAGGGGCCCCGCATCGGCTGGGGGCCCCGCGCCCCAAGAAAAAATAACTTGCGTCAACGGTTCGACTCACAATTAGTGAGCAACTCCGGCACCCATTTTGGAAAAAGTCAGCTTTCAAGGTGTTTTAAATGTTTTATTTTTTTATTACGAACATTTATAGTTTAATAACATTACATGCATTAAAGAAAACAACAAATTATAATAATTAGGTTATAACCCAATAACTGTTCACATCACACACAAATAATAAATAAAAAGTCAATAATTAAAACAAATATTTAAACGTAGTTGAATTTTACTTTAATTTCCTTCGTATCAATGGGGATATGGTTATATGTGCCGTGTGTGGTTTATATTGGCATTTGTTTTGTTTTGCTTTAATTTCTAATGTTTAAAATAAAATTGTTGTACAAGCTTTAGTGTGCACTACCTATCTATCTGCTTGCTAAAATTCTTTGTTTCTCTTCTTACCAAGGTTGTCTGGAAGAGATCACTTTGGTAATAAGACCGATCATTGTACTATTGTATTCGTTTAATTTTTTTTATTGAAAGGGGTGAAGGCATACCTTCGAAATGTAGTAAAAAAACAGATTAATTACGAATAAAATTACGTTGTGGTAGAAAAAAAAAGTTTGGAAGTTAGAAAAGGGTAAAGTGCAGTGGCGGACTAAGCCTGTCAGAGGCCCGGGGCGGAAAAGCTGGTTGACCCCCCCCCCCCTATTTTAAGAAGTCGATGTCATTTTACAAGCTTTTTATTCAGTTCACACGGGCCTCTGACTCTGGGGGGGCTCCAAACGCCTCCATGTTCCTTTAATCAAATCCTAAATAAGGCTTTAAGGCACCAGGCCACTGTGAAAAAAATTTACACTTTTTAAAATTAATTTTCTGAAGATGCATTTGTTAATAATACTTTCACCAAATGTTTTAAGAAAATTCGTAAAATTGACGGTGATAACTACAGCATTTTTTAAGAAACCATTTTAAACAGTTTGTATGTTGAATTAACGTTCAGCAAAACTTTGAACGCGTTTTTCTCGAAACTGCTTTTTTCAACACGGTTGACAACATTATTAAAAAAACTATACATCCTATTTGCATGCACTAAGTCTTAAACTGTTAGCAAATCCAGTCAATATGGCACCACTTAGGGATTTTTTTCTAATGGGCCCCCTTCTATTTTTTTTTTATGAACAATGAAATTTTCCATAAAAAATCTAAATTAAAATTCGCTGGTTCGCCATTTTTCATTATTTTTAAACAAAATTCACCTACGTTGTGAAATAGACACTAGATTTTCTAACAGTTTTAGACCTGCAAATCGGATGTATAGAGGTTAAAAAATGTGTTAACAAAGTTTAGAGAAAAACACATTCAAAGTTTTGCTGAAGGATAATTCAACGTATAAACTGCCCTGAAGAACCCACGGTTGTAGCAAAACCCAGTCGGCATATAGTATGTATAATAAAAAAGGTGTTCACTAAGTTATTGTTTCACATAAAATGCTGTATTTCCGTCAATTTTTCGAATATCTTTAAAACATTTGGTGAGAGCATTTTTAACAAACGCGTCTTTCAGAAAATCAAATAAAATAAAAAAAATTACCAAAAAAAAATTTTTACAGTGTCCGCCTTAAGTGGGAATTATGTTTCGAAAGACTGTTCTTTTGTCTAGTATAGCTAAGTTTTAATTTTTGAGTAAATATGTTTATTTTTAGTACATTAAAGTTTTACCGTAGGGCGTTGGCAGATTTGTTTAATTTTCAAACAAAATTTTGTATTATACAACACACATTTCAAATTATATAATCATGGAGTAAAATAAATCAATAAATTATCTGGGAAAGATATGTTTCAGAATTTTAATTTTAGTTTAAATAAAATCATTAAAAAAAAGATCCGCGCTTAATTTAAAAAAAAATACATTTTTATTTTGCTTAGACATTATTGAAAAATTTCAAATACGTATGATCAAAAAATAATTAGAAAAAGTACATGATTTGAATAGTTTTATCATCACGAGTTTGAGCATTTTTGAATTTAGGTATTTATCAAAGCAAATTGTGAATGAAATAATATCGGTATTGAGCTATTATGTATGGAGAATAATTAATCTTACTCATCGGAACCGCCCTGTACAGTTGCAAGGGTACGATCGCAATTTGATAAAGGGGACATGGAGGCGTTTGAAGGCCCCCGAGGACCAGAGGCCCGAGGCGGGCCGTTTCTCCCCCCCCCCCCCCCCTGCCCCTGTTAGTCAACCATTGGTAAAGGGGCCCCGAGACGTGCATTGCCTAGGGGCCCCGACATGGTTAATCCGGCCCTGCTTCCATTGCCTCTAACAGTCTTGCAACAATTAATTTTATAATATGTCCGGAATGAAGCGTATACGAATATTATAAAATTGATAAAGTATTGAAATTGGCCACATGCATCACATTTTTTAATTTTTTTTTCCGGTTTAGGCAAATATTCTGACTTTTTTTTTTTTTTTTTAAATCGTATTTTTGAAACCCTGGCGATTTTTTGAAAATTTAAATCCGAAAAATCAGACCATTTTTTATAAACCGGAAAGACAGGATATAATTTTATAGGTGCGAAAAAACGATAGTTACATAGCCGAAAATCATTTAAAAAAGGAATGTTTTCCACACGAATAGCAATAAATTGTACAGGGTTCTCTTCATAAAATCTGTAAAAACACCGCCATCTTTATCAAAAAATCAAACCAAAGGATAAGTTCGCATAGAACAAACAATAAATCTAGTGAACGTTAAACGCAAATTCAAAAATTCGCCGGAAATCAAAGTGTTGCCATATAAAAAAAAATAATCAGTGTGGAATTTTACAAAATTAAGGGAACATAATCGGAGACGGGACATTTTCATGAAGTAACGTCACGAGCTCATATAATGGATTTATTCATTTAAAAGAAAAAAACTACACTTCTAAAAAAAATTTCTAACATTTTCGTAATCTTAGTAACAAAATCTATCCACACGATTTTTTCCAAGTCGTTATGAAATCCATGCAAGTGGTCTATTCTTTCTTTAACAGATACGTTATCATACAACATATTTAACAGGTACATGATTTGAGTAACCTTGTTTGGTTTTGAAATTATAATATGCTTAGTTTCTACCGGGATGTCGTTTATTCAATTCCTATACCTCTTCCTAACCACATCACCTTACTAGAAAAAGTATTCGAAATTTGGAACAATGACATGAAAAATAGTGTAAATTCGAGTGCATTTGTTTTGAAAACAGAAGAAATTTTTGAAGTACCTAGGAAGCAAGTTGTTGGTGTTTTTCGTGTACATAATTTCGTTTTTAAGTAAAAAGAAGGAATTTGACCATCTTTGAAGTTCATAATATGATTTTCTTCTTTAAACACAGCAAACTTATTTTGTGGCACCATTTTAATTAAAAATTAATAGAAAACCAATTAACCTTCCAATATAGTAACTTTATTCCATTATAAATATAAATTCATACTTCTAAAATTTTAATGTTTATACTTAACTAGCTGACCCGGCTACGCCATCCTGGATTGTTACCCAACCTAGATAACCAAGTGTTTTGTCGATAACTTAATTCACACCGCCATCTGTTAGAAATGCATGAAACTTACAAATAATTACAAAGCATTTTCCTGTAACAAACATTTAAATTCGCAATGATATATATTGAGGTAGATAAATCGAGTTTAAAACTACCCTATCTTTTAAGTTGGATTAAATTACACAAAGTAAGCCAAATTTCATCAAAATCGGTTAAGTAGTTTCGGAGTATATCTCGAACAAACATCGTGACGCGAGATTTTTATGTTTTTTTTCTTTTCTTTGTTTTACATTTTTTCAGAGAAAAATGTGTCCTTACTGGGGTACCCCGTTCTAAGGACACATTGTGCAAGTTTTTTTGTTTGAATATAAGTGCATATAAAGATAACGATAGAGTTACTACGGTGTAATGTTAATGGTATTCATTTGGATAAACTAGAAATCTTAGAAATTACAAGGAGGATTAATATGAATTTAAATATTATAAATTTTCAAAAAATATTTTTTAAATGACCCGTTATTAAACTTATTCCCTTTGAAAATATGCCATTTTACCCCCCCCCCCCCCCCTCTCCCCTTCCCACTCCCACCTTTCCATTGACACCTTTAAGTAAAACCGGATGAAGAAGTAAGCATTGCTTTCGAAATATGACGGTTTTTTTTTTAAGTATTCTATTAATTTTTAATAACGTTTTGTTGTGGCGATAATTACCACAAGATTTTGCGGTGGAACTTTATAACTAGGTATATTTTGATTGCGTTGTGTGATCCTCCGCAGAGATACAGTGGTAAATGATAGGTCATCCCTTTTCCTTGCGTACCTTGTTTTTCCTATCACCGAACTCCAGCAAAAATCATTTCGACTCGTTTCGTATTATTTAGTATTTACAGTTCATTACAAGTGCATTTATAGCTGTAATTTGCAAGTAATTTTGGATGCAACGCTTCTTATAAGGTTTTCTTTCAAATGGGTATGTATCACATTCATAGGTTTCATCATTCTAGTATCTTCTGTATTTTTCGTTTCAATACAAGACGTGCGAGAAGTAAAAGGACGATCGTTAATGACGTACATGCGACCTCTCACGGGACTACTGTAAGTACTACCTTTGCTCGATTCTTCGACTTGCGAAGTTTGCAATCGGTCATGGAGTTAATTTTCATCTGCCGACACTTTTAGATTTGCGGGTGGCGTTGAAGGCTGTTGATGCCAAAGTTCACCGAACTTCCTTAGCATTTAGTGGAACAACTTTACCTTAGTTGTGATTTACGAGCGTGCAAATGAGATGCGATTCTTACCAAGTGGATTGGATATTAAGAGGGATGGGAAACCTTTTTTTTAATCATCAAAACCATAGACATATGAATATTAGTAGACCTGCCCTAAGTGATAAAATCGTATTATTTCCCCCTCCCATTGGAACCATTCCATTGAAACCGGCTGGGATCGAGTATGGCTTCGCGTTAATCTAAAAATGTGACGTCATTATTCTTCTGCGAGCCAGCGTCGAGCACTCATCGGTGCATTTTACGAAATAACATGCTAAAAATAGTGGCTTGTGTTTTGAAAACGTGTAAAAATAGAAGTGAAAAAGAGAATAAACCCAATTGTCGTATTACATTCCATGTGCAAGCATTTTTTTACACTATTTTAAGCCAATTCATATCACATAATATGATCGTTTTTGTAACATACACTATCACTCGAGATACATGGCGTGTGCCCGTCCCTGTTTACTGGGGTAAGTAAATTATGAAACATTTATAAAAGTGTCTTCACTAAAATACTGCAACAAAATATTGAACTCGACCTTATAGGCGACCTTACTTTGCATATTTGGACTTCGCAAATGTGTTCATTACGCGGCGAGCAATTCGCGCTCCCATGTAAAAAGGTCTATTCATTCAAAAGTTTACTTTTAAGAACGAAAGTGTGATATTATAATGCGAGATGCCTATATACTGTCAGATTGAGTTTTGACGAATCACATATCACCAAAGCCGTCTTCCCGCTCTTCGTCCCGCTGGAGTTGGTTTCTACCCCTCACCTTTCTGTTCTGGTCTATTAATATTCATATGTCTATGAGCAAAACCTAAAAATAATCCTGCTGCTGAGAGGTCCTTTGACCCATATCGTTCTATTGCATGCATCGTTTGTGAGGATTGTTTGACAGTTGATCCTCCGACAGTTGGCCCTCCGGCATACTTATATACGATATGCAGTCGGTTTAGGGAAAATACGGTACACATACATCATACACAAAATAAAGCCAAGTGTCCCCGAAGAGGTATGCAGAGAGACCGCCGATTTACAAAAGTATAAAACATATTTTCATTCAAATGTATTAAGGATGAAACTGCTTGTCCTATATACTGTTTATACCATTAAATTGACACAGTAAATAAATAGTCTGGTATCCATACCAATTTATAATTAAAGGTATTTTTGAATTTTTCGAAGAAAACTTCTTCGGATAGGTTTTTACTTTGTGATGGCATTATTTATTTTAATGAAAAGACAAATAACTTTGTTTACATCACTTTTATTTAAATTCAATTAACATGTTTCGTGAACGATGTTCACATCATCAGGATCAAATGTATAGATACTAAACTTAAAAATTAAATATAGATCACATATGAGAGGAAATGGTAGAAGGAAGGGGAAGGGGTAAGAGTGGGGGAAGTTTATTAATTAGGGATCTCAAAGTCATTAGCAGGGAAAGACCGGTTGAGTGGGAAAATGTTCAAAAGAGGGTTTAAAAAAATTTGCTGCTTATTAATTATGTCTGCTTTATTATTTACATTTACATAAATTATTTATCTGTGATGTCTTATAACCCGTATGTAATATTTTAAGTCCATGGTTTTTGTCAACATTATGATAGTTTTTTAATAAGTATTTTTGAAGTTCATTTTAGGTTTGAAATTAGTAAATACTGCACAATTTTTTTAAAATTTTATAACAATTATAATTTCGGGGGATTCCTCCACACAGCATCCCCAAAGATGACATAGGCCATGAGGGATTTTCTTTTCTGAGGTATGACTTTATACAATACTGAGCAACGGGCAGTTGTAAAGAAACGGCCTGTCGCCCGTTGCCGTCAATAATAGTCTTTATTAATTATTATTTTTTAATTGGTAAACTAATGTTTAAGACAAGATATTTTATGCATAGCACAAAGGGTAACAAATATAATAATTATTGCTTATAATAATAGTCTTTATGCCTGGATCCCACATACCGAGTAGATGGGCGAGACGGTGCTCTCGTCCGAGTGCTCGATACGTGTACACACATCACCGAGTGGTCGGCCGAGTTAAAGGGCAAGACAGTCACTCGGATCCTGTTGTATTTACTCCACCGAGCGCCCACCCCTGCGCTTTCCCGCACTGACTGCTTAACCAATCGGCAGGTATAAACATGCACTCGGTGCGTATTCGCCACTCGGTACACTCATGTCGCTCGCAGTTCTTTATTAAATTATCTTTTGGCGATCCGTTGGTTCGCTAGTCTGTAGCGTCGCAACTGAATTGACTGACCGACTCGGTGCCAAATTAAAAAAAAAAGTGTTAACATCTATTCGTCCACCCAATTCTCTCGGCCTAGTATCATTTCGCTGTCTCGCCCATCTACTCGGTACGTGGGATTTAGGCATAGTGAGAGAGTAGGTTCGGTCATAATATGTTTTAGTTAAAACATATCTGTCTGTGGCTCGCAGACCGCTGATTGTCCACTCCTGCGCGTAATACAACTTCTTGTTGAGATATTTCTCAATGTCAAACATCGCAAGTGGTTTATTGTAGGCTACTACTACTGCTAGTAGGTACTAGTTCCTTACTTCCGTTTAGCACGCTCGCAGCAACCGGTTCCCACTTACTAGTAGAAGGACGTTTAGAGACATTCTCGTGTGTATGTAAAACATATAAACGTACCGAAGTCGTTATTGACAAGATAAGATAATGAAATATCCCCCTCAATCTATCAGTGGCGGTCCGTGAGTCCGTCAGTCAGCTAGAGTGCTAAGATTGAAAAATACGACATTACTAATATTGTAGCTGAAAATGATTTTTTTTTTCAATTTCAACTTTTTGTATAAAGATTTTCATACAAAAGTTGAAATTTTGAAAAAAGAAAAATTCATTTTCAGCTATAACAACGTCAATAACGTCATATTTTTTAATCTTCGCGCTCTAGCAAACTGAAAACTCACGGCCCGCCACTGCTAACTATATGTGTGCAAATAGATACTCACCTGGCAGGTCACTTCAGATGTAATAAGAGAAATACGTATTGACTCAGTTCAGTTCTTGAGAAAAAGCTTTTCTCTTGGAATCTAAACAAAGTTTCTCTACCACTGTCCACAAGACATAATAAGTGTTATTATGTCTTGTGGGTCGATATTAGTTCCTTGCTAGGCAGATTGCCCGTTCTAAGGAACCGGTGAAAATGCAAAAAAAATATTCTGTAACAAAATGTTGATTTTTTTTTTTTTTAATTAAATAGATATTAATAAAAATGCCAAAAATTTATTCTGTAACAAAAAAAAAAAAAAGTTTTTTTTTTATTTTTTTATTTAAATATATACCTACTAAATTTTTACTAAATGTGCCGTTAATAGGCCATGTAAAATTTTAAGTGACATTATTTAATAGTGTAAACTGAGGATATCGGTTTTGGTATAGAACGCACTTCTAAGAACAATTTCAATTTGTGTGGCGGGAACCCTGGGAATAGGCCACTTGCGTGGATTTCATAACGTCTTGGAAAAAATCGTGTGGATAGATTTTTTTACTAAGATTACGAAAATGTTAGTAAAAATTTTTAGAAATGTATAGTTTTTTCATTTTAAATAATAAATCCATTATTTGAGCTCGTGACGTCACTACATGAAAATGTCCCGTCTCCGATTATGTTAAATTTTGTAAAATTCCACACTGATTAATTTTTTTATATGGCAATTGATTTCCGGCGAATTTTTGAATTTGCGTTTAACGTTCACTAGATTTATTATTTGTTATATGCGAACTTATCCTTTGGTTTGATTCTTTGATAAAGATGGCGGTGTTTTTACAGATGTTACGAAGAGAACCCCGTACAATTTATTGCTATTCTTTTTTTAAAATGATTTTCGGCTATGTAATTATCGTTTTTCGCACCCATAAAATTATGTCCCGTCTTTCCGGTTTATAAAAAATGGTCTGATTTTTCGGATTGAAATTTTCAAAAATCGCCAGGTTTTCAAAAATACGATTAAAAAAAAAAACGGAATGTTTTAGAATATTTGCTTAACCGGAATTTTTTTTTTTTAAATGTGATGGAAGTGGCCTATTGGGAACCATTTTTTGGATAACCAACACGTCTGCCATAGAGGTTCGCTGCATTTGGTGACGGGGGTGCCCGAGTTCAATAGGTGATGTTTTTACGAGTTATAGTTTTTTTTTTTTTACATTAATACCGCACAAGAGTCCCAACTGCTCCCGTCTGAAGCCAGTGAGACTATGGCATCTCCAATTGGGGTATGTTGTGAGGCTGAGGGTAGTGGGAAGGGGAAGGAGATAGGGAAGAGGAAGGTGGGAAAGTAGCTGGCTATTCAGATCTGGTCACCAAACACGGCTAAAGCCATTTCAACCAACGTTTCAATTCTGAATGGTGGTCTTACACCAAGGCGATACTGAGGGTATCTTCCACTCTGGAACGTGCCGCAAACATACTATATATTATTTTAAATGAATAAATTATGAAATAACACAAATTAATCAAATAAAATTTATTTGCCACGCCGGGATTCGATCCCGTGACCTTCGGTGTGCGAGTCAAGCGCCTTACCGCTGTGCTACGCCGGCCGTCGAATTTTTGTCCGGGTTATAGTTTTTTTTTACATGAATACCGCACAAGAGTCCCAACTGCTCCCATCTGGAGCCAGTGGGACTATGGCATCCCTAATTGGGTTATGTTGTGAGGCTGAAGGTAGCGGGGAGGGGAAGGAGATAGGGAAGATGAAGGTGGGAAAGTACCTGGCTATTCAGATCTCAAACACGGCTAAAGCCATTTCAAGCAAAGTTTCAATTCTGAATGGTGGTCTTACACCAAGGCGATACTGAGAGTATCTTCCACTCTGGAACGTGACGAAAACATACTATATATTATTTTAAATGAATAAATTGTGAAATAACACAAATTAATCAAATAGAATTTATTTGCCACGCCGGGATTCGATCCCGCGACCTTCGGAGTACGAGTCAAGAGCCTTACCACTGGACTACCGCCGGCCGTCAAAAGCTGCGGATGCGTCCGCCCACTTAATATGGTTGAGGGAGACCATTTGGCCTCTCCAGTTGATCTTTCCCGACACATCGTATTGCATCGCAATGGGAGGGATGGATTTATATACGTCCATCACTCCTGACTTGCAGATTCTTACCCGCCTCTCATATTTTTCCTTCCCAGAACTTCTTTTCCCTTAAAATACCCCCCACAAGACCATCCCCAAAGATGACGTACACTCTGAGGAAAATTATTTTCTTAGGGCCTCCTGTCTGGACCTATTGTAAAAAAAAAAATAAATTATTCGGTGTTTTTTTTTAAATCATTGTAATCTTTTTAATTAAATTCATTGTGTATTTCTTGGGTTCCATGACAACTCAGAATCAAGCAACTCAACACCTCTTTGAAAAGTCATTAAAAGTATGAAAAAAATATTGAAAAATAGCCCATAACCTAACCTAACGTAATCTATTTAACCAATTTTTAACACATATATTTTTAATCATTTTTAATGACTTTTCATTGCAGGTGTTGAGTTGATTCTGAATTGTCCGCTTACCATTCCTTGTCAGCATCTTTGCTTAAAATGATCGACCTGGTGTCCAAGGTTATTTGAATTAATCATGTAAAAATAATTTGCTGTAGTATGTATTTATTTAATTATGTAATTAACAATAATTATTTAAAGCTATTTATTCAATTATATTCATAATAGGCCACTTGCATGGATTTCATAACGACTTGGAAAAAATCGTGTGGATAGATTTTTTTACTAAGATTACGAAAATGTTAGTAAAAATTTTTAGAAATGTATAGTTTTATTTATTTTTAAATAAATAAATCCATTATTTGAGCTCGTGACGTCACTAAATGAAAATGTCCCGTCTCCGATTATGTTCCCTTAATTTTGTAAAATTCCAAACTGATTATTTTTTTTATATGGCAACCGGTGGCGGCCAGCTCTAAGGTGCGGAGGAGCGCCGCACTCCCAAAATGATCTATTAATTTAAATCTAATTAATTAATTTAAATCTAAAAAATCCCGAGCGCCAAAAAACATACTTATTTCCGACACGCCTTATCACAGTTCACAATGTACACTCGGTTATAATGCATACGTATTAGCAGGGCTGGGCAGTATTTGAAATACAAATACGTATTTTGTATTTGTATTTCAATTACTTTCTAAAAATGTATTTTGTATTTGGTATTTCAATTACCTGATGTTGAGGTATTTTGTAATTTGTATTTAAAATACTTATGGCTTCAAAATACATTTAGCGTTCATAATAATGAAAATGAAAAATAAACTGACGTCGATCATACATATTTACTAAACGCTAAAGACTAAAAACGCTAGAATCCAGAGCAATATATGTTAATATTTATAATTGGCAACACTACCTATTTGTATCATATTATATTATTAGTGTCCGACCGAAACAGGACTTTCTACCGAAATTGAATCTTCGGTGTCTGTCTCAGTTTTGGCCGAAACCGAAACCGATTCTTTTTTTAGACTTGTTAAAAATCTATTGTTTACTGAAATTTGTCTTATTACACTTACACCGACACAAACAATTAACACGCGTTAAATGAAATAAAAAACAATTATTTTAAGTACATGTGAAAAAGTAATTATTTATTTTTTTGATATTACTGCTATAAAACTCGTTAATTGCGTTTACAATCACAATATGCTTAATACACGTGTTGAATGAATTAAACAACGTGAAAAAAATATTATTTATTATTTTCTTTACATCAGTTCCATATAGGAGGCCCTGAGGTAAATAATTTCCCTCGGGGCCTACGTCATCTTAGGGGATGCTGTGTGAAGGTTTAAGAAAAGGAAGAAGAGGCAGTTCTGAGAAGGAAATAGGTATGAAGGGTGGGTAGGAATCGGGAGGGGGGGGGGGGTCAGTGAGTCAGTGTATCCAGGCATAACGGACTTATGAATCCATCCCTCCTACCGCGGTGCAATGCGATAAGATCGAGAGATTCCGGCTGGAGAAGATAAAAGACCTCCCTCAACAAGTCTCTCTCGATCCTGCACTCCACAGAGCAGGCAGACAGACGCATTGGCCGCCAAGACCTGGACAAACCTCACCCAATGAACCCGGGCACCCCTGCAAAGTCACCAAACGTAGTGAACCACTTAAGGAGACCTAAGGAAGAAGTGTTGATTATCCAATAAATGGTTCCCGGGGCGGCGGTACCCTTACCCGCCTCCCGATTTGGGAGGCGGGTATTATTACTGGTATATTACTGCTTTAAAACAAACAAATTTTTTTTAAATTAAAATAATAAAGTCTTAATTCCAGGATGTGGGGAGGTGAGTGCAATCCCACACATCCCATAGAGAGATGTCAAATGAATTAACAAACATGTTAACTACTTATTGGAACAAAAATGGAATATGGGATGCTTTTTCAGTGAGTTGTTCCTCACAATCTTTATGACGTCTGTTTAGATTGAACGATGTTGTTAAACTTTAAAAGAATTTCATCTTTCTTCATCTTAATTAATTTAGACTCAATGTGTTGCATACACCCAGAGATAATGGAGGATTGACCTAATTTACAAATTGGTAGGATTTTTTCATAATTGAATTTATTTTAATTAAGAGTAGGTAGGTCCAAGATTTATGGGATATATCTATGGGACGTGTGGGGGGATTGCACCTTCCAACATCTTGAAGTAAAGACCATTATTATTATTATTATTTTAGCGCACCACCCATTTTTATGAACACCAGCCGCCACTGATGGCAACACTTTGATTTCCGGCGAATTTTTGAATTTGCGTTTAACGCTCACTAGATTTATTGTTTGTTCTATGCGAACTTATCCTTTGGTTTGATTTTTTGATAAAGACGGCGGCGGTGTACAGATGTTACAAAGAGAACCCCGTACAATTTATTTCTATTCGTGTGGAAAACGTTATTTTTTTAAAATGATTTTGATTTTATGTAATTATAGTTTTTTCGCACCCATAAAATTATGTCCCGTCTTTCCGGTTTATAAAAAATGGTCTGATTTTTCGGATTGAAGTTTTCAAAAAATCGCCAGGGTTTCAAAAATACGATTAAAACAACAACAAAAAATACAGAATGTCTTAGAATACTTGCCTAAACCGGTTTTTTTTATTTTTAATGTGATGCAAGTGGCCTACTGACGTAGAATAGAGAAGATCTCAAGAAATGTGGTGTGGGTGTGTTTCTTGATCCAAGAGTCTGACTATTCTTTGCTTACATTTCAAATATAGAAATTCGTTTAAGGCCCGGTAGTACGCGTTAAAAAAAGGAGAAAGCGAGATATGTAAATTCGAATGTAAAAGGGAGCGCGCTAAAATTAAGAAACGATTATAATTAAGCGAAAATAGTGAAAATATGTTTGTTTCAGTCTATCTATGTGAGATAATATACGTTGCTAAACCATTCATCCGATTGCGATGAAATTTTGGGAATTTAATGTGCGCATGCCCGCGATGGTTTCTTACGTATACAATTGGCTCCCCCACACGCACACTTCGGCGCGACCGAGTCCCGCGCCACTTCAGGCCGCCGCGCAGAAAAGTACAGACCGAAAGGATTGCAGCGCAGTTCACCGTGAGACTTTTCTGCGCGGCGGCCTGAAATGGAGCGGGACTCGGTCGCTCCGAAGTGTGCGTGTGGGGGGCTTTAGTGTCATGAAATTATTCGTTGCTAACTATTCATCCGATTGCGATGAAACTTTGGGGATTTGATGTGTGCATGCCCGCAATGGTTTCTACATATAATAGTGAGCTCTGGCATTATGAAATCTGTATTAAAATATTGTAATAGGTGGTACGCGAGCTGTTTGAAAACTGAATGTACCGGGACTGAATGTATGGAATGCGGGAGGCGGGAGGGGAACTCGGAAGGAGTGTTCGCGGGACTGGGGAACCAGGATAGGGGAGGGGGGAGAGGGAAGGCGGAGTGAGAACGCGTGAGGGGTATGGGATGCGGGAGAGGAAGGGGAGGCAGAAGGTGAGCGGGACGAATGGGAAAAGACACGCAGGGAGATTTTTTTTTTTTTTTTAATTATACTCCGTTTGCCAAGCGATTTTCATGCCTATTACCTACATTAGTGACGATATAAGGCACACAAGAAGACATACGTTTTTCATATACATTATGAAATACAAATTTCAATCAAATGGGATGACAAAATAAGATGTCAAGCAGTGCAAGAGTTTCCATTAAAATCTACATGGAATGAATTTCTAGTGTGTATAATCTGTTCAGTGATCATAGAAACCTGACGCAAATGTAAATTACCTATTTGATATACATAATGGTAGTCACTGAACATCTAATTTCTAGAAGTGCGATCTATAGTCGTTTTTAGTGATCAGATCTGAATAGCCAGGTATTTCCTCTCCTCAACCCTCCACACGACACCCCAATTAGGGATGACTAGTCTCACTGGGACTCTTGTGCGGCACTCGCATAAAAATGGCAAATAAAATTGTTTATTTGATCAAGGGACTCTTGTGTTGACTCGCATAAAAATTGTTTATCTGATCAAGGGACTCTTGTGCGGCACTCGCATAAAAATCTCCAATGAAATTGTTTATCTGATCAAGGGACTCTTGTGCGGCACTCGCATAAAAATCTCCAATGAAATTCGTACTCGTCAAAAGCATATATTTCCAACACAAAAATGTAACACCTCATTTGCACAACATCATTACACATATCTAGGAAAAAAATACTTCAATAGCCTACCTGAAAAAATAAGAACAATCGAAGACGATAAATGCCTACTAAAAGCAATTAAAGAGCAATTTAAAGTAAAAATAACAAATTGATAAAATTTATCATCATAAATTATATAACTTGTAAATTTGTTTTTTTAAGTATCTACCACAATTAAATCAAAAGATTCAAAATATATTTTGTAAATATATTTTAAATATTTTTTCATCCCGATACTCGTCCCTCTTCTAATCACAAGCGTCTGCTTCTATAGAAGAGAAATATCATACAAAATAAAAAATAAAAAAATCAGTGAAAATTTATTATATAGTTTATTTGTATCAAAAAAAGATTATTTTGAAATATAAATATTATATTTTATATGTTATTTTTGCTGTATAAATAATGTATCTTTTGTAATAAATAAATGAAAAAAAAAAAAAAAAAAAAAAAAAAAAAAATTGTTTATCTGATCAAGGGACTCTTGTGTTGACTCGCATAAAAAATGTGTATTTGATCAAGGTACTCTTTTGCGGTACTCGCATAAAAATGGCAAATAAAATTGTTTATCTGATCAAGGGACTCTTGTGAAAAATTGTTTATATTATCAAGGGACTCTTTTGCGGCACTCGCATAAAAATCGCCAATTAAATCTTTTTTGTTTATCTCATAGACATACAAATAACTAGACGAGAACTTACAGATGAGGGGTAAAAACCAACTATGGCGGGGCGAAGAGAGGAAAGAGACTTGTGATTCGCCAATAAATCAATCTAACAGTATATAGGCACCTCGCACTATAATATCACTATTTAGTTCTTGATAGTAAAATCTGCTTTTGAATGAATAGACCCTTTTTATATGGGAGCGCGAATTGCATGCCACGGTATGAACAGATGTGTAAAATCCAAATTCGCAAAGTAAGGTTCAGAGTATTTTCATAGTGGAATATTTTGTTACCGTAGACACTTTTACAAATGTTTCATGATTTACTTAACCCAGTAAACAGCGGCTTTGTGTTTCGCGTCGCTATGTATCTCGATGTCTAAGTATGTGTTTCATAGACATACAGCGTCCGCGCGTAAAATGTACGATGAGAGCACGACACTGGTCCGGACACGCCCAGCCGGTTCCGAAAAATGGTTCCAATGGGAGGGGGAAATAACACGTTTTTTAACACGTAAGGGCATGTCCATATATTTTGTACGTCCGTGGTTTATCTGATCGAGAACGAATTTGTGGTTAGAAAAATTTGGATCAATTTTTAAAAAAGTTAGGAAAAATTGAGCTCACTTCGGGCAAACGTACACGTCCACAATACACTTCTACCAGGTTTAGCTCTTCAGTGAATATTAATAAAGTTATAAAATTTGCGCGAATGGCAATAAATGTGATTACTTTAGACTTGAGTATCTTTGGCAGTGATTTACGAGGGTTTTTATGTTGCGTGTAATTTGCTCAGGTTTTGCAAGTGCATTATTTTTAATTAATTTACTCGTTTCTGTATTATTCAAGCGGAAATTACGCAACAACGATTTTATTTATTTATATTAATTCACGCCTAAACGGGCATTTACAAAACATGTGATGTGTATGGGTATGGTGTTCAGGGACGTATTTCACTTACTTAAAACCGCGATTCCTGAAATTATTTGGAGTAAAAAATGTAAATGAAATTTTGGTCTCCGGTGACATTTTTGATGTAAACGGTAGGATTTGGACAGTTGGAGGGGGGAAAGGATTTGGTCGGTTACTCGACTGAATGCACGGCATGCGGAAGAATTTTTTTTTTTTGTTTGATACTGAAGAAAAAAATTGAAAAAAAAGTCACCAGAGATCAAAATTTCATTTACATTTTTTACTCCAAATAATTTCAGGAATCGCTGTTTACAGTAAGTCAAGTACGCCTCTTAACACCATGTATATAATAATGTTGTGGTAAAGTAACTTGAGGTAAAATATGCTAATTTAATTATGTATATATAACCCATGCAGAAAAGTATGATGTATAATGCTAACATTGATTTATTGAGGTATGTTATTACAGCCTGTTTAAAACTATATTCCGTGCAGTTGAAAACATCTAGTACTACTTCTAAAAAAGCTTCCCTTACAATACGTGCATGAAAAATTGCTAGAGAACTGGAAATTTCGCGTGTGCGACAACGCGAAATTCGTTTTTTACGCGAATTTTACATTTTTTACGAGAATATCGCTTAATTTGCAATTTTCGAGCAAATGACGCAATTTTTCGTGTTTTTCCCGCGGATTTTCTGGTATTGAATGTAGAAGTAATATTAATTTCGACATGCTTGAATTTCTATAAAATGGAACGTAGCTATGTAACTTCAAGTCGAAAACTCCACAATTTCAATTTTGAAAAAAAATAAGAAATAAAGGGAATTACATCACTTTGTTGTGAAATAAAAAACAAATGAACATGACATCACTTTTGTTAAAAAATAGCACCGCCTTTTACAAAAAACAATTTTCTTGCTGCCTGCACTATAATATTTTATTTTACTAGCTCAAGTCCCCGGCGATGCCCGGGCTTTACACAGAGTTTTCGAAATCAAATGTAGACAGTGACCTTCCTTTGCATACAAATCAAATCCCTACGGCGCGCTTGCCAGCCCGCTCGTCCACCACATACAGACCTTTATGTATATTTCAACCAATTTACACAAAACCTTGACAAATTATACAACTAGACCTTCCTCATGAATCACTCTATCTATTGGTTAAAACTGCACGAAAATCCGTTCAGTAGTTTTTGAGTTTATCGCGAACAGACAGACAGACACGGCGGAGGACTATAATTTGTAATATGTAGAGATAATGTTTTATTTTTGAATTTTCTCTTTGTTATGTGAAACTCGTGGGATGCACCTCCCTCCATGAGATCTGGAATAATAAAAAATGTTATTAGTTGTTATGTCATGTCTCAATATGTAATTAGTTGTTATGTCATGTCTCAATATGTAATTAGTTGTTATGTCATGTCCCATTATGTAATTAGTTGTTATGTCATGTCTCAATATGTAATTAGTTGTTATGTCATGTCCCATTATGTAATTAGTTGTTATGTCATGTCTCAATATGTAATTAGTTGTTAGTCTCATTATGAAATTAGTTATGTTATGTCTCACTAAGTAATAAGTTGTTATGTCATGTCTCATTACGTAATTAGTTGTTATGTCTCACTACATAATTAGTTTTTACGTCTCATTAAGTAATTAGTTGTCATATTATGTCTCATTATGTAATTAGTTGTTATTTTGTTCCTTCCAGAATATAAAATACTCGCCACCGACAACCGTCTCTCCAACTCGGCAAGGCTAGCACTAGCGGCGTGAAACTGTCGCGGGAACACGTTGGGACGTTTGGACTGGGGCTGCGACCCCCGGCGGGAACATGAGGGAACTACTCTCTCTGCCCGGCTTACCAGATGACGCTATCTACAAGGAGGTCGTCATCATAGGTTGGTATTATTATTATACACAATATCCAGAAACTAGTGGTTCAAGCAGAAAACTGGTGAATTTGCATCTCATTTGGAGTTGGGTATAACTTTTTTTCATTTCATTTGGAAAAAGCTGAGACAGTGGTTTGGCCAGTCTTCTGTAGAGCTGTTCCGGGCCGTAGTAAACAAAGTCCGCATAGCCAACATGATAGCCAACGTCCATTGAACGGACAGGGTACAAGAAGAAGTACAGCTTTCGTTTTCGAGTAAATCGAGTTTGAAGTTGAAATTTACGTTAATATTTTTTACACTTTAATTGCCTTGTTCTATGTGTGATGTAGATTCACCGGTTTCCAGCTTGTAGCGCTAGTTTCCGGACTTCATCTTTATTAAACTCTAGACTTAAATTTGTGAAGTCCTATGCCTGTCTCACTAGGAAAACCTGTGTTGAGAGGCAGGCATGTACAGTTTGTCAAATAAGAGTAGAAAACATAGGAGGGCGCCACTGTTGTTCAAATGGCGATACTAAAAATACATATAACTCGTGGTGAAATTGTAAAGCTGTGTAACCTACATTTTTATAAAAAAATTAGAAGGCATACAAGTGAATTTTTTTTTCATTGCAATATTGATAACCCACTGATCTCAATTTTTATTTTTTTATTATTTATTGAGTTAGTTTATACTACATGAATATAAACTAATAAGCACAATGTAACATTTCATTTGATAAATTTAAATATTTTTACAGTAAGCATAACATTTCTTTTTAAATACATTCATTCTTTCTTCATTCTTCATACTTTCAGGCATTTCATCATACATCTTTAGTCCTCTATACATTAGGCAGTTCTGTGATTTTGATTTCTTCATTTGTGGCAATCGAATTCTGTTTATATTTCTTGTTTCATAATTATGTACGTCTCTATTAAAAACAATTTCATCCTTAAAGTATTTTGGCATTTGGTTTTTCATAATTTTATGCACAAAAATTAACACATTAAATAGTAGTTTTTTTTTTTAATTGGAATCCAATTTAGCTCCTCTCTCATTTGATTAATCCTTGCGTATTTGCCTTTTCCCAGTATACATCTCATAGCTCTGTTCTGAATAACTTCTAGTTTGTTTAAATTTCCTTCATTGGCCAAATATAACATCGTAGAGCAGTAATCCAAATGTGGAGCAACAATAGTTTTATAAATGAGCTCCGTAGTGTTTCTATTTAAATCATTTTGTAAAACACCATTTATTTAATCAAATTACCTTAACAACAGTGCTTCTTTAGTTTAATTTTTGAAAATGTGATTTACAGTGTTCTATATTTTCAGTGTCATTGCGCTTTAAAATAATATTAGACAGTTAAATTGGTTTTGCCAGCCTACAAATTTGTAGTTCCATTTTTAAATTTTTTACTCTTTACAGACTTATTTTATTATGTTGTTTTGTGAAAAGAACCAAAAACAAACACAACCTAACCTGACCTACCCTAACTTAACCTATTATTTTATTGTGTTCTGTTTTGTAAATAACTTCGTAATGACAACATTTTACGGTACTTTTCTCAGGTCAGAATTAGCAAATTTATGTTGACAATGCAGTCCAAACTCCAAAGTCCTTTGTTGAAGTTGATCCGCTTCGTCAACAGTCTTGGGAAATTTTTTCATCATAATGCAAGAAAATGTTTTGTGTGTATTATAATTTTTATTATTGTGATTTACGTTCATCGAAGACGCACACAAATATGACATTATTCAAAAGTGACATCTAGCGAATTTTATAAAAGCTTAGCCCTCAAACATATCCCTAAAAATACCCTTCACACAGCATCCCCAAAGATGTCATAGGCATTGAGAAAAATTATTTTCCTCAGGGCCTCCTGTGTGGTGGAGCTTACATAAAAAAGTCGAAATTACACGTAGAACTTATAACACTTAATTAAGTATAAAATTCTTTTAATGTGTTATTAATGATTGTGTTAATCGTTAAAACGTACATGGGAATTAAGCTTTAGATGCCCAGCGGTCCCGTACAGGACTGTGGATTTGCGTCGTTCAATTATCATGGTTCACAAAAAATGCTTGGGCAGTGGGCTACCTTCATTGCACGGCCGTTTAAAGGTTAAAATAGTTATTGTAAACAAATGGATGCAGACAAAGGATTCTTTAGTGTACATATTGTAAGTGGTTAGGTTAGGTTGTAACCCAAGGTTAGGTTGTTAGGTGATTTTCTGTGGCTAAATGAATTATTTGGGAATATTTATTGGTTTGTTGTTCCAGGCAACGGTCCCAGCGGCATCTCCGTGTCCCACCAGCTGGCGGGGCACTGGGCGCTGCTGCGTGCCTCCGGGGGGCCGGCGGAGCACCCCGATCCCATGCTGCAGGCCCGGCTGCACTGTACTCCGCCCGGGCGCCCCCTCGCCCTGCAGCCGCTGGCACAACTAGCCGAGGGGCTCGAGGGGAGGAGCACCAACCCCGTGCCTTTGCTGGTGAGATATACCACTTTTATTATGTACACTAACTTTGATTATTAATGTAGTTTCAGCTTCCTTCAATAGATGTCGATGGCTTAGTTAGCAATACGAAGTTTGGCTAAATCCCGGCAGATGGCAGTTGAGTATGATATGTCCCCTCGCAACAGCGGCAGAACTGCTTAGAGCATAGTCTTGTAAGAACGTCTGTCCAGTTTTATATTCATTGTAAATATTTACGACAACTAGTAATCACTCGAACCTATAAGTTATTTGGAAGATACCCAACACTTCTTAAGTGGTACATTTGAGCTCCCATTATCGGCTTTCCAGAAATTTGTCAGCCGTCTTGTGTCCCTTTCTAACGAAATAATGCGTGAACGGTGTGTGGCAAGAAGCGGGAGGGGAGGAATTCCGTGTATAGTGGTGTTGTCCGCAGCGCTAGCGAGCAAAAGAAGTTAAATATGGAGTTTAAAAAAAAGAGCACATAGTTTCATGTTGGAATATTCGCGCGATGCCATTGAAATGCCCCTTTTGTTTAGTTCATTAGCATTTGCCGATACCAAATATACCGGGGTCTCTCGGCATGTTCCGTAATAGTTTTGGTGGGTCAGCTCAATAAAAATGCGTAAAAAAACATAAACATCATTTTATCGGGGAAATGACCCTTTTGTTTAGTTCATTGAAATTAGCGGAGACATTGTATTGTTGTAGGAGATACGGGAATAATTGTAACCAAATTTGAAATTATAAAGATTAAAATATAAAGATAGGTATTACAATTCTTATAAAAATTCTTAAGAAATTAAGAGACAACAGTTAGTCAGTGAGATTATTGTCATTACAATTTTTTTCACAATTTATTTTTAGCTTTATTACTTTTTTTTTTTACATTAACTCCACACAGGAGGCCCTGAGGAAAATAATTTCCCACAGGGCCTATGTCATCTTTGAGGATGCTGTGTGGAGGGTATTTTTGAGGAAAGGAAGGAGTGAACATGGGTTTTGAAGAGACCCATGTTTGTAGGAGGGAGGAAACACAGAGGCCGGTAAAACGTACCACAGCCGAGCTGTTGAACTCAAGAACGAGTCGTAAAAACGACCCGTTCTCATGTGACTAATGTCAACCGTGTATAAATGTTGGGCGCGTGTTTTGCGTGTTTCCCGACTATGCACCGGTGCCGAGGGGATCAATGAAGCTAGTTCTTCGTAGCATCTTCCATTGTAATACCGGTAGAACAAGGACAGCATTCCCACCTGACGACTGACCACCTGTTTCTGCACATAATCGGGGGTTTTTTAAGGTGTTTTGGAGCTCCAGACCGGAGGTGGCTGCCAAATTCAACCGTGGGGCGCACTTGGGCCCTGTACAGTACGCCCAGTTTCTGAGATGCTAACTTAACTCTGGTTTCGATGGAGCCCCCATACTTGAGCTGGTAACTTAGAGTAACACCAAGCATATCAATGGAGGTCCTGTTCGGAAGAATGCTTTCGTTGAAGGAGACTAGATTATCATTTCGATCCCTTTTAGACGTTATCAAACATAAATATTTAAACATTATTTGCTATCAATAAATGTTAATTTTGTTTGGTCTGTATGAGTAAGAGATAACTCCAAGTAAACATTCTTGATTAACTCTTGATTATCCAACTGCCTTTAGACACATCACATGTTATTCTGTTTATTCTACCAATGCTCAGAGAGTTAGATAGGTAATTGGATAACATTCAGTGGATAACCAACACTTCTGCCATACGTCACCCCAAGTGGTTCCCTACTTTTGCAACAATATTGCAGATTCCTTGGCAAAACAAAGAGCATCCAACGCCAACCCTATTGTTATCCTCGTAAACTACATTCCCCTATCTGAAATTTTTTCCATCATCAAAGATAGATCCTGCAATGTTTGGGCTGAGTATTGGCACATTGCTGGTCAATCCAAGGGAGCCTGCTATGCCTCAATACAAAGGACTATCCCATCAAAACCGTGTTTTCAACGATTTCCTCATTTTTCATGGTTCATGGAGTGAGGTTTGTGAGGAGTCTGCCCACCAGCTGCACGGCAGGTCGGATCGCGAGAGGCTGGTTAAAGAAGACCCTTTGACGTCTCCAATCGGACTCTTTCAACCCAACGCCTTGTGTACCGCTGTTGGAGGGATGGATTCGCATGTCACTTTTAAAAAGTCCCTCCAAACAGCATTCCCAAAGATGACATGTGTTCTGTTTTCTCAGTAGAAAATTCTATTCACATGAATTCTGTTAGCATGATGTTCATTAGGGTAATGTGCGTTCTCATCCCACGACAAAATATCCCCGACAAAATATCCCCGAAAACATCCCGACCAAATATCCCTGACAAAATATCCTTGACAAAATATCCCTGACAAAATATCCTACGGACAAAACATCCCCCAAAAAAATATCCACTAAAACCTAACCTAACCTACTTTACAGGATGTCTTTATTATTTTTGTCCCATTTTACTATTTTTGAACAATAATTTATTGTCTTTACAGTATGTCTGTATTATTTTTGTCTGATTTTTTGTTAGGTTAGGTTATGTTAGGATAGATTAGGTTAGGTTTTACTAGATATTTTGTTGGGGGATGTTTTGTCCGTAGGATATTTGGTCAGGGATATTTTGTCTCGGGATGAAAAGTTGCGGAACCATTCATTAGACAAGCAGTAATATCACAAATTTTCAACGCAGAATTTCATTATAATCATTGTGTGTCCAGGTGTTTCAAACGCAGCTAATTATTGAATTGAATGATTAATGTCGGTCGGCTTGCGCTCTTATTGTTATTTATTTATTCATAAATACAACGCCTGTTTGAAGTCATTGCTTATTTGTTGATTCATTCAACAATGTGACAGCTGTCGGCCATTTCTATAAAGTTCAAAAGTAATAGATTGACTTTGCAATATACTACGGAATATACTCTTACAAGAACGCAAAACTTACAATAAATTATGAAATCAGATAATTTATAACTAACTAACTAACCATCACACTGTTTAACGCAGGGATAGGCAGAGAGGACGGACCGCCAAACAACTCGGTCTTGGCACACACTCCTTGTCTCTTTCACATTCACACATCGTCTCATACATGCTCTTCTATTGTTCTGACTCTTGACAAGGCCCGACTCATGTATGGGTATTGTTCTTGCTATGTCTTCCTCGGGCGTCCCCGACTTCTTCTACCATTCACATTTGCATCACATAATCTCCTTACACTCCTTTACTCGTTCATTTGCTCTACATGCCTAAACCATCTGAGCGTCTCTTTCTTAATAGTTCTCATTACGCTTTCATCTTGCTTTCTTTGCGGATCGACACATTTTTCACATGATCGTACATGGTTTTACCACACATACGTCTCAGGGATCTTTGTGTTCATCATCACAAGATGACATAGGCCACGAGGGTCCTTTTTTTATATGAATACCGCACAAGAGTCCCATCTGCTCCCATCTGGAACCAGTGAGACTACGGCATCCCCAATTGGGATATGTTGTGAAGCTAAAGGTAGTGGGGAGAGGAAGGAGTTAGGGAAGAGGAAGGTGGGGAAGTACCTGGCTATTCAAACACGGCTAAAGCCATTTCAAGCAACGTTTCAATTCTGAATGGTGGTCTTACACCAGGGCGATACTGAGAGTATCTTCTACTCTATCTTCCTACTGAATCTTCAATGGTGTCACGCTTTATTAAATTTTCGAGTTCATCACTGATTTTATTTTAAATCTGTTTGTATAAAATATAAATAAATAATTTACGATGTATTTTATTTTTCCAGGTGGACAGTTTGATGCACCCAGGAGCCGATATGGGATCAGACAATCCATCCATGCTCACCTGGAAATACTACCCGGAAAGACAGGTACAAACAACAATTAGTTACCAGCCAACCTTCCTCTTCCCCACTCCCTTCAGCGTCATAAGTAGTATGTGTCTGGCGGTGGCAAAAACTTTGGGAATGTATGGCGAGCGATATGCTGAAATAGGCCAAAACCAAATGATCTTTTATCTTTTATAGCTAAGTCGGTTAGACCCATAAAACATATTTGACCAGTTAAAAAACTATAATCTAATTGTTTTGCCTTTAACAATGAGCGTCTCTGGAATTTTCATTTTTTCACCGCCAGTCGCATACCAGTCATAACATACCCCAATGGTTTTCCATTTGAGGGGGGGGTATGGGTACGGCTATTCCGGGAACCATTTTCGGCTAACCAACGCTCTAGGTCATCCCAAGGTCGTCCCAAGTGGTTTACTACGTTTGATGACTTAGCAGAGATGCTTGGATTCATGCGGTGAGGTTAGTCTAGGTCTTAGCTGCAAATGCATCTGCATTCGCCGCCACCTACTGTATGGCGGGCCAGATCGGGAGAGACCGGTTGAGGGAAACCTACTGACCTCTCCAGCCGGACTCTCTCGACCTATCGCATTGCACCGCAGTTGAAGGGATGAATTCAAAGGTTTACTATGCGTTATGTCATTCTCAAATTGAATATGGAATTATAGGATGGGGATCTACTACACATAAATACATAAAAAACCTGAATACAGTTCAAAAAGGAATCATAAAGACCATACTGCAAGTACCAATTAGAACACCTTCGATTGAAATATTCAAAAGCTTTGACGTACCAAATGTACAAAGAATATATGCCAAAAATATATTATTCAAGCTATTCAAAAATACTGAATCCTCTACTAGACAGCGTATCCATCACACTAGATCAAATAAAAATGACATAAAAACATTCCAAGTTATAAAACCACGTTCGGACAAAGAAACTACACTTATTTTGCAACTAAACTCCATAACATTCTTCCCCAAGACATAAAACTAATAAAAAAATTTAATGAGTACAAATCAAGAATAAAAATATGGCTGAAAGAGGTCAACGAAAACACCCTAATGAAGACATAGAAGACAAATAAACTGTAATTAAACAATTTTAGTCCGCCTCGGCACAGGAACCCCTAGTGAGGAGGACTAAGAAATACAATATCTTTACCTTACTAACCATTATACTTTATATACTTAAGGAATTATTTTATATAGTCGCTTAAATAAAAAATAAAAAAATGAAAAAAAAAACATCCGTCACTCCTGGACACACAGATCCCAGATTCCTATCCATCCTTCATACCTTCTTCCTACCCAGATCTTTCTCTCATTTGTTTCCTTAAAAAACCCCTCCACATAGCATCCCCAAAGACACCTATGTCATCTTTCAGGATGCTCTTGAGCTAATGTAAAAAAAAATTATACCCCAAAAAGAAACCACAAACATGCCGGCTGTGAATATCTCAAATCGTAATACATATAATTTTATATTTCTTATAATTTACGGTGCTCCAGATTTTATGTCCGGGTTAAATTTTTCCCAAATGAAATACTAAACCCTTCCACACACTTTTCCACAAATGAATATCTAGTAAATTCACGCAATGTAAGTACACTATATAAGTATAATAAATACAAAACAATACAAGAACAATACGTCAATCCACCAGAAACATAATGGGAAAATATTTCACCGACTCCAGATATTTTCATATCAGAGGGTTCGGCTCTGATGAAATCCTAACTGGTCCGATAAATCCTACTGATCCCTCAATATAAATATTTTAAAATTCTTTAATTTTTCCATTTATTAATTTATTAAAATTTTATCTAATCTTTGTTGCAATCAAACAGCAATAAATCTTTAATGATTTGATATAAAATCGGAAATGTTAATTAATAATCTTTTGATAAAAGATTTTAAAAGATATATAATAATATGTATTTGTAATAACATGTTGCTATGTTATTTAGCTGGCGTTAGTTCCTACATCTTTATATATGATCAACAATAATTATTTTTAAATATGTATGTAAACATCAATTAACTTATCGCATTTGAGATAACCTAATTTATAATAATTCATTGTCGAATCTCCATTATATAATATCTCATCTAAAAAGCAGAAATTTGATTTTTGTTCTATTAAAAAGGTCGTGTGCGGTGAGCTCTGTAATTTATAGGTCAACGTAGCTATTTTCATTTATTATTTTCGACGGCTGTTTCGTCTTCTGAAGGCATTATCAAACTTTGGTTTAATCCACTAAAGAGCCGTTTGGACACGCCAAGTATTTTAGTCGAGTGGAGAGTAAAGTAGTAGCTAAACACGTCCGAACACCATAATTTTAGTAGAATGGGTTAGTCAGCTTTTTAGTAGATTCAATCCATTTCGTTCTAGTTTTTGAGCGAGTAAGGACCCCCACCACACGTCCCTGCGCACTCTTCTTCTTCCTTGCGCTGTCCCAACTCATTGCCATTCTCAGGTTGTAGCTTCTTCGGTTCTGAGTATCGCCTTCATCCAGGCCATTTCTTTCAAGTATTTTGGAGCATTGAGTCATCTAGGAGTTCTTTGGTCTTCCTCTGGATGACTTTCGATGAAGCTCCATAGACATTGCCTGCTTCACTGTGTGGTCTGATGGTCTCCATCTTATGTGCCCATATCATCTCAACTGTCGTTCCTCCAGCTTACTGTTTATGTCTGTGACACCCAGGCTACCACAAATGCGTGAACTTTTAATCTTATCTTTTAGTGATACTCCTGCCGACCATCTAAGCATTCGCATTTCTGCTATTTCGAGTTGCCTAGAGTAGGAGTTGTACATAGTCCAGCATTCGGTGCCATACATTATCGCAGGTCTAACAATAGTCTGGTATATCTTTCCTTTAAGTTTTGTAGGCATTTTGGAGTCACACAATATTTTTGTTACGGATCTGAATTGAATCCATCCCACACTTAATCTAAGGATGACATCAGCTGGACATCCTCCGTCTCTGTGGATGAGTGAGCCCAGATACTCACATGAGACACAGTTGGCTAATGTTACTCCATCCAGTTGCTTCGAAGGAGTCACAGCATTTGTGTCTGACATACGCGTCCCTGCGCACTGACATGCGCAAAGCCGTTTTAGCAGAGTTCATTTGAAGACGCGCAGAAATGTTGTGACATTGGAACGAAGATGCTACTCTAAATTATTTATTTTTGCTGCTATTAATCTCTTTTCGTGTCTCGCTAATTTATTCTTTAAATAAGCGTTAAAATCAGCTAAAATAGCGTATTTATTTAGCTATGTGCTAGCCCGTCATCTTGCAATGGGCGGCGAGCACTAATATTATCTACTTGAAAGTAATGCGAACGGTTTTCAGCGAGTCAAGTAGCAAGTATACTCGCTACTTGACTTACTACTTGTTCAATGCGAACAAGCCATTACAGACAATACATTTATATCATTTCTAGATAGGTACTTATCATAAAAAAACTTATTGCTTTTATTTTATTACCTCTACTTATTAAATTATTAATGGATATTACCCGTTTAAAGTTTCTCCAATTACTGCATTGTTCAAATTTGACTGAAAGTCGTTAGTCTTTGAGTGAATTATTTCCAAATGATGACTTAGGGATTTCTTTTTCCAGCATAATTAAGCATTATAACTAACTAACTAACCAACCATCACGCTGTTTCCCCGCAGGGGTAGGCAGAGAGGACGGACCGCCACACAACTCGATCTTGGCACACACTCTTTGCCTCGTTCACATTCATACATCGTCTCATACATGCTTTTCTATTATTCCGACTCTTCACATGGCCCGACTCGAGTATCTGATTCACTTGGTCGTGCCATGTCTTCCTCGGGCGTCCGCGACTTCTTCTACCATTCACATTTGCATCATATATTCTCCTTACACTCCTTTCCTCGTTCATTCGCTATACATGCCTAAACCATCGGAGAGTCCCTTTCTTAATCTTACACATCACGCTTACATCAGCCTTGTATTCTTTGCGGATATCCACGTTTCTCTCACGATCGTACATGGTTTTACCACACATTCGCCTCAGGGATCTCATTTCTACAGCATTCAGTCTACTTTCATCCTTCCTCTGCCAGTTCCATGCCTCACTGCCATACATCAGGGTAGGTACCAGCACTCCATTATGGACGGCTAGTTTCGCTTCTTTGGACAATTTTTTATTACCGCTTTATAAGCTTTCTAAGCTTTCTAAGCTTTATAAGCTTTCTAAGCTTTATAAGCTTTATAAGCTTTCTAAGCTTTATAAGCTTTCTAAGCTTTCTAAGCTTTATAAGCTTTCTAAGCTTTATAAGCTTTATAAGCTTTCTAAGCTTTATAAGCTTTCTAAGCTTTCTAAGCTTTATAAGCTTTCTAAGCTTTCTAAGCTTTATAAGCTTTCTAAGCTTTATAAGCTTTATAAGCTTTCTAAGCTTTATAAGCTTTCTAAGCTTTCTAAGCTTTATAAGCTTTCTAAGCTTTATAAGCTTTCTAAGCTTTCTAAGCTTTATAAGCTTTATAAGCTTTCTAAGCTTTCTAAGCTTTATAAGCTTTCTAAGCTTTATAAGCTTTCTAAGCTTTCTAAGCTTTATAAGCTTTCTAAGCTTTCTAAGCTTTATAAGCTTTCTAAGCTTTCTAAGCTTTATAAGCTTTATAAGCTTTATAAGCTTTCTAAGCTTTATAAGCTTTCTAAGCTTTCTAAGCTTTATAAGCTTTATAAGCTTTATAAGCTTTCTAAGCTTTATAAGCTTTCTAAGCTTTATAAGCATTATAAGCTTTCTAATATTTGACAAAGAGTGGTGAGTGAATTATATTTATTTGTTCATTTATGAAACTTAGTTTTCGATTATTAGAATTTTTATTAATTTCCAACTGCTATAAAAGATTGAGTTTACGGCCTTTATAAAAACTTTGTGTTATTTCCGCTTCACAATTAAAGCTCTATAAATGAAACATTTATGAATGTAGCCGAATACTAAAAACTGTTTTTGAAAGGTTATGAAATAAACTTTCAAATTGTATTATTAGAAATAAATAATAACATTTGTTTAAAATTTATGCACTAAAATCACAGATTATGTAAAAAAAAATACTTATTCTATTGTATAATAAACAATTATTTCACCTCACTTTTTTACCATATCATACAAAAATATTTTAATCAAAACTAACAATGTCTTAAAACAAATGACAATCAAACAAGATGGAGGTTGCATTCGGCTTAGATAATTAATCTATACGTTCCATAGATATTTTTGAATATAGACGCGTAGGGTTGTTCATTATCCATATTCCGTTTTTTATTTCAGGGTAATTTGTATACTAGTGATGGAAATAAATCAATTTTTGTAAAATCTCGCGCGTTTATATCAAAAGACGCTCTAATGTCTTGACGTCTATTATTATATTCGCGTCTTTTGACGCTCTAATGTTCCGAGTGGTTAACCGTCTGAAAAAAGAAAATCACTCATGATAAGATATCACATTTTAAAGCAGAATTACGTTAATTGGTCAAATGCATTGTACATATAGTTTTGTATTTGTGATCAACGAACCGGTGGTTAAAATTTTTATTTATTTGTTTTTTTTTTTTTTTTTTTACTTTAACTCCACACAGGAGGCCCTGAGGAAAATAATTTCCCTCAGGGCCTATGTCATCTTTGAGGATGCTGTGTGGAGGGTCTTTTTGGGGAAAGGAAGGAGTGAACATGGGTCTTGAAGAGACCCATGTTGTAGGAGGAAGGAAACACAGAGGCTAATAAGTTGTTATAATAGTTTTTCTTATATAATAGTTTGTCATAAGTTGTTACAATAGTTTATCTAGTTTGTAGTTCGAAGTTTGTAGATTGTAGAAATATATTATAAATTTGTTCAGCGCCCTTGAGGTGATTTTTCACAAAAAATGGCACTATACGAATCATACAAATATTATTATTATTATTTTCCTTTTCTTAAAACTTAATATTTGAAGATGTCTGACTAATCAACTAGATGAACAGATAATCAATTTCATTGGCATGTAAATTAGTGACATTAATGTTTTTTCAAATCTTGAGATTTTAACCTCTCCACGAGTATGGCCGAAATGGTACGGCGAAGCGAAAAATTACCAAAAAAGTATCTATTATTCAAACACCGTCATAATTTAATGAAAATATTTGACTTGTAGTGGCATCTATGGACGTCTGCTCGTAGTTTGTTGAAGGATTGCGTTTGAATGTCACCATTGTACCTTTTAGTTCTAGCCCATTTAGCATGTGCTCTGTCTCTCGCAGACTTGCCTGTGTATCGTCATCCTATCAGAATTTCACAATGATGGTGAAATGAAGTTCTGCATATGAAATTTAAGTAAAGATGTTTTTGTTAAAAATATACCCCAAGGTCGCTTTGCAATAAATTTATATAATAAAATACCTTACCTTATGATCTCCAAACAGAGATAACGGCTTGACACATAAATGTACCTGTTTTGGCATTCAATATTAGCTTTTTGTAATCGCTGGGTTTATGATGGTCGCACATGGAGAGAATACTGCTCTTGTTTGTAGAAAGATAAATAAATACCTGCGCCTAATTTGCATTTACGTTTTAAACGGTTTTAGCCGCATATGATGACTACAAGAGTGATTCTGTATCTTTTGCGACAGCGTATCGCATGTTAATCGGCCCATTTGTGTATACGACATTAATATGACACATTTTGACAGTTTTCTTAAATGTGCTAGTCCGTATCGTGCTAACTGCGCTTGTGTTAAGGCGATCCACTAGTACAGGAAAAAATCGAAATCAGAATTCGCGCCCTTTTATGGAGTTTAAAAATACTCGAGAAAAAGCTTTTGGAAAGGTTGGAAAAGATATTTGAGAATTTTTTTTTACATGTTGATTTCGTAAAGGCCTGTAAAAACATTAATTCCTTTTTTATGCATTGTTTATTGTAATAAAACAGAATTTTTAAATTTATTTCACGAAAACAAGCAGCGTGGACCCTAACACGTTGTTTCTCCGCTCCGTCCGGAGGAGTAATGACGGAAGAATGGAGCGGCCAGTCGTTCTTCGGTGGACGGTATAAGGTTCACTTTGATATAACAAATTCGTCGACTGCCGTATTGTCGCCGTGATGTCAAAAATACCAATGCGAAAATGCATATTATATTTTATTTTGTGAGGTTCGGGCGTAAATTTCAATTTTTTTTGCGATAATTATATAAGAAACTGAATTTGCCACATTATGCAATAAAACCATATCCGAAAAAGTGTTTATAAGTAGGAGAGTTTGCGCTTAAAAATGTTTTTTATAGACCTAATACTTTATTTTTTTCTAAGCTTATTAAAAGACTTATTAAAAAAATGACCGATATTTTTAAGGGCCAAGGTATGTTCTACATGCAGTATTTAATTGAAGCATCTATAATACTTCCAAGCGGTCAAATTTTCAAAACAAAAACATACGATTTTGTATGATTTTGCATTATTTAGTATGGCTTCATCTTAAGAGACGGTTCTCCGAATTTCTACCGATTTCTAGCAAACCTCCCTTAAACATTTGAAGATTTTGAGCTCTTAAAAAAATATATGTTATTCTTGAAGATAATATCTAGTGGTTTATCGCGCCGAAACGCAAATTATAAAAAATTCCCTCGATAGAAAAAAATCGCAAAGTATACTCCAAAAATTATTATAAACACGTTTGTTTCAGTTATTTTACAAGTTATATGTATGAAAAAATTCACAGCGTTTCTTTAAATAAAATTAAAGACAATTATCGCGAGATTTTTGCACTTTTTTAAGTAAGTCGTGTTTAATTAAATATTTTAACAACAGGCGCTTGCGTTTTTTAATTCTGAAGATCATTATTACAGGCCGTCTCTGTCTAACGCGCGTGTAACATATGTGCCTTTCAAATATCCGCCAGTCGCTACCAGGAGAGCTTGCAGAGCGGACCTATGCCCGGATTTTTAACTGATTTGTCGTAGAGTAGAATACATATTTTTTACCAAACTCGATATTGGCTCTCGCAGTCAGATTTTATTCTTCCGTCGGGGCTTGCGACTTGCGTGCGGCCAGCATATTCTGCGCCGCTGATATACTGTCAAACTGTGGGGAATCAGAAATCTTGATTATGAATTATGATTTTTTAAAGATTAATAATACGGTTAATTAAAATGTAACTTTTACATATACTTTTATAAAATTTATAAATACATTTAGAAAATTCAATTTACGTTTTCGTTTGTATTGGCCTAGCGGTTCATGTAATGGTCCCAGTCTTATTCTTTATTATGGTCCCAAGAAATAACAAGCGTTATTTCTAGGTTGTCATTTTACTTAGTTTCATTCGTCATTTTATTATTTTTTTTATTATTTGAAATACATACATATGACAGATTTACAGAAGAAAAATACAAGGAACTAATTACAATAAAGTATTTTTTTTGTTAATGAAATTACCCAATTTAATAAAGAAAAACATTTCTCGTGTTTCAATTGGGGGGTCGTGTCATTACATTAAACCTTTGTTTTTGTTTGATGTAAGAAATAAAATAAAACTTATAGGAATGATAACAAATATAGAAATTTACTAACTTAACAGTTAGATGTACGGTACATAGATACATAAAAGTTAGGATATAGGTGTACTAGTAAAATAAAAATATTATTACATTTCAATTAATAGGTAGGTAGGTGGTAAGTAGGTACATAAATATGATTCAGTTATAATGGAATTACCCGATAATATTGTAAGACTAGGTACATAATAATATTTTGCGACAATAATCTTTGATTATACTTTGAAATGCTGGTAAAATATTTTAAGAGGATATGTTAAAACAGAGAAAGACATTTTTTTTTGTAAAATTAATGATGAAATTAAATATTTAATTTTAAACTTAAGTACATAATATTATAATTAACACTTGATCAATTATTACTAGTAGGTGCAATGTAATAAAAATAAACGTAGAAATTCGCTCTATGTAATTAAAACTTATAATTAGTGTTGGGTTGATCTAGTAGTATTTTGATTTGTGATTTAAAGGCTTTATAATTTTCTTCAGATTTGATTTTATATAGGAGAGCATTAAAATTTTTTATACCTTGATAAGTATAATGGAGTTGAGAAGCACTTGTTTTATATTTTGGAATTTCTATGTTGCCACGTGATTGTGATCGTTTACTTATTTTTGTGATTGTTGTTATAGTATTGAATTGATCTTTGTGTGTTTGTAACAGCGAGTTTTTTTTGAAAATTTTATTTAAACTAAGAACCCTGAAGGAGTTAAATAACTGTATAGTTGGAAATATAGATGGTTTTCGTAGAATGAAATTTAGAATCAACCTCGGTGCCTTTTCTACCGAACATGAACACGTTAATGCACCTGTTGTTGCTGACGTCTATAAATTATTACATGTGTATAGTTAAATGAATATTTTTGACAAATTAAATAATGAAACATAGAAAAACTTAAAATAACATCTAAAAATATAACCAAAAAGAATTCGAAATAAAATTGACAGCACTCTGAAAACTTAAACTCTTAAAAATAGTAGAAACTACATTTCTCGCCAATGTGCATAAATAATGCCCCAGCTTTTTAAATAATCACAAAAACGAATTCTGTTGGAGTACAAGTACACGGCTGTACCTAGTGTGCAAAACCTTTTGACATGAAAAAAAAACTTTAAATATAAAAATAATTTTTTTATAGTAATACCTCACAAGAGTCTCAGCTGCTCCCGTCTGGAGCCAGTGAGACTATGGCGACCCCAATTGGGGTATGTTGTGAGGCTGAAGGTAGTGGAGAGGGTAAGGAGATGGGGAGAGAGGAAGGTGGGGAAGTACCTGGCTATTCAGATCTGGTCACCAAACACGGCTAGTGCCATTTCAAGCAACCAATTCTGAATGGTGGTCTTACACCAGAGCGATACTGAGAGTATCTTTCACTCTGGAACGTGCCACAAATATACTATTTTTATAATAAATTGTGAAAACACAAATTAATCATTATTTGCCACGCCGGGATTCAGTGATGGTTAGTTAGTTTGTTACGAGTAATATCTTCGATTGTAATAATATCTTCTATATCTCATATTAGAATAATGGACAGGATATCCGGGGTTAAAGTGCAGAAACTTTATAAGATGATTCTACATGATGGTAGAAGTAAAAAAAATGAACAATTTTTTTCGAAATTTCATTTTTTTTATATGAATAAATTATCTTCGTTATACAAATAAAATATGATAAGCATCAAAAATGTATGAGTGTATATAATTTATATAAATGTTCAAAAGTAGATAATTTATGAATATACATATATTATATTCTTTATACAAGGTGTCCGGGGTTAAAGCGCGCAAGGAAGGTGATTTTCATATCATAGTGTTTCCATACAAACGAAGTATTAAAATCTGTAAGTCTAAGTTTTAAATTTAGGGCACACAGTTTACACCCGCGCTGTGCAAGCGGGTTCCCCACAGAGCATCGGACCATCCCATTACATGATAGTTCAAGTAAAAGAGATAAAATCAAATAACTTTTTTCGAAATTCTAACGTTTTAAGCTAGTTTTCGGGTAAAAAATTGAATTGTTTGTATAGAAAAAAGTATATTCTTCCATGAAAAAATATTTTTATAGGGAAAAAAAAACATTTAAATTTCGAAAAAAGTTGTATTTTACTTCATTCGTCATGTAGGATCTCCTTCTGAAGTTTGTGCACTTTGCACCCGGACACCCTGTATAGATAACCTAATAAGAAAAACTTTCATTAATTTCGATTTTTTTTTTTAAATATATTAAGTTACATTTTATTATAAAATTTAAAAAAGATTTAATTCATTCCACAGTTTGTGAATCTTCGTTGAACATCAAGACCGCCCGGAGAACACAACCACGATATATCAACTCATATTTAGTTTGCTGTCATTTTCATAGATGTCTCTAATGAGGCACGCTAATTATTATCTGCGCTATTCGATACACCTCCTATGAAGCCGTTTTAAAACTAAATATCACGACTGGTCCAAATCGAAATTTTTCGTGCGGTTATCTGAGCCTTAAGACACCAACTCTTAAAAGTATTTAACCCAACTGCCTTGGTTTTAACAATTACTACAAGAAACAATTATTAACATGCACAAAATAGGTTATTAGTTTATGTAAACTAAGTAATTAATGTGTATTTAGATTTTGATGAAACTCACGCAAATGTTAAACCATACAAAAACAATAAAAATCTAATTTTAATGCATCTTTTACCGTCTATGCAAACATAATTAGTTGTTTCTTGTAGTAATTAAATTGAAATGTAGTGTATTTTACAAATTCTCTACCCAGTGGCGGTCCTTTCCTCAGGTCAATTGGTCAAAAACTTACCAAAATTATAAGATGACAGTAAAACATAATGTTATTATGAAATATTAAGCAAATCAAAACAACTGATATTATTCTAATGTACTTGAAATGCACCGCGAGATAGCACAAAAGATATAGAATCGCTCGGCTGGACACATTGACCCCCAGATTCCTACCCACCCCTAATACCCTTTTGCCTTCCCAGAACTTCTTCTCGAGAGATGGGAAGGCTGAAAGAGATATTGAAAGAAGGGTGAATGTAGGTAACTCTATTAATGGAGGACTGAACGCCGTTGGCACCAACAAAAATCTGTCCAAAGACGCGAAACTAGCCGTCCATAATGGAGTACTGGTACCTACCCTGATGTATGGCAGTGAGGCATGGAACTGGCAGAGGAAGGATGAAAGTAGACTGAATGCTGTAGAAATGAGATCCCTGAGGCGTATGTATGGTAAAACCATGTATGATCGTGTGAGAAACGCAGAGATCCGCAAAGAATGCAAGGCTGATGTAAGCGTAATGAGTAAGATCAAGAAAGGAGCGCTCCGATGGTTCGGGCATGTAGAGAGAATGAACGAGGAAAGGAGTGTAAGGAGAATATATGACGCAAATGTGAATGGTAGAAGAAGTCGGGGACGCCCAAGAAAGACATGGCACGACCAAGTGAATCAGATACTTGAGTCGGGCCATGTCAAGAGTCAGAATAATAGAAGAGCATGTATGAGACGATGTATGAATGTTAACGAGGCAAGGAGTGTGTGCCAAGACCGAGTTGTTTGGCGGTCCGTCCTCTCTGCTTACCCCTGCGGGGAAACGGCGTGATGGTTAGTTAGTTTTTAGTTAGACCTTCTTCTCCTTTCTTTCCTAAAAAGATCCCCTCCACACAGAATCCCCAAAGATGACACAGGCCCTGAGGGAAATTATTTTCCTCAGGACCTTCTGTGTAGAGCTAATGTAAAAAAATATATAATTAAAAAATATCCATTTATTTGGATTTTATTGCAAAGCGGAAATATTTCCCAGCGTGTACAAATTAATTTTATTTGATTAATCTGTGGTATTTCACAATTATTAATTAAAAATAATATATAGTTTATTTGCGGTACGTTCCAGAGTGGAAAATACTCTCAGTATCGCCCTGGTGTAAGATCACCATTCAGAATTGAAATGTTGCTTGAAATGGCTTTAGCCGTGTTTGGTGACTAGTTCTGAATAGCCAGGTACTTCCCCACCTTCCTCTACCCCATCTCCTTCCCCTCCCCACTACCTTTGGCCTCACAACATACCCCAATTGGGAATGCCGTAGTCTCACTGGCTCCAGACGGGAGCAGTTGGTGACTCTTGTGGGGTATTCTAATAAAAATAAAAAAATTCTACCTTCTGAAAAAATATGTCCGAGGCCCGAGAGTTGACTGCTCATCCACGGAAGTCATATATGAAAATGCTAGTTCAAAAACAATATATTCTTATAGGTATCGTTCATTCAGTTCTCAATGGGTAGCAGTGTAATAAATATTATAGATAGCCACTTCATTCAAGTTTATCACACAGTGGAAATTTCCACTGTTTTTCAAGTGTTGGGGCGATAGAATCACCATTACTTGCATAAAATATTAACCACTCTGAGATAAAAAAGAAAATGATAAACGAAATAATAAATTTTATTATTGTTTAACCTGTTGCGTAATTTTGTGAGTAAGTGAATTTATTACAATTAAATATTGTGCAATATCTTTTGTTTGTTTCCTGATTATTTGCATATGAATTGCGTCATTTTTATTTCATCACTAGCGCAGACCCACAGACCCGTGAAACATAACAGGATATTATAATAATTGTAGGATTTGTGAAGCTGATAAAGTATTTGTAAAATATTAGCGAATACCCGGCATGCGTTGCAATGCCACTAAAAGAATAAAAATAACAATAATTGGATAATTTAAAGAGTGCACGGACGTATTTAAGGGGGGGACTTGGGGGTCCGGACCCTCCCCATTCATATCAATCTTACTTGTCCAACAGAAAAAAATTACATGCACCGCACCATGTAATTTTGCAGCAGAAACTGCCGAAATATACTATCGACGAAATGTGTTTTACCCTTTCATTGATCATGTTATTACAGAACTCGACGCTCGTTTTAAACCACATGAATCGACGATCGAAGGAATTCAAATGCTGCTACCTGAAAAAACCGGTAAAGACTCCAGGATAAAAGAAAATCTTAAAAAGATTGCACAAACATTTCTGGGTGGGGAAAATGAAGGCATAATATTTCTGAGTGAATGTGAGATATGGCACAATCACTGTAAATCTGTAGCACAAAAACCTGCAACTGTGATCGACGCTATCAATAACTGCGATGATCAGTTTTTCCCTTTAATAAAAAAGCTTCTCATTATGTTAGCCAAACTCCCAGTGTCCACTGCAACCCTTGAAATATCTTTCTCTACCTTAAAGAGGTTAAAAACTTACCTAAGAAATAAAATGGGAGATGAAAGACTTACTGGTCTGGCTTTAATAAGCGTACACCGATATCTGGCGGTACAACTTGATTCTGAAGAAATTATTAATCGGTTAGCAATAAAACGTAAAAAACTAAATTTATTACTTTTGAATAAATATTGTAATACAGTTTGGCAAGAAAGTGTAGAAAATAAATGATGGCGCTGCGATCGTTTTTTAGGTTTTAAATGGCAACACCAAGATGGCTCATAAGACAATGAATATATGTTTTTAAAAACACTTTGGCCAAAATGCATATTTCATAGCGTATTTGTACTTTCAAAAATTTTGCACAGAAAACTGGAATTTGATGGAAGTAAAATAAAACAAAACAAGTTTTAAGTGGGCGTTTATTTCAATATAAAAACGTAGGTACTTAAAATTTTGAGTCTATTAATTCAACAACCGACATTATTGATTATTGTCTTCGTCCTCATGTGATTCTTCTTGTTCTGTATCTTCATCTAAACGTATTATCAGTTCATCGATATCAACATATATAGTACTGCCTCGTGCATAATATTCTACCTCAATTTTCATCACGTGTTTTGCAACAATTTTTCCAATCATCAGAACTTTTATGCTATCACATATTATTATTATTATGCTATTTTCCGTTTACCGGTGTTTCAAATTTTCCTTCTGCCTTTTCCCCTTCCTTGGCGATTCATCTTATCGTTGATTCAGATTTACCTGTGTGTGGAAAACATCATTAAAATTATTATTCTATAGAAAGTAATATAATATTTAAAAAAACACACTAGAAAATATTTATTTAGAAAGAAAGAAAGAGAAAATTAAGAAAAAAGTTACATTTGTATGAGTTCAGAAATTGCACTTTTTTTTTTAATTGAGTTATTCCCTTTTTCCGGTGGCCGTATATTAACTGTCAAATAGAAGTGTCAAATTCAGATTTTTAAGCATAACCTCAAATTAGATTGTAATGATTATAATCGCTCGAAAATTGGCATAAATCTTGTAATACTAATGAAATTTATTAAAAAAACTATACTAAATACCATTCATTTCTGCAGTTCGTTTGTAAACATCTTCCAAATTAGATAGGAGCTTTGTCGCGCGATATTCAGCTAGGCAGCATTGAAAAACGCAATATATAACTTCTCTTGCACCACTACGTATTGGTTTATTAATTTTAATTCAATTCAAACTATGCACAGGCAAACAATGATTTTTTTAAATTAAACTAGCGATTTTCAGTGTGTTCAACACAATTAAAGTCAGTAAAGCCAAGAGCCATACGAAATGTCATTGACAAATCATGTATTTCGGTGTTACCATAGTAATGAAAGAATTTAGTTCCAAATTAATAAATTTCTACACTTTCTTGCCAAATTATACATACATTACATATAACTTTTTATTTAAAGGCGCCTACTTAGAGTAACTTAAGTTACATATTTTAGATAACCCGCGACTATACTTGCGTGTTATAGTCGCAGGCAACGTTTAATTTGTAAATGATAGATTTAATTGGCGTTAGAGCTCTGTTTTTTTACTTTGGGGACCCCCCCCCTTGTCAAAGCTATAGATACGCCCGTGAAAGAGAGCAATTTTTGTGAAAATTCACCTCAAGGGTGCTGTACAATTTATTATGAATTCTTAGGCTCTATTTAATTGTATTATTTACAAGTAGATACAGAAAACATACTTACCTGGCAGGTCACTTCTAATAAACACACTAACCTAACCTAAAGTGTTTGTGTTTTAATTCTGTTTATTGAGGTACTTTTGGATGCGCAATATTCTTTTTCTATTATTACGCACATTATTCCTTACATCCTTACCTCACCTGAATTCATCCGCCCCTTTCTTCCTTGTCTTCCTGCCTCTAAACTGTATGAAATACACACATTCTTCCCCTGCGTGTTCTTTCCCATGCATTCCCGTTCCCCTCCTGCATCCCCTTTCCTGTGTTTCTCTTTCACCTTCTTCCTCCCACCAAACCCCCCTCTCCTTCGTTCTCCTCACCCCCTGCCGGATTCCCCTTCCCCCTCCCGCCTTCCCTCCCTGCCGCTAAACTATATGAAATACACACATTTTTCAAACAACTCTATTGTAAATTTTTTATACAAATTTCATAACTCCAGAGCTCACCATTGCATATAGAAACCTTCGTGGGAATGTGCCCAACAAATCACCAAAGTTTCATCGCAATCGGATGAATGGTATAGGAACGCACAAGGGACAAACTAAGAAACATTTTATTTTTATTAGAACAACTCTCTTTTTATAACTTTTGACGGTTATTCCCATCAATATAATATATCATTAAAGAAGAAGATAACATCTAAAACGAAAATATGAAAGAAAACAAGACACTGTTTCAATTTTTTTCCATACTATAGACGAGAGGTTCTTTTTTCGATTCCCAGTTGCGACTGTTATCTTTTTATTTTTCTGTGTCTTGTTCTCTTACATATTTTCGTTTAGATTATTATTAGTGTTGTCTTCTTCTTCAATAAGAAACATTCATTTTTATATATTAAGATTTGCCTATAAGGATTCATGCCTTTCTTAAACCGTTACAAGATAACTAACGTACAATCTGTGTGATTTCAGATAGACCATGTGGTGCTGGGCAGGGGGCGCCCGGGGGGTCTGTGGCACCGCCTTGATCCCTGCGTGGCCACACTGAGCCCCGCCCGCTGGATGGCCCTACCGCAGCGGGAGACCATCCCCGGCGCACGCCCTGACCAGAGAGCACCGGTGCGCGCCGTGGCCGCCTACTACGAGCGATACGTCAACCAAACGGGCATTCAGGTTAGTCACCGAGAGCTTTGACAGATCGGCAATACAAAGATAGACTCAAGAAACTGAAATTACCAACATTTATAGCCGTTGTGTCCAACGTTTCGATTGATTAATCTGAGGATACCGTGAGGCGCCGCTAAGTTAAGTGATCATAGAGAAACTCTCCAATTTGCCTGTTCCCAACGTTTTGATGGTTGATAATGTGGAGCGGCTCGTGTGTGGCGCCGTCTTCTTTCATAGACTATAAAAATGATGTCAAAGTAGAAACTTTCCATTTTCAATTAATATTGAAGCGTTAATAATTGTATTTATTATTTATACAGATAATTTCTTTTCAATAGTGTAATACATAAACCGACATTTTATATTTTTTAAACAAACGTATTTAATATGTTAGAAATAAAGTTTCAGCTTGACTTATCTTTTTTCTTTATGTGACGTTTGACGTTTTACTCAGTTGAAATTCAAAATGGCAAAACCAAAACGTTTCACATGTCTGGTACCCACGCATTGTATTTTGGCATGAGTGCAATCAATTGCACCTATAACGTTGGGAAATCCAGCTACATGGAACTCCCTTTTCACAATTTCCACCTTTTCGCCCATTAGCAATTTTATGTGGAGAGTGGAGAGGTCTCAAACCTGCCAAGGTACGAGCCATTTTTTACGATTTTGCTGGTCGTAGATGGGTAAATTTTGAAAAAGTCTCCATTTATAATGTGGAAACTTCCAGTTGCATGGAAATGTAAAGCTACAAGCAATTGATTGCATGGCAAAATTAGGCATTTATTAAAAAAATAGGCAGAATTTACTTCTTTACTTCATCTCCAACATTTATAAAATAATTCTCTTTAAAAGATTTACCACCCTTCCAATCACCTTTCTGTTTTAATTCTATTCAAAGTGATATGTATTTTACCTTAAATTATATGTATATACTTGTACGCCTGTCTCGACACAGGTATACCCTTGTGAGACAGGCATACAAATAAAACCAATGTAAATATATTTTATTATAGATAAATAAATAAATAAATAAAATAATACCATGTTTTCAGATCTGATAAGTGCTGAATATTAGATGACAGATAACATTGTTTTTGCGGTATTTTTTTCACTATGTTGTCAGTTTTTATAACTAGGTCTTCCTGAGGCAAGTTTAATCCACCAGGTTAGTTCCCCTATGTTGAGCAGTGACATGGCGATGATTGTGCTTTGAGAAGAACGTATTTATGCATTGAGCAGTGTTGATCCGAGATTTTGGCTCAGCAGTTGATCATTACGATTGGACACAACGGCTGTAAAAGAAAGAAGACAAAGGGGTGACTTGATTGAGACATTAGAATCTGGACATTGTAGTTGCCCGGGTATTCAAGAAATTCCACCAACAAATATGTAAACCTTCATGGACACTAAAAAAAAATTAAAATTAATACTATTTAGTTTTTTTTATATGTTTTCACTTTTGATTCCAGCGATTCTTCCGCAACCATACCATGGTGACGTCCGTGAAGCCTATCAAGCTGGTGGGCAAGGCAGAGTCGGGTCCTGACTCCGCAGACCATCCCACCACTGCTGCGTGGTGTGTTTCTGGGTGAGTTACCTTGTGGATATTGAGCAGTCTCCGATACTTGAAACAAGAACCTCACTCGTTCCTCCGACAGTCTTATGCATTAACTTCTTCCAAGCGTAATGTACAGGGCATGCAGACAGTTTAATAGTACACAACTGCCACCCTGTACAAATCGCAAGTGTATCCCACGGTTGAATTTGGCAGCCACACCTGGTCTGAACCCTAAAATACCTGAAAAAACACTTGACTGCAGTAACGGGCAGCCCATTTGATAGATTCTCCTATCTTAACAAATGGATTGCAATCTTTAAAGCACAATTGGGGATGCTGTCCATGTTTTTCTGTTATTTCAATGGAAGATGTTTCGAGGAACCAGCATTATTGATCCCTTCTGCATTTGTACACTGTTGACTTTCGCCGTATGAGAATGAGGTTTTGCGATCAACAGAACAGCTCGATTGTGGAATAATTTGCCAGTCTTTGTGTTTCCTCTTCTTCTTCTTCTTCTTTATGTGCCTTATCAGGTCCCCCCGACGTTGGCGATCACTCTTGAAAAGGTCTCTCTGTCTTGCGCTGCCTGGAATAGCTCCTCCACACTTCTAATGCCGGTCCACTCTCGTATGTTTCGCAGCCAAGACATTTGTCTCCTACCAGGCCCTCGGCGACCCTCTATCTTGCCTTTCTATATTAAATGGAGCAAGTGATACTTCTCCCCTCGAAGTTTATGACCCAGTTATGAAATTTTCTTGATTTTAATTAATGTAAGCAGTTCCCTATCTGCTCTAGCCCGTCTGAGAATTTCTATGTTGGTGATCATGTCGGTCCATGGGACCTTGAGCATTCTCCGGTGAAGCCACATTTCGAAAGCCTCTAACCTGTTCATGGTATTTATTTTCAAGGTCCATGTTTCACAACCATACAGCAAGACCGACCACACATAACATTTTAGCATTCTCTGCCTTAGTTTTTTTGTGTTTCCTCCCTCCTACAATATAAGTCTCTTCAAGGCCGAGGTTCATTCCTCAAAGAGACCCTCCTCAGCATTGTCAAAGATGACAAAAATAAATAATTTCCCTTTGGGCCTCCTACATATAAGTTAGTATGGAAATGTAATATAAAATTCCAATCAAATTTTCGATTCTTATTACAGTTATGACACTTCGAAGAAGGCCCCGTTCCACTATGTGTGTTCGCGGGTGGTGCTGGCCACAGGGGCCTCGGACCGCCCAAACCCTCTGGCTTCGGGGGCCCCCAATCCCCCGACTGCAGGGGGCCCTGACGGCTCGGGACCCCTGAACCCTCTGGCCGCGGTCAGATCTCCTCCGCAGCTGAAGGCGGCACTTGACGCTTTGGAGAAAGCTAAGGAAAAAGGTACGACAACAAATATTATTTGAGACGGTCAAAAGTATTATTGTGATTTATTTTTGTGGTATTATGTTGTGTTGCGCTACCTCCTTCTTTAGGCAATATTTCAGACAGCGATACGGTGTCCATCATCAGGGCAGATGTTATCTTGTATTTTAATCTGCCTTGATGAGAGATACTGTCTAACGCTGTCCAAAACATAGGCTAAAAAAGGAAGTAGTGTAACACGACATAATAACCCAAAAATAAATCACGATACGACAACAGATTTGTCAATAATAAGTTTTCATAATTTGACGACCTCGCAGTTAAAATCGGCAAATCCATAAATACAATAAATTTAATTAAACTCATTTGTTTAATTAAAAATATAAAACAAGTAGCGCAAACCTACCAGAAAATCACCAAATCTGATTTATTTGTCAAGATTAACCCAAAGGACCAGTTTTTCACAGAATTTTTACAAATCATTAATTTTAAAGTTAATTTTCAAGCTGTTTTTTCATATGTGTAAATCAACTGGCCAATAATGATATAATAACAGAATTTGAATGTAAACTTTACAGAACTTGAAAATTAACTTTGAAATTTATGAATTGTTAAAATTTTATGTACACCTACTGTATATGTTTCAAATTTATATAAAATAAAATAATTTTTTGGTAAAAAATATTATATTATACATCATCTGAATTCTTGACACAATCAGTTTCAATTTTGAAAATGACACTTCGCCTCGCCATTCGCTTCCAGCCCTCAGTCCTTCCTGTCCTGCTCCAATCCTCTTCCATACAGACTATCCACCTCTTCCTCAGCCCACTTCTGGAGTGCTTCAACTGGAGCACCCACACAATCTTAATGTTTTCCCGTCGTCTGGCATTCTTTCAGCATGTATTCTCATGTATGTTATTTGTGTTTGATTTCAGCAGGAGAGAACCCGCTGCCCGTGCTGGTGATTGGATCCGGCCTCAGTGCGGCTGACGCCATCCTGCGGCTGAGAGCAAGCGGTCTGCCGGTGGCGCATGCCTACCGCGGAGCCTCCACTGCGCTCAAGAGCCTGCCCAAGGACCTGTATCCTGAGTACCATCAGGTATGAATCTTACAACCAAACTTCTCGGATATCTATCACTTCTGGAAGAGCTTGGCATCCGAAATAGGCAGTCAACTGTCTGTCTATAACGTATCTTGAGATAACTGTATCCTGACAAACTGAGAGCTCGCACAAGCAGGTCATTGACAAAGTGTTTGGCAGGAGAAGCAGTGAAAGATCACCAATGCGTCGGAGTGATCCAAGTATCACAGGTGTCTGAAATGTCCGTATCCTTGGTTCTCCATGAGCGCATGAGGAGTGTAGGAGCCTGTTCACCAGGATTATTGGAGTGAGGATCACGATCCTTCGCATGAAGCAATAATTCAACTTAAGGGGCGGATATAGGTAACGCCGCCCCAGGAATCATTTATTGGATAACCAACACCCCTACCATAAGTCACCTCAATTGATTTGCTACGTTCGGTAACTTAACAGGGGTGCCCGAGTTCATGAGGTGAGGTTTGTCTAGCTTTTGGTTGTTGAAGAGCTAATGTAAAAAAAAAAATAACTCAAGAAGAATCTAAGCCTTCTTTTCGTCAAAGGCACCCGAGATGAAAGGTTGCATATTCATCCTCTTTATATTTCACAACTTTGCAGCTTCAAACAGCTGTTTTAATGTAAGTTCGGAAGTGATATTTTGTTTCTAATGATAGTCGTTGGACAGTGCAGTTCAGTTCTTTTAATATTGTTCATCAGGATTGTCATGGAGTGGTTTGTGAAGGTCTACACGTTCCACAACACTGGGTTCAACTCCATCCATCTGTATCTGATCTTCTTCCCATCAAGGAGGGACACTGACACTATAGTTACATCTTCTATTTCTGCATATTTGGACCTTTTTAAAAATTAAAATGATTTTTTCTGTTATTCAAAGTTACTTGTACAATAATTAAATAAATATTTTCTAAATTCGTTGGTGCCTTCCACTCCAAAACAACAAGCACATTTATTAAAAATCTTTTCGTTATAAAAATTTGTGTGTTTCATGATATTTTTTTCTGTTTCTAGGTGCACGAGATGATGAAGACCGGAGTAGCGGGCAATCAGCCGCTTTATACGGCGCTTCCCGACCACGTGCTGCTCGAAATCCACCACAATGGCCGTCTCGCTTTGGAAACTGACAACCCCACAGAAATCATCACACACAGGTCCGTCAAGCTGCTCAACACAAAGACAAACGAAGCGGTCGACATTGACGTGTCTCTTTGCGTGGTTCTAATCGGTTCCCGCCCGGATTTAAACTTCTTACCGGACAGCTTCGAGGATAGCTACATCACCTGGAATCTGGATGATGAAATTGAGAAGACGGACGCTCCACCAATTGCCAGCATCAAGAAGGAGCAAACCTTCGAGATGAGCCTTACAAACAACGACAGCAACGGAAAATTGATGCCGCACCCCACAGAAATGTGCATCAAATGCTCCTACAAGAATCAAAACCGAAGAAAACCCCCTACACAAACAGAATACACAACCAAAAGCTGCTTTCTGAAAACACAATGGTATAATTTGAAGAATATTGTCGGCCAGGGGCTACAAAAAGCCAGAATGGACGATAGAAATGAAAAGAAAAGTGCTTTGGAAGAAGTCGAAAGGATTTGTGAAAAGACCACGATGATCGATGATGAAATAGTTGCCGTTGAGAAGGGTAACGGAAAACATTTATTGAATGGAGACGTTAAAGTTCATGATGTTATAGTTACTAGTTTAGTTAACGGTGTTAAAAACACAAATTCAGATGCTTATAGTGTGAATAACGATGGTAAAGTCTCTAATGGATTTGTTAACATTACAACTATTGCTACAGTCACTAATGGTGGTAAAAACCTGGATAATGTTAGTAACGGTGTCAAAACCATAGATATTAACAGTACAGATGCTTACAGTTTGAATAATGGTGTAAAAGCCACGGATAAAGTTTCTAATGGCTTTGTAACAAATGGTACAGCCACTAATGGCTTAGTTAACGGTGTAAAAACCACAGATATTAACAGTACAGATGCTTATAGTTTGAATAAAGCCACGGATAAAGTTTCTAATGGTACAGTCACTAATGGTTTAGTTAACAGTGTCAAAGCCACGGAAAAAGTTACTAATGGTGTCAAAACCACAGATAAAGTTACAAACGGTGTCACAACCACAGATAATATAGTTGCCTTAGTAAACAGTTTCAAAACCACAGATTTCAAAAACAGAACTAAAGAATTTTGTGATAAAGAATTCCAGGGATGTGGTATTGGATTGGGAGTTTGTCCGACAAAACCCATAGACTGTAGGAACAATCCCATTGCCATAGATAAAGTGTCACATTCCGTTTTGAACGCCCCCAAGGGCATGTACGCACTGGGACCGTTGGCCGGTGATAATTTTGTTCGCTTTATTCCTGGAGGTGCCTTGGCTATCGTTAGCCACATTTGGAACGAAAAGAAATTAGATGAAGCTGTTTAATCAGTTTATTTATTATTATTATTATTTTTGTAGATTTTTCACATCCATGTTAATATTTTATTCAAGGACTACTATAAAGAATAGCAAAGACATAACATAAAAAATAAGCAGTTTTTGTTGCATAGGTAACTTTTAAAATACTAATTTTAGAGAATCCGAAAGGATGGAATGTTTCACAGAAATTGGACAATTCTTCAAATTTCAAAGTTAATTTTCAAGTTCTGTGAATTTTTTTCACTTCTGTAAAGCAACTGGTCCATGATGACCTAAAATAAGAACTTGAATAGAACTTTAAAAACTATGAAATTTGAAATTTTTTTTAAAATTCTGTGAAACAACTGGTCCTAAGTGTTGCAGATACTGTCAATATCACCCTGGTGAAAGACCGTCATTCTGAATCGAAACATTGCTTGAAATAGCTTTAACCGTGTTTGGTGATCAGATTTGAATAGCCAGGTATTGCCTAACCAGGAGTAAATAGTTTGAACTCTTGTGCTGTATTCACGTTTAAAATCCTGAGTGGTGGCATTCCACCAGGGCGATACTGAGAGTATCTACGACTCCGGTAATTAATCATAAAAAACGTAAAATCAAATGTAATTCCCAATTTATATGATCAGATTTCTGGATTCAAATTTTGCACAATATTTACAATAAATAAAAAAGAGGTGTATTTGAAATTAGCTTACATAAGTCATTAGTTAATATAATTTTAATGTTTGAAAATGTCTGCTTGCACCTACACACATTTATCTTACTTTTGACACTTACTTAGATATTTCAAAGCTCCCCAGTTCATCACGAAAACAATTCTGCAAGCTGAAAATACATAAATTCCACATCACAAAATTTGTTTAAATTTTGCGACACCAGAGTTCACCGTTTTAAACTTTCTTGAATAATAATACATATATCCACCCATACATTGTAGGTAATTAAAAAAAAAATATATAAATGCATTACCTACTTAATAATTTTCATTTAAAAAAAATCGTATATAGCTAAGCAATTTTTTTCTAAGAAATGTAATTTTGATGTGATGTGATAATAAATGTATAGAGGTACCATGTATAGTAGAAACAAGGGGAGATACGCCATGGAAGCGTGCTGATTGTCGCCATACTATGATAATGTAGGTGCCACACGCAAAGATAAAAGCGCAAGCAGTTATCTGTTGAACCGCAAGCGCTTATCTGTTGTACCGTCACACGACGCTGTCAAATATTTCTTTCTATGGTAGGAGAGGGGGTCAGATGAATAAGAGAGCTGCCACGAAATGCCAATTTTTTAATACTGAGCTGTCAACTTGACAGCTGTCATCCGCCCGTTTAAGCAGCTCCATAGTTAAAATGACCCCCTCTCATGGTTACGGCAGATTAGGGAGCGTTATTGTGCTTGCGATGATCTTTTATCTTCGCATGTGGCACCCGTCTAAAACTGAGAAGACTATCAAAGTGGTGGAGCCAATGAAAGTTGTGTTTGGTGTGTAGATAGAAACTAAAGCGGGGCACCGCTGTGCATAGATGCAATTTGCAGTAGTGTGTGTGAACAATGTTGGCGCTTGGCACATACACTAACAATCGTTCATGGCCTATCTCTCTTATTTCTATTATCTATGGTTTATTCTTTCGTAGGGTACATTTTTGTTAGTTTGCACAAGGTTCCTCTTTTGGCTGTATGCACAGATAGGTTTGTAAATAATTTCTTGCTTTAATTCTCAGTGATTTGTGTTAGCCAGTCTTCTGCACACAAAATGTTTTGTTTTTTTTTTTTAAGCATTTACACAAAACATTGAAACAATTGGGCGAGGCCATAATGTTTTTATTTTCTGTGACTGATGGAAAATGTTTTTATTTAAATGTTTCACAAAACCTAAATATTTTATTGTTATTATGTGAGTCGAAAATGTAAATAACTTGGCAACATTAGTTTTTTTCTTTGAAATCGGTACACATAGATCATCTTTTAGAGATTATTTGTTCACTGGGGGGATGGTAATACATATTGTATATTATAAGTACCGCAGTCAGAATTGGCAGTAATAAACTACTCACACAAATGCATTGCTAGCATACATAACGTTTCTAACTTTTATTCGATTTCAGAAAAGTTTTCAGTAAAAATTAAAAAAATTACATTTTTAATATGGATAAAACAATAGTAAAACATTTTGAATATTTCTATTAAACAGCATAATATACATTTTTTTAAAACATTTTTTGCTAAAAACAATAAATAGATATAAGCAATACAAAGGCTGTTTCTCGGTGACGTTTCACATCGACATCATCTCGGAAGGAATAGATATGCACCAATACACATAATCGTAAGTATGTGTTGTTTGGATCGATTCTATGACAGTTGATCCCTTGACAGTTGGCCCCTCATCATGCTTATATACAATATGCAGTCGGTTTAGGAAAAATATGATACACCTACTTACACAAAATGTAACTAAGTGTCCCCAAAGGGGTGTGCAGAGAGAATGTACTGCCGAATAACAAAAGTATAAAACATATTTTCATTCAAATGCATCAAGGATAAAACTAATGGTCTATAATTCGACCCAGCCACACATTGCTGTGGCTAACGAAACACAACGCCATCTACTCCATGGTTACCCCACATTTATTACCACGATAAATTAACTCACACTGCCATCTTTAATTTGCATACAAATCAAATCCACGCCTGCTTGATAGCCCGACATACAGACATTATCCTTTATATTTCAACCAATTTACACAAAACCTTGACAAATTATATACCTAAACCTTCCTCATGAATCATTGGTGAAAACCGAATGATAGCCCGTTCAGTAGTTTTTGGGTTTATCGCGAACAGACAGACAGATGCGGCGGAGGACTTTAATTTATAATACTTAGAGATATAACAGCGCATGCGTGCAAAAAATCGACGCTGTAAATAAATTCGTTTGATATCCATACCAACTTAAAATGTAGTTTTGAGGTCGATTTTAGGTTTGAAATTGGTAAATAATGCAGAAAAAATCATAATTTCGATGGGTTAACTGTTGAGCGATCAATATTCAGGCGATCAACCGTCAGGCGATCAACTGTTGGGTGATCAACTGTCAGGCGATCAACGGTTGGGTGATCAACTGTCGGGCGATCAACTGTCAGGCGATCAACTGTCAGGTCACCGTATGGATCAACTCTAATTTCTCGATCAATACATTGTTTGTAAAACTTCTCAAGAATTGAATAATGTTTAGTTATTATTCTATTAAAATTAATATATTTATGGTGCTTTCAAATTGTGTAAACCTTTTTGCTTTGCATATCTTAATAACTATTTATTTATTTATAAATTGTTAAAAATTGATTATCTATTTATTAGTGTGTTGTAGAAATGTTTGCACAAAATGAATTAGTTAGAATTATGAACAAATTTTATGTAAATTATACCTTCTTCTTATTTAATGAAGTTTTTTTATTATTTTATGTTTTAAACATGTAATTATAATTTTTTTTTCGATACCCATTTTTAAGTTTTTAAGTAAATTAAAAATTCTATAATATTAATAATGAACAAATAAAAATATATTGTTTTAAAATTTTAACAGTATATTATGTTTATTCACTAAGGAAATTTTAAAAATCATTTATCCAACTTATAAGCAAAAATATTGCAAAATAAAAACTTTTATTATAATAAAGAAAACATGTTTTATTAATTTATTCTTATTTAACTCCCATTCAGATTTGAAACTTTTCTTAAAATGGCATTAGCCAAAGGGTTTGGTTACCAGATCCGAATAACCAGATACTTCCCCATCTTCTTCTTCCCATCTCATTCCCATCCCCTTTTAGCCGCACTGCGTTCAATTGGGTATGTCATAGTCTCACGGCTTTGAGCAGTTGGGGCACACACGAAAAAACATAGAAGGACTGTCAATATTTTTTTGTAAATTTACTTCCACCACAGTATATAGAAAATGTTGCTTGAGTCGTGATGGAGGACTTAGCCAGCCGAGGAATCGAACACGGAACCCGGGTGGAACCAAAACGTGATGTCCACTCAACCACTGACCAGTGAATATGCTGTCATCTTTAGATATGCTGTGTGGAGTTATTTTAAGGAAAGGAATGAGTATTGCTGGGCAAAATGTTTTAGATCAGACTTGATCTGAATAGCCAGGTGCTTCCCCGCCTCCCTCTTCCCCATCTCTTTCCCCTCCCCACCACCTTCAGCCTCATAACATACCTCTATTGGGAATGCCATAGTCCTAACTATGTGAGACTAGAAAAAGTTTTTTTTTCCTTTTAGAAAAAAAACATTGGAATTTCGGAAAAGTTATTAGCCCTTACACCATTATGTAAAATTTGTAGAATCACCTCCTTGTGATGTTTTGGACACCTGTAAAAGTGTATAATATACAACAGCACCCTTGAGGTGATTTTTCACAAAAACGGCGCTATACAAGTCATCCAAATATTATTATTAATATACGTAAGCGTTTGTAAAGGTCATTTCATGAACATTCTCCAGCCCTAAAGAGTCCTAAATTATCCAGTCTTTCAAAATAATTATCAACCCTACTTTTGCCACTAATCTTTTCATAAATGTAATACTAATAGTGATGGGGGAAGCAAATGTAAATTCATGCAATGTCCAGTGTTTTAAATATAATGTCATCCGCGTGCAAATCCGTATCTTCTCCAAGCATAAAGTTTCTAATTAAAGTGTTTATCGGAAGTGACCTGCAGGTAAGTATGTTTCTGTATCCATTTGTAAATAGTAAAATTAGATAGAACCTAAGAATTTTAAAACAAATATATGCCAAGAATATTCTTATACATCATTTTAAAAACAGAAAATCTCCTAATGAAACTCGGATACATGACACAAGAGCCTCAAAAAAGGATATACGAGATGTTCCAAAATTCAAGACAAGTTTTGGCCAAAGAAACCACATATACATATCTTGCAACTAAACTTTACAACATCCTTCCTCCAAGTCTGAAAAAGATAGAAAAGATAAATAAGTTTAAGGAAAAAATCAAAACATAGGTGAAAGAAATTAATGCAGACATACTAGAGAATGTATTAAAAACATCATAGAAACTAAATAACGGAAAATCAAAGAAATCTACCAGTCCGCCTCAGCACAGGACCACCTAGTGAGGAGGACTAAGAACAAACGGATTAAATATTTATATATATCATCATATCTTGTAATTCTCATCAAACCTGAAAATAAATAGTCACTAATAAATTTTTTTTTAAATTCTTAGTAAATTGTAAAGCCCCCTTGAGGTGATTTACACAAAAATGGCGTTCTACAAATTATCCAACTTGCATGGATTTCATAACGACTTGGAAAAAATCGTATATATAGATTTTTTTTACTAAGATTACGAAAATGTTAGTAAAAATTTTTAGAAATGTAGTTTTTTTTATTTTTAAATGAATAAATCCATTATTTGAGCTCGTGACGTCACTACATGAAAATCTCCCGTCTCCGATTATGTTAATTCCCTTAATTTTGTAAAATTCCTCACTGATAATTTTTTTTTTTAAATGGCAACACTTTGATTTCCGGCGAATTTTTGAATTTGCGTTTAACATTCACTAGATTTATTGTTTGTTCTATGCGAACTTATCCTTTGGTTTGATTTTTTGATGAAGATGGCGGTGTTTTTTACAGATGTTACGAAGAGAACCCCGTACAATTTATTGCTATTCGTGTGGAAAACGTTCTTTTTTTTAAATGATTTTCGGCTATATAATTATCGTTTTTTCGCACCCATAAAATTATGTCCCGTGTTTCCGGTTTATAAAAAAATGGTCTGATTTTTCAGATTGAAATTTTCAAAAAATCGCCAGGGTTTCAAAAATACGATTTAAAAAAAAAAACACAGAATGTCTTAGAATATTTGCCTAAACCGGAAATTTTTTTAAAAAAATGTGATGCAAGTGGCCTATTATTATTATTATTTACCTGTAGAGATGATCATCGATGGTGTGCTCGAAATAAGTTTAAATTTCTCCTCACTTCTTTAGAAATTTATCAAACATTTTAAAAATTTCGAAATTATCTCGCAGAGATAATCCACTCTACACAGAAGGTCTTAAAAAAAATCCCTCAATTTTCTGTCATCTTTGGGGGTGATGTGTTCTTTTTAAGGAGAGGAAGCTTTGGGCAGGAAAAAAGGTACGAGGGGTGGATAGGATTCTGGGCGACAGTGTAGGTGGGCAGACGCATCCGCCGCCCAGACTTTGACAAATCTCACCCCGTAAACTAAGTCACCAAACGTAGCAAACCACTTGTGTTGACCTATGGCAGAGGTTGGTTATCCAGTAAATGGTTTCCGGGCGGTGATACCCGTACCCTCCTCCCAAATTGTGGCCTGTCTGAAACATAGGGACATATTAGCTAGTGGGGCTGCGGGGGTGAGGGGAGTCTGCCAACCGATGGGGGGGTGACACCCGACCAAGGTTTTGACACATTTTTATGCATATGGAAGTATCGTCGGGGGAGGGGCATAATGGGATGGGATGGGGCAAGATGTTTCGCTCCTCCCCTTCCTACCCTGTTCCACCCCATTTCGCCATATATCCGCCCCAGTGTCCGTGGCGTGGGCCAAAACAGTTTGGGAAAGAGGTCCGTGGGCCCAAAAGAGTTTGGAAACCACTTGACTAGGTAGTAATGGAATGGGGAGGTGACAACACTCACAACACGTTATTCGCTCTGGGTGCCATCCTATGCTAGCTACGCCACTGCCTAGGAGTTCAGAGGTTTTAAACAAAATTGCGATGTCATCTCTCTTTCAATCGGCATATGGACTTGATCCTATCTCACTTCTACCTCTGAGAGCTCCCTTGTAACCTCTCTTTATTTTATTTGCGCCGTTTACAAAACAGAGGGAGAGGCACAAATTTTGCTAAAAAAACAAACCGTCACCTTAGAACCGTGTTCGTTTTTTATAGTGACCGGACAACTCAGAATGAATTTCACTCAACACCTTCTTTAAAGTCAAAGTGCTGAAAAAAAAAAGATTAGGTTATGGGCTATTTTTCTTTTTTTTTCTTAGCTTTTAATGACTTTTCAAAGAGGTGTTGAGTTGAGTTGATTCTGAGTTTTCATGGAACCGTTTTTTATATTATCTTTACCCAGGAGACTCTGAGGAAAAAAAATCCCCTAGGGCCGAAGTCATCTTTGGGGATGCTGTGTGAAGGGTCTTTTAGTGAAAAGGAAAAATAGCAATTTCGGGAAGGAAAAAGGTATGAGGGGTTTCTAAGAATTTGGGAGTCAGTAGGTCCAAGAGTGATGGACGTATATTTTTAGTGATTTTCATAATTTTTTTTAACACATAAGGAATATTTATATTTTATTTATACCTTGGGGTCAATTAACACATATATTCAAGAGTATATTTTAAAATTTTCAAATATTTTCCAAAAAAAATAACTGAGATATCAGCTGCCGCGCATTGTAACTATATTTTTTTTAGGAATGTGAAAATGTAGTAGATACTTATGATTTTTTATCATTCTTTTGTACGTTTTTTTAAATCAAAATTGTTAAAATAAAGATATTGTTTAAATAGAGCGTATTTATATGAAGAAACTGTGCTGAGTTTGATAACGTTTGATCAAAAACTGTAGGAGCTAGAGGTTACACAAATTCGAAAAAAGTAGTTTTGAGAAAAACGCGTTTGAAAATAACAGTGGCCGTAAAGTAGTTAGTAGTAGTTCGACCGAGGGACACTCACTAAAACGCTTATAACTTTTAAACGGCGTGTAATTTTGGTTTGATATTTTCAGAATATATTTTTGAATATTTCTGCTATCCATTTATAAGGAATCCTCTGCACCGTTTTCCTTCTGGTCACAAAATCAGCACACCACTTGGGATAACCTATGTCAGGGGTGTTGGTTATCCAATAAGTGGTCCCCGGGGCGGCGGTACCCCTACCCGCCTCCAAAATTGATTATAAATAGACAGAAAAATGATTTTATAATCGAGATAGTAGAATAACTCGTAAAATTACACATTTATTTAAGGCTCACTTCCCGGCCCCAAAAAGAAGAAGACGGAGAGATATGAAATTACGAATGTTAGAAGAGCGCGCTAACATTTACAACGATAAAATCGATGCAAAAATCATGAAAATCTTTAATAAAACACGACTCGTTTAACATAGAGCAAAAATCTTGCGATAATTGTCTTAAACAGCATTTAAAGAAACGCTGTGAATTTTTTCATACATATATAACTTGTAAAATAACTGAAACAAACGTGTTTATAATAATTTTTTCAGCATACTTTGCGATTTTTTTCTATCGAGGGAATTTTATATAATTTGCGTTTGGGCGCGACAAATATCTAGATATTATCTTCAAGAATAACATATTTTTTTAAGAGCTTAAAAACTTCAAATGTTTAAGGGAGGTTTGCAAGAAATCGGTAGAAATTCGAATACCGGCCTCTTAATAATTGTGCTTTTCTGTGGATCCAAAACCCGCCATGTCAAATTAATTAAATTGTGTTATAATGAGATAATAGGTAGGTATTACAAGGATACGTGCTCCCAAATATACCTACCACCTCCAGCTCTATACAAAACAAGGACACTCGCCATATTTCTACCATCACCGACAACACGAGTCCGCCCACGCTCAGTGGGAGTTTCGGCAAGCCAACTGTTCCCATATTCAAGTACAAACACCCACAGGAATACTAAAATGCTAGCAATAAGACGCCAGAACCCACATTGGTGCACCTAACCCTCCATACGACGAACAATGATTAAACTTGTTCATCAAACATTAATATAATATAATAATATAATAATAATCTTTATTGAACAAAAATTTTAAGATTTATAACTACATAAAAAAAGAAGTACATCTTATAATAGTTTAAGTGTTGCATAAGTACAAAAGTAAATAAAAGAAAATAAAAATTTGCATATAAACAGTAGGTACTTAAATAATAGAGATTTATAATTATAAATTTAGGTATCTCGTAACCTGCCTCACTAGGCTTTGCCTGTGTTGAGGCAGTAATTTTACATCAATTTATAATACTGTGAAACATACCTACACTTATATTAGATTATAATCACACAATAGATAAGTTGCATTAATAAAAATAACATTGGTACAATAATAGCAGGATTGGTTCATTACTAATTTCGAATTTGGGTAAGTGCACCGGTAAAGGCTCTATCATTATTTTTTATCCAAATTTTAATGTTTTTTTTGAAATTTTTTTGTGTATCACATTTTTTTATACTAATTGGAAGAATGTTGTAAAGTCTTGTTGCAAGGTATATGAAACTTCGTTGGCCAAAAGTAGTATGAGTTATGGGAATTTGTAGTAGATCTTTGTAATTGTTTCGAGTACAGCGAGTATTTAATCTTTTTTCATAGTATTTATGTATATTTGTGTATAGATGAGTGAGGATTGTTTTTGCATATATCTGCCGAACGTCAAACACATTCATAATCTTGAAGATTAAGTTCGAGTCTGTAAGTAGAGGTAGCCTAAGAATTATTTTTATAATAGTTTTCTGTGCCTTTATGATTGGGTCTAGTGCTGATGCAGTACCGCCTCCCCATGCTATGATACCATACTCAATAATGGATTGACAGACTGCAAAATAAATAATTTTCAAGTGTTGTAAGTCGAGAAAGTTTCGTATTGTTCTGAAAAAGTGCATGGTTTTTCTTATTTTGTTTGCAATTATTTGAGTGTGAATATTCCATTTGAGATATGGATCAATTGTGAGGCCGAGGTACTTCATCTGTGTAGTGCGCTCAATGTAGGGACACTGACAAGATTCATCGGAATTTAAACATGTGTGTATTCTAATAGAGGCATCATCATGAGGTTGACCTGTTATATTTATGCTTGATGTGACATATTTAGTTTTTTCGGTATTCAATGTGAGCGTATTTGTATCTAACCACGTTTTTACAATGTTTATACCCGTTTCAGCTTTTTTGTATACAGCTTGCCAAGTGTCAGCTTCAAAAAGTAAAACTGTGTCATCGGCAAAACTAACTATTTTCCCCTGAATATTAATGTTACATAAGTCGTTGATATATAAAAGGAACAGAGACGGTCCTAATATGCTACCCTGAGGAATCCCATAGTTAGAGGAGAACTGATCGCTAAGTGTTTTATTTACTTTAACTTGTTGCTTGCGATTGTTAAGGAAGCTTCTAAAAAAGTTAAGTTCGTTACCTGTAATACCGATTTTTATAAGTTTGTTTATTAATTTACTGTGTGATATTGTATCAAAGGCTTTGGAAAGGTCTAGAAAGATTGAAATACATTTTTTGCTTTTATCGAGGTTTTTGACAATAAAGTCAGTTACAGCGGCAATAGCGTCTGCGGTACTCATGTTTTCTTGAAACCCGTATTGGTTTTCTGATAATAGTTTATGGCTAGCAAGAAATTTAACCAACTGAGTATTGACAATTTTTTCAAATACTTTAGATAGGCTGGTCAGTAGAGTTATTGGTCTGTAATTGTTTATGTCTGTCTTGTTACCTGTTTTATGAATAGGGATAACCATACCATGTTTCAGGTTTGAGGGGAAGTGTCCTTGACTGATACTAAGGTTAATTAGGTGTTCTAGGGGCAATGTAATTTCCATGGACAGCGTTTTCAAGATCTTAGTGGTTATTCCATCAATCCCGGCAGAAGAAGTGTTTTTTAAGGAATTAATTATTTTTAGAATCTCCTCCCCTGGGACAGTTTGAAATTTGAATCTTCTTTTGGAAAATTGAAATTCTGCTTCAACAGGTAGAGCATTCCCACAATTTGGTAAACGAGAAGCAAGATTTGAGCCAATATTTGTAAAAAAGTTATTGATGTAATCCGCTACGAGCTTTGGGTTTTTTGAGGTGTCAATAATTTTTCCGTCAATACAAAGTTTACTTATGTCCTGTTTGTCTTTGGTGTTTTGTGTATTTGTGGCTTCTCTTAGAATTTGCCATATTTTTTTGGGATCGTTATTACTTTCTTGGATTTTGTCTCTATAGTAGATTTCTTTTGCCTTTCTAATGACATCGCCGCATGTATTTCTATATCTTTTGTAGATGTTTAGTGATATAATGTCGTAAGGATTTTCTTTAACTTTTTTGTGTAGTGCGTTTCTTCTACGAATGCAGTTGATAATTGAAAAGTTTATCCATGATTTCAAGGGTTTAATTTTGTTAGGATTTTTTTTTGTTAAAATTGTGGTATTATTAATTAATTCATTTTTCAAAAAGTCAACAAAATAATTCCATGCATCATCTGAGTTTTGTATTTGTAAAAGCTCTTGCCAAGATTTATTTTTAATTATGTTTTTTAAATTATCAAAATTAATATTATTATATAGAATTGACTGATCTCTTCTGTTTTTTGTGGTGTAGATTGCAATGTGAATATTGTTGTGTAATGGTCTGTAATTGTTGATTTGTAAACGATGCTTTTGTTTTGTTTATTAGTTTTGACCATTATGTGATCAATGCATGATGTTGATTCATTAGCTATTCTTGTTGGTGTATTGATAGTACTAATTAATCCATGAAACTCTAACATGTTCAGGTAATCGTAACATTGATGGTGAGGGTTGTCTGGAAGTATGTTGATATTTAAATCTCCCATAATTATTAAGTTTTTAGTGTAGGAAAGACTAGAGAGTTTGCTATTTAGACTGTTAAGAAATGGTGTTATATTGCGAATAGATGGAGAGCGGTATATTGCTAGAATGCACGTATCATTATTATACATTATTTGCATACAGCTCGCGTCAGTAATGTTTATTTCAGTTACAACAGAGTTTAGGTAATTTTTTGTGTATACCACAACTCCATCGTTCTGACTATCATGATTTGACGAGTTGAAGGAAGAGTAGTGATTTATGAATTTTGGAGTGTTAATATTTGTCAACCAACATTCTGTAAGAATAATAACCTCAAAGTCTATATTTAGGTGGTTAAGCTGTATCTGGAGTTCATTAAAGTTTTTATTAATTGACCTAATATTTTGGTGCATAATAATAGTGTTTTTTGAATTGGTTGTTAAGTATTTACATATTTTCGCATCTGATGTTACAAACAAATTGTCTTGATCACCTAATTATTCGTATGTGTTATTAATGGTAATGGCCATACTATAATTTAATTACAACAAAAAAAAAATTGTTTAATTCCTTTAAATGAGAGCTCCACTAGACCGTGGCTATTACTGGGGATTTCAACCTTTGATTGAAAGTGGAACAGGTGAATTATTGTTGCAGTTTGAAAATAGATGTCAGCAGTATGACTCACTGAACTGAGGGGAATCGACCCAGTAAATGACCTGTAAAAGTGGGGCTCTCAATTAAAAAAACTAATCAATTTTTTTAAGATCATCAGAGTGTTTGATATATATTACTCTATCACTTTCATTTTTTTTAACCATCACTTTACATTCCTTGTACCAGACATATTTATATCCCATTTCTTTTGCCTTAGTCTTCGACCTCCACAGAAGATCTTTGAAGTAGGCCCCAAGGGTTTCACTAATAAAAATCTTCTGGTATCCGTTTCCTTGAGATGTGGTAGGGTTGAGTAGCTTCCTGTTCAGTAGAATCTGCCGTCTTTTTTGGGGGTTAGTGAATCTGACGTGGAATTTTGGGGGGACTCCAGGTCGTCGGTCCGGAATTTTCTTGATTTCGAGGATGTCATCGCCTTTTAAGTCGACACCTGCAGCAGCGGCCACCCGTTTAATTATTTCTGCAGCCTGCTCTACCTCTTTTTCTGGTATCCCTGCAAATTCAAGGGTATCTTCACGCGTTCTTTGTTCCACTTCGGCTAATCTAACTTCAAGGCTCTTTATTATACCATCTTTTGCTGTTATTTCCTTTCTCATGGCTTCTACTTCCGAGACCAGTTTAATTATAGTCTCCATCTTTAGATGTATATCATCATATTGATGACTGATGAAGTCTCTTGTGTTCCGGTTCTCTTTATTTTCATCATCAATTTTTTTTATGATTGCTGATTTAAATGTTTCTAATTTTTTTTCCATCTTCATCTCAATTTTCTCCAGCATGACATCAATATTTATTCCCTGGGGCTCAGATGTAACACTAGTCCCGGTTGTTTGTCCTTTACTTCTCAGATTTTTATCTGTAGTTGACATTTTTTAGCACTGAATTTAGTTTGTAAGGTCGAACACTGCCTATATTCCCTTTTACTTGACACTTGGAATTCACTTGTGATATCCTGTTATTGTTTTCTTTTGTAAAACTGTCAATTAATTATTCACAAGTAGGAAGGACACACTGTCTAAGTGTAAATTAAAATTCTTATCAGTTTGATAAATGCACTGAAACATTTGTTCACTAAAAACAGAAAAATAATTATTTATTTCGGGAGCAGAGCAAAACACAGCTGTCAATTGAGTGTATGTATATGTATAGGTATAGTGTATGTATGTTGTATAGTATTGGGCGGGATCTGTCACAAACGATCGTTGTTTTGGGACAACACGGAACTTAGCACCGTTGTGATTTGAAACTCGATTAAACGAAAAATAGCGACACTAAAAAGAAACAAACACATGCATCTATATAATTTAGCCTGGGAGAGAACGAGATAGACTCCTCTTTGTGCGAGCTTCGTAGCCATCCCACTCTTGTCTACTTTAGTTTTCTGAAGATTTCACCTTGTGTGAACTGCACACTTGTAATTTTTTTTTCAAAATTCTTCAAAACAAAATTTCTAGAAATTCTTACGTAGTTAATGCCCAAGAAATACAAAAAAAGACCAAAATTTAATTTACATTTTTTACTCCAAAACTATTGTCAGAAATCACTGGTTAAAGTAATTCAAGTACGTCCCTTAACACCTTGTATATTTTTAATGTAATACCGGACAAGAGTTCCAACTACTCCCGTCTGGAGCAAGTGAGACTATTGCATCCTCATTTGGAGTATGTTGTGAGGCTGGTGGTAGTAGGGAGGGGAAATAGACCGGGAAGAACAAGGTGGGGAAGTCCTGGCTATTCAGATCTGGTCACTAAACACGGCTAAAGCCATTTCAAGCAAAGTTTCGATTCTGAATGGTGGTCTTACACCAGGGCGACACTGAGAGTATACTTCCATATTTGGTGGGCAGTTTGTGGTGGTGCTACAAAATGTCGACTATTTACGGATATTGTTAATATAAAATGTTACCATTTCAATGAATATGTATAGAACACGCAAAACTTTAAGACCGGCGGCCTGACGTTGATCAGAAATCCTCGCAATAGGCGAGTTGGACAGTTAAGTGGCATGCTTCCCCCCATTCCCGCCCACGCCTTTCTCTGTCGCACGTATGTTTTTACACATCTCTCTCTTTCGCTTACGTTCATTGTAAAGTCAGTAACTGTACGAGAATGAATCTTACCATGCCGAGGCCGGTCTTAAAGTTCGGCGTGTAGGTACTGTAACAATTGATAAGTCCTTATGTTTAAAAAGCTTGTCATCAAGAGGGTTAGGAGTCAGGAGACAAAGGTAGGCGAGTAACACACCAATTAAAGTCAATTAAATAGTATGCGCATTGCTCCGAGTTGTTCAGAGTCTATGATTCAACATTGACAAGATAATCAAGCTGATTTTAAGGACAGAATTTGAACAATAATTCATCAAATTTAAAAACTAATTTTCAAGTTCTGCGAAAGTTCTTTCTTAACATTTCAGTTATGCGAAACAACTGGCCAATAATAATACAATAACAGAACTGGAATAGAACCTTTACAGAACTAGAAAATTAACTTTGAAATTTGGTGAATTGTTCAAATTCTGTGAAAAAACCCATCCAAGTTTTACGTAATAATTGATTATTTCATTGTGTTTCATTAACTTTTTAGTGAATGCAGTCGTAAATAATGTATGGACCAGTTGTGTAAAATTTGAAATAGGCCATTAGTAAGGGGGTATGTATTAAAAAAACAATAACTACTTATATAGCTAGTAGATAAACAAAATAAAAATACATAATAAAATACAGGCACTAATCAAATATACAGTAGGCCAGTTGTATGGCTAAGAGAAAAAAAAAAAAAACAAAAGCAGTTATCGTAAAGATAAGAAAAAAAGTGTACTTAAAGTAAAGAAAAGAAATTAGAATTTAAGTTTTTTAAATCATAATTTTTAATCTAATTTTTTCTAAATTTTGTTGTTGTAAGGATTATTTTTTTATTTTAATAGGTAATGAATCTAAGTTATCTATATGAACGTTAAATTATTATAGGGATCTGATAACAACATGTAGGATTGTAAAGTGCATCACTGAATTGGTAGATATTAATGCATTATGAAGATAGGTATTATAAAGGTTGTAAGTTCTCTGTGAAAGAATTTTGCTTGAGATTGTGTTAAAGCAATTTCGTTATGAAACAACCAAACAACAACCTGTCAGATACAGACAACGACAGTCAGAAGACTTTGAATAATTTTGTACGAAAACATTGGTAAGCATGGGATGAAATCGGTGTGAAATCATTGGTGAAACCAGCGACGAAACCAGCGATGAAAACAGTGATAAAACTTGTAATGAAAACAGTGATTTTTCATCAGTGATGAAAAATGCGACGAAATCAGTGATGAAGCCAGCAATGGAAACAAAGATGAAACATGCGATGAAATCAGTGACGAAGCCAGCGATAAAAACAAAGATGAAACATGCGATGAAGCCAACGATAAAAACACAAATGAAACCTGCGTTTAAATCAGTGATGAAAACAAAGATGAAACATGCGATGAAAACAGTGATGAAACCTGACAAGGGCGGATTTAGGGGGGGGGGGGGGGGCACGGGGGCACGTGCCCCCCCCAGGATGGTATTTTTGTGTACTGTGGAGATTTCATCACAGTACATACTTAGAAGTAAATCAAATTATCAGAGTTGTTAAAATATATGAATAAAATAACAGAAAGAACATGAGTCAAACTCTTGTCCATTTCTGGCTGGAATTGCGAATTTCGTTCGTTGCATCCCATTCATGCACTTGCAAATGAAAGATGATAATCAGCGTTTGTGAGAGCGGTACGGTCGGGGGAAAGCGCGGTCGGAAAAGCCCCCCCCCCCCCATTAAAGTTGACAAACACAAATTTCGACTTGATAAAAAATTGGTCCGTTCTGGGGGGGGGGGGGGGTAATTATGCTATTGAGGGGCACCCCCCCCCTCCGCCCCTTGTGCCCCCCCCAGAAAAAAATCCTGGATCCGCCCTTGAAACCTGAGATGAAAACAGTGATTAAACCCGAGATGAATCAAATATTGTCGCTGGAGACGCGGCTTGCCACGTCTTTATCGTCAGAACTCATCTGACGTCTACACAAAATGTTTTTAAAACAAAATATGTGTATTGCCACGCCCCAATATTTCGAAGAAACAAAACAAACTGAGGGGACAGAATGTGTATGAAAACAAATAATGTTTTGTGTACTTCGCATATACAAAGCGTTTTTGTCATAGGAGACAAGGTGGGCTTAGATTAGGAAAATTATTATTTTTCTGTTAATTTTTTTAAATATTTTCCACGGCTGAGTTGCGCGCCAAGCCTGAGACCAGTTGGAAATTAGAATGGAACCGTAAAAAAGGCGTGGCATACACTAAATAAAATAATAATTATTCACACCGTTCATTGCATACATAGATAGACAGCCCCCGCGTGCAAGTTGCACGAACTGCATCCACAGCACGATTAGCACGCGTCATCGAAAAAACGCGAAAAATCCAATTTCATTCGCCTCTTTGGACGAGATATGAAAATATCGTAGACTTAATTGCCTCGTAACAGTACCTAGGGAATATATTTTGCTGTTACGGCCATTAACCATACTGCTCTCAGCCAGAAGAGTTCAATCTAATAAATTATTGATATTTTTGTTTGAGAACAATTGCTCAAATAACTCTTTGCGGAATATTGTAATTTTTATTTTTTTTACATGAGCTCCACACAGGAGGCCTTGAGCAAAATAATTTCCGTCAGGGCCTATGTCATCTTTGGGGATGCTGTGTGGAGGATTTTTTTTAAGGGAAGGAAGGAAGGGAGAGTTCTGGGAAGGAAAAGGGTTTAAGGGGTGGGTAGGAATCTGGGGTTCAGTGTCTTTTGGTCATCCACCTCACCCCATGAACCCGGGCACCCCTGTTAAGTCACCAAACGTAGCGAGCCACTTGGGGTGACCTATGGCAGAGGTGTTGGTTATCCATTAAATATTCCCGGGGCGGCGGTACCCTTTCCCGCCTCCCAAGTTCTAATAAATTAATCCAATAATTTTATCACTAAATAACACTGTTATTTTAATATAATATCTTTAAATTATACTTCTGCTCTCTTCTGTTTGTTTGTATTTTCTTGTTTTCTTTTCTTTTTTGTTTGCTTTTATCCTATTCTTTTAGTTTCTTGTATTCTCTTCTGTATGTTCGTATTTTTTCCCGTTATTTTCTTGTCTAAGCTTCTATTTGATTTTATTCTCCTCTGTTATTTTCTTGTATTCTTTTCTGCTATTTTCTTTTATTTTCATCTGTTATTTTCTTGTATTGTCTTGTGTTATTTTTTTCTATTACGTTCTTGTTTTCTCTTCTCTTTGCTTTTATTCTCTTCAGTTATTTTCTTGTATTCTCTTCTGTTGTTTTTTGTATTCTTTTCTATTTGCTTGTATTCTCTTCTGTTATTTTCTTGTATACTCTTCCGTTTGCTTCTATTCCCTTCTGTTATTTTCTTGAATACTCTTCCGCTGGCTTATATATCTTCTGCTATTTTCTTGTATTCTCTTTTGTTTTCTTGGGTCATCTTTTTTTCTTTCGATTGTGTTATTCATCTTTTACACATCTTATTTGCAATTAATATATTTGTAGTGAGTTTTTTATAATTTGATTCCTATCATCGCGTGTGAAAAATCTATAAAAAAACTTGCCTAGTTAAATAAATAAATATGTATTACTAAAGAACTAACAATACCGCCGTATCCAGAGAAGATCGACCGCCACACAACTTTGCATCGGTACACACTCCTTGCTTCATTCGCATTATTATGTACTTGTTACGCACTTATTTTCTTCTGTATCTTGGCACGACCCGTCTCATGTACATCAAATCTAAAAATTCAAGTATTTGAAATTGAAAAGCCCAAAATGTTAAAAAATAGCTATATATTATTTAAGTAGGTTGTTTTTGGGTATCTTGTTTTATACCCCTGTTAAAATATAGTTAGTTAGATTGGTTTGCGCATGCAATCACGTCACGGTGTCCGATTCCCGTCCCATCAACAGTTGGGGCGGGTGACGGTTTCGGTGGGTGGGTCTAACGGTGACTGGACCGTCTGGGATCTGGGCCTAGGATCGTCATCGCGTTCCAACAGTCCCGGTGAACGAGGCTCCTCCACTGCTCAAGGTCCTGTGCTGCAGGAAACCGATGTGCTGGACGCCTGTGATACTTAAACACTCCAGCACACCGGTGGTTTTTTTCTACTTCTCCTGCCAAACACTTTGCCAATGACCGCGAGTTTCTCCAGGTTCGTGTTCTCAGTTTGGCGAGAAACGTGTCCAATAAAGCTTACGTTATACCTCATAGCGGCCTTAAATTGGTACTCTTCCATGCCACATCTCCACTTGTTTCTATTATCTATGGGTGTGAGGCATGGATCTGACAGAGGTTTGATAAAAATAGATTGGATTTTTGTTTACGAGAACACCACACAAGCGTCCTAACCGCCCAAAGCCAGTGGAATTATGGTATTACCAATTAGGGTGTCTTATGAGGCTGAAGATATTGCGCAAGGGAAACTGAAAATACACTGTTTTGCAGTATCTGGATAGGATCTGGACAACATCTGATTCGTTTATATGGTGGTCTTTCACCAGGGCGATAAAGAGATTATGTACTACCCATCGAAAGCTATTGAAATGAGATCCCTGAGGCGCATGTGTGTAAAACGATGTACAACCGTATTATAAATGTGGAGATCAGGAATGAATGATGTATGACTGATGTAAGCGTAATATGGAATAGAAGTTTAAAATCCGCTCCGCAGTTTAACAGTTAACAAACTTCACGTACGAAGATGGTTTTGCGAAAGGCGCGTTGGTAGAGATATACTCGAAGTCGGGTTCTTAAATTTCAACCGTATAGATATAGAGGTTAGCGTATTAATACTTAAATGAGATAGATTCAGATAGAGATGATTAGATGGTTTGGAATGTAGAGCGGATGAACACAGAAAGGAGCCCATAAGAATATAAGACGCGAAAGTGAATGGTAAAAGAAGTCGGGGATGTGCTGGGAAAAAATGGCAGGATCAAGTGGATCAATTACTAGTAACGAGTAAAATAACATAAGAATAACTGAAGGTTACGTATGAAACGATATATGAATGTGAATGAAGCAAGGAGTGTGTTAGTCAGTTAGTCAAGTTAGTCTCTCAGAAGCTGGGCGTACTGTACAAAGCCCACAGATACTGCAGAAAGTAAACAATTGCTGACTTTGTACAAATCGCATGTGCGCCCCATTGTTGAATTTAGGAGCCACCTTTGGTATGGAGCCCAAAAACAATCGAAAAACTCTGTGTAGAAACGGACGGTCCGTTCGATAAATTACCCTATCTCCACAAACGGATTGCAATATTTACAGCACAAGCGTCAGGTGGGAATGTTGACCTTGTTTTACTGGTATTTCAATGGGAGATGTTCCGAGGAACTAGCATCATTGATCTCTTCGGCACCGGCGCATAGTCGGGAAACACTTGCATACAGTTGACAAGTATAATATTGTGTGACATGAGAACTGGTTTCACGACTCATTCTCGATTTGAATGATTTGCCGGCTTCTGTGATTTCTCCCTCGCACAACATGAGACTCTTAAAATCCTAGGTCCACTCCTTCCTCTCTTCTAAAAGACCCTCCACACAGCATCCCATCCACATAGGAGACCCTGGGGGAAATTCTTCTTCTCAAGTCAGTTACTCATTGCTGAGGATCGTGACCCTACTCCAATATCCATGGTGGACAAGGCTCCTTCACTACTCGCAGTCCTGCGCTGTGTGGAGAGCCAATAATACCCTGATACTGAACCACTGGACGCCAGTGATACATGCGCATTGGTGACCTTCCTATGCTGGAAATTAGTTAATATGTTATTCTTTAGTTGATTCTTACTTAATAGTTGATTCTTTCAATTTATTTTATTTATTTATTCTTAGTATATTTACATTACAAAGGTATAGTATATTGTCCTCCACACTAGGAGTTCACCTGTATTGTAGAGGACATTTTTCAGTTGTAAATTTTAAATGTAAGTAGTAAATTACAGTAAATTTTTCTATAAATTATATCAAATTATCATATTATTATTAATATTAATGCTAACAAATTATTATATTCAGTAAATTACAAAATGTAAGAAGTAAAGGATATTTTTCAGTTGTAAATTATAAAATGTAAGTAGTAAAACAAAACAAACAGTGGTCTTAGTTAATATAAAGAAGAAACAATAAAAATCAAAATATACAGAAACAATAAAATAAAAATATAAAATCGACTTCTATACGACAAAATTATAAATTAAAAGTTAAAAGGATTGTAGCCAGTTCCATATGTTTTTTTGTATTCGATAATATTAGTTGTTTTATATTGTATTGGAAGTGAATTGTATAGTTTAATAGCCTGGTATCTGTAGTGTTTTTGTCCAAAGGATGTGTTAGTTTTTGGTATTTGTAGTTGGTGTGCATGTCTTGTTCTAGTATTGCGAGAATTTTGTGAAGTGTTAAATGTGTTTAAGTTCTTGTAAAGGAAAGTTAGTATTTGTTTGGAATATAATTTTTGAATTTTCAGCACTGGGAATTTTTCGAATATGATTGAAGTGGGTGTTAAGGCAGAAACATACTTGCGTGTCGTGGCGCGCCAGAAGTACATCGGTTTCATACATTTACTATGGTTAGAGACATATTTGTAGGTCGTGGCGTGTCGCCGTAATGTATGAAACCGATGGCTTCTGGCGCGCCACGACACGCCACGACACGCAAGTGTGTACGAACCATTAGAATTGGTAATTTAAGGATTACTTTTATTAGGGTTTTCTGAGCTTTAAACAGTGTATTAATGTATTTTTTACTGGCACAGCCCCAGGCAATAATGCCGTATTCCATTAAGGATTGTGCTAGTGCGATATAATGGTATATATTTTTTATATCATATATGTTTAGAATATTTCTCACGTTTTTAAAGAAGTAAATCAACTTGTTTATTTTTCCTATTACTGAATCTATATGTCTATCCCATTTTATATAACGGTCGAAAAATATGCACAGATATTTAATATTTTCCGTTTGTGTAATTTTATTTATTTTAGCAACAAAATACAGATGCATTACAAGAAAGCTTTATATGCTGTTAATTTTCTATTACATTATATACAGTATTAATAGTAGTATCAATTCTTCCAAGAAGCGGTCGGGCTTGAACTGGGTGGGTGGCGGTTCGGTGACTCAGTGGGTTGACTTGGTGGAGTGGTACCCATTAAGTGGGTGGAACTAATCCTAACCTTACCAGAGATACAAGTTCTGTTAACTTGTTTACAGGTTAATAATCAGATGGTAATCGATTCACACAGATCATTAACAATCAACAACAACATAACAAGCCTAGCATGGTGGTCGAAAAATCCACTAATGTTACCCCTATTTTTGTATTTATGAATAAAGAAAAATTAAAAAAAAAAAAAAAATCTAACACTCGAAATGTCATACAACTTTGACATAATGCACTAGGTACTAAGTAATGCAAAATCTTTTGATTTTGATTTGAAAATTTGATCGCTTAAGCAGGTTACAGACCTTCAGTTTAAACTGTACAGTTTAACTGTACAGTCGAACTTTACAGATAAATCGTTAGGTGTGTAGGACAAAAAGTTGAACTGTACAGTTTAACTGAGATCTAATCAAAATATGAATAGATAAATCTGTACAGTTAGAACTGTACAGTTAAAACTGACAGTGTGTAGCCGAAACTGCACAGTTTCGTCAGTTTTGTCGCAGCGAGCGTGAAGTGAACACATACTTTCTTCATAATATGGTGTTTTGCCTTTTATTAACGGTGTCACTAAAGACAGCAGATGCAAATATGGATCCTCATACATTCTCAAATAATTATTGTAATCTTTTGGAGTAATTCTTAATTCACTTGTCAAGGATTTATTTATTTATTTACGCCCTTTTTCGGGTCTTTTTCATAAGAAATTTACAAATTTACAAATTAAATAAAGTATAAATACTTTATATTTCTTTTACAAAGAAATATAATAGGTATATATTTCTTTTACAAAGAAATATTAAGTATTTATTGTACATAACTGAACTGCCTCAGTAATAGTATTTTGTATTTGTTTAAAGATAAATTGAAGATGTTCACTGACTTGGTATAATTATTTGCCTCCATTAGTATTCTGGGTAAAGAGGAATACATATGGTATTTAGTTCCAGAATTACTGCACTGAAATAATTCCTGAATTCTAGTATTACATAGTGGAATCCGGTAGCTTATCAATTCAAGCAATGCCTGACTATCAACTAAATTATTTAGAATTTTATACAGAAATACCAAGTTAGTGAATATTCTTCTGTCTGACAATTTAAGCATATTCATATCATTTAATATTTGTGTTGTTGTTCAACATAATTGCTGGAATACCCATTTTAAAATTTAGAAAACGTAAAAATTTGTTTTGTTTTTTCAACAGCTTAATAGGATTTTCTCAACAGAAGCCAGCGTTTACGCCATAATATTTATGTAATTCACGTTTTTTCCGTTTTCTTCTACTTTCTTTTGATACACAAATTATAACCATACAATGGCTAAAGCGTCGTCTATGGAGGCCATGATGATAAAAACTGAAAGATCTCGCAGTTTTACTTGAATGTGTGTAGGCTGTATGGACCTACGATTTAACTGTACAGTTCGACTGCACAGTTAAACTGTACAGTTAAAACTGAAGGTCTGTATCCTGCTTTAGAAATATTTCATATCCTTTAATTAAATACTGCGAGTAGAAGTAGAACACATATTTGTCTTTGAAATAATCGCGTATTTTTTTTATTAGTCTTAAGCCAGAAAAAAATAAAGTATCAGTCCTATAAAAACTGCTTTAACCTCTCAAGTCTAGATCATTTTTTTTCGAAGGTTTAAAGCATTTCCGCATCGCAATAAAATCCAAATAGAATGTTTCTGAACGTATCCGAAAATTAAAAATTGTTTCTGAAAGATGATAAACACGCTATCAAATTTTATAAATCGAAATATACATTTATTTCTTGAAAAATATATTTAAAAAAAATTAAATAGCTCATCTTACGTTTGACTAAAATTACTGATAACGAAAAAAAAAACATTTCTGTTTTTTTAGACTAATGTATATGTCAACCTTTTGTAAAAATAATTAATAAAAAAATCCAAAAGTTTCATATTTTTTTCAAATTCTGATCCGATACTAATGTTTCATAAAAGTCTACATTTTACTTGTTTTGTGGTTATTTTTTTTATATTTGAACATGTAGCGTGGTGTTTTCTCTTTCTAACACCGTTTATATTATATTTGTCACTATGATAGTAAGGGAGACACAACGATTTCTATGAGACCTACATGAGTTGTTTCGAAAAGCGAACCAATTAGCCTGACGGGTTAAAGTTCAAAATCTCCTATTTTCGAATGTTTTTTGGTTACGTTTTTATTGGATAATGTGGAAAATTAAATTCTTTAGAAAATGATCGTAAAACATTTAGGTATATAGTTATGCCTGAGCATCGCAAAATAAAATAAAACACGCTTTTTGGCAATGTTTTTTTGTGAATAAATCAAAATAGGCGGCTGTTATTAAATGGGAATTTAAACCTTATCGCCATGTACATTAGGAGTGTTATTGTTAGCGGTCTCATCCTGAATTTTACACATGTTGCATAACCTTAATTAATATTTTCTATAAGTTTCATCCGAACCGTCTCCTGTTTGTTTGGGATTCATCACGGAGCAGTAAATAAAATCTCTTTTTAGCCATGCTAATTTCATATTTCTTTTTGGACTTCCTCTCCAAAATGAACGTGTTCAGAATAATAAACATGATTCATGTACCTACACACGCACTACCTATCTTCTGTAAGTACATTTTACACAGTGTCTGGAAACTCGTAGTACAAACGTAAACCTTGTGAATCTACATAACATAGAGAAAGAACCCAAACATTTTTTTTTGTTTTAACTGAAAATTATTAGTTTTTTTTAAAGCTTAAATCGAAAAAAGTTATAAGTAAGTAACACTTAATCGGCTCCAAATTTTTTTTGAAGTGAAAACTTCTTTAGCACCGTTGTGATTTGAAACTCGATGAAACGTAAACAAGCGATACTAAAAAGAGAGAAACACTTACATCTACAGGATTTAGCCTGCGAGAGAATGTGATAGAATAATCATTTCCTCTTTGTGCGGTGCTTCGTGGCCTCCCCACCCTTGACTACTTTAGTTATTAGGTTTCATTTTTTTTTAGCTTCGCACAGGAGGCCCCGAGGGAAAAACATCCGTAAAAGGTCTATGTCATCTTCGAAGATGCTGTGTGTAGGGTCAGGGAAAGAAAGGAAAAGGAAGGAAAAATGTATGAGGAGTGGGTAGGGATCTGGGAGGCAGAGGAAAACGTCTCCCTCAACGAGTCTCTCCTGATCTGCCACGCAGTTGATGGAAAAACGCATCCACCGACACGACTTAGATAAACTTCATGTAACCGGGCACCTCTGCTAAGTTATCAAACGTAGCGAAACGAAAGACCGGTCAGTGGTTGAGTGGGCATAGCGCTTGGGTCCCACCCGAGCGTCGCGTGTTCGATTCTTCGACTGGCTAAGTCCTCCATCACAACACAAGCAATATTTTCGGCTTTCTGTGGTGGTAGTAGGAGATTTTCAAACATTGTTGGGTTATTCGTAACCCGGGAATGTTTGTCTTTCTTTAAAACAAAAAAAAAGAAAGATTATTCTGATAGTCTTAAATTTGATTAATTAATTATTAATTAATTCTTAAATTTGATTATAATATATACATATGTTCAAGAAAGAATTTCGATATTTTATTTTTATTTTGATCAAAGTGAATAGTTTAATACGGCACACAGATACGCCCAAAATAAAATTGAAATTCAGGTTTACCTGTACACTGAAGGTAGCCCTTTCAGGGAACAGTCAGTTTGTCGCTTACACCACTGTCTTAAACCATTACCTATATATTGTTTGGTTCCGCATCATAAGAAGTATGGGTAATGTTACCCGAGCACGAGTGCGTTACGTCACCTGGCGCCACCCCCGGATTACAAATATAACATTAGTACCTACTTCATAATCATAATAATATATACAATCATTATACGGTAATGATTAATGATGTTAATGATGTTCAGGGATGGATTAGAACTTGAACTATCCGGGGCCTTCCTCGAACACTATACAGGGTGTTAAGGAAACTACTTGACTTACTTTAACCAGTGATTCTTGACATCATAATGAAGTTTCTCTCTCCGGTGACTTTTTTTATTAAATTTTTTTCCTTCAAAATCAAACAAAATAAAATTTAAAATAAAGTAAGTTAAATATATCCCTTGACACACTGTTTAATATTAAAAATAAACTCCAAAGTATGATAAGTTCTCATAACAGTTCTACACAGCTAAATTCCACCCTTTTTTACATCTTGGGGGGGTTCTATGTGGAATGTGGAGGGTCTTTTTAGGGAAGGAAAGGTAAGGAAATTCTGTGAAGGAAAAAGGTATGAGGGGTGGGTAGAAATCTGGGGGTCAGTGTGTCCGGGAGTGACGTATTAATCCATCTTTTCAACTGCGATGCAAGGCGATGGGTCGAGAAACTCCGGCTGGAGAGGTCAAAAGGCCTTACTCAACCAGTCTCTTAAGATCCGGTCAGCCATGCAGTAGGTGGGCAGATACATCCGCCTCCCCGCTAAGATCTAGACTCTAGACAATCCTCACCAAAAGAAGCCAACCACTCGGGGTGACCTAAGGCAGAGGTGTTGGTTATCCAATAAATGATTCCCAGGCAGCGGTACCCTTTTCCGCATCCCAAATTGCTATACCTTATGCTGGCACCACGCGGTCGTCCAACCGAAAACCTTTTGACCTGTTCGACCGGACTCTCTCAACTAAAGATATTGAAATACAAAAAAAAATGCTATGATTGTGCTTATGACAACTGTAGGCGGACTACTATCTAATCGGAGTACTTTGCATACGAAAAGAATTTGTTAATTTAGTTGATTTTTTAAGGTGTGCATTAGCAAGGGCGGATTTAGGGGGGGGGGCACGGGGGCACGTGCCCCCCCCCAGGACGGTATTTTTGTGTACTGTGGAGATTCCATCACAGTACATACTTGGAAGCAAATCAAATTATCAGAGTTGTTAAAATATATGAATAAAATAACAGAAAAAACATGAGTCAAACTCTTGTCTATTTCTGGCCGGAATTGCGAATTTCGTTCTTTGCATCCCTTTCATGCACTTGCAATTGAAATATGATAATCAGCGTTTACGAAAGCGGTACAATCGAGGGAAAGCGCGGTCGGAAAAGTCCCCCGCCCCCGATTGATGTTGACAAAGGGGCCGATCAAGTATTATGTAACGCACTTGAGGGGGGGGGGGGGGAGGGGTTCGAACAACGCGTTACATAACATGTTTTTTCTATTTAAATAAAAAATAAGAATTAGAAACTTAATGCACATTCTTAAGGCTACGTCAATGTTTGGGTAAATTGTTTTAAGTTATTTATGTCTTAGAACCTAAAATGTAAACTAGCTTTGGTTTTTTGGGGCAGTTCTTCATATCAAGCTATCGCTGTTAAATAAGATTGTAGATGGATACATTTATCAAAAAATAACTTTTCTAAACCTCCAAATTTATGTCGTTACTAACATACTTACTCGCACTATTTTGAACTTCTTCAGTGTTCAAATTTTGATGGAATAAAATTTTCTGATAAAGGGTTTTCTCCTCTGTTGGTAAATATAAGATTTTTTTAGATATTCCTTTGTAGTACATGAATAGTTGCAGTCAGAACACGAAAAAGGTTACTCTCCACCGTGAATCAGCGAGTGCGTTCTTGTACGTCCCTTTTGAGAACATGATTAGTTGCAGTCGGGACACGAAAAAGGTTTTTGTCCACTGTGGGTTAACCCGTGATTAGATGTCACTTGCGATAAAATGAATAGTGGCAATTGGGACATGAAAAAGATTTTTCTCCTCTGTGGGTAAATATGTGACGTTTCATTTGTTATTTTGTAGAACATGTATATTTGCATCGAAAAGGGTTTTTACCCTCTATGGGAAAACATGCGATTTTTTTAAATTTCTCTTCGTATAAGCATAGTTACACTCACAACATGAAAAAGGTTTTTTTTCATTATGAATCGCGCTGTGGATTTTTAAATCTCCCTATCGAGAACTTGAATAACTGCATTTCGGACATGAACATGGTATTGTCCACTGTGTATAAACATGTGATTTTCTTGGTACCTCTTTGAAGAACGTGAATACTCGCAGTAGAAACATGTAAAAGGTTTTATGTCAATGTGAGTCAGAAAATGAATTGTAAGAAGTTCCTTTGTACAACATGAATACTTGCAGTTGGGAGATGAAAAAGGTTTTTGTCCAGTGTGGATATGTGAATTTTTAGATACCGTTTTGTAGCGCATGAATAGTCGCCGTCGAGACAACAAAAAGGTTTTTCATCGCTGTGAGTCAGCAATTGCCGTTTTAGCTTTTTTTCGAGAAAAAGAATAGGTTTTTATAAATAGCAACTTGCATAAATAAAATAAACAATATACGCATGTATCGCAAGTTAAAAACCTCTTCTTTTATTTATTGCCGCAAACGCGATTAAAACAAGAAAAAAGGTATTTTAGGGGGGGGGGGGGGGGGGTATAAGAAAACGTTACTGCGCGTTACATGGGGGGAAGGGGGGTAAAAAATCTTCAAAAATTGAACGCCCCCAAACACAAATTTCGACTTCATAAAAAATTGGTCCGTCCCAGGGTGGGGGGAATGTGCTCTAGAGTGGCACCCCCCCCATCGGGTGGCTCCCGGGGCGGGCCCTCCATCCGCCCCTTGTGCCCCCCAGAAAAAAATCCTGGATCCGCCCTTGTGCATTAGTATTGGTTAACAATGTAGTTTGAATACGGAAAGAATTCGTTAATTTAGCGAAACGTTCGTTTAGTTAATTCGTCAATTATTATTCGTTCATTTAGTTTATTCGTTAATTGGTAAACAACATCGGCGACACCCGGAAGTGCTGTCCCACCCAGTAAAAACTGCGGATAGCACATCGCTTATATTTCAATATCTTTGCTCTCAACCCATCGCCTTGCACCGCAGTGGAAGGAATGGATTCATACATCCGTCACTCCTGGACACACTGACCTCCAGCTTCATAACCATCCTTCATATTCTTTTCCTTACAAGAACCGCCCTTTCTTAAAAATATCATCCAAACGGCATCCCCAAACAAGCCCCGAGGGAATTGTTTTCCTCAGGGCCTCCTGTGTGAAGAGATACCCGCCGACCACACTACCGCCATCTGCTTTGAGCTCTTCAGATTACCTGCCCTTTGACCACTACATTAACTACCTAAGTGCGGCCTTTACAAATTATGGGTAAATTCGTCTCGTTTTTTCTTCGTATAGTGAGATAAATCAACTCAGGATGTGTTCAAAAACCAACTGGGCGTTTTAAAATCAGATGAATAAACGATAGAACAACGTGCGCTGGATGCAAAGCGCTTTTTGAATCAAGTTTTTTTTTTCAATCAAACATATTATGAATTACGACTTTGGCGCCCGAGAAACTAATAAAGGGGACATTCGCCTAGGATCCGCCCCTGATGGCTTGAGACAACTCTGCATATTAAATCTGTAAAATAAGTATAGCTCGTGCCGCACCCCGTCTATTGTTATTTCACGAATCTCACGCTCCTAAATTTCTTGTTCAGTAGATTTGGGCCTAAGTTAATTACATATACTGGGTGACCTTTAGGGGATTATGTCTATTGTGACCTACATAATGTTGTAATTCCAGGTTTGTCTCACTAACTCCATTTAAATAAAAAAATCCGGGTTCAATAAAACACTTTGGGTTTTATTCGTGATAAATGATAGTGAGATCTGATATCTTATTTAGTAGGCGGTAGGAATTATCTGGAACCCGACCTTGAGATTGCTATTAAGATCCCTGCGTTATCGATAGCTAGATGCCATCTATGGGAAACCTGTTAAAGTACTGTTTAGTGCCATCTATGGGTAACCAATCAAACTAGTGCGGTAGTGCCTTCTATTAGTTATTATATATTTTTTTTTTACATTAACTCCACACAGGAGGCCCTGAGGATAATAATTTCCCTCAGGGCCTATGTCATATTTGAGGATGCTGTGTGGAGGGTCTTTTTGAGGAAAGGAAGGAGTGAACATGGGTCTTGAAGAGACCCATGTTGTAGGAGGGAGGAAACACAGAGGCCGGTAAATCGTTCCACATCCGAGCTGTTGAACTCAAGAACGAGTCGTAAAAACGACCCGTTCTCATGTGACTAATGTCAACCGTGTACAAATGTTGGGCGCGTGTTTGGCGTGTTTCCCGACTATGCACCGGTGCCGAGGGGATCAACGACGCTAGTTCCTCGGAGCATTTTCCATTGTAATACTGGTGGAACAAGGACAGCATTCCCACCTGACGCCTGTGCTCTAAAGATTGCAATCCGTCTGTTAAGATGGGAGAATCTATCAAACGGACCGCCCGTTTCTGTACAGTGTCAAGGGTTGAGATTTGTGAACCATAATGATTATTTATAATAGCGTATGGCGCACAAGAATCCCAACTGCTCTTAACCGTCTGGAGCCAGTGAGACTATGGCATTCCCAATTGGGAAATGTTGTGAGGCTGAAGAGAATGGGTAGGGGAAGGAGATGGGAGAGAGGAAGGTAGGGAAGTACCTGAAAATTGAACACGTTTGTTTAGAGAATTCACACAAGCGATAGAGTACCTTTTTATTTTTGTGTGAATACCGCGCAAGGTCCCAACTGCTCCCGTTTGGAGTCAGTGAGAATGTCATCTCCAATTGGGGTATGTCGTGAAGCTGAAGATAAGGGGAGGGCAACGAGATGGGGAAAATGAAAGTGGGGAAGTACCCGACCGTTCAGATCTGGTCACCAAACACGGCTAAAGGCATTTCGAGCAACGTTTCAATTCTGAATTGTGGTCATACTGAGAGTATTTTCCACGAATTACGTTGTTTGTACAATTTTAGCAGAAGTAGGAGAAAATAGAGCTTACTTCAGGTGTGCACGGACGCGCTCACAGCACACTTCTATCGCTTTATCTCTTCAGCGGTCACATTAATCATTATTATTTCTACAGTCAGGTGGTTAGTTACCTGGAGATAATGTATTCTATCAATAGTCGTCGCCCGCTAAGGCAAAAAATGTTACGAACCTGTTTTAAAAAAAACGTTTAAAAGAAAGTGAGAAAAAATCTAGGTCTACTATTATATAGCATTTTTTATTCATTGTCGATGTTTTTGTATGAACTTTAAGGTACTCCCTTTAAGAGGAAACCCGGTCGCCGAGAAATTTGAACAATATGTATTTTACCAAACTGTTGCTGTCACTGTTGCTCTTACTCCCAGGAAAACTGAGAATACTGATAGAATGAGATAACATAACATCGTCAAAATCGAGGTTTAGTATTCCCCGTTTTTCTCATCCAAAGCTGGACCAATTTTTAAGATTTATTTTTACTGACTGTATTAAAAGAAAATAATCCATGTCTGTTAGTTGTTCTTTTTAAAAAATTATATAGGTGTATTCTAATCTAGAAGCCAGAATTTCGGGCGTTTTTAACGGTCGATAAAAAAACATTAATATTTTTAGTATTAATTTTTTTACAATTTTTTATTTATATTTTAAGAATTCACAAAAAAAATTTCAAAAGCATATATATATTTTACGAATTTACACGCTGTTGAAGTAGAGGGGGAAAAATAGGTGTGTCCATCTTGTCACGATTTCAACCCTTCTGGTCATCTGAAAAATCAAAAAATAGGTAAATTCTTTATCAGTACAAATGTCATTATGGTACCAACAAAAATTCTTGCAAAATAGCGGCTACTAAAAAAAAAATTTCAGTTATTTTTTAACTTTTCCGAATTTTAACAAATAGTGATAATTAAATTTTTTTTATTAGTTATTACCATAGAGGGATATATCAAAAAAATTCATGCCAAATTTGAAGAAAATCGGTTCATTAGAACTTAAGATTTCGTGACAAACGTTTCGAAAAAATCAGTTTCGAGAAAAATAAATTCGCTTAAAGTTTTTCTCTATTTAGATTCTAGTTGGATTCCGCCTAAACCGGTCGAACTAAAATGGTTATAACTTTAATAATTCGAATTTTGAAAAATGCTTTTAAGGAGATATTTTTGAATATCGAAACTATAGAAATATGAAGATTTTTTTTCTAGACTTGAATACCCCTTTAAATAGTTTGTATACTGAACGTCTTTTGATGTCGTTCAAACCAGACAATTTTTATGACTTTTGGAGTGGTGGTCGATATCTATATTATACTCGTATATCTAATCTAATATCTATCTAATATATATTATAAATGCGAAAGTTTGTGTGGATGGTCCTTACTCTTTCACGCAATAAATATCGAATGGAATTTACAAATTCTTTCACTAATCGAAAGCTAATTTATTTGCGAGTAACATGGGCTATATGTATTGGTAAGCTCTGGCGTTATGAATAATCTGTGGCGTTGTGAAATTATCTATTATACATTTATTGGCAAAGCGTGTTACTAAGTAAATGTTTGAAGTGGGCTGTTAATATTATTTCTTTGATGGCGAAAATTCAAATATTAGTATTCTAATATGAATATTTAGTGTAGGTAGATACAAATATAAAATAGGTACTAATCTACATTTTGACCTAAGCCAACAGCTATACTAATATTGTGAATGCGAAACGGAGCGTATTTGATTGTTGATTGATTGGGGGAGGGGGAGTGGTAGTGCTGGAGAGTGGGGGGGGGGACAAATATTCGAGCGAAGCCGGGGGTAAAAGCTAGTATAAAAAATATATGCAGTAGTATCAAAATCAAGGGATGAAATTGGGGAATACGTTTGTAAGGAAAATAGCGCCGCTCGGTTTCCTCTTAATAGCACACCATTCGGAGTGACCTATGGCAGAGGAACGGGTTATCCAATGGTTCCTCCTCCCAAATTGAATTATACACCAAATAGTATTTCTTTAGTTGATAATTGATTTTATCTGCCTACTTTGAACCTAAAAATGAAGTCATGATCAAGGTAATTGTTTCATTATTTAGCTGCCTTTGGAGCAGTCTATAATTAGTTCATCACAACAGCGTGCACTCGCCACTGAGCAACTGAGGTCATCAAAACATCTTTTAATCATCTGTTTATATCAGAGGCGGGATCGAAGATGTGTTGCTTGTGTGTGTGTGCGTGATTATAAACACATTAAGGTAGCAGTTTAGCGATGGAACATCTGTCTCACTTTAGCGTTGAAAAGGTTGAAAAAAAAGATTACTTAAAAGATTAGATTAAAAAGAAAAATTCTAAATTAAAAAATACAATCCTTTGTGACATCACTTTTTCTCGTTCATACAATTAAAAATTATAACAATTATTCCAAGAGAGTAGCTGAAAAAATCTGACTTCATTTTTGAATAGTTTTTGAATTCATTTTTGCATAGTTTAAACGTGATAACTATAAAAAATTATTTATCTGTAGTAAACCATATTTTTATGTCAACCAAAATAAAGTAACAACAGAGACATTATGAAAGCACTAAATCTGACAAAAAAAAACGCAAATAATAAATAGTGAATTGATCTTCACAACGGAAATTCTCTTCAAAAACATTACATCACCAATTTCACAAAAAAACAAATTCCCGCGAATGAACGATAAAACATGGCCGCCAAGCTTTTTTCATATGAATATGTCGATGAAGGTAGTGGGGAAGGGAAGGAGATGGGAAAGAGGAATGTAGTGTAGTACCTGGCTGTTCAGATCTGGTCACCAAACACGGCTAAAACCATTTCAAGCAATGTTTCAATTCTGAATGATGGGCTTACACCGGGGCGATACTAAGAGTATCTTCCACTCTGGAACGTGCCGCAAATATACTATCTATTATTTTTTATGAATTAATCGTGAAATAACACAAATTAATCAAATAAAATTTTTTTGTACGCCGGGATTCGATCCCATGACCTTCGGATTGCAAGTCAAGAGCCTTACCGTTAGATTGCGCATGCGTAAATCAACAATAGGTCAATGCGGCCAACATAAAATTGTCATAATGCTATTAGTTAAGTTGTAAAAATATCGTTTAACAGTCACCGAGCAGAAACACCGTTTAATTGGTCGTTAGGTGTTTTTTTTATTTTATTAAGTATGTTATAGACGTTCCGTGTTTGATTCCTCGGCTGGCTATGTCTTCCATCACGACTCAACAACATTTTCTTCTTACTGTGGTGGTAGTAGGAGATTTTCAAATATTGTCAGTTTATTCGTTATATGTTATATTTTCACATATTTTTAAAAATTTATTTTATTAACGTTTCCTTCACAATTACTGAACCCTTCTGTCTGTGTTTGTGTGCATGTGTATATGTATTGTGTTGCCTAATTGGCATATTGGCGCCATGTCGACCAGAGGCACGACTGACGACACACACTTTCCCGCTTTTCGCCATATTTGGTAATGGCGGATGATGCCTCCCACTCGACACTTCCAAACCACAGAATAACGAAGAACACAAGAGATGAGATATTGGCGTAATTCGTGATCCAAAAATCTGATCATTCTTTGCTTGCATTTTAAAAACAGAAATTATTTTCTTCATAAACCTAAAATGCCCTGGAAAAAGCTATTCGAAAAAATAAATTATTTAACCCACTTAAACTTTTTTATTGAATTTTCCCATTCACACTCTCAAATGTATTGACAGCCTCCGTGGTAGAGGGGTAAGCCTCTCGACTAGTGGTCTGGAGGGCGCGGTTTTTTGAATGAAGATTTTCAGGAAATCCGTGCGGCTAAATTGAAATTTCCTGATATTTTTCATACAAAAGGGAATTTTTTTTTTCGCCTACAATAAAATCAACAGAGCCAATTTTTTCAATATTAGAACTCTAACACACAAAAGTCACGAGCCACCACTGGGCGCAAGTAAATATTATTTGATTAATTTCGAAATTTAATAATTAAAAAATAATAGAAGGCATATTTGCGGTAAGTTCCAGAGTATAGAGTGGAAGATACTCTCAGCAGGCGGTTGGGAGTAGTTGGGACTCTTGTGCAGTATTCACATAAAAAAATGGTGACCGGATAACTTAACAACTAACAACTGGTACAACCAAAGAGTGGTAGATACTCTCCGTATCGCCCTGGTGTAAGACCACCATTCAGAATTGAAACGTTGCTTGAAATGGCTTTAGCCGTGTTTGGTGACCAGATCTGAATAGCCAGGTACTTCCCCACCCTCCTCTTCCCTATTTCCTCCCCCTCCCCACTAACCTCAGCCTCACAACATACCCCAATTGGGGATGCCATAGTCTCACTGGCTTCAGACGGGAGCAGTTGGGACTCTTGTGTGGTATTCATATAAAAAATATAAAAATACTTAACAACTCTTTTGAATAGTGATGAAAAAAAATTTTTTTAAATGGGTTAAATTAGGTTAGGTTAGGTTAGGTTATTCAAAAAAATCATTGTAGTGATGAAATTGCACATTGTTGGGTTGTCATGGTACCAGACCCGGGTGGGATCCCGGCTTTATGAAGATTTTATTTTACACTCCTTTCCTTTGAGGCTTGTGTCATATTTTGAGATGTTGATGTGTGGAAGATATTCTTAAGGAAAGGAAGGATAGGAAGTTCTGGAAAATAAAAATATTTGAGAGGTGGATAGGAATCTGGAAGTCAGTGTGTCCAGGAGTGACGGACGTATGAATTCACCCCTCCCACTGTTGTGCAAAGCAATGGGTCGAGAGAATCCAGCTGGAGAAGTCAAAAGGTCTCCCTCATCCAGTCTCCCCTAGTCCGGCCCGCCACGCAGTATGTGGGCAGGCGCATCGGCTGCCAAGACCTGACATGGACAAACCTTATCCCATGAACTCGGGCACCTCTGCCTGGAGGCTAAGAGTTAAGAGGTATCATAATATAATATGGGAATCGGACACAGATCTCCCAATTTGTTGTCCATGGCCAAAGACATCATTGTCCAGCTGTAATAATAATGATAGCAGAATAATTCAGCCACTTGAGCGGGAAGTGAGTCATCGTTCGGTGTAAAAATGACGTCACAAACCCTCCCTAGTGATGTGCACAACCACATTGATACCTTACCATCGGGTAGGTACTATTATTATTGTAGGTAGGGACTTTGGTGCATAGCTCGCCCCCTCTCTCAAAGGGTAGGTATTTATTTAAGCTGAGGGTTGTTGTATGATTCACCGTGTCAAGGGTAATAGAGGAGAAGGACCTGACATATATATATTAACATACATACAGACAGAGGTAAAACAAAAAAGTAATTAGTAATTATGCATGTAAATATCGCACAAGAGTCCTAACTGCTCCCAACCGTCGAGAGCCAGTAAGTCAGTCCATGGCATCCTCAATTGGGGTATTTTCTGAGAATTATGAGAATGGGGAGGGGAAGGAGATGGGGGGAAAAGGAAGATGGGGAAGAGGAAGGTGGGGGAATTAGCTATTCAGATCTGGTAAGCAAATACAGTTAAAGCCATTTCAAGCAACGCAACGTTTCGATTGTGAATGTGGTCTTTGACCAGAGCGATGGAACATGTCGCAAATATCTATATCTATAAACAAGAGTGTCGGTGGCTGCGTGGCAGTGTTTCTTTATATAAAACTACAGTTTTAATCAGAAATTGATGAAATTTTGCACACTTTACCTTCAAAACAAGAGAAGGGTGGCTGACTGAATGAGATTTCGTAAAAACACCTCCACCCCCTTTTCAAGCCTTTAAAATAGACCTTTGACACATCACACAAGAAAAGGGTGGCTGTCTCCCACTTTTTCAACCCTCTAAAACAGACTTTTGACACTTATTGATGAAATTTTGAAAACTTGGCGTTCAAAATAGAAGACTGTTATAGTTTATAATGTATATCTCATTTAAAAAAAAACTAAAGCACCAGTATCGTAAATTATTTTTGTTTGTGAATACCACAAGAGTCTTAACTGCTCGCAACCGTTTAGAGCCGGTGAGACTATGGCATCCCCAATTGGATAAGTTGTGATGCTGAAGGTAGTAGGGAGGGGAATACGGGGAGTGGGAAGGTGGTGAGTACCTGGATATTCAGATCTGGTCACCAAACACGGCTAATGCCATTTCAAGCAACGTTTCAATTCTGAATGGTGGTCTTACACCAGTGCGATACTGAGAGTATCTTCCACTCTGGAACGTGCCGCAAATATATTATTTTAAATTAATAAATTGTGAAATAACACAAATTAATCAAATAAAATTTCTCCGAATTCGTAGCCACTAAGGACGTCACAAGTCACAATACAGATTGATGTACCTATTGTACAATGAATCAATATTAAACAATGTGCAATAATTTAGATTGAATTATTGTATAATGTTCAATCAATACAAACAAAATGTTAAATGAAGATTGATATATTGCGGAATAAAATAACAATGTCGACCGCTGTAGCAATGGATTATGGGATGCCCAGTTTTGGCTGTCGTTCCATCCTCATCCTTTACGCCTGGGGTAAATGACGTAATAGACTGTTACGTCATTTACCAATAATTACCTAATAATTTAAATTAGTCAGGATGGAGGGTGGTTGAACAGATCATTTGTAGAGGTGTCATCTCTACGCCAATTTGAAATAAATCTGTCGTCAGTTTTGGACCTTATGGTTTGTTCAGACAGACTAGACGGTTCAATTTTAGTTGATCAACTTTCTGTTGAATTATGCTGGAAAGCTTATTAACTAACTAACCATCACGTCGTTTCTCCCAGGGGTAGGCAGAGGATGGACTGCTAAACAACTAGGTCTTGGCACACACTCTTTGCCTCACTCACATCCATACATCGTCTCATACATAGTCTTATATTATTCTGACTTTTGACATGGCCCGACTCAAGAATTTGATTCACTTGATCGTGCCATGTCTTCCTCGGGAGTTCCCGACTTGTTCTTACATTCACATTTGCGTTATATATTATTCTCACACTATTTTCTTCTTTCATTCGCTCTACATGCCCAAACCATCTGAGGGTCCCTTTCTTAATCTTTCTCATTATGCCTACATCAGCCTTACATTCTTTGCGGATATCCACATTTCTCACACGATCATACGTGGTTTTACCACACATCCGCCTCAGGGATCTCATTTCAACAGTATTCAGTTTACTTTGATTATTCTTCTGCCAGTTCCATGCCTCACTGCTATACATCAGGGTAGGTACCAGCACTTTATCATGGACGGCTACCTTCGCTTCTTTTGACAGTTTTGTATTAGCGCCAACGGCATTCAGTCCTCTATTAATGGAGTTACCTGCGTTTACCCTTCTTTCAATATCTCTATCAGCCTTCCCATCTCTCGTAAACATACTACCCAGATACACAAACTCATCCACGTGTTCCAAGTATTTATCATTCACAACTATATTAGACACTGTTTTGGTTATCTCTCTTTCAAACATAATGACTTTAGACTTACTTACATTCATCATTAACTCATTTTTTATACACACTTGTTGGTCTATTAGTTGAGTAACTAAATTTGATAGACCGTCTACTTTTTCAGTTCAAGTATGACTCATCGTTCGAGTTTCACACCTAATCGCCGCGTCTGAACACTTGTGTTTCAACTCGCTTGCGATTTTTAGTTCCCTGCGGGCGAAAATATACGTTAGACATGTTGTGGCATCTTTTTCAATAAAAACATATCTGAAATAGTCGTATATTATGATGTTTAGATTTATCGATCTGTATGTAAGTACCTACCAAAGCCATCACTGTCTTTGGGATCGAAAGCAAGATTTGTATAAAAAAAGAAATGCCCGTGACGGCACATTAAATATTATATTTTCTAAATGTGTATTGCAGGATTGACTCATAGACGTAAAAAATAAAATATTCAGATCCGTGGACAAGAAGTAATTAGGATAAGAAATGTAAGCAAGAAATAGTGGATTAGTTGGAAAACGATTTTGGTTTTTAGAATCTTTTAATGTTGTTCGCATCAGCATGGCGGACCAACGAATTTTAATTTCGATTTTTTATGGAAAATTTTCATTGTTCATAAAAAAAATAGAAGGGGGCCCGTTTAAAAAAAATCCCTAAGTGGTGCCATACTGACTGGATTTACTAACAGTTTAAGATTTAGTACATGCAAATCGGACGTATAGTTTTTCTAATATGTTGTCAACCATGTTGAAAAAAGCATTTTCGAGAAAAACGCGTTCAAAGTTTTGCTGAACGTTAATTCAACGTACAAACTGTTTAAAATGGTTTCATATAATATGCTGTAGGTATCTCCGTCAATTTTGCGAATTTCCTTAAAACATTTGGTGAGAGCATTATTAAGAGGAAACCGGGTGGTGTTTTTTCCATACAAACGTATTCCTCATTTCCCTCTCTGAATTTTGACACTAGAGAAAATATTTTTTTTACATAATATGAATATTGACCGCAAGCGTGTCGGTACGTTTTGATTTTTTGGATAAGTTACTTTTTATAGGAGTTATAACCCTTCAAAAATTGTTAAAATTGCCTTTTTTTAACGCCATCAACAAACGTTCAGTATACAAATTAGACGATGTATTTTTAAAAAAAGCAAAACGTACAGACATAGAATGTTTTCTTCCAATACATTTGGTAAAAAAAATCTTGGAAATTGGTTCAGTTTTGGAGTAGAAAAATGAGGACTACAAAACCTCGATTTTGACAATTTTATTTAGGTATTATCAGGCTGAGGTGCATGTGTCCCTTTCTCTCAGTATTCGGGGGTGAGGGGGGGCGGAGAGGGTTTTGTTGAATACGTATACAGTCAACGAAGTGATGTGACATTCTCAATAATTATATCGATACACTAGTCCACTAGTGTTGTCATGTCCCGAGTTATCGATGTTTTTTTAAAATTATTTTTCTGTTTGGTGACTTATTTTGAGTGTGCCAATACTTACCGAGCTTATTTACTAAAGTTATTGTGACAAATTTTATTTGTTTACGTCAAATAAATTAATGGAAAAAAATTGAAAAAAAAACACCTGTTACAGACAGACCCCGAGAGGATTCCGTTCCGTATTGCCGAGTTGGATATGGAACACAAAAATTAATTAAAATATTTTTTGATAACTTTTGAAGGTTGTACTCAACATAATATTATCCCTTTATAGGACACTTTTTTTAAGATACAACTACCGAACCAAAAAAAAACTTTTATATTTGACTAAATATATTGTTCTAGATTTTTTTTTCAAAAAAATTACATTTTACAAGAAAATGTGTGATGGTAAGTACATACACCACTGATCGTTTGATGGAATGCTGGTACAGCGTATGTTCAGTGGTACATGCATCTACCACATGTTGTTGAATCGATTATGTTATTATAATATCATATTATACAAATGAATATTGAAATCTATGTATAAGAGGCACCATATTGTTTATTGTGCTACATATTAGGTACATACACATAACTTGTTTAGTTTTTATTTAACTTTTTTAATACGTTATATTATTACAGAAAAATGCACTTTTGGGAATACCTCCTACATCACTTGACATTTTCAATCTTCTTCAATGATCTAATATTTTTTGTTTTTAAACGCTTTATTGTAAAAAAAATTACTGTTTAACATCTACACAATGAAATTAAAACAATTTATGGTCCAGACCTTTCCCTCGCCGGTAAATTTCTTGGTATGCGACCGTCAATTATTTCTGGTAAAAGGCATTGGTGGTAGAAATTTTCTAACAGTGGAACGATTTTTTGCCAGATTTCATCGTCCCTCTCAATTTTTTCATACAGCAAACCTTTTGGACTCCACACAACAAAATAACAATAATTACGACGAGTAATATGTAACTGGCCTTGTACTTGGTAGAAGTAATTATGATTCCGTTTTAATGTTAAAGAATGGTCTTCCAATTTACAGTAATCAATTATCTTTTGTGCAATTCCCTCTTCTGGTGACATATTTGCTATACTATAAGGGCATTTAATTTCAATTATAGAATCCTCACCGATAAGGCCATCCGGACTTGCCGCTAAAAAGTTTTTGGTTTTATCGATAAATAGCCCACAAGCGGATACCTGAAAACTTGTTTTTTTTTTAAAATTGCTCTATTGCTAGGCTTTCATTTTCTTTTCCATAATTTGTGGCCATAGTTCCTTTGAATTGTGAGTACAGTAAAGAGTTTAGTACTCCCGTAACTGAAGTTTTTTGCCGAAGCGTATATATTTTTCCAAAGTTAGACGCCGTTATCCGCTTACGTCTTTCAATTGCCCACAGATTGTTATTGCTTTGGCCTACCGTATTCCGTTCGAGCTCTTCCTTATTGGTTGAAGATAATTCTTTGAGAAATTCCTCTTTTTTCGTTTCAAATATTTCAGGTGGCATATCTGGTTCTAATTCCAATTGACCATAATTTTCATCGGGCCCTGTAACTTTTTTTCTTTTTTCTGTCGTATTTTCATTATACTTTAGTTTTTTTTTTCGACACATTTGTTTATTCTCCTTCGAACGTCGTTTTCTCTCTATAAAGTGCTTCGTGTATTTGCCGGGACTGTGGCCTTGGATTTTCTTTTGTATTCTTGAATGGGTTGCCAATTCACTATTCCACGAAGTTACTGCTCCAAAACATCTTGCTTGGTAAGATCCTCTTGTAGTAAAATTTACCCTTTTTCCACCTATAAATTTGGCGATAACGTTGTTGAATTGCTCCACAGTGTTATTTGTCACGTCAATAATAAGACTTTCTGCATTTGCTATTAGAGACAATAAGAATTGTTGGATATCAGTACATATTCCACAATCTCGAAGATCGCTTACTAAATTTGGATCATCAGTATACTTCTCCGGCTTGCAATAGTACGATGCACAATTTTCACGCATTAGTGAAGATGTAGTTAAGTTTCCAAAAGTAGTATCGATGACATCCATATCCCTGTAAATGCAAATGATTTATTTATTTAAATTTGTCCATCCCATTTTCCCGTTATACATGCTACATAATACACGGCTCTCATAGCATAAATCTTTAGGTTTTTCTCGTAAGTCGCTCACGTAAGAGAGTTATGGCAAAATTATCAATGTAAACGATATCCATTGGTAATTTTGCCATAACTCTCTTATGTGAGCAACTTACGGGAAAAAAAACTTTACGTACGTAAAGGTAACCTTAGGAAGGTTCAGTAGTAAGAGTGACAGGAAAGCGATATTTCGACTTACCTAGATGTCGAACGTGGTGCAACATGAATCTGTCGTTTGATACTAATAAACGGTTTTTTCGTCTAGTAGATAAAAACAAACGCGCTTTGTTTCCATTTCTTTTACCCATTATTTATCGGTAAGAAAAAATTTTTTGAGTTGAAGGTAGGTAATATAGTAGTCGATTTTATGTAACTCAATTTCTAAATACACATATCTTATGCTACGTATATATTTGCGAATAGTGGCGTGCACAGAATTTGAAAATTGAAATTTCGGAAAAAAAATTATTTTCAGCTTCGACAACATCATTAATGTCGTATTTTCAATCTTAGGATTCTAGCCCACTGAAAAATCAGTGCACGCCACTCTTTGCGGACAGAGACGCGAGCCGAACCACGAATTATGGTAAAGGTACGAAGCAACCGCAAGCGGCGCAGCGTTTCGGGCAGTTTGCTTTTGCTTCGTTCCTTTCCCATAATCCGTTGTTCGGCTGGCGTGTGTATACGCAGCCTAAGACGTAGAATAATATTTATTATAGGTTACTAGATATGTTAACAAATGTACCGACTTGCACTAATGCACTTTATGCATACAGTCAAAACTGATGAATTTACGTTATTCAGGGAGAGCCAAAAAACAACAACATTTTTAGCGATATTTATATGTTTAATTAAAAAAGGAAATTGTGTTGTAATATTGAGTTTTTATGAATGAATAGTTTATGTTTATAATAATAGTTTATGAATAATTTATGAATAGTTTAGAAGGTATCTACTCACCATATGTCCTATATGTGTAAATCGTGAGAAATGACCAAACAGATTTCAATATTCAAGGGGGTTTCAGGGTCAAAATTCGAAGGTCTGTATTTGACGTAGAATAGTTTCCAGTAAAAAGGCTAGTCAAAAACAGTAGAGTGATGCAGCCAGCGAAAAATAAAAACACTATACAATCACAAAGTACGTGATGTACCTACTGCGCCTATGCTGCCGTTTTATAAAAAAAGATGGTATGAATCTCCCGATATTACTAAACCAAAACAGCGTGCATCTTACTTTACTAATAGTAACAAGATGAATGAACTATGAGCGCAGAAGATATCTATTATATAGGAATACGCACGCTCAAGTCGCGACGCGTATTGACTTATCTGTTGCAGCAGGCAGCAACCTGTATACACGCACCCACAAGTCTCATTGACTTGTGCGTGTGCAGAAGATGAGCTCGGAGCAGGCAGTCACATGTATTTGTAGTAAGTAATAATAATAATAAAGTTAAGTACAATACAATATTAAATAATGTAGACCTCGCTATTTTATTACGAATATGTACCTAGGCACCTACTTAATTTTTGGAATAAATGAATAACAGTAAATGAAATAATAAGAACGCAAAGTCGCTGGCGGGCGCGGCGCGGCGATTCGTGCTTCCAACACCTGCAGCCACGCACACACACGCATTGGGGTTCACCAATACACCGATAGCGCTTTTGCTGTCCCCGCTGAGATGAACGAAATAGAAATAATTTTTACAAATACCTATCGTTAAAATTTCTCGGCGCTCCTGCGCGCTCTTAACAAATGCATCTTCAGAAATATAATTTTAAAAATGACAATTTTTTTACAGTGTCCTGGTGCCTTAAAGCCTTGTTTAGGATTTGATCAAAGGAACATGGAGGCGTTTGGAGGCCCCCAGGGTCAGAGGTCCGTGTGAACTGAAGAAAAAGCTTGTAAAATTACATCAACTTCTTAAACTAGGGGGGGGGGGAGCAGTTCATCCAGCTTTTCCACCCCGGGCCTCTGACGGGATTAGTCCGCCACCGCACTTTACCCTTTTATAACTTCCAAACTTTTTTTTTCTACCACAACGTAATTTTATTCATAATTAATCTGTTTTTTACTACATTTCGAGGGTATGCCTTCACCCCCATTCAATAAAAAAATGAAACGAATACAATAGTACAATGAGCGGTCTTATCACTAAAGTGATCTCTACCAGACAACCTTAGTATGAAGAGAAACAAAGAATTGTAGCAAGCAGATAGGTAGTTCGCACTAAAGCTTGTACAACATTTATATTTAAAACATTAGAAATAGAAGCAAAAAAAAAACCAAAACAAATGCCAATATAAACCACACACGGCACCTATAATCATATCCCCATTGATACGAAGGAAAGTAAAGTAAAATACAACTATGTTTAAATATTTGTTTTAATTATTAATTGTTATTGGTTTATAACCTAATTATTACAATTTGTTGTTTTCTTAAATGCTTGTAATGTTATTAACCTATAAATGTTCGTAATAAAAAATTAAAATATTTAAAACATCTTGAAAACTGACTTTTTCCAAAAGTGTGCCGGTGTTGCTCACTAATTGTGAGTCGAACCGTTGACGCAAGTTATTTTTTCTTGGGGCGCGGGGCCCCCAGCTGATGCGGGGCCCCTAGGCAGTTGCCTACTCTACCTTAGGGATAATCCGGTACTGGGCGAAGGAGCCTGTAAGACAACGTCCTCAAAGACATCTACCTTGGAGCTTTTAAACTGGAGAGAGCTGGCACAAAACCGAGATGAGTGGAGGAAGACTCTTGAGGAGGCTAAGGCCCACCAGGGGTTGTAGAGCCAAGAGTGATCTGATGATGAATATTTTAAATTTCTCTCTCAAAATAGTACTAGACGAATCTAATTCAATTCTTCTTAGAATCTATTTCTAACCCAAATCGACATTTTTGTGCCTTTTCAACAACATATATTATTCTCGTAATATATTTATATCCAATTTTAGAGACACACGGAATAATTTCAGTTGACGCCATCTTGATTAACAAGTTCGGTTCGATTTAAATTGAAACGTATGAACGAAATTTTTTTCAATTTTTGTCGTTCAATAATCAATAATTCAACTAAAACTGAAATGTCAGAAAGAGGCTTTACGCAGTCCCAGTCCAGCAGTCCACCGCCCCGGGAACCATTCATTGGATAAAAATTTATAAGTTAACAATTTATAAGTCTGTATTCCCAATGGTATAAGACGATGGTTGTCTTTTATTTAAAATAAGTTATTGATATTTTTATTTATATATAAATGTGCCCGCTCTCAAAACAGGAGTTTTAAGTAAAACAGGCACAGTTCATCACCAATGTAATTTAATATTTTTTTAAAAAATGAATTAATAAAAAAATTAAATAATTTCCATATCTGCCATAGGTTATCAATCCAAGTGGTTCACTACGAGTGACTTCTTAGGGGTATTCAGTTTCATGGAGTGACGTTTTTCCAGGTCATGGCGATGGATGCATTTGCCCATCAACTGCGCGAAGGGCCGGATTGGAAGAGGCTGATGGAGGAAGACCCTTTGTTCTCTCCAGCCGGAGACTACCTATCGCCTTGCACTGCAGTGGGAGGGATGAATCATACGTCCGTCAGTCTTGGACACACTGACCCCCAGATTCCTACACACTCCTCTTAACCTTTTCCTTTCCAGAACTTTCTCTCCTTTAAAAAACCTTCCACACAGAGCATACCCAAAGTTGCCATAGGCCCTGAGGGAAAATATTTTCCTCAAGGCCTCCTGTGTGGAGTTTAAAATAATATACTGTGTGCAGTTCACACGCTATACAAGTGAAACCTTCAGAACACTAAAGCAGACAATAGTGGGGATGCTACGAAGCACCGCACAAAGAGGAGATCGATTATTTTCATTATCTCGCAGGCCAATTCCTATAGATGTATGTGTTTCTCTCTTTTTAGTATCGATTTTTCGTTTCATCAAGTTTCAAAACACAACGGTGCTAAAGAAGTTTTCACATAAAAAGTTTCATAAATTTCAGCAATAATAATGAAAAATTGAACATACACACAAAGGGCACACGCACATGCCCACAATACAACACACATGTCTTCAGTGCTGTATGGACAGCTACCTATTAGTATTGCGTTAAATGTCAAAAATAAAGTTTAACTTTCGTCAGTAAAAAGGTCAATTTTATTTCATAAAAGCCGGGTCGTGGTAAGCGCCAACGTAAGTACCTACTGAAGGGAAGGGGCAATATAAAAGAAACAAAGCGAGACATGGCATGGAATCGTGCCGACTGTCGCCGAGATACCTACACAATGCGTTTAGTGTATATAGAAATGAGGTAGGTGCGACAGTCTTCGTGGTTGCGATCCTTGGCTATGAATTCGTAGATTGCGGGTTCAAATCCCGGCGTGCGAAAGTATAGTTTACTACATTAATTTGTGTTATTTCACAATTTATTAATATAAAATATAAATAATATTTACGATGCCCGAAACTCTTAGTTCAAGCGGAAGTTGTTGAATCTACATCACCAAAAAACACATTTTTTTCTATTTGTAATTTGAAACTCGATGAAACGGAAACGAGCGACACTAAAAAGAGATAAACACGTACATCTATAGGATTTAGTCTGCGAGATAATCGGTGTCCTCTTTGTGCTTTACTTCGTAGAATAAAATGTAAAATAATTTTTGAACTTAGTAACAAAATTGTAATAAATAAACCCTACAATTATCTTACTCCTGATACTCTGCATTTGTCTCATTCTTATGTATCTCATAGTTTAATTTTCTGAAGGTTTCACTGCTACCATGTGTGAACTGAATTCAAATTAAAAAAAAAACTTTTTCTTTCTTTTTCGGCAGCTAAAGGGTAAAAAAAAAACTTTTGTAGTTGGGTCTTGCTGATATTAACCTCCTAGCAACTAATTTCTTCGATATTGAGCAAATAAAACCCAGCTTCGGATTATATTTAATCGAAATCAAAAAAGTTATACTGCAAAATCCATTCCAATTAATATGATTTAATTATTATTTTTAATTGATAAACTAGCGTTTTTAAGACAAGTTTTTAACGCATAGCACAAAGGGTAACAATTATTATAAGCAATAATTATCAGCCTGAAACACTCATCTACATTGAAAAAATCTTCCGAGAAAAGATACATGCCACCAACGGGACTTGAACCCGTGTCCTTCTGATTGCCGGTTAGATTCTCTACCACTGAGCTATGTCGGCTTATCTAATATCCGCCAAATAATTCCTAGCGAGCCACGTAGCGAGAGATTTAGTACCAACAATGCCTCTCTCACAAAAATAAAGTTGGTTTTTTTCAGATGGAAAAATGTAATAAGCAGTAATTCTTGAATGAAACCACGGAGGAAGGAATAGATAATGAAACACTAGTATATATAGAATTATTTGGCGGGTATTAGATAAGCCGACATAGCTTAGTGGTAGAGCACCTGACCGGCAATCAGAAGGACACGGGTTCAAGTCCCGTTGGCGGCAAGTATCTTTTCCCGGAAGATTTTTTTCAATGTAGATGAGTGTTTCAGGCTGATAATTATTGCTTATAATAATATGATTTAGTTTCTATTACCAGTTTTCCCATTTGTAACTACTAGGAATTTCCGAACTGTGTTTAGTATATTTGCGACACGTTCCAGAGTGGCAGATATTTTCAATATCGACTTTGTGAAAGACCATCATGCAAAATCCAAATGTTGCTTTAAATGGCTTTAGTCGTGTTTGGTGACCAAATCTGAACATCAGGCACATCCCCATGTGTATATTGTATTCCACATAAATGTTCCTATTATCGGCGATACTTAACTTGTCGCTGGCCCTTCATAACCAGTATAGACCAAAGGTAGACCTACACGCTACTGCTAAGTTAAAGTACACTGATTGGACTATCGGATACATCTGGTCGTCTCCTTATTAGGCAGAGTAAATTTCGTAAGAAACTCAACGCATAATTTTTTGGACGGAGACCCGATACGGTATAACTCCTTTCCCACACAGATCTGAACCTTCGAGCCATATTTATACACTGATTCTGCGAACTCTATATTTTAATGAACGCAGACCCACCTTGAAGAAATAAACCGATGTGTGTTGTGGTCTTGTCCACTGAAACAGAAGTGAGATCAATTTTACCTTACTCCAAGTAAAATAGATATTAATTTTCTAGGCTTTTACGCGTTTTTTTTTTAATACAAAGAACATAATATGCATTACAAAAACCAAATACCTACTCAACAATGCAAAATGGAAAAATTGTATTTTAGGAATAGTATCATAAATAAATTAAATAAGTTCTGGAAGAGCTAGGACAGTTAGTAATTAGATTTGTTGTTCTGCTTGCTGATATAAATTCTACTAGGACCTATATATATTTAGTGATTGATGGGTTAAATATGTCAACAACATCCTTACAATCATTACCCAAATTCTAACGAGTTAAATATACCTACAATTGTGATTCTGTGTTAATTGTCACAATAATATGGTAGATATTGCCTCGTTGTTGGTTTGCGATATACTCCTATGGAGAGAAATCAAGTATAATAGTTCAGGGCTGTCAATTATTGAATTTATCTACGTTCGGATAATTTTAATAAATTTAGTTGGCACATCAGATAATCATAATTGACACATCCCTTTGAACGTAGCTATCGAAATTGTTTTTGAAGCAGATAATCAATTTCATTACTGGGGCCTAATAGTCGAAAAAGGTCAGTGGAAGGACCGAACACACGCTTTGATGCAAGGTTAGTTGGGCTCCTTCGTTCGATCCTCTCTCTGCCTATGCTAAAGTACTGCAATGCAGTTTGTGAAAAATTTGGTCCTTCGAGCCGGATTTCTCTGTTTGATTATAATGACCAATTTTGAATGACTTGTTATCCTGTTTAGGGGAGTACGGATCGGGGTTGGGTGTATTTAAAGTAAACCAGTTATTATAAAATGATATAGGCGTCTTTAATGATGAATCAATGAATTAAACAAATAAAGAAATCTAACGACAATATTAGATGCTCCAAATGAAGAAAATGATGAAAATCGTACAAAAACAAACAGGCGATATAAAAAGTTTTATAAATATTCGAGATGACAAGACAGGCTTAAAATTAAAAAAAGATCTTTTTTCCTTCGCACACAAGACGGGAATGTTTTTTATATTCAGACGGGGGAAATGTACAAAATGTTAAATATAAAAAAATTACACGCGAGATGGTAAAGAATGGCGGTGACAGCGGCGCTGGTTCTATACTAATAAATAATGTCGAAGCTCGTACAGCCAGTATGCTGTACTCGTATGTGGCAACATATATCTCTCAGGCGCGCGCCGTGGTTTAGTGAAGCTGATGATGGGGGACAGACGAGCTAACCAGATCTAGTAATCTGTCTAGTTCTCATCCACCTCGGCCTCCTGTTCTTCGTCGAACTCCGCCTCCTCGTCAGCCGTGGCCTCCTGGTACTGCTGGTACTCGGACACAAGGTCGTTCATGTTGCTTTCGGCTTCAGTGAATTCCATCTCATCCATGCCTTCTCCTGTGTACCAATGCAAGAAAGCCTTGCGCCTGAACATAGCGGTGAACTGTTCGCTGATGCGCTTGAAAAGCTCTTGGATGGCGGTGGAGTTTCCGATGAAGGTGGCGGACATCTTCAGTCCTCTGGGGGGGATGTCGCACACGGCGGTCTTCACGTTGTTGGGGATCCATTCGACGAAGTACGAGGAGTTCTTGTTCTGGATGTTGAGCATCTGCTCGTCGACCTCCTTCATGGACATGCGGCCTCTGAAGATGGCGGCCACCGTGAGGTAGCGTCCGTGGCGGGGGTCGCACGCGGCCATCATGTTCTTGGCGTCGAACATCTGCTGGGTGAGCTCGGGCACGGTGAGCGCGCGGTACTGCTGGGAGCCGCGGGAGGTGAGGGGAGCGAAGCCGGGCATGAAGAAATGCAGGCGGGGGAAGGGCACCATGTTCACAGCCAGCTTCCTGAGATCGGCGTTCAGCTGGCCGGGGAAGCGGAGGCAGGTGGTCACGCCGGACATGGTGAGGGAGACGAGATGGTTGAGATCTCCGTACGTAGGCGTGGACAGTTTGAGCGTTCTGAAGCAGATGTCGTAGAGGGCTTCGTTGTCGATACAGTAGGTCTCGTCTGTGTTCTCAACGAGCTGATGCACGGAGAGGGTGGCGTTGTAGGGCTCCACGACGGTGTCGGATACCTTGGGGGAAGGCACGACCGAGTAAGTGTTCATGATTCTGTCGGGGTATTCTTCGCGGATCTTGCTAATGAGGAGTGTTCCCATGCCGGAGCCGGTACCGCCGCCGAGGGAGTGGGTGAGCTGGAAGCCTTGCAAGCAGTCGCAGGACTCGGCCTCCTTCCTCACCACGTCGAGGACAGAGTCGACCAGCTCGGCTCCCTCTGTGTAATGTCCCTTGGCCCAGTTGTTGCCGGCGCCGGATTGTCCGAACACGAAGTTGTCTGGCCGGAAGATCTGTCCGAAGGGGCCGGACCTGACTGAGTCCATGGTACCGGGCTCGAGATCCACGAGGATGGCGCGGGGGACGTACTTTGAGCCGCTGGCCTCATTGTAGTAAACGTTGATGCGCTCGAGCTGGAGCTCAGAGTCTCCGTGGTATGCGCCGGTGGGGTCAATGCCGTGCTCGTCTGAGATGATTTCCCAGAACTATGGACAAAAATAAACATACATTAGCTAATTGCCGATAACATCACAACTTTTATAAAAGACATTCATTAGTTAAATATCCGACAGCCTACCCCAAACAAAAAGACAGGTGCATTACCAACGGAAGTGACATTTAGAAACAAGCACAGTCACCAGTCAGGCGGATCGGTACCACGCACAAGGATGAAGGGAGGGTTGGAGACAGGCACCGACAACCCCAACAAACAAACATTAATAATAAACAAAGTGACTTGTCGCATGACCAAATTAAGCAACATGTAACCGTCTATTGTAACTAATTTTAAATTGTCAGGATCTGTACTTATTTACAATGTTTTATAGGTTGAAAAAGTTGTTAACATCACTTTCTTCCACGAAATAGCTATAATTGACATCTAACATAGAACGTTTTTTCACGTGGTGCATGTATTCATTGTTTTTGTGTTTATTTCGTCAAATAAAATTTAATAGTGTTAAGTTCTGCACGTATTTTAGTTTTTTATTATTGTGAAAGCTGTTTCGGTTGACGAGGCCAATTTAAAACTGTGGTTAAACCACTTTTAGATGACTTATTAATGTTTCTATTTACCCCCCACCAATTTCAATTTTTAAGGTGCCTAAAATGATTTTTTACCGATTAAACCGATTTACTGAAAAAATCATACAAATAAGTCGTCACAAAGTGGTCTAACCATATTTTAAAAATGGCATTGAAAGACAAAGCAGCTGTCACAATAATCAGAAAACTAAAGTGAACAAGACTGGGGAGGCTATGAAGCACCGCACAAAGAGGAGACCGATTATAGAACCGATATATAGATGCATGTGTTTGTCCCCTGTAAAAGACGTTATTTTTCGTTTCCATCAAGTTTCAAATCACAACGGTGCTAAAGAATTTTTCACTTCAAAATATAAGTGAAACTTTCAGAAAACTAAAGTAGACAAAAGTGGGAAGGCTACTAAAGGATTTTTCACTTAAAAAATAATTGTTGATTTGAAACACATCCCGAATGAGACAGTTAAAGAATTTCTTCAGTTTTTAAATGCTCTAGTTAAAAAGATATTGTCATTACTGAGCGACTGTGCATTTAGTGGTTTCCTTAAATATTCAATTTCACTACGGCGTTTTATGGATATGACAGGTTTTGCTAATGATAACCTATAAAAACATTCAATTCTTGGATATAAAGCTGTTACGCAATGTGAATATAATTATCACATGCATAGCGGCCAGCAGCATTAATAAATGTTACAGCAAATAAAACGACTCGTCTCCATGTACGGTCATTTTAGCACGAATCTCGTACAACTTGAACACTGAACAGGTATGCAAAGGTTGAATGCGATAACTGGTTGGTGATGTCATGTGCATTATTATTTTCTTTAGTCCCGCTGTCGAATCAGTCAGTGAACAGCAGTTTTTGGTGACTTAAATCTAAATATAAAACAATTAACAAACAATTTTTGATAGTAGGTAATCAAATGTCTTTTGAAACGTTAATTTTTTTTCGTTATTTATTTTTGAGGTGTTTTACCGTGTTGCGTCACCTACTTCTTTAGTCAAAGTTTCGGACAGCGTTACCGTGTCCATCATCTGGGCAGATGTGTTGGCTAAGGAGGAGGTAGCGCAACACGGTATAACAACCCAACAATAAATAACGATTGAATGAGAAAATCTAAAATCATATCTAACATTTATTTCGTATATTAAGTGCTTTAATTTATTTTAATTTCAGAAGAACGAGTATGTATCGGTGTGTTTGTAATAAGTGATTGCCTCTAAAAGTTGTAAGAATGCATTGTCATCGACAACAACTCTAACTGCCGAGTTTCAGCTTTATCGGATGTCGGAAAGTGGGTTAATTTCCGCTTCCAAGATTCCGTGGAATTCATTGATTCAATCAAAAACAAAAGAACATGAATTTCAAATAGTTGTACTTCCAAAAGGACTTTTTTGAGCTTAAATGAGAAAATGCTGCTGTCATAACCAAAAAGACAGCTAGAAATTTTGAAAGTCATATTCTAAAGGACTGTTTAATATGAAAGGTATCGCATATTAGAATGTAACTTTTGTAAATTTTTAGCTGCCTTTTTGCTTATGGTGCAGAACCAGTAAAACATCATAAGGGCTAATTCGGGCTTCAGATTTCAAAGGGCTTATTAGCGCCATTTTGAATTTTGTGACATTTGTACGGTTCAAAACCTTAATTCCCGGCATGACAGCGGTTTTTTAAATTTTCAAAATTAAAAAATGCCGACAATCGGGAGTTAACGGAATCCTTCAAATGTAATGAATACCTATATTGAATATGGCGGAGATAACCGTCGATTTGTGATGATATAAAATAATGTGACGATGTCAAATAATGAGACGATGTCAAATAATGAATGAGACGATGTCAAAAATGTGACGGTCGGCCAAACAACTGCCAACAACGGCCTAAGTGTAGGATAATCCATAATATCGGCTTTTTTAAAACATTCTGACGAATATTGTTATGAATTATGCGCTTACGGTATTATAAATTACTTATGGAGTGTGGAATGACTCACTCACCGGCAAAACACTATATTATTATTCAACTGGACTACAGAAGTATATAATATTATGTGTACGAATAGCCGCAGGAAGACAGACAGGGGCCCGACGAATATTAAATCAAATTGAACTCGCGTTGTACGTGACTTTAATGCTTATTGTTTTTGCAAATCGCGAGACGGTTTGTAATGAAACGGTAAATGGAAAAATCACATTTTTTATCATTTAATTTTATATCACTTTTCAAAATAGTTCTGATTTGCAATGGAACCAATGAAACAAAAAAATTGCAATACAAAGTGAAATATTCAGAAAACTAAATAAGAGGAGAGTGGGGAGACTACGAAGCACTGCACAAAGAGGAGATCGATTATACTATCTCATTCTCTCAGGCTAAATCATATAGATATGTATATGTGCTTTTATTTTTTTACTGTCGTTATTTTTCGTGTAATTGACTTTGAAATCACAAAAGCGCTAAAGAAGTTTTCACTTTAATAACGCTTTCTTGAAAATGGAAAAATCCGATTCACTTTAAAAATCGTGAAATACGACTTTAACAGCAAGCTTAACAGACTTTAACCAAAGAAATTTAAACAAAAGAAATACAAGTTTCAAATTTAGAATAAAAATAATTTTCTGATAAATAAATATTATTTTACAGTAGGTAATTTATGGCATGTCTGAATTCTTGATTATCAGTACCAATTTTGGAAATGACAATAAAAATAATTATCTGAGGAAATATTATATTATAGGTAGGTAGGTACTTTATCGCTTGTCAGTGTCATAAATTCAAAGCAAATAACCCTGGTTCAATGAACTCGGTTGACACATCAGTTCCTATTTTGAAAATGATACTTAAAATCATTTTATATTTTAAAATATTATATTAATAGGTAGGTATTTTAGCGCTTGTCTGAAATAGTGACACAATCAGTTCCAATTTTGAAAATGATAATGAAATTTAAAATAAATCTGAGTTCATTCAAAATAAGTAACAATCACTCACAGACAGACACACAACCGAAATTAGTAAGTGTGACGATTGATAAGAAGATGTATGAAAACAATTGAAATTACATTCGAAATCGTATAGATAGATACTAAAATAAGTAAATTACCCACAAATATCGCTGTACCGATTAGTAAGAAATATGATGTCTACAATTTAAATAAATTGATTCAATTCCATCAAAAGTAAGCAAAATTTGTGCTTAATTCAGGCGTACGGACACATTACTATCGTTTAATCTCGTCAGTGGTATCAAACAACCCCATGCACTGCTAATGTACGTGAAATTAACCAAAATGGACACCTACTCGCTTGCCGTGTAATAGCCCATGACATCACCGCCGCCGGTCTGGCATTACTATAAACTCGCCCATACAAACAGCAGAGCTGTGTGGCCAGATCGGAAAAATAATAATGAATATATAATACAGGCAAGTGACCGGTTCCTACCTCTTTCGAATAAATAATCCGAGAAATAGGGAATGTGCGTGTTTTAACGAGAAAATCGATTGCAAGTACTTTATACCGCATGAGTTTAGGTATGGGGAATGAAGAGAGGGGATTTAAGAATTGATTTCCCCAGTAAACGTGGAAAATGGGGCCGGTTGTTTTAACGTTTAATTCGGGTCATTAAACTCAAAATTGCGATGGCGGATATTAAATTTGGTTCACAAGTTTATAATAAAAACACAAATTTAAAAGAAAATTAGTACCCGCCTTCGGAATATATATTTGTCTGTAACTGAAAAAAACATGATATAAGAACTAACAACTAAACATCAGGGCGTTTTCACGTAGAGGTAGTCAGAGAGGTGTCATTTTTTTATGTGTATACCCCGCACAGGAGTACCTACTCCTCCCTAAGAATCTGGAGCCAGTGAGACTATGGTATCCCCAATTGGGGTATGTTGTGAGGCTGAAGGTAGTGGGGAGAGGAAGGATATAGGAAAGGAGAAGGTGGGGAAGTACCTGGCTATTCAGATCTGGTCACTAAACACGGTTAAAGCCATTCAAGCGACGTTTCAATTCTGAATGTTGGTCTTACATCAGGGCGATAATGAGAGTATCTTCCTATCTGATAGGCATGACATACACTCCTTTGTTTATTCACATTCGCACATGTGATATTCTGACAGTTGATTTGTTCTGTGTTTTCTCAATAGAATTCTGATCTATATCCAAAGTAAGATAAAATTAACCCTACTTCGCAAATAGACACGCCTATAAATACATATATATTATTGAAAAATATGTTTTAATTTAGAATATTGATTTCCATAAAAAAAAAAATTATCGAAAATACTAACTTCGGTTGTGTGTCTGTCTGTGTAACTCTAGTGCAATGAACTTGGATTTACTTTGAATTTAATTTTTCATTTTCCAAATTGGAACTGCTTTTGTGAAGAATTTAGACAAGCGACAAAGTACCTACCTGTTGATACAATATTTCAAAACATAAAATGATTTTAATTGTCATTTTCAAAATAGGAACTGATGTGCCATCAGAGTTCATTGAACCAGAGTTATTTGCTTTGAATTTAAGTATCACCATCAAAATTGGAACGGCTTGTGTGAAGATTTAGACAAGCTTTTAAAGTACCTACCTACCTATTAATACAGTGCAGTTCACACGCGGTAGAAGTAAAAACTTCAAAAACTAAAGTAGACAAGAGTGAGGAGGTTACGAAGCACCGCACAAAGAGGAGACCGATTATTCTATCTCATACTCTCGCAGGCTAAATCCTATAGATATATAGTATGTGTTTGTCTCTTTTAGTGTCGCTATTATTCGTTTCATCGAGTTTCAAAACACGACGGTGCAAAATAAGTTTTCATTTAAAAAAAAACGAGTGTGCTTTAGACAACACGACTGAAGTAAAACTTCACTAACTTATATCTCCCTCTTATCCTTATCACTCCTAAGTCAAGTGCGTAAAGGCCCGACCGTTCACCTCGCCTGATCACCGTTCGCATCGATTACACGTGCGTAAAGAAGTTTTATTTCAAAAATATTTTAATGGACATTTTCAAAATTGAAACTGATGTGTCAAAAAATAAATTTTAAAAGCTAATATAATTAATTAATTAATATAAGCTAATATAAACGCAAACAAATTTAATAAACCATCACGCCGTGTAATTAACGCGAAATTGTATAATTCCAAGTTTTAATTAAAAACGGTTCGTCGAGTTTGCGTTAGAGCTTCGTTTCGCGTTTCGGCCGAATGCAGATATTGCAGGCGAAATGGGTTAGAAAAGCAGTATATACAAAAAGACCGACATTCAGAGCGAGACGGAGCGGCCAACAGCATATTTCTCACGACAGGTAGTTGTGTAGTAGAAGAAGTAAACTGTGAAGACAATTAACCAACGGCTAACAATTAAAACCAGTTTCTGTTTTACGTCAATGTCAAGTTTACTATTATGGAGTGTGCGGATTGACGCCTTCGAAATGTGGTGCTGAGAAGTTTGCGTCAAACCGTGCGAATGGGTCGTTTTTACGACTCGTTCTAGAGTTTAGCAGCTCGGTTTTGGAACGATTTACAGGCCCATGATTTTCCACCTTTCTACACGAGATCCATCTCAGAGCTTCCTGTATGGAGCAAACGTACAAAATAAAGATGTAAAATCATGATTCAAAATGGAAGTGTTGCTTGGAATAGCTTTAGTCGTGTTTAGTGAGTAGATCTGAGTAGCCAGATGCCTCCCAACTATCTTATTCCTTTTTTTTGTTTTTTTTTTAAATTAATAAACTAATTTTTATAAGAAAAACTTTCTTTTTATACTTTTTTGAAGGTTATTCCCATCAGTGAAATATATCATATTAGAATAAGTTAACAATAATCATCTAAACGAAAATATGAAAGAGAACAAGACACAGAAAAAAGACAATGGTCGCAACTGGGACTCGAACCCAGACCTCTCCGTCTAACCGGGACGAGCGCGTTATTATGGAGAAAAATAATTAGTTGATAATAATGTAATTGACAAATATGACGGTTTATCAGAAGGTGGCAATAGTGAAATTGGTTAATGCGCTTGTCTCGGTTAGACGGAGAGGTCTGGGTTCAAGTCCCAGTTGCGACCATTGTCTTTTTTCGGTTTTGCTGTGTCTTGTTCTCTTTCATATTTTCGTTTAGATTATTATTGTTAACTTATTCTAATATAATAAACTAATGTTTAAGACAAGATTTGTATGCATAGCACAAAGGGTAACAATTATTATAAGCAATAATTATTAGCCTGAAACACTCATCTACATTGAAAAAATCTCCTGAGAAAAGATATATGCCGCCGACGGGACTTCAACCCGCGTCCTTCTGATTTCCGGTCAAATGCTCTGACCACTGAGCTACGTCGGCTTATCTCCTACCCGCCACGCGGGTTCAAGTCCCGTCGGAGGCATGTATCTTTTCTCGGGAGATTTTTTAAATGTAGATGAGTGTTTCAGGCTAATAATTATTACTTATAATGATTGTTATCTTATTCCCGTTCCAAGTCATTGGTATTCCAATTGAGGTGTGTTGTAAGGTAATGGCGAAGGGAAGATGGGAAGAGGAAGTTTAATAAGTACCTGACTATTAAGATCTAGTTGGCCTCCGTGGTCGAGGGGTAAGGCTCTCGACTAATATTCCGAAGTTCGCGGATTCAAGTCCAAGCGTGCACAAGTAAATTGACTTCTGTCATTTTAATAACATAAGGTATAAGGTGCCCTGGTGTAAGACCACCATTCAAAATGGAAACGGTACTTGAAATTGACCAGATCTGAATAACCAGTAACTTCCCCATGTTTATTTTCTTCTTTACCTTCAGCCTCACAATATACCTCGATTGGGGATGACATAGTCTCACCGGATCCAGACGTTTGGGACTCTTGTGCTGCATTCATATAAAACAAAAGTCGCAAAACACGGCTGATGCCTTTTCAAACAATGTTTCTCCATTCTGAATGGCAGTCTTCCAGCAGGGCGATAATGACAGTTGATTTCCGTTAGTTTGTCTATTATTTGTATTGTCATTTAGACGCTCGACCTATTTGTACTGCATTGTGAAAGGGGGTAACGTTTTACAGCGGCGCGAATCGTGAAATACGCTGATATCAAATCCAAAGCAAAACAATGAACAAATAATTGTCTTAGGAATTATTTAAGTCTCATCTGAAATGAAACTTTCTCTGCAGATCTTCCCACACATATCATAAATTCAGATTCTATGAGATTTTGCTTTCTGTTATTATACTTTTTTTAAATTACCATGTTGAGAAAATATTATTGGTTGTTTGAACAATTTTTCACTAATTGAAACGTAGTTATGCTGAAAGCAGCCAGCCACAAAAACTCAAACTGAGATAAAAATACGTATTTTTTTCAATAAAATCCACACAACACCTAGAATGGTTTTACCTAAAAAAAAAGATATAAATAATATAATTTTTTACATGAGCTCCACACGGGAGGCCCTGGGGAAAATAATTTCCTTCAGGGACTATGTCATCTTTAGGGATGCTGTTAGGAGGTTTTTTAAGGAGAGGAGAGTTCTGTGAAGGAAAAAGGTTAAAAGGATGTGTAGGAATCTGGGGTTCAGTGTGTCCTGGTCATCGCCTCCAAGACCTTGACAAACCTCACCCCATGGACCCGGGCACCCCTGCTAAACCACCAAACGTAGCGATCCACTTGGAGTGACCTATGGCAGAGGTGTTGGTTATCCCATAAAGGTTTCCGAGGCGGCGGTACCCATTCCCGCCTCCCAAATTGAGTTGGTTCTGCTTCGGCTTCGCCCCTTTTAAGTGTGAGTGACCATTTTATAAATTCGATAGCCGGTTTCTCAGATCCAGTGACAGCTAGTCACCGGGACAAAGTAACCGCGACAGGCAATGACGTTATATATAACATATAGACGAGTGGTATTATTATTCACAACTGCCAGTTGCAATATAATCACATTATTTTAAATCCCGGAAAGATTCACGAAGTTACAAATCCAATTGTACTTATACCAACCAGCGGCAACTGCTCATGCAGTCTGTTAACGTAAGTGACGCCATATTTTGGCATTATTGGCTACTTGCTTGAATTCGGTTCTTTACAAAAGTAGCTCTTTAACAAACTTCAAGTACGAAGATGGTTTTGCTAAGGCGCGGCGTCAGAGATATATTCGAAGTCCGATTTTTACATTTTAACCGTACAGATTTAAACCTATTAACAACGCATGATGTTGATGTTTTTCTGGGTCAAAAATACCATAAAAACTATTTTAGTTAAAAAATACAAAATGCTAAGTAACCTAGGTTTACGGTTGATTTTTTCCTCACAAAATTCAGCATTTAAACTGTTCTGGGGACCTAGTCCCTATCTTTTACGTTTTACTAACAGCCTGTTAGCTTAACTTGGTGGTTTGAGCAAAGTTGTCGCAACTGGATAAAAATGGTAGTCAGTAACTTTTCTCTTTCTTTTCTGTCGGTCGCAACGATAAAATAAACTAAACCTAACAGAAAAGTTACTGACTACCATTTTTAGCCAGTTGCGACAACTTTGCTCAAACCACCAAGTTAAGCTAACAGGCTGTTAGTAAAACGTAAAAGATAGGGACTAGGCCCCCTGGTATCACTAGATTCCGTTTAATAGGTTCCTAGTACGTAGACACACAAATAAAACAAAAAAAACAATAAAAAATGGTGAAATAAAAATATTGAAGCGCAACATTAGTTTTGTTATAATGTGATTACCACAGACATTATATCGGACGAGAACCTTCCCAGAGCTGCCGGCCTGTCTTCAAGGGTTATTTATCCTATTATCATAAAAATAATACGTAAGATTCATGATTACCTGTCATTACATTATTGAACAATGCCTCTTTCCATTCCAGTGAACCTATTACAAAGGGTCCCGTCAATGTTCATTACAAAAAAAGGAATTTTTCGAAATCAAAGGACACGAAATATTACCAAATATAACGAAGAGCTAGTAGTTACATCTCTATCACGTAATCTATGCGTATTACGTAAGCACTAGTTTGGCGAAATTAAGGAAATAAAATAAAATAGGCTTTTAGGCAAAATAAAAAATTACACATACTCATTAGACAAATTGCTTGCCATATAAACCATTAAAAACCTGGGATGTATATCTTAAAGAGGTCATCAAAAGTTATTATGTATTTCATGTATCCGCATGAAGTTGGCTACGAACTAGCACCTACCTCTTCGTATTGTATCAGGAATACCAACATAACAAAATGACAGAAATTATTGTAAATTGCCGCGAATTGACGTGGTCTCGTATGCGAAAGTAAATTTTTATTTTACGAAATTTAAATTTTTAATGCAGTCTTTTCCATTGCCCCAAATAAAGTTGTATTTTATAGTAATTAAGGTGAATCTAAAGATTTTTTTCAAAAAAATATTCGTTTTACGCGATTAAGAAAATTTATAAAAAAATAAATAATGCGGTAGATACTTTTTGTGAAAGACCACCATGCCTAGTGACTGGATCTGAATTGCCAGGTACTTTCCAACCTTCCTCTCCTTTCAACCTCATAACATAGCCCAATTGGGGATACAATACTAAAACTGGCTGCGCATTTAGGACCCTTGTGCGGTATTCACAAAAATGGTACAGTGATTTCACGAGATATCGCATTTAGGACCCTTGTGCGGTATTCACAAAAATGGTACAGTGATTTCACGAGATATCTATCGGTATGCGTTATGTTAAAAAAACCTAAAAAATGTGAATTCCACGTTGTGGAACCAAAATTACTACAGTAGACAAGTTAAAAAATCACGGAATAGTCTGAATTTTGGATAAACCAGTTCCAATTTGGTCTAAAATATGCTTACGGGAGCTACGTCATCTTCTGATCCCTTTCTACATGTCTCCTTTAAACTGGATGTACAAGGTCTGATGTTCTCTAACCGCCTTTAATGTTGTATTACGACTTGCGGTTAGAACAAATCCTGACACCACAAGATAGAAATAATGTTCATTTGAAAAAGAGGCTGTTTTCAAATGTTCCTGGCTGCATCGTTCGTGGTCGCTTTTGAATACATTAATCTCACAACTGCCGCTAATGGAGCGTAGGTTTGAAATGACATTTAAGTTATTTCTATGGCATCCATCTTGCAGAAGTGGAACGCCCTTGGTATATATGAATACGGAGGAATTTATTTTGTAGGGGCAGTGTTTTTGTGTGGGTTTATGGACTTGTTCAAATTATAATTGCAGATAACTGCAGCATACGTGTATCAGTAAGAACCGAAATAAAGTGCATAACAGGAAAATATCGGAGTAATCTATGATTTAGTGCCTACAGTTGTCTATGGGTTCTTCAGCAACTCTGCAGACAAAACTTAGCTTCCAGACAGGAAGGATGTTTGTCATTTATTTATTTATTTACGGACAAATAGTCCATTGACAATAACACGATTTAAAAAAAGAGATGACAGAGAAAGGAGAGTACATATAGAGAGAGGAGAGGACGGACCGTCAGGCAACTCGGTCTTGGCACAAACTCCTTGCCTCATTCACATTCATACATCGTCTCATACATACTCTTCTATCGTTCTGACTCTTGACATAGCCCGACTCAAGATCTGGTTCACTTGATCGTGCGATGTCTGGAAATTTGAAGAATTTTAACTCGTAAAAACAAAAGAAAAATGGCTGATAAGATAGGATCTACAGATATTGATCGCTTTATTAAATAAAGGAATATATAATATGGTTACCACGGTAAAACAGGAATATACTAATTTTGATAAATAAATGGAACCACTGAAACATCTGTTGACAATATTAGTTCCTGGTATTAATGAGCAAAAATCTGAATAGTCGGGAGTCCTCCACTTCTTTCACCATTCGCATTTATTCTTCTCAAACTCCTTTCTATGTTCATTCGCTCTACAAGCCCAAACTATCTGAGCTTCCCTTTCTTAATCTACTCACTATTTACATCAGTCTTGCATTCTTTTCGGATCTCCACATTTCTCACAGGATCATACACTTTGCCAGTTCGATGCCTCACACACGTACACCAGGGTAGGTAGGGTAGGTTTTTTGTTAGCGCCAACCGCGTTCAGTCTTCCATTAATGGAGTTACCTGCATTTAAACTTATTTCAATATCTCTATCAGCCATCCCATCTCACGTAAACACTTCCCTCAAATAAAGACGCAAAGAGTGAGTGCGCTAAGACACAGTTATGTGACGCTCTATCCCTTTTGCCTACCCCTGCGAGGAACGCTGTGAGGATCAGTCAGTTACTCGACTATTATTTTGACAAACAGACACGATCCTAGCAGAAGTCACGCTAGTAGAAATTCCAAAAAGATGAAAACCACTAACATCTTGGTGCATTCTAGAAATGTCACGCAAAGTGTCTGGCCAAATGATTCTACAAAAACACCGATGACGTGGTTACAAGCGACCAGGAATGATGCAGACGATGCAGGAATGATTAAGAAGTGAATCACTGACTGACTTGAGCCGTGAAATCATAACAACGTTGATAAAAATAAGGTAAAACACACGCAATTAATTTGAATTCTTGGTAAATTTTGGTCAGATTGGTGTTTTGTGAACATTTCTGAGTGAATAACTCAAAATTTTTGTTTTGTTGGTCAGTTTAATAGCTGCATAAAATACATTAAAAAATGTGAGCACGACACAAGAGTTACAAATGACCGGAACCATCGGGTCGATGGAATCCAATTGGGGAATGTTACGAGGCTAAAAATAGGAAGATGCGGAAGTACTTGGCAATTCAGATCTGGACATCAAACAAAGATATTTCAAAGCAACGTTTCGATTCCGAATGGTGGTCGTTCACCAGAGTAACGACCAATATCACACCATCAATATCATAACCTAACCTGATCCAATACATTTAACACTCAATTTTTAACAACACAGTTGTTTCTTAGAAATTCACATGTGGCAAAGTCATCAAATGGCCATTCAACATTATTTTGTTTTTTGACAGTTGCAAGGTTCCCGTTAAATGCCGATTCTAAGTGCGTTTCAGCTTTTGAATAAGCTGCGATCAGCAGATGATAATTATCATCATTCAAATGTCAAAAGAAAAACCAAAATGATGCTGAATTGATGACAATGTTACATTTGAATTTCTGCGAAAAACTGGGTCTTAAATTGATGTAAATTCAAGGAAACCTAAAATGCTGTCACAGGTAGTGGTTTTTCAAAAAATTAACCCTCATTATAGTTTTAAAGAAAAAGCTAGACAATTTCCATTCGTCTGGTGCAAGTGAGACCAGCCTCACAAAATACTCCAAATGGGTATTTTGTGAGGCTGGTGGGGAAGGGCAGAAGATGGGGTAGAGGAAGGCCAAAGACATTTTAAGAAACGTTTGCACAAACCTCCCTACATTCTGGAATAATAATTTTAAAAAACATGTTGTTATAAATAAATTTGTTCCGTTGAAAAAGTTTAAGTACTTATTTTATACAATGGGTATTTGTTAGTATAAGTTTCATTAATAATCATTTATAATAATATCATAAATAACATAATATATGTAAATAATATTATGATATCATCGTCTTGAAGCTGGCTACATAAAATAATTGATTGTTCGCGCGGATTACGGTGTATGGCCGACCGTTAGTTACTAGCGGTAAATTAAAATGCAACTAGGAAATGCAAAACCTACCAAATGCAGCGATGTTCTTTTGGGACCCGCATCCACTGAATAGACAAGGCTATAGAAGTGTGTCGCAGCGTGCCGGAAGTAAGCTCAATTCATCCTTACTTCTAATTGAAATTTGTTGAACATTTTCAAATACCGAATTTTCTTTCTTCAGGTTCGTTTGGACTTTTTTTACATTTAATCCACACAGGAGGCCCTCAAGGCCTATGTCATCTTTGAAGATGCTGTGTGGAGGGTTTTTTTGAGGAGAGGAAGGAGTGAACATGGGTTTTGAAGAGACCCATGTTGTACGAGGTAGGAAACACAGAGACCGACAAATCGTTCTACAGCCGAGCCGTTAAACTCAAGAACGAGTCGTAGAAACGACCCGTTCTCATGTGACAAATGTCCACCATGTACAATGTACATATTTTGGGCGCGTGTTTGGCGTGTTTCCCGACTATCCACCGGTGCCAAGGAGATCAATGACGCTAGTTCCTCGAAGCATTTTCCATTGTAATGCCGGTAGAACAAGAACATCCAAGAATCAAAATTCTTGCAAATGCTCTAGGGATGTTCAGATCAGGCGAGCGAGTGCTATACCAAAGACCAAGAAAGAATGCTCTTGTTCCAGCTCTGACTCTATGTTCGTTTGGTCTAAATCCACCTTAAGTTCTAGAAAGGTCGTCTTATTATGTATATTAATTAGTTTTTTTTTTATAAACACCTCCACGAATCGGATGTTCAGTGCTGCAATGGATCATTGTGAAGAATAATAATTTATTTTTATAAACGATGACGTTATTTTTAAATGCTTGCAAAATGCATTAGGTATGTACTTTATCTTCGCCATCTGAAAACACATCTCATTCTAATGTAATGCAAATTCAAGTAGTTAACATAATGAACGAGAAATTTATTTTAGAACCAATTTAAGTAAATATTATTGTCATTATTTCACTTTTTAAAGTTGATTTTTTATGCACCTCAATAAATTTTAGCACCTTTTATTTAAATATCGGTACCCGGTTTCGTCAATATTTACGATATTTTTGAAACAAAACACATAAAAATTAAAAAAAAAAAAAAAAAACGGCGATTTTGTGACATCTCATAACGATGCTTGCAAATCTGAACAGCCAGGTACTTCCGAACCATCCTCTTTCCTATACACTTCTTTCATCTTCACAACATAAACCAATCGGCAATACCATAGTCACTTATTATGCGGAATTAACGTAAAAAAAACTTTATTTTTTAAACAAGAAGCCTTGAGAAAAAAAATCCCTTAGGGCACATGTCATCTTTAAGGATGATGTGTGGAGGACCTTTTTAGCGTAAGGAAGGAGAGGAAGTTTTGGGAAGGAAAAATAATAAAAAAAATATGCTGGGTGGCTTGGAATCAGGAGATCAATGTGTCCAGGAGTGAAGGACGTACGAATCCAACCCTCCTACTGCAAGACGATGCGTGGAGAGAATCCGGCTGGAGAGGTGTAGGTTAGGTCTCCCTCAATCAATCTCTCTCAATCCGGCCCGCCACGCAGTAGATGGGCAAAGACTTTGGTAGCAAAGACAAACCTCGCCCCAGGAAGCCGGGCACCCCTGCTAAATCACCAAATGTAGCCACTATTGGGGTGACTTATGGCAGGGATGATACCACACCAGCCTCCCGAATTAACTATTATTCTTACCGGTACATTTTTGCATAAAAAATATAGAGACGTGCATGTAAAACACGTAGATGATCTCCACAGAAAGATACTCTCTGTATTGCCCTGATAAAAGACCATCATTCAGAATTAAAACATTGTTTTAAATTTAAATGATCTATATATAGCCAGTCAAATCCCCACTAACTTCAGCCTCACAACATACCCCAGTTGGGGATGCCATAAGTTATAATAGAATATTTTTGACTTTCTTCCAGACACAAGTGGAGGGCTGTACGAGTTCTGACCAACCCCGAGAGGCGGAGAAGTCGCCTGAACATGTCGGTCTTACAACATTATGTGCTCTCCAACGGGGTAAGCAGTATTCAATTATATTTTAATATTACATTATTATGCAGTAGATTCCCGAAGACGGGAATCGCTATAAAATATCCGAGAAGCACACAAGACTGGTTTTACAACCGCGCCGCGGATGAATGCACTCCCATATACTAAAAATAACCCGTGTTATTTCCAATACAAACCGAGATCTGACGTTACTATTTTTAAAGTCGGCGGTTTCAACCACATAATGGACAATCACAACAAAATATGATCTTTACTGACGAAAATAATCCGCCCTCATCTTTGGGGATGCTGTGTGGAGGGTCGTTTGAAGACAGGAATGGAGATGAAGTTATGTGAAGGAAAAAGGTATAACGGAGTATGAAAGTATATTAATTAAGAAAATAATAATTCCCCTCAGGGCCTATGTCATCTTTAGGGATGCTGTGTGGAGGGTCTTTTGAGGAAATGAGGGAGTGGATCTATAAAGAAGAAAGGTATGAGGTATGAAAGGAGGAGTTCTGTGAAGGAAACATGTATGAGGGATGGGTAGGAATCTGGGGGTTCAGGAGGGTCTCCAGGAGTGATGGAAGTATGAATCCATCCCTCCCATACGATTCCGAGAGTCCTGCTGGAGAGGTCAAAAGATATCCCTCGATCAGTCTCTCCCGATCCGGCCTGCCAAATGACATCTAAAAATAGTAATTTCGGTTGTGTGTATGTCCTACGTAACTCTGGTTCAATGAACTCAAATTTGCTTTGAATTTAAGTGTCATTTTCAAAATTGGAACTCAGATAAGCGATAAGATAGGTATAGAGGTTATTTAAATTGTATTTAAAAAAAATTGTAAATATTATATCCCGTTGATTTTCACGGTTCTGCAAGATTCAGTCTGGTGATACCTACCTATAATATAATATTTTAAAAGAAAATTATTTTAATTGTTTTTCTCAAAATTGGAAAAATAATATACCCAATGACGTTATATTATAAATAGACTCGCCATAGTCTCACATACTCACAATATAATGTGGAAAGCAAGCAACACTCTTTTGTTTTCAGCGGTTTTCAGTATAATTTCTAAATTCAAAAGTTCATTCCTGTGTGATAAAGGCAGACAATCAAATAATGTATGGGAGTGAAGGACATAGATTCATAGTAGGGCGGCTTATTAGTTTCTTCGCCGAATACTACTGTCACATCACGGGTGTGACCTATGGGTGTGACTGAGATAACAAGATACTCTTATTCGGTTACACAATATGACAGGGAAGGGTAAAGGCGGGTAAAACGTGACACACGGGCAAATATTTTTATATTTATTATATGAGTTTTCATTAGTAATACAATTTTAAGTACATATTTTATTATACAGTACAGGTTATAGGTTCAAACGATTATACAAATCTATACAGATTAATAACACCTAGGACCGTTACTATTTACAATTTTCATCAACGACATTATTAAATTAATGAACGCGTTACCCTTTGTACGTTTTACCCCATCTTTCCCAATGGAATAAAACGAATGTGGGACGCTGTGTGAACCGACCTACTGTTAGTAGGTTTTCCTTGTTATGCATATGTCACTTTGTGATGCAGCGTTCGCTGTCTCCTTTACTCATATATTATTGCGGGCGGGAAACATGAAAATTAATTGTAATAATTATAAAAATTGATAATAATAAGTAATTTGCGTGTACTTAGAAATGAAGTGCTATTCCTTTGTCTTTACGACTATTTGCCGTGTAATTGAAGCATTTTCTCATCACACAGGAGGGCATTTTGGCGCTTTGCAATGCAATTTACTTACTGGTAAGACACGACCTCACTCGACGCGTAGCAGTTTAGTACTAAAGTACTAGGAATAGAGACAGCTACAATCGTATTGTGTTTGGCTTCCCACTTTGAGATTTCTACCCCGCGTCCAGTATTAATGTCTTTGAATATACCACACTTCTCCGACAATTCTTTCTGCCTATCCTGTAGCGTTTAAATAAATACATGGGGTTCGGAATGTCAAGGTTATTTTCATTCACACAGTAAGGGAGGAAGACGTTTACATAGACAACGTTATTTAAAGACAAGCATAGATGAGAGAATACAAAGATGATGCTAGAAAAAAATATTTTACTAGTACAATAAGGCGAAGTGAATTCGAAGAGTTCAAAAAATCTTACGAGTGCCTAGCACGGATGCCTTTAAATTATCAACATTGACACGATAAAGGTATTTTTTATCGATAATATCGGTAGTTAGTCGACACTTCGTAGCAGAATCGCAATTCGCCCATGATATTGACAGTTGATATCGACTAAAATATTGTTAGATTGTAGAATCGTTCGCTCAGTCAATCATCATTATTGACAACACAAAGGTTTTTTATCGACAATATCGGTAGTTAGTCGACACTTATTCGCCCATGATATTGACAGTCGATATGGACAAAAATAGTGTTAAGATTATAGAGTCGTTCGCTCAGTTAATTATTATAGACACCATAAAGGTTTTTTTATCGACAATATCGGTAGTTAGTCGACACTTGGTAGCATTGACAGTTTATATTGACTGTTAGTTTATCAAGCCGTTAGCTGCGTAGATTAATTATCATGTCTAAAAGTCGGAAAAATTACTACAGCTCTTAGATAATAATAATAATAATTCAACCAACGCCCCTACCATAGGTCACCCCAAGTGATTAGCTACGTTTGATGACTTAGCAGGAGGGCCGGGTTTATTGGGTGATGTTTGTATAGGTCTTCACCCCTCATACCCTTTTCCTTCCCAGAACTTCATCTTCTTCCTTTCCCTAAAAAGATCCTCCACACAGCACCCCCAAAGATGACGTAGACCCTGGGAGAAACTACTTTCCTCAAAATGGTTATTCAGGATATCACGGAAAATAACAAAAAATGCTTATTGGTAAAAAAATTATAAAATCAGACATGCTTAAATTTGACGTTTGAGGACGACAAACAGCCGAGTAGGGCATAGACAAAATTGCCATAGTAGGGCGATTTTTTTACCGATATATCAAGCAGTTAGAGTCTTGTGAGTGATATTTAAGCTTACATAACCTAATTTTTTGTCTAGTTATCGATATGGCTTGCGATATGATATTCTTTCTACGCCCATCCGCTCTACATGACCCAAACATCAAAGCGTCCCTTTCTTCGATCGGAAGGAACTTGAAATGACATTGTATGTAAATTAGGCAAAACGGAAGAGCGAAAATAAAGACGTACATAATGGCACATTAAATAATAACGGATATCCTTAGAAGCCATATTTGCAAGTTACCGAACTCGATATTGTCAAAATTACAAAAACTTTTATGTCGTATGGAACCATAGTTGAAGCTACTGAACCGATAATCAGTAGAAGTTTGATCTACACCGATTAAAAAAAATTGCTTTTTTTTTTCAAATACGATTTTAACCCTTATGTATAAAGAAATTATATGAAGGACAAGGTCAAAATCGCTTGCGCCAATATCTTTCTTGACGTAAAATTTTATTTCAAATATTGAAAGAATACTCACCATAAATCAAATATTATTTATACGTGTTTTACGTGTTAAACATGCTACAAAATAACACCGGGAGGCGTAACAATCCGGTACATTAGTAAAACATTTTGAAATATCCTACTAGTGACCGAGAAAACATCAACATTATGCTTAATTAACTAGAAGTGTTTCTGCATTACAATTGATTTGGTTGTGTTTATGAGTAATCTGAGTATAGTACCAGATAGAGAGTACACTTTTACATATAACTGCGTACTCAACTCAAATTTAGATTTTTCAGAGATGTCTGACTAATGAACTGGACGATCGATGTATTGTTTGTAGTTTTAAAGTTGCTAGGTTCAATTAAAAGAAGCTTAAAAATGTAATTATTTGTCTAATGTTTGCTGTAATGAATAATACGAACAATACGCCGACAGGTGTAATTGCAAGTTGTCACGGGCATTTCCGGGATATCCACGACTTAAAAGGTTTTATATATACAACCTTTGGACGGTAACGCTAATTGGGCGACAGGTGTGCCGTTAGAGGAACAGAACGAAGCCTACAAAAATATTAAAGTTAATTTACTTACGAGGAAGCAAACATAAATTTTAATGCTTCATTGAACAAGAAATAAACTAAAAAAAAGGGAAATCTTGGAGCACGTAATGAGTTATTTTCACTAGAGATGGAAATGTTAATACCACATAAGTGTTCTAACTGCTCCCGTCTAGAGTCAGTGAGACCGGGGCATCTCCAATTGAGGTATGTTGTAAGGCTAAAGGTATGGGGTCCTCCATTAATTACGTAAGCAAAAACGGGGGGGGGGGGGGGGGGGGGTCCAGAAAAATCTCAAGTTACTTGAAAAAAATTCGAACTGGCCCAAATTTATCTCATAGAGGGGAAGGGGGTGGCTATTCAGATCAGGTCACCAAACACGACTTAAGCCATTTCAAGCAACGTTTCAATTCTGCCGAGCGATTCTATATATTAAATAATATATTTCTTCTATAACGAACATTAAATGAATAAATAATCATGCATACGAGCAGGAATTCGTGTGAATTAAATTGTGAATTAAAATATGTGACAGTAAATATGTAAAAAAAAAATAATAAATCACACAAATCTGAGATGAGATAACGTCCGTTATCCAGACGGTTGGGAGCACATTTAGAAATTAAATTAAAATTTAAAAAGGAAAAGAATGCAAGCGTTATATAAATAAGACGGTGAACAGATTTGAATAGCCAGATACTTCAGCAACCTTCCTCTTCTCATCTCCCTTAATCCTCGCAACATACTTCAATCTGTGTTGCAGTAATTCCACTCACTTCGTGCAATTAGAACTCTTGTAATTTAAGTCGCAACTGCACGAAATCGACAAAAAAATTAATCGACACAAATAATTCAAGTTCGTTTTTGATCGACCGTGTTCGTTCGTCGTTCAGAGTGCATTCGTGCGGAGAGGGTCTCTGTTCTGAGTTCTGAGAGTGCAGCCGGCAGAAAAAAGAACTCTACATGAAAAAGTACCACTGTATTACGTGCTTGACTGAACTCCAACGATGTATTGTGGATAGCGAGCCACACCCAGACGTCTTGCTTCACTGATACTTATTGGGGACAAATCATTATAATATCACGAATCATATGATTTTTTAATGTGAATACCGCAAAAGAGTCCCAGCCGTCTGGAGCCGGTAGGACTATGGCAATCCCAGTTAGAGTGTGCTGTGAGACTAAAAGGAGTGGTAGGGAGGCTAATTAGATGGAGCAAGGAAGTATTAAATATTAGTATTGGATACTTCCGTATTGCCACTGGAGCGCTTTTTGCCACAATATGGCACTATTTAAAACACCTCGGATTGCTTTGCTGCCAATTTTGGCAAATTTTCCCTAATTTGTAAGTAATTAAGGAGAAGTTTATAATTTTTTTTATATAAATTCTACGAATACGTGATAATCGACAAAAGACAGATACATTCATCGGCTATATAGAACTATACTCAGTTTGTATGTCTTCATATTAAAAATGGTCACCAAAAAATCTCGAGCAATCAGAGAAAAAAAGTTTTAAATTGCATTGTCGTTCCAGTGGTTTATAATCAAAAAGTTGCCTGAAATCTCAATAGCCAGGTACTTCCCAAACTTTTCTCAACTCCATATGGTATGCCATAGTTTATATTATTTTTTTTAATGTGAATACTTCACAAGAGTTCCAGCTGCTCCCATCTGGAGCCAGTGAGACTATGGCATCCCCAATTTTGGGGCATGTTGTGAGGCTGAAGGTAGTGGGAAGGGGAAGGAGATCGGGAAGAGGAAGTTGGGAAAATACCTGACTATTCAGAGCTGGTCACCAAACACGGCTAAAGCCATTTCAAGTAAATTTTCAATTCTGAATGATGGTCTTACACCAGGTGATAATGAGAGTATCTTAGTAAATATTATTAAAAATGAATTAATTGTGAAATAACACAAACAAATCAAAATAAATTTATTTGTGCACGCCGGGATTCGATCCCGCGACGTTCGGATTGTAAGTCAAGAGCCTTACCCTTTGACCACGGAGGCCGTCCCACTGGTTCCGGACAGTTTTGGGACTCTTGTGCGGTATTCACATAAAAAAATTCTTTCCCATTACCACACTCTTCAGCTTCACAACATACCGCAAATGGGTATGTCATAGTCCCACAGGCTACGGGTATTTTGGACTCTTGTGCGGTATTCATATTAAAAAAATCTTTCCCATCGCCACACCCTTCAGCCTCACAACATGTCCCAATTTGGTACGTCATAGTCCTACAGGCTTCGGGTAGTCGGGACTCCTGTGCGGTATTCACATAAAAATAACTCCACCCCCCCCCCCTCACAATATGTCCCAATTTGGTATGCCATAATCCCACTGGCTTCGGGCAATTGGGACTCTTGTGCAGTGTCCACATAAAAAAGGCTTTCGTACAGAATTCAAAATAGAAAGCCTGATAATCTAAAAAGATTAAAGACCCCTGCTAGAGAGGAAAAGAGGTTATAATCGAGTGCATTGCACTCTAGAAATCGCCGGACCGTATCGAAGCGACCGAAGACACTCTAGTTATCTCAGTAGCCAGAACTCAGAACCATTGTTGAATTTATTACGATTTAGCACAAGTAATTTATAATAAGATGAACTACATTTCTCGGTCGAGAGATCGCGGTTCGGCCGAGAATACAAAATGTTTAATTCAAATAAAATCATAATATTAATATGAAAGAATCAACACAAAAAAACACTTTGGCGAGCCAGGTACTGTAAACTTCGGACAATCTTAAAAAAAGTGTTCGAATTTTTAAAGAGAGAATCAAATTTAATAATGTTCTTCTAAAGGTACCTAGGAACTGCAAAAATTTAGATAACATCACTGGACTTTTTAATGGAGTTCGAATTTTGAAAGAGAGAATCAAATGATATACGTGTAGGCGAGGTAGGTACCTACTGTAAACGTCGGATAAATCCATAAATTTGTTATATATACTATATAAATTTATGGATAAATCACCTGCACTTAGAAAGGTGTTCGAATTTTGAAAGAGTTTGTATCAAAATTACCCCTAAAGGTGAGCGTCGACCTGTCCGCACGCACGCAACGCACGCACGGCACGCAACGGATTTTTCTATATCTTTATATGAATTAGTACAGCACTGCGTCCACTATCGGCAAATACCGGCCCGCCCGTCGGTATTTTTGAGCAAAAAATGCGTTGCGTGCCGATGACGTCACACGGATTAGCTGACTGAGCAAAAAAATGCGTTGCGTGCCGATGACGTCACACGGATTAGCTGACTGAGCAAAAAAATGCCGGTGACGTCACACGGATTAAATGACTTTAGTTCGCAGCTTGCATCGCTCACTGCCGCAAGTGTTGTTTGGTTTTTTTTTTACATTAACTCAACACAGGAGGCCCTGAGGGAAATTATTTTCCTCAGGGGCTATATGTCATCTTTGAGTATGCTGTGTGGAGGGTCTTTTTGAGGAAAGGAAGGGGTGAACATGGGTCTTGAAGAGACCCTTGTTGTAGGAGGGAGGAAACACAGATGCCGGTAAATCGTTCCACAGCCGAGCTGTTGAACTCAAGAACGAGTCGTAAAAACGACTAATGTGACTAATGTCAACCATGTACAAATGTTGGTCGCGTGTTTCCCGACTGTGCACCGGTGCCGAGGGGATCAATGATGCTAGTTCCTCGGAGCATCTTCCATTGTAATACCGGTAGAACAAGGACATCATTCCCACCTGTCGCGTGTGCTCTAAAGATTGCAATCCGTCTGTTAAGATGGTATAATCTGTCAAATGGACCGCCCGTTTCTGCACAGAGTCAAGGATTTTTTTTTTTAGGTAATTTGGAGCTCCAGGCCAGAGGTGGCTGCCAAATTCAACCGTGGGGCGCACTTGCGACTTGTGCAGGGTTAGCAGTTGTGTACTATTACAGTATCTACGGCCCTGTACTGAGAGGTCCCAGTTTCTGAGAGGCTAACTTAACTCTGGTTTCGATGGAGCCCCCATACCTGAGCTGGTCACTTAGAGTTACACAAGAGTGACACAGCATATCAATGGAGGTCCTGTTCGGAAGAATGCTTCCGTTGAAGGAGACTAGATTATCATTTCGATCCCTTTTAGACGTTATCAAATATGATTGAGTCTTCGAAACATTAAATTCCACGAGGTTATTCTTACCCCAAGAGAAAACACTCTCGAGGTAACCTTCCATTCTTTGCTTCAAACCGAGCTATTGGGGTTTGTGTGCTCTTTGGAGGCTTGGTTGTTTGTTTTAGAAAATTGAATTGAAATTGAAAACCCACAAAAATTAAATTAATCTTCATCATGAAGAAAATTAGGAACAAATAACGAATGATATTCCCCAAACATTGGTCGCTTCAAGTTTATTTTATGAACCCACATTCTACGTTTAGTTTTACGTTTTTCTTCTTCTGCCAACAAGCAACTGATAATGATAATATCTTCGTCAATATCCATGACAGACGACCGTCGTCTACTACAAAAGTACTCAAACTAAATTTAAAATCCGTTTACAGTGGACGCATGCCATCGGCAAATCCGTTCAATCCGTTGCGTGCCGTGCGTGCGTTGCGGCCAGCGCGGACAGGTCGACGCTCACCTTAAATAAGTACCTACTTAAAACTGTAAACGTTGGATATAATATTAACTAGATTTTAAAATATTGTTCGAATTTTGAAAGAGAAAATCAAGAAGAAAATTCCTCTCGACTAAGTAAGTACCTACATACCCACTAGATTTTCAAACGGTATACGAATTTTACAAGAGATAAATAAATAAATTTTATTTTCTTGGTAGACAGGATTTGTAAGATTTTAAACGGGGTTATAAAAATAACAATAATTTATTAAAAAACTAGCTGACCCGGCCATGCGTTGCTGTGGCTGACGAAACACAAAGCCATCTGGATGGTTAGGCACTCAACCTTTTAACTAACACCGCCATCTGTTAATTTGCAAACAAATCAAATCTACACCACCCGCTCGTCCACCACATACAGACATTCTCCTTTATATATTTCAACCAATTTACACAAAACCTTGACAAATTATATACCTAAACCTTCCTCATGAATCACTCTATAGGTGAAAAACGCATGAAAATCAGTTTAGTAGTTTTTGAGTTTATCGTGAACAGACAGACGGACGCGGCGGAGGACTTTAATTATAATGAAGAGATATTTTGACAGCCGAATATTACCTAACATCGTGTTTTTTTCTATTCTGGCAGCCCACAAAGTTATCCGTGTCCATTACAAGTTTTAAAATTTTCATTATAACTTCAGATCTGTGATGCAACTGGCCCATAATGATATAAAACAGAACTTCAATAAAACTTTCGCAGAGCTTTAAAATAATTAATTTTCCTGTAGTAGGATCCTATTGGGAAATTGGGATCAAAAAAGAATATTAACACGTCAGCATAGACATCCTATACGTCAGCAAAATACGCGATGAAAATCAAAAAGTCTGCCATTTCATGCAACAAAAGAAATCGTAATTTCGAAATAACAAGAAAAACTAGCTAGGGGTTGTAGAATGAACATTCTGATTAGAATCTTTCATAAAAAACCTTCAAAACAAACCAAATTTGGTGCAATTAGGTGGAAATTACGCAACTCCTATTAGATAAAATATATTAAAAAAAACTATCCATCGTCTGACATTTTAGTAGGCTCCTATTCAAAATTTATTATGGCCGGTGTAGTAACCCATAGGAAGTAATCTTGTAAGTGCGTAGGAGCCTTGGGTAGGTGTTTTTTGTAGGTCAATAATAGCTATGACGCCTGCACAAGTTTGTATCAGCCGGCCACCAAACGGTTGACCAATTTCAATTCAAAATGAGCGTCGGAAAATTTATTCGTTTGGGAACTGCTAGTTTGAAATTATTGATGGATATTATTGATTCAAGCGAAAATATTTTTAAAATACGACATTTTATACCACAAAGGTATTAAAAAACCACAAAACGTATAATAAATCATCGTTATAATCGATGGAAACAACACAATTTGTAACAATGGTCAGAGATGAACTTTCACAAGAGGGAAGGTATATCGATTTGGTCCCATTTAAAAAAAGAACTGGATATAAGTTAACTTTTCAATCAAAACTTTGCACAATTTAAAATAATCTTTGAATAATATACGAGAAAACTGTTGTTTAATATACTAGTATAGAGCAGTTGGTGTATGAACAAATAATTATGACGACACGCCACACCCAGCTGCTGTTCATAAAGATGTACATATTTAAGTTATTTGCCGTTGGATTTACGCAATTTCGATGTTTATATGATAGTTGAACCTTTATAAACGATTTCCATAGGTAAAAAAACACTTTCAACCGTTGTAAATTGAGATTTTATCACTTGACAAAATGTCGGACAAAGAAAGAAAAAGCCGGTATATACGTCAAACATAGTATATATACAAAACCACTGGAACTTTTTATTAAAAATAATATAGCACTGTTAATTACCTTGGCTCCGATCTGGTTTCCGCATTGTCCGGCTTGAATGTGCACGATTTCCCTCATTTTGAATTATATATTATTTCTTGTTACTTTTATAAAAAACTAAAATTTACTGAACACTGGACGCCCGAGTCAGACGAAGAATTAGCTCGCTGTGATGATTCTGCCTCTGTCGACGGATATTTGAAGCCTCGTCGACGCCCAATGCTTGCCTCCCATTGGCCGAACATACGCCTGCGCTATACGGCCCTGCCGCTCGCAACTCCGTTATGTTCTCTCTTTCTATTACATCAACTATTTACAAGAAAGAGGGAGAGTCTACAACGGATCCGTCCGCAGTGGCACTAGCAAAATGACATTAAACAACAACCATATTATTTTTACAATATTTATACTGCCATCTAGCGGAGTAAGTTTTAAGTAACAAAAAAACTATACAAAAAATCGTTATTTCAACGTTAATCTTTGTAATTCTCATTCATTCCGCTAAGATCGCAAGTTTTTTTGTAAGCATGACTTTGTTTATTCATTTTGCTGCATTCAGTTGTACCAACCCAAATTATTAAGCGGTAAAAAAATAAACGTCAGACTGCGTGTTAAATCAATAAATGCGATATTAAATGTCTCCTAAAATTCTCAGACAACTATACAGATGTATTAAAAAAGTATTGATCATCATGTTTGTACCATTTTACTTGGTTTAATTTAAGTTTTTAATGAAAGACAATTGAGTACTGAAAAAAACATTTTTAGTAAGTATGTTTGTGTTGGTACGCCTATCACGCCATTTCCAACGAAGGAAATTTAAATAATGCATAAGAGTAATAATAATTATTATAGGACACCGTTGCGGGTAGCGCCCACTATATTATTATAATATATATTTCCGTGAATATGGATTTCTTTTGGGTTACAAAAAAACCAGCTCAAGTTCGCAATGGACATTATGTGGGTCTTTCACCTCTAATGGTTTCCGCATATGCGCTGAAATAACGCTGTAGAAATACGCAACAGACCTAATTATGTTCATTTTGAAGTTGTTTCCCACTCAAGACAATTAATAGTTCGTATTATGATTTTTCTCGTCCTGTTGCAACAAGACGGATATATAAATACATAATATTTATAATATTACGTACATTCGTTGGTCAAACGCATTGTACATATTAGCTTGTGTCGCTCTCCATAGAGAGAAAAAAGCCTTATTATATATATGTTTAAAACTTTCAAAATACCTTCTTTCTACATCCGCGAAGGTTTCTGGTTTATTACAACCACTTGATACACCTGAAAAGTTTTTTAATCATTACAAAAACTCTTGCGAAACTATCAAAAATGATATAATTTGGGAATGACATTTTTCAAAACTTCGATTGTCATAATTCAATTTTCGAATAAACTCTTTACATTTATGCATTTATTTGAAGTATGAGTAGGTACTAATTAAGTAAGAATTATAGGTATTTTAAATAGGTACCTGTGTTAGGTACCAAATTTTATTGATTGTTCTTATAATAGAGAAAAATGAATAGATAGTAGCTATTGAATTATCAGCCAATGAAAAATTAAAATATGAATAAAAAAATAATAATATGTGGCTCGTGAGCTGTTTGAAAACTGAATGTACTGGGACTGAGGGGAAGGGGCGGCGGAAGGCAGAGAGAAACAATAATGTCTCTATTAAGTGGCACTGCAACGCATGCCGGTAAATCGCTAGTGTTTTATAAACGTTATCGTCACAGCACTTGTTAATTTTTGTTGTTTCATATCAAAATAATGAATAAAAATTTTACACAGTTAATTTTTTTTTTTAAATTGCGCTGGAAGATTTGGTTTGATTGAGGTGTACGTACATTTTAATTATTTTGTACTTATCTTTTAGATTTGAATATAAAGCGTTGTGTTTTCTCATTCCTAACACGGCTTAGATCATATTTCTCACCATGATAGTAAGGGAGACAACGATTTCCATAGAGAGACCTATACGAGTTGTTCCCAAGAATGAGTGATTGGATGAATTTATGAGTGAATGAATGGATGATTGAATAAATGATTGAATGAATGATTGAATACTTTAAGAATGATTGAATGAATGAATGATTGAATGAATGATTGAATGAATGATTGAATGAATGTTTGAATGAATGATTGAATGAATGATTGAATGAATGAATGATTGAATGACTGATTGAATGAAATAATGAACTATTGAATGAATGAATGAATGAATTAAGGAAATTTTATCTTTTGTTTTGTTTTCCAATATACTTACCACTAAGATAAGTATGTACTTATTTCTGTATTTTTGTAGGTGCCTATGTAATATCTACTGGATTTACTACCCGGCTTCGCCCGAGACTTTAACACGCTTAAAATAAATTAAAATTGAAAAAAACTTATTTTTGGTGACTTATTTTTTTTTAGACAATTTAAAATTTCAATTTATTGTATTTTTGTGGTGATAATAATTGTTTTATTCAGAAAAGACAGTCATATAAATCTTTTTAAATTTCACGACGCCAGGTGCTCACCGTTATAATTTATAAAGTAAGAATGTAAAATGTTTTCAAAGGTCAAATTTACAATCCAAGAACCAGTCTCTCCCGATCCGGCCCACCACGCAGCATGTGGGCAAAGGATCTGCCGCCAAGACCTAGCAAACCTGACCTTATGAAATCTGGAGTGACTTCAACACCTCCTTTAAGTCATGAAAAAAAATTGGTTACATAGATTATGTTAGGTTAGGTTATGGGCTATTTTTAATTTTTTTTTCATAACTTTTAATGATTTTTCAAAGGGTTGTTGAAATTGGATGATTCTGAATTCTCGTGGAACCGAACCCTGGCATCCCTGCTGGGTCACCAAACGTGGCGAATCACTTGGGGTGACCTATGCCACGGAGGTTGGTTCCAGGGGCGGCAGGTCCCACAACCGCTTCCCATATTAATATACCCCATGCTGGGAAATGGCGCGTGATGGATTATCAGATACTTAAAAGCGGATTTCCTGTTTTATAAATAACATGGACATATAATATTGTTACTTATTATATAAGTTCCCAGGTTTGCGGTCAGCTATTTTACTCCGTACCTTCTACCTGACTTACGCTAACCGCTTTTATCTATTTCCATTCACATTACGGACGGATACATAATGTGGTCTAAAAAGATGGTTCATTAATAATTATTACATTTCTTGAAAGACAAAATCGAGAAATTGTATCGAATTTACCGATTAGTGGATATGCCCGGGCCACACAAGGCTGGTATTTCAAATCAGGATAGCCATCTATTTGCTAGTAACCTACTAAGCTAGTTACTCTGGCTACTTGTAGACATATGTAACTAGCTTTGTTTTTATCCTAGTAAGCTAGCAATTCAAGCCAGAAAGGCTATTTTTTGCTAGTGACCTAGTAAGCTAGTAACTCTAGTTATGAGTAAACAGAACTAGCTTTGTTTTTAACCTAGTAAGTTAGCGTCTCAAGTTAGAATGACTATCTTTTGCTAGTGACCTAGTAAGCTAGTAACTCGAGTTATGTGAACTAGCTTTGTTTTTAACCCAGCAAGCTAGCCTCTCAAGCCAGGATAGCAATCAATTGATAGTTTTATCAATCAATTAGTCGATCTTCATCTAGTAAGCTAGTAACTATAGCTACTTGTAGACACAACTAGCTTTGTTTTTAACTTAGTAAGCCAGTGTCTCAAGCCAGAATGGTTATCTTTTGCTAGTAAGCTAGTAACTATAGCTATGTGTAGACAGAATTAGCTTTACCGTTAACTTAGCAAGCTATCGCCTCAAGTCACGATAGCAATAAATAATAAATTTCTAGTAACCTAGTAAGATAGTAACCTAGTAAGCTAGTAACCAAGTAAGCTAGTAACTCTAGCTGCATATCGACATAACTAGCTTTGTTATTAACCTATTAAGCAAGTGAGGAAGCTAGTAGAAGCTAGCGTCTCAAGCCAGAATAGCAATCTTTTGCTGGTAACCTAATAAGCTAGTAACTCTAGCTGCATATAGACATTACTAGCTTTGTTATTAACCTATTAAGCCAGTGAGGAAGCTAATAGAAGCTAGCGTCTCAAGCCAGAATAGCAATCTTTTGCTGGTAACCTAATAAACTAATAACTCTGGCTACCTGTAGACAGAACTAGCATTGTTTTTATCTTAGTAAAGTAGCGTCTCAAGCCATGCTAGCAATATATTGCTAGTTATATCAATCAATTAGTCAATCTTAATCTAGTAAGCTAGTAATTATAGCTACGCGTAAACAGAACTAGCTTTCTTTTTAACTTAGTAAGCTAGCTAACTAACCTTCTACCTCCATTAAACGCCGATTTTGAATACCTTTAATATCTCATAATGAAATTTTGCGCGCTTGACATGAGGAAAATTACTGTCTAATTACATGAAGATCGGGAAATAGAAATTAATGTCAAAGTTCTATATTTGGACGGCTTAGAAAATCTAAATTTTTTTGGGTATTCGTTTGAAGCCATTTTCCTTTCATCGCGAACATCGGGTAGAATTCTCACTGCGTACTTTCGCAATATTTATTATGCCACAAGGGAAAAGGTCAAGGTCAAGGTCGGGAAACTAAACTCTCACACCTTACTTAGGTACATTATTTGTCAGTGACGTCTTAGCGAATAGGGTTTAGAAGTCAAAGGCGAACTAACCGGTTTACATAAAGTTATGCACATTAAAATTAGCACAAAAAAATTCCTCAATTCCTCGTGTGTGTGCACAATATAATACAAAATTTCACAGCATTGACATTTTTAGTAATAACCTAAAGAAATACAGATATGAAGGCGCCGCATCCGATCTCAAAAAGAATAAGATGGAGAAATATGAAATTACGAATGTTAGAGGAGCGCGCTAATATTTGAAGCGATAAAATCGATGCGAAAATTGCGAAAATGTTTAATAAAACACGGATCGTTTAGAATACAGCAAAAATCTCGTGGAACGTATCTTAAAATCTTAAGTATCATTTTTAAAGAAATATTGTGATTTTTTTCACAAATATATGTAACTTAACTTAACTTAACTTTCAATTGAACTTATAAATTATAATAACTTACGCGCAGAAACCAGACTCCTTAAATTATCAGATAGAACAGTGTTAATTGATTTGTTATTTTTATTCAAAATTATCAAATCTTTAGTTGACTGCCCTAATTTATTAGAATTAATCTGTATTAATGTACCTGCTAGACTAACTCGCAATAAAGATATTTTCAATTTTAACAATACCCTCAATACTAACTATTCTATTAATTCACCAATCCCTAGAATGCATAGCCTTGCAAATAAACATTGTGAATCTATAGATATATTTGGTGTTGACAGTTTTGCAATTTTCAAGAGACAACTCATCTCTATTTTATCTGTTAATAATTAACTTTTCTTATTTTTGTTCTTTTCATAAAACCTCCTCTCATTTAAAATCTTACCAGTAATTTATAACCTTATTTTATTTTATTTTGCTGTTCTATTTAGTCCTGTTTTATCATCATACATTATTATACACATATAATTGTTTGTTTATACCTACTAACTAGCTTTTACACATTGCACTTTATTGTAGATATTTCTGGCCTTATTACTGATTTTTTCTTATTACTCATACTATTTCATTTCTTTTATGATGTTTAATCTTTTTTTATGTTTTTAATTTCTGTTATGATGTTCTTATACCTTGTGATGATGATGGCTTTATTATTTATTCTGTTTTATAGGTTTAGTAACATATGAGTATATAATTATTATTGTTATTATATTTTTGCTTCTATGCTTGTAAAAGCCCACTAGGCCGTAAATAAATATAAATAAATAAATAAACTTGTAAAATAACTGAAACAAAGTATTTATAATAATTTTCGGAGCATACTTTGCGATTTTTTTCTATCGAGGGAATTTTATATAATTTGCGTTTCGGCGTGGAACGCGTCTAGATATTATCTTCAAAAATAACTAAGAGCTTAAAAAATAATTAAAAGCTTAAAAACTTCAAATGTTTAAGGGAGATATGTAAGAAATCGGTAGAAATTCGGATAGCGGAGGCTGAAGTAACGCGTACGATCGATTATTAATATGAGAGTATGGAATGTATCGGGAGCATCTCCTTTCCTTTTCCTATATTCCTTTTCCTCTCCCCTTCCTATAACCTATAAAATAAAATTAATTTTAAGATATTAAAACTTAATTTCTAATGAACTTTAGAATAAGAAACTTCTGTGGATTGACAGTTCACTTGTTTATTTATCGCTGTATATTATGTAAAAGCTGTTTGTTTCTTACAAATAAATAAATAAATTATGGTGACCCGACAGTTGGTCCGCTGACAGTTGATACCCTGGACTGTTGATCCTTCTGCCAATTAATTCCTCGCTGTATAATCCAAGTCGATAATCTACTGCCTTACGTACCTAAAACAAAAGACGATAAACTTGTGTCTGCAGGCGTTTTGAGTGGAAACCAGCTATACAAATATTTATACGAACAGTTATTCCGAGTTTACGAAGGAGCATGCAGTGGGAATGGTGACTGACCAACTCAGAATGAAACCAACTCAGAAAGGTCATTTAGTCCAGTCAGTGGGGAGTTTTACCTTGCAAAAGGTTAGGTAGTAGCGATTTTGATATATTATGTTGTTAAGATTGGGACTCTAAAGAAAAAAAAAGGTCAACCAAGTCAAGAACTTAGGATGTGTAGAAATCTGGAGGTCAGTATCTCCATCAGGAGTGATGGTCGTATGAATCTATCCCTCCCACTGCGGTGCTTTTGGGTGTGCTAGAGTGGTAATATTAAAAAAGGCGAAAATGGTTTTTTTGTATGAAGATTTTCAGGAACTTCGCGGATTTCCTGAAAATCTTGAAAAAAAACTTTTGAATCAACTTGAAAAAATTAAATAAGTACCTACTTATAAAAAAAAACCGAAATTTCCAAGCAAACCAAAAATGTTATTCCGGCTACAACAACACTAAACAATGCATTTTTTAATATTAGCACTCTAGCACACCAAAAGTCACAAGCCGTCTCTGCCGGGCACCCCTGCTAAGTTATCAAACGTAGGTAACCGATGGCAGAGGTATTGTTCATCCAAAATACAAAAATTTTATCAAACGAATTTTTCCAGGGGCGGCGGTTTCCATTCCTGCCTCTCAAATTAAGCCTCTAAAATTCAAAAACATTATGATTTCTTGCAAGGTTTTGACTTTATTTGCTACTTAAATTTTATTATGTTTGTCTCTGCCTTTTGTCTTTGCTTTCGTATGTATATCATCCTTTACCCTTATAATTTAAATTTTTATTTAATTTCCTGCTACTGATTTTGTAATTGGACTTCTTCTCAAGTCGGTTCCTCATTGCTGAGGATCTTGACCTCTACTCCAATTACCGTGATGGACAATGTTCCACCTCTCCTTGCAGTCCTGCGCTGGAGAGCTGTAGACACCCTAGTACCAGACGCCAGTGAAACTTGGTCACTCCAGCACATTGCTGACCTTCCTTTGCTTCTTCTGCCTTCCACTTGCCAGCAACTATAAGTTTCTCCAAGTTGGAATCCTCAGATTGGCGAGTAACGTGTCCAAGATTGTGGTGCTGCGGTCGCGAGGAACAATTTTACGCACGATCCGGCAACACTGACGTGTAACCTGGTTTCCCCACGCTACATACCCACCACGCTGCACTCTCTGTGACGCTTAGTCTCGGCGTAGCAGCCGTTCGCGATGGAGCTTCCGTTCACCGCACCCGCCATGTGCGAATTACGCTCTGTAATTCGGTTTTTCCAAGCCTTGTGATATGGTCAGCTACGGCCGCTAAAATATAACAACACCTTGGACACATTGCAGGCAGATAGTTGAGAGCCTATCGTGGTTGTCTAGCTCTTCCAGGATGAACACATTTGTGCGTCTGTCTGACCATGGAATCCTAAGCATTTTTCTCACACCAAATTAGACATCAGTCCTTCTTCTTCCTTGCGCTGTCTCAACTCATTGCCTAGGTAGGCTGTTGGGGTCGGCTCTTCTCGTTTTCAGGTTGTAGCTTCTTCGGTTCTGAGTATAGCCTTCATCCAGGCCGTTTCTCCGAAGTATTTTGGAGCATTGAGTCATCCAGGAGTTATTTGGTCTTCCTTCGGATAACTGTCGATGAAGCTCCATAGACATTGCCTGCTTCACTGTGTGGTCTGATGGTCTCCGTCTTATGGGCCCATACCATCTCAACTGTCGTTCCTCCAGCTTACTGTTTATGCCCGTGACACCTAGGCTACCACGAATGCGTGAACTTTTAATCTTATCTTTAAGTGATACTCCTGCCGACCATCTAAGCATTCGCATTTCTGCTGTTTCGAGTTGCCTAGAGTAGGAGTTGTACATAGTCCAGCATTCGGAGTTATACATTATCGCGGGTCTAACAATAGTCTGGTATATCTTTCCTTCGAACTTTTTTTTCCAAATTTGGACATCAGTCCGTTAATTAATAAATACATTTTGTAGAGCTGCATTTTATTTTTGATCGATTGGATCTTAAATTACTACTTTTTTTACAAAGTTTAAAAATATCAGCTGTATGCGGCAAACACACCCATTTAAGGCTCGTCTGGCAGTCGGCCAGGGGCGGGTATCGATCCTGCCCTCCCCCACCCGCCCCCGCCCACTCCACACACCAGCACTGGGACACCCCACTCACTGCATACCCTTTTAGATATATGCCAGGGGGTTGGAGATATGACCAACTAACTAATATATTGAATTGGTTACCTCATGTTTCGGTTTATATTGAAAAACTATTATTGGTTGCTTGAACAATTTATTTTATAGGTACAAATTAATGATCGTTGATTAGCTGAGTGGGTAATTTTTTATTGTTTGGTATTTCTTTACATGGTAGGTATTTATTATTGGTTAACCTATGTTAAGATTAATAATTTTATAAAATAACTTTTTTTTACATTAGCTCCACACACGAGACTCTGAGGAAATTGTTTTTCCCTCTGGGTCTATGTTATCTTTGGGGACCCTGTGTGGAGGGTCTTTTTAGGAAAGAATGAGAAGAAGTTCTGGGAATGAAAAAAAGGTATGAGGGTGAGTAGGAATCTGGGGGTCAATGTGTCCAGGAGTGACGGGCGTATGAATCCATCCCTCCCACTGCGGTATTTATTTATTTTATTTTTTTAAATATGAATACCTTACAAGAGTCCCTACTGCTCCCGTCTGAAGCCAGTGAGACTATGGCATCCCCAATTGGGGTATGTTGTGAGGCTGAAGGTATTGATGAGGGGTAGGAGATAGGGAAGACGAAGGTAGGGAAGTACCTGGCTATTCAGATCTGGTCACCAAACACGGCTAATGCCATTTCAAGCAACGTTTCAATTCTGAATGGTGGTCTTACACCATGGCTTCCACTCTGCAACGTGCCGTGAATATACTAGGTATATATTATTTTAAATGAATAAATTGTGAAATAACACAAATTAATCAAATAAAATTTATTTGCCACGCCGGGATTCGATCCCGCGACTTTCGGTGTGCGAGTCAAGAGCCTTACCGCTCTACTACGCCGGCCGTCTATCCTACTCCTGATCCTCTGCATAAGTTTCATTCTCTTGAAGTTTAGTTTCAGAATGTTTCACTTTTACCGCGTGTGAATTGCACACTCTGATTTTTTCTATCTCAGTCTCTCTGTTTGTCTCTTTTTAGTATTTATCAATTAAAAAAATAAAATATGACATAGTCCTACTCTTCGAGCTGATCCAACAAATTGAATGTTTGAAAAGTAAATATTTCATAATCTGAATTTCGTCTACCCTCAGTCTGGTCTGGTACAATTCAATCGATATACCCAGTCTGTAAGACCTACCCTTTCCCGACCCAACCCTAACAAAAATAATACTGATATCGCGCGAAGCAGACGAAACTAGAGTGGGGTAGAACTCATTGCATCAGTGGGAGGCCCGCACCCGCACACTACCACCCCCCACCAGACTAGCCACGCCTAGTCTATGCGGAGAAATCCGTCGTCATGCGGGGAAAATATCCTCATCATTAGGTAGGTTTATTCCCGTTTTGATGCAATGTATCTAGTTTGTTGGGTACTTATGTACTAAAATTTTAACGGTGCTCCAGATTTTATGTCCGGGTTAAATCTTTACCAAATGAAAGCATAAACCCTTCCACACACTTTTCCACAAATGATTATCTAGTAAATTCACGCAATGTAAGTGCACTATATATAATAAACTAAGTATAATAAATACAAAACAATACGTCAATCCACCAGAAACATAATGGGAAAATATTTCACCGACTCCAGATATTTTCATATCAGAGGGTTCGGCTCTGATGAAATCCTAACTGGTCCGATAAATCCTACTGATCCCTCAATATAAATATTTAAAAATTCTTTCGTAATCCTACATGTATTTAAAATGACTAACTTTTGCATTTTTATTTTCAATATTATTGTTTGTTGTTGTTTTAGGGGTTACTAAACTAGGGTTCGTGTTACCCATACATATAAAAATCAAAATATGCTTGCTTGGGTGTGTATAAATATATGAGTAAGTATATGAGATGTCTATGTATTGCTATTTTAAACATATGAAATGTTTGAAACTTTTAAAATACCTTCTTCCGCGATAGTCAATTCCGCGAAAGTTTCTGGATTATTACAACTACGTGAAAATACATCGGAAAAAGTTTTTTTTATTACTATAAAAACTCTTACGAAATTGTCAAAAATGTCACTCAAAATTCAATTACTGAATAAACTCTTTAAATTAAATACTTTAATTGAAGTATTCACGTATGCTACTCACCAAAATCGAATACTTTGAATTTAGATTGAATGAGGGGAGGTGAGAGGTGGGAGGGGGGGGGGGGGGGGCGTTAAGGAAAGGGAAAATGGGAAAGGACACGCGGAGCGAAACATTTTTTTTATTAAGTGTAATTGCAACGCATGCCGGTCACTCGCAAGTATATTGTAATTTTGTACAGCGTCCTAGAGGTGATTTTTCAGAAAAACGACGCTACACAAATCATCAAAATATTATTGTTTTTATTATCTCGGGTAGTCGAGCTTCACACTCGACTAATTATGGAAAACCATTAATAATCTAGCTATAGATTCGGGTAAAATAAAAATCTCCTCATTAGAATATCCCTAAAAAAATAGGGTGTTTAAAGCTAGTCAGACACGCACCTGTCAAAATTTAACTACCCCTCGGTACCTACCCGTACCTGTACGCAATGTTTTTATAACGACTTTTTTATGCACTGGTCACACCAGGGACTAAATAACAACATGGCGCCGCACGGTTGAGCAGCTGATCGACGACAGCGGCAACACTGACAGCTGTCAAAATATCGTTCCCATGACTATTTGAGTGTATAATTTAATGGATATTGGTTCTGGTACGGTTTTGTACTGCAATAATTAGTATTTATAAAAATAACAAATCCAGTAGGTAATTTTTCATGTAGTAAGCTTATTTATTTATTTGTTTCATGATTTTCTCTTGGGAACCATTTATTGGATAACTAACACCTCTGCCGTAGGGACATCCCAATTGCTTCGCCATGTGCGGAGACTTAGCGGAGATGCCCGGGTTGAAGGTGGTAGGTTTGTCTAGGTCTTGGCGGCGGAAGTGACTACCCGTCAACTGCGTGGCGGGCCAGATCGAGAAAAACTGGTCGAGGAATACCATTTGATCTCCGGCCGGAGTCTCTCGACCCATCGCCTTGCATTGCAGTGGGAGGGATGGATTCATACGGCCGTCACTCCTTGATTCATTGATACCCAGATTCTTACCCACCCCTCATGCTTTTTTCATCCCCAAAACTTCCTCTCCTTCCTTTCCTTAAAAAAGGGCCTCCACACAGTATCCTCTAAAATGACAGGCCCTAAAGAATAAATTAATAATAATATTCATAAAAAATGCAATGCCATTTACAGAAAGAAAGTGTTTGTGTTTTAATTCTGTTTATTGATGTGCTTTTGGATACACGATATTTTTGGTTTTCCGTCTGGTGCGTACACGAATAAATCAGAAGGTTTTCCGACGCGCTAGCAGGCCAAATCCAGCTTTTCGCGTGAAAAGCATGAAATTTCAAAATTTATCCCCTGCTATCCCCTACCGCTACTATGACCCCTTTGCAATTCACCCCTCCCTTGCGTATCCTTTCAAAAGTCATTAATTTTAAGGAACAATTCCTTATCGTCAAGAAGAATTGTAAACGTTTTTTTCGATCGTTATTCTTTAACACTCCCGAGCATGACCGCACAAACAACAACTTAACATCAACTAAATCTGGTTAATTTAGCCAATATTGAAAAATAACAGACATTTCTGATTAAATCTTTATCGATTCTGCTTAGTCATCGACATGATCGTGTTCTATCGGTCGCACAGGGATGGGAGCAGGAGTGCTCCTGACTTATGATACTTTATCGAATATACGTTAATTAACCATAAAACTAAAAAAATCTTGTTAAATAAGCCGATGTCGACAAATAACCCACATTTATTATCGATCTTATCGTTTCTGTTTAGTTATTGATATGGTAATATTGTACCGATCGCACAGGGACGAGAGTAGGAATGCTGTCTTTGAAAACAAGCCAATTAACCATAAAATGACAAAATTTTACAATAACTAACCGATGTCTATTCTAAATCTTATCGATTCTGCTTAATTATTTTTATGGTCGTGTTATACCGGTCGCACAGAGACGAGAGTAGGAGTACTCCTGACTTTGATTCTCTATTGAATTCACGCCAATTAGCCATAAAACGACAAAATCTTGTTAAATTAGCCGATGTCGACAAATAACCAACATTTATTATAGATCTTAACGTTTCTGTTTAGTTATCGAAATGTTAATATTGTACCGATCGCACATGGACGGGAGTAGGAGTGCTCCTGACTTATGATAATTTATTACGCCAATTAACCATAAAACGACAAAGTCTGGTTAATTTAGCCAATGTTGACAAATAGCCGACATTTACGATTAAATCTTTATCGATTTTGCTTAGTTATCGATATCGTCGTGTTATACTGGTCGCACGTGGACAGGGTAAGGATGCTCTTGACTTATGATACTTTATCTAATACAAGCCAATTAACCAAATAACGACAAAATCCTGTTAATTTAGCCGGTGTCGACAAATAACCGACATCTATTATAAATCTTATCGATTCTGCTTAGTTATAGATTTGGTAAAGTTGCACCGATCGCACAGGGACTTGAGTAGGAGTGATCCTGACTTATCATACTTTATAGAATACACGACAATTAACCATAAAACGACAATATATTGTTAATTTAGCCGATGTTGACAAAAAAGCGAAATCTCCGAATGAATCTTTTTTGATTCTGCTTAATGTTATCGATATATTCGTGTTGTACCTACCGATCGCGCAGGGACGAGAGTAGGAGTGCTCCTGACTTATGATTCTTTATTGAATACACGCCAATTATCCATAAACACCTTTTCTTATTGAACCTCCCTACAAGGGTACCTGCTCACTCCCACAGTTCGAATACAACCTCCGTACTAATCTAATCACTATAAACATGCATTATTCACAAGTCTGAAAGCGGCTGGCTTGACAAGCAGCCTGTTTAGGTGTTTAGGAAACATTTCTATTTATGAACATCGTGGGCTTGTTCATTACCTGCTCGCTGCATACATTTTTAAACCTCATTCTAGGATTTTGAATACGAGAGCTTTCAGCTGAACAATGATGTTTGCTTTAGGACTTTAAAATATCGAATCGATAGAGCGCTTTTATTATCGTGACGATCACGATTATGGTACCGTGACGACGTAAAAAGGTAATAAACATACTTAAATTAACACAATAATGCCGCAGCTCTTTCAAAAGAAGAGATGCACAATGAACGTAGGTCTGTTTCCTCCAAAGGAAAAAAGTTAACATTTTTTTGCATCTATCACACACACTGCACCGTGACGTCTCCATAGACCCCTACAATACTACTAGCCGTGACGATAATTTTGAAAGTATGGAATATAGTTACAAGAACAATATTGAAGTTTGAGTACCTAAATTACAAAAAATCAGAAACGTAAAATGTCAATGGGCTGATGGTTTCGCATTTGTTATTAAACATATAACGCTTCAGCTCTTTCATACACACTAAATAACAACATTCGAAAATGAGACAAACGGTTAACGTATGTCTGCACCCCCCCACCCCCAAAGGAAATATACAATTATTATCATACATCTCCCTCAGACGTATAAAGAAAATAAAATGCAATTCCCGTCGCCGTAGCTGAACTGTAATAAGTAGACATCGGATTATATGCACTAACAAAGTGCCAAAATATGCATGCAAATATGCACTAAAAAAGGCCGAAATATGCACTAAAAACTCTAGATATGGCCAAAATATGCACAACGAAAAATCAAAAATCCCGGTTTTTTTTTTGTATATATTTTAATTAAAGACGGTACAATAACAGCGAAGTATTCTTAAAATTGTGGATAGTTTTTGTGACAATATACAATTAACTGTTTTTCCAAGTTTTCGACAATGACGTTATATAAATAGACTCGCCATAGTCTCACATACTCACAATATAATGTGGAAAGCATGCAACACTCTTTTGTTTTCAGCGGTTTACAGTATAATTTCTAAATTCAAAACTTTATTCCTGTGTGATAAAGATAGACAATAAAAGAATGTACGTGTGTGAATGTCATAGATATATGGTAGGGCGGCTTATTAATTTCTTCGCCGAATACTGCTTTCACATCACGGGTGTGACCTATGGGTGTGACTGAGATAACAAGATACTCTCACTCGGTTACACAATGGACAGGGAAGGGTAAAGAATACAATGACGTATTATTATAAAATTAATCGTAATAATTATAATAATTGATAATAATAATTAATTTGCGTGTACTTACAAATAAAGTGTGATTCCTTCGCCTTTACGACTATTTGCCGTGTAATTTAAGCATTTTCTCACTACACAGGGCAGTACCGGATTATCCCTAAGGCAGAGTAGGCAACTGCTTAGGGGCCCCGCATCGGCTGGGGGCCCCGCATCGGCTGGGGGCCCCGCATCGGCTGGGGGCCCCGCGCCCCAAGAAAAAATAACTTGCGTCAACGGTTCGACTCACAATTAGTGAGCAACTCCGGCACACTTTTGGAAAAAGTCAGCTTACAAGATGTTTTAAATATTTTATTTTTTTATTACGAACATTTATAGGTAAATAACATTATATGCATTTAAGAAAACAACATATTATAATAATTAGGTTATAACCCAATAACTGTTCACATCACGCACAAATAATAAATGAAAAGTCAATAATTAAAACAAATATTTAAACATAGTTGTATTTTACTTTACTTTCCTTCGTATCATTGGGGATATGATTATAGGTGCCGTGTGTGGTTTATATTGGCATTTGTTTTGTTTTGTTTTTTTTTTTTTGTTTTAATTTCTAATGTTTAAAATATAAATGTTGTACAAGCTATAGTGTACACTACCTATCTGCTTGCTAAAATTCTTTGTTTCTCTTCATACCAAGGTTGTCTGGAGAGATCACTTTAGTGATAAGACCGCTCGTTGTACTATTGTATTCGTTTCATTTTTTTTTATTAAATGGGGGTGAAGGCATACCTTCGAAATGTAGTAAAAAAACAGATTAATTATGAATAAAATTACGTTGTGGTAGAAAAATAAATAATTTGGAAGTTAGAAAAGGGTAAAGTGCAGTGGCGGACTAAGCCCGTCAGAGGCCCGGGGTGGAAAAGCTGGATGAACCGCTCCCCCCCCCCTAGTTTAAGAAGTTGATGTAATTTTACAAGCTTTTTCTTCTGACTCTGGGGGGGCCTCCAAACGCCTCCATGTTACTTTGATCAAATCCTAAACAAGGCTTTAAGGCACCAGGACACTGTAAAAAAAAATTGTCATTTTTAAAAATTAATTTTCTGAAGATGCATTTGTTAATAATGCTCTCACCAAATGTTTTAAGGAAATTCGCAAAATTGACAGAGATACCTACAGCATATTATATGAAACCATTTTAAACAGTTTGTATGGTGAATTAACGTTCAGCAAAACTTTGAACGCGTTTTTCTCGAATCTGCTTTTTTCAAAATGGTTGACAACATATTAGAAAAACTATAAGTCCGATTTGCATGTACTAAATCTTAAACTGTTAGTAAATCCAGTCAGTATGGCACCACTAAGGGATTTTTTTATAATGGGCCCCTTCTATTTTTTTTATGAACCATGAAAATTTTCCATAAAAAATCGAAATTGAAATTCGTTGGTCCGCCATTTTTCCTTATTTTTAAACAAAATTCACCTAAGTGGTGAAATAGACACTAGATTTTCAAACAGTTTAAGACCTGCAAATCGGATGTAAGGAGATTAAAAAATGTGTTAACAAAGTTTAGAGAAAAAACACTGTCAAAGTTTTGATGAAGGATAATTTAACATACAATCTGCCCAGACCTACGGTTGTAGCGAAACCCGGTCGGCATATATTATGTATAATAAAAGTAGTGTTTACTAAATTATTGTTTCACATAAAATGGTGTATCTCCGTCAATTTTTCGAATATCTTTTTGGTGAGAGCATTTTTAACAACTGCGTCTTTCAGAAAATGAAATAAAAAAATAAAATTACCAAAAAAAAAATTTACAAAGTCCGCCTTAAGTGGGAATCACCAGACAAAACCGGAAATATGTCGTTTTTAAATCAAATTTTAGACGTATTGACTCTTTTTCACCACAAAATTATAAATTGATTTCGAAAGACTGTTCTTTTATCTAGTAAAGCTAAGTTTTAAATTTTGAGAAAATATGTTTATTTTTAGTACATTAAGGTAGGGCGTTGGCAGATTTGTTAAATTTTCCAACAAAATTTTGTGTTATACAACACATATTTCAAATTATATAATCATGGAGTAAAATAAATCAATAAATTATCTGGGAAAGATATGTTTCAGAATTTTAATTTTAGTTTAAATAAAATCATAAAAAAAAGATCCGCGCATATATTTAGAAAAAATTACATTTTTATTTTGCTTAAAAATTATTGAAAAATTATAAATACGTATGATCAAAAAATAATTAGAAAAAGTACATAATTTGAATAGTTTTATCATCACGAGTTTGAGCATTTTTGAATTTAGGTATTTATCAAAGCAAATATTGTGAATGAAATAATATCGATATTGAGCTATTATGTTAAAATGCTGGTATGGAGAATAATTAATCTTACTCATCGGAACCGCCCTGTATAGTTGCAAGGGTACGATCGCAAGATCATCGTTCGACGAAATAAATTCTCGGTTGCTGATTAATGGCATTAAAGCCTTGTTAAGGATTTGATAAAGGGGACATGGAGGCGTTTTAAGGCCCCCGAGGACCAGAGGCCCTGAGTGGGCCGCCCCTCCCCCTCCCCCCACGTTAGTCCACCATTGGTAAAGGGGCCCCGAGACGTGCATTGCCTAGGGGCCCCGACATGGTTAATCCGGCCCTGGCGACGGTACCTACCTATTCCAGCCTGCAAAATTAAAAAAAAATCTTTAAGCTCATTTTAAAGTTTTGTAAATGTTTTATTCAAGATTTGTTATTTTCTTGTTTTTGGTCAATTTTTTCACATAATTGAAATGAAAACAGAACTTGAATAAAACTTTCACAGAACTTGAAAATTTACTTTGAAATTAGGACAGTTGTTATTATTTCATCATGGGACTTTGTTTCAAAGTACCTACCTACTTTAATATGAAATCCATAGAACTTGAATATTTACTTTGAAATTTGATGAACTGTTCAAATTCTGTTAAGGCGATCCACTAGTACAGGAAAGAATCGAAATCGCAATTCACGCCCTTTTATGGGAGGAGTTTAAAAATACTTGAGAAAAAGCTTTTGGAAAGGTTGGAAAAGATATTTGAGATTTTTTTTTACATTTTGATTTCGTAAAGGCCTGTAAAAAACATTAATTCCTTTTTTATGCATTGTTTATTGCAATAAAACGGAATTTTTAAATTGATTTCACGAAAATAAGCGGCGCGGAGCATAACACGACTGCTCTCCGCTCCGTTCGGAGGAGTAATAACGGAAGACAGGGGGGGGGGGCGGCTGCCAGTCGTTCTTCGGTGGACGGTATAAGGTTCACTTTGATATAACAAATTCGTCGACTGCCGTATTGTCGCCGTGATGTCAAAAATACCAACGCGAAAATGCATATTATATTTTATTTTGTGAGGTTCGGGCGTAAATATCATTTTTTTTCGCGATAATTATATAAGAAACTGAATTTGCCACATTATGCAATAAAACCATATCCGAAAAAGTGTTTATAAGTAGGAGAGTTTTCAGTTAAAAATGTTTTTTATAGACCTAATACTTTATTCTTTTCTAAGCTTATTAAAAGACTTATTAAAAAAAGTGACCGATATTTTTAAGGGCCAAAGTATGTTATACACGCAATATTTAATTGAAGCATCTATAATACTTCTAAGCGGTCTTCTAAGCATCTATAATACTTCTAAGCGGCTTCATCTTAAGCCTTTGAGTGACCGCGGCAATAATATTCATAGAAGTGTGGTACGTGGTTCGTAACGTATGAATCTGGCGTTTACAGCAACCTAGGTCCAGCCTCCTAGAAGGTATATTACCACTAGAGGCGTAAACTGGATCTTGGCCTCCTATGCCGTGGGCAGTGGCGGATACAGAAAAAACTCAAGGGGGGGGGGGGGGGGGGGGGGGGGGGGGGTGCTAAAGATATCTTAAGCAGTGGCGTAGCTAGAGGGGAGTATCCGCCACCCCACGAACATAATCCTCTAGCCACCCCCCCACTGCTAACTACGCCACTGATCTTTAAAAAAAATCAAGTCACATGCAAAGTTTTATACACATGAACAAGGCGATGCCACCTTCTGATATACAATTGTGGTTCTTTTCCTTAAATCAGGGGTGGGGAACCTGCGGCTCGCGAGGCCTTTCGGTGCGGCCTGCTGAAAGAACAACAAAAAATTACACAGAACTGGATAATTTTTTCACGGTGTTCCAGATGCATTTTTAAGACGTTATTGAAAAAGTGCGTTTTGTTATCTGAGTTTTGAATATATTGCCAAATTTCTGCCAGTTAAGTAGTTAAATTAATATAAAATCATTCCATGTAAATTATTTTAAATAGTTAAATCAACATTAAATCATATACGTATTCTAATTTCATCTAATTGCATACGATAAATATGATACAAAAGACAGAAAAACCATTCACTTAATCTGAGTACAATTTAATTTAAGCCTATGGACTAGTGGACTCCTACGCAGTCTCATTCTTAAGGTAAAACCAATCTTGTGTTCACAATGCAAATTCCTGTTGCGGATTCATCTGCTAACGCATTTCGAAGGAAACCGTTCTTGTGTTCCGACTGCAAAAAATCGGAGGAAAACCATTTTGTTGTTCTAGGTGCAGTTTAATTAAAGCTGGGGACTAACAATCCAACTCGCTCTAATGGTAAAACCAGTTTTGTGTTCAAAATGCAATGAAAAAATTGCAAGTATGGTTTAAGCTTCTTACGCATTTTGTAGAAAACCGTTCTCGTTTTTGAAGTGCATTTATAAAATTCTACTTGCTTTTGTGCTGCTAGTATTGGAGAAAATCCATTTTCATGTACTGAGTGTAGTTTTAATTCCCCGCGTACAGATTCATCCTGTAAGTAAAACCAGTTCTGTGGTTAGAATGCATCGAAAACATTTGAGGTGCAGTTTCATTTTTTTATGTATTTCTCGCGTTAGAAGTACATTTATAAAATTCTAGTTGCGTAAGTACTTTGTGCTGCCCGAATTGGAGGAAAGATATTTTCGTGTTCGGAGTGTAGTTTAAATTCCCCGCGTACAAACTCACTTTTAAAATAAAACCAATTCTGTGTTAAGAATGCAACGAAAAAAATCCAGGTTGGTTTTATCTTGCTAACGCATTTCGTAGGAAACCATTCTCGTGTTTGAAGTGCAGTTATACATTTGGCTGCCATTATTGAAGGAAAGTAATTTAACGGTCTGAGTGTAGTTTGAATTCTCCGCGTATAGATTCACCCTGTAATTAAAACCAGTTCTGTGTTAAGAATGCAACAAAACATGTCAGTTGTGATTTCATTTGCTGTGGCATTTCTCGGCTTAGAAGTGCATTTATAAAATATTTGTTGCGTAGTTTGTGCAGTTATGTGTATGAACATTCAAATGGCCCGTGACGCTAAAAAGATTCCCCACCCCTGCCTTAAATGATGAATTCTCATTTGGCAAATTGGATAATTACATCGTCAATAGGACAATCATTGTATCAATTTCAGGGTGAGTATTCAACAGAGCTAAGCCATTAAGTCTATCCTCCTTCATTGTCAACCTCAGCCATGTCTTTGGGGGGCTCTATTTTTTTATTGTTTTAATCGCGTTTGCGGTAATAAATAAAACAAGAGATTTCTAACTCGCGATATGTTGTTTATTTTATTTTTTCATGCTGCTATTTATAAAAAAAATTGGAAATTATTATTATTTTTATCGGCCTTATATTCCTTCCGGATCTCCACATTTAACACTCATTTCCTCATGTTCCGAATTCAGTTATACAAGTTCTCAAAAGGAACATTTAAAAATCCACAGTATGATTCACGAAAGAGAAAAACCTTTTTCATGTCCTGACTGCAACTACTCGTGTTCTCATAAGGGATACTTTAGACGTCACTTGCTGACTCATAGTGGAGAAAAATCTTTTTGTAGTTCCGACTAGTTATTCTACGAAGTAATTACAACTATTCATGTACTACGAAGTTAACGAAAATCTTTTCCATGTCCCGACTGCGACTATACATGCGCTACATAATGGTATCTAAAAATTCACATGTTTACCCACACTGGACAAAAACCTTTTTCATGTCCCGAATGCAATTATTCATGTTGTACAAAAGAACTTCTTAGAAATCATTTGCGGTCTCACAGTGACATAAAACCTTTTACATGTTTCTACTGCGAGTATTCACGTTCTTCAAAGAGGCACTAAGAAAATCACATGTTTTCCATAGCGGACAAAACCATTTTCATGTCCCGAATGCAGTTATTCAAGTTCTCAACAGGGAGATTTAAAAACCCACAGCGCAGTTCATAGTGGAGAAAAATGTAGCTTTAAGAATGTACATTATTAATTCCCTATTTTTTATTTAAATAAAAAAAAACATGTTACGAAATCCCCTCCACCCCCCCTCCCCCCAAGTGCGTTACGTAATACTTGAACGGCTCCTTGTACACTGCAATGTTGACAAACACAGGTAGACAAGCAAATATTTTGTACAGCGTGTACAAAATAGGATAGTCAGATCTAGGACAAACAGACAATGCTTGCATAACAGAATCACGATCATTAAGGGCGTTTATGCTAAAAAAATCGGGAGTGTGAAAAAAACAAACAGTAGAATATTCTAGAACAAATGTGAGATAGAACATAAGAAAGTATAACTACTCGATAACTCGACTCAGAGTCGACGATAGAAACGAACGAATAGCGTGCGGGCTGACGGCCTCTCAAGGGGGGGGGCGCAGGGGGCGCGCGCCCCCCCCAAGTATCCTATCCGCCACTGGTCATAGCAACGAAGTTTTGGTACCTACTTACCAAACAGCAGTGATCGTCCCTCGGCAGTGTTGACCGACGACTGAGTTGGCATGGAAACACAAGCTTGTACACGCTTCGGTTAAAAAACACAGCGATATATCGGTTTCGCGGTCCCCTCTGAGGCGCACGTTATCTTTCTAGGGTTAAATTAAACTATGTTCGTTTGATCAAAAACTTAAGCTTTTTGCTTATTAAATTGAGATAATTAATTTTTCCCAACCTTCCCAAGCAGGCAACCAAAAAATATTATATTTATATTTTGCAATAAATGTTACTAATTTTTTTTCTGAAATCCACTATTCAGTAGAAGAATTAAACTAATTACCGGTGAGGTGGGGCGACATTAATTTTGAAAATGTTTTGTGATTTATTTCTCCAGTACCTACCTAACCCAAATGTCGTAGACTAATCTCACCAACCATCTATTTTATCGCGTGCATCTATGGCCTGGCCAGGCCTGGCTGTCAAAAAATTAAGACGATCTGGATGTGCAGGAAATTGAAATCTACAAAAATCAAGGGGAATATCAATATTCACACGAGTTTCTGAAACAAAAACTCGTTGTTGGCTTTCAGTAGGTACCTACCAACCGCAAAAATTGATATTAATCACGATTTCTTAGTCTACGTACATATTGTCCATGTATAACCTAACTTTTAATGAAGCTTGCTTTTGTCTCTGCAAAACGTGTCTTCTTGATTCGAATCTCTAATTTGATATAATATCGCTGACACTGTTTCAATGACGCCGTTAATTCAACGATTCCAAGTGTTTTTACAGTTATTTGTAAGTTCTGATGCTGATATTTTCTACCCTTTACTCGGGTAGAAAATATCAGTATTAGAACTTACCAATAACTGTAAAACACTTTGAACCGTTGAATTAACGAAGTCAGTTGTTTAAATTTATCATGAAAACCATATTACGTAAGCAGTTCATGTTGTTTCAAATCTAACTAGCGACCGATGAGCTTTAATTTAGACTAAGCCATACTTTAATATACTATTTCGTGGTTTTTAACGCGATAAGGCTTAACTAACTTCACTAAGTTAGGGAATCCATTTGCTAATATTACTAAGGATATAAATTATTAACTAAATACAAACGCTGACTAAAATGCCCACACAACATTTTAATACTATTTAACACAATAAAAACAAAGTATATTAATTTATTTTGTCCTTAAATAATTTCAACTATCAACTAAATATATTATTTCATGTACTGAACAACCCAATCAATATCTGAATTTTAAAGTGCACGACTGTTCAAATTATGTTGCATACTTACTACAAATGTACTTTTTGAGGTCATGGTTTGACACACATGTTAAATTCTCCTTTACTTGACTTCTCAGATAGACGTGCAAATTCAGTTCAATCAATGATATGCTTCAGGTTTATTGTTTGAGCTTCGACCAGTTTCCATCACATAACAGGAGGACACAACAGCAGTGTCATGGATCTTCCCAACCCAGAGAGTATTTCCATCAAGACGGAACCAGGGTTCCAGGAATTAGACGTAGATGATGTAGATATTCCGTATACGGATATAGTGATTGACCTCCCAGATGTAAAGAAGGAATGTTTGGAGTATGTGGAGAGTACTCCGACAGACAGTAAGTATATTGCTCTTATTATTGTTAAACTGTAAATTCCTGTCCGTTATAGAATATCACGCGGCCAGGATAAATGCTTATTAACGAGGCGGCCTTTTGCCGAAAATTCGTCACTTTTGTATTTCCATTAAATATTAAGTATATTAGAAATGGTCAAACGCATCAGACTTTCAACTTGTAATACTCGCTTACAATTTCCGATTTCTCAATGTTTTATAGCTGAAATAATTAATTCGCCTTACTGACAACTTGCTCCCTTTCTATATGATTTGTGAAACGCGTATTATTAAGTACCATAAAAAAACATGCTTTTGATGCAGGAAATAATAATAAGCAAAATCTTCTTTTTAACCATCCGCCACTGAGGTGACTTTTTATTTCCATCCTGCAGAGTGGTAATCTGACAGATGTGCATTTCGGGTACAAATCCATGTGACTATTCTTTTTTACTTATTGAATAGAATTTTTTATTTTAATTTCAATTGGAATAAGTATATTTATTTCAGGAAATGGTGTAATAGAATACATTTAAGTATAAAGGAATAATAATAAATAATTAATATTTGTTATAATAATAAATAAGAATTATTTTTTAGTGGCAGGTAATTTTTAGTTTTAAAAACAGGGTGGTGGAAGCTGGCTCAGGACTCAGGAAAGTACTGAGCGAGACAGAACAATGCGCCGCGGAATGGAAACGTTGCAACTATGCTGACAAACGTAACGTCAACGATAGAGAATTAAAGAATCAGAGGCTATTTCTCGGGTGAAAACATCGATCCAAAAGGGGGAATCTGAAGTCCTTCTTATCAGTATAACTTACTTTATGTTTATTTTCCATAAACCGAGTACATTGCTGTTTTGGTGTTACAGGTAAAATTAATGTAGAGACTGTTCCCATCAAGGAAGAACCAGGATCCCGAGAAGAAGATGAAGGAGTAATTCCTTATACGGAAATAGACATAGACCTGTCGGATGTTAAAAAAGAATGCTTAGAGCACACTCAAACAACTATCCGAACTTCAGGTATAACCGAATTTTCTTCGTAAAATTGACACTTTTTGTGTTATAAATTAACTTAACATGAATTAAACTTTATTCGCTATCTTTTTCAGTCTTATTAACAAATCTGAAGATTGTGCTACAAAGATTGTGCTAACAAAGATAAAGAACCTAAGTGTAAAAACTGTGATAGTAAAAATAAAAAAATGAACTGGAATATTGACATCAGGCATTCTGCAAACGATAAAACAAAATGCAATGTGTATAAAAAAATGAGCATATTAGCAAAAGAAAAAATAGAATATTGACTAGAAATAACAATAAACCTGTCTCAAAGTAGATATAGTGTTATTATAATACGTATGATTTTTTCTCGTAGAATTTGCTATATTTCAATAAATACAATTTACGTTTTTATTTCCAAACATTACACATTTCTATTTCTATATTATATTAAAGAAAAAAATCATTGTAAAAAGACTCTAGATTTCCAAATATCGCCATATTCTGTTGTTGAACTTTCACTTTATTACATAAATATTGTTATAAAAATTATAAAAAATCACAAAAAAACTAATAAAAATAATATTATTATATTACATTATTTTTTTAACGGTAATATCATAACGACACCTTCAAAAACATTTTTTTGTTTACCTGTACATGTATATATTCACTGTGTACTATATTTCACATTCATAAATATAACATTTTTTAAAAAAATCTTAAAATGTGATAAATATTCTGAAATAACGCTAGATGTAAACATTCAATTTATTTTATATTTATTAAGTCTTTATCAAAAAGTACTTGTACCAATTAGCTCTAGACACAAGCACTTTTATATTGCTAAATATTTTACATTAAATCCTTCAATCTATACTCAAAATACTTCTCTTTTTAAACAAAACAAGAAAAGAATTCATTCTTACGGGCTGAAACCTACAAAAGATATTAATTTCTCTGGTTTCATAAATGGAGTTATTTTATATTGCTCTCTTTTCATGTTTACCATAAAGATAAAAAGAATATGTGTTAAATATATTATTTATGTATGGAATTTAATGAACCTAACAAAAATATTAAATTTTATTGTTTTATCTATAAATGAAATATTTGTAATATTATTTAATGCTAAATGCATTGAAAACCATTCTGTATCATTATGTTATACCTACTTTTACTTTAAGAAAAATAATTGTGGTATCTTTGATAAAAACGAATGCTTTATCATATTATCGTGTATAATAACTGTTCATTGCTGTAATATGCTAAGTATAAAAACAGGTGTTAGAAAAAAAAATTATGTAATTATATCAAGTATTAAATTGAACCTTATACTGCATTCTGTAGAGATATTTCTTATAGAAATATTTCTATTTGTAAAATTAACCAAACTTCGTACCACAATCTTATTGTATTGTTTCAAATTTAACTACGAATTAAATGGCACAGAATAATTTTTCGTACATAGATAATGATAATGAAATAGAAAGTACTACAGTAAATAATTTAGAAGATTGGATAAAAAAACAAAACATAAATGCGTCTGATAATCTTGTTTGTATTCAATTAAATATAAGATCTATACAAAAATATTGGGATATATTGCATATATATTTACTTAATTGTTTGAAGCATATTGACATTCTAATGCTATGTGAAACCTCTATTCATACTGAAAGTGCGTCTATGTATAATATTCCCGGATATAATTCATATAACTACTGCAGGACTGATAAGTCAGGAGGAGGTATTATATTGTATATAAGAAATAAATTTGAGTTTAGAGTAAAATCGTTCCAATCACTACATTTTGAAAATATAACAGGAAAGCTCATACTCCAGGACAAAACTAAAGTTAACGTAATAGCTATCTATAGACCCCCTAATTTCAGTAAATCTTCATTTTTAACGGAATTATCATCATATCTTGATACAATTAATAGTAAGGAAAATATTATCTTACTTGGAGATATAAATCTGAATTTGCTTAATGACCAAGATTATATCATAAGCTCATATGAAAACTTACTTACTAACCATTATTTAACTAAATGCATCAATGTAGTAACCAGAGAAGCTGTATTAAATGGACAAATTACTCGTACGTGTATTGACCATATATTTGCCAAATTTAGAGGCAAGAAAATAACTGCTTGCGTCTGTGAAAATAATATCGCCGATCATTTTATTACTGCTATTAATATAAGATCTCATAAACGTCAGGTAGACCTTGCAAATAAGTATATTCAAATCATTTCACAAAAGGCTATTGATAGATATATCAGAGATTATAACTGGAGTAAACTTATAGAAGAGAAGGATTGTATTTCATTATATGAAAAAATAAAAACTTTATTTAACAAATTTTACAACAGTAGTTCTAAAACGATAGTGCAAAAACCGAAAACACGACCTTATGCAATAAATGAATGGATAAGCAGTGAATTATTATGTCATATAAATAAAAGGGATAAACTTTATAAAAAATGGAAAAGTACACCAACAAACAAAACATATGAAACAGAATACAAAAAAACTCGTAACCTTGTCAATAAACTTATAAATAAAGATAAAACTAACTACTATAATAATAAATTTAAAAACTGTTTTAATGATACTAAAAAAACCTGGGACGAGATAAATAATATCTTAGGACGTAAACCCAAAAACGATTGTGATGAAACTATAACACGATATATGTTAAAAGATAGAACTGAGGATTCTGTCTCAAATGATTTTGTGAATTACTTCTCGGATAGCATCAGCAACATGTTACATAAATGCAATCACAAAGCTACTAATATAGTTCTGGAAGAACTACCTCACAGTTTATATATACCAAGAGCTACTATAACTGATATTGAAAACATTGTTAAAAAAATGAAAAACTCTAAAAGCACAGGTATTGACAATATAAGAATGTTTGATTTAAAAAGAAATATAAAAACCCTTGGGCCAATAATTACGTATTTAATCAATATGATAATAAAGCAAGCAAAAATTCCACAAGAGTTTAAATGTAGTATTACTAGACCAATATTTAAAGGTGGAAAACACATTGAACTAGGAAATTATAGGCCTATTAGTATACTACCAGCATTAGAAAAAATTCTCGAAAAATTTTTATCAAATAAATTAAATAATTACATTGAAAAATTCGCTATCATAGACCCAAATCAATATGGCTTCCAAAGAAAAAAAAATACTGAAAAACTACTGCAAGAGTTTTCCAATTACATAAATAATCAATTAAATAATAAATTACATGTCATTGTTTTATTTATCGATAACTCTAAAGCTTTTGACACAATTAACTCAAAAAAACTGCTAAAAACTCTAGAAAAAATTGGAATAAGAGGAAATGTGTTAAATTTATTTAAAGATTATCTTAGAAATAGAAAAATATGTACCAAAATAAATAATACTTTTAGTAAAACAAAAAATGTATCTGCAGGAGTTCCACAAGGTTCCATATTGGGACCTACACTGTATATAATCTATGTAACTATAATGAAAAAACTTTTCTCTTTTGTTAAACATTTTGTATTTGCAGATGATACAGCATTGGTCATATCACATAAAGATCTAAAAACTGCAATTGAACTCATGCAAATTGACTTTAATCAACTGTGTAAATGGTCTCATGATGCAGGATTATTAATTAATGCCAAAAAAACCAAAGTAATGCATATAAGATCACCTAATGCCAAATTCCAATTTAATCCTAATATTATTTCTCATAATTTTAATTGCATCCATAAAAATATTCCAACTAATTGTAAATGTGAAAGTTTAGAATTAGTTACGGAATATGTGTATCTTGGTGTTACCGTAGATTGTTTTTTTAAATGGGATAAACATATTAAAAAAACCTGTAAAAGACTCAGATCAATTGCTGGCAGAATGTACACATTGAAATTTTTCTTACCCATTGAAACACTAAAAATAATTTATATGTCACTGGCAGAATCCATTATAAGATATGGATTAACAATATGGGGAAATACTTCTGTAACAAATCTGAAACAAGTCCAAGTTGTACAAAACGCAATTGTAAAATTATTAGTTGTTCCGAATATTTTCAAACAGAGACATGATACACCATTACTGTATCAGAGTGCTAAAATTTTACCTGTTAAGGCAATACTATGGCACAAAATTATAATTCAGTATATATTTACCCAGCAGCATAAAGAGAAATTAGAACATAAATACAGCACTAGATTCACGCGCAACGACGGGTTAATAGTTCCGAAATTTAATAATAAGTACGGACAGAGAACGTTTGAATACAACATACCGAAAATATTTAATTTATTACCTGATACTATAAAGCAATGTAATTCTATGAATAAGGTTAAATATATGCTGAAAAATTGGCTATCGGAAAAAAAAAATTTATACTTAGATTGATTTGTATGAATAATGTTGAATTTGTAGATATAAGATGTAAAATTATAACATTTAAAATGTATATGTAACTTAATTATAAGCACCTGCTGACAAGCCAATTGAATTGGCTTAGCAGGACTTGTTTGTGATAAAAAAAAAAATATACATATATAAATAAATAAATAAAAAAAAAAAAAAAAAAAAAAAAAAGACGCACCCCACCAAAAACTCCTCCTGCTCTCATAAGTCAATGATTGAACTGCACTCGCGCATCCACACTGGTGGGAAACCTTTTTCGCGCTCCGTCTGCAAAAAATCATTTTTTCAAAAGGGAAATTTGAATACTCACAAGCAGACACACAGCGCAGAAAAACCCTTTTCATGTTCCGAATGCGAAAAATCATTTTCTCTAAAGAAACATTTGACCGGCCACACGCTGACACACAGTGGAGAAAAACCCTTTTCATGTTCCGAATGCAAAAAATCATTTTCTCTTAAGAGGACTTTGACGAGGCATATGCTGACACACAGTGGAGAAAAACCTTTTTCATGTTCCGACTGCAAAAAAATATTTTCTGAAAAGGGAAATTTGACGAAGCATATGCAGACACACAGTGGAGAAAAACCCTTTTCATGTTCCGAATGCAAAAAATCATTTTCTCTAAAGGGAAATCTGACGATCCACATGCTAAAACATGAGTGGAAGATACTCTCAGTATCACCCTGGTGTAAGACCACCATTCAGAATTGAATTGTTGCTTTAAATGGCATTAGTTGTGTTTAGTGACCAAATCTTAATAGCCAGGTACTTCCCCACCTTCCTCTTCCCTATTTCTTTCCCCTCCCCACTACCCTCAGCCTCACAGCATACCCCAATTGGGGATGCCAGTCTCACTGGCTTCAGACGAGAGCAGTTGGGACTCTTGTGCGGTGTTCATATTAAAAAAAACAGTGGAGAAAACCCTATTCATGTTCGAACTGTGAAAAATCATTTTCTCTAAAAGGAAATTTGACGACCCACATGCTGACACATAGTGGAGTGAAACCCTTATCATGTTCCTATTGCGAAAAATCATTTTCTCAAAAGGTAACTTTGACGAAACACATGATGACACATAGTAAAAACATTAAAAAATAAATATTGAATCATCATTAACAGTTGTCACGTATTATTCTGCTCTGCTAAAACAGTAAATTTTGTGGAAAAAAGTTTATTTATAATATACAAAGCTATTCTGTGGCAATCACAATGTTGAAGTAGTGTTGGAAAAAATGCTGTGTTTATACGGTCGTGCGAAGTGGTATTACTGTCGCAAAAATTTACAGGATGATTCCGCGCGAAAGGCGGGCGCCTTCACCGTCGTTAACCCGTCATGGAAACGGGTATTGATTATATAAAAAATGCAAAAGATCATTTTCTCTTAAGAGAACTTTGACGAGGCATATGCTGACATGCAGTGGAGAAAAACCTTTTTCATGTTCCGACTGCAAAAAATCATTTTCTGAAAAGGGAAATTTGACGAGGCATATGCTGACACACAGTGGAGAATTTTTTTTTTCATGTAATAAGTGTAACCATGCATGTACTACTAAGAGAAATCTGTAAAAATCGCATGTTTTCCCATAGTGGATAAAAAGCTTTTTCGTATCACGGCTGCAAATATACATGTTATAAAAAATAACAACTAAAACGTCACATATTTACCCACATTGGACAAAAAGCTTTTTGTGTCCCGACTGCAACTATTCATGTTTTAAAAAGGGACGTCCAAGAACGCACTCGCTGATTCTAAATGGAGAGAAACCTGTTTCGTGTCCTGACTGCAACTATTTATGTGCTTTAAAATAAGTTGAGTGCCGATTGTCATCCGGGTGACAATATTTCAAGCATATGCGGCCACATTCGGCACACAACAAGTTTTAAAGGGAAGCCGTCACCTTGAACCCTCGTATAACACCATTTATATGTTCCATGCATTTTTCTTTTTCTTTTTTCCAAAATTCTTTGGAATTATTTTGGCATAGCTGCGCTGGCAAGTCAGCATGAGAGACTTTATAGGCCAAGAATAGCTGCGACGTAAATCTCCCGCTTTTGATAACACTTTAGTACCTACCTACAAACTCACTTTAACAACTACAGACTACAACCGACTACAGCTGTTGCATCCGAAACTGTCTTCGAAAATGACAGCCTCAAATGCAACTGGCGAAATGGACTGTAAATACGAAAACGAAGAGAGTTTGTTTGAAGTTGAATGATGAAGGTGGAAACACATTATTAAAACGCGACGCGACCCGATAAAACGCGATGCGTGTTGAGTCGAATCAAATGTATTTTCTATAGACCAGAATCACACTATGAACATCCGACGCGACGCCATGCATGCACACGCCACCCGATCCAGATGAGCCAGTTCGGTGTGTTGCCCATGGTAGGGGTAAACACGCTATCCGACGCGGCGCGCGCGGTATGTTTCTAGACAACACCCGACGCCACGCGTCAGTCGTTCGAGAACTGTCACAGAGCATATACGGACTTTATGCCAATTAAATATAATTTTTTGCATTTATTTAGCGAAATGACCGACGAATAATTAATTGAGTTGGTAAAACGATATCCTGTTCTATATGACATGAGTTTAGCTATATACAGGGATCATAATTATATGTAATTTTCTTACTGTACAATATTTTGTAATATTTTGCAGTATTTTTGAAAATATTATTTTTCCATTTTTGTAACTATAAAATACATCGACTAGCTCCCCAGTTAGACCCGAGAATATTTCACTACTAATTGGGTAACCAAAAAAAGTGATGTCTGATATGAAATGTAATATTTATTTATTGTGAATATTTACTTTTTTCTAAATAAAAAAAATAATGTGAGAAATAATGCATGGGAAGAAATTGCCGAGCAAATTTCGTGTCTTTCTTGTCCATGTCACTTTGAATAAATTCGTGTATTTCTTTAAATTGTGTTTTAGTAACCCGAAAATACATATGAAATCTTTCAGTATCTTGAAGTAAGTCTGGATACAGGTATGATATTCACCATACATACTTCTCTTTTAATTTATTTCATGTACCCAGTAACGCCTAGTTATTCTCTTCTTCTTGAGTCGTTTAAGAATCATATATGTATGTACCCAAAATTTGCATCAAATCTTCTTCAAAGTCTTCATCTGACTCGTTATTTATTAAATCCATAATACATAACCATACACTTCCACTGCTGTTAGCTAACTGTATTCAGATATTGCTAGTATGTCGTGGCGTCGCGTGTTGGTAATGTGCACGGTGCATATCGGGTGTCGACACGTTGCGTCGCGTCGCGTTTTAATAATGTGTTTCCGCCTTATGTATCTGGTAGAATTATGGACTACCTATTAAGAAGTAAGGAAAACCAAGGCGCTTACCAAATTAGAAGGCGAGCTCATAACTAACGAAAAACAGTTCCTTCAAATGTCACAAGCCATCTCGTAGTGCTCTCAATACGGTTGTTATTGTTCCCTGCTTTCTTCAGCAAGATGACATGGTTGGAGAGAGTAGGATGGATAAATAACATTCCGGTAGGTACTGTGCATATTATCATTTCATATATATTTTTTAATTGGGTATGTTTTTTTAGATTTTCACGCCCAAAATTATTTTCGTTATTTGTTTTGGGGTGTTATGCCGTGTTGCGCTACCTCCTTCTTTAGCCAACGTTTTGTAAAGCGTTGCAGTTTCCATTATCATGGCAGATCCGGCAGACGTGTGTATTGCATTACAGACATGCGTATAGTGTTTATTTTATTTATTCATGTTGTCTTCCCCGTAAAACATAAACTAAAAGGGGTGCCAACTTGGAAGATTTTAATTCCCTAGATTTTTTTATTTAAATAAAAATGTTATGTAACACGTTTTTCGAACCCCCCTCCCGCCCCGGTACCGCACAGTAATGTTTTAAAAGACCCCCCCCCCCCCTCTCCACCCAAATTGCGTTACGTAATACTTGAACGGCCCCAACTAAGTACCTATCTATTAAATTAAATCCTTCAGCTACTCTCGCAGGCCTCGTAGCTGTGCATCTAATTTAATAATAAACAATTAATTAAAATATTATGTACATATTTATGGTGCATTTCATGCTATCTCGACTGAACATTTCGATTTTCATTTCATTTTTAATTGATCGTATTTTATTGTCTTTTTCTATCGTGTGATATACGTAATACCTCATACTTATACCTCATACCTATACCTCATACCTATACCTCATACCTATACCTCATACCTATCCTTTGAAGATAAAATATCAAAATCGGTTCAGTAGTTTTAATGGTATTGGTAGCCTAATTAAGTATCGCCCGGTGAATCTCACTTACTGGTCATACTCTAGACCAACGATACTCAACCTTTTTTCTGTTCGGGCCACATACATGTATTTGTAAAGTTACGCGGGCCGCAACACTATACTGGTATGTCAAAAAAATCATCAACCCCCCCCCCCCTCCCTCCCTCCCAACAAACAAATATTTTTCTTCCCATTTGTCTTGAAGCACTCTCTTTTCGTCAGACATTTTTCGATTGCATTTTGAAGACACTCCCGCTATTATGCGTATTTAAATTATTAACAGAACAATACTTTATAAGACAGCAAGAAATGCCGTTAAAATTTGCAAGTAGGTACCTGACTAACCAGTGACATTAACCAGTTTTTATGTATTGGTAATTGATGCGGTGGTTTCTAGAAGTGGCACTTTTTTATTTATAAATTATTTCCGCGCGTACCTGTGCGTCAAATATTTGTTTTTTGGGAATAAATCTGGCGTTTGCAATAGCAACACTCTTAGGTACACATCTGCCCTGATGATGGACACTGCAACGCTGTCGAAAATTGAAACGTTGGCTAAAGAAGGAGGTAGTGCAACACAGCATAACACCCTTAAAACAAATAACGAAAATACTTTTGGCCGTGAAAATCTAAAAAACTATCCCACTCTTATACAAAATTATGTCGACCATAATGACAATCCTTTTCGGGTATCACTATCTGTGCGTCAAAGTTGAAACGAATCTCAAGATGTACGAAATTTAGAATGATAGATTTTTTAAAAATCAAGTTCCTGATAATAAAGTGTTCAAGGGCCGCACGTTAAAGCTTGCCGGGCCGCAGGTTGAGTATGGTTGCTCTAGACTCCTGAGACAGCTTCAAGATACCTATTTACCCAGTCTTGTGTCCCTATATTGGCGGCTACTAGAAAGAGAAAAAAAAAAATTTATTGATTGAAATTGGTTTGGTATTTAATCGAAACTGTTTGACTATTGAATTGGAAGAAATCGGGTCTGACTTCCTCAAATGATTATTTACATTTCTTAGGCTAAAACTGAGCCTATTTGGCACACGGCCACGCCTCTGAAACACACTGTGAATAGAATCCATTGTTTTTACCTACTGTAGAGGAACGTAAAGGGCGCCTAGTCATCTCAACTTTGAAATCGAATGATTAAGAATTTATGGACAGACTGTACATCAGTGATCCGTAACCTTTTTTGCTAACAAGGCATACCAAAATTTTTCAGATTTTTTTCTGCAGCAAGATTATGAATGAATATCTTTTAAAATTAGTGGTACTGATTCCATATCAATTGATCCCGTGACAGAACCCCCCGGCGTACTTATATACAATATGAAGTCGGTTTAGGGAAAATACGGTACACCTACTTACACAAGTACAACTAAGCGGTCTGAAAGCTTTTCAGAGAGGATGTACCGCCGAATAACAAAAGTATAAAACATATTGTCATTCAAATGCATCCATGATAAAACTACTTGTCTATATACTGTATATAAGTACCTAAGTAGAAAAAATTGACACTGTAAATAAATTCGTTTGATATCCATACTAACTTATTATAAAAGGTATTTTTGAAGTCGAATATTCATCGTCTCTTACATACTTTTCTATTATTCTGACTCTTGGCATGGCCCGACTAAAGCATCCGATTCACTTGATCGGCAATGTCTTCCTCGGGCGTCCACAACTTCTTCTACCATTTACATTTGCGGCATATGTTCTCCTCACACAACTTTCTTCGTTCATTCGTTCTACATGCCTAAACCATCTAAGGGTCCCTTTCTTAATCTTACTCACTACGCTTACATCAGCCTTGCATTCTTTGCGGATCTCCACACTTCTCGCATGATCGTACATGGTTTTACCACACGTACGCTTCAGGGATCTCATTTATACAACATTCAGTCTATTTTTATACTTCCTCTGCCAGTTCCATGTCTCTTTGGAATACATCAGGATAGGTACCAGCACTCCATTGGAGAATATCTTCTAAACAAACCTAATATTTTATTGAGGAAGGTATAAAAATATCGATTACCCCACAATTTTTCCCCCGACAATCGATCGAAAAGATATTTACGATAACATTACAATTTTATTATTATACGGAATAATTTTTATTCAAACAGCTAGATTTAGCTTTATTATTACGAAAAGTGAGTATTTATGTCGAGGGACAAAAAAAAAACATGCAAAAAATATGCATTTAACATTTTCATTTTGTTTAAATTAATTCACTTACGCGGTAACGCCATTTTATATTTATAGTTTTTATTTAATATTTCATAGACAATCAATCAATGCTGCCAATCATAGAAAAAATATTATTGCCATATAAAACAAAGTGAATGCATTATTGACAAGTTTGTACCTGTATTTATAACAGCAGAACATGGAAAGAAATGTATTAGAATAATTACACATACCCGCTAGACCGGCTAGACAAACCCTGCTTTGCCAAACAAACCATTCAAAACCTGGGATGTTTTTTTTAAATTATGATGACATGCAGCTTTTTCGAAGTAGGTACTTTATTGTTTTTATTTTTACGAGAATTTATTTTATAAGATTGGTACTTCCGACAAATGTCATAATATTTGATTGTCTATTAGCTAAAAAAGGAAAATTCCGTATTATCCGTGCATCAAACTTCGACAACACGAACGTTCCGTATTATCCGTGAGGTGGATTCTATGCAAATTTACCTTTTGTGTAATTAGGTGTACCATATCTTCTCTAAACCGACTGCACATTGCATATAATTACCGACGGATCAACTGTCACAGAACCAAAAATAGCATATTGCATCGGTGATTCAATCCAATAAGTACTCGAAATAAACGTTTTTGTCTCTCATTTTGTCTAGCGGTACGCCAAGTAGGTACTTGATTGTTATGGAACAATGATAATTATGTAAAGGCCCCCACCCACACAATGCAAGCTGATTGGTGGACCCACAGACGTTGCTATAAAAAGTAACAAGTCTGACCTTGCCTTGTAGTTGATTCATCTTTTATGACTTATGCATTATCGTCTTTACCGCATGATGTTGGTTTTATATTATATCAGCTTTTTTTTACTTCTCAAATTGTCTGCTTTATGTATATGGAGATTGATGCGATACTGAAGTAAGGAAAGTGAGTTTACTGGTAGGTAGTAGGCCTTGCGTCAAAAAAGTAAGGTTCTAATTTTCTCTTACAAGGCGTTACAGTAAAACCAGGCAGAGGTCGTATCGAAAGGAACTAATTTGCTTTTTATAATTTTGATGTGTAACAATAGCCATTATTCTATAATTGACGGAACCTTTACAATCTGTATATGTAAAAATTAATCCCTGTTTTCCTTGGTCACGCCATAACTTCAGAACGACTTTACCTATTTCATTCATCTTTTTTTAAAGTTTTCTAATACTTTGTAGAAGTATTAGAAAAAAGTATTCTTACGGAAAGAAAAATTAAGAAAATTGGGCAGAAATTTAATAATTTCAGAATACTTAACTACTATTTTAACTTCGCACGTTTAACATTTCACGCGTTTGATGAAATTGAATTTAGCAGGCTGTGTTTTTTTTTAAATAATGGTCTATGGATTTTTAAAATTATATTTATTTTAAATAGGTTCCTATGTTAGGTACCAAATTTGATTGATTGTTCTTAAAATACACAAAAATGAATATTTGTAATATATGAATAATAAAAATTTGAATATAATAATTGTAACAGGTGGCACACGAGCTGTTTGAAAACTGAATGTACTGGGACTGCATATATGTAACGCGGGAGGGGGGTATGCGGGACAGGGAAGCGAGAGAGGTAAGAGGGTGGGCGGGGGAGGTAGAAGGGGAACGCGGGAGGGTAGGGGATGCGGGAGGGGAACGGGGACGCAAGGGAAAGGACATGTAGGGAGAAACAATTTATTTCTTTAAATATGGCATTGCAACGACATGCCGGGAACCAGCTAGTATACTATATTTATTTATTTGTAAGAGACAAACAGCTTGAATATAAAAAATAAATACCTAGATACATATATAGGTAGGTACAAAGTTAAATTAAGTCAAGCCAAAAAGGTCTCCTATGTTAAAGTTACTTGGAGATGAAGTTTTATTATATCTAAAAATTAATTTTAGGAGAGGAAACGTACGAGAAATGTACGAGAGTGGACGCCACGTCGGGGGGACCTGATAGGGCACACAAAGAAGAAGAGGAGGAGAGGAAGAGAAAAATAGGATTTTATTAATAAAATAATATCAAAAAGTGACCGGTCAGTGGTAGAGATAGCGACTTGAGTCGTTTGAGTCCCTCCTAGCTCCTAGGTATCGTGAGTTCAAAGTTTAAGTCCTCTATCAAATCACGACACAAGCAACATTTTCCGCTTAATGTGGTGGTAGTAGGAGATTTTCAAATATTGTCCGGTTATTCGTAACCTGAGAATGTTTGCCTATATTTAATAAAAAGTACCGAATTGATTTTGTATGTGTACCTATTAAGAAATATATTTATTAAATTTAATATTTGGATGTTTTTTTTGCATTGAAAAAATATAAAAATATCATTTTCTCACCATAAAGAGACAATATATGTATTATGTAACAATATATGAATTCATTTAAAACAGTGTTTCTTGACAAAATTTGGGGTAAAAAACGAAAATGAAATTTTGGTGTCCGGTGACATTTTTTACGGTGACGGTTTTTTTTCTAAAAAAAGCTAAAAAATAATAGGTTTTGGACAGTTAAGGGCGGGATAAGAGTTGGGCGATTATTCGGCTGAGTGACCGGTGACGACATGATGAAGAAGGTTTTTTTTTTGGTTTTGAAGAAAAAAAAATGAAAAAAAATCGTCGAAAAGGTCACCGGAGACAAAGATTTCATTTACATTTTTACTCATTTATAAATCTGTTAGTTGTAAATATACTGCGTAATTTTAAAATCAATAATACATTAATAAGTACAATGAGGAAATTTATAATTAGTTTCTGTATATAATATCATGTATAAATTAATCACATTGTAAGCTGTTGATTTCGCTAACCAGAAAAAAAAAATTAAAAAACCCTCAGAACTTGACTAAATTTCTCGAATATCTTGTTTTTACTTGACTTCACTTGATCCAAATTATATTTTCTCTAGTTATTTGATGTTGTTTTTTGACACACTTGAACATGTTGTTGGACACTTTTCTTAACTGTCTCTTACCGAGGGAGGTACCACAATTAGGAAGATAAACATTTTAATCAAATCCTTGTACCTACTATCTATTGCACACCATAATTTTTTGCCTTTGCTTTCACAAAAACATTAATTAAAAACTCATTACATATTATTTTTAAAATATATATCACGATTAAATAATTGCTTTTCCAATAACATGTGTTCTCAATTATGTCCTCTACGTGCAAACTGTATCTAAATTTCTTTAATAAACAATAAACAATGTTAATCTCATGTGACCTCCCAGGTAAGTATGATCCTGTATATTTGCAGCCTTTACAGAATTATAAATGAAGCTATATAATACATGTGTTTATGTGTGCATTTTAATGTAGCATCACATTTATTAGTCAAATTCATTTTATATACTTTTGTATTAGTGATAGACGAACTGGTGAATGCAATCTATTAGTCATATAATAGTTTGTCTAGTTTGTGGTTAGAAGTAAGATAGAGCATTGTAGAAATCTATACATCAAAATATGCTTGCTTATTTGTATGGATATAACTTGTTTATGAATTGCTTTATTAAGTACAGGAAATGTGTCAAACTTTCAAAATACCATCTTTCCACCCCTCGAAGGTTTCTGGATTATTACAACCACATGACAATACATCTGAAAAGTTTTTTTAATCATCAAATAACTCTTTCGAAACTGTTAAAAATGTCATAAATTGAGAATGTTATTTTGAAAACCATCGATTGTTCAATCAAAACTCAATTTTTTAATAAACTCTAATTAAAGAATTTACATGAAGTACCTACTAAGTAGAATTGTTCTTCTTCTTCTTCTTGCGCCCTGTACGTTCAACGGACGTTGGCTATCATGTCTCAGGTTTTTCAGCCATGAGGTTCTCCTTCTTTCAAGACCCCGTCTTCAGGCAAACTTTCCCTGCATTATGAATTATTGGTATTTTAAAAATGTACCTGTGTTAGGTGCAAAATTTGATTGATTGTTCTTATAATACATAAAAATGAATATTTGTAATATACAAAAATGAAAATTTGAATATAAAATTGTAAAAGGTGGCACGCGAGCTGTTTAAAAACTGAATGTACTGGGACTGAATATATGGAACGCGGGAGGAGGGTTGGTGGGACGGGGGAGCGGGAGAGGAACGAGGAGGTGGAGTGGGAAATTACACACAGTGAGAAACAGTTTCTATATTAAGTGGCATTGCCGGGAAATCGCTAGTATATCATAAATTTGTACAGCATCCTTGAGGTGAATTTTCACAAAGATTGCGCTATACAAATCATCTAAATATTATTATTATTAAATCATTGTTGACCGGTTGGTATTTCTTCTGTGAAAAACATATGTGTTTTGAATCGAAGGTTGTTGGTTGTTATTGCATTGGTATTACCGGTACTTGTAGTATGGCAATGAGCAATGGGGCAGTGTTGTGAATTCAGTGTAAAGATGTTGATCTACTGAGATGCGAATGACAAACCCGCAGCGAGCAGTGAGCTGAGCACTGAGCCGCCATATGGCTCATTGATTTCACCTCCGCATAAGGAATGTTGCTCTCGGATACGAAATATTACCGTAACAGATCTCTGCTGATCTGGGAACCAGGAGCACGTTTATAAGGTTGCTATAGTAGTTGAAAAATGAGAATATAGCTTAAAAAAACACATGGAGGTTTACAGGAACATAGGAAGGCTCTGAAGGGATATAAACCAACAGAAATATCCATGTGTTCAAAGTATGCTCGATTTTTCCTTACTTCTGAAATTATTAAATTGTTATTTTTTTTATTTATTCACCTTTATTTATTCTAGGCTTACAATTTGTGATGTCCTATGCCTGTCTCACTAGGAAAACATGTGTTGAGAGCAGGCGCTTTAAAACATGAACAGTTTATAATAAAAAATAATAACACATATAGTAAAAATATAAATAATAAACATCAACGATGACGATTGTCTTGTGGTCTCGTGGTACGCACTGAAAAAATACATACTTATAAGTTCGGTTTGGTAATATCTTTGAAGTTGGATCTATTTTGGCTGGTAATCCAGGACTTGGTGTCAGATTTATATTTAAGATACATTGTGTTTTGTCTAATAACTCGATGAAACGAAAAATAGCGACACAAAAATGAGACAAACACATACATCGATAGGATTTAGCCTGCGAGATAATGAGATAGACTAATCGGTCTCCTCTTTGTGCGGTGCTTCGTATCCTCCCCACTCTTGTCTACTTCAGTTTTCTGAAGGTTTCACTTGTACCGCGTGTAAACTGCACACTCTGATTTTTACTACTTAGACAAACTCTTAAAACCAACGCATAATTTCGTCTATACTTCGTCTCAACTTAAAAAAATATATTTAAATTGCGGGCAGTATTCCAAAATTATTAATTAGTTTGAGCTTTTGTTCCTCCCAAAGGAAAATTAATAGGTTCCCTCCACCCTTCGGTTTAGCAAAAGAGTTGCAACGAGTCGAAAGTCTGGAAAATCGGTCCTTAAATTTCCATTTATCATCATTTGAAACTCAAATGGGATCAGACAAGTGAAAGAGTGATAGAGTACGTTGTAAATTGGAGAGAACCGTAAGATATTCGATGATAATTTTGCTTTACATTTAGTTCTGCATGGTGGGCATTTTTAAAGTAAATTTTCATATTTTAAAAAATAATATTGATAAATAACTTAGTTTACACCTATGTACTACAATAAAGTAACTTAGTTTACACTTATGTACACAATCCACACGATTCGTGAACGACGTTCACCTCATCAGGAGTAAATGTACACTAAGTTCAAATTTAAATATAGATAGGAAAGAAAGAGGTGGAAGAAAGGGGGAGGAGTAAAAGTGGGGAAAGTTTATAAGAATTAGGGATTACAATGTAATTAGAACGGAAAGACCGGAAATGTTTAAAAATGGGGTTTATAATTTTGTTTTCTCATTAATTATTTCTGCTTTGACACAATTTTTTTTTCTTTTTTATAAAATTTCAAAATTATTAATACTACATTTCCTACATTTATTTTATCAAAAGAGTGATCATTTTTCAATAAATGTTCTGCGAACTCAGATTTACTTATGCCATTTAAAGCGCTGAGATTTTCTTTAACTCTTACCTCAAAGTTTTAATTTCACTCTCTCACTGATCCTTTATATTATGTTTATCTCTTTCTGTGTGTATATATAAGCTCATACAATGTATATTTTTTGATCAATTTAATTGTATACCCTGAAGATGGTTATGTTAAGAGAAACCAGTCGGTATTAAAAAAAATCGTGATTACAAACAAAGTTATTTTTTTAATATTCCAATTAACCAATGTCAAACCATAATGTGACTGCTTTCTACCAAAAGATCTACATTTAATTTTTAACTTTAGAATAGTGCAGTGTTTCTTAACCCTCTTGAAAGAATCGCCCCCTTTACCACTGTAAAATTACCCAGCGCCCCCCCCCCCCCTCCCGAAACTAAAAATATTAAAAAGCACACATTTTAGTAGGAACTTCATTTAAGAGCGTAATACACGAGCCCGATTCCAATTAGACACAAAAGTCAACATTTACGCTTTACGCGATAGCTGTTTTCAACTCTATTTTGATACCTACGATTTCAGTAGGCATCACAACAAACAGTGTTGCATGCATGCATGGTTCATGTGTTGTTTGCAGTGATGACAATGGAAATACTAGATATGAAAATAGAGGTGAAAATTGCGATCGCGCAAATCGAAAAATGTTGACTTTTGTCTCTAATTGGAAACGGGCTGAAAATCGGGCTCGTGTATTACGCTCATAACCACTGGAACGATCGCGCAAGATAAATAAATTTGCTAGGATTGCTTGAGATTTCCCAGAAGGTCATTTTTGAAATTTTTCGCCAGAATTAAAAAAATCATACCTTCGAATTTTAACATTAAGATATAAAAAATTATTATAGTGCTACATAGCCAATGAATTAACCTGTATTTAAGCCTTTATCTCACATTTGTAGGATTTATAAAAAATATATAAAAAAAATCGTAAAGTTTATAATCGTGAAAATCCTGGATATTTTTTAATTAAAACTGCCGTGAGGGATATTTATTCGGGTCATCATAGAATATTTTCGCTTTCTGTATGTTGTCTATGGTATACTTGATAATAAAAGGTGCATATCTATGGAAAAATGTCTTAATTTTATCCTTAAACAGCTGTTCAAAAATTCGACGGGAAAAAAATATTTTTAAAGTTTATTTTTAACATTGTTCTAAAATAGTCTACGAAGTTCGGATTTGCGACATCTATGGTCATTATAGATAAAGCATTTCAATAGCTTCGTGTTAAAATAAACGACTCGCCAGAGAAATGTTTTAAATAAATATAATAAATATTTTACGAATAGTAGGAAAAAATGGTCCATTTTTGGACTGAAATCAATCTCAGAAAAATAAAAGTGGTCCATTTTTCGACCGAAATCGCTCCAGTGGATAATGGATTTCTTACTATAAATAAAAAATGTAGAAGTATAAATAAAACACTTTTTTTTTTGAAATTATTTATTAACCAAGATAATATAAGCACAAAATTACATTTTTTTTTTACAGTTTGAAGTACCTACAATTTATTTTAGTATTATTTTTTTGGTATATACCACCTCACTAGGCTGATCCTGTTCCGTTTATTACATTACCTGTAACATTTATTATTACATTGACTTTGAGTATTAAACCTCAGTTAATTTTTTTGTGGAATGAGCTTATTTTCCATATTGACACAATGCCCACTCAAACTTTTGCAGCGCCCCCTAAATGCTAAAAATTTAAAAACGCCCCCCCAGACCTCCAAAACGCCCACAGGGGGGCGCTGGCGCCCCCGTTAAGAATCACTGGTAGTGATTGTGTGTATACTATAAACTAAGTTATTTGTGTTTTTAATAAAATAAACAAACGAGTGTGCTTTAGATTTTAGATCACACGATTGAAGTAAAACTTCACTAACTTGTAAAAGAACATATATGACATTGGGGTGACATATGACATTGGGGTGACCTATGACCCTGTTGTGACCTACGACCGTGGGGTGACCTATGACCTTGGGGTGACATCCGACCTTGGGGTGACTTATAACCTTGGGGTGACCTTCAAACTTGGGGTGACCTACGACCTTGGGGTGACCTACGACCTTGGGGTGACCTACAACCTTAAGTTAATATGTACGCCTTACCTTAGTTGTGCAGTATGTACCTACGCCTCGTCCGATCACCGTTCGCATCGATGACCGTTCGCATCGATTACCGTTCGCATCACACTTTTTCGTAACGCATTCATCAGCTTACCCCCCAAGTTTTACTTCAATAAGGCCATTACAAAGTGAAAAGCTTTAAGAAGAAATTTTCTTCGAAAAATTAGCAAATTGTCTTTTTCAGTGTTTTGTCACAATTAAAACCTTTTTAAAATTCTATTACATCTTACATAACTTAAATGTTTTAGCCATTTACATCTGTATACAACGACATCATTATATTGCATCGTAAGCGATTCTTCCCGGAATATAAGTCTACTTATTGAGTTGGCGCCGAGTGAAGCAAATCATTCGCGCCAAAAACAATACCTGGTGACTCATTTCAGCTCCTGATCACTCCTCACTCCTCGTCTCGGCGCAATGGATCGGTCTCCTAGGCCCCACCTTACAATTCAGTGTTGCCATAATAGCTAGCAATCATTATTGTTTATTTTAAAGACAGGCAAACATTCTCTAGTTATGTACGTTGCGAATATCGTTACAATATTTGGATTATTATTGGATCATGGTAATATTTGAATTATTAATTATTAATTTGCAAAATGGTCACCAACACTCAAACTAGGCGAAGTCGAACCAAAAGCTACCAGCAAAAACCTGCGGAGTGGGTTATTAAGTGCTAGTAAATCATTATCATTCGATCATCACTGATTTGAATCGATAAATGATAATAAAATTTATCCAAGTTTGTGCCTTACTTCAAGTAAATCAAAGTTGAAATCAATTATTTTGTAACAAGGCTATTATAGTGAAAGTAACCGAATGCGGAGTAAATTCTATCACGAAGGGGTAGTTTTTGCTCTAGCTACCGGTGGTGGGTGGGGTCGGTGGAACGGGTGGGGTTCTCCAGTCACAGAATCAATACACCCGCAAGCGAACTGCAACCTGCTGGCTTTTCGGGCCAATGGAACAGAACTTACCTTTAAATATTTTACAGTCGACTTAAATATTAATAGCCCTCCACACTACCGACCGAATTATAAATATTCAAAATGGTCGCCACACAAAAAGCCACGCGAGATAGAAAGGCTAACGAGAGACAAATCTAAGGTCTAAATTGTCATCAACCGATCTATTATCATATTTAATTAAATGAACACATCGCTAGCGAAACTCAATCAAAATCTGAAGACAGAAAAATCAGAAAAAGATATTGGTTCCACTGGGACTCGAACCCAGATACCTTAGCATTCATGGCCAACTGCTCTACCGATTAATATGGAACTCATTTCCAATTCGATCACTTTTAACTGTATCATACTTCGACTAAATAAAATGGATAAATATTTATCCAGACACTATCTAGATAGCATTTAGTTCGGGTTGAATCTTGCAATCATATATAAAGATAGCAGCCAATAATATGTGCGTTAAGAAAAATGGAGATAGTTGTTGCTAGTTCTTAGTCGAAGTATGATACAGTTAAAAGTGATCGAATTGGAAATGGGTTCCATAGCTCAATCGGTAGAGCAGTTGGCCATGAATGCTAAGGTATCTGGGTTCGAGTCCCAGTGGAACCAATATCTTTTTCTGATATTTCTGTCTTCAGATTTTGGTTGAGTTTCGCTAATATTGTCTTCATTTAATTAAATATTATAATTTGAAATTTTACTCATAAAGTTAAAAATAAAAATTAAAAAGATCTATTATCAATTTGGGGGGCGGGAATGGGTACCGCCGCCCCAGTAATTGGATAACCAACACTTCTGCCGTAGGTCATCCCAAGTGGCTTGCTACGTTTAGTGACTTAGCAGTTGGTGTCACTTTTGGTGCCCGGCTTCATAGAGTGCGGTTTGTCTGGATCTGACGGTGAAAGACCTGGTCACTCTGAACCCTAGATTCCTACCCTTTCCTCTTACAATTTTCCTTCTCAGAACTTCCTCTCCTTCCTTTCCTTAAAAAGACCATCCACACAACACACCCAAAGATGAGATAGGTCCTGGGGGAAATTATTTTTCTCAGGGCCTGCTGTGTGGATCTAATGTAAAAAAAAACTTTTGAATTTTTTTTGTAATTATTATTTTTTTTATTATTCATCTTTATTAATTTTTCACTTACAATTTTTTTTATTCTATGCCTGTCTCACTAGGAGAGCCTGCGTTTTATGAGCCACCTCCGGGCTGGAGCCTTAAAATACTTGATAAAGCTACATGATTCTGTGCTGTTTGTCTGATTGGCAAGACTTTGAAAACTGATCGGTTGCCATCTCTAATGCACGGACGAAATGTAGGCATACTGAGTCTGCTCTAATAGTAATGCTAATGCTCTAATGCTCTTTCAATAAAGCTTGCTCAAAGTAGCTGGTAGCATTGATTCCCTACCGGGGTACTATTACCGTTGTTGCTGGCTTCATGTGAACGGATCGTTTCTTCGACTCGTTTTTGCATGATTCAAGTGGAACTTTGAATGTTTTACCTCCTTCGTAATACAATTGGGTCTCTTCTAGACTCGCGTTAATAAGCCCTTCTTATACAGCCCCTGCCTTAACCGTCTCAGAACGCTGCCCAACGGGGTGGCGATGTAGTTCTATACATATAACAGTAGTTCAATGTGCAGATAGGGGTGCTTTTGTGAGTGTTATATAAAAAATAAAAATAAAAATTCTCCGCACGTCGCACAAGCGGAATGCAGTTGCATTTACAGTACATGCCATCGGATGGCGTCCTTGGGTAGGAAAGAGAAGCAGAGATTGCCCACACATGATATTGGCTAAAGATTTGAAGATAACTGTACATTTTCGGGCGCCAGAACGCTCATGAATAAGAATAAAAGAAAATCCAAATAATATCTAAAATTTTATCAATTTTTATAGACCAGCGGAAATACGTGAAAAATCACGGAATATTATTACTGTAACTGTTTAATTACGACATTTTACGTGAATATTAATTTATGTTTTATGTTATGTATTTATGGATTTTATTTACTATATTTCTTTACCGGTTTTATTTACTTTACCGGTTTTGTTTACTTTACAGGTTTTATCTTTTATCTTTTTTTGTTTTTTTTTTCTGTTTTAAGCGCTCTAAGGGAAAATATCTGAATTTGATTTTAAGATATCATTATTTCTCTTCTTTTAGTACAAATTATACATTTAATTCAAGCTTCCGTGAGGAATACACAATTAACACTTTTTACCTTCTATAAATAACATGTTATGTAAGTAATGTAAGTAAGTAAGTTATGTAAGTAAGTAAACAATGTAATATGAAATTAAATTTGTCAATTTGACTGGCCTAAAACAGGATCCATTCCTAGTTGGCTAGTCAAAGTTTCCACATATGTTTTATTGTTCAATTTTATGTGTAATAAAGTATTATTATAATTATTATGTATTTTTTTAAATTATGCCCGAATTTTTGATACATTAGTTCCAATTTTGACACATAGATAAAAATAAAATAATTGTCTTTTGAAAACACTATATTATTATAAGTAGGTACTTTATCGCTTGTCTGAATTCTTGACACAATATTGAAAATGTCACCTAAATTCCAAAAAAATCCGAGCTCATTGAACCAGTGTTACAATCACTCACAGACAGACACACAGCCGAAATTAGTAAGTTTAATGATACAAGAACTTGTTCGCTTGCCACTTGAGCTATGGATATCTACATTTGGGTAGGTTATTTAAAAAAAATTAAATGAATCGTAACCCATTTCAATGTTTCCATATTAATATTTTGTCATCCGACAGTTAAATCATATTTTGCCATTTTGCCCCCCGAAATTAAATTTATTATAAAATTATAATTTCAAACCTAAAATCGACTTCAAAAATACATTTAATAATAAGTTGGTATGAATATAAAACGAATTTATTTAGGGTCGAATTTTTGTACTTATACCCTGGTATATACCTACACATACAGTATATAGACAAGTAGTTTTATCATTGATGCATTTGAATCAAAATATGTTTTATACTTTTGTTATTCGGCGGTACATCCTCTCTGCAAACCCCTCCGCGGACACTTTGTTATATTTTGTGTGAGTAGGTATACCGTAATTTCCTACGTTGCTACCCGAATTTCTACCAATTTCTTACATATCTCCCTTAAACACGTTAAGTTTTTTTTTTTTTTTTTTTTTTTTTATTTATTTATTAAAAGTATACAATACAGAATATAGTATATATGATAATTTTGACCGGTCAGTGTATAGTATCGGTCAGAATATAGTATAATTTTGACCGGTCAGTGGTTGAGTGGGCATCGCGTTTGGGTTCCACCCGGGCGTCCCGTGTTCGATTCCTCGGCTGGCTAAGTCCTCCATCACAACACAAGCAACATTTTCGGCTTTCTGTGGTGGTAGTAGGAGATTTTCAAATATTGTTGGGTTATTCGTAACCCGGGAATGTTTGTCTTTCTTTTTAAAAAAAAAAAAAAAAAAAAATTATATAAAGCATTGTACTCCCAAGAGTTAATAAACTCATTGCAGGAATGATACGCATTACATGAAACATATAGCTGTATGTAGATATTAAATGTACATATCATAGGACACACACAACATTATTATTTCAGATAGTCATTCATAAAATGAAGTTTGAGCATTTTAGTTTGGGTCTTTTTACATTGACTTGCACATTTGATCTCGTTGGGTAGTTGATTATATTTTGTGTAAGCTATGTATTCTAGGGATCTTAGTCCATATTTTGTTGATTTGATTTTTGGTATATGAAGTTTGTTGTGATTTCTTGTGTTGTGTTGGTGTACGTCGCAATTGTAATTGAGTGTAGTGTTGGAATGTGCCGAGTGTTGAATTACTTGTAATATAGTTTTTGTTATTTCAAAAGTGGGAATGGTGTTAAAAGGAAGTATTTGGGTGTTTCTGTAAATGTCTTTGACGTGTGTATCCCAAGGTAAACTGAATATATTTCGCAGGGCTCTATTTTCGACGACTTGGACTTCTGAAATCATTTTTTTTGTAGCAAATCCCCAGATTCCGGTAGATTCGACGATCTACCGTCGGATCTACCGGATCTGCCGATGATAGACACTGTAACGCTGTCCGAAACGTCGACTATAGAAGGAGGTAGCGCAACACGGCATAAAACCCAAAAACTAACAACAAAAACGTTTGTTTCAGTTATTTTACAAGTTAATGTATGAAAAAATTCACAGTGTTTCTTTAAATGCTTTTTAAGACAACCCCGTGAGATTTTTGCTCTATTTTAAACGAGTCATGTTTTATTAAACATTTTCACAATTTTCGAGTCTATTTTGTCGCTTTAAATATTAGCGCGCTCCTATGACATTCGTAATTTCATATTTATTTTTTATTAGTGGCTATTTAGTTACAGGTTTTATGAGAATTAAAAGATATGATAAGGTATATAAATATTTCATCTGTTTGTTCTTAGTCCTCCTCACTAGGTGGTCCTGTGCTGAGGCGGACTGGTAGATTTCTTTGATTTTATGTTATTTAGCTTCTATGATGTTTTTAATACATTCTCTAGTATGTCTGCATTAATTTCTTTCACCCATGTTTTGATTTTTTCCTTAAACTTATTTATCTTTTCTATCTTTTTCAGACTTGGAGGAAGGATGTTGTAAAGTTTAGTTGCCAGATATATGTGGTTTCTTTGGCCAAAACTTGTCTTGAATTTTGGAACATCTCGTATATCCTTTTTTGAGGCTCTTGTGTCATGTACCCAAGTTTCATTAGGAGATTTTCTGTTTTTAAAATGATGTATAAGAATATTCTTGGCATATATTTGTTTTAAATTTAGAATGTCAAAACACTTAAAAATATCTTTTGAGGGGGTTCTGATGGGTAATTTTAGTATGGTTTTTATAATGTTCTTCCGAGCAATATCTAAGTGGTTAATATGATTTGCTGTAGCAGATCCCCATACTAGAATTCCGTACTCAAGACGGGAATGACATAAGGCATACGGCATATCTATCCATATCATATATCATATACCATATCTTCTTCTTTTTGTGACCGGTTGCGGAGCCTTAAACCGACTGCATATTATAAATAAGTATGCCGGTTTACCAACTGTCATGGAACCTTAATATTTGGAGAAATGATATTAAATAAATCGGATGGCCGTATTGAAAAATGAACAGCCAGAAATCTCCATCGCTCGATTTGTAAAGATCATTCCAAATTAAAATTTTGAACAGAGATTTTATAAAGTGCATGCTTCAAAAAATTAATCAAAAATTTCAATCTGCCATATTAGAAATTATGATGACAATAATGAATTGAACACTGGAAGAGACAACCGATAGAAGTGTATTGTTGGCGTGTCAGCGTGCCCAAATTTTTTTATTATTATTTTTTTTTAAATATTTTGTATGGTTTTAAAATAATTACACACTTTTTTTATATTAAACAGATTTGTAATATTAACGTAATAAAAGCCTTTCCTCACCATAAAGAGACAAGGCTCTTGTGTTTGGTGAGTGAATTCATACTCGATTATGTTATCAATGTTATCATTTGAGTAGGTGAATAATAATATTGCAACTATAGTAAGAGAAGCTTGAGATGTATCAATTAACAGATTTAAATTAAGTGAAAAAGTAATGTAACCATAGACATATGAATATTAAGTAACTCTTACAGTTGTTTCAGGTAACTTTTTAATTTAATTTGAAATTTACTTTTATTTTCGATAATTTTTACTTTTAATGGGAGTTTGTTGAAATAATTTATACCAAGATACAGATAGGAATTTTGGATGTGCTTGGTATTAAATTTCGGGATTTTAATATTGTTTAATTAAGCACAAATTCTCATTACTATTGGTGAAATTAATTTTAAAAAATTCACATGTTTCGAAATCTTTTCTTGAGCAAATAATCAATTTATTTTTTATAAATGTGAATAAGTACAGCAAACTGCTCCCAAGTGAACTGAGCCAGTAGAACTACAGAATTTCCAAATGGATATTGTGAGAGTAGGTTGGGAAGTACCTGGCTATTCAAATTTTGTTACTAAACATGGTCAAAGCCATTCCAAGCAACCAAGTATCTTTGTGTAGGCTATTCCAAAGCTGTACAATGAAAATAAAGAGTTTGGTTGGTAGAAACAAAAGCTGCGCGTAATTGCCATTTGTAATAGTATGTGTGAACAATGTTTGTGACAAAAAGCTTCTGTATTTCTTCCCCCCCATAACTCTTGTTTACTCCTACCTCTTCTAAAAAATAACCACCACACAGCATCCCCAAAGATTAGATGAAATGTCAAATTTTTTATTTTAACTACAATTATTATTAAAAAATTTGTTTCTTTATTTATTTCTTATTTATTTTTATTGATATTATTTGTTTTTTTATTTGACAATTTTCAGGTGAGTTCGCCGTGCCAGTGTAAAGATTGGGAAACTATATTGCCACTCGGTTAGATAGTGCTGTGAGGCGGGTTGAGGAAGGGGCTGTACGAAGGTATTTATTAATGCGGATCTTGAAGTGGTCCGGATTAATTGAAGGAGGAAAAACAGATGCCGGTAGCTTGTACCACATTCGAGCCGACTAACACAAAAACGTGTCGAAGAAACGACCCGTTCTCGTGAAGCAATCAACTGTGAACGGGTAGCTCAACGAACTGCTAGCTCCTTAGAACAGACCCAGCATGCATTTAGGTAATTTTGCAAGGAAAATTTTATAATATTTTTATTTTTGAAAATGACGATTCGTGTGGAATTCCATTATCTTCTATACATGTAAAAATCAATTGGTGTTCGTTTGTCTCGCCAAAACTCGAGAACGGCTGGGCTAATTTTACTGATTTTGGTTTTGAAATGTTTGTCGTAGTCCAGTGAAGGTTTAAACGGTGAGGAAATATGGAAAAATTGCGAGGAAGATAGTAAAAACAACAAAATATTACTCTAGCTCTAGAACATATGAGTCTAATCGGTAAAATATGACAGCTAACACTTCTAGTGATCGTCTATTCACTGGATTAATAAAAGTAATCAAGTTTGCCTTTGATTGCCTGAATTTGATGTTATTTGGTCTCCCACAATATCTATCAGATGTGGGAGGAGCAATGTCCCGTAAACTGTGTCTTGGTGGTAGACAAAGTATACATACTCGTACAACCCACCCACGGAGGGAAATACTGACTATAGTTTTGGTTAAGACTGTATGCAGTTGTCCTTGGGAGCAGATGTTCGACTCATAAGTATAATGATAATACGTAATGTATATATACACATATATTCATTTTGTTTATTTTATTTTAGTTTATAGGAGACAAACAGTCATTCATTGGGAAGAATTCGGAAAAAAACTTTCCTGAAAAACTGCAATCACCATTTACAATTCCACACTTTAAGTACTGCTCAACAACTATTATTTTCCTGTGTAACGAAAGAGAATAAAATAAGTTTCAAATTCTCCACAATAGGCCAATGAGAAATATGCTTACAATAAATAAACAAAAAAATTAACAAAACAAAAAACGACTTAAAAAAATGCACTAAAAAGTAAAAAAATAATTTCGTAAGATTGTTATTTTTGGAGTCGGAGGCAGCCAAGGTAACTACATACATAGGTAGTTATAGGTGAGATGTGGAGATCTTGGCTGACACCGACTCCAAAAATAACAATCGTACGAAAGTAATTTTTTACTTTTTAGTGCATTTTTGAAGTCGTTTTTTGTTTATTTTTTTGATTTTTAGTGACGCGTGCGCAAAGAAGTTTTACCCCAAAAAAAGAATCATAGAAATCTCTTGGCGTAATATTGAGTTATTCGTCCATTTGTCGCGCACTACTTATTGCAAATTTAAGACATATATGGTTTTCCCATGGATCCCATTGTCAGAACTGAACCAAATTAAAATGGGACCACACGGGAAGCATCAGCTTTCTAATAAAAAAAGAATCACCAATATCGGTTCACCCAATCGAAAGTTCTGAGGTAACAAACATAAAAAATAAAAATAAATAAATAAAAAAATACCTTCGAATTGATAACCTCCTCCTTTTCGAAGTCGTTTAATAAATAATAATATGCATACCATAAATTAGACACTACAATGAAACACATAATAAGTACCCACCAGAAATTATATTTATTAATTGTAATTTTTTTTTCACAAATGGTTAATATAATGTACCTACTGTTTGTTTCTGTGAATAAATAAATAGACAAAATAAATAGAAATAGGTTTTCAAAGTAAACAAAATGTTAAAGGAACTAAATTGGATAACCGTGAAACAGATGACTGACCTTAAACACGATGATATTTGTCCACGCCTCCAAGATGTATTGTAGATTGTAGGAACTATATCAAACGGGAAAAAATATAGAATGCAATATGTAATTAATAACAATTTGCAAACTTTAATGTGCAAATTAGTAAGATAAAATTAATCAATAAATTAAAAAATACAAATAATTATTTTATTAAATTAACTAGCGGCTACCGGCATGTTTCGCAATGCTGCATAGAGAAAGAAATTGTTTCTCATGCTTCCCCCCTCCCGCTACCGTTCCCTCTCGCGTCCCCTTTTTCTTCAGTGCTCCCCTTCCACGTTCCCCGTCTTCCACCTTCCCGCGTCTCCCCGTTGTGTGAACCCACTCTCCATCATCCCCCCCCCTCACGGATTCCCCTCGCCCTACCTACTTCCCTCCCTGCCGCTAAACTATATGAAATACACACATTTTTCAGACAAATCGCGCGAAATATAATTTATTTTAGCAAATTTCATACAATTAGGGAAGCGGGTATGGGAAACAATTATTGAACAATCAAAACCTCTGCCATAGGACTCCCCAGGTTGGTTGAATTAGCAGTAGTGCCCGGGTTCATAGGGTCAGGTTTATTCGGGTATTGGCGGCGGAAGCGTCTGCCCATCAGCTGCATTGCAGGCTGGATAGGAGAGTGGTTAAGGGAGTCCCTCAACCACACTGACTTCTCCACCCGTACTCTCTCGGAATATAGCCTTGCACCGCAGTGGGAGAAATGGATTCATCCCCCTAATACCCTTTTCCTTCCCAGATCTTCTTCACCTTATTTTCATGAAAAGACCCTCTACACACCATCCCCGAAGATGACATAGGCCCTAAGGGAATTATTTTCTTGTCTATTGTATATCTCTTGTATATATTATATATATAGCTAGTGTAAAAAAAAATAATGCTAAAGGACACGCAGGGAACTCGCTAGTTTGTAATAAGAATAAGAATCACTCTCAAACATGTTTTTTCCTCGCAATTTATGGCAACTCTACGATTTACTTTATGGGTCAATGCTGCGCTGCATTTTTTTTTGCAACTAGTTTTTACTTTCCTACGCACTAGGAAGAGAAAATAATATTTTAAATTGGTGTATGATTCTATGATTCATTTCAAGGATGGCGACTTGTTATTATTGTGGTAGACAGATTGAAGGCAAATTATGTGGGATGGTAGTCATATTTTTTTAAAACTCAAATTAGTGTTTGATGTTTGAACACACATTATAAGTTAAATATTTAGATACTATTCATGGAGTTAACAAATACACTGTTAATCAAACAAATATAATATTTTATTTGTAATGTCCGAAAGGATTTAACAATTTATATTTATGTTGACAGTAATTCCAAATGTCTCATTATTCTCGACCATTTTCATCTCTCTCTAATATCTTCTCACCTCCTATCTTCCCAAATTTCTTTAAATGTAATCTCTACCACTTTCAAATATATCGCTTTCCTTGACTAATTACATAAATAAAAAATAAAAAACTTAAATAACATCTTACCTCCACCAATTCCAAATCTCTCTAACATCTTACCAAATTACCAATTACCAATTCCAAATCTCTCTAACATCTTACCACATTACCAATTATCAATTGAATAAAACCAATTCAATCCAAATTACCAATTACCAATTCAAAATCTGTCTAACATCTTACCTCCACCAATTCCAAATATCTCTAATATCTTACCTACATACACCAATTCAAAATCTCACTAACATCTTACCTCCACCAATTCCAAATCTCTCTGACATCTTACCTCCACCAATTCCAAATCTCTCTAACATCTTACCTCCACCAATTCAAAATGTTTCTAAACATATTACACCAATTCTTCAAGCTCAATTTTGGGTAGCGGGAATGGGTGGCGCCGCCCGGGAACCAATGATTGGATAACCAACACCTCTGCCAACGGTCACCCTAAGTGGTTCGCTACGTTTCGTGACTTGGTAGGGGTGCCCTGGTCTGTGGTTGAGGTTTGTTCAGGTCTTGCCGGCGGATGATCAACATATCTGCCATGACTTAGCAGGGGTGCTATAGTTCGTGAGGTGAGGTTTATTGAGGTCTTAACGGCGGATGAGATGGACACAATAAACCCTGGATTCATACATACTACACACCTATTAAACAATTTTCCTTACCAGAATTTCCTCTCCAAAGATATAGTCCCTGAGTAAACTTTTTTACTCAGGGGCCCCTTTGTAAAGGTAATGTAATTTTAAAAATAGCAATTTCAAATATCTCTATTTCTAACCTTGGCTAATTCCAAAATCTCTCCACTAATTTCAAATATATCTTTCTTTCTCCTTGACTAATTCCAAATCTCACTAAAATCTTACCTTTTTTTCATTAGCACTCAGTAGACCCTAAGGAAAATAATTCCATTCAGGGTTCATGTCATCTTTGGGGGTGCTGTGTGGAGGGTCTTTATAGGGAAGGAACGAGAGGACGTTCTGGGAAGGAAAAGGGTATAAGGGGTGGGTAGGAATCTGGGGATCAGTGTGATAAGGAGGGACGGACGAATAAATCGATCCTTCTACTTACCAAGGGGGCGGTACCAAAGATATTTAAATACAAAAGAGATATGCTATGACGTCCGCGCGACTGTCGCCGAACTACGACCTAATCAGCGTAGTTTGCATACAAACAGAATTTGTACATTTTATTGATTTTTTGAAGGTGCGCATTATTATTGGTTAACAATATAGTTTGAATACGGAAAGAATTAGTTCATCTAATTTAGCGTTAGTTTAGTTTATTGGTTAATTATTCGATCGTTTAGAATGTGCTTAGTATTAAATTTTGGGATTTTAATAGTTTTCTGGTATCTTGCTGATGTATTGAATTGTAAGTTACGAGTATTTAACTGTATTTCTTTGTAAATTTGAAGTATTGAATATTTTTTATACATTTTGTCTATTGTAGTTAGGCATTGAATATTGAATAAAGAATTTCAGTAGAAAATTTAGACGGTTTTTTTCAAGATTACCTTAATTACCTTAACCTTTGAACTATTTTGAGTGGATTTAAAATATTATCAATATTTTCTAAGGATTCGTAAGGAACAATATAGGATTACGTTAACGTTTATTACAGTTAAGCGCACTTGAAGTGAAATAGCACAAAACTGCGCTATACAAATGTTACGTTATTATTATTGGTACTTCCTGATTTAAAAAAAAAATGACCCTTTTCAATATTATAACCCCACCTTCCCGCTCATCGATGATGCTGTACCTATTTTAGCTTCATATTTTGGAAAATTTATATACATAATCAATTATTATCACGTATTATAAGCAATAATTATTATTAGCCTGAAACACTCATCAACATTGAAAAAAACTCCCGAGAAAAGATAAATGCCGCCGACGGGACTTGAACCCGCGTCCTTCTGATATCCGGTCAACTGCTGAAACTGCTCTACCACTGAGCTACGTCGGCTTATCTCCCACCCGCCAAATAATTCAACATATACTAGTGTTTCATTCATTAAGTTAAAGTATTTCACCAAAAAATGTAGATATAATTTGTCTCGACGCCATCTAGTGGGAGAGTTAGCACTTATAATGCCTTTCTCACAAAAAATAAAGTTGGTTGTTTTCAGGTGAAAAATGCAGTAATTGTTGAATGAAACACTAGTATATATTGAATTATTTGGCGGGTGGGAGATAAGCCGACGTAGCTCAGTGGTAGAGCAGTTGACCGGATATCAGAAGGACGCGGTTTCAAGTCCTGTCACGTCGGCGGCATTTATCTTTTCTCGAAAGATTTTTTCAATGTTGATGAGTATTTCAGGCTAATAATTATTGCTTATAATAATTGTTACCCTTTGTGCTATGCATAAAAATCTTGTCTTAAACATTAGTTTACCAATTAAAAATAATAATTAATTTTTATCAAATCGATTTAGATCACACTTCTTGCAATCATCTGCTCAGTGATCAAATCTGAGAACAACATCGAAAAAATGAGATTCGCTCCATTACTCGTAGACATATAGATACTATAATCATAAAATTTTCTGAATGAAAATATCGTTCAAAAAATATATCAGAAGCGCAATTCACACGCGGTAGAAATGAAACTTTCAGAAAACTAAAGTAGACAAGACACCATTTTTATCAATGTGGAGCATAGATTCTCAACCTTTTTTTGCCCACCGCACACTTTGAGAACATTTTTATTTCTGGCGCCCCCTAACTCGTGAATCCGAATGGAGGGGGCGTAACGGGATACCACAACAGGGTTACATTTGCCAACGGAGGGGGCGTAATGGTACACTACTATGGGGTTACATTTGCCTCAACGGAGGAGACGCAATGGGATAGGGAAAATTTTTGTGGGATGGCATGGGTTTCTCTGAGGTCTCCTACCGCCCCCTGAGAGTCTGAAACGCCCCCCAATTTGATCTTGATCTTCTAACGCCCCCCTGGAGGTCTGAAACGCCCCCAAGGGGGCTTTATCGCCCACGTTGAGAACCTATGATGGGAGGATGATTTTTTCCATATTTTTGTCGTCAAATTCCAGTGCACCTTTTCCTATACATTTGGTCATCTTATTAGTATTTGTGTTTTCTTCTTGGGAGTCGCTTTCTTTTGTGTTTTCTTTACCTGTTCGTTTTGGAATCGTTTGAATATTGGATATTGATTTTACAAAAAAATATATTTCTTTTTATTTCTTAGGATTCGATCCTTGGTCTGCTGAATGTCTGGCCGCTAAGGTTCGTCAGGTCCGCGCTTTAAACCACTAGACCAGGGGTCTCCAAACTTTTCAGCCTTAGGGCCATATTGATGACTCCAGCAAGTTCCTAGGGCCAAAACCGTTTTAATTTTCCTGCCATTATCATTCATGGTTCATGGGGTGAGGTTGGTCCAGGTCTTGGAAGGGGATGCGTCTGCCCACATGCTGCGTGGCGGGTCGGATACTGGGTGAGGGAGGCCTTTAGACCTTTCCAGCCGGACTATCTTTGCCCATCGCCTTGCACCGCAGTTGGAGGGATAGACTCATACGTCCGTCATTCCTGGACACATTTTTTTTTTAATTTTCTTCATTCTTTTTGTTTGTTACATGGTTTGTTTTACATGGTTTTTCGACTACCAAGCTAGGCAAATGCCCGTATCTATATGATAGTCGAAACATTAACCCCTAGATTCCTACCCACCCCTCATATCTTTTCCTTACCAGAACTTCCTATTCTTCCCTTCCTTAAAAAGCCCTCCACAAAGCATCCTCTAAAATGACGTAGGCCCTGATGGAAAATATTTTCCTCAGGGCCTCCTATATGAAGTTAATGTAAAAAAAATATGCTTGCTAAATTGGCTAGTTAATTTCTGTTGTGTTGTAGTATATTTTCACGACTACAACACTTGACAACATCTGGTGGTTACAGGCAGAAATAGGTAGTGATAGTACCATCTATCGCTGACAGATAGTGCTAGTAGTACTTTTTCGAGAATAATCTCGTTGGTTCGATATTATACTTGTCGTCAAGCTTTACCTAGCAAGTAAATAAAACCTAGTTACTATCATTATTTATTTTTTATCCAACTTATCACAACAAAAATAAACCATTAGATGTCGCGGGCCTGATTGATGACACCGGTCATTAGCTGTCGCGGGCCGGATTGATGACAATGGCGGGCCGGATGTGGCCCGCGGGCCTTAGTTTGGAGACCCCTGCACTAGACCAAGGGAGACTTGCGTGGGACCTTGGATTTATCGCATTATATTGGAACCGAGTACCTACCCGTGAAATAAATAAATATTTTATTGCTATCTCATTCTCTCGCAGGCTAAATCCTATAGATGTATGCGTTTGTCTCTTTTTAGTGTCGCTCGCTTCCGTTTCATCGAGTTTTAAATAACATTCTTCTCAAGTCGGTTCTTCATTGCTGAGGAACAGGACCCCTAGTACAATTTCCGTGATGGACAAGACGTTGGTTCTGTGCTGCGTGGAAAGCCAAGAATACCCTACTATCTACCAGACACCAAAGATACTCGGTCACTTGTCACTTCAGCACATTGATGACCTTCCTCTGCTTCTTCTGCCATACACTTTTCCAGTGGCTATGAGCAGGGGCGTGCACAGAGTTTTTGAACAGGGTAGGCAGTAGGAAAATACAACATGTTTCACAGGTTAATATTTCCATATTTTATTAGATAATTTCAGAATTAAAGTACGACAAACGTTTTTAAACCGATAATTAGTATTTATGAAAGACAACTATTTGATAGAAATACATAACAACAGAAGTCACTGTCGTCACTGATCGCCATTTGCTGATTTGTTCTAGAAAGCACTGCTTAATACTAACAAAAAAGCCTCATAGAGGCAAATTCAAAACGACAGTTCTACTCTATGCTTTGTGCATTTCGTAAACATTGAATTAAACCTTGTATGAAGTTAGCTCTAGTCAGAAATAATTCCTGCTTAGGCCGCATTTTAGTGAGGCAGTCGGACGGCGCGCGTGTAGTTTCTAGTTACAATTTATGCCGTTTGATGTGGTGTTCGCGTAGTTTCGGTTGCTCAGCTTTTTTGCGCTTGTTTTTGAAAGTGTGTATTTATTTTTAGCAATAACTTAATAAATTATAATATTATTTTACATGCTTACGTTTTACAAATACGGCAGGGTAGGCAGTGCTTATGTGCCTATATGGAGTGCACGCCCCTGGCTATGAGTATCTCCAAGTTGGAGTCCTCAGTTTCGCGAGCAACTTGTCTAAAGTATCTTAAAATAAGTTGTAGACAGATAGTTGAAAACCTATTGTGGTTGGCCAGCTCTTCCAAAACAAAACATTAGGTAGGTAATATTATTTACATTATGTTACAATTTAGTAGTTAATATCCCCCTAATATACGGGCAATAAAAACATTGAGGCGATCCACTAGTACAGGAAAAAATCGAAATCGGAATTCACGCCCTTTTATGGGAGGAGTTTAAAAATACTTGAGAAAAAGCTTTTGGAAAGGTTGGAATTTTTTTTTTTACATGTTGATTTCGTAAAGGCCTGTAAAAAACATTAATTCCTTTTTTATGCATTGTTTATTGTAATAAAACGGAATTTTTAAATTGATTTCACGAAAAAAAGCAGCGCGGACCCTAACACGTTGTTTCTCCGCTCCGTCCGGAGGAGTAATGACGGAAGAATGGGGCGGCTGCCAGTCGTTCTTCGGTGGACGGTATAAGGTTCACTTTGATGTAACAAATTCGTCGACTGCCGTATTGTCGCCGTGATGTCAAAAATACCAACGCGAAAATGCATATTATATTTTATTTTGTGAGGTTCGGGCGTAAATTTCAATTTTTTTGCGATAATTATATAAGAAACTGAATTTGCCACATTATGCAATAAAATCACATCCAAAAAGTGTTTATAAGTAGGAGAGTTTGCACTTTAAAATGTTTTTTATAGACCTAATACTTTATTTTTTTCTAAGCTAATTGAAAGACTTATTAAAAAAATGACCGATAGTTTTAAGGGTCAAGGTATGTTCTGGACGCAGTATTTAATTGAAGCATCTATAATACTTCTAAGCGGTCAAATTTTCAAAACAAAAACATACGATTTTGTATGATTTTGCATTATTTATTATGGCTTCATCTTAAGATGCTGCCCATTTAAACGTGTCGTACCAGGTACCAAAACATTACCCTCCCCCAAATGTGCTGTTAATTCAACCGTTTTAAAAGTGCACTCTTTTGTCCCCCAAATAAATTGGAAAAATTCCACAATTGTGAATGATAATTGATTTGTTCCGCTACATGGGTATCTAGCAAATACAAAAACTAATCATAAAAATAATTCTTAAAATGCCACTTACTACCAGCACGGATACTATATTCAATTCCTTCAACGTTATGGACATAAAACAGCTCTACTCAAGATCCATATTAATTAATTTACACAAAAACAACAAAACGCTATACAAAGCTGCACAAACAATACACAATACCCGAGCCAAAAACAACGAACTTCTCCAAACTCCTTTTTTCAAAACCACCTTCGGGCAAAGACATTCTAAATACATAGCTTGCAAACTATACAATACACTACCAACTACGATCAGACAAACTGACTCCTTTACAAAATTCAAACAAGATATTAAAAAATGGATTATAAGTATTGGACGCCTCACTATTACAACCATCTGTAAAATAAATCACACATAGACAAAAATAACTATTCACATACAACCTAACCCTTAGAAAATAAATGAAAATAATGGAATCCTGTCAAATTGACCTTTATATAGATTAGGCAGAATTTGCTTCTCTACTTCATCTCCAAAATTTATAAAATAACTCTCTTAAAAAGATTTACCACCCTTCCAATCACCTTTCTGTTTTAATTCTATTCAAAGTGATATGTATTTTACCTGAAATATCCTTGAAACTACAATATTCATTTATATACCTGTATGCCTGTCTCGACACAGGTAAACCCTAGTGAGACAGGCATATACATAAAACCATTGTAAATATATTATATTATAGATAAATAAATAAAAAAAATAAAAAATATATTGAAATATAAGGTATCTAGCATAGTCGATCGATATAGGTTTTATCGAAAATGTCGGTAACTTGTCATCGCTACCGAATACGAATGCAGGCCGCTAACGAATACTGATATACCATTACATTTCCCATTGTAAACTTATTTATTTTATTCCGAATTAAAACTTTTTCTTTTTCTTTTTGGCGAACACTCTGGCAACTGTATCTCTATCGACTCCAGATACTAATATCTACAGCCTGTATGTGGGACGAATATCTACAGTTCAAACTGCTGACTAATATCTATGGAACAGGTGATGTCAACGAATATCTACAGCACTGGTAGAGGTTGGATTTGCAATTATGTATAGCATATTGGCATAACGTAATATTGCGTTATATATATAACCTAACCCTAACCTAACCTAACCTAACCTAAACTAACCTAACCTAACCTAACTTAACATAAATTAAGTTTTTTAAACTGCATTCGCAATATTACTTTATGCCAATATGCTGTACATAATTGCAAATCCAACCTCTGCCAGTGCTGTAGATATTCGTCCACACTTTGATTCCCATAGATATTAGTCAGCAGTTTGAGCTGTAGATATTCGTCCACACTTTGGTTCTCGTAGATATTAGTCCGGTTTGTTCAGTTTTTGGAATTCTTGTGGATGATTAGTAGACGCCTCCATCTCTATCTATCTATATAGGAATAGCTCCTCCACACTTCCAATCAAGGGCGGATTTGGGGAGGGGGCACGGGGGCACGTGCCCCCCCCAGGAAGGTATTTTTGTGTACTGTGGAGATTCCATCACAGTACATACTTAGAAGCAAATCAAATTATCAGTTGTTAAAATGAAAGAAAGAACAGGAGTCAAACTTTTGTCTATTTCTGGCTAGAATTGCGAATTTTGTTCGTTGCATCCCATTCATGCATTTGCAAATGAAAGATGATAATCAGCTTTTGCGAGAGCGCTACGGTCGGGGGAAAGCGCGGTCGGAAATGCCCCCCCCCCCCATTAAAGTTGACAAACTCAAATTTCGACTTCATAAAAAATTGGTCCGTGCTGGAATTGTGCTCTTGAGGGGTACCCCCCATCGAGGTGGCACCCGGGGCGGGCCGTCCCCCCTCCGCCCCTTGTGCCCCCCCCCAGAAAAAAATCCTGGATCCGCCCTTGCTTCCAATGCCGTTCCATTCTCGTACATTTCGTATACTCGTAGGTATTTGTCTCCTACCAGGCCCTCGGCGACCCTCTATCTTGCCTTTGAATATTAATTGGAGCAAGTGATATCTCTCCCCTCTAACTAAGTATGTGACTTTTGCTGACTTTTATTAATGTGAGCAGCTTTCTATCTGCTCTAGCCCGCCTGAGAAATCCCGTGTTGGTGATAGTATCGGTCCATGGGACTTGGAGCATTCTCCGGTGAAGCCACATTTCAAAAGGCTGTTAATGGTATTTATTTTCAAAACTAAAACTAAACACTCTAAATTCTAATTGAGCATATGATAATTATGTAGCTCTCAAAGTCTGCGATGGGCAGGATGCTTCCATGTCAGTTGATCCACCGGCAGTTGCCCCCCCCCCCCGTATATACAATATGCAGTCGGTTTAGGGAAAATACGGTATATCTACTTACACAAAACCTAACTATGTGACCCAAAGGATGTAATACCGAATAACAAAGTAGGTATAAAACATTATTTTCATTCAATTGCATCAAGGAAAAATCTATTTGTCTATATACCAGCGCATAAGTCCAAAAAATCGACACCGTATATAAATTTGTACAGTACGCCCAGCTTCTGAGAGGCTAACTTGACTTCGATGAAACCCGTGCCTGAGAAAACCTTTTAGATCCGTGGTCGTCAAAGTGCGGCCCGCGCAAATATTTACTGCTCTCTTTTTATATATTAAAAAAAATCTTTTTGTTTTACTTTTTCATGCACTTATGGTTGTCCGTCAATGGTGGGTGCAAACAATGGTTTGATTGCCTTAATGAAGAAATAATGGAATTTACCAAATTTGCTGCCCATTCACTGCTTGCTGCATCAAGAAACTTTGGCATGTCAAATTTCGAATGGCAAATTGAAGGATGTAATGAATACGGTTTTAAGCATTATAAATTTCATTCGCGCGCGTGAACTTAATCATCGAAAGTTTAAAGAACTACTTGAAGAATTACAAGCTGATTATGGCGATGTTGTCCTACATACTGCCGCTAAGGAAAATTTCTAGAACGTTTCTTCCATTTAAAAAGAGAAATAATTCTATTCTTACAACAAAGTCGTAAAGAATGTCCCCAACTTCATAACGATGAATGGTGGACACTGACGGATTTTTTGGCCGATATTACTATGAAATTTAACAATCTAAATATAGAGTTGCAATAATAAATCGGACAAATGACTAATAAAATATTCGCATTTGAAGGAAAATTGCAATTATATATATAAATGAGCTCGAAGCAAGAGACTTTTACAATTTTCCAACTGTTGCTGCTCTTCGATCCAACATTTTTATTACCGATAGTAGCTCTCAAGATATGGTATTCTACTTGAAGGAATATTTTGAAGAAATTAAAAAAAGATTTAATGACGTCAGAACTATTAAGAACTGTTTTATTCTTGTAGAAAACCCTTGGCACTGTGAAAACGAGGACATGAAATTTTTCTACCAGTTTGGTTTTCCGAAAACAAATTTGATAAACAAAATCAATGAATTAAAATTCGACACAGTACTAAAAGCTTATTTCATTGAATGCCGTGAAAAGCAGGAGTACCTATATTGAATTCTGGAGAAATGTGCCTGTGTTTACAAGACTGCGCTCAATTTATTTTGACGATTTGTCCTTCGACATATCTCTGTGAAGCTTCATTTAAAAAAATGAGCTTTTTGAAAAACAAAAATCGCAATCGCCTTTCCTCTCACTTAGAAGACGCAATGAGGATTGCATGCGGTCAACATAGACGAAATAATAAAAAAAAATACAAAATCATAATACCTAAAAAACACGATAGTTTAAATTAATATTTTGTACTACTTCTAATAAAAATCTTGAAAATATAATTTTTTTCTATTTACATGTAGATATCCATACCCATTAGCACCCCCACACGTAAACTTCGGAGCGTGCCTTATATCCCCCCCCCCCCGATGTGTGGGCTCTAATAAAAGAATAATAAGCACAACCAGATATACAAAAAATACAGTAATACAAAAAAATATGAAATACCTACTGACGAATATTAAATTAAAATAAAACCATTTCGATCTTTACTATTCTCCCCCCCCCCCCACCCCCCCCCCAATTCCAGAAATGTGCGGCCCGCGCCCTGTCTCAAATTGTCCAATGTTGCCCTTGACCAGAAAAGTGTGACGACTACTGTTCTAGATCACACTTAAAACGCATATAATAATAATAATAATAATTTATGCTTGCAATTCAAGATAGAGTCATTAATACTAAAAATTATAGGAAGCATATCATCAAAGATGCAAATCAGATTGATGATTTATGTAGAAAATGTTTGGCTTTTCCGGAAACTATAGAACATATTATATCGGGATGTTCTGTATTAGCGCCGTCCGAGTATACATTTAGGCACAATCAAGTTTTAAAAATAATTCACCAAAGTTTGGTTATTAAACATAACTTGATTGACTGCCGTAATGTACCATATTATGAATATGAACCAAATTCATTTTTAGAAAATGAATTTTATAAAATTTATTATGATAAAACTATTCTAACAGACAGAACAATTAGTCATAATAGACCCGATATAGTTTTACATGACAAAATTTAAAAAAATAACTTATATCATTGATGTCGCTATTCCAAATTCTTGTAATATTCAGAAAACTGTTTCTGAAAAAATAAGAAAATATACAGATTTAGGAAATGAGATTAAAAGAATTTAGCATTCTCAGACTATAAAAATATTACCATTTGTTATTTCGGCTACTGGCATTATACCTAGCTCTCTCATTCAAAATTTAGGCGTATTAGATTTGTCAAAAAATTTGTACATACAAATGCAAAAGTCGGTCATTTTAAATACATGTAGGATTACGAAAGATTTTTTTAAATATTTGTATTGAGGGATCAGTAGGATTTATCGGACCAGTTAGGATTTCATCAGAGCTCTGATATGAAAATATCTGGAGTCGGTGAAATATTTTCCCATTATGTTTCTGGTGGATTGACGTATTGTTCTTGTATTGTTTTGTATTTATTATACTTATATAGTGCACTTACATTCCGTGAATTTACTAGATATTCATTTGTGGAAAAGTGTGTGGAAGGGTTTAGTCTTTCATTTGGGAAAGATTTAACCCGGACATAAAATCTGGAGCACCATAATAAGTTGTTTGTTTACCATAATAAGTTGTTTATTTCAGCCGAACAGAGCTTTCAGATATAAAGTAGTGCATGCAGTCTCTGCAAATCAGATCGTTAGTAGACACAACCAAATTATTAACCTTTGTTGGGCCGTCATAAAAATGAATAAATAAAAAAATAAATAATGAAAAATAACTTGAATAGACCTTTAAATTTCCTGTAAATATTTTTTCTTCAATTTTGAAACTAGGAGTGACATCTATTGTAATTTTTTGGATTAATTAATGTTTTGGTTTGAATCTTCGCTACATTGAAATATTAACACAACAGGATTGATGTGTCTGCATCGCGCCAAAGCTTTTAAATATTGTCAAAAGATGGCCAAGTTTTACCGCCCAAATCCGAAAGCCCTGAGCGAACAGATTGTTTTTAGCTGAGTGATAAATACGTCGGATTCCCACCTTGGCATTACGGGTTCCATTCCTTTATTAGCTAAGTCCCCTATAATTGCACAAGCGACATTTCCCGCTTTTATAGCGAAGGCACTAAGAACTTTTCTCTGAAATGTTTGTCTTTCTTTAACCCTTAAGATGCCGGAAAATCCACTGTGGATTTATGATGTACGTACCCGTAGTGTGCCGACGAATGCACCGTGGATTCGCTAGTGGTTCACCGCATTTCCCGCGTTTTATTGTGTTTTGTAACATAATGCACACTAAACTTTTATTAATCTGGCAAGAAAATATTGCATCATAATATTTTTGCACGTGAAAAAATGATCAAGTTCAGTATATTTCGGGTACCGCCGTCAACGGAAACCAGCTTTATAGAGTAGCATAATATAGGTATATTATGTAGGTTGTGTCACAGTCACTTAGCTAATAATCTCCATGTACAAAGAATCCACCGGAGCGATTTTGGTCGAAAAATGGATCACTTTTATTTTTCTGCGATTGATAGCGGTCCAAAAATGGACTATATTTTCTTACCATTCGTAAAACATTTATTGTAATTATTTAAAACATTTCCTTGGCCAGCCATTTATATTAAAACAAAACTATTGAAATGCTTTATCTATTATGACCATAGATGTCGCAAATCCGAACTTCGTAGACTATTTTAAAACGATGTTAAAATATATGTTTTAAATATTTTTTTCCCGCAGAATTTTTGATCAGCTGTATTCGGATAAAAATAAATCCTTTTTCCATAGATATGCACCTTTCATTATCGAGTATTCCACAGACAAAATACAGAAATCGAAAATATTCTATGTTGACTCGAATGACTCCAGGTACTAATATCTACAGCCTATATGTCGGACTAATATCTACAGATCATATGTTGGACAAATATCTATTAACTTCAGAGTGAAGACTAATATCTACAGAGCTAAGGTCGGACTTATATCTATGACGGTCCCAGTGGTGACTAATATCTATGGAGCGTAGGTGGGACTAATATCTACAGAGGGCAGCTGAGCAAGAGGTTGTAGGGAAAAGTATAAATTACTTCAATTACGTAATTACTAATTACGTAAAGGCTTAAACGTTTAAAGTACGTACATGAAGTTTTTGTATAATGTTACGTATTTTGCTGTTTACGAGTAAGTACAATAATTTATTGAACAAACATGGAGGTCATAATACAAAGATATTTATTTATTTCAAAATACACGGCACCACATGTGCCATTAACATAATACCTAACTTAACCTAACCTAACCAAACCTTACCTAATCTAACCTTAAGTTTTTTTAAACCGCATACGCAATATTATGTTATGCCAATATGCTATACATAATTGCAAATCCAACCTCTGCCAGTGCTGTAGATATTCGTCCTCAATTTGGTTCTCATAGATATTATTCAACAGTTTGAGCTGTAGATATTCGTCCTCACTTTGGTTCTCATAGATATTAGTCAGCAGTTTGAGCTGTAGATATTCGTCCTCACTTTGGTTCTCATAGATATTAGTCAGCAGTTTGAGCTGTAGATATTCATCCTCACTTTGGTTCTCGTAGATATTAGTCCGATTTGTTCAGTTTTTGGAATTCCTGTAGACATTAGTAGACGCCTCCGACTAGAATAAGTATCCCTCACGGCAGTTTCCAGTAAAAAAAACACCCAGGATTCCAGCGACTATAAACTTTTTTTTTGTAAATCCTACAAATATGAGATAAACGGTAAAATACAGGTTAATTTATTGATTATATACCACTATAATAAGTTTGTATGTCTCCATGTTAAAATTCGAAGGTATGATTTTTTAATGTTGGCGAAAAATTAAAAAAAAAATGAACTTCTGGGAAATCTCGAGCAATCGAGGCAAATTTATATATTTCGCGTTATCGCTCCAGTGGTTGGAGTATTAGTTCGCTGGAGATTGGCATTCCAAAGGTTAAAAAAGTTTATTTGTTATCGTGTTGGGCTGACACGGTTATTGTATTAAGTTATTAAATTTAAATGTCTTATCTTCGAAATGAATTGTTCTATGTTTTCCAAAATTGGCACTATCTTATCAGTGAATTAAAATTCAGCTAAGATTAAGAAAAATTAAAGATAATTAGAAAACAATCTACAAAAATAGATTGTTTATAATATTATTCATTCGGATTTGCCACGATGTTCGACGCCGCGTCTTTTAGAATAAGTATATTAATAAATAATAACTAATAAATACCAGAAATAACATTGAAAGTTAGTGTGACATTGTGTGCAGTGTTTGTTGGTGACACTAGACAGTTTAGCTTGGTGTGTTGTGTTAAAGTGTACCTACTGGTAGTGCGACTGACAATGGAAGCAGATAAGAGTCATCAAGTGTCAGCTCTCCTGGCCTGCCGGTCCCGCGCAGACCTGAGACGGCTCCGGGGGATGGACTCTCCCTCCTTCCCCTTCATCACCTTGGCTTGCAAGCACAACAGCCCTGACTTATTGAACTTGTTATTGGAGGAAGACATCTCTGATGGTGCAGTTGTTGTTCCACAATGGTGTTCAGTGGAGCAGCAATATGAAAGACATGATGCTGTCTATTTTGCCATCCGCTCCAGCAATGTGGAGCTCCTCCGCACACTCCTCCGGTCAGTAAATCCCGAACTCTTGGAGCGACTCCTCTCCAAATCTTACGAGGAATTACTGTTAAACAATGTCCTTTTGTCAGAGGCAATGCATATGTATGTCCAAGACAAGTTGCACGGTCTTCGATTCTTCACCAAAGGCGACGGAGCGCTTCCTGACATTTCCAATGCTGATATCCAACAACGCGTCGATATGCTTCTGGAAAATATAGAGCAAGTTAATAAATGTCTAGAAGTAGACAGTCACTTTTTACACACGGCCAAGTTTATAGCTCAGAATATCCACATACTCAAAGATCAATTAAAGTCTACTTTTTTACCTTGGGAAGAAATGGAGTTCTGCTTGGTGAGCTTTATATCCGCCCACATTCGGCGCCAAGAATTAAATTTATTCTATCTGTCCGTACTGACGAAAGAGAGGTTACTGAAGGAATTGGTAAAGTTTGCCTCTGACCTGAGAGGGTTGGAGAAACACATCGAGTCAACACGTGTCCTGGACCTTCGCAAACCGAAAATGCAAACGCAAACAAACGCAAACCGCCAAAGTGAGAAATTAAGCCGCGAAGATGTTGTCGCTGCCATCATCAGCGGATACCCAGACTTGTACGCTGACTATAATGAGGTGAGAGACGTTACCTCGCTTCACATCATGAAGACATACCTAGAGGCGGCCTTGAAGGCAGAACCTGCTTCTAGACTCGGTCAGTTGACTATCAAGAGAGCCCTCCAGGTGACGGGAGAGCATCTGATGAACACAGCGGTCAGTCCCAAGCTCTCCCCAACCGTGAGTGACCTTCTCCTCCGCTCTGCACCGAAGATCCTGAAAGACTTGCGTCTCTCTCTGTCTCATCCACACCGAGAGTTAGAAGATCCTGAACTATATTCTAAAAATCAAAACGACGTCAAAAAGATTGCATCTGTCATTACTGACCTTACAAACTCCAAAAAAGTAAACAAAGTTAAGTGTATGTTGTCAAAGCTCATCACTAGTGAAAGTGTTGATGAAATTCAAGAAGTCTTAAATATCTTTCGCAATACTTACACTGTGAATCTCGAAAAAATAGACACAGTTACAAAAGACCACCAAAAGCTTGCAGATCTTATTGCAAACATAGAAGTTCAAACTCAATATGAAAAGGAACTGGTTTCTAAAATACAAGATGTTCTCGACCAATCCAATTTATATTTAACAATGGAGGACTGTACTGTGTTTAATGATTTAGGTTTTTATTCTCTCTCCTATTACAATAATACAACAATTAATGCCAAAATGATAAGTGAAATTAAAGATATAGCTAAGAGTGCCTTAACATCCTTCCCATCGCAAAAGAAGAGTCTGAAAATTGATAGCCATCATCTGCTAGCTGGTCTTTTATTAAAACTATACAACAGCGTATCATCGCGAATTAAACCAGAGATTGCCTTTGATATATCCTTTGCCGTATTTAAAATAAATTCTACTGGATCATTTGACAAGGGTGACATTAAATTTATTGATGATTTTAGAAGTCAGTTATTTGTAAGCGAGTTCAAAAAAAATAATAGAGGAGAGTTGGTTAAAAGTAGTGACAAGAGATTACTTAATGAACAACTCGATCTGAAAATAGCTGAACTAACGAATGCCATAAGTACTGTTAGCGGATATTGTCATCGGTTACATGAGCATCCTTCTACAGCGATTGAGACTAAAGTTATGGCAGAAACCCTTATGCTGGATATCATGACCATTTTTGAAATCTTGCTTCAAATTCCTTACAATATGACTTTTCTTGATGGAAACATGCCTCTGTTGAACGGCAGGTGCTTGCGCAACCATTTGGCTCACGGGAACGCCTTGGTAGACATTCTGCCAACCGATTCTTGGTCCGCTGTGCGTATAAATGCTGAGAAACTTATTGAAAACAAACACCTTATACTGAATAGGGAATGTAAAAATTACAAAATAGGGCATGTTTTAAAACACGACATCGAACAACTGAGAGAGAGATACGAGCGGGGCTTATCTATTCTTGACAAACAGAAGGAAATGTGGACGGCTCTGCGTGATGGAAACCTTGCTAAATTCACATTAGCAATCGAGGGAGGAGCTGATATATGTTCAAGAAATAGTGATTTGTCAACTACATTACACTACGCTGCGCGGGGTCCTAATAGTGAAATTATCGAATTTTTGACTAAAGAGAAAACGATCAACATTGAAGTGAGAGATATCAATAGTCAAACTGCCCTTCTCGTAGCAGCAAGAAATGGAATAGATGATACTGTGAAATTCTTAGTGGCAGAAATGGGAATGGATATTAATCAAGTTGATAATACCGGAAAGACACCATTACACCTGGCTTCCCAATATGACCACAAGAAAACAGTTGCCACTCTACTTTTACTGGGAGCCAAAACAAATATCAAAGATAACGCGGGACATTCTCCTTTGTGTCTTGCCGTGATGTGTAATTACTTCGATGTGGTCAAAATCCTTTTAGAGAAAGATGCTACTGTCGATGAAAATACTGCTACCGGGGGCTTTACTTCCCTTCACACAGCCGCACAATTCGGTCATGTAGACATCGTGCAGTACTTGCTGCAAAAAAAAGCTGATGTCAATGCGATGACTGACCTAGGCGTCACTCCATTGTTTCTGGCAGCATACAGTGGTCACATAGACATTGTGCAAGTTCTGTTAAGGAGGGGAGCTAAAGTGAACCTTGGAAACATCGCGGGTATTTCTCCATTATACTGCGCCGTGCTAAACAATCACGAAGAGATCGTAAAGATCCTTTTAGAAGAGGGTGCTTTTGTTGACGATGAAAATGTGACACACAACAACACCCCGCTCCACAAAGCTGCTTCTAATGGCAATAAATTCATCGTAGATCTACTATTTCAAAGGAAAGCCAATATCAATGCTAAAGGAGATGATGACCTCACCCCGCTTCTCCGGGCAGCCATGGGTGGACATGCGGATATAGTTCACCTCTTGTTGGAAAAAGATGCTCTGAGAGACAGCCTAGATGTCAATAAATCGACGGCATTACACATTGCTGCGCGTTTTGGCCACGTTTCTGTTGTAGAGACTTTAATTCAAAGGCGGATTAACATTCATACCCAAAATACAAATAAAGATACGGCATTGCACGTGGCTGCGCATGCAGGTCACCAACAAGTGGTAGATATTTTGCTGACTGCAAAAGCTAATGTCAATTCTGTAAATAAAGATGGTTTCACAGCTCTGCATTGTAGTGCTGCAAATGGTCATGAAAAAATTTCAGAAGCTTTGCTAATAAAAAAAGCTAAAGTGAACAGTAAAGCAATTAAAAATTGTACACCTTTGCATGTAGCTTCTCTTAACACTGACGGTGAGAAAACTGTTAAAATTTTGTTAAAGTATGGAGCCAATATTAATCAGAAAGGGGATTCTGACTATACCGCATTGCATTTTGCATCATTGTATGGAAACAGTCTAATAATAAAAGCGTTACTCGAGAGAAATGATGATATTGATGCCGAGGATATTGACGTTGATGTCGAGGATATTGAGGTTGATGTCGAGGATATTGATGTTGATGCGGAGGATATTGATGGTGTTACCGCGTTGCAAATGGCTGTCATTGGAAATCACAAAGAAGCTGTTGAGATCTTGTTGAAGTATGGAGCGGATGTTAACCACATGGATTCTAATTCTTCTTCGGCATTTTGTTATGCAGCGAAGAATAACAATGAAGACCTGTTGAACATATTACTGAAATCTGATGGAGCGAATGTTAATGTTGGCGGAGGTCAACTTCTGCTATCTGCCATTACTTCAGGGCACAGACGTATAATCAAAGCTTTGTTGGATAATAAAGATATTGATATTCATATTAAAAATTCACAGGGTTCAAACATCTTATACACGGCTGCTGTAAGTGGTGATGCATTTGTAGCTGAGATGCTGATTGCAAAAGGTATTAAAGTTGCAGATTGCGTACAACAACCTTCACCTTTATTAATTGCAATGTTGTTAGGACATATGGAGTTTGTTGAAGTTTTACTGAAAAGTGGAATCAATATAAATCCCGCCGATCCTAATTTATCTCCGCTCTATGACGCAGTCCGCGAGAACAAAGCAGATTTCATGAAAAGGTTACTTCACTGGGGAGCCAATTCTAATATAAGAGATTCAGAAAACACAACGCCGCTAGAGCTGGCAGTTTCTAAATCCCAAATGCAAAATACATTATTTCTGTTGCAAAAAGTAGGATCTCGTATTAATGACAGAGGCACTAATAACATGACGTTATTGCACATCGCGGCTGATGTGGGTAGTCTCGAAATAACCAAACTCTTGGTTGACCGAGAAGCAGACGTAAATGCTAAAAACACACAAGGTTCTAAACCAATTCACATAGCCGCTGCAAAAGGTTATCAGAACATCTTGGCCTTCTTCCTGGATCTTGGGATGAGTATTGATGATCCGGGACCTGCTGGCTGTAGCCTGATCCATTGCGCCGCGGTGGGAAGGCAACTAGAAGTGGCTCAATACTTGATAGACAAACATGTCGATATTAATTCCACTGATTTAAATGGCTTCATGCCTATACATTGTTCTGCCGAACTGGGACACACAGAGATGGTTAAGTTGTTATTACATAATGGAGCAGTGTATAATGCAACGCACAAACTTGGTAAAACTCCTGCAGAATTGGCTAAAAGTCGAAATATTAAAGATGTTTTAGAGTCAATCGGAAAACTGTTTAAGGCCGTCAAAAAAAATGATATTTTGATGGTTGGCATTTTGGTTAAAGAGTTGGAAAAATATATAGATGCAAAGAGTTGTAACAATGAAACACTTCTACACATCGCCTCCTGGAAAGGCTTTCAGGAAATATGTGATATTTTGTTAGTGAACAAAGCCAATCCCAATGCTGTTGGGAAAGGTGGCAATTCTCCTCTGCATAACGCATCTACAAACACTCATCTAGGAATAGTTAAATCTTTGTTGAAAAATGGCGCAGCATACAATCTTGAAGCTGACAATATGAAGACTCCGTTTGATTTGACTACACAAAAAGATATCAAATATTTACTGCAAAGGGTTGCATTCTGTTTCAGTAAGGTACGATCCGGCGATGTTAAAGTAATCAAAGATTTAGACAAAATAAAGGATGTAGAACTCTTAAAGGCGGTGATGAGGGCTCGTGACGCTGATGGCAACACTCTTGTGGTTGTTGCTATGAAAAATGATTTCCCAGAGATAGACCAGTTAAAGCAGGTTTCACAGGTCACTACACCCGATCTTATATTGATGAGAAGAATGTTTATAGAACAAAGATTCACAGAAGCCCTGGTTATTTTTGACCGGCAGCTTAGTGAAAGAATTGAAATTTTTGGGGAGGACAATCCAGCAACACATGACATTCGTTATAACATAGCGCAAGTATTGTTCAGACAGAATAAATATTTAGATGCCATGTCCATGTTGGAAGATATCTATCGGAAGAGAGTGGAAGCATTTGGTCCTCACCACCCAGACTCCCTGGAGACCAGGAGTAGCCTGGCTTTATTATTACACCGGCTAGGAAGGAACACAGAGGCGAGGGATATGCTAAGGGAGGTTTTGCCGATGCAACAGGAAGTGCTGGATGAGGAGCAAGAAAAGGTTTTACATACTCAAACTTATGCAGGGGATACGCTGACTGCCCTGGGGGAGTATGAAGAAGCCTTGCGCCTGTACAAGCAAGTTTACAAAATATTAAAAAAAACGTTTGTTGCTAATCATCCTGACAATCTGCGTCTTCGAAATAGTATTGCTAGTGTGTTGCATGCTCAAGGCAAGCCCAAAGAAGCTCTTTTGTATCGAACTGTTCTCCGCTCCGAAACTAACGGTTTCTACGAGCGCGTAATTTTGTGTTTATTTTTAATTTATTTACTTTTTTTAACTATAAAGTCTTTGTGAAGTTTAAATAAAAGACCAGAAAAAATGCCATATTATTTTTTTTGCATTTTTTCATTGATAATGTTTTTTCGTAAAAGAATGCATCTTTTTACATGATCGGTGCAACTTTTGCTTTTTCCGCCAAAAACGGCAGTTTCCCACGGTAAATTAACTCTATAACATATGTTCAATTTTACGAAGACAAATTTTAAAATGTTCAGTTCCCTCTGTAACCTGTTGGGGCATGCGACTTATAGAGCTATATTAACGCTACGCTAACAACTGCAAACAAATAAAAGTGTAATTATTGATGAATTGAGCCACTTTCCCTCCGCATCACACTTTCTACATCTTTTTAAAAATACGGACATAATATCGGGGAAATAGAAGACGAGGAGTGTTTGCTAAAATTCCTCGTTTTCTAATTTCCTGTCGCTCGGCGGACACCCTCCCCCGTCCCTCCGTCATTATTGTATGATAGCGGCAGCGGCCAGGGCGCGTATTCCCAATCCCTAACGCGATTCAGTCGCTCTACCGACTGAAATGCATTAGGGATTGGAATCTTAGAGTATATATTGTTACTCTAAGATTGGAATGCATTAATCACCTTCCAAACACTACCGCATTTCGGTCGCCTTCGCACTTTGTTGCTCTCTGTTTCTGTGAGGGTGACGACCGTTATTATAGAAGGGTAAGCAGAGAGGATGGACCGCGTTTTTTTTACTTACAACATCTTTTTTTACATTGAAAATATTTATTTTTTAAGTAAAAAAAAACGCGCGTTTTTTTTCACTTAAAAAATATATAACGATATATTATTAAGATATATTACTACCCTTATCTCTTTGCAAAGCAGACCCAGCGGCTGCTATAGACTATCCGACGCCCTATTTTACAGTCTGTGTGAGGGACGGAAACGTCTCTTACAGACGTAAAGGAACATATATTTATGAAAATAAATTATTCTCTTGTGCCCACAACAGAAAGTGCTTACATCTGTTTCTTTAGTAGTCCCTACTACTAAAGAGACAGATGTAAGCAGTGGCTCTGATAAATCGATTTGTATCTGGTTTTAAAAAGTCTAGCGTGAACGGGTCGATTGTTCTAAACAATTTCAACTCTGCGATGTTGAAAATAGTTAATTTTTTGTATTTCATTTGTTGGTCCCTTCAAAAATAACACAAATGTGCCAGATTTACGAACAAAAAAATACTCTAAAACTAAATATTATGATATTTAATTAAATGAATACAATATTAGCGAAACTCAATCAAAATTTGGAGACAGAAAATTTGGAAAAAGATATTGGTTCCACTGGGATTCGAACCCATCTTCCCTTAGCTCACATGGCAAGTGCTCTACCGATTAAGCTATGGAACCCATTTTTTGCGGAACCAATATCTTTTTCTGATTTTTCTGTCTCCAGATTTTGATTGAGTTTCGCTAATATTGTCTTCATTTAATTAAATATTATAATTTGAGATTTTACTCATAAAGTTAAAAACAAAAATAAAAATAAATATTATTATCTTTTTACTACATCAGTAGGAGAAGTTTTTCGATTTGCAAAGACTAAATAAAATACATAAGGACATGGAGTACCAACAAAACATTCCGTACAAGCAGTACTACAAAAATGGCGGCCAAGATGGCCGCAGCGTCATGGTTATTGTTCAGTGGCTCGACATTTGGTGGCAATAATAAATATTTATTACTTATCATTTAAATGAAGCACGTTTTTGTTTGTATATTATAATGTTTGTTGTGTTTTTTTATTGTTCGTATTACAAAAGCATTCAATGAGTAATAAAAATTAATATGTTTTGATTTTTTTAATGTTTTTGTTGCTTGTAGGTAAATGAATTGTATCTACCTACGAGTTCTCTAAAGTCATCCATGTGGAACTAGCATTAGATGTATTCTTATTTATTATATAGAGTTTATGCTTTATTTGTATATTTTGTTATCTTTTTTATTTGTGGTATACTGTTGTTTTAAATGAAACTTGTATTTGATATGTAAAAGCCCAATAAATAAATAAATACTGTATTTAATCAATAAATCCAGGACCCAATAAACATAATTGTAACTATTTGAATTTAATGTTGTGGACACTGCTTCATCCATCGATCCAATGTTATGTTGACAAAACATTCTTCAAAAATTATTAAAACAGTAGAGTCCTTGGTTGGTTTTCAAGCCTCAGGTCGCATAGCATTGAAGGGCATTTTTTGCGCTGCTACGGAAAACCTGAAAAGTGCACTAATACTTATATCGCAAACATTTTATACATCTACGAAAATAGAAGATAATAAATAAAACAAATCGTAACACAACTTACATAGAAACTTTCAGTTACGGTTGGAATAGTCATTTCCTAATATTCCTTCCTTAAAGTGTAAAAAAGAAGATAAAAAAAAAATTCTGTGTAAAACTTACCTAAGCTTTTTACCAAAGGTCTTAAATATCAATTGCCGATATATCGTAAATCACTGAATGATGCGTATTTAATAATTCTATGAATATAAATATCAACTTATTATAATAAATATTTTCATTAATATAATTTAAAATAAATATTAAATAGTAATAAATGCCAAGAAGAAATTATTGATGCATTGAAAATATTATTAAGAAGTTTATTTGAAAACAAGTTGTTTTTTTTTAAATTTGTTCAGTTATAAAATTTAACATCTTTTATCTAATATTTTATTATCTTAAACTACTATAATATTATTTACCTACTTACCAAAATTTGGACATCACAACGTTGAGATATAATTTACGAAAGACTTTTAGCTTCCTTAATATTTACAGGGAGTTTATTAAGCATTTTGTCAAAATCACACCCTGTAACTCAAATTGTATACGTATTAGCAGTAAAGAACAAATAAAATGTCTCAGAATAATTATCGACAATAACACCAAATGGAAAAAAAAAAACAATTAAACTTCATAGTAGACAGAATGAGGAAACTAATATATATTTTTTTTCAGACTTAGAAATACCTACTATCTCTTGAAAAATATTAAAAGAAATTTACTTTGCACTTGCGCACTCTGTACTACAATATGGAATCATAGCTTGGGGGGGGGGGTGCATATAAATCATCCCTTCCCCCACTCGAAACAATTAAAAAAATTCTTATAAAAATTATCCTAAAAAAACCGTATTACTACCCAACAATAATCGTATTATAAGAATTCCCTGTTCCCCCACTTACAAAAAATTACGAAAAATAGCACTACTTCAGCTACACAAAGATATTTTTAATAAAAATATTGACCCACTGCTAATTATAAGCAAAAGGAATACTTCTATTGGTGGACTAACTGTACCCGTACGAACTACAACAGCACAGAATCACTATGTAAATAAAGGAATAAAATTATTTAATCAATTACCCGCTGATATGCGAACAAAAATTTTTATTTACAAATAAAAAAAAAAAATCTTATTTTGGTAGTACCACCATATAATTTTAACTTTCTATTAGACTGTTTGTTATTCCTAATGTTTTATGTATATCCTGTACACATTTATTATCAATTCCTTCAACGTTATGGACATAAAAACAGCTCTACTCAAGATCCATACTAATTAATTTACACAAAAACAACAAAACACTATACAAAGCTACACAAACAATACACAATACCCGAGCCAAAAACAACTAACTTCTCTAAACTCTTTTTTTCAAAACCACCTTCGGGCAAAGACACTCTAAATACATAGCTTGCAAACTATACAATACACTACCAACTACGATCAGACAAACTGACTCCTTTACAAAATTCAAACAAGATATTAAAAAATGGATTATAAGTATTGGACGCCACACTATAACAAACACCTGTAAAAAAATAACTAATCACATACAACCTAACCCATATAAAATAAATGAAAATAATGGAATCCTGTCAAATTTGACCTTTAAATAGATTAGGCAGAATTTCCTTCTCTACTTCATCTCCAACATTTATAAAATAACTCCCTTTAAAAGATTTACCACCCTTCCAATTACCTTTCTGTTTTAATTCTATTCAAAGTGATATGTATTTTACCTTAAATATCCTTGTAACTACAATATTCATTTATATACCTGTACGCCTGTCTCGACACAGGTATACCCTAGTGAGACAGGCATACAAATAGAACCAATGTAAATATATTTTATTGTAGATAAATAAAAAAAAAAAAAAAAATATTGTTTAATTACCCTTATAAGAAAGACATGGCACGACCAAGTGAATCAGAAACTTGAGTCGGGCCATGTCAAGAGTCAGAATAATAGAAGAGCATGTCTGAGACGATGTATGAATGTGAACGAGGCAAGGAGTGTGTGCCAAGACCGAGTTGTTTGGCGGTCTGTCCTATCTGCTTACCCCTGCGGGGAAACGGCGTGATGGTTAGTTAGTTAGTTAGTTACCCTTATAATCTTTAAAAAAATGTTAAGTCTAAATCTTTAAAGTTAAATTCTTAAGTTTGTGATAAGTATTTTTTTAAATAATTATTAAGTTATTAACAAGTTGTCCTCTCCTAAACACAAGCATATATTTTATAGTGTATAAAATATGTAAGCTATATTATGTTACATTGTGTAATTGTAAAATAAAAATACATAAAATTATAACCTTTATGATAAATATTGTTTTGTGTTCCCGATAAATTTGTTTAAGGAAGCCCAAAATCGTCGCAGTTTCTCGTAGGATAACAATGAACTGTACTATTAATTCTAACATTGTTCAAACATATTATCTGGTAACATTTTTCTTTTAAATTATCAATTAAAAATACTGAAAATCTATAAACCTATTAGACCTATTAGATACAATTAAAATGATCCTAGCCTTAAGCTGGTTTCTTTAATTAACACGTTAACTCTTGGTCACAATTTTTTTAAACCCTTATACACAATAAGAAATTCCCTTGATTTCCCTTTAACTCAAAATATTTGGATATCTCTAATAATGCATTGTTAATATCATTTGATGTTGTTAACTAATTTCCAAGTGTTCCTCTTGTTGAAACTAAATCTATTTTAAAGTAATTACTTGATTCTTCAAAAAATCCCAAAAACTTGTGTTGGGATTTATATAAATTTTTTAATGTTAAAACTATTTTCAATATATTATACTATTATTTTTATACAAAATGATGGCTTAGCAATGGGTCTAGTACCACCCCTTTAATAATAATAATATTTAAATAATTTGTAGAGCGCCGTTTTTGTGAAAAATCATCTCAAGGGCGCTTTGAAAGAGATATATTTTTAAACAATTTGGAATATGTTTATTTTTGGAAAAGGTACGTAGATGATATTTTTTCTATATATAATTAATTTTTTTCTTAAATTTCCTTAAAAAACTCCACAAAAAATTAAATTTACCTTAAAAATTGTATCCTAATTTTTTTGGAAATGAGTATGTATTTCGATTGTCCCTAATTAAAGTAATCTTAAATTTAACATTTTTCGCAAAGAAACGTATACAGATTTTGTTGTGCATTTAACGTTGAACCATCCAGCCACAACATGTAAATCAAAAAGTTTTAAAATGTCATTATTTTAATTAGAATATTTTGTTGACGTTTTAAAACTTTTAGATTTAGATGCTAGCATTACCATGTTCAACTGATGTATTTTTATAGTTCTTAACGAAATTTTTGTTTTATGAAGTTTTATATATTTAACGATTTTTTTACTTTATAACATTTTCACTAATTATATTTCCAATAAATATTTATCTTTATGTACCTAAGATTGCAACATTAAAACCCGAACTAAATGCTATCTAGATAATGTCTTTTTAATATACGATTTTTTTTTTTACTTTTCTGTAAGTTTACAATGAATATTTATTTTTATTTTTAAATCAATGAGTAAAACCTCAAATTGTAAAATTTTAATACATAAAGATAGCACCCAACAAAAATAAAATTAGCGTTAAGAAAATGAAGATTGTGTTGGTAGTTCTTAGTTGAAGTATGATACAGCTAAAGATGACTAAATCAGATAGGGACACGTTAGCTAAGTTGATAGAGCTCCGTCTCGGAAAGCCGTAGTAGGTCCTGGGTTCGAGTCCTAGATGTGACCGTATCTTTATCTGATTTTTCTGTTTTAAGATTTTTGATTGAGTTTTGCAAATATTGTCTTCATTTAATTAAAATAATAATTAAATAATGATAATCCAGAAATTTTAGAAATTAGAAAAGGTGTTAATAGCCAATTAAATATTATTCATAACCAAATATTTTTTTTTAAGTACACATTCCTCTGCCATTCTCTGTTTAATGGATATCACAAAAACGGCCAATTTCTACATGAAAAACTTACTTAAAAAAAATTGTTGTTAATTATAACTTAAGTAATTTATATTTAAGCTTTTAAAATTGTTGTTTACTGTGTTTTTTTAATATCAATAAACTACTTTTAAAGCAACGAATGACATTTTATTGAAGTTACCTCCGCCATAAATCTGAATTTCACAACACAATTATTTAATTTTATTTATATAGTACATGTTACATATATTTGACATTTCTATAGATAAGATTTAATAAATCACCATACTAGGCGAATGCCTGTTTCATGGTGATTAATTAAGTATAGTAACTTTAAGTGTAGTCTAGTTTAAACAAATGGTTAAATTGGTAAAGTTATAATTTATTTATTTATTTATTTGGAATTTCACGCCCGGCTGGGCTTTTACATGCATTTTTTTTTTAAACAAAGAACATCTAAATCTAAATGTGCATTACAAAATAAAAAAACTAAATCATAAACAAAACAAAAACAAAATCAAAATCAGAATCAGAATCAGAATCAGAATCAGAATCAATATCAATATCAAAATCATAATCATAATCAATATCAATATCAATATCAATATCAATATCAATATCAATATCAATATCAAAATCAAAATCATAATCAAATCTAAAACAAAAATAGAGTAAAAAACAACTTGAAATAAAAACAAAACACACCACCATGCAAGATGGAAAAACTGTAAACTGAGAAAAGTGCAATACATGTGAAATAAATCGAAGCAGAGCTATGCAGTTGGATAAATGAAATTTGTGGTTCTTCTTTCTGATATAAATTCTACTATGGCTTGTTTATATTTAGTGAATGATGTGTTAAATATGTCAACAACATCTTTATAGTCATTACCAAAATTTTGTATACGGCGAACGGGGGTATACAATTGTGATTCAGATAATAAAAAATAGAAAAGAGAAAAAGAAGTGCGTAAAACAAACATGTAAATAAAATAAACCTGTAAACATATGGTACTAGTATGATACTAGGATGATGAAAATTTATATCTTTATCTGAGTATATGAAACAAGTTGTAAACACTGTCATAGTCACTCATCAGAAGGTCAGTAAGCGCCTTTCTGAAAGTGAGATATTTGGCTTTAGACTTTATTTCAATTGATAAGTTAAATTTAAATTTTAGGTTGCAAGAAAGTTAAACAGTGACTGTGCCAATGAAGTTTTTGTTTTTGGAATAATATAATTCGATTGGTTTGAATATCTTGTGTTGTATTTTGAATTTATTAGTATATTAAAATATAAGTGGATAAACAGGTCTTTAAAACACGCGCGATCTTTCGAGCAAGTGTTTTAAAGACCAGTTATCCACGAATATTTTACGCTATTTTTTTTTATTGGTGCACTTTGAAAACATAAATATTAATATTATTATTAAAATTTTGGAAATAAGAACTATTAATGAATTCGTGATGTGACATCACAATATCTTGTTGTCATGGAAATTAAAAACACAAACATTAATTTGCAATCTGTCACATAGTGGGAAATAGTGGCATGGCAATTGATCAAATCCAACGACAAGTAGGATGGAAATCGGCAGCTGTGGCAACTGGTTACGTGGAAGAGAGCATTAGAAATAAGAAGAATGTTTCATAAATTATTGGAACTGCCATTAATGGAAGTGCAGCCTCATTGACTTCCGAGAATACTATTAATTTGAACAGCATTTTCTCCGATTTAAAAAACGGAGGTATTAATATTTCAAATAATACGAACTGCTCTTTTCACATCCATTTAAATAATTAGAATGTTAACGATGTAAAAAAGAATGTAAACTTTGAATAAAATTTTTGAAACATTTGTAATGTTTTATTTGACGTTTAAAATATTCCTGTCAGATTTATAGTTAAAAGTTGACATTTAGACTTCACATTTTGTTGATTTGTTGATGTTGCCATGGTAACTTTTAAAAACGCGCGTTCCATAAAGTGCGATTTAAATACGCTAGAGCGTACTTTAAATGAGTAAAAAAGGGCACCAATAATTTATTTTTTTTTGCAAATTTGAATTTAAAATAAGAGGTAATATTTAATATATTCATTGTTTTACTTTTTTTAGTACATTAACTCTACACAGGAGACCCTAAGGAAAATAATTTCCCTAAGGACCTGTGTCATCTTTGAAGATACTGTGTGGAGGGCCTGGAAGAAACGGTTCTCCCGAAATTATTTATTATTATTTTTAAAGTGAAAACTTCTTCAGCACCGTTGTGATTTGAAACTCGATTAAATAAATAAGCGACACTAAAACGAGACAAACACATTCATCCATAATGTATATTGTATAGGATTTAGCCTGCGAGGGAATGAGAAAGACTAATGTGTCTCCTCTTTGTGCGTTGTTTCGTAGCCTCCCTTGTCAACATTATTTTTCTACCGCATGTGAACTGCACACAATTTTTTGTACTGAGTTTGGTAACTATTGTAAATTTTAGGGACACTCTACTCGTATACTTTGGTTCACCTCCCCGGTCCGCCCACCATCCGTTCATCTGTCAGGGTGGATCGGGATAGAATGTTTCAATAATATATAATAATAATAATAAATCAATTTTGGGAGGCGGGTATGCGTAGCGGGACAATTTATTGAATAACCAACAACTTTGCCATAGGTCACCACAAGAAGTAGTTCGCGACGTTTGGTGACTTAGCCGGGGTGCCCGGGTTTACGGGGTGAGGTTTGGTATTGGCGGTGGATGCGTCTGCCCACTAGCTGCATGGCAGGCCGGATTGAGAGAGAGTGGTTGAAGGAGTCCCTTTGACCTCTCCAGCCGTACTCTCTCGGAACACCGCCTTGCACCGCAGTCAGTGGCCAAAGATGTCATAGGCCATGAGGGGAATTATTTTCTTCAGGTAAGAAAAAAAATAATTATTTAGATGTCTGGGAATGGGCGCTTTTATTTTATTATCGTGACGGTCCGCATATACAGTAGCGTGACGGCAAAAAAAAACGCAAATTATGTTCCAAAAATTATTATAAACACGTTCAATTCACTTATTTTAGAAGTTAAATGTATGAAAAAATTCACGGTGTTTCTTTTAATGCTATTTTAGATTTTCTTTAAGGGATTTTTTCTCTATTTTAAACAAGTCGCGTTTTATTAAACATTTTCAAAATTATCGCTTCAATTTTATCATTTAAATATTAGCGCGCTCTCTCCAACATTCGTAATTACATGTCGCTCCATCTTCTTCTTTAAGACTGGTTCAACTGATAGATAGCAGTTTGTCAAAGGTTTCTTACAACAATCTATATATTATACATAAAAATCAATATTTGCTTGCTTATAAATATTTATATGAGTACTTGCTTGTCTCTCTATGTATTGCTATATTAAGCATAGGAAAATCTTTCAAAATACCTTTTTTAAACCGTCGCGAAGATTTCTGGAGTATTACAACAACACATCAATAAATCTGAAAAGTTTTTTAATCATTGCAAAAACTCTTAAGAAACTTTCAAAAATGTCACAATTTGAAAATTACATTTTCCAATACAATGATTGTTAAATCAAAATTCTATTATCTTCTTCTTTGTGTGCCCTATCAGGTCCCCCCGACGTTGGCGATCACTCTTGAAAAGGTCTCTCTGCCTTGCGCTGCCCGGAATAGCCCCTCCACACTTCTAATGCCGGTCCACTCTCGTACATTTCGCAGCCAAGACATTTGTCTCCTACCAGGCCCTCGGCGACCCTCTTTCTTGCCTTTCAATATTAAATGGAGCAAGTGCTACTTCTCCCTTCGAAGTATATGACAAAGATATGAAATTTTTTCGATTTTAATTAATGTAAGCCGTTCTATATCTGCTCTAGCCCGCCTGAGAATTTCTGTGTTGAGCATTCTCCGGTGAAGCCACATTTCGAAAGCCTCTAACCTGTTCATGGTATTTATTTTCAAGGTCCATGTTTCACAACCATACAGCAAGACCGACCACACATAACATTTTAGCTTTCTCTGCCTTAGTTTTAAGCTGAATTCTTAAAACTAAGGCAGAGAATGCACAAGGGCGTAGCTAGGATTTTTTTAAGGGGGTGGGCAGATATGGGGGGGGGGGTAAGTGTGACAAGGGGTATGGGGGGTCACCAGCTCTATGACGTTACATGAAAAAAAATTGATCTACTCTTTTGACTATTTTTAGATGTAAAATTGCAATTACACTGCAATTGCAATCACAATTGATGTCACACTAGGGGGGGAGAAGGGGGTCTCACAAATGTGACGATAGGGACAGGGGGAGGGGGTCAAAAATAATGAAATTCTTGTGACGTAATTTATGGATGGCCCTTTAGCTCATGTAGGCATTTTGTTAATGAGGAACCAACAAAAATTTTAGCTGACTAACTTGAGTATAAGTCTCAATTCTGTGTCTGAGGCCCTCAGGGCCCTAACCGTATTTTAAAATATAAGAAAAGAAGCAATAATAAAACAATTAAAGACACATTTTTTACTTCGAGAATACATATTTCTAAGGAAAGGGTTCGAGGGCCTCTTTGGATTAAGTCATAAATTATAAATACCTAAACTGCTTGAAAACATTTGGAACCGTACACGGTTGAAGTTTTACAAATGCACGTAAAAATAATACATAAAAAAGGAAAAGTAAAATACAAATAAACTTACAATCTTTAGTTAGATACGTCAGTTATGCGGGTACAAAAAAAGCTTTTCTAATATTTATCCCAACTTTCCACGATGCACAAAAAAATTATAAACTAAAAAGGTAATAATAAAAATTAAATTAATTCTAACAAACAATAGGCTACCGATGTAATATTACTTTACGGTTTGTGAGCATCCCTGAATCTTCTAGGGGGGGGGGGCAGCTGCCCCTCCCCCCGCCCGAACCTCGCTACGCCCATGAGAATGCATCCTTCTATTTTCTAAACTCTTTAAATTGATGAATTTATTTGAAGTAGGTACTCCACTTTGAATCGAATAAAAAATTACAGATATTTTAAATAGATACGTATGTTAGGTACCTACCACTTTTGATTGATCGATTTTAGAATCTTTTCTTTCAGTAAATGATTTTTTACCAACAGTTTGTTTCCGGTGTAGTACCCACGAATGACAGAAATGAATTGAATTTAATTTTTATTTATAAGTCTAATAATATTCGGAAAAGTGTGAGTGGAAGGGGGTTGTGAGGGGAAGGGGATGCGGGAGGGGAACGGAACGATTGGGAAAAGACACGCAGGGAGAAACAATTTCTTTGTTAGTGAATCGACCAAGCCAAAGGCAAGGCATTAAATATCCAGCTAGGCGGAACAAATTAACGAACGACCAACAACCAAAATAGTTTTTAGAAGAGGTTTTTCAAGGCAACAATTATTATTGTTACAGTATTTTTATTTGTATTTTCGTTTTGTAAGTAGGAAAAAAATACTAAAAGATGTCGCTCAACACCTCTGCCATAGGTCACCCCAAGTGGTTCGCTACGTTTGGGGACTAGCAGGGGTGCCCGGGTTCATGGGGTGAGGTTTCTATTGGTCTTGGTGGCGAATGCGACTACCCACCTGCTTTCCTTCACACTGTTTCCCCTAAGATGACATATAATTTATTTTCCTCAGGGCCTCCTGTATAGAGCTTATGTAAAAAAAGCTTATGAAAAAGGATTTTAAGGTGTCGTTGTCATGTTGTATTGGTACCTAGGATTAATGCAAATGAATCACACAGTCTTATCTGGAGAATGTATTGTCTGACGTACTTAACGGTACCTACTATCTTATCAGTGAAGATTAATCTAATCACTTGAGTTCAATAATAATTATTTTTTAACCAACAAATATTATTTTTGCATCCAAAAGGGCAAACGAAATCAATTATATTATAAACGTAAAAGTAATAACATTTCGAGTCTTTGTATTTATGTTCAACTATTGCTTGCTACTGACTCGCACTCGTCTAGATAGATCATGCGTCGCATGCCTCACAAAGTCAGGATGTTCATAGCTACATACGAACATTGCGAAGCGCTGCGACGTTTTCGAAATTACGTTGATAGTGATAACGTAATTTATGTTATTAGTATTAATAACTAATAACATAAATAACATTAGAAGTGTGACATTGTGTGCAGTGTTTGTTGGTGACACTAGACAGGTGTGTTGTGTTGAAGTGTACCTACTGGTAGTGTGACTGACAATGGAAGCAGATAAGAGTCATCAAGTGTCAGCTCTCCTGGCCTGCCGGTCCCCCGCAGACCTGAGACGGCTCCGGGGGATGGACTCTCCCTCCTTCCCCTTCATCACCTTGGCTTGCAAGCACAACAACCTTGACTTATTGAACTTGTTATTGGAAGAAAACATCCCTGATGATGCAGTTGTTGTTCCACAATGGTGTTCAGTGGGGCAGCAATATGAAGGACATCATGCTGTCTATTTTGCCATCCGCTCCAGCAATGTGGAGCTCCTCCGCACACTCCTCCGGTCAGTAACTCCTGAACTCTCAGAGCAACTCCTCTCCGAGTGTTACGAGGAATTACTCATGAACAATATCCTCTTGTCAGTGGAAATGCGTATGTTTGTACAATACACGCTGGTCGATCTACGTTTCTTCACCAAAGACGACGGAGCGCTTCCTGACATTTCCATAGCTGATATCCAAGAACGCGTCCAACTGCTTCTGGAACATATAGCGCAAGTTAATATCTATACAGAAGTGGACAGTCACTTTTTATACACGGCCAAGTTTATAGCTCAGAATATCCACATACTGAAACAACAATTGAAATCGACGTATAACATTTTGCCCTGGGAAGAAATGGAGTTCTGCTTGGTTAGCTTTGTGTCCGCCCACATTCATCGCCAAGAATTAAATTTATTCTATCTGTCCCTACTGAGGAAAGATAGGTTACTGAAGGAATTGGTAAAGTTTGCCTCTGCCCTGCAAGAGTTGGAGGAACACATCAGGTCTACAGATGTTAGGAAGCTTAGGAACCCGGTGAGAAGAAACCGCGAGGATGTTGTCGCTGCCATCATTACCAGACACCCGCACTTGTATGCTGACTATAAAGAGGTGCGAGACATTACCTCGCTAAACATCATGCAGATATACCTAGACGCTGCCTTGCTCGCAGACTCTGCTTCTAGACTCGGCCAGTTGACTATCAAGAGAGCCCTCCAGGTGACGGGAGAGCATCTGAAGAACACATTGGACAGCCCCAAGCTCTCCCCAACCGTGAGTGATCTTCTCCTCCTCTCTGCACCCAAAGAAACCAGACAAGTCCTGCGAGACTTGCGCAACTCTCTATCTCATCCACATCTAGAGTCAGAAGACTATGTACTATATTCTAACATTCAAAATGATATCAAAAAGATCGCATCTGTCATTATTGATATTACAAACTCCAAAAAAATGGATAAAGTAAAAAGTATGCTTACCACGCTCGTCAATAGTGATAATGTAGATGATTTTCAAGAAGTTGCAAATTTTTTTCACAATGTTAGCATCGAGGACGTTCAAGAAACAGATACTGTTACAAAATACCACCGAGAGCTTGTAGATCTTATAAGAACCATCGAAGATCAGACTCCATACGAGAAGAAACTGGTTATTGAAATAAATGATGCCCTCAACCAATTTATTTTGCATCATCGATTAACAATGGAAGATTATAAATTTTTTTTGAAATTAGGTCTTGCTTCTTCCTCCAAACGCAATAATATGAAAAGTAACGGCATGACAAGTGATATGAAACATTTTGTTAATTTTGTCTTAAAAAACTCTCTGTCTCAAAAAAATCGTACGGAAATTCAAAGACATTATTTGTTGGCTGATCTTTTCCTCAACTTGTACAACAGCATCTCTTTCCGAAATAAACCAGAGATTGCTTTTGAACTACTAATTGCCATATTTAAAATGAATATTACTGGATCATTTGACAAGGGTGACATTAAATGTATTGATGATTATAGAAGACAAATATTTGTAGACAAATTCAATAAATTTGAAAATGGAGGGGAACAATGTAAAAATGCTAAAAACAGCAACGAAATAATTGGTGAACAACTCACTCTAAAAATAACGGAACTGAGGAATATCTTAGGAACTGATAGAATGTGTGGTCAGTTATATGAGCATCTTTCTTTACTCTATGAAGATAATAATGCAAACATATTTATGGTAGAAGCGCTTGTGCTGGATATCATGTCCCTATTAGATAGCTCCAAGTGTGTTTCCAACAACGTGATGTATTTAGATGAAGACATGCCTCTGTTAAGCGGTAAGTGCTTGCGCAACCACTTGGCTCATGAGAACGCCTTGCTAGACATTCTGCCAACTGATGTTTGGTCCGCTGTGCTTCTTAATGCCGTGAAACTTACAGAAAGCAAAGATCTTTTACTGAACTGTAAAATAGGGAATGTTTTAAAAGGCAATATCACACAATTGAGACATAGATACGAGCGTGGCTTATCTATTCTTGACAAACAGAAGGAAATGTGGAAGTCTCTGCTTGACGGAAACTTTGAAAAATTCAAATTAGGAATCATGGGAGGAGCTGATATAAATTCAAGAAATAGAGATTTGTCATCCACGCTACACTATGCTGCGCGGGGACCCAATATTGAAACTGTAAAATTTTTGACGAAAGATAAAATGATTAGCACTGGACTGATAAATATCCACGGGCAAACTGCATTACATGTAGCCGCATCCTTTGGAAGAGATATCACTGTGAAATTTTTAGTGGCAGAAATGGGAAACTTAATTAACGAAGTTGATGATTTTGGAATGACACCGTTACACCTGGTTTCCCAAAATGGTCACAAGAAAACTGTTGCCACATTACTTTCATTGGGAGCCAAAATAACTATCAATGACAACTCGGGATACTTTCCATTGTATTCTGCCGCGCAGAACAATTACTTAGATGTGGTCAAAATCCTTCTGGAGGAAGGTGCTTCTGTGGATGAAAAATCTTTAAGAGCGGGGCAAACTTCTCTTCACATGGCCGTAGATTTTGGCAATATGGAAACGATAAAGTACTTGCTGCTGAGTGGAGCTGATGTCAATGCCAAGAATAACGGAGGAGAGACTCCATTAAATATAGCAGCACGCAAAGGTTACCTGGAGGTCGTGAACATTCTGCTAGAAAAAGGGGCTCATGTAAACCTCAGAGACTTCATGGGTATTTCTCCATTATACGAAGCAGTGAAAAACAACCATAAAGAGATCGTCAAAATCCTCATGGAAAATAATGCTTTTATTAATAATGGAGACCTGATGCACAATAATACCCCCTTCCACATAGCTGCTTTAAATGGCGATGCATTCATCACAGGTATATTGTTGCAACATAATGCCAATGTAAATGCTAGAGGAAAAGAAGACCTCACTCCACTTCTCTTTGCGGCCGACGCTGGACATTCGGATATAGTTGACCTCTTGTTGCAGAATGGCGCTCTGGCTGATAGTAGAGATTTCTTAGGATCAACGGCATTCCACCATGCTGCCCATTGCGGCCATTCTTCTGTTGTAGAGAATTTAATACGAAGGGGGATCGACCTTAATACCCAAAACATAAATCAATATACGGCATTGCACATGGCTGTAGAAGAAGGTCATAAACAAGTGGTAGACATTTTGCTAGCTGCAGGAGCTAATGTCCATTCTGTAAATGAAGAAGGTTTCACACCTCTGCATCTTAGTGCTGTAAATGGTCATGAAGCGATTTCAGAGGCTTTGATAAAAAATGGATCTAATGTTAACTGTAAAAACAGCAGTCATAATATTACACCATTGCATGAAGCTGCGGCTAAAAAATGCAACGAGAAAATTATTCAATTATTGCTAAAGCACGGAGCCGATGTCAATGAGAAAGGGGAATTTGGTGGCACAGCGTTGCATATTGCTTCCTTTGCTGGAAACAGTTCGGTGGTAGAAGCATTGCTCAAAGGCAATGCCTATGTTGATGCTAAGAATAATAGAGAGGACACCGCGTTGCTTTTGGCTATCAGTGGGAATCACAAAAAAACTGTTAAGATCTTATTAAAGTACGGAGCGGATATAAACCTCTTGGATTATGAGGGTTCTTCCGTAATATACAGTGCAGTAAGAAATAATAATAAAGACATGCTCGATATATTGATTGCCAAAGGAGCGGATGTTAATGTAGACGACGGTCAACTTTTGTCAACTGCAATTAAAGTAGGACATAGACGAATAGTTGAAGCTTTATTAAAGAATAAAGATGTTGACATCAATATTAAATATGGAAATGGATCAAACCTTTTATACGCAGCTGCTTTAAGTGGTGATGCGTTTATAGCCAGGGCGCTTATAAAGAGAGGTATTAAAGTTGCAGATTCCTTACAATACCCTTCACCTTTACTCATTGCAATGTCGTTAGGACATACTGAGTTTGTCGAAGTTTTACTAGAAAGTGGGATCAATGTAAATCCCGCGGATCCAAATCTATCGCCACTGTATCACGCAATCCAGGTGAACAAACCAGATGTCATGAAAAGGTTACTTCACTGGGGAGCGAACTCTAACATAAGAAATTCAAATAATGTAACGCCGTTAGAACTAGCAGTTTCTAAATCCCAAATACAAAATAACTTAATATTGTTGCAACAGGTAGGATCTAGGATAAATGAGAGAGGCACTGATGACTGGACTTTACTTCATTTCGCGGCTCAAGCGGGTAATCTTGAAATAACAAAACTATTAGTAGATCAAGGAGCGGACTTACATGCAAGAAACTCATTAGATCTTAAACCAACCCACATAGCTACTTTCAAAGGCCACCGCAATATCTTGGCTTTCTTTCTGGAGCTGGGGGTGAGTGTTGATGATCCGGGACCCGCTGGCTGTAGCCTGATGCATTGCGCCGCTGTGGGAGGGCAACTAGCTGTGGCTCAATACTTGATGGACAAACATGTCGATATTAATTTCACTGATTTAGACGGTTCCATGCCTATTCACTTTTCTGCCCAACTGGGTCACACAGAGATGGTCAAGCTGTTATTAAATAATGGTGCAGTGTATGATGCCAAAGACAGACATGGTGAAACTCCTGCAGAATTGGCTAAATTTCGAGATATTAAAGAAGTTTTAGAGTCAATTGGAAAACTGTTTAAGGCCGTCAAAAAAAATGATATTTTAATGGTTCGCAATTTGGTTAAGGACTTAGAAAAATACATAGATGCGAAAAGTTCTGACAATGCAACACTTTTACACATCGCCTCCTGGAAAGGCTTTCACGAGATATGTGACATTTTGTTAGAGACCAAAGCCAATCCCAATGTTGTTGGGAAGGGCGGCAATGCTCCTCTGCATTACGCATCTAAATACTCTCATCCAGGAATAGTTCAATCTTTGTTGAAATATGGCGCAGCATACAATCTTAAGGCAGACAATATGAAGACACCGTTGGATTTTGCTACACAAAAAGATATAAAATATTTACTGCACATTGTTGCACGCTTTTTCAGAAAAGTACAAACCCGAGACGTTAAAGTAATGAAAGATATATCCAAAATAACGGACATAGAAATCATAAAGGCGGTGATGAGGGCTTGTGACGCTGTTGGCAACACGCTTGTGGTTGTGGCCATGAAAAATGATTTTCCCGAAGTAGAGGATTTAAAAAAAGTTTTTCAAACCAATATCCTTGATATTTTATTTTATTTATTGTGGACCGTTGAAAAGTTCACAGAAGCCTTGAGAATTTTAAAACAGCAGCTAAGAGAAAGAATTGTTATTTTCGGAGAGGATAATCCAGGAACACTGGACATCCAATACGACATAGCGCACGTATTGCTCCGACAGTGTAAATATTTTGAAGCCATGTCCATGTTCGAAGATATCTACAGGAAGAGAGTGGAAACATTTGGTGCTCACCACCCAGACTCCCTGGAGACCAGGAGTACCATGGCTTTATCATTAAACCAGCTAGGAAGGTACAAAGAGGCGTGGGATATATTCCAGGAAGTTATGACGATACAACTGGAAGTGCTGGGTGAGGAGCATGTCAATTTTTTACAAACTAAAATCAACGCTGGGATTGCTCTTTCTGTTCTGGGAAAGCATGAAGAGGCCTTGTGCTTTCACACGGAAGTTTACATAATATATAAAAACACACGAGGAGCTCATCATCCTCACACTCTTAATCAACAAAATAATATTGCCGGAGTGTTGCATGATCAAGGCAAGCACCACGAGGCGTTAGCTTTGTATCGAACCGTTTATGAAGCCAGAAAAATTATACTAGGATTGAATCACTCGAGTACCCTCCAGGCCAGGCGCAATATGGCACTTGTTCTTATGGACCAACACAAACTTGATGAAGCTTTGCAAATCTTTCAGGAAACATTAGCTATTCAGAAGAATGTGTTGGGGCTCAATAATAGTCATACAATTTACACACAATCTCAAATAACGGTTATTTATCTCCGTCAAAAGAAAATGCACGATGCTGTTAAGGTTCACAAGGCGGGGTTGAATGCGAGGATTGCCACATTGGGCCTCAACCATCCAAATTTCACACAGCTGGATAAACAAATAGAAAATATTGAAAAAAGTTTCAAATCAAAATTCAATGTGGATCTCGGCTATGTTGCGCCTTGTGATATAAATTTGCTAAATGCATCAAGTGAAGGAGATAGGGACAGGGTTAGTAGTTTGATAGAGAATGGATCGGATGTGAACACTGCGGATGGTGAGGGTAGAACGGCGCTGCACTTTTCCACCACATTGGAGATTGTGGAGCTATTGCTGGACAGTGGAGCCGACGCTACTGCCGTGTCACAGAAGGGGAACACTCCCCTACACCTCGCCACATTCCGAGCTTGCATACAAACGGTCCGTCTCTTGTTACAGAACGTAAAAAGGATTAAACCCAACGCCTATCGTGACTTTATCAATGCTAAAACTGTAGTGGAAGGTTCTACAGCGCTGCATATTGCCGCTAAGATGGGAGCCGCTGATATTGTGAGTTGCCTGTTGGAGCACGGTGCGTATTACAACTGCCGAGACAGAAGCAACAATTGCACCCCTCTGCAATGTTCTCGCAGTCCCTCTGTCACCGGACTGCTGCTTTTAGCCGAGGAAGTGTTTGAGATGGCGGAGTGGGGGGACACTGTACTTCCTCAGGGAGATGAGAGGCATTTGGTGGCGGTGATGAACTCGAGAGATACAGAACACAGAACTCCCCTCCAACTGGCTTTGGTTAACCTCCGTGTCGCCGTTCGTTCACCGGTTTCTCTATTTTTGTTTTAAATTTGATATTTGATTATGATTTTGATTTTGATATTGATATTGATATTGATATTGATTATGATTTTGATTTTGATATTGATATTGATATTGATATTGATATTGATATTGATATTGATATTGATATTGATATTGATATTGATATTGATTCTGATTCTGATTTTGATTTTGTTTTTGTTTTGTTTATGATTTTGTTTTTTTTTTATTTTGTAATGCACATTTAGATTTAGATGTTCTTTGTTTAAAAAAAAATGCATGTAAAAGCCCAGCCGGGCGTGAAATTCCAAATAAATAAATAAATAAATAAATAAATAAATAATTGGTAATTCGTGGTTATATTAAACTTTTAGAGTATTTTTTTATTTATTTTACTTTTTGTTCTAACCTTATTTAAGATTATTTTATATTTATGTATGTAATGTAATGTTTTTTAATGTAATTTTATCATCTCTTTCGTATGGTGTATTCCAAAGATATTGAAATATAAGAGATGTGCTGTTGGCAGTTTGTACCGGGTGAGACTGTGCTTCCTGGTGTCGCCGAAATTGTTAACCAATACTACTGCAAACCTTCAAAAAATAAACTAAATGAACGAATTATTTCCGTATTCAAACTATATTTTTAACCAATACTACTGTGCATCTTCGAAAAATCATCTAAATTCCGTATTCAGACAGCACCATTAGATCGTAATCGGCCGACAGTCGGGCGGACATCATAGCATATCTCCTTATATTTCAATATATTTGATGTGTTCCTATAATTTATCTAACCAGGGCTCGAAAATGGGTTCCATAGCTCAGTTGGTAGAGCACCTGCCATGTAAGCAAAGGGCCCTGGGTTCGAGTCCCAGTGGAACCAATATCTTTTTCTGATTTTTCTGTCTCCAAATTTTCGATTGAGTTTCGATAATATTGTCTACATTTAATTATTTTTTATTTTTTTTATTTATTTTATACACTTTACAAATACAAGACAAAAAGTCCCGATAAACTACTTTTTAGCAGTTTGTCTAACGGGTTCTTTACGTTAAAGATCTTATAATAGTGATTTAATAGTTACATTTTTACAATTATATAAAATAAAATATAAGTTTTTACAGAAATATAGATAAAAATAAATTTTTAAAAACATAAATAACATTTTAAAAAGTATTTAGAATAATATGTCATTGTAAGCTAATACAAATTAATTCTTTCCGTAAGCCAAGTCTTCAGTAAATTCATCAATTGTTTGTTTTGGGCACAGTTTTTAATTTCAGCAGGTAACATATTTAAACAACTGATAATCACGTAATTTAACGTTCTTTGTCCATATTTTGTATAATAAAATAAATATATATGATTTCAGATAAAAAAACGTCATACTAAATAGTCAAATAGTATAACCTCCAACGACCAGTGTCGTTTTGAAATGACACGATACTTTAGGATGCTAAAAACAAATATTATATCAATGTTTTTGTTGTATTTTCATTATAATATGAAAGAATGTACATTTGTCTGTAAATAAAAACGGAAAAATATATGAAAAAAACATAATTACCTTGTCCTATTTAATAAGTACTGCAATTCCCTCGGATCATAGCTTTTCAAAAGGTGTGAACAACGATTTTTGTTTATGATATGAAATGTGTACGCAATGCAGCCAATGCAATGAATAAAATCAATGTTGCTAGGAAGGATTCACTAAATTATTTGTAAAAAACCTCTAATAAATTGGTTCAGTAGTTACTTAGTAAAAAAAAAATCAAATTTCACGTCATTTTAAAATGACTCTGGTTGGGAAAGGGTTAAAAAATGTGAAGAATATATGTAATTATACAGGATGAGGGATTGAGCCGAGTTTTTTTTTATTTTATTTTTATTTTTATTTTATTTGGGAGACCAACAGTTTACATTCATAACAGAGCATAATAGTAATTAAGTGACAATAATTGAACCATTTACAGGTTTCCACATGGGTATTGTATACAAGTGTTGTGGTTCCATAGATATTTGCTAAAGAAGAAAAAAATTACATTTCAAGAGACAAGTTAACTAGGGGGGAATAGGGAGGGGGTAGGATGGAGGGGGGGAGAATGGGTTAGGTTGAGGTATAGTTATAAAAATATGAGTAAACAAAAAATTAAAAGAGAAAAAAAAATAATTTAATATAATGGTGACTGGTGGTATTAGAAATTGTTGTTTTTATAAAGTGTCGAGAGAGTGTCTGTGTGATTTTAAGGAATGTGGTGCAGAATTAAATATGTCAAATTTTTTGTATTGTGTGTTAAAAGTATTGGACGCACGATAGATGAAAGAGTTCTGCTTAGAATTAGTATTACACCGAGGGAGGCTGAGAATCATGTCTGACCTGGTTCGTCTGTTAGGAACTCGTATCTGTATACGTTGTAGGAGTTCTGGGCAATCAACGACGGATCTGGCTATTTTTTGGAGAAAGAGTACATCGGCCGAGTTTCTTCGAACTTCCAATGATAGTATATTGAAGTGCGCGGCTGAATCTTGGTGACTTAGGTGTGGGCGGTAGCTCCGGAAATCTAAGTATCGTAGAAAACGATTTTGAACACGTTCTAGAATTTTTACATATGATATGTATTGCGGGTTCCAAACTTGTGACGCGTATTCTAGTAAGCTGCGGACATAAGCAAAATATAGGATTTTCATTGTTCTAAAGTTATTGAATTAGTTGACTTACTCAATTTGAAACACTCGGCTAAACACCACAAATGACATGAGAAATAATTATTTTTGTTTGATTTTGAAGAAAAAAATTTGAAAAAACCACACCAAAAAAAACCACCGGGAACCAACATTTCATTTATATATTTATTCCAAATGATATCAGGAATCACTGGTTAAAGTGATCCCCCGACCCCACCAGTTGATACCCCGACAGTTAGCCTCTCGGCATATTAAGACGGGTGCCACACACAGCTCTAAAAGATAAAAGGTCATCGCACGCCAAATAACGCTCTCCTTACAATCCCATCAGACCACACCTAAGCGGTTTATGCGCAGATCATAGACAATAAATTTATGTTTTTTTAAAAAAAATCAAAACTATTATTAAATCTTTAACTGATAGCCCTGAAACAGTTAGCTAATTAGCAATACCTGCTTAGTAATTCCAAACAATGATAACTTTGATGGTAACAATAAACTCAATACAAATTTACTCTACTACTTATAAAACTGTCTCTTGAATTTTTTAAGCCATTCATACAATTTTATTTTTTAATTTGTGTCGGACAATTTGCATCTCTGTGATACGGGTTAAATTAATTATGTATTTGACGAATTTATTAAAATTACACTCAGAATGTGAAAATGGTTTCTATTTAATTCTGGCAGCATATACATCGTCTGCAAAGAAAATTTCATAACTGCACTTCGAGTGAGGGAGGTCTAGTTTCTAGGTCTAGTAGAGAGGCGGGTATGTGGTGGATAACCTCCAATGCACTTCGAATAAGATAATGGTCTCCTTCGAAATGTATCAGCGGATGAATACACAACTGAAATTCAATCGTTACATTCTGAACACAATTCTGGTTTTAATTAAGAGTGAATTTGTTTGAAGTTCCCAGCTTTAATTAGTAATTCTTATATAATTTTAAAAAAATTGTTGTTGACATTTATAATAAATAATTAATGAAAGAGTTGGATTCGTAAACGAAAGTATCGTAGAACATTTACTAATAATTATAATACATTCAAAAAAATGACTTACTTTACTCCCCACACGCCATGCCATGAGGTACAACGATGCTTACATTATGTTTCTCTCTAATGATAATAATTTTTTTCTAATAATTTCCTAAACATTATTGTGAAAATTTGCCGCCCCCCTGAAAAGTGCCGCCCGGGGCGGGCCGCCCCCCGCCCCCCACGCTACGCCACTGGCAGAGAGGATGTACCGCTGAATAACAAAAGAATAAACATATTTTCATTCAAATGCATCAAGGATAAAACTACTTGTATACTGTACTGTATATGCCAGCGTTGAAGAGGGTATAACCAGAGAAAACCAGAAATATATCATTTTATATCAGATTTTGGACGTATTGACTCTTTTCTACAAAAAAATATAAATTGATTTCTAAGGATTGTTCTTTTATCTAGTAAATTTTGAGTAAAAAATGTTTATTTTTAGTATAATAAGGTTATACCATAGGTCGTTGGCAGATTTGTTAAATTCAAAAAAAAAGGTTTTGTATCATTCAATCTGGGAAATGTATGTTACGGAATAATTTTAGTTTAAATAAAATCATTAAAAATATATACGTACATGTGTTTCTTTACGAAAATTGGTCCGTTTGTGTATTTATTTGCGCACTTACAAACTAATATATTTCAGATTTTTTTACAGTCTTATTTAGTTTAGACATTATTGAAAAATGATAAATACTTATGATAAAAAAATAATTACAAAAATTACACAATTTTAATAGTTTTATCATCACGCCTTTCAGCATTTTTGGATGTTGGTATAAATTCAGCAAATTTGGAATGAAATAAAATCGATATTGAGTTATAATTTTAAAAAGCTGGAATGGAGAATAATTAATCTTTCTCTTTGGAACCGCCCTGTACGATCGTAAGAACATCTTTTGACGAAATGTGGACGCCCTTAAGTAGGTAATACAAATCGACACTGTAAATATAATTTTACGTAATTTTAAAGTAGATTTTAGGTTTAAAAATGGTGAATAATGCCTAAAAATAATAATTTTAAAACAATTATAATTTCGGGGGACCAACTTTTTTTTTTTTTTACATTAACTCCACACAGGAGGCCGTGAAGAAAATAATTTCCCTCAGGGCCTATGTCATCATTGAGGATGCTGTGTGGAGGGTCTTTTTGAGGAAAGGAAGGAGTGAACATGGGTCTTGAAGAGACCCATGTTGTAGGAGGGAGGAAACACAGAGGCTGGTAAATCGTTCCACATCCGAGCTGTTGAACTCAAGAACGAGTCGTAAAAACGACCCGTTCTCATGTGACTAATGTCAACCGTGTACAAATGTTGGGCGCGTGTTTGGCGTGTTTCCCGACTATGCACCGGTGCCGAGGGGATCAACGACGCTAATTCCTCGGAACATTTTCCATTGTAATACCGGTAGAACAAGGACAGCATTCCCACCTGACGCCTGTGCTCTAAAGATTGCAATCCGTCTGTTAAGATGGGAGAATCTATCAAACGGACAGCCCGTTTCTGCACAGAGTCAAGAAAACTGTTAGGGGACCAACTGCCGGGGCACTAACTGTCGCGGGATCAACTGTCGGTGACCGGTTAAAGTAAGTCAAATACGTCCCTCAAAATGCGTGGAATTAAAAAAATGAAAAAATATTTAAACTTTGTACAAATACCTGAAATCGAAAAAATGTTTTTTGAGGTTTCTCTGTCTGTGTGTCTATGTGATGTATTATTTTATTTATTTTCATTTTTTTTATATTTTTCAATTTTTTATTTATTTAGGAAACAAACAGTCACACAAAATGATAATATAACAATGAACATTCATATGTTGTAGACCAATTAAGTTCCATTAAGTTAAAATTTTGATATAGTTTTTTTTTTTACCTACTCAACTTATGTGACAAAAAAATAAACATAATAAGGAAAAACATAAAACGTTATAAAGAAAAAAAGTAAAGTTATTAACAAACATAGTTATACTATTTACTACGGATAATAATATTATAAATTTTCACAAAAAAGAAAAAAAAGTATTTTAAGTTATTAATATAAATATTAAGCTGCATTTTATATGATTTCAAGTCATGGTTGAAAATCTCTACATCTCGTATTACGTGGATTCCCCAGTTTCCCGCTTGTACGACAAGTTACTGGACACCCTGTAAATTGTGACTAACGTTGACTAAGTTAATGTAAAATATATTTGTTTAGGTAAAAGTTTTACTAAGTTTATGTAAAAAGTTTATTTAAAAAAGTTTTATCTGTGAGAAATAGTTAATAATAGAATGAAGGTGAATTCTCCAGATAATATTTTATATTGTTTTCTTCATAAATGTGTTTTTCTATCGATATTTATTTTTAAGGTGCCGTGTTGCGCTACCTCCTTTAGCCAACATTTCGGACAGCGTTACGATGTTCATCATCAGGGTGATGATGACTAAAGGAGGAGGTAGGGCAACACGGCAAAATACCCCAAAAATAAATAACGATAATACTTTTGGCCGTGAAAATCTAAAATCATATCTGTGTTTTCTACTTTAATAAATATATTTTTTAACTTAAAGTAGTTTTTAATATACTATCCTTTTATAGTACCGCACAAGAGTCCCAACTGCTCCCAAATATCCAAAGCTAGTGGGACTATGATATCACCAATCAAGGTATGTTGTGAGGCTGAAGAGAATGGGGAAGGGAAGGAGGTGGGAAAGTGGAAGATTGGGAAGTAAGTACCTGACTATTCAGAACTGGTCAACAAATTGGTTTAATGCCAATTAAAGCAATGTTTTGATTCTGAATGATAGTCTTTCAGACAATCTACCACACTTATTGTTGTTTTTGATGAAAAGTTTTAAAAATTTAATAATTTTTTTGATATGAATACCTCACAAGAGTCTCAGCTGCTCCCGTCCGGAGCCAGTGAGACTATGGCATCCCCAAATAAGGTATGTTTGGCTGAAGTGAGGCTATTAGGCTGTGAGGCTGAAGGTAGCGGGAAGGGGAAGAAGGTGGGGAGAGGAAGGTGGGTAAGTACCTGGCTATTCAGATCTGGTCACCAAACACGGCTAGAGTCATTTCAAGCAACGTTTCAATTCTGAATGATGGTCTTACATCAGGGCGATACTGAGAGAATCTTCTACTAAATATTATTTTAAAATGGATCAATTGTGAAATTACACAAATTAATCAAATAAAATTTATTTGCGCACGCCAGGATTCGATCCCGCGACCTTCGAATTGCGAATCTAGCCTTAGCCTTCGACCATGGAGGCCTATGCACACCCTAATCGACCTAATGAACCCTGGCATCCCTGCTAGGTCACCAAACTTAGCCAACCACTTGGGGTGGCCTATGGCATATTATATAAGTTTTTGTGCTGCATAAATGATTTTCAGTTATGGCAGTACTTATTAATAACACTTATTCACGCGTATGGTATCCCAGATGACCGGCACTAAATGTCACCGATTGCCCCGAGATGCGATCATATTATTATTCCGCTTCTAGTACTCGATCCATCCGGTTGCACGGCAATTTTACCTCTCTGCCCGTTCGTACGCGAATTTATATTCGTTGTAAATAATATTTTAAATAAAACCTAATATCGCGGACAACTAAGTGTTTTCAATTAAACATCATCATTATTATAAGCCTGAACACAAGATCACGGCTTGGAAGTGCCGTGATCTCAAGGAGCATTTTAACCTCAATATCGGTAAGGTATGAAGGCAATCCTGCCTGACGTGGAGAGGATCTCCTCATCAAACACTCTCCATCCACTCATACATCAACTAACAAACACTTCCAACACAGTAATCTGAGTATTGTACAGAAGGTACACTTTTACAAATAATAACGCACCCAAACACAAAAAACCAAATGCATCTATTGTATAATTAATAACTGTATTAAATTTATTTGTAATTTGTGTAAAAAACGGCATACTTAAATCAAATTTCGATATTTCGGAGATGTCTGACTAATCAACAGGACGATGACATTTTGTAGAATAGGTACATTCACAAACATTAACGACAAAGAAAGACGTAATTTTTTAAAATTTATCCGTCTTCAACCAATTTTTCTTTTGCACATCCAGACACAATAAATCGCGAGTAATTCTTCGTTTCGAAAATTAAAAAAAAAAAATAGAATAAAGTAGGCAGCCGTAATCTAGCCAATCTCTAAAAATACCATCGAGGTGAATCATGACACGCTCTTAGATAAACTCAAAAAGTTGGAACAAGATTGGTTTCCGATTACATTTATACAAGGTGTTTGGTTGTAAGGAAAATGTTGATCATTTTCTTTAGAAGTAACTTTTTATATTGCAGCCGCCCCGAGGACCATTAATTGGATAACCAACACCTCTGGCATAGATTACCCCAAGAAGTTCAATACGTTTGGTGACTTAGGGGTGTCCGGATTCACGGGGTAGGTTTGTCCGGGTCTTGGCGGCGGATGCGTTCGCTCACCAGCTGCATGGCAGGCCGGATCAGGAGAGAATGGGTTGATGTATCTCTAGCTGGACTCTCTCTAGATAAACTCAAAAAGTTGATACAAGATTGGTTTCCGATTACATTTATACAAGGTGTTTGGAAGTAAGGAAAATGTTGATCATTTTCTGTAGAAGTACAGAAAAATGCTTATTTCAGAATTCGGGTACATTGACACGCCCATAACACGCTTTTAGCCTTTTAACACTATTCTTTTTTTATTTCCTCCCTCTATTTAAGAAAAACATTTCTAGCACACTGAATTCGCACACATAACACACACATCCACAAACACACACATTCACCCTTACACACAAACACTCACACACCTTCTCTCCTTCCATAATATACTAACTAACTTAATATAGGTAAAATGCACAGTACCTATATCACACAAAAATGTTATTATGATGTACTGTTTGTTTCTGCAAAATAAAATAAAAACGTTTCGAATAGACCGATTTTGCTCCACCATCCGGATCATGCGGGCAGTGTAGCCAATTCAGCTCCTTTAGAGCTAGATTAAACTCCAAAATGCGGCCGTCAACTCCTGTAAAAGTGGTTTAGCTTCTCGGCTCGCTTTTCAGATAATCTAGCTACTATTTTTATTTATTTATTTTGAATTTTACGCCCGGCTGGGCTTTTACATGTTGTTTTTTTTTACAAATAATTATAAATAGGCGCAACGAAATTTAAAAACAAAATCAAAACAAGATCAAAAACTTCCGTTATTTTCGTATTTCATACTTGACCCCCCCCCCCCCCTCGCGAAAATGCAATTTATCTGGTCACCTCCCTCCCCCCCTCCCAGAATCCATGTAAAGTACTGGTTTATTTCTTCTCAAATTTTATTTTGCCAAACCCCCCCCCCCCCTCAGGTCGGTGAATTTTCGATCACAACGCTAAACTAAATTTTAGCTCTTGATCTCCGTTGTTGGTGACTTCTGGCTTTGTTATAAAAATCGGTGGGCAAGATTGCATGCAGGGCTTTATGCCGCATAGAAATAAATATTGAAAATAGATAGCTCGCGATAATTTCGCTGAAATTCAAAGATCCGTTCACTAATTCAGATAAAGTAATGCTCTAAAGTCCACTTAGATTAATCTTCTGTAAGCCGACGCGTCGGAATGTAAGCATTTAAACAAATTTCAATGCATTAATCTTTCCATTACGGTGCTAAAAAAAATCAGTAGATACTTGTGCTATATACAGTAATACAGTGTACATTTTTAGTTTTCCAATTTTTGAGTCGGATTAAAATGAATAGTTTACAATTATTATGATTGTAAAGCATTTCAATAGCACATAATATATGTACAATTATACATTACAATTTGGGATTTAAGTTTGGGTACTGCCCGCTCCGGTTAACGGATTTGATGACTTAGCAGAGGTGCATGGGTTCATTGGGTGAGATTTGTCCGTACCTTGGCGTCTGCATACCAACTGCGTGGCCTGACCCCCTGTTTCCTACCATCATACCTTTTGCCTTTCCAGAATTTCCTCTTCTTCCTTTCCCTAACGATGACGTAGCATCTGAGAGAAATTATTTTCGTCAGGGTCTCTAACTAATAAAAAAATCATTATGTTCACAGTCTCGAATTTTCATCAAAATATTTTTTTTGCATTCCATAAACACCCACACTTATGAATTGTAATTATTTTGTCCGATACATAAATACACAGCCGAGGAAAACAATAAATGAAAACATAAAACTCTTTTTAAGTCAAATTTAAACGAGACAATAAGTAGCGAAATTTTAAAGGGTAATTGTAATTAATAACCATTAATAATTTCCGACACCTTTATGGGCATAAGTAATAAAAAAGTTTGTAATGGTGTAGGAGTCTTCGGGAAGGGGGCTGATGTGGAGGACGAACAAAGGACACTGATCTGCACCGTCTGGCCACCCGATTGGTCCCCCAGGCACCAATGGGATGCAAACCTTTCCTCAAGCAACTTGCCTCGCGTTGCATTAAAAACTAACGATTCACTGGTCTATAATATTTGTTCGCCCTTCACATGTCTTTATTATTGCATATATTTAAATTGGAGATTTATTTATTAAGACCTCCGTGTTTCCTCCCTCCTACAGCAGGTTTCTTAAAAAATCAGGTTCACTCCTTCCTTTCCTCAAATAGATCCTCCCCACAAGATCCCCAAAGATGATACAGGTCCTGAGGGAATTTATTTTCTTCAGGGCATCCTGCGAGAAATGAATTTAAATAGAAGTAAGTGGCTTTACCACATTTTGATAATGCCTTCAGAAAGCGAAACAGCTGTCACGAGTAATAATAATTACACAAAAAAACTTTTTGTATTGCCGCCGCCCCGAGGACCATTAATTGGATAACCAACACCTCTGGCATAGATTACCCCAAGAAGTTCGCTACGTTTGGTGACTTAGGGGTGTCCGGATTCACGGTGTAGGTTTGTCCGGGTCTTGGCGGCGGATGCGTTCGCTCACCAGCTGCATGGCAGGCCGGATCAGGAGAGAATGTTGATTGATCTCTAGCTGGACTCTCTCGACCTCAACATCGAGAACATAGAACATCGAGAAAATAGAACATAGAACATAGAGAACATCTCCATTGCACCGCAGTGGGAGGGATGGATTCACACGACCGTTACTCCTGGATACACTGACCCCCAAATTCCTACCCATCCTTCATGTATTTTTTCTTCCCAGAACTTTCTCCTTCCTTTCAAAATAAGACCCTCCACACAGCATCCCCAAAGATGACATAGACTCCAAAGAAAATTGTTTTACCCAGGACCTCCTGTGTGGAGCTATTGTTAAAAAAGAAAAATAGAATATTTAAAAGAAAAACATAAAATTAAAATGGAATTCTACAAATTAAACTTGACAACAATAAAAAATATACAAACTCTTGTTTACTATTTTATTTACAGAGATAAATAATTACTAGGGACAATATCAAATATATTTTAAACGATTTAAAAAAGAATCGAGTTAGTTCACATGCGGTCGAAACTTTACCAAAACAATCTCAACCAATAGAAGCCTTGAAAAGTTACATCATTATCAAAGTGGCCATTAAGCGCAGTTTGATGCTTCGCAGGTGCTGTAATGCGTCATTTCCGTTTCATCCGAATTTCAAATCACAACGGGGCTTAAGAAGTTTCACTTCAATAATAATTTGAGCTCGGTTGACAGCATCTGCAAGGAAAGGTTAAATAACTTTGATACAAATAATGTAAACTCTCGCGACTCTCTTTCCACTTTCCTGGAGTGAGTTAGTCAGTGATCAGGGGCGTAACAACCGCCGTATCAGCCGTATCAATGATACGGGGCCCCCGGGCTACAGGGGCCCCTAACGTGTATAAGCAAACATTAGTAAAATGTTATCCACAATGTCACTTAAACTCGTGCTTCCCGGGAAAAAAACATATAAAATACATTTATAGTCATACGTGCCTATAGAGCTTTCACTTCAAAATTCAAAAAAAGCAAACTCTTTTTTTCCCGGGTTAAGCGTGCGCCCAAAAGTTGGCAACATCCTACATCGGTTATTGCGGGATTCCCCCGTTTAAGGAATGACTTAAGCGGGGGAATCCCGCAATAACCGATGTTTAATGACAAACCACGGAGAGCAATATTTACGCGCTTTATTTCATTCCGGTTCAAATGTTATTTATTACATTGTAATACAATACAATCTTATTCTTCTGATTTGTGAAAAGAATGAGAGAAAGGAAAAGAGATTATCCCAGTGGAGCTATGAAAAGAAAAAGTAAACAGACAAGGGAGGAGGTTATAAAAAAATGCCCAAAATTTCTTCATTTTTTCAGCAATCAGCTTCTGTGAGTGATTTAGATTGAAATGGTAAGTATAACCTATTTATCTACCAGTAGCAAAGGGTGAGTTTTGTTTTTCGAAAGAAAAATGGCCACCTTCAATACATGAAAATACCTGATCACGTATAGTACCTAGCAATAATAAGGGCCCCAACTAATTTTGATACAGGGCCCCTCCAAGGCACGCTACGCCACTGTCAGTGATTCAGTTTGTCAGAGATTTAGTCATTTAGTCAGACATCCAGTGCCATATCTGGCCTAAATATAGCATCCTCCAGCTAGCAGCGTGGCAAGACCAAGACGAATGCTAATGACCGTCTTCGAAAACAGGAAAAAATGAAATGTCGCTGGTGCAGCGGCCCGCCTTCGTTTTATTATTTATTTGTGGGTTATTCTAGGTGGAATTGTCGACTCACGCAAAGTTCTGGCCGGATTTAGGAATATCTGAAAGGGCTAGCTTTGCGGTGTTGGGACGGTCAGACGCTCGGCAGGGAAAACGCTTGCACAGCGCTGATGTAAACTGTGCGTCGTAAGGCGCCGCAACCGGCCTCTAAAATAATAAGATGGAAAGATGTGAAATTACGAATGATAGAGGAGAGCGCTAACATTTACAGCGATATAATCGATGCGAAAATTGTGAAATTCTTTAATAAAAAACGACTCGTTTAAAATAGAGCAAAAATCTAGCAAGGGTTGTCTTAAACAGCATTTAAAGAAACACTGTGAATTTTTTTCATATATATAACTTGTAAAATAACTGAAACAAACGTGTTTATATTAATTTTTGGAGCACACTTTGCGATTTTTTTTCTATTGAGGGAATTTTATATAATTTGCGTTTCGGCGCGGGGAACGGGGAATGTCTAGATATTATTTTCAATGAGAATAACACTTTTTTTTTGGAGCTTTAAAACTTAACGTGTTTAAGGGAATATGTAAGAAATCGGTAGAAATTCGGGTAGCGGTGGCTTAAGGATGTATTCTGGTCCAGAAGCCCGAATTTCGGGTGTTTTTTGACGGTCGATAAAAAACATCCATTCATATTTTAACCATACATTTTTTATAGTATGTTTATTTATATTTTAAGAAATCACAAAAAAATTACAAAAAAAATATATAAAAATATATATTTCACGAAGTTACATGCTGTTGAAGTAGAAGGGGAAAAAAGAGCGTGTCCATAAAAAATAATGATTATATTTTTTAAAAAGTTTTATTTATACAAATTATCTTTAGGTATTTATGTCCATCTAGTCACGATTTCAACCCCCTTCTGGTCATTTGAAAAATAAAAAAACGTAGTTTCTTTATCAGTACAAATGTTTATTAAATAAAATTTCTAAATTTTTATTTTTTGTTAGTTTCTACCATAGAGGAACATTTAAAGAAATTCATGCAAAATTTCAAAAAAATCGGTTAGAATTGGTAGGACTTGAGATTTCGTGACAAACGTTTCGAAAAAAGTAGTTTTAAGAAAGACGCGCTTAAAGTTTTGCTCTATTTAGATTCTAGTTAGATTCTAGTTAGATTCTGTATAACCCGGTCGAACTAAATGAATATGTACACTATCGAAAAATGATGAAAAAAAAAATTTCTTCTACTCTAGAATATCCCCTTAACGCCCACAATGTACGACATCTTTTTTGCAGTCCGATTCCATTTGAGACTATAAAGTCAACATTTTTTGCTTTAAGCGATCGCTATTTTCATCTCTATTTCCATATCTGCGGTTTCAATTGTCATCACTGCAAACAACACATGAACTGTGCTTTGCTGTGATGCCAGCTGAAATCGTAGATATGAAAATAGAGATGAAAATAACGATCGCGTAAAGCGAAAAATGTTGACTTTGGTCACTAATTGGAATCGGACTGAAAAAAAATGTCGTAATGAGCGTTCAAAAAGAAGAAGATGGTTTGAAAGGGAGGTGTGTAAATATACGAGAGGCAGCTCGCTGATATTAAAAAACGATAATAATGCGAAAATGTTGAAAATATTTAATAAAACACCACTAGTTTAAAAAAGAGCAAAAATCTTACAACAAATGCTTAAGTATGTAGCATTTAAAGATATACCTACTGTCATTTTTTAAACGACTTCGAAAAGAAGGAGGTTATCAATTCGACGGTATTTTTTTTTTTTTTTTTTATGTTTGTTATCACAGAACATTCGATTGGGTGAACCGATATTGATGATTCTTTTTTTATTAGAAAGCTGGTGCTTCCCGTGTGGTCCGATTTTAATTTGGTCCAGTTTTGACAATGGGATCCATGGGAAAACCACATATGTCTTAAATTTGCAATAAGTATGTGCGCGACAAATGGACGAATAACTCAATATTACGCCAACAGATTTCGATGATTCTTTTTTGAAGTAAAACTTCTTTACGCACGCTCGTCACTAAAAATAAAAAACAAACAATAATTTTAACAAAACAAAAAACGACTTCAAAAAATGCACTAAAAAGTAAAAAAATAATTTCGTACGATTGTTATTTTTGGAGTCGGTGTCAGCCAAGATCTCCACATCTCACATATAACTACCTGTGTATGTGTTACCTTGGCTGATAACGACTCCAAAAATAACAATCGTACGAAATTATTTTTTTACTTTTTAGTGCATTTTTTGAAGTCGTTTTTTGTTTTGTTAAAATTTTTGTTTCATACCCTCAACATGTTAAATAAGAGAATAAAATGTGTTTTTAATCATTTTCGGAGCAAACTTTGCAATTTTTTCCAATTTTATATAATTACCGTTTCGGCTCTACAAATTAATATATAGATACTAGCTGGTCCCCGGCATGCGTTGCAATGCCATTCAAATAAATACATTGATTTTCCCCGCATGTCCTTTCCCGTGCGTCCCCGTTCCCTTCCACCTTCCCCTCCCTCGTCTATTCCCTCTCCGCGAACCCTATCCCCCCCGTTCCCCTTCCCCTGCCTTTCCTCCCTGTCGCTAAAATATATGAAATACACACAATTTAATTTATTCATATTTCATAACGCCAGAGCTTATATGTTATAGCCTATATGTTATTCTGATGTATTATGAGCTATATTATTGTAAAGTTTCATTAAAATCCATTCAGTAGTTTTTGCGTGAAAGAGTAACAAATACACATACATCCATACAAACTTTCGCGTTTATAATATTTTTAAAATAACAAGTATTTTAAAGATTACGCATCTTCAAAAATAAATTATTTTTTAAAAACTAGTGTTCAAGAGAAAAAAATTATAAAATGGCAGAAATTAGGAATGTGGGGGCTTAAGCAAACCCCTATTATTGGGTTATTGTGCGGTCTTAAACATATTTGTAAGTCATAAGTACCTACATAATAATTGCCCGGGTTCATGGGATGAGGCTTGCCCACTTGCTGCGTGGCGGGCCGGATTGAGAGTGACTGGTTGAGGGAGGCCTTTTGATCTTTCCAGCCGGACTTTCTCGACCCATCACCTTGCACCGCAGTTGGAGAGATGGATTCATACGTCCATCCCACCTGGACACACTGACCCCCAGATTCCTACCCACCCCTCACCCTTTTCCTTCCTAAAACTTCCTATACCTTCCACACAGCATTCCCTAAGATGACATAGGCCCCAAGGGAGATTATTTTCCTCAGGGCCTCCTGTGTTAATCTAATGTAAAAAAAACCATATCAACGACATATCCTTGCAATTAGCTTTAACCACTGGAGCGACAGCGCATTTTAAAAAAAATTTCTTCGATTGCTCTAGATTTTTTGGTGATCATTTTGAATATTTTCCGCCCACATTAAAAAAAAATCATGCCTCTGAATTTTAATATGGAGACATACAAACTGATTATAGTTCTGTATAGCCAATTAATTCACCTATCTTTTGCCGATTTTCACACATTCGAAGGATTTCTAAAAAAATATATTATAAAATCGTACACTTCTATTTAATTACTTACAAACAAGGGAAAATTTGCCAACATTGGCAGCAAAGCAATCCGAGGTATTTTAAATAGTGCCATAGTACTCTTCTGACTGACGAAGTGTCGATATAATAAAGATATCCGTTTGTTGAATTCTGACATAAAACGAATTAAAAATATACACAAATTCATATGGTACGCGCTGTGGGGACAGTTTTTACATACGTGTTTCTTTTACGAGAAAAGAAAATTGATATTTTTACCCCTCAGGCCTCGGGCATATTTTGTAAGAAGGCAAAAATATTTCGGCTTTTCAATAAAATCTAAATAAATTGGAATATTTCTCTAAATTCTGTTCTTGAAAGGTGATAAAAAAACTCTTTCAATTTTATAATTTGAAATAAAAGTATAATTTTATAAATAAATGCAACCATAAAAAAGTTTTAAAAATGGCTCACATTACGTTTTTTCTAACTAAAACTACTGATAACGAAAAAAATTAAAAACACTCACATTTTTTTAGCCAAATATAGAATATTTTAGAACCGTTGCAATTTTAAATTCGATGAAACGGAAACAAGCGACACTAAAAAGAGACAAACATAATATACTCGTACATCTATAGGATTTAGTCTGCGAGAGGATGAGATAGCAAAAATAAAATATTTATTTAATTCACGAATACTCGGTTCCAAAAATCCACAGTCCCACGCAAGTCTCATTTGGTGTAGTGGTATAAAGCGCCTGACGAATATCTGCAGACATTTAGCGAACCAAGGTTCGAATCCAATATTCAATCTTCAAATCACTCCAAAATGAACAAGCAAAAGAAAACCCAAAAGAAAGCGACATCTAGCGACTCCGAAGAAGAAAACACAAATATTAAGAGGCGGTTCTCCGAATTTCAACAGATTTCTTGCAAACCTCCCTTAAACATTTGAAGTTTGTAAGCTCTTAAAAAAATATGTGTTATTCTTGAAGATAATATCTAGACATTTATCGCGCCGAAACGCAAATTTTATAAAATTCCCTCGATAGAAAAAAATCGCAAAGTATGCTCCAAAAATGATTATAAACACGTTTGTTTCGGTTATTTTACAAGTTATATGTATGAAATAATTCACAGCGTTTCTTTAAATAAAATTAAAGAAAATTATCGCGAGATTTTTGCTCTATTTTTAACGAGTCGTGTTTTATTAAAGATTTTCATAATTTTTGCATCAATTTTATCGCTGTAAATGTAAGCGCGCTCTTCTAACATTCGTAATTTCATATCTCTCCATCTTCTTTTTTTTGGGGCCGGGAACTGAGCCTTAATAAGATGATCAAATGTATAGGAAAAGTTGCACTGGAATTTGACGTCAAAAATAATATGGAAAAAAAAGATTCTTCAAAAAAGTGCTTCGTAGTCTCCTCACTCTTGTGTTCTTTAGTTTTCTGAAGGTTTGACTTCTACCGAGTGTGAATTCTACCCTCTAAAATAAAATTTTCAAATTGCGGTCGGACCCTATGGTTTCATTAAAGTGTAGATTTTAATTATTTTTTGGTTAAATTTTAGATTTTGATATAAAGCGTGGTGTTTTATGTTTCTAACACCATTTAGATCATATTTATCACCGTTATAGAAAGGCAGTTACAACGATTTCTATGATACCTACAGAAGTTGTTCCGAAAAGAGAACCAAGGGGTTAACTAACATCAAGCCGTATTACTACAGGAGTAAGCAAAGAGGATAGACCGCCACTTAATCTTGACACACTTCTTTGCATTAGCATTATACAAATAAAAAAAATTATAGCTCTGTTTATAAATGACTAGCTGTTTCCCGGCATGCCTTGCAATGCCATATTCAAATAAATAAAATGTTACTCCTTGCATGTCCTTTCCCGTGCGTTCCCCTCCAGCGTTCCACTTCCACCTTCCCCGCCACCGCTCTCCCGCTCCCCCGTCCCGCCAACCCCCCTGGCACTGCATTTCTTGACTCCTCTCCCGCCCGGCCCGTAGCCGAAACTTTTTTCTAATACTAACATTTTTAAACTCGTGATATCTTTCTAATTAGATAAGTATCCGAATTGAAAAATTCAAAAAGTGAAATAAAGGTATTGAAGCTGTCTTGAAAATGACGTAATTTATTTTGATATGGATTAAAACCAAGATACAAATAAAGAGCCTTTTCAAGCGGCGACCTTTTAATTAAATTTTTAAAATAAAAGAATCCTTATTGTGGCATAACCATAATAGTTAGACATAAGGACAAGACCTTGATTTTTTTGTATAAGCTTGAATGAATTCTGTCGCTCTTTAAATAAATGATGATATTTTATATTTACTATAATTTTTGCAAAGTCTTGACTTGACTTGACACTTCTATTTTCTGTTTGTCTTTGCTCTCATGTACCATTTTCACCCTTACAATGTACATTCCCAATTTTTCGTTATACTATGTTGTAAATTGGACGTAAGTCCGTAAATAAATAAAAATAAAATAAAAATAAATATGCTGTTGCGACTTTTTTGTAAATAATGTTGTGTTCTAGAAAGTCGTAGTACATTATTTTATTCTATCATCAATAGTTTTCGCAGCGCACGCGATGTAAAGAATATTTTAGGTAATTTTTTTACACCTTGGGTTGCATTATTGAAGTTTTAGTAAGGATGCCTATTTTTTTGAAAATATAATATAGCCTATGTTACGCAGGGATAGTGTAGCTTCTCACCAGTGAAAGAATTTTTCAAATCGGTTCAGTAGTTTCGGAGCCTATTCAATGCAAACAAAAAAACAAATCTTACCTCTTTATATAGTGTATATAGTAGAGTAGATGTCTAAAATTTGTCATACAAGATGGCTGGCAGACAGTTTCCTTTCACTGTTGATATGGCTTCAATGTCTTTCATATGAAATCGCACTAATGTTATGTTTAGGGCTTTTTAGTTTCATGAAAGGATCTAAATTTAAAAACCCAACTCACCAGTGTTGCCAGCACTAAAAACAACACTTGAAAGGAAGTTAAATTGCATTTGGTACTAGCCAAGTCAGTAGGTACCTCCCAGACTCGGTACCTACCAGGAGTTAGTACCTACCAGGCCATCATTTTGTGACTCGCTCGTAGGGAGAGAGGACGCATTGTTGTTGGGATATTCAAGTCATTTCTCTCCAAAGAGATCTACGATTGTATTATTAAAATTAATTGGTTTATAAAATATTAATAATGAGAGAAATAGTGCATTTGCAGGCCGGGCAGTGTGGTAACCAGATTGGAGCAAAGGTAATAATTTTAAACAGTATTTTTTTAATCGATTTGCAATTTTTTTTCTCTTTTTTGAACATTTAAGTTTTTTACAGTCCTCCTTTAGTGACTTTTTTTGTATATTTTTCAATGTGAATACCGCGTATGAGTCTCAACAGGGCTGGCGTGATCGAAGGGTAAGGCTCTTGACTCGCAACCTGTAGTGGGATCGAATCCCGGCGTGGGCAAATAAATTTTATTTCATTGATTTGTGTTATTTCACAATAATAAATTAATTTAAAAATAATATATAGTATATTTGCAGCACGTTCCAGAGTGGAAGATTCTCTCAGTATCGCCCTGGTGTAAGACCACCATTCAGAATTGAAACGTTGCTTGAAATGGCTTTAGTCGTATTTAATGATCAGATCTGAATAGCCAGGTACTTCCCCACCTTTTTCTACACCATTTCATTCCCCTCCCCACTACCTTCAGCCTCACAACATACCCCAATTTGGGATGCCATAGTCTCACTGGCTCCAGACGGGAGCAGCTGGGATTCTTGTAAGGTATTCTAATCACCAATCCCCTTTCTACTCAGTTTCACAACATACCCAATTGGAGTATGTTGTGAAACTGAGCAGGGCGATACTAAGAGTATCTATGTCTTTACATAAATTAATTTTTATACATTAGTGATTTATATTAATTAATAAAATAATAATAAAAAATTTGCTCTCGCCTGATAGGATACCGAATCTTATTCTTATTTTTTTGTGAGAAAATTTGCATAAGTACTAAATTATTATTTGAAATAACTTTGAGGGATGATCTTTCCTGAGGATTTGTTTGGGTTTTTTTTAATGTTAGTTTCGCACATTCGTCATGCCGAACGAGGGGAAAAAACTCTGGCGATTCTAATATAAATATAATTTTTAAAGACGAAAAAAAAAATTGTCTACATTTAATGGAAACAAACAGTGACCAAATACTATAAAGTGAAATAAGTTTAAAAATATATTATTTAAAAAAAAAATACAATTATTATACTAATTTCGGTTGTCTGTGCGTGAAATGATAGTTATTCCTAAATAAATTTTTATTGCGTGAATACCTTCACGTTCAATGAACTCAAACTTACTTTGAATGTGTCATTTTCAAAATTGTAACTAATTGTGTGAATAATAATTATTCGGACAAGCAATTAAGTGGTTAGGTACCTACCTACCTTCAATCAGAAAATTATATTATTTTTATCAATTAATTATTCGATATTATTTGAAATGTGTTTCAATCGTTTAAATTTTTGACAGATTTAATATTTTCAAGTTTACTAACGATGTTCATTCGAAAGGCAAATATCTGATAATCTCAATTTTTAACACGTAACTATATATTATAAATAAAAAATCACAATATTTGGATAAGTTTTTAGATTTTCACGGCCAAAGCATTTTTGTTGTTAGTTTTTGGGGTGTTATGCCGTGTTGCGCTACCTCCTTCTATAGCCGACGTTTCGGACAGCGTTACAGTGTCCGAAACGTCGGCTATAGAAGGAGGTAGCGCAACACGGCATAACACCCCAAAAACTAACAACAAAAATCACAATATTTGTTTTTGAACGCCATTGATCCCAATGCATATATTAGCTTAAAACATCCTACAATTATAATACCCCGAGATTTTTCTGTCTGCTCGTGTATAATAATAAAACGTCAACTTTGAAAACTAATTTTAAACGTTGCTTAAAATGGCTTTTAAGGTGGGGAAATACCCGGCTGTTCAGATCTTGTAACCAAACACGGCTAAAGCCATTTCAAGCAATGATTGAATTCTGAATGGTGGTCCTACACCAAATGCGTTACGGCGAGCCGCAAATATACCTATTATTAATTTTTTAGATGAATGAATTGCGAAATAACATAAATTAATCCAATAAAATTTACTTGCGCACGCCGTAATTTGAAACCGCGACCTCTGAATTGATAGTCGAGATCCTCACCCCTCGACCACGGAGGACGCCCTTGCGGTGATTGAAACGGTGTTATATGAAGTTGGCAATGTATGTATGCCTAGGTAGTAGGTACATTATTTCCTCGTAAAATTGACCAATGGTCGGCGCCGCGTCTCGTCGTATCGAATCGATTCATATTGACAGCCAAGAACAGGGATGGTGAAACTATGGCATGCGGACAAAACAAAATTCTTGAATAAAATTAATAACAAGGGCTTACAAATGTTGGGATATATAACCAGGTAAACTGGAAATTTCAACAATATTTATTTATTTATTTATTTACGCCCTTGGAGCATTTACATCAATCGTGTAACATAGTTATAATTGAAATAGAAACAATGTAATATCAATTATTTTATAGTGTTATTTCTCTTCCTTTACACCAATAGAAAGGAAGCAGAATTAAAAAGAAAAACAACAAAAACAATATTAGAAGAATAATAATAAAATTTACATCAGAATTTTATTTATTTATTTATTTACGCCTATATAGGCTTTTACATAAGTATAAACTACAATATTTACAAAAATTCTACTCATAAATACAGTGCAGGAAATGACTGTTTAAAACACTTGCACAAAAATATGTATATAAAATAAAAGTATTATTGAATTGATCCACACAGCATGTAGGTACAAAATATAAGAAAACCAAAATAGTTTATTACAAAATATAGAAATCCAAAAATACTGTTAATGTTTTAGACAATTTAAATAGATTTATAAAAATATTCCCCTACTTGATGAAAAAAACTTCAATAGGGTATGCTTATATGTTAAAATTGATGTACTAAATATATCAACAACATCGGAGTATTTGTTTCCTAGCTGTTGAATCCGTCGCATAGGAGTGTAATATTGTGATATTGATGTTGAATTGCTACAATAATATGGTAGGTACTGTCTTGTTGCTGACCTGCCTGGAGTATGAAAAGAAATTACATATAATAAATCAGGGGTATCAAACATTGAATTAATGATTTTATACAAACAGGTTAAATCGGAAATGATTCTACGATCAGATAATTTTATTAAATTTAATGAACAAAGTACGTTATCGTAATTTAGGCATTCACTAGGAATGCCCATTTTAAAATTTACATATCTTAAAAATTTATTTTGGATTCTTTCAATGGCATGTGAATGAACCTCATAATTTGGGGACCAAACCGTGGAATTGTATTCTATATGACTCCTTACTAGTGACATATATAATGTTTTTACAGTATTGACATTATTGAAATCACTAGATACCCTTAAAATAAATCCCAACATTTTCAAAGCATTATTGGTTATAATTTCTATATGATTGATAAAGTTGAGTTTCGTGTCAAATCAAATACCTAAGTCATTAATTTCCGTGACAGATACTAACGACATATTGTTAATGGAATAATCGAAAAATATTGGATACTTTACTCGATAAAACCTCATAATTTGACATTTGCTTACGTTAAGTTGCAAGCGGTTATCATGACACCATATAATAAATCTCAACAATTTTAGAAATTTCTAATATAAATTTAGGTAAGGAATAAATGAAAATGTCAACCGAACTGAATTTATTTCCAAGCCTTATTATCTTTGGATTGGGGAGTTAATCCAATAGTTAGTTTTAGACGGATAAACAAAGAACAGCTCTGGGTGTCCTTGTCACGATTTGGTACTCGGAATGTTATTAGTTTTGTTAAGTCAGGTGCGTCAAGTGATCCATTAGCTATTTTGAATAAAGTAACCAAATCGCTCTTGGTTCTTCTACACGATAGGTCAGTTTTTTACGGTGCTCCAGATTTTATGTCCGGGTTGAATCTTTCCCAAATGAAAGACTAAACCCTTCCACACACTTTTCCACAAATGAATACCTAGTAAATTAACGCAATGTAAGTGCACTATATAAGAATAAAAAATACAAGAACAATACGTCAATCCACCAGAAACATAATGGGAAAATATTTCACCGACTCCAGATATTTTCATATCAGAGGGTTCGGCTCTGATGAAATCCTAACTGGTCTGATAAATCCTACTGATCCCTCAATATAAATATTTAAAAAATCTTTCGTAATCCTACATGTATTTAAAATGACCGACTTTTGCATTTTTATGTATAAATTTTTTGACAAATCTAATACGCCTAAATTTTGAATGAGAGAGCTAGGTATAATGCCAGTAGCCGAAATAATAAATGGTAATATTTTTATAGTCTGAGAATGCCAAATTCTTTTAATTTCATTTCCTAAATCTGTATATTTTCTTATTTTTTCAGAAACAGTTTTCTGAATATTACAAGAATTTGGAATAGCGACATCAATGATATAAGTTATTTTCTTAATTTTGTCATGTAAAACTATATCGGGTCTATTATGACTAATTGTTCTGTCTGTCAGAATAGTTTTATCATAATAAATTTTATAAAATTCATTTTCTAAAAATGAATTTGGTTCATATTCATAATATGGTACATTACGGCAGTCAATCAATTTATGTTTAATTACCAAACTTTGGTGAATTATTTTTAAAACTTGATTGTGCCTAAATGTATACTCGGACGGCGCTAATACAGAACATCCCGATATAATATGTTCTATAGTTTCCGGAAAAGCCAAACATTTTCTACATAAATCATCAATTTGATTTGCATCTTTGATGATATGCTACCTATAATTTTTAGTATTAATGACTCTATCTTGTATGGCAAGCATAAAGCCTTCTATTTCTGCGCTCAACTCTCCAATACTCAACCATTTGTTTGACGAAAATTTGTCAACATATGTTTGGTTGAGATAATTGAAGTGTTTTGCGTGAAGAATTTTATTTGACCAGGAATCTAATAATTCCTGGTTGGTATTTATAAGAATGCTGGCATTCTCGTCGTATAAATTTAATGGTGAAATATTTCTATCTGCCTTGCCAATTATTTTGTGCATTTCTGAACTATCAGCTTTCCTATGGAAAAAAATTCTTAGCATTTCTACCTGATTATGTTTTAAAGATGTTATTTTGACTATACCTCTACCTCCTAAATTTCTGGGTAAATTAATTCGTTCTACAGCTGAATTTGGATGATGGCAATGAAATTTTGTTAATGTAGTTCTAATTAATCGTTCTAAGCTATCTAAATCTGTATTAGACCATTTAATTATGCCAAATGAGTAAGTTAATAGAGGTATTGCCCAAGTATTTATCGCCTTTACTAAATTTTTAGCAGATAGATTGCATTTCAAAATTTTTCTGATCCTAGTTTTAAATTTAATCCTTATATCATTTTTAATACTAGTATGATCTAATCTATTTGATTGCGGATATCCTAAATATTTATAAACCTCACCCCCTTTCATACTTTCAATTTTGAAATTTCTAAATATACCCTCGTCTCCATCTACAATTTTACCTTTCTCTATATGGATCGTTCTACATTTATCTAAACCAAAAGTCATTTTAATATCATCTGAAAAATGTTTAACTACTTTAATCATTTTCTCTTAATTTGGTTCAGAATTCGAATATAATTTTAAATCATCCATAAATAATAAATGAGAAATTATATTTCTCTCTCTAGTATTACCTTTAATTTTTATTCCAAACTTGCTTTTAATTAACATTTTAGATAGAGGATTTAATGCTAAGCAAAACCAAAGAGGACTCTATGAGTCTCCTTGAAAAATCCCTCTTTTTATTGAAATGCCCGGTACTATAATTTTCTTATCTTTCAGATTCAAAAGCAAATCGGTATTCCAAAATGCCATAATTTTTTCCAAAAAGCTAATAATAATTGGGTTAATTTTGTATATATTTAAAACTTTTATCAGCCACGAGTGCGGGACACTATCATAAGCTTTTTGGTAATCTATATAACAAATATGTAAATTACGTTTTTGGGTTTGAATCTGTTTTAGAATTACAGAATCAATAACTAATTGTTCTTTACATCCCATATGTTTTCTGCGACAACCTTTTTGTTGTTCAGATAAAACATTTTTTTCATCTAAATGAGTGTATATTAAATCTGTCAAGCAAGAGGTTAAAATTTTATATATTGTCGGTAAACATGTAATGGGTCTATACTGAGAGGGATTATTAATATGTTCGCTTTTAGGCAACATATAAGTAATGCCCTTAGTTAGAAAATTTGGAAAATTTTGAGGTTCTCTGACAAATTTTGAAAGATTTTTTGCCAAAAGGGGATGTAAAGTAGTCAGACGTTTATACCAAAAAGTATGTATCCAATCGCAACCCGTGGCTTTCCAATTATGAGTATTTTTTATAATTTTGGCTAACAATTCAACCGATATATCAGAAAAACTCATTTGTTCAATGTCTGAACAATTGAGTTCTTCATTTTCTATCCACGGACCTGACTCATTATGTTTTATATCTTTACTCCAAATATTTGTCAAAAAATCGCGCATATCTGATTCAGATGGCAACGGATTATTATTATTCGAAATAATATTTTGTTTATCGTCAAGTTTGGAATAAAATATTTTCTCATTTTTCTGAAATAATCTATTATTATTTTTTTTATTATACGTATAATTGTATCTTTTTAATCTACTAGCTTTTACACCTAATTTTTGTTTTAACAAATCTAATAAATCATTGATTATATTTTCATTATTATTACTACCAATGCTATAACCAAATTTTCTCCCAATTACATCTACATGTCTCAAAATATTCCTACTTCTATTTCCATTTTTATACTCTATTACTCTAGCTATGCTACTTCTTAAAAATACTACATCATTTTCTAATCTACTCTGCCATTCTGGTTTTCTATAATTATATGATCTATCATCAGAAGACGTTAATTTAACTCCTAACTTATTACATATAGTGATAGCACTAGTATACACTATTGTATGAAGATCTAAAAAACTAATGTCATCAAATATAATTTTTGGTAAAATTATATTATTTAATTCAGAAATTAATTTAGATAATTTCTTTGACGTATGTAATTTTGGTAATTTTGGTCTAACTGTGGGCTCTATATCTATATATCTATTTATATTATTATGAAGTAAGTTAGCTAATTCTATAATATTTTCATCTAGTAAGTTTAAATTTGCAATGTTGATTTCCCTAAGATTATAAATAACGTCTAAGTTATTTGAGTCTACTGTAATATCATTGGATTCTTCGACTAGAATATTATCTGAACTATCTACGTTCAATGTACCTGATATAACATTACTACTCGTATTAACTTGTTCTAAATTATTTTCTAATTGCAATCTATCTGCTACTTCCTTTTTTATCTGATCTAATGTTACTACAGGAATTAAATTATTTTTGAAAATTGCAAAATTAAGTATTTTCATTAAGTTAACATAATTAATTTGTTAAATGGGTATGGAGACTTTGAAATTAATGAACCTTAAAAAATTATGTTGAACTTTCAAAATTTTTATTTTATATGCTTTATAGTACGGGGACCAAATAGTAGAATTGTATTCTAAATTACTTCTTACTAAAGCACTGAAGAAAAATTTTAATGAATTAAGTGACGTTTAATAATATTGGCACATTGCTAATCAATCCAAGAGAACCTGCTACACCTCAATACAAAGGACTATCACATCAAAACCGTGGTTTCAAAAATTCAAGGATGAAAGTAAACTGAATGCTGTTGAAATGAGATCTCTGATGCGTATGTGTGGTAAAACCATGTATGATCATGTGAGAAATGTGGAGATTCACAAAGAATGCAAGGCATATAAGCACGATGAGTAAGATTAAGAAAGGCACCCTCAGATGGTTTGGGCATGTAGAGCGAATGAACGAAGAAAGTAGTGTAAGAAGAATATATGACGCCAATGTGAATGGTAGAAGAAGTCGGGGACGCCCGACGAAGACATGACACGATCAACAGAATCAGATACTTGAGTTGGGCCATGTTAAAAGTCTGAATAATAGAAGAGTATGTTGTATGTAAAACACGTTTTTTTTTGTTATTTTAAAACGTATGTGTATGAAAAAATTCACAGTCTTTCGTTAAATGCTACTATTATAACATTTCCCACTAGATTTTTGCTCCATTTTAAACCAGTCGTGTCTTATAAAACATTTTCACAATTTTCGCTTAATTTTTATCGTTTTTAATATTAGAGTCCTTTTCTAACATTCGTATTTACGTCTCTCCTTATCTATTATATCTCCCCCTCTTCTTATTTTTGAGCACTTACTACTGGGCCTTGAATAAATACATTGGTAGCCTTGATTGCATATTCCTCGTAACAATATTCCCTGTCAAAAGTTTCCCAGTAAATGTTCCTAGTTAATAAAAGCACAGTGAAAAGAATACAATATCAATAAATAAATGATCTATCAAAGAACAGGTTAGTTTAGGTTACGTTAGGTCAGGAATATTTTGGCAAGGAACCCGGAATGCATCGGTTCCAATGGTTCGTTGTGACACCCCTGGAAACCGCACCACCTAGCGGGGAAACCCGATATGTCGTATTAATCACCCACAGGAGGTTTCAATAACCCCTGCCGTGCGAAATGCGAAACTAACCTGGCCTGCTATAATTACAGACAGACAAGTAACACACTACCCGTTATATTACAGTTCGATACAATCTAGACTTTGGTTCCATGACTAGTCAACAAAGGAAAAACTTTTTCACCACAAAATATCTTTGCATCACCTCTTTGAAAAGTTATTGAAAGTGATGATGATAGGGTCTGACCGGTTCCGTGTGTTTTTATCCCGCGACAAAATATCCTCGACAAAATATTTACTAAAACCTAACATAACCTAACCTGATCTAACCTAACCAAACCTAACCTAACCCAACCTTACAAAAAAGGGATAAAAATAATACAGACATCCCGTAAAGACAATAAATTATTGTTCCAAAATAGTAAAATGGGAAAAAAATAATACAGACATCCTGTAAAGACAAGAAATTATTGTTCCAAAATAGTATAATGGGAAAAAAATAATACAGACATCCTGTAAAGACAAGAAATTATTGTTCCAAAATAGTAAAATGGGAAAAAATAATACAGACATCATGTAAAGACAATAAATAATTGTTCAAAAATGGTAAAATAGGACAAAAATAATACAGATATGACTTTTGATAAGTAATAAATAATAATACTCATGACTTTTCAAAGGAGTGATGAAGTAAGTTGTTCGATCATCCTAGAATTTATGTTAATACATCACAAGAGGCCCAACTGCTCCAGTCTGGAGCCAGTGAGACAATGGCATCTTCAAATGAGGCATGTTGTGAGGCTGAAGGTGAGTGGGGAGGGGAAGTAGACAGGGAACAGGAAGGTAAAGAAGTACCTGGATATTCAGATCTAATTCAGTCATATCGAGCCGTTTACTATGATCGATCTTTTCGTGTAACTGGCCCGCTCATTTGGAACAAACTTCCCTCAGCTCTTACTAATATCCAGAACTTGGCTGAATTCAAAAGGGCCTTAAAAACAAACTTATTTAAAAAATCATACCTTTTATGAATTTTAACTCCTTTTCAATATACTATAATAAGCCATGTTCCTCAAGTTTCCGGTAATTGTTTGGTTTCGATTACCTCCTCAGTATAGTTTTATATGCACTCCGAATTTGTATTATTTCTAAACTTAAACTACCTCCTGTTCTATATTATATTTTAGTTTTAATGATACTTGTTGAATGGTACCGTTATGGTTATCATTATCTAATGTCCTGTGACAAAACAGCACTCACAATTTTTGTTAATATTGTTCTTTTGGAATTGCTTTGTAATACTGTAATATTGTAATGTACGCATTGTATGTAATGTATGTATTGTAAAACCATATATATACTGTAAATTCTTTGTTTTACATTATTTAATCAATTTTTTTTAGGACTCGTAAGAACACTATATTTAAGTTTATTATAATTAAGCGCACTTGAAGTGAAATATCACAAAACTGCGCTATATAAATTCTTTGTTATTATATTATTTATTAATCACCAAACATAGCTAACGCCATTTCAAGCCAGGTTTAAATATGGTTTTCAAAGTGGTCGTTTAATTATTATAGTATAAAATTCACGGGATAAAATCGAATAAAATCACTTCACAAATCGAACGGTGAAGAGGTCTGACATATCAAAATTGCAATTTGTTGTCTGTAATGTCTCGGTCTTCGCACATGCTTTCAGATCGCTATCAGTGGTCACATTAACTCCTTATAAGGTATAAAGAAAACCTCCTCAAAAGAAACAAGTAAAATAATGGAGTGTATTTCAATCTGTAGGAATGCCTTCAAGAGCAATTGAACAAGTCAAATATAATGGCCGACGAGCAGTGAGCCTGAGAGAGCGGCACAGTGAATTGTAAATTGTCATCCATTGTATTGCGGTCCTGCTTCGCGTAATTGAGGGGAATGGACTTTGTTAATTCTTAATTCCCCGCTTAAATTTATTGCATTCGCTACGAAGATAGTATGTACTAAATTATATGATATACGTTACAAAAGCCTGCCAGGAAAAAGATATAAATGCAAGGATCGGTATTGGGCCCATTACTATTTATACTCTACGAAAATGATAAAGTAAAAATACTAAAACATTGTAAAATAGGATTGTTTGCAGACGATGCACTGATTTTTATTACAGAAGATAAATATGAGAAAGCAATCGAAAAGATTTTTATTTATTTATTTATTTATTGATCTATATAAGGGATGTTTACATTATATTATTCGATGACTGTCTCGCTAGGGTTTACCTGTGTTGAGGAGTATTTTAGAATGTCATAAGAATATTTAAGGTTAAAGACATGTTAATTCGAATACAATTAAAACATATACATCAGAGTTTTTAAGAATATCCTAAGAATATTTAAGGTTAGATAGGTATAAATTTGAATAAAATTAAACATAAAGATGATTGAAAGTGTGGGTAAATCTAAATCTCATAAAGAGAGTTATCTTATAAATGAAAGAAGAGATACAGTACAGTAGTAAATCCTGTCAAATCTATTTATGGAGTTAGATTATTTAGGATTTTATTATTTTAATTTGTTTTATATGGGAAGGACGTATGTAGATTGATATTTCTGTCTATTTGTAATTTATTTTACAGATGTTTGCAATAGTGTGACGACTAATACTTATAATCCACTTCTTTATAAGTTGTTTGAATTTGGTCATTGATTCGGTTTGTCTATAATATTGTGTAGTTTGCAAGCTATGTATTTAAAGTGTCTTTGTCCAAAGGTGGTTTTAGAAAAGGGAGTTTGGAGGAGTTCTTTGTTTTTGGCTCGGGTATTGTGTATCGTTTGTGTTTCTTTGTATAGATTAACAGTGACTTGGATACTGTGTTAAAATTGCTCAAACAAAACAAATTAAAACTTAATTTTAATGAGACAAAAAAAATAAATAAGGCAGAAAAATCCAAAGGTTTATAATAATAATAATAAATATTACCATTTGTTATTTCGGCTACTGGCATTATACCTAGCTCTCTCATTCAAAATTTAGGCGTATTAGATTTGTCAAAGAATTTATATATGAAAATGCAAAAGGCAGTCATTTTAAATACATGTAGGATTACAAAAGATTTTTTAAATATTTATATTGAGGGATCAGTAGGATTTATCGGACCAGTTAGGATTTCATCAGAGCCGAACCCTCTGATATGAAAATATCTGGAGTCGGTGAAATATTTTCCCATTATGTTTCTGGTGGATTGACGTATTGTTCTTGTATTGTTTTGTATTTATTATACTTATATGTACTTACATTGCGTGAATTTACTAGATAATCATTTGTGGAAAAGTGTGTGGAAGGGTTTAGTCTTTCATTTGGGAAAGATTTAAGCCGGACATAAAATCTGGAGCACCGTAAAAAAAAGTTTATTCCAGTTTATGACGAAATCATTCACAAAACCTCGATTTTTATGATTTTATTTAATAGGTATTATCAGCCTGAGGTGCAGTTTCCCTTTCGCACAGTATTCGGGGGAGTAAGAGTAACAGTGATAGCAACAGTTTGGCAAAATACCTATTATTGAAATTTCTCAGCGACCGGGTTTTTTTCTATACTAATAATGGTTCATGTTCCATCTACTTTGTTTCAATTACCTTTGGTTCAGATAAAAAAGGAATTTTGTAATGAAACATAGTTATTTTACTGAAATTTGAGCATTGGAATCTTCCACTTATCAAGTGACTGTAATCAATCAATCATCAGGTATCACGATAACATCCAGACCCGTCGTGAAATGCCAATACCTAGACACTATTATTATTCAGGCCTCGACCATATTTTGTCAGAGCGTCAAAATATTTGCACTTTGCCATAAAATCTAAATAATGGAATATTTCTAAACTTATCAGAAAACTAAAAACTGTTTTTGAAAGGTGATAAGATATACTTAATAAACAAATAAATTTTTCAATATAAAAATTTGAACGCAAACTTAAAAAAGTTTAAAAGTGTCTAATCTTACTTCTATCTAACTTAAATTGAAGGGTGCCTAACCATAACGTTATAAGTGCCAGAAAATGAAATTTTCAGGAGACACGAAAAACATTTTCAATGGAAAAATAGAAAGAAAAGTAATTGTTAAAAGATGTATTATCAAATTATCATTTATTCTTAATAATCTGAAGCAATTTTAGTGCTCTCTCAAAATACATAAATAATAAAAAAAATTAAAAGAACAAAACGTTTTAAGTGCCATTATTTATGCAAGTCATAACGTTGTAAGTGCTATATTTCTTGCACATAACTCAAAACTTTCAATATCTTTATTTTAAAAGGTTTTCATAAAACAATTTGCTTTCTCCGGCTAAATACGACAACACGTTTTCTCGTGAATTTTTTAAATTTTTTCCGACATTTTGAGTGAACTAACATTTGCAACTCAATTGGCACTTAAAACGTTATGGCATGATGTTTCACAATTTTTGGCTAGATGGCTTTAGTAACCCTTTAACTTTAGAGTACAAGTAAACACCAGCACATATAACCCCCAAAACACGTATTCTCGACGTTGACGCACCGTTTTCTTCTGACATTTTGAATGAACTAACATTTGCAGCTCAATTGGCACTTAAAACGTTATGGCATGCTGTTTCACAATATTTAGGCTAGACGGCGTTAGTGACTCTTAACAGAGTGCAAGTAAACACCAACTTTCAGATTTGAATAAAAAGCGTAGTAGTTCTCTTTCCAATACCGTTTATATCATATTTCTCACTGCATATAAAATCTCGTATCTATATACTCGTACGAGCATATAAAAATCTCGTGTCACGGTATTTGTGGTCGCTCTCCTCCGAAACAGCTGGACCGATTTTTATGAAATTTTTTGTGTATATTTTGAAGATATGAGAACAGGTCGTAACGTATATTTCATACCGCTAGGTGATTAGGGTGTCCCAATCCATATAGTGTGACCATATTTGAATAGCCAGGTACTTCCCCACTTTCCTCTTCCCATCTCCTACTCTCCCCATTATTTTCAGCCTCACAACACACCCCAATTGGAGATGCCATAGTCTCACTGGCTTTTGCGGTTGGGACTCTTGCGCGGTATTCTCATAAAAAAATACGCGTCAATTGCATCATTCTACGAAATGCACATTCATTTTTATTTATTTGTTAACAAGTCTCACGACATCGTCGTTAATTGCTCTAATTATCTGACTGATAATTTTACTGATAAATATTATCATAAAAATTACTCATGAACTGTGAGACACATCGCAAAATGCAAAGAGGAAATGCTTAGGATTTTGTTTGATATTGTTATACATTCATTTAATCACAATCTTTCTTTATATTTACAAAAATCTCGCGTCACGATGTTTGTTCAAGATAAACTCCGAAACTACTTAACCGATTGTGATGATGTTTGGCTTAATTTGTGTAATTTAGTCCAATTTAAAAGATAGGATAGGTTCTATCACGATTATTGACCTCAATATTTATTGTTGCGAATTAAGTGTTCATTAAAGACTCAATATTCGACTCAATGTTCGCAGATCATATAAAATGCTTGCTTTTGTTCTTCGTATAAGTGAAGTGTACAGTAACCCGCGTACAGTGGTAATGTTATATTTTTCATTAGTCAGAAGTAAACTGGAATATGCCTCGCCAATTTGGAACCCGCATTACAAAGTATACATAGAAAGCATAAAACATATTCAAAACAAATTTATAAAATATCTTACCTTCAAATTCAACAATAACTTTGAATGCACATTTCAAACCATGCAACAAAGGCGAGCAATAGCTGATTTGACATTTATACACAAAATTTTAAATAATAACATCGACTATACCGAACTTCTTTCCTTAGTTAATTTTAACATACCATTAAGACGTACACGCCATACAGGAATATTCCACACGCTTAATTACAACTGCAGCAACTAATTCGCCAATTAATCGTGCTCTTCATATCTTCAATAATATTGGTCTATATTCTAACATCGACATTTTCTCCTATTCACTGTCTAAATTTAAAAAGAGCATTAAGCTAATAATATTCATTTATAACGAGGCTAACTAGAAATTTTAACAATATAAAGTGTATTAAACTGTTATATTTTGCATTTATTAGAAGTCAACTTGAGTACAATTCTCCCGTCTGGAACCCATATTATAATACACTAATATACAAGCTGTTGAAAGAATACAAAACAAATTCTTACGTTTTCTAAATTTTAAAATGGGTATTCCAGCAATTATGTTGAACTACAACACTATTTTAAATGATATGAATATGCTCAAATTGTCAGACAGAAGAATTTTCACAGACTTGGTATTTCTTTATAAAATTCTAAATGATTTAGTTGATAGTCCATTATTGCTTGAATTAATAAGCTTCCGGATTCCTCTACGTAATACTAGAAGTCAGGATTTATTTCAGTGCAGAAATTCTGGAACTAACTACCATATGTATTCCTCTTTGCCCAGAATACTAATGGAGGGAAATAATTATACCAAGTCCGTGGACATCTTCAATTTATCTTTAGACAAATACAAAATGCTGTTACTGAGGCAGTTCAGTTATGTACAATAAATACTGTATATTTCTTAGTAAAAGAAATATATACCTTTTATATTTGTCGGTAAAAGAAATATATAGTATTTATATTTTATTTAATTAAAGTGTAATTTTTAAATTGTATATGTAAAAGCCCCGAAAAAGGGCGTAAATAAATAAATAAATAAATATAAATTGTTCAATGCGCGTACATACTTACATACATACATGTATACCACGCACACACACACCTTCCCACTGCATATACATCACACGGTATTGGAAAGAGAAAACAACAGGCTATATTTTAAAATCAAAAAGTTAACCACAAAATAATTAAAATGGACACCATTATGAAAATAAAGTTTAGAACCGCGATGTAAAAAAAATTGAGAAACCTGAATGTGTGAATTTTTTAAGAATTATTTTTGGATAAAATGACAAAAAGTGGGTGACCTTAATGTTAATAATTCATTTTTATAACAAAATATGTTTGTGTTCTTATATTTTTTCATTATCAGTAATTTTAGTTAGATAAAACGTAAGGTAAGCCATTTTGTAATTTTTTTAGAGTTTGTTTCAAAAGTTTTATATAAAAAAAATTACATGGTCATTTCTAATAATAAAATTTGAAAGCGTATTTCATCACCTTTCAAGAACTGTTTTTAGTTATTGGATACGTTCACATATCTGTACCCTAAACTAAAGGACAAACCACATAAGTCCACAGCTAAGTTTATAGCTACGTGTGATTTATCCTTCAAGGTTCAGAAATTTTCTATTGATTTGAATTTTGTTGCAAAGCGGTAATATTTTTACCTTCTGACAAAATACGCCCGTTTATTTGAAGGGTTAAAACAGTCTATGCTGTAGTAGGAGGCGGAGACTGAATGATGGAAGACTAGAGGATTGAGGATTGATACCGATTCATTGTTACGCGGATGACAGTACATTCCATGATAGCTTTTTGTTTGACAAGCCTCCAAAGAGCATACAAACCCCAATAGCTCGGAGGGCTTTGAAGCAAAGAATGGACGGTTACCTCGAGAGTGTTTTCTCTTGGAGTAAGAATAACCTCGTCGAATTTAATGTTTCAAAGACCCAATCATGTTTGATAACGTCTAAAAGAGATCGAAATGATAATCTAGTCTCCTTCAACGGAAGCATTCTTCCGAACAGGACCTCCATTGATATGCTTGGTGTAACTCTAAGTGACCAGCTCAGGTATGGGGGTCCCATCGAAACCAGAGTTAAGTTAGTCTCTCAGAAACTGGGCGTACTGTACAGGGCCCGCAGATACTTTAATAGTACACAAATGCTAACCCTGTACAAATCGCAAGTGCGCCCCACGGTTGAATTTGGCAGCCACCTCTGGTCTGGAGCTCCAAAATACCTTTTAAAAAAAAAAAAACACTTGACGCTGTGCAGAAACGGGCGGTCTGTTTGATAGATTCTCCCATCTTAACAGACGGATTGCAATCTTTAGAGCACAGGCGTCAGGTGGGAATGCTGTCCTTGTTCTACCGGTATTACAATGGAAGATGCTCCGAGGAACCAGTATCATTGATTCCCTCGGCACCGGTGCATAGTCGGGAAACACGCCAAACACGCGCCCAACATGTACACGGTTGACATTAGTCACATGAGAACGGGTCTTTTTTACGACTCTTTCTTGAGTTCAACAGCTCGGCTGTCGAACGATTTACCGGCCTCTGTGTTTCCTCCCTCCTACAACATGGGTCTCTTCAAGACCCATGTTCACTCCTTCCTTTCCTCAAAAAGACCCTCCACACAGCACCCTCAAAGATGATATAGGCCCTGTGGGAAATTATTTACCTCAGGGCCTCCTGTGTGGAGTTAATTAAAAAAAAAAAATGAGAACACGACCCTTTGACCAGCCGATCGATATGAATTATTATTTGTTTTCTGTTTCCAGTTCTGGGAGATCATATCCGAGGAGCACGGGATCGACAAGACTGGCGTCTTCAAGGGAACCTCGGACCTGCAGAGAGAACGAATCAACGTCTACTACAATGAAGCATCTGGTAAGATTTGAAAGCGAGTAAAATTTTCTTTTAGTCAAGGCAACGAAGACCAAAAAAGACCGAATAGCGGAAATAATTCGTGTAGAAGCCAATTTTGGCACATTTATAGGGGAAGGTGTCCTTAACAACATACTAAAAGTACTGTGGGTGGGGGTGGAGCTAAGGGTGGGGGGGGGTCTCTAAAGGTCCCTTTTTTCAGTTGTATCATATTTTGCACGTAGAGATGGGCACATTTTACATACTGGAAGTGCCCACGTGCATAGAAGAATGGGATCACCTGCTATAAACACGCCAAGTAGCCGTCTCAAACACCATGACGCTCAGAATCAATGAACTTCTTCATCAGGGTAACCATGTGGAAGTATCTCCTGAAGCCACAAAATAGCGGTAGGTCCATTATCCTTAACGTATTCCAGATAATTCTGAAATTTAGTCAAAGCTGACACCAAGAAAACTCTTCAATTTTGTCTGGATTAAGTTCCTCCATGCTGGTCAGCTTAGTCAAGATCTCTCTCTTCTCTTCCATTTAATTTTTTACACTAATTTTTTTTTACAATAAAATTTTAATTTTTATCAATAAAAACTGTTTTTTTTTTTTTTTAATTTGATATTTTCCCCTCTCCATATCTCCGCATTAATCCCAACAAACAAGTTTAAAGAACCTTTTTTGTAGAGAATTTTATGTAGATAATTTAGTTCCAAAACATTTTTTCGCTAAAGGCAGTGTTTTTCGAGTTATTTATGAAAAACTGAAAAAAGGGACCTTTAGAGACCCCCCCCCCACCCTTAGCTCCACCTCCACCCCCCAGTACTTTTAGTATGTTGTTAAGGACACCATCCCCTACAACTGTGCCAAAATTGGCTTCTACACGAATTACTTCCTCTATTTTCCTTCGGTGCCTGGACCATTTATGTGGTTTCTTCTGTTTTCTATGGGCATGAAAAATTAGAAATATTAAAACTTAGATTATGAAATAGAAGATTTTTATCACGGTTGTTTTGACGCTCCTCATTTCTGGGGATCGTGATTAGTGGCGTAGCTAGGGAGGGCGGCGGAGTCGCACCCCCCTCCTACGACCCGGTAGGAGGTGACACCCGATCCTGAAAAAACTTAGAAACGAAGGTAGAATATTGCCATAAAAATATTTTAAATATGAACATAATGTGTGTTGTGAACATAACGTTATTTATATTTTATTAGCTCTATGGATGGGTCGGTCGAAGATTCCTCAAAACAGACCTAAACGTCAAACAAGTGTACAGCGCGTGGATACGTCCTTACCACAGACCACTAGACAAAGTGTCTATGGCCAAGCCCATTTCGCGCCAACCATGTTTCAACAAACGGACGAGACGGAAAACTAAAAATGTTTATAGTAATGTTCAAGCAAAAGTTCAAGCAAATGTTCAAGTTCACGGTCGGAGGAGAGTTTAAGTTTTCCATTGAATCTAAGATTTCAATTTGATCACTGGTGTGGAGGATGCCAGATCTTACTAATATTATAAACGCGAAAGTTTGTATTGATGTAATTGTGTTTGTTGCTCTTTCACGCAAAAACTGTTGAATGGATTTTAATGAAACTTTACGATAATATAGCTCATACATCAGAATAACATATCTTTAATATATAAAACAATGTCGGGTTAGTTACACCATTTATAACTCAAGAACGGCTGAACCTATTTTTATGATCTTCGATTTTTAGGATTTGTCTCCGCTCCGAATAGCAGTATGGCTATTAAAACATGGAAAAAATGCACGAAAAAAAATTACGAAGAAAATTCTTTTCCTCATACATTTTGTATGGAATGAATCGTCATATTTTGAAAGAGCTGCAGAAATATTGTGATAAATATAATATTGAATAGTGAGTGAATTCAAAAAATTCAAAACGTCCAATGTCAATACGCTGATTGTTTTGCTTTTGTTCTTAAACTTGTAATGCTACCCCTCTTTTTTACACACTAAATGCCAATAGTCAAAAATGAGACAAACGGTGAACGTATGTCTGCACCCATCAAAAGGAAAAATACAACAATTATAATAAATCTCACTCACACATATAAAGAAAATGAAACGCAATTCCCGTAAGTAACTGGAAAAGTAAGAAAATCACAAAAACTATAAATCCGTACACAACGCCATCTCTGATACTGACAAAAACAAAACACGGACAGTTGCGCATCGATAATTGCTTCATTGTGTAATTTAAGAGGCCGGTATTCGAATTTCTACCGATTTCTTGCAAACCTCCCTTAAACATTAAATCCTTTAAGAGCTTAAAGTTTTTAAGCTCTTAAAAAAATATACGTTTTTCTTGAAGATAATATCGAGACATTAGTCGCGCCCAAACGCAAATTATATAAAATTCCCTCGATAGAAAAAAATCGCAAAGTATGCTTTAAAAATTATTATAAACACGTTTGTTTCAGTTATTTTACAAGTTATATGTATGAAAAAATTCACAGCGTTTCCTTAAATTCTGTTTAAGACAATTATCGCGAGATTTTTGCTCTATTTTAAACGATTCGTGTTTTATTAAAGATTTTCGTGATTTTTGCATCGATTTTATCGTTGTAAATGTTAGCGCGCTCTTCTAACATTCGTAATTTCATATCTCTCCGTCTTCTTCTTTTTGGGGCCGGGAACGGAGCCTTAAGGCGTCGTGAGTTCCATTAGTCAGCTGGCTAAGTCTTCCGTTAAGATACAAGCAACATTTCCCGTCTACTGTGGTTGTAGTATGAGTTTTTTTAGGTTATTCTTAACTCGGGAATGTTTGTCTTTCTTTTCCAGATTAAATTTGAATTTTAAAAATTTTATTTTAGGATATTATCACGATTAATATTTGAGTTATTATGCAGTGTTGCGCTTCCTCCTTATTTAGCCAACGTTTCGGATATAGTATTACAGTGCCCATTATCACACTACACTGTCGATTTATACACTGTAATGCTGCCCGAAACGTTGTCCAAAGAAGGAAGAAGCGCAACACGGCATAATAACCCAAAAATTAAATGCGATAATACTTTTGGTCTTGAAAATCACAATTCATATTATATTAAACTGTTTATTAATATATTTTTATTCCGAGGTTGATGTAATTTTAGGCCTTTTGACTTTCAAATCAAGAGGCAGGTCACTGAGTAAGTAAAATTTCGAATAACCACTCCTCTTACCACCCCTTAAATCAGAATTAAATACTTCTTGATGAAATTTAGCACACTTTATGTTCAAAATAACGACAATCATTGTCTACGTCTGATTTAGAAAAATTCCATGTAAAGCCCGTGCAACGCCGGGTACTTAAGCTAATTTTATTTATAATGGATTGTCTATGGCGGGAGGGCATAGTGAAATTGATTTTTTTACAAATTCACAGTTTTATTCCTAGATTGATGAAAATTTTCACACTTGACCTTCAAAATAATAGGGAGGTCACTGGCTATGCGAGATTTTGATAAACCACCTTTGCATTACTCTCCCACCCATTAAAGCAGAATTTTGATATTTCGTGATGAAATTTAGCACTCTTGATGTTCAAAATTAGAGAAAAAAATTACTATCTACATCTGCCGAGCAATTCTATTTCTTTCGTAGGATCGTTATTAGATAACGGACGTTATCTCCTGTCAGATTTGTGTGATTAAAATAATTTAGATCGTTTTAAAAACGAATTCCTGCAAGCATGCATGATTATTTATTAATTTAGTGTGCGTTGTACATAGAAAAAGCAAATAACAGCCATAAAAATCACACAAATCTGACAGGAGATCACGTCTGTTATCTAATAATGATCCCAAATAAGATATAGAATAGCTCGGATGATATTGATAAACTCTGTGCGAAAAAGGCCCCGGGAACGCCGGGAACTAGTAATAATATAATAGCAAGAAGAAACGGTAGGGCGGATTGGTTCCACAAACCGGAACCCCGTTCCGGTTAGCTCCGTTTTATTTTCTTGCACTGCCTTTGATTATACGCTCGAGGAACAACGTTTCCTTTCGCTTTTTGATATGTGTCTTAATAAAGGGCTTGCGTCTCATCTCTAAAACTTTATTTATGTCTAAAAGCAGCACTTGGTAACATCCTGTTAGTGCAGGGAAGCCCAACCTTTTTTGAAATGAAAACTTCTTTAGCACCGTTGTGATTTAAAACTCAATGAAACGAAACGAGCGACACTAAAAAGAGACACACATATACATCTGCAGGATTTATCCTGCGAGAGAATGAGATAGTAAATTAAATAAAATATTTATTTAATTCACGCGTACTCGATTTCAATATAATACGATAAATCCACAGTCTTACTCAAGTCTCCTTTGATGTAGCAGTGTAAAGCGCCTGACGAACCTTAACGGCCAGACATTTAGCCGACCAAGGATCAAATTCTACGAAAATCACTAAAAAATTAACAGGCAATAGTAAATACAAAAGAAAGCCACATTTAGCAATTCCGAAGAAGAAAACACAAATACTAATAAGATGACCAAATGTATAGGAAAAGGTGCACTGCAATTCGACGACAAAAATATGGAAAAAATCATACTTCACATTGATAAAAAAAAGTGCTTCGTAGTCTCTCCAATCTTGTCTACTTTAGTTTTCTGATGGTTTCTCTTCTACCTCGTGTTAATTGCACACTCTGATTCTTTTTTAAATGGACACACTGAGCAGAAAGTATGTAGAAATTTGATCTATAATACGGAATTTGAAATAAAGCTGATGATACCAATTTAAATCAGACCTTTCGACTCCTAGGTAGACAGGCAAATGACATTAAAAACCTGTTCAAGAAATAATTTCAATACCTATTTGGAAACACTGAACAGAAAATATCTAGAATGAACAAAAAATACCGATTTGAAAGAAAAACTGTCCGAGCTAGTTTAAATGAGACTCTTATTTATTTATTTATTTGTAGATTTTGGAATCTACATAAAACAAGTATGTTACCCAAAAATGTACGTACCTACATAAAAGATTTGATTACAATGTAATACTAGAAATTCTAACAAAAATAGTGGCAAAAATAATTGGCTAAATATGCAAAAATTGATAATTTATTATTGGCATCTGTGCTGATGGGACAATGATTTAGTTGGTACTATAAATAAACCATTTCCAATATTGCCTGTCTTTAAATAAAGAACTTCATCACAATATCAACTTTATATGATTGCTGGGAAAATATATTTTTTAAAGTATTTAAATGGGTCAGTAAAAATGTCTTTTTTATTATTAGAGCAGTGTATGGTGTTACAATGTCAATGTGATATAGGGGAGAAATATCCTGTATTTGTGTGGTAGTTTTTAATACAGAAAATATCTTGCATCCTCCTTGTTGGATTTCTTGATGGTGTGTAGATGTTAATTTGGGATAAAATATTTGGTATATCAACAACTGATGCATGTATAATTTTGTGTAGAAGCAATAAATCGGAAAGTTTCCGTCTGGCTGTCAGAGAGTGTTGTTTACAGTGTAAAATTCAGTCATTATGCATTCCAAATTGATCAGATAAACTGAAGGGTTAATTTTCTTCGTATGGATTCGATTCTATAATTGTGGATCTCATAATTAGGAGACCAAATAGTAGATCCGTATTCGAAAATACTTCGCACAGTTGATTTAAATAATCTGTATATAATTTTATGATCCGGGCAGTCCAAAATAATTTATTGATTTCCTGCTCGAGAAAAAATTTTGCCTTTTGAACATGTTTAATCAATTGCACCGAAAGTAAGGAAAAAAGTATAATTTAGTCACACGGATACGCCCACTAAACTTCTATCGCTTTATCGTTCAAGGCAAACGTATACATAACTTAAAACGAAATCATGAAATTCGTGTGACGTAATTTTTTTCTTGATAACCTATAATATCTATTATTATTATAATTATCTATTTTTTACGGTGCTCCAGATTTTATGTCCGGGTTAAATCTTTCCCAAATGAAAGACTAAACCCTTCCACACACTTTTCCATAAATGTTTATCTAGTAAATTCACGCAATGTAAGTGCACTATATAAGTATAATAAATACTAAACAATACAAGAACAATACGTCAATCCACCAGAAACATAATGGGAAAATATTTCACCGACTCCAGATATTTTCATATCAGAGGGTTCGGCTCTGATGAAATCCTAACTGGTCCGATAAATCCTACTGATCCCTCAATATAAATATTTAAAAAATCTTTCGTAATCCTACGTGTATTTAAAATGACTGCCTTTTGCATTTCATTAATTAATTTGTATTAGCTTATAATGACATATTATTCTAAAGATTTTTAAAATATTATTTATGTTTAATAAAATTATTTTTATCTATTTTTCTGTAAAAAATTAAATTTTATTTTATATAATTGTAAAAATGTAACTATTAAATCACTATAATAAGATCTTTAACGTGAAGAACCCATTAGACAAACTGCTAAAGAGTAGTTTATCGGGACTTTTTGTCTTGTATTTGTAAAGTGTATAAAATAAATAAATAAAAAATTACTAACTAACTAACCATCACGCCGTTTCCCCGCAGGGGTAGGCAGAGAGGACGAACCGCCAAACAACTCGGTCTTGGCACACACTCTTTGCCTCACTCACATTCATACATCGTCTCATACATTCTCTTCTATTATTCTGACTTTTGACATGGCCCGACTCAAGTATCTGATTTACTTGATCGTGCCATGTCTTCCTCGGACGTCCACGACTTCTTCTACCATTCACATTTGCGTCGTTTATTCTTCTTACACTGCTTTCTTCGTTCATTCGCTCTACATGCCCACAATAAAAAAATATTATTATTATTATTTCATTTCCTTTTGCATTCTATTATTATTATAATTATCTATTATTATTATTTTTTTATTAAATTGTGAAATAACATTAGTCAATCAAAAAAACAGAGTGCAATTCACACGCGGTAGAAATAAAACCTTAAAAAAAACTGAAGTAGACAATAGTGGGACGGTTACGAAGCACCGCAAAGGAGTCCGATTAATCTATCTTATTCTCTCGCAGGCTAAATCCCATAGATGTGTGTGTTTGTCTCTTGAGTTTCAGTTTCACCGTTGTGATTAGAGTTTCAATTCACAGCGGTGCTAAAGAATTTTTCACTTCGAAAATATCCCGCAGTGTTCGCGGACAAATGGTTTAGAATCTCCTGTTAGTTGGAGAAATGTGGTTTCTTTTCATACCACAGTTAGAAACAACAGCTGAAGTGGTATAAATATAAAACAGAACGGTTTCCTACGAAAGCAAGCACGTGTTGGAAAAAAATAAAACAAACGATAGACAGACGCCATGCGTTAAGGAATGTTTGGTTTTTGTTTTTAAATTTTGTTTGTATTTAGAATTTTTGTTTCTTTTTCGAATTTTGTTTTTGTATTCATGGAATGTTTCCCTCCGTTGCTGGAATCTTAAATTTTAAGTCTATTTGCCATTAATCAGTCGATAGTTTTACCAAATTGGAGCAGATGTACAGCAATTTGTGAAGTCGGGGCGTCGCTAGTTTTCTGAATTAATCAATTTACGAGTCCTAAAATTACTTAATCCTCTTTATCCGATTTTTTGACAAAATTACATGAGAATAATGACATCTTGAGATTATGAAACTGTATCCCAATCTATTTGGGATATTAAAAGATGAACCTAAAAGTCAAGATTGAGTTAATGTAAAATGCTGGATGTTAGGAGAAAATTTTGAGATTTGGGAAGCGGGTAAATGTAGAAAAGGGGTGACCAGTTTTGTGGGGCGAGGTTTGTGTAAGGCGAGGTCGGATCGGGAGGTAGGTACTGGTTGAGGGAGACCACATAGGATTCTCTCCCTGCGGTGCAAGGAAATGTTCCGAGAGACTACCTACCTACCTAAAGCTGGAGAAATCAAAGGGACTCCCCAGGGCCGTAGCTAGGGGGGGGGGATTATGGGGCAATGCCCTACCTTAAAATATATGTGCCCTACCTTAAGAAATACCATCGACTATGTAAATAATATATTAGTAAAATGTTTGTTCATAGTTTATAAGATTGAAAAAAATACTACCTACATTATTGACATTTAACTAAACAGCTTCGAATAACCAAGGAATCATATCATACTAATTCTTTATTCTGCCCATAGATGGAATTGAAGTAAGTGGTGGGAGGCTGTTCGCGTATTGCAATCACTGCTTACGGGAAATTCCCAAACAGTTTGAGGATGCTATTAAATTTTTGAGTTTAAGTTAAGTTTGCATCTTGTACCGACGACGTCGCGTGCAACGCGGTACAAACTACCAATCGTTTTTTGACGGATAACAATTAGAAATATTAGGTTTACGTAAAAGTCTTAACTGTCATGTATATTGGTACGCATAATCAAGGTTTACTCAACAGGAAAATTGAAGTAGATTTCGAGATTTGAATTTATCTGTGGTGTTGATTAGTTAGTGTAGTAATTTAGTAGTAAGGATAGTATTTCGTGAATTGTACCTAATACGTACCCGTGATTTTGCGATGGATATACGAGTTTTCTTTGGCAAAAAACGGAAAATCGAAGAGGAAATTGACAACGAAAAACCTCATTCCTCAAAATAGATGGAAGAACATAAGACTAACTACTCCTAATCTTATGGAAAAAGGTTTGGTGAAATATGATAGCTATGAATCGATTTACCAGATTAGATCAAGATACATTTTTATTTGCGCCCTACCTGTAATTACCGCTGCCCTATCTTAAATTCTACTCTGGATACGGCCCTGGCCGACTCCCTCAAACATTCTCTCTTGATCCGGCCTGCAATGCAGCTGGTGGGCAGACGCAACCACTGCCAATACCAAACCCCATGAACCCGGGCACCCCGGCTTAGTCATTAAACGTCGCGAACTACTTCTTGGGGTGACCTACGGCAGAGTTATTGGTTATCCCATAGGTACTCGCCTCTCATATTGAACTAGTTAGTTCTTATTCGGAGATTTTAAAAACAGACACGGTTTTCGAGATATACAATGGAGATAAATATATTATGTAGTACCTACTCGACTATCTTGTTTTTTTGGGAGATTGGTTCGTTGACGCCAGCTATTAATCAATTAGTTTTCCATTATTCTAGCTAGCTCATCTACTCATCCTGCAAAGTGACAAGTCATCTCATCACACCAATTTCACTTAACCGCCTAAATGCACAGATCAAAAAACAAGACGTAAGTACCTAAATGCGAATTAAATTCTGGGAAGTCTTTGATAATCCGACAGTTCTTTGCCACTGAAGCGACAGCGCAATTTAAAACTTTTTTGTCTTATAGCTCGAGATTTTTTAAGGATAATTTTGAAAATTTTCCGCCCACATTAAAAAAATCATGCCTCCGAATTTTAATATGGAGACATACAAACTGATTACATTTCTATATAGCCAATGAATTCCCCTATCTTTTGTTGATCATCACATATTCGTAAGATTTATAAAAAAAAATTATATAGGGTGTCCGGTGGCAGAATTAGGATTTTATATTTAAATAAAAAATAAACTGCTAAGGATATACATTTAGTTCAGTACCTATTACAGAGAAGAGAAGTGCGGATTTTATTTCTTAAATTTTTTTTCGTCTAAATGTATACCATCACGTTGGACACACTCTTGGAATCTGGCCTCAGTATTTCGTGCCACTCGCTGTAGAAGTGACGTCGGGATACCATTAACTTCGCGAACGATATTTTCTTTTAGTGCCGAGATGGTCGCAGGGTTGTTTTCATACACTTTACTTTTGAGGTACCCCCATAGAAAAAAGTCTATAGGAGTGAGATCTGGTGACCTGGGTGGCCAGGGGATGTCACCAAAACGGCTAATCAGTTTTTTAGGGAAGACATCACGAAGAAGCGCCATCGTCTCTCTAGCAGTGTGAGGCGCCATCTTGCTGGAACCATGTGTGTGAAGTGAAGGCAGGATGTTCTCTCAAATAATAGGGTCCGATTATTCCACTGCTTGACAATGCACACCAAACCGTCACTTTTGGACTGTGATGTGGCTGTTGATGTTTTAAACGTGGGTTCTGTCCTTTAGGTGACCAATAACGACAATTCTGCTTATTTACACTTCCATTTAAATGAAAATGGGCTTCATCACTCCAAAAGATAGTGTTAAGAGCTGAATAGTAAACTCAGACTTATTAAACAAATAAATCCTGTATAATAATTAACCTAAAATGTACGTTACCGTATGAATAATCTATGAGGAGGATGGTGAAATGCAACCTAAAAGTAACAGATAATAATCAACGTAGGTACCATTGAAAAATAAATACTTATAAGTTATAATATTCAATGAAGACAATATTAGCGAAACTCAATCGAAAATCTGGAGTCAGAAAAATCAGAAAAAGATATTGGCTCCACTTGGACTCGAACGCAGGACCCTTTATAGCACTTGCCATGTAAGCAAAGGGGTCAGGGTTCGAGTCCCAGTGGAGCCTAAATCGTTATCTGATTTTTCTGTCTCCAGATTTTCGATTGAGTTTCGCTAATATTGTCTTCATTTAATTAAATATTATAATTTGAGATTTTACTCATAAAGTTAAAAAAATAAAAATAAATTCTTATACGTCTACCTAAGTTAATTTTGATAAAGTCTTTGAAGTTATTTACCTACTTATTATGTACTTTGACTTCACTTTTTTATATTAGCTCCACACAGGAGGACCTGAGGAAAATAATTCCCCTCAGGGTCTATGTCATCTTTGGGGAGGGTATTTTTAAGAAAGGAAGTAGAGGAAGTTCTGAGAAGGAAAAGGGTATTAGGGTGGGTAGGAATCTGGGGATCAGTGTTTCCAGGAGAATATGTATGAATCCATCCCTCCTACTGCATTGCATTGCGATATTCTTGCTGGAGAGGTCAAAAGGTTAACCAGTCACTGCCGATCCGGCCTTCCACACAGCTGGTAGGCAGATGCATCCACCGCCAAAATCCGGACAAGCCTCACCCGATGAACCCGTGCACCCCTGTTAAGTCACCAAACGTGGCGAACCACTTGGGGTGACATATTATGACAGAGGTGTTGATTATTTAATAAAGGGTTCTCGGTGCGGCGGTACCCATACCCGCCTCCCAAATTGAAGCTATGCACTGAACATATAAACCTGTAGAATTGTATCGAGGGCGTGACTGTTTGCCCGAAGTAAGCTCAAATTGTCCGTGCTCAAACTTCCGGTGAAATTGGCCAAACATTTTTTCAAACAAACTAATGAGAAGTGGAAATCATTTTTTGTGCTGCATCATCAACCAATCAGAACAAATAAATTAAATTAAATAATTTTAAAAAAACTTATATTAACAAGTAAATATTTTATACAAAACATATAATAACATAAAACTTAAGTAAGAATCGTGGCTCCCTTATCAGGCAGAAGCACTCATTCTTTCTGATAAGTTAAACACGACCAATGATGGATGACATTTGTAAAATATGTATGTATACATTTTTGACCGGTCAATGGTTGAGTGGGCATCGCGTATGGGGTATGGGTCCCACCCAGGCGGACCCAGGCGTTCGATTCCTCGGCTGGAGAAGTCCTCCATCACGACTCATGCAACATTTTCATCTTACTGTGGTGGTAGTAGGAAATTTTCAAATATTGTAGGGTTATTTGTCACCCGGGAATGTTTGTCTTTCTTTCAATAATTAAAACAAAAAAAAATGTAACTCATATTCTTTATATTACAAAAAATAAAAAAAGTCGAATACCGAAATAATTTCTTGATCAGATTATCAATTCATCGGCCTGTCTGAGGCCTAGGAGCCGAAGAGTCTAACTTAAATTAGCGACAACAGTTTCTTTCAATTTGGTGGGTTTTTTTGTTCAGATTGTTCCATAAAACCTACAGAAAACTTATTATCAATTAGGGATCAGAACCATTCATTGGATAACCAACACACCTTTGCCATAGGTCACCCCGAGGATTTCGCTACGTTTATTGACTTAACAGTAGTCATGGTGTGAGGTTTGTCTGGATCTTTGCGGTGGATGCGTCTGCCGGATCGGGAGAGACCGGTTGAGGGAGACCCTTTCACCTCTCCAGCCGAACTCTCCCGACCCAAAGCTTGCATTGCAGTGGGATAGATTCATACATCCTGGCACACACCTCTCATACCTTTTCCTTTCCAGAACTTTCACTCTTTATTTACCTAAAATTACCCGCAACACTCCATCCACAAAGATGAGATGATATGCCCTGAGGGAAATTATCATCCAAATACCTACTTTGATGATTTTTCAACCATCAGCCGCATTCTCTTGTTTGTCAGACTCTACATTATTTCTTTAAATTTCAGGTGCCACCAAGACTGACGGCGGGAAATACGTCCCTCGCGCCATCTTGCTTGACCTGGAGCCAGGAACAATGGACGCCGTCAGATCGGGAGAATACGGCCAGCTCTTCCGCCCGGACAACTTCGTCTTTGGCCACTCTGGAGCTGGCAACAACTGGGCTAAAGGGCACTACACAGAGGGAGCAGAACTCGTAGACTCTGTCTTGGATGTCGTCCGCAAAGAGTGCGAAAACTGCGACTGCCTCCAAGGATTTCAACTTACCCACTCCCTCGGCGGGGGCACTGGATCCGGAATGGGGACCTTACTCATGAGCAAGATCAGAGAGGAATACCCTGACAGAATCATGAACACTTATTCTGTTGTACCATCCCCAAGAGTTTCTGACACTGTTGTAGAACCATACAACGCAACGCTATCCATCCATCAGCTAATCGAAAACACAGATGAAACTTACTGCATAGATAACGAAGCGCTTTACGACATCTGTTATAGAACTTTAAAACTGCCGAATCCTGGTTATAAAGACTTGAATCATCTCGTTTCTTTGACAATGTCTGGCGTTACGACCTGTCTGCGTTTCCCTGGACAATTGAATGCGGATTTGAGAAAGCTAGCCGTGAACATGGTGCCGTTTCCTCGTCTGCATTTCTTCATGCCTGGTTTTGCTCCACTAACATCCATCAGCAATCAGCAGTACAGGGCATTGACGGTTCCAGAGCTGACCCAACAGATGTTTGATTCTAAGAACATGATGGCTGCTTGCGACCCTCGGCACGGGAGATATTTGACTGTTGCTGCTATTTTTAGGGGGCATATGTCAATGAAAGAGATAGATGAGCAAATGATTCACATACAGAACAAGAATTCAAGTTATTTCGTTGAATGGATCCCGAATAACATGAAAACCGCTGTTTGCGACATTCCTCCGCGTGGTTTAAAGATGTCGGCCACGTTCATTTGTAATTCTACAGCTATTCAAGAATTGTTTAAACGCATTTCTGAGCAGTTTGCCGCCATGTTTAGAAGGAAGGCATTCCTTCACTGGTACACTGGAGAAGGGATGGATGTTTTGGAGTTTACAGAAGCTGAGAGCAATATGAACGACCTTATTTCTGAATATCAGCAGTATCAAGAAGCCACGACGGATGACGACTCAGGGTCTGTCATCGATGATATGGAAGCTGAAGGAGTGAATGATGACGATTGCTAAATATCTTTATTTTGTCATAATTAGAATACGTTTTTATACTAAAAATATAAGTTAAACTACGCAGTTCAATTACTTATAAATACATACCTACTCGTATTATGGTACATTATTATATAATAAACGCATAGACTTCCAAATTGATAGACTTGATCTAATATGAAATCTAGGTATCATTTTTCTGACTTTTCTGTTTAAACTTTTAGTTTAAAGGCAGGAACTTTATCGTTTGCCTGAATTCTTTACACAATCAGTTTTAAATTTGAAAATAATACAAATTTAAGTTCATCGAACCAGATTTACAACACAACCGAAATTAGCATGTTATTTCAATGGGATTTTCTTTTCTAAGGTTTTTCTCAAGTTTGAAACGTGTTGTATGCAAACAGTGCAGCTGTGGGATTACTGTCTTGGAGTGATACCTGTTTTGTTATATAAATAATAGGTAAGTAACTATCAAACTACGTGGATAGATGGGTGGTTTGGTATGTTTATGGTGGATAGTTTTTTTTATTACGTAGAATCTCTCGTGTGCATAGATTCTGTGGCTTGCAAATAATGGTTTCTTTAGTTCCAAGGTTCGTAGAAAATGCGTTTTTAACAAGGTTAGCTGGTCATCGAGGGGGTAGAGCGGTGATTAGCTAAACATTCGTGACGTAGATTGGAGTCCATGTTTCACTGGGAGATTTTAATTAACTGCAATACAAGTGGCAGTGTTTTACTTCAAGCTATGTCACGCCTTTGAAATTTTGGCCTGAAAAGTTTTCTTTTCAAATCAGGCGTATGGTCTAACCTTGTTAAACGCATTTTCTACGAACCTTGTTTTAAAATATTTATTTTTGTGTAGGTACTAACCTACGATTAGATACCGTTTTTACCAACCAAGACCGTAAGTAGGTACCTACTAAGAAACTAACATTTAAAAAATCATTTTATGATATTAATTAAATAATATAAGTTTGATTAACGATGATTTTTATAAATCTTAAATAAAACGAGTTCACATTTATTTGTTTTACTACACGATCGATAAAATGTATTAATTTTAATTAATTAGTATTAGGTATACCAATCCGTTACACAATCCAGGCTTCTTATGGACAACACTATTCAAGTTTACGAAATCATAAACTAATAATAAAAGTAGGTAAAACCAGCTGTCTTATAAAATCGACTGAATTTCTCTGTGCAAAAAATACAAATAAATAATTCATTTTTTTGCAAGTTTTGTTAGTTATTTTATAACCTTTCCCTTCGACTAGAGTTTGCAAATCCTGCACCTTTTTCAAATGCCGCGGGATTGCAGTACAGAACTGCAGACACCGAAGCGATTTGCGGGGATAAAAAATGTATTCGAAAAATGCCGACATTTCGAATACATTTTTTTATTATTTGGTAGGTATCGATTTTCTTTCATACCAATATATTACCAAATTTCCCAATTTGGAAGGGGAGGGTATGGGAACCGCCGCCCCAGGAACCTTTTATTGGATAACCAACACCTCTGCCATAGATCACTCCAAGTGGTTGGGCTTGGCTGCGGATGCATCTGCCCTAATGCTGCGTAGCGGACCGGATCAGGAGAGGCTAGTTGAGGGAGGCCCTTAACCTTTCCAGCCAGATTCTCTCGACTCATCGCCTTGCAGCGCATTTAGATTTACTTCCGGATTTTTTACTTGGATGGATTTACTTCCGCCACTCCTGGACACACTAATTCCATATTCCCACTCCTCATACCTTTTTGCTTCCCAGAACTTCCTCTCCTTCTTTTCCTTAAAAATACCTTCCACACAGCCCCCCCAAAGATGACATAAGTCATAAGGGAAATTATTTTTCTCAGGTCCTTGTGTGAAGCTAATGTAAAAAAAATATATGAAAAAAGACAATGATAAGGTCATACAGTTAGTAATTTAAGAAGAATTTTCGTTTCAATAATTTTTGGTTTTGAATATTTAAAAAAAAAACATAATAAACATTTTAAGAAGAATTTGTTAAAAAAAATGTTATGGTAAGTCCACACTGCGGCCAATGTTCCAACTTCAAACGTTTGGACGATCGTGTGGAGGGATGTTCGTGCGTTGGAAGTTCTGGTGTGGAGGAAACAATAAAAAATATAAACAAATGTCACTGTCACTCGCAGGACTCTCTACACACTACAGTCAATCGATATAATTTATCTTTGGTAGTGGTAATATTATTAGAAGACATTGAACATGTAACATAATAAGTTTTTTAAAAAGATTTTGGTTTAAAAAATAAGATCGTAAAAAACATAGACCATGGAGCATTGGAGAGTTCTGTCACCTACAAGTAGGTATGTGAATTGACATTGGGCACAAAAACACAGCAGCGGAAAACGCTCTCTTTGCTTCCACACTAGTTAGTGGGACCGTCATCAAGAACGTATGAGCTTGTTTTGGTGTAAAATTAGAATATGTTTCAATCCCGCAAATACGCGGGATAAAAGATTTCTGAAATCCCACGAGACTGCGGGTGCGGGATTGTGGCATGCTGGATTGCGGGATGCGGGATTGCTAACCTTATCGACCTCCTCCCCTTTATGTGCCATCCGCTATTATAAACTACCGTGTGTCACTTATTTCTGAAGTCCCCCTTTTCTTTGGTGTGGACACGAACATAATTACGAAACAAAAAATGTTTGATTCTAATATTTTCCGATCAAATTATTGATTAAAAAGACGATATAAAATGTCAAATCTAAAGCGGATTGGCAGAGGGTTCCACATAAAATATAAAAGCACTTAATTTGGAGTTCATCAAAGAACGCATAAATGATTGATGGTTTAGGAATAAATATTTCTATGCCCCAGAATGCGAAGGCTCTAGTAAATAAAATTCATTTATACTAATGAGATAAGTCGCTGGATCATGCAGGATTTAAATGGAAAAAAATGTTAATAGATTATTATTATTTATTTATTCCGGGCAGCGTAAGACAGAGACATTTTCCAGAGTGATCGCAACGTCGGGGGACATAATAGGGCACACCAAAAAGAAGTAGATAGTAGATTATAGCAGCTAAAGGTTTCAACTCAGACAAAAGCGATTGTGCTATTGCAAGTGGCCTACAACTTATACGAAAAACAAAATACAAGTGGAAGGGATCGAAAATTGGGACGTTGTTCCATTAGCTTGTACCTACAGATGAAACTGGATGATATCATGGTATGTAGGCGGATTTACAGCTGTATTTATATCTCTATGAAGTATGAGAGATTAATAAATATTCGAAGCAACATTCGATCCTTGTGAAGTTTCGAAATCCAATTTTAGAATTTACGAAATGTTTCGATTATGTCCATCCCTACACCAAATGGGACTATTATTCTAGATTCTAGTTCACTGAAAGATCGCCAGGGGCAGGCGGCCATACTTTTTCTAGTTTTTTGACGTTTGAATACCGCATACAAACCGCAATAAAATTTTAAAAATGGTTTCTTCCGAAATTTACGATGATATGAAACTGTGAGTCTCTTTTAAGATTAAATACAAATAGTGTACCTTAATTTGCAGCCAGATAGGGTCAAAAACTACAATCAAATTGATTTTTTGATCATTATGTCGCCCTCTCGATTTCGGTTCTGTTTTTTTGTCGTCAATATTGTACATATTGTAAACAGTAATATTCTGTCATATTTGCCAAATTCAAAGCTAAATGTCATCTCAATACTCTGTACTATTTCTTGCTTTGAACCTCATGTTGGAAGTTATTTTATTTTTAATGATTTGAGCGCAAGTTTAATTGGATTATTTTTGACAGATTCGTAACTCCGGATAATTTTTACGTGGAACCGACCATAAATCCCCAGGAAGTATTGGTGATCGACAGGTCAACTGGAAAAATTAGCGTAATAGGTAAGAAAATTACATGTAATATCAAAAATACGGTTTCAAAGATGTTAATATTATGTTGTCATTACATCTTATTGCCTGGCAACCTGCGACCTCGGTACTTACGCTACGAGTCCAGAGGTCGCGGGTTCGAACCTCGGCGTGCGCAAATTCATTTATATAATTTATTTATTTATTTCTATTCTTCAACATACATACATATTACAGATAATTACATTGGTATACATAGATATTAAGTTAAGTAATAAGGAGAAAAAATAAAATGTTACTGATCCGTAACTGTATATAGGTAAGTACCTAGTAGTATTTTGTGAACACCTCACTAGGCGGACCTGTGCTGAGGTGTTCCCATGTTTTGGAATAATTGCAATTCTGACGACAAAAGTAGAAACACCGTATCCTCCTTGATATTGTCAAGAAGGAGACTGTGGGTCGACCTATGGCGGCAGTAACGTATACATAAAATAAAAGATTAGTTGCAGTTAGGATCTATACATAAAGTTATACATAGCATCTAGTTTATGTAAAAGATAGATAGTAGTTTTGATAAATAGGTAGGTATATTATTGTAGGGACCACACGCCAATGGAATGAATAATATTGTGATTTTGTTGAATGTTTTGTCTTAAAACAAAGTTATAATTGCCTACTCATTATTTTTAATATTTGTTTTTGGTTATGTTTGGTTAGGTGTTATGATTTTTTGAGTAAATTGAATACCTTGTTGTTTGATCCAGTCTTTGATGTGTTTTTTGTGAAGAATTGTATATGGATTTGTAGTTAGTAGTTGTTTCAGTGTGGTGGGCATGAGGTTATATAATGTTTTAATTATTTATGTCTTACTCCGCTTACTGGTTAATACGCAATATTTCTTATTCAAACAGTTAGATTTAGCTTTATTATGACGAAAATTGAGTATTTATGTCGGGGGAGACGAAAAAATATGCATGTTACATTTTAATTTTGTTAAAATTATTTCACTTCGCTACACCATATTTATTTTTGTATTAAATTTCATAGACAATCAATCATCAATCAATGCTGCCAATCATAGAAAAAAAATATTGCCGTATACTTAAAATAATAATTATCAAGTTATGAGGTGAATGCATTATTGAAAAGTTTGTATCTGTATTTATAACAGAAGAGCATGGAAAGAAAGGTATTAGAATGATAACACATACCCGTTAGACAAACCCTGCTTGCTAAACAAACCATTCAAAACCTGGGTTGTATATCTAAATTACGATGAAATGCAGCTTTCGTAGCTTATACCTCAACCCATATAGTACTAGTAATAATTTGAAGTAGGTATTTTTTGTTTTTATTTTGACAAGAATTTATTTTATAAGGTTGGTACTTTTGACTGATGTGATATTTGATTGTCTATTAATTAAAAAAAGGAACTCTCCACATTATCCGTGTATCGAACATCGACAACACAAATTTTTCGTATTATCCGTGAGGTGGACTTATTCATTTTTACCAAGTTTTACTTACTTTACTTAACTGTTCATCACTTGGAAACCTATGTCCAAAAGTTGCCGAGGAGCACAATACAATATGTAGACATTTTATTTACAATTATTAACCCCGCAGGTTAATTTGTTCGCTTTTGGGAACAGCTCATATAGGTCTTTTAGAAATCGTTGCATCTCCCTTACTTTCATGGTTGAGAAATATGATCCAAACAGGGTTAGAAAGAGAAACACCACACTCTACGATTAAATCTAAAATTTAAGCACAGAAAAATTAAAATGTACACCAAAGCTTCGGAACGCAATTTGAAATCTTTTTTTTTTTAAACTGCATATTTTTAATAATTATTGAAAAAAGTGAAGTAATAATATCATTTATAACATGTTTGTCTAATAAAATATGTGTGTGTTCTTATTTTTTCTTTATCATTAATTTTTGTTAGAAAAAACGTTTGGTGGACCATTTTTAAAACTTTTCATGTTTGCAGTAAAAGTTTTTATTTTAATAAATTATATTATGATCATTTCTAATAATTAAATTTTAAACATCTTTCAATAGTTTTTAGTTTTTTGGATACATTCAGAAATATTCCTTTTATTTTGATTTTATTGCAAAGCGGAAATAATCTGATTATCTGACAAAATATGCTCGAGGCCTGAGGGTACAATGGCTAGCATGGTGTCCGACTACATCAGCACCAATGGCTAGTTCCAGCAATGGACAATTTTTATCTTAATATATAAAAAATAATTTTTATTTGTTTATATCCCTTATGCGTTCCTAAACCATTCATCCGATTGCGAAGAAATGTTGGTGATTTGTTTTATGCATGCCCGCGAAGGTTTTTCTATGTATAATTATTATGAAATTATTTCCTATACCATCCATCTGATTGCGAAGAAACTTTGGTGATTTGTTTTACGCATGCCCGCAAAGGTTTTTCTATTTATAATGGTGAGCTCTGGCGTTATGAAATAATTTCCTATACCATTCATCTGATTGCGAGTTGTTGTGAGCAGGCCCGCGAAGGTTTCTATATCTGCTGGTGAGCTCTGGCATTATGAAATTCCCAAAGTTTCATATTTTTTTTCAAATTGTGGCAGGAAATTTTTGATTCATAAAAGTGTACATTTTAATTATTTGTTATTGAAGTTAATTGATACTGACCATATCTTTAATAGAAATACATGAGTCCAAATACATAACAATAGAATAGGAATACGCCTGTATAAGTTAGAAGCATTCAAAATATCAAAATCAAAGAAAAATTATTGCCAAATTTTGACAATAATAATAAATTGACAGTCCGATTTTAAATTTGTTCCTCTCTCTCTATGTAATCTCCTTTACCCCTCCTCCACCAACCAATCTCTGATGTTCTCTCCCTCTCTTATATGCTCTCTCTTTTTACCTCATAATCTTCCTCTGTACTGTAATTTAGTTTTTACTTTTATTGTCCTGAAGAAGGTTGAGATCAACCGAAACCGGTCAACGTATATAAATTAAAATAAAGTGGTTAAATAAAGAACTTGTTTCATTTTGTTAATTATTTGTGGTTAAATTTTAGATTTGAATATAAAGCGTGGTATTTTATCTTTCTAACACCATTTAGAACATATTTCTAACCATTATAGTAAGGGAACAACAATTATTTTCTATCAGACGTATATGATTTGTTCTGAAAATTGAACAAATTAACTTTTCGGGTTAAGCCCTCGAATTATTATTGGTAGGTTTGTTTTTTTGTAGATAACATTGTTCGACTTTAGACCATCGAATTGGTAACCATAGTTTTCTATATATATGTATAGACAATGTATAATAATAATTAAATAATGGGTATATAATATATTCCTCTAGGGATTACATATTTTTTATTTATATTTTCATTGGTCTGTAGGTACTAATGTGGTTGATGTGTTTCACAGAAATATTAATTAAACCATGTGCTTATGACTTCATGTTGAAATCTTATCTTCCAGAACATTCCAAGTTCCATATTCCGGCCACAGACAACCGCTACCGTTCTGTTTGTGGAATTCTGGGATCCATCCGCCTACTCACGGGGAATCATCTGGTCGTAGCCACTCACAGAATTAAGGTACCATCCCCTTCCGCACATATTATAAATAACAAAGGACATATGAAGCACTTGTCCGCAGCATCCTGGAATATGGCTCCATTATTTGGGCCCCTTCTGAAAGAACAATATCCTAGAAATAGAAAAAGTGCCAAACAGGTTTATGCATTACCTGTATATTTATTTATTTATTAATCTTAAGTTAGCTCACATCTTTGTGTGTGCTAATCTACTACACTATATAAAGAGGTAATATTTGTTTGTTTGTGTGTTTGTTTGTTTGCATCGAATAGGCTCCGAAACTACTCAACCGATTTGAAAAATTCTTTCGCTGTTGGGAAGCTACACTATCCCTGGGTGACATAGGCTATATTATATTTTCAAAAAAAATAGGCATCCTTACTAAAACTTCAATAATGCAACCCAAGGTGTAAAAAAATTACCTAAAATATTATTTTCATCGCGTGCGCTGCGAAAACTATTGATGATAGAATAAAATAATGTACTACGACTTTATAGAACACATCATTATTTACAGTCGCGACAGCATATGTCTAACTATTATGGTTATGCCACAATAAGTATTCTTTAATTTTAAAAATTTCATTTAAATGTCGCCGCTTGAAAAGGCTCTTTATTTGTATCTTGGTTTTAATCCTTATCAAAATATTACTTCACATTCAAGACAGCTTCAATACCTTTATTTAACTTTTTGAATTTTTCAATTCGGATATTTAATTAGAAAGATATCAGGAGTTTAAAATTGTTAGTATTATAAAAAAGTTTCGGCTACGGGCCGGGCGGGAGAGGAGTCAAGAAATGCAGTGCCAAGGGGGTTGGCGGGACGGGGGAGCGGGAGAGCGGTGGTGGGGAAGGTGGAAGTGGAACGCTGGAGGGGAACGCACGGGAAAGGACATGAAAGGAGTAACAGTTTATTTATTTGAATATGGCATATATTATAAAAGAAAGTCCAAAAAAACGTGCAGCATGCAAAAACTCAGAAAAATATAAAATAAAAAAATATAAATATAAAACTAAAAAACAATAAAACTAAAACAATAAAAAAATAAAATAAAAAAATACCACACCATAAAACTCCCGGTTCGATCAAGGGAGTTATATGGTGTGGTAGATCTCTATCCCCCCTAGGGAATAAGGGTATCCGTTTTTACCTAAAGGGCATGCTTTTAAAGATATAAGGGCTGAAAGTTTCGCCCTCTTTAAATTTCTAGAACAGTCTTCCGGAAAGTTCTAGAAGGTTCCATAGAGCTGTAGAAAGTTGTGGAAGGAGTGGCGGAGTATGTCGTGGAATGATCAGGAATAGGGAACATCATTGTGCAACATTCCAGAACACTATCTTATTGTCCCGAGCGAAGCCGGGTAACCCAGCTAGTATTTTATAAAGATATAAACATTTACATTGGTTGGCAAACATAATCATTCTTTAAATATTACACATAAATAAAGGCATTAATAATTGAGGTAGACATACGTTCGTAATTCTTTTTTAAACTTATTTATATTTTCTATCTCAGTAATTTCATTCGGGATGTTGTTATACAGTTGGACGGCCTGGTACATCAGAGATTTCTGGGTGCTTGATTTTTTTCTTGTCGGCAGTCTAATTTGCTTTGAATTTCTTGTCCCGTGTCCGTGTGTTTCGTGAATATACATACTACCCATTCCTGTATCCATCATTGTTCTTAACAGGAATGCTTGATTTTAATGCCCTAGAAGCTCGCTGAAAAATATTTTTAGGCAAACATTTTTTTAAGTTAATCTCTTGTACCATACTAAATCCGCCAATATTGAAAGAGATAAACTTATATGTTCCTAACGCGTATACTCGTGGGAGATCCCACACACATTTTTATGCTCTGAAATCGAGAATTTCTGCCTATCAGAATGCACCATTAAGCAAGGTGACTCAACGGCTTAACAACTCATTGAGCATCGACATCTTCAATGTCACCTACAGAGAATTCAGTAACTCCTCACATACTTCACAGCATAGTTAAACTGCCCCCATGCATTTTTTTTTAAATGTTGTAATCTTCTCCATAATTTTTTGGTGTATAACTGTTTTATGGAGAATCTGAATAAAATAAATAAATATTACCTCACCACCACTTGTTCAAGATACCGCACTGCAGAACAGTGTTCTAGCATTTTATTTTGAAATTTGTTTAACTGGAGAAATATTTAATGATTCTTAAATGAGGCACTCAGTGGAAGAGTGGCCCAACCCACAAAAAATTGTAATCAGCGAAAAAAAACATCATATTTTTATATATTTTGGTTTATTACATTACACTATTTCAAAAATCCTTTGAAATCAATGAAAACTAAAATTGGACCACCATGGCTTCATAGATATGACAAAAATATATAACAATATGATGTTTTCACTGATGTGGGTTGGGCCACTCTGCCGCTGAGCGCCTCAAATATTTAACCTCAAAACATTTTGTATATCGATTGTGCAGTTGATTAGTCAGATATCTCCAAATACTAAGTTTTGAGATAATGAGGAAAGCAATATTCAAATGCTCACCATAAATCAAATACATATTAATTGTGCTATAAAATAACACCAGGAGGCATAACAGTCCAGTACATTATTATATTTACATTTTGAAATATCATTTTGTTCACTACAAGTTTTTCTGCTTTATAATTGATTTGGTGATGTTTATGTGTTATCTGAGTATTGTACCAGAGAGAGGATACACTTTTACATATAACTGCATACTCAACTTTAATTTCTTTTTTCGGAGATGTCTGCCTAATAAACTGGATGATCGATATTTATCTTCTCAAATATTAAGAATATTAAAAAAAAAATTATCTTCGACTGCAAATGTATTATTAATCTGTTGTACAATATTTTGACGGCCTCCATGCTTTAGGGGTAAGGCTCTAATTTGTGTAATTTCACAGTTTATTTATTTTAAATAATATAAGATATATTTGCACTTTGGAACATATATAAGATATATGTTCCAGAGTGGAAGATACTCTCAGTATCGACCGGGTGTAAAACCACGATTTAGAATTGAAACATTGCTTGAAATGGCTTTAGCCATGTTTGGTGACAAGATCTGGATAGCCAGGAACTTCTCCACTTTCCTTTTCCCCATCTCCTTTGTCTTCCCACTAACTTCAGCATCACAACATACCCCGTGTGGGGATGCCGTAGACGGTAATAGTTGGGAGCCTTGTGCTGTGTTACATAAAAAAAATTTTTAAAAGGATAAGATTTATCATTATTGATCCACATTTTAAAGTTAGAGCTCTTTCTCGTATTATCAGTACATAATATGTCTTCTTTGTAAATATATAAATAAATATGTCTTGTTTTAACATATGTTTTAGGTGGGAAAAATAAATGGACACGACATATTCCAGTTGGCCGACACAGATGTTATTCCATACGCAAATACTACCACCAACCTAATGGGACAGCAGGTAGATAAACAATTTGTGTAAATTACTAAAATTATTCTACAATGTTATTTGTTTAGTTGATTTGTTGATTTTCTTTTAACCCCTCAGGCCTCGGGCACATTTTGTCAGAAGTAAAAAAAAATTCCATTTAGCAATAAAGACCAAATAAATGGAATATTTCTGAATGTATCCTAAAACTAAAAACTGTTTTTGAAAGGTTATGAAATACACTATCAAATTTTATTATTAGCAATAAACATAAAAAATTTTAATGCATACATAAAAAAGTTTTAAAAATTACTCGCCTAACGTTTTTTCTAAGTAAAATTACTGATAACGAAAAAAATAAAATCACATACATAATTTACTAGGTACATATAAGTATTATAAGCGTTATCGTTAACTCACTTTTTTGTCATTTCATTTATAAATAGTTAATAAAAAATTCTCAAAGTTTCATAATTTAGAATTAATAAAATATGTATGTGTTTTAATTTTTTTTTCGTTATCAATAATTTTAGTTAGAAAAAAGGTAAGGTGAGTGATGTGTGGATTATGTGTCTGCGGATATCAAAGAACCTTGTATGTGTTTTGAGATGTATGATAAACCACTGCACAAGTAAAAGAGAAAGCATATAAGGAAAGGAAGGAAGGGACTTACTGCGGAACCTTGTGGGACTCTGCTATTTTGGCTGGGTTTGTTGATGCACTGGTATAATTATAAATCGCGGTATTTTACAGAATATTAGATGTTTACGCGGTGAGTTGCGATTGACGACTGATTGTTATGGTAACGTTAAATGATAGGTACATAAGGATGGGTAGGAAAAGGAACATGATAGGGATGGATAGGAAAGGAATGTGTGACAATCTAGCTACAAGCACAGAGTCTATGATATATGTAGATGTATGTAGGTAAGTGTAGCTATGTGTTGTGAAAACGCCCAACCAGTGAACCATATTTGAAACTTTTTATATTTGCATTAAAAATTTTAATATTTCAAAAATTTATGTTTATTTCTGATAATAATATTTAAACGCATGTTTCATCACATTTCAAAAACAGTTTTTGGATACATTCATAAATATTTCATTTATTTGGATTTTATTTCAAAATGGAAATATTTTGACGAATCTGAATCCAAAATTCGAACACCCGGAAATTTCCATCGCTCGAGTGGCTAACTAAATTGTTTTTCACGTTATAATAATACCATGTTACAATGGTGTGCCCCAGTGGGATAAAGGAAGTAACACACTTGGATTACATTTTTATTTTCTTTGCTTTTTGTTGTCTGTAAACTAATAAATAAGTAATAGTCTACATAAATGCTTATTATTATTATTATTTTCAGATGGAAGACAATAAAACGTACCTGCGAATGATCAACAGCGTATTGGAGACTCCATACTTGTATTTCTCCTATGAATATGACCTCACCTACACACTACAGAGGCTCTTCAACACCTCACCTGAATTCCTGCAGGTTATATTAAACTAAATTATAATACTTTTGAAAAGTCTCTTGCAGAGCTAAAAAATAACAAAAAAAACTATAGATAGAATATTAAAATACATTTTGTCAAATAAGAGTAGAAAACAGAGGAGGGCGCCACTGTTGTTCAAATGGCAATACTAAAAATGTAATCATGGTGATAATCTAAAGCTGTGTAACTTACATTTTTATTAAAAATTAAAAAGGCTTTAAAGTGAAAAAAATATTTTTTCATTTCACTGATCTCAAAATTAGAATAGCTTAAAGGTATATTATTATTATATCTTTGCAATTTTGTGTTAACATACTGAAGAATAACGATATAAAGCACAGTTTAGAAATTGCTCACATTTATGTAATACTTGCTTAAGTACCTAGCGTTGCCCGGGCTTTAGATCATGTCTAATTTTAGATCTGAATATATTTAACTCATTCAGATCTAAAAGTAGTGTAACTAAACTCACCATTAGTGATTCTTCCTTTCTATCTACTGTGAACTATTTATGTTAAATTAAATTAAAGCAAATCGCTTTATAAAACACCTTTTAATCAAATTTATGTCATGAAGAAAAAATGTTTTTTAAAATGTAGTTTACTGTGTTCTATAAATTCACTGTCATTGCAATTAAAAATAATATTTGACAATTAAATTGGTGTTGCCAGCCTACAAATTTTGTAGTTCAATTTTTTACATTTTCTACTCTTATTTGACAGACTTATACTTGACCACACTTCTGGCGTAGAAGATACTCTCATATTCTCACTATCACCCTGATGTATGACCACCATTCAGAATTGAAACTTTGCTTGAAATGGCTTGAGCCATATTTGATGACCAGATCTGAATAGCTAGGTACTTCCCCACCTTCCTCTTCCCTTCCCCACTTCTTTCAGCCTCTCAACATATTCCAATTGGGGATGCCACAGTCTCATCATTGGCTCCAGACAGAGCAGTTGGGAATTTTGTGTGGTGTTCACATTGAAAAAAAAAACATTCTCCTTGTTGATAGACCGATTGCCATCTCTAATTCACAGGCGCAATGTGGGCATGCAGGTATTTCAATGGAGCCTGCTCGAAAGAGCTACCAGAATAATATTGATCCCCTGTTATCTCGGGTACATACGTGAAACACGACAGACACGAGCGGTACACCCGTTCGAATTTTCTTCGATCCATTTCTCGTTTGTGGAATGAGCTATCGGAGTAGCCAGCCTCTACCTTGACCGGGTGGCGATATAGTCCCCCTGTCTTTACACAGTACAGATAGGAGCAGTCTTATGAGGTGTCACATAAAAAAATGACAGTTTACAATATATAAATTCCTCCTACTAGCATCAGAGTTAGCTAGCAGAGGTTTGAACCCAATCTTTGAACTGCTTGACCAACTAACCAATCTTATTTGTTTCCGCAGATGTCTATGGTTGAGAGGGCCGACCCCAGATTCCTGTGGAATATAAACCTGCTGCAGGAGTGGAAGGATAACCAATTCAAGAGATTCACACTTCCCATCATGATGGGCTGTATCCTTTACTAATTCCCTTTTAACTTATTGAAGCTTATATATATACATACTAGCAAATAATTTCCCTCAGGGCCTATCTCACCTTTGGGGATGCCGTGTGGAGGGTCTTTTAAAGGAAAGGACGAAGATAAAATTCTGGGAAGGAAAAGGGTATGAAGGGTGGGTATTAATCTGAGGGTCAGTGTGTCCAGGATGTATGAATCCATCCCTCCCACTGCGGTACAAGGCGATGGGCCAGTCAGGCTGTAGAGATCAAAGTCCAGGCACCGCTGCTAAGTCACCAAACGTAGCGAAACGTGGCAGATGTGTTGGTTTTCTAATAAATGGTTCCTGTGACGGCGTTACCCACACCTCCCAAATTATATATGATATGTGACAATATTGGACACTTAGAAATAATTAGCCTTAACAGCAGTCGTACAGTTGTGTCTATAAACCACTGTGTCATTAACAGCAAGATGTTCACCTGGACTCTGGTGTCCCGGCGCTCCGTCAACCGAGCTGGTCCCAGGCTCTTCATGCGGGGAATCGACCAGGAGGTGAGATTATATGAATATCTTCTATAGGTGTGACTTAATCGCTAGAGCAATTTTAGGAGATGTGTCTCCCAGATGTCAAACATCCATAGCCATAGCCACTGGAGCGATCACGCGAAATAAATAAATTTGCCTCGATTGCTCGCGATTTCCCAGCAGATAATTTTTAAAAAATTTGCCAACCTTAAAAATATCATACCTTTGAATTTTAACATAAAAACTTATTATAATCTTGTATAGCCAATGAATAAACCTGTATTTTACCGTTTATGTTATTTTTGTAGGATTTATTAAAAAAAATCATAAAGTTTATAACCGTGTGAATCCTGTGTGTTGTTACTTTGAAACTGCCGAGAGGGGTACTTATTCGAGTCAACGTAGAATATTTTCGATTTTTATATTTTGTCTGTGGTATACTTGATAATAAAAGGTGTATATCTACGGAAAAAGGACTTAATTTTAACCATAAAAAGCTGATCAAAAATTCCATGTGAAAAAAATATTTCAAAAATGTATTTTTAACATTGTTCTAAAATAGTCTACGAAGTTCGGATTTGCGACATCTTTAGTCAGGATTTGCGACATCTATGGTCATAATAGATAAAGCATTTCAATAGCTTTGTTTAAAAATAAATGGCTGGCCGGGGAAATGTTTTAAATAATTATAATAAATGTTTTACAAATTGTAGGAAAATGTGGTCCAATTTTGGACCGCTATCAATTGCAGAAAAATAAAAGTGGTCCATTTTTCGACCATAATCGCTCCAGTGGTTAAGGAGATATTTCTCCCAGACTCATAAAATTCATGCTATCTCATTTTGTTTTACTGTGAGATATATCATTTAATATGTGTGGGTTTTGTCCAGGGAAGCGTTGCTAACTATGTGGAGACAGAGCAGATCGTGGAGTGCTACGGCTGGCGCTCCTCGTTTGTGCAGACGCGTGGCTCCATCCCGCTGCACTGGTCACAGCTGCCCGACCTGCGCTACAAGCCTCGCCCCACCCTGCACCCGGTGGACCACCTGCCCGCTGCACGTCTTCACTTCACGCAGCAGGTGCATACCTACGGGCCCCAAGTCCTGGTCAACCTGGTGAGTGAATATCGTCGGACGAATATCTACAGCTCAAACTGCTGACTAATATCTATGAGAACCAAAGTGAGGACGAATATCTACAGCTCAAACTGCTGACTAATATCTATGGAACAGGTGATGTCGACGAATATCTACAGCACTGGCAGAGGTTGGATTTGCAATTATGTATAGCATATTGGCTTAACGTAATATTGCATATGCAGTTTCCGATTTTCGTTGTTAGTTTTTGGGGTGTTATGCCGTGTTGCGCTACCTCCTTCTATAGCCGACGTTTCGGACAGCGTTGCAGTGTCCATCATCAGGGCAGATCCGGTAGACACATAGTCGGATCTACCGGATCTGCCCTGATGATGGACACTGCAACACTGTCCGAAACGTCGGCTATAGAAGGAGGTAGCGCAACACGGCATAACACCCCAAAAACTAACAACGAAAATGCTGTTGGCCGTGAAAATCTAAAAACATAACAGTTTCCGATTTGTTCAGTTTTTGGAATTCCTGTAGATATTAGTAGACGCCTCCAAATTTTTCATACAAAAAACTGATTTTCAAAAAAAAAAATGTTTTCGGCTACAACAACATCAATCCTGCCATTTTTCTTGATATCAGCACTCTAGTACACGTAAAAGTCACTCAAAGCCGCCACTGCTCTTGACATGGCCCGTCTCAAGTATCTGATTCACTTGATCGTACCATGTCTTCCTCGGGCGTCCCCAAGTTCTTATATTCTTCTTACACTTACTTTCTTCGTTCATTCGCTCTACATGCCTAAACCATCTGAGGGTCCCTTTCTTAATCTTACTCATTACGCTTACATCAGCCTTGCATTCTTTGCGGATCTCCACATTTCTCACATGATTATACATGGTTTTACCACGTGTACGCCTAAGGAATCTCATTTCAACAGCATTCAACATCAATTTGGGAGGCGGGAATGGGTACCGCCGCCCCGGGAACCTTTATTGGATAACCAACACCTCTGCCATAGGTCACCCCAAGTGGTTCACTACGTTTGGTGATTTAGCAGGGGTGCCCGGGTTCATGGGGTGAGGTTTGTCTAGGCCTTGGAGGCGGATGACCTGGACACACTGAACCCCAGATTCCTACCCACCCCCTATACCCTTTTCCTTCCCAGAACTCTCCTCTCCCTCCTTTCCTTAAAAAAACCCTCCACACAGCATCCCCAAAGATGACATAGGCCCTGAGGGAAATTGTTTTCAGTGTGGAGCTCATGTAAAAAAAAAAAAAAATTCTTTCACACTTCCTCTGCCAGTTCCATGCCTCACTGCCATACAACAGGGTAAGTAGCAGCACTCCATTGTGGACTGCTAGCTTCGCTCTCTTGACAGTTTTTTATTAGCGCCAACGGCATTCAGTCCATGGTGGTAATGGCGGAATTGGTAAACGCGCACGTCCCGGTTAGAAGAGAGGTTCTGGGTTCGAGTCCCAGTATCCTTTATCTTTTTATTACTTCCAGCGACCATTATCTTTTTATATTTTTCTGTCTCTTGTTCTCTTTCATATTTTCGTTTAGATCTTTATTGTAATCTTCTTCTTCAATGATATATAACATTGATGGGAATAACCTTCAAAAGTTATAAAAAAAAATTTTTCTAAAAAAAATTAAAAAATCTAGTTAATTAAATTTTTTTTTATTGAACGAATGTGTGAATGATGCGGAATCTTGCAAGTGGAAATTTACCTACTTACATCCCATTGAGCTGAAACTTTACGAACGTTTTTTTTAATAAAAAATAAATAAAACAATGTGAAGCCCATTCCCAAATTCGGCCCTTATCTCCTGGCGGCTGCCCTCCCCCCGCACGCTGGCCATTTTACCCCGTCTGTATCCCCACTTCCCGGCGGCCACAAATTTTTAGAGCTACACTGGATTTGCCTGTCCTAAACGCTTCGAAATACTATTACCGCTTCCTTTCAATTATACTTCCATGGATTTTTACCTTATCGAGATCGTTTTATACTTATTATACTATTTGTGTTGTGGCGATAATTATCTCGAGATACCACAGTGGAACTAAATAAACTATGTTTGTAGTACATCACCTCAAAAATGATTCAGAGGCAGACACCTCACATGCTCATAAAACCTGAGCCAAACAAACGGACATACTTAATATACCAAAGTGTAAAGTGATAAAGAAGTTCTGAATTTTTAGCAGTAAAGTTATATAACAAACTCCCACTTAGTATCAAACAAATTAAAACAAAAAATAGCTACATTAAGGACATTAAATGTTGGCTGAAGGAACTATCGGAAAATGAACTTATTAGTATACTTAAAACATCAACGTAGAGATTTCTGGAAAACCTTATCCAAACCTGAAGTTAAACCGTAGAAGTCGCTGAAAACTTATCCAAAGCATAGTCCTCCTCAGCACAGGATCTCCTAGTGAGGAGGACTACGAATACAATTTCTATTTTATATATATACCTAACATGTTTCATACAAAAATGTAAAAAAAATAATAAATATATAGTTAGTTACTACTAATAAAAAAAAATTGTGTTGTGTGGACCTTCGCAGAGGTAAGTGATTGGTTGTCTATCTTCCTTGTATCCATTATTTTTCCCTACACATATTATCACCCATTACCAGCAAACACCATTTCGTTTCATCTCATTCTTTAGTATTTTACAGTCGATTTCCAAGTCCATCTGAAGCTGTAGTTCGTAAGCAGTTTCAGATGCAACAGTTTGGATAGTAGTGATGGCGGAGCTTCATCTATTACCTGGGCCAGTCACTTTGCCTTTAAAACCATGTTATAATGGTGTACTTGTTGCAGATTGACCACCGAGGAGCGGAAGAGATCCTGGAGGTGGAGTACAGGAACAGTGTGGCGCAGCTGGCCGACTCGTCGCTGCGCTACGAGAGCTTCGACTTCCACGCCGAGTGCCGACACATGAAGTGGGACCGCCTTAACATACTCATTGATCGCCTGGCCCATGAACAAGTATACATTCTTCATTTTACATTACTCGGCTTACTTATTAGATTCAGCGTTGGCATCATAGACATATGAATGTTAATAGACCAGAACAGAAAGGTGAGGGGTAGAAACCAGAGGCGGCCCCTCCCTAAGTGCATTTGTGCACTGCACTTCCAAACTTCGATATCCGTCAGAAGTGTAAATTAGTATATCCTCTCACGAAGAATTCCCGCCAATTCGTTACAAAATCCATACCAATTGACTAGACTCCCTTCCATGAGAGAAAGGAATTCGTGCGAATTTAGTTATGCCTAGGCGTGACGTCACATGAAGGGATATTTCTACTGGGGTCATCTCCAGATGCTGAAGTGCCCATGCCCGTGAAATGAGCATGACAGGGATAGACCCATACGAAGATTGACGTGTGAAAGCAGAGAAGACATATGGTGCTGGCGTGCATTGCCGGAGCAAATGACAAAACATTAAACTTGCGTAATGCGGTCCCGAACCTTTGGAATGAAATAGTTATGTTTAAAGAATTTAGAACTAATTAACAATGTTATGTTTTAACGCCATCGGTCGCCAGCCTAGCGCATCATCCTCAGCATTTTTTCGGGGTTTTAGCATGTTTTATTCTGTAAAAAACCTTATTTAAAATGAGTGCTACTGAAAACATTGCGATTAACGCCGAATTTATCAAATGTAACTTAGCGGAGTGTTTTAGTGAAACGGTTAAATTTTTAAACATAATTTGTACTATTCCAATGACAACTGTTGAGTGCGAACGGTGTTTTTCTATGTTAAAACGTGTAAAAATTTTTGTGAGGAACACTATGTCCCAAGATCGACTTAATGCTTCGTCAATGATAACCATCGAAAAAAGTTTGATATCTTCTATACCAGAGTTTAATAATCGTGTCATTAAAGTATTTTCACAAATGAAAGAGCGACGAATGGATTTTCTCTACAAGTGAAGGTTTGTACCAGGTATGTTGCGCCCTTTAAATCACTTTATTTTCCCATGTTAATGCTACCATTTTTTTGTGAAATGCACTGCTCGCAAATTTTGTCACGGGCCGCCTCTGGTAGAAACCAACTACAGCGGGACGAAGAGCAGGAAGATGGCTTTGGTGATATGTGATTCGTCAAAACTCAATCTGACAGTATACAGGCATCTCGCATTATAATATCACCATTTAGTTCTTAAAAGTAAACTCTGCTTTTGAATGAATAGACCTTTTTACATGGGAGCGCGAATTGCTCACCGCGTAATGAACAAATTTGCGAAGTCAAAATACGGCAAAGTAAGGTCGCCTATAAGGTCCAGTCCAATATTTTGTTGCCGTATTTTGTTAAGACACTTTTACAAATTTTTCATAATTTACTTACCCCAGTAAACAGTGACAGGCACACGCCATGTATCTCGACTGATGATAGTGTATGTTCAAAAACGATCATATTATGTGATTTGAATTAGCTTAAGATATTGTAAAATAATGCTTGCCTATGGAATGTATTACATTTGGGTTTATTCTCTTTTTCACTTTTATTTTTACACGTTTTCAAAACACAAGCCACTATTTTTACCGTGTTATTTCGTAAAATGCACCGATGAGTGCTCGACGCTGGCTCGCAGAAGAATGATGACGTCACATTTCACACGATCCCAGCCGGTTCCAATGGAATGGTTCCAATGGGAGGGGGAAATAATACGCTTTTATCACTTAGGGCAGGTCTACTAATTTTCATATGTCTATGGTTGGCATACTTGAGCCTGGTTTAATTAATTTAATAAGTCAAGTTATTCAATAGTTCACTATTCTGACCTTATACACTGCGTAATATTTTCTAATTGTTTTTTTACATTACATTACATCTTCTTCCCCTTGTCCTATTCGGGTCGGGGACCCATTGCATCGACAAGGCTCCTCCATAAGTCCCTGTCTTGTGCTGATTGTTTGGCCTCTGTCCATGGTAGACCCATCCTCTCCTCACACAGTTTCTGGAGTTGCCTCGCCCAACTGTGTCTGGGGCGGCCCACTGGACGTCTTACCTCTGGAATCGCACTCAGAATCTTCCTCGGAATTCGGTCATCAGACATTCTTAGTACATGCCCAAGCCACCTCAATTGTGATTTTTCTATGAAAAGTAGCAGTGGTTCAATGTTTAGATCATCTCGGATCGTCGAGTTTCTTATATGATCCCATTTCGTAACCCCTGCCACTCTTCTCAAGTATCTCATTTCGGCAGCTTGGACTCTGGAGCGTGTTCGTTCATTTAGCATCCATGTCTGGTGGCCTAAGTGAGCGTTGGGCGGTATACCGTTTTAAAAACTGCCATCTTTGTCTTGGTGCTAAGCTCGGCTTTTCTTATTACTGAGCTGTAGAGAGGAAGCATTACACTGCTTGCCGCACTTATTCTTCTATCAATTTCTCCGTCTTGCCGACCATCGCCGGAGAATTCGACCCCAAGGTATTTGAACCTGTCCACCTGTTTCAACTGAGTCCCATTAGCGAGTATATTGCACTGAGTTTGGTCCCTTCCTATAACCATCACCTCTGTTTTTGAGGTACTCATCTTCATTCCCGCCGCCGTGCACTCTTCGTTGAAACGGTTAATCCACTCTTGTAGTCCCTCCTGTGATGTCGTTAATCTCGCGATGTCGTCAGCAAATAGTAGGGAGCTGATTCTAGTACTACCTACCAGGGCTGCATCCGGTGTTTGGCTTTTTCGGCTGATTTGGTCCATGAATATAGTGAAGAGGATTGGCAACATAGGGCACCCTTGTCTGAGCCCGATTTCCACTTCAAATTCTTCCGAAACTTGACTGTTTATGCGGACCCTACTGCTACTATTTTCATACAGAGATGCTATGCCTTTTAGCAAGTTGTCTTCATCTCCGTATTCTTTAAGCACCTCCCACAGCAGTTGACGCGGTACTAAGTCATATGCTTTCTCTAGATCGATAAATCCAACATATTTTCTAATTGTACTGTGGTAATTGTGGTGGAACTATAATTACGATTTGCTTTGTGTTATCTACATTCTTACTGTAATATCGCACTTCTGCCCATATAAATGTTTCTATAAACAGACTCGCACTACACATATAACACTGGTGCTGATCGAGTCAAAGTTCGTTCGGTGGCTCCATCTCATAAGGCTGGTTGAGTAGAAGTAAAATTGCAATTGATATCCGAAGAGCCGCAAACGCCTTTGCAAAGAAATGTGTATTGCACGAAATGGGTTTGCCATAAATCCTCTAGCTATCCCGACATCAATATGTTGTTTTGTTCCAGGATGAATTCAGTTATTTCCTGTTGGGTCGCAATGGGCTAGTCAACTCCCAGCAATCTGGAACATTCCGCACAAACTGCGTGGACTGCCTGGACCGCACCAACGTGGTGCAGTCTATGCTCGCACGCCGCTCTCTGGCTGCCGTCTTGAAGAGACTCGAGGTCATACAGCAAGAGAGGATCGAGGACCAAGATCTGGAGATGCTGTTTAAGAAGGTAAATACATATTGTATGGAATGTATAAGACCATGATTAGATTCTGCAGTTACCAAAGCCTGCGATGGGATGGACATCCCACAAATGCTCTCAATTGGCTTCAAGTCCTCAGGCCTTATCGTCCTGCTCTAATTCTCTTTCACGCAGTCTATAGTCCTCTGGAGCTTTTGTGGCATCCGTGTCCTATCATCTGGCATTCTTTGAACAGAATCTTACAATGCTTTCAAGCTCTATTAGATTTTCCAATTCATTTATCTCTCTCTCACTTAGTTCCTACAACTAAATCAAGTTTCCCTAGTAGGTATGCATTATTACACACTGATGCTAACTCTTTTGAGAATGTAGGTGATGTTTTTAATATGCCTCTATTGAAATATGTAAACACTTTAGCAGTGCATATTTTAACGAAGCTTCTGCAATTCTGCATAGCACTTGGTTTTTGTTTTTCTTCTTCATTAATTTCATTTACTTTATACTAATGTATATTCTTTTTTCTTTTGTTTTGTTTACTTATAATGTACAATCAGTCTTATATTTTTTTTTTCTTTCTTTCTATATTTTATATTATTTGTTCTTTGAGTGTCTATAATTATCCTATATGCAAATGGCCATTAATTCCATTAGTTAATTGATTCCATTAGCTACTTGCATTTTTGGGGCTGCTGAATGGAGGGTCTTTTTAGGGAAAGGAAGAAGAGGAAGTTCTGGGATGGAAAATTATACGAGGGGTAGGTAGGAATCTGGGGGTCAATGTGTCCAAGAGTGACGGACATATAAATCCATCCCTCCCACTGCGGTGCAAGGCGTTGCCCTCCGCCCTCTGTCCTCGGCCGTCGTCTTCTAATCTGCAACATGGAGTAGTCCTCTTGCATCCTTCCTGACATCATCATCCCATCTCAGCCTAGGTCTGCCCGCCTTTCGTTTACCTCCCGGGTGTCCTGTTAGATTCTTCTTCGGTACTCGTGGCATTCGGTGCACATGTCCGGACCATCTTAGTCTTTGGAGCCTTAAATGGGTGAAGAGTCTGGGAGCTTGGTAGATATCATAGAGCTCATTATTGTGGCGGATTCTCCATGCCTCTCCCTCTCGCACCGCTCCTAAGATTCTTCGAAGTGCCTTTCTTTCGAAGATGTCCAGCTGTTCCGCAGACTTTGCTGTCAGTGTTCCCGCCTCACATCCAGATAGTAACGGGTTATAAATCATTATTTGACATTGCAGGTGTGGGCTGACAATGCGGACGTGATCTCCGTCCAGTACTCTGGAACGGGAGCTCTGAAGAACGACTTCACGAGGACCGGCAAGCGCACCAAGATGGGCATGCTCCGAGACGGTATCAACTCCCTTACCCGATACTACAAGAACAATTTTGCCGATGGCTTCAGACAGGTCTGACTTCTTATTTATATAATACTTGTCACAACACTTCCATCGTCCAGTTCATTAGGCAGACATCTCCGAAAAATCCAAATTTGAGTTGAGTATGCAGTTATATGTAAAAGTGTACTATCTATCTGGTATGGTACTCAGATTACTCATAAACACAACCAAATCAATTGTAATGCAGAAACACTTCTAGTAAATAAAATAAAATGTTAGTGTTTTCTTGGTCACTAGTAGGATATTTCGAAATGTCATACTAATGTACCAGAACGTTATGCCTCCCAGTGTTATTTTATGGTACATTTAATATGTAAAACACAGACATTTATAAATAGTATTTCTCATTATCTTAAGACTTAGTATTTGGAGATGTCTGTTTAATCAACTGGATGATTGAATTGTGCACTTTTTTTTTTTTACACATTAGGCCCTGAGGAAAATAACTTCCCTCAGGGCCTATGTCATCTTTGGGGATGCTGTGTGGAGGGTTTTTAAAGAAAGGAAGGAGAGGGTTCTGGGAAAGAAAAGGGTTTAAGGGGTGGGTAGGAATCTGGGGTTCAGTGTGTCCCGGTCATCCGCCTCCAAGACCTAGACAAACCTCACCCCATGAACCCGGGCACCCCTGCTAAATCACCAAACGTAGCGAACCACTCGCGGTGACCTATAGCAGAGGTGTTGGTTATCCAATAAAGGTTCCCGGGGCGGCGGTACCCAATCCCGCCTCCCAAATTGTAACTTAATCCTTCAGGCTAATTTATTCAGTTCTTGAAACAACTCGTGTAGGTCTCACAGAAATCGTTGTGCCTCCCTTACTATATAATAATAATATAAAAATATGATCTTAACAGTGTTAGAAAGAGAAAACACCAGGATTTATTTTCAAATCTAAAAATTATCCACAAAATAAATATTGAGTATTTAACCCTCGACCTGTCGTGTGGGGTCTTTAAAAGCCCAGGTTTTACAGGAATGCTTATTATGTACATTTTAAATGTTCCCACTGATCCCTTACTTTAGGTAGCTTCCTAAAAGCGACTATACTTGACGTTAGCGCTGCCAACATTCAGTCTGCACATGTGCGCTGTGAGATACATACTTGTGTTTCGGCATGATACTCAAAAAAATCAACAAAATACAATGAAAAACCAAGTTTATATGTTTTTTTATTGTATTTTGTTGATTTTTTTAAAATAATAATAATAAGTCTGTATCAATTTCATTATAAGTTGGATAGAAATTAGATTAGATTTTTTTATAAGTATTTTATTAAAAAATAATGTTTCAAAATTATAAAAAAAATGTTCCTTGTTGATTTTTGCTTTTGCATGGAAAATAAATATCTAATTTTTAATTTTTATTTTAATGCAGTCATTATCACCTGACTATAATCAGTTAAAATAACACATAAAATGTAAGCTATAAAACAATTTAATCATATTTATTTTTGGGGTCCTCGGTGACCCCGCACTATAAAAAAGACGCGACGGGCGGAGGGTTAAATCAAATAAGCATTGCTCTTTATTTACAGGTTTATTAAACAATAATTTAGCACTGTAATTTACATTTTATACAAGATTAGTTATCGAAAAGTGTGTAGCAAACACAAAGCAATTCGCGAGCTGTTAAATCGGCGGCAATCAGAAACAGAATGAATCTTCTTTTAGGTTGGCACCCGTCATTGATAAAAAGACCCGTGTCCGGTACTGGCTCGTGTTCGAATAGCCAATAGGAAGTAATCGCATATCGAATTTGCTGCGTTGTTCGTTAGCCACAAGTACTGTTAAAAATTGAAAGCTACCGACATCTGTGTGCTGTTTAAATTAGATTAAGTTATTATAGATCAACAAGATGGTGTGAGCCCTTGCTAAGGGTCAAGTCGGTATTGTAGGGAGTCATTTAGCTGATAAAAAAGTTTCCCCCTTCAGTGACATGACAATTCGGTTGATATTTATCTATTGAAGTCATAGACATATGAATATTAGTAGACCTGCCATAAGCGATAAAAGCGTATTATTTCCCCCTCCCATTGGAACCATTCCATTGGAACCGGCTGGGATCGTGTATGGCTTCGCGTTAATCTAAAAAATGTGACGTCATCATTCTTCTGCAAGCCAGCGTCGAGCACTCATCGGTGCATTTTACGAAATAAAACGGTAAACATAGTGGCTTGTGTTTTGAAAATGTGTAAAAATAGAAGTGAAAAAGAGAATAAACCCAACTGTATTACATTCCATAAGCAAGCATTATTTTACACTATTTTAAGCCAATTCAGATCACATAATATGATCATTTTTGTAACATACACTGTCACTCAAGATACATGGCGTGTGCCCGTCCCTGTTTACTGGGGTAAGTAAATTATGAAACATTTATAAAAGTGTCTTCACTTAATACAGCAACAAAATATTGAACTCGACCTTATAGGCGACCTTACTTTGCATATTTGGACTTCGCAAATGTGTTCATTACGCGGCAAACAATTCGCGCTCCCTTGTAAAAAGGTATATTCATTCAAAAGCAGAGTTTACTTTTAAGAACGAAAGTGTGATATTATAATGCGAGATGCCTATATACTGTCAGATTGAGTTTTGACGAATCACATATCACCAAAGCCGTCTTCCTGCCCTTCGTCCCGCTGTAGTTGGTTTCTACCCCTCACCTTTCTGTTCTGGTCTATTAATATTCATATGTCTATGATTGAAGTGTTCTAGGTTATATATAAACTCACATCTTGTGTTTGGTGTTCTTCTCCTCAATAAGTTTAAATAGTAAACAAGCGGAAGGTCGGATCCGGTGTAGTATTGTTATTCTCACTGTTCCTTAACACATTAAAACATGTTCATGTGATAAATAAAAAGTGAAATTTTGTTATACCAAAACCAGTCTATGAATTTGAGGATACCTGCAAATTTTAATAAGTACAAAGTGAATATATATCTTTAAATATGTTTTCAGGATTCTATTGACCTGTTCCTGGGTCACTACAAGGTAAAGGATGGTGAAGGCATCACCGTACCTTGTCCTCTTCACAAGGATAAGGATTGGAAATACATTACTGTAAGTACATGACCCCTGTATATATTCCTTCGCCTCCAGTCCTCAATCATTCCCGTCCTGCTCCAACCATCTTCCACACAGTCTATCTACGTTTCCTCGGTCTGCCTCTGGGTCGTTTCAACTGGGGCATCCGCATAGTCCTAATTTTTTATGTCATCTCATCTTGTATTCTTTTAGCGTGTGCAGCCGATCGCAGTCTCTGAAACTCTTCTAGCACAGTGAAATCCATAAGTTTACAATATCAGATTGATAGGTGTAACTTCCAATGATCTTATATCCATGTCCCGAGCACGGTTTTACCATTGACAGCCGAACCGATATTGACAGGGAATAAATAAGAAATCGATATACGCTCGCAACACTAAAGGTATTTTATATGAATCGACACCACGAAATGCAAGCAATTACGTAAAAATATTAATAAATTGGCAATGTTAAATTGAGGTTTTTTTTTTTTAATAGTTGTACCTCGCAAGAGTCTCAGCTGCTCCCGTCTGGAGCCAGTGAGACTATGGCATCCCCAATTGAAGTATGTTGTGAGGCTGAAGGTAGTGGGGAGGGGAAGGAGATGGGGAAAGAGGAAGGTGGGGAAGTACATAGCTATTCAAATCTGGTCACCAAACACGGCTAACGCCATTATGTGGTAATCACCGTGGTCTTACACCAGGGCGATACTGAGAGTATCTTTCACTCTGGAACGTGCCGCAAACATACTATATATTATTTTAAATGAATTGTGAAATAACACAAATTATTCAAATAAAATTTATTTATTGGCAAACTAACTAAATACTAACCTAAATATGCATTTGCAGTCTACATTTAATTTTTGACACTAAACGGGAGTTAATTAGTTGATGAGGTCTTTAGTCATATTTCAACCAATTCAGAGTGGAAGATACTATCAGTATCGCCCTGGTGTAAGACCACCATTTAGAATTGAAACGTTGCTTGAAAATGGCTTTAGCCGTGTTTGGTGACCAGATCTGAATAGCCAGGTACTTCCCAACCTTCCTCTTCCCCACCTCCTTCCCCTCCCCACTACCTTCAGCCTCACAACATACCCCAATTGGGGATGCCATAGTCTCACTGGCTCCAGACGGGAGCAGTTGAGATTCTTGTGCGGTATTACTGTAAAAAAAAAAAAAAAAAAACCACTTTAGTTTCTCAAAGATCGAACGGATTAAATTGGTCGCGCCTTAGTTGCATTATTTAAGTCTATGGGATCATGTATACGATTTCATTCAATTCTAAGAGCTTCGAAGAACCAATCAATATTCGCTCGTAAATTAGATGTATTATTACAAGTTTATATAATCTTATAAATATATTTTATTGAGATTTGTCTCCTAAATGGAATTTTTTTTTGTTTTTAGATAATCTAAGCTATTCTGGGGAAACATCATACGATATAAACATGATATTAGCTCACATGAATAATCAGATATTCACAGTTTTTATCTCGATATTTGAACAAAAATCGTCAAGGTAATTTTGGTGCAGTTCCGCACGCTCTTACCTGACAGTTGACAATTTTGAGAATTTTCCTAATCGGACGCTCAAGAGGTTAAACGAATATGTTTGTTGGTGTTTTTCAGTTCCCATCGGTGCTGCTGATTGCCATCTCCATGTTCTTCGCCAGCGCAATCCTGCCCACGGAGTACTCCACCGAGATCCTGCTATACCTCATGTTCTGGGGCGGCATGGTTGGCTCCACCATCGCCATCATCTTCAGGTAAACACACAATCAAAAGATCCATTTGGATTTTACACACATGTTTTAATAACTAACACATAGGTTAGGCGTTACAGACCCCATGATAAATTATTGTATTCTTCAAGACTAACATACAAGCAGGTGTCCTCACTGTTAAATTTTGCAGCCAAAACCAAAACTCTGTACCGAGTCCTGATGGCAGTGTGTGATTTACGTGGATAATTTCTGGTCCTTCCAGAAATACTGTGACCTGTTGCGCAATCGCTGCCCTTGTGTGTAATCGAGTGCCATAGCGTGCCGAGTGAAGATTCGTCGAGCTTAGCGACGGTTTTCTACAGTTCGAAGAAGGAAATGCTCTTTATTTTCATTCAAATTTGAACCTTATTCTATGAAGAATAACAAATCTATAAACAAAAACATTGCATCCTTCCGGAAATACTCGAGGTCCTGCTGCCAGAACGTCGGGCAAACCATCAGACGACTATCATACGACTGTCATACGAGCAATAGATCTCTGTTATCCAAACAATAATGTTAAAAAATACATTCATATAACCATAATACACACCTTGGAAGAACTCATGGATCGAATTTGGGATGAAATCGCCGTTATGCCCATCGAGAAAATGCATCAGAAATCGCCTTCATCAATGTATCGCTGCTGGGGGCCATCATCTTTCTGATTTCATCTTCAGGACATGATACATAAAACGGCATGATGTACCGAACAAAATAAAATGTACCCCATTTCTATAAGTTGTGCCGTTTTTTTTTAATGCCCTCAAAACTACGCTGTCTGTTTTGCCGCACCTTGTATATACAACCAAAAATGGGCCAATTAACACTGAATATGAAGCATTGTTGCCATATACCAAAACTGAAAAAAAAACATGTTTTGAAGGATGAAAAAACCATGTTTTGAAGGCTGAAAAAAAAAACATGTTTTGAAGGATGAAAAAAATTATGTTTTGAAGGTTGAAAAAAACAATGTTTAGAAGGATGAAAAAAACATGTTTTGAAGGATGAAAAACCATGTTTTGAAGAATGAAAAACACATATTTTGAATGATGACGAACCCATGTTTTTAAGGATAAAAAAAACATGTTTTGAAGGATGGAGAAACCATGTTTTGAAGAATGAAAAAAACATGTTTGGAAGATGAAAAAAACCATGTTTTGGAAGATGAAAAAACCATGTTTTAATGGATGAAAAAACCGTGTTTTTCGTAAGCTTTTTGTTGAGAACATAAATAATGAAATAATGGTACCTAAGTAAAGCATCTACAATGCTTTATTAACCCTAAGAGGGCGGGTAGAATTTATTAAATATCTCAAAGCCAAATGTAATATTGAAAATTATATTTGAAATAAAAGACCAACTTCTTGAAATAAAAGACCAAGCGCCCTTGAGGTGATTTTTCACAAAAACGGCGCTCTACAAATTGTCCAATTATTATTATTATTATTATTCTACAATATCAACATTTTTTACTTTGGAATTTTCCTGACGGCAATGAAATACAATACAGTGAAACCCTCTTAAGAAGTTTTCCAAGGGACCGGAAAAAACAAACTTCTTAAGCGGGAAAACCTTATATGTGGGAAAAATTAAGCCAATTTTGGACCGAGGGACCGAAAAAACCAAACTCTTAAGCCACGAAACGTCTTAAGAGAGAACTTCTTAAGAGGGTTTCACTGTAAAAACTTCTAAAACCTAGCTCTACACACTGCAAACTGCAGAGCTCCTCAAGGTAGTCATTATTTCACTGGACTGCAAATGTAGCCAGCCGCCCTATAAGGGTTAAAAACAATCATTTTACACATAAAAATATTTTATTTAGATTTTTTACTTTGAAAAAGATTTTTTTTACCGTTATCAAGTTTATTTTGTAGTACCTACTTACTTATTACAATATAGATAACTTTTTCTATGAATAAGTTTTTCAGGTCTATGAAACGAGGGAGAAAATATTCCCCCACAACTCCAATAATATTTTTTTCTACATTTAACAATAGCTAGTACAATTGGTAAAAGTTACCTGCATGACATGTATATTAATTTCTTCTTATTAATGTATTAATATTACTTACTGACAAAGTTAAATTAGATAAAGAGGCACTGTGAATTTCCCCACTAAAAAAACGTATCCCACTTAAAAGTACTTACTTTTGTTGATCGGTAAAAAACCGTGGAGGTAGGATGACCCAAAAAAAACCTGGTAAAAACCACGCACATGGCAACACTGGTATGAAGACATAAAATTCTCCCTCTTGTATAAAGTATAATATTTATTTTTCAGATACGGCAAGGAGTTTGTGGACTACCCGAAGCTGCGCGAACTGAATCCCCCCCAGGCGCGTTTTCCCCCACCAAACCAGGCATTTCCTTTATGATATTCTGGTGGTATAACTTCTGCCGCCAAACAATAGGCGGCACACTCGCACTCTACTTCACTACGTAAACAATCAATAAACTAATGTCAAATTATCTATCTAATATATCTATGACCCGTTACATTGGATGTCGTCATCACATTTTAAATATATTTACATTTAAGTCTCCGTTAACTGCCGAATTTCGACCTGACGGTAATTTGTAAAATTTTTTGTTGGGTTGTTTGATCAACCATTACTTCTTCCACGAATAACGGTCAATAAAAATTGGCGGTCAACGAAAGGGTTCCGCGACTTTTTCACCCGCGACAAAATATCCCCGACAAAATATCCTGTGGACAAAACATCTCCCAACAAAATATCTACTAAAACCTAATCTAACCTAACATAAATATGGGACAAAAATAATACAGACATCCTGTAAAGACAATAAATTATTGTTAAAAAATAGTAAAATGGGACAAAAATAATACAGATTATTGTCTTTACAGGATGTCTGTATTATTTTTATCCCATATTTTTATTCGGTTAGGTTAGGTTAGGTTAAGTTTTAGTAGATATTTTGTTGGGGGATGTTTTTGTCACGGGATGAATAATACAGACATCCTTTGTTCAAAAATAGTAAAATGGGACAAAAATAATACAGACATCCTGTAAAGTAAGGTTAGGTTTTCAAAGATATTTTGTTGGGGGATATTTTGTTGCAGAATGAAAATGCGCAATTACCCAATGGAAGACCTTTCAAATGTCAAAACATTCAAAATGGCGCTGATCGTCAAATAGGACAGTCCCAAATGTGATGGTTGGTAAAAACAACTAGCCCTAATGCATATTAGTTTGAGCATTTAGTCACATTTGACGTCGTCATTAAATCAATGTCTGACGATTCTCGGCTTGTCAGCGTTTAATATCAAATTCAATGGATCGAGAATCGGCAGTCAATGACGACCGTTCAGATGTGAATAAATTCAAAATGACGTCGTTTGACGACTTGTGACAGGAGATTCAATCCTGTGTTGTTACGTGTCGTAATATTCCACGTTAAAAATCAATAATATTGATTCCTTTTAAAGTTGCAATGTATTTTTTAGATTATGTGATGGTTTTTTTTAGGTAATGTAAAAAATTATGAATTATTCTATTAGTAAAATCTATTTTGTTTTATTTATTTACTAAGTGGATAATGGGTTCCGTCCAACATTACATTTCCTAAAGGGTCACATTCCGAAAGCCTCACTCCTACAGGCATAGATAAAAGTAACAAGGGAGATGTGTCATGAATCAATATTAAAAATATGAATTCAATTTGGGAGGTGGGTATGGGTACTGACACTTCGGGAACCATTTATTTTATAACCAACACCTCTGTCACAGGTCACCCCAAGTCGTTTGCTACGTTTGGTGACTTAGCAGGGGTGCCCGGGTTCGTGGATTGGGATTTGTCCGGGTCTTGGCGGCGGATGCCTGCATGGCAAGACTGGTTAAAGGGAGAACTTTTGGTCTCTCCAGCAGGGCTCAGAATATCGCCTTGCCTCGCAGTGGGTGGGTTGGATTCATCCGTCAGTTACTCCTGGATACACTGACCCCCAGATTCCTACCTACCCCTCATTCCTTTTTCCTTCCCAGAACTTCCTTTTATAAAATGACCCTCCACACAGCTTCCCCAAAGCAAACCGCATGTACAAATGTAGCCAAGTTCACTCATACTACTGCTTATGTTTCCTCCCCAAATGAGAATCCAATCGAGCTTCAACCACTCAGATTAATTTGCTTTTGGGAACAGCTCATATAGGTCTCATAAAAATCGTAATTTTATCTCCCTTACACTCACTGTAAAAAATATGATCTAAAGAGTGTTAGAAAGAGAAGATACCATGCTTTATATTCATATCTAAAAGCCAACCACACAAATATACACTTTTATCCACTGGAGCGCTTTTTGTCACAATAAGGCACCATTTAAAATACCTCTGATTGCTTTGCTGCCAGTTTTAGGCAAATTTTTCCTAGATGCGTTAATTTTTTTCTTCAATTTTTCCATATTAAAATTAAGAGGTATGATTTTTTTTAATGTCGGAGGAAAATATTCAAAATGGTCATTAAAAAATCACGAGCTTTCGGAGGAAAAAGTTAAAAATCGCGCGGCTGCTCGAGTTGTTATGAAACCAAAGTTTTCAACTTTATGAAACTTTGTGAATTTTTTAATAATTTGTTTTAAATTTTGTGATAATTTTTAGAATTGAAAATAAAGCCTGGTGTTGTCTCTTTCTAACACCGTTTAGATAAGGGAGACACAACGACTTCTATGAGACCTGGTATGATTTGTTCCGAAAACCAAATAAAAAAAAAGAAATCTACTTGGAGAATAACATCACTTTTCTTTGCCGTTTAAATAAATGTTATTTTTTCAAATTTATTTGAACTTAGTAGTATTTTTTTGATATTGTGTGATATCTACCTTTCTGAAGAATGTTTGAAAAAAGAATCATCATTGAGATAGCGATGATTCTTTGGAAAAATTGTATAATTCCTTATTTGAAATAAAAAAAATGTTACATAAAATATATGGCTTATAATTAAATAGGCAGGTATTTAAGTACCTACTTACAAATCTTTTTTTTCAGAGGAAATTTGGTTTCAATTTATTGTAAGATAATATTTTTTTGGACACGAGGTCTGCTTACTGTTTATAGAACTACCAGTGTTATCTTATTGCTGCATTTAATTAGGGGAAAACATTATTTTATTTTATTTTTATTATGAAGGACACTTATTTAGCTTTATGAAAATATAACAAAACCATAAAAATATATTTTATTTAACTTTTTTCATGTAAAATGAGGTAAAAAATCATTTCTCTGAATATAAATAGCTGTTCTGGGAAACTACTTAAGTTAAAAAGGGAGTAACAGCACCTATGGGATTTTAACCAGTGATGATACTTGAGCATATTTGAAGTAAAAATTAGAAGTAATTTTTCATTCTGATGCTTTTCTTTTCCATTTTTGATTGGGTTTGGAACTCAGCTCCCAGTATAAGTTAATAAAGTAAATTCAGTGAAATTAAAAAAAAAAAAAAATTACTTAAAAAATGGCTGGAAAACTTGTACACTTGGCGTAGTTGTTTTCACAGAAATTCAAATGTAACATTGTCATTAAATGGTCATTCAGCGCCATTTTGTTTACTGTCATTTGATAAGTCCCCGTTACACACCGATTCTAAGTTACCTTTCTCTAAGCGCATGAAAGTGTGCATGCCGCTAAAACTCAGAAACGAGTTCCGGTACGACCGAGGGAGTTATATGGTGGTAGCCCTCTATCCACCATCCATGAAGAATGTTCCCGTTTTTACTTGAAGAGCATGCTTTTGAAGATATAAGAGCTGGGAGTTTCGCCCTCTAGAAATTCAGAGACAAACATTCCAGAGCATCTCGGAATATTGTGGAATGTTGTGAATAGTTCGGGAATAGTCTGGAACGTTCGGGAACATTTCGGAACATCCCAGATCATTGTGGAACATTCGAAGCCTTTTTTGTATGGGTGGGGCTACCCATCAGTAGGGGTATATAAAACAAGATCCGTCGTGGGTTCGAACGTCAGTTCAATCTCATATCAACTCTCTGAGCGAAGCCGTGTACCCCAGCTAGTTAATAAATATAAGCAAGATTATAGTGTCTTTCACAGTTACGCTTCACAAGGACGTCGCTGTCAGAATGGTATCCATACGCATCGATACACATAAGCCTGAGTATGTTGTATGTCACCGCAACTCTGGCTGAGTGACTCTAACACCCATATGCATAGTCGGTTCCTCGAGACCTCCTCCACTCGACCTTAGTCGAGGTCACCTCAAGGAAATCTTAAAAACTCCCTTGAAATCAGTATGTTCAGTTACGGCTTCACCCTCCAGTGAGGAACCTCCAGTAAAGTCGAGTTGATACGACGTTGATCGAGTTGGACGATATTGGTACAAATCTTCATAAATGTAGTCAATAAAATCATGGAAATTATTCATTATGCTAATAAAACTTGAAATAACCTCAGAAATAGTGTGGAAAGTGCTGTTATCAAGCTTTGAGGAGGCCTCAAGGTAGATCGCGACGTACCTTGAGTTTGACAGTTCATTACTCGACTCGACTGAGGAATTTGCTCAAGTCGAGGATAGTTTTTTCAGTTCTGCATACCGATTTTATCCTTGAGGTTGAGTCGAGTCACAGTCGAGTGGAGGAAATCTCGAGGAACCGACTATGCACATGGGTGTAAGTCTATGATGAATCTGCATGACAATATTGTAGTGTATTTTATTGGTGAAATCACTTATTAGTAACTCTCAGTTTGTGGTATGCCCCACATTGAATTTCTGTATTTTAAAATGTTTGAACAATTTAACAGAAAGGAAAAAATGAACTTATTTCTGGCAACACGTCCACTACATATTTCTATTAGTTTATATCTTCAGTGATTATGAATGTGTGCATTGAGTAAGCTTTGTCTTATATTTTTTATTGTTTAATGTGAGAGGGTAGGCTGAAAAGTAATACACACATGCTTGTAAAACACAAACAAAAACAAATAGCAAGATCGGGCAAAAAGTAAACTAAAGTACAATTCTTAAGTTTCAAAATCATATATTTATTTTCAACATAGTCGTTAAGGCTAACACATTTCTCCCAACAGTCACTTTTTCAGCAATTAAAAATTCGATAACAGCACGCTGTTTAACTTGCTTTGACCTAGCACTTGAACATGTCTCCATACTTCCGCTTCTAAAAATACACTGGATGAATTTAACGACCTCAAACTTGAGCATAGAAGAGGAATGTCACTTCCACATTCCACTTGGCGCGCTTCTGAAGGTTATTTTGTTCGCCCTGTACAAGCATGTGTGCATTACTTTTCAGCCTACCCTCGTACAATATCTAAAAGCAGTTATGTTATTATAAAAAGTGTTATTGCTAAACATTTTTGTATTTAAACCCAGACTGAGGGTTATTATGTTTTCAACAATGTGTTAAATTTTATTAAATGCTCTCGAGCGATAGCTTTCCTAAATTAGGTAGGTGATTTTTATGAATTATAAATTTAACAATTAAATTTTTTTATAAAACCTAAAAATATGAGACATTGGCTTTATCTATTTAGCAGTTCTTAAGTTTTTGTATTAATATTTGGAGGTATGATTTTTGTTATGAAAACCAAACACCCGAAAGTCTCTATGGCTCGAGTTGTTATAATTATTGCTAATAGTTTTTTTATTGTAAACCAGTATACATATCCTTATGTTTAACAGTATTTTAGTTTGTTTAAATAATTAAAATTTGCACTATGTAATATCTTTTAAAAATTCTGTGTCTGCAACCATAACTTATAAAGGTTTTCAAAACACCTTTTTTATGTGAATACATACTGTACAAACTCCCAGCTGTTCGAAGCAGTGAGTCTATGGCATTCACAATAGGGTATTTTCATAACTAATTAATTAAATATCACGCCGTTTCCCGCAGGGGTAGGCAGAGAGGACGGACCACCAAACAACTCAGTCTTGGCACACACTCTTTGCCTCACTCACATTCATACATACTCTTCTATTATTCTGACTTTTGACATGGCCCGACTCAAGTATCAGATTAACTTGATTGTACCATGTCTTATTGGTATTTTCATTGTTAAATTAATACTCGAAAAAAATTACAATAATGGAGGTATTTTTATGTTGATAAATAAATTTTATTATAATATTTTAAAATGAGCCCTTATCGACTCGTTGCCAAAACGAAATGTTCATTTTTATTCGTGAATTCAGTGGCGTTGACGTCATGCCGGGCTACCTACGCTGGTGACAGCCGTCTTACCGGCTAGTGACGGTTTCTATATCATGACGTTATAGCCAATTGAATGTGCGCTTTTTCAAATCAATAATTTTTCATGCATTTTCGTTGTTAGTTTTTGGGGTGTTATGCCGTGTTGCGCTAACTCCTTCTATAGCCGACGTTTCGGACAGCGTTGCAGTGTCTATCATCAGGGCAGATCCGGTAGATCCGACGATTTAAATCTTCAATACATTTTTAAAGTTATTCATAGTTAGTGAAAATATCCCATGGGTGGTGTGCTGTGGATAAGGAAGGTCGGGAAGTATCTGGATAATCAGATCTGGTCACCAAACACGGTTAATGCCATTTAAAACAATGTTTATATCCTAAATGGTTCTTTCACCAGGGCGATACTGAGAAGTACAGTTTCCATAGCTTGTATAAAAACGGTAACAAGTACATAATTACAACCGATTCCATATGCAAAGCACTTTTTTTATAAATCGTGTATGCAGATCTCTAAAATCTAAATGTCTACAATATCACAAATATCAGTGAACATAAAATTCCTAAGTGTGGTATATACTGATTTGAAATTAAAACAGCTGTTTTTCATTTACTTAGAACCTTTCGACTAGACAGTAAATTGATTATTTGATCAATTTCAACAGAACTAAGAAAAAATTAAGCTTATTTTTACAATACACTTCTATTGGTGTTTTTCTTCAGTGCATTCATATAAATAATTAATTGGAAAGAGTAGGCACTAAGTAATTTAAATTATTTTTTTATTATTCATCTCCCTGTTAAAAAAATTGTAGCTCTAAATTGACTTGCATTTTTCCAAAAGATTTTTTTTATTTTAGTGAATTCATTTTCATTAATTAAATTAAAGTTTGAAAAATTTTCACGGCAAACTTTTCTTTTGTAAATTTTGTATAAAATGTTTTATTAGGTACTTATTGCATTAATTTATGTTGTAATAAAATTATTGTTACAAAGCTATTTTTATTTGTTACCACTAGTTAGTACCCTTAAATCCCTTCTTCCACAAGGATATACGAGTATCCGATACTCGTGTTGTGTACGCGAGTTGCAAACAACTTGTCGCGCGTAGACCGTATACGTCTCTACTCAAATCACAAACCCCGCTTTGCCATCAATCATTGTTGAATTCTCAAAACTAAAATGCTTTCATAACCTCACTAACAATCAAACTCTCTCTCTCCGATGGCGCTACAGCCCATATCGAGCCTTGGCCTCCTGCAACATTCGCCTCCAACTCCTCCTGACCTCAGCGGCTAACTTCCAGTTTGGTACCTGGAGAAGCTGTGCTGCATTCCCTCTTACCTCGTCTTCCCACCTCAGTCTGGGTCTTCCCACTTTTCTCTTTCCACCTGGGTGTCCAGTCAAAATTCTTTTTGGAACGGGTGTATCCGGAATTCTCTGTACATGCCCAGCCCATCTCAACCTGAGGAGTCTCATATGGGCTGAGATGCTAGGGGCCTGATATATATCATACAGTTCTTTGTTGTGCCGGATGCGCCACTGTTCCCCTCTTTCACATATTCTTCTCAACAACAATAATAATCAAACAGTTGCTGTATTTTTATTGTTGACTGTTTTCTTTTGTTTATAGCATTGATCTGAAGCACACACATTATTGCAAAATGTCTGACACAATTGACGCCAAGTTTAGAGTCCCATTGACATGATTGGCAACAACCTCTCGCCCGGCTTCTCAAGGGAGACCGATGTCACCAATGAGTTTACAAAATGCCAGCCATGTGTGTCTGTGTACAAACTTCAACCCAGATAATTAAATCACCGAGTAACAGATACTTGCGCATCCATGTGGAAGAAGTCTAAACAGTGTTCAGAAACAAGATTGTTCGGAATGGCCGAAACAACTACAGTTAAATCACTGACTTGTTGGGCGTGAATAGATCGGTTCCATGCCAACTCAGAACCACCTCAGAAAGTTCATTAAAAGCTATTAAAAAATAATTTTAAAATATCCGGTAACCCTAACCTAACTTAACCTATTTAACCCGTCTGCTTTTTTAGGAATAAATAGATCCCAAAATATAAGACATGTGCGAAATGCAACAAACCATATTGTCTGGAATGTCAATGTCAATGTCACCCCAATGTCATATGTTGTTTTATAAGTTAGGGGCGATTCCGCTATAGACGATTCTCGACATTAATTTTTAAATCACCGTATTTGCTACTTTTTAAACGACTTGGAAAAGGAGGAGGTTATCAATTCGACGGTATTTTTTTTTTAATGTTTGTTACCTCAGAACTTTCGATTGGGTAAACCGATATTAATGATTCTTTTTTTATTAGAAAGCTGGTGCTTCCCGTGTGGTCCCATTTTAATTTGGTCCAGTTCTGACAATGGGATCCATGAGAAAATCATATATGTCTTAAATTTGCAATAAGTATGTGCGCGACAAATGGACGAATAACTCAATATTACGACAACAGATTTCGATGATTCCTTTTTTAAAGTAAAACTTTTTTACGCACGCTCGTCACTAAAAATAAACAAAAATTTTAACAAAACCAAAAACCACTTCAAAACTTGCACTAAAAAGTAAAAAAATAATTTTGTACGATTGTTATTTTTGGAGTCGGTGTCAGCCAAGGTAACTACACACATAGTTAATTATAGGTGAGATGTGGAGATCTTGGCTGACACCGACTCCAAAAATAACAATCGTACAAAATTATTTTTTTACTTTTTAGTGCAAGTTTTGAAGTGGTTTTTTGTTTTGTTAAAATTTTTGTTTATTTTTAGTGACGAGCGTGCGTAAAAAAGTTTTACTTTAAAAAAGGAATCATCGAAATCTGTTGTCGTAATATTGAGTTATTCGTCCATTTGTCGCGCACATACTTATTGCAAATTTAAGACATATATATATGTCAGCCAAGATCTCCACATCTCACCTATAACTAACTATGTGTGTAGTTACCTTGGCTGTCACCGACTCCAAAAATAACAATCGTACGAAATTATTTTTTTACTTTTTAGTGCATTTTTTTAAGTCGTTTTTTGTTTTGTTAAAATTTTTGTTTATTTTGATATCAGTGCAAAGAAGAAGATCAATATTTAATAATAATATATTTTTTTTGGACATTACTTCATATTGAAATTTTTTGCGCGTTTGGAAATATGTATTACCATTTGAGAATCGGTGTATAAACTGCAACATCACATCGTGCAACACTGGCGGGAAACAGCTGTTACCGATAGTTTGAGGTTATATTTTACTGCTAAACGTGTAGTAACAATATTAATTTATTCTTATATGCCGAAAGATATAAGTACTTGTTGTTATTTTTCAAGCATCATTGACTACAAGAAGTCACTGTTAGCTTGTTGCACCCGCGATACAAAAGATATGAAAGTTTGTGTTTTTCACAGAAATAAAGTGCAAACTTTTTGAAACTTTGTAAAAGTAAGAAGAAATCAAAGACAAACTTAAATAAAACGTTTTTAAGAGTATAATGTTAGCTGAATCGAAATAAACGTTGACTCAAATTGGTTGCACCAGCGATTGTGTTAGAATCGCGGGTGCAACTCTTTGACAACTACCCTTATTGTGTGATTTATCATATATGTATGCTGTGTATTACTGGTGATTTATATTATTTAATAGGTATGTTTATATTATATTCAGCTTTTTTTATAGAAATTCTGTGATTTGATACGCAGTCTTTCTGAAACATCTTCTTTATATAATTTTTTTTTTTTTTTTTTAAAAGATGGTCACGTAGGATGATAAATGGGAAGGGCTGAAAAATAAATCAGGCATTCAATCAAAACATTTCTTTCAATCTGAATTCGGCGATAGCTTTTCCATGGCACGAACCTCACCGTCTCGTCTCAAATACATATTGGTTTTGAAATCTCCGAAAACTACCACTGAAACAGAAAGTGATTGGGACGATAACAATTTGGAATCTTTCACAAATTACAAAATATAAAAAGAAATTCTACAAAATAAGAAAAAAAGAAAAATTTTGTTTGTATTTCAAAGTACAAAAAAAATAATAAATTGCTAAATTCTGATGTTTACAGTAATTCAGATGACTAATCCTTAAATGACGAATTACCAACGTCTTTTCAAATCACAAAATTACCAGTAGAAGCATGCCATGAAACTGGTACTATCTGTGCCGCTGTCTTACCAAAAGATATAAATATTAGTTAATGAATTATATTAATTATTTAATTAATATCAATATACCAAAAAATATTTTTTTTTTTTTTTTTTTTTTTTTTTTTTTTATTTAGCATATAAAATATAGTATACATTTAGATAATGTTATAATTAGTATACATGTTCATGTTCGAATGTTAATACCACTCTTCCATAGAAGCATTAGCTTGTGTCTGGAAGAGTAGTGTACATTTTTTAATGCTATATTATGTTATGAGTTCTTAAATTACTATGTGAATGTAAAAAACAATAAGTTGTAAGTTCGGTGATATGTAATTAAAAGTATTTTTCTACTAATAAACAATTTTACTATTAGAATAAAGTATCTTGAGTTATTGTAATTAGTTGTTAAAAACAAAACAAAATTTACCTTATTTGAAAAACGGGGTATCACTTGGAAACTGAGTTATAAGTTGTTCTTGAGATTAGATTAGTCGGAAACTTTTTTTTTGAGATTATCTTTAAAAAATTTTTTAACAGAGTTTATTAATTGGATTTTATCATTAATTTTTCTAATTTCATCCGGTAATCGGTTGAAAATAAGTCTTCCTTGATAAGTATAATAATTTTGTGCGAAGGAAGTGTTTAATTTTGGGCATGAAAAAATATATTTATGTCTTGTACGATTTTCAGTTATAAATTGATACTTCTCTTTTTCTTTTATAATTTGAATCAATGTATTTCTATTGTACAGATCTTTGAAAGAAGGTACTTGGAATTCCTTAAATAATTTATCCGTTGGGTAGTCAGATGGTTTTTTTAATATGATTTTAATAATTAGCTTCTGCACAACTTCAATTGGGGAAAGATTAGTTTTGTATGCGGATCCCCAGCTAATGATAGCATATTGTAAAGTTGATTGAACCAAAGCGTAATATATTAAATATAAATTTTTTACAGATAAAAAATTTCTGATTCTTAAAAATATGTAAATCAATTTTCTAATTTTTTTTACAACTTGACAAATTTGTTCCTTCCATTTTAAATTTTTATCGATAATAACTCCTAAATATTTTATTGTGTTTGTTGTTTTTAATATTGTGCAGTTTTGGATACAATAACTTTTACTATGTGTTGTAGAATTATCATGGATGATGATATCAATGTTTTTAGGGGTATCATTTTTGTGTATTGCAAATGGAATTACAAATGTTTTATCACCATTTAGTGATAGTAAATTTACGTCGAAGAAATTCTTTAAAATATTTATGTCTTCGGTGGCTTTAAATGTTACTTTTTCCCAAGTTTTATCGCTAATTATTAGTACCGTATCATCGGCATATGAAGTTATTTGGCCATGTAGTGGTTGAAAAAAAATGTCATTACATATATGGTAAAGAGGATTGGTCCGATTACTGTACCTTGCGGGATTCCAAAGTCTGATATTTCTTTATTTTTACGACTTGCGGTCGATTTTTTAGGTAGTTCGAAATCCATTTAATCGCATTGTCTTTTATACCTATATTGTTCAGTTTTTTTAGGAGAATCTCATGGGATATACTATCAAAAGCTTTTCTGAGATCGATAAATATACCGGCACATTTTTCACCTTTATCCAATGATTCGTTGATGTATGAGGTTACATTAGCAATAGCATCTTGTGTGCTAAGTGACTTTATAAAACCAAACTGGTTTTTATGAAGAATTTTATTACTTTCTAGGAAACTGATCAATTGGTTTTTAACAATTTTTTCAAAAATCTTTCCAATGTTTGAAATTAGACAAATTGGGCGGTAGTTAGTTACTTGTTGTGGATCTCCAGATTTATAAATAGGTGAAATAATTGTATTTTTATAGTTTGTCGGAAATATTCCCTCTGTTAAACTTAAGTTTATCAAATGAGTAATTGGTTTTATCAAATAAATTTTCATGGATTTTAGAAAATGTACTGTAATATGGTCAAATCCGGGAGACGAACCTCCTTTCATGCCTTCTATTATTTTTAAAATTTCACCTTCTGAGGTTGTTTCAAATGTTGATAAATTATTTTGATTTTGTACATTTTCAATCGTTTGTGTTTTCGGGTTAAAAGATTTATTGATATTTTTCGCAAGATTTTTTCCTACATTAGCAAAAAAAGAATTAAAAATGTTTGCACATTGTTTAGGTTGAATATTAGCATCTATGATTTTATTTTCATGTTCAATGTATTTTATTTTTTGTGTTTTTTTAGTGTTATTCATGGCTAAGTTGACTGTTTTCCATATTTGTTTACTGTTATTGTCTGTAGAAAGTATTTTATTTTTGAAATAGTCTTCTTTATTTTTTTTGATACAGTTTGTTAATTTATTTTTAAATGTTTTGTAAAAAGTGTATGCTTTTTCATTTAGAGGATTTTTCAATGCTGTTTTATAAAGTTTTTCTTTGTTTCTAATTGATATTATAAGTCCTTGTGAAATCCAAGGCTTTAAAATTCTTAGATTAGGTTTAATGCGGACTGTACTTTCAGTAGTTGAATCTTTTATGTGTTGAGATAATATATTTTCTAAGTTTTTTGAGCAAGTCTCGGTATCATAACTATTTAACACGTTGTTCCATTGTTCATTTTTTAGTTTTTTGGATAAAATTGTCATATTTGTGTAGGATTTTGTCTTTGTTAGATTAAATTTTTTATGTTTAATTTTGTTATCATACAGAAGAATGCATGCATGGTGGTCAGTTATATTAGTTTTCCAAATAATTGATTTCATTTTGTCGATATCTTTAATATTTATATTAGTCCATATATGGTCTAAACAAGATGGTGTGTGATTTTTTATTTCTCTCGTATTTTTATTAATGCACGATATGAAGTTAAATTCAGTCATACAATTAATATATTCATTTTTGAAATTATTTTCTACGTTTTCATTAATGTTTATATTGAAGTCTCCTGCAATAAAGCAGAGTTTATTACTGAATTTTAACAGTATGTGTTTAAATTCATTTATAAATGTCGAGATATTCGAGCCGTGTGTTCTGTAAACAGCTATTAAGTGGTAGTTTGTTTTGTCGAGTTGTAATTGTATTTCAATACAATTTACTAGATGTATTGGATGTTCAGTTATTTTGACAATACTAAATTTATCGTGAATGAATATGACGAGACCACTGTTTTTATTGATGTTAATTTTGGTTGTAAGATAATTATATTCTGGTAAATGATAAGTAGGTGATTCGTCATTAGTAAATGTTTCTGATAATATTATGATGTCCGGTTTTTTATTTAGATTGTTTAATTTTAGAATTAATTCATCCCAATTTCGTTCCATACTTCGTATGTTTATATGAAAAATGAAAATATTATTGAGATTCTTTGAGATTATGTCATTACATGATTCGGTGTATACACACTCATATTCTTGTATTTTAAAATTATTTTCTAATTCATTAGCTATGAAGTCATCCATTTAGTAAAAATATTAATGTGATATTGATTTCTTTTAAATATATAGAGTATTTTCAAAGTAGAGTGTGACATAAAGTTATTAATCCATGTATAATGTTTAGATCATAAAATTATTCTTATTTATATCTTTTGGATATTCAGATGTAAATATATAAGACATTGAGAATAAACATAGGATACTTTTATAAACAACTCTTAAATTAATATTAATATTCATTCTTCTGTTGTGTAGATGCAAGTAATTTTTTGTAATATTTACAATTAGTTGGAACAATAAAAATATATTTTCATTTTTTAGCACACAAAATTTATAGAAGTGATAGGGCAAGATATGCGCCAGTAACGTAAATAATAATAATTTTACTATAATAAATGTATAAATAAAGCATAGAATCTTAATATTTTTCAGTCTTTCATACTGGCATGTTGTCATTATTTTATCTATTTTCTGGTTATAATTTTTTATCCTCAATAAATATGATGTCTTTAAGTTGTTAATTTTTATAAAATTTTTACTGATTTTATTTTTTGTAGACTGAGAGATATACATATTATGAAATGAAAATAATATTAAATGCTTATGTTTTGACACAGACAGGAGATAAACAGTTTTACATACGAGTAGATGAGATATTGAGAACGGACATGAGATACTTTTAAAGAAATATCTAGTAGTCAATTTTTTGTAGCGCAAATGCGAGCATTTTTTTGTAATATTTACAGTTAGTTTTATCGTTCGCATTATGATTGACAGGAAACGACAGTTTATATCTATTGTTTTGATCGATGCAGTTGGAACAGTTTGGCGAGGTAGCAATATTTACGCAGTAATTTATATTTTATAATTATTGCATTAATATATGAATATTAATGCAATAATTATAAAAATCGTGAATGACATAGCAGACGTGCAACTTGAAGACATTATCGCGAAGTTGGAAGCGCCAGAAAAAAGGATTGATGGATGTAATATGTTCCAAGAATTTTGATGTAATCGAAAAGAAATAATTAACATAAATGACCAAAAAGTGTACTGATTAGTAATAAGCATTGTCTGATTTCTTATTCCGTTCCTCTTTCAGTGTTTATTGATATTTATATGCACTTAAATTAAACGAGTTGCACCTGCGATAATTTGATGTTGCACCCGCGATTGCTTGAAAAGCTAATAATTCTTTGCTTGTTTTTGTTTTCTATATATTTTTTTATTTTTTTAGTTGATTAGTTTAACGCCTTACGAAATATCAAGGCATAACATAATAAATGTTTCGCAATTAACAGACTTATGTATTTTTGTCTTATGATCTGGAAAGGGTGGGCCAAATTGGTTGCACCCGCGATCGCACTTTGAACCTTACTCCTGACTATTTAAATATTTCAATAAAATTCTTATAAACTAATAAAAAGTGAACATGTTAAAATGTAGCTCTCCCAAGAATAATTTCATCAAAAATGTGTTTTATTTCATTACATATTACAAAGCTTACATGCGTCTAAATGTTGCACCCGCAATAATGAAATCACCCTTAGTGAAGTTTTACTCAGTCGTGGGGTCTAAAGCATACAAATTTTATTTTATCATCACTCTTAATGACCTTTCTGAGGTGGTTCTGAGTTGGTTTCTTCCGAGTTGGCCGGTCACCGAGTAGATCATCACTGGGAGAGATGTACGTGTGAGGGAGGGATTTGGCCTTCAAATGTAAGATAATAATAATAATGATTTATTTTACATAAAATTAAACAATAAAACATATGTTGAAACTTTGACTAGCCAACTAGGAATGGATCCTGTTTTAGGCCATTCAAATTGACAAATTTAAAATTCATATCATAATTTCATATTACATTGTTTACTTTCATAACATGTTATTTATATAAAGAAAAAAGTGTTAATTATGTATTCCTCATAGAAGCTTGAGTTAAATATATAATTTTGTACTTATAAGAAAAAGAATAAGCGAAGAGAAAAAATAATATCTTAAAATACAAATTCAGTATCGAATGCTTATGTTTGACAATAGATAGATGTTTGGTTATTTAAATCGCTTGCAAAAATCGATAATCAAGACATTCTTCAAGCGTGATTACAAAATATCATAATTAACATGGATGTTTAAATCGCATGCAAAAATCTAGAATCAAGACATTCTTCAGCGTGAATACAAAATATTATAATTATTATAATAAAAGTGTGCTTATGTTTAACAATATTCGAATGCTTACGTTTAACAATACTCAAATACTTATTTTTAACAATATTTGAATGCTTATGTTTAACAATAAATATATGCTTGGTTATTTAGATCGCTTGTAAAAATTGATAATCAGAACATTCTTCAAGCGTATAACAAAATACAATAATTAATATGAATGACGTGTCCGCCAACTATAGAAGCCGGCAAAGAAACTCGACTCGAAAAGGATGCAGCAAATGATTAAAAACAATTTGAATATGTAACTTAAGTTAGTGTATAAAATGCGACATGAGAAAATGGTTGATACCCAAATGTATTTATTTCCCTTTCCTTGCTTCATTTTTTAATCCTACTGAGATATTTTCCCTTAGAGCACTTAAAAAAAAAGATAAAACTGGTAAAGTAAATAAAAGCCAGAAGGTAATAATAAAAAGACTATCTCTTGGTCAACATATCTTCGCTTACATAGTTTTCAATACTATAGAATCGGTTGATCTCGACACCTTATCCTGGTGGACACGTTAACAGATGGACGATGGAATAATAATTTCAGTGTTATTGGTTCTTCAAGCCAAATACCCACCATGTTGCATTCCCTGTGACGCTTAGTCTCGGCATGGCAGCCGTTAGTGATGGAGCTTCCGCTCGCCGCACCCGCCAGGTGTGAATAACACTCGGTAATTTGTTTTTTGCGTGAAAATTTAGTTTAGAAGGTCTCGTCCCCAGTCACAATCGAGTCCAAGAATTCCTCCCAATCGATGTTGTAGCACTCAAGGAATTCGGGTTTCTACGACCCGTTGTTGTTTGCGATCTTTGGTGAGCATTTTTGAGACCCACCTTGCGCGGACCTTGTGATATCCTTACTGATATGACCACATCGCAGAGCTCCAAAGTAGGTCACCTCATATATCCATTCTCGCGCAGTTACTGACTTTACAATGAACATAAGCGAAACAGAAAGATACGTAAAAACATACCTGCGACAGAGAAAGGCGTGGGAAGGGAGGCATGCAACTTTTTTAACCTTAAATTCGCCTTTGCAACGATTTCTGTATCAATATCAGGCCGGTATTAATGTTTGGCGTGCCGATACTCTATCTATTTACAGAAAATCCCCGTAGGACTTTTTCTTATTGTGAAGAGTGCTTAATTAACTGGATAATATAATAAAAATCGAGAATATTTTGGTTTTTATTCATTTCATATTATATTTTTTTATAACATTAGTTAAAAATGTCTCTGAATATAAGTGGCTATAATTAGGTTAGATATATGTATATGAAAATATAAATACATTATCTGGTAAAACTGTATGGTTAAAAATATATTTTTCACACAATATTAGGTACAATATAACAGCATCTCAGATGACCTAGACCGAGGGAAATTTTTTTCCACAGGGCCTCCTGTGTGGAGTTAATGTAAGAAAATTTTTTTTAAATTTATTTGCAAAAACATTTTAGTAACCAATACATTGCAAAAGCGGTAAATAAAATTGCAAACCAGTTATTTGCATAATAAATACATAATAAATAATATTTCACGCTTAAATTCTTTGTAGGACATATGGAACCAACGAAGACGGCCATCTCCAATTATTTTCATTTTGAGTAATACATACGCAGTTTAGTTCTTTTGCCATACTATGAACAATAATGCACAATATTTATTATTATTTCCATTAGTTACACTCTGTGTACATTTTATTACGATTAAATGATAAATTATTTACTTATCTTCAAATAATAGATGGAGATTGCCGCTTTTGTCCAGTCTCTCTAATTGACATTTTGGTTCCGTACTCTGCAATACCCTAACGGAGATTGCCATTTGAATAAATATATTTAAAAATGTATGGGATATATATGTCTGTCATTTATGCTCCAAACCCTTTGCAGCTGTCGATAGTATTTTTGTTCCTCTATCCATTGCCATATCTAACTCAGTTTAGACCAATGATGGAGATCAAATATTAGAACTCAAACGTTCTTTCTTCGAGTGGCATTGCAACGCACGCCGGGTACTCGCTAATTACTTAATAAAAAACCTACCATACGCGAAAACAATTAAAAACTTTACTACCCTTCAACTAAAATATAATCTTCATGACTTTATTGTTGCGTGTTACTTTTTGACAACTACCTAGAATTTGCTCTCCTGCTCAATAGTTCAGTTTAATTCACCTCGCCGCACAGGACACAAGTTCTAAAAACCGCATCGCTTTACCATTGCAATAATTACACCATACAAGTACAAGTTGTACAGTAACATCATTCATTCTCGTTTATCAAAGCTCCGCGATTAAACATTCATCATTCCTTCCCAAAATCTCTCCCAATTAACATATACCTTTCCCGGTGAACATCAGTGGAAAGCAGAATGCAGTTCAGTAAGTGAGATCAAATATAATAAAATAGATAAGAGCCGCATACAGTTTACACGGCATTTGATCCCTCGATCTTGAGTCGGAACATTTGCCCCCGCCGCAACAATGAGCATTTCAAATATTCAAATATCTTTGATGGAGAATACATATCTCCCAATAAGTTTTTTTTTGTCATTTGACGACTTTTTTCTGCAAACAAATCTGTTTCTCTCATCTTAGTCTTTGTTCTAAAAAAGTAACTTTTATATATTTAAATGACAATTCTCATCACATAGGTTAGTTGTTAGTCAGTTGGCGTAAACAGTTTGAGGTTCTTCAATATTTTAATCATCCAGTGTTTGTGCTTGGAGACATGAGTGAATACGGAGTAAGTGTCGAACAGGCAATTGGTTTGGTTATTGTTACTCTCGACTGGAGCCACTGAGACCAGCGCGCGGAGATACCATACATCCTTGCCTAGGCTGTGATTCGCGAACACCAGACCACCACCGCTGTAACCCTGGCAAATGGCGGAACCAGTCGTGTATCCAACGCACAGCTTGTCATTGAGCGGTAAACCGAGGAATCTGTATTCATCCAATTCCGTTTCACAATTGTTCATGTCAACGATGGGCATTTTCAGGAAGCGCAGTTCTTCCGACGTAGTGCCGTTCTCCGTCAATCCCCAGCCAGCTACCTGTCCACACATTAATATTATATTCATTATTAAAAGAACCTTGAAAACATTTTATTCAAGCCCATAGAAAACTCTAAAACAGAAATTCCAAAACGTAATTTAGCTATAAATAAGTCTATTAAATTCAATCAAGGAAAAAAGTACTCTTTACATAAAAAACAACCAAATAACAAAAAATAGAGTGTAATTTTAGAAAATAATAACGGTAAATAAAATGACAAAAACAGTTATTAGCATAATAAATACATTTACACTTTGGCAAGAATTTAACAGGTAGGTGTAGGTACACACAGTTAAAGCATAAATAATATTTCACGCCTAAAATAGAGCAAAAATCTCGCGGGGAATGCCTAAAATAGCATTTAAAGAATGAATGGTGAATTAAACGGTGAATTTTTTCATACATTTAACTGACGACTGAAAAAAGCGTGATTATAAAAATTTTCGGAGCATACTTTGCGATTTTTTTCAAACAAAAGAATTTCATGTAATTGCCGTTTCGGCGTGGGAAATGTATAGATATTATCTTCAAGAATAACATATATTTTTTTTAAGAGCTTTAAAACGTACTGTATTGGAAAATATGTAATAAATCGGTAGAAATGCTGGAAGCTGAGCCTTAAACTCGAGTTGCAAACTCATCTGCTGACACCATTCCAAGTAAACCATTTTGGTGTTCCAAGCGCAAATATAAATTACTACTTGCAAACTCATCTGCTGACACCATTTCAAGTAAACCATTTTGGTGTTCCAAGCGCAAATATAAATTACTACTTGCAAACTCATTTGTGAACATGACGCTTGGTAACGCATTTACCTATTTTTTTATTCAGAGAACTGGTTATGATATAAAATTATTAGGTACTTGGTCACATAATAATATATCGACGATTCCGACCCCCTCCCCTCTACCTGAAAATCAATTTGCGGCCCGCGGGTGATAACTATGCCCAAAATGGCAAAAAGGCGATATAGACGAACTTAACATATTATAAATCCGGGTTTGTCTCACAAAAACTTAAATAAAACTTCGGGGTCAACAAAACTTTGGACTTTATTTGTGATAGATAACAATCAGCTTGGGTGGTTTTTTAGCCGGCGCAGCGGGAGGAATGAATCTAGTCCTCGACTTTGGGGTTGCAATCGTAGTTCTTCAAGTCTCATACCTTGCTATGTGCCGCCATCTATGTTATTTTAACAGAAATAATAAAATGACTTCTCTTACCTTGCCCTCAGTTCCGGGTCTCGATTGGTAGTCGTCCAAGGCATCTTCATCATTCAGATCGAAGCAGATTGGGCGTACAGACCCGCTGAACTCGAGGGGGGTTTTCAAGTGCACCAGCGCTATGTCACTTTGATGTCTGGGCGCAAAACCTCCGTGTTCTTCAGGCACATAGATGTTAGCCACCTGAAAACACGTAAAGACTTGTTCAGTAAAGTTACTAATGAAATTTAACACTTTTTTAACCCGGCGAGCATAAGGTTCAAATTGTAACATAAAGCATAAGTACTATTTTTAATTCGATGGTATACTTAATTTACCTGTTTTTCTAAGTTACTTGTTAATAAGTAGTTTAATCATTTTTATTAGACTCAACATTTTTCTTACAGAATTCTTAAATTATCACAAAAAAACTAATGTCTTATTAGGTTTTAATCAAACACAAATTATAAAAAGATATTGGCTCCACTGGGACTCGAATCTAGGACCCTTTGCTTACATGGCAATTGCTCTACCAACTGAGCTACGGAACCCATATCCAATTCGGTCACTTTTAACTGTATCATATTTCGACTAAGAACTACCAACATTATCTTCATTTTCTTAACGCGCATATTATTGACTGCTATCTTTATATATGATTTGCAAGATTCAACTCGAACTAAATGCTAATCTAGATAGTGTCTAGATAAATTTTTATCCATTTTATTTTTAATACGTGACATCTATTGACTTTTCTGCAAGTCTAGGATGAATATTTATTTTTATTTTTAACTTTATGAGTAAAATCTCAAATTATAATATTTAATTAAATTAAGACAATATGAGCGAAACTCAATCAAAAGTCGATTTTAAAGAAAATGATCTGTGAAGATCCAATCGACCCACTCGCGTAAAAAGGCGTTACGCCATTATATATACAATCCGCAGCCAGTGGATCTTTTCGGGGACTTCTTTGTACAGGAAGCATGCCGTTTTCTAATGGAAATGTCGCCATCCAAGGAAGGAAGCTCCAAATCCAAGGAAGCTAGAGGGTCAAGGGATCCCTTCATTCCAGACGAACGGTACCAAGGCCGTTGTCTTCTAAAGGCGGAGAGAAGTCAGGCCTCCCCTTCACCAAGACTGCTCATCAGACGTCACCGCGAGGAGGCTGTTTGAGCCTTTTCTTCCCGTCGGACACCAGCCCGCGGATGAAAGTGGTTTTCAATAATAACTCTTGATTTAACGTGACTCAAATATATTTACAAATGAAACTTTGTGTTACAATAATTAGCACAGATTTAATAATTATCTTGCTTAGAGGAAAAGCAGGTAGAAAGAACGAACGCTAGAATCGGAATGAATGTGCAAAGTGGTGGCCGGTGATACCATTGTATAAAATCGGATAAATATAGTATTTATATGGTTGTTCGTTTCTCGGCTACAATATTTTTTGTAATGTTATCACAGTGGGGAGGGCAAGATTATTTTTTTAGTAATTGAATTTTAAAAAATAGTTACATATTTGGATAAAACAAACAACGATAGAGAACAACAGTTGCTCATCAATAATATTGAAATCTTCGGTCTGATTGAAAAGCAAGACGAAAACCTAGCTTCCAGCCTAATTAAAATTGCATCCAATGTCGGACAGATTATTTAGGAAGATGATATTGAATTTATTACCGGAACCAACCCACGCTGACGACTCGCAACAATAACATTTGGCTGTCAACAGTTTTTTTGTTTTGCTCTTTCAAAAATCATCTTAAACCAATCTTTTAATTGTTTTTTGGCTGTAAAAAGTGTAGTGTGTTGTGTCTTGAGGACTCTTCTCCCCCTGATCTTCCAGGATTCACTTCTTGCTGCTCATTTTCAGATATTTATAAACTTTTTTTTTACTTTTACTTCTGTCACTTTTTGTACTTCCTGTAACTTGAACAATGGAGGAGTATTTCCCTCCTTTACCTCCTACAAAGCCCCCAGATCCCCCTCCTGACCCTCCAGATGGAGACATTTCGGACATTTCAGAACCCTCAAACATTTCAGACCTTCAAACATTTCAGACAGTGAATCTGTCATCCTAACCTCAATAAAAAAAAAGAAAATTCAGTCCCTCTTCCCCAAAAAAACATGATTCGCCTTCGTCTTCACAGTCTCCACCAGCTCTTCCTCAACCTTCTCCAACAAACTTTTACTCTACTCATTCCCGTGGCCCCTTCATTGTATATGCGCAAAAAACTGAACAAGGTAAAACCATACATCCTCTTGAATTTGGTAAATTCCTTTCAAACAAAAAGAAACTTTCGATTAAGCCCGGAGGTGTAAAAGCCGAGGGTCGCTTCCGAATCTCTATTGAATTCCTCTCAGGTTCAGCCGCCAACATCTTCATCAAAAACATTTTTATTACATCTAATTCTAAATTCAAGGCGTACATCCCAACTTTCAATGTCACTCGAATGGGCCTGGTCAGGGGTATCTCGACCGATCTGTCCATTCCAGAAATTCTGTCTTCTCTTTCAACCCCCCAACATATCGGCAATCCCATAAAAGCCAGGAGGCTAAATTATAAGGACACCTCTGAGGGCATCGTTTCCTGGAAGCCCTCTCAATCTGTTGTGATCACATTCGAAGGACAATCTCTTCCCTCTCATCAGTGGCGGACTAAGCCCGTCAGAGGCCCGGGGCGGCAAAGCTGAATGAGGCCCCCCCTAGTATAAAAAGTTGATATAATTTTACATGATTTTTATTTAGTTCATACGGGCCTCTGGTCCTGGGTTCGTTGTTTGTTGTCATTTTTTTGTATTTTATTTTCTAAAAAATGCATTTCTAATAATGCTATCACATGTTTTAAGGAAATTCTAAAAAAAAATCAAAAAGTTTTAAACCCTTGTATGTTGAATTAACCTCCAGAAAAACTTTTAACGCATTTTTCTCGAAATAACACAACATATTAGAAAAACTATACATCCGATTTGCATGCACCAAGACTTAAAGCGCCGCATTCACGCTCAAAACAAGAAGGTGGAGAGATATGTAATTACGAATGTAAGAGGGCGCAAATATTTAAGCGGTAAAATCGATGCGAAAATTGTAAAAATGTTTAATAAAACAGGATTTGATTAAAATAAAGCAAAAATCTCGTGGAAGGCGTCTTAAGTATCATTTAAAGAAACATTTTTTTCACAACCTTAACTTGTAAAATAACTGAAACTGACGTGTTTAGAATAATTTTCGGAGCAAACTTTGCGATTTTTTTCTATCTAGGGAATTTCATATAATTTGCGTTACGGCGTGGAATGCATCTAAAAAAAAACATAAATTTTTTAAAGTCCAAAACACTTCCAATGTTTAAGGGAGATATGTAAGAAATTCGGGTAGCAGCGGCTTAAACTGTTAGAAAATCCAGTCACTATGGGACAACATAGGGATTTTTTTATAAAGGGCCTCCTATGAAAATTTTCCAGGCCCCCGGGGACATTTATTTTTAAAAATTGTAAATTACCGGGTCAGGCTGTATTTATTTATTCCTATTTTGTCTGTATGGGATGATGTTTGTATCTTTGTATGGGTCCTCCCAACTCCAAAACACCTCTTAGATAGGTACTTAGCATATTTTAATGGCACCAGCTTACAAAAAAATGCCACTTTTTTATTTCATTTTCTAAAATATGCATTGTTAATACTACTTTCACCAAATATTGTAAGGAAATTCGTAAAATTGACGGAGATACTGAATCTCATATGAAACCGTTTTAAACAGTTTGTGTGTTGAATTATCCTTCAGTTTTCCTCAAAACTACGTTTTTCATACTGGTTGATAACACATTAGAAAACTATACACCTGATTTGCATGCACCATGCACCAAGTCTTAAACTGTTCGAAAATTCAGTCACTGTAGCCGGGGCCGTATTATCCATTAGACGTATAGGCAACTGCCTAGGGGGCTCCGCAATGGGTAGGGGCCCCTAGGGTAAAGGGGCCCGAAGACGTGCATTGCCTAGGGGCCCCGCAATGTTTAAGCCGGCCCAGGCAGGGCCCTATTGTCCATAAGGCAGTGTAGGCCACTACCTAGGAGCCCCGCATCGGGTAGGGGCCCCGAGACGTGCATTTCCTAGGGCCCCCCGCATTTTTAAGCCGGCCTTGGCAGGGCACTATTGTCCATAAGGCAGTGTAAGCCTCTGCCTAGAAAACCCGCATCGCGTTTTCCTCAAAACTACGTTTTTCATACTGGTTGACAACACATTAGAAAACTATACACCTGATTTGCATGCACCATGCACCAAGTCTTAAACTGTTCGAAAATTCAGTCACTGTAGCCGGGACCGTATTATCCATAAGACGTATAGGCAACTGCCTAGGGGGCCCCGCAATGTAAAGGGGCCCTGAGTCGTGCATTGCCTAGAGGCCCCGCAATGTTTAAGCTGGCGCAGGCAGGGCCCTATTGTCCATAAGGCAGTGTAGGCCACTACCTAGGGGCCCCGCATTGGGTAGGGGACCCAAGACGTGCATTGTCTAGGGGCCCCCGCATTTTTAAGCCGGACCAGGCAGGGCCCTATTGTCCATAAGGCAGTGTAGGCCACTACCTAGGGGCCCCGCATCGGGTCGGGCCCCGAGACGTGCATTGCCTAGGCCCCCCGCATTTTTAAGCCGGCCTTGGCAGGGTCCTAATTTCCATAAGGCAGTGTAGGCCTCTGCCTAGAAAACACGCATCGGGTAGGGGCCCCTAGGGTAAAGGGGCCCCGAGCCGTGCATTGCCTGGGGGGCCCGCAATGTTTAAGACGGTCCAGGCAGGGCCCTATTGTCCATAAGGCAGTGTAGGCCACTACCTAGGGGCCCCGCATCGGGTAGGGGCCCCAAGACGTGCATTGCCTAGGGGTCCCCGCATTTTTAAGCCGGCCTTGGCAGGGCCCTATTGTCCATAAGGTAGTGTAGGCCTCTGCCTAGAAGCCCCGCATCGGGTAGGGGCCCCTAGGGTAAAGGGGCCCCGAGCCGTGCATTGCCTAGGGGCCCCGACATGTTTAATCCGGCCCTGAATATAACCCTACGTAGGGATTGTTTTTTAAATGGCCCCCTTCCATTTTTTTATGAACGATGAAAATTTACAATAAAATATCGAAAATAGAATTCATTAAAAAAAAGGATTTCAAAGTTTTGCTGAAGGATAATTCAAGGTACAAACTGTTTCAAACGGTTTCACACAAAATGTTATATCTCCGTCAATTTTTAGAATTTATTTATAAAAAATTGGTGAGAGCATTTTTAACAAGTGCAATCACAAAATGAAACAAAAAAACCTTTATTTTTTACAATGGTGCCTTAAAGCCTTGTTTAGAATTTTATCAAAGGAACATGGAGGCGTTTGGGGGCCCCCCAGGATCGGGGGCCCGGGGCGGGCCGCCCCCCCCCCGCCCCCCCCTTAGTCCGCCACTGCCTCTCATATCTATTTATTTTTCAACTCCTTACCAGTTGAAATGTACACTTACCCCACCGCCCAATGTTACAATTGCTGCCGTTTTGGTCATACCAAAGCTGCATGCAGATCCCCTCCCAGATGCTTCAAATGTGGAGAAAACCACACGGCTGACCAATGTTCTTCTCTCTCTTCACCTAAATGTTTTAACTGCTCAGGCGCTCATTCCGCTATTCACTCTTCTTGCCCTGAACAATCTCGCCAAAAAAATATAAAAATTTCCATGGCCTCTGAGAACTTGTCTTTTCTGCAGGCTTCTAAACTATTCCCGCCTGTCAAAAATTTTTTTGCCGAGGTTTTATCCAGTAACTCTCCATCCAACCCTCTCCCCTTCTCCTCAACATCTTCTCGTTCAACTAAATTTATGTACAAAAACCCTCTCTCTAAACCGGCTCCTAGATACGATCGGCAACAACACAACTCACTTCTCTTAAATCCCAATGGTTCTCCTCTTTCAAATGCCACAAATGAGTGCGCAAACAACTATAATTCGTCCTCAACAAACCATCAAAAACTTTCTGAACAACTCTCACAAGATAATTCTTCATTTATACAAACTCTTATTATGCTTCTAATTGACCTAATTTCTTCTCAAACTAATCTACCGTCCAACGCTGCTTCTATTATTTCCACGTTAAAATCATTTGTTCAAAATGGCACTTCAAGATGTCAGAATACTTCGGTGGAATAGCCGCAGTGCTATTTCTAACAAATCGAACCTTCTTAACCTATTAAATTCAAACCTTGTTTCTGTGGCTGCTGTCTCGGAGACATGGTTTACTCCATCCACCCACTTTAATGTGGGAGGGTACTCCTGTCTCCGTGATGATCGCCCGGAAGGTACGGGCGGCGGTGCTGCCCTTTTTATTAAAAAATCCCTTCCCTTTTCCCCAATAAATAATATCAAACCCCCCAATGCTGGCTTTCAAATGGTTGCAGCTAAAATAAAGGACACATACTTTGTTTCTATCTATATTCCCCCATCATCGCACTTCAATAAGCAAGCTTGGTTACAAATCGTCCGTCAACTAAGCCCTCCATTCTTTTTATTGGGCGATTTTAATGCCCATTCCCCCGTCTGGGGTTCTGCTTTCTCTGATTGAGATGGTCGAAATGTTATGGATTTTTTAGATGAATCCAACCTTTTCCTTTTGAACGACGGATCTCCTACGAGAATCTCTCGCCCCAACACAAACCCCAGTGCAGTGGATCTCTCCATATGCTCTACAAATCTGGCACCTCTCTCCTCGTGGGTGGTGTTCCCCGATCCTTGCTCCAGTGATCATTTCCCGATCATCATCACTTATCAAACTTCTTTCCATTCAGACAAGTCCCATATTTCGACGAAGATTAAAACAAAACACACCAAATGGGACGAATTGAACTCGCATATGGATAAGTTTATACAAAATTTACCCTCTTCCGATATATTATCTGTCAAAGATGACTACGATAACTTCAAATCGATGCTCATAACTGCAATAAATAAATCAAATCCTCCCCCTAAAATCGAATCTCTTAAAAAACTCCCTCCGACTCCCTGGTGGGATGAGGAATGTTCCAAGGTAGTGAGAATTCGGAAAGCTGGGTTCTGCTTTCTCTGTTCTATCGTATCGTCACAATATGACTATGGAGAACTATCTTATATACAAAAATGCCGAAGCCAATGCCAAAAGAGTATTGAGGTCAAAAAAAAGATCCTGGTGGTACAACTTCTGCAGTTCAGTATCTCCGAATACTCCAATTTCGGAAGTTTGGTCTATGATTCGAAGATTTCGATCCTCCTTCAGTTCAACATCTCCTCGAGCGTCTCATTCTAAATGGATAGATGAGTTCTTGGACAAAATTGCCCCCCCTTCTGTACATAACTTAGATGAAATAACTCCCATCCACAACACTTCTATGTCTGATCATTGGCTAGACTCTCCATTCACTTTAATTGAATTAAAAAATTGTTTATCAACAGTCAAAGACTCATCTCCAGGCAGAGATGGTATTCCTTATAGCATTATCAAAAATAGTAATGATAATGTTCTAAATCACTTCCTAAGCATCTTAAATAAAATCTTCCAGTCTGGCATAATGCCTGATGACTGGAGTTCTCAAATAATCATCCCAATCCTAAAATCAAACAAATCACCCAATTCTGGATCCAACTACAGGCCAATTGCTCTTTCATCCACCCTCAGTAAAATTTATGAAAAATTAATTAAAAACCGGTTAGAATTTTTTGTCGAAAGTAATCAGCTTCTCTCTCCATCTCAATTTGGATTTAGGAAAAAAAAATCTACGCAAGATAACCTTGCCATCATCAGCACTGATATTAATCTATCCATTTCTAATCATGAAGTATGTCTTGCAGTCTTTATAGACATAGAAGGTGCATTTGACAATGTTTCCATCCCAATCCTTAAAAAAAAACTTTTAGGCCTTGGCCTTCCCCCCATGTTTGTCCAATCTATTATTAATCTATTTCTTGATAGAAAAATTTTCATTGAACTACCAGATGTTACTCCTCAGAGTAGATCAATTTGGAAAGGTTTACCCCAAGGCGATGTATTATCCCCTGTACTGTATAATATATACACGTACGATATGCATGTCTCTATTCCCCCTCAAGTAAAAGTTATTGAGTTCGCAGATGATTTAGCTTTCTTCTTATCATCCAAAATCATCCCACTTGCCGTCAAATATCTTAATGAAGCCATGGATGCCCTTTGCACATGGCTCACTTTAAATGGTCTGGAACTTTCAGTTCAAAAGAGTCAGTGTGTCACCTTCTCAAACCGTCATAAAAATCCTCCTGTTCAAATTTTATTTAAAAACTCTCCAATCCCCAACGCCTCTGAAGTAAAATTTTTGGGAGTAACATTTGATAGGAAACTTAAATGGTCTTCCCATATTCACAATATAGTTACTAAATGTGAAAAAAATTTAAATATCATCAGATCATTGACTGGCGTTTGGTGGGGTGCTCACCCTACCTGCATTAAGTTGCTTTACAATGCACTTATTCGAAGTCATCTCAACTATGCCTGCCCACTTTTTAGTACTGCCTCCAAAAATGCACTCAGTAAATTAGACAAAATTCAATTGAAGTCATTGCGAATAATAACTGGAGCGATGCAGTCGTCGCCCATCAATTCCCTTCAAGTGGAATGTTCTGATCCCCCACTTTATTTAAGGCGACAACTGTTTGCTGACAAATTTTTTCTTAAATGTTTAAATTCTAAATGTCATCAGGTTATTCCCAGAGTTTCGTTGTTCAAAGACTCAACACATTCATCTACAATCAGAGCTCGAACTAAACCTCTTCCTGCCATCTGTAAAAATTTTCGCTCTCTCTCAGAGCTTCAAATTATCCAAAATGATCTTCTTCCACTATACAAATTAAAATATAGTCACGTCACCCTATCCCCAACAATTTTGGAAGGGATCGGCATCCTTAAAAGTCATTCCAATCTCCCAGCCCGTACTGTTAATAATATGTTCAATGACATTATTACTTCCAAATGGCCCAACTCTTCTCTTTTATTTACTGATGGCTCCAAATCTCCTGACTCTCCTAACTGTGGTATAGGTATTAAAGTTTACCACAATAATTCTAATGATAGAATATTTTATTCAATTTCAAACCAATTTTCAATATTTTCTGCTGAGTGCATTGCAATAATTGAAGCACTCAAATATATAATCAAAAATAATTGTGAACATTCCCTTGTTCTCTCTGACTCTCTCAGTTCCCTCCAAAAACTTAAATCCTGTCCTCTTCTTCATCCTGATGATCACTTTGTATGTCTCATTAGAGTGCTGATAGCCTCCATTCAAAGTTCTGGAAAAACCGTAATTCTTGTTTGGATCCCTGGACACATTGGCATAGTGGGTAACGATATTGCAGATTCTTTGGCAAAACAAGGAGCGTCCAACCCTGTTGTTACCCTCGTAAACCATATTCCACTATCTGATATTTTTTCCATCATCAAAGATAGATCCCGCAATGTTTGGACAGAGCATTGGAACATTGCCAGTCAATCCAAGGGAGCTCGCTATGCCTCAATACAAAGGACTATCCCATCAAAACCGTGGTTTCAAAAATTTCCCCATTTTTCCAAAAAAGAAATTTCCTCACTTATTCAAATGAGAATCGGTCATTGTTCCGTTCCTTCTCACCTTTTTAAAATTCACATCCTTGACTCCCCAGATTGTACGTTCTGTGGTCTAGATGTGGGCACTTTAGATCACATATTTTTTGGTTGTCCCTCTCTAAATAAATATCCTCTCTTCTATCAAGCGTTATCTAAAATTGCCTCCCCTCCATTCAACATTTCATCTCTTCTAAGTCTGAACTCGACTCCAATCTTCCATATAATTCTGAAATTTGTACATTTAAATAAAATTAATATATAAATTCACCTTTCCCTTTCTCTGTAATTTTAAATGATGGCCTAGAACACCCTTGAAGGGTGAAAGCCAGAAATAATTTAAAAAAAAAAAAAAAAAAACCCACGCCGACATCTCAAGAGGGTATATTAGCAGCTCCCCGGGACGCCCGCCCTCGGAACGTTGTGGCTAAATTTGTCAACAAAAGGAAGAAGAACGAGCTGATAGCGGCCATTAAAAAGTAGAATGGGGTTGATTGTAAGAGCCTAGGTGATGCAGGAGGTAAACTTTATATCAACAATCACCTTATCAAAAAAACAAATCACTGCTGAGTTCAGCCAAAGACTTCAAAAATTTAAATAATTATGATTTTTTATGGGTACGAAACTCAAAAATTTACATACGAAAAAATGTCACCTTTCCTGCTATACTTATCTCAGGTCAAACCCTTCTGAACAATTTAACAAGTTGTTTCAAATTTTGATTTTGTACATTTTTGATCGTTTGTTTCTTCGAGTTAAAAGATTTATTGATATTTTTCGCAAGATTTTTTCCTACATTACCAAAAATAGAATAAAAGATGTTTGCACATTTTCCAGGTTGAATATTAGTATCTACGATTTTATTTTCAATTGTAGGCGGTTCAACTATCATTGAACTGAGATTACCATTCCGTGCTAAACATAATTTTTTTCCTATGTTACTTTATTTTTTAAAAATATATTTCATTTTTTTATTATTTTATATTTTAAACTTTTTAATTTATTTGTAAATCTTATTAATTTCTCATTTTCAAGAAGTGATTTTTACATATTTCACATGTGCTCAACAATATTATATACTTACTCGTTCTTTGCCATTGTTACTATGTATGTACAACAAATAGTTTTCATGTAAGAGCCCACTAAAGCGTAAATAATTTTTTTTTTTTTTTTACATTAGCTCCATTCAGGAGAACCTGAGGAAAATAATTCCCTTAAGTGGAGGGTCTTTTAAGAGAAAGGAAGTCGAGGAAGTCGTGGGAAGGAAAAAGGTATGAGGGGTGGGTTGGAATCTGGGGATCAGCGTGCCAGTAGTTACAGAGGTATGAATCAAACAGTCTCTCTCGATCCGGCCCACTACGCAGCAGGTGGGCAGATGCATCCCCTGCCAAAACCTGGACAAACCTCACCCCATGAATCCGGGCACCCCTGCTAAGTCACCAAACGTAGGGAACCACTTGGGGTGACCTATAGCAGAGGTGTTGGTTATCCAATAAATGGTTTCCGGGTCGGCGGTACCCATTTCCGCCTCCCAAATTGTCACAAATAATGGTGTTCATACCTCTCTTTTCTGTACCCAATGCTTGGCATCATCTTTTTCATTGTCATATGCCCGATAGAACTTTCCAACAGCAATCCTGAAGTATTGGGCATCTATTAAATCTTTGCCATAGGTGAAACAATGGGCAGCTGAAATAAACAAAACTTTGATTTAATATTGACTAAGGAATCAATGTTTCGGAAATTAAACTTTCTTCGTTCCATTTAACCCTTATTATGTGTGCCGTGCTATGCTTTATACTTACTATTATACTTCCAGTCCAACTTTTTTTTTATGAATTATGACCTTCTAACTTAAATAACTGCATATTTTATTTTTTTTATAGTTAGTTTTAATTTTTCAAGATCCTTGAAAACCACCATATGTATAGTGAACCGTGTGACATCATCAATCACTACATAAATATATGCTATTTTTATTTTCAACAGGTGTTGACAGTTATATGGAAGAAAGTATGGTACTATTCGATAAGTTAAAACATTATTTAGGTGGAATTATGTATTTATTATTAATATTAGATTATATTTTTTAATATTATTACGGGAGAGTGGTATAAAAATTGTTTGAAATTATTATTTTTTTGGCTTTTGAATCGAAATCAATATTAATGGAAATCGAAGCACCGAAGTGATAATAGTAGGGGAGCCCAAGTGGGGATTTACTCAATCCAATAGGTTTCCACAACGCTCGAGTAACTACCAATTTAGCCTCTTGGGCTCCCCTACTATAAGATCAGCTGTTCGACTCGCGCCATTTTTAAATTCGGAGTTCGAACGATTGGCCCTAGAAGTAGCATTACTATTTTTTTTGTACAGTAGTTTTCGAATATTTTCAATAAAAGAGATAAACTAATAAGAGATACCTTTATTTTTGAAACTGAATTATTTAGGCCTAAATAATGTTTAAATAAAACAGCAACTAAATCTCTATAAACAGTATGTAAATAAACGAAACATTTTAATAATACCAACTTGACGGCGTGTTTTAATACACAATTAAAAATGGACATTTTTAATAATTTTTTTAAAAACTCTGCGTTAAATATTATTTAATAAAACTTATATATTCAGAATCGGCGTTTATTGTTCTATATCAGTGATTCTTAACGGAGGCGCCAGCGCTCCCCTGTGAGCGTTTTGGAGGTCCGTTTTTAAATTTTTAGCATTTAGGGGGCGCTGCAAAAGTTCGAGTGGGCATTGTGTCAATATAGAAAATAAGCTCATTCCACAAAAAAATTAACTGAGGTTTAATATTCAAAGTCAATGTAATAATAAACGTGCTTTATACTCATCATTTTTACATTTGTATGAAATCCACTTCGTTAATGAGTTCCTACTAAAATGGGTACTTTTTATTTTTCGTTTCGGGGGGAAGGGGGGGGGGGGGTGGGCGCTGGATCTGGATAATTTTACTGTGGTAAAGGGGGCGATTCTTTCAATAGGGTTAAGAAACACTGGTCTATATAAACACATTTTTTTAAAGCCATAATATTTTTCACTGGAGTTCCTTATTGTATTAAATCGCCATAAAAAAATATGGAATGGGCGAAGGGGGTACATTTTGACCATGATAACTGCAAAATTTAGCTATTTTTTAATGCCTTCTTCCCATTTCCAGCATAGGTGGGGAGATTCAAACTTGGTGAGGATTGAAGTTGGCATGACCGTAAACGTAAACCTGTGTACAGGCAAATCATTTTAAAGATACCCTTCCTTGTTGAGTGGTGGACTGGATGGATAAAAACATTATTCAATTTAATAATATTTTTGTTTTTGATAGGAAGCTGAAGAATGAAACATAAAAAGAATGTTGTCATAATGAATCGCGAGACTCAGAAGTGGATTATCTGAATTCATAAGCGACGCTATGCAGCCTGTATCTTTGGGCATTTGTGAGATAAGATGGAACAAACAATAATAAAAAGTAAAAAAATTAAAAAAATTAAAAATTAAAAAAAAAAAAAAATGTAAGAAAAACTTTTTTTAAATTTTCAATACTATCAATAATGTATTCATGCCTGTAGTGTGTAACAGTTTACTCCGACATTGCATCTACCTGCCCCTATTTGCTACATTGGATAGTGATCAACTCCAAACATCCTTATTCTTCAGTAGCGTCGCATCACTAGCGAGATGAGAATCAGCAATCTGCGATGACTTGCTGCAAGCTTCAGTAACTTCAAGGGGCCTGGCCGGCTTCAAGAAAGGGCCACGTTGAACTAGTGGCGGGCGAAGCGGCTCAGTTGAGAGAGCCGCTTCACTAGGTCCCGTTCAATGTAAAGATCCGGTTCAGTGAGCCGGCTCAATTGAACGACGGGTCCGCAAAAGAATAGTCCCCCCCTCTCCCCTAATCTTCCCCCGCCCCACCCGCTCCATAATGAATATTTCATTTAAAATGGGCTTCCCAATATATTGGGATTCCCCTTTATTATAATGAAAACAAAAAATCCTTTGTTTGATTGAGTTTTGGTATGAAACATCAGTAACGAAATGTCATTACAGTAATCGTATGCACGTCTGTTGTCGTTTTTGTTAGTTTGTACCCGGGTTACATAATTACGTATTTTAAAAATTATTATCTTTGATTTGTGACTGTTGTTTTAATTGAAAATTTTAAAATGTCATCAAGAAAAAAGAGTGAAATTTTTTTTCAGAAAGAAATAATTTTTCTGTTGCCGCTAATAATAAATCCAAATACTCATACTGTTCACAACTAATTACAAGAAGTGGTGGTTCGATAGAAAACCTTTCTAGTCATATGAAATCGAAGCACACCACCGTTAAATATTCAAATCCTCAGGCAAAATGTCGTAAATCAAATAATGTTCACTGCGATGCACGCGGCTGACTAGATTGGCGCTTATCTGTGAACGAACGATCAATCCAAATCAGTTCAGTAGTGACCCGCGAGCCGGTGAACCGACTGACCCGTTGAACGAGCTGATCTGGTGAGCCAACTGACCCGTTGAACGATACGGGTCAGTCGGCTCACCGGATCACCCGCTCACTCGTTCGCAAAGATCCGCGAGCCGTGAAGATCTGTCTTACGGAACCGAATCTTACGGATCCGTGTGAAGATCCGGGTCACTGAGCCGACTCGTTCGCGAACGACTCACTTCTATGTTGAACACGATTCATAACGTATAAACTTCAATAGTATTTATTAGATTTATTTTGGTTTACCGATTAATTTGTTAATTTTATTTATATGTTTTAATTTAAACATATTGGCGCCCTCAGTTAGGTTATTAGATCCATCAGTAATTTTAGTTTCTTCTATAATGTGACTTATGAATTTTAATTTCAAGAAAACATCTTCGAGTTTCTTGTGCGTTGTGAGATTTAAATCAATTTTAAATAGAGTTTTTATCAATCCAATAAAAAATAAGTACTAATTTTAATTCTAGATTAACTTTTATACTGTACTAACATTCATGATTTTTATTTGATTATAAAATAATATATGTACATATTACACCTAAATATTTTCCATAACTCTTTTATCCTTTGCAAGTGTACTTGTCATATCATTATCATTATGATATGATAAGTATAAAATATTCACGTATATGTCGTAGGCCGATCATAAAATAGGGCAGATCATGATGCGCCTAGCCACATTATGAAGTGCCTGGCGCCAGATCGTGAAGAGCCCGAGGTGCATCATGATCTGCCTGATTTTACGATCGGCCTGCTTAAAACGATAACTATGTAATTTTCTATTTCAAAAGTAGAATAATTGATTATGTACTGACTGTCACTCCCATCCCCACACTCTACTTATACTGTTCACTGATAGAGAGAGAGTTTCCACTGGACTGGGTTGGGTTGGGTTAGGTTAGGTTACACTGAGTAAAGTGACGTCTCCACTTACCACCGACGATGATATTAGAGTATAAGATAGTGCCCCCACAGATGTACTCAAACTTTCCATTGTACATTTGGTAAACGCCCACGTGCCAAGGGAAACCAATGTTGGGGATTGTGGTTCCATTAGCAACCAGCTCTACGGAGGAGGGATTTTCCAGTCCACATACTGAAATAAGTAATAAAATAATAAACAATCTGTTACCAAAATACTTATTACATTAAAAAATTCGCAGACGTGCAATGAAATAAGACTACCAAAAAATCAACCAAGAATTTCAGAGAAATGCGTGTGTTTGCATATGTGTGCGTGAATGCCACTGTAGCCGAGCAACGAACAACCATAAAAATATTATTTAAATCCAATTTTATACACTGCCATCACCAGCCACCGCTCTCCGGCCGAGTGCATGATAATGCAAAACTATTACGGTGTTAGCGTTCGTTCCATCCGCCTGCTTTTCCTCTAAGCGAGATAATTATTAAATCTGTGCTAAATTATTGTAACACCAAGTTTCTGTTTCTTATCTATCTTGGTACGAGAGCACAACAGAATGGAGTTTTCAGGAAAACACTTCTTCTTCTTGAACACAATTTATTAAATGCAATAAAAATACAATTATTACAAAAGGGTCTATTTACCATTTGATCGGTTGATTTTCACGATCACACCACACTGACAAATATCGAAGTCTCTACTTCGATATCTTTATCAGTTTTTTACAATACTGAACTGTAGGTACAACATGTACCTCCCAGTTCAATCTTAACAACGATACTGACGCAAAGGGCCTATTTTCCCTCTGCTCAATTGAAGATACACCTCGTGTACCTTCCAGTTCCACCGTAATAACAACACTCACGCAAAGGGCCTATTTCCCCTCTGCTCGGTTGATCTTCCCGATCACACCACACTGACAAATATCGAAGTTTCTACTCTACAAACTCAACTGAAGGACATCTCATGTACCTTCCAGTTCAACCATCACAACAATACTAACTCTCTCTTGAACACGTCACCATATTTAAAGAAAAACATACAAATACAAATAATTAATATGGTACATTAACTGTGGGAACAGAATATTTCAGCGGTTCCCACAACTGGATTTTAAAATCTAGCGATAAAACAATTGCTCAAAAGTCGGCCGAAAAGGGCCACCAATAAAATTACATCTAAAACACTTAAGGACAGACAAATATTGCAAATTTTACTATTATAAAAGATCCTCTTAGGTTGGGCCATAAAAGGCCGACAGCAAACACTTTCCCTTGAGGCTGCCATAAATAGTTATAGGTGCTATTTGAGGGTCCTATTTGAAATGTGCAAATACGTACTTAAAAATAAAACCATTTAAATAATAAACACTTTCTTCCAAATCTTTGCAAAGCAATGCATTTATATGATACCAGGCAGAATACATATTATTTCTCAAGGTTGGGACCTTACTTGAAGAAACCGTGGGATAATATTTTGTTTGCATATTTGAAAAACGGGAACTACGCGAAACTAAAATAACATGAATATTAAATAATTATTTTACTGACTAAATATGAAAAATCGCATTCTGGAACGAACAGTTTCAATGTAGATATATTTGAGTCGCGTTAAATCAAGAGTTATTATTGAAAACCTCCACAACACACGCATCCAGTTTACAGATGTGGCAAGGCTTGTAAACTGTCAAACCCTCTGGATAAAATATCTAAACATAACCCATATTGCCAAACCACCAAAAGTTGATAGAACGCATTACCAATTGTAGCGGGTAGCTACCGCTGCATTATAAAATGACAACTACGCTACTGTGATACCCTGAGGTTGGTACGCCGCAAGCAGCGGAGAACATGAATACAAGTTTGCACCGCAATCTTCAGTTGTGAGAGTACCGTTCGAGAGGGTGGAAGTTGCTGCTGTGCCGCTGGTGGGTGGAACCTGAACTTGGAACACGTTGTGAGACAAATGAATTAAACGATTGTATTTTAGATTATGGGTTTACTATTAGATAAATTTTGCCAGGATTGCTTCCTTGGCTGGCGCCCTTCACTTTAATTAGAAGCATCATAGTTTTGACGGCATATTGAAGAATTATTATTGCGTCTTCAACGCACCATGTTACCACATTATTACTAACAGTAATTTCATTATTTCTGTCACGCCCTGACTTAGAATCCATTGCTCTACCATATAATACATTATTATGTTGCACCTCAATAAATGTTAATTCCTATTGCAGACTTTTTATTTAAATATTGTGTACTACCCACATGGCTAGTAAGCATGTTACACATTGACGACGAATCTGTCTGCCGAGTTTCAGCTCGATCGGTTATTGGGAATTAAGGGGTTAATTTACACATCCAAGATTTGCAACAAAAACTAAATTCAAATAGTTGAATTTAAAAAAAGACAAAGCCAAAGCGGAAAACAGTTTATTCTACAAAGGGATGAAATATTATAAAGCGCTGTCTGAAACTATAAAGTCTGCAGCAATCAACAATATGGTAGATTCAAGGTGGATTGTAGCAGGCACATTCTTCTTCCTTGCGCTGTCCCAACCCATGCCTAGGCAGGCTGTTGGGGTTGGCTCTTCTCGTTCTCAGGTTGTAGCTTCTTCGGTTCTGAGTATCGCCATCATCCAGGCCGTTTCTCTGAATTATTTTGGAGCATTGAGTCATCCAGGAGTTCTTTAGTCTTCCTCTGGATGATTGTCTATGAAGCTCCATAGACATTGCCTGCTTCACTGTGTGGTCTGATGGTCTCCGTCTTAGGTGCCCATACCTTCTCAACTGTCGTTCCTCCAGTTTACTGTTCATGTCCGTGACACCCAGGCTACCATGAATGCGTGAACTTTTAATCTATACTCCTGCTGACCATCTAAGCATTCGAATATCTGCTGTTTCGAGTTGCCTATGATATGCTTGGTGTAACTCTAAGTGACCAGCTCAGGTATGGGGGCTCCATCGAAACCAGAGTAAAGTTAGCCTCTCAAAAACTGGGCATACTGTACAGGGCCCGCAGATACTTTAATAGTACACAACTGCTAACCCTGTAAAAATCACAAGTGCGCCCCGCGGTTGAATTTGGCAGCCACCTCTGGTCTAGAGCTCCAAAATACCTGAAAAGTACCTGCGACTCTGTGCAAAAACGGGCGGTCCGTTTGATAGATTATCCCATCTTAACAGACGGATTGTAATCTTTAGAGCACAGGCGTCGGGTGGGAATGCTATCCTTGTTTTACCGGTATTTCAATGGAAGATGCTCCGAGGAACTAGCTTCATTGATCCCTTCGGCTCCGGTGCATAGTCGGGAAATACCCCAAACGCGTGCCCAACATATGTACACGGTTGACATTTGTCACATGAGAACGGATCACTTCTTCAACTCGTTCTTATGTTCAACAGCTCGGCTATGGAAAGATTTGCCGGCCTCTGTGTTTCCTCCTTCCTACAACATGGGTCTCTTCAAGACTAATGTTCATTACTTCCTCTCCTCAAAAAGACCCTCTACACAGTATCTCAGATGACATTTGACTCAGGGAAATTATTTTCCTCAGGGCCTCCTGTGAGGAGTTAAAAAAATAAAATAAAATGAATCAACTTCTTTGTCTTCAAATTATTCTTACCCAGGCCAATAGTTGTTATTTAAGTTGTGGTACTTTTTATAAGCAGCATGCAAGCTCAAATTACCTCTAACAAGGGTAGGGTAGGTATTTACAGTTTGACATGGTTAACTTTGTAATCAGCAACATGGCTAGTAGGGGAGGCGTCTACTAATATCTACAGGAATTCCAAAAACTGAACAAATCGGACTAATATCTATGAGAATCCATGTTCTGACTAATATCTATACGAGGTATGTTGGAACAATATCTATGGGAACCAAAGTGAGGACGAATATCTACAGCTCAAACTGCTGACTAATATCTATGGAACAGGTGATGTCGACGAATATCTATAGCACTGGCAGAGGTTGGATTTGCAATTATGTATAGCATATTGGCATATGCTGAATTTACTATATGGCATATATAGCATATATTAAGTTTGATAGAAATTGGTTGTACATTTTTTTAAAGTTTACTATTAAAAAAGGATGATAAAAATTTTAAAAAAATGTTCCTTGTTGATTTTTAAGCTTTTGCATTGAAAATAAATATCTTTTTTTTTTTATTTCAATGCAGTAATTATCACCTGACTATAATAATAATAATAATATTTGGACGATTTATATAGCGCCGTTTTTGTGAAAAATCACCTCAAGGGCGCTGTACAAACTTACCATACATGCCTAAAATCTAAAAAGCGGTGCAAGATGATGAGTGGAGAGAGTCCGAACCCGGGCACCCCTGCTATATTACCAAATGTAGCGAACCCCTCTGGTGGGGTGTTTGTTATCCGATAAATGACGACCTCCGTAGTCCAGTGGCTAAGACTCTTGACTCACAATCCGGAGGTCGCGGGTTCGAACCCGGCGTGCGCAAATAAATTTTATTTGATTAATTTGTGTTATTTCACAATTAATTCATTTAAAATAATATATAGAATCAGTTAAAATAACACTTAAAATGTATGCTATAACAAGAATTTAATCATATATTATTTTTGGGGTCCTAAGCGGCGGAGTGTTAATGGTATATTTTGCTTCTTACTTGCTTTGCAGATGGGTGGGTCGTCAGTCCAGTCACCGTCCATACAGGAGATAGGGTACGGATCGTTCACCTGGGCAAATTCCCGCTTGCATGTCGAATTCACCTCCGTTCCGTCCGGCACCATGTCTCCACATTCTATGATCTCGCCATTTATTAATCTGCATGCAAAGTCCAGTGAGAACGAAGTTGGCATCGGACACTTTTCTGAAAAACACACAATAATGGCAGGTAATCTGGTGAGCTCAAAGCAGGTGGCGCTGGTGTAGTTGGAATTTGCGTGATATGACATCTATGTGATATGGTTTTAAAGATATCATTTTGATAATAGTTCTCAGATGATTTTCTGAACCAAAATGTTGAAAAGTGAGGTTAACTCAAGTTTTGAAATAGTGCTTATTTATATTTTATTTATTTATTTACTTAACACCCAAAGGGCTTTTACATATTTGGTAGTAAAATTCATGACAGATGATTTTTAAACACATAAAGAAATAATAAAAATAAAATTTGATAAAAAAAGTACACAAGTCACAAAAATACAAAAATACAGCATTTTCATAGGTTTAAAAAAATACAGATATGTTTAGAAATAGTTTTGGAATAAGTTTTTTACAAGATCAACAAAATTCGCCAAGTTTATTTTAAATATGTCAACATCACCTAAGTAGGTACTTATTTCCCATAGTGTGAAATCGTTGTATCGGAGAGTGGGCAATGTAGTTCCGCTTATGAATGCTACAGTAGAATAGTGTATTTTGTCGTGTGGTTACTGTCGGTATTCGTAAGTTTATGAGTTGCAAACAGTCGAATTTAGAGTTAAGTATTTTTAATAAAAATGTTAAGTCGTTTATTTTACGTCTGCCTTCTAGTGTGTGTATTTTTAGAATACAATTTAATAATAAATTATATTTTAAGTCTTCTAAAGGGATTTTTAATTTAAAATTTATAAAATGCAGAATTTTTTTTTGTATTCGCTCAATGTTATTAATGTGAATTTTGTAAGATAGAGACCAAACTACCGAGTTATATTCCATTACGCTTCTAACTGGAGATACATATAATAATTTAATGGCTTATATGGAATTAAAGTTTTTTCTTGTTCTTAATACGAAGCCTAGTGTTTTCATTCCTTTGTTTACAATTTGGTGGATATGATTGGCGAAACTTAGTTTTTCATCCAAAATAATTCCAAGATCTCTCATTTCCGCGGCTCTTTCTAAAGCTGTGTTATTGATGGAATATTTGAATAAAATAGAATTTTTATTTCGGAAGAAAGTCAAGGTTTTGCAGTTTTCTACATTTAAGAATAAATTATTTTGAAAGCACCAATCTTTTAATTTACTTATATTTGACTGAAGTATATGGCAATGATTTATATCAGTTATTTTCTTGTATAGCTTGATGTCATCAGCAAAGAGCAATATCGCAATATCATCGAAGCAATTGGTTATATCATTGATGAAAATGAGGAACAAAACTGGGCCAAGGTGACTACCTTGCGGTAAGCCACTAGTAGCCCAGAAAGCTTTCGATATCCAAGATTTTATTTTGACGAACAGTTTACGATTTAATAAATAGCTAGTCAACCATTTTAGCATGTTACCCCTTATTCCTAGAGCAAAGAATTTTTGGATTAGTAGTTTATAGGATACTTTGTCAAATACCTTCGAAAAGTCTGTATATATGCAGTAGACTTTTTTATTTTCTGCAAAAGATTGTATTATGAAGTTTTAAAATATTGTTAAGTCAGTTGCGGTAGATCGGTAAACCGTGCTGTTTTTGGTCAATTAATTTTATTAATTTAGGATAGATTTCATCAAGGACCAGTGATTCAAAAATCTTAGGTAGTACTGACTGTATACAAATGGGGCAATAATTGGCTATATTTGTGTCGTCTCCTTTTTTGTAGATAGGTGTAATGAAGCTAGATTTCCAGCGGTCTGGAAAGTGTCCAAGGGCCAAGAGACGGTTGAATAATAATGTGAGTGGTTTAGATAATGTATTAGAGCATTTTTTAAGGAATATTGGTGGAATGTTGTCTGGGCCAGCGGATTTGTCAGTGTCTAAGGAAAGTAATTTCTGTTTGCAGCATTTTTGTGTGATATGGCAATTTGTTAAGTGGGTAGTCTTGCTAAATTTGTATTCAGGTATTTTGTCATCTGGGGTTTCTTCATCATATACATTTTTGAAGAAGTATGAAAAAAGGTTTACAATGTCCTGTGTATTGTTTGCACTGGTTCCATTCATTTGCATTATTGGCGGGTAGTCTGTGTTTTCATTGTTTAGTTTTTTATTTTTATTTTAAAAAAATTATATCATTACTAAAATTAAAGGGTGTTAACTTAAAATAAAACTTATATTACGTAAACAGCTTTATTTAAAACCTATAGTCTGAAATAAACATAGCCATTTTGCAGGCAAATCAACGTTTTTTTTTTACCAAAATTCGAATGTAATTCTTGGTTTAAATCTCCCGCCAATATCACCTGGCAGTCTCAAATTTAGCTGTCTTAGTTTAGAGAAACTTATTATGGATTTTGAAAAATAGTTTTCTTTTAATTATTATTTTGAAGGAAATTGCTGCACATGTACTGTGATCAAATTTCTATACACTATAGTACGCTTTACACGTAGAGTTCGGAGCGGGACGTGCCCTGCGCCACTTCAGGCCGCCGCGCAAGAAAGTAAAGACCGAAAGTAAGATAATGGTTTACAGCGCAGTTCACTGTGAGACTTTTCTGTGCGGCGGCCTGAAGTGGCGCGGGGCACGTCCCGCTCCGAACTCTACGTGTAAAGGGTACTAATGCAACATCCTATTTCATTCATGTTGTTTCTGTGACTGAAAGATTTCCAGATTTCGTTGGGGGTCTAGCACGGTAAAAATTGATAACTTAACAATATCGGATCGACAGACTTTAACTATCGACAATATTTTCAATATCTAGAGCATGGTTGCATTGTGGATAGCCAAACTAATATTAACACAAAAATAATTAGAAATTATTTTAGGATAACAACTTCTTCATTTTCATGTGTCCTATGAGGTCCCCCCGACGTTGGCGATCACTCTGGTAAATTGTGCTGCCCGGAATAGCTCCTCCACACTTTTAATACTGATCTAATTTGTATCCTACCAGGCCCTCGGCGACCCTCTATCTTGCCTTTTAATATTAATTGGAGCAAGTGATATTTCTCCCCTCAAAGTATGTGACCCAGAAATGAAATTTTCCTGACTTTTACTAGTGTAAGTAGTTATCTATCTGCTCTAGCCCTCCTGAGAATTTCTGTGTTGGTGATCATGTCGGTCCATGGAACTTTGAGCATTCTCCGGTGAAGACACATTTAAAAAGCCTCTAACCTGTTCATGGTATTTACTTTCAAAGTCTATGTCTCACATGCGTACAGCAAGACCGACCACACATAACATTTTAACATTTTTTGCCTTAGTTTTAGACTCATAGACGATGGATTTAGTTAGTATCGTATTGACATAAGGTTTTATCAATCTGATGCTCTGACAGCCTGATACTTATCAGCCTTTCCAATTCCTTCTGCTTCCCACTCTTCAGTACCAGTGATTAATACACGAAATGACAAAGTTAAGATAGTTGATACTCACTTTCGCAGGAGGGGATAACAGACCAGTCGTCCGTTTCCTTGCACAGCACAACAGAGGGTCCGGAAATGTCATAACCCTCGTTACACGAATACCTCATGCTAATGTGCCGCTCCACCAGCATGCCGGGCCTTATATTCGGCATTTTTGAGATGGTGTATTGACCATTACTTGGATAGTTTGGTATCACGCATCCGCTTCTGCAAATCGAAATACATATTTTGAATGCCTCAAGCGAGATGATATTTACTTAGTTAATATTTAAGATGTTTGAGCAAATCAATAAAGATTCTTTCCACATCACAAGGATAAATGTTAGAGTGGGGCTGTCTAGTATGGAGATTTTTTTTTCGTAACATAGATTTTTTTTTACATGAGCTCCACACAGGAGGTCCTGAGGAAAATAATTTCCTTCAGGGCCTATGTCATATTTTAGGAAGCTGTGTGGAGGGTCTTTTTTTAAAGGGAAGGAAGTAGAGGAGAGTTCTGGGAAGGAAAAAGGTTTAAGGGGTGGGTAGGAGTCTGGGGTTTAGTGTGTCCTGGTCATCCGCCTCCAAGACCTAGACAAACTTCACCCCATGAACCCTTGGGCACCCCTGCTCTAAATCACCAAACGTAGCGAACCACTTGGGGTGACCTATGGAAGAGGTGTTGGTTATCCAATTAAGGATCAAATTGGAAATTCGGCTTACGCAGGATTGATGCTCCGTTATGTACTTATCCCATATTTCGCCGCTATCCCTGCTGTTCCCGTAGTCAGATGTTGATGGCATTTGGATATATGGTATACAAAGCTAATATTAAGCTAACTGTTTTTGTTACAATTTTTGTTATAATTTCTGTTATACACCGTATTTGAATCATCCATGTATATCCATTTTTGGGCAACATGTCTGTTTTATGTACTTAAACAAAAAAAAAATTAAAAAAGATATTCAGTTTTAATTGATAACATATGGAGCATCTTTCCCAAGTGTGCCGATTTCGAAATTCTCAAAAAAAAATCACATCCATGCTAATAAATATGTACACGTTCATTCATGTTTTGAGGTGTATATGTCGTAGACCGATCGTAAAATCAGGCGGATCATGATGTGCCTGAGGAACATCATGATCTGCCTTATTTTACGATTGGCTTGTGAGAGATATATTATATACTAACTTTGCGGCAATTCCAGCATTGGCGGCTGCAATCGAATAAACTGAAAAAAAAATAGTTGTATGAAAACTTGAAATATCTGGGTAGATATTTACATAGAATAAAGAATAACACAAGAAGTGGCTTCTGGACGTGTTTCGGGATCCAATTACAGTGAAGCCCTCTTAAGAAGTTTTCAAGAAAAAACAAACTTCTTAAGCAGAAAAACATTATAAGTGGGAAAAATTGGGCCAATTTTGAGCCGAGGGACCGAAAAAACCAAACTTCTTAAGCCACGAAACGTCTTAACAGAGAACTTCACCCAACGGCTGCCATTAGCATCGATAGGTGTACAAACAATCTGTGCCAGAACTGCCATTTACAGTTTTACACCATACGATGTAAATCGCCAGTATGAATTTGTATTGAAACACCGAAATAGCTGGCGTATGGTAGAGAAATAATGTTTTTGTTTGGGCAGCTATTGGGATAAGAGGGTTTCACTGTATTGTATATATATAATTTAATGTATTTCCATACAAAACTGTGTTTCGCCATGATTACAAAATTCAAATGGGGTGGCGATATACAATTACAGGCAAGTCGATAGGTGAGAGTGAAAACGTTCCAACTGGGGTTTTGGAGAAAATGTAGATTTTGTCATCGGGAAGTTTAATTTCAAACTATTTTGAAAATTCATCACCATCTCTATGGAATAACAAGGTTCCAACCATGTGAGCTGATTTGAGTTATTGATCGAATAATGTTCCTACTGCACTATTCTTTATTTCTTCTATAGACACCAACATCAAATAATGCATATTATGAAATAGAATGTGTTAAAAGTGCGTAGGTTATTTGAGTCGTTCAATTTCTATATCCGCTAGGTATATCAACTTTCACTGATTCGGAGAAAACCGCAAAAAACTGTCACATCTCTAGCGTAAATAAAAAATTGCATTTTTTTAATATAATGAATTGGAGTAATATACATTCGAAAAGTGTTCATTTTTCAATGTAAGTATGTCTAGAAATATTTAAGTCATTTGGATAAATAAAATGGATATAGCGGATTTTGATACTCACTTTGTGATTTATATGGAATATAGTGGCTTTTGAAACTCAACTGACCTGAGGGGCGTGTTTCTACACCCGCCATCTTGGCTAAATATTTGCTCGTGATTGGTTGAATTCCGATATAGCTGGTTAGCTGGTTTTGATAGTAACTTCTTGAATGATATAGCGGGTTTTGTTTCTCAATCGCAGTTTTAACATGGTTTTTGGTCGTGATAAGGAAGGTTTTGAAAATTAATTTTAGGTTAGTCTTGTTCCTCGCAAAAATGTGAACAAGATCAGATCATTTTGTCAAAAAATCGGATACAGCGGATATTGAAATTATAGGACTCATTTACTGTAATTTGGTGAAAAAGGTTTCAACTGCTCATGGAACCTTGTTACTCCAACTTTAAAATCAATTTTGAAATGTCACTTCGCACTTGTAGTATTCGGATACAACGCCGGAGAGGATGGACAGCAAACTCAGCAGAAGATTTAATATATTTATTGGTGAATTAAATTAAATACTCGTAAATGCAAAAGTCGATAATATTAAGTAGGTACAGCGTGTTCGCGCGGGTAGAGTTATGTTCTGGCGAGTCCCTCTTGTAGGAGTGAGTGGCTTTCTTGATTAGGTCCTCCTCCGTTTATATATATGATGATCCCTTTGTTCTCGTTTCCATGGGTGGGAGTGAAGCGTCCGGACCTCGAACCTGCAGGATCGCTGACGGTGGGCTCCATTGTTCATTTTTTTTTTTTTAGGACGGGTAGAGTATTTCGTCTACCGGGTCATTGAATGAATGTTTTGCAATGACTTTGCCTGGTCAGCGGTTTTCTTCGTAATACATTGTTGTCTGATTGTTGATTCAGCTTTCTTCGCATTCGGGTCGGCATCCTGCAAAGGTATTTAGCAGCGGTGGCACGGCTGCTGCACACTTATCTGTACAGAGCGTTCTATCTGACGAACTATCAAATTTCCGTATGTTGCTATTTAAGTTTTAACCTATTGGCCTCCGAATTGTTAAGCTAAAAAATTGTCCTTCACATCCGAATTAATTTTGAACCTAACATTTTAAATATTTAGTGGTGTACTAAATCTAACATAACTTTTGAACTACATGTTTAATCATAAAATTGTATTTTATTTACTTGTGTACTGAATCAAGGTACGTGAAAAATATATTTTGTGTTTTAAAATAAAATTTTGATGTCATTAAATCTGGATATAAAATTTGCTTTTAAAAAAAGTGCATTTATTTTTTTATTATTTTTATTTTGATTAAAAAAAATTGTTCATTATTGGCATTTTTTTTTTAACGTATTTATATACTTATGACTAAAAAAATAATTTTTGTGATAGTCCTCGAAGCAATCAGGGACGTGTAGGGCCACTTTGCAAGATTTTCAAGTCTCGCCATTTTAACAAACTCTCAATGAGGCAGTTTGCTTACAAAAATTGATGTGTAAATATCAGGTAAAAAACTTTAGGAAGGTTTTATTACCAATACTGAGAAATGAATGCTTAAATATCTATAGTGCGTTTGGCATTTAAAAAAAATAAAATAAAAGTAACAGACGTTACGCGGATGTCCGTGTGTCGGTTAAAAGCCGATATATTTCACACCCGCTAAGCTTGCGTGCTTTGAGTTTACGACATACTCTTGTACGCCTGCAAGGGTGGCGGCGTTTGAGGCCAATGGGTTTAGTAGAGTGATTAAACATAATTCTTGATTCACATTTTTGGACACACAATGGGTTTAGTAGAGTGATAAACCTAATTCTTGATTCACATTTTTGAACACACAATGGGTTTAGTAGAGTGATTAAACATAATTCTTGATTCACATTTTTGAACACACAATGGGTTTAGTAGAGTGATTAAACATAATTCTTGATTCACATTTTTGAACACACAATGGGTTTAGTAGAGTGATTAAACATAATTCTTGATTCACATTTTTGAACACGAAGATTACAGTGATTCTAAAATGTCTGGCAGTATTTGGAGTCGAATCTTAAAAAAAACATTAACTCCATGTAGCTACTGGAGCGCTTTTTGTCACAATATGGCACTATTTAAAATACCTCGGATTGCTTTTCTGCCAATTTTGGCAAATTTTCCCGTATTTGTAAGTACCTAATTAAGTAGAAGTTTAAGATTTTATATACTATTATATAAATCCTACAAATATGTGTTAACCGACAAAAGATAGACGAATTCATTGACTATATAAGACTATAATCAGTTTGTACGTCTCCATACTAAAATTGGGAGGAATGATTTTTTTTAATGCGGGCGGAAAATATTCAACCAAAAAATCTCGAGCAATCGGAGAAAGAAGTTTTAAATTGCGCTGTCGCTCCAGTGGCCAAGAGGCCCTCAGGAAAACAAGATACACTGAAAAAAATAAATTCCCTCAGGGCCTATGTCATCTTAGGGGATGCTGTGTGGAGGGTTTTTTAAGGAAAGGAAGGAGAGGAAGTTTTGGGAAGGAAAAAGATATGAGGGGTGGGTAGGAATCTGGGGCTCAGTGTGTCCAGGAGTGACGGACATATGAACCCATCCCTCCAACTGCGGTGCAAGGCAATGGGTCGAGAGATTCTGGCTGGAGGATAAAATATCTCCCTCAATCAGTCTCTCGATCCTACCCACCACGCAGCAGGTGGGCACACTTATCTTCCGCCAAGACCAGGATGAATCTCACCTCATGAAGCCGGGCACCCCTGCTAAGTCAAAAAACGTAGCGAACCACTTGGGGTGACCTATAGCAGAGGTGTTGGTTATCCAATAAATGGTTCCCGGGGCGGCTATGGAGACTCTTGCAAATACATATATTTATCGAAAAAAATATTGTAGGTGTCTAATTTTGATAATAATAATAGGCCACTTGCATGGATTTCATAACGACTTGGAAAAAATCGTGTGGATAGATTTTTTTACTAAGATAACGAAAATGTTAGTAAAAATTTTTAGAAATGTATAGTTTTTTATTTATTTTTTAAATGAATAATGTAAAATTCCACACTGATTTTTTTATTTTTATATGGCAACACTTTGATTTCCGGCGAATTTTAGAATTTGCGTTTAACGTTTACTAGATTTATTGTTTGTTCTATACGAACTTATCCTTTGGTTTGATTTTTTGATAAACATGGCGGTGTTCTTACAGATGTTACGAAGAGAACCCCGTACAATTTATTGCTATTCGTGTGGAAAACGTTCTTTTTTTTTAAATGATTTTCAGCTATGTAATTATTGTTTTTTCGCACCCATAAAATTATGTCTCGTCTTTCCGGTTTATAAAAAATGGTATGATTTTTCAGGTTGAAATTTTCAAAAAATGGCCAGGGTTTCAAAAATATGATTTAAAAAAAAAATACAGGATGTCTTAGAATATTTGCCTAAACTGGAATTTTTTTTTAAATGTGATGCAAGTGGCCTATTGTTTATATTGATCTGATAATTTTTACTATGTATGTGTTTCTTCTAATCAATATTATTTCAATAATTAAAAATATGGTGGTTTAAATAAATAATTCTTACCAGGGTTACAATTGGGTTCAGTCAGGGTTACATTCCATATCCCGGTGCGTTTGCATTTCATCACAAGGAACTCTTTACCGGGGTTGTAGTGTCCAGGTTTACAGAAGGGGGTGATCAAGGTGGAATACGGCAAGAAACTGGCGCAGGGGATCACCTGCTTTCTTCTAGTCGTGCAATTAAAGTCTAGGCCGGGACTTCTTATCATCTCACAACTTTCTGTAAATATATATTTTACTATTATTATTTATGTATAAACCCTCCCACACCGGAGGGGGTAATATACTTCCCCCGAACGACAGTTTGTGCGATATACAAGCTGTCTTTTTACATCACATAATCTTTATTTAAGATAATCCTAAATCCTAATTTTCCACATCGGAGTTGTGAGGGGAAGGCGAGAGGGGGGTTCGCCGACTGGGGGGAAAGCGAGAGGGGAGAAGACGGGGAAGGTAATGTAGATCGCAGGTGGGGAAGGAGCCACGGAGGGGGAGGGGAGGCGGAAGGGGAACGAAAACGATAAGCAGGGAGAAATTATTTTTAAGTGATATTGCAACGCATGTCGGGAACTTGCTAGTTATAAAATAAAATTAAAAATATTTTTATAAAATTTGCAAGCGTAGACATTTTCATTTTTCATGCTAAATAATGTTGTTTCGCGTAATCATGATTTATTTTTCAGAAGTGGTCGCATCTACCCTGACGATGAATACTGTAACGCTATTCGAAAAGAATGGGGTAGCGCAACACAGCATAGGTTATATCACAAAAATAAATCACAATAATACTTTTGGCCGTGAAAATCAAAAATCACATCTTGTTTCATTTATAATTATTTTTTAAATTTCGGTAGAGTTCATGATAAAATTTTAGATGCAAATACAAAGCATGGTGTTCTCTCTTTCTAACACAATTTAAATCATATATCTCACCGTACTACAAATTAATGTCCGTGTCAGGATGGGAGAAATATCTCAGAAAAAAAAATAACTAACTAACCATCATGCCGTTTTCCGCAGGGGTAGGCAGAGTGGACGGACTGCCAAACAATTCGGTCTTGGCACACACTCTTTGCCTCATTCACATTCATACATCGTCTCAAACATACTCTTCTATTATTCTGACTCTTGACATGGCCTGAATCAAGTATCTGATTCACTTGATCGTGCCATGTCTTCCTCGGGCGTCCCCGACTTCTTCTACCATTCATATTTGCGTCATATATTCTTCTTACAGTAGGTACATTCTTCATTCATTCGCTCTACATGCCCAAACCATCTGAGGGTCCCTTTCTAAATCTTACTCATTACGCTTACATCAGCCTTGCATTCTTTGCGTATCTCCACATTTCTCACACGATCATACATGGTTTTACCACACACACCCCTCAGGGATCTCATTTCAACAGCATTCAGTCTGCTTTCATCCTTCCTCTGCCAGTTCCATGCCTCACTGCCATAAATCAGGGTAGGTTCCAGGACTCCATTTTGGACTTGCTAGCTTTGCTTTTTTTGACAGTTTTTTTTTTTTTTAGAAATATCTCAGTGGTTAAAAAAATTTAAGTTTGTGTGAAATCGGAATGAATATGTTAGTCATACCCAGCGCAAAGATATGTCACATGGTATCTATAGTTGTAAAAACTTAAAAACAACCATATATGCTGCATTCTATTAAATTTTTCATTCTTTTATATTAAGTAAGATCCTTACTTCCGCAAATTGGTGGCCTCGTACTCCATCTGCCTAGCGCGCACGTGGAGTACACATTACTCGTTGAGATGTCGTAATTCTTAGCGCAAAAGTATTTAATAACAGTTGAATTCTCCACGACAGTCCCCGGGGGCAAGGCTTCGTTGGCTCTCAACACAGTGTAGTTACCGTCCAATGGATAGGCCGGCAGAGTGCAAGATGACCTAGGGATGACAAAACAACAACAACTTGTAAGTGCTCGTAATTTGGTAAATGGATATTGTTGTCAATTTCTTGATGCACATTTCTTGTTGTAGCCGAAACTGCTTACAAATTACACCTCCAGAAGCACATGCAATGGTGTTTGCTGGAATTGGGTGATAGTATGTGTAGGAAAGAACAAGGTATGGATGGCAAATAAGATGACCAATCACATACCATCTCTGCACAACACAACGACAGAACAAAGGTGAAATTCATTGTCTTGTTAAAGAACAAGAGAGTAATGAAGATAAATTCCATCAGTACTTTATATAGGTAGTATATATTAGTAATATAATAGTATATTACAGTGAAACTCTCTTAACTCTCCCGTTTCTGTGATGCGATTATAGTCTACCACGCTCTTAAAAACTTTAATAACTCCTTAAATACGTTAATCATTAAATCTACATTCGTAAAATATATTTTAAAAATTGTGATGATTCTGTATAAAATAATAAAAAATGTTTTCCTAAATATCGACTCATTCTGTGTCAGATGAGACAACAAATTTCAAATTTCAATGAGAATACCACAGAAGACAAACATTAATTTATTCCAACCTCATAAACCTACGTGCAATATTACGATCTCTTTTTAGTTATGTATAACAAAAAGAGATGTAAAATAAAACGTTTAAATATTTTGCCTATCTGTAGAGACTATTTTACTTCTCAAAGTTGACATCATAATATTACGTGTGTCGTCTATTTCTAGTGCATTCATTTGAAATGTCTAAAAACAGAGATGACAATATTAATTATCTTACTGCAAAAAACTTAAGTTGCTAGACTTTCCGTTTTCATTAAAAAAAAGAGCCACAAAAAATAAGGAACCACATCGGAAGGTTCGGCCGACCTGTATTTCAAATCACAATCCTGAGCATAATCTTCTTGCTCTACAATAAAAAGGTATAATTATTATTTTTAAATTTTATTATTGGGCTTTTACTTGACTGTTTTCTAATGATTGCTATTTATGTGTGTGTTACTTTTATAAAATTGTGGAATTATTAACCCCGATATATGCGAACCTTGTATTTCAATGTCTTTGGGCGAACCATAGTGGAGTTAATAATTAAATGCTAAACAATGTGTTTTAATTGTGAAGAAGCAATAAATAAAATATATATTTTTTTATTTTTATTATTTTTTATTTTCATTAATATGTTTTACATGTTGCTAAATGATCATTTTACATCTTAGGTTTTTTACTACTTTTCCATTTAAAGTATTTGCTTGTGTATGGAAAAGGAGTGTACATAAATGTGGTTATTACTTAGTACTTAAATAATTCATTTACATAAATATATGTGTGTTGTAATAGTATATAATAGTATATATTTAAAGAAAATAAAGGATATTATGGAAAACTAAGTATATTTGTATACATTTAAATAAAAGAAAGAATATTTTATGAAAAATTTATATTTTTAAATAAATATATATTATGGGCATGATTATTATAAATAAGCCGTTTATATATTTTGTTATATAATTACATTATATATTTTCGTGAGAAATGTCTATGTGAACATCTATAACACATTTTAAAAAAAGTAAGGTGCCGTAACGTAAGTGACGTGTGTGTTTTAGGATTTTGTTCTTAGGTTCTTACCTTCTGTCTGTTTCTGAACGTGCCGATGGTTCGAGAACTGCAAGGAAACAATAATCAAAACTGAATCATTTATTAACATCACAATCAGTTAACTTGGAGTATCGTTTCTAAACATTAGAATAACAAAAATAATGACAAAAAAGACTGAAAGGGGTGGTTAAATATTTACCTAAAAGCCTTAAATTACGAACGTCAGGGTGAAATTACATACATAGACCAAAATTCCACCAACTAAAATTATGGATGGAAGAAATTATACAATAGCTAGTGTCACTCTCCACATAGAGAAAAAAATTGCTTTAAGTTTAAACGCCTGGGGTCTCAAAAGTTGCGTATGATCTGAAGCTATTCGAAAATCTAACAATTAATAAAATAAATGAAATTGTTGTTTGCTATTAGGTGGAAAAAATAGCCAAAAGATTTGAAAAAAAAAAAAATTCTTGATTTGTGAAAAAAAATAAAACGAAGGGTCCATATTTAATATTTTGAAGCAAACTTAATTTTTATTTCATAACTGCAGAACAAATAACCCCTTTTTGAACAAAACAAGGAAAAAACAGAACAAGATTTTTTTAAAAAGAACTTATGTGATGTGTTTGTTAAAAATATAAAAAAAGGAAAAAACACCTTTTCTGGATAAAATCTGTATTCTGCAGACTTACTTGTATTCATTAATTAGATTTTTTTTTCATTTTTGTCTGCTGTACGCAGTTTTTAATAACAAATAAACGTTAAAAGGTTTATTAATTATTGAAAAAAAAAATATTTACCATAAGTAATTTAAAAATAAATGTTTTAGGTTTTTTTCTGATTTTCAATGGATTTTAGCGAGCTAATAATAATCATTAAAAAAAATTAAATGCATTTTCCATTTTTTTTTGTAAGACACAACTTTTGAGATATTCAAAGGTTGCCTCTTTTTCTAAAAAATTCTTTTTCTGTATTCTGAATTCAAAAGTTGAAATAATTGATACACCCAATTATAGAACTCAAATTTATCTCGAATTTAGGTGTCATTTTCAAAACTGGTAATAATTGTGTGCGAATACACTCATACAATCGATAAAGTAGATACCTCCCCTAAAGTAGGTACCTCCTCTAAAATGCACCAGACGTAAAAAAGTATGTTTCCAAAGCATTTCAATAAACAGATTTAAAACACGAGCACTTTCTGCATTGAAATGCAGGCCGGGTACTCGCTAATCTTACTAATATTATAAATGCGAAAGTTTGTATGGATGGTTGGTTGGTTGGTTGGTTGGATGTTTGTTTCTCTTTCACGCAATAAATATCGAATGGAATTTAAAAATTCTTTCACTAATCGAAAGCTACATTATTTGCGAGTAACAGGGGCTATATATATTGGTAAGCTCTGGCGTTATGAATGAGCTGTGGCGTTGTGAAATTATGTATCATACGTTTTCTGTCCCTAACAAAATCGAGTTATTGCAAACGTCAAACAAATTGTTACCTTGGAAACAATGTTTTTTTTTAAATTTTAGGCTTAAAAAGAGTGCTTTGTTGTGATTAAAATGAGTACTTATTTGGCGTCGTAGTTAATATCTACATAGGTATCTATAAAAATGTTTATTCTCCTAACAAAAAGCATAACGTTGCTATAAAGCATAGCGTTTGAAGTGGACTGTCATTTTCTTATTTTTTAGGTTACTCTGGATTCAAATATAAATAAAATACTAATAAAGGGAGTAGGTACTTAAAATAAATTCCTATTTCTATAATTCAAATATTTTCCAAAATAGAATTTTTATTTGCGAAATGTCATTCTCAAATTTTGAAATTTTCTAAAACAATAATTAATTTCTATTAGACAAAATAGCAAGAATAATAATAATTAGGCCAATAATTATGCCAGTAATTTCCCACTAATACTATGCGAGCGAAGCCGTGGGTAAAAGCTAGTTGATAAATAAATATAAATTCGTATAAATTGGCAATGACGTTATATATTATAAATAGACTCGTTATAGTCTCACATACTCACAATATAATGTGGAAAGCAAGCAACACTCTTTTGTTTTCAGCGGTTTTCAGTATTATTTCTAAATTCAAAAGTTTATTCATGGGTGATAAAGATAGACAATCAAAGAATGTAAGTATGTGAATGTGATAGATATATGGTCGGGCGGCTTATTAATTTCTTCGCCGAATACTGATTGTGACCTATGGGTGTGACTGAGATAACAAGATACTCTCACTCGATTACCCAATGGACAGGGAAGGTAAAGGCGGGTAAAACGAGACACACGGGCAAATATTTTTCTATTTATTATATGAGTTATCATTAGTAATACAATATTGGTACTATTATAGGAGTATTGTTAAGTACATATTTTATTATACAGTACAGGTTATAGGTTTAAATGATTATACAAATCTATACACCTATAACCAGTGGCGACCGCTGCCCTGAAAATGTGGTGGTTCACTGATAATCCCTACCTATCAGATAACGCGTACTAAGCAACAATAGGTAAAAATGATTCCACTTATCTTATTTGGAGCGAATTTCTATTCTAAGCTGTTTTCGAAGGGCGAAAACTTCTACATATCGCTTTTAAATAAAAAAATATTTTTTTTGTACAGATCTTTATTCTGTACTAAGAAAATAGAAATAACACAAATTTTTCGTAAATAAATCTTGAATTTCAACCCAAAAAACTCTTTTTTTTACAATGTTTAATTTATTTTATTTTATATATAATAAAATAAAATAAATTTGAAAGTAGTGTAAGAAGAATATACGACGCAAATGTGAATGGTAGAAGAAGTCGGGGACGCCCGAGGAAGACATGGTACGATCAAGTGAATCAGATACTTGAGTCGGGTCATGTCAAAAGTCAGAATAATAGTAGAGAATGTATGAGACGATGTATGAATGTGAGTGAGACAAAGAGTGTGTGCCAATACCGAGTTGTTTGGCGGTCCGTCCTCTCTGCCTACCTCTGCGGGGAAACGGCGTGATGGTTAGTTAGTTAGTTTTATATTGCATTATAAACAGTATAAAAATAGTATTTATGTACAATGTATAAACAGTACGTGGGCAAAATTGTCAAAGTTACCTATAAAAAATTGAATACCTTAATGATCTGCGTTTTATAATTTAAAACACAAATCAATAAAATAGCAAATATATGTAAAATTTAGGTATTGACTGTACCTTTTGATTAAAAAAAGAATTATTCAGTTTGGTTAAGTATCTTTGCCGCAAATCCAAATTTAAGTTTGTATGATAAAAATACAAAAACGCCGCCCGGTGGCACACGAATATAGCTTAATTTTTCATACATATTGCTGGCGTTGCGCGCTGGCGATGTTTGGGATATTCGGTACAAAAACATAATTCGTTTCGCGTGCAATCGGCCTGCACGCGGGGAACAAGGCAGCTTCGCGCGGAACTTAGAGAATCCGCTCTCCCTGATTCATACTATATTAGGCATTATATTGGTAGGTGATGTTTTTAATGAGATTCATAGATTTTATATTTCTCAGTAAGATATTATAAAATAATTTTAGGCGATATTATTTACCAGTGCTGCACACGAACGCACTGTGCAACCAGCCGCCCTTGCCTATAACACCTAGGACCGTTACTATTTACAATTTTCATTAACGACATTATTAAATTAATGAACGCTTTACCCTTTGTATGTTTTACCCCATCTTTCCCAATGGAATAAAACAAATGCGGGACGCTGTGTGAACCGACCTACTGTTAGTAGGTTGTCCTTGTTATGCTTATGTCACTTTGTGATGCAATGTTCGCTGTCTCCTTTTCGACTATTTGCCGTGTAATTGAAGCATTTTCTCATCACACAGGAGCGCATTTTGGTGCTTTGCAATACAATTTACTTAGTGGTAAGACACGACCTTACTCGATGCGTAGCAGTTTAGTACTAAAGTACTAGAAATAGAGACAGCTACAATCGTATTGTGTTTGGCTTCCCATTTTGAGATTTCTACCCCGCGTCCAGTATTAATGTAATGTCATTGTAAATTGGTTTATTAAAATTCCGAAAGCTAGTAAAAAGACTAATAATACCTTTGTAGGTGTCACGTTGCGCCAAGATGTCATTTATCTGTGGGTTGATCCACTCCCTCAGAGCAAACACCCTCGTAAAGGCTGTATAGGTATTATTCCTGCAGGTGAACCCATTCCTTGGACCAATACTTAAGATACCTCGGAGCCACCAACGCACCTCTCCTTCTTGGAGTTGCGGGAACACTAAACCAGCTCCACTATCGCCACTGCATCCTGCTGAGCCTAGAATGTAAAGTTAGCATTGTGATTATTAAAACATAAGTAAGAAAACGAAATATTATATTTTTAAAAACTTAATAATAATTAAAAAAAACGAGTGTGCTTTAGACCACACGACTTACAACTAACTTATAAAAGAAGAGAAAAAAATATGCACGCGCACTGCTCTCTCTTGCTCTTACAGTGTGATACAGACAATAGGCCTGCACTGTATCTTAGATATACGAAACGTAACTGGCTATGAGAGAAAGAAAATGTGTGCTCGCACCTACAGTAAACGTAGCGTAACCTACTCTCTCTTGCCCCTACAGTAAACGAAACGTAACTCTCTCTCTCTCTCTTTCTATCTTCACTAACTTATATCTTCCGTTCGCCTCGCCCGATCACGCTTTTCGTAACGCTCTCATAATGCATTCACCAGCTTTCACCCCAAGTCAATCGTGCGTAAAGACGTTTTACTTTTTAAAAAATCGTATCATTTTATTTATTTATTAAGAGGAAGCGCGTTTTGTAAGTTTTCTCCTATTTCGTCTCTGGTTTTGACACCAACGCAAATATTTTGAATATTATATAGATGTCAAGCGCTGGCATTGTTCCCATTGCTTTTTAATTATTTAACTCCACACAGGAGGCCTTGAGGAAAATAATTCTACTTAAAGCCTATGTCATCTAAAATGCTGTGTACAGTTTTTTTTTGCATTACAGATTAATACAATCCTATCACAAAACACATAACATATACAAAATTGTAAACGAAAAAATTACAATAATAATATATATTTTAGAGTTCTTGCCTAAAATGACTCTTTAAATCTTCAAGGCCAATGTTGAAAATGTCAAGAGACCTAGAGATATCATTTACCAGTACCCTAACCTCTTATCATGCTGGGCCAGAACGTCTGTTCTGTCGTGCGAAATACAGAGGAAGTCGTGGTGACGACCCTGGCGGAAGTTGTTCGGTACGAACAATTTATAGCATGCCAAGAGATATAGGCTGTCAATGTAATGGTTTTTAATTTTAAAAGCTGTTGGCTAGCGCCACACTTGACGGAAATTCCGTCACACTGGACGGAAATTCCGCCGCGTAACTTCCGCGGTTGCAGCCACACTGAAATATTCAGTGGCGGATTATCAGTCGACTACCAATGCTTATACAGTGTGGTCGTAATGGATCCGATAGAAGTGATAGCTATTTATGAGGCATTAGAAGAAGAAAGAAAAAGGAAGCGTAAATATTGGGTTCATCCCTTATGTAACCGACGTGTTCACACCCTCGAAATATTTTTCATCAAAGCTCAACGCTTGGCTCGATCCTCTACAGTTTTGTGATCATTTTTTGGAATCAGGAAAAAATGGCCTGCCCTCACAATACTGGAGTACCGTGCCGCCGGTGACGCTTTGATGGAAAATATTTGTTCTAGTTAGAAATGTCATTTTTGTTATTTACTTATAATTTTCTTATTGGTTTTGAAATATTTAAGTTTTATGTTTTTCATGTACATCTCCCCGGTGCGATCAATAAATAATACTTTGAGAAATCGCTACTGGGGAGATTGTAAACTCGTTTTCAAATATGTTTTATCTTGCACTAATTTTAAATTTTATATATCTTAATTTCTATGCACACGAGCCTTGTAGGACAAACGAAATAATCAGTTTTCATTTGAAATCCTACAAGGTCTCAAGTAAAGCCAAGATTTATCTCACAACATATTGGGTAGCAAAAATAAAGTCATTTTTGCCTACCAAAAAACACTTAGAAAATTTCGAAGGTGTAAATTTCACCTTTTATCAAAAATAAAAACCTGTGGGCCTTGTAGGGCAATGAAATAATCAGTTTTCATTCTTGATCCTACAAGGCCTCCAGTCAAACTGAGACTTTGTTCTCAAAATACTTTGCCTTAAAATTAGAGCTAAATTTGCTATGTCAAAAAGACTTTCGGTCATGACATTTTTACATTTTTCCCTTTACAAAATTCTAGGGACCCTGTGAGATGGTGAAATAAACAGATTTCATTAACTTATTTCACAGGGAACCTAGGAAAAATAATTATAACTTCATTAATCATAAAATATTTTCTTAAAATCAAAAATTCTTAAAATCACGGTAACTTCACCAAACAAAAATTCTTGTTATAAATCTTGGCTTTATTTATATGTTTTTACAATTTAATATGTGTTTTTATTATTAATAAAGGCTACAAAATTCATAAAAGTTGCCAAATTTAGACGAGCACTTTTACGGATTAAGCCGACAAAATAGAGAATAGTATCATATTGTGAAGATACGAGGTGCAGAGAACTCAATCTCTATTTCTCGTGAACTGAGGGTGTATATGTACCTGGGGGATGGGTTTTTTCTACCCGAAGTGTGGGCTGCCTATCGCAACATATAGGGCTTTAATACTATATTTTTTTGTATTTTGTTATTTTTTTTTTGTTATTACTGTAGGTGTTTTTGTTTTTTTTTGTTTTTTTGTTTTGTAATACTATTTTTTTTGTATTTTTGGTTGCATTTTGTATTTTTTATTTGAGTCCACACTTCAAGGGGGGAAAGTAATGGAGATGGGATAGGGGAAGGTCGGATTTTCGTCGGGTCTTAGGCGCCCGAGACAAGCTATACTGGGGTTTGGGTGTATAGGAAGTTTTGCATAGAATGATTTGGCTAATTCTACCATGTGTTTTTTCAGGGGTGGGATATTTGTGTCAGAGTTGATAATTGAGTTTCGGACAAACCAGGGGCTTTTTGTGTAATTTCTGAGTGTGGCATTTTGGAAAGATTCGAGACGTTTTGTGTTACCTATGGCCCAAATGGGTGAGGCATAAGTGATGGTAGGACGGATTTGAGTTTTGTATACTAGAAGTTTGTTTTGAATTGATGTCTTTGAGTTTGAGTTGAGTAGGGGGTGTAAAGAACCCGCTACTTTTTTTGCTTTGGTCAGTGTGTTTTTTATGTGTGGTTTCCAATTTAGTCGTTTGTCAAGTGTAACTCCAAGATATTTGGCGGTGTTTTGCCAAGGTATGACCTGGTCGTACATTTTTATTTCCTCCCTGGGAGCCCTGTCACTCTTTCTGTGTGAGAAAAAGACGGCTACGCTTTTTGAGGGGTTCACGTCTATGCGCGATAGGTCATACCAATCTTGGAGTTTGTTTATGTTGATTTGAAGTCGGTGAGTTATCATCCTGGACGAACTGTATCTCACCATAACGGTGGTATCGTCAGCATAGAGAGCTGTAAGTGAGTTTTTGTCGGCTGAGAGGGGGATATCATGTGTATAGATATTGAAGAGGGTTGGAGACAGCAGTGAGCCTTGTGGCACCCCTGCTGTCATGAAGCGTTTTTTGGAGAGAGCGCCCCTGTATTTCACTTGGAAAGTACGTAGGCGGAGAAATGATTTGAAAACACCGAGGAGCTGCGGGTCGATGCCTATGTCGTGAAGTTTGAGAAGAAGACCGTTGGTCCAGACTTTATCGAAAGCTTTAGCGATGTCTAGGAAAATGGCTCCAGTTGAACGTTTGGAGTTAAAACCTTCGATGATGATTTCTGAAACTCGTAAGAGTTGGTGGAGGGTGGAGTGTTTTTCTCTGAAACCGTGTTGCTCTTCAGGTAGGGTTGATACCTCGTTAATGTGCTTGAGGAGCCGAGTGAGTAAAATTTGTTCGTAAATTTTTCCGATATTTGAAAGTAGACTGATTGGACGGTGATTTTCGCAAAAGAGCGGATCTTTACCCGGTTTCGGGAGAACAATGACGTGCGCATGTTTCCAACTTTTGGGGAAATAACGCAGTCTGAGGGCTGTGTTAATTAGGTTTACTATTGCTAGTATTCCTTTTTGTGGGAGTGCTTTAAGAGCGAAGTTTGTGACGCCATCTGGCCCGGGAGCTTTTTTATTTTTCCGGCCATTTATGGCAGGGATAACTTCGGTCGGGGTGGTGAAGTGAATGTTTGTGGGAGGGAGGTGATTTAGTATGCTACTAACTTTGCGGTTTACATTAGCTATGTGATTTAAGTTTGCGTGTTTGAAGCTGGGACTGAATTGAATTTCTAGACTGTCAGCGAACGCCTCCGCTTTGTCTAGGTCGTCAAAAACTAAGCCGTTTTCGGCGTGGATTGGGTGATTTGGTGAAGGGGTGGCTTGGAGAGTTTTGGATAATTTCCAGAGGGACCCGTCCCGAGGATTTATCTCTTGAAGTTTCATGTTCCACGTGGTATTTGAATTAGATTGTAATTTTTTTCTAATGAGGGCTTGGGTACGATTGAGTGTGGTTTTCACACTGGGATCTTGGTATTTTTGCCATTGGCGGCGAAGAATATTTTTGGTTTTGATTAAATCTTTAATTGAGTTTGGGAGATTTTCACTGAGAATAATTTGGGGGCGTTCAGGGAGGGGTTTAGAGGAGTCCTCTATTGCGGACATGATGGTCTCTGCAAAATTATCGACCGCAATGTCAAGTTCTAAGGGGTTTTGGATGGAAGGATTTATGATTAATTTTTCCCCGACTCTGTGCGAAAAATATGTCCAATCAGTTTTCTTGTTGATTTTAGTGGGGGGGAGATTTGAAAATTCGTTGAGAGTTAGCAACACAGGATTGTGATCGGATGACAGATCGTTGATAGTTTTGATACAGTACGTCCAGGGAGTTTTGTACAGTAGTGCAATATCTAAAACGTCCGGTCTGTGGCCTAATGATGAGAAGAAAGTAGGTTCCACAGGACCAGCGATGTGTAGGTCGGGGTGAGAGGATGAAAATTTGTGTAGTATGCGTCCGTTGTTGTTTGTCAGCCTAGAATTCCAGTCCGGGTGTTTCGCATTGAAATCATCCGCTAGAATGGTAGGCGTGTGGCCATCGAGAAGTAATTCGATATCGGACTTTTGTAAAGTCTTGTTTGGTGGATGATAAATCGAATTAATTCTCAGCGGCCCTGAGTGTTTGGTGTAGATGGTAATGGAGGTACTTTCTATTGAGGAAAGTGTAGGGGTGGTGTTTAGTTGGTGGGCGATTTTAGTTTTCACGTAGATGGCGGTGCCGCCACCACGTGAGTGAAGTCTGTCGTTTCTGTATAGTGTGAAGTTTGCTATTTTTGGTGTGTGTGATGGATTTAGATGTGTTTCGTTGATGAGTATGATGTCTAGGTCGTGTGTGTTTGTCAAAATGCGTAATTCTTGAATGTTTTTGTCGAGACCGTTTGCATTCCAAAATGCCAGACGTAGTGCGGAGGGCAGGGTGGTAGAGTTAGCCATATTTAGTTAGTAAAAAGGGAGATGATTTGGGGGGCTTCTGAGAAAATGATGGCCAAGTAATCCGCTGGGGAGGTGGCGGATTGGAATTTTGGGACGAGATCGGCAATGAGGGTGGGGTCTGAACGGGGGGGTGGGGGGGTGTTTGTGGAGGGGTCGGGGGAGGGAATGGAGGTTTGGTTGTTTGTGTGGAGTGCTTGGGCATAAGATACGGAGGGGTTTGTGGGATGGGAGGTGAAAGTTGTTTGGTGAGGTACCTCAGTTCGCCGTGAAGAAGGGATTGAGCTCCCTGCAGGTCGCTTTGGGCACTCTTTGTAGTTTGCCGGGTGGGGACCGCCACAGTTTACACAGGAGGCCGGTCCGTCCTCTCTCCTCTTGCTGCAGGATGCTGTGAAGTGGTCCCCCGCGCATTTGACGCAGCGGGGCGGAAGGTGGCAACCCTTGGCAGAGTGTCCGAAGAATTGGCATCTGTGGCATTGTGTAGGGGCTTCTTTGTGGTCTAGGTATTCCACTTTGATACGAAGGTGGAATATGCTCTGTAGGTTGAAGATTTTTTTGCCGTCTTCTCCGTGCGCTAGCTGGACTAGGACCATCGGGACGTTGGTGCGGTCTGGTCCTGCGCGCATTCTTGTGACGGAGATCGCGGGGAGGTCCATGTCTTGGAGCTCCATGAGGATTTCCTCCTCCGAGATGGTGGTGGGGATGCCTCTGAGGACCGCCTTTGTGGTCTTATCCTCCTGGAGCTCAAATGTATGAAAGTTGGTTTGCTGCTCCTGTAAGATTCGGGTGGCAAGTCGGAAGCTGTTTGAATCAGCCGTGTTGATAACTACCCCTGTCGGGATGGCCTTTGCGTTAGTGATAAGGACTCCGGCATCCTCCAGTTTTTTCCTCAGGGAGTTCCAGTTTGCTGAGGATTTTGTGATGATGGGCGGGATTTTTGGTGGACGTGGGGCGGGGGTTTGTGTATTATTATTGTTTGATTCGTCATCTCCGTCGTCATCGTTTGTGTCTGTATTTGTGCTTGAGGATGGAGTCAGGGCGCTAAATCTGTTTTCAATTTTTGTATGCTGAGTTTTTGGAGCAGGGGTGGCCCGTTTACCTGTGGTTTGTGTTTGCCAGGTATTTGTGGAGGTGGACGGTAGTGGCGGGAAGTCTTGAGGTAGAGGGGTGTTTTTTGCCAACTGTACGTCTATCTGTGTAGGGATGGGCGGCGGGGTGTTAGCGGGCGGATTTGTGGCCGTAGGTAGGATGGAGGAAGTCGGCAGGGTTTTCTTCAGGGCTTGTGGTTGTGTATTTGTAATGTATGTGGTTGCCGATGGATTACCTTCAAGTCCGTCAGGGTAGAACGTGACTTTGCCACGTCTGGTGGATCTTCTGAGGGTGATGGAGGAGAGGTATTTTTTTTTTAAATTTTCTTTATTCATTAAATACAAAAATTGAGGTAACATTAGTGGATTTTTCGACCACCATGCTAGGCTGGTGCCCGTGTTATGGTGGTCGATTTAACATAATTAAGTGCAATAACAATCAGACGTTCGTGTAATATAATGTAACATAATTATAAAAAAAATAAATATAAATATAAAAACTCCGTCAAAAGTGCATTAGAAATGTATTAAATGAGTACAAAACTGCATAAATATATTGACATATATTTTGTACTACTTCCCTCTTGTTATAATAATGTAATTGCAAGATTAGTATTTAATTTCTAGACACAATATAATGGTATGATGCGAAAATCTATAATTGGTTTCTCGTTTTGGTAAATCATACATGTATAAATTAATCCAATTGTAAAGATTTCCCTAAAATAAATAATAACTAAAGGAGTTTTAATTTTTAGTAATTTTTGTACAAATAAATTCCTGTATTCATCCTATTTATACTGCAGTGAATTCTTATTTTAACAATTTTTATCTCAGCAGAATACAAGTAAGGCAGTAGAGTGAGTAGAGTACATTGAACATATCAGTTGTGCCAAACAATTTAAAGTTATGAGTGAAAAAGAAAATTGTAAAAAGAATTCAATAGAAAAAAAATTAAAGTTTTATTTTACGGCTATTTAAATGTTTTAATCTATATTCTTTGAAGAAAATCTTTAAAGAAACTTCGCCCCTTTCCGGATATCCATTGTTGGACACCGCATGCAAAATGAGTAATTGTATCAGATCTTTTGATGTTGTTATTTAATGCGTTGAATATTTTAGGTGCGATGTATGAGTATTGTCTCTGTGAAAATGTGGTTTTTGTTTTAGGTATTTTGCATTTTCCATGTGTTGAGTAGCGTGTGTGTATATCTTTTTGTGTGGAGTTTATGAGACCATTTTTCCATATATATATGAGAGCTATTTTCATATACAGTTGACGAATGTCTAGTACTGCGAGCTTCTTGAAAAGTGGCTCTGATGGATGAGAGGGGGGACATTTGAAGATGATCCTTAGCAAAAGTTTTTGAACGGTTACTAGAGGGTAGAGAATGGATGCTGCACAACCTCCCCATCCTATAATGCCGTATGTTAATATAGATTGGAATAGAGCAAAATACACACTTCTCAGAGTTTTTGCATCAAGAATTGATCGTAGAGAGTAAAAAATATGACATAACTTACGGAGTCTTTGTGTTATGGAGCTAATTTGGGCCTCCCACCGTAATTGGTAATCTATAATGACACCTAGGTACTTTATTTCATTAGACGGTTTAAGTATTGGGCACGAACAGCTATTTATAAGAAGTAGTGGGGAAGTGTCTAGATTTTGTGGGCAAGTGTGGATGATTAGTTTAGGAAGGTTTTCTGGGAGAGATAATTTTCGGATAGAAAAAAGTATGTATTGTGTTTTTTGAACATTTAAGATAAGGAGGTTAGAGTCTAACCATTTTTTAATTATGTTAAGTCCACAATTTGCTTTCTCAATTGATGTTTTCCACGTTTTACTTGTAAATATGATAACAGTATCATCGGCGAAAGATATTATATTACCGTCAATATTCAAGTTTAATAAGGAGTTCATATATATGAGAAATAAGAGCGGACCTAAAACACTTCCTTGGGGCACGCCGTAGGAGATTGGTAAACATTTACTCCTATATTCTTGATTTAACTGAATGACAGTTGTTTGTGTTCTTTGTGTTAGGTAGTTTTCAAACCATTTCAGGGAAGTACCTTCTATCCCAATCTGTTGCATTTTTTTAAGAAGAATATGGTGTGAAATAGTATCGAAGGCTTTAGACAGATCTAGAAAGACAGCAAGTGGTTTATTGCCTTTATCGAGGTTATCAGATATCAGTTTGGTAAAGGTTGCGATTGCATCAGAAGTACTAAGATTTTTGCGAAAACCGTATTGGTTTTTTGAGAGGATTTTATTGATCTCGAGGAACTTAAGGAGTCTTAGTTTTACTACCTTTTCAAAGATTTTGGAAATTGTGCTTAATAGCGATATAGGCCTGTAATTATTTAGGGATGATCTGTCACCTGATTTGAAAATGGGGATGATTGAGGCATGTTTAAGAGAATTTGGAAATATACCTGATTGGAAATATATTGTTGGATAATTTCTATGGGTGGGTCCAGTTTGGTCAGTTCTTCAATAAAATTCATAGTAAAAATGTGGGATTTACTTGTGTGATTGGAGCTGGGCGCTTGAGGGTGGCTGTAGGTACAGGGCGTCGTCGGGAGTTTGTTGAAGGAGCGCCCCACGTCATAACAATTATAACCGCAACCAATACCAATGGCGTAACCCCAACACTGAAAGTCAAGATCTCCCAGAAAGGCCCTCACGGCCCCTCCCACACTTTTACTCAACCAATCACAGAGCCAACCCACAGGACCGGCCAACCACTACCCACACATCCTCAAACCGGCCCCACCCTCCCCCCCTAATGGCCCAACAAGTCACCCCACCTCCTCCCCAAGCCCCTCCGGTAAACTCCGTTGCTCCCCGCGTCCCCCAGGACGCAATAGATGCCCTCTCCAGAACAATGGATCAACTCCAAAGCTTCATGCAGCAAGGACACCTGTTGCTATCAAATTCCCGATCATTAATCTCATCAATAATACAATAAAATAACAAATGTATACCTTCACTCATACCCATTAACAGCATTTAAATGTCGAGAATAACTAGACAACCCCAAAGTATCCAAGCAGCGTACTGGAACGCAAACGGAGGTATCAAAAACGGACTAGGTGAAATCCATCAATTCCTCTTGGATTATAACCTAGACGTACTTCTTATAAATGAAACCTGGCTCAAACCAAGTCACTCAATAAGTTTACCCAACTATATAATATACAGAAACGACCGTACCCACACCCGAGGCGGTGGGACGGCAATTATTGCCAAATACAACTTAGATCATTGTCTAATCCCCTGCCCCAGTACGGAAACAATTGAAGCAACCGCGATAGTAATAAATACTAAAAACCACGGCCCCATAAAATTCGTTTCGGTCTACAGTCCACCAAAAAGAATATTTTCATATCAAGACCTAGACAATTTATTCAAGTCAAATCTCCCCACAATAATCGCCGGCGACCTGAACTCCAAGCACGGCTCATGGTTTAGTAAGGTCGACAATAAAAAGGGAGAAATCCTAGCCGAATACGCAGAAACCAATAACATCAGCGTAGACGCACCCGACACGCCCACCCTGTACCCGCACTCAGGAAAACGCCCAGATATAATAGACATAATAATAACAAAAGACCTACCCCTTTGGCACTTACTGCAACCGGTACATAAACTCTCCTCCGACCATGTTCCCATTCTTTTATCACTCAGCGACGACGATATCCCACCCACCCCCCTAGACAATACCTCACGCAAAAAAATACTCTGGAACAAACTATCCCATAACCTAAACTCCCTCAAAATCCCCACATCAATACCAGACGAGGACAGTCTCAACAAAGCGGTAGATGACCTCACAAACGACATCAAATCAGCCCTCAGACAATCCACCACAGAAGTCCCATTAGATAAATCTAGACCAGATCTACCTAACGACATTAAAGAACTAATCAGACAGAAAAATCGCGCAAAAAAGGACTGGCAAAGAACCTGCCATCCTTTAGACAAAATTAAACTAAACAGACTAACTCATGAAGTCAGAAATGAATTAAAAAAATACCGAGACCAACGTTGGCATGACTTCATCTCATCATTAGAAGACGACCAAGGAGGCTACTGGAAACTCACCAAAAGCCTCCGAAAACCGAATCTCCCCACTTAATGGCCCCAACGGCTTTGTTTATTCAACGGCAGAAAAGGCAGAAACTTTCGCTGACAGTTTAGAAAAACAGTTTACACCTTGCACAACATACGACGACCCCTCATTTGTCAACACAGTAAACAATAGGGTAGCCGAAATCGTAAATCTCCCACACACGGGTCCTCCAATTAAATTCACTACCCCCCTAGAGGTCACAAACATAATAAAATCACTTAAATCCAAAAAGGCCCCGGGCCCGGATGCCATAACAAAAAAAATTCTTAAATGCCTCCCCCCTAAAGGCGCTTGCGCCATAACCGCCATAACAAACGCCTCATTCCGATTACGCAAATTCCCAAACGCATTTAAAAAAAGCAGACGTCATCTTAATCCCTAAACCGGGGAAAGATTTACTTCAAGCAGAAAATTACCGACCTATTAGCCTACTCCCCTCGATAGGCAAAATAATTGAAAAACTCATGGTAATTAGAATAAACGTCCATCTCTCTGAAAAAAACATAATCCCAGACTTTCAACACGGCTTCCGTGCTAATCACTCAACCCAACACCAACTTCTCCGTGTGGTCGAACATATATCACACGGCTTTAACAAGCGCCTCCACACCGCAGCTATCTCAATCGATATAAGTAAGGCATTCGACAGAGTCTGGCACGAAGGCTTATTATACAATATGGACGAACAAGAGTTCGATGACTCCATGATTCAATATACGCACAGCTACCTAAGTGGTCGCACATTCACCATTAAAATAGACGGCCATCGTTCCACCCCAAGACCAATCAAAGCAGGAGTACCTCAGGGCTCCAAAGTCTCCCCAACCCTCTACATTGTGAGCTCGAGCAATGTACCAGTCCCCAGAGACAGCGAAACCATAATGGCGCAATTCGCCGATGATACCCTCATTTACTCTAGCTCAGCAAGTGCGCGACATGGCGCCCGCCGAGTTCAAATTCATCTCTCAGTTCTAGAAGAACATTATAAAAAATGGAGAATCTCGGTCAATCCCACGAAAAGCGTGGCAACCATGTTCAGTAGAAAAAGACCTAGACGTCCGCCGAACTTTCACCTGTTCGGAGAAAATGTGCCGTGGTGCAAAACTATGAAATACCTAGGCCTAACATTAGACTCAAGACTCACCTGGCGCCACCACATAAATAATAAACTCAAAGCAGCTACCAGAGCTGAGAGCCTTACACTCACTATTCCCCATGATGTGCAAAAATAGCAAGCTTGCAATGAAAAATAAATTATTCCTTTATAAAGCAATCATCAGACCCATATTCACTTATGCAGCCCCAATTTGGGGAAATGCATCCAACTCCCATATGAAAAAACTGCAAATCCTTCAAAATAAGGCCATTAGGCTAGCCCTTGGCGCTCCCAACTGGATGAGGTTAACCCAAATCCACAAAGACTCTGAAATTCCAATGATAAAAGAATTCATTAAAAAACAAGCCGAACGTTTATACGCCGGCATTCCCAACCATAAGAACAATTCTATAAATAAGCTCGCCCGGTATGACGAAAGTGTCCGAACAAAATATAAAATGCCCAAACAAATCCTCCGGAAGGATTAAATAAAAAGCAGCCATCTCCCGCTCATACTAACAACTAACTTAACATTACATTGTAAAAAAAAAAAATAAAAAAGTTACCCCAATAATCATTTTTCCATCATTATAAAGGAGCTAGAGCTTGTAAACCAAGCTAATTACTCTATTTGCCATTCTATCAAAGTCAAAGTCAAGTTCTTACGTTTACTTTAATCTACGTGTTTTACTCCTTCCTCTGGAAGAAACCTCTCTCCGACCTGCCTCCTGCTGAAGCTCTGCCTGAACAACAAGTCTGGTGCCTACCTCCTCAAGACTAGCCGGCCCAACTACTGGACACCGCAAGGCGCCAGGCTCAGGCAGAGACCAAGGACATCCAGGGCTACCACTCACCAGCTCTGGGTGCAGGGAGGCAGATCCAGGGTTACCACCCTCCAGTACAGCAGGGCTGTCACCTTCAAGGAAGGCCAGCCAGTACTGAATTTCAAACGATATTACAATAGTCGACATCCACGTGCACAGCCACCGGTGCCCTTTTCTACAGTCTTGTAGCACACGTCTGTTACACCTTAAATACTCTTCGACCAGAAATTGGGCAATTTCATACCTTGTATATGCAACTTGTATATGTAGGGTGACTTATATAGTTATTGTTATTAGTTACTAGCCTTTGCCCCCCCCCCCCCCCACTCCCCCCCATTCCCCCACCTCCCCCCTCCCCTTCCCCCAATCAATCAAATACGCGTCGTTTCGCATTCATAATAGTAGGTCAAAATGTAGATTAGTACCTATTTTATATTTTTACAATAAAGTAAGCATTTGTAATTTAAGAATATTCATATTAGAACACTCTAGTATTTGAATTTTTGCTATTAAAAAAATCTCCACAGTTACCTAAACAAATAACAATTCACGTCAAACCTTTACTTAGCAATACGCTATGCCAATAAACGTATAATAAATATTTTCATAACTCCACAGCTTATTCATAACGCCAGAGCTTACCAATATATATAGCCTATTTTACTTGCAAATAATGTAGCTTTCGATTAGTGAAATAATTTTTAAATTCCATTCGGTATTTATTGCGTGAGAGTAATGAACATACATTCATACAAACTTTCGCCTTTATAATATGTATCTATAAGATACGTTATAATATCTATAAGATAGTCTATAAGATAGTTTCAATTTGTACATGCATACGAGTACTTATAACTTATAATTACCTATACCTATGGCAAATTAGTAAATTGAGAAACTCACCAAATTCTCGCTGTTTTTTTTCTATTTCACTATCCCAATTTTCGTAAAATAATTTTGCTATTTCTTCCCATGCTCGTTTCTTTGCCGTTCTATCCGGCTTTTCTCTAGGATCCCAAAGGCAAACTCTATTTTCCACCTCGATAATAAATAGTTCTGTGTCGAACATCCTGTACGTGCGCTGTCGCCGCGGATTATCCGTCGAATGTGGCGCGATGGCCAGGGATGTGATGCCCAAAAAAATTATTTCCCTAGATTTCGAGGTGAAATTTCCCTAGATTTCGGGGGTACTACCTTGGCAAATCAAAACCCGCGTCGGGGGGGTGGGGGGGGGGGGGGCGCATACCATGTATCTGTCGAGGGCGGATCCAGATTTGGCGCCAGGGGGGTCAAGTCACAAGGGGTCGTTCAAGTATTACGTAACGCATTTTTTTTAAAATTTTTGATCCCTCCTCCCCCCCATGTAACGCGCCGTAACGTTTCCTCCCCCCCCCCCGAAACTTTACGTTACGCTTAAATGACAATTCTTACCTGAAAGTAATAAATAAAACGAGAGATTTCTAATTCGCGACAAATGCGCATATATTTTAATTTATTTATTCATGTTGCTATTTACAAAAAAAATGGAAATTTTTATTATTTTTATCGGCCTTGTATTCCTTCCGGATATCCACAATGTAACACTGTCTTTCCTCATGTTCCGAATGCAGTTATACAAGTTCTTAAAAGAAAGATTTAAAAATCCACAGTATGATTCACAGAAGACAAAAACTTTTTCATGTCCTGACTGCAACTATGATTTTTCTCGAAGAAAAAACCTAAAACGACACTTACTGACTCACATTGATGAAAAACCTTTTTCATTTCGTGACTGCGACTATTCACGCGCTACATAACGGTATCTAAAAATTCACACGTTTACCCTAAGTGGAAAGAAACCCTTTTCATGCCCCGACTGCAATCATTCATGTTATACACAGCGGACAAAAACCATTTTCCCGTCCTACAGTTCTACAAGTTCTCAAAAGGAAGATTTAAAAATCCACAGTATGATTCACAGAAGAGAAAAACCTTTTGCATGTCCTGACTGCAACAATTCGTGTTCTCAAAAGGGATATCTGAGAAGTCACTTGCTGACTCATAGTGGAGAAAAACCTTTTTCATGTTCCGACTGCAACTATTCATGTACTACAAAGAGAAATCTAAGAATCACGTGTTTATCCACAGCGGAAAAAAACCTATTTCATTCCCTGACTGCAACATTTCTTTTTCTCAAAAAAATAACTAAAACGGCACTTGCTAACTTACAGTGATGAAAAACCTTTTCCATGTCCCGACTGCGACTATTCATGCGCTACAAAACGGTATCTAAAAATTCACATGTTTACCCACACTGGACAAAAACCTTTTTCATGTCCCGACTGCAATTATACACTTTGTACAAAGGAACTTCTTGGAAATCATTTGCTGACTCACTCAATGCTATAAAACCTTTAACATATTGTGTCTACTACGAGTATTCACGTTCTTCAGAGAGGCACCAAGAAAATCGCATGTTTATCCACAGCGGACAAAACCATTTTCATGTCCCGAATGCAGTTAAGTTCTTGACAGGGAGATTTAAAATTCATAGCGCGATTCATAGTGGAGGAAAAAACCATTTTCATGTTCTGAGTGAAACTATGCATATACGAAGAAAAATCTAAAAAAATCGCATGTTTTTCCATAGTGGATAAAAACCTTTTTCGTGTCCCGGCTGCAAATATACATGTTCTACAAAACAACAAATATAAACAACAGATACAAACATCACATATTTAGCCACAGATGAAAAAAATCTTTTTCATGTCCTTATTGCCACTATTCATGTTATCGAAAGGGTCATCTAAAAAATCCCGCGTTAACCCACAGTGGACAAAAACCTTTTTCGTGTCCCGACTGCTACTAATCATGTTCTCAAAAGGGATCTCCAAGAACGCACTCGCTTATTCACAGTGGAGAGTAACCTTTTTCGTGTACTGACTGCAACTATTCATGTACTACAGAGGGATAACTAAAAAATCGTATATTTACCCGCAGTGGAGAAAGACCTTTATCAGAAAAAAATTATTCCATCAAAATTTAAACACTGAAAAAGTTCAAAATAGTGCTTGTAAGTTTGTTAGTAAAGACATAATTTTGGAGGTTTAGAAAAGTGCTTTTTTGATTAATGCATCCATCTACAATCTTATTTAACAACGATAGTTTGAGATGGAGAACTGCCCCGAAAAACGTAAGTGATTTAACGTTTTAGGTCACTTTCGAAATTCGCAACTTGAAACCTAAATAAAATTATTTTTTAGAAGTCCCCATTTATCTTTTTAGGTACATAATATCATTTTGAGTTGTCAGTGTTTTTAAAACAAATTTCTTGAATGTAAGTACATCAACAATATTTAAGACTCATGGGAATTCCAAAAAAAAAATACGACTAGCATTACCAGTAATATTGTCATTGTCATTGTAGTAATAATTTTTTTGCCAGAGTTCGAAATTTCCCTAGATTTTGTGCTGATTTCCCTTTTCCCTAAAAAATATTTTTCTCCCCTAGATCTAGGGAAATTTCCCTAGACATCACATCAGTGCGCGATGCATACAAATACCTGGAATGCGACGTCGCCGATCTTCCGCCGACGGAAAATCGGCGCGCGGAGGACGGAACAGACGCGTCTGCTCGGCGGTCCGCCACGGAGCGACCGATCGTCCGCGACGGAACGACCGATCTTCCGCGTATTGTGCCCGCTATTTGTAATTTATATGCAATTACATGTATTGGCGTTCCGTCAAGTGTGGCGCTGGCCTCAAGGGTCTCATTCCTCCTGTATTGGGGACTTTCGTCGCGCGTTTCGGAGATCAAATCCAGATGATACATAAATCGCGAGTATTCACCACGCATTCTCATATAAAGATACCTTAGATATTTTTTTTGAATTTGTTCCAATAAATATATGCATTTTTGGTGATATGGGGCCCCAACAGCAGAAGCACATTCTATTTTTGATCGTATAATACAGTTGAACATCAATTTCATTGCTTCGGGCTTGGAAAATTGTTTACTTATTCTTATCACAATTCCAAGAAGTTTGTAACACGATGAAGTCAACTTTACTATAAGATCCGAAAAAGTAAGTTTCGGATCAAATGTAACCCAGAGGTCCCTTATGGATTTCACTGATGACGTGATGGCAATATTTCATCATTTAGGTACTAGTAGCTTATAATCAAATGTCAAATGGACATCGCAACGAGAGTCTAGTCGTAGTTCTATCTGCAAATTTTTCCTATGCAGTCAGCAATATGCGTGTAATTGTAAAAAGGATTACTTTTTCGTAAGCAGATCGTGTATTCAAAGACTAGATACTCACAGGACAATGCAAGTTGCAGATTCATTTATTCATAAATCAGTTAAAAGGGAGATAATCACGCAACCTTCACGCTCCGCGCAACTTTGTTTTCGCCCCTATCCCCAATGACGTTAATACTGGACGCGGGGTAGAAAGTGGGAAGCCAAATACAGGACAATTGTAACGGTCTCTATTTCTAGTACTTTAGTACTAAATTACTACGCGTCGAGTAAGGTCGTGTCTTACCACTTACCAGTAAGTAAATTGCATTGCAAAGCGCCAAAATGCCCTCCTGTGTGATGAGAAAATGCTTCAATTACACGGCAAATAGTCGTAAAGGCGAAGGAATAACACTTCATTTGTAAGCACACGCAAATTACTTATTATTATCAATTATTATAATTACTACAATTAATTTTATAATAATACGTCATTGTATTCTTTACCCTTCCCTGTCCATTGTATAACCGAGTGAGAGTATCTTGTTATCTCAGTCACACCCGTGATGTGAAAGCAGTATTCGGCGAAGAAATTAATAAGCCGCCCTACCATATATCTATGACATTCATACACGTACATTCTTTGATTGTCTGTCTTTATCATACAGGAATAAAGTTTTGAATTTAGAAATTATACTGAAAACCGCTGAAAACAAAAGAGTGTTGCTTGCTTTGCACATTATATTGTGAGTGTGTGAGACTATGGCGAGTCTATTTATATAATGTCATTATTACTATTAGCTTATAATCAAATGTCAAATGGACATCGCAACGAGAGTCTAGTCGTAGTTCTATCTGCAAATTTTTCCTATGCAGCCAACAATATGCGTGTAATTGTAAAAGTAATTTTTTTAACAAGATGTTATGTTGGTAATAGTAATGCAACAGCGGTAACATGTTGACAGTTGGCAGGTCTGTCGCGTTACTTGACAGCTAACCTTGAACTTGTGAACAGTGGCAATAAACGTTTCATATATGAATCGGCTTTATGTGTTTTATTAAAAACTTCAGACATCATACAAAACAAAAAACGACTTAAAAAAATGCACTAAAAAGTAAAAAAAATAATTTCGTACGATTGTTATTATTGGAGTCGGTGTCAGCCATGGTAACTACATGCGTAGGTAGTTATAGGTGAGATGTGGAGATCTTGGCCAAGCCAGTCCGGTGTCAGCCAAGGTAACTACATGCATAGGTAGTTATAGGTGAGATGTGGAGATCTTGGCTGACACAGACTCCAAAAATAACAATCGTACGAAATTTTTTTTTTTACTTTTTAGTGCATTTTTTAAGTCGTTTTTTGTTTTGTAAATTTTTTTATTTATTTTTTGATTTTAAGTGACGAGCGTAAGCGTTTTAGTGCGTAAAGAAGTTTTACTTTAAAAAAAGAATCATAGAAATCTGTTGTCATAATATTGAGTTATTTGTCCATTTGTCGCGCACATACTTATTGAAAATTTAAGACATATATGGTTTTCTCATGGATCCCATTATCAGAACTGGACCAAATTAAAATGGGACCACACGGGAAGCACCAGCTTTCTAATAAAAAAGAATCATCAATATCGGTTCACCCAATCGAAAGTTCTGAGGTAACAAAAATAAATTTCAGAGTACCCAATCGAGCAACAAGGCAAAACTTATTATTCTGCAACGATAATTCTGCGACGAACTACCACATACATGCACCTATTTCTCGACTTCACACATTAGGAAACAAATTCACCTTTAATATCGATGTATTTAACACAAGTTTACCATTATTTAAGAAATACCTGAACGATACTTTTATGTAGAATATTTTGATATTTAAGGAGCATCACATAGGGGCTAATGCATTTATTCGTATATATCTATATTAATCCACAATGTAAAAACTTGTTACCGTTTTATTTTTATGTATCTTGCATTTTGTTATGTATTTACAACTTAGAAACTTTCTCTTTTATTGTAATGTATTATCTTTCCTTAATTTATCTGTATACTCTTTATGACGTGTACTAGTTATTTTTTATAGTTTATCTTTTGTTTTTAAAAACCTGTCTCTGTATTATAACCATGTAATGTAAAATCCCACCAGGGCGTTGAAAATTAATAAATAATAAAAAAATAAATTTAAAAAAATACCGTTGAACTGATAACCTCCTCCTTTTCGAAGTCGTTTAAAAGGGATTACTTTTTCGTAAGCAGATCGTATCTTCAAATACTAGATACTCACAGGACAATGCAAGTTGCAGATTCATTTATTCATAAATCAGTTAAAAGGGAGATAATCACGCAACCTTCACACTCCGCGCAACATTCCCTCATGGGCAGTGTTGGGTACAGAGAGCAGGGCCGCTGACAGCTAATCTAAGCCCCAAGTCTAGCAGACCATACCGGGCCCCCTCCCCCCAACTTACCGGGGGGGGGGGGGAGAGAAAACAATTAAAAATGTCATGCTAACCTGCTACTGCTAGGAATACTATTTCATTACCTTTTCTTATTTTCTAGTATCTTATACCATTATACCAATCATTCGAATTTAGCATAGTTATTCAATGGAAATGTTTAAAAAGTTAATGGGAATACTCAAAATAAAATACTTGTGTTTATTGTTTTAGGCTACTATGTGTGTGTATTTACATATTCTTCGTTGTTCATTCTATCTTAAGGCTAAATTAAATTATTATAATATCAACTCAGATACGTTGGTAATGGAATACTTAATTTAATTTATAAAATAATAATATAGGCAAATAAAAATTGTCATCTACAATATTGCTTTTCTACTTTTCTTGTTTGCAAAGTTATTTATAACATCATCAAAGTCCAAGTTTCTGGCCAGACCATTTTCTAAGGATAACATTCCCAAACTTGTTAAACGTTCTTGACCAAATTAAACCGTAGAAAGCAATTTTTTTTAAAGATTTGACAGTTTTTGGTTTGAAAGAGTATTTAGTAACTGCAGTGGATTTAAATGCTCTGAAAAGTTTCCTGGTTGAATAGTTTTGAAGTGTTCAATTTCCAAAAGCGTTTCTTCTTCAGATACATTAGTTTTATTTGGATTGGGATTTGGAAATTATTTATGTTCAGAGTTCCTAAACATGAGTATGTAATGGCTAAATGGATTATCTAAAGATTCTTTACATTCACTGTTATCCACATAATATAATACCCACACACAGGCTTCGCCTTCGTGGGATTTTTTTTGTTACTTGTATATATATATATATTTTTTTGTTATTATGTATTTGCTTGTTTAATGTACCAAAAAAAATTGCTAATAAAAAAAAAAAAAAAAAATTGTTTTAAAAATGGTTTTTGGGAAAATGAAACTTAATAACTATACTGCAACTTGAGGCAGGATTTCATTCCTTGCGGAGTATATTCTTGGGTTTAATGTATTTAAACTTTTCATTCTCACTTTATGTAGCGAGAGAATTTATGGTGGGGTTTTCATGTCCGGCTAATCCAGCATAAAATTTTACAGAATGTGTAACAATTAAATCCTTTATTAATTAAAAATTATATCAGAGGAATGTTTGTGTCGTTGTGAAGAGTGGAGACCCTGATCCACTTCGGCGCATTCAACGCAAGTCGAAGTTTTGCAGGGTTTGAAGTTTGTTTATGTGAGTGTGAGCTGCATGGCCCCAAATAGGTGCAGCGTACGTAAAACCCGACCTGATAGTCGTCTTGTAGAGTAGTAATTTATTGTCTGATGATAATCTACTTTTTCTATCTAGCATGGGATAGAGTGCAGCTATTGACTTATTTGCTGATTATACTTTTTCATTAATATGTTTTTGTCACGTTAATTTCGAATCTAGGGTGACTCCCAAATATTTTATAGATTAAACCCACGGAACCTTTTTCCCAAACATTACTATATTCGGGGGCTGCTTGAACCTTCTTTTTGTAAATACAGTGGCAGCACTTTTGGCCCTAAGATTTCCCGTTTGAAATTCTCCATTGTTTACAAAAAACTTCGGTTAGAGTGGCTTGGGTCTGTACGCGGCTTGTAGCTTGTAGCAGTGTTCGCGATAATCGAACTTGAAATGAGATTGGTATCGTCGGCGAACTGAGTTATTTTTACATTATGATTGACTGGTTTGGGAATGTCGCTAGTATATACGTTATAGGGTTTAAGTGACAGCTGTCCGCCTTGGGAGACGCCGGCTCTTAGTAGACGTTCTGTGGAGAAGATCTCGTCTAATTTTACCCTGAATGTGCGATCCATAAGATAGCTATGTATTGTTTTGATAAATGATATTGGAAAGCCTAGGAGGAACATCGTATAGAGAAGGCTATAATGCCAGACTCTGCCAAAAGCTTTGCTTACGTCAACCGAAAGGATTACCGTGTGTTTATTAGTATTAAATCCGTCAGTAATGTGTTCAACCACACGGAGGAGTTGGTGCAAGATCGAATGACCCGCTCTGAAGCCGTCTTGGAAATAAGGTATAATTTTATTATCTTGAATATATGAATCTAGTCGTATGAGTATTATTTTCTCTAGTATTTTACCTAGGCAAGGAGGGAGGCTAATTGGGCGATGATTTTCAGTTAGAAATGGGTCTTTACCCGGTTTTGGAAGTAAAATAACATTTGCTTATTTGAAAGCCTTTGGAAAACAATTTATTCTCAGTGACGCATCGCAGATGGCTGTTATAGCACATATGCCTTTTATTGTGAGGCATTTAAGGACTTTATTTGAAATGTCATCCGGACTGGCAGCTTTTTTAATTTTTAGAGATGAGATAATTTTTTGAATTTCTTTAAGTGATGTGAATTTGATGGGCAAGTCATCAGATTCAGTACTTATAATTGATGCTACTTTTGAATCCACCATTGAAACAAACGAGGGATCGTCGTGTTCAGTTTTTGGGGAGAATTGCGCTTCAAGGCTATCTGCGAAGGCTTCTGCCTTGTCAGCAATTGAGTATACTACTCCGTTTGGGCCTTGAAGGGGGGATATTCTGATTTTAGGACGTCTGAGTGTTTTGGAGAGCTTATAGAAAGCTGATCTGTCATCCTCATAAAGAGATAAACTCACGTCAGCGTTCATTGCGAAATTCGCTCAGCATCTCTCACTTGACGTGAAAATCAGTTTTATTGCATTTTATCATAGAATTACAGCATTTTTCGCCACTCTTTACGAATGTAATTTTTTTCCCTAATAAGATCTTTGATCTCTTCGGGACGACTTGAGTCATTGGGAATTTCAATGGATGCCTCGTTGATGCATGATTTTATTGAGTTTATTAAAAATCCGGGGCCCCAAGTTTCAGACTTAACCAACATACCCTCACGGCGGCCCCGCAGAGAAGCGGGTTCGAACCGTTTTTGGATCTAATTAAAAGGTCTATGACTCTATTTTATTTTATTTGGAAAACCAACAGTTTATAACAATAATGTTTGATGAAATACATATGTATAAAAATTTAACCAATAACAGGTTTTCACTGATGTATATTAAATTATTAAGTGCGTAGGTATAAAGAAAAATAGTTAAATTAGGTTATGTGGATGGGATGGTGGAAGGGAGGAGAAAGGGATGGATCTATTCTGTGTAAATAGTGGTATGTATGTGTAAATGTTATTTATTCATTTTAGATTTGAAAATGTTAGGTGCTGTGTTAAATAAGTCGAATTCACTGTATGTCATGTTAAAGATGAGTGAAGCGCGGTGAATGAATGTATTTTGTTTAGAGTTAGTGTTGCATTGAGGAATGTATAATGCGTGGTTTTGTCTTGTTTGTCTGATGGGCACTCTTAGTTGAATTCTTTCTAGTAATTCCGGGCAATCTATCATAGAGGTAGCTATTTTTCGTAAAAATAGTACGTCTGCCAAATTTCTTCGACTTTCCAAAGAATATATCTTGAAGAACGTGGCTGACTCTTCGTGGCTTAGATGAGGACGATAGCTCCTAAAATCAAGGTATCGTAGAAATCGGTTTTGCACTTTCTCAATCCTTTCTATGTGACATATGTACTTGGGATTCCAGATTTGAGAGGCGTACTCCAGAGAACTGCGTACGTACGCAAAGTAAAGCATTTTCATGGTTTTTACTTTTTTTAAATCTTTGCAGGTTCTAAGTACAAAGCCTAGAACCTTGGAAGCCTTTGATACCATGGATTCGATGTGGCGGTCAAAAAGTAGTTTCTGGTCTAACACTATTCCCAAGTCCTTGACCTCCGTCATTTTTGTTAGTACTGTACCGTTTAGGGCATAATTGAAAGTGATCGGGTTTTTATTGCGGGTGAAACTGATGGCGCTGCATTTTTTAACGTTTATTTGAAGGTTGTGCTGTGCACAATAAATATTGAGACGATTAAGATCTTCTTGTATGCCGGTACAGTCGTTGGTGCACGTGACAGGGGAAAATATTTTCATGTCGTCTGCGTACAACAAGGTCCTGGAATGGCGAAAACATTTTCCAATGTCATTAATGTATTTATTGAAGAGTAATGGTCCCAATAATGAACCTTGGGGTACTCCCGACGGTACGGTTACCCAGTCTGACTTGTAGCCATCAACAACTACTGCTTGGCTGCGGTTTGCTATATATGACGAGAGCCATCTGAGGAGGTCTCCATGTACGCCGATTTGTGAGAGTTTGATCAATAATATATCGTGAATTACTAAATCAAAAGCTTTGCTGTAGTCTGTGTATATTGCATCTACCTGTATGCGCTGGTCCATATTGTCTTGTAAGAATTCGGTGAATGCCGTTAAGTTCGTTGTTGTAGATTTTCCCTTCATAAATCCATGTTGGTTGATATTGAGTGATGATCTCAAGGCCGAAAACATCTGGTTATATACAATTTTTTCGAAAACTTTACTGAAAATGCAGAGCTTTGATATTGGTCTATAATTTTCGGCGTCAGATTTTTGGCCATTTTTGAAGATAGGAGTTATAAAGGCTGTTTTCCAGGTGTTTGGCACTATCCCCTCTTTAAGGGAGCGACTAAAAATTATGGATAGTGGCTTAGACAGGCTGCGCGCACATTTGCTTATGAAGATAGGGGGAATTTTATCTGGGCCTGCACCTTTTTTGGGATCTAGATCTTCAAGGTGTTTCTGTATATGATGCTGGTCGATGTCAATATTATGAATGCTAGCAACACAGGGCTCGTTAGGGTTATCCGGTAGAATCTGGGTGCTTCGAGCGTTATTGTTGTAGACAGAAATAAAGTATTTAGAGAATAAGTTGCAGATGTTAGACCCATTTTCAGCTTTTTCGTCTTTGAATGTCATGATATTTGGAACACCATGGGATTTGGACTTGGATTTAATGTAATTCCATACTTTTTTTGGGTCGGAGGATATTTCATGTTCGATTTGAGTTAAATATTTATTGTGGCATTCCCAATTAAGTTTTTTATGACATGATCTTAGAAGAGAGAAAGAGGCATAGTCTGAGGAGTTTTTGTAAGTCTTGAACTTTTTGAAGTATTTGTACTTTTCTTTAGTTAATTTAATTAGGGCCGAATTATACCAAGGTGGGTATTTAGAATTCCTACATAGTTTATTCGGAATATAGGCGTCTATAAGTTGATATAAAGTGAATAGAATTTTTTTAAAACCGTGATCATATCACCAACCGAGAGAAGATCACGCCAGTTTACCTGATCGAGAGATGTATTAATTTGCTCATAATCGCCGCGCCTAAAGACATAAGCCCTTCTAAGCTCCTCCACTAGTGTAACGGGTTCAGAAAATATAACTTCCATCATTAAGGAGGTGTGATGAGAATCTTCTAAAATTAATGGTTCGTCACAAGCATAGACCGTAAGGAAGTCATTACATAGGACAAGGTCGAGAAAGTGACCATTAGTATTTGGAATTCCATTATATTGATACAATCCAGAAAAATGCATGCAGTCAATGAATGAAGCGCTAATAGGTGATAAGCGATCACTAGGACGTGTTAGTTGGAGACTTACTCCATGAAATTTCAGTGAGGTTGAAGTCACCTAAGATAATAAATTTGTCCGAGGGAAACTGCAACGTAAGTGTAGAAATTTGGGTGAGAAAGCTTTCCATATTTTCACGTTATGTCAGTCCTTTAGGGAGATAAACACAACATATATGAAGATGTGTGTGTTTAGGTCTTTTTGGATTCTAATGTGGTCTATGGTCGTCTGTAATTCTTATGTCCAGCAGAGTTATACTTTACCTTGATTCAATATTGAACTCATTGAACAATTAAAAATACTTGTTAACAAACCGTTAGTGTAGCCAGCGCAGATCTTATCAGCCGTGATGTATCTCTGGGATTTGTATTTCATGTACTCGTTGATGCACTCCCTTTGGCCGACAAAGGGGACGTTCAGCACACGTAGTTCTTTGGAGGTTTTCTGATCTTCCGTCACTCCCCAGCCGGCAAACTAAGCAAATAAATATATAAATTATAACAAAAATAGGTTAGTGGATAAAACATCGGATAAGAGAGAGCAGAAATAAAAGTTATTTTGACTTTAAACGAGTCTTTATTAAGTCGCGTAGTTGTGGCGACCAGAACGGTCGCCCTCTTTAGCCACAATCCTTGCGCCGCCACTGATATAGCAAGCATATTCTCGAAAGGCACAATCTACCTACAGTTGTAGTGTGTCACGCCGCACACGGCTAAACATTTCGGGAAGCGCATCGAAAGGCCTCGACTCGCAGCCGTCACATTCTTACGGCCGCGGAATGTTCCAGAGGCTTCTCCGCTTTGCGCGGGCGCTCAATATCACTTGGCGTTACGGGTACTCACACGGTCGGCTATATAAAGCGCAGCGACACCGCGCTAGTCAGTCAGTCAGTTCCAGTCTCTAGTATCAGTAACATCACCAACACATAGACAGTGCATCGAGTGATAACGTTCCAGTGCGGTACCGGCCAGACTCTCGGCGACTCACTGCCGACTATGCCGGTGCATCATCAACCTTCGAGGACGCAACAAGCGACACAATTGCCCGCGACATAAGGCCCGCCGCACCTTCTTGTCACGCAGGCAGCAACTTCTCAGCCACTGAGATTTCATTCTCCTCAGGTTCACCGCAGCCATCTCCGCGACCACCGCGTCGAGCATCCATCCTGGACGTCAAGGTCTTCTCCACCAACACGGTGCCGAACTACATGCTGGCGACATGCAGACCCGAGGTCTGCTACACCATTGCATCACCGACCTTCATCACATGCAACACCTACGAGCATCATCATCATCGCTCCTGTCTACACTGTTACTCTACACCAAATTTACCATCGCTACGTAGCAGAAATAAAGACTGACTCATAGATCGACTGACGCCCTTTCATTTAATCGTCCCCCGTCTCTGCCGATCCGCGCGCCCGCTCCCTCATAGTTATGGCATGTTTATCTCGTCGGGATGCATACCGTATAAATCACATCACTTTGGGATGTGGATGGTGAAGATCACGAATCTTCCAATATTCCTTCAGGCTGATGCTCGACACCGTCGACGGTTGAGAAAAAATACAACACAAATTATAAACAAAGCGAGTGTAAGAAAACGATGAAAGAAATCGTCACCCGAAAGCCGCAGAAGTTGCAATTAATGATTTATATATGGACGATTTTGTATATTCTGTAAATACTATAAGTGAAGCCGTCACTTTGTCTACAGAATTAATGACGATATTCAAGTCTGGAGGATTTGAATTAGTTAAGTGGTCCAGTAATTTTGCTCATTTTCTCGCTCAATTACCAGAATCGCACCGCGCAACGATGAATTTCTCGGATAATTGTAGCATTTAAGGACTGAAATATGATTGCTTTCGTTTTATGATATGTCCCACGGACGAGAAAACTATAAGTAAAAGATCAATTCTTTCCACAATAGCACGTTAATTCGATGTATTAGGTTTGGTTGCTCTGGTAATTTATATGCCAAATTACTTTTACAAGAGCTGTGGTTAGAGAAAGTGGGATGGGACGAAGAACTACCCCCAAAGTGTTGTTAATCGATATGTCAAATTCAAGGAAGAATTACCGATGCTTTATAATTTAAATTTACCTCGATATTTGGGAGTAAAAGAGGACTGCACGATAAATATTATCGCTTTTACAGACGCGAGTACGAAAGCATACGGGTGCGTAGTATATCTTCATGTCACAGATAAGGGTGGCAACGCTACTATGAATTTGATATGTTCGAAATCCAAGGTAGCCCCATTAAAAATAGTTTCACTCGCTCGATTGGGATTATGGATTATTTTATCTAGACTTGTTAGATCTATTATATCTATATTTATAGGCTTAACTGAAAAATGCTCTTTTGAAGGAAAATAAAACGTCAAAATGTTTATTTTTGAAGAAAACTCAAAAATAAAAGTAACATTTGTAAAAGAAACAAAAAATATAAGAAATCAAACCAGCTACACCGTATATGCTGATGTTGATGGAAAGACATATAACAAGATGTTAAAAGAAGAAAAAAATAATATTGGATGGGACAGATATATCATGAGATGTTTTAAATGTAATGGTTTTAATCACAAGGCTATAGATTGCAGAAACCTAAAATATTGTCCAAAATGCGCAAACCAACATGATTTAAAATATTGTACCGATGAGAATATTCAATGTGTAAATTGTATAATGACAAATAATAGATTGGGATTAAAAATAAATAGTAGTCACTCAGCCATGAGCAAGGAATGCCCAATTTATAAACGAAAATTAGAAGCAAAAATGAGCAGAATCTCTTTTTTATAAAAAAAATTTACGAGAAAGATGAAACAATATACCTGAATGTACAAAGCATCATTGCACATTACGAAGAGGTCCAAATACTTTTAGAGGAGAGGAAACCTTTTATGCTTATGATGAGTGAAACACATGTGACTGAAGATATCCAAGATAGTGAAATTAAATTTGAAAATTATAATACCATCCGTTGCGACTCACATAGTCGACACACAGGAGGAGTGATGATTCTCTTAAGTAAGAAATTCCCGTATGAAGTAATATCAAATCATCAAATTGAAAAACTTTGTTGGATCTTAGCCATTAAAACAGGAAACAAAAAAGGTATGTATACTGTTATTTATAGATCGCCAAATACAAGTAAGTGCGACTTTTTAACATATTTTCAAAAATAGTGTATGGAAAATTTACAAGACGAAAATGTAAATATTATAGCTGGAGATTTTAATATAAATGTCAAAGCAAAGGCCAACATATACACAAAAAAATTGAAATATATTATTCAAGCTGCAGGGATGAAACAACTGGTTAAAGATTATACACGAATTACTAAAACCTCGAAAACAGTGATTGATCTTGTAATCTCAAATAAATTCAACTTAAATATTAATATACTAGATAATCCTAAAATTACCGACCATAACATCGTTCAGATTCTATTAAATGACAGAGAAAAATACAACTCCAGCAAAGAAACACAAGAATAACTTTTAAAAATTACAAAAAATATAATAAAGAAATTTTCATTCAGACCTTGGAGGCTATTAATTGGAATGAAATAAATCAAATGGAATATAACAAAAAAGCTGACCAGATGATATTAAACTTTAAAAAATCTATTGATGAAGTAGTTCCAGAACAGAAGATACATAAAATAAATAATAATAAGTGGTACACAAAAGAACTACGCACAATGCAGCACGATAGAGATACATTTTATAAAAGAGCACCAAAATATGAGCAGATTCTTGAAGTGGTAAAAAAAGAACTAATTTTACAATACCTAGATAAACACAATATTTTATACGAAGAGCAATCAGGATTCAGTTCTAATAACTCGTGTGAAACAGCATTAAACGTAATTGTCGAAGTATGGAAGGAAGGAATGAATAGTAATAAATTTATCTTAGCAATATTTTTGGATTTTCAAAGGGCATTCGAAACTATAGATCGAAAAATACTAATAAGAAAACTTAAAGAAATTGGTTTCTCATCTATAACCATTAAATTAATAGAAGAGTATTTGAAAGACAGAAAACAGGTAACAATAATAAATAATCAATTTTCAAAACCAATGGAAAATAAATTATGAGTACCGCAGAGATCGGTCCTTGGACCCCTATTGTTCATACTCTATATTAATGACATGGTGAAAATATTTTCAAAATGCAAAGTACGACTATTTGCCGATGATACACTTATATACTTAACTGGAGATAACTATGAAGAACTAATAAATATTTTAAATAATGAACTAAATGATGTATCAAGATGGCTAAAAATAAATAAGCTTAAATTAAATACAAAAAAAATATATGGTGATTGGATATAAGAAGACATCCAGTGAAAGCAAAATTAAAATTGATGGTGAAATTATTGAAAATGTAACTGAATTGAAATACTTAGGAGTTATAATAGATTCCAAACTAAACTTCAATAGACATGCCGAATAAACCGAAAAGAAAATTGGCAAAAAGATATCTTTTTTGGGAAGAATTCGGCCTAAAATTTCCGGAAAAACCGCCATCACCATTTACAATTCAATTATTGCTCCACACTTCAACTACTGTTCAAGTATCCCTTTCCTGTGTAATGAAAGAGAACAGAATAAGTTTCAAATTCTCCAAAACAGAGCAATGAGAATAATACTACGAAGAAATAGATTTTCAAAAATAAATAAAATGTTAAAGGAACTTAATTGGTTAACAGTGAAACAAATGCTGACCTTGAACACGTTGATATTTATTCACAAAATATTAAACAACATGTTACCAAAATACTTGCAAGGAAATAAGATTAAACAAAAAGGACAAAACGAATACGCAAAACAGTTTGCTATACAAAGGAATTAAGTTATATAACACACTACCAGAAACTCTAAAGTCCTCACCAATTGAAAAGTTCAAGATGTATTGTAGAAGCTACATAAAACAAGAAAAAATATAGTGAATTTGAAATATTATAATTAATTAGCTGAAATATAAAATATTATAATTAATTAGAAATTTGTAACCTTAAATGTACAAATTAATAAAATAAAATTTAAAAAATATATATATATATTTGATACTTATAAAAACCGCGTTTCGAAAAACGATATATTTGCTTTATCAGATTCAAAAATAGCACTATCTTGGATTCACTCATTCCCGCACAGATGGCAAACTTTCGTAGCTAATCGAGTTAGTGAAATTCAGGAAAATTTACCCGCGAAACATTTTTATCATGCATTTGGTTGCGAAAAATCTGAGTGAACACCTCCATACATCACTGCAATATGTTATCAGAGCCGTTAATAAAATCAGAAGTAACCCATTGAATGACAGATTATTTGGTCAGCTTTGCATTGCCAATGATGAAGATTTCAACCGATTGCTGCTTTAAACAGAGGTGCGCTGGCTGTCAAAAGGTTCATGTTTGACTCGATTTTACAATCTGTTCGAGTCTGTGATAGAGTTCCTAGGAAACAAAGACACAGAATTGCGCGACAACCTCACCTCATCGAAGAACGATATTGCGTACTTGACAGACCTGCATAAATTGTTTAATGATATCAATCTACAACTTCAAGGCGACGACTTAAATTTGATTAAGACAAAAAATTGTGTTGCAGCTTTTGTATCCAAACTGCTATTATACAAAAGAAATATCGGCAGACGGGAATTTAATAACTTCCCAAATTTATCAGCAGTATCAGTCAAGAACGACGACTTGCTTGTTTATAGTCAACACTTGGAAAACCTCCACAGTGATTTCAAGGAACGATTCCAGGATATTTTAAACATGGACATACCAGATTGGGTTTTGGATCCTTTTTCAAATGTCAAAACAGCAGGATCATCCCAGTTAGAAGAAGAACTAATAGAACTGACGACAAATGAGGAATTAAAAATTAAATTTAAGAATGGCTACCAAGAGTTTTGGCTGCAGAAGCCGATTTCGCAACTGTACCCAGGATTATGGTCGATAGTTCAACAATTTTTAATAGCATTCCCATCGTCCTATTTAGCTAAACGTGGATTCAGTGCTGTAGCAACGTTGGTAACCAAAAAGAGAAATAGGCTCCATATTACTGAACGTAGCGACTTACGTTTGTTTTTAAGTAAAATCGAGCCTAATATAAACAAACTTCTTAAAACGCATCAAATTCAACCATCTCATTAAATAAGTTATATATTCAATACCTTTTCAATGTTAATAAAAATACTTCTCTATATAATTAAGTACGCGCTTTAATTAACAATCTTCTTCTCAGAAATAGGATCGGAGCCATAAACCCCCCCCCCCCAAGATGGTATGTAAAAGCAGTTGGGGGGCGCCAGAAAAAAAATATTGTTAAAGGGGGCGGGGGGCAAAAAAAGGTTGAGAATCTATAGTTTAAACACTACTAAACAACATTTTTGAACAAAAAACAAATTTCAACAAACACAAAATATCACTAACAGACCAGTTAGACAAGCGTACAACGAAAACACGAATACTTCGACGGTAAACACAAGCTTCGGATAAAGACACCATGCTACAAAAGCATTCAACGAATAAATTCAGATATATGATTGAAAAATGGATTAAAGAACTAAAAAACATTGTTACCAACATTATTTTACGAAAGTGATTTTGCAAAGATTGAAGAACTCATTTATTAGTTTACAAAAAAACTTGTTCTTAAAGACGCGTAATACTTTTTCTTTTCTTCAATAAATAATAATGATAAATTCACTTTACGGCATATATTTTTAAATTTAAAATTTTGTTTCATTGTTAGTTTTTTTGTTGTTATTTCAAAAAAATGAACATGCTTCGGAATCGAAGATTTAATTTAAATAAATTTTTTTAACCCAAATCTTTGGTTTTATTGACTAACTAAAACTACATATATTTACATGACGCGAATATGAATGAAGAGGTCGGGGGACGTCCGAGGTAGACATGGCACGATCAAGTGAATCAAATATTTTAGTTAGGACATGTCAAGAGTTTGTGACAGGTCCGAGTTGTTTGGCGGCACTTCCCCGCTGCTTACCCCTGTCATAACACCTTGCAAATGATATTTTCACAAAATATTATTTTACTGTAATCAATTGAAAATTACCTTGCCTGTGATCGTGGAGCTTGGTGAAAGCTGGTAGTTATCGAATCTCTGGTTCACGAAGTTGTAACAAATGGCGCCGACGGTGTTCGAGAATTCGAAGGGAGTCTTCAGAACTAGCAGAGCCACGTCATTCTGATGGTGGTGCAAATCTCCCGTGTACCACTGATGCAGGCGAATTTCAGTGACCTAAGACATGGAAACAAATAGACAACGTGATCTCCATTTACATAGTTTTACAGCCTTCATAAGAATCCAGGTAGTTGGATTAAGGGTGTGACATTTAAAAGAAAGATTGTTAATTAATACCACAATGGGCGTTAAATGAAGCGTTTAAAAGAGGTTGAATTAATTAATTGTGTGTAATTAAGTGTAAAATGGAAACCAGAGCATGCAAATGCTCTGGTTTCCATTTTACATTTTACATTTCCATTTTACATTTTACATTTCATTGCATTCAATCAATAATAAATGAAAAACATACAGTAACATGAAATATTTATTGATTCTATTGAATTTACAAGAATTTAAGGGAATCTATGTATTGATCAAGACTATATGGATTTTAATATTCTCAGGAGTGTATGAAAGCTATTAGAAATCTTTCGCCAGTTAAATAAGAATGTCACATGATTATCATTTAAATTCTAGTTTGGATAAGTTAAAACAAAGTAATCAAGGGCGTATTAATCGTAACGTACAAGTTGTAGCAATAGGTACATTAAATGGTAAACCAAAGAGATATCTAATAATTAAAGTTGATGATTTACAGTTACGAGATCAAAGTTCCGCCATTTGCCTGGTGTGTCCCGCGTCATAAATAAACGGGCTCCCATAAATATACCAAACCACCCATTAGATCGATAACTTCGGGCTTTATTTAGCACGTGAAAAATTTGGTCACTATTTCACCATCAAAATGCAATAATTTTTGTACTTTACTTATCACTTGTGATGTCACACACCATAGACGAAGATAGAGTAAGCAACAACAAAAAAGTAAGACAAATGTATCGCCAGCATTAAAGCTTTCAAAAAGAAGGAAGATATTATAAAAAAAATTGTTAAAATGTGTAATAATAATCCTGAAAAAATTAAAAACAACATTTTGATAACTACTAATAATAATAATTTAATAATAAACTCATCTGCTAATAATGATCAACACATTAATAACAGTGAAAAAAATAAAAATAAATTCCATAACCGTGTCATCAACTTAACTCAACATAAGTTTAAAAAAGAAGAACAAAATTTGTTATAAAAAGGTTTAAACCATAATCTTCACATAAAAAATAATAACAAACAACTAGAGTATTTGGCAGTAGATATTATTGTGCATTATTTAAAGAAGCAAAATCCTTTCAATACAAATGTGGTGAAGTGATAAAAAACATCAATCCTAAATCTAACTTTAACAAAATACAGTATACGTCAGAACAAATGCACGCAATCAATATATCGAAGGTTACAAAGGAAAAAAACCTCATCATTACTAAAGCGGACAAAGGAAACTCGGTGATTATTATCAACAAAAGTGATTACATTAATAAAACTATGGACTTTCTACAAGGTGATAACTTTGAAATAGTAAAAACAAACCCAATTAATAAATGTCAGGAATTGATAATGGACACTTTAAAAACTTGCAAAAGTGATAAAATTGTTAATTTATTTAGAAATAAAAAAATAACTGTAAAAAATCCTCAAAACCCAAATTATATACTAAAGATGCACAAGAAGACTCAACCAATCAGACCGGTAATTTCCAATTGCAATGCTCCTAGCTATAAATTAGCGTCAACTTTAAATGAATCAAATATTTTTCAACCTAAGTATACAATTAAGAATTCCCTACAATTAGTTTACCACTTAAAATTTTTGGAAATCCCCGATAATGCATTATTAGTATCTTTTGACGTCGTTAACCTGTTTCCAAGTGTCCCAGTTGAAGAAAGCAAAACAATTATAAATAACTTACTTAATTACTCAAAATTACCTAATGACTTAGCCCAGGATTTACTTAAATGTCTTAGTGTAGTTGAATGAGATTGTGTGTATGTAGAGTGGATTGATCTTAAAATCACTTATAAATAATCTGTCATAATGTAAAGAATGACTGACGAAGGACCTTGATTTTGTATTACTGTAACTGCTTGAAATGAAAAAAACATATGCTGCATAGAAAGGAAAGGACTCACCGAAAAGGATAAAGAACTTGTATGCTTTCTCCCCCATCCAACAGGCACAAACAGCAATATGCGTGGGTTTCGTTTACTTGATATAACACGGCGGAATTATGTTAATGTCGATTCACAGATAGCGGGAGCACAATGGCTATATGATATGTTGCGGCGCGGGCGGTTAATTACAGACTGGTGCACGTGGTGAAGTTAGTTAAAAGTGCGGATTTTGGAGCAAGGTAGGACAGGAATTTGCAACATTATTAATACCAATCCAAGCAGTAACAGTATGTATGCGTGCTATGTAGGTATGTGTATGTGTAGGTATGTGTATTGGCGTAACCATGCCCCCCGCCTGGAAGGGGATGAAAGAATCCACTTCCATAAACCAAAAAAGTGCCAATACGTTTTAATGCGCAATCAAAAATTGTAATGACACGCGGTAGAATGTAATAATTTATGTAAAAGTTAAGAAAATATTATGTAAGTTATATAAATGCTTTTACCAAATGGTCAAAATGACTGATATAGCAAGGAAATAAAAAAAACATTGAAACGTAAAATATGATTTGAAAGGATTCAATAAATAATACTGAACCTGCGGTAGATAAAACTAGAAGTAGGGTTTGGTACCTATTTAACAATGAAACTAATCTAATAGATTTAAAAAAAATAAAAGTTTTATGAACTAACTTCTAAGATGTCGTTAAATCTATTGTGACGGTAAGGGACAGAGTTTAACGACTGCCCTGCGGTATGTTCCGGAGTTAGTTTGAACTTCCGCAACCCGGATCACCCCATCTGCCCCGGGGTAGACATTGACTATTACCCCAGTAGGCCATTCTTTACCGAATTAGCATTTGTATTCCATTTCTGGCGTGCTTGCAAAGTATTCAAACACTCAATTCGCCATCGGTTCCAGAACGTCTGAACAAGACGATCCACGAGATGTTTGCGTTGTACCAAGTTGACTGGCTCATCTGACAAATCAGCAGCAGGTAAAGATTTTAAGGGAGTGAGCGTTAAAAAATACACGGGGGTTAGCGGCAATGGAGCCGAAACATCGTTAACGCTAAGTACAGATAGCGGGCGTGAATTTAGAATTGCTTCAATCTGAGAAAGCACTGTTTGCATCTCTTCATAAGTCAGTAGAGAGGTGCCTACTATTTTATTTAAATAACCTTTCAGGCATTTAATGTTACTTTCCCAGATCCCACCAAAGTGAGGAGCTTGCGGTTGATTCATCTTCCATTCGATTCGATTCTCCAACAGATTGTCTGAGAATTCCTTTTTGTAATTGGGTGACTCTATAAGTTCAAATAAAGACCTTAAATGGGATTTGGCTCCCACAAAGTTCGTCCCATTATCGGAGTACATTATACTCACAGGACCTTGACGAGAAAGGAAACGCTTGAAAGCGTTGAGGAAGACTTCGGTGGAAAGATCCGAAGCGAGTTCAATGTGAACTGCTCGGGTCACCAAGCAAATGTATGCCTTTTGACTTCGCACCCCCCGACGTCTATAAGGGATTATTTGAAGCGGGCCAGCGTAGTCAACCCCCGTGTGAAGAAAAGCCTTAGCTTCGCGGACGCGGCATGCGGGTAAATCTCCCATTATTGGGAATTGTGGTTTGGGATTGACTTTGAAGCACGTATTGCACTGATGCACACGTTTCCGAACCAAATTGCGCGAAGAAAGTATACAAAATCTTTGTCTTAGCAGCGACATCAGTAACGTAGGACCCGTATGTATTAATCGTGCAAGTACTAGCGCTCCACAAAGTTCTATCGCGCAAGTGATATCGTCTTCGCAGGAGCGACCTTAGATTTGGCGCTTTATAGGCTATTTGTGATTTTGTTAGTATTTTGACAGTAAATATGTAAGTATACAATACTTCCAAATGCGCGTTTGTTTACGCCAGAAAACCCGATAAGCGTTAATACACATTGGGGTTCGGTTCCTAAAAAACGAGGAATTTTAATAGATTGCAGTAATAGCAATTCCTTTTTAAACTGTCGCCAAAGTGTGACAACTGTTTCAGGAGGAGTATCATCCCAATCCAGGTTATACTCCCATAGAGATTTAATTATCAGCTTAGCCAATAATACAACTGGTGCGGCGAAACCCATCAAATCCCAAAGACGAGCAATCGTCGAGACAATGTTTCGTTTAGTACACGTTCTTTCGTCGGTGTGTACGACAAATACAAAATGATCAGAAGCGGGTATCCAATGAAGCCCTAGTATTTTTAGGTTTTCACCGGGATTAAATTCCACATGTTCCTTAACACGACGAGCTGTAGGAATCGTGGATAAAAACTTTGGAGAATTAGAAGAGAATTTTACAAGGTCGAATCCTCCGGCAGCGAATAACTGAATTAATTCCGTCGACAACTCGGTAGCTTCCTCGACTGATGAGCAACTGGTGACGAAACATAACTTGATAATTTGCACCAGTAGGCGTAATAGTTTTGCAAATATTTAATGCTTTTCCGGTTAATTTAGACATCAGATACTGCATCTTTTCAGTACTAGAGAATCATTCAAATGTATAACCGAATTATATGTTTCATAGAAAAGAGGCTAATTATCTAATTTTCCGTCAAAGCGCGCTATTTCCAAAGGCGGTAACTTAATTTGACGGCGAGGTTTCGCAACTGGATTGGACAGCATATTTGCTTCGGTATATTTAATAACACCGAAGAGTTCTTCAAATGCATTTAATTGAGAGTATTCAGCGATTGCTTCCGGATTCAATTCAAGTTTGCCATCCACATTTTCATCTAAAATTGTTATAAATTTAGAACGAATTTTTTCAACGGTAGTTGCGCCTGACAAAAAAGATTGGCGATTGCTAATGCTTACCGAAGCTTTCCTTATCTTGTCATACACCGACTGTAAGCTTGCAAAGCTAGCTGATAGTTTAGCATTTAAACGTTTGAGACGTCTTTTGTCCCGAGGCGACCCGGATGACGCGCTTGTAGCCATTTTCTTTATTCCGGTTATATTTTACAAAATATGAGACGATAAACAACTAAAAATGCGGTTAAAATAATGTGTCTGTATTATTTATGCGAAATCAATTAATTAATATTTAATGTATATTCAATTAATTCACAGTGACCCCGGCACGGGGTTAAATTGAGTGGTGAGCGGTGAAAGGTTAACGGATACGCCATAAACAAAGTTATTTTATTTTGCGTTTATTATCATAACAAATTATAAATATTACGATCGTATTATTCTATTTGTAATGATATATCTAATAATATAAATAATACGAATATTAAAAAATAATCGTATTATTTATAAGGTAGGTAATGCGATTTGATTAGCAAGATGCAATTACATGAGTTTTCAGAAATAAATATCAAAGCAGTGTCTTGTATTTATTTATTCTAACAGCGGTTAAATATGTTATTTCCAACCATAATAAGATAGGTATAAAGAAACAAAATTACTCATGTAGGTATATCAAACTGGTGAATGCGGGTAATTATTTATATGCTGTATTGTAAAACGTAATCACACTCTGCTGGATTATTACTGATATTATGGTTCAAAAATATCCGGCTCGCTTGGATCCAAGATGAATGAGATTGTGTGTATGTAGAGTGGATTAATGTTTTGTGTAAAGAATGACTGACGAAGGACCTTGATTTTGTATTTCTGTTACTGCTTGAAATGAGAAAAACATATGCTGCATAGAAAGGAAAGGACTCACCGAAAAGGATAAAGAACTTGTATGCTTTCTCCCCCATCCAACAGGCACAAACAGCAATATGCGTGGCTTTTGTTTACTTGATATAACACGGCGGAATTATGTTAAGAGCGAATAACCAGCAAATTTAAATTCAGATTCCGACGTCAGCGCTACACACTCGCTAGCGGACATTTTTAGAACTAGAGTTCGTTCCGCTCCAAGCTTGGTTTCGAGATTTACTAGCTCACGCGCTAGGACTGTATAGACACCACAGTATGGGTCAGATGAAGATGTTAAATTCTCGCTTCCAGAATTTTGATGAGTAGTAGTTATTTGTAATTTGTATATCGAAGTGCATAAACATAAATAGATACAAGTAAAATGCGTAAACCCAGTAGGTATTAAGTAGATACCTACATGAATAAACAATTTTTTATATTCTTTTTAATATTTTGTTTTTAATTGTATTTTACGGCCATTAGATATCTCAGTATCGCCCTGCTGTAAGACCACCATTAAGAATTGAAACGTTGCTTGAAATGGCTTTAGCCGTGTTTAGTGAACAGATATGAATAGCCAGGTACTTCCCCACCTTCCTCTTCCCTATATCCTTCCCCTCCCCACTACATTCAGCCTTACAACATACCCCAATTAGGGATGCCATAGTCCCACTGGCCCCAGACGGGAGCAGTTGGGACTCTTGTACGGTATTAATGAAAAAAAATAGTAATATTCAGGTGGATTGTAAAAAATTACTCATTTTAAAATATTTATTCGTGTGCATATTTGGTTATTTTATATTTATGTGAATACCGCACAAGAGACCCAAATGCTCCCGTCTGGAGCCGGTGAGACTATGACGTGACTATGGGGTATATTATGAGGCTGAAGGTGGTAGGGAGGGGAAGGAGATGGGGGAGAGGAAGGCGAGGAATTACCTGGCTATTCAGATCTGGTCACTAAACACGGTCATAGCCATTTCTAGCAAGTTTCAATTCTGAATGGTGGTCTTACACCACCCAGGGTGATACTGAAAGTATCTTCCACTCTGGAACGTGACGCAAATATATTATTTTTAATTTAAATAATTGTAAAATTACCCAAATTATTCAAATAAAATTAATTTGCCTACGCCGGGATTCGATCCCACGACCTTCAGATTGCGAGTCAAGAGCCTCGCATGCCGGGTACCCACTGTATATAATTTATTTATTTATTTACGGAAAAATAGTCCATTAACAATAATACGAATAACATGCGTTCGTTAAGATCACCGTTCGCATCGATTACCGTTCGCAGGACATTTTTCGTAACAATCATCACTTTTCGTAACGCATTTACCAGCTTACCCCCCATGTGTCGAGCGTGCGCAAAGAAGTTTTACTTCAAAAAAATTATTTTGAAGCTGTTGGGACTCTTGTGCGGTATTCACATTAGAATAATTTACAATAAAAAAAAAATTCAAAATTTTCATAAAAATATTCAATGAACATGAATTTTTGCGTTCGGTAAACCCTGTAGTTTTTACAAACACGAAACAATGAAATCGTATTATTTGGTTTTGTTTTAAATTCGTCATTTCCAAATATTACGATACAGAGCGCCGCGGAGACAACCGCCGCGGCGGTTGTCTCCGCCGGCCGGCGGCGGCTGCCACGTTTGCGAGCAGAGTGAATTCTCAATCCTCGAGTCGTCGAGCTATAGGAAAAATGGTAAAACGCGAGCTGTAAATTAATTAATATTAGTTACTTCTTATGATTATTTTTCGATCAAAATTTTTATGACTTGTCAATAATGTCTTAGCAAAATAAGTATTTAAAAAAATCTTGAAATATATTAGTTTGGAAGTACGCAAATAAATACACAAACTGGCCAATTTACGTCAAGAAACACATGTACGTATATATTTTTTAATGATTTTATTTAAACTAACTTTACAAGATAATGTATGGATTTATTTAACTGCATGATTATATGATTTGAAATTGGTGTTGTATAATACATGTACTTTTTTGAAAATATAACAAATCTGCCAACGACCTATGGTATAACCTTATTATACTTAAAATAAACATTTTTTCTCAAAATTTAATCCATAACTTTACCAGATAAAAGAACAATCTTTCAAAATCAATTTATAATTTTTTGTGGAAACGAGTCAATAAGTCTAAACACTGATTTGAAAATGACATATTTCTGGTTTCTCTGGTAATGTCCTCTTAATGTCAATTCACAGAAAGTGGAAGCGCAATGGTTATATGATATGTTGCGGCGCGGGCGGTTAATTACAGACTGGTGCACGTGGTGAAGGTAGTTAAAGGTGCGGATTTTGGAGCAAGGTAGGACAGAAATTTGCAACATTATTAATACCAATCCAAGCAGTAACCGTATGTATGCGTTCTATGTAGGTATGTGTATGTGTAGGTATGTGTATTGGCGTAACCAAAATTTTTAAACCAAAATTTCTTTCAATTTAATAATAACATTTTCAAACAAAAAGACGGTTTGGAAATGGGGTCAAGTACCAGTGGCTTGGTAGCTGATATATTTTTAAACCATATACAAAATAAAATCTTGAATAGTTCTGCCTTATTACTTAAATATGTGTATTTTTATAAACGTTACGTAGATGATATTTTTTGTATATGGACCGGTACCAAAAGACAACTTCAAATGTTCCTTAATTTTTTGAACAAAATTCATAAAAACATTAAATTTACATTAGAAAAGGGATTTAATTGTAGCATAAATTTCTTAGATTTAAACCTAACTGTAATTAAAAATAAGATTGAATTTAATATTTTTCGAAAAGAAACATACATTGATATAATTATGCACAACTCATCTAACCATCCATTTTCACAAAAACTCTTAGCTTTCCATTATTTGATCAATCGATTAATTAATATCCCGGTATCCCCAAATAATTTCAAAGCTGAACTTAACACAATTAAAATAATTGCATCTAATAATGGTTATAACCCCAAATTAATAGACGATATATTGAACAAAAAATATATGAAAAAAATTCATTTGTCCTACATTTACCCATTGCTTAGTGATAATATTAAAAAACAATGGAGAAAAATATTGTTTGTAAATCATCAAACCTCCAAATTTAATCGGGAAAAAAATCCCTAATACAATACAGCCAGCTTTTTATACCAATAATAAATTGAAAAATTATATTTTAAATAACAAGGACATAGACCAAAAAATGAAAAAAATCCGGAGTGTACCAATTGAATTGTAATGATTGCAATCATTTTTACGTAGGTAAAACTTGCAGAAATTTTAAAACGAGGATTAAGGAACACTTAAGATGTCTAAATAGCAATAATTATTCGGAATTTGCTAACCATATAATTGAATTTAACCATTCATTTGATATAAATACTGGTTTAAAAATTTTACACACTAACGTTAGTGGTTTTCAATTAGATCTTTTAGAAATATTAGAAATTAGGAAAAATGTCAATAGAAATTTAAATATTATTAATAACCAAATTAATTTTGTGAATAACCCTATCTTAAACATATTTCCATTGTAATTTTGTCTACAATCTTCTAAGCAACCCCCTTCCCCCTGTCTATCTTCTAAGCTCCTCCTCTTTCCACCCCTCTTTAGTTTTTAGTACATATAATGTCCTGATGAAGAGAACATCGTTCTCGAAACATGTCGACTTTTTAAATAAAGATTATTGTGGTAAAAACAAAGTGTTTTTAATTATTTAATTAATAAAATGGTGCCACAAAGTGAATTTGCAAAATTTGAAGATGTCATTTTGTTATTTGTTTAGGTTACTCTTCAATAATACCAGGACGCTAGCGTTTCCTTAAATATTCTAATCTAGGTGATATATTTCATCTTAAAACTAATCAGTATAAATGTTGTATATTCTATCACTTTTATTATTCTAGACACAAATAAATTTACATAATTTCTGCAATTTTTGTTTATATTGAATGTGAGACTTCTTATCATTTTTACATACTGTAATGTACTTTTTATTTTATTGTGTGCTTTTGTTGTTACATTGTTTTACGTATTTTCTTTTATAATTGTATTATATTTTCTTCGTTGTTTGATACTCAACCTATAAACTATAATCTAAAAGCCCATCAGGGCGTGCAATAAAGAAATAAAAAATAATAAATTAAATTACTTACCTAAAAAACAGACATTTTTTTAATCCTGTAAAGTTGCCAATATTTACTAAATTAGCAGGTGGTTATATAATTTTAAAGAGATCGCTCATATCGTGGAAGAGGGTCGTAAGTCAAAAGATTTAATTTTACAGGATAGTGAAAACGGTTCCGTCGAAAAGAGATACTTACGACATCTTGTAAAGATGGAGTGATCTAACAAATACGGGTTAGACCGGGATAGATAATCACAATCACTTTAATTTTCAGAGATAAAGCGAAAAATAGAATATTTTGACTTATGACACTTTTCTATGGGATATGCGATCTGTAGTTTTTAGTTTATAATAACTTTGCCTTACCTCCGACTTAGGGACGTTTGTCTCGTTTGGGTGGTCCCACAACTGAAAATGTTTGTGGGCTGCCACGAGGAATTGCGACGCAGGTTCTGCTCGTTTTAGATCCGGATCATAAAAACAGTGCGCCGCTAAAAATATAAAATCGTCAATTTAAGCTAAAGAAAATCATCAAAAGTAGGAATCTCTTATTGTGATTGTTATTTATTTACAATTTTTTTTATTATCCACCTTGAATATATATATATAGATAAGCGTAAATAGATCTTTTAAGATGCTATGTGGAGGATCATTTTGGGGAGAAAAAGGAGGGAGAATAGGTCTTGAAGGGACCCATGTTGTAGGAGAGGGGAAAGTTAGAGGTCGACGAAACATTCCACAGCCAAGATTTCGAACTCAAGAACAAGTCGTAGAAACGACCCGTTCTAAACGAAACGTACCCGGTACAAAATGTCAACAGGGTACGTATATGGCGTGTTTTCCGACTATGCACCAATACTGAGGGTATCAATGATGCTAGTTCCTCGGAGCATTTTCTATTGAAATACTGGAAGAACAAGGACAGCATTCCCACCGGACGCCTGCGCGCTAAAGATTGCAATCCGTTTGTTAAGATAGGAAAATATACCAAACGGATCGCCCATTTCTGCACAGAGTCGAGAGTTTTTTCAGGTATTTTGGGGCTCCAGACCAGAGGTGGTTACCAAATTCGATTTGTACAGGATTAGGAGTCGTGAACTATTAAAGAATTTAAAAAAAATTATTTATTGAGTTAGTTTATACTACATGAATATAAACTAATAAGCACAATGTAACATTTCATTTGATAATGCATAGCAAATAAAATTTATGCATAGCAAATAAAATTGAAATAAAATATTTAGGTATAATAATAGATAGGAACCTTAAATGGAAAACTCACATTACTAATATTATGATTAAGAAAACTCATTTACATTTTTATTGATCTAAGAAACATACTTAACTTAAAAATATATTATATTACGCCCTAGCCCATTCAATAATACAATATGGTATCGTTGCATGGGGGGAGCATATAAAACCTCAATTTTACCGCTGGAGATTACTCAAAGACTAATAATCAAAATTATAATTTATAATTATAATTATAACTTCTTTTTATGATGTTTTTTAAGTCACGGGTTTACGTCAACAAGCCTCAGACTCTTGAAGCCCTTAAGGAGAATATTTGCCAGGAATGTTAGAACCTGTCGCCCGAAGCTCTGGCAAGAGTGATGGAAAATGCCATAAAATGGGCCCGTATGATCATCAACTCTGGTGGCGGCCACTTGGCCGATATCATTTTCTCGACTTGAAGGAATAAATTCTAATGGATTTAATAAACAAAATTCACAAGCAGAACCAAAGTTATTCATTAAAAAAAATTACAGCAAAAGAACATCGGATGATTACATTTGCCATACCCTGTATTTACGAAATCATTTACAAAAAGTTCCAGTTTTGATTATTGGAGGCTTGAGGTAAATACGGGAGGGGGGAGGGGAACTCGGGAGGGGGTTCGCGGGACATGGGAAGGTGGGGAGGAGCTGTTTTAAAAATGAATGTGTCGGGAATGAATGTATGGAATGCAGGAGGGCGGAGGGGAACCCGGGAGTGCGGAGGGGAACCCGGGAGGGCGGAGGGGAAATCGGGAGGGGGAAGGGGAACTCTGTAGGGGGATCGCGGGACGGGGGAAGGGGGGGGGAGTAGAGTGAGGAGAGGGAAGGTGGAGGAGAAGGAGTCGGAACGCGAGAGGGGAAGGGGACGCGGAGGAGGAAGGGGAGGGGGAAGGTGAACGGGACGAATGGGAAAGGACGCGCAGGTAGAAACAATTTCTTAATTTAAATGGCATAGCAACGCATGCCGGGTACCAGCTAGTATTCATATATTTTTTTAATTAATAAATAAAAATATTCCCTCTTTTTCGTGTTTTATTAAAAATAGTTCATTTTTAATGATTTATCAATTTATTTATTACTAGCTTTTACCCACGACTTCGCTCGCATAGTATTAGTGGGAAATTACTGGCATAATTTTTGGCCTAATTGTTATTATTCTTGCTATTTTGTCTAATAGAAAATAATTATTGTTTTAGAAAATTTCAAAATTTGAGAATGACATTTCGCAAATAAAAATTCTATTTAAATATTTGAATTATAGAAATAGAAATTTATTTTAAGTACCTACTCCCTTTATTAGTATTTTATTTATATTTGAATCCAGATTAACCTAAAAAAATAAAAAATGACAGTCCACTTCAAACGCTATGCTTTATAGCAACGTTATGCTTTTTGTTAGGAAAATAAACATTTTTATAGATACCTATGTAGATATTAACTACGACGCCAAAAAAGTAGTCATTTTAATCACAACAAAGCACTCTTTTTAAGCCTAAAATTAAAAAAAAACATTGTTTCCAAGGTAACAATTTGTTTGACGTTTGCAATAACTCGATTTTGTTAGGGACAGAAAACGTATGATACATAATTTCACAACGCCACAGCTCATTCATAACGCCAGAGCTTACCAATATATATAGCCCCTGTTACTCGCAAATAATGTAGCTTTCGATTAGTGAAAGAATTTTTAAATTCCATTTGATATTTATTGCGTGAAAGAGTAACAAACATCCAACCAACCAACCAACCAACCATCCATACAAACTTTCACATTTATAATATTAGTAAGATTTTTTAGGTTTAACGAGGGTGGGTTTTCTCTATTATGTGAAATTTAAAAGTAGATCCGGAGGAAGAAGATGATATCCAAATATTATTTTAAAAAATTACATAATTTTATATCTTCATTTAATACCCTTTTTTCACTATTATACAAATCAAAACCATATATTTTTTCCCATACAGTCGCGACCCATCTTACCAAGCATATAATGAGGGCGTGTTGTAAGATTGCTTCCATTGAAGCAGTGTAGATTTTAATTCCGATCCCTTTTAGACGTAATCAGACATCAACGGGATTATGTTCTCGAGGTAACCGTCCATTCTTTGATTCAAAGCTCTCCGAGCCGTTGGAATTTGTGAGCCCTTTGGGGGCTTGTCAACCAAATGCTATTCATGGATTGTACCGTCATTCGCGTAACAACGAATTGGTGCACATGTCAAAAGGTCATTGATATGCAAAAAAATTGAAGTCGGAGACAGAACCGATCCCTGTAGGACGCCAGCATTTATCGAGTTCGAGGAAGAGGTGAAACCATTAGCACCCATCTGCATCAACCTTTCCTTTAAACAATCGGCAATCTGCGTATACAAGGATGCGAGAAGTCCGTAAGAAGGCAGTTTGTTGCCAAGCCCTCAGTGCGAAACCAAGTCAAAGACCTTTGAAATGTCCAGGGCAACCCCAAACACTCATCACATACGCGAGAAGATCACCGAACAAGCAATTCCGCCGGAATACGCAATGACGGTCTTTGATAATTCTGTTCTTCTCGAGATATGTGAGCAGTTTGTTGATGATCACATGTTCCATCACCTTGGACAAAATTCATGTAATCGCTAGGGGAGGTAGTTGGCCGGGTTAGAGCGGTCAACTTTCTTGGGGTGAATGACCAGAGGGTTTCCAACCAGAGGGTACAGAGTCACACTTCAGGGACATTTTGAAGAGCATCGTCCAAATTTGAGCTAATTTTGCAGCAAACCTCTGCAATACCAGGGCATGTATGCCGCCGGGTCCACTAGCTGTGTTAACATTAAGCTCCCGAGTTTATAATAATACAGTACGTAACAGCGTATTTACGAAGAATTTTGACCATTGATTTTTGAGAACATTTGGAATAAAAAATGTATATGACAGTTTTTTTTCAATTAACTCGGCCTCTAAAAGGGATTGAAATGAAAATCTAGTATCTTCAATGGAAGCAATCTTCCGAACAGGCCCTGCATTGATATGTTTGGTGTAACTCTATGTGACCAGCTCAGATATGGGGGCTTCATCGAAGATTAGTCTCCCAAAAACTGGGCGTACTGACATTTGTCACATGAGAACGGGTCGCTTCTTCGACTCGTTCTGTGTTCAACAGGCTCGGCTGTGGAATAATTTGCCGGCCTCTGTGTTTCCCACTTCCTACAACATGAGTCTCTTCAAGACCAATGTTCACTCCTTCCTCTCCTCAAAAAGACCCTCTACACAGCATCTAACATGACATAGGCCCTGAGGGAAATTATATTTCTCAGGGCCGCCTATGTGGAGTTAACGTTAAAAAGATTTTTATACATTCGAACACTTTTTATAACTCAAATTAATAAATTATTTTGTTTTTACCACTATAATTGATTATAAAGAAAAACCGACGTGTTTCGTAAGCCAAGCTTACTTCATCAGGGTTTTAATCATAAATATACCAAACCACCCACGTTTAATCATACTAATTTTTAAAAATAGACATAGAACATGGTGTCAAAAGAAAAATAACAAACATAGACAAATAATAAACATAGACAATAGTAACAATGTAAAAATGAGAATGGGTAGGGACAATATGGAACAATTTACAAAGGAAATTTTCCTTGAAGGAAAATGAGTAAACACAGTAGGTATTAAGTAGATACCCACATGAATAAACAATTATAGTTTGGCAAGAAAGTGTAGAATGCCAAATACTTTAAGGATGAAATTGTTTTTAATAGAGACGTACATAATTATGAAACAAGAAATATAAACAGAGTTCGATTGCCACAAATGAAGAAATCAAAATCACAGAACTGCCTAATGTACAGAGGACTAAAGATGTATGATGAAATGCCTGAAAGTATGAAGAATGAAGAAAGAATGAATGTATTTAAAAAGAAATGTTATGCTTACTGTAAAAATATTTAAATTTATCAAATGAAATGTTACATTGTGCTTATTAGTTTATACTCATGTAGTATAAACTAACTCAATAAATAATAAAAAAAAAAATAAAAAATAAAAAATTTATTAATTTGGAACTAAATTTTTTCATTACTATGGTAACACCGAAATACTTGATTTGTCATCACATTTCGTATGGCTTTTGGCTTTACTGACTTAAATCGTGTAGAACACACTGGAAATCGCTCGTTTAATTTTTTTTTCATTGTTTGCCAGTGCATTCTTTGAATTGAATTAAAATTAATAAATCAATACGTAGTGGTGCAAGAGAAGTTATATACTGCGTTTTTCAATGCTGCCTAGCTGAATATCGCGCGACAAAGCTCCTATCTAATTTGGAAGATGTTTACAAACGAACTGCAGAAACGAATGGTATTTAGTTTAGTTTTTTTAATAAATTTCATTAGCATTAACAAGATTTATGCCAATTTTAGAGTGATTATAATCATTTTTTTTTTTAATTATTTTTATTCATTACTTACAAAATAGGGTTATTTTATTAGATTATTAATCGACCACCATGCTAGGCTGATGCCCGTGTTATGGTGGTCGAGAAAAAATCGAATAACTCAATTTAAAAAAGTGCAATTTCTAAACTCATACAAATGTATTTTTCTTAATTTTCTCTTTCTTTCTTTCTAAATGAATATTATCTAGTGTGTTTTTTTAAATATTAAATTACTTTCTATAGAATAATAATTTTAATTATGTTTTCCACACACAGGTTAATCTGAATCAACGGTAAGATGAATCGTCAAGGAAGGGGAAAAGGCAGAAGGAAAATTTGAAACACCAGGAAAACGGAAAATAGCATAATAATAATATGCAATCGCATAAAAGTGCTGATGATTGGAAAATTTTTTGCAAAATACGTGATGAAAATTGAGGAAGAATATTATGCATGAGGCAATACTTATATGTTGATATCGATGAACTCATAATACGTTTAGATGAAGATGAAGATACAGAAGAAAAAGAATCACATGAGGACGAAGATAATAATGTCGGGTGTTAAATTAATGGACTCAAAATTTTAAGTACCTACGTTTTTTATATCGAAATAAACGCCCACTTAAAACTCGTTTTGTTTTATTTTACTTTTTATTAAATTCCAGTTTTTCGTGCAAAATTTTTGAAAATACGAAAACGTTATGAAATATGCATTTTGGCCGAAGTGTTTTTAAAAACATACATTCATTGTCTTATGAGCCATCTTGGTGTTGCCATTTAAAACCTAAAAAACGATCGCAGCGCCATCATTTATTTTCTACACTTTCTTGCCAAACTGGTTTGGCAAGAAAGTGTAGAAATTTATTAATTTGGAACAAATTTTTTTCATTACTATGGTAACACCGAAATACTCTCTTTGTCAATGACGTTTAGTATGGTTATTGGCTTTACTGACTTAAATCTTGTAAAACAGACTGAAGATCGCTCGTTTAGTAATTATTTTTTCATTGTTTGCCTGTGCATTGTTTGAATTGAATAAAAATGAACAAACCAATACGTAGTGGTGCAAGAGAAGTCATATACTGCATTTTTCAACGCTGCCTAGCCGATTATCGCGCGAAGAAGCTCCTATGTAATTTGGAGGATGTTTACAAACGAACTACAGAAATTAATGGTACACAGTATAGTTTTTTGATGAATTTCATTAGTATTAATAATAATAATAACATAGAATTTATATAGCGCAGTTTTGTGATATTTCACTTCAAGTGAGCAAGATTACAAGATTTATGACAATTTTCGAGCGATTATTACCATTACAACCTGATTTGAGGTTATGCATAAAAATCCAGATTTGACAGTTAATTCAAGGCCACAAGAAAAAGGGAATAATTCAATTAACAAAAATAAATAAAATAATATGCAACTTCTTTAAACTCATAGAAAAGTTACTTTTTTCTTGATTTTCTCTTTCTTTCTTTCTAAATGAATATTATCTAGTGTGTTTTTTTAAACTCCCTTCTATAGAATAATAATTTTAATGATGTTTTCCACACACGGGTAAATCTGAATCAACGGTAAGATAAATCCTCAAGGAAGGGGAAAGGGCAGATGGAAAATTTGAAACACCGGGAAAACGGAAAATAGCATAATAATAATAATATGAAATAGCATAAAAGTGCTGATGATTTGAAAAATTATTGCAAACACGTGATGAAAATTGAGGCAGAATATTATGCACGAGGCAGTACTATATATTTTGATATCGATGAACTGATAATAAGTTTGGATGAAGATACGGAAGAAGAAGAATCACATGTGGACGAAGACAATAATGTCGGGTGTTGAATTAATAGACTCAAAATTTTAAGTACCTACGTTTTTATATCGAAATAAAGGCCCACTTAAAAATTGTTTTGTTTTATTTCACTTCTATTAAATTCCAGTTTTTTGTGCAAAATTTTTGGAAGTACAAGTACGCTATGAAATATGCATTTTGGCTGAAGTGTTTTTAAAAACATACATTCATTGTATTATGAGCCATCTTGGAGTTGCCATTTAAAACCTGAAAAACGATCGCAGCGCCATCATTTATTTTCTACACTTTCTTGCCAAACTGTAATTAAATTAAACCAAATAAATCAAAATTCAAATTCTGTACCCGAGAAGCATACGGATGCAAGTCCAAAAAGGTAAATGTTCAGTAGAGCAAAAAACATTTTTTTCTGTAACTATGGTCTCATAACTTATTCGGATATCCAAGCTGATAGGTAACAAAAAAGTAATAATTTAATCAATTAGTTTTGTTTTAAAAACGAGCAAATAAAACGAAATATGTTATATGTAAAGCCTTTAAAAATATTGTTTAAAAAAAACGCTGACTTGAGTCAAAAAAAAACATGGACTTGAATCCTTCTGCTTCTAAATGAAGTGGAATATTTTGTTTTGACATGTGGTGTATGTATAATGAAAGGATCAATGTTTGAAAATTGTTCACTTCCATAGAAAGCCTAGTAATGTATAATTTGAGTCATAATACTACATTATACGTAGGATTTGAGTCATAATACTCAAAATGCAACTAAATCATAAAGATACAAGTCCATGGTACACCCTTCTGCTTCTAAGATAGTTGTTGCATCATGGTACTGGCATCCATATACAATTTTGAAAATCCTTTTTTTTCTTCATGATAGGACTTGTATCTTTCTGCCACTGATAAACATGATAATTTACTTCAAGTCTGCATCAAAGACTCATTTCTTCAAATTTTGGACTTGCATCCGTATGCTTCTCGGGTACAGAATTCAGCAAAGCAAATAATATTGAATAAATAAAAATACAATCACAAACACAAGTAGACATTATGTTTCTATCTTACCACTGATAACGATGTTGGTGCTGAGAATGGTTCCTCCACATATAAAAGTGATTTCAGGTTGTCTTTCATACACTGCCACCTGCCACGGTAAGGTGTCTAGCTTAGCGACAGGTGCGTTGACGATGAATGTAGCGCCGTCGGCAATCTCAAGCCCGCAGTCTATAAGACATCAAATTTTACAATTAACACACTAATTATATGTATACATATATAAAAATCTAAATGGCTAGCGAGCCTATCAAACCGCTTGGCTCAAACAAGTAGTTTTTGTCTGTGGCTAGAGTTTTGACCGTCTCCAGAGGAAGCTTGTCGCTTGCTTCAAACATTGCGCAATAATCTACGTGATTGAAGCGAATTTATATTTTTTGGGCGAATCATAGACAAATAAGTACCTGAGTGGTGATTTTAGATATTATGTATCACGTAAAACGTTTTAAAATTAGATTAAATTATTATAAAATAGGTATTAATTGTTTTTGGGTTTATTTTGTGGAAATCCATCTGATTTTTCTTTTAAATTGATATTAATATAATTTAATAATGTTTATTTTTTTTTGTTTATTTATTTGTAAGAAACAAACAGCTTTAACATAATTCATGTACAGTGATTTATTTATTTTATTTATTTATTCAACGTCCAGGGGGCTTTTACAGTAGTACAATTTGTTTATGAGAAATGATAAAAATAAAATTAGATAAAAATGCACACAAGTCACAAAAATGCAGCGATTTGATAAGTTTACAAAAATACATATATTAACTTCAGTTAATATAATAGCCCTGATGAAGCTTGAGCTAAGCGAAACCTGGTTGGCTGTCAAATTATTATTAATTCTAATAAAGTGGTGTTTTACAAAGTGTGTTCCTTCATTTAATATATAATTTATATTATTTTAAAAGAAAAAAATGTGAAATAACACAAACTAATCAAATAAAATTTATTTGCCACGCCAGGATTCGATCCCGCGACCTTCGGTTTGCGAGTCAAGAGCCTTACCGCTGGACTTCGCCGGCCGTCAATTTTTCTTTCCGTAAGATCTTTCCACAAAGTATTGTAAGACTTAAAAAAACTTTCAATTCCTTCCCCTCCCTCCAATTTTCTTACTTTTTCTTTCCGGAAGAACCTTCTACAAAGTATTAGAAAACTTTTTAAAAAATCTGAATGAAATGTGGTTCTGATCAAGGGAAACAAGGATTCATTTATACATAAATAATTTAATAAATAAATTTTAAAATCAGATGCATTTCTACAAATTAAACACAAAAACAATTAATACTTATTTTATATTAATTATATCTAATTTATAGAATTGTTTCATGATGCGTAAAAAATGTAACTAATTTTGAAAAAAAAACTGTTCTTTTATGTCGAATAACGCTAACTATTGGACTCGCAACAATAACATTTGGCTGTCAACAGTTCTTTTGTTTTGCTCTTTCAAAAATAATCTTAAACCAATCTTTTTATTGTTTTTTGGCTGTAAAAAGTGTAGTGTGTTGTGTCTTGAGGACTCTTCTCCCCCTGATCTTCCAGGATTCACTTCTTGCTGCTCATTTTCAGATATTTATATACTTTTTTTTACTTCTGTCACTTTTTGTACTTCCTGTAACTTTTTGAACAATGGAGGAGTATTTCCCTCCTTTACCTCCTACAAAGCCCCCAGATCTCCCTCCTGACCCTCCAGATGGAGACATTTCGGACATTTCAGAACCTACAAACATTTCAGACCCTTCAAACATTTCAGACAGTAAATCTGTCATCCTAACCTCAATAAAAAAAAGAAAATTCACTCCCTTTTCCCCAAAAAAACATGATTCGCCTTCGTCTTCACAGTTTCCACCAGCTCTTCCTCAACCTTCTCCAACAAACTTTTAATCTACTCATTCCCGTGGCCCCTTCATTGTATATGCGTAAAAAACTGAACAAGGTAAAACATCCTCTTGAATTTGGTAAATTCCTTTCAACCAACAAGAACCTTTCGATTAAGCCCGGAGGTGTAAAAGCCGAGGGTCGCTTCCGAATCTCTATTGAATTCCTCTCAAGTTCAGCCGCCAACAACTTCACCAAAAACATGTTTATTACATCTAATTCTAAATTCAAGGCGTACATCCCAACTTTCAATGTCACTAGAATGGGCCTGGTCAGGGGTATCTCGACTGATCTGTCCATTCCAGAAATTCTGTCTTCTCTTTCAACCCCCCAACATATCGGCAATCCCATAAAAGCCAGGAGGCTAAATTATAAGGACACCTCTGAGGAAATCGTTTCCTGGAAGCCCTCCCAATCTGTTGTGATCACATTCGAAGGACAATCTCTTCCCTCCCATATTTATTTATTTTTCAACTCCTTGCTAGTTGAAATGTACACTTACCCCACCACCCAATGTTACAATTGCTGCCGTTTTGGTCATACCAAAGCTGCATGCAGATCCCCTCCCAGATGCTTAAAATGTGGAGAAAACCACACGGCTCACCAATGTTCTTTTCTCTCTTCACCTAAATGTTTTAACTGCTCAGGCGCTCATTCCGCCATTCACTATTCTTGCCCTGAACAATCTCGCCAAAAAAATATAAAAATTTCCATGGCCTCTGGGAACTTGTCTTTTCTGCAGGCTTCTAAACTATTCCCGCCTGTCAAAAAATCATTTGCCAAGGTTTTATCCAGAAACTCTCATGCAACCCTCTCCCCTTCTCGTCAACATCTTCTCGTTCAACTAAATTTATGTACAAAAACCCTGTCTCTAAACCGGCTCCTGGATATGATCGGCAACCATACAACTCGCTTCTCTTAAATCCCAATGGTTCTTTTCTTTCAAATGCCAAAAATGGGTGCGCAAACAACTATAATTCGTCGTCAACAAACTATCAAAAGCTTTCTGAACAATTCTCCCAAGATAATTATTCATTTAAACAAACTCTTATTATGCTTCTAACTGACCTAATTTCTTCTCAAACTAATCTACCGTTCAATGCTGCTTCTTTTATCTCCACATTAAAATCATTTGTTCAAAATGGCACTTCAAGATGTCAGAATACTTCAGTGGAATAGCCGCAGTGCTATTTCTAACAAATCGAACGTTCTTAACCTATTAAATTCAAACCTTGTTTCTGTGACTGCTGTCTCGGAGACATGGTTTACTCCATCCACCCACCTTAATGTAGGAGGGTACTCCTGTCTCCGTGATAATCGCCCGGAAGGTACAGAGGGTGGTGCTGCCCTTTTATTAAAAAATCCCTTCCGTTTTCCCCAATAAATAATATCAAACCCCCCAACGCTGACTTTCAAATGGTTGCAGCTAAAATAAAGGACACATCCTTTGTTTCTATCTATATTCCCCCATCATCGCACTTCAATAAGCCAGCTTGGTTGCAAATTGTCCGTCAACTAAACCCTCCATTATTTTTATTGGGCGTTTTTAATGCCCATTTCCCCGTCTGGGGTTCTGCTTTCTCTGATCGAGATGGTCGAAGTGTGATGGATTTTTTAGATGAATCCATCCTTTTCCTTTTGAACGACGGCGGATCTCCTACGAGAATCTCTCACCCCAACACAAACCCCAGTGCAGTGGACCTCTCCATATGCTCTACAAATCTGGAGAGATGGTATTCCTTATAGCGTTATCAAAAATAGTAATGATAATATTCTAAACTACTTCTTAAGCATCCTAAATAAAATCTTCCAGACTGGCATAATGCCTGATGACTGGAGTTGTCAAATAATCATCCCAATCCTAAAATCAAACAAATCACCCAATTCTGGATCCAACTACAGGCCAATTGCTCTTTCATCCACCCTCAGTAAAATTTATGAAAAATTAATTAAAAACCGGTTAGAATTTTTTGTTGAGAGTAATCAGCTTCTCTCTCCATCTCAATTTGGATTTAGGAAAAAAAAATCTACGCAAGATAATCTTGCCATCATCAGCACTGATATTAATCTATCCATTTCTAATCAGGAAGTATGTCTTGCAGTCTTTATAGACATAGAAGGCTTCTTTGACAATGTTTCCATCCTAATCCTTAAAAAAAAACTTTTAGGCCTTGGTTTACCCCTAATGTTTGTTCTATCAATTATTCGATAGAATTTTTTTTATTGCGCTACCAAATGTTACTCCTCAGAGTAGATCAATTTGGATGGGTTTACCCTAAGGCGATGTATTATCCCCCATACTGTCTAATATATACACGTACGATATGCATGTCTCTATTCCCCCTCAAGTAAAAGTTATTGAGTTTGCAGATGACTTATTTATCATCCAAAATCATCCCACTCGCCGTCAAATATCTTAATGAAGCCATGGATGCCCTTTGCGCATGGCTCACTTTAAATGGTCTGGAACTTTCAGTCCAAAAGAGTCAGGGTGTCACCTTCTCAAACCGTCATAAAAATCCTATTCAAATTTTATTTTAAAACTCTCCAATCCCCAACGTCTCTGAAGTTAAATTTTTGGGAGTAACATTTGATAGGAAACTTAAATGGTCTTCATATATTCATAATATGGTTACGAAATGTGAAAAAATGTAAATATCATCAGATCATTGACTGGCGTTTGGTGGGGTGCTCACCCTATCTGCATTAAGTTGCTTTACAATGCACTTATTCGAAGTCATCTCGACTGTGCCTGCCCACTTTTTAGTACTGCATCCAAAAATGCACTCAGTAAATTAGACAAAATTCAATCGAAGTTATTGCGAATAATAACTGGAGCAATGCAGTCGACGCCCATCAATTCCTTTCAAGTGGAATGTTTTGATCCCCACTTTATTTAAGGCGTCAACTGTTTGCTGACAAATTTGTTCTTAAATGTTTAAATTCTAAATATCATCAGGTTGTTCCCAGAGTTCAATCAGAGCTCGAACTAAACCTCTTCCTGCCATGTGTAAAAATTTCTGCTCTCTCTCAGAGCTTCAAATTATCCGAAATGATCTTTTTCCGCTATACAAATTAAATAATAGTCACGTCACCCTATCCCCAACAATTTTAGAAGGGATTGGCATCCTTAAAGGTCATTCCAATCTCCCTGCCCATACTGTTAATAATATGTTCAATGACATTATTTCTTCTAAATGGCCCAACTCTTCTCTTTTATTTACTGATGGCTCCAAATCTCCAGACTCTCCTAACTGTGGTATAGGTATTAACGTTTGCCACAATAATTCTAATGATAGAATATTTTATTAAATTTCAAACCAATATTCAATATTTTCTGCGGAGTGCATTGCAATAACTGAAGCACTCAAATATATAATCAAAAATAATTGTGAACATTCCCTTGTTCTCTCTGACTCTCTCAGCTCCCTCCAAAAACTTAAATCCTGTCCTCTTCTTCATCCTGATGATCACTTTGTATGCCTTATTAGAGTGCTGATAGCCTCCATTCAAAGCTCTGGAAAAACCGTAATTCTTGTTTGGATCCCTGGACATGTTGGCATAGTGGGTAACGATATTACGGATTCTTTGGCAAAACAAGGAGCGTCCAACCCTATTGTTACCCTCATAAACCATATTCCCCTATCTGATATTTTTTCCATCATCAAAGATAGATCCCGCAATGTTTGGACAGAGTATTGGAACATTGCTAGTCAATCCAAGGGAGCCCACTACGCCTCAATACAAAGGACTATCCCATCAAAACCGTGGTTTCAAAAATTCCCCCATTTTTCCAAAAAAGAAATTTCCTCACTTATTCGAATGAGAATCGGACATTGTTCTGTTCCTTCTCACCTTTTTAAAATTCACATCCTTGACTCCCCAGATTGTACATTCTGTGGTCTAGATGTGGGCACTTTAGATCACATTTTTTTTGGTTGTCCCTCTCTAAATAAATATCCTCTCTTCTATCAAGCGTTATCTAAAATTGCCTCCCCTCCATTCAACATTTCATCCCTTCTAAGTCTGAACTTGACTCCAATCTTTCATATAATTCTGAAATTTGTACATTTAAATAAAATTTATATATAAATTCGCCTTTCCTTTCTCTGTAATTTTAAATGATGGCCTAGAACACCCTTGAAGGGTGAAAGCCAAAAAAAAAACGCTAACTATTAATGTACATGGGCTCCTATTTTATGATTCCGCGATTGTTCGAAAATGTAATTAATTTCAAGAAATGAATGAGATTTCAAGAATGATAGTTATTCGACATAAGAGAACAGTTTTTTTTCAAAATTAGTTACATTTTTTACGCATCATGAAACAAAGGAATCTGGGGGTCAGTGTGTCCAGGAGTGACGGACGTATAAAACCATCCCTCCCACTGCGAAAGGCGATGTTGGAGAAGTCAAAGGGACTCCCTCAACCACTCTCTCCCTATCCAGCCTGCTATGCAGCCAGTGGGCAGACGCATCCGCCGCCAAGACCTGAACAAACCTCACCCCATGAACCCGGGCACCCCTGCTAAGTCGCCAAACGCAGCGAACCACTTGGGGTGACCTATGGCAGAGGTATTGGTCATCCAATAAATGGTTCCCGGGGCGGCGGTACCCATACCCGCCTCACAAACTTTAAATGAAGACAATATTAGCGAAACTCAATCGAAAATCTCGAAACAGAAAAATCAGAAAAAGATATTGGCACCTCTGGAATTCGACTCGGTGTAAATATCCGATTTGTCATTTTTAACTGTATCATCATACTTCGACTAAGAACCACTAACACTTGGTGAAAATGTAGTTATTTAGTTATGTTTTTGACCTTCTTTGCATTTAGGTAATGAAATGCTCCAGAAACCATGGTTACATCTCATCTCGTCCAGGGTCTGCGTCCTGGAGAGGGTGTGACCGGTTTTACACTTGAACAGGACGTACGATCCATGTGGCATGGAGGGCTGACAGGACATAACCAGGTTTTCAGGACTGTAACAGGTGTAGTCTACAGTGTACGAGGATAACAGCTTGCATGGTTCTGCAAAAAAATACGGTTCATCATTGCATAGTATAAAATGAAGTCCTCAAAATGTTTGTGCGCTTACATCTTTTAAACTACGCACCGGATTTTCATGAGGTTTTCACCAATAGATAGAGTGATTCAAAAGAAAGGTTTATATGTATAATGCATGCTTATTATAGTAGAGAAAAGCCGAGAAATTCAAATATTCAATTCAGGCAGCGGGCAGCTGGCAAGCAAGTGGTGTGGATTTTATAAAGGTTGGGTAATGGCGTTATGTTTCGTTAGCCACAACAACGTGTGGCCAGGTCTGCTAGTATATTAAATCTTACGATTTTAGGTCATTTCAATACAAAAAACTCCCGATAATAAGTAGTCAGAATTTTTATACAATAAAACAGAAAATTAAGACGTTCTCTTTATTAAATTCTACTCAGGTGAGAGCCGGATTGGTCATCTTGGTGGTTCTGAAGGAGCTGCTTTGTTCTGCGTACCAAACAGAAAGTTGGAGCCCAATGTGTTTATGAAAACGAGCGTCAAAGAACCAATAAACAACAAACGACTTACATTGTGTTTACAACAGATGACTTACCTAAAGTAGCTCTCTACATTACCAAATAAACAAGAAAACTTCTTTATCATAATATAACTAGTGATTAACAGAAATAACAGCATGGTTTAGTTCAAGTTAAGTTTTAGCCTATAGAGGAGATTGCTTGTTTAACAATAACCTTACATAATATAATCAAATAATATAATTTGGGATGTGATGAGAGTTCGTACATAACGTTCTAATTTTTTATTATTTAATACTAGCTTTTGCCCCCGGCTTCGCTCGCATAGTATTAGGGGGTTTCCCACTCCGCCTCCTCCACCTTCCCGAACCGTGATGCCGTGATCGTTTTTAGTTGTTTTTTTTTTTTTTTTTTCCTTTTTTGCTTTAAAGTAAATACAAAGAATCGCAAATGCTACCACCCAGCTGGAGCCAGTGAAACTATGGCATCCCGAATTATTTAACTTACTTGTGCAAGTCGGTATTGGTGCCCAGACGTCATTTCCTTGACACACGGACAACTCGTAATTGAGGATGAAGTCAGGACTACAGGAGTAGTGGAGCACGGTATGCTTGATCACCTTATCTCCTGGGACGAGATCCATCTCCTCGAGTGTGAACCTTCCATTTGCTGGGAAAGCGGGCAAGATACAGCTGCGAACAACACATTTCATACCATAATAAGAATAGGATGAAAACTTTAGAATTTTTGCTGAAAACCATTATTTTTTTTAATTCTCTGCCTGACATGAAAGTTGTATTTGTCTCATTCGTTCTTGGAGGCAATACCTATATTAACAATTTTGAAAAGAGAAACGTGAAAAAGTAAAGAAGAAAAAGATTTTGCCGCATCTGGCATTTGACTCTAGGCATGGGCGTAGCCAGGTTTTGATTTAGGGTGGGGCAAAAAATAAAAATTTTGAGTAGCTACCGATAAAAGTAGGTTTCTAGAACATATTCTTGCTTTCGGTGGGGCAAGGCAGTCAACCCTATCATCATCACCATCAACATCTCTACCATAATCAAGATCGTCATCATCATTTATTTATTTTATTTATTTGTTTCTTTACATGGTACCTAGGTCTAATGTTAACAATACATTTATTGTTATCATGTTTAATTTGTAGAACTCCATTTTAATTTTTTATTTATTTTATATATTCAATAATTTTATTATTAAATTAATAAAAACAGTCAAAAAAATATATAATACACTCTCCGCTTTTAGATGTATTCAAAACCAATTTTTAAATAACTAATTTTACTTGAAAAAAAAACCATGAGTCAGCATTTGTGAATGACTCACAATTAGATTGCTTAACGACTTTCAGTCAAAGTGGGAAATAACAGTCATTGAGAAAATAATAACCATTAATAATTTCAGTCATTTTTAATCAGAAATTAGAAATGAGTCATAGTACAAACCTATCCAAAAATACTATAAATAGATTGTCTGTATGTGGCATGACCACAGTTTGATAATGCCCTCAGAAGGCGAAACAGCTGTCACGCGTAATAATAATTACCAGCAGAACTTGTTTATAAATAAACTGTTTTTATTAATTTAATAATAAAATTATTGAATATATAAAATAAATAAAAAATAAAAAAAAGTTAACAATTCAGTTTATAACCTCACTAGGTCAAGCCTGTATTGAGGTTAACAACTCTACAATTTAATAAAATAACACAAAAATAATACAGTTATTAAAGAACAATATTGTTGTATGTTTCTTACAGATTATGAGTATGATTAGTAACTAATTAGCTGAAGGCGATAGTACATTACAATGAAAGCATGTAGGGTGACCATAATGTTGAGATTTGACTTTTAGAAAAAATATATTTATTTTCATAGAATTAAGATGAGAAATATTTATGTAATTTATATATTACGCTATTAATTTAGAAATGATAAAGTAGTGATCATTATCATCACTATCATCATCATCAGCCTGAATACTTAGAAAAAATCCACTTATCGGTTGTAATATAATGTAATTAATGTAATAGTCTCAAAGAAATCGTTGTCTCCCTTACTCTCGTAGCGGATCTAAACTCAAAACGGTAAAAACAACACATTTTATATTAAAATCACAGAAGTTATCCACAGAAGAATTAAGAAATTAAATTAAACTAAAACTAAAGTTTCCGAATGCAATTTGAGAATAAAATATTAAACTTCATTAATTTTATTTTACATAAAACGACAAAAAGTGAGTTGACGAAAGCGTTCATAATAAAATAAGGTCTAATAGACCAAGAGCCCGTGACGATCAGACCTTCGTTATTTTATAAAACCTGAAGTTTCTCTGTGTATGTCCCTACTACAGGTAAAGACGATCCCCCACTATGATGTTTGGATCACGGTGGCTTTGAAAGATATTATATTAATTAAATAAAATTGTACTCATAATAGATTATAATAAAACAAATAAAAAAAAATATTATCTTTAATCGATAAAATTAACGTTTAAACAAGATTTTTATGCATAGCACAAAGGGTAGATAACAAATATTATAATCAATAATTATCAGCCTGAAACACTCATCTATATTGAAAAAATCTTCCGAGAAAAGATACTGGCCGCCAACGGGAATTGAACCCGTGACCATCTGATTGCCGGTCAGCAGCTCTGACCACTGAGCTATGGCGGCATGCTATATTGATTATAATATTTGTTAAATAAAAAATACTTTATTCCACTAAATTTTATTTGACCGTAACCGGTTTCAGCTCGTCAGAGCCATCTTCAGATTGGTAAAAATAATTCTTAGCCTACGGTTTATATACATAACATATGGGGAGGGGGAGAGGGGTGGTCTACAAGGATTTTAATCAATTATTTTTGTTACTAAGTCGTTTTAGACTGTCGAATTTCTAAGTAATTTGGTAATTCCAGTGGGCTAATTACTTTGGGTTTGTAGCTCACTTCAATATCTATTGATTGGGGAAAAACCCTACAAGTAATGTGAATTATTAATGGCGTAATTTTATTGTCAAATCGTTAATCGTTAATTATACTCACGTTAAAGTATTAAAGCTGAATTTTTTGTACCTATGTTACTTGAGGAAATATCAATATATGTTTTCTCAGTAATCAGACAGTTTCGATGGTTCTTTCATCTTGTTAAAAAGTCTTCCGTAGGTGCGAGCGCGATATATACATGCAAGCGAGTGGGAGTAAAATATTGCGAAATTTCGACGCTAGCACTTGTAAAAGTGCGAGCAAAATGCTCTTGAAATTGTGGTGCAATTTTATACACCTTTGCTACCTGCTATCTTTCAAGGTCACTGTGATCCAAACTTCATAGTCGGGGATCGTCTTTACCCGTATTAGGGACATACACACAGAAACTTTCAGGTTTTATAAAATAAGGAAGATCTGATCGTCACGGGCTCTTGCTCTATAACAAAATATGTGTTTATTTTGTTTTTTCTTGATATCACTAATTTTAGAGAAAAAACAAAAGATGAGCCATTTTAAAAACTCTTTTTTTTATGTTTACACAAAAAAAAAGAATATTTTGTAAATTATATATGTCTTTCTAATAATAAAATTAAGGAAGCGAATAATATCACCTGTAAAACCTAGTTTTTTTAAATTGTTCCATTTATTAAATCTTATCGTGAAGCAGAAAATTATTTGACTTTTGAATTATAACTTTCTGATATATTTGACGACCTGAAGGGTTAATTAATTTAAAAGTCACAAAATCTGGCAGAATTTTAATTTAAAAAAAATGTTGTTAATAATTTAATAAAATGAATTAAAATGTACACATCTATAAAAACAAAATTTCCGAATGAAATTTAAAAAAAAATTATTAAACTTCATGAATTTTTTATTCGTCATTTTTATATGGAACGACAAAAAAAGAGGTCAGAAGAGAGATTAAAAAATTTTCCATTTTGGAAATAATTGTCAAAAAAAAAATAATCACACAAATATTAAGTGATTTTATTATTTCTTGATAAATTTGTCGCATAAATGAAGAATATGTTTTTAGTTATTTTTTATACAGTAATTTTTGTTAGAAAAAAGTAAGGTGAGTCATTTTTAAAACTTTTTTATGTTTGCAGTAAAAAAATTGTATTCCAAAAATTAAATGTCTAGTTTTAATAATAATCAGCAATTTTGGTTAGAAAAAATGTTAGGTGAGCCATTTTTAAAAGTTTTTTTTTTTATGTTTGCATTAAAAATATTCATATTTTAATAATTATATGTATCTATAGCTCTAATAATATAATTCAACAGTGTATGTTATTAATTTTCAAAAAAGGTTTTTCGTTTTCAGATACATTTGGAAATAATATATTTATTTGTACTTCTTCTGGTAAAATATGCCCGATTATGCCAGAATTCTGGTAAAAATATGCCAGAGACGTATGGGGTTAATAACTTAAAAAAAGTGGCAAAAGTTAAAAAGCGATTCGTAAATTACAATCACGGACGTACAAAATATATGGACATGCCCTTACGTGTTAAAAAACGTGTTATTTCCTCCTACCATTGGAACCATTTTTCGAAACCGGCTGGGCGTGTCCGGACCAGTGTCGTGCTCTCATCGTACATTTTACGCACGGACGCTGTATGTCTATGAAACACAAACATTTGTAAAAGTGTCTACGGCAACAAAATATTCCACTATGAAAATACTCTGAACCTTACTTTGCGAATTTGTATTTTACACATCTGTTCATACCGTGGCATGCAATTCACGCTCCCATATAAAAAGGTATATTCATTAAAGGTATATTAGGTATATTAAAAGCAGATTTTACTATCGAGAACTAAATAGTGATATTATAGTGCGAGGTGCCTATATACTGTTAGATTGATTTATTGGCGAATCACAAGTCTCTTTCCTCTCTTCGCCCCGCCATAGTTGGTTTTTACCCCTCATCTGTAAGTTCTCGTCTAGTTATTTGTATGTCTATGATTACAATAGTTATTGATCTAAAATAGTTATTGATCAAATAAATGCCCGGAGGTGCCCGGAGCTAAGTATATCTCTAAATGAATTAGATTTTTTTTTTAAATCAAGTTCACATTTTATGCATTTAATTGAAGTACGCTTTATCAATACAAATAATGTTAAAAGTATTATGTATAAAAATAAGCTAAATAGCTGATCATGATGAATCCATAATAACTTTTTGGGTTTATATCAGCTATCTTCCGGAATAAATATATAAACTTTACGCTGGCTCATTTAACGGGGATATTTTCTTCACGACCGACAGGCCTGGACTGAGAGCGATTACAGGTAGAAAGGTTGGGTCGATTACGCCGACCTGATGTGTAAGTATGCTAAAGGGGTACCATCCAAAAAATAAAGCGACTTTGTAAGATCAATTTTTTTGTTTGTTTATTGTATCGAAATGGGGTGTTTGGCCCCAATATGTGCCGTCCCGAAACATTTATTGGATGATCAACACCTCTGCCATTGGTCACCCAAGTGGTTCGCTTCGTTTGGTGACTTAGCAGGGGTACCCGGATTCATAGGTTCAGGTTTATCCAGGTCTTGGCGGTTGGCGTCTGCCCACCAGCCTTGTAGTGGGCAAGATCGAGAGAGACTGGTTGTGGGAGGTCTTTTATCCTCTCCAGCCGGAGTCTCTCGACCCGTAGCCTTGCACCACGGTAGGAATGGATTCATACTTTCGTCACTCCTTGACACACTCTTTTTTTCCTCAGGGCCTCCTGTGTGGAGCTAACGTAAAAAAATAATCTTAGATCTTAGACACTATATAAAGAGGTAAGATTTGTTTGTTTGTTTGTTTGCATTGAATAGGCTCCGAAACTACTGAACCGATTTAAAACATTCTTTCACTGTTGGGAAGCTACACTATTCTTGGGTAACATTACCTATATTATATTTTCAAAAAAAATAGGGATCCTTACTAAAACTTCAATAATGTAACCCAAGGTATAAAAAAAATACCTAAAATATTCTTTACATCGCGTGCGCTGTGAAAACTATTGATGATAGAATAAAATGATGTAATACCACTTTGTAGAACACATCATTATTTACAAAAAAGGTCGCGACAGCTTATATCTAACTATTATAGTTATGCCACAATAAGTATTCTTTTATTTTAAAAATTTTATTAAAATGTCGCCGCTTGAAAAGGCTCTTTATTTGTATCTTGGTTTTAATCCTTATCAAAATAAATTACTTCATATTCAAAACAGCTTCAATACTTTTATTTAACTTTTGAATTATTCAATTCGGACATTTCATTAGAAAGATATCACGAGTTTAAAAATGTTAGTATTAGAAAAAAGTTTAGGCTACGGGTCGGGCGGGAGAGGAGTCAAGAAATGAAGTGCCAGTGGGGTTGGGGGACGGGGGAGCGGGAAAGCGGTGGCGGGGAAGGTGGAAGTGGAACGCTGGAGAGGAACGCACAGGAAAGGACATGCAAGGAGAAACATTTTATTTCTTTGAATATGGCATTGCAAGGCATGCCGGGAAACAGCTAGTATATGTATATATTTAGAAACCTTCATCGTTTCATCGCAATCGGATGAATGATTTGGGAGAGCGTAAGGGATAAAAAAGAAACATTCATTTTTATTGTTAAGATTAATAAAATGTCTTTGAATAGAAAGTTATTATAAAACTTACCTCAAATTGGAGATAGCCCCCGATAAACCTGGAAAAAAGAAAGCATTCCATTATTTTTGAAGTAAAACTTCTTTACACACGCTCGACTTGGGGGGTAAGCTGGTGAATACGTTACGAAAAGTGTGATGCGTTACGAGAAGTGTGATGCGAACGGTAATCGATGTGAACGGTGATCGATGCGAACGGTGATCAAGCGAGGCGTACAAACCACACAATTAAGGTAAGGAGTACAGACTAACCCAAAATCGTAGGTCGTAGGTTAATGAAACTTTACAATAATATAACTCGTACATTAGAACAACATATAGGCTATAATTTATAAAGCTAGCTAGAAAGGGGACCCGGGAAGGGAACGGGGACGTACGGAAAAGGTGATTCAGGGAGAAACAATGAATTTCTTTGAATAGATTTCGTTGCAACGCATGCCGGGAACCAGCTAATAATAATATAATAGCGACTCTCAAACGAAAATTTGACATAGAAATATTAGAAAAAACAAAAATGTAAGGAGGCTGAAGGTAAGTGGGGAGGGGAGGGAGATGGGGAAGTACATGGCTATTCAGATCTTGTCACAAAATACGGCTAAATTCATTTCAAGCAACGTTTCAATTCTGAATGGTTGTGTCGATTGTGTCTTCTACTCTGGATGCAACCGCAAAAATAACTTTCACTATTTTAAATTGTGAGAACACAAATCAATTTAATAAAATTTACTTGCGAAAAAATGTACACGAAAACGACCTTTCCGCTCCTCGACTTTCACACACCTCGAGGTTCACTTTCGCTTGAGGTAGGGTAGTGAGATTTTGGGCACGCGAAAACGACCTCTCTGCTCCTCGAGTTTCGCACACTTCAAGGTTCAATTTTGCTCAACAGGGATTCAGCACATCGCTGTCTGGCGAAAATGGACCTCCGCGGGTCGATTTATATCCGGCTGACTTGCAAACGCTATACCTTCGAAAATATCACAACTGGTAGTGAACATTTCATGTAATCTGGTCTACGGGAGTTTTTAGAACGTTAATTGGCCGTTATATTTATCACTTTTCAAGAAAACAATGCAGCAATTTTCGTTTGAAATCTGAAATCTGCAAAAAAACGGCTGAAAATTCGAGTTTGGAAACTAATCTAAAATTATCGAAAGTCTTCGCGGTGCCGCCTGCCGGCAGGAAATACAAGCGCATCATTTCCATAGAAAAATTCAAACTTAGACCGAAATTCAAATTCGAACAGATGCCAATGTTGGCACTATTATAATTCGAGTTTCATCTTTATATTGTCGGACACACAATGGTAATAAAAAGACTATTTTTTTTATTTATCTATAACAAAATATATTTATTTATTTATTTGTTTTTGTTACAAAGAATATATCAGTACAAAGAAGCTTTGACTGTCCAACTAGGAGTCTCCCGTTCTAGGATAGTCAAATTGACAGAAACATTTTGATAGACGTAAATTTAATTTACAGATGACCGATTTATATTGGGACACAAATCAAAAAATCATCGCCAAATAACTTTATCTTTCTTACTGAATCTCAGGCAAAAAATATTTTATAATTTATAATTAACGGCACAATGTCCTTTACGTACATGTTTTTTTTTCAAAATAGAAAGAAGAAAGAAATGTAAAATTTTAAGATTACTTCCAACTAAACCAAAGAAAAATAGTACATACATAATACTTAAATAAACCAAATGATTACTTGTAAATAAACCAAAAGAATAATACATATCAGTACAAAGTTAGTGAAAGCAGTGAAGAAGAAACAAACAGAAAATACCTGTTATACAGTGACCTTGTTAAAATATCTACTGTTAAATTGTTTAATTAGTACAGCTTTATACTAGAGGCATACAAAAAATATCAGAATCATAAGCATAAAAGGTTTTCAAAAATGTTTAAGTATTTTCCAATCGTATTTTAAAGAACTAATCAGCCACTACAATAAAACTAAATCCGAAAGAAGCTTCGTAAGCGTGGAAAAAATAGAGATATATAAAAAATAAAAAATAGAGATGTAATATGCACAGTGGCGTAGCTAGGCGTGGGCGAAGCGGCCCCTCGCCCACGGCCTCGCACATAAAGGGGCCTCGCGTGAGCGAGGCCCCTTTATGATCTCATCATCTTTATGTGCAAAATTTTATTATCAATATCGATCATCGGAAATTTTCGGTATCGATCTTTGCGTTCCCATCCCTAGACTCAGATTTTGACAGATCCTCTACTTTCGTTCGATACGACCCGACCCGGCAGGCGTCATAGTAGTGTGTATTGCGTCGACTGATTACATTGATCGTGGGCACTGTTCAGTTTTAATTAAACAAAACATTAAAGTTATCACTTATCACTAAGTGTATAATTTAACTTAACAATTAAATAGTGAGTGACAGGTGACATTGAATTGTGGCTGAATCATACGAGTAATTAAATTAGTAGGTAAGTATATACATAATAAAATTCACATAACCTTAGTCTACTCGTTGTTATTTCTCATCAATTTCATCATGGAACCAACTGGGTAGTAATATTATAGTACCTAGTGTCTACTTTTACTTTTGAATTGGGCTAATTTTGAACACTTTTATTTTACGTTCCTTGAAAGATAAAATAAATTAACATCACGGATGCTGATGCGAATGCGGAAACGAATTAGCCTCGCGTGAATCTAAAAAATGTGACGTCATCATTCTTGTGGGGACCATCGTCGAGCTCTCATCGGTACATTTTACGAAATAACTCTGCAAAAATGGTGACTTGTGCTATGAAAACGTGTAAAAATAGAATAGTCTATTTTTAAGAACTAAATCGTGATATTATAATGCGAGATGCCTATATACTGTCAGATAGAGTTATTGACGAATCACATATCACCAAAGTTGTATTCCCGCTCTGCGTCCCGCTGCAGTTGGATTCTACCCCTCACCTTTCTGTTCTGGTCTAGTAAATATTCATATGTCTATGATTAACATATTTTTTTAAAATTAATTTTGGGAAATCACTTTTTTTTGTTATTCACTGGCATTGTTAAGAATTTTAAAACTCCTATAACATTAATTTTTTTCACGGATTATTAAAATTTCACGCTTATAAGTTTATAACTTTATTACATATCTAATGATCTTATTTAATCAGATTTTATGTTTTTATATGCCCAATTATTTAATCTAACCCACATATTTAGGTATTCCACCATCGTACAGTTTACGATAGTTTATTTATAGTAGACAACTCCATTATGGGAGAAGTATGTGCCTGTGCAATATCTACGAAGCATAAATTTTCTATCGTTACAAAAGATTGACATTCTCATCTCAACTCACAATTTCAAAAAGTTTTTTTTTTTTTTTTAAATACTGCCATGTTATTCTTATATTTAGGTACGTAAATTACAAAATGATTTACAGATATCATGTCCGGCCCGAGCAGAGATAGAGATGCACATCGGAAATGGGAATCTGGAACATCGAAGCGAAAAAGAAAAGCTGAGATGGCAGTAACTAATGCAGCTCTTAGTGCTAGGATGCAGAAATTTTTGAATCAAAAGAAAGTTCTTTCGACCTCTGAAACTGGAGTATCGGGAATAATAACTGATTGTCAACAGAATGAAGAGAAGTCTTCGCCAGAAGAAGTTCTACAAAGTGAATCCAACGATACTACAAATGACACTGAGCCCTGTGTTGGAACTTCTTTTGATATTGGCGAGGCCACTTCATCAGTTAATATTAGGGAGAATGAAGAGTCAGAAATTTGTAAACCCGAAATGAATGATCCAGGAAAATGGAGCATTCCCATAAACAATGCATACCGTCACGATTTAGTCCAATGTGGTCCTCAACAAAACCTACATATTAGCAATGAATACTATCCGAAAAATGAACATGGTAGACACTTTTCTAATTTTTATTTTACAAGGAAATTGAGCAATGGTGAAAATCAGCATCGTAGGTGGTTAGTTTATTCAACATCACATAATAAAGTATATTGTTTTAGTTGCAAACTTTTCTCTAGTTTACAAACACAAATGGTTGTAGGCTGTAATGACTGGAAACACTTAAAAACTATTCTTGAACGTCACGAAAATCAGAAAGAACACAGGAAAGGCATGGTTCAGTGGCTAGAATATGAAAAAGGTATTAAACATAGAAAAACGATTGATCAAGAAAACGAGAGACTCATTCAAGAAAGTCAGAAACATTGGTATAATTTGTTTGAAAGACTAGTTGATATAATAAATTTTTTAGCTTCACATAACTTAGCTTTTCGAGGTCATAAGGAATCTCTCGATCAGAATCATTTAGGAAATAGCTGTAATTTTATCGATCTGTTTAAATTACTATCTAAATACGATTTGACTCTTCGTGAACACTTAAATCGTATCAATGAAAAAAAACTAAATCAACACTATTTAAGTCCTCAAATTCAAAATGAACTTATTTTATTAATGTCACAAACCATTGTCAATGAGATTATAGGGAAAATTAAAGAAAGTAAGTACTATGCTATAATGCTGGACTGTACAAGGGACATCAGTAGAGTCGAACAAATGTCCGTTATAATAAGATTCATCAATACCTGCACCGGTACAATTGAAGAACATTTTCTTGGGTTTTTGGCAGTTTCGGAATCAACAGGAGAATTTTTAACAGAAACAATTCTCAAAGAGCTAGAAAAATATGAATTAAATATTCAAAACTGTCGAGGCCAAGGCTACGATAATGGCGCAAATATGGTTGGAATCAACAAGGGAGTGAAATCCAGAATACTGACCATTAATCCAAGAGCATTCTTTACGCCTTGTGGCTGCCATAGTTGGAATCTTATATTAGTAGACGCAGCCAACACATCATCTATGGCAAAGGTGTTTTTTGGGTTTATCCAAAAAATATATGTCTTATTTTCAAAATCCAGCAAGAGATGGGAATTACTGAAGGATACATTGAAGATATCATTGAAATCATTGTCTGATACAAGGTGGGAAAGTAGAATCGCTTCCGTCAAAGCTATTTTATTTCAATTTGATGAAGTAATAGATTGCGTAAATAATCTGAAAACTCAATCTGGAGACGCAGATACTCTCTGCGATTGCGAAGCAATTATTACTGAAATGCTTACTCTAGAATTTATTATTTCGATACACGTGTGGTATGAAATATTAATCCGTGTGAATAATATAAGTAAAATCTGGCAAAAAGTCACTATAAATTTAAAGATCGCTATTGATAATTTATTCAATTTTCGTGACTGGATCCAAGAATGAATGTATTACAAAAGCTTACGAGTTCATAGAAAAGAGCAGTTATGAGATTCCAACCACTTTTAAGGAGAAAAGGGCTCGCAGAAAAAAGAGAATGTTCAGTTATGAAGCTGCAGATGAGCCTATTGATTCTGCTGAAAGTAGATTTAGAATAGATTTTTTTACTACAATGGTTGATGCAATTATACAAGATACCGATACGAGATTTACAGCACTCACTCAATACTACAATTATTTTGGATTCTTGTATGAAATAAATATCGAACTGATTTGACAAATAGCGAACTTTTGAAACACTGCAATGACCTAGGTATATTACTACAACATGGAGAAAGCAAAGATATAGAATCCTATGAACTATACGAAGAACTGCAACTCTTAGTTCCTAACATACCTGAGTCTAAAGATACCAAAAATCTGATTGAATATATAATTAAAAATGAATTGCAAGACATTTACCCTAATGTTTATGTTGCGATTAGAATTATGCTGACTATGCCAGTAAGTAGAGCATCCGCAGAAAGAAGTTTTTCGAAATTAAAAATAATAAAAAATTATTTGAGAAATAGCATGAAACAGGAACGGTTATCTGCTTTAGGAATACTATCAATCGAAGCAGAGTTAGCTTCAAAAATCGACTACAAATCCTTACTTACAGACTTTAGCAAAGCAAAGAGTCGAAAGGAATTATTTTTGTAAAAGATTAGACTATATAAATTAAAAAAAAAAAAAAAAAAAAAAAAAAGCTATATACGTATGTTTATGTCTGTATAGATATGTGCACCTACGTATATATTGTGTGCTTGCATGCACCCATATCGAAAGAAAATTATGTTCATTCTTTTAACCTAATGCTTTACCCTTTTTACTTGTTTTACCCTTTCTATTTTCTACTTTTTATTTTTATTTTATTATAATGTTTTCAATTTTTAGCATCACTTATCTAGATCCATTTATTATGTTCACACTAGACTACGTATATCATACAAAGTAACAATACTCCATTGGTCACCATGAAACAGACAGCCGCCTAGTATGGTGATCGAATATATCTACTTTATGTAAATTGTTGGTTATGTATCATGTGCTTTATAAATAAATAAATAAATAAAATAAACTCTTTTTAAATATTTTCTGCTAAATTATATTTTATTTTTGTATTCATAAAAAAATGGTAGGACCACTGTGTTGATGTATAAAACAGGTGCTGAAAGAAAAGGGCCTCGCGGATGCGCCTCTGCCCACGCTCTGATTAGTCCACGCTACGCCACTGAATATGCACATTTCTACACATTCCAAAGCTGCAACTGTGAAGCTTTGGAATGTGTAGAAAACATTAAATATCTAGGTGTTACCATTATAGACAACCATCTCAAACAGAAATATCACACAGAAAACCCTTCAACAAGGGTAATAAAATTGATTCACATATTCTTTGCATTACGGAACATAATTAAATAACAAGACCCAAGATAAATATCTTTTAAATATATTTACATTGGTTTTATTTGTATGCCTGACGCCTGTCTCAACCTGTGTCGAGACAGGCGTACGTATATAAATGATACATGTCACTTTGAATAGAATTAAAACAGAAAGGTGATTGGAAGGGTGGCAAATCTTTTAAAGAGAGTTATTTTATAAATGTTGGAGATGGAGTAAAAAATTAAATTCTGCCTAATCTATTTATAGGTTAAATTTGACAGGATTCCATTATTTTCATTTATTTTATATGGGGAATCCCGTCGTGAGCAAATAAAATTTATTTGATTAATTTGTGTTATTTCACAATTAATTCATTTAAAAATAATATATAGTATATTTACTCTTGGTATCGCTCTGGTGTTAAATGGTGCCTCACAACACAATTCAGAATTGAAACGTTGCTTGAAATGGCTTTAGACGTATTTGGTGACCAGATCTGAATAGCCAGGTATTTCACATCCTTCCACTTCTCCAACTCCTTCCCCTCCCCTCTACCTTCAGCCTCACAACATATTGTGACATAACATAACATCTCCGATCGGGAATTCCGTAGTCTCACTGTCTCCAGAGGGATGAAGCCGGAACTCTTTTTTTTTACATTAACTCCACACAGGAGGCCCTGAGGGAAATTATTTTCCTCAGGGCCTTTCTTTCCTATGTAATCTTTGAGGATGCTGTGTGGAGGGTCTTTTTGAGGAAAGAAAGGAGTGAACATGGGTCTTGAAGAGACCCATTTTGTAGGAGGGAGGAAACACAGAGGCCGGTAAATCGTTCCACATCCGAGCTGTTGAACTCAAGAACGAGTCGTAAAAACGACCCGTTCTCATGTGACTAATGTCAACCGTGTACATATGTTGGGCGCATGTTTGGCGTGTTTCCCGACTCTACACCGGTGCCGAGGGGATCAACGACGCTAGTTCCTCGGAGCATTTTCCATTGTAATACCGGTAGATCAAGGACAGCATTCCCACCTGACGCCTGTGCTCTAAAGATTGCAATCCGTCTGTTAAGATGGGAGAATCTATCAAACGGACCGCCCGTTTCTGCACAGAGTCAAGGGTTTTTTTTAAGGTATTTTGGAGCTCCAGACCAGAGGTGGCTGCCAAATTCAACCGTGGGGGCACTTGCGATTTGTACAGGGTTAGCAGTTGTGTACTATTAAAGTATCTGCGGGCCCTGTACAGTACGCCCAGTTTCTGAGGAGCTAATTTAACTCTGGTTTCGATGGAGCCTCCATACCTGAGCTGGTCACTTAGAGTTACACCAAGCATATCAATGGAGGTCCTGTTCGGAAGAATGCTTCCGTTGAAGGAGACTAGATTATCATTTGGATTCCTTTTAGACGTTATCAAACATGATTGGGTCTTTGAAACATTAAATTCGACGAGGTTAAACTCTTGTGAGGTATTCATGTAAAAAAAGCAACCCTTGGATTCTGAATAGTGGTCTTTCACAAGGAATATACTGAGAGTATCTACACATAATTAAGAATTGTTTATTTGCCCATCAGAACACGATGTTATTTACTATTTATAAATCATCCATGTTTGCACTGTGCTTGATATGATGAAGAATAAACAATAATATTTTTCGTAATCGAAGAAATCCAGGATCCGCATCCGAGCTCAAAAAGAAGATGGAGAGATATGAAATTACAAATGTTAGAGGAGCGCGCTAATATTTGAAGCGATAAAATCGATTCGAAAATTGCGAAAATGTTTAATAAAACACGACTAGTTTAGATTAGAGCAAAAATCTCATGGAACGCATCTTAAGAATCTTTTAAAGAAACATTGTGAATTTTTTCACAACTATAACTTGTAAAATAACTGAAACAAACGTGTTTATAATAATTTTCGGAGCATACTTTGCGATTTTTTTCTATCGAGGGAATTTTATATAATTTGCGTTTGTGCGTGGAACGCGTCTAGATATTATGTTTAACAATAACATATATTTTTTATGGGAGATATGTAAGAAATCGGTAGAAATTCGGGTAGCGGCGGATAATATTGCAACATTACTTCAAAATGTCGATGTATTTCTCCTTGCTGAAACCTGGCTTGACCCTGATATTCATACCGATGAACTTGGATTCTCATCTTACAACACTTAACCGCCTTGACAGAACTCCAGCCAATAGCAATAAAACATATCCGATAAAAAATCACTGCCATCCAAGCGATTAAATTGCAATCACCTAGGCGTGGAACAGGTATTTGTGTTACTAAAAAGTAAATCAAGTAAAATAAAAGGGGTGTGTATACATTCCTCCTGGATCCAACACCACAGTCTACCGAAACCACATTGATGACCTCGAAACCTTTAAAAATAAATACCCTGATGTCAGAACAATTTTATTTGGTTACTATAATACCCCTAGCATTGATTGGATGAATAAAAACTCTTATAACGACTTAAGCCTGCCAGAAAATGCTCGCGAAGTAATAGATATGACGAACTTACTCTCTCTACATCAAGTCAATCAAGTCTAAAATACCAATAATTGGCTACTGGATTTAGTATTCTGTAGTGATCTCTCAATTCACATATTTAAATCAGTTGACGAGCTCCTCTCCCTAGACTGCCACCATCCATACTAAATAATGCAAAATCATACAAAATCGTATGTTTTATTTTTGAAAATTTGACCGCTTAGAAGTATTGTGGATGCTTCAATTAAATACTGCGTATAGAACATATTTTGGCCCTTAAAAATATCGGTCACTTTTTTTAATAAATCTTTTAATAAGCTTAGAAAAAAATAAAGTATTAGGTCTATAAAAAACATTTTTAACTGAAAACTCTCCTACTTATAAACACTTTTTCGGATATGGTTTTATTGCGTAATGTGACAAATTCAGTTTCTTATATAATTATCGCGAAAAAAAATTATATTTACGCCCGAATCTCACAAAATAAAATATAATATGCAATTTCGCGTTGGTATTTTTGACATCACGGCGACAATACGGCAGTCGACGAATTTGTTATATCAAAGTGAACCTTATACCGTCCACCGAAGAACGACTGGCAGCCGCCCCATTCATCCGTCATTACTCCTTCGAACGGAGCGGAGAAACAACGTGTTACGGTCCGCGCCGCTTATTTTCGTGAAATCAATTTTAAAATTCCGTTTTATTACAATAAACAATGCATAAAAAAGGAATTAATGTTTTTTACAGGCCTTTACGAAATCAACGTGTAAAAAAAAAATCTCTTATATTTATTTATTTATTTATTTATTGTTTGAAACATTTACAGAGTGTTAACAAATTATTGCATTAATATTATTACGTTGGAATATGAGCTGATATTAACACTCCAATTAGAAATGTTCACAGCATGCGTAATTAAGGTTTAGTTGTTGCTAGACGGAGATGCTAGTAGTGAAAAGAAAACAGAAATAATAATAATAATAAAAAGAAATATAAGACAAGAAATTTAAAACATGGTAAGTGTACAGAGAAAGAAACGTTTCTGGAAAGGATAATAAAGTTAAAATAAAGAAAAGACATAATAATAAAGCAATTAACAATCGTAGCGTATCATCAATCATGACATATCATCAATTAACAATAATTAAAAATCTTCTTCCATGACATATCATGGTAGAAGATTTTTAATTTGTTTTTTAAAATATTCGAGACTGTTTGCGAAGATATCAATAAGGTCACATTCAATTGTGTTGTACAAACGACACATTCGAGACAGTGAATTGAAGTATGCAATATTGTTATTAAATATTTCAATATGGAATATATTTTGACTTCTTAAGTTACGTCTATTAGGAACTTTAATATGTTTGTTGCTCAGACAATGAGTGGTTAAAGGTTTATCATGAATAATTTTATATAAACATATTAAGTCAGCAAATTGTCTTCTTTTTTCCAATGTTGTAAAATTAAAGTGTTGTAATCGTTCCTCATAGGATTGGAGTATGGCATTAAATCCAAGTTTAAATGATAGCAGTCTTAGGAATTTTTTTTGCACAGATTCAATTGTTTTAGAATATTTTAAATAATGTGGATTCCAGATAACACTCCCATATTCCAAATTGCTTCTGACCAACGAGTTGTACAAGGTTATAATGGATTGGGGGTATTTAAATGGTTTTGATATTCTATGGATGAATCCAATCATTTTCAATGATTTACTTATAATTTTACTGATGTGTACTGTTACGTTGCAAAGTTATAAGAATAGGTTCCTTTATTTCTGTCGCGCGCGAGAAATAAGTGAATCGGGTCCCAGCACACAAACTTGCCGCAACGCCCTCTCCCTTCCGTACGCAGAGGCCGGTCGCCGAGCACCGGGCCAGTCACGAGTAGATCCCCGTCCGGCCAGCTTGCAACACCTCGCGTCGTGATTAACGCGCCGGAGAGGCAAATTCTCCCGAGTTCGAAATGTTAACTTTCCCCGGTGTTTGTCGACGTTCCCGCCCGATGACAGTACCAAACTGGAGCTAGCTGTAAGTACCATGCTGAATCTTACCCTGTGTGCATTTTAAATTCATCGCCCCTATAAAAACGTATAGATAGAGAGAGAGCCTTCCGCAATTAGACAAGTTTTAGGTAGCCTAAAGTAAATCCCCTGTTACCTTGAGCCGAGGCTGGCGATTACCGTGTTAACTATTGTATTTTCCAGTGAATAAAACTATTTGTGTTATGAAACATGTGTTTTGATTGAGGAGGGAGGCTCGGCGATTGTGGGAGAGCAGAGGGAGAAGGACAGCGAACCACAGGCACTCGCCTTGAGGTAAGGAGGATCGTGTTTGTGCCGAATTGAGCTACCCGATTGGCAATTTGCATGTTCTTCCATCCGTAGAATTTACTCCTCGTGGCCTGCTTACAGTACATCAAACATAAACTTTGAATCAAGAGTGATTCCTAGATCTCTTATAGTGGTGACTGCATTTAATAGAACATTTTTAATGGAATATGCATAATCCTTTCGTCTTCTGTTACGAGTAAAAGTAATAATGTAACATTTTTCAATATTTAAAAACATATCGTTTTGAATGCACCAGTTATTTAGTGTGTAAAGATCTTCTTGAAGCTTAACATGATCAGAATCAGTGGAAATTTTACGGTAAATCTTGAGATCATCGGCAAATAGAACAAAATCACAGCGTAACATGGGGCCAAGGTCATTAATAAAGATTAAGAATAGCAGAGGGCCAAGGTTAGACCCCTGGGGTACGCCTGATGTTACAATTACGGGAGGTGATTCATACCCATTAATAAGTACTAATTGTGTTCTATGTTCCAAGTAAGACTTAAACCATCTAAATAGATCACCGTGAATACCTATTCGATCAAGTTTCTGTAGTAAAATAGAATGGTTAACTTTATCAAACGCCTTTTGAAAATCTGCGTAAATGGCATCTACTTGAGTTCTTTCATTAAAAGCATTACAAACGTAATAACAAAAGTCGAGAAGATTTGAGTTTGTGGATTTGTTGGGAACAAATCCATGTTGATTAATGCATAATTGGGGTTTAAAGTGTGAAAATACAGAAATATAAATTATAGATTCAAAAGCTTTTGCAAAACACGATAAAATGCTGATAGGTCGATAATTTTTCACAAAAGATTGATCACCAGATTTATGTATTGGAACAATATTTGCATTTTTCCATAAATCTGGGAAAGTTCCTGTAGTTAATGATTCATTATAAATTATAAAAAGTGGCTTAATCAGCGCGCTGGAACAACATCTTACAAACAAGGGAGGTATTTTGTCAGGTCCTGGGCCTTTGGATGTATCAATTTTTTCTAAACAAGATTTGATGGTTTCCATGCTAACGTTGATTTTGCCAAGATTAAATTGGTTGTTTTGTATAACTTTCGGCGTGGCAGTATATAATAATAATAATAATAATAATGATTTATTGTTTTTCTTTCTTTACAAACATCTAAAGATAATGATATCCTCACTGGGATTTCCCGTGCTGAGGATTTCATTTACATATTATATTTTAATTATAAGAAATTAATATGAATTTGTTATAAACGTATAGATATCATGTAGTATTTTGTTAAATAATTAAAAATTAAATAAAATTGTGTTTTTTTTATAATTCAGATCAGTAGATTCGGTTTTAGTCTGTATTTGATATCAGTATATTTTCTATTTCTGTTCTCCCTATATTTAGTATCCAGCTTTTTATTTGAGATTTAAATGTTATACTGTTGAGGTTTTTAAGTGAGAGTGGTATTTTATTGAAAAGTTTAATACCATAATACAAGAAGCTTTTTTGCCCAAATGTTGTGTTAGTAGTTACTTGTTGGATATGTTTTTGACCATGAGATCTAGTGTTTCTAATGTACGTGTAAGTTGTCATTTCTTGGGTTTTGTACTTATGAATGTAAATGAGTATAGTTTTAGAATACAGTTGTTTAATTGACATGATGTTAAGATTGTTGAAGATTTCATCAGTGCTAGTTCTTACAGGAACTTTCAGTATAATTTTCATTATGGATTTTTGAGTTTTAATTAGTGGATTTAGTATGTTTTTATTTGCACTGCCCCATCCGATAATACCGTATTCTAACAGTGATTGGCAGAGCGCCATGTAAATCTTGATTAAGTCTTTTTTAATGAGGACATTCCTGATAGTTTTGAAAAAATAACTTAGTTTTTTAATTTTATTATTTAAATAGGTAATGTGTTCGGTCCATTTTAAGTTTTGGTCAATTTTTAGACCCAGATACGTTATATGGTCAACGTTTTCTAATGAAGGACAATTACAATGCTCATTTAATTGATGCTGACTATGAATTTTCATGTTCAGGTTTTCTTCAGAGTTTTTCTTATTTTTTATTTTGAAAGTGATGAATTTGGTTTTATTAGCATTAAGTGTAAGTGAATGGTAGTCTAGCCAATTTTTAATTCTTTTAAGTGTGTCTTCTGCTTTCTTAAATGTTTCTGCCCAATTTTTCCCATTTATTAGGAGAACAGTATCATCCGCAAAACTGATGATTTCTCCGTCACATTCTATGTGGCATAGGTCATTAATATAAATAAGGAACAGAATCGGACCCAGAATACTTCCTTGAGGCACCCCGAATTTGACGTCAATACACTCACTGGTTATGTTGTTAAGTTTCACAGTTTGCTTTCTATTTTCCATGTAACTTTTTAAAAATATTAGTTCATTATCAGTAATTCCTATGTTCTCTAGTTTTTCAAAAAGATGTGAGTGATTTATTGTGTCGAACGCTTTAGAAAGGTCGAGAAATATGCCAATGCATTTTTTATGAGAGTCTAGAGAATTTTTAATATATTCAATTACTAAGGCTATGGCGTTGGATGTTCCTAAATTTTTTCTGAAGCCAAATTGTTTTGGTGATAATAGTTTATTTGATTCTAGGTAGTCGACGAGTTGAGTTTTAACTGTTAATTCTAAGATTTTAGATAATGTGTTTAGAATTGTGATTGGTCTGTAGTTATTGATATCTTTATGATTTCCTGATTTAAAGATTGGTGTAATAGTCCCTATTTTGAGTTGAGATGGAAATCTGCTTTCTGTGATAGATTTGTTTATTAGAAAGAGTATCGGTTCGGTAATTTCATCTTGTAAGAATTTTATTGTTTTCATTGTGATTTCATCACTACCAGATGAGGATGTTGATTTGAATTTAGATAACATTAGTGTTAGTTCTTGTTTGGTGATTGGTTTTAGGGCAAATTTAATACTTTGTGGATTTGGGTGTTTGTTTATGTTCGGGTTATAGTGTTGAGGTTTGGTTATTTTGTTCGCTAAATTCGAGCCTATGTTTGCAAAAAAGTTGTTTGTGTAGTTAATTAGTTTATGTACGTTTTTGTTGACCGAGAGTGTACCGTTATCTGTGTTGATTTCTTCCAATGGGTTTGTTTTGTTTTGATCTGTGTAGGTGATTTCTTTAATTATTTGCCAGATAAGTTTTGGATTATTATTGGATTGATCTATTTTAGATCTGTAGTAATTTTGTTTAGCCGATTTAGTAAGATTGGAGCAGATGTTTCTATAGTTTTTGTAAAATAGTTTTAAAGAAAAGTCATAAGGATTGTTTTTTACTTGCTGATGGATCTTGTCTCTTTTTCTTATACATTTAAGTAGGCCAGGTGTGATCCAAGCTTTTTTGATAATTTTATTGTGTGAATACGTGTAAGTTTTTATTGAAGTGTGGTTTTGTATTTTTAATTGCAAGTGTTCAATAAACATTTTCCAAGCAACTTCTATGTCTTCAGCTTTATATATTGACTCCCAGGTTTCAGTTTGTAGTGATTTTTTTAGTTTTGTATAGTCTATAACACGTTTATTCCACGTTAAATTTTGAGTCGATGGTCGATTTTTCTTTGCATGAATGTTAAGAATTAAAGTGTAGTGATCAGTGATGGTGGATTGATGTATGATTGTGGAGTATTTAAAGTGGAGTATATAATAAGGGATTTGATTGGGTATAAACGGATGCAAAATAATTAGAGAACAGATTGGCAATCTGTTGTCCTTTATCTGCAGATATAGAGTCCAGGTGCATTAATTTGGGAATGCAATTAGTAGTGCGCATTGATTTTGAGTATGCCCAGAATGCTTTTACATTTTCCTTTATGCCTTGTTCAACTGAGTTAATGTATGATAAATTGCATTCTTTTTGCATTTTTTTCGATCTTTTTCTTAGAATAGCAAACTCAGTATAGTCTAGTGGGTTTTTATATTTATTAGCCCGCAGTCTTACCTTATTTTTCTCTTTGAGGAGCTTAATAAGAGACTGACTAAACCATCTGGGGTAGTGATTTCCAATTTGTGTCTTTTTTTTTGGAATATGTTTATCAATAATATCCCATAAAGTATCGTAGAATAATTGTACCTTATTGTTGACATTTGAGTTACTGAAAAGTGAGATCCAGTTAACATTTGACAGGTCCAGACGACATCCTTCATAATTTCCTTTCTTAAAATTGTATTTAAAAGGGCAGTGATGATCTTTTAAGTATTTTAATTTTTCATGTTTTAAAATGATTTCAAAAGGGGGATGATGAATGTCGACATTAGATAACCCTGTTGTTCTGGACAGATTAATATTACAATGATCGCAAAAAATCAGGTCAAGAATATTAGAATTTCCATTAAGAACATAATTAAATTGGTGAAGGTTACACACCGAGGCCAAATTGACAACACAGTGAGCTTTATGGCTAATGTAGTTTGACGGAGCAAGAATTTTGTTGTTAAATGCTATGTCAGGTGTCCATTTAATCTCAGGTAAGTTAAAATCACCAATAATTAAAAATTTAGATTTGGGATTACTATGTTGTAAATAAACATCCTGAATATTCTTGATTCTTTTAGAGTATTCATCAACAGACAAATTGGGGGGAATATAAAGTATACATATGTAAATAAATGAGTTCGAATATTCATGCAGTTTTATCGATAACCATAGATCCTCACCATCACTTTCCCAAGATGATTTGTTTGTTGTTATTAGTTTTTTATCGACTGCTGCTAAAACTCCACCGCCTTCTTTGGATGTAGAATTAGTGGATTCGCGATCTCTTCGAAAAACTAGATAACGCTCGTCAAACAATTCATTGCTAAATATTGATGAATTTAACCAAGTTTCAGTGAAGCAGATAACATCGTAATGGTTGATCATAATTTCATTTTTTATGTCATTTGTTTTTGTTCTAACTCCCCTTACATTTTGATAGAAAATTTTAATATCCATTTTGTTGTGAATTTGACATACATATTATACATTATATAGTTATATAACAATAGATAAATTAGGTAAGAGAAGCCAAGGAGTCATGATTACGGATTAACACCACGCGCGCGGAGTTTTCATCCTTTCGAACGAAGATACGCCCATTTCTGATCCACACAAATTTATGATTAGTTTCTTTGGCTCTGATCCTTGTAGCTGCGTGCAGGGCCTTGTGTGCGGGAGAGAGGTGTTCGCTTACGTATATTGGTGATTTCGTGCCGTCAATGCCTAGGTGCGCAGAGTTTAGCTTGTTTGTCCTATTTTTCTTATTGAAGTTAGCCACTGCAGCCAGGACTTCATCCTTTACTCTCACGCTTGGGAGCTTTACTATGATTGCCTTGGGTCGGTTGGACTCTGGTTTGAACTTGGCAACACGGTGTATGTTTAGTATTTCCGACTCAGCAATGGGGCGCGTAATTAAGGTTCCAAGCCGTTGGACGATAGCTACCAAGTTCTCGGATCTATGCTCAGGTACACATTGAATCTCTACGTTAGTCTCTCTGGCCATCTGTTCCATGTGGGACACGCGTGTGTTAAGATCGTGTATTTGTGTGTGAAGTTTGGTGTTATCGGCTTGCAAACTTTTGATAGTAGTCAGCGATTCCGAGAACATTTTCTTCGGGTCCTCGTACTCAGCCGAGATGTAGTTTACGGATTCTTTTAGCTCCGGCAGAATGTTGAGTTTTGCGTGGAAGGCCTCGAACTCCGATGCGATACACCGTCGAACTACTTGCATAATTTGCTCGACATCCAGATTCTGTAGTGACTTTGTACCGCAGGCAGGGGAGGCAGTCGAAGCTCTGTTGGCGCTTGCTTGGTTGGCGCTCTGTTGGTTCCCCTTTGGATCATCTTTGCAGGCAGAACAGGTCCAGATATCACGCTTGGCTCCCATCTTCCGAAAGTTAGTTTCTTTCATATTCACACAGAAGAAGTGGAAATTTTGCAGGCATGTTGATGCCATCACCGGAGAGTATTTCACTCTGACAGTGTTTACAAGACATATTTATATTAAATATTAATTAAATAGTTGATGTGGGATGTTTAATTTTTTTTTTTTTTTTTGCGCCTGTTGGTTGGCAAATTTCACAACACTTTCGCTAACTGGTACAAACGCCTTTTGGCAGGCAATCTGATAGGCACTGAGAGGTAAAAATGTTATTTACCCACAAACGAATCACCGCTTCAAGTTTTTAAATGGTGGAATCCAGCGCCGGATCTGCCATACGTTCAAAAACGTGCAAAAAACCTGGCGCCAACTCCGAAAGGGCGCCGTGAGAAAATAAATATTGTATTAAAATTTAGTTATAATATTCCCTGAATCGTTTAAAAATTACCCATAGTACGAAATAATTATTACGCTCTAGCAACACTTTCCAAAGAAACAGAATGCGCACGCGTCAGGTTGGTATCAACGGCTTACGAATTTATAGTCAGTTACAGAATTTTTTTACAAATTCCTTATATTTAGTTTAACGTAAGATCTATTTTTCCATGTATCTTTTACGACGAATGGGTGCGATCCAAACTCAATAACCAATCACAGCGCGGTATTTTTATTCTGGAGAATCAAACAAACGGACTTGCGCCTTTCAAAATGTTTACAATTTTAGTTAGTTAGTTATTTTGTACGATTTAAGTCTCTAGGAGAAGGTAGTTAAAGACCATTTTCTTATGAAATCTTCAGTAAATTCCATTAACAAAAGCATCGCACGGTTTGCAGGATTTGCAGGTTGCAACGTGTTGACACTGTTGACAGTTTCATAATTGATTTGACATATTATTTGATGTTCGTTAAATGTGTAATTAATATCTATTATATTTGTTCGTTTTGTTATTTTACGGTGTCAGTGTACATAAGCGTCTTTCGTAAGCCGTTGATACCATACGTCAGTGTTCAGTGTTTGTATGGTGTTTGTTCGCTCAATTTGGTGTTTGTTCGCTGGGGAAATGCAAGGTACAAATATGAGGTTATATTCATATTAGATTTTAGAGCTAGTCAGAAGCTGTAGATGCTATTCTTGTGTTGTACGTTGCCATGGAAACGAATTTGTATTTGCGTTTTCTATTAATATTCGCGTTGGGTATATACATAAACGCAGTAAATCTCAAGAATGTCTAATGGACCTAGTTCAGCGAAACCACCCACATTGTCTCGTAACCTATATTTTAAATCATGGTACGGGCACAAACAAACAAATCGTAGTATTATTTTAAAGCATAACTTGCAAAAAGAGTTTTTCATAAAATAATTAAAATAGCACCATAATTTTATGTTTACCCAATAGATTCAGAGAGTATAGGGCTCCTGGCGATTCTCTCTTTTAAAAAAAATGAGTGTGAGAGCTACCGCAGGTCACCTGGAAAAGTTACACCCTTTATATGTCTTGATTTTATTTGATAAATTAGTGTAAAAAATTAAATAAAAAAATTGGGGTGAACGGATTTTTAATCAAAATAAAAATGTAGGGGGGGGCGCCATCGGTACCTACTGCATAGGGCGCCAGATTTCGTAGATCCGGCCCTGGTGGAATCGCTGTTAAAAACATAGATTTGGGCACGGTTTTTGATGACTGTCGCATAAGCACTTTTGTATTGTTATTATACACTGTTATCTTTTAATATGATTTACTGTAAGAAGATATTTAGGTAGAATAACGATAATCACTTTGGAGTTCAGTGTTATTTTTTAAATTGCACAAAAAACTGACACAGATGTCGATGATGAGTATAAAAATACGCTCATGCGGTACGCGGTAGTCACTTTATCCTTCTCTGACACTTTTTAACTTGTGCTGATTGGTATTTTGATTGTAAATTTCAAATATACTACTGTAAACACTATTAAACACCACTGTCAGCTGACATCATAGACAATTTTCTATCTGATATAATATCTTTTCCAACCTTTTCAAAAGCTTTTTCTCAAGTATTTTTAAACTCCTCCCATAAAAGGGCGTGAATTCCGATTTCGATTTTTTCCTGTACTTGTGGATCGCCTTAAGCATAACCATCACGACGAATAACTCACCCGACGACACAACTATTCTGCCTAACCTTACTTTTAATTTTTTCAAAGCGGACTATCCTAATTTGAACCTATGTCTTACAAATGAAGACTGGTCATTTTTTCACCTCAACAATAATAATTCGTCGACAGAAAGGTTAATGAAGTAACCAGTAAATCCTCTACTTTTGGGAAAGTCGAAAAAACAAAAACAAAAAATTAGAAAAATAGTTATGGTAACCCCTATCTCGTTGATTTTTACGATGAACAAAAGAATAAATGTTTATGTTTCTACCAATATAATTAGATCTATAAAATTATTTAAAAAAATGATTTTGGTGGTTACATCCATTTGTAATCAACAATATCTAGTATGAGAAGCTCGCAGTGCGATCAATTTACGGAAAGGCAAAAGGGCGCAACCTCTTTTGTGTTATTCGTAGCTCCTAAAATCCTGGTGTAAGCCTCTTCGAAAGGAATCAGACTTACAATTAGTTGATGTAACCAAATTTTAATTACAAAATTAATTTTGTAATGAGAGGTACGGCGAAATAATCTTTTAACAACCGTTTTTTTCATTTATTGTTATCAAGTTTAATTTGTAGAACTCCATTTTAATTTTTATTTATTTTATATATTCAATAATTTTATTATTAAATTAATAAAAACAGTTTATTTATAAACAAGTTCTGCTGGTAATTATTATTACGCGTGACAGCTGTTTCGCCTTCTGAGGGCATTATCTTCTGTCAGTTTGATAATGCCCTCAGAAGGCGAAACAGCTGTCACGCGTAATAATAATTACCAGCAGAACTTGTTTATAAATAAACTGTTTTACGTTTTTTTCATATCGATGGCAATAAGTTGACTGCTCGGAACTGACATTTTTTCAGAAATAGAGTTATGCACATCATTTTCTTTGTTTTTTTAAGCTCTGTTTAAATAGTGATAACTCGTAATTTAAAAAAAATACTCGTACATTTGTTCCAAAGTTGGAAACACTAACTAAGCAGATTCCCCTCCCCCACTTCTACTCCTCCGATCCCAACCGGTCCGATCATGTTGCGACTGAGGTGAATACACGTCGCAACACAAAGATATTGAAATATAAGGAGATGTGTTTGATGTTTTTACTAGGTGAGACTGCGCTTCTGGGTGTCACCGGAATTGTTTACCAATTAACGAGAACGCTAAACTAAATGAACAAATTCCAAGTTAACCAATAATAATGCACACCTTAAAAAAATCAAGAAAATGAACAAATTATTTTTGTATGCAAACTACGCGCATTTATATCTCTTTGTATTTGAATATCTTTGTCGCAACACAATAGGGTACATGCATTATATGTAATATAGTGTTTTCAATGCATTTAATACAAGTAAAAAAAATAACTAAACTCGAATATCACACCTAAAACCCCCGAAAAAATTTATTAAATTAATTAATTCACTTTTAAAGTTGTATGAAAATTCATATATCAAAAACGAGTCATCATTGACTTGCGAGATTGTGACGTCACAACGCACCCACGTAGTCCCACGTCAAATTGTTTTTGACAGTTTTTGTTCCAGCTGCTATGCTGGTTTGAATAAGTTTGATAGTCATAATCGTTTAGTTATGCATCCTAAGCCCATTCGTTTGTGTAAAACATACATTGTAAATACATACTATCATGACAGACAGTGGTTTTCTACAAAGACAGTCTGATAATTTGCCAAAAATCGACGCGATTATAATGGCAGTTACATGTACCTTTTCATCGCATGACACCGCTTTTTACACATAATAACATTATTTGTGACGTTTATAAATAGTTTGTTTGGTGTTGAAGATGTTGTATTTGTACACTTTAGTACAATACAGTATTTATAAACGGTATCTACGGACATTTTCTTCGATAAACAAATGATCAACTGCAGACTGATTACTGGATTACGACTTGCGACTTATGACATCTGTCAAGAAGTGCGCAGTGACGTCACAAGCCAAAACCGCGCGAAAAGGGCGTTTTAGCGCTAATTTGAAAATTGAATATTCAAAACGTTATTGAAGGACTATTTCCTATCGTAAAAAAAAATTTTTTGAATATTCCAGTTTGTAATTTTTTTCTTTAATTTTTGGTAAAACAAAAAAAAAAAGTGATTGTACCCTATTGGACTGGTTGGGGTCGGTGGAGGGGGGAGGGGTATCTGCTTAGTCACGTGCCAATCTCCGACCACCATCCGGAGAGTAAGGACAGGCATTTTCGTGAAGCTCGTTTTGTTTCTCGTACCACCAGCGACGCAATGAGGAGACGGACGGGGATTGGAAGATACGGTGGCGGCGCGTCAGTTTTTCGAACTTCCAACCAGTATAAACAATATTACAAGGACTACACATTATTTTTTTTTATATATTTGTATAATGATATTTATGTTACGCAGGTGACAGTGGTGAGGAGCACCGCGGCCGGGTTCGTAAGGTAAATCGTCCGATCGGAGCACTCGGAACACTCAAATTATTTTTTATTATCGCTATCGCATTTTTTTTTAATCTGATAATTAAATTTTCAAAATTATGTTGAAATAAAAATAAAAAAAATAATTAGAATAAGTAAATATATATTTTTTATAAATAATAAAAAACTTTTAAAAAATCATACACCAAAAACTGCCAGGCTGCTGGTCGGCAGACCAAGAAATTCTTCAATTGGATGATCTAGACCAGGGGTCTCCAAACTTTTCAGCCTTAGGGCCATCTGTTCCCTCCAGTAAGTTCCAAGGGCCAAAACCGTTTTAATTTTCCTACCATTATCATTCATGGTTCATGGGGTGATGTTTGTCCAGGTCTTGGCGGTGGATGCGTCTGCCCACCTGCTGCGTGGCGGGCCGGATCGAGAGAGACTGGGTGAGGAACGCCTTTTGACCTTTCCAGCCGAACTATCTCGACTCATCGCCTTACACCGCAGTTGGAGGGACGGATTCATACGTCCGATACTCCTGGACACTAACCCCCAGATTCCTACCCACCCCTCATATCTTTTCCTTCCCAGAACTTCCTATCCTTCCCTTTCTTAAAAAAACCTTCACACAGCATCCGCTAAGATGACATAGGCCTCGAGGCAAAATATTTTCCTCAGGGCCTCCTGTGTGGAGTTAAATTCACTAGTTCAATTACTATTGTATTGTACTGTATTTTCACGACTACAATACGGCATCTAGGTGGTTACACGCAGAAATAGGTAGTGAAAGTACCCTCCATCCATCGCACAGAAAGTGCTAGTAGTAGGTACTTTTTCTCGAATAATCTCGTTGGTTTGATTTTATACTTGTCATCAAGCTTTACCTAGCAAGTAAATTAAACCGAGTTACTATCATTTTGCGTTTTCATCCAACTTATCACAACAACAATAAGCCGTTAGCTTTCGCGGGCCTGATTGATGACACTGGTCATAAGCTGTCGCGGGCCGGATTGATGACACTGGCGGGCCGTAGTTTGGAGACCCCTGATCTATAGTTTCATTCGTGTATTTGATATAGAAGATGCAGCGGGGCATGCAGTAATGTGGAACGGACGGGGTTCGGGTGTTCGGTTTCGGAGCAATAACAAGATGTTTGAGCGTGACGTATTGTCGATTAAAACCAAAGATATTGAAATATAAGAAGATGTACGAATAAACTAAACGAACGCTAAACTAAATGAACAAATTCTTTCCGTATTCAAACTACATTGTTAACCAATAATAATGCACACCTTCAAAAAATCAAGAAAATGAACAAATTATTTTTGTATGCAAACTACGCGCATTACGCCGTAGTTCGGCGACAGTCGCGCGGACATCATAGCATATCTCTTGTATTTGAATATCTTTGATTAAAACAGTGTAACGTTCTCCGCAAAATAAAAGTTTTCAAATCTGTGGTAGTATTCAACTTTTAGTAAAGTTTTTAAACTTACAAAATGACGTTACTAAAAACTTTTCGATGCCGCACAACTTATAGGATTAATGTGACCAACTAAAACTTTAAACTTTAGTCAGCCGTTAGCCGTAAGCTAAAATGTTTCCTAAAACACGGAACGGCTATTTGACGTAACCATATAATTTTTCATAGTAAATAAAAGTTAAACCATTGGACACGCCCGGGTTTAAGGTAACGCGAATTATATTAAAAAAACTTCGGATTTTCCATCACTTACGTCAATTTATGGTCAGACTTCCGGGAAAAACAGTAGTTTCTTTAAAGGGGTAAACTTTTAAATTTTCATAATATATAAACTTCGTGTATACAGATAGACGCAGTTTTTTTCAAGTAAAATGGCATCAAAAAGTGAAAATCGACAAAATGTTGGTTACGTCAATTAGCCTTTCTACCGTCGATATTAACTATAATCTTGAAATATTTTACATAATTATTAACTACTAGCTGACCCGACGAACTTCGTACCGCCTCAAAATCAACAACTGTGGTGTTGAGTTCTTAGCTGAATTAAATTCAGTTTTTTTATTAAATTAAAAATTACACAACGAAGCAATTATCGATGCGCAACTATCATCAATTATATCATTTATGTTTTTTGTGATTTTCTTACTTTTCCCCTTACTTACGGGAATTGCGTTTCATTTTCTTTATACGTGTGAGGGAGATTTATTATAATTATTACATTTTATGAAAAACACTGTAAAACAAATTCAAACCAAAATGCTTGCCTTTTTAGACTGTGTTCAACATATAATAACATCTTCTCTGATATAGATATCTTCAATTGTAACGAAAATAAATATAAAAATTTTATCAAAAATGTATAAAATGAGTACAAAATTCATAAATGTAATGATATATTATGTACTACCTTCCACATGTTATATCTATGTAATATCTTCTAATGTAGGTACTATCTTTTTTATTGTTTTAAGATTACTGTTTAATTTCTAGATACACAATGTAATAGTATAATGAGGAAATCTATAATTGTTTTCTCAGTTAGGTAAATTATACATGTATAAATTAATCATTATTGTAAACTGTTGATTTCCCTAAAATAAAATAAATAAATTAATAAATTTTTCCTTTGGAGAGGTGCAGACACACGTTCACCGTTTGTCTCATTTTCGACCATTGAAATTAAATGTATAAGAAAGAGGGGCAGCATTATATGCTTAAGAAAAAATGTAAAATAATCAACGCATTGACATTTGACGTTTTTGAATTTTTGGAATTCATTCACCATTTAATACTAGCTTTTACCCACGGCTTCGCTCGCATAGTATTAGTGGGAAATTACTGGCATAATTATTGGCATAATTGTTATTAAAATTTGAGAATGACATTTCGCAAATAAAAATTCTATAAAAAAAAAAAATTAAAATATAGAAATAGAAATTTATTTTAAGTACCTACTCCCTTTATTAGTATTTTATTCATATTTGAATCCAGAGTAACCTAAAAAAATAAGAAAATGACAGTCCACTTCAAACGCTATGCTTTATAGCAACGTTATGCTTTTTGTTCGGAGAATAAACATTTTTAGAGATATGTAGATATTAACTACGACGCCAAAAACGTACTCTTTTTAAGCACAACAAAGCACTCTTTTTAAGCCTAAAATTTAAAAAAAAAACATTGTTTCCAAGGTAACAATTTGTTTGACGTTTGCAATAACTCGATTTTGTTAGGGACAGAAAACGTATGATACATAATTTCATAACGCCACGGCTCATTCATAACGCCAGAGCTTACCAATATATAAAGCCGTTGTTACTAGCAAATAATGTAGCTTTCGATTAGTGAAAGAATTTTTAAATTCCATTCAATATTTATTGCGTGAAAGAGTAAGGACCATCCAACCAACCATCCAACCAACCATCCATACAAACTTTCGCATTTATAATATATATTAGTAAGAAGTAAGAAGATATAATATTAGTAAGATGTACCACTTTCAAACTTCAAAGAAGCGAAGTTGAGACTTGAGACGTGTTTGAGCATTTTGTTCGTTAACAATGTTTGATTGATGCTTGAGTCAAGCATCATCTTGCTTGCCCCACGCGACGTGCATATACATATAAACATATTTTTAAGACAAGTCTCTCACTCAAGCAAAAATAAAATGTGCTTGACTCAAATTGCTTGATCGTGTCGGAAGGCCTTTATAAAAGGTTCTTGTAAAAATGAGATTATTGGCAAACTCTGAAAACTCAACGCTCTTTAAACATTTTAATTTAAAAATATTAATATGAAGAATTAAGGTCCCTTCCAAAACAAAAATGGTGATTTATTTTTGGGTCATAATTCCGTTTTGCCATTGTTTTGGACAGCGTTACAGTGTCCATCATTAGGGCAGATGTGCCAGATCAGCACACAACTGCTCTGATGATGGACACCCTAACGCTTTCCGAAACGTTGACTACAGAAGGAGGTAGAGCAACACGGCATACTAACCCAAAAATAAATCACTAAAATACTTTTGGTCGTGAAAATCTAAAATCATATCCGGGAAACCAACGAAAAAAAATGCGGTAAATATGCATAGAGTCCACCTCACGGATAATACGGAACGTTCGTGTTGTCGAAGTTTGATGCACGGATAATACGGAATATTCCTTTTTAACTAATAGACCATCAAATATGGCATTTTCAAAAGTACCAATCTTATAAAATGAATTCTCGTAAAATAAAAACCAAAAAAGTACCTACTACGAATTATTGTATTGAAATTTTAAAAAACATCTCAGGTTTTGAATGGTTTGTTTGGCAAAGCAGGGTTTGTCTAGCGGGAATGTGTAACTATTCAAATGCATTTCTTTCCATGTTCTGCTGTTATAAATACAGGTACAAACTTCGTCAATAATTATAATGCATTCACTGAATAAATTATTGTTTTACATGGCAATAATATTTGTTCTACGATTAGCAGCATTGATTGACTGTCTTTGAAATGTTAAATAAAAACGATGAACATAACAATGGCGTTACCGCGTAAGTGAATTAATTTTAACAAAATTAAAATGTTAAATGAGTATTTTTTGCATGTTTTTTGGCCTCCTCCGACATAAATACACACTTTTCGTAATAATAAAGCTAAATTTAACTATTTGAATAACAAAATATTCCATATTAAATAGTAAGTGGTCCAAGGCATAAATAAATACATATTATATGTTGCATATTTTTTTAGTTTCTATAAATTGTTTCGAATGAGTAATAATTTCCGAAATAAATAATGTTATTAAGCTTTCATTAAATACCACGATTTTGTTCTCCGTAGTTTTCTAAAGGTCACAAGTTGGTTAAGCATTATAATTTGTTTTTTATTGTTCGTTCGAAAAAATATTTAAATATATTTTTATCACAGGGAACGGTAGTTACTCGCTCTTTGAAATTAACAAGGAACCTGAAATGGATTGATTTTCAAAAATAGAGCAAATAATAAAAACTGTCTTTGTGCGTTTGTTTGGAGATTGTTATTTTTTTCATTATGGAAAATTCCTCTTTGTAACATTGACAAGAAACTGATTTCTGTTGTATAAAATGTTGACAACAGACTAATTGTGAAATTGAACATGTTGTAATGGACAACTAATTACTTGCGCGATTCAAGACAAAAGGATTACACTTATTGATCAGAAATTTGGAGGCCTCCCGAGCTGCAGAGAATTGCATAATCAAGGTTGGTGAATTTGTTATTTTTCTTGGAGTGTAAGACTGCTCTGTTCCTTTGTGATATATTTGTTCGCGCAGGTAGAATTTCATTTTAGGATTTCCTAATCATATATTGGGTATTAAGCCCAGAGAGCTTGGGGAATTTACACACCTCATGCTCACAATTTATAATGCATAATTATGGTCCTTCATAGCCGGATACGTTCTAGCAAGTTAATATAATATAAATGGACATTCGGTTTACGTAATTTTTGGTAAATCCGGAATACCTATATTATATTGCTGGTTCTATTTATGAAGGTTTTCAGAGTCACGTAATAATTGGTGATTTTCTTGAAATACCTTCCTCTTATGGAATTTGTTGGTTATTTCGATTTTACATACTTTTTTCGGTAAATATCGGAGTACCTACCTGTATTATTGCAGGTTTTTTGTTTAAAAAAGCAAGTCTAGCAAGAATTTGTGTAATAAATTGACAAATTTCATTGAAAGCTATTGATAGCATTTTACGTTTTCTTCTGTAAATTTCTGAGGTACCTACAGTAATTATAATTATTGTAAACTTTAATTTTTGTGATAAAGTTATTGTATTTTTTTTTAAATGCCGAGAATTACAGAAGAAACTTCAGATGATCAACCGGATCGAATGCTTGTTATGTTAACAGCTAAAAGGGAAAGACTTTTTTCACGCATTAACGATCTATTCAACTTAACAAAGAATATCTCGGATTTCGATTCCAGAAGGAATGAGACATTTATGGTGCAGTCCGAAATAATTGATCATATGCAAACACAGTTTGAAAGCATTATTGACGATATAAATGATCGTCAATTGTCCTTAAATCCAAGTTTTCAACCGGAATTTCAGGCTTTGAACGCCTTTGAAGATCTTTTCTTGAAAGTGAAACGAACCCGTAACCAGATACTGGCCACGGCACGTACACTCTCGACTCAAAATAATTCTCGCGAACCTTGCGTCATCAAGCTTCCCGCCATAGATTTGCCGAGCTTCGACGGGAAGATGGAAAATTGGGCAAAATTTTATGAGTCTTTTAAAGCTAATATACACAATAATAAACAGCTAACGGACGCTCAACGTGTTCAATATTTGGTTGGGAAATTGACGCACGGGGCGCTTAAGGTCACGGCCGGCATTGTGCCTGCAAGCGACACCTATAATATTATTTGGGATGGTTTAGTAAAAAAGTATCAGGATAAACGTGCGTTAGGTACGTATTATTTAAATAACATTCTAGATGCCAAGGGTTGTATAAATACACCTAGCAGTCTTGATGTTTTTATTCAAAGTTTTTCCGCATCCGTTTCGGCATTGAGGCAGTTAGACATTGATGACTTAGCCGATTTTATAATTTTGAACTGTGCGTTAAGAAAAATAGATCAACAGACTGCTCAGATTTTTGAGTTGACTGTGCGGGGTAAAGAAGTGCCTTCATACACGGAATTAATTTCTTTCGTACAAGATCAAGTGAAAATATTAGAGCGTTCAAAGGGGTCATCAAGTGCCATGAATAAGCCGCCTACGGCGACTTCATCCCGTTCGAACAATTATAAATCTTTCGTCGCGAGTAATGAGAATGTACCTCGAGTACCAACTCCGCCCCCGAAATCTTGTATGTTTTGTAAAAAATCATGCAATTACTGCTTGCTCTCGGTTCAAAGGGCTAAGTTCTCCACGAGCCCGTTTTGATTTTATAAAATCAAAACATTTGTGTATAAATTGTTTTAGCGCATCACATGCTGTAAGCTCTTGTAAATCGTCGCTTATGTGCGATTTGTGCAAAAAACCACACAATACCTTACTACATTTTGGTAGTGGGAATAATTTGAAAACAAATACTCATGTACATACGTCGGAAGTACTTACCAATGAGGAGCAGTCTTCCCCCCCTTTGGTACCATCCAGCGTCAGTGGAACGGATAATTGCAATATGCAACTAGAGGAACCCTTGCGCGTTAGCCCTTCGTGTTCGCTGTCAGCCAAAGTAACACCTAATTCGACAATTTTACTTTCAACCGCTCAAATATATGCGAAACTTAAAAATGGTAACAAAATGATTGTTAGATGTTTAATTGATAATGGATCGCAGAATAATTTGATTACGGTAGATTGTTGCAAGTCGCTGAATTTGCCAATAATTCCTTTGAGTAATTCTTTTGTTAAAGGCATTGGTTCAGCTTCACGACCAATCTTCGGTTACGTCTATTTAGACATCGAGTCACGTGTGTATCCAAATAATAAATATAATATACACGCGCTTGTCGTTGATAGTGTCACTGACCAGCTGTCTAATCACTATATAACCAAAAGTGATATGAGATACTTAGAGGGAATACCCCTCGCTGACTTAACATGGAATATTCCAGGAAGTATAGACATCGTCTTAGGGGCGCAACTGTTTCCGTATATTTATTTGGGAAACAGGGTGGAATCGGGGACTAGTGCCCCCCCTGCGTTATCAACCGCTTTCGGCTTCGTGCTAATGGGTGACTACCCTCATAAAGTGACCAATACAAATATGTCATTTTCCGCACTCGCGCTAAATGATTTAGTGCAAAAATTTTGGCTGTTAGAAGAAATACCTAACATACAATTTCTGAGTCCAGAGGAGACGGAATGTGAGAATCTGTTTACTTCATCTATTTCTCGCGCTGATGACGGGAGGTATTCTGTTGCTTTACCTTTCTGTAAAGACCCGAACCAATTGGGGAATTCTCGAACTACCGCCCAGCGCCGATTTATGGCCTTGGAGCGAAAATTTAAACAATCGCCTTCTTTACAGGAGAATTATAATAAAGTTATCAGTGAATATATTGAAAACAATTACCTGTCAGAAGTCCCAGAGTCTGATATTACAGATGATGGATATTATATCCCGCATCACGCCGTCATTCGTTCTGATAAACCTATGCCTCGGATTGTGCTTGACGCTAGTGCTAAGACACATACTAAATGACATCTTGCATACTGGTCCCAATCTACAAGCTGATTTGTTTTTGCTTTTACTTGACTTTCGTCTTTTTCCCATCGCTATGACTGCGGACATAAAGCAAATGTATTTACAGATTGAAGTTCCAAGCAAGCATCGTAGATATTTGAGAATCTTATTTCGATTCTCCAACAACGATCTCATACGGACTTTTCAATTTAATCGGGTCCCTTTCGGACTAACGGCAAGTCCATACTTATCAATGCGGACTGTTCGTCAGTTAGCCCAAGATATGAGACCACATTTACCGGATGCTGCCAATGTGGCAGAGTCCAAGTTGTATATGGACGACCTGGTCTATTCTATTGAAGATGAATCCAGCGCCGTACGTCTTTCTCGAGAATTAATCTCGTTATTCAAGTCCGGTGCCTTTGATTTGGTCAAATGGACTAGTAATTCTCAAGTTGTACTTGAAAACCTTCCAGATTCTCACCGCAGTACGGTGGACTTTACTGTTGGTTCTAACAATACCTCTAAGGTGTTAGGCCTCTCGTGGGAACCAGTTGATGACAGCTTCTTCTTTACGACTTATTATGTCCAGGAGAAGTGTACAAAGCGGAATATACTGTCTATAGTCGCCCGCTTATTTGATGTCCTCGGCCTGGTCGCCCCATCCATTCTGTACGCTAAATTGCTTATTAAGGAGCTATGGCTGTGCAACATTGGTTGGGATGATACTCCCCCTGAGAGCGTTATTCAAAGGTTCTCGGCACTCACACAGGAATTTCCTTTAATTTCTACGATAAAAATCCCGCGTCATGTAGGTGTCCTAAAAGACAGTACAGTGCTCATCGTTGCTTTCTGCGATGCGAGCCTGAATGGTTATGGCTGTGTGATATATTTACACACAACTGATCTGTCTGGGAATATAACCGTGAGATTGTTGTGTGCAAAATCAAAGGTCTCTCCCACCAAAGTAACAACACTCGCTCGTTTGGAGCTGTGTGCCGCGGTCTTGATGTCCAAACTAATTCGGACGGTTCAAAATAGTTATCGTTCGCGTCTTACTATTGCAGGGACTTATGCGTTTTCAGATTCTACCATTGCGCTTTCATGGATACATTCGTCGCCTCATCGATGGTCGGTGTTTGTTAGTAATCGCGTGGCTCAATGTCAGGAGAATTTGTCTCCTGAAAACTTTTATCATGTCGCCGGTAGTGAAAACCCTAGTGACTGCCTTTCTCGTGGCATGCTTCCTTCCCAGCTTATTTCACACGAATTATGGTGGAATGGACCATTGTGGATTCGCAGCCCACCCTCGGGATGGCCATTAAGACCGTTTCATTTCTCAAATATCGGTGAAATGCCTGAGCACAAAACTAATGTGCTCACTGCAATAGTTCAGCGTGAACAATCGGTCCTGAGTGAACTGGCTCAGCGTATATCCACATGGAATAAACTTTTAAGGATTGTCGTTTTTGTCCTCCAATTCGCAAAAAAGGTATCACCCTCTTCTGGAACGGTCAATAATCTTATGACTGCTGAAAAGGCTGTGATTCGTTCCGTGCAGAGTATTCATTTTATAGAAGATATTGCTGCACTCCAGAAAGGCAAATTGCCTTCAAAAAAGCTTAGGAATTTATCAGTTTTTCTCGATGAGGATAATTTGTTACGTATTGGTGGGCGGCTTTCTAAATCGGATTTACCATTTGAGGTTAAACATCCGGTTTTACTACCTAAAAATGACTGTGTTGTGAATCTTATCATCGATCATTTCCATGTCATGAACTGTCATACAGGCCCTGGACTGATACGGCAGCGCTATTGGATATTAGATGCCAGGACTGTTATTAAGGCAAAAGAACGGAAATGCAATTTCTGCTTCCGCTTAAATCCGTCGCATCCTATACCGAAGATGGCAGATTTACCTTCCTATCGTGTTGTAGAAGCAAAGGCTTTCGTTCATACCGGTGTAGACTATGCAGGTCCCCTCCGTATCACGCTTGCTCGTCGGAGAGGACAACATTCACAAAAGGCATATGTCTGTCTTTTTGTATGTCTTGTAACCAAGGCCATTCATATTGAGTTGGTCTCTGACCTAACTTCAAATGCTTTCCTGGCTGCTTTCAGCCGTTTTATTTCTCGGCGTGGCCCTGTGTCATGCTTGTATTCAGATAATGGGACCAATTTTGTTGGTGCCAAGGCACAATTAGATGATCTCTATAAGTTTTTGGTTGAGTCGGAATTCGAGCCCGCTTTAAAGCGTGAACTCGCTAATCGCCGGGTTGAGTGGAAAATGATTCCACCACGCGCGCCCCATTTCGGGGGTATATGGGAATCAAATGTAAAGAGTATGAAGACTCATTTGTACCGTGTAATCGGAACTCAGCTCCTCACTTATGAAGAACTACAGACCGTTCTGGTTCAAATAGAGTGTATAATGAACTCGCGCCCACTCACAATCGCGTCTTCCGAACCCTATCCGGAAGTTATTACGCCTGCACATTTTTTAATGTCGACTCCTTTACAGTACTTACCTGCTTCTGTTTTGACAGACGCTAAAATAAACTTTGCTCAGCGCAAGCAATTATTGGACGGCATGGTTCAATCCTTCTGGAAGAAGTGGCGTTTGGAATATCTGCATACGTTGCAAGTCAGGCAGAAGTGGGCTACCACTGACCATCCTATTAAGGTTGGAACTGTCGTACTTATGGGACAGGAGGATTCGCCTCCGTTAAATTGGCCTTTAGGCGTAATCACGGATGTTCATCCTGGTACTGATAAAATCATTCGCGTTGCGACGGTAAAGACTAGATATGGACTCTTTAAACGTCCTGTTGTTAAATTATATCACATCCCAACGCAATAATTTTGTCTTTATTTTATTTTATTTTATGTTAATATTCTATTATAATCTAATTGTTTCTGACTTAGCCAAGACATGTTTCTACTTAGTGATTTGATCTTTATTTATTTTCATATTCAATGAGATTTTTTTTTTTTTTTGAAAGTTCTGCGAACTTCCAAGGCGGGGAGCATGGTTAAGCATTATAATTTGTTTTTTATTGTTCGTTCGAAAAAATATTTAAATATATTTTTATCACAGGGAACGGTAGTTACTCGCTCTTTGAAATTAACAAGGAACCTGAAATGGATTGATTTTCAAAAATAGAGCAAATAATAAAAACTGTCTTTGTGCGTTTGTTTGGAGATTGTTATTTTTTTCATTATGGAAAATTCCTCTTTGTAACATTGACAAGAAACTGATTTCTGTTGTATAAAATGTTGACAACAGACTAATTGTGAAATTGAACATGTTGTAATGGACAACTAATTACTTGCGCGATTCAAGACAAAAGGATTACACTTATTGATCAGAAATTTGGAGGCCTCCCGAGCTGCAGAGAATTGCATAATCAAGGTTGGTGAATTTGTTATTTTTCTTGGAGTGTAAGACTGCTCTGTTCCTTTGTGATATATTTGTTCGCGCAGGTAGAATTTCATTTTAGGATTTCCTAATCATATATTGGGTATTAAGCCCAGAGAGCTTGGGGAATTTACACACCTCATGCTCACAATTTATAATGCACAAGTCATAAAGTTATCAAGTTCTCTGAAGTAATCAGAAGTCGCTCGCAGAATAACGAATATTCGCTTGTCTGAAGCTAATGGGAAAAATAAACATTATGATAAACAAGTTAAACAAGTAACCAAACAAGCAAAAATATGTTATCTTACTATATATAATACTAGCTGGGTTACCCGGCTTCGCTCAGGAAATCATTTGAGAGTGTTATGGAATGTTTCACAATGATGATCCCGATTCCCTATTCCCGAACATTCCACGACATACTCCGCCACCCCTTCCAGAACATTCTAGAGTTCTATAGAACCTTCTTGAACTTTCCGAAATTTCAAGAGGGCGAAACTTCCAGCCTTTATATCTTCAAAAGCACGCCCTTTAGGTAAAAACGGGTACCTTTTTTCCCGAGAGACAGAGATCGGGTACCTTTTTTCCCGAGGGACAGAGATCTATCACACCTTATAACTCCCTTGATCGTACCGGGACTCGTTTCTGAGTTTTTGCGGTTCGCACGTTTTTTTGTATTTTCTTTTATAATATATAGCTGTTTCCCGGCATGCGTTGTAATGCCATATTCAAATAAATGAAATGTTACTCCTTGCATGTCTTTTCCCGTGCGTTCCCCTCCAGCGTTCCACTTCCACCTTCCCCGCCACCGCTCTCCCGCTCCCCCGTCCCGCAAACCCCCCTGGCACTTCATTTCTTGACTCCTCTCCCGCCCGGCCCGTAGCCGAAACTTTTTTCTAATACTAACATTATTAAACTCGTGATATCTTTCTAATTAAATATCCGAATTGAAAAATTCAAAAAGTTAAATAAAGGTATTGAAGCTGTCTTGAATATGAAGTAATTTATTTTGATAAGGATTAACACCAAGATACAAATAAAGAGCCTTTTCAAGCGGCGACATATTAATTAAATTTTTAAAATAAAAGAATACTTATTGTGGCATAACCATAATAGTTAGACATATGCTGTGGCGACCTTTTTTGTAAATAATGATGTGTTCTACAAAGTCGTGGTACATTATTTTATTCTATCATCAATAGTTTTCGCAGCGCACGCGATGTAAAGAATATTTTAGGTAATTTTTTTACACCTTGGGTTGCATTATTGGAGTTTTAGTAATGATCCCTAATTATTTTGAAAATATTATATAGCCTATGTCACTCAGGGATAGTGTAGCTTCCCAACAGCGAAAGAATTTTTCAAATCGGTTCAGTAGTTTCAGAGCCTATTCGATGCAAACAAACAAACAAACAAATCTTACCTCTTTATATAGTGTAGTAGATAGTAGAAGTAGATAAATGCGAAAGTTTGTATGGATGGTTGGTTGGTTGGTTGGATGGTTGGTTGGTGGTGATCTCTCCTTCTCTCCTGGAATGAGCTGAACTAATTGAAGACGAACCTGGTAGTGGGTAGCATCTTAAGAATGGATCTCCTGTGAATCCAGAATCGCAGCTGCAGACGGGATTGTGATTGATGACCTTGCAGCGAGCGTTCTGGCCGCAGGTGCCCGGGCAAGGGTCCTTGCACCGCTGAGAGAGGCAGGCCTGAGTCAGCGGGCACTGGGCGGAGATGGTGCACTCGGGGCGGCAAGAGGGCGGCGAGCCGATCATGCCAGACACGCAGGAGCAGGCCGCCGTATTGGAAACCACGCGGCATTGGCTGTTGGGGCCGCACGGTGATGGATTGCAAGGGTTCACTGTCGCTTCTGCAAATAGTACCAATTGATCTTAAGCTTATGTTTCACCATACATCTTACTAATATTATAAATGCGAAAGTTTGTATGGATGGTTGGTTGGATGGTCCTTACTCTTTCACGCAATAAATATTGAATGGAATTTAAAAATTCTTTCACTAATCGAAAGCAACATTATTTGCTAGTAACAACGGCTTTATATATTGGTAAGCTCTGGCGTTATGAATGAGCCGTGGCGTTATGAAATTATGTATCATACGTTTTCTGTCCCTAACAAAATCGAGTTATTGCAAACGTCAAACAAATTGTTACCTTGGAAACAATGTTTTTTTTTAAATTTTAGGCTTAAAAAGAGTGCTTTGTTGTGATTAAAAAGAGTACTTTTTTGGCATCGTAGTTAATATCTACATATCTCTAAAAATGTTTATTCTCCGAACAAAAAGCATAACGTTGCTATAAAGCATAGCGTTTGAAGTGAACTGTCATTTTCTTATTTTTTAGGTTACTCTGGATTCAAATATGAATAAAATACTAATAAAGGGAGTAGGTACTTAAAATAAATTTCTATTTCTATATTTAAATTTTTTTTTTAAATAGAATTTTTATTTGCGAAATGTCATTCTCAAATTTTGAAATTTTCTATTAAACAATAATTATTTTCTATTAGACAAAATAGCAAGAATAATTACAATTATGCCAGCAATTTCCCACTAATACTATGCGAGCGAAGCCGTGGGTAAAAGCTAGTTTTAAAATAAAACTAGCTGGTACCCGGCATGTCTTCCTATGCCATTTAATAAAGAAATTGTTGCCCATTCGTCCCGTTACCCTTCCGTCTCCCCCACTCCTGCGTCCCCTTACCCTCTCGCGTTCACACTCCACCTCCTCCCCTTCCCTCTCCCCACTCCATTCCTCCCCTTCCCGATTTCCCATCCCCCAAATCCCCTCCCCCTTTCCCCTCCCCCATATTCCATATATTCATTCCCGGTACATTCAGTTTTTTTCAAACAGCTCGCATGTCACCTGTTGCAATTTTTTTATACAAATTTCATAATGCTAGAGCTCACTAGTAGTTATATACAAAACTCTTCCTGACAATAACGAACACAAAAAAAAGAATTATCCAATTTGATGAAGTCGTTCAGAAGTTATGCGCGTAGGTACATACATTTCGGCGATCGTTTGTATTTATATAGATAGATAGATATGTAGATAGTAAGAAAGACAGAAGACAGAAGACAGAAGACAGAAGACAGAAGACAGAAGACAAGACAGAAGACAGAAGACAGAAGACAGAAGACAGAAGACAGAAGACAGAAGACAGAAGACAGAAGACAGAAGACAGAAGACAGAAGACAGAAGACAGAAGACAGAAGACAGAAGACAGAAGATAAAAGATAGAAGATAGAAGACAGATTCTACACCAGTGGTTCTTTTTGGGGGTACTGAAACCCTACCAGATTCATATGCATTCACCGAACCCTTCTTAATTGGAAAGCGGGGCGTGTCGTCAGTGTAGTGACAATATTCTTCGTAATTTTTTTTCGACCTTCGTCTTGTTCCGCCGAACCCCTGAGACTGACTTTCCGAACCCCTGGGGTTCGATCGAACACAGGTTAAGAACCACTGTTCTAGACGTATTGACTTTTTTCCACAAAAAAGCATAAATCGATTTTTTAAAGATTGTGTTTTTATCAAGTAAAAGTATATTTTGATTTTGAGAAAAAATGATTATTTTTAGTATACCTAGCAAGATTAGATCGTAGGTCGTTGGCAGATTTTTTAAATTTTCAAACAAAATTTTGTATTATACAACACACATTTTGTCACGATAATATTTATTACGCAGTAATAATTATTATCCTGACTTGAAAAACGGCCGCATGTCCTGCATTCCTATATTCTTTTAATGTTGTCTATGGTAGTCAAATAAACTTCTTCTATCTTTAGTCTATTTTAGCCATTTGGTTAAGTTCAAGTCAAAATTTGTCCCTAGAAAAGGCCCGAAGATACCGATCTAGGGATTGGTTTATTTACGTAACAAGCAAGAGTCAAAGAGCGCCAGTGAAGTAGTGATTAAGTTGTTTTGTTTACGAATTAGTGCATGCCATGACACGTAATATTGATAACCCGTATTTATCACTCAAATCAAATCAAATAATATGTTGACCATGCCGCCGACCGCAAGAAAGCGATGTTGTAAGTTCAGTGAAGACTTGCAAAAAGAATTTTCTTTTTGGCAAAAATATTCAGTCCTGCTGGATTAAAAACTTAAATAAAATATTACGCAGGCATTGTCAAACGATTTTCAATTGAATGGAAAAATGATTTTTTAATGGAAAGTTCGTAATTTTTTGAACAAATTTTAATAATAATTGCTTTTGTGCAAACAGGCAAATACAAAGGGGCAACACTCTACTACCGGGGACCTTTACTAAAATGGCGGAAGCCAATCAAAAAGTCGCCAGCAGGGCCTAGTAGTAAGTAGCACGTTTTTATCTGCTAGTTTAAATAATGCTTGTGTATTACTTATTGAAGCGGAATCTTCCAGTAAGAAAAAAATTGCATTGAAATTGTAAAAAACACGCGAAACTTTGAAAAAAACGGAATTTGGTAAATATGCATTTAGTCCACCTCACGGATAATACGGAACGTTCGTGTTGTCGAAGTTTGATGCACGGATAATATGCAATATTCTTTTTTAGGTTAAGGTTAAACTACGAAAGCTGCATGTCATCATAATTTAAAAAAACATCCCAGGTTTTGAATGGTTTGTTTGGCAAAGTGGGGTTTGTCTAGCGGATGTGTGTAATTATGATTGATTATCTATGAAATAAAAACGGAAAATATAAAATGGCGTTACCGCGTAAGCGAATTATTTTATTATTATTTTAAATGCATATTTCTTGCATGTTTTTTGTCTCCCGCAACATAAATACTTACTTTTCGTTATAATAAAGCTAAATCTAACTGTTTGAATAAAAAATATTCCGTATTAACGAGTAAGCGGTTTAAATATACAATATCTCCCCCGACGTAATAGGCCACTTGCACCACATTTTTTTAAAAAATTTCCGGTTAATGCAAATATTCTAAGACATTCTGTAATTTTATTTATTTTTAATCTCATTTTTGAAACCCTGGCGATTTTTTAAAAATTTCCATCCGAATAATCAGACCATTTTTCATAAACCGGAAAGACGGGACATAATTTTATGGGTGCGAAAAAACGATAATTACATTGCCGAAAATCATTTTAAAAAAAGAACGTTTTCCATACGAATAGCAATAAATTGTACGGGGTTCTCTTCGTAACATCTGTTAAAGCTCCGCCATCTTTATCTAAAAATCAAACCAAAGGATAAGTTCGCATAGAACAAACAATAAATCTAGTGAACATTAAACGCAAATTCAAAAATTCGCCGGAAATCAAAGTGTTGCCATGTAAAAAAAAATGAATCAGTGTGGAATTTTACAAAATTAAGGGAACATAATCGGAGACGGGACATTTTCATGTAGTGACGTCACGAGCTCAAATAATGGATTTATTTATTTAAAAATAAAAAACTTATACATTTCTAAGAAATTTTTTTAACATTTTCGTAATATTAGTAAAAAAATCTATCCACACGATTTTTTTCCAAATCGTTATGAAATCCGTGCAAGTGGACTATTATGTTTGTCCTGTGTAGTAATTAAGTTGAAACATTTGTGCGTAGATAATAATTAAGATTGAAGATGAAATCTTCAATTTTAGCATAAATTAAATAGCTATTATTTTTTGCAACAAAGAACCCGACATCTGCGTTTCTTGCGGCATGACAATGGCCTTGATTACCTATTTGACGACTTCTAACATTTGAAATTCAAGGGTTCAGACCGGTTTGTAGAAAATGTAAAATACATTTTCCACTAACCTTGGTCAGACATATCAGGCAAGATGACATTATAACACAATTTTGTAATTAATTGGGTAGGTTTTAAAGTTCGATTCTTACCAATGCCACAGATAAGAGTCACAACAAGGAAAAACATCTTATCTAGTCAAAGTAAACGTGTCTACTATAATCTATAATGAATAAACTGGTTAATGCTACATAATTATTTACATAATAATAACTCCTTCCAAGAAATACATAATTATAACTAACAGGGTTGTCACAAACTAAGTATATTAGGTATTTTATTGTTGTTCGCAAGGGCGTAGCGAGGTACGGGCAGGGGGGGGGGCAGCTGCCCCCCCCTAAAAGATGCAAGAATGCTCACAAACCGTTAAGTAATATTACGTCAGTAGCCTATTTTTTTTTTTTTTACGTGAGCTCCACACAGGAGGCCCTGAGGAAAATAATTTCCCTCAGAGCCTATGTCATCTTTGGGGATGCTGTGTGGAGGGTTTTTTTAGGGATAGAAAGGAGAGGAGAGTTCTGGAAAGGAAAAGGGTTTAAGGGGTGGGTAGGAATTTGGGGTTTAGTGTGTCGTGGTCATCCGCCTCCAGGACCTAGACAAACATCACCCCATGAACCCGGGCACCCCTGCTAAATCACCAAACGTAGCGAACCACTTGGGGTGACCTATGGCAGAGGTGTTGGTTATCCAATAAAGGTTCAGGGGGCGGCGGTACCCATTCCCGCCTCCCAAATGATAATTATTATTGTTTGTGAGAATCAATTTAATTTTTATCATAACCTTTTCAGTTTATAATTTTTGTGTGCATCGTGAAAAGTTGGGATAAATATTAGAAAAGCTTTTTTTTGTGCCCGCATAACTTACGTATCTAACTAAAGATTGTACGTTTATTTGTATTTTACTTTTCCTTTTTTTATGTATTATTTTTACGTGAATTTGTATAACTTTGACCGTATACGGTTTCAAATGTATTTTTGAAGTAAAACATCTGTCTTTAGGTAATTGTTTTATTGCTTCTTTTCTTATAATTTAAAATACGGTTAGTGCCCTGAGGGCCTCAGATACAGAATTGGGACTTATACTCAAGTTAGTCAGACAAAATTTTAGTTTTTTTTTTTTTTTACTTTTAAAAGAAAGACAAACAATCCTGGGTTACGAATAACCCAACATGTTTGAAAATCTCCTACTACCACCACATAAAGCCGAAAATGTTGCTTGTGTTGTGATGGAGGACTTAGCCAGTCGAGGAATCGAACACGCGACGCCCGATAGTTATTATTATTATTATTGTAGAAAGCAATCACTTTGTGGTTTGACATATTATAATAAAATAAAATACTTTTTTGTTTAAAACCACGAGTTTTATAATTTTTTGACGGTTTTTTCCATTACTTCTGCACTTTAATGTATTTTATGGCCGTCGATTTGAATCATGTTGTCTCCCTCTATATTTTGTTTTATATAAGCACACATTATGACTTATTGTTTAGTATTAATTTGTACCGTGATGATGCTTGAGTAAAGCGAAACCGGTCGGTTAAAAAAATTAATAAAACTCGTGGTTTTAAACAAAAAAAGTATTTTATTTTATTAAAATTTTAGTTAGTACCTCGTTAACAAAATGCCCACATGAGCCAAGGGGCCATCCATAAATTACGTCACACGAATTTCATGATTTCCCCCCCCCCCCTACCTGTCACATTTGTGAGATCCCCCTCCCCCCTAGTGTGACGTCACATATTTTGCAATTTTACATCTAAAAATAATCAAAACAAAAGTTCAATTTTTTTTTACATGTGACGTCACGGAGCTGATAAACTTCCATACCCCTTGTCACACTTCTCTACCTCCCCCCCCCCCCCCCGCCTGCCCCCCTTAACAAAATCCTAGCTACGCCCTTGCATCAGGCTAGGTATTAGATTACACATTAAAATACAGGGTGTCCGGGGGTAAAGTGCATTAAATTCGGGAAGTGATTCTATATGACGGTATGACATTTTTTTCCGAAATTCCAACTTTTTTATTCCATTCAAAAAGACGTACCTACTAAAAAATCTTTAGTGTGAGGTACAATCTTACTTGCTGAGAGCCTACCGCGCACGATTGTGATGGGCCCGTATCGTAACAGCGGATAATAATAAAGCTGGTCGCACACGCCGGTCTAATTTTATCTTTTTACCACAAAACTATCCCTAAAAGTTGGAATTTCGAAAAAAAAAAATTATCTTTTTTACTAATACTATCATGTAGAATCACCTCTCGAAGTTTTTTTAATTTAATTTTTTTATTTATTAAATTGAATATAATTACATCTAATACAATATAAGATATGGGTAGTCCCACAAAGCTGTGACAGATCAGCTTGTCTGTAGGTTCTACCATTTAATATTATTACATAACACAAATTAGCTTAAGTTACAATATTAGTACATAATATGAGATTTGGGATAGATAAATGTGTTGTTCATTTATTAACCACTTTTTGCCAGTTAAAGGCAGGGTTCTTCATTATTTTTTAAATTAATGTTTTGATTCAATGTGTTATAAATCAAAGGTATCATATATTCGAGCGTTCTGCTACCATACTTATTTGATATTCGTGGTATTTTTAGGCCTTTGTTTTCGGTAAATCTTGTTGTGTGACTATGCACCAATAACTTTTTATACGCGCTTTCTCCCGAATTATTCATAATTATAATGTACCAGAGAAGCCCTTTAATTGGAAGTAGGCCCTCAGACCCATGCAGTAATTTTAAGTTGTTTCTTTGTTTGTAAATGCTAGGTTTAACATGTTTTTAAATTATAGCAGTTTGTAAATTTTGAATGTATTTAATATTAATTATGCTCGAGTGTCCCCAAGTTCGAATTCCATATCTTAGTATGGATTCGACCATAGAATGATATATAGTTTGAGAGTGCATCGAGGCAATACAAATTTTAATTTATAAAAATTACTCGCCAAACATCGGAGCTGGTTACAAATTTTGATCACTCGTTTGTCCCATTTAAAGTTATTGTCTACAATTATGCCAAGGTAAGTATATTCATTTGTAAAATCAATTTTTTCACAGTAGCATATATTAGCATTTTTTCTATGAATACATTCAAAATTATGTGCAGTTATTTTAGGTAAATTCCACATTTTCAAGCTCGGTGATCTTATATACATACACTTAGTTTTTTTTACATTAATAATTAGACCTCCGTAGTCTAGTGGCTAAGACTCTTGACTCACAATCCGGAGGTCGCGGGTTCGAACCCGGCGTGCGCAAATAAATTTTATTTGTTTAATTTGTGTTATTTCACAATTAATTCATTTAAAATAATATATTGTATATTTGCGGCACGTTCCAGAGTGGAAGATACTATCAGTATCGCCCTGGTGTAAGACCACCATTCAGAATTGAAACGTTGCTTGAAAATGGCTTTAGCCGTGTTTGGTGACCAGATCTGAATAGCCAGGTACTTCCCAACCTTCCTCCTCCCCACCTTCTTCCCCTCCCCACCTTCTTCCCCTCCCCACTACCTTCAGCCTCACAACATACCCCAATCGGGGATGCCATAGTCTGACTGGCTCCAGACGGGGGCAGTTGAGATTCTTGTGCGGTATTCTCTGTAAAAAAAAAAAAAAAAAGTCCTACATCATGAGACCATTTGAGTAACTCGTTAAAGTCTCTTTGTAATTCTTTAATAGCTATTTCCGGGTTTTCGTTTGATACAACTAGTGCAGTATCATCTGTAAAAATGAATCTACGGGCAATTTTAAAAAGTTTAGACAAAACAAAAACATATATAATGTATAATTGATGCACTTAATGTTAATGCACTTTACCCCCGGACACCCTGTATTTATAAATGATAAAATTTATTATTACATCTAACAGCATATATTAGGTGCTTACCATCGATCAATTTATTAAGTCTAGATATGCCTTACCTAACTAACTTGCCTATGAATAATGACGCCATGTAAATTAATGTTAACAATACAACTCTTCATCGTATTCCACCGCCTCGCTCAGAAAGTCTAGATAAAACACAAAGTTCATTCTCAAATCCCATTATGTAGTTTTGTCATTCATCAACCAATCAGATGCCTTGAATATCACGCGTCACGTATTGTGGAGATGAATTTATCAATCTTACTTGGTATAAACTAGCCGCACACGCTCGCTAAGTCGCTTAAAGAAATAACCCGAGGGCGTTCATTGTGTGACAAGATGTGTTCTTTTAATTTTAAACAAACTTCAAGAAATACGTCACGAAACCAGAGAAAAGGGCTGAATCAGGAAACGATTAATAAATAACGTGAAACATTTTAGTTTTCATTTTTACATTCTGAACAGGTCCTGTAGTCACAAGTCTGGTTCAGCATTCCAGTGATATTTATTTTTAATATACATATATGAAGATTGTTTGAACGGTTTGAACACACACGGTTTCCTGCTGACTGTATCCAGTTGTTATCACACTATTGAATTCGGATTGCTTCTATCCATTTCTCCAATTTTTCCGGCTTGTTGGGAAACCTAAGCAAAAATAAGTCATTTTATGAACAATTATCAGGATGTATACAAACAATATTTATCCTATATCTAACTTATTACGGTGCTCCAGATTTTATGTCCAGGTTAAATCTTTCCTAAATGAAAGACTAAACCCTTCCACACACTTTTCCACAAATGATTATCTAGTAAATTCACGCAATGTAAGTGCACTATATAAGTATAATAAATACAAAGCAATACAAGAATACTTAAATACGCCAATCCACCAGAAACATAATGGGAAAAATATTTCACCGACTCCAGATATTTTCATATCGGAGGGCTCGGCTCTGATGAAATCCTAACTGGTCCGATAAATCCTACTGATCCCTCAATATAAATATTTAAAAAATCTTTCGTAATCCTACATGTATTTAAAATGACCGACTTTTGCATTTTTATGTAAATTTTTTTTTGATAAATCTAAAACACCTAAATTTTGAATGAGAGAGCTAGGTATAATGCCAGTAGCCGAAATAACAAATGGTAATATTTTTATAGTCTGAGAATGCCAAATTCTTTTAATCTCATTTCCTAAATCTGTATATTTTCTTATTTTTTCAGAAACAGTTTTCTGAATATATCAAGAATTTGGAATAGCGACATCAATGATAAAAGTTATTTTTTTAATTTTGTCATGTAAAACTATATCGGGTCTATTATGACTAATTGTTCTGTCTGTTAGAATAGTTTTATCATAATAAATTTTATAAAATTCATTTTCTAAAAATGAATTTGGTTCATATTCATAATATGGTACATTACGGCAGTCAATCAAGTTATGTTTAATTACCAAATTTTGGTGAATTATTTTTAAAACTTGATTGTGCCTAAATGTATACTCGGACGGCGCTAATACAGAACATCCCGATATAATATGTTCTATAGTTTCCGGAAAAGCCAAACATTTTCTACATAAATCATCAATTTGATTTGCATCTTTGATGATATGCTTCCTATAATTTTTAGTATTAATGACTCTATCTTGAATGGCAAGCATAAAGCCTTCTATTTCTGCGCTCAACTCTCCAATACTTAACCATTTGTTTGACGAAAATTTGTCAACATATGTTTGGTTGAGATAATTGAAGTGTTTTGCGTGAAGAATTTTATTTGACCAGGAATCTAATAATTCCTGGTTGGTATTTATAAGAATGCTGGCATTCTCGTCGTATAAATTTAATGGCGAAATATTTCTATCTGCCTTGCAAATTATTTTGTGCATTTCTGAACTATCAGCCTTCCTATGGAAAAAAATTCTTAGCATTTCTACCTATGTTATTTTGACTATACCTCTACCTACTAAATTTCTAGGTAAAAAAAATATTATTATATATTATTATTATATTATTCAGACCTCTGGTAATATGCTTATTTATTGTTTTTTTGGCTACCAAAAATAATGGGATCAAATCTAGAGATAATTGTATGAAATTTGTACATGTAGGTACTCACGATTCTCAGCAATACTTATGTGCAAAGATGCTATTGAAAGATCCACACTTCTCTTCTCTCATCACATTACCAATTAGCACTTTATACATTAAGGTTTCAAATACTTTTTAATGTTTGAAACTATAAATTTCGTAGAAGTAAAAAAAAATAAATGGAAATTTTATCCACATTCAAGGCTAGAAACTTAAGCATATTTTGAATGGTAGTTAATGTCTTCCCTCGATACTTTTTGTCATGGTAACGCGGTAAATAGGTAAAAAGTATGTTAAATAATAAAATAACTAAATAAATTGTATTTTTTATTAACAATTACGTTTATATAATATTTGTTTAGGCTCAGAAGTTCTTTCATAAACAAATCAAAATTTTAATTTATTATTCTTAAAATATATGCATACGTACCTAGTATCTACTTACATTAAGATGAAGCCATACTAAATAATGCAAAATCATACAAAATCGTATGTTTTATTTTTGAAAATTTGACCGCTTAGAAGTATTGTGGATGCTTCAATTAAATACTGCTTGTAGAACATATTTTGGCCCTTAAAAATATCGGTCACTTTTTTTAATAAGTCTTTTAATAAGCTTAGAAAAAAATAAAGTATTAGGTCTATAAAAAAATTTTTTAACTGAAAACTCTCCTACATATAAACACTTTTTCGGATATGGTTTTATTGCATAATGTGACAAATTCAGTTTCTTATATAATTATCGCGAAAAAAAATTATATTTACGCCCGAATCTCACAAAATAAAATATAATATGCAATTTCGCGTTGGTATTTTTGACATCACGGCGACAATACGGCAGTCGACGAATTTGTTATATCAAAGTGAACCTTATACCGTCCACCGAAGAACGACTGGCAGCCGCCCCATTTTTCCGTCATTACTCCTCCGGCCGGAGCGGAGAGAAGACGTGTTATGCTCCGCGCCGCTTATTTTCGTGAAATCAATTTTAAAATTCCGTTTTATTACAATAAACAATGCATAAAAAAGGAATTAATGTTTTTTACAGGCCTTTACGAAATCAACGTGTAAAAAAAAAATCTCAAATATCTTTTCCAACCTTTTCAAAAGCTTTTTCTCAAGTATTTTTAAACTCCTCCCATAAAAGGGCGTGAATTCCGATTTCGATTTTTTCCTGTACTTGTGGATCGCCTTAAACATAAACATGTTTCAGATTGTTTTGATAACATATACGACACAAATTATTGTAATAAAATGGTTTTGATAATAGAAATCGTAGTAATAGTATGAAATACTTTTCTAATAGCCAAGAGATCGATTAAATCTATTATATTTGTAATCCAGTCATCTATACTATTTGCCTTAGATAAATATTTAACAAAAAGTAGAAGAAAGCAAGTACGAACAATTATAATGATAATTCATCGATATAATTCGTATTTATCCTGCGGCCACTTATGATATTAAATAGGTAACTAGGTACATATAATACATTATCGGCTTATCAACTAGCATTGCAAATTGGAAAACCCCATAGACATATAAATATTAATATTTTGTACGTCCGTGGAAAACCCAAAGAAGGGCAGTTATGACTGAACATTCCTTTAGAAATGTAAATATTGACATTCTTCTCTTCAATTGTCGTGGTTGACCAGGGGCGTAGCGTGGGGGGGCGGGGGGGGGGAGGGGCGGCCCGCCCCGGGCGGCACTTTTGGGGGGGGCGGCAAAATTTCACAATCAATAATCATCTTGTAAAAATTTGGATTGGGGAAGTCGCGGGTTCGATTCTTGCGTCGGGACTTAAAAGTTTTTTCGAGTTTATAGTTTCTTAACATCTTTCTAAAGTTTTATATACTGTTAAAATCAAAATATTAATGACAGACGTTTTGTTTTTATTTCTAACACATACATTTTTTAAAAATAAAAATGTAAATAGCAACAGTATCATTTTAGCTCTAATTGATAGTCGATTTGTGTTTTATATTCGCGAAGCTTTGTGCGCCCTGCTGCACAAAAAATTACACTTATACGGTTTTCTTCCACGTATATATCACGGTGTATATATTTTTAATTTATTATCACAGAAAAGTTAAATAGCTGACAGGTTTGTGCATACTTATTCGAAGTGCAGTTATAAAATTCTAGATGCACACTATCTATGTGCTGCCAGAATCAAAGAAAAACCATTTTATGTTCTGAGTGTAGTTTTAATTCACCGCATACATATTTAATTAAAAGCATTATTATTTTTTAATTGATAAACTAACGTTTAAACAAGATTTTTATGCATAGCACAAAGGGTAGATAACAAATATTATAATCAATAATTATCAGCCTGAAACACTCATCTACATTGAAAAAATCTTCCGAGAAAAGATACTGGCCGCCAACGGGAATTGAACCCATGTCCCTCTGATTGCCGGTCAGCTGCTCTGACCACTGAGCTATGGCGGCTGGAAAAATGTAACAATAAGTACCTAATTGTCGAATGAAACACTAGAATATATTGAATTATTTGGCGGGTATTAGATAAGCCGCCATAGCTCAGTGGTCAGAGCAGCTGACCGGCAATCAGAGGGACACGGGTTTAATTCCCGTTGGCGGCCAGTATCTTTTCTCGGAAGATTTTTTCAATGTAGATGAGTGTTTCAGGCTGATAATTATTGATTATAATATTTGTTAATTAAAAGCAGTTTTGTGTTCAAAATGTATCCCAGTTGTGGATTCATCTGACGACACATTTCGAAGGAAAACATTATATTATTTGAAGTGTTTTCTAAAATTCTTGCAGAAAATTTATGTGCCGCCAGAATTAAAGAAAAACCTTTTTCATGTTCTGAGTGTAGTTTTAATTCACCGCATACAGATTTAATTAACCACTCCGATACATCGCGAATATGCACTTTTTACGTCTTAAACGACATGTCAGATTTACGAAAACTTTGTTATTTCCGCTTCACAATTAAAGCTCTATAAATGAAACATTTCAGAACTTAGCCGAATACTAAAAACTGTTTTTGAAAGGATATGAAATAAGCTTTCAAATTGTTATGTTACAAATAAATATTAACATTTGTAAACATTAAAATTTAGAATGCAAACATTAAAAAAAATGAAAAAATGACTCACGTGATGTTTCTATGTGAAAACGGTACTAAAATCACGGATTATATAAAAGACAATATTTATTCTATCTTATAAATGTATAACAAACAATTTGGTCACCTCGCTTTTTTATCATTTCATACAAGAATATTTAATAAAAAAATAACGATGTCGAACAGTGGATAGGCAATTTGGCGGTCTATCATGTATCTGACAGAAAGGATTTTTTTATCTATTTCTATGGACATCTTGAATAGTGATGGGTAGCTTGATTTATTATGGAGCTTCTCCTTTTTGTTTTAGGGATGTCACTAGAACAATAACGGAGTTATGACGATTTCTGTATAAAAATACGCGTTGACGTGTAAACACGCTTATTGTACTTAACTGATGTCGGCATATTAACGTGTATATCTGCTTATGTTGCTGAGTGGTTAAAAGTAGTTTTGTGTTCAGAATGTAAAATTCCAGTTGTGGCTTCATCTGACGACACATTTCGAAGGAAAACATATTATTTGAAGTGCTTTATAAAATTCTTGCAGACAATTTATGTGCCGCCAGAATCAAAGAAAAAACATTTTCATGTTCTGAGTGTAGTTTTAATTCACCGCTTACAGATTTAATTAAAACCACTTTTGTGTTCAGAATGTAAAATTCCAGTTGTGAATTCATCCGACGACACATTTCGAAGGAAAAACTTATTTAGAGTGCTTAATAAAATTCTTGCAGACAAGTTATGTGCCGCCAGAGTCAAATAAAAACCTTTTTCATGTTCTGAGTGTAGTTTTAATTCACCGCATACAGATAAAATTTAAGCCAATTTATTGTTCAGAATGTAAAATTCCAATTGTGTATTCATCTGCTGACATATTTCGAAGGAAAACATAACTTTTTTCGAAGTGCAAATATAAAATTCTAGTTGCAGACAATTTATGTGCTGCCAGAACCAAATAAAAACCGTTTTCATGTTCTGAGTGTAGTTTTAATTCACCGCATACAGATTTAATTAATAAAAATCGGCAAATAAATATATAAAAAAAGGATCACTACCCCCCCCCCCCCCCCCTCCCTGAAGAAGTACCTATATAGGGGGGGGGGGGCGGCAAAATTTTCCTCCGCCCCGGGCGGCTGATACCCACGCTACGCTACTGTCTCAACCTCAATGAAATGCCCCGGGAAACAAAAAAAAACAAATTTAAAATGTTTTCATATTTTTATATTTAGGTATCTCAGATAGGTTAAAATTAAACAAATTCATCCAAAATAGAAGGTATTTAATTATTTATAAAAACACGCCATAATATGACATTCCATAATACAAATGCAAAAAAAAACACTTCCATTAATTACGTACTTGTCCTGATTGTGTACATAAATATGAACTGTAAACTACACACATTTTTTTAAATCTATTAAATGCAAGTTTTAATTAATTTGTCTCATAGGGGATCTTCGTTAAAATTCAGGTAAGCACTATTGTATAAACGAGACAATGGTAAGTTTGGTAAGCACACACTTCACTCGATTTTCTGTTCGACATCTTGATTAAAAACTTTTATACGCGAAATGTTTCACAACAAAAACACTAATATTTACCGCAAATTTCCACAAACAACGAAACAACTTAAATAAATAGTCTATAATAATGTATTTATTTCCCCACAATCCTCTAGTTCTCTATATAATATAAAATCACCACACTATATTATTCACAAACGATATAAATAATAAACTTGTATTACTTGTAATGTTAAAAAAATGGAATAACGGAGAAAGAATTTGGGCCGATAACCGAGCGATACAAATAACGAAATTATACAAAATAACTGAATTGACCTAATAACGAAATAATGCCAATGACGGACGAAACAGAATAACAGATTATCGAACAATAGGTGAAAATTGAACGGTAGGACCTTATGAGCGTAATACACGAGCCCGATTTTCAGCCCGATTCCAATTAGAGACAAAAGTCAACATTTTTCGCTTTACGCGATCGCTGTTTTCAACTCTATTTTCATATCTAAGATTTCAATTGTCATCACTGCAAACAACACATGAACCATACTGTTTGTTGTGATGCCTACTGAAATCGTAGGTATGAAAATAGAGATGAAAATAGCGATCGCGTAAAGCGAAAAATGTAAACTTTTGTCTCCAATTAGAGACGAAAGTTAGCATTTTTCGCTTTACGCGAACGCTATTTTCATCTCTATTTTCATATCTACGATTTCAGTTGGCATCACAACAGTATGGTTCATGTGTTGTTTGCAGTGACGACAATTGAAATCGTAGATATTAAAATAGAGGTGAAAATAGCGATCGCGTAAAGCGAAAAATGTTAACTTTCGTCTCTAATTGGAGACAAAAGATAACATTTTTCGCTTTACGCGATCGCTATTTTCAATTCTATTTTCATGTCTACGATTTCAGTATGCATCACAACAAGCAGTATGGTTCGTGTGTTGTTTGCAGTGATGACAATTAGAAAGTAGAAACAATTTTTGTTGTTAGTTTTTGGGGTGTTATGCCGTGTTGCGCTACCTCCTTCTATAGCCGACGTTTCGGACAGCGTTACAGTGTCCATCATCAGGGCAGATCCGGTAGATCCGACGATCCGACGACACATTGTCGGATCTACCGGATCTGCCCTGATGATGGACACTGTAACACTGTCCGAAAAGTCGGCTATAGAAGGAGGTAGCGCAACACGGCATAACACCCCAAAAACTAACAACAAAAATGCTTTTGGCCGTGAAAATCTAAAAACTTATTAGAAGCAATTTCTTTATTAAATAGCATAACAGCGCATGCCGGGTACCAGTTAGTTACAAATAAATAAATAAATTCCATTAAGCCCACAATACACGACATCTTTTTTCAGCCCGATTCCAATTAGAGGCCAAAGTCAACATGTTTCGCTTTACGCGATCGCTATTTTCATCTCTATTTTTATTTCTACGATTTCAATTGCCATCACTGTAAACAACACATGAACAATGCTGTTTGTTGTGATGCCAACTGAAATCATAGATACGACAATAGAGATAAAAACAGCGATCGCGTAAAGCGAAAAATGTTGACTTTGGTCTCTAATTGGAATCGGGCTGAAAAAAGATGTCGTGTATTGTGGGCTTAATGGCCGTTATACACGATATCTTTTTTCAGCCCGATTCCAATTAGAGACGAAAGTTAACATTTTTCACTTTACGCGATCGCTATTTTCACCTCTATTTTAATATCTACGATTTCAATTGTCATCACTGCAAACAACACATGAACCATACTGTTGTGATGCCAACTGAAATCGTAGATATGAAAATAGAGTTGAAAATAGCGTTCGCGTAAAGCGAAAAATGTTGACTTTTGTCTCTAATTGGAATCGGGCTGAAAAAAGATGTCGTGTATTGTGGGCTTAACGGAATTTATTAATTTATTTGTAACTAACTGGTACCCGGCATGCGTTGCTATGCCATTTAATAAAGAAACCGTTTCTACTTGCGCGTTCTTTGCCATTCATCCCGTTCACCTTCCTCCTCCCCTTCCTCCTCCGCGTCCCCTTCCCCTCTCACGTTCCGACTCCTCCTCCTCCACCTTCCCTCTCCTCACTCTACTCCCCCCCCTTCTCCGTTCCCATGATCCCCCCCTCACAAATTCCCATCCCTCCTCCCAAGTTCCCCTCCCCCCTCCCGAGTTCCCCACCCCCCCTCCTGCCATCCCCTTCCCCCACCCCTCCCCCAACCCTAACCCTTTCCCCTCCTACACCCGTCCCCCCCTTCCTTCCCTCCCCCCTCTCAATCCCCCAACCCCTCCACCCCACCCTCCTGCCGTTCGCCACACCCTCCCCCCTCCCCCACTTCTCCCCCAACTCTACCCCTCCCCCCTCCTACACCCCTCACCTCCTTCCTTCCCTCCCCCCATTCACTCCCACAACCCCTCCACCCCACCCTCGTCCCCTTCCCTACAACCTCCCCCCTCCCCCTTCCATTTCTCACATTCCCCATTTCATTCATTCCCGGTACATTCAGTTTTCGAACTGCTCGCGTGCCACCTATTACAATTTTTTATACAAAGCTCAACATTAGTTTTGTGGTGGTACCTACATTCGGCATAAACTGAACAGCCTAAAAGATATTTTCTGAGAGTGCAACACCGAATATGAGAAACGCGGGTGACTTGCGTTTTACCACGAGCTCGTTCTTAATTCCCGCTGGAGACCCGCCTTCTCGTGGTCGTTCTGTGTAGCGATCAATTATTGTAAATTCATCTTTAAATATTGTCGCAAGTAAACGTAAATATATTATGAATTTTATACAGCCTGATACTAAGTGCTTTTTTTTTTTTTTTTGGAAAAAAACAGTCATACAAAATAATATAAGTTAAAATTTTGAGATTTTTTTTTTTTTTTATCTATTCAACTTATGTTACAAAAAAATAAACATAATAAGGAACAACATAAAAAAGAAAAACATTAAACGTAATAAAGAAAAAAAGTAAAGTTATTAACAAACATAGTTAAACTATTTACTACGGATAATAATATTATAAATTTTCACAAAAAAGAAAAAAAAAGTATTTTAAGTTATTAATATATTAAGCTGCATTTTATATGATTTCGAATCATGGTTGAAAATGTCTACATCTCATAAGGCATTGTAAGTTTTACAGATACGTATTATTACAGAGTTTTGCGCGTATTTGGATTTACTGTGTGGTATTCTAAATAAGTCGTTCGATCTGGTATTTTGTTTGGGGCAACGAAATGCAATATTTTCTAACAGGTATGATGAATCAACAAGGCAGTTCATGATTTTGTATAAGAATAATGCATCAGAGATTTTTCTGCGTTTATATAAGGCGATACGGTCAAATTGATGATCACTAAAGCGATACGATGGGTGTTTCATAAATTGTTTCTGGATATTTTCAATGCGATGAATATATGTTTGATATTTAGGATTCCAAATTACTGAGGCGAACTCGAGTTGTGACCGTACATATGACATATATAACAGAATTAGGGTGTGTGCTATAGTAAAAGGTTTTGTAATGCGAATAATGAAACCCAATTGCTTATAAGCCTTTTCTAGAATATTTTCCATATGATCCCTAAATAACATTTTAGAGTCTAGTATTACTCCAAGATCTCTTATTGTTTCTACTCGTTGTAGAGGGACATGTTTTAGTTTGTAAATATAACTAATTGGATTTTTTTTTCGTGTAAAAGTAATAACATTACATTTGTCTATATTTAGATATAATTGATTGTTTTCGCAATATTCCTCAATTCTACTAACGTCTTCTTGCAATTGGTTACAGTCATCTATGGAGCTAATACATTTATATAATTTCATGTCATCGGCGTAAAATAGGAAACAAGAATGATTTATGACACGGTTCATATCGTTTATATATAAAATAAACAAGAGAGGCTGTTTGAGTTTGGTTTGTGTAAGATTTTAGGACTTTAATTTCAACAATAAATCCAGGTACATCAAAGATAGTTTTTATTGTAACCAACAAAATATACAAAATGCCCTTGAAGACCCCCAACGGACCGATAATGTGGTGTTTCCTTTTAAAGGCAAACTGATGCAAAAGAGGTCGAATTTAAGAGAAACATTGTATTTATAACCTCCATCATGGGTCTGTTGGGGGAAAATATAGCCACTCCTTACACCTATGTCACGGAACCTAAACTAATTACCCCTGACATCTGTGCCAGGCGCACAGAAACTTTTACTCTATTTTATTTACTTCATTTCCTAACATACTCCCCACCAAAAAAGGAACGGGAGCTACCTTTTTTCTAAAATAAAAAACAAGAATACAAAATCGAACAACTAAATATATACATATATGCCAAATTAATTTGGAAAAAACAAATAAAATAATAATAATTTTAACTTGAACTGTTAATACTAAAAACATAACCAATTCTAAATAATAGCTAACCTATTTCTAAGAACTATTAATAATAATCTAATTAATTATAACTTCATGTAAATATTAATAAAACAAAAAACAAAATTCTCATTTTAACAAAAACATAAATAAATAGCAATCTTGAGATCTTGACGTGCGAAGTTCCTTGATCGTCCTTCTAGGCTTGAATGTTCTGCTATGGCCCATCTTGATTCTTGTGAAGCTCCATCTTGAAGTGCTTCATTTTTAGTTTTATTTTTATTTTTAAGCCTCTTGCTGTTTTTGATTTAATTTAATTATTTAAAATATTGGTCTACATATTTATTTAATTCGCACCGTTTACTTAGTACATTGTCTTGATCTGATTTTATTTTAAATATTGCTTTGAAAATGTCTTTTTAAAAAATAACTTCGCTTCTTCTTCACTGCCACTTTGTTTTGCTTGCGGGAAATTTATTTAGATTTCTGCGTCGGGTTTTTTCTTGTTATTAAATTTTAAATTATTTTCTTCATCGTTTTTCTTGGGAAATCTTCTGGTTTTCTTCATCTGCGTCGGTCCCATTGTCTTCTATTGGTAGAAGACATAATTTTGAAATGGCCCTCTGGATTATGCCTCGCGAAGTGATGATAGTCGCCACTCGAACTCTTCCATCAGCGCCAGGGTGTACTGCGCTCACCCGTCCCAGCCTCCAGTAGCAAGAAGGGACGTTGTCCTCCTTCAGGATGACCACGTTGCCAGGCTGCAACCGGTTAGTCCATTTGCTCCTGGTTTGTAGCTCTGCCAGGTACTCTTTTCGCCATCTCGACCAAAAAGATTGGACAATCTGAATTAGTTTTTTGTAATTATTTAATCGATTGAATGTGATATGTTCCAAATTTTGCTCTGGAATCGCTGCCAAACTAGTTCCAATGAGAAAGTGACCAGGGGTTAAAGGATTAAGGTCATAAGGATCATTCGATAAGGGAGTCAGTGGCCTGGAGTTTAAGCAAGATTCAATTTGACACAACACCGTATTAATTTCTTCATAAGTTAATGAAGCGATACTCATTATTCTTTTTAAGTGATGTTTAACTGATTTTATCCCAGCCTCCCAGAGCCCCCCAAAGTTGGGAGCCCGAGGTGGTATAAATTGCCACTGTATTCCTAATGCGGATAAATAATTATCAATTTTATCATTAGACATATTAAAAAAATTATAAATTTCCCTTAGTTCATTATTAGCCACTTTAAAATTGGTTGCATTGTCTGAGAACATTTTACTTGGTCTACCACGACGCGAGATAAACCGCTTCAAAGCATTTAAAAAACTCTCTGCACTCAAAGACAGCACAACTTCTAAGTGAATGGCCTTAGTGGCCATGCATACAAATAAACAAATATATGATTTAACGCTATGCGTTTTTCTGTGAATACCCGACTTTATTAGTATTGGTCCGCAGTAGTCCACTCCTGTCATTTGAAATGGCCTACATTCAGTTATTCTTTCAGCTGGTAGGTCGGCCATCAACTGCTGCTCTGTTTTGGGTTTACATCTATAACAAATTATACATTTTTTAATTATCTTTTTTACAACATTCTTTCCCTTAATCGGCCAAAATTTCATTCTAATTAATGCCAATAATGACTGCGTTCCCGAGTGTAAGTTCAAGTAATGATAGTGTCTTACAATTAATTCTGTTATTTTATGATGCGAAGGTAATAAAATTGGGTGTTTCTGACTTTCGGTTACCAGTTTACCTTTTGAGAGCCTTCCCCCCACTCAAATTAGATCCCTTTCAATAAAAGGATCTAATGACTTTAAAGTACTACTCCTACTTTAAATATCACCCCCACTATTTAAAGCTTGAATTTCGCCGCTAAAACAGTATGATTGCGCCCGAGATATTAATTTGTTTAATGAGTTTTCCAACTCATCAACTGTCAAACTACCATAGCGGCGCTGCGAAGGGTTTTTAGAATTAAACTGAAATCTAATAATGTAAGCCGTTACCCTTTGTAATTTGGAAAAACTAGAATATCTATTAAAAATGTCCCAGTCCTGTTTCACTGCAGACAACAGTGCCGAGCTTGTCTTGATCTCAGGTGGATCAACACAATACATGCTGAATCCAGCATCAGCCAAGCAGGACCATGCCACCAAATGCTGGAAATTAATAATTGTGAAACGCTGATTCCTCTGGAGAGCACATCTGCTGCATTGTCTTCCGACCTTACATGGTTCCATTGCTCCGGCTGACTGGTTTCCTGGATTTCCGCCACCCTGTTTGCAACGAAAGTGTACCATCTTGCAGGCTGCTCTCTGACCCAGCAAAGTACTATTTGAGAATCGCACCAGTATGTAGTATGTATATCCGGTGTACATATAGCATCTTTAACGTAATTCACTAATCTTGTCAATAATACAGCTCCACATAATTCCAATTTGGGCAGAGATATGCTTTTCAAAGGCGCTACCCGTGATTTGGACATTATCGAATAGGGGTGCTTCTTTCTCAATTTATCAGTAGATTTCATGTAAACACAGGCTGAATATGCCCTTTCCGAAGCATCACAAAATCCATGTAGCTGTAAATTTACATGATCTTGACATATTATCTTTCTACTTATTCTGAAATTATTTAATAGAGGTAGTTCATTCACATAGGCCTCCCATGTCTTCAACATGTCACATGGGATAGGTTCATCCCACTGAACCTTTGCCTGCCACAATTTTTGCATCAATATTTTAGCAACAACAGTAACGGGACCACGGACGTACAAAATACCTGGACTTGCCCTAAGCGATAAAAGGCGTATTATTTCCCCCTCCCATTGGAACCATTTTTCTGAACCGGCTGGGCTTGCGAGAGCCACGCGTCAATCTAAAAAATGTGACGTCATCATTCGTGTCCGGACCAGTGTCGAGCTCTCATCGTAAATAACACGGTAAAAATGGTGGCTTGTGCTATAAATACGTGTAAACATAGAAGAGAAAAAGAGAATAAACCCAATTGTGGTATTACATTCCATAAGCAAGCATTATTTTACACTATTTTAAGCTAATTCAGATCACATAATATGATCGTTTTTGAACATACACCATAAATATACCAAACCACCCATACATACACTTATCACTCCGAGATACATGGCGTGTGCCCGTCACTGTTTACTGGGGTAAGTAAATTATGAAACATTTGTAAAAGTGTATTAACTAACTACAGGAGCAAAATATTGGACTCGACCTTATAGGCGACCTTACTTTGACATATTTGAACTTCAAATTTGTTCATTGCGTGGCGAGCAATTTGCGCTCCCATGTAAAAAGGTCTATTCATTCAAAAGCAGAGTTTACTTTTAAGAACTAAATGATGATTTTATAGTGCGAGATGCCTATATACTGTCAGATTGAGTTTTGGCAAATCACGTATCACCAAAGCCATCTTCCTGCCCTTCGTCCCGCTGTAGTTGGCTTCTACCCCTCACCTTTATGTTCTGGTCTATCAATATTCATATGTCTATGAACGGGACCTATTAATCCTAAAGGGTCAAATACGGACGCAATGTCTGATAGCATTTGCCGTTTGGTAATAATTGGATTTTTTATTAATTTCACCGTGTATAAGAAATTATCCTGTTGATTGTTCCATGACAGACCCAATATTTTGCTGTCATTTGAATCTGTACTAATAATCATATCTGACATGTTTTCTTGCTTTGAACATAATGAGGGCAAATTTGATCGCCATTTCCTCAAGTTCATTCCAGCGGATGCCTTGACCGATATTAATTGTTCTTTAATTAAACAGTTTTCGTCAGTTTCATCACCAGTAATTAAATCATCTATATAAAAATTATTCTTTATAATCTGACTGACCTTGTGGTTTGAAGACATATTTTCATCTCCCAACTGCTCCAGGTATCTAGTTGCTAAAATTGATGACGGTCCCAATCCGTAAGTAACGGTGTTAAGTTGATAATGCTGAATTTCCTCCTCCGGGAAATTTTTCCAAACTATACGCTGTAGATCCCTGTCTTTGGGTCGCACCAATATTTGCCTGTACATTTTCTCTATGTCCGCGGTTAACACATACTGGTGCTTTCTGAAACATATCAATTGTGCAGATAAATCTTTCTGTAAAACAGGTCCAATCATCGTTTAAAGATATATCAGTGGATGATTTTGCAGAACCGTCAAATACCACTCGAGTCTTAGTGGTAGTGCTGGATTCTTTTAATACTGCATGATGTGGCAAATAATAATTTTTTTTTTTCATTAGAGGGTGCCTCGCACCTGGTCATGTGACCCAAGTCTATGTATTCCTGCTTAAAATCTTTATATTTTTTCATCAGGTCAGGATTTGAATAAAATTTCTTTTGCAAATTGTAAAGTCTTTTTTCTGCCATAGGCAGAGTTTCTCCCAACTGTGTAATACAGAGGCGTTGCGGTAAGCTTACCATGAAACGACCTTCGTCATTCCTTTTATGCGTGTTGGTGAAAATTTCCTCGCACGCTCGCTCCTCATGGCTTCGGTGCTTCACTGGCGGAAATTCTTTCAATTTCCAGAATTTTTCAATCTGTTTATGTATTATATTTAATGATAGGTGACAAGAATTTACTGGCCTTTTTAGTTTTGTTGTGACGATGGGTCCGGACACCAGCCAGCCGAATTCGGTTCTCTGTAAGATAGGTCCTGAGTCTCCATTTCGAAGTTGATCTTGCTTCAAAATTTCCCAAAAAATTTCCGCTCCGAGTAGCATATCTATTGAGCCTGTTTCGTTGAAGGCAGGATCCGCTAACTGTAGACCATCAGGCATATTGGCATTCCTTTTCTGGAAAGAAATTTGAGGCAGATTACTTGTCACTTCTTTTAAAACGAGACATTCTATGTCTCTTTCATAAGTTGAATAGCCCGAAAAAATTCTTAAATTTATGCTATTTTTAATATTCATTATTTTGTTTTGGATTCCGGTAATCGGTATGTTTGCCCTTTTTGATTTTAATAGCAACCTTGTTGCGAATTCCTCTGTAATGAAGTTGGACTGTGCACCAGAATCCAATAAAGCCCTAGCTTTAATCAAGTTTCCGTTATTATTTAAAACCTTAATAACGGCGGTAGATAATAAAACAAAATTATTCGATAACTTCGTTGAATGATTTGTAACTAAAACTTCATTATTGGAAGTTGACGGCTTCTCATTATCCGGATACTTTGAATTATCTATTTCCTTTTTTAAATGTAACAAAGTATTGTGCAAATTATTTTCGCATATACGACAATTGTATTTACTTTTACATTCCTTTAATTTATGCCCTGGGTACAAACATTTCAAGCACGCCCCTAACTGACGTATCTTTATAATTCGATCCTTAGCATTTAATATTAAAAAAATTTTGCAATTAAAAATTTTATGATCGCCTTTGCAAATAATACATTTCATCATTTGCTGCGTTAATGAAATCATCCCCTCCTTTCTATACTTGAAAGGGAAAGTTTTACCTTGATTATTTTTTCCCTCCGTGATTCCAGCAAATTCTAAAATCTGAGCGCGATCTGATAAATATTTTATAAACTCTTTATATGTAGGTAGGTTATCTTTGGTTGCAAAAGTCTCCCAATGGTTACGAGTTTCGCTATCTAATTTACGTGACAATAAATATATTAACAAGACATCCCAATTTTCGGTGGGTATATTTAAATTGTTCAATGATTTTAAATGCAATTCGGATTCATCAATAAGATTTCTTAATGCTAAGGAATTTTCAAATTTTATCTCAGGCAATTTGAACAATGCCTCAACGTGTTTATGTACTATAAATTTAATTATTATTTTTAATTGATAAACTAACGTTTGAACAAGATTTTTATGCATAGCACAAAGGGTAGATAACAAATATTATAATCAATAATTGTCAGCCTGAAACACTCATCTACATTGAAAAAATCTTCCGAGAAAAGATACTGGCCGCCAACGGGAATTGAACCCGTGACCATCTGATTGCCGGTCAGCAGCTCTGACCACTGAGCTATGGCGGCTTATCTAATACCCGCCAAATAATTCAATGTATACTAGTGTTTCATTCGACAATTATTTATTATTACATTTTTCCAACTGAAAACAACCAACTTTATTTTTGTGAGAGAGGTATTTTTAATACTAAATCTCCCGCTAGGTGGCGTCGAGACTAATTATGTCTGCATTTTTTTGCTGAAATACTTTAACTTGTCAAATATTAATTATTATTTTTAATTGATAAACTAACGTTTGAACAAGATTTTTATGCATAGCACAAAGGGTAGATAACAAATATTATAATCAATAATTGTCAGCCTGAAATACTCATCTACATTGAAAAAATCTTCCGAGAAAAGATACTGGATGGAAGATCACGGGTTCAATTCCCGTTGGCGGCCAGTATCTATTCTCGGAAGATTTTTTCAATGTAGATGAGTGTTTCAGGCTGACAATTATTGATTATAATATTTGTTACTATAAATTTCGTATTCTGGTAACGATTAGTTAAAATTTCCAAGGCAGTATAATAATTGTCCTGGTGATTCGGAAGTGAAATAAGTAACTTGGCCGCCTCACCTTCTAGACATGATCTGAGATAATACAATTTTTGTATGACCTCCAACGACGGATTATTTTCGACCAGAGCTATAAAGGTGTCCTTAAAATTTAACCATTTATCGTAGCCTCCGTCAAATTTCGGCAATTTCAAAACAGGCAACTTTACATTGTATGATGTCGCATTCCGAACTTTATTCAATAATTTATCCTTGGCCCTGGCCACCAGACTATAATATGAATTTTCAAATGTTTCCCTTTCCACAGATTTCGCCGTTTCGTCCGCCGACATCGCCTCGATTTTATCTTGAATTCCATCGAAAATATCCAAAATTGGATCAAATTTTTGTAATCTGACTTCAATTTCAGCTGGTGATAAATTATCACCTTGTATGTAGTCGTTGAATCTTGTTAATTTCGCTTTACAAACCCCGCGCTGGGCGATCAAACCCTTCAGATCCATTATATCCAAAAAATAAGGTACTTACAGAATGCAAACGTTAAATGGTAATCAATCACCTTTTAATTAATCACTTCACGTGCACTGTCTTTGATCACAGAATTTTGCTAATTAACCAATAAACAACGTATTTTATCTCGCGAAATGTTGAAGCAACAGTTAACTATCTGCATCCAACTGTCAAAAAACAATATTTATTGTTTATTCCTCACCGTGCATGCGTTAACATTAACACGGCTGCGTTCGCTTGGCGCGAATTCAAATTGTAAACTAACGGATTACCAATAAACCGTTCGAAATTAATAAATCTTTTAAAAGATTTAAGAATGCTTGCTTAGTATTTAAACAATTAGTACTGTAACAATTAGTATTGATTATTACAATGAAAAAGTTTTACCTTACAATAAAACTTATTATGTACTTAGCTTTATTTAAAACCTATATAGTGAGATAAACATTACCATTTTGCAGCCAAATTCGACATTTCTTACCAATATTTGTGTGAAATTTTCAGTTTAAATCTCCCGCCAATGTCACCTGGCAGTTCCAAAAGCATCTGTCAGGCGGCGTTGCGTTGCACGGCGTCATGACGCTAACAATTATGCGCCATTAGATCTCATCAGGCAGCCCTTGCCTAGGTTTTAAATAAAGCTAAGTACATAATATAAGTTTTATTGTAAGGTAAAACTTTTTCATTATGTAGCATAGGCTTTATTTAAAACCTATATAGTGAGATATTGTTTGTTATCGCCTGGTGACATGATGCTAATGTGAATCAATTAGGTATAATATTTATATGTTAGAAATAGAGGCAAGGCTTCTAGAAATGAGCTAACCAGTTACAGAGGTTGAAAAAGGTCAGCAACGGATGGGTCAGTGTTGATTCGGCCAACCGATTCTGCAATTTCCCTTCTATAGAACTTGGCAAAGGTATTAGGAGTTCTCCAGTTGCCACGTGATAGTATATCATCCAGTTTATACTTCTGCAACCAGTTCAGAGATGCCACCGCTGAACGGATGCTGCCAGGTGGATCCTCTATGCCGGCATCCCTGAGGACTGTCCTAATCCAACCTGCAATTACTGCCCTGGAGGCCGCCTTCGCCGCTCCACAAGTTGTAATAAATAGATTAGGAAGTATCGCCTGCGTTCTCCGTTCCCTTGACAGTTCTATGACCTTCTCTGTCCAATAGACGGGGTCTATGTTCCTTGTCTCAGAGCGAGCCAGCTTCCACCCTGATTGCTGCCAGTCTGCCGAATCCGTCTTGGCACCAAACACTGGCCAAATGGAGATGCCTTCACTGTCCACTGACAGTCTTTCAGCTGTGCAGTGGAGCAAGGTGAGATCGTGGACTCGGCGCCCTGATGCCAAAAGTAAGATTGTGGCTGCTCTTCTTGATGCTTCAAAGAGAGTTATGTGTTGAGGCAAATTCTTCTCCAGCCATGATGAAACAATCCTCGGGTCCCAAATGGGTGGCCTCGAAGGCTTTATTCTAGCTAAAGATATCCCTTTTAGTATCTTCTTCACTATCGGATTGGAGTTCAGCTTTCTATTGTCCTCTGGAGAGCCTAAGGTACACACCACTGACTTATGCACTAAAATGGTACTCAGCGATAGCTTTTCTCTGATGTGTAGGTCGGCTAGGAACCTGGCCAGGTCCTCCGCTTTGGGACGTATGGCATCGAGCTGATTTTCCGACGCCCAGTGCTGCCACCTCCGCCATGCCGGAGCATAAGTGCGAAGAGTAGAACTTCTCCACCCAGATCTAAGAAGCTCCTTCTGCTGAGTTGACCAGCTTTTTAGGTTTTTGTCCCACCCCCACAAAGCCAAATCTCCAGAATGAAGGACTCTACTTGAGGAGGAGGGTTGTTGGTCCTGGTGTCTATCAGGGCTTTTTCTAGATTGTGAATCGTGAGAGGTGGACCTAGGGCCCGACACTTCAGATCCGCTCTCCAAAATGCCCTCTCCCAACGAGGAGCCACTACCAGATACAATCCCTTTGCACTGTTTAGGTGGCAAAGAACCCTGGGCAAGAGGCACGGGGGAGGGAAAATCCAAGCCAGCTGATAGTCCCAGTCCCTGCTCCAAGCGTTGTGGTAGTCTGCTTTGTCGTCCTGAAAATCAAGAGAAACATACCTTTGAACCACGTGTGCTGTCTTAGAGCCAAAGAGGTCTATCTCGGGTCGTCCCCATTTTCTGAAAACTACCTCTGTAAAAGAGGGCAGCAAGTGCCATTCGGGTACAGCACGATGACGAGATAGACAGTCCGCTACTTCATTGAAACGACCTGGTAAGTATTGTGCTGTCATGGAGATACAGTGTTTGTCCAACACATCTAGCACTAGCCGAGTACAGTTCAGGAGTTGAGTCGACCTGGTACCACCCTCCTTGCGGAGGTAAGATACGACAGACTTGTTATCCGACTGGATCAGAAGACCCGAGCCGGATAGCTCAAGCGCGTGAGGAGACAAGGCAGCCAACACGGCGAGCATCTCCTTCAGATTGGAGTGAAGATTTAGCTGATCTTCAGTCCACACACCGCTGAGAAGTCTCTCGTCTAACTGGGCACCCCAGCCCTGATCCGAGGCATCGGTTGTCAGGTAATGCTCAAACAGCGGCAGATGTATAGGTGACGTCAGGGTGAGCGATCGAACCCACCATCTCAATTCCCGAGCGGCAGCTGCAGGAATCGGTGATAACTTCCAAAGGTGGTAGTGTCTGAGTTCTAAGCACCCTTTTTGTATATATCGGCTGTTGAGTCTGCCTCTTGGAACTGCAAAACTAGCAAAGTTTAAGGAGCCCAGGAGGCTGCGCCCCTTATTTAGTGACCACCTTCCTGTCTGAATCAAACCCTTTAACAGATAAGATAGGGCTAAAACCTTGTTCTGAGGGAGAGACTTTTCGTTAGTTACAGTATTCCAGCTGATACCAAGAAATTGGACTTGTTGTGATGGTTCCAGAATTGACTTGTGAAATTGTATCTGCCATCCCAATTCTTGTAAAAACTCCACCATTTCGCCAGATTGGCGCTTTAAAGTAAGCAGGCATTGGTTTACTAATAAAAAATCATCCAAATATACTATAATTCTCATCCCTCTCTTCCGCAATTCCTGCGCTACCCAGTCAGTGATGGTAGCGAATGCCTTAGGTGAGGTGGCCAGGCCAAAGGGGAGAGATGTCATCTGCAGGAGTTCATTCCTATAGATGAGTCTAAGGAAACATCTATGATGCTCACTCACAGGCACATGGAAATAAGCGTGCGTTAGGTCTATCTTAACCATCCAGTCATTCGGTTGTAGAAAAGTAGGAACTCGATAAACGTTTACCAGACGAAATTTACTAATAGTCAAAAAGTTGTTTAAATACTTTAAGTTAAAGACCAGTCTCTTTGAACCATCTGATTTGGGGACGAGAAACATGTTAGAAATAAATGAGGGAGTGGCAGGTGCCGACTCTAAAACTTTAAGGGCCTTGAGTTTTTCAATTTGTTCCGTCATTGCCACGGAAGTCTTAGTAGCGAACGGGGAATTAAATAAATCAATATGATTACTCAGTGGAGGTTTTGAAGAAAATGGAATCCGGTAGCCCTCTAACATCTTAAGGATGATAGTAGGGGCGCCAAGGTTCCTCCACCTACCTGTGAATGAGCGCAACTGACCCCCCTGAAAAGAGGGGCCTTGTTTAAAACCTCTTACGATCCGACTTCCCCGCCCTTTCCTTGGGCCTAAACCTATCTCGGCGAATGAAAGCTTTTGCAGTTCTACGGGCTGGTTCCTGACCTCGGCTCTCTGGCTGCTCCCTTCTCGCGATAGTCCTCCCCTGCTGCATTCTGGGACGAAAGGGCTGCAAGTTCTGCACTGCAACGGGCTTAACGGGTGGAGCAGGTCGCGATGTGCTAGGCTGAGGAGCGAAGCACTTCATCACTCCTCCCAACCTATCCAGCTGCGCCGACAGGATGCTTGGATCGAAGAGATATTCAGATGTGGGTGGGATCTTTCTTATGGCGTCTCTAACGAACCCGTCGCTGATGCTCCGCAAAACCCCCTCTCTTCGTTACTCAATGTGGCTTGCCCGTTTTCCGCAGACCATCTGCATGATGTCTTTAGACACCTTCTGGGACTCGGACCCCGCGGCGAAGAGAGACTGAACTTTCTCATAAAGAGTGGAAGTGCTCAGCTTCGTGCCCGGTTCCGCGCTCCAGTTGACCAGCTCCTGCAGGGAGCCCTTCAAGAGATCGGCATGTAGCGAAAGCGCATTGGTCAGGGATCCGCAGAAGGAGTCCGTTGACGTACTGACCGATTCTTCCTGGGCTACACGCTTCAACTCCGGGTTCAATGTCAACATTGAGAAGAGAGGGGTTGCTGCGTACGACTTCTGGATCTCGAGGTAGCGGACGTTGTTCCAGTTGGTCGTCCCCAGATGCTGAAGGAGCTCTACCCTTTTCACCCTCCCTGGGTCGGCCAACGGTATCTTCGGCTGCTTTAGTTCAGTCGTCCACTCCCCGAGATTCAAGGCACGAGACGGCAGAGGACAGGTGAGACCCATCCCTTCATCTCTGTCGGCTTCCCTCGCCAATTCCTCCCGGAGCGACGCGGGGGTGTCCAGGGAGATGCTGTCGTCGTCTTCCGAGGCGTCACGGATAGGGACATCCGCCCGCTTCTCCAACAATAGACGCAACATTTCCTGCATCTGGGACATTTGCGTTGTGAGCACGTCAATTCGCGGGTCGCCGGTTGTGGGCTCACATACCTTCTGCCTCTTGGCATCACCGCAGACCCTTGAACGTTTGCCCCGCGTGTCTGTATGAATTATCTTCATAACGTCCGCCCTCGAAATCTCGGCTTCGCGATCCGAACTTCCCGAATTCGACATCACAAACAAAAACAAAACACAAAAACAAAAAACACACGAAACTGGAATATAATTTCGGAATTCGAACAGTATAACTGTTAAAAAAATGTCTTCGAAATTATAAATTTTGCGCAAAATACTGCAGAATAACAATTTTACGGTATTTTGATGTTTCAAAACAAAAACAAACGTGTTTGACCTTCGCAAAATAAATGCTAATGGCGCATAATTGTTAGCGTCATGACGCCGTGCAACGCAACGCCGCCTGACAGATGCTTTTGGAACTGCCAGGTGACATTGGCGGGAGATTTAAACTGAAAATTTCACACGAATATTGGTAAGAAACGTCGAATTTGGCTGCAAAATGGTAATGTTTATCTCACTATATAGGTTTTAAATAAAGCCTATGCTACATAATATCTATGTTGGGTATGAAATTAATTTAACCTCACAGCAATAATCAGTCCGCTTTTTTATTTTATTTTTAACAAACAAAGAAATACGGTTGTGTAATCTTTTAATCGTGCTCTCCTGCCTGGGGAAATAAGGAAGGTATATGGAAGTTGGTCACTTGCCCTTTCTTTGGTGAAGATCCTCTGATGATGGATGTTGAAGATGCTGGTTCTGGTCACTCGCGATTCAATCGAATACGGATACGGCACGAAATCTTTGAGTTTGATCCGGCTCGAAGGACCAAAATGTTTGAGTTTGGTTTGTGTAAGATTTTAGGACTTTAATTTCAACAATAAATCCAGGTACATCAAAGATAGTTTTTATTGTAACCAACAAAATATACAAAATGCCCTTGAAGACCCCCAACGGACCGATAATGTGGTGTTTCCTTTTAAAGGCAAACTGATGCAAAAGAGGTCGAATTTAAGAGAAACGTTGTATTTATAACCTCCATTATGGGTCTGTTGGGGGGAAAATATAGCCACTCGTGACACCTGTGTCACGGAACCTAAACTAATTACCCCTGACATCTGTGCCAGGCGCACAGAAACTTTTACTTTATTTTATTTACTTCATTTCCTAACAGAGGCCCTAGATAGAAGATAGATAGATTTCACGCCCGGCTGGGCTTTTACATGCATTTTTTTTTAAAACAAAGAACATCTAAATCTAAATGTGCTCAACAAAATAAATGAACATTTTTGATGAACTGCTATACCTTCTGAATCCAAATATGATTCTGCATGCATCATTATATGGTAATAAACCCTTGGTACTTCTTTTTATTCATAACACTTGTATATTATTTAATAATATAATTTTCCGGAACCCATAATTCATTGATATTGTGTCTACACATATTAAGCCAGGGGGGGATCATGTTATTTTAAAAAACGGATCCCTAATGAAAGTAATTGGTGTCCCCCGCTCTATATAATAGGTTCTCAATGTGGGCGTTTGAGACTTTCAGGGGGTGGTAGAAGTCCAACTCGAATAAGCACTTTCCATGAAAACAAATGTAAACAGAAATAATCTTTTCTATTCCAAAAAACAAAGAGATATCATTTATTTTGCAGGTGGAAAAAATCTAAAAGGAAGTTCTGGGAAGAAAAAGGGTATGAGGGGTGTGTAGGAATCTGAGGGTCAGTGTGTCCAGGAAAGATATCCCTCCCACTGCGGAGCAAGGCTATGTTCCGAGAGACTCCAGCTGGAGAAGCCAAAGGGACTACCTCAACCATTCTCTTCCGATCCGGCCTGCCATGCAGCTGGTGGGACGCATCCACCGCTAAGACCCAGATAAACCTCACCCCAATAACTCGGGCACCCCTGCCAAGTCACCAAACGTAGTGAACCACTTGGGGTGACCTATGGCAGAGGTGTTGTTTATCCAATAAATTGTTTATCCGGGGTGGCGGAACCCATACCCACCGTTTGGTGACCAGGTGTGAATAGCCAGGTATTTCCCCACCTTCCGCTGCTCCATCTCCTTTCCCTCCCCACATTCTTCAGCCTCACAACATACCACAATCGGGGATGCCAAAGTTTCACTGGCTCCAGACGGGAGCAGTTGGGACTCCTGTAAGGTATTCACATAAAAATAAAAACTTCTCAAGTTGTCTGATATTGGAAATAAGAAAAACTACAATTATCATAAAGCATTTATTCTTCAATAGAGACATACATATTAGCAATAACCTTCTCCAATATTTTACTGGAAACTAAAAATACACAAATGAGTAAATTTTGTACATGATGTAATGGCCTTCAATTAAATTGTGCTTTTAAATAATTTATTTCCCTGTTATAATATTTCTCAAAATTATCAGAAAGCATTGTGACTTACTGAAAATTTTAGAGTTTTACTCAAATAACTTTAAAACATTTTGATGTCACTAGCACAGAAATGATCTAAATTAGAGACGCCACGAATATTCGGCTACTTTTTTTACTATTATTTGTATTCGGCCGAATATTGTGAACCATTTCAACCGAATACCGAATTCAAAATCATGAAAAAAAAATGCACCACTAATTTCATAATATTCACAAATAGGTGATTTTTTATTAAATGGTGCCACTTCGTAAAGCTTTTCGTGATCAAACAGCGATATTTTTTTAAGATATACACACTATAAGTAACACAATTTGATACATAATCAACAAATAATGCGTGTTGTGACACAACCTACTCGCAAATGAAACAAATGCGTCCACGGCGTAGTTATCGCACGACTTCAATGATGCAGGTGGGAATTTCAGAAACGTACTAAGTGTCGCCGAATATTCGATATTCGGCAAAATCATTATTCGTGGCATCTGATTTAACTTTGTAATTGTGTTCTTTTTCACCCATGAGACAGCACATAATATTTACTTTTTTCGTGTTAGGGTCATCCACATTTCTGTTGTGGATTTCTTTAGAGTCGTATTTGAAAGATTGAAAACTTTAAGCATAATTTTATGGTTAGATAACCATTGTGTAGTCAGTGTTTATGGCACCATCTTTGTTTTTTCTCTGAAAGTATGCCACAAATGGACTCTTACCATTGGTAACATATATAGGCAGCCATTTTGCGAATCAATTGCTGCCATATTGATTTAGATAATTAGATGTTGACAGATATAATAGATTTGTTATGAAATGCTTAAAAATCTTAAGTTAGTTGAAAAAAGAACTATGTATAAATTTTAAACATGTTACATATTTGTTAGGTCTCGGAGCTCAACTATTTAAGAGAAAAGGCGATGTGGCCTTTTTCACATAAAAGTAAAATTTGGATATGAAGTCAAATTATCCAAACAAACTGAAAAATTATTTTTTTAAATCAAAATGTATAGCAAATATCAAGTACGGATATGTGCCGTTTTATTTATTTGTATTTTAAATTATATGAAGGCAATCGAAGAATTTAACTTTTTATGATTTTAGACAACTTTGGTAATTATTTGCGAATTGATGATAGTTATTGAAAAAAATATTTTTGCTCTATTTACTATAAAAATATGATGAAATATAAAAGAAAAATAAAGTTTAATTAAATGAAGAAAATATTATCGAAATTCAATTGAAAATCTGGAAACAGAAAAATCAGAAAAAATATTGGCAACACTGGGACCCAGGACCTTCGGCTTTCCGGGCTTCTATGGCAATGTGTCGATATCCGATTCGGTCATTTTTAACTGTATCATATTTCGACTAAAAACCATCAACATTATCTTCATTTTCTTAACGCATCTTTTATTGGCTGCTATCTTTATGTATGATTGCAAGATTCAAACCCGAACTAAATGCTATCTAGATAGTGTCTGGATATATTTTTATCCATTTTATTTTTAATATGCAACATCTATTGACTTTTCTGCCAAGTCTAGGATGAATATTTATTTTTATTTTTAACTTTTTATGCCGAAGTTCCTGGATTCGAGTCCCAGAGGTGTCAATATCTTTTTCTGATTTTTCTGTTTCCAGATTTTCAATTGAGTTTCGCTAATATTGTCTTCATTTAATTAAATATTACAATTTGAGGTTTTACTCATAAAAAGTTTAAAAGAAAAATAAAGTATTAAAAAAAAGCATTTTGACAGGCGTAAATTTGAATTACATACGATAGATTTATAATATAACACAAATTTGTCATATATAAATTAAAATCATTGCGTTAACACAGTAGGTAGGGAAAAAAACACATTTTTTTAAATAATTATAATAAACTCACAAAAAAATGCCTCTAAAATCAAGCAAAATTAAATTATTTATAGCCTATTATCATAGTTATACAATAGTATTACAAATAAATAAAATAGCACTTATATGCTCACCAAATATTTCTATACCTTTCAAACAAAAAAATTATTATTCAGTTACAAATTTAATTTTTGGATGAAAAGGGCCACGCAGTCATTCCTCTTAACAGACCTTTCTACTTCTAAAAGGTCTACGGCGTCACATGATAAGATTATATCTAAATGCTAAAACATCTAATAAAAAATTAACATTAAATTTTATAGGCATTCTTACATTTATGAATAACAATAATAATAAATTAATTAATTAATTAAATTAAATTAATTAATAATAATACTTAATTAATATATATATATATATATATATACACCGAACAAAAATATCATAACAATCAACATTGCTGTTTTTATCACTGTTTCGCATTTAACATATTATATTATATTCTGCCTTATAAATTACATACACACACCATTACGCTAGGTACCCTAGAGGTTAGGCAGATAAATCAGAGCGCCACACTCTCCTTGAAAACTTGCGTTCATAGGTTGAGATATTTCAAACATCATCATATTGACCCATTTTGACTATTAATTGAATCATAACTACATATAATAACTCTTGAGTCACGATGAACACTCTTGGCCACTCTCAATTCTCGTCCCGTTTTAGCTTTTGATCAAATTGTGATAAGCACGAGTGTTCTGGTCGCTGGTTGTCAATTTGATGGTCATTAAAAAATGCAATTCAGTATGAAATACTCCATCCTTTAACAAGCGTATTATTTAAAATGTGACTAAAACTTTGGTAAAAAATATTTAAAAAAAATTACAGACTTACGTATATATAGATGTCATGATAAATAATATAGAAAAAAATTACAATAATATCAATTTTTAGTGTAAATTATTTAAAAATCGTCAAATAAGGCATACGATTTTAGATTTTCACGGCCAAATATGTTTTCGTTATTTATTTTTGAGGTGTTATGCCGTGTTGCGCTAACTCCTTCTTTAGCCAATGTTTCAAACAGCATTACAGTGTCCATCATCTAAAGGTGTAAATTTGATGGACACCGTAACGCTGTCCGAAATGTTGGCTAAAGAAGGAGGTAGCGCAACACGGCATAACACCCCAAAAATAAATAACGAAAATAAGGTGTATATACGTATGATTGGTTCCATGACAACTCAACAAAGCGGCAAATCAACAAACTTTTCAAAAGTTATATAAAGACATTAAAAGTGATGAAAAAAAAGCTCCTAACCTAACATAACATATTATTTAACCTATTTTTTTTCTCATCACTTTTCAAAGGTGTGTTGATTCCTCTGTGTTGAATTGTCCAATCACCATGTCGTCGCCTTAGTTCTTAATTGTCCAAACGACCATTGAAAAATTTTACAGGAGAAGGTTTTCTTTCATTATTTCAATGAAACATGATAGGTGTTTAAGATAAAGTTATTTCCTTAAAGATAAAGGTCTCATTAGTTTAAATAGTTCTTAGTTAAGTGATAAACTATCATTTTTAATACTTTATTTTTAACTTTAAAGTGGAGATTGAACAAAAACTAAAATGGTCGTTTGGACAATTAAGAACTAAGGCGACGATGTATTAATAATTACGCATGTAATTATGCACTACTTATATTTAAAAAAGTCTTCAACCCGTCAGGCCTCGATCATATTTTGTCAGAGGATCGAAATATTAAATAAAATCCAAATAAATGGAATATTTCTGAATGTAATAGAAAACTAAAAACTGTTTTTGAAAGGTAATGATAAAGTTAAAAATTATTTTTGAAGTAAAACTTCTTTACGCACGCTCGACTTGGGGGGTAAGCTAGTGAATGCGTTACGAAAAGTGGTGATTGTTACGAAAAGTGTGATGCGAACAGTAATCGATGCGAACGGTGATAAATGGCGAGGCGAACGGTCGGGCCTTTACGCAAGCTTGACTTGGGGAGTGATAAGGATAAGGATGGTCATCCCAAGGTCGTAGGTCACCCCATGGTCATATTTCACCCCAATGTCATATGTCACCCCTAGGTCATAGGTCACCCCGTTCGCTACGTTTGGTAACTTAGCAGGGATACCTGGGTTCATGGGGCGAGGTTTGTCTTGTAGTTTTACTTCAGTCGTGTGGTCTAAAGCAAACTCGTTTTTTTTTCACATTGCGATCCGAAACTGGTGTCATAAAGGTGTTAATTTGACTTCTTTTGTAGTTAATTTTAAGAATTGAATATAAAGCGTGATGTTTTCTCTTTCTAACGCCGTTTAAATCATATTTATAACTATGATAGTAAGGGAAACATGACGATTTCTTTGAGACATATATGAGTTTTCCAAAAGAAAAAAAAATTGCCTGAGGGTGGTTAATGACTTTATTTAGATTTTTATATTAGTTTATTATGGAGGAATGTCATGTATTGTGTATTCTAAAAATGTACAATTAAATCTTTTATGAATCTACATTATAATTATTATTTAATTAAAAGATTGCATATTTTTAGGTTATTGCTTGTTTAGAGTATATATTTGAATGCACCATTTTGTTGATTGCAATAATAATTACGAATTAATCAATAAATGCAAAGCTTTTCAATGTACACACATTGCACAATATCTACAGATGTACATATCAGTGGCGTCCGCGAGTTTTCAGTGAGCTAGAGTGCTAAAATTGAAAAATACGACGTTATTGATGTTGTTGCAGCTGAAAATATATATATATATATTTTTTCAAAACTTCAACTTTTTGTATGAAGATCTTTCAGTTTGTGGATGCGGCGCATCCCTTGACTGAAAGAATTTTTAAAATCTTCATATAAATTGAAATTTAAATTTTTTTTTAATCATTTTCAGCTATAAAAACATCAATAAGGTCATATTTTTCAATCTTAGCACTCTAGCTCACCGAAAACTCACGGACTGCCACTGGTACATATAAAATAACAATAATACCTAATAACCATTTCAATACAATTAGAACGGTGATTCTGTATCTTTTGTGTTAAGTTTTCGACTTTCAATGGCTTGTCTATGCCTGTCATGTGTTGATGTTAGTTGGTGTGGATTAATTACTTACTTAAAAACACAAACTACTATTTATTAGTTACTAGTGAGTTCCCGGCATGCAGTGCTATGCCACTTAATAAAGAAATTGTTTCTTCCTGCGTGTCTTTTCCCCTTCCTCTCCCATGTCCCCTTCCCCTCTCGTTCCCACTCCGCCTTCTCTCTCCCCACTCCCCTCCCCCGCATCCCCCGTCCCACGAGACCCCTTCCCCCCTCCCGCATCCCATACATTCAGTCCCGGTACATTCAGTTTTCAAAAAGCTTGCGTGCCACCTATTGCAATTTTTTTATAAAAATTTCATAATGCCAGAGCTCACCAGTATACATAGGAACCATTGCGGGCATGTATACATCAAATCCCAAAGTTTCATCGCAATTAGATTAATTGTTAGCAACGCATAATTTCATGATGCCAGAACTCACTATTGTATATAGAAACCATCGCGGGCATGCGCACATCAAATCCCCAAGTTTCATCGCAATCAGATGAATGGTTTAGCAACGTATAACAAACATAGACAGAAGCAAACATATTTTGATTTTTATATATATATACGTATAAGTCTAATAGGCGTCCTAATCTGTTTGTCGTATAATTTTGATGTTTGTACGTTTGCGATTTGCAAATTTTCCTTCGACTAACGAAGCGCCGTCATCTCTGGCACAAGCGTAACTACTTTTAAGAGATAGTGTCTTAACACAAGCGCAGTATTTAGCTCGTTAGCGTGATATGAAATACCACATTTATGAAAACTGTCAAAATGTGTCGTATACGGCTGATTTAACACTCGTTACTTGCGCAAAATATACAGAACCATCCTTCAGATTATTTATGGATACGATATTAACCCGTTAGTCTGCCACCGAGAGGGTTTAGTTTGTTTGTTTATTTCAGCAAATTCGCTAAGTAAAAATTTTGAAAATGATTTATATCAACCTATAGACAACTTTATCTATTTTAGTCAATTTCAACTGTCAAATATTATTGCTAACTGCAGGATAACTATCTAACTAACTAACTATCACGTCAAGAGTATAGACCGCCACACATCTCTGTCTTGACACACACTCCTTGCTTTTTTCACATTCACGCGCCGTCTCATACATACAATGTGTTTCTGACTCTTAACATGAGCCGACTCAAGTATTTGATTCACTTAGTGAGGCAGTAAAGATAATACTAGGCATTATGCAATTTGTTTTAGACACAAAAGCAAATCTAAATTGCTATTGTGGTTACACATACAATATCCGTTAAGTGACACCGTGCCCAAAATATTATGAAATGATTTGTATCGTTACGTTCCAATATCCGCCTTAATGAATTTCGGTCAAAAAATTATGTGTGAATGCCATCTGGTGTGATTTCTCACAAGGAATGCGATGCTGTTGTTATTATTTCCAAAAGTCTTCTAGTTTCTTAATAAATCGTATTTAAATATGGGCCTATAATAATTAAAACACGTTTTATAAATGCATATTAACCACTCCGATCTATCGCGAATATGCACTTTTTACGTCTTAAACGAAATGCCAGATTTACGAAAACTTTGTGTTATTTCCGCTTCACAATTAAAGCTCTATAAATTAAACATTTCTGAACGTAGCCGGATACTAAAAACTGTTTTTGAAAGGTTACGAAATATGTAAGCTTTCAAATTGTTACATTAAAAATAAATGTTAACATTTGTAAATATTAAAATTTAGAATGCAAATATAAAAAAATGTAAAAATGACTCACGTAATGTTTTTATGTGAAAACAGTACTAAAATCACGGATTATGTAAAAAAAACAATACTTATTCTATTGTATAAATGAATAATAAACAATTTTATCATCTCACTTTTTTATCATTTCATACAAGAATATTTAATAAAAAAATAACAATGTCTAACGGCGGGTAGGCGATTTTGCGGTCCACCATGTATCTGACAGAATAGGTTTTTTTTATGTATTTCTATGAACAACTTGAATAGTGATGTGCAGCTTGATTTATTATGGAGCTTCTACTTTTTGTTTTAGGGATGTCACTAGAACAATAATGAAGTTATAACGATTTCTGTGGAAACACACGCGTTGACGTGAAAACACACTTATTGTACTTGACTGCTATTGTCATATTAACGTGTATATCTGCTTACGTTGCTGAGTGGTTAATAAATCGTGTTTAAATATGGGCCTATAGTAATTAAAACACGTTTTTTTAATGTATATTGAAAATTTAAATAGATATAATAATTGAATCAAGTTATTACAAGATCACGCTAACGTGCAAAAAAATAAAGTAACTGGAATCATAAAAACTCATCAGCCTACTATGCTTTTCTTAATTTACTACATTACACATTTTTCTTGATTTACTCGAAAGTAAGAATATCAATTAGGGAGGGGTTTTGAAAATCAACGATTCTAATGTCACTTAACAGATATTGCCGGCGCAACGACATATTGCTAGAAAAATGTACATACTATTATTTTACAATGATTTATAGATTTTGCTTATAATGTAAAAATTATTCAATATCTAATAATAATAATTTATACGTGAAATATTTGACACTTTATTCAATTTCAAAAAATTACTAGATAGACATTTTAACAATTTACAATCATTCTCTTTCTCTTTGTATCAAATCACAAGGCTTTTCCTATACATGTTTGGGTACTTAATTTATTTAAAAGACTTTTAACCCTATCTTCATGCCTGAAGAGCAATTCTATATCTTTTGTGGGATCGTTATGAGATAACGGATATTTTTCAGATCTAATATTATATATTTCAGATCGTAACGGGAATATTTTGTGATTTCAAAATGCTTATAAAACTTAAAGGAAAGATATACCAGACTATTGTTACTGAACTATGAACAACTCCTACTCTATAAACGAAACAGCATAAATGTGAATGCTTAGATGGTCGGCAGGAGTATCACTAAAATATAAGATTAAAAGTTCATGCATTCGTGGTAGCCTGGGTGTCACGGACATAAACAATAAGCTGGAGGAACGACAGTTGAGATGGTATGGGCCCATAAGACGGAGACCATCAGACCACACAGTGAAGCAGGCAATATCTATGGAGCTTCATCGACAGTCATCCAGAGGAAGACCAAAGAACTCCTGGATGACTCAATGCTCCAAAATACTTCAGAGAAACGGCCTGGATGAAGGTGATACTCAGAACCGAAGAAGCTACAACCTGAGAACGAGAAGAGCCGACCCCAACAGCCTACCTAGGCAATGAGTTGGGACAGCACAAGGAAGAAGAGTTATGAGATAACGGACGTGATCTCCTGACAGATTTGTGTGATTTACTTGCTTTTTCTATGTCCAACATACATTAAATGAATAAATAATCATGCATACTTGCAGGAATTTGTGTTTAAAACGATCTAAACTAAAATATGTAAAAATCACACTGAAATATGACAAGAGATCACATCCGTTATCTCATAACGATCCCACAAAAGATATAGAATTGCTCAGCTGATAGAGTTACCATCTAAAGGCCCTAGCACAAACACATTGTTAACTAAGCAATATATATACGACAAACTAAGGTGTAATTTTTATAACAATACAGATTTTAATTATATAATTGTACCGTTTATACATACATACACATGGAACAAATCCATTTTTCATTTACCGCATTCAATTTGGGAGACAGATATGGATACTGCCGCACCGGAAACTGTTTATTGGATAACCAACAATGATCTCAATGATTTTTCAAACGTAACTTAACAGATATTGCCGGCACAATGACATATTGCTAGACAAATGTACATAATATTATTTTACAATAATTTATAGGTTTTTCATTTAGGCAAATCCCGTAGAAATGTGTTTTAAGTCAAAATTTCCTATTTTACGTTTTATCTCTGAAAAGTAAAGTGATTGTGATTATCTATACTGTTATATATAGTCTGTCAAATAAGAGTAGAAAATATAAAAAACGGAACTACATAATTTGTAGGCTGGCAACACCAAATTAACCACTCTGATCTATCGCGAATATGCACTTTTTACATCTTAAACGAAATGACAGATTTACGAAAACTTTGTGTTATTTCCGCTTCACAATTAAAGCTCTATAAATTAAACATTTCTGAATGTAGCCGAATACTAAAAACTGTTTTTGAAAGGTTACGAAATAAGCTTTCAAATTGTTATATTACAAATAAATATTAACATTTGTAAATGTTAAAATTTAGAATGCAAAGATAAAAAAAAAGGTAAAAATGACTCATGTGATGTTTTAATGTGAAAATGCTACTAAAATCACGGATTATGTAAAAAACAATACTTATTCTATTGTATAAATGTATAATAAACTATTTTGTTACCTCACTTTTTTATCATTTCATACAAGAATATTTAATAAAAAAATAACAATGTCTAACGGCTGGTAGGCGATTTTTCGGTCTACCATGTATCTGACAGAATAGGTCTTATTATGTTTTTCTGTGGATAACTTGAATAGTGATGGGTAGCTTGATTTATTATGGAGCTTCTACATTTTGTTTTAGGGATGTCACTAGAACAATAACAGAGTTGTAACGATTTCTGTGGAAACATACGCATTAACGTGAAAACACGCTTATTGTACTTGACCGCTATTGTCATATTAACGTGTATATTTGCTTACGTTGCTGAGTGTTAAAGAAAAAAACTTAAAATCAAAAAGAAGCACTGTTGTTAAGGTACCTACTTAATGAGATAAATTTGATTAAATGGTGTTTTACAAAGCGATTGTCTTTCATTTAATTTAACTTAAATTTGAATTTAACAGTAAGTTGAAAAGAAGAATCACTAATGGTGAGTTTAGTTACACTACTTTTAGATCTAAATGTGTTAAATATATTCAGATCTAAAATTAGACATGATCTAAAGCCCCTGGCAATGCTAGAGGTACTTAAGCTAATATTAAATAAATGTGAGCAATTTTAAAACTGTGCTTTATATTTTAAAACAATATCGTTATTCTTCTTTATTTACACAAAATTGCAAAAGTATAATAATACCTTTATGTCTTGTTCACTTTTGTCTTTTTAATTTTTTTCATAAAAATGTAGATTACACAGCTTTACTTTTACACCATGTGTTATATGTTTAGTATTGCCATTTGAGCAACAGTGGCGCCCTCCTATGTTTTTTATTCTTATTTGACAAACTGTAGATCAAGTCTCCTCAAGTTATTGCAATTATCTCTCTTCGACAGAATCACTTGTTCATCATTCGTTAATTTGTTTTCGATCTCTTGTGAAATTAACTTTTTTTGACTTGCAACACTTTTCTCCGGGATGTGCGAATATAATGTACAAACTATTCAATATCTAATATTCGGGCCGTTTGCAGACTTTTCCATATTTGTGTGTCGAATTCGAGGTTCAGCTCGCCTGTGAATACGCAGCCTAAGAAAGCAAAATGGACCGGCATTTAATGGGAACCTTTCAAATGTGAAAAAACCAAAATGGCGCTGATTGATGACAATGTAACATTTGAATTTCTGCTAAACATGCCCATCCTTAATGGCTATTGTCAGAGAACAAATTGTTGCAGTGAAACCCTCTGAAGAAGTTCCCTCTTAAGACGTTTTCATTCTTAAGAAGTTTGGTTTTTTCGGTCCCTCGATCCAAAACATAAAAAAAATCATATCTTAGAATTTTAACATGAATATAACACGAATTTTAATAAAAACTTAATATAGTGCTATGTAGCCAATGAATTAACCTGTATTTTACCGTTTATCTCACATTTGTAGGATTTATAAAAAAAATCGTTAAGATGAAGCCATACTAAATAATGCAAAATCATACAAAACCGTATGTTTTTTTTTTGAAAATTTGACTGCTTAGAAGTATTATAGATGCTTCAATTAAATACCGCGTGTACAACATACCTTGGTCCTTAAAAATATCGGTCATTTTTTTTAATAAGTCTTTTAATAAGCTTAGAAAAAAATAAAGTATTAGGTCTATAAAAAACATTTTCAACTGAAAACTCTCCTACTTATAAACACTTTTTCGGATATGGTTTTATTGCATAATGTGGCAAATTCAGTTTCTTATATAATTATCGCAAAAAAAAATGATATTTACGCCCGAACCTCACAAAATAAAATATAATATGCATTTCCGCGTTGGTATTTTTGACATCACGGCGACAATACGGCAGTCGACGAATTTGTTATATCAAAGTGAACCTTATACCGTCCACCGAAGAACGACTGGCAGCCGCTCCATTCATCCGTCATTACTCCTCCAAACGGAGCGGAGAAACAACGTGTTACGGTCCGCGCTGCTTGTTTTCGTGAAATCAATTTAAAAATTCCGTTTTACTACAATAAACAATGTATAAAAAAGGAATTAATGTTTTTTACAGGCCTTTACGAAATCAACATGTAAAATAAAATTCTCAAATATCTTTTCCAACCTTTCCAAAAGTTTTTTCTCAAGTATTTTTAAACTCCTCCCATAAAAAGGCGTGAATTCCGATTTCGATTTTTTCCTGTACTAGTGGATCGCCTTAAGTTTATAACCGCGCGAATCCTGCGTGTTTGTTACATTGAAACTGCCGTGAGGGGTACTTATTCAAGTCAACATAGAATATTTTCGATTGCTGTATGTTGTCTGTGGTATATTTGATAATGAAAGGTGCATAACTATGGAAAAAGGACTTAATTTTAACCGTAAACAGCTGATCAAAAATTCGGCGTGAAAAAAATATTTTAAAAATTTAATTTTAACATCATTCTAAAATAGTCTAAGAAGTTCGGATTTGTGACATCTATGGTCATAATAAATAAATAAATCATTTCGATAGCTTCGTTTTAAAATAAATGGCTGGCCAAGGAAATGTTTTAAATAATTACAATAAATGTTTTACGAATGGTCCAGTGGATAAGAAGTTTTTTTTCCCTTGAAAAACTTCTTAAGAGGGTTTCACTGTACATCCGCACATCTCCAATACCAATAATAATTACATTACTTAATATTTACGTATTATTTATTTACATTCTAATAAAATTATTAAAACAATAATTCATTTGAGTATTAATTTCAATCTAAACAGAATGATATGCCGAAAGTATTGTGGTCAGTAATTTCTGAACGGGATTTATTATCGTTTTACATAATCTACCAAAATATACGGGGAAAAATATAATTCTATACAATGTGCTTACGGATATTGTGGATTTGTAAATTTTTATTAACTACTTAGATATCATTACACTATTCATTTTAAATTAGTTTTTTTTTACAGAATCCTTGCTACAAAATGCTACAGCGATATATCTTAAAATTACAATTACATTATTAGTACATTTTAACAATAAAAATGAATTTATGCTAATGTAAGAGAGCCAATAAAATATCAGTTTTATGGATAATTTTGTTGTGTTTTTTACATTGTTGACGATTTAACCAATTTAGTACTTTATTGCATTTACAGGGTATTAAGTGACGTACTTAACTTAATTTTGAACAGTGATTTTTGACATTATTTGGAGTAAAAAAAACTGTAAATGAAATTTTGGTCTCCGGTGACATTTTTGATGTAAACTAAAAACATAAAAAATCACTAGGTATTGGACAGTTAGGAGTAGGGTGAGGGGTTGGACGGTTACTCGGTTGAGTGACCAGTGATGACATGTAAAAGAAAACAAAATTGTTTAATTTGGAAGAAAAAAAATTGAAAACAAAACGACATCAAATAAGTAACCGGAGTCCAAAATTGAATATATATTTTTTACTTCAAGTAATGTCAGAAATAATTGGTTAAAGTTAGTCAAGTACGTCCCATAACATCCCGTATATTATTTATATTAACTCCACACAGCTTCTGAGATACTGGAGGATGTTGTCTTTTTAATTCTTTAAATGCGTCTTTTTAATTCTTTATGTATTATCTTTTTTTTACATTAACTCCACACAGAGGCCCCGAGGAAAATAAGTTCCCTCAAGGCCTATGTCATCTGAGATGCTGTGTGGAGGGTTTTTTTTGAGGAGAGGAAGGAATGAACATTAATCTTAAGAGACCCTATATAACTATCAAATCATCAATCGTTCTCGGTCCGTTTCAGCTTTTGATCAAATTGCAATCAGAATTTGATCAAGAATCAGTGTTTAACCCTTCAAACATTTGTGTCAGAAGGTAAAAATATTTCCACTTTGCAATAAAATCCAAATAAATGGAATATTTCTAAACATATCCGAAAACTAAAAACTGATTTTGAAAGGTGATAAAATACTTTTACAAGTGTTATTATTAGAAATAAAAATCTAATTTTTTAAATATTAAAATTTTTAACACAAACATAAAAAAGTTTAAAAAATGGCTCACCTTATTTTTTTTCTATCTAAAATTACTGACAATGAAAAATAAAAGAAAACCGCATATTTTATTAGGCAAATATATTATAAACATTATCATGACCTCTCTTTTTTGTCGGTTTTAAAAAAAATAATACATAAAAAATATTCTCAAAAATTTATACATTTTTCGTAAAATGCTATAGGAAACTTTGATTTCATAGCTGCACAATAAAAAAAATTGTGGTTAAATTCTAGATTTGAATATAAAGCATGAAGTTTTCTCTTTCTAACACTTTTAAGATCATATTTCTCACCATGAGAGTAAGGGAGATACAACGAGACCTATATAAGCTGGGACAATTATGATCTCCTGTGATTAAATGGATTAATCTAGTCTAGATCCATTCAAATGTCAAAAATTGTAAATGGTGTTGATTGACAATTTTAGTGTGTCGTCAAATGTATTTTGCTTTGAAGCAAAGAATGGACGGTTACCTCGAGAATGTTTTCTCTTGGGGTAAAAATAATAAATAAATAAATAATCTCGTTGAATTTAATGTTTTAAAGACCCAATCATGTCTGATTACGTCTAAAAGGGATCAAAATTAAAATCTAGTCTCCTTCAACGGAAGCATTCTTCTGAACAGGCCCTCCATTGATAGGCTTGGTGTAACTCTAAGTGACCAGCTCAGATATAGGAGCTCCATCGAAGCCAGAGTAAAGTTAACCTCTCAGAAACTGGGCGTACTGTACAGGGCCCGCAGATACTTTAGTAGTGCACAACTGCTAACCCTGTAAAAATCGCGAGTGCACCCCACAATTGTATTTTGCAGTCACCTCTATTCTGGAGCCCTAAAATACCTGAAAAAAATCCTCGACTCTGCGCAGAAACGAGCGGTCTGTTCGATAGATTCTCCTAACTTAACAAACGGATTGCAATCTTTAGAGAACAGGCGTCAGGTGGGAATGCTATCCTTGTTCTATCGGTATTTCAATGGAAGATGCTCCGAGGAACTAGCGTCATTGATCCCTTCGGCACCAGTGCAGAGTCGGAAACATGCTAAACGTTCTCCCAACATATGTACACGGTTGACATTAGTCACATGAGAACGGGTCGCTTCTTCGACTCATTCTTGTGTTCAACAGCACGACTGTGGAACGATTTGCCGGCCTCTGTGTTTCCTTCTTCCTACAAAATGGATCTCTTCAAGACCAATGTTCATTCCTTTCTCTCCTCAAAAAGACCCTCCACACAGCATAACAGATAACATGGGCCCTGAGGGAAATTATTTTCCTCAGGGTCTCCTTTGTGGAGTTAATATGTATATATAAAAAAACTCAATGGGTTAAAAGGTTGTTCAAAACATGACACAATTTTTCATCAAAAATCAAACAGTAATGTGAAAAAACACAAGGCAAGAATATTGTGGCTTTATAGTAGTAAAAGACAAATGCTTTTACAGTAAAAAATCTTTGGTGTTTTTTTTTTTATTATTATTTTTTAAACATAATTAATTTTAAACTAAATTTTGTACTATTAATCAAATAATAATATTTTTATGTGACCATTGACATTGCATATGGCAGGCATTGAATAATTTGTTCCATTTGAACACTTTTTAAATTTTTTTAAAGAAAGACAAATATTCTCAGGTTAAGAATAACCTGAAAGCATTTGAAAATCTAATATGTACTACCACCACAGTACACGGAAAATGTTGCTTGTGTCGTGATGGAGGACTTAGCAAGCAGGGGAAATGAACTCACGACGCCTGGTGGGACCCAAACGCGATGCCAACTCAGCCACTGACCGTATGAAATAAATGTAGAAAAAAACGCAGGATGTAGCAAACGTTTTCATTGCTTTAAATAGCAATCCCAAAATGCTTCAAAGGTAAAAGAATGTAACTTTAAAAAAACAATACAGTCCAGGTGCATATTTTTCACATTATGTATGCAGGGTGTTTAGAAATTAATGGTTCGTAAAGAAAGGAGATGATTCTAGGTAACATTCTAAGATTATTTAATTTTTTTTTACTTGATTTTTTAATGATTGCAAGCGAGATAATTGAAAGGAAAAATTATATTTTAGTTTTTAGAGAGCTATTTATTAGATGTTAAATTAAAACCAAACTGACATAGAATGGGGGATACAATTATAGCAAATTAAAAAATATGATTGATATTGATTTATTTCAAAGAAAAGAAGAAAAAATTGAGCTTACTTTGAGCACACAAACACGCCCAAAACACTTCTATCAGTTCATGTCATCAGTGGTATCTTAAAAAAATGTTAATTTTTTTAGTAAGCGTCATAGGTTCAATCCTCTGCTAGCTACATCCTCCATCATTGCACAAGCAACATTTTTCCACTATGTATAATGATGGAAGTAATAAAAAAAATCAATTCTGTATTTGCAGGTTATTCGTAACCTGTGAAAGTATCATTTTTTATTAAAAACATTTAAATGTTGCTCAACGATGCCATCTGTGAATAAAATTGGAAACTATAACATCTGAGATAAATTGGTTTGAAACCTGGCTTCAGTGAAGAGGGAAATATCATGGCTGGGCCGACTATCCGATGGTTTCCTCGGCCTTCTGATTGGCTGGTGGGCCCAGGAGTTGCTGGCAGACTGCCTCCAGGTGGTTGTCCAGCATCAGGGAGTGGATCTGATCGTCGGTTAGCATTTCCACACTGAAATATATACAAGAGAATGAATAGAAAGAATGAAATGGGACTTTGATTTTTCAGAGTTTAAAAGCGGGAAAACGTGAAAATTTGTCTTTAGGTCAAATAGTATGAAGATTTGTATTAATTTGGGATATTTGGAACCATTTATTGGATAACTAACACCTCTGCCATAGGTCAACCCAAGTGATTCGCTAAGTTGCATAGCAGGGGTTCATGGGATGAGGTGTATACAGATCTTGGCGGTGCATGTGTCTGCTATCTGCTGCTTGGCGGGCCAGATTGAGAGAGATTGCTTGAGATAGACCTATCGACCTCGCCGGATTCTCTTGATCCATCCCCTTGCACCACAGCAGGAGGAATGGATTTATATGTCCGTCACTTCCAGACACCCAACCCTCATACCATTTTCCTTTCCAGAACTTCATTTCCTCCATTTCCTTAAAGAGACCCACCATGCAACATCCCCTAGAATGACAAAGGCCCTAAGGGAAATTATTTTCCCCAGGGTCTCCTGTGTGGAACTAATGTAAAAAAAAGGAAATAATAAAAATCTTATAATAAATATATATTTAATTTTTATAAGAAAAACTTTCTTTTTATACTTTTTTGAAGGTTATTCCCATCAGTGAAATATATCATATTAGAATAAGTTAACAATAATAATCTAAACCTAAATATGAAGGAGAACAAGACACAGAAAAAAGACAATGGTCGCAACTGGGACTCCAACCCAGACCTCTCCGTCTAACCGGGACGAGCGCGTTAACCAATTTCGCTATTGCCACCTTCTGTCAAACCGTCATATTTGTCAATCTCATGTTTTCAAATTTTAGAATTACATTATTATCAATTAATTATTTTTCTCCATATTGTATTTTTTCTGTATTTCTGTGTCTTGTTCTCTTTCATATTTTCGTTTAGATTATTATTGTTAACTTATTCTAATATAATATATTTCACTGATGGGAATAACCTTAAAAAAAGTATAAAAAGAAAGTTGTTCTTATAAAAATTGAATATTCATTTAGACTTTTATAAAAGTCAATTGTTCCATATAAATAAATTCGGATATATCTATCCGAGACGCTATCCAGGTTACAAACCAATTCTTAGAATGATTGTTTCCAATGAAAAGGGTAGTTGCCCGTAATATGGAAAAAAATAATTAGTTGATAATAATGTACCTACCTAATTCTAAAATTTGAAAATATGAGATTGACAAAAATGATGGTTTGACAGAAGGTGGCAATAGTGAAATAGGTTAACGCGCTCGTCCCGGTTAGACGGAGAGGTCTGGGTTCGAGTCCCAGTTGCGACCATTGTCTTTTTTCTGTTTTTCTGTGTCTTGTTCTCTTTCAAGAGATATTGAAAGAAGGGTGAATGCAGGTAACTCTATTAATGGAGGACTGAACGCCGTTGGCACCAACAAAAAACTGTCCAAAGACGCGAAACTAGCCGTCCATAATGGAGTACTGGTACCTACCCTGATGTATGGCAGTGAGGCATGGAACTGGCAGAGGAAGGATGAAAGTAGACTGAATGCTGTAGAAATGAGATCCCTGAGGCGTATGTGTGGTAAAACCATGTATGATCGTGTGAGAAACGCGGAGATCCGCAAAGAATGCAAGGCTGATGTAAGCGTAATGAGTAAGATCAAGAAAGGAACGCTCCGATGGTTCGGGCATGTAGAGAGAATGAACGAGGAAAGGAGTGTAAGGAGAATATATGATGCAAATGTGAATGGTAGAAGAAGTCGGGGACGTCCGAGAAAGACATGGCACGACCAAGTGAATCAGATACTTGAGTCGGGCCATGTAAAGAGTCGGAATAATAGAAGAGCATGTATGAGACGGTGTATGAATGTGAACGAGGCAAGGAGTGTGTGCCAAGACCGAGTTGTTTGGCGGTCCGTCCTCTCTGCCTACCCCTGCGGGGAAACGGCGTGATGGTTAGTTAGTTAGTTAGTTAGTTTTGTTCTCTTTCATATTTTCGTTTAGATTATTATTGTTAACTTATTCTTATATAATTTTTATTTGATTAAATAGTAGTGTACCCATACGAATTGTTTTATTTTCATTAATAACTAAAGTAAGCCTCATACGTCATTACTTATTTCTGGACGTATTGTAGGTAGCTTGTTATCAAGCTAATGGGTTTAAATAGTTAAATTAAAATGAAGTCACAAAATGAATTTGCAAATATTGAAGAACATTCCCGATATATACTCCTGTTTTTGGGATTGCAAATCCAGGTCCGAGATAGTAAGTATGCAAACAAGAGGCTAACAGCATTTCACTGTAATATATGTACAGGGTGCAGCAAATCAAACAGTGTAGTTTTGAAAGGCTATTAAAAAAAAAACGCGACACTTACAGAAATCGGGTTTATTTTATTATATTCGGTTTATCATGCCGTTTTATGCATCAAGTCTAGAAGATGACATCAGAAAGATGATGGCCCCCACCAGCGATACATTGATGAAGGCGATTTCTGAAGTTTTCGACTGCATTTTGGCACATCTCGATGGGCATAGCGGCGATTTCCTCCCGAATTCGATCCTTGAGTTCTTCCAAGGTGTGAGGCCGATATTTGAAAACTTTCTCCTTGAGATAGCCCCAAAGGAAGAAGTCGCAGATGCCTAAATCAAGTGAGCGCGCGGGCAACCCCTCAGAGAGGCGAGGCGCGCAGGGAACATCTGTTGCAGTTTCGTCATTAAAACTCGATCAGTATGGGCCTTAGCACCATCCTGTTGAAACTAAATGTCTCCCAGATCTGTTTCCACCGTTATTTCTTCAAATTGAGGTTCAAAAAAAAATTTCTAACATGTAAACATAATGTTGAGCGTTGACAGTCACGGTTCATCCATTTTCCTTAAAAAAATACGGCCCAATCACCACAAATTTGGTAATCGCACACCACACGGTCACTTTTGGGGAGAGAAGAGGTCTCCTATAAAGTTGCCTTGGGTTATTTTCAGCCCAGTACCGAAAATTTGGTTTATTCACCGCTCCACAGAGATGGAAGTGGACGTTGTCACTTCGCCATTTTTGGTCATTTTCAAAATATGTGCGGACAGCAAAGCCCCGGTGTTGTCAGGACCAAACCATGGCAACGGCTAAAAACTGCATGACCCTCCCGATACAATGAGACCACTCCCAGGTTTCTACACCCACCACACGGGATGTACCGACCTTTCAAAACTGCACTGTTTGATTTGCCGCACCTTGTATATATTTTTGAACAGAAGATCACAAGTCATACCCATCACAGGTATTTGTAATCTCTCTTCCTTGTCTCCTTTCCCACCTGTATTGTATCTAAAAGCTTCCTGTCTTGTCACACAGATGGCAGGTATAAAAGCTTTCCATAAAATTCGCAAGATGTCAGCAGGAGTGGTTTCCAGCAAGATCACCAGAGGGCCGAGGCCAGCTGTTCCCACAAAAGACAGTGGCTATCAGATCAATTATAGCCAGCTCCTAGTTGGGTTGACTAGCCGTAGTCATTACTTTGTAATCCGCGTAGTATTAATAAATCACAGATTGTCCAAAGAACTCTATTCTTTCCAAAGTGAAATCCTCTCCTTCCAAGAAATGTTGGAAATACTGTTTGTGAGAACACAACACCACCCAACTGCCCTCACAACATAACCCATTTAGGGTTGCCATAATCCCAATGGCTCCAGACAGTTGGGAGCTAAAAGGATTCTTGTTGAAGTAAAACTTCTTTACGCACGCTTGACTTGGGGCGTAAGCTGGTGAATGCTGAAGGAGAGAGTTACGAAAAGGTGACATCGAGCTAGGCAAACGGAAGTTGAGAGGGAGATATAAGTTAGTGAAGATAGAAAGAGAGAGAGTTACGTTTTGTATATTATGGTAGGGAAAAGAGGTGCGAGCATAAGGAATCATTTATTGAATAACCATGCCATCGGTCACCCCAAGGTCATAGGTCACCCCAAGGTCATAGGTCACCCAAGGTCATAGGTCACTCCAAGGTCATAGGTCACTCCAAGGTCATAGGTCACTCCAAGGTCACCCCAAAGTCGTAGGTCACCCCAATGTCATAGGTCACCCCAAGGTCATAGGTCACCCCAAGGTAATAGGTCACCCCACGGTCGTAGGTCACCCCAGGGTCATAGGTCACACTCTTTTTTTCTCTCTTCAGTGTAGTTTTACTTCAGTCGTGTGATATAAAGCACACTCATTTTTTTTATGTGAATGTATAAAATACATAAAGAAACAAAGAAAACAAAAAAGACTTGCCTCGCTAAGCTGTCGGTATCAGATCCCTGATCATCTGAGTTAGTGGCTCCCGATCCATTCTCGCTGCACACATTCAGATAGGACAGAGTCTTGTCTAGCGGCGACGGCATCTTCCTGACAGCCCCTCGGTAGGACTGGGCGCCCCGCGGCAGGCCGGCCCCCGCCTGCTCCGCCGGCTGCGTCAGCTGTTGGGGGCCCTCCGAGGCAGGGGACAGCTTGTCGGCGGGGCCGCGAGGCTCCGAGTTGCGCCGGTCCGTCAGCGAGGAGATGTTGAACATCATGAAACCTGAAAATGAATTTGAATGATCGGTTAGCAGACGAATGATCAAAGTCATGGATTCAATCCTCCACTAGCTAAATCCCTCATCACATGCAACATTTTCTGCTTATAATGATGTTAGTTGGAGGAATTTAAATACAAAATAATGGTTTAATGTTTCTGGTTGTTCATTGGAATGTTTAGCTTTGGCATGAAATGCATATATTATGATATACAAAATTTTACAAAAGTTCACTGGCACTTTTGGGTTTCATTTTTAATTCCCGTGTGGAGCTAATGTAAAAAAAAAAATTGCTAATCACCGATCAGTGCTAACCATCATGCGCTTTGTAGCGGTTTGGTTTACCCATCTCTAGCGAGAGTCGTACGCGTTTGCTTGACATCACTAGTACCCACATATCACGAGACGACACACAGTTGGAAGAGAGAGGTTCGTTGGCTGACAGGAGAGCAGTTACAATCAGAGAGCACTGGAGTGAACTCACCAGCGAGGATCAAATAAAGCGGGAATAGGCCACTTGCATCACATTTTTATTAATTTTTTTCTGGTTTAGGCAAATATTCTAACACATTCTGATTTTATTTTATTTTTATAATCGTATTTTTGAAACCCTGGCGATTTTTTGAAAATTTCAATCCGAAAAATAAGACCATTTTTTATAAACCGGAAAGACGGGACATAATTTTATGGGTGTGAAAAAATGATAATTACATAGCCGAAAATCATTTAAAAAAAAGAATGTTTTCCACACGAATAGCAATAAATTGTGCGGGGTTCTCTTCGTAACATCTGTAAAAACTCCGCCATCTTTATCAAAAAATCAAACCAACGAGTAAGTTCCCATAGAACAAATAATAAATCTATCGAACATTAAACGCAAATTCAAAAATTTGCCAGAAATCAAAGTGTTGCCATATAAAAAAAAATTAATCAGTGTGGAATTTTACAAAATTAAGGGAACATAATCGGAGATGGGACATTTTAATTTAGTGACGTCACGAGCTCAAATAATGGATTTATTTATTTAAAAATAAATAAAAAACTATACATTTCTAAAATTTTTACTAACATTTTCGTAATCTTAGTAAAAAAATCTATCCACACGATTTTTTCCAAGTCGTTATGAAATCCATGCAAGTGGGCTGTTGCCGGACTACAGAAGCAATGAAGGACATTAATTTTCGTAATGGTTATTTTCAAATATTATTCCATGTATTTTAGATTTTTGGTTAACCCATTTCATAACTTAAATTCTTTTAATTAAATGAAGACAATGTAAGCGAAACTCAATTGAAAATCTGGAAACAGAAAAATCATAAAAAGATATTGGCACCTCTGGGACTCGAACCCAGGACCTCTCGCTTTCCGGGCGAACGCGCTAACCACTTATATATTATCCTAGACTTGCAGAAAAAAGTCAATAGATGTCGCATATCAAATAAAATGGATAAAGATTTATCCCGACACTATCTAGATAGCATTTAGTTCGGGTTGAATCTTGCAATCATACATAAAGATAGCAGCCAATAATATATGCGTTAAGAAAATGAAGATAATGTGGGTGGTTCTTAGTCGAAGTATGATACAGTTAAAAGTGACCGAATTTGATATCGACACCTTGGCGCAGTGGTTAGCGCGTTCGCCCGGAAAGCGAGGGGTCCTGGGTTTGAGTCCCAGAGGTGCCAATATCTTTTTCTGATTTTTCTGTTTCCAGATTTTCGATTGAGTTGCGCATTGTCTTCATTTAATTAAATGTTACAATTTGAGGTTTTACTCATAAAGTTAAAAATAAAAATTATATTAAATTCTTTTCTTATTTCATATGGAAATAAGATAGTGCTTGGAAAATTACGAGATTGCTAGACCTCTTTAGAATCAGTAGTGTTAAAAATAGGTGATGTTTCATAACGCTGATGGGTTTTGTGCGTATTTGTGTTCTGATCGCCTTTGGGATCGGAAGGAATCCAGATTTTGGTATTCTGCACAATAAGGGTACCTAAGCAACGGCATAGACAGAAGTCAAGTACCGCCTTATCGTGAATCGTCAGTCTATTAACAACCATCGTAACGTGTCGTACCGTGACATTTCGCTCTTATCGTAAAGTATCGCTGAAGTGTTATTCATCTTATCGTGACAAAGTATACATCCTATCGTTATTTATCGTATGCTTTGTGTGAATTTATTACGTTAATCTGACTCAAACTAGAACAATAATATCGCACGCTTATGGATAACCTGTGACTGTCGCCGAATAACAACAAGCCAGAAAACACCACAGTGAGTATTGCTTTTTGTGTTTACCGATCTTATTTGGTGGTTGGGCATAGATCGTATCGAGGTCCATAAGCGTTTATAGCAAAGAGTGGTCGCAAGGTCATTCTAACCCACGTTAGGTAGTTCATCAACGGGCTACCTACAGGTGACATTATTATTTACACAAATATAATTAGCAACTGGTATCGTAGAGCAGTAGTTTGGCATACAAACGAGTAATACTATTCATCAAACTGACACTTGCAACGCTATAACCGCGTAGACCAGTGGTTTAAAACTGGTGGTCTGCGAGATCTAAAATGTGGTCCATGAAACATTTATTTATTTACTACAAAACCGAATCGAATCGGTATCCAAAAGCTGATTCGTAACCCTTTTGGTATTAATGGTGGAGAGGTAGCTGAAGAAGTCCAAGAAGAGCACACTGAATTGCAAGTACGCGCTTAAGGCTCAGTTCCCGGCCCCAAAAAGAAGATGGAGAGATATAAAATTGCGAATGTTAGAAGAGCGCGCTAACATTTACAGCGATAAAATTGATGCAAAAATCATGAAAATCTTTAATAAAACACGACTCGTTAAAAATAGAGCATAAATCTCGCGATAATTGTCTTTAATTTTATTTAAAGAAACGCAGTGAATTTTTTCATACATATAACTTATAAAATAACCGAAACAAACGTGTTTATAATCATTTTTGGAGCATACTTTGCGATTTTTTTCTATCGAGGGAATTTTATATAATTTGCATTTCGGCGCGACAAATGTCTAGATATTATCTTCAAGAATGACATATATTTTTTTAAGAGCTTAAAAACTTCAAATGTTTAAAGGAGGTTTGCAAGAAATCGGTTGAAATTCGGATAACCGCCTCTTAATTACGCGATTAAAAGATTATCATTATTGTACCTTGTGGTCCCTGTGAGAACAAATAAATGTCATAGCGGTTATAGCATTGCACATGGGTGCACGCCATAGTTTATCCCTTGGCACTTAAGGCGGGTGATTTGGTTGCAGTAATTTTTTTTTATTTAAATCATTGATTTTTTTTTTTTAAACTTGATTTTAACCGCTCCGACCTATCGCAAATACGCGAGTTTTGCGTCTTAAACGAAATGTCAGATTTACAAAAACTTTGTGTTATTTCTGCTTCACAATTAAAGCTCTATAAATTAAATATTTCTGAACGTAGCCGAATACTAAAAACTGTTTTTGAAAGGTTACGAAATAAGCTTTTAAATTGTTATATAAAAAATAAATATTAACATTTGTAAATATTAAAATTTAGAATAAAAAGATTTAAAAATGTAAAAATGACTCACATGATGTATTTATGTGAAAAAGGTATTAAAATCACGGATTATGTAAAAAAACAATACTTATTCTATAGTATAAAAGTATAAAAAACAATTTAGTCACCTCACTTTTTTATCATTTCATACAAGAATATTTAATAAAAAAATAACAATGTCTAACGGCGGGAGGCAATTTGTTGGTCTACCATGTATCTGACAGAATAGGTCTTTTTTATGTATTTCTACGAACAACTTGAATAGTAATGGGTAGCTTGATTTATTATGAAGCTTCTACTTTTTGTTTTAGGGATGTCACTAGAACAATAACGGAGTTATAATGATTTCTGTGGAAACATACGCGTTGACGTGAAAACACACTTATTGTACTTGACTGCTATTGTCATATTAACGTGTATATCTGTTTACGTTGCTGAATGGTTAAATCATTTATTTTTTTTTTAAAAAAAACTCGATTTTAATTGCGATTTGAGTCGCTGATTTAAATCATCTCTACCCTACTATTGAATAATCTGTAAACCCAATATTTACAAGACTCCCAGTTTCTTTGAAGCCAGATTTACTCGGAAGCCAGATCTACAAAATACACTAATAAATTTTCTCATCTGAATGTGAATGGTCATGAAACAATGTTACCTTGGCTGAATATCTCCTTCATCTTCTCGCCCGTATCATTCAGCAACACATCAAAGCTCTGTCTCCGGGACGGGCTGAACTGCAGCTCCTCCTCCTTGGCCGAGGATCTGCTGATCCAGTTGGCGATGTCGGGCCGCAGTCCCCGAGCCCTCAGAGCGGCTGTCTTTTCATTCAGAATCTTCAACTCTTCGCTATTCTGCCCTTCCGGCTGCGGGGGAAGCGAATTCGCCGGCAAAGACTTCTGAGCCACCAGACGATTCCTAATTATCCGCCTCGGCGAATCCGCACTCACTTTAGAATTAGGTATTTTATTTTCGACAATATTTTCAAATTCAACGGTTTTTACGACTTTATCTTCAGTTTCGGGAGACAGTTGCTTGTCCGGGTCCGTCTGATTCTTTTCTTCGTCCACGTTCATCCGTTCGTACGGGATTTGTCTGTAGCATTCGAGACTTGAAAAATTTGAGCATTTCTCGAAGCTGATTTCTTCGGGGCTCGAATATTCTAAGTTGATTTCTATCCAATTGTCAGATTCCGGTCCGTTTTTGCTAACGGTCGATGGAGTGCCGTCACTTCCCTTGGTTTGGCTCATGATGGATAGCTTCGACGGGGCGTTCTGCTGAAAAGGTGTCAAGACATCGCTGTATTTGTCGCTGAAGTCTTGCGGTAAGCTTTTGGGTCTGACGACGGCTAGTTTTTCTAGGTTTTGTCGCTTGAATTCGCCGCCGAGAGTCAATGAATCCTCTTCATGTACGCTGACCGCTTTGGTGGAGCCGTTCTGTTTGATCCATTCTCGTATGGACTCCGCTTTGGAGAGGTGATCTTTTTGTGGGTCTGGTGAGACGAGGTTCTCTCCGGGTTTGATGTCTTTGAGCCCATTGGCTACCTTGGCTCCCTCCGGTGATGTGGCTGAAGCTTGTGCGCTGGGTTTTGCTGCGTCTGAAACCAAATGATGAAATAACGTAATCCACAAAACCAACTTTTACAACAAAGTGATCTTGAAATGCAATTTTTTTTCTTGTTTCGCTGTAATTTTATCAGATTTCATATATTATCAAATTTGACCACGTTAGATCATTTTTATTTGTAAACCTGAAAATCCTATCCGATCAAAAAATTTTAATTTTATACATCATTCTATGTCATCTATGTACATATTTACAAACGATAATTTTTTCATTATTTATTGTGGTATATAGAATTACATACATAGTTTCAACATCCTTCAATAGATGTCATTAGTATATATATCTCGTTATATGTAGTTTTGAGATGTCCCAACAGATGTCAGTTAAGTAGTAACTTAGAAGAGTGGCGATCATCGTCGTTTGTGTCTAATGCACCAACGGTTACGGAAATAGCTGATGATGAACATTAGACAGCTGGGCTTCGTTAGTGTCAGGTTCTCTAACTTCAGAATTACTTAGAGATCCAATAGGACGGACATCTGGTCCAGTTAAATATTAACGTAAATAAAGTAACTTGTACCCATCTTGACGAACCTCAATCTTTATTGGAGTTATAAATATAGATATTTAAGTATGTATGTAGGAGCGAGTTCGATTAGTTGCTTCCTAATTATTATAAGCAATAATTATCAGTCTGAAACACTCATCTACATTGAAAATATCTTCAGAGAACTTCAGGGACTTGAACCCGTGTCCTTCCGATTGCCGGTCAGGTGCTTTTACCACTGAGCTATGTCGGCTTATCTAATACCCGCCAAATAATTCAATATATACTAGTGTTTCATTCAACAATTACTGCTTATTACATTTTTCCACCTGAAAACAACCAACTTTATTTTTGTGAGAGAGGCATTGTTAGTGCTAAATCTCTCGCTAAATAAGAATAATAATTAATATTTGACAAGTTAAAGTATTTCACAAAAAAATGTAGACATAATTTGTCTTGACGCCACCTAGCGAGAGATTTAGCACTAACAATGCCTCTCTCACAAAAATAAAGTTGGTTGTTTTCAGGTGGAAAAATGTAATAAGCAGTGATTGTTGAATGAAATACAAGTATATATTGAATTATTTGGCGGGTATTAGATAAGCCGACATAGCTCAGTGGTAGAGCACCTGACCGGCAATCGGAAGGATACAGGTTCAAGTCGCGTTGGCGGCATGTATCTTTTCTCGGAAGATTTTTTCAATGTAGATGAGTGTTTCAGGCTGATAATTATTGCTTATAATAATTGTTACCCTTTGTGCTATGCAAAAGAATTTTGCTTTTTTTTTATTCATATGAAGCAGTTACTGTGTGATGTGACATTATAATTTTGTCGTATTTTTTATTTAAAAAAAAACGTAAGTTTATCAATTAAAAATAATAATTAGTTGCTTCCTATTGTTCTTATGGCATAGTCCTGTGGGTCGGTAAGGAATAGACATAATTTTTTTTAATTTCATAAAACTTTTCAATTTGGGAAGTGGGTATGGGTACCGCCACCCCGGGAACCATTTATTGGATAACCAACACCTCTGCCATAGGTCACCCCAAGTGGTTCGCTGCATCTGATAACTTAGCAGGGGTGCCCGGGTTCATGGGGTGAGATTTGTCCGGATCTTGGCTGCTGGTGCGTTAGCTCACCGAATGGTGGCAGGCCGGAACGGGAGAGACTGCTCTCCAGCAGGATTCTATCGGAACATCGCTTTGTACCGCAGTGAGAGGGATAGATTCAAACAACTGTCTCTCCTGGACTAATTGACCCCCTAGATTCCTACCCACCCGTTATAAATTTATTCTTCCCAGAAATTCTTGTTTATTGAGGAGAGGAAGGAATAAACATTGGTCTTGAGAGACCCATGTTGTAGGAAATGGAAACACAGAGGCTGGCAAATCATTCCACGGCCGAGCGGTTGAACTCAAGAACGAGTCAAAGAAGCGACCCGTTCTCATGTGACAAATGTTAACCGTGAACATATGTTCAGTGTGCGTTTGGGGTGTTTCCCGACTATGTAGCGGTGCCGGGGGAATCAATGACACTAGTTCCTCGGAGCATCTTCCATTGAAATACCGGTAGAACAAGGTTAGCAGTCCCACCCGACGCCTGTGCTCTAAAGATTGAAATCCGTTTGTTAAAATGGGAGATCATCAACCATTTCTGCACAGATTTGAGGGTTCTTTTCAGGTATTTTGAAGCTCCAGATCAGAGGTGGCTGCCAAATTCAACCGTGGGGCGCACTTGTGATTTGTACAGGGTTAGAAGTTGTGTACTATTAAAGTATCTACCCTGTACAGTACGCCCTAGTTTTTGGGAGGCTAATTTAATTCTGGCTTCGATGGAGTCCTGAGCTGGTCACTTATAGTTACATCTTTCCAAGACCCCTTCACACAGCATCCCCAAAGATGGCATAGGCCCTGGGGAGAAAAGTCCCACAGAAGGTACCCTACATAAATAGCACCCGTGATTTTCTGTCAGAGACAAATTTCCGCTCCTACGAAGCTGGTTGTAAAGAGATACAAATCATCTATATGTATTACCTTCTCCGTTGAGTCGCTGGTGAGAGTGCTCCTGGCACTTGCTCCGCAGACGGTGGATCTCGTCGGAGATGCGCTCAAGGTTACGAAGCGCCTGGCCATAGGTCAGCTTGGCGGCTGACACCTCTCGCTCCAGGGCCTGAATCCGCGTCTTCTGGGCGTCCAACAGCGCATTATATCGCGCCTTCTCCTCAAAGTACGGCCTGAATTTTAGGGTGTGTCAATTATTTCAACTTTTGAATTCAGAAACGCCTGATATCTCAAAAATTTGCTTCTTACAAAGAAAATGAGAAATGCATTAAAAAATTATTTCTTTCAAAATGATTATTGGCTTGCTAAAATGAATTGAAAATCAGAAAAAAATATGTAACATGTATTTTTAAATTATGTTAATTATTTTTAACTTTTTTGTCATTTCATGTGAAAATAATTAATAAAAAATTCCCAAATATTATAATTTTTTTTTTTAAATAGCGTTCAGAAACTTTGCTTTCATAAAGGAGTACTTGCCTGTATGAGATTTGTATTCACTCCATACTTGGACAACACCTTCCATAGCTTTTTCCTGTCTACTCGGTCGTATGCTTTTTGTAGATCTACAAAGGCGCAGAAAAGTTTCTGGTTTTTCGCCAGAAACTTCTCAGTGAGCATACGCAAGGAGAAAATTTGGTCCATGCATCCCCTTCCACTCATAAAGGCACCTTGCACATCCCATATTTTATCCTTTGTTTCCATTCTTAACCTTTCAATTAATATTCTTCCGTACAGCTTGCCGACTGAACTTAGCAGGCTAATAGCCCTATGATTCCCACATTCCATACGTGACCCTTTACCTTTGTATAATGGCATGCTTAATTAGTTTGTGATTAACTTTTAGATTTGAACATAAAGGGTGGTATTTTCTTTTTGTTACATCATATTTCTAACCACATAGTAAGGGAAATTCAACGATTTCTACGAGACCTACATGAGTTGTTCCGAAAAGCGAGCAAATTAACCTGAGGAGTTAAAATTACTCAAAACTCAGATATTTCAAAATTCTTCAATGGGGGTTAAGAGGGCTGTCTTCTCATCAAAATAAACGATGTATAATTGTAAAATAGCATTGTTAAAAAAAACTTACAAATTACAGTCAGTCAATAAGAAGTGCAAACAGTTGCAGCGTGCAGGAAACTACAAAGCAAAAAAATAGAATAAATTCAATATTATCAACAACTAAAATAATATATTATAAACAGTGAAATCTCTGCCAAATTTGACTTAGTTTTATATATCTTTTCGATAATAATTATTTAGGAGTTGTAAATACCATCGTCCCAGAGAATCCAAACATGGATTAGATCCAAGCAGCCAGGGACGTCTTATAAACCTTTACCAATTAGATATGCCATAGTCTCACCAGCTCCGAGTAGCTGGGATTCTTTTTTTTAAAGTTAACTCCACTGTGTGGTAAAACCATGTATGATCGTGTGAAAAATGTGGAGATCCGCAAAGAATGCAAGGCGTGATGAGTAAGATTAAGAAAGGGACCCTCAGATGGTTTGGAAATATAGAGCGAATGAACAAAGAAAGTAGTTTAAGAAGAATATATGATGCAAATGTGAATGGTCGAAGAAGTCAGGGATGCCCGAGGAAGATATGGCACGATCAAGTGAATCAGATACTTGAGTCGGGCCATGTCAAGAGTCAGAATAATAGAAGAGTGTGCATGAGACGATGTATGAATGTGAATTAGGCAAAGAGTGTGTGCCGAGACAGAGTTGTTTGGGGGTCCGTCCTCTCTGCTTACCCTTGCGGAGAAACAGAGTGATGGCTAGTTAGTTAATTAGTTAATCCACACAAGAAGCTCTGAGATTTCCCTTAGGACCGGTCATCTTTGGGAATTCTGTGTAGAGATTTTTTCAAGGAAAAAGAAAATAGAAGGTCTGGGAAGATAAAAAGTATGAGGAGTGGGTAGGAATCTGGGAGTCAACGTCTTCAGGAGTGACAGACATGTGAATCCATCCCTCGATCCCTCCTAAACTGCGATGCAAGGCAATGGGTCAAGAGCGTCCGGTTGGAGAAGTCAAAAGGAATTTCTCAACCAGTCTGTTCCGATCCGGCCCGCCGTGCAAACGAATGGCAAACGAAACCGCCGCCAAGACCTAGATAAACCTCACCCCATGAACGCGTGCGCCCCTGCTAAATCACCAAAAGTAGCAAGACAGGAGTGTTGGACATCCAATAAATAACTCCATAGGTGGCGGTACCCATACCCGCCTCCTAAATTGTAATCTAATCACATAAATGTAGCATTTAAATAAATTTTTACAACATTATTAAAAGTGGATTTCTTTATTTTTTAATTGTGTAATTGGCGTGATTACAACATAAGAGTCCCAACTGTCCAGGTAGGGTGATGTGAAAGAGCAAGGTTGGGAACCTCCGAGGCTAAGACCAAGAAGTTTATCACGGTCATTGAGGTTGACATTTGAAAAGATGAGTTTAAACATTATGCATAATATCAAAAATACAATTTCGGTTTCCTGTTCATCCTGCTTTTTTTTATATGAATACCGCACAAGAGTCCCAACTGCTCCCGTCTGAAGCCAGTCAGACTATGGCATCCCCTATTGGGGTATGTTGTGAGGCTTAAGGTAGTTGGGAGGGAAAAGAGATAGGGAAGGGGAAAAGGTGGGGAAGTACCTGGCTATTCAGATCTGGTCACCAAACACGGATAATTCCATTTCAAGCAACGTTTCAATTCTGAATGGTGGTCTTACACCAGGGCGATACTGAGAGTATCTTCCACACTGGAACGTGCCGCAAATATACTATATATTTTTTTAAATGAATAAATTGTGAAATAACACAAATTAATCAAATAAAATTTATTTGCCACGCCGGGATTTGACCCTGCAACATTCGGTGTACGAGTCAAGAGCCTTACCGCTGGACTACGCCGGCTGTCATATCATAACTTGATTTGTCAAGAATTCAGAATATCGCGTGATTTTTCACGGGTGGGCGATAGTATCAAATTAAAAAATCGGTCAAGGTTATTATTATTTTTATTATCCAGTCAATAGGCAGAGATTTCATCATTGGTTATAAAATCCAAAAACAATAACAAGAAAGTACATAGAAAAGAACACAGATCAAAAAGTCACAAAAACCCAAAACTATCCCAAGTTGCTTGCAAGAAAACTTCATCCAGAAGAAATATAAATTAAATACAGTCGACTCTCGTTAATTCAAACGAAAAAATCATTGCTATATAACAAAACGACGCGTTAATTCGAACTCATCGGCGTTCAACATTCGACAATTCAAAGTTGCAGAGAGAAAGAGGCGGAAAGATTGTTACACACACGTTAGTACAAATACAATTTTGCGACAAGTTCAAACGTGTATTGTTTTTGTTATGATTAGTTTGTGACACACACTCTAACGAATCGGTTTGTGTTATCATTCAGTTACAATGCACATTCAGCAATGTGCTTTGAAGCAAACCAGTATAACAGAGTTCTTTCTTTCGAAAGATTAATTAATTCACATTATGATTACGTGTATGTACACGAATGTACCTATAAACTTTTGTCATTGTTATAGAATAGGAGTTAATAAATAATAATTGATCAACACTTAAGAATTCGAAGTTTTATTTATTTACTCTCACAAATTTCGAACCATTTGATATTTCAAACACTCGATAATTCGTAATATTTTAAGAGTCCCTCGAGTTTCGAATTATCGAGAGTCGACTGTACAATGAATCAAATCAATAAGAAAATCAGAAAATCTATTTCTTTTTGGGAGAGAACGCCGATTCTCTGCCCATTTCAGCTTTTGATCAAATTTTTATCAGCCGATAAGCATAACCAATCTCGAAATGTTGGTAGGATAGTTCTAAAATTTGGTGACAGGGGGTCTAGCATGATCAAATTGATAACTTTGTGGAGGTCGAACAAAGGACACTGATCTGCCCCGTCTGGCCACCTGATTAGTACCCCAGGCACCAATAGGATTCAAACCTCATCTCAAGCCACTTTCCTCGCGCTGCATCAAAAACCACCGATTCATTCTGCTCTCGGTCAAGAGTGACTTGTCTATCGTATTTGTTCGCCCTTCACATTCATTATTATTGCAAATATTTAAATTGGAGATTGATTTATGTGTCTTGTTGTAAATTGTTAATAAACTTGTAAGTATTGAACAGACGTCTTACTTATTCGCTTTGCCTCAACACCTTACACACTTACACGTAACTAACTAACTAACTAACCATCACGCCGTTTCCCCGCAGGGGTAGGCAGAGAGGACGGACCGCCAAACAACTCGGTCTTGGCACACACTCTTTGCCTCACTCAAATTCATACATCGTCTCATACATTCTCTTCTATTATTCTGACTTTTGACATGGCCCGATTCAAGTATCTGATTCACTTGATCGTGCCATGTCTTCCTCGGACGTCCCCGACTTCTTCTACCATTTACATTTGCGTTGTATATTCTTCTTACACTACTTTCTTCGTTCATTCGCTCTACATGCCCAAACCATCTGAGGGTCCCTTTCTTAATCTTACTCATAATGCTTACATCAGCCTTACACTCTTTGCGGATATCCACATTTCTCACACGATCATACATTGTTTTACCACACATACGCCTCAGGGATCTCATTTCAACAGCATTCAGTTTACTTTCATCCTTCCTCTGCCAGTTCCATGCCTCACTGTCATACATCAGGGTAGGTACCAGGACTCCATTGTGGACTGCTAGCTTCGCTTCTTTTGAGAGTTTTTCACTTACACGTAAAACATTTAAACCCCAAAACTTGACAATATCACATTGATAGGCTCAACTTCCTACGATTTTATATCATTATCCCAAGCACGGTTGCGCTGTTGATAACCGAATCAATATTGACAGGGATAAAATAATAAATCATTTTAGGATGGCAGCAATGGCGGATTTGTCTATGGATGTAGATTACTAAAGGGGTAGGTAAAAATTAAAAACACTAATAAATTGACAATGTCAAATTTATATACAAACTTTAACATATGTACATTGGTAGTCCGCATGTAATCTTCGACACTCAAAATGACATTTTTTTTCAACCACTACATGGCCAAATAACTTCATATGCCGATGATACGGTACTAATAATTAGCGATAAAACTTGGGAAAAAGTAACATTTAAAGCCACCGAAGACATAAATATTTTAAAGAATTTCTTCGACGTAAATTTACTATCACTAAATGGTGATAAAACATTTGTAATTCCATTTGCAATACACAAAAATGATACCCCTAAAAACATTGATATCATCATCCATGATAATTCTACAACACATAGTAAAAATTATTGTATCCAAAACTGCACAATATTAAAAACAACAAACACAATAAAATATTTAGGAGTTATTATCGATAAAAATTTAAAATGGAAGGAACAAATTTGTCAAGTTGTAAAAAAAATTAGAAAATTGATTTACATATTTTTAAGAATCAGAAATTTTTTATCTGTAAAAAATTTATATCTAATATATTACGCTTTGGTTCAATCAACTTTACAATATGCTATCATTAGCTGGGGATCCGCATACAAAACTAATCTTTCCCCAATTGAAGTTGTGCAGAAGCTAATTATTAAAATCATATTAAAAAAACCATCTGACTACCCAACGGATAAATTATTTAAGGAATTCCAAGTACCTTCTTTCAAAGATCTGTACAATAGAAATACATTGATTCAAATTATAAAAGAAAAAGAGAAGTATCAATTTATAACTGAAAATCGTACTAGACATAAATATATTTTTTCATGCCCAAAATTAAACACTTCCTTCGCACAAAATTATTATACTTATCAAGGAAGACTTATTTTCAACCGATTACCGGATGAAATTAGAAAAATTAATGATAAAATCCAATTAATAAACTCTGTTAAAAAATTTTTTAAAGATAATCTCAAAAAAAAAAGTTTCCGACTAATCTAATCTCAAGAACAACTTATAACTCAGTTTCCAAGTGATACCCCGTTTTTCAAATAAGGTAAATTTTGTTTTGTTTTTAACAACTAATTACAATAACTCAAGATACTTTATTCTAATAGTAAAATTGTTTATTAGTAGAAAAATACTTTTAATTACATATCACCGAACTTACAACTTATTGTTTTTTACATTCACATAGTAATTTAAGAACTCATAACATAATATAGCATTAAAAAATGTACACTACTCTTCCAGACACAAGCTAATGCTTCTATGGAAGAGTGGTATTAACATTCGAACATGAACATGTATACTAATTATAACATTATCTAAATGTATACTATATTTTATATGCTAAATAAAAAAAAAAAAAAAATAAAAAAAAAAAAAAAAAGAGTAATAATTAGTTAATGAGGTCTTTGGTCTATTTGAACAATTTAAATTTTTTTTTTTTAAAAGAAAGTCAAACATTCCCGGGTTACGAATAACCCGACAATATTTGAAAAAGTCGAAAATTTTGCTCGAGTCGCGATGGAGGATTTAGCCAGCCGAGGGATCGAACACGGAACGCCTGGGTGGGACCCAAACGCGATGCCCACTCAACCACTGACTGGTCATTTCATTTGACCGACCTTTTGACTGACCTTTCATTAATATGGATCGCGTATAAGATTTTATTTCAATTCCAAGAGCTTCATTAGTTCACCTCCATTCATTAATCATTTGAGTGCCGATTGTCATCCGGGTGACAATATTTCAAGCATATGCGGCCACATTCGGCACACAACAAGTTAATAAGCCAGTTATTTTAACCCTTCAAAAATTTGGCATTTTTTTCAGATGGTCAAAATATTTTCGCTTTACAATAAAATGCAAATATTTAGAATATTTCTGAGCACATTCAAAAACTAAAAACTGTTTTAGAAAGGTGATGAAATACGCTATCAAATTATGTAATTCGAAATAAACTTATATTTTTTCAATTATAAAATTTTTGCAAACAAACATAAAAAAGTTTTAAAAGTGGTTCACCTTACGTTTTTTCTAACTAAATTTACTGATAATAAAAAAAATAATAAAAACTTGTATATATTTTATTAGACAAACGTATGAAAAACACATATTGTAATCTCACTTTTTTGTCGCTCTATGTAAAAATTTATAAAATATTCCCGAAGTTTCAATTTTTTTTTTCAATTTGCGATTCAAAACTTTGTATACATAAAAGTGTACATTTTACTTTTTTGGTGGCTATTTTTTAGACTGAGAATATAAAGCGTGTTGCTTTCCCTTTCTAACACCGTTTAAAACATATTTCTCACTATGATAGTAAGGGAGTTACAGCGTTTTATACGAGACCTATGTGCGTTGGGACAAATATGGTCTCTTGCCATTCAAAGGGTTAAAACAAATGACATTATTCATAATGCTGTGTACATATATCGATAGCTAATCTGTCAGTCTGAAGACTGCACTAAAAACTGCGTTTTTTGTCAACCGACTGTCGGAATCATACGTTGACCTTTCTCGCAAATGTCGTCTTTTGTCACATTTTTAAATCCCATTCATTACTCTGACCGTAGATGACAGATTTATACAATATCATATTGATAGAAGGTTTTATCGATCGACCATGCTAGACGCTAGACCACCAGAAAAGAAGGAAGTGAAGACACTACATAAATAAAGGCGGTATGTTTGTGAACCGACAGAGTGCAAAATAATTTAATAAACTACTTCAATCCATCCACTGAAGTGATAAACCAACAGAAGTGTGCTGTGGGCTTGTCTGTGTGCTCAATTTTTTCATACTTCCATTGAAATTACATTTTTTTTTTTTAATAATAGGGTATTTCCACAAACGAGGGATTCTGTTGAAAATGTATGGAATATACGATCAGTTTTCTGATTTTAATCATCCTACTAAAAATGTTTGTTTTTTATGTTTTCATTCAATATTAATGATTTTAAAAACAATCTAAAACTGACAAAATCAAAACGGCCCGTGGTTTGCTAATCGGATGTGACGTCACAAGCGTCGCTCAGCTTGGCCAGCATAAATAAACACTGTCAATGAGCATCCACGCTCATGACGTCACATGATAGCCACGCCTCAAAATATTGTTTTAGCGGTAATTCAAAAATGGGAAACTAGTAGAAAATTTATTCGTCAACATAAAAATAAAATAAAAATGCTGTAATCATCGTAATTTTTAAAGCAATAAAAAAAACGTGGAAATACCCCATTTGAATATTTAGGGTTTTAAGTAAATTATTCAACATCCTTTTTTTTCAAGTCGAGATAAATCACATTTCCGGGGTTATCATTTCATTGAAATAATTATTAATCAAAATTATCCAATTGAAAAAAAAATCACAACAGGTCAAAATGCTAGTTATGATCTAAAAAAAATAGAAATTACACAACAATAATAATACTGTTTCTATATTTTGTTTTTGAATTAAATAATTACAGTACTGTTAGTTAATTTTTTTCTTTTCTAAGAAAAATACTTTTTTTAACCTTCAACATGCCAAGATGCAAAATGACTACTATAAATAAATGGGGTACCTCAGTGACCCCTCACGGTAACAAATTACCATGGGGGGTCACTGAGGTACCCCATGCATCGATCGTACAGTTACATTACAGTAGTCAGACATCTCCAAATAAAAAGTTTTGAGATAATAAATAAAGCAATAAAAACAAAATATTATTTACACATGTCCTTGTTTTACATATTAAATTCTACTATATATAATAATATTATAAATGCGAAAGTTTGTATGGATGTATGGATGTTTGTTAATCTTTGACGCAATAAATACTGAATGGATTTTAATGAAACTTTACAGTAATATAGCTAATACATCAGAATAGGCTATAGGCTATAACTTAGAGCTCTGGCATTATGAAATTTGTATAAAATCATACGTTTATTGTTTATTGAGGGTGGGTGGGAGGGGGAGGGATTGGGGGGGGGTTAATGGGGGCGTGGATGAGGGAAGGGGGGGGGGGGGGGGGGGTGGGGTGGGAGGGGGAGGGATTGGGGGGGGGCAGTGGCGCGTGCGAAGCCGGGGGCAAAAGCTAGTATGCTATAAAATAACACCGGGAGGCATAACGGTCCGGTACATTAGTGTGACATTTTAAAATATCCTAATTCACTACAAGTTTTTCTGCATTATAATGGATTTAGTGATGTTTATGAGTAATCTGAGTATAGTACCAGGTAGAGAGTACACTTTTACATATACATAACTCCATACTCAACTCAAATTTCGATTTTTCGGAGATGTCTGACTAATCAACTGGATAAACAACATTTTATCGTTATAAGATTATGTGAGTATTTCACCATCCCCCATATGATAACGAATATTAATAAATAAACAAATAAATACTCGCAACAGGTAAAAAATTCGGCTAACTCATCCTATATATACAGCCACTATTCAGTACCGAATAGTAAACTCAGTTTTTTTAAATAAATATCGAGTTCAATTTTTTTTTTACATTAAATCCACACAAGAGGGCATGAAGAAAATAATTTCTCTCAGGGCCTATGTCATCTTTGAAGATGCTGTGTGGGGTGTCTATTTTGAGGAGAGGAAGGAGTGAATGTGGGTCTTGAGGAGACCCATGTTGTAGGAGGGAGGAAACACAAACACAGTTGAACTCAAGAACGAGTCGTAAAAACAATCCGTTCTCATGTGACTAATGTCAACCGGGTACAAATGTTGGGCGCGTGTTTGGCGTGTTTCCGTGGTGCCGAGGGGATCAATGACACTAGTTCCTCGGAGTGTAATACCGGTAGAACAAGGAGAGCATTCCCACCTGACGCCTGTGCTCTAAAAATTGCAATCTGTTTGTTAAGTTAGAATCTATCAAACGGACCGCCCGTTTCTGCACTTTCTGCACAGAGTCGAGGTTTTTTTAGGTATTTCGGGGCTCCGACAAGAGGTGGCTGCCAAATTCAATCGTGGGGCATACTTGCGATTTGTACAGGTTTAGCAGTTGTGTACTATTAAAGTATCTGCGGGCCCTGTACAGTACGCCCAGTTTCTGAGAGACTAACTTAACTCTGGCTTCGATGGAGCCCCCATACCTGAGCTGGTCACTTAGAGTTACACCAAACATATCGATGGAGGTCCTGTTCGGAAGTTTGCTTCCATTGAAGAATTAATCGAAAAACCGACATTATCATATAGATAATCTATGAGGAGGATGGTGAAATATAAATATTTAAAAGTTTTGTAGAACTACAAAAAAACAAAAATTCATTGCTTTGCAACTTGAGGTTGTGAGGTTTTTTATCCAGTAAAGACTTTTTCCTCACGATGACATTAATGTAACTTAAATTCAGTCAATTAAATATGACCTTCAGAAGGTAATAGTAAAAAGGCCAAATGAGTTGCAGTACTAGTAGCTAGAAACATGAAAGGGTATTTTGCAAAGCCCTAGCTAGTCAGAGGATTACGAAAGAATCTGTAGAATCAAAAAAAATAAATAAATAAATAAATTCACCATTACTTATAAAGAATATTGAAGTTGAAGGACAAAGATAGCAAGACAAAAAGTCTTATTGCAAGGCAAAACAATACTGTATGGTGTCTGGTACCTGCTCTTGGTGACGTGTCGCTTGAGCGAGGCCTGCATCTGTCTGGCGAGTGCCTGGGCGGCGCGGTGTCGCTCGGCCGTGGCGCGATGTCGCTGGCCGGCAGCGCCGCGCTCCGCCTCGGACTGGTTGACGCGGCCCGTGGCGTGGTTCAGCATCTCCTGCCAGGCGGGGTCCAGCGGCACCCCGCTGGTGCTGTCGGCCTGCCGCTCCTCGCACAACCGGCACAGTCCCTGCTCCGCCAGATACACCTGGTACAATTTTTTATTTATTTTATTTTGGTAAAATAATTTATATTTTATAACAATATTTGCTAACAATATCTGATATTTTTTTCATCATCAAAGATAGATACCGCAATGTTTAGGCAGAGTACTGGAACATTGCTAGTCAATCCAAGGGTGTCCACTACGCCTCAATACAAAGGACTATCCTATCAAAACCGTGGTTTAAAAAATTCCCCCATTTTTCCAAAAAATAAATTTCTTCACTTATTTGAATGAGAATCGGACATTGTTTTGTTCCTTCTCACCTTAAAATTCACGCCCTTGACTCCCCAGATTGTACATTCTGTGGTCTAGATGTGGGAATTTAAGATCACATATTTTTTGGTTGTCCCTCTCTAAATAAATACCTATCCTCTCTTCTATCAAACGTTATCTAAAATTGCCTCCCCTCCATTCAACATTTCATCTCTTTTAAGTCTGAACTCGATTCCAATCTTCCATATAATTCTGAAATTTGCTCATTTAAACAAAATTAATATATAATTTCACCTTTCCTTTCTCTGTAATTTTAAATGATGGCCTAGAACACCCTTGAAGGGTGCAAGTCAGAAATAATTGAAAAAAAAAAAAAGACTGTATACAAATTTTTGTACACGAATCTAAAGTATGGTTTGCGGTGTATGCTGCTTTCAACAAGACACTTGCTTTTTGGTGGTTGACAATGATTAAGTCATAGGGTTCATCAGAAAAATAAAATTAAAATATATTTAGAAACTAGACAAATAGGATTATGGCACCACGTGGGGGAATTTTGACATCTAGAAAGAAAAAAAAAATTCGGACAGCGAGTTTTATTTCCGGTTTTTTTGGAAAATTTTTATCAGCTTTTTATAAAAAAATCCCCATAGAGACTGGATTTTTGAACAGTTAAAGACTTGGTGCATGTAAATCGGATGTATAGTTTTTTTTAATATGTTGTCAACCAGGTTGAAAAAATAAGCTTTTAAGTAAGCTTAAAAAATTTGCTTAAGTATAATTCGACATACAAACTGTTTCAAACAGTTTCACATCTGTATCTGTGTCAATTTTACGAATTTCTTTAAAACATCTTTAGAGCATTCTTAACCTTTAAGTATGGACGTCAAATATTTTTAACACTAGTGCTGATGTGGAGTCTCTCAGGCTACTATATACTACACATACAATTTTTTTCTAGAAATACATTCCGAACCGCAGCAAAACCCTATCTATATCTAAATATAGGTCTTTAATAAGCAAAAAAATAACTATTTGTAATCAATTCTCTAAATTATAATTAAACAAAATATGAAAAATCAACTATCATAGCACTTTTTCAGACTTATCATTTTGACACATTAAAAGTAAGTAAATCTATCACAAGAACAAAAAAACTTCTGTATCTACTAATTTAATATACGAATGTAAAAAAAAAAACATTTTTCATAACAAAAATCTAAAAACAGCACAAAAACTATCAAAATATTTTATATGTGGACATGGAGCCTGACAGGCTCCAGCCAATATTTCGATGATCATAAGGTCTAATTGGCCTAATGGCACAAATTTAGCCAGTACTCGCGTGATCGAAACCCAGCCCACGTACATGTTTTTTTAAGAGTAACGCATATTTAACACAGCCCACACCCATGCCATACCCAACCCTCACTTCTCGCAGTATGCAAGACGACAGAAAGACAGCAACTTCTTGTCGATTTACAATCTGAATCTGAGGATGAAGAAAGATTCATATTGCACTTACTCAGCAAAAAACGAAAAAGAAGTAAAACAAATGAGTATTTACGAAAAAGAGAGAGTCATGGAGAGTTCAAGTTATCCAGTGAAATTCCAGATGTGAACATTGTGTCCCGGTCATCCGCCTCCAAGACATAAACAAACTTCACCCTATGAACCCGGGCACCCCTGCTAAATCACCAAACGTAGAGAAACAATTGGGGTGACCTATGGCAGAGGCATTGGTTATCCAATAAAGGTTCCCGGGGCGGCGGTACCCATTCCCGCCTCCCAAATATAAATATATAGATAGTGGGATATCAGTATAATTTACTATAATACACTGATATCAATTTATACATTATATTATAAAATATAATATAATTTAATTCTTTGGCTATCTTTTCAAACAAATCATCCTTCAGTTATGCTCTAATCCTAATGTAATCTTCTTCTAACCATTTAAATTAATTTTTCCATGTTCTAGTAACAAAAACAATGTTTACACAGACAAAACTAGGGACCCACGATCCACGAAACTGTGTTGCAAGCACAAAAAGTCCACGCGCGACATAGCTTGGGACTGGACTGGACGTGCAATGGGTTTAATATGCACCACTCCGACAGAAACCATGTTCTACAAAATAATCCAGGCGTGTGCTGTGTGAGTACTGTGCGTGAGCTGGGCTAAATTTGTGCCGGGCCTTACGCAAACTCCTCCCTCACTGTCTATTTTGCTACTAAAAGTGAAGCTACTGAGATGCTCGGGTGCGGAGAGCGGGGGAAGTGTGTGAAACAAAGAACATGAGAACCGCGCGGAGCCTCTGAGACTCCACGTCCATACTTAAAGGTTAACAAATGCATCTTTCATAAAATGAAATAAATAAAAAAAAATGACAAAAAGATTTTAATCACAGGGGTTGTTGTCCTAAATGAATTAATAATGCACTCACCATCTCTCTGGCAGCAGAATGGGCGCTGTTTGCCTTTTCATATAAGACAGCCGCAGCGCGCATCTCCTGGAGAGCCTGTTAAAAAATTACAAATTAATTATTCAGTATTGGCCTGGCATCGATATAATAGCTATAGATTAGCCCTCCCATACCTAATTTCAATAAAAAAGTAATACCACCTATGAGTAATTTCATAACGCAACTCCCCATCCAATTCCTTCACATCTCTTGCGTGACATACTTGTTTCATTACAAAGAAATTTTTATCAAATGTTATGTAAGTATTCATAACTGATTAAATTGTTAATAATGAAGTCTGCAATATCAATTTTGTGTTTTAAAAATGATCTTCACAAAGCTTGTGATTCTGATGCCACGATCTTAAACGAATGCGAACTTGAACAAAGCCAGAGACAAGTTAGCCCACACATACGCAGATACTTAATAGTATATTTGGGCACGTTCCAGAGTGGAAGATACTCTCAGCATTGCCCTGGTGTACGACCACAATTCACAATTAAAACGTTGCTTGAGAAGGCTTTAGCCGTGTTTGGTGACCAGATCTGAATAGCCAGGTACTTCCCCACTTTCTTCCCCATCTCCTTCCCCACCCGACTACCTTTAGTCTCATAACAACCCTAATTGGGGATGCCACAGTCTCACTGGCTCCAGACGGGAGCAGATGGGAGTTTTGTGAGGTATTCACATGATTTTTTTTTTAAAGTACACAACTGCTGACTCTGTATAAATTGCAATTGCGCCCCAATGTTTAATTTTGCAGCCACCTTTGGTCTGGAGTCTCAAAATATCTGAAAAACCATTGATTCTTTACAGAAACGGGCGGTCCGTTTGATAGATTCCCGTCAGGTAGGTATACTGTCCTTGTTCTACCTGGAAGATGCTGATGTCATTGATCTCTTCAGATAATGGAAGATGCTGATGTCATTGATCTCTTCAGCACCGGTGGATAGTTGGGAAACATGCCAAACGTGCACCCAACATATGTAAACGGTGGACATTTGATGAGAACGGGTCACATTTACGACTCGTTATTGAGTTCAACAGTTCAGTTGTGGAATCCTCCCTCCTACAATATGAGTCTCTTCAACACCCATGTTGACTTCTTCCTTTCCTCAAAAAGACCCTCCCCTCCACACATCATCTTAAAATATAGCATTATTTTACAATTTTACATCTAAAAATATTCACAACGGTAGTAAAAAAATTTTTTTTGTAATATTTTTAAGTTTTTCATTTACATTTAAGTTTTGCATTTTAATCATTTAGATTTTTACATGTAACGTCACAGAGCTGATGACCCCTCCGTACCACTTGTCACACAATGTCACACTTCTCTACTCCCCTCCCCCCCCCTTAAGGTATTTAAAGAGAGAATGGCTACTATCCGTGGCTCTATCCTACCGACTTTCTCTTGGGCATGCTCGGTACGAACCGTCTACGGGTCAGAAGGGATGTGCTCATTATAACACATTTTTTCAGACTGATTCGTGGATAGTTAAAAAAAATGGCAATTATTGAGAGCATTAGTTTCTATGTTCCCGATGGTTATCTCCGTCACCGACAGCATAGACTGTTTTATCTCCCGGCTTGCAGAACTAACTTGCCAATAATCATGCCAGTCGGGAGAGCTATCTTGTTGTTAAATAGAATCACTTCGGATATCGATGTGTTTAACATCATTGAAGCAAAATTCAAATGACAAGCTTTGTTTCTGTTAGTGAAAAATTTATTAGTGGAAAAATTGAATTAAGGTGCGATCACGGACGTACAAATATATGGACTTGCCCTTACGTGTTAAAAAGCGTGTTATTTCCCCCTCCCATTGGAACCATTTTTCGGAACCGGCTGGGCGTGTCCGGACCAGTGTCGTGCTCTCATCGTACATTTTACGCACGGACGCTGTATGTCTATGAAACACATACTTAGACATCGAGATACATAGCGACGCGAATCACAAAGCCGCTGTTTACTGGGTTAAGTAAATCATGAAACATTTGTAAAAGTGTCTACGGCAACAAAATATTCCACTATGAAAATACTCTGAACCTTACTTTGCGAATTTGGATTTTACACATCTGTTCATACCGTGGCATGCAATTCGCGCTCCCACATAAAAAGGTCTATTCATTCAAAAGCAGATTTTACTATCTAGAACTAAATAGTGATATTATAGTGCGAGGTGCCTATATACTGTTAGATTGATTTATTGGCGAATCACAAGTCTCTTTCCTCTCTTCGCCCCGCCATAGTTGGTTTTTACCCCTCATCTGTAAGTTCTCGTCTAGTTATTTGTATGTCTATGGGTGCGATATAATTTATGGATGGCCCCTAAAAAAATTAGACAGATTTAAAACAGACTCACCACGTTGGCCTTGAATCTGGCCTCGTAGTAGGGACGGGACTTGTCGATGCACCCCCCCAGCTTCTTGGCCAGCGACTGTATCTTGAAGGTGCTCTCGTACAGCAGCTGCCGGAAGATGAGTCGAGCCTCGTCCAAGTCCACCTCCAGCTTGTTGATGTCATCCGTGGAGGTGTTCAACCGCTCCAGTTCAATCTGCAGTCAATTGAAACCAGATGCAAGAAGTTAATATAATAATTACAAACTCATTCAAATTATAAATTTGAAAACATCACCACGCCGCCCCAGGAACCATTTATTGGATAACCAATACCTCTGCCATAGGATACCCCTCTATGTTTGGTGACTTAGCAGGGGTGCCTGGGTTTATGAAGTGAGGTTTTGCCTAGATCTTGGCGGCGGATGCCTTTGTTCACTTATTGAGGGAGACCTTTTGATTTCTCCAGCCGGACTATCTCCACCCACCGCCTTGCACCGTTGTGGAAGGAATGGATTCATATGTCTGTCATTCCTGAACACATTGACCCTCAGATTCCTTTCCACCCCTCATACCTTTTTCCATCCCAGAACTTTCTCAATACATTATGTTTTGAAATTTATTACGCAGTTTATTGTTACCTTATAAATTGTCATTTATTTTTCTTTTGCATTTTTTTTTATTATTATTTAATACTATCTGAATCCGGCATGCGTCGAAATAATACTTAAGATATTGTTTCTCCCTGCGTGTCCTTTCCTATTCATCCCTGTCCCCTTTTCGCTTCCTCCAGCCCTCCCGTGTTCACTTTCCTCATCTTTCACCCTCCCGTTTTGTGATTCCACCTGTCCCACGAACCCCTCCTCTCCCGCTCTCCGCTTTTCCCACCTTGCCCTCTCCTTCGACCCCCCCCTCCTGCGAATCTTCCCCCCTTCATTCCCCTCCGCCCCTCCCGGATTCCCCTCCCCCTCCCGCCTAACCTCCCTGCCACTAAAATGCATGAAATACACTCATTTTTCTAATTCGCTTGCCACCTTTTGCAAAATTTTTATACAAATTTCATAACGACAGAGCTCACCAGTGTATATAGAAACACTCTTCTGCTAAAATGCAATGAACTATAAAAATTGAGTCAATTCATCCATTACTTTCCGAGATTTGCGGATGCAAAAACATACGGAATCTAAATTTTTATATGTATTATGTAGATAGAAGATTTACGATTTTGTATTTTTTGTAAATCTTTTAACCCACAGTTTTTTTAAGTTGTGTGAAAATTTGTTATTAGATTTTATTCGTATTATCAGGTTTATTGTAATAGAAGTAAATACATAATCTGTTGATTTTCGACACATTTTTGACACCATGGTAGCGACGATGGGGCAAGGTGGGGCGTTTGCCCCACCCTGGCTGGCCGATGCGCGACATCTGAGATTGTCCACCGAGTCGCGTTTTCAAATTTACAGCACTGGATGGTTTTTCCTTCTTCCGTTACTATTCTTTGTATTCGTAGAGCCGAAAGCATGAATATGTTATAGAAGCCTACATTTTTTGGTACCAACTCTAGATTTTTATTTTTTGCTCCACCATAAATCAAAACCTGGCTACGCCCATAGGTCACACAGGAATCGCTGGGTTTCCTTTACTGCCAAGGTTAAAAATAAGATCTAAACGGTGATAGAAAGAAAAAAAACACTACACTTTTTATTCAATTCTAAAAGTTAATCACCAAACAATTAAAATGAACACATTTATGAAATCAAAGTTTCCAACTGCAATTTGAAAAAAAATTATAAAACTTTGTGAATTTTTTATTAATTATTTTTACTCGAAATGACAAAAAAGTGAGTTGACGATAACTTTTATAATACATGTATTAAACAGCCACTAAACAGATGAAAACTCCCCAGGGATCACGCTTTCACAGCAGAAAACATGTCAAAAACACGCGCAGTACGCACACCTAATCTCTCGGCATTCATCGTTGACACGTCTGAAAAAAAACTGGCTCCTTCGCCATTAAGGTAGTTCACCAACTCGTGAATTTATTTAAATCATATTTAAGGCTTCCCAGCACTTAATAAAAACGAACTCTGGCCCAAGGCCCAAAAATTAGCCTCCCTTTCAAGGGCGCAAACTGACACCTGCCGCCATGATTGTAAGAACCAAAACACAATTTTCGTTTTTCTCCGCCTTCTGGTTGTCAGTTTGGCCAACCACACCAAGTTAAAATCTAAAATGGAATTAAATTAATGCAGTACCTACTGGCGAAATAGATATGTTACATTAAAATATGTGTGTTTTTTTTTCGTTCTCAGTAATTAAAAAATTACATATTCAAAAAATTATGTTTATTTAAAATTGTTCAATTTGAAAGTGTATTTTATCACCTTTCAAAAACAGTTTTTAGTTTTTAGATGCATTCAGAAATATTCCATTTATTTGGATTTTGTTGAAAAACGGTAATATTTCAACTTTCCAATAAAATAGGTCCGAGGCCTGAGGGGTTAAATAACCTTTCAAATCTCTGCATATTTTTTCTATGAAGAATGAGTGAGGCGTTCGGCAGTAACATAACCATGTGATTTAAAATGTATTTTCCCAGAGAATTTTAATCAAGTTTCAACATCCAAGGTTATAAAAACAATGGTTAATAATTAATCTGAAACAAACACACACTTCCACGTTGACTGACGCCACAAGTGTGAAACTGCTTTCTGCAAGAATGCAAAGATTTCAAGATCGAATCCCGACGAGCACAAACAATTATATTGTTATTTTACCTTTAATTAACATATATCCATGTTACACACAAAATATCCTAAGTGGATTTTAGGACATTAACCCTTAAAGTATATGTGTTCGGTTTGCGGAACAATTCATATGGGTCTTATAAAAATTAATTAGAAAAATAATCTAAACGGTGTAAGACAGAAAAAGCACCATGCTTTACATTCAAATTTAAAAATTAACCAAAAAATAATTTTAATGTATATCCGAAGTTTCCCGCCGCAAATTGAAAAAAAATTATGAAACTTTGGGAATTTTTTATGAAATGACAAAAATGGAGTTCACAATAAGGTTTATACTTAATACATTTGCCAAATAAAATATGATCTGCATTTTTTTTCTTATCAGCAATTTTAATTACAAAAAACCTAAGGTGAGCCATTTTTAGGACTTTTTTATATTTGCCTTCAAAATTTTTATATTTAAAAAATTATGTATTTATTTTGAATTATAAAATTTTAAAGTGTATTTCATCACCTTTCAAAAACAGTTTTTAGTTTCAGAAGCGTTTAGAAATACTCTATTTATTTGGATTTTATTGGAAAGATGAAATATTTCCGAAAAAATAGGCTCGAAGCTTGAATGGTTAATTATAACTGTTAAAATATAAAATATTCTTGCTCTACATTGAAAAATAAATAATAAAAATCTTAGGTATATATAAAAATCAATTTTTTTTTATTTGTTTGTTTGTATTTTATGAGCTGCCATACCGTTTATCCGATTGCGAAGAATCAATTTGTTTCTTTATTTTATATTTCATCATATTTGTATAGTAATATGGCAAAATTATTTTTTTGAATAATTACCATTAACCCTCGACCCTTCGCGTGGGGTCTTTAAACGCCCAGGTTTTACAGGAATGCTAATTATGTACATTTTAAATTTTCCCACTGTTTCCTTACTTTAGGTAGCTTCCTAAAAGGGACTATACTTGACGCTAGCACCGCAAACATTCAGTCTGCGCATGTACGATGCGAGATACAGACTTGTGTTTCATCGTGAGGCTCAAAAATTCAATAAAATACCATGAAAAATCAAGTTTATATGTTTTTTCATTGTATTTTGTTGATTTTTTTTTTTGTTGTTGTAATAATAATAAGTCTGTATCAATCTCAAATAGTTATAAGTTTGATAGAAATTGGTTAGATTTTTTTTTTAAGTTTACTATAAAAAATATATGAATTAAAATTATAAAAAAATGTTCCTTGTTGATTTTCAAGCTTTTGCATTGAAAATAAATATATATTTTTTTAATATTTCTTTTTATTTCAATGCAATCATTATCACCTGACCAGTTAAAATAACTCATAAAATGTAAGCTATAACAACAATTTAATCATATTTATTTTTGGGGTCCTAAGCGACCCCACGCGACATCTTGTGTTAAAAAAAAGGTGCGACGGGCGGAGAGTTAACCCACAAGTAATTGCCAAAGTTGCCTCTAAAATCTTGAAAAGTTGAAGAGAAAAATCAAATTTATTTATGTTGGATTATTTGGGAAACCGAATAAAATATTGATATGGAATATATTGTGCATGATGGAGAAAAAAATCATCAATGATATATAGAATATTTACGACATATTCCAGAGTGGTAGATAGTCTCAGTATCGCCCTGGTGAAAGACCAACGTTCCGAATCAAAAGCTTGCTTAAAATTACTTTAGCCGTGTTTAGTGATCAGATCTGAAAAGCCAGGTACTTCCCAACCTTCCTCTTTTCCATTCCTTCCTTTCCCCGCTCTTTTCAGCCTCTCAATATACTCCAGTTGGTGAAAAAAATTAAAACTCAAAATTAAATTAATAATATTCAAATTAAAATCAATTAATCATTTATTTTGCCTGATATCTTAAATACCTACATTGGCGACGCCACCGAATAAAAAGTTAAGCATGTCGATTTGAATTACAATTAGCTTCATAACCTTAGGTCTGATTTTTTAAGAAGTTAAAACGTCGCATTTACAGAGTCGTAGTAGAAATCATTTTTAAAATTGAGATGTTTTAAATTCACACCATAATTTTAAATTGTTTATTTATTTTCTATTAATAATACACATCAAATCGCATCAATGTTTAAGTACAAATCTATTGTGTACATTGCTCATAACTTATAACGTTATAACAATCAATGATTGCTTCAAGAATGTGCTATTATAATCTTATTTATAGAAATGATGGGATTGAGTCCTACACATTTGTGTGTTGTTTTGCATAAATACTAAAAACATTTAATGCGAAGGCGGCACGAAAATTGGGGTAGTAATTTTAATTTGCGACATTGAAAAAATCGATTTTTCTACCTGAACTCTCGGGTCGACCGTGTCCATACAGTCCGAGGAACATTCCGACATATTTATTGAAGATATTTGATATCACTTTAACTATGTTTTAATAGATAATAATTAAATAGCAAGTCGAAAACATTTTTGACACATTACGGGCTGCAGTCAAAGTCAACAAAAAATGTCAGATGAAAAGTGATGCCAGTATGAAATATTCAAAAATCTATTATTTATACAAGTACTTACTTCTTGTAATATAAAAAATGTGTTTTCACACGAAATATTAAAGTGTTGTTCGTGAAAATCAGCGGTAAATATTCCAGTATATAATTAAGTTTTATGCAGTATGTAGACCGGAGCTTTACGTTTACAGAAAAAGGCGTTTAAAAAATATTGGCGGAGCATTCATTAGTATAAATTCCGTTTGGATTGTTCTACCGTTCATTTTTATCACTGTAATTCGTTGCGCTTCCTCCTCCTTCTGACTTATTTATATTTACGCTATTTATAAGGAAAAGGACAGGCATGGAGCGAAACACCTCGGCACTGAATTCGGCGCCTGGTGCTAGTAAAATTTTGGCGCCCCTTGCCAAAACCAGTAGAAGTCTAGGTACGTGGTCACAGTAATCAATAATATTAGATTATTTGTATTATTGTATAGCACCGTTTTATATGATACTATTCAGCACCGACCCTGATCAGTAACATACATTTTTTATTCCCGCCTGCATAAATTTGAATAAAATCAATAATTCTTTCTCGGTAGTGTTTAGTCACCGGTGCAACCCTTAAATAAACCCACTAGTGCACCCCGATATAATAATATTGTGAAATACTAATGTTATTTCTGTTTATAACGGGCCCCGATCCCCGATGAATAAACATTTCCTTCCTTTTGAAATGTCTATGGTAATGATAAAATCTGACAGAAATGTGCACATTGTCTATACTCCTATACATGTGTTTTGAAGTCGTTTGACTTTTCATAAATGAGTTTTAAGTTTTAATCAAAAATGACTGAAATTAAAAGAAAATATTCGGACCTGATTCGAACCATCAATGATGGAGAAGAAGTTGAAGATTTGTCAGATAAATCAGATGAGGAAATTGAAGTAAATCACATTTTATATCTTGAATAAAGTACATAACCTCTCTGTCAAAATAATAATTGAAAACATTCTTCTTACACGTGTTTTGTTTAAATATATTTATTCAAACTTATATATTAATTACAACATGATTGTTTCTTTCAGTATCAACCGACAAAGCAGAAGAGCCACAAGCAAGTTGATTTTAATCCAAATTTCAAATTTGTGTCCAGTGTGGCTGACTATAACAAAGTACGTATTCATTATAAAGTTTTGTCCTTCGATGGCATAGATCTTCCTTAATTCAATGATGCATTATGTCTCTAAAACATTATTTGGTAAATATTCGGAACAAACGGTAACGGTTAATACGCACTTTTTTTTTATAAAACTTTTAGATTCTTCTTAATTACCATAAAAGACAACTATTTGCATTGGGGGCGGTTGAAAATGTTACATTTTTAATTTTAGTTACGTAAATTGAAAATTTGCTTTCGTATTTAGACACAACACTTCACCATATGCAATTTGTAATGATTATTGTCATTTTATTATGTTGGTATTACTGATACTATATGGAAGGCTACATCATACCATCACCGACTTCATGGCAATATATTCAAAGGCGCGAAACCATTGATTTTCACTTTTTTTTAATATTAAATAGTACCTAAAGGAGGCGGGGGGTGAGAAAAACATCCCAGTTTTCAAGTAGTTAGGTTTGTGTAACATGGTTTGTGATTCAAAAGAAAGTGCCCCTTTATAACGCCTACTCGCGTCAAGGCAAAAAAAACATCCCAGTTTTCAAGTAGTTTAGCGGCTACGCTAGGTTTGTGTAACATGGTTTGTGATTCAAAAGAAAAAATCGTTAAACATCAATTCTTTAAAAAAAACACCCCAGGATTTATCTAGTTTGAATTCCAAACAATGTTTCTAACCAAATTAGTGCTTACCTAATTCACACAAATTGGTGGTATAACTAATTTTCTAGCCACTCGTTATCTTATACAGCCAGTGCAATGTAAAATATCAGTAATACCAACATATTAAAATAACAATAATATGGCAAACAGAGTGATTTGACAGTGAAAGCAAATTTTCAATTTACGTAACTAAAATTAAAAATGTAACATATTCAACCGCCCCCAATGCAAATAGTTGTCTTTTATGGTAATTAAGAAGAATCTAAAAGTTTTATAAAAAAAAAGTGCGTATTAACCGTTACCGTTTGTTCCGAAGAATTACCCATTATTTTTTTTACTTTGCATAATATAATATTATGATGATACTAATTGTTACCGATGAAATATAAGATAGCTGGACACGCAATACAAATATTTTACTGAAATAGCTCTTCGATTCAACTTAATTACTATAAAAGACGCACTTTGGTAAATATTCGGAACAAACGTCAACGGTTAATACGCACTTTTTTTTATAAAACCTTTAGATTCTTCTTAATTACCATAAAAGACAACTATTTGCATTGGAGGAGGTTGAAAATGTTACATTTTTAATTTTAGTTACGTAAATTGAAAATTTGCTTTCGTATTTAGACACAACGCTTCACCATATGCAATTTGTAATGATTATTGTCATTTTATTATGTTGGTATTACTGATACTATATGGAAGGCTACATCATACCGTAACTGACTTCATGGCAATATATTCAAAGGCGTGTAACCGAAAAAACCTATACGCTAGGTTTGTGTAACATGGTTTGTGATTCAAAAGAAAGTGCCCCTTTATAACGCCTACTCACGTCAAGGCAAGAAAAACATCCCAGTTTTCAAGTAGTTTAGCAGCTACGCTAGGTTTGTGTAACATGGAATGTAAAATATCAGTAATACCAACAAATTAAAATAACAATAATATTGCAAACAGAGTGATTTGACAGTGTTAAAGCAAATTTTCAATTTACGTAACTGAAATCAAAAATGTAACATTTTCAACCTCCCCCAATGCAAATAGTTGTCTTTTATGGTAATTAAGTAAGAAGAATCTAAAAGTTTTATAAAAAAAAAGTGCGTATTAACCGTTGACGTTTGTTCCGAAGAATTACCAATATTTCAAAAGCCACTACACTTTTAATACATAAATATGGAAAAAATTCGGTTTATGGGCGAAATTCCTAAAAAATAAAACTAATTATTTTTATACTAACTATGGGCCAGGGAATCCGAATCTGAAAGAATTAGGCGGCGGCAAGCAATATTAACTGAATTACACGACTTTTAAATTTTCAATACACACATACGAAAACAGCCCTTTTAAAAGCATTTTGACACATGAAAACCATAGAAACCATAGAAAAACAACAATTTAAGTGTGGCCATTAAACAATAATATCATCGAACATACCTTATAAATCAAACACATCTTCGTCGTCAGGTTTGTGCCCCTTTATACCGCCTGCTCGCGTCAATTTAAAAAAAACATCCCAGTTTTCAAGTAGTTTAGCGGCTACGCTAGGTTTGTGCCCCTTTATACCGCCTGCTCGCGTCAATTTAAAAAAACATCCCAGTTTTCAAGTAGTTTAGCGGCTACGCAAGGTTTGTGTCACATGGTTTGTGCCCCTTTATACCGCCTGCTCCCGTCAATTTAAAAAAACATCCCAGTTTTCAAGTAGTTTAGCGGCTACGCAAGGTTTGTGTCACATGGTTTGTGCCCCTTTATACCGCCTGCTCGCGTCAATTTAAAAAAACATCCCAGTTTTCAAGTAGTTTAGCGGCTACGCTAGGTTTAGGTAGCATGGTTTGTGATACAAAAGTGAGTAAAATTTATAAAAAGTAAGTACTTAAATTATAAACATGTTATTTTACGTTATTGATATTACTGCTTAATGGCAACACTTAATTTTATGTGGTGTAACATCTTTATTCTTTTTCTATGTTTTCTTGCGACTTCGATAGTGTCAATTTTTGTGTCTGTTTATAGCAAATTTTAAAGTCGTATAATTCATTTAATATTGCTTGCCGCCGCCTAATTCTTTCAGATTAGGATTCCCCAGCCCAAAGTTAGTATAAAAATAACTAGTTTGATTTTCTAGGAATCAGAATGCTTCCAAAATGGCCATTTTCCTATGTGTGTAAAAAAATTTTTTAAAGTCGTATAATTCAGTTAATATTGCTTGCCGCCGCCTAATTCTTTCAGATTCGTATTCCCCGGCCCATAGTTAGTATAAAAATAACTAGTTTGTATTTTTAGGAATTTCGCCCATAAACCGAACTTTACCCCATAAATATTTTGGAAATTACATTCCGTTTCAACTTACTTAATTATTACTAATAGACACAGATTTTGGAAATAACACTACACTTCAACTTAACACAGATATTGGAGAAATTACACTATCTTTCCACATAACTGCTACAAGAAACAATTAATTACATTTCAATAGAATGGGTAAAAGATTCATTAAAATTCCATTTTTATTAAAAGTTCATAATTTCCCGAATAAAGCGATTTCTTTCCCGCCATTTTAATTTATTTTTTATGCATCGACATTTGTGCGAGTTTTGTTTGAATTAAGTATTCATGATTTACTTAGTTTAACCAAATTAAGAACTTATTTTGAATAAAAATGGAATTTGAATGCATCTTTTAGCCATTTTATCCAAATGTAATTAGTTGTTTATTGTATTGAAACATAGTGAAATTCCCAAAATCTGTGCCTTATAAAAGTGTGGTGGTTAGTGAAATATTTTCAGTGGCGCCCCCTCTCGATTAGTGGTGCCCCCTCTCACGAAGTGAGTGATCGTTGCTTCACTTAACGTTTGACCGCTCGGGTTTATTCGACTCAGCTTGTCTAACCCCTAGTTCTATATGCGACGGGGATTCCCCTGACAGAGATATCACGTACAATATGCATTCGTTTGAAATCGACTTATACATTCATAAATCAACTTAAAGATGTGTTCACAAACCAACTGGGCCTTTTAAAATCAAATGAATAATCGATAAAACAATGCTCTGGATGCCAGGTGCCTTATGAATCAAGTTTTATTTTCCAATCATACACATAAATTACGATTTGGCACCCCCTAAAACTGCCGCCCGGCGCTTACAAAAAATTGCCGAACTGTTAAAACGCATGAAATTTTAAAACACGATCCCCAGCTACTGAGTATTCAAATTTTTTGTAAGTCGGGAGATCAAAAATGAAGAAGATTTCATTTATTAATTGAAATTAATGTAATTTTGTCCCCCAGGACACATGGGATGATTTAGCCAAGTATGTGAAGAGGAAGGTGAAGAACAAGACAGATGATCGGATCACTAAGATGAGGGAGCAGAACAAGGGGGATGCGGCCATCAAGAGCGAAGATGAATCAGAAGACGACGGTAACTTGTACTCCTTCATATTTCTAATAGTATTACCTTAATCTTCCCCATCTACTTCCCTTCCGCATAACATACTTCGCCGATTGAGAGCAGTTAGAACTCTTGTGTGGGATTTATATTAAAAAATCTTGTTATATACTCTCTGCAACGCCCTGATGAGAGACTGGGACTGATTTTTTGAAACTGTGAATTTGTCAAACTGTGATTTTTGAAACTGTGAATTTTTTATTAATTATTTTTACATGGAACGATAAAAAAGTGAGGTTTCCATAGCATTTATAACACATTTGTTTAATAAAATAAGTGCATATTTTTATTTTTTTTCATTACGGGGAATGATACATTAATTGCGTGAGCTCAAGAGGAGGGGGGTGGGGTGGTCCAGCAAAATCTCACGTTACTTGAAAAGAATATACGAAGTAGCCCAAATTTATCTCATCAAGGGGGGGGGGGGGGGGGGGGGGTGGTCTAAATTGGAAGAAAAACTGCTCATGTAATTAATGAATGCCCCTTTACAAGTAAGTAATTTTAGTTGGGAAAAATTTTAAGTTAGCCATTTTTAAAATTTGCATCAAAAATTTTTGCACTGCCTGGCTAAAGCCGGGCGTATTTGAAAAAAACCGCGCGAAATTAGCTTTTTCCCACTCCGGAAACAAATCGTAAAAAAATATATTTATACGAAAATTAACTGATTTTTTTATTTCTACACAAACCTGAATAGACACCCTACATGAAAAAAAAACAATCCAAGGGTGTTTTCGAAGAAGTTATGACATTGGTACGTCTTTGAAAATGTAAAATATTTACATTTTCAAAGTTTACACATACAAAATGACAGTTGAAGTGACGCCGAGGTCGCCAAGTCAACCAAAGATAATTTTTGTAATTTATTCCGAAAGGCTAGGCGCTATGCGGCTTTTTGTTATGTCAAGAACGAGAATGGCCCAAACCATTCAGACCTTGTTCTTCATACAATTTCTTTATGCATAAGGGTCAAAATCGTATCCAAAAAAGTTTTTTTTTTAAATTCCTTCCGCGGCCACATATGGCCGAACGGCGACAGCCAGGTTAAAAAAAAATGTTTTTTCTAATAATGTAAATCGAAAGCGAAATTCATCACATTTCAAAAACAGTTTTTAGTTTTCGGATACATTCACAAATATTCCATTTATTTGGGTTTTCATTGGCAAAGCGAAAATATTCTGCCGAACCGTCGGAATATGGTCGGAGGAGTTAATAAAATTTTCAATTCTATTTTGTACTGCAGGTCCTAAGATTTTTCTAATTATAATAACAATTTGTATTTTTTGTCTTTCAGATGCCACAAATAATTGCAATGACATCCATATATCTGACGATGAGATGAAAAAGGACAATCTCAAAGTTAAACCTAAAAAATTGACAAAAAAACAAAAACTAAAAGCGGTGAGTAGATTCCGTTGATTGTTTGAACTCAGTTTGACAGTGTGTTGTATGTAAAGGATTCGACATTCAGGGCTGCTTTTATTATTGGGATATCTATAGAAGTCGCACCACGCTATGCTGCTAGTTGAGAGCAATAGGCAAAACACAGTGGGTCGCTTATGTACGCCATTAATGCATACTAGTTTTGTACAACACTACTATACTCACAATAGAGTGGTGTGGTTTAATCAGCTAGCAATAGAGCTGAGATTAGAACCTGACTACAATAAATTCAAAAATAAATTAAACAATAATATCTTAAATAATTCAGCTATCTAGAATCACATTACCAATAGGCCACTTGCATGGATTTCATAACGACTTGGAAAAAATCGTGTGGATAGATTTTTTTACTAAGATTACGAAAATTTTTTAGAAATGTATAGTTTTTTTTATTTTTATCATTATTTGAGCTCGTGACGTCACTACATGAAAATGTCACGTCTCCGATTATGTTCCCTCAATTTTGTAAAATTCCACACTGATTAAATTTTTTAAATGGCAACACTTTGATTTCCGGCGAATTTTTGAATTTGCGTTTAACGTTCACTAGATTTATTGTTTGTTCTATGCGAACTTATCCTTTGGTTTGTTTTTTTATAAAGATGGCGGTGTTTTTACAGATGTTACGAAGAGAACCCCGTACAATTTATTGCTATTCGTGTGGAAAACGTTATTTTTTTAAAATGATTTTCGGCTATGTAATTATCGTTTTTTCGCACCCATAAAATTATGTCCCGTCTTTCCGGTTTATAAAAAATGATCTGATTTTTCGGATTGAAATTTTCAAAAAATCGCCAGGGTTTCAAAAATACGATAAAAAAAATACAGGATGTCTTAGAATATTTGTCTAAACCAGAATTTTTTTTTTAAATGTGATATGTGTGTAAAATATGTGTATGTGTTACAATTTTAATTTTAAAATTTTTTCCCTTTACACACAAGTAGTTACACTTTCGTAAAGGTTATATATGTATAATATACATATACATTTCAATCTCACTAATCCGGCACTATTAAAAACCAGAGGGTGACAGATTATTGGAATGTTCGGATTACTGGATTATAGAGAAAAAATTAATTACACTTAAATCATAATCTCAAATGCTTCGATGGCCACGCTGATTTGAAAAAAAGCACGCGAAAATTACCTTCCTGACTTTTGCTTAAATATCCGTATAAATACGAAAATGAACTGATGTTGTTATTTTTACACAAACCTGAATGGACATCCTACGTGAAAAAACACATTTCAAAGGTGATCACTAATAAATAAATACCTTTATATGCATTTGATAAAGGAACAAAAATGCTAAAAGTGAGGTAGAACCACTCCATTTCGCTTCCTTCACATCAAAATTAAGTTAGTTAAAAACGTGGCATATCTCTCAGCATCCGGAGTCCATATTGGTCGCGAGCGAGAGTGACGCCGAGACGGAAACAATAGCGCACGCAGTCCTTTTGTGTTGCCATCATATAAAAGAAAAAAAGGAATATATTCGTGAATTGTAATTGATTAGTATCTGTATAATGGACACTGTAAAGCTGACAGAAAAGTTGGCTAAAGAAGGAGAAGCGCAACACTATAATACCCCGACGGCATGATACCCCAAACTCTCATAATATTAAATTTAATTTGTAGGGTTCTGTTAAAATAAAATAAGAAGTATTGTACTCACTTGGTTTATTGATAAATACAATGTTTAAATAACAATGAGCAGTTGTTGCTTGATACACGTATCGTCACGGAGTGACGGGCCGTGCCGCGGCTCTCCCCACGTCTCGTCCCAATGGTGGTGGAAGTATCGACACTCCACAATTCATATGTCTATGGATAAAACCAATTTTAAATCAGGAAAATGAAGGTGGACCTTTTTTTTTACATTAGCACCACGCAGGAGGCTCTGAGGAAAATAATTTCCCTCAGGGCCTACGTCATCTTAAGGGATGCTGTGTGGAGTGTTTTTTTAATGAAAGGAAGGATTGGAAGTTCTGGGAAGGAATAGGTATTAGGGGTGGGCAGGAATCCAAATAATATTAATTTATATTTGTAATTATTATTAATGTACACAATAAATAAAAAGAAATTTTCCATTTTTCTGCTTAAAAATAAGTTTTTTTTACTACTGTAAAATTTAAAAAAAATTCTCATTGGAGATTTTCGTGCCTAGCGACGTTATGTTATGGAATTAATTATATATTTGTATTATATACAACACTAGCTGACCCGGCCACACGTTGCTGTGGCTAACGAACCACAATATCATCTACTGACAACGCCATTACCCAATCTTTATAATCAACACCATCTTTTGATTTGTATACATATCAAATCCACACTGCCAGCCCGCTCCCTATATATATTACATATTTCAACCAATTTACACAAAACCTTGACAAATTATATACCTAAACCTTCCTCATGAATCACTCTATCTATTGATGAAAATCGCATGAAAATCCGTTGCCTAATTTAAAAGATCTAAACGTACAGACAGCGGGAGCGACTTTGCTTTATACTATGTAATAGATTTGTAATAACATTGTGTCAAAAAGTACTATGCGATGGAATAAGAAAGGGCTAGCTTCATTAAGATTAAACATGTTCTGTTTGTCTGTGTATTCAGGAACTAGACGCCATAGACAATCCCGTGGTAGAATACGACTCGGACTACTTTGAGGAAGCCCCCGTGTACGACGAGAACGCCACCTTCTACGCCATGAACCTGTCCCGGCCGCTACTGAAGGCTATCGGAGCCATGAACTTTGTGAACCCGACCCCCATCCAGTCTGCCACCATCCCCGTGGCCTTATTAGGTAAAAAAACATATTGGATATGATTTGAGATTTTCACAGCCAAAAGTGTGATTTATTTTTGGGGTATTACGCCTTGTTGCGCTATCTCCTTTAGCCAACTTTTCGAACAGCTTTACAGTGTCCATCATCTCGGCAGATAAATAATCACTTCAATTACTTGCAATTAATTAGTTAGTTAATTACAATTATTTCTTAAGCAATTACAATTATTCGTTAATAAATTACAAGTATTAGTTAATAAATTACAATTATTAGTGAATGTATTACAATTATTAGTTAATCAATTACAATTACTAGTTAATCAATTACAATTAGTAGTTAATCAATTACCATTTATGGTTAATTAATAACAATTATTACAATTATTTGTTATTAATTACAATTATTAGTTAATCGATTACAATTAGTAGTTAATTAATTAGTTAAAAAATAACAATCATTAGTCAATCTATTATAATTATTAGTTAAGCAATTATAATTATTAGTTAATCAATAACAATTATAGGTACATTAATTAGTTAATCAATTACAATTATTAGTTAATCAATTGTAATTATAAGTTAAACAATTACAATTATTAGTTCATCAATTACAATTATTAGTTAATCAATTGTAATTATAAGTTAAACAATTACAATTATTAGTTCATCAATTATAATTATATGTTAATCAATTACAATTATTGGTACATGAAAAGGTTGAATAGTTACAATTTATGGTTAATTAATTACAATTATTAGTTTATCAATTACAATCATTGGTACATTGATTAGTTAATCAATTACAATTTATGGTTAATTAATTACAATTATTAGTTAATTAATTAGTTAATCAATTAAATAATTACCCTGATGATGGCATTGTAATGCTGCTCGAAACGTTGGCTAAATAAGGAGTTAGTGCAACATGGTACAATATCCCAAAAATAAATAAATATAACAAACATGTTCATTATTTACCATCTAAGCTCTAGAACAGTAATGAATAGCCCATTTCGTGTGGCTCGTGAAGCTTTTCGTACTTCTCACTTTGCTGAATGAAATATTAAAAAAAAATTGCAACAGTTTTAATATTCAACAGTTTGTTGTTTTGCAAAAGGATTTAGCGGAAAACTTCATTCTTTTGAATCGGCGTATAAAATAAACTTTCTTATTTTGTTTAACTTTCCGAACGAAAAAAAAAAGGAAATTCCCCAAAATTGCAGTAGACGTGTATGTATATAGTTTAAGAATAACAAAAATCAACAGCATTTATTGGTTTGGCCATGTATGTATAAAATTTTGCTTTTGAGCGTTGTTTTTTTTTGCGTTCTATAAATTGTTTTATTAGAAAATGACCTTTTAAAAAATACAAATAGTTTTGCGACACTACCGACTGCAAATTTAATAATGTCAAGCTGTAGGTACCCTACTCCCTGCGATCTGTGAACTCGATAGATCATTTATGTTTGCTGCATGGTGAGCAACTGAACGAACAATTATCAATCATATGGAGAAACGATCAGGCCACTCCATCAATGGTGCTTATCAATGAGATGTCGTAATTTATTGTCAATCACTTCAATGCCTCTGTAAATGATCAATTGCGCGCATCAATTATATAATGTCGTATACCGTCTCCGGAGTACTTTAGTCACTACACTGACAATTCGAGAAATGGACACTCGAAATTTTTTTTTTTCAAATTGCGTATCCGAAACTTTGGTTTCATAAAGGAGTACATTTTACTTATTTTATGGTAAATTTTTTTATTTAAATACAAAGCGTGGTGTTTTCTCTTTCTAACACCGTTTAGATCATATTTCTCACTATTAAAGTAAGGACGATATAACAATTTCTATGAGACCTAAATGAGTTGTTCCCCAATGTGAAAAAATCACACTGACCGGTTAATTGGATTAGCTGTAAAAAATAGTATTTACCATAGACATACAAATAGCTAGACGAGAACTTACAGATGGGTAAAAACCAACTATAGCGGGACGAAGAGAGGAAAGAGACTTGTGATTTGCCAACAAATCAATCTAACAGTATATAGGCACCTCGCACTATAATACACCATTTAATTCTTGAAATTAAAATCTGCTTTTGAATGAATAGACCTTTTTATATGGGAGCGCGAATTGCGTGCCACGTTATGAACAGATATGTCAAGTCCAAATTCGCAAAGTAAGGTTCTGAGTATTTTAATAGTCGAATATTTTGTTTCCGTAGACACTTTTACAAATGTTTCATGATTTACTTACCCCAGTAAACAGCGGCTTTGTGTTTCGCGTCGCCATGTATCTCGATGTCATATTATGTGTTCCATAGACATACAATGTCCGTGCGTAAAATGTACGATAAAAGCTCGACACTGGTCCGGACAAGAATGATGACGTCACATTTTTTAGATTGACGCGAGGCTCTCGCAAGCCCAGCCGGTTCCGAAAAATGGTTCCAATGGGAGAAGGAAATAACACGCCTTTTATCACGTAAGGGCAAGTCCATATATTTTGTACGTCCGTGGTATTTACCTATTAGCTATACCCTTTGTACTCTGTTAATTTATACAATTAAGGTATTTGCCAAGATATTTCCCTACCTTCCTCTTACCCAAGTCCTTTCCTCTCCCACTACCTTCAGCCTCACAACATACCCCGATTGGGGATGCCATAGTCTCACTGGCTCCTGACGGAAGCAGCTGGGACTCGTGTGAAGCTTTCACATAAAAAATAAAATAAAAATTTGAATACATTGTTTGTGCTCCAGGTAAAGACGTGTGCGGGTGCGCCGCCACGGGCACGGGTAAGACGGCAGCGTACATGCTGCCCACGCTGGAGCGCCTGCTGTTCAAGCCGCACACGGGGGCGCCCGTGACTCGCGTGGTAGTGCTGGTGCCCACGCGTGAGCTTGGCGTGCAGGTCTACCAGGTCACGCGCCAGCTCACGCAGTTCACGCAGATAGAGGTCGGCATGTCTGTGGGGGGGCTCGACCTCAAAGTGCAGGTCAGTTATGTGACTAATTCAGCAAATCATTTGCCACATTCTTCTTTTAACCCTTAAAGTCTATTTCAGGGGTCACCAATTACTTTCATTAGGGGTCCGATTTTAAAAATAACATGACCGTCGCGGTCTGGAAGGCAAAAACTTACCCCCCCCCGGATTAATAATTGAAATGATAAACTGTATCTACTTCTTAAATATGTGTAGATACAACATCAATGAACAAATAAAACGAATGGTTTACGGAACATTATTAAATAATATACAAATGTTACTAATAATATGAAGTACAGTTTGTCAAATAAGAGTAGAAAATATGTGAGGGCACCACTGTTGCTCAAATGGCAATACTAAAATATAACACAAAGTGTAAAAGTAAAATTGTGTAACCTACATTTTTATTAAAAAAATTAAAAAGACATAAAAGCGAAAAAAATATTTTTTCATTGCAATACAGATACCTACTTAAAGGTATATTATTATTATACCTTTGCAATTTTGTTAACATAAAGAAAAATAACGATATTGTTTTAAAATATAAAGCACACTTTTGAAATTGCTCACATTTATTTAATACTAGCTTAAGTACCTCTAGCATTGTCTGGGCTTTAGATCATGTCTAATTTTAGATCTGAATATATTTAACTCATTCAGATCTAAAAGTAGTGTAACTAAACTCACCATTGGTGATTCTTCTTTTCTACTTACTGTTAAATTCAAATTTAAGTTAAATTAAATGAAAGCCAATCACTTTGTAAAACACCAATCAAATTTATGTCATTAAGTGGGTACCTTAACAACAGTGCTTCTTCTTGATTTTAAGTTTTTTTCTTTAAGAACATAAAAATGTTTCAAATTAATAAATTACTTTGTTTTTACCACTATAATTGATTTTAAAAAACCGACATGTTTCGTAAGCCAAGTTACTTCATCAGGGTTTTAATAATACTAATATTTAAAAAATGTTTTTTTAAATGTGTATACAGCGTTTTGTATTTTCAGTGTAATTGCACTCTAAAGGAATATTTGACAGTAAATTTGGTGTTGCCAGCCTACAAATTGTGTAGTTCTGTTTTTTATATTTTCTACTCTTTTTTGACAGACTATACCAAGAGCTTTTTACAATATTAATGAGAAAAATGACATTTTTGGCCTATCCCTCCGAAGTTTGGATTAAAGTTTGTGCAGGCTATTTTCGTTAAATTTTAGAGATGTTCATCGGTACATAGTCTGCTCTGGCATTTATTTTTAATGAAGTTCATCTTGGAAAATGCTGCTTCACAAACATGTATTGATCAAACAAGTGAGAATTTTCAAGGCAATTTTTTTTAATTCTTGGTATTTTTTAATACAAATTTCATAATGCCAGAACTCACCAGTATATGTATATAGAAATCCTCGCGGGCGTGCTCACAACAACTCACCAAAGTTTCATCGCAATTAGATGAATGGTTTAGTAACGCATAATTTCATGATGCCAGAACTCACTATTGTATATAGAAATCATCACAGGCATGTGCACATCGAATCCCCAAAGATTCGTCACAATCGGATTAATGATAAGCAATACATAATTTCATGATGCCAGAACTCACTATTATATACAGAAATCATCGCAGGCATGCGCACATTAAATCCCCAAAGTTTCATCGCAATCGGATGAACGGTTTAGCAACGCATAATTTCGTGATGCCAGAACTCACTATTATATATATAGAAATCATTGCAGGTATGTGCACATCAAATCTCCAAAGTTTCATCGCAATTGGATGAATGGTTTAGTAACGCATACACATCTCATACAGTGGCGGCTGGTGTTCATAAAAATAGGTGGTGCGCTAAAATAATAATAATAATGGTTTTTATTTCAAGATGTGGGAAGGTGAGTGCAATCCCACACATCCCATAGAGATATCCCATAAATCTTGGACCTACCTACTCTAATTAAAATAAATTCAATTATGAAAAAATCCTACCTATTTGTAAATTAGGTCGATCCTCCATTATCTCTGGGCGCATGCAACACATTGAGTCTAAATTAATTTTATTTATTAAGATAGATTAAATTCTTTTGAAGTTTAACAACATCGTTCAATCTAAACAGATGTCATAAGGATTGTGAGGAACAACTCACTGAAAAAGCATTCCATATTCCATTATTTTAAAAGAGTTCTAGTAAAATAAATATTGATCCATCACCATTTGTAAAGTCGCCGCGATTGTAAATTCAAATTCAATAACAGTTGACTCCTATCCAGAAAATTGTATGTAGATACTTATTGGCACGAAAATCGAGTTAAAAAAATGTTCAGTTTATCACACATCCCAAAGTCTTCCTTCGCTCCGAAACTCCAATGAAATATATACTGTCATAACTCATAACAAATAATGTCCGCAATGTTTATGTTGTTATGCTGTCGTTGGTCGATGCTGAGTGAAACATAGCATGAAAAAGAGTAGATATTAAAATAAAGACACGATATGGATGATATATATGACACAAATGTGTCCCCGTTTAACATGCTACAGAACGAACCATTCCTTTTGATGTGGTGGAAATTTTTGGATCGTCACCCGCGATTTCGTAAAATTTGCGAAGCATTCAACCTACCTGTGATTTTGGCTCATTATAGAATTGTAGAAGAACTCCTGTGATCGCTTTGCAAAATGAACCACCACTCTGAATATAGGCACACAACGATCTGCGCGCAGTCCAGTAGGCACCTATATTACGCATGCATTATAAATTATAACCGAGTGTATATTGTGAACTGTGATAAGGCGTGTCGGAAATAAGTATGTTTTTTGGCACTCGGGAATTTTTAGATTTAAATTAATTAATTAGATTAGATTTAAATTAATAGATATATTTTGGGAGTGCGGCGCTCCTCCGCACCTTAGAGCTGGCCGCAACTGATCTCATATATATATAAATTACTATTTTTTTTTCAGGAATCTGTGCTGAGGAAGAACCCTGATGTGGTAATTGCAACTCCCGGTCGTTTGATCGACCATTTGAAGAACACCCCTTCCTTCAGTCTCCACTCTATTGAGGTCCTCATACTCGATGAAGCTGACAGGTGCATATTATATTGTTGCTAATAAACATTATCACGTAATTTTATGTTATACATTACTTTTACTCTTTTTATGTGAAAACGAGGACTTCTGCCTATCAGATCGCACCAATAAACAGAACAACTCAACTGCTTTACGATTCAAGATTGACCATCGAAATTTTTCAATGTCACCTACAGACAGCCGAGCGATTCATCTTTTGTGGGATCGTTATCGAGATAACTTATTTTTAGGCAGCATCGCGTTCATTGGTCAAAATATTGTACATATATTTTCGTATCGGTGATCAATGAACCGGTGTATGCAATTTTTAGCCATAAGTTGTTTTTAATTGTTTGTCTAGCTTGTAGTCTTTCTAGATTTTAGGCATGTATGGTAAGTTTGTACAGCGCCTTTGAGGTGATTTTTCACAAAAACGGCGCTATATAAATCGTCCAAATATTATTATTATTTATTATTATAACGGACGTAATCTAGTGTCAGTTTTCTGTGATTTTTAAATATTTTAGTTTAGATTGTTTTAAACACAAATTTCTGCAAGTATGCATGATTATTTATTCATTTGATGTATGTTCTATATAGAAAAAGCAAATAAATAACACAAATCTTCGTCGTAAATAACTAATTTTAAGACAGTTGCAAATCATAATGCAAATAGAGCAGTAACAAACAATACTGCTCTATTCGTATTATGAAAGTAATCATAACAATATGTGATTATAAATGTAAATAAGTATGTTAGTCGTAAATAACTAATTTTAAAAGAGTTGCAGGTTATAATACGAATAGAGCAGTAACAATACTGCTCTGTTCGTTTCGTATTGTATTATGGCTTGCAATTACATGTACAAACTCGGTTATAAAAATAAGTATAGTTCTAAATCACTAGTCATAGAAGTCTTAGTTGTAAGTCATTAGTTATCAATCTTAGTTATAATATAAGCCACTTGTAGTATATAGGTATGGATTAAATGTATAAATGAATTTATAAAGCGCCCTTGAGGTGATTTTCTCACGAAAACGGCGCTATAAAAATCATCCAATAATTATTTTTATAAATCTTATAGGAGATCTAATTTCACTCTTCTGCGATCCGCAGAACGAACGAAAGCACGTCGTATTGTCCTACTCAGTAGTCGCCCGAATTTCGGGCCCAGTAGATGTGCTTTGCTCTTCGCGTCGCTTTGTTCTATAAAAATGTACTAGCGAAATAACAAAACATCGTTGTTGGCATCGATTGTGTGTTTCAGAATGCTGGACGAGTATTTTGCGGACCAGATGAAGGAGATCATCAAGATGTGCTCGCCGAAGCGGCAGACCATGCTGTTCTCCGCCACCATGACGGAGGAGGTGAAGCAGCTGGCCGCCGTGTCGCTGTCCCGGCCCGTCAAGATCTTCGTCAACTCCAACAAGGAGGTGGCCTTCAACTTGCGTCAGGAGTTTGTCAGGTTAGTTCGTAGCCTTGGCCTCGTACGGCCTAAACCTCGTCGCATCAACATCATTTCTTGTCAGTTCTCTGACAACCTTTGGAATGCGGATTTGCTAATTGTATTTTAACCTATAAACTTAATATTAACATATAAAATTGCTCCAGCATACTAAAATAAATTTTATTTGCTTGGCAAGGAAATGATGTATCTTAACTGCTCTGATTTATCGCGAATATGCACATTTTTCGTCTTAAACGAAATGTCAGATTTACAAAAACTTTGTGTTATTTCCGCTTCACAATTAAAGCTCTTTAAAAGAAACATTTCTAAACATAGCCGAATACTAAAAACTGTTTTTGAAAGGTTACGAAATAAGCTTTCAAATTGTTATATTACAAATAAATACTAACATTTGTGAATACATATTAAAATTTAGAATGCAAACATAAAAAATGTAAAAATGACTCACATGATGTTTTTATGTGAAAACGGTACTAAAATCACGGATTGTGTAAAAAACAATACTTATTCTATCGTATACAGTCAAACCCGCTTAAGAAGTTCCCGTTTAATATGTTTTCCCGCCTAAAAAGTTCAGTTTTTTCAACCCCGAAAAATTCCCATACAAAACACGCATTTTGTTCCCGTTTAATATGTTTCCCGCAAGAAAGGATTTCCCGCCTAAGAAGTTCAAAAATATAATCCCCCAACAAAATAATTACCCTCTTAAAAAGTTTTTACAGCACAAAATATAATTGAAAGCATTTAACTTGCCCAATAAAACAACCCATTTCGTGTTATATTAGTCATGCCGGCGCGCCGGCTTTGTCCTTTGTTCTGCCTCTAAAAGGTCCAATAAACAAATAAAACCCATTTCACCTATTTGAAAAATGATCATTATCAATGCACTGGAATAACCCGAGACATAAACATGAGATAATGAGCTCTAAAATACACTACTCTAAAGACCATTATCGCATAACGGCGTTGTGTCAAATGGAACCCATTTCATTCGGAAATTTTAATGCCTCTCCACTTTCACATAAATCACAATGCATGTGATAGAGATAGAAGCTAAAGCTTTCTGACAGCTGGGATCGATGTGGTTTAAATAGAAAAAGGTGGCATCTACACAAATCAAAAATAATAATAATTTTTTTTAATAATGTTGGGGGTCGCGAAATTTCAATTCCGCGAAAATATGTCATCTTATCTCAAACAAAATCTGGCAAATCTGCATCTGACAAGCCTGTCTTTTACCATTTTTTTTCGATTTCGCCAATTTTTATGATTTTTTTCCGAATAGGTATTTGAACAAGGGCCGGCCGCGATGGAATTCGGCCGCGAAAATTCAATTTACGCGAAATATATCTTATTTTGATGAATTTATTCCGAATAGGTTATCTGCATTATGGCCGGCCGTGACGGGATTCGGCCGCGATAATTCAATTTACACCAAATATATCGTATTTTTATGAATTTATTCCGAATATGTATCTGAATTACAGCCGGCCGCGATGGGTATCGGCCACGAAAACTCAATTTACGCGAAATATATCGAATTTTTCCGATTTTTTCCGAATAGGTATCTGAACAAGTGCCGACCGCGATGGAATTCGGCCGCGAAAATTCGATTTACGCGAAATATATCGTATTTTTCTGAATTTATTCCAAATAGGTATATGCATTATGGCCGGCAGCGACGGGATTCGGTGGTGAAATTTCGATGTACGCGAAATATACCGATTTTTTAATGATTTTTTTTCCGAATATGTATCTGAATTACAGCCGGCCGCGATTGGTATCGGCCACGAAAACTCAATTTACGCGAAATACATCGTATTTTCATGAATTTATTTTGAATTTGTATCTGCATTATGGCCGGTCGTGAAATTTCGATTTTAGCGAAATTTATCGTATTTTTACGAATTTACTTCGAGTACCTGAATTCAAAGGGCCAGCTGCATCGGAAATAGGCTGCGAAATTTCGATTTAGGCGGTAATACCTATATCACATTTTTTTGAGTTTAAAGGGATGGCCGTAACGGTAATCGGCCGCAAAAATTTGATTTACTCAGAAAATATCGTATTTTTGTGTAATTGTACTTCGAATAGAGGGCCGTCCGCGGCGGTACACGGCTGCGTAAACTCGATTTACCCAGGGAATAAGTCGTATTATTACGAATTTATTCCGAAGAACCTACCCGAATTTGAATTTGCCGCCAAGAAATTTAATTTTCGGCGATTTTTTCCTTCCCTTCCTCACTACCTTCAGCCTCACATCATCATACCCCAATTGGCCATATGTCCTATCATGATGCCATAGTCTCACTTGCTCCAGACGGGAGCAGCTGGGGCTCTTGTGAGGTTTTCACGTTAAAAAAAAAAATCATTTTTAAGGTTTTAAATTTTTTTAACATTTTTTAATGCAATATTAATATTTTGGAGAAACGCTTTTTACTTTTAGAGCATCATAACAACAGATGGTATCTATGCCCAGCTGACAAGTAGTGTAAGGTAGCAGGTCGTGAAGTCGACAGAGTCAAATAATTGCCTTTACCAAAATTTGAAATGAGCTGGTTGGTGAATACCTTTTCAAATACGTAAATTTTAACAGTACTTTAATTTGATTTTCTTGGAAGTCGACAGTCGTCCGAAAAATTAGGCGGGAAAACCTAGTATTCCTTTGTAAATCGGCATTTAAAATAATGTGCCCATAAAAGTACCGCTAACCCGCATGTGTTGACATTTTTGTTATCACCTAACATGTTGGCAAAATAAATGCCTTTGGAATTTCCAAATTCAGAGTGTTTGAAATAAAGGCTCTACCAAGCTAACCGTGAACTCAGCAGAGGGTCAAACCATTGCTTTTGCCAAAATTTTAAATGAACATGTTGGTGTATACTTTTTTCAAATATGTACGTAAATTTTATCAGAACATTTACGGAGTTTTACTATCCGACCGGCCAGTCAATACATACTGAGTAAACAAATCATCTTCACCTATTCAACTTTTGGGTTAGGTGCATGATACCTAACAGGGTGAAAGGAAATTTTACGAATTCAGAGTGTTTCAAATAATAAACTCTAAATTCTCTTCCCTTAGAGCCCATTATCGCATAAACTTTGCTTCGTCGGATGAATCTCTAAGAGATTGAAATATTAATCTAATTTGGTGATTGTATTTTTGACTGGTGTAAATTTTGAACACTTTGGAAAAATGGCTTATCCTGCCACTACATTAAATGAAACCTAGCATTTGGACGAAACATTTGACTTTTGTGAACTTTTCCCGCCCTTTTGATTTGTATCTTGGCTAGCCTTCCTATCATGAAAATAAAAACAAAATGTTAGTTTCGGATAACGTTTCGTGGTTGCTATGTTTTTTAGTAAGATCGATACCCCAAAACAAGTAAGTTATTATTTTTTTTTTTCAAAAACATTTTTTTGTTATGAATAAAATAATTCTTGACTTCTAATTTTAAGTAAAGTGAACTTTTTGTAGCAAGCTGACAATACATATTTTTATTTAACCTACCTATCGTACAACTACAATATTTATAAAACCGTTGATTGTATGTTAACTTGACAGTCAAATTTAATACAAAATTGAGAGAAAATTGAAAACCCTCTTAAGATGTTTTCCCGCCTAAGAAGTTTTTATTGACCGGTCCCTTGAAGAACTTCTTAACAGGGTTCGACTGTAAATGTATAATAAACCATTTATGTAGTCACCACATTCTTTTATCATTTCATACAAGAATATTTAATAAAAAAATAACAATGTCTAATGGCGGGTAGGCGATTTGGCGGTCTACCATGTATCTGACAGAATAGGTCTTTTTATGTATTTCTATGGACAACTTGAATAGGGATGTGTAGTTTCTACTTTTTGTTTTAGGGATGTCACTAGAACAATAATGGAGTTATAACGATTTCTGTGGAAACACACGCGTTGACGTGAAAACACGCTTATTGTACTTAACTGCTGTTGTGTATATCTGCTTACGTATCGGAGTGGTTAAAATTATTCTAGCTTGTTATTTTATCACTCGCAAACATTGAATTTTTACCTGTGGTAGACTCATAGTCTCGTAGAAATCGTTTTGCCTCCCTTATTGTAATTTTTTTTTACACTAGCTCCACACAGGAGGCACTGAGGAAAATAATTTACCTCAGGGCCTATTTCATCTTGGGGGATGCTGTGTGGAGAGTCTTTTTAAGGAAGGGAAAGATAGGAAGTTCTGAGTAGGAAAAAGGTATGAGGAGTGGGTAGTAATCTGGGGGTCAGTGTGTCCAAGAGTGACGGACGTATAAATCCATCCCTCCAACTGCGGTGCGAGGTGATGGGTTGAGAGAGTCTGGCTGTAAAGGCCAGAAGGCCTCCCTCAACCAGTCTCTATCGATCGGGCCCGCCACGCAGCAGGTGGGCGGACGCATCCGCCGCCAAGGCCTGGACAACCTCACCCCATGAACCCGGGCACCCCTGCTAAGTCACCAAACGTAGCGAACCACTTGGGGCGACCTATGGCTGATGTGTTGGTTATCCAATAAATGGTTACCGGGGCGGCGGTACCCATACTTGCCTCCCAAATAGTGAGTATTATAAAATAAACAGTGTTAGAAAGAGAAAACACCACTCTTAATACTCAAATATAAAAATTACCCACAAGAAGTAAAATGTACACCTTTATAAAACCAAAGTTTCGAATCGCAATTTGAAAAAAAAAATTGTAACTTGGGTAATTTTTTATTAATTATTTTTACTTGGAACGACAAAAAAGTGAGTTGACAATAACATTTATAATACATTTGTCTTATAAAATATGTTTAAATTAAGTTTTGTTGCTCTTAGTCTAAATCTGCCGAGCGATTCCGTAACTTTTGTGGGATCGTTATTGGATAGCCGACGTTATCTCCTGTCAGATTTGTGTAATTTTTACATATTTACTGTCGCATATTTTAGTTTAGATCAATTTAAACACGAATTTCTGCAAGTATGCATGATTATTTATTCATTTAATGTACGTTGTACATAGAAAAAGCAAATAACAGCCATAAAAATCACACAAATCCGACAGGAGATCACGTCTGTTATGTAATAACGATTCCACAAAAAATACGGTATTGCTCGGCTGTTTATCTCATCTAAATATTTTCTCTTTTAAAAACGCTTTGAAATTGTAATTTTGTAATGTTTTTAAATTGAGTTGAATATGTGTATTCCAGGATCCGCAGCGGACGTGAGGGTGACCGCGAGGCCGTTCTTGGTGCTCTGGTATGCCGCACGTTCCGCACACAGTGCATGGTGTTTGTGGGCACGCGAGCTGCGGCCCATCGTCTGCACCTGCTGCTGGGCCTACTGGGCGTCCGCTGCGCCGAGCTGCACGGGGCCTTGCCGCAGCCGCAGCGGCTGGCCAGTCTCAAGGAGTTTAAGGAGGAGCGAGCCGATGTGCTCATCGCCACCGACGTGGCCGCCAGAGGTAAAGCAGCCATTAGTGATGTGCACCCGGGAATATTGCCCAACCTTATACAAATTTCCCAAAGTTGGGAGTGCGTAGCGTCCCAGGTCGTGATCTCAAGAAGTCAGCAGTCAGGGTGTAAGTCTGCGCTGCTTTTGATGGCTTCCTTCGGTTCCACGCCAAAGATTGGCGTACAGTTTGAGAGAAATTGAGATGTTTAAGGTTATCCTTGTTAGTAAAACACTTTGTTTGTACTGGATATTGTTATAAACTTTTGTTTATTCGGAGAATAATTTTTTTGTTTTTTTTTGTTTCGAAGAAAACTTCTTAAGATGAAGCCATACTAAATAATGCAAAATCATACAAAATCGTATGTTTTTGTTTTGAAAATTTGTCCGCTTAGAAGTATTATAGATGCTTCAATTAAATACTGCGTGTAGAACATACCTTGGCCCTTAAAAATATCGGTCATTTTTTTAATAAGTCTTTTAATAAGCTTAGAAAAAAATAAAGTATTAGGTCTATAAAAAACATTTTTAAGTGCAAACTCTCCTACTTATAAACACTTTTTCGGATATAGTTTTATTGCATAATGTGGCAAATTTAGTTTCTTATATAATTATCGCAAAAAAAATTGAAATTTACGCCCGAACCTCACAAAATAAAATATAATATGCATTTTCGCGTTGGTATTTTTGACATCACGGCGACAATACAGCAGTCGACGAATTTGTTATATCAAAGTGAACCTTATACCGTCCACCGAAGAACGACTGGCAGCCGCCCCATTCTTCCATCATTACTCCTCCGGACGGAGCGGAGAAACAACGTGTTAGGGTCCGCGCTGCTTGTTTTCGTGAAATCAATTTAAAAATTCCGTTTTATTACAATAAACAATGCATAAAAAAGGAATTAATGTTTTTTACAGGCCTTTATGAAATCAACATGTAAAAAAAATTCTCAAATATCTTTTCCAACCATTCCAAAAGCTTTTTCTCAATTATTTAACTCCTCCCATAAAAGGGCGTGAATTCCGATTTCGATTTTTTCCTGTACTAGTGGATCGCCTTAAGAAAGGTTTTCACTTTGTGATGGCATTATTTATTTTAATGAAAAGACAAATAACTTTGTTTACATCACTTTTATTAATTCACAATCAACATGTTTCATGAACGATATTCACATCATCAGGATCAAATAATGTATACATTATAATACCCCTTAATCTCTTTCAACAGATTGTGTGTGCGTTATGTAACATGTAGTTTTGTTTGCTTGCAGGTTTGGATATTAGCGGTGTAAAGACTGTGATCAACTATGTGATGCCCGCCACAGTGGAGCACTATATTCACAGGGTAACAAAACCATTTCTTTTTCTTTCAAATTGGTACATAATAGTTTTAAAAATTTGCTTAATCTTTGAAATGCCAGATTTTCACGAATTTTAACTTCCATCTTGCACCGGGCTTCACCCATCAGGCTAATTTTCTCACTTTTAAGAACAACTCGTGTAGTTCTCGTAGAAATCGATGCACCTCCTTTTCCATCATGGTGACAGATATGATCTAAACCAGAGATTTCCAAACTTTTTTTTCATAGACCACTTTCAAGATTTTACTGGTTTCGGTGCTGCTACATTTCTACCATTTTGCTGCTACATTTCTGCCATATTTTCAAAACTCGCCAAAAAATTTTAAGATTAGATTTAACTATGGAAATTTGCATCGCTACTGAGTTCCAATCCTAAATTCGGAGTGGTAAAATAAAAAGAAAAATATTATATTTTCTTGTGTTCTATTTATTAAAATAATATGATTTCGGACTTGATAGAATTAAAATTAATCATTTATAACGTACCGTAACTTAACAATGCAACTCCACAATTGAAAAAATTCATATTTTTAATGGGAGGGATGTACTTATCAATATTTGGCTTCTGTTTTGTAAGGAATAACCGCACATCTCCCCGTTCTGTGATGTTTAATCTGCTCCTTTTTTTTGTTAATAGGTTTGTAACGACACTAAAACTTTTTTGACAAGGTATGACGAGGGAAACGTTAATCAAAAGTTATCTCGCAATGTCCCACAGCCCAGGATATTTTTTGGGTATTTCTGCCTGCAGCCAAAATGTTTGATCGCCTTTATTAAATTTCACCTTCAGCTCCTCATTGGTGCTAAGCTCAAGTAGCTCCTCTTGCAATACCACATTCGCCACTTCCGTTTCATCGATTGGATTTATGATCCATCGTGGTATTTCCATCGTCAGAATATAGCGCATATATTGGGCATTTAACCCTTCTAATCACAGGAGACCCAAGTTGTCCCAAAACATCATATGCCGTTATAATAACAAGAGACCCAGATTGTCCCAAAGCGACCGTGCATTATTAAAAGTTATATACAGTAAAACCCCTATTTTACGTTTTTTAAGGGACCGAAAAAAAAAAACCTAAACGGAGGGAAAATGTAAATGGGGGGTATTGAAGAAAAGAACATTTTAAATTTTGTTTTTTATTTATATAATCATGTATATTGGTGAATTGAAGAAAAGAACCCTTTAAATTTTATTTTTTATTAATATAATCATGTATATGGAGAGAAAAATGTTATTCCAACAAAAGAAGAAGCAATAAAGTACATTGAGGGTCTTAAAATCTATTTTTCCAGCATTGTTTGCTTTCAAGACGAAACTTTTATATGTGTATACACGATTGAAAAAGAATTAGAACAGAAAAAAATGTAACAAACTAATCTATGTGATTTTTTTAATAAAATATAAAATGTTCTTTTCTTCAATATGTACATGAAAAAATAGGGGGTATAGATATTCTAAGTAAATTCGTCAAAATACGATATATTTCCGCATAAATCGAAATTTCGCGGCCGACTCTCTAAATTTAGATACCTCTTTGAAATAAATTTGTAAAAATTCCGCATAATGTCCGCGTAAATTAAATTTTCGCGGCTGATTTGTAAAAATATGATAAATTTTCTCGTAAATCGAATTTTTGCAGCCGATTTCCGCCGCAGCCGGCCATTTAAATTCATATGTACGAAGTAAATTTGTAAAAATACGACATTCTAGTGTAAACCGATTCAATTTAAAACTAACCAACTTGTTTTATCAACTTTTTCGAGAATGTTCCTTTTCTCGCACTGAACTGACAGTTTTTCTTTGTTGAGACATTAAGAACATAATTAACTTAACAAAAACAAAACAAGAAACGTAAAAACTGTGTATAATGTCGGAAAAAAGCGTCTCAAATCACAAATCGAGTCAAAACCAAATGACAGATGCGTAAATAAACAAACTGACAGATGCTGTAGCATTTTAAACATGGCTAAAGTTGAAAGATGTCGGCCAATAGCCGCGTTGCAAGCAGTACGCCGACCAATAACGGCCGGCTAAAAATGGAAAGATGTCGGCCAATCACCACGTTTCGCGCAGTTTGCCGACCAATCACTGCTTGGCCGTGTCAAGCGCGCGTAACTCACATATTTTGAATATTTTCGACGTAAATTGCGGGAAAAAAAACGTAAAAAGGGGGTATAAATGTACTAAAATATATCGGGACCGAAATAATTACACGTAATTGGCGGGAAAACGTTAAATCTGGGGACGTAAAATTCGGGTTTCACTGTATCTCTCTTCCTGTCATGCGAATATTTGTGATTTCTTTTATGTTAGAGAGCCAAAGAAATAATGCTTCTCATTGTGTTAGGATTATATGAGCTATGTTTTTGAGATATTTTACAAACCCGATCATAAGTGACGGTTTTATTTCGAGCCAATTTTTGACGTAACAAACATTTAATTTTAAAATAAAATTGTATTAAAGTGATAAAAAGTGAGGTGACAGTTTTATTAAAAATTTTGTTAAAAAAGGGAATCTGTATTGTTTGGCAAGAAAGTGTAGAAATTAATTAATTTGGAACTAAATTTTTTCATTACTATGGTAACACCGAAATACTCGTTTTGTCAATGACATTTTGTATGGCTCTTGGCTTTACTGACTTTAATCATGTAGAACACACTGAAAATCGCTCGTTTAGTGTTTTTTTTTTCATTGTTTGCCTGTGCATTGTTTGAATTGAATTAAAATGAACAAACCAATACGTAGTGGTGCAAGAGAAGTTGTAAACTGCGTGTTTCAACGCTGCCTAGCTGAATATCGTGCGAAGAAGCTCCTATCCAATTTGAAAGAAGTTTACAAACGAACTGCAGAAATGAATGGTACGTGGTATAGTTTTTTTTAATAAATTTCATTAGTATTACAAGATTTATGCCAATTTTTGTGCGATTATAACCATTATAATCTGATTTGAGGTTATGTTTAAAAATCCGAATTTGACATTTCCATTTGACAGTTAATATTAGGCCAAAAGAAAAATGGAATAACTCAATTTAAAAAAAAAATAATAATATGCAACTTCTTTAAACTCATAGAAATGTATTTTGTTCTTAATTTTCTCTTTCTTTCTTTCTAAATGAATATTATCAGGTGTGCTTTTTTAAAACTACCTTCTATAGAATAATAATTTTAATGATGTTTTCCACATACAGGTAAATCTGAAAAGTAAGATAAATCGTCAAGGAAGGGAAAAGGCAGATGGAAAATTTGAAACACCGGGAAAACGGAAAATAGCACAAGTGTTGATGATTAAAAAAAATTGTTGCAAAAACAATTGTCAAACAACATCAAATTGCGATGAAAATCGAGGCAGATTATTATGCACGAGGAAGTACTCTATATGATGATATAGATGAACTGATAAAACGTTTAGATGAAGATGAAGATATGGAAGAAGAAGAATCATATGAGGACTAAGACAATAATTATTACATGTCGGGTGTTGAATAAATATACTCAGATTTTTAAATACCTATGTAACTACGTTTTTATAACAAAATAAACGCCCACTTAAAACCTGTTTTGTTTTATTTTACTTCTATTAAATTATGTGTTTTTGTGCAAAATTTATGAAAATACAAACACGTTATGAAATATGCATTTTGGCTGAAGGGTTTTTTAAAACATACATTCATTGTCTTATGAGCCATCACGGTGTTGCCATTTAAAACCAAGAAATCGATCGCAGCGCCATCATTTATTTTCTACACTTAATTGCCAAACTGTATTTAAAATTTTAAGTTTATTCTATTTTAAGTACTTTAATTCCAATATTCGCAGGTATGCATTTTTTAGCTAATTTACATTTCCAATATCAAAATTTTTATATTTAGAAAAAAAAAAGTTGATTTCTAATAAACACATCGGAAAGATTATTTTATCTAGATTTTAGAACAATTTTTGTTTTTGCAAAAGGGTTAAAAAATAACCCATAAATAGGAAAATTTAAGATGCATGGCAAGAACCAGGAATTTTGCGCGCAAAACTTGACAGGCAAAAGGTTACAGATATTATTTTCTTATTATTCAAAGGGTTAAATGTTAATGTATGTCTGACATTTTTGTTGTTTACTATCGAAACCAGATAAATTTTCGTGGACCCCCACGTAACAACTTGTGAACCCCCATTTTTTTATCACGTCAACGTAGACCCCCGTCGAGTCTACTTTGGGAATCACTGATGTAAACGGTATTACAAAAAGAGAAAACATCACGCTTTATATTGAAATCTCAAAGTCAACCACAAAATAATTAAAATGTACACCTTTATGAAAACAAAGTTTCCGTCCACAAATGAATTTTTTATTTTAACGAGTTAAACTTCAAATTGTAATATTTAATGAATGAAGATTATTAGCGATTCTCAATCGAAAATTTGGAACAGAAAAAAAAAAAATACGGTCTAGGAAACGAACCCATGACCTTAGCCTTACCGGGCGGTGCTTTATCAATGAACTAAAGGGACCCAAACACGGACGTACAAAATATATGGACATGCCCTTACGTGTTAAAAAATGTGCTATTTCCCCCTCCCATTGGAACCATTTTTCGGAACCGGCTGGGCGTGTCCGGACCAGTGTCGTGCTCTCATCGTACATTTTACGCACGGACGCTGTATGTCTATGAAACACATACTTAGACATCGAGATACATAGCCACTTGAAACACAAAGCCGCTGTTTACTGGGTTAAGTAAATCATGAAACATTTGTAAAAGTGTCTACGGCAACAAAATATTCCACTATGAAAACAATCTGAACCTTTCTTTGCGAATTTGGATTTTACAGATCTGTTCATACCGTGGCATGCAATTCGCGCTCCCATATCAAAAGGTCTATTCACTCAAAAGCAGATTTTACTATCAAGAACTAAATAGTGATATTATAGTGCGAGGTGCCTATATACTGTTAGATTGATTTATTGGCGAATCACAAGTCTCTTTCCTCTCTTCGCCCCGCCATAGTTGGTTTTTACCCCTCATCTGTAAGTTCTCGTCTAGTTATTTGTATGTCTATGGACCCAAACCACTTCGGTCGTATTTAGCTGTATCATACTTTAAATAAGAACTACCAACATTATCTTCATTTTCTATCTAATCTATATTTATAATCTATCTTTTCTTTCTATTTAACACATATTTTTATTGGCTGCTATCTTTATGTATGATTGCAAGATTCATCTCAAACTAAATGCTAACTAGTTTCTTGGATAAATTTATTTAATATGCAAATATAAGTTTGTAGTTTGAGTGGTTTTCCCAGAATAGCTAGGACAACATCAGTTTAATTTGAAATCAGTATACAGCTTGTCTGGGGGTAAAATGCATCAACTTCGGGAGGTGATGCTTCATGATAGTACAGTGAAACCCTCTTAAGAAGTTCTCTGTTAACACGTTTCGTGGCTTAAGAAGTTTGGTTTTTTCAGTCCCTCGGCTCAATATTGGCCCAATTTTTCCCACATATAAGGTTTTCCTGCTTAAGAAGTTTGTTTTTTCCGGTCCCTTGGAAAACTTCTTAAGAGGGTTTCACTGTATAAGTAAAAAAGATGAATAACTTTTTTTCGAAATTCCAACTTCTAAGGGTAGTTTTGTGGTAAAAAGGCGTGTGTGGCCAGTTTTATTATTTTCCGCTGTTACAATACAGCCCAATCACAACTATGCAACGTTGCTATGATTGTGCCCGGCAGGCTCTCAGCAAGTAATATCGTACCTCACAATAAAGATTTTTTGTAGGTACGTCTTTTTGTATGGGAACAAAAAAGTTGGAATTTCGGAAAAAGTTGTAAATCTTTTTAACTCCTACCATCACGTAGAATCACCTCCCGAAGTTAATGCACGTTACCCCGGACACCCTGTATATTAAACCTCAAGGAATTATAATATGTTTTAATGTTCAGTGGTGATATGGGTCCCATAGTTTAGTGATAAACGATTGGTGGTGTATTAATTAATGAATGGCGAACGTATCCAGGTGGGGCGAACAGCTAGGGCGGGGCGAGCAGGAGTGTCGGTGTCGCTGGCCGGGGAGAAGGAGCGCAAGCTGGTGAAGGACATTGTGAAGCGCGCCAATCAGCCCGTCAAGGCGCGCGTCATCCCCCCCGACATCCTGGACAAGTACCGCACCAAGGTGGAGACCCTCGACCCCCAGATCGGTAAGCAATCCTTCACACAACCATTATCATCTAATACATATCTGTCTATGTATTATTATTCTTATACTACCAGCTGCGCCATTGTTATTACCAACGTGATGGGCAGATATGTAATAATTATACGGTAGGTTCATAATATGATATAACCACAAGAATAATTTTTTGTCATATTATGGCAAGTTTGCAAAATGTCTTTAGCGATCGTTTGCCATAATGTGCCAAATTTATACATTAACTTTCGTAAAACATTTAAAAAAAAAATTTCAAACCTTCCCATGATCTATAGTTTGCGTTGGTAGAAAGCTGATATAATGCTTTCCCATTTTATCAATATATGTCTCAATCTCATTTCCTGTGACTGATTCTGTGTGCGTCTAAATTCCAATATTTTTATTACATATTTATAAACGAGGAGGGACCCACCAGAATTTCATCATAACTTTATTTCTCTATATTTTTACATCAAATTTTGATCACCTTCAAAGTATTCTCCATTGACCACAATGCACTTCTCCAAATACTTCTTTCATTGTTTAAAACAGTTTTTAATTTCACCTTTAGGCCTTCCAGAGATTTTTGTTTTACCTCCTCCACAGTGGCAAAACGCTTTCCTTTCATGTCCCTTTTCAGTGTGGGGAATAAAAAGAAGTCACAGGGGGCTAGATCACCTTGGCAAAAAATTCAGGGTCTTCAAGCTGATTTTGAAGCTCAAAACATGCCTGAAGTCGACGCTCCCTTTGCTCGTCTGTGAGAAGGGGAGGGACATTTTGGCTGCAACCCTTCTCACGGGCAAATCTTCGGTTAAAATCCTCTGAATTGAACTCCATGACATTCCAGACATCTCACAATGTTGATCAATGAAACGAGGATATTGATTTTGTCGACGTTTTCATCAGTTTTTGATGTTGAGGGGCGTCCTGAACATTAATATTTCTCCATTTTTAAAACGTGAAAACCACTTGTAGACTCTGGTTTTATCTAGGGCATCATCCCCATAAGCAGTCAGCATTACAATAGTTTGTCGATTTCCCCAACAGAAATCAAAATCTCACAGCCGTTGCTTTCGACAATCTGCCATCACGTTTTCGCCGAAATGGAAAAAGTTGTTTTACTGAAAAAATTCTCACGGGCGAACCGATGCACTCACAGCAACACAACTTCTTACACTGACTCAGTAGGAGTGACCCTAACGGATACCTGATTGAAAAATGTGTTTCCCCATCATTCGTCTCCACCGCAGCACAACTCCCTAATTTTGGATCCCCCCTCGTATGTACCAATGTATTCGTAATTGAATTTTCAATCCGCGAACCCAAATTCTGTTTAATATTTTTTCATGCAAAACTTTCAAAAATTTGTTTACGATAAAAAATTGAGCCTTCAAATATATATTTGCATCTGAGATTATCAGGTAGGCCGTAGACAACATACGATAGTCTGCTGTCGCGGGTGGAGAATCAATATAACCGCCTGGAGAAGATAATACAAATTGTGATTCAATTCAATTTATTCATTTTTAAAATATCACAAAATTAAAATTTCAAAGCGTTTTAAAAGAGATAAAAAATTAAGATTCAAATAGATTAAAGCAATTTATACATCAATGAAGCACAATCATACTAACAGCACTAAAGCTTGTCGTCTGAATTGTGCTTCATTGATGTTAAACATATCAATATTCGAAGTAATTCTATTTAACAACAAGACAGCTTTCCCGACTGGCATAACCATTGGCAAGTTAGTTCTGCAAGCCGGGAGATAAAACAGTCTATACTGCCGGTGACGGAGATAACCATTGGGAACATAGAAACTAATGGTCTCCACGATAGCTGAGTTTTCGAACCTTCCACGAATCAGTCTGAAGAAATGTGTTACAATGAGCATATCCCTTCTGACCCGTAGATGGTTCATACCCAAGAGAAAGTCGGTAGGGTAAAGCCACGGGTAGTAACCATACTTCATCAGGTAAAGAAATCTCAGAAATTTCTTCTAAACCTTCTCCAACATGAGGGAATACTTCACTTGGTGCAGGCTCCAAACCACCGACCCACTCTCAAGTCTACTCCTAACCAAACATTGTATAGTACTGTGAGAACCCGGTAGTGATGTTATTTCCACTGTTCTGTTTACAGAGAGCATCCTTCAAGAAGAATATGCGGAGCGTCTGTTGTCGCGGGCGGAGAACCAGCACAACCGCATGGAGAAGCGACTGGCGGGTCCAGGGGGAAAGGGGAAGGGCGAGCCCGGTGAGAGGGAGAGGCCATGGTTCCAGTCCCCGCAGGAGAGGAAGGCAGAGAAGGAGCGGCTAGCACTGGGAGGGGGCGCCGCAGGACCACCAGGTTAGTCTAACAATCATTGTGAATACCACACAAGAATCCCAACCGTCTCAAATAGAGTACTTTCACAAACTAATAATAATAATAATAATAATAACTTTATTTCACATAAAATTGAACAATAAAACATATGTGGAAACTTTGACTAGCCAACTAGGAATGGATCCTGTTTTAGGCCAGTCAAATTGACAAATTTAAATTCATATTACATTGTTTACTAACATAACATGTTATTTATAGCAGGAAAAGGTGTTAATTATGTATTCCTAACAGTATATAATTTTGTACTCATAAGAAAAAGAAGACAAATAATGATATCTTAACATCAAATTCAGATATTTTCCCCTAGAGCGCTTAAAAACAAAAACAAATACAAATAAAAGATAAAAGATAAAACCGGTAAAGTAAACAAAATCGGTAAAGTAAATAAAACCGGTAAAGTAAATAAAGCAAATACAAGCCAGATGGTAATAATAAGAAGCCTAACTCTTGGTCAACATATCTTCGCTTTTGACCCTCCCTAAATCAAGGAGCCAGTCGTTGATTAATTTGCGCAAAACATTAGTACTTTTCGTTTTCCAAGCATTAGGAATGATATTAAATAATTTAGGTCCTAAGTACGAAAATTGACGTTGTCCAAGGGACGTCGTGGTTTTTATTGGGACTATTGGATTGTTCCTTGAATGTCGGGTGTCGTGAAGGTGGTCAATGGAAGGGAAGTGCTGGCGTCGTTTTTGAGCATGTAATACAATCTTTCTAATATATAATTGTCTAACATCGAGAACTTTAAATTCCGTGAATAATGCATCACTGGGGTACCTGAATGGTTTTTTAAGGATGACTCTTAGTAAAGATTTCTGTGCTTTAGCCAGGGAGTCCAATATGAATACTGTTTTAAAAATGTGTGGGAGATTTGACTCCTAAGGCTAATTTGTTCGCTGTTGGGAACGGTTCATATGATCTCATGGAAATTCATGTGTCTCCCTTAATACTGTTGTGGTGAAAAAAAAAATTTCCCGTCGTCCCTTAACACCCTGTATATATACACTGTGTCCGAAAACTCGTAGTACAAGCGGAAAACTGGTGAACCTACATCACATAGGGAACCTAAATAAACATAAAGATTTTCAATTTAAGCATTTTTACATTCAAATTTAAAAAAAAATATATCTAATAAATTTTTTCGGGTTCTTTAGGGTTATCGATACACGGAAATGTTATTTTGACAGTTCGAAGATGCTACTATAAAATTATTTATAAGCTGCAAAATCTTTTTTCGTGTCCATAGTTTATTTATTTTCACTTACGAAGTTATTCTTCCACCTCTTCTAGGCATTAAAATATGGTTAATTAACGTATTTACTTTGTTGTGGAGCAATTTGAATAAGCGGCGGGCAATAATTTACTCCAGTTGAAAGTAATACGAACGATTTTCGTCCAATTCGAATAAGCCTTGTGAGAGAAATTATTAGCATATTTGTGTTCCAACTTACATTATGTAGTAATGTTCCTTTTCAAATCCAAAAACCCTGGGCACATCACAAAAAACACATTAAAATGTCATTGGTACATCACAAAAACATAATAACAGGCGTTGGTATTATTCCATTGTAATACACAATAATTAATCACGTTAAACTACGAAAATATCACAAAATAGTACACAAACACACATTGTTTTAAAGTTTAATGAACGAAAGGGTTGTTGATAGAAAAAATGTCAACAAAACGCGTCAATCGCGTGAGCCATGAACCGAAAACTGCATAAACAATACAACCCGAAAACACGTGATCGTACAGGTCCGAAGATAGCCGCAATCTTCTAGCCTCTTCTCTCGCGTGTATTGAAATGAGCGAATAGAGATAGCTAATTTTGTTTTGGAATGCGATACGTACAAGCTGCGAATGATTCTACTTCTTGAAAACTATCGCGCATCTCTTATTTCACGTGTTTATTGAAAGGAGCTAATAGACAGAGCGGATTTTGTTATACTACAAGCTGCGAAAATATTACGATGATCTATTTAACCGTCGAATGACCAATTATTTTATTTTTACAGTGAATTAAATTTTGGGCGATTTCAAAATAATGCTTAAAATCCGGAATTCTTTATTTGTTTTTCTTTTCAATAGTTTTTATTAGTTAGGTACTATGATCGTCAGTAATAATTTATAAGAATTTGACCAAAAAAAAAACAACTTCTGATTCGATTTACTCGAAAACAAAAGCTCAAATCAAAAAAAGTTATACTACAAAATCAACTCCAAATGTGATGGGGAATCCCCAGTTTCCCGCTTGTACTACGAGTTTTCGGACACCTTGTATATAGATGCCATGTTAAATTAGTTTACCTACCTACCGTTTGCTAGATTCTCCTATCTTAATAAACGGATTGCAATCTTTTAGAGTGCAGGCGTTGGGTGAGAATAATAATAATAATAATAATATTTGGACGATTTATATAGCGCCGTTTTTGTGAAAAATCACCTCAAGGGCGCTGTACAAACTTACCATACATGCCTAAAATCTAGAAAGACTACAAGCTAGACAAACAATTAAAAACAACTTATGGCTAAAAATTGCATACACCGGTTCATTGATCACCGATACGAAAATATATGTACAATATTTTGACCAATGAACGCGATGCTGCCTAAAAATGAATTAATACAGGACCATACTTACCTGGGAGGTCGCTTGAAATTAACACTGTTTATGGTCTATTTAAAGAAATTTAGATGGAGTTCGCACGCATTGTGAACACATGTTGTTTAATCCTGAAAATATTTTAATATTAATATGTAATATATTCTAATATGTAATAGAATGCTATCCTTGTTCTACCTCTGTTTCAATGGAAGATGCTCCGAGGAACTAGCTTCATTGATTCTTTCGGCACCGGTGCCTAGTCGGGGAACACGCCAAACTCGCGCCCAACATTTGTACACAGTTGACATTAGTCACATGAGAATGGATCATTTCTACGACTCGTTTTTGAGTTCAACAGCTTGGCTGTGGAACGATTTGTTTTGTCGCTGTGTTTCCTCCCTCCTACAACATGGGTCTCTTCAAGACCACATCACCAGGTTCACTCCTTCCTTTCCACAAAAAGATCCTCTACACCATATCCCCAAAGATAACATAGGCCCTGAGGGTAATTATTTTCCTTACCTTCTCCATTTAGAATGTAAAAAAAAGTATTTATAAGATATATTAATGAAAGTAATGATAATCTTCTAATAACGCGTAACATCTGATGCTTTGGAATAACATATTACTATCATGGTAACGTCATGCGATAATGGAATAGTCAGCTACTTTAGAGTTCATTGCCGCATGAGGTTACCGCAATAGATGGAACCTTGTTATCCCAAAGGCTTGATGTAATGCCTGTTTCCCACAATTTATTAAAATGGTCTGCAGAACAAACCAAAATTTTGGTAGTGATTAGTCAAACTGTAACAATATATTTAGAAAGCTTTCATTTATGTCCGCAGATAGCAATCTTAACCCTCGACCCGTCGCGTGGGGTTTTTAAAAGCCCAGGTTTTACAGGAATGCTATTTATGTACATTTTAAATGTTCCCGCTGATTCCTTACTTTAGGTAGCTTCCTAAAAGGGACTATACTTGACGCTAGCGCTGCCAACATTTAGTCTGCGCATGTGCGATGTGAGATACAGACTTGTGTTTTGGCGTGAAGCTCAAAAAAATTAACAAAATACAATGAAAAACCAACTTTATATGTTTATTTTGTTGATATTTTTTTTGTATCAATCTCAAATAGTTATAAGTTTTATAGAAATTGGTTAAATTTTTTTTTTTAAGTTTTCTATTGAAAAAGTACGATTCAATATTATTAAAAAATGTTCCTTGTTGATTTTTAACCTTTTACATTGAAAATAAATATATAATTTTTAATATTTCTTTTTATTTCATTCGAATCATTATAACCTGACTATAAATCAGTTAAAATAACACATAAAAGTATGCTATAAGAACAATTTAATCAGATTTATTTTTGGGGTCCTCAGCGACCCCGCGCGACACGTCGTGTTAGGGCGGAGTGTTAAATGTGTTCTGAATTGTGTTCTACTTTTATTATAATACAAAATTTCACAGCATTGATATTTTTAGTAAAAACCTAAAGAAATATCGATATGAAGTAACGCGTACGATCGATTATTAACATGAGAATATAGAATATATCGTGAGCATCTCCTATCCTTTTCCTATATTCCTCTTTCTCTCCCCTTCCTATAACCCAAAATTAATTATAATATAATAAAACTTCATTTCCAATGTACTTTAGCATAAGAAACTGACTCCAGTTCAATTATATATTTATCACTGTATATGTATTATTTAAAAGTTGTTTGTTTCTTACAAATAAATACATAAATAAATTATTATTCAAACTTTTGCTGATTACTTTTTGATTTGCCTTTCTAGCAAAGAAAGCAAAATTGACTCCAAAAACAGACAGAGATGGAATGCCGATACCAGAGAAACCAGAAAAGAAAAAACAGAACAACAAGAAGACAAAGAAAGGAGGATTCAAGAAGATGACCCCCGAGGAAAGAGCAGAGGCGGAGTTAGACAAGGTTTGTTTTCGCATTTTATTATTTTTTGTTCCATCCGCTAAGCTTCTTTTATTTCTCTCAGCCTACTACACATTTTTCTTCTACGCTTTTCTTCTTCATTTCTTTGATCCTCTGGTAAGATAAAGTTATGTACGCATAGAAGTCTTTGCGCTCTGTGACTAAACGACACGTTTTTGATTATTTATGCATTTGTTTTATAAGTAATACAATATGACAGGAAAAAAAAAAAAAAATTTTACAGAAAAAAGAAAAGTCCCAATAAACTAGTTTTTAGTAGTTTTTCAATGGGTGCTTTTACTTTAAATATATAAAAAAACTTATTTTACTTTATTTTGCAGTTAGACTTTTTTTTGTGGTAGTCTAATACAAATTATTTCTTTCGGCGAGCCAATTATTCAACATAATTCACACCACACAAAGAAACACAAAAATCAAAATGATGGTATAGTCTTATATATTAATGATAAAATAAACACAATCGTACAAGAAATACACATAATAGACTCAAATTGCATACAAATAACATTTGATAAAGAAACCTGTATTCTTGCGATGTACAGATCTCCATCCAATAACAACATTACAAACTTCCTAAATGCACTTAACAATACATTGAATGATCTCAAACAAACCAAAAATATCATCATCATTGGAGTCCTAAACATAAACACTTTACAAAACGGACACCCACAAAACATAGAATACTTAACAATTCTGGCACAGCATGGATTGGAACCAGCGATAAATGTCCCAACACGAGTTACTCAACATACAAAAAGTTGTATAGATCATATAATGATTAAAACAAAACTAAAAACCAAAACTATAGTACAGTAGAACCCCGTTAATTCGAACCCCGATAATTCGAAAAAACGCGTAATTCGAAATTTTCGCCAAAAAAAAGTCCCCAGAAATTTTTTTTCATACAAAATGATTTTTTAATTCGAAATTCGTAATTCGAAATTTATTTTTGCCCGCACACGAAAATTCGTTTGTGTAATTCGAAAAACATGGATTTTAGCAAAAAAAAATAAAAGTAATTTCGTAAATTAGAATCTGGCAGACAGCCGTGGTGGTAAAATGCCGTAAAATGTCGATTTACGCGGTTAACATCGTCCTAATTCGTATTATTATTTTGTAAAATCTGAATTGGTTGTGGTATTTTTAACGAATTTTCTTAGAATATAGTAATTTAAAGGTCCGACCGCGACGGAATTCGGCCGCGAAAATCGATTTACGCGAAATATATCGTATTTTTATGAATTTATTCCGAATAGGTATCTGAATTAGGGCTGGCCGCGACGGGATTCGGACGCGAAAACTCAATTTACGCGAAATATACCGAGTAATTACGATTTTTTTCCGAATAGGTATTTGAACAAGGGCCGGCCGCGACGGGATTCGGCCGCGAAAATTCGATTTATGCGAGATATATCGTATTTTCATGAATTTATTTCGAAAAGGTATCTGCATTATGGCCGGCCGCGACGGGATTCTGCTGCAAAAATTTGATTAGCGCAAAATATATCGAATTTCAACGATTTTTTTTCAAAATAGGTATCTGAACAAGTGCCGGCCGCGATGGCAATCGGCCGCGAAAATTCGATTTACGCGAAATACATCGTATTTTTATGAATTTATTCCGAATAGGTATTTGCATTATGGCCGGCCGCGACGGTATTCGGTCCTGAAATTTCGATTTACGCGAAATATACCTAGTTTTTACGATTTTTTTCCGAATTGGTATTTGAACAAGGGCCGGCCGTGACGGGATTCGGCTGCGAAAATTCGATTTACGCGATATATATCGCATTTTCATAAATTTATTCCGAAAAGGTATCTGCATTATGGCCGGCCGCGACGGGATTCGGCTGCAAAAATTCGATTTACGCGAAATACATCGTATTTTTATGAATTTATTCCGAATAGGTATCTGCATTATGGCCGGCCGCGACGGTATTCGGTCCTGAAATTTCGATTTACGCGAAATATACCTAGTTTTTACGATTTTTTTCCGAATAGGTATTTGAACAAGGGCCGGCCGCGACGGGATTCGGCTGCGAAAATTCGATTTACGCGATATATATCGCATTTTCATGAATTTATTCCGAAAAGGTATCTGCATTATGGCCGGCCGCGACGGGATTCGGCTGCAAAAATTCGATTTACGCGAAATACATCGTATTTTTATGAATTTATTCCGAATAGGTATCTGCATTATGGCCGGCCGCGACGGTATTCGGTCCTGAAATTTCGATTTACGCGAAATATACCTAGTTTTTACGATTTTTTTCCGGATAGGTATTTGAACAAGGGCCGGCTGCGACGGGATTCGGCCGCGAAAATTGGTTTTTCGCGAAATATATCGTATTTTCATGAATTTATTCCGAAAAGGTACCTGCATTATGGCCAGCCGCGAAGGGATTCGGCTGCAAAAATTCGATTTGCGCGAAATATATCGAATTTTTACGATTTTTTCCAAATAGGTATCTGAACAAGTGCCGGCCGCGATGGCAATCGGCCGCGAAAATTCGATTTACGCGAAATACATCGTATTTTTATGAATTTATTCCGAATAGGTATTTGCATTATGGCCGGCCGCGACGGTATTCGGTCCTGAAATTTCGATTTACGCGAAATATACCGAGTTTTTACGATTTTTTTCCGAATAGGTATTTGAACAAGGGCCGGTAGCGATGGCAATCAGCCGCGAAAATTCGATTTACGCGAAATACATAGTATTTTTATGAATTTATTCCGAATACCTATTCGGAATAAATTATAAGGGATTCGGCTGCAAAAATTCGATTTGCGCGAAATATACCGAGTTTTTACGATTTTTTTTCCGAATAGATATTTGAACAAGGGCCGGCCGCGACGTGAATCAGCCGCGAATATTCGATTTACGCAAAATATATCTATTTTTATGAATTTATTCCGAATAGGTATCTGCATTGTGGCCGGCCGCGACGGGATTCGGCCGTGAAAATTTAATTTACGCGAAATATATCGTATTTTTACGATTTTTTTCAAATAGGTATCTGAACAAGTGCCGGCCGCGATGGCAATCGGCCGCGAAAATTTCGATTTACGCGAAATACATCGTATTTTTATGAATTTATTTCGAATAGGTATCTGCATTATTGCCGGCCGCGACGGTATTCGGTCCTGAAATTTCGATTTACGCGAAATATACCGAGTTTTTACGATTTTTTTCCGAATAGATATTTGAACAATGGCCGGCCGCGATGGGATTCGGCCGCGAAAATTCGATTCACGCAAAATATATCGTATTTTTACGAATTTAGTTCGAGTAGGTACCTGAATTCAAAGGGCCAGCTGCATCGGAAACAGGCTACGAAATTTCGATTTACGCGGTAATATATCACATTTTTTTGAGTTTAAAGGGATGGCTGTAACGGTAATCGGCCGCGAAAATTTGATTTACCTACTTGGAAAATATCGTATTTTTGTGAATTCATACTTCGAATAAAAGGGCCATCCGCGGCGTTACACGGCTGAGTAAACTCGATTTACCCAGGGAATAAGCGTATTATTACGAATTTATTCCGAAGAACCTACCCGAATTTGAATTTGCCGCCAAAAAATTAAATTTTCGGCGATTTTTTTTTTTTTTCGCAAAATTTCGAATTACGTGGGAATTCGTTAATTCGAAATTTTATTTTTGATGTCCCGTGGATTTCGAATTAACGGGGTTCTACTGTATTTGAAAGCACAATTACAGACCACTACATGAATATGACAGCAATCGACACCGAAAAAACAAAACCTAACCAACATAAAATATTCAAAAAAAAAATAATTGACTACTCAAACTTAAAAGAAAAACTCCAAAAAATAGACTGGAGTACAATATACCAAATAGAAAATGTTGAAGAAGCCTGGGATAAATTTACAGCTGTTTTAATACAAGAAATAAATAATAACACTAATTTAAAATAAGTTAATCTTACACACAAAGCAAAAAAAATTAAACTATGGATAACAAAAGGAATATTAAAATGTATTCGTACACGAGACAAAATTCACAAACAAATTAAACATACGCCATACGACATGTAACAATTTAATTACTATAAAAGATATAGAAACATCTGCACGAAAATTATTAGAGTAGCAAAGGAGTTATAATATACTATAGAGAAAAATAATATACTATAATAATATACTATAATATATAATAATAATATATATTAATATACTATAGAGAAAAACGTAAAAAAGAAAACAATAACCCAAAGGAAATATGGAAAATATTAAAAGAAGTAACATACACACAAAAATACAAACAAAAATATACTATTGAACATCTTAACATTAATTCAAAGAAAATAGATGCCAATACAAATGCAGAAACTATAACAAATCATGTAAATGATTTGCAAATATAGGAAAAGTTTTAGCGAACCGTAAAATGCATAACACAAACACACTAACACAAACAAACATACCGAACAATACACAATCGACACAACACAGATTTATAATTAAAACAACTTCAATAGAGGAAATTGACAAAATAATAAACACATTAAAAAACAAAATTGCACCTGGATTAGATGAGATAACAACGGATTGCAATAAAATAATAAAAAATGAAATATTAAAACCTATAACACACTTAATAAACCTTAGTATAAAACACTCCTGCTTTCCTAGTTCTCTTAAAACAGGACTGGTGATCCCTATTTATAAATCCAGAGACAAAATGGAAATAACTAACTATAGACCAATCACATTATTAAACTCGCTATCAAAGATTTTCGAAAAAGTCTTAAAAAACCAAATCATAAAATACTTGGAAGAAAACAAATTAATCTCAGATAAACAATATGGATTTAGAGAAAAGAAAGGTACAAAAGAAGCTTTGGCATGTACTATAGATTATATACATAGCAACTTAGATCAAGGATACAAATGAATAGCGATATACAATCTAGATTTAGCTAAAGCCTTTGATTCAATCTGCCACAATACACTTTTTAAAAAATTAGAAAATATGGGTATCAAAGACAAGGAACTCCAACTATTAAAAAGTTATATGAGTGATAGAACACAACAAGTCAAAATTAATAACCATACAAGTAAACCACTGCCGATTACATACGGAGTTCAACAAGGAAGCATACTAGGGCCCGTTCTTTTCACTATTTACATAAATGAACTTTGTAGCATGGAAATAAACGGTGAAATAGTTAGTTATGCAGATGACACAGTTTTACTGTTTAAATCTAAGGATTGGAATAATGTATTTAACATAGCAAATTTAGAAATCACGCGGATGAAAACTTGGCTAGACTCAAACACACTTACACTAAATATATCGAAAACAAAATTTATGACGTACAGTATAAATAGTACAGGACAACCAAGAAACAACTCAAACACCATAAAAATACACGAATGTTTAAATACTAACATCTGCAGTTGCCCTTCTCTAGAAAAAACAGAACAAATAAAATATCTAGGAATCATAATTGACCATAACCTTAGATGGACACATCATATCAAACAAATCACAAATAAACTCCTCAAAACAATACACATTTTCCTAAACATAAGAAACATATATAATATAAAACAAATGAAAACAATATATTTTGCACTTTGTCAGTCAATAATAGAATATGGATTAATTATCTGGGGAGGAGCAACAAACTCAGCTATCGATCACTTAGAAATCGCGCAGAAAACGATCTTAAAGATAATACTTAAAAAACATAGACTGACTGACACAAACCAAATATTTAACAGTTGTGACGTACTAGATATACGCCAATTATATGTTAAAACACTGCTAAACTACATTTTTGACCAAAAAAACAAATTTCAACAATCTCAAAATATCACTAACAGACCAGTTAGACAATCGTACAAAAATAACTTAAAAACTCCGACGGTAAATACAAGCTTTGGACAAAGGCACTATAAATATCATGCTATAAAAGCATTCAACAGTCTTACCCTTGAAATTAAAATGGAAGAAAACAAAAATAATTTCGTACTCAAAATTACAAAATGGATTAAAGAACAAAAAATACAATATTACCAAAATTTCTTTACAAAATAATAATAAAACACAACTACACGAAACACTCAAAACCAACATAAAATACACATCACTCTCAAACACACAACACATAATATATATAATATATTCCGATTTTAATTTATTTTTTTAGTAATAAAATAATTCATTTTATCCTATAATTTTAGCTTAATTATAAATTTTAATTTTTAGTTTATTTTGTTTTTGTTTTATAAAATGGAGGCCTCAGCACAGGTGAGCTACCCAGTGAGGCCGACATTGTTTAATTTTATTTTTGAAATGTTAAATATTATGTCAAACAAATGAATAAATAAATAATATTTGTTTTACAATTTGTACATTTTTTAATTTCAGCATATTTAAGCAATTTGGTATCATGTAGTCCAGCGTTCTTTGCCCATATTTGTTTAAGTGCTTAGGTACAATTAGTCCTTCATTTAGCGTAAAACGAGTATTGTAAATGTGGTCCAGATTATGTATGTATATAGGGCTATTCATTAGAGATGCCACGAATAGTGATTTTGCCGAATACCGAATATTCGGCCGCCGAATATTCGGTGACACTTAGTACATCTTAGCAATCAATTTTCATGAATTTAATATGTTAAAAACGTTTTCATAAATTAAAATTAATTGAAGTCGTGAATTAAAAATCGTTTTCATAAATTAATAAAAATCAATTAGGTACATTTCGCAAATTAAATTTATTTTTACATGAAAACTTTTCGCCTAGATCGGACAGCAGAGCCTTACAATTACAAGTGGTGGTCAGCAAAAGCAAAACAGTATCCAAGCCTACCAGAATTTTTGAACATTTATTTATCATCTCCTGGTAGCAATGTATAGTGAGCGGCTATTTTCGGAAGCAGGTTTAATTTATGAAGAAAAGAGCAATCGTTTGCTATCAAAAAATGCTGAAAAAATTGTTTTCATTCGTCATAACTAGAGACCGGATTATGTGCAACAAAAACAGTCCAAAATATGCATGCAAATATGCAATTAAAATAGCTAAAATATGCACGAAAATCCATAAAAAGGACCAAAATATGCAACATGAAATAATACAGGCAGTCGTATTTTTAACTATTTTTTATTTTGGTAAGCTTTAAGTTCTCAAGGATAACAATCGATTTTTTTTAAATATCAATTACAAAATGTATTTGACGGTGAAATTTACAATTTACCTTTAAAAACGTATATGACTAAGTACTGTTCTAAATGTTCTGTAGACAAATTGTGTCTACGATCGCTTAATAATTTTGTAAGCGGAAAGGAGCGTTCTACGTCTACTGATGTGACTTGGACAGAATTTAAACTATCAATTTTTGTACGAGGGTTCAAACCCTGGGTTATTGTTCAATAATCTTTCAAACTTTTCTTTAAGTTTACTCGGGAATAGCTTTAATAACGAGGAATTCATAAGGTGAATTTTCTTCATAATCTGAATTCATTCAGCGCCAATTCATGAGTTTCAAGCGTTTTTATACTTGCAGGTATGTAGGTGAAATAAGTGCTAATCATAGCTAGTTTTTTTAATACTAGCATCTTCAAACGCTTCTTTACATTAGAAAACTGCCAAAGCCTCTGCACTATTGAAGTCATTGATAATACCCTTAATGTCACTATGTGAGGCATCTGAACGATGAACGAGATCGAGCGTAATATGCAAGATCTCAAATTTTTTGCTAAAATATGCAACTACCGCTGAAAAAGGTCTAAATATGCAAATGCATATGCAAATATGCATTTGCATATAATCCGGTCTCTAGTCATAACTTACCACTGATAGATGTTAAGTATTAAATATTCAGTTTTTTTGTTAAAATAGAATTTTTTGTTAGTAATATATTTTTTATTACGTTTTTTTTTTATGATATGCTATTTTTTTTTTCTATTCGGCCAAATACCGAATAGTAAAAAAAGTGGCCGAATAGGCCGAATACCGAATAGTAGCCGAATATTCGTGGAATCTCTACTATTCATATGCTGATAAATTGAACCACTTACTCGTTAATACAGTATTTTTTTATTCAAACAGTTTAATTTAGCTTTATTATTACAAAAAGTGAGTATTTATGTCGGGGGAGACAAAAAAACCGACAAAAAATATACATTTGACATTTTAATTTTGTTTAAATTAATTCACTTACGCGGTAACGCCATTTTATATTTAACATTTCATAGAAGTTTGTACCTGTATTTGTAAGAGCAGAAGATGGAAAGAAATGTATTAGAATAATTACACATACCCGCTAGACAAACCCTGCTTTGCCAAACAAACCATTCAAAACCTTGGATGTTTTTTTAAACTATGATGACATGCAGCTTTCGTAGTTTGAATCTCAACCCCATAATTCGAAGTAGGTACTTTTTTGTTTTTGTTTTGACGAGAATTTATTTTATAAGATTGGTACTGCCGACAAATGTTATATTTGATTGTCTATTAGTTAAAAAAGAAATATTCCGTATTATCCGTGCATCAAACTTCGACAATACAAACGTATTGTCTCTCAAACTCAAATTACTAACTTTCCCTAAATAACCCTTCCACACAGCATCCCCAAAGATGACATAGGCCCGGAGAGACATTATTTTCCTCAGGCCCTCCTGAGTGGGGTTAATGTAAAAAAAAGTCAAGTATGCCTCCTATGTCAAACGTATGTCTGGCAATGTTAAATTATTCTGTAAACAAGCTTCTCGCCATTTTCTCTCAAACTCAAATTATTAACTTTCCCTAAAAAACCCTCCACACAGCATCCATTATTTTCATCTGGCCTCCTGTGTGGGGTTAATGTAAAAAAAAAAGTCAGTAATGCCTCCGACATCAAACGTATGTCTGGCAATTTTAAATTATTGTGTAAACAAGCTTATATAGGTCCGAGTGGTTAATACAAAAAAAAAATCATCAGACAGCAAAATGACATCTACGTTTGTTACTATGTACTGTGCAAAGGAAAGCTGGATAATGTCCATTTTCATTTTGAGTACGATAATTGTTGAAGTTGACATTTAGAGATGTATAAGGCTGCTGGTACGTAATAGGGTGTAATGAATCTGTTTGTTTGTTTGCTTAGGTGGCCCAACTGCAGGTGAGGATCGCGAAACGCAGCAAGCGCGCCAAGCGCATCCAGACAGTGTACGACGACAAGGGGGCGGGGGCCGGCGAGCGAGCGCGCGCGGGCCACAAGCGCAAGGCGGGCAGCTTCGCGCGTGACCTCACCGACATCTCCAGCAAGGGCGCCAAGAGGATGCGCTACGACGCCAACCAGCGACAGAAGGAAATCAAGACGGGCAAGAGCTTCGGCAGCAAGAAGGGTGACAAGTCTCCGGGTGGCAAAAAGGGGGCCAGGTCCCCGTCCGGAAAGAAGGGAGTGCGAGCACCCAAGGGCAAGGCATTTGGAAAGCCACAAAAGAGCAAGAAGAGTAAATTTGAATAATGTTTGTGATTTTGATATTTAAAATAAATTTATTTTACGATTTATTTTTATTTGAAATCAAACTTTGCTCCCCCTCTGGTCTTTCATTAAACTCTCAACTGCGACTTGCATCCGGGTAAAAAAATCTCCATTTTTTAACCACTGAAGCAATTTCGGTCGAAAAATGGACCACTTTTATTTTTCTGCAATTGATTTCGGTTCAAAAATGGACCACATTTTCCCACCACTTGTAAAACATTTATTGTAATTATTTAAAACATTTCCTTGGCCGGCCGTTTATTTTAACACAAAGCTATTGAAATGGTTTATCTATTATTACCATAGATGTCGCAAATCAGAACTTCGTAGACTATTTTGGAACAATGTTAAAAATATGTTTTTCCAGCCGAATTTTTGATCAGCTATTTACGGATAAAATGAAGTCCTTTTTCCATAGATATGCACCTTTAATTATCAAGTATACCACAGACAACATACAGAAACCGAAAATATTCTATGTTGACCTGTATAAGTATCGCTTACAGCAGTTTCAACTAAAAAATACCCAGGATTCGCGCGATTATAAACTTTACCATATTTTTTTTGTTAGTAACAAATAGATACATAAATTACATATAAATTTTATACAGTAATTAATTACATGGTAGATATATTTGATGTACCACCATAAGTAAGCAGGGCTTGTGTGTATGGGGGGGTGTTATTGTATTGTTTTTTTTTACATGATTCAGTTTAAGTTTTCAGTATAATTATATAATTAAGTATTGTGTTTTTATATTTTTTTTATAAATCCTACAAATATGTATGAAATAAACGGTTAAATACAGTTTAGTTTATTGGCTATATACAGTGAAACCCTCTTAAGAAGTTTTCCAAGGGACCAGAAAAAACAAACTTCTTAAGCAGGAAAACCTTATACAGTGAAACCCGAATTTTACGTCCCCAGATTTTACGTTTTCCCGCCGATTACGTGTACAGTGAAACCCTCTTAAGAAGTTCTCTGTTAACACGTTTCGTGGCTTAAGAAGTTTGGTTTTTTCAGTCCCTCGGCTCAATATTGGCCCAATTTTTCCCACATATAAGGTTTTCCTGCTTAAGAAGTTTGTTTTTTCCGGTCCCTTGGAAAACTTCTTAAGAGGGTTTCACTGTAATTATTTCGGTCCCGATATATTTTAGTACATTTATACCCCCTTTTTACGTTTTTTTTCCCGCAATTTACGTCGAAAATATTCAAAAAAGTGTGAGTTTCGCGCGCTTGACACGGCCGTGCCGTAATTGGTCGATGGACAGCACGCAACGTGGTGATTGGCCGACATCTTTCAATTTTGGCCGGCCGTGAATGGTCGGCGTACAGTTGACAATGTGGGTGATTGGCCCGATTGGCCGACATTTTTCTTTTTTAGCCACGTGGTAGTGTACTGTAGCATCGTCTGTTCGGTTTGTTTATGCATCTGTCATTCGGTTTCCAACTCGACTTGTGACGCTTCTTTCCACTTCTTTCTGACATTATTCGTTTATTATCATCATTTACACATAGTTTTTACGTTTCTTGTTTTGTTTTAGTTAAGTTTATTGCAATCTAAAGTGTTTTATATTATTATTATGTCTCAACAAAGAAAAACATTGTCAGTGCGGGAGAAAAGGAACATTATTGAAAAATTTAATAAACACGTTGGTTCACGTGTTTCGCTGGCTCGTGATTTGGGTATACCCATAACTACGTTGGCCACAATCGTTAAAAATCGGGAATCAATCGAAAAAAGTGCGATTCAATGTGGCCACATGGCGAAAAAACGAAAATACGTCGAAGTACGACAAACTGGAAGAAATTTTAAAAGAGTGGTTCGTCAGTGCGAGGTCCAGCAATGTTCCCGTCGGCGGTTCGATAATTCGCGAAAAGGCGCTACGCATCGCGGATCGACTCAGTATCGAAGGATTTACTGCATCAAATGGATGGATAGATCGTTTCAAAAAGAGGCATAATGTGGTCTACAGATCGATTTGCGGAGAATCACAAAGTGTCGACTTGGATATTGCTGAAGATTGGAAGCAGACAGATGTTCCGACATTAATTGCAGACTATGCTCCCGGAGATATTTTCAATGCGGATGAGACTGGGCTTTTCTTCAGCGTACTACCGTCAAAGACTTTCTGCTTCAAAGGGGAGGACTGTCACGGAGGAAAATTAAGCAAGATGAGGCTCACTGTTCTTTTGATTGCAAATTCAGATGGCAGTGAGAAGCTTCCCCCATTAATAATTGGGAAGTCTGAAAAGCCCCGCTGCTTCAAAAATGTGAGGTCGCTGCCAACAAAATATGCAGCTAACAAAAAGGCATGGATGACTTCAACACTTTTTGAAAAACAGCTGACTGCATTAGACGCTTCGATGGGAGTAAAAAATCGAAAAATCTTATTATTCCTCGATAGGTGCCCTGCTCACCCCACAAACCTGACACTGAGGAATGTTAAGTTGGCATTTTTTCCACCCAACTGTACGAGTGAACTCCAACCTCTGGATTTGGGGATAATCCGTTCGTTCAAGCACCACTACAGAAAAAACTTGGTAAATAAATTATTGTCCGAGCTAGAACGAGGTGAGGACCCCAAAAAGTTTAAAATATCCGTTTTAGATGCAATGCATTACACTGTAAAGGCATGGGGAGAAATTACGGACATTACAATCAAAAATTGTTTCCGTAAAGCTGGCATAAGCAAGGAGCAGGAGGCAGCGGCAGAAGAAAATACCGAGGATTGTATTATCGATAGCTGGGAAAGGATTTCCGATCATCCCTTGGAGGACTACATGAACCTCGACTCCAATGTGATGACGTCAGACTTGGTGGAAGTGGATGACATCGTGGACAGTCATGCAGCACCAGAAAACTTGTCCACTGAAGAAGAGCCATCCGATGAAGAAGAGATAAATGTTATCCCAACAAAAGAAGAAGCGATAAAGTACATAGAGGGTCTTAAAACCTATTTTTCAAGCATTGGTGGCGTTCGAGAAGAAACTTTTAAATGTCTATACAGGATCGAAAAAGAATTAGAACAGAAAAAAAAAATGCAACAAACTAATCTGCGTGATTTTTTTAATAAAAAATAAAATTTATAATGTGTTTTTCTTCAATACCCACATGATATATATGATTTTTTTTAATAAAAAATAAAATTTTAAGTGTGTTTTTTTCAATACCCCCCATTTACATTTTCCCTCCGTTTAGGTTTTTTTTTTTCAGTCCCTTAAAAAACGTAAAATAGGGGTTTCACTGTATGTGGGAAAAATTGAGCCAATTTTGGGTCGGGGTACCGAAAAAACCAAACTTCTTAAGCCACGAAACGTCTTAAGAGAGAACTTCTTAAGAGGGTTTCACTGTAGCACTAAACTATGTTTAAATTCGAAGGATTTTTTTAATGTTGCGGAAAATTAAAAAAAATTACCTTCTGGAAAATCTCAAGCAATCGAAATCGGCAAATTTATTTATTTCGCGTGATCGCTCCAGTGGTTTGCGATTTTAACCCTTACATATAAAGAAACTGTTTAGACAAGCTCAAAATCGCTTGCCCCATTTTCAATCTGGAACCTACTTTATATTTGTACATTGTAGCTACTCTGAATGATTTCAAATCAATTTTCTGAGACATTTTGGTGAGATTTCCTAGCTGTCAATGGCGGAAATAATGCGTATATTTGTTTAAGTTTTTAATCCAGCAGGACAGGGAGGGTAGTGCAATTCCAGTCTGCCATATTACATAAACAATCTGAAAGAAAAATGAAATAAAATGTGATTACATAATATTAGGTTATAAAATTTGTCACATAAATAACAAAAAATGAAGGATAAAATTAAAATTAAATTAACCACTCTGATTATCACGAATATGCACATTTTACGTCTTAAAAGAAATGTCAGATTTACGAAAACTTTGTGTTTTTTCTGCTTCACAATTAAAGCTCTATAAATTAAACATTTCTGAACGTAGCCAAATACTAAAAACCGTTTTTGAAAGGTTACGAAATAAGCTTTCAAATCGTAATGTTACAAATAAATATTATCATTTGTAAATATTAATATTCAGAATGCAAACATAAAAAAATATGTAAAAATGACTTATTTGATGTTTTTATGTGAAAACAGTATCAAAATCACGGATTATGTAAAAAAAACAATACTTATTCTATTGTATAAATGCAATAAATATTTGTTCATATGAAGCAGTTACTTTGTGATGTGACATTATAATTTAAAATAAAACAATAACTTTGTAAACACCACTTTTATTTTTTATACTTCAGGGCAGTACAATCTCTACTAGTAGAGATTGTACTGCCCTGAAGAAGCTACGGTTGTAGCGAAACCCGGTCGGCATAAAGTATAAAAAATAAAAGTGGTGTTTACAAAGCATAATAAATAATTTAGTCACCTCACTTTTTTATCATTTCATACAAGAATATTTAATAAAAAAATAACAATATCTAATGGCGGGTAGGTGATTTTGCGATCTATCGTGTATCTGACCATATCTGACAGAAAAGGTATTTTTATGTATTTCTATGGACAACTTGGATAGTGATGGGTAGCTTGATTTATTATGGAGCTTCTACTTTTTATTTTAGGGATGTCACTAGAACAATAATGGAGTTATAACGATTTATGTGGAAAAATACGCTTTGATTTGAAAACACGCTTATTGTACTTGATGGTTTGGGTCATATTAACGTGTATATCTGCTTACATTGCTGAGTGGTTAAGCAAAAATTAAACAGAATAGAGAAGTCCAGTCCATTTTTTTTTATGAATAATAAATAACTTAAATTACTGCATATTTTTTTTTTGTTAAAATAATTTTCAAAGTTTTAATTTTTGTAGATCCCTCGAAAACACCTTTGATGAATTTTGTGACGTCATCTACTAAATAACGATACACGTATTTTATGATTTTTATGTTGGTTTTCTTGAATCTCACATAGATTTGCGCAGGCATCTTGTTTATTATTATGCGTTTATTGGCTTTTTTATGGCAAATGGCGAAATCAAATTCTTCGCAAAACAATGAATGACGTTGATGAATTTTACTTGTAGTTTTATGTTTTTGAAGATAATTTTCGTTTAAATGATTAATTCACTGTGATATTAGTATAATTCAGCATAAGTACCAATGCTGCCTTTACTTTTTTTCAGTTTTAGTCCTTTAAATAATTTTTTGTTGGTGATTTAGTTTCGTTAGCGATAGGTTTTTAGGTTACTGACATTACATAATCAAAGGTTACTTTGAAAAAAAAAAAAAAATGACATTTCCGCGTGAATTTAATAAAACTTCCATAAAACTAATATTATTTGATAATGTAAAAGCCTTATGCATGTGTAAATAAATACAAATTCGAGAAATCAACGCATTAATTGCGTAAAACCGAGTCCAAGATGTCAGATTTTTTCAGTTATTTTTTCAGAATTATTATAATATTTTTTTATCCTTTTTAATTGTATGAACGAGATAAAAAGTGAAGTGGCAGTTTTATTCCAAATTCATAAAGTAAGAGGACTGTATTTTTTAAATTTTGAATTTTCCTAAATTTTTCGACCATTTAATAGAATATGTTTACAGTCAGCTGTTTTTTTTTAAATTTTTTCATTTTGAAACTTAAAATACTGCAATTTTCAAACACAATCGTATATGTCAGATACAAAAATCTAAAAGCTATTAAGTTTCTATAAAGGTACATATATGCTTTTACGACATCTTCAAAAATAAGATATATATATGTAGAACATTCGCTTGTGTCATACCTAAATTCCCATATAAATGACCCAAATGAATTACAGTGAATCTTCCATCGTGACGTCACCATACAGCATTACACAGCATACCAACTTGAAGCTGTGTTTTAACGAGAATATTAAAAATGCACTTTTTAAAATTTTTTTAAAAACTGTACGTTTAATATTATTAAAAAAACTTATATATTCAGAATCAGCGTTTATTAGCCATAATATTTTTCACTGGAGTTCCTTATTATAAATAGAAATATATCTTAGGATCGTCCTTCAGGGAAGTCGCCTCATCATCTGCATCCATCGCTCATTTAGTGGGGAACTGAGCCATGTGGATGCAACCACGACAATGATGTTGGTTGATTCCCGTGTCCTTCTCCAGAAGCTGGCTAGTCGGTAGCTAAGCAACGCTAAGAATGAGTGCACCCTCCCTTCTGTAAATATCATGGAGGCGCTGCAGAACCTCAGTACATAGTTGCATAAGTTGCCTATAGGCATTTTTTTTTTACATGAGCTCCAAACAGGAGGCCCTGAGGAAAATAATTTCCCTCAGGGCCTATGTCATCTTTGGGGATGCTTTGTGGAGGTTTTTTTAAAGGAAAGTAAGGAGAGGAGAGTTCTGGGAAGGAAAAGGGTTTAAGGGGTGGGTAGGAATCTGGGGTTCAGTATGTCCTGGTCATCAGCCTCCAAGACCTCGACAAACCTCACCCCATGAACCCGGGCACCCCTGCTAAATCACCAAACGTAGCGAACCACTTGGGGTGACCTATGACAGAGGTGTTGGTTATCCATTAAAGGTTCCCGGGGCGGCGGTACCCATTCCCGCCTCCCAAATTGAAAGGCATTGTTGTAGCACACCCTCGGTTTGTCCCATTGCGCTGCTGGGTATTGCGTACACAGTTCAGATGTGTACAGGGAAGTGCAGCATGTCTTGAAGAGTAATTTTCTGACATCGTCGCTACCACCTTGAGAACATTCCATCATAATGATATTTTACACTTTCAAAAGAGTATTAAGTCATTATTTCTTTAAAACTCCTTTGAATTGATTTTTTTCATGTTGGGTGTGTATTCAGGTTTATGTAGAAATAATAAAATCAGTTTAAATTTGTATGAATACAGTAAAATCCTCTTAAGAAGTTCTCTCTTTGAGAAGATGTTTCGTGGCTTAAGAAATTTAGTTTTTTCGGTCCCTCGGCCCAATTTTTCCCACATATAAGGTTTTCCTGCTTAAGAAGTTTGTTTTTTCCGGTCCCTTGGAAAACTTCTTAAGAGGGTTTCACTGTACTATATATTTTTGAAAATTGTTTCCAAAATGGGATTTTTTTTGTTTGTTTTAGTTATGGAAAAACTTCTTATGATATTATCATGTAATATACATGAATAATAAGATAATATAATAAGTTATCTGCCTAGCAATTCCATATTTTTTGTGAGATCGTTATTGGATAACGGGCGTTATCTGCTGTCAGATTTGTGTGATTTAATGGCTGTTATTTGCTTCTTCTATGTACAACGTACATTAAATGAATAAAAAATCATGCGTACTTGCAAGAATTCGTGTTTGAATCGATCTAAACTAAAATACGTTACAGTAAATATGTAAAAATCACACAAATCTGACAGGAGATAATGTCCGTTATCCAATAACGATCCCACAAAAAATATGGAATCGCTAGGCTGGTAAACAGAAAACAATTGCTTTGTTTTTATATCTATATTTGACTAATTGACCAGAACTCATCAAGGTAATTTTCGAGCGGTTATTGAAATATCATATATTGAATGACGATGCATTTCTCAAGGGTACATTTTATTTCTTAGTCACTAATGGTTATGATAATGAAAATGCATTTCTCAAGGGTATATATTATTTCTTAGTCACTAATGGTTATGATAATGAAGATGCATTTCTCAAGGGTATATATTATTTCTTAGTCACTAATGGTTATGATAATGAAAATGCATTTCTCAAGGGTATATATTATTTCTTAGTCACTAATGGTTATGATAAAGTAGATGCATTTCTCAAGGGTATATATTATTTCTTAGTCACTAATGGTTATGATAATGACAATGCATTTCTCAAGGGTATAAGATTGCGCAAAATTCGTCGCCCCATCGGAATATGCTGTCATTTTAGCAAATGGCGTCTTATTTTATCACGACTCTCACTTTGTGAAGTAAACAGTAGCAGAATACACATGGACACAGAATAAGAAACACAAACAATAATTCTTTTTATTTACAAACAAATTTACTGACAGGAAATCTAGTTAGGAATTTTGCGCTCCCTTGTATTTTGAGAAAATATAATACATCGTTGCAAGAAAGCAATACTGATGTTACAGCCATAAACTAAATTGTTCACCAGAGTCAAAAAACTTTTCAGAATTTAGAAAAAATTCGTAACTCTTAAGCCAGTTGTTATGGAAATGCCATTTTTGAAATGCTTAGCTGAAAAAATATGATCTACCAAATGGTAATATTTAAATTGTTTATAAGTGAAGAAGGACAATGTTTTTGGCGCTTTCAGCAGTTGACAATTTTTTTGTGTACGCCAAAAATGATGTTAACACCGCTGCTAAATGAATGAATACTGAAAATCAACTTTATTTTCAGCTGCACAATTGCTTTAAGCGCCAAAGTATATCAATATTAAAATTTTGAATACATAGCTGTAAATGTGTGTCGTTATTTTTTTTTTTTTAAATGTGTTTGAAGGGAAAACGATGTAAATGTAATTGACAATCTTTATTTGAAACTTTTAAAATGTTGACAGTACAAATTATTATATCACAGATGACAAATATGTACTTGTTATAATGAGATAAAACAAAACATACGTATTTTTCTAATATTTCGATAAGAACATAAATACAGTACTGTGCGAATTAGTGTGAACACGTGATAATTAGCACAATAATCTTGTTTTTCGCAGTTGTATGCAGCATATTGTAATAGCGGCCATTTTGTGTTCTTGTTCAATCATTCAATGAGTTACGAGACACACCAAACTAAAGATGCGTTAAATTTTGTAATTTTTTAGAATTACAGTTTTTTTGCAGAGGTAAACTTAACTAAAGCTTTTTTGATTCTAATTTTTGAAGATGGATATTTCTCTTAAAAAACGCACTAAGATTGTTAATATTTCAAAGACAAAAAAAATACATACCTTGAATAGCCAGGTAACTCTCCGAATTGAAAATCGGTTAAAGCAAGACAAGCACAACAAAAACCAAGCTGATTGAGACAGTAATTCAGATATGGTTTAGAGACACGCAAATATCAGAAAATTGTAAAAAAACTTGCTGATTCTATGCCAAACCGTGTACAAGAAGTAAAAAAAGTTAAGGGAGAACCCACTTGGTATTAAAAAAAAAAATTGTAATTGTTTCTCTATTTTTTTTCCTCAATAAAGAATATTTATTATTTTTTCCAATTGATCACTTGTGTTCACATTAATTCGAACAGTACTGTAAGTAAGTAAAGGAAGAAAACAGAACCTCGTGCTAATTCTTCTAACATGCATGGGTATGGGTACTGACAAGTTGTAGTAAACGACAAGTGTTATTAGAAAAACCCTTTGAAAATGCTCTAAGCACTAACCGAAAACGGGTAATGTTTCCGCGTAAGTGATTTTGTCGTTTCTTTTAAAAATTCAAAATTGTCTTAACCGCCAAACGTACAAACACAGGATTTTGAGGTGTGTACATCAGTTAAAAAACGTATTATTGACGAAACGGCTAGTTTTTCCAACGTCGTACAGTTCTTATTTATCTTTGCAGAGTCACGGGACCCAGATAGATCAACGCAGAAAAAAAAACTTTATAAAAAGTTAAACTGTGTAAAATATGTTGTATAAAAAGTATTTTCATAGATAGTGGCGATTACAGCAGTATTGCTTTCCTGCAACGATATAATATCTTTGTAGTAATCTTTATATTTTTCTATGTATAAGTAGGTATATTAGTTTATCATAAATAATATACATCAAATTTCAATGGACAAGTCTTGTTTGGTTATTAAAAATACACTTTACTGTATTTTGGTGGGAAGAATGTTTGGTAATAGCCAATGCTCTGCTATTCCATTATGTAAAAACTTTTTAAAAAAAATCTTACGAAAGACCCCAGCAGGAGATGCCATGGTCTTACTAGCTCTGGGCAGTCGGAAGCAGTTGGGACTCTTGTGCGGTATTCACAAAAAGGTTTGTATATAAAAACATGCATTAGTTTTTAATTTTTTATTTGAAGAAAACACAGACACAGACAGTTATAATTAACAAGATAATATACAATATTAACTGGGGAATTCACCTTCATCCTAATTATTAACATTTCCAGCAGATAAATAACTATTTTTTTAAACAAATGTTGCCAAAGTTAGTTATAATATTATATTTATATACTATATACTACCCAGAAGAAACTTCACTAAAGGAAACAGTTCAGTTAAAATATTTATTTTTTAAATGTAATGAAATCATCTAAGTCAATTCACAAAAGTGATTGCTTTCTACGAAAATATACAAAAATATATGTTTAAAATGCAATTAAATATTATGTAGGTCAACATAAGCAGACATATGTATTGGTGTTTACATCATTTACCGAAGACTCGGTGTAAAATTAATAACTTGGCATGGTCAAAAAATAATTAAAGATTCATAATAGAATATGTATGTAATTACAAACTTATGAGAAATGGAAACCAATTAATAACACCTAACTTTAAAACAACCCAAATGCAAAACAATTTGCAAATGCAAACAAATGCAAAACAATCTTGGAAACTGTAATGATGTAGCAAATTGTTCAATTTCTTGAACAAAACAAATTATTATCACCATCCCAATATGGCTTTAGGGAAAATCTAAGCACCAATGATGCCATAGAAAAACTAACAAGCATAGCCATAAAAAACATAGATGATGGGAAAAAGTGTTTGACTTTATTCATAGATCTTCAAAAAGCTTTTGACACAATAGACCATAAAATATTACTAACTAAGCTAAAAAATATAGGAATGGCCGAAACAACAATGAACTTATTAGAGTCATATATAACAGGGCGAGAACAACAAGTACAAATTGGTAAACAAAAGAGCAAACTACTATCTTTAAACTATGGCGTTCCTCAAGGAAGTGTACTGGGACCGATTCTATTCATTATCTATATCAACGATTTACATAACCTTATCATTAAAGGAAACATAATCAGTTTTGCTGATGATACTGTTTTATTATTTCAAGAAGAAAATTGGACGGATACATTTAATGAGGCTGAACAAGGGCTTAGTGCACTTCAAAATTGGCTTAAAATCAACTCGCTTACCCTTAATATAAGGGTGATTCCACAAAAATTGGGTAACTCAATGTCATTAGACAATAGAACAGTGTGTTATTATATTTTGTGTAAATTTTTAATGTTATTTTAAAACAATTAAACGCCTTTATTTGGTCACTCAAATTCAGCTACTCATTTTAAATACAAGTTTGTAAATTTCCACAATATGTTCTCAAAACGTCAGTACTTTGGCATGTCACAATCCCAAAAACGCGCAATGAAGTGGCTGTATATTAAATATTACCATGAATATAAGCAAAGTTACTGTTTCCCTACAATCTATGAAGTAGTTAACAATGTAAATTACAACTTTTATAATATAATATTCTTACCGTTGTTGTAAAAATAATAAAAAACTTTGTGTTCACTTTTATACGTCAGTCCGCTGTGTGTTGTTCGAATTTGAATTTCCCGCTAAATATTGTCGACTCAAATTAAAATCCGTCTTAAATTTCAACGTTGGTAGTGAAGTTACCTGCAGGCAGGCGCCATTCTACGGCGACCAGTAATATTCCAGTGTTAGCGTTGTGTTTGTCACCGAAACACGTGCCGATCCAGTCAAAATATCAGTCCTATGGTGAGTCAATATTTTCTTGTAAACCTGTGTTATATTTTAATTTATACATAGCTGGCTTTGTTTGTTTTAAATATAATTTGTTGCTACCTATTCAAAAGTATCAAAATGTACGTTGGTTCTAATGATAACCTTAAATTCATGTCTTGTTCGTCAGTCCGTTGGCGTCAGTCCTTTGTCTGATATTGCGCCAGAGGCCTGATGTGTTTCCAGAGTACTGATATTTAGCATGTGTAACCATTTTTTTTTACTTATTTCAGTTTAAAACATTATTCCGCTTCCTAAAAAAAAAAAACAAAATATGTCTAAGGATAGAGAAGATATATTAAAAAAGAAAAGAGAAGCCGAAAAGGTTCGCTTAGCTAGAATCAAAAGCGAACCTATTAAATTAGCCGAATACAAGGAGAAACAAAATGAGAAAGAAATGACACCTCGGGAGCAACGATTAACTAGAAAAAATTGGAAAAATTATCCATCAAAGTACAGGCAAAAAAAAAAAAACAATTGAAACGTACTACTGATAATTTTGTACGCCAGAATACTCCGTCACCTCACGATGAAGCGGCAGTTGGTGAAGTAATGAGACATATTATTAACGAAGACCAAAGAGAAGAAGAGGCAAAAAAGAGAAGTCAAAGGCATAGAAAGTTAAAAAATAAACAATTAAAAAAAATCGCTTCAGAACTGAGAACTAAACTGAATACTCAGCGTCAAAAATATAAACGAGTTAAAAAACAGTTAAAGAAAGTTGTAAAATCTGTTGAAAATACTCCAAAAACCAGAATTGAAGAAATGAGTGAAGATATTACTAAAAAAAAGAAATTAGTGAAGAAAGCCCTTTTCGGGGAAGTTATTAAAATTTAATTAGAAGGAAACTACACTAAAATAAAGAGTCATGAAGATAAAAAAGTTCAAATATCGGCTGAACATAGTACACGTTTAACTACTTCTGCCGTATTTACAGACTCTGAAGATGATGACATTCTACTATTAAGTGAGAGATATTAATGACCACTCTAAATTGGATATCAATCTATCAACATCAGGAGTTAGCGGTAATTCACAACAGCAAAGTCTTTACAACAGTGGTGATTATGTATTGGTCAAATATGTCACAAGGAATACGGAATATCATTATGCAGCAATCTGCTCTTCTGTTCATGATGAAGAGGGTGAATTGAGAGTGACTTTCCTCAAAATCTGTAAACAGAATGGCACTCTGTTTCAATTGAATGAAAGAGACGTATCAGATGTTCCGATGGATCAAGTAATAAAAAAAATACCTCTGCCAAACCTCATTGCAAAAGGAAATAAAGTGATTTACCAATTTAAAGAAGAGATTGATGTTTTTGAAAAATAATTATTGTAGTGTATTGTAAGTATTTTAAGTATTCATTTTTTTTGTGGAGAAAAGATTTTTTATTACCTGCCTTTAAGGGGTGGATTTTCATAATTTTAGTTCCTATTACTTGTTAGTTTCTTAGAAAATGTTCACTGATAATTCAGTAATACTGAATTCAAATAAATAAGTTAAGTGTTAAAGTATTTTGCAGTATTCATTTTTTTGTGGAGAAAAAGATCTCATTTTTATTACCTGCCTTTAAGACGTAGATTTTTATAGTTTTAGTTTCTATTACTTATTAGTTTTTTAGAAAATGTACACTGATAATTCAGTAATACTGAATCCAAATTAATAAGTTAAGCAACATAACAATATTACAAATGTCAGAAGGCTGTTTTGAAGACTGAAATAGTTTAAGTACTTTGTTATAAATTCCAATAAGGCAGAATATATCTTCAAAGCAGAAAGAGTCTTATTTTAGTTTCAATTGTTTGTTGATTACTTAGAAAATGTATAATTTTAAAAGGAGGACAGTTAAACTACCTCAAACTACACTGTACTAATACTTAGTTAAGTAATATAACATTATTAAAAAATTGAAAATCGCTGTTTTAAAGGGGGAGAAAATTTTTTCTTACACTATTACACATTAATGGTTTTTAATTGTTACTTAAGTCAATTAAGACTCAAAATATGTGCCATTATTAGATTCTAAGAGATTTCTTCTAAATATTAATAAATTACATATATATCTTATGAAATTGTGTTTTTTGTCAGTACTATGTCACACTCGTCAGTCCTTTGGCAGTCAAATTCAGAAAAATCGAAATATCTCAGAATCTACTTGAAAAAGTGACTGGCCCAAATACCAACAATATATTCATTATATTAGCTATCTTATATGCCCAAATTTATGGGAATATTAATAAAAAAGTATCGTAAACAAAATATCCCTAAAAGTTACCCAATTTTCGTGGAATCACCCATAAGCAAAACTAAATATATTACATTTTCAATAAACGCACGGAGCCAACCAATAAAATCACTAGAACTAAAACTACACGAATGCCATGGAAATAATATACAATGTAACTGCCCCGTCATAGAAAAAACGCAAAACATAAAATATCTCGGAGTAATAATTGACGAAAATCTTAGATGGGACCTACATATTAAAGGTATTACGGAAAAACTCACAAGCCTTATATATTTCTTTAAAAATCTAAGAAACGTGGTAAATAAAAATGATATGAAAAAGGTCTACTACGCGTTGTGTCATTCTCGAATTGAATATGGAATCATAGGATGGGGATCTGCTACACATACGTACCTCCACAACCTGAATACGATTCAAAAAGGAATCATAAAGACCATATTGAAAGTACCAATTAGAACGCCTTCAATTGAAATTTTCAATAGCTTCGACGTACCAAATGTACAGCAAATATATGCCAAAAATATATTATTGAAGCTTTTCAAAAATAATGAATCCTCTACTAGACCATGTATGCATAACACAAGATCGAATAAAAACGATATAAAAAATATTCCAAGTTATAAAACCACTTTCGGACAAAGAAACTATACATACTTTGCAACAAAACTCCATAACATCCTTCCCCAAGACATAAAACTAATAAAAAATCCTAATGAATACAAATCAAGAATAAAAATATGGCTAAAAGAGGTCAATGAAAAAACCCTAATGAAGACATTAAAAACGACATAGAAGACAAATAAACCATATTTAAATAACTTTAGTCCGCCTCGGCACAGGACCCCCTAGTGAGGAGGACTAAGAAATACAATAATTTATACTTAATTTCACCATTATATCTTGTATGTAACAATTATTTTATATAGTCGCTAAAATAAAAAAAAAATAAAAAAATTACATTCACAAAACCATTATTATAAGATGACAATATCTCCCAACTGAATTGGGCTGTATTATTTATTGACTATTGAAATTTAAACAATTATAATGTTAAATGAAAACAAATCACTTGTATACACCAGTTATTTAATGTTATCCTGAAGAAGAAACCATTGGTTTCGAAACATATTTAAACGTATTTTGATTATTTAAGTGGTGTATATAAAGTGATTTGTTTTCATTTAATTAAAATGATGCCAGAAAGGGAATTTGCGAATATTGGAAAAGTGATTATTATATTTCTTACAAAAAGAATTCATTTCAATACAAATGTATTTCAGTTCAATTCAAGAACTTAATATCAAAGTAAGAATCATGTGACTCCCTTTTCTTTTCTGATTAGATAAACATACTTAATGATGCTCTTAAAAATAAAATTTTTGTAAAATATATGTATTTATAAATGTAGCTCATTTTCAGACAGCAATTTAAATAAACTAAATTAATAACTAACTGTAGAGTGAGTAAGTAGGTACCTACAATAAATCGCAATAATCATCACACCCTTTCCCCACAGGGGTAGGTAGAGATGATAGACCTTCACACATCTCTGTCTTGGCTACACTCCTTGCTTCATTTACATTCATCCTTTTTTTTTGAGATGATCCGATCAAGTCACTATAACACAAGTCTATTAAAGGTTCGTAAAGAAATATTGAATATAGTTTTTTAAAAATTATTTACAAACAATACAAACATTTTTTTAAAGGCATGTAAAAGTAGATAGTTGCTAAATAACATTTTATACTTCACACATGTCATTGGATAATATAATTACTTGCAAATAAACATACATTTACAACTATGAGGAACAAAAAAAAACTATTGAAACACACAAATTAATAATTCTGCAATAAAAAGTTATAACACGGTGATTTTATACTAAATTAAAAATAAATATTATCTATTTCCATTGATATTATAATAATCAGGGTTGCTAATGATATGTTCAAAAATACCCACAATTGGTGTTCAAATTCTCCACAATTCCCCAAATGAAACTAAATTCTATAGAAATTACCTGAATTAATAATCTAAATTAAGGCTGGATAAAAACAGAGTGTAAATATAAATATTATTTGGAAGTATTAAATAAACAAAAATTTTAACAAAACAAAAACGACTTAAAAAATGCACTAAAAAGTAAAAAAATAGTTTAGTATTCTTCTACAAGTTAATAATCAACTTACTTTTTCTACTCATCAATATGTAGGTACAATTGTTATTTTTGAAGTCGGTGTCAGCCATGGTAGGTTTGTCGCGCGTGCGATTCAAGCACATCTCACCTATAACTATGTATGCGTTACAAACCTACCTTGGCTGACACCGACTCCAAAAATAACAATTGTACCTACATATTGAAGAGTAGAAAAAGTAAGTTTATTGTTAACTTGTAGAAGAATACTGAATTATTTTTTTACTTTTTAGTGCATTTTTTGAAGTCATTTTTTGTTTTGTTAAAATTTTTGTTTTTTTTTATTTTTAGTGACTAGCGTGTGTCAAGAAGTTTTACTTAAAAAAAAGCATCATCGAAATCTGTTGACGTAATATTGAGTTATTCGTCCATTTGTCGCGCACATACTTATTGCAAATTTAAGACATATATGGTTTTCTCATGGATCCCATTGTCAGAACTGGACCAAATTAAAATGGGACCACACGGGAAGCACCAGCTTTCAAATAAAAAAAGAATCATCAATATCTGTTCACCCAATCGAAAGTTCTGAGGTAACAAACATAATTTTTTTTTAAATTGTTGAATTGAGAACCTCCTCCTTTTCGAAGTTGTTTAATAAGCATAAATAATCAATCAACAAAATTAGAATTAAATAGTTTATAGAAAACAGTATCACTCAGTACCTATGGCTATTTGTTATTTAACTTCATAGAAAACTTTCCTGTATGATTTACCATTATTTATCTGGGACCGGTGGTTCTGAGAAGATTTCAGAATTTTAACATATTTTTTTATATCTTTTTTTGGCAGTGTCACTTTCCTGTGATGATATTCTGACTGCAAATAAATATAAAACATTTACCGAGACCTTTAACTATGGATTATGGAACAATGTCTACACTCACAGCGCCTGCATTAAACTACCCACTTGCAACATGATGTCAGTGACACATAAGTCCAGTTCCGACGTAAATTAATCCAGGGTTTTTAAAAACCCGGCAAGAATACTGGCGGTGATCGTGTGGCCATTAACCTCAGCCAGTTGGAGGGGAGTTCTGTGTTCTGTATCTCTCGAGTTCATCACCGCCGCCAAATGCCTCTCATCTCCCTGAGGAAGTACAGTGCCGCCCCGCTCCGCCATCTCAAACACCTCCTCGGCTAAACGCAACAGTCCGGTGACAGAGGGACTGCTAGAACATTGCAGAGGTGTGTGATTGTTGCTTCTGTCTCGACTGTTGTAGCACGCACCGTGATCCAACAGGCAACTCACAATATCAGCGGCTCCCGTCTTAGAGGCAACATGCAGCGCTGTGGAACCTTTCATTACAGTTTTAGCATTGATAAAGTCACGGTAGGCGTTGGGTTTGATCTTCTTTACGTTCTGCAACAAGAGACGGACCATTTGTATGCAAGCTCGGGAAGTGGCTTCGTGCAGGGGAGTATTCCCCTTCTGTGACACGGCAGTAGCGTCGGCTCCACTGTTCAGCAACAGCTCCACAACCTCCAATGTGGTGGCAAAGTGCAGCGCCGTTCTACCCTCACCATCCGCAGTGTTCACATCCGATCCATTCTCTATTAAATTATAAACTTGGCCCCTATCTCCTTCACTGGCTGCATTAAGCAAATTAAAATCACAAGGAGCAACATAGCCGAGATCACAATCAAATTCTGTCTTGAAATGTTTTTTAATATTTTCTATATGTTTATCCAGTTTTGTAAAATATGGGTGGTTGGGGCCGTAGATGGCATTCCTCGCATTCAACCCCGCCTTGTGAACCTTAACGGCATCGCACATTTTTTTCTGACGGATATAAAGACGCGTTATTAGAATTTGTGTATGAATTGTATCTCTGTGATTGCGTCCAAATACATTTTTCTGAATAGCTAATGTTTCCTGGAGGATTTGCAAGGCTTCATCAAGTTTGTCTTGGTCCATAAGAATGGTTGCCATATTGCGCCTGGCTTTGAGAGTCTGGGAGTGATTCAATCCTTGAATCATTTTTCTGGCTTCATAAACAGTTTGATACAAAGCTAACGCTTCGTGGGGCTTGCCTTGAGCCTGCAACACCCCGGCAATATTATTTTGTAGATTAAGAATGTGAGCGTGATGGGCACCTAGTGTGTTTTTAAATCTTTTGTAAATTTCCACGAACAAGCACAAGGCCTCTTCATGCTTCCCCAGAGCAGAAAGCGTAATTCCGGCGTTTGCTTTAGTTGTTAAAAGTATATCATGCTCCTCACCCAGTTTTTCCAGTAGTCTCGGCATAACTTCCTGAAATATATCCCACGCCTCTTTGTGCCTTCCTAGCTCTTGTAATAATGCAGCCATGGTACTCCTGGTTTGCAGGGAGTCTAGGTGGTGAGGACCAAATGTTTCCACTCTCTTCCTGTAGATATCTTCCAACATGGACATGGCTTCAAAATATTTACACTGTCGACGCAATATATCCGCTATGTCGTATTGGATGTCCAGTGTTCCTGGATTATCCTCTCCGAAAATTTCGATTCTCTCTCCTAGCAGCTGTTTTAAAATACCCAGAGCTTCTGTGATCTTTTCAAGCTTCAACATTGAAGCCACTTGAAATAAAATATCAGGGAAATTAGTTTGTGAAACCATCTTTAACTTGTCTACGTGGGAGAAATCATTTTTCATAGCAACAACCACAAGCGTATTGCCATCAGCGTTGCGAGCCCTCATCAGCGCCTTTATGAGTTCTATGTCCTTTATTTTGATTATATCTTTAATTACATTAACATCTCGGGTTCGAATTTTGCAGAAAAAGTGTGCTACACTTTGCAGTAGAGATTTGATATCTTTGTGGGTAGCAAAATCCAACGGAGTCTTCATATTGTCAGCTTTGAGGTTGTGTGCTGCGCCATTTTTCAACAAAGATTGAATTATTCCTGGATGAGAGAATTTGGATGCATAATGCAGAGGAGCATTGCCACCCTTCCCAACAGCATTGGGATTGGCTTTGCTCTCTAACAAAATGTCACATATCTCTTGAAAGCCTTTCCAGGAGGCGATGTGTAAAAGTGTTGCATTGTCAGAACTCTTCACATCTACATATTTTTCCAAGTCTTTAACCAAAATGCGAACCATTGAAACATTATTTTTTTTGACGGCCTTAAACAGTTTTCCAATTGACTCTAAAACTTCTTTAATATCTCCATTTTTAGCCCATTCTGCAGAAGTTTTGCCAAATGTGTCCTTGGCATCATACACTGCACCGCTATATAATAACAACTTGACCATCTCTGTGTGTCCCAGTTTGGCAGAAGTGTGAATAGGCATGAAGCCATTTATATCAATGGAATTAATATCGACATGTTTGTCTATCAAGTACTGAGCCACAGCTAGTTGCCCTCTCATTGCGGCGCAATGCATCAGGCTACAGCCAGCGTATCCTGGATCGTCAATACTCATCCCAAGTTCCAGGAAGAAGGCCAAGATATTGTAGTGGCCATTCGCAGCGGCTATGTGAATTGGTTTCAAATATTGTGTGTTTTTAGCATTTACGTCTGCTTCTCGGTCTACCAAGAGTTTTATTATTTCAAGATTACCCGCTTGAGCGGCGAAATGAAGTAAAGTCCAGTTATCAGTGCCTCTCTCATTAATCCTAACACCCTCTTGTTGTAACAGTATTAAGGTATTTGCAATTTGGGTATTACCAACTGCCAGCTCTAATGGCGTTCTATTCTGCGAATTTCTGATATTAGAGTTTGCTCCCCAATGGATTAACCTTTCCATGACATCTGGATTGTTCACCTGGATTGCGTGATACAGTGGAGATAAATTAGGATCTGCGGGATTGACATTGGCTCCATTTTCTAGTAAAACTTCGATAAACTCTGTATGTCCTAACGACATTCCAATGAATAAAGGTGAAGGGTCTTGTATGCAATCTGCAACTCTAATACCCCTCTTTATCAGCTCCCTGGTTATTAACGCATCACCACTTGCAGCAGCCGCGTATAAGAGGTTTGATCCATCTCGATCTTTAATATTAATGTCAACATTTTTAATCTTTAACAAAGGTTCGACTACACGTCTGTGCCCTGCTTTAATTGCGGTGAACATAAGTTGACCTCCGCCCAAATTAACATCCGCTCCTTTGGCAATCAATAAGTCCAAAAGGTCTTTATTATTGTTTGTTGCTGCTATGAATAATACAGAATTTCCTCCAGAATCCAAGAGATTAATATTCGCTTCATACTTTAACAAAATTTCAACTATTGCTTTGTGATTCCCACTGACAGCTAGATGCAATGCGGTGCTACTGCCATTAAATTTGACATCAACATCCGCCTTTCCTTTAAGCAAAGCTTCTACCACTGAACTGTTTCCAGCAAATGACGAAGTATGCAACGCTGTACCACCAACCTCTGTTTTTTCATTGACATCGGCTCCGAACTCTAGCAACAACAGAATAGTTTTCTCATTACAAGTTTTTGTTGCAGCTACATGCAATGGTGTAATATTTCTGCTGTTCTTACAGTTAACATTAGCTCCTTTCACTATCAAAGCTTTTGAAATTGCTTCATGACCATTTCCAGCACTGTAATGCAGAGCTGTGTAACCTTCTTTATCTACAGAATGCACATTAGCTCCGGCATCTAGCAAAAATTTTACCACTTGTTGGTGACCTTCTAGTGCAGCCAGGTGCAATGCCGTGTGTTTATTTATGTTTTGGGTTTGAATGTCGAACCTCCTTTGAATTAAATTGTCCACAACAGAAGAATGGCCAAAATTGGCAGCATGGTGCAATGCCGTTGATCCGTTGTTATCCTTACTATCAGCCCAAGCGTCATTTTGCAACAAGAGGTCAACTATATCTGAATGTCCACCCGCGGCAGCGACGAGAAGCGGGGTGATGCCTTCTTTTATTTTAACATTGACATTGGCGTTGTATTGCAATAGTAGACCCACAACACCTACGTCACCAGTAGAAACAGCTCTGTGGAAGGGAGTGTTATTATTTTCCACTTCTTTGATATTAATAAAAGCACTCTTTTCCAAGAGGATCTTGATGATCTCCTTGTGTTTATTTTGCACTGCGTAACATAACGACGAACAACCCTTGGAGTCTCTGTGATTCACATGAGCCCCCTTCTCTAATAGAGAATTCACAACCTCCTGGTGACCTTTGTGTGCTGCTATATTTAATGGAGACATGCCTATATCATTCTTCGCATTGACATCAGCTCCACTTAGCAGCAAGTAATTTATCGTTTCCATATTACCAAGTTCTATGGCTATTTGAAGAGGAGTCCAGCCCCCTTCAGAAGTTTTTTCATCCATAGTATTATCTTCCACGGAAAGGATTTTTACCACTTCTAAACAATTGAACATCACAGCAGTATGCAAAGGAGAATGTCCCCAGTAATCTTTGATATTTGTTTTGGCTCCAAGTGAAAGTAATGTCATAACAGTTTTCTCGTAGCCATTTTTGGAAGCCAGGTGCAATGGTGTTCTTCCAGCATCATCAATTTGATTAATTGCATTTCCAATTTCTGCCACTAAGAATTTCACAGTGAGATCTCTTCCAAAGGTTGCGGCTACATGCGTGGCAGTTTGACCATCGATATCTCTAACTTCAGTGTTAATCATTTTCTGTTTAGTCAAAAATTTGACGGTTTCAATATTGGGTCCCCGCGCAGCATAGTGTAGCGTGGATGACAAATCTATATTTCTTGAACATATGTCAGCTCCTCTCGCGATTCCTAAAGCGAATGTGTCAAAGTTCCCGTCAAGCAGAGACTTCCGCATTTCCTTCTGTTTGTCTAGAATACACAAGCCGCGTTCATATCTCTGTCTCAATTGTGTGATATTGTGTTTTAAAACATTCCCTATTTTACATTTCAGTAAAAGGTCTTTGCTTTCTGTAAGTTTCACAGCATTTAGAAGCACAGCGGACCAAACATCAGTTGGCAGAATGTCTAACAAGGTGTTCTCATGAGCCAAGTGGTTGCGCAAGCACTTACCACTCAACAGAGGCGTGGCCCCGTCTAGGTACAGCACATTTTTGGGAACACACTTGGAGCTATCTAATAGGGACATGATATCCAGCACGAGCGCTTCTACCATAAATCTGTTTATATTATTATAGTTATACAATAATGAAAGATGCTCATATAACTGACCACACATTCTGTCAGTTCCTATGGAATTCCGTAGTTTAGTTATTTTCAGAGTGAGTTGTTCACCAATTATCTCGTTGTTGTTTTCAACACTTTTACATTTTTTCCCTCTGTTTTCTTTTGTGTTACATTTTTCCAAAATTGTTTGTCTTCTATAGTCATCAATACCTTTAATATCACTTTTGTCAAATGATTCAGCGCATTGTATTCTAAATATGGCAAACTCTAGTTTAAAAGCAATAACTGGATTAATTCGAAATGAGACGCTCTTATATAATTTTAGTAACAGGTCAGCTAGCAATAAATGATGACGTTTTATTTCCAGACTATTTTTTGGAGATGCAAAATTTTTTAAGATACTATTGGCTCTATTTTTCACGAAACTTATCACAATTCCATCAGTTTTTGTGTTATGGCCATAATCGGTAGAATACAGTAGACCAAATGTATTCAAAAAAGAATAGTCCTCCTCTGTTAATCCATGACGCAAATTAAATTGGTCGAGGGCATCATTTATTTTACTAACCAATTTCTTCTCATATGGAGTTTGATCTTCTATGTTTCTAATAAGATCTGCGAGCTCTCGGTGGTATTTTGTAACAGTATCTGTTTCTTGGACATCCTCAATGCAAATATTGCGAAATAAATTTGCGACTTGGTGAAGTTCATCTACATTATCACTATTGACGAGCGTGGTCAGCATACTCTTTACTTTATCCACTTTTTTGGAGTTTGTTATGTCAATAATGACAGATGCAATCTTTTTAACATCATTTTGAATGATAGAATATAGTTTAAAGTCTTCTGACTCTAGATGTGGATGAGATAGAGAGTTGCGCAAGTCTTGCAGGACTTCTCTGGTTTCTTTGGGTGCAGAGAGGAGAAGAAGATCACTCACGGTTGGAGAAAGCTTGGGGCTCTCCAATGTGTTCTTCAGATGCTCTCCCGTCACCTGGAGGGCTCTCTTGATAGTCAATTGGCCGGTTGTAGAAGCAGGGTCTGCCAGCAAGGCCGCGTCTAGGTATGTCTTCATGATGTGGAGCGAGGAAACGTCCCTCACTTCCTTATAGTCAGCGTACAAGTGCGGGTATCTGTCAATGATGGCAGCGACAACGTCCTCGCGGTTTCTTCTCACCGGGTTCCTCAGCTTCTTAACATCTGTAGACCTGATGTGTTCATCCAACTCTTGCAGGGCAGAGGCAAACTTTACCAATTCCCCCAGTAACCTCTTTTTCTTCAGTACGGAGAGATAGAAAAAATTTAATTCTTGGCGCCAAATGTGGGCGGATATAAAGCTCACCAAGCAGAACTCCATTTCTTCCCAGGGCAAAATATTGTATGTGGACTTCAATAGATTTTTCAGTATGTAGAAATTCTGAGCTATAAACATAGCCGTGTACAAGAAATGACTGTCCACTTCTGTATAAGTATTAACTTGCGCTATATTTTCCAGAAGCAGTTGGACGCGTTCTTGGATATCAGCTATGGAAGTGTCAGGAAGCGCTCCGTCGCCTTTGGAGAAGAAACGTAGATCGAGCAACTTGTATTGTACAAACATATGCATTTCCTCTGACAAAAGGACATCGATTAAGATTAATTCCTCATAAGATTCAGAGATAAGTCGCTCCGAGAGTTCAGGGGTTACGGACCCGAGGAGTGTACGGAGGAGCTCCACATTGCTGGAGCGGATGGCGTAATAGACGGCGCCGTGTCCTTCAACTTCCTGCTCCACTGAACACCAGTGGGGAACAGCAACTGCACCGTCAGAAGTGTCATCCCCCATTAACAACTTCAATAAGTCAGCCCTATTGTGCTTGCAAGCCAAGGTGATGAAGGGGAAGGAGGGAGAGTCCATCCCCCGGAGTCGTCTCAGGTCTGAGCGGGACCGGCAGGCCAGGAGAGCTGACACCTGATGACTCTTATCTGCTTCCATTGTCAGTCACACTACCAGTACACTTTAACACAATCACACCAAGTTATACCGCCTAGTGTCAGCAACACCAAAAAACACTGCACACAATAATAGTTACACTTTTAATGAAATTTCTGTTAGGCAAGGGTTACACTCGTAATTAAAATTTACGAATTACATAAGATTTTGACAGATCACTCATAGGAGCGTTTACATATGCATCCGACTTGTGGTAATTAATGATCACGGAAGTTGTTCAGAACATAAATAAACCAGTCATTAGATTGATAACTTCGTGCTTTTTGTATAGACAATTTTTCGACGCTATTTTACGCCTTTATTTTTCAGCGAGTACAACTGACGTCACACATTCCATCGACAAGGATAGAGGAAACAAAAAAAAAAAAGGATCGACCATAGACAATATTATTCTTTTTCGGTACCTACCCAATACCATAAATATACTAACCCCTAGATTGATATCTTCGGGCCTTCTCCTAGTAAGTTTTTTGTCATCTCACTGTCACCAACTTAACCACGGAAAACACCGTTGGTTCTACCGTAGACAATAACATAGAGGAAGTTCAAGGCGTTCAAGGCCATTTGTCACCATAGACAATATTGCACCAGACCTACTTCATTAATTCATTAGCCAATTAAAATATTTAAAAATAAAAATGCTTGAAAGCAGAAAAATGTTTTATGTTTTCCCTAGAAAACAACTTTCCATTTGACAAAGCCTGAGGGAATGAGCTTTAGATAATGTTTAACAGCTCATTTTCTCAGCAGGGAGCTTTGTCAAATGGAAACCTGTTATCTTGAGGAAAAAAATCAAGCGTTAGTAAAAAACCTAAAATACTTGAAATATGAACTCCTTATAAAAGGAAAACATTTTCAAAAAATGATTATGGTTTTCTACAACGAATTTACATTTTTCTGCTTGAAAAATGATAACTCGGGGGTAGGGTACATGTTTAAATACTTTTTATTTTCAGAAAGACAATCGATAATAGCACATAAACTAACATAACACTGGTTCGGTGAATTCGAAGAAATGAAAAAAAATATCGACGCCGGAAAGAAAACATGGCTAAATCAACATACAGCTGTGACGTTAAAGATGAACCTACACAATAAGCTATATTGTTTGTTTACATACGTTCATCTTTGATGTCACAGCTGTGTAGCGCTTTAGCCGTTTTTCCTTTCCAGCAGTCACCGTACATATCTTAGTTCTTGTAGAATGAAATAAAAATCTACATATTCTAAATATATAAATACTATTTCCTTTCAACCGAAATAAAACAGAATATACCTTCATCGAGGACCTAGCCAGCCCACAGTAAAAACCGCATCATGTGTTCTGAAAAAAAAAAATCACATTAAACAAAGTTTGTGAACAAAACGTACAATATTTTCCCCTTGTGATGACATACTTTGTTCATCAGAAGGGAAAAATATTCTCCCATCTGTTCACACATATGAAGAATGAAAAAAACACGTATGAGCATTGGAGAACAATATATGATGCAGATGTGAGTGGTAATGAAGTCGGGGAAACCAGAGGAAGACCTGGCACGATCAAGTGAATCATTGCTTGCGGCGGGCCACGTAAAGAGTCAGAATAATAGAATAGTATGTATGAATGTGAATGAGGCAAGGATTGTATGCCAAGACCGAGTTGTTTGGCGGTCCGTCCTCTCTGAATACCCAGCGGGAAAACAGCGTGACAATTAGTTAGTTAAAGCATTATTAATTTTACCTGCCAATAAAAATGTTATGGTCTGCCAAACAATGTTATAAGATGTTCGTAATGTGAAGCTTCAAAGACTGGAACATTTTCTGAAACAAAATTTGTGAAACATTAACCACTCGGACCCATAAGCTTGTTTTAACGATAATATAACATTAACAGACATTTGTATGACGTTCGAGGCGTACGTGGCTTATTAAAGTAAAATTGAAAGCATATTTTTCATTACAAATGTCATTTAACCTCAAATTGATTTACAGATAAATTAGCTGAATGTTAATGTAATTACCTGTTTTCTGGATCAATTGCGGACACTTTAAAACCATTTTTCCACCTCTGGAATTCATTTAAACGATTTTTGAACGAAATATGCCCATCGGCGACGTAAACAATGCAAATTCAAATGCGATTTTGGACGAATTCTGCGAATTCATGACATTCATGTTCGTTTAATCCATGGACACAATACAAAGTTTGACCAATCTATAATTCAGCTTTATCTATAAGAATTTGGTCTTGCGTTTTGCAGTTTCAAGGTCAAATCAAACATATACTCCCCTGCCCAATACCACCCAAATCATTAGCCTAAAATATTATTTTAAAAATAAAACTCGTAATTACATGAAGAGAATTTTATTATAAACATTTAGAAACAGGAAATACAATACAGAATATATAATTAAAATATGATTATGCGTTTCTACAAAACTACTGAATTTAAAAAAATTTCATCTTATAACAGAAAAATGTAAAACTCAGAATTACATCTTATTTTAAACAAGAATATAATATAAGCAGGTTATATTTCTGTAGCAAATTACCACATGAAGACGTTGTTTTAGATAAATTTCTCCTTTGAACGTACCTATACAAGTCATCCAACGATTATTAAGATATTTATACCTTTGATGTAATTATGCTCTTGATATACATCAATGCAGGGGCATATATGTTTGATTTGACCTTGAAACTGCAAAACGCGAGACCAAATTCTTATAGATAAAGCTGAATTATAGATAGGTCAAACTTTGTGTTGTGTCAATTAAACCATGTTAAACGAACATGAATGTCACGAATTCGTCCAAAATTGTATTTGAATTTGCATTGTTTACGTCGCCGATGGGCATATTTCGTTCAAAAATCGTTTAAACGAATTCCAGAGGTGGAAAAATGGTTTAAAAGTGTCCGCAATTGATCCAGAAAACAGGTAATTACATTAACATTCAGCTAATTTATATGTAAATCAATTTGAGGTTAAATGACATTTGTATTGAAAAATATGCTTTCAATTTTACTTTAATAAGTCACGTACGCCTCGAACGTCATACAAATGTCTGTTAATGTTATATTATCGTTAAAACAAGCTTATGGGTCCGAGTGGTTAATGTTTCACAAATTTTGTTTCAGAAAATGTTCCAGTCTTTGAAGCTTCACATAACGAACATCTTATAACATTGTTTGGCAGACCATAACATTTTTACTGGCAGGTAAAATTAATAATGCTTTAACTAACTAATTGTCACGTTGTTTTCCCGCTGGGTATTCAGAGAGGACGGACCGCCAAACAACTCGGTCTTGACATACAATCCTTGCCTCATTGACATTCATACATACTATTCTATTATTCTGACTCTTGACGTGGCCCGCCGTAAGCAATGATTCACTTGATTGTGCCAGGTATTCCTCTAGTTTCCCCGACTTCATTACCACTCACATCTGCATCATATATTGTTCTCCAATGATTATACGTGTTTTTTTCATTCTTCATATGTGTGAACAGATGGGAGAATATTTTTCCCTTCTGATGAACAAAGTATGTCATCACGAGGGAAAAAATATTGTACGTTTTGTTCACAAACTTTGTTTAATGTGATATTTTTTTTTTCAGAACACATGATGCGGTTTTTACTGTGGGCTGGCTAGGTCCTCGATGAAGGTATATTCTGTTTTATTTCGGTTGAAAGGAAATAGTATTTATATATTTAGAATATGTAGATTTTTATTTCATTCTACAAGAATTCTACGGTGACTGCTGGAAAGGAAAAGCGGCTAAAGCGCTACATAGCTGTGACATCAAAGATGAACGTATGTAAACAAACAATATAGCTTATTGTGTAGGTTCATCTTTAATGTCACAGCTGTATGTTGATTTAGCCATGTTTTCTTTCCGGCGTCGATATTTTTTTTCAATTCTTCGAATTCACCGAACCAGTGTTTTTATGTGCTATTATCGATTGTCTTTCTGAAAATAAAAAAGTATTTAAACATGTACACCCGAGTTATCATTTTTCAAGCAGAAAAATGTAAATTCGTTGTAGAAAACCATAATCATTATTTGAAAATGTTTTCCTTTTATAAGGAGTTAATATTTCAAGTATTTTAGGTTTTTTACTAACGCTTGATTTTTTTCCTCAGGATAACAGGTTTCCATTTGATAAAGCTCCCTGCTGAGAAAATGAGCTGTTAAACATTATCTAAAGCTCATTCCCTCAGGCTTTGTCAAATGGAAAGTTGTTTTCTAGGGGAAACATAAAACATTTTTCTGCTTTCAAGCATTTTTATTTTTAAATATTTTATTTGGCTAATGAATTAATGAAGTAGGTCGAGTGCAATATTGTCTTTGGTGACAAATGGCCTTGAACTTCCTCTATGTTATTGTCTACGGTAGAACCAACGGTGTTTTCCGTGGTTAAGTTGGTGACAGTGAGATGACAAAAAACTTACTAGGAGAAGGCCCGAAGATATCAATCTAGGGGTTAGTATATTTATGCATCAATGTGCTCTTGGGCAACTTCAAAATTCGTGTTGCATCTTAGTGGTGTACGAATGCGGTCTAAAAAATAAAAATAGATACATTAATATAGATACAACACATCAGGAACACAAAACATTACAAAAAGACAGTTTCCCACCTGTACTTGGGTTACAATTGCCGATCTTCTTTTCACGAGGAAAATCGGGATATTCTGGGATATCGGGAAGATTTTGTGTGGGCAATGCATTTGGTTTTAACCGTCCATTTCTTGTTTTGCATTCGAATACGAAATGAGATCCACATAAACGGGCAAGAGTCCCCATAATCGGGTAATCAATATATTAAAGTCTGCCAATTCTCATCGACCATTCCCGAAACACATTCTCCTTGTTTTCCCTGGATGGAAGCCTATGCCGGGGTGAATATGCGTCTACACAACCTTTCACACAACACTGAGTTTTAGGCATTTCACAAAAAATAAACCGAATATTTAAGTTGAGTCGGAGTTGAGAGCGTCAATTTTGTTAGGTTAGATTTTACTGGATCTTACCGCCAGCTGTCAAACAAAGCTCTTGCCATGCTCTTGCTAACAAAGCTTTCCATTGGACGAGCGAGGTGAAGCGTACAGGTGACGTCACACAGTCATAGATATTTTCCATCTTCGATCCGGTTGAATTTTTGAATCGGAGTTATACCCCCCCAGAAGTTCGACTTGTATAAATATGCTCATGCGACCGTTTACATCTGTAAATTTATTTTCGGTAAGATGGCTTCCTGTCAACAACGACCCATAAATATACTAACCCCGACCTGCTACTGTCAAATTTACGCGATTTTGTCAATAGTGCCCCCCACACGCACACTTCGGCGCGACCGAGTCCCGCGCCACTTCAGGCCGCCGCGCAGAAAAGTCTCACGGTGAACTGCGCTGTAAACCTATCAGTCTTTACTTTTCTGCGCGGCGGCCTGAAGTGGCGCGGGACTCGGTCGCGCCGAAGTGTGCGTGTGGGGGAGCCAAATAAAGACGAAAAGGCCCAAATAAAGTGTTGAAAAATGGCTTTAATTCTGTACCTCAGAAGAAAAGGTCGGTTGTCACATTTTTGAAATTGTTCAAGAGAGAGGAAATAGTAAAATAATTAGTCGTTGGTAAAATTTGGATAGGGCCTGACACGCTTATTACGAATAATTTTTAGAAAAAAACTTTATATTCGCCTTAATTACTATAAAAGGAAACTTTTTGCATTTCGGGAGGCGGAAATTATGCATTTTAATTTTCAATTGCGTAAATCCAAAATTCACTTCGCGAACCGGTCGGCGACTGTCAGCGGCCATTGGTACGTCACTGTTATGTTGGTATCACTGTCATCACTGATGCCATACTGATGCATTAGTGCCCCCCACACGCACACTTCGGAGCGACCGAGTCCCACGCCACTTCAGGCCGCCGCGCAGAAAAGTCTCACGGTGAACTGCGCTGCAAACCTATCGGTCTGTACTTTTCTGCGCGGCGGCCTGAAGTGGCGCGGGACTCGGTCGCGCCGAAGTGTGCGTGTGGGGGAGCCTATTAACAAATTAACAAGAGCTAAATACGACCGTAGCCATCTTCGTGGGTTACAAAAAGAGGCGCGGAATTTTGAAAAACAGAATTAATAATGTAGATAAACGAACCTCTAATCAGAATCACTTCAGAGTCTAGCTGAGGCACTGGAATGATGTTGGATTTCATTATCATCAGGAATTTTTATTTTTATTATCACGATAAGTGGGTATTTATGTCGCGGGAGACAAAAAACATGCAAAATATATACATTTAACATTTTAATTTTGTTTTTATTTCACAGACAATCAATCATAATTAAACAAACCCGCTAGACAAACCTTGCTTTGCCAAATAAACCATTCAAAACCTGGGATATTTTTTAAAATTATGATGACATGCAGCTTTCGTAGTTTAACCTCAAAGTTCCGTATTATCCGTGAGGTGGAATAATTGCATATTTACCATTATTTGTAATTTAAAAAAAAAAATTACATTGAAAAAAAAAATTTTACATTGAAAATTTTATTTTTACATTGAAAATATTTTTTTTAAGTAAAAAAAAAAACGCCGCGTTTTTTCTTTTTTTACTTAAAAAATTATTTTCAATGTAAAAATAAAATTTTCAATGTAAAAAAACTTGCCTAAAGGCCTTTATTCATTTTATTTTCAGAATTTCGTCAAAGTAGTTCTTACCTAAGCGCACGTTTTATTTTTATTTTACGTAACTTCTAGCTAATCGTTATTTTATGGTAATAATAAATATACATATAATATCCTCTATCTAAAATGTTAATTAAAAGCAAGTTTGGAATAAAAATTAAAGGTAATACTAGAGAGAGAAATATAATTTCTCATTTATTATTTATGGATGATTTAAAATTATATTCGAATTCTGAACCAAATTTAGAGAAAATGATTAAAGTAGTTAAAATTTTTTCAGATGATATTAAAATGACTTTTGGTTTAGATAAATTTAGAACGATCCATATAGAGAAAGGTAAAATTGTAGATGGAGACGAGGGTATATTTAGAAATTTCAAAATTGAAAGTATGAAAGGGGATGAGGTTTATAAATATTTAGGATATCCGCAATCAAATAGATTAGATCATACTAGTATTAAAAATGATATTAGGATTAAATTTAAAACTAGGATCAGAAAAATTTTGAAATGCAATCTATCTGCTAAAAATTTAGTAAAGGCGATAAATACTTGGGCAATACCTCTATTAACTTACTCATTTGGCATAATTAAATGGTCTAATACAGATTTAGATAGCTTAGAACGATTAATTAGAACTACATTAACAAAATTTCATTCCCATCACCCAAATTCAGCTATAGAACGAATTAATTTACCGAGAAATTTAGGAGGTAGAGGTATAGTCAAAATAACATCTTTAAAACATAATCATGTAGAAATGCTAAGAAATTTTTTTCCATAGGAAAGCTGATAGTTCAGAAATGCATAAAATAATTTGCAAGGCAGATAGAAATATTTCGCCATTAAATTTATACGACGAGAATGCCAGCATTCTTATAAATACCAACCAGGAATTATTAGATTCCTGGTCAAATAAAATTCTTCACGCAAAACACTTCAATTATCTCAACCAAACATATGTTGACAAATTTTCGTCAAACAAATGGTTGAGTATTGAGTATTGGAGAGTTGAGCGCAGAAATAGAAGGCTTTATGCTTGCTATTCAAGATAGAGTCATTAATACTAAAAATTATAGGAAGCATATCATCAAAGATGCAAATCAAATTGATGATTTATGTAGAAAATGTTTGGCTTTTCCGGAAACTATAGAACATATTATATCGGGATGTTCTGTATTAGCGCCGTCCGAGTATACATTTAGGCACAATCAAGTTTTAAAAATAATTCACCAAAGTTTGGTAATTAAACATAACTTGATTGACTGCCGTAATGTACCATATTATGAATATGAACCAAATTCATTTTTGTAAAATAAAGAAAATGAATTTTATAAAATTTATTATGATAAAACTATTCTAACAGACAGAACAATTAGTCATAATAGACCCGATATAGTTTTACATGACAAAATTAAGAAAATAACTTATATCATTGATGTCGCTATTCCAAATTCTTGTAATATTCAGAAAACTGTTTCTGAAAAAATAAGAAAATATACAGATTTAGGAAATGAGATTAAAAGAATTTGGCATTCTCAGACTATAAAAATTTGTTATTTCGGCTACTGGCATTATACCTAGATCTCTCATTCAAAATTTGGGCGTATTAGATTTGTCAAAAAATTTATTCATAAAAATGCAAAAGTCGGTTATTTTAAATACATGTAGGATTACGAAAGATTTTCTAATATTTATATTGAGGGATCAGTAGGATTTATCGGACCAGTTAGGATTTCATCAGAGCCGAACCCTCTGATATGAAAATATCTGGAGTCGGTGAAATATTTTCCCATTATGTTTCTGGTGGATTGACGTATTGTTCTTGTGTAATGTTTTGTATTTATTATCTTATATAGTGCACTTACATTGCGTGAATTTACTAGATATTATTCATTTGTGGAAAAGTGTGTGAAAGGGTTTAGTCTTTCATTTGGGAAAGATTCAACCCGGACATAAAATCTGGAGCACCGAATAGAGGTTTGTTAACATTATAATTCTGTTGTGTTTTCATAATTCCGCGCCTCTTTTTGTAACCCACGAAAATGGCTACGGTCGTATTTAGCTCTTGTTAATGCATCAGGGATACCAACATAACAGTGAAATACCCAATGGCCGCTGACAGTCGCCGGTCGCTTCGCGAAGTGAATTTTGGTTTTACGCAATTGAAAATTAAAATGCATAATTTTCCGCCTCCCGGAATGCAGAAAGTTTCCTCTTATAGTAATTAAGGCGAATCTAAAGTTTTTTTCTAAAAATTATTCATAATAAGCGTGTCAGGCCCTATCCAAAAATGACCTTAAAATTAATTAAGGAAAGTAGATCGGTACAATCGATGTTATTATTTAAAATTTTGTGTATAAATGTCAAATCAGCAATTACTCGTCTTTGTTGCAAAGTTTGAAAAGTGCATTCATAGTTATTGTTGAATTTGAAGGTAAGATATTTTATATTAAATGAAAAAACACACTTTGTAAAACCCCACTTTATTTGAATTAATAATTATTTAACAGCCAACCAGGTTTCGCTTAGCTCAACCTTCATCAGGGCTATTATATTAACTGTTAATATAATAGCCCTGATGAAGCTTGAGCTAAGCGAAACCTGGTTGGCTGTTAAATAATTATTAATTCAAATAAAGTGGTGTTTTACAAAGTGTGTTTTTTCATTTAATATATAATGTCACACCACAAAGTATTTGCTTCCTTCGATAAAAGTAAGATATTTTATAAATTTGTTTTGAATGTGTTCTGTGCTATCTATGTATAATTTGTACTGCGGGTTCCAAATTGGCGAGGCATATTCCAGTATACTTCTGACTAATGCAAAATGTAACATAACTACTGTGCGTGGGTTACTGAACACTTTACTATTATACGAAGAACAAAACCAAGCATTTTATATGACCTGTGAACGATTGAGTCGATGTGATAATTAAAAATAAGTTTGCTATCAAGGTAAACACCAAGATCTTTATATTCCGCTTTAGAGATGACAGATTCATTGTTGAGTGAATAAGAGTACTTAATTACATGTTTATTTCTGGTGAATGTCATAGTATGACATTTGGAAACATTGATATCTAAACAGTTAACTTTACAATACTTGCAAAGCCTATCTAGGTTACTTTGTAACGCTTCACAGTCAAAGAGAGAATGCGCAACTTTGAATATTTTCATGACATCAGCATAAAGCACATATTCGGAATTTTGAAAGCATGATCCAATGTCGTTTATATAAATGTTGAAGAATAGCGGATAACCATAAATATACTAACCACTATGTGGCCATAAATATACTAACCCTGCTAACCCCTATATGTCCATGTATATGGCTAGAGTTTTTTGGTCTATGGCTGGAGTTCGGACCGTCTCGGGTTCGAGTCCCAGTGGAACCAATATCTTTTTCTGATTTTTCTGTCTTCAGATTTTGATTGAGTTTCGCTAATATTGTCTTCATTCAAAAGTAATTTTTTTTTAAAAGTATAATAATTATTATTTGAAAATGTTCTACGATACTTTCGTTTACGTATCCAACTCTTTCTTTTATAATAAATATCAATAATTATATTTTTTAGCTGCAAAATTAAATTCTTTAGTTTATTCTATTTTGTACTTATTCGAATATTCGCAGGTGTGATTTTTGAGCCAATTTACATTTCCAATTTCAAAATTTTAATATTTAGAAACAAAAATGTTCCAATAAGCACGTCGGAAAAATTATTATATCTAGATTTTAGAAATTTTTTGTTTTTTGTAAAAGGTTAAAAAAAATAACCAATTAAAGGAACATTTAAAATGCATGGGAAGAACCGGGAACTTTGTGCCTTGACAGGCAAAAGTTTATAGATATTTTTTTCTTATTAATAGAAGTGTTAAATCAGTTTTCAGAATGAAAAATTCCAATTGTATAATCATCTGTACATACAATTCGAAGAAAAACATTATATTATTCGAAGTGCAGTTATAAAATTCTAGTTGCAAGAATCAAAGAAAAACCATTTTCACGTTCTGAGTGTAGATTTAATTCGCCGCATACAGATATAATTTAAACCAGTTTTCTGTTCAGAATGTAAAATTTCTATTATGGCTTCATTTTCTGACACATTTCGAAGGAAAATATTCTCTTATTCTTAGTGCAATTATTATATTCTAGTTGCCGACTATGTATGTGCTGCCAGAATCAAAGAAAAAACATTTTCATGTTCTAAGTATAGTTTTAATTCGCCAGGTACAGATTTAACTTAAACCAGTTTTGTATTCAGAATGTAAAATTCCAGGTGTATTCATCTGCTAACACATTTCTAAGGAAAACATTCTCTTATTCGAAGTGCAGTTATAAAATTCTAGTTGCAGATTATTTATTTAGTGCTAGAATCAAAGTAAAAACCATTTTCATTGTCTGAGTGTAGTTTTAATTTACCGGATACAAACTGGTTTGTGTTCCGAATACAACGATAAAATAAATAACGAGTTGCAGATTCATCGTGTACCGAGTGATGCTTTACATTTGAGTTGCATACCAAATGCTGCAAAATTCCGAGAAATTGATTGTTCCGTGTGAACTATTATTTGGGGACTCTAACGCAGAGTAAGTTAAAACCCGCCTTGCGTTCTAAACATGGTGTAAAAGTTTGAGATGCGAAATCCTTTTACATAGATACCATTCTTGATTTCCGACAGCAGTTATAAACTGAAGTGGAATTTATAAACATTATTTTTGTTGGAAGAATACTTGTCAAATGTGATTATTAAAAAAATCGGCTCGTACTTAAATAGGTCGTACTAAAAAAAAGGAATTCCACATAACCCCCCCCCCCCCCCCCCCACACCTCGCCGGCGCTTGAAGTACCCAAATGAGGGGGCGGCAAAATTTTCCTCCGCCGCCCCGGGCGGCCGACACCCATGCTACGCCACTCAAGGAAAAAAATATTTATGAGATGTAATATTTTTGGTATGCATCGTTATTCTTTTGTGCCATTCGTGTGGAAAGTGTTATTTTTTTAAAATGATTTTCGGCTACGTAATTATCGTTTTTTCGCATCCATAAAATTATGTTCTGTCTTTCCATCATGTTTTATATCTTTACTCCAAATGTTTGTCCAAAAATCGCCCATATATGATTCAGATGACAACGGATTATTATTAATCGAAATAATATTTTGTTTATCGTCAAGTTTGGAATAAAATATTTTCTCATTTTTCTGAAATAATCTTTTTTTTTAATTATAGGTACGCATTATTATATCTTTTTAATCTACTAGCTTTAACACCTAATTTTTGTTTTAACAAATCTAATAAATCATTGATTATATTTTCATTATTATTACTACTGTTGGAAGTGTTTGTTAGTTAATGTAGGAGTGGATGGAGAGTGTTTGGTGTGGAGATCCTCTCCATGTCAGGCAGGATTGCCTTCATACCTTACCGATATTGAGGTTAAAATGCTCCTTGAGATCACGGCACTTCCAAGCCGTGATACTGTGTTCAGGCTTATAATAATGATGATGTTTAATTGAAAACACTTAGTTGTCCGCGATATTAGGTTTTATTTAAAATATTATTTACAACAAATATACATTCGCGTACGAACGGGTAGAGAGGTAAATTTGCCGTGCAACCGGATTGATCGAGTACTAGAAGCGGAATAATAATATGATTGCGTTTCGGAGCGATCGGTGAGACGGGTGAGATTTAGTGCGGGTCATCTGGGATACCATACGCGTGAGAAAGTGTTGTGAATAAGTACTGCCATATACCTCCCCACCAGCGTTGCACGCGAATAACAAAATATGGCATACGAAAAGAAAATAATTATATACACCTAAATAGGGTTTAGTATGTGTCTGAGATATACATATCTATATACAATGTTTTTCATACTTGAAAATATAATTTTTGACATAAGTAGTTTTGTGAACAATGCTAAATTTACATCATTAACTTAGAACATAACATGCCTATAAAAAAGAAAAAATAACAAAAGTTACAAAATGTTTGAACGTATTAAAATTAATATGTTATTTGTTTACAAGTCCTAATTATCGTTAGTAACAGGAGTAAGTACCTATTTCTCAGTCGGTATTGACCGATTAAAATTATTATTACTTGTTCCTTCTTACGGCTAGCCGTATAGTGTTGAGGTAGGTAGGTACTGCTAGAATGCATAACGGTTATTATTTACAAAGGTGAGTAGCTGCTGGCTGACTCGGTACATACTTATTATGCGTTTATACAATTTCAACGAAAGTAAACATAACTATGCGTAATTGAATACAAGTGTTATTTTAACGTGTATTAAAATATAAATAAAATACATGAACCTTATTATTCAAAATTAACTTTATAAATCCTAGACTAAGGAGTGAATTCATTTTTAATCGAGAGAAAATAATAATTCGAATTCCAAGTGCTGTCTTTGTTTATTACCTGACTTTAGGTACGTACTTCCGCAGTGGTATTGAAATGTCGAATTTTTATTTATTATATTGTTATTGTTAAACAGATACAGTTTGGTTAGCATTTATGACGGCCCGATCTAATATGTGGTTTCTTTTTAATAAGATAACACTACGTAAAATTAATAGAGATCGGAAATTAACAGAAATTATATACAGGTTGGATAACATATTTGCTAAATTTGATATACCTTACTAATCTTATTAATTAGTTATTTACAAATAAAATGTGAGCTATATACTGTTCAGTATTCGGGATACGAAAATGAATTGATATAATATTATTATTTGTTACGTAATAATACAATAATTTATAGGGCGGTGTTTCGCTAGCTAAATACCTAAATAAACTTAGTTTTATTTCACAGTAGTGCATTAGAATTTTAATCAATTATGAGATACAGTGATGCAAATCGTATAATAAATTTTAGATACATCAATATAAGTTTTCTAATTAATTTGTTTAAACGATAACTTTCTTCATTGAAGTATTGCCAAGTATTACTTTTACGACTGGTACCTTTCAGGAAAATGTACGTGTCTTCCACAGCGTGTTTTTCTTGTTGTTATTGTGGGCGGTGTGCTTGCCGTTTTTTGCGGTATTTCCTCAGAATTTTGGAAAAATGCAGGTTTGAGTCGGTCGACCGAAACTATTTTAGGTTTTCCATTGATAGTTATAACGTATGTTTTGTCGTCTCGTTCCTGAACTTCATAAGGTCCGTCATAGGGAGCCTCGAGTGATTTTCTTCCGCCGTCTGTGTGCAGGAAAACATGTGACGAGTTAGGTAAATCTTTGTGGACAAAAAAATTTCGATTGCTATGGTTACTAGTGGGAGTAGGCTTGATTTCTTCAAACCTTTCTTGCAGTCTTCTTATGTAGGTGTCAGGTTCTTCGCGGGGAGTTGTAGTAAAAAAAATCACATGGTAATCTCAATGTTCTTCCGTAGGTGATTTCTGCGGGTGAGCATTTCAGATCTTCGCGAACGGTGGACCTAAGACCAAGAAGTATTAGTGGGAGGTTTTCCAACCAGTCCGGGTTACTATAAGCCATAAGAGATGCTTTTAGTGTTCTGTGCCATCTTTCTATTATGCCATTTGCCTGTGGATGGTAGGCAGTGGTTCGTGTCTGCTTGATTCCGAATTTCCGCGTGAGGCTCTTGAACAGGCCTGACTCGAATTGTCGTCCCTGGTCCGTAGTGATTGTTTCCGGTACGCCGTGTCGAGCAATCCATTGTGTGGTTAGAGCGGTCGCTACTGTCTCTGCCGTCATATCCTTTAGGGGGACTGCCTCTGGCCAGCGAGTGTATCTATCTATTATTGTTAAGAGATATTTATACTCGCTGCGAGCTGGCAGTGGACCGACCAAGTCAATGTGGATGTTCCGGAATCGATCTTCGGGAAGTGGATATGTTGCTGGATGTGCAGTTGTGTGTCGTGATATTTTGGCTTTTTGACAAGCGACACAATGTTTGACGAAGGTTTTGATATCCTTTGTCATCTTGGGCCAGACGAATCTCTGACGTACGCTATTAGCGGTACCAGCGGTGCCTGGGTGACATATGTTGTGCACGCTACTTATTACTTGTTCTCTCATACTTTGAGGAACGAAAGGTCTCACACGACCTGTAGAGATGTCGCACCATAATAGTTCATTCGTGTTGGGAATTATCATTTTTTTTAAGACAAGGGAGGAGTCCTCAAGTGCCTTAATTAGATCGTCGTCGTGACTCTGCTCTAATCCCATATGTCTGTAATCGATATCAGGAGGGCTGTTTATCTCTTCTATACGAGACAGCGTGTCTGCTACCGTGTTTAGATGACCGGAAATGTGTTTAACGTCAGTGGTGAATTGGGCAATGAAATCAAGTTGTCTCTCTTGTCGCGGGGAACTTGAGGCGCGTTTCTTGTTGAACGCAAATGTTATAGGTTTATGATCAGTGTAGATTGTGAAGTTCCCACCTTCTATGTCATTCCTAAAATATTTTATTGCTTCGTAAACTGCTGTCAATTCTCGGTCGAATGTACTGTATTTACGTTGGGCAGAAGTGAATTTACGCGAAAAAAATCCTAAGGGTTGCCATTCGTTGTTATTAAGTTGTTGTAGGGATGTGCCAATCGCAAGGTCAGAGGCGTCCACCATTATGGCGATTTTCGCCTTGGGGTCGTGATGCGCTAGCAGGGTAGCGTTGGCCAGCTGGGTTTTGCATTCTTCGAACGCGGCCGTCAGTTCCGGAGTCCAAGTGAGAATTCTCTTGTCGTTCTTCTTGTATCCTGACGTGAAGTCGAAGAGTTTTGCTTGTGTGTTGATAGAGTTCTTCAAGAATCTTCTATAATAATTCAGCATCCCGAGGAAACGACGCAAACCTTTGGCTGTCTTGGGTAGAGGAAAATCTACGATGGTTTTCACTTTCTCTTTGACGGGAGTAATACCGTCCGGCGATATTGTGTGTCCCAAGAAATCAACAATGGGCAAACCGAATTTACATTTATTTAAATTAATTACTAGTCCGTTGTCGGAAAGGCGTTGGAAAAGGGCATCTAGGTGTTTCCTGTGCTCCTCTTCATTTTTGGAGGCTATGAGGATGTCGTCCAGGTAGGTGAAACAGTAGTCTAAGTCACGCGTGACAGCGTGCATGAATCTCTGGAAACTTTGTGCTGCGTTTGACAGTCCGAACTGCATCGCTGTAAATTCGTATAATCCAAATGGAGTGATGATTGCAGTTTTAGGGATGTCGGCTTCTTCCACCGGGATCTGGTGATAAGCTCTCTTTAGGTCTATTGTTGAAAATATTTTCGCTGTGTTCAATTTGTGTGAAAAATCATGAAGTTGAGCGATTGGGTACTTGTCGGGGATTGTGCTTGCATTCAAGCGCCTGTAGTCCCCGCACGGACGCCACTCTCCATTGGGTTTTTTAACCATGTGCAATGGGCTCGCCCAACTACTCTTGGACGGGCGGCAGATTCCGTGCTCCATGAGGTACCTGAACTCTTTTTTGGCAGCTTCTAGGAGATGTGGTGCCAGCTTGCGAGCTCGTTCTGTTACGGGAGGTCCCCGTGTTTCAATTACATGTGTGACGTTATGTTTTCGAACGTTTTGTATTTGCATGTTGGGACGAGTTAATGACGGGTATTTATTTAATATATCCCGGTACTTCTGGCTTGTAGATATCGTCGAGATACCGGATGAGGGTCCTTGAGATTTTACTCCTTGAATCTGTCGTCCCGTAGACTGGTCCGTCAAGGTAGCATTTTTTAAGTTGACACTCAGGTTGTAGTGATGCAGTAAATCCGCTCCGATAGTTGCTCTTGAGACGTCGGCGACGATGAATGTCCACTTTATTTCACGTCGTAGGCCGAGTTGCAGATCAATAGTCCGGGAACCGTAGGTTTTTATGGGAGATCCGTTGACGCCGTACAGTGGGATTCGGTATGTATCTGCAGTGATGGTGTTTTTAGCCATTCGGTGTGTCCTCGGTAGCAATGAAATATCGGCTCCTGTGTCGATTAAAAATTTTTGTCGTGACACGAGCTCATAAACGAAGAGGCGGTAGGAATTCTGAGAACGGTCGCATGCCTCTACTGCGCGTTCCCTTTGGCATTTCCCGAATTGTTGCTCCTGAAAGTACATGGTTGAATGCAATTGAATGTTTTCTCCCCGAATTTTTTATGGTTTCTGCAGTAGTCGTTTGTTTTGTGAAGTTCATTGTTATTGTCCGTTCGGTCGTTCGACCGGGGTCGATGTTGGCGGTCGGCATTTGAGTACGATGTCGATGGATGACGCCATTCTCGGCGGGGGCTAGGATTACGCCGATTATAAAAATGATGTGTGGGGCTATGGCTGTCTCTGCGACTTGACTTTAGTTGTTTGACTTCTAGAGATAGTGCAGAAATTTGTTCACGTAGGCTCTGAAGAACGGAAGTGATGTCGGGATCTTCTCTGTAATTGTTATCTCTACGTTGATTTTTGTTTATCGCTCCGCACTCGGTCGTCTGGTAGATTTCCAGGATTTTATCGGCTGCTGACGCAAGTTGTAGTAGATTGTCGTCTGGCAGTGCGGTCAATATAGCTTGTACATGTTGGGGAAGTCTTTGTAGCCATAACATGCGTATGATTGCGCTCTCAGCTAACTCGGGACCGGCGAGTTCGTGCATCAATCGAAGTAGTCCGGATGGTTTCCTGTCGTCCAACTGTAATCCGGTTAGTAGTCGGGTGAGACGCTTTTCTTCGGAATCTTGCAACCTCGTGATGAGTGCAGTTTTTAAGGTAGAGTACTTGTCCGTTGCTGGTGGCTTGATGACGACATCGCTGACTGTCCTGAGGGTTTCGATGTCCAGGGAGGCGACAATAATGTTGTACTTCGTGGTGTCATCTTTGATTCTTGAGTTGGAGAACTTGCTTTCTGCCTGGGCAATCCAGAGCTGTATGTTGTCACACCAGACGGGGGGTAGCTTAACTGATACGGAGTTTATGACTGGATCCATTATTGTGTTATTGGCGCTGGTTCCTGATGCTGTTTCTTCTAGCGGCATATTGTCGTTGTAATATGGCAAGTGATAGGCAATGGCGAAAGCAGTAGTAGTACTGATTGACCGTGTAGGTATGCAGATAAAATTATCAAAATTGTGCATAAAACAAAATAACAATAAATCTAATCCAGGTCTGAAAAGTTAAATTGATGATATCCAAAATCTTTACAAATCCCTTATCTTTGCGTTGAAATGTTAGTACAAATATATTGTAATTGTAATTATATTAATGCTTTGTTGCAATGCAGGTTAAAAATTTATACCGTGTAACAATATTTGCATATTCTCGCTGGGTTGCTAAATTTCGTTGAAATGTTCGGATTAGCAATTATTAAAAAAGATCACTGTGAGAAGTTGAATTTGCGTTACTTGCTTTACTCCGATCTGCTGCGGATGCTGTGGGGTCGGGTGTAGGATATCCAGGTATATGGCATCCGGGTATATGGCATCCGGGTACCTGGGTCTGTCTGCAAAATCGCGTCTGTTGGTTAGGATACTCTGCCTTAGCTGCTGGGTTTCTTGTTTATCTGAAATTGATATTTACCGGCAATATACTATCCACATAAACAAGTAATGAGTTGCGGGGGAGGCATTATTAAGAAAGTAGTAGCGGGATGTAGGTATTTTCGTACGCTACTGAATTTGGTGGACAATAACCAATGAACAATGTTGAACAATAATGTTCTTTACTGATTTATCTTCATATGATTCTAATGTACATACTGGACCTACTGAATTTAAGTTAAAAAATTGAAATGTTACTCACAAGATTGGGGTGTCCAGGATTCCGCATTCCAGTACTCAATCCTCCGTATTGGCAGTGTTCATCATCATCATTAGAAATTCTCGGGGTCACCAATGTTGGAAGTGTTTGTTAGTTAATGTAGGAGTGGATGGAGAGTGTTTGGTGTGGAGATCCTCTCCATGTCAGGCAGGATTGCCTTCATACCTTACCGATATTGAGGTTAAAATGCTCCTTGAGATCACGGCACTTCCAAGCCGTGATACTGTGTTCAGGCTTATAATAATGATGATGTTTAATTGAAAACACTTAGTTGTCCGCGATATTAGGTTTTATTTAAAATATTATTTACAACAAATATACATTCGCGTACGAACGGGTAGAGAGGTAAATTTGCCGTGCAACCGGATTGATCGAGTACTAGAAGCGGAATAATAATATGATTGCGTTTCGGAGCGATCGGTGAGATTTAGTGCGGGTCATCTGGGATACCATACGCGTGAGAAAGTGTTGTGAATAAGTACTGCCATACTACCAACGCTATAACCAAATTTTCTCCCAATTACATCTACGTGTCTCAAAATATTCCTACTTCTATTTCCATTTTTATACTCTATTGCTAGCTACTTCTTAAAAATACTACATCATTTTCTAATCTACTCTGCCATTCTGGTTTACTATAACTATATGATCTATTATCAGAAGACATTAATTTAACTCCTAACTTATTACTATCTGAATATATTATTACATATAGTAATAAGTTAGGATAGCACTAACATACACTATTGTATGAAGATCTAAAAAACACAGTCATCAAATATTATTTTTGGTAAAATTGAGTAAATTTGAGAAATGTATGTACTAGCATACGCGATACGCACGTCTTACTGTCGCGCTGTCATTTAAAAAAAATTCGCGAGTTTTATTCACTCTTGGAAGGAATAATGAGTGACACCGTGCTCCTCGAACTGAGGAGCATCATATTGGAGCAAAGCAAGACGATAAACGAGTTGTTAGACCGTGTAAAGGCCATAGAAGCAACATTGAATCGGCAGGTGACGAACAATGAAGACAAAAATGTTCTACCTACGAATCTCGCCACTCAGCGCTGGGCTGACGTAGCGGCCCCCCCGGCCCCCCACACCGCACCCGCTAACCCGTCCGCAGTGGCACAAACCAAGGAAAGGATGCGAACTAGGGCGGCCACCAAAGCTAAAAATAACGCCAGTCAATTTGAAACCGAATCTTTTAGCGGCGCCATCCCCAAAACACACGCGACGGAACCACACATTCCAATTTCCGAGCACGAATCGAAAACCGCTCCTAATCAGGAAGAATGGACTAACGTTAAACGCAGGCAACGGACAGCGAAGAACTTGATTGTCGGGAACTCCGATAAGTCTTCAAGTGTAAAAGCATTTCCAAGGATAAGGAATATTATTGTATCTAGAATATTAAAGGATACAACAGTAGAAGAGATCCGGGCGCACTTAGAAAAAAACAAGATAACGAAAAGTGAAATTGAAAAATACATCGCACATTCTCAAGAATACGCAGCTTTCCGTATAGGTGTAACAGAGGATCTGTACGAAAAACTTTTGCAAGAAGATTTATGGCCTCGAGGAGTACCGGTAAGACATTATCGATACTTAAAACCAAGACAAAATCCAGTTGATAATAACCAAAACCGGCCCAAACCGAATGAAGATGCCGCCCCGAAATGACTAGAGAACCCCCTAAAATCGAATTCTCTCCCTTGCACAATTTACTATCAAAATGTGCGGGGATTAAGATCCAAGACCGAAGATTTTCTTCAAAGTGTGACGATACAGAACAACGACCTTATACTACTTTCAGAGACGTGGCTTAATGACAGCATTTACAATAGTCAACTCTTCGATCAACGGTATGACGTATTCAGAAAGGATAGAACATCGGATCATTCAAGGGGAGGAGGAGTATTGCTAGCCGCGAGACGTGACCGCGCCACCCTAACCCAGAGACTTACCTATCTGGAAACTGAAGACGAGAATATGTGGATAAAGACATGCCTAAATGATTTTGGTGTTATTTACATATGTGTTGTGTACATTCCACCGGCTTCGCCAAATAAAACATATACAGATTTTTTTCGTAAGTTTACAGAGAACTTCAATTTTTTAATTAATAAAAAAATTGTCGTAATAGGCGATTTTAATCTGAATTCAAGTAACAAAGGCACCCAAATGGATCTTCTTTATTTTATGAATCTTTTTCAAATGGAGCAGAGTAACTCTATTACAAATGTGAAGGGAAACATACTAGACATTGTAATCAGCAACATTAAGTTAAAAGCATACAAATCCTTATACTCACTAGTCAAAGAAGACGCTTATCATCCATCGTTATGTATAGAGATTTCGACGAACAAAAACACAACCAATTGTCAAACACGAAACTTCTTGAATAATATTGATAATAGTGTTAGGCGAAGATGGAACTTCGAACATGGCGATTTTAAGGCGCTTTATTGCCATTTACAATCGCATGATTGGCAACCGTTGAAGGACATAAATGATGTTAATTTAGCGACAAGCTTTTTCTATTCCATAATTTATAAATACTTTGATATGTGCTTCAAAATTAAGCGCACTCCGAAGAATGGTAGGAAATATCCTAAATGGTTTTCTAGTGAGGTTGTTAGCGACATAAAACTCAAATTCAAACATTACAAAAAATGGAAGAAAACTGGAATGGTGAGTGAACGGGACATGTTTTGTCTACTTAGAACAAAAATAAAACGCAGTATTCGATTAGCACATGTACAATATATTAATTCTATTGAAGAAAATATTAAATGTGATCCCAAATCTTTCTGGAAGTATATCTCGTCCAAGAGAAGTGATGGCGGGTTTGTTGACCATGTTACTTGGAATAATAAGTCTTTCTCAGGAGCAGATATTCCGGAAGCATTTGCAGACTATTTTAAATCAACTTATAGTAAGGAAGCTGCGGACTTGAAGTCTTTTATTCCGGGAAAAAATACGCCACTAATAGCGCAGAATGTTGATATTCCAAATATCACAAACATTGACATTACCGCGGCTGTTAAAAAATTAAAAGCCAAAACTTCTTTTGGACCGGATCTAATTCCGTCATTCGTGTTAAAGGGCTGTTTTGAACCCTTATTAACACCTCTCGCGTATATTTATAATATCTCACTTAACTCCGGAATATTCCCAGACTTGTGGAAGATCTCCAAAGTTACACCGTTACATAAAACTGGTGATAAGGCTTCAGTATCTAATTACAGACCAGTGGCGATCCTATCCTCTCCAGCTAAGTTGTTTGAAATAATAATTCACAAATTCATTTATTCCCAAGTTGAACCCTTTATAATTGACCAGCAACACGGTTTTAGGTCTGGCAGATCTACTGTGTCTAATCTATTGGTTTTTGCGGAGTACATATCTCAAGCTCTTGATAGTAACAATCAAGTAGATGTGTCATACAACGACTTCGCAAAAGCCTTTGACTCGGTAGATCCGCTTATTCTCCTAAATAAACTCGACCAATTTGGATTTTCAGCGAAACTTCTATATCTGTTTTTAAGTTATTTCTCAAACAGACAGCAATACGTAACTTATGGTATATTCCAATCTTCCAACTTCATCACAAACTCTGGAGTTCCGCAGGGGTCAAATCTTGGACCCTTACTTTTCTCGCTATTTATCAACGACATTTACCGTTGCATAAAATTTTCTAAGTTTCTCTTATTCGCGGATGACATTAAACTATTCCTTTTAATAAAATCTTTAGAAAATTGCTTGCAGCTACAAAGTGATATAATTTCTATCGTCGAATGGAGTCACACCAATAAATTAATATTTAATATTAAGAAATGCTCTATTATGTGCTACACCAAGGCAAACAAAACGATTTACTATAACTACAAAATGTCTGATTCATCTCTTCAGCACATTGTTATTTCGAGAGATTTGGGAATCACATTTGATACGCACCTAACATTTCACGTCCACATAGAAACGATATGCAACAAAGCGTTAAGAATGCTAGGATTTGTGCTAAGCAACTCCAGACATTTTTGCAGCTCGGCCGCGATTCGGGTGCTATACTATAGTCTAGTACGTAGCATTTTGGAAAGTGGTTCGGTAATATGGGGACCAGTGGATTTAACTTACTCTCAAATGATAGAGAAAGTGCAAAAGAAGTTTATGAGATATTTATATCTTAGAGATTTCGGATATTATCCCTGGTTATATCCATCAGCCTTTTTGTCCGGCATGCTGGGTATTAATAGCCTTGCCGATAGAAGGAAAACTGCTTTGCTGATAACAGCATATAAACTTTTAAACGGTAACATCTGTATTCCGGATATAATACAAAAATTTGAGTTTTATGTCCCCGACAACTTCACAAGAGCGCGCAGACACAGAACTTTTGTTGTTCCGAGATGCAGAACTAACTTACCATTAGTAATGCCGCTCGGAAAAATGATTCTGTTACTAAATTACCTATCCCCTGATATAGATATTTTTCAACTAAATATTCAAAAATTCAAAAACGCTATTATTACTTAATAAAATACAATGTATGTTTATTATTGGTTATGTATAACTGTAAATGTGCATTTAAAATAAAATAAATAAATAAAATAAATAAATTATTTAATTCAGAAATTAATTTAGATAATTTCTTTGACGTATGTAATTTTAGTCTAACTGTGGGCTCTATATCTATATATTTATTCATTTTATTATGAAGTAAGTTAGCTAATTATAAAATATTATCATCTAGTAAGTTTAAATTTTCAATGTTGATTTCCCTAAGATTATAAATAACGTCTAAGTTATTTGAGTCTACTGTAATATCATTGGATTCTTCGACTAGAATATTATCTAAGCTATGTACATTCAATGCATCTGACATACCATTACTATTCGTATTAACTTATTTTAATTATTTTCTAATTACAATCTATCTGCTACTTCCTTTTTTATCTGATCTAATGTTACTACAGGAATTAAATTATTTTTGAAAATAATTTTAAATTATTTGCCCTCTTTTGGTCTGCTAATCTTTGTTCGTTATACTTGGGCAATCGGATAATTTTGTGAGAAAATTAAATGTAATTTTTTCCTATATAATAACATATCTGTTTCTAATTTAGTTACATAAAAATATGAACGAACGATGAACATATTGACATCGTTCGTCCATTTCATATGCTGCCTAGGAATACCTGCTTTTGTTTTTTGTGGTCTCAGACTATCATTGTTCATCTGTGTAGATGACATAACAGACCGCTCTTCATTTCGGTTGGTTGTAAATGACATATTATCGATTTACAAAACAACACGAAAATGATTTTTATTATTAGTTCCTACATTCCAGTAACCAAGCAACTATCGTTACCTAGTACATAATATCATTTGTTAACTGTCAATTGTCAACAAATAATTTTCAAAATACCCAAATTAAATATTTTAATTACCTTTTACCTTTCAACGTTACAAATCTATAATATATTATATTTTAGAATAATGTTATCAAAATAAAATATAATATCTTTGTAATATGTAATTAAATTTACCTATAAAATATATTACAAATTAATCTCAAATATTATTGTTTACCTTAGTTACTGGAGCCTTCACAAAGGGGATTTTTTTAATATCTAAATAACCTGTGGTTTCCTGGCAGTTTATTTATTACGTAATCTAATATACTGATTTTCAAATATTTATATTTTTTGGGATCAAAACTAATTCTTTTCTATCTGATATAATAAAAAAAAATCAGAGAGCTAATGAAATGCAAATGTCGTTACAGCGTTGCTAAGCACCCTATTTAGTCAAGAATATTATTATTTAATGTATAAAAACAGTTTATTATAAACAAGTTATTTTACTAAGCAGAACTTGTTTATAATAAACTGTGTTTATACAAAATGATAATATTATTGACTATATAAAAGAAATAAAAAAAAATTAAATGGAGGTCTACAAAATAAACTTAATAACAATAAATACAGTGATAAAATTTATTTTCAGACTATACGTGTGCTTCCAGAATAAAAAATACCTTTTTTTTAATGTTCTGAATGTAGTTTTAATTCACCCCATACAGATTTAATTTAACCAGTTTTTTGTTCAGAATATAACGATAAACTAAATAACAAGTTGCAGATTTATCGTGTACCGAGTGAAGTTTTACATTTGAGGTGCATGTTGCAAAATTCTGAGAAGTTGACCGTTCCGTGTGTGTAACTATTATTTTGGGACTCTTAGACATAATCAATCTTAAGTTAAAACCTGCCTTGTGTGCTAAACACAATGTAAAAATTCGAGATGCGAAAACCTATTACATGCATACCATTCTTGTATCGAACGTGTCGAAGAAAGCGTATGACAACCCTGAGAATTCAAGAATGGAATTTACGCTTCCACATAATACCGTGCCGCTGCGCGTTACCCCTACCAATAACCTACGAAACAAAGGGAGTGCTCCCATTGGCCAACGAAACACTGTGCGTTTGGCATGATGTCTACAATGCTATTACATTCTACAATTAACTTATCAATTGAAAACATAAACGCAATTGATAATAAATACATGCTGCAGCGTCATTGGACTCGAAAACACATCTGAATAACCACGTAATGCTTCCACCAGGGACCCCAGACAGCAATGATCAAAATCAAGAAAATGATTGAGTATTGTGGTGATATGCAAGTACTGCAAAAGCAGTGACAGTGAACGCAACCGTTCTGCGATAAAAAAGACAATTGACAATCAGTCAGGCAGTTAGAATACAAGCTATTTCGGCAAGATGTCAAATATTAAACTCGGAGATTTATTAAGGTGTTTTAATGGCGAGGGCGACGTTATTCAGTGGATAACAAAAGTCGAGTTGGTTTTAAAAATTAAAGAAGTAAAGGATGTGTGCGCGATCATCCCGATGTTTCTGGAGGGACCTGCATTTGCTGTCTACAATGAGCTGAGTGCAGAGGATAAGGGCAATGGTGACGCCATCAAAAATGCGTTGATTTGTGCCTTCGCAACAAACCCGTTTCTGGCCTATGAGGAGTTCGTGAGGCGCACATGGCGTGATGAGCCGGTCGACGTCTATATGACGGACCTGAGGAGGCTGGCAAGGCTAGCGGGTGTGACGTCGGATGCTCTCCTCATGAAAGCTTTCATAGTGGGTCTGCCTTCAGTGGTATCACGTGAATTGCGCGCGCAGCCAAAAGTAGAGACAATGCGCTGTCAACAATCATGGAGCGTGCTAGAGCTCTGATGGCAGAGCTCGTGGATCAGCCTGTCGTGGCGGTGGCTCAGGGCCGACAGAAATTTGTCGCAACATCTCCAAATGCAAGACGGCGTTGTTTTAAATGTGGTGGGCCACACATGGTCAAATTCTGTTGTGAGCAGCTGAAAAGTGTCTGTTGAAACTGTGGAAAAGATGGTCACTTGGCCAGGCACTGTGAGAAGGGAAACGGAAGCAGGAGAACTGGTGCGCCGGCAGCTCTTCTGAATCAGGACTAAAGGCGCTACCAATAATCCAAGTTGCAGTAAATGGAAAGCAGGTGCGTGCACTCGTTGACTCAGGGTGTTCTCGTACAGTAGTGATGAGTGGGCTGTGTAGTGTACAAGGTCCTGGTTGTGATGTGATTGCTGTTGATGGCAGTCGTGTATTTTGTGAGGGGCGAGGTGTCGCCAAGATAGTAGTGCATGGTGTGTCGCTACTGGTAGACTATGTGGTGGTGAAAAAACTATTAAGTGCAGTCAATGTTATACTGGGCATGGACGTTATCGAAGAACTGGGTGGTGTTACGATAATGCGCGATAAGGTAGAGTTCGTAAGAAGCAGACTAGACAAGTACAGTGCAAATTGTGTCGAGTCTGGTGAAACCTCGGCAGACAGAATATCTGTTGAGAACAAGGACTTTAAAGCTACATTCAACGGAAGACACTGGTGCGTGAGTTGGGTGTGGAGAGGTTCTCCTGCTGAATTAGAAAATACTGTAGAGTGCTATAGAAGCACTAAGTTACCAGAAGCGGAGGCAGCTTTTGAAGAAGAGATTCAAAAGTGGATCTCCGAGGGCTGGCTCAGGCCATGGAAGGGAAGCTCCGGTGGCATACTTCCTTTAATGGCTGTGATCCAAAAGAACAAGGGAAAAGTACGTCCTGTCTTGGACTATCATGAACTCAACGAGAGTGTTCAGTGCCATACTGGTGAGGATGTTGCAGTGTGTGATGAGACACTTCGGAAGTGGAGGAAGCTACGTGAACCTCTAAAGTTGCTTGATCTCCAATCAGCATATTTACAAGTGCACATTGAGGAAAACCTTTGGAAGTACCAACTCATCAAGTATAAAGGCAAAACATACTGCTTGACAAGATTAGGTTTTGGGTTAAAGTGTGGTCCCAAAATCATGACACGGATTGTAAACGAGGTGCTCTCGCTTGACGAAAGGGTGCGACGGGGCACAGATAGCTACATCGATGACATTATAGTGAATGAAAACATAATATCAGCTGAAGAGGTTGCGGCACACTTGCATACTTACGGTCTCGTAACTAAGCCTCCCGAGAAGCTGGAGGGCGCAAGAGTGCTCGGATTGCGTATTGAACGTGATAAGGTCGGACGTCTTATGTTCAGAAGAGGCAATGACATTCCCATAATGCAAGAAGGATCGCACCTGAGTAGAAGGGAATTATTTTCGATCTGTGGCAAGCTGACTGGGCACTATCCTGTGTGTGGATGGTTAAGGACAGCCTGCAGCTTCATGAAGAGAGAGTGTCAAGGCCAGGCATGGGATGATTACGTTGGCGACAGGGCCCAACAAATGGCTGAAGAGCTTCTGGTGAGAGTGAGAATTGACGATCCTGTAAAAGGGGAGTGGCTAGTGCCTGAATCATTAGGTGATGCCAGAGTTTATTGTGATGCAAGTAATCTGGCCCTTGGAGTTACCTTGGAAATTGAGGGAAGAACTGTTGAAGACGCCGCATGGCTGCGTAAGACAACCGATATAGCGCATATTAACATAGCGGAGCTAGATGCTGTTCTGAAGGGATTAAACCTAGCTCTCAAGTGGAATCTTCAAGCTGTGGAAATAATTACAGATTCGGCAACGGTTTTGTGCTGGGTGAGATCCACACTTACCGGGAGTAGTCGTGTAAAAGTTTCTGGCATGTCAGAGATGCTCGTCAAGCGGCGTCTGGGATTGGTGAAGGAGATTGTAGAAGAATTTGATCTCACATTGTCGATCACCCTTGTAGAGTCTTGTAAAAATAAAGCCGATGTACTTACTAGGGTCTGCAAGGCCTGGGTAAAGAGTAGCCATGACAGGAAACGTCACGAAAGAGACTTACAATCTTCAGAGTATGAAGAGAGGTTGGAGATACTTGAAAAAGAAACTGGAGAGCAAACATGTGCTTTAAGCGTAGAAGCTTTACATGCTCAGCATCATTTTGGAGTAGAGCGAACGCTTCATCTTGCCCGGCTGGTTGATCCCGAGGTGAGAAGAGAGGACGTCGATAAATGCGTACGTAACTGCATACAATGCGGGACAATTGACCCACCGCCGTCAACCCATGAAGCGGGTAACCTCAATGTTGCAACAAATTGGAGTCGCTTGGCAGTTGATGTCACTCATTTTGGAAGGAAATGTTTCTTCACACTCATCGATTGCGGGCCAAGTAGATTTGCCGTGTGGCGGGAAATCGAATCAGAGAACGCAGTTTCGATTGTCAAAAATCTGGAAGAAGTGTTTCGGGAAAGAGGCCCGCCCAGTGAAGTTATCATGGACAATAGTACTGCGTTTCGTTCCTATAGTGTTGCAGATATGTGTAAGAGATGGAATGTATGTCAAAGATTTCGCGCGGCATACCGTCCATCAGGAAATGGTATAGTTGAACGACATCATCGAACAATAAAGAGAACTGCAGCCAGAAGTGGAAGCGATCCTCTGCAGGCTGTATTTTGGTATAATTGGGCTGCGAAGAGTCAGAAGGATGAGGGTGTTGCGCCTTCTAGCTCGGTTCACACTTATTCATGGAGGCACCCTTCTGCGCAAGTGAATATAGAAGAGGAAGTATCGACTGAGTTTGAAGTGGGCGATGTCGTTGCGGTCAAAGTAGACAAAAGATGCACATCACGCTGGAGGCAAGGAAGGGTGACAGGACTTAATTCAGTCAATAATATCATAGTTGATGGTGTACCAAGACATGTGCTTGACCTGCGAAAGATGCCTGACAGAGAACGAACTGAGTCTGAAGAGAGATGCGAGGAATTGGCCGCAAGTCCCACCGTAAATCTTTTCGATGTGTTTGAAGAGGACAGTGAAGAAGAAGGAGAGACCAGTACAGAAGGACGACCCACTAGGGCGCGAAGGCCTCCGGGCTGGTTAAGTCAATTTGTACAGTGATGACGACATCAGGAGGGCGTGTTGTGATATGCAAGTACTGCAAAAGCAGTGACAGTGAACGCAACCGTTCTGCGATAAAAAAGACAATTGACAATCAGTCAGGCAGTTAGAATACAAGTATTTACGTTATTCCCACTCTGCTATCAGCTGCGGCGCTATTGGTCAATGCTGAACAAAGGAAATGTTTAAATCGTAAATATTTACGACAGCCAATTTACATTCTGAAAAACTCGGAGCTAAATTTCGGGAAATCGGGAATAATTTGAATCAAGAAATATATATCATCACCTAAAAATAGGTATATACTACAATAACACCCCAAAAACTGTCGTCTACCAGTGATTATTGCACTTTAAGAAAAATATTTATTACTAAATATTGTACCTTGTATCACATTTGTAAACTTGTACCTTTTCTTGTTGAAACAATAAAAATTATGTGAGACTTCGGTTTATTGGAACGGGACTGTCTTGGCAAAGGTTATCACACAGATTTTTAACACATCTGCTCGAAAATCATAGCGATTGGGAAAAATACTTAAGCACAAGCACCCTTCAGAAACAGGGAGGTTCTGTGTTCCAAAAGTCCAACCCGGATTTGCCCTATAAAACAAACGGCAAACCGGTAGGAAATCAGTTCAAAAACTACCAGCCAAGAAGTAACATGTCTCCAAGAAACTGAAGTCTCCAAGTTCTAACCTACTTAAAAAGTGTTTTTAATCAGTATTAAATTCTGTTCTACCTTTCTCCCAGTATCCCATTATCCTGACCCCAACAGTCTCCAAAGTGCAAATCATATTAAATTAAGTAAATAAATTCAGTTTTGGCCATTATAACTAGAATCAATTTTCAAGTAATAAATTCATTAAAAATACCATTGGCGTACCAAGATCCATTGGCGTACCATATTCCCAGTCTCCTGCTATTCCAAAAGTTTCCAAAGTCTCCAAAAGTCTGCAAGTCTTTTTAAGTGTTTTACAACAGTAATAGATTCAGTTTTGCTAATTTAACTTAGAATCATTAATCCAGAAGTAAAGTAATTAAAAAAAGACATTGGCGTGCCAAGTTGTGTCCAGCTCCCTATTTTTTGCAATTTATGTACAAACGTCTAGTACAATTCTCGATTTCCGAGAGCAGTTATAGCCGAAATTTTCCTCCGCCCCGGGCGGCTGACATGCACGCCACGCCACTGAATATCATGTGGTCCATTTGAAAAGTATCTGAAATTTTTTTAGCTATTTCATAAGTATCACTACGATCAATGGACGGATAACTGATGAATTCCACCAACTTCTAAAACGATTTACGAAGTCTGATACCACTGCCTTAATTTCTGCTGTGTACCTACTTGTCAGGAATGAAATCGTAGTTTTTCCATATTTATTTACAAATTGTTGAAATTTTTTCTTCTCGATGTCGACTATCATAGACGCTGTTTGACTTTGGAATGCTGCAACAGTATTCATAATTTATATTAATGATTTATCCTTGCCTTGTAATTCCAGATTTAATGTGCTCAGTTTTCCGGTAAAATCTGCCAAATCACATTGCCAGTCTAAATCACACGGTTGCTGAAAATCATCACCCCTCTCTTCAAGAAAATTTGTTATTACGTCCAATAACATGATGGATCGGCATTTTAAAATCACACAAGATGATACGCGCAGCTCTTGTGGGGTTCTTATCCGGCTACGGGTCCGAGTTCTTGTGCGGGTGCGAGTTCTATTGGGTTCAAGTCCTTGGCCCATAAATGAACTAATACCGGACCCGTGCCTCCGATCGACTGGACTAATGGTCGAGATCGACTGGTCGATCGCGATCGACCGGTTGGCCATCCCTGCATTCCCTGCCATACAGTACAGGCAGCGTAGGTACTTCATGTCGCAGAGGTTTTTATTATAAGATTCGTGTATTGGCCGGTTTATTTATGTGTTTAAAATTTTCGTCTGGCAACTAATCTGAAACGTCAGATTCTGCTGTCATTTTTGTGCAATCTTGCGCCAATTTATTATTTGTGTTTTCCTTGCAAATTCTATTTAATCCGACGCGTTATTAACACACAATCGTACAATTAAAGTGAAAAATTTGTTCAAAATACCATTTCACATTAGAAATAGAAATGCGTACGTCATGCGGCGCCGTACGAATAACACTCGATATTTTTGGTGAAGTTTTTTGACGAAGTGTGTTGGAATTCACATGATTGTTGGTTTGGTGCGATTCGAACGACACGATGAAGAAGTTCACGGGGACCTTTAGATACTCCCAATGGGACCCATTGTTGCTGGTGTCACAAATAGTGGCCATGCAGTGTGTTCTATACGTTTCCCTGGGGCTGCTGACAGCCATGTTTCAGGATATATCAAAGTCTACGAGAACGCTGGATCACATCTTCAAATACCAAGTAAGGCTTCTTTGTCAATCTGAATAATACAATATTCGACATTCATTTGGAAATAGGCATTCTCTGACTGAAACAATTAAGAGATTACTAACTTGACATTTGACCATACAACCCTTTTTGAATTAAAATAAATTGTGGATTGAACTGGCCACGCTCAATACGAATATTATTAAATGCTTTGAACCGCTTACTCGTTAATACGGAATATTTTTTATTCAAACAGTTAGATTTACTTAGCTTTATTATTACGAAAAGTGAGTATTTATGTTGGGGGAAACGAAAAAATATGCTGTTAACATTTTAATTTTGTTTAATTTAATTCACTTACGCTGTAACGTCTTTTTATATTTATCGTTTTTATTAACATTTCATAAACAATCAATCAATACTGCCAATCAAAGAAAAAATATTATTGCCATATAAAACAAAGTGAATGCATTATTGACAAGTTTGTACACTGTATTTATAACAGCAGAACATGGAAAGAAATGTATTAGGGCTAAAGTTCGGTTTACTGGCCAAATTCCTAAAAATACAAACTAGTTATTTTTATACTAACTATGGGCCGGGGAATACGAATCTGAAAGAATTAGGCGGCGGCAAGCAATATTAACTGAATTATACGACTTTAAAAATTTTTTTGACACACATAGGAAAATTGCCATTTTGGAAACATTCTGATTCCTAGAAAATCAAACTAGTTATTTTTATACTAACTTTGGGCCGGGGAATCCGAATCTGAAAGAATTAGGCGGCGGCAAGCAATATTAACAGAATTACACGACTTTTAAATTTTCAATAAACACAAGCCATCTTTAGCATTTTAACACATGAAAACCATAGAAAAAGAATAAAGATGTTACATCACATAAAATTAAGTGTTGCCATTAAGCAGTAATATCAATAACGTAAAATGACATGTTTATAATTTAAGTACTTACTTTTTATAAATTTTACTCACTTTTGTATCACAAACCATGCTACCTAAACCTAGCGTAGCCGCTAAACTACTTGAAAACTGGGATGTTTTTTTAAATTGACGCGAGCAGGCGGTATAAAGGGGCACAAACCATGTTACACAAACCTAGCGTAGCAGCTAAACTACTTGAAAACTGGGATGTTTTTTTAAATTGACGCGAGCAGGCGGTATAAAGGGGCACAAACCATGTTATACAAACCTAGCGTAGCCGCTAAACTACTTGAAAACTGGGATGTTTTTTTAAATTGACGCGAGCAGGCGGTATAAAGGGGCACAAACCATGTTGGGTTAGGTTAGGTTAGATTAGGTTAGGTTAGGTTAGGTTAGGTTAGGTTAGGTTAGGTTTTATATAATAACATTGATATTGGTGACCGGTCTAGGTAACAACTTTTTAAGACTACGAATTTTCATACTTTTGGTTTAAGAATACGGCCGTTGAGATAGTCATAATTCATCAGGTTAATGTGTTATGTGATGAATTATCATGTGAAGAATTATCGCGTCGGAAAGTTTTACGTTATTGATATAATTAGTTTTTGATTTTGTTTTAGGGATGGCCACACTCAAATTGTTGTTTTTCTATGGTTTTCATGTGTTAAAATGCTTTGAAGAAGGCTGTTTTCGTTTGTGTTTATTGAAAATTTAAAAGTCGTGTAATTCTGTTAATATTGCTTGCCGCCGCCTAATTCTTTCAGATTCGGATTCCCCGGCCCAAAGTTAGTATAAAAATAACTAGTTTGATTTTCTAGGAATCAGAATGTTTCCAAAATGGCAATTTTCCTATGTGTGTCAAAAAAATTTTTAAAGTCGTATAATTCAGTTAATATTGCTTGCCGCCGCCTAATTCTTTCAGATTCGTATTCCCCGGCCCATAGTTAGTATAAAAATAACTAGTTTGTATTTTTAGGAATTTGGCCAGTAAACCGAATTTTTTCCTGTATTAGAATAATTACACATTAGACAAACCCTGCTTTGCCAAAGAAACCATTAAAAACCTGAGATGTTTTTTTTTTAAATTATGATGACATGCAATTTTCTTTCACCTTAATCCAATAATTCGAAGTAGGTACTATTTTGTTTTTATTGTGGCGAGAATTTATTTTGGTAATTCTTCGGAACAAACGTCAACGGTTAATACGGAATATTTATTTCATAACAATCAATCATAATTACACAAACCCGCTAGGATAAACCCTGCCTTGCCCTCAGACCATTCAAAACCTGGGATGTTTTTTTTTAAATTTTGATGACATGAAGCTAAAGTTTTATCAAAAAAAAGTGCGTATTAACCGTTGACGTTTGTTCCGAATATTTACCTTTATTTTATACGATTGGTACTTCCGACAAATGTCAAATTTAATTGTCTATTTCTATTAGATAAAAAAAAAAGAAAAAATATTCCGTATTATCCGTGCATCAAACTTCTACAACACGAATGTTCCGTATTGTCCGTGAGGTGGACTCAATGCAATCGCTTACTGATTTTGTGGCCATTTATGACTGTCATTTTGTTCTGTTGGTATAGAGTGGTGGTGGTGATAAAATTGTTCTGTTGGTATAGAGTAGTGGTGGTGATAAAATTAATGTCTTCTCTAAACACACACACACCCTTGCCGCAGTCTGAAACTGAACATACAACAAAGCTTAGAACAGGAATGGGTCTGGCACTTTCTTGCATGCAATTATTAAAAAATGAAAAAGGAAGATTTGGATGAAGAAATTTATAAATAAATAATATAAATAATAGTCATTATATTTTTTATCATACAAATACAACTAGGGAATGCAAATCTCGCGAGATTGGGGCTCAAGCGAGATCTCGCGAGATTGGCAGTTTTGTTTGTTTTTTTTCAAATAATCACTATATTTGAATAAATTAGGAAAAAAATAATAAAAATTACAAGTATTATAAGATAAATATTTTTTTTTCACAAATTTTTCAACAGACTTTTATGCATCAAACTTTGTTTGACGTATTTGTCTATAATTTTTTAATAAACTTCTTAGTAAACTTTGACGACGTATCTATCAAATAACAAATGAAAGAAAAAACCAGTCTTCTCTTCTAATACCAAACAAAAATCTTTTAGTAATAAAACAGTTCTTTTATAACAAACAAAACAACGAGAAGTAAAAAAAATGAAACTTATTATCTAAGTAGAGTTGACTATTATTAAACTGAGATATTATTATCAATTAAATAAAACTGTATCTACTCGGTCGGACAGATAGCAACTCCGTCCGTATTTGTCCGCGCTTCGAATAAGACCTTTTTATGCTCGAGTGCAATCTCGTTAAACTCGCGAGATCTTGCCCTTTTTTCGTCTGAGATCAATCTCGCTAAAAAAGGCCGAGATCTCGCGAGAACGAGATTGCATTTCCTAAATACAACGACTCTTTGGGTTACTTAATGACTTTTGTCCAAACTTTCTCCTTCCTTCACCATATTTAAATATGCACATTAGACAGATAAGTCTCTCGTGTCTAGGATGAACGAAGTATGTATGAAGAATGAGTTAATGATGAATGTAAGTAAGTCTAAAGTTATGGTTTTTGAAAGAGAGAATACGAAAACAATGTGCAACATAGTTGTGAATGATGAATACTTGGAGCAGGTGGATGAATTAGTGTATTTAGAAAGTATTTTTATGAGAGATGGGAAGGCTGATAGAGATATTGAAAGAAGAGTGAATGCAGGTAACTCTATTAATGGAGGACTGAACGCCGTTGGCTCCAATAAAAAAACTGTCCAAAGAAGCGAAGCTAGCCGTCCATAAAGGAGTACTGGTACCTACCCTGATGTATGGCAGTGAGGCATGGAACTGGTAGAGAAAGAATGAAAGTTGACTAAATTCTGTAGAAATGAGTTCCCTGAGGGGATCCCTGTATGTGTGGCAAAACCATGTATGATCGTGTGAGAAACGTGGAGATCCGCAAAGAATGCAAGGCTGATGTAAGATGAGTAAGATTAAGAAAGGAACGCTGCAATGGTTTGGGCATGTAGAGCGAATGAACAAGGAAAAGAGTGTAAGGAGAATATTATATGACGCAAATGTGAATGGTAGAAGAAGTTGGGGACGCCCTAGAAACACATGGCACGACCGAGTGAATCAGATACTTGAGTCGGGTCATGTCAAGAGTAAGAATAATAGAAGAGCATGTATGAGACGATGTATGAATGTGAACGAGGCAAGGAGTGTGTGTCAACACCGAGTTGTTTGGCGGTCCGTCCTCTCTGCCTACCCCTGCGGAGAAACGGCGTGATGGTTAGTTAGTTAGGTTAGTCTAAACAATGTTCCAGTCTGCGCCGCGCTCGCAAGCAAACTGATGCCGAAATGAACCTCCATCTTTATTGGAGTTTTCCCAAACATATTTCTATGACTGGATAGTAAACTCAATCACTGGGGTTGAAATATATCACAATAACCAATTATTTTAATTACAGTAGCCTTAGAAAATTGAGTGAGAACTTAAGCACCACCTTGTATTTATTTATTTATTTGGTAGTACAATAAATTAATTCATGACACATAAAGACACATAAAGAAATAATAAAAATAAGATTTGATAAAAAATGTACACAAGTCATAAAAATACAAAAATACAGCCATTTCATAGGTTTACAAAAATACAGATATGTTTAGGAATAGTTTTGGAATAAGTTTTTTACAAGATCCACAAAATTCGCCAAGTTTATGTTAAATATGTCAACATCACCTAAGTACTTATTTCCAATAGTGTGAAATCGTTGTATCGGAGAGTGGGCAACGTAGTTCCGCTTATGGATGCTACAGTAGAATAGTGTATTTTGTCGTGTAGTTACTGTCGCCACTGTCGGTATTCGTAAGTTTATGAGTTGCAGGAGTTCACAACAGTCGAATTTAGAGTTAAGTATTTTGAATAAAAATGTTAAGTCGTTTATTTTATGTCTGTATTCTAGTGTGTGTATTTTTAGAATATTTAATAATAAATAATATTTTAAGTCTTCTAAAGGTATTTTTAACTTAAAATTTATAAAACGCAGAAATTTTTTTTGTATTCGCTCAATTTTTAAATGGAGGCCTCAGCACGGTTAAACCACCCAGTGAGGCCAACATGATTGAATTGTGTATAAATTATAAATATATTGCATCAAATAAATGTTATTAATGTGAATTTTGTAAGATGGAGACCAAACTACCGAGTTATATTCCATTAGGCTTCTAACTAGAGACACATATAATAATTTAATGGCTTGTATGGAATTAAAGTTTTTGGTTGTTCTTAATACGAAGCCTAGTGTTTTCATACCTTTGTTTACAATTTGGTGGATATGATTGGCGAAACTTAGTTTTTCATCTAAAATAATTCCAAGATCGCTCATTTCCGTGACTCTTTCTATATGTATAATGGATGATATTGATGGTAGTGTCTTTATGTGTTTCAGGCGATACATGTGCGGGACTTTGAGGGGCAGATAATGGTGACGGGGTTTGTTATGAACTCGGTGATTGGCAGCTTCGCCCTCAGCATGATCGTGCAGAGGACTAAACTATGTCTAGACTTTAGGTAAGACTTAAACTCCCCCTCCTTCGTTCCCCTCCTCCGTCCCAGATACCCCTACCCCTCCCTACCACTACCATACCTCCTTTGCAACCCCTCTCTCTGCCTCTTCCTGTTCCCTATCCCTCCCGAGCGTGTCCTTTTCCCTGCGTCCCTGTTCCCCTCCCGTATCACCTTATCCCTCGTTCCTCATCCACCTTCCCCGCCTTCTCCCCTCCCGCTTTCCCCCGTCCCGCGAAACTTTATTGATTTAACCACTCCAGTTTACACGACAATGTAACAATAGCAGTCAAGTACAATAAGCGTGTTTTCACGCTAACGCGAGTGTTCCCACGGAAGTCGTTATAGGTTATAACTCTGTTATTGTTCTAGTGACAACCCTAAAACAAAAAGTAGAAGATCCATATTGAATTAAGCTTCACATTTTTATTTTCAATGGCCGCCCGAGAGAGGAATGGTAGCGATTGTAAGATGCCATATGTATTTATGGCATTACCCCTTCTCCGACCATTCTGTCATGTCACTTACAAACAGCGTTATGTGAACTCTATGGCTGGCGTATGGACAATGATGGCGTCTCTAAAACGCCATGGGTATTGACGCAATTACTCCCACCTTGACCATTGCTGACCAACCGCAGGGCCGTAGGTTGACCCCACCCCCTCCCACTACTTCGCTCTAGAACGGCCAGCCAATTGCAGGGCTCGGTCTTGGAAATGGCTTCAAAGCTGCATGGCGGCCCTTTTTTGGACATTTTTGTGTAGAATTAATATTGAATTTATCTAAGTTTTGCTAGAGTTATTTCAAATAAAAGTATATAGATTAAAAGGCTGGACTTGCGTCCATACTGATAAGATAAAATGAAATGTGAAATTTTTATGTCCATAGAAGTACATAAAAAAGACTTATTTTGTAGAAACAGTTTCCACCCGCCAAATCGCCTACACGCCGTTAGACATTGTTAATTTAAATATTCTTTTATGAAATGGTAATAAAAAGCGGTGACAAAATTGTTTATTATGCATTTATACAATAGAATAAGTGTTTTTTTTTTTACATTGATTTTAGTACCATTTTCACATGAAAACCAATGACGTTATATACTGTAGACGCGGGGTAGAAATCTCAAAGTGGGAAGCCAAAAGCAAGGCTATTGCACTAGTCTCGATTTCTAGTACTTTAGTACTAAACTGTCACTCGCCGAGTAAGGTCGTATCTTACCAGTAGGAAAATTGAATTTAAAAAGTGTCAAAATGCCCTCCTGTGATGAGAATGCTTCCATTACACGGCAAACAGTGGTGAAAATGAAGAAATAACATTTCATTTATATGTACACACAAATTGATTATCCATTGCGCCATACGGGGAGAGAGAGATGGTGTATTGGGATGAATAATTCACGCGCTACAAAATATAATTTATTAATAATTTATCAATAATTATCAACCTTAACATTATCAACTTCCTGAACAACATCGATATTTTCCTGCTCTGATATATCGCAAATTACTCGAAAACTTTGTAGGTCGTGAGGCGCAATCATGGCAACCTGTCAACCTGGCAACTGAAACGCGCCTGCTGCAGCGACTAGCACTGCGAGTTGCCCTGAACAACTGGTCTCTAACAAGTTTACTGGGTTTGGACCGCCAATGAAATTTGCAAGTTGCTTTCCCGTGGATAGCGAATGAGTAGCCAACTGTTGCACCATAAGCGGCAGCGGCAGTATGGGGGAGGGTAACGCGAGAGAAGGGGGATCCTGAGAAGGGGGACGATGGAAGGGGGACGCGTGAGGGGAAGGGGACGCGGTAGGGGAATGGGAAAGGGAATGGGACGCTTGGGAAAGGACGGGAGGATAAAACAATTTCTTTCTTTGAGTGGCATTGCAACGCATGCTGGTACTTGCTAGTTGCACAACAGGATTTCATTCCAGAATGTTCCGGGATGTTCTGGAATGTTGTGGAGTGCTCTCGAATACTCTTGAATGTTCTGGACTGTTCTAGAAATTTCTAGAGGGCGAAACTTCCAGCCCTTATATCTTCAAAAGCACGCTTTTCATGTAAAAACGGGAACCTCCTCATAGATGGGGGATAAAAGGCCACCATAACATATAACTCCTTTGACCGTATCACACTTTCTTTTATAATATACTAGCTGAGTTACCCGGCTTCGCTCAGGACAACTTAACTTTCTAGAGAATTAGCAAACCATCCAGAATGTTCTGCAACCTTCTAGACTTATTGACATACTCCGCCACTCCTTCTAGAACTTTCTAGAGCTCTTCGAACCTCTTAGAACTTTCCGGAAGACTATTCTAGCAATTTCAAGAAGGTGAAACTTCCAGTCCTTATATCTTCAAAGGCACGCCATTTAGGTAAAAACGGGAACCGTCTTCCTGGAGAGGGTATCGAGATCTACCACATCATATAACTCCTTTGATCATATCGGGACTCGTTTCTGAGTTTTAGCGGGACGCACACTTTCATACACTTTCTTTTATAATATGCTAGCTGAAGTCCCCGGCGATGCCCGGGCTTTACATAGAGTTTTCGAAATAAAATGTAGACAGTGACCTTCCTCTTGTTTTGAAATCAATCTTGGCATAAAACTGTAGATTTTCATTCATTTTCATTAGAATGTTTCAGACATTGTCCTTTAAATATTATATATTTCAACCAATTTACACAAAATCTTGACAAATTATATATATACATAAACCTTCTTCAATAATCACTCTATCTATTGGTGAAAACCACATTAAAATCCGTTCAATAGTTTTTGATTTTATCTAAACAGACAGATGGACAGACGCGGCGGAGGACTTTAATTTATAATATGTAGAGATTTTGATTATAACAGTCAAATTAGAAAAGTATATTTGTCTAAAATTAGTATATTTTCATTCCAGTTTCACATATCACTTCATCCACCTGATTACCTGCTGGCTATACAGCGGTCACTTCCCTTCGTCGCTATCCTGGTGGACCCTGCAGTTATGCTGCGCAGCCGTCACCTGCCTCTTCGGAGAGTTCATGTGCATGCGCCAAGAGATGAGGGACATTCCCCTCGGAGTCGGCAAAGTCGACGTGTAAATACTGCATCACGCTATTTACACGTCCTCTTGTCTGTGCTCTACTTGTGATTCAGAGACAATAGCCACATTCTCAGACCTGCACGGTGAGATGAGTGACATTCCCATACAAATGTAAACAACTTGCTATTTACATGTTTACTTGTCTGTGCTCTAAATTATGTCAACTGAAATTTTATGTAATCTGTGCTCCGATATGTATCATATTGTGATAAGTGCAAAAATGTGTAATTTTGTGATATTTGTAAAATCTCACTAATCACGATGATACCTCGCATAAGCCAGCTAATTGATTCAACTTCAACAGGTTGACCGGTTAGCTTGGGTTCAATTCCTCTGCTAGCCAAATCCTCCATCACTGCACAAGCAATATTTTCTCACTTTAACGACGGTGTAAAAAAGTTAGGACTTGTTAGAAGGAGAAGTGGTTGTGTTGTTTTTTTTAATGAAGCACCCTTTGAGAAATTAAATCCATCGTTTTTATTGCTATGTTTTTAAAGTTTCAAGTTACCGAAACATGACTAATTCCCCACTCAGCGGCAAAGGTTTAATCAATACTTTATGTTTTCTATGCAAGTTTAGTAAGAAAAGTGTCAATTTTTAGCTAGCATGGGCTTTTTATAGTTAAAATTGCTTTGTACATTGGGAAGGGATAAAGTTAAAAAATGATCACACAATCAGCGACATCTGAGATTACTGGCGCCATCTTTGACCTAAATGAATGAACTAGTTGATAATAATGTTCACTATTTATAATCCATAATTGGTTTGAAACTTTGCTAGAAAATTAAACAGACAGTAGTACGAGTTTTTTCAAATATTGTCAGGTTACTTGTAACCCTGGAATGTTTATCTTTCTTTAAAAAAAACATTCAGTGTCTTCAAGATATTATAAACACATATTGATTGTCCAGTTGATTAGTCAGATATCTCTGAAAAATTGACATTTGAGTTGAATATGCAGTTATATGTAAAAGGGTACCCTCTATCAATTATTACCGAAATCAATTTGATTTTCTTGCAGAGCTGGTAACCTCGCCATCTTGATTATGATTTGGCCAATAGCAAAAAATGTTGATGTAAAATTATAACTTTTTTTATTTCCCTTGAATGAATTGTTTTTATAATTATGAAAAGAACCGGACTGTAACAAAACCAGAATGATGGAAGCTGGACTAAGCGAGGTATTACAAGAAAATTGAAAAATAAATATGTAACCTAAAAATGTGATTTTATTTAAAATAATATGCATTTTTTATACATCGTCCAGTATTAGTCAGATATCTCCGAAAAATCTAAATTTGAGTTGAGTATGCAGTTATATTTTTTTATTTATTAATTTTCAGGAAATCGACGGTTTACATTTATTTCAGTTTGTACATAATATTAAATAGCCAAAATAAAACCAATTATGGATTTCCTCCTTGTGACTTTACTTGTACTGAGACAGCATAATAAGAGTGTAAATTAATTTTATAAAAAAGCAATATGAATCCAAAAATTATATAAAACAAAAACCAAAAAACAAAAAATATAAAACAATTTTTTTCTTATATAAAATGAAACATTACTAAACAAAAAATCTATCAATACATTGGTAGCCATGGAGAGAGGTTGTACATATAAATCAAATCATAACAGAAATATAAAACAATAAAAACATAACATTATTCACGAACCATCAGAGAAATATTCTTTTACGGACCTCTTATATTTGGTAAGTTCGCAATTGAAAATGTCCACATTGGATAATACGTTATTATAACTATTGCATAGTCTGTTCAGGCAAGAATTCTGCTTACAGTTTGTCTTGCATTGATCCACCCTGAACAGGACAGAAGAGCGTGTTGAACGTGCAGGTACATTGAAATGAACTTTATTTAGCAACTCTGGGCATTGAATATCATTGTTAACTACTTTATACAGGAATAGTGCATCCACATTATATGTATAAGTGTACCCTCTGTCTAGTACAATACTCAGATAACACGTAAACATCACCAGATCAATTATAATGCACAAAAACTTGTAGTGAATTAAACAAAATTTTGATGTTTTCTAGGTATTGGGATATTTCAAAATGTGGTACTAATAAATTGGTACACCTTTACGCCTCCCTTTTATAGCAATATTTAATATCGTCGGCCTAGTAGCAAAGTCCACTAAGTCACGTTTTTTCATGAAGTGACTTAAGTATGGGGTCTTATGTAAAAAATCGTCCTCTTTCGACTGGCATACTCCATTTAGTCGTATATTTAATCGTTTTCGATTAAGAAGTGTTTTTAAATTTACCATAAGTCATAGATCCGATATTATTGACAAGCAAAACACATTAAGTCAAATATTACACTCTAAATGTCAATAATACATCAATTTAGACCTTTAAAACGCAAGCAAAATCCACTAAGTCAGCTTTAAAATATTTAAAACACAAGCAAAATACACTAAGTCAGCTTTAAAATAATCTAAAAGGCATTTCGCGGCATTAATTTTGACAATTTAACTGTAATCTTAACAAGCAAAGTACACTAAGTCATTATTGACTGGTAAAACCCACTAAGTCCGGCTCATTTTTTTTGTAAATCTTTGATTAAAAGTTGCTGTTATTGCTTTTAACTAATATTTTGTATTGATAAGGTACTTAAGGGTTTATTCTAAATTATAAAATATTTAAAAATACATATTTTGGAGATATTCATCCACTTATAGCCTTTCCAAAATTGCTAAATATTGAAATGCGATTATCTCAGGATTGTGTTTTAGTGACTTAGTGGACTTTGCCAGTAGGCCGACGATATGTAAAACACAGAAACGTGTCAATAATATTTGATTTATAGTGCGCATTCAAATATTGCTTTCCTTATTATCTGAAAACTTAGTATTTGGAGATGTCTGACTGATCAAATGGGCGTTCGATATAGCAATGATAAATCTGTCAAGTTTTGTGTACATAACAGCAAAACAAGCATCCCCAAAGATGAAATGTGAAGTAAATAATATGTTTAATGTATACAGTACTCTCTCAGTATGCTGCCACTCGGTTATCCAACAACTACAGTTTGTCAAATAAGAGTAGAAAACATAGAAGGGGGGCCACTGTTGTTCAAATGACAATACTAAAAATATAACCATGGTGGTGATCTAAAGCTGTGTAACCTACATTTTTGTAAAAAATTAAAAAGGCATAAAAGTGAAAAAAATATTTTTTCACTGCCAATATGTGTAGATACCCACAGATCTCAAAATTAGAATTGCATATAGGTATATTATACCTTTGCAATTTTATGTCAACATAATGAAGAATAATGATTTTAATTAACCACTCGGAACATTAGAGCGTCAAAAGACGCAAATATAATAATAGCGGTCAAGACATTAGAGCGTCTTTTGACGTCAACGCGCGAGATTTGACAAAAATTGATTTATTTCCATCACTAGTATACGGATTATCATGAAATAAAAAACGGAATATTGATAATGAACAACGCTACGCGTCTGTATTCAAAAATATCTATGGATCATAGAGATTAATTATCTGAGCCGAATGGAACCTCCATCTTGTTTGATTGTCATTTGTTCAAGACATTGTTAGTTTTTTATTAAAATATTTTTGTATGAAATGGTAAAAAAGTGAGGTGACAAAATTGTTTATTATACATTTGTACGATAGAATAAGTATTTTTTTTTTTACATAATCTGTGATTTTAGTACCGTTTTCACATAAAACATCACGTGGGTCATTTTTACAATTTTTTTATGTTTGCATTCTAAATTTTAATATTTACAAATGTTATTATTTATTTGCAACAATACAATTTGAAAGTTTATTTCATAACCTTTTCAAAACAGTTTTTAGAATGAGGCTACATTTCCCAAAACGTGATTTATGAAGCTTTTAGTAAAAATCGTAAATAACACAAATATTATCACGTTTTGACAATTTTCTAAGGGACACATAATAAACAAAACGTCTATTTCTGAGAGGTTAAAGCACAGTTTATAAATTGCTCGCATTTATTTAATACTAGCTGAAATACCTTACGTTGCCCGGGCTTTAGATATGTCTCTAATTTTAGATCTGAATCAGATCTAAAATTAGTGTAACTAAACTCACCATTAGTGATTCTTCCTCTCTACCTACTGTTAAATTCAAATTCATGTTAAATTAAATGAAAGCAAATCACTTTGTAAAACACCATTTAATCCAATTTGTGTCATTGAGTAGGTACCGTAACAGTTAAATTGGTGTTGCCAGTCTACAAATTTTGTAGTTTCATTTATAATATTTTCTACTCTTAATTTGCAGACTTATTCAATCGACAGTTATTATTTTTGCTAGTTGAAAGAACAATATCAAACTCGACAAAACAATTCACAATTCAAAGCCGGTGTTCGTATGCCAAATTCCTAGACTCGAGCGCCATGCTTTGTATACCGAAGGATTGGATTATCTTACTAGCTTGCTATAGCTGCTCATTTCGCCAGTTTCCAGGGTTCGTTATTATTGTTATAAGACATTTCTGTTCTCTGTGAAGTCCAGCAATTTGTCACGTGGGTTTCTGTTAGTGTCTTTCTGCCAGGTTGTTTGTTTGAATATTTAAAATGGAGTCTACTTGCAAGAGTAATCATGACACCTTAAGAGGAAATAACCAGACACATGTCATTTTTAAATCAAATTTTAGACCTATATATTGATTCTAAAACAAAAAATTATAAATTGATTTTGAAAGATTGTTCTTTTATCTAGTAAAGCTATGTTTTAAATTTTGAGAAAATATGTTTATTTTTAGTATAGTAAAGTTATACCGTAGGTCGTTGGCAGATTTGTTAAATTTTATAACAAAATTTTGTATTACACAACACACATTTAAAATCATATAATCATGCAGTAAAATAAATCAATAAATTATCTGGGAAAGCTATGTTTCAGAATTTTAATTTTAGTTTCAATAAAATCATTTAAAAAATGATCTGCACACGTGTTTCGTAACGAAAATACTCCAGTTTGTCTATTTATTTACGATCTTACGAAATAATATATGAAAGTTTTTTTTACTTTCTTATTTTGCTTAGACGTTATTGAAAAATTATAAATACTTATGATCAAAAAATAATTACAAAAAGTACATAATTTTAATAGTTTTATCATCACGCCTTTCAGCATTTTTTGATGTAGCATATTTGGTATAAATTAAAGCAAATTTTGAATGAAATAAAATCGATATTGAGTTATTATTTTAAAAAGCTGGTACGGAGAATAATTAATCTTTCTCATTGGAACCGCCCTGTACGATCGTAAGAACATCTTTCGACGAAATTTGGATTCTCGGCCAAAGGCCCTCAACTATAAACCAAAAAAGTTTATTTTACCGAAGATTGATAACGGTGTTAATTTATTTTTACAGAACACCTGTTTTAATTTTTTATGTAAATATGTTGCATGTTACAATCGGCCTATTTCACTAAATGGACAGTTGTCCAGTTTTTGGGGTGACATATTAGTGAAAGAGTACTGTATATATATAAATTTTACTTTGTTAAGTTGCACGCCTTCTTATCACATAATCTTTTACACAAAATAGTCAACCAAACCAAAAAAAGCTATGAAAGTTATTATTATTTTTATTTACAATTGAAAATTTCGAACTGCTCTTCTGAGAAAAAACTTTTTTTTTTAATTATGATAAATATTCACATGTTTCTCAATTTTTAGTTACAATTTATGTATATGATTTGTATTATAACTAAAATTTCAACATAAAGCTTTCTTCAAATGAAAGGAATTTTTGTGTGTTTTTTTTTTAACTTTCTAGTTTTTGTTAACAAAATGACTATTTAATCATTGAAGACAACATTAATGACTCTCAACTGAAAAATGTGAATCAGAATTTTTTTTTTACATTAACTCCACACAGGAGGCCCTGAGGAAAACAATTTCCCTTGGGGCCTATGTCATCTGAGATGCTGTGGAGGTTCTTTTTGAGGAGAGGAAGGAATGAATATGGGTCTTGAAAAATTGCCAGCAAATCGTTCCACAGCCGAGCTGTTGAACTCAAGAACGAGTGATAGACCAACCATTCTCATGTGACAAATGACAAATCATCACTTCATTTGGATAGGGTTCTGACATTTTTTCAAAAATCACCTTTGAATGCCAAAGCATTTCTTTTGCTTATTTCTATTATCAAAATAAATTTCAGAACCATCCGTTTTGTATTTTCTTAGGTATAAGTATGACAAAGTTCTAACTTCAAACATTTTCAATAATAATTCATTTTACAAGGTTCTATCGTCACTTACACCCTCTATTTTGTTTGTATCTGACAGTTGATCTAAATACGAGGCGCATTATGGTTCGTCACTTCATTTGGATAGGATTCTAACTACGCCTTACCATTTTTAAAGGTTTCTAAGTTTCCAAAGACGAATTTTGTTATTCTATTAAACAATTTTAATTCAAGTATTTTAGTTTATCATATTCTAATGGAAAATATTTAAATAGGACGTGGCCCTAGCTAGGAATTGCATTAGGGATATGTATTAAGAACCTTGTGCAATGAATTATTATGCCTTAACTGGTTGCACAAGGTTCTATTTGCATGTTTAGGTATGTTCTAAAATGGTAGGTATACGTCCTATTTAAATACTTTCCTTTAAAATATGTTCAATTAAATTACTTAACACAAGATTCAACCTCAAACCCGGAAATTGGTAAATAGATTATGAGAAATCGTCTTTGCAAACTTTGACACCTCATATCTCAGAACAAGGTGAAGTGAAGTTAGAACCCTTTCCAAATGAAATGACGAAATATCAACTGTGTACCATATGCTAGGCGCATGTTTGACGGGTTTTCTGATTATGCATTGGTGCCGAGGGGATCAATGATGCTAGTTCCTCTGAGCATCTTCCATTGAAATACTGGTAGAACAACCATAGCATTCCCTCCCAACCCCTGTGCTCTAAAGATTGCAATTTGTTTGTTAAGATAGGAGAATCTATCAAACGGACCGCCCGCGACTGCACAGAGTCGAAGGTTTTTTTCATGTATTTTGAGGCTCTAGAGGTGGCTGCCAAATTCAACCGTGGGGCGTACTTGCGATTTCTACAGGGTTAGCCATTGTGTACTAAAAATTGCGGGCCCTGTAACAGTATGGTATAAAGTATTTGGTCGTTCTGTTCCAAATTTTTCGTTTGAGTTGGGTTAATATTGTCTTCAATGATTAACAGCCGTTGTTCCCAAATTTTTCCATCAATCAATCTGAGTCTCCGATCAGCTAAGTGATTTGTTAAGTAACACTCGATTCGCCTGTTGGTCGGAGAGTTGCGTTTGGAAGAGCGTACTCGTGCATTTAAGGAGTGTTGAGCCAAAATTTCGGCTCAAAGGTTGATCAAGTACGATTGGGAACAACGGCCGTAAGTATTACAATTTGAGATTTTACTTATTGAGTTATTTCAAAAAATAAAAAGAAATACTTTTATTTAAAATTTTAATGCGTATTGAAGCTGGGATATCTGGCAACTAATTATAATTAATAAATATAATTTAATTGAAAATAAAATGATAATACATACTTAATATCATTGAATATCAAAGCGTGATTGTGATTCATCAATATTAATACGAAATATTTGTTGTTTTCAAACAAAATAGAATACAATATTCAAGTGGTTTAACTTTAAAGTTAGCTTTATATAAATTAACTCATCTAAGTTATATTAAAATGTTAACTTTGACTAGAGAAGGGTGATTCAGTACCTTTTGTGTCGACTCCTCGGGTTAAGGGCCTATTTTGACGGAAGGTCAAAATAATTCCACTTTGCAATAAAATCCAAATAAATGGAATATTTCAGAATGCATCCGAAAAAAAAAATTTTTTTGAAGTAAAACTTCTTTACGCACGCTCGACTTGGGGGGGTAAGCTGGTGAATGCGTTACGAAAAGTGGTGATTGTTACGAAAAGTGTGATACGAACGGTAATCGATGCGAATGGTGATCGATAGCGAGGCGAACGGTCGGGCATTTATGCACGCTTGACTTGGGGAGTAAGCTTGATGAGAACGTTACGAAAAGTGTGATCGGGTGAGGCGAACGGAAGTTAAGAGGGAGATATAAGTTAGTGAAGATAAAAAGAGAGAGTTACGTTTCATATATTACGGTAGAGGCAAGAGAGAGAGGTGTGAGCACACATTTTCTATCTCTCTTTCTCTCATAGCTAGTTACGTTTCGTATATCTAAGACACAGTGCAGGCCTATTGTCTGTATCACACTGTAGGAGCACATTTTCTTTCTCTCTTCTTTTATAAGTTAGTGAAGTTTTACTTCAGTCGTGTGGCCTAAAGCACACTCGTTTTTTTAAACTCCAAATGATGTCAGAAATCACTGGTTGAAGTAAGTCAAGCAAGTCCCTTAACACCCTGTGTAGTAGGCATTTATAAATGACTATTTGATTGTCGTATTATTTTGATTTCTGTATGCAATGACATCTGATTCGTAAATTTTCCCAAGACTACCATCTTTATTTTTAGATTAGGATATACGACCAATTTAACACGCGAGAGGCGGTTGCAAAAAATACAGAATCACCCTTCAGATTAATCTAATTGCAAATGAAATTGATGAAAATTTTCATAAGTAGAAAACATTTACCTTGTTTCGCACTTTGTCTCAAAGAGATAATTAAAATGATAAAAGTGAAATGTTTTGACTTATAAAACAGGGAACGGATTTATATGTATTTGAAATCCTTTAACCACTCAGGTACGTAAGCGGATATACACGATAATAAACGATAGCAGTCAAGTACAATAAGCGTGTTTTCACATCAATGCGTGTGTTTCCACAGAAATCGTTATAACTTCGTTATTGTTCTAGTGACATCCCTAAAACAAAAAGTAGAAGGTCGATAATAAATCAAGCTGCACGTCCCTATTCAAGTTGTCCATAGAAATACATAAAAAGACCTATTCTGTCAGATACAGATTTATCCTGCCAAATCGCCTACTAGCCGCTAAACATTGTTTTTTTTATTAAATATTCTTGTATGAATTGATAAAAAAGTGAGGCGACAAAATTGTTTATTATACATTTATACAATAGAATGAGTATTGTTTTTTTACATAATCCGTGATTTTAGTACCTACCGTTTTCACATAAAAACATCAAGTGAGTCATTTTTACATTTTTTTTATGTTTGCATTCAAATTTTAATATTTACAAATGTTAATGTTTATTTGTAATATAATAATTTGAAAGCTTATTTTGTAACCTAAACAGTTTATAGTATTCGGCGACGTTCAGAAATGTTTAATTTATAGAGCTTTAATTGTGAAGCGGAAATAACACGAAAGTTTTTGTAAATCTAACATTTCTTTTAAGACGCAAAACTCGCATATTCACGATAGGTGGGAGCGGTTAAATAATAATATGCTCTCAACTCTTTAAACAAAGATTTATGTTCGCAAGACATACAACACAGCCGCTGTGTCCCAACTGTTGTGACGCCGTGTACAACGGTTTAATAACCAAATCACTGTAAAAGTATTGCTAAACATATGATTCAATTGTGCATATAACTTCATGGATCACATATATGCAACATCCGCATACGGGGGTAGCCATTGATATACTACAAATGAGACAGGCTGTGGTATAAATCGCCATGTATGTAAATGAAAATGGCAGCTCTACCACCCTAAGATGGATACATTTTTTATCGATTTCTATGGTTAAATTTCTAATTTATGTTTGCTAAATAAATACCTTATTATGAACATCTTAACCGACTGAATTAGGAAAATATTAAGATGTTCATCTTAAGCACTAAACTTAGAGAAGTGTGTAATGCAAAATGGAGTGTTTGGTACTTTATGCTTTCTACAATATCCGTTCCCTTTTGATTATGTTTGTATTAATTATTTGTAAATAATAACATTTTGTTTGTTTTTATTAAATTAAAAATTTCACAGAATGTTCTTGGATTCGATGGTCATCCAATATAAAGAGAGTTTGAAACACTTCAAACTAAAACTCAGTTGTTTCGCAGAAATTCAAATGTAACATTGTCTTCAAGCTCCATTTTGTTTTTTAACATTTGAAAGGTCCCTGTTAAATGCCGATTCCAGATGCGTTTCAGCTTTCTATCAAATTATAATGAGCAAGCTTAACAGCATGATAGTTGTCATATTCTGCTGCTCACAATTTGTTAAAAAACTGTAACAGTCTTAGAATCAACATTTAACATGAACCTTTCAACTGTCAAAAAAAACAAAATGGCGCTGAATGGCCGTTTGAGGACTTTTTCACATGTAAATTTCTGCAAAAAAATGGGCCTTAATCATATAAAATGCTTATAGCATTTAAAGTGTAAATTATTTAATTTAATATTATTGAAATAAAATTACATATTTATAAATAATAAAGAAATTGAAATATTATTTTATTTTTATTTTCGTGTTACTATAGTTTAAAATTATTATATGCTAGCTTTTGCCCCCGGCTTTGCTCGCATTTTCGCCCCCCCCTCCCCTCCTCCCCACCTCCCCCCCTCCCCTTCCCCCAATTAAACAATCAAATATGCGCCGTTTAGCATTCATAATAGTACTTAGGTCAAAATTAGTTTATTAGATTAGTACCTATTTTATATTTGTCACTAAATATTCATATTAGAATAATCGTATTTGAATTTTTGCTATCAAAGAAATCTCCACAGTAACCCAATGACGTTACATAAATAGACTCGCCATAGTCTCACATACTCACAATATAATGTGGAAAGCAAGCAACACTTTTGTTTTCAGCGGTTTTCAGTATAATTTCTAAATTCAAAACTTTATTCCTGTGTGATAAAGATAGACAATCAAAGAATGTACGTGTGAGAATGTCATAGATATATGGTAGGGCGGCTTATTAATTTCTTCGCCGAATACTGCTTTCACATCACGGGTGTGACTGAGATAACAAGATACTCTCACTCCACTCGGTTACACAATGGACAGGGAAGGGTAAAGAATACAATGACGTTTTATTATAAAATTAATTATTATAATAATAAGTAATTTGCATGTACTTTCAAATGAAACGTTATTCCTTCGCCTTTACGACTATTTGCCGTGTAATTTAAGCATTTTCTCATCACACAGGAGGGCATTTTGGCCCTTTGCAATGCAATTTACTTACTGGTAAGACACGACCTCACTCGACGCGTAGCAGTTTAGTACTAAAATACTAGAAATAGAGACAGCTACAATCGTCTTGTGTTTGGCTTCCCACTTTGAGATTTCTACCCTGCGTCCAGTATTAATGTCATTGCAGTAACCTAAACAAATAACAATATGACAGCCCCACGTCAAACATTTACTTAGCAACACGCTTTGCTAATAAACGTATAATAAATAATTTCATAATGCCACAGCTTATTCATAACGCCAGAGCTTACCAATATATATAGCCTATTTTACTCGCAAATAATGTAGCTTTCGATTAGTGAAATAATTTTTAAATTCCATTCGGTATTTATTGCGTGAAAGAATAAAAAAAAATATATATCCATACAAACTTTTGCCTTTATAATATCTACTATAAGATATATCTGTACCCGAGAAGCATACGAATCCAAGTCCAAAATTTGAAGACATGAGTTTTTGATGCAGACTTGAAGTAAATTATCATGTTTATCAGTGGCAGAAAGATACAAGTCCTATCATGAATAAAAATAGGATTTTCAAAAATGTATACGGATGCAACTACCTTTGATGCAACAACTATCTTAGAAGCAGAACGATGTACATGGACTTGCATCTTTGTGATTTAGTTGCATTTTGAGTATTGTGACTCAAAATGGAAGTAAACAATTTTCAAACATTGATCCTTTCATAATACAAAACAAAATAGTCATAACGAAATTTTCCACTTCATTTAGAAGCAGAAGGACTCACGTCAACGTTTTTTTTTTAAACAATATTTTTTAAGGCTTTATATATAAAATATTTCGTTTTATTTGCTTGTTTTTAAAACAAAACTAATTAATTTAATAATTACTTTTTTGTTATCTATTAGCATGGATATCCGAAGTTATGCGACCATACGTACAGAAAAAAATGTTTTTTGGCTCTCCTGAAAATTTACCTTTTTGGACTTGCATCCGTATGCTTCTCGGGTACAGATATTAGAATTGTATTTTATTATGTACCTACCTATAATATTTGAAAAGAACGCCCCTAGCAGTAAAATTTCAAGGCCCTTAAAATCAACTCTCAAAATAAGCAATATAAATATTAAAAAATATATAATGTAAGTATTTAACACAGTCGGGAAACACGCCAAAATGTGTCCCAACATTTGTACAAGGTTGACATCATGGACATACAAATAGATGGACCTGCCCTAAGTGATAAAAGGCGTATTATTTCCCCCTCCCATTGGAACCATTTTATGGGAACCGGCTGGGCTTGCGAGAGCCTTGCGTGAATCTAAAAAATGTTTTACGAAATAACACGGCAAAAATGGTGACTTGTGTTATTAAAACATGTAAAAATAGAGGTGAATAAGATAATAAACCCAATTTTCGTATTACATTTCATAGGTAAGCATTATTTTAGGCTTATTCACATCATATAATATGATAACACATCAAGATACATGGCGACAAGAAACACAAAGCCGCTGTTTCATCAATATACATGGCGACGCGAAACATAAAGCCGCTGTTTACTGAGGTAAGTAAATTATGAAGCATTTGTAAAAGTGTCTCCACTAAACAAAATATGTATTTCACTCCGAAAATAAGTGAAACTTTACTTTGCCAAATTTGGACTTCAGATATTTGTTCATATCGTGGCAAGCAATTCGCGCTCCCATGTAAAAAGGTCGATTCATTCAAAAGCAGATTTTACTTTTAAGAACCAAATAGTCATATTATAATGCGAGATGCCTATATACTGTTAGATTGATTTATTGGCAAATCACAGTCATCGTCCCTCTCTTCGCCCCGCCATAGTTAGTTTTTACCCCTCATCTGTATGTTCTGGTCTATCTATTTGTATGTCTATGGTTGACATTAAATTTGTCACTTGAGAATGGGTCGTTTCTATGACTCGTTATTGTTTATTACTCATTACTATAGCTCGGCTGTATTTGCTGGCTTCTGTCCTCCCTCCTACTACATGGATCTCTTCAAGACCCATGTTCACTCCTTCCTCTCCTCAAAAGTCCCTCCGCACAGCATCCCAAAGGGCCTCGAGGGAAAATATTTTCCTTGGGCCTCCTGTGTGGAGTTAATAAAAAAATTAATATCACAAATGTTTATTAAACTATGGGAAAGGAATGAGGCATTTTTCATTTCTCTTTAGCAAATTCAGTGATGAAATAGTAAAATGTAATGCAAACAATGATGAAATCAGTGGTGAAATGAGGGATGAAATCCGTGGTGAAACAAGGGATGAAATCAGTGGTGAAATTAAGAATAAAATCAGTGGTGAAACGAGGGAAGAAATCAGTGGTGAAATGAGGGATGAAATCAGTGGTGAAACGAGGGATGAATTCAGTGGTGAAATGAGGGATGAAATCAGTGGTGAAACGAGGGATGAAATCAGTGGTGAAATGAGGGATGAAATCAGTGGTGAAATGAGGAATAAAATCCGTAGTGAAACGAGGGAAGAAATCAGTGGTGAAACGAGGGATGAAATCAGTGGTAAAATGAGGAATAAAATCAGTGGTGAAACGAGGAAAGAAATCAGTATTGAAATGTGGAATGAAATCAGTGGTGAAATGAGGGATAAAATCAGTGGTGAAACGAGGGAAGAAATCAGTATTGAAATGAGGGATGAAATCAGTGGTGAAATGAGGGATGAAATCAGTGGTGAAATGAGGAATAAAATCCATAGTGAAACGAGGGATGAAATCAGTGGAGAAATGAGGGATGAAATCAGTAGTGAAATGAGGAATGAAATCAGTGGTGAAATGAGGAATGAAATCAGTGGTGAAATGAGGAATAAAATCTGTGGTGAAACGAGGGAAGAAATCAGTGGTGAAACGAGGGATGAAATCAGTGGAGAAATGAGGGATGAAATCAGTGGAGAAATGAGGGATGAAATCAGTGGAGAAATGAGGGATGAAATCAATAGTGAAATGAGGGATGAAATCAGTGGAGAAATGAGGGATGAAATCAGTAGTGAAATGAGGGATGAAATCAGTGGTAAAATGAGGGACTAAATCAGTAGTGAAATGAGGGATGAAATCAGTAGTGAAATGAGGGACGAAATCATAAAATAATTTCTTGTTGGGGACTGATAGTGAGGAATTCATTTAGCAAAGCATCTTCAAAAATACTAAACAATTTTTTTAGTTTTATCGCACTATGTTACGACGAATATTATTTTGCTATGTTATTACGGTTATAAGTTTTATAGTAAATGTCGTTACTGCCATCTATCAACAAGTAGAAGCAATATTGTGTTTGGTGCCATCTTTGATCGAGTAGATTAACAATATTCTTATGCTTTTTATTGGACGTGTCAGTAATGTATTAAAATAAAGTTCCTTTTCATGGTAGTTATTTCTCCAGTAGTACGTCGTAGTGTACTTGATATTTTTCGGCTGTGCAGAATTTTTTCTCTCGGTTTATTCGTTAAACTTGTTTTTTTTTTAATTAAAAAAAATCACATTACTGCCATCTATCAACGAGTAGCAGTCTAATTGGTTCACTGCCATCTTTGATTGAGTAGATAAACATAATAGTTTGAAAGTTACCCAATAGATGTCAATAACCTACAAACCAAAATTCCTCTTTTAAATATTATATTTTACACATTGATGACTTATTTTAAAAATTTACAACACATTACTGCCATCTATTGACGAGTAGCAGTCCAATTAGTTCAGTGCCATCTTTGATTGAGTAGATTAACAGAATAGTTTGAAAGTCACCCAATAGATGTCAGTAGCATACACACTAAATCTCTTTATTGAGCATTATCACAGATTATTTCACTGATTTCATCATAATATAACTTTGCCAGAACAAGTTTAGCACAACTAGCATCTCCAGTTTGGGGTACATTATGGATGAAGAAATGAAAAGACACTAGAAGTCAATGGGAAGTACCTGTCCATTCAGATCCGGTCCCGAGCCCAAAGATACCTCGAGCCATTTCTTTGATTTGATACTTTCACATCATAAACCCAAAGAAATGAGAAATAAAACACTGTTTGCATAATATTTTATTAATGAAATTAAATAATTTTCACAATTAATTTATCAAAAAATGAAGAGAGAGATGTTTTAATAAATATTACGAAGAAAAATATGTTTGACAAGAATAATAAAAAAATAATTACATATTTAAAAATATTTACTAACCCATGAGTATATTAAACCTCATTTCTAAATGAATACGAAAATTATAATTGTGCTAAGAATATGTTTTAAAACCAGTTCCTACGGTTCACGATAAATAAACAAACATATTAAATAATTATAATCAATCACATGTAAAATTCTCAATATAACGAGTCCCGCGCCACTTCAGGCCGCCGCGCAGAAAATTCTCACGGTGAACTGCGCTGTAAACCTATCGGTTCTTTAGTTTAATGCGCGGTGAGTCTCTTAAAGTTGACAATTTTAGGTAACAAAAATCAAAAGCAATACAAAAAGGTAAAAATAATTTAAGATTTTTACAACTATTTATTTTTTATTTTCATGATTTATGTTTGGTGTTGCGCTACCTCCTTCTTTAGCCAACATTTCGGACTGCGTTACAGTGCCCATCGTCAGGGCAGATGTGCTGTGTGTGTCATACCCCAAAAATAAATCACAACAATACAAAAAAATTCACAGGTCTTGAGAAAAAGAGAAAATGTTTCCTAAGAGAGTTTTGGAGGAAACTACAAAGAGAATTTTACAGGTGAGATATTATGTAGGTGCTGGATATTGTAATCACTGGTTATAACAATCGGATCTTTTACAGAATCAACAATGATAAAATATGATATGAATTCAAGGTCACAGAATCAAATCCTGGAATGCCCATTAAAATGTATTAATTTAAATATAATTTTTATTATATATAATTTCACATATAATTAAAAAAAAAACTAATATTTTTATAGTATATTTGCAGCATGTTATAGTGTGGTAGATACTCTCAGTATCACCCTGGTGAAAGATTACCATTAAGAATCGAAACGTTGCCGTATTTGGTGATCTGCCGAGCGATTTTATATCTTTTGTGGGATTGTTATCAGGATAACGGACATGATCTCATGTCAGATTTGTGTGATTTTTACATACATATTTACCAACACATTTTTTTAGTTTATATTGTTTTATGAATTCATGTAAGTATGCATGATTATTTATTCATTTAATGCACGTTGTACATAGAAAAAGCAAATAAATCACACAAATCTGACAGATCATGTCCCACAAAAGATATAGAATCGCTCGGCTGATCTGAATAGCCAAGTATTTCCAAACCTTCATCTTTACATCTCCTTGGCCTCCCCACTCTCTTTAGCCTCACAACATATCTCATTAGGGGATGTCATAGACTTACTGGCTCCGACTAGTTGGAACTTTTGTGCAGTATTCACATTTTTTTTAAACTATGGTAAAATAAAATATACGTAATATCTTGATAAAAGATCGATAAAAGGAAATCACCAATGAAAAAAAAAACAGTTCACAACGATCAATTTATTCAATGTGAACTGTTGTTTGTATGTTAGCGATCTGCAGTCATGCTCAGGAATGATGACAACTTATTGATAATCGATCGACCATGCTAGATACCCAGGAAGAGAAAGATTAATAAATATCTGGCTATTCAGATTTGGTTAGGTTACTACACGTTACCAGATCCATTTCAATCAATGTTTTGACTGTAAATTTGTCAAAAAAAAAGTTTTAAAAATATACTCTAGAATTGCAACTGCTTTTTAGAATCAGTTCAGACAATGCGATCACAATATCCAGCGCCTACTGTTATAATACATATTACATACATTAAAAACTTAGAAAATTAAATAAATTATTTTTAATTCGATTAGAGTAACAACTCGACTGCAATAAAATCACATTGAGTATACTTTGTTGTTAAAATATTACATCTTAATATCACACACAAATATTTCAAATAAGCTATATTTAACAATCTATAGTAAATTAGCTAAAATACTTTGAAGTAATAAAAATATTATTGGAAGATGTTTTTTTCATTGCTTAATAAGAGAAACAATGTTCAAAAGCAGCTCTTTGATAGTCTTCTACTTATGGTAAATATAAAAAATAAATAATCCAACAAAATCTTCAAATAAATAAATAAAAATATTCGAGGGCATTTCTTACAAAATAAAATAAATATTTATTGTTTGTATTTTGTTTTGTTAGTTACTTGTTTGGAATAGATTGCGAAATATAGTTTGGGCTCGATAAACAGGAGGCCCTGAGGCAAATAATATCAATCACGACCTATGTCATCTTAGAGGATGCTGACTGGAGGGTCTTTTTAAGGAAAGGAAGGAGAGGTAGTTCTGGGAAGGAAAAATGTATGACGGGTGGGTAGGAATCTGATAGTCAGTATGTCCAGGAGTGACGGACATATGAATCAATCCCCGTGCAAGGCGATGGGTCCAGCTGAAGAGGTGAAAAGGCCTCCCTCAACCAGTCTCTCTAGATCCGACCTGTCACACAGCTGATGGGCAGACACATCCACCGCCAAGACCCGGACAAAACTCAACCCATGCATCCGGGCACCCCTGCTAAGTCACCAAATGTAGCAAATTATCGTTTGGGATAACTTATGGCACGGGTGTTGGTTATCCAATAAATGGTTCCTGTGGCGGCAGTAGCCATATCCACCTTCCAAATTGGATTATTGTAAAAATTTTGCTCAAATCAGTAAATCTGTGCAAACAAGCGAGAAAAACTCTCTAACAGCAAGCTCTGGTGCCTTGAAATTTGCAGAATGATTTCTGTCGTGAATTTATTGATCGACACAACTTATTTACATCATTTATATCACAAGCATTAATTAGAGCTTTAAAATAACATCATCTGTAAAAAGAAATGTCATAATAATTGTTTTTCCATAACTGTTCAATAAAAATGAGAATTGAAAAGAGTGTTATTTTTAGAGTTTATCAAAAAATCGAGCAAGTTTAACAAATATAAATATGTATATATTTCAAAGGACAAAACATCACAGCGTTATTTGTATAATATGAAAAAATGATATCGTCAACGAATAATCAATACCGCCCAAGAGACACGCAGTCCAAAAATGACGTTTTTTAATGAAATTCGATAGAGAAGCGAATTCCGATTACGTCTGTATACTTAGTTTGTAACAATTAAAAATAAAGGGCTATAAAAAATATGTATTTAAATAGTGTTTGGTTCCTTGAGGAGTCTCTGCAAGCCTATCTTTTAAGCCTGTTAGATCCCAACTGAAGTGAGCAGCATGACAAGCATCTCGGTTGACGGTCAAAATGTTAACTTATTGAGGAATAGAGTTGCCTTAAAATTATTTTTGCTGCAAAACGGTTATGGCTTGTTCATGCTGGGAGAGTAGTTTAGTCAAGTAGCGACTTGCAACTTGACTCGCCGAAAAGTGTTCACATTACGTTCAAGTAGACTTTATTAGTGAGCCGCGCGTTGCAAGATGACGGGCTGCCACGCAACAAAGTAAGTACGCTAATTAAGCTGATTGTAATGCTTATTTTAGAAGAGGTGAAAGAATAAATTAGTGAGATGAAAATAATGAAAAGAGATTAATAGCAGCAAAAATAAAGAATTTTAGAGTAGCATCTTCGCTCCAATGCCATGACATTTCTACGCTTCTACTAATGAAATCTGCTAAAATGACGGGTTCGCACATGTCAGTACACAGGGATACGTGATGGGGGTCGCCACTCGCCCTAAAAAATAGAACGAAATGGATTGATTCTACTATAGAGCTGACTAAACTACTCTACTAAAATTGTGGTGTTCCGACGCTTTTAGTTATTAATATACTCGCTACTCGAGTAAAATACTCTCCCAGTGCGAACGGCTCTTTAGAGATGTGCACATAAATCGATTCATTTGGTGTGATCACAGGAAAGCGCGGTTAGATGATTTAATTTGCTAAATCACCTGTTACAATAAGCCAAGTCATATGTAATACCAGGCAATACCAGACAACCGACATCGGTTATTATATTTTAAATGAAATATCTCTTATCTTCAATACTGCCGCAACAAAATAGTTTAGACGTGCCACGGAAAGTTGTTACTCATTAAAAGTTTTTAGTCTCTGCTGCACAATTAGATTTTTAGTGTTTGGGCGGTATTGTTTATTTGTCAACGATAATTTTAACAATAATAATTCATCATTATGACAATTTTATTGATTAATAATAATAATAAGTGTAAATAATGCGTAAGAATTCCATTCAAAGCCATTGCTGTTAAAATATTACGTTCTTAACCTCATGCTGAACATTGTTTTGACCAACTGCAGTGATTAACAAATAGAATTATATAGTGGGCAAGTCTGCATGCCTAAATTAAGCCTAATTTATTCTTACTCCTGCAAAAAAAAAGGTTCAATTTATCGAATTTTTTTCTTTTTGTTGATCAATTTTACAAGAACGAGTATTAACACACCCACAACACACTTTTATTGATTTATCTCTTCAGCTTAAGTAAACTTCAGTACGCTTAAGTAAACTTCAATACGCTTAAGTACACTTCAGTAAACTTAAGTACACTTCAGTAAACTTAAGTAAACTTCAGTACGCTTAAGTAACCTTAGTACTACACTTAAGTAAACTTCAGTAGACATAAGTGAACTTCAGTACACTTAAATAAACTTTGGTACATTTAAGTAAACGTTGGTACACTAAAGTAAACTTCAGAAGTAATCTAAATAAGTAAACTTCAGTACACTTAAGTAGACTTCAGTACACCTAAGTAAATTTCAGTACACCTACCTACATATTATAAGTAAACTTCCATACGCTTAAGTAAACTTCAGTAATCTTAAGTAAATTTCAGAGCACTTAAAAATACTTCGGTACGCTTAAGTAAACTTTACAATGCTTAGGTAAACTTCAGTATAAGTACGAAACAATGTTCATAATAAGACAATCTATTCATTTGTTCTGTATATCGGATGGAATATAAGAATCAAACCCTTAATTTATTACAAAAAAAGTACCACAAAATGTAAAAATTATATGATTCAATACTGTTACAGATAAATCTCATAGTTTTGTTCATAAGCACATGTATTAGACGGATATTACAGACATTAATATTATATTTATACGCGATAATAATGATTTTAAATTAAATAAATAATAATTAATAATTTGTAAGCAGAATAGAAATTTTATTAATTTATTAAAAATCATCTATTCGAAGTGTCCCATGGTAAGTAATAAATCTATACATAATATCTTAAATATAAACGCTATATCCCTATAAATATTATGTAAAGTGGTGTTTTTCAGTAATAGTGCCTAGGTTTTAATATTCATAGGTATTTTAGGTGTGTTTGTCATAAGTGCAGTGTAAAAAATAGCCAAAATTTCTTCAGACTTCCAAATGGTGCAGTAAAACGACCGGTTCCGTGGCAACTCAGGACGGCGGCATTTCAACACACTTTTGAAAAGTAATATAAAGTCAAAAGTGAATGAAAGATGCTCTCGGTATCGCCTTAGTGTAAGACAACCATTCAGAGTTGAAACATTGCTAGAAATTGCTTTGGTGGTGTTTGGTGACCAGATCTGAATAGCCAGGTTCACAGCACATCTCCTTTCCATCCCCACTATCTTCAGCCTCACAACATACTACAATTGAGGATGCCATAGTCTCACTGGCTCCAGACGGGAACATTTGGAACTCTTATGAGGTATTCACATAAAATTATTATTTATTTTTTTTTTTTAAATTTGCATACAAACCTAACAACCTTTTTGACCTATTTTTAATCACTTTATTTTCAAGAATTTATATATTTATTAACTTTTCAAGAGTGTGTTGAATTACCACTGTCCTGAGTTGCCCGGTTACCTTAAAATCGTGTGTGCTTAGGTCAATGTATAAATTATTTATTAGTTTCATTGATAAAGTCATTGCGAATCCATTTCCATCATGATCTAAAGAGCTGTAAATTATCCAATTAACTATAAAACTGTTACATCTTTTCCTAATAATGTTATTTTATTTTCTAATGATAATACTTTTGCGATGGCAATATTATTTCACTAATGGCGAAATTACAAGTGTTAGCTCAGATACTTTCCCACCTTCCCCTTTCCCATATCCTTTCCCTCCCCACACCAAAACAGCCCAAACTCTTTTCCTAGACCAAACCTACACTTAATAAACTTCAGTACAACTGCATAAGTAAACTTCGGTACACCTACTTAAGTAAACTTCAGAATGATTAAGTAAACTTCAGTCTGATTAGGTAAACTTCAGTATGCTTAGGTAATCTTCAGCACACTTGAGTAAAATTTAGTAAACCTACTGAAGGAAACGTCAGTATCTATACTCGAGTAAACTTCAGCACACTTAAGTAAACTTCAGTACGCTTAAGTAAACTTCAGTATCTATACTTGAGTAAACTTCAGCACACTTAAGTAAACTTCAGTACGCTTAAGTAAACTTCAGTATCTATACTTGAGTAAACTTCAGCACACTTAAGTAAACTTCAGTACGCTTAAGTAAACTTCAGTAAACCTACTGAAGGAAACTTCAGTATCTATACTTGAGTAAACTTCAGCACACTTAATTAAACTTCAGTACGCTTAAGTAAATTTCAGTACGCTTAAGTACACTTCAGTATGCTTAAGTAAACTTCAGTATGCTTAAGTAAACTTCAGTACGCTTAAGTAAAGCTTTTCATTTATGCTGTACGTAATAATACAATTGTTTGGAAGTTTACGAAATTCAAACTAGATTCCTACGCATCTGTTGCTAGAGGCGGCATTGTTTACGAGGAGATGGATTCGCACTATTTTTGACAATATTTTAAAAACGAAGAATTGAAACATTGTATATCTTTACAACGATAAATAAATTAAATCTAATAGTTGTTAATTTAGAAGGATTGAATTGATATGAAGATTTCAAATATATTTTAGTTAATTTTGTCGTTACGTTTTTCGTGAAACCCAAAACCGTGCAGATGAACTCGAAACAAAAAATGTCACAACCCAGATATCAAATAGAGTTTTATTTATTACATAATATTTAATTGAGAGTACTCAAATTTTGAGGAATAGAGTTGCCTTAAAATTATTTTTGCTGCAAAAATATTTTGTAAAAATATGAACTAAAATAAGAAATTAAAAACTCAATAATTCATAGGAATTATAAGTAACGCGGCGAATGTTGAAGCGGTACAATAACCGCACAGATGCACTGCTTGCGTACAGCATGTATCAAAATTGGCATTTAATAATATTCCATGCAACTGAAAAAATCATTTTTAAACATAACAAAAAGATATATGCTGTAAAAATTTTACACATATTCAAATTTGTTGTCCCTTTTTTGCTTAAACAAATCAGTAGGCGTAAGCAAGATAAAAGGCAGGTGATGTTTCCAAGACGTTACTGAGTGTATAAATATGCACCAATACACACAGTTTTAATATGTGTTGGTTGCATTAACTCCAATTGCAAGACCAATAAAAAGAAATGTGTTTTGCTTTACCAATTATTCGATTACGTACAAAAAAAAAACTTTAAATTTCTTTATTATTTTTTAACAATATAATATGTAATACCAGCTGAAGTCCCCGGCAATGCCCGGACTTTATACAGAGTTTTCGAAATCAAATGTAGACAGTAACCTTCCTCTTGTTTTGAAGGTCACATGTGCAAAATTTCATCAACCTCGACATAAAAATGTAGATTTGCATACAAATCAAATCCACACCGCCCGTTTGACAGACCGCTCGTTCAATATATTTCAACCAATTTACACAAACCTTGACAAATTATATACGTAAACCTTCCTCGTGAATCACTTTATGTATTGGTTAAAACCGCATGAAAATCCGTTCAGTCATTTTGTTTATCGCGAACAGAAAATAAATAAATAAATAAAATACGCATCGGAGGACTTTAATTTATAATATGTAGAGATTTCAGTTTCTTCAAATTCAGTAGAACAGCTTTTTCAATAAATTTGTTTTATTAGAAATAAAAATCCTTTACTGTTAAATTTAATACTGTTAGAATGAGCAAATATAAAAAAGCTAAAAGTATATTTTAAACTTTCTAAAATATTTGGTACATATTTTCCAAATCTCAAAAATATAATTTCCGTTTGGTAAATTTAATGGAGGTACTTAAGAATTAAGCGTCTCAATGAGGCATTTACCCGCAGTGGATTCGCAGAAGCTCGTCACAATTATTCATTAATTATTAATACATAACTAATTATGCTAAAAAAAACTTTGAGATTTTACAAAGACGATAGGTACCATTACAGTAATGCTTTTATAGCTTGAAATGAGTTAATCACTCCGATCTATTGCCAATATGCAAGTTTTTCATCTTAAATGAAATGTCATACATATTTACAAAAACTTTGTGTTATTTCCACTTCACAACTAAAGCTCTATAAATTAAACATTTCTGAACGTAGCCGAATACTAAAAACTGTTTTTGAAAGGTTATGAAATAAGCTTTCAAACTGTTATATTACAAATAAATATTATCATTTGTAAATATTAAAATTTAGAATGCAAACATAAAAAAAATGTTAAAATGACTCACATGATGTTTTTATGTGAAAACAGTACTAACATCACAGATTATGTAAAAAAAAACAATACTTATTCTGTCGTATAAATGTTTAATAAACAATTTAGTAACCTTACTTTTTTATCATTTCATACAAGAATATTTAATAAAAAAATAACAATGTTTAGCGGCGCCTAGGCGATTTGGCGGGTGAAGTCTGTACTTACCATGTATCTGTCAGAATAGGTCTTTTTATGTATTTCTATGGGACATTCTATGATGTTTTATGGATGTCACTAGAACAATAACGAAGTTATAACGATTTCTGTGGAAACACGCGTTGATGTGAAAACACGCTTATTGTACTTGACTGCTATCGTTATATTATCGTGCATATCCGCTTACGTATCTGAGTGGTTAAAACATTTTTTATGTTTGCATTAAAAATAAAAAAAGTTCTAATAATAAAATTTGAAAGCGTAATTCATCATGGTTCAAAAACAGTTTTTAGTTTCGGATACATTCAGAAATATTACAATTATTTGGATTTTATTGCAAAGCGGAAATACATACAAATTCTCGAACCTTCTGACAGCATCTTGAAATACAACGGTCAATATGCTAGAGATCTAAGAGGTTAAGACAGTGTTCACATAGAAGGAATGACTAAAACATGTAGAAATTATTAATTTTTTGTATTTCTTGGGCATTAACTATGCAAAAATTTCTATACATTTCGTTTTTAAGAGTTTTATTTCACATGTACATTTGTTACTTAAATTTTTAACATTAACTTACTTTTATTACTTAGTTTTAAGATTGCTAGTGAATAGCACGGATGTGTCAAAACTGGTAGCAGATAAATACAAATTAAGTAACAAATGTACATGTTAAGTAAAACTCTACAAAACAAAATATTTTTTAGATAGTTTTTGGATGGCTCAAAGTCATTTTATATGGCACACATAGATTTTTGACACTGCTAAAACAAGCAAAAAAATATATAAGTGTATCTATCTTAAACAATAATATATGCTTTTCAAGCTTTCTTAAGATTTGGGTTTAAATAAATATCTCACAATTCAAAGATCTTTAAGCTAAATAACAACAATAAGAAAATAACATAATGATTTCTTAATACATACATACAAGGGTAATCCCAAAAGAAAGGCTTCATTTTTTTAGAAATACAAATAAACACTTATTTTTTAATAATTTTTACAACTTTTACAGCTCATTCATTAATTTATTTTATATTATTGAAGAAGAAGATAATACCAATAAACCTAAATGAATATATGTGTTGCACATCTAAAAGTTTACGAGCTTGTTACAAAGAGGGCAGTGCTAAGAGCTGTCCCAAAATACTGCAAGATGGCGGTTAGTTTAGTTCATAGAGTGTGCACCAGGGGGGCCGAGGGCTGGGGAGCTCACACAATTCAGATCCATTCTATCTAGGTCGATTATTTGCAGTCACAACATTTGTAATACACAAAGTAATAATAAATCCAAATCAACATAAAGAACTCTATTATTCCAAAGAAGTAATCTCTTTCCAAGACGAGTTGGAGAACCTGGGGGGCCGAGGGCCAGGGAGCTCACATAATTCAGATCCATTCTAGCTAGCTTCTATCTAGGTCGATTATTTGCAGTCACAACATTTGTAATACGCAAAGTAATAATAAATCCAGATTAACATGAAGAACTCTATTATTCCAAAGAAGTAATCTCCTTCCAAGACGAGTTGGAGAACCTGATTGTGTGAATATAACAATTGGTGAACACAACAATATGAAAAAGAACAAGTCGCGGAAAAATAACAGTTGCAACTGGGACTCGAACCCAGGATCTCTCGTCTTACCGGGACAACTGTCTTAACCAATATATTTCAACTTTTCTGTCAAAATCAAAGATGTTGGAATATAAGAGATGTGATTTTACTGGGTGGGGCTGTTTCCTGGCGTCGCCGATATTGTTAACCAATACTAGTGCACACCTTAAAAAAATCAACTAATTTAATGAATTCTTTCCGTATTCAAACTATGCCCATTAGGTAGTAGTCCGCCGACAGTCGGGCAGACATCACAACATATCTCTTGTATTTCATATCTTTTGTCAAAATTCTGTGAACGCTGCTACGGACAACCTCAAAAAGCAAAATTCAGAGATCATTTAGAATGATTTGCGACCAACTTGTCAGAAAATGACATCTGCTGCTTCTTTTTTCGCCGTGAATTTTAGTACTTGCTGACGTTTTTGACATGAATTTCAATCCTTTTAACACCTTTTGAGTTCAAAAGCTGAATAACTGTGCGAATTTCGCACTTAACGGTAACACACGATGGGAGCTCCATTGCATACGGCGTACCATTGTTTGGGACCGGGGAAGTAACAAACACGACAGTGTTGCCAACAGCCGCATGTAAATTTTCCCTACATCCCCAGCGCTTTGAAGACTTTACTTTTGGGATTACCCTCGAACTTACATAACTGTACATGCTCAGCTGACAAATTGTCAATTTTATTACAAGACCCTCTGGCCCTATCACCTCTACCATGTAATATATATACATACATATTATTTTTACACAGATAGTTTCGTTTAGGACATTCACAATCCATACATAATATATATATTTTACGAGAACATTAAACAACATTAATATTGCAGAGTTATCAAACAGCGAACAATCATAAAATTATAATCATTTAATTTTTAAACATAATAGTATCATTCTTGCGGGGGCTTTAAACTGAATACAAACTATTTTTATTATTTGGTTTTGGGGTGTTATGCGGTGTTGCACTACCTCCTTCTTTAGCCAACGTTTCGGACAGTGTTACAGTGTAAATATGCCTGACAAAACAGGTTCGTTCAGAAATGAGTAAGTAGAACAAAATAATTGCAATAATATGGTGTCATTTGTATTCAGAATAAAGAGCTCTGGATGTCAATTAATATAATCTAAAATAAGAAAGAAATCTATTATTGTATAATGAATATCGCTGCGTCATAATAATCGTATTGCTTTAAAAGAATAATAATATTAATACACTAAAACTAGGTTACTAAATGCAATCCTGTGAGAAATTCGTTAATTCAGAATTATAACAGGAACAACTATATAAAATAAGTTTACGGTAGTTTAAAAACCAGTTCGTTTTTTTCACGTCAATATAAGCCAGCTATTCCGGGGCCAGCCCTGGTCACGTTACGATTATACTACAATAAGGACTCAAATTATACATAGAATGAGCAATTTCGTTATTACTGTGACGATCCACAATTACGATACGACATACGTTCGTTATCACAATAATGCTGCAGTTCTTTCAAAAGATGTACGACACAATGAATGTAAGTCTGTTTCCTCCAAAGGAAAAAAAGTAATCATTTTCTTGCATCTCTCTCACACACCAAACCTTGGTGTCTCCGTAGAACCCACAATACTGCTAGACGTGACGATAATTTTGAAAGTATGAAACATAGTTATAAGGATAATATTGAATTGTGAGTGAATTTCAAAAATTCAAAAACATCAAACGTCGATGATCTGATGGTTTCCTTTTGTTCTTAAACGTATAATGCTGCAGCTCTTTCTTACACACTAAATAACAACAGTCAAATATGAGACAAACATAACGTATGTCTGCACCCCTCCAAAGGAAACATACAATCATTATCATGCATCTCTCTTACACGTATTCTCCAAAGGAAAAAAGGAGTTATTTTACATTAGCTCCACACAGGAGCATAAATAATTCCCCTCAGGGCCTTTGGGGATGCTATGTGGAGGGTTTTTTAGGAAAGGAAGGAGAGGAAGTTCTGGGAAGGAAAAGGGTATTAGGAGTGGGTAGGAATCTAAGGGTCAGTGTGTCCAGGAGTGACAGACGTATGAATCCATTCTTCCCACTGCGGTGCAAGGCGATGTTCCGAGAGAGTACGGCTGGAGAAGTCAAAGGGACTCCCGCAACCATTTTCTCCCGATCCAGCCTGCCATGAAGCTGGTGGGAAGAAGCATCCCCAGCAAAGACCCGGACAAACCTCACCCCATGAACCCGGGCACCCCCGATAAAGTCATTAAACATAGCAAACCACTTAGGGCGATCAATGGCAAGGTGTAATACTTTGGAAGAAACAGACACACGTATACCGCATGTCACATCTTTTGTCTCACCATTATTTAATGTGTAAGAAAGAGATGCAGCATTATTAAGATAAAGAACGTACGTTTTATGCTATTTTGTGCCATCACGGTACCGTAATTGTGGATCGTCACTGTAATAATAAAAGCGCTCATTATCTCGTCTAATTATCTGAAAAAGATACCGATCAATTGTAGTGTGCCACACATCAGTATATTAAGCTAATGTCATGAGCTCGGTCACGATACGACTAAATTACAATAAGGACTCAAGAATTATACATAAAATGTCTCGTCAAATTATCTGGAATATTAATCAATTCTGACTTAAACGACTAAAATTCACTACATTGTGTTATGATTTTTTTTGTACGCTAGCAAATTTTGGACATTGAAGCAAGCCCAATGAATAAGAGCGAAGCTTTATGAATGTGACGGATAGGAGATTGCTGAATATATCGTGGACAATGGACAGCATGACAGATTCAATATCCTGGAGATATCAAACAACAGACCGTGAGAACGTGACGGGTTGGAGAGGACTGAAGGGTGATTCTGTTTCTTTGGCGACAGCGTAAAGCGTGTTAAATCGGCCATATACGATACATTTTGACAGTTTTCTTAAATGAGGTAGTCCGTATCGCGCTGACGAGCTAAATACTGCGCTTGTGTTAAGACACCAACTCTTAAAAGAAGTTACCGTAATGTCAGAAATGACGGTTGCCGGGTAATCCTCGTTAAGAATCAAATATCATCTTGTACAAACATCAAAATAATTATATGTAAGTAGTTTTAATAACTAATAAATAGTAATTTGTGTTTTTAAGTAGGTAATTAATCCATTTGACACACAACAGGCACAGACAGGCCATTGAAAGCCATATAGATTATGTCCTTTGTGTATGAACTGTATCTAAATTTCTTTAGATAAACAATAAACAGTGTTAATCTCACGTGACCTCCCAGGTAAGAATGGTCCTGTATATATTTTCTTTATATACAGAGTATGAATAAACAGTATATTTACATTTTTACGCAGCATCGCGTTCATTGGTCAAATCATTGTACATATATTTTCATATCAGTGATCGATGAACCGGTGGATGCAATTTTTAGCCATAAGTTATTTTTAATTGTTTGTTTAGTTTGTAGTTGGAAGTAGGATTTTAGAAACATATTATAAGTTTGTACAGCGCCCTTGAGGTGATTTTTCACAAAAAATGGCACATTACAAATCATCAAAATATTATTATTAGATATTATAAAATCACAGAAATTTGACAGCCGGTAACGCACAACGAACACTTTCTGATATCTGACGGATTTTGCCCGTTTGTCTTAATTATCTCGTAATGCTGACATGCAAAAGAATACACAAAAGATATAGAATCACCCTTCTGGTTCATTTATTGAAGTGAAGTCACGATCATCAGCAAGTCACAAATGAGCAGAAATGTCAAAGGGAACTTAACTAGGAGACAAAAAAGACATAGCACAAGTGTTACGAAACAACAAGTGTCATATTAACAAATTGATTGTGAGAATAGAAGTGGAAGACTGAAGGAGTGTAGAACTAAGTTCAGTTTTACATCTAGGGAGCTTCCGTCCATTATCCGTCGATTTTCCAATCAGCCGACGACAGGGATAAGTATAACGGTACTTTTGCCAACATTCTTTAAGCCATTTAGTCTCAGCCGTTTTTCAGCTAAAATATCTAAGACCCATTTGTTTTTGCAGAAATTCAATTGTAACAAAGTCATTATTTAAACTAGCTGAAGTCCCCGGCGATGCCCGGGCTTTACACAGGGCTCAGAGTTTTCGAAATCAAATGTAGACAGTGACCTTCCTCTTGTTTTGAAGGTCACATGTGCAAAATTTCATCAAGCTTGACATAAAACTGCAGATCTGCATACAAATCAAATCCACACCGCCCGCTTGACAGCCCGCTCGTACACACATACAGACATTCTCCTTTATATATTATATATTTCAACCAATTTACACAAAACCTTGACAAATTATATACCTAAACGTTCCTCATAAATCACTCTATCTATTGGTGAAAACCGCAAGAAAATCCGTTCAGTAGTTTTTGAGTTGGTGTAGAAGTGGTGGAGGACTTTAATTTATAATATGTAGAGATGGTCATTAAGCACCTTTTTGTTTGTTTTTTTTTTTACATTTAAAAGGTCTAAATTAAATGCCGATTCTAGGTGCGTTTCAGCTTTCTATCAAATTATAATAATCTGATAAGCTTAACAACGTGATAGCTGTCCTCTTCTGCTGATCACAATTTATTGAAAAGCCGAAACCAACTTAGAATCGGCATTTAACAGAAAGCATTCAACTGTCAAAAGAAAACAAAATGGCCGTTTGATTATTATTTCTGCAAAACAGGGCCGAAATGTTTCACAAATGAATTTATTTGGATGAAAAAAGGTTATTCTAATGGGATGTCCTTATTCCACGGTGTTTCCAATGTCATTGTCTTTTGTTTGATGACAGATCATCGGCGCTGTGAGGTTTTTAGCATAGTCTAGGTGCGCCGATAGATCGGTACTTTGAGACTTATAGGTTTAAAGAATATTGCATTCGGAACGAGAAGGAAAAAGAAAAAATTGTTTCAAACCTAATATTCCTGCTTAAGAGTAACTAACGTACGGCAGAATACTTATATTTTGTAATTATCGTTATTAAATTAGCTTTGTGGCTAAATCGTCGTTTCAGTATCGATAAAATGCAACAAAAGCTGTTTTCTATACATAATTAATAATCATTTAAAATGGATAACAAGTCAGCTGAATTTATATAAATAAAAAGCGTTAAAAAATTACAACAAATACTGTTATATACGTAATGTCATGTGACACGTCTTTGGAGTTGACACAAGCAGTGCTCGGCACGTCTTGCTGTGTCATAGCATGACGGCTGAGTATGTAATGTTATGTTATGGAGTAGAGATGGCGTAATGTGAATCCAGGTGATGAAGGCAATGTTTCATCGTCCACTTCTTTGATGATGGTGTCCGATTCCCAGCGACTCCGTTACGCCTGGAGACGGCTGAGTTTATAATGTTATGTGGTGGAGTAGTGGTAGGGATGTGATGTAATGGTCCTGGTGACTAAGGCGATGTTTCATCGTCCACTTCTTTGATGATGGTGTCGGATTCCCAGCGACTCCGCTGCGCCAGGAGATCGTTTAGTTTCTGGAAGCAGGAATTCAATTTTATTAACTAATGTCGACTTTTAAAACTCAACAAATCAGCATAAGGAAGCCTTTGGAAATACAATACAAACTTGCTTAAGGAGAACGTGTGCGCGGCCCATTTCGGCGCGTTTCATACAAATCTTAGATTTGGATTTGAGATCAAAATACCCAACCAAACTGAAAAATTATTTTTGTAATCAAAAGGTATATCAAATATCTAGTAAGGATGTAAGCTACTTTATTTATTTTTGCTTTAAATTATAAGATGTAGGCCATTAAAATTTTAGTTTTTCATGATTTTGGAGGATTTTACTATTTTAAAAATACAATGAAAAATAAAATTAAAAATTCTTAAAAATGTATTTTTTGAGTAGTAATTTTAATATATAAATGACTATTTTTTATTTCACCGTAAATAGGTAATTTGTATTTTTAATTTCCACCCATCAAAATGATTTTTTAAATAAATTATATCATATTTATACGATAAATATAGTAAAATATTTTTTTATTGTTTTTATTTACTCACAAATAATTGCCCAAATCGCCTCTAAAATCCAGAAACATTAAAATCTTTAATGGCCTATATCTTATAATTTAAAGCAAAAATAAATAAAGTAGCTCACACCCTTACTAGATATTTGATATACCTTTTGATTACAAAAATAATTTTTCAGTTTGGTTGGGTATTTTGATCTCAAATCCAAATCTAAAATTTGTATGAAATGCGCCGAAATGGGCCGTGCATACGTTCCCCTTAAGACACCATCTTAAGCCCATCGTTAAAAAAAAAATTTATTTATTGTAATTTATTTATTATTTCATTTTCTGAAAGATGCATTTGTTAAGAATGCTCTCACCAAATGTTTTAAAGAAATTCGAAAAATTGACGGAGATACAGCATTTTATGTGAAACCATTTGAAACAATTTGTGTGTTGAAAAATCCTTCAGCAAAACATTGAAAATGTTTTTCTCGGAACTCCGTTTTTCAACCTGGTTGACAACATATTAAAAAAACTATAAATCCGATTTTCATGCACCAAGTCTACAATTGTTTGAAAATTCAGTCTCTATAGCACTATATAAGGATTTTTTTTAATAAAGAGCCCCCTTATATATTTTTTTTGTATGAACAATGAAAATTTTCCATAAAAAAAAATTTGCTGGTCTGACATTCTAAATTCCCCCTAAATGGTAAAATTCCGCTACGAAGTACCATAAACCTATGTTTAGTTTCAAAATATATTGTTAATTTATTTTTCTGATGAATGGTCAACCACCATGTAGCGATTTCGTCGGAGTGTCTTGTTGAAAGCAGCGTACACCGCAAACCATACTTTAGATTCGTGTACAAAAAATTGTATACAGTCTTCTATAAAGTTATATATTGGTTATGAGCACTAATAAAAAAAAATTCCATTCATCGTTCGCTTTAAAACAATTACAAAAAATACACCATTGTACCACGCACGAACCATGCACGTGCCATAAGCCGCCGCTACCCGAATTTTTACCGATTTCTTACATATCTCCCTTAAACACTTGATGTTTTAAAGCTCTTAAAATAATATATGTTAATTTTTAAGATAACATCTAGACGCGTTCCACGCCGAAACGCAAGTTATATGAAATTCCCTCGATAAAAAAAAATTGCAAAGTATGCTCTGAAAATTATTATAAACACGTTTGTTTCAGTTATTTTACAAGTTATAGTTCACAATGTTTCTTTAACCACTGGAGCGATCACGCGAAATAAATAAATTTGCCTCGATTGCATGAGATTTTTCAGAAGGTCATTTTTTTAATTTTTCGCCAACATTAAAAAAATCACACCTTTGAATTTTAACATGGAAACATAAAAACTTATTATACTGCTATGTAGCGAATAAATTTACCCTTATTTTTCCGTTTATCTCGTATTTGATGGTCTTTATAAAAAAGTATTAAAAAAACGTAAAGTTTATAAATGCGCGAATCCTGCGTGTTTTTTTACTTGAAACTGCAGTGAGGGATACTTATTCGAGTCAACATAGAATATTTTCGATTTCTGTATGTTGTCTGTGGTATATTTGATAATGAAAGATGGATAATATGACTTGATAATATCTATGGAAAAAAAGACTTTTAAACGTAAATAGCTGATCAAAAATTAGTCATGAAAAAAAATATTTAAAAAAATTATTTTTAACATCATTCTAAAATAGTCTACGAAGTTCGGATTTGTGACATCTATGGTCATAATAGATAAAGCATTTCAATATCTTCGTTTTAAAATAAATGGCTGGCCAAGGAAATGTTTTAAATAATTACAATAAATATTTACGATGGTACGAAAATGTGGTCCATTTTTGGAACAAAATCAATTGCGCAAAAATAAAAGTTGTCCATTTTTTGACCAAAATCGCTCAAGTGGTTAAGGGCTAGGTATTTGAATTAAATCAGTGTTTGACATATATCTTAAGTGCTTATTTATAAATAATTAGATCCCAGGGTTTAAATTTATAAAAAATAAAACTTTTTTAAATGGACAGAGCCACAAACCTTTTGTTTTTAAATTGCCATTATACCAGATTTAACAATATCCTCAGATAAACCGAGTCTACTAAACAGTGGGTATAAAAAGACCTGGGGGGAGTTGATGATGATGATCCGCTGCTCGATTTTGGGGGTCAGCTGACACGACTGCTGCTCCAGATCATCCAGGGATGCCCGCCGAGTTAACCTGGTACACACCAAACGCACAAGATAAGTTTTACATAAAAAAACTTCGCCAAACTCACCAATACCAACATAGGCCACATATCACTGTTCTCACTGGCTCTCTGCCAATCACTCAAGTTAGAATACGGTATTATCGGATGGGGCAGTGCAAATAAAAACATACTAAATCCACTAATTAAAACTCATAATGAAAATTATACTGGAAGTTCCTGTAAGAACTAGCACTGACGAAATCTTCAACAATCTTAACATCATGTCATTTAAACAACTGTATTCTAAAACTATACTCATTTACATTCATAAGTACAAAACCCAACAAATAACAACTAACACGTACATTAGAAACACTAGATCTCATGGTCAAAACCATATCCAACAAGTAACTAATAACATAACGTTTGGTCAAAAAAGCTTCTTGTATTATGGTATTAAACTTTACAATAAAATACCACTCTCACTTAAAAACCTCAACAGTATAACATTTAAATCTCAAATAAAAAGCTGGATACTAAATATAGGGAGAACAGAAATAGAAAATATACTGATATCAAATACAGACTAAAACCGAATCTATTGAACTGAATTATAAAAAAACATTATCTTATTTAATTTATAATTATTTAACCTCTCAGAAATAGGACTTCTGTTTATTATGTGTCCCTTCGAAAACTGTCAAAACCTGATAATATTTGTGTTATTTACGATTTTTACTAAAAGCTTCATAAATCACGTTTTGGGAAACGTAGCCTCATTCTAAAAACTGTTTTGAAAAGGTTATGAAATAAACTTTCAAATTGTATTGTTGCAAATAAATAATAACATTTGTAAATATTAAAATTTAGAATGCAAACATAAAAAAATTGTAAAAATGACCCACGTGATGTTTTATGTGAAAACGGTACTAAAATCACAGATTATGTAAAAGAAAATACTCATTTTATCGTACAAATGTATAATAAACAATTTTGTCACCTCACTTTTTTACCATTTCATACAAAAATATTTTAATAAAAAACTAACAATGTCTTAAACAAATGACAATCAAACAAGATGGAGGTTCCATTCGGCTCAGATAATTAATATTAGATATTTTTGAATACAGACGCGTAGCGTTGTTCATTATCGATATTCCGTTTTTTATTTCATGATAATCCGTATACTAGTGATGGAAATAAATCACTTTTTGTAAAATCTCGCGCGTTGACGTCAAAAGACGCTCTAATGTCTTGACTGCTATTATTATATTTGCGTCTTTTGACGCTCTAATGTTCCGAGTGGTTAAAAAAAAAAATACTACGTGATATATTAATTATTATTTTTAATTGATAAACTAACGTTTAAACAAGATTTTTATGCATAGCACAAAGGGTAGATAACAAATATTATAATCAATAATTATCAGCCTGAAACACTCATCTACATTGAAAAAATCTTCCGAGAAAAGATACTGGCCGCCAACGGGAATTGAACCCGTGTCCCTCTGATTGCCGGTCAGCTGCTCTGACCACTGAGCTATGGCGGCTTATCTAATACCCGACAAATAATTCAATATATACTAGTGTTTCATTCGACAATTACTTATTATTACATTTTTCCAACTGAAAACAACCAACTTTATTTTTGTGAGAGAGGTATTGTTAAGTACTAAATCTCCCGCTAGGTGGCGTCGAGACTAATTATGTCTGCATTTATTGCTGAAATACTTTAACTTGTCAAATATTAATTATTATTTTTAATTGATAAACTAACTTTAAAACCTAAACCTTGTTTAAACGTTAGTTTATCAATTAAAAATAATAATTAATATTTGACAAGTTAAAGTATTTCAGCAATAAATGCAGACATAATTAGTCTCGACGCCACCTGGCGGGAGATTTAGTACTTAACAATACCTCTCTCACAAAAATAAAGTTGGTTGTTTTCAGTTGGAAAAATGTAATAATAAGTAATTGTCGAATGAAACACTAGAATATATTGAATTATTTGGCAGGTATTAGATAAGCCGCCATAGCTCAGTGGTCAGAGCAGCTGACCGGCAATCAGAGGGACACGGGTTCAATTCCCGTTGGCGGCCAGTATCTTTTCTCGGAAGATTTTTTCAATGTAGATGAATGTTTCAGGCTGATGATTATTGATTATAATATTTGTTATCTACGTAATATATGTTTATAACAAATTCATATTAATTACTTATAAATAAATTATAATAAGAAAATGAAATCCTCAGCATGGGAGATCCCAGCGAGGATATCATTATCTACATGTTACTAAGAAAAAAAAGGCAATAAAATCTTTATTATTATTTTTATCAAATCAATGGTTAATGTAGGTGACACACACACAGCTATAAAAGCGCGAGCAGATATCTGTTGAACTGCGAGCGCTTATGTATTGTACCGTCACAGTACGCTATCAAATATTTCTTCCTATGGTAGGAGAGGGAGTCAGATGAATTAGGGAGCTGCCACTAAATGCCATTTCTTTATAATCTGTCAATTTGTGCAATTATGTGCCAGCTCCGTAATTAAAATGACCCCTCTCCTGTTTACGACAGAGGGGGTCGCATAACTTTTCGCATATCGCCTCAGTAGTGGTTACGGTTACAGCGTAAGATCTGTATTGTCTATGGTTGATTTGCGCAAAAACCGCTTAGGTGTGACAGGTCTGATGGGATTGTACGGAGAGCGTTATTTAACGTGCGATGATCATTTATCTTTTATAGCTGTGTGTGGCACCCGTCTAATAGAAAAATAATCTTAATCGGCATTTTGTGAATGAATGAGAAAAGAGATCTACAGTACTGTGCGAATTAATGTGAACACAAGTGATAATTTAGAAAAAATAATAAATATTCTTTATTGAGGAAAAAAAATAGAGAAACCATTACATTTAATTTTTTTTAATACAAGTGTGTCCTCCCTTAACTTTTATAACTTCTTGTACATGGTTTTGGCATAGAATCAATAGTTTGTTACAATTTTCTGATATTTGCGTGTCTCTAAACAATATCTGAATTACTGCCTCCATCAGCTTTGTTTTTGTTGTGCAATCAATTTTTCTAAGTCTTGCTTTAACTATAGCCCACAGATTTTCAATTGGATTAAGATCCGGAGAGTTACCTGGCCGTAACCTGGTTAAGAGTTATCTGGTAACAATCTAAGAGCGTTTCTTGGAGAAATATCCATTTTAAAAAATAAGAAACAACAAAACTTTAGTTAAGTTTACTTCTGCAAAAAAATTGTAATTCTAAAAAATAACAAAATGTAACGTGTCTGTAGCTTGGTGTGTCTCGTAACTTACCGATTGACAGAACACAAACACAAAATGGCCGCTATTTTGACATGAATGTATTGCCAACTGCAAAAACAAGTGAATTGTGCTAATTATCACGTGTTCACATTAATTCGCACAGTACTGTATATTGATATTTGAAAGGTCACACAAAATATTTATTAAATTTCCACAATGTGTCATTTTTGATATCAAATTATTATTATTTTTTACATTAGTTCCACACAGGAGACCTTGAGGAAAACAATTCCTTTCGGGGCCTGTGTCATCTTTGGGGATGATGTGTGGAGGGTATTTTTAGGGAAAGGAATTTTTAGAGAGGAATTTCTGTGAAGGAAAAAGATATGAGGGGTGGGTAGGAATCTGGGGGTCAATCTGTCCAGAGGTGATGGACATATGAATCCATTAACTTTTAGGAATTTTTTTATTAATTACTTTCATATAAAAAGACAAAAAAGTGTGGTGACAACAACGTTTATAATACATTAGTAGGTGTTTTTATTTTTTTTTTAGTTAGAAAAAACGTAAGGTGAGCCATTTTTAAAACTTTTTTTTATGTTTGCATGCAAAATATTTACATTTCAAAAATTATATTTTTATTACGAATAATAAAAATTTGAAAGCGTATTTTATCACCTATCAAAAACAGTTTTTAATTTTGGGATATGTTCAGAAATATTCCATTTATTTGCATTTTATTTTCGACCATCTGAAAAATATGCCAAATTTCTGAAGGGTTGAGAGAGTTTTATCGTAGTGATGTTACAACAGCAAAACGATGGCGGCGTCATTACCTATGTCTCGTAGAGTTCCCGAGCGGCTGGCTGGAAGGGGGGGTATGCGGGGTGACGTCCACCGAAGAAGAACGGCGCAAGGGCGGCGTGCCGTCCATCTTGGAGACACTGTGTCTGATTGGGGGAAACAAACACAAAATGGCAAATGGTGATGAGCGACTATGGGGGGGGTGTGGACGTGACACCGAAGAGATAAACCGATAAAAGTGTGCCCAAACTAAGCTCAATTTTTTCTTACTTCTGTTGAATTTTTTTTTCACAAGAGTCCCAACTGCTCCCAACCAAGCAAGTGGGATTAAGGCATCTCCAATCTGGGTATGTCGTGAGGACATAAATAGTGGAGAAGGGAAGGAGATGAGAAGACGAAGGTAAAGAAGTACCTAGCTATTCAGATCTAGTCACTAAAGGCTATTTTAAGCAATGTTTCGATTTTGAATGTTGGTCTTTCACTGTCATTAATTTTTTAAATATTGAAATTCTTTCTCGAGCAAATAATCGGATTGATGGTCTCCGTGGTCGAGGGGTAAGGCTTTCAACTAGCAATCCGGAGGTTGCGGGTTAAAATCCTGGTGTACGCAAATAAATTTTATTTGATTAATTTGTGTTATTTCACAATTTTATTAATGAAAAATAATATATACCGTATTTGCGGCATGTTCCAGAGTAGAAGATGCCGCGTGTAAGACCAACATTCAGAATTGAATCATTGCTTGAAATGGCTTTTGTCATGTTCGGTGACCAATCTGAATACCCCACTTTCCTTCTTCCATATCCTTCCCCTCCCCGCTACCTTCAGCATCACAATATACCCCACTTGGGGATGCCATAGTTTCACTGACTCCAGGCGGGAGCAGTTGGGACTCTTATGAGGTATTCACATTAAAAAAACAGCTTGCCCGGGGCTTTGAAGTTGAAAGTTTCTTATGTAACTTGGAGACATCAGTTTTCTTACAAATCTGTATGCATAGATCACACTTCTAAAGATTACCTGTTCAGTAGAGTGTTTAGTGAGGGAGGTGTATTATATGTGTTTGCAATACTAGAATCTACTCTAGGTTAGAGTGAATGAACTGCATTGTTAAATTTACTTGAGTTGTTTTAAAAACAAACACAAATTATGACAATGGGTCCTTTCCAGTTGTGCAATTCAGGCATTTCTTCCACAGGGATACGCAAGTATTCGAAAATCATGTTGTGTGCTCACGTCGCAAGCAACTTGTCGCACACAGTTCGTACATGTCTCTGCTAGAATCACGAGACTCGTATCACAATTCGTTGAATTCTCAAAATGCAAAAACTAGAATCCTTTCACTTCACAAGCAAACGGTTGCTGTTGCTGTCATTTTAATATACTCTTATTCTTTGTCGATTGTATTGTTCGTAGCAGATTTTTTTTTACATTAACTCAATACAGGAAGCCCTAAGAAAAATAATTTCCCTCAAGGCCTATGTCATCTTTGGGGATGCTGTGTGAAGGGTCTTTCTGAGGAGAAGGAGTGACCATGGTCTTGAAGAGACCCATGTTGTAGGAGGAAACACAGAGGCCGGCAAATCGTTTCACAGCCGAGCTGTTGAGCTCAAGAACGAGTTGTAGAAATGACCAGTTCTCATTTCGAATAACAAGGTTCCATCTGTCGCGGTAGCGTCATGCGATAATGAGATGTGTAGTAACCTACTTTAACACGTTGTGTGCCGTTGGTCACCCGGTCCACGGCTGTATTTAAAAAAAAAAAAACTTTGCATGCAATTTTGACCCTTATGTATAAAGAAAATGTATGAAAGATAAGGTCACAATCGCTTGCGCCAATATCTCTCTTCGTAGCATTAAAGATTTCATGCATGTGGCAACACTACACGATTTGTAATTGAATTATCTCTGACTTCGAAACCTGTCAAAACTGGAAATTAGGGAGAAAGCGGACTTTTTGTTCCTTTTTCAAATGCATTTAAAGGTATTTATTTATTAGCAATCACCTTTGAAATGTGTTTTTCATGTAGGTTGTGTATTCAGGTTTGTGTGAAAATAACAACATCAGTTCATTTTCGTATTTATATGGATATTTAAGCAAAAGTCAGGAAGGTAGTTTGCGCGCGCTTTTTTTCAAATCGGCCCGGCGAATGAGGCACACAAAAGGTTAAAGTTCATTTTCGCATGACGTTACCCCGACAGATCGAACCTTGTTATTCTAAAGATTTGAAATATCAACAGTATTCAAATGTTAGACGCGAGTTTTCCGTGTTTCCCGAATGTGCACCAGTGCCAAAGGAATCAATGACACTAGGTCTTCGGAGCATCTTCCATTGAATTAACGGTAGAACAAGGACAGCATTCCCACCTGACGCCTGTGATCTAAAGATTGGGAAAAAATTCGGTTTAGTGGCGAAATTCCTAAAAAATCAAACTAATTATTTTTATACTAACTATGGGCCAGGGAATCCGAATCTGAAAGAATTAGGCGGCGGCAAGCAATATTAACTGAATTACACGACTTTTAAATTTTCAATACACACATACGAAAACAGCCATTTTAAAAGCATTTTGACACATGAAAACCATAGAAACCATAGAAAAACAACAATTTAAGTGTGGCCATTAAACAATAATATCATATTAGCGGCTACGCAAGGTTTGTGTCACATGGTTTGTGCCCCTTTATACCGCCTGCTCGCGTCAATTTAAAAAAAAATCCCAGTTTTCAAGTAGTTTAGCGGCTACGCTAGGTTTAGGTAGCATGGTTTGTGATACAAAAGTGAGTAAAATTTATAAAAAGTAAGTACTTAAATTATAAACATGTTATTTTACGTTATTGATATTACTGCTTAATGGCAACACTTAATTTTATGTGGTGTAACATCTTTATTCTTTTTCTATGTTTTCTTGCGACTTCGATAGTGTCAAAGTGCTTCCAAAATGTCTTCTTTTTGTGTCTGTTTATAGCAAATTTTAAAGTCGTATAATTCATTTAATATTGCTTGCCGCCGCCTAATTCTTTCAGATTCGGATTCCCCGGCCCAAAGTTAGTATAAAAATAACTAGTTTGATTTTCTAGGAATCAGAATGCTTCCAAAATGGCCATTTTCCTATGTGTGTAAAAAATTTTTTTAAAGTCGTATAATTCAGTTAATATTGCTTGCCGCCGCCTAATTCTTTCAGATTCGTATTCCCCGGCCCATAGTTAGTATAAAAATAACTAGTTTGTATTTTTAGGAATTTCGCCACTAAACCGAACTTTAGCCAAAGATTGAAATCCGTTTGTTAAAATAGGAGAATCTACCGAAAGGACTGCCCGTTTCGGTAAATTTTTGAGATCGCTGGCAAGGGTTAATACGCACTTTTTAAAAAAAAAAATCTTTTGATTCACCTTAATTACATTAAAAGACAACTATTTGCATTGGGGGAAGTGGAAAATATTTCATTCTAAATTTTGATTACGTAAAATTAAAATTAACTTTCGTTCTGTGAAACGAGACCGTCCATTTTCAAACATTATTTTCAAATATCATTTTGTTATGTTGGTATTCTTGTTACTAAATTTGATAAAGAAAATTTTCGTTAATTGCAAACGGAAACCAACGGCTAGAGACAAAATCGCGCGGGCGTTTTTTTTAATGTTATAAAACTGAAATTCGGCCTAATTAGTAGGTACTTACCTAATACACATGTATTGCGTGCGTTGATTAAAATTTATTAGCTTGAATTTTTTTTACATTAAAATTTTATTTTTATAAGTCAACTATTTCTGCGATGTTGAGCGGCTACGTACGCTAAGTTTGTGTGAAATGGTTTATGATACAAAAGAAAGTACCCCCTTTATACCGCCTGCTCGCGTCAAGGCAAGAAAAACATCCTAGTTTTCAAGTAGTTTAGCGGCTACGCTAGGTTTGTGTAACATGGTTTGTGATTCAAAAGAAAGTGCCCCTTTATAACGCCTACTCGCGTCAAGGCAAGAAAAACATCCCAGTTTTCAATTAGTTTAACGGCTACGCTAGGTTTGTGTAACACGGTTTACCGAAATTAAAAACATGTTTTTTTCCGTCATTTTATTCCCAAAACTCCGATAATTTAGTACTCACCTTTCAAGATTTTGTGGTACCTTCAAAATCTTCTAGCCGTTCTTTATACATTCAAGTGTATCAGGAATACCAACATACCAAAGTGACAGCGAATGAGCTAATAGCTAATGGCGTACAATCTCACAAGACTAAAGCCAATTTTTATTTTACGTAATCGAAATTTAGAATGAAATATTTTCTACTTCCCCCAATGCAAATAGTTGGCTTTTAAGAGTGTATAACCAGAGAAACCAGAAATATGTCATTTTTAAATCAGTGGTTAGACGTATTGACTCTTTTCCACAAAAAACTATAAATGGATTTAAAAAGATTGTTATTTTATCTAGTAAACTTATGTTTTAGATTTTGAGAAAATAAATTATTTTTAGAATAATAAGGTTATACCATAGGTCGTTCGCAGATTTGTTCAATTTTCAAAAAAGTACATTTCTTATACAACACCCATTTCAAATCATATAATCATGCAGTAAAATAAATCAATACATTATCTGGTAAACGTATGTTTCAGAATTTTAATTTTAGTTTAAATAAAATTATTAAAAAATATATACGGACATGTGTTTCTTGACGAAAATTGGTCGGTTTGTGCATTTATGTGTGCACTTACAAACAAATATATTTCGGATTTTTTTACATACTTATTTTGCTAAGACGTTATTGACAAATCATAAATAATTTGATCGTAAAATAATTTCAGGAAGTATTTAATTTTAAATAATTTTGAACATCGCATTTTACCATTTTTATCGCAGCCCGTAAACACAAATTTCAGATTTCATTACGGGCCCAAACGCGGCCAGGAGAGCACGTCTTCGCGACGCTTTGAATAATAATATTTGGAAATGAAATTTGAAAACGAAATTTGAAATAAACACGAATTCCTTGATTCATGTTTGTTAAATCTACAGGGTTGCCCGAACGCAATTTTTCATGTTCATTGAATATTTTTATGCAAAAATTTTTATAATTTCGAATATTTTTTTTATTTTAAATTATTCTTGTGTGAATACCGCACAAGAGTCCCAACTGCTCCAAAATATTTTTTGGGGTAAATCTTTTTTACGCACGCTCGACACTTGGGGGTAAACTGGTGAATGGGTTACGAAAAGTGGTGATAGTTACGAAAAATGACATGCGAACGGTAATCAATGCGAACGGTAATCGATTGCTCGGCGGGTCGGGCCTTTACGCACGCTTGTTTTTCGTGTTATTGTTATATTGTTAATGTTAATGGACTATTTGTCCGTAAATAAATAAATAAATTATATACAGCGGGTACCCGGCATGCGTTTCATGGGCACTGTAACCTCGCGGTCAACTAAACTGTTATGGTTCCATCACAAGTCCCGGGAATTATAATGCAAGCGCCTGCACTATATAACATTATATACAGCGGGTACCCGGCATGCGTTGCAAGGCCACTCAAAGAAAGAAAGGGTTTGTGCGCTTTAATTCTGTTTGTTGAAGTGCTTATTATTAATTATGCACACGAATAAATATTTCAAAATGCGACATTTTTTACAATCCAACTGAATATTACTCGTTTTTTTTCATGAATACCGCACAAGTCTGGAGCCAGTGGGACTATTGCATCCCCAATTTGGAGTATGTTGTAAGACTGAAGGTAGTGGGGAGGGGAAGGATATAGGGAAGAGGAAGGTGGGGAAGTACCTGGCTATTCAGATCTGACCACTAAACACGGCTAAAGCCATTTCAAGCAACGTTTCAATTCTGAATGGTGGTCTTACACCAGGGCGATACTGAGTGTATCTTCCACTCTAATGGCCGTAAAATACAATTGAAAAACAAAAAACCAAAATATTAAAAAGAATATAACAAATTGTTTATTCATGTAGGTATCTACTTAATACCTACTGTGTTTACGCATTTCACTTGTATCTATTTATGTTTATGCACTTCAATATACAAATAACAAATAACTACTACTAATTAAAATTCTGGAAGCGAGAATAGTAATATAAAGTAGTAATAGTAGCGGGTAGCCCTAGCTCGAGTGAACAAAACCCTCAAAACTCGGATTGCCGCGGAACGAAATTTAGTTCTGAAAACGCCCGCTCGCGAGCCCTGATGTGTTAGCGCTAGTGTCGGAATCGAAGTTGTCATGTGCTGGTTATTCACTCTTAATGTAATTAAGGTGAATCAAAAGATTTTTTTTAAAAAAGTGCATATTAACCGTTGCCAGCGATCTCCAAAAATTACCCCCGTTTCTGCACAGAGTCGAGGGTTTTTTCAAGGGTACCTGAGGTGACTGCACTAGGACGTGGGGCCAACTTGCGATTTATTCAGGGTTAGCAGTTTTGTACTATTGAAGTATCTGCGGGCCCTGTACATTACACCCAGCTTCTAAGAGGCTAACTTAACTCTGGCTTCGATGGAGTCCCCGTACCTGAGCTGGTCACTTAGAGTTACACCAAGCATATCAATGGAAGGTCTGTTTAGAAGATTTATAGATCTAATTGTTACAAAATGTCTGACACAAGTGACGCCACGTTTAAAGTCTTGACGACGTTAAGGGCAACAACTTCGTTCAGCTGGTCACGGGAGACTGGCATCACCGATGAGTTTAGAAATGTCGACAACATGTTCCTAACGATATATGGCGGTAGTCGCCAAGATACTTGCAATATCCCTGTAGTAGACGGGTCTTACTTTACATTTTGTTTAACAAGCAACAAACAGTGGTAGGTGTCGGGTAAAATTGTGTATGTATATTGAATAAATGTCACTAAATGGAGTTTAAAATTTTTTGGCTATGGATACACTAATTAATCATTTTGTGATGGAAGCTCCATTGTAACCATTACACTTAATTCTGTTTTGAGCTGGGGAAAATGTTTCACAGTGCAAAAAAATGTCAAAAAAACTATCGTGCATAATGTATACGAAAACGAGAGAGCAATATATATATAGTCTGTCACTGACTAAATAAAATACCCTAAGAGAGGATTTGGCATATCAATAAAAGATTCTGTTCAAACGGTTAAAACAAATACAAAAATGGTGGCCACACAGGAGCTCCACTAAATTATCTTTGGAGATGCTGTGTGGAGAACGATAGTAAGAAAGGAGAGAAAGTTCTGGGAAGGATAAGCTATAAGGGGTGAGTAGGAATCTGGGGGTCAGTGGGTCCAGAAGTGACGGGCGTATGAATCCATCCCGCGTCAAGAGTCCTGTTGGAGTGGTCGAATGGTCTCCCTCAACCAGTCTCTCACGATCCAGCCTACCATGCAGCAAGTGGGTAGAGGCATCTGCCGCCAAGACTTAGGCAAACCTCGTCCCATAAAACCGGGCATCCTGCTAAGTCAATTAAAGTAGCGAACCACTTGGGGTGACCTATGGCAGAGGTGTTGGTTATTCAAAAAAATGTTGGTTCCCAGGGTTGAGGTACCCACACCCTCCTCCCAAATTGCAAATATAAACTGAATAATAACCATGGCAACCATTTGAATGTGACGCCATTTTGTATAAACGTTTGAACAGAATGTTCGGTATGTATTTGCAAAGTCCTTCTTTTAGTTATTTTGTTTAGTCATTGACGATTATAAACTGTCTTTTTGTTACGTGCTTTGTGAATGAGAAAGGGGCCAGGTTGGTCACGATGGAGCTATCGGTGGTATTGTAGTATATGTTTCTTTACCTGTGGTGGCCGGATGCGGGCGGGGCGGCGTGTGGTGACAGGAGGGGGGCGGTGTCTATGGAAGAAGATCTGCGGAGTGGGGGCGGCCCGTCCAGTTCGCTACCATCAAGCATCTTCACCAGGCTGTGTCTATGGATATAAAATAAATTATTTCAAATTTGCATTCAAAACAAAATGAAGACTGCCATCTATGGACTTAAACGGAAGCTTTTCAAATATACATTCACAACAAATTGATTTTTTTTACATAACTATACAATACTTAGCAAGTGTTTAGAAAATAGTAATGTGTTCATCTAGATCAGTGGTTCCCAACCTTTTTTTGGCAGGGACCACTATGACATTTATTTGTTCACAAGGTACAATAATGATAAACTGTTAATCAATTTTCCTGATTATTCTATAATTTTATGTTTATCCTGCTCAGAAAACAGCAATTAAATTAGTATTTTTTTTTAATATTTCAATAAACGTGAAAGGTGTAATTTTTAGTTTAAACAATGAGTTCATTTATGTTTTGGTTAATTGTGAAAAACATAGAAGTTATGCTTGATTTATGTTGCTTATTTCTAATAAACAATGCTTAGATTATAAGATTAAAACATAAATACACAATAATTCTAAATGATTTCATTTATTTTTTTACTTTAAAAATGGCCTACATATGTAATCCTCGCGACCGCTGGAGTTACTTTTAAGAGCACGACCACTGCAGGGTTAACTGTCAGATAAACTTACAATATCAAAAATTCATGCTTTATTAGTTTATCCACTGGAGTGACAGTACAATTTAAAACTTTTTTCTCCGATTGCTGGAGATTTTTTGGTGATCACTTTGAATATTTTTCGCCCACATATAAAAAAAATCATACCTGCGAATTTTAATATGGACACCTACAAACTGATTATAGTTCTATATAGCGAATGAATTCACCTATCTTTTGTGGATTATCACATATTCGTAGGATTAATAATTTTTTTTTTTAATCGTAAAATTCTACTTAATTATTTACGGGGAAAATTTGCCAAAATTGGCAGCAAAGCAATCCTAGGTATTTTTAATAGTGCCATATTGTGACAAAAATCGCTCTAGTGGTTATAACAGATCTTATCCAAATGAAGACCACGGGGGAAAAACAAGGAATGTCACTTAAAATCTCAAATTGAAGTAATAATGCTATCTAGTGACGTTACTATGCATTACACTGAAATTTTTTTTACAACCTTCGATGTCAAAAACTACAGCAGATTATTTGGTTATTTGTGGCAGGCAAGAATCATGAGTGTCTGCGCGCAAGTAAATAAAAATACGCTTTTATTGCCAATGAAAAACATTTTCAATTTGGGAGGTGGGTATGGGTACCGCCGCCCCGGGAATGATTTATCGGATAGCCAACAACTTTGCCGCTCACCCCAAGTGGTTTGAACTTGTCCGATGTTTGGTGACTTAGCAGGGGTGCCCAAATTCATGGGGTGAGATTTTGTCTATGTCTTGGCGGCGAATGCGTCTGTAAACCTTCTGTATGGCGGGCCAGATCGAGAAACTGGTTAAGGGAAGCCTTTTGATCTCTCCGGTCAAGCTTTCTAGACCCATCAACTTTGCACCGCAGTGGGAGTGATGGATTCATACGTCCGTCACTCTTGGACACATTGGCCCTCAGATTGACCCCTCATACCTTTTTCCTTCCCAGAAGTTCCTCTCCCTTTCCTTAAAAAGATACTCCACACAGCATCAGATGACATAGGCCCCAAGGGAAAATAGGGCCAAAATAATGAACAAGAATGTCAGTGGCAAAATACCGACTTTTAAACATTCAGTTCGGTCAAATTTGTCTTTAAATGACTTTCTTTTTTACCCTTTGGCTTCAAATAGAAAAATTGTGTTATGAAATTATATTCTATACCATTCATTCGATTGCGATGAAACTTTGGCGATTTGTTACGCGCATGCACGCAAAGATTCCTCATCTATTTAAAAAAAAAAATTATTTATGCATATATTATATATATGAAAAATGTGTCCTTACTGGGGTACCCCGTTCTAAGGACACATTTTACAAGTTTTCTTGTTTGAAATATAAGTAAATACCTATATTAAAATATTACAGAGGAAAATTAACAAGTTAAATCTAAAAGAAAGTACAATATAAGCATTAATCTTTGTTAGCTTGCAAAATTGTATCTATATTCTTCCTTCCCATGTCCATAATCCATATCTTTATGGTTCTTTTGAAGACGCTTATTTTTTTAATGGTTTTTATTGCAAGAGGGAGTAAATTAAATAGAGAAGTATTGTATATTTCTTTGTTCAAAAGTCGTTTTGGTTGTAGGTTGGTGGAATGTATGTTGTAATGTAGATTTTGTGAATCGTTTCGAGTTTGTCTGTGTAAAGTTATCCTGGTTTTTGAATGCGTACATTAGAATATCTTTTGTATATAATTGTTTCAGTGACAAAAATGTGTGTATTTTATATGGTCTAGAGGCAGGCAGGGAGAAGACAAAAGTAGCAGTAGGGGATAGCAAGGGTAAATTTGGAAACCCATGCTTCTCAAACGGAGAGCTAGTATATTCAATAAAATTGTGTTGTGAGGTTACACGATGTACGACTTGGGTTCTACTTGTGGTGGATTAGATTTCAATGTATTTAATTGTAAAAATATACATAGTGTTAAGTAAGGATTTTTCTGTACATAAAAATGCAACGAAATTTTTCGTCCGAGGATTGCAAATGCTTACTAATGAACATTAAAAAAATGACTTGAAAGCTGTCAATAAGGACACTTTTGAAGTTTGTTATTACAACATTGATACAACAGTAACAACATTCACTATAATGCATTATAGTTTTATTACCGACTGGGTCTGAACATCCTGGTTAGCGTCCAGGGGAGAGAGGGGGTGCGGGGACGAGGGTTCGATCGCCGTGTTAGACAACACAAGTTCTCCAAAGTGCCAGTAGATGGCGTTATGTTGGCATTGCACGAGAAAAACTTTATGTACGGCATGAAGGTACTCACACAGTATCTACATTAGGGGTTAAAAAAAATTTTTTACTATGTGATTGACCCTTATTTCTTCGTTGATTGGGGATTTGTGAGATGAAAAATAAATGCGGGGGAGGGATGATCCCCCCATTACACGCATCAGTATTTACTGATGCGAATTACTGACGACAACCGTCAGTATTTGTGAGCCATTACACGTGTCAGTATACTGACGTCAGTATCGTTGCGAATCTTTGCGGGACACTTTTAAAATGATGGATCCGAAAAGAAAAGCCTGTGTTTCTATAATTTTGACATTCGGTACAAAGAAACGAGTGAAGAACAAACGATGGGTGAAGGACTGGCTTCTCAAAAAAGAAAAATTCTCACATTTGCATTTAATGGATGAAATTTTGCTGACTGATCCACAACTAAAAATTATTTTAGGATGAACTATGATAATTTCAACTAATTGCTAGATACGGTTAGTCCATATATTTTGAAACAAAATACAGCCATGAGAGCTTCGATCACGTCAAGAGAAAAATTAGCTGTTAGCGGCTCCGGATCTTAAATCGGAAGATATAATTTTTTTGAGTTCCTTCCTATAGTTGCATCGCAACGCATTTTTTTTTCGTACATCTTCCCTAGTAATATTTGGATTTACGCTGACCATTATTCCCTACAATTCCTCCAAGGCCCTATTCCTCTTAACAGTATTTTTATAGTCCTTGTGACGCATATTCCATAGTACATATATCACACATCTCATAAGCCTCGATGAATGTAGCTAGGACGTTTCACGGCGGAGCTGGAGATGCGACATCGCTGTCTGACATAGCCAGAGGCGATAAGACAGCACCATCCTCCATGCGCACAAGAAATACTGACGTACTGATGCGGCGAGCCCTTACACGCAATCATTATCCCCCACCACTTTTTGGTCACGCCCCAATACTGATAAGGCCGATCCAAATATCTAGATGCTCGTCAGTAATTTTGTCGATGCGTCAGTATTAGCCATTACATGCATCAGTATTTAAATAGTGATACGAATACTAATGCGTGTAATGCGGGAATAAGAAAGGAAAAAAAGTTTGAGAATGACGAGCTGTTCAACAGCAATATGTGGTGAAGATTCATACAATTATTTCTATACTAGGTTTTTCCCACGACTTCGCTCGCATAGTATTAGTGGGAAATTGCTGGCATAATATCTAATCATAATATCTAATAATATCTAATCAAATTGCTGGCATAATATCTAAAATCAGTATAAATCACTATTTATACTGATTTTAGCAAAGCCTTTGATTCTGTTTCTCATCGCATTTTAATGGAAAAATTAGAACACTTGGGAATAAGCGGCAACTTTCTCGAATGGATTAGAAGCTACTTATCATATAGAAAACTATCTGTAAAAATTAACTCCACAACTTCATACACTTTTTTTGCCTTAAGTGGAGTCCCCCAAGGTTCCCACCTAGGACCATTTCTTTTCCTACTATTTATTAACGACATATCATTAATTTTCGATAATATTCACTTTCTTCTATTCGCTGACGATCTAAAGCTGTTTAAATCTATCGAAAATTCTTCTGATTGTTTAACTCTACAAAGGAACTTAAATAAACTATATGAATGGTGCATCGTAAACAAATTATATCTTAATATCAACAAATGTCAAACGATCAGTTTCCATAGATCTAAAACCCCTTTATTATTCGACTACACAATTAACAATGCCACTCTAAAAAGATTCTTTGAATTCAACGATCTTGGTGTTATCTTTGACTCCAAATTACGCTTCTTGAATCACATTATTAGTATAACCAGTAAGGGATTACAAATGCTTGGATTTATTCTCAGAATTGCTAAAGACTTTAATAACATAAAAATCATAAAATTGTTATACACGTCTTTGGTTAGAAGTCAGGTTGAATACAATTCAAGTATTTGGTGTCCTCATTTCAACTCTCATTGTTTACAAATTGAAAAAATTCAAAATAAATTTTTACGTTTTATTAATTTCAAAATTGGTATTCCTATTATTGAAATCAATTATGTCAGTTTACGCAGTAAACTTAACTTACCAAAATTATCTGAAAGGCGAAAAATATTTGATCTCCTTTTATTGTATAAAATTATTCATTCAAGGTTGGACTGCCCTGACGCTATAAACTTGTTATCCTTACACATACCTCCAAAATATACTAGACGGAATATTTTATTTTGCAACAATAACTTCGCTACGAATTCTGCAGTAGAAAGAATACATAGGTTGGGTAATGAACTGACTGATGTCGCTGACATATTTAATTTAAACTTAGATTCATTTAAAGCCAAATTAGTCCACCACTTTTTAGATGTAAATAATGAATGAGAAATTTTTATTTTATTTCGATTTTCTTTTGTTTGTTGTTTTTTTTATTGTTCTTATTCCAAAAGCATGAGTAATTAAGTAAAAATTAATGTGTTTTGATTTTTTTTATGTTTTTGTTGTTCGTAGGTATATGAATTGTTGTATCTACGAGTTCTCTAAAGTCATCCAAGTGGAATTAGCTTTAGATGTATGTACTCCTATTTTTTTTATTGAGTTTATGCTTTATTTGTATATTTTGTAATCTTTTTTTAAGTTTGTTATGTACTGTTGTTATAAATGTTACTTGTATTTTATATGTTAAAGCCCAATAGAGCGTCAATAAATAAATAAATAAATAAATAATTATTGGGGTAATTGTTATTATTCTTGCTATTTTGTCTAATAGAAAATAATTATTGTTTAATAGAAAATTTCAAAATTTGAGAATGACATTTCGCAAATAAAAATTCTATTTTAGAAAATATTTAAATTATAGAAATAGAAATTTATTTTAAGTACCTAATCCCTTTATTAGTATTTTATTCATATTTGAATCCAGAGTAACCTAAAAAAATAAGAAAATGACAGTCCACTTCAAACGCTATGCTTTATAGAAACGTTATGCTTTTTGTTCGGAGAATAAACATTTTTAGAGATATGTAGATATTAACTACGACGCCAAAAAAGTACTCTTTTTAATCACAACAAAGCACTCTTTTTATTGATTGCTCGAGATTTTTTGGTGATCACTTTGAATATTTTTCGCCCACATATAAAAAAAATCATACCTGCGAATTTTAATATGGACACCTACAAACTGATTATAGTTCTATATAGACAATGAATTCACCTATCTTTTGTGTATTATCACATATTCGTAGGATTAATAATTTATTTTTTTTAATCGTAAACTTCTACTTAATTATTTACGGGGAAAATTTGCCAAAATTGGCTGCAAAGCAATCCTAGGTATTTTTAATAGTGCCATATTGTGACAAAAATCGCTCTAGTGGTTATAACAGATCTTATCCAAATGAAGACCACAGGGGAAAAACAAGGAATGTCACTTAAGGTTAAACGTCACGTACGTTATAATCTACGCATTCACAGATGGCGCCAATCAAATTATTTTAGGTTTTTAATGCTTTTTGCACGTTATGCTTTAAAATATTAAGGTAAATTAATTGTTCGCGATCATACATATTTAATTGGAATATAAATAAATATTTTTGTCCATAAACAAACATAAATCTTTCAAGAAAGGCTGAAAAATTCAATTTTGGATTGGTGACTCAATCCAATATTGTATTTTTCAGCCTTTCTTGAAAGATTTGGGTTTGTTTATGTACCAAAATATTTATTTATATTCCAATTAAATATGTACGATCGCGAACAATTAATTTATCTTAATATTTTAAAGCGTAACGTGCAAAAAGCGTTAAAAACCTAAAATAATTTGATTGGCGCCATCTGTGAATGCGTAGATTATAACGCACGTGACGTTTAACCTTAAAATCTTTTACAAAAAATTTTTTACAACCTTAAAAACTACAGCAGATTATTTGGTTATTTGTGGCATGCAAGAATCATGAGCGTCCGCGTGTAAGTAGACAAACTATTTCCTACGAAAAATATTTTCAATTTGGGAGGCAGGTATAGGTACCGCCGGTCCGGGAACCATTTATCGAATAGCCAACAACATAGTTCACCCCAAGTCGTTTGCACTTGTCCGATGTTTGGTGACTTAGCATGGGATGAGATTTGTCCGGGTCTTGGCGGCAGATGCGCACGCTCACCTGCTGCGTGGCGAGGCCTTTTGACCTCTCCAATCAGGATTCATACATCTGTCACTCTTTGACACATTGACCCCCAGATTCGTAGCGACCCCTCATACCTTTTTCCTTCCCAGAACTTCCTCTCCTCCCTTTCCTTAAAAAGATACTCCACACAGCATCAGATGACATAGGCCCCAAGGGAGAATAGGGCCCAAAATAATGAACAAGAATGTCAGTGGCAAAATACCAACTTTTAAACATTCAGTTTGGTCAAATTTGTCTTTAATTGACTTTCTTTTTTCCCCTGTGGTCTTCAAATAGAAAAATTGTGTTATGAAATTACATTCTATACCATTCATCTAATTGCGATGAAACTTTGGCGATTTGTTACGCGCACGCACGCAAAGGTTCCTCATCTGTTTTTTTTTTAAATTTATTTATGTATATATTATTTATATGAAAAATGTGTCCTTACTGGGGTACCCCGTTCTAAGGACACATTTTACAAGTTTTCTTGTTTGAAATATAAGTAAATACCTATATTAAAATATATATATATTTTTTAATTATTTCTGGCTTTCACCCTTCAAGGGTGTTCTAGGCCATCATTTAAAATTACATAGAAAGGGAAAGGTGAATTTATATATTAATTTTATTTAAATGTACAAATTTCAGAATTATATGGAAGATTGGAGTCGAGTTCAGACTTAGAAGAGATGAAATGTTGATAGAGGGGAGGCAATTTTATTTATTTTTATTTTGATAGAAGAGAGGATATTTATTTAGAGAGGGACAACCAAAAAATATGTGATCTAAAGAGCCCACATCTAGACCACAGAACGTACAATCTGGGGAGTCAAGGATGTGAATTTTAAAAAGATGAGAAGGAACGGAACAATGACCGATTCTCATTCGAATAAGTGAGGAAATTTCTTTTTTGGAAAAATGGGGAAATTTTTTAAACCACGGTTTTGATGGGATAGTCCTTTGTATTGAGGCATAGCGAGCTCCCTTGGATTGACTGGCAATGTTCCAATACTCTGTCCAAACATTGCGGGATCTCTCTTTGATGATGGAAAAAATATCAGATAGGGGAATATGGTTTAATAGGGTAACAATAGGGTTGGACGCTCCTTGTTTTGCCAAAAAATCTGCAATATCGTTACCCACTATGCCAATGTGTCCAGGGATCCAAACAAGAATTACGGTTTTTCCAGAGCTTTGAATGGAGGCTATCAGCACTCTAATGAGGCATACAAAGTGATCATCAGGATGAAGAAGAGGACAGGATTTAAGTTTTTAATATTACAGAGGAAAATTAACAAGTTAAATCTAAAAGAAAGTACAATATAAGCATTAATCTTTGTTAGGTTGCAAAATTGTATCTATATTCTTCCTTCCCATGTCCATAATCCATATCTTTATGGTTCTTTTGAAGACGCTTATTTTTTTAATGGCTTTTATTGCAAGAGGGAGTAAATTAAATAGAGAAGTATTGAATATTTCTTTGTCCAAAAGTCGTTTTAGTTGTAGGTTGGTGGAATGTATGTTGTAATGTAGATTTTGTGAATCGTTTCGAGTTTGTCTGTGTAAAGTTATCCTGGTTTTTGAATGCATACATTAGAATATCTTTTGTATATAATTGTTTCAGTGACAAAAATGTGTGTATTTTATATGGTCTAGAGCAGTGGTGGGCAAACTTTCTTCATGGGGGGCCAGAAAGTTTAAGAAATTTCAGAGGAGGGCCAGGAGTATAGCCAAAATGCATTTTGTTTTAAAATCTATATTTTGTAAAATCTATATCTAAGTCTGTTCGCAGACATACGACGACCCAAACATCGCTATTATTTTCTGGGCGTGATCAATTATCTTTGGATATTCAGTTTTCGGCAGTGTTCTATAAAAAAAAAAAAATTCAGAATTTAAGAACAATTGTTTTAAATGGGGGCTGCACTGCATTTCAATAATTTCTAACTGCAATTCTGCAGGTACATTCTCCGGTCCACATTAAACGGCATTGATAAAACATCAAGCGATGACTGAATATTCTTAAAATCTTGAAACCTAGTTTCAAATTCTGTGTGAAGTTTCTTCAACGCCCGACTGAATTATTTCGTTTGTTCTCACTCACTTCTCAAGCGCGGAAAGTGAGTTAAATCATTCTTCTCAATGCAGTTATAAAACAGAAAAAGCTGATTTTTAAATGATTTCATACAACCCCAAAGCTCATCTAAAAATTGATTCCCACCTTGCAATATTTTATTTTATTGTGTTCGAGCAAATCGGTAAAAAATGCAAAATCGGTACGCCAATCTTTGTTTTCCAAGATCTGGAATTCAGACCATTTCTCTGTTCTATTCTTTAAAACATCTTGTATTTCTTCTTTTAAATTAAAGATCATCGGCGGGCCGCATTAAATACCTCTGCGGGCCGGATCTGGCCCGCGGGCCGTACTTTGTCCATCACTGGTCTAGAGGCAGGCAGGGAGAAGACAAAAGTAGCATTAGGGGATAGCAAGGGTAAATTTGGAAATCCATGCTTCTCAAACGGAGAGCTAGTATATTCAATAAAATTGTGTTGTGATGTTACACGATGTATGACTTGGGTTCTACTTGTGGTGGATTAGATTTCAATTTATTTAATTGTAAAAATATACATAGTGTTAAGTAAGGATTTTTCTGTACATAAAAATGCAACGAAATTTTTCGTCCAAGGATTGCAAATGCTTACTAATGAACATTAAAAAAATGACTTGAAAGCTGTCAATAGGGACAATTGTGAAGTTTGTTATTACAACATTGATACAACAGTAACAAAATTCACTATAATGCATTATAGTTTTATTACCGACTGGGTCTGAACGTCCTGGATAGCGTCCAGGGGAGAGAGGGGGTGCGGGGACGAGGGTTCGATCGCCGTGTTAGACAACACAAGTTCTCCAAAGTGCCAGTAGATGGCGTTATGTTGGCATTGCACGAGAAAAACTTTATGTACGGCATGAAGGTACTCACACAGTATCTACATTTTAGGGGTAAGAAAAAAAAATTACTATGTGATTGACCCTTATTTCTTCGTTGATTGGGGATTTGTGAGATGAAAAATAAATGCGGGGGAGGGATGATTCCCCCCATTACACGCATCAGTATTTACTGATGCGAATTACTGACGACAACCGTCAGTATTTGTGAGCCATTACACGTGTCAGTATACTGACGTCAGTATCGTTGCGAATCTTTGCGGGACACTTTTAAAATGATGGATCCGAAAAGAAAAGCCTGTGTTTCTATAATTTTGGCGTTCAGTACAAATAAACGAGTGAAAAGCAAACGATGGGTGAAGGACTGGCTTCTTTTAAAAAAAGAAAAATTCTCACATTTGCATTTAATGGATGAAATTTTGCTGACTGATCCACACGACTATAAAAATTATTTTAGGATGAACAATGATAATTTCAACTAATTGCTAGATACGGTTAGTCCATATATTTTGAAACAAAATACAGCCATGAGAGCTTCGATCACGTCAAGAGAAAAATTAGCTGTTAGCGGCTCCGGATCTTAAATCGGAAGATATAATTTTTTTGAGTTCCTTCCTATAGTTGCATCGCAACGCATTTTTTTTTCATACATCTTCCCTAGTAATATTTTATAGTCCTTGTGACGCATATTCCATAGTAATCACACATCTCATAAGCCTCGATGAATGTAGCTAGGACGTTTCACGGCGGAGCTGGAGATGCGACATCGCTGTCTGACATAGCTAGAGGCGATAAGACAGCACCATCCTCCATGCGCACAAGAAATACTGACGTACTGATGCGGCGAGCCCTTACACGCATCAGTATCTCCCGCCACTTTTCGGCGACGCCCCAATACTGATGAGGCCGAGCCAAATATCTAGATGCTCATCAGTAATTTTGTCGATGCGTCAGTATTAGCCATTACATGCATCAGTATTTAAATAGTGATACGAATACTAATGCGTGTAATGCGGGAATAAGAAAGGAAAAAAAGTTTGAGAATGACAAGCTGTTCAACAGCAATATGTGGTGGTGATTCATACAATTATTTCTATACTAGCTTTTACCCACGACTTCGCTCGCATAGTATTAGTGGGAAATTGCTGGCATAATTATTGGCATTATTGTTATTATTCTTGCTATTTTGTCTAATAGAAAATAATTATTGTTTAATAGAAAATTTCAAAATTTGAGAATGACATTTCGCAAATAAAAATTCTATTTTAGAAAATATTTAAATTATAGAAATAGAAATTTATTTTAAGTACCTAATCCCTTTATTAGTATTTTATTCATATTTGAATCCAGAGTAACCTAAAAAAATAAGAAAATGACAGTCCACTTCAAACGCTATGCTTTATAGCAACGTTATGCTTTTTGTTCGGAGAATAAACATTTTTAGAGATATGTAGATATGTATTAACTACGACACCAAAAAAGTACTCTTTTTAATCACAACAAAGCACTCTTTTTAACACATTCACGGGCAGTGAGTCACCCTACTTTGGCACTATTGACGCATGCTATAGCATACGCCACCACGTGGGGTACGCCGGGCGAGCTGTAGGGGAAGGGGTAAACACTGTTTTATCTTTGTGTGCAGAAAAGGTCTCATGTGACAGTAAGCGATCTGTGGTTGTGTCAGCAGTGACAGTAAGAAATAGACTACCTATATTTTATAAGGTTAAAGCAACTGCTCAAGCATATCTGACAAAAAAACTTCGAATGCTATAGCATCCGCTACATAATTAAACTATCCAATGCGAATGCTATAGCATGCTCGTCCGGGAACGTGTTAAGCCTAAAATTAAAAAAAAAACATTGTTTCCAAGGTAACAATTTGTTTGACGTTTGCAATAACTCGATTTTGTTAGGGACAGAAAATGTATGATACATAATTTCATAACGCCACAGCTCATTGATAACGCCAGAGCTTACCAATATATAAAGCCGTTGTTACTCGCAAATAATGTAGCTTTCGATTAGTGAAAGAATTTTTAAATTCCATTCGATATTTATTGCGTGAAAGAGTAAGGACCATCCAACCAACCATCCAACCAACCAACCAACCATCCATACAAACTTTCGCATTTATAATATTATTAAGTAAGAAGTTTTTGGTTGTTATTTTTGCTCTAGCTTAAATTTTGATCTTTTTCAATGGAATAAACAAAAAATTTATTGATCAGAGCAAAACTTTAAATAAGCCATATTAATATAACATAAATTTTGTATGTACAATTTTGATCGAAAATAATAATTATTAAATTTTTCATATTATATCAATCACGGAAATTTGAATTGCTGTAAAGAACAAAATGTTAATTGTTTAGGAAAGCGAAATGATTTTTTTTTTTCACAAAATCATATCTCCTGTTTTTGTAGACCTATGATTATAAAATAACACACTTAAGATTGTTTGTAAATTTCTTTAACAGTATTTTTAATTTTTCAACAGTATTTTTAATTTTTAGAAAAAAATCCTTTAAAACGCACGTCGTAAAAGATGGACTTATTTTCCTAGATATATTTCGACAACACGGATCGAAAAAAAAAATGACATATTTTATGCATTTTTGGATTTATTGACTTCCACAACATTTCAAATTTCCCGTATCGATATATATTTATTTATTTATAAAATACATGTTACACATATAAGACATTTACATAGATAAGATTTATTAAATCACCATACTAGGAGGCTGCCTGTTTCATGGTGATTAAATTACACTAATTATAATTTATTAATTAAATTAATTATATTGGATGTAATAGGAATAAATATTTCCAGTGGTTCCGAGTGGCCATTTACACATTTACGAAATGGCGAAAATATTATTTTTGTCCAGAGTTATGCAAAATCGTTAATGCATTACCGTTATAAAAATATTCATGGAGTAGGCATATTCAAATGAATTCCTAAATTTTTTAATGCAGTTAGTTTGAAGACTTACCTCCGGCTGAGGGTGATGAGGGACTGGCGATGCTTGGAGTGCTTGGCCTTGCCGGTGCGCATGTTGATGGCGATGAAGTGGTTCTGCACGGCCATGCCGATCTCGGGGCACATGTCATCGTCCAACTGAAACGTAAAAAAAACTTTTATGTACTGTGTACTTATTTTGAGAGTCGGCGTTTAGCCCCCTTCAATGATGCATTTGTTAAGAATGCTCTCACCAAATTGTAACATATCTATTTCGTGAGCAGGTACTGCGCAAAGTAGGTACTGTTTATTGTCTATTGATTATTATTTTTTTTTCTGATTTTAACTTTGCTGGTTGGCAAAACTGGAAGGAGACCGGAAAGAGGGCATTCAGGGAATCATGGCAGAGGACATAACTTAGATTTTGTGCAGGGGGAGTGTTTTTCGGGGCGATTGGGAGGATAAAGTGAGATACTAGTGCTATGTAGCCTAGAAATATTATTTTTAAACGTCACGTGAGTGTGTGACGACTCAAATGGTATTGAAGCCTATTTATTTTGTTTAATCCCTCGCCGGATGCCGCGAGATAGATTAATCCGCGTGCCGAAGTCAATTTAGACCGGAATCCACGGGTGATGTACTGCCCGCAAGGGTTCTTTTGCTGGTGGTTCCTTTGGCCGGTGAGATTTGCTCATGCCGCTTGATGGGTGAGAATCTGCTGTGCCTGTTTTGTTGGGTGGATTCCCTTTATTAATGGAGCGGTTCCTAGACTCTGGTTGGACCCGCCAATATTCCTTTGCTGTTCCTTTGGCCGGTGAGATTGGCTCATGCCGCTTAATGGGTGAGAATCTGCTGTGCCTGTTTTGTTGGGAGGACTCCCTTTAACCGAGCGGCCTCATGACGTGCTGGAAGACGTTTTGGGGATTGCTGTTGTCGTTTGGAGGAGAATCACGACGACGGGACGTATGCGGTATTAATAACTAAACGTAATTTTGATTTAACTCTCTCTCTCCAAATCTATTGATAGATGCTAAAGGTATTTATGTTCTTTTTGATAAGCCTTCTTTGGTATGTTTTCCTTGCAAAGTGCAATAAAATATTATAACTTTCACTAGAAAAATAAGTGTTTCAAATATATTCATGACCTCAAATCCCTGACTCCACCATCCTGAGAAGGATGTTCTTTTGCTCTAGGATAAGCTGTCGGATGACAAAGGTGGGTTACCTGACCCATTCCCCTGGTGTTACAAAATGTTTAAAAGAAATTTGTAAAATTGACAGTGAAACCGTTTGAAACAGTTTGTATGTTGAATTATCCTTCAACAAAACTTTGTACACGTTTTTCTAGAAACTACTTTTTTCAACCTGCTTGACAACACACTAAGAAAACTATACATCCGATTTGCATGCACCGAGTCTTAAACTGTTCAAAAATCCAGTCTCTATGGCACCACATAGGAATTTTTACACCTCTAATACATTTGTCTAATAAAATATGTATGTGTTTTTTTTTTTTTTCGTTAACAGTAATTTTAGTTAAAAAACACATAAGGTGGAGCCATTTTCAAAAGTTTTTTTTATATTTGCATGCAAATTTTTATTCTTCAGTAATTATATGTTTATTTCAATTTATAAAAACTTGAAAGCGTTCACCGTTCACAAATATTCCATTTATTTTGGTTTTATTGCAAAGTGGAAATATTCTGACCTACTGACAGAATATGGTCAAGGTCTGAGGAGTTGAAGTTACAAATAAATAAATAAAAATATAAAGTTTATTACCAGTACTTGGCAGCCACTGAACATGTTGTATCCGTCCCTCCCCTGGAAGAGGTACTTCTTGACGGCCAAGCGGTACATCTGCTGCGGCTGAAGGTATTCGTCTCCCACGCGCACAGTCTGCAAGTGCACGCGGCGCCCGCTCGGCTGCGACGGGTCGAAGGCAAATGACACGCCTGCCACCTGGGGACCAAACACATAAACGCTTTACTAACCAGTAACCGGACAACTAGTATAAGGAGAGTGGATAATCGTATGCAAGAATTGAAAGAGGTGGGATTGGGCGCGAAATTGAGTAATCTGAAAGTATGTTGCCTGTTGTATGCTGATGATGCGGTGCTGATTTCTAACACTATGGAAGATCTTACAGTCTCTCATGTCTAGGATGAACGAAGTATGTATGAAGAATGAGTTAATGATGAATGTAAGTAAGTCTAAAGTCATGGTGTTTGAAAGAGAGAGTACGAAAACAGTATGCAATATAGTTGTGAACGATGAATATTTGGAGCAGGTGAATGAGTTTGTGTATCTGGGTAGTGTGTTCACGAGAGATGAGAAGGGTGATAGAGATATTGAAAGAAGGGTGAATACCGGTAACTCCATTAACGGAGGACTCAATGCCGTTGGCGCTAATAAAAAACTGTCAAAAGAAGCGAAGCCAGCAGTCCACAATAGAGTCCTGGTACCTACCCTAATGTATGGCAGTGAGGCATGGAACTGGCAGAGGAAGGATGAAAGTAAACTGAATGCTGTTGAATTGAGATCCCTGAGGCGTACGTGTGGTAAAACAATTGTGTGAGAAATGTGGATATCCACAAAGAATGTAAGGCTGATGTAAGCACAATGAGTAAGATTAAGAAAGGGACCCTCAGATGATTTGGACATGTAGAACGAACGAATGAAGAAAGCAGTGTAAGAAGAATATATGATACAAATTTTAATGGTAGAAGAAGTTGGGGACGCCTGAGGAAGACATGGCACGATCGAGTGAATCAGATACTTGAGTCGGGCCACGTCAAAAGTCAGAATAATAGAAGAGAATGTATGAGGAATGTGAATGAGGCAAAGAGTGTGTACCAAGACCGAGTTGTTTGGAGGTCCGTCCTCTCTGCCTACCCCTGCGGTTATTGAGCATGATTTAAAATTTTCATGGCCTAAAGTATTTATTAAACATATTTATTTTTGGGGTATTATGTGTATTGTGCTATGTTGTGCTATCTCCTTCTTTAGACAACATTTTGGACAGCGTTACAGTGTTCATCATCAGACAGGTTAAACGAATACCGGAAACTTAAAAGAGCGTAAGTGCCATTTACAAAAAAGGAGGTAGAGGGAATTTAAAGTACGCTCAAACATTCAAAGAAAACCTTATTTTATTTTTATGCCAAATCAACAAATGAACATAATATAGATTATATTATTATAACCTGAGGGAAGCGACCTTCCAACTTGGGATAGTTGCTGACTCCGTTCTCCAGAGCGGCCAGCACCGTTTCTCCGCTGCAGGAGATGACCACCAGGGGGTCCTGCATGGGGATTATGCTGGACAGGTCTCGCATCGTGAAGTCTCCCGCTGCGTGAACCTGTAATGCCATTAAATCACTTATTTGATAACAAATTACCATAGAATCGTAAACTGGCGCGCATCAAAGAATTTTTTCACGACAATATTCGCTCGCGTGGCTACATCTGCGTAACTTCAGTGCAGCCTAGACTTTGAAGCAGGCATCGAACACATCCGGCACGATGTGAGCGCCAACACGACACGAATCTTCGTCCGCTAATGGGACAAAGTTATTCGTTAACAAATTATCCTAGAATCACTTACATATTTGATAATAAATTACCCTAAAAGTATTTATATATTTGATAACAAATTACCTTAGAACCAGTTATTTCTCAACAAATTACCATAGAATCAGTTATTTGTTAACAAATTACCATAGATTCAGTTATTGGTTAACAAATTACCATAAGACACAGTTATTCGTTAACAAATTATCTTAGAATCAGTTATTTGTTAACAAATTACCATAGAATCAGTTATTTGTTAACAAATTACCATAGAATCAGTTATTTGTTAACAAATTACCATAGAATCAGTTATTTGTTAACAAATTACCATAGATTCAGTTATTGGTTAACAAATTACCATAAGACACAGTTATTCGTTAACAAATTATCTTAGAATCAGTTATTTGTTAACAAATTACCATAGAATCAGTTATTTGTTAACAAATTACCATAGAATCAGTTATTTGTAAACGAAAAAGAAAACCGCTTCTGGCATTAGTTGACAACATTCAAACAGCGGTGCGTGCGTGGGGTAAACCTTTTACTTTTTAGCTTTTGAGCATTTCAACCTTAAAAATGAACCAGTGAAAAAAGTGCATACTCTTCAAGAATGATAAAAAAATTTCTAAGTGGAAAAAAATCACCCTGATAAACACGTTGTTCCAAGCGTTTCGGAATCGCGGGATTTATAATTCATATATTTTTTAGGATTTAAACATTTAAGTATGAAAGTATAACATTTTATAAATTTAGCTTTTTTTCTATATTCCCGCATCCACTGTTTTGCCTCATTCATAGTTTATGTATTTCAATAGGACCATTCAAAAACGCTAGATAAATGTTTCACTGGTGTATAATTAGTTTAAGTCCCCCAGCAGGCAACCACTTGAAGTGGTCCCGTAAGACCGGTCTTCCGGAACAGTGGCCAAATTTAGTGTAACTCTAAGTGACCAGCTCAGATACGGGGGCTCCATCGAAGCCAGAGTTAAGATAGCCTCTCAGAAGCCGAGCGTACTGTACAGGGCCTGCAGATACTGCAGATAGTAACGTACGCCCCACGGTTGAATTTGGCAGTCACCTCTGGTCTGGAGCCCCAAAATACTTTAAAAAACCGTGAACTTCGTGAAGAAACGAACGGTCCATCTGATAGATTCTTCTATCTTAACAAAAGGATTGCAATCTCTAAAGCACATGTGTCGGGTGGGAACGCTGCCCTTGTTCTACCAGTATTCCAATGGAAGATACTCCGAGGAACTAGCGTCATAGCGGCACTAGTGCACAGTCGGGAAACACGCCCAACATTTGCACACAATTTGCACACAAGCGAATGGATGGTATTGCCACCTCACTAATAAATAAAGATTTTCATAAATTTTGGCAAAAAACATCTTCAGAATTGAAAACGAATATGAAAACTCCTCTCTGTGTTAATGGAGTAAGAGGAAAGGAAAATATCGCCAATGAATTTCGTAATTTCCTCTCTATGGCGGGTGAAGAAGCGGCAGAAAAATCTCTGGATATAAATTTTTACTTGAAAACTGAATGTAGTACCACCGCTATCAGTATTACTCCGTGTATGGTTGAAAAAGCTTTAAGAGAAATGGCAGCAGGAAAAGCCACAGGACATGACTCAATAGCTCTTGAACACATTAAGTATGCTGGACCAGCGATTCATTTCATCCTAGCAAAACTATTCTCAAATATTTTGCGTTACAGGCACATCCCGAATGAAATGACAAAAACGGTAATTATTCCCATAATTAAATCAACAAATCTTGATCCATCCGTGATCAATAACTACCGACCAATTTCACTCTCAACCGCCGTGGCGAGATTATTTGAAAAAATTTTATCCGTTGTTGTAACAGACCATCTAAAAACAGAAGATAACCAGTTCGGATTCAAACCTGCACTGTCAACATCTATGGCAATATATTCCCTAAAAGAAACCATCAGCTATTATAAACTAAGGAAAACGCCAATCTATACCTGCTTTCTAGATCTAAGCAAGGCGTTTGACCGTGTACGTCATAATACACTGTGGGAAAAACTAAGGAAAAGAGCAGTTCCGGAAGATGTAATAGCGATTCTTTCAATTTGGCACACGCAACAAGAAAATATTGTGAAATGGTCTGGGGAGCTGTCTAATCCATTCTATTTAAAAAGTGGCGTAAGGCAAGGAGGAAGCATGTCTCCGGTTCTGTTCAATCTGTATACCGATGATCTTATTAAAAAACTTAATGCCACGAAAATAGGATGCCATATACATGGAGTATGTGTGAACAACATTAATTACACAGATGACATGGTTCTTCTTGCACCGTCACTAAGCGCATTACAGAAGTTACTAAGAATTTGTGAAAACTTTACAAAAAACCATAACCTGTTATATAATACTACCAAGTCAGTAGTTATGGTTTTTAAAAACAAAAACGAAACCATTCAAACACCCTCAGTATGGTTAGATGACAGGAAAATGAATGTTTATCACAGCGTTAAGTACCTGGGACACATCATCACAGACGACCTTAAGGATATCGAGGATATGGAAAGGCAGAGAAGAGCGATATCTGTTAGAGCGGGTATGCTGTCAAGACGTTTTTACCTATGCAGCCCAAAAGTAAAAAGAATATTGTTCAACGCTTTCTGTACCTCGCTGTATACATCAGAACTGTGGGTTGACTACACTGCATCCCAATGGAACAAGTTAAAGGTTGCTTACAACAACGCATACCGTCAACTTTTCCGCCTACCGAGATACTGCAGTGCTACGGAAATGTTCCTGGAGGGACGAGTGCACACTTTCCGAGCACTTCTCCGCCACCGCATGGGAAGTTTATGGCGCAGACTACGCCAATCGAAGAATGCAATCATCACCGCCATGACTACCTGGTTGGAGTCCCCCCTGATGGCCCTCTGGAGACGGGAGACGATAAAATACCCCCCGTAAACAGCTGCATGAATTAATTTTACTGTTTATTATTATTTTTCTCATGTTGTTCATGCTTATTCGTTTTTTTTTTTTTTTATTTATTCATATGTTGTTATTTACTTTATTTTTAACATTAACCCATTTTTTGTTTCAAAATATGGAATGTATTGCATTGCACTACCCCTGCATACGTTCTGGAATAAACTTTTATTATTTTATTATTATTATTATTGACATTTGTCACATGAGAACAACAGCGTCTAGAATTCAACAGCTCGGCTGTGGAACAATTAGCCGGCCCTGTGCTTCCTCCCTCCTACAACAAGAGTCTCTTCAAGACTGAGGTTCACTCCTTCCTTTCCACGAAATGACCCTCCACACAGCATCCTCGTAGATGAAATATACAATTAGCCGGACCTGTGTTTTCTCCCTCCTACAACAAGGATCTCTTCAAGACTGAGGTTCACTCTTTCCTTTCCACGAAATGACCCTCCACACAGCATCCTCATAGATGAAACGGGTAAAGTTAATGTAAAAATAAAAAAAAGTTCAGTACGTTCCTGGTTACAACCGTAATTGGTTTTATTTGAAAGTTATTATACTTAGTATGTACGGTAGTGTTGTTTGTTTGTTACCTGGTCGCTTCTGAAGGTGCCCGAGTTGATGATGACCAGGTCGGCGCTAGTGGCCGCCAGCACCACGTCGCAGATCCAGTTTCCCAGATTGGACTCGCTGGTGCGAATGGCCGTGAAGCGCCCCTCCAGTGGCACGGTGAACGTTCCCAGCACCTCGTCCATCTTCCCTTCCACAAAGGCTGTAAATACAATATTGTTTCAGTGATTCTATCAAATATTAAATTTGTATGCCTTTCTTGAAAGAATTGAGTTTGTATTCGGAAAAAAAAAAAACAATTTATTATATTCATATTGCGTATGCATAGACGCAAACAAATAGTATACAGTTGTGTCGCTCTCCATATAGAGAAAAAAAAATTGAATTATTTTTAAACGCCCGGGGTCTCAAAAGTTGCTTATGATCTGTAGTAGCTATTCGAAAACGAAAAAATAAATAATAATAATAATAGATTATAACAGATTTAGATAGCTTAGAACGATTAATTAGAACTACATTAACAAAATTTCATTCTCATCATCCAAATTCAGCAATAGAACGTATTAATTTACCCAGAAATTTAGGAGGTAGAGGTATAGTCAAAATAACATCTTTAAAACATAATCAGGTAGAAATGCTAAGAAATTTTTTCCATAGGAAAGCTGATAGTTCAGAAATGCATAAAATAATTTGCAAGGCAGATAGAAATATTTCACCATTAAATTTATACGACGAGAATGCCAGCATTCTTATAAATACCAACCAGGAATTATTAGATTCCTGGTCAAATAAAATTCTTCACGCAAAACACTTCAATTATCTCAACCAAACATATGTTGACAAATTTTCGTCAAACAAATGGTTGAGTATTGGAGAGTTGAGCGCAGAAATAGGAGGCTTTATGCTTGCCATACAAGATAGAGTCATTAATACTAAAAATTATAGGAAGCATATCATCAAAGATGCAAATCAAATTGATGATTTATGTAGAAAATGTTTGGCTTTTCCGGAAACTATAGAACATATTATATCGGGATGTTCTGTATTAGCGCCGTCCGAGTATACATTTAGGCACAATCAAGTTTTAAAAATAATTCACCAAAGTTTGGTAATTAAACATAACTTGATTGACTGCCGTAATGTACCATATTATGAATATGAACCAAATTCATTTTTAGAAAATGAATTTTATAAAATTTATTATGATAAAACTATTCTGACAGACAGAACAATTAGTCATAATAGACCCGATATAGTTTTACATGACAAAATTAAGAAAATAACTTATATCATTGATGTCGCTATTCCAAATTCTTGTAATATTCAGAAAACTGTTTCTGAAAAAATAAGAAAATATACAGATTTAGGAAATGAAATTAAAAGAATTTGGCATTCTCAGACTATAAAAATATTACCATTTGTTATTTCGGCTACTGGCATTATACCTAGCTCTCTCATTCAAAATTTAGGCGTATTAGATTTGTCAAAAAATTTGTACATAAAAATGCAAAAGTCGGTCATTTTAAATACATGTAGGATTACGAAAGATTTTTTAAATATTTATATTGAGGGATCAGTAGGATTTATCGGATCAGTTAGGATTTCATCAGAGCCGAACCCTCTGATATGAAAATATCTGGAGTCGGTGAAATATTTTCCCATTATGTTTCTGGTGGATTGACGTATTGTTCTTGTATTGTTTTATTCTTATATAGTGCACTTACATTGCGTTCATTTACTAGATATTCATTTGTGGAAAAGTGTGTGGAAGGGTTTAGTCTTTCATTTGGGAAAGATTCAACCCGGACATAAAATCTGGAGCACCGTAAAAAATGATTTATTGTCTTCCTTTCTTTACAAACATCTAAAGATAATGATATCCTCACTGGGATTTCCCGTGTTGAGGATTTCATTTACATATTATAATTTAATTATAAGAAATTAATATGATTTTTTTATAAACATATAGGTATCATGTAGTATTTTGTTAAATAATTAAAAATTAAATAAAATTGTGTTTTTTTTTATAATTCAGTTCAGTAGATTCGGTTTTAGTCTGTATTTGATATCAGTATATTTTCTATTTCTGATCTCCCTATATTTAGTATCCAGCTTTTTATTTGAGATTTAAACGTTATACTGTTGAGGTTTTTAAGTGAGAGTGGTATTTTATTGTAAAGTTTAATACCATAATACAAGAAGCTTTTTTGCCCAAATGTTGTGTTAGTAGTTACTTGTTGGATATGGTTTTGACCATGAGATCTAGTGTTTCTAATATACGTGTTAGTTGTTATTTGTTGGGTTTTGTACTTATGTCATTCATTCATTTAATCATTCATTCATTTAAGATACCTATGCTTTCCTTTAAATACAGTTAACCCATTAAAATCATTTTCAAAACCGTGTTATAAAATATTGTAATATTATGTACGAACTTCCTTCTTCTTCTGGCGCTAACAATATTAATATTAAAAAAGGGTATAAAATATTTTGTAAAATGTGTAGAATAAAATATGTATGTATGTATATATAAAATCATCAAACTGCTTCGACTTGCAGCAATAACTTTCTTCTCTGTCTGTACCTATATCGGTAGAGTTTTGTTGATCACTTGGTAATATTAGACACCTCGCAAAACTAAAAAATATTTATTGTTATATGTAAACAACTATTTTAATTGTAAATCTCTAATTTTAAGTCACATTTGTAAATATATATGTATGCCACTAGTTTTCAGTCAGTAGTAATAAGTCTTAGTCGTAAGTCACTAGCTATGTACATAATATATAAGTCTTAAATGTAAGTACCTAGTTATAATTTTGAATCTTAGTTGTAAGTCTATCGTATTAATTTAATTTTATTGTATGCTTATATGTACAGCGCCCTTGAGGTGATTTTTCACAAAAACGGCGCTTTATAAATCAGCCAAGTATTATTATTATTATTATTAATGTAAATGAGTATAGTTTTAGAATACAGTTGTTTAAATGACATGATGTTAAGATTATACCGTATTCTAACAGTGATTGGCAGAGAGCCATGTAAATCTTGATTAAGTCTTTTTTAATGAGGACATTCCTTATAGTTTTGAAAAAATAACTTAGTTTTTTAATTTTATTATTTAAATAGGTAATGTGTTCGGTCCATTTTAAGTTTTGCTCAATTTTTAGACCCAGATACGTTATATGGTCAACGTTTTCTAATGAAGGACAATTACAATGCTCATTTAAGTGTTGCTGACTATGAATTTTCAAGTTCAGGTTTTCTTCAGAGTTTTTCTTATTTTTTATTTAAATGAAATTGGTGTCCACTATTAGTTCGCTATAATGGCTGGAAGTTTTGAAAAAAAAAAAGATTTTGTGATTTGGAAAAAAAAAAAAAAAGGGTTCATATTTTATATTTTGTAGTAAACTTTATTTTTATTCCACAACTGCAGTACAAAGAATGCCAAAAAAAAACACTTGTGATGTGTTTGTTAAAAATAATATAAAAGGGGAAAATAACTCTTTTTCTGGATAAAATCAGTATTCTTGTAGACTTACTTGTATTCATAAATTTGATTTTTTTTTTTCATTTTTATCAGCTATACGCAGTTTTTAATAACAAACAAAATTTAAAAGGTTAAATTATTGTAAAAAAAAATATTAATTACCATAATTTAAAAATACATGCTTTAGATTTTTTTTCTGATTTTCAATGAATTTTAGCTAGCTAATAATCATTTAAATGCAGTTCTCATTTTCTTTGGCAACTTTTGAGATATCAGGAGTTGAAATAATTGACACACCCTACTGTACAGTGAAACCAGTGGCGGCGCGTGACTTTTGGATGTGCTAGATTGCTAATATATTTTTTTTAAAATGGCATTACTGATGATTAGACATCGGATTATATGCACTAACAAAGTGCCAAAATATGCATGCAAATATGCACTAAAAAAGGCCGAAATGTGCACTAAAAACTCTTGATATGCCTAAAATATGCAAAATGCGAAATCAAAAAACCATTTTTATTTTTATATATTTTAATTAAAGACGATATAGAAACAGCGAAATATTCTTAAAATTATGCATAGTTTTTGTGACAATATACAATTAAGTATTTTTCCAAATTTTCGAGCAAAAATTTTTGATGTTTGTCACCCAAAACGCCGAAAACGACTTCTCTACGTCAACTGACGTCATCCGACAAAATTAAAAAAAATTGGCGCCATTTCTGGAGATACCTGTTTATGCAGGGTATTGTCTGACCTGTGCCGTTGATGTAGGCATTAATGTTCTTTATGTCTTCAAGACTCGGATTTTTAAACAAAATAGCGTCTAACTTTTCACGAATCTTTTCTGATATTGAATTGGGAAGGGCGTTGGCGAGTTCAATCATTGTTTCCATTATTTCTATTGATTTAAATAGAGGAAGGTTTTTAGTTTCCAATTTCTCTATGGTATCTGGTAACTTGTGGAAATGTGTTGAGATGAGGGCGATATTTTGTATAATGGATGCGTCTTCAAATGCTAATAATAATAATAATAATAATAATTGGATAATTTATAGAGCGCCGTTTTTGTGAAAAATCACCTCAAGGGTATGGTACCTCACACTGCTAAATATGCACGATTGGGAAAAAAAGGCTAAAATATGCATTAACGCCGTAATTAGAGAGTTATATGCACTTGCATATGCAAATATGCAAATGCATATAATCCGATGTCTACTGATGATGTAGCCAAAATGTTTTTTTTTTTTGAAAATTTGTTTTTTGCATGAAGATTTTCAGGATTGGCAGTGCGCTGCACCGGATTTCCTGAAAATCTTCACACAAAAACCTCTTAAGAAATTCCTTCTTAAGAAGTTGTCATGCTTAAGAAGTTTGTTTTTTTTTTTTTTCGATCCCTTGGAGATTGAATGGCCTAATTTATCCCACATACCTGTTATAACAATTTAATTTTTTTTAAATACATATTTTGACCGGTCAGTGGCCAAGTTGGCATCGCGTTTGGGTTCCACCCGGGCGATTCCTCGGCTGGCTAAGTCCTCCATCACGACACAAACAACATTTTCCACTTTCTGTGGTGGTAAGGAGATTTGAAAATTTTATTCGTAACTTGGAAATGTTGGTCTAGTTAAAAAAATTAAATTAAAGATTTTCCCGCTTATGAAGTTTTTTTTCCCATCCCTAGGAAAACTGTATAGAGAGTTTTACTCCATACGAACACAAGTGATGCAATAAAGGAATAATGAAAGGTGATAAAGTATTAATGAATAGTATATACGAAAAGGATACAATGTAACAAAGGGAATAGGATGACAGGTAATAAGAAATTGTATGATAAGTGAATGAGATTGTGTGTATGTAGAGTGGATAGATATGTGTAAAGAATGACTGACGAAGGACCTTGATTTTGTATTGCTGTTACTGCCTGGAAATGAGAAGAACATATGCTGCATAGAAAGGAAAGGACTCACCGAACAGGATAAAGAACTTGTATGCTGGCAATTTTGTCTGCTTTCTCCCCATCCAACAGGCACAAACAGTAATAGGCGTGGGTTTCGTTTACTTGATAGACACGGCGGAATTGTGATAGAGGCGAATTCACAGATAGTGGGAGCACAATGGCCATATGATATGTTGCGGCGCGGGTGGTTAGTTACAGACTGGTGCACGTGGTGAAGGTAGTTAAAGGTGCGGATTTTGGAGCAAGGTAGGACAGGAATATGCAACATTATTAATACCAATCCAAGCAGCAACAGTATGTATGCGTGCTATGTAGGTATGTGTATGTGTAGGTATGTGTATTGGCGTAACCAATAAGTGTTGAATATACATAAATGAAGTGAATAGTATAAGTATGATAAATGAATAATAAGAGGAACAGCATTAATAAATAGTAAACATGTACGAACAAGAGTAATGTTCCAGCTTCTCCTTGAGCACCGGATCCTCGACGTAGGAGGAAGACACCTGAATCTCCTCGATGTCCAGATCCACGCGGTTGTTCTTGTCAAAGTTCAGGGTGATCTTGGAGAGGTTGCGGAAGTCACTACCACTTTTTATGATGTACTTGCCGTTAAGCTGGAAAATAATAATTTTACCTATTTACATCATGGCTTCTGATACTTCTTTGTAATAAAGTGAAACTGAAATTTTTCATCACTCTACGGCAACACCAAATGACAGTCATTTTAAACAAATTAAAGAGGATATGCTTAATTCCAGAATTTGACTTTGAATTTGAAATTGTTCAAATTCTGTAAAACAAACATCCTAAAAGTTATTCATCAAATGATTGCAGCACCATCTTTTTTTCTACAGTTATTTATGAGACTTCACCTATATTTACGAAAATTTTCCATTTATGTCCATAGATGACAGTCTTCAATTTGTAGTGAATGCACATTTGAAAAGCTTCCATTTATGTCCATAGATAGCAGAGACCATCTGTCCCAGCGATAGTAAGTAAGAGTCAATAAACGAGTGACGAGGTGTTGTAGTGACTTACCAGGATGGTTTCGTAGACATGGTCGTGCCCGCCCAGGATAAGGTCTATCTCCTCACACTGCTCCGCCAGTTTCATGTCATTTGGAGTCCTCATGTGCGTCAGGGCTATGACGTAATCGCAGCCCTACAACATGAACGCGTACATATTTATGGTGACATAAAAAGAAACAAGAATACATATTGTAGTGTGACAATTTTTATCAAATTAATGAAATTTGGGAGGCGGGTGTGGGTACCGCAGCCCTGGGAACCGTTCATTAGATAATCAACACCCCTGCCACAGGTCACCCCAAGTGGTTCGCTACGTTTGGTGACTTAGCAGGGGCGCCCGGGTTCATGGGGTGAGGTTTATCCGGGTCTTGGCTCCGGATGCGTCTGCCCACCAGCTGCACGGCAGGCCGGATCGGGAGAGAATGGTTGAGCGAGTCTCTTTGACTTCTTCAGCCGTACTCTCTCGGAACATCACCTTGGGCCACAGAGGGAAAGATGGATCCATCCCTGGACACAATGATCGCCAGATTCCTGTCCACCCCTCCTCTCTTTTTCCTCCCAGAACTTCCTCTCCTTCCTTTCCCTAAAAAGACCCTCCACACAGCATCCCCAAAGATGACATAGGCCCTGAGGATTGTTTTCCTCGAGGCCTTCCGCGTGGAGATAATCCAAAAAATAAAAATAAAAGTAAAACAGAAAATCAATAGATTTAGAAAACCAACGTTGCAAATTTATTTACGACCCTTCAGCTCCTACGCCCCTGACAGTAAAATAAATTAATTCAAGGATTATTTTAACCCTACAGGCTTTTAACCACTCGGACCCATAAGTTGTTTTCATGACAATGTAACATTACTAGATATGACGCATGAGGCATACCTGACTTATTCAAAACATTAGTCCCCAGGAATTTCTCTTGGATTTTCAGGTTGTTTCTGAAGTATTTTAACCACTCAGCAACATAAGCAGATATACACGTTAATATGCCGACATCAGTTAAGTACAATAAGCGTGTTTACACGTCAACGCGTATGTTTATACAGAAATCGTCATAACTCCGTTATTTTTCTAGTGACATCCCTAAAACAAAAAGGAGGAGCTCCATAATAAATCAAGCTACCCATCACTATTCAAGATGTCCATAGAAATAGATAAAAAAAATTCTTTTCTGTCAGATACATGACAGACCGCCAAATTGCCTATCCACTGTTCGACATCGTTATTTTTTTATTAAATATTCTTGTATGAAATGATAAAAAAACGAGTTGACCAAATTGTTTATTATACATTTATAAATATTGTCTTTTATATAATCGGTGATTTTAGTACTGTTTTCACATAAAAACATCACGTGAGTCATTTTTTAATTTTTTTTATGTTTGCATTCTAAATTTTAATATTTATTTGTAACATAACAATTTGAAAGTTTATTTCATATCCTTTCAAAAACAGTTTTTAGTATTCGGCAAAGTTCGGAAATGTTTCATTTATAGAGCTTTAATTGTGAAACGGAAATAACATAAAGTTTTTGAAAATCTGACATGTCGTTTAAGACGTAAAAAGTGGATATTCGCGATGTATCGGAGTGGTTAAATGCTATAATATATTTCTTATTTTTTAAAGTTGTCGTAAAAACAAAAATCATTTAAGAAACTAGATAAATTTATTTGAATAAACACTGATTGTTAAAAATAATAAATTTTAATATCAAACATGAAAATCCATAATTTTTAGAGTATCACCGTACACATTTTTCAGTCTTTCATTTTATTTTATTTTTTTTTTTTTTTTTTGTGCATTACAGATTAATATAATCCTATTACAATATACGTAGGTAACATACCTATATACATAATTTTTTCAATAATACATACTAGCTTATGCCCGTTGCAAATGCAACTAACGGGTTAAAACTAACTTGACTTACTTATTATAAGAAAAAAATATTATTTCATAGTAAGCGGGTAGGTACTTGCTGCCCTCCAGGCATGGTAGGCATGCGCACATCAAAACCCAAAGTTTCACCGCAATCGGATGAATGGTTTAGCAACGCTTAGCGGTTAAACATACAAATATATATAAAGCCGCCTGCTGGGCCTAGCAGCAAAAACCTGCCATACGTTAGTATATAGACACCATTTTCGGCATGCACACATCAAATCCCCAAAGTTTTATCGCAATCGCATGAACGGTTTAGCAATGCGTAATTTCATGGTGCCAGAGCTCACTTTTGTATACAGAAACCGTCGTTTGCATGCACACATCAAATCCTCAAATTTTCACCGCAATCGGATGAATGGTTTAGCAACGCTTAGCGGTTAAACATACAAATATATATAAAGCCGCCCGCAGGGCCTAGCAGCAAAAACCTGCCATACGTTAGTATATAGATACCATTGTAGGCATGCACACATAAAATCCCCAAAGTTTTATCGCATATCGGATGAACGGTTTAGCAATGCGTAATTTCATGATGCCAGAGCTCACTTTTGTATACAGAAACCGTCGTGGGCATGCACACATCAAATCTACAATTTTTTATCGCAATCGGATGAATGGTTTAGCAACGCTTAGCGGTTAAACACACAATTATGTATAAAGCCGCCCGCAGGACCTAGCAGCAAAAAGCTGCCACATAACATACACTAATTCCCGGGACATTTAGTTTTCAAACAGCTCGTGCGCCACCTACTAAATTTTTTTATACAAATTTCGTGAAGCCAGAACTCACCAGTAGTTGTATACAAACCTTGTATTAACAATAACGAACACAACAAAAAAAGAATTTTTCAATTTGTTGCAGTCCTTCAGAAGTTATGAGCGTACGTACATTTTCATAAAAATTTTATAATGCCAGAACTCACCAGTAGTTTTACTGCTTAAAAAAAGCGCTATACGAATTTAATACTTCCCGAAAAAATTCCCGTTCAACTTCGAGTAATTTCTGTAAAGTTCGGTTCGAATTCTATTCAAGTTCTATAGATATTTTTGTATTATGATGCAACTGGCATTTACTGATAAAAAGAAATAGAACTTACACAGAACGTGAAAATGAACTTAAAAAAATTGTTAAATTATCCAGTATCGGTGAAACAACATTACCTTAGTAAATTAAATTGCATTAAAACCTAAATAATTGTCTAACTACCCATTCCGGTAGGTACCGGGGCTTTTCCTTACAAAATTCCGGTAATGTTTTTGCTTTTTTATCATATTTGCAATACTACCGAGATAAGTAGGTACCTACCCTGAATTAATAACATTTCAATTTGTACCTACTGGCCGGTAAAAATCTACCCTTCAGAAGTGAATCTATGGACACGTATTTTCTTGTTTTTTTTGGAAAATTTTATAGGTTTTTCGGCGACCCTGAACTTTTTTACATGGGACGGTCACCTTATATTGTTATCAAAAGATGCGTAATGTTTTCGGGTACCGAATTTTTCAAAAACATCCAAGCCGGAATCGTTTTTCCGGCCGCAATGTCGTTTCCCGAAAAACCACAACCCAAACCGCTGAGAGATCCGTTTTGTTTTGACATGTAAGAATCCTGACCTAACTCAACATTCGTAGCAATTTCTTTTGCATTGAAACTAATGGCCAAAATGACATCTTTTTTTTGAAGTACACCTGTCGGCAGGAAATATAACTGAGCCAAATTGAGTACTTTTATTTGAGGTTCCAGTTTTTGCCGCTGATTTGCTTCAGTTTTCTGTGAATAAATCGCTAGCAAAAATGTAGGCAAACAAAATGCTTAATTTTTCCGTAGTTTTCTCAAGTACTGAAAAGTGTGCTTTCGTACCCAAAAAAGACTTTTTTCTTTCCTTTTTTGAGCCTACGCGTACGTCGCGCCGTTTCAACGGGTGAACATGACGGCGGGAAATAGAACTAAGGCCGAATTTCTCCGTCGGTGAGAGATTTAATTGTAGTTTTCGCCGTTTGGGTGCGCTGCTAACCGTGCAGCGGTGTTTTGTATGAAAATTTTTCCCTAATCGGGACACGATTTGGGCACGCTACCCTAAATCGGATAATGTTCTCTGCGGTGTTTGAAACTCGAGGAGCGGAGAGGTCATTTTCGGATCCATCAAAAGTCTTAAAATGCTTTTATCCGAAAGTGAACCTTGAGGTTGGTGAAACGCGAGGGGCGGTGAGGTCGATTTTCGCATCAAGGAAAAAGTGAGTTTTTTCAAAAACTGAGCATTAATATATAGTATTTTAGAGTCCTTGCCTAAATTTATTCTTGAAACCTTCAAGACTAATGTTGAAAATGTCAAGAGACCTAGAAATATCATTTAGCAGTACCATACCTCTTGTCATACTGTGTTGGGCCAGAACGTCTGTTCTGCCATGTGGGATATAGAACAAGTCGTGGTGGCGACCCTGGCAGTAGTTGTTCGGTACAAACAATTTATAGCATTCTAAGAGGTATGGGCTGTCAATGTAGTAGTTTATAATTTTGAAAGCTGTTACTGTTAGGGTCCCATTCCTTCTAGATTGGAGACTTTCGAAGCGCGTTTCAGATAGCAAATCTAGATGATGCATAAATCGCAGGTATTCACCATGCATTCTCATAAAGATACCTTAGAAAATTTTTTTGGATTTGTTCTAATAAATCTATGTATTTTTGCTGGTATGGGGCCCAAACAGCAGAAGCGTATTCTAATTTTCATGAATGCAAATAGACGTTTCACCTTCTGCATTCAAGAATTCAATCACAGAACGTTGACTAATACAAACATTGATAACGGCCATTTTGCAAGCGACTGCACTGCTGCCACCTATTGACGCAGAAAGTTACTATTGCAGTAGATTGTAGATGAAGGTTTGAGGAATAGCGCCAAATTCAATTTTTTTCATTAAACTAACATTATTTATTTAGAAATAAATAGGAGGCATTACTTTTTGACTGACCCTAGTACATTATTACAAAAAGTGCAAAATAGTCTTACCTCAGCTTTGAGTTGTGCTCCAAGTTTGGTACCGGCTTGCACATAGTCTAGGAATGTCACTTCTTCGGGGTTTATAGTGGCCAGGGTCTCCAGCCATTCCTGCAAATTATAGAAATAAACATTAAATACAAAATATACTTTATATATCGATGCTGCAAAAGAAAAATGGCTAAAGCGCCATTACATACATCGCTCATTTGGAACAAACTTCCCTCAGCTCTTACTAATATGTATACAGAACTTGGCTGAATTCAAAAGGGCTTTAAAAACAAACTTATTTAAAAAATCATACCTCTCATGAATTTTAACTCCTTTTCAATATACTATAATAAGCCATGTTCCTTAAGTTTCCGGTAATTGTTTGGTTTCGATTACCTCCTCAGTATAGTTTTATATGCACTCCGAATTTGTATTATTTCTAAACGTAAACAACCTCCTGTTCTATATTATATTTTAGTTTTAATGATTCTTGTTGAATGGCACTGTTATGGTTATCATTATCTAATGTCCTGTGACAAAACAGCACTCACAATTTTTGTTAATATTGTTATTTTGGAATTGCTTTGTAATACTGTAATATTGTAATGTATGTATTGTAATTTTTGTTAGGACTCGTAAGAACACTATATTTAAGTTTATTATAATTAAGCGCACTTGAAGTGAAATATCACAAAACTGCGCTATATGAATTCTATGTTATTATTATTATTTCTCTTAATTTATTCTGGGATACTCACATTTCTAAACAATCAAGGGATTTTACTCTGGGCTTACATTTCTCTTAATTTATTCTGGGACACTCATATTTCTTCAATCAAAAGATTAATTTTACTCTGGGCCTTACATTTCTCTTAATTTATTCCGGGACACTCACATTTCTAAACATCCAAGAGATTTTACTCTGGAACATACATTTCTCTTAATTTATTCCGGGACACTCACATTTCTAAACATCCAAGAGATTTTACTCTGGAACATACATTTCTCTTAATTTATTCCGGGACACTCACATTTCTAAACAATCAAGGGATTTTACTCTGAGCTTATATTTCTATTAATTTATTATGGGACACTAACATTTCTAAACAATCAAGGGATTTTATTCTGGAACACTTACATTTCCCTTGATTTATTCTGGGGCACTAACATTTCTAAACAATCAAGGGATTTTACTCTGGGACATTCACATTTCTAAACAATCAATAGATTTTACTCTGGGACACTCACATTTTTCTTAATTTATTCTGGGACACTAACATTTCTAAACAATCAAGGGATTTTACTCTGGGACATTCACATTTCTAAACAATCAATAGATTTTACTCTGGGACACTCACATTTTTCTTAATTTATTCTGGGACACTCACATTTCTAAACAATCAAGGGATTTTACTCTGGGACAATCACATTTCCAGGGATTTTAATCTGGTTGACATTTCTCTGAATTTACTCCGGGAAACCATATTTATTATCAATCATAGAGATACCATCTGACCTGTTCCACCAATCCCAGCAGCCCGATCCTCCTGCCGCCCCAGTCCACCACGTGCGTGATCTTCCCGTCGCCGAGTGGGCGGCCCGTCTCGTTGTCGATCACATTGGACATCAGCCACGGGAAGTTGCTCTGCGACACCCACTTGGACAGGATCTCCAGACCGTGGTCTGTAATCAACGGCAATACACATTCTATACAATTTGCAATCTTTTTTTATTAGTCATGAGAAAACACAGATACCGACGGAATTTTGTTTTTTAACATTAGCTCCTTTATTAGGCCCTGAAGAAAAGGATTTCCCTCAGGGCCTCTGTCATCATTAGGGATGCTATGTATAGGGTTTTTTTTTAACGAAAGAGAGGGGAGAAAGTTCTGAAAAGTGAAAATTACAAGGGATGGAATCTGGGGGTCAGTGTCTGGGAGTGACAGTATATGAATCCATCCCTCCCTAGTGCAAGTCATTGGTTTAACCCTGGAGTGGTCGCATGGATTACATATGTAATCCACTCATGCAAAATTAAAGATTCCTCAAAAACGGGTGGCGCGAATAATTTTATCTTACGTGTACTTTAAGTTGGATAATTCACGGACGCGTTCAGCTCAGCGCTGGTGTTGGGCACGCATTGGTTGTGTTACAGGAGCTCCGCAAAGTCCGTGGTCTACACCAGTAATCCGCGCGACCAATTACGTAACACATTTTGCATACACGAAAAGCATTATGCAAAATGCAAAAAAATCATTTTTCCTGATCATTCTATAATTTTATGTTTATCCTGCTCAGAAATCAGCAATTAAATTAGTATGTTATTTTTTTTTTTAACTTTTTTGTTGTAATAGTGAAAGTAAAAGTGAAAGACATAATTTTTGGTTTAAAAAAAGAGGTCATTTATGTTTTGGTTAATTGTGAAAAACATAGAAGTTATGTTTAATATACATATGTTGCTTATTTTTAATAAACAATGCTTAGATTATAAGATCAAAACATAAATACATGATATTTCTTAATGATTTAAGTAATTTTTTTTTTTAGTTTAAAAATGGCCTATCCATGTAATCCGCGCGACCACAAGCGTTACTTTTAAGAGCGCGACCACTGTAGGGTTAAGAGAGTCAGAAGAGAGGTAAAAAGGTCTCCCTCAAACAGTCTCTCCAAATTCGGCCCAACACACAGTAAGCGGACTGATGCATCTGCCGCCAAGACCTAGACAATCCTCAACCCATTAACCCGGGCACCCTGCTAAGTCACCAAACATAGTAAACCACTCGGAAGTAAAGACCCATTGGCATTCGACTGGTCTGTTTTTTTTCTGTCTGAAATTATGAAGTTTTATTTTTTTTTTATAATGAAAGACAAACATTCCCGGGTTACGAATAACCTGACAATATTTGAAAATCTCCTACTAGCACTACATTAAACGGAAAATGTTGCTTGTGTCGTGACGGAGGACTTAGCCAGCCGAGGAATTGAACTCATGACGCCTGGGTGGGACTCAAACGCGATGCCAAATAAGCCATTAACCGGTCAAAAAGCTGAACAAGTAGCGGAGCGGATGGACGGAGAACGGAGAAAGGAGTGTAAGGAGAATATATGACGCAAAAGTGAATAGTAGGAGTCGGGGACGCCCAAAGAAGACATGGTACATGTCTTTTTAACATTTATAAAAACATATTGATTTATTTTAATATATCAGAATGATAAAAGTGAAATAGATTGTCACTCGTAACAGTCTTTTTTGTTGTACATACTATACAACCATGCAGATATAAAAAATAAAAATGAATATCGAAATAACAAAATTGCTTACCAAAATCATGGTTTCCAAATACGGCGCAATGTGTTCCAACTTCATTCAAAACAGGAACCATCTGTTCTCCTTTGGTATATGTGCTCACTGAAAACAAAGAACATTAAAGTTTTCAAAAAGATCGAAAAGTTTTAGGACCAGCCACCGTGTGACGCTTCAGTCACCCGATTGTAATAATTTTTTTTGTTAGGTTAACACATCCGTCATTGACACTTCCCTCCAAATTTCAGCGTTATAGCTTGACGTTTGTACCGGGTTTAGTTACTCTGTACTGAGTACCTCTACCTTTGTGTGCGTTTTCGATTTTTTACAAGTCTGAAAATGCCATCAATTTTACACCACGATAACGTACCGTCGCACAAAGCGATACATATATGTGATTTTTTTACCAAAAACAAGACAAATACTATCCAGCAGCCTTCGAATTCAACTGATCTGGCTCCCTGTAACTTTTATCTGTTCAACCAACTTAAAAAACCCCTTCGCGGAGCGCGTTACAGCACCCGAGAGAATGTTGTGAAAAAATCAAAAATGACTCTGATGGACATACTGAAAATTGAGTAGGGGCGGTGTTTCGAGGATTAGATCAAGAGCTGGCGTAAGTGCGTTGCAGTTGACGGGGAGTACTTGGAAGGGAACTATATCGATTTTGATGAATATACTTGTATTTTCGATTTTATGAATAAAGTCCTAAAACTTTTTGATCAAGGTGTTATTGATATATTATGTGATATTATGAAAGTTTGGAGATTCAGTTACCTGGTAAAGTAACACCTGCAACCTCCCCCCCTACTAATCAAGAATTACCACTATACTAGTCCCAGTGAGAGATCGTATGCACGTCATCGACGATCATCTTAAAATCCGTTCATAAAAATCTTCCTTCTGACACGTATTGTAAGAAAATGAAAAAGACAAGATACTAGAATGCCAAATATAGTTTGTCAATTAAGAGTAGAAAATTAATATTAAAATTGTAAACACCAATATAACTGTCAAATATTCTTTTAAAGCGCAAACACACTAAATATGTGGAGCACTATAAATAACATTTTTTAAATATTTTTTGTTCTTAATGAAATAAATTTGATTAAATGGTGTTAAATTTGAATTTAACAGTAGGTAGAAAGGAAGAATCAATAATGGTGATTTTAGTTTCACTACATTTAGATGTGAATGAGTTAAATATATTCAGATCTAAATTTAGAGACATGATCTAAAATCCGGGCAACGCTAGATTAAATAAATGTGAGAAATTTTTTAACTGTGCTTTATATTAGTTTTTGAGTTTATCGCGAACAGAAAGACAGAGACAACGGAGGACTTTAATTTTTAACATGTGGAGATAATTTTACAGTAAAAGTAATATGATTTTGTCGTCATCTTTACTAAGTATAAAATGAAGTCGCTCACGCTGTATGTGCGCTTAGATCTTTTAAACTATGCAACGGATTTTCATGTGGTTTTCGCCTATAGACAGAGTGATTCATGAGGAAGGTTTTTAGGTATATAATTTGTCAAGGTTTTGTGTAAATTGGTTGAAATACATAATATATCTGGCAAAGTGGTAGCGGACGCGGACAGCGGACAGCAGGCAGTGTGGTGTGGATTTGATTTAACAGATGGTGTTGGTTATAAATGTTTCATTATTATTTTTAATTGGTAAACTAATGTTTAAGACAAGATTTTTAAGCATAGCACAAAGGGTAACAATTATTATAAGCAATAATTATTAGCCTGAAACACTCATCAACATTGAAAAAATCTCCCTAGAAAAGATAAATGCCGCCGACGGGACTTGAACCCGCGTCCTTCTGATATCCGGTCAACTGCTCTACCAACTGAGCTACGTCGGCTTATCTCCCACCCGCCAAATAATTCAATATATACTAGTGTTTCATTCAACAATTACTGCTTATTACATTTTTCACCCGAAAACAACCAACTTTATTTTTTGTAAGAAAGGCATTATAAGTGCTAACTCTCCCACTAGATGGCGTCGAGACAAATTATATCTACATTTTTTGGTGAAACACTTTAACTTCATGAATGAAACACTAGTATATATTGAATTATTTGGCGGGTGGGAGATAAGCTGACGTAGCTCATTTGGTAGAGCAGTTGACCGGATATCAGAAGGACGCGGGTTCAAGTCCCGTCGGCGGCATTTATCTTTTCTCGGGAGATTTTCTCAATGTTGATGAGTGTTTCAGGCTAATAATTATTGCTTATAATAATTGTTATAAATGTTTCATCAGCCACAGCAAGGTGTGGCGGGGCCTGCTAGTATTATATAAAAGTTCCAGTCTGGGACGACTTATTTTTAGATTTGTAACACTTTGAATTCAAATATCACGTAAGGTGGTCATCATACCATTACTAAGTACAGGAGGTGAAAGGGTTAAACGTATTTAATATTTTTAAATGGTACTTACACATGCTGGGAGAGAAAATATCCCCACTGAACAGGACGAGAGGATTCAAGTGAGCGAAACTTTTGACGGCTGTTGAAAATCTTGCCGCGCCGCCAATTGGTTCCGTTTCTGAAATGATACATTTTGTCATTCATTTATTTTTAATAAAAGTAGATACATTCACAGTTTAATGAAGCTTTGACTGCCTAACTAGGAAGGTCTCCCGTTCTAGGACGGTCAAATTGACAGGTTTCGTTTACATTAGGTATTTAGGTACATGATCATTCTTATATATAGTATAAAGTAAAATTAACATTCACAAAATTATAATATGTGATACAGTAGGAAAGTAGTAGTAGACCAGGTTCTAGAATCAAGCATCGAATATACAAGAAACAGTGTTTTCGAAGTGAGTATACAAGAAAAAAAGAGTACATTTTTTTTTTTTTTTTTTTTTTTTTTTTTTATTTATTTATATATGTATATTTTTTTTTTTTATCACAAACAAGTCCTGCTAAGCCAATTCAATTGGCTTGTCAGCAGGTGCTTATAATTAAGTTACATATACATTTTAATAATGTTATAATTTTACATCTTATATCTACAAATTCAACATTATTCATACAAATCAATCTAAGTATAAATATTTTTTTTCCGATAGCCAATTTTTCAGCATATATTTAACCTTATTCATAGAATTACATTGCTTTATAGTATCAGGTAATAAATTAAATATTTTCGGTATGTTGTATTCAAACGTTCTCTGTCCGTACTTATTATTAAATTTCGGAACTATTAACCCGTCGTTGCGCGTGAATCTAGTGCTGTATTTATGTTCTAATTTCTCTTTATGCTGCTGGGTAAATATATACTGAATTATAATTTTGTGCCATAGTATTGCCTTAACAGGTAAAATTTTAGCACTCTGAAACAGTAATGGTGTATCATGTCTCTGTTTGAAAATATTCGGAACAACTAATAATTTTACAATTGCGTTTTGTACAACTTGGACTTGTTTCAGATTTGTTACAGAAGTATTTCCCCATATTGTTAATCCATATCTTATAATGGATTCTGCCAGTGACATATAAATTATTTTTAGTGTTTCAATGGGTAAGAAAAATTTCAATGTGTACATTCTGCCAGCAATTGATCTGAGTCTTTTACAGGTTTTTTTAATATGTTTATCCCATTTAAAAAAACAATCTACGGTAACACCAAGATACACATATTCCGTAACTAATTCTAAACTTTCACATTTACAATTAGTTGGAATATTTTTATGGATGCAATTAAAATTATGAGAAATAATATTAGGTTTAAATTGGAATTTGGCATTAGGTGATCTTATATGCATTACTTTGGTTTTTTTGGCATTAATTAATAATCCTGCATCATGGGACCATTTACAAAGTTGATTAAAGTCAATTTGCATGAGTTCAATTGCAGTTTTTAGATCTTTATGTGATATGACCAATGCTGTATCATCTGCAAATACAAAATGTTTAACAAAAGAGAAAAGTTTTTTCATTATAGTTACATAGATTATATACAGTGTAGGTCCCAATATAGAACCTTGTGGAACTCCTGCAGATACATTTTTTGTTTTACTAAAAGTATTATTTATTTTGGTACATATTTTTCTATTTCTAAGATAATCTTTAAATAAATTTAACACATTTCCTCTTATTCCAATTTTTTCTAGAGTTTTTAGCAGTTTTTTTGAGTTAATTGTGTCAAAAGCTTTAGAGTTATCGATAAATAAAACAATGACATGTAATTTATTATTTAATTGATTATTTATGTAATTGGAAAACTCTTGCAGTAGTTTTTCAGTATTTTTTTTTCTTTGGAAGCCATATTGATTTGGGTCTATGATAGCGAATTTTTCAATGTAATTATTTAATTTATTTGATAAAAATTTTTCGAGAATTTTTTCTAATGCTGGTAGTATACTAATAGGCCTATAATTTCCTAGTTCAATGTGTTTTCCACCTTTAAATATTGGTCTAGTAATACTACATTTAAACTCTTGTGGAATTTTTGCTTGCTTTATTATCATATTGATTAAATAAGTAATTATTGGCCCAAGGGTTTTTATATTTCTTTTTAAATCAAACATTCTTATATTGTCAATACCTGTGCTTTTAGAGTTTTTCATTTTTTTAACAATGTTTTCAATATCAGTTATAGTAGCTCTTGGTATATATAAACTGTGAGGTAGTTCTTCCAGAACTATATTAGTAGCTTTGTGATTGCATTTATGTAACATGTTGCTGATGCTATCCGAGAAGTAATTCACAAAATCATTTGAGACAGAATCCTCAGTTCTATCTTTTAACATATATCGTGTTATAGTTTCATCACAATCGTTTTTGGGTTTACGTCCTAAGATATTATTTATCTCGTCCCAGGTTTTTTTAGTATCATTAAAACAGTTTTTAAATTTATTATTATAGTAGTTAGTTTTATCTTTATTTATAAGTTTATTGACAAGGTTACGAGTTTTTTTGTATTCTGTTTCATATGTTTTGTTTGTTGGTGTACTTTTCCATTTTTTATAAAGTTTATCCCTTTTATTTATATGACATAATAATTCACTGCTTATCCATTCATTTATTGCATAAGGTCGTGTTTTCGGTTTTTGCACTATCGTTTTAGAACTACTCTTGTAAAATTTGTTAAATAAAGTTTTTATTTTTTCATATAATGAAATACAATCCTTCTCTTCTATAAGTTTACTCCAGTTATAATCTCTGATATATCTATCAATAGCCTTTTGTGAAATGATTTGAATATACTTATTTGCAAGGTCTACCTGACGTTTATGAGATCTTATATTAATAGCAGTAATAAAATGATCGGCGATATTATTTTCACAGACGCAAGCAGTTATTTTCTTGCCTCTAAATTTGGCAAATATATGGTCAATACACGTACGAGTAATTTGTCCATTTAATACAGCTTCTCTGGTTACTACATTGATGCATTTAGTTAAATAATGGTTAGTAAGTAAGTTTTCATATGAGCTTATGATATAATCTTGGTCATTAAGCAAATTCAGATTTATATCTCCAAGTAAGATAATATTTTCCTTACTATTAATTGTATCAAGATATGATGATAATTCCGTTAAAAATGAAGATTTACTGAAATTAGGGGGTCTATAGATAGCTATTACGTTAACTTTAGTTTTGTCCTGGAGTATGAGTTTTCCTGTTATATTTTCAAAATGTAGTGATTGGAACGATTTTAGTCTAAACTCAAATTTATTTCTAATATACAATATAATACCTCCTCCTGACTTATCAGTCCTGCAGTAGTTATATGAATTATATCCGGGAATATTATACATAGACGCACTTTCAGTATGAATAGAGGTTTCACATAGCATTAGAATGTCAATATGCTTCAAACAATTAAGTAAATATATATGCAATATATCCCAATATTTTTGTATGGATCTTATATTTAATTGAATACAAACAAGATTATCAGACGCATTTATGTTTTGTTTTTTTATCCAATCTTCTAAATTATTTACTGTACTACTTTCTATTTCATTATCATTATCTATATACGAAAAATTATTCTGTGCCATTTAATTCGTAGTTAAATTTGAAACAATACAGTAAGATTGTGGTACGAAGTTTGGTTAATTTTACAAATAGAAATATTTCTATAAGAAATATCTCTACAGAATGCAGTATAAGGTTCAATTTAATACTTGATATAATTACATAATTTTTTTTTCTAACACCTGTTTTTATACTTAGCATATTACAGCAATGAACAGTTATTATACACGATAATATGATAAAGCATTCGTTTTTATCAAAGATACCACAATTATTTTTCTTAAAGTAAAAGTAGGTATAACATAATGATACAAAATGGTTTTCAATGCATTTAGCATTAAATAATATTACAAATATTTCATTTATAGATAAAACAATAAAATTTAATATTTTTGTTAGGTTGATTAAATTCCATACATAAATAGTATATTTAACACATATTCTTTTTATCTTTATGGTAAACATGAAAAGAGAGCAATATAAAATAACTCCATTTATGAAACCAGAGTAATTAATATCTTTTGTAGGTTTCAGCCCGTAAGAATGAATTCTTTTCTTGTTTTGTTTAAAAAGAGAAGTATTTTGAGTATAGATTGAAGGATTTAATGTTAAATATTTAGCAATATAAAAGTGCTTGTGTCTAGAGCTAATTGGTACAAGTACTTTTTGATAAAGACTTAATAAATATAAAATAAATTGAATGTTTACATCTAGGGTTATTTCAGAATATTTATCACATTTTAAGATTTTTTTTAAAAATGTTATATTTATGAATGTGAAATATAGTACACAGTGAATATATACATGTATAGGTAAACAAAAAAATGTTTTTGAAGGTGTCGTTATGATATTACCGTTAAAAAAATAATGAAATATAATAATAATATTTTTGTTAGTTTTTTTGTGATTTTTTATAATTTTTATAACAATATTTTTGTAATAAAGTGAAAGTTCAACAACAGAATATGGCGATGTTTGGAAACCTAGAGTCTTTTTACAATGATTTTTTTCTTTAATATAATATAGAAATAGAAATGTGTAATGTTTGGAAATAAAAACGTAAATTGTATTTATTGAAATATAGCAAATTCTACGAGAAAAAATCATACGTATTATAATAACACTATATCTACTTTGAGACAGGTTTATTGTTATTTCTAGTCAATATTCTATTTTTTCTTTTGCTAATATGCTCATTTTTTTATACACATTGCATTTTGTTTTATCGTTTGCAGAATGCCTGGTGTCAATATTCCAGTTCATTTTTTTATTTTTGCTATCACAGTTTTTACACTTAGGTTCTTTATCTTTGTTAGCACAATCTTTGTAGGAATGATCACCAGCACAGTGTGTACACAATGGTTTGTCCTTTTCTTTATGAAGACACCTGATAGAAGTATGTCCAAAGCCCAGGCAGTGATAGCACTGCACCAGAGGAAGGGCATCCTCTACTTGTATTCTCTGGTACCCCACATAGATTTTACCGGCACAAACTAGCCATCTTCTTATTTTAGTACTAACTTCTATTATGTAATTAGATGTGTTATTGTATTTGTTTTTTAAGATCTTTTTTAAGGTCATCTCAATTTCTGGTTTATCTATCATCACAGCCTTGATATCTTCATTCTGTTCGATAATATCTTGTATAATATCCTCCTTATTATAGTCATTAGTAATGCCCTTAAGTATCATAGTTGGTCTTTTCTTTTTAATTTCTGTAGCACTGATGTCTTTGAACTCGTCGCCAATAGCTTTACTCATTTTTTCCGCATCGCACTTTGTCGAGCATTTTATAAGTATTCTATTCTTAGATATCGCATTAACACCAATTACTTTGGCACCAATCTTACCTAAGTTAATTTTCTTCCTGATTTTATTTTGTATATTTTCTGAAGATTCCTCAGCATTGTTCGATGAAACTAATAATTTGAAATCACTTTTAAATATATTATCTTGGTTTTCAGCTACTTTACCGTATTTAAATGTCGGTTCAATTATTTTTTCTTTTGCTTCAGATAATTGTATAGTTAAATGTCCCATCCAGTTTAATATAGCACTTGTTTTCGTTGTAATTAAGTGAATTTGTTCCTTGTTGAATTTAAAAGTTTTATCTTGAACACAGTTAAGTAAATCATCAATAGCCTCCTTCGCAGAATCCATAAATTGATGTGGGTTCATTTTTTATTCGTTATCGCCCCCTCTGTATTAAATGTAAAAATAAATGCGCAAACACCGGCTTTGACAAATAAGCGAGTGACGCTAACCGCTAGACCAATTCACAGATGTCGCCCGCTGAGATTAAATATGAAAAACAATATACAAGAAAAACAGTAAAAGAAAATAAAATAAAAATTTTGGAAACAATGAGATATGTAAGGGGGCAGGTTTAGTATTATTTATCTGAAAAACTACTTATTTGTTAATTTAATATCAAGTTAGATTTCTTTATTGTGTGTTTTTGAAATTCATTTTAATAAATATTTTTTAAATATGAATACCGAACTAAATTACAATTGTCCAAAGCCAGTGGGACTGTGGTATTCCCAATCAGAGTAATTTGTGAGGCTGAAGGGAGTATGGATAGGAAAGAGGTAGGGAGATGAAGGTTGGGGATGTATCTGGCTATTCAGATCTGGTCCACTAAATATGGTTAAAAGCGGCCTCCAAAATCGAGAGGTAAGGCTCTCAACTAGCAATCCGAAGGTCAAGGATTCAAATCCCATTCATTTGATTAATTTCAAATAATAAATGGTATATTTGGGACACTTTCCAGAGTGGAAGATATTTTCAGTGTCACAATGGTGAAAGAGCACCAATCGGAATTGAAACGTTGCTTGAAATGGCTTTAGCCGTGTTTGGTGACCAGGTCTGAATAGTCAGTTACTTCCCCACCTTCATATTCCCCATCTACATCCCCTCCCAATTGCGTTTAAGTCTCATAACATACTCTAATTGGGGATTTCATGGTCTCACTGGCTCTAGATGGTTGGGAGCAGTTGGGACCATTGTGCTGTATTCATAACAACAACAAAAATTATTATATAAATGAACTATGAAATCACATATAAAAATTAAAAATTTGTTTGTGCGTATCGGTATTCAAACCCGGGATCTCCAGATTCGTGGTTGCTCAGCCACGTAGGTCTTCTCCTTTTTTAGACAAGGTACATGAAAACATTTTAATATTTGCATTCAAAATTTTTATATTTTTTAAATTAAGCTTAATTTCATCATCTTTAAAAACTATTTTTATTTTTCGGATACGTTCAGAAATATTCCATTTATTTGGATTTTATTGTAAAGCTGAAATATTTTGACCTTCCGACAAAACAGGCTCGAGACCTGAGTGGTTAAGTGGCATTAGAAAAGTCAATAAGGATGGAGATCAGCAAGGAATCGTTAAAATAAATTGATTTAATAAATAACTTTAATATTTGTACTTACGTGTGACCTGCTCAATGTTGTACACATCGTTAAAGTGGAGAATCACAACCTTGTCACGCGTCATATTGCCGCCGAGGGAAGAAACTGCTCGCCTGCCAGCCTGACGCACCTCCAAAGATGCCTAACACAATAAAAATCCATTAAAATATTTACTTAGTAGAGTGCAATTACAGATTGTCTATTACAAAAACTTGGCTATTACAAAAACTTGGCTATTATAAAAACTTAGCTATTACAAAAACTTGGCTATTACAAAAACTTGGCTATTACAAAAACTTGGCTATTACTAAAACATGGCTATTACAAAAACTTTGCTATTACAAAAAACTTTATTTATTTATTGAAGTTAATTAATAATAATTCTGGTATCCAGCAACAGTATTTGCTGGGACTGTTTAGTGGCATGACTAAACATTTCTCATGCGACAATAATGATTTATTTTTACTAACTTATTTTATTGGTAAGGTAAAAAAAATTTAGAGGCGGCGTATTTTGAAAGTATACATTGTGAGAACGCAGAGGTGCACTATAATCGTTAGAATATTAGAACCTAAGAATACAAAAGATTTTAAAGGACAGCATTTGAACAATTCAATCTACCGGTTCGTGATTTAATGGGCATCGCGTTTGGGTCCCACCCGGGCATCCCGTATTCGAATCCTCGGCTGGCTAAGTCCTCCATCACAACACAAGCAACGTTCATGGCTTTCCGTGGTGGTAGTAGGAGATTTTCAAACATTGGGTTATTCGTAACCTGAGAATGTTTGTCTTTCTTTTTTAAAAAAATTTGTAAAAATTTTTAAAGTTAATTTAATGTTCCGTGAAGTTTCTATTCATGTTCTGTTATTATATCATTATTGGCCAGTTGAAGTTGAAATGATAACAGAATTTAATAGAACTTTAACATACTTTAATTAACTGTGAAATTCGATGAATTGTTCAAATTCTGTGAACCAACCGTAAGTCCGTTTTAGCATTTGTGATCAAATTGTGATCGGCAGAAGAGGACAGCTATCACAATTTGATAGAAAGCTGAAACGCACCTGGAATCGGCGTTTAACGAGGACTTTTTTCAAATTTCTTGACCTTTCGAAAGGCCATTTGATGTTACATTTAAATATCTGCAAAACAACTGGGCATTAGTTTGTCTTTGTCACGCCTCACATCACTAAAGATGGTCTAACAGAATGGTGACCGGACAACTCAGAATGGACTCAACTCAACACTTCCTTTGAAGTCATTAAAATGATAAAAAAAAATATATAAATTTGTATGTTACGTAACATATGGGCTATTTTTAATTTTTTTTTTTTTCGTAGCTTTTAATGACTTTTCAAAGAGGTGTTGAGTTGACTTGATTCTGAGTTGGCGTGGAACCAATAGAATATTATCAGTAATTAGTCGAATCGAAAAAAAATTGAGGAAATGTATTTAATTTGGCAAATATATATACATATAAAGCAAAACAAAAATTTATTACTGCTAAAACTATTTAAAACAATAGTGTCCCGATTATTTTACGTATGGTCTAATTTTACAATATATTTTTTTTTTGCATTTTGACTACGGTTGGATAATCCAAGGTAGGATAGTCGGGACTCTGCTGTATACGCATTACACAATACGGTAGTTCGACAGTTGATCCCTAAACAATTGGCCCCCCGAAATTATAATTATTATCATTTTTGTGCATTATTTACTTATTTCAAATCTTAAATCGACTTTAAAAATATCTTTAACCACTCCGATCTATTGCAAATACCTATGCAAGTTTTTTCGTCTTAAATGAAATGTCACATTTACAAAAACTCTGTGTTATTTCCGCTTCACAATTAAAACACTATAAATTAAACATTTCTAAACGTAGCCTCTTTAACTATAAACTGTTTTTGAAAGGTTATGAAATAAGCTTTCAAATTGTTATATTACAAATAAATATTAACATTTGTAAATATTAAAATTTAGAATGCAAACAATACTGAAATCACGGATTACGTAAAAAAAAAAACAATACTTATTCTATTGTATAAATGTATAATAAATAATTTAGACACCTCACTTTTTTATCATATCATACAAGAATATTTAATAAAAAAATAACAATGTCTAACAACGGGTAGGCGATTTGGCGGTCTACCATGTATCTGACAGAATAGGTCTTTTTATGTATTTCTATGGACAACTTGAATAGTGATGGGTAGCTTGATTTATTATGGAGCTTCTACTTTTTGTTTTAGGGATTTCACTAAAACAATAACGGAGTTATAACGATTTCTGTGGAAAGACACGCGTTGACGTGAAAACACGCTTATTGTACTTGACTGCTATCGTTATATTATCGTGTATATCCGCTTAAGTATCGGAGTGGTTAATAAATAAGTTGATAGGATATCAAACGAACTTTTTACAATGCCAATTTTTTGTACTTATGCGCTGGTATACACAGTATATAGACAAGTAGATTTATCTTTGATGCATTTGAATGAAAATATTTTACACTTTTGTTATTCAGCGGTACATCCTCTCTACACACCCCTTCGGAGACACTTCGTCGCCTTAGTTCGTATTTGTCCAACAGACCATTAGAAAATTTTACAGGAGGAAAAGGTTTTCTTTCATTATTTAAATGAAACATTATGAAAGGATTAAAATAAAACAATAACTTTGTAAACACCACTTTAATTTTTTATACTTTATGCCGACCGCGTTTCGCTACAACCGTAGCTTCTTCTGTACTGCCCTGAAGAAGCTACTGTTGTAGCGAAACCCGGTCGGTATTAAGTATAAAACATAAAAGTGGTGTTTACAAAGTTATTGTTTTATTTTAAATTATAATTTCACATCACAAAGTAACTGCTTCATATGAACAAAAATTATGAAAGGTGTTTAAGATAAAGCTATTTAAGTAAAGTTAAAGGTCTCATTAGTTAAAATAATACTTATTTAAGTGATTTACTATCATTTTTTATACTTTATTTTTAATTTTAAAATGGAGATTGAACAAAAACTAAAATGGTCTGTTGGACAAATAAGAACTGAGGCGAAGACTTGGTTATATTTTGTGTAAATAGGTATGTATACCATATTTTCCCTAAAGCAACTACATATTATGCCAAGGGGGGATCAACTGTCATTGAAATATACAATACACATGCTAATCAAGCAACTACATAATTAATATGAATTGGTGATATCCACAACATAATACATATAATCAGGGGCGTGCACTCCATATAGGCACATAAGCACTGCCTACCCTACCGTATTTGTAAAACATAAGCATGTAAATAATATTATAATTTATTAAATTATTGCTAAAAATAAACAGACACTTTTAATAATAAGCGTGACACATCAACGGCATACTACAAACGTGGAAATTACACGCGCCCTCCGACTGCCTCACTAAAATGAGGCTTAAGCAGGAATTATTTCTGCTTAGAGCTAACTTTATACAGGATATAATCAATGTTTACGAAATGCACGTAGCATAGAGTAGAACTGTCACTTTGAATTTGCTTCTATGAGGTTTTTTTGTTAGTATTAGGCAGTGCTTTCTGGAACAAAATTAGCAAATGGCAACCAGTGGAATGACATCTAAAGTATGAAGTATGAGACAACGCCAACGGCCTTTATCAAGGCCACCTCGGATGTCCAATTGGCTTGTGATAATATGCATAAATGATGCGATTATTTAATATTATTATTATTTGGATATTTGATGTGGCTTAAATCTTAGATAATCCAAACCTACATCATCTACAGCTAGCAGCAAGCACACTTAGCGAAAACTTGTACGAAGGGAGTTATCTGTGGTAAGTTTATTTTTTATTTATTTGAATCAATTCGGCGGTTTTCCTACTGCCTACCCTGATCAAAAACCCTTTGCACGCCACTGCATATAATGATAAAATAAGCTTTTAAGTTAATATAATAGCCCTGATGAAGCTTCAGCTAAGCGAAACCTGGTTGGCTGTCAAATAATTATTAATTCAAATAAAGTGGTGTTTTACAAAGTGTGTTTTTCATTTAATGATAAAATAAGCAATTTAAAAAATGAATAATTAACATTTTGTAGAGTCATGTACAAATTCAGTGGTGTAACGATAAATTCCACGGCCCCAGGGCCACCATTAAAACAAATGCATACACAACAGTGAACAGAAAAATCTAGAAGTGCGATGTTTACCGATTTGAAAAAAAATCGATGTCACCAATTTATATACCAAAACGCTTTCTACTCATATCTGTTTTCTTTCAAATTAGTACTGATCAGACATAAAGGGTGTTACATGACATACTTGACTTACTTAAACCAGTGATTACTGAAATTACTTAGAGTAAAAATTTAAATGAAATTTTGATTTTCTTTAAAATCGTCAAAATTTTGCTCCTCCAAAACTAGACTGTATTTAAGATATTAATTGTTTTTGGGTTTACTTTTTAGAAATTTAATTAAAATTAAATTTGATAATGTTATTATCGAGTTCTGCGAGTATTTCAGAATGTATTTTAGTTACAGCTGTTTAGACTTGTAACAGTTTGAAAATGACCTTACAAGTCGAAACAGCTGTAACTAAAATACATACTAAAATACTTGCAGAAGTCGATAATAACATTATCAAATTTAATTTTAATTAAATTTCTAAAAATGTATTTCAGATGTTTTTTTACCAACTGTATTGGGATAAAATATTCTATGTCTGTACATTTTGCTTTGTTTAAACATTTGTCTAGTTTGCACAGCAAATGGTGTTCAAACCAGGCAATCTTAACGATTTTTTAAGGTTTTTTGAAGTAGCTCATCAAAAAAAGCAAAATGTAACAACACGCTAATGATCGATATCTATATTATACTAAAAAAAAATTGCACTAATGTCAAAATCCAGCGAGGAAATTGGGGAATACGTTTATATGGACAAAACGCCACCCAGTTTCAAAGTGTTCTGAGAAATCTTATTGTCGTATTCTATTATCTTAACGTTTCCAGAGACGATCAATGTCTATTGTCAATGTGCTAATGTAACTGATATTGTGCATTGAAGTGTGATTGACGGAGCTTCAATCTGTAGTTTCGCCCCAGTTGCTTTGTGGACGTCTGTGGAAACAACCTAAAATGTCAAAATACAGCGATAATCTTTTGACTTTATTTTCCTTAACTCTGAACAACTGCGTCCAAAACAATTCTCGTTGCGCGATGAAAAATTCTAAAGGGCTTAAAAATACAGCAATTGAACAAACGATTGTCAATCACACTGCGAAACCATCATTCCACTGCATCGACGATGCTTGTCAAGGGCATCCATGAACTCAATCAAAACACACATCATTCGCCATGTCACTCAGAAGTCTCAATTGTCAATCGCTTCAATTGCCCCGGTAAACGATCAATTAGCAATTATCAATCACACTGCGAAACCATCATTCCACTGCATCGATGGTGCTTGTCAATGGCATCCATGAACTCAATCAAAACACACATCATTCCCCATGTCAATGGGAAGTCTCAATTATCAATCGCTTCAATTGCCGCAATAAGCTATCAATTAGCAATTATCAATCACACCAATAATGTTAATTGACCTAACTATTGACAACAACTGATTGCCTTCCAATCCCAAACATCTTATAAATGTAAAACCTATCGTAAAGTAGGGGTAGCAAATGTAAAATCATACAATGTCCAGTGTTTTAAATATATGTAATGTCCTCCACATGTAAAGTCGTATCTTCCCCAAGCATAAACTTTCTAATAAAGTGTGTTTATCGGAAGTGACCTGCCAGGTAAGTATGTTTTTGTATCTATTTGCAAATAATAAAGTAAGATAGAGCCTAAGAATTCATAATAAATTGTACAGCGCCCCTGAAGTGATTTTAATAAAGTGAAAATTCCAGGAGAATAACATTTAGTCACCAAAGTAAATGCATTTATCAAAAATTTAATTTTATTCTCTCTGAAAAATTAGAGGTCAAAAGGGTGAACTGACTACCAAAACAAATAAATAAAATGAAAGAGAAAATAATAATTTAAAACTTTAATAGCTTATGTTAATACTGCACAATATCATCACTTTCATTGTTAAAACATAATAAAATTTATATTTAAGATTAAAAAAAAACATGGCACATAATGTGGCAGAACTGACCCAGTTGTTGACACCTGTCCTGTAGAACTTAACTAACTTGTCACTATGTCAGACTGAAGAGTTTTCTCAAATCCCCACCATCAATACGCACATAGTATGCTGAGAAAATTGCTTGCCTGTGTTTCTCAAAATGTATTTTTAATTCATTTCAATTGACTATTAAAAAAAATATATAATAATATTATTCTATGTGGTGTATAGGTTAGTTGTTTAGTTTCAACATTCAACAGATGTCGTTGTTATGGTTAGTTACACAAAGTTTTGCGGTATCTCAACAGATGTCAGTTAAGTATTATTTTAGAATATTATCAACTATCGTTGTTCAAGTATGAAGTATGAACAATTTCGATGACAGCCGACGGCATCTAGTAGTCGGTCAGACGCCATCAGCGACAGAATAAATTAGAGCCTACTAGAGTCCTTACTCTAATATTTAACGTCCCGTTAAATATTCATTGTAAACTTTACAAAAACGTAAATTACAGAGTGTAATTCATACGTGGCGGGTGCGGCGAGCAAAAGCTCCATCGTAAAAGGCTGCCACGCAGACTTAGCATCACAGAGAGTGCAGCGTGGTGGGCATTTGGTGTGGGGGAACCAGGCTACACGCCAGTATTGCCGCGTAAAATCGTTCCTCGCAAACACAGCTTTTTACTGACTGCTCTTGTATTTACTATTTTAATGCACTCTTTGCATACTTATCAAAAACAATACATCGTTTCAACCGAATTACTAATTTGACTTAAGAGCCCCAATTTCCCAAAGCCGGTGGAATTGTATGTCCACAATTTGGTTAATTTAGCAAAGTGACTAAAATATATATTTATCAAATTTTTATGCATATTAAAAAATGATGCTTTATTATTATTAGTAAGAGTAAACCATCACCCAAAACCATGGAATGAAAGTATTATTAATGTGTTTCCAGTGAGAGATGGCCACATAGTGCATATAAATATTACAATAAAACCATTAATGCATACATGTGTTACCATAGTAAAAACATTTTTTGTGTAATGAGGTTCCAAAGCACCCATTTTGTGAATAAAACCAGTCTGAAACATGCTTATATCAATAATATATCATAATGTAACAGCTTTTGTACCATTGTGCTGAATTTCAATATTTATATATATCGCATATCCCATAGAAAAATGATCTATTTTACGTTTTATCTATGAAAAGTAAAGTGATTGTGATTATCTACAACCCACGAAAACCGTATGTTAAATCACTCCATCTCCGCAATATGCCGCCAGTATCTCTTTTCAACGTGACTGCTTGTTCATCATTCATTAATTTGTTTTCACTCTCCTGAAAAAATTTGCTTTTTTGACTTACAACATTTTTCTACAGGATGTGTAATATGTATATTATATGTAAAAATAACGAGTTGAATACCATTTTGTGGAACCAAGAGAAATCACTATATAAACACCCAATGTCTAGGGTATAATGTGAACATGGAAGAGAAAAACACAAGTTATAAGTTTTTTTCAAGAAAACTCAAGATCATAATTTAAAAAAACGTTTTGTAATAATAAAATGTAATATAATATCGTCGTTTCACATTTAACTTCTTAATCGCCGATGCTAAATTATCGCCGTGTGCCAGCTGATTCTATTTTCTTAATAACTTACTGGTTTTGTTCAGAGAAATGATTTTTTAATAGTATCCTTTACCATACGCTGATGAATAAGAGGTTAATATTGCGAATGTGACAATTTTTTCGAAAATGATATTATAATGCTATTCAAATTTGTGATCATTTTCTATAAGTATCTGTTTATCCACAGAAAGCTGAATTTGTTTTTTTTTTTTTAATTTACATGATTTACGGAAACTTCAACAACATTTGCATCACAATTTGGAGTCGAATTAACGTTATAACTTTTTTAATTTTTGCTTTCATTTTCGAGTAAATTGAGTCCAAAATTGGAATTTTAAACCTCAACTTTGAAAAAAATCTACCACAGCTGTTTATTGTCTTTTAAAAAGTGTAAAATCGGCTACAAAAATTGTTTTAACGTTAGAAAATTAGATGTTAAATTTTTTTTAATAATATATATTATGTACCTACTACTAGCTTTCGGACAAGATGTACATATAACACTTATGTATCGTGATCTTTTCTTTCTCTTATTTTTTTCTTCATGTAACATTTACAGTTCTGAATTTTGCCGAACAAGGATATTATCATTTATTTATTATTACAAAACCTTTATTTATAACTTATTTATATTAAAATTGAATTCCCCCCTGAATAGTAAATTATCAGTTGAAAAATTTGAAATATTATCAATATAAGCACATGTTCATTAGTTTGTTTCATTGCAAATTAATAATGATTTAATGTGAAAAAGTTTGAGAATCTGTGATCCGTGATGCAGTGACCAACAAAGGCATGCCCAAACCTTGAACGTCGACTTGCTGAGCCAAAAAAACTGTAATAATTTCATTCCAAAGTTCAGGGACATCTGGTTTACTGTGGCGTGTGAATAGTTTACGTTTTAATTTTAAATCAAAATATAACCTCTCATTTTATTGATAGATTGATTTATTTGAATACTGTATCACATTTTTTGTTGATCTTGCCAGTATTATCATTTTAAAAAATAACAATTTTTAAAATATAGTGGGAGTAATTGAGTAGTGGAGGTGCAGAGGGCTGATTGATGTGCAGTTTGGCATCTAGAACAAAACGACACAAGTTTACATTATTTGTAATTTATTTTTAAATATTATCGCTTCGTTTCAGGTGTTACACAATGAATTTTCTTTTGGTGTGCAAGCAATGGCGTTTGCAATAATATTTTATTTATTTTTATAGAAGTGAGTATTAGCATCGTCGTGGTTTGAAACTCGATGAAACAAAAAATAGCAACACTAAAAAGCAACAAACACGTACATCTACAGGATTTAGCCTGCTAGAGAATGGGATAGTATAATCGGTCTCCTCTTTGTATAGTGCTTCGTATCCTCCCCCCTCTTGTCTACTTTAGTTTACTGAAAGTCACACTTCTACCGCTTGTGAATTGCACACTCATTTTTGAAGTAAAACTTCTTTACGCAAACTCGACTTGGGGGGTAAGCTGGTAAATGCGTTACGAAAAGTGTGATGCGTTACGAAAAGTGTGATGCGTTACGAAAAGTGTGATGCGTTACGAAAAGCGTAATGCGAACGGAAATCGATGCGAACGGTAATCGATGCGAACGGTGATCGATGCGAACGGTGATCGATGCGAACGGTGATCGGTGGCTGGCTATTACTATTACCATCCATATCTTTAAATTATTGGCCCTTTTTTTGCCAAGCGCTGTCTGTGGTGTTTTATCCATGTCAAATGACATCAGTCTAACCTAAATTCAGGTTAATAATACTGTCTGTACCTTTAAAACACTTTGCCAGAAAGTGACAATGAAATTGCATAAACTAAAATCTACCCACACGACTCAGCGAGAGACACTGGACAGATGAACCGATCTATTGTTGTGGGCATGTCCGTGTGTCCGAAGTAAAATCAATTTTTCCTTACTTCTGATGAAATTGATACATACATAATATAGTCTGTCAAATAAGAGTAGAAAATATAAAAAATGGAACTACAAAATTTGTAGGCTAGCAACACCAATTTACTTGTCAAATATTCTTTTAAAGTGCAATGACACTGAAAATACAGAACACTGTATACACATTTATAAAAAACATTTTTTTGAACTTTAAAAAAAAAATTTTAATCGAAGAAGCACTGTTGTTAAGGTACCTACCTACTTAATGACATAAATTCTATTAAATTTTGATTGGCTTTCATTTAATCTTAATATATAAAACAAAGTCAGGTTAGTTACACTATTTATAACTCGAGAACGGCCGGGCCGATTTTGATGATCTTTGATTTGTTGGATTTGTCTCCGCCCCGGAAAGGATAATAACTATTAAAACATCACAAAAATTAACGAAAAATATAGTTATTAAGAAAATTATTTTCCCCATACATTTTTTATGGAACGAATTCTCATATTTGAAAGAGCTGCGGGCATTTTGTGATAAGTACCTATAATATTGAGTAGTGAGTGAGTTCCAAAAATTCAAAAACGTCAAAAGTCAATGCGATTGTTTTTCTTTTATTCTTTCAAGCATATAATGCTGCCTCTCTTTCTTATACACTTTGTCAATAGTCGAAAATGAGACAAACGATGAACGTATGTCTCCACCCATCCAAAGGAAAGATACAATAATTATAATAAAAATCCCTCACACATATAAAGAAAATGAAAAGCAATTTTTTTTTTATATCAGCTCACACGTGAGGCCCCGAAGAAAATTATTTTCCTCTAGGGGATGCTGTGTGGAGGGTCTTTTTAAGGAAGGGGAGGATAGGAAGTCTGGGAAGGAAAAAGGTATGAGGGTTGGGTAGGAATCTGGGGTCAGTGCATCCGGGAGTGACGGACGTATGAATCATTCCCTCCAACTGCAGTGAAAGGCGATGGGTCGAGAGAGTCCTGATGGAAAGATCAAAAGACCCGGACAAACGTCACCCTATGAACCCGGGCACCCCTGCTAAATCGCCAAACGTAGCGAACAACTTAGGGTGACCTATGGGTGACGAATGACAGAGGTGTTGGTTATCCAATAAATGGTTCCCGGGGCGGCGGCACCCACACCCGACTCCCAAATTCCCGTAAGTAAGTGGAAAAATAAGAAAATCACAAAAAATATAAATCCGTACACAATACCATATCTGATACTGACAAAAACAAAACACGTTGATGACTGCTTCATTGTGTAATTATTAACTTAATAAAAAAACTGAATTTAATTCAACAGTTATTGATTCTGAGGCGGTACGAAGTTCGTCGGGTCAGCTAGTTTAACATAAATTTAAATTTAACAGTAGGTAGAAAGGAAGAATCATTAATGGTGAGTTTAGTTACACTACTTTTAGATCTGAATGAGTTAAATATATTCAGATCTAAAATTAGAGACATGATCTAAATCCCGGGCAACGCTAGGTACTTAAGCTAGTATTTAAATAAATGTGAGCAATTTCTATATTGTGCTTTATATTTTATTGCAACATCGTTATTCTTCATTATGTTAACACAAAATCGCAAACGTATAATAAAAATAAACCTATACGCAATTCTAATTTTGAGATCAGTGGGTATCTATATTTTTAAAAATATCACTTTTATGCCCTTTTAATTTTTAATAAAATGTAGTTATACAGCTTTAGATTACCACTAAGATTATATTTTTAGTACTGCCATTTGAACAACAGTGGCGCCCTCCTATTTTTCTACTCTTATTTGACAATCTCAAACATTTTCAAATATTTAAATTCTTTCTTGGACAGTATAGATAATCACTATCATTTGTCAGAGAGTCGAAAAGTTTAATGTAAATTGGCTTCAAATCTGTTATCTTTCAAAAACATTGATTGCCTTTCTATGGATTTTCTGTTCAGTGGACAGGAGACAACTTTATGGAGAATTAATCTAGGTTAAATTTCGTGCAGTACAACTGAACACACAATATCTGCATGAGCATACTGCATGAGCATACTCGAAAAATCCACTAATGTTACCACTATTTTTATTTAATGAATAAAGAAAAATTAAAAAAAAAAAAAAAAAATACCCAGTGCCCCAGTGGTGATGGGACTGGAATACCAAGCAGTTTAATAATACAGTGTTGGCATTCAAATAATAACAAAATTAACTAAAGTATTTTTATAAAAGTTCCTCGAGCAGAGTAAAAATTTTGAACAAGTTATGTATCAGATTGATTCATTGTTATGACAATTCATTTTTAAAAAAGAAACATTTCCAATTTCGAAGGCGGTTACGAGTATACACCTCTGCCATAATTCATATATTTGGTGACTTAGCTGGGGTACACAGGTTTATGGGTTGAGATTTGTCTGGGTCTTGGCAGCGGATGTACCTGCCCACCAGCTGCGTGGCAGACCGAATCGGGACAGACTGGTTGAGGGAAGGATTTACACATTCGTCACTCCTGGACACACGGATACCCAGATTCCTACCTATCCCTCAAATATATTTTCCTTCCCAGAACTTCTCTCTTAACTTTCCTTAAAAAGACCCTTCATACAACATCGCCAAAGATGACATAATGTGGAGCTAATTTACAAAAATATACATTTATACTGGGTGTAAAAGCACGTACTTGAAGTAGTTTTACTAACCAGCAATTCCTGAGCATATTTGGAGTACAAAACTACATACATGTCATTTTGCTGTCTGATGATCTATTTTTTTTTATTAAAATAAAAAAATATATATTTTTCAATCACAGGTCGCCACTGTTCACAGTCCTGTTCCTGATACGCATACTGTTTCGTGTGTTACCATGCTGCTGGAACGAGACAGGGTGCTTATCACATGATCACCAAGACTATTTAGTTGCAATGTGTGATGGAAAAATACCATCGGACAGCAAAATTACATGTACATTTTTTACTCTAAATATGCTCAGGAATAGCTGGTTAAAATCCTTCGGGTATGTGCTGTTACACCAGCATATGTGTTTCTACATAAACTGCTAGATAATAATTAATAATAATAATAATAATTAGTATTAGATTTGTCAAAAAATTTGTGCATAAAAATGCAAAAGTCAGTCATTTTAAATACATGTAGGATTACGAAAGATTTTTTAAATATTTATATTGAGGGATCAGTAGGATTTATCGGACCAGTTAGGATTTCATCAGAGCCGAACCCTCTGATATGAAAATATCTGGAGTCGGTGAAATATTTTCCCATTATGTTTCTGGTGGATTGACGTATTGTTCTTGTATTGTTTTGTATTTATTATACTTATATAGTGCACTTACATTGCGTGAATTTACTAGATATTCATTTGTGGAAAAGTGTGTGGAAGGGTTTAGTCTTTCATTTGGGAAAGATTTAACCCGGACATAAAATCTGGAGCACCGTATAAAATATTATTGCATTTAGAGTGAATGAGTGGTTTCTTTAGTGAGATCACAAGTAGGAGATTCTTTCTAGGCCATTTTAGAGAACATTTACAATTGTATAAATAGAATTTACACGTTTATAAAACAATATATGACATATTCCCAGTGAATTTATGGCTTTAATAAGGTACTTTTCATAAAGTGCTATAATTTTTAGAATCTCGTAAGTAGTAGAATTTACACATTTATGAGCCAAAATATAATAAATGAATTTTTTTCAGGCTTGTTTTCGAGAATAAAATAAAATAGATAGTCGCGAATTGCTAACCGCCATTGGATTAAATGTTCCAGTGAGGCATATCAGGCACACTTCGCTTTTTCATATAGAAGCTAACAACACTAATGCAGCAAATAACTCACTAATTTCTCGCGCAATCACAACTTATACCCACAAAGTACTGACATTTTTCATGATTTCTTGCTAATATGTACACAATACTAAATTATTAAACTTCTTGGTGTGATATAAATTATTTTAAAACTATTTACACTTCATTATTCTTAAATTTTTATTAAAAGTCAATTACAATTCGTGAGCAATTCCTGATATCAAAATTTCTCTTTTTTCTCCACAAATTTCTTCTGTTTTATAATTATTACTCATACGCTCATTAGTTAAGTTTTAAGAACTGTCATATCCCAGGCGAAATTACTTGACGATATTCTAAAGACTTTCGTAATAGGTACTATAACGATGTTATAGTTTAATTTAATATACCTATAGCTGTAAATATAGCATAATGTACTGTGTATGTCGATCGTCCAGTTCATTAGTCAGACATCTTCGAAAAATCGAAATTTTAATTAAGTATGCAGTTATATGTAAAAGTTTACCCTCTATCTGGAACAATACTCAGATTACTTGTTTCCTTACTGGGGTACCCCGTTCTAAGGACACATTGTACAAGTTTTTTTTGTTTGAATATAAGTAAATACCTGTGTTAAAATATTACAGACGAAAATTATAAAGTTGAATCTAAAAGAAAGTACAATACAAGCATTAATCTTTGTTAGGTTGCAAAATTGTGTCTATATTCTTCCTTCCCATGTCCATAATCCATATCTTTATGTTTCTTTTGAAGTCGGTATTTTTTTAAATTGTTTTTATTGCAAGAGGGAGTAAATTAAATAATTTTATAGAGAAGTACTGCATATTTCTTTGTCCAAAAGTTGTTTTAGTTGTAGGTTGGTGGAATTTATTTATTTGCAAAAACAGCATACTAAAGTCATGGTGTTTGAAAGAGAGAGTACGAAAACAGTATGCAATATAGTTGTGAATGATGAATACTTGGAGCAGGTGGATGAGTTTGTGTATCTGGGTAGTATGTTTACGAAAGATGGGAAGGCTGATAGAGATATTGAAAGAAGGGTGAATGCCGGTAACTCCATTAATGGAGGACTGAATGCCGTTGGCGGTAATAAAAAACTGTCCAATGACGCGAAACTAGCCGTCCATAATGGAGTGCTGGTACCTACCCTGATGTATGGCAGTGAGGCATGGAACTGGCAGAGGAAGGATGAAAGCAGACTGAATGCTGTAGAAATGAGATCCCTGAGGCGAATGTGTGGTAAAACCATGTACGATCGTGAGAGAAAAGTGGATATCCGCAAAGAATGCAAGGCTGACGTAAGCGTGATGTGTAAGATTAAGAAAGGGACTCTCCGATGGTTTGGGCATGTAGAGCGAATGAACGAGGAAAGGAGTGTAAGGAGAATATATGATGCAAATGTGAATGGTAGAAGAAGTCGGGGACGCCCGAGGAAGACATGGCACGACCAAGTGAATCAGATACTTGAGTCGGGCCATGTGAAGAGTCGGAATAATAGAAGAGCATGTATGAGACGATGTATGAATGTGAACGAGGCAAAGAGTGTGTGCCAAGATCGAATTGTGTGGCGGTCCGTCCTCTCTGCCTACCCCTGCGGGGAAACGGCGTGATGATTAGTTAGTTAGTTAGTTAGCATAAAACCAATACATTGCAAGAGCGGTAAGAAAAGATACATAATAAATTCATTTACAGTTACGGTAATACATTTAGTTAAAACATAAGTGCTATTTCACGCTTAAAATCGTTGTAGGAAATGTGGAATATATCCACATTTCCTGTGAGGCAGTTAATTAACCTAGTGAGTCGTCCCAGGGGCATCACTATTGGTAAGTTAGTTCTGCACCTAGGAAGAATCAAAAGCCTGTGTTGGCAGCCTCGCGTGAAATTATCCGGGACATAGAATCCTATTTCAGCCAGAATATCTGGTACCGATACAAAACCATTTAGAAGCTTATAAGCCATCAGCAGTAATGCGACATCTCTTCTGGAACTAAGGCTGCAGATACCCAGCATTCCCGAGATAAATGCTGTTGGAAACAGCCATGGGAAAAAACCAAACTCTCTCATATACATATAGAGGTATCGTAAAAATTTCTTTTGTATTTTCTCAACCATTAGTACTTAGACGATGTCCTCTGGCCCCCATATCTGAGATCCACTCTCGAGAATGCTACGCACCAAGCTAAAGTAAAGCAGCCTTAATGTATATTGTAATGTAGATCTTGTGAATCGGGTCGAGTTTGTCTGTGTAAAATTATCCTGGTTTTTGAATGCGTACATTAGAATATCTTTTGTATATAATTGCTTCAGTGACATTAAATTCAGCGCTTTGAAAACATAGCTGTAGGGTTTCTGATGGGGACTCTAAGTATAATTTTCAAAATTGCCCTTTGTGCAATGAGGAATGGTTTTATAGTGGAATCGCACGAGCTTCCCCATCCGATAAGACCATATTGCAGATGAATATATAGATGTATATATATATTTATAAAATATAGAACACATTCAAGCATAAATAATATTTGATTTATGTTGAGCATTCGAATATTTCTTTCCACATTATGTCAAAACTTAGTATTTGGAGATGTCTGACTAATCAATTGGACTGATCGATGTCTTAATAAATAAATAAACAAAATATAAAATAAATAAACAAAATATAAAAAAAATATTTATTATCGTAACACCGATAATGGCGCTGCTAGAAATTATCAAAGGGAATAAATTATGTAAATTGAACATTGTTCAAACAATGTACATTGTTCATACAATATGTCAAGCAATATGATTTACGTATCAATGGACGATGGCCTTTGGAAAATCCTACAGTAAGAAATTAACTGGAATATTAATTCTCACCATACTTAGCTCTACTTCAATGCTAAATTCCTTTACTAATTATTATTTTTACCATATATGTTCTCAATGGGCCACTTGCTGTCAGACTAGTAGATACCCTCAGTATCGCCCCGGAGAATAACCACTATTGAGAATCGAAAAATGCTTTTTTTTAACCGCTCTGATCTATCGCGAATATGCGAGTTTTACGTCTTAAACGAAATTTTAGATTTACAAATACTTTGTGATATTTTCGATTATTTAAAAAACTTATTCAATCATATAAATGTATAATAAATAATTTAGTCACCTCACTTTTTTATCATTTCATACAAGAATATTTAATAAAAAAATTACAATGTCTAAAGGCGGGTAGGTGATTTGGCGGTCTACCATGTATCTGGTACGCTTTGACGTGAAAACACGCTTATTGCACTTGACTGCTATCGTTATGTTATCGTGTATATCCGGTTACGTATCGGAGTGGTTAAATAAGCTTCACACAGGAGGCCATCAGGAAAAAAAATCCCTCAGGGGGCATGTCATTTTTGTGAATGCTGTGTGGAGAGTATTTTTATGGAAAGGAAGGAAAGGAAGTTCTGGGACAAAAAAAAGGTATGAGGGGTGAGTGATAGATGTATGAATCCGCTCTCCCATTGCGGTGCAAGGCGATTGGTCAAGAGAGTACGACTGGAGAGGTTAAAAGTCTACCTTCAACCAGTCTCTCCCGATCCGGCCCGCCACGCAGTAGGTGGGCAAATGCATCTGCCGCTAAGATCTAGACAAACCTCACCCCTGGGCGGCCCTGTTTGAAATGGCTTTAGGCATGTTTGGTGACCAGATCTGAATAGCCAATTACCTCCCATCCTTCAAATTTCTCAGCACTTTCCCTTTCCAATTTTCCTCTCCCGATCCGGCCCGCTATGCAATAAGTGAGTAAACACATTGGCCATCAAACCTCACCCCATGAACCCAGGCACCCCTACTAGTCACTAAATGTAGCAAACCACTTGGGATGATCTATGGCAGGGGTGTTGGTTATCCAATAAATCGTTCACGGGGCGGCGGTACCCATATACCCTTCCAAAATAATGTTATCACTAATGTAGTAAAGGAGTTAAGAATATTAATCCATTCAAACATAGAACTGTTTTTGACAATATCCAAACTGTTTGTGATATGAGAACCAAAGGGCAAAATCTCTTACTTTTCCCTTTCACCAAAACAACGTTTGGTCAAAGAAACTTCAGATACTTTGCAACTAAACTTTATAATACACTTCCAATGAGCATTAGACAGCACACTAATTATGTAAAATACAAATCAGATACCAAGTCTTGGATCACTAGCAAAGACAGGTAATATATTAACAATATTTTTAGAACCTCCTAATGCGTGCTTTTCCATTGGTACGATGCTGATTGTTTTTATACTTTACTTCAAATGTAAATAACATTGTTGTTGTTATCCTTATCCTTATTTTTGTGTCAAACTACTTATGCTAAAATGCGCCTGCTCTCAACACAGGAATTCCTAGTGAGACAGGCACAGCACAATCACCTATGTAACTTGATAAATAAAGATTATAATAAAAAATAAATCTCACAAAGCCAACATCAACTGTGAACGGGTGTTCGTACATGCACCACTGCACAGAGGATCAATGCTAGGGCCAGGCTTCATTGAAATATCAGCATGCCTACATTGCGCCTGTCTGTATATTAGATATAATATTATAAAGGCGAAAGTTTGTATGGATGGATGTATGGATGTTTGTTACTCTTTGACGCAATAAATACTGAATGGATTTTAATGAAACTTTACAGTAATATAGCTAATACATCAGAATAGGCTATAGGCTATAACTTAGAGCTCTTGCATTATGAAATTTGTATAAAATTATACATTTATTGTCCAGGTTGTTGGGGGAGGGTGAGGGGGGGGGGGGGGTTAGTGGGGGCGTGGATGAGGGAAGGGGGGGGGGGTTGGGAGGGGCAGGGATTGGGGGGGGGCAGTGGCGCGTGCGAAGCCGGGGGCAAAAGCTAGTATTAGATATGACAATCTGTCTGCTAACAACTGATTGTCAATCACAGTTACAGATTGCCACGGAATTAATGTCACAGTATCAATGCAGAGTGTTTAACCAGCCAGCGGCCGAAAATCCACATTTCTTTGAAAGATGTTCTTACGATCGTACAGGGCGGTTCCAATAAGAAAGATTAATTACTCTCCGTACCAGCTTTTTAAAATTATAACTCAATATCGATTTTATTTCATTCCAAATTTGCTTTAATTTATACCTACATCCAAAAATGCTGAAAGGAGTGTTGATAAAACTATTAAAATTATGTACTTTTCGTATTATTTTTTGATAATAAGTATTTATCATTTTTCAATAATGTCTGAGCAAAATAAATACACAAACGGACCAATTTTCGTCATGTACATGTATGTATATATTTTTTTATGATTTTATTTAAACTAAAATTAAAATTCTATAACATACGTTTACCAGATAATGTATTGATTTATTTTACTGCATGATTATATAATTTGAAATGGGTGTTGTACAATACAAAATCTTTTTTCAAAATTTAAGGCTCAGTTCCCGGCCCCAAAAAGAAGAAGATGGAGAGATATGAAATTACGAATGTTAGAAGAGCGCGCTAACATTTACAGCGATAAAATTGATGCAAAAATCATGACAATCTTTAATAAAACACGACTCGTTAAAAATAAAGAAAAAATCTCGCGATAATTGTCTTTAATTTTATTTAAAGAAACGCCGTGAATTTTTTCATACATATAACTTGTAAAATAACCGAAACAAACGTGTTTAAAATCATTTTTGGAGCATACTTTGCGATTTTTTTCTATCGAGGGAATTTCATATAATTTGCGTATAAATATCTAGATATTATCTTCAAGAATAACATATATTTTTTTAAGAGCTTAAAAACTTCAAATGTTTAAGGGAGGTTTGCAAGAAATCGGTTGAAATTCGGAGAACCGCCTCTTAAAAAATCTGCCAACGACCTATGGTATAACCTTATTATACTAAAAATAAGCATTTTTTCTCAAAATTTAAAACATATGTTTAAAAGAGCAATCTTTCGAAATCAATTTATAATTTTTTGTGGAAAAGAGTCAATACGTCTAAACACTGTTTAAAAATGACATATTTCTGGTTTTCACTGGTTATACGCTCTTAACCCGTTAAGAGTATTAGTTACAGGAGACTATATTTATCCCAGCTCACTTAGGTTTCATAGAAATCGTTGTGTCTCCCTTCCTATCATCATAGTGAGAAATACGATCTAAATCTAAACGGTATTGAAAAGAGAAAACAACAAGCTTTATATTCAAATCTATAAATTAACTACAAAAAAAATTAAATGTACTCCTTTATGAAACCAAACTTTCCAACCGCCATTATTATTTTAATTTGGGATGTATGGATACCGCCACGTTTGGTGACTTAGCAGGGGTGCCCGGGTTCATGGGGTGAGGTTTGTCCAGGTCTTGGCGGCGGATGCGTCTGCCCAACTGCTGCGTGGCGGGCCGGATCGAGAGACACCGGTTGAGGGAGGCCTCTTGACTTTTCCAGCCCGACTCTCTCGACCCATCTCCTTGCACTGCAGTTGGAGGGATGGATTTTTATGTCTCACACTCCTGGACACACTGACCCCCAGATTCCTACCCACCCCTCAAACCTCTTTTCTTCCGAGAACTTCCTATCCTTCCCTTCCTTAAAAAAACCCTCTACACAACATCCCCAAAGATGACATAGGCTCTGAGGGAAATTATTATTCTCATGGCCAGGAGGCCATGAGAATAATATGTGGAGCTAATGTAAGAAAAAAAAAGGAAACGACAAAAAAGTGAGGTGGCAATAACGTTTATAATTTATTTGTTTTATAAAATATGTATGTGTTTTTAATTTTTTTCCATTCTCAGTAATTTTAGTTAGAAAAAAAAAACCAGTGTGCTTTAGACCACACGACTGAAGTAAAACTTCACTAACTTATAAAAGAAGAGAGAAAGAAAATGTGCGTACGCCCTGCTCTCTCTTGCTCTCAAGTTTGATACAGACAATAGGCCTGCAATGTGTCTTAGATAGACGAAACTTAACTGGCTATGAGAGAAAGAAAATGTGCGCTCGCACCTCTCTCTCTTGCCCCTACAGTAATATACGAAACACGTAACTCTCTCTCTCTCTTTCTATCTTCACTAACTTAGCCTCGCCCGATCGCACTTTTCGTAACGCTCTCGTCACGCATTCACCAGCTTACTCCCCAAGTCAAGCATGCGTAAAGAAGTTTTACTTAAAAAATTGCATGGTTATTTCTAATAATATAATTTGAAAGCATATTCCATCACCTTTCAAACACAGTTTTTAGTTTTCGGATTTTATTGCAAAGTGAAATATTTTTACCCTCTGACAAAATACGCCCGATTTTTGAGAGGTTAAATAGATTTTGGGTCCCCTTTCTGAAGCACGGTCCGTGCAGAACAGACTGATATTGCAATTGACCTTGTGGTTAGAACGACCTAACGACGGGTGACCCTCACAGCTCCCTTCACACGGGAATACGTGCTGTGAGTCAAGCAATAAACATCCAACTAATAGGCAATCTAAATATGTAGCACATTATAGGCGAGTCAACGAACTAGTGGAGAAGTAATCTATTTGACTTTGGCCTAGCTCTAATTGCCGATAATCAATAAATATGCTGCCAACTTATTGAAATGTTTTTAAATATCTATTGATAGAGAAATTCATCATATAGCTGTGTACACACACAGCTATAAAACCACGAGCAGATATCTGTTGAACCGCAAGCGCTTATATTTTGTACAACGCTATCAAATATTTCTTCCTATGGTAGGAGAGGGGGTCAGACGAATTAAGGAGCGGCCACGGAATGCACATTTCTTTGCACTGAATCTGTCATCCGCCGGTTTAGGCAGCTCCGTAATCAAAATGACCCCCTCTAGTAGCTGAAATGATTTTTGCTGTTTGGTGACCAGATCTGAATAGACCGACACATCCGAACCTTCCTTTTCCCTATCTCCATTCCTTCAACCCCACAACATACTCCGAATGGGAATGCTAATGTCACACTTGTCCAGACAATCGGGAGCAGTTCGGCCCCTTAGGGTCAAAAAAACGTATCTCATTTTTCTCTACTTTACAGGAGAGCAAAAAAACCTAGTTCAGACACAAACAAAACTTCCAAATCGTAAATGAATGACGCGTAAGTGACATGTCAGTAAAACAGTTGCATAATCTACGCGGGTGAATCGAACGTAACTAAAGATGCGTTTCTTTGACTCGCAAGCAAATATCTTTTTATTCAAGTTTAAAAATCGCAAGTAAATATACACTCTACTGACATTAACAACAAATGATTTTCTGCACATACGTATCGATGTATATTTTTATCCGTTAAACCTACAGATACGTGTCTTTGTCACTTAACGTAACGTGTTATTTTGTGACTAGTACCATCCGTAACTCAAAATCGATAAAAATTGAGATACGTTTCTTTGACTCTAAGGGGCCGAGTTGTGACTCTTTGTGTCGAATTCACAGTACTGCCATAATCCACCCCAAGTGGTTTACTATGTTTGTATGCTGAGGTTTGTACAGCTGCGTGGCGGGCCAGATCAGGAGAGGTCCTTTGATCTCACCAGTCGGACTCTCTCGACCCATTGCTTTGTACCGCAATGGGAGGGACGGATTCATTGGGACACACGTACCTCCAGATTTTATTTATTTTTATATGATCTCCACACAGAAGGTCCTGAAGAAAATAATTTTAATAATGTCATCTTTGGGGATGCTGTGTGGAGGGATTTTTTTAAAGGAAAGGAAGGAGAGGAGAGTTCTGGGAAAGAAAATGGTTTAAGGAGTGGGTAGGAATCTGGGGTTCGGTGTGACCTGATCATCCGCCGCCAAGAACTAGACGAACCCGGCACCCCTGCTAAATCACCAAACGTAGCGAACCACCTGGGGTGACACATGGCAGAGGTGTTGGTTATCCAATAAAGGTTCCTGGGGCGGCGGTACCCATTCCCGCCTCCCAAATTGATTACTACCCTCCCCTCGTACCTTTTTCCTTTGCAGAACTTCCTCCCCTTTAGACCCTGAGGTAAAATATTTTCCTCATATCTTACTCACTTAAAAGTGTTCATAACGAAATCGCAAAACTCACACGTCCATTATCTCAAATTGACATGTTTTGACATACAACAGTACAGTTGTGGGATTGTAACATATTTAAACTTGACCCAAAAAGTCGAGCATAAAGAGGGCACGCCAGACGGAATAACTTGGCAGTCACAACAGACGTTCGGCATTCGTCACAACTGATGATCCGGAAAGGACATCAAAATAGATATTGACAACTACAGCGACTTTTTGAGTTCCCTTGGCTCATCTTTTATTGGTAAACCACTGAAGGTCAATAGCATTGAGTTCACAACTTCAGCAAGTACACAATTCATTCGCTTCGCTTTTATATTTATTCCCTTCTGTCCAAAGGCTGTTTTGGGATTGGGGAATCCCCAATTGGGGTATTGTGAGGCTGTTGTGGGATTGGGGAATCCCAAATTGGGGTATTGTGAGGCTGAATTGAATTGAATATATTTTCAATTAAAATTTGTAATACTAACACCACAATATAAGAATTTGGTCATTGGTGTGGAGAGCCTTTAACCACTCCGATCTATCGCGAATATGCACTTTTTACGTCTAAAACGAAATGTCAAATTTACGAAAACTTTGAGTTATTTCCGCTTCATAATTAAAGCTCTATAAATGAAACATTTCTGAACATAGCCGAATACTAAAAACTGTTTTTGAAAGATTACGAAATAAGCTTTCAAATTGTTATATTACAAATAAATATTAACATTTGTAAATATTAAAATTTAGAATGCAAACATAAAAAAAAATGTTAAAATGACTCACGTGATGTTTTTATGTAAAAATGGTACTAAAATCACGGATTATGTAAAAAAAACAATACTTATTTTATTGTATAAATGTATAATAAACAATTTACACACCTCACTTTTTTATCATTTCATACAAGAATATTTAATAAAAATTAACAAGGTTTAGCGGCCCGTAGGCAATTTCGCAGGTAAAATATGTATCAACCGTGTATCTGACAGAATAGGTCTTTTTTATGTATTTCTATGGACAACTTGAATAGTGATGAGTAACATGATTTATTATTGAGCTTCTACTTTTTGTTTTAGGGATGTCACTAGAACTATAACGGATTTCTGTAGAAACATAAGTGTTGACGTGAAAACACGCTTATTGTACTTTACTGCTATTGTCACATTAACGTGTGTATCTGCTTACTTTGCTGAGTGGTTAAATCTAGAGACGGGACAATATAAAAATTCTGTGAGTTCATTCTGCTTCGGTCGTTATCTTGTCATTTGATGGACCATTGAAATGACGATCAGAGCCATTTACAATTTTTCATATTTGAACGGTCCCAGTTAAATGCAAATTCCCAGACCGTTAAATCAAATATGATCTGCAATCAAGCGTAACGATCATGCTACTGCCGATCACAATCTGATAAAAAGCTGAAATGAGCAGAGAATTAGCGGGATATACTTAATAATAATATATATTTTAATTTTGTCATGTTTACATAGATTTCTTTGTAATAAATAAAAAAAATAACATGTAAAAGCCCAGCCGGGCGGGAAGTTCACAATAAATAAATAAATAAACATTTTACTATAGATTCTCAACTACTTACTTCAGACATCTTTATTAACAGACTAAAGAGAGATTTTTTTAAACCAAAACTACTATTAAATCTTTAACTGACAGCCTTAAAAGAGTTAGATAATTAGCAATACCTGCTTAGTAATTCCAAACAATCATAAATTTGAAGGTAACAATAAACTCAATACAAATTTACTCTACTACTTAGTGTCTATAAATTTAATACTGTTGGCAACTTTTCTGACAAGTTCCCTTTGTTTACATCTTTTTTATTCTAAATATTCCTAAATAATATGTTCTCTGTTATTATAACATTGATTAATAGTTTAGTAACACATACTAGTATCCTATACCTAAATACTTGCTTTTATCACACATACTTTGTCAAATGTACATTCATATTTTGTTATTATTGTAATACTGATAATCTCCTGTGTACTACTGTATACTTATAATATCATATACCTATCACTTGAATGTAAAAGCCATACTATGGATAACAAATATTATAATCAATAATTATCAGCCTGAAACACTCATCTACATTGAAAAAATCTTCCGAGAAAAGATACTGGCCGCCAACGGGAATTGAACCCGTGACCATCTGATTGCCGGTCAGCAGCTCTGACCACTGAGCTATATCCATACTATGGAGTTTAAATAAATAAATAAATAACAGGAACCATGGGCGTAGCCAGGTTTTGGTTTAGGGTGGGGCAAAAAATAAAAATCTAGAGTAGGTACCAAAAACAAGTAGGCTTCTATAACATATTCATGCTTTAGGCTCTTTGAATACAAAGAATATGAACAGAAGAAGGAAAAAGCATCCTATAAAGTGCTGTAAATTTGAAAACGCGACTCGGTCGATAATCCCAGAGGTCATGCATCGGCCAGCCAGGGTGGGGCAAACGACCCACCGTGCCTACGCCTTTCCTGAAAGGAACTGTTCAAATATAAAAAATCAAAACGGTGTTGATCAACAATTTGATAGTCTTTAAATTTAATGTGACGAAAGTTTGACTGAAGGATCAGGGAGTGTGGCGCTAATGTAAAAATTGATCAACAATTTGATGGTCTTTAAATTTAATGTGACCAAAGTTTGACCGAAGGGTCAGGGAGTGTGAAGCTAATGTAAAAAGAGTAAAGCAAGAAGCAGAATTCTACAATATTACCCTTTTCTTTCATGTTCTGTTTTTCACTGTCCTGTTCTGTTATGGAACCAATAATATTTTTTTAAAAGAAGCAGGAAGGTAGGTGCCTTAGATGTATCTACCCGTGGCTCTACCCTACCGACTTTCTATTGGGCATGCTTGGTATGAACCATCTACGGGTCAGAAGGGATATGCTCGTTGTAAAAAATTTCTTCAGACTGATTCGTGGAAGGTTCGAAAACTCGGCTATCATGGAGACCATTAGTTTCTATGTTCCCGATGCTTATCTCCGTCACCGGCAGCATAGACTGTTTTATCTCCCGGCTTGCAGAACTAACTTGCCAATGGTTATGCCTGGCTATGGTTAGAGCTGTCTTGTTGTTAAATAGAATTACTTTGAATATCGATATGTTTAACAACAATGAAGCACAATTCAGACGACAAGATTTATTGCTAACAATTATTATAAGCAATAATTATCAGCCTGAAACACACATCTACATTGAAAAAATCTTCCGAGAAAAGATACATGCCGCCAAAGGTGGAACACCTGACCGGCAATCAGAAGGACACGGGTTCAAGTCTAGCTGACGGCATGTATCTTTTCTTGGAAAATTTTTTCAATGTACTTAGATGAGTGTTTCAGGCTGATAATTATTAGAATAAGTTAACAATAATAATCTAAACGAAAATATGAAAGAGAACAAGACACAGAAAAACAGAAAAAAGAAAATGGTCGATATAGAGAAAAATAATTAGTTAATAATAATGTTAATTCTAAAATTTGAAAATATGATATTGACAAATATGACGGTTTGACAGAAGGTGGCAATAGCGAAATTGGTTAACGCGCTCGTCCCGGTTAGACGGAGAGGTCTGGGTTCGAGTCCCAGTTGCGACCATTGTCTTTTTTCTGTGTCTTGTTCTCTTTCATATTTTCGTTTAGATTATTATTGTTAACTTATTCTAATATGATGTATTTCACTGATGGGAATAATCTTCAAAAAAGTAATAAAAAGAAAGTTTTTCTTATAAAAATTTGATAATTATTGCTTATAATAATTGTTACCCTTTGTGCTATTCACAAAAATCTTGTCTTAAAAAACGTTAGTTTATCAAATAAAAATAATAATTAATATTTTACAAGTTAAAGTATTTCACCAAAAAATGTAGACATAATTTGTTTCGACTCCACCTAGCGAGAGATTTAGCATTAACAATGCCTCTCTCACAAAAATAAAGTTGGTTGTTTTCAGGTGGAAATAAGCAGTAATTGTTGAATGAAACACTAGTATATATTGAATTATTTGGCGGGTATTAGATAAGCCGACATAGCTCAGTGGTAGAGCACCTGACCGGCAATCAGAAGGACACGGGTTCAAGTCCCGTTGGCGGCATGTATCTTTTCTCGGAAGATTTTTTCAATGTAGATGAGTGTTTCAGGCTGATAATTATTGCTTATAATAATTGTTACCCTTTGTGCTATGCATAAAAAGCTAGTTTATCAATTAAAAATAATAATTAGCTTTATTGCTGTTAGTGTGATTGTGCTTCATTGATGTATAAATTGCTTAAATCTCTTTGAATCTTAATTTTTTATCTCTTTTAAAACACTTTGAAATTTTAATTTTGTAATGTTTTAAAAATGAATAAATTGAATTGAATTGAATAATATAACATGTATTATAGTGTATTTAATCTAGAGATGGGACAACATCAAGATACGGTTAGGTTAGGTATTAGAAACATCCTCCCTAACTTTAATATAATTAACAGCCATACAATTTTAAAAAAAAAATAAAGCAGGAAGGTAGGTGCCTTGGATACTTTAGACGTGTAAGCTAACATTTATTACAGCGTATTTAAACTAGAGATGGGACAACATCAAGATACGGTTAGGCCTGCCTGCTTCAGCCATCCAACGACGGATCTGACTCCCTCGGAAACCTCTCCCGGCACGTCGATACTGGAAGACTCGATTAGATCGGTCCACTTGGAGCGAATGGCCGCCTGGGCAGCGAAACCTGCCATTTTTTAAGCCTGGCAACACTGCGAGGGAAATCATATTATTTTTTTCAAACGTGAACACTCAGATACAGAAATTCAGGTATTCAAATATACGTAGAAGAAAATTAGTCAAAAGATAATATTGTTAATTCTGAATTTAAAATATGAGATTGACAAAAATTACTTTAAAATAAAAGGTATCAAACAGTTTGATCCTGGGTTAGAGTCCCTTTATTTTTTACCTATTTATTTTTCTGGGTCTTGTTCTTTTTCATATTTTTGCTTAGATTTATTAGTATTATCTTCTTCTTCGATGATATATTACATTGACGGGTATAACCTTCAATTTTAGAATAAATCTTCAATTGATTCAAATAGATCTGCAATTGAGTCGAATAGATCTTCAATTGAACCAAATAGATCTTCAATTGGATTGAATAAATCTTCAATTGAATCAAATAGATCTTCAATTGAATAAAATAGATCTTCAACTGAAATGAATAAATCTTCAATTGAATCGGATAGATCTTCAATTGAATTGAATAAATCTTCAATTGGATGTAATACATCTTCAATTGAATTGAATAAATCTTCAATTGGATGTAATACATCTTCAATTGAATTGAATAAATCTTCAATTGAATCTAAAGTGAGCTATTCTAATAAAAATTTAATAGAATTTGTGTTCTGTTTCAAATATGAACAATGTTATTTTTTTCAAATATGGAAATATTCTAATTTTCAAATATGAATAGAAACAGTTATTTTATTCAAATAGAGAAATTTTGTTCTACTATTCTTTTATTTCAATTATAAATACTGTTATTTTAATCAGATAAAAAAAAATAGTTCTACTTTTGAAATACAAACAAAAACATATTTACTTAAATGTTGTTTTTTTTTGCATCATTCGTACACGGAGATACTTACAACTTACAAGCGACTCGAGTTTTGTATGCGCAGCATTCGTGTCGTTTGAGAATATCCGCCATACTATATTGCTAATATTCACACTGACCATGATTTGGTGTTCCGGAGGTGGGAAAATATCCATGTTATGTAGCTAAAATTTACCGCAGTGCATAAGAAAGGCGTGGATTTAGGTTGGAAAAAAAAGTCATGACATCATTCCCATTTTGTTTCTTGACGGCAACTAATGCCTGACAATTAATATTTATTTTGTTGTATGGGTGAACCCAAAATCTTCTTTCAGATTGATGTTTATGCTTATAATAATGATAAAGAAGTACAATATTGTCTTCATCGCTAGAATCACTTGACATTGTATTAACTCCATACCTGAATGTGAAAATGATTGAATTCAGTATAATTCAGATAGAGCTGAGTACGGAAACAAGCTGTAAAGAGTAGCATATCAGTAGACTAATTGTGGTAGCATCACAGTCACATTGCTTGTAAATATCTCAGTGTACTTTGTATATTGCAATTGTGATTTATAAAAATTAAGATTAAAAATAGATAAATTTAACAAATATATGATTTCAGTAGGTAGGTAACATATTTATATGAAGGGACATTAATTTTATATTTCAATTATTACTTACTTTTTAATTCACAAGAAATATATTAATTTACCTACTTTTGGGAACAAAGTTAGTAAAATATTCGCAACACAATAATAAATGTTGATTTAAAAGTGATGTATTAAAAGTTTGGTATGATAAAATGGCAATATTTATTAGTAAAAATGGTTTGATGTAGCTTTGATAATAATGATTGCTAATAAATTAAATGGCCTAAATAAACATTATTTACTGATGCTGCAAAATTTATTTACTGCAAAAGAACAATAATTTCATACCAAGAAATATAATTTTAAAAATAATGCTTTCGTATCACTGTGGGTATTTTTTTTTTACATATTTTGTTTACAAAAGCGATAAAAAAGGATTGATAAACAATTTCAAATATTATTGTTGAGTTTTCTGAAATATTCTGGAATATTATTTCATCCAAAAGAAATGACATTCGTTTCGAATGGACCGAGCACAATGACATTGCAAAAAACTATTTATTTCATTGATAAAAAACAGGAATACAAAACTTAATTCGACATTTCCGTAACAGATAAGAATAATTTTTACAGCAGTTCTTTGGGGCCTTTGCAAATAACCTAAATCAAAAACTATTTTTTAGACTCACCTTGAGACAAAGTCACTGTTTTATTTCTATAACTGCACAAAACTCATGTAAATAACGTTTAAAAAAAACTTTATTCGATTTTTTGTTGCTTGTATCGATCACACAGACGTTTTAAAACGTTAAACTGCGACACTGAATTTAATTAGAGGACAACCCGATGTATATTTAATGATTCGCGTTCGCCGCGGCGTTTTAAACACGTACAGAGCTTCCCGGACCAATTGAGATTATAATCAGCCTGCGTTACTTCATCCAACCCTCCATAATACTCAGCTTTTCAGGTAGCTAATCCATAACCTTCAAAGCGCAATTGGAACAAGGACAAACAAAATTAGAACATCACAACGTCAGAGAAATTTAAAATCACTTGTTTTGTCACAATCTCCATCACTTGCGAGATATTTTAAAGCTGACAGCGGCCGTATACTTATTTAAAAATATAATTTCGTTCTTAAATTCAAGCGCCCGCACTTAAATTTGCACTAATAGCGAAAATAAATTTATAATGAGAGAATTTGACAATGCCGCTGTCATTCAAAAAATAATGTTACCATATGAATATAATTATTTACTTCCCAATCTTCCCATTTCAAAAAAATCGTTAAACAAAAAATATTCAAGTAGGTAGGTACTTAGTACTTATCCATTCCTTTAACGGGATCACAAAAAAATAGTGTAAGTTTGACAATTAAGTGTAGAAAATAAATGATGGCGCTGCGATCGATTTCTTGGTTTTAAATGGCAACACCGTGATGGCTCATAAGACAATGAATGTATGTTTTAAAAAACCCTTCAGCCAAAATGCATATTTCATAACGTGTTTGTATTTTCATAAATTTTGCACAAAAACACATAATTTAATAGAAGTAAAATAAAACAAAACAGGTTTTAGGTGGGCGTTTATTTTGTTATAAAAACGTAGGTACATAGGTATTTAAAAATCTGAGTATATTTATTCAACACCCGACATGTAATAATTATTGTCTTAGTCCTCATATGATTCTTCTTCTTCCATATCTTCATCTTCATCTAAACGTTTTAACAGTTCATCTATATCATCATATAGAGTACTTCCTCGTGCATAATAATCTGCCTCGATTTTCATCACGTTTTTGCAACAATTTTTTTTAATCATCTACACTTATGCTATTTTCCGTTTTCCCCGTGTTTCAAATTTTCCATCTGCCTTTTCCCTTCCTTGACGATTTATCTTACTTTTCAGATTTACCTGTATGTGAAAAACAGCATTAAAATGATTATTCTATAGAAGGTAGTTTTAAAAAAGCACACCTGTAAATATTCATTTAGAAAGAAAGAAAGAGAAAATTAAGAACAAGTTACATTTCTATGAGTTTAAAGAAGTTGCATATTATTATTTTTTTTTAAATTGAGTTATTCCATTTTTCTTGTGGCCTAATATTAACTGTCAAATGGAAATGTCAAATTCGGATTTTTAAACATAACCTCAAATCAGATTGTAATGGTTATAATCGCACAAAAATTGGCATAAATCTTGTAATACTAATGAAATTTATTAAAAAAAACTATACCAAGTACCATTCATTTCTGCAGTTCGTTTGTAAACTTCTTTCAAATTGGATAGGAGCTTCTTCGCACGATATTCAGCTAGGCAGCGTTGAAACACGCAGTTTACAACTTCTCTTGCACCACTACGTATTGGTTTGTTCATTTTAATTCAATTCAAACAATGCACAGGCAAACAATGAAAAAAAAACACTAAACGAGCGATTTTCAGTGTGTTCTACATGATTAAAGTCAGTAAAGCCAAGAGCCATACAAAATGTCATTGACAAAACGAGTATTTCGGTGTTACCATAGTAATGAAAAAATTTAGTTCCAAATTAATTAATTTCTACACTTTCTTGCCAAACAATACCAGCAGCATAGTCCAAATAAGCGAACTTGCGGTGGCGCGTAAAATCGTTCTGAGTTAGGCACTATTCTATTTATTTTTAAGCGTTTTATGTATTACAGCTAAACATAGAAATAAAACTTCTTGCCTATGCCTTTTATGGCTTTGAATTCTATACAAAATCATCCTACACGAACTCACTAATGTTTGTGCCACATTTGCCACACTCTTGTTCCCTTGTGTGCCTATTCCACTGTTTTAGATCGTAGAAAATGTATGGGTCGGTAAATCAGTCGCATTTTATGCTCGCTGTGCGTCAGTATATCAGTATTTTTTTAGTAATGGTTTCATTAGGCTTACCTTGCCAGGGTTCTTACCAAAGAGCAACTTGATGGACGTAAATCTTTCTAATAGCGAGCATGAAAAGCAACTGATACGCCATGAAGTATGGAGCAAAATAAATTTAGTGAGACAATTACTAAAAATACTGATATTCTAACCCTATGTATATATATTATACGAACCTTACGCCCAAGGTTCGTAGAAAATGTATATTTATTTATATATAATTTATTTATTTATATATAATTTGTACATTTATTTATAACAAATTACAGGCAATATAGCCTAAGACGTTATAATTGTACCATTTATGCAGTGTACATATATGCAATGCCAAAAATCTTACAAATGCGCTATAGGACACAAAAATAAATCTATTTTTTTATCCACCGCATTCAAAAAGCACGTAGCTCTCCCCACAGGTGAGTTCATAAATAAATTAGTGCGGCTTGCTCTACTATATAGGCGGTTGTGATGACGTCCTCGAGAGTGAGACTCTGGTACAAAAAAATTTAATTGGGCCAGTATCTCATTATTAGATAAGTGACCGTTTATTAGTTGAAAAAAATATTTAAGAAAAGCAATACCTCTACGTGTCTCTAGGGAGTGGTAATTGGTCATGCCTAATATACAAATCGATGGGTAAAGCCAAGGGTAACGTCCATAGAGCCTCGAGAATAAAAACCTTTCAAAAAATATAACAAGGTTAGCTCACCGAGGGGGTAGAATGGTGATCCCCTAAAAAGACAAGTCTTGACAAGTCTAGAAGTTCATTTTCCTCTCGGAGATTTGAATTTGCAATGTACAATGGGGTTATTTGCACCTTATTATGTCTTTTTCTCTCAAATTTTCAATCTGAATGTCTCATTTAGCAAACTATCGTAATAAGAATATGGCAGGGAAAATGCTGAGAATAATTGTATTCATACAATAAGTCGCACATGGTGGAAGATACTCTCAGCATCACCTTAGTGAAAGACCACCATTCGGAACCGAAGCATTGCTTGAAAGATATATTTGGTGACCATATGTGACTAGCCAGGCACTTTCCCATTTCCTTCCCTCTCCAAACCGAAATAGCCCAAACTTTTTTCAACACAGCTAAATGTACTGTGAATTTTTAGGTAGTACGCACCATGTAACCATAGATAAGTACTGGTCTTATTTTAGTTTTATAATCATTATACCAGCTGAAATCGCCTGTGTTGCCTGGGCTATTATGCAGGTTTTTTCAAAATCAGGTTAATAAGAATGACCTTAAATACAATAACCTTCCCCTCCCCTGGTTTTAAAGGTCAAGTGTGCAAAATTTCATCAATTTCAGCATAAAATTTCATCAATCTCAGTATAAAACTGTAGATTTGTATAAAAATCAAATCCTTGCCACCCAGACATTCTTCATAATATAAATATATATAGATGAGCAGTTAGTAATATGAGCCATAATATATTTTTTCAATTATTACTGGCATTCACCCTTCATGGGTGTTCTAGGCCATCATTTAAAATTACAGTGAAAGGAAAGGTGATTTTATATATTAATTTTATTTAAATGTGCAAATTTCAGAATTATGTGGAAGATTGGAGTCAGGTTTGAGAGATGTTGAATTGAGGGAGGCAATTTTAGATAACGCTTGATAGAAGATAGGATATTTATTTAGAGAGGGACCACCAAAAAAAAGAGTGATCTAAAGTTCCCACTTCTAGACCACAGAATGTACAATCTGGGGAGTCAAGGATGTCAATTATAAAAAGGTTAAAAGGAACGGGACAATGTCCGATTCTCATTTGAATAAGTGAGGAAATTATTTTTTGAAAATATGGGGAAATTTTTGAAACCACGGTTTTGATATAAACCTTTGTATTGAGGCGTAGCAGGCTCCCTTAGATTGACTAGCAATTTCTTATTACTCTGTCTAAACATTGAGGGATCTATCGTTGATAAATAGACAACAAAAAAAATTTCATTCCGACTTCATTGGGCTGGGAATAGCAAACAATAAAATAAATTTGAACATTTCTTTATTTTCATGTATAAACTAATTTGTCATTTCATATCAAATACGTTATAAGTAAAACAAAAATGGGCACTTTACTCTAATAGAACCATTAGATACATATTCCTAAAGACTAATTCTACTTACGTACAAGTTAAATAAACACTTCTTTTTAATACAGATATACGATAAATTATTACATATTATAATATTTATTTTTGTACAAGAGTAGCTTAATTCTGTGTTACCCAACAAACTATAATGTTAGAAATGCATAAATAATGGCAAATTATACAAAAATCATAAAATAATTTATTATTAAAAAATCATTCAACGGGTGCCACACCACAGGTGGGGAAGATACAAGCGCGAGCAGATATCTGTTGAACCGCGAGTGCTTTATGTGTTGCACCGTCACACTACGCTATCAAATATTTCTTCCTATAGTGGGAGAGGGTGTCAGATGGATTAGAGAGCTGCCACGAAATGCCATTTCTTTGTACTGAATCTGTCAGTTTAGGCAGCCCCGTAATTAAAATGACCCCATCTCCTGTTTACGGCGGAGAGGAAGTCACATAACTTTTCACATATCGCCTCAGGAGCGGTTACGGCGTAAGATCTGTATTGTCTAGGGTTGATCTGCGCATAAACTGCTTAGGTATGACAGGTCTGATGATCGTGTGGAGAGCGATATTGGGTGTGTGATGATTTTTTATAGCTGTGTGTGGCACCCGTCTTACTCTGACTTCAACATGGCTAAATAATTAATGTTATAGAAACAATATTACTGAACTCATTTACATGTTTTTTATAATTAATTACATAATTAACTTTCACTCCAATACTCTTAGCTGTTTTGTCGAAATGCCGTTGTGTTGCCAAAATGCATTTAAACATAATTTATTCTTAGGTACCTATCGAATTTCACTTTATTATGAAAGTAAAATGAATTTATTAAGATAATTTTCTTTGAGAATATTTGTCCTATTAAAAATCACAAAATAACTTTGTTTTATTCACTTTGTTACAATTTTTTTTAATGTATTATAATGCCAACCAATTTAGTTCATTCGGATATTAAAAAAATGAGAAAAAATCCCATCATATATTTACATGAAAAATCGCATGTTGGTCTTTTCCATTTTTTACCTGTACTAAAGGAATTTCATCATATCCACTTCACCAGAGATTACACAAGAAAATAATAGGGTATTTTCACTGTTTTTTTTTTTAAATTTATGTAAAAAATTGCAATAATGAATGTTTTAAAATTTTATTTTTATGTTGAAGAATAAATTTTCTATAACGATTTAAAATGTGCCATTTTTGATTTGCCGCCCAAAAGCCATGTTCGTTTTTATTTGTGATGTGAATTCACCGGCTTTGAAGGTACGCCGGGCAATGTTGGTGATAGCTGTTTTACCAGTCAGTGGCGTTATCTGTCACAATGATGTTATTGACGGTTTGAACCATTTCGGAATGCACCATTTTTTAAATCAATACTTATGAATGAAAATATAAAAATTACACATTTTTGGTACAGTTACAGAATCAGAAAAATAAACTTTAAATATTCCACATATTTTTGACGGTATTCATAGTTTGTGAAAATACCTCATTTCGTAATTCATTAAAAGATCGTTTTAAATACGAAAATCACAATTTACGCAAGAAACTGTCTGCTTTTTTTATATATCGCACATCCATTAGAAAAGCGTCATAAATCAAAATAGTCAACTTTACAGGAGAGCGTAAACAAATGTTAATTGATGAAACAAGTTGTCCTGTTGAAAAGAGATACTAGCGACATCTCGTTGAGATAGAGTGATCTAACTTAAATAAGGTTTTCGTGGGGCATAGATAATTACAATCACTTTACTATTCAGAGAAAAAAAAATTATAAAATAGAAAATTTTGACTTACAACTCTCTTCTATGGGATTAGCGGTATAAAAATTGAACATCTTCAGTAATTAGTACTGATTTTAATAACAACTTAAAACACGATACTTAAAAATAAAAAAATCTAGTGGTACAAATTTGGCGTTAAAAACAATATCTCCTTGTCGCTGCAGCTAGTAGATTCCCAATTTTTGCATGTTCGTACAGTTGACGGCTGAAGTGCCACTACTGTTTTGTATAAACCATTTCTTAGATAAAAGTCCGATAGTCACTGAATTCATAACGCACATACACGCGCATATGATATGACTTTCTCGTGGGCACTAACATTCCGACGAGTGGATTGTTCAGCACGGAATTTGAATTACGCATTATTTAAAGTGTGGTAAAATTAAAATACAAGTTATTATACTGATTCCAACTTACTAGTTGCATATAACAATTACATTAATTCATTTCTAGGTGTATGTTGTCTCACTCTGTAATAAATAAACCACTGTAATCCTCGATGTATGACATAGTCTAGTAATGCCCTGATGAAGTTATGATTGTATTACAATGAAACCCGGTTGGTATTACATAAAAGTGATGTAAAGCAAAGTTATTGTTTTATTTTTAAATTAAAATATTCAAGTTTAACATTTTTTTACATTACAACACAACAGGACATAACATTTAGAATTTGAGAAAAATATAAGAATTATTATACATTTTAGAACTTAAAAAATAAGCAGTAAATTAAATGAAATTCATGATATTGTATTGTACAATGAGAATGATGAATGTAATATTTACAAAATATTGTCAAACATGTTATTTATAATATTATTATTATTATTAAACATATGATATTATTACAGACAGCTAACTTAATGATAAATACAATAGTTTAGTCAATATTCAATGATAACAATGAAGACTGATAAATTGCCTTATTCTGACTGTAACAATAATGACTTGGTGACAAAACTTATAAAATCAGAAATATTCATTTATTAATGTAAAAAAAAAGAAATATGGCAACATTATTTTAAACAAGAAAATAAAAATTTTACCTTCGGTTTACCAAGCTCGAAAACTTTTCTTCGATCCCAAGATGATTCTTTAGCAAAATATATAAGGATTTTTATATATTACCCAATGACATTACAAACTATAGACATGCTATAGAGATCTCAAAAGTGGCAAACGAAAGACACGGCAATTGTCGTACTTTTGATTTAGTGGTTTTAACACTAAACTGTCGCGATTACACTGGATTGCGTGCTATATCTAACCAAATTGCGTAAATTGGTGCCAAAATGCCCCATGAGAAAGTGTTTTACGGCAAATACTAGTATGTAAAAGCCAAAGAATAACATTTCATTCGTAAATACAAGCAAATGACTAATTATCAGTGACGGTCCTTCTCTCAGGCCAATTGGTCAAAGACCTCCCTAAATTATAAGATGGTAGTAAAACATAATATGATGCAAATCAAAACAACTGGTACTATTCTATTCGAGACAGCCGGCAGCGGCAAGTAGTGACATCTAACGTTTTAACTGGAAGCTTTCTTTTCCACGCACTATGATTGGCTGGGTCAATTTACGAAATGTTCCAATATCATGTTTCTGTCTCTTTACGCACCATACAATAGACGAGATAGCACTATGTCGCCTAATAAAAATGTTTTCAGATTCTGAAGACAGTTTGGGTCATTGCCGTGAGGGAGGGAGCATGATGAAATTATGCATCTGAAAGAGATGGTTTGATAAACGTAGGTTGATTTAGCATATTGTAAGCTTGTCGCATGAATATTTAGTTCAAACACACATACTCTTTGAATGTCTATCTTTGTCATACATGAACAACAATTAAATTAAGAATTTACTAGAAAAATTGCTACTTGCCACATTTTCTTTTAATTTTATGATACCGTAACGGATCATTGTAATGTCATTGATAATACCCCTATTTAAAAATCTAACATTTATTGAACGGTGAAAATAAGACTGGAAATGTTTTTTCCTCGTCAAAAATGTTACAAACAAGAAAAGGATAGAAATATGTAACTACATATACGTTTGGTAATAATTCACAAAGACAGATAATACAATAATAATATGTATGGTTTCATCCAATGGATGGCTTGATATGTAGAAAAGAAATACAAAGAAAATATTATTTTTACCCCCAAGCTGCTCCATTGATTCCATATTCGATTATTTTTTTAATAACAAAAAAATGTTACTTTATCTACTTTTTATTGAAGAAACTCCAGAAAGTCATTTAAATGTGGATGTTTAGAGATACACCATTAAATTAATATATTGACGGCTTAAATTCAAAATATTGTGTGTTTACATATACATAATTCGAGATACAAATCAAAAAATTTCATATTAACATATTGAAATATGTACTATGTAAATTATATTTTGAAATGGTGTAAGTTCGAGATGAAACATTTTAATACAAAAATCGCACATTCCGTAGAAAAGTGTCATAAGTCAAAATTTTATATTTTACGCTTTATCTCTGAAAAGCAAAGTGATTATGATTATTTATGTCCCACGAAAACCGTATTTAAGTTAGATCACTCCATCTCAACAAGATGTAGCTAGTATCTCTTTTCAATGGGACCGATTTTCGATTCATTAATTTATTTTCGCTCTTCTGTAATATTAACTTTTTTGACTTATGACACTTTTCTACAATGTGTGAAAAATATGTTGTCTTAGCAGAGTTGAGTTCATAATAGCCTGTACCGTGTTGTTGTATACTTGTTTACACAGCTTTACTCATCTTTACCAAAAATGTAGAACAGTGTCTTAACTTCAAGCAATTGAAACTTGGTTTTTACACAATAAATTAAGAAAAATATAAGCAGCTGACAGGTTAAGCATTAGAAAAATGGTCTAAGTAAAATATTTGGCTTTAAATAATTGAGGTGAGTCTATTCGACGTGACTGGCATTGATGGAGATTTTCAATGTGATATTGCAAAAGAATTCCAACAGCACGGGGCCAGTGAGACTATGGCATCAATGATTTGGGATATAATATAAAACTGAAAGAAGTTGAGGAGGGGAATAGAAGACTATGAAGATCTGGTCACAGCTGAAGTCATAGCAAGCAACCTTTCGATTCAAAATGACGGTCTCTCACCACGCCATTACTAACAATAGCTTTCACTCTGGGATGCCAAACTAATCATTTTATAATTCCCATCACATACCAGTCACCTTGTAAATTGGTCTATATAATGTTAAATGTAGTTTTTTTCATACAAGCGTTGAAATGAACAATAAATAATATAATGCACACGGTTTAAGAAGAAGCTGCATAAAAAATAAAGATTTTTTAAGGTTACTTTTCGGCAGTTCGCGACTTTTCATCCCGCGATAAATTACCCTCCGACAAAATATCCCCAACAAACTATCCTACGGACAAAACATCCTCCGACAAAATATCTACTAAATCCTAAGCTAACCTAACTTAACCTAACAAAAAAATGGGACAAAAATAATACAGAAAACCTGTAAAGACAACAAACTATTGTTCAAAAATAGTAAAATGTAAAATATGTTTAGGTTAACTTAGGTTAGGTTAGGTTTTAGTAGATAATTTGTTGGAGGATGTTTTGTCCGTAGGATATTTGTCCTTGGGATATAATGTCGAGGGATATTTTGTCAGATGGGTCAGGGATATTTTGTTGCGAGATGAAAAGGTACAGTACCCCTTTCGGCTATATTATGAATTTTTAAATTGAAATTGCAGCAAAGATAAAAAATAGACTTTTTCGCAATATATCCATTATATTATATTAATTTCATTTGTAACATGATATTACACACTTCAAACAATATGAAATTAAGTGGGAATAATTCTAACTAACATTATAAATGCGAAAGTGTGTTTGTTTGTTAAGTCTATCTTTCACATCGAAATGGAGCGACCGATTCACAACATACATAGGGATAGTTGGAGGACTGGGAAGTGACATAGGCTACTTTTTATCCATGAAAAAACATTTTATTCCCGTGGGAAATTCTTTGTATAGTAATTTTTCCCCTAATACCATGCGAGCGAAGCCGCGGGTAAATGCTTGTATTAAATAAACCAATCAATTGGGCATACATAACCACTCAAGTGATAGCTACTCAAAATTGGGTAAGCGATTTTTATCAATTAAAATGCATTATGAATTTATTTATATGATTTTTTTAATTTTATGAGATAAACGGTGAAATCTGGGTGGATTCATTGACTTTAAATCGCGGTAAGCAGTTCATATCGATCGTACAGTTCATTAGTCAGACATCTCTGAAAAATCTAAATTAGAGTTGAGTATGCAGTTATATGTAGACGTGTACACTCTATCTGGTACTATACTCAGATTACTCATAAACATAATCAACATCTATTACAAGGCAGAAAAACTTGTAGAGAATTAACCACTCGGAACATTAGAGCGTCAAAAGACGCAAATATAATAATAGCGGTCAAGACATTAGAGCGTCTTTTGACGTCAATGCGCGAGATTTTACAAAAATTGATTTATTTCCTTCACTAGTACATGGATTACCATGAAATAAAAAATGGAATATCGATAATGAACAACGCTACGCGTCTGTATTCAAAAATATCTATGGAACATAGAGATTAAATATCTGAGCCGAATGGAACCTCCATCTTGTTTGATTGTCATTTGTTCAAGACATTGTTAGTTTTTTATTAAAATATTTTTGTATGAAATGGTAAAAAAGTGAGGTGACAAAATTGTTTATTATACATTTGTACGATAAAATAAGTATTTTTTTTTACATAATCTGTGATTCTAGTACCGTTTTCATATAAAACATCACGTGGGTCACGTTTACAATTTTTTTATGTTTGCATTCTAAATTTTAATATTTACAAATGATATTATTTATTTGTAACAATACAATTTGAAAGTTTATTTCATAACCTTTTCGAAACAGTTTTTAGCATGAGGCTACGTTTCCCAAAACGTGATTTATGAAGCTTTTAATAAAAATCGTAAATAACACAAATATTATCACGTTTTGACAGTTTTCTAAGGGACACATAATAAACAGAAGTCTATTTCTGAGAGGTTAAACAAAATTTTGATGTTTTCAAGTCAATAGTAGGATATTATATGCCTCCCTGCATAAATAATATTTGATATATGGTGAGCATTAGAATATTTCATTAACTCAAAACATGGTATTTGGAGATGATAACTAATCAATTAGACAATCGGTGTGTGTAATGTATAATGTCTGTCTATGATTTAGTTCCCACATTACTTTAGTTGTCTATGGCTCTTCGGATCACATGATCTCGTTGCAGAGTCACTATAGTTCAGGAGCTCAGGAGCAGCCAAGAAGGATGTTAGTCCCCCGAAGTATAATTATAAATTGTGATAAGTCAATAAACATAATTTAAAGAATTTAAGTCTTTCAATAAGCATCCTATATATATCGACGGTCCCGAAGAACAATGTTGGATTTGACAAAAATTGAAAATCGTTCTGTTGGCGTATTTATTGACTTATTTTGTTGATTTAAAAGTCGGTATTTTCAGATTTTTTAATGAAATGAGATGAAGTATCAAAGATCAAAACAACACTACATTTCTTGATATCAAAAACAGTAAACATACAGAAACAAACCTTTAAAAAACTCCACTGCAAAAATTAAAAATCGTTCATCCGATATTGTTCTTCGGGACCGTCGATATGTAGTACTGAAGAATACTGGTCCCAGTACTTACAAATAAGAATATCTCCGGAGATATTATAATATGTTTCCATATTAATATTAGAATGACCGAATCGAAAATAAAACACCCGGTAATCTCTACCGCTCGAGTGGATAAATGAAGACTGAGAATTTTGTTTAACCCTTACAACGCGGAAATGTATTGACACAATGTACGTTTTACAATGTAACTTCATGGATCACGTAATGTAAAATCCGCAAACGTGGATAGCTGTCGATGGATCACATATACGACAGCCGCATAGATTAGGTTAAACAAATCTAGCTTTCTTTAAAATAACAATAACATAACATTCTCATTAAATAGTTGCTTACTGAACATGTTTGGTGGTGGGCAACCAATCGTCAGTACACATTTATTTTTATAATTGGCGATATCAAAAAAACATCAATGGCAATCAATTAGAACTAACACAAAACAGTGTACAAATATAATATAACTTAAGACTAAAATGATTGTTTTAAAATATGTATGTCTCGGTATATAAATATACTTGAAAAGCGATAATGTCCGTGAGTTACAACAAAATTTATTATTTATGTCTTAATCCGCTTACTGGTTAATATGGAATATTTCTTTTTCAAACAGTTAAATTTAGGTTTATTATTACGAAAAATGAGTATTTATGTCGGGGAAGACAAAAACATGCAAAAAATATGCATTTAACATTTTAATTTTGTTAAAATTAATTTACTTAGTGTGGATACGCCATTTTTATGTTTATCGTTTTTATTTAACATTTCATAGACAATCAATCAATGCTGCCAATCATAGAAAAAATATTATTGCCATATAAAACAATAATTTATTCACGTTATTAAGTGAATGCATTATCGACAAGTTTGTACCTGTATTTATAACAGAAGAACATGGAAAGAAATGTATTAGAATAATTACACAAACCCTGCTTTGCCAAACAAACCATTCAAAACCTGGGATGTATATTTGAATTATGATTCAGGCAGCTTTCATAGTTTGAATCTGAACCCAATAATTCGAAGTAGATACTTTTTTGTTTTTGTTTTGACAAGAATTTATTTTATAAGATTGGTACTTCTGACAAATGTCATATTTGATTGTCTATTAGTTAAAAAAGGAATATTCCGTATTATCCGTGCATCGAACTTCGACAACATGAACGTTGTATATTATCCGTGAGGTGGACTTATACATTTTTACCCAAAATTTATATGTCCAGTCATTGGGACTGTGACTTTCACAATTGGGGTATTTTATGAGAATTCTTATTAGTGGCCTTTCTCACCGGGGCGATACTGAAAGATACCTTCAGCTCAATAATCTACACTAGCAACAGCAAATATGTAAAGCAAATTTGTATAATTTATATAACTTGCGAAATGACATTTAGCTACCTAATTCTTTTTTTTCAAATAAAAGAAAATTTCACTTTTTTAAATGTTGCCGTAATTTGAAATTTCGGTGCCTATTTTAAGCTAGACACTTTTTCTTTGAAAATATTGCCGGTGTAAAAAAAAATATGCTGAATTGATTTTTTTGTGTTGTTAACCCACAGACTAATGATATGAAAACACCAAATTGACAAAATAAAATATTGCCACCATTTTGTAAACCTATAAAACCTTTGGATAGGCTGAAATGTCAATGATAATGTAACATTTTTGTAATTATTATTTGATAAGAATCTTCTCTGAGATATGTCATGTCGTAAATAAACACCAAATCACAACAATCTGTTTTTCTTTGTCTATAAAATGATATTTCAATGATAAATGTAATGCATATTTAATACAAATATCTTTATACAATATTTACAGGGCGCAGTGGTGGGGGTACACATAATATGAGCAATATTTTATACAAATTATGGAAATATAAAAAAAAAATATTGTTAAATAATTTCAAGGTGCTGATAAATGAGCAAGATAAATTGTCTTTTTTAATATGAATACTTCACAAGAGTAACAGCTACTCCCGTCTGGAGTCAGTGATACTATTGCATCCCCGATTGGGGTATGTTGAAGGTAGTGGGGAGGGGAAGGAGAAGGATAAGAGAAAGGTGGGGAAGTACCTGGCTATTTATATCTGGTCACCAAAAACGGTTAAAGCCATTTCAAGTAACGTTTCAATTCTGAATAGTGGTCTTACACCAGGGCGATACTGAGAGTATCTTTTATTCTGGAATGTGCCACAAATATAGTATATATTATTTTAAATGAATTAATTGTGAAATAACACAAATTTATTTGCCCATTATTGCCTATTGCCGAACAATTGTGTTGCCTGTCAATAGTCTTGCCAGACAAGGCCATCAATATTGCAGTGTCATATCAAAATTGCCATAGTGTGAAAAATTCAAAACACAAAAAATTATCTTCGGCAATAATTCCATGAAACTTGTAAATTAAACTTTTAATTTTTTTTTTTTTAATTTATTAATATTAATTCAATGGCTCATAGAGACGCACATAATATGCAATAGAGCGAGAAGGAAATAAATTTTGCCCGGCGATATTATCGTTATATCGGTAGCTGAACAAAAACAAACTCACCGTCACAGGGCAATATGTCCAAAAGAATAGGAAATATACTATAATCTTGATTCGCCACAATGGAAATCTTGTCAGATTAGAGGCACCTCGTCGAAGCTATGGGCCCCCGTCCCGAATAGACCGAGGAAGAAAATGAGATGACAAGAGTAAATGTTTTTTTTTCCCTATCTCAACTATGGCATCCTCTTTTTTAATATTGTTAGGCTATTTACTAATGGCCATTGTTCCCAACTTTGATCAATCTGAGTCTCCGATCAGCTAAGTGATTTGCTTAGTGACACTCTAATCGCTTGTTGGTCTGAGAGTTGCATTGGGAAGAGCGTATTTGTGTTTTTGAGGAGTGTTAAGCCAAAATTTCAGCTCAACAGTTGATCAGTAGGATTGGAAATAACGGTCGTTAGTTTATTTAGATCAAGTCACAAAACATAACCGAAGCTATCATTTCCTGAATGATCCTGAATGACAGTCTTCCACTAAGAAAATAAGCTTCAAAATCTGTCCAATAGCGAGTTTTTACATCATGAATTTCGTGGAACTACTTTCAGAATGCAAAGTATTGTAAACATAAATTTTTTAAATTTTATGAATGGAGCCAAATTCGAAAATTTGGGGTACGTTGTTACGTTGTGTTGTTTAATGTAGGGAAAATAAAACAGTTTTTTTTAAATGCGTACCCCCACCCTTTGGGATAAATATCAGACTTACTTGTATTATTTTACATGGCTATTTAAACAAGGTGGGCTTTATGAAATTACTTTATATTACAGTAATATTAAACATAGATACTTATTCAAAATATTCTACCATAAAACATTTGTTGATCCAAGAAAATAATCATAATTGTAAAAAAAAATACAGATCATTTTACTTTGCATTAAAACATGTGGTATCATCAGCATACAGCCAAAAATGTATAACTAACAAATCCACTGAACAGCTAATCTTTAGAAGTGTGATTGACCTAAACCAATTTTAAAGAAAAATGGATGTCGCTGCCAAGTAAGGCCAACAAAATTGTATATCTGAAAGCATTTCGATAGGTATTTAAAAATGTATGTTCAACAGAACTAAGGTAAGATTCGTGTACACGTCCACAACACACTTCTATTCATTTATCTCTTCAGTGGGTGATGACGATATTAATTTGAATGATAACTGACATTTTTTATAAAGAAGCATATTAACATCATTTAGCAATTTTTCAGTGTAGGTACCAGCCAAAATTAACATTAAAAATAAAAATGTCTCGATAAATAATATGTATTCATATTTCCAACACTTTTTAAAATATACAATTAAAAGTGATTATTCAAAATAAATAATTGGTGCTTTTTATTTCTGAAAATTTCTCACAGAAAATATTAAGTTACATACATTTACTACAGTAAAACTCACTTAAAAATTCTCAGAAAAGAAGTTTTGTTTTTCGTTCCTTTGAAGCACGAAATAAAAGGTTTTTACGCCGTATCGGCCAGTAATGGCGCGATCCCATTTCATCTATTCTATGATCTATTTCAGTAAGAATAAGCTTTCTATGCCTTTTAACGCCCGATAGAAATAGAAAACTAATGTTGAATCAACTTCAACATTCATTCTAATATACATAGAATCGACCATAGAAAAGAGAAAGTATTTTCAACATTCATTTTATTATTTCAATAACCTTTAAGTCCCAGTAATGTTTGAAATACACTTTTCAATTCGTCAATAACTATATGTTCAAAATAAAACTTGCAAATTTAAAAAGCTGATATCGAATGTACAATTAATATATCGCTCATCCCGTAGAAAAGGGTCGTAAGCCAAAAAAGTTAATATGTAAATAAAAAAAACCAGCAGCCCAGTCTAAAAGAAAAACATCTCGCGTGAATAGAGTGATCTTACTTAAATACAGTTTTCGTGGGGCATACATAACCACAATCATTTTACTATTCAGTGATAAAAATAAAATTTTATAATACAGAAAATTTTGACTTAACCCTTTTCTAGGGGATTTGTAAGATGTTAATTAATATTCCAGATGAACAGCAAGGCGCATGAACCAATCCATTGTGAAAGAGGTAGGCATTCGCAATAGGCTATCAACTGTCTGCCTGCACTGTCTACAGCATATCGTAATCGTAAAACACTGAAACTGAGAAGTGGAACCTGGAGAAACTTATAGTCACTGGAAAAGTGTTTGGCAGTAGAAGAAGAGTGTGAGGTCAGTTTTCAGATTTAAAAAAAAAAATTGTTTTCACTGTATAAATTTATGCTTAATTTAGGATACAAAGGTTTAAAAATCTGCAATTTAAAGAAAAAAAATTTTACATGCAAAAGTCACTGTGGTCCAGATTAAAATAATAACATAACTTCTGATAAATTTTCCACAAAAGTAATAAAATCATTATAATATATATCTATTAAATTATTCTATCAACAAAATAATATCCTTTTGTCACTTATTTGAGAATACTTTCTGTAATAATTACAATTATCTTAAAATAATTAAGTTTTCAACCACTATCCGTCAGCTCCAGTCAGTTCCCCAAAGACATAACCTCCAAAACTCAATCATCCAAAAATAAGACAACCTAAATTTTTTTAAATATGTATATATTTTTAAAAAAACTTGTTAAGAATCTTTTGAACCAATCCTTCAATTTGTTCTTAGGTTGGGTTGTTTTCTCGTCGTATTATTTGACGACCATCAACATCAGTCAGCACCATTTTCTTTTTTTTTTAAAACATTTTTTACATTTTAACTTGTCCTGTGTCTTGCCTATTTCATATGAAACCACGGAAATCACTAAAATTATTACTTTTAACGTAAAATTTTGTGGGCTTATTTTGACCTATCGTATATTATATTTACCGAAACACATTCCTTGAACAATAAACCATCTATAAAAACAACATTACTTGCGTTTATTTAATAAATTGATAGGTTTTTCAATGTTTTTTGTGACCTACTACGCTTGATCTTAGACAAGTTCATATCATGGCACAAGAGGTTAAATGCCGATTCTCGGTCTGTTTCAGCATTTCATGTAAATTATGATCATCTGACAAGCTTCACAGCACGACAGTCGTGCTTTTCTGCTAAATAAAATTCGTTCAAAAGCTGAAACGAACCTAGAATCTGCGCATTTAACAAGGACCTTTCAAATTTAAAAAAAAAATGGTGCTGATTGTTACTTTAGAATTTTTGTGAAACACCACAAGTTTACAAATTGAAGAAAATTGCACAAATAAATTTTTTTGTAGATTATGAAATGAGTTTTGGATGTATATGGATTTTGCACGAACCGTCCGGGACTCTGCCTAACGTATAACACCATCGTAACACATTTACCCTTAGAAAAATATAATACTCTTAGCTTATAATATTTTTAATCAATCTCACGTGTTTGGAAGACGGCTAGAGAGCGACTAGAAACTGATTTACGTGCACGGCAAACAATTCTTAATTCACCCAGCATTGGTCACATTTGCTAGCCACAAAATAAAAAAAAAAAACTTCTAAAAGAGTTTTAATAAAATGGTGAATAAAAATGCATATAACCCTATGATCGTGGTATATGACTGATCACCTTTGTTGAATTTTTTTTTATATCATTAAATCAAATTTAGCACATTTACAGACAATTTTGGGAAAATGTCGGAAAATGGAGGTTTGTGATACGACACATACTATCACATGTGTTTTGTGAAGACGGTAAAATCTTATATACAAAAATCTGTTTGTTCGAATTTTATGCGCTGCCATACCGTTCATCCGATTGCGATGAAACTTTGGTGATTTGTTATTCATTAATATAATGGCGTTATGAAATTTGTATAAATGAAAGTGTGTGTATTTCATATATTTTAGCGTTAGGGAGGAAAGGCAGGAGGGGGAGGGGAACGAGGGAAGTGCGGTTCACGGAAGAAGTGACGATGGAGGTGGAAGGCGGGGAAGGTGAAAGGGGAAGGCGGAACGTGAACGGAGATGCACAGGAACGGACATGCAGGGAGAATCAATTTATTTCTTCGATTGGCATTGCAACGCATGCCGGGTATCAGCCAGTCCTAAAAAAAAATAAAAATTATTCGCAAAAAATGAATTTAAAGATCACGAAGTGGACTAAAATAGAGAAATTATGCAAGAGATAATGTTCCTTACTAACCAATGCACTAAGCCCAACTTTAACGTGCGTAATAAATCGTTTCGGTCAAAATCTAGCCGCCTCGTGCCATAAACCTCTTCAAATCCAGCTGTTATATATTCCTCAATCGTAAAAAAAAAAAACTTTTCACCATCGATTTAAAAATTCACAAAAAACAATCTCGTTTGATGAAACAATTTCGCACTCGACATCATTGTTTGTTTGCACACTCGATTGAGACGAGCAATTACAAATATAATAATAATTGTCTTTGGAACTAATTGTAGATTAGGTTTGTCTATGAACGGGAGGCCATCGGGCGGGCATCATACGCACACCTCGGCGTCGGAATTGAAATGCACTGAATTGTCGGCCGCCGCCAGTTTGACGAGGGTCTTCCGCACTCGGAGAATGGGCAGGCGGACGGACGGGTTCTGGTGCCAACACTCGCGCATCAGCTTGCCCATGCCGGACAGCGTCTGAAATAAACAACAAAACATTACTTAACTTGCTGAAAAGATTAAAGTATACACCATTTTTAAATCAAATTCTAGATGTATCGACTCTTTTCTACAAAAATATACAAATTGATTTCGAAAGTTTGTTATTTTATCTATTAAAGTTATTTTATTTTTCTACATTAACTCCACACAGGATGCCCTGAGGAAAATAATTTCTCTCAGGGCCTACTTCATCTGAGATGCTGTGTGGAGGGTCTTTTTGAGGAGAGGAAGGAATGGACATTGGACTTCAAGAGACCCATGTTGTAGGAAGGAGGAAATACAGAGGCCGGCAAATTGTTCCACAGCCGAGCTGTTGAACTCAAATAAGAGTCGAAGAAGCGACCCATTCTCATGTGACAAATGTCAATCTTACACGTATGTTGGGAGCGCGTTTGGCGTGTTTCCCGACTATGCACCGGTGCTGAAGGGATCAATAACGCTTCGGAGCATCTTCCATTGAAATACCGGTAGAACAAGGATAGTATTCCCACAGGATGTCTGTGCTTTAAAGATTGCAATCCGTTTGTTAATCTAAGTTAATAGGAGAATCGGAACAAAAGGACAGCCCGTTTCTGCAGAGTCGAGGGTTTTTTTCAGGTATTTTGGGGCTCCAGACCAGAGGTGGCAGCCAAATTCAACCATGGGGTGCACTTGTGATTTGTACAGAGTTAGCATTTGTGTACTATTAAAGTATCTCCTACGACCTCCGTAGTCCAGTGGCTAAGACTCTTGACTCACAATCCGGAGGTCGCGAGTTCGAACCCGGCGTGCGCAAATAAATTTTATTTGATTAATTTGTGTTATTGCACAATTAATTTATTAAAAATAATATATAGTATATTTGCGGCACGTTCCAGAGTGGAAGATACTATCAGTATCGCCCTGGTGTAAGACCACCATTCAGAATTGAAACGTTGCTTGAAAAAGGCTTTAGCCGTGTTTGGTGACCAGATCTAAATAGCCAGGTACTTCCCAACCTTCCTCTTCCCCACCTCCTTCCCCTCCCCACTACCTTCAGCCTCACAACATACCCCAATTGGGGATGCCATAGACTCATTGGCTCCAGACGGGAGCAGTTGAGATTCTTGTGCGGTATTCACTGTAAAAAAAAAAAAAATAAAAATCTGCGAGCCCTGTACAGTACGCTCAGTTTTTGAGAGGTTAACTTAAATCTGGCTTCCATGGGATCATAATGACGTTATACCGTTTGTCGTTAGCATATTTATAAAATTTTTAAACGAAATGTTGTATTATACATCATACATTTTAAATCATATAATCAAACAGTAAAATAAATCAATACATTATCTAGGAAAGCTACTTTTCAAAATTTTAATTTTAATTCAAATAAAATCATTAAAAAAAATCAGAGTATGTGTTTTGTGGCAAAAATACTTCAGTTTGTTTATCCACCTCCCAAATTGAAAAACCACCGCGGTGGTAGAAGGAGATTTTCAAATTATTCTTGGATTATTCATAACCCGGGAATCTTTGCCTTCTTACTGCATAAGAAAAGTTTAGAATTATTGTCTTACCACATCGCTTGACCAGCGATTTGACAAGTTTGGCCGGTTTGCGTCCACCGACACCACCTTCCTCATGTCCTCGAAGGACGGGTCCGAAGGGACCACATCAAAGAATGGTGGCTTGTACTCCTCCGCTATTCCTGGAAGACATAAAACAACAACTTTAGTTACACTGACATCGGAAGAGATAGACAACACGCCTCTAATGCAAAATCTAGGTATCGTTCTGATGAAAACTATAGTTGCTCCACGTATAGATTACTGCTCTAAAATGTTATATTTGGCCAATGAAGGAAATTTGAATAAGCTAGAAGTTATACAGAACAGAGCTATGAGATGTGTACTGGGGAGAGGCAAATACGCAAGGGTTAACCTTTAAGTCTCAGAGGCTACACGCGGTTCTCAAGTTCTTTATTTCACACACTTCTCCTCGCTCCCCGCACCCGAGCGTCTCATTAGCTTCATTTTTAGTAGCAAAATAGACAATGAGGGAGGAGGTTGCGTCGCTAGGTGCATAGCACATGAGTAATAATCATCGAAATATTGGCTGAAGCCTGTCAGGCTCCACGTCCACATATAAAATATTTTGATAGTTTTTGTGCTTTTTTTAGATTTTTGTTATGAAAAATGTTTTTTTTTTACATTCGTACATTAAATTAGTAGATAAAGAAGTTTTTTTGTTCTAGTGTTAGATTTAGTTATTTTTAAAGTGTCAAAATGATAAGTCTGAAAAAGTGCTATGATAGTTGATTTTTCATATTTTGTATAATTATAATAAAGAAAATTGATTACAAATACTTATTTTTTTCTTATTAAAGACCTATATTTAGATATAGATAAGGTTTTGCCGCGGTTCGGAATCTGTTTCTAGAAAAAAATTGTATGTGTAGTATATAGTAGCCTGAGAGACTCCACGTCCACACTAGTGTTAAAAATATTTGACGTCCATACTTAAAGGTTAATCAAATGAGAGAGGAGCTAAATTGGATTCCAATAAAAAAGAGACTGCTGTTTAATGTGTTAATTTTTGTGCATAAAGTTATGAAAAACTAAATGCCAAAATAATTTAGGAATGAAATTGTTTTTAATAGAGATGTACATACATAATTACGAAACAAGAAATATAAATAGAGTTAGATTGCCACATACGAAAAAATCACAGAACTATAAATTATTAAAATGGATCCTCATTTCCTGCGAGGCAGTTAATTAACCTAGTGAGTCTTACCAGGGGCATCACCATTGGTAAGTTAGTTCTGCATCTGGGAAGAATCAAACGCCTGTATTGGCGGCCTTGCGAGAAATTATCCGGGACATATAATCCTATTTTAGCCAGAATAACTGGTATTGGTATATAATCATTTAGAAGCTTATAAGCCATCAGCAGTAATGCGCCATCTCTTCTGGAACTAAGGCTGCAGATACCCAGCATTCCCAAGATAAATGCCGTCGGAAACAGCCATGGGTAAAAACCTGACTCTCTCATAGAGGTAACGTAAATTTTTTTTTTGTATTTTCTCGATCATTAGAACAGACAATGCTCTCTGGCCCCCATACCTCAGATCCACTGGGGAATGCTAAGCACTAAGCTAAAATAAATCAGCCTTATAACTGTAAGGTTGGTCAACTCCTGGTATGGATGTATTGATTGGGGGGCAACTCACCGTTCCACATGGTTCTTCGGCAAACTTCCCACATGACGAGACCCAGGGCGTACACATCGCAACGCTTGAAGGACTCAAAGCATTCCATGTTGATGCTGGAACAGATAACAACAACATAGGTATAAGAAGAACACATGACACAACTGTTAAGGTACACACACTGATACCAGCAATACTATACTCTTAGATCGATGTGCACACTGGTTCTATGTGACCATGTGACAAATGGTATCTAGTTATTCGTCAGTCAATTTATTTTTTAGGTTATTGTAATACATATCTCCAATGCTCGCTTCAGAGACATTCGTTATTTCTAAGTACTGGGTCCAGTATTCTCCAGTACTACAAAATGCTTATTGAAAGACTTGGTTCTTTACCCCTCAGGCCTCAGCCATATTTTGTTAAAGGGTCAAAATATTTCCGCTTTGCAATAAAGTCCAAATAATTTGTTTTCGAAAACTAAAAACTGTTTTTGAGAGGTAATGAAATAAGCTTTCAAATTGTATAATTCCAAACAAAACATATAATTTTAGAAATAATTTTTTTTTTAATGTAAACATAAAAAGTTTTAAAAATGACTCACGTTACATTTTTGTCCTAACTTTTTTTTGTTGTTTTTCTGAATACCGCACAAGAGTCCCCAACTGCTCCCGTCTGGAGCCAGTGAGATTATGACATCCTCAATTGGGGTATGTTGTGAGACTGAAGATAGTGTGGAGGGGAAAGAGATGGGGAAGAGGAAGGTGGGGAAGAGGAAGGTGGGGAAGTACCTAAGAAACACGGCTAAAGCCATTTTAAGCAACGTTTCAATTCTGAATGGTGGTCTTACACCAATCTGGAAAGTGCCAAAGTACTATATATTATTAATTAATTAATTGTGAAAAAGCACAAATTAATCAAATAAAATTTATCTGCGCACACCGGGTTCGAACCCGCGTCCTTCGGATTGCTAGTCGAGAGTCTTACCTCTTACCTAAGTTTTATTAGAAGAAATCAAAATACAAGCATTAATCTTTGTTAGGTTACAAAATTTAATCTATATTTTTCCTTTCCCTATCCATAATCCATAATTTTGCATCCGAAACTGTCTTCGAAAATGACAGCCTCAAATGCAACGGGCGAAATGGACTGTAAACTACGAAAACGAAACAAGAATTGATTGCAGCTGAATGATTATATGTGTATGGTAAATTGTGGACTACAAGGAAGTAAGGGAAAACCAAGGCACTTACCAAATTAGAAGGCGAGCACATAAACTTACAAAAAAACAGTTCCTTCCAATGTCACAATTCGACTTGTAGAGACCAATGTTGGCTGTTATTGTTCCCAGCTTTCTTCAGCAAGGTGACATGGTGGGGGAAGGTAGGAAGGATAAATGACATCCCGGTAGGTACTGTGCATATTATCATTTCAAAACCAAACACATATCTTAATGCTTCTTTTGGAGTCTTCTTTTGAATTTACTGCATGATGCAATAATTCCACTGGCCTCCGAATTTACATATTGATGCTATAATCCTACTGGCACTGGACAGCAGGGGCGTGCACTCCATATAGGCACATAAGCACTGCCTACCCTAGCGTATTTGTAAAACGTAAGCATGTAAATAATATTATAATTTATTAAATTATTGCTAAAAATAAATATGTACACACTTTCAAAAATAAGCGCGACAAAGCTGAGCAACCAAAACTACGCGACCGCCACATCAAACGGCATACTACAAATGTGACATAAACTGTAACTAAAAACTACACGCGCCCTCCGACTACCTCACTAAAATGCGGGCTAAGCAGGAATTATTTCTGCTTAGAGCTAACTTCATACAAGATATAATATCAATGTTTACGAAATGCACGTAGCGACGTAGCATAGAGTAGAACTGTCGTTTGAATTTGCTTCTATGGGGTTTTTTTGTTAGTATCAGGCAGTGCTTTCTGGAACAAATTAGCAAATGGCAATCAGTGGCGACAGTGACATCTGTTGTTATCTGAAGTATGAAAGTGAGACAACGCCAATTGCTTTTATCAAGGCCACCTCGGATATCCATTGATGGCTTGTGATAATACGCATACATGAAGCTATTATTTATTATTATTATTATTTGTATATTTAAAGTGGCTTAGATAATACAAACCTACATCATCTACAGCCAGCAGCAAGTACACTTAGCGAAAACTTGTACGAAGGGAGCCATCTGTGGCAAGTTTATTTTTTATTTATTTGAATCAATTTGGCGGTTTTCTTACTGCCTACCCTGATCAAAAACTCTGTGCACGCCACTGCTGGACAGTTGGTACTCTTCTGCAGTATTCATATAAAAAAGGCAGTACATACCTCTCCTCCAGCAGTTCTGGGCTCATGTAACGCTTTGTGCCCACTCGGGAATTGGCGGCTACGTCCAGTTTGCCCGTGGCCTGCACGTGCGTAACCGCCAGCCCAAAGTCCGCAATCACGCACTCGCCGTTCACCTTCACCAATATGTTCTTCGTCTTTATGTCACGGTGAGCTATCGCCGGCTTACCCTGTCAACAAAAAGAGATAAATAAATTAAGGCGTTTAACCAGCCAGCGGCCGAAAATCCACATTACGTCGAAAGATGTTTTTACGATCACACAGGACGGTTCCAATAAAAAAGATTAATTATTCTCCGTATCAGTTTTTTAAAATTGTAACTCAATATTGATTTTATTTCATTCCAAATTTGCTTTAATTTATACCTACATCCAAAAATGCTGAAAGGAGTGTTGATAAAACTATTCAAATTATGCACTTCTAGTAATTATTTTTTGATCATTAGTATTTATCATTTTTTCAATAATGGCTAAGCAAAATAAGAATGCAAAAAAATCTGAAATATATTAGTCTGTAAGTGCGCAAATAAATACACCAACGGACCAATTTTCGTCAAGAAACACATGTATGTATGTTTTTTTTAATGATTTGAAATTTTTTTGATGAAAATCAGACCATTTTTTATAAACCGGAAAGACGGGACATAATTTTATGAGTGCGAAAAAACGATAAATTACATAGCCGAAAATCATTTAAAAAAAAAAACGTTATCCACACAAATAACAATAAATTGTACGGGGCTCTCTTCGTAACATCTGTAAAAACACCACCATCTTTATCAAAATATCAAAACAAAGGATAAGTTCGCATAGAACAAACAATAAATCTAGTGAGCGTTAAATGCAAATTCAAAAATTCGCCCGAAATCAAAGTGTTGCCATATAAAAAAAAATTAATCAGTGTGGCATTTTACAAAATTAAGGGAACATAATCGGAGACGGGACATTTTCATGTAGTACGTCACGAACTCAAACAATGGATTTATTTATTTAAAAATAAAAAACTATACATTTCTAAAAATTTGTACTAACATTTTTGTAATCTTAGTAAAAAAAAATCCACCCACACGATTTTTTCCAAGTCGTTATGAAATCCATGCAAGTGGTCTATTGATATCTTTGTATATACATAGTTATTGAATCCCAGACGAGCGTTTCCCGTTCTTAAAAACTTACAATTATGTTTTCTTCACAAGAACAAGATATGAAGAAAAAAAAACGTATTATGACCGAAGGTATGAATAATCGTCCGATCAGACTCTCCCTTCTGGCTCGCAGGCCGTAAATCGCTGTCTAACTGGTCCGTCTGAGAATTGATGAAAAACATGCTCAGTCGGGTTGGTAGTTTTGACCATCCAGTGGAATGAGTAGAACGGTCGGATAGTGTGGTACGTACCTGAGTGCCAAAGATCTCGGTGTGAAGGTGCACCAGGCCGTTGGCCGTGGAGAGGCAGATGGCCATCATCTGGTGGTGACTGAGGGTGGTGCGGTTCAGGTGGTCATACAGCGATCCCAGGGCGTGGTAGTGGGTTATTAGCCACAACTGGAAACAACATTATATGCAGTTATAAACTATACTGAAACTCTCAACATTGGAGGGGACCCACCACTTTCCCGATGGCTGAGTGAGGAAACTGATTGTTTAACCTCCTTTCCCTCCGCACACTCAGCAGTAACTCTCAATCAATGAATAAACAAAACACACTACAAATGCCTTGCTTATAAATTTGAATGGAAACCAATGGTGTTACTGAATTGGTTTAGATTTTAGCCCATTTAAGGGGAACGGTTGCGCGGCTCGTTTCATACAAATCTTAATTTTGAATTTGAGGCCAAAAACCCAAAAAACTGAAAAATTATTTTTGTAATCAAAAGGTATATCAAATATCTAGTACAGATATGTGGTACTTTATTTATTGTGCTTTAAATTATAAAACATAGGCCATTAAAGATTTAAATTTTCCATGATTTTAGGGACAAATTTGCGAGTATATATGCTTTATTTTTTTTTACAGAGAATACCGCAAAAGAATCTCAATTGTTCCCGTCTGGAGCCAGTCAGACTATGGCATCCCCAATTGGGGTGTGTTGTGAGGCTGAAGGTAGTGGGGAGGGGAAGGATGTGGGGAGGAGGAAGGTTGGGAAGTACCTGGCTATTCAGATCTGGTCACCAAATACGGCTAAAGCCATTTTCAAGCAACGTTTCAATTCTGAATGGCGGTCTTACACCAGGGCGATACTGATAGTATCTTCCACTTTGGAACGTGCCGCAAATATACTATATATTATTTTAAATGAATTGTGAAATAACACAAATTAATCAAATAAAATTTATTTGCGCACGCCGTCTTCGAACCCGCGACCTCCGGATTGTGAGTCAAGAGTCTTAGCCACTGGACTACGGAGGTCATCATATTTATGCCGTACTGTAGATATTTATTATAACTTTTCAATTAAAAAATAATTATTTAGTTAGGTTGGGGTATTTTGACCTCAAATCCAAAATTAAGTTTTGTATGAAAAAGGCTGTGCAGTTGTACAGCCCTTCCTCTTAACCTTTTAAATGCCAGTAGGTAGAAATGTAGCTGTGCACAGCAGGCCGTGAACTTTTAATCAAAATAAATCATTTTTAAATATTATTTAAAAAAAAAAAAAAAAAAAAATCATCCCAATAGATGCCTCTGTGTGTTCCATATTTTAAATTAATAAAAATTCAACATATGTGTGATACAGAGGCTCAAAAAGGGCGAGAATAATCGCTATTTTTCTATGGCCGGCCTGCTGGGCACGGCCAAGAATGCGAGATATCTCGCTCTTGGCACAGAAGCGGTTAACAAGCAATCCGTGTCTCTTACACTACTTGTAACAGACAAACAAGTACCTACCTATAATTTAGTACTCTTTACAAGAAAATAATTTTCTTCTTCTATTCTATTCATGCTTGAAATGTGTATTTTTTCTATTGCTTGAATTTCTCAGGGTATTCTCGGAGTAGGAGGAAAATCAGATTTTTTTTGAAAAGCGGTAATCCTAAGCCAAATATTTTATAAATACATAAATACTTTCAGCTTCACAAATATTATAATATTCCGTGATTTTTCACAGGTCAAAAATAATAATATATTAGATTGAAAGAAAATTATTTTAATCGTAATGGGAAATGGTTTTTCAAGAATTTAGACAATCCCGTGAATTTTTGTGGTAAGAATATTTTTTATACCTGGGTGCAGCTGTTTCGGCTGGTCATGTCGCTGCCGATGTACCCGAGGATGGACTCGTGGCGCAGCAGCACCGTGCTGTAGATCTCCGTCTCGCGCCGCCACGACGCCTCGTCGCGCGAGAAGAATATCTTAACCGCCACGCTGTCGGCATGCCATTGCCCGCGCCACACCTCGCCGTATCGCCCCTAAACACGTCACAAAACACACGGTCAAACACCTGCTTTATTTATACAAGAAACAATTTGGGATGGAGTTACGGGTACCATTTATTGGTTAACCAATAAATGGCCAAAATCTCTGCCGCAGACCGATGTTGATGACTTAGCAGGGGTGCCCTGGTTCATGGAGTGAGGTTTGTCTAAGTTTTAGCGGCAAATGTGTTTGCCCACTTACTGCGTGGCGGGCTGGATCGGGAGAGATTTGTTGAGGGAGACTTTTTGACCTTTTCATTCCATTGCCTTCTGGAAGAATACGTCTGACACTCCTGGACACATTGACCCCTAGATTCCTACCCACCCCTCATGCCTTTTCCTTCCCAGAACTTCATCTCCTTCCTTTCCCTTAATAGACCCTCCACATAGCATCCCCAAAAATGATACAGGTGTGGAACAAATGTAAAAAAAAATAAAAAATAGGTTGGCAAAAATGCTAATTTCGGTTATCCGTGCATCCTACGTAACACAATAAGTAAGTTCAATTTAAGTATTCAATAAAAATTGAATAAAATTATTATTTATTTCTTGAAAATCAATAATATAATTTTTTTTTTTAAATTGACATCTATCTTTATTAATTTTTTTATTAGAATAACTTTATTTTTATAATAACTTTTGAAGATTATTCCCGTCAATGTAATATATCATTGAAGAAGAAAATAACACTAGTAATCTAAACGAAAATATGAAAGAGAACAAGACATAGAAAAATAAAAATAATGGTTGCAACTGGGAGTCAAACCCAGATTATTAAAGTTATTGTGGAGGTCGAACAAGGAAACCGATCTGCAGTCTCACGGTGATCCAATTGGTTCCCCGTACACCAATAGGATTCAAGCCTTATCTCAAACCACTCTCGCGCGATGTAGCAAATATTATTCAAACCACTCTACCTTAAACTCCCGGTCAATACACAGCCTTGCAAATCGTGCTTGTTCGCTCTCCACATACAATAGGCCACTTGCATCACATTTAAAAAAAAAAAATTCCAGCTTAGGCAAATGTTCTAAGACATTTTGTATTTTTTTTTTAATCGTATTTTTGAAACCCTGGCGATTTTTTGAAATTTTCAATCCGAAAAATCAGACCATTTTTTATAAACCGGAAAGACGGGATATAATTTTATGGGTGCGAAAAAACGATAATTGCATAGCCGAAAATCATTTTAAAAAAATAACGTTTTCCACACGAATAGCAATAAATTGTACGGAGTTCTCTTCGTAACATCTGTAAAAACACCGCCATCTTTATCAAAAAATCAAACCAAAGGATAAGTTCGCATAGAACAAACAATAAATCTAGTGAACGTTAAACGCAAATTCAAAAATTTGCTGGAAATCAAAGTGTTGCCATATAAAAAAAAAATTAATCATTGGAATTTTACAAAATTAAGGGAACATAATCGGAGACGGGACTTTTTCATGTAGTGACATCACGAGCTCAAATAATGGATTTATTTATTTAAAAATAAAAAAAACAATACATTTCTAAAATTTTTTACTAACATTTTCGTAATCTTAGTAAAAAAATCTATCCATACGATTTTTTCCAAGTCGTTATGAAATCCATGCAAGTGGCCTATTGTTCATAATATATAAATATTAAATTATGGTGCGTTATGTTTGTTTGTAATATGTTAAAATCAACTTTTTAGTATTGTATCTGATTTACCACACATTTACCACACATATGTAAACATCAACTCCCATATAATCTTCTCCCAGAGTAATTTTATTGATTTTTCAAGAAATTTTCGCTGTCGTTCACAACAGCTACTGCTGCCGGGCCGAGATTATGAAAAATAGTAAGTTAGATTAGGCTAGCTTTAGCCATGTTTGTTACCTTGCCGACGCACTCGGCCAGAGCGATCTGCCTGGCCAGCGTGCGCTGCACCAGCAGAGGAAGGCCGCTCCCACTGCCCGACGTCAGCGAGGACTCGAGGTAGCGGCGCAGCGTGGAGTCTCCGGCTGCCGTGGCGCGCAACAACTGCTGCTGCTGGGCCGAGTTGGTGCCCGACGGCTCGTCGGCGGCCGACCGCTGCAGGGAGAGCTTACGCAGGGCGGCACGCGACATCTTGGACCTAAGATTAAATAAATAATGTATATTAAAAAGTTATTACAAGTCTTTGACTTTTGTCAAGCCATCTTCAGATCAATCTAGAAAACTGATAAACTTGCTTGGATAAAAAGGAGGCGTCTACTAATATCTACAGGAATTCCAAAAATTGAACAAATCAGACTAATAATATCTATGAGAACCAAAGTGAGGACGAATATCTACAGCTCAAACTCCTGACTAATATCTATGAGAACCAAAGTGAGGACGAATATCTATAGCTCAAACTGCTGACTAGTATCTATGAGAACCAAAGTGAGTACGAATATCTACAGCTCAAACTGCTGACTAATATCTATGAGAACCAAAGTGAGAACGAATATCTACAGCTCAAACTACTGACTAATATCTATGGAACAGGTGATGTCGACGAATATCTACAGCACTGGCAGAGGTTAGATTTGCAATTATGCGTAGCATCTAAAAGATGTTAAAAACTGAAATTTTTTTTTTTACATATAACACGTTATATTGGGTATGCAGTTTAAAAAACTTTATTTATGTTAAGTTAGGTTAGGTTAGGTTAGGTAAGGTTCGGTTATATATAACTCAATATTACATTATGCCAATATGCTATACATAATTGCAAATTCAACCTCTGCCAGAGCTGTAGATATTCGTTGACATCACCTGTTCCATAGATATTAGTCAGCAGTTTGAGCTGTAGATATTCGTCCTCACATTGGTTCTTGTAGATATTAGTCAGCAGTTTGAGCTGTAGATATTCATACTCACTTTGGTTTTCATAGATATAAGTCAGCAGTTTGAGCTGTAGATATTCGTCCGACATACAAGCTGTAGATATTAGTATCTGGAGTCGATAAAAATCCCAGATAAACAAAAAATGAAATTAAAAAAAAAAAAACAGACCAAGGTTTATTTTTCAAATGTGAAAAAAAAAAACAAAATTACACTGAAGATTGACCATTTGATGAGAATTTTAGATTTGAATTTGTGTGAAACATCCTGACTTGAATTTCTTAGCCACGGAAGCAGTCAATCAGAGAAGCTTTTAAATCAGATGAAGAGATTGGCTCACCGGTTGGACCTCCTCATAAGGAGCATCACAATGAGGGCCACCAACGCCACGATGATGAGAACGGGCGCCACGATGACCAGCCACAGCTTCCACGAGTAGGCGTAGCCCGCCCACGGGATGGATGACACTGAATCTACAAACAGACAGGCAAATCATATTTATAAGTGATGCACAACCATTATAACCTCCCAATTGCCAATAGGGGTAACCAAAATCGTAGATTATTGTCCTGCTTGATATAGCAATACAGGTGTAAATAATTAGCAAATGCAAACAGAAAGAACGAGTAATAAAGCAGTAATTTCAACACTAGCAGTTAAAAACCCGCTTTGCCGATAGGAACTGGTTCCAAAAATAGCTAGTTTTTCGGATCCAGTGTGATCCAGTGACAGCTAGTCACCGGGACAAAGTAACCGCGACAGACAATAACTTCATTTGTAATATATAGCTGTGTGATACTATTATTCACAATTCTAAGGACGGGTTGTTTCGTTAAGTTAAGTTAATTTTCAAGTTCTGTGAAGTTCTATTCAAGTTCTATGATTATTTCAGTTTTATGAAGCAAATGACCTATAATTATATTATAACAGAACTTAAATAGAACTTACACAGAATGTGAAAATTAACATGGAATGTTTGATGAGTTCGTCAAATTTTTTTAAACAACTCGTCCTAAGTATTACTGTCAATATTTCTATATCCAGAGAGATACTTAAATTCTACAATTTCGTAGTACTTATACCTAGGGAGGCATGTCCTCATGTGACTTGCTAACGTAAGTGGCGCCATCCTTTGACGAATTCTTGAATTTGAAACCGGATTACAAAAATAGCTTCTTTTTTTTTAGCGTATTAATAATATAGATGGCAGCACTTTCGTTTGTATCTATTTGTGAATCGAGAGTGTACTATAGACGCAAGGCTATTAATAATGTTGATGATGATTAAGGAGGTTCATCAACATTAGGATTTGGGCAAAATCATAGTCCTTATGTAGTTGGCGATAAGTTTGAAATAATAATGAAAAATCATGTGTTTTTGGTTTGAAAATATGATCGCTTAGAAATATGTTAGATGTACATTTAATTAAATACTGCGAGTAGAATGCATCTAGTATTTTGAATATTTTTTTTTAATACTTTTTTTAAGTCTAGAAAAAGCAAAGTTTAAAATCTCCTACTTACAAACCCCTTTTGGGTTATGGTTTTATTATATAACTAGCTGGTTTCCGGCATGCGTTGCTTTGCCATATTCAAAGAAATACATTGTTTCTCCCTCTCACCTTTCCCATGCGTCCCCGTTCCTCTCCCGCGTCCCCTTCCTAGCTAGCAACATAAAATTATAGCCTATATGTTATTCTGATGTATGAGCTATATTATATATAAGTTTCATTAAGATCCATTCAGTAGTTTTTGCGTGAAAGAGTAACAAACACACGTACATCCATTCAAACTTTCACATTTATAATATTAGTAAGATGTGGAAAGTGAAGTGTTTTAGAAAATGATCATAAAACGTTTAAATATTTGTACATTAACTTTGCAAAATAAAAGAAAACATGACTTTTGTCAATTTAAAAAAAATTTAATAATTTTATTTATTTACGGACAAATAGTCCATCAATATAACAATAACACAAATAAAAAAAGAGAGATGACAATGAAACGAGAGTACATATATATGAAGAGCATTGACAAAATACATATAATATAAAAGTACATCAGTAGCTTGAAGATGGATTTAAAAAGACATTAAAAAATCACATTGCGTATCGACTGCCGAAAGTCATTTAGGTTTACATCAAAAAATTCAGTGCTTTGATTTGCGTTGACAAGTCTCGACATTTTGGATAAAAGAAAATGATATCCATAATTAGTAGAATGTTGATTGAGGAACAGCAATTGATTATTTCGGAGTCTACGGGAAGGGATGTTGAACTGGATGAGTTGTAACAAAGCAGGTGTAGCAGTAATACATATTAGATCAGAGTCCTTTCTAAGTTTTTCTAAAGAAGAAATGTTTAAAGTTTGTTCAAATTCATCATACGAGTACTCGCCTCTTTCAAGTCCTAACCTCCAAGCAATTCCTCGTAGGAAGCGATGTTGTACAGATTCGATGTGATAAATGTGGACAGCATAGAAAGGAGACCAAATAAGACTAGCATATTCAAGGTGAGGGCGAACCAGGCAATGTTTTTTTCTTGGATAAATAAAATTAGGTGCAAATTGATGACAAAAGTTGTCTGTCAAAACACTTGTAGAGATTGTCTGCTCAGTTCAATGTAGTATCAGTCAGTTGACAGTTGAGCACTCACCTCTGTAGATGAGGGGCGGCAGTAGCGGGAACGCCCCGTCATTGCACATGTCGCCCGTGCAGCAAGTGATGTTGAACTGCCCTGCCGTGTGCCTCTTGCGGTGACCCCTTAACAACATTACATTCCTACACTCTGTGATTAAATTCATCCATAGCACATTACATACTCTAATACATTGACACAATTAAATGTAAAACTTTCATTAAGTGGAAATTGTCTTGTACAGGGTGCGGCAAATCAGACAGTGCAGTTTTGAAAGGCTATTAAAAAAAAAACGGTGCCACTTACAGAAATGGGGTTTATTTTATTTTATTCAGTACATCATGCCGTTTTATGCATCAAGTCCTGAAGATGACATCAGACTACATTTTGGCACATCTCGATGGGCATAGCGGCTATTTTCTCCAGAATTCGATCCTTGAGTTCTTCCAAGGTGTGAGGCCGATGTTTGAAAACTTTTTCTTTCAGATAGACCCAAAGAAAGAAGTCGCAAATGCTTAAATCAGGTGAGCGCGCGGGCCTCACCTCAGAGAGGCGAGAATTTCTTCATTGAAACTCGAGCAGTATGGGCCGTAGCACCGCTCTATTGAAACCAGATGTCTCCCAGATCGGTTTCCTCCATTAGTTGTTCCAATTGAAACATAACATTGAGCGTTGACAGTCAAGGTTCATCCATTCTCCTCGAAAAAATACAGCCCAATCACCACAAATTTGGGAATCGCACACCACACGGTCACTTTTGGGGAGAGAAGAGGTCTCCCATAAAGTTGCCTTGGGTTATTTTCAGCCCAGTACCGAAAATTTGGTTTATTCACCGCTCCATAGAGATGGAAATGGGCTTCGTCACTTCGCCATTTTCAAGATACGTGCGGTCGGCAAAGCCCGGACCAAATCATGGCAACGACTAAGAACGGCATGACCCTCACGACACAATGAGACCACTCCCAGGTTTCTACTCCCACCACACGGGATGCACCGGCCTTTCAAAACTACACTGTTTGTTTTGCCGCGTCCTTCATCCGCAGACTTTATAAATAAATATACTGTAAATCGCATATCAAAAGTCATTAATGAAATACTCCCGTATTATTATCGCACCTGAGGAATAACAAAGGCACAACTCAAAAAACCTCTTTTATTAGGAGAGCAGTTTGAATATTTCGCTTGAGTGTATTAAATCAGTTTATTAACTAATAAAAAAAACATTATTTTACAAAAATTGAAAAGCAGTATATTAATATTTATTAACTTTAATATTATAATAGTGGTACAATGACCATTTTGCCACTATTTTTGCTTGAATTTGAGTAAAATATTATAATACTAACAGACCCGGCAACATGTTGCTTTGGCTAACGAAACCTTTATAACCAACGCCATCTGTTAAATCAAATCCACACCACACTGCCCGTGGTGTGGATTTTTATGCATTTCAACCAATTTACACAAAACCTTGACAAACCTTGGTGAAAACCGCTTGAAAATCCGTTGCGTAGTTTATAAGATCTAAGCGCAACTAAAAAGCGTACATACATCGTGAGAGATTTCATTTTATACTTAGTAAAGAAGATAATAACGACATATTCGCTTTTAAGGCCACAATTACATTTTTAAGAATTATGCCGTTTTTATCGAAGATAGAATAGAATAGATGTCCAGGAACATTTCTGCATACTTAACTCAAAAATGCATTTTTTGGACTTGTGCCACTGTTATCCCTCAGGTGCGTTATGTCATTGATGCTGCAAAATATTCATCAATTTAAAGCTTGATTGGATTCTCATTTGGAGGGAAAAAAGGATTGACTTGTTTAAAAATTTAATTTAACTAAAATACTTTTAAACTTATTATGAAATTAGATCCGTTGAAAGCGCAACATGCGTTGAAGTTACAAGAGTTGATAAATATGAAGGTGTCAACATACACATTGTTGCCCGGAGGATGGCAGTTGATGTCCAGCTGATCCACGCTGGTTGTGCAGCCGCGGGAGTAGCGCTCCTCACCGTTGGAGTCACGCACGTGCGACTTCCAGCACTGGGGGCATAAAACACAACACACGGTTAACGGAGCACGTTCTGAAGACTTACTTTCCCGGTATCAAGGCCTTAAAGAAACAGAGGTAGATGTGGCATGTTTTATGCCTAAATTGCACGGACCATCAAATCGGCAGAGCCAATGAAGGTATTGTACATAGGAGGCCCCGAGGAAGAAATTGTTAATTTCTCATCATCATATTTAGGGATGCAGTGTAGAGGGTCTTTTTTAGGAAAATAAGGTAAAGGATACATTTATTCAATAATAATAAATCGATAATTTCATAATTAAATCTAAGTAGAGCGGTTATAGGAATTATTATTGAAATTTTAGTTACACACAGCTTTTTAGAGGGGGATTTGTGGAAACCCATCTCATTCGTAAAAACCCACCCACTTTATGGAAATCCACCCATTTGTGGAGATTCACCTCAATTGTGGAAACTCACCCAATTTGTGGAAACCCATCTCATTTGTAAAAACCCACCCACTTTATGGAAATCCACACATTTGTGGAAATTCATCTCAATTGTGGAAACTCACCCCATTTGTGGAAACCCATCTCATTTGTAAAAACCTACCCACTTTATGGAAATCCAGCCATTTGTGGAAATTCACCTCAATTGTGGAAACTCACCCAATTTGTGGAAACCCATCTCATTTGTAAAAACCCACCCAATGGGCACTAATTAATACTCTGTAGTTGGTGATGCGAACGAAATAGGCGACGTGCATCAATGTTTTGTAAAAGAATAAAATCATTGTTTACAGAAAAGAACAAAATCATTGTTTTTGTAAAAAATGTTTTACCCAGAAAGCACGTTGCTCTCCCGTAAAGCAATCCATTGTGACTAAATTTCCAAGAAGCGAGGAGCCACGCATAAGTGACGCCGCTCTCCTCCCCCTTTCGGAATCCCCGCTAGCACCATTACAAAAGTGCAAATGTTTATGGCCCACCCTATATAAGAGTAGTTATACTTACGTGTATGGCATTCTTACAGGTTTCCGTCTCCCCTACGCAATCTGGCGGATCGCAAAGATGACATTTGTATCTGAAAGTAGACATTGACTTAGTTTAAAAGAAAATATAAACTCAAATAAAACACCTTAAATATACATCAACTCCATCTAAAATTTACATTTAAAAACACTGTTATAACACAATTACACCACCAGAAATATAACCAACTAACACTAAAGCAGGGGTAGGCAGAGCGGACGGACCTCCAAATAACTCGGTCTTGGCAAACACTCCTTGCCTCGTTCACATTCATACATCATCTCATATACGCTCTTCTATTATTCTGACTCTTAACATGGCCCAATTCAAGTATCTGATTCACTTGGTCGCGCCATGTCTTCCTTCTACTATTCACATTTGCGTCATATATTTTCCTTACAATCCTTTCCTCGTTCATTCGCTCTACATGCCTAAACCATCTGAGCGTCTCTTTCTTAATGTTTACATCCGCCTTGCATTATTTTCGGATCTCCACGCTTCTCACACAGTCGTGCATGGTTTTACCACACATACGGCTTAGGGATCTCATTTCTACAGCATTCAGTGTACTTTCATCTTTCCTCTGCCAGTTCCATGCCTCACTGCCATACATCAGGGTAGGTACCAGCACTCCATTATAGCTTTGCTCAAGTTATAGTAAGAATATTGTCACAAAATTGTTTAAAATTAAAATAATAACAAATACCTCTTCTTTTTAGTTTTTTTCTGTCTTTGTGTCATTTGGGTGATCGGTGTTAAGCAAACTTTAAAAAAGCATGCATTCGGCACAGTAACAGATGAAACTTTCACAATTTTATGCCGGTTGTAAATGACTTCTTTTATATGTCTGGTATGTCCTTTCTAAAGGACAAATGACAACTGAAGAACCAATTTGATCATAAGACCACAATCTCCAGACAGGGGTTCAAAACTTAATTGTATTGTTTCAAACTGTTGCTAAATTCAATGTCCACCGAATTGTCAACCGGCCCTTTTTGAATTTTTGGCATTTAAATGGTCCCCGTTAAGCCCTCAGACTAATTTGTTCGCTTTTGGGAACAATTCAAATAGGTCTCCCAATCGTGGTGAGAAAAATGATCAAGAAGGTATTAGACCACGCTACATATTCAAATCAGTGTCAATGTACAGCTTTATGAAACCAAAGTTATCGACTGCAACTTGAAAAAAAATAATTTTTTGTTGTATGAAACGAAGAGAGGTGACGACAACGTTTGTAATACATTTGTCTAAAAAAATATGCGTTTTTATTTTTTTTTTATAACCAGTAATTTTAGTTAGAAAAAACGTAAGGTGAGTCATTTTTAAAGCTTTTTATGTTTGCATTAAAAAATAATATTTATTTGGAATTATAAAATTTGAAAGTGCATTTTATCACCTTTCAAAAAAAGTTTTTAGTTTATAGAAATATTTAAAAATATTCTATTTATGTGAATTTTACTGCAAAGTGGAAATATTTTGACCTTCAGACAAAATGTTCCCGAGGTCTGAGGGGTTAAACGCTCTGCTTTATATGAAACTGTGATTTTTTTTAATAGATTGCAAATTAACACTACACTAACTAATCCGTTTAAAAAATATTTGAGTATGTGTATGCACGTGTGTATGTACTACACTACTAATCCCTTTAAAAAAACATTTTTTAATGTGTATGTGCATGCAACACTATACTAACTAACATATTTAAAAAAAAAAAAAAACATCTGTGTATGTGTATGTATGTGTGTATGTACCACACTACTAATCCATTTAAAAAACATTTGTGTATGTGTAACTCACTAATCCGTTTAAAAAACATTTGCGTTTGTACTACACTACTAATCTGTTTAAAAAAACGTTTGTGTGTGTATATATATTATGTATGTAACAAAACACTAAATAATCCGTTTAAACGTTTCCCTGAATGAGGAGGCCGCCACACAACCGTGCTTGCTTCACTCACATTCATGCATCATCTCTCACATATTTTTTGTGTAATAAATGTTTGCCAGGCCTGCGGCTCTTTTAACCAATGCAAATTCAAACAAGACCAATTTACAATCTATTATCTCATAAAGAAGATTGTGCTTTCAATATCTCCCCTCCAGAGATTAACTATAATAACTGGGAGTAAGAACAAATAACAAACAATTGTACATGGCTACAAATTATGTATTATGCATACATCAATAGTCTAGTTGATTAGTGAGACATTCTAATTTGGAAGGCGGGTATGTGTACCGCCGCCCAGCGAACCATTTATTTGATAACCAACACCTCTGCTATAGGTCACCCCAAGTGGTTCGCTACGTTTGGTGACTTTGGTGGCCGGGTTCATGGAGTCAGTTTGGATGGGATCAGGGTCGAGAGAGATTGGTTGAAGGAGGTCTTTTATCCTCTCCGGCCGGAATCTCTCGACTCACCGCCTTTAAAGTGCGGTTGGAGGGATGGATTCATACATCCGTCACTCCTGGATAAACTGACTACCAGATTCCTACCCTTTTTTTCCCAGAACTTACTTTCCTTCCTTCCCCTAAAAAGACCCTCCACACAGCATCCTATAAGATGACATAGGCCCTGAGGGAAATTATTTTCCTCAAGGCCTCCTCTGTGGAGCTAATGTAAAAAAAAAACTCCAAATTTAAAGTTTTAACATAATGAAGAAACCAATATTCGAATGCTCTTTATTTTACGTAATATCTACACCATTCTGGAATAGAGAACTCCAGTCCATTTTTTTTTTTTAATGGATAATGACCTTCTATCTTAAATAACTGCATATTTATTTTTATTTTTAGAGTTAGTTTTAATAGTTAAAATAATTGTTAAAGTTTTAATTTTTCAAGATCCCCCGAAAAACCACAGTATCTATGGTGGGTCTTGTGAAGTCATCAATCACGTCATCTACTATAAGATCGCGCAATCAGCTGTCCGACTCGCCGCCATTTTGAAATTTGGAGTTCGAAGGAATCTCCCTAGAAGTAGCATTACTATTTTTTTTGTACAGTAGTTTTTTAATATTTTCAATAATAGAGATAAACTAATAAGAGATACCTTATTTTTGAAACTGAATTATTTAGGCCTAAATAATGTTTTAATAAACACAACAACTAAATCTCTATAAACAGTATGTAAATAAATGAATAAGATGAAATGTTGTTAATACGATGGCTTGTGTCATACCTACATTCCCGTACAATGACTTTACAGTGATCAGTGACATCATCACTAAACATTTTAGTAATACCAACTTGACGGCGTGTTTCAATGACCCTATTAAAAATGCACTTTTTAATATATTTTTTAAAATTTTACGTTTAATATTATTTAATATAACTTATATATTCAGAATCAGCGTTTATTTAAAGCCATAATATTTTTCACTGGAGGTCCTTATTGTCCAATTGGACAACAGCATGGTGTTCTCTCTTTCTAATACTGTTTAGATAAGGGGTGCCCAACCCAAATCGTTAAGTGGGTCAAAAAATATTACTGAGCTTAGGTGGGCCATTCGTCCCCGGAGGAGATAACCGTTAAATATTACATTAATTTTTACCAGTGTCCAAAATTGCTATTATTGAGAAACCGCAACCTTCAATGCTAGAAAGCAAAAAATGACTAGATACGCGGCCATGTGTGTGCTTTGCACTCACCCTCCACTTATTAAAAACAGGTCAGTTGCATTCGATCTTCCGAGAAATGTGCGGAAAAAATATACTAGTTGGATGAAGTGACTTACAGAATCGTTTAGTTGGTCATAATTTGTGTTACTGATAGAATCAATTGTAAAGAGATTTTCTCCATACTTAACAAATAAACTCATTTTTTGTAGTTACGTTTTTGTGTTTTTCATACTTTGAATTAAAATATAAATTTACATGCTTACCTTTTTCTCATCCTTCTCCGCCTTTAACATGAAGCAAGAAATTAAATAAATGGTTATAGTAAATTAATTACATGTATTTTGAAAACAAAAGCAAAATTTTATGATACTCTCAGATAGGTATTTTTATTTAACCTTTTAAGTGCCAGTAGGTAGAAGTGTAGCTGTGTACAGCAGGCCGTGAATTTTTAATCAAAATAAATCATTTTTAAATCTTAATTAAAAAAAAAAAAATCAAAATAAAAAAAAATAAAAATCCAAATCATCTAAATAGATGTCTCTGTGTGTTCCATATTTTAAATTAATAAAAAACGGGACATATGTATGATACAGAGGCTTAAAGAAGAGCGAGACAACTGGCTATTTTTCTATGGCCGGCCTGCTGGGCACGGCCAAGGATGCGAGAAATCTCGCTCTTGGCACAGAAGCGGTTAAGGGTATGAGAACCCAAAAAGGTAGGTTTTTAATTTGGACCTAAAATCTGTTGGGCTTGTTATGCTTCTTATGCTTATTATTAAGTTCCGGAGAGAGTTTATTCCAAGCCTTAGGCCCAGACACTCCGAAAGCACGATATCCAAATTTAGTTTTTGGCTTGCGTTTAGGTTCCATTAGTCTGCCTATAGCGGATGATGCTGCTGATCTAAGTGTTGAATGCCTCGGATCAGTATTTCTGGGACACATAGTTCAGAGATGTAAGATGGGGCCATTTCATTGATTGATTTAAACACCATCCAGCACAATTTGTACTGGATTCTTTCAGGGTACTTGAGCCAGTGAAAGTTACGAAGGTGTTCTGAAATGTGTGAATATTTAGAGACTCCGGATGTGAGTCGTGCCACTGCATTAAACACGGATTGAAGTTCGTCAGTTTGATATTTTGGAAGGCTAGCGTAGATGCCGTTACAGTAATCAAGCCGTGAGACTACGTAAGAGTTGAAAATGGCATCAATTTTTCACCACAATAACGCACCGTGGCACAATGCGATCCTCGTCCGTGAGCTTTTCACCAAAAACAACTTGAATACTATTCAGCAGCCTTCGAATTCGCCTGATCTAACTCTCTGCGACTTTTCCCGGTTCAACCGATTTAAAAAACCGCTTCGTGTAACGCGTTACAGCACCTGACAGGTCATAAAAAAATCGAAAACGGCTCTAATGGACATACTAAAAATTGAATACCAACGGTTTTTCGATTATTTAATCAAGCGCTGGCGTAAGTGCGTTGCAGTTGACGGGGAGTACTTTAACCCAACGGCTGCCATTAGCATCTATAGGTGTACGAACGATCTGTGCCAGAACTGCCATTTACACCATACGATGTAAATCGCCTGTATGAATTTGTATTGAAACACCGAAATAGCTGGCGTACGGTAGAGAAATAATGTTTTTGTTTGGGCAGCTATTGGGTTAACTTGTTGTGTGCTGAATGTGGCCGCATATGCTTGAAATATTGTCACCCGGATGACAATCGGCACTCAAATGATTAAAGAGAACCATATCGATTTCGATGAATAAACTTGCATTTTCGATTTTATGAATAAAGTCCTAACACTTTTTATTATTTATGCATTGAACCGCTCGTTAATACGGTATATTTTTTATTCAAACAGTTAGATTTAGCTTTATTATTGCGAAAAGTGAGTATTTATGTCGGGGGAAACAAAAAAAAACATTAAAAAAATATGCATTTAACATTTTAATTTTGTTTAAATTAATTCACTTACGCGGTAACGCCATTTTATATTTATCGTTATTATTTAAACATTTGATAGACAATCAATCAATGCTGCCAAACATAGAAAAAATATTAATTCCATATAAAACAAAGTGAATGCATTATTGATAAGTGTGTACCTGTATTTATAACAGCAGAACATGGAAAGAAATTTATTAGAATAATTACACAAACCCGCTAGACAAACCCTGCTTTGCCAAACAAACCATTCAAAACCTGGGACGTTTTTTAAAATTATGATGACATGCAGCTTTCGTAGTTTAAACCTCAACCCGGAGTAAGTAATTTTTTGTTTTTATTTTGACGAGAATTTATCTTATAAGATTGTTACTTCTGACAAAAGTCATATTTGATTGTCTATTAGTTAAAAAAGGAATAATGCCGTATTATCCGTGCATCAAACTTCGACAACACGAACGTTCCGTATTATCCATGCATATTTACCAACTTTTTGATCAAGGTGTTGTACATTTTTAATTTTCTAGAAAAGGTCTGATAACCAAAACATGAAAGCCAATGAGGATTGTTGATAATATGTATTTTAAATCGTTTGTAATTTGGCGCTTTGTTTGGAAATACGATTATTAAGCATTGATAAATCAAACGCTGGGAAATTATTCATGAATTCATGACCGAAAATGGGTATAAATATTGACAGTTGGCTAGAATGTACCTTGTAGTCTGATGATGAACTATGAAGTTTGCAGCGCTCTTTTGGGAATCTAAAAACATCTGATGGTCCGACAAAAGGCTGAGATCCTTCGGCGAAGAATCCAAGGGGTTGGCTGAGTTATCGTCATCTGAATCTTCGATAAAACTGCCAGTTGGGTACCCTCCTAAAAAACATTCAACATGTCAAAACTGCAATCAACACTAACAACGTAATACTCAACGTAATAACTCTAAATATCTTCAATTCAATATTTAAAACACGAAACACTTTATAATTAACCGAACACTTATGAAATTGTCAATTTACAAAGACAATAAATGACATATTTGTTGATTAACAAAACAACTGTCTATTAGTAGCTGCAGTGAGTTAAATATCGATATAAGCGCGGTGAAAATATAGTTTGTTATTTTTGTAGTTTAGTCTTCTTAAAGACTACGTTTTATTTCAGGTGTAAGATTGTTATTTAGTACCTTGACATGATTTTATAATAAATAGTATAATTAAACATCGCACAGTTCTGACGGCCGCCATTGTATATCATAACAATAGACAATAGACTACTTAGTACCATAAATATACTAACTTAGTACTTGGTAGAGTATAAGTGTTGCCAACTCGAGGGGGGTGGCAAGAGAATTTCTGAGAAAAAAATAATATACGGTTCCATAAAATATTTTGTTATCCCTGTTTAGTATAAAAGGAGGTAGGTTTATTTTTACTTAAGCTCACACAGGAGGCCCTGAGGAAATGCATTCCCCTCAGGGCCATTGTCATCTTTGAGGATGCAATGCGGAGGGTTTTTTTAAGAAAAGAGGAAGTTCTGGGAAGAAAAGGGGTATTAGGGGTGGGGGGTGGGTAAGGGTATAAGCGTATTAGGATTCTGGGGGTCAGTGTGTCCAGGAGTGACGGAAGTCCCTCCATCCACCCCTCCCACTGCAGGGCAAGGTGATGTTCCAAAAGAGTACGGCTGGAGAAGTCAAGGAGACTCCCTCAACCATTCTCTCCAGATCCAGCCTGCTATGCAGCTGGTGGGCAGTCGCATCCGCTGCCAACACCCGGATAAACCTCACACCCCTGCTAAGTCACCAAATAAAGCGAACCACTTGGGGTAACCTATGGCAAAGGTGTTGGTTATCCAATAAATGGTTCCCGGGTGGCGGTACCCATACCCGCCTCTCAAATTAAAAAAAACAGCTAAGGAAGTTTAACTACTATTTTAGAGCTGATCTGGCACTTTTGTCAGTTTGTTGTAGTCGTTGCGGGGTTAGTATATTTATGGTCGTTGCAGTGGATTGGTTTATTTATGGTTGCAGTATTGCCCATACATATTGTCTTTGGTATTACCTAGTATTTTCCCCTCAGTGTTTGTACTAGAACATGTACTTTTGAGTGCGATGGGATTTTTTAGCACGGGTTGCGTGGGATCTTTGTCAATAAATAATAAGTACACATTAATTAAATGAAATAAATATTATATTTAGTCACTTTAATTAGGTATACTAACATTAACCACTGTAAATTGTTGGAAAAAAGTTTTGGAGTTGTGGGAGAATTTCTTCTCCTCATCAACGGTAAAAAATTAGAATAAAAAAACTTTTCTGTTTAAATTTTACATTTTTGAACTATTTTTTAAATTAAAATTTATTTTTTAATAAAGCATTATTTAATTGAAAGCCGTTGTTTTCTTATTTTGAATCTCAATAAAAAGCTTAGGAAAAATTTGGTTTTTCTCACAACGCATTGTAAAAAATGTTTTTTTACCCTGTATTAAAAAAAATACCCCTTAAACTTGTTTTTTTGTTTATTTTTAAGACATGGCATCACTGATTTTTGCCTTCTCTGACGTTTGTCATTGCGCGAATTTTCTTGTCGCCGACGCCGAACAATAGTGGAAATCGATGTACTGGTGCGGAAAATGGATTATTTCCGTAAACAAATTTCTTTTCACGGCGGCTAGTTCTCATTCCACACGGCACTACCGCGCTTGTGTAATATTTAAAAAATAATGTCTCTCCACTATTTAGCCGCAAATTCGAGCTGTTGTCTATTGCGCTAGTCGTCAATCTCCTTGTTTGTTTATTGGGAGATTGGAGATAACGTCTTGGCTGATAAGTGATAAGCGGTCAGTTTGTCTGTCAGCCTTCGATACATGTGTCCGCTTTGTGTATTGCAAGTTGTAATTTAAAAGTCAAAATGAACGAAGACATCAACTGGGACGAGATTCGTTCAGACGATTCGCTGCTTAGACCGGCCAAGTTATTTGAACAAGGAACACCAAGAAGTAATGCCTACGGATCTTCTGCTTATGAAAATTCTGAAGGATTAGATGCCCCCCTCCTGCGAGACGTAAGAACATATTTTAATATTCAAAATGCTGCACAGCTATCTACGTATATCTCTCACAATTTTCGATGAAATTAAGTTTTTTGCATTTAATTTCCACTAATACCTGATTATTTTATATCTCTTGGAATTTAAAATCTTGGTAATTAATCCCTTATTGGCCGCATTTTTAGGCACACATTATGGAAATTTACAATTCGTTTCAACAATTACTAAAAGAAACAACTATTTACACGCACACAATACATTATTAAGTTCTTTGTTTGGGTTAATTTAGTAATTCATGCGTATTTACACACAAATAATATACAAAAAAAAAGCTAAATTACGGTAAAGGGATGGTATTATTTGGGAAATTTTTAATTTTGATTAAATAAAAAATGAATTTTAATGTATCTTTTACCATCTATCTAATTAATTAAGTTGAAACGGTAAATGTTCCGCTATTGAGTCCACGCTCAAAACACACTTTAAAAAATTAAAATAAGTTATACTAGGTAGATAATAGTTAGTAATAAGTAATTCAGTAACCGAAATTTAAAAATATTGCGTTTTAATGATTATTTTGTTAACTTTAAAAATGCGAAATGTCATTTTTCAAGGACCGCCATGTTATTAATTACGACGATGAAATATGCACTTTTAAAAGGAAAAATCACTCTCTGTCAGTTACACAATAGTAAGTACGAATTTCAATCTTCGAAAATGATAAATAATGCGTATTAATCATTATTTTGTTAGGTTTTGTAAATTCAAAAAATCATCACTTATTACGCGTGCATGACGCGGAGACGCAAGCCTATATGAAATGTGAAACTGTTCCTTAAATATACCAAACCATCCACAACTGTTCCATGTGAAACATGTTTTACATGCAATTTGCAAATGAGCCAACCTAAAAATAAAAAAAAGCATTCACGAAACGAGTAGCTAAAAGCGATACATAGACGATATTATTACGAAAGTACCTGATTTGCCAAATTACGTATGTAATTATTTTAATACCTAAAACGAAAATAAATAAAAGAACACGCATGCGTTTTTCTTTTCAATAACACCCAAGTTTTGAAAGGTTTGTACTGCAAGTAGGATTAGTATTGTAGACAAGTTTGTACCTGTATTTATAACAGAAGAACATGGAAAGAAATGTCACTTACTTTTGTATCACAAACCATGTTACACAAACCTAGCGTAGCCGCTAAACTACTTGAAAACTGGGATGTTTTTCTTGCTTTGACGCGAGCAGGCGGTATAAAGGGGCACTTTCTTTTGTATCACAAACCATGTTACACAAACCTAGCGTAGCCGCTAAACTACTTGAAAACTGGGATGTTTTTCTTGCTTTGACGCGAGCAGGCGGTATAAAGGGGCACTTTCTTTTGTATCACAAACCATGTTACACAAACCTAGCGTAGCCGCTAAACTACTTGAAAACTGGGATGTTTTTCTTGCTTTGACGCGAGCAGGCGGTATAAAGGGGCACTTTCTTTTGTATCACAAACCATGTTACACAAACCTAGCGTTGCCGCTAAACTACTTGAAAACTGGGATGTTTTTCTTGCTTTGACGCGAGCAGGCGGTATAAAGGGGCACTTTCTTTTGTATCACAAACCATGTTACACAAACCTAGCGTAGCCGCTAAACTACTTGAAAACTGGGATGTTTTTCTTGCTTTGACGCGAGCAGGCGGTATAAAGGGGCACTTTCTTTTGTATCACAAACCATGTTACACAAACCTAGCGTAGCCGCTAAACTACTTGAAAACTGGGATGTTTTTCTTGCTTTGACGCGAGCAGGCGGTATAAAGGGGCACTTTCTTTTGTATCACAAACCATGTTACACAAACCTAGCGTAGCCGCTAAACTACTTGAAAACTGGGATGTTTTTCTTGCTTTGACGCGAGCAGGCGGTATAAAGGGGCACTTTCTTTTGTATCACAAACCATGTTACACAAACCTAGCGTAGCCGCTAAACTACTTGAAAACTGGGATGTTTTTCTTGCTTTGACGCGAGCAGGCGGTATAAAGGGGCACTTTCTTTTGTATCACAAACCATGTTACACAAACCTAGCGTAGCCGCTAAACTACTTGAAAACTGGGATGTTTTTCTTGCCTTGATGCGAGCAGGCGGTATAGAGGGGCACTTTATTTTGTATCACAAACCATGTTACACAAACCTAGCGTAGCCGCTAAACTACTTGAAAACTGGGATGTTTTTCTTGCCTTGACGCGAGCAGGCGGTATAAAGGGGCACTTTCTTTTGTATCACAAACCATGTTACACAAAGCCGCTAAACTACTTGAAAACTGGGATGTTTTTCTTGGTAGGTTATTTTACAACAATTAATTATTATTATATTTTTTGAAACAACTGGTTACGTAAATGTTTTTGAATTTTTAGGTTGGTAGTGTGTATTTACAATTTGCGTATTGCAGTTTCACACGGCACAAGAATGGCCTTCTTATTTAAAAAGATGGCGGTCCTTGAAAAATGACATTTCGCATTTTTAAAGTTAACAAAATAATAATTAAAACGCAATATTTTTAAATTCCGGTTACTGAATTACTTATTACTAACTATTATCTACCTAGTACAACTTATTTTAATTTTTTAAAGTGTGTTTTGAGCGTGGACTCAATAGCGGAACATTTACCGTTGAAACATGTGTTATTTCCAAAATCTGTGCCTTATAAAATTGCGAAGGTTAGTGGAATGTTTATACCAATTTTTTTTTTCTTTGGTTTTATCCTATTTGCAGTTTCAATGCAACCTAATAGTATATATTCACCTTTTCAGTACATTTGCTTGCACTATCAATCCTTCAGCTAAATTAGAATTATTTTATAAAATGAATGTTTTAAATGTATTGTACCATCATGCAACAAATAACAAAATTACTGCGTACATAACATGTACCCTTGCCCATTTGCAGTTATAATAATCACAGCATTGTATTTTTGATAGCCATCAAGGAACTATTCAGAATAAAAAAATATTGTTGATATAATCATAACTGAGTGGTCAGAATACCAAATTAATATATTATAATTTTTAAATAATAATGAAGAGACATAATTCAACACCTTTTTTGGCTGACTATACTGCCGCACATTTATTAGGCACGGCTTTTAGAAATAATTATACTACATACATTTGAATAGATGGTAAAATATGCATTAAGGCCTATTGGAACCCGCAGTACAAAGTATACATATATAGCATAGAACATATTCAAAACAAATTTATAAAATATCTTACCTTCAAATTGAACAATAACTGAATAAACATTTCAAACTTTGCAACAAAGACGAGTAATAGCTGATTTGAAATTTATACACAAAATTTTAAATAATAACATTAACTGTACCGAACTTCTTTCCCTGGTTAATTTTAACGTACCATTAACACCATACAGAACTATTCCACACGCTTAATCATTTGAGTGCCGATTGTCATCCGGGACGAATGGGAGAGGACACGCAGGAAGAAACAATTTATTTATTAAGTGGCATTGCAACGCATTTCGGGAACTCACTAGTATTCCATATAAATCACAAAGTGATTATCAAAATCCACATATCCATTTTGTTTATCCAAATTACTTACTTAAATATTTCTAGACATACATTGAAAAATGAACACTTTTCGAATGTATATTACTCATTGATATATGTATGTACATAGATGAGACAATTAGCGAATAAATTGGTTCAACAGAATCGTAGGTTAGTACCTCCATTTCTCTATTAGTACAACAACAACAACTGTCGACCGTGGCTGGCGTGCGACGTATCAAAGTAGGATGGAAAAGGATGAAACCATGGGCTTGAGTAAAGGAAAGGACGGTCTGACGGCCGAGCCTTTCGACGCGGTCGCTTAAGTTAGAATTCACTTTCCCGAAGGCCTGTTTGTGCATGATTTGAACACGAATCTCGGAGAATTATGTACATATTACTTCAATTCTTTATATAAAAAAAATGCAATCTTTTATTTACGCTAGAGATGTGACATTTTTTTGCAGTTTTCTCTGAATCAATGAAATTTGATATGGATTTAGAAATTAAACAACTCATATGTAAGTGCATGTGTAATGTGTAACTCAGCAGACAAAGTAAATGTTAATAAACATTCTCCAGGTTATTTAGTTTAATCTATGGCGCTTGACACTGTTCGGATAAGGTGAATAATAACAATTTTTGTGCCAAATTAACATTACAGGAAGTAGACCCCGTTAGCGAGTACTGTCTAACTTAACTGATAACTCGGCCGCCGTGCCGTTCTCCACATCTCTTTCTCGCACACAGTGGCGGCTGGTGTTCATAAAAATAGGTGGTGCGCTAAAATAATAATAATAATGGTCTTTATTTCAAGATGTGGGAAGGTGAGTGCAATCCCACACATACCATAGAGATATCCCATAAATCTTGGACCTACCTACTCTAATTAAAATAAATTCAATTATGAAAAAAATCCTACCTATTTGTAAATTAGGTCGATCCTCCATTATCTCTGGGTGCATGCAACACATTGAGTCTAAATTAATTTTATTTATTAAGATAGATTAAATTCTTTTAAAGTTTAACAACATCGTTCAATCTAAACAGATATCATAAGGATTGTGAGGAACAACTCACTGAAAAAGCATTCCATAATCCATTATTTTAAAAGAGTTCTAGTAAAATAAATATTGATCCATCACCATTTGTAAAGTCGCCGCGATTGTAAATTCAAATTCAATAACAGTTTTTTTTTTTTTTTTTTACAGTGAATACCGCACAAGAATCTCAACTGCTCCCGTCTGGAGCCAGTGAGACTATGCCATCCCCAATTGGGGTATGTTGTGAGGCTGAAGGTAGTGGGGAGGGGAAGGAGGTGGGGAAGAGGAAGGTTGGGAAGTACCTGGCTATTCAGATCTGGTCACCAAACACGGCTAAAGCCATTTTCAAGCAACGTTTCAATTCTGAATGGTGGTCTTACACCAGGGCGATACTGATAGTATCTTCCACTCTGGAACGTGCCGCAAATATACTATATATTATTTTTAATGAATTAATTGTGAAATAACACAAATTAATCAAATAAAATTTATTTGCGCACGCCGGGTTCGAACCCGAGACCTCCGGATTGTGAGTGAAGAGTCTTAGCCACTGGACTACGGAGGTCGTCAACTCCTATCCAGAAAAGTCGTTGACTCCTATCCAGAAAATTGTATTTAGATACTTATTGGCACGAAAATCGAGTTAAAAAAATGTTCAGTTTATCACACATCCGAAAGTCTTCCTTACGCTCCGTAACTCCAATGAAATATATACTGTCATAACTCATAACAAATAATGTCCGCAATGTTTGTTGTTATGCTGTCGTTGGTCGATGCTGAGTGAAACATAGCATGAAAAAGAGTAGATATTAAAATAAAGACACGATATGGATAATAATATGACACAAACGTGTCCCCGTTTAACATGCTACATAACGAACCATTCCTTTTGATGTGGTGGAAATTTTTGGATCGTCACCTGCGATTTCGTAAAATTTGCAAAGCATTCAACCTACCTACGATTTTGGCTCATTATAGAATTATAGAAGAACTCCTGTGATCGCTTTGCAAAATGAACCACCACTCTGAATATAGGCACACAACGATCTGCTTTGTTACGCGGGCAGTCCAGTAGGCACCTATATTACGCATGCATTATAACCGAGTGTATATTGTGAACTGTGATGAGGCGTGTCGGAAATAAATATGTTTTTTGGCGCTCGGAAATTTTTAGATTTAAATTAATTAATTAGATTAGATTTAAATTAATAGATATATTTTGGGAGTGCGGCGCTCCTCCGCACCTTAGAGCTGGCCGCCACTGCTCGCACATCATTGTTCTATAATCTATAACTCTTCTGTTTCCTATCTCTTAATAAATAAACGCTGCATTCACTTTGTGTTGGAGGGTTCATTGTATTATGTATTATTAAAAGTCATTTTGTTTTCTACCTTTTACTTATTTTATTTTTTAATAATGTTCAAGTAGGTAATACCTACTATTTCTTTTTTTTAACCACTTAGCATTGGAGTTATACTATTGATACTGCTCCTAAAAATGCTGTCTAATGCCGGCGATTTCTTAAGAATTTCCGCATTTCAAAAAAATCAAAATAATTTGAATATTTCTGAACGTATCCAAAAACTAAAAACTGTTTTTGAAAGGTGATTAAATAAGCTTTCAAATTGTATCATTAGAAGTAAGCATTTTATTTTAAAAATATTGATATTTTGAATGCAAACATTAAAAAGTTTTATAAGCGACTCCTAATATTATTATAATATTTATAACCTAACCTAACCTAACCTAACCTAACCTAACATTTTGGTGGACGTTTGACGTCATAAATCCGAATAATTTTATCTTTTTTGCGGATATCTATGGAACTCAAATCGTAGTGTAGGGTTGTCTTTTTCTATCACTGTTTAGATTATATATCTCGTCATTAGAGTAAGGGAGATAAAACGACTTTTATGAGACCGGATGAGCTGACCCATATATGGGTCAAATTTACTTTGTTTCAAATTGTTGTTTGGCCTATATATGGGCCAGATTTACTCAACAGGTTAAATATCATTAGCATATCGAAGCGATTTACGATTACGATTTCAAAAAGCACAAATAATTAATTTGAAATAAAGAGTGATAATTATGTTATGTTTATTTTTAGTTCAAATATCAGAGACTGAATGATTAATATACTCAATTTGAAAAAAGGCTGACTGATTAAGATTGACTTTTTTTTTCCCACGAAAACATGACCTTATATGGAAGTTTCAGTTTCGGCCGTAAAAACTAGTTTCGGTCGGACACTAAGAGTTTCACCTGAGGCACCTGTGTGCGCAGTGACAAAGAAATTGACCTTTAATTATTTGCATAAAGTATTTTACATAAATTTTTGGTGTAAACAATGCTGTTTTGTACGAAATCACTCTCGAATGGTGAAAATATTTTTAACATTCTGTGTGGTTTGGTTTATTTGCATTTTGTATTACATTGCAGTAATTTGAAAGTTGATTTATTGGTATATTTGCATTTATTATTTATTATTGAATGACACAAATACAGATGATAATTAAGAGGAAACCTGGTCACCCAGAAATTTGAACAATAGGTATTTTACAAAACTGTTGTTGTCACTGTCGCTCTTACTCCCCTGAATTTTGTGCGAAAGGGATAACTGAATCTCAGGCTGATAATTCCTAAATAAATTCATCGAAATCGAGGTTTTGTATTCCCCATTTTTCTCCTCCAAAACTGGACCGATTTTTAAGATTTTTTCTCATAAACGGACTGGACCCCAGACGGACCAGGAAACTACTCGATATATACAGAAACTCGCTGAGGGAACTGGTAGGACTACTAACGGGACACTGCTATCTCAGGAGACACATGCAGCTATTGGGAGTGGAAAGCACCAATAGATGTAGAAAATGTGAAGAGGATGAAGAGACTCCAATTCACTTGTGGTTCCAATATCCTTTCCTGGTGGGAACTAGGCTCAGATACCTGGGGAGACACATCGTGGAACCAGAAGACTTAGCCACATATCCAATGACAACTCTGGTGAACTTCATTAAAGGGACTGGGTTATTGTTAAAGGATTGAGGTAAAATGGGAGATAGTACAATGGGCCTATGGCCTAAGTACTCACGGGAACTAACTGTAAACTGTGTCCGCAAGTATAAAAAAAAAAAAAAAAATCTTTTAACTGTATAAGAAAATACTCTATGTCCGTACATTTTTCTTTTATCAAAAGAACATTGTCTAGTTTGTATATTGAATACCTGTTGAAGGCATTCAAACCAGGCAATTTTAACGATTTTTGGACGTACATGATATGTTCGCTGTATTATCGCCCAAACGCAATAAGCCGTATCCCGTACGTTCAGGTAAAAAAATAACTATACCCGAAACCCACAAAACGTTCATATACATCAAGTTTGTTTCTGCGTTATCGCGAAGCTAACGGATGTGTTCGGGTATTTTCATCTCTCCCGTACAAGTCACGCCTAGTCAGTACTACTCTCTACGCAAGTGGCGCGGTTTATACAACCGTTGAAAAACCCGATTTTTTTTTACCTAATTTTTGGATAATAACCCAAAGGTAGGGCGGTTAATCTAGCAATAAACTGAAGAAAGTGAGATGATGATGAAAGTGATGTTTCGTCCATTCTTTCTGTCTGTGGAATGTCCCAGACTATTTTAAAAAGGTTTAATCTGTTTTAGGAGACATATACGGAGATCCCCATCCAGGAGGGGATCCCGGAGCACTGCCACTGGAGCCCTAAGGTGATGCACAAGGCGGCCGGGCCCCAACTGCTGGCCGCCACCATCATGTGTGCAATATTCATGGTGAGCTTTCTTCTTCTATCTATCTATCTTCTATATAAATAAAAATGAATCGCTGAAATTGTACTAATAATTATAAGTATGTATTGTATTATTGTATAACTTCCTAACGACTGCAACAAATTGGATAATTCTTTTTTTTTGTGTTCATTATTGCCAGGACAAGGTTTGTATAAAACTACTGATGAGCTCTGGCATTATGAAATTTGTATAAAAAAATTGCAATAGGTGGCACGCGAGCTGTTTGAAAATTGAATGTACCGGGACTGAATGAATGAAATGTGGGAGGGGGGCAGGAACTCAGGTAGGGGGTTTGCTGGAGGAGGGGAAGGGGAACCCGGGAGGGGGGAGGGGAACTCGGCAGGGGGGTTTGCGGGACAGGATAAGAGGGGAGTGGAGTGGGGAGAGGGATGGTGGAGGAGGCAGAGTGTGAATGCGAGAGAGGAAGGGGGGGCGGAAGGGGAGCGGGATGAATGTGAAAGGACTCGCACGGAGAAACAATTTCTTTATTAAATAGCATAGCAACGCACGCCGGGTACCAGCTAGTTTGTCTAATGAAATATGTATTTGTTTTCATTAATAGTAATTTTAGTAAGAAAAAACGTAAAGTGAGCTATTTTTCAAATTTTTTTTTTGTTTGCATTTCATTTTTTATATTTTAATAATTAGATGTTTATTTGTAATAATAAAGTTTTTGCCACTTTTCAAAAATTGTTTTTAGTTTTCGGATACGTTCAGAAATATTCCATTAATTTGGATTTTATTGCAAAGTGGAAATATTCTAAAGTACTGACAGAAGACCCCCGTGGCCTAAGGGGTTAAAACCTCTACCGGTTGATGTTTCATATCTCAAAGATTTGGTGGGTTTACGATGACTTAATATTTTTTCTTGATGATTTATAATTAGCTCATTTTGCCACTTGTTTATCTCTACCAACTGATGACTGATAAGTTTACTATTTATGTAATAATCTTAATTCTAATAATGGCTAATGTAAAACATTGTGTTTAATTGACTTGTTATCAAATGAACTGGTTGTTCGATCTACAATATTCATAGACATCTACGTATATCTCTACATATTATAAAACAAAGTCCTTCGCCGCATCTGTCTGTCTGCCTGTTTGCGATAAACTCAAAAACTACTGAACCGATTTTCATGCGGTTTTCACCAATAGATAGAGTGATTCATGAGGAAGGTTTAGGTATAACAGGTCAAGGTTTTGTATAAATTGGTTGAAATATATAATATATAAAGGAGAATGTCTGTATGGCATGGACGAGCAGGTTTGCAAGCAGGCAGTGTGGATTTGATTTGGATGCATATTAACCACTCAGCAATGTAAGCAGATATACACGTTAATATGACAATAGCAGTTAAGTACAATAAGCGTGTTTTCACGTCAACGCGTGTATTTCCACAGAAATCGTTATAACTCCGTTATTGTTCTAGTGACATCCCTAAAATAAAAAGTAAAAGGTCCATAATAAATCAAGCTGCACATCCCTATTCAAGTTGTCCATAGAAATATATAAAAAAGACCTATTCCGTCAGATACACAGTTGATACATATTTTACCCGCCAAATCACCTAAGGGCTGCTAGATATTGTTAATTTTTATTAAGTACTCTTGTATGAAATGATAAAAAAGTGAGGTGACAAAATTGTTTATTATACAATTATACAATAGAATAAGTATTGGTTTTTACATAATCCGTGATTTTAGTACCGTTTTCACATAAAATTCATGTGTGTCATTTTTACATTTTTTTAATGTTTGCATCCTAAATTTTAATATTTACAAATGTTAATATTTATTTGTAATATAACAATTTGAAAGCTTATTTCGTAACCTTTCAAAAACAGTTTTTAGTATTCGGCTATGTTCAGAAATATTTAGTTTGTAGAGCTTTAATTGTGAAGCGGAAATAACACAATGTTTTCGTAAATCTGACATTTCATTTACGATATAAATAGTGCATATTCACGATAGATTGGAGTGGTTAACAGATGGCAGTGTGAGTTAAAAGGTTCGGTAACCATCCAGTAGATGGCGTTGTGTTTTGTTGCCACAGCAATGCGTCGCCGTGTCAGCTAGTACTTGATAAAGTAACATTTTTATTTTTAACTAACTATAATTTTTTTTTTTTGTAAATCACTTAATTAAATTTAAGTAGCCATCACTCAAGCGTTTATTAAATTATCGTGCATTTGAACTTAACTAAACTCATTTTTCATTAAAATGTTTTTATAATTTCAAAGTGTTTTGATTGTTTGAATGTCCTAATCTTTATGAGCTGCAATAAATGGATTAATATTATTATTTCAATTCAACTCTTAATCTGTTGTATTAACTGGAATATTGAATGTAAACCGGCACTCTATCCTCTGCCAAAGTATTTAGAGTTTGGACGGAAAGGATTAACCCAAATTTTCAAAATTTTATATAATGACTGATTCCCCCCTCATCCTACTTCTTAGAGTCTGTGAAATAGATCAGTGAGAACAGGCTGTCTATGCCAAAGAATGTCCGATAGAAATAGAAACCCAAAATTGAATCAACTTCACCTTTCATTCTATTCTATATAGAATTATCCATAGAATAAAGTAGGCTTTCTATGCCTTAAAACGCCCCATAGAAACATAATGTTGAATCAACTTCAACATTCATTCTTTTCTATGTAGAATCATACGTAGGATATATTAGGCTTTCTATGCCATAAAACGCTCCATAGAAACATAATATTGAATCAACTTCAACTTTCATTTTATTCTCGGTAGAATCGACCATAGATTAGAACAGGCTTTCTGTGCCATAGAATGGCCAATAGAAATAGAAACACAATGTTGAATCAACTTTCATTCTATTCTATGTAGAATTGACTATAGATTGAAGCAGGCTATCTATGCCATAGAATGGTCGATAGAAATAGAAACCCAATATTGAATAAACTTCAACTTTCATTCTATTCTATGTAGAATCAACCATATATTAGAGCAGGCTTTCTATGCTATAGATTAGCCGATAGAAATAAAAACACAATGTCGGATCAACTTCAACTTTCGTTCTATTCTATTTAGAATGGACCATATAATAGAGCAGGCATTCTATGCCATAGTATCTCTGATAGAAATAGAATCCCAATATTGAATAAACTTCAACTTTCATTCTATTCTATACAGAATTATCCATACAATAAAGCATACTTTCTATACCGTAGAACGCCTGTTAGAAATCCAATGTTGAATCAACTTAAATTTTTGTTCTATTATATATATAGAATAGAGCAAGTTTGAGTGAAATAGAATAGAGCAAAGATTAATGCGCAATTTTCCATTTTCAATTGGTTCTCGTTCTTTAAAATAAATCGGATGGGATCCCAGCTTTAGTACAAAATAGTTTATCTTCAAATAACAAGCAATTTGGCATTTTCTTATTTTTGTCTATTTAAGATTTCATAGCTGAGATCACGGAATAAATAATAACATAAGAAGCGCCTTGAGGCTCAATATAGGCCCAATTTAGGCCTTAATCTGTGTTTCACCATTCAAATGGGATTGCGATTCAATCTAAATAGGATGGCGATATACAATTTTAGACAAGCGTAAGAGAGACAGACCACTTGCTAAATGGTAAGTATTCATTCAAATTTGTATAGAAGGCACTTCTAGTATTATATTCTCTATTCTATGGCTCAGATAGTAAAGACTTTGCAAGCTGAAAAGAGTTGCATTTACCGAGAAATTAAAGAGAAAAATCTGATATAAATTTCAGAACGCTCATTGTTTGAGAGTTTTGCCGAGACAAACAGACTTTTTACTTACATATTTCCAAAATCGCTGAAGTTTCAAATATTTAGTCTAGCCGCCAAATTACTCACACGCTTCCTGCGCAGATAACCTTTAAAGATAAGATTAGTGTAATCTTCAAAGAATTCTTATTATAATACTAAGTATTTGGTTTAAAGTCAACAGTTATTATTATCTTTCAACTTATTTACTCATGGGAAAACTAAACACTTTAATCTGATTATAAATTATTGTGTACTGAAAAAATAGCGTATTCGAAGAAAGCATTACTTTGTGGCTTGTCATAATTACAATATAAGTTTGAAACCACTATATTTTAATAATTTTCAGAATATTAATATTTTCCCGATGAAGGAAGGTCCCTTCCGGAATAGGGATGTCAATAATTTTTAAAATAAAGTAACAAACTTGTTCAATTTTTATAAGAAAAACTTTCTTGAAGGTTATTCCCATCAGTGAAATATATCATATTAGAATAAGTTAACAATAATAATCTAAACGAAAATATGAAAGAGAACAAGACACAGAAAAAAAAAGAAACACAGAGACGCTATCCAGATTACAAACCAATTCTTAGAATGATTGTTTCCAATGAAATAGGGTAGTTGCCCGTAATATGGAGAAAAATAATTAGTTGATAATTAATTAGTTGATAGTTAAATTAGTTGATGTAATTCTAAAATTTGAAAATATGAGATTGACAAATATGACGGTTTGACAGAAGGTGGCAATGGCGAAATTGGTTAACGCGCTCGTCCCGGTTAGACGGAGAGGTCTGGATTCGTGTCCCAGTTGCGACCATTGTCTTTTTTCTGTTTTTCTGTGTCTTGTTCTCTTTCATATTTTCGTTTAGATTATTATTGTTAGCTTATTCTAATATAACAAACTTGTGTTTAAATTGCAAAAAAATATGCATTTTTATATTATACTAGCTGGTTCCCGACATGCGTTGCTATGCCATTTATAAAAAAATTGTTTCTCCCTGCGTGTCCTTTCTCATTCGTCCTATTCCCGTTCCGCCTCCCCTTCCTCTCCTGCGTCCTCTTCCCCTCTCGCATTCCCACTCCGCCTCCTCCACCTTTCCTGTTCTCACTCCACTCCCCCCCCTTCCCCCATCCCACAAACCTCCTTCACCAGTTCCTGTCCTCCCTTCCCCCCCCCAGGTTACCCTCCCCCCTCCCGGGTTCTCCTCCCCCCTCCTCCCGCGAACCCCCTACCCGAGTTCCCCTCCCCCCTCCCACATTCCATATATTCAGTCCCCATACATTCAGTTTCCAAACAGCTCACTTGCTACCTATTGCAATTTTTTTTTATACAAATTTCATGCCAGAGCTCAACAGTAGTTTTATACAAATACAAACCTTATCCTGACAATAACGAACACTAAAAAAAAAGAATTGTCCAATTTGATGCAGTAGTTATTGTCTAGATTTTTAAGTATAAAATACGTGATATAAAACTAAGACGTAATAATTTTCAAAAATACACCCTTTTTCCGTCCGCGCACCATGGGCTGCCCCTTAAACCTATCAGTGTTTACTTTCCACTCCCAGCAGCTGCATGTCTCTCGAGGTGACAGTGTCCTGTTAATAGTCCTATTAGCTCGCTCAGTGAGGGCCCCACTTGTCCTGTATGCTAGTATAACATGATGTATGGTGTGATGTCCAGGTGGGAGAGCTGATCGGGGGCTACCTGGCTGGCAGCCTGGCCATCATGTGCGATGCGGCCCACCTGCTCAGCGACTGCGCCGGCTTCCTGCTGGCCCTCAGTGCCCTGTGGCTCGCTCGGCGTCCCCCGGGCCCCCGCATGTCCTTCGGCTATAGGAGAGCCGGTAAGTACTGATTATTATAATATAGCCAGGATAAGTAATTATTAGTCATGGACAATCAAATGCAAATTGACAATCGATGCAAAATTCATACGGTAACTTTACCAGTGGCGGATTTGCAGCCTTGGCCACCCTAGGCCCCAGGCCTTCCCTTTCCTTCATCAGCCTCCCCTTTCTCAGTGCCCTTCATATAGACTACATAATGAATTATGTTGGAATTATTGCCAACTTTTATCGAAATCGATTCAGAAATTTGAATAACTATAATAACAACTACTTTGTAATTCTTTCTAAGGTTTCAAGGATAATTGCACATTTAAATAAAACATTTAAAACGGTTTTGGGTTTTAGGTTTTATTTATTTAACTTGTTTAACTACAGGTTTATTCTCATACAATATATAATAAGTGTTTCACAATATGTTTCAAAACTCGTCTGCACTTAAACGCAGCAAAATCATTAATTAAATCTTCACAATCCAAATTTGTTCAAAAATCTGCTTCTATGTAAAGCAAAGGAGGATCGTTTAACCTTTGCTCCATCATTGCTGTGCGTAAATAATTTTTAACTCGTCGCAAACAAGAAAACAATCGTTCTCCAGAACAGTTACTGGCGGAAGTACACAGACATACGAAGAGCAATATCCACGTTTGGGTAAATGGTTTAAAGACCTTCAGTTCATAACCATTTCAACAAACTGACAGCTTTGTTTCGATCCTCATTTTTTACACTGCAATGGAGACATTCTTCTGAAAATTTGTCTTTTAAGTCAGTAGAATAAACCACGGCTTTTTTTTTCGACTGCAGACGTGCTTAGTTTCATCAAGTTAGTAATAAAATAAAATTTATTGTAAAGTAATTTATAAGCATCCTGTCGTTTTTTGAGTTCTTCTGACAATGTACATGAACCATAATGTGTGCGAGCCTTTTGAATATTTAGGTACTTTGAGTTATTTCTTGTTATCAGTGACTTTTTTGTCACGATTGTCTGCCCCTAATACCTGGCCGCCCTAAGACGGGGCCTTAGGGAAAATCCGCCATTGAACACTACGTTGCATCATGGGAGCACTTGCATGGTAAGAGGAATGTTATAGAAAGGCGCAAGTGGTGGTGAGGATAGTACATAATTGTTTGGTTCGGTTGCAGAGGTGCTCGGGGCGCTGATGTCCATAATGCTGATCTGGCTGGTGACGGGCATCTTTGTATACCTGGCCATACTGCGGCTGTGGGAAGGCAGCTATGACATTCAGGTCAACGCCATGATGATAGTGTCTGGTCTGGGCATGTGCGTCAATATACTGTAAGTTCACAACTTTATTTTATTACCTTTCGACAATAACATGTGAATTATTTAATTAACCCATTGGCCACAAACCCCGGCAGCCTGCCGGGTGTGCAACTCAGGTACTTAACCACAAACCCCGGCACGCTGATGAGCTAGAGTAGGTCCACCAAAAAACGGAAAACGAGCACGACAGTGACATTTTTTAATAAAATTTTAAATGCCGATCGCTCTGTAAGTAATTAATCATTCATTTCATAGAATTGTTAATAATATGTTTTTTTGGTAAATATTTACCTAACCGCCGCAAGCCGCTTCACTTTTAATAGGCATACATTTAAAGAAATAAACTACCCATAAACTTAATTACCACAAGAACCATCGGTTTCAGTCATATGCATTTAAATTTATATTTCATAAAAACTTTTTTGTACGTAATTTTTCCTTTACGAATGACATTTCATGATGTATTCTTTCCATTTTGAAGGGGTACCAATTTTTAAATATTAATAAAGGTTGGCATACCTGAAAAATTATTACCTCAAGAAAAACATCCCAGTTTTCTAGTAGTTTAGCGGCTACGCTAGGTTTGTGTAACATGGTTTGTGATACAAAAGAAAGTGCCCCTTTATAACGCCTACTCGCGTCAAGGCAAGAAAAACATCCCAGTTTTCAAGTAGTTTAGCGGCTACGCTAGGTTTGTGTAACATGGTTTGTGATTCAAAAGAATATACTCCAATTATGTATTTATTCAGAACATGAAAATTTGTATGGTGCAACCTTTAGTACCTTCCTCGAATATGTGTGATTTTTTGTGATATGGCAATCTTTTTTAATATTTATCGATTGGTACCCTGGAAATCGGTTAGTATGCAAAATAATGTAATAAAAAATGTCAGCCGTAACGAGAAATTACGTACAATTTTTTTCTTATGAAATATAAATTTAGATGCATATTTTTTCACCGGTTCCGACTGAAACTGATATTTTTTATGGTAACTAAGTTTAAAAGTAGTGTACTTTTCAAAATCTGTGCCTAATAAAAGTGCGGCGGCTTACGGAACAATTAATGTTTTTTCCCTGATATTTGTGTTCCAAGTTTTGTATGCAGCCAGCCGCCATTAAATTTCTTCAAAATTGCGAGTGGTTCTAGGCTTTTGGTAGTGACCCTGAACGTCCCTGATTGCTTTGAGGACTATCATATAAAATTATTTTATTAGTTATTAGTACCTATACATGTATGTAAAAAACAAAAATTATTATTGTTCAATTTATGAATATTATGTTTTTAAACGACTTCGAAAAGGAGGTTATCAATTCGACGGTATTTTTTTATTATTTTTTAATGTTTGTTACCTCAGAACTTTCGATTGGGTGAACCAATATTGATGATTCTTTTTTTCTTATAAAGCTGAAGCTTCCCATGTGGTCCCATTTTTATTTGGTCCAGTTCTGACAATGGGATCCATGAGAAAACCATATATGTCTTAAATTTGCAATAAGTATGTGCGCGACAAATGGACGAATAACTCAATATTACGCCAACAGATTTCGATGATTCTTTTTTTAAAGTAAAACTTCTTTACGCACTAAAACGCTCACGCTCATCACTAAAAATCAAAAAATGAACGAAACAAAAAATGAAACAAAAAATTTTCTGTTCGTTTTTTCGTTCGTTTTGTTTTCATTCATTAAATATTAAAGTTTGAGGTGTTTTTACTCATTTAGTTAAAATAAAAATAAATATGTGAACTAGTTTAGGATCACATTGTTATTATTATATTTTTATTTTATTTATTATTATCAGCGTTTAACAGTGACCTTGCGAGATAAAATAAAACAAGATGGCACTGATGACAATGTTACATTTGAATTTCTGCAAAACACTCCAACTGTAGAAACTCGTGTAGAAAAGAAAACAAGATTGTTGTTTTGTGCCATAAAATATTTTTATCAGAACGATTAATTTAAAAAATCATTAAACTGTCTTAAGTCAAGGATTCCTAACGGCTAGGTTGCGGAGCTAATTTTGGTCAATCAAATTGACATTAAAATTTTTCATTAACCCGTTTAATCATAGGAGACCCAACTTGTCCCAAAACATCATATGCCGTTATAATAACACGAGACCCAAATTGTCCCAGAGCGACAGTGCATTATTAAAAGTTAGATATCTCTCTTCCTATCATGCGAACATTTGTGATTTCTTTTATGTTAGAAAACGAAAAAAAAAAAAGTTTCACATTGTCTTAGAAATATACGAGCTATGTTGTTCAGATATTTTACAAACCCCATCCTCTTAAAATAAGAAGAAAAATCTTTTTGTACCGCCACCCTAAACAACAAAGTTTAACATTTAATTTAATAAACAAAAATTTTAACAAAACAAAAAACGACTTCAAAAAATGCACTAAAAAGTAAAAAAATAATTTCGTATTCTTCTACAACTTAATAATCAACTTACTTTTTCTACTCATCAATGTGTAGGTACGATTGTTATTTTTGGAGTCGGTGTCAAACAAAATTATTCATTTTTAATATACACATTGGAAAGATTATTTTATCTAGATTTTAATCTTTTTTTTTCTCAAAGGAATAAAAAATAACCAATGTAAAGGTACATTTGCAAAATATGGGAAGAATCGGGAATTTTGCGCGCCAACCTTGACTGATAAAAGTTAATGGATATTATTTTCTTCTTATTCGAAGGGTCAAATTAACCGGTAATTGGCCGGAGCCGCGCGGATGCGTTCGGTCTGTGTACATGCGTGGGAAAAAAGTTCGAAAAAAATATTTTTGAATGCGATTTTGACCCTTCTGTGTACAGAATTTGTATGAAGAACAAGGTCAGAATAGCTTACCCAAATATCGTAGAAGATATAGCAACTAGTTTCATTCACCTGGCAGCATTAGAATATTTTTAAATGATTTTTTTCTGTGGAGTCAAAGTGTCAAATTTTGCCGCGATTAAATCTGATGCGGAATTCTTTACGAAAACATCGTAAAACCTATCAATTTATCAAATTAACGCAAGTAATGAAGTTTTAGTATATACATAGTTTATTGTTCTAGGAATGTGTTTCGGTCAATAAAATATATGAGAGCTCAAAATTAATTTACAAAACATTCAATTCAAAATTCAAAATGGTGCTTCAAAATTCAAAAGTTGGAAAAAAGAAGAAGAAAGGTCCGACACGTAACAGGTTATAACACAAATTTGGCATTTGAAAGGTTAACAATAGCCCGGTCGCTTTGATAAAGTTCCCCAGGGCTGTCATTGGATATTTTTTATGTCTCCTGGTTTTGCAGTGTGTCTTCCCAGGTATCTGAGCCTAATTCCCATCAGGACGGGACATTGGAACCACAGGTGAATTGGAGTCTCTTCATCCTCTTCACATTTCATGCATCTATTGGTGTTTTCCACTCCCAACAGCTGCATGTTCAATTCAGGCCACCCCTGGAACCATTTATTGGATAACCAACACTTTTGCCATAGGTCACCCCAAGTGGTTTGCTACGTTTGGTGACTTAGGAGGGGTGCCCGGATGAGGATTGTCCAGGTTTTGGCAGCGGAAGCGTCTGCCCTCCTCTGCGTGGCAGGCCGGATTTGGAGAAACTGGTTGAGGGAGACCTTCTTAACTCTCCAGCACTCACAATCCGAAGGTCGCGGGATTGAATCCTAGCGTACTCAAATAAATTTTATTTGATTAATTTGTGTAATTTCACAATTAATTTATATAACGTATTTGCGGCACGTTCCAGAGTGGAAGATACTCTCAGTATCGCCCTGGTGTAAGACCACATTCAGAATTGAAAAGTTGCTTGAAATGACTTTAGCCGTGTTTGGTGACCAGATCTGAATAGCCAGGTACTTCCCTACCCCCCTCTTTCCTATCTTCTTCCCCTCCCCACTACCTTCAGTCTCATAACATACTCCAATTGGGGATGCCATTGTCTCACTGGCTCCAGATGGGAGCAGCTGGGACTACAGCAAAAGTAGCCTGGTTCGTCTAGGGTCTGGTCCGTTTATGAGTATATACTTTGGATCGTCTCATTCCGGGTGCCCTCTCCCTAACCTTTGGGAACCCTTGATCGTCTTGAAACAGTTAGACTGAGGGTTGGAAATCCTTGGTCTAACTGTTTCTGCCATCACTGCTGTCATAATACAAAGTGAATTGTAATGTAATTTTTAGAACTCTTTCTCTTATCTTTTAATAATAAAATATACACTTTTAAACCCGTGTTAAGCCATAAAATAAGATGATTTATTGCCTAACTAGTAGCCTCTGTAACGACAGGTACAAAGTCTTAAATAAGTGCTTCCTATTTACAATTTTTGTTTTTCTTTATAATACTGTACATAAATACTTCCTATTTTTTTTAAATGAAGACAATAATAACCTTAAAATATTTGAATTTCTCCAATGTTGCTTGTGCAATTAAGGAGGACTGGGTTAGCAGAGGATTGAACCCATGATGCCTGCGTGGAAAGTTGGTGAGCAGATGCATCCGCCGCCAATATCCGGGCAGACCGCACCCCACGAACTCGGGCACCCCTGTTAACACATCTGTCAGATCTGCCGTGATGATGGACACTGCGACGCTGTCCGAAACGTTGGCTAAAGAAGGAGGTAGCGCAATACGGCATAACACCCCCAAAACAAATAACGAAAACACAAATTTTTTTTTGAAAATTTAACAAATCTGCCAACGACCTTATTGTACTAAAAATAATAAAACTTTATTGTACTAAAAATAATCATATTTTCTCAAAATTTAAAACACAGCTTTACTAGATAAAAGAACAATCTTTCGAAATCAATTTATAATTTTTTGTGGAAAAGAGTTAATACGTCTAAAAATTGATTTAAAAATGACATATTTCCGGTTTAGTCTGGTTATTCCATCTTAACTAATATTCACATTTTTTTTCTACCCAGGAAGCTCCCTGAGAAAAATAATATAGGCCTTGTGTCATTTAGGGAAAGGAAGGAGAGGAAGTTCTGGGAAGGAAAAAGGTATGAGTGGTTAGGAATCTGACAGTCAATGTGTCCAGGAGTGACAGATGTGTAAATCCATCCCACCCACTGTGGTACAAGGCGATGGATCGGGGAGGGGAGGCAAAAAAGGTCTCCCTCAACCAGTCACTCTGATCTGGCCTGCCACACAGGAAGTGGGCGAACGCATGTGCCGCAAAGACTTATACAAATTTAACCCTGTGAATTCGGGAACCCCTGCTAAATCACCAAACGTAACACCCGTAGGGGTGTTGGTTATCCAATAAATTGTTCCCGGGGTGGTGGCATCCATACACGCCCCCCAAATTGGATCTAAGTGTATTTTTTTACAGTATGCGCCCCCCAAAAAAAAGTGCACGGTGCTCTCTCAAAGACTTCTTTCAAGGCATAAATAAATTGTTAATTTGTATTTGCTTCATTTCAGTATGGCAGCAATTCTCCACGGCGCATGTCCAGGCGTGGCGCACGCACACAGTCACGGCGGAACGTCCGGTTCGCACGCTCACAGTCACGGTAGTGGGTCCAGTTCTCACTCACACTCCCACAACGCCCACACAAACACGTCCTACACATCCAAAGCCAAGAACGGCTACAGAAACCTCGGTATGGACGGGGCCGAGAACGGAGCCGTCTCTTCAGGCGGCAACATCCAAGAGAATTCCACCGGTCTGCTGGGGATCATCCAAGTGCCAAAGAAGAATGTGTTTGGTTCCATGAACGGAGAATACGCGTTGAAGGATGGAAGTTCTCATCAGAGCGCTAATGGCTCAACCAACGGATACACCCGCGTTCATACAGGTGATTATTTTTAATTTGTTTTATTATTTGTTTTTGGTTCTTCTTTTACTGAGCATCAATTTAACACGCTTAACCATGCGAGCGATAGATATTTCAGGGCTTTCATTTCCGAAAAAAGGGACATATAACCAATTCAACACACTTAACCATTCGAGCGTGATAGATATTTCAGGGCTTTCATTTCCGAAAAAAGGGACATATAACCAATTCAACACACTTAACCATTCGAGCGTGATAGATATTTCAGGGCTTTCATTTCCGAAAAAAGGGACATATAACCAATTCAACACACTTAACCATTCGAGTGTGATAGATATTTCTGGGCTTTCATTTCTGAAAAAAGGGACATATAACCAATTCAACACACTTAACCATTCGAGCGTGATAGATATTTCAGGGCTTTCATTTCCGAAAAAAGGGACATATAACCAATTCAACACACTTAACCATTCGAGCGTGATAGATATTTCTGGGCTTTCATTTCTGAAAAAAGGGACATATAACCAATTCAACACACTTAACCATTCGAGCGTGATAGATATTTCAGGGCTTTCATTTCCGAAAAAAGGGACATATAACCAATTCAACACACTTAACCATTCGAGCGTGATAGATATTTCAGGGCTTTCATTTCCGAAAAAAGGGACATATAACCAATTCAACACACTTAACCATTCGAGCGTGATAGATATTTCTGGGCTTTCATTTCTGAAAAAAGGGACATATAACCAATTCAACACACTTAACCATGCGAGCGATAGATATTTCTGGGCTTTCAGTTCTGAAAAAAGTGACAATAACCAATTCAACACACTTAACCATGCGAGCGAAAGATATTTCCGGGCATTCAGTTCTGAAAAAAGTGACAAATAACCAATTCAACACACTTAACCATTCTAGCGCGATAGATATTTCTGGGCTTTCAGTTCTGAAAAAAGTGACAATAACCAATTCAAAAACTTAACCTATAAAATCCAAAAAAATGAAATATTTGTGAATGTATTCGAAAATATCTGATAACAAAGGTGATGAAATACACTTTAAAATTTTAATTTTAGAAATAAACATATAATTTTTGAAAAAGGGAAATTTAGAATGCAAACATGAAAAAGTTTTAAAAATGGCTCACCTTATGTTTTTTTCTAGCTAAAATTACTGAACGAAAACAAAAACACACATTTTAATTTTAATTTATTTTTATACATTTATACATTATCGTCACCTCACTTTTATGCTGTTTCATGTAAAAATATTGAATAAAAAATTCACTAAGTTTTCACCAAGTCTGTTGGCCCCATAAAACCAATTTGACCGGTTAAATAATTATAATTTAATTATTATTTTTTAATTGATAAACTTTTTATACTTTTAAAAGACAAGATTTTTATGCATAGCACAAAGGGTAACAATTATTATAAGCAATAATTATTGGCCTGAAACACTCATCTACATTGAAAAAGTCTCCAGAGAAAAGATACATGCCACCGACGGGACTTGAACCGGCGTCCTTCTGACTTCCGGTCAAATGCTCTCACCACTGATATCTGCTATCCGCCAAATAATTCAATATATACTAGTGTTTCATCCAACAATTACTGCTTATTACATTTTTCCACCTGCAAACAACCAACTTTATTTGGTTGTTTGACCGGAAATCATAAGGACGCGGGTTCGAGTCCTGTCGGCGGCATATATCTTTTCTCGGGAGATTTTTTCAATGTAGATGAGTGTTTCAGGCCAATAATTATTGCTTATAATAATTTTTAATTATAATTTAATTGTTGTGCCTTTAATAATGAGCGACTCTGGAATTTTTGTTTTGCCACTGCCAGCCGCATACTAATCATAACAGTAGTTTTAAAAGAAAAAAAAGGTAATATTTCTGAATCAATCATAAATCTGACAGATATTTTAAAGTTGTCAACCAAATCTTAAATCCCGGGTTAAAATATATTATTAATTATTTTCAAAGATATAATTGTTTAAAATAAATCTTTTTGTTTTCAATTGGCGCCCTTTTTTTCATCTGCTGTATGTTGCCGTAAGCGCAGAAAATGTTCGGATAAAGTTTGAACTTCTTACCGGACAAAGGATTATATATGTTGACCAATGTATTGATGGCAGGTTTGGAGGATGTGGAGCTGTTGGGGCTGGCGAGCAGTCAGACGGAGTTTATGGCTGAGGCGGAGCAGAGCATCAACGTGCGTGCGGCGGCCATCCATGTGCTGGGGGACCTCATCCAGAGCGCCGGAGTCTTCCTGGCCTCCGTCATCATCAAGATCTACGTCAGTCACAATCACTTACCTTTACTTGCTAACGACTCAACATAGTCGTTGTATTCCACCCACCAAATTAACACATTCGGGGACATAAGATTGAAAGATCGCCCTTTCTGAACTAATTCTCTGTATCACACTGCTTTGCCAGTTGCATTCTATTCAATTATATTCACTTTTTTTATTATTCCTTTTAGTTGGTCCTCGCAGTCCTTTTTTTGTTGGATTTGGATGGCGGAATATAAGTCAAATTACTGTAATTAACTCCCAAGCTCTGAAGGGGGGTAACACACATCCCCAAACAAGAGTTTTGTGCGATATTTAAGTTTTTATTTTTTGCATCAGTGTCTCTTGCCCCTCTTTGTATTATTATTTATCATTTGAGTGAGTTTTTATGTAATCATTACATAGTATAAAATGAAGTCGCTTAAAATGTTTGTGCGCTTAGATCTTTTAAACTATGCAATGGATTTTCATGCAGTTTTCACCAATAGATAGAGTGATTCAAGAGGAAGGTTTATACGTCCAATATTCAATTTAGGCAGTGGGCAGCGGGCAGCTGGCAAGCGGGTGGTATGGATTTTACAAAGGTTGGGTAATGGCGTTGTGTTTCGTTAGCCACAGCAACGTGTGGCTGGGTCTGCTAGTTTTATATAATTGTGTATTTTTTTTAATATTGTGTATCTTTTGACTAAGAATGTTTTTGTAATGTTATGTACCTATTAGTATAAATAAATCGGTAACCGGACAACTCAACAATGTGCAACTTCATCACTCCTTTGAAAAGTCATTAAAAGTGGTGAAAAAAAAAGTTGGTTAAATAGGTTACTTTAAAATAGGTAATGGGCTATTATTTTTTTAAAAATTCATCACTTTTAATGACTTTTCAAACGGATTTTGAAATGCCACTTTGTTGAGTGCTCATGGAACTGGAGAGTAACACCAAACGTAGCGAACCACTTGAGGTGACCTATGACAAGGGTGTTGGTTATATAATAAATGTTTCCCAGGGTGATGGTACCCATATCCGCCTCCTAAATTATCTGTAACGTTCTGTTACACCATAGGTTCTCAACCTTATTTCCACTGCCCACATTGAGAATTTTTTTTTCTAGTGTCCCCAAATTTTTTTTACTCATGTTGTGAATCTAAAACAGCTATTAACCACTACTGGTTATGGGGGGGGAAAGGGAGGGTGATCTTTCAGTTTAATTTTCATCCACTTCCTGAACTACCGAAATATGTGAATTTTCGCACACGTGATAAAAATGTTTACAAAACATACAATTACAAAAATTAATAAATATGAAAGTTTACTTTGCTTTATTAGTATGTGATTAGTGTGTTTTTTGTCTTTTTTAGACCATATTTTTTTTAAACCTGCCTAAACCCTCACTGTGCCATCTTAACTCCTAATAACGCCTCCTAATTTTCTCTGGGACTTCTACTGCCTCCCTGAAAGTGTAAAATGCCCACAAGAGGGCGTTATCGCCCACGTTGAGAACCTATGTGTTACATCTTGTGTCTAATGATGTATTATTTGTGTGTTTAGCCGGAAGCCAAGATAGTGGACCCGCTGTGCACATTTGTGTTCTCCATCATTGTGATGTGCACCACTGTGAAGATCCTCCGCGAGGCCACCAATGTGCTGATGGAAGGGGTCCCCACTCAAGTCAGGTCAGTCTCTAAACACACTCTTCATACTCTGGGGTATATTGCACTTAATGAGTTGTATCATTAAAAGCCAATAAAATGCTGGGATTTATAATTCGTATAGCAAAACCCTTCCACAACATAAACACTCTATATTCCCTTTACACCTCATATATTCGCCCGCAATTGGAACACTGTACATCGATCTGGACTCCTTTATACCAAGCCCATATTGAAAGAATAGTGTTAAAATCTGGAGTGATCCTTTTAAATAAAATCTCGTTCTATTTACAAACTTTTCACTTTTATTTCAACTTATTGAACATGGACAATTTATAAGAAACAAAACCGGTAAGAATAACAACTGTTACACTAGCTCTGACTTATGAGCTGTTTTGAGTTTATTGTTAAGAAAGAACGAACATAAAAACACATGATGCGAGCCTTTTTAAAGAGTAACACACCTCCATCAAAACAACTAGTCATTGTGGAGTGGGAGACTAGACGATAAAACGAAAATCTACAATATCGATCAATATCCTGATAATCATCCATAAGCAAGGACTCACACCATTTGGGTGAAACATAGTAAGCTGAATTAATTGACCACAGATGTCGGTAGCCTTCACTTTTTTTAACATATTGCCCGGGGCGGGATTCACAAATTTTATTAAAATTTTGGAATCATAATCTATTTAAAAATAAACTATAAAACAAACAAAATAAACCAAAAATCCTAAATCTAAGTACCTATACCACAAAAATACTAATAAAATAATTCAAATTAGCATAAATTAACTAAAAACCTTTTTTTCTATATCCTACACTGAACTTATAATTTAACTGTATAAATGCTGTTGAATTACTCTATTAATTAACTAAAAACAACTAAAAATTATTAATCCTATTAAATAACTACAATATTCAAATGACTAAATTACACAAGTGTACATACTAAATTTTACATATTTAAATTGTCCAATAACACAAAATAATATTGTTTACACTGAACACAACACAATTATTGTTCTTTTTTCTTCTTTCTTCTCAAGTCTTCTGCTTGATCCATCCAAGGTGTAGTCGAGAAGATAAGTACCATAGTGTAAGGTACATAATCAATCCTTGGTAAGGTCCGGGATGTCAATTACAGGTTTAGTATCTGACTCCAGGGGCATCAGACATATCTTTGTGATGGGCCTCACAAAGATTCCTTGAGGTGTTTTTAGGGTAACAACTCGTACTACTCCATCCGCTCCAGGGTGTGTCTGCAGAATTCGGGCCATTTTCCATAAAGGTGGAGGTAAATGGTCTTCCTTTAAGATCACCAGATCGTCCTTTTGCAGTGCCCGTTGAGTGCTGGTCTGCCATTTAGTCCTCTTTTGCAGTTCCATCAGGTAATCTTGCTTCCATCTAGACCAAAAAGATTGAATTAGCGAACTGATCCTCTGATATTGAGTTAGTCTGTTGTCTGGTATCGCCCGGACGTCTCTCTCCGGAATGATAGAGGATTCAGTGCCTATAAGGAAATGGTTTGGGGTGAGTGGTTGGTAATCATGGATGTCATCGGACAAGGAAGTTAATGGACGGGAGTTCAAACAGGCCTCAATCTGACAAATTAAGGTATACAAGAGTTCAAAGGTTAATGAAGAATTATTAGTGATTCTATACAAATGGAACTTTGCTGACTTAACTGCTGCTTCCCACAAACCTCCCTGATTAGGGGCTCGAGGGGTTATGAACTTCCACTCAATACCTCTGTTCACTAAATAATTTTGAATCTTGTCGTTGTTTTCCCTCAAACTGGTGTACAGCTCTTTGAGCTTGCTGCAAGACCCTCTAAAGTTACTAGCATTGTCGGAAAAGATCTTTTCAGGTTGCCCCCTACGGGAGATAAACCTTTTTAAACTGTTCAAAAAAGCATTGCTAGATAAATCCGAAACTAATTCCAAGTGAACAGCCTTGGTTGAAAAGCAAATAAAGATACATAAATACGATTTCACGAGGGAAGCTTTTCTCAGCGTCCCACTTTTAATTGGAATTGGTCCGGCATAATCGATTCCAGTGATTGCGAAAGGACGACTCGGCGTGATTCTTTCGGGTGGTAAATTTCCCATGATTTGATGACCGGTTCGGGGACGACATCTAAAACACACAATACATTTATGTAATATCTTTTTAATAGTATTTTTCCCAAAGATAGGCCAAAATTTTAGTCGTATTTCAGCTAACAGAGCTTGAGGTCCTGCGTGTAAGTTTACATAATGGTAGTGACGTATTATCAATTCAGTTAGCTTATGTTTAGCTGGCAAGATAATTGGGTGTTTTTGTTGGTACGATAACTGTGTAGCTAAATTCAGCCTACCGCCCACATATATTAGACCATCATGTAAGAAGGGATGAAGAGATTTTAAATTACTTTTTCTGTTGACGATGCCATGGTTTTTTAATTCCTTCAATTCCTTTTGAAAGGCGTGTATTTGAGCTGATCTCAGTAGACATTTCAAGCTTGATTCCAATTCAGCTACACTTAAATTGCCTGAAATTCTACCTTTAACACTTCTGCAGTTATTGACAAATCGCAATACATATGCAGTAACTCTTTTCAATTTAATAAATGATGAGAATTTTTTAAATATCTCCCATTCTTGTACATCCGTGGATAATAGAACATTTTTGCTTTTGAGTTCCGGAGGGTTTGAACACGAAATCTTTGATATAGGCCAAGCGTTGACTCCTTCGGTCAACCAACTTGGTCCATTCCACCATATTGCAGAATTTATCAATTTATCTGTAGTGGTTCCTCTTGAAAGTATATCCGCTGCATTGTCTGCTGAAGATACGTGTCTCCATCGATCTGGATCACTAAGTTCTTGTATTTCAGCTACTCGGTTTGCAACGAAAGTAGCCCATCTCGTAGGTTGACCTTTCAGCCAGCACAACGTTATCATGGAGTCACACCAATAATATGTGTCGATCTCCACTATATTTAGCGCTTGTTTTACATTTTTTATTAATTTCGCCAGTAGCACAGCACTACAAAGCTCCAACTTTGGCAGTGAAATACACTTCAATGGTGCTACTCTTGATTTAGACGTTATTAGGTGTGAATGCCACTTACCGATATGGTCCACTGACACCATGTAAACGCAGGCTCCGTAAGCCTTCTCAGATGAGTCGCAAAAACCGTGCAGTTGTAGATATTTAGATTGCCTGCAAATAATTTTTCTTGGTATTTTCAACACATTTAATTGAATTAATTCTTGAAGGTAGGACCTCCAGGGTGCTAATGTTTCATTAGGCAATGGATCATCCCACGCTGCTTTAGACTGCCATAACTTCTGCATTATCAATTTGGCTACAACTATAATCGGTCCTAGCAGACCTAATGGATCAAAAGTTGATGCAATGCAAGATAATATCTGTCTTTTACTCTCGGTTCGACTTGATGGTTTCATTATTACATAAGAAAAATAATCAGATTCATTATTCCATCTTAACCCTAATATTTTCTCAGTCTTTGGATTGTCAGTAATAATTTTTTCAGAATTGCCTGATTCGGCAATCTTAGCTTGGCCCGACTCGGCTGACAACTCCAAGACATTAGACCTCCATTTCCTTAAGGTCATCCCCGCAGACAAAAAGATGCTGATTAATTGCTCTTTTAACTCTCTACAGGATTCCATGTCATCTCCTCCGGTTAACAAGTCATCCATATAGAAGTCATTTTCTATGACCTGACTAGCTCTAGGAAAATTTACATTGTTATCCATACCAATTTGCCGTAGAGTTCTAGTGGCTAAGAAGGAGGAAGGCCCCAGACCATATGTGACTGTCTTCAGACGGTAATGCTTGAGCACCTCCTGCGGCGACTCGCGCCATACTATCTTCTGCAGGTCACGGTCCGCTTCACACACGTTAATCTGGCGGTACATCTTCTCGATGTCGGCCGTCAGGACCACTTGATGTTTCCTGAAATGCAATAGTTGGGTGTATAAGTCCTTTTGTATAACAGGTCCTGTCATCAAGGCGTCATTGAGAGAAATTCCATTTGAAGTTTTGGCGGAGCCGTCAAAAACGACCCTCACTTTAGTAGTAGTGCTTGATTCTTTTATTACAGCGTGATGAGGTAAAAAATAGGATTCACGATCCCCCTTTGACTGGTCACACACCTCCATATGACCCAATTCCTCATATTCACGCATGAATTGTATATATTGTGTCTTCAATTCGGGATTCCACACAAATTTTCTCTCTAAATTTTTAAATCTTTTTTCAGCAGTGAGCAATGAACTTCCCAGCTGATCAATGCATGCTCGACGCGGTAAACTTACTACGTATCTACCGTCGTCTTGTCTGGTATGAGTACTAGCGAAACTGGCTTCACAAGCCTTTTCTTCATGATTTAGAATCTTAGTGGGATTAATCTCCTCCAATTTCCAAAATTTTTCTATTTGATGACTTATTTTATTTATAGATAAACTACAAAAATCTGATACAGGCCTTTGCTTGGGGTACATGTTGATCGGTCCTGATATGATCCATCCCAGTTGCGTACGTTGAAGTGTTGGTCCCGACTCGAGTTTCAATCTATCGTTGGTTAGGATTTCCCAAAAACTTTCCGCGCCCAACAGGATGTCAATAGGTGCAGCTATATTGAAGTTCGGGTCAGCTAGCTCCAATCCTCGTGGTAGCTTGAAGACTTTTTTCTCCATTGTCACTTGTGGTAAGTTTGTTGTAATCTCCTGTAAAATCAGACATGATATTTCGCGTTTATAATCAGTATTAAGCGAAGTCATCTCCACTGAAATTCTCTTTTTTATGTGTGTGATATTATTATGGATCCCAGAGACGGGTTTGTTTATCAATTCACATGGTAAATTTAATTTATTAGCAAATTCAGCTCTCATAAAATTTGACTGGGCCCCTGAATCAATCAGAACACGGGCTTTAAAAATCTTATTGTTACTACCCACAACTCCTATGTTGGCAGTTGACAATAATATTATTTTTTTTGCTTTATCCGATGCAGAAAAATTTGATACTGAAACCTCGTTATCAGCATCCATATTGGAGGCCTCCCGCAGAGGTACCTCATTGTGTAGCAAGGTGTTGTGGTTATCCTTGCCACAGCGCCTGCAAGAAAGGTTTGCCTTGCAACTCTGTGCATGGTGACCCACCTTTAAACATTTAAAACATGCTTGAATTGATTTCGTAGCATCAATCCTCTCATGTAATTTCAATTTTATAAATTTTTTGCAATAATAAATTTGGTGACCTTTCTCGTTACAATAAATGCAGTTGTTAGCCTTTACCGCTAAAAATACTGATGAATCTTTTTTGTAATTATTGTTGCTTATTTGTGTTTTATGTAAGCTAGAAATCTTTTTCTCAGAAGCGTTCATAAGTTCCAATACTTGTGCCCTAGCAGATAAACATTTTAAGAATTCCTTTAACGTAGGTAATTCGTCTTGCAATGTATATTGCTCCCAATTTTTTCGGGTAGATGCGTCTAATTTATTTGATATTATATAAATAATCAACGGATCCCATTGATCTACCTTGATCCCGATATTTTGTAATGCCTTTAAACTAACGTTTGTTTCATCAATTAAATACCTCAATGCTACAGGCTCTTCTTGTTTCATGTCTTTTAATTGAAATAGAGATTGGATGTGTTTATGCGCGGTAGTTCTTAAATTTGCATATCGTTCATTTAACAATTCCCAAGCGGAAAGGTAATTTAATTCCGAAACTTCTAGATTAGCTATTATTTTTAATGCGTTTCCCTTTAAGGTGGATTGCAAGTAAAATAATTTTTGCACATTGCTTAAAGTACTGTTATTATGCACTAAAGTCTTAAAGGTTTCGACGAAATTAACCCAATTTCTCTGATCTCCATGAAATTCCCGCAATTGAAGGGTGGGTAGTTTTATTTCCACCTTACTTTGATCAACGGATTCGATCGCGCCTTTGGCCGTTGCCAAAACTGAGAAATATTGGTTTTCGAAAGCTTCTCGTTGACTATAATTTTCAATTTCGTCTGAATCCGGTAACATTTCAATTTTCAGTTGAACTGCTTCGAATTCATCTAGCAATGATTTCACCCGATCATATCTTAATTTAATTTCATTTACCGACAATGCATTTAATGAATCTGCGAACCTAGTCAATTTTCCCTTAATCACGCCACGTTTGCTTATTAATGATTTTATATTTTCCATTTTTGATTATATTTTGTTAATATCGCTTGACAATTATTTTATTTGAGCAAAGCACCCGTTTGAAAGAATACCAACGACAATCTTGACAATACTGTTTAAGAACACTATTCAAGTAATATTATATTATTATTCTCAAGTGGGTAGTGATTTTATTTATAATAATGACTCTATTTAAGATAAATCTCGATTAAATACATGAGGTCTGAATAAACATAAGATAGATGTGATAGGAAGACACTGAATACTTATCTCAGAATTGCTATGTGGTCCACTTTCCTTAATGATTTCCAGGTTCAATCAATTTTGTATTTTTTGGCTGCTGGTTCCTTGTTTTTTATTTATATATATACAATCTCCTGATTGTAATCCGGCTCGAAGGACCAAATGTTAAAATCTGGAGTAATCCTTTTAAATAAAATCTCGTTCTATTTACAAACTTTTCACTTTTATTTCAACTTATTGAACATGGACAATTTATAAGAAACAAAACCGGTAAGAATAACAACTGTTACACTAGCCCTGACTTATGAGCTGTTTTGAGTTTATTGTTAAGAAAGAACGAACATAAAAACACATGATGCGAGCCTTTTTAAAGAGTAACACACCTCCATCAAAACAACTAGTCATTGTGGAGTGGGAGACTAGACGATAAAACGAAAATCTACAATATCGATCAATATCCTGATAATCATCCATAAGCAAGGACTCACACCATTTGGGTGAAACATAGTAAGCTGAATTAATTGACCACAGATGTCGGTAGCCTTCACTTTTTTTAACAAATAGAAAGAATTAAAAAAAAAAATTAAACACTTAAATTATAAATTCAAATTACACTTCTCAAATTATACCGAATCCATTAAATTTCACAATTTCAAATCCCTCCAAACACGAAGTCTAATTTTTGATCAAATCCTGTTGTTTAAATGGCCTGGACTCACCAGAACTTACCAATTTAATAAATTTTCATATTCCGTCAAGATCAACCCGGCAATCCGATTTATTTTATTTACCCTCTTGTAGAACAAACATTAGATAAAAACTCCCCAATTCCTCGTGTATGTGCCCAATATAATACAAAATTTCACAGCATTGATATTTTTAGTAAAAACCTAAAGAAATATCGATATGAAGTAACGCGTACGATCGATTATTAATATGAGAATATATATCATGAGCATCTCCTATCCTTTTCCTATATTCCTCTTCCTCTCCCCTTCCTATAACCCAAAATTAATTATAATATAACAAAACTTAATTTCCGATGTACTTTAGCATAAGAAACCTCTGTGGCTTGATTCCAGTTCAATTATATATTTATCACTGTACATGAATTATGTAAAAGCTGTTTGTTTCTTACAAATAAATAAATAAATCATTCATAATAGGTGCCGCTTCTTTATCTAAACATGTTAAAAGTTAAGATAAAACTAATTTTGTGTGGATATCTTTCTTGTATGATCAACACGTGCTTGTTTCATGTGCAATGCATTAGTATTATTGTTAGTGTCGACACTTGAGTTGCATAGTAAAAGTTGATCTTTTCCTGCCCCTTTCAAATTTTCAATAAAGGATATAAGGAAAGAGTCAGAAATGGGAATAAAAACTTTAAACAAATTTTGTCTTCCACTGATTTGACTTTCTCCATACCACATTATTAAGATATGGAGGGACATGAACACTGATTGAAACATGGACACTTAACCTGTCATAGGCCACCATTTGCCAGGCGAATTTGGAAAAATCGAGCGGAAATTACCTTCCCGACTTTTGCTTAAATATCCATATAAATACGAAAATGAACTGATGTTGTTATTTTCACACAAACCTGAATACACAACCTACATGAAAAAACACATTTCAAAGGTGATTGCTAATAAATAAATACCTTTAAATGCATTTGAAAAAGGAACAAAAAGTCCGCTTTCTCCCTACTTTCCAGTTTTGACAGCGTTTCGAAGTCAGATAATTCAATTACAAACCGTGTAGTGTTGCCACATGCATGAAATCTTTTGAGCTACGAAGAGAGATATTGGCGCAATCGATTGTGACCTTATCTTTCATACAGTTTCTTTATACATAAGGGCCAAAATCGCATCCAATTTTTTTTTTTTTTTTTCGACCATTGTTCCGCGCGCATCCGCGCGGCTCTGGCCAATTATAGGTTAAGAGCCGTTCACACTGGACAAGTAGTTTAGTCAAGTAGTGAGTATATTAGTAACCAAACGCGTCCGAACACCACAATTTTAGTTTAGTCAGCTCCTTAGTAGAGTCAATCTTTTGGTTCTACTTTTCGGCGCCCCCCACCACACGTCCCTGCGCACTGACATGCGTGAACCCATCATTTTAGCAGAGTTCATTAGTAGACGCAGATATATCGTGCCGTTGGAGCGAAGATGCTACTCCAAAATTCTTTATTTTTGCTACTATTAATATCTTTTCGTGTCCATAGTTTATTTTTTTTCATCTCACTTATTTATTTTTCCACCTCTTCTAAACTAAGCATTACAATCAGCTTTATTAGCATATTTACTTTGTTGCGTATCAGCCCTTCATCTTGCAACGGGCGGCTCACTAATTTACTCTGCTTGATCGTAATGGGAACGCTTTTCAGCCTGTCAAGTAGCGAGTTACTCGCTAATCGATTAAACTACTACCCAGTGCAAACTGCCAGCGAAAGAAAACGTATAGACATCCTCGAAATGTGTCCGTTCTGGAAGAGCTAGGCATCCATAATAGGCTTAACTATCTGCCTATAAGATATTTTGGACATTTGCTCACCAAACTGAGAACTCCACCTTAGAAAAACTCATAGTCACTAGTAAATTGGAAGGCAGAAGAAAGATGCAGAGGAAGGTCATCAATGTGCTGGAGTAACCAAGTATCACTGGCGCCTGGTAAGTCGGTGTTCTTGACTCTCCACGCAGTGCAGGACAGCGAGAAGTGAAGGAGCCTTGTTCACCATGGAAATTGGAGTAGAGTCAGCAATAAGGAACCAACTTGAGAAGAAGAATACTGCATTATTCTTTTCATGTGAGACATAGTACTAATAAGATGATATAACACCTTGATCAGAAAGTTTTAGGACTTAATTCACAAAATTGAAAATACAAATTTATTGATTAAAATCGATATGTGGTTAAAATTGATGCTTATTGAGTAGGTACTTGTTCTATGGGCAATTACTTCTAGGCAAGTACCTACCTAATTTTATTATTTTCTTTTTTGTTCCATTATTCAAATAGTTCTATAGAAGAAAAAAAGACGGTAGCTTCTATGTCTTACGTAAAAAAATGTGTTCCAACAAGCAGATCACAATATAAATCTTATAAAAAATCAGGATTATGTAAATAAAAGAATAATAAATTATGACCAGATAAACAAACACAAAACAAGCGTTTGATTTACAAAAGTGAGTACCACAGAAAACCTCCACCTGAAATCAAACAAGAACGTAAAAAGCGCCAATATGGTTCCCTTCGAAGTACTCCCCGTCAACTGCAACGCACTTGCGCCAGCGCTTGATCTAATCCTCGAAACACCGCCCCTACTCAATTTTCAGTTTGTCCATCAGAGCCGTTTTCCGATTTTTTCATGACATTCTCTCGGGTTGCTGTAACGCGTTTCGCGAAGCGGTTTTTAAATCAGTTGAACCGGAAAAAAGTTGCAGGGAGCCAGATCAGTTGAATATGAAGGCTGCTGGATTGTATTCGTGTTGGTTTTGGTCAAAAACTCACGGACGAGGATCGCATTGTGCGACGGTGCGTTGTTGTGGTGCAAAATTGATGCCATTTTTACACTTGTAAAAAATCGAAAAACGCAGAAGAGGTACTCAGTATAGCGTATATTTTAGAAACGTTAAGCTATGACGCAGAAATTTGGAAGGAAGTGTCAATGACAGATGTGGTAACCTAACAAAAAAATTAATTGCAATCGGGTGACTGACAGCGTTACACTGTGGCTGGTCCTAAAACTTTTTTTTGAAGCTGGTTTGTGTGTTGTTTAGATACGAGAGTGTTCTGGCGGCTCTGAGAGGGTTGGCGGGAGTGCGTACCGTCCACAGTCTCCACATCTGGTCCATCACCAACCAGCAGAACATGCTCAGTGCTCATCTGGCCATCGGTAAATACATACATTACATCACTATACATTTAATCAAGGGAGTCAATCTGTATATCGTCACTATGTTCCTCCACAAATGCTCTGCTCGGGTTGCGGTCCTTCGCCATTCTTCCAGTCCTCACTCTTTCCATCCCTTCCATCCTACTCCAATGCCTTTCACACAGTCTATCCATCTCTTCCTCTGGTTGCTTCTATTGGGGCACCCACATGGTCATATTTTCGGTGTTCTGTAATATGGCTATGTTATCTTTGGGGATGATGTGTTGAGGATCTTTTTATGGAAAGTAGGGAGAGAAAGTTCTGGGAAGGAAAAAGTTATGAGGAGTGGGTATGAATCTGGGGGTCTGTGTCCAGGAGTGATGAACGTATCCATCCTTCTCACCGCGGATCATGGGGTGAGGTTTGATCTATCCAGTTCATTCGTCCCTCACTCCTGGATACACTGTCATCTAGATTCTTACCCACCCCTCCCAGAACTTCCTCTCCTTACTTACTATAAAAAGACCCTTAACACAGCATCCCCATAGATGACATAGGCCTCCTTCCTTTTCTAAAAAGACCCTCTACACAACTTACCCAAATATAACGTAGGACCTATGGGGAATTACTTTCTTCAAGGCCTCCTGTGAGGAGTTTATTTAAAAAAAAAAGACAGAATGTGACCATTGAAAATTTTCAGCTGCCTTTTTGCTTATGACGTTAGTACAGCATCCCCAATTTGGGGTTTGTTATGAAGTCAAAGAAAGTGGATAGTGTAAAATGGCGGTTGGGAATTATGCGCCTATTTGGACCTGAATATGTCTACAACTGTTTTAAGTAACATTTCGATTCTGAAAGGTGACATTTCATCAGGGTCTTAGGTAGAGTGTCTTCCATTCTGTTACTGTGTGCAAACTAATGTACTATTTAAATAATAGGTACCTTATTTATATGTAAAATAACTCGTACCCCTAATATTATCCAGAGACAAAGAGCTTACTTCACTACCAAACTGTTTATATGTATTTGAATGGTATTTTAAATCTGAATCTGCGTGATTCCAGACCAGTACACGGATTCTGACAGCACCCTGAAGCAGGCCCTGCACATCATCAGGACCAAGTTCCGGATAGACCTGGCTACCATCCAGGTGGAGCGCTACAGCGAGGAGGCCATGGCCGCCTGCGCCACCTGCGCCCACAACACGGACACCTGATCCTTGTTCATTATCGGCTAAGTCCGGTCACTATCTTGGAAGTGAGCGGCTCAGTCCGATGATTGCAAATTCATTCATAATCCGATTATAACATTGTTCGCTATCGACTTTGTTCGTAATCGACCCTCCCTGTTCGTAATTGACCTTGTTCGTAATCGACCTTGTTCATTATTGACCTATTCGTAATTGACCTTGTTCGTAATCGGCTTTGTTCGTAATTGACCGTGTTCGTAATTGACTTTGTTTGCAATCGAACTTGTTCGTAATCAACCTTGTTCATAATCGACCTTGTTCGTAATCAACCTCGTTCATAATCGACCTTGTTCATAATCGACTTTGTTCAAAATCTCAACTAGCGGCATTGTTCATGATTGGGTACGTCAATTACAACCTTGTTCATGATCGGCTAAGTTTGAAAATTGCAACCTTGTTCGCAATCCCAACTATGTAAATACAACTTGTTCGTAATCAACCTTGTTCTTAATCAACTTTGCTCGTAATCAACCTTGTTCGTAAACAACTTTGTAATCGAACTTGTTCTTAATGGACCTTGTTCGTAATCGACATTGTTCATAATGGACCTTGTTCTTAATCAACCTTGTTCATAATGGACATGGTTCGTAATTGACCTTGTTTGTAATCGACCTTGTTCGTAATCAACCTCGTTCGTAATCGACTTTGCTCATAATCTCAACTATCGACATTGTTCATGTTTCAGAATGTTAATTACAACCTTGTTCATGATCAGCTTAGTTCGACGATTGCAACCTTGTTCATGATCGGCTAAGTTCGATGATTGCAACATTGTTCATGATCGGCTAAGTTCGATGATTGCAACATTGTTCATGATCGGCTAAGTTCGATGATTGCAACATTGTTCATGATCGGCTAAGTTCTATGATTGCAACATTGTTCATGATCGGCTAAGTTCGATGATTGCAACATTGTTCATGATCGGCTAAGTTCGATGATTGCAACATTGTTCATGATCGGCTAAGTTCGATGATTGCAACATTGTTCATGATCGGCTAAGTTCGATGATTGCAACATTGTTCATGATCGGCTAAGTTCGATGATTGCAACATTGTTCATGATCGGCTAAGTTCGATGATTGCAACCTTGTTCATGATCGGCTAAGTTCGACGATTTCAACCTTGTTCATGATCGGCTAAGTTCGACGATTTCAACCTTGTTCATGATCGGCTAAGTTCGACGATTTCAACCTTGTTCATGATCGGCTAAGTTCGACGATTTCAACATTGTTCATGATCGGCTAAGTTTGACGATTGCAACCTTGTTCGCAATCCCAACTATGTAAATACAACATTTTTCATGATTGGATGTCGATTTAAACCTTGTTCATGATCTACTATGTCCGATTACAACCTTTTTCGTGTTTGATTAAGTCCTTATCCGTAATTGTATGTCTGATAACAACTATTTTCATGTCCAATTACAACTTTGTTCATAATCAATTAAAAAAAAAAAATTCATAGTGAACTATATTCAATTACTAATAACGATCGGCTATGTCTGATAACATCATTGTTGATCAAAAACATGAACCAAATTATTTTATCAATAACAACAGATCCTCTCGAAAAAACTAGATAAAATGAGGGCTTATTCCTAATTAAATATACGTGAAATACCAAATATATATAACAAGTCATTATTAGATCATCGTAATACAGAATTAACCAAAGAACAAATATCAACAAAGCAGAAATACCAAAAAGTTTATTCTAGTTCATATTATTTATCTTGATATATATTTTTATACTTTACACAATAATTATTTTAAATTATGTGACAACATCTCTGTACCACCAAATACTTCTATTTAATATAACATTCAAGTGAATATCAGTAAAAACAAAGTAAGTCATTTTAAAAATAGTTAACTAGTATTTATTTAACTGAATGTCAACATTCTTTTTTTCTTACTGTACAATTTATTGAAAAATTTTAAACAAAAAAAAACGGCTTTTAAATTTATTTTTATTTTTAACAGTTAAATAAATATTTCGCGAAGATGAATTCTCATGACCTAGAAATTCCAGAATCTGTACAAATTTCTTAATGCCATAGCTCCTTTAATATTAAATCTAATTTAGAGTTGACTAGGCCTTTAATGGTGAAACAAATGTTACTGTAAAAAGTTAATGATATTATGTATAGTAATTTATTATAGTAGTTGTATTTTAAAAATATTTAGCAGTGGTTGAAATGTTAGTTTTATTCCGGATTTTGCAATTTTCCACAACAAAAATGTCCAAAATTTTTGTTTTGGAAAATTATGAAAAAATGGAATCAATGTCGCCGCTATGATATGATCGGATATTGGATCACATAATATTGTATTTTAGGTTTTTAATCCATACGTCACTCTCCCGCCAACGACTGCCATATCGATTGGCCAGTTGATTAGACAGATATATCAAAATACTAAGCTAAGAGATAATGGGGGAAGGAATATTCAAATGCTTGCTATAAATAAAATATTATTTACACATTTCTGTGTTTTACATATTAAATATGCTATAAAATAACATTGGGAGGCATAACGATCCGGTACGTTAGTATGACATTTTGAAAATCCTACTAGTGACCCAGAAAATATCATAATTTTGTTATAATTGGTTTGGTGGTGTTTATGAGTAATCTGAGTATTGTACCAGATAGAGTGTACACGTCTACATATAACTGCATACTCAACTCAAATTTCGATTTTTCAGAGATATCTGATTAATCGACTGGATGATCGATATGTCAAAAATCAGGTAACAAATCACCCAGAAAACTGCCATATCTACAACTCACATGAATACTACAGACAATTTTCTATTGTTTGAATTCTGTTAAACTGTTACAAACGCAGTAATTTAAAACTCTAAACATTAGATATTATTACAGTATTCATACTTTCAAAATGTAATATGTACCTATGTAAAATTATATGTATTCGATTTAATATTTACATGTGTATATTCATTGTATGTACATGGCAAAGATGCAAAACTTCAAAGTTTGACCCATATGTACAATGTTCACGCACAGAATATGTACATACATATTTAGATATACAGCAGTCTACCTGCAGTAATGTGATTAGTTTGTCTTGTAAGGTACCAATTTGAATGTATGGAAAGGCGTTTGTACCTAAATTAGCTCAAATGAACACAGTATTAATAATAGTTACATAATTTGTATAGCGCCGTTTTATTGAAAAATCACCTCACGGGTTTTAAAAAGACAGAGTATATATGCTTCTTTTTTTATTTGATTCAGTCGCATCTAGGATTTTTTCTATTTCATATTTACGTTTAAGTCGCTAATATTGTCAATATTAGCGACTGTATTGATTAAATTCTACAATTTGAAGTTTTACTCAAGTTATTCCATATAAAAGAAAAATTCTTCCTAGACTTGTAGAAAAGTCGATAGATGTTGCCGATTTGATTTATCCAGCCGGACTCTCGCGACCCATCGCCTTGCAGCGCGGGGGGAGGGTGGGTTCGTACGTCCGTCACTCCTGGGCATATATTCCCCGGATTCCTAATCATACCTCATATATTTTCCTTCCCAGAACTTCCTTTACGTAAAAAGGCCCTCCACACAGCATCCCCAAAGATGATATAGGCCCTGAGGGAAGTTATTTTACACAACAATAAGGGCATTATGAAACCTCATAATTATTATGCAATGAACATACGAGCCGAGCGATTCTATATCTTTTGTGGGATCGTTATCGAGATAACGGACGTGATCTCCTGTCAGATTTGTGTGATTTATTTGCTTTTTCTGTGTAAAATGAAGATTAAATGAATAAATAATCATGCATATATACTTGCAGGAATTCGTGTTTAAAACGATCTAAACTAAAATATGTGACGGTAAATATGTAAAAATCACACAAATCTGACAGGAGATCACGTCCGTTATCTCGATAACGATCCCACAAAAGATATAGAATCGCTCGGCAGAGAGCTGTTAATATTCCAAGAGATGTAATCTAAGTCTTAACAGTACCTACCTAAAATTACCTACTTGTTTTAAAAAAAAAAAATCTATAAAATTCCAGTAAAGATTTTTTGACAAGATGCATCTTTGGATGTTTTTTGTACAGTCAGAATATTAATATTTGTATTATGTGATAGTTTTGTGATAGTCTCTAGGTGTACTTATTCCTGAATGAGGAATTAAAATGTGTACATAATGTATTTGTAAGAATGGGGGAGAGAAATCGAAGGGTTTTTTTTATAGTCTAAATAATTAATGTTATTTTATAATGCCGTTGTGAATGTTGCCGTGTCCAAAGTTAGCATTAGAGATGGTCGATATTCCTGTCCCAGTTACAAGGAACCGATTCCTTTAGTGTCAATAGAACTATCAATACACATGTATTACTTTTTCGAGGAACCTATTATTTTTGGAATTGGTTCCTTTTAGAATACTGGGTTTCAAATATGAAATAAAATTTAGAAAAATTGTAAAAATGTAACAAAATATTTTGATTACTTTTGGAACTGAACCGATTATTTTAGGAACTGGTTACTTTTAGAATACTGGGTATCAAATATGAAATAAAATATTAGAAAAATTGTAAAAATGTAACAAAATATTTTGATTACTTTTGGAACTGAACCGATTATTTTAGGAACTGGTTCCTTGTGGAATACTGTGTATCAAATATGAAATAAAATATTATAAGGATTGTAAAAATGTAACAAAATATTTTGATACTGGAACTGAACTGATTATTTTAGGAACTGGTTCCTTTTAGAATACGGGGTGTCAAATATGAAATAAAATATTAGGAAAATTGTAAAAATGCAACAAAATATTTAGAATTTTTGAAGAATTTGTTTCATTTTCTCAGAATTTCTTCAGCCATTTCACTACGAATGCCTTTTTCTTTTTGAAGAACCGGTTCCAAAAGTAACCAGATAAAGAACCAGTTCCACATCGCTCCCCGGTAACTGATTCAGCAGTGATAACCCATTTTAAGTATCAACCATCTCTAATTAGCATATTTATTGTGGAAATGAATAAAAGAAAATTGTTGTACCAATTAAATATTTAAAATAGAGGGTTCATTGAACAAAAAACCTTTTAATTTAGATTTGAAATGGTGATTTTAGAAGATAATAAAATTTTGATATGCTAAAGACACATTCCCAATCTAGTACAGATCGACATGCTTATCTATATAGGTGAGGGCTCGCTAGTGTGGAAATTGTAAATACAAAAATATCTATGGATTTACGAAAATTGTTTTATTTGTTAGTTCCTCTTTTGAACACCTCACAGATAAATTTTAAAATAATTGTAGTAATAATTTAATATTAGCACAGAAGTGATAAAATACTAATGTCAAACTATTTGCGATATTAAAGTTTTGTGATGTGTAAATGTGTAGATTAATGTTTATTAGGTGAACTTTTGAATTTGCTGGATACGCTTCAAAAGATTTTTTTAGAAAAAACCTTTTGATTCTCCTTAATATCTATAAAAGACAACTATTTATTTGCTTTCAGGACGACGGAATTCAAAATTTCAATTATGTAAAATTGAAAAATTTCTTTTATATGAGATGATGGCCATTTGCAATAATTTGTTATGTTGGTATTCATGATACTTTAACATAACGAAGGGCTAGAATAGACAATTTAATCTATTCGGCGTTTGCATTGTTCGGTTTGGCCGTATTCGACTGCAGACCGACTAGTATAAAAGTTGATTCGGTTGGCAGTATTCCGACCTGTAAACCGACTTGTAGAAACACATTGCATGTTTGATCGGGGAGCGGCTTTGCTTTTCGTAATACAAGACTGTCCCTATCGATCCTCGCAACGTGATTGTATGAAATTCAAGCAACATTTGACAGCATACGATCGATGCATTCAGTCACCGACCCAAACAGGTCAATTCGATTAACGAATTCGGTTAAACTGAATGAGGTCAACGCTTTCGATCACCGACCTAATGTAAACGCCCCATCAGGTAGGCACTAGTTTTGGAGGAATTCAGGAAATAAAATAAAATTGAATAAAGTTTTTAGGTTCTCATTTTTTTCTCCTTTTGTCCAGCAGTTTTTAAAGTTTGCCATTTATTATATTTGTGTGTTTTATTACTATAGAGTCAGTGATTAGTTAAATCAAAGATATTAACGATTATATTATGATAACAGAACTGCATAATGTTTACAAAACTTAGGAATGTTGGATGTTGTATTCAATTAATTATTAGTGGCGTTACTAATAAACGTGTTTTAACCTCCCCATGGGTGTACACGGTAAATATTTTTTTTATATGCAATTTTAACCTTTATGTATAAAGAAACTGTATGAAGGGCAAGGTCACAATCGCTTGCGCCAATATCATTCTTGTTGTAGCCAATGCTTTCATTCATGTGGCAACACTACACTACTTTTAAATGCATTATCTGTGACTTTTAAAACTTGTCAAAACTGAAAAGTCGAATTTTTTGCTTTCTTGTTCTTTTTCAAATGCATATAAAGGTATTTATTTATTAGCAAACACTTTTAAAATGTGTTTTTTCACATAGGGTGTCTATTCAGGTTGGTGTAGAAATAAAAACATCAGTTCATTTTCGTATGAATATATTTTTTTGAGCAAAAGTCAGAAAGGTAATTTTCGCGCAGTTTTTTTCCAAATACGCCAGGCCATCGACAGGTTAAATTGTACCCAACTGATAAACAACCGTTCAAATGGTTGTATAACAGTTGCATAAAATTTAAAACACGTTTATTGGTAAGGGGGTAGGTATTTAGATAAATATTTAATGAAATGTTATATTATCATTTTTATATTCTTCTCACCTACTGCGCTTTACAGATTGAATCTTTTGAACAAATACGTAAGTCTCAAAAATATATTATTTGTAAATCTAGATAAATTCAAATGAATACACCAGATTTTCTTTGTAATTTACATGAATGTTCAATGCATAAATATTAAAAGTAATGAATTTTTTTTTTAAACTTTGTTAAATAGGTTACATTAGGTTCGGTTACGGACTATTTATAAAAAAAATTATTATTGCTTTTATTGACTTTTCATAGGTTTGTGAAGTGCCACTTAGTTGAGTCGTCATGGAACCCTTAATATCAAGCGGAGTTATTTATAGTGTCCATTTTTTGAACACGTACAGTAGAATTCGGATATAACGACTTTGCTTATAACGGCTTACCGTTTTTAGCGACGACAATGTAAACTCAAGTTAGGTACTAGGAAAACATATCTGTTTAGTATGACTCCGTTTTAAGCGACCAACTGCTTAAAGCGACCTTTTTTAATGACAATTCGTCCGGTTAGAACGACGCGCAGCTTGTTTGTTTACAAAATGTATGCACCAATACCTCGCCGCCCCGCTCCTCGCCTACTCCCCGCGCGCTAACACCTATCCTTATTAGCACGGATAAACCACAGTCCGTGTTTATCATCTGTTGTGACTACGTTAAAAGCTCGACACAATGAGTTCCGTGAAGCGAAAGTGTTTTCTAATTGAATAAAAAAGTGCTAAATTACGCTGTTTAGAAGCCCGCGAATCAAATGTAACCCTCGCGAAGGAGTTCGGCGTGTCTCATGTAAAAACAAGCTTAAATTATCTGGCCGTTTTGTACGTCGACCGGTTAGTACGACAAAGTAGCGCCAGCCCCTTGAGGGTGGTTATATCCGGATGTTGATATACGTGGGGCAGTTGAATAGTAATCAGCCGAGGCAAGAGATGACGCCACAAGTATCAGATAAATTAATGTTATTTTTCGTAAAGCCTAAACTTTTAATGATGTCAAATTTTCAACCAGCTGCGTACCGTAGTTTAACAGCCATTGAAAGCGAACAACTTTTGCAGATTCTTCACATTTTGCCTCCCTACGACTATTATTTATTTCCAGACTTTAAGAAATGGCTCGGTGGCAGTGTTGCCATCTTGAAATCTACATTTCTGCCAAAACTTACAGGAAAAATAAAAGTAGGGCATCGAAAAATTGTAGAAATGTTGCACAAAGTGTATAGTTATGAAATTATAATGTTGTCCTTTGCCTCGGCCGATTGCCAATCAACCGCCATTCAATATTACCAGGCCTCAGAATGCGCATCTTTGTTTTCAATAGGATTTCTTCTGAGTGAACAGACCATTGATTTATTATGACTGGATGATTGTACATTTCATGTATTATGCGCATACCAAAAACCGTAAGCCAAAGTAATGTGATACCAAACCAATATTATGGTTGTCTGGAATTGCTCAAAACTGTTTTTACCAGTTGATTTATGTATTTAATCAGTATTACTTCATGTCATATTACGCACTTTAAACTGTCTGAACAATTGATTGAACAATTAATTGAAGGAACAATTAATTAATTCAACAATAATTAAGCACAATGTTAATTGAATGAACAATTAATTGATTTGACTATTCATTGATTGAACACTTAATATGTTGAAATAAAAAGTTTGAACAATTAATTTGTTGACTTAGTGAATTGATTGAACAATTAATTAGTTGAATTAATCAATTAATTCAACGATTAATTAGTTGAACAATATTTTTTGGAATTAATTGAATAATTAATCTGTTCAATTAATAATTTATTTATTTGAACAATTAATTTGTTGAATCAATTAATTGATTTGTTGAATTAATTAATTGATTTGTTGAATTAATTAATTGATTTAATAATTAATTGATTGAACAATTAATTTGTTGAATTGATTAATTAATTGAACAATTAATCCGTTGAATTAACTAATTGATTCAACAATTAATCTGTGGAAGTAATTAATTGACTGAACAATTATTTGTTGAATTAATTAATTGATTGAACAATCAATCAATTTATCTTATGCTATGCTTAATATTATAAAATTAATGTTAAAATCGCAAAAATTTAAAATATTTTATTTTAATTTTTTGGGTTTTGATTGTTACACCTGTTATGGTTTCACATTTAGAGCTTTCTTAATGTTTCCAAAAATATAAAGTTTTTCAGCTTTGTATTATCTGACAGATTTACTGCAACATGTTTGTCACAATGCCAATGGATTTATGTATACAATTTAGGCCTAAGAATGTTAAATATTATAATAATATGTGAGTGTTCTAGTTCATTAATAAAGGGTCCATATTTTTTGAGAAAACTTGTTTTCATTCCTGGTGCGATACTGCACAAGAGCTCCAACAACCCAGAGCTAGTAGAACTATGACCGTCCCCATATCCTCATCTACTCAGTTGTCGCACATGTGATCCGTTGGGTTCCATGCCAACTCAGAATCAAGTCAACTCGACACCTCTTTGAAAAGTCATTAAAAACTATGAAAAAAAATATTGAAAAAAGTCCATAACCCTATCCTACGTAACCTATTTTTTTCACCATTTTTAAGTGAGGTGTTGAGTTGATTTCATTCTGAGTTGTCCTGTCTTGAGAAACTTTGTTATCCACAAAGTTTCTCAAGATACATTTCGAGCTGAACGGTGGGGTAGATTTCGTTAAAAGGTCAGAATTGTCTAGTTTAGGGAACATTACGAAGACTGCAGAAGATAGGGAAGAAGGTTGGAAAGTACCTGGCTATTCAGATCTGGTCACCAAGACAGCCTCCGTGGTTGACTACCAAACCGTGGGTCACCCTGTTCAAATCCCTGCGTGCGCAAGTAAATTTTATATGATTGATTTGTGTTATTTCACAATAAGGAAATTGAGTCCTAAGCAGTAGTGGTTCTTCACAGGGGGACAATGGGAGCAGTCCCCACCAGTTACTCTCAAAACCTTCTAAATGAAATAACAGTCTATGCTTTGTCTTCGCCAAAATGAATGAAATAAAATACAAACAATTACTCCGGATGATTTTAATAAGAACCTACGCACGTACAGCGAACAATGTATGGCGCAAAAAACAGCGGGTCTATTTCTCAGTGCGCAGAATCTAATGCGCACTTGGGGGACGATCTGAACTATCCCCATACTTTCCTTGCGTTGTTTCGCGATCATATGCAACTGCGCATGCGCAGTAGTATGTGAATTCAATTACCTGCGGGGACAATCCTTTGGATCCCCATAGAACCATTTGTTTGCGAAGTTACGGGCAGGAATCGCTCGCGTTCAAATTAGTTTGATAATAATCTTGCAAGGTAATAATAATAATACTTTATTTCACATAAAATTGAACAATAAAACATATGTGGAAACATTGACTAGCCAACTAGGAATGGATCCTGTTTTAGGCCAGTCAAATTGACAAATTTAATTTCATATTACATTGTTTACTTACATAACATGTTATTTATAGCAGGAAAAGGTGTTAATTATACGTATTCCTCACAGTATATAATTTTGTACTCATAAGAAAAAGAAGACAAATAATGATATCTTAAAATCAAATTCAGATATTTTCCCCTAGAGCGCTTAAAACAAAAACAAAAAAGATAAAAGATAAAACCGGTAAAGTAAACAAAAGTAAAGCTTTATTTTTATTATATTGTATTTTAAATTGGCGTATATCTATAGACATTTTATATTATTTTGTGTTAAATATATCCGACTAGCATGATTAGACCATCAATTCTACGGGTGGTGAGATTACGGTACAATACATAAAAAAACGTCGATCCCCACCACAAAAGAAGTGCTCGAGCCGCCACTGGTCCTAACCATAGACATATGAATATTAATAGACCTGTCCCAAGTGATAAAAGCGTATTATTTCCCTCTCCCATTACCGGTTCCATTGGAACCGTCTGAGATCGAGTATGGCTTCACGTGAATCCAAAAAATGTGACGTCATCATTCTTCTGCGAGCCAGCGTCGAGCCCTCATAGGTGCATTTTAGGAAATAACACGGCAATAATAGTGGCTTGTGTTTTGAAAACGTGTAAAAATAGATGTGATAAAGAGAATAAACCCAATTGTCGTATTACATTCCATAGGCAAGCATTATTTTACTTTATTTTAGACTTATTCATATCACATAATATGATCGTTTTCGTAACATATACTATCACTCGAGATACATGGCGTGTGCGCGTCGCTGTTTCTGGGGTAAGTAAATTATGAAACATTTGTAAAAGTGTCTTAACTAAATACGGCAACAAAATATTGGACTCTGAAAATAGGCGAACTTTTCTTTGCCGTATTTGGACTTCGCAAATTTGTTCATTACGTGGCGAGAAATTTGCACTACCATGTAAAAAGGTCTATTCATTCAAAAGCAGAGTTTACTTTTAAGAATTAAATGGTGCTATTATAATGCGAGATGCCTATATACTGTTAGATTGAGTTTTGATGAATCACATATCACCAAAGTCATCTTCCTGCTCTTCGTCCCGCTGTAGTTGGTTTTTACCCCTCATCTTTCTGGTCTATTAATATTCATGTCTATTGTCCTAAGAGAGAATACTAGTTTTTTTTTTTTGCAGGGTGTGTGTGTGACGTCATTTGGGCTCTGAAGAACACGTCGCTTTAGCATTTTGTACGAAGATTTTTTTAATTCTTCAATAAGGAATTCCAGTATTTTTTTAATCAATGTTAACGATCCTATCAGAATTAATGGTATTTAAAAAAAATTGATCAAGATTTCATACTTAAATTAATTTTTAAAATTATAATTTTGGGATAACGACTCCCGCTCGAACCAGAAAACTTGAGCTTGCAGCTAGCGCCAGTCGCTAGCCAGTAGCGAGAATTACGGCTCCCGTGCGAACTAATTCTGACAGTTACGAAATCAGCTGTTGGTGGGCCGCCATCTTCAGGTAAAGCTAGCGGGTAGCGAGCAAAGTTGACCACCTTTCAACTTTTTTCATAGATTGTCCACAATTTGCTAGTTAGCTAGTAACACGATTACACTGAGCGAGTTTACTAACAGATAGTGAATTTTCTAGCTAGTAGCTTGTAAACTCGGTCAGTGTCATAGGGGCTTTACTTAAACTAAAAAAAACTGATAACAAGATAGCAAGTAAAACTGTTTGGCGTATACCTCTCTCATCATAAACAAACTATCTCTCATATAATAGAAAGAGATGCACGATTATGATTCCAATGATCGTACAAACCGGGGTACAGATGACGTCAGAATTCTTTCGACCAATCATGAAGCGTTTTTAGTTTATAGCTTTTAAATCATTTTTTAAGGACGTTTTTAATTCTAAGAATAATAATTTATTTTTTTTGATCTACATTTCTACGTGAACATATTTTTTATAATTCAGAATATTTTTCGCTCCACTTCCTTATTTACTCATTTAAAATAATATACATTTGCGGAAGATTCCAGAGTGGAAGATATTCTCAGTATCGCCCTGGTGTAAGAAAATCATTCAGAATTGAAAAGTTGCTTTGGCTGTGTTTGGTGGCCAGATCTGAATAGCCAGGTAGACCATCACTTCCTCTTCCCCTCCCCCACTACCTTCAACCTCACAACATACTCCAATCGAGAATATCGTAGTCTCACTGGCTCCAGAAGGTTGGGAGCAGATGGGACTGTTGTGCGGTTTGATATTTAAAAAAAAAGCATAGCTAAATGCGTTTTAAGCAACATTTGATTTTGAATGGTGGTTTTTTAATAGGGCGATACTGAGATTATCTTCCAATCTCAAATATACAACTTTCAAATTATACCATAATAATTCATTAAACGTGAAATAACACATTCTAATCAAATAAAATTGATTTGCTACACCAGTTTTCGAACTGACGACCTCTAAATTCCTATTTGCCTAGAGACCAGGGCTGGATCTAGGGGGGGGGAAAGCCGGGGCGCTTGCCCCGTGGGGCAGTTTTAGGGGGCGCCAATATCATAATTTATGTTTGATTGAAAAAAAAACTTTATTCACAAAGGACCTGGCATCCAGAGCACATTGTTCTATCGATTATTCATTTGATTTTAAAACGCCCAGTTGGTTTTTATTTATTATTTTTTTTAATTTATATATTTTGTTTTAGTTTTTTAGAGAAAAATGTGTCCTTACTGGGGTACCCCGTTCTAAGGACACATTGTACAAGTTTTCTTGTTTGAAATATAAGTTAAAATATTACAGAGGAAAATTATCAAGTTAAATCTAAAAGAAAGTACAATACAAGCATGAATCTTTGTTAGGTTGCAAAATTGTATCTACATTCTTCCTTCCCATGTCCATAATCCATATCTTTATGCGTCTTTTGAAGTCGGTTATTTTTTTAACGGTTTTTATTGCAAGACGGAGTATATTTTATGGAGAAGTATTGCATTTTTATTTGTCTAAAAGTCGTTTTAGTTGTAGGTTGGTGGAATGTATGTTGTAATGTAGATCTTGTGAATCGGCTCGAGTTTGTCTGTGTAAAGTTTTCCTGGTTTGTGAATGCATACATTAGAATATCTTTTGTATATAATTGTTTCAGTGATATTAAATTCAGCGCTTAAAAAACATAGTCTGTAGGCAGGGGCGTGCACTCCATATAGGCACATAAGCCTGCCTACCCTGCCGTTTTTGTAAAATATAAGCATGTAAATAATATTATAATTTATAAAATTATTGCTAAAAATAAATACACACTTTCAAAAATAAGCGCGAAAAAGCTGAGCAACCGAAACTACGCGAGCGACACATCAAACGGCATACTACAAACACGGCATAAACTGTAATTAGAAACTACACACGCGCCCTCCAACTGCCTCACTAAAATGCGGTCTAAGCAGGAATTATTTCTGACTAGAGCTAACTTCATGCAAGACATAATTCAATGTTTACGAAATGCACAAAGCATAGAGTAGAACTGTCGTTTTGAATTTGCTTCTATGAGGTTTTTTTGTTAGTATTAAGCAGTGCTTTCTAGAACAAAATTAGCAAATGGCAATCAGTGACGACAAAAACATCTGTTGTTATGTACTTCTATCAAATAGTTGTCTTTCATGGATGCTAATTGTCGGTTCAAAAACGTTTGTCATACTTTAATTCTGAAATTATCTGATAGAATATCCAAATTTTAATCTATGAAACTTGCTGTATTTTCTTACTGCCTACCCTGATCAAAAACTCTGTGCACGCCCCTGTCTGTAGGGGTTCTGTTGGGGACTCTTAAGTATAATTTTCAAAATTGCCCTTTGTCCTATGAGGACTGGTTTAATAGTGGAATCGCATGAGCTTCCCCATCTCCATATTGTAGATGAGATTGGGCTAATGCATAATAGAATTCAATTAGCTGTTATTTAACTAAAATATTTCTTATTGTTTTGAAAAAATTGGTTAGTTTTTTTAAATTTGTGTCTCATATTTACCAATTTGAAGTTCCAATTTAAGTTTTGATCAGTAATTATTCCAAGGTATTTTATTGTTTGTATTTCATTCAATTTTTGGCAGATGCAAGAAATTTCTCGGTTCACGTTTATACAGTCTTTATGAATTTTTATCTTTAGGTTTGTATTGAGGTTATCTGTCTGTTTGTTGTGTATTTTGAATATAATATACTTAGTTTTTGTATCATAATGTTAGTGAATTTGAATCAAGCCATTGTTTTTTATGAATCCTAAGTTGATTTATGAACGTATCCTAAGTCTATTTTGAACGCGTGCATAATGTAGGTACCTCAATGTGGGCGATAACGCCCTTTGTGGGCGTTTGAGACTTTCAGGAGGGGGCAGTAGATCCCAGCGAAAATTAGGGGGCGTTGAGATGGCACAGTGAGGGCGTGTGTAGGTAAAAGAAATATGGTCCAAAAAAGAGTAAAAAAAACACGCTTATCATGTACTAATACAGCAAAGGCAACTTTAATCTTTTAACGTTTGTAATCATTTTTATTACGTGTGCAAAAATTTATATATTTCTGTACGTAGTTCGGGAAGTGGATGAAAATTGAACTGAAAGATTCAATTACAATAAAAATGAAAATTAAATTGGATTACATGAATTTTTAACATAATATTATCATATTACGGTATTATTATTAAGAGTTGACAATATATCATGGATACAAGAAAGAAGGAGGTAGCAACAAAGTACTTAAAATACGTAAGAATTGCTTTTTTTAACTTGCTAAACAAAAAAGCATAACAACTAATTTAATATATTTTTAATCGAATCATTGATTTCGTATTTCGTGACAGTATATACGAGAACTGACAGCTGCTTTCACTGACAGGCAGTGTTGCCAACTCTCAAAAATATTTATCCCTAAACTATACTCAAAAACCCCTAAAAACCGACAAATTACTTGAAAATACCCCTAAAAAAAAAATTTTTTTTAAATATTGAATAATAATTAATAAATGATATGATGTAATGTTTTTTTAATAAACTCTATTTATAAATTATTTAATACATCAAATTTTTCATCATTTTCTTGAGAAGAATCAGATTTTAAAAAAAAATCATACATGTTAACATTGAATAAGCTTAACATTTCAGGAGATGGATGAAATGTAGTGCAAGATCCACCATTTCGATTTAATGTGAAGCCTGACCTCTAGTCACCAGAGTAGTTGGAATATAATAATAAGGATCTCCAGTGAAAAATATTATGGCTTTAAAAAAATATGTTCATATAGACCAATTAACCCTGATTCTGAATATATAACTTTTATTTGATAATATTAAACGTACAGTTTTAAAAAAAATATTAAAAAGTGCATTTTTAATATTCTCGTTAAAACACAGCGTCAGGTTGGTATGCTATGTAATGCAGTGTGGTGACGTCACGATGGAAGATTCACCTGGTGATAGCGGTGATGGCATTTTAAAATGTATGAGGCGAGCCGTTCAAACACAACATTTCGTGTTTTTTATTCGGTTTATTTACATACTGTTAGTAGAGGTTTAGACATATAAATAGTTGTTGTGTTTATTGAAACATTATTTAGGCCTTCACAATTAAAATTATGGCGGAAAAGGGCTATATTTGCGGACAATCTGATATTTCCAGGATAATGTTTTTCAAATATAATACGGACTATGTACCTAAGTGCTGAATTTCGTGGGATAAAAGTTGGTTAGTAAATAAATTATCATATTAGTTGTTTTTGAAAGTCGTAGTAAGCTGTAAAAAAAAATTTTTGATCATCTTCAGTAAATGTGGCCATTTTGACATTTTGTTTATTTACCATAACATCGATCGTATTATCGAATTGGTTTATTATCAAGGGCTTTTTATAGAAGTCATGATCAGTGTATTATAAATACCAGTGTTTCTGTATGTGTTATACATAATACAATGTATTATGTTAAAGCAAAAGTCACACCTGAACACAAAATTCTACGGCTTACGGTGTCATTTGCAGTCATTTGTATTTGCAATGAAAAATATGATTAATTGTTATTGTATTGCACTTTGGTACAATACAATAGCAATTGCGATGAGATGTCGACATTTTACCTAATGTTTTTCTATATTAAAAGCAGTTCACCGTGAAGAAAAAACGCCTTGACTTGTCACACCTAAAGTCATTCGGCCATCGATTTTCAATATAAAATGACAGCACCTTTTGAAAGTGAATAAAACTATCGATGACGTGATGACGTCACACAATGCACCATAGATATGGTGTTTTTCAAGGGATCTTGAAAAATCAAAACTTTGAAAATTATTTTAAATATTAAAACTAACTCTAAAAATAAAAATAAATATGCAGTTATTTAAGCAAGAAGGTCATTATTCATTAAAAAAAAAAAAAAAAAATGGACTGGAGTTCTCTATTGCACTAGATGTCGCCCTAATAAAATTGTGAAGTGTGTGAGTGCTCCGTGTTTACGATGTAGTAAAAATTTAAAAAAAATATGGAATCACTAAACCCCCAAAAATACCCCTAAACATATTAAACCCCTAAAAAAATCCCATCCCACTTAGTTTCCCCCTAAATCTGGGGGGAAAACCCCTAAGTTGGCAACCCTTCTGACAGGGCCCGCAGCCCATAGAGGGCATAGATATGCACTCGATGTTGCAAGGAGAGAAAAAAATATTTCCCTAACCTTAAATTTTTCAAATGAAATATTTTTCTGTGGAAGTTTGTATAAGGAAAATAATATTTTGGTAGTGGTATTAAAAACAAAATTTTCGATTGTCTATTCCAAAAATCAGTTGGTCTTCTTGTCGTATTTCAAATTTGTTTTGCATATAACAAAAAACTTTTCTGTTTCTGCTTTCTAGTGTTTTTGGACTTGTTTCAGTGTTTTGCGGACTTTGTCGTCTACCAATAAAACCTACAATGCCTCGTTCTAAAGTGAAGAAATCAGGATTCCCACATTTGTTCCGTGTCGACTACAAAAACGTATATGAAGAATTTGTGAAAGAAGGTAGTGATTTCACCCCAAACCAATATCACAACAGGCTGTTATTTATTATAATTGTTTATCGAAAATTGTCCATGTATTGAATTCCTAGAAATTTTAACGTAACTATAGCAAAACCTCATTTACGGTTTAGACCGACTGTATAAGCGACCGCTGTTTTTTTTTACAAAAATATCAATGTCACCCAGTGCTGTATGGTCCCGTCCTTGCAACCTATCAACCGTGTATGCCTTTAACTTGTGGTGCCACCTTCATCCATCACAACATACAGAATCCTTAGTCATGTTTGATTGTATCCTCATAAATCTTATTTTATCATATCTGGCGTCCCACAGGGATCGATTCTGTCTCCGACTTTGTTTTTGTTGCACATCAATAACCTTTTGTTGTGTTCACCTATTCATTGTACAGTCCATGATAGCTTTTTGTTTGACAAGCTCCCAAAGGGTACACAATTACTACAGCTACAGCTCGGAGGGCTTTCAAGCGGAGAATGGTTGGTTACCTCGAGGAAGTTTTCTCTAAGGGTAAGAATAACCCGGTAGAATGTAATGTTTCAAAGATCCAATCATGTCTGATTACTACTAAAAGGATTTGAATGACAATCTACTCTCCTTCAACGCTTGTTGTAACTCTAAGTGACGAGCTCAGGCACACGCTCCACAGAAGCCAGAGTCAAGCTAGTCTCCCAGAAGCTGGCTATTAATATTATTGAATTGACCTGCTGACAAACTGCTGTGGCAGTTTAGCTGGTGCTTATAATGAAGAATAAAAAAAAATAATAATGAAATAGAAGTATCATTTTCAAAATGTATTTGTCTGGAGAATTCAGACGAGCGATAGAGTACTTACCTATAATACAATATTTGTAATAGAATTAGAAAATTATTTTAATTGCTATTTTCAAAATTGGAGTGATATACTTAAATATGTATGTATATATATATATTTATTTTAATTTAGCTCCACACAGGAGGCTCTGAGGAAAATAATTCCCCTCAGGGTCTATGTCATCTTTGGGAATGCTGTGTGGAGGACCATTTTAGAAAAGGAAGGAGAGGAAGTTCTGCAAAGGAAAAAGGTGTGAGGGGTGGGTAGGAATCTGGGTGTGTCCAGGAGTAACCAGCGTATGAATCCAATCCTCCCACTGCGAGGCAAGGCAATGTTCTGAGAGATTTCTGCTGGAGAGATCAAAAGCTCTCCCTCAAGCAGTCTCTCCTGATCCGGCCTGCCACGCAGTTGGTGGGCAGACGCATCCGCTGCCAAGATTTTCTCCCTAATAAATAAATAAATAAAAAATACCCCATTCTCACGACATTACCCTGGACACTCCTACTAGGTCACCAAACATAGCGAACAACTTGGGGTGACCTGCGTTTATCCAATCGTCTGTCGTACTGTCGGTATCCAATAAATGTTTGGGTGAGAAAATCTCGTCAAGGGAGCTTAGTACAATAAATAATATATTGTAAGTAATACAATGTACAAATGTTTGTTTTAGTTAATGTTACCAAGCAGATCATCAACAATTTAGCAAAGGCGGCAATGATAAGGATTGAAGCGCAACACACCTCTTATTTGGCCAGATTCAGCGATGAGGAGCTGCAGAAGACAGTTGGACAGCTGGTAAACATATTCAATTATTTCTTTGCAAATTATTCAGCGTTCTTTTATTATTAACTTTTCTGGTAATGAAGATGGCACACTACACAACTCTGTATTGTTGTGTAATGAAAATGAAAAAAATGAAAATGAAAAAGAAAGATAAGGAATTAATGAAATATTAAGTTTTCCATTGAATATTACTTTTTACGAATTTTATGAAGTTAGCAAGGTTCGTGTTAAACACGTCAATGTCTGTGCATAATCTATTGAAGGTGCTACAGCTTCTTCTTATAAACACATTTTGAAGATAATTAGCATTGCTCTTAGGAATATAAAATATGTCTGGAGATCGAGTAACTCTTATTGGACATCTGAAATTAATATTTTGTAATAGGTAAGGGCTATCAATAAAATTGTGGATAATCTTATAAAGCATTATTAGGTCTCTGATATCTCTGCGTTGATCAAGGGTTTTGAGGTTCATAGAGACATAATTTACATCGTATAGGGGGGGGGGTCATCGGCTCTGACGTCACATGTAAAAATCTAAATTATTAACCACTCCGGTCTATTACGAATATGCAAGTTTTTTGTCTTAAATGAAATGTCATATTTACAAAATATATTAAATGAAAAAACTCACTTTGTAAAACACCACTTTATTTGAATTAATAATTATTGACGACCTCCGTAGTCCAGTGGCTAAGACTCTTGACTCACAATCCGGAGGTCGCGGGTTCGAACCCGGCGTGCGCAAATAAATTTTATTTGATTAATTTGTGTTATTTCACAATTAATTCATTTAAAAATAATATGGTATATTTGCGGCACGTTCCAGAGTGGAAGATACTATCAGTATCGCCCTGGTGTAAGACCACCATTCAGAATTGAAAAGTTGCTTGAAAATGGCTTAAGCTGTGTTTGGTGACCAGATCTGAATAGCCAGGTACTTCCCAACCTTCCTCTTCCCCACTTCCTTCCCCTCCCACTACCTTCAGCCTCACAACATACCCCAATTGGGGATGCCATTGTCTCACTGGCTCCAGACGGGAGCAGTTGAGATTCTTGTGCGGTATTCACTGTAAAAAAAAAAATTTAACAGCCAACCAGGTTTCGCTTAGCTCAAGCTTCATCAGGGCTATTATATTAACTGTTAATATAATTTGTTAAACTGTTAGTTAATATAATAACCCTGGGGGCCTATACTAACAGCCTGTTAGCTTAACTTGGTGGTTTGAGCAAAGTTGTCGCAACTGGCTAAAAATGGTAGTCAGTAACTTTTCTGTTTCTTTTCTGTCGGTCGCGACTATAAATTAACTAAGCCTTAACAGAAAAGTTACTGACTACCATTTTTATCCAGTTGCGACAACTTTGCTCAAACCACCAAGTTAAGCTAACAGGCTGTTAGTAAAACGTAAAAGATAGGGACTAGGCTCCCTGATAAAGCTTGAGCTAAGCGAAACCTGGTTGGCTGTTAAATAATTATTAATTCAAATAAAGTGGTGTTTTACAAAGTGAGTTTTTTCATTAAATATATAATGTCACACCACAAAGTATTTGCTTCCTTCGATAAAAATATTTACAAAACATTTTGTTATTACCGCTTCAAAATTAAAGCTCTATAAATTAAACATTTTGGAACGTAGCCGAATACTAAAAACTGTTTTTGAAAGATTATAAAATAACCTTTCAAATTGTTATATTACAAATAAATATGAATGCAAACATATAAAAATTGTAAAAATGACTCACGTGATGTTTTTATGTGAAAACGGTACTAAAATCACAGATTATGTAAAAAAAAACAATACTTATTCTATCGTATGAATGTATAATAAACAATTTAGTCACCTAAATTTTTTATCATTTCATACAAGAATATTTAATAAAAATTCGTGGTCGCCGGCGGCCTTCTTGCAAATGACAGGTGAAAAGTTATTAAAAGATATGAAAAAAAAAAAAAAAAAATTACCCATAACCTAACCTAACCTATTTAACCAATTTTTTACATCACCCTTAATGACTTTTCAACGAGTTGATTTCATTCTGAGTTGTCCAGTCATCATTAATTCTTACACTCCTTTCTTTTTATTTTCAGAGATCAGAAAACAAGTCGAACTACCTTTCGGCACACTATTCTTCAGAAAACTCCGCCACCAGTCAGAAAGATGACGGTAAATATTTATTTAAATTATATATACCGATAAATAGAGAATAATTTATATTTAAATGCTTACAAAATCACAAGTATGCATTACTGACATTTTACTCCTAATATTGGAAGGTTATGGGTTCAATAAATTTTCATACTCTTCTTATATACAGGGTGCTCCGGGGGTAAAGTGAACTAACTTCAGGAGGTGATTCTACACGATAGTACAAGAAAAAATCGAGTGTGCTTTAGACCACACGACTGAATTAAAACTTCACTAACTTATATTGGGGTGACATATGACATTGGGGTGACATATGACCATGGGGTGACCTATGACCTTGGGGTGACCTACGACCTTGGGGTGACCTACGACCTTGAGGTGACTTATGGCATGGTTATTCAACAAATGATTCCTTGTGCTCGCACCTCTCCATAACACTTTTCGTAAAGCATTCACCAGCTTACTCCCCAAGTCAAGTGTGCGTAAAGGCCCGACCGTTCACCTCGCCCGATCACCGTTCCCATCGATTACCGTTCGCATCACACTTTTCGTAACATCACACTTTTCGTAACATTGCACTTTTCGTAATGCATTCACCAGTCCCCCCAAGTCGAGCGTGCATAAAGAAGTTTTACTTCAAAAAAACACAAATGACTAGAAATTTGATTGATTTTTTTGTCATTTCAAGTAAAAATAACTTTAAAAGTTTCATAGAGGTGTGTAATATGTAATATTACAATTTTAATTTATCCCTGGTTAACTTTTGTATTTGAGTATAAAACGTGGTGTCTTCTCTTTCTAATACAGTTTAGATCAGCGGTCGTCACACTTTTCCGGTCAAGAGTCACACAGGTAAATGTGAGGCATCACCGCGGGCCGCACACTTGTGAATTTTAGGGATGGGGGGAACTGTCACGAAATCAATAATTCGATTAAAAATTATCTTCTTTTTTTTTCACATGAACTCCACACAGGAGGCCCTAAGGAAAATTATTTCCCTCAGGGCCTATGTCATCTTTAGGGATGCTGTGTGGAGGTGTTTTTTTTAAGGAAAGGAAGGAGAGGAGAGTTCTGGAAAGGAAAAGGGTTTCTGGGGTAGGTAGGAATCTGAGGCTCAGTATATCCTGGTCATCCGCCTCGAAGACCTAGAAAAACTTCCCCCCATGAATCCGGGCACCCCTGCTAAATCACCAAACGTAGCCAACCTTTAGGTTGACCTGTGGCAGAGGTGTTGGTTATCCAATAAAGGTTCCCGGGGCGGCGGTACCCAATCCCGCCTCCCTTATATCGATATATAAATTTTTGCATTTTAAGTACCGTGTTACTACCTCATTCCTTCTTGTATTCCATAAAACAAAAAGTAGAAGCTCCATAATAAATCAAGCTACCCATCACTATTCAAGTTGTCCATAGAAATACATTAAAAAACCTTTTCTGTCAGATGCATCGGGTAGACCGCCAAATTGCCTACCCACTGTTAGACATTGTTATTTTTTTAATTAAGTATTCTTGTACGAAATGATATAAAAAGTGCGGTGACTGAATTGTTTATTATACTTTTATACGATAGAAAAAGTATTTTTTTTTTTTTTATAATCCGTGATTTTGGAACCGTTTTCACATAAAAACATCACGTGAGTCAATTTTACATTTTTTTTTATGTTTGCATTCTAAATTTTAATATTTACATGTTAATATTTATTTGTAATATAACAATTTGAAAGCTTATTTTGTAACCTTTCAAAAACAGTTTTTAGTATTCGGCTATGTTCAGAAAGGTTTCATTTATAGAGCTTTAATTGTGAAGCGGAAATAACACAAAGTTTTTGTAAATCTGATATTTCATTTAAGATGAAAAACTTGCATATTCACGATAGATTGGAGCGGTTAAAAAAAAAACTTCGTCAAAGCATCGACACAAAAAGTCATTAATTTTTTTTTATAATAATATTGTAGAATCACCTCTGAACGATAAAATGCTTCACTTAACCCCCGGACATCTTGTATACTATAATTGTGACTAACCTCTTTTGTGGCTTCATTGCAAATGTGTACCAGAATCACCGAAGATATAAAATGATAGAAGCGTGTCGTGGGCCCGAAGTAAGCTTGATTTTACCTTACTTCTGATGAAATGATAAAACACCTCAATCAACATGGAGATTCTTTCTTGACCAGATTATCATTTTCATTTGCTTGTCTTGCATTACTTTTCTTATATTACACAGTGTCTGGAAACTCACAGTACAAGCGGGAAACTGGTGAATCTATATATGTATATATTTACTTCTTCAAACTTTGCAAAATTACTTGGTGGCATTATTTATTATTTAATTAATAACAGATCACTTTGAACCAACCACTTTTTAATAAACAATATCGACATGTTTCAATAACAATTAACAGAATTAAATACTATTAAACAAATTGCAATTAATAACGGTTATAATTCAAAATTAATAGACAATATGTTAAACAAAAAATATAAGAAAAAGTTTCTTAGATCTTTTGTTTATCCACATGTTGTTGAAAATGATAATAATTGGAGAAAAAATTTATTTTTAAATAATAGCATTTCAAATTTAATAATTAAAAACATGCCAAATAATGTACAGCCAGCTTTTTATACAAATAACAAATTAAAAAATTATGTATTAAATAATAAGGATAAATGTGATTTTTTTTTAACCAATCTGGGGTTTATAAATTGATTTGTAATGATTGTAACTTTTTTTATACTGGAAAAACTTCTAGAAATTTTAACATTAGAGTTAAGGAACATATAAGATGTTTAAATAATAATAATTATTCTGAATTTGCCAACCATATTTTGGAAACAAGTCATTCTTTTGATATTTACAGGTCTTAAAATTTTACACACTACTATTTTACTACCGGCATACAATTGGATAATTTAGAAATTTTAGAAATTAGAAAAAGCATTAATAGTAATTTAAATATTATAAATAACCAAACATTTTTTTTTAAAAAGCCATCTTTTAAATTTATTTTCTTATTAATACCTACTTACAATAATTATTTATTTTTGATTTAGAATAATTATTTGTTCTTAAAAGTTTTTTTATTATCGAAATGCAATTTTATTTTTCTTTAAATAATTTTTATATTTAATTTTCTATAACTATTTTTATGATTTTTAAGCAATTAATCACCTCTCCTTTTTAATATTTCGTCTATGTTATAGTTTAATCTAATTTGTCTATACTTGTTTGTCATTTATTTTTCTTTATATTAACATATCCTGAAGAAGATAACATTGTTGATGTAGATTCACAATTTTGCCTTTTGTACCAGGAGTTTTGGGACACCATGAATAAACTGGCAAAATCATTTTTCTTTCAAATTGATACATCGACATCTCGTTGATTATTCAGACATCTCTGAAAAATCGAAATTTGAGTCAAGTATGCAGTTATATGTAATAGTGTAACTTTATCTGGTACAATACCCAGATAACTCATAAACCACCACATCATATATAGCCAAAAAACTTGTAGAGATTAAACAAAATGTCGAAACTTGTCGTTGTGGGTGTCACTGGTAGGAATTTCAAAATATCATACTTATGTACCAGACTGTTTTGCCTCCCAGTGTTATTTTATAACATATTTAAGAAGTAAAACGGACACCTGTAAGTAAGATTTGATTTAATCAATATTGCTTTTTAACTTAGTATTTGGAGATGTCTGCCCAATCAACTGGGTGATCGACATACCGAACATTCTGTCCAAATGGTAATACAAAAATGGCAGCAAAGGTGGCCGCAACGCCGGACCGTTTCCACTGAATAATGTATTTTGGTAACCATGGAAACGATTTAAGTCGGCAACAAACGTGGCCGCCATTTTTGTATAACCGTTTGGACAGAATGTTTTATCGGTACGCCAAGTCCTGTCTTAATAGTATTTTATCATAATCATAAAACATTTTTTCGCATTCCCACTTTGCTATAGTTAAACTATCTTGTCATCAGATTTTCCAAGGGACTGGAAAAAACCTCTTAACCACTCCGATACGTAAGCGGATATACATGATAATATAACGATAGCAGTCAAGTACAATAAGCGTGTTTTCACGTCAACGCATGTGTTTCCACAGAAATCATTATAACTCCGTTATTGTTCTAGTGACATCCCTAAAACAAAAAGTAGAAGCACCATAATAAATCAAGCTACCCATTACTATTCAAGTTGTTCATAGAAATACATAAAAACACCTATTCTGTCAGATACATGGTAGACTGCCAAATTGCCTACCCACTTTTAGACATTGTTATTTTTTTTATTAAATATTCTTGTATGAAATGATACAAAAGTGAGGTGACTAAATTGTTTATTGCACATTTATACGATAGAATAAAGATTGTTTTTTTATATAATCCGTGATTTTAGTGCCGTTTTCACGTAAAAACATCACATGAGTCATTTTTACATTTTTCTTATGTTTGCATTCTAAATTTTAATATTTACAAATGTTAATATTTATTTGTAATATAACAATTTGAAAGCTTATTTCATAACCTTTCAAAAACAGTTTTTAGTATTCGGCTACGTTCAGAAATGTTTCATTTATAGGGATTTAATTGTGAAGCGGAAATAACACAAAGTTTTTGTAAATCTGGCGTTGCGTTTAAGACGAAAAACTTGCATATTCGCGATAAATCGGAGCGGTTAAGTGTTATAAATGTGCTGTGTGTATAAATGTGTGTTTATTTGTCTGACTTACGATATTATATTGGGGTAAAATTAATGCTTTTTCTTAGTGATGTAAGTATCTGTGGACTTGACATTTTGGCCAAATAAAAGATAACTTAGTTTAAAACCACTTTATTGATGAATGTTAGGAAAATAGATAAAAGAAACAAGAGAGATGGGTCATGAACGTTGTGTGAAACCGCAAGCACAAAACATGTCGCCAACATCTTTCATCCATGCTTCTGCAAATCGCATCTATGCAAAACAGCACCACACCTCTGTTTCTACCTACAGATCAAATTCATAACATTCATTGCACAGCCCTTTTGTTTCTATTTATTTATTGTTTCTTTACACTGCAGGTAAAATGTTTACAATACAATTAATTGTTAATATTTATTTGTAATATAACAATTTGAAAGCTTATTTCATATCAAAAACAGTTTTCAGTATTTGGCTACGTTCAGAAATGTTTCATTTATAGAGCTTCAATTGCGAAGCGGAAACAACACAGTTTTTATAAATCTGACAGTTCCTTTAAGATAAAAAAAAACTGGCACAATGGCAAAATACCTGAGTGGTTAAACTAAGTTACATTTAATTTAATTATAATGCAAGCCACAAAGTGTATGTATGTATCATTTATTGATTCTCCTTTATCACATATAATGGCTTACTAACCCCCATCAATATCTTTTCCATCTAACCCTTGGTGGTCTTGTCTGGTTTGGGTGCTCCTCCTTCCGCTGTGTGTGGTGTCGGCCGCTCTCACCAGGCTACGTTACAGAGGCGTCCGGCAGCGGAGGTCGGCCGCAGCTCCCTGGCCCCGCGCCCCCGGCCCCCTCGGTGCCCGCACCAGCCTCGGCCGCCAAGAGGAGACCCTCCAGGAGGCTGTCCCGCAGCCTGTCCAGATCTCGTGCATACACAGGTGAGTCTTTTTTTAAAAATTCCCTTCACTTCCCCGTAAGACTTTTTCGAATGCTCTCTCTAAATCAGATATTATTTTATTGGTGTCTGTGTTTTTCATATTAACGTTTAGACGCCCAGTGGTCCGCGTCTGTGGATTTGTGTCATTCAATGCCCAACGGTCCCGTACCGGACCCGTGATTATCGTGCGAATAGTTCTTAGTGCAGGAAAACAGAACTCCCACATAATGGAGTGTCTACTACTGTCTCTATTTAGTTTCTCTGCAAATTGGTTTAACCTCTCAGAAATAGACTTTGTAACGTCAAAGAAGATGCTTTATTATCAAGATAAATAATTGTTATAAATTCTAAATAATGATAAGACGTATTGAACATATATAATATTGATTTATTGTAATACAAAGGAGCATGTGTTAATGAGAACTCTATCTTAAATTAAATACTCAAGGGTGGGCATGAACATCGAAGATGTTACATGTTAGATTAATGTACCATGATAAATTTACAAGTGGGCAAGCATAATATTTAATTAAATGAGGGCGCCATTACTTTTGAAGTTAAAGTAAGACTAATTTAACAAATGTAAGAATGATCTGATAACTAATACAATTAAAACGTTACGTTGCGTTGTCCAAAAGCGCCATGGCTTGGTTGGCCTCGACCTTGCAGCACGCGTGTTCACCTCCTGGTTGGTTTCGTCGCACTGAAGCTCGCCGCGAACAGATTTGCTGTCAGCGGTAGAGATCAGTGATGTCATACTCTGACCGCTGATGTGTGTAAGTACCGTCGCAATCGGGGTTGGATGATCCGTATACGAATCCACCCGTTACATTACCCCCTCGCCAAAAAAAAATATTTCCACCTGGAAATATTGAGGTCCACCTGGCACCTCCTCAAGAACTTCTCGTCCTGTGAGACTTGCTCGTAGAGTGTAGAATTGTTGTCCAAGAGTGCCCAACTAGAAAAATTTCCAGACGGTAGGATTTGATTGACGGAAGAACTTCAATCCATATATTGTACTTGATGGAAGAAGCGGAGACCTCCGTAGCTGGAATGGCGTTGGCGTGATGCCATAATAAGGCGATGAACGAGCCAGAGTTCCCAGAATTCCATGAAGCAACCCTCCGAAAGATGTGTTCAGGTGAGATGTGCTATGAAGTGGCCAAAGTTAGAGAAGAAGGTCCTGGTGCGACATCTTGAAGCCAGGGTAGATAATCTTGAAAGAAACTCTCTGATAGTGATGTCTTCTAGAGAGATATGATGTGAAGTGACCCAGTGGTAGAGATGGAAGTCCTGGTAATATCTTGAAACCAGCGTAGATAATCTTGAATGATGCAAACTTCTTTTGTCTTGAGTCATCTTGAAATTCCCTAAACTAAACTACCTAGATCAGGTTACCAGAAAATAATTATAATATATTTGAAGAATAAAAATTCCAAAACCAAATTACCTACATACTTATGCTTGCCCAAAACAAAATATATTAAAATCTGCACATACAAATTTCAAAGATGATTATATTAAAGCCATTGTGCTGTAAAGATTTCCTATCTCAAACACCAAAAGAAGTGATAATTATTTGCTACCTAAACACTTGCAATATACACAAAGAGAATACCTTTAAAGAAATTCTAGTGCGGTGAAGTAAAAATAAGCAAAATAAATGCATTTAAATTGAGATTAAGCATGGCAAATATATAAATCCATTCATCCCATACCCCATAGTTATTAAAACCCACACTAAAAAAAAAAATTATTAGCAAGTATGAGAACTAAACTTTACAGAAAGTTTCCCAAAGCCCACAAAACAACAGCCTAGGCTAGTGGTATGCTGAATTGAGTATAACACTCTAAATAACTTAATTAGTTTAATGAAAGTATTTATAAATAAAACTTTACAAAAAATATAAAATTACCAATGAATATTCAAAATTCCCAAATATTTGCTCTGAAATAATAATAAATCTAAACCACTATAGATGGCAGTAGTGTAGCCCAAAGATTGTGAAATTATTGAAAAAATATAATAGGAAGTCTACTTCCAACAAATGTCATTGTGTGACCCAATGATGATTAATAAATATATTATTCAGCTGAAAACAGCTATTAAAGAAATGAAGTTAATACCTTGGATTTAAAATACCAAAAGCATATTAATTTATATAATGAAAGATTCCACTTCCCGAGTGAATTCGCAGTTCATTATACTGGAATTGGTTATTCGTCATGAAAATTTCTAATATAGAAACCTTCAGGAGGAATCAGTATACGATTCACAAAAACAAACATAAACACAGATTTGCTAAGAAAAGAAAAAAAATATAGCCACTTTATAAGCTGTATCTCAAAACATTTATCTTTTAAATAAAAAAAAATATAAAAACTGATGTAACCTATTAACATTGCATTTCCAATGTGAATATCTTATTGACGTAGAACTGATATTTAAAATTAATATCTATTTCTGTAATGTTCCTAAAACAATACCCGTTAAATGAATATAAAACACACAATTCTTCATTGCAATCCTCTAAAGAGATGAAGGCCTGAATTTTTTTTTTTTTTACAATTCAAAAAAAATAATTTAAATCTTTATATAAAGATTAACTAAATCCATTATCTACCATTAATAATGGTTCTTATAAGGATATAAGAAAATTTATTTCTCATAAGCATGTAAAGAGACGAACCTACCCTCCTCGTAAAGTTAAAACTTTACGCAAAGGATTCCTTCGTATCATATGATCTGGAAGTGACCAGCAAACCGACAACACTATGGTCGATTTAAAAATTGTGTTTGCGAACTCAGTGACAGGAAACGATAAGTTATCCTGTATAGAACGCGAAACCCGAAACCTACTTTTGTACTCAGAGGATCATTACGTGAGATCATGTTACAAGCTTTGCTACCGCTCATGCTAGCAAAGTATCCAAAACTCCAGTGTGTAAGTATTACAACTGAAATTATTTTTGAAGCAATGCTCCAAATCATTGTTTTGTTTTAACCAAAACTTAATCAAATCCCTATCACAAGGACAAATACGCGGTACAATCACGAGACGAACACAGTACAATACAAGCAAGCACTATTCAACCATCCACCCCAACTACCGTTAGATAGTTGAATGCACTTTGAAAATATAAATATCCATCTTAGGTGGCGCTCCCCAAGACAGACACCAATTTCCCATAACAATGAACACCAATCTGAATAACTGCCGACTACCCCATAATCGTTATGCAATTAAGAAAAATTTATTTTCAACACCTAGTTATGAGAACATATCCTCTTTTGAAGAATGGAACCAAAATTGTAAAAGAATCCCATATAACGTTGTTATATTAGACAAAAGCTATTTAAATAATTTGATATAATTTTAATTAAGCTAAATTATTTCCGGTGTAGAGAAGACTACAACCCAAAGTTATAAAACCAAAAGAATGTATTATAATATCTAAATGTATCGTATCGATGGCATTAATTAAATGATGACTACTTGTTAAAAATCCATGAAAAACATGTGTATATATTTACGAGATTTAATAAAAAAAATTCCTACCCATAATATTGAGTAATTTAAATAAAGATCAGCAATTATGTGAAAACTCTATTAATTTTTATTAATTTTTTTTTTTAATACCATAATAAATTCTTCTATATACATTGATTGCACCGAAATTTTTATTCTGTATACCTATGAAAACCCCATTGTAGGAAGACATACAAGCAAATTTTCTGACAATCTATAGACCAACAAAGAATATACTGCAGTGTGTTTCAGGTACTCTCTTGATAAATATCTATACACTGTGAAATAACATTTCTAGCATGTTAAAATAAAAGCAGAAACTATTGTAAAATATGACATCTATTGTCCAAAGCAAACGCTTTATTAAATATCAGATAGATTCTTCTAAGAAAAGCGAAGACTCAAACCAAAATCTCCAATCACGAGAACTATTTTAGCAAATACATCATCGAAAACCCCTTAAATTTCTCAATTTAAGTCAAAACAATTCAAATAAATACAGCAACAACTGACAACATCTTAAACACCTATAACCCTCGAAAGGAATGTTCAAGATAAAGCTAGAATAACTGTAAATGTAAATTAAACCGTCCTGAGAATATAACCCTGGAAATTACTAAAACAATTATTACGATATGTAAGCTTTTATCCGAAGTTTAGAGATTCATATTCAGAAAGTGTGTAAATTTTAAAAGACTCACTTTAATAAAACCTCAAAAAAAAAACTAAGAACTAGACAGATCAAAACCAATATGTAATATGTATTACCGAGCTACAAGATCCTCTTAAAATTCCTCTGAACGATGTTTGTTTAAACAATCGATTTAATCAAAAGATACCAAGGTATTTGGCACAGAACTGAACCCGGAGTAGGAAAACTTAACCAACTCAACAGAGACATAAGATAACGCTATTCTAAGCGTATTTTAATAAATCCTTTATAACAGTTTAAATAACCGTTCCGAAAACTATTCTGTCTATCTGTGATAACCCCATAATAGGAAAATATACATGCAAATTTAGGAACCGCCTCTAAATGGTTAAATACAAAGCAACCATACTCATGAACCATTTAATTAAATATCCCAAAGAATAAAAACCCCAGATTTTTATGACCAAACTGAATTATTACCAGCCGTGAGAAAAAATAAAGTCAATGATATCCCCGAATAAATATATTGAATCAATAATAAATTTGAAATATGGTATCTATGTGCGACTCATTTATGGCCAAGAGACAGCAAGGACTCAAACCTAAAACCCTGTAAGTAACACTACCTACCAACAGATAGCATTATTGGAACATGGTCCCAAAACTTTTACTATGATCCTATGGAACAGAAATCATATCCCAGTACGAAACCAACATTAAAACATATAAATCCCTAAAAGGAATGTAAATAATGCAAGCCAGCACCGCAATACTTCTCCCCGTCCTGAAGAAAGGAAAAAAAAGAGAATGTCCTCGAAAAATTCATTTCGTTACGCAATTTATCAGAAATTTTTGTAATTCTTCAGTAAAATGTTAAATGAAATTATTTTTTTTTTTTGAAATGACTCAAAATAGGTAAAACCCGCAAGAAAACTAAACTTAAGAATCCACAACATGAAATAAGAAATCTGAGCAAGCCGACTTTTATCGCTCATATCTCCCATTGCATGACCGTCACTTAAGACAATAAACTACATTGATAAGATACTAACACATAATGACATGCAGGTTAACGCGTTTAAACTGCTACCGGAATGTGTAAAGAATTTTATCTCCCATAAAAATTTTAAAAGTGTATTACTTGTACCAGAAAAGAAACCCCCAGCCGATAGGACTTGACAAAAAAATGAACGCTTGTCATTTACATCTATGCTAAGCTTCATAAAGATTGAAAAAAAAACTATCAACTGCAAAACAAATAAGATTAAATATAAAACCCGCATCCGCGGCGACAACAGCATACCGCCAAAGAAAGTTCGACGTCATGAACCCACGATGGTATAGCCGCAGCTGAAATGTGATTAAAGAAAGTTATCTAAAGGAAAAATAATTATTTAAAACATGTTAAACAAAGGAATGCCCCAACAAGGCTGACAAGGATACACGATCGTGAATAAAATTTACTTGAGTCGCATAAAAATTTTTTTTTCATATGATAAATACACTGGAAACATATATCCTAGAATGTGATCAAGCTTAATAGACCAAGAAGAAAGCAAAGAAAAAAAAGCAGTCATAAACCACTGATAATAACTAGAATTGCAAAACGTTCCAAACTATGAAATGAATTACTTAGGTTCGAGAATAGCCAATCATGTAAAATGTAGTGAAACTCAACTGAGAACTATCTTATTATGAAGATAACCATCTGAAAAAAAATTAAATTATTGAATCTACAAAAGATACAATTTCATTTTAAACTTACATTATTATTGAAGTCAATTTAGGTTAGGTCTCGTACCATAATCGTCCGATAAAAGCCATGTGTTATCATTTCCCATGTGACAAAATATTCGATCACTGTATACCTACAGATCTACTGTAAAACGAAAAAAATCATTAGACGACATTGTAATGAAGATTGTAATGCCGCAGAGTAAAGCACATAAGATAAAATTGCAAAATAATCTCCATTCCTTCTGCTACAAATCAAATGTACCTAAAATAATTTTCCGTAAAAGTAACATTACGACATTAAATTCAATATGTAACTTGTACATGGACAAAACAAACAGTAAAACATAAAGTGAGTACAATAAACCAACCATAAGGATTAAACATAGTAATTACATTATAAAAATTTAAAATCAAGCGTACTTACAATGTCCAGACCAACCAAGCCATTTTGGAAACACAACATAACCCAATTGACAATTAAAATACCCGAAAACATGCCTGCAAACTTGCCAAAACATTAATCTAATTCAAAACCACGTGGGTCGCCACTGTAACGTAGAAAAGAAGATGCTTTATTATCAAGATAAATAATTGTTATAAATTCTAAATAATGATAAGACGTATTGAACATATATAATATTGATTTATTGTAATACAAAGGAGCATGTGTTAATGAGAACTCTATCTTAAATTAAATACTCAAGGGTGGGCATGAACATCGAAGATGTTACATGTTAGATTAATGTACCATGATAAATTTACAAGTGGGCAAGCATAATATTTAATTAAATGAGGGCGCCATTACTTTTGAAGTTAAAGTAAAACTAATTTAACAAATGTAAGAATGATCTGATAACTAATACAATTAAAACGTTACGTTGCGTTGTCCAAAAGCGCCATGGCTTGGTTGGCCTCGACCTTGCAGCACGCGTGTTCACCTCCTGGTTGGTTTCTTCGCACTGAAGCTCGCCGCGAACAGATTTGCTGTCAGCGGTAGAGATCAGTGATGTCATACTCTGACCGCTGATGTGTGTAAGTACCGTCGCAATCGGGGTTGGATGATCCGTATACGAATCCACCCGTTACAACTTTTGTTTATTTTGTGTCCCTTAGAAAACTGTCAAAACGTGATAATATTTGTGTTATTTACGATTTTTACTAAAAGCTTCATAAATCACGTTTTGGGAAACGTAGCCTCATTCTAAAAACTTTTTTAGAAAGGTTATGAAATAAACTTTCAAATTGTATTATTACAAATAAATAATAACATTTGTAAATATTAAAATTTAGAATGCAAACATAACAAAATTGTAAAAATCACCCACGTGATGTTTTATGTGAAAACGGTACTAAAATCACAGATTAAGTAAAAAGACCACTTATTCTATCGTATAAATGTATAGTAAACAATTTAGTCACCTCACTTTTTTACCATTATACAAAAATATTTTAATAAAAAACTAACAATGTCTTGAACAAATGACAATCAAACAAGATGGAGGTTCCATTCGGTTCAGATAATTAATCTCTATGTTCGATAGATATTTTTGAATACAGACGCGTAGCGTTGTTCATTATCGATATTCCGTTTTTTATTTCATGGTAATCCGTATACCAGTGATGGAAATAAATCAATTTTTGTAAAATCTCACGCGTTGACGTCAAAAGACGCTTTAATATCTTGACCGCTATTATTATATTCGCGTCTTTTGACGCTCTAATGTTCCGAGTGGTTGGTTAACCGGTAATTAATCAATTTAGACACCTTCAAAATTGACATTTAGATTCGTATAAATACGTCATCTCAAAGAAGTTCAATTACAGTTGTAAAATGGTCTTGTAAACCATAACAGCTGTAACAAAAATACCTACTAAAATACTTGCAGAACTTGACAATAACATTTGTAGCAATATTCTTAGGTAATGCTAAAGTGTAATGAAGATAGTATAAGTAATCAAATAAAAAGAACCCAGATAAGAGACATAAATCTATTATACAAATTTAACAACATTGTCTTTGATTAAAATATGAACTGTGAATCTACAGGGCATGTCATTCGCTCTAAGAGCCAATGATTATCTTATAACTGATAATAATGTCACGTAGGTAATAAAGATTATTAAATGAATTTAATGTGGTCAATTAAGGTTGAGATTTAATTTAATGATAAACCATTATGAAATTATAAAAGCTATGTTCCTACGTTATGTGTGATAATATGCGTGGTTCCGTGAAGAGTCTTGCGAGGTTCTGTAGTCCGGCATCCCAAACGAATCCTCTGCTCGCAGGTGCGTGTCCACTCTCTGGTTCCCAAATCCAAACTGAAGCGGTAGGTAACGAACTCGCTTGTCATTGAGCTCGCTGGTCCCGTGGTATGTAGCAATAGTGATGTGCGTACGGCTTTTGCTAGGGATGGGAAGCCAAACCGCTGCACAGTATCATTTAATTTAAATTAAATTAAAAAAAAAAAAATTAAGAATCGCGGGCCGTATAAAAAGAACTTGCGGACTATGTGTTGTTTATTGCTGCACATTGCTTTAGGGAATATGTGAGGGCAGTTATATATGCTTCAGCACTATGTATTTTGGTTACAGTAACAAGTTACGGTTACAGCTCGCTGATGGTGTTACTTAGGATGTTAGATGTGACGCTAAAAAACAAATGTGGCTATCTCCAAAAATCGTTTTTTTTTTAGTTTTTGATTGGTTTCACTGTTTATGTTTTTTTTTATTTTATAATATTCAGTTCACACATGGTTATTTCACGTTTTTCTGCTTTAAAAATTAATTTAAAAGTTGTAGTTTTTTTTCAAACTCGGTCATCTCCATCCTGTTTTTAAATCAAACATGGCCAAATCTATTTGAACCAATTACATCGCGGTATTTTTCAAGATGGCGTTCCGTTCTCGAAAAGTTTGCTGTGCGTGAGAGGTGTGCCCTTCATGTTTTTAAGTGAAATAACAGTTTTAAAATGGAAAACAATACAAATATGGTGGAAATAATGACTCCAGATAAAGCCAGTAATGATATGATTGATATCTCCAGTGGGTTTTATTTCAAACCTGGCCATCTCCGGATGACACAAAACAAACATGGTCATCTCCAAACTTAAATCTATAATTTCTCCTGTATTATGATTTGAGATTATTAAGAAGTCTTAAAATCGTATTTTTTAAAGTAAATACATAATTATAAAGTAGCATAATATTACCTCAATAGTTAATTTAACCCCACAAAAGAAAAACTCGATTTACTCTGTTGCGTTTGTGATGGAGATGGCCACGTTTGTTTTTTAGCATCACAGATAATAAAAATAAAATTTGAGTGGAGTTCCTAATGTTGGTGTTCCCTACAGCCTCCAGCAGCTCGGTGTCCAGCGGGACGATGCAGCCCCCGTCCGGCTCGTACAGGTCGGGGGTCAGCCGGCGAGGCCGCAGCTCCTCCGCCTCGGCCATGGGGCGCCCGCACTACCAGACCCCCAACAGCAACCAGATGAAGAACTTTCCCCCCATCACACCCAAGGTACAGAGAATCCCTACTGGTGTATACGCGTCTATTATTCTGAATAATACACAAGTATAAATCAGTAGCCTTTAATAATCATTGAATTCAACATTAATCCCTTCGCATCATTTATATAATAGTGAATTGATACATGGAAGAAAGAAACAGACAAAAAAAAATCACCATTGCAGCATTCTTAGATTTCAAAAGAGCATTTGAAACGATAGAAAGGAAAATACTATTGGAAAAACTGGAAGACATAGGTCTTTCTGGCGTAGCTCTGAATCTATTCAAAGAATATCTCCAGGAAAGAAAACAGGTAACGAAAGTTGAAAGCTCAGAATCAGAACCGATAGAAAAACCTTGGTGTTCCGCAAGGGTCGGTATTAGGTCCAATTCTATTTATAATTTACATAAGTGATATTATTAAACATTTCAAAATTAGACTATTTGCAGACGATACCTCAATCTATATTATGTGTAAAGATTACATAGATACAATTAACAAATTAAACAAATTGAAACTGAACGTAAACAAAACAAAATATATGGAAATAGGCAATAAAACGCGTAACACAGGGTTAAATTTGACAATTAATGGTGAAAAAATTAGAAAAGTAAATTAAATCAAATACCTGGGTGTAATACTCGATTCAAAACTGACTTTCACAGCAAACTTTGAATATGTGCTAAAAAAGGTATCAAAAAAGATAAATTTTCTTAGAAGTCTAAGACATAAATTAAATAGAAACACTACGGAGCTCATTTATAAAACTATTGTTGCTCCACATTTGGATTACTGCTCTACGATCCTATATTTGGCCAATGAAGGAAATTTAAACAAACTAGAAGTTATACAGAACAGAGCTATGAGATGTATACTGGGAAAAGGCAAATACTCAAGGATTAATCAAATGAGAGAGTAGCTAAATTGGATTCCAATAAAAAAAAATACTACTATTTAATGTGTTAATTTTTGTGCATAAAATTATGAAAAACCAAATGCCAAAATACTTAAAGGATGAAATTGTTTTTAATAGAGACGTACATAATTATGAAACAAGAAATATAAACAGAGTCCGATTGCCACAAATGAAGAAATCAAAATCACAGAACTGTCTAATGTATAGAGGACTAAAGATATATTTAAGAATGAATGTATTTAAAAAGAAATGTTATGCTTACTGTAAAAATATTTAAATTTATCAAATGAAATGTTACATTGTGCTTATTAGTTTATAATCATGTATAAGGTCTTTCATTAAGAGCTTCCTATCTTTAAATTTAAATAAAACGAGAGTGTGTGTGAGATATCATCGATTTTTTTTTTTTCGTTTGGAAGGCCTATCAATGCCATTATGTACGGAATATAATATCGGTAAAATGTCCGCCGCGACTTCTCTGGGTGGCGCATATCCGAAATGTCCAATTTTCCATGACTCTGGCGCATTAATCAGGCTGTATTTGACCGATGGCATGGGTTATGTTGGTTTTGAGAGTCGTTGTGGTTTTCGGCTTATTTGTATAGACTTTCGACTTAAGAAGGAACTAATCAAGGACTCGTAAGGAACACTATAGGATTAATTTTAAGCTTATTATAATTAAGCGCATTTGAAGTGAAATATCACAAAACTGCGCTATATAAATACTATGTTATTATTATTATTAAGAAAACCCCACAAGAAAAAATCTAATGGGGTCAAATCGCACGATCTCAGTGGCTAGTTCACATCACTTCCACGTGATGACCTTGCCCTCAAATCGCTCATGCAGGATGTCCATTGTGACATGAGCTGTGTGGCACTTAGCGCCGTCGTATTGACAACACAAGTTGTCGGAGTCCATATCATCCAATTCAGGCCAAAATATGTTGGTAATCATCAACCGATAGCGCTCGCCATTGACGGTGATGGCCTGGCCAACATCGTTCTCAGAGAAATATGGACCGATGACGCCGCCAGCCCAAAATCCACACCAACCAGTATATTTTTTCTGGAATGCATTGGACGCTCTTGAATCTGTTAAGTTGCAGGTTAATGCGAATAAGCCACAAATCACAGCCTTCGAAGCCAACATAACCCATGTCGTCGGTCAAATTCAGCGTGATTTATGCGCCAGAGTTACGGAAAATGGGACATTTTGTATGCGCGCCACCCAGAGAAGCCGCGGCGGACATTTGAAGGATGTTATATTCCATACATTATGGCATCGATAGGCCTTTCAAACAAAAAAAAATTTCGATGATATCTCACACACACTCTGTTTTATTTAAATTTAAAGATAGGAAGCTCTTAATGAAAGACCCTGTAGTATAAACTAACTCAATAAATTGTCGGCGCTCCTCCCGCGTAGGTACACTCAAAACGTCAGAATTTCTGCCGGTTCACTGGCCGAAACAAAACAAATATAAGCTACGACTCCATCGGCTTTATGAAACAGTAATCACTATAAAATTAAACAATAGAAAAAAAAAAAAATTATTTACTGAAACAAAAAAAAAATTAATAAAATCTTAAATTTATCACATTTATATTGTGAAATTAGAACTGTCTTGTTATTAGACCTCGGACTCTCGATGGGGTTTTGATTTATTGAAGTGTCAGGCGCATGGTCGCACTATTTACGCAATCAATTCCTACCAGTATATTTTTTCCACACATTTCTCGGAAGATGGAATGCAACTGACCTGATTTGAATAAGTGGAGGATGAGTGCAAAGGTCATATATTTTATTAAACTGTAAGTGTAATGTATGTTTTTTTGTTTGTCAGGTGACACCGCACACCCCCATGTCTGTCCTGAGGAGACCGCGCCAGGGGGAGATGGTTATGTCCCTCTCCGGCAGTCCCCTGCTTCTTGGAAGGTTTGTATAGTTTGTTTATTTGACGTTGTCAGGTGACACCGCACACCCCCATGTCTGTCCTGAGGAAGTCCCGCCAGGGGGAGATGGTCATGTCCCTCTCCAGCAGTCCCCTGCTTCTCGGAAGGTTATCACCCTTAAAATGGAATTCTACCAAGAATGAAAATTGCCAAATTAGAAATAAGCAACTAAATATAATGTTAAACTTGCAGCAATGCCGGCGGGGATGAGATGGCCAACTGCAACATCCCCCTGACGGACGGCACGGTCGTCTCGCTGGTCCCGTACGCGTTGCGCAAGTCCCAGGTCATGCCCGCCATGCACTACATGGGCCAGGAGACGTACGACCAGCTGGCCACCCTGCACCGCAACCTCGACATCGTCATCAAACTGGGCGCTCAGAGAAGCTCTTGAAGTAGGCTCTCACCAATCTATGTGATGCTAGTAGACGCGTAATCCAAGCATTGTTTGAAATGGCTTTAACCACGTTTGTTTACAGGTCTTAATAGCCACTAGCTTCCTCTTCCCCTCTCCATTACATCACAAAAATCTCCAACATGGCCAACGCCTCTGTCATAGGTTACCCCAAGTGGTTTGCTACGTTTGGTGACTTAACCTGTCAAGGGCTGTTTCCTAACAAGAAATTCCCTAACAAAGCACCACTTTGAATTTTGAATTGAATGTTTTGTAGATTAATTTTGAGCTATCATATATTTTATTGACCGAAACACATTTCTATAACAATAAATTATGTACCAAAACAACATTACTTGCTTTAATTTGATAGGTTTTACGATGGTTTCATCAAGTATCACGCATCGGACTTTGACAGCGCCAAATTTGACATTTCAATTCCAAAGATAAAATCATTTAAAAATATTCTGGTGTCGCCAGGTGAATGAAACTAGTGGCTATATCATCAATGATGTTGGCGCAAGCGATTCTGACCTTGTCCTTCATACAAATTCTGTACACAGAAGGGTCAAAATCGCATAAAAAAATTATTTTTTTCGAAATTTTTTCCGCGCGCATTTCCGACTCATGGGAGGTTAACAGGGGTGTCCGGGTTCACAGGATGATGATTGTCTAGGTTTTCACCTGCTGTGTGGCAGGCCGGATTTGGAGAGATTGGTTGAGATTTTTGCTTCCAGCAGGGCTCTCTCGACCCACAGCCTTGCTTCGTGTGGGAGGGATGAATTCAAACGTTCACCGTTTTTAATTTGGTGTCCAAAAATGCTATTATTGTTAAAACGCGACCTTCAATGCTAAAAGGTATAAACTGACTTTACACACACCTTTGTGTATTCTTTGCACTCACCCTTCACTTATTAAAATCAGATCAGTTACATTCAATCTTCTGAGAAATGTGCGGAAAAAATATACTGGTTGGAATTGATTGAGGAAATAAATTCCTAGTGCAGCCATGTGCCTGGCACTTTTCAAACAATAAGAAACCCCCATCGAGATTCCTAGGTCTAATAACAAGAAAGTTCTAATTTCACAAAATATAATATAAATGGCTCAAAATCACCAAGGTGCAGAATTGGCTTCGCTAGCAATTTAATGTCATAAATCTTGAATTTATTGAGAAAATAAAATTAATAATATACTACAACTAACTGTTTTTGAGTGTTCATCAAGCAATACAATTTATAAATTAAGTAAATTTTAAAATATATCAATATACATGCATAGAAAGTCATTTCGGGAACGCGTCCTAATGTGCGATCTTCAAAAACAAGTCCAAAATATTAATGAAAAATTTAAACTATTTAACACCTGTCATTTCCTTTATATATCCTATTTTTTTTTAAATCTAGTTTTTGGAAAGGATACTAAAAGTATATTTATTTTTAATTATATAAATGCAAAAATAGTTTGTCCGATAGTGCACAAATCATTTCAGTGAACGCATCTATAATCGAACAAAATAAATTTTATGTGAACGCAGCCATAAGGTGTCAAACGTCAGTAGAGGAAAAAAACACTAACAAAGTCGACTGTCAGTGTATTTATTGTCAAATAAATTATATCTAAGTGATAAGTACCTTTCAATTCATTATTCGTAGAGCGTACATAAATAGACCGTCATTTCGGGAACGTGTTTATTACTTGTAATTATTGATGAAATTCTTTTTTACGACACGAAATAACAAAGTAACCTCAAATATTTTACTATTGACAAAATCAGGCCGCATTTAAGATGGCCGCCATATAATCAAAACGCACGCTGATTTGAAATCGTCATTCCGTGAACGGTCATTTCGGAAACGTTCCCGGACATGATGGCATGTTCCCTAAATGACAGTTGCGTTCTCGGAATGATGATTATTGTTTCCAAGGGCGATTCAATTACAATTTGTTATTTATTTATTTTACAATTTCGTTGTTTTTTTATTAACAGCATTATGGAGACTCCTGGTAAAGATTAAAAAAAAAAAAAAACTCCAAAAATGCTTAAAAAGGATAGGGTAAGAAAAGGTAGAAAATGAAAGTTTTTGGATAAAATGACTGAAGAACAGAAAGAAACTAAAAAGGCTAACGACAGGAAATATTATAAAAAGAAAAAGACAGAAAGTAAATTGATGAAAATTGCTGATATGACCGAACGAGAGAAGAGAAAGCAGAGAAAAGATTGGAAAAATGCATAAAAAAAATACAGAGAAAAGAAAAAAAGGTTTAGCAAATATAATAAGTAATACGCCGCCATCAAATGACGACGAGAAGATAAGTAGGTAGAAAAACCATACCACAACCATAGGGCGAAATATGCAATAGATAACTATTTGAAAATTAAGAAAAGAGTAAGCATTTCTAAGTCTGCATACAACTCATCTTCCTCAGATGATGAAGATTTAATGGCAATATCTCTCCGTCAGCAGATTAAAGAAAAGCAGATTGACGTTGAAGCAAGTACATCTTATGGCAAAGAAAATATACATTCAAATCTCGTATCCCGTGGGACATTCTAGATTGTTAAAGTTCCTACTGAAAAGCCAAATATTTGCTTTAGATATGTTGCTACCTGCCAGACATGTGTCGATGACGGTGATGGGAAAATCTTAGTAACCTTTTTGAGATCTGTGGGTAACAATATCAGAAAAATCAAACTGGAACCAAAGCATGTGTCATATATTAACTTAGAGCAAATAATTAATATTATTCCGACACCATTGCTGAAAAAATAACAATATCGAGAATGATACGTTTTTAGATTTTCACGGTCAAAAGCATTTTCGTTATTTGTTTTGGGGGTATTACGCCGTGTTGCGCTATCTCCTTCTTTAGCAGATCCGGCAGATCTGCCCTGATGATGGACACTGCAACGTTGTTCGAAACGTCGGCTAAAGAAGGAGGTAGCGCAACACAGCTTAACACCCCAAAAACAAATAACGAAAAAAAAAATCGAGAATATTATTATTTTGATAATGATATGTATTGATGTTTTCGAAAAATAATAAGTATTGTTTTGTTGTTGGCAATATAAATAAGTAACTTTATTATTTAAAACGTTGTTTATAATTTAAATATTCCTATACTATACCTTATGATATCAATATTATCATTCCGCCAACATTTTTGTCATTCCGGGAACGGTTGATCATTTCCGGTAACATGAACATTTACAAAATTTCAATAAAATATGCACAATTTGAGGTATTTTTTAGAAAATACATAATTTATTAGGTTAATAAACTTTCATTCTGTTAGTGTAATGTTAATTCGATTGTAAGAGTTATGGATATTTTGAAATTTCTTAAATTTTATGCACAATAATAGCAATTTGCTTTATTTTGTTACGTATTTTGCTTGTAGAAGATTTTTTCTATGTATTGTTTTCATATTTTTTTTATATAATATAGACACATAATATACCCATGTTATTCAACAAAGCTTAAATTATGTACTTTTTGATTTTTGTTCATTTTATCAAACTTAGAAAAACGTTCCCGAAATGACAGTTTTCTGCAAAATATCCACTAAAAAGCAATATTACAAAAAAAGTATAGAATTCTGTGCGCTGCCCTGTCAAAGTTTATTAATATGCAAATATTGCAACAGTATAAACTAAGAGTCATCATTATAGTTTGCAATTTTTTTTGTCATAAAACCAATCTTGAAATTTGCAACCTTGGTGATTTTGAGCCAAATGTGATAAATTTATGATTTTTTATTTTTTTTTTAATCCAAAATCCAAAACATATAAAGTTGACTTGTGGTTGTAGCCCATCCACCATTTTATAGCATGACTTCAAAGATCATCCTCCCAAATCTATCTATAATACTTCCTAATCTCTAATTGTATGTTTCCGTGCAATGGAAATCAGTTGACTCGAAGCGGACCAAACTATTAACTTCGTTCATTGTTGTCTGTTAATTTCTTATTTTATATTGAATCTTTTATTGAAATTAATAAGACATAATTTCTAAATCTTCAACATACATTTAATATGCAAAAAACCTGTTTCCTCATCTTTCACAAATAGTGTGTTATGAGCGTATAACCAGAGAAAACCAGAAATATGTCATTATTAAATCAGAATTTAGACGTATTGACTCTTTTCCACATAAAATTATAAATTTATTTAGAAAGATTATCTAGTAAATGTATGTTTTAAATTTTGAGAAAAAATATTTATTTTAGTATAATAAGGTTATACCATAGGTCGTTGGCAGATTTGTTAAATTTTCAAACAAGATTTTGTATTATACGACACCCATTTCAAATCATATAATCATGCAATAAAATAAATCAATACATTATCTGGGAAACGTATGTTTCAGAATTTTAATTTTAGTTTAAATAAAATGATTAAAAAATTTATACGTACATGTGTTTCTTGACGAAAATTGGTCCGTTTGTGTATTTATTTGCGCACTTACAAACTAATATATTTCAGATTTTTTTACATACTTATTTTGCTAAGACACTAATTTTAGGAAGTATTTAATATTAATTAATTTACAGCTTCGCATTTCACCATTTTTCTCATCGCACGTGACACGAATTCCAGAGCTGGAAAAAGTCGTCTCCGCGACGCTCTGAATTTTGGAATTTTGAATTGAAAACGAAACTTTAAATAAATACGATTTCCTTGTTTCATGTTTGTAAAATCTATAGGGTTGACTGAACGCAAAATTTCGTGTTCATTGAATATTTTTATTCTAAAAATTTTATATGTGTGAATACCGCGCAAGAGTCAAAACTGCTCCAAAAAATTTTTTTTTTTATTATTTTTAATTATTGTTATGTGAATACCGCACAAGAGTCCAACAGCTCCCAAGGGAGGGAGGTTGAAGAAGAGTTGGGATGAGTGGAGGGGGGGTAAAGGTGGAGGGGGGTTTGAGGGGGGGGGGGGGTAGGCCTTTTTTATATCCATTTTTCGTATTACAAAAATAACAAACACGAGAATCGGGTATGGGTACCACCGCCCCGAGAACCATTTATTAGATAACCAACACGTCTGCCATAGGTCATCCCAAGTGGTTCGCAACGTTTGGTGACTAGCAGGGAGGCCTGGGTTCATGGGGTGAGGTTTGTTCAGGTCTTGGCGGCGGATGCGTCTGCCCACCAGCTGCATGGCAGGTCGGATCTGGAGAAAGTGGTTCAGGGAGTCCCTTTGACTTCTCCGGCCTTACTCTCTCGGAACATCGCCTTGCACCGCAGTGGGAGGGATGGATTCATACATCCGCTCTCCTGGACACGCCGACCCCCAGATTTCTACCCACCCCTTACCTTCTTAGAAGTTCCTTTCCCTAAAACGACCCTCCACACAGCATCCCCAAAGAAGAGATAGGCAGTGTATCGAGTGATTGTAAAAAAAAAACTGTCTCTCCCGATCTGGCATTTGAATATCGCACAAGAGTCCCAACTGCTCCCGTCTGGAGCCAGTGGGACTATGGCATCCTCAATTGGGGTATGTTGTGAGGCTGAAGATAGTGGGGAGGGGAAGGAGATAGGGAAGAGGAAGGTGGGGAAGTACCTGGCTATTCAGATCTGGTCACTAAACACGACTAAAGCCATTTCAAGCAACATTTCAATTCTGAATGGTGGTCTCACACCAGGGCGATACTGAGAGTATCTTCCACCCTAATGGCAGTAAAATACAATTAAAAAACAAAATATTTAAAAAATATAACAAATTGTTTATTCATGTAGGTATCTACTTTATACCTACTGTGTTTACGCATTTCACTTGTATCTATTTATGTTTATGCACTTCAATATACAAATTACTAATAACTACTACTAATTAAAATTCTGGAAGCGAGAATTCAACATCTTCATCTGAACCATACTGTAGGCCACAGCTCCGCGGCTGCAGCGGAACGAAATCTGATGTGTGAGCGCTAGAGTCGGGATCGGAATTATGATTTGCTGGCTATACACTCTTAATAGATAAACAAGAGAAGAGCGATTTCGTATCTTTTGTGTTATTATTTTGATATTTGTACGTGATGATATTCAATTCACAAATGTATCCATGACTGACATCTCTAAATGTAGATTACACAACAAAACACGCCATCATCTCTGACATTACGGTAACTACTTTTAAGAGTTGAAGTCTTAACACAAGCGCAGTATTTAGCTCGATACGGAATACGGCATTTAAGAAAACTGTCAAAATGTGTCATATACGGCTGATTAAACAAGCGTTACGCTGTCGCAAAAGATGCAGAATCTGTATCATGTATTAGGGGGCATCCATTAATTACATGAGCCGGGTAATGTTTGGTGAGATAAATTTGGGCCAATTCATATATTCGTATATTTTTTCAAGTAACGTGAGATTTCGCTTAACCCCCCCCCACCCCCCGTTTATGCTCACGTAATTAATGGATGCCCCCTTATGTTAATGTCTCCACTAACTTGTGTGTAAATATTATTTTATTGTTTTGTTTTCACTGTAGGTATTGTGTCTTATTTATATTTAACTCATCTGCCATTGTGTATATATTTTTATGTTCTTGCTTGCAGTCCATAAGAATCTATAAAACCTATTGTGTTCCAAGAAAAGAATGAAAATAAATCCTATAATTTTATGAATCGAAAAAGTGTTCTATTTTCCTTATTTTCTTACACAACTTTAGAGACCTCGAAGAAACATTAGTTTATTTCTTTTACCGGTGGTGTCGCGAAACTGCGACTCCACTGTAAATTGGCGGTTAAGTGCTGCAGAGCAAAGCCCTATGCAATCCCCGAAGGACCAGTCCCGAAACTACGTGATCGCTAAGTTATACGGGACGATTAAATAGCATACACTCGCAAAACCTGATGGATTGTCAGTCGAAGGTTCAGATCTGGGCTTTTGGAAATAAGATAAGCCCAGATTAGAAAAATAATAAATAAAAAATTTAACAAAACAAAAAACGACTTAAAAAAATGCACTAAAAAATAAAAAAATTATTTCGTACGATTGTTATTTTTGGAGTCGGTGTCAGCCAAGGTAACTACATACATAGGTAGTTTATATGTGAGATGTGGAGATCTTGGCTGACACCGACTCCAAAAATAACAACCGTACGAAATTATTTTTTTACTTTTCAGTGCATTTTTAAGTCGTTTTTTGTTTTGTTAAAATTTTTGTTTATTTTTTGATTTTAAGTGACGAGCGTGCGTAAAGAAGTTTTACTTCAAAAAAAGAATCATTGAAATCTGTTGGCGTAATATTGAGTTATTCGTCCATTTGTCGCGCACATACTTATTGCAAATTTAAGACATATTTGATTTTCTCATAGATCCCATTGTCAGAACTGGACCAAATTAAAATGGGACCACACGGGAAGCACCAGCTTTCTAATAAAAAAAGAATCATCAATATCGGTTCACCCAATCAAAGTTCTGAGGTAACAAACATAAAATAATAAAAAAAAATACCGACGAATTGATAACCTCCTCCTTTTCGAAGTCGTTTAAAAATAGGACTCACCGTTGCAGATGGGGCCTCACCGATCTCCAGGTTTGGTGTACACTTCACAATGTTATATTTATATTACGAAATCTTAATATTCTTATAGTAAGATGTTATGATACATGCGCCCTGTCCGAGGTGTTAATTTACACTTAGCTTCAAATTTTCAAACTTTCTAAAGTTGGGTACTTCTTGCAACAATTGCCTTTTTATAGTTTTATAGTGGCTGATATGTGCTATTTTAAGATAAATATTAGTGTCCGACCGAGACAGTTAACATGTGTTAAGTGAAATTTTTTTTTAATGTAACTGCTATAAACAAACAAAAATTATAAAACTACTTTGTGGAAATTTTTTTTTGTCCATTATCAACACCTACATTATAAAGGATCTCATTAATTGGTATTTATTTTGCTGATGATGGCAGGTGACACACGAACCACGAACTCACCCGAAGTCAGCCGAACGACGCGTGATAATTCACAAATGCAGAGTTTCGGTGCGGCCGATTTTCTGCCGAAACCGAGACTGATGCCGAAACTTGCTGAAACCGAAACTGAAGATATTTGATATACCTCACTAATAAAGATATTTGATATACCTGTGCTATAATTTTTGTATTGAATTACGAAATATTGGTCATTAAAAATTAAATATCGCAAGATTTTGGAGGCATCTTTAGAAAATTTTTGTGAGTTAAATATAATTTTTTTTTAAATATTCTTGCGCAACCTACTGAGTTAATTTACTGAAAAAAAAAATTTAATATCATAAAAAACATTTCTTTGGGTAGAAGATTTTAATTTATGTAAGACAAATTTGTTTAAAAAGCTTAAATACATAGGTTGTTTGTAATTTGAATTTATGCACTTAAAATTTTTTTATTGTATAATTTTATATTTCTGTAACAAATTAGTAAAAGTAATTGCCAAAGTTGCCTCTAAAATCATGAAAAATTAATGGGCTTTATATATGTAGAATTATTTAGAAAACCGAATAAAATATTGATGTGGAAAATATTATAGATGATGGAGAAAACAAATCCGAATAGAATGGCGGAAATAACTCATTTTGGCCAAAAACCTTCCACGGGGTGTTTTGTGAATGTAATGACGATTTGTTAACTTAAACAAAAAATATTTATTTAAATTTGTTTGCCGATCCGCGGTCCCAACAGGTTAACATGGTTTTCTATATTTAGTTTTGGTATAGCCATCAAGTATCGGATATATGGATAAGAAGAACTATGGCTTAAGAGCGCGCAGGAGCGCCGAGAAATTTTAACGATAGGTATTTGTAAAAATTATTTCTATTTCGTTCATCTCAGCGGGGACAGCAAAAGCGCTATCGGTGTATTGGTGAACCCCAATGCGTGTGTGTGCGTGGCTGCAGGTGTTGGAAGCACGAATCGCCGCGCCGCGCCCGCCAGCGACTTCGCGTTCTTATTATTTCATTTACTGTTATTCATTTATTCCAAAAATTAAGTAGGTGCCTAGGTACATATTCGTAATAAAATAGCGAGGTCTACATTATTTAATATTGTATTGTACTTAACTTTATTATTATTATTACTTACTACAAATACATGTGACTGCCTGCTCCGAGCTCATCTTCTGCACACGCACAAGTCAATGAGACTTGTGGGTGCGTGTATACAGGTTGCTGCCTGCTGCAACAGATAAGTCAATACGCGTCGCGACTTGAGCGTGCGTATTCCTATATAATAGATATCTTCTGCGCTCATAGTTCATTCATCTTGTTACTATTAGTAAAGTAAGATGCACGCTGTTTTGGTTTAGTAATATCGGGAGATTCATACCATCTTTTTTTATAAAACGGCAGCATAGGCGCAGTAGGTACATCACGTACTTTGTGATTGTATAGTGTTTTTATTTTTCGCTGGCTGCATCACTCTACTGTTTTTGACTAGCCTTTTTACTGGAAACTATTCTACGTCAAATACAGACCTTCGAATTTTGACCCTGAAACCCCCTTGAATATTGAAATCTGTTTGGTCATTTCTCACGATTTACACATATAGGACATATGGTGAGTAGATACCTACTAAACTATTCATAAATTATTTATAAACTATTATTATAAACATAAACTATTCATTCATAAAAACTCAATATTACAACACAATTTCCTTTTTTAATTAAACATATAAATATCGCTAAAAATGTTGTTGTTTTTTGGCTCTCCCTGAATAACGTAAATTCATCAGTTTTGACTGTATGCATAAAGTGCATTAGTGCAAGTCGGTACATTTGTTAACATATCTAGTAACCTATAATAAATATTATTCTACGTCTTAGGCTGCGTATACACACGCCAGCCGAACAACGGATTATGGGAAAGGAACGAAGCAAAAGCAAACTGCCCGAAACGCTGCGCCGCTTGCGGTTGCTTCGTACCTTTACCATAATTCGTGGTTCGGCTCGCGTCTCTGTCCGCAAAGAGTGGCGTGCACTGATTTTTCAGTGGGCTAGAATCCTAAGATTGAAAATACGACATTAATGATGTTGTCGAAGCTGAAAATTATTTTTTTTCCGAAATTTCAATTTTCAAATTCTGTGCACGCCACTATTCGCAAATATATACGTAGCATAAGATATGTGTATTTAGAAATTGAGTTACATAAAATCGACTACTATATTACCTACCTTCAACTCAAAAAATTTTTTCTTACAGATAAATAATGGGTAAAAGAAATGGAAACAAAGCGCGTTTGTTTTTATCTGCCAGACGAAAAAAACCGATTATTAGTATCAAACGACAGATTCATGTTGCACCACGTTCGACATCTAGGTAAGTCGAAATATCGCTTTCCTGTCACTCTTACTACTGAACCTTCCTAAGGTTACCTTTACGTACGTAAAGTTTTTTTTCCCGTAAGTTGCTCACATAAGAGAGTTATGGCAAAATTACCAATGGGTATCGTTTACATTGATAATTTTGCCATAACTCTCTTACGTGAGCGACTTACGAGAAAAACCTAAAGATTTATGCTATGAGAGCCGTGTATTATGTAGCATGTATAACGGGAAAATGGAATGGACAAATTTAAATAAATAAATCATTTGCATTTACAGGGATATGGATGTCATCGATACTACTTTTGGAAACTTAACTACATCTTCACTAATGCATGAAACTTCCATGGATGAATCATTTGCTCCAAATATAGACGAAAACGCAAGTTCATCATCATCAACAACGCTTGATGATTTGGTGATAGAACCAGACCATATTGATGAAACCGATAATTTCGAAGGTCGCAGAATTGTGGATATAAAATATTTGTTTTCGGAGATATCAAATATAAAGCACGAACACACCAACTGCACATTTTCCGATTTAAAATTTATGAAGGAACGACGAAATGGTCTTCTAAGCCAGTATGTTTTCGAGTGCAAAATGTGCAAGAAAATAGAATACATTCACTCCGAAGACCCGAAACGGAAAATGTCTATAAATACTGCTGTCGTCGAAGGAGTGATGTGTACAGGAAATGGGTATTCACAATGGAATGAAATTTGTGGGGTTTTAAATATGCCAAATATGGATTGTAAGACTTACACGAACATAGAACAATGTTTAGCGCCAACAATTGAAGAATGTGCCTTAGAAGAAATGATCGCAGCTGGTGAAGAAGAAAAAAGGCTAGCCATTTTAAACGGTGACGTAGACGAGGGTGGCTATCCTTTGGTAACGGTGGTTGCAGATGGCTCCTGGGCAAAGAGGTCGTACAAAAGTGGATTTAGCTCCTCATCTGGCGCAGGGTGCATAGTTGGACTACGAACTAAAAAGGTTTTATTTCTGGGAGTGCGAAACTCATACTGCTGCATATGTGCTAGAGCTACTAAACTACACATAGTTGCTTCTGAGCACAGGTGCTTCATAAACTGGCGTGACAGTGCTAATGCCATGGAAGCCCACATTATAGCAGAAGGGTTCTCGAGAAGCATGGAAATGCATGGATTGAAATTTAACAAACTAGTTGGTGATGGCGACTCCAGCATCATGAAAAAAATAATGCAACAAATGCCATATGGTCCTAACCTTATAGTACAAAAAATAGAGTGCAAAAATCACTTACTCCGCAATTTTTGCAACAAAATGAAAGCACTTGGAAAAAAAACCAACAACGCTAAAGGCTTTGTACCAGTTCATATAAGGAAAAAGGTTGAAGCAAACGTTTTACGCATGAGAAGAGCTGTAGTTGGAGCAATAAATTACAGGAAAGAGCAAGAAAACACAGTACAAAGTGATAAAATAAAAAATTTGAAAATGGACATAAAAAATACCGCAAATCATGTGTTTGGTGATCATAAAAATTGTGCATCGTACTATTGCAAGCCGGAGAAGTATACTGATGATCCAAATTTAGTAAGCGATCTTCGAGATTGTGGAATATGGACTGATATCCAACAATTCTTATTGTCTCTAATAGCAAATGCAGAAAGTCTTATTATTGACGTGACAAATAACACTGTGGAGCAATTCAACAACGTTATCGCCAAATTTATAGGTGGAAAAAGGGTAAATTTTACTACAAGAGGATCTTACCAAGCAAGATGTTTTGGAGCAGTAACTTCGTGGAATAGTGAATTGGCAACCCATTCAAGAATACAAAAGAAAATCCAAGGCCACAGTCCCGGCAAATACACGAAGCACTTTATAGAGAGAAAACGACGTTCGAAGGAGAATAAACAAATGTGTCGAAAAAAAAAACTAAAGTATAATGAAAATACGACAGAAAAAAGAAAAAAAGTTACAGGGCCCGATGAAAATTATGGTCAATTGGAATTAGAACCAGATATGCCACCTGAAATATTTGAAACGAAAAAAGAGGAATTTCTCAAAGAATTATCTTCAACCAATAAGGAAGAGCTCGAACGGAATACGGTAGGCCAAAGCAATAACAATCTGTGGGCAATTGAAAGACGTAAGCGGATAACGGCGTCTAACTTTGGAAAAATATATAAGCTTCGTCAAAAAACTTCAGTTACGGGAGTACTAAACTCTTTACTGTACTCACAATTCAAAGGAACTATGGCCACAAATTATGGAAAAGAAAATGAAAGCCTAGCAATAGAGCAATTTTCAAAAAAAACAAGTTTTCAGGTATCCGCTTGTGGGCTATTTATCGATAAAACCAAAAACTTTTTAGCGGCAAGTCCGGATGGCCTTATCGGAGAGGATTCTATAATTGAAATTAAATGCCCTTATAGTATAGCAAATATGTCACCAGAAGAGGGAATTGCACAAAAGATAATTGATTACTGTAAATTGGAAGACCATTCTTTAACATTAAAACGGAATCATAATTACTTCTACCAAGTACAAGGCCAGTTACATATTACTCGTCGTAATTATTGTTATTTTGTTGTGTGGAGTCCAAAAGGTTTGCTGTATGAAAAAATTGAGAGGGACGATGAAATCTGGCAAAAAATCGTTCCACTGTTAGAAAATTTCTACCACCAATGCCTTTTACCAGAAATAATTGACGGTCGCATACCAAGAAATTTACCGGCGAGGGAAAGGTCTGGACCATAAATTGTTTTAATTTCATTGTGTAGATGTTAAACAGTAATTTTTTTTACAATAAAGCGTTTAAAAACAAAAAATATTAGATCATTGAAGAAGATTGAAAATGTCAAGTGATGTAGGAGGTATTCCCAAAAGTGCATTTTTCTGTAATAATATAACGTATTAAAAAAGTTAAATAAAAACTAAACTAGTTATGTGTATGTACCTAATATGTAGCACAATAAACAATATGGTGCCTCTTATACATAGATTTCAATATTCATTTGTATAATATGATATTATAATAACATAATCGATTCAACAACATGTGGTAGATGCATGTACCACTGAACATACGCTGTACCAGCATTCCATCAAACGATCAGTGGTGTATGTACTTACCATCACACATTTTCTTGTAAAATATAATTTTTTTGAAAAAAAAATCTAGAACAATATATTTAGTCAAATATAAAAGTTTTTTTTTGGTTCGGTAGTTGTATCTTAAAAAAAGTGTCCTATAAAGGGATAATATTATGTTGAGTACAACCTTCAAAAGTTATCAAAAAATATTTTAATTAATTTTTGTGTTCCATATCCAACTCGGCAATACGGAACGGAATCATCTCGGGGTCTGTCTGTAACAGGTGTTTTTTTTTCAATTTTTTTCCATTAATTTATTTGACGTAAACAAATTAAATTTGTCACAATAACTTTAGTAAATAAGCTCGGTAAGTATTGGCACACTCAAAATAAGTCACCAAACAGAAAAATAATTTTAAAAAAACATCGATAACTCGGGACATGACAACACTAGTGGACTAGTGTATCGATATAATTATTGAGAATGTCACATCACTTCGTTGACTGTATACGTATTCAACAAAACCCTCTCCGCCCCCCCTCACTCCCGAATACTGAGAGAAAGGGACACATGCACCTCAGCCTGATAATACCCAAATAAAATTGTCAAAATCGAGGTTTTGTAGTCCTCATTTTTCTACTCCAAAACTGAACCAATTTCCAAGATTTTTTTTACCAAATGTATTGGAAGAAAACATTCTATGTCTGTACCTTTTGCTTTTTTTAAAAATACATCGTCTAATTTGTATACTGAACGTTTGTTGATGGCGTTAAAAAAAGGCAATTTTAACAATTTTTGAAGGGTTATAACTCCTATAAAAAGTAACTTATCAAAAAAATCAAAACGTACCGACACGCTTGCGGTCAATATTCATATTATGTAAAAAAAATATTTTCTCTAGTGTCAAAATTCAGAGAGGGAAATGAGGAATACGTTTGTATGGAAAAAACACCACCCGGTTTCCTCTTAAGATGGAGGAAGAAATGTTGACTAAAGATGGAAGAAGAAATGTTGAATAAGGATGGGGGAAGAAATGTTGGCTAAAGATGGAGGAAGAAATGTTGGCTAAAGATGGAGAAAGAAATGTTGACTAAAGATGAAGGAAGAAATATTGACTAAAAATGAAGGAATAAATATTGACTAAAGATGAAGGAAGAAATATTGACTAAAGATGGAGGAAGAAATGTTGAATAAGGATGGAGGAAGAAATGTTGGCTAAAGATGGAGGAAGAAATGTTGGCTAAAGATGGAGGAAGAAATGTTGGCTAAAGATGGAGAAAGAAATGTTGACTAAAGATGAAGGAAGAAATATTGACTAAAGATGGAGGAAGTAATGTTGGCTAAAGATGGAGGAAGAAATGTTGGCTAAAGATGGAGAAAGAAATGTTAACTAAAGATAAAGGAAGAAATATTGACTAAAGATGGAGGAAGAAATGTTGACTAAAGATGAAGGAAGAAATATTGACTAAAGATGGAAGAATAAATATTGGATAAGTATATGATGGAAGAAATATATATATATATATTATAAGTATATGATGGAAGAAATTTTGACCAAAGATGGAGGAAGAAATGTTGGCTAAAGAAGGAGGAAGCGCAACATGGCATAAATACCCCAAAAATAAGTCACGATAATTGGCAGATTATTCATAATACGGGAATGTTTCTTTTTTATATTATCACTGCTGATTAGTTAGTAGCTTTAAATATAAAATATAAAGTTTTTTTTGTGCAATATTATTATATCATTGGGTAAATACTACAATTAGGTAACTCTGAAATCAACTGCGTTGGGAAATTGAATTATAAGATTAAAAATTAAAAAGATTAGAAATTTATCAATCTGATAAATCTGTTGTATATTTATACTGACAAGTATTGTTAAATCATAGATTAAGACCCGTGCCACACACAGCTATAAAAGATCGAAGATCATTTGGTTTGGCCTATTTCAGCATATCGTTCGCCATTTACATATTCCCATTGGGAATGTACGGCAAGCGATATGCCGAAATGCGCCAAGCCACGTGATATTTTATCTTTTATAGCTGCGTGTGGTACAGGTCTAATGTGTTAGTAACCGCAATACTTATATTTTGGTAAGAAGAAAATGGCAAATTTTGTATTTATTGACAAAAATGGAATGACTTATGAATGATTTTTACATGCAAAAAAGCAACTTAACCCTTAGAATGGCAGGAGACCATATTTGTCCCAACGCACATAGGTCTCGTATAAAACGCTGTAACTCCCTTATTATCATAGTGAGAAATATTTTCTAAACGGTGTTAGAAAGGGAAAACACCACGCTTTATATTCCAATCTAAAAAATAGCCACCAAAAAAGTAAAATGTACACTTTTATGTATACAAAGTTTTGAATCGAAAATTTAAAAAAAAATTTTTAACTTCGGGAATTTTTTATAAATTATTTTTACATAGAGCGACAAAAGTGAGATAACAATATGTGTTTGTTGTACGTTTATCTAATAAAATATGTATGTGTTTTTTTTTTTTTTTATTATCTGTAACTTAAGTTAGAAAAAACGTAAGATGAGCCAATTTTAAAACTTTTTTATGTTTGAATGCAAAAATTGTATAATTAAAAAAAATATATGTTTATTTCGGATTATATTATTTGAAAGCGTATTTCATCACCTTTCTAAAACAGTTTTTAATTTTTGAATGTGCTCAGAAATTTTCCAAATATTTGCATTTTATTGTAAAGCGAAAATATTTTGATCAACCGAAAAAAATGCCAAGGGTTTTAAATGAAGGGTTTTAAGCAATTCAATAAATGTTAGTGCTATGACTTGCTTAGTCTAGTTATTTTGTTAAAGTTTTTACTTTTAGCTAATTGAACTAAGCAAAAACACCTGTGATAACTAGAGTTACCTTATTATAGAATTAAACGATACCATTTTTGTTAAAAAAAACGTCACTCATAGACGAGGAAATAATGTTATGCTTTTAGTGTAACTCAAAAATGTTGATTTTGGAGTTGCCTAGTTGCAGTTATTATGCCAACATATATATCTCATCTTTTTAACATCGTATACTTCATCACGCTGCACATTTTTAACCAAATTAGGTGTTTTAGTGAACCTTGATTACATATTGTGCTACTTTTGAGAACAGCTATAGTCGCCGATGAACCACAATGCAACAGCCATATCGACTAGTTTAATTTAAGATCTAAGAATTTTTCAAAGCACCAAAAACCTACGAACAAGAAAAAAACTCAAAAGAGTGGAAAGATTACGATACGATTTTGATATAACAGAGCATTAGGGGAACTAATGAATCTGATAGGTTAAACCCCAGCTCATCCTTAATCCTTTAAATGCCGTAAGGTATTTGGTGTGGATGTATCGGCAGGCCGCCAATTTTTTAGCAAAAAAACAAATTAATAAAATAATCTTTTTCTGAAATACGTTAAAAATATATATTGAAGACTTACCAAATATGTACATTTTATGTCGTTTTTTCTAAATAGATGAGTTTGACACAGAAAATCGTCATTTAAAACAGCTTGTTAACCACTCCGATCTATTGCGAATATGCACTTTTTACGTCTTAAAAGAAATTTCAGATTTACGAAAACTTTGTGTTATTTCCGCTTCAAAATTAAAGCTCTATAAATTAAACATTTCTGAACATAGCCGAATACTAAAAACTGTTTTTGAAAGGTTACGAAATAAGCTTTCAAAACGTTATATTACAAATAAATATTAACATTTGTAAATATTAAAATTTAGAATGTAAACATAAAGAAATTGTAAAAATTGGTCACGTGATGTTTTTATGTGAAAACCGTACTAAAATCACGGATTATGTAAAAAACAATACTTATTCTATTGTATAAATGTATAATAAATAATTTAGTCACCTCACTTTTTTATAATTTTATACAAGAATATTTAATAAAAAAATAACAATGTCTAACGGCTGGTAGGCGATTTTGCGGTCTACCATGTATCTGACAGAATAGGTATTTTTATGTATTTCTATGGACAACTTGAATAGTGATGGGTAGTTTGATTTATTATGGAGCTTGTACTTTTTGTTTTAGGGATGTCACTAGAAAAATAACGGAGTTATAACGATTTCTGTGGAAATACGCGTTGAAGTGAAAACACGCTTATTGTACTTGATTGCTATCGTTATATTATCATGTATATCCGCTTACGTATCGGAGTGGTTAACACGCTAATTTTGTATGGCCTCCTGTGCACGGTTACTTATAGCGTTTAAACAAGCTTAAGGCACATTCACATAAGAGGTTAAGGATACATTTAAAAAATTATTTCTCTAAATATAACTAGCTATTCTGGGAAAACTACTTATACATAGTAGATTAGATACTATTTTTATAAATAGACACATATTTGATAAGATGGGTACAATAAAAAAAAACATCATTTTGCAATATTGCTATGTCATCTTTGGGAATGCTGTGTGGAGGGTATTTTTAAGGAAAGGAAGGAGAGGAAGTTCTGCGAAAAAAAAGGGTAGAGAGATAGGAATCTAAGGGTCAGTGTGTGCAGGAGTGATGGACGTATGATCCTCTGCGGTGCAAGACGATGGATCAGAAGAGACCAGCTAAATAGGTCAAAGGGTCTTCCCGATCCGGCCCGCCATGCAGCTGGTGGGTAGGCGCATCCACAGACAAGGTGGAAACAGACCTCACCCAGGCACCCCTCATAAGTCATCAAACATAGCTAACTACTTGGGGTGACCCATGTCAGAGGAGTTGGTTATTCAATAAATACTTCTCGTACTCGCCTCCCAAATGAAGGTAAGTTAGTTTGACAGTACTCCCATAGAGGTCAGCACCTTGCCATTTAATTTTTATACAGCAGAATGTCTAATAACAATAATTTTTTACCCGTTAGATCGGAATAGAATAGATTATTGGGAGCAATTTAAAATTGATTGGTTTTGTTAAACTTGTTTTACTATTAACCCGGCGTGAATGAGGTGTAAAATTGTTACGCCAGCTGCGAGGTGGGTATGACATACCCTAATATAGAATTGTTGATTTTGGCAACTGAAATGACTTCAGAATAATACTTATTAATGTAATATATTAATTAGCATTAGGGAAAATGAGGTAATATGATAAAATAACCCAGTTCTTGTTATAAAAGTATTTATTTTTTTGTAAAAAACAAAGTAGTATTTTTTTAACCACAAATCAACAATATTTATGAACTATGACTTAATATCTAAACATTTGGGAAGTTGAGATCAACTGTGAACACAAAATTAAAGAATAAATCTGTCTTATATAATAACACAAAATAGTTTCACCATGTACAATAGTTACATCTGTTTTATATGTAACACAAAATAGTTACAACGTCTATGAGATCGGGTATTACGTATCCGCTCTATGTTTGCGCATGTGTAGTTTACTCCGCCGCAGGCGCAACACTGTCACTGTCGCTTAAAATCACTCCCCGCAACACCCCCTCCAGCTACCGAGTCAGCCGAGTTCCAGGAATTGCGCAGTTAAGAAATATTTAGTGTTTTACAAATCGGTGGGTATGAGATACCCGACCTCATTCACGCCGGGTAACAGTGTCAATAAAACCAACTTTTAATATAAACATTTACAATCATTTATTGAAATATGTATTTCATGTGATTATTATCATTCTTACAACATTTGGTATCTAGAGCCAATTGAAAATGGTAGACAGTGGCGGTTCTTCACAGGGGGACAATGGGGACAGTCCCCACCAGTTACACTCAAAACCTACTAAAGGAAATAACAATCGATGCTTTGTCTTCGCCAAAATGAATGAATTCTTTAAACATAAAAGTAATTAACATTAGCAGAAATAAAATACAAACAATTATTCCGAATGATTTTAATAAGGCCCTACGCGCGTACAGCGAACAATAAACAAAAAACAGCGGGTTTATTTCTCAGTGCGCAGAATCTAATGCGCACTTGGGGGACGATCCGAACTATCCCCATACTTTCCTTGCTTTGTTTCGCGATCGTATGCAACTGCGCATGCGCAGTAGTATGTGAGTTCAAGTACCTGCGGGGACAATCCTCTGGATCCTGTAATGAGGTGCCACTCTTTGCTTCTGCTCCAATTGTGATGTACCCTGCCTAGCTGATTTACTTTTCTAAGCTTCTACCTCGTAGTTTAAATCTCGTAGCTCCTGTCTCGTAGCCACGCTCATAATTCTACCCTTATGTCCTACTGATCACACCACTAGGTATGATGGCCTAACTCAACCCTCCTTTCGGTTTATTTCTACCTCAGGCTCGTGATTTCTAAACCCCTATACCTTATAATCTAGCTAAACCTACCCTATCTTCTTAAATCCCTGCGATTTTCTCACAGTAATCAAGATTTAAGATTTTTGTTCACATTATTTCTATAATCTGCGTTGTGTAAATTTTTTGTTTTAGATTTTACATCTGTTTGCATACTTAATATGCACACATATGTAGAGAAGATAATGTATTACGTGTGGTAACCCATAGATTCTTTTAGAGAAAGGGTGAGAATTTTCCGATCAATTTATTTATTATTATTTTAGAATATTTAACCGAGTTTGATAAACTACCCCCGCCCTAAACCTTGTGTCTATTTGATTTCCATAGGAATTTAGTGTGTTTATTTAATTCTTCCTATCACCGCTGATACATCGATAACATAAACAACAGTTAATAAATTAAACATTTCAAGAAAGCAAACCTTACCTTAGGATGATCGAACTCGAAGGTCCAGTTTTCTCAATTGAAGTCCTTGTCTGCAACTTCTCCTAACATAATGTGTTTGTAGTCATAGTTAGTGCTATTGGTTAGTATTCGCAAAATTGTTGGAAGAGCAGGAATGGAGGGATATGGGGAGGGGATAATATGTTTGCTTAAAAAGTCGGCACCTCCGCTAACCAAGTGAAAACCGATGAACAACAATTTCAAACCGGATTCTCCCAAGTACGTTTGCTAAGCTTATCCTTAAGTCCGAGTTTTACTCTCTTCGACGAGCGTCTCTTGTTACGAAAGGGACTCTTCACGCCAGATGGGGGAATACCAAGTCTTCATGCCGTTTTTCTGCCTCACTCCGACTTCCATCTCCGCCGGATTGAATTTAACTCTACTGAGTCTAGAAGGGGTATTTCATGTCTTCCCTTATCATGCCTCTATCCGTTAAATGTGGCGTAAGCTTGTGACGGGCAGATCCTTCCTCCCACGTAACCGACCCAGCGTTACATTCCACCTCTGACTAGCTGACATAAAACTCACCTCGTGAACCTTATGTTTGCTTTCAGGTTCGACAAGACTCACGGTATGCAAATAACCTGTGGCTTTAATGCCGCGTCAGCGTACTGTCCGCATACGTCCTTCCTCTTCCCCGCATGCCCACCTCGACAATACCGCCACAAGATCAAAGCCGTCCGTTCGAGAAAGGTTGACACTTACATTTCCAGATGGCTCATACCTACATACAGAAGCCTTGAAGTTTACGTTCGAAGACAAGTTAGGATTCAGGACTGTATGAGTATTTGAACACCAGTGTTGTTTAAATGAGGTCACTAGCTCCTCGTGTGTTAGGTATTTAGGATAATGGGTATTTATGGGTTCTTGGATACCTACTTCCTATAAGAAAGATTTAAAAATGAGATAAATCAAGTCGACATTGAATCAATGACCTCCTGAATAATTGTGATGTGCTCTCTTAGAGTTTGAAGCTAGTCGCAGTACTTTACTTTGCGAAATTTTTGCATGCTGAATCAATGCTACCTATTGGCGATCGCTCTAGTAAAATCAAGTCGTTTAGAATTGAGTGAATTTAACGTCAATGTCGCCTTCACATATTGACCGCAGATTTCATCTCAAGCTATAATTGATAAACTTGTCCCTGACGTTAAGTTTTGTTTTGTTTATTCGTTAATGAATTTAGGTGACTGGGTCAATGGATGGCCTTGAACTCAAATCGAAATTTTTGTACACTATCGAAGGTCATATAACCATACCCTAATCGTGCTAGTGAAAAGAAACAATAGGTATTTATCTTACAAATACGCTAAGATACCAAAATTGGTTTAGTGATGCGTTTCTATCTAATTATGTGTTAAGTATTTGTTTAGCAACATTTCATTCCGTATGGGAGGTGTGACATGCGAATGCTAATAAATTGGTTAGTTATTTATTACCCTTTCTTGGCGTTACGTCCATCAGTGTCAGGATATCCACAGGAACCTGTAAAAGCTTAAATATTGTAAGGACTCACCAAGCTCTAATGTCTTAATTTCAGCTCCACCGGGTTACTATCATCGGCGAGAAACTTATTAGAGCATCCATACTACCTGTGTAACTACTCATCTCCTTCCTTTCTCCTTTGAATAGATCTCTGATGTAAAAATCCTCACGTTTTCCTTTAATATCTGCCGTTATTATTGAAGAAGAACGATCCTATCTAATTATGTTAAGTATTTTCCAGATTTCGGATCAATTATTATTATTGCGTTGTCACCTAACGATAATTAATATCTCGTAATAAAATTTCCAACTTTCGACCTAAACGTAAATTTTTTTTATTTAATGAAACTTATTAGACTGTAATTTTCTTTATATAACCTCGGACTAAATAACTCTATTTTAACCTTCATAGTACAAATTTAAAGCAATTCAAACACACTATATTAAACTCCTCCCGCATTGAATTTGTAATTAATTAATTAATTATTAGATTTTATTGAATCGGAAATTATTGCAAACACTGATTTTAGATTTATTATAAGATCATACACTCCATTAAATTGCACGATTAACCCTATCCGGGCACTTCACTCCCTGTTTTATCAAAGTATAAACTGATTGTAGACTCTATTTTTACCACTGAATTTTTTAAGTATAAAAACTGATTCTAGATTCTATTAATTAATTACCAGGGTAATTCTCACAACATGCGCGACGTTTTAATCAACCTTGCCAGTTGTCGAAGGACCCCTTTTTTATTTTAATGATAAGTTGAATTTATAAATAGATATATTATTATTCAATGCTGTTATAAAATTCTTTAAACACTGTTGTTTCTTTTTAAATTCGCCACACTATATAAACCTTTTATTTTAATGACAAGTTGAATTTATAAATAATTATATTATTATTCACTGCTGTTATAAAATTCTTTAAACACTGTTGATTTTCTTTAAATTCGCTACACTATATAAACCTTTTATTTTAATGACAAGTTGAATTTATAAATAAATATATTATTATTCACTGCTGTTATAAAATTCTTTAAACACTGTTGATTTTCTTTAAATTCGCTACACTATATATACTTTTTATTTTAATGACAAGTTGAATTTATTGTAAAACTATATAAAACACTTTATTTAATTTTCAACACTCCACAGATTTAATCACGACCGTAATTTTTATAAGTCCCAGAATTCCCACTCCGAATTTTTCTAAGTCTCAAAATTTTACAACACTTAAGAAATTTTCAACTAATAACCGTTTTAGACGCTACGTCACGTAACTTCCACGTTTTAACCCGACGATTGGTCCCCGACGACTCCTTCCGACAACTCACCGAAAACTGATCCTCGATCCTTCTAAGTCCTCAGTTTTATATGTACCTCCAGGATTAGAACATCTTAATTACGCGTTCATTGATTTTCTAATTCAAACTCTAACAACTCGAGATTTCATATATCAATTCTGTTGTTTTCGTATCAACGTGTTAAGTCCGGCCCCTTTGATTTTAGAAATCTTCTGTCTCTTACGTAAATTGTTCCAGTGTCGAACCTACCATTATGTCAAATTTTGCCCCGTCGTTCCTTTGTCTTCAGGTCTTACAAATTTAACTAAAATATCATGATTTTTGTGTCCTTTTTTCTCTCAATATATAATAGGTACGTCTTCAATAAACTGTATATAATTCTCAATTTGGTTTATCGCTACCAGAACACGAACAAACTCATGTCGAAATCTTCACTATGCTTTTCCCAACATTCATTTTCCTAAATTTCCCCACATTTTCATGTTTCTTATATGAATCAATTCAATTTTTAACTGTATTGTCTCTACTTACGTCGTAGACTTGAATTTTCTTATTTTTCTTCAATTATATTTTATATACGACGTTATTTTTATGATTTCTCTGCTTCATTCTTATGTCATTGTCCATAACTATATGATTAGTTATATCCCAAGCCAAATTTACTGTTTTCATCAATACTTCTGAATTTTCATGAGTTTTCCTTACGGAATCGTCTTTAAACTGTCTTTACTTCATTCTTTACCATCATTTGCATAATTTCCAATGCTTATCTTCTCTTAGAAAACTTCACCTTCTAGTCATAAATATTCAATCTGCTATTTTTTCATAATTTTCATAGAAGAAAATTCCAATTTGACTCTGGGATATGTGTCCGGTTAATTGCTTCATATAAAAACGTATAAAATTGTGTCTCGTTTCATCCCAAAACCCCATAAAGTATCATCGCTGACATATGTTGATGTTTTCGATCTCTACGTACTTGGTCGTAAATAATAAATTAATATTAACTCGTTAATTTTAATCTCTTTTATCTTATCCAAATATTGCATAAGTTCCATGTTAACTTTTATTGCCCCAAAAGCAATAAAGACTATCATAATCACCCAAAACCATGTCGGAAATATTATTGTTTAAACAACAAAATCGTGTGTGAGCTCGACAACCTTTTTTTACATCAATTGCCTCAGCAATTTGTTCTATCGTCTATAGTATTTTCTCATAGCAAATGACGTAAAAACGATCCCTTCCTTTGAATTAATCTAACGTAATATAACTAGAATAACCATCCTATTTCAAATATATAACGATATCTATTTAAACTCGTCTGAAAACGCAAAATTAAGTCGAAATCTTATATTGTTCAATAAATACTTCCGTTTAAATGTCCGTTTTTTTTTATTAGATTTTCTTTTCAAATCGTTTTCCCTGACCGTATTGCTTCATTTAAAAGTGACATTCCTAATTTCCATCGTTTTTCTTTCTTTTAAATATCAAACGTACGTTTTCCTCTGAATCTGGCCTCCTTTTGTTCTTCACGTTCTCGTTATGCAATTGAGTATCCCTACAGTAGCTTTTCCCACGTTTTCCAGGTCTTTTCTTTAATCTTCCGTTCATTATATTTCCTTGCTATTTTATTGCATCATTTTTTCAACATAATATGGATTTATTTGTTCGTTAACTGCGGTTGTCGATTCCTCTGTTGCACTCAATATTTACCTTTAAAATTAGGGTCATTGTACCAAATGCACCGAACGTGGGATTGTGTTTATCTTAAAGCGTATTGATCTCTCGGGTTGATGATGATTTTTACCCCATAAATCTCAGACTAATGGTCTAGTCCAAAGTCCATCTCTTTGTCTTGAAAAAAGGTAACCTCCCCCTTCTCTGATTGGTAGATCAATCTTAAGTGTTTATAATTGGATCCCTCTGTGTTCTATTTATCAAAACTTGACATTAATTTAATAATTATAGATCTCTGCAGTCTCCATGGCCCAATCAAACTTAATCAGCTAGATGTCGCTAGTGTGTTGATTTCGTTATAATTCTGAATTATTATTTATTCATTCGTAAGGTGGAAGCTACTATATTTTCGTATCCACTGCGATTCATCACAGCCCCCCTATAGTTATAATTCCAGCGGTAAACACGCCTCCTAGTGTTAGTTGATGGAATTAAAACTAAACATAGGCAATCTAATTTTCTACAATTTTCTTTAAGTCTTCTTTATTCTTATTTGCATTTTTTTTTTTTTCGAAATTCTAACTGGTTGCGCGCCCCTACCTTTCACTATTTCATATCGTAGAATCCTGTTCGGTGTTCCTCTGAGCTGAAACCAATTTTCAATTTACTCTTGTCTACCCAATGGCCTATTTAAGTCGGCTAACTTACGTCAGTTGTTGTCCCTTCCTTTGTCCTACCCCCCTAAGATTCTTACCCCTATACCTTCCCCCCTATGACCCTTACTCCCTCTTCTTCATCGAGACGGTTTCCAACCTTTGATTTTTCCTTATTCATATATATATATTTTTTTTTTTTCGCGATTCTAGAATTCCACACGAATTTTTCTCGCAGGAACGTTTTAATGGCAACAATGCGCATATGAACATACACGTATTACACATATATGCACACATACACACCCCTTTTTTTTTTTTTGAATGGGCACGCCCCTCGACTCGCGTGTCCCAGTGACCCCCAACCTGTTGGACCAGAGCCTCCTGTACATGGTCAAATCAAAGATTGAATCAATCTCGCGGTCCTATTGACCATATGATTTACGGTGAATTGCAGAAAGTTATTCAGTTGTTAAAAAAAATTTTCCCTTTAGATGTTGTTTTTTTTTTTTTTTGACTGTACTCATGTGAGCACCCTTATTTATTATACTCCTTCGCAATTTGCCCGTGCCTCATTTGGTTTACATGTTACTATATGTAGAGATATTTTTTTTTTCAAGAATTTTTTTTTTTTTTTTTTTCTTTTTTTTTCTTATCCTATCTGTGTTATTATTTTTTTTTTTTTTTCTCTCTCTCTCTCTGTCCGAATTCATCCCCTTCGTTCAGTGGGTTACCCTTTTATCATCCAAGCATGCTTCTCCACTCGAACGTCTCCTTCCTCCCCCCTTTTCCCTTTGAAAACCCTAAAGCTATTTAAAATTTCGTTGCAATCTTAATCTTTTATTCTCCTAAATCTCAAGTTACATTTTTTTTTTTTGTAATTTCCTAAAATCTAATGTCACACAAACTAAATCTAAGGTTAGATTCTTCATTTTCTATGTTTCCGTTTTCCTAAACCTAATGTTGAATTCTTAATTTTATAGTTTCCTAAGCCTAAAATTAGTTACTGAGTTGCCATTTAGCTGAAACATCTTAATATGTATTTCTCTCCTTGCCATAATCTGTATTTTAACATTTCTTAAAATAACCTTTGTTTTCCCGTCTCTCCCCCCCTCCTAAGCATAACATATTATTTTATTCTCTAAACTCGCTATCTTTCCCCTTTTTTTTCTAACATAACATAACATGGTGAAATCCCTCCTAATATCCCTAAAAGACGGTATTATAGATTAAATAAAACGTTTTTATTTTTCGAATTTTTCTAAATTACATTTTTTTTTCCTTATCCAAAATGATCACACCAAATTTCGAAATCTCGCAAAATAACTATCCCCACTTCTTCTTATTCTACACCTAACCTAACCGAACCTATCCTAACCTCGCCTTTTTTTTTCTAGTCAATTTCTATCACCTGTATTTCCTTCTGCTGTTTTTCCGTTTCATTAAAATAATATCTAGCCAGGTGGATCGCACTGTAATCGCCTCGTATCTCTTTTGTTTTTGGATCCATCAGCGTGTAATTGTTGGAATAGGGCACAGCTGCTATAACAAACGGACCGTCAAACAAAAGGGCGAATTTTTTTGTATGCTTCCTGAGAAAATTTGACTGAGTGTACTTTTTGAGTTTCACAAATGTTCCTACCTCATATGTCTCTAGCCTTTTCTTTATATTGTAGAATTGCTGTCTTTTTTCGGCGTTTCTTATTAGATTCTTTTGAACCGCGTTCCTAATCTCTTCTTCTGTTAATTTAGGTATGTTACTTTGACGCATATATTTATCTAAGCTATACTGTGGCTGTTTTCCAAATACTACCTCATTAGGTGAAAATCCAGTCGTACAATGTACTGTGTTATTATATGTTCTTTGAATGTCCTTTAGAAACATTGGCCACTTAGTGTGCTTTTCATGGCAGTATATTCTAAAAATCCGTCCCAACTCCTTGTTCACCCTTTCCGTGATGTTTGGTCCAGGATTTCGCACCGACGTATGCATGACCCTTATCCCCATCCTTTCCAGACCTTGGTTCCATTTCTTTGAGGAAAATTGAGACCCGTTGTCCGTTAACATAGCCTCAACCTTTACCTGTTTTATGAAAAGCTCTACGCACTTCAATACGGTACTAGTGTTGGCAACCTTTAATTTATACAACTGAATGAATCTACTGAAAGAGTCTTGGACCACAAAAATAAACCTCACCCCCCCTATGCTCCTAGGCAACGGCCCGTATAAATCAGCCATGGCCAATTCTCCTACCCTCTTCGTTATGATTGACCTACCCGGTCCTACCGTTGGCCGAATTTCGCGCTTTGCTAATTGGCAGAGATGACAAGCTTTCACAACCCATTTAACTTGTTTATACATCTTCGGCCAGAAGTACCTACTTTTCAACGCTTGAACTGTCTTTAACCCGCCCGCATGACCAATTTCCTGATGTACCAGTTCGATAAGATCTCCGGATAAATTACTAGGTATAGCTAATACCGTACCGTCATTTCTCGTTTTGTAATATAATGTCTTACCGTCTAACTTGTAATTTTTCAAATACCTAGCCACTCCTTTTGTGGGTGTCTTGCGAGACTTACCTCCCAAATGTTCTATCACCTCTCCCAAAAACTCATCTTGATTTTGTAATTGTTCTAGATTTTCTAAGTGCGATTTTATTAACTGTTTCCCACTCACTGCAAATGCGGCCACTTCAGGGCATACTACTTTTTCCTCCTGCACATTTACCGCATCCTGAGAATAGCGAGACAAGATATCGGGTCCGATGTTTTCCTTGCCTTTTACATACTCGACTTTAAAATTGAATTGGTTTAAATATGAAATCCACCGTGTCACCCTAGCGCTGTATAATTTCCAAGTCTTTAAGAACGATAACGCCTGATGATCCGTACGTATGATTAGCTGCGCGCCTCGCAGATAGGTTTCGAATTTGCGTAACGAATAGATTATTGCATATAACTCCTGTTCGGAAACGGTCCATTTTAACTCGGCCCCGGTTAGTGATTTGCTAACAAAACCGATCACATGATGATTATTCTCGTCGTCTAATTGATATAATTCCGACCCGATGGCGAACCCCGAACTGTCAGTTTGTAGGTAATAATTTTTGTTGGGGTTGTGATGAGTTAATATCACAGACTCAAGGAATAAAGTTTTTACGTTTTCAAACGCTTCCTGCTCTACAGCAGTCCACCTCCAAGGCTTATTTTTCTTTAATAAATTGCATAATACCTGTGTTGAAGCCCCATATCTATCTGCAAATCTCCTGTAATAATTGCACAACCCCAGAAATGCTCTTACCTGCTTCACTTTTTTAGGCGCTGGGAAGTTCTTAATCGCCGAAACTTTCCCTGGGTCCATGAGTATCCCATAAGGCGTTATAATGTGGCCTAACATTTTTACTTCCGTGAACAAAAATTGGCATTTTTCCAATTTGCAGGTCATATTGGCTGTTTGTAACCTTCCCAAAACTGCATCTAAATGGTTTAGGTGCTCGTCAAAATCTCCAGATGAGAACACGACTAGGTCGTCTAAATAGTTAGTGCAAAACGCTTTCATCTCACTACCCAGAATTTTATTCATGGCGCGGGAGAAGCTCCCAACCGATGTCTTCAGTCCTTGCGGTAATACGTTGTAGACGTATGACTTGCCATTATAGACGAAACCGGTGTATTTACGACTACTTTCACATAAGGGTACCTGGAAATACGCCGAGTCCAAATCTAGAGTAGTCACGTGCTTAACCCCGTGGAATTGCTGCAATATTTCCGATGTAAGTGGTGGTCTCTCCGTTTCCCCGGACATCCTCGTATTTAATTCGCGAGCATCAAGTAATATACGCACAGTACCGTCCTTCTTCATTGTATAGGTTAAGGGACTCGCGAAAGGAGTCGCCCGCCGGCTGATTATGCCTAAAGCTTCTAATTCGTCAATTTTCTCATCCACCTTATTCCTATACGCGAAGGGGACCGGATACGACCTCTTTACAAATGGCGTCTCGTCTATCATTTTAATTTCATGGATATACATATTTGTTAGCCCCGGTTTACCTAGGAACACTCGATTATGTTTGTCTAGTACCTTCTTTAATTTTTCCTTCTTGACGTCATCCAGTTCCAAACCAGCTACCATTGCCGCAATTCGCTGTTTAGTCTCCTCCGCAAAATCCGAAAGTTGGTTATTCTCTATGACGTTTATCGACTGGGTTGCACTATTTGTGTTTTCCTCACTCAACTGCTTTCCTAATTCACTTCTCACAACCCCGGAATCTATTAATTTAATTTTTTTTCTTCCCCGCTCAGTAGTGACTATCAATTCCCGCTTTTTCCCACACTTTACTTCTGCCGAGTAATTATCTAGCCAGTTTACCCCTAGTATTATAGATCTTATTAACCCTGATACTATGAGACATGATGTGTTGATTTGGATATCCCCAAAACGTAATGGTACTAGTACTAACCGTGAAATTTTCTGACTTTTCTGTCCCATAGCCCCCTTTATTTGTACTGAAGCTACCGGCATGATTGGATATAGCGATTGATCGCTCAAATGACATTCCCAAAATTCTTGTGCAATACACGTTATTTGGCTACCCGTATCTATCAAACAATTTACCTTTAATTCATCTATGTAAGCCCTAGCCTCTGGTAATTGCGGTAATGTACTTCCCCGTCCTATCTCTTCATAATCCTCGTCTTCAAATACGGTGTTAAATCCGATGCATTCTCTTCCTATGTCATTTTCATACATCTCCACCGCGTTCCACACGTCGCTTAATTGTTGCAAAGAGTTCACACACGCAGTCACTTCCTCCCTTTCATACGTCTTTTCATCATCTGCACTCTCGTCTCTGCGTACCGCCTTGCATGCTTTTATTGGTGCTGTTATTCCTTGTTCGTTTTTCCCTAAACCCTTTGTAACATCCCAATTATATTTCAACATTATTTTTAAAGCTACGTTGTGTCTTGGCGTCGCTGCTCTTATTTCTTCTGGAGTCGTAATCCTCAGAGCTCCTGGACCGACTCGCTGTCGTTTCCCGCATCTTCAACTCTGCATACCTCCTTCCCGCTGATTGGTGCTGTTTTACTGCTAGCTGCTGGTTGCGTACTTGGCCCGCAGCACGTCCTGCATCCCGTTGCCTGTGGTGCTCCCTCAATAACCCCAACCTTCGGGCGTATCGCGTGTCGACGGTCTCTGTTGTCGTGTCCATTCCTGTCATCCCTACCCCTCTTCTCTGTAGTTTTGTCCTGCGGGGCGCAGACCATATTATCCAGTTTTCTCAGGAATTCCGCCGCGTCCAACTCATCTCCTTGCTCGCGTGAAAACCACAATGCCTGGGTTTCTTTCGGGAAATGCCTCATTATCTCATTAATTACTCCTAATGGTGTGTCGGTGATTTTTAGTGCTTTGGCGAGCTCCCAGTACTTCGCAAAGTGCGCCAGCATGGTGATTCCCTTTTTTGGCTCCCATACTGCATCTGATAGCCTCCGTCTCATGTTTTTCTGACATATATCACCCCAATAATTGGCAATAAAATCCCTTTCGAAATCTTCCATATTATTCCAACGTTTAGAATAGAGCTTCATCCAGCTTTTAGCACCTCCTTTTAAACTCTCCTTAACTACCATCATGATGTCAGTGCGATTCGTACGTTTTGCATAATCCTTAAGGTCCTCTAGAAAAGCTATTGGGTTCTGAGTCCCCCCGCTGAAAGTGGGCTTTTCCTGCGTGGGCATCATTTCTACGAGTTGAAGTACGTTTCGCGCCGTACTTCCCTCCCCTGTCGTGGTTGTCACCGGCATAACCTCCCTTTGTTTCTCCATTTCTTGTATCTTACTGACCAACGGACCCAAGGCCTGCTGTATGATTAGGGTAATTTGCCCTACATCCATCTGAACATTGTTACTCGCAGCATTCTCGACGGCGGCCACAAATTCTATGCGTTCCCTCTCCTGCCTTGCCTCAGGACAACGTTTATTCCTAGGCATATTCCTTTTTCCCTTTAAAACCCGATGACAGAGATTGACTTATTTAAATTTCCAATTTTCGTTTGCTTACACTTATTTTTTTTTTTTTCTGAAAAATTTACATATCCACATGTATATATATACATACACACACACATACGCATATATATATATATATATACATACATATATATACACATACATATACACATATATAAGCATCCCTATACACTTATTCTTGCACTTCAAAACAGTTTAGGTATAATTTAACTTGTTTAACCGCAGGTGATTTAATCCCCGCTCCTAAAACACTTGTACCCAAACTAACTATTTCCACTTCGAAATACTAAATATAATTGCGCAATTTTTTTTTTTCATTTAAGACAGCCTTCCAAGTTCTGAATACGTTAATTGACATATCATTTATCTGCATTCAACTGCAGCGATATTAGTTTGAGACAATCGACAATACGACAAACATCTGAACATCTGAAAGGATAATGCTAAATGCATCTAACCCAACTGTACACACTAGAATCAAATATTGATTCGAGATGTTTATTCGTTTCAAAATGTTTACTAGAAACCTCTTGAGGGAATCAACTTTTATGTAATCTCTTCATATGCTGTTCTTATTTATCTTTTATCTGAGGTTTATTTGATCTATGTTGTATGTTTACTCATCCGAATGCACTCCATAACGTTTACTATCTCATTTTTTTTTTTTTCCACACCGGCTTTGTTTGTTTATTTATTTATTTGCACGTATACACAATTGTATAATGTACCTAAACCCCGTTTTAAACAAGCCCCCCCCCCCCTAAATTCGTATGCGTTTTAAACCACTCCGCTTATTTGCTCTTTATTGCAAATCGGAAATAAACCGGTCACCCGAGAAATATGCCAACCCCCAGTAAGGCTAAATTTCTAATTTATTCAGCTGACATCTATGTAATGGTGTATCTAAAGGTCCAATCCACCCCTGTTAAATGTTTGAATGCAACGATTTGAAAAGCTCACTTTTATGTTTTATGTGTAATATTTTATTTTATTTTTATCCGTCCTTTGCTTTGTATGTTATGTTGATTTTATTTATTTTTATGTCGCCGTGTCAAAAGAAGTATTTATTTATAAAATCCTTCAACCCGAAGGAACCAATAATACCCTCGACCACTATTAACATAAACAACGTCATTTTATTAACTATCTAAGTATCTCTTTATTGTTTAAAGTAATATCTCGAGATGTTCCAATGCGAACATAACAAAGATTTATCTATTCTGTTACGAACATATTTATCAGTAAGACCACTTATGTTTGTGGCAACACAAACATACCCTCGCGACGGTGTCTATTCAATCGCTTGTTTACATTCGGGCTTCAGTCAATGAACCAATTTGAATGATAATTTTATTGATCACCGAAGGAATGCGCTTTTATTTATATAACGGCTTTTTTTTTTTTTTCCCAATACGCACCACCCTTCTAAATCTGGGTCAACATTCCTAGGCGTTATGTGATTTATGATTTTTATCTGGTATAAGGCACGTTTTTCACTTTTCGTTTTAAAATATTTGGTTTTTGAGTTATTATTTTTTTTTTTTTCCGACTGTTTTATTTAATGGTACGTTTTTTTTTTTTCACTTGTTTCACGTTTAATGAAGATGTTTTAATGGCACGTTTTTCACTTTTCGTTTAAATTATTTTTTTGATTTATTGTTATATTTCTACTGTATAATTTAATGATGCGAATTTTTTATTCCACTTGTTATATGTAATCTGAAGTTGTTTTAATGGCACGTTTTTCACTTTTCGTTTAAAATATTTTTTTGATTTATTGTTATATTTCTACTGTATAATTTAATGATGCGAATTTTTTATTCCACTTGTTTTATGTAATCTGAAGTTGTTTTAATGGCACGTTTTTCACTTTTCGTTTAAAATATTCACTTTTTTTTTCCAATTAATTATAATTTCATTTATTTGTTCATTCTATTTTATTTTTATAATATCTCAGAATTCTCTCAACTTGTAACCTTTACTCTCCTGGTCACGCGGCAACAGTTGTAATGAGGTGCCACTCTTTGCTTCTGCTCCAATTGTGATGTACCCTGCCTAGCTGATTTACTTTTCTAAGCTTCTACCTCGTAGTTTAAATCTCGTAGCTCCTGTCTCGTAGCCACGCTCATAATTCTACCCTTATGTCCTACTGATCACACCACTAGGTATGATGGCCTAACTCAACCCTCCTTTCGGTTTATTTCTACCTCAGGCTCGTGATTTCTAAACCCCTATACCTTATAATCTAGCTAAACCTACCCTATCTTCTTAAATCCCTGCGATTTTCTCACAGTAATCAAGATTTAAGATTTTTGTTCACATTATTTCTATAATCTGCGTTGTGTAAATTTTTTGTTTTAGATTTTACATCTGTTTGCATACTTAATATGCACACATATGTAGAGAAGATAATGTATTACGTGTGGTAACCCATAGATTCTTTTAGAGAAAGGGTGAGAATTTTCCGATCAATTTATTTATTATTATTTTAGAATATTTAACCGAGTTTGATAAACTACCCCCGCCCTAAACCTTGTGTCTATTTGATTTCCATAGGAATTTAGTGTGTTTATTTAATTCTTCCTATCACCGCTGATACATCGATAACATAAACAACAGTTAATAAATTAAACATTTCAAGAAAGCAAACCTTACCTTAGGATGATCGAACTCGAAGGTCCAGTTTTCTCAATTGAAGTCCTTGTCTGCAACTTCTCCTAACATAATGTGTTTGTAGTCATAGTTAGTGCTATTGGTTAGTATTCGCAAAATTGTTGGAAGAGCAGGAATGGAGGGATATGGGGAGGGGATAATATGTTTGCTTAAAAAGTCGGCACCTCCGCTAACCAAGTGAAAACCGATGAACAACAATTTCAAACCGGATTCTCCCAAGTACGTTTGCTAAGCTTATCCTTAAGTCCGAGTTTTACTCTCTTCGACGAGCGTCTCTTGTTACGAAAGGGACTCTTCACGCCAGATGGGGGAATACCAAGTCTTCATGCCGTTTTTCTGCCTCACTCCGACTTCCATCTCCGCCGGATTGAATTTAACTCTACTGAGTCTAGAAGGGGTATTTCATGTCTTCCCTTATCATGCCTCTATCCGTTAAATGTGGCGTAAGCTTGTGACGGGCAGATCCTTCCTCCCACGTAACCGACCCAGCGTTACATTCCACCTCTGACTAGCTGACATAAAACTCACCTCGTGAACCTTATGTTTGCTTTCAGGTTCGACAAGACTCACGGTATGCAAATAACCTGTGGCTTTAATGCCGCGTCAGCGTACTGTCCGCATACGTCCTTCCTCTTCCCCGCATGCCCACCTCGACAATACCGCCACAAGATCAAAGCCGTCCGTTCGAGAAAGGTTGACACTTACATTTCCAGATGGCTCATACCTACATACAGAAGCCTTGAAGTTTACGTTCGAAGACAAGTTAGGATTCAGGACTGTATGAGTATTTGAACACCAGTGTTGTTTAAATGAGGTCACTAGCTCCTCGTGTGTTAGGTATTTAGGATAATGGGTATTTATGGGTTCTTGGATACCTACTTCCTATAAGAAAGATTTAAAAATGAGATAAATCAAGTCGACATTGAATCAATGACCTCCTGAATAATTGTGATGTGCTCTCTTAGAGTTTGAAGCTAGTCGCAGTACTTTACTTTGCGAAATTTTTGCATGCTGAATCAATGCTACCTATTGGCGATCGCTCTAGTAAAATCAAGTCGTTTAGAATTGAGTGAATTTAACGTCAATGTCGCCTTCACATATTGACCGCAGATTTCATCTCAAGCTATAATTGATAAACTTGTCCCTGACGTTAAGTTTTGTTTTGTTTATTCGTTAATGAATTTAGGTGACTGGGTCAATGGATGGCCTTGAACTCAAATCGAAATTTTTGTACACTATCGAAGGTCATATAACCATACCCTAATCGTGCTAGTGAAAAGAAACAATAGGTATTTATCTTACAAATACGCTAAGATACCAAAATTGGTTTAGTGATGCGTTTCTATCTAATTATGTGTTAAGTATTTGTTTAGCAACATTTCATTCCGTATGGGAGGTGTGACATGCGAATGCTAATAAATTGGTTAGTTATTTATTACCCTTTCTTGGCGTTACGTCCATCAGTGTCAGGATATCCACAGGAACCTGTAAAAGCTTAAATATTGTAAGGACTCACCAAGCTCTAATGTCTTAATTTCAGCTCCACCGGGTTACTATCATCGGCGAGAAACTTATTAGAGCATCCATACTACCTGTGTAACTACTCATCTCCTTCCTTTCTCCTTTGAATAGATCTCTGATGTAAAAATCCTCACGTTTTCCTTTAATATCTGCCGTTATTATTGAAGAAGAACGATCCTATCTAATTATGTTAAGTATTTTCCAGATTTCGGATCAATTATTATTATTGCGTTGTCACCTAACGATAATTAATATCTCGTAATAAAATTTCCAACTTTCGACCTAAACGTAAATTTTTTTTATTTAATGAAACTTATTAGACTGTAATTTTCTTTATATAACCTCGGACTAAATAACTCTATTTTAACCTTCATAGTACAAATTTAAAGCAATTCAAACACACTATATTAAACTCCTCCCGCATTGAATTTGTAATTAATTAATTAATTATTAGATTTTATTGAATCGGAAATTATTGCAAACACTGATTTTAGATTTATTATAAGATCATACACTCCATTAAATTGCACGATTAACCCTATCCGGGCACTTCACTCCCTGTTTTATCAAAGTATAAACTGATTGTAGACTCTATTTTTACCACTGAATTTTTTAAGTATAAAAACTGATTCTAGATTCTATTAATTAATTACCAGGGTAATTCTCACAACATGCGCGACGTTTTAATCAACCTTGCCAGTTGTCGAAGGACCCCTTTTTTATTTTAATGATAAGTTGAATTTATAAATAGATATATTATTATTCAATGCTGTTATAAAATTCTTTAAACACTGTTGTTTCTTTTTAAATTCGCCACACTATATAAACCTTTTATTTTAATGACAAGTTGAATTTATAAATAATTATATTATTATTCACTGCTGTTATAAAATTCTTTAAACACTGTTGATTTTCTTTAAATTCGCTACACTATATAAACCTTTTATTTTAATGACAAGTTGAATTTATAAATAAATATATTATTATTCACTGCTGTTATAAAATTCTTTAAACACTGTTGATTTTCTTTAAATTCGCTACACTATATATACTTTTTATTTTAATGACAAGTTGAATTTATTGTAAAACTATATAAAACACTTTATTTAATTTTCAACACTCCACAGATTTAATCACGACCGTAATTTTTATAAGTCCCAGAATTCCCACTCCGAATTTTTCTAAGTCTCAAAATTTTACAACACTTAAGAAATTTTCAACTAATAACCGTTTTAGACGCTACGTCACGTAACTTCCACGTTTTAACCCGACGATTGGTCCCCGACGACTCCTTCCGACAACTCACCGAAAACTGATCCTCGATCCTTCTAAGTCCTCAGTTTTATATGTACCTCCAGGATTAGAACATCTTAATTACGCGTTCATTGATTTTCTAATTCAAACTCTAACAACTCGAGATTTCATATATCAATTCTGTTGTTTTCGTATCAACGTGTTAAGTCCGGCCCCTTTGATTTTAGAAATCTTCTGTCTCTTACGTAAATTGTTCCAGTGTCGAACCTACCATTATGTCAAATTTTGCCCCGTCGTTCCTTTGTCTTCAGGTCTTACAAATTTAACTAAAATATCATGATTTTTGTGTCCTTTTTTCTCTCAATATATAATAGGTACGTCTTCAATAAACTGTATATAATTCTCAATTTGGTTTATCGCTACCAGAACACGAACAAACTCATGTCGAAATCTTCACTATGCTTTTCCCAACATTCATTTTCCTAAATTTCCCCACATTTTCATGTTTCTTATATGAATCAATTCAATTTTTAACTGTATTGTCTCTACTTACGTCGTAGACTTGAATTTTCTTATTTTTCTTCAATTATATTTTATATACGACGTTATTTTTATGATTTCTCTGCTTCATTCTTATGTCATTGTCCATAACTATATGATTAGTTATATCCCAAGCCAAATTTACTGTTTTCATCAATACTTCTGAATTTTCATGAGTTTTCCTTACGGAATCGTCTTTAAACTGTCTTTGCTTCATTCATTACCATCATTTGCATAATTTCCAATGCTTATCTTCTCTTAGAAAACTTCACCTTCTAGTCATAAATATTCAATCTGCTATTTTTTCATAATTTTCATAGAAGAAAATTCCAATTTGACTCTGGGATATGTGTCCGGTTAATTGCTTCATATAAAAACGTATAAAATTGTGTCTCGTTTCATCCCAAAACCCCATAAAGTATCATCGCTGACATATGTTGATGTTTTCGATCTCTACGTACTTGGTCGTAAATAATAAATTAATATTAACTCGTTAATTTTAATCTCTTTTATCTTATCCAAATATTGCATAAGTTCCATGTTAACTTTTATTGCCCCAAAAGCAATAAAGACTATCATAATCACCCAAAACCATGTCGGAAATATTATTGTTTAAACAACAAAATCGTGTGTGAGCTCGACAACCTTTTTTTACATCAATTGCCTCAGCAATTTGTTCTATCGTCTATAGTATTTTCTCATAGCAAATGACGTAAAAACGATCCCTTCCTTTGAATTAATCTAACGTAATATAACTAGAATAACCATCCTATTTCAAATATATAACGATATCTATTTAAACTCGTCTGAAAACGCAAAATTAAGTCGAAATCTTATATTGTTCAATAAATACTTCCGTTTAAATGTCCGTTTTTTTTTATTAGATTTTCTTTTCAAATCGTTTCCCTGACCGTATTGCTTCATTTAAAAGTGACATTCCTAATTTCCATCGTTTTTCTTTCTTTTAAATATCAAACGTACGTTTTCCTCTGAATCTGGCCTCCTTTTGTTCTTCACGTTCTCGTTATGCAATTGAGTATCCCTACAGTAGCTTTTCCCACGTTTTCCAGGTCTTTTCTTTAATCTTCCGTTCATTATATTTCCTTGCTATTTTATTGCATCATTTTTTCAACATAATATGGATTTATTTGTTCGTTAACTGCGGTTGTCGATTCCTCTGTTGCACTCAATATTTACCTTTAAAATTAGGGTCATTGTACCAAATGCACCGAACGTGGGATTGTGTTTATCTTAAAGCGTATTGATCTCTCGGGTTGATGATGATTTTTACCCCATAAATCTCAGACTAATGGTCTAGTCCAAAGTCCATCTCTTTGTCTTGAAAAAAGGTAACCTCCCCCTTCTCTGATTGGTAGATCAATCTTAAGTGTTTATAATTGGATCCCTCTGTGTTCTATTTATCAAAACTTGACATTAATTTAATAATTATAGATCTCTGCAGTCTCCATGGCCCAATCAAACTTAATCAGCTAGATGTCGCTAGTGTGTTGATTTCGTTATAATTCTGAATTATTATTTATTCATTCGTAAGGTGGAAGCTACTATATTTTCGTATCCACTGCGATTCATCACAATCCCCATAGAACCATTTGTTTGCGAAGTTACGGGCGGGAATCGATCGCGTTCAAATTAGTGTGATAATAATCTCGCAAGGTAAAGCTTTATTTTTATTATATTACATTGTAAATTGGCATATATCTATAGACATTTTATATTATTTTGTGTTAAATAAATCCGACTAGCATGATTAGACCATAAATTTTTTTTTTTGAGAAATTTTATATTATATTCTACGGGTGGTATTACGGTACCTACAGTACGTAAAAAAGTCGATCCCCACCACTAAAGAAGTGCTCGAGCCGCCACTGATGGTAGAAATACATTTTGTAATGAGACTAAACTGTGCGAGCTCAAATTCCTTCTTGCTCTCTGTTCTTCCAGACTGCATCTCTTTTTACAAATGGAGTTCATCGTAGATCTCTGAGTGGACACTGAGCTCATAGTTAGGACTTAATACCTGATTCTGACTGATGAGATGTGCCGTTCCATTCAGTGACGTTAACAAGTATTTAGATGATGTTTGCCCGTTGAACTTTGTCCAAAGTGAACACACTATTTTATTCAACGCCCTGGTGGGCTTTTACATAACATGTTTATAATACAGAGACAGGTTTTTAAAAACAAAAGATAAACTATAAAAAATAACTAGTACACGTCCTAAAGAGTATACATATAAATTAAGGAAAGATAATACATTACAATAAAAGAGAAAGGTTGTAAGTTGTAAATACATGACAAAATGCAAGATACATAAAAATAAAACGGTAACAAGTTTTTACATTGTGGATTAATATAGAAATATACGAATAAATGCATTAGCCCCTATGTGATGCTCCTTAAATATCAAAAGTATCGTTCAGGTATTTCTTAAATAATGGTAAACTTGTGTTAAATACATCGATATTAGAGGTAAATTTGCTTCCTAATGTGTGAAGTCGAGAAATAGGTGCATGTATGTGGTAGTTCGTCCCAGAACTATTGTTGCAGAATAATACGTTTTGCCTTGTTGCTCGATTGGGTACCCTGAAATCGATAAGATGCAGGAGTTCGCAACAATCTAATTTAGAATGAATAATTTTAAACAAAAAAGTTAGGTCATTTATTTTTCTTCTGTTTTCTAGGGAATGCAATTTAAGTGTATTTAGTAAAGATGTGTAGTTAATGTGTTGAATAGGTATGTGTAACTTGAAGTTTATAAATCTTAAAAATTTGTGCTGCACTCTTTCGATATTTTTTATATGGATTTGATAATATGGGGACCAAACTATGGAATTGTATTCCAACAAGCTGCGTACGAGTGACAAATATACTATGTTTGTTGCCTTTTAGTGCGAGTAGTTATATTTCTTTATGTGTAACTTTTACTATTCTAGTTACTTTTTCCTTTAACCCCTCGGCCTAATTTGTTCTCTTTTGAGAACAACTCATGTAGGTCTCGTAGAAGTCGTTGTGTCTCCCTTACTATAATTGTGAGAAATGTGATCTTAATGGTATTAAAAGGAGAAAATACTATGCTTTATATTGAAATCTAAAAGTTTACCACAGAATAATTAAAGTGGACATCTATATAAAACCAAAGTTTCCTTTGAACTTGACAATTTTTTTATTAATCATTTTCATTTGCAACGACAAAAAAATAAAGCAACAATAAGGTTTGTGGGTGGGTTTTTAATTTTTTTTTCATTATCAGTAATTTTAGTTAGAAAAAACGTAAGGTGTAATCAATAACATCCAAATAATATTCCCTTTATTTGGATTTTATTGCAAAGCGGAAATATTTTGACATTCTGATAAAACATACCCGAGGTATGAAGTATGAAATTACAACTATTTTTCAAATTAATATTGTAACAAATTACACCCGTTATATTGAACTTTTTACAGCTAGCAGTTACAATCTTATCTGTGAAATGTTCGATATATCCACATTGGTACTATCTTATCGGTAAACTGATGATCTACTGACACCAGTTTAATCTAATTGAAATTCACATGACTTCAAAGATTATTATTGTCATTGATTCGAATTTAGCACCAAGTTCGATGTTGCGCCTTTCCCAAATGTAAAAACTAATAATAGCCATGTTGGAAGTGTGACATTGTGTGCAGTGTTTGTTAGTGACACTCTACCGTATAGCTTTGTGTGATTGTGTAAAGTGTACTGGCAGTGTGACTGACAATGGAAGCAGAAAAAAGTGATCAAGTGTCAGCTCTCCTGGCCTGCCGGTCCCCCGCAGACCTGAGACGGCTCCGGGGGATGGACTGTCCCTCCTTCCCTTTCATCACCTTGGCTTGCAAGCACAACAGCCCTGACTTATTGAACTTGTTATTGGGGGAAGACACCTCTGATTGTACAGCTGTTGATGTTTCCCACCAGTGTTCAGTGGAGCAGGAATATGAAGAACATAACGCCGTCTATTTTGCCATCCGCTCCAACAATGTGGAGCTCCTCCGCACACTCCTCGGGTCAGTAACCCCTGAACTCTCGGAGCAACTCGTCTCCGAATCTTACGAAGATTTAATCATGATCAACGTGCTCTTGTCAGAGGAAATGCATATGTTTGTACAATGCAAGTTGCTCGATCTACGTTTCTTCTCCAAAGGCGATGGAGCATTTCCTGACACTTCCACAGCTGATATCCAAGAACGCGTCCAACTGCTTCTGGAAAATATAGCGCAAGTTAATACTTATACAGAAGTGGACAGTCACTTTTTATACACGGCCAAGTTTATAGCTCAGAATATCTACATACTGAAAAATCTATTGAAGTCAACGTACAATATTTTACCCTGGGAAGAAATGGAGTTCTGCTTGGTGAGCTTTATATCCGCCCACATTCGGCGCCAAGAATTAAATTTATTCTATCTGTCCGTACTGAAGAAAGAGAGGTTACTGAAGGAATTGGTAAAGTTTGCCTCTGCCCTGCAAGAGTTGGAGGAACACATCAGGTCTACAGATGTTAAGAAGCTCAGGAACTTGGTGAGAAGAAACCGCGAGGATGTTATCGCTGCCATCATGAATGAATACCCGCACTTGTACGCTGACTATAAGGAGGTGAGAGACGCTTCCTCTCTACACATCATGAAGACATACCTAGACGCTGCCTTGCTGGCAGACTCTGCTTCTAGACTCGGCCAGTTGACTATCAAGAGAGCCCTCCAGGTGACGGGAGAGCATCTGAAGAACACATTGGACAGCCCCAAGCTCTCCTCAGCCGTGAGTGATCTTCTCCTCCTCTCTGCACCCAAAGAAACCAGAAAAGTCCTACAAGACTTGCGCAACTCTCTATCTCATCCACATCTAGAGTCAGAAGATTGTGTACTATATTCTAACATTCAAAATGATATTAAAAAGATTGCATCCGTCATTATTGAAATAACCAGCTATAAAAAAGTGGATACATTAAATAGTATGCTGGACACTCTCATCAATAGTGATAATATGGATGAACTTCACGAAGTCGCAAATTTCTTTCGCAATGTTTGCATTGAGGATGTCCAAGAAACAGATACTGTTACAAAATATCACCGAGAGTTTGCAGATCTTATCAGAAACATAGAAGATCAAACTCCATATGAGAAGAAACTGGTTACTGAAATAAGTGATGCCCTCGACCAATTTTATTTGCATCATGGTTTAACAGAGGAGGACTATACTACTTTAAATAAATTAGGTCTTCTGTGTACTTCCAATTATGGCCATAATACAAAAACTGATGACTTTGTGATAAGTTCCATGAAAGATATAGCTAGTGAAACCCTAAAAAACTTTCCGTCTCAAAAAAATAGTGTGGAAATAAAAAGACATAATTCTTTGCTATTCAACCTAATATTTAAATTATATAACAGCATCTCTTTGAGAATTAATAATCCAGTGATTGTTTTTGAACTACGTGTTGCCATATTTAGATTACAATACACTGAATCATTTGACAAGAGTGATATTAATTGTATTGATGATTTTAGACGACAAACGTTGGAAAAAAGCAACATAACAGAAAACGGAGGGAAAAAATGCGACGGTGTTAAAAACAGCAACGAAATAATTGGTGAAAAACTCACTCTGAAAATAGATGAACTAAGGAATATCATAGGAACTGACAGAATGTGTGGTCAGTTACATGAGCATCTTTCATTACTCTATAAAGATAAGAATACTAACAGATTTATGGTAGAAGCGCTCGTGCTGGATATCATGTCCCTATTAGATAGCTCCAAGTGTGTTCCCAACAATGTGCTGTATCTAGACGGGATCATGCCTCTGTTGAGTGGTAAGTGCTTGCGCAACCACTTGGCTCACGAGAACGCCTTGTTAGACATTCTGCCAACTAATGTTTGGTCCGCCGTGCTTCTTAATGCCGTGAAACTCATAGAAAGCAAAGACCTTTTACTGAACTGTAAAATAGGGAATGTTTTAAAACACAATATCACACAATTGAGACAGAGATATGAACGGGGCTTGTGTATTCTTGATAAACAGGAGGAAATGTGGAAGTCTCTGCTTGACGGGAACTTTAACAAATTTGCATTAGGAATAGCGGGAGGAGCTGACATATGTTCAAGAAATAGAGATTTGTCATCCACGCTACACTATGCTGCTCGGGGACCCAATATTGAAACTGTCAAATTTTTGATTAAACAGAATATGATTAACACTGAAGTTAGAGATATCGATGGTCAAACTGCCTTGCACGTAGCTGCAACCTTTGGAAGAGATGTCACTGTGAAATTTTTAGTGGCAGAAAAAGAAAATGCAATTAATCAAATTGATGATGCTGGAAGGACACCATTACACCTGGCTTCCAAAAATGGCCACAAGGAAACTGTTACGACATTACTTTCACTGGGAGCCGAAACACATATCAAAGATTGCTCGGGATTTTCTCCTTTGCATACTGCTGTGATGTTCAATTATTTAGATGTGGTCAAAATCCTTTCCGTGAAAGATAATATTCTGAATGAAAAAACTTCTGTAGTGGGCTTGACTCCTCTTCACATAGCCACAGAACTTGGATATATGGAAATGATAAATTACTTACTGCTAGGAGCTGATGTTAATGCTAAGAGTGACCTAGGAGACTCTCCATTGCATAGGGCAGCATCAGAAGGTCACCACGAGGTTGTGAACGCTCTACTAGAGAAGGGGGCAGAAGTGAACCTCACAACCTATGATGGAATTTCTCCATTATATTACGCAGTGAAAAATAATCACAAGGAGATCATCCAGATCCTCTTGGAAAATGGTGCTTTTGTTAATATTAGAGATGTGGAATATAACAACACACCCTTACACAGAGCTGTTTTTACTGGCGATGTAGGCATCGTAGGTCTATTGTTGCAAAACAAGGCGAATGTCAATGCTAAAAGAAAAGATGGCATCACCCCGCTTCTCGTCGCTGCCGCGGGTGGTCATTCAGATATAGTTGACCTCTTGTTGCAGAATGGCGCTCGGGCTGATAGTAAGGATAACAACGGATCAACGGCATTGCACCATGCTGCCAATTTTGGCCATTCTTCTGTTGTAGAGAATTTAATCCAAAGGAGGGTCGATATCCAAGCCCAAACTACATGTCAAGCGACGGCATTGCACATGGCTGCACAAGCAGGTCACCAACAAGTGGTAGAAATTCTGCTATCTGCAGGAGCTAACGTGAATTCTACAGACGAGGGAGGTTCCACAGCTCTGCATTTCAGTGCTGGACATGGACATGATGCAATTTCAGAAGCTTTGATAATGAAAGGAGCTAATGTTAACTGTAAGAACAGCAATAAAATTACACCTTTATATGAAGCTGCAACAAAAGCTTTTAATGAAAAAAATATTTCATTGTTGCTAAATAATGGAGCCTTTGTCAATGAGATAGAAGGGCTTGGTCTCACGGCGTTGCATGTTTCGTCATTTGTTGGAAACAGTTCAGTGGTAGAAGCTTTACTTAAAGAAAATGCAGATGGTGATGCCCGTACTACCGATGGTTTCACCGCATTGGGTCTGGCTGTCAGAGGGAATCATAAGGCAATAGTTGAGATTTTGTTAGAGCATGGAGTGAGTATTGACCTCTTGAATTCTACAGGTGATTCTGCATTATGCATAGCAGCAAGAAACAATAATAAAGACCTTTTTGACTTATTGATTGCCAAAGGAGCGGATGTTAATTTTGGCGGAGGTCAAGTTATGTTCTCCGCAATTAAAGCAGGGCATAGACGTGTAGTTGAAGCTTTGTTAAAGATGAAAGATTTTGACATCAATATTAAAGATCGAGACGGGTCAAACCTTTTATACGCGGCTGCCGTAAGTGGTGATGCGTTAATAGCCAGGGAGCTGATAAAGAGGGGTATTCAAGTTGCAGATTGCTTACAAAACCCTTCACCTTTATACATGGCAATGTCGTTAGGACATACAGAGTTTGTTAAAGTTTTACTAGAAAGTGGGACCAATGTGAATCCCATGGATCCTAATTTATCGCCATTATATAGAGCAATCCAGATGAACAATCCAGAAGTCATGGAAAGGTTACTCCACTGTGGAGCAAACTTTAATATCAGAAATTCAAAGAATATAACGCCGTTAGAGCTGGCAGTTTGTAATTCCCAAATTCAAAATACCTTAATATTGTTACAACAAGAGGGTGTTAAGATTAATGAGAGAGGCCCTGACAACAGGACGTTACTTCATAACGCGGCTGCATTGGGTAATCTTGAAATAACAAAACTCTTGGTAGACCGAGGAGCAGACATAAATGCCAGACAAGAAGGTTATAAACCAATCCACGTAGCCGCTGTGTATGGCAACCACAACATCTTGGCTTTCTTCCTGGAGCTTGGGATGAGTGTTGACGATCGGGCGGGACCCGCTGGCTGTAGCCTGATGCATTGCGCTGCTTTGGAAGGGCAACTAGCTGTGGCTCAATACTTGATAGACAAGCAGATCGAAATTAATTCCACTAATTTGAATGGCTCCATGCCTATTCACCTTTCTGCCGAAAAGGGACACACAGAGATGGTAAAGTTGTTATTACATAATGGTGCAGTGTACGATGCCACGGACAACTTTGGAAGAACCCTTTCAGATTTAATTAAAAGTCGAAATATTGAAGAAGTACTAGAGTCAATTGGAAAATTATTTAAGGCTGTCAAAAAAAATGATTTTCGGACAGTTGGCATTTTAATTAAAGACTTGGCACAATACGTAGATGTGAAAAGTTCTGACAATGCAACACTATTACACATCGCCGCCTGGAAAGGCTTTCAGAAGGTATGTGATATTTTGTTAGAGAGCAAAGCCAATCCCAATGCTGTTGGGAAGGGTGGCAATTCTCCTCTGCATTACGCATCCAAATACTCTCATCCAGGAATAGTTCAATCTTTGTTGAAAAATGGCGCAGCACACAACCTTAAAGCAGACAATATGAAGACTCCGTTAAATTTTGCTACACAAAAAGATATAAAATATATACTGCAAATTATTGCACGCTTTTTCAAGAAAGTACGAACGCGAGATGTTGAGGTAATTACTGATATAACCAAATTAAGGGACATAGAAATCATAAAGGCGGTGATGAGGGCTCGCGACGCTGATGGCAACACACTTGTAATTGTTGCTATGAAAAATGATTTCCCCGAGGTAGACCAGTTAAAGCAGGTTTCACAAACTAATATAGCTAATATTTCATCGAAAGTGAGTTCATTCTTCGAGCATGAAGAGTTCCCAGAAGCCCTGGATATTTTAAAACAGCTGCTAAGAGATAGAATTGAAATTTTCGGAGAGGATAATCCAGGAACACTGGACATCCAACACGACATAGCGCAAATATTGAGCAAACAGTGTAAATATTTTGAAGCCTTGTCCATGTTGAAAGATATCTACGGGAAGAGAGTGGAAACATTTGGTCCTCACCACCTAGACTCTCTGCAGACCAGGAGTGCCATGGCTGAATTATTACAAGAGCTAGGAAAGTACAAAGAAGCGTGGGATATATTTCAGGAAGTTTTGCCGAGACTACTGGAAAAGCTGGGTGAGGAACATAATACGCTTTTAAAAACTAAAAATAATGCCGGGAATACGCTTTCTGCTCTGAAGAAGTATGAAGAGGCCTTGTGCTTATACACGGAAGTTTACAAAATATATAAAAACACTCTAGGACCTCATCACCCTGACACTCTTAGTGTTCTACAAAATATTTCCTATGTGTTGCGTGTTCAAGGCAAGCCTCACGAAGCCTTAGCTTTGTGTCAAACCGTTTATGAAGCCAGAATAATTATTCAAGGATTGTATCACTCCGAGACTCTTACAGCCAGACGCAGTATGGCAACAATTCTTGTGAACCAACACAAACTTGATGAAGCTATGCAAATCTTCCAGGAAATATTAGCTATTCAGACAACTCAATTGGGGCTCAACCACAGTGATACAATTTATACTCAAAGTTTAATAACGGGTCTTTATATCCGTCAGAAAAAAATGCACGATGCTGTTAAGGTTCACAAGGCGGGGTTGAATGCGAGGAATGCCATCTTTGGCCCCAACCACCCAGATTTCACACAGCTGGATAAAAATATAGAAATTATTGAAAAACAATTCAAATTAAAATTCAATATAGATCTCGGCTATGTTGCTCCTTGTGATGTAAATTTACTAAATGCATCCAGTGAAGGAGATAGGGGCAAGGTTTTTAGTTTGATAGAGAATGGATCAGATGTGAACACTGTGGATAGAGAAGGTAGAACGGCGCTGCACTTTGCCATCACATTGGAGGTTGTGGAGCTGTTGCTAGACAGTGGAGCTGACGCTACTGCCGTGTCACAGAAGGGGAACACTCCCCTGCATCTCGCCACGTCCCGAGCTTGCATACAAACGGTTCGTCTCTTGTTGCAGAACGTAAAGAAGATCAAACCCAACGCCTACCGTGACTTTATCAATGCTAAAACTGTAATAAAAGGTTCCACAGCGCTGCATGTTGCCTCTAAGATGGGAGCCGCTGATATTGTGAGTTGCCTGTTGGAGCACGGTGCATGCTACAACAGTCGAGACAGAAGTGACAATCACACGCCTCTGCAATGTTCTAGCAGTTCCTCTGTCACCGGACTGCTGCGTTTAGCCGAGGAGGTGTTTGAGATGGCGGAGCGGGGCGGCATTGTACTTCCTCAGGGAGATGAGAGGCATTTGGTGGCGGTGATGAACTCGAGAGATACAGAACACAGAACTCCCCTCCAACTAGCTGAAGTTAATGGCCACACGGCCACCGCTAGTATTCTCGATGGGTTTTTAAAAACCCTGGATTAATTTATGTTGGAACTGGACTTGTGTGTTACTGGCATCATGTTGCAAGTGGGTAGTTTTATGCATGCGCTGTGACTGTCGATATTCTTCCATAGTCCATAGTTAAAGGTCTCGGAAAATGTTTTATATTTATTTGCAGTCAGAATATCATCGCAGGAATGTGACACTGCTAAAAAAGTATAAAAAAGATGTAAAAAAAAATCTGAAATCTTCTCAGAAGCACCGGTTCCAGATAAATGGTAAATCATACAGGAAAGTTTTCTATGAAGTTTAATAACAAATAGCTGTAGGTACTAAGTGATACTGTTTTCTATCAACTATTTAATTCTAATTTTGTTGATTGATTATTATTTATGCTTATTTGATACTTCCAAATAATGTTTATTTACACTCTGTTTTTTAATCCTGACTTAATTTAGATTATTTTATATTTATGTATTGTTATTTTTTATACATATGAACTTGCCTCTTCTTAATTATTTAATTTTTTTCTTTCGTATGGTGTATTCATATCAAGCTTCTATCTCCACCATAACATAATATTATCTATGGGATGTGAGGAATTGTACTAACCTCACATTACACAATAAATAAATAATAAACTTTGGAAAGTGGTAACAATTTTTTTTTTAAATTAAAATGGTGCCACATAATAATTCTTCTGTGTTTGAAGAAGATATTGCATTCATTATTATTGTATTAATCATTGTTTTACTGTTCGAAATCACAATTTCTTAGTAAATAAATATATTTTTAAAAGTATATTGCAATCTTTATATGAGTAAGTAAAATAACATGAAATAGGCATTGACCAAGTATTATTATCAGGGTTGCCAATTCATGGTGAAGTCCCCAATTTTGGGAAATTTCTAAGATTTTTCAAAAATTAAGTATTTTACAGGAAGAATCTTTTTGTGGAGAAAATGTAGGGATTCTGAGCGTTTCTTGAATATCCAACTGTATTGAAAATAAAATTTACAAGAATTCTGAGAATGTGCTATAATTTTATTTTCGTAGTAAATTTCTGTTTTTGAGTCCCGAACGAGTGGGAAAATGCGAAAATGAATAGATAATAAAAAATAAATGGTAATTTCTATAGAATTTACTTTCATATTAGAGGTGGGGAATAGGCCACTTGCATCACATTTTTTTAAAAAAAATTCCGGTTTAGCCAAATATTCTAAGACATTCTGTATTTTTTTTTTTAATCGTATTTTTGAAGCCCTGGCGAATTTTTGAAAATTTAAGTCCGAAAAATCAGACCATTTTTTATAAACCGGAAAGACGGGACATAATTTTACTGGTGCGAAAAAACGATACTTACATAGCCGAAAATCATTTAAAAAAAAGAACGTTTTCCACACGAATATCAATAAATTGTACGGGGTTCTTTTCGTAACATCTGTAAAAACACCGCCATCTTTATCAAAAAATCAAACCAAAGGATAAGTTCGCATAGAACAAACAATAAATCTAGTGAACGTTAAACGCAAATTCAAATATTCGCCGGAAATCAAAGTGTTGCCATATAAAAAAATTAATCAGTATTGAATTTTACAAAATAAAAGGAACATATTCGGAGACGGGACATTTTCATGTAACGTCACGAGCTCAAATAATGGATTTATTTATTTAAAAATAAAAAAACTATACATTTCTAAAAAAATTTTGCTAACATTTTCGTAATTTTAGTAAAAAAATCTATCCACACGATTTTTTCCAAGTCGTTATGAAATCCATGCAAGTGGCCTATTGTGGAGAATTTGAACATCTACATCTATTGTAGGTATTTTAGAACATATCATTGGCAACCCTGATTATATGCCGATGCCAATTGCTATGCCGGCTGCTGTGTCATGGGTTTTATTCTACAATAATGTAATGCCATCCAGAACTTTGCGGTTACACCGCGCGCCAATACTCGGTTCACGAGTAATGTTCGAGATGGGGAGAGCATTAAGACTGTCTCCAGAGCATGGGCACAAATGGACTACAGGTTGCACCGATAGTAGTGAAATGAAAGATAGTTTTGCAAAGCATAAATCATCAATTATATTTGACTTAACATGATACATTAAATGAATCAGAACTTACCCCCAGGGATCAGGAATTAGTTATTAGTTCTATCTAATCTGACTAGCACTGACTACCACTTATTAACGGTGAAAGAGCAAGGAGCATCTAACCGGCTGGCGGGGATCTGTCCCTGACAGACCCAGCTGGCTTCATCTGGGCTTTGGTCCGGGGGTATCGTCCCAGGAGACGGATCCAGCGTCTCCGGCAAGGTGTTTATAGAGCGACACGGGTCCAGCGTTAATCGAGCCAATCCATCAACGCTATTGTGGAGCTGATCGGTCAGATCACTTGCGCGGGTGCAGTCCCGGCGTGTGACCTTAATTACGTTTCTCTATTATAAAAAATACGGCTTGTGCAGCGCTACTTGAAGTCCACGCTTCAATAACGGAATCCGCGGAATACCGTTCATCGCGGGATCGCGTCAATAATTCAGATGGAAATAGGTACTTATTATATTTATTCTTATTTTAGTATAAGATGAACGTGCTTTAATTTTTATTGCATAATTTGTGTCTTTGAGGCAATGGGAGTTGTTTGAGGAGTGTTGTTTTTGTTCCTCACAGTTGTTAAATCTACCTACCCCTGCGGAGAAAGGGTGTGATGGTTGTTGCAATTTATTGTAGGTACCTACTTACTCTACAGTTTGCTATTAATTTAGTTTATTTAAATTACTGTCTTAAATTAAGGTAAATTTAGGTATGCATATATTTTCCAAAAATATTATAATTAATGTTTATCTAATCAAAAAAGAAGAGCTCTTGTGCCTGGTAAGGAGTCCATGGAGTCACATGATTCTTACTTTGATATTAAGTTCTTGAATTGAATTCTTCTAAATTAATGTATTGTAAGAAATATTATAATCACTTCTTCAATATTCTAAAATTCACTTTATGTCATTTTAATTAAAGAAAAAAAAATCACTTTGTATACACCACTTATTTAATCAAAATTATCATCATGTCGCGATACCAATGGTTTCTTCTTCAGGATAAAATAAAGTAACTGTTGTATACAAAGTGATTTGTTTTCATTTAACATTATAATTGTTTAATTTTTTTTAATTGTTCAGATTGGCCAATAATACAGCCCAATTCAGTTGGGAGATATTGTCATCTTATAATAATGGTTTTGTGAATGTAATTGTTTTGCATTTTGGGTTGTTTTAAAGTTAGATATATTTGTTATAAAGTTAGATAGCAAGGTGCGGTGTTATAAGTTTGATCACCGTCTGTGTCTGTATGTCTGTCTGTGGCATTGTAGCTCCTAAACAAATGGACCGATTATGATTCAGTTTTTTTTGTTTGAAAGCTGACGTGATCGAGATGTTTCTTAGCTACAGTTCATGTTTCGAGGTCATAGCTCTGCTTATGTTTACCTACATAATATTTTGCATTTAAAAATATATATTTTTGTAATATTTTCATAGAAAGTAATCACTTTTGGATATGTTGAGATGATTTCATTACTTACATTTAAAAAAATAAATATTTTAACTGAACGGTTTTGCTTTAGTGAAGTTTCTTCTAGGCAGTATATAGTTTATAAATATAATATTATAACTAACGTTGGCAACATTTGTTTAAAAAAATATTAGTAAACATTTATTTATCCGCTGGTAATGTTAATAGTTAGGATGAAGGTGAATTCCCCAGTTAATATTTTATATTGTCTTGTTAATTATTACTGTCTGTATCTGTGTTTTCTTCAAATAAAAAATTAAAAACTTGTACTTGTTTTTGCATACAATCCTTTTTGTGAATACCGCACAAGAGTCCAACTGCTTTCGAATGCCCGGAGCTAGTAGGACTATGGCGTCCCCAATTGGGGACTTTTGTGAGGAATTTCTTTTTCAGAAGTTTTTACATGATAATGGAATTGCAGAGAATAGCTTTGGCCATTACCAAACATTCCTCCCACCAAAATACAGCAAAGTGTATTTTTTATAACCAGAGTAGATTTGTCCATTTTTAAATTTGATGTATATTATGTATAATAAACTAACAGGTATACGTATACAGAATACAGACAAAGATGGAGAGATACTAAAAAGATATTATATTTTTATCGAAGGAAGCAAATACTTTGTGGTGTGACATTATATATTAAATGAAAAAACACACTTTGTAAAACACCACTTTATTTGAATTAATAATTACTTAACAGCCAACCAGGTTTCGCTTAGCTCAAGCTTCATCAGGGCTATTATATTTACTAAAGATAATTACATACAGACACATATATATATAATAAATTTTAAAAAATGAATTAAAGAGATAGCAATAAAATAGACGGCACCCTACTGGTGCCAGTAAGATATACAAATAGATAAGAGGGAGACAAAATTATTGCAGGATGGGTGGTTGGGTGGGGGAGGGGGAGGGGGAAAGGGGACTGTTTCAGAAGAGGTTAACGGAATAAATTAAAAATGGGACTGTCAGTGAAATTGATTTGATTATTAATAATATTTGATTTGTTATTGACGGCTTTTTTGATTTAAAGGGCTTCTAGATTGTTTAATCTAATTCCACATCCATTTTTATGTAATATTTTAGTCCCGGAGGTTTTATCGAATGAGTGGTTAGTTTCTAGTAGATGGTTCGCGAAATCTGAAAAAGCATTACTATTTAAACATCTTAGATGTTCTTTAATTCTTATGTTTACATTCCGGGCCGTTTTTCCGATATAAAAAGCAGAACATTCGTTACAATTAAGTTTATATATGCCCGAGTGGCTAAGTTTATCGTCAATGTCTTTAGTTTTAATTAAATATTTACCTTAGTTATTGTTAGTGTAAAAGGCGGGCTTTATTTCCGGAGGGAATTTTTTTACGCTTAAGAGTGTATAAGCAGAGAAACCAGAAATATGTCATTTTTAAATCAGTGGTTAGACGTATTGACTCTTTTCCACAAAAAACTATAAATGGATTTCAAAAGATTGTTCTTTTATCTAGTAAACTTATGTTTTAGATTTTGAGAAAAAAAATATATTTTTAGAATAATAAGGTTATACCATAGGTCGTTCGCAGATTTGTTCAATTTTCAAAAAAGTACATTTCTTATACAACACCCATTTCAAATCATATAATCATGCAGTAAAATAAATCAATACATTATCTGGTAAACTTATATTTCAGAATTTTAATTTTAGTTTAAATAAAATTATTAAAAAATATATACGGACATGTGTTTCTTGACGAAAATTGGTCGGTTTGTGCATTTATTTGTGCACTTACAAACAAATATATTTCGGATTTTTTTACATACTTATTTTGCTAAGACGTTATTGACAAATCATAAATAATTTGATCGTAAAATAATTTCAGGAAGTATTTAATTTTAAATAATTTTGAACATCGCATTTTACCATTTTTATCGCAGCCCGTAAACACAAATTTCAGATTTCATTACGGGCCCAAACGCGGCCATGAGAGCACGTCTTCGCGACGCTTTGAATAATAATATTTGGAAATGAAATTTGAAAAAGAAATTTGAAATAAACACGAATTCCTTGATTCATGTTTGTTAAATCTACAGGGTTGCCCGAACGCAATTTTTCATGTTCATTGAATATTTTTTTGCAAAATTTTTTATAATTTCGAATATTTTTTTTATTTTAAATTTTTTCTTGTGTGAATACCGCACAAGAGTCCCAACTGCTCCAAAATATTTTTTTGGGGTAAATCTTTTTTACGCACGCTCGACACTTGGGGGTAAACTGGTGAATGGGTTACGAAAAGTGGTGATAGTTACGAAAAATGACATGCGAACGGTAATCAATGCGAATGGTGATCGATTGCTCGGCGGGTCGGGCCTTTACGCACGCTTGTTTTTCGTGTTATTGTTATATTGTTAATGGACTATTTGTCCGTAAATAAATAAATAAATTATATACAGCGGGTACCCGGCATGCGTTTCATGGGCACTGTAACCTCGCGGTCAACTAAACTGTTATGGTTCCATCACAAGTCCCGGGAATTATAATGCAAGCGCCTGCACTATATAACATTATATACAGCGGGTACCCGGCATGCGTTGCAAGGCCACTCAAAGAAAGAAAGGGTTTGTGCGCTTTAATTCTGTTTGTTGAAGTGCTTATTATTAATTATGCACACGAATAAATATTTCAAAATGCGACATTTTTTACAATCCAACTTAATATTACTCGTTTTTTTTCATGAATACCGCACAAGTCTGGATCCAGTGGGACTATTGCATCCCCAATTTGGAGTATGTTGTAAGACTGAAGGTAGTGGGGAGGGGAAGGATATAGGGAAGAGGAAGGTGGGGAAGTACCTGGCTATTCAGATCTGACCACTAAACACGGCTAAAGCCATTTCAAGCAACGTTTCAATTCTTAATGGTGGTCTTACACCAGGGCGATACTGAGAGTATCTTCCACTCTAATGGCCGTAAAATACAATTGAAAAACAAAAAACCAAAATATTAAAAAGAATATAACAAATTGTTTATTCATGTAGCTATCTACTTAATACCTACTGTGTTTACGCATTTCACTTGTATCTATTTATGTTTATGCACTTCAATATACAAATAACTACTACTAATTAAAATTCTGGAAGCGAGAATAGTAATATAAAGTAGCAATAGTAGCGGGTAGCCCTAGCTCGAGTGAACAAAACCCTCAAAACTCGGATTGCCGCGGAACGAAATTTAGTTCTGAAAACGCCCGCTCGCGAGCCCTGATGTGTTAGCGCTAGTGTCGGAATCGAAGTTGTCATGTGCTGGTTATTCACTCTTAATGTAGAAAAGTTATTTGTAAACAGTACTCTACGCCATTGGAATTGGTGATTTGTATTTAAATTATTATTAGATTTATTAAAAAGAAATTTATTTGATGCTATTTGTTTTAATTTTTTATTGAGAATGTTATCTACTAGTTTGGTCTCATACCCGTTATTTGTAGCTATTTGTTTAACTATGGATAATTCCTTATTAAAATTATTACTGTTTAGTGGTACTGTAATCAATCGATGAATCATGGAGTGGAAAGCTGAATGTTTGTGGGATAAGGGGTGGTTGGATGAATTGTGAATGGTAGTGTCAGTATAGGTAGGTTTACGGTAAATGTCGAACTCAATTTTATTATTAATGATATTTAATGTTAGGTCTAGAAAATTTAATGTTGAATTGGTACCTATTTCTAAAGTAAATTGAATTTGTTTGTGGAAAGAATTTATTATTTTGAGAAATGAGTTTAGTTGTCTTTCGGTACCTGTCCAAATGCAAAGAACGTCGTCAACGAAACGTCTCCACAATAAAATATTGTTTAAGAGAGGTGATTTAGAAGCAAAATTATTATTTTCTAAATTATTCATAAAAATGTCGGCGATGAGAGGACTCGTTGGAGCCCCCATCGCTAAGCCATCCTTCTGTTGATAAATAATATTATTATATTGAAAGTAGTTTTGGTTTAAACAAATATTAAAAAGACGCAACAAGTCATTAGCTAGATCTTTAGTTAAGTGTGAATTATTCAGTAAATTGGATATTAGGGTTTTACATTCAGTTATAGCATAGGTTCTCAACGTGGGCGATAACGCCCCCTTGGGGGCGTTTGAGACCTTCAGGGGGGCGGTAGAAGATCCAGAGACAATTTGGGGGCGTTAAGATGGCACAGGGGGGCGTTGGAAAGTAAAAAAAATATGATCTAAAAAAGACAAACAAAACACTCTATTCACATACTAATAAATCAAAGTAAACTTTAATATTGGTTAATTTTTGTTATAAAAACCCATGTCGGAAGTTAAAAAGAAGATACGGTGTGGGTTATATTAAGTACGGATTTATCGAAGATCCCACAAATCCATGCGATGAAGCCTTCTAGGTTTCAAGATCATTTTAATAAACCCGGATAAGAAAGACAAAGATGTGACCTATTTTAAAGACATAAAAAAGAAGTACAAAATTCAGCCAACTATATGAAAATAATTTTCAACAGCTTCTAAGCATGACGATGATGGACTTCGAGATTCGTACAATATCTCATTGTTGATTGCTAAAACAGGCAAACCACATTTTATTGGGGAAGGTTTAATTTTACCAGCAGCAAAATAAGTAATTACCACTGCGCTCCATAAACCAGTTACAGATATTATCCGAAAAATTCCTTTGAGCAATAGTTCTGTGCAAAGACGAATTGATGAAATGGCTGAAAACATTGAAGAATCATTGTACAATCATCTGCAGTCTTGTCGATTTTCAATCCAGCTGGATGAGTCAACTTTACCAACCAATGAAGCATTGCTATTGTCATACGTGAGGTTCATCAAAGATGAGAAAATATGTCAAGAACTATTGTTTGTTACAAATTTGGAAACAGATGCAAAAGGGGAAACCATATTTAATACACTGGAAAAGTTTTGTGACGAAAAGAAAATTCCTTTTAATAATATTTTGTCAGCTGCTACGGATGGCGCTCCAGCTATGACAGGGCGTCACAAAGGCTTCATAGCGTGCTTAAAAAATAAAGTTCCTGACTTGCTTGCTGTGCATTGCGTAATTCATCGCCACCATTTGGTTGCGAAAAATCTGAGTGAACACCTACATACATCACTGCAATATGTTATCAGAGCAGTTAATAAAATCAGAAGTAACTCATTGAATGACAGATTATTTAGTCAGCTTTGCATTGCAAATGATGAAGATTTCAACCGATTGCTGCTTCACACAGAGGTGCGCTGGCTGTCAAAAGGTTCTTGTTTGACTCGATTTTACAATCTGTTTGAGTCTGTGATAGAGTTCCTAGGAAACAAAGACACAGAATTGCGCGACAACCTCACCTCATCGAAAAAAGACATTGCGTACTTGACAGACCTGTTTAAATCGTTTGTTAATCTCCAACTTCAAGGCGACGACTTAAATTTGATTAAAACAAAAAATTGCGTTGCAGCTTTTGTATCCAAACTACTATTATACAAAAGTAATATCGGCAGACGGGAATTTGATAACTTCCCAAATTTATCAGCAGTATCATTCCAGAACGACGACTTGCTTGTTTACTGTCAACACTTGGAAAATCTCCACAGTGATTTCAAGGAACGATTCCAGGATATTCACATTCTCATTTTCTTTGCACAAATAAGTACCAATGAGTGCAATTTTACCGGCGCCCCGGAACAATTTATTGGATAACCAACACATCTGCCATAGGTCACCCCAAGTGGTTCGCTACGTTTGGTGACTAAGCAGGGGTACCCGGGTTCATGGATGAGGTTTGTCCGGATCTCGGCGGCAGATGAGTCTGCCCACCAACTCTGTGGCAAGCTGGATCGGGAGAGACTGGTTGAGGGAGATCTTTTGACCTCTCCAGCAGGACTCTCTCGGAATATTGCCATGCACCGCAGTGGTAAGGATAGATTCATACGTCCGTCACTCTTGGATACACCGACCCCAGATTCTTACCCACCCCTCAAACATTATTTCTTCCCAGAACTTCATCTCATTCCTTTTTCTAAAAAACCCTCATATACGGGAATTTAATAACTTCTCAAATTTATCAGCAGTATGATTCCAGAACGACAACTTGCTTGTTTACTGTCAACACTTGGAAAACCTCCACAGTGATTTCAAGGAACAATTCCAGGATATTTAACGAGGACATACCAGACTGGGTTTTGGATCCTTTTTTAAATGTCAACACAGCAGGATCATCCCAGTTAGAAGAAGAACTAATAGAACTGACGACAAATGAGGAATTAAAAATTAAATTTAAGAATGGCTACCAAGAATTTTGGCTGCAGAAGCCGATTTCGCAACTGTACCCAGGATTATGGTCGATAGTTCTACGATTTTTACTAGCATTCCCATCGTCCTATTTAGCTGAACGTGGATTCAGTGCTGTAGCAACGTTGGTAACCAAAAAGAAAAATAGGCTCCATATTACTGAATGCGGCGACTTACGTTTGTTTTTAAGTAAAATCGAGCATAATATAAACAAACTTCTTAAAACGCATCAAATTCAACCATCTGATTAGATAAGTTATAAATTCAATATCTTTTCAATGTTAATAAAAATACTTCTCTATATAATTAAGTATGCGTTTTTATTATTCTCATTAAAACAATCTTCTTCTCAGAAATATGATAGGAGTCATAGCCTTTCTTACGATTACGTAGTATTACAGTGTAATTACACGTTTAAATATAATCGTGGCAATAGCTGTTTCAGATTCGCGACTATTTTTTACATACTATGTACCTAAAAACGGACTTTCAGGAAACCCATCGCCCCTCCCCCCCCCAAAGATGGTATGTAAAAGCAGTTAGGGGGCGCTAGAAAAAAAATATTGTCAAAGTGGGCGGTGGGCAAAAAAAGGTTGAGAATCTATGAGTTATAGGAACATCGGGAAATAAATTGACTACATCGAACGATATTAGTTTGGAGTTAGTGGGAAGAACCAGGTCCTTTAGTTCATCAATTAGCGTTAATGAATTTTTGATGGTATAATTTGGGGAAAACACATTGGTGTCATTGAATACCTTTGTTATAAAAGAAGACAATTTAAAATTATCTATTTGTATATCTTACTGGCACCAAATAGGGTGCCGTCTATTCTATTGCTATCTCTTTCATTCATTTTTTTTAAATTTCTTATATATATATATATATATGTGTCTGTATGTAATTATCTTTAGTTCATATAATAGCCCTGATGAAGCTTGAGCTAAGCGAAACCTGGTTGGCTGTTAAGTAATTATTAATTCAAATAAAGTGTTGTTTTACCAAGTGTGTTTTTTCATTTAATATAAGATATTATGTAATGAATTAGAAAAGGGAACCATTATTTGTAGGAAGTCATAAATATGATTGTATGAAGACAAAAGTTAAAGTATGTCACATCGATCTTGTACCTTTATTAGTTACTAGCTTTTGCCCCCGGCTTCGCTCGCATAGTATTAGGGGGGTTCCCACTCCCCCTCCTTCACCTTCCCTATCCCCACTCCACTACCCCCCCTCCCCCTCCATCCCCTCCCCCTTCCCCTCCACCATACTCACTCCCCCCTCCCCCTCTCCCACCTCTCACCACCCCTTTAAACCCGTTACATTTATTTTTCAAACAGCTCGCGTGCCACCTATTAAAGCGTAACAATCAAACACACGCAGTTTCGAATTTATAATGTTAGTATAGATTAGTATTTTATACGGTTCCATGACAGTTGGTCCGGCGACAATTGGTCCGGCGACAGTTGGTCCGGCCGACAGTTCATCCGGCGACAATTGGTCCGGCCGACAGTTCGTCCGCCCAACAGTTCGTCCGGCGGACAATTGGTCCGGCCTGATCCTTTAGAAGATTTTTTCTTCAAGTATGCAAAGAGGATATACTGCCATACAACCAAAGTCGATATACTTATATCTGAAGGCATCTTGAGTGAAAATCCGCTGTAAACATATTTTTACAACAATAATTTCGACTCTCCGAAGAAACATTTGTTTTTTTTTACGTTATCCCCACAAAGAAGGAGGAAAATAATTTCCCTCAGGGCCTATGTCATCTTAGGGGATGCTATGTGGAAAGTCTTTTTAAGGAGGGGAAGGATAGGGAAGGGTATGAGAGGTGGGTAGGAATCTGGGGGTCCGTATATCCGTATATCCAGGTGTGACGGACATATCAAACCATCCCTCCAACTCCAGTACACGGCGATGGGTCGAGAGTCCGGCTGAAAAGGTCAAAAGACCTCCCCAACCAGGTGGGCAGACGCATCCGCTGCTAAGACCTGGATAAAACGTAACCTAACCTAACCCATGAACCCAGGCACCCCTGCTAAGTCACCAAACGTACCAAACCACTTGGGGTGACCTATGGCAGAGGTGTTGGTTATCCAATAAACGGTCCCCGGGACGGCGGTACCCATACCCGCCTCCCAAATTTGAATTGGAATTTAAGCATGCGGCAATAACAAAATACGACATACTTATACGTGCAGTTGGCTTAGCAAAAAAACTGTTAAAGATTCCTACTTGCATATAATTTAACTTTTTTATCTGAAAATAACACAAGAGTCCCAACTGCTCCCAACCGTCTCGAGCAAGTGAGTGTCAATGGCATCCCCAATTTTGGTATGGTGTGATACTGAGGGTAAGGAGATGCGGAAAACGTACCTGGCTATTCAGATCTAGTCACCAAATATGGCTTAAGCCATTTCAAGTAATCAGACTAAAGGTACGTACACTGTACAAGAGCGAAAAAATTTAAACAAATCATATGATTTAACTTTTTTTATATTTTTATTTTTATAACTTTTTACTACAACACAAGAGCCCCAACTGCTTCCAACCGTCTGGAGCCAGTGAGACTATGGCATTCCATATTTTGATATGTTGTGAGGCTGAAGATAGTGGAGAGGGGAAAGAGATGTGAAAAATTCTGCTGATGTGAAAAAATGCTATTCAGATATTGTCACCAAATACGCTTATAGCCATTTCAAGTAACGTTTCAATTCTGAATGAATACTGACGAATAGCAAAATACGTCATACTTATATGTGCATCTACTTAAGATTTAGGAGGGAACAATTTATTGGATAATTAACAACCCAACCATAGGTCATGCATGCAGGGACTCTGCCACAGAGTCCCTAAAAATTGTGTGGTCAGTAGTCACAACCGCCTGCCGTATAGTTATTTACCCTCTGCGAATTCTCTGTCGGTCCAGCCACAGAGGGTCCGCCCCCAACTTGCGACCAATCTGCCGGAATGGACATGTTACGACACGTCATTTCTTTATTTCCCATCGGAGAGCGTTCCGTGCGGTCGTTGACAGCGACTTGTACCAGTACAATGATTATTTGTGGGATAATTCCGACAAAAATTATTTGCGGCGAGATATTCGTAATAAAGCCATGGAGTTGTTGATAATAACGTTTATAATAAAATATGTATGTGTTTTTATTTTTTTTATATACAATTATATACGATGCAGTCTGCTTAAACCCTCAGGCTAATTTGTTCGGCTTTTGAAACAACTCATATAGGTCTCATAGAAATCGCTGTGTCTCGCTTACTATCATGATTAGAAATATGATCTAAACCATAGGTTCTCAACGTGGGCAATAACGCCCCCTTGGGGGTGTTTCAGACCTTCAGGGAGCGGTAGAATACAAGGAGAAAATTGGGGGGGCGTTTCAGACTTTCAGGGAGGCGGTAGGAGACCTAGAGAAACCCATCCCACCCTATCCCATTAGGGGCCATCCATTCACAAAAATAATTTCCCTATCCCACTACGCCCCCTCCGTTGCGGCAAATGTAGACCCATCGTGATATCCCGTTACGCCCCCTTCGTCGTAGTGGTGGTGGTGTACCGGTTATGTAGTGTACTGTAGTGGTATCCCATTACGCTGTTTCGGATAGGGGGCACTAGAAATAAAAATATTCTCAAAGTGGGTGGTGGGCAAAAAAGGGTTGAGAATCTATGATCTAAACCATAGATTCTCAACCTTTTTTTGCCCACCGCCCATTTTGACCATATATTTCTTACTAGAGCCCCCCTAACTGCTTTTACATACCATCTTGGGTGGGGGGGGGGGGGGGGGGCGATGGGTTTCTCTGGTTCTATTCACAACTCGTTCTATTCACAACTTTCACTTTTATTTCAACTATTGAACATGGATACGTTTTATACGGTGAGAATAACAACTGCTACACTAGCTCCGACTTATGAGCTTGGTTAATATGGAGTTTATTGTAGAGAAAGAAACATAAAACACATGATGCGCGCCTTTTTAAAGAGTAAATTCCATCCTTGTAAATCAACAATTCATTGACAGGAGTGGGAACTGACTAGAAGATAAAACGAAAATCTATAATATCGATCAATATCCTGATAATCATCCATAAGCAAGGGCTCACACCATTTGGGTGAAACATAGTAAGCTGAATTAATCGACCACAGATGTCGGTAGCCTTCACTTTTTTAACAATTGTCGATGATTAAATGTTACAATTTGAAGTTTTACTCAAGTTATTCCATAAAAAAAAATTCTTCCTAGACTTGTAGAAAAGTCAATAGATGTCGTGGATTTGATTTATCCAGCCGGACTCTTTCGATCCATCGCCTTGCAGCGCGGTGAGAGGGTGGGTTCGTACGTCCGTCACTATGATTTATTTGCTTTTTCTATGTAAAATGTAGATTAAATGAATAAATAATCATGCATAACTTGCAGGAATTCGTGTTTAAAACAATCTAAACTAAAATATGTGACAGTTAATATTTAAAAATCACACAAATCTGACAGGAGATCACAAAAGATATAGAATCGCTCGGCAGAGAGCTGTTAATTTTCCAAGAGATGTAGTCAAGTCTAACAGTACCTACCTACAATTACCTATCTGTTTTTATTTTTTAATGTTTTTATATAAAATTCCAGTAAAGATTTTTGACAAGATGCATCTTTGGATGTTTTTTGTACAGTCAGAATATTAATATTTGTATTATGTGATAGTTTTGTGATAGTCTCTAGGTGTATTTATTCCTGAATGAGGAATTAAAATGTGTACATAATGTATTTGTAAGAATGGGGGAGAGAAATCCAAGGGTTTTTATTTTATAGTCTAAATACTTAATGTTATTTTATAATACCGTTGTGAATGTTGCCATGTCCAAAGTTAGCATTAGAGATGGTCGATATTCCTGTCCCGGTTACAAGGAACCGGTTTCTTTAGTGTCGATAGAACTGTCAATATTATTTTCTTGAAGAACCGATTATTTTTGGAACTGGTTCCTTTTAGAATACTAGGTATCAAATATGAAATAAAATTTTAGAAAAGTTGTAAAAATGTAACATAATATTTTGATTATTTTTGGAACTGAACCGATTATTTTTGGAACTGGTTCCTTTTAGAATACTGGGTATAAAAATATGAAATGAAATATTAGAAAAATTGTAAAAATGCAACAAAATATTTTGATTACTTTTGGAACTAAATCGATTATTTTAGGAACTGTTTCCTTGTGGAATACTGTGTATCACATATGAAATAAAATATTATAAGGATTGTAAAAATGTAACAAAATATTTTGATACTGGAACTGAACTGATTATTTTAGGAACTGGTTCCTTTTAGAATACTGGGTATCAAATATGAAATATCACATAGCACTCTTCTTAGGGTGAATTGCCTTAAACAAAAAAAAAATGAAATAAAATATTAGAAAAATTGTAAAAATGCAACAAAAAATTTTGAATTTGTTTAATTTTCTCAGAATTTCTTCAGCCATCCCCCTACCAATGCCTTTTTCTTTTTGAGGAACCGGTTCCAAAAGTACCCAGATAAAGAACCAGTTCCACATCGCTCCCCGGTAACTGATTCAGCAGTGATAACCCATTTTAAGTATCAACCATCTCTAATTAGCATATTTATTGTGGAAATGAATAAAAGAAAATTGTTGTACCAATTAAATATTTAAAATAGAGGGTTCATTGAACAAAAAACCTTTTAATTTAGATTTGAAATGGTGATTTTAGAAGATAATAAAATTTTGATATGCTAAAGACAAATTCCCAATCTAGTACAGATCGACATGCTTATCTATATAGGCGAGGGCATCGCTAGTGTGGAATTGTAAATAAAAAAATATCTATGGATTTACGAAAATTGTTTTTTTTGTTAGTTCCTCTTTTGAACACCTCACAGATGAATTTTAAAATAATTGTAGTAATAATTTAATATTAGCACAGAAGTGATAAAATACTAATGTCAAACTATTTGCGATATTAAAGTTTTGTGATGTGTAAATGTGTAGATTAATGTTTATTAGGTGAACTTTTGAATTTGCTGGATACGCTTCAAAAGATTTTTTTAGAAAAAACCTTTTGATTCTCCTTAATATCTATAAAAGACAACTATTTATTTGCTTTCAGGACGACGGAATTCAAAATTTCAATTATGTAAAATTAAAAAATTTCTTTTATATGAGATGACGTATGAGATGATGGCCATTTGCAATAATTTGTTATGTTGGTATTCATGATACTTTAACATAACGAAGGGCTAGAATAGACAATAGGGTACAATCACATTTTTTTTTTGTTTTACCAAAAATTAAAGAAAAAAATTACAAACTGGAATATTCAAACATTTTTTTTTTACGATAGGAAATAGTCCTTCAATAACGTTTTGAATATTCAATTTTCAAATTAGCGCTAAAACGCCCTTTTCGCGCGGTTTTGGCTTGTGACGTCACTGCGCACTTCTTGACAGCTGTCATAAGTCGCAAGTCGTAATCCAGTAATCAGTCTGCAGTTGATCATTTGTTTATCGAAGAAAATGTCCGTAGATACCGTTTATAAATACTGTATTGTACCAAAGTGTACAAATACAACATCTTCAACACCAAACAAACTATTTATAAACGTCACAAATAATGTTATTATGTGTAAAAAGCGGTGTCATGCGATGAAAAGGTACATGTAACTGCCATTATAATCGCGTCGATTTTTGGCAAATTATCAGACTGTCTTTGTAGAAAACCACTGTCTGTCATGATAGTATGTATTTACAATGTATGTTTTACACAAACGAATGGGCTCAGGATGCATAACTAAACGATTATGACTATCAAACTTATTCAAACCAGCATAGCAACTGGAACAAAAACTGTCAAAAACAATTTGACGTGGGACTAGGTGGGTGCGTTGTGACGTCACAATCTCGCAAGTCAATGATGACTCGTTTTTGATATATGAATTTTCATACAACTTTAAAAGTGAATTAATTAATTTAATAATTTTTTTCGGGGGTTTTAGGTGTGATATTCGAGTTTAGTAATTTTTTTTACTTGTATTAAATGCATTGAAAACACTATATTACATATACTGCATGTACCCTATTTAATCTATTCGGCGTTTGCATTGTTCGGTTTGGCCGTATTCGACTGCAGACCGACTAGTATAAAAGTTGATTCGGTTGGCAGTATTCCGACCTGTAAACCGACTTGTAGAAACACATTTCATGTTTGATCGGGGAGCGGCTTTGCTTTTCGTAATACAAGACTGTCCCTATCGATCCTCGCAACGTGATTGTATGAAATTCAAGCAACATTTGACAGCATACGATCGATGCATTCAGTCACCGACCCAAACAGGTCAATTCGATTAACGAATTCGGTTAAACTGAATGAGGTCAACGCTTTCGATCACCGACCTAATGTAAACGCCCCATCAGGTAGGCACTAGTTTTGGAGGAATTCAGGAAATAAAATAAAATTGAATAAAGTTTTTAGGTTCTCATTTTTTTCTCCTTTTGTCCAGCAATTTTTAAAGTTTGCCATTTATTATATTTGTGTGTTTTATTACTATAGAGTCAGTGATTAGTTAAATCAAAGATATTAACGATTATATTATGATAACAGAACTGCATAATGTTTACAAAACTTAGGAATGTTGGATGTTGTAGTCAATTAATTATTAGTGGCGTTACTAATAAACGTGTTTTAACCTCCCCATTGGTGTACACGGTAAATATTTTTTTATATGCAATTTTAACCTTTATGTATAAAGAAACTGTATGAAGGGCAAGGTCATAATCGCTTGCGCCAATATCATTCTTGTTGTAGCCAATGCTTTCATTCATGTGGCAACACTACACTACTTTTAAATGCATTATCTGTGACTTTTAAAACTTGTCAAAACTGAAAAGTCGAATTTTTTGCTTTTTTGTTCTTTTTCAAATGCATATAAAGGTATTTATTTATTAGCAAACACTTTTAAATTGTGTTTTTTCACATAGGGTGTCTATTCAGGTTGGTGTAGAAATAAAAACATCAGTTCATTTTCGTATGAATATATTTTTTTGAGCAAAAGTCAGAAAGGTAATTTTCGCGCAGTTTTTTCCAAATACGCCAGGCCATCGACAGGTTAAATTGTACCCAACTGATAAACAACCGTTCAAATGGTTGTATAACAGTTGCGTAAAATTTAAAACACGTTTATTGGTAAGGGGGTAGGTATTTAGATAAATATTTAATGAAATGTTATATTATCATTTTTATATTCTTCTCATCTACTGCGCTTTACAGATTGAATCTTTTGAACAATTACATAAGTCTCAAAAATATATTATTTGTAAATCTAGATAAATTCAAATGAATACACCAGATTTTCTTTGTAATTTACATGAATTTTCAATGCATAAATATTAAAAGTAATGAATTTTTTTTAAACTTTGTTAAATAGGTTACATTAGGTTCAGTTACGGACTATTTAAAAAAAAAAAATTATCACTTTTATTGACTTTTCATAGGTTTGTGAAAAGCCACTAAGTTGAGTCGTCACGGAACCCTGGATATCAAGCGAAGTTATTTATAGTGTCTTTTTTTTAACACGTACAGTAGAATTCGGATATAACGACTTCGCTTATAACGGCTTACCGTTTTTAGCGACGACAATGTGAACTCAAGTTAGGTACTAGGAAAACATATCTGTTTAGTACGACTCCGTTTTAAGCGACCAACTGCTTAAAGCGACCTATTTTAATGACAATTCGTCCGGTTAGAACGACGCGCAGCTTGTTTGTTTACAAAATGTATGCACCAATACCTCGCCGCCCCGCTCCTCGCCTACTCCCCGCGCGCTAACACCTATCCTTATTAGCGCGCATAAACCACAGTCCGTGTTTATCATCTGTTGTGACCACGTTAAAAGCTCGACACAATGAGTTCCGTGAAGCGAAAGTGTTTTCTAATTGAAGAAAAAAGTGCTAAATTACACTGTTTAGAAGCCCGCGAATCAAATGTAACCCTCGCGAAGGAGTTTGGCATGTCTCATGTAAAAACAAGCTTAAATAATCTGTCCGTTTTGTGCGTCGACCGGTTAGTACGACAAAGTAGCGCCAGCCCCTTGAGGGTCGTTATATCCGGATGTTGATAAACGTGGGGCAGTTGAATAGTAATCAGCCGAGGCAAGAGATGGCGCCACAAGTATCAGATTAATTAATGTTATTTTTCGTAAAGCCTAAACTTTAAATGACTGCTGTCAAATTTTCAACCAGCTGCGTACCTTAGTTTAACAGCCATTGAAAGCGAACAACTTTTGCAGTTTCTTCAGATTTTGCCTCCCTACGACTATTATTTATTTCCAGACTTTAAGAAATGGCTCAGTGGCAGTGTTGCCATCTTGAAATCTACATTTCTGCCAAAACTTACAGGAAAAATAAAAGTGGGGCATCGAAAAATTGTAGAAATGTTGCACAAAGTGTATAGTTATGAAATTATAATGTTGTCCTTTGCCTTGGCCGATTGCCTATCAACCGCCATTCAAAATTACCAGGCGGCAGAATGCGCATCTTTGTTTTTAATAGGATTTCTTCCGAGTGAACAGACCATTGATTTATTATGACTGGATTATTGTACATTTCATGTATTATGCGCATACCAAAAACCGTAAGCCAAAGTAATGTGATACCAAGCCAATATTATGGTTGTCTGGAATTGCTCAAAACTGTTTTTACCAGTTGATTTATGTATTCTTGAATCAGTATTACTTCATGTCATATTATGCACTCTAAACTGTCTGAACAATTGATTGAACAATTAATTGACGGAACAATTAATTAATTCAACAATAATTAATTCATTGCACAATTAATTGAATGAACAACTAATTGATTTGACTATTCATTGATTGAACAATTAATTTGTTGACTTAATGAATTGATTGAACAATTAATTAGTTGAATTAATCATTAATTGAATGATTCAAAAAAATATTGTTCAACCAATTAATCATTAATTGAATGATTAATTGGTTGAACAATATTTTTTTGAATTAATTGAATAATTAATCTGTTGAATTAATAATTTATTTATTTGAACAATTAATTTGTTGAATTAATTAATTGGTTTGTTGAATTAATTAATTGATTGAATAATTAATTGATTGAACAATTAATTAATTGATTGAACAATTAATTTGTTGAATTGATTAATTAATTGAACAATTAATCTGTTGAATTAACTAATTGATTCAACAATTAATCTGTGGAAGTAATTAATTAACTGAACAATTAATTTGTTGAATTAATTAATTGATTGAACAATCACTCAATTTATCTTATGCTAAGGAAATGCAAAATATTATAAAATTAATGTTAAAATCGCCAAAATTTAAAATATTTTAGTTTTATTTTTGGGTTTTGATTGTTACACCTGTTATGGTTTCACATTTAGAGCTTTCTTAATGTTTCCAAAAATATAAAGTTTTTCAGCTTTATATTATCTGACAGATTTACTGCAACATGTTTGTCACAATGCCAATGGATTTATGTATACAATTTAGGCCTAAGAATGTTAAATATTATAATAATATGTGAGTGTTCTAGTTCATTAATAAAGGGTCCATATTTTTTGAGAAAACTTGTTTTCATTCCTGGTGCGATACTGCACAAGAGCTCCAACAACCCAGAGCTAGTAGAACTATGACCGTCCCCATATCCTCATCTACTCAGTTGTCGCACATGTGATCCGTTGGGTTCAATGCCAACTCAGAATCAAGTCAACTCAACACCTCTTTGAAAAGTCATTAAAAACTATGAAAAAAAATATTGAAAAAAGCCCATAACCCTAACCTACGTAACCTATTTTTTTCATCACTTTTAAGTGAGGTGTTGAGTTGATTTCATTCTGAGTTGTCCTGTCACTGATCCATTGACAGTCATCCCCATACGCAGATGTCGGATCCACAAAGTTTCTCAAGATACATTTTGAGCTGAACGGTGGGGTAGATTTCGTCAAAAGGTCAGCATCGTTTAGTTTAGGGAACATTAAGAAGACTGCAGAAGATAGGGAAGAAGGTTAGAAAGTACCTGGCTATTCAGATCTGGTCACCAAGACAGCCTCCGTGGTTGACTACCAAGCCGTGGGTCACCCTGTTCAAATCCCTGCGTGCGCAAGTAAATTTTATATGATTGATTTGTGTTATTTCACAATAAGGAAATTGAGTCCTAAGCAGTGGTGGTTCTTCACAGGGGGACAATGGGAGCAGTCCCCACCAGTTACTCTCAAAACCTACTAAATGAAATAACAGTCTATGCTTTGTCTTCGCCAAAATGAATGAAATAAAATACAAACAATTACTCCGGATGATTTTAATAAGACCCTACGCACGTACAGCGAACAATGTATGGCGCAAAAAACAGCGGGTTTATTTCTCAGTGCGCAGAATCTAATGCGCACTTGTGGGACGATCTGAACTATCCCCATACTTTCCTTGCGTTGTTTCGCGATCATATGCAACTGCGCATGCGCAGTAGTATGTGAAGTCAATTACCTGCGGGGACAATCCTTTGGATCCCCATAGAACCATTTGTTTGCGAAGTTACGGGCGGGAATCGCTCGCGTTCAAATTAGTTTGATAATAATCTTGCAAGGTAATAATAATAATACTTTATTTCACATAAAATTGAACAATAAAACATATGTGGAAACATTGACTAGCCAACTAGGAATGGATCCTGTTTTAGGCCAGTCAAATTGACAAATTTAATTTCATATTACATTTTTTACTTACATAACATGTTATTTATAGCAGGAAAAAGTGTTAATTATACGTATTCCTCACAGTATATAATTTTGTACTCATAAGAAAAAGAAGACAAATAATGATATCTCAAAATCAAATTCAGATATTTTCCCCTAGAGCGCTTAAAACAAAAAAGATAAAATCGGTAAAGTAAACAAAAGTAAAGCTTTATTTTTATTATATTATATTTTAAATTGGCGTATATCTATAGACATTTTATATTATTTTGTGTTAAATATATCCGACTAGCATGATTAGACCATCAATTCTACGGGTGGTGAGATTACGGTACAATACATAAAAAAACGTCGATCCCCACCACAAAAGAAGTGCTCGAGCCGCCACTGGTCCTAACCATAGACATATGAATATTAATAGACCTGTCCTAAGTGATAAAAGCGTATTATTTCCCTCTCCCATTACCGGTTCCATTGGAACCGTCTGTGATCGAGTATGGCTTCACGTGAATCCAAAAAATGTGACGTCATCATTCTTCTGCGAGCCAGCGTCGAGCCCTCATAGGTGCATTTTAGGAAATAACACGGCAATAATAGTGGCTTGTGTTTTAAAAACGTGTAAAAATAGAAGTGATAAAGAGAATAAATCCAATTGTCGTATTACGTTCCATAGGCAAGCATTATTTTACTTTATTTTAGACTTATTCATATCACATAATATGATCGTTTTCGTAACATATACTATCACTCGAGATACATGGCGTGTGCGCGTCGCTGTTTCTGGGGTAAGTAAATTATGAAACATTTGTAAAAGTGTCTTAACTAAATACGGCAACAAAATATTGGACTCTGAAAATAGGCGAACTTTTCTTTGCCGTATTTGGACTTCGCAAATTTGTTCATTACGTGGCGAGAAATTTGCACTACCATGTAAAAAGGTCTATTCATTCAAAAGCAGAGTTTACTTGTTTATGGTGGTATTATAATGCGAGATGCCTATATACTGTCAGATTGAGTTTTGATGAATCACATATCACCAAAGTCATCTTCCTGCTCTTCGTCCCGCTGTAGTTGGTTTTTACCCCTCATCTTTCTGGTCTATTAATATTCTTATGTCTATTGTACTAAGAGAGAATACTGTTTTTTTTTTTTTGCAGGGTGTGTGTGTGACGTCATTTGGGCTCTGAAGAACACGTCGCTTTAGCATTTTGTACGAAGATTTCTTTAATTCTTCAATAAGGAATTCCAGTATTTTTTTAATCAATGTTAACGATCCTATCAGAATTAATGGTATTTAAAAAAAAATTGATCAAGATTTCATACTTAAATTAATTTTTAAAGTTATAATTTTCGAATAACGACTCCCGCTCGAACCAGAAAACTTGAGCTTGCAGCTAGCGCCAGTCGCTAGCCAGTAGCGAGAATTACGGCTCCCGTGCGAACTAATTCTGACAGTTACGAAATCAGCTGTTGGTGGGCCGCCATCTTCAGGCAAAGCTAGCGGGTAGCGAGCAAAGTTGACCAACTTTCAACTTTTTTCATAGATTGTCCACAATTTGCTAGTTAGCTAGTAACACGATTACACTGAGCGAGTTTACTAACAGATAGTGAATTTTCTAGCTAGTAGCTTGTAAACTCGGTCAGTGTCATAGGGGCTTTACTTAAACTAAAAAAAACTGATAACAAGATAGCAAGTAAAACTGTTTGGCGTATACCTCTCTCATCATAAACAAACTATCTCTCATATAATAGAAAGAGATGCACGATCATGATTCCAATGATCGTACAAACCGGGGTACAGATGACGTCAGAAAATTCTTTCGACCAATCATGAAGTGTTTTTAGTTTATAGCTTTTTAATTATTTTTTCGATATATTCGACGAATAATAATATAGAAATATATTTATATATTTACAATCAATATTTTTTGATCTACATTTCTACATGAACATATTTTTAATAACTCGGAATATTTTTCACTCAACTCCCTTATTTACTCATGTAAAGTAATATACATTTGCGGCAGATTCATGAGTGGAAGATATTCTCAGTATCGCCCTGGTGTAAGAAAATCATTCAGAATTGAAAAGTTGCTTTGGCTGTATTTGGTGGCCAGATCTGAATAGCCAGGTCCTCTTCTCTTCATCACTTCCTCTTCTCCTCCCCCACTACCTTCAGCCTCACAACATACTCCAATCGAGAATATCATAGTCTCACTGGCTCCAGAAGGTTGGGAGCAAATGGGACTGTTTTGCGGTTTGATATTTAAAAAAAAGCATAGGTAACTAAATGCGTTTTAGGCAATATTTGATTTTGAATGGTGGTTTTTTTTAATAGGGCGATACTGAGATTATCTTCCAATCTCAAATATACAACTTTCAAATTATACCATAATAATTCATTAAACGTGAAATAACACATTCTAATCAAATAAAATTGATTTGCTACACCAGTTTTCGAACTGACGACCTCTAAATTCCTATTTGCCTAGAGACCAGGGCTGGATCTAGGGGGGGGGAAAACTGGGGCGCTTGCCCCGTGGGGCAGTTTTAGGGGGCGCCAATATCATAATTTATGTTTGATTGAAAAAAAACTTGATTCACAAAGGGCCTGGCATCCAGAGCACATTGTTCTATCGATTATTCATTTGATTTTAAAACGCCCAGTTGGTTTTTATTTATTATTTTTTTTAAATTTATATATTTTGTTTTAGTTTTTTAGAGAAAAATGTGTCCTTAATGGGGTACCCCGTTCTAAGGACACATTGTACAAGTTTTCTTGTTTGAAATATAAGTTAAAATATTACAGAGGAAAATTATCAAGTTAAATCTAAAAGAAAGTACAATACAAGCATGAATCTTTGTTAGGTTGCAAAATTGTATCTACATTCTTCCTTCCCATGTCCATAATCCATATCTTTATGCTTCTTTTGAAGTCGGTTATTTTTTTAATGGTTTTTATTGCAAGAGGGAGTATATTAAATAGTTTTATGGAGAAGTATTGCATATTTATTTGTCTAAAAGTCGTTTTAGTTGTAGGTTGGTGGAATGTATGTTGTAATGTAGATCTTGTGAATCAGCTCGAGTTTGTCTGTGTAAAGTTTTCCTGGTTTTTGAATGCATACATTAGAATATCTTTTGTACCTATATAATTGTTTCAATAATATTAACCACTCAGCAACATAAGCAGATATACACGTTAATATGCCAACATCAGTTAAGTACAATAAGCGAGTTTACACGTCAACGCGTATGTTTATACAGAAATCGTCATAACTCCATTATTGTTCTAGTGACATCCCTAAAACAAAAAGGAGAAGCTCCATAATAAATCAAGCTACCCACTACTATGCAAGATGTCCATAGAAATAGATAAAAAAAATCTTTTCTGTCAGATACATGACAGACCGCCAAATTGCCTATCCACTGTTCGACATCGTTATTTTTTTATTAAATATTCTTGTATGAAATGATAAAAAAGCGAGGTGACCAAATTGTTTATTATACATTAATAACCCGCCCATCTGGGCGATCCATACCAACCAATATGGAAACAGAAGTAATATTTAGAAACATCAAAGAGTTAATAAATAAAATAACTTCTGTGAAGGACTCAAAAATAAAATCATCACTAGAACAAAATATTACAACACTGGAAGAAAAAATTCAACACGAACTAATTAGTCTACAAAAGAAGATTATAGATTTACAAGAAATTAATATTAAAAATAATCATCACTACACACAGAAACTTGAAGAATTTCATCCTAATAACAAAAAATCCTATGCAAATGTCACGCAAATGTCAGGTGACAATAAAAACTTTGTAAATACATCATACAACACAGAACAGAAATATGCCATATTAGTTACCTCAAAAAACACCTTGAAGGCCGAGGATATAAAAATAAAAATTCAAAAAAATATTAATTTATCAAAAATAAAAGTCGGAGTTAATGGAGTAAAAAAGATCGGAGAACAGAAATTACTGATTTCATGCCAAAAAAAAGAAGAAGCAGAAAAATTAACTGAAGAAATAAATAAGGTAATTGGAAAAGAAATATCAGCCGAAGAAATAAAAAAAAAGAAACCGTTCTTAATGTTGAAAAGGCTACAATGCCAATTGTCTGAAGAGGAAATTATAGATGGGATTGTTCAACAAAATGAAGGATTAACCATAGACGACAAAAATAACATTAAACTCATCAAGGAATTAAAAAACAAGTACAATGAAGGAAAAGAAAATGACACCACCAACTACATTATTGAAACAACCGGTAAATTAAGAAAAATACTTATTGATAAAAAAAAAATAAATATCAAATTCCAAAGAGTGTACGTAGAGGACTGCAATCCGATCACCCAATGTTACCATTGCCTCAAATTCGGTCACACAGCACAAAGATGTCTCGCCAGGACGCAGCCCCCCATTTGCCCACATTGCACTAAGGAGCACACACTTTCAAAATGTGAAAATAAAGAAAAAATGCCAATATGCAACAATTGCTGTATCCAAAATAAAAGGTTTGATACAAATTATTCCACTGAACATAGAGTCGATAGCATAAAATGTCTATACCGTCAAAAAATGCTTCAAATTGCTAGAGAGCGCATTGACTATGAATAAATTTTGGAATTTTTTATTTATTCTAAAAAAAAATAAAAATGAATGATTTTTTATGTAACGCACTAGATAAAAAAATGTGTATAGAAGAAAAATTATGTCACTCCTTAAGAGATTTCAATTTAATTTGTACTGAAAAAGGATTTACCCTATTTCATATAAATATTAGAAGCATAGAAAAAAACCTAGAAGAATTAATAATATCATTAAAAGATTTAAATTTTTTCCCGGGCCTGATTGTGTTGTCTGAAACACATTCTGCAGGCGAATTGAACTACTCTATTCCTGGGTACTCATATCATACAACAATAACAAAAATTAACAAAAACTCTGGTATTGGAATATTCATTTCAAACCAATATAATATTATCAATATTAGAGAGATAATTAATATTAGTAATGTTAACATTTTAAATATAGAAATTAAAGATGTAAATAAATATTATAATATTATTGCTATTTATCGTACACATAAATCGATACTACCACAATTTATAGATGGATTAAAAAACATTTTACTAAATTTTAGAAATAAAAATAATATTCTTGTGGGAGATGTAAATTTAAATATTGCAAACGATTCCTCTAGTAAGAATAAAGATGATTACCTTAATATGTTAGCTGAACTAAACTACATCTCATGCATAAATCATTATACAAGAAACGTCCGAGGTCAACGGCCTTCGTGTCTAGATCATATATTTACAAATATCCCTTGCATTAAAAATATAACCTCAGCTGTCATACATACGACTATCACTGATCATTATTCATGTATATTTAATTATAAATGCAGTCATCCATCTTCTCCATTACCTAACCAAATTAATGCCTCAAAAAAAATACTTAATATGGATACGTTACTACATAAATTTGAATCAGAAAACTGGAATAAATTACTACAATGTAATGATGTCAATATTTGCTGCAATTTGTTTGAAGAAAAAATATCTACATACATAAACGATTCGACAAAAAATATTAATATTTCCAAATCCAAACAATCTAAGTACAAGCCTATAAAACCGTGGATTACCCATGGTCTTATAATATCTGTACGACATAAACAAGCCCTTTACAAGTTAACTACCCAACAACCAAATAATAAAAATTTACTAAACAGTTTTAAGGCATATAAAAACAAACTTTCATATATCATAAAACACAGAAAAGAAAGTTATTATAAACAAAAGATTGATCAGGCGGAAAATGATAGTAAAAGAGTGTGGACGGTTATAAATGAAATAATTGATAAGAAAAAATGCAGGAATAATGAAATCAATGCTATTACTCACGATAACTCGAAAATATGCTGTAAAGAAAACCCGTCAAAAGCTGCAAATATATTTAACACATTCTTTGCAAACGTAGGAAAAAATCTTGCAAATCACATAAATACCAACCCAATTTCAGATTGCAATATTGATACAGAAAATAAAATAGCAACATTTCAAGTCACAACAGAGGATGAAATAGTATCTATCATAAACGATATGAAAGGAGGTTCTGCACCGGGATTTGATGGAGTTACGGTTAATATTTTAAAAAATATTAAAAATCAAATTTCTAAACCATTAATGCATATAGTAAATTTAAGTTTCCAAAGCGGTGTGTTCCCATCTATTTACAAGCAAACTATCATTACTCCAATATTTAAATCTGGTAATCCAGAAGAAGTAAGCAACTACCGACCAATATCAGTAATCTCAAATATAGCAAAAATTTTTGAAAAGATAGTAAAAAAAAGAATGAACCAGTTTATAAAATGTAATAAAATAATTGATGAAAATCAGTTTGGATTTATGGAAGGTAGAAGCACACAGGATGCAATTGCAAAATTAACTAGCCTTGTTCTCAATTCATTAGATAAATCATTCAAATGTATTGGAATTTTCATAGATCTCAAAAAAGCGTTTGACAGCATATCACATGACAAACTCGTAACTAAATTAAGAAACATTGGATTAAACGGTACAGCTCTAGAATGGATAAAAAGCTACCTTTTCAAACGCCCCCAAGTCGTAAAAATCAACAATGTGCTTAGCCAACAAGATACAAGTAATTTTGGTATACCTCAAGGTACAGTCCTGGGGCCGTTACTGTTTATCATATATGTAAATGATATATTCACACAAAGAATAAACGGAAAAATAATATCTTATGCTGATGACACTGTCATAATAATTGAAGGTGCTGATTGGAATACTGTGAACAACCTAGCGAATATTGACATCAATACACTGAAAAACTGGTTCGATAAAAATCTCCTCTCTTTAAATACCGAAAAAACAAACTTTATCCCATTCTCTATCAATAAATTTAAATCTAAACCAGAAATAAAAATTCTAATACATCAGAGTAAATGTAGTGGAACTAATTGCACTCCAGAATGTTCTACACTGAATTCAACTTCCAAAATTAAATATCTTGGTGTATATATAGATCAACATTTTAAATGGAAAACACATATTTGTGAACTTGTCAAAAGAATTAGGAAATGTATATATATATTTATAAGACTCAGAAATATTCTTAGACTGGAAAACCTAAAAAGAGTGTACTATGCAATTGTTCAATCTATATTACAATACGGTATTATAGGATGGGGAGGAACATATGATGTTATTTTAAATCCTCTCAAAATAGTTCAAAGATTAATTATTAAGATTATATTGAAAAAACCATCTACATTTTCTACCGAAAAAATCTTTTCAATATTCAAAGTAACTACAATAGACAATTTATATAAAAAATATTCAATTCTACAAACTTTCAAAGAAATACAGCTAAAAAAATTACATTTCAATATCTCAGCAAGATATCAAAACAATATTAAAATCCCAAAATTTAATACTAAGCACATCCAAAATTCCTATCTGTATCATGGTATAAATTATTTCAACAAACTCCCATTAGAAGTAAAAATTATTGAAAATAAAAGTAAATTCCAAACTAAATTAAAAAAATACCTGAAACAACTGTAAGAGTTACATTACTATTTCAGTTCATTTAAATCTGTTAATCGACACATCTCAAGTTTCTCTTACTATATCTATTGTTAATAGTTGCAATATTATTATTCACCTACTCAAATGATAACATTGATAACATAATTGAGTATGAATTCACTCACCAAACACAAGAGCCTTGTCTCTTTATGGTGAGGAAAGGCTTTTATTACATTAATATTACAAATCTGTTTAACATGTAAAAAAAATGTATAATTATTGTAAAAACAAACAAATATTAAATAAATAAAAAAAAAATAAAAAAAAAAGATAGAATAAATACTGTCTTTTATATAATCCGTGATTTTAGTCAATGACATTACATTAATACTGGACGCGGGGTAGAAATCTCAAAATGGGAAGCCAAACACAATACGATTGTAGCTGTCTCTATTTCTAGTACTTTAGTACTAAACTGCTACGCGTCGAGTGAGGTCGTGTCTTACCACTAAGTAAATTGTATTGCAAAGCACCAAAATGCGCTCCTGTGTGATGAGAAAATGCTTCAATTACACGGCAAATAGTCGAAAAGGAGACAGCGAACATTGCATCACAAAGTGACATAAGCATAACAAGGACAACCTACTAACAGTAGGTCGGTTCACACAGCGTCCCACATTTGTTTTATTCCATTGGGAAAGATGGGGTAAAACGTACAAAGGGTAAAGCGTTCATTAATTTAATAATGTCGTTGATGAAAATTGTAAATAGTAACGGTCCTAGGTGTTATAGCTGTATAGATTTGTATAATCATTTAAACCTATAACCTGTATTGTATAATAAAATATGTACTTAACAATACCCCTATAATAGTACCAATATTGTATTATTGTTTGGCAAGAAAGTGTAGAAATTAATTAATTTGGAACTAAATTTTTTCATTACTATGGTAACACCGAAATACTCGTTTTGTCAATGACATTTTGTATGGCTCTTGGCTTTACTGACTTTAATCATGTAGAACACACTGAAAATCGCTCGTTTAGTGTTTTTTTTTCATTGTTTGCCTGTGCATTGTTTGAATTGAATTAAAATGAACAAACCAATACGTAGTGGTGCAAGAGAAGTTGTAAACTGCGTGTTTCAACGCTGCCTAGCTGAATATCGTGCGAAGAAGCTCCTATCCAATTTGAAAGAAGTTTACAAACGAACTGCAGAAATGAATGGTACGTGGTATAGTTTTTTTTAATAAATTTCATTAGTATTACAAGATTTATGCCAATTTTTGTGCGATTATAACCATTACAATCTGATTTGAGGTTATGTTTAAAAATCCGAATTTGACATTTCCATTTGACAGTTAATATTAGGCCACAAGAAAAATGGAATAACTCAATTTAAAAAAAAAAATAATATGCAACTTCTTTAAACTCATAAACTCATGTAACTTGTTCTTAATTTTCTCTTTCTTTCTTTCTAAATGAATATTATTAGGTGTGCTTTTTAAAACTACCTTCTATAGAATAATCATTTTAATGATGTTTTCCACATACAGGTAAATCTGAAAAGTAAGATAAATCGTCAAGGAAGGGAAAAGGCAGATGGAAAATTTGAAACACCGGGAAAACGGAAAATAGCATAAGTGTTGATGATTAAAAAAAATTCTTGCAAAAAAGTGATGAAAATCGAGGCAGATTATTATGCACGAGGAAGTACTCTATATGATGATATAGATGAACTGATAAAACGTTTAGATGAAGATGAAGATATGGAAGAAGAAGAATCATATGAGGACTAAGACAATAATTATTACATGTCGGGTGTTGAATAAATATACTCAGATTTTTAAATACCTATGTACCTACGTTTTTATAACAAAATAAACGCCCACTTAAAACCTGTTTTGTTTTAATTTACTTCTATTAAATTATGTGTTTTTGTGCAAAATTTATGAAAATACAAACACGTTATGAAATATGCATTTTGGCTGAAGGGTTTTTTTTAAACATACATTCATTGTCTTATGAGCCATCACGGTGTTGCCATTTAAAACCAAGAAATCGATCGCAGCGCCATCATTTATTTTCTACACTTAATTGCCAAACTGTACTAATGATAACTCATATAATAAATATAAAAATATTTGCCCGTGTGTCTCTTTTTACCCGCCTTTACCTTCCCTGTTCATTGGGTAATCGAGTGAGAGTATCTTGTTATCTCAGTCACACCCATAGGTCACAATCAGTATTCGGCGAAGAAATTAAAAAGCCGCCCGAACATATATCTATCACATTCACACACTTACATTCTTTGATTGTCTATCTTTATCACCCATGAATAAACTTTTGAATTTAGAAATAATACTGAAAACCGCTGAAAACAAAAGAGTGTTGCTTGCTTTCCACATTATATTGTGAGTATGTGAGACTATAACGAGTCTATTTATAATATATAACGTCATTGGATTTTAGTACCGTTTTCACATCAAAACATCACGTGAGTCATTTTTTCATTTTTTTTATGTTTGCATTCTAAATTTTAATGTTTACAAATGTTAATATTTATTTGTAACATAATAATTTGAAAGCTTATTTCATATCCTTTCAAAAACAGTTTTTAGTATTCGGCTAAGTTCGGAAATGTTTCATTTATAGAGCTTTAATTGTGAAGCGGAAATAACATAAAGTTTTCGTAACTCTGACGTGTCGTTTAAGACGTAAAAAGTGCATATTCGCGATGTATCGGAGTGGTTAAATTCAGCGCTTTAAAAACATAGTTTGTAGGGGTTCTGTTGAATAATTTTCAAAATTGCCTTTTGTGCTATGAGGACTGGTTTAATAGTGGAATCGCATGAACTTCCCCATCTGATAAGATCATATTGTAGATGAGATTGGGCTAATGCATAATAGATTTTAATTAGCTGTTATTTATCTAAAATGTTTCTTATTGTTTTGAAAATATAGGTTAGTTTTTTTAAATTTGTTGTTCACATTTACCACTTTGGAAGTTCCAATTTAAATTTTGATCAATAATAATTCCAAGGTATTTTATTGTTGGTATTTCATTCAATTTTGGGCAGTTGCAAGAAATTTCTCGGTTCACATATACACAGTCTTTATGAATTTTTATCTTTAGGTTTGTATTGAGGTTATCTGTCTGTTTGTCGTGTATTTTGAATATAATATACTTAGTTTTTGTATCATTTAATGTTAGTGAATTTGAATCAAGCCATTGTTTTTTATGAATCCTAAGTTGATTTATGAACGTATCCTAAGTCTATTTTGAACGCGTGCATAATGCAGACACGTCAACGTGGGCGATAACGCCCTTTGTGGGCGTTTGAGACTTTCAGGAGGGGGCAGTAGATCCCAGCGAAAATTAGGGGGCGTTGAGATGGAACAGTGAGGGCGTGGGCAGGTAAAAGAAATATGGTCCAAAAAAGAGTTAAAAAAACACGCTTATCATGTACTGATACAGCAAAGGCAACTTTAATATGGGTTAGTTTTTGTTATTGTAATAATTTTTTTACGTGTGCAAAAATTTATATATTTCTGTACGTAGTTCGGGAAGTGGATGAAAATTGAACTGAAAGATTCAATTACACTAAAAATGAAAATTAAATTCAATTACATGAATTTTTTATATAATATTATCATATTACGGTATTATTATTAAGAGTTGACAATATATCATGGATACAAGAAAGAAGAAGGTATCAACAAAGTACTTAAAATACGTAAGAATTGCTTTTTTTAACTTGCCAAACAAAAAAGCATACCAACTAATATATTTTTAATCGAATTATCGATTCCTTGACAGTATATACGAGAACTGACAGCTGCTTTCACTGACAGGCAGTGTTGCCAACTCTCAGAAATATTTATCCCTAAACTAAACTCAAAAACCCCTAGGAACCGGCAAATTATTTGAAAATACCCCTAAATAATTTATTTTCTAAAAATTATGAATAATAAATGATATGATGTAATGTTTTTTAATAAACTCTATTTATAAATTATTTAATAAATCAAATTTTGCAACATTTTCTTGAGAAGAATCAGATTAAAAAAAAATCATACATGTTAACATTGAATAAGCTTAAAATTTCAGGAGATGGATGAAATGTAGTGCAAGATCCACCATTTCGATTTAATGTGAAGCCTGACCTCTAGTCACCACAGAGTAGTTGGAATATAATAATTGCACTAGATGTCGCCCTAATAAAATTGTGAAGTGTGTGAGTGCTCCGTGTTTACGATGTAGTAAAAATTTAAAAAATATATGGAATCACTAAACCCCCATAAAATACCCCTAAACATATTAAACCAACTTAGTTTCCCCCTAAATCTGGGGGGAAAACCCCTAAGTTGGCAACCCTGCCGGCAGGGCCCGCAGCCCGTAGAGGGCATAGATAATATTATAGATATGCACTCGACGTTACAAGGAGAGAAAAAATTATTTCCCTCACCTTTCTATGGAAGTTTGTATAAGGAAAATAATATTTTGGTAGTGGTATTAAAAACAAAATTTTCGATTGTCTATGGATTGTCTATTCCAAAATGGTCTTCTTGTCGTATTTCAAATTTGTTTTGCATATAACGGTATTAGTTCATTTATGCATATAACAAAAAACTTTTCTGTTCCTGCTTTCTAGTGTTTTGTGGACTTGTTTCAGTGTTTTGTGGACTTTGTCGTCTACCAATAAAACCTACAATGCCTCGTTCTAAAGTGAAGAAATCAGGATTCCCACATTTGTTCCGTGTCGACTACAAAAACGTATATGAAGAATTTGTGAAAGAAGGTAGTGATTTCACCCCAAACCAATATCACAACAGGCTGTTATTTATTATAATTGTTTATCGAAAATTGTCCATGTATTGAATTCCTAGAAATTTTAACGTAACTATAGCAAAACCTCATTTAGGGTTTAGACCGACTGTATAAGCGACCGCTGTTTTTTTTACAAAAATATCAATGTCACCCAGTACTGTATGGTCCCGTCCTTGCAACCTATCAACCGTGTATGCCTTTAACTTGTGGTGCCACCTTCATCCATCACAACATACAGAATCCTTAGTCATGTTTGATTGTATCCTCATAAATCTTATTTTATCATATCTGGCGTCCCACAGGGATCGATTCTGTCTCCGACTTTGTTTTTGTTGCACATCAATAACCTTTGTGTTCACCTATTCATTGTACAGTCCATGATAGCTTTTTGTTTGACAAGCTCCCAAAGGGTACACAATTCCTAGAGCTCGGAGGGCTTTCAAGCGGAGAATGGTTGGTTACCTCGAGGAAGTTTTCTCTAAGGGTAAGAATAACCCGGTAGAATGTAATGTTTCAAAGATCCAATCATGTCTGATTACTACTAAAAGGATTTGAATGACAATCTACTCTCCTTCAACGCTTGTTGTAACTCTAAGTGACGAGCTCAGGCACACGCTCCACAGAAGCCAGAGTCAAGCTAGTCTCCCAGAAGCTGGCTATTAATATTATTGAATTGACCTGCTGACAAACTGCTGTGGCAGTTTAGCTGGTGCTTATAATGAAGAATAAAAAAAAATAATAATGAAATAGAAGTATCATTTTCAAAATGTATTTGTCTGGAGAATTCAGACGAGCGATAGAGTACTTACCTATAATACAATATTTGTAATAGAATTAGAAAATTATTTTAATTGCTATTTTCAAAATTGGAGTGATATACTTAAATATGTATGTATATATGTATATATATTTATTTTAATTTAGCTCCACACAGGAGGCTCTGAGGAAAATAATTCCCCTCAGGGTCTATGTCATCTTTGGGAATGCTGTGTGGAGGACCATTTTAGAAAAGGAAGGAGAGGAAGTTCTGCAAAGGAAAAAGGTGTGAGGGGTGGGTAGGAATCTGGGTGTGTCCAGGAGTAACCAGCGTATGAATCCAATCCTCCCACTGCGAGGCAAGGCAATGTTCTGAGAGATTTCTGCTGGAGAGATCAAAAGCTCTCCCTCAAGCAGTCTCTCCTGATCCGGCCTGCCACGCAGTTGGTGGGCAGACGCATCCGCTGCCAAGATTTTCTCCCTAATAAATAAATAAATAAAAAATACCCCATTCTCACGACATTACCCTGGACACTCCTACTAGGTCACCAAACATAGCGAACAACTTGGGGTGACCTGCGTTTATCCAATCGTCTGTCGTACTGTCGGTATCCAATAAATGTTTGGGTGAGAAAATCTCGTCAAGGGAGCTTAGTACAATAAATAATATATTGTAAGTAATACAATGTACAAATGTTTGTTTTAGTTAATGTTACCAAGCAGATCATCAACAATTTAGCAAAGGCGGCAATGATAAGGATTGAAGCGCAACACACCTCTTATTTGGCCAGATTCAGTGATGAGGAGCTGCAGAAGACAGTTGGACAGCTGGTAAACATATTCAATTATTTCTTTGCAAATTATTCAGCGCTCTTTTATTATTAACTTTTCTGGTAATGAAGATGGCACACTACACAACTCTGTATTGTTGTGTAATGAAAATGAAAAAAAAATGAAAATGAAAAAGAAAGATAAGGAATTAATGAAATATTAAGTTTTCCATTGAATATTACTTTTTACGAATTTTATGAAGTTAGCAAGGTTCGTGTTAAACACGTCAACGTCTGTGCATAATCTATTGAAGGTGCTACAGCTTCTTCTTATAAACACATTTTGAAGATAATTAGCATTGCTCTTAGGAATATAAAATATGTCTGGAGATCGAGTAACTCTTATTGGACATCTGAAATTAATATTTTGTAATAGGTAAGGGCTATCAATAAAATTGTGGATAATCTTATAAAGCATTATTAGGTCTCTGATATCTCTGCGTTGATCAAGGGTTTTGAGGTTCATAGAGACATAATTTACATCGTATAGGGGGGGGGGTCATCGGCTCTGACGTCACATGTAAAAATCTAAATTATTAACCACTCCGGTCTATTACGAATATGCAAGTTTTTTGTCTTAAATGAAATGTCATATTTACAAAATATATTAAATGAAAAAACTCACTTTGTAAAACACCACTTTATTTGAATTAATAATTATTGACGACCTCCGTAGTCCAGTGGCTAAGACTCTTGACTCACAATCCGGAGGTCGCGGGTTCGAACCCGGCGTGCGCAAATAAATTTTATTTGATTAATTTGTGTTATTTCACAATTAATTCATTTTAAAATAATATGGTATATTTGCGGCACGTTCCAGAGTGGAAGATACTATCAGTATCACCCTGGTGTAAGACCACCATTCAGAATTGAAAAGTTGCTTGAAAATGGCTTAAGCTGTGTTTGGTGACCAGATCTGAATAGCCAGGTACTTCCCAACCTTCCTCTTCCCCACTTCCTTCCCCTCCCCACTACCTTCAGCCTCACAACATACCCCAATTGGGGATGCCATTGTCTCACTGGCTCCAGACGGGAGCAGTTGAGATTCTTGTGCGGTATTCACAGTAAAAAAAAAAATTTAACAGCCAACCAGGTTTCGCTTAGCTCAAGCTTCATCAGGGCTATTATATTAACTGTTAATATAATTTGTTAAACTGTTAGTTAATATAATAACCCTGGGGGCCTATACTAACAGCCTGTTAGCTTAACTTGGTGGTTTGAGCAAAGTTGTCGCAACTGGCTAAAAATGGTAGTCAGTAACTTTTCTGTTTCTTTTCTGTCGGTCGCGACGATAAATTAACTAAGCCTTAACAGAAAAGTTACTGACTACCATTTTTATCCAGTTGCGACAACTTTGCTCAAACCACCAAGTTAAGCTAACAGGCTGTTAGTAAAACGTAAAAGATAGGGACTAGGCTCCCTGATGAAGCTTGAGCTAAGCGAAACCTGGTTGGCTGTTAAATAATTATTAATTCAAATAAAGTGGTGTTTTACAAAGTGAGTTTTTTCATTAAATATATAATGTCACACCACAAAGTATTTGCTTCCTTCGATAAAAATATTTACAAAACTTTTTGTTATCTCCGCTTCACAATTAAAGCTTTATAAATTAAACATTTCGGAACGTAGCCGAATACTAAAAACTGTTTTTGACAGATTATAAAATAACCTTTCAAATTGTTTTATTACAAATAAATATTAATGCAAACATAAAAAAAATGTTAAAATGACTCACGTGATGTTTTTATGTGAAAACGGTACTAAAATCACGGATTATGTAAAAAAAAACAATACTTATTCTATCGTATGAATGTATAATAAACAATTTAGTCACCTAACTTTTTTATCATTTTTAAAAGAATATTTAATAAAAAAATAACAATGTCTAACGGCGGGTAGGCGATTTTGCGGTCTACCATGTATCTGACAGAATAGGTCTTTTTATGTATTTCTATGGACAACTTGAATAGTGATGGGTAGCTTGATTTACTATGTAGCTTCTACTTTTTGTTTTAGGGATGTCACTAGAACAATAACGGAGTTACAACAATTTCGGAGGAAACACACGCGTTGACGTAAAAACACGCTTATGTACTTAACTGCTTTCATTATATTATCGTGTATATCCGCTTATGTATTGGAGTGGTTAAAACCCAAAACTGTTTATGATATGTTATGTGACGTCACACTAGGGGGGGGGGGGGGGGAAGGGGGAAATGTTGATAAAGCCATTTCAATTCTGAATGATGGTCTTACACCAGGGCGATACTGAGGGTATCTTCCACGTGAACGTGCCGCGTTTTTAATCATTTAATCATTTAAAAATAATGTACCTGACATTATTTTTAAATGATTAAATTGTGAAATAACATAAATTGATCAATTAAATTTACTTGTGTACATTGGGATTAGAACCCGCGACCTTACCCCTCAACCGTGGGGGTAAATTTCCTCCGTGGTCGAGGACCTATCTCATCGTCGAATTTCAGAACCCAGCCACGGGTGCAGGTCGACGCCACGCCTTACGGCCGCACCTCAAATAACATCTGTGTACGTGGAGTTTCACACAAAACTACCATTTTAATTCGATTTGTAATTCAAGAATTCGTCACAAGATGACGCTACTTCCGTCGGCAAAACGCAAATGGGAAGTTCTGTTCCTAGGTATAAGTTCTACGAATTTTTGAACCTGGAGTATCTCCCAGATTTCGGAAGATTGACGGTAATTCTCGGTTGTATAAAGCGGCTGTATATTAGATATGACGTCATCATTTGTCCCTGTTTTTTTTTCGCGGTGACTTGTCATCACTGGGTGACAGTGTTGACACATTGACACTGTTGACAGTGGATACAGGGGCAAATTTTGCAACCAGTTCCTATGTTGGATTTACAAATGATCACCAACACTAACTTGGCGAAGCTGAAGCAAAAGCCGCCCGCAGGGCCTAGTAGCAAAAACCTGCGGAGCGGGTTTTTACCTGCTAGTATCTTATTAATCATAATATCGTAAGAGGTTTTCCTAGAATAGCTAACCAACTAAAAAAATAAAGATTAAAAATCTCCCATTTTGGAAATAATTATCAAAAAATATAATCACACAAATATAAACTGATTTTGTTATTTCTACACAAATCTGAATACATACCCAACACGAAAAAACACAATTCAAAGGAGTTTTCTAATAAATAAAGAGCTTTATACGCATTTGAAAACGTAAAACTTCGATTTTCGCCTTTGACAGTTGCAAAAAATGACTCGCCAAGTCATGGAAAATTCATTTAAAGATATTCAAGAGTAGCTAGATTAATGAAACCATCGGTTATGTCAAGAATGATATTGGAACAATCGATTCTGACCTTGTCCTTCATACAGTTTTTTTTATACATAAGGGTTAAAATAGCATTTAAAAAAAAAGCAAAATAAAAAATCGTGGTCGCCGGCGGCGTTCTTGCAAATGACAGGTGAAAAGTTATTAAAAGATATGAAAAAAAAACCAAAAAAATGACCCCTAACCTAACCTATTTAACCAATTTTTTACATCACCCTTAATGACTTTTCAACGAGTTGATTTCATTCTGAGTTGTCCAGTCATCATTAATTCTTACACTCCTTTCTTTTTATTTTCAGAGATCAGAAAACAAGTCGAACTACCTTTCGGCACACTATTCTTCAGAAAACTCCGCCACCAGTCAGAAAGATGACGGTAAATATTTATTTAAATTATATATACCGATAAATAGAGAATAATTTATATTTAAATGCTTACAAAATCACAAGTATGCATTACTGACATTTTACTCCTAATATTGGAAGGTTATGGGTTCAATAAATTTTCATACTCTTCTTATATACAGGGTGCTCCGGGGGTAAAGTGAACTAACTTCAGGAGGTGATTCTACACGATAGTACAAGAAAAAATCGAGTGTGCTTTAGACCACACGACTGAATTAAAACTTCACTAACTTATATTGGGGTGACATATGACATTGGGGTGACATATGACTGGGGTGACCTATGACCCTGGGGTGACATATGACTGGGGTGACCTATGACCCTGGGGTGACCTACGATTGTGGGGTGACCTACGACCTTGGGGTGACCTACGACCTTGAGGTGACTTATGGCATGGTTATTCAACAAATGATTCCTTGTGCTCGCACCTCTCCATAACACTTTTCGTAAAGCATTCACCAGCTTACTCCCCAAGTCAAGTGTGCGTAAAGGCCCGACCGTTCACCTCGCCCGATCACCGTTCCCATCGATTACCGTTCGCATCACACTTTTCGTAACATCACACTTTTCGTAACATTGCACTTTTCGTAATGCATTCACCAGTCCCCCCAAGTCGAGCGTGCATAAAGAAGTTTTACTTCAAAAAAACACAAATGACTAGAAATTTGATTGATTTTTTTGTCATTTCATAGAGGTGTGTAATATGTAATATTACAATTTTAATTTTTCCCTGGTTAACTTTTGTATTTGAATATAAAATGTGGTGTCTTCTCTTTCTAATACAGTTTAGATCAGCGGTCGTCACACTTTTCCGGTCAAGAGTCACACAGGTAAATGTGAGGCATCACCGCGGGCCGCACACTTGTGAATTTTAGGGATGGGGGGAACTGTCACGAAATCAATAATTCGATTAAAAATTATCTTCTTTTTTTTTCACATGAACTCCACACAGGAGGCCCTAAGGAAAATTATTTCCCTCAGGGCCTATGTCATCTTTAGGGATGCTGTGTGGAGGTGTTTTTTTTAAGGAAAGGAAGGAGAGGAGAGTTCTGGAAAGGAAAAGGGTTTCTGGGGTAGGTAGGAATCTGGGGCTCAGTATATCCTGGTCATCCGCCTCCAAGACCTAGAAAAACTTCCCCCCATGAATCTGGGCACCCCTGCTAAATCACCAAACGTAGCCAACCTTTAGGGTGACCTGTGGCAGAGGTGTTGGTTATCCAATAAAGGTTCCCGGGGCGGCGGTACCCAATCCCGCCTCCCTTATATCGATATATAAATTTTTGCATTTTAAGTACCGTGTTACTACCTCATTTCTTCTTGTATTCCATAAAACAAAAAAGTAGAAGCTCCATAATAAATCAAGCTACCCATCACTATTCAAGTTGTCCATAGAAATACATTAAAAAACCTTTTCTGTCAGATGCATCGGGTAGACCGCCAAATTGCCTACCCACTGTTAGACATTGTTATTTTTTTAATTAAGTATTCTTGTACGAAATGATATAAAAAGTGCGGTGACTGAATTGTTTATTATACTTTTATACGATAGAAAAAGTATTATTTTTTTTTTTATAATCCGTGATTTTGGAACCGTTTTCACATAAAAACATCACGTGAGTCAATTTTACATTTTTTTTTATGTTTGCATTCTAAATTTTAATATTTACATGTTAATATTTATTTGTAATATAACAATTTGAAAGCTTATTTTGTAACCTTTCAAAAACAGTTTTTAGTATTCGGCTATGTTCAGAAATGTTTCATTTATAGAGCTTTAATTGTGAAGCGGAAATAACACAAAGTTTTAGTAAATCTGATATTTCATTTAAGATGAAAAACTTGCATATTCACGATAGATTGGAGCGGTTAAAAAAAAAACTTCGTCAAAGCATCGACACAAAAAGTCATTAATTTTTTTTTATAATAATATTGTAGAATCACCTCTGAACGATAAAATGCTTCACTTAACCCCCGGACACCTTGTATACTATAATTGTGACTAACCTCTTTTGTGGCTTCATTGCAAATATTTACCAGAATCACCGAAGAGAATAACGATAGTAGTGTGTCGTGGGCCCGAAGTAAGCTTGATTTTACCTTGCTTCTGGTGAAGTGATCAAACACATCAATCAACATGGAGATTCTTTCTTGACCAGATTATCATTTTCATTTGCTTGTCTTGCATTACTTTTCTTATATTACACAGTGTCTGGAAACTCACAGTACAAGCGGGAAACTGATGAATCTATATATGTATATATTTACTTCTTCAAACTTTGCAAAATTACTTTGTGGCATTATTTATTATTTAATTAATAACAGATCACTTTGTACAAACCACTTTTTAATAAACAATATCGACATGTTTCAATAACAATTAACAGAATTAAATACTATTAAACAAATTGCAATTAATAACGGTTATAATTCAAAATTAATAGACAATATGTTAAACAAAAAATATAAGAAAAGTTTCTTAGATCTTTTGTTTATCCACACGTTGTTGAAAATGATAATAATTGGAGAAAAAATTTATTTTTAAATAATGGCATTTCAAATTTAATAATTAAAAACATGCCAAATAATGTATAGCCAGCTTTTTATACAAATAAAAAATGAAAAAATTATATATTAAATAATAAGGATAAATGTGATTTTTTTTTTTAACAAATCTGGGGTTTATAAATTGATTTGTAATGATTGTAACTTTTTTTATATTGGAAAAACTTCTAGAAATTTTAACATTAGAGTTAAGGAACATATAAGATGTTTAAATAATAATAATTATTCTGAATTTGCCAACCATATTTTGGAAACAAGTCATTCTTTTGATATTAATGTCTTAAAATTTTACACACTAACACTACGGGCATACAATTGGATAATTTAGAAATTAGAAAAAGCATTAATAGTAATTTAAATATTATAAATAACCAAACATTTTTTTAAAATAGCCAATTTTTAAATTTATTTTCTTATTAATACTTACAATAATTATTTATTTTTGATTTAGACTAATTATTTTAATTATTTGTTCTTAAAAGTTTTTTATTATCGAAATGCAATTTTATTTTTCTTTAAATAATTTTTATATTTAATTTTGTATGATTTTTAAGCAATTAATCACCTCTACTTTTTAATATTTCGTCTATGTTATAGTTTATTCTAATTTGTCTATACTTGTTTGTCTTTTATTTTTCTTTATATTAATATATCCTGAAGAAGATAACATTGTTATTGAAACATGTCAATATTTTTTTTTTTTTTTTTTTTTGATTTGTATGATTGTAACTTTTTTTATATTGGAAAAACTTCTAGAAATTTTAACATTAGAGTTAAGGAACATATAAGATGTTTAAATAATAATAATTATTCTGAATTTGCCAACCATATTTTGGAAACAAGTCATTCTTTTGATATTAATGTCTTAAAATTTTACACACTAACACTACGGGCATACAATTGGATAATTTAGAAATTAGAAAAAGCATTAATAGTAATTTAAATATTATAAATAACCAAACATTTTTTTAAAATAGCCAATTTTTAAATTTATTTTCTTATTAATACTTACAATAATTATTTATTTTTGATTTAGACTAATTATTTTAATTATTTGTTCTTAAAAGTTTTTTATTATCGAAATGCAATTTTATTTTTCTTTAAATAATTTTTATATTTAATTTTGTATGATTTTTAAGCAATTAATCACCTCTACTTTTTAATATTTCGTCTATGTTATAGTTTATTCTAATTTGTCTATACTTGTTTGTCTTTTATTTTTCTTTATATTAATATATCCTGAAGAAGATAACATTGTTATTGAAACATGTCAATATTTTTTTTTTTTTTTTTTTTTTTTTTTTTTTTTATTTATTTTATATATTCAATAATTTTATTATTAAATTAATAAAAACAGTTTATTTATAAACAAGTTCTGCTGGTAATTATTATTACGCGTGACAGCTGTTTCGCCTTCTGAGGGCATTATCAAACTGCCGAGTATTAGACAGTTTGATAATGCCCTCAGAAGGCGAAACAGCTGTCACGCGTAATAATAATTACCAGCAGAACTTGTTTATAAATAAACTGTTTTTATTAATTTAATAATAAAATTATTGAATATATAAAATAAATAAAAATTAAAATGGAGTTCTACAAATTAAACTTGATAACAATAAATAAATGTCAATATTGTTTATTAAAAAGTGGTTTATACAAAGTTATCTGTTATTAATTAAACTATGTATATTTTTTTTTTAATGCGTCCGTCGAAGCGTAGTAGACCCGGCTACAAAGGTTTGATAGCCGAAAAAAAAAATGCTTAAACAGATTTTTTTTTTGGGTTCTTGTGTGATGTAGATTCACAATTTTGCCGCTTGTACCAGGAATTTTGGGTTCTTGTGTGATGTAGATTCACAATTTTGCCGCTTGTACCAGGAATTTTGGGTTCTTGTGTGATGTAGATTCACAATTTTGCCGCTTGTACCAGGAATTTTGGGTTCTTGTGTGATGTAGATTCACAATTTTGCCGCTTGTACCAGGAATTTTGGGTTCTTGTGTGATGTAGATTCACAATTTTGCCGCTTGTACCAGGAATTTTGGGTTCTTGTGTGATGTAGATTCACAATTTTGCCGCTTGTACCAGGAATTTTGGGTTCTTGTGTGATGTAGATTCACAATTTTGCCGCTTGTACCAGGAATTTTGGGTTCTTGTGTGATGTAGATTCACAATTTTGCCGCTTGTACCAGGAATTTTGGGTTCTTGTGTGATGTAGATTCACAATTTTGCCGCTTGTACCAGGAATTTTGGGTTCTTGTGTGATGTAGATTCACAATTTTGCCGCTTGTACCAGGAATTTTGGGTTCTTGTGTGATGTAGATTCACAATTTTGCCGCTTGTACCAGGAATTTTGGGTTCTTGTGTGATGTAAATTCACAATTTTGCCGCTTGTACCAGGAATTTTGGGTTCTTGTGTGATGTAAATTCACAATTTTGCCGCTTGTACCAGGAATTTTGGGTTCTTGTGTGATGTAAATTCACAATTTTGCCGCTTGTACCAGGAATTTTGGGTTCTTGTGTGATGTAAATTCACAATTTTGCCGCTTGTACCAGGAATTTTGGGTTCTTGTGTGATGTAAATTCACAATTTTGCCGCTTGTACCAGGAATTTTGGGTTCTTGTGTGATGTAAATTCACAATTTCGCCGCTTGTACCAGGAATTTTGGGACACCATGAATAGACTGGCAAAATCATTTTTCTTTCAAATTGATACATCGATGGTTCAATTGATTATTCAGACATCTCCGAAAAATCGAAATTTGAGTTAAGTATGCAGTTATATGTAATAATGTAACTTTATCTGGTACAATCTCAGAAAACTCATAAACCACCACATCATATATAGCCGAAAAACTTGTAGAGAATTAAACAAAATGTCCGTGCTTTGTGGGTCACTAGTAGGAATTTCAAAATACCATACTAATGTACCAGACTGTTTTGCCTCCCAGTGTTATTTTATAACATATTTAATATGTAAAACAGACACCTGTAAGTAATATTTGATTTAATCAATATTGCTTTTTAACTTAGTATTTGGAGATGTCTGCCCAATCAACTGGATGATCGACATACCGAACATTCTGTCCAAATGGTAATACAGAAATGGCAGCAAAGGTGGCTGCAACGCCGGACCGTTTCCACTGAATAATATATTTTGGTAATCATGGAATCGATGCACGTCGGCAACAAACGTGGCCGCCATTTTTGTATAACCGTTTGGACAGAATGTTTTATCGGTATGCCAAGTCCTGTCTTAATAGTATTTTATTATAATCATTGGGTTCCACACAAAAATCATCATAGAAAACATTCTTTCGCATTCCCACTTTGCTATAGTTAAACTATCTTGTCGTCAGATTTTCCAAGGGACTGGAAAAAACCTCTTAACCACTCCGATACATAAGCGGATATACATGATAATATAACGATAGCAATTAAGTACAATAAGCGTGTTTTCACGTCAACGCATGTGTTTCCACAGAAATCATTATAACTCCGTTATTGTTCTAGTGACATCCCTAAAACAAAAAGTAGAAGCACCATAATAAATCAAGCTACCCATTACTATTCAAGTTGTTCATAGAAATACATAAAAACACCTCTTTTGTCAGATACATGGTAGACTGCCAAATTGCCTACCCACTTTTAGACATTGTTATTTTTTTTATTAAATATTCTTGTATGAAATGATAAAAAAGTGAGGTGACTAAATTGTTTATTACACATTTATACGATAGAATAAAGATTGTTTTTTTTATATAATCCGTGATTTTAGTGCTGTTTTCAAGTAAAAACATCACATGAGTCATTTTTACATTTTTCTTATGTTTGCATTTTAAATTTTAATATTTACAAATGTTAATATTTATTTGTAATATAACAATTTGAAAGCTTATTTCATAACCTTTCAAAAACAGTTTTTAGTATTCAGCTACGTTCAGAAATGTTTAATTTATAGGGATTTAATTGTGAAGCGGAAATAACACAAAGTGTTTGTAAATCTGGCGTTGCGTTTAAGACGAAAAACTTGCATATTCGCGATAAATTGGAGCGGTTAAGTGTTATAAATGTGCTGTGTGTATAAATGTGTGTTTATTTGTCTGACTTACAATATTATATTGGGGTAAAATTAATGCTTTTTCTTAGTGATATAAGTATCTGTGGACTTGACATTTTGGCCAAATAAAAGATAAATTAGTTTAAAACCACTTTATTGATGAATGTTAGGAAAATAGATAAAAGAAACAAGAGAGATGGGTCATGAACGTTGTGTGAAACCGCAAGCACAAAACATGTCGCCAACATCCTTCATCCATGCTTCTGCAAATTGCATCTATGCAAAACAGCACCACACCTCTGTTTCTACCTACAGATCAAATTCATAACATTCATTGCACAGCCCTTTTGTTTCTATTTATTTATTTATTGTTTCTTTACACTGCAGGTAAAATGTTTACAACACAATTAATTGTTAATATTTATTTGTAATACTACAATTTGAAAGCTTATTTCATAACCTTTCAAAAACAGTTTTTAGTATTCGGCTACGTTCAGAAATATTTTATTTATAGAGCAATTTATATAGCTTTAATTGCAAAGTTTTTTTTAAATCTGACTGTTCGTTTATGACAAAAAACTTGCATAATGGCAAAATTCCTGAAGGTTAAACTAAGTTACATTTAATTTAATTATAATGCAAGCCACAAAGTGTATGTATGTATCATTTGTTGATTCTCCTCTATCACGTGTAATGGCTTACTAACCCCCATCAATATCTTTTCCATCTAACCCTTGGTGGTCTTGTCTGGTTTGGGTGCTCCTCCTTCCGCTGTGTGTGGTGTCGGCCGCTCTCACCAGGCTACGTTACAGAGGCGCCCGGCAGCGGAGGTCGGCCGCAGCTCCCTGGCCCCGCGCCCCCGGCCCCTTCGGTACCCGCACCAGCCTCGGCCGCCAAGAGGAGACCCTCCAGGAGGCTGTCCCGCAGCCTGTCCAGATCTCGTCCATACACAGGTGAGTCTTTTTTTTAATTCCTTTCACTTCCCCGTAAGACTTTTTCGAATGCTCTCTCTAAATCAGATATTATTTTATTGGTGTCTGTGTTTTTCATATTAACATTTAGACGCCCAGTGGTCCGCGTACGGGATTTCAGATTTGCGTCATTCAATGCCCAACGGTTCCATACCGGACCGGTGATTATCGTGCGAATAGTTATTAGTGCGGGAAAACAGAACTCCCACATAATGGAGTGTCTACTACTGTCTCTACTTAGTTTCTCAACAAATTGTGTTTAGAGTGTTTAACCAGCCAGCGGTCGAAAAACCTCATTTCGTCGAAAGATGTTCTTACGATCATACAGGGCGGTTCCAATGAGAAAGATTAATTACTCTCCGTACCAACTTTTTAAAATTATAACTCAATATCAATTTTATTTCATTCCAAATTTGCTTTAATTTATACCTACATCCAAAAATGCTGAAAGGCGTGTTGATAAAACTATTAAAATTATGTACTTTTTGTAATTATTTTTTGATCATAAGTATGTATCATTTTTCAATAATGTCTGAGCAAAATAAAAATGTAAAAAAATCTGAAATATATTAGTCTGTAAGTGCGCAAATAAATACACAAACGGACCAATTTTCGTCAAGAAACACATGTACGTATATATTTTTTTATGATTTTATTTAAACTAAAATTAAAATTCTGTAACATACGTTTACCAGATAATGTATTGATTTATTTTACTGCATGATTATAATATGATTTGAAATGGGTGCTGTATAATACAAAATCTTGTTTGAAAATTTTGCAAATCTGCCAACGACCTATGGTATAACCTTATTAAAATAAACTTATTAATTAATTTTTAAAAATAAATATTTTTTCTCAAAATTTAAAACACACGTTTACTAGATAAAAGAACAATCTTTCGAAATCAATTTATAATTTTTTGTGCAAAAGAGTCAATACGTCTAAACACTGATTTAAAAATGACATATTTCTGGTTTTCTTTGGTTATACGCTCTTAACCGGTAATTAATCAATTTAGACTCCTTCAAAAATTGACATTTGGATTCGTATAAATACGTCGTCTCAAAGTAGTTCAATTTCAGTTTGAAAATGGTCTTGTAAACCATAACAGCTGTAACAAAAATACATGCTAAAATACTTGCAGAACTTGACAATAACATTTGTAGCAATATTCTTAGGTAATGCTAAAGTGTAATGAAGATAGTATAAGTAATCAAATAAAAAGAACCCAGATAAGAGACATAAATCTATTATACAAATTTAACAACATTGTCTTTGATTAAAATATGAATTGTGAATCTACAGGGCGTGTCATTCGCTCTAAGAGCTAATGATTATCGTATAACTGATAATAATGTCACGTAGGTAATAAAGATTATTAAATGAATTTAATGTGGTCAATTAAGGTTGAGATTTAATTTAATGATAAACCATTATGAAATTATAAAAGCTATGTTCCTACGTTATGTGTGATAATATGCGTGGTTCCGTGAAGAGTCCTGCGAGGTTCTGTAGTCCGGCATCCCAAACGAATCCTCTGCTCGCAGGTGCGTGTTCCCTCTCTGGTTCTCAAATCCAAACTGAAGCGGTAGGTAACGAACTCGCTTGTCATTGAGCTCGCTGGTCCCGTGGTATGTAGCAATAGTGATGTGCGTACGGCTTTTGCTAGGGATGGGAAGCCAAACCGCTGCACATTATGATTTAATTTGAATTAAATTTTTTTTTTAAATAAAGAATCGCGGGCCGTATGAAAAGAACTTGCGGACTATGTGTTGTTGATTGCTGCACATTGCTTTAGCGAGTATGTGAGGGCAGTTACATTGGCTTCAGCACTATGCATTTTGGTTACAGTAACAAGTTACGGTTACAGCTCGCTGATGGTGTTACTTAGGATGTTAGATGTGACGCTAAAAAACAAATGTGGCTATCTCCAAAAATCGTTTTTTTTTTAGTTTTTGATTGGTTTCACTGTTTATGTTTTTTTTTATTTTATAATATTCAGTTCACACATGGTTATTTCACGTTTTTCTGCTTTAAAAATTAATTTAAAAGTTGAGGGAGCGGGCAGCGAATCGGCAGAGACGGGGACGTTGAAATGAAAGGGCGTCAGTCGATGTATGAGTCAGTCTTTATTGCTGCTACGTAGCGATGTTGAATTTGTGTAAAGTAACAGGGTAGACAGGAGCGATGATGATGAGGCTCGTAGGTGTAGCAGTGATGAAGGTCGGTGATGCCGTGGTGTAGCAGACCTCGGGTCTGCATGTCGCCAGCATGTATTTGCGCACCGTGTTGGTGGAGATGACCTTGACGTCCAGGATGGATGCTCGACGCGGTGTCGCGGAGATGGCTGCGGTGAACCTGAGGAGTTGCCGCTCACGTGACAAGAAGGCCCGCCGTGGGACTTGTCGTGGGCAATTGTGTCGCTTGTTGCGTCCTCAAAGGTTGATAATGCACCGGCACAGTCGGCAGTGGGTCGCCGAGAGTCTGGCCGGTACCGCACTGGAATCGTTATCACTCGATGCACTGTCTATGTGTGTTAGTGATGTTACTTGCACTAATGACTGGAACTGACTGACTGACTAGCGCGGTGTCGCTGCGCTTTATATAGCCGACCGCGTGAGTACCCGGAACGTCAAGTAATGTTGAGCCACCGCGCAAAGCGGAGAAGCCTCTGGAACATTCCGCGGCCGTAAGAATGTGACGGCTGTTAGTCGAGGCCTTTCGCTGCGCTTCCCGAAATGTTTAGCCGTGCGCGGCGTGAAACACTACAATGTAGGTAGTATGTACATTTCGAGAATACGCTGGCTGTATCAGTGGCGGCGCAAGGATTGTGGCAAAAGGGGGCGACCGTTGTGGTCGCCACAAAGTTGTAGTTTTTTTCAAACTCGGTCATCTCCATCCTGTTTTTAAATCAAACATGGCCAAATCTGTTTGAACCAATTACATTGCGGTATTTTTCATGATGGCGTCCCATTCTCGAAAAGTTTGCACATGGTCGTCTCCAAACTTAAATCTATAATTTCTCCTGTATTATGATTTGAGATTATTAAGAAGTCTTAAAATCGTATTTTTTAAAGTAATACATAATTATAAAGTAGCATAATATTACCTCAATAGTTAATTTAACCCCACAAAAGAAAAACTCGATTTACTCTGTTGCGTTTGTGATGGAGATGGCCACGTTTGTTTTTTATCATCACAGATAATAAAAATAAAATTTGAGTGGAGTTCCTAATGTTGGTGTTCCCTACAGCCTCCAGCAGCTCGGTATCCAGCGGGACGATGCAGCCCCCGTCCGGCTCGTACATCGGGGGTCAGCCGGCGGGGCCGCAGCTCCTCCGCCTCGGCCATGGGGCGCCCGCACTACCAGACCCCCAACAGCAACCAGATGAAGAACTTTCCCCCCATCACACCCAAGGTACAGAGAATCCCTACTGGTGTATACGCGTCTATTCTGAATAATACACAAGTATAAATCAGTAGCTTTTAATAATCGTTGAATTCAATATTAATCCCTTCGCATCATTTATATAATAGTGAAAATAGTGATTGATACATGGAAGAAAGAAACAGACAAAAAAAAATCACCATTGCAGCATTCTTAGATTTCAAAAGAGAAGAGCATTTGAAACGATAGAAAGGAAAATACTATTGGAAAAACTAGAAGACATAGGTCTTTCTGGCGTAGCTCTGAATCTATTCAAAGAATATCTCCAGGAAAGAAAACAGGTAACGAAAGTTGAAAGCTCAGAATCAGAACCGATAGAAAACAACCTTGGTGTTCCGCAAGGGTCGGCATTAGGTCCAATTCTATTTATAATTTACATAAATGATATTATTAAACATTCCAAAATTAGACTATTTGCAGACGATACCTCAATCTATATTATGTGTAAAGATTACATAGATACAATTAAAAAATTAAACAAATTGAAACTGAACGTAAACAAAACAAAATATATGGAAATAGGCAATAAAACGCGTAACACAGGGTTAAATTTGACAATTAATGGTGAAAAAATTAGAAAAGTAAATTAAATCAAATACCTGGGTGTAATACTCGATTCAAAACTGACTTTCACAGCAAACTTTGAATATGTGCTAAAAAAGGTATCAAAAAAGATAAATTTTCTTAGAAGGCTAAGACATAAATTAAATAGAAACACTACGGGGCTCATTTATAAAACTATAGTTGCTCCACATTTGGATTACTGCTCTACGATGCTATATTTGGCCAATGAAGAAAATTTAAACAAACTAGAAGTTATACAGAACAGAGCTATGAGATGTATACTGGGAAAAGGAAAATACTCAAGGATTAATCAAATGAGAGAGTAGCTAAATTGGATTCCAATAAAAAAAATACTACTATTTAATGTGTTAATTTTTGTGCATAAAATTATGAAAAACCAAATGCCAAAATACTTAAAGGATGAAATTGTTTTTAATAGAGACTTACATAATTATGAAACAAGAAATATAAACAGAGTTCGATTGCCACAAATGAAGAAATCAAAATCACAGAACTGTCTAATGTATAGAGGACTAAAGATGTATTTAAGAATGAAGATAGAATGAATGTATTTAAAAAGAAATGTTATGCTTACTGTAAAAATATTTAAATTTATCAAATGAAATGTTACATTGTGCTTATTAGTTTATAATCATGTATAAGGTCTTTCATTAAGGGCCGGTTCTCCCAAATCAGAATTTGCGATTCGGTTCTTTCTACGATTAATACTTTGAAAACCTTCCTGCAGAGGTTCCATCGTCTCATTAAAATAAATAAAGAAATTAATGTTTTGCCTTAGCGCCATCTGTTAAAATGACTGCAAAGTAACACGATTTTTATCAATATTGTTCGTTGATAAAGTCAGTAGTTTTATTGAACAGCAATCCAATTCAGTTTGCTTTACGTGCCCATTTACAAAAAGGACGCGTCGTAACATGGCAGAATTTAGGTCACTTTGTGCTTCGAGATTTGCGCTTTTTTTTCTCTATAGTCTTGAGCGCGTTTATTTTATTCAATCACAAAAATAACCCAGTTCCAGCTACTTTAGAGGGTATGCATCGCGGACTTTATTTTTAAAAATGTAATCAGCTATCCGAATACGAAAAAAAATATATACCTTATAGATCGTTTTAGGGCAGCGTACAAACAAATGTGAAAAATTTAAAATTTTACATTTACTTACAAGCAAAGTTTCTGACGTCATGACATCGTCGCGCTTGGAAGCGCACGTGTTCCTTCCTACATATCAGGGTTGTATTTCATCATCATTGGCCCGCGGGTATTTTTTTTCAATAATTTTTTTTTAAATTTTAGTTCTATGTTGCTATATTAATTACGTGTTTCTTTTTGTTGAAAAAACACATCTTACAAAATCGAAAGAGATACATACCTTTTATATTAACACAGCGCCCTTGAGGTGATTTTTCACAAAAACGGCGCTCTATAAATTATCCAATTATTATTATTATTATTATTAACTCTTGAGCAATTTTGAAACGTTACTTCATAGATATTACCACCGCAACGACGATTAGCTATAATTTCAATTCGTCAGTACTTAAATGAAAAAATATCGATAAACGATAGAGATACATACCTATACCTTTTTTATTACTTACTGAGCACTCCCACACACGTCACAGATTCCTACCCACCCTAACCCTAACACCTTTTCCTTCCCAGAACTTCCTCTCCTACCTTTCATAAAAATCCCCCCACACAGCATCCCCAAAGATAATATAGGACTGAGGGGAATCATTTTCTTCAGGTCCTCTTGTGTGGAGTTAATGAAAAAAAATTATATATACATATATATATATATATATACTATATATATATTTAAAAAAAAAAACTAAATTAATTAAGGTTTTTCTCATAAGGTTATCTATACAGGGTTTCCGGGGATAAAGTGTACAAACTTCAGGAGAAGATTCTAAATGTAGTAAAATATGTAAAAATGACAACTTTTTTTCGAAATTTCAATGTTTTTTTTCCTAATAAAAATATTTTTCCGTAGAAGAACATACTTTTTTATAAGCAAACAATTCAACTTTTTTACCCGAAAACTACCTAAAAACGTTAGAAATAAATTATTTACCTCTTTTACTTGTACTATCATGTAGAATCACCTTCCTTCATCATCACCATTCAGAATCTTAACGACGTAAGTAAAGAAGTCGTGTATACAAATTGCGACTCGCGACCCATGTATTGGACGGACCTACTGTCGAATTTGCCCTATAAAAGAAAAGAAGAAGAAGAAAAATAATGTGGGAATCTTAACGACGTAAGTGAAGAAAGCGTGTAAACAAATATACCCCCATGGCACGGCGTATTGGATGAACGTACGGTCGAATTCTCCCTAGCGGGCCTGAAGATTCGACCTTTCCGCCGCGTTCATTTTGATTAATTCTGAAGAACGTGTTACAAATATTTAAGATGTTTCTAAATGTTTCCCTCCCGAATTTATTAATACATCGTCTAGAAAAATAAAATCTGGTGTGTACCGATAACTTTATATTTGAAAAAATCGGGTTATAAAGTTTTAAAATTGTTGTATGTAAAATAAATTAATGTGTATATATAACCGTGGCCGGTTATCCCATATATTTCTGGACTCCTTTCTATGGATCCAGATTCCTCTGAATATAGTACTCTCCCTACAGGGTGATAGCAATAATAAGTCGTAGGTAGACTATTGATGTTTATTCCGGGATAAAGTACAATGTTATTCTAAGGAAGTCTGATGGTAAGAGGACGAATGGACAACAATCGCACCCTTTTATACGTTCCTCATGTTGTCTCACTCATACACGCATGTCTCTTTCATACCGCAAGACATACGTTCACCACAGTAACGTATTGTTTTTATTAATCTAAAATATAAAGAACTTACATCTCCGGGTATCGGTTTGAATAAAAAAGTTATTATAGTTACGAATTCGCCGGAAATGATTAAAATGTGAGTTTTGAGCAAACAAAAATTATTAGGGTTGTGTACCGCCTTAAGAAGAGAAGACTTATAAGAAGACTTTTTGTAATTATTTATTTATTGATTTAAACAATTCAATAATAATTATAAAGAGTAACATAACATTTATGCATCATAAAATTACATTCCAACATTTTTTATGATGATCTCGAAAAGCAGTTTCTGTATTTATGTTTGGAGGGGACATTATTTATTCACATAGGTAAGAATTTTTTGTTACTACAAGTACTATTTTTAATAGTTTAAGTTATCAGTGAACTTTCAATTTAATTTTGAACTTTATTGGTTATAATTTACGATCTACTTTTAACTTCTCTAAATCTTATTTGTTTAAATTGTCAAATATAATTTAATCACTAACATAATACAATGAAGAATTGGTGGTTCCGAGATGGGCCAATAAAAACGGTGAAAGAACCCTAAACTATGTTGTACCAAGTAAAATACAATAAATTTTGCACATCAGAGGTATGTTAACAGCCGTCAAAAACTCGGATAGTTGAGCAAGCCCAATTCCCGCAGGAGTCATCCCCGATACTGCTGCTGAATTTACATCCATGGTATGTTTAGGTTTTGGGTCGCATGTGTTGACTGTAAATTTGGCGCGACACATGTTACATTCAAACAGTATTTTGGACATTAGGCCAACTCTTTTCTCAGATTTAACAGTAAGATTTCCAAATCCGCATCCGAAAGGAGAATGGTCCGATATGGATTGCAGTTGGCTTACAAAATAGAAAATGTCGACGATGCGCCTTTCTTCTCCTCCTTCGACTGCATCATTTTTATCCAACCTAGAAAAGTAAAAGCAGCATTAGAATGGATACCGATTTATGAAAAAAAAAAGAAATTAAAATGGATATCGATAATGATTTGCATGCCAATATCATTATAAGTATGATAGACTTTTTAATATCTGTATTACAGATTTTTTTTTCGAATAAAGCGGATGTTTTTTCACAAAAAGCAGAAAGTTTGTAGATTAGTAATTCACATCATCGGAACATATGTTTTTTCGTTAGTAAAATAAAATACATATATTAGTTTAGTGAAATAAATCACCATATCATACCAATTGTAAATGCTTTGTGAAAGACCTCTCCGGCCGATGAGTTTCTTCCTAAGATGTTTTTTTTGTTCACGTATACGCGTGCTTCAGATTTACCGTAATAAAAAATAAAAATAACAATATTTTTTTTTTTACAACACGATAGTTTTATCGAAAATCTTAAATCCATTTTACCTTTATACATTATGTACATTGTCCTCGGCAGGTACGTTATCCCTTGGAAGCTAGAACAAAATATAATCGTTGATTATAATACATTTCAAGAAGAGACCTTTTAAATAAAAGTGAAGGACTTAAATGATTTTATTGTTACCTCAGTGCTTCAACATATTTACAAGATGTGGACATAACGTTCTGAAGTTGAGTATATTCACATCTGAAATATAATAACAGAGTTTATTTTAGACATCCCTGAGGCGTATGTGTGGTAAAACCATGTTTGATCGTGTGAGAAATGTGGAGGTCCACAAAGAATGTAAGGCTGATGTAATTCCCTAAAGTTTGAGATGCACCCCTGGAAACCGATGCTCTTGAATACATTGGACAAAACGCAGCGCGCCGCCGGCAGTATGCATCCACCGAGTAAAAAGGTATTATTAAATGTACGAAATCATCGGTAGATCGGAGATCTGACCAGGACGCTTTCTACATATTCTAGGTACTTACATAGTTATTATACATATTACTTGTCTCATAAGGAAAGCACTATTATACTACAAGATATTATTAGTTGTTTGTTGCTAACGATGTAAAGATATGAGATGTCAAAGTTTGCAAAGACGATTTCTCATTATTTATTTACCAATTTCTGATTTTGAGGTTGAATCTTTTGTAAAGTATTTCAGATTAATATTTTTAAAATTAATAATATTTAAATAGGACATATACTTACCATTTTTGAACGTACCTAAACATGCAGATAGAACATGATGCAACTACCAACGGCATAATAATTCATTGTACTAGGCAGATTCTAACTAAAGCAATTCTGTACTCTGGCAACGTTCTAATTAAATATTTTCCATTAAAATATGACGAAAAAAAATATTTTACATAAGATTGAACCGCAAATAAAAAAAGTTAAATAGATTACGAAAATTCGTCTTTGCAAACTTTCAAAATATGGAAAGGCGAAGTTAGAACTCTATCAAAACTCTACAAAGCGCAGCAAAATAAAAAAAATACGTGATATTAGAACCTTGTAAATTAAATGCAGGTTGATTTTTTGATTTTATTTCCTAATTATCTACTAACTGTCAAAAATAGAACACAAATGGTTCTGAAAATTATTTTGGTTATAATGAGCAAAAGAAACGATTTTACATTCAATGGTCATTTAAAAAAAGTAAATTAATTAAAAAAGCTTAGCCGGGAATTTCAGTTTCCGAAGCATTGGAAATATATTTATTTCCCAAAGTACGCATTCTGTAAAAGATAAAACAATAACTGTCACCTTTGTTATATGTATAATACACAAATAAATTGAAAATTATTTTGTTATAATAAGAATTACATAAATAATACTAAAAAATACGAGTATCGATTTTTGATATAATGTTTACGCTTAGAAATACGACTTTTTTGTTTTGTTCTTCCCATTTTCGTAAACAATATTATTATTTTGGTACGTGTATAAATCACGAAACGTAGGACTACACGTCTGTATAGCGAGCTGTCTGGACAGCGAATGACGAATATTTGAAAGGCACATAGGTTACACGCGCGTTAAAAAGAGATGGCCTGTAAAAATGATCTTTAGAATTAAAAAACGTAAGCGCCTGTTGTTAAAATATTTAATTAATCACGGTTTATTTAAAAAAGAGCCAAAATCTCGCGATAATTCACTTTAGTTTTATTTAAAGGAACATAGTGAATTTTTTCATTGACATAACTTTTAAAATAATGGAAAGATTCTTGTAAATCATAATTTTCGGAGTATACTTTGCGATTAATTTCTATCGAGGGAATTTTATATAATTTGCGTTTCGGCGCGATAAACCACTAGATAATATCTTCAAGAATCACATATATTTTTTTAAGAGCTCAAAAACTTTAAATGTTTAAGGGAGATTTGCAAGAAATGGGTAGAAATTCGGAGAATCGGCTCTTAAGAGCTTCCTATCTTTAAATTTAAATAAAACGAGAGTGTGTGTGAGATATCATTGATTTTTTTTTTTTCGTTTGGAAGGCCTATCAATGCCATTATGTACGGAATATAATATCGGTAAAATGTCCGCCGCGACTTCTCTGGGTGGCGCATATCCGAAATGTCCAATTTTCCATGACTCTGGCGCATTAATCAGGCTGTATTTGACCGATGGCATGGGTTATGTTGGTTTTGAGAGTCGTTGTGGTTTTCGGCTTATTTGTATAGACTTTCGACTTAAGAAGGAACTAATCAAGGACTCGTAAGGAACACTATAGGATTAATTTTAAGCTTATTATAATTAAGCGCATTTGAAGTGAAATATCACAAAACTGCGCTATATAAATACTATGTTATTATTATTATTAAGAAAACCCCACAAGAAAAAATCTAATGGGGTCAAATCGCAAAATCTCAGTGGCTAGTTCACATCACTTCCACATGAAATGACCTTGCCCTCAAATCGCTCGTGCAGGATGTCCATTGTGACATGAGCTGTGTGGCACTTAGCGCCGTCGTATTGACAACACAAGTCGTCGGAGTCCATATCATCCCATTCAGGCCAAAAGAAGTTGGTAATCATCATCCGATAGCGCTCGCCATTGACGGTGATGGCCTGGCCAACATCGTTCTCAGAGAAATATGGACCGATGACGCCGCCAGCCCAAAATCCACACCAACCAGTAAATTTTTGGGAATGCATTGGACGCTCTTGGATCTGTTAAGTTGCAGGTTAATGCGAATAAGCCACAAATCACAGCCCTCGAAGCCAACATAACCCATGTCGTCGGCCAAATTCAGCGTGATTTATGCGCCAGAGTTACGGAAAATGGGACTTTTTGTAAGCGCGCCACCCAGAGAAGCCGCGGCGGACATTTGAAGGATGTTATATTCCATACATTATGGCATCGATAGGCCTTTCAAACAAAAAAAAAATTTCGATGATATCTCACACACACTGTGTTTTATTTAAATTTAAAGATAGGAAGCTCTTAATGAAAGACCCTGTAGTATAAACTAACTCAATAAATTGTCGGCGCTCCTCCCACGTAGGTACACTCAAAACGTCAGAATTTCTGCCGGTTCACTGGCCGAAACAAAACAAATATAAGCTACGACTCCATCGGCTTTATGAAACAGTAATCACTATAAAATTAAACAATAGAAAAAAAAAAAAATTATTTACTGAAACAAAAAAAAATCTTAAATTTATCACATTTATATTGTGAAATTAGAACTGTCTTGTTATTAGACCTCGGACTCTCGATGGGGTTTTGATTTATTGAAGTGTCAGGCGCATGGTCGCACTATTTACGCAATCAATTCCTACCAGTATATTTTTTCCACACATTTCTCGGAAGATGGAATGCAACTGACCTGATTTGAATAAGTGGAGGATGAGTGCAAAGGTCATACATTTTATTAAACTGTAAGTGTAATGTATGTTTTTTTGTTTGTCAGGTGACACCGCACACCCCCATGTCTGTCCTGAGGAGACCGCGCCAGGGGGAGATGGTTATGTCCCTCTCCGGCAGTCCCCTGCTTCTTGGAAGGTTTGTATAGTTTGTTTATTTGACGTTGTCAGGTGACACCGCACACCCCCATGTCTGTCCTGAGGAGACCGCGCCAGGGGGAGATGGTCATGTCCCTCTCCGGCAGTCCCCTGCTTCTAGGAAGGTTTGTATAGTTTGTTTGTTTGACGCTGTCAGGTGACACCACACACCCCCATGTCTGTCCTGAGGTGGTCGCGCCAGGGGGAGATTGTCATGTCCCTCTCCGGCAGTCCCCTGCTTCTCGGAAGGTTTGTATAGTTTGTCTGTTTGACGTTGTCAGGTGACACCGCACACCCCCATGTCTGTCCTGAGGAAGTCCCGCCAGGGGGAGATGGTCATGTCCCTCTCCAGCAGTCCCCTGCTTCTCGGAAGGTTATCACCCTTAAAATGGAATTCTGCCAAGAATTAAAATTGCCAAATTAGAAATAAGCAACTAAATATAATGTTAAACTTGCAGCAATGCCGGCGGGGATGAGATGGCCAACTGCAACATCCCCCTGACGGACGGCACGGTTGTCTCGCTGGTCCCGTACGCGTTGCGCAAGTCCCAGGTCATGCCCGCCATGCACTACATGGGCCAGGAGACGTACGACCAGCTGGCCACCCTGCACCGCAACCTCGACATCGTCATCAAACTGGGCGCTCAGAGAAGCTCTTGAAGTAGGCTCTCACCAATCTATGTGATGCTAGTAGACGCGTAATCCAAACATCGTTTGAAATGGCTTTAACCACGTTTGTTAACAGGTCTTAATAGCCATTAGCTTCCTCTTCCCCTCTCCATTACATCACAAAATTCAGGTCACCCCAAGTGGTTTGCTACGTTTGGTGACTTAACCTGTCAAGGGCCGTTTCCTAACAAGAAATTCCCTAACAAAGCACCACTTTGAATTTTGAATTGAATGTTTTGTAGATTAAGTTTGAGCTATTATATATTTTATTGACTGAAACACATTCCTAGAACAATAAACTATGTACCAAAACAACATTACTAGCGTTAATTTGATAAATTGATAGGTTTTACGATGGTTTCGTCAAGTATCACGCATCGGACTTTGACAGCGGCAAATTTGACATTTCAATTCCAAAGATAAAATCATTTAAAAATATTCTGGTGTCGCCAGGTGAATGAAACTAGTCGCTATATCATCAATGATGTTGGCGCAAGGGATTCTGACCTTGTCCTTCATACAAATTCTGTACACAGAAGGGTCAAAATCGCATAAAAAAAATTTTTTTTCGAATTTTATTCCGCGCGCATTTCCGACTCATAGGAGGTTAACAGGGGTGTCCGGGTTCACAGGATGATGATTGTCTAGGTTTTCACCTGCTGTGTGGCGGGCTGGATTTGGAGAGACTGGTTGAGGTTTTTGAGAGCTCTCTCGACCCACAGCCTTGCTTCGTGTGGGAGGGATGAATTCAAACGTTCACCGTTTTTAATTTGGTGTCCAAAAATGCTATTATTGTTAAAACGCGACCTTCAATGCTAGAAGGTATAAACTGACTATACACACACCTTTGTGTGTCCTTTGCACTCACCCTTCACTTATTAAAATCAGATCATTTACATTCGATCCTGAGAAATGTGCGGTAAAAATATGCTGGTTGGAATTGATTGAGGAAATAAATACCTAGTGCAGCCATGTGCCTGGCACTTTTCAAACAATAAATAGAAAACCCCATCGAGATTCCTAGGTCTAATAACAAGAAAGTTCTAATTTCACAAAATATGATATAAATATGATAAATTTATGATTTTTTATTTTTTTTTTAATCCAAAATCCAAAACATATAAAGTTGACTTGTGGTTGTAGCCCATCCACCATTTTATAGCATGACTTCAAAGATCATCCTCCCAAATATATCTATAATACTTCCTAATCTCTAATTGTATGTTTCCGTGCAATGGAAATCAGTTGACTCGAAGCGGACCAAACTATTAACTTCGTTCATTGTTGTCTGTTAATTTCTTATTTTATATTGAATCCTTTATTAAAATTAATAACACATAATTTCTAAATCTTCAACATACATTTAATATGCAAAAAACCTGTTTCCTCATCTTTCACAAATAGTGTGTTATGAGCGTATAACCAGAGAAAACCAGAAATATGTCATTATTAAATCAGATTTTAGACGTATTGACTCTTTTCCACATAAAATTATAAATTGATTTAGAAAGATTGTTCTTTTATCTAGTAAATGTATGTTTTAAATTTTGAGAAAAAATATTTATTTTTAGTATAATAAGGTTATACCATAGGTCGTTGGCAGATTTGTTAAATTTTCAAACAAGATTTTGTATTATACGACACCCATTTCAAATCATATAATCATGCAATAAAATAAATCAATACATTATCTGGGAAACGTATGTTTCAGAATTTTAATTTTAGTTTAAATAAAATCATTAAAAAATATATACGTACATGTGTTTCTTGACGAAAATTGGTCCGTTTGTGTATTTATTTGCGCACTTACAAACTAATATATTTCAGATTTTTTTACATAGTTATTTTGCTAAGACACTAATTTTAGGAAGTATTTCATATTAATTAATTTACAGCTTCGCATTTCACCATTTTTCTCATCGCACGTGACACGAATTCCAGAGCTAGAAAAAGTCGTCTCCGCGACGCTCTGAATTTTGGAATTTTGAATTGAAAACGAAACTTTAAATAAATACGATTTCCTTGTTTCATGTTTGTAAAATCTATAGGGTTGACTGAACGCAAAATTTCGTGTTCATTGAATATTTTTATTCTAAAAATTTTATATGTGTGAATACCGCGCAAGAGTCAAAACTGCTCCAAAAAAATTTTTTTTATTATTTTTAATTATTGTTATGTGAATACCGCACAAGAGTCCAACAGCTCCCAAGGGAGGGAGGTTGAAGAAGAGTTGGGATGAGTGGAGGGGGGGTAAAGGTGGAGGGGGGTTTGAGGGGGGGGGGGGGGTAGGCCTTTTTTATATCCATTTTTCGTATTACAAAAATAACAAACACGAGAATCGGGTATGGGTACCACCGCCCCGAGAACCATTTATTAGATAACCAACACGTCTGCCATAGGTCATCCCAAGTGGTTCGCAACGTTTGGTGACTAGCAGGGAGGCCTGGGTTCATGGGGTGAGGTTTGTTCAGGTCTTGGCGGCGGATGCGTCTGCCCACCAACTGCATGGCAGGTCGGATCTGGAGTAAGTGGTTGAGGGAGTCCCTTTGACTTCTCCAGCCTTACTCTCTCGGAACATCGCCTTGCACCGCAGTGGGAGAGATGGATTCATACATCCGCTCTCCTGGACACGCCGACCCCCAGATTTCTACCCACCCCTTTCCTTCTTAGAAGTTCCTTTCCCTAAAACGACCCTCCACACAGCATCCCCAAAGAAGAGATAGGCAGTGTATCGAGTGATTGTAAAAAAAAAACTGTCTCTCCCGATCTGGCATTTGAATATCGCACAAGAGTCCCAACTGCTCCCGTCTGGAGCCAGTGGGACTATGGCATCCTCAATTGGGGTATGTTGTGAGGCTGAAGATAGTGGGGAGGGGAAGGAGATAGGGAAGAGGAAGGTGGGGAAGTACCTGGCTATTCAGATCTGGTCACTAAACACGACTAAAGCCATTTCAAGCAACATTTCAATTCTGAATGGTGGTCTCACACCAGGGCGATACTGAGAGTATCTTCCACCCTAATGGCAGTAAAATACAATTAAAAAACAAAATATTTAAAAAATATAACAAATTGTTTATTCATGTAGGTATCTACTTTATACCTACTGTGTTTACGCATTTCACTTGTATCTATTTATGTTTATGCACTTCAATATACAAATTACTAATAACTACTACTAATTAAAATTCTGGAAGCGAGAATTCAACATCTTCATCTGAACCATACTGTAGGCCACAGCTCCGCGGCTGCAGCAGAACGAAATCTGATGTGTGAGCGCCAGAGTCGGGATCGGAATTATGATTTGCTGGCTATACACTCTTAATAGATAAACAAGAGAAGAGCGATTTCGTATCTTTTGTGTTATTATTTTGATATTTGTACGTGATGATATTCAATTCACAAATGTATCCATGACTGACATCTCTAAATGTAGATTACACAACAAAACACGCCATCATCTCTGACAATAGGTAACTACTTTTAAGAGTTGAAGTCTTAACACAAGCGCAGTATTTAGCTCGATACGGAATACGGCATTTAAGAAAACTGTCAAAATGTGTCATATACGGCTGATTAAACAAGCGTTACGCTGTCGCAAAAGATGCAGAATCTGTGTCATGTATTAGGGGGCATCCATTAATTACATGAGCCGGGTAATGTTTGGTGAGATAAATTTGGGCCAATTCGTATATTCGTATATTTTTTCAAGTAACGTGAGATTTCGCTTAACCCCCCCCCACCCCCCGTTTATGCTCACGTAATTAATGGATGCCCCCTTATGTTAATGTCTCCACTAACTTGTGTGTAAATATTATTTTATTGTTTTGTTTTCACTGTAGGTATTGTGTCTTATTTATATTTAACTCATCTGCCATTGTGTATATATTTTTATGTTCTTGCTTGCAGTCCATAAGAATCTATAAAACCTATTGTGTTCCAAGAAAAGAATGAAAATAAATCCTATAATTTTATGAATCGAAAAAGTGTTCTATTTTCCTTATTTTCTTACACAACTTTAGAGACCTCGAAGAAACATTAGTTTATTTCTTTTACCGGTGGTGTCGCGAAACTGCGACTCCACTGTAAATTGGCGGTTAAGTGCTGCAGAGCAAAGCCCTATGCAATCCTCGAAGGACCAGTCCCGAAACTATGTGATCGCTTATACGGGACGATTAAATAGCATACACTCGTAAAACCTGATGGATAGTCAGTCAGTGGTTCAGATCTGGGCTTTTGGATAATAAGATAAGCCCAGATTAGAAAAAGAAAAAAGGACTCACCAGTTGCAGATGGGGCCTCACCGATCTCCAGGTTTGGTGTACACTTCACAATGTTATATTTATATTACGAAATCTTAATATTCTTATAGTAAGATGTTATGATACATGCGCCCTGTCCGAGGTGTTAAGTGAATTTTTTTTTTAATGTAACTGCTATAAACAAACAAAAATTATAAAACTACTTTGTGGAAATTTTTTTTTGTCAATAATCAACACCTACATTATAAAGGATCTCATTAATTGGTATTTATTTTGCTGATGATGGCAGGTGACACACGAACCACGAACTCACCCGAAGTCAGCCGAACGACGCGTGATAATTCACAAATGAAGAGTTTCAGTGCGGCCGATTTTCTGCCGAAACCTAGACTGATGCCGAAACTAGATTTTTTTGCTGAAACTTGCTGAAACCGAAACTGAGCCTTCGGTCGGTCACTAATAAAGATATTTAATATACCTGTGCTCTAATTTTTGTTTTGAATTACGAATTATTGGTCATTAAAAATTAAATTTCGCAAAATTTTGGAGGCATCTTTAGAGTTAAATATAATTTTTTTTAAATATTCTTGCGCAACCTACTGAGTTAATTTACTGAAAAAAAATTAAATATCATAAAAAACATTTCTTTGGGTAGAAGATTTTAATTTATGTAAGACAAATTTGTGTTAAAAACTTAAATAGGTTGTTTGTAAATTGAATTTATGCACTTAAAATTTTTTTATTGTATAATTTTATATTTCTGTAACAAATTAGTAAAAATAATTGCCAAAGTTGCCTCTAAAATCATGAAAAATTAATGGGCTTTATATATGTAGAATTTTTTAGAAAACCAAATAAAACATTGATGTGGAAAATATTATAGATGATGGAGAAAACATATCCGAATAGAATGGCGGAAATAACTCATTTTGGCCAAAAACCTTCCACAGGGTGTTTTGTGAATGTAACGACAATTTGTTAACTTAAACAAAAAATATATAATGATATTTTTAGCCTTGGTTATAAATAAAGACGCAATTGTGTTTCTCTGTAACGAACAAAAGATTTATTAATACTACGTATTTACAACTCACAATCACATTATTTTATTAAAAAGATATTCATTTACCTGTAACACAAAAGAAACAACATTTAAAGTCCTTATTTCAGGTTTCTTTAAGTATAATATAAAATATTATTTTAATGAAATACTTCTGTTTAATGTTTTTCTTTATAACTTGTTTGGTCGTTACTAAGGTTACTGTAGCGGGCTGGGCAAAATACATGCTTTGCTGTAATTGAAATACAAATTACAAAATACTTTTTCGCATGTATTTAAAATACGAAATACAAAATACTTTGAAGTGGTGTATTTGAAATACAAAATACAAAATACAGTATTTGAACCATTTTTTTATTTCAAATACAAAATACAAATTACAAAATACATTTGGTTTTCGTAGAACCTTTGGTTGTATTAAATCGTCGTAAGTGTACTTATCTAAGGGTGCGTTTCCATAAAAGCAAGACTGAGCAGAGTGAAACAGAGACGTGCAAAAATTGACCAATCATTTTGCTTAGAAGACACATCTCATCCTCGCTCCACTTGTAAAGTTTTGTGGTGTAAGACCCAGGTGCAGTGGCGTAGCTAGCATGGGTGGCACCCGGGACAGATAGGTCGGGTAACCCCCCCCCTCCCCCCACCCCCTATTGACTTCATCAAAAATTGCTCCGTCCTGGAGTTGGTGGCTAGAGAATTGTGCTCTTGGGGGGTGACACTCGGTCGGGTCCGTCGGACCGCCCCCCCCCCCCGCAACCCCTACGCTACGCACTGCCCAGGTGTTATTATTATTATTTTAATAACAAGATATTTGCAAAGCGCAGTTTTGGGTTATTTCACTTCAAATGCGCTCTACTGTATATAACTTTAAAATAATTTAGTATTCAGCAAATTATTCTCATAGTGCTTAATCTAATACTATGACACAAAAATGTACAATACAAAGCAATGACAAGTATAATATATAGTGACCGACTGAAGGTTCGGTTTCGGCAAAAAAATCTAGTTTCGGCATCAGTTTCGGTTTCGGCAGAAAATCTGCCAAACCTTCGGCCGCATCGAAACTCTGCGTTCGTGAATTATCGCGCTTCGTTCGGCTGACATCGGGTGAGTTCGTGGCTCGTTCGCCAAATTTTCGTTCTAATAAGTAGTTAACAACTTTGTTCATTTTAAATTTTTTTATTTGTTTTATAGCAGTAATGTACCGGTAATATTAACCGCCGCCCAAATTGGGAGGCGGGTAAGGGTACCGCCGCCCCAGGAACCATTGATTGCATAATCAACACTTCTTCCATAGGTCACTTTTGGTGTCTTTGTAGGAGTGCCCGGGTTCATGGGGTGAAGTTTGTCCAGGTATTGGGGGCTAATGCGTCTGTCTGCCTGCTCCATGGTGTGCAGGATCGAGAGAAACTGGTTGAGGGAGGTCTTTTATCATCTCCAGCTGGAATCTCTCGACCTATCGCCTTGCACCGCGGTAGGATAGATGGATTCATACGTCCGTTATGCCTAGATACACTGACCCCCCGATTCCTACCCACCCTTCATACCTATTTCCTTCCAAGAACTGCCTCTCCTTTCTTTCCTTAAAAAAACCTACACACAGCATCCCCTAAGATGACATAGGCCACGAGGGAAACTATTTTCCTCAGGGCCTCCTATGTGGAACTAATATTAAAAAAAATATATATTTTTACACGTACTTCAATTTTTGTTTTCTTTATTTCATTTAACACGTTCATTAAGAATATTGTGATTGTAAACGCAATTAAAATACTCAATTAATGAGGTCTTTCCTTTATAATGTGAGTGTTGATTATTGTCAATTTTTTGTTCCAAGAAGTAGTTAACATGTTTTGTTAATTTTTGTTTGTTTTATAGCAGTAATATAAAAAATATTTTTTTTTTACATGTACTTCAATAATTGTTTTTTTTTATTTCTTTCAACACATGTTAATTGTCTGTATAAGTGTAAAAATAAGCCAAACTTCAGTATACAATAGCTTAAAAAGAATCGGTTTCGGCCAAAACTGAGACAGATACCGAAGATTCGGTTTCGGTAGAAAGTCCTGTTTCGGTCAGACACTAATAATATAATACGATACAAATAGTGTTGCCAACTTACTCTAATATATTGCGCTGGATTCTAACGTTTTTAGTCTATGTATTATCTACGTCAGTTTATTTTTCATTATCATTATTAAGATCGCTAAATGTATTTGAAAATGTATTTTGAAGCCATAATTTAAAAAAGTATTTGAAATACAAATTACAAAATACCTCAGCATCGGGTAATTGAAATACCAATTACAAAATACATTTTTAGGAAGTAATTGAAATACAAATACAAAATACGTATTTGTATTTCAAATACGTATTTCAATTACAAGTAATTCAAATACTGCCCAGCCCTGATATAGATGTCCACTTTAATTATTCTGTGGTAAACTTTTAGATTTCAATTTAAAGCATAGTATTTTCTCTTTTTAATATCATTAAGATCACATTTCTCACAATTATAGTAAGGGAGACACAACGACTTCTACGAGATCTGCATGAGTTGTTCTCAAAAGAGAACAAATTAGCCCGAGGGGTTAAAGGAAAAAGTAACAAAATAATAGTAAAAGTTACACATAAAGAAATATAACTACTCGCACTAAAAGGCAACAAACATAGTATGTGTGTCACTCGTACGCAGCTTGTTGGAATACAATTCCATAGTTTGGTCCCCATATTATCAAATCCATATAAAAAATATCGAAAGAGTGCAGCACAAATTTTTAAGATTTATAAACTTCAAGTTACACATTAACTACACATCTTTACTAAATACACTTAAATTGCATTCCCTAGAAAACAGAAGAAAAATAAATGACCTAACTTTTTTGTTTAAAATTATTCATTCTGAATTAGATTGTTGCGAACTCCTGCATCTTATCGATTTCAGGGTACCCAATCGAGCAACAAGGCAAAACGTATTATTCTGCAACAATAATTCTGGGACGAACTACCACATACATGCACCTATTTCTCGACTTCACACATTAGGAAGCAAATTTACCTCTAATATCGATGTATTTAACACAAGTTTACCATTATTTAAGAAATACCTGAACGATACTTTTGATATTTAAGGAGCATCACATAGGGGCTAATGCATTTATTCGTATATTTCTATATTAATCCACAATGTAAAAACTTGTTACCGTTTTATTTTTATGTATCTTGCATTTTGTCATGTATTTACAACTTACAACCTTTCTCTTTTATTGTAATGTATTATCTTTCCTTAATTTATATGTATACTCTTTAGGACGTGTACTAGTTATTTTTTATAGTTTATCTTTTGTTTTTAAAAACCTGTCTCCGTATTATAAACATGTTATGTAAAAGCCCACCAGGGCGTTGAAAATCATTAAATAAATAAAATAGTGCGTTCACTTTGGACAAAGTTCAACGGACAAACATCATCTAAATACTTGTTAACGTCACTGAATGGGACGGCACATCTCATCAGTCAGAATCAGGTATTAAGTCCTAACTATGAGCTCAGTGTCCACTCAGAGATCTACGATGAACTCCATTTGTAAAAAGAGATGCAGTCTGGAAGAACAGAGAGCTAGAAGGAATTTGAGCTCGTACAGTTTAGTCTCATTACAAAATGTATTTCTACCATCAGTGGCGGCTCGAGCACTTCTTTAGTGGTGGGGATCGACTTTTTTATGTACTGTAGGTACCGTAATACCACCCGTAGAATATAATATAAAATTTCTCAAAAAAAAAAATTTATGGTCTAATCATGCTAGTCGGATTTATTTAACACAAAATAATATAAAATGCCAATTTACAATGTAATATAATAAAAATAAAGCTTTACCTTGCGAGATTATTATCACACGAATTTGAACACGATCGATTCCCGCCCGTAACTTCGCAAACAAATGGTTCTATGGGGAGCCAGAGGATTGTCCCCGCAGGTACTTGAACTCACATACTACTGCGCATGCGCAGTTGCATACGATCGCGAAACAAAGCAAGGAAAGTATGGGGATAGTTCGGATCGTCCCCCAAGTGCGCATTAGATTCTGCGCACTGAGAAATAAACCCGCTGTTTTTTGTTTATTGTTCGCTGTACGCGCGTAGGGTCTTATTAAAATCATTTGGAATAATTGTTTGTATTTTATTTCTGCTAATGTTAATTACTTTTATGTTTAAAGAATTCATTCATTTTGGCGAAGACAAAGCATCGATTGTTATTTCCTTTAGTAGGTTTTGAGTGTAACTGGTGGGGACTGTCCCCATTGTCCCCCTGTGAAGAACCGCCACTGTCTACCATTTTCAATTGGCTCTAGATACCAAATGTTGTAAGAATGATAATAATCACATGAAATACATATTTCAATAAATGATTGTAAATGTTTATATTAAAAGTTGGTTTTATTGACACTGTTACCCGGCGTGAATGAGGTCGGGTATCTCATACCCACCGATTTGTAAAACACTAAATATTTCTTAACTGCGCAATTCCTGGAACTCGGCTGACTCGGTAGCTGGAGGGGGTGTTGCGGGGAGTGATTTTAAGCGACAGTGACAGTGTTGCGCCTGCGGCGGAGTAAACTACACATGCGCAAACATAGAGCGGATACGTAATACCCGATCTCATAGACGTTGTAACTATTTTGTGTTACATATAAAACAGATGTAACTATTGTACATGGTGAAACTATTTTGTGTTATTATATAAGACAGATTTATTCTTTAATTTTGTGTTCACAGTTGATCTCAACTTCCCAAATGTTTAGATATTAAGTCATAGTTTATAAATATTGTTGATTTGTAGTTAAAAAAACACTACTTTGTTTTTTACAGAAAAATAAATACTTTTATAACAAGAACTGAGTTATTTTATCATATTACCTTATTTTCCCTAACGCTAATTAATATATTACATTAATAAGTATTATTCTGAAATCATTTCAGTTGCCAAAATCAACAATTCTATATTAGGGTATGTCATACCCACCTCGCAGCTGGCGTAACAATTTTACACCTCATTCACGCCGGGTTAATAGTAAAACAAGTTTAACAAAACCAATCAATTTTAAATTGCTCCAAATAATCTATTCTATTCCGATCTAACGGGTAAAAAAAATATTGTTATTAGGCATTCTGCTGTATAAAAATTAAATGGCAAAATCATGACACATCAAAACATACATACAAGGTGCTGACCTCTATGGGAGTACTGTCAAACTAACTTACCTTCATTTGGGAGGCGAGTACGAGAAGTATTTATTGAATAACCAACTCCTCTGACATGGGTCACCCCAAGTAGTTAGCTATGTTTGATGACTTATGAGGGGTGCCTGGGTGAGTTCTGTTTCCACCTTGTCTGTGGATGCGCCTACCCACCAGCTGCGTGGCGGGCCGGATCGGGAAGACCCTTTGACCTATTTAGCTGGTCTCTTCTGATCCATTGTCTTGCACCGCAGAGGATCATACGTCCATCACTCCTGCACACACTGACCCTTAGATTCCTATCTCTCTACCCTTTTTTTTTGCAGAACTTCCTCTCCTTCCTTTCCTTAAAAATACCCTCCACACAGCATTCCCAAAGATGACATAGCAATATTGCAAAATGATGTTTTTTTTTAATGTACCATCTTATCAAATATGTATCTATTTATAAAAATAGTATCTAATCTACTATGTATAAGTAGTTTTCCCAGAATAGCTAGTTATATTTAGAGAAATAATTTTTTAAATGTATCCTTAACCTCTTATGTGAATGTGCCTTAAGCTTGTTTAAACGCTCTAAGTAACCGTGCACAGGAGTCCATACAAAATTAGCGTGTTAACCACTCAGCAACGTAAGCAGATATACACGTTATTATGACAATAGCGATCAAGTACAATAAGCGTGTTTTCACTTCAACGCGTATTTCCACAGAAATCGTTTTAACTCCGTTATTTTTCTAGTGACATCCCTAAAACAAAAAGTACAAGCTCCATAATAAATCAAACTACCCATCACTATTCAAGTTGTCCATAGAAATACATAAAAATACCTATGCTGTCAGATACATGGTAGACCGCAAAATCGCCTACCAGCCGTTAGACATTGTTATTTTTTTATTAAATATTCTTGTATAAAATTATAAAAAAGTGAGGTGACTAAATTATTTATTATACATTTATACAATAGAATAAGTATTGTTTTTTACATAATCCGTGATTTTAGTACGGTTTTCACATAAAAACATCACGTGACCAATTTTTACAATTTCTTTATGTTTACATTCTAAATTTTAATATTTACAAATGTTAATATTTATTTGTAATATAACGTTTTGAAAGCTTATTTCGTAACCTTTCAAAAACAGTTTTTAGTATTCGGCTATGTTCAGAAATGTTTAATTTATAGAGCTTTAATTTTGAAGCGGAAATAACACAAAGTTTTCGTAAATCTGAAATTTCTTTTAAGACGTAAAAAGTGCATATTCGCAATAGATCGGAGTGGTTAACAAGCTGTTTTAAATGACGATTTTTTGTGTCAAACTCAACTATTTAGAAAAATCTAAAATATGTGAACGGCGACACAAACGACATAAAATGAACATATTTGGTAAGTCTTCAATATATATTTTTAACGTATTTCAGAAAAAGATTATTTTATTAATTTGTTTTTTTGCTAAAAAATTTGCGGCCTGCCGGTACATCCACACCAAATACCTTACGGCATTTAAAGGGTTAAGGATGAGCTGGGGTTTAACCTATCAGATTCATTAGTTCCCCTAATGCTCTGTTATATCAAAATCGTATCGTAATATTTCCACTCTATTGAGTTTTTTTCTTGTTCGTAGGTTTTTGGTGCTTTGAAAAATTCTTAGATCTTAAATTAAACTAGTCGATACGGCTGTTGCATTGTGGTTCATCGGCAACTATCGCTGTTCTCAAAAGTAGCACAATATGTAATCAAGGTTCACTAAAACACCTAATTTGGTTAAAAATGTGCAGCGTGATGAAGTATACGATGTTAAAAAGATGAGATATATATGTTGGCGTAATAACTACAACTAGGTTACTCCAAAATCAACATTTTTGAGTTACACACTAAAAGCATAACTTTATTTCCTCGTCTATGAGTGACGTTTTTTTTAACAAAAATGGTATCGTTTAATTCTATAATTAGGTAACTCTAGTTATCACAGGTGTTTTTGCTTAGTTCAATTAGCTAAAAGTAAAAACTTTAACAAAATAACTAGACTAAGCAAGTCATAGCAACATTTATTGAATTGCTTAAGTTGCTTTTTTGCATGTAAAAATCATTCATAAGTCATTCCATTTTTGTCAATAAATACAAAATTTGCCATTTTCTTCTTACCAAAATATAAGTATTGCGGTTACTAACACATTAGACCTGTACCACACGTAGCTATAAAAGATAAAATATCACGTGGCTTGGTGCATGCTATGTGTGGCACGGGTCTTAATTTATGATTTAACAATACTTGTCAGTATAAATATACAACAACAGATTTATCAGATTGATAAATTTCTAATCTTTTTAATTTTTAATCTTATAATTCAATTTCCCAACGCAGTTGATTTTAGAGTTACCTAATTGTAGTATTTACCCAATGATATAATAATATTGCACAAAAAAAACTTTATATTTTATATTTAAAGCTACTAATCAGCAGTGATAATATAAAAAAAGAAACATTCCCGTATTATGAATAATCTGCCAATTATCGTGACTTATTTTTGGGGTATTTATGCCATGTTGCGCTTCCTCCTTCTTTAGCCAACATTTCTTCCTCCATCTTTGGTCAAAATTTCTTCCATCATCTTTATCCAATATTTATTCTTCCATCTTTAGTCAATATTTCTTCCTTCATCTTTAGTCAACATTTCTTCCTCCATCTTTAGTCAATATTTCTTCCTTTATCTTTAGTCAACATTTCTTTCTCCATCTTTAGCCAACATTTCTTCCTCCATCTTTAGCCAACATTACTTCCTCCATCTTTAGTCAATATTTCTTCCTTCATCTTTAGTCAAAATTTCTTTCTCCATCTTTAGCCAACATTTCTTCCTCCATCTTTAGCCAACATTTCTTCCTCCATCCTTATTCAACATTTCTTCCTCCATCTTTAGTCAATATTTATTCCTTCATCTTTAGTCAATATTTATTCCTTCATTTTTAGTCAATATTCCTTCCTTCATCTTTAGTCAACATTTCTTTCTCCATCTTTAGCCAACATTTCTTCCTCCATCTTTAGCCAACATTTCTTCCTCCATCCTTATTCAACATTTCTTCCTCTATCTTTAGTCAACCTTTTTTCCTCCCGCTTAAGCCATAGTTCTTCTTATCCATATATCCGATACTTGATGGCTATACCAAAACTAAATATAGAAAAACCATGTTAACCTGTTGGGACCGCGGATCGGCAAACAAATTTAAATAAATATTTTTTACTTTTGAATGTAGCTATAACTTTGTGGTTATCCATTATAGATAAATGAAACAATGTTACTTTGTTTGAACCACTTGTATATTTGTTTAAAGCCGACCGGTTTCGGAACGACCGTTCCTTCCTCAGGGCAAATGTATAATATTTAAATAACGTATACTTAAATATTTTAAATATTTGTAAAGAAAACCGCTTATGAGTGCTTTCCTTTAATTTGTATTACCGACAAGTTAGTTTGTGGCTCACTAGAAGTCACTGCTGACAGATGTGATGTTAGCTACAGTCTGTAGCTAACATCACATCTGTCAGCAGTGACTTCTAGTGAGCCACAAACTAACTTGTCGGTAATACAAATTAAAGGAAAGCACTCATAAGCGGTTTTCTTTACAAATATTTAAAATATTTAAGTATACGTTATTTAAATATTATACATTTGCCCTGAGGAAGGAACGGTCGTTCCGAAACCGGTCGGCTTTAAACAAATATACAAGTGGTTCAAACAAAGTAACATTGTTTCATTTATCTATAATGGATAACCACAAAGTTATAGCTACATTCAAAAGTAAAAAATATTTATTTAAATTTGTTTGCCGATCCGCGGTCCCAACAGGTTAACATGGTTTTTCTATATTTAGTTTTGGTATAGCCATCAAGTATCGGATATATGGATAAGAAGAACTATGGCTTAAGCGGGAGGAAAAAAGGTTGACTAAAGATAGAGGAAGAAATGTTGAATAAGGATGGAGGAAGAAATGTTGGCTAAAGATGGAGGAAGAAATGTTGGCTAAAGATGGAGAAAGAAATGTTGACTAAAGATGAAGGAAGGAATATTGACTAAAAATGAAGGAATAAATATTGACTAAAGATGAAGGAATAAATATTGACTAAAGATGGAGGAAGAAATGTTGAATAAGGATGGAGGAAGAAATGTTGGCTAAAGATGGAGGAAGAAATGTTGGCTAAAGATGGAGAAAGAAATTTTGACTAAAGATGAAGGAAGAAATATTGACTAAAGATGGAGGAAGTAATGTTGGCTAAAGATGGAGGAAGAAATGTTGGCTAAAGATGGAGAAAGAAATGTTGACTAAAGATAAAGGAAGAAATATTGACTAAAGATGGAGGAAGAAATGTTGACTAAAGATGAAGGAAGAAATATTGACTAAAGATGGAAGAATAAATATTGGATAAAGATGATGGAAGAAATTTTGACCAAAGATGGAGGAAGAAATGTTGGCTAAAGAAGGAGGAAGCGCAACATGGCATAAATACCCCAAAAATAAGTCACGATAATTGGCAGATTATTCATAATACGGGAATGTTTCTTTTTTTATATTATCACTGCTGATTAGTAGCTTTAAATATAAAATATAAAGTTTTTTTTGTGCAATATTATTATATCATTGGGTAAATACTACAATTAGGTAACTCTAAAATCAACTGCGTTGGGAAATTGAATTATAAGATTAAAAATTAAAAAGATTAGAAATTTATCAATCTGATAAATCTGTTGTTGTATATTTATACTGACAAGTATTGTTAAATCATAAATTAAGACCCGTGCCACACATAGCATGCACCAAGCCACGTGATATTTTATCTTTTATAGCTACGTGTGGTACAGGTCTAATGTGTTAGTAACCGCAATACTTATATTTTGGTAAGAAGAAAATGGCAAATTTTGTATTTATTGACAAAAATGGAATGACTTATGAATGATTTTTACATGCAAAAAAGCAACTTAAGCAATTCAATAAATGTTGCTATGACTTGCTTAGTCTAGTTATTTTGTTAAAGTTTTTACTTTTAGCTAATTGAACTAAGCAAAAACACCTGTGATAACTAGAGTTACCTAATTATAGAATTAAACGATACCATTTTTGTTAAAAAAAACGTCACTCATAGACGAGGAAATAAAGTTATGCTTTTAGTGTGTAACTCAAAAATGTTGATTTTGGAGTAACCTAGTTGTAGTTATTACGCCAACATATATATCTCATCTTTTTAACATCGTATACTTCATCACGCTGCACATTTTTAACCAAATTAGGTGTTTTAGTGAACCTTGATTACATATTGTGCTACTTTTGAGAACAGCGATAGTTGCCGATGAACCACAATGCAACAGCCGTATCGACTAGTTTAATTTAAGATCTAAGAATTTTTCAAAGCACCAAAAACCTACGAACAAGAAAAAAACTCAATAGAGTGGAAATATTACGATACGATTTTGATATAACAGAGCATTAGGGGAACTAATGAATCTGATAGGTTAAACCCCAGCTCATCCTTAACCCTTTAAATGCCGTAAGGTATTTGGTGTGGATGTACCGGCAGGCCGCAAATTTTTTAGCAAAAAAACAAATTAATAAAATAATCTTTTTCTGAAATACGTTAAAAATATATATTGAAGACTTACCAAATATGTTCATTTTATGTCGTTTGTGTCGCCGTTCACATATTTTAGATTTTTCTAAATAGTTGAGTTTGACACAAAAAATCGTCATTTAAAACAGCTTGTTAACCACTCCGATCTATTGCGAATATGCACTTTTTACGTCTTAAAAGAAATTTCAGATTTACGAAAACTTTGTGTTATTTCCGCTTCAAAATTAAAGCTCTATAAATTAAACATTTCTGAACATAGCCGAATACTAAAAACTGTTTTTGAAAGGTTACGAAATAAGCTTTCAAAACGTTATATTACAAATAAATATTAACATTTGTAAATATTAAAATTTAGAATGTAAACATAAAGAAATTGTAAAAATTGGTCACGTGATGTTTTTATGTGAAAACCGTACTAAAATCACGGATTATGTAAAAAACAATACTTATTCTATTGTATAAATGTATAATAAATAATTTAGTCACCTCACTTTTTTATAATTTTATACAAGAATATTTAATAAAAAAATAACAATGTCTAACGGCTGGTAGGCGATTTTGCGGTCTACCATGTATCTGACAGCATAGGTATTTTTATGTATTTCTATGGACAACTTGAATAGTGATGGGTAGTTTGATTTATTATGGAGCTTGTACTTTTTGTTTTAGGGATGTCACTAGAAAAATAACGGAGTTAAAACGATTTCTGTGGAAATACGCGTTGAAGTGAAAACACGCTTATTGTACTTGATCGCTATTGTCATAATAACGTGTATATCTGCTTACGTTGCTGAGTGGTTAACACGCTAATTTTGTATGGACTCCTGTGCACGGTTACTTAGAGCGTTTAAACAAGCTTAAGGCACATTCACATAAGAGGTTAAGGATACATTTAAAAAATTATTTCTCTAAATATAACTAGCTATTCTGGGAAAACTACTTATACATAGTAGATTAGATACTATTTTTATAAATAGATACATATTTGATAAGATGGTACATTAAAAAAAAACATCATTTTGCAATATTGCTATGTCATCTTTGGGAATGCTGTGTGGAGGGTATTTTTAAGGAAAGGAAGGAGAGGAAGTTCTGCAAAAAAAAAGGGTAGAGAGATAGGAATCTAAGGGTCAGTGTGTGCAGGAGTGATGGACGTATGATCCTCTGCGGTGCAAGACAATGGATCAGAAGAGACCAGCTAAATAGGTCAAAGGGTCTTCCCGATCCGGCCCGCCACGCAGCTGGTGGGTAGGCGCATCCACAGACAAGGTGGAAACAGAACTCACCCAGGCACCCCTCATAAGTCATCAAACATAGCTAACTACTTGGGGTGACCCATGTCAGAGGAGTTGGTTATTCAATAAATACTTCTCGTACTCGCCTCCCAAATGAAGGTAAGTTAGTTTGACAGTACTCCCATAGAGGTCAGCACCTTGTATGTATGTTTTGATGTGTCATGATTTTGCCATTTAATTTTTATACAGCAGAATGCCTAATAACAATATTTTTTTTACCCGTTAGATCGGAATAGAATAGATTATTTGGAGCAATTTAAAATTGATTGGTTTTGTTAAACTTGTTTTACTATTAACCCGGCGTGAATGAGGTGTAAAATTGTTACGCCAGCTGCGAGGTGGGTATGACATACCCTAATATAGAATTGTTGATTTTGGCAACTGAAATGATTTCAGAATAATACTTATTAATGTAATATATTAATTAGCGTTAGGGAAAATAAGGTAATATGATAAAATAACTCAGTTCTTGTTATAAAAGTATTTATTTTTCTGTAAAAAACAAAGTAGTGTTTTTTTAACTACAAATCAACAATATTTATAAACTATGACTTAATATCTAAACATTTGGGAAGTTGAGATCAACTGTGAACACAAAATTAAAGAATAAATCTGTCTTATATAATAACACAAAATAGTTTCACCATGTACAATAGTTACATCTGTTTTATATGTAACACAAAATAGTTACAACGTCTATGAGATCGGGTATTACGTATCCGCTCTATGTTTGCGCATGTGTAGTTTACTCCGCCGCAGGCGCAACACTGTCACTGTCGCTTAAAATCACTCCCCGCAACACCCCCTCCAGCTACCGAGTCAGCCGAGTTCCAGGAATTGCGCAGTTAAGAAATATTTAGTGTTTTACAAATCGGTGGGTATGAGATACCCGACCTCATTCACGCCGGGTAACAGTGTCAATAAAACCAACTTTTAATATAAACATTTACAATCATTTATTGAAATATGTATTTCATGTGATTATTATCATTCTTACAACATTTGGTATCTAGAGCCAATTGAAAATGGTAGACAGTGGCGGTTCTTCACAGGGGGACAATGGGGACAGTCCCCACCAGTTACACTCAAAACCTACTAAAGGAAATAACAATCGATGCTTTGTCTTCGCCAAAATGAATGAATTCTTTAAACATAAAAGTAATTAACATTAGCAGAAATAAAATACAAACAATTATTCCAAATGATTTTAATAAGACCCTACGCGCGTACAGCGAACAATAAACAAAAAACAGCGGGTTTATTTCTCAGTGCGCAGAATCTAATGCGCACTTGGGGGACGATCCGAACTATCCCCATACTTTCCTTGCTTTGTTTCGCGATCGTATGCAACTGCGCATGCGCAGTAGTATGTGAGTTCAAGTACCTGCGGGGACAATCCTCTGGCTCCCCATAGAACCATTTGTTTGCGAAGTTACGGGCGGGAATCGATCGTGTTCAAATTCGTGTGATAATAATCTCGCAAGGTAAAGCTTTATTTTTATTATATTACATTGTAAATTGGCATTTTATATTATTTTGTGTTAAATAAATCCGACTAGCATGATTAGACCATAAATTTTTTTTTTTGAGAAATTTTATATTATATTCTACGGGTGGTATTACGGTACCTACAGTACATAAAAAAGTCGATCCCCACCACTAAAGAAGTGCTCGAGCCGCCACTGATGGTAGAAATACATTTTGTAATGAGACTAAACTGTACGAGCTCAAATTCCTTCTAGCTCTCTGTTCTTCCAGACTGCATCTCTTTTTACAAATGGAGTTCATCGTAGATCTCTGAGTGGACACTGAGCTCATAGTTAGGACTTAATACCTGATTCTGACTGATGAGATGTGCCGTCCCATTCAGTGACGTTAACAAGTATTTAGATGATGTTTGTCCGTTGAACTTTGTCCAAAGTGAACGCACTATTTTATTTATTTAATGATTTTCAACGCCCTGGTGGGCTTTTACATAACATGTTTATAATACGGAGACAGGTTTTTAAAAACAAAAGATAAACTATAAAAAATAACTAGTACACGTCCTAAAGAGTATACATATAAATTAAGGAAAGATAATACATTACAATAAAAGAGAAAGGTTGTAAGTTGTAAATACATGACAAAATGCAAGATACATAAAAATAAAACGGTAACAAGTTTTTACATTGTGGATTAATATAGAAATATACGAATAAATGCATTAGCCCCTATGTGATGCTCCTTAAATATCAAAAGTATCGTTCAGGTATTTCTTAAATAATGGTAAACTTGTGTTAAATACATCGATATTAGAGGTAAATTTGCTTCCTAATGTGTGAAGTCGAGAAATAGGTGCATGTATGTGGTAGTTCGTCCCAGAATTATTGTTGCAGAATAATACGTTTTGCCTTGTTGCTCGATTGGGTACCCTGAAATCGATAAGATGCAGGAGTTCGCAACAATCTAATTCAGAATGAATAATTTTAAACAAAAAAGTTAGGTCATTTATTTTTCTTCTGTTTTCTAGGGAATGCAATTTAAGTGTATTTAGTAAAGATGTGTAGTTAATGTGTAACTTGAAGTTTATAAATCTTAAAAATTTGTGCTGCACTCTTTCGATATTTTTTATATGGATTTGATAATATGGGGACCAAACTATGGAATTGTATTCCAACAAGCTGCGTACGAGTGACACACATACTATGTTTGTTGCCTTTTAGTGCGAGTAGTTATATTTCTTTATGTGTAACTTTTACTATTATTTTGTTACTTTTTCCTTTAACCCCTCGGGCTAATTTGTTCTCTTTTGAGAACAACTCATGCAGATCTCGTAGAAGTCGTTGTGTCTCCCTTACTATAATTGTGAGAAATGTGATCTTAATGATATTAAAAAGAGAAAATACTATGCTTTAAATTGAAATCTAAAAGTTTACCACAGAATAATTAAAGTGGACATCTATATAAAACCAAAGTTTCCTTTGAACTTGACAATTTTTTTATTAATCATTTTCATTTGCAACGACAAAAAAATAAAGCAACAATAAGGTTTGTGGGTGGGTTTTTAATTTTTTTTTCATTATCAGTAATTTTAGTTAGAAAAAACGTAAGGTGTAATCAATAACATCCAAATAATATTCCCTTTATTTGGATTTTATTGCAAAGCGGAAATATTTTGACATTCTGATAAAACATACCCGAGGTATGAAGTATGAAATCACTATTTTTCAAATTAATATTGTAACAAATTACACCCGTTATATTGAACTTTTTACAGCTAGCAGTTACAATCTTATCTGTGAAATGTTCGATATATCCACATTGGTACTATCTTATCAGTAAACTGATGATCTACTGACACCAGTTTAATCTAATTGAAATTCACATGACTTCAAAGATTATCATTGTCATTGATTCGAATTTAGCACCAAGTTCGATGTTGCGCCTTTCCCAAATGTAAAAACTAATAATAGCCATGTTGGAAGTGTGACATTGTGTGCAGTGTTTGTTAGTGACACTCTACCGTATAGCTTTGTGTGATTGTGTTAAAGTGTACTGGCAGTGTGACTGACAATGGAAGCAGAAAAAAGTGATCAAGTGTCAGCTCTCTTGGCCTGCCGGTCCCCCGCAGACCTGAGACGGCTCTGGGGGATGAACTGTCCCTCCTTCCCCTTCATCACCTTGGCTTGCAAGCACAACAGCCCTGACTTATTGAACTTGTTAATGGGGGAAGACACCTCTGATTGTACAGCTGTTGATGTTTCCCACCAGTGTTCAGTGGAGCAGGAATATGAAGGACATAACGCCGTCTATTTTGCCATCCGCTCCAACAATGTGGAGCTCCTCCGCACACTCCTCAGGTCAGTAACCCCTGAACTATCGGAGAAACTCATCTCCGAATCTTACGAAGATTTAATCGTGATCAACGTGCTCTTGTCAGAGGAAATGCATATGTTTATACAATGCAAGTTGCTCGATCTACGTTTCTTCTCCAAAGGCGATGGAGCATTTCCTGACACTTCCACAGCTGATATCCAAGAACGCGTCCAACTGCTTCTGGAAAATATAGCGCAAGTTAATACTTATACAGAAGTGGACAGTCACTTTTTATACACGGCCAAGTTTATAGCTCAGAATATCTACATACTGAAAAATCTATTGAAGTCCACGTACAATATTTTACCCTGGGAAGAAATGGAGTTCTGCTTGGTGAGCTTTATATCCGCCCATATTCGGCGCCAAGAATTAAATTTATTCTATCTGTCCGTACTGAAGAAAGAGAGGTTACTGAAGGAATTGGTAAAGTTTGCCTCTGCCCTGCAAGAGTTGGAGGAACACATCAGGTCTACAGATGTTAAGAAGCTCAGGAACTTGGTGAGAAGAAACCGCGAGGATGTTATCGCTGCCATCATGAATGAATACCCGCACTTGTACGCTGACTATAAGGAGGTGAGAGACGCTTCCTCTCTACACATCATGAAGACATACCTAGACGCTGCCTTGCTGGCAGACTCTGCTTCTAGACTCGGCCAGTTGACTATCAAGAGAGCCCTCCAGGTGACGGGAGAGCATCTGAAGAACACATTGGACAGCCCCAAGCTCTCCCCAACCGTGAGTGATCTTCTCCTCCTCTCTGCACCCAAAGAAACCAGAAAAGTCCTACAAGACTTGCGCAACTCTCTATCTCATCCACATCTAGAGTCAGAAGATTGTGTACTATATTCTAACATTCAAAATGATATTAAAAAGATTGCATCCGTCATTATTGAAATAACCAGCTATAAAAAAGTGGATACATTAAATAGTTTGCTGGACACTCTTATCAATAGTGATAATGTAGAAGAACTTCACGAAGTCGCAAATTTCTTTCGCAATGTTTGCATTGAGGATATCCTAGAAACAGATACTGTTACAAAATATCACCGAGAGTTTGCAGATCTTATCAGAAACATAGAAGATCAAACTCCATATGAGAAGAAACTGGTTACTGAAATAAGTGATGCCCTCGACCAATTTTATTTGCATCATGGTTTAACAGAGGAGGACTATACTACTTTAAATAAATTAGGTCTTCTGTGTACTTCCAATTATGGCCATAATACAAAAACTGATGACTTTGTGATAAGTTCCATGAAAGATACAGCTAGTGAAACCCTAAAAAACTTTCCGTCTCAAAAAAATAGTGTGGAAATAAAAAGACATAATTCTTTGCTATGCAACCTAATATTTAAATTATATAACAGCATCTCTTTGAGAATTAATAATCCAGTGATTGTTTTTGAACTACATGTTGCCATATTTAGATTACAATGCACTGAATCATTTGACAAGAGTGATATTAATTGTATTGATGATTTTAGACGACAAACGTTGGAAACAAGCAACATAAAAGAAAACGGAGGGAAAAAATGCGACGGTGTTAAAAACAGCAACGAAATAATTGGTGAAAAACTCACTCTGAAAATAAATGAACTAAGGAATATCATAGGAACTGACAGAATGTGTGGTCAGTTACATGAGCATCTTTCATTACTCTGTAAAGATAAGAATACTAACAGATTTATGGTAGAAGCGCTCGTGCTGGATATCATGTCCCTATTAGATAGCTCCAAGCGTGTTCCCAACAATGTGCTGTATCTAGACGGGATCATGCCTCTGTTGAGTGGTAAGTGCTTGCGCAACCACTTGGCTCACGAGAACGCCTTGTTAGACATTCTGCCAACTAATGTTTGGTCCGCCGTGCTTCTTAATGCCGTGAAACTCATAGAAAACAAAGACCTTTTACTGAACTGTAAAATAGGGAATGTTTTAAAACACAATATCACACAATTGAGACAGAGATATGAACGCGGCTTGCGTATTCTAGACAAACAGAAGGAAATGTGGAAGTCTCTGCTTGACGGGAACTTTGACACATTCACTTTAGGAATCGCGAGAGGAGCTGACATATGTTCAAGAAATATAGATTTGTCATCCATGCTACACTATGCTGCTCGGGGACCCAATATTGAATCTGTCAAATTTTTGACTAAACAGAAAATGATTAACACTGAAGTTAAAGATATTGATGGTCAAACTGCCACGCACGTAGCCGCAACCTTTGGAAGAGATGTCACTGTGAAATTCTTAGGGGCAGAAAAAGAAAATGAAATTAATCAAATTGATGATGCAGGAAGGACACCATTACACCTGGCTTCCAAAAATGGCCACAAGGAAACTGTTACCACATTACTTTCACTGGGAGCCGAAACACATATCAAAGATTGCTCGGGATGTTCTCCTTTGCATACTGCTGTGATGTTCAATTATTTAGATGTGGTCAAAATCCTTTCCGTGAAAGATAATATTCTGAATGAAAAAACTTCTGTAGTGGGCTTGACTCCTCTTCACATAGCCACAAAACTTGGAAATATGGAAATGATAAAGTACTTTCTGCTAAAAGGAGCTGATGTTAATGCTAAGAGTGACCTAGGAGACTCTCCATTGCATTGGGCGGCATCAGAAGGTCACCACGAGGTTGTGAAAGCTCTACTAGAGAAGGGGGCAGATGTGAACCTCAGAACCTACAATGGAATTTCTCCATTATATTACGCAGTGAAAAATAATCACAAGGAGATCATTCAGATCCTCTTGGAAAATGGTGCTTTTGTTAATATCAAAGCTGTTGAACATAACATCACACCCTTACACATAGCTGTTTTTACTGGCGATGTGGGCGTTGTAGGTCTACTGTTGCAAAACAAGGCGAATGTCAATGCTAAAAAAAAAAATGGCATCACCCCGCTTCTCGTCGCTGCCGAGGGTGGACATTCAGATATAGTTGACCTCTTGTTGCAGAATGGAGCTCTGGCTGATAGTAAGGATAACAACGGATTAACGGCATTGCACCATGCTGCCAATTTTGGCCATTCTTCTGTTGTAGAGAATTTAATCCGAAAGAGGATCGATATCCAAGCCCAATCTACATGTCTTACGACGGCATTGCACATGGCTGCACAAGCAGGTCACGAACAAGTGGTAAAAATTCTGCTATCTGCAGGAGCTAACGTGCATTCTACAGACGAGGGAGGTTCCACAGCTCTGCATTTCAGTGCTGGAAATGGACATGATGCAATTTCAGAAGCTTTAATAATGAAAGGAGCTAATGTTAACTGTAAGGACAGCAATAAAATTACACCTTTATATGAAGCTGCAACAAAAGCTTGTAATGAAAAAAATATTTTATTGTTGCTAAATAATGGAGCCTTGGTCAATGAGATAGAAGGGCTTGGTGTCACGGCGTTGCATGTTTCGTCATTTGTTGGAAACAGTTCAGTGGTAGAAGCTTTGCTTAAAGGAAATGCAGATGGTAATGCCCGTACTACCTTTGGTATCACCGCATTGGGTCTGGCTGTCAGAGGGAATCATAAGGCAACAGTTGAGATTTTGTTAGAGCATGGAGTGAGTATTGACCTCTTGGATTCTACAGGTGATTCTGCATTATGCATAGCAGCAAGAAACAATAATAAAGACCTTTTGGATTTTTTGATCACCAAAGGAGCGGATGTTAATTTTGGCGGAGGTCAACTTATGTTCTCCGCAATTAAAGCAGGGCATAGACATATAGTTGAAGCTTTGCTAAAGAATAAAGATGTTGATATCAATATTAAAGATCGAGACGGATCAAACCTTTTATACGCGGCTGCCGTAAGTGGTGATGTGTTAATAGCCAGGGAGCTGATAAAGAGGGGTATTCAAGTTGCAGATTGCTTACAAAACCCTTCACCTTTATACATGGCAATGTTGTTAGGACATACAGAGTTTGTTAAAGTTTTACTAGAAAGTGGGACCAATGTGAATCCCATGGATCCTAATTTATCGCCATTATATCTAGCAATCCAGATGAACAATCCAGAAGTCATGGAAAGCTTACTCCACTGTGGAGCAAACCCTAATATCAGAGATTCAAAGAATAGAACGCCGTTAGAGCTAGCAGTTAGTAATTCCCAAATTCAAAATACCTTAATATTGTTACAACAAGAGGGTGTTAAGATTAATGAGAGAGGCCCTAACAACTGGACGTTACTTCATTTCGCAGCTGAATCAGGTAATCTTGAAATAACGAAACTCTTGGTCGACCGAGGCGCAGACATAAATGCCAGAACCAAAGATTTCAAACCAATTCACGCTGCCGCTATTAGAGGCCACCACAATATCTTGGCCTTTTTCCTGGAGCTTGGGATGAGTATTGATGATTGCGGACCCCCTGGCTGTAGCCTGATGCATTGCGCTGCGGGAAATAAGCAACTAGCTATGGCTCAATACTTGATAGACAAACAAGTTGATATTAATTCCACTGATTTTTATGGCTCCATGCCTATTCACTATTCTGCTGAACTGGGACACACAGAGATGGTCAAGTTGTTATTACGTAGCGGTGCAGTGTATAATGCCACGGACAACAATGGAAAAACTCTTTCAAATTTAATTAAAAGTCGAAATATTGAAGAAGTACTAGAGTCAATTGAAAAATTATTTAAGGCTGTCAAAAAAAATGATTTTCGGACAGTTGGCATTTTAATTAAAGACTTGGCACAATACGTAGATGTGAAAAGTTCTGATAATGCAACACTATTACATATCGCCGCCTGGAAAGGCTTTCAGAAGGTATGTGATATTCTGTTAGAGAGCAAAGCCAATCCCAATGCTGTTGGGAAGGGTGGCAATTCCCCTCTGCATTACGCATCCAAATACTCTCATCCAGGAATAGTTCAATCTTTGTTGAAAAATGGCGCAGCACACAACCTTAAAGCAGACAATATGAAGACTCCGTTATGTTTTGCTGAACAAAAAGATATAAAATATATACTGCAAATTGTTGCACGCTTTTTCAAGAAAGTACGAGCGCGAGATGTTGAGGTAATTACTGATATAACCAAAATAAGGGACATAGAAATCATAAAGGCGGTGATGAGGGCTCGCGACGCTGATGGCAACACACTTGTGGTTGTTGCTATGAAAAATGATTTCCCCGAGATAGACCAGTTAAAGCAGGTTTCACAAACTAGTATTGCTTGTATTTCATCGAAAGTGAGTTCATTCTTGAAGCATGAAAAGTTCACAGAAGCCCTGGGTATTTTAAAACAGCTGCTAAGAGATAGAATTGAAATTTTCGGAGAGGATAATCCAGGAACACTGGACATCCAATACAACATAGCGCAAATATTGAGCAAACAGTGTAAATATTTGGATGCTTTGTCCATGTTGAAAGATATCTACGGGAAGAGAGTGGAAACATTTGGTCCTCACCACCCAGACTCTCTGCATACCAGGAGTGCCGTGGCTGGATTATTACAAGTCCTAGGAAAGTACAAAGAAGCGTGGGATATATTTCAGGAAGTTTTACCGAGACTACAGGAAAAGCTGGGTGAGGAACATGACATGCTTTTAAAAACTAAACATAACGCCGGGAATACGCTTTCTGCTCTGGAGAAGTATGAAGAGGCCTTGTTCTTGTTCACAGAAGTTTACAAAAGATATAAAAACACACTAGGACCTCTTCACCTTGACACTCTTAGTGTTCTAGAAAATATTTCCAATGTGTTGCATGTTCAAGGCAAGCCCAACGAAGCCTTAGCTTTGTGTCAAACCGTTTATGAAGCCAGAATAATTATTCAAGGATTGAATCATTCCGATACTCTTGGAGCCAGACGCAGTATGGCAACAATTCTTGTGGACCAACACAAACTTGATGAAGCTATGCAAATCTCCCAGGATATATTAGATATTCAGACAAAAGCGTTGGTGCCCAACCACAGTCATATAATTTGTACGCAAAGTTTAATAACACATATTTATATCCGTCAGAAAAAAATGCACGATGCTGTTAAGGTTCACAAGGCGGGGTTGAAAGCGAGAAATGCCATCTTTGGCCCCAACCACCCAGATTTCACACAGCTGGATAAAAGTATAGAAATTATTGAAAAACAATTTAAATTAAAATTCAATATAGATCTCGGCTATGTTGCTCCTTGTGATATAAATTTATTAAATGCATCCAGTGAAGGAGATAGGGGCAAGGTTTTTAGTTTGATAGAGAATGGATCAGATGTAAACACTGTGGATGGTGAGGGTAGAACGCCGCTGCACTTTGCCATCACATTGGAGGTTATGGAGCTGTTGCTGGACAGTGGAGCTGACGCTACTGCCGTGTCACAGAAGGGGAACACTCCCCTGCATCTCGCCACATCCCGAGCTTGCATACAAATGGTGCTTCTCTTGTTGCAGAACGTAAAGAGGACCAAACCCAATGCCTACCGTGACTTTATCAATGCTAAAACTGTAATGAAAGGTTCCACAGCGCTGCATGTTGCCTCTAAGATGGGAGCCGCTGATATTGTGAGTTGCCTGTTGGAACACGGTGCATGCTACAACAGTCGAGACAGAAGCGACAATCACACGCCCCTGCAATGTTCTAGCAGTCCCTCTGTCACCGGACTGCTGCGTTTAGCCGAGGAGGTGTTTGAGATGGCGGAGCGGGGCGGCACTGTACTTCCTCAGGGAGATGAGAGGCATTTGGCGGCGGTGATGAACTCGAGAGATACAGAACACAGAACTCCCCTCCAACTAGCTGAGGTTAACGGCCACGTGGCCACCGCTAGTATTCTCGATGGGTTTTTAAAAACCCTGGATTAATTTACGTTGGAACTGGACTTGTGTGTTACTGGCATCATATTGCAAGTGGGTAGTTTTATGCATGCGCTGTGACTGTCGATATTCTTCCATAGTCCATAGTTAAAGGTCTCGGAAAATGTTTTATATTTATTTGCAGTCAGAATATCATCGCAGGAATGTGACACTGCTAAAAAAGTATAAAAAAGATGTAAAAAAAAATCTGAAATCTTCTCAGAAGCACCGGTTCCAGATAAATGGTAAATCATACAGGAAAGTTTTCTATGAAGTTTAATAACAAATAGCTGTAGGTACTAAGTGATACTGTTTTCTATCAACTATTTAATTCTAATTTTGTTGATTGATTATTATTTATGCTTATTTGATACTTCCAAATAATGTTTATTTACACTCTGTTTTTTAATCCTGACTTAATTTAGATTATTTTATATTTATGTATTGTTATTTTTTATACATATGAATCTTGCCTCTTCTTAATTATTTATTTTTTTTCTTTCGTATGGTGTATTCATATCAAGCTTCTATCTCCACCATAACATATTATCTATGGGATGTGAGGAATTGTACTAACCTCACATTACACAATAAATAAATAATAAACTTTGGAAAGTGGTAAAAACAAAAACATTTTTTTAAATTAAAATGGTGACACATAATAATTTTGCTGCGTTTGAAGAAAACATTGCATTCATTATTATTGTATTAATCATTGTTTTACTGTTCAAAATCACAATTTCTTAGTAAATAAATTTATTTTTAAAAGTATATTGCAATCTTTATACGAGTAAGTAAAATAACATGAAATAGGCATTGACTAAGTATTATTATCAGGGTTGCCAATGCATGGTGAAGTCTCTGATTTTGGGAAATTTCTAAGATTTTTCAAAAATTAAGTATTTTACGGGAAGAATCTTTTTGTGGGGAAAATGCAGGGATTCTGAGAATTTCTTGAATATCCAACTGTATTGAAAATAAAATTTACAAGAATTCTGAGAATGTGCTATAATTTTATTTTCGTAATAAATTTCTGTTTTTGAATCCCGAACGAGTGGGAAAATGCGAAAATGAATAGATAATAAAAAATAAATGGTAATTTCTATAGAATTTACTTTCATATTGGAAATGGGGAATAGGCCACTTGCATCACATTTTTTAAAAAATTTTTCTGTTTTAGTTAAATATTCTAAGACATTCAGTATTTTTTTTTTTTTTATCGAATTTTTGAAGCCCTGGCGATTTTTTGAAAATTTCAGTCCGAAAAATCAGACCATTTTTTATAAACCGGAAAGACGGGACATAATTTTACTGGAGCGAAAAAACGATACTTACATAGCCGAAAATCATTTTTAAAAAAGAATGTTTTCCACACGAATATCAATAAATTATTGTACGGGGTTCTCTTCGTAACATCTGTAAAAACACCGCCATCTTTATCAAAAAATCAAACCAAAGGATAAGTTCGCATAGAACAAACAATAAATCTAGTGAACGTTAAACGCAAATTCAAATATTCGCCGGAAATCAAAGTGTTGCCATACAAAAAAAAAATTAATCAGTGTTGAATTTTACAAAATAAAAGGAACATATTCGGAGATGGGACATTTTCATGTAGTGACGTCACGAACTCAAATAATGGATTTATTTATTTAAAAATAAAAAAACTATACATTTCTAAAAAATTTTGCTAACATTTTCGTAATCTTAGTAAAAAAATCTATCCACACGATTTTTTCAAGTCGTTATGAAATCCATGCAAGTGGCCTATTGTGGAGAATTTGAACATCTATTGTAGGTATTTTAGAACATATCATTGGCAACCCTGATTATTATATATAGATGGAAATAGGTACTTATTATATTTATTCTTATGTTAGTATAAAATGACTGTGCCATAACTTTTTATTGCATAATTTGTGTCTTTGAGGCAATGGGAGTTGTTTGAGGAGTGTTGTTTTTGTTCCACACAGTTGTTAAATCTACCCACCCCTGCGGAGAAAGGGTGTGATGGTTGTTGCAATTTATTGTAGGTACCTACTTACTCTACAGTTTGCTATTAATTTAGTTTATTTAAATTACTGTCTTAAATTAAGGTAAATTTATGTTTGCATATATTTTACCAAAATATTATATTTAATGTTTATCTAATCAGAAAAGAAGAGCTCTTGTGCCTGATAAGGAGTCCATGGAGTCACATGATTCTTACTTTGATATTAAGTTCTTGAATTGAATTCTTCTAAATTAATGTATTGTAAGAAATATTATAATCACTTCTTCAATATTCGTAAATTCACTTTATGTCATTTTAATTAAATTAAAAAAATCACTTTTTATACACCACTTATTTAATCAAAATTATCATCATGTCTCGATACCAATGGTTTCTTCTTCAGGATAAAATAAAGTAACTGTTGTATACAAAGTGATTTGTTTTCATTTAACATTATAATTGTTTAAATTTTTTTAATTGTTCAGATTGGCCAATAATACAGCCCAATTCAGTTGGGAGATATTGTCATCTTATAATAATGGTTTTGTGAATGTAATTGTTTTGCATTTTGGGTTGTTTTAAAGTTAGATATTATTAATTGGTTTCCATTTCTCATAAGTTTATAATTACATATTCTATTATGAATCTTGAATTATGTCTTGACAATGCCAAGTTATTCATTTTTAACCCCCGCCGCAAGGAGCGGTGTTATAAGTTTGACCACCGTCTGTGTCTGTTTGTCTGTCTGTGGCATTGTAGCTCCTAAACAAATGGACCGATTACGATTCAGTTTTTTTTGTTTGAAAGCTGACGTGATCGAGATGGTTCTTAGCTACAATTCATGTTTCGAGGTCATCAGCTCTGCTTATGTTTACCTACATAATATTTTGCATTTAAAAAATATATTTTTGTAATATTTTCATAGAAAGTAATCAATCACTTTTGAATAATTTGAGATGATTTCATTACTTACATTTAAAAAAATAAATATTTTAACTGAACGGTTTTGCTTTAGTGAAGTTTCTTCTAGGCAGTATATAGTATATAAATATAATATTATAACTAACGTTGGCAACATTTGTTTAAAAAAATATTAGTAAACATTTATTTATCCGCTGGTAATGTTAATAGTTAGGATGAAGGTGAATTCCCCAGTTAATATTTTATATTGTCTTGTTAATTATTACTGTCTGTATCTATGTTTTCTTCAAATAAAAAATTAAAAACTTGTACTTATTTTTGCTTACAATCCTTTTTGTGAATACCGCACAAGAGTCCCAACTGCTTTCGAATGCCCGGAGCTAGTAGGACTATAGCGTCCCCAATTGGGGACTTTTGTGAGGAATTTCTTTTTCAGAAGTTTTTACATGATAATGGAATTGCAGAGAATAGCTTTGGCCATTACCAAACATTCCTCCCACCAAAATACAGCAAAGTGTATTTTTTATAACCAGAGTAGATTTGTCCATTTTTAAATTTGATATATATTATGTATGATAAACTAACAGGTATACGTATACAGAATACAGATAAAGATAGAGAAATACTAAAAAGATATTATATTTTTATCGAAGGAAGCAAATACTTTGTGGTGTGACATTATATATTAAATGAAAAAACACACTTTGTAAAACACCACTTTATTTGAATTAATAATTACTTAACAGCCAATCAGGTTTCGCTTAGCTCAAGCTTCATCAGGGCTATTATATTAACTAAAGATAATTACATACGGACACATATATATATATATATATAAGAAATTTAAAAAAAATAATTAAAGAGATAGCAATAGAATAGACGGCACCCTATTGGTGCCTGTAAGATATACAAATAGATAAGAGGGATACAAAATTATTGCAGGATGGGTGGTTGGGTGGGGGAGGGGGAGGGGGAAAGGGGATTGTTTCAGAAGAGGTTAACGGAATAAATTAAAAATGGGACTGTCAGTTAAATTGATTTGATTATTAATAATATTTGATTTGTTATTGACGGCTTTTTTTTATTTCAAGGGCTTCTAGATTGTTTAATCTAATTCCACATCCATTTTATGTAATATTTTAGTCCGGGATGTTTTATCGAATGAGTGGTTAGTTTCTAGTAGATGGTTCGCGAATTCTGAAAAAGCATTACTATTTAAACATCTTAGATGTTCTTTAATTCTTATGTTTACATTCCGGGCCGTTTTTCCGATATAAAAAGCAGAACATTCGCAACAATTAAGTTTATATATGCCCGAGTGGCTAAGTTTATCGTCAATGTCTTTAGTGTTAATTAAATATTTACCTTAGTTATTGTTAGTGTAAAAGGCGGGCTTTATTTCCGGAGGGAATTTTTTTACGCTTAATGTAGAAAAGTTATTTGTAAACAGTACTCTACGCCATTGGAATTGGTGATTTGTATTTAAATTATTATTAGATTTATTAAAAAGAAATTTATTTGATGCTATTTGTTTTAATTTTTTATTGAGAATGTTATCTACTAGTTTGGTCTCATACCCGTTATTTGTAGCTATTTGTTTAATTATGGATAATTCCTTATTAAAATTATTACTGTTTAGTGGTACTGTAATCAATCGATGAATCATGGAGTGGAAAGCTGAATGTTTGTGGGATAAGGGGTGGTTGGATGAATTGTGAATGGTAGTGTCAGTATAGGTAGGTTTACGGTAAATGTCGAACTCAATTTTATTATTTATGATATTTAATGTTAGGTCTAGAAAATTTAATGTTGAATTGGTACCTATTTCTAAAGTAAATTGAATTTGTTTGTGGAAAGAATTTATTATTTTGAGAAATGAGTTTAGTTGTTTTTCGGTACCTGTCCAAATGCAAAGAACGTCGTCAACGAAACGTCTCCACAATAAAATTTTGTTTAAGAGAGGTGATTTAGAAGCAAAAATATTATTTTCTAAATTATTCATAAAAATGTCGGCGATGAGAGGACTCGTTGGAGCCCTCATCGCTAAGCCATCCTTCTGTTGATAATAAATAATATTATTATATTGAAAGTAGTTTTGGTTTAAACAAATATTAAAAAGACGCGACAAGTCATTAGCTAGATCTTTAGTTAAGTGTGAATTATTCATTAAATTGGATATTAGGGTTTTACATTCAGTTATAGGAACATTGGGAAATAAATTGACTACATCGAACGATATTAGTTTGGAGTAAGTGGGAAGAACCAGGTCCTTTAGTTCATCAATTAGCGTTGATGAATTTTTGATGGTATATTTTGGGGAAAACACATTGGTGTCATTGAATACCTTTGTTATAAAAGAAGACAATTTAAAATTATCTATTTGTATATCTTACTGGCACCAATAGGGTGCCGTTTATTCTATTGCTATCTCTTTAATTCATTTTTTTTAATTCCTTCTATATATATGTGTCTGTATGTAATTATCTTTAGTTAATATAATAGCCCTGATGAAGCTTGAGCTAAGCGAAACCTGGTTGGTTGTTAAGTAATTATTAATTCAAATAAAGTGGTGTTTTACAAAGTGTGTTTTTTCATTTAATATAAGATATTATGTAATGAATTAGAAAAGGGATCCATTATTTGTAGGAAGTCATAAATATGATTGTATGAAGACAAAAGTTAAAGTATGTCACATCGATCTTGTACCTTTATTAGTTACTAGCTTTTGCCCCCGGCTTCGCTCGCATAGTATTAGGGGGGTTCCCACTCCCCCTCCTTCACCTTACCTATCCCCACTCCACTACCCCCCCTCCCCCTCCATCCCCTCCCCCTTCCCCTCCACCATACTCACTCCCCCCCTCCCCCTCTCCCACCTCTCACCCCCCCTCCATACCCGTTACATTTATTTTTCAAACAGCTCGCATGCCACCTATTAAAGCGTAACAATCAAACACACGCAGTTTCGCATTTATAATGTTAGTATAGATTAGTATTTTATACGGTTCCATGACAGTTGGTCCGGCGACAATTGGTCCGGCGACAGTTGGTCCGGCCGAAAGTTCGTCCGCCCAACAGTTCGTCCGGCGGACAATTGGTCCGGCCTGATCCTTTAGCCACTGGAGCGATTTAGGTCCAAATTTGGACCGTTTTTATTTATCAGCGTTTGATATCGTTTCAAAATTGGACCACATTTAACAAACCTACAAATATGAGATAAACGGTGAAATTTAGATGGATTCATTAGCTTTACACCGCAGTAGGCAGTTTATATGTTTCCTTATTAATATTTTGAGGAATGATATTAATTAAATCGAATGGCCAAATCAAAAACTGAACCCCAATCGCTCCAGTGGTTAGAAGATTTTTTCTTCAAGTAAGTATGCAAAGAGGATATACTGCCATACAACCAAAGTCGATATACTTATATCTGAAGGCATCTTGAGTGAAAATCCGCTGTTAACATATTTTTACAACAATAATTTCGACTCTCCGAAGAAACATTTGTTTTTTTTTACGTTATCCCCACAAAGGAGGAGGAAAATAATTTCCCTCAGGGCCTATGTCATCTTCGGGGATGCTATGTGGAAAGTCTTTTTAAGGAGGGGAAGGATAGGGAAGGGTATGAGAGGTGGGTAGGAATCTGGTGGTCCGTATATCCAGGTGTGACGGACATATCAAACCATCCCTCCAACTCCAGTACACGGCGATGGGTCGAGAGTCCGGCTGAAAAGGTTAAAAGACCTCCCCAACCAGGTGGGCAGACGCCTGCGCTGCTAAGACCTGGATAAAACGTAACCTAACCTAACCCATGAACCCAGGCACCCCTGCTAAGTCACCAAACGTACCAAACCACTTGAGGTGACCTATGGCAGAGGTGTTGGTTATCCAATAAACGGTCCCTGGGACGGCGGTACCCATACCCGCCTCCCAAATTTGAATTGGAATTGAAGCATGCTGCAATAACAAAATATGACATACTTATACGTGCAGTTGGCTTAGCAAAAAACTGTTAAAGATTCATACTTGCATATAATTTAACTTTTTTATCTGAAAATAACACAAGAGTCCCAACTGCTCCCAACCGTCTCTAGCAAGTGAGTGTCCCCATGGCATCAATGGCATCCCCAATTTTGGTATGGTGTGATACTGAGGGTAAGGAGATGCGGAAAACGTACCTGGCTATTCAGATCTAGTTACCAAACATGGCTTAAGCCATTTTAAGTTATCAGACTAAAGGTACGTATACTGTACAAGAGCGAAAAAATTTAAACAAATCATATGATTTAACTTTTTTAATATTTTTATTTTTATAATTTTTTACTACAATACAAGAGTCCCAACTGCTCCCAATCGTCTGGAGCCAGTGAGACTATGGCATTCCATATTTTGATATGTTGTGAGGGTGAAGATAGTACGGAGGGGAAAGAGATGTGAAAATTCTGCTGATGTGAAAAAATGCTATTCAGATATTGTCACCAAACACTCTTAAAGCCATTTCAAGTAACGTTTCAATTCTGAATGAATACTGACGAATAGCAAAATACGTCATACTTATATGTGCATCTACCTAAGATTTAGGAGGGAACCATTTATTGGATAACCAACAACCCAACCATAGGTCATGCATGCAGGGACTCTGCCGCAGAGTCCCTAAAAATTGTGGGGTCAGTAGTCACAACCGCCTGCCGTATTATTATTTACCCTCTGCGAATTCTCTGTCGGTCCAGCCACAGAGGGTCCGCCCCCATTGCGACCAATCTGCCGGAATGGACATGTTACGACACGTCATTTCTTTATTTCCCATCGGAGAGCGTTCCGTGCGGTCGTCGACAGCGACTTGTACCAGTACAATGATTATTTGTGGGATAATTCCGACAAAAATTATTTGCGGCGAGATATTCGTAATAAAGCCATGGAGTTGTTGATAATAACGTTTATAATAAAATATGTATGTGTTATTATTTTTTTTATATACAATGATATACGATGCAGTCTGCTTAAACCCTCAGGCTAATTTGTTCGGCTTTTGAAACAACTCGTATAGGTCTCATAGAAATTGCTGTGTCTCCCTTACTATCATGATTAGAAATATGATCTAAACCGTAGGTTCTCAAAGTGGGCAATAACGCCCCCTTGGGGTGTTTCAGACCTTCAGGGGGCGGTAGAATACAAGGAGAAAATTGGGTGGGCGTTTCAGACTTTCAGGGAGGCGGTAGGAGACCCAGAGAAATCCATCCCACCCTATCCCATTAGGGGCCATCCATTCACAAAAATAAATTCCCTATCCCATTACGCCCCCTCCGTTGCGGCAAATGTAGACCCATCGTGATATCCCGTTACGCCCCCTCCGTTGAGGCAAATGTAACCCTGTAGTGGTATCCCATTACGCTGTTTCAGATAGGGGGCGCTAGAAATAAAAATATTCTCAAAGTGGGCGGTGGGCAAAAAAAGGTTGAGAATCTATGATCTAAACGGTGCGGTGTTAGAAAGATACAACACCACTTTTTAAATTCGAACCTAAAAGTTAACCTCAAAATAATAAAAATTGTACACCTTTAAGAAACTAAAGTTTCCGACCACAATCTGAAAAAAAAGTGAAATTGTGGGAATTTTTTAATTAATTTTATTTTTACAAGAAACGACAAAAAAATGAGTGGTTAATAATGTTTATAATTAATTTGCCTAATAAAATATGATACAGTTAAATGGTTGTAATGTCAAAAAGGTGGAGAGATTTAGATACCTCGGCAGTATTCTCACGAAGACTCTTGATCCAGATATAGAGAATAGGTGCAGAGTTGAAGCAGCAAGAACAGCGTTCATAAAAATGAAATCCCTCGTCTGCAATGACAATATCAGCTTAAAACTAAGGCAGAGAATGCTAAAATGTTATGTGTGGTCGGTCTTGCTGTATGTTTGTGAAACATGGACCTTGAAAATAAATACCATGAACAGGTTAGAGCAGGGGTTCCCAAACTTACAAGTATCACGCCTCCCTACTGCTTAAAATGAATATGCCCACGCCCCCCCTCGGCCCAGGGCCCAGCAAGTAACAGCAAGTGGGCTCGCCAAGCAATTGGAAAATAAAATAAGGGTAGGTAATAAAGTCCAAAAATAAATTTTTAGATGTTTTATTATACAAATATTTTTTTTTACACACTTGTTGTAAGAAAAGTCAATGCGAAGGATGAGCTTGCATGTTTTTGACAAGATTTGGAATGAAGAGCGGAGTGGTGACCGCCGCCTACGCCCCCCTCAACATATCTTCGCGCCCCCCTAGGGGGGCGCGCCCCCCACTTTGAAAATCAATGGGTTAGAGGCTTTCGAAATATGGCTTCACCGGAGAATGCTCAAGGTCCCATGGACCGACATGATCACCAATACAGAAATTCTCAGGCGGGATAGAGCAGATAGAGAATTGCTTACATTAATTAAAATCAAGAAAATTTCATATCTGGGTCATATACTTCGAGGGGAGAAGTATCACTTAATATTGAAAGGCAAGATAAAAGGTCGCCGAGGGCCTGGTAGGAGACAAATGTCTTGGCTGCGAAATATACGAGAGTGGACCGGCATTAGAAGTGTGGAGGAGCTATTCCGGGTAGCGCAAGACAGAGAGACCTTTTCAAGAGTGATCGCCAACGTCGGTGGGACCCGATAAGGCACACAAAGAAGAATAATAAAATATGCGTGTGTTTTTATTTTTTTTCGTTATCGGTAATTTTAGTTGAAAAAATACGTAAGGTGGGACATTTTTAAAACTTTTTTATTTTGCATGCCAAAATTTTATATCTAAAAAATTATACAGAGTGTAACAGCACGTACCTGAGAGATTTTAACCAGCGATTCCCGAGCTTATTTGGAGTAAAAAAAATTAAAGTCATTTTGCTTTTTTATTAAAACATTTAAAATATTATTCCATCACACGCCGCAACTGACAATTCAGGAGAGAACGCGTTTATGGCCTAGCGGTCATTTGACAAGCGTTGCGTTTCATTCTAGCGGCACTTTAAACAAACGACACAGCGCTAGTTTGCTCAAACCCATCCCGTCGTGATGGGATCAGTAGCGTCATGTGATCGAAAAACATATTTTTTTGCTTTTAATAGAAAAATATTAAATTTTTTGATGAACAATTTCTTTCACGAATCGGATTATTATTGCCTTTTGTCAATAAAGCCAACGCTAATCCAATACGTTGAAATTTCGAAAGTGACGGAGCCATGACACATGACACATTTGCGCACATTGGAGGTTATTATCCACCACTTACCCGCCCTGGTATAAGTAACAGATGGTTACTCCTTCAAGGCTCTCGCAAGGACTCTAATTTTTTCTAAAGAACGAAGCTACATTTAGTTTAGAACGAATTTAGACCTCCAATGTCCCTGCATACGTTGTTAGCAAGCAGTATGCAAGTGCTTAGCGGGAATCCAATATGTGTTAGTACCTATTACAAAATATAGACAAGACAATGGGACAGGTTGGTGAAAGTCCTCAAGGTGGCAAGCGCTGGGTGATTGTATCCAGCGTATCCTACAAGCACCTGTTTGGGAAAAAGACACAGTACAGAAGTAATACGAGCATGGCAAATGGTTGGGAGTCCTCTCCAATCAATTGGCAGTCCCAGCAAGAATTCGCATGACGTTCGGTCTAACCGTGAACCACACTCAGCTTCCGCGTCCCTTAGCCGGTTCCTCGGTGATGCCTCAAAGAAAAGTAAATGGGAGATTGGGGGGGAGATACCCGACGACCCTAAGAAATTCAGTGTGGAGTAGCCGGGGGCAAGGGGAAGGAGAGCCGAGGTCGCCCCCCCAAACCTCAAGCCTGCACATGTTGCTGAGGGTGGCGCAAATGATTTTGGAGGGCACCGTGCCGTAGAAGGGAGAAAGGAACATAACAAAATAGATAGATTTTTTTTGCGTTTGCGCACAGCGCGATCGCTCCGAACACGTGCGCACAGCTCAAAAGCTAAGACCTCTCTGGCCCATAAATATACCAATCCCTCTGGCCTCTCTGCAAATTGGGTGGTGTATTGGCAACCGCCAATCTGCTGCCCTGCTTGCAATGTATCACTTTGTTTAAACCATTATATTATAAACAATATCTACATGTTTCGATAACAATGTTATAATATCTTCATCAGGATATTTTAATTTTTTTAAATTAACATATCCTGATAAAGATAACATTGTTATAGAAACATGTAGATATTGTTTATAATATAGTGGTTTAAACAAAGTCATATATTATTCATTATATAATTAATGATGCCACAAAGTAATTTTGCGAAGTTTGAAGAAGTAAAATTAAGTCGCTCAAAATGTTTGTGCGCTTAGATCTTTTAAACTACCAAACGGATTTTCATGCGGTTTTCACCAATAGATAGAGAGGAAAGTTTTATGTATAATACATGCTTATTATAGTAGAGAAAAGCCGACAAATTCAAATATTCAATTCAGGCAGCGGGTGATGTGGATAATATAAAGATTGGGTAATGGCGTTGTGTCTCGTTAGCCACAGTAACCTGTCGCCGGGTCTGCTAGTTACAAATAAATAGATAAAACAATTATGGTAACATAAAAGCCACAAAGTAAGAGAAATCATTAAATACGAAATTTAAAAAAAAATCATTTGAAAAAATATGTGTGTTAGGTTGGTATAGCTGAATTTTCGATTATTTTTGATTCGTAGCTTAGATATTCATTTGAATCTAAAATGTCTTATTATTAAAAAAAAAAAAAAAAACTAAAATTTGTATGAACACAAATATTATTTTTATAATAGTTTCTTTATTATTTAACAGAAACTAATTTAATATTTTAAAGTAGTTTCTGTTTGCTGTTTTGTGGCGGGCGGCGTGGATTTGATTTATGCACAAATTTACAGTTTTATTTCGAGGTTATTGAAAATTTCCACACTTGACCTGTAAAATAAGAGAAAGGTCGCTGTTTACATGATACTTGGTACATGCTTGAATATTTATATTTTCATTTCAAGCAATTGAAATTTTGAATGTATTATTTTCCATTACCCCGAATGCAAAAAGTTGTCTTTTTTAATTATTTTTTTTTATGTTTGTTACCTCAGAACTTTCGATTGGATGAACCGATGATGATTCTTTTTTTATTAGAAAGCTGGTGCTTTCCGTGTGGTCCCATTTTAATTTGGTCCAATTATGACAATGGGATCCATGAGATTACCATATACGTCTTAAAATTGCAATAAGTATGTGCGCGACAAATGGACGAATAACTCAATATTACGCCAACAGATTTCGATGATTAAAATGTCACTAAAAATCAAAAAATAAACAAAAAACGAATTAAAAAAAATGCACTAAAAAGTAAAAAAATAATTTCGTACAATTGTTATTTTTGGAGTCGGTGTCAGCCAAGATCTCCACATCTCACCTATAACTACATATGTATGTAGTTACCTTGGCTGAAACCGACTCCAAAAAGTAACAATCGTACGAAATTATTTTTTTTACTTTTTAGTGCATTTTTTTAAGTCGTTATTTGTTTTGTTAAAATTTTTGTTTTTAGTAATTAAAAGAGATGTCACGAATATTCGGCCGAATATTGCGAACAATTCGATCGAATACCGAATACCAAATCATCAAAACACGCATAATAAATATTACTCACAAAATAACCAAAAAACAGCATATTTAATACTCAAAATATATTTTATTATACATATTCCCAAATAGGTGATTTTTTATTAAATGGTGCCATTTCGTAAAGCTTTTCGGGAACAAACAGTAATATTTTTTTAAATATACAGATTATAAGAAACACAATTTTATATAACAATGAACAAATAAGTAATGCGTGCTGTGATAAGACTGGACACGACCATAAATAAACTAATCCAGGGTCCTAGCATGGACGATCGATAAAGATTGATAGGATAACAGTCGGTAACTTCTCACCGTTCCCTACCATGATTGCAGATTGTAGAATTTGTAGATCGTTATCGAATAAATAGCAGTTCAAAATGACTAAGTGTTCTTAATATATTCGACGTCAACTGTTGTTTGTACGTTAACGATCTGCAGGTGTCCTGGAGAACGATGAGAATTTACCAAAAGTTATCCTATCAATCCCTATCGATGCTGGACACAACCTACTTGTAAATGACACAAATACGCCCACGGCATAGACATATGAATATTAGTAGACCTGCCCTAAGCGATAAAAGCGTATTATTTCCCCCTCCCATTGGAACCATTCCATTGGAACCGGCTGGGATCGTGTATGGCTTCGCGTTAATCTAAAAAGTGTGACGTCTTCATTCTTCTGCAAGCCAGCGTCGAGCACTCATCGGTGCATTTTACGAAATAAAACGGTAAACTTAGTGGCTTGTGTTTTGAAAACGTGTACAAATAGAAGTGAAAAAGAGAATAAACAAAATTGTCGTATTACATTCCATAGGCAAGCATTATTTTACACTATTTTAAGCCAATTCAGATCACATAATATGATCATTTTTGTAACATACACTGTCACTCGAGATACATGGCGTGTGCCCGTCCCTGTTTACTGGGGTAAGTAAATTATGAAACAGTGTCTTCACTTAATACAGCAACAAAATATTGAACTCGACCTTATAGGCGACCTTACTTTGCATATTTGGACTTCGCAAATGTGTTCATTACGCAGCGAACAATTCGCGCTCCCATGTAAAAAGGTATATTCATTCAAAAGCAGAGTTTACTTTTAAGAACGAAAGTGTGATATTATATTGCGAGATGCCTATATACTGTCAGATTGAGTTTTGACGAATCACATATCACCAAAGCCGTCTTCCTGCCCTTCGTCCCGCTGTAGTTGGTTTCTACCCCTCACCTTTCTGTTCTGGTCTATTAATATTCATATGTCTATGGCCCACGGCGTAGATACCGCACGCACTTCAAATGACGTAGGTCGGAACCATCCCCGTGAAATGTGTGTAGCGTGTGGCTTAGTAGATCCAAAGAATTTTATTTTATTTTAAAAATTTATAAGTACTGCATATTAAAACAGTTTTAGGTTTCTCTTGTTTCTAGTGTTTTTTTTTTAAGTAAAAACTTCATAAGTACCGTAGTTGTGATTTTAAACTCGATGAAACGAAAAAGTGACACTAAAAAGAAACAAGCACATACAGGATTTAGCCTGCGAGAGAATGAGATAGAATAAATTATACAGGGTTTCCTATTATCTCGGCTTCCTCCTTGTGCGTTGCTTCGTAGCCTCCCCACTATTCATCAAATAAACACAAATAATATTGTTTTTATCGATAGTTTATTGTTCAAAGAATGTGTTTCAGTCAATAAAATATACGATAGTTCAAAATAAATGCACAAAATATTACTTCAAAAGTGCTCTTTCCGAGATTTTATACGAAGTTTGGGCAACAAATCCTGGAACATTATGGCAGACCAGAGGTTAAAGCGATAAATGGTGTTTTGAGCGATAAATACGTTAAATCGCGAAATAGCAGCAATTTTTTTAATAGAGAATTATCCTGAAATGAAAGCAAAACTTTTTCCTAGTCCTGTAATAACTAGATGGATCACGTGGTTTCGTGCAGTCGAATATCTAGCTGAATACAACGATGCTCTCATCCATTTCACGAAGGAGTATGAACCCAAAAACTCGAGTATTGAATACATTTTAGAGCAGTTTGCAGATAGTGTATTGATAGGCAACTTTGGTATGTATTCATTTGACGACGAAGTGTGTTGCCGATTTGTCAAATTGGTAAATGTATTAGAAGGGTCAAAATATCCATACGCTCATTTGCTTTGGGAGGAACTGGTGTCCCTAAGCCTTACTTTGAAAAAATTGAGTGATGGTGTTTTTCCTGCCAAAACCTTAAGTGATGTGCAGGAGGTAAAGAACCAGGTTGTCTTAACCCAAATAAGAGAGAGTTGTCAGAAGAGTTCTGTGAAACTGGTATCTCATATGCTGAACCGTCAAGACAACAGCACTAATGTATTTCTTGAGCACGCGGGGAAAATGCTCAATCCTGCGATTGTAGGTTAGAACGTCCAGCGATCAGACGCTATTATTTTAGCAAGTAAAAGTAGGCTTTCACCAACATTCAAATCTGTTGATGACAGTTAATTCCTGAAAGGTAACAGCTATTTTCAAAGACAGCTTGTAGAGCAAGTGAGGGATGGAGTCACTGTAGACATAATTCAGTTACTCTTAGCAGTAAAAATCCACGGAGAATTTGCTGAGGCAGTTATGATGACTGTGAATAGTGTTGAAGCAGAAAGATTTTTTAGCCGCTATAATCTTGTATTGACAGATCGTAGAACCGACATGACACACTCTACTATAGAAACAGTAAAATCACTATCATCGGTGACTACAATTTACCAAGAATCAATTGGGGCACCCGCGAAAATTCCACAGTACCACAAAACTTTAGCTTATCTGAAATAGACAAAGAAATAGTTGAATTATGCGATTTCCTTAACTAAGCTCAATTAAATAATGTAAAAAATGACAATAATAGATTACTAGATCTTGTTCTTTGTACCGACATGGCAACTGCGGTTGATAAGTCACTCGATTCAGTTCTTGCTCTTGATTCTCACCACCCACCTTTAGACATTACTATATTATGTAACCCCATAAAATGCCAAATTAAAAACCGGATTCAATTTCTTAACTTTAATAAAGCCAATTACGTCGCAATACGCGATTACCTATATAAAACCGACTGGTCTATACTAGAAGGAGATAATCTCGACGAAAATATTAAAGCCTTTTATCAACATCTATATAAAGCCATAGAAAACTTTGTTCCAATAAGCTATAAATCATCTTCAAATTTCCCTAACTGGTTTAGCAAGGACCTCATTAACATAGTAATCGAAAAGAAAAAAGCTCATAAAATTTATAAAGAAACAAAAAAACTTTCCGATTTTACAATTTTTAGCAAGCTACGTAAAGACTGTAATAAATTATCAAACATTTGTTATAATAATTATATCAAGAATGTTTAATTTTCTATTGTTAATAATGTAAAACATTTCTTCAACTATTGTAAAACACAAAATAACAATAACCTTGGCATACCTGAAACTATGCACTACAAACTGAAAACCTCATGTAAAATCAAAGAAACTGTCAATCTATTTGCAGACTTTTTCAAAGATGTGTATGAAAATGATATTCCTGATGAACACATTCCAAACTTTGAGTCCGATATAGATTTACAACTGAGTCAGTTACATATTGAGATTAAAGAAATCACAGCATGTATTAAACTTCTGGAACCTAAATCTAGCTCAGGTCCAGATAAAATTCCCCCCATATTTCTTAAAAACTGTGTAGGTAGTGTCTGTTACCCACTGTACCTACTATTTAATCAATCACTTTTAACAGGCAAGTTCCCGCAAATATGGAAAAATAGCTTTCTCACTCCAATATTTAAAAGCGGAGACAAGTCTTTGGTTGAAAATTACAGACCCATATGCATACAATCGTCGATACCAAAAATTTTTGAAAAGTTAATTCTTCAAAAAATATGTTCTTGCATAAATTTTAATATCTCATCATTTCAACATGGTTTTATCTCTGGACGATCTACCTTAACTAACCTTACACTTTACGAACATTTTATCTCAGGTGCTCTTGCTAATAGAGAACAAGTTGACTCAATTTATACGGATTTTAGTAAAGCCTTTGATAAGGTTTGCATTAAAATTCTTATAAATAAATTGTCTAAACTAGGAATAAGTGGTAAATTATTATGCTGGATTGAGAATTATTTATCAAAACGTTTACTAACTGTTTATATTAAAGGATACTTGTCTTACGAATTTGAAGCCACTAGTGGTGTGCCTCAGGGTTCGCACCTTGGTCCAATATTGTTTATACTATTCATAAATGATGTCACTTCCATATTCTCTGATGTGAAAATTTTATTATTTGCTGATGACATGAAAATTTATAAAATCATAAAAAATATATACGACTGCTTGTCTCTTCAATCCAATTTTATAAAATTCGTAGAATGGTGTACCATTAACAAACTTACCCTTAACATTAAAAAATGTCAAATTATGAGTTTCTTTAGAATAAAAAACCCTATCAAATATTGTTACTCCTTTAACAATCACAGTTTATTGTCAGTACCTGTAATAAGGGACCTCGGAATAACCTTCGATTCTAAATTACTCTTTACCAACCACATTGATATAATAACTGGTAAAGCAATGAAAATGCTTGGTTTTATTCTAAGAATTTGTAAAGATTTTAAAAATATCCAAACATTAAAACTACTATCATATACATATACAATAACTAAGTGAATTCCAAACTCAGTAAAACATTAAAACATTATCATTAAAACTACTATCATAATCATATACAATAACTAAGTGAATTCCAAACTCAGTAAAGTGATTCTAGACTTATAGTGCAAAAAAAAAAACAATCTAATAAGTGAAAAAACATTCTTTTTCGGTGACATTAAGATCGGTACAGCCTAATTCACAATCACATTTCATACTGCAGAACACTACAGTTTATATTGTAAATAAAAGGCGATACAGATAGTTAGACTGGTGGTCCAGTGGTCATCGTATTCGACTCTGGTTCTGTCAACCTCAGTTCGAAACTCAGTGAATCCAAACAATTTTTGTTATTTTCTTCTTTTATTATTATAATTTGGAATTAATCATTTTATTAATATAATTAGAAATAACAATAGCACCATCTATCCACAAAACTAATCACATTTCTAAACTAAATATTACAAAAATGAGCAGACAAAGGAAACCAGCGACATCTTGCGACGCAGAGGAAAATGACGCACCTTTAAATAAGATTTCCAAACAAAAGACCAAGGACACACAACAAAATACAATTCCAAGTGACGTAACTAAAACTAATAATGAAAGTAATTTCCTCTACGAGCGCCTTACAAAACACTTCGATACAAAAATTACTGAAATTAAAAAAATGTTTACAGATGAAATTAATGAGCTGAAGAGAAGCAGTGATTTCATATGTAACCAATACGAAGATCTGATTTCAAGATTCAAAAAAATGGAGGACCTTCACAAGGAAACAAAATTCTTACGCGAGGAGAATGAAAATAAAAACATAAGAATCTCTTCTCTGGAATGTCGTATAGCAGAAATAGAACAGGAAAAGCTCTCTAATAGCTTAGAGATAGCGGGTGTTAAGTTGCAGCCGGGAGAACCACCTGTAGAAGCGATACTTCGGGTAGCCAGCTCCCTGGGAATGCCCCTACTACCGCAGGACCTACAAATGGTGACCACAACACAGGACCGGAGAAACAACACCCCGGACAAACTCCGTGCTGCATTCCACAGCCTAAAAACTAGGGACTCTTTTTTAACGTTAAAAAACACGGCTAAGTCACTAAATTCAAAATCCCCCATATATATTAGTGAAGTGCTGACACCATACTACAAAGAACTACTATGGAAAACGAAGAAATCAGCTGAAGACAAAAATTTTAAATTCGTATGGTTTAAAACTGGCAAACTGCTAGTCCGAAAAGGACCAGGGGAAAAAAATATTCAAATTAGACATGAAAATGATCTAAAAAAAATGATGTAACTAATAAAGGTCACTCAGACCTCATAAAATATTACCCTTATTTACATAACATCATGGCTGATCTACTCTCAATAAACTTAAATAGTTCTCACCAACATTATACAACCAATGACACAAAACTCTGTGATTCTATTTTTAACAATCCAGATTCTCTTACACTACTTAACCAAAATATAAGATCACTTAATCATAACTATGACGAACTTGACATACTCTTATACAACTTTAAAACAGATTTCAAAATTATAATCCTAACGGAATATTGGATATCAACATCTTTTACAAAAAAACATAAGAATAATTATAATGCATATCACACATTAAAAATAAAACTCAAAATGATGGGATTGTTCTGTAGAGTCTGTCAAAAAAGAGTAGAAAATAAATAAAATGGAACTAAGAAATTTTTAGGCTGGCAAAACCAATTTATCTGTCAAATATTCTTTAAAAGTGCAATGACACTGAAAATTCAAAACACTGTATACACATTTAAAAAAACATTTTTTTGTTCTTAAAAAAAAAATTAAATCGAATAAGCACTATTGTGAAGGTACCTACTAAATGACATAAATTTGATTAAATTGTTTTTTACAAAGTGATTGGCTTTCATTTAATTTAACATAGATTTGAATTTAACAGTAGGTGGAAAGGAAGAATCATTAATGGTGAGTTTAGTCACACTACTTTTAGATCTGAATGAGTTAAATATATCCAGATTTAAAATTCGAGGCATGATCTAAAGCCCGGGTAACGCTAGGTACTTAAGCTAGAATTAAATAAATGTGATCAATTTCTAAAGTGTGCTTTATATTTTATTATAATATCGTTATTCTTCATTATGTTAACACAAAATTGCAAATATACATATAATAATAATATACCTTAATGCAATTCTAATTTTGAGATCAGTGGGTATCTAGCAATGAAAAAAAATATTTTTTCACTTTAATGCCTTTTTAATTTTTAATAAAAATGTAGGTTACACAGCTTTAGATTAACACCATGGTTTAATTTTTAGTATTGCCATTTGGGCAACGGTGGCGCCCTCATTTATTTTCTACTCTTATTTGACAAACTGTACTTACATGATAGTCTTAAGAGGAAACCGGGTGGTGTTTTTTCCATACAAACGTATTCCTCATTTCCCTCTCTGAATTTTGACACTAGAGAAAATATTTTTTTTACATAATATGAATATTGACCGCAAGCGTGTCGGTACGTTTTGATTTTTTTGATAAGTTACTTTTTATAGGAGTTATAACCCTTCAAAAATTGTTAAAATTGCCTTTTTTTAACGCCATCAACAAACGTTAGACGATGTATTTTTAAAAAAAGCAAAAGGTACAGACATAGAATGTTTTCTTCCAATACATTTGGTAAAAAAAATCTTGGAAATTGGTTCAGTTTTGGAGTAGAAAAATGAGGACTACAAAACCTCGATTTTGACAATTTTATTTAGGTATTATCAGGCTGAGGTGCATGTGTCCCTTTCTCTCAGTATTCGGGGGTGAGGGGGGGCGGAGAGGGTTTTGTTGAATACGTATACAGTCAACGAAGTGATGTGACATTCTCAATAATTATATCGATACACTAGTCCACTAGTGTTGTCATGTCCCGAGTTATCGATGTTTTTTTAAAATTATTTTTCTGTTTGGTGACTTATTTTGAGTGTGCCAATACTTACCGAGCTTATTTACTAAAGTTATTGTGACAAATTTAATTTGTTTACGTCAAATAAATTAATGGAAAAAAATTGAAAAAAAACACCTGTTACAGACAGACCCCGAGATGATTCCGTTCCGTATTGCCGAGTTGGATATGGAACACAAAAATTAATTAAAATATTTTTTGATAACTTTTGAAGGTTGTACTCAACATAATATTATCCCTTTATAGGACACTTTTTTTAAGATACAACTACCGAACCAAAAAAAAACTTTTATATTTGACTAAATATATTGTTCTAGATTTTTTTTTCAAAAAAATTATATTTTACAAGAAAATGTGTGATGGTAAGTACATACACCACTGATCGTTTGATGGAATGCTGGTACAGCGTATGTTCAGTGGTACATGCATCTACCACATGTTGTTGAATCGATTATGTTATTATAATATCATATTATACAAATGAATATTGAAATCTATGTATAAGAGGCACCATATTGTTTATTGTGCTACATATTAGGTACATACACATAACTAGTTTAGTTTTTATTTAACTTTTTTAATACGTTATATTATTACAGAAAAATGCACTTTTGGGAATACCTCCTACATCACTTGACATTTTCAATCTTCTTCAATGATCTAATATTTTTTGTTTTTAAACGCTTTATTGTAAAAAAAATTACTGTTTAACATCTACACAATGAAATTAAAACAATTTATGGTCCAGACCTTTCCCTCGCCGGTAAATTTCTTGGTATGCGACCGTCAATTATTTCTGGTAAAAGGCATTGGTGGTAGAAATTTTCTAACAGTGGAACGATTTTTTGCCAGATTTCATCGTCCCTCTCAATTTTTTCATACAGCAAACCTTTTGGACTCCACACAACAAAATAACAATAATTACGACGAGTAATATGTAACTGGCCTTGTACTTGGTAGAAGTAATTATGATTCCGTTTTAATGTTAAAGAATGGTCTTCCAATTTACAGTAATCAATTATCTTTTGTGCAATTCCCTCTTCTGGTGACATATTTGCTATACTATAAGGGCATTTAATTTCAATTATAGAATCCTCACCGATAAGGCCTTCCGGACTTGCCGCTAAAAAGTTTTTGGTTTTATCGATAAATAGCCCACAAGCGGATACCTGAAAACTTGTTTTTTTTGAAAATTGCTCTATTGCTAGGCTTTCATTTTCTTTTCCATAATTTGTGGCCATAGTTCTTTTGAATTGTGAGTACAGTAAAGAGTTTAGTACTCCCGTAACTGAAGTTTTTTGCCGAAGCTTATATATTTTTCCAAAGTTAGACGCCGTTATCCGCTTACGTCTTTCAATTGCCCACAGATTGTTATTGCTTTGGCCTACCGTATTCCGTTCGAGCTCTTCCTTATTGGTTGAAGATAATTCTTTGAGAAATTCCTCTTTTTTCGTTTCAAATATTTCAGGTGGCATATCTGGTTCTAATTCCAATTGACCATAATTTTCATCGGGCCCTGTAACTTTTTTTCTTTTTTCTGTCGTATTTTCATTATACTTTAGTTTTTTTTTTCGACACATTTGTTTATTCTCCTTCGAACGTCGTTTTCTCTCTATAAAGTGCTTCGTGTATTTGCCGGGACTGTGGCCTTGGATTTTCTTTTGTATTCTTGAATGGGTTGGCAATTCACTATTCCACGAAGTTACTGCTCCAAAACATCTTGCTTGGTAAGATCCTCTTGTAGTAAAATTTACCCTTTTTCCACCTATAAATTTGGCGATAACGTTGTTGAATTGCTCCACAGTGTTATTTGTCACGTCAATAATAAGACTTTCTGCATTTGCTATTAGAGACAATAAGAATTGTTGGATATCAGTCCATATTCCACAATCTCGAAGATCGCTTACTAAATTTGGATCATCAGTATACTTCTCCGGCTTGCAATAGTATGATGCACAATTTTTATGATCACCAAACACATGATTTGCGGTATTTTTTATGTCCATTTTCAATTTTTTTTATTTTATCACTTTGTACTGTGTTTTCTTGCTCTTTCCTGTAATTTATTGCTCCAACTACAGCTCTTCTCATGCGTAAAACGTTTGCTTCAACCTTTTTCCTTATATGAACTGGTACAAAGCCTTTAGCGTTGTTGGTTTTTTTCCAAGTGCTTTCATTTTGTTGCAAAAATTGCGGAGTAAGTGATTTTTGCACTCTATTTTTTGTACTATAAGGTTAGGACCATATGGCATTTGTTGCATTATTTTTTTCATGATGCTGGAGTCGCCATCACCAACTAGTTTGTTAAATTTCAATCCATGCATTTCCATGCTTCTCGAGAACCCTTCTGCTATAATGTGGGCTTCCATGGAATTAGCACTGTCACGCCAGTTTATGAAGCACCTGTGCTCAGAAGCAACTATGTGTAGTTTAGTAGCTCTAGCACATATGCAGCAGTATGAGTTTCGCACTCCCAGAAATAAAACCTTTTTAGTTCGTAGTCCAACTATGCACCCTGCGCCAGATGAGGAGCTAAATCCACTTTTGTACGACCTCTTTGCCCAGGAGCCATCTGCAACCACCGTTACCAAAGGATAGCCACCCTCGTCTACGTCACCGTTTAAAATGGCTAGCCTTTTTTCTTCTTCACCAGCTGCGATCATTTCTTCTAAGGCACATTCTTCAATTGTTGGCGCTAAACATTGTTCTATGTTCGTGTAAGTCTTACAATCCATATTTGGCATATTTAAAACCCCACAAATTTCATTCCATTGTGAATACCCATTTCCTGTACACATCACTCCTTCGACGACAGCAGTATTTATAGACATTTTCCGTTTCGGGTCTTCGGAGTGAATGTATTCTATTTTCTTGCACATTTTGCACTCGAAAACATACTGGCTTAGAAGACCATTTCGTCGTTCCTTCATAAATTTTAAATCGGAAAATGTGCAGTTGGTGTGTTCGTGCTTTATATTTGATATCTCCGAAAACAAATATTTTATATCCACAATTCTGCGACCTTCGAAATTATCGGTTTCATCAATATGGTCTGGTTCTATCACCAAATCATCAAGCGTTGTTGATAATGATGAACTTGCGTTTTCGTCTATATTTGGAGCAAATGATTCATCCATGGAAGTTTCATGCATTAGTGAAGATGTAGTTAAGTTTCCAAAAGTAGTATCGATGACATCCATATCCCTGTAAATGCAAATGATTTATTTATTTAAATTTGTCCATCCCATTTTCCCGTTATACATGCTACATAATACACGGCTCTCATAGCATAAATCTTTAGGTTTTTCTCGTAAGTCGCTCACGTAAGAGAGTTATGGCAAAATTATCAATGTAAACGATACCCATTGGTAATTTTGCCATAACTCTCTTATGTGAGCAACTTACGGGAAAAAAAACTTTACGTACGTAAAGGTAACCTTAGGAAGGTTCAGTAGTAAGAGTGACAGGAAAGCGATATTTCGACTTACCTAGATGTCGAACGTGGTGCAACATGAATCTGTCGTTTGATACTAATAATCGGTTTTTTTCGTCTAGTAGATAAAAACAAACGCGCTTTGTTTCCATTTCTTTTACCCATTATTTATCTGTAAGAAAAAATTTTTTGAGTTGAAGGTAGGTAATATAGTAGTCGATTTTATGTAACTCAATTTATAAATACACATATCTTATGCTACGTATATATTTGCGAATAGTGGCGTGCACAGAATTTGAAAATTGAAATTTCGGAAAAAAAATAATTTTCAGCTTCGACAACATCATTAATGTCGCATTTTCAATCTTAGGATTCTAGCCCACTGAAAAATCAGTGCACGCCACTCTTTGCGGACAGAGACGCGAGCCGAACCACGAATTATGGTAAAGGTACGAAGCAACCGCAAGCGGCGCAGCGTTTCGGGCAGTTTGCTTTTGCTTCGTTCCTTTCCCATAATCCGTTGTTCGGCTGGCGTGTGTATACGCAGCCTAAGACGTAGAATAATATTTATTATAGGTTACTAGATATGTTAACAAATGTACCGACTTGCACTAATGCACTTTATGCATACAGTCAAAACTGATGAATTTACGTTATTCAGGGAGAGCCAAAAAACAACAACATTTTTAGCGATATTTATATGTTTAATTAAAAAAGGAAATTGTGTTGTAATATTGAGTTTTTATGAATGAATAGTTTATGTTTATAATAATAGTTTATGAATAATTTATGAATAGTTTAGTAGGTATCTACTCACCATATGTCCTATATGTGTAAATCGTGAGAAATGACCAAACAGATTTCAATATTCAAGGGGGTTTCAGGGTCAAAATTCGAAGGTCTGTATTTGACGTAGAATAGTTTCCAGTAAAAAGGCTAGTCAAAAACAGTAGAGTGATGCAGCCAGCGAAAAATAAAAACACTATACAATCACAAAGTACGTGATGTACCTACTGCGCCTATGCTGCCGTTTTATAAAAAAAGATGGTATGAATCTCCCGATATTACTAAACCAAAACAGCGTGCATCTTACTTTACTAATAGTAACAAGATGAATGAACTATGAGCGCAGAAGATATCTATTATATAGGAATACGCACGCTCAAGTCGCGACGCGTATTGACTTATCTGTTGCAGCAGGCAGCAACCTGTATACACGCACCCACAAGTCTCATTTACTTGTGCGTGTGCAGAAGATGAGCTCGGAGCAGGCAGTCACATGTATTTGTAGTAAGTAATAATAATAATAAAGTTAAGTACAATACAATATTAAATAATGTAGACCTCGCTATTTTATTACGAATATGTACCTAGGCACCTACTTAATTTTTGGAATAAATGAATAACAGTAAATGAAATAATAAGAACGCGAAGTCGCTGGCGGGCGCGGCGCGGCGATTCGTGCTTCCAACACCTGCAGCCACGCACACACACGCATTGGGGTTCACCAATACACCGATAGCGCTTTTGCTGTCCCCGCTGAGATGAACGAAATAGAAATAATTTTTACAAATACCTATCGTTAAAATTTCTCGGCGCTCCTGCGCGCTCTTAAGGAGGTCCCTATTATTAGGTAAAAATGCCGCCAGCGTACTTCTCCTTGCGGGTGTCATAAACATAAAACACTTTGAAAATAATAAAATAATTTGTTTAAACTTTTTAAAGCAATGTCTCCGTAATAATACCAGCCATAAACATATTATTTAATTACTAGGTTCGGACCACGGAGGAAGAAATACCAAGAAGGACCATGGTTCCTATCACCACCTCCACTCTATTTCTTCCTCCGTGGTTCGGACCTTATTTGAAGAAACCGTGGGATAATATTTTGTTTGTATATTTGAAAAAGAGAAACTGCGTGTAACTTCAGAGTAACAATATACGTGTAACTAAAATAACACGAACAAGACTAAACAGAAAAAATCGCATTCTGGAACGAACCGTTTGTTTAAAACTACCGGTGAGCTCTGGATTTATAAAATTGCAAGGATGTGTGTGATAACATATTTTAATATTACCTACATCTAAATAAATATTCAAAAACAAACAAACTGTTGAAAGTTTTCTAAGTAATCTAACATTCACAGATTTACTTAATCGCTTATTTCATATTTGCCTATGCTAAGCAGAGGATATGGCCGTCAGTACTAAGTACTGACCGTGTCCAAAGATATTAGAAAATTAGAAACATGTTTGACCGTGCCTAACGGAAACCGGCGCGCGGCGTGGAACGGGTGGAACGGGTGGAACGGGTGGAACGGGTGGAACGGGTGGAACGGGTGGAACGGGTATGGTCGCTGGCTAATAATCTCGATCAAATCAAATTATTTATTTATCACGCAATAAAATTATTCAATGGATGTTAGTGTTAGTAGGTGCCTTCAAATCGTTTTTATTAAATCGTGTATTTATATATTTTTATGTTTACGTCATCTTTGGGGATGCTGTGTGAGGCGTTTTTAGGAAAAGAAGGATAGTTAGTTCTGGGAAGGAAAGAATAGGAATATCGGGTAGGTAGGAATGAGGTGGCCGGTATGTCCAGGAGTGACGGACATATGATTCTGATACCTCTCTTTGTGGTAATGCGATGTTCCGAGAGAGTCCTGCTGAAGAGATCAAAGGTCTTCCTCAACTTTCTCTCCCGATCAGGCCTACCACGCAGTCGGTGGGCCCACGCATCCGCCGACAAGATATGGGCAAAACTCGCCTCGTGAAACCGGGCATCCCAGCTAATTCACCAAACGTAACGAACTTGCGAACCACTTTGGGTGATCTATGACAGAGGTGCTGGTTTATTCAATAAATGGTTCCTGGCGGCACCCATACCCGCCTCCCGTACACAGCAATATGAAATTGAGTAGGTAAATTATTTTGTCCATTAACAAACTCAGGCTTAAAAATACAATATTGGATTGAATCACCGATATAATATTCTGTTTGTTAGCCTTTCTTGAAGGATTTGAGTTTTTTTATGGAAAAAACTATTTGTTCATGTTCATATGGCGTATGTATGGGCGTAAACAATTAATTTATATTAACATTTTTAAAAACGACATGTGTTTTTCCCTACAATAATTAAACTCGCGCCATCTATGAAAGCAGATTATGAATTCTCTCGAGTATCATCTCAACGGATGTTTGAATAGTACCTTCAAAAATTTTTTAAGTATCAAAATAAAATTAAAATAACTACAAAACCTGACGAAAAATATTAAATACTTAAAATAAACCATCAACGACATGATGAGAAAGTCCAACTGTGATTCGAATGGAACACAACTAATTAGATCTAGTTACTAAACATGGCTAAATCAATTTCAAGCAGCAACCTATCACCAGGGCGATACTGGTAGAAGAACAGGTAGTTCACTATGAATGTTTTGCTAATAATTATACTTTTTCATATGTTTATATCACCGTAGATAGAGCGCTGTAAATTTATTATGTAAATATGAATATAGCCCGAAATGCCCGAAGCCATTTTGTCCATGTAACCTTCGATAAGGGTATCTTGTGTTGTGGGGGGAGATAGAGTTCTAGTTATCAAACACGGCTAAAGGACAATGAGAGTATCTCATTCTGAATGCATCATATAATTTATAACTATTGTTTTAATTTATTAAAATACATTTTTTTAGTTTGTTGATATCTTTCTGCTATCGAAGTCTGGAGGAAGACGATAAAACCATATTTTGAGATAATAATATTGTCAACCACAAAAAATGCTAAATACATAAATATGACAAACATATAATGAGTCGACTTCCTTGGCAGCAGTGGCGTACCCAGGACCCAGAGGACAGGGCCCATTCTTCCAAAAAAACAAATAAAATGGCTTTTAGGTATTTAGAAGTGCATAATGCTAGCAGTTACCAATGGCGGTTAGTGCAATGAGACAGAAATAGAAAAGAAAAGATACTTCCAATATATAAAAAAAGGTGACCAGACAACTCTGAATGAAACCAACTCAGAAGTAACTCAGAAAGGTCATTAAGAGTGATCATAAAAAAATATAAAAACATTGGTTGAATAGGTTAAGTTAGGTTAGGGTTACCGCCTATTTTATATTTTCATAGCTTTTAATGACCTTTCTGAGGTGGTTTATTTATTTTTTTTTTATTTATTAAAAGTATACAATACAGAATATAGTATATTATATAAAGAATTGTACTCCCAAGAGTTAATAAACTCATTGCGGGAATGATACGCATTATACATGAAACATACAGCTGTATGTATTAAATGGACATATCATAGGACATACACAACATTATTATTTCAGATAGTCATTCATCAAATTAAGTTTGAGCATTTTAGTTTTGGTCTGTCTGAAGTAAAACTAAACTGAAGAGAGAAAGAAAATGTGTGACCTATGATTCTGGGATGACCTATAACCATAGGGTGACCTATGACCTTGGGGTGACCTATGACCCTGGGGTGACCTATGACCTTAGGGTGACCTATGACCATGTGATGACCTATGATCATGGTTATTCATTGAATGATTCCTTGTGCTCGCACCTCTCTCTCTCTTGCCCCTACAGTAATATACGAAACGTAACTCTCTCTCTATCTTCACTAACTTATATCTCCCTCTCAACTTCCATTCACCTCGCCCGATCATACTTTTTCGTAACGCTCTCGTCACGCATTTACCAGCTTACTCCCTAAGTCAAGCGTGCGTAAAGAAGTTTTACTTCAATAAAAGGGGCCTCCGCTACTTAAATTTAAATATTACCCATTTATCCACTGGAGCGACGGCGTGTTTTTATTTTTTTCCTCAGATTGCTCGTGATATTTTAATGACCGTTTTGAATATTTTCCGCGGTCCTTAAAAAAATCATTCCTCCGAATTTTAATATGAAGGCATACAAACTGATCATAGTTCTATATAGTCAATGAATTCACCTATCTTTGGTTGTTTATCACATATTCCTAGGATTTATGAAAATAATATAATAAAATCGTAAACATTCAAAACGGAACTATTCTCAGTATTGCCTCCCTTTAAACTCACCCAGTAAGTTCAAATTTCCCTCCAAATTGAATATTTTCTATTAGGTTTCTTTTAAATGGTCTAATTTATAATCAAAACGTATATATGTATGTAAGACAATTTGTCTATTTGTTGTAATTTTTTATTAATAATGTGACATAAAAATATCATGAGTTGCTTTGCTGACAAAGAAACTACAATAATTAAAGTTATTTGTCAATCTTCAAAATATTATATCACTTTGTAATTATAAACTTATTTGTCAATCTTCTTATTACTTCAATCTGTGCTACCCAGCTAGACAACAAAACAACAATCATCTATCATTTTCTGTTTCCATGACAACACCTTTTTAAAATTCGAACATAAAGGAATCCTATGCATTTCTAGGTAGGTATTCCTTTACATCTCCCCCCTAGGGTTAGAAAATTTCTCTGGAGATTTTCGTCTTTTTCAATTCCTTTTTCTTCTTTCTAATCTTCATTTTCTTCTAGTATGGTGGCAGGAATAAGTTTTGTAATATGGAAAAAATTTGACTCCATCTTTCTATGTCCTGTATTAATCTTGTATATTGATTGGGATAGTTTTTCTTCGATTTTAAATGGACCAATCCTTAACTCATCTAATTTTCTTTTATTTAGTTTGTGACCATTTTCAACATATACCATATCGCCTATTTTAAAATTATGAATTTTTCCTTTTTTATCAATTAACATTTTATTATATTCATGTGACTTAATTGTTCTTTCTAATGCAATTTTTTTATCTCTAATCCAGTCATATGCTTCTTTTTTTAATTTAAGTTCATTTGGTATGAATGAAACATCAATACCATCCAATAGGTATCTCGGTGCAAAGCCTGTTATTGAGTGTTCCGTGTTATTATATCTATCAACACAATTATGAGCAATAGTTATCCATGCTTTAGTATTTAGATTTTCATTTTTATTATACCTTATTTTATTTACGAGTGTTTATTACATTAGAAAACGGCGAATTTACTGCAGTGAAAATTAGTGTGATTGATCTTTCATTTAAAAAAAGTTTTAAACCTTTTGAGTTAATTCCAGGATATTGGTCGGTGAGAACCATGCCAATTTCATTACAATTTGGTACAATATTTATAAGTTTTTAAAGTCCTTTCCACTATGTGTCTTTGAGCTTACTATATAAGCATATCGAGTAAAATGGTCGACTAAAAGGTGGAAATATTTTTTGGTTGATCGAGAGCCACCAAATCCCCCAATTGAATCTATTGAGACAATTTCAAATGGTTTTGTGGCAGGGCCCAAGTGTGATATTACACCATATTTAGCCTGTCCTCTTGTCTTATTTTTTATACATATTTCACATGGTTTGCATAAATTGGTTATATTTCTAGTTAAATCCTTTGCTGTATAAATGTTTCCTATTTTCTTATGCATTTGTTTTATACCTATATGACACATATTTTCATGTATCAGTTTTATAAATTTTATACTGAGTTCTTCTGACAGTAGTATTTTTTCTTGCTTTCTTACCCTCTTATAATATATATTGTTTTTATACCTTAACTTGTTATTGTATTTTTTTTATATACTCATTTTTCTCTTGATCTGTTAATATATCATTCAATGTTACTAAGTTTATTATTTTTAATTGTTCATGTACATCTTTATTAGCTTCTAATACTGGGTTTCTGCTCAAGCAATCTGCCTCTAAATTATTTTTTCCTGGTTTATATTTTATTTCGAAGTCATATTGTGATAGGTAATAGGATAAATCTCCTAACTCTTCGTCCGTTCTAGATTTAATATTTAAATTTTCCAATGGTTTGTGGTCGGAATATAATGTGAAAGGTTTGCCTATTAGCCAGTACTGCCAATATCTTATGGCCTCTTTAATAGCTAAGCATTCTAAATATATATCCTTTTTTTCTTTTGGACTTCATTTAATTTTTTTGAAAAATATGCTACAGGTTTTTCTTTTCCGTCTTGTTGAGTTTGTTTCAACACTGCTCCAATTCCTTCCAATGATGCATCCGTATAAATGTTTATTGATAAGTCTTCATCAAAAATTTCTAAGATTGGTTGTGAACACAATAGTTGTTTAATCTTTTCAAAAGCTTCTTGGCAGTCACCATATGAATTTTTGGTGCTTCCTTAGTAAATTATGTAATGGTTCTAAAATTATTGAACTGTTAGGTATGTACTCGTGGTAGAAATTGATTTTTCCTAGAAGTTGTCTAATATTTTTCTGATTCTTTGGTGTTGGGAAATCTCTTATTGAAATTAAGTTATCTCTCACTGGTTTTACTGTATTATCTTGTATTATATGTCCGAGGTATTTTACCGAATTTGTTGCAAATCGACATTTTGTGAGCTTAAGTCGGAAACCTTCTTTTTCTATCGCCTCTAAAATCTGTGATAGATGATTTATGTTCTCGGTATAGCTTTTTGAAAACATTAAAATGTCGTCAATAAAATTTACAGCAAAATCTGTTAACTTGAACTTTCTCAATATGTTGCTTAGTATTCTTTGAAATATGGCTGGGGAAGTTTTTAAACCGAAGGGTAAACATTTCCATTGGTAGTGGCCTTCCTGGGTTACAAAAGCAGTTTTCTTTCTATCTTCAATTCGCAGGGGAATAGACCAGAACGCAGAATTTATATCTAATGTTGAAAAGTATTTACAGTTTCTGGTTTTTGTTACTAAGTCCTCAATCAAAGGAAATGGTTGAGCCTGAGGTACCACCATTTTATTTAATTCTCTAAAATCGATACACAATCTTGTTTTTCTATTGTCTTCTTTTTTGAAAGCTAAGGTTACTGGTGCTGCAAAAGGGCTCTATGATTCCTCTATAAGATTTCTTTCAAGCAATTTTCTTACTTGTTCTTCTATTTCTAACTTATCTTCTAATGAACATCTGTAGGGTCTTTTACTGCAGTATTTGTCCATAAGTAGATCAATGCGTGCTTCATAATCCTTTAATGTGCCCATATCATATTTATCCTTTGCAAAGCTTGATTTATATTTATCAATAAGTTAATTTATTTCAGATTTTTGTTGTATATTTAAATGACTCAGATCCATTGTAAATTCTTTTTCTTTTGTATGTTCCTTAAAGTTTATAAAGTTCAAGTTCTTTATATCGTCATTTTCATTAGGATTGTTTTTACAATGTATTTCCTCTTTTTTAAAGCTTTCTTCATATTTCTGAACAATTTCCAAATTTTCATTCTGAATCAAATTAAATTCTTTTATAGTATCAAGTCCAATTAGAAAATTGTATTTGAATTCTTTTCCATCTACAATATAAACATCAATTTTCTTCTCTATATTTAAATATCTTAATTTTTATTGTTGTTTAGCCTTTTGTCTTTTTTATACCATTAATCGTTAGTAAGTTTGTATTGTTATGTATATTATTTCCTTCTACCTTTATTCTTAATAATTTACAATTTATTAAGGAAACATTAGAGCCAGAATCATATATACCAAATATGTCTAATTTTCCTTCTAATGATAGTTTTACTTTAATTAATGGTGTAATTATTTGTTTTTTGACTCATTATCATTCAGTTCAACATCTAATACAGTGTTGTTTACATTCTTTTTATAGTTTCTCTTGTTCTCATAATCATCAGTTTGTTTAAACCAGCATTTCTCTTCAGAGTGGAAACGGCTACTTTTATTTAATTTTTCACAAGTTTTGCAGGGCTTAATTTTATCAACTCTTACTTTATTAACAAATGTATTTCTCTTGAATTTATCATAATTATTTTATTGACTCTTTGTTCATGTTTACCAATTACATTGAATAGATTTGCAGTCGATGTTATAGATTCCTTATCCATTTTGTACATTATATAATCTGGTAGACCCATAACAATAAGATGAATCAATGTCTGTGTGTCAATATTTTTATTTATCTCTAATAACAATCTTTCTTTCTTTGTGGCATATTCTCGTAATGAAGAACCTCCTTGAAATTTAAATACAAATGCAAATTTAACTTGTGATCAACCTTTGTTTTCGTATGTTTCACAAAATTAGTTTTCCATATTGCCCATTCTGCGTTTACTGTATATTTTATTAACATACTAGTATACCAATCAAGGCACTTTTTTTCAAGTAAATACTTTAAAGTCTCAATTTTTTCTGCCTCCTTTAATATCTCGAAACGTGTACATTCATTTTCAAAATCATTGATCCATTGGTGAACATTTGATGTTTTTCCTGAAAACTTCTCGAGTAAAAATCTTTCTGCTATTTTCCTAGATTTTTATTTTCAGTACTAATATTATCGTCAGAAAGTTTCGTGTCATATATTAATTTCTTCCAGGTATTGGTCACCAAATTGTAAATTCTCACCTTCATCTAAGTAAATTTTCCTCAAATCTTGGGTTAAGGGAAACCATATTTTCCGTGTTTGATATCTTTTCTTTAGAGAATTCTTAATTTTGTTATAAACATCCGTAGTCGTTATAGCGGTATGTTTGCTTGCATGTTTTAAATCATCGGGAATATCAAATATATGTACATCGGGTGTCTCGATTGAGGTTACGCAGATCACATTGCTTTTTCCATCCGATGCTGCTGACACTGTAAATGTGAATCTTAATTTTTCCATTTCTAAGGTTATTGTTTCTCTTCACTAAAATTGTAGTTTTATAAGACACTTTGTCTATTTGTTGTAATTTTTTATTAATAATGTGACATACAAATATCATGAGTTACTTTACTGACAAAGAAACTACAATTTAAGTTATTTGTCCGTCTTAAAAATATTATATCACTTTGTAATCATAAACTTATTTTTCAATCTTCTTATTACTTCAATCTGTGCTACCCAGCTAGACAACAAAACAACAATCATCTATCATTTTCTGTTTCCATGACAACACCTTTTTAAAATTCGAACATAAAGGAATCCTATGCATTTCTAGGTAGGTATTCCTTTACATGTATATAAGAAAACTGAATTTTGATATGTTTTGAACGGTTGAATGTTCCCTTTGAATAATTTTTGACACAAATTTATTCGAAAAATGGCAACACTTTTAATTAGACTAAAATGAAATTCTTAAACGACTCACCAAACATAGCTGTAGTACATCAAACAGATACATCAATTATCTTAAATCCACAATACCAAATATCTCGATTATTGGTTTATTTATAGAAAATATTGCATTTTCAAAAACACACGACGGAAAAAAATGTCAAAAACATAACCATAAAACTTTATTTAATCAATTATCAGTGAAATTTTAAGTTTGAAACACGTTGAAATAGTTGAATGCATTACTCATTCAATTATTATAACACTGGTACACAATTTTGTTGTAAATATCCACTAAAATACGATAAAAAGCCGAATTTTAACAAATTTCCGTAATTAAATCATAGAAACAAAGATTTGAGACATCTCTGGAGAAAGTGCTAAAGGATTTTGTCAACTACATGATTATGCAAATTACAGATCGCGGGAGTTTTCGAAAATATTTAAATAAAATTTTTAGTGCGTCAAGGGAGAATCTTCCGAAATTCGGAAGCTTTTCGAACATATGTTTTGTAAGAGGTTCCGAAATTCGGAAAAAATCGTTCCAGTGGTTATGTATTAGAATTTCAATAGTACTGGCTGTCTGTATAATATTTATACAAGTCAACATAATATCCGTAATATATTATCCACCAGTGCGCGGGGGCCGGCCTGCGATTCCCAAACCCTAACGCGTTTCAGTCGTTAGGGATTGGAATGCATAAATCACCTTCCAAACACTACCGCGTTTCGGTCGCCTTCGCGCTTTGTTGCTCTCTGTTTCTGTTGTGACGAACGTAATTATAGAAAGGTAAGCAGAGAGGATGAACCGCGTTTTTTTTACTTACAAAATGTTTCTGCCTGCTCCTTGCTTCAGTGACATTCATTCACAGTCGCATTTACTTACAAGCCTATACCTACTGGTTAAGTTACCCCAACATACCAAATACCATCAGATAGTTTCACCGCAGGGGTAGGCAGAGAGGATGGACCGCCAAACAACTCGGTCACATTGCTTGGTTCAATCACATTCATACATACAAGATTAGGTACCTATACCTAATATTTTAGTTTTGACAAGGGACTAATGTCTATTCTATTAGAGTAAAAGAACCGACCAAAACGCATTGATTTTTGTTGTATCTTTCAATCTCCTTAATAAAATCTACTTTATTGATATTGGAAGATACATTATTACTCCAATGTGGCTTATTATGTCTAGCAATATTTCCCATTATCACCATTTCCGATTTGCATGAGTAGGTACGTGAGATTTATGAAATACCTAATTCAAAATAATTATAGACTGGGCTTAATAAGGATTACTAAATTAGATATAATAAGGATTGCCATATGACTGAAACGCGGTAGGGATTGTTATGAATAAATCACCTTACAAATCAAAATTTATTTTTTTCAAATATAATCTGAATTTTGAAGTTTGAAGTAGGTATGTAACACGTTAAAACACGTTGAATGCATTATTAATTCAATCATTTTACACTGGTATACAAATATGTTAGAAAAATCCACTAAAACACGATTAAAAGTAGCATTTTGCACTGACGTATTTTGCAGTTGATGACAGTTTTTAAACAAATCTACTTATTACGATTTTGAAAAATGAGATAATTCGTAAATAAATAAGTACACTGCCATCTCTTGAATATAAATATAAGTAGTATATATGAATATAAGTAGTTTACTTCTAAAAAACGTAAAATTGAACAGCAGGCGTTTTTGAAAATATTACGAAAAAATGTTTAAGGTATCTAGAGAAAATTTGCCTAAAACTGGCAGCTAGCCATTCTGTGAAATTTGAAATGGCGCTATATTGTGGCAAAAAGCGTTCCAGTGGTTCCAGACTTATTTCTGAAATTATTATCTATTTTTTTAATTTATTTTCCACTGAGCTCCGAAATTATACTTAGTGTGAAATTAGAAAAACAGAACAATGCTTATAAAGTTTCGTTTTTAGGAGTTTCTTGGACTCCTTTCTTCCCAGGTCATTAAGCCATTTGGTAATGTTTTTGCAGAAGGATAATAATTCTCCGTTTTGAAAATTACCAACAGATTTGGCGACTAAATATTTTATGAAAACTGACCTTCCGAATAATAAAAATTGACAATATTTATTAAACAGAAATCGTAAAATTTTCGCCTGCAGTGCTGGTTGAGCATTGTAATCTGTGCAGATTTTATTGATTATTTTAATTAATGCATTTCCTTTGCAAAGTGTTGATGATGGCGGGCTCTTTGGACAGCGGAATGCACTTTCCAGTCGCCTTCGTATAATACAAATGGAGATACAATGTTTGCTTTGAAAACTGGTTAAATCCTCGTGCTTGACAAAAATCAACAGAGATGTTACCCGCTTGCAGTTTTGGGTGAAGATGAAATGTTTATAAATCGACAATATTGTTACCTTGTGAAAATGACTCAAAATTTCTGTGGTTTTGAAGTTCTTACGAACTAGTGTGAATTTTGAACTAGTCAGACTTATGTGCGTTATATTCAAATATACGAAAAATCACAAATAATCGTTCGGAGATTGATCCGTGTGAATGGACTAGATGTGAATGCCTTCCATCTGCACCAGAGTTCGACGATAAGGCCTTTGAGTTCCTGCCGGATCCATTATCTTTGTAATTTGTGTTGACGCAAAATTAATTCACGTTCGTTTTTTTTCTGAGTATTATACTCAAGAGTTCTTGGCTATTTACACGCCCAAAATTCACAAGTTACAGCACTTAACCAGGCGCATTTTCTATGTTCATATTCATAACCACTGGAGCGACAGCGCAATTTAAAACTTTTTTCTCCGATTGCTCGAGATGTTTTGGTGATCATTTTGAATATTTTCCGCCCACATATAAAAAATCGTACCTCCGAATTTGAATACGGAGACGTACAAATTGATAAGAGTTCTATATATCAAATTAATTCACCTATCTTTTATCGATTATCACATATTCGTAGGATTTATAAAAAAATATTATGAAATCGTAAATAAATATAAATAAATAAGAGACAAGTTGCCAAAATTGGCCGCAAAGCAATCCGAGGTATTTGAAATAGTGCCACATTGCGGCAAAAAGCGCTCCAGTGGATAAAAGTTATAACTCATATGACAAGAATTATAAGTTCTCCAGGATGACCTTAATGTGGTAAAATTAATCATGTGGCGCTTTTTATTATTCAATTTTTATTTACAAATTGCGAGACTAAGTATTGTTCACGGAACAAGAAATTTTCCTTTTAACGACACTGAGTTTGTTCGTAAAAGTTGTGTTTTATTTTATATCCTAAATCATAGATAATATTTAGTACAGGGCCCGGAAACCATTTGCTGTAGGCCGCCCCCAGGTTCAGCCTCGGAGTCTACAGATCCTAAATACGGCCCTGTGCAACTCTTACATCAACTTGTATTATTTTAATTATCTACTGCGCATTCGTAATTCAACGCTGTGGTTTTCCTGTTAGTGATATCGAAGCTATTTTTAAATGTCCTTTTGACAGCTAATGGAGATAAGGTCTGTTTTTGCGAAAACATATTTTATGGACGGTATCGCGGTATGTCGAACAGTCAAATAAATACATACTATTATTAAATTTTAAATAAAAAATCTTACGAATAATTTCAACTAACCATCATGACGTTTCCCGCAGGGGTAAGCGGAGGCATACTTTTTTTACAATAGCTCTACACAGTAGGCCCTGAGGAAAACAATTTTCCTCTTGGCCTGTCATCTTTGGGGAGCCTGAGGGGTGAGTCTTTTTGGGGAAAGATAGGAGCAGAACTTCCCAAAAAGAAAAGGGTATGAGGGGTGGTAGAAATCTGGGGGTCAGTGTGTCCAGGAGTGATAGACGTATGAATCCATTCCTTCCACTGAGGAGCAAGGCGATGGGTCGAGAGAAACCGGCTAGATAAATAAAATGTCTCCCTCGACTGCCACGCAGTAGGCGGGCAAACGCATCCGTCATCTAGACCTAGACACACCTCACCCTATGAACCAGGGCACCCCTGCTAAGTCACAAAACGTATTGAATCACTTAGAGTGACGTATAAACAGTTTCCGGGGCGGCGGGGCCCATACCAGCCTTCAAAATTACAATAATTTTAACTACTTTTCGGTTTTATTCTATCTTTATTTTCATGTGACACCTCACAAGACCGCCCTTGTCTGTATAGTGTAAAGAAAACTGAACTAAGTCGCCACTCGGTTGGACAGTATTGTGAGGCGGGTTAGAAAGACGGGCTATAGGAAAGGATTTTTTATCGATGCGGGTTATATGAAGGAGGAAAAACAGATGCCGGTATCTCGTTTCACATATGAGTCGACTTACACAAAACTAGTTGAAGAAACGACCTGTTCTCATGACAGCAAACATCAACAACTGTGAACCAAAGACTAAATAGCATACCAATAAAACATTTTGTCAAAACTATCATACAAAAATGGCGACCAGGATGGATGTTTCGTACATCGCTTCCATGGTTACCAATAGATATTATTCAGCCGCTTTAGAAACGGTCCAGCATTGCGGCCGCCTTGGACGCCATTTTTCTATAACCGTCCGTACAGAATGTTCGGTACGTATTTGGATGGGTATACCAACCAATTTTCTTAGAGATTTTGTTTAGTCATTGCAGTGAACGGGTGTTAGGGCCACTTACACTCCTTTATTTGTTTATCCGCTCTACATCTCCGCATTCCGTTCTTTATCTCATTAATTACGCTTACAAGAACCTGTCGTTCTTTGTGAATGTACGTATATTTAACATGGTCATAAGCGCACGGTTTTACCAGACGTACGCCTCAGAGATCACACATGTTCCTCTATCAGTTTCATGCCTCACTGTCATTCATCAGGATTTGTATCAGCACTCCCCTGTGGACTGCTAGCTTTTTTATATGAGTATAGCACAACAGTCCCAACTGCTTCCAACCGTATGGAGCCAGTAAGACTATGGCATCCCCGATTGGGGAACTTTGTAAGGCCAATGGTAGATGGGAGAGGAAGCCGACGGGAAGAAGATATACTGCGAAGTGCCTGGCTATTTATATCTCGTCAACAAACATGGCTAAAGTCATTTCAAGCAACATTTCAATACTGAATTTATTTATTTTTATTCCAGTTAAAAGAAAAATACTTTTTCACTCATAGAAATATTTACACACATTAAAATAAAGTAAATATTTCAATACAGCGCTATTCTATTTCATTATTTTATTTATTAAGAATAAATATTAATAATTTTTTTTAAATTTATCCAGATTTTTTCGTTTTTAATTTCATTTGGTTGGCAATTATATAAGTTTCCCCCCTCGTAACCAATGGATTGTTTACCATAGTTAGTGTGGATGGTTTTAAATGTAGGTATGTTATCATGTTGTGTCAAGTGTTTGTGTACTTGGGACGTTTTAATGAATTCTGTGTTTGTATGTACGAGTTTATTGTTTATTTTGTACATAAGGAGACGTGTATTATATTATATATTTTTCTTAATGTTAATAGTTTTATTTCCATGAAGCCCGTTCAGATTGACACATAAATAAGAAAATGACAGTCATCTTCAAACGCTATGCTTTATAGCAACGTTATGCTTTTTGTTCGGAGAATAAACATTTTTAGAGATAGGTAGATATTAACTACGACGCCAGAAAAGCACTCTTTTTAAGCACAACAAAGCACTCTTTAAAGCCTAAAATTAAAAATAAATAAAAAAACATTTTTTCCAAGGTAACAATTTGTTTGACGTTTACAATAACTCGATTTTGTTAGGGACAGAAAACGTATGATACATAATTTCATTACGCCACGGCTTACTCATAACGCCAGAGCTTACCAATATATATAGCCTATTTTTCTCGCAAATAATGTAGCTTTCTATTAGTGAAATAATTTTTAAAATCCATTCCGTATTTTTTAAGTAAAAGAGTAACAAACATCCATACAAACTTTCACCTTTATAATATCTATAAGATATTCGTAGGTACAACACAAGCTTTTTTTCGCCGATGATCTTAAAATTTTTCGTAAAATTAAGTCTGTTTCCGATCATCAGCTGCTTCAAAGTGACCTCGACACACTCAACAACTGGTGTACTGTCAATGATATGCACTTAAATGTTGAAAAAGGTTACATTTTAAACTTTACTAGAAATAGAATTATAAAGGATTTTTCTTATGTTGTCAATAATATTATTCTCAAAAAAGTTTCTTCAATAAGGGATCTAGGAATCACTCTTGATTCTAAATTCATATTTGATGTACATATTAAAAACATTAAGTGCAAATCATTAAAAATTATGGGATTTATTCACAGAATATGTAAACCTTTCAAAGATCCTCAATCAATTCTAACTCTTTACAATGCCTTAATTAGAAGTAAACTTAAATATGGAAGTACTATTTGGAATCCACATTACTGCAAATATGAAAACAGTTCAGTTCAAAAAAAAATTACTAAGAATATTATCCTTCAAATGTGGACTACATGACCATCTCAGATCATACGACGTACGTCGTGATTACTTCAAGATTGATACCCTTAAAACTAGAAGGCAATTGACTGATCTAATATGTTTACATAAAATTATTCACGGCCATCTTGATACTACATTATGTCTTAACAGTATTGAAATTAATGTCCCCAATTCCCATTGTTTAAGACGCCGTAACATTTTTCATATGAATAAATTTAAAAATAATATCTCCTACTTTAGCCCTCTGACCCAGATGTGTCGACTGTATAACAAGATAGAGTGCGCTGATGTGGATATTTTCGTTGATAATTTGTACGGATTTAAAAAAAAAGTTCTAGCGCTGTTAAAAAGTACTAACTAATTATGTTGTGTGAATTGTCTTTCTATGCAAGCTCGCGTATTTCATATGTCTTTTACCACTCATTGTAATGTGCTACTTGAGTGACCTTGTTTATAATTCTGTATTTTTATGTGTGATGTTTTTGTTTTTCTAATTGTATTTATTTGTATGTAATTGTAGATTTTTATAATTGTGTAATAACTGAGTTTTATAACTGGATTGTTCTCATGTAAGTGTAAACATCTGTAAAACCCAGTATAAATAAATAAATAGTCGAACGGATACCAAATGCACTCCCAAAATTTCAAACGTACAGTAAAAACTTCGAAAAACCCAAACCAAAAAAAAACGCGGCGTTTTTTTTTTTACTTAAAATTTTTTTTTCAATGTAAAAATAAAATTTTCGATATAAAAAAAACTTACCTAAAGGCCTTTATTCATTTTATTTTCAGAATTTCGTCAAAGTAGTGCTTACCTAATGCGCATGTTTTATTTTTATTTTACGTAACTTCTAGTTAATCGTTATTTTATGGTAATAATTAGACATCGGATTATATGCACTAACAAAATGCCAAAATATGCATTCAAATATGCACTAAAAAAGGCTGAAATATGCACTAAAAACTCTTGATATGCCTAAAATATGCAAAATTAAAATAACATTTTTATTTTTGTATATTTTAATTAAAGACGATACAAAAACAGCGAAATATTAAAATTATGCATTGTTTTTGTGACAATATATAATTAAGTATTTTTCCAAATTTTCGGGAAAAAAATTTTGATGTTTGTCACCCAAAATGCCGAAAACGACTTCTTTACGTCAACTGACGTCATCCGACAAAATTCGAAAAATTTGGCGCCATTTCTGGAGATACCTGTGCCGTTGATGTAGGCATTAAAGTTCTTCATGTCTTCAAAACTCGGATTTTTAAACAAAATAGCGTCTAGCTTTTCACGAATCTTTTCTGATATTGAATTGGGAAGGGCGTTGGCGAGTTCAATGATTGTTTCCAGTATTTCCATTGATTTAAATAGAGGAAGGTTTTTGTTTCCAATTTTTCTATGGCATCTGGTAACTTGTGGAAATGTGTTGAGATGAGGGCGATATTCTGTTTAATGGATGCGTCTTCAAATGCTAAATATGCACGATTGGGAAAAAAAAGGCTAAAATATGCATTAACACCGTAATTAGAGAGTTATATGCATTTGCATATGCAAATATGCAAATGCATATAATCCGATGTCTAGTAATAATAAATATACATTATAGCATTATACCTAGCTCTCTCATTCAAAATTTAGGCGTATTAGATTTGTCAAAAAATTTGTACAGAAAGAATGATGATGTGATGACCGTGGCCGGTTATCCCATAATAATCTGGACTCCCTTTGTTGGATCCAGATTCCTCTGACTATGATGATTTCAGTAGGTACAGGGTATTACTTCAATAATGATACGTAGGTAGTCTCGTGATGTTTATTCCGGGATAAGGTACAATGTTATTTCTTAGGAAGTCTGATGGTAAGAGGACGAATGGACAACAATCGCACCCTTTTATACGTTCCTCATGTTGTCATGTTGTCTCACTCATACACGCATGTCTCTTTCATACCGCAAGACATAAGTTCACCACATCCCTCCACACTTAAATCTGAAGACAGTTACACAACATGATGATGATAATAATAATTACAATACATACAAATATTCATTATTTACAGTAAGTAATTCATTTTCATGTTGAGTCGAGAGCTGAGTCCTGTCTTCATTGACTCATCTGTGTCCGTGGTCGTAATCGGTCCTTCCAATTTCCCGACGTGGAAGCCACCGGATCACTGGAGCTGGAAGTAAAAGGAGAATCACCCATTAGATTGTCATCCGGCACAAAGCTGGAGACATCGTAATCATCATACGACAGTCTCTTTGTCTCAGACGCGATATAAGGATTGCTGGTATTCTTTTCCCATGATACACACAATTTAGACAACTGATCAAAATGCCCTTTCCAATACATAATTTTTCCATTTAAATTAACCTCAATTAAATACAATTTTTTTCGTAATTGTTTATGTACTTCCCCTCGTACCCATTTATCATTGTTTTGGTCTCTAAAATCTCTAACCATTACTTTTTGATTAATCGAAAAACCTACCGACTCTTTATTATTTCTCTTATAATAATATTTCTGATTTTCCTGACATTTAGACATTTTAATTTTAGTTTCTTTATTAATTTTATTATCCTTATCTCTCCCCCCTCTCGGTACAAAACTGTTTAAGTTAGACCTTAGTTTCCTTCCAAACATAACAACTGCCGGTTCTAAGCCAGTTGTACAGTGTGGTGCATTTCTGTAATCAAATAGAAAATTTCCTAATTTTTCATCATAACCTGACTGAAACTTATTTCCTATCATCATTTTTTTTTTTTAAATTTACAAGTTTTCACAGAGTTTTCCGCTAATCCGTTCGATTTTGGATGATTTATCGGACTAGTTAAATGTTTGATGTTATTCATCTCACAAAACTCTTTGAAGTCCGCTGACATGAAGGCGGCTCCATTATCTGACACTATTGTCTGTACACTCCCAAAATAACTAAATAAACTCTTTAATATTTTAATAGTGTTATACAAATTAGGTGAATTTACCTCAACACAATCTAACCATTTTGAAGTTGAGTCAATAATCACCAAAAAATATTTATTTGCAATAGGACCCGCATAATCAATATGTACTCTACTCCAAATATCTTCAGTTATAGGCCACGGAGTCAATTCGCTTTTTGGTTGGGATGAACCTCTGAACAAATTTCGTATTCTCTCGCTAAAAGTTCAATTTTTCCATCGATCCCCGGCCACCAAAAATAGCCCCTGGCTAACCCTTTCATCTTAGCTATACCCAGATGAGATCTATGCAATAAGTTTAAAATTTTTTCTCTTAAACTTTCTGGAATTACTAGCCTATGATTCCAGAAAAAACAATCATCAATTATTGATAATTCATTCCGTTTAATCCAGTAAATCCATTTTGGATCATCCTTGTTAATTTTATTTGGCCACCCTGTTCTGAGATAATGTTTAATATCCAATAAAATTTTATCCGCATTTGATTCTGATTTAATCTCCTCGACATCTATTGGCATATCTCTGTTATTTTTGAATAAACATAGAATTTGAGTATCGAAATCATTTTCTACGTGAACTGGTATCTCAACAAGAACCCGTGATAAGTAATCAGAACAATTCAATGCTGATTTTACATATTGTACCTTACAATTAAACGACGAAAGAATTACACCATAGCGTTGAAGTCTGTTACACGGTAATACCGGAATACCTTTCTTATCACCAAAAATTCTACATAACGGTTCATTATCAATTTCTAAAATGAACTCTCTTCCATAAATATACTCAAACATTTTTTTTAACGCAAACACAATAGCAGTTGCTTCGAGGTCTAATATTGAATATTTCTTTTCCGCTTCAGTTAATTTTCTAGAAACGAAAGAAATAGGTCTCTGTAAATTATTTTTGTAACAATGCAAAAGTGTCCCTGCTAGGCCTTTTGTTGAAGCATCTGTCACAATCTTCAATGTTACATCCGAATCATAATAAGCTAGCACTCTATCCTCACATAAAATTGACTTAATTTTATTAAAAGCTTCCAAGCAATCTTGATTAAACTCAAAATGTACATTTTTCCTCAATAATCTATGTAACGGATCTAATAACACTGACATATTTGGCACAAATGACCTATAAAAGTTCACTAACCCTAAGAAACTTCGTAATTCAGTTATATCTTTAGGTTCCGATGCCTTGCTAATAGCGATAGTTTTATCTTTCAATGGTTTAATTCCTTGTTTTGAAACTTCAAACCCTAGAAAAGTTACTGATAACGCATTAAAAGTACACTTGTCAATATTTACGCTAAATCCACAATCTTTTAATCTATTTAGCACTGCACTTAAATTCTCATTATGTTCTTCTTCTGTTTCTCCCGTTACCACTACATCATCTAAAAATACAACTGTTTTTTCAACCCTTGTAAGCACGAAGCTATCGTCTTACAAAAAATAGCAGGCGCGCTATTAATTCCAAACACTAATCTCGTGAATTTAAACAATCCTAAATGAGTCGATATAGTCGTGTATTCTTGACTTTCCTCATCTAGTTCTAATTGTAAGTAGGCTTGCCGCAAGTCAATCTTGTATTACATAACAGCGACATGTCATTGGTATCAATTATTGTATTAATTCTACAACTTGTAACTACTTTCTAGTATGTAATTATGTAGGTACTATTTGTTTCTGCAAAATAAATAAATAAATTAAAATAATAATAAAATATGTATAGATTTGTCAAAAAATTTGTACATAAAAATGCAAAAGTCGGTCATTTTAATTACATGTAGGATTACGAAAGATTTTTTAAATATTTATATTGAGGGATCAGTAGGATTTATCGGACCAGTTAGGATTTCATCAGAGCCGAACCCTTTGATATGAAAATATCTGGAGTCGGTGAAATATTTTCCCATTATGTTTATGGTGGATTGACGTATTGTTCTTGTATTAATTATTATTTTTAATTGATAAACTAACGTTTAAACAAGATTTTTATGCTTAGCACAAAGGGTAATAACAAATATTATAATCAATAATTATCAGCCTGAAACACTCATCTACATTGAAAAAATCTTCCGAGAAAAGATACTGGCCGCCAACGGGAATTGAACCCGTGTCCCTCTGATTGCCGGTCAGCTGCTCTGACCACTGAGCTATGGCGGCTTATCTAATAATATAATAATTAATATTTGACAAGTTAAAGTATTTCAGCAATAAATGCAGACATAATTAGTCTCGACGCCACCTAGCGGGAGATTTAGTACTTAACAATACCTCTCTCACAAAAATAATGTTGGTTGTGTTCAGTTGGAAAAATGTAATAATAAGTAATTGTCGAATGAAACACTAGTATATATTGAATTATTTGGCGGGTATTAGATAAGCCGCCATAGCTCAGTGGTCAGAGCAGCTGACCGGCAATCAGAGGGACACGGGTTCAATTCCCGTTGGCGGCCAGTATTTTTTCTCGGAAGATTTTTTCAATGTAGATGAGTGTTTCAGGCTGATAATTATTGATTATAATATTTGTTATTACCCTTTAAAATGGTGGATGTAAATAAACGATACGAATTGCAGGCAGGTGAAAAAACGATCCTTTATAATGTTATCAAGTTTTTCCAAAAGATCCGTGGCAATCCAGAATACATCAAAACATTGAAATTCAAACAAGTGCATTTATTGGCATCAACCTGTCGAATATTCGAAGAGTGTCGTCAGAAGCTTCTCATTTTCCGTACGCAAAAGAAGTAAAAATGTTCAATCAGCCTCGTAAAAACTACAAAAAACCTAAAACGGTAACGGGACTGAAAGATTTTAAAAAGGATTTTGTGCGTCGCAGTGTGATGGATTTTTATGATAATGGCCAATATCCCACTCTTGCAAATCTTAACAAGCTAATGGTGGATAATTTTTTTTTCTGGATCTCATTTTCTGGAGTCATTGCGATGTATTTTGCATGGTATTGGTTTTCAATTCAAAATATGCGAAGATGGAAGAAAGTATTTAATGGGAAGATTAGACATTGCTACAGCTCGTGTAGACTTTTTGAGAAAAATGAATCAAATAAGATCACCCAGCGACGCAAGGGCAGATCCAGGATTTTTTTCTGGGGGGGCACAAGGGGCGGAGGGGGGTGCTCCTCTAGAGCACAATTCCCCCCCCCAGGACGGACCAATTTTTTTATGAAATCGAAATTTGTGTTTGTCAACTTTAATTGGGGGGGGGGGGGGCTTTTCCGACCGCGCTTTCCCCCGACCGTACCGCTTATATTATCATCTTTCATGTGCAAGTGCATGAAAGGGAAGAGTTTGACTCATGTTCTTTCTGTTAGTTTATTAATACATTTTAACAACTCTGATAATTTGATTTCCTTCTAAGTATGTACTCTGATGAAATCTCCACAGTACTCACACAAAAATACTCTTTTGGGGGGGGGGGGGCAAATCCTAAATCCCCCCCTAAATCCGCCCTTGTACATAATATAGACAAGTAGTTTTTTCATTGATGCATTTGAATGAAAATATGTATTATTATTCTGCGGTACATCATCTCTGCACATCCCTTCGGACACTTAGTTATAATTTGTGAAAATAAGTATTCTGTATTTTCTCTAAACCGACTGCATATTGTGTGTAAGTATCCTGGGGTACAAACTGGGGGAGATCAACCGCCACGGAATCCTCAATAGACAAAGCTTTAGTGGGATCAGTCAATTGGGGAAATTAAAAAAGAGGAATACTGTTGTGTTAGATTAGGTTAGAGAAGCACGAATAACGTGATCTTAAATATGTCGATCCGTTACGCAAACATAAACTTGTGGTTTTGTTTTCGATAGTATTTTTCGTTTGTAAAACAGTAAGATGTGTACCCTTTGTATATTACCTTTTGTTTTATAGTTAGCATTTATTGTATAATAAATGCAACACACTATAAGGTAGGCACGTGGTATCTACATATGGTGTTAATTTTTCGGAGTGTTTTTATGTACCTATTACTTCCGTTGGAAGTTGTGGTTTTACTTTCATAATATTACCCATTTCTTTTGTGGTAAGATAATAATATTATCTTCTAATAATATTTCCAGTTTTTTTACAATTATTACTCTTTCATAATTAATTAACCCAAAATACCGCAAAAATCTATTACCTCGATAAGTACCTATTTTAAAAATATGGCATTGTATTGCCATTATAATTATTATTCGTATCTGCATATTGATCGTCCAGTTGATTAGTCAGACATGTCCGAAAAATCTAAATTTGAGTTGAGTATGCATTTGTATGTACCTAAAAGGTATAATATATGCACTATATCTGGTATAATACTCAGATTACTCATAAACACCACCAAATCAATTATAATTCAGAAAAACTTGTAGTGAATTGAACAAAATATTGATGTTTTCTGGGTATAATTTATTTAAAAATGTCATTCTTATGTACCGGACCGTTACGCCTCCGAGTTATTTTATAGCATTTTAATGTAAAACAGAGACGTGTGCATATAATATTTGATTTATGGTGAGCATTCGGATATTGATTTCCTCATTATCTCTAAACTTAGTATTTGGAGTTGTCTGAGTAATCTACTGGACGATCGATGTACATAATTATATACCATTACGAGTCAGAAATATTATTTTGATATACCAAAATATTAAAAACAGTAGGTTTCTACGTGGTAGGTACCTACGTCCTACGTTTTAACTACCTGCATATTAAATCTTACCATCTTACTAATATTATAAATGCGAAAGTTTGTATGGATGGTTGGTTGGTTGGTTGGATGGTCCTTACTCTTTCACGCAATAAATATCGAATGGAATTTAAAAATTCTTTCACTAATCGAAAGCTACATTATTTGCGAGTAACAAAGGCTATATATATTTGTAAGTTCTGGCGTTATGAATAAGCTGTGGCGTTATGAAATTATGTATCATACGTTTTCTGTCCCTAGCAAAATCGAGTTATTGCAAACGTCAAACAAATTGTTACCTTGGAAACAATGTTTTTTTTTATTTTTAATTTTAGGCTTAAAAAGAGTGCTTTGTTGTGCTTAAAAAGAGTGAAAAGTTGGCGTCGTAGTTAATATCTACCTATCTCTAAAAGTGTTTATTGTCATTTTGTTATTTTCTTACGTTACTCTGGATTCAAATATGAAAAAAATATTAATAAAGGGAGTAGGAACTTAAAATAAATTTCTATTTCTAAAATTTAAATATTTTCTAAAATAGAATTTTTATTTGCTAAATGTCATTCTCAAGAATTTTATTTGTCTTATTTTATTTGTTGTTTGTATTATGTGATTTTTTTTTAAATACAGATAATTGGAGGAATGGGAAATGACATAGGCTACTTTTTATCACGGAAAATTTTTTTATTACCTTGGGAAAATTCTTTATACAGTATTTTCCCACTAATACCGTGCGAGCGAAGCCGCGGGTAAAAGCTAGTATCTTATATATTTAATACTTACTAAATATCTACTTTAACAAAATTTACAGTGACAGAAAACGGATTTCGGTGTTAATATATGTATGTAACCAGGAATTCCAGTATATTTTATATAAATGCGAACGTTGACGAAGTAGTTGATTCCTTTTATAACATCTTAAATACTACCATCAACCAATTTGTCCCCAAACACATCGTCAAAAAGAAAAAATTTACTAACTGGTATTCAGCTCCTCTAATCAAAATTATTAAAGAAAAACAAAAACTTCATAAAAAATGGAAATCCTATAATAATTCAATAGATTACATAGAGTTCACTATCAAACGTACACAACAAAAACACCTACAGAAGCATTGCTATAATCAATATATAAGTTCGGTTGAATCTAATATTCAGAATAATAATAAAAAACTCTGGAATTACGCTAAAAACAAAAGTAAAACAATCGGCATCCCACAAATCATGCATCTTAAAGACGAGTCTGGCACCGGCGCTCATCAAGTATGTGAATTATTCTCTAAACACTTTCAGTCCACCTACGTAAGCGATATGAGCACGAACAATACCAGCACACTTGATCTTGATAGCTCTACGTTTGTAAATAATCATTCCTCGATTGGTAACATAAATATTGACAATCTAATGATCAATAAATACCTGAATAATTTAGATGTTAGTAAGGGTGCTGGTGGTGACGGTATCTCGCCATATTTTGTCAAAAAATGTGCCAAAACTCTTTCTTACCCTTTAACTAACATATTTATAATGTCACTAAAAGAAGGTAAATTTCCCACAAAGTTTAAAGAAGCAATTATAATCCCTATTCATAAACAAGGCTCAAAAATTAACATTGAAAACTACCGCCCAATCTCGATAATCACGGTATTTAGTAAACTTTTTGAACGTGTTGTCTACGATCAAATTTACACAATAATTGTTCGCAATATACAAAACCAACAACACGGATTTCTTCAAAAGAGATCAGTACTGACAAACATGGTAAATTTTACGGAATATTTAACGAGCAATATGGACAAAAGAAACCAAGTAGATGTAATCTACACTGATTACTCTAAGGCCTTCGATAAGGTAAACCATTTTATCCTTATTCAAAAATTAAAACAGTTAGGCATCCATGGTGACTTACTCCGGTGGCTCACTTCATACCTTTGGAGTAGACTTCAAAGTGTCTCAATTGGGGGAACAAAGTCCAGCTTCTTTTCTGTGCCCTCCGGTGTACCTCAAGGTTCTCATTTAGGCCCATTATTATTTAATGTGTATATATATGATATTTACAAATGTTTTTTACATGCTAATTACCTAGCATATGCAGATGATAAAAAAATATACTTAGTTATTAAATCAATCAATGACTGCATTTAACTCCAAGAAGACCTCAATCGTCTTTTTGTCTATTGCGAATTAAACAAACTTGTTATTAACATCTCAAAGTGCAATAAATTAACATTTACACGTAATAAAAATATAATTTCATTTGTATACACACTGAACGGCACACATATCAATGAAGTAAAATATATCAGGAACCTTGGGGTAACGATGGATGTCAAATTAAACTTTATCCAACACACTGATGAAATAATTAACAAAGCCAATAAAATGCTGGGATTTATAATTCGTATAGCAAAACCCTTCCACAACATAAACACTCTATATTCCCTTTACACCTCATATATTCGCCCGCATTTGGAATACTGTACACCGATATGGACTCCTTTATACCAAGCCCATATTGAAAGAATAGAAAGAATTCAAAAAAATTTTTTTAAACACTTAAATTATAAATTCAAATTACACTTCTCAAATTATACCGAATCCATTAAATTTCACAATTTCAAATCCCTCCAAACACGACGTCTAATTTTTGATCAAATCCTATTGTTTAAAATTCTAAACAATGGCCTGGACTCACCAGAACTTACCAATTTAATAAATTTTCATATTCCGTCAAGATCAACCCGGCAATCCGATTTATTTTATTTACCCTCTTGTAGAACAAACAATAGAAAAAACTCCCCAATTCCTCGTGTATGTGCACAATATAATACAAAATTTCACAGCATTGACATTTTTAGTAAAAACCTTAAGAAATATCGATATGAAGTAACGCGTACGATCGATTATTAATATGAGAATATATCGTGAGCATCTCCTATCCTTTTCCTATATTCCTCTTCCTCTCCTCTTCCAATAACCCCAACATTAATTTTATAATATAATAAAACTTCATCTCCGATGTACTTTAGCATAAGAAACCTCTGTGGCTTGACTCCAGTTCAATTATATATTTATCACTGTATATGTATTATGTAAAAGCTGTTTGTTTCTTACAAATAAATAAATAAATATTTATTTTGAATAAGTTTAACACGAGATTTTTTAAAACCATACAGAACGGAGCAATTTGAAGTATAGTCTGTCAAATAAGAGTAGAAAATATTTAAAAAAACATGGACCTACATAATTTGTAGGCTGGCAACATCAAAATAACTGTCAATCACTCCTTTAAAGTGAAAATATAGAACACTGTATACACATTTAAAAAACATTTTTTGTTCTTAAAGAAAAAAACCTAAAATCAAGAAGAAGCACTAATGTTAAGGTACCCACTTAATGTCATAAATTTTATTAAATGGTGTTTTACAAAGTGATTGGCTTTCATTTAATTTAACATAAATTTGAATTTAATAGTAAGTAGAAAGGAAGAGTCACTAATGGTGATTTTGGTTATTTAGTTAAATATTATATTCAGATTTAAAATAAGAAACAATCTAAAGCCTGGGCATCGCTATAAATAAGTGTGAGCAATTTCTAAAACTATGCTTTATATTTTAAAACAGTGCCGTTATTCTTCTTTATGTTAACACAAAATTGTAAAGGTATAATAATAATATAAGTAGGTATCTGTGTTGCAATGAAATTTTTTTTTTTAATAAAAATGTAGGTTACACAGTGTTACGATACACCCTGTAGCGGATAGATTCAAGCCCTGGAGCGCGGAACAGGTCTACACAGCTCGGTCTCTCCCCTCTTCCCCCCCTGTTTCCTGCTCCACCGCTTCCCTTCCGCTCGCCCTGCTACCCGCCGATTTCACTGCCGCCGACAGACGAGATTTGAGCGCCTTTGCGAGTACACGTACGCGGGCGGTATCGGGCGACCGCTCCACTCAAATGTAGCCCGCGATGTTTATTGAAATAACTACGGGCTGGAGCCGGCTACGCCGTGCTGTAATAATTTCGGTTTGTTAGAACTAAGAAAGTGCCCTGGTTTAACTTCCAAGGAGGCGAGGACCCTGCGAATCCACATGTAAGCTGTATTATTGATTTCCTCTTTTAAATGTGTCCGTAATCAGTGAAATGTAGGGCCCCGCGAAAATCACCACTCGGAGAGTTTCGTTTCAGAAAGAGATAATGAGAGTTAAACACTTTAGCTAGGTTTGTGTAAATTGCATTTCTTGTATTGAATTGTACTGTAGAAACCTATGTACTGTGTTTGAATTTACAATACATGACCTATTGATTTAATCTTGTTATTATTCTGCTACGGCAGGAGGATTATTGACCAGAGTGTATCCCGCCAGACGCCGGAAGGTAGGGAGAAATTCTATAGCCTTGAGCGACTTGCTCCCTGAATAGAGAGTATCATTGTCTCCTCTGAGAGCTAGCCTGGGACATGTTAGGGCCCCCTTGGCCCCGGAGCTGGTGTTGGTTTGAGTAGCCAACACCGGTGACCATAACAACTGGCGCTATAACGTGAGGCTTGGAATTGTTTTTCTATCCCGGTCGCTTTGCGGGACATTACTTGTCGAAACCCTCCCCGCATAGCAACTGTTTTGTAAACATTAATTATGCCTTGATGTTCTGCACCCAGTGAACAATGAATTCTGTGAAAAAACCACAGAAATCTATGTGCAAATTGGATCCATAACACAGATCTGATTGAAACTATGAATTGCATCGCAGTTGAAACGACAGCCATTTTGGATACCCAAAACGCCAACCTTTGACCGGGAATTTAACTGCGCAGGCGTGCCCAAAACCAAGCAACGGTCATTCGCGCCAATCTCAACGGCAAATGTTTCACGCGATGTAAATATCTATTCCCTGAGTGCGCACGCAAATGCATTGTCGCGCGCCAAAACCCAACGGAAAAAACCCGTTGGAGTGAAGCGAATAAATTGCCTGTTACCATGCAGCATTTATAATCGAAATCGCCTTTTATGACTAAATCGAATAACAATGAAGATTACCATTATAAATTTGGTTCTGGAACCCCAATTATTTTGTGGATTCTTTAATTAAAAATCTCACACTTACGTTTTTTCCTGCACAATACACCAATAGGCCCACTTGTTGTGTCTGTCGAAATTAATACAATTTATACTCCACCAAATGGACAAAATAATGATTTTCTTTCCCCATTCTATGTTATAGGTAACGTATATTTTTTTTCAGCATAAGTGAAAGTAAATTGTGTTTTTTCCCTTACATAAGTGAAAAGTGGAATAATAATAAAGCCCATGATTGGTTCCATGAATAAATAAAATAATTTTAATGTGGTTGACTTAATGAATCCCATATTCAGTTATTTTCATCCGGAAGTTTGTCCTTTATTTGCCAGAAAAGTGCCTTTTGTGAATTTTAGTGCCTTTCTCAGTGCAAAAGTGATTTGTGAAAAATAAAAACCCTTTTTCTAAAGGTCAGTCCTGGCAAAATTTTTCAAAAATAAATAAATACTTGTGAATTTCACAGTTTTCTCAAAAGTGGTCAGTGAAACACAAAAACCTTTACTACTAAGGTCTTTCCACGCAAATTTTTTTTTCTTCTTTCTTTCCTTTGACAAAATTCTGGTGTTATGTATACCAAATTGTAATATGGAATTTCTATAACCATATTTTGGAAGTGCCAACAAGTGTTTACCAAGTGAAAAGTGCCTCACAAAAATTAATGTTGCGCTTACTAAAGGAAACCCCTGGCCATTTTTTTTTTCTCACCACCCAGGAAACTCACAATGGAGGACAATCAAGCTATTACACCATCCAACTTGGGTACCATTCCCAACGTGCACAGTTTATCCAAAGCCCACTTACAAGCTGCTTTAAGGGATAGAAGACTCTCGCCATCAAGCAAATCTAAATCTACACTAAAGGCATATGCACTTTTATTCAACAAAAAGTACATTAGGAGAATAAACCTCGCTCCCTCCAGCGAAAATAATTCACGTTCGGCTACGCAAGTTTTGGATAATCTTGACAAAGGACCTATGCCGCAAGTAATGATAAAACAGGACGTCGCACCCATCTTGACACAAGATAAAACTTACGATTTATCCTCTTGGAAACTCAAATATAATGGCGTCTCCGATGTGCTGGATTTCATTGACCGTATTGAAGAAACGGCTACAATCAAAAATATCCCATTCGAGATTCTACGAAGAAACTTTATAGAACTCATCTCCCCAGAATTAATACCGTGGCACCGCATCCAAAAGACTAAATGCAAAGATTGGAATAAACTCAGATCTGCCCTAATCTCTAGCTTTGGAAAAAAGGAGGCCCAGCACCGGATCAAATTATCTTTACTATCTATTAAACAGCTAGTAGATGAACCTGTGGCAACATTCATAGAAAGGGCTGAGTCCATCAACATCAAGCTTTCACATCCTGTTCCGGAAGCTGAACTATTACCAGTCATAACTGATGGCCTTTTAAGCAAATACGAGAACATCATCACCTCACAGAAAATTGCATCCCTGGCCCAGCTAAACGAAGTCTGTCTCCTCCTGGAATCGTACCAGGATAGGAAGAACATAAAGAATTTGTCAAATAATGTGGTTGTGCCAAGCCGTTCGTCTGGTTTAAAACCAGAATTCGACAACAAAAAAGTGTGCTCCTTTTGCAAAAAAGTAGGCCACCTGGCCGCTACTTGTTTCAAGCAAGCGAGGCTTCTGGAATCCAAGGAACCCCGAACCTTCAAGAGGCACCACTCTAGGGACCGCTCTCCTCCACGCGACGAACTGCGCAACATTTTCAAGAAATCAAGGCACAATGCAGAAAGGTTACAAAACCCAAGCGATGTCAGACCTCAGGTGGATTTCTCCAAACCCCCACCAAATTTCTACATGAAGAGGCCAAAAAACTAAATAATAACCTCTCAGGCACCCATTCTGAACCAAGGTCTAAAGAATGGACTGATTGGTTATCACACATTAAGTATTTTAACCAGGCCTTAAATGTTTCGTCGGTTTGTTGCAAACAAGCTAAAGATGGGAGACCCTATGCCCTTTTCTCTGTTAACAATGTGCCCTTTTCCGGATTACTTGATAGCGGTGCATCTGTCAGCTGTCTTGGCAACAATGCTCACCTGCCTTTTGTTAACAGTGATTTTAGAATTTCGCCACAATCGACACACCTGACGACTGCGGATAATGTTTCCCAGCCGGTCATCGGTACCCTTGCCCTGCCAATTAATTGTAACAATAAAATAGTTACAATCAATTTTCTAATAGTGCCCTCTATATCCCAGAATTTCATCCTTGGCGTTGACTTCTGGAAGGCATTCAACGTTGCTCCCCAAGTATTTAATACTCTTGGCAAAACCTCCACTGCTGCTCAAATTAGTGAGATCCGCACAATAATACCTCACGAAAATTTAAGCACGGACCAAGCTCTCCAACTAAAGGAAATGGTCAATAAATTCGAATCAATATCTTTCGAAAAATGTGGATTGGGTTTGACAAATGAATACCGGAAACTTAAAAGGGTATAAGTACCATTGACAAGAAAAGGAGGTAGACGGGAATTTAAAAATACACTCAAAAATTCAAAGAAAACATTATTTTATTTTTGTGTGAAATCAACAAATGAACAAATCTTAATGCAGTTGATAAAAAAATATTATGAAAAGACATATTAAAGTAAGTAAAAAATCAAATAAAATAATCATTTTAGAGAAAGTCTCATGTGCCGTGCGTAGTTTCCTTTAATAGGGCCCAAGTGCCATGCTCTCTGAAGCAATAAAGGGCTTTAGTGCCACAGTGACAATAAAACAATATACCAACTGCTTTATCCATCTCCAATAGGGATGGGATCATCCCAATGGGATGATGTTTAACATGAATAAAAAAATAAATATTACGAAATGTTAAAAAAAAATTGTATGTATGCTCTTGTTAAGCATTAAATTAGATATAAAAGACATAAAAAATATAGAATGTTGTGAATTTTTTTGTGCTCCTGCGCTTGCAAGTAAGATATAATTTCAATAGACATAAAAATAATAAAATGTTGTACACATTTTTGTGTTCCTGCGCATACAAGCAAGGTATGAAAATCAATTTATAAGACATAAAAATTATAAAATGTTGTTGTAAAAATTTTTGTGTTCCTGCGCGTGTAAGTAAGGAATTAAATTGGTTAGGTCTTTTTTCTTTTCTTCCGTTATTCTGCTTCTGCAATTCAGCACTGGTATGGAATAGTTATTTAAATCGGATAATGTTTTGTTTTTTTTCAATAATTTTACGATTTTCCAGGGCTCCAAAGTGTTGTGCGTCTCCTTTATTTTGACAACAAAAGGGTTGTCGCTTACAAATTTCAAGCGATGAGCCTTCGTTAGCTGCATGGTGGTGGTGTTTAAAAATGTTTCGGCGGCCAATTTGAAATCCAAGAAATCATCTGTTTTCATTGAAATGACGTGGAAAGGCTGCTTGTGACGAGTACTTTGCACCATATCTATAAGATCTGCAGGAACCATGGAATTTGTCACTCGTTTCCTTTTTTCAATTAGAGCAAAGTCTCTGTCGCAGCTGAGGAATGAGTGCCCGCTCATTAAAAATTAATGTTCTATCGTATTAAAAACTCCTTTATATACAAGATAGGCCCATAAGAATATCATCATTTTATTTTTATTTTGCCCACTGCAATTATCACTCCACATGATTAGATTCTCCTTTCGTAAGAAGTTATTGGAAAATTTTTTATAAATGCATGATGCTATCTCATTTCCCCCTCTTCCTGTTATGGCTTCATGCCACATGTGCATATACCCATCACCAGTATTTTCAATGTGCACACCCAAGTTAATGGCGTCAATAAAACCTGTTGCAAGTCCATGGCGGCAGTGCATGTATTGCTACTCGGAATTTGAGATTTTTTAATGTCAAGTGACATCTGTTTTGTAGCTTTTTCGGCTTTTCGATGGTGAAGCTCCAGTTGGTTTTTAAATGTTGCTTTATTCGAAGGATCAGCATTTATTTTAGCAACATAGAGGTCACAAGTTGCACACGTATCAGTTCGTTTCTGGCCAAATTTTAAGCTTGGAAATTCCTTCTCAAAAATTTTTGAATAGAATTTATAGGCAACTTTTGACTGCGGGAATGATGCTTGAAATGATTTGAACAGCCGATGTTTATTAAGATCAGGACTTAGATACTCTTTCTCTGATCTTGCACGACCGTAATGGCTTAGAAGTCTGGGAAACATATTTACATGTTTTTTAATGTCATCCTCATCTTCATTGGTATATATTCGTTTTTTTTTTTACTAATATTTCCCCTTGATTCCATAAATGTTGTGTGGCCTTGTTTTTTTTTATTAATGAGAACCTGAATCTTTTTCGGAGAAAGGGAAAAAATATTCATGAATGTTGCTTTGCACACGCTGACAACATTTCCCTTGACATCTGGATGCATGTAATATGCCGTGCACTGTCGCTTACTTAATGCAGGAGATTCATAGGTTCCGTGCCTTCTCCTTTTAATTTCCGTCAGTTGAATAAGCCCCATGAGAAAAGAAGATTGCTTTTCATTATTCGACAAGCCATAAAAATCCGTGAACAATGACAGCTTTTGGTCGGCAGCTATTTCTTTGCATTTGTAGCGGCATTTGCAGATACACTTGAAAAAAAAATAATTACGTAAATGAAAGCAAAACAGATAAAATACCAAAGCATTCCCTTTAACAAAATCTTACGCCAGTGCTATCCATAATTTGGATAGTATTATTATAAATAATGAGTTAATAACACATTTTTTTAATATTCTATGTAAATTTATAGGTATTGACAAAAAATTACAGGTCAGCACATCACTAGCGCTTATAGAGTGATTGGTCACCTAGCATAGAAAACCGTTGGAGATTAAAACAACGTACTAACCTCTTGATTTGGCGGTCGTTTTGCAGGAATCAACTTTCTACTTGATGAAGTATATTCTTGTCCAGAATCCTTCAACTTCTTTCTGGCCACTTGAACACTTTTTTCACCATTTTTACGCCTTTTTATGCCACCGCCTTGCGCAGAAACCGGCTCGTTGTCACCCATTTTGATACTAACGCGTCTGACTGGCGATGGCACTTGTACCCTTTTAAAAGGAAATGACGTTCGGTACTTACAACCAACGCCATCTTCCAATTTTTTTTAGAATTATTTACGTGATCTGTGGCACTTGTACCCTTCTGTAGGACATTGGCCTTGGCACATGCTATCCATTTCTTAAATAAAATCGTTATAGGTGTTTTTGGCACTTATAGCCTTTTAAGTTTCCGGTATTCAAATTTGGTAGAACACCACATTAAAACCAATGGCCCACCCATAAAGCAACGTTATTACAACTTAGCCCCCCAAAAGCTTAAACTTTTAGAAAAAGAACTTGATGAAATGTTAAAAATGGGTGTGATGGTTCCCAGCAGAAGTGCATGGACCAACCCAACTCTTTTGGTTTCTAAAAAAGACGGCTCTGCACGTTTCTGTCTCGACAGTAGACGTTTAAACTCTTGCACGGAAGCTGACGCGTACCCCTTACCTTACGTCCACGCAACCTTAGACAAACTGCGCAACGCCAAGTTCATCTCCTCTGTTGACCTAAGCAAAGCTTTTTGGCAAATACCTTTGGACGCAGAATCGTGTGAAAAAACTGCTTTCGTTGTACCTGGTAGGGGAATGTTCCATTAAAGATTACCTTTTGGTCTAAAGAACAGCCCCGCCGAGTTGCAAAGACTGATGGACAAACTCTTCGGTCCTGAAGTCGATAACAGCCTGTTTTGTTACCTTGACGACCTCATCATCGTCAGCGACACCTTTGAAAAACACCTATTAATGCTGGAAAAGGTTTTTCAACAACTCAAGTTCGCTGGTTTAACCATCAACTTGAAGAAGTCTGAATTCTGTAAGTCCCGTCTACGTTATTTGGGATTCATTGTCGACGAAAAAGGTCTAAGAACAGACCCCGCTAAGGTGGAAGCCATGGCAAATTTTCCCCGACCCAAAAACGCGAAGGAAGTCAAAGGTTTCCTTGGACTTGCAGGTTACTACAGGAGATTCATCAAAGACTTTTCCACTATTGCAGCCCCCTTAAATAAAATTACCGGCACCCGTAAAGGTGTCAGCAATTTCCGATGGTCTGCTGAAACTGAAGAAGCGTTTACAACTTTAAAAAATGCCCTTCAAAAAGCCCCGTTCTGAATTGCCCGGATTTTGCACTCTCTTTTACCCTCCACACGGATGCCTCCAACGTAGGAATCGGTGGAGTCCTCACTCAAGAGTTCCCAGATGGCGAACACCCTGTAGCGTACTTCTCCCGTACATTAAATAAACACGATGTAGGCACCGCGATTATTATTATATTTTGAGCAAAATGTCATCTTGACTCTAGCAACACTTGCCTGCGCTGCAAAATGCGCAGATGACAGAACTGAGCTCGCGAGTGGAAAAAACTTCGAGAACATTCCGTCTTGAGCACTCCTCCTGTCAGCTAGCTATTTTTAATTACGCAAATTATTGTCGCGGATAGAATCCTTGTAATATCTCACTTCTGGTGTCAAATAAAATATAACTCTACCGAGCAATCAGTGTTATGATTTATAAACTAAATTCCGTGACCATTTATTTAGAGAACCCGGATATCTCTGATGAGGTAAGCAGAGATATTCGGCATCCACTAAAACTGGTGACCTTTCGACTAAAAGAACTAGCTTGCTGGCGGGAGGGGAGAAACGTTCCAGGACGGAATCCTGGACAGCAAGTAAGTAAATTCTATTGTTTTATAGCATAACTTAAAGTAAAATCCCTTTTGAAATAAATGTTCCAGTAATTTTTAAAATATATACACGACCGTGTTATTTCGATAGCATTGTCACACATTTTTGTCAAACACATGTTTTACATCTAATTATCAATTGAAACATTATTATCCCGCTATGTTTTGTTAAATAAATTGTTCCTTCCTGAATGATAAGTGCGTTTTACCCTCTATTTCAGTGAGAACGGATTGGCGCAGCGATGACCGTAGGTGATCATCACCAGGGAACGAGGCATCCCGAGTTCACCACCAGGGAACGTGAATCCTGAGATCTCCGCCAGAGAACGCAGGATCCTGAATCCGTCATCAGGGAGACCAGCATCTACTCCATCTGCATCCAGAATTCATCTGAGAATCGTCGCCGGATAAAATTGGTTCGACATATTTTTACGACAATGACGCCATATTTTTTCTTGAGGTCAAATTAATACAATAATGTTGCAAATCGCACATGTTCTGAATTGTAACGATTTTTAAAGTTCCTTTCTTATCATCTAAAACTATTTAATATCATCGAAAACGAGTTTATCTATACAACAAAAATTTTTAATAAATTTAAAAAAAAAGTTTTAACAAAATTTTAATAAATTTTAACAATAAAATTTTAGAAAATATTCAACTATTTTAAAAAATTTTTAACAATTTTAACGATTTTTAAAGTTTTTAAGCTACTATCGAATCAACTAATAAATAGTGGAGGTATATAATTCCCACTTATTTTTATCAGAATTATTGTTGAAAATTTTTGAAAGAGAAAAGGCATTAGTGTGGATTTTTATTTTTAATTTAAAATTGAGAATTTCAATTTTAACTAGTTTTATCACAAAGGAGTTTATTTCACTGTCGGGTATTCCATATTTTTGTCTCGCCTTTATTGTCTGCACTTAAATGACATCTACCGGAGAGACACCCTCCATTGAACCAAGCGACATAGCTAAAAGAACTGAAGAAATATTGCGCAAGGAAAATCCAACACCAAACATGGAATCAAACAACGAGGGCTGTTCTTCGGAAACATCCATCCATCACGTTTCTGTGAGGTTACCAAGTTGTTGGAGAAGTAACATTAGTCTATGGTTCGCTCAAGCCGAGGCTCAGTTTACTAACTCCCGCATCAAGGAAGATTTTACTAAATACAACATCATAGTCGCCGCCTTGGACGCTGAAACATTACAATGCGTTAGCGACATAGTGATAAACCCGCCAGTGAAGGACAAATATTACGCACTCAAGGCATCGCTGATAGACAGACTTCAAGACTCCGAAGAGAAGCGTTTAACACGACTATTGACGGGATTACAATTAGAAGACCGAAAACCCACAGGACTTCTACGACACATGCTGGAGTTAGCTGGACCCGCATTAGCGGAGAGCGCCATCGTAAAAACATTATGGCTCCAACGGCTTCCTCAGCATGTCCAAGCCATACTTTCAGCACTTCCAGACAATAACCTAAACCAACTAGCACTAGCTGCCGATAAGATAGTTGATGTGTACCAGGCAACAGAATGTGGCGCGGTAGACCACGACACCAAACCCGGAACTTCAAGATCCGAACGTAATGATACGTCAATGCAAAGCCTTTTAGAGCAGGTCGCAGCTCTTACCCACGAGGTGAAACTTTTGAAGATGTCGCAGGTCCATAATCGTGACCGCCCATCTACCTACAGCGAGCACAGAAGCCAGAGTCCACGTCGCAATAATAGTCGTCAGAATAACTATCAGAATCCCGCTAGAAGACCACGTTCCAGGTCCCGCGGTAGATCGCTCAACAAAGCACCGAATGGGTACTGCAAATTACATGCCAAGTTCGGTGAAAATGCCTACCGATGCCAACAACCGTGTACCTTCCGCTCGAAGAGGTCGGGAAACGACGGAGGAATTCCACAGTAGAGACATGTGAAATTCCTACTCAGACTCGTCGTCTCTTCCTTTATGACCAAGAAACAAGCCAAAAGTTTTTAGTAGACACAGGCGCAGACATTTCTGTGATCCCAAAGACATCGAAAATAGCGAAGAATTACATAACTTCCGACAAGTGCCCCACAACTTTATACGGAGCTAATGGGAATTCCATCCGAACCTACGGCACAAGGACGATTGAACTTAAGTTCGGCCTCCGGAGAACAATGAAATGGCGTTTCATAGTGGCTGATGTGAATAGAGCCATACTTGGTGCTGATTTTCTCCATCACTTTAACTTGTCGGTCAACCTAAAAAAGGGTACACTTACAGACCAGTCTACAGGCTTACGGATTCGAGGCGCAACATCCAATGGACCCTCATCCGGTATCTCCAGTATTTCTTCATCACAAAAATACAGGGAGATTTTAAATAAATATCCAGGCCTGACGCGACCGAATATGCAAGCTCTAAATAACAAGAAACATACAGTGACGCACTGCATAGAGACCAAGGGTCCACCTGTAACTGAACGAGCTCGCAGACTCGCACCAAAACTGTTAGAAGCAGCCAAAAAGGAGTTTAATTACCTTATGGAGCAAGGCATTTGCAGGCCGTCCAAGAGTAACTGGGCGAGCCCTTTACACATGGTGAAGAAGCCTAATGGTGAATGGCGACCGTGCGGTGATTATCGTCGTCTCAACGCCAAAACGATTCCCGACAAATACCCCATTCCGCAGCTCCAGGACTTCTCACATAAACTCGCAAAAGCAAAAATCTTCACAACAATAGATATGCTGAGGGCATACTACCAGATCCCTATGGAACCAGAAGATATACCCAAAACGGCTATTATAACACCATTTGGCCTTTTTGAATTTACGACTATGCAATTTGGATTATCCAACGCTGCCCAAAGCTTCCAGCGTTTCATGCATGCCGTAACCAGAGATCTGGATTTTTGCTTTGTTTATCTTGATGATATCCTTATAGCCTCCAGCAATGAAGAGGAGCATAAAAAACATTTGGATATTCTATTTAAAAGATTAGCAGATAATGGATTGGTAATTAACATTAAAAAATGTCAATTTGGACTCCCGACTGTTAATTTTCTAGGTCATACCATTTCACCGGAAGGGATGACTCCAATTAAAGAGAAAGTGAAAACTATTATTGATTTTCCTCTCCCCAAAACAGCCAAAGGATTAAGACGTTTTTTGGGAATGCTCAATTATTATAGAAGATTTTTACCCAACACTATCAGCGCCCAAACAACACTTTTTGATTGCATTTCTGGATATAAAAAGAATGACAAACGTATCCTTACTTGGACCCCGGAATTAACGGAGGATTTTAACCAATGCAAGCGACACCTCGCTTCTGCCGCATTGTTAGCACACCCAGACCCAAACGCTGAATTAGCAGTTATGGTGGACGCATCCAACCTGGCTATGGGAGCATCATTGCAACAAAATAAAGGTACAGCATGGCAACCTTTAGGATTTTTTTCAAGAAAATTTACCCCGGCACAGCGTAAATACAGTACGTTTGACCGTGAATTAACCGGTGTTTACGAGGCAGTAAAGTATTTTAGGAGCAACTTAGAAGGTCGAAATTTTACTATTTACACGGACCACAAGCCCATCACTTTCGCTTTCAACAAGAAACGAGCCTCAAGTTCTCCTCGTCAAGAGAGACAACTAGATTATATATCTCAATTTACCACCAACATCAAACATATTTCCGGACACCAGAATACAGTTGCAGATACTCTTTCTCGCATTGAAGAGATAAATAGCCCTTCTGCAATTGACTATGAGAGAATGAGACAAGAGCAGAGTCACGACGACGAAATTACTAAGGCACTTGAGGACTCCTCTCTCTCTCTACGTCAAATGGTGATTCCTGGAACTAATTCTTCATTGGGGTGTGATATCTCTACCGGTCATGTAAGACCCTTCGTACCATCTAATATGAGAAAAGAGGTCATAGAAAATGTGCATAATGTTTGTCATCCAGGCATTAATGGGACTGTCAACAGTATTAAATTGAGATTTGTTTGGCCCAACATGGCGAAGGATATAAAGTTCTTTGTCAAACATTGCATAAATTGTCAAAAGGCCAAAATCTCCAGACATACAGTCGCACCAAGAGCCACGTATGTTCTGCCTGAAGACCGTTTCCGGAACGTCCACATCGACTTGGTTGGACCCCTGCCCGCTTGTAGTGATTATCAATATCTGCTCACCATGATTGACAGATTCACTCGCTGGCCCGAAGCAGTCCCCTTAAAGAATATGTCAGCAGACACAGTCGCCACAGCACTGACAACTCACTGGATTTCGAGGCATGGTGTCCCCGAAACTATTACGACAGACCAGGGACGTCAGTTTGAGTCATGTCTTTTCAAGAAACTCACAGAAAAATTCGGAATCAAGCATACGCGGACAACCGCCTACCACCCTCAAGCTAATGGCATGATAGAAAGGTGGCATAGAACCCTCAAGTCGGCACTTATGGCTAACGGCGACCCGAACTGGTTGGAGACTCTCCCTATTATACTACTTGGATTGAGGTCAACAGTTCGTGATGATTTAAAATGCTCGCCTGCTGAACTTACCTATGGTAGAACGCTGAGGTTACCATGTGATTTCTTCACTCCTACGCCTCGCGAAGAGCCAGATACTTACGTCGGTCGACTACAAAGAAGATTTGAAAATATAAAATCTACTCCTGCCAGTAATCACGGTTCAGGAAAGTTTTTCATACATAAGGATTTACCTTCTTCTACTCACGTTTTTCTGAGAACTGATTCCGCACGAAAATCGCTGCAACTCCCTTACGATGGACCTTACAAAGTGGAAGAACGTAACGAAAAGACATATGTCATTATCATCAATGGAAAACCAAAGCGCGTCTCTATTGATCGCTTGAAACCAGCCTTCGTTCCTTCCGAAGAGAAGTTGACTATCGAAGAACCTGTCGCAGAACAGACCCCGGACAAAATTACTACTACAAGGTTCGGTAGAAGAGTGCATTTTCCAGACAGGTACCAGGCCCTTTAGAAAAAAGGCTTAAAGAGACATAGTTTTTCCATATAATTTTTTTCCGATATAAAATCACTATATACTCCCAAATTCGATTCACAGATATATATCTCATTAGTAAATCCACATTATTGACATAAATTTTGGTAGTATTTTTTTAAAGATTACTGTAACTACAAATAACTAGAGACATCAACTTTTGATAGAAGTTGGAACTCTAAGTTTATTTAACTATGTTATTTTTTTACATATTTGATAACCTTGTCTTAAGGAAGGGTTATTTTTAAATCTCCATGTTCATAGAACATGATTTCACTATATGTATAATGAAAATAATTAGAGACTACAATTTTTGATAGAAATTGAACTCTAGGTTTGTTTAACCATCGTCATAATTGATATATTCAATAATCCTGTCTTAAGGAAGGGTTGTTTTTAAAAAATCTCATGTTCATAGAACATGATGTCAACATGTATATTTATATATAACAAAATACCATGTAATATGTGTCGTTTCGTTTTTTCCACGCTTTTTTAAGTGCATGATGTACTTTTCCATACACTTACAAAAGTGTGATGAGTGTTTTCCATGTTTTTGTAGGTATGTGATGTATCATTCCACAATACCTGGGAAAACATGATGTAGTTTTGCCATACGTTTTCAGTATGAAAATTCAAATATGTGTAGAAGGTACAATGAACTGCCTTCTCCATTTCTTTATTATATTACCATATTTTGATAGGTGTGTGATGACTGCTTACCTTGCCCACACCTGTCAAAATGTGAAGCATATTGTTATCATGTATTTATAGGTAAATTTGGTACTGCTCTTTCCGTACTTATAAATGTATGACGTAGACCACCCATGTACACCTGTTAAAGCATTAAAAAATTTTTTTTTCATCTATTTTTATAAAAATGTCAAAACATGAAAAATCTTTTCAATTTTTTTTCAAAATGTAAATAGGAAAAATCTTTTCAACTATTATCATAAGATGATATACCATGTTATAACATGAAGTAACTTTCCAAGATTTTTCTTGAGGTGTATTCTTTATTCCATGCTAATGAATGCATGAAGTATGTAACGTTTGATGAACATAAATAATATGATCTAAAAATAATACAAACTATTGTATCCTTTATTCCATGCTGATAAAAGCATGATGTATATAATATTAGATGTATGATTTGAAAATATTACAAGCTATATTGTATTCGTTTTCCCATGCTAATAATGGCATGATGTAACTTTAGATGCACTTAAATGCAGGACCTAATTATAATACCAACTATTGCCTGTAGTATTCCATACTAGTTAATGTATGATGTATGTATATAATTTTAGTTACACATAAATTTTGATCTGTATAAGGTTACAACTTTTCATTATGATATCCCACGATCTACGGGACATATGTATAAACACATTTCTTAATATAGTTCACCTTATTTTTATATACATTTAATATTTTTATATATTTATATACGTTTCCTGATGTTCTTTACATAAAAAATGAACTTTATTAATTTTAAGTACTCAAGTAGGTATATGATACATTCTACTTATGAAGTGAATATCATACCTCATATAGATATGACGCGGTTATAGATATGATAGGACTTTCCTTATCTCTACGAAGTGTGATACCCATTACGTATTTTCTTTCTTGACTTATAAGTTGTGTGAAGTTTTCACATATTTATTTTTTATTTCTGGTTACATGTTTATAATGTAGACACTTGTCACTCATCTTAAATAGATTTGAAGTAATCTTGACTTATAAGTTGTGTAAAATTTTCACTTATTAATTTTTACCCCTAGTTGTATGATTATAATGAAGACACACGTCACTCATCTTTAATAGATTTGAAGTAATTTAACTTAGCCAACGGGTTACATTTTTGTATTAGCACGACGTGGTTTCCCCTTTCCGTAGCTTATGAGACTTATAAAAATTAATTAATTAATTAATAATTTAATTAACACTTATCACTTTTACAGTAAGTGTTTATTACACTCAAACTAGGTTGCTTTAGTCAGCATTGTTTGTCAAGCCCACTTAATTATTTTTTTAGAAACATAGTTAAAGTTTATTACTTTTGGTTTTTTTTCTCGATCTTACAACAAACTGGTTGATCCAGTATTCCAATTTGTCCGACTGTGTTAATTTAAAATAATCAAATGGGCATCGAACACTATATATGTAATTTTTGTTTAATTTTAAGTTTTTTACATATGTGCGTTTGTCGCATAAAATGCTGGGGAGGAGGTATGTAGGCACCGCGATTATTATTATATTTTGAGCAAAATGTCATCTTGACTCTAGCAACACTTGCCTGCGCTGCAAAATGCGCAGATGACAGAACTGAGCTCGCGAGTGGAAAAAACTTCGAGAACATTCCGTCTTGAGCACTCCTCCTGTCAGCTAGCTATTTTTAATTACGCAAATTATTGTCGCGGATAGAATCCTTGTAATATCTCACTTCTGGTGTCAAATAAAATATAACTCTACCGAGCAATCAGTGTTATGATTTATAAACTAAATTCCGTGACCATTTATTTAGAGAACCCGGATATCTCTGATGAGGTAAGCAGAGATATCCAGCAACATTTACTAAAACGAGAAAAACTACGGAATTACCGAAAAGGAGTTATTGGCTGTATTGGATTCTGTTCACCATTTCCGCGGTTACATAGACGGTAGCAAATTTACTGTAGTCACAGACCATAGTAGTTTGAAATGGTTGATCTCTTTAAGTAATCCCTCCGGTAGACTCGCTCGTTGGGCCTCCCGTTTGTCTCAATACAATTTTGATGTTGTACACCGTAAAGGCGCGGACAATATTGTTCCCGACGCTCTTTCAAGAATTGAACTGGCTTCATTAAATGTTGACACAATTGCCCCCCCTCCATCTACAAAAGATGAATGGTACTTGAAAATCTTCGAAGGTTGTAAAAATAATCAACAAAAGTTTCCTAATTTTATCATAAAAGAAGGACAACTATACCGTAATTGCAAGGTACCACTATCCATCCTCGAAGATTACTCTTGGAAACTTGTCGTTCCCCTCGAAGGAAGAGAACAAATAATAATTAACAATTATAGTGCTCCCGACTCTATACACCCAGGAACTTTCAAGACGTATAAAAAGATTTCCTTGAAGTATTACTGGCCTGGTCTCTTTAAGCAAATTCGCAATTACATCTCTAAATGTGAAACTTGCAAAGCTTATAAACATAGCACGGCAGCACCTGCCGGCCTAATGGGTAATCCCAAACGTGCCGACAGATCCCTACAGTCATTGTCAATGGACCTCGTCGGACCTTTTCCTCGAAGTTATGCCGGACACATGCACATACTTAGTGTAGTGGATGTTTTCACCAAATTCTGTTGGATCTTCCATTTAAAAAGAGCCAACGCGTCCGCCATCATCAAACTTCTGGAAAAACACATGTTCATACCTTACGGAACACCCAGAACCGTAATTGTCGATAACGGAAAACAGTTTATTGCCCAGGAATTCAAAGAATTTCTTGCCAAATACGGAATCAAGGACATTTATTATAACACCTTGTACACTCCCCAAAATAACACTGTCGAACGTTATAACCAAACAATCAACACAGCTCTAGCTATTCTAGTTGATAAAGATCAACGCACTTGGTGTAAAAACCTAGATAAAATTCAGGCTGCTATGAACAACACTGTTAATCTGGCCACTGGTTACACACCTTTCTTCTTAAAACACGGTATGGAACAAGTCGTCCATGGTTCTCTACATAGGGACACAAACTTTCCTACGTCAATTGCCGCCACAAGCAACCCTACCGCAGACTATGCCCATCGTCTGGAAGAACTGTCGGCCATTTACAGTGAAGTCACTGATGCTTTGCTCCTGGCTCATCAAAAGAGTGCGGACAGATATAACTTACGTAGGAAACATGTCACCTTCAATACAGGAGACATAGTTTGGAGAAAGAACAACACACTTTCCCAAGGAGCCTTGTATTTCTCTGCCAAGCTGGCACCACGTTTCGTGAAGGCCAAAGTTCTAAGGAAAATATCAGATCTAGTATACTCCTTGTCTGACTCCTCTGGAAAACACATTAGTAATACCACATTAAGGATATTGTAAAATCTGGAAGTGAGGAGTCAAGTAAAACTGCCCCCACTATCTCAGCAAACTTAAAATGATCCAGTGTGTATCACATTTTTTTGTAAGCTTACAAAGTCTTACTACGTCAGGCGTGTATTGTGTCAATCACATGTCCATCGTTTCGTTAATGAAACAAGTTGTAAATTATTTTGTAAATTAATGCGTACTCTCATTGAAGGTACTTTCAAATGTTGTTTTTGCACTGTTTTTCTTTCCCTCACGGCAATTTTTTTTTTCTTTATTTTTTCACCTGTTCTAAAACTGATCACTTTGGAACGGAGACATTTTTCGAGTTTCAATGTTTGGGAAGTCGCGAGCCCATTTATTGTCTCAACACGTACACTATGCAATGTTCATGCCATGTCATATCCTGCCTTGTCATGTAATCTTGTAACTTTTCTCCTATTTTTTTGTTGCATTTTTGTCGTGTGGAAAGGAACTTTCTCACCTGTTTATTTTGTTCATGTAAAGTAGTTGACAATTGCCCATCGGCGTGTCGTTCTAGAAGTCGGGTTTTGTAAATTCCCAAGTGTTAAATTCCGACTCAGAACCAGTTAACTATTTTTTTTTACAATTTTTTCCTTTTATTTTGTTCATCATGAGTTGTAAAACCTTCCGAGGTATCTCTAGTATGAAAATCAAATAGTGGTTACTTACATAGTCGCCTCCCGTGTATATAAGTTTTTTCAATTTTTTCTTCTTAAAATAAAAATTGATGGCGTCCTACCCAAATTCATGCTTATGTACCCAAATTGGATATCGACACGTCCATTTTGGAACTCGTATTTATAAAACCAATGATTGGTCTTTATAACCCTGTATATAAATCAATTTGGCTCGTTTCAACTAAAGTACGTAAAACCGAATCATCCGGTCTTTGGTTGTTATAACAAAGTCACCCTTTTTTGTTATTTTGCTTTTTTGCTTTTACGTTACGTATGTCTTGTATGGCACGTTTCAACCCTACGGGACAGGTTAATAAAACCTTATGGTTATCCTGATTTTGGAATTCACAACTTTTAGGTGTTCATTTAACCAAGTGTTTACAACTTAAAAATTGTACATCACACGGTACGTTTGTAGCTATACAAAAGGTATGTAAAACCACAATCGGTCCTCTTGTTTTCCTCACTAAAGGTTGCCACAATAGGCAGTATGTAAAACCATTGTAGGTCTGCCTTTGTTTTAAATACTTGGTGTAAGTAGAATTATACTCTGCCATCACCCTTGTACTTTGTAACACATGAAGTAACATCAAATTGTCTATCTTCTCTGTCGTACGCTCTTGGGCTACGGAGTTAGTTAATCTAACAAATCTTCATATTATGTGTTAAAACAAGCATCGTTAACGTTTATTGTGTTGTATTTAAACGTAACCCACCATTATAGGAGAGATCCTTAGAACATCCACCGTCATAGGAGGGATCCTTAAAATACCTGCCACGATACGAGAAGTTCGTCATAATCACTTTTGCTCATAGCTAAATGTTATTGAGTTGGTCGTGTGACATATTTGTCATGAGTACCACCCTTTCTGTACAATGTATTTTGGTCGTGTGTCATTCATTTGTCATGAGTACCGCTTTTGTATTTTGGTCGTGTGTCATTCATTTGTCATGAGTACCGCTTTTGTATTTTGGTCGTGTGTCATTAATTTGTCATGAGTACCGCTTTTGTATTTTGGTCGTGTGTCATTAATTTGTCATGAGTACCGCTTGTGTATAATTGTGTACAACCCTTGTACACGAGACGTGGAGACCTAATAACAATACTTACCGTGATTCGTGCGAACGACATAATATCGGCTTTGCCATCTTCTTTAAGAGGCATTGTATAAACTCTTGACTTCTGTCTATAATTGAGTTTTATCTTGTATGTACTTACATGTTTTGTACACTATACGTGGAGACGTTAAAACACTGACCATGAGTCGTGCGAACGAAATAATATCAAACCTTTTGTGTGCGATCTACGAAATGTAGTCCACAACCCTTTGTTGTCATTCAACGCCAATGCCCGTGGACCTCCTGTTTTTTACTTCTTTGCAAAAAGGAAAGAAGCCCAGGAATATCTACTATCCCAAAAGGACTAGTTTGTAGCTTCACTGCTAACTATGGGGCATAGTGCTGTGGGAGTTAATCGATTGAGCACAAAACCACCCAACTCGTTGTCTGGGGAACGAAAAAGAAAACCCCCAGGTTTGTGAAATTGGAGCAAGGGTCTGTCTTTTCTCACAATCATGTAGAAGTTTTTAAAATGACTCCTAATCTTTTGCCCAATACACGCAAAAGATTAGTCTCTTTGATATAATGTGTATTCAAATTTCTCCTCATCCTTTTGACAAATGTAAAGAGTCAGGAAATCTGCTGGTTGATTATGTTTCATTCTCACATAGAGTTTGAATTGGAAATTAGTCCAGTCTCTAGCAAATTTCGTATCTCGTTTCCTTTCTCCCCTCCTTCCTCCCACCCCCCTTGTTCTCAGATTTATGTTATGAAGAGGAAAATCTGTTTTTGACCATAATTCGCCCTCACTGGGAGTGCGAATCGGTAAATTGACCAATTATCAGCAGGCTTTCTCCCTCACTCTCTGCATATGTCTCACCTTTTGTTCTCTTTTCTCAATTTTACGAAACACATTCATGAATGTTGGATATGTACGATATGCACTTGGCATACCGTCTGTCTCCTTTTGACAACCTTTATTCATGAATTGGTTTCCCTTTGCCGTGACTAGTTCACGATTCTTTGTCTTGTTCTTTGAAATTCTACAAAAATGTTACCACCTTTATGTTAACATAGGCCATGGAAGGCCGGTTGTTTTTTAACCAAGACATATTGTCACTCGGCATACGCCAAGTCATCCTGGTAAAGGAAAATGTTCATGTAATCACAATTTAGTTAGAAATCTCTCTCTTCGTCACTCTCTGGGTCGGTGGTTAAAATTTCGTTTATTTCATTATCTGGACACATTTTGTTTCTCTCCAAACCTTTTCTTCATTGGTCCCTAGGCAGGTAAACTTCAAGAATTTTGCTCTAATAATAATTTCTCCCGGATTTAAAAAGAAGCCCAGGCGGATGTCATCACTAACAGCCAAGCTGAGCTTCACTTCCTGACAGCACGCGCTGTGGTTACTAGGTCCCTCCTGGTGCCATTTTTCTACGCATTTGTTCCTGAAAGCACAGACCATACCGCTCATATGTATGTTGTTTTGTCGTGCCACAGCAAGTTGAGTTGTCCCACTATACATTATGACACTCTGAACCACCTTTTGGGCACGCCAGCTCCTAGGTTTGTTCTTATTTTTGCTATCAATGCCAACCATGTCGTCTCTTGCGCTGTCATGCAGTGACGCATATATCGTCATGTGTAAACCATCATTACCTTGACCTCCAGTATTCGCTGAATGCGTACCAATACAGGTTATTTTGAGCTACATTATGCTTCAATAACCATTATATACGATCCGTGTTTACCTTAATAACACTTAGGATTCGTACTGGCATGTCTGCAGACACTGGATTCTCCTCTTCAATGACCTCTGTAACCATAGTCGCGGCACAGCAACCACAGTCTCCACTTCGTGAACTTCGACGTCTTCGACAAAACCAAGTGTTTTCTAAGGCCCAAGTGTACTTCTGAGTGTTATCTCAAATGGGTCTGATTACAGTGATAATGTAATCCTTAGAATCTGTGAAACCACGTCCTCCTCTTCGAAATTCTCCGAAACCAAACAAATCCACGCTTCGCAAACTTAGCTCCCAGACCAATGAAACCTTAGAATCACACAGGCATTTTTTTTTTTGTTTTTGCTTTTTGTTCTTCTATTGTACAAATATGAATTGTTATTTTTCAATTGCAAAACCATGTATTGTCATCTTTCAATTGCATAACCTTGTATGTTGTTTTACACCATGTACTTTTCCCAAAATTGTTCTTTTCCAAACATTGTATGTACCCCCCACCCATTCTCTACAAACATTGTGTCCTAAACTATAACATAAACTGTATGTTCTAGCTAGGCATCTCTCAAGCAACGAATCTCTCAAAAACCCCGATGGAAGCTTAAGAGGATTTTTTTTTCCTACAGCTCCATTGCCACTTCGCTTTTTTTCCAAGCGCGGGGGGAAGTGTTACGATACACCCTGTATTGGATAGATTCAAGCCCTGGAGCGCGGAACAGGTCTACACAGCTCGGTCTCTCCCCTCTTCCCCCCCTGTTTCCTGCTCCACCGCTTCCCTTCCGCTCGCCCTGCTACCCGCCGATTTCACTGCCGCCGACAGACGAGATTTGAGCGCCTTTGCGAGTACACGTACGCGGGCGGTATCGGGCGACCGCTCCACTCAAATGTAGCCCGCAATGTTTATTGAAATAACTACGGGCTGGAGCCGGCTACGCCGTGCTGTAATAATTTCGGTTTGTTCGAACTAAGAAAGTGCCCTGGTTGAACTTCCAAGGAGGCGAGGACCCTGCGAATCCACATGTAAGCTGTATTATTGATTTCCTCTTTTAAATGTGTCCGTAATCAGTGAAATGTAGGGCCCCGCGAAAATCACCACTCGGAGAGTTTCGTTTCAGAAAGAGATAATGAGAGTTAAACACTTTAGCTAGGTTTGTGTAAATTGCATTTCTTGTATTGAATTGTACTGTAGAAACCTATGTACTGTGTTTGAATTTACAATACATGACCTATTGATTTAATCTTGTTATTATTCTGCTACGGCAGGAGGATTATTGACCAGAGTGTATCCCGCCAGACGCCGGAAGGTAGGGAGAAATTCTATAGCCTTGAGCGACTTGCTCCCTGAATAGAGAGTATCATTGTCTCCTCTGAGAGCTAGCCTGGGACATGTTAGGGCCCCCTTGGCCCCGGAGCTGGTGTTGGTTTGAGTAGCCAACACCGGTGACCATAACAACAGCTTTACTTTTTCACCATGAGTTTTTTTTTTTTTAAATATTGCCATTTGAACAACAGTGGCGCTCTCCTATGTTTTCTATTCTTATTTGACAAACTGTAGTAAGTGGTAATCAAGCAGTGTAACTGCCCATGACATCACGCCAAAATTGTTCTAAAATCGGTGTTGCCATAGTAATGAAAAATTTAATTTACATTTTATTGAAAATGTAGATTATTTCGAAGCGCTGTAATTGTTATTTTTCAACAGTTCGGCCTCTATTGCCACCCAATATTCTCCGAAAAGGGAGACTACCCCGAGATAGTGAGGCGAACCATAGACGAAAAAAGCTCTCTTCAGGGTCTGTCGCGCTCACGGTTACCATCCTTTACCGCAGAGGAGGTGACTTACGTCCGGGGCACCTTTGACTTCCTGGGGCTCAACCACTACAACACGGTGCTGGTACAGGCGGGCGCCGACCCCCCAGGGGCGGAGCCTTCGCGCCCCTTCGACATGGGGGGGATTTGTTTCAGTTGACTTGGCTTGATTTGGGGTGGTTTTGGTGAGAATCTACCAACATGATTTACTGGTACAGGCGGGCTCCGACCCCCCAGGGGCGGAGCGTTCGCGCCCCTTCGACATGGGGGGGATTTGTTTCAGTTGACTTGGCTTGATTTGGGGTGGTTTTGGTGAGAACCTACCAACATAATTTACTGGTACAGGCGGGCGCCGACCCCCCAGGGGCGGAGCCTTCGCGCCCCTTCGACATGGGGGGGGATTTGTTTCAGTTGACTTGGCTTGATTTAGGGTGGTTTTGGTGAGAACCTACCAACATAATTTACCAGTTTCTCGGCTTCTCTCGACATTTCACCACAATTTTTCGAAATTTTATGAACAATAGAAAACATGAACTATTGCGTTTTTCATGTTTTTACAGATAACTTGATTTTTAAGAGCTCCATAGCTCGCGATGGAAATTGTGTTGCGAGCCTAAATAGTCCCAGACAAAAATATCATGCTAATTAAATTTCGTGTTTTTATATATGCATATTACTTAATGCGAATACCGAACAAGATTACCAGCAGCTCCCAACCATCTGGAGCCAATATGGCATCCACAACTGGGGTATTTTGTGAGGTTAGAGGTAGTGGGAGAACGAGATGGGGAAGAGGAAGGTGAGAAATACCTGGCTATTCAGATCTGGCCACCAAATACGGCTAAAGCCAATTCAAGCAACTTTTCAATTCTGAATGGTGATCTTACACCAGGGCGATGCTGAAAGCATCTTCCGCTTTGGGAAGTGCCGCAAATATACTATACATATATTATTTTGTATGACTAAATTGTGAAATAACAGAAATTATTCAAATTTGAATTTGAACCCGCGACCTTCGGATTGCTAGTCGAAAGCCTTACAACGTCGAGAGCAGTGGCGGCCAGCTCTAAGGTGCGGAGGAGCGCCGCACTCCCAAAATATATCTATTAATTTAAATCTAATCTAATTAATTAATTTAAATCTAAAAATTCCCGAGCGCCAAAAAAGATACTTATTTCCGACACGCCTCATCACAGTTCACAATATATCTCTCTCTGGTTTCAATTCTGGGATTGGTTTGCAGCAATTTCCTTTAATTTTCTTTTCCATTCTTCCCTGTCTTGTGCGGCTCTTTTGAATTCTGCATATGATGAGCAGCGCACGTCCACCAGCAGGTCGTCCAGGTACTCTCGGCTAAATATATACTCGGTTATAATTCATGCGTAATATAGGTGCCTACTGGACTGCGCGCGTAACAAAGCAGATCGTTGTGTGCCTATATTCAGAGTGGTGGTTCATTTTGCAAAGCGATCACAGGAGTTCTTCTATAATTCTATAATGAGCCAAAATCGTAGGTAGGTTGAATGCTTTGCAAATTTTACGAAATCGCGGGTGACGATCCAAAAATTTCCACCACATCAAAAGGAATGGTTCGTTCTGTAGCATGTTAAACGGGGACACGTTTGTGTCATATTATTATCCATATCGTGTCTTTATATTAATATCTACTCTTTTTCATGCTATGTTTCACTCAGCATCGACCAACGACAGCATAACAACAAAAACATTGCGGATATTATTTGTTATGAGTTATGACAGTATATATTTCATTGGAGTTAAGGAGCGTAAGGAAGACTTTCGGATGTGTGATAAACTGAACGTTTTTTTAACTCGATTTTCGTGCCAATAAGTATCTACTTACAATTTTCTGGATAGGAGTCAACTGTTATTGAATTTGAATTTACAATCACGGCGACTTTACAAATGGTGATGGATCAATATTTATTTTACTAGATCTCTTTTAAAATAATGGAATATGGAATGCTTTTTCAGTGAGTTGTTCCTCACAATCCTTATGACATCTGTTTAGATTGAACGATGTTGTAAAACTTTAAAAGAATTTAATCTATCTTAATAAATAAAATTAATTTAGATTCAATGTGTTGCATGCACCCATAGATAATGGAGGATCGACCTAATTTACAAATAGGTAGGATTTTTTCATAATTGAATTTATTTTAATTAGAATAGGTAGGTCCAAGATTTATGGGATGTGTGGGATTGCACTCACCTTCCCACATCTTGAAAAAAAGACCATTATTATTATTATTTTAGCGCACCACCTATTTTTATGAACACCAGCCGCCACTGGTCGAGAGTCAATGTTCCAAAACGTACTTTTTGATTTTTGCCTCGATTTGTGAAATCTCGTAGGCACGAGTTCGTAGACACAATATATATACGCATTGAACACACCCCTAGATTATATTATAATTATTTATTATTACCACGGACGTACAAAATATATGGACATGCCCTTACGTGTTAAAAAACGTGTTATTTCCCCCTCCCATTGGAAACATTTTTCGGAACCGGCTGGGCGTGTCCGGACCAGTGTCGTGCTCTCATTGTACATTTTACGCACGGACGCTGTATGTCTATGAAACACATACTTAGACATCGAGATACATAGCGACGCGAAACACAAAGCCGCTGTTTACTGGGTGAAGTAAATCATGAAACATTTGTAAAAGTGTCTTCGGCAACAAAATATTCCACTATGAAAATACTCAGGACCTTACTTTGCGAATTTGGATTTTACACATCTGTTCATACCGTGGCATGCAATTCGCGCTCCCATATAAAAAGGTCTATTCATTCAAAAGCAGATTTTACTATCAAGAACTAAATAGTGATATTATAGTGCGAGGTGCCTATATACTGTTAGATTGATTTATTGGCGAATCACAAGTCTCTTTCCTCTCTTCGCCCCGCCATAGTTGGTTTTTACCCCTCATCTGTAAGTTCTCGTCTAGTTATTTGTATGTCTATGATTATTACCTAATATGAATATTACGTCCCCTTGACCTAAAGTGGAGTAACTGGTTAATTGTCTGTACCTATTGATTAGTTGTTTAAACTTCAAAATTCACGATCACCCTTAATGGGTGAAAGCCAAATAAATAATTAATTCAAAATTCACATTTCTTTACCACAGATATAAACAAAATATTAAATTTCCTCCAGTAGGTATATCTCCAATCTTCTATTTAATCATTTAACAATTTTTCATTATCATGTATACCAATTTGTTTTGTTTACTAAAGCATTACGTTTTTAACGTTGTGGTCGTGCATGTATCACTTTAGGAGAATTTTTTAAAGTTGGTATGTCTGGAAAACATCGAAATTAAAATTTTAGCAATCGGCCTTAGTTTATATATTATTAGGTAGGTAGGTACTAAATAGGTACTGTTGTTATTATTTGAGGTAAACCTCACGATAGAGTAGGTACTTAAACCTTCCAGACAGTTTGTATTTATCAATATATATAGATTTCATCATTTTTCCTCACTATAAAAATTGACGATTTTTGTTTTCCAATTTCTGGTATAACTTGCTTTGCGCGCTATTGTTTTATAGGATTTTAGCTAGTATTTCAGCATTTTTATATTTTGAAAGTTGGATTTTTGTGTTTAATCTCGACCGAATTTTTAAAAATGTAAGTTTTAAAGGTACCTATTTAAAAAAAAATAATTTGGGTACAAAACAGTTTGTCATTTTATGAGAAACACACCCTCTGAGACCTTATGTTTTTACAAATAAGAGTTGCTTCTAAGCTATTGAAAAAAAAGTTTTTAAAAAAAATCAAATTTTTTCAAATAATTTGAATTGTTATCACTTTTATAAGTTAGGTGTCTAATATGTTCTACCATTGTCAGTTTTGATTCAGGTGTGAAAGGGTTAAACCCAATAATTAATACACGAGAGGATGTTCTTGATTTTTTCTTTGATACCTAGCGATTAGCGAACACTCATAATACAGAAATCCGCAATACGGAAACTAATCAAACGGAAGTCATCGTCGGTTTTTTTTTACATATTTGATTAGCAAAGTAATAATTGCACTAATTACTAACGGTACTTGCCTGTTAAAAATTATCGTTATAAACGCGTTCGTAACAATATTATGTATCTACATAACTAAGTATGAAATAGTAAGCAATTAGGTAGGTACTGAAGGAAAAAAACAAAAACGAAAGCAGTATTCGTGCGTGCGCTGTGAATAGGCGATTCGGGGAATTCCGGCACGTAATTACCTACATACGTGTTAGATCTTTTATAATAGAATTTCTCCGACATTGTAAGAAACATGTGCTTTATTTATTATTATTTACGTCATACCCCTATCGTACAAGAATTCCAACTGCACTCGGTTAGAGAACTATGACATCCATGGGCGTAGGCACGATGGTGCAAGGTGGGGAGTTTGCCCCCCTGGCTATCCGATGCATGACCCCTGGGATTGTCGATTGAGTCGCATTTTCAAATTTACAGCACTTCATAGGATGGTTTTTCTTTCTTCCGTTCTGTATTCATGGAGCAGTATGAATATGCTGTAGGTACCTAGAAGCTACTTTTTTCAGTACCTACTATAGATTTTTATTTTTTCCCCACCGTAAATCAAAACCTGTCTACGCCCATGATGACGTCCCCATCAATTTGGGGAATGTTGCGAGATTAGAAATGGGGAGGGGAGACGCAGGGGAAGACGAAGATTGAAAAGTTCAGATCTGGTCACTGAGAAATTCAAGAAATGATCCGATTCTAAAAGGTGGTCTCTTGCCAGAGCGATACTGACAGTATCGCAATTTAATTAAATGTTATCTTTTTATATTTAAATATAATAAAATTGATATTGGTTACATTTAATCATTAAGAACGATTCCAGGAAGGCTAGCATGGTCGATCGATCAATATGATATTATCAAAGCGATATTGATCAAATACGTTATCTATGGTCAGTCACAATATTTGCCATCACGGTCAACAATAGGTAAGAAATATTCCCACTGACAATTGATAAGTTTTGGAAATATTGGTAAGTTTAAGAAATATTTCGGCGTTTCTATGTTCCTCCTATTTTGATCGTAAAGTGTGCAAAATTTCATGAATAAGTATCAAATTTCCGCTTCAAGGGGTGGAGTGGTTTATCGAAATATTATGTAAACAGTGACCTTCCTCTCGTTTTCAAGGTTAAGCTTGCAAAATTTCATCAATTGAGGAATAAAACTGTGGATTTAAAAAAAAGTTATTCACGTCATAGACATTCTTCTTTCTTTTTATAGATACTGTAGATCAAGGGTGGATCCAGGATTTTTTTCTGGGGGGGGCACAAGGGGCGGAGGGGGGGGGGGGGCGCCCCGGGTGCCACCCCGATGGATGGGGGGGGGGGGTGCCACTCAAGAGCACATTCCCCCCCCCCTGGGACGGACCAATTTTTTATGAAGTCGAAATTTGTGTTTGGCGGCGTACAAGTATTGCGTAATGCAATTTTTGAAGATTTTTGACCCCCCCTGCCCCAATAAGAAGTCACTTGCTGAGAAAATTCTCCGACTGCAACTATTTATGTACTACGAAGTAATTACAACTATTCATGTACTACGAAGTAAACGAAAATCTAAAATTCACATGTTTAACCACAGTGGAGAAAAACCTATTTCATGTCCTGACTGCAAATATTCTTATTCTCAAAAAAAAAACTAAAACGGCAATTGCTAACTCACAGCGATGAAAAACCTTTTTCATGTCTCGACGGCGACTATTCATGCGCTACAAAACGGTATCTAAAAATTCACATATCCACACTGGACAAAAACGTTTTTCATCTCCCAACTGCAAGTATTCATGTTGTACAAAGGAACTTCTTACAATTCATTTTCTGACTCACATTGACATAAAACCTTTTACATGTTTCTACTGTGAGTATTCACGTTCTTCAAAGAGGTACCAAGAAAATCACATGTTCATACATAGTGGACAAAACCATTTTCATGTCCCGAATGCAGTTATTCAAGTTCTCGACAGGGAGATTTAAAAATCCACAGCGCGATTCATAGTGAAAAAAAACCTTTTTCATGTTGTGAGTGTAACTATGCTTATACGAAGAGAAATAAAAAAAAATCGCATGTTTTCCCATAGTGGATAAAAACCTTTTTCGCTGCAAATATACATGTTCTACAAAATAACAAATGAAACGTCACATATTTACCCACAGAGGAGAAAAATCTTTTTCATGTCCCGATTGCCACTATTCATTTTATCGCAAGGGACATCTAATCACGTGTTAACCCACAGTGGACAAAAACCTTTTTCATGTCCCGACTGCAACTAATCATGTTCTCAAAAGGGACGTACAAGAACGCACTCGCTGATTCACGGTGGAGAGTACATTTTTCGTGTTCTGACTGCAACTATTCATGTACTACAAAGGGATATCTAAAAAATCTTATATTTACCAACAGAGGAGAAAACCCTTTATCAGAAAATTTTATTCCATCAAAATTTGAACACTGAAGAAGTTCAAAATAGTGCGAGTAAGCATGTTAGTAACGACATAAATTTGGAGGTTTAGAAAAGTGTTTTTTTGATAAATGTATCCATTTACAATCTTATTTAACAGCGATAGCTTGAGATGTAGAACTGCCCCGAAAAATCAAAGCGATTTTACATGTTAGGTTCTAAGACATAAATAACTTAAAACAATTTACCCAAACATTGACGTAGCCTTAAGAATGTGCATTAAGTTTCTAATTCCTATTTTTTTATTTAAATAGAAAAAACTTGTTACGTAACGCGTTGTTTGACCCCCCACCCCCCTCAAGTACGTTACATAATACTTGAACGGCCCCTTTGTCAACTTTAATCGGGGGGGGGGGGGGGGGACTTTTCCGGCCGCGCTTTCCCCCGACCGTACCGCTCTCACAAACGCTGATATCATATTTCATTTGCAAGTGCATGAAAGGGATTCAACGAACGAAATTCGCAATTCCGGCCATAAATAGACAAGAGTTTGACTCATGTTTTTTCTGTTGAATCTCCACGTAGAGGCGGGCAAAGCGTCTCAGCTGAGCGAGCCGCTTCACCAGGTCTCGTTCAGTGAAAAGATCCGGGTCAGTGAACCGGCTCGATTGAACGACTGAATTTAGTCCATCTCCCCCCTCCCCTTCCTCGGCCCTAAGGATTCCCCTTTTATTCGGAAATCCTTTGTTGAGTTGAGTTTTGTTGTGAAACGCCAGTATCAAAATCTCGATAATAAAGGTAATCGCATAATGCACGTCTCTTGTGGCTTTTGTTGGTTTGTGGATACATAATTACGTATTTTTAAAATTATTTATTACTACTGACTTGTTAGTATTGTGACTGTAGTTTAAACATAAAATTTCATGATGTCATCAAGAAATACGGGTGAAATTTGGAATCATTTTTCCGTTGCCACTAATAATTAAGCCAAATGCACGTGCTGTTCGCAACTAATTAAAAAATCGAAGAAATTAATTAAGAAATCGAAGCATCCCACCGTTTAAACCCTCAGGCAAAATGCCACAAATCAAGGAATCAATGTCAACTGAGATAATTCAAACTCTGAATAATCCCGTTCCATTATTAACAAGTAATGTTCTAACAATGGTTACTAAATAGAGATTGTTTATATTAATTAATGTTTGTTAATTGTGACAATTTGTTTAGCTATTTATACAGTAATAATAATATGTATGTATGTTTTATATTTAAATTTTATGTTTAAATTGTAATTGAACATTAACATCCTGTTGACAAACTGCTTTATTGCGGTTTAACGGGATTGTATCTTGAAAACAATAAAATAAAACCATAAATATGGTTCTAACATACACTCATTCTGTTATAATAAACAAAATAATGTGGCGGGGGCGCTGACGTCACGACTGACGTATTATGCACGCACACACGATTGAATTCCGATATTATTATATTATTTGTATTTCGGTAGTTACATGCACACTGAGCAGCCACGGTACTCCACCGCGTAGAAAAGTCTCATAGTGAACTGAGCTGTAAGCCGTTACCTTACTTTCATATTTTACTTTTCTGCGTCGCTGACTGGAGTGGCTGTGAACGAACGAACGAACCATATAGTCATTAAGGCGAATCTGAAGGTTTTTTTCTAAAAGATATATAATTTTATATTTTATAAAAAAATATTCTGATTATTTAAAAAATGTTTTTTTTTTTATATTTTCTAAAAAATATTTTCTTCTTATTAAAAAAACGTTTTTTCACGGAAGTACAAAATATATGGACATGCCCTTACGTGTTAAAAAACGTGTTATTTCCCCCTCCCATTGGAACCATTTTTCGGAACCGGATGGGCGTGTCCGGACCAGTGTCGTGCTCTCATCGTACATTTTACGCACGGACGCTGTATGACTATGAAACACATACTTAGACATCGAGATACATAGTGACGCGAAACACAAAGCCGCTGTTTACTGGGTTAAGTAAATCATGAAACATTTGTAAAAGTGTCTACGGCAACAAAATATTCCACTATGAAAATACTCTGACCCTTACTTTGCGAATTTGGATTTTACACATCTGTTCATACCGTGGCATGCAATTCGCGCTCCCATATAAAAAGGTCTATTCATTCAAAAGCAGATTTTACTATCAAGAAATAAATAGTGATATTATAGTGCGAGGTGCCTATATACTGTTAGATTGATTTATTGGCGAATCACATTCCTCTCTTCGCCCCGCCATAGTTGGTTTTTACCCCTCATCTGTAAGTTCTCGTCTAGTTATTTGTATGTCTATGCGTTTTTTTTATATTTTCTGAAAAATATTCATATTATTAAAAATATTTTAAATATTCATATATGGTCAGTTCGATCGAAAATTTACCATAATTTGAAAGTATGTACTTTACCACATAAACGGAATTCCTAATGAAAATCACTTTGAAAAATAAAAATCAAACGCAATCACTGAAATTTTTTTTTAGAATGCCCTATTATCTTTTTAGGTACATCATGTCATTTTGAGTTGTCAGTGTTTTTAAAACAACATTGCTTGAATGTAAGTACATAAACAATATTTAAGATTCATGGGAATTCCAACAAAAAAAAGACTAGCAATACCAGTGATATTGTCATATGTAAAAAAAATTTGCCAGAGTTCGAAATTTACCTAGATTTTGTGCTGATTTCCATTTTCCCTAAAAAATATTTTTCTCCCCTATATCAAGGGAAATTTCCCTAGACATCACATCAGTGGAACGAACGAGCGAGCAATCCGTATCCGTATCAGTAGCGACCCGCGAGCCGCGAGATCCGTTGAACGATACCGGATACACTGCTCCGGCTCCCACGGGTCAGGTGTACGGTGAAGAAGGAAACCATCTGTTTCCTTAGAACGCTGTGGGAAAGTGGTTGGCACCCTCCAATGTTTACATATTTTTGTATAAAGCTTTTTGTGTTTAAATGTTTTTGTGCTTTTAATTTTTTTTACTGTTTTTGTGCTTATAATTTGTGCTATTATTTTTTGTGTATTTGCATTTATTGTACATTTTATATAAAAGATTACAGAGATATCGTATTAAGCCAAATAATGTATTCATGGATATTCCATTGGATATATGAACAATTATATAATACTAAGCCCTCGAGGTACATTGTTCTTGTCATATTATTACTGTTAATTATATAACAAGTACAATGTACCATGAGGATAAGCTGTAATACAGGCGTGAATACATTATGGCCCAATCAACATTAGTTTCTGACTCATGCTCAATCTATCAGTCGAACCGACTCTGCGTTTTTATGTGTTGTTTATCCTTTGTCTTTTTGAAAATAAAAAATATTTAAAACATGCACCTGTGAGTTTTTCATTTTTCATCTCAGGATAACAGGTTTTCGTCTGACAAAGCTCCCTCCTGAGAAAATGAACTGTAAAAACTATGTAAATCTCATTTTCTCAGAACCAGCTTTGGCACATGGAACCTTGTTGTCCTGGGAAAAAGTTTTTACATTTTTCTGCTTTACAATTTTTTTTTTGTAATAGTTTATTGGGCTATTGAAGTAGGTCGAGTATATTGTCTATGATAGGCCTTGTGCTATTGTCTATGACAAATGGCCTTGAACTCCCATCTACGTATATCGGGATTGTTTTTCCGTGGTGAAGTTGATGTCAAAATTTGTCCCATAGAAAAGGCCCGAAGATATCGATCTAGGGATTGGTATATTTATGGTCAGTCGGCTCACTGGCGGGTCAGTTGGCTCACGGCTCACCGGATCACTCGTTCGCAAAGATCCGCGAGCCGTGAAGATCGATCGTTGGGATCCGGATCTTACGGATCCGTGTGAAAATCCGGTTCACTGAGCCGACTCGTTCGCGAACGACAGCTTATTTGCGTATTAGTTCATTTATGCGCTGCGCAAGGGTCTGGCCGTAGCACACCGTAGCATAATGACTGGTTTATTTATGTTTATGAGTCAGATTCAAATTTAACTCTTTGGTTTATTTATGGCGTAAAGCTTCGTGTTCGTACTAGTGCGATTATTTAATAAAATGGTATACTTATAAATAATGTGGTTGTTAAATTATAATATCCAGTCTTTTCGGATTTCACACAAAGTTCGGCGCTAACGGATAAAACATTACAAATATAACAGAAATTTCATTATAAGTATAGCTATTATTGTGTGCAATGTTTTTTGGTGTTGCTGACACTAGGCGGTATAACTTGATGTGATTGTGTTAAAGTGTACTGGTAGTGTGACTGACAATGGAAGCAGATGAGAGTCATCAAGTGTCAGCTCTCCTGGCCTGCCGGTCCCGCTCAGACCTGAGACGGCTCCCGGGGATAGACTCTCCCTCCTTCCCCTTCATCACCTTGGCTTGCAAGCACAACAACCCTAACTTATTGAACTTGTTATTGGGGGAAGACACCTCTGATGGTACAGCTGTTGATGTTTCCCACCAGTGTTCAGTGGAGCAGGAATATGAAGGACATAACGCCGTCTATTTTGCCATCCGCTCCAACAATGTGGAGCTCCTCTGCACACTCCTCAGGTCAGTAACCCCTGAACTATCGGAGAAACTCATCTCCGAATCTTACGAAGATTTAATCATGATCAACGTGCTCTTGTCAGAGGAAATGCATATGTTTATACAATGCAAGTTGCTCGATCTACGTTTCTCCTCCAAAGGCGATGGAGCATTTCCTGACACTTCCACAGCTGATATCCAAGAACGCGTCCAACTGCTTCTGGAAAATATAGCGCAAGTTAATACTTATACAGAAGTGGACAGTCACTTTTTATACACGGCCAAGTTTATAGCTCAGAATATTTACATACTGAAAAATCTATTGAAGTCCACGTACAATATTTTACCCTGGGAAGAAATGGAGTTCTGCTTGGTGAGCTTTATATCCGCCCACATTCGGCGCCAAGAATTAAATTTATTCTATCTGTCCGTACTGAAGAAAGAGAGGTTACTGAAGGAATTGGTAAAGTTTGCCTCTGCCCTGCAAAAGTTGGAGGAACACATCAGGTCTACAGATGTTAAGAAGCTTAGGAACCCGGTGAGAAGAAAACGCGAGGATGTTGTCGCTGACATCATCGAAAAATACCCTCACCTATACACTGGCTATAAGGAAGTGCGAGACGTTTCCTCGCTTCACATCATGAAGACATACCTAGACGCTGCCTTGCTGGTAGACGCTGCTTCTAGACTTGGCCAGTTGACTATCAAGAGAGCCCTCCAGGTGACGGGAGAGCATCTGAAGAACACATTGGACAGCCCCAAGCTCTCCCCAACCGTGAGTGATCTTCTCCTCCTCTCTGCACCCAAAGAAACCAGACAAGTCCTGCGAGACTTGCGCAACTCTCTATCTCATCCACATCTAGAGTCAGAAGATTGTGTACTATACTCTAACATTAAAAATGATATTAAAAAGATTGCGTCCGTCATTATTGAAATAACCAGCTATAAAAAAGTGGATACATTAAATAGTATGCTGGACACTCTCATCAATAGTGATAATATGGATGAACTTCACGAAGTCGCAAATTTCTTTCGCAATGTTTGCATTGAGGATGTCCAAGAAACAGATACTGTTACAAAATATCACCGAGAGTTTGCAGATCTTATCAGAAACATAGAAGATCAAACTCCATATGAGAAGAAACTGGTTACTGAAATAAGTGATGCCCTCGACCAATTTTATTTGCATCATGGTTTAACAGAGGAGGACTATACTACTTTAAACAAATTAGGTCTTCTGTGTACTTCCAATTATGGCCATAATACAAAAATTGATGACTTTGTGATAAGTTCCATGAAAGACATAGCTAGTGAAAACCTAAAAAACTTTCCGTCTCAAAAAAATAGTGTGGAAATAAAAAGACATAATTCTTTGCTATGCAACCTAATAACTAAATTATATAACAGCATCTCTTTGAGAATAAATAATAATCCAGTGATTGTTTTTAAACTACGTGTTGCCATAGTTAGATTACAATGCACTGATTCATTTGACAAGAGTGATATTAAATGTATTGATGATTTTAGACGACAAACGTTGGAAAAAAGCAACACAAAAGAAAACGGAGAGAAAAAATGCGACGGTGTTAAAAACAGCAACGAAATAATTGGTGAAAAACTCACTCTGAAAATAAATCAACTAAAGAATATCATAGGAACTGACAGAATGTGTGGTCAGTTACATGAGCATCTTTTATTACTGTATAAAGATAAGAATACAAACAGATTTATGGTAGAAGCGCTCGTGCTGGATATCGTGTCCCTATTAGATAGCTCCAAGCGTGTTCCCAACAATGTGCTGTATCTAGACGGGATCATGCCTCTGTTGAGTGGTAAGTGCTTGCGCAACCACTTGGCTCACGAGAACGCCTTGTTAGACATTCTGCCAACTAATGTTTGGTCCGCCGTGCTTCTTAATGCCGTGAAACTCATAGAAAACAAAGACCTTTTACTGAACTGTAAAATAGGGAATGTTTTAAAACACAATATCACACAATTGAGACAGAGATATGAACGCGGCTTGCGTATTCTAGACAAACAGAAGGAAATGTGGAAGTCTCTGCTTGACGGGAACTTTGACACATTCACTTTAGGAATCGCGAGAGGAGCTGACATATGTTCAAGAAATATAGATTTGTCATCCATGCTACACTATGCTGCTCGGGGACCCAATATTGAATCTGTCAAATTTTTGACTAAACAGAAAATGATTAACACTGAAGTTAGAGATATTGATGGTCAAACTGCCACGCACGTAGCCGCAACCTTTGGAAGAGATGTCACTGTGAAATTCTTAGGGGCAGAAAAAGAAAATGCAATTAATCAAATTGATGATGCAGGAAGGACACCATTACACCTGGCTTCCAAAAATGGCCACAAGGAAACTGTTACCACATTACTTTCACTGGGAGCCGAAACACATATCAAAGATTGCTCGGGATGTTCTCCTTTGCATACTGCTGTGATGTTCAATTATTTAGATGTGGTCAAAATCCTTTCCATGAAAGATAATATTCTGAATGAAAAAACTTCTGTAGTGGGCTTGACTCCTCTTCACATAGCCACAAAACTTGGAAATATGGAAATGATAAAGTACTTTCTGCTAAAAGGAGCTGATGTTAATGCTAAGAGTGACCTAGGAGACTCTCCATTGCATAGGGCGGCATCAGAAGGTCACCACGAGGTTGTGAAAGCTCTACTAGAGAAGGGGGCAGATGTGAACCTCAGAACCTACAATGGAATTTCTCCATTATATTACGCAGTGAAAAATAATCACAAGGAGATCATTCAGATCCTCTTGGAAAATGGTGCTTTTGTTAATATCAAAGCTGTTGAACATAACATCACACCCTTACACATAGCTGTTTTTACTGGCGATGTAGGCGTCGTAGGTCTACTGTTGCAAAACAAGGCGAATGTCAATGCTAAAAGAAAAGATGGCATCACCCCGCTTCTCGTCGCTGCTGCGGGTGGACATTCAGATATAGTTGACCTCTTGTTGCAGAATGGCGCTCGGGCTGATATTAAGGATAACAACGGATCAACAGCATTGCACTATGCTGCCAATTTTGGCCATTCTTCTGTTGTAGAGAATTTAATCCGAAGGGGGATCGATATCCAAGCCCAATCTAAATGTCTAACGACGGCATTGCACCTGGCTGCACAAGCAGGTCACCAACAAGTGGTAAAAATTCTGCTATCTGCAGGAGCTAACGTGCATTCTACAACCGAGGGAGGTTCCACAGCTCTGCATATCAGTGCTGGACATGGACATGATGCAATTTCAGAAGCTTTGATAATGAAAGGAGCTAATGTTAACTGTAAGGACAGCAATAAAATTACACCTTTATATGAAGCTGCAACAAAAGCTTGTAATGAAAAAAATATTTTATTGTTGCTAAATAATGGAGCCTTGGTCAACGAGATAGAAGGGCTTGGTCTCACGGCGTTGCATGTTTCGTCATTTGTTGGAAACAGTTCAGTGGTAGAAGCTTTACTTAAAGAAAATGCAGATGGTGATGTCCGTACTACCGATGGTATCACCGCATTGGGTCTGGCTGTCAGAGGGAATCATAAGGCAACAGTTGAGATTTTGTTAGAGCATGGAGTGAGTATTGACCCCTTGAATTCTACAAGTGATTCTGCATTATGCATAGCAGCAAGAAACAATAATAAAGACCTTTTGGATTTTTTGATTACCAAAGGAGCGGATGTTAATTTTGGCGGAGGTCAACTTATGTTCTCCGCAATTAAAGCAGGGCATAGACATATAGTTGAAGCTTTGCTAAAGAATAAAGATGTTGATATCAATATTAAAGATCGAGACGGATCAAACCTTTTATACGCGGCTGCCGTAAGTGGTGATGTGTTAATAGCCAGGGAGCTGATAAAGAGGGGTATTCAAGTTGCAGATTGCTTACAAAACCCTTCACCTTTATACATGGCAATGTCGTTAGGACATACAGAGTTTGTTAAAGTTTTACTAGAAAGTGGGATCAATGTGAATCCCACGGATCCTAATTTATCGCCATTATATCTAGCAATCCAGATGAACAATCCAGAAGTCATGGAGAGCTTACTCCACTGTGGAGCAAACCCTAATATCAGAGATTCAAAGAATAGAACGCCGTTAGAGCTAGCAGTTAGTAATTCCCAAATTCAAAATACCTTAATATTGTTACAACAAGAGGGTGTTAAGATTAATGAGAGAGGCCCTAACAACTGGACGTTACTTCATTTCGCAGCTGCATCGGGTAATCTTGAAATAACGAAACTCTTGGTCGACCGAGGCGCAGACATAAATGCCAGAACCAAAGATTTCAAACCAATTCACTTTGCCGCTATGGAAGGCCACCACAATATCTTGACCTTTTTCCTGGAGCTTGGTATGAGTATTAATGATCGGCGACCCAATGGCACTAGCCTGATGCATTGCGCCGCGGGATAAAAGCAACTAGCTGTGGCTCAATACTTGATAGACAAACAAGTTGATATTAATTCCACTGATTTTTATGGCTCCATGCCAATTCACTATTCTGCTGAACTGGGACACACAGAGATGGTCAAGTTGTTATTACGTAGCGGTGCAGTGTATAATGCCACGGACAACAATGGAAAAACTCTTTCAGATTTAATTAAAAGTCGAAATATTGAAGAAGTACTAGAGTCAATTGAAAAATTATTTAAGGCTGTCAAAAAAAATGATTTTCGGACAGTTGGCAATTTAATTAAAGACTTGGCACAATACGTAGATGTGAAAAGTTTTGATAATGCAACACTATTACATATCGCCGCCTGGAAAGGCTTTCAGAAGGTATGTGATATTTTGTTAGAGAGCAAAGCCAATCCCAATGCTGTTGGGAAGGGTGGAAATTCTCCTCTGCATTACGCATCCAAATACTCTCATCCAGGAATAGTTCAATCTTTGTTGAAAAATGGCGCAGCACACAACCTTAAAGCAGACAATATGAAGACTCCGTTATGTTTTGCTGAACAAAAAGATATAAAATATATACTGCAAATTGTTGCACGCTTTTTCAAGAAAGTACGAGCGCGAGATGTTGAGGTAATTACTGATATAACCAAAATAAGGGACATAGAAATCATAAAGGCGGTGATGAGGGCTCGCGACGCTGATGGCAACACACTTGTAATTGTTGCTATGAAAAATGATTTCCCCGAGGTAGACCAATTAAAGCAGGTTTCACAAACTAATATAGCTAATATTTCATCGAAAGTGAGTTCATTCTTGAAGCATGAAGAGTTCCCAGAAGCCCTGGATATTTTAAATCGGTTGCTAAGAGATAGAATTGAAATTTTAGGAGAGGATAATCCAGGAACACTGGACATCCAACACGACATAGCGCAAATATTGAGCAAACAGTGCAAATATTTGGATGCTTTGTCCATGTTGAAAGATATCTACGGGAAGAGAGTGGAAACATTTGGTCCTCACCACCCAGACTCTCTGCATACCAGGAGTGCCATGGCTACATTATTACAAGACCTAGGAAAGTACAAAGAAGCGTGGGATATATTTCAGGAAGTTTTACCGAGACTACAGGAAAAGCTGGGTGAGGAACATGACATGCTTTTAAAAACTAAACATAACGCCGGGACTACGCTTTCTGATCTGGGGAAGTATGAAGAGGCCTTGTGCTTGTTCACAGAAGTTTACAAAAGATATGAAAACACACTAGGACATCTTCACCCTGACACTCTTTGTGTTCTACAAAATATTTCCTCTGTGTTGCGTTTTCAAGGCAAGCCCAACGAAGCCTTAGCTTTGTGTCAAACCGTTTATGAAGGCAGAAAAATTATTCAAGGACGGAATCACTCCGATACTCTTGGAGCCAGAGTCAGTATGGTAACAATTCTTGTGGACCAACACAAACTTGATGAAGCTATGCAAATCTCCCAGGATATATTAGATATTCAGACAAAAGTGTTGGGGCTCAACCACGGTAATACAATTTTTACGCAAAGTGTAATAACGCATATTTATATCCGTCAGAAAAAAATGCACGATGCTGTTAAGGTTCACAAGGCGGGGTTGAATGCGAGAAATGCCATCTTTGGCCCCAACCACCCATATTTCACAGAGCTGGATAAACAAATAGAAAATATTAAAAAACAATTCAAATCAAAACTCAATATAGATCTCGACTATGTTGCTCCTTGTGATATAAATTTACTAAATGCATCCAGTGAAGGAGATAGGGGCAAGGTTTTTAGTTTGATAGAGAATGGATCAGATGTAAACACTGTGGATGGTGAGGGTAGAACGCCGCTGCACTTTGCCATCACATTGGAGGTTATGAAGCTGTTGCTGGACAGTGGAGCTGACGCTACTGCCGTGTCACAGAAGGGGAACACTCCCCTGCACGAAGCCACGTCCCGAGCTTACATACAAACGGTGCTTCTCTTGTTGCAGAACGTAAAGAGGACCAAACCCAATGCCTACCGTGACTTTATCAATGCTAAAACTGTAATGAACGGTTCCACAGCGCTGCATATTGCCTCTACGATGGGAGCCGCTGATATTGTGAGTTGCCTGTTGGAGCACGGTGCGTGCTACAACAGTCGAGACAGAAGTGACAATCGCACGCCTCTGCAATGTTCTAGCAGTCCCTCTGTCAACGTACTGCTGCGTTTAGCCGAGGAGGTGTTTGAGATGGCGGAGCGGGGCGACACTGTACTTCCTCAGGGAGATAAGAGGCATTTGGCGGCGGTGATGAACTCGAGAGATACAGAACACAGAACTCCCCTCCAACTGGCTGAGGTTAATGGCCACGTGGTCACCGCTAATATTCTCGATGGGTTTTTAAAAACCCTGGATTAATTTACGTTGGAACTGGACTTGTGTGTTACTGGCATCATGTTGCAAGTGGGTAGTTTTATGCATGCGCTGTGACTGTCGATATTCTTCCATAGTCCATAGTTAAAGGTCTCGGTAAATGTTTTATATTTTTTTGCAGTCAGAATATCATTGCAGGAAAGTGACACTGCTAAAAAAGTATAAAAAAGATATATGATATCTTCTCAGAACCACCGGTCCCAGATAAATGGTAAATCATACAGGAAAGTTTTCTATGAAGTTAAATAACAAATAGCCATAGGTACTAAGTGATACTGTTTTCTATCAACTATTTAATTCTAATTTTGTTGATTGATTATTATTTCTGCTTATTTGATACTTCCAATTAATGTTTATTTACACTCTGTTTTTTAATCCTGCCTTAATTTAGATTATTTTATATTTAAGTATTGTTATTTTTTATACATATGGATTTAGCCTCTTCTTAATTATTTTATTTTTTTCTTACGTATGGTGTATTCATATCAAGCTTCTATCTCCACCATAACATAATATTATCTATGGGATGTGAGGAATTGTACTAACCTCACATTACACAATAAATAAATAATAAACTTTGGAAAGTGGTAAAAACAAAAACAATTTTTTTTTAAATTAAAATGGTGCCACATAATAATTTTGCTGTGTTTGAAGAAGATATTGCATTCATTATTATTGTATTAATCATTGTTTTACTGTTCGAAATCACAATTTCTTAGTAAATAAATATATTTTTAAAAGTATATTGCAATCTTTATATGAGTAAGTAAAATAACATGAAATAGGCATTGACCAAGTATTATTATCAGGGTTGCCAATTCATGGTGAAGTCCCCGATTTTGGGAAATTTCTAAGATTTTTCAAAAATTAAGTATTTTACGGGAAGAATCTTTTTGAGGGGAAAATGTAGGAATTCTGAGCGTTTCTTGAATATCCAACTGTATTGAAAATAAAATTTACAAGAATTCTGAGAATGTGCTATAATTTTATTTTCGTAATAAATTTCTGTTTTTGAATCCCGAACGAGTGGGAAAATGCGAAAATGAATAGATAATAAAAAATAAATGGTAATTTCTATAGAATTTACTTTCATGTTGGAGATGGGGAATAGGCCACTTGCATCACATTTTTTTAAAAAAATTTCTGTTTTAGCCAAATATTCTAAGACATTCAGTATTTTTTTTTTTTTAATCGTATTTTTGAAGCCCTGGCGATTTTTTGAAAATTTCAGTCCGAAAAATCAGACCATTTTTTATAAACTGGAAAGACGGGACATAATTTTACTGGTGCGAAAAAACGATACTTACATAGCCGAAAATCATTTTAAAAAAAAGAAAGTTTTCCACACGAATATCAATAAATTGTACGGGGTTCTCTTCGTAACATCTGTAAAAACACCGCCATCTTTATCAAAAAATCAAACCAAAGGATAAGTTCGCATAAAACAAACAATAAATCTAGTGAACGTTAAACGCAAATTCAAATATTCGCCGGAAATCAAAGTGTTGCCATACAAAAAAAAATTAATCAGTGTTGAATTTTACAAAATAAAAGGAACATATTCGGAGACGGGACATTTTCATGTAGTGACGTCACGAACTCAAATAATGGATTTATTTATTTAAAAATAAAAAACTATACATTTCTAAAAAATTTTGCTAATATTTTCGTAATCTTAGTAAAAAAATCTATCCACACGATTTTTTTCAAGTCATTATGAAATCCATGCAAGTGGCCTATTGTGGAGAATTTGAACATCTATTGTAGGTATTTTAGAACATTGGCAACCCTGATTATTATATATAGATGGAAATAGGTACTTATTATATTTATTCTTATTTTAGTATAAAATGACCGTGCTATAACTTTTTATTGCATAATTTGTGTCTTTGAGGCAATGGGAGTTGTTTGAGGAGTGTTGTTTTTGTTCCTCACAGTTGTTAAATCTACCTACCCCTGGGGGGAAAGGGTGTGATGGTTGTTGCAATTTATTGTAGGTACCTACTTACTCTACAGTTTGCTATTAATTTAGTTTATTTAAATTACTGTCTTAAATTAAGGTAAATTTATGTTTGCATATATTTTACCAAAATATTATATTTAATGTTTATCTAATCAGAAAAGAAGAGCTCTTGTGCCTGATAAGGAGTCCATGGAGTCACATGATTCTTACTTTGATATTAAGTTCTTGAATTGAATTCTTCTAAATTAATGTATTGTAAGAAATATTATAATCACTTCTTCAATATTCGTAAATTCACTTTGTCATTTTAATTAAATAAAAAAAATCACTTTGTATACACCACTTATTTAATCAAAATTATCATCATGTCTCGATACCAATAGTTTCTTCTTCAGGATAAAATAAAGTAACTGTTGTATACAAAGTGATTTGTTTTCATTTAACATTATAATTGTTTAAATTTTTTTAATTGTTCAGATTGGCCAATATTACAGCCCAATTCAGTTGGGAGATATTGTTATCTTATAATAATGGTTTTGTGAATGTAATTGTTTTGCGTTTTGGGTTGTTTTAAAGTTAGATATTATTAATTGGTTTCCATTTCTCATAAGTTTATAATTACATATTCTATTATGAATCTTGAATTATGTCTTGACAATGCCAAGTTATTCATTTTTAACCCCCGCCGCAAGGAGCGGTGTTATAAGTTTGACCACCGTCTGTGTCTGTATGTCTGTCTGTGGCATTGTAGCTCCTAAACAAATGGACCGATTATGATTCAGTTTTTTTTGTTTGAAAGCTGACGTGATCGAGATGGTTCTTAGCTACAATTCATGTTTCGAGGTCATCAGCTCTGCTTATGTTTACCTACATAATATTTTGCATTTAAAAAATATATTTTTGTAATATTTTCATAGAAAGTAATCACTTTTGAATAATTTGAGATGATTTCATTACTTACATTAAAAAAATAAAAATATTTTAACTGAACGGTTTTGCTTTAGTGAAGTTTCTTCTAGGCAGTATATAGTATATAAATATAATATTATAACTAACGTTGGCAACATTTGTTTAAAAAAATATTAGTAAACATTTATTTATCCGCTGGTAATGTTAATAGTTAGGATGAAGGTGAATTCCCCAGTTAATATTTTATATTGTCTTGTTAATTATTACTGTCTGTATCTATGTTTTCTTCGAATAAAAAATTAAAAACTTGTACTTATTTTTGCTTACAATTCTTTTTGTGAATACCGCACAAGAGTCCCAACTGCTTTCGAATGCCCGGAGCTAGTAGGACTATGGCGTCCCCAATTGGGGACTTTTGTGAGGAATTTCTTTTTCAGAAGTTTTTACATGATAATGGAATTGCAGAGAATAGCTTTGGCCATTACCAAACATTCCTCCCACCAAAATACAGCAAAGTGTATTTTTTATAACCAGAGTAGATTTGTCCATTTTTAAATTTGATATATATTATGTATGATAAACTAACAGGTATACGTATACAGAATACAGACAAAGATAGAGAAATACTAAAAAGATATTATATTTTTATCGAAGGAAGCAAATACTTTGTGGTGTGACATTATATATTAAATGAAAAAACACACTTTGTAAAACACCACTTTATTTGAATTAATAATTACTTAACAGCCAACCAGGTTTCGCTTAGCTCAAGCTTCATCAGGGCTATTATATTAACTAAAGATAATTACATACGGACACATATATATATATATATATATAAGAAATTTAAAAAAAATAATTAAAGAGATAGCAATAGAATAGACGGCACCCTATTGGTGCCTGTAAGATATACAAATAGATAAGAGGGATACAAAATTATTGCAGGATGGGTGGTTGGGTGGGGGAGGGGGAGGGGGAAAGGGGATTGTTTCAGAAGAGGTTAACGGAATAAATTAAAAATGGGACTGTCAGTTAAATTGATTTGATTATTAATAATATTTGATTTGTTATTGACGGCTTTTTTTTATTTCAAGGGCTTCTAGATTGTTTAATCTAATTCCACATCCATTTTATGTAATATTTTAGTCCGGGATGTTTTATCGAATGAGTGGTTAGTTTCTAGTAGATGGTTCGCGAATTCTGAAAAAGCATTACTATTTAAACATCTTAGATGTTCTTTAATTCTTATGTTTACATTCCGGGCCGTTTTTCCGATATAAAAAGCAGAACATTCGTAACAATTAAGTTTATATATGCCCGAGTGGCTAAGTTTATCGTCAATGTCTTTAGTGTTAATTACATATTTACCTAAGTTATTGTTAGTGTAAAAGGCGGGCTTTATTTCCGGAGGGAATTTTTTTACGCTTAATGTAGAAAAGTTATTTGTAAACAGTACTCTACGCCATTGGAATTGTTGATTTGTATTTAAATTATTATTAGATTTATTAAAAAGAAATTTATTTGATGCTATTTTTTTAAATTTTTTATTGAGAATGTTATCTACTAGTTTGGTCTCATACCAGTTATTTGTAGCTATTTGTTTAATTATGGATAATTCCTTATTAAAATTATTACTGTTTAGTGGTACTGTAATCAATCGATGAATCATGGAGTGGAAAGCTGAATGTTTGTGGGATAAGGGGTGGTTGGATGAATTGTGAATGGTAGTGTCAGTATAGGTAGGTTTACTGTAAATGTCGAACTCAATTTTATTATTAATGATATTTAATGTTACGTCTAGAAAATTTAATGTTGAATTGGTACCTATTTCTAAAGTAAATTGAATTTGTTTGTGGAAAGAATTTATTATTTTGAGAAATGAGTTTAGTTGTCTTTCGGTACCTGTCCAAATGCAAAGAACGTCGTCAACGAAACGTCTCCACAATAAAATATTGTTTAAGAGAGGTGATTTAGAAGCAAAAATATTATTTTCTAAATTATTCATAAAAATGTCGGCGATGAGAGGACTCGTTGGAGCCCCCATCGCTAAGCCATCCTTCTGTTGATAAATAATATTATTATATTAAAAGTAGTTTTGGTTTAAACAAATATTAAAAAGACGCGACAAGTCATTAGCTAGATCTTTAGTTAAGTGTGAATTATTCAGTAAATTGGATATTAAGGTTTTACATTCAGTTATAGGAACATTGGGAAATAAATTGACTACATCGAACGATATTAGTTTGGAGTTAGTTGGAAGAACCAGGTCCTTTAGTTCATCAATTAGCGTTAATGAATTTTTGATGGTATATTTTGGGGAAAACACATTGGTGTCATTGAATACCTTTGTTATAAAAGAAGACAATTTAAAATTATCTAGGTCTATTATCTTTGTATATCTTACTGGCACCAATAGCGTGCCGTCCACGGAGGAAGGAATAGAGTGGAGGTGGTGATAGGAACTTTTTCTTCGACAATTTTGTCGCCAGTTTGCGGTAAGAGGTAAGGGACGCGCGGTAAGTATGGGTGGGATTTAAAATGGACACACCCATCCATCTAGCCAGAATAGGGGAAAATCCCCAGTTTTAACCAATTCACACTTTTATTTCTTATATTTTTTAATTTTTGGAATTTTATCAAAAGGGTTTCTTTATCAAGAGCTAAACAAAACAAATAATATCAAATATTAATAAACTTTCTTTTATTAGATATCTTAGTAAACTACACAACAACAAAAATAAGCACAACCTTCATGTAAAATTATTAAAAAAAAAATAGTCATTTTAAGCAACCATTCATAATGGTATTAAACCCATTTTTTTAAATTATTGATTCTTCACATGGTAGATATAATTGATAGTATTTATTTTAATTGTTAACCTCACTAGTAGTTCAGTCGTTTGGTAGTTTTGCCTGGAAAATTTTCCGGGAGTTTATTAAACCACTAGCAGACCCGGCCACACGTTGCTGTGGCTAACGAAACACAATGCCATTACCCAACCTTTATAAAATCCACACCACCCGCTTGCCAGCTGCCCGCTGCCTGAATTGAATTTTTGAATTTCTCGGCTTTTCTCTACTATAATAAGTATGTATTTTACAAATAAACCTTCCTCTTGAATTATTCTATCTATTGGTGAAAACCGCATGAAAATCCGTTGCTCTAAACGCACAAACATTTTGAGCGACTTTATTTTATACTATGTAATGATGAATATTTCAATTTCTCGGCTTTTTTCTACTATAATAAGCATGTTTTATACACATAAACCTTGTATATAAACAATACAACGTTACTGCAATTATAAATTAAATTAAAAAAACGTTACTCTCCTCTAAATAAGATAAGTTTGGTTAATGTTTGTCTTGTCGTTGCGGTCATGTTTTCACAAATAGCAAAATATTTTAGTCGTATGTCGCTATATTTTTCAGAAATTGATTTGGCTAACAGAAAAATGTGATTGTCAATTGGCTGTTGTTCGTACATGTGACCATTTAAAATTGTAAACAATCTTTGACCAACCAAACTCTTCATGACGATTGAAACTATGTGAGCCTTGTTGAAGTTTTTAGATTTTAGCTTCTTCCACTGCTCTCTTACCACTTGTAATAGGGTGACACTCTTAGCTTTTGACTCCAATTGTGATGAACCCTACCTAGCTGATTTACTTTTCTAAGCTTCTACCTCGTAGTTTAAATCTCGTAGCTCCTGTCTCGTAGCCACGCTCATAATTCTACCCTTATGTCCTACTGATCACACCACTAGGTATGATGGCCTGACTCAACCCTCCTTTCGGTTTATTTCTACCTCAGGCTCGTGATTTCTAAACCCCTATACCTTATAATCTAGCTAAACCTACCCTATCTTCTTAAATCCCTGCGATTTTCTCACAGTAATCAAGATTTAAGATTTTTGTTCACATTATTTCTATAATCTGCGTTGTGTAAATTTTTTGTTTTAGATTTTACATCTGTTTGCATACTTAATATGCACACATATGTAGAGAAGATAATGTATTACGTGTGGTAACCCATAGATTCTTTTAGAGAAAGGGTGAGAATTTTCCGATCAATTTATTTATTATTATTTTAGAATATTTAACCGAGTTTGATAAACTACCCCCGCCCTAAACCTTGTGTCTATTTGATTTCCATAGGAATTTAGTGTGTTTATTTAATTCTTCCTATCACCGCTGATACATCGATAACATAAACAACAGTTAATAAATTAAACATTTCAAGAAAGCAAACCTTACCTTAGGATGATCGAACTCGAAGGTCCAGTTTTCTCAATTGAAGTCCTTGTCTGCAACTTCTCCTAACATAATGTGTTTGTAGTCATAGTTAGTGCTATTGGTTAGTATTCGCAAAATTGTTGAAAGAGCAGGAATGGAGGGATATGGGGAGGGGATAATATGTTTGCTTAAAAAGTCGGCACCTCCGCTAACCAAGTGAAAACCGATGAACAACAATTTCAAACCGGATTCTCCCAAGTACGTTTGCTAAGCTTATCCTTAAGTCCGAGTTTTACTCTCTTCGACGAGCGTCTCTTGTTACGAAAGGGGCTCTTCACGCCAGATGGGGGAATACCAAGTCTTCATGCCGTTTTTCTGCCTCACTCCGACTTCCATCTCCGCCGGATTGAATTTAACTCTACTGAGTCTAGAAGGGGTATTTCATGTCTTCCCTTATCATGCCTCTATCCGTTAAATGTGGCGTAAGCTTGTGACGGGCAGATCCTTCCTCCCACGTAACCGACCCAGCGTTACATTCCACCTCTGACTAGCTGACATAAAACTCACCTCGTGAACCTTATGTTTGCTTTCAGGTTCGACAAGACTCACGGTATGCAAATAACCTGTGGCTTTAATGCCGCGTCAGCGTACTGTCCGCATACGTCCTTCCTCTTCCTCGCATGCCCACCTCGACAATACCGCCACAAGATCAAAGCCGTCCGTTCGAGAAAGGTTGACACTTACATTTCCAGATGGCTCATACCTACATACAGAAGCCTTGAAGTTTACGTTCGTAGACAAGTTAGGATTCAGGACTGTATGAGTATTTGAACACCAGTGTTGTTTAAATGAGGTCACTAGCTCCTCGTGTGTTAGGTATTTAGGATAATGGGTATTTATGGGTTCTTGGATACCTACTTCCTATAAGAAAGATTTAAAAATGAGATAAATCAAGTCGACATTGAATCAATGACCTCCTGAATAATTGTGATGTGCTCTCTTAGAGTTTGAAGCTAGTCGCAGTACTTTACTTTGCGAAATTTTTGCATGCTGAATCAATGCTAACTATTGGCGGTCGCTCTAGTAAAATCAAGTCGTTTAGAATTGAGTGAATTTAAACGTCAATGTCGCCTTCACATATTGACCGCAGATTTCATCTCAAGCTATAATTGATAAACTTGTCCCTGACGTTAAGTTTTGTTTTGTTTATTCGTTAATGAATTTAGGTGACTGGGTCAATGGATGGCCTTGAACTCAAATCGAAATTTTGGTACACTATCGAAGGTCATATAACCATACCCTAATCGTGCTAGTGAAAAGAAACGATAGGTATTTATCTTACAAATACGCTAAGATACCAAAATTGGTTTAGTGATGCGTTTCTATCTAATTATGTGTTAAGTATTTGTTTAGCAACATTTCATTCCGTATGGGAGGTGTGACATGCGAATGCTAATAAATTGGTTAGTTATTTATTTACCCTTACTTGGCGTTACGTCCATCAGTGTCAGGATATCCACAGGAACCTGTAAAAGCTTAAATATTGTAAGGACTCACCAAGCTCTAATGTCTTAATTTCAGCTCCACCGGGTTACTATCATCGGCGAGAACTTATTAGAGCATCCAGACTACCTGTGTAACTTATCGCACTTTTATTTCGACTTCCCACTTTTAACGATTTAATCCTACAAGATCCGGAACTCATCTCCTTCCTTTCTCCTTTGAATAGATCTCTGATGTAAAAAATCCTCACGTTTTCCTTTAATATCTGCCGTTATTATTGGAGAAGTACGATCCTATCTAATTATGTGTTAAGTATTTTCCAGATTTCGGATCAATTATTATTATTGCGTTGTCACCTAACGATAATTAATATCTCGTAATAAAATTTCCAACTTTCGACCTAAACGTAAATTTTTTATTTAATGAAACTTATTAGACTGTAATTTTCTTTATATAACCTCGGACTAAATAACTCTATTTTAACCTTCATAGAACAAATTTAAAGCAATTCAAACACACTATATTAAACTCCTCCCGCATTGAATTTGTAATTAATTAATTAATTATTAGATTTTATTGAATCGGAAATTATTGCAAACACTGATTTTAGATTTATTATAAGATCATACACTCCGTTAAATTGCACGATTAACCCTATCCGGGCACTTCACTCCCTGTTTTATCAAAGTATAAAACTGATTGTAGACTCTATTTTACCACTGAATTTCTTAAGTTTAAAAACTGATTCTAGATTCTATTAATTAATTACCAGGGTAATTCTCACAACATGCGCGACGTTTTAATCAACCTTGCCAGTTGTCGAAGGACCCCTTTTTTATTTTAATGATAAGTTGAATTTATAAATAGATATATTATTATTCAATGCTGCTAAAAATTCTTTAAACACTGTTGATTTTCTTTAAATTCGCTACACTATATAAACTTTTTATTTTAATGACAAGTTGAATTTATAAATAAATATATTATTATTCACTGCTGTTATAAAATTCTCTAAACACTGTTGATTTTCTTTAAATTCGCTACACTATATAAACCTTTTATTTTAATGACAAGTTGAATTTATAATTAAATATATTATTATTCACTGCTGTTATAAAATTCTTTAAACACTGTTGTTTCTTTTTAAATTCGCTACACTATATAAACCTTTTATTTTAATGACAAGTTGAATTTATAATTAAATATATTATTATTCACTGCTGTTATAAAATTCTTTAAACACTGTTGTTTCTTTTTAAATTCGCTACACTATATAAACCTTTTATTTTAATGACAAGTTGAATTTATTGTAAAACTATATAAAACACTTTATTTAATTTTCAACACTCCACAGATTTAATCACGACCGTAATTTTTATAAGTCCCAGAATTCCCACTCCGAATTTTTCTAAGTCTCAAAATTTTACAACACTTAAGAAATTTTCAACTAATAACCGTTTTAGACGATACGTCACGTAACTTCCACGTTTTAACCCGACGATTGGTCCCCGACGACTCCTTCCCGACAACTAACACCGAAAACTGATCTCGATTCTTCTAAGTCCTCAGTTTTATATGTACCTCCAGGATTAGAACATCTTAATTACGCGTTCATTGATTTTCTAATTCAAACTCTAACAACTCGAGATTTCATATATCAATTCTGTTATTTTCGTATCAACGTGTTAAGTCCGGCCCCTTTGATTTTAGAAATCTTCTGTCTCTTACGTAAATTGTTCCAGTGTCGAACCTACCATTATGTCAAATTTTGCCCCGTCGTTCCTTTGTCTTCAGGTCTTACAAATTTAACTAAAATATCATGATTTTTGTGTCCTTTTTTCTCTCAATATATAATAGGTACGTCTTCAATAAACTGTATATAATTCTCAATTTGGTTTATCGCTACCAGAACACGAACAAACTCATGTCGAAATCTTCACTATGCTTTTCCCAACATTCATTTTCCTAAATTTCCCCACATTTTCATGTTTCTTATATGAATCAATTCAATTTTAGGCTGTATTGTCTCTACTTATGTCGTAGACTTGAATTTTCTTATTTTCTTCAATTATATTTTATATACGACGTTATTTTTATGATTTCTCTGCTTCATTCTTATGTCATTGTCCATAACTATATGATTAGTTATATTCCAAGCCAAATTTACTGTTTTCATCAATACTTCTGAATTTTCATGAGTTTTCCTTACGGAATCGTCTTTAAACTGTCTTTACTTCATTCTTTACCATCATTTGCATAATTTCCAATGCTTATCTTCTCTTAGAAAACTTCACCTTCTAGTCATAAATATTCAATCTGCTATTTTTTCATAATTTTCATAGAAGAAAATTCCAATTTGACTCTGGGATATGTGTCTGGTTAATTGCTTCGTATAAAAACGTATAAAATTGTGTCTCGTTTCATCTCAAAAACCCATAAAGTATCATCGTTGACATATGTTGATATTTTCGATTTCTACGTACTGGATCGTAAATAATAAATTAATATTAACGTTAAATTTAATCTCTTTTATCTTATCCAAATATTGCATAAGTTCCATGTTAACTTTTATTGCCCCAAAAGCAATAAAGACTATCATAATCACCCAAAACCATGTCGGAAATATTATTGTTTAAACAACAAAATCGTGTGTGAGCTCGACAACCCTTTTTTACATCAATTGCCTCAGCAATTTGTTCTATCGTCTATAGTATTTTCTCATAGCAAATGACGTAAAACGATCCCTTCCTTTGAATTAATCTAACGTAATATAACTAGAATAACCATCCTATTTCAAATATATAACGATATCTATTTAAACTCGTCTGAAAACGCAAAATTAAGTCGAAATCTTATATTGTTCAATAAATACTTCCGTTTAAATGTCCGTTTTTTTTTATTAGATTTTCTTTTCAAATCGTTTTCCCTGACCGTATTGCTTCATTTAAAAGTGACATTCCTAATTTCCATCGTTTTTCTTTCTTTTAAATATCAAACGTACGTTTTCCTCTGAATCTGGCCTCCTTTTGTTCTTCACGTTCTCGTTATGTAATTGAGTATCCCTACAGTAGCTTTTCCCACGTTTTCCAGGTCTTTTCTTTAATCTTCCGTTCATTATATTTCCTTGCTATTTTATTGCATCATTTTTTCAACATAATATGGATTTATTTGTTCGTTAACTGCGGTTGTCGATTCCTCTGTTGCACTCAATATTTACCTTTAAAATTAGGGTCATTGTACCAAATGCACCGAACGTGGGATTGTGTTTATCTTAAAGCGTATTGATCTCTCGGGTTGATGATGATTTTTACCCCATAAATCTCAGACTAATGGTCTAGTCCAAAGTCCATCTCTTTGTCTTGAAAAAAGGTAACCTCCCCCTTCTCTGATTGGTAGATCAATCTTAAGTGTTTATAATTGGATCCCTCTGTGTTCTATTTATCAAAACTTGACATTAATTTAATAATTATAGATCTCTGCAGTCTCCATGGCCCAATCAAACTTAATCAGCTAGATGTCGCTAGTGTGTTGATTTCGTTATAATTCTGAATTATTATTTATTCATTCGTAAGGTGGAAGCTACTATATTTTCGTATCCACTGCGATTCATCACACACTCAATCTACCGGAAACCTGTAACATCAAAATAACAATAATATACTTGCAGCAAAAAAGAAGGTCATAACTGGTAATCATACCTAATCTTTGGAATAAGAACGTCCCATCCCACAAATCAATGCTGTGCGATTGTAAGCTCTAAAGTAGGTTTCTTCAAAGCCCAGTATCGCATAACTTTGCCATAATCTTTCCGTCAAGTCAGCTACCTACGACAAATGTGTGATAGAATCTTGCGGAAAACTAGCAATTTTTTAATTGAAATAAAACAATCACTTTGTTTGTAACCACGATTTAATGATTAATTTTCTTTAATAATTTGGTATTAAGATGAAGCCATACTAAATAATGCAAAATCATACAAAATCGTATGTTTTAGTTTTGAAAATTTTACCGCTTAGAAGTATTATAGATGCTTCAATTAAATACTGCGTGTAGAACATACTTTGGCCCTTAAAAATATCGGTCATTTTTTTAAATAAGTCTTTTAATAAGCTTAGAAAAAAATAAAGTATTAGGTCTATAAAAAACATTTTTAACTGAAAACTCTCCTACTTATAAACACTTTATCGGATATGGTTTTATTGCATAATGTGGCAAATTCAGTTTCTTATATAATTATCGCAAAAAAAAATTATATTTACGCCCGAACCTCACAAAATAAAATATAATATGCATTTTCGCGTTGGTATTTTTGACATCACGGCGACAATACGGCAGTCGACAAATTTGTTATATCAAAGTGAACCTTATACCGTCCACCGAAGAACGACTGGCAGCCGCCCCCCTGTCTTCTCCCTTGCATAGCAAGATGGACGATAAGGAGCAAGTCGATACAATGTATACAGACTTCTCTAAAGCCTTTGACCGTGTAATTCACGACGAATGGCGACCTGTTTAGATGGATTAAGTCTTACATTAGTAATCGCAATCAGGTAATATTAATCAACGGCGTCTTCTCAAAGTCTATAGAGGTAATATCTGGTGTCCCGCAAGGTTCCCACCTAGGTCCGCTCTTGTTCAACATTTATATAAATGACATTGGATCATGCTTTCAAAATTCCGAATATTTGCTTTACGCTGATGACATGAAAATATTCAAAGTGGTGCATTCTCTCTCTGACTGTGAAGCGTTACAAAGTGACCTAGATAGGCTTTGCAAGTATTGCAAAGTTAACTGTTTAGATATCAATATTTCCAAATGTCACACTATGACATTCACCAGAAAAAAACATATAATTGAGTACTCTTATTCACTCCACAATGAACCTGTCATCTCTAAAAAGGAATGTAAAGATCTTGGCATTTACCTTGATAGCAAACTTATATTTAATAAGCATATCGACTCAATCGTTAACAGGTCATATAAAATGCTTGGTTTTGTTCTCCGTGTCAGTAAAGTATTCAGTAACCTGCGTAAGTAGTAATGTTATATTTTGCATTAGTCAGAAGTACACTGGAATATGCCTCACCAATTTGAAACCCGCAGTACAAACTGTATATTGATAGCATAGAAAACATTCAACACAAATTTATAAAATATCTTGCCTTCAAATTCAACAATAACTTTGGATGCACATTTCAAACTTTGCAACAAAGGAGAACAATAGCTGATGTAACATTTATACACAGAATTTTAAATAATAACATCGAATGTACCGAACTTCTTTCCCTAATTAATTTTAACATACCCTTAAGACGTACACGCCATACAGAATTATTCCACACACTTAATTATAAAACAAATGCAGCAACTAATTCGCCAATTAACCGTGCTCTTCATATGTTAAATAATGTTTGTCTAAATTCTAATATTGACATTTTCTCCGATTCACTTCCCAAATTTAAAAAGAGCATCATGTCAGTAATGTAAATTGTTCAAGGCGCATACATACATACATCACCACTTCTCACATCCACAAACATACTCACACACTCACACACACACACCCTCCCACAACGCACATCACCCGGTAAAAATTTAATACAAACAAGATACCTCAATGAAACATATCATAGGTACCTAACTTGAAATATACTTATTAACTGTAAACTTTTTTCACCAATGTAAATAATGTACTGTTTGTTTCTGTTAATAAATAAATAAAAAAAATAAAAAAAAAAATTACTCCTCCGAACGGAGCGGAGAGCAGTCGTGTTATGCTCCGCGCCGCTTATTTTCGTGAAATCAATTTAAAAATTCCGTTTTATTGCAATAAACAATGCATAAAAAAGGAATTAATGTTTTTTACAGGCCTTTACGAAATCAACATGTAAAAAAAATTCTCAAATATCTTTTCCAACCTTTCCAAAAGCTTTTTCTCAAGTATTTTTAAACTCCTCCCATAAAAGGGCGTGAATTCCGATTTCGATTTTTTCCTGTACTAGTGGATCGCCTTAAAAAAATTAAAGCATTAAATCGTGGTTACAAACAAAGTGATTGTTTAATTTCAATTAATATGTCAAACCACAAAGTTACTGCTTTCTACCAAAATAGCAATTTATTTAAAATAGCAATTTATTATAAAAAAACAACAGTAAAAATACTGACAGGTGAAAAGTAATGCCATCTCTAGTTTTTAACTGTTTTTCTGAACGGTTTTTACAGAACTTTAAACTGCACGTCATCGTTTAAATGTTATAAATGCATTTTACAATTTATGAAGAAACCGTCTGCTTTCGTCCGCTCCGCCAAGGGTTGAAAACATAAATATACTAAACCCTGGTTGAAAGCGTACCTACTGGCCTAGTAAGCCACGCTCATGCCCCGCCCATTTGGGCCTGTTTGAGTTTGTTTCATGTGCTGGGCCTGTTTGCCCTATCGCCAGCTCCACTCCATTCCTTCCTCCGCGGTGCCGTCTATTCTATTGCTATCTCTTTAATTCATTTTTTTAAATTTCTTATATATATATATATTTATATATGTGTCTGAATGTAATTATCTTTAGTTAATATAATAGCCCTGATGAAGCTTGAGCTAAGCGAAACCTGGTTGGCTGTTAAGTAATTATTAATTCAAATAAAGTGGTGTTTTACAAAGTGTGTTTTTTCATTTAATATATAATGTCACACCACAAAGTATTTGCTTCTTTCGATAAAAATATAATAAGGTGTGACGGACATATCAAACCATCCCTCCAACTCCAGTACACGGCGATGGGTCGAGAGTTCAGCTGAAAAGGTCAAAAGACCTCCCCAACCAGGTGGGCAGACGCCTGCGCTGCTAAGACCTGGATAAAACGTAACCTAACCTAACCCATGAACCCAGGCACTCCTGCTAAGTCACCAAACGTACCAAACCACTTGGGGTGACCTATGGCAGAGGTGTTGGTTATCCAATAAACGGTCCCCGGGACGGCGGTACCCATACCCGCCTCCCAAATTTGAATTGGAATTTAAGCATGCGGCAATAACAAAATACGACATACTTATACGTGCAGTTGGCTTAGTAAAAAACTGTTAAAGATTCCTACTTGCATATAATTTAACTTTATCTGAAAATAACACAAGAGTCCCAACTGCTCCCAACCGTCTCGAGCAAGTGAGTGTCAATGGCATCCCCAATTTTGGTATGGTGTGATACTGAGGGTAGTGGGGAGGGTAAGGAGATGCGAAAAACGTACCTGGATATTCAGATCTAGTCACCAAACATGGCTTAAGCCATTTCAAGTAATCAGACTAAAGGTACGTACACTGTACAACCAGTACCGGATTATCCCTAAGGCAGAGTAGGCAACTGCCTAGGGGCCCCGCATCGGCTGGGGGCCCCGCGCCCCAAGAAAAAATAACTTTCGTCAACGGTTCGACTCACAATTAGTGAGCAACTCCGGCACACTTTTGGAAAAAGTCAGCTTTCAAGATGTTTTAAATATTTTAATATTTTATTACAAACATTTATAGGTTAATAACATTACATGCATTAAACAAAACAACAAATTATAATAATTAGGTAATAACCCAATAACTTTTCACATCACGCACAAATAATAAATAAAAAGTCAATAATTAAAACAAATATTTAAAAAACATAGTTGTATTTTACTTTATTTTCCATCGTATCAATGGGGATATGATTATAGGTGCCGTGTGTGGTTTATATTGGCATTTGTTTTGTTTTTTTTTTGCTTTATTTCTAATGTTTAAAATATAAATGTTGTACAAGCTTTAGTGTGCACTACCTATCTGCTTGCTAAAATTCTTTGTTTCTCTTCATATCAAGGTTGTCTGGAAGAGATCACTTTAGTGATAAGACCGCTCATTATACTATTGTATTCGTTTAATTTTTTTTATTGAATGGGGGTTGAAGGCATACCTTCGAAATGTAGTAAAAAAACAGATTAATTATGAATAAAATTACGTTGTGGTAGAAAAAAAAAGTTTGGAAGTTAGAAAAGGGTAAAGTGCAGTGGCAGACTAAGCCCGTCAGAGGCCCGGGGTGGAAAAGCTGGATGAATCGCTCCCCTCCCCTAGTTTAAGAAGTTGATGTTATTTTACAGGTTTTTTTTTCAGTTCACACGGGCTTCTGACTCTGGGGGGGGCCTCCAAACGCCTCCATGTTCCTTTGAACAAATCCTAAACAAGGCTTTAAGGCACCAGGCCACTGTAAAAAAATTGTCATTTTTCAAAATTAATTTTCTGAAGATGCATTTGTTAATAATTCTCTCACCAAATGTTTTAAGGAAATTCGCAAAATTGACGGAGATACCTACAGCATATTATATGAAACCATTTTAAACAGTTTGTATGTTGAATTAACGTTCAGCAAAATTTTGAACGCGTTTTTCTCGAAACTGCTTTTTAAAAATATACATCTGATTTCCATGTACTAAATCTTAAACTGTTAGTAAATCCAGTCAGTATGGCACCACTTAGGGATTTTTTTATAATGGGCCCCCTTCTATTTTTTTTTATGAACAATGAAAATTTTTCATAAAAAAATCGAAATTACAATTTGTTGGTCCGCCATTTTTCCTTATTTTTAAACAAAATTCACCTACGTGGTGAAATAGACACTAGATTTTCAAACAAGACCTGCAAATCGGATGTATGGAGGTTAAAAAATATGTTAAAAAAGTTTAGAGAAAAACACAGTCAAAGTTTTGCTGAAGGATAATTCAACATACAAACTGCCCTGAAAAACCTACGGTTGTAGCGAAACCCGGTCGGCATAAGTATATATAATAAAAGTGGTGTTTACTAAGTTATTGTTTCACATAAAATGCTGTATCTCCGTCAATTTTTCAAATATCTTTAAAACATTTGGTGAGAGCATTTTTAACAAATGCGTCTTTCAGAAGATGAAATAAAAAAATAAAATTACAAAAAAAAATTTTTACATTGTCCGCCTTAAGTGGGAATCACCAGACAAAACCGGAAATATGTCATTTTTAAATCACATTTTAGACGTATTGACTCTTTTTCACCACAAAATTATAAATTGATTTCGAAAGACTGTTCTTTTATCTAGTAAAGCTAAGTTTTAAATTTTGAAAAAATATGTTTATTTTTAGTACATTAAGGTTTTACCGTAGGGCGTTGGCAGATTTGTTAAATTTTCAAACAATTTTGTATTATACAACACACATTTCAAATTATATAATCATGGAGTAAAATAAATCAATAAATTATCTGGGAAAGATATGTTTCACAATTTTAATTTTAGTTTAAATAAAATCATCAAAAAAAAGATCCGCCCATATATTTAAAAAAAATTACATTTTTATTTTGCTTAGACATTATTGAAAAATTATAAATAATTAGAAAAAGTACATAATTTGAATAGTTTTATCATCACAAGTTTGAGCATTTTTGAATTTAGGTATTTATCAAAGCAAATATTGTGAATGAAATAATATCGAAATTGAGCTATTATGTTAAAATGCTGGTATGGAGAATAATTAATCTTACTCATCGGAACCGCCCTGTACAGTTGCAAGGGTACGATCGCAAGATCATCGTTCGACGAAATTTAAATTCTCGGCCGCTGATTAAATGTAATGAGCTTCCCGTAATGAGTTTTTTTTCTCAACTCATTGGGAATAATGTGTTACTTACCATGTTTTTGTAATACATTATAAATAATTAAATAAAAATGGCATTAAAGCCTTGTTAAGGATTTGATAAAGGGGGCATGGTGCCCCCCCCCCCCCCCCCCCCCCGTTAGTCCACCATTGGTAAAGGGGCCCCGAGACGTGCATTGCCTAGGGGCCCCGACATGGTTAATCCGGCCCTGTGTACAACAGCGAAAAAATTTAAACAAATTATATGATTTAACTTTTTTTATATTTTTATTTTTATAACTTTTTACTACAACACAAGAGTCCCAACTGCTCCCAACCGTCTGGAGCCAGTGAGACTATGGCATTCCATATTTTGGTATGTTGTGAGGGTGAAGATAGTACGGAGGGGAAAGAGTTTTGAAAAATTCTGCTGATGTGAAAAAATGCTATTCAGATATTGTCACCAAACACGCTTAAAGCCATTTCAAGTAACGTTTCAATTCTGAATGAATACTGACGAATAGCAAAATACGTCATACTTATATGTGCATCTACTTAAGATTTAGGAGGGAACCATTTATTGGATAACTAACAACCCAACCATAGGTCATGCATGCAGGGACTCTGCCACAGAGTTCCTTAAAATTGTGTGGTCAGTAGTCACAACCGCCTGCCGTATAGTTTTTTTTTTTTTTTTTTTGAGTAAATTTTTTACAATAAGTTTATTTCATTCTAATATTACATATTTTATATACTCTCCTAATAAAGCTAGTGCTTGTGTTTAGTAGAGGACAACTTGATAATAACTTTTTTTTTTTTTTCAAATCCTTATAACAAACTTAAGAACTTAACTTATGAATAGATTTAGACTTAATAACATATTTTTTACAGATTATAAGGGTAATTAAACAAAATATATATAGGATGTACATAAAACCTTTGGAATAACAAACAGTCAAAAACATATCTAATAAAAGTTAAAATTATATGGTGGGACTACCAAAATATGATTTAATTTTTTTTTTATATTTGTCGTAATTTTTTTCTGTTCGCATATCGGCGGGTAATTGATTAAATAATTATTTACCCTCTGCGAATTCTCTGTCGGGCCAGCCACAGAGGGTCCGCCCCCAACTTGCGACCAATCTGCCGGAATGGACATGTTACGACACGTCATTTCTTCCTTTCTCATCGGAGAGCGTTCCGTGCGGTCGTTGACAGCGACTTGTACCAGTACAACGATTATTTCTGGGATAATTCCGACAAAAATTATTTGCGGCGAGATATTCGTAATAAAGCCATGGAGTTGTTGATAATAACGTTTATAATAAAATATGTATGTGTTTTTATTTTTTTTATATACAATGATATAAAATGCAGTCTGCTTAAACCCTCAGGCTAATTTGTTCGGCTTTTGAAACAACTCGTATGGGTCTCATAGAAATCGCTGTGTCTCGCTTACTATCATGATTAGAAATATGATCTAAACCATAGGTTCTCATCGTGGGCAATAACGCCCCCTTGGGGGTGTTTCAGACCTTCAGGGGGCGGTAGAATGCATGGAGAAAATTGGGGTGGGCGTTTCAGACTTTCAGGGAGGCGTCAGGAGACCCAGAGAAACCCATCCCACCCTACCATTAGGGGCCATCCATTCATAAAAATAATTTCCCTATCCCACTACGCCCCCTCCGTTGCGGCAAATGTAGACCCATCGTGATATCCCGTTACGCCCCCTTCGTCGTAGTGGTGGTGGTGTACCGCTACGCCCCCTCCGTTGTGGCAAATGTAACCCTGTAGTGGTATCCCATTACGCTGTTTCGGATAGTTGGCGCTAGAATAAAAATATTCTCAAAGTGGGCGGTGGGCAAAAAAAGGTTGAGAATCTATGATCTAAACGGTGCGGTGTTAGAAAGATACAACACCACTTTTTAAATTCGAACCTAAAAGTTAACCTCAAAATAATAAAAATTGTACACCTTTAAGAAACGAAAGTTTCCGACCACAATCTGAAAAAAAAGTGAAATTGTGGGAATTTTTTAATTAATTTTATTTTTACAAGAAACGACAAAAAATGAGTGGTTAATAATGTTTATAATTAATTTGCCTAATAAAATATGATACAGTTAAATGGTTGTAATGTCGAAAAGGTGGAGAGATTTAGATACCTCGGCAGTATTCTCACGGAGACTCTTGACCCAGATATAGAGAATAGGTGCAGAATTGAAGCAGCAAGAACAGCGTTCATAAAAATGAAATCCCTCGTCTGCAATGACAATATCAGCTTAAAACTAAGGCAGAGAATGCTAAAATGTTATGTGTGGTCGGTCTTGCTGTATGGTTGTGAAACATGGACCTTGAAAATAAATACCATGAACAGGTTAGAGGCTTTCGAAATGTGGCTTCACCGGAGAATGCTCAAGGTCCCATGGACCGACATGATCACCAACACAGAAATTCTCAGGCGGGCTAGAGCAGATAGAGAATTGCTTACATTAATTAAAATCAAGAAAATTTCGACTTCGAGGGGAGAAGTATCACTTAATATTGAAAGGCAAGATAAAAGGTCGCCGAGGGCCTGGTAGGAGACAAATGTCTTGGCTGCGAAATATACGAGAGTGGACCGGCATTAGAAGTGTGGAGGAGCTATTCCGGGTAGCGCAAGACAGAGAGACCTTTTCAAGAGTGATCGCCAACGTCGGTGGGACCTGATAAGGCACACAAAGAAGAAGAATAAAATATGCGTGTGTTTTTATTTTTTTTCGTTATCGGTAATTTAAGTTGAAAAAATACGTAAGGTGGGACATTTTTAAAAACTTTTTTATTATGCATGCCAAAATTTTATATCTAAAAAATTATACAGAGTGTAACAGCACGTACCTGAGAGATTTTAACCAGCGATTCCCGAGCTTATTTGGAGTAAAAAAAATTAAAGTAATTTTGCTTTTTTATTAAAACATTTAAAATAATATTCCATCACACACCGCAACTGACAATTCAGGAGAGAACGCGTTTATGGCCTAGCGGTCATTGCGGTCAAGCGTTGCGTTTCGTTCTAGCGGCACTTTAAACAAACGACACAGCGCTAGTTTGCTCAAACCCATCCCGTCGTGATGGGATCAGTAGCGTCATGTGATCGAAAAACATATTTTTTTGCTTTTAATAGAAAAATATTAAATTTTTTGATGAACAATTTCTTTCACGAATCGGATTATTATTGCCTTTTGTCAATAAAGCCAACGCTAATCCAATACGTTGAAATTTTGAAAGTGACGGAGCCATGACACATGACACATTTGCGCACATTGGAGGTTATTATCCACCACTTACCCGCCCTGGTATAAGTAACACATGGTTACTCCTTCAAGGCTCTCGCAAGGACTCTAATTTTTTCTAAAGAACGAAGCTACATTTAGTTTAGAACGAATTTAGACCTCCAATGTCCCTGCATACGTTGTTAGCAAGCAGTATGCAAGTGCTTAGCGGGAATCCAATATGTGTTAGTACCTATTACAAAATATAGACAAGACAATGGGACAGGTTGGTGAAAGTCCTCAAGGTGGCAAGCGCTGGGTGATTGTATCCAGCGTATCCTACAAGCACCTGTTTGGGAAAAAGACACAGTACAGAAGTAATACGAGCATGGCAAATGGTTGGGAGTCCTCTCCAATCAATTGGCAGTCCCAGCAAGAATTCGCATGACGTTCGGTCTAACCGTGAACCACACTCAGCTTCCGCGTCCCTTAGCCGGTTCCTCGGTGATGCCTCAAAGAAAAGTAAATGGGAGATTGGGGGGGAGATACCCGACGACCCTAAGAAATTCAGTGTGGAGTAGCCGGGGGCAAGGGGAAGGAGAGCCGAGGTCGCCCCCCCCAAACCTCAAGCCTGCAATTGTTGCTGGGGGTGGCGCAAATGATTTTGGAGGGCACCGTGCCGTAGAAGGGAGAAAGGAACATAACAAAATAGATAGATTTTTTTTTGCGTTTGCGCACAGCGCGATCGCTCCGAACACGTGCGCACAGCTCAAAATGGCTCAAAAGCTAAGACCTCTCTGGCCTCTCTGCAAATTGGGTGGTGTATTGGCAACCGCCAATCTGCTGCCCTGCTTGCAATGTATCACTTTGTTTAAACCATTATATTATAAACAATATCTACATGTTTCGATAACAATGTTATAATATCTTTATCAGGATATTTTAATTTTTTTAAATTAACATATCCTGATAAAGATAACATTGTTATAGAAACATGTAGATATTGTTTATAATATAGAGGTTTAAACAAAGTCATATATTATTCATTATATAATTAATGATGCCACAAAGTAATTTTGCGAAGTTTGAAGAAGTAAAATTAAGTCGCTCAAAATGTTTGTGCGCTTAGATCTTTTAAACTACCAAACGGATTTTCATGCGGTTTTCACCAATAGATAGAGAGGAAAGTTTTTATGTATAATACATGCTTATTATAGTAGAGAAAAGCCGACAAATTCAAATATTCAATTCAGGCAGCGGGTGATGTGGATAATATAAATATTGGGTAATGGCGTTGTGTCTCGTTAGCCACAGTAACCTGTCGCCGGGTCTGCTAGTTACAAATAAATAGATAAAACAATTATGATAACATAAAAGCCACAAAGTAAGAGAAATCATTAAATACGAAATTAAAAAAAAAAATCATTTGAAAAATGTATACGTATATGTGTGTTAGGTTGGTATAGCTGAATTTTCGATTATTTTTGATTCGTAGCTTAGATATTCATTTGAATCGAAAATGTCTTATTATTAAAAATTAAAAAAAAACTAAAATTTGTATGAACACCAATATTATTTTTATAATAGTTTCTTTATACCTACTTTAATATTTTAAAGTAGTTTCTGTTTGTTGCTTTGTGGCGGGCGGCGTGGATTTGATTTATGCACAAATTTACAGTTTTATTTCGAGGTTATTGAAAATTTCCACACTTGACCTGTAAAATAAGAGAAAGGTCGCTGTTTACATGATACTTGGTACACGCTTGAATATTTATATTTTCATTTCAAGCAATTGAAATTTTGAATGTATTATTTTCCATTACCCCGAATGCAAAAAGTTGTCTTTTTTAATTATTTTTTTATGTTTGTTACCTCAGAACTTTCGATTGGGTGAACCGATATTGATGATTCTTTTTTTATTAGAAAGCTGGTGCTTTCCGTGTGGTCCCATTTTAATTTGGTCCAGTTCTGACAATGGGATCCATGAGAAAACCATATACGTCTTAAAATTGCAATAAGTATGTGTGCGACAAATGGACGAATAACTCAATATTACGCCAACAGATTTCGATGATTAAAATGTCACTAAAAATCAAAAAATAAACAAAAATTTTAACAAAACAAAAACTGAATTAAAAAAATTCACTAAAAAGTAAAAAAATAATTTCGTACGATTGTTATTTTTGGAGTCGGTGTCAGCCACGGACGTACAAAATAGATGGACTTGCCCTAAGCGATAAAAGGCGTATTATTTCCCCCTCCCATTGGAACCATTTTTCGGAACCGGCTGGGCTTGCGAGAGCCACGCGCCAATCTAAAAAATGTGACGTCATCATTCGTGTCCGGACCAGCGTCGAGCTCTCATCGTAAATAACACAGTAAAAATGGTGGCTTGTGCTATAAATACGTGTAAACATAGAAGAGAAAAAGAGAATAAACCCAATTGTGGTATTACATTCCATAAGCAAGCATTATTTTACACTATTTTAAGCTAATTCAGATCACATAATATGATCGTTTTTGAACATAAACCATAAATATACCAAACCACCCATACATACAATATCACTCCGAGATACATGGCGTGTGCCCGTCACTGTTTACTGGGGTAAGTAAATTATGAAACATTTGTAAAAGTGTATTAAGTAACTACAGGAGCAAAATATTGGACTCGACCTTATAGGCGACCTTACTTTGACGTATTTGAATTTCAAATTTGTTCATTGCGTGGCGAGCAATTTGCGCTCCCATGTAAAAAGGTCTATTCATTCAAAAGCAGAGTTTTCTTTTAAGAACTAAATGATGATTTTATAGTGCGAGATGCCTATATACTGTCAAATTGAGTTTTGGCGAATCACGTATCACCAAAGCCATCTTCCTGCCCTTCGTCCCGCTGTAGTTGGCTTCTACCACTCACCTTTATGTTCTGGTCTATCAATATTCATATGTCTATGGTGTCAGCCAAGATCTCCACATCTCACCTATAACTACATATGTATGTAGTTACCTTGGCTGACACCGACTCCAAAAAGTAACAATCGTACGAAATTATTTTTTTTTACTTTTTAGTGCATTTTTTTAAGTCGTTTTTTGTTTTGTTCAAATTTTTTTTTTTAGTAATTAAAAGAGATGCCACCAATATTCGGCCGAATATTGCGAACAATTCGGTCGAATACCGAATACCAAATCATCAAAACACGCATAATAAATATTACTCACAAAATAACCAAAAAACAACATGTTTAATACTCAAAATATATTTTATTATACATATTCCCAAATAGGTGATTTTTTATTAAATGGTGCCATTTCGTAAAGCTTTTCGGGAACAAACAGTAATATTTTTTTAAATATACAGATTATAAGTAACACAATTTTATATAACAATGAACAAATAAGTAATGCGTGCTGTGACAAGACTGGACACGACCATAAATAAACTAATCCTTAGTGCGGGTCCTAGCATGGACGATCGATAAAGATTGATAGGATAACTGTCGGTAATTTCTCACCGTTCCCTACCATGATTGTAGATTGTAGAATTTGTAGATCGCTATCGAATAAATAACAGTTCAAAATGACTAAGAGTTCTTAATTTATTCGACGTCAACTGTTGTTTGTACGTTAACGATCTGCAGGTGTCCTGGAGAACGATGAGAATTTACCGAAAGTTATCCTATCAATCCTTATCGATGCTGGACACGACCTACTCGTAAATGACACAAATACGCCCACGGCGTAGATACCGCACGCACTTCAAATGACGTAGGTCGGAACCATCCCCGTGAAATGTGTGTAGCGTGTGGCTTAGTAGATCCAAAGAATTTTATTTTTAAAATTTATAAGTACTGCATATTAAAACAGTTTTAGGTTTCTCTTGTTTCTTTTCTAATTCTCCTTTAGTGTTGTTTTTTAGTTGTGATTTTAAACTCGAAGAAACGAAAAAGCGACATTAAAAAGAAACAAACACATACAGCCTGCGAGAGAATGAGATAGAATACATTATAAAGGGTTTCCTATTATCTCGGCTTCCTCCTTGTGCGTTGCTTCGTAGCCTCCCCACTCTTGTCTATTTTAGATTTCTGAAGGTTTAACTTCTACCGCGTGTGAATTGCACTCTCTATTTAAAAAAAAATTATTCATTCATGACTTGAAGGCTTTTACATGTATAGATTATTGTAGGTGTATAATGCTATTATAGGTACACTAATACTTATGTATAGAGACACTGATTCATCGCATTAACGATATATTAGCGAATTAAAGCGATAAATGGTGGTTAAATCGCGAAATAGCAGCAATTTTTTTAATAGAGAATTATCCTGAAATGAAAGCAAAACTTTTTCCTAGTCCTGTAATAACTAGATGGATCACGTGGTTTCGTGCAGTCGAATATCTAGCTGAATACAACGATGCTCTCATCCATTTCACGATGGAGTATGAACCCAAAAACTCGAGTATTGATTACATTTTAGAGCAGTTTGCAGATAGTGTATTGATAGGCAACTCTGGTATGTATTCATTTGACGACGAAGTGTGTGGCCGATTTGGAAAATTGGTAAATGTTTTAGAAGGGTCAAAATATCCATACGCTCATTTGCTTTGGGAGGAATTGGTGTCCCTAAGCCTTACTTAAAAAAAATTGAGTGATGGTGTTTTTCTTGCCAAAACCTTAAGTGATGTGCAGGAGGTAAAGAACCAGGTTGTCTTAACCCAAATAAGAGAGAGTTGTCAGAAGAGTTCTGTGAAACTGGTATCTCATATGCTGAACCGTCAAGACAACAGCACTAATGTATTTCTTGAGCACGCGGGGAAAATGCTCAATCCTGCGATTGTAGGTTAGAATGTCTAGCGATCAGACGCTATTCTTTTAGCAAGTAAAAGTAGGCTTTCACCAACATTCAAATCTGTTGATGACAGTAAATTCCTGAAAGGTAACAGCTATTTTCAAAGACAGCTTGTAGAGCAAGTGAGGGATGGAGTCACTGTAGACATAATTCAGTTACTCTTAGCAGTAAAAATTCACAGAGAATTTGCTGAGGCAGTTCTGATGACTGTGTGGGCCCCTATGAATAGTGTTGAAGCAGAAAGATTTTTTAGCCGCTATAATCTTGTATTGACAGATCGTAGAACCGACATGACACACTCTACTATAGAAACATGTGGCATGTTGAGTTTCAATCATTAATACACTATATATGCATAATGTGATTTTGCTAATTTAATTGTTTTTCCCTTAATGCCGACTCCCATTCCTTGATGTTATCCTATTTAGCTATAAACGCTATGAAAACGAAAAATTAAACTATAAAAGCTATTTTTTCAATAATTAATGCTACATATCTTAAAAATTAAAGCTTTGAATCAGTGTCTCTACTTATGTACTATAAACTATAATAGTATAACATGGTTATGAAATATATTCGTAGGTACAATACATGTAAGTATAGTCGAACGGATTACCAAATGCACTCCCAAAATTTCGAACGTACATTAAAAACTTCGAAAAACCCAAACTTGAAAGGCACTCTATCATTATATTTTAATTTTTAATTAATTTTGATTTATTCGACCCTCAAAAATTCCGATTTTGGGAAATACATTAAACTGGATTATAAAAACAATATTTCAGACGATACCCAATAATTATATGCTGCAAAACAAAATTTAGAAATTCCAATGGCGGTTATTCCCGTTAATTAGGCGACTAAATCCTTTGGAAACTCAATTGTTTTTTTTTTATATATCATGTTACTACAAAAAAAAAACAATTAATGATTCTACATTTAGTAATAAGTAGTGTATTGACTTCATAAGATCAAAAACCAGTCCATTACTTCATTTTCGATAAAATCTACTATATTGATGTCATTTTGACTCCGTTTATTTAATAGATGTGATTGTAATTACATATTGTCTGATCTAATATCAGTGCTTTTTAAGCAGATAATACATATTTAAAATGGTGGATGTAAATAAACGATACGAATTGCAGGCAGGTGAAAAAACGATCCTTTATAATGTTATCAAGTTTTTCCAAAAGATCCGTGGCAATCCAGAATACATCAAAACATTGAACTTCAAACAAGTGCATTTATTGGCCTCAACCTGTCGAATATTCGAAGAGTGCCGTCAGAAGCTTCTCATTTTCCGTACGCAAAAGAAGTAAAAATGTTCAATCAGCCTCGTAAAAACTACAAAAAACCTAAAACGGTAACGGGATTGAAAGATTTTAAAAAGGATTTTGTGCGTCACAGTGTGATGGATTTTTATGATAATGGCCAATATCCCACTCTTGCAAATCTTAACAAGCTAATGGTGGATAAAAATTTTTTTCTGGATCTCATTTTTTGGAGTCATTGCGATGTATTTTGCATGGTATTGGTTTTCAATTCAAAATATGCGAAGATGGAAGAAAGTATTTAATGCAGCTCGTGTAGACTTTTTGAGAAAAATGAATCAAATAAGAACACCCAGCGACGGACGGCAAATAGTCTATTTGGACGAGACTTGGGTGAATCAAAATCAATCGATTACACAAATGTGGCAAAATAGTGAGGGCAATGGGGGTTTAAAAGTTCTAGTTGGAAAAGGAAGCCGGCTGATCATTTTGCATTGTGGTTCAGCAAAAACGGGTTTTATCACGGGGATTAAATTAATATTCCGTACGAAAAAGGTTATGTCGAATACAGATTACCATTCTGAAATGAATTCCAAAGTCTTCAAAAATTGGTTTGAAAATCAGTTTGTGACACTCGAAGAACCCTCTGTAATTGTAATGTAAAATATATATTTTTTAATTACAAATAAAAATTTACCGATGTAACATGTATATTGTGTTGTAAAAAGTATGTTGTTTTATGTTGATGTGCACATTAAGGTATTTTTGTCTTTAAAAAAATAAATTTTAAAAATCCCAGCCGGGGGTAAAAATCAACATAATTTAAATGTCTCATAAATTAGTTATCGCTTTATCAATTAGCATCAGATAAAACCTGTCTAAGAATTTTCTTGATTCTGAAATATGTATGCAATATGAGTTACCGGACACCTTTTAGGTATTTTTAAACACCTACGCATTTTTATTCAATCCTTATTCTGACTTAAGAGGCCGGTATTCGAATTTCTACCGATTTCTTACAAACCTCCCTTAAACATTTGAAATTTTTAAGCCTTTAAAAAAATATATGTTATTCTTGAAGATAATATCTAGACATAAGTTGCGCCCAAACGCAAATTATATAAAATTCCCTCGATAGAAAAAAATCGCAAAGTATGCTCCAAAAATTATTATAAACACGTTTGTTTCAGTTATTTTACAAGTTATATGTATGAAAAAATTCACAGCGTTTCTTTAAATGCTGTTTAAGACAATTATCGCGAGATTTTTGCTCTATTTTAAACGAGTCGTGTTTTATTAAAGATTTTCATGATTTTTGCATCGATTTTATCGTTGTAAATGTTAGCGCGCTCTTATAACATTAGTAATTTCATATCTCTCCGTCTTAAACTGAATCCTGGATTAATGATTCTTCAGATCTGATCAGTAAGCTCAAAAGGGTTAAGACTGAGGAAGGAGATATCCTAGTCAGTTTTGACGTAGTGTCCCTTTTCACAAATGTACCACTAGAAGACTCCATGACAATGATCAAGGAGATCTATGAGGAAGACATTTGCAAAACTTTTTGAACACTGCCTCAAAACGGGATATTTTGCATTTCAGGATGAACTTTTTGAGCAAGTGGAAGCAGTTGCGATGGGCAGTCCGTTGTCGCCAGTACTAGCTAACTTTTTTATGGAGAAGTTTGAAGAAGTGGCACTCGACACAGCCTCGGCTGTTCCCAAGGTATGGTGGCGTTATGTCGATGATGTCTTCGTCATTTGGCCTCATGGAACAGAAAAATTAAACAAATTTCTGGATCATCTTAATTCACTCCACAGTAAAATTAAGTTCACAATGGAGCTGGAAAACGACGATAAAATCCTGCCTTTTCTAGATGTGGAGGTGATGCGAAAAGAAGATGGTAATCTAGGACATACAGTATATAGAAAACCAACGCATACAAATCGGTATCTACATGCCGATTCGCACCACTACCCAGCGCAGAAGAGAGGACTAATCCATACTTTGGTGACCCGAGCGACCAGAATATGTGAAGAAACATAACTTGGAGCAGAACTTATAAAGCTGACCGATGCACTGGAGCACAACGGTTACCCGGCAAGTCAGACAAGGCAAATTATAAGAGCCAAATCTTCACCGAACGAAGGCGGAGTTGAACAAGAGTCAAAAGCCTGTGCTTTCCTGCCTTTCGTTCACAATGTAACAGACAGAATTGCCAGGCTGTTGAGAAAAGAAAACATCAAGACTGTCTTCGGAACCACTACTAAAATCCAAGACCTACTGAGGTCTGCAAAGACTAAGTCTCCTCTGGAAGCAGATGGAGTGTATAAACTCAGCTGTTCCGGATGTGACAAAGTTTATGTAGGCCAAACAGAGCGGACGATTTCCAAAAGGATAGCTGAACATTTTCGTGCTTGTAAACTCGGCCACCCTGATAAATCGGCAATCGCCGAGCACTTAATTGAAACCGGCCATTACTTTGGATTTGTTCCTGAGGTCCTGGGAAGACCCAAAACTTACAGATCACGCCTGATTACGGAGGCAATCGAAATCTACAAAAATCCAATTAATATTAATAGAGACGACGGAGCTAAGCTCAACAGCTCTTGGTATCCGGTAATTGACGGCTACACCAAAGCTAAACCCCAGGCTAACGTAAATACTGCGCTTTCACTAAAATCGCATTTCCCTTTTTACTGAAATACCTACCAGCTCGTAGTGGATTGAAGGTGGCGACACGGAATCGCTTCCAAATAAATAATCACACACTCTACACTTACACATCGTCGGATCTACCGGATCTGCCCTGATGATGGACACTGCAACGCTGTCCGAAACGTCGGCTATAGTAGGAGAAAAGACTAACAACGAAAATCTCTCCGTCTTCTTCTTTTTGGGGCTGGGAACGGAGCCTTAAATTCAGTCCTGAAGATAATAAAAACATTTTGTTTAGTAAAATTTATTTTAAGTCGTGAACCTTCTCGTGTTGCTTTACCTGTACATTTTATTACTGACTTTGGACTTTGACCGTTCATTTAGTTTCTGTTTGACTATAGTTTAATTATCACAGTTTTAAATAGGAATTCAATAAGTGCATAATAACAATAAGAATACAAATACGGAAGTAGGTACGGTAAGTAGTTACTGCTGTAAGTCTGTGATAATAATACAACATTTTTACAAATTCTAAAATAATTTTCATATTTCATTTTAGGAATATAATTGTTTTTCATAATACTTGCGTTTAACAAGGTTAGTTCATACGGAATACATTTTAAACGCGTGACGTAGCGTGAAGTAAAACACAGTCACTTGCAAATCTCCCAGTGGAACAAGGACTTCAAGCTACCTCACGATTTTTTAGTCAATCACTGTTCTACCCCCACGATGCCAACTCAGAATCAAGTCAACTCAACACCTCTTTGAAAAATCATTAAAAGCTATGAAAAAAAATATTTAAAAATAGCTCCTAAGCCAGGGGTTCCAAACCCCGTGCCCAACTTACATTCTTGTTTGATATTATTTTTAATCCGCCGTTCGCCAAAAATAACAATCGTACGAAATAATTTTTTTACTTTTTAGTCCTATTTTTTAAGTCGTTTTTTGTTTTGTTAATTTTTTGTTTATTATGTTATTGATATTACAGACAATACTGATTTATTAAGCTGAATTAACTTCTTTATACCAACAAGAACTACTCGATCTAAAATTGTTTTTAATTGTAATAACAATATAGGACTAAGTCATTTAGAATAAAGATAGTCGCTTGTACCTACATTACGCGCAGTTAGAAAAGCTTTCTCAGAAATGCTAGATGTGTTGTAGACGTGGGCAAAATTGATTGACTGAATTAAATGAATAAATTCAATCTTGTGACACGCTCCATCTAATTCTCAATTTCAAAAGGAATTGATTCTTCATTCTTTACCTTTGGCCTTGTATCCTACGATTTTTAACGGCACATTATTTTTTTTATTTTCCATTTAATTTACTGTAAAATTATTTCAATTAATGATGTGTACCGTAAACAATTAAAAGATTATAATTTATAATGTTTCGTAGGTATTTAAATATTATTATATGGGCGAAATATTATAATAAACAAAAAAATTCTAGTAGTTCAGAATAAAGGGCTTATTATTATTATTATATATATGGGCGGCGCGCCGCGAACTTGCCTAAAGTAAAATACCTATCCCATTCCCGCGCCGCCATTCATAAAATCACGCGTATGTATATCATTGTCCCCCGCATAAGCAAAAACCGGCAGCGAGTCAGCTGATTTCCAAGCCATGACGCGTTGTGTCCTTTCACTTGTGCGAAGAATCAATCAATCTGAGGACCCACCCGTTCCAGATCCGCTTGTCTAGTCTGTCGCTATCGAGTATCGAGTCATGTCTGAAGCACTCTATTCGTGAATTAACTTTAGCGTCTTGTTCAGTTGACAGACAAATGACCAAACGAAAAAAATTTTCAAACGAATCGATCATGACTCGATCATCGCTAATCTTTACTTGGTCCGCAGCTAGCGAGTTACTGCAGACACTAGTCAAAAGTTACTAATTCATTCTTGAATGCCTGCCGCGAATCCGCCTGTGAGGTTTATCATTCGTTCCTCTCCGCGCGCCAAGCCGTCAATTTCATTACATTGTTGGTTGTTTTGTGGTACGTACCAAAACTATTGGAATATAAGTACCTACATATTTTAGACGCAGATGTGAGGTAGATATAATATTAATATATGAATTTGCAGATATTATAAGGCCAATCGGCTGTAATCAGCCGTCACAAAATATTGTTAAAATGTTTATTTATATTAGATCACGTGAAGTGGTTTTTAAATTGGAACAATTTTAAGTTTAATAAATTAGTAAAACTTTAGGGGTGAAACCACAAACTGTTTAATTTAAAATTTTAATTGCTAGCTTAATGTAATTTATTTTTTGGTCAAAAAAACATTTTGTTGTCAATATAAGACACATTAAAATATTACGTTAACCCCTTCGCGCGTCGTTAGTACATTTTTTCAGAACGACATAATTGACCCTAAGAAGAGTGTTTTCTGTTCTTTAGCACCGTTGTGATTTTAAACTCGATGAAACGAAAAATAACGACACTAAAAAGAGGCAAATACATACATTAGTACATTTTTTCAGAACGACATAATTGACCCTAAGAAGAGTGTTTTCTGTTTTGTCCGTTGTGATTTGAAACTCGATGAAACGAAAAATAACGACACTAAAAAGAGGCAAATACATACATCTATAAGATTTAGTCTGTGTGGTAATGAGATTAGTATGATAGTATAATCGGTCTCCTCTTTGTGCGGTGCTTCCCTACTCATGTCTGCTTCTGTTTTCTGAAGGTTTCACTTTAACCGCGTGTAGATAATATATATATATATATATATTTTTTTTTTTTTGGAATTGATTTAAAGGAATAATGAATGAATACAAGGAATCAATTCAAAAGGCCAGGAGAATCAGACTGAATCGATTCACTCTTGGGAATGAATATGCCCATGTCTAGTTCACTGCACGGAATATATATAGTTACAAACAGGTTAAAATAACACACATCAATATATCAATCTTAACATAATACCTACTATTCTTGTGCATATGTTCTACATAATTTAATAAAAATAATTTATTTCATAATTACTGTTCCACTAATATGTACATACATATGTATATCAAATGTTTTGTAAATGCCCGTATGGACTATAGACGTATATAAATATAAATAAATATTTTTTGTCATAGTTTTATTATTCATTGAATTTAAATATTATTTAAAAAAACTAATAGCTGAGTGTTACTGGAAAGAACAAACGGAACATTAGAGACGCGATGTATGGGGTACCCCGGGGACCCCTCTTCGAGTGAAACGTGATTTATATCTTCAGATACGTACAGGTTAATTTTAACCAAAATACAACATCAAATTGAAAGAACCAGCTTAGATAAAAGAGAAAATCAAAAATTAGATTATTACAGTTTGAAAGGTTTTCCAGCAAATTATCTGATGGCTAATTGAGTTGTTCGTAAACGATGCTAACCAATGACCTTCAAACTGTTGAAAGAAATAATCCTTTCATTCGACTAACTACAGTATAAAAATACTTTGAGTCATTATGCGCTGAAATTTTCAAAGAGTGTGTATACTTTCGCGCCGGAAACATAAACAATTGTCGTCTAATGGGATTAGATGTAAGTGAAATGTTAGTAGAAACATATCTTTTTGAAATTATATTCAATGTTTTCTTAAAAATATTTTTTTAAATGTTGGTATATTTGTTTACCCGATAAAATTGTGTTGTGAGTGACTTTGTGTGACCAAAGTAAGGTAATTCTTTCCTTAGGTGCAGGTAAATCGTTTTAAAGAGCGCAAGTTTGAATGTATTTGTGCCACAGACAAGAGAAACAATTGTGCACACTGATAGGGTTCGAAATGGTTCTAAATAGTTTGGAATTGATTTTTTTTTAAGTTGGCTTTACACACGAGGTCCTGAAGAAAAAATCCCTCAGGGCCTATGTCATCTTTGAGGATTCTGTGTAGAAGGTTTTTTTAGGGAAATAAAGAAGAGGTTTTGAAGGAGAAGTTTTGGAAAGAAAAAATAAATGAGGGATGGACAGGAATCTGGAGGTCAATGTGTCCAGGAGTGGCGGACGTATGAATCCATACCTTCCACTGCAGTGCAAGGCGATAGATTCCGGCAGAGGTATAGGCTAAATCTCCCCCAATTAATCTCTCTCGATCCGGCCCGCCATGCTGTATGTGGGCATAGGCAAAGGCCGTCAAGAACCAGACAAACCTCACCACATGAACCGGGGTACCCCTGCTAAGGCACCAAACGTAGCGAACCACCTGGGGTAACGTATGGCAGGGTTGTTGGTTATCAATAAATGGTTACCGGGGCGGCGGTACCCAAATCCGCATCACATTATTTATAGAAATCGGCAGGTTTTGGTAACACTTCAGGGGAATATACATAAATATGTTCAGTGCACCCACTGAGAAGATAACGCTTAGAATTGTGATCTGTATTGAAAGAAAACTGATGTCGTCAAATTACTTAAAGCTCTCCACTCTTAGGTCCCAAATAGGTCAATGAAGTTGATTATTATTGAGTTCTCTATTCAAGAAAAAAAAAATTTGATAATATTTAATCAATTTCACCAGAAATAAGATAAAATTGACCCTACTTCTGGCAAAAAACTTCTATTTGTGTATCTGGTCAATGAGTGCGGCCATAGATATATATATAATAACTGGATGGATGACTCTCTTTGCCGTAGCGAATTTTGAGCGGTCCACCGGAAATCGGCGTCCGCCATCTTGGAAGTTTCCAGTAGGCCATTTCTATAACAGCAGCCAAGCGAGCCAAGCCGTCTAGTTTGAAGTATAGTTTGAAGTTGAAGTACCTACTCTGAAGTATAAAAATATGTCTGTATATAAGTTGTATACATTTTTTGTCTGTATATAAGTTGTATAAAATTTTTGTCTGTAAATTTTTGCTGTATAAATGTTTGTTGAATTTGTTTTTGTGTAAGTTAAGTTGTGCAAATTTTGTTGTATAAATGTCAACTATTTTTTATTATTATTTCTACCCTATATTATATACGACTGTTATTTTTTTGGCACATGATGTTCCCATACTAAATATTGTAGATTTTTAAGAAATAAAAATGATACACCTATTAAATCTTGTAGTTTTGTTTCTGTTTCTAAACATATTATGTTACCTACCCAACCTACACCAAGGTTATCACAATAGTTTAAAACAAAGTACAACTGTAGCCCTGAATGAAGTTTTATTATTGAAGTTTACTTCGAATGGAAGATTAATTCCATAAATAAAGTTGTTCCAAGGATCCCTTTTTTTAATTTTGTGATTTATTTATGCGAAATATACAAAGTTGCAGTTTTACTCTATTGCAATTCGTTATACAACACCAAAAACAGAAAGGAATAATGTTTAATAACATTTTTTAGCAACAAAAAACTTGGAATTTGCGAGTTCCCTCTAAGAAGTTCCCTGAGTTCTCGTATCTTTTGCCTACTTTGCATATGGCGGCCGCCGAAACCGGAAGACTGGCCAATTTAAGCGAGTCATCCATCCAGTTATTATATATATATATATCTATGAGTGCGGCGGTGAGCTGGTAGATGGCGACTTGTAGTTGACAGTTGACAGTTGGCACCAAGTCTAGTATATGTACCACGTTGATTGGTGTGACGAATCAACAACATACTGTCACTCAGATTTTTGTGCTCACTTTTTACTTGACGACAAAAAATCAGGAACAATTTTTTTTTATTTATTAAAAGAAAATAACTTAGTTTACATCACTTTATTTTTTGTACACTATCAACATGTTTCGTGAACCATGTTCACTTCTTCAGGAATAAAAGTATACTAAGTTATTTTCTTTTAATAAATAAATAATGACATCAAAAAGTGACAACCTTTTAGAAGAAGTTTTCTTTTTTTGATCCATATACGTGATGTTTACAATATATTATTCGATGCCTGTCTCGCTAGGGTATACCTGTGTTGAGACAGTCGATTTGATTTGACGTTTTTAATTTAGGCAGTAATTTATTCAATTTCTCGCTTGTTAGCAATAATATTAACCGATTTAAATAAAGCTTGCGTCATCGCATTATCATCGATACTGATATCAAACACTAAAAGAAACACCTAGAATATTTCCAATTAGAAACATAAAATGAACGTAGTGACAAAAAATGACTAACAATTTCCTTTTAAAATTATAAAAACTATGTAAAATCTTCCCGATTGGCCATAATCGAAATTAATGTGATCACCGTCTACCAAAAAACCCCGAAACTTTCTATATTCCTTTCCAAATAACCAACTTACTCAATTTCTTGTGCGAAATTGTCGGCTATATAATATTACATAGTTCCCAGAACTTTAATCTTATTTTCTTGTCTCTTCTTCTCCATTAACTTTACTCAAACCATCAATATGTGTCTTGTTTTTTTACATACTCTTGCTGTTTTATTTTAAATAAATTTCTCTAATCTCTTGTTCTGACTTAACTTTACTTAACCCGAACTATATGATCTCTTCTGTTCTTATTTTGTTGTTTTGCATGCTTATTGTTTTATTTTTTACTCAATATCTCGAATCTCTTGTTCGTACTTAACTTCACTTAAGAGGACATTACCAGAGAAACCAGAAATATGTCATTTTTAAATCAGTATTTAGACTTATTGACTCGTTTCCACAAAAAATTATAAATTGATTTTGAAAGATTGTTCTTTTATCTAGTAAAGGTATGGATAAAATTTTGAGAAAAAATGTTTATTTTAAGTATAATAAGGTTATACCATAGGTCGTTGGCAGATTTGTTATATTTTCAAAAAAGTACATGTATTATACAGCACCAATTTCAAATCATATAATCATGCAGTAAAATAAATCAATACATTATCTGGTAAAATTATTTGTCAGAATTTTAATTTAAGTTTAAATAAAATTATTAAAAAATATATACGTACATGTGTTTCTTGACGAAAATTGGTCCGTTTGTTTATTTATTTGCGCACTTACTAACTAATATATTTCAGATATTTTACATACTTACTTTGCTAAGACATTATTGACAAATCATAAATAATTTTAATGGAAAAATAATTTTAGGGTGTATTTAATATTAATTAATTTACAGCTTCGCGTTTCACAATTTTTCTTATCGACGACAACACGAATCGAGAGCGCTCATTCAGACCGCAACTGCGGCCACTGGCGGTTGTCTTCGCGGCGCTCTACATCGCAACATTTTCAAACGAATAACGAAGCAAAATAAATAGGATTTCATGTTTGTAAAATTTATAGGGTTGCCCCAACGCAAAATTTCATGTTCATTGAATATTTTTATGATAAAATTTTTATAATTTTGAAATTTTTTTTATTGTAAATTATTCTTATGTGAATACCGCACAAGAGTCCCAACTGCTCCAAAATATTTATTTTCAAGTAAAACTTCTTTACGCACGCTCGACACTTGGGGGGTAAGCTGGTAAATGTGTAACGAAAAGTGGTGATTGTTACGAAAAATTTCCTTCGAACGGTAATCGATGCGAACGGTGATCGATTGCTAGGTGGGTCGTGCCTTTACGCACGCTTGTTATTCGTGTTATTGTTTTATTGTTAATAGACTATTTTTGCGTAAATAAATAGATAAATTAAATTATTTAAAAATATATACGTACATGTGTTTCTTGACGAAAATTGGTCCGTTTGTTTATTTATTTGCACACTTACAAACTAATATATTTCAGATTTTATTACATACTTATTTTACTAAGACATTATTGACAAATCATAAATAATTTTGATGGAAAAATAATAAACACGAGAATCGGGTATGGGTACCACCGCCCCGGGAACCAATTATTAGATAACCAACACGTCTGCCATAGGTCATCCCAAGTGGTTCGTAACATTTGGTGACTAGCAGGGGTGCCTAGGTTTAAGGGGGTGAGGTTTGTTTAGGTCTTGGCAGCGGATGCGTCTGCCCACCAGCTGCATGGCAGGTCGGATCTGGAAAAGTTAAGGGAGTCCCTTTGACTTCTCCAGCCTTACTCTCTCGGAACATCGCCTTGCACCGCAGTGGGAGGGATGGATTCATACATCCGCACTCCTGGACACGCTGACCCCCAGATTTCTACTCACCCCTAATATCCCTTTCCTTCTCCGAATTTCCTCTTCTTCCTTTCCCTAAAACGACCCTCCACACAGCATTCCCAAAGAAAAGATAAGCAGTGTGTCGAGCGAGTGTAAAAAAAACGGTCTCTCCCGATCCGGCCTTCCATGTAGTTGGTGGATGTACCTTCCAAATTACTGATACCACCTATTGACGGCCGGCGTGGTCAAGGGGTAAGGCTCTTGACTAGCAATCTGAAGGTCGTGGGATCGAATCCCGGCATAGGCAAATAAATTTTATTTGACTAATTTGGGTTATTTCACAATTATTTAATTTAAAAATAATATATTTGCGTCACGTTTTAGAGTAAAAGATACTTTCAGTATCGCCCTGGTGTAAGACCACCATTCAGAATTGAAACGTTGTTTATTGACCAGATCTGAATAGCCAGGTAATTCCTCGCCTTCCTCTTCCCCCACCACCTTCAGCCTCGCAATATACCCCATAGTCACGTCATAGTCTCACTGGCTCCAGTAGGAGCATTTGGGTCTCTTGTGCGGTATTCAGATAAATATAAAATAAAAAATTGTGCATACGAATAAATATTTCAAAATGAGACATTTTTTACAATCCAACTGAATATTACACTTTTTTCATAAATATACCGCACAAGAGTCCCAACTGCTCCTGTCTGGAGCCAGTGGGACTATGGCATCCCCAATTGGGGTATGTTGTAAGACTGAAGGTAGTGGGGAGGGTAAAAATATAGGGAAGAGGAAGGTGGGGAAGTACCTGGCTATTCAGATCTGGTCACCAAACACGGCTAAAGACATTTCAAGCAACGTTTCAAATCTTAATGGTGGTCTTACACCAGGGCGATACTGAGATATCTTTCGCTCTAATGGCCGTAAAATAAAATTAAAAAACCAAAAACCAAAATATTAAAAAGAATATAACAAATTGTTTATTCATGTAGGTATCTACTTAATACCTACTGTGTTTACGCATTTCACTTGTATCTATTTATGTTTATGCACTTCAATATACAAATTACAAATAACTACTACTAATTAAAATTCTGGAAGCGAGAATAGTAATATAAAGTAGTAATAGTAGCGGGTAGCCCTAGCTCGCGTGAACAAAACCCTCAAAACTCGGATTGCCGCGGAACGAAATTTAGTTCTGAAAACGCCCGCTCGCGAGCCCTGATGTGTTAGCGCTAGTGTCGGAATCGAAGTTGTCATGTGCTGGTTATTCACTCTTAACCCAATTTATAGGGTCTCCTGTTTTTTTTGTTATTGTTTTTGATGTTTTACATACTTATTCTTTTATTTTTTTTATAAATGTTTCGAATCTCACACTTATCTTAACCTTCCTTAACCCAAACTGTATTGTCTGTTGTTTTTTTTTGTTGTCATTTTTATTTTACATACTTACTGTTTTATTTTTACTTTGGATTCTTTGTTATTTCTTCTTTGTTATTTTTATGTCCCTTGTCTGTTGTGAACATTATAGATAAAATCAAATCACATGCTTTAAACAGAGTTATGATTAATTTTATGACCTCTTATACAGTGGTACAGATCTAACAATAAAATCGATAAACTTTTTAATTCAATTCAATTCAATTTTATTATTTCAAAAACATTACAAAATTTTACATTTCAATGCGTTTTTAAAAAAAAAATTGTACATTTGTACTACATTGAACAGAAACTATATAAGCATTAATAGAGCTTGCCTTTTAAAGGCATCTTCACTAATGCTAAATATGTCGATACCCGAATTAATCCTGTTTAACAGCAAGATTGCTCTCCCGACCAGCATGACCATTGGCAAATTAGTCCTGCAGGCCGGAAGATAGAACAGTCTATGCTGTCGGTGGCGAAGATACCCATCGGGTACATAGAAATGAATGCTCTCCATGATAGCTGAGTTTTCAAGCCATCCGCGAATCAATTTGAAGAAATGCGTAGCAATGTGTACATCTCTTCTGACCCGTTCATTCCAAGCATACCCAAAAGAAAGTCGGTAGGATAGAGCCACGGGTAATAGCCGTACTCCCCCATGTACAAAAATCTCAGAAATTTCTTCTGAACTCTCTCCAACATGAGTGAATATTTTACTGGGTGTGGACTCCAAATTACCGATCCACTTTCAAGTCTACTCCTTACTAAATTTATGAACCACCTTCAGCTTTAAGCCAGTAAGTTCAAGCAATAAAACTGAAGGTCCGTCATTCGCCACTACTACTTGTCAACGATAAATCTAAAAATGCACAAATTGATTTAAAGAATTGGACTGTACCAATTTTAAACTGCCCACTCGAGTCATTTTACGAGCGCGTTTTTTTTCAGATTTCAAGTATTTGTACCATCCACTGAATGTATAAACAGATAGAAATGTATTGTTTTGGTGTCGGTTTTCTTAGATGTAACGGTATATGTAATAATAATAACAGCCTTAATAATAAAATAAAAACACCTCCCAACCGTAAAACGGTGTTTTAAATACACATTGAAGACTGAACAAACTCAGATTCGATTTGGTGCTAATAAAAAATTGTCTTTAACTGTGTTCCGAAAGAGCTGGTAATGTCGCCTTTTTGCATAACTGACACATGATATTGCCGTCGTGAAAAATTAGGTTATTCCCGAATTATTATTTTTTAATTGACTGTTACCGCATGATTTTCGTGTGAATTCTAGGAAGTGATGTTTTTTAATTACATAAATGCCCTATGTTTCTTTAGGTAAATACAAATCCAAGAAATCAACGTTTATATTGCAAACAAAGATTCAAAATGTCAAATTCTTGTGGTTGTTCTCTGAGAATTATCACAATATTTTTTTTATTATACACATTAACGAGATAACAAGTGAAGTGACAGATTTCTAAATAAAAAAGCGTTGGTAGTAAAACTTATATATGGGTTATTGTTATGTTTGTAATAAAGTTATTCAAATTTATAAAAATTAAGTTTTTTTTTTAAATTTTTCTTTATTCCTTAAATTACAAAAATAGGGTCACATTAGTGGATTTTTCGACCACCATGCTAGGCTGATGCCCGTGTTATGGTGGTCGAGTATTTCATATATACGGGTGTCCTATATTTCAAATTCAAAAATCTAAAAGGTAATTTTATCTAGTTTTTAAAAGGATGTTTGTTTCGAAATCTTCAAAAATAATAAATATTACGATCACGATAAAATATGTATGATTGGATCAACTGTTGACCCACAGGGCCGCTGACAGCCAATCTGGGCCCAAATCTAGTACCGGGCCCCCTCCCCCCCCCAACTTACCGGGGGGGGGGGGGGGGAGAGAAAACAATTAAAAATATCATGCTAACCTACTACTGCTAGGAATACTATTTTATTACCTTTTCGTATTTTCTATTATCTTAAAACATTATACCAATCATTCGAATTTAGCATAATTATTCAATGGAAATGTTTAAAAAGTTAAGGTGAATGTGAATACTCAAAATAAAATACGTGTGTGTGTGTATTTACATATTATTCGTTGTCATTATACCTATCTTAAGACCAAATTAAATTATTATAATATCAACACAGATACGTTAGTAATGGAATACTAAATTGTAATATTTTTAAAATTATAGTAAAAACTCCACAAACTATAAAATAATAATATAGGCAAATAAAAATTGTCATCTACAATATTGTTTTTCTTGTTTGCAAAGCTATTTATAACTTCATCAAATTCCAAGTTTCTGGTCAGACCATTTTCTAAGGATACCTAACATTCCCAAACTTGTTAAACGTTCTTGACCCGTTGTGGAACGCAAAAAGTTTTTCACTCTAGACAACAAACTAAAAGATTGATAAGGGTATTTTTACTTGGTGGTCTGTTAGAATATAACAAAATAATATGTTACCACTAACGCCATCTAGGATACAACCATTGTAACTGTGTACAATAAACGTCATGATTGGTTTATTTATGCGTCAGTCTATCGAAAACCTCTCTGCCGTTTCATTAGGTTATGGGCCCAGTGAACAATTCCGGTGCAGAATACGCAATTAGTATATTTTTTTAACTTTTTGATCGTGCACAGTGCGGAAAAATGTCGGCGAATTACTCAGTAAACGTTCCCAGGTTGAAAGGGCGTGAGAATTTCGACGATTGGTCTTTTGCAGTTGAAAATTTCCTCATCCTGGAAGGTGTGGATCTGAGTAGCACGCAGGTGCTAGCTGAAAAAGACGACAGAAAAGCAAGGGCAAAGCTGATTATGACCATTGATCCATCTCTGTATGTCCATATTAAAGGCGAAACTACAGTGCAAAGTTTTTTTAATTTTTTTTTTTATTAGTGACTATTTAGTTACAGGTTTGATGACAATTACAAGATATGATGATATATATAAATATTTAATCCGTTTGTTCTTAGTCCTCCTCACTAGGTGGTCCTGTGCTGAGGCGGACTGGTAGATTTCTTTGATTTTCCGTTATTTAGTTTCTATGATGTTTTTAATACATTCTCTAGTATGTCTGCATTAATTTCTTTCACCCATGTTTTGATTTTTTCCTTAAACTTATTTATCTTTTCTATCTTTTTCAGACTTGGAGGAAGGATGTTGTAAAGTTTAGTTGCAAGATATATGTGGTTTCTTTGGCCAAAACTTGTCTTGAATTTTGGAACATCTCGTATATCCTTTTTTGAGGCTCTTGTGTCATGTATCCGAGTTTCATTAGGAGATTTTCTGTTTTTTAAATGATGTATAAGAATATTCTTGGCATATATTTGTTTTAAATTAAGAACGTCAAAACACCTAAAAATATCTTTTGAGGGGGTTCTGATGGGTAATTTGATGGGTATGGAAGAAAGTGTATGGAAGAAATTGGTGCATTCGTCGTTGGAAATTCTCAGAGACGCAGCAGCGGCGGCGGCAGCGGCGGCGGCGGCAGCGGCGGCGGCGGCAGCGGCGGCGGCGGCGGCAGAAAATTTACGAAGCATCGCGACAATAACTATAAAAAATATTGTCAACCTTCTGACAACCCAAATGTCAGATCATCAAAAATGGTTCGTTGCTATAAATGCAAACAGATTGGGCATAATAAAAGTCAATGTCCTACGGAGAATGATACGAATGCATTTAGTGCTGTTTTCATGACAAATGAATTCAGTCAGAAAGACTGGTAGATTTAGTTTCAAATGAAAATATGTTGTCAAATATTTCATACCAACCGAAAACTAAAGAAATTATTGTGGCAAACCAAACTAGTATGGAAGTTTTATGTTAAATAACGACTGCAATGGGAAACAAGAAATATAAAATAGATGTAAACAATGTTTTATATGTACCTAACCTCGCAACAAATTTGCTGTCAGTGAGTAGAATCATTGCAAATGACAACAAAGTGATATTTAATGAACTAGGATGTTATATTTACAACTCAAGAAATGTTTGTATTGGTGAAGCAAAGTTAGAAAAAGCAGTTTACAAATTGAACATCGTGAAGTCTCAGCATTTTTTAGCGGCGACAGTTAAAACTTCGAGTTCAACATGGCACAGGCGACTAGGTCATTATTAATGACCTAAGCAAGATGAAGAATGGAGCAGTTGAAGGTGTGACATTTCAACAAAAAATGGTGAAATTAATAAATCCAGCTGTACGATATGCTGTGAGGGCAAGCAGGCGAGGCTGCCTTTCCCTCTGAGTACTAGCAAAAGTCAGGAAACGCTGGAATTGGTTCATAGTGATTTATGTGGGCCAATGGAGAATAATTCACTTGGAATGGCCAGATACTTTTTAATATTTGTGGATGACTATAGCAGAATGTGTTTTGTATACTTTCTACAGTCAAAACATCAGACATTCAAATACTTCAAGGAGTTTAAAAATTTAGTTGAGAACCAGCAGTCAAAGAAAATAAAAATATTAAGATCTGATAATGGCGGCGAGTTCTGCTCAGCGGAAATGAAAAATTACTTGGAGCAGTGTGGTATAGTGCATCAGAAAATAAACGCATACACTCCAGAACAAAATGGGCTATCCGAAAGATACAATAGATCAATTGTCGAGAAAGCACGGTGTCTCTTATTTGATGCACAGTTCGAAAAAAAGTTTTGGGCAGAGGCTGTAAATACAGCGGTGTATCTAAAAAATAGGTCACCAACGGCGGGATTAAACCGTGATACTACGCCTTTTGAAATGTAGACAGGAAAAAAGCCAAATGTTTCCCATTTACGAATCTTTGGCAGTCGAGTGATGGTCCATATTCCAAAAGAAAAGCGCAAATAATGGGATAAAAAATCAACTAAAATGTTCCTAGTTGGCTATTCGGAAAACATTAAAGGCTATCGATTGTATGATCCAGAGTCACAAAAATAATTATTGCTAGAGATGTTGTTGTCATGGAAAACACAAATGACAGTTCAGCAACAACTATTTTCGTTGAAGACACACAGCAACCTGATTGCACGGGGGAAAGTCAGTTGAACAGCACTTTTGTCGAAGAGGATAATGTGAATGATGTTACATATGTTCCTGAGGAATCGACTAGTGAGTCAGAAGACAGTTTTTATGAGACATTAACCCCGGCCGACACAGATGTTTTTCCGGATGATACTAACATTGCTCCGGAAAAACGTGCCACACGTAAACCAGACTACTACGGTTACACGAACATGTGTGTAGAAGACATGTCGAGTGAACAGATTTCTCTCACTGAGGCTATAACTGGACCTGAAAAAGTGGAATGGAAAAATGTAATAAAAGAGGAGTTAAAATCCTTTAGTGAAAATGACACTTGGGAGCTAGTAGACAGGCCAAAGCACGGCACAGTGGTAAAAAATAAGTGGGTGCTTAAAAAGAAATATAATAGTGACGGTGAAGTGCGGTTTAGGGCAAGACTTGTTGCGAAAGGTTTTTCGCAGAAGAAGGGAATAGATTATTCCGAAACGTTTTCACCAGTGTTGAGATATTCTTCCCTTAGACTATCCTTTGCTTTAAGTGTACAACTTAATCTCAAAATGAATCACCTTGATGTACCAATAGCATTCTTAAACGGTTTTCTTAAAGAAAATGTTTTTACAGAAATACCAGAACACTCTCATTTTGTAAATTGTAAAAATAAAGTTTTAAAATTAAAAAGAGCTATTTATTATCTCAAACAATCTGCTAGAACTTGATATATTAGGGTAGAAGAATGTTTATTGAATTTAGGTTACAAAAATCCAAATATGAACCTTGTCTGTTTATAAAAAGTAATAATGATGTTAAAATATTTGTTGCATTATTTGTGGACGATTTCTTTGTATTTTATAACTCAGAAAACTATTATGAACAGTTAAAGACTGAACTTGTCAATAAATTTAAGATAAAAGATTTAGGTCAGATTAAACAGTGTCTTGGAATGCGAGTAAATGCTCAAAAAGATTGTATTACTGTTGACCAAGAGCATTTTGTAAACAATATTTTAAATAAGTTCATATTTAATTGCATATGTATACTGAGTATTGAGGACTGAATTGATGGGAGGTAGGGGAAATTGTACCTCCCTCGGCAACGGCTTTGTAAAACGTTTAACGTTCCACGCGCCAATCTACAGGTGATTCTTGCAGAATGCCGCTATCATGAGAGGTAGAATTTGTTTAGCTCAGACATGAGACCGTGAAATCTTTACAAAGGATCGTGGGGACTATTTGGTTTCTCCTCCAGTTTGGGGACCAAAAAATGAGTATAAACTAGATTTTCATCGTAAGCATAATAAGTGTATTTAGGGAGGATACAATGTACAGTGAACAAACGGAGTACATATCGTACTCACCCCCGAACCGACAGGTTTAGGCCTAGCTATCTAATTAATGAACACGGAGACATGGGGAATTTTCCACCGCTCGTCTGAGGTGCGATGCCGTGGACCCGTGGAGCTCCAGCTCGGAATCCGTGTCCCCGTCTTGGCGGAGGTCACGCCCTAGAGGCGTCTGCATACGTCCTGGAGAAGGTCACGCCTCGGCTGCTTCTCTCAATAGAATGGGTTCAATTTCCGTAAACTGCAAGTTACGAACCGGTAACATTCAGTCAAGGTGTAACGAGGATGCCTTCGGCCTGGTGGATACAGCCAGGTTCTCGACTTCACGCGCGTTTTGATAATATAGCATCACTGAAATACAACCAGGAGTTCTCAAGGCATATGTTCAGCCGATGGGTAATCTCAAGCCCGATTACATTGAGCGAGGACCCGTAATTTCGTCAACTGCCGCACGTGGCGAACCTTCCAGAACCACCCACAACGGCGGAACGGAACAAAAACCAAATTCAGGTTTAAAAAGGAAATAACAATTCCTCGGTCACTACTATTGATATATTTCACTGTCCGCGAATCGGATCGAACTTAATACTGCGGATTCTAATCGAATTTTTGGATTTCAAGCCGACCGCCAAATGTACGACGTTCTTCCCTTCGTCGTCCATTTAACGTCGGAACTCCCTTTCAAAATATTGGCCAAGAATGTTACCAGCGTACAAAAAAATAAAGCCCTATAAACGACTTCTGAATTAAGAATAATATAACCAGTGACTAAATAAAACATGTTATGAATTCTTTTCATAACAAGATCTTTCTGCTTCCGCAACTGTTACAGGCAGAGTATAGAAAATTCCAATGGCAATTACTACTTTAGGGAAGAGATTTGACAGTTTTTGGTTCGAAAGAGTATTTAGTAACTGCAGTGGATTTAAATTTTCTGAAAAGTTTCCTGGTTGAATAGTTTTCAAGTGTTCAATTTCCAAAAGCGTTTTTTTCTTCAGATACATCAGTTTTATAGAGATCACACCAGTTTTCATCCTTTCCTTTAGTTCTTCTTGAGTCATACGTAGGTATTGCTAAAATAAACTTAAACAATTCATTAATATTGGTTTTTAGATTTTCACGGCCAAAAGCATTTTCATTGTTAGTTTTTGAGGTGTTATGCCGTGTTGCGCTATCTCCTTCTTTAGCCGACATCGTCGGATCTGACCTGATAATGGACACTGCAACGCTGTCCGAAACGTCGGCTAAAGAAGGAGATAGCGCAACACGGCATAACACCCCAAAAACTAAAAATGAAAATTCATTAATATTGATGACAGCTTTGTATCTTCGGGTCAAGTTTCCAATGACACTGTCAAACAACACGTAAAAAACATTAATTTTAAACAATTATTATAAGCAATAATTATTAGCCTGAAACACTCATCAACATTGAAAAAATCTTCCGAGAAAAGATAAATGCCGCCGACGGGACTTGAACCCGCGTCCTTTTGATATCCGGTCAACTACTCTACCAACTGAGCTACGTCGGCTTATCTCCCACCCGCCAAATAATTCAATATATACTAGTGTTTCATTCAACAATTACTGCTTATTACATTTTTTCACCTGAAAACAACCAACTTTATTTTTTGTGAGAAATGCATTATAAGTGCTTACTCTCCCACTAGATGGCGTCGAGACAAATTATGTCTACATTTTGTGGTGGAATACTTTAACTTGTCAAATATTAATTATTATTTTTAATTGGTAAACTAATGTTTAAGACAAGATTTTTATGCATAGCACAAAGGGTAACAATTATTATAAGCAATAATTATTAGCCTGAAACACTCATCAACATTGAAAAAATCTTCCGAGAAAAGATAAATGCCGCCGACGGGACTTGAACCCGCGTCCTTTTGATATCCGGTCAACTACTCTACCAACTGAGCTACGTCGGCTTATCTCCTATTATATATTTATCTTTTCTCGGAAGATTTTTTCAATGTTGATGAGTGTTTCAGGCTAATAATTATTGCTTATAATAATTGTTACCCTTTGTGCTATGCATAAAAATCTTGTCTTAAACATTAGTTTACCAATTAAAAATAATTAATTTTAAAGTTCGCTTCTGAGCGTCCGCTCCGAGTGTCATTGTCTTTTATTAGTCATAAATCCGGGGCCCCAAGTTTCAGACTTGGCCAACGTGCGGGTCAACATGCGTGTTTGTTGTTATTTATTGTATTTTGTATTTATGAAGATAAAGGAGTATTGTTTGAGAATAGTTTTTGCGTGATGTTACGATAGTTGAAGATTTCGGTACTTTCAATAGAAAATACAGATTAGGTACACTTCTAGGCGGTAGATATTCAGTGGTGCCAGCGATAGTCTTAAGTATGCAATAAAATAATTGACATTTGTTTAAAGATTGTGACCACCGCCACCGATTATTATTGGCTTCACGGTCTTCGCAGACAAAAAGCAGACAATAGAAAAACGTTCAATTTAAAAATAAGCTGAATTCATACCATAATAAATTAATTCACTTCCTGAAAAAATCAGAATCATGAACAGTAATATCAAAAAATTTAAAACTCACCTTAAAAATTATACCGAAAATTTGAACTGAATATAAAAAATAAAACAATTAAACCAATATAATAACACCCCCATACACACAAGCCCTGCTTTTTTATGGGGATAAATCCAATGATAAAAAGATATGGGGTACACATATTATGTAATTAATTATTATATTGAATTTATTGTAATTTATGTATCTTTCTCTGAATAAAAAAATAAAAAAAATTAAAGCAAAAATTTTGTCAGTCTCACAAAAAAGCGCGAAAATACTATCGCGATATAATTTAATAGAGACTGAAAATTAACTTAAAAAAATCATTTGGTAAAAACAAAGTTTTTTTACTATGATCAGGGCCGGCTGGTAGTCAATTTTAGAGAATTGCGTGTGTGTGTAATAGAATATATTAATAATCGACAACGAATCTATCTGCGGAGTTTCAGCTCGGTCGGATGTCGGGAAGTGCATTAATTTCCACTTCCAAGATTTGCTTTATTTCAAGAAAACAAATTTCAAAAAGATGTATTTAAAAATGGTAATTTCCAAAACTAGCTGACTTCAGTGGTTCTGTGAACTAACTGTGACCTCGCTTCCAAAAAAGTGTGTTTCTAATTTTCACTTATTTAACAAATCAAAAACATTTTTTTAAGTGGGTTTTTTTTTTAAATTTCGTATAAGGAATTAAACAATTTTTCCACAGAATCGTCGCTAGCTTAATATTAATTCTTTTTTCAAACTTTCTTCAGGCAGGTTATGTATGATAAAATTGAAAAAGATGCGTTTTAAGAAAATCCAAATAAACACCTTTAAAAAACCACCTTCGTGAAACGGAAACGGATCCTATTTATATACAGACGAAATGCAAAACGGTCAAGTTAAAAAAAAGAGTGCGCAATTTACACGCGGTAGAAGTGAAACCATTAGAAAACTAAAGTAGATTAGAGTGGAGAGGCTACGAAGTACCGTACAAAGAGGAGACTGATTATACTATCTCATTTTCTCGAAGGTTATATCCTACAGATTTCGTTCCATCAAGTTTCAAATCACAACGGTGCTAAAGAGGTTTTCACTTCAAAAAGACTGTCTGAAGTTTCTGAATGTAAAATAAGCCATCAAATAACCTAACCCAACCTAACCTAATCTAACGTCTCAAATATTACTTCAAGGGCACTTACAAATCTAGAAATAAGTTTTGAAGAATAATGTGGTTTTGGAATACGTCCACATGAAAGATCTAGTGTTCTTTATTCTATGTTCAACTGTAATACCTACCTAATTTGGAAGGCGGGCATGGGTACCGCCGCCCCGGGACATATTTATTGGATCTAAATCATCAAGGCTCAGTTCCCGGCCCCAAAAAGAAGATGACGGAGAGATATGAAATTACGAATGTTAGAAGAGTGCGCTAACATTTACAACCATAAAATCGATGCAAAAATCATGAAAATCTTTAATAAAACACGACTCGTTTAAGATAGAGCAAAAATCTCTCGATAATTGTCTTAAACAGCATTTAAAAAAACGCTTTGAATTTTTTCATACATATAACTTGTAAAATAACCGAAACAAACGTGGTTATAATAATTTTCGGAGCATACTTTGCGATTTTTTTCCATCGAGGGAATTTTATATAATTTGCGTTTGGGCGCGATTAATGTCTAGATATTATCTTCAAGAATAACATATATTTTTTTAAGACCTTAAAAACTTCAAATGTTTAAGGGAGGTTTGCAAGAAATCGGTAGAAATTCGAATACCGGCCTCTTGTAGGCTTAGATACTTATAGGCAGATCGTTGAAACCTTATCTATTAGTTCATATATTATAACATACTGGTATTTCCAGAGACCTCGTAAAAAACATCTCTTTTACAGCATCAAAGAAATGTAAATACGGAATATCTTTCCACTGAAAAAGTTTGTTATTGAGATACGAGTACATGTTATTATTTCCGTTTTATTTCCATCAGCATTAGTTTCCCGAAAAGCCTGCCTTGTTTACACTGGACATTCCCAACTTGTTTATTGTATTCAGGATATTACGTATTATCTAGTGCTAATATTTATAATTCTTGGCATACCACAGTGTTACATGTTAAGACTTACAACACTGAAGATATTAACGGATAGAAATGTATCGCGAACCTGCAAAGTAAGCTCATTCATACAGACCCGAGATAAAAGAGAATGCTTTGAACCACTGAAGAAGTGTGAAGTGTGATGATGACCGAATTGATAGAAAACTGGTAAAACTCTTATGGCCCAGACAGGGTATTTAAATTAATTAAAAATAATAACAAATAGTCTATCTTTTACCACACAAACCTCAACAGCTCGGAGGGCTTTAAAGCAGAGAATGGACGGTTACCTCGAGAGTTTTTTCTCTTGGGGTAAGAATAACCTCGTCGAATTTAATGTTTCAAAGACCCAATCATGTTTGGTAACGTCTAAAAGGGATCGAAATCATATCATTTCGATATGATATGCTTGGTGTAACTCTAAGTGACCAGCTCAGGTATGGGGGCTCCATCGAAACCAGAGTTAAGTTAGCCTCTCAGAAACTGGGCGTACTGTACAGGGCCCGCAGATACTTTAATAGTACACAACTGCTAACCCTGTACAAATCGCAAGTGCGCCCCACGGTTGAATTTGGCAGCCACCTCTGGTCTAGAGCTCCACAATACCCTAAAAAAAAACCCTCGACTCTGTGCAGAAACGGGCGGTCCGTTTGATAGATTCTCCCATCTTAACAGACGGATTGCAATCTTTAGAGCACAGGCGTCAGGTGGGAATGCTGTCCTTGTTCTAACGGTATTACAATGGAAGATTCTCCGAGGAACTAGCGTCATTGATCCCCTCGGCACCGGTGCATAGTCGGGAAACACGCCAAACACGCGCCCAACATTTGTACACGTTTGAAATTAGACATTGTACACGTTTGACATAACATAACCAAACAACGAAAATATTTATGCAACGAAACTTACGAAACAACCAAATATGCAACCAAACATAATACCGGCTCCAAACACATGGCAAGCCTCCGCAAGCGTCCACAAGTCCCAGCGTCTGGATCGCGCGTGTGGCTTGGCTTGCGTAGGCTTGCAAGAGCTTGCGAGAGCTTGCCGCCGATCCGATCGAGGTCGGATATTTTGGCCACAAGCGGCAAGCGCTTGCGGCAAACGCTGGCGTGGCATCCACACGTTGGTACCTACAACTTACGGGCAATAAACAAAATATTAGAATATTAAATAGTACGATTTCTATGGATTTTAATCATCCACTATCTTCTCTTTCGAATTCTTTGCTTTCTTTCGTTTTGTTTCGCTTTAAAATAGAAATAGGTTAGCGCAAAAATGACAGCTGATGCAGCTGCTTCGACGTCCGCCATCTTTGGGCGCTGCGCGCGCTGCGAATGTACTGGCGCGCTTGTAAGTGTGGGGACGCCAGCCATCATAAATATACCAATCCCCAGCCATTTGTTTGCCAGAGCGGCATTGGGGGGTATAACTCCGATTCAAAAATTCAACCGGATCGAAGATGGAAAATATCCATGACTGTGTGACGTCACCTGTACGCTTCACCTTCTCGTCCAATGGAAAGCTTTGTTAGCAAGAGCATGGCAAGAGCTTTGTTATTGTTGACAGCTGGCGGTAAGATCCAGTAAAATCTAACCTAACATAATTGACGCTCTCAACTCCGACTCAACGTAAATATTCGGTTTAATTTTTGTGAAATACCTAAAACTCAGTGGTGTGTGAAAGGTTGTGTAGACGCATATTCACCCCGGCATAGGCTTCCATCCAGGGAAAACAAGGAAAATGTGTTTCGGGAATGGTCGATGAGAATTGGCAGACTCTAATATATTGATTACCCGATTATAGGGACTCTTGCCCGTGTATGTGGATCTCATTTCGCATTCGAATGCAAAAAAAGAAATGGACGGTTAAAACCAAATGCATTGCCCTCACAAAATCTTCCCGATATCCCAGAATATCCCGATTTTCCTCGTGAAAAGAAGATCGGTAATTGTAACCCAAGTACAGGTGGGAAACTGTCTTTGTGTAATGTTTTGTGTTCCTGATGTGTTGTATCTATACTAATGTATCTATTTTTATTTTTTAGACCGCATCCGTACACCACTAAGATGTAACACGAATTTTGAAGTTTCCCAAGAGCACATTGATGTATATCAAGAGCATAATTACATCAAAAGTATAAATGTCTTAATAATTGTTGGATGACTTGTATAGGTACGTTCAAAGGAGAAATTTATCTTTAAAACAACGTCTTCATGTGGCAATTTGCTACAGAAATATAACCTGCTTATATTATATTCTTGTTTAAAATAAGTACATGTAATTCTGAGTTTTACATTTTTCTGTTATTAGATAGTTTTGTAGAAAAGCATAATCATATTTTAATTATATATTCTATCTTGTATTTCCTGTTTCTAAATGTTTATAATAAAATTCTCTTAATGTAATTACGAGTTTTATTTTAAAAATAATATTTTAGGCTAATGATTTGGGTGGTATTGGGTAGGTACCGAAAGAGAATTATATTGTCTATGGTCGATCCTTTTTTTGTTTCCTCTATCCTTGTCGATGGTATGGGTGACGTCAGTTGTACTCGCTGAAAAATAAAGGCGTAAAATAGCGTCGAAAAATTGTCTATACAAAAAGCACGAAGTTATCAATCTAATGACTGGTTTATTTATGCGCAAGGGTCTGGCCCATAAATAAACCAGTCATTAGATTGATAACTTCCTGCTTTTTGCTCAGAAAAAATTTCAACGCTATTTCACCATAGATACGCCATAAATGTGACGACTTTTTTTTCCTAGCGGTATGACGTCATAGACACCATCGACAATAATAGAGGAAACAATAAAAGGCTCGACCATAGACAATATATTTATCTTTCGGTACCTACCCAATTTTTTTATCCTAAAATATTATTTTAAAAATAAAATGGAATGTCATAATAAATGAAAACTCAATAACATGTTTTAAAATTTTATTATAAACAGGAAATACAAGAATTAGTGAAACAAGGAAATACAATACAATAATACAAGAAGAAGGAAATACAAGGGCATGCAGAGCGAATGAACGAAGAAAATAGTGTAAGAGTATACGACGCATTTGTGAATGGTAAAAGAAGACGGGGACGCCCGAGGAAGTGAATCAAGTGACTCAGATACTTGAGTCGGGCCATGTCAAAAGTCAGAATAATAGGAATGTATGAGACAATGTACGAATGTGAGTGAGGCAAAGAGTGTGTGCCAAGACCGAGTTGTTTGGCAGTCCGTCCTATCTGCCTACCCCTGCGGATAAACGGCTTGATGGTTAGTTAGTTAGTTAAAAACAGGAAATACAAGAATAACCAACTAACCATCACACCGTTTCACCACAGGGGTGGAAAGATAGGACGTTCCGCCAAACAACTCGGTCTTGGCACACACTCTTTGCCTCATTCACAAATCGACTCATACATACTATTTTGACTCTTGACGTGGCCCGAGGCAATATCTGATTCACGTTATCGTGTCAGGTCTTCCTCTGGCATCCCTGAGTTCATCTACCACTCACATCTGCGTCATATTACTTACATTCCATGCTTCGTTCATTCGCTCTACATACCCAAACCATCTGAGGGTCCCTTTCTTAATCTTACTCATTACGATTAGCCTTGCATTCTTTTCGGATCTCCACATTTCTCACATGATCATAAATAATATTTTAATGATCTGTATAGCGCCAGTTTTGTAAAAAAAATCACCTCAAAGGCGCTCTGCACAAACTTATAAATAAAGTAGACAAACCACTTCATCACTTCAAAAAATTTCATCCACCGGTTCAGCGATCACTGATATGAAACTATACTCGTACGTTCATTATTCGGTATTCATTACCTACCTACCGTACGTACTTGTCGTGTTCTGTCAAGCTGTTATTTATACCAAGAAAAATACAAGTTAAAACAAATCCGCCGGAAGAAAAAAACTATTTATCGTAAAAAACAACGAACGTTCAACCTGTGGAAGTGTTATTCTTGTGAATTCTTCGATTTTAAGCATATTTTATAGTAATAAACTTATTTTTCATAATAGTTGTTTCTCATACAAAAGTACCACAGTGATGTTTACGGCAGCAAGTGCGTTCATTAGCTGCGTTTGATTATGAGCTCACTGTTCCGGGCTCTAATTGGTTGTTAAGTGTTGTGAACTTTGAATACTTTCATCACAAATCGAAACTAATTTTATTTTGAAGATAAATACTTTTTTAACATTGAACTGAAATTACATATGTGTAATAATTATGGGGAAAAAAAGAACTCTGTTAAAAGCCCTATTATTGCTTCCCCTTACACCTCCCAATCTGAAGAATCGGACTCAGACGCTGAGGAGATTGAAGCCGAAACCAACCCTGACATTAGTCATGTATCAGGACACCAGACATTATCCGGTACCCAAATCGCCCTAAAAGCCCTACAGGACGCTTTGGCTGAAAAACCATCCAAAGTCTCCAAAGAGCAGCAGCTCAAAGTATCAAGAAACGTGACAAATGTTCTCGGCTCCGTTGCACAACTTTTGCTAGAGAAGGAAGAACTTAGAGGAGACCTAAATTCGGCCCTAGCTAACATCAAGGTCTTGCAGGCTGAGAAGAAAATGGCGGAAAATTATGCAAAGCAGCTGCTGGATAAAATCCAACAGCTTGAATCAGATCTGGGTCCAGTAATGCGCCGAGTGGCTGATGCTACAGAGGCTAGCCTTTCTTTCGCTGAAGTCACAAAGAAAAAACTCCCAGTGCCCCCACCACTCACTCGTACCAGCATCAAAATAGGGAAACCAAGACCATCTGTATGTTTTTTTCCAAAACTACCGGGGGTTGATGATAGCGATGGCACAAAAAAAATAATTAAGGACATCGTTAAGCCATCACAGTTAGGAGTAAGGATAACGGGAGTAAAAAATATCAAAAACAAATGAGTCATTATCCACACTGCCAGCAGCCAAGAACAAGAAAGGCTTTTAAATGATCCTATTATATCTAGCTCCGACTTGCTGAGTGCCCGTCTTCCAATTAAGAGGCAGCCTAGAATAATATTTTTTAATGTGCCCCGTGAACTTTCAGACGAAAACTTCTTAGAGAAGGCCCTCTCCGGAATCTCTGAAGCTGGTGACTTCAAAGACTGTGTATCCAAGTGCAAATTAAGTCATATGGCTGGAGCTCGAACCGGACCGTCTTGCCACAGAGTGTACTCGGTGCCTGCTAACATTCGTCGTGCGTTGGTGCAACAAGGACGCGTATTTGTGGACTGGACCGTTTGCGGTGTGCGTGACTTTGTTGGACTTACAGTGTGTTTGAATTGCCAAATGGTCGGACACTCGCACAAGTATTGTAAAGATACCAAGAGATGCTCCCACTGCGGTGTAGAAGGACACGCGCGTGAGGCCTGCCCCGCTGCTGCTGCAGCACCCATTTGCGCCACATGCGCACGTTTTGGAAAGCCTGCAGCTTCGCGTGCCCACCCCACCGGAGATAAGGATTGTCCGGCCTACAAAGCAGCACTATTGAAGGACCTCTCCACCATTGACTATGGCATCTAAGCATACCGAAATAGATGGGGAGGTACTTGCTGTTGATGCATTAAATATATTATATCAAAATGTGAGGGGTATTCGAACAAAGACTGCAAGTGTACGCAATAATATTTTAATCAATAATTATGACATTATTTGTTTTTCCGAAACATGGCTGAACTCAACGATATTTAGTGAAGAATTGTTTGATGATAGATATGTAATATTTAGAAGAGATCGTGAGTCAACCAAATCTGTGTCTAAAGAAGGTGGCGGAGTTCTAGCCGCCGTTTCTAAAAAACTTCTTGTGTCAAGAAAAACGGAGTGGGAGAGTGACAATGAAGATTTGTGGCTTGTAATTAAGTCTCGTTCCAACTCGCTCATCTTTATATGCATTCTCTATATTCCTCCTAGTGTAACCGTTGATAATTATTGTAAACATATTGAAAAATTACAGGATCTGTATTTAAAGTTTTCAACTCCAATTCGCAGTTTATTTTTGTTGGTGATTTTAATTTGCCCGAAATTAAATGGATACCTGACAATTCATTCAAAAATAATGTACTTTCCCCTTCTAATTATAAAAGCATGAAAGCACATAGTCTTGTCAATCTCTCATCAATTTGCAATTTGTATCAATTCAATTATGTACTAAATAGAAATGAAAATTTATTATTGGATCTTGTTTTTTCAGATAAAGTTAACATTGATATACATATAGCACCAGGCTTAACCAAATTGGATCAATATCACCCTTCATTTGAAATTATAGTGAAACAAAATATAGATCAATTCTTAGAAATGAATAGAAGCGATTCAAAATATAACTTCAGGAAGGGAAACTTTGATGAATGTCGACAGGATCTATTGTCTGTTAATTGGATAACTCTCTTTAAAAATAAAAATGTGAATAGCATGGTAATCTTATTATATGAAAAATTGTGGGAAATTATTGACAAATACTTTAAAAAATATGGTACTCAAACAAAAAATCAATATCCTGTTTAATCAGCAATTGATTGCTCTTCTTAAGAAAAAAAAAAACAAAGTTAGACTTAAGGTAAAAAAACATGGTTATGAGTCAGATTATTGGGAATTCTCTTATTTAAGGAAATTTACAAAAAAAATACAAAGCGAATGTTATAAATCATATATCAACTCTGTCGAAAGTGGTCTGCAAGGTAACATAAAGTTATTCTGGTCGTACTCAAAATCATTACGAAAAAATAATTGTATTCCTAAAGTAATGCATCTTGACGATATTTCCGCGAATGACGGTGAAAACATAGCAAACATATTCTCTAAATATTTTTCATCTGTTTATACCAAGTCGGAATCATCTACTAATGATTCAATGCCAAACATAACTGAACACAATCAAAGCAATTTGGGTAAAATACATATTAGTGCAGATGAAATAAAATGTTTTTTGAGTAAAATAGATCCCAGTAAGGGCCCAGGACCTGATAAAATTCCTCCTTTCTTTGTTAGTTGCTGTGCAGAAGCTTTTTATAATTTTTAATGCATCCCTTACCACGGGAACTTTTCCCGATCTGTGGAAAAAAGCACACGTGGTCCCAGTATTAAAATCGGGAGACCAATCTTTAATAAAAAATTATAGGCCAATCAGTATACTATCCTGTTTTGCTAAAGTTTTTGAATCTCTGATATATAAAAGTATTATTTCACATTTTAAACCCCTTCTCTGCACTATGGGTTTGTTCCTCAAAGATCAATCAACTCAAATCTTTTGGAATTTTGTAATTATGTTTGTAATTCTTTTAATGAAAGATTACAAGTAGATACAATTTATACTGATTTCCAAAAAGCTTTTGATAGAGTTAACCACTCCATCTTACTAAAAAAACTTGAACAAATTGGAATACATGGAGACCTATTACGCTGGGTGAAATCATATTTGTATAACAGAACTCAATTAGTTCTTATCAATGGATACAAATCATCCCCTATAATTGTAACTTCTGGTGTACCACAGGGTTCAAATCTTGGCCCCCTGCTTTTTCTTATATTCATAAATGACCTTGGCTCGAAATTAAACTGTGATTATGCTTTTTTCGCCGATGATCTTAAAATTTTTCGTAAAATTAAGTCTGTTTCCGATCATCAGCTGCTTCAAAATGACCTCGACACACTCAATAACTGGTGTACTGTCAATGATATGCACTTGAATGTTGAAAAATGTTACATTTTAAACTTTACTAGAAATAGAATTATAAAGGATTTTTCTTATGTTATCAATAATATTATTCTCAAAAAAGTTTCTTCAATAAGGGATCTAGGAATCACTCTTGATTCTAAATTCATATTTGATGTACATATTAACAACATTAAGTGCAAATCATTAAAAATGATGGGATTTATTCACAGAATATGTAAACCTTTCAAAGATCCTCAATCAATTCTAACACTTTACAATGCCTTAATTAAAAGTAAACTTGAATATGGAAGCACTATTTGGAATCCACATTACTGCAAATATGAAAACATTGTAGAATCAGTTCAAAAAAAATTACTAAGAATGTTATCCTTCAAATGTGGACTACACGACCATCTCAGATCATACGATGTACGTCGTGATTACTTCAAGATTGATACACTTAAAACTAGAAGGCAATTGACTGATCTAATATGTTTACATAAAATTATTCACGGCCATCTTGATACTACATTATGTCTTAACAGTATTGAAATTAATGTCCCCAATTCCCATTGTTTAAGACGCCATAACATTTTTCATGTGAATACATTTAAAAATAATATCGCCTACTTTAGCCCTCTGACCCAGATGTGTCGACTGTATAACAAGATAGAGTGCGCTGATGTGGATATTTTCGTTGACAATTTGTACGGATTTTTAAAAAAAGTTCTAGCGCTGTTAAAAAGTACTAATTAATTATATTGTGTGAATTGTCTTTCTATGCATGCTCGCGTATTTCATATGTCTTTTACCACTCATTGCAATGTGTTACTTGAGTGACCTTGTATATAATTCTGTATTTTTATTTGTGATGTTTTTGTTTTTCTAATTGTATAATTGTAGATTTTTATAATTGTGTAATAACTGAGTTTTATAACTGGATTGTTCTCATGTAAGTGTAAACATCTGTTAAACCCAGTATAAATAAATAAATAAATTCGATTTGACCAATAAACGCTTTGCTGCGTAAAATATACATATATTGCATTAATTATACCCTGTACAGGCAGAAAGGGACTATACATGATTTTACCACACATACGCCTCGGGAATTTCATTTCTTCAGCATTCAATCTACTTTCATCTTTCATCTGCCAGTTCCTCACTGCCATACATCAGGTACAGTACTCCATTGTGGGCTGCTATCTTCACTTCTTTAGACTTTTCAGGTTTTTTGTTAGCACCGACGCCATTCAATCCTCCATTAATAGAGTTACCTGCATTTACCCTTCTTTCAATATCTCTATCTACTTTCCCATCTCTTGTAAACATACTTCCCACGATATACAAACTCATTCACCTGCTCAAGCATTCATCATTCACATCTGTATTACACACTGTTTTCGTACTCTCTCTACTGACAAAAATATAAAGTATAGAATAGAAAAGGCGTACTGAGAATGTGCCGTTCTTGTCGAGTTCTGGTGGAGACTCTTCCTTCTTGTGTTCTCTCAAGGACAGCGGTGCCAGGAAGTGGTGGAATAAGTCAGCCCCCCATCTCCCGGCATGACACCACAACGTTACTGAAGGAAATGAATGTACTCCAGGACTAGTAGTCTCCGCCAGCCTGCCAGCTGTGGGGGTAGAAAGTGGGCATCCTGACACTATATCCGTCACTTTGGTGTTTCGAGCTGAAAGTATTAGAAAAACTCGTGAGATACATACAGACAGACAGATCAAAACAAAACACTATAAATACGTGAAAACAAGATTAAATCAATGTACCTTTGACACTATGAAGTGATTGTAATTATTATTCGCTAAAATAGCCGTACGAAATGAGCTTAAAATTCCATATAAATAATCAACATAAATATTTGTACCTGGAGGTTATGAATTCACGACGATTATGCATTCAATCGTGATGTGCCATTTCACGATAGTATTATTCAAAAACACATGCACTCAAAATCGGGTAAACAATGTATTCAAGTCTGCTAATTCCACACCGCGCTGATATTTACATGTTTAAAGTTTTAGATTGTGCTCGGGTAAATAAAACGTGACATTTTGAAGAGCGACCATTTTGGATTTTGGATTATACACTGATACACAATATACACATACACGGACGTATATAAGGGGGGGGTCTTGGGGGTCCGGACCCCCCCCATTGCACCGCGCCGATTGTAGAAATAAAGGCTGATTGATTAAGACTGACTATTTTTTTCACGAAAACATGACTTTAAATATTTTTTTTAATTTGCGGACCCCCCCCTTATCAAAGCTATATATACGTCCGTGTACACATATACATTACACATACGCATAGCTGTCAAGCTTTCCATTGGTCCTAGCGGTATGACGTCACGCAGTCATAGAAATTTACCATTTTTGAACTCGGTTGAAGAAATGACTACACATACTATTCTGACTCTTAAAGTGGCCTGTCGCATATAAACTTTGTTCATCACAAGTTAGTATTCTATGTTCCGTTCCCAAACTTTGTTTAATGTGATATATTTATTTCAGAAGACATGTTGCAGTTTTTTTTATCAGTTGTCATGCTAAATCTTAAGTAATATTTGAGATACAAATATTGTAAAAACTGTTTTTAATTTTCAGATATAACAGGAACACCAGAGGAGAGTTCAACGTCCCAGCTGAAGACACGTCGCATGATTCCAAAGAAAGGTGACTGTTTATTTCTCTATTTGCTATGATTACTTGCACATACATAGGGTCAAATAATGCTCGTAGAGCTTTAGTTTAACCTCTCGTTCTCCACCATAAAGAAAGAAAGGCCCTGTTGCAGACGATTATTAACAACTTGCTCTCCGCCATAAGCCTCTCACTTATTTGGACTCACCTAACTCATGTAAACCGACTAACCCATACTATTCTGACTCTTGAAGTGGCCCGTCGCATATAAACTTTGTTCATCACAAGTATTCTATGTTCCGTTCCCAAACTTTGTTTAATGTGACATATTTATTTCAGATGACATGTTGCAGTTTTTGCTGTGAGATGGCTGAAATATATCCACGGAAGGTATTTCATATTTTTGTATAAAGCATTTTGTGTTTTTTGTATTTGTAAAAATAAAAATAATATTTAAACATGTAACCCGAGTTTTCATTTTTCTAATTCAAGCAGAATTTCAAATTTTGCCGCTCTAAAGCATTTTTATTTTTTATATAATTTATTGGGCTAATGAATCCATGAAGTAGGATAGAGCGATTATATTGTCTATGGTAGACAAATAAAATTCCTCTATCTTTTAGTCAATTCGCGCCACGCAAGTCATTTTGACAGTTAAGTTTGACGACCACATCACTAGCAGGCGGGTATAACTCCGAGCCAAAACGTGGTCAGAATCTTTGGGTGACTTCACAAGTCCACTTCAATTTGTTTATGGTCACCGGCTACTAAATCAACCAATAGGAATCTTTTATTTTTGTTGCATTTTTCTGCTTTATTTACTTTTGATTGACAATTGACATTTACATTTCCGACGCAATAAGTAACGATTATGAATTTTGGGAATTCACGATCGAATGAAAAATGGGAGAACAGGACCCGCAATTGGAACAAAATTACAGGTGGGAGTCTTCCTTTGGTTGTTATTTCAGTGTTCCTAAAGTATTTTTTGAAATGTATTGCTTTAATTGTATTTTAAACTGATGTACATGTTTCCGTTTTCAGAACATATTTATGTTTCACCTGGGATCTATCTAATAATTGACGCTATCCAACATCACAATTACATCTTAAAAAGGTAAATATGTTTTCTATATTGCATTTTCTGTTCTTATTTTCAACATTTTTTTATATTTTTATCAGTATTGTTAGCAATAATAAAACGCTAAGTTAATATTTATGATGAAATATATTGTCTCCACGTTAATTGACAATAACAACATTCAAGAATCAGCAAGATTATATTCCGTGTTCCGCCATTTGTAAATCCAGCCGTTGGCTGCCCGTCCCGTGCCAGTCAGGAAGTGTTAGTCGTTCCCTTCTTTACCGACCCCCATAGCTGGTGTAGTTTCCTTGTTGGCCGCCAGAGGCGATAGCAGAGTACCTCTGGCGGCAGATGAGCGGCAATATTTAAATATGCTGCTAACACGGCCATACTGACCACTGCTTTGACCTCAAAGCAGGAAGCTAAAAGAAAAGAAAAAAAATATTAGAGGGATTGAAAATTTTTTTCAACCCCACAATGGTACTGACAAACAGATTACCCTGCTCGCCCTTCCTGACCATTGCAGAAATTTGTTCATCCGGTCAATTCCTCATATTTTCATATGCGACCATCACTCTGTGAGTGCTGCCATTGGGTCTATTACCCAACACGTCAAAACGGTCGTTCGGCAAGACTTCTACCACCTTATAAGGCAAGCTCCGAAACCGACCTTTCAATTTTTGTACACGTCAAAGATCGTTCGGTAAGACTTCTACCACCTTATAAGGCAAACTCCGAAACCGACCTTTCAACTTTCTGTACCCCGGATTTCCCCCAAAAATCCGTATCAAAACTGTATCTTCAACGCGATACGAAGGTTTAATTAACCGTTTCGCATTGAATCGTTTCATCTGCCGCCTTTGATCTGCATCAAAAAGCATGAATCGGTTAAGTTGAACCGTTTCATCTGCCACCTTTGATATTCATCAAAAGAACCCTTGTCTCAGCACGTAAGACCATAAGGTCCTGCTACTCACCAACCTGTGAGTTTATGAATCGGTTCGAGATGAACCGTTTCATCTGCCGCCTTTGATATTCATCAAAAACCCGTGCCTCAGCACGTAAGACCATAAGGTCCTGCTACTCACCAACCTGTGAATTTTTGAATCGGTTCGAGATGAACCGTTTCATCTGCCGCTTTTGATATTCATCAAAAGCACCCGTGTTTCAGCACGTAAGACTATAAAGTCCTGCCACTCACCAACCTGTGAGTTTATGAATCGGTTCGAGATGAACCGTTTCATCTGCCGCTTTTGACATTCATCAAAAGCACCCGTGCCTCAGCACGTATGACCATATGGTCCTGCCACTCACCAACCTGTGAGTTTATGAATCGGTTCGAGATGAACCGTTTCATCTGCCGCTTTTGATATTCATCAAAAGCACCCGTGTCTCAGCACGTATGACCATAAGGTCCTGCCACTCACCAACCTGTGAGTTTATGAATCGGTTCGAGATGAACCGTTTCATCTGCCGCTTTTGATATTCATCAAAAGCACCCGTGTTTCAGCACGTAAGATTATAAGGTCCTGCCACTCACCTACCTGTGAGTTTATGAATCGGTTCGAAATGAACCTTTTCATCTGCCGCTTTTGATATTCATCAGAAGCACCCGTGGCACCCCAAAAAGGTACGCCATCGCCAAAATTGTCATGATGACAACTTTCGTGCTTGTTTCTGCCTCTGCCTCTGATCGGCAGTTTTTTTCATGAAGCCATCCTGGAGAGTAATAACACGCAGCATTCCGTCCACGCTCTTCACGAAAGATCATCGTAAATTGATCTACCTGCTCAACGCAACAGCAAAAGACATCTCCATTTTCTAAAAACCCCGGGCTCACATATCACATCGCCCAGTATCTCATTTTCCAACCAACATTTAAAATAGTTTTTCACATATTTTGTGATAACATTCCTCTTCCATGGAAACCAGTATTTGTCCCGGACGGCAGCCAGTGTTTGATTAACACCTCGATGTCCAATCTCATCATGAAGAATCCAAAGAACGCCACACTTGACATTTATAGGTGTTCACCATTTAGAATATCTTCGAAACATTCAACATCGAATCGTTTTGATTATCTCCGAATCATTTCAAACCACTTTGAATCATTTCGATTAACTCCAAACCATTTCAAATAACTTCGAACCATAATACTAGGTTTTGACATAGATAGTCGGCATAATTGTAATTCAACATGATTACAACTTCTTTCGCCACACATAAACGGGCTAATTTTCGCAAACATATTTCCTTTTAGTTATTGCAATAAGGCATCTGCGATGTCCATACTCAAAAGCAAATCACCATATTGATCCCTTTTTGTCAGCTAGACGGCTACCAAGATCAGATTTTGTCATCGCCGCGTAAACTTTCAGCAACGTAATTTTGTAACATTTTGAAGTTCCGAAGATTTCACCAATTGCCATCAAAAGATCATATGATCATATCCATCTGCTATCTTCTGGACCTGAAGTCAGCTTCTCTGATTCACCATGTATTTCAGTTTATGCGCTCAGCATAATGCTAGCGACTTTATTTGACAGCCGTTGTTGGCATTTTGGACAAATGTCTTCGATCATCAAATTAGGCTCACGATGATAAACACGAAAGGGAAAGGTCTTTTTGACAAACCCATTGAACCACAAATGAGTTTTCAGAACCAAATTAAAATTTTCAATGCGTCTTTTCGGCGGAAACACGATCCACGCACTCCTCCGATATCGGGCATCAATGCATCTGTCATCACTGTAATTACGCGGCATTTTTACGTAAATTCACAACAGAAGTCCAAAAATTTCACATATTTTCAGAAGTCCGATACACAGATTGTCATTTAAATCACCGACATCAAACATAAACAAACTCGAGAGACGCCATGATGGACGCCGTTTGTATACAAAACACGAGTTTTTGTCAGGTGAACGAAACAAAAGCCAATTAACACTTGCTTTTACGAATCCCACTTCTGATGTTAGCAATAATAAAACGCTAAGTTAATATTTATGATGAAATATATTGTCTCCACGTTAATTGACAATAACAACATTCAAGAATCAGCAAGATTATATTCCGTGTTCCGCCATTTGTAAATCCAGCCGTTGGCTGCCCGTCCCGTGCCAGTCAGGAAGTGTTAGTCGTTCCCTTCTTTACCGACCCCCATAGCTGGTGTAGTTTCCTTGTTGGCCGCCAGAGGCGATAGCAGAGTACCTCTGGCGGCAGATGAGCGGCAATATTTAAATATGCTGCTAACAGTATATTAATAAATTTTTTAATATTTTTCAGTGGAATCTGAACCGACAAAACTTGACTTGTTTTACAATATAACATTCTTTATCCACACTTCAATACATTCGCTTCTGTTTCTGGAGATGGTTACTAATAAATACAGTCATGGTGCATGATGCAGAGGTAATTATTATTTTTATAACTCTCATTTTACAAAAACGTCAGTCAAATTTAATGTATTTGAGTAGGCTTCTTTATATAAGTAAGTAGATATCCTAGAACTTGGTTTAATATGAGAGTTATCATAAATTAAAAAAATAAAAGACATGGGAAGAAATGTAACTATGTAACTACATACATACATATAGGTATGTACTATAATACACATACACAAATACAATAAAAATTGCATTATTTTACAAATTTCCATAACTGAACCAATGTAGTTTTTAGAAAATATAACTTATTCTATTTTTTATGATTTCAGGGAAAATATGGTGAGCTGAGCTACTTTAAATGCCAAATAAACAAATATAATGTTTTTTTGAGCCCCTTATGAAGAATCAAACATCTTATGCAAACTTGTGTCTCCGTGGATCTTGGAAATATGATAAATTTATTTTTACCTGCTGAAAGATATAATAGGTACGTTCAAAAGAGAAATTTATCTTTAAAACAACGCCCTCATGTGGAAATTTACTACAGAAATATAACCTGCTTATATTGTATTCTTGTTTAAAATATGTACCTACATGTAATTCTGAGTTTTAAATTTTTCTGTTAAATGATGAAAATATTTTAATTCAGCAGTTTTGTAGGAACGCATAATCATATTTCAATTATATATTCTTGTATTTCCTTTTTCTATATGTTTATAATAAAATTCTTATCATGTAATTACGAGTTTTATATTTAAAATAATATTTTAGGCTGATGATTTTGGTGGTATTGGGTAGGCCCCGAAAGAAAATTATATTGTCTATGGTCGCGCATTGTTCTGTTGTTGCTTTCTCTATCTTCGTCTATGGTGCGTGACGTCACAGGTGATAATTTGATGGTGAAATAGTGACCAAATTTTTCACGTACTAAAACCCGAAGTTATCGATCTAGTGGGTGGTTTGGTATATTTATGATCACTAGTATGGAGAAAGCCCGAAGATATCGATCTAGGGGTTAGTATATTTATGGTCTGGCCCAGTCTGCAGGGAGTGCAGGGGCGTATATGTTTGACTTGACCTTGAAACTGCAAAACGCGAGACCAAATTCTTATAGATAAAGCTGAATTAAAGATAGGTCAAACTTTGTGTTGTGTCAATTAAACCATGGATTAAACGAACATGAATGTCATGAATTCGTCCAGGGGGGTATAACTCCGATTCAAAAATTCAACCGTATCGATATTCATGTCTGTGTGACGTCACCTGTACGCTTCTCCTCGCTCGTCCAATGGAAAGCTTTGTTATTGTTGACAGCTGGCGGTAAGATCCAGTAAAATCTAACCTAACAAAATTGACGCTCTCAACTCCGACTCAACGTAAATATTCGGTTTATTTTTTGTGAAATGCCTAAAACTCAGTGTTGTGTGAGAGGTTGTGTGGACGCATATTCACCCCGGCATAGGCTTCCATCCAGGGAAAACAAGGAGAATATGTTTCGGGAATGGTCGATGAGAATTGACAGACTCGACTATATTGATTACCCGATTATGGGGACTCTTGCCCGTGTATGTGGATCTCATTTCGTATTCGAATGCAAAACAAGAAATGGACGGTTAAAACCAAATGCATTGCCCACGCTAAATCTTCCCGATATCCCAGAATATCCCGATTTTCCTCGTGAAAAGAAGATCGGTAAGTGTAACCCAAGTACAGGTGGGAAGCTGTCTTTGTGTATTGTTTTGTGTTCCTGATGTGTTGTATCTATACTAATGTATCTATTTTTATTTTTTAGACCGCATCCGTACACCACTTAGATGCAACACGAATTTTGAAGTTGCTCAAGAGCACATTGATGTATATCAAGAGCATAATTACATCAAAGGTATAAATAACTTAATAATCGTTGGATGACTTGTATAGGTACGTTCAAAGAAGAAATTTATCTAAAACAACGTCTTCATGTGGCAATTTGCTACAGAAATATAACCTGCTTTTATTATATTCTTGTTTAAAATAAGTTCATGTAATTCTGAGTTTTACATTTTTCTGTTCTAAGATGAAATTTTTTTAAATTCAGTATCGCATAATCATATTTTAATTATATATTCCGTCTTGTATTTCCTGTTTCTAAATGTTTATAATAAAATTCTCTTCATGTAATTACGACTTTTATTTTTAAAATAATATTTTAGGCTAAAGCCCCGTTTATAATAGGAATAAGCCGTAAGAATAGGCCGGTGCCGTAATCTGTAAGCCGTAATATTTTAGAACGTCGTTTATAATTGGAATAGGAATAGAATAGAATACGCCCATAGAAGTGACTATGCCGCTGTCACTTGTCTACGTCAACTGTCAACCGATAATATATTATATTTTGTTTTATATAAATAAATATTGAAACGATGGATTTGTCGGACATTGTTGTATGTGGAATGTTTTTGTTTATTTTGGGGCTAGCATATACTGCATATGGAGACGTACAGTTGACGAAAAAAACACAAATAAATAACGTTTTCTACGACAATTCTGTCTTTATAATCTTTTTCTTTCTTGTTATATAAAAGACGAAATCAATTCCGCGTCATTTATATTCATTTTTATATTTATATTAGATCATTTTCGTCTTCAGCAAATATATATAAAATAAAATTATTGTTCAACTAAACTGAATATTGAATCCAAAGCCATAGAGTATCGATCGAAAATACATTAATCTCAGCATATATCTAAGCTTTCTGCAAGCCGTAACCGTAAAAGATAAAGTTGAACCATCTTTTCGGTTATGGAAAAAGTTAACGGCTTATTGCCATCTATTATAAACGGATACACAGGTTTCCTATCTTCCAACTTCTACGGCTTACGGCTTACGGCCTACGGCTTACGGCTTATTCCTATTATAAACGGGCCTTAATGATTTGGGTGGTATTGGGTAGGTACCGAAAGAGAATTATATTGTCTATGGTCGATCCTTTTTTTTTTGTTTCCTCTATCCTTGTCGATGGTATGTGTGACGTCGGTTGTACTCGCTGAAAAATAAAGGCGTAAAATAGCGTCGAAAAATTGTCTATACAAAAAGCACGAAGTTATCAATCTAATGATTGGTTTATTTATGAATTCGTCCAAAATCGTATTTGAATTTGCATTGTTTACGTCGCCGATGGCCATATTTCGTTCAAAAATCGTTTAAATGAATTCCAGAGGTGGAAAAATGGTTTAAATGTGTCCGCAATTAATCCAGAAAACAGGTAATTACATTAACATTCAGCTAATTTATCTGTAAATCAATTTGAGGTTAAATGACATTTGTATTGAAAAATATGCTTTTAATTTTACTTTAATAAGTCACGTACGCCTCGAACGTCATACAAATGACTGTTAATGTTATATTATCGTTAAAACAAGCTTATGGGTCCGAGTGGTTAATGTTTCACTAATTTTGTTTCAGAAAATGTTCCAGTCTTTGAAGCTTCACATTAGGAACATCTTACAACATTGTTTGGCAGACCATAACATTTTTATTGGCAGGTAAAATTAATAATGCTAATTGTCACGCTGTTTTCCCGCTGGGTATTCAGAGAGGACGGACCGCCAAACAACTCGGTCTTGGCATACAATCCTTGCCTCATTCATATTCATACATACTATTCTATTATTCTGACTCTTGACGTGGCCCGACGCAAGCAATGATTCAATTGATCGTGCCAGGTCTTCCTCTGGTTTCCCCGACTTCATTACCACTCACATCTGCATCATATATTGTTCTCCAATGATCATACATGTTTTTTTCATTCTTCATACGTATGAACAGATGGGAGAATATTTTTCCCTTCTGATGAACAAAGTATGTCATCACAAGGGAAAAATATTGTACGTTTTGTTCACAAACTTTGTTTAATGTGATATTTTTTTTTTCAGAACACAACATGCGGTTTTTACTGTAGGCTGGCTAGGTCCTCGATGAAGGCATATTCTGTTTTATTTCGGTTGAAAGGAAATAGTTTCATTCTACAAGAACTAAAATATGTACGGTGACTGCTGGAAAGGAAAAACGGCTAAAGCGCTACATAGCTGTGACATTAAAGATGAACGTATGTAAACAAACAATATAGCTTATTGTGTAGGTTCATCTTTAATGTCACAGCTGGGTCATTCCGCCGTTTCGTTCAAATCGCATGTTCACGCAAAAAAGTCATATGAAAGTTAATGTTTATCAAGAAAATTTTATTGTAAGATGTAGCTATTTAAAAAAGGAAAAAGGAGTATTTCCCGAATTAGGCATTTGTTACTTAATTGCTTCATGATTTACAAAAAACATGCTAAAATTTCATTACCTTCCCTTTGCAAATGAGCGACCGGTAAATTGATCTATAATAAAAATCAGTTTACACTAATAAAATCACTACATTCATTAATCGACCTGTATGTACAACTAATTATGCATATTTATTTGTGTTTAATTTATTTTTAAAACTACTGTATCATAGAAAGAATTGAGATTTTGTTTTTGTCCAGAGAAAATCGTTGTCGTCTTCCGCGAAAGCGGTAATTAAAATTGAGACCGCTTTTATCCCTGTTCGTCAGCTGTACACCGCCCCGCACCTCCGTTACTAATCAATGTACCGCTACATCCAGACGGGGGAGGACATGTGTCGCTAAATAAAGAAATATCTGCGATCTAAGTGCTCGAAAACAACTTTGTCACTGACCAGGCATAATTACCTTCCAGCATTTTTTAAAGTAAGTACATGTTTTAAAAATTCGAATCGTGTATCTATAAACTATAATTAGTCGGACTATTTTTGATTGAATCATAAAGATTTGTAATGTCATTATTAAGCGAGTAATTGAGGAAAGATTGTCAAAACTTCATTACCCTCCGATTCATTACCTTCCGTATCGTCAAAAATTTTGCTGGATGGTAATGAAGAGGTGTGGAGGGTAATGAAAAATTTGTAAGGGTTATTTTTACGTACATCTGGGACCATGTTTGGGGTTAATAAAAGCTAATATTATTAATAAAAGCAGTTTCTTGCGTTCTAGCGTCTGACAATTTCGGGTTTGGTGAAACACATATTTTCATTTTATCTATTTTCTAATATGGAAAAACAATCTGTTAAAATTTACCCTTCGAATTTTTATTTGAAAATCGATTTTTTATTCAATAATATAATTATTCAAATGTAAACGAATATATTAAACAAATGATTTAACATTCCCCTACAGTCACAAGATGTTTCATTCCTTCGGTTGTCTATCAAAACTGATGAATTTTTACACAATTTCAAGTTTCTAAACAAATCCAGATTTAAACAAAAATCTACATAACTGGGCATCAAGAGTCCAACGCAAATTTCTTGATTAAAAAACGATATCACTTCTGTTAGATTTTCAATCATTTAGGCAAAAAATTATTAAACAAATATGTAAAAGCAGTAACAATTTTTAGGCTCTCTTGTAAAAGTTATGAAATTATTCATTTTTGTTCTTCAACTTCTCATTTAATCCGATACTTATGATATTTTTTCTTTATTATTTGTTACAGGCTTAACAATTTAAACCACAATGGCAAAGTTAAATAAAAAAACTGAAAAAAGAAGATAAGTTATCCAAGGACAGGCTACGTAAGCAACAAAAATATGCAGAGATTAAAAACAATCCGGAACTGTACAGTCTTCAGAAAGTGAAAGAAAAAAAAAGATACTTAATGCGAAAAGCGCAAAAAAAGATTTGCAGCATTGAAGATATGAGTGAAAGAGCACAGAGAGAGCAAAGACGAAGATGGCGAAAGAACTCTCTAAATTATTTGAAGAAAAAAGAGTAGCAGCGTAAAATAGAAACTATTGCAGTAGAAAATATGCTTCCAATTCATGAAAATGTCACGAAACTACCCAATAATGTGCAAAACACTGTAGATCCTGACCCCCTCACAGTCGAGAATGAACAACAAATCACACAAAAAAACATGCGTGCTCTAACGAATGTTAGGAAATTAAGGTACAGATCTATGAAAATCATTAAAAAGTTACAGGACCAGATAAGCAAACTTAAGAATGAGAAAAGAAACGAACAAAAGAAAATGGAAGCGTTGCAGCTACAAAATGCAAATACAGCAATCGAAGATACAGTAGAGAAAAAAGTAAACGACATAGCTAAATACATCCCAATGAATAAAGTCGAAGATGTAAAAAAGAAATTGTTGTTCAGTGAATCGCTGTCTTGAGGATTAAATGAAAAATACAAGGCTTTAAAAAAAACAGAGAAAAGACAGTTTGCGAATGAAATACTGAGAGACAAGAACAAGCTAAAGAAATATAAAGTCCTCAACAAAGTTCCCTTTAATATCAGAAAGACTTTAGCTGAAAACAAGAATAACAAAACAAATGAAATAAAACGGAAGATACAAGATTTTTTTGAAGATGTTAATAGCCAGGTAGCTCCCGGAAAAAAAGAATTTGTTTAACGCAAAGGTTTAAAAAAAACAAAAAAGATATATTACATATAACTTCAAAAATCTCCACAACAAATTCTGCAAAGAACAAAAAAAAATCAGCTATTCGACTTTTTGCAAATATAGACCCTACTGGACTGTTTTACCAAAAAAAGAACGAGACACTTGCCAATGCAAACTTCACTGTAACGTTAACCTTCTAATTAAAGCTCTGAAAAAAGCAAAGATAATTGCAGAAGGATCAGCGACAGAAGTATTGACAAGTTTGTTTTTTTCCATTTGTATTTTGATATTTTGTCCATTATTTTTTAACAATTCATACAAATATTGCAAGCATAAGTAAGCAGAACTGATTACGCATGAAAAAATGTATTTCTTGTCTCCAATGCTCAAAAGTCTGAATAAATCATTTAGTTTTTCACTTTAATCGTTTTTTCTTCCTTTTCCCTAATCCGCTCATCACTTCAGGTCAAATGATACTTATATCTATTTTATTATTCAATTTCAATTCATTTTTCATTATTCACAGAAATTTTAAGATCCTACAAGGTGTTCAATACCATCTATTAAAGTTTAATTACCAAACTTCATTACCATCCAAATTTATAAATTACCATCCAACCGTTTTTCATTACCATCCACCCCTTCATTACCTTCCATCAATTTTCTTCGTATCTAAGTGTCGCACAAAGGTGCCCTTTTCACCTCTCTACATCTGATAGGTACAGGAACCCATTTCTATAAAAATATATAGTAAAAACGCAAAAAAAAAAAATTCCGCGGAAACAGGCAAATTTGAACGAAACGGCGGAATGTTCCAGCTATATGTTGCTTTAGCCATGTTTTCTTTCCGGCGTCGATATTTTTTTTCAATTCTTCGAATTCACCGAACCAGTGTTTTTATGTGCTATTATCGATGATTGTCTTTCTGAAAATAAAAAGTATTTAAAAATGTACCCCCGAGTTATCATTTTTCAAGCAGAAAAATGTAAATTCGTTGTAGAAAACCATAATCATTATTTGAAAATGTTTTCCTTTTATATGGAGTTCATATTTCAAGTATTTTAGGTTTTTTTACTAACGCTTGTTTTTTTTCCTCAGAATAACAGGTTTCCATTTGACAAAGCTCCCTGCTGAGAAAATGAGCTGTTAAACATTATCTAAAGCTCTTTACCTCAGGCTTAAAGGTTTTGTCAGATGGAAAGTTGTTTTCTTGGGGAAACATATAACATTTTTCTGCTTTCAAGCATTTTTATTTTTAAATATTTTATTTGGCTAATGAATTAATGAAGTAGGTCGAGTGCAATATTGTCTATGGTCACAAATGGCCTTGAACTTCCTCTATGTTATTGTCTACGGTAGAACCAACGGTGTTTTCCGTGGTTAAGTTGGTGACAGTGAGATGACAAAAAACTTACTAGGAAAAGGCCCGAAGATATCAATCTAGGGGTTAGTATATTTATGATTGGTATATTCAGGGGGGTATAACTCCGATTCAAAAATTCAACCGGATCGAAGATGGAAAATATTTATGACTGTATGACGTCACCTGTACGCTTCACCTCGCTCGTCCAATGGAAAGCTTTGTTAGCAAGAGCATGGCAAGAGCTTTGTTATTGTTGACAGCTGGCGGTAAGATCCAGTAAAATCTAACCTAACAAAATTGACGCTCTCAACTCCGACTCAACGTAAATATTCGGTTTATTTTTTGTGAAATGCCTTAAACTCAGTGTTGTGTGAAAGGTTGTGTAGACGCATCAGTTTTGCCAACTTAGTGGATTTTCCACTAAAACTAGTGGTTTTCATACTTCATTTAGTGGCGAAATATTTCTTTTAGTGGCTGGTGGATTTTTTAGTGGTTTCGAAAATTTTTGTTTCATACTAAAACTACAATCACTCAGCCACTAAGCCACTTCTATTTTTAATCTTATTCATCCTTCTTCGTTCTACTTTCTTTAATTTTAAATGGGATTTACGTTTACTGTGTAGGCAACACCAGTGGCGTCAAATTCAATAATTGAAATGGAGTGAGATGAGACGAAAAGCACAAAAAAAATTTGGAACGAAGTATTCAATTTCAAAGATGCTTAAAGAGGGCTGAGGTTTAAGGAATTAGCGACTTTTGCGATTAGTCTCCTAATACTGCCTCATTCTAATACCGATGTTGAGAGACTATTTAGCAGTATGAATATAATAAAAAACAAACATTGGTACCACATATCGATCATATCAATCTGAAACCGACTATTTTGGTGCAGGCAAAAATGGTTTGTCTGAAGAAGACGACTTAATTTAGATTTAGTCGTAATTGAATAATTTTAATATGTTGATTTACCTACAAAGGTGTGTTGGTTACTAATTATTCTCTCTCTCTGGTTTCAATCCTGGGATTTGTTTGCAGCAATTTCCTTTAATTTTCTTTTCCATTCTTCCCTGTCTTGTGCGGCTCTTTTGAATTCTGCATATGATGAGCAGCGCACGTCCACCAGCAGGTCGTCCAGGTACTCTCGGCGTGGGCGTCCCCTAGAGTTTGTCCCCTCGGTCATACCCTCCATTATGGTATGCAAGAGACCTTCTTGTCGTATAACATGTCCGATCCATCTTGCACGCCTTTCGGACAAGGTCCTGAGCAGGTGCCTTCCTCCTTCGATACTTTGGAGAACCTCCTCATTTGTAATGTGGTCTCTCCAGGAAATTCCTAATAATCTTCTATAGGACCACATCTCAAAAGCCTCTAGTCTCCGTTTATCTCTTTCGGATAGGCACCATGTTTCGCAGCCGTACATCAAGATACTCCACACATAGGTCTTGATGAGGAGTATTCGCAGTTTTAGGTCTATATTATTTGATTCAATTACTTTCGACCTTTTATTGAATGCAAGCCTAGCCTGGTGTATACGGCTGTCGACCTCGCTCTTAGACCGACCGTCCCATGTTATTTTGCTCCCGAGGTAGACAAACTCCTTGGTGTTCTTTAGTGGAACTCCTGCCATCTCTACTCTCATCTGGTGTTGCGTTCGGCCAGCAGCTTTGTTTTGTCTTTATTTATCTTCATGTTGTAGTTGTTTTGAAGAATGCTTTGCATGGTTGTTAAGGCCTCTTGCAGTTCTTCTTCGCTTTCAGCAACCAAAGCAATATCGTCAGCAAACCTTATCATATCCACCTTTTGCCCGTGTATCTTTACACCTTTTCTGTGACTCATTCTCTCTCTCAAGTCGTCAATCGCACTCTGTATATAAACGTTAAAAAGAACAGGTGACAGAGAGCATCCCTGTCTCACCCCTTGTCTTATACTGGCTTCTTTTGTATCATTGTCACATCTAATTATAGCGGCCTCATTCTTGTATAGCGCCTGGATTATTCGTCTATCTCTATATTTGATATCAATTCTCTTCAGAATCTCGAAGAGTCTTTTCCATTCTACTTTGTCGAAAGCCTTCTCCAGGTCTATGAATGCGATGAATGTGTTTTGGTTTCTTTTTATTCTTTTTTCTAGTAGTATTCGTAGCGACAATATTGCTTCTCTGGTTCCTACACCTCTTCTAAAGCCATACTGGTCTCCGGAAAGGATGTTCTCTACTTTTGGTTCGATTCTTTTTAGAATGATATTAGTCAATATTTTGAGGCATGGGATATTAGGCTAAGAGTTCTGTGTTGTTCACATTTTGACGTGCCTGCCTTCTTTGGTAATGCGACAATTAGGCATTTCTCGAAATCCTCCGGTATCTCTCCAGTCTTATACATTGTCTGTATCATTTTAAACAGGGCATCTGTAGTTCCTTTTCCTGCTGGCTTAATGAGTTCAGCCGGAACGTCATCGATTCCGGGTGCTTTCCCATTTTTGAGGTTTTTCAGTGCGAGGTCAAACTCTTCTCTAGTGATTGGATCTCCCAAATCATCTGCGTCTACCTCATTTTCTCTTTCTATCAATGTTTCGTTGTCAGTATTTGCCTTTCCATTGTACAGCATTTTTAGATATCGTTTCCATCTCTCTCCTATTTGGTCATTTTCGAAAAGTATTTTGCCGTCTTCTCCTTCTATTGCCTTACCCTTTCCAACTCTCATCCCAAAGAAGTCTTTCACCGCAGCGTGAGCTCTTTCTACATTTCCTCTCTTGAGGTCGTCGTTTATCTCATCGCATTTATTCTGGTAGAATGTTTCTTTGGCTATTCTTGACTCTCTATTTATTTTGTTTCTTAGCACTTTGTATTTCTTTTGTGATTCAGCTCTTTTATCATTTTTGAGCTCTCTTCTATCCTTTATCATATTTATTAATTTATTACTAATTATTATTTTTGTAATAATATACAAAAAAAACAATTTTTTTCTATAGGTACTTATTTTCTTTCATTAAACTTTATTATAGGGGAAAATTTAGCGAGTGTGAGTGTAGAATATATTTTTTAGTGGTTTTCTGGTGGATTTAAAGGTTGAATCTGGTCAATCTAGTGGAAAGCTGGTATAACTGTTGGCAACACTGAGACGCATATTCACCCCGGCATAGGCTTCCATCCAGGGAAAACAAGGAGAATGTGTTTCGGGAATGGTCGATGAGAATTGACTCTAATATGTTGATTACCCGATTATGGAGACTCTTGCCCGTGTATGTGGATCTCATTTCGCATTTGAATGCAAAAAAAGAAATGTACGGTTAAAACCAAATGCATTGCCCACACAAAATCTTCCCGATATCCCAAAATATCCCGATTTTCCTCGTGAAAAGAAGATCGGTAATTGTAACCCAAGTACAGGTGGGAAACTGTCTTTGTGTAATGTTTTGTGTTCCTGATGTGTTGTATCTATACTAATGTATCTATTTTTATTTTTTAGACCGCATCCGTACACCACTAAGATGTAACACGAATTTTGAAGTTTCCCAAGAGCACATTGATGTATATCAAGAGCATAATTACATCAAAAGTATAAATGTCTTAATAATTGTTGGATGACTTGTATAGGTACGTTCAAAGGAGAAATTTATCTTTAAAACAACGTCTTCATGTGGCAATTTGCTACAGAAATATAACCTGCTTATATTATATTCTTGTTTAAAATAAGTACATGTAATTCTGAGTTTTACATTTTTCTGTTATAAGATAGTTTTGTAGAAACGCATAATCATATTTTAATTATATATTCTGTCTTGTATTTCCTGTTTCTAAATGTTTATAATAAAATTCTCTTTATGTAATTACGAGTTTTATTTTTAAAATAATATTTTATGCTAATGATTTGGGTGGTATTGGGTTGGTACCGAAAGAGAATTATATTGTCTATGGTCGATCCTTTTTTTTTGTTTCCTCTATCCTTGTCGATGGTATGTGTGACGTCAGTTGTACTCCCTGAAAAATAAAGGCGTAAAATAGCGTCGAAAAATTGTCTATACAAAAAGCACGAAGTTATCAATCTAATGACTGGTTTATTTATGCTTCTAGAGTTCATTTATGGCTTCTAGTGGGATTAGTATATTTATGCTTCTTCAATGGCGTGGGTGGGGTGGGGATTGGTATATTTATGGTGGGGTGGGTGGTTTCGGTTTGGTTAGTTTTTATCATAAGTTTTTATGGTTAGTTTGGGGTTAGTATATTTATGGTTTGGTGTATTTATGCAGTCGGCGATCGTTTCGCGAAGTGAATTTTGGTTTTACGCAATTGAAAATTAAAATGCATAATTTTCCGCCTCCCGGAATGCAAAAAGGTTCCTTTTATAGTAATTAAGGCGAATCTAAAGTTTTTTTCTAAAAAATATCAATAATACGCGTGGACACCACTTACGAAAATTTACCGAAATTTCATTAGAAGTGTAGCTATTATTGTGTGCAATGTTTTTTGGTGTTGCTGACACTAGGCGGTATAACTTGGTGTGATTGTGTTAAAGTGTACTGGTAGTGTGACTGACAATGGAAGCAGATAAGAGTCATCGAGTGTCAGCTCTCCTGGCCTGCCGGTCCCGCGCAGACCTGAGACGGCTCCGGGGGATGGACTCTCCCTCCTTCCCCTTCATCACCTTGGCTTGCAAGCACAACAGCCTTGATTTATTGAACTTGTTATTGGAGGAAAACACCTCTGATGGTGCAGTTGTTGTTCCCGACCGGTGTTCAGTGGAGCAGGAAGTTGAAGGACACGGCGCCGTCTATTACGCCATCCGCTCCAGCAATGTGGAGCTCCTCCGCACACTTCTCGGGTCAGTAACCCCTGAACTCTCGGAGCGATTCATCTCAGAATCTTACGAGGAATTACTATTGATCAACGTCCTCTTGTCAGAGGAAATGAATCTATTTGTACAATACAAGTTGCTGGATCTACGTTTCTTCTCCAAAGGCGACGGAGCGCTTCCTGACACTTCCATAGCTGATATCCAAGAACGTGTTCAACTGCTTCTGGAAAATATAGCTCAAGTTAATACTTATACAGAAGTGGACAGTCACTTTTTATACACGGCCAAGTTTATAGCTCAGAATATCTACATACTGAAAAATCTATTGAAGTCCACGTACAATATTTTGCCCTGGGAAGAAATGGAGTTCTGCTTGGTGAGCTTTATATCCGCCCACATTCGGCGCCAAGAATTAAATTTATTCTATCTGTCCGTACTGAAGAAAGATAGGTTACTGAAGGAATTGGTAAAGTTTGCCTCTTCCCTGCAAAAGTTGGAGGAACACATCACGTCTACAGATGTTAAGAAGCTTAGGAACCCGGTGAGAAGAAAACGCGAGGATGTTGTCGCTGACATCATCGACAGATACCCTCACTTATACACTGACTATAAGGAAGTGCGAGACGTTTCCTCGCTTCACATCATGAAGACATACCTAGACGCTGCCTTGCTGGTAGACGCTGCTTCTAGACTTGGCCAGTTGACTATCAAGAGAGCCCTCCAGGTGACGGGAGAGCATCTAAAGAACACATTGGACAGCCCCAAGCTCTCCCCAACCGTGAGTGATCTTCTCCTCCTCTCCGCACCCAAAGAAACCAGACAAGTCCTGCGAGACTTGCGCAACTCTCTATCTCATCCACATCTAGAGTCAGAAGACTCTGTACTATATTCTAACATTCAAAATGATATTAAAAAGATCGCATCTGTCATTATTGACATAAAAAACGCCAATAAAGTGGATAAAGTAAAGAGTATGCTGACCACGCTCGTGAATAGTGATAATGTAGAAGAATTTGATGAAGTCGCAAATATCCTTCGCAATGTTTGCATTGAGGATGTCCAAAAAACAGATACTGTTACAAAATATCAACAAAAGCTCGCAGATCTTATTAGAAACATAGAAGATCAAACTCCTTATGAGAAGAAACTGGTTACTGAAATAAATGAAGCCCTTGACCAATCCAATTTGCGTCATGGATTAACAGAGGGGGACTATACTACTTTAAATAAATTAAGTCTTCTGTGTTCTACCTATTTTAGCCATAATACAAAAACGGATGACTTTGTGATACGTTCCATTAAATATATAGCTAATAATACCTTCAAAAACTTTCAATCTCAAAAAAGTAGTATGGAATTAAAAAGTCGTCATTTTTTGCTACCTGAACTATTACTGAAATTATATAACAGCGTCTCTTTGCGAATTAAACCGGAGATTGCTTTTGAATTAGATGTTGCCATATTTAGGATTCAAAGCACTGAATCATTTGACAAGAGTGATATTAATTGTATTGATGATTATAGAAGACAAACATTTTTGGAAAAATGCAATACATACGAAAACGGAGGGGAAAAACGTGAAAGTGTTAAAAACAGCAACTGGATAATTGGTGAACAACTCACTCTGAAGATAACTGAACTAAGGAATATGATAGGAACTGACAGAATGTGTGGTCAGTTATATGAGCATCTTTCATTACTCTATAAAGATAAGAATACAAACAGATTTATGGTAGAAGCGCTCGTGCTGGATATAATGTCCCTATTAGATAGCTCCAAGTGTGTTCCCAACAATGTGCTATATCTAGACGGGATCACGCCTCTGTTGAGCGGCAAATGCTTGCGCAACCACTTGGCCCATGAGAACACCTTGTTAGACATTCTACCAACTGATGTTTGGTCCGCTGTTCTTCTTAATGCCGCGAAACTTACAGAAAGCAAAGACCTTTTACTGAACTGCAAAATAGGGAATGTTTTAGAACACAATATCACACAATTGAGACAGAGATACAAACGGGGCTTGTGTATTCTTGACAAACAGAGGGAAATGTGGAAGTCTCTGCTTGACGGGAACTTTGATAAATTCGCATCAGGAATCGTGGAAGGAGCTGACATATATTCGAGAAATAGAGATTTGTCATCCACGCTACACTATGCTGCGCGGGGACCCAATATTGAAACTACTGTCAAATTTTTAATTAAACAGAAAATGATTAGCACTGAAGTTAGAGATATCGATGGTCAAACTGCCACGCACGTAGCCGCAACCTTTGGCAGAGATGTCATTGTGAAATTCTTAGTGGCAGAAAAAGAAAATGCAATTAATCAAATTGATGATGCTGGAAGGACACCATTACACTTGGCTTCCAAAAATGGCCACAAGGAAACTGTTACGACATTACTTTCACTGGGAGCCGAAACACATATCAAAGATGTCTCGGGACATTCTCCTTTGCATACTGCTGTGCTGTTCAATAATTTAGATGTCGTCATCCTTTGCGTGAGTGATAAAACTGTGGATGAAAAAACTTCTGGAAGAGGCTTGACTCCTCTTTACATAGCCGCAGAACTAGGTCATATAAAAACGATAAAGTATTTTCTGCTAAAAGGGGCTGATGTTAATGCTAAGACTGACCAAGGCGACTCTCCATTGTTTGGGGCAGCATTAAAAGGTCACCAGAAGGTTGTGAACGCTCTACTAGAGAAGGGGGCGCATGTGAACCTCAGAGACTGCAAGGGACGTTCGCCATTATGTTACGCAGTGGGAAACAATCACAAAGAGATCATCGAGATCCTCTTGAAAAAAGATGCTTTTGTTAATATTAGAGATGTGGAAAATAACAACACACCCTTACACAGAGCTGTTTTTACTGGCGATGTAGGCGTCATAGGTCTACTGTTGCAAAACAAGGCGAATGTCAATGCTAAAAGAAAAGATGGCCTCACCCCGCTTCTCCTTGCTGCCGCGGGTGGATATGTGGGTATAGTCGACCTCTTGTTGCGGAATGACGCTCTGGCGGATAGCAGAGATGTCTTAGGAATGACGGCATTACACATTGCTGCTCAGTATGGCCATACTTCTGTTGTTGAGAATTTAATCCAAAGAGGGATCGATATCCAAACCCAATCTACATGTCAAGCGACGGCATTGCACCTGGCTGCTTTAAGAGGTCACCAACAAGTGGCAGACATTTTGCTAGCTGCAGGAGCTAATGTACATTCGATAGACAAAGAAGGTTCTACAGCTTTGCATCTTAGTACTGCAAATGGTCATGAAGCAATTTCAGAAGCTTTGATAATGAAAGGAGCTAATGTTAACTGTAAGAATAACAGAAATATTTCACCATTGCATGTAGCTGCAGCAAAAACTTGTAATGAAAAAACTATTCAATTGTTGCTAAAGTATGGAGCCGTTGTTAATGAGATAGGGGATGTTTGTAACACAGCGTTGCATATTGCTTCGTTTGTTGGAAACAGTTCAGTGGTAGAGGCTTTGCTTAAAGGAAAGGCAGATGTTGATGCCAAGAACAATGGTGGTAAAACCGCGTTGCATCTGGCTGTCAGTGGGAATCACAAAACAACAGTTGAAATTTTGTTAAAGCATGGAAAGAGTATTAACCTCTTGGATACTGAAGGTGCTTCAGTATTATGCAGCGCAGCAAGAAACAATAATAAAGACCTTTTGGACTTATTGATTGCCGAAGGAGCGGATGTTAAGATTGGTGGAGGTCAACTTATGTTCTCCGCAATTAAAGCAGGGCATAGACGTATAGTTGAAGCTTTGCTAAAGAATAAAGATGTTGATATCAATATTAAAGATCGAGACGGATCAAACCTTTTATACGCGGCTGCCGTAAGTGGTGATGCGTTAATAACCAGGGAGCTGATAAAGAGAGGTATTAAAGTTGCAGATTGCTTACAAGACCCTTCACCTTTGCTCATGGCAATGTCGTTAGGACATACAGAGTTTGTTGAAGTTTTATTAGTAAGTGGGACCAATATAAATCCCGTGGATCCTAATTTATCTCCACTGTATCATGCAATCCAGATGAACAAACCAGAAGTCATGAAAAGGTTACTCCACTGGGGAGCTAACTCTAATATCAGAGATTCGAAGAATAGAACGCCATTAGAGCTGGCAGTTGGTAATGCCCAAATTCCAAATACCTTAATATTGTTACAACAAGAGGGTGTTAAGATTAATGAGAGAGGCCCTGAAAACTCGACGTTACTTCATTTCGCGGCTTTATCGGGTAATCTTGAAATAACAAAACTCTTGGTAGACCGAGGAGCAGACATAAATGCCAGACAAGAAGGTTATAAACCAATCCACGTAGCCGCTATTAAAGGCCACCACAACATCTTGGCTTTCTTCCTGGAGCATGGGATGAGTGTTGACGATCGGGCGGGACCCGCTGGCTGTAGCCTGATGCATTGCGCTGCTTTGGAAGGGCAACTAGCTGTGGCTCAATGCTTGATAGACAAACATGTTGATATTAATTCCACTAATTTGGATGGCTCCATGCCTATTCACTGTTCTGCTGAAAACGGACACACAGAGATGGTCAAGTTATTATTACATAACGGTGCAGTGTATGATGCCACAGACAACTTTGGAAGAACCCCTGCAGCTTTGACTAAATGTCAAAATATTAAAGAAGTTTTAGAGTCAATTGGAAAACTGTTTAAGGCTGTCAAAAAAAATAATGTTTCGATGGTTCGCATTTTGGTTAAAGACTTGGAAAAATATATAGATGCGAAGAGTTCTGACAATGCAACACTTTTACACATCGCCTCCTGGAAAGGCTTTCAAGAGATATGTGACATTTTGTTAAAGAGCAAAGCCAATCCCAATGCTGTTGGGAAGGGTGGCAATTCTCCTCTGCATTACGCATCCAAATACTCTCATACAGGAATAGTTCAATCTCTGTTGAAAAATGGCGCAGCACACAACCTCAAGGCAGGCAATATGAAGACTCCGTTGGATTTTGCTGCACAAAAAGATATAAAGTATTTACTGCAAATTGTTGCATTCTTTTTCAAGAAAATACAAACCCGAGATGTTGAGGTAATTAATGATATAACCAAAATAAGGGACATAGAAATCTTAAAGGCGGTGATGAGGGCTCGCGATGCTGATGGTAACACACTTGTGGTTGTTGCTATGAAAAATGATTTCTCCGACGTAGACAAGTTAAAGAAGGTTTCACAAACTAATATCCCTGACATTTTATCATCAATGTTGAGGCATGAAAAGTTCACAGAAGCTCTGGGTATTTTAAAACAGCTGCTAAGAGAAAGAATTGAAATTTTCGGAGAGGATAATCCAGGAGTATTGGACATCCAAAATGATATAGCGCAAATATTGCTCAAACAGTGCAAATATTTTGAAGCCATGTCCATGTTGGAAGATATCTACAGGAAGAGAGTGGAAACATTTGGTCCTCACCACTCAGACTCCCTGCTGACCAGAAGTACCATGGCTTTATTATTACAAGAGCTAGGAAAGAACAAAGAGGCATGCGATATATTTCAGGAAGTTATGCCAAAACTACTGGAAATGCTGGGTGAGGAGCATCATTTACTTTTAACAACTAAAACCTACGCTGGGATTACGCTTTCTGCTCTGGGGAAGCATGAAGAGGCCTTGTGTTTGTACACGGAAGTTTACAAAAGATATAAAAACACACTAGGTGCCCATCACCCTCACACTCTTAATCTACAAAATAATATTGCCGGAGTGTTGAGTCACCAAGGCAAGCCCCACGAAGCCTTAGCTTTGTATCGAACCGTTTATGAAGCAAGGATAAACGAAAACGGTTTGAATCACTCCGAGACTCTCAAAGCCAGGTGCAATATGGCAATTGTTCTTATGAACCAACACAAATTTGATGAAGCTTTGCATATGTTCCAGGAAACATTAGCTATTCAGACGAATGTGTTTGGACTCAATCACAGAGGTACAATTTATACACAAAGTTTAATATCGGATCTTTATATCCGTCAGAATAAAATATACGAAGCCGTTAAGGTTCACAAGGCGGGGTGGAATGCGAGAAATGCCGTCTTTGGCCCCAACCACCCAGATTTCACAAAACTGGATAATCATATAGAGATGATTGAAAAACATTTTAAAACAAACTTTGATATAGATCTCGGCTATGTTGCTCCTTGTGATATAAATTTGCTATACGCATCCAGTGAAGGAGATAGGGGTAAGGTTTGTAGTTTGATAGAGAATGGATCGGATGTGAACACTGCGGATGGTGAGGGTAGAACGGCGCTGCACTTTGCCACCACATTGGAGGTTGTGGAGCTGTTGCTGGACAGTGGAGCCGACGCTACTGCCATGTCACAGAAGGGGAACACTCCCCTGCATCTCGCCACGTCCCGAGCTTGCATACAAACGGTGCGTCTCTTGTTGCAGAACGTAAAGAAGATCAAACCCAACGCCTACCGTGACTTTATCAATGCTAAAACTGTAATGAAAGGTTCCACAGCGCTGCATGTTGCTGCTAAAAAGGGAGCCTATGATATTGTGAGTTGCCTGTTGGAGCACGGTGCGTGCTACAACAGTCGAGACAGAAGTGACAATCGCACGCCTCTGCAATGTTCTAGCAGTCTCTCTGTCACCGGACTGCTGCGTTTAGCCGAGGAGGTTTTTGAGATGGCGGTGTGGGGCGGCACTGTGCTTCCTCAGGGAGATGAGAGGCATTTGGTAGCGGTGATGAACTCGAGAGATACAGAACACAGAACTCCCCTCCAACTAGCTGAGGTTAATGGCCACACAGCCACCGCTAGTATTCTTGCTGGGTTTTTAAAAACCCTAGATTAATTTACAGCGGAACTGGACTTGTGTGTCACTGGCATCATGTTGCAAGTGGGTTTAATGCAGGCGCTGTGAGTGCAGATATTCTTCCGTAGTCTATAGTTGAAGGTCACACAAATGTTTATTTGCAGTCAATATATCATCACAGGAAAGTGATACTGCCAAAAAAAGATGTAAAAAATAATCTGAAATTTTCTCAGAACCACCGGTTCCAGATAAATGGTAAATCATACAGGAAAGTTTTTTATGAAATTTAATAACAAATAGCCGTAGGTACTAAGTAATAGTGTTCCCTATTAACTATTTAATTCTAATGTTGTTGATTGATTATTTGTGCTTATTTAATACTTGCAAATAATTTTTATTTATACTCTCAAATAAGATTATTTTATATTTATTGTTATTTTTTATGTACAGGGTGCGGCAGCATAACTTCCTTTTTTTAAATGCGCACCATTCAGTCGGTTGATGTCGTAGCGGAGCACTGGTGATCTCGTTCGAGAGGCGGAATTATAAAGTTTTGTCCCGACACAGTTTAGCCGCGATCATGCGTTAGAACAGTGAGGAAAGTGCGTTTGCCGTTGAGGCCTACTTTTTGAAAGGATGTTCTGTGATCGCAACACAGCGCGCCTTTCGGAATCGCTTTAATTTAGGCTCTGTCCCATACCGGAAATCAATTGTTGTATGGGTCACTACGTTCAGACAAACTGCAAGTGCAACAAGAGGAAGAACTGGATCCCTTGTCCCATTAGATCACCGAGCATTGATGGCTGTTTTGAGGGAACACTTCCCAGAGCGCCTCATCTCAATTAGGGGCAATTTGGAGTGGCCGGCCCGCTCTCCCGATTTGTCTCCTTGTGATTTTTTCTATGGGTTTTCTTGAAATCCCGTGTTTATGTGAACCGTTTAAGGACCCTACAATATTTGAAGACCAATATTTAGGAAGAAATTGCCAGGATAACGCATGATATGCTGGCAAGATTTACAGAGTATAGAGAAGTATCAGAAATCGGTTTACTCAGAGTATGGAGAATGGGAGACATCACCTACCTGATTTGATCTTCAAAAACTAAGCAAAACAAAACTTTAGGTATGTGCCTACATTATAAAAAACAGATTAAAAAAACTGAATGCTGTCGAAATGAGATCCCTGAGGCGAATGTGTGGCAAAACCATGTATGATCGTGTGAGAAATGTGGATATCCGCAAAGAATGCAAGGCTGATGTAAGCATAATGAGTAAGATTAAGAAAGGGACCCTCAGATGGTTTGGACATGTAGAGCGAATGAAAGAAGAAAATAATGTGAGAAGAATATATGACGCAAATGTGAATGGAAGAAGAAGTAGGGGACGCCCGAGGAAGACATGGCACGATCAAGTGAATCAGATACTTGAGTCGGGCCATGTCAAAAGTCGGAATAATAGAAGAGTATGTATGAGACGATGTATGAATGTGAGTGAAGCAAAGACTGTGTGCCAAGACCGAGTTGTTTGGCGGTCCGTCCTCTCTGCCTACCCCTGCGGGGAAACGGCGTGATGGTTAGTTAGTTAGTTAGTTAGTTAGATAAAAAAATTCTGATTCATAGAATGGGTTTTATGAAGTTTTGAAAAAAGGAAGTAATGCTGCCGCACCCTGTATATATGGATTCTTGCCTCTTCATGTTAATTTTTTTTTCCTTTGTATGGAGTATTCATATCATACGTCTGTCTCCACCATAACATATTTTTTATGGGATATGAGGAATTGTACTAACTCCACATTACACAATTAATAAATAATATTATAATAATAATATATTGCAATCATTATTATTGTAATAATCATTGTTTTACTGTTGAAAATCACAATTTCTTAGTAAATAAATGTATTTTTTTGAAAGTATATTGCAATCTTTATACAAGTAATCTTTTTGTGGGGAAAATGCAGGGATCCTGAGCAATTCTTGAAAATCCAACTCTATTGAAAAAAAAATTGCAAAAATTGTGAGAATGTGCTATAATTAAAACAATTTTTTTTTTTAACCTTTTTTTTAAAGCCCTAATGAAAGAGAAAATCTGAAAATAAGTGGATAATAAAAAATTCAATAGAAAATTTTAACTAATTTCAATAGAATTTAGTTTCATTTTGGAGGTGGGGAATTATGGAGAATTTGAACATCTATTGTGGGTAACACATATCATTGGCATTATTATATGTCGAAGAAAATAGGTAACATTTATTCTTCTTTTTATTGCAGAATTATTAATTTGTGTGTTTAGAGAGTTTTTTTTTGTTCCTAATAGTTGTAAATTTATTTGCAAGCAATTATTTTATCCAATGACATGTTATTTAGCAACCAACTATGCTTTTATGCACCTTTAAAAAAAATTGTATTTTTTGTAAATAAATAAAAAAACTGTACTTAATATTTATTTATAGAAATTTAATAGATTTGTGTTATAGCGACTTGATCAGATCACCTCTAAAGTCAGAATAATAAAAGATAATGTATGAATGTAAATGAAGCAAGGAGTGTAAGCCACGACAGAGATGTGTGAAGGTCTATCATCTCTACCTACCCCTGTGGGGAAAGGGTGTGTTGATTATTGCAATTTATTGTAGGTACCTACTTACTCTACATTTAATTATTTTAGTTTATTCAAATTTCTGTCTTAAAATGAGCAGAGGCGGCTCTAGGGCTCCAGCTGTGGAAGGTCATTTGAAAAAAAAAATAGATTAATCTTTATTTGATATTGAGAAAAATGCCCATACATTATTATCTATATCAATTTAAAGATAGGTAGGGTCATGAATATGCAACTCAAATTACATAGGTATTATTTGTAAATTCCAAAGTCGCTACATAATACATGTACTTGCAGGCACATCATTTTAAAGAGGGCACTTTTCAATATAGTTGTGCACACCAATAGTACCTAAGTATCCAAAATTAGATTAGAAATAATATTCAATGTTTATAAGAAAAACTTTCTTTTTATAAAGTCCCAGTTGCGACCATCATCTTTTTTCTGTTTTTCTGTGTCTTGTTCTCTTTCATATTTTCGTTTAGATTATTATTGTTAACTTATTCTAATAGAAATAATAGACACCGGTACCTAATATATAAAAAAATTTAAAACAAATTGTTTTAAATCAAGCTGTTTTCTATGTCCGTTGAAAATTGATCATAATATAATAAATAATCTTTGAAGAGATCTACTTCTCAATGTACCACCAAACTAAAATTGAAATGTTGCAAATTACATCAATAACAATGTGAATAATTATTTCAAATCTCTCCCGAACTGTTCAATACAAAAAAAACCATTGTTTCATGCGAGACATACATGCAAAAAGCAAAATCGACCTATGTTTATATCACCATCTCTTTCAACAACACATAAGATTCATAATGCTGTCTCCCTCACGGACATAACCCAAGCGTAGTTAGGATTTCTTTACTACCTATGCGGGAGAATATCAACTCCAGGCGAAGAACATAGTGCCATCTCATTTGTTGTATGGCGCACATAGAGAGAGAAGATATCAACGCTGAGGACATTGGCAAAATTGACCCAGGGAATACTGTGTGAATGGGAGCTTCCATTTTATGCAATAGATGTCACTGCTCGTCTCCGTCGCCGCGAGCCTGCCGTTATTTCGTGATTCATTTCAAATAAAGAATTCGATGCTTTGAGCAGTTTTATCCGTAAAAATGTATTATTATTATGTCTTATAATTTTTGGGGGTCAAACACCCATTGTCCTTAGGGGAGAGCCGCCACTGAGAATGAGCTACATTTATAAATTCATATATTTTACTAAAAAAATATATTTAAGAGCATCATTAAGCATGTTTATCTAATCAGATTTATACATTAATTTCTGCGCAGATTAACAAATATGCTCACCCCAGTGGACTTTGGGCTGCTGATTAGTGATTATCATAGTATCCTCATTTCGGCTAATGCTTTATTTTTTTCTAATTATTATATTTATTTCAAATCGTAACAGGATAATAATTCTTTCATTTACACAATGCATGACACTATCATAATTTTTTATCAAAATGCACGAGGCCTTCGATCCAAAACCAAGGAATTCTATCAAAATGTCCTGATCAACGAATTTGACATAATCTTAATTAGCAAGACGTGGTTAGTTGACAGCATATCCGATGACGAGCTTTTCTTACTTACCGGGAGTTAGTCCTAAGTTATCTAACGCGCAGCGTTTCTCTATCATCAATAGTCATACAACTGCCTTATCTGATTTAACCACTGAATATCCAAATGACATTTTTCTAATATTAGGTGATTACAATATGCCAAACGTGAACTGGAACTCTACGTCTCAACCATCTAGTAACGACCTCTGTGTTTCTACTCTCCTTAGGTGCCTTTGGTTCTCTAATTTAACACAATATAATGCAATTTCTAATTCGCATGGACGAATTTTGCATCTTGTGCTTTGCAACACTACAGTCAACATCTCCGCTGCCGACTCACCATTGGTATTTGAAGATGCACATCATAAATCTATCATAGTTGAACTCAATATTTCCCTCCCTGCTGTTATCCTAAAACCACATATAATCAAATTGTATAACAAAGCTAACTATGTTCTAATTAATGGTGCTCTCAGAAATAGTGATTGGTCTTCTGTAGTAAATGCGCAAGACGTTGACACTGCGGTACACCATTTTTATAGAATCATTGATGATCTGGTTCCAAAGAAATTAACTAGATCAACAAACTTTCCATCATAGTATTCGGCGGCTTTAATTAATATAAAAAAAGAAAAATTAAAGTTTTTTCGTGCCTGGAAACGCTATAAATTGAAGCGAATCCATTGGATTATCAATCTTTCGCATTACTCCGCAAAAGACAAAAGAAGATTTCTAGTCTTACTCATAAAACCTATATTGCTACATTGGAATCCGACATACATACATATAATGTTAAAAAAATATGGTGTTATGTTAAGCCACAAAGAAAATCTACCAGAACACATGACGTATCATTCTACAACAGAACACGACAGCAAAGAAGTTACAGACCTTTTTGCTGATTACTTCGCAACGGTCTTTACAAATGAAATTCCAACTCATAATGCTGATTATACAGAAGATCCTCTTAACAACACATTAATATCCTCAATCAGAATAAACGAAGAAATCACCTTAAAATACCTATCAAACTAAAGGACCAGGAATAGACAGGCTGCCTGGAATTTTTATACGTTACTGCAGTAAATATATCTGTCTTCCGGTTTGCGTTATTTATAAAATGTCACTAACGGAAGGATCATTTCCTGTAAAGTGGAAATCAGCTGTTATCACACCAATTTTTATGACTGGTGATAAACATGACGTTAAAAACTACCGACCAATTTCCCAACTCCCTATTTTAAGCAAAGTTCTTGAAAAAATCGTCTTTGATGATTGTACTCGTCTATTTCGACAAACATTACGCCGAATCAGCACGGATTTATAAAAGGTAGGTCTCCAACCTCGCCCTTTTCATTAACTTCTTGCATAGCAAGATGGACGATAAGGAGCGAGTTGATACTATGTATACAGACTTCTCTAAAGCCTTCGCCCGCGTAATTCACTCAATTCTTTTTAAGAAACTCATCCGACTTGGCGACCTATTTAGATGGATTAAGTCCTACATTAGTAATCGCAATCAGGTAATATTAATCAATGGTGTCTACTCAAAGTCTATAGAGGTAATATCTGATGTCCCGCAAAGTTCCCATCTAGGTCCGCTATTCTTCAACATTTATGTTAACGACTTTGGATCATGCTTTCAAAATTCCGAATATGTTCTTTACGCTGATGACATGAAAATTTTCAAAGTTGTGCATTCTCTCTCTGACTGTTAAGCGTTACAAAGTGACCTAGATAGGCTTTGCAAGTATTGCAGAGTTAACTGTTTAGATATCAATGTTTCCAAATGTCATACTATGACATTCACCAGAAATAAACATGTAATTAAGTACTCTTATTCACTCAACAATAAACCTGTCATCTCTAAAACGGAATGTAAAGATCTTGGTGCTTACCTTGATAGCAAACTTATATTTTTATCACATCGACTCAATCGTTCACAGATCATATAAAATGCTTGGTTTTGTTCTTCGTATAAGTGAAGTGTTCAGTAACCCACGTACAGTAGTTATGTTATATTTTGCATTAGTCAGAAGTATACTGGAATATGCCTCGCCAATTTGGAACCCGCAGTACAAAGTGTACATAGATAGCATAGAACATATTCAAAACAAATTTATAAAGTATCTTACCTTCAAATTTAACAATAACTATGAATGCACATTTCAAACTTAGCAACAAAGATGAGTAATAGCTGATTTGACAACTATACACAAAATTTTAAATAATTACATAGGCTGTACCGAACTTCTTTCCCTAGTTAATTTTAACATACCATTAAGACGTACACGCCATACAGAACTATTCCACACGCTTAATTACAAGAAAAATGCAGCAACTAATTCGCCAATCAATTGTGCTCTTCATATATTCAATAATATTAATCTAAATTCTAACATCGACATTTTCTCCAATTCACTGCCCAAATTTAAAAAGAGCATCATGTCAATCATACAAATTGTTTAATGCGCATACTTACATACATACATACACACATATTCACACACACACACATTACCCGGTAATTACTTAATATGCCCACCACAAATAAGACACTACAATGAAACACATAATAGGTACCCACCATGAATTATATTTTTTATTAATTGTAAATTTTCACCAATGGATAATATAATGTACTGTTTGTTTCTGTTTATAAATAAAAAAATTAATCAGAAAAGAGGAGCTCTTGTGCCTGATAAGGGAGTCACATGATTCTTACTTTGTAATTAAGGCGATCCACTAGTACAGGAAAGAATCGAAATCGGAATTCACGCCCTTTTATGGGAGGAGTTTAAAAATACTCAAGAAAAAGCTTTTGGAAAGGTTGGAAAAGATATTTGAGAATTTTTTTTTACATGTTGATTTCGTAAAGGCCTGTAAAAAACATTAATTCCTTTTTTATGCATTGTTTATTGTAATAAAACGGAATTTTTAAATTGATTTCACGAAAACAAGCAGCGCGGACCCTAACACGTTGTTTCTCCGCTCCGTCCGGAGGAGTAATGACGGAAGAATGGGGCGGCTGCCAGTCGTTCTTCGGTGGACGGTATAAGGTTCACTTTGATATAACAAATTCGTCGACTGCCGTATTGTCGCCGTGATATCAAAAATACCAATGCGAAAATGCATATTATATTTTATTTTGTGAGGTTCGGGCGTAAATTTCAATTTTTTTTGCGATAATTATATAAGAAACTGAATTTGCCACATTATGCAATAAAACCATATCCGAAAAAGTGTTTATAAGTAGGTGAGTTTGCAGTTGAAAATGTTTTTTATAGACCTAATACTTTATTTTTTTCTAAGCTTATTAAAAGACTTATTAAAAAAATGACCGATATTTTTAAGGGCCAAGGTATGTTCTACACGCAGTATTTAATTGAAGCATAGCATAATACTTCTAAGCGATCAAATTTTGAAAACAAAAAGACACGATTTTGTATGATTTTGGATTATTTAGTATGGCTTCATCTTAAGTTCTTAAATTGAATTTTTCTAAATTAATATATTGTAAGAAATATTATTATAATCACTTTTCAATATTTGCAAATTCACTTTATGGTGTCGTTTCAATTAAATGAAAACAAATCACTTTATATTATACATCACTTATAATAAAAATTATCAACATGCTTCTAAACCAATGGTTCCTTCTTCAGGATAAAATTATATAACTGGTGTATACAAAGTGATTTGTTTTCATTTAACATTATAATTGTTTAAATTTCAATAGTCAATAATACAGCCCAATTCAGTTGGGAGATATTGTCATCTTATAATAATGGTTTTGTGAATGTAATTGTTTTGCATTTTGGGTTGTTTTAAAGTTAGGTGTTATTAATTAGTTTCCATTTCTCATAAGTTTGTAATTACATATTATGAATCTTTAATTATTTTTTGACAATGCCAAGTTATTCATTTTACACCAAGTAAGTGATGTAAACACCAATATGTACATATGTCTGCTTATGTTGACCTATGTAATATTTAATTGCATTTTTGTATATTTTCATAGAAAGCAATCACTTTTGTGGTTTGACGATAATTTGAGATGATTTCATTACATTTTTTAAACATATATTTTAACCGAATGGTTTTCCTTTAGTGAAGTTTCTTCTGGGCAGTATATAGTTTATATGTAAATATAATATTATAACTAACGTTGGCAATACTTATGTTAAAAAATAATAGCAAAGATTTATTTATCTGCTGGTAATGTTAATAGTTAGGATGAAGGTGAATTCCACGGTTAATATTTTATATTGTCTTGTTAATTATTACTGTCTGTGTTTTCTTCAAATAAAAAATTAAAAACATATTTATGTTTTTATTTACCAAACCTTTTTGTGATTACCGCACAAGAGTCCCAACTGCTTTCGACTGCCCGGAGTTAGTAGGACTATGGCATCCTCGACTGGGATCTTTTGTAAGAGTTTTTCAAAAGTTTTTACATGATAATGGAATAGCAGAAAATAGCATTGGCCATTACCAAACATTCCTCCCACCAAAAATCAGTAAAGTGTATTTTTAATAACTGTTGTATATGTCTATCGTTCGTTCGGAGACATTCGGGCGTAGCCGAATGCTTCCGAACACACAGCCGCTGGGCGCGCGTTGCCGGCGCCACTTCGAATGCTAATCACTTCTAATCTAAGAGCTCCCGAATAGTTACACGTTACCAACAACTAGTAATTCCGCTGTAATTCAATTAATAAATAATAATACAAGACGAACTTGCGTTGTAATCAATTGTGGGCTAGTGAGCCACAATAGTCTATTAAAGAATATTACAATAACCAAACAAGACTTGTCCATTTGAAATTAGCTATAAACTAATATACATAAAAAGATATGGAGATTACTACAAAGAAGAATAATAAATTAATAAAGTATTAGAAAAGGGAGACATTATTTGTAGGAAGTCGTAAATATGTATGAAGGGAAAAGTTAAAGTAAGTAATCATTTAAATAAGGTAAGTCGATCTTATCCAATAAATTATTAGTTATGTTAAGCGCTAAAAATATCTTGAGCAGTGGCATAGCTAAGGGGGAGGGGGGGGGGGTGACACCCGACCAAGTGTCACACCTAAGTTCACAATTCCAAAGAGGGGGGAGGGGGTGACACCACGTTATCCACCCCAGGTGCCACCACCCATGCTGGCTACGCCACTGATCTTGAGCTATCTTTAAGTACTTTTATCGTAATAAAAAAATAATCAAGTCTCATGCTTAAGAAAGTTTTATGAAAACTATACAAGACAATGCCATCTTATGATATAGAAAAGTTACAATTGTGGTTCTCTTCCTTAAATTTATTTATTAATCTTAAGTTAGCTCACATCTTTGTGTGTGCTAATATTTTATAAAGATATAAAAATTTACATTGGTTTACATTACATAATCATTCTTTAAATATTACACATAAATAAAGACATTAATAAATAATTGAGGTAGACACACTTTCGTAATTCTTTTTTAAACTTATTTATATTTTCTATCTCAGTAATTTCATTCGGGATGTTGTTATACAGTTGGACGGCCTGGTACATCAGAGATTTCTGGGTGCTTGATTTTTTCTTGTCGGCAGTCTAATTTGCTTTGAATTTCTTGTCCCGTGTCCGTGTGTTTCGTTATTATAATGTATTTTTCTTTTTAGTTCCTTAGACATCATCCTCATGTTAATTTTATGTAAAAAAATAAGTACATTAAAATACACAGTTTGCTTCACCGTCAACATATTTAGCTCTTTTAGCATGTCTCATATCCGTGTGTATATGTTGCGCTTAAGTATTATTCGCATTGCTTTATTTTGCATTTTTTTCATTTTCTCTTCATTGCAGAGAAAAAGAATACTTGAACAGTAATTAAAAGTGTGGTGATATAATTGTATTAAATATTATCTGGCATGTTTCTTTATTTACTTTGTTTCTGATTCTACCAAATGATGAATTCTCTGCGCCTATTCTTCCTGGCAATTTGGATAATTACATTGTCAATAGAAAAATTAATTTCAGGGTGAGTGTTCAACAGAGCTAAGCCATTAGGTCTATCCTCCTTCATTGTCGACCTCAGCCATGTCTTTGTACGCCACAATGTTGAAAAACTTCTTTCTACTGTAGCAATAGATACAGATAGGATACGCCTCCTATCTGGACTGCCCGGGCTTCACCCTCGCAGGCAAGTTCAGACCTAAAGGAGGTTTCTGTCTCTATAGTCGAGCTGACATCAACTGTGTGCGACTGTTGAATCTGGAAAACTCCAGATTCGACGTAATGTGGGTACGCGTCAATCTTGCCAGTATGATAAGATTCTACGTGTGTTTATACACCGAACCTTAGCGAATCAGACACGTCTGAGCTCTTCAAATATTTAAGCGACACTATCGATGACCTTTTGCCCGCTACCCTACAGCAGAGTTTGTGGTCCTGGGGGACATCAATGTTCATAACGAACCTTGTTTGAAGTTCTCAGGATCAACGGACTCGGCTGGACGAGAGGCGGAATCCTTTGCCCTCTGTCACGGACTGGAGCAAATGGTTCAGAAGCCTACAAGGGTTCCTGATGTCCAGACTCACCGTTCCAATCTGTTAGACCTATTTTTAACCACTGTGCCACACACAAGATTGAAGTCACAGCGCCTTTAGGATCGTCCGACCACTGCCTAGTAAGTGACGACATCAGACCTCCAAACGAGAGGCTGAAGAGAAAAGTGTGGCACTATAGGTCAGCAGATTGGTTCGGTCTGCGGGCACATTTTAATGCATTCCCGTGGTCAGCTGTCTGTTTTCGGACTTCGGATCCCTCAAGATGTGCCCACGAAATTGGTGAAGTCATCACATTCGCGATGGATTGCTTCATCCAATCTACTGTTAAGGAAACCGGTGTGGGCTCAAAGCTGTGGTTCAGTCGACAATGCGCTGAAGCAGTGCAACGAAAAAACGCGGCTTACCGAGCCTACAACATCGAAGACAGAACAGCTTACAACAAAATGGTAAAGGAAACCAAGAGAATCATAAATAGTTCAAAATTGGAGCACGACCTGTAGATCAGCAAAAAGCTGGCTGCGTGCCCGTATGGCAGCAGGCAATTCTGGTCACTTGCGGGCACAATAGGTCGCAATTTCTGCAAAATCAAGTCTGCCACCTCTTACCAGATCTGATGGCTCACTATCAAACACCGCCACCGATAAGGCTAACCTATTAGAGAAAATGTTTGCGGATAACTCAACCCTCGATGACCAAGATGCTGTCCCGACGTCGGTTCCTCACTGCGGTTTTCTTATTAAAAAGCTGAGGATCCGGCATCGGGAAGTACTCCATGTTTTACGAGGGCTTGATGTTAATAAAGCTAGTGGGCCTGACGGAATACCTGCCCTGGTACTGCAGAGGTGCGCTGCAGAAATAGCTCCAATTTTGACAAAGCTTTTTAAAATGTCCTTGAAGCCTGGCTCTGTGCCATATGATTGGAAAAAAGCGGTTATCCAAAGAAGGGTGACCGCTCCAACTCGGCCAACTACCACCCCATAGCGATCACATCAGTTCTGTCTAAGGTGATGAAACATGTGATCAAGGACAAACTGCTCACATACCTCGAGAAGAACAAAATTATTAACAACCGTCAATACGGATTCTAGCGGAACCGCTCGTGCGATGATCTTCTCGCTTATGTGACGCATATTTGGTGGCGATGCCTGGAACGTTTCGATGAGACCCCAAACGGTTGGACTGGACATTTCCAAGGCTTTTGACCAGGTTTGACACCGAGGACTTGTCAACAAACTGCTTTCTAACGGTTCCCGCAAACTTGTGTACGTGGGTTGCCAACTTTTTGAGGGAGAGGTCAATTCAGACGGTAGTCAATGGTTTTACATCTTCCTCACACTCGATAAATGCTGGCATCGCGCAGGGATCGGTTCTGTCTCTGACTTTGTTTTTTTGCACATCAACGACCTTTTGTCATGTGCACCAATTCATTGTTACGCGGACGACAGTACAGTCCATGATAGCTTTTTGTTTGACAGCCCCCAAAGGGCTCACAAACTCCAACTGCTCGGGAGGCTTTGAAGCAAAGAATGGACGGTTACCTCGAGATTGTTTTCTCTTGGGGTATAAATAATCTAATGAATAATGATGCCACAAAGTAATTTTGCTAAGTTTGAAGAAGTAAAAATAATCTCGTTGAATTTAATGTTTCAAAGACTCAATTTTGTCTGATTACGTCTAAATGGGATCGAAATGAAAATCCAGTCTCCTTCATCGGAAGCAATCTGCCGAACAGGCCCTCCATTAATATGCTTGGTGTAACCCTAAGTGACCAGCTCAGATATGGGGGCTCCATCAAAGCCAGAGTAAAGTTAGCCTCCCAAAAACTGGGCCCGCAGATACTTTAATAGTACACAACTGCTAACCCTGTACAAATCACAAGTGCGCCCCACGGTTGAATTTGGCAGCTACCTCTAGTCCGGAGCCCAAAATACCTGAAAAATACCCTCGACTCTGTGCAGAAACGGGCGGTCCGTTTGATAGATTCTCTCATCTTAACAGACGGATTGCAATCTTTAGAGCATAGGCGTCAGGTGGGAATGCTATCCTCGTTCTACCGGTATTACAATGGAAGATGCTCTGAGGAACTAGCATCATTGATCCCTTCGGCACCGGTGCATAGTGGGGAAACGCGCCAAACGCGTGCCCAACATTTGTACACGGTTGACATTTGTCACGTGCTAACTGGTCGCTTCTTCGACTCGTTATTGTGTTCAACACCTCGGCTGTGGAATGATTTGCCGGCCTCTGTGTTTCCTCCTTCCTACAACATTGATCTCTTCAAGACCAGTGTTCATTCCTTCCTCTCCTCAAAAAGACCCTCCACACAGCATCCCAGATGACATAGGCTCTGAGCCTATGAAAAATATGTAATCTCTCGTATATCGGACTTATTTCCTCTATATTGACTGTAAAATACGGGTGCTGGTTTTCTAGTCGGCGGGCTGCTGTGCACGCTCAGGGCCTGGTCCGGTTGCTGTGAGTATCCGAGGAGAGAGAATTCAGCTGTCCAAGGAAGTGCAAGGTCGGAAGTCAAAGACAATTGTAGAGTTCAGGCAGGAAGCGGTCCAAGAAGGTAGAGGCGGTGAGAGTAGACGCTATGATAAAAGTTTGAATGAGACTGATTTGAACAGAGTTCGGCGCTGCATATATATGGTACGGCTGAGCCGTGCGCGGTATCGGTTTGCGCTTTACAGAATTACCCTTTAAATGCTGGTACATTTCTTTGCAGCTTTGTGCATCCTTATACAAGAATGGAATGATAAAATTGAATTATATAAGCAAAACTACTCTCTTTGCCGCTCTATCTCATGTAAACCACTTCGTTCTAGCAGTTTTATTAAATTCAGTAAAAATTGTACAATGTTAACCAGTGGGGTTTTAGCCCGATATCATTATGAAAAAACCCTTATATCTATTTAATGGAAACATTTACATATTTCATTTTATCTTATCAGTATGGACACAAGTCCAGCCTTTTAATCTATATACTTTTATTTGAAATAACTCTAGCAAAACTTGCATAAATTCAATATTAATTTTACACAAAAATGTTCATAAGAAAGCCACCAAGCATTTGTTGGTGGCCATTTCGAAACAAGCTTCGTCATTGGCTGGCCGTTCTAGAGCGAAGTAGTGGGAGGGGGTGGGGTCAACGTACGACCCTGCGGTTGGTCATCAATGGTCAAGGTGGGAGTAATTGCGTATATATCCATGGCATTTTAGAGACGCCATCATTGTCCATACGCCAATCATAGAGTTCACATAACGGTGTTTGTAAGTGACATGACAGAATGGTCGGAGTGGGGGTAATGCCATAAATACATATGGCGTCTTACAATCGCTACCATTCCTCTCTCGGGTGGCCATTGAAAATGACATATAAAGCTGTTTGCTGTTCATTGGTAGATTACACGTTCGATATATCTCGGATCTCTCCATATCCGGAAAGATACTCAAATTCTATAAATCCGTAGTACTTACACCTGGGGAAGAAACGTCCACATGCGAGCTGCTAACGGAAGTAGCTTTGTGTGAAATTCCACGTACACAGATGTTATTTATGGATTGGCGTGTATGGCGTGGCGTCCGACATGAACTCATATCTGGATTAACCACGCAGACGCTACGGTATTAATAACGTTCGATACATACTATAAACGTGACAGACGAGAGTGCATCACAGAGGGACGGGCGAAAGCCAGAAACATTGAAAAAAAAATGTTGAAAACCGTTTAATGTTGATTTGAAATCCAGAAAGATCTTACTCAACATCTGCAGAAACATTTGGAGAGACCAATTGTTATATTTCTAAATAACATGTCTCTGAGAATAATCTACCAACTTTAATTGGCAAACGTACTTACTATAAATAATAAAAGAGTATTTCATGTAACATGCATTATAAATTATGTGATTTAAGTATGGAGTTGCAAACATGTCTAGATGGGGTTATTTATATATTCTTTATCTACATAATATCATGAGTAACGTGACCAGAAGTCCCGTTTTAACCGGGATACTCCCGTTTTCAGGCAGCGTGTCCCGGTGTCCAGTTTCGGGACGCCAAAATGTCCCATTTTCGAAAAAAAAAGAAACCAGTAGTAGAATTTTTTTAAATACATATAAAAAAATCGCTCAAATAAAACATACTCCTTACTCTTTGATCTGACGTTTGCAGAGTATTTACGTAAACTTCTTAGTAAAAAAATCTCTTTAAATTTTGAACAAGGTCCAGAATTCCAATTGTCCGTGCGATTGGTAGCTGCAAGATGAATTGTAATCTATCACCTTTTGTACAACGCTCTTGAGGCATTTTTTTGCAAATCCAGCCTGTATTGTGCTCAAGATGACATACTTTTTGTTTGGAGGCAAATATTTGGTTATTCAAAGGTGATAAAAAATAAATCTAAGGGTACATATTAAAAACGTTTATTTACGAAGCACACAAAACTATCTCGACGCTAAAGAAAATTACATAATTAAAATTAAATTAAAAAAACACCGATCATGTCCAAGTGGGTAAGTTGACACACATCAGTTTAAGTTGACGTAGGTACCTATTTATCGGTGCATAAATAAGTATGTCAACTTAAATTGCGGATTCATCATCTGAGTCATCCTGAAGGATAGCATGCTTTACTTTCTTTCGAGATCTAATGCTCTTGCGATTTTCCTTATCTTTTTTATTTTGGACTTGAGTTTTTACTTTTACACATACTATGTCATTTTAAGTGGACGGTTGCTATATCATCTTACCCATTACCTGCGAGGTAATATTTATATTTGCCGCCTTTTGTGACTATAAACTTTGAGGTAACTTAAATCATTCCTCGATATTCATAGCCCATAATAATCACAGTTCATAACTAAGTAGTCAATACAATAAAAAAACGTTCCTGATACAAATTTATCGGCAGAAACACTTTTACAACAAATATATTTTTGAGTCTCGAAATCACAAAGTTGCATACCACAACCAAACAACGCGATAGGGCGGTCACTAAAGTTTTGAGCGGTGACGCCATCTATGAGCCGGCATGTAAACGACATCTTGGGACTTGTGGCGCGTGTAGTTTCACAGATGTAAACACTGTGTCATCTTACCTATGTATGTCATCTTAAGCGCAATTCCCCAAAATTGTCCAAATTTATTATTATTATTACCTGCTTTGTGGCGAGCCGGATCGAGAGAGACTGGTTGAGGGAGTCCTTTTGACCTTTCCAGCTGGACTCTCTCGACCCATCGCCGTGCACCACAGTTTGAGGGATGGATTCATACGTCCGTCACTCATAGACACACTGACCCCCAGGTTCCTACCCACCCCTCATATCTTTTTCCTTTACAGAACTTCCTATCCTTCGCTTTCTTTAAAAGACACTCCACACAGCATAAATATAGGTACCAAACAAGCTAATCTCTGAGAGAAATTATTTTCCTCAAGGCCTCCTGAAAAAAAAATAAGTACCTACCTTGTTTTTCGGTGTCCCGGTTTGGGGGAAAAAATAAATGGTCAACGTGTTGACTCAACACATTCCAACTCCAACAATTCTAGTAAACACGTTTTATCCTATTTTATCTCTATACCAGGGACTCCCGCGGTCTTACTACGATGCTCAAACTGTAATGGTGAAAAATAAATACTTGCTTACTAAAAAATTAAATTAATTTTGTGATTTTACAATTTGTGAGTAGGTATATGTTGTTATTTGTATTTGCAATGTAACTAAACATCCCTCCATTCTAACAGCCAAATTCAGGTCAAAGAGCTGCTCAATAAATCGTCACTGTTAAATCAATCAATCGTACTTAGTAAAATCCATAAGTCCATTACTTTATAATGAGATATGAACGCAATCTTGTTTCATTTTTTTAATAAGTATTGACCCCACAAGCCTCGGGCCTATTTTGTCGGAAAATCAAAATATTTCCGAGTTTGCTCTTGTGTTTTGTGGGTGAGTTATGTGGCATGGTGAGGATTTAATGCAGTTTATTCGAATGATTTTCCTAATGAATAGTTTCCTGATGTCTAGTATGTTATTAGTTATTAGAATGTTTTCCGTTGGATGAAGGTAAGGCTTTTTGAACATGGTCCTAATTAATGTTTTATGAGTTATGTTAAGCGTCTTAATGTACTTGTCAGCGGCTCCCCCCCCAGGCCGAAATACCATAAGTTAAAAGGCTTTGACATAGAGCGTAGTAAACATTTTTTAATTGTTTTAGTGACATGATATTTCTTATAGTTTTAAAAATGAATGATAGTTTACTAATTTTTTTATAAGCAAGTTAATGTGAAGTTCCCAATTTAATTTATAGTCCACTGTTAAGCCTAGATACTTGATATTATCAGAATGTTCTATTTTTTTGCAGTTGTGGTTAGAGGGATTAGAGGTAATATAATGCTAGGTCCACACCGAAGCCAACCTTCCAACTCCGAACTTAGTTCGGAGTTGGAAGGTTGGCCGATCGTGTGGTGGCTGCGTCCAACCCTCCAACCCCGAATTCCGAACTCCAAAATGGCGGACATGGAACAGCTGTAGCTACGTTGTATCTTATCAGGTTGCCTATAATTATTACGTACGTATTATTATGTACTTATATACACGACATGTTTTCAAACAATTGTTATACCACTCTCCGTAATAATATCGTCATTTTAATAGTACGCGGCACGTTTCTTGATCGCCTGCCGTTCGCAGACGGATGTGTGGACAACTGCGGCAGGCTGGTTCGTGTGAGTTGGCCGTCGGGATCGCCTCGAAGGCGATCCCAGGCCAACTCGAACTCCAACCTTCCAACTCGAACTTCCAACGCACGAACACCCTTCCACACGATCGTCCAAACGTTTGAAGTTGGAACGTTGGCCGCAGTGTGGGCTTACCATAAGGCTGTAGGATGGGTGGTTTGGTATATTTATGGCTGTAGGTATAAAGGTGGAAGGGGTTTCGGTTGCCCAGTGATGGTGAAATATAGGCTTTCGAATTTTTTATTTCAAATCCCGACGTGCGTAATAAGTTTTGTTTATTAATTTTTGCCATTTTACTATAATTAATTAATTGTTGTATATTTGCCGCACGCACCAAAGAGGAAGATATTCTCAGTATCGCCATGGCGAAAGATCAGCATTCAGAATCAAATCTTTGCTAGGAGTAGCCTCAGCCGTGTTTAGTGACCAGATCTGAATAGTCGGAATCTTCCCCACATGATTTTTCCACTTCTCCTTCCCCTTAGCCACACAACATTCCCTAATTGGGTGTGCCATAATCCCACTGGCCATAAATATACCAAACCACCCATCCACTGGCTCAGGACACCGCCATATTAAATAAAGATGGCGGTGCTCAGGTTCATCTCCAGATCATCTCCAGTGATCTCCGGATATGGGTGGTTTGGTATATTTATGCTCCAGATTATCTCCAGACAATTGGTACTCAAGTGCGGTATTCGCATTATTATTTTTAAACAACATTCTAAAATTAAAATAATAAAAAAAAAAACGGTAAATATCGGTTGGGACTGGACACGCTTATTACGAATAATTTTTTAGAAAAAAACTTTAGATTCGCCTTAATTACTATAAAAGGAAACTTTTTGGCTTGGGGGCGGCGGAAAATAATGCATTTTAATTTTCAATTGCGTAAATTAAAATTCACTTCGCGAATCTACACGATGTCAAATCGCGGCTATCAGGTACGTCACTGTTATGTTGGTATCCCTGATACATTGCAAATAACTGAATACTACTGTGGCCAACTTCGTGGGATACGTAAAAACACGGTTAAACTACGAAAGCTGCATGTCATCAAACTATAAAAAAACATCCCAGGTTTTGAATGGTTTGTTTGGCAAAGCAGGGTTTGTCTAGCGGGTTTGTGTAATTATGATTGATTGTCTGTGAAATAAAAACAAATGTTAGTTCTTTGCAATGTATCAGTGATACCAACATAAAAGCGACGTGCCTAATGGCCGCTGACAGTCACCGATCGGTTCGCGAAGTGAGTTTTAATTTTACGCAATTGAAAATTAAAATGCATTATTTTCCGCCGCCCCCAAGCCAAAAAGTTTCCTTTTATAGTAATTAAGGCGAATCTGAAGTTTTTTTTCTAAAAATTATTCGTAATAAGCGTGTCCAGTCCGAACCGATAATTACCAAAAAGTTTCCTTTTATAGTAATTAAGGCGAATCTGAAGTTTTTTTTCTAAAAATTATTCGTAATAAGCGTGTCCAGTCCGAACCGATAATTACCAAAAAAACAAATTAATTTTAGTAATAGGTAAATAATAAGCAGAAAATTGAAAAATGAAATCATGGTATGGAAAAACTGTTTGGGAATCTTGCGTTATTGTATCTGTCAGCGGCGCTACATAACCTATGATACCAGAACAAAACTTTTGACAGTCAAATTTAGTTTAGCTCCATTGCTCCATTTAGCATGATTGATGTATGAATGTAATGTCATTGTGATTGATTACATTATTTAACTCTTGCAAAGTTTTCATCGCGTCCGTACTTGTGCGATTATTTAACAATAAAATGGTAAATAAATGTTGAGGTTGTTATAATATAATAGTCTTTTCGGATTTCACACAAAGTTCGGCGCATAAATAAACCAAACTACAAAAGTTCGGTGCTAACGGATAAAACATTACAAATATTACAGAAATTTCATTAGAAGTGTACCTATTATTGTGTGCAATGTTTTTTGGTGTTGCTGACACTAGGCGGTATAACTTGGTGTAATTGTGTTAAAGTGTACTGGTAGTGTGACTGACAATGGAAGTAGAAAAGAGTGATCAAGTGTCAGCTCTCCTGGCCTGCCGGTCCCGCGCAGACCTGAGACGGCTCCGGGGGATGGACTGTCCCTCCTTCCCCTTCATCACCTTGGCTTGCAAGCACAACAGGCCTGACTTATTGAACTTGTTATTGAAGGATAAAGGTGCAGTTGTTGTTCCCCGCCAGTGTTCAGTGGAGCAGGAGGATGAAGGACATAACGCCATCTATTATGCCATCCGCTCCAGCAATGTGGAGCTCCTCCGCACACTCCTCGAGTCAGTAACTCCTGAACTCTCGGAGCGACCCATCTCCGAGTCTTACGAGGAATTACTATTGATCAACGTCCTCTTGTCAGAGGAAATGCATCTGTTCATCCAATTCAAGTTGCTTGATCTACGTTTCTTCTCTAAAGGCAATGGAGAGCTTCCCGCCACTTCAATAGCTGATATCCAAGAACGCATCCAACTGCTTCTGGATAATATAGCGCAAGTTAATACTTACAGAAAAGTGGACAGTCACTTTTTATACATGGCCAAGTTTATAGCTCAGAATATCCACATACTGAAACAACAATTGAAGTCCACGTACAATATTTTGCCCTGGGAAGAAATGGAGTTCTGCTTGGTGAGCTTTATATCCGCCCACATTCGGCGCCAAGAATTAAATTTATTCTATCTGTCCATACTGAAGAAAGAGAGGTTATTGAAGGAATTGGACAAATTCGCTTCTGCTCTGCAAGAGTTGAAGGACTACATCAGGTCTACAGATGTCCGGGAACTTCGGAAAACAGTGAAATTAAGCCGCAAGGATATTGTCGCTGCCATCATCAACGGATACCCGCAGTTGTATGCTGACTATAATGAGGTGAGAGACGTTACCTCGCTCCACATCATAAAAACATACCTAGACGCTTCCTTGCTTGCAGACTCTGCGTCAAGAATCGGTCAGTTGACTATCAAGAGAGCCCTCCAGGTAACGGGAGAGCATCTGAAGAACACGTTGGACAGCCCCAAGCTCTCCCCAACTGTGAGTGATCTTCTCCTCCTCTCTGCACCTAAAGAAACCAGAAAAGTGCTGCAAGACTTGCGCAACTCTCTATCTCATCCACATCTCGATTTAAAAGACTCTGTACTATATTCTAACATTCAAAATGACATTAAAAAGATTTCATCTCTAATTACTGACATAACAAACACCAACAAAGTTGACAAATTAAGGTGTATGCTGACCACGCTCAAAAATAGTGAGAGTGTAGATGAAGTTCATGAAATCACAAAAATCTGTCTTAATGTTTGCATTGCGAATATCCATGAAACAGATACAGTTACAAAAAGTCACCGAAAACTTGTAGACCTTATTGGAAACATAGAAGATCAAACTCCTTATGAGAAGAAACTGGTTACTGAAATTAAAGATGCCCTAGAAAAACCCAAAAGACAACATAATTTAACAAAGGAAGATTATTCCTGTTTAAAAACACTAGTTAAAACTAATTCCTGTTTTTATGGTAACAGCACAAAAACTATTTGCAACATGATAAGGGCCAAGAATATTCTAACTGAAAGAGCCTTAACAAATCTTCCATCATATCACGAAAATTCTTCAGATGAAAGATGTTTTTTGCTAGGAAGTCTATTATCCAAATTTTATAACAGCGTGTCTTCTAGAATTAAACCAGAGATTGCTGTTCAAATTATATATGCAATAGATAGAATTTGTTATACTGGAACAATTGACAAGGGTTATATAAAATGTATTGATGAATATAGTAGACAATTACTATGGGATAAATTCACTAAGAATGATAGCGGACAGGAAATGTGCAAACGTGTTAAAAACAGCAGTAAGATAATTGGTAAACAGCTTTCTGTTATATTAACTGAACTGGGGAATACTATAGGGACTGACAGAATGTGTGGTCAATTATATGAGCATCTTTCATTACTCTACAAAGATGAGACTACTAATAGATTTATGATAGAAGGCCTTGTGCTGGATACCATGTCCCTTTTAGATAGCTCCAAATGCGTTCCCAACAATGGGCTGTATCTTGATGGGGATATGCCTCTGTTGAGCGGTAAGTGCTTGCGCAATCACTTGGCTCACATAAACGCCTTGGTAGACATTCAGCCAACTGATGCTTGGTCCGCTGCACTCCTAAATGCCGTGAAGCTTACTGAAAGCAAAAACCTTTTACTGAACTGTAAAATAGGGAATGTTATAAAACACAATATCAAACAATTAAGACAGAGATATGAGCGGGGCTTATCTATTCTTGATAAACAGGAGGAAATGTGGAAGGCTCTGCTTGACGGGAACTTTGACAAATTCGCACAAGGAATCGCGAGAGGAGCTGACATATGTTCAAGAAAGGAAGATTTGTCAACTACGCTGCACTATGCTGCTCGGGGACCCAATATTGAAACTATCAAGTTTTTGACTAAACAGAAAATGATTAACACTGAATTGAGAGACGTCAATGGTCAAACTGCCTTGCACATAGCCGCGACCTTTGGAAGAGATGTCACTGTGAAGTTCTTGGTAACAGAAATGGGAAACGCAATTAATCAAGCTGATCATTCTGGAAATACGCCTTTACATCTGGCTTCCCAAAATGGCCACAAAAAATCTGTTGTGACTTTGCTCTCACTGGGAGCCAAAACTGGTATCAAAGATGTTAGCGGAAATTCTCCTTTGCTTAACGCCGTGATAAACAACCACTTAGAAGTCGTCAAAATTCTCTTGGGAAAATATGCTACTGTGGATGACAACACTGTTGTTGGGGGTTATACTTCCCTTCACGCAGCTGCGGAGTTCGGGCATGTAGAAATGGTTCAATACTTACTGCTACATGAAGCTGATGTCAATGCTAAGACCAGCCCAGGCATCTTACCATTGTATCTGGCAGCATTTCATGGTCACCAAGAGGTTGTGAACATTCTGGTAGAAAAGGGGGCGCATGTGAACCTAAAAGACTCCAAGGGTCGTTCCCCATTGCACTGCGCAGTGGAAATGAACCACGAAGAGATCGTCAAGATCCTTGTGGAAAAAGGTGCTTTTATTAATAACGGAGACGTGACATACAATAGCACCCCCTTCCACTTAGCTGCTTTTAATGGTAACGCATTCATCGTAGGTCTACTCTTGCAACGGAATGCCAATGTCAATGCTAGAAGAAATGATGACCGCACCCCGCTTCTTCTTGCGGCTGAGGGTGGACATGCGGATATAGTTGACCTCCTGTTGCAGAACGGCGCTCTGATGGATAGTAGAGAAGTTACCGGATTTACGGCATTACATATTGCTGCTCTGCTTGGCCATGCTTCTGTTGTAAAGACTTTAATCCATAGAGGGGTTGACATCCAAACCCAATCTACATGTCAAAAGACAGCATTGCACCTGGCTGCACTAAGAGGTCACCAACAAGTAGTAGACATTTTGCTAGCTGCAGGAGCTAATGTACATTATGTAAATGATGAAGTTTTGACTGCTCTGCATATCAGTGCCATGAAAGGTCATGAAGCAATTTCAAGGGCTTTGATAAAGAAAGGAGCAGAAGTAAACTGTAAAGACAGCGAGAATATAACACCATTGCATGTAGCTGCTACTAACCCTAATACTCACAAAACTGTTCAGATGTTGCTAAAGTATGGAGCCAGAGTTGACGAGAAAGGGGAGCTTGGTAACACAGCGTTGCATTTTGCATCGTTTGGTGGAGAAAGTCTAACAGTAAAAGCATTGCTTCAGGGAAAGGCTGACGTTAACGCCGAGGTCAACGGCGGTGGCACCGCGTTGCTTATGGCTGTCAGTGGGAATCACAAGGCAACTGTTGAGATCTTGTTAAAGTACGGAGCAAATATTAACCACTTGGATTCTGCAGATTCTTCAGCATTATGCTTTGCAGCAAAGAATAACAATAAGGATCTGTTGGACATCTTGATTGCCAAAGGGGCAGATGTTAATGTTGGCGGAGGTCAACTTCTGTTATCTGCAATTAAAGCGGGGCATAGACTTGTAGTTGAAGCATTATTGAAGAATAAAGATGTTGACATCAATATTACAGATCGAGATGGATCAAACCTCTTATACACAGCTGCTTTAAGTGGTGATGCGTTAATAGCCAGGGCGCTTATAAAGAGAGGTATTAAAGTTGCAGATTGCTTACAAGACTTTTCACCTTTATTCAAAGCAATGTCGTATGGACATACGGAATTTGTCGAAGTTTTACTAGAAAATGGAGCCAATGTCAATCCCACAGATCCTAATTTATCTCCACTGTATCATGCAATCCAGATGAACAAACCAGAAGTCATGAAAAGGTTACTCCACTGGGGAGCTAACTCTAATATCAGAGATTCGAAGAACAGAACGCCATTAGAGCTGGCAGTTGGTAATGCCCAAATTCCAAATACCTTAATACTGTTACAACAAGAGGGTGTTAGGATTAATGAGAGAGGAACTGATAACTGGACGTTACTTCATATCGCGGCTCAAGTGGGTAATCTTGAAATAACAAAACTCTTGGTAGACCGAGGAGCAGACATAAATGTCAGAACCAAACAAGATTATAAACCAATCCACATAGCCGCTATGCATGGCAACCACAACATCTTGGCCTTCTTCCTGGATCTTAGGATGAGTATTTATGATCTGGGATACGCTGACTGTAGCCTGATGCATTGCGCTGCATTGGGAAGGCAACCAGCTGTGGCTCAATACTTGATAGACAAACAAGTCGATATTCATTCCACTAATGCAAATGGTTCCATGCCTATTCACTGTTCTGCCGAACTGGGACACACAGAGATGGTCAAGTTGTTATTACATAACGGTGCAGTGTATGATGCCACGGACAACTTTGGAAGAACCCCTGCACATTTGACTAAATGTCAAAACATTAAAGACGTGTTAGAGTCAATTGGAAAACTATTTAAGGCCGTCAAAGAAAACAATGTTTCAACAGTTGACATTTTGGTTGAAGACTTGGCAAATTATCTAGATGTGAAGAGTTCTGAAAATTTAACACTATTACATATTGCCTCCCTGGGGGGCTCTCAGGAGATATGTGACGTTTTGTTAGAGAGCAAAGCCAATCCCAATGCTGTTGGGAAGGGTGGCAATTCTCCTCTGCATTACGCATCCAAATACTCTCATACAGGAATAATTCAATCTTTGTTGAAATATGGCGCAGCACACAACCTCAAGGCGGATAACATGACGACGCCTTTGGATTTTGCTACACAAAAGGACATAAAATATTTACTGCAAATTGTTGCACTCTGTTTCAGGAAAGTACGAACCCGAGATGTTAAAGTAATTAAAGATATATCCAAAATAAGGGACATAGAAATCATAAAGGTGGTGATGAGGGCTCGAGACGCCAATGGCAACACACTTGTGGTTGTTGCTATGAAATATGATTTCCCCGAGATAGACCAGTTAAAGCAGGTTTCACAGGAGAATGTTTCTGACATTTTATTCAGGTATGACTTAATGTTTGAGCGTGAGAGATTCACAGAGGCCATAGATATTTTAAAACAGCTACTAAATGACAGAATCGAAATACTGGGAGAGGATAATCCAGGAACGCTGGACGTGCAGTATGATATAGCGCTAGTATTGTTCAAACAGTGTAAATATTTTGAAGCCATGCCTGTGTTGGAAGATATCTATCGGAAGAGAGTGGAAGCATTTGGTCCTCACCACCCGATCTCCCTGGAGACCAGAAGTAAGCTGGCTATATTACTACACCGGCTGGGAAGAAACAAAGAGTCTTGGGATATATTTCAGGAAGTTATGCCGAGGCAAAAGGATGTGCTGGGCGAGAGGCACCAGAATCTTTTACAAACTAAAATCAACGCTGGGGCTACACTTTATGCCTTGAGGAAGCTTGAAGAGGCCTTGTGCTTGTACATGCAAGTCTACAGAAGATATAAAAACACACTAGGAACTCATCACCCTGACATTCTTGATCTTCAAAATAATATTGCCGGAGTGTTGCATGCTCAAGGCAAGTCCCACGAAGCCCTAGCTTTGTATCAAACCATTTATGAAGCCAGGAAAAACGAAAATGGTTTGAATCACTCTAAGGCTCTCGTATCCAGGTGCAATATGGCAACTGTTCTTATGGACCTACACAAACTTGACGAAGCTTTGCAAATCCTACAGGAAACATTTGATATTCAGAAGAATGTATTGGGGCTCAATCACGAGGATACTGTCCGTTCTCAAAGCCTTATGGCGCGTATTTATCTTCGTCAGAATAATGTGGCGGATGCCTTGAGAGTTCACAAGGCTGTGTTAAATGAGAGGAATACCATTCTTGGTCTCAACCACCCAGATTTCACAGATCTGGATGAATGTGTAGATAATCTGGGTAAATCTTTTAAATCAACATTGGATATAGATATTGATTATGTTCCTCCTTGCGATTTTAATTTATTAAATGCTGCAGGTGTAGGGAATAGGGGCCAAGTTTGTAGTTTGATAGAGAATGGATCGGACGTGAACACTGTGGATGGTGAGGGTAGAACGGCGCTGCACTTTGCCACCACAGTGGAGATTATAGAGCTGTTGCTGGACAGTGGAGCCGACGCTACCGCCGTGTCACAGAAGGGGAACACTCCCCTACACGACGCCACGTCCCGAGCTTGCATACAAACGGTGCGTCTCTTGTTGCAGAACGTAAAGAGAACCAAACCCAAAGCATACCATAAGTTTATCAATGCTAAAACTGCAGTGGAAGGTTTCACGGCTCTGCATGTTGCCGCTAAGCAGGGTGCCACTGATATTGTGAGTTGCCTGTTGGAGCACGGTGCATGCTACAACAGTCGAGACAGAAGCAACAATCGTACACCTCTGCAGTGTTCTTGCGGTCCCTCTGTCATCGGACTGCTGCGTTTCACCGAGGAAGTGTTTGAGATGGCGAAACGGGGCGGCACTGTGCTTCCTCAGGGAGATGAGAGTCATTTGGCGGCGGTGCTGAACTCGAGAGATACAGAACACAGAACTCCCCTGCAGCAGGCTTTGGTTAACGGCCACACTGGCACTGCCAGACTTCTTGCTGGGCTTTTAAAAACATGGAATTAATCGATTCGATAAATAAAAAATAAAATAATCGATGTCAAACTAACTCTGCCTCTGAGTTATAGATAGGTATATTATCTTATACATACTTCCTTTTTGGTACAGTGTATTTTGACTGCAGTTCTTTGTATTCAGTGGAAACCTCCCTCCCTGCTTTTTGCATCACTGTATTTGTATTTTTTTGTATTTTTGTTTTGCAAGAGATATGCTATGATAGCCGCCCGACCGTCGGCGGACTACCGTTTAATGTGAATAGTTTAAATACGGAAAGAATTCATTTATTTATTTGATTTTTTGAAGGTGTGCAGTAATATTGGTTAATAATATCGGCGATGCCAGGAAGCACAGTCCCACGCAGTAAAAACTGCCGATAGCACATCTCTTAGGGGGCATACATTAATTACGTGAGCTCAAAAGGGGGGTGGGGGGGGGGGTCCAGCAAAATCTCACGTTACTTGAAAAGAATATACGAAGTGGCCCAAATTTATCTCACCAAGGGAGGGGGGGGAGGGGTCTAGATTGGAAGAAAACTTGCTCACGTAATTAATATATGCCCCCTTATATTTCATATTTATATGATTTATTTACGGTGCTCCAGATTTTATGTCCGGGTTAAATCTTTCCCAAATGAAAGACTTCTTTTCCACAAATGATTATCTAGTAAATTCATGCAATGCAAGTGCACTATATAAGTATAATAAATACAAAACAATACAAGAACAATACGTCAATCTACCAGAAACATAATGGGAAAATATTTCATCGACTCCAGATATTTTCATATCAGAGCGTTCGGCTCTGATGAAATCCTAACTGGTCCGATAAATCCTACTGATCCCTCAATAGAAATATTTAAAAAATCTTTCGAAATCCTACATGTATTTAAAATGACTGACTTTTGCATTTTTATATACAAATTTTTTGACAAATCCAATACGCCTAAATTTTGAATGAGAGAGCTAGGTATTATGCCAGTAGCCGAAATAACAAATGGTAATATTTTTATAGTCTGAGAATGCCAAATTCTTTTAATCTCATTTCCTAAATCTGTATATTTTCTTATTTTTTCAGAAACAGTTTTCTGAATATTACAAGAATTTGGATAGTATATAGTATATATTATAATATATAATTATATTATATTATATATTATTTAATTATATATTATATTATATTATATATTATATACGCTATATTCTTCAAAAACTAATTGTATATTCTTTAAATTTTTCACTTTTATAACTTTTGGTATAAATTCTAACTCGATAACTTAAAACTTATTTTATAATCTATAAATAAATAAATATCTTTGGTTTAAACTGCATTTTTCCCCCAACAAATTAAGAAACTATGAAGTATTTTTTTTTTTGTGTAAAAAGATGCATAAATTACAATAAATATATATATATTTGATTTACCCCCATAAATAAGCAGGGCTTGTGTATGGGAGGTGTAATGGGAGGTAATTCTCACGGTTATCCCAATCAAGGTAAAAGAAATTACGTTATTAGCACTCGCTCATTATTTTGAGGCAAATTAAAAAAATTATTTTTAAAAGTTTCCCAAATTTTCAATTTTTTTTTTCAAATTGCGGCGGGAAACTTTGGATCTATAAAGGTGTACATTAAATTATTTTGTTATTAGCTTTAAGCGTTTGAATATAAAGCGTGGTGTTTTATGTTTCTAACACTGTTTAGATCATACTCGTATATCTAACCTTGGTAATAAGGGAGATTGATTTCGAAGACACTTTTATGAGTTGTTCCGAAAACCGTTATAAAAACAAATTATCCCGAATATTTTCAGTTTTACAGTACTGAAATGCTTTAAAAACTTTTGTAAAATTTTTTGTATGTTTTTTTTTCTTCATAGCCTATTAGGTGAAATTTTCTCATAGTTTTCTATTTTTTTTTCCTACATTAGGTATGCCCAAAGATATTGAAGTATAAGTTACAGTATATGTTACCCTTGAAAATACATTTGTTTTAGATTTAAGTGAGTAGATTGTTTGTTTTTCTTTTTATTATGGTCTCAAATTTTTATGTCGTTATTTTATTGGTCAATGACATGATTATCTCTAACACTGTTATATATGAACTTGTAATTACTGTTTATAACGCTAACAAATAAAAAAAAATTTAATTTAAAAAAAATAAGAGATGTGCTATCTGTAGTTTTTACTAGGTTAGACTGAGCTTCCGGGTTTCGCTGATATTGTTTACCAATTAACGAATAAACTAAATGAACCAATAAACTAAAAGAATGTTAAACTAAATGAACGAATTCTTTCCGTATTCAAACTATATTGTTACCAATACTAATGCACACCTTCAAAAAATCACTGAAATGAACAAATTCTTTTCGTATGCAAACTACTCCGATTAGGTAGTAGTCCACCGACAGTCGCGCGGACATCATAGCATATCTCTTTTTTATTTGAATATTTTTGTTGCTGTCTTTATTTTGATGTATTTCTGTCTGTATTATGTCTTTAGTCAATATGTAGATTGTAAAATTAGTCATTCTTTAACTTACGACCCGTCTCGTGAGGTCTTTAAAAGTTTAAGTTTTACAGAAATGCTAATTATGTACATTTTAAATGTTCCCACTGATTCCTTACTTTAGGTAACTTCCTAAAAGGGACTATACTTGACGCTAGCGCCGAGAAAATTCAGTCTGCGCATGTGCGATACAGACTTGTGTTTCGGCGTGAGGCTCAAAAAAATCAACAAAATACCATGAAAAATCAAGTTTATATGTTTTTACATTTTAATATTTTGTTGATTTTTTTGTTGTTATAATAATAAGTCTGTATCAACCTCAAATAGTTATAAGTTTGATAGAAATTGGTTAGATTTTTTAAAGTTTTCTATTAAAAAAATATGATTCGAAATGATCAAAAAATGTTCTTTGTTGATTTTTAAGCTCTTGCATCTTACTAATATTATAAATGCGAAAGTTTGTATGGATGGTTGGTTGGTTGGTTGGATGGTCCTTACTCTTTCACGCAATAAATATCGAATGGAATTTAAAAATTCTTTCACTAATCGAAAGCTACATTATTTGTGAGTAACAACGGCTTTATATATTGGTAAGCTCTGGCGTTATGAATGAGCTGTGGCGTTATGAAATTATGTATCATACGTTTTCTGTCCCTAACAAAATCGAGTTATTGCAAACGTCAAACAAATTGTTACCTTGGAAACAATGTTTTTTTTTTTTAATTTTAGGCTTAAAAAGAGTGCTTTGTTGTGATTAAAAAGAGTACTTTTTTGGCGTCGTAGTTAATATCTACATATCTCTAAAAATGTTTATTCTCCGACAAAAAGCATAACGTTGCTATAAAGCATAGCGTTTGAAGTGGACTGTCATTTTCTTATTTTTTTAGATTACTCTGGATTCAAATATGAATAAAATACTAATAAAGGGAGTAGGTACTTAAAATAAATTTCTATTTCTATAATTTAAATATTTTCTAAAATAGAATTTTTATTTGCGAAATGTCATTCTCAAATTTTGAAATTTTCTATTAAACAATAATTATTTTCAATTAGACAAAATAGCAAGAATAAATACAATTATGCCAATAATTATGCCAGTAATTTCCCACTAATACTATGAGAGCGAAGCCGTGGGTAAAAGCTAGTTGAAAATAAATATCTATTCTTTAATGTTTCTTTTTATCTCATAGCAGTCATATCACCTGATTGTAATCAGTTAAAGTAACATATAAAATGTATGCTATAAAAACAATTTAATCATATTTATTTTTGGGGTCCTAAGCGACCCCGCGCGATACTTCAGGTTACAAAAAACACGCGACGGGCGGAGGGTTAATAGTAGGTATGTATAACTTAGCTATGATTGTGATTATCTTAGTAAAAAAATCTTTTTGAGTTGAGTCAAGATTCTGATTTTTAACTGTTACCCGTACATAATAAATAAAATTAGTACATTTCATGATTTTGCAATAGATTTGTATAACGATCTTTTACTCAAGCCCATGGTTTCATCCTTTTCCATCCTACTTTGATACGTCACACGCCAGCCACGGTCGACGGTTGTTGTTGTTGTTGTTGTCGTACTAATAGAGAAATGGAGGTACTAACCTACGATTCCGTTGAACCAATTTATTCGCTAAATGTCTCATCTATGTATATATATCAATGATTATAACGCAGATTGTAGTGAATTAAACGAAATGTTGATGTTTTCTGGGTCACTTTTAGGATATTTTGATTATAACGCAGATTGTAGTGAATTAAACGAAATGTTGATGTTTTCTGGGTCACTTTTAGGATATTTTGATTATAACGCAGATTGTAGTGAATTAAACGAAATGTTGATGTTTTCTGGGTCACTTTTAGGATATTTTGATTATAACGCAGATTGTAGTTAATTAAACGAAATGTTGGTGTTTTCTGGGTCACTTTTAGGATATTTCAAAATGTCATACTAATGTATCGGACTGTTATGCCTCCCGGTGTTATTTTATAGCATATTTAATATGTAAAACAGAGACTCTTGTTAATAATATTTCATTTATGGCGAGCATTTGAATATTGCTTTCCTCGTTATCTTAAAACTTAGTATTTGGAAATGTCTGACTAATCAACTGGATGATCGATAAGTATCTGTGATAAATAACATACTTTTTTGATATATTAGTAGGAGCATAATTATTTTAAAGTTGGTATTTTTTAATAAAGTTGTAAGTTGTAATAAATGATGTGTTAAACTTTGTATAATATCTTACTAATATTATAAATGCGAAAGTTTGTACGGATGGATGGTTGGATTTTACTCTTTCACGCAATAAAAATCGAATGGAATTTATAAATTCTTTCATTAATCGAAAGCTACTTTATTTGCGAGTAAAAGGGGCTATATATATTTGTAAGCTCTGGCGTTATGAATAAGCTGTGGCGTTATGAAATTATCTATTATATGTTTATTGACAAAGCGTGTTACTAAGTAAATGTTTGACGTGGGCTGTCAATATTATTTCTTCGATAGCGAAAATTCAAATATTAGTATTCTAATATGAATATTTAGTGTGGGTAGATACAAATATAAAATAGGTACTTATCTACATTTTGACCTAAGCCAACAGCGAAACGGAGCGTATTTGATTGTTGATTGATTGGGGGAGGGGGAGTAATAGTGCGGGAGAGGGGGGGGGAATATGCGAGCGAAGCCGGGGGTAAAAGCTAGTATATAATATTGCAGTCATTTTGGGAATACATATAAATAATTCTTTTACAGTCCTCGGATGTGAATGTTTTGAAGATTGTACTGTATAACGTTAAACAGTAATTTTATATATTATAATGTGTTTTTTAGCACTGATAAATTTATTTGTGTTTTATTTCTTTTCCTGATTCTCACCTTCATGGCACAAATAATGTATGTTGTCTTTGTTGGCAACCCTGGCATTAATCTTAATATATAAAACATAATCAGGTTAGTTACACCATTTTTATCTTAAGAAAGGCTGGACCGATTTTCTTGATTCCTTGATTTGTTGGATTTGTCTCCGCCCCGAATAGCCGAATAGCTATAAGGTTGGAAAAATTCATGAAAAAAAAAATTATTAAGAAAATTCTTTTCCTCGTACATTTTAAATGGAACGAATTCTCATCTTTTGAAAGAGCTGGAGCAATATTGTGATAAATATAATATTGAGTAGTGAGTGCATTCCAAAAATTCAAATGTCAACGAGCTGATTGTTTTGCTTTTAAACATATAATGCTGCCCCTCTTCTTACATACTAAATGTCAATAGTCGAAAATGAGACAAATGGTTAACGTATGTCTGCACCCCTCCAAAGGAAAAATACAATCTATTTGTTTAAATAAAGATGAATCGCCAATACGTACGTGCATAACTTCCGAATGACTGCATCAAATTGGATAATTCTTTTTTTTGTGTTCATTATCGTCAGGACAAGGTTTGTATAAAACTACTGGTGAGATCTGGCATTATGAAATTTGTGCAAAAAAATTGCAATAGGTGGCATGCGAGCTGTTTGAAAACTGAATGAACCGGGACTAAATGGATGGAATGCGGGAGGGGAACTCGGGTAGGGGGTTCGCGGGACAGTGGAAGGGGGGAGTGGAGTGGGGAGAGGGAAGGTGTAGGAGGAGGGAACACGGAAGGGGATGTGGGAGAGGAAGGGGAACGGGACGAATGGGAAAGGACACGCAGGGAGCAACAATTTCTTTATTAAATGGCATAGCAACGCATGCCGGATACCAGCTAGTTACCTATACATAAATTACTTATATTTATATTAAAATTACCCATTATACTAGACAGGTAACTGTTAATTTATTTTTAAAAATCATTGAAAAAATAGAGGGCGCTGCGATCTTTTAAATGGCGTCACCAAGATGGATCAAAGAAAAAAATAATACAACAAAAAAGCACTGTACTGTTTACCATAATAAAACGCTGAGCAAATGTTTATGATAAAATATATTGTCTCCACGGTAAACGACAATATTAACATTCAATAGTACCCTTTACACGTAGAGTTCGGAGCGGGACGTGCCCCGCGCCACTTCAGGCCGCTGCGCAGAAAAGTAAGGTAACGGTTTACAGCGCAGTTCACTATGAGACTTTTCTGCGCGGCGGCCTGAAGTGGCGCGGGGCACGTCCCGCTCCGAACTCTACGTGTAAAGGGTACTAATAAGGGACCATCCATAAATAACGTCACATCTTAAGGGGGGGGAGGGGAGTAGAGAAGTGTGACAAAGGGGCATGGGGGGGTCATCAGCTTTGTGACATCACATGCACAAAACGACTGTGATACATGCGACTGCCACAAAAATATTTTCCCCATCCCATTACGTCCCCTCCGTTGTGGTATCCCGTTGTGCCCCCTCCGTTGTGGTAAATATGACCGTGACAATGTTAAATGTTGACGAAAAACTTAAAATATTACCAACTATTATTTTTACATGTAAAATTGCAAAATATGTCACTTCACGTTAGGAGGGAGGGGGTTTCACAAATGTGACGATGTGTGACATGGACGGGGAAATTCGTGTGACGTAATTTATGGATGGACCCTAATCCAATGACGTTATATTATAAATAGACTCGCCATAGTCTCACATACTCACAATATAATGTGGAAAGCAAGCAACACTCTTTTGTTTTCAGCGGTTTTCAGTATAATTTCTAAATTCAAAAATTCATTCCTGTGTGATAAAGACAGACAATCAAAGAATGTATGGGAGTGAATGACATAGATTCATAGTAGGGCAGCTTATTAGTTTCTTCGCCGAATACTACTGTCACATCACGGGTGTGACCTATGGGTGTGACTGAGATAACAAGATACTCTTATTCGGTTACACAATATGACAGGGAAGGGTAAAGGCGGGTAAAACGTGATACACGGGCAAATATTTTTATATTTATTATATGAGTTTTCATAAGTAATACAATATTGGTACTATTATAGTAGTATTTTTAAGTACATATTTTATTATACAGTACAGGTTATAGGTTCAAACTATTATACAAATCTATACAGATTAATAACACCTAGGACCGTTACTATTTACAATTTTCATCAACGACATTATTAAATTAATGAACGCGTTACCCTTTGTACGTTTTACCCCATCTTTCCCAATGGAATAAAACGAATGTGGGACGCTGTGTGAACCGACCTACTGTTAGTAGGTTTTCCTTGTTATGCATATGTCACTTTGTGATGCAGCGTTCGCTGTCTCCTTTACTCATATATTATTGCGGGCGGGAAACATGAAAATTAATTGTAATAATTATAAAAATTGATAAAAATAAGTAATTTGCGTGTACTTAGAAATGAAGTGCTATTCCTTTGCCTTTACGACTATTTGCCGTGTAGTTGAAGCATTTTCTCATCACACAGGAGGGCATTTTGGCGCTTTGCAATGCAATTTACTTACTGGTAAGACACGACCTCACTCGACGCGTAGCAGTTTAGTACTAAAGTACTAGGAATAGAGACAGCTACAATCGTATTGTGTTTGGCTTCCCACTTTGAGATTTCTACCCCGCGTCCAGTATTAATGTCTTTGCCCTAATCGGCAAGATTACGTTCCGCCATTCAAATTCCCAGCCGTTGGATGTTGGCTATCCGGGGCCAATCCTGCCGACCAGCAGGAGTTAGTAGTTCCAGTCAATAGCGAACCAAACGTGTGAAGTTCCAATTTTTAAATATGCTGCTAACAGTTAAGTACTTAATGATATGGTTCAAGTGAAAAATTTCACGATTTTTCCAAATAACCAGCTATATAGTCTGTCAAATAAGAGTAGAAAATATAAAAAATGGAATTACAAAATTTGTAGGCTGGCAACACCAATTTACCTGTCACCAATATTAAAGTGCAATGACACTGAAAATACACTGTAGGTATACACATTACAGGCACTGTTGTTAAGTTACCTACTTATTATGACATTCATTTGGTTAAATTGTGTTTTACAAAGTGATTAATTTGGATTTAACAGTAGGTAGAAAGGAAGAATCACTAATGGTGAGTTTAGTTACACTACTTTTAGATCTGAATGAGTTACATATATTCAGATCTAAAATTAGAGACATGATCTAAAGACTAGACAACACTAGTAGGTACTTAAGCTAATATATTATAATATATGCAATTCTAATTTTGAGATCAGTGGGTACTATATTGCAATGAAAAATATTTGTTTCACTTTTATGCCTTTTAAATTTTTTAGGTATAAAAATTTATATTACACAGCTTTAGATTACTACCATGATATTTTTTTAGATTGCCATTTGAACATCAGTGGCGCCCTCCTATGTTTTCTACTCTTATTTGACAAACTGTATTTTAGGAATCCGTTCTTTTTGAAATTTATGAAATGGAAAAATGAAGCTGTGCCCATAAATGAAAACAATTGAAGGTTAAACAATTTTGTATGGGGAAGTTAGAGGAAGATGAACGCAAATTTAATTTCAAAATTTAATTTAAAATTAATTAATTTCGGCTGTTCTCTTTAATTTCGTGGATTCAGATAGGCAGTAAATTGTTTAGTTAATGGAAGTTTGTTATTTAGTATTTATAAATTAGTTTTCATTCATCCAGTGAATGTAAAATGAACAAAGTTACATGAAGAACACATATATTACGTGAGAATTCACAAATGGTTTTTATTTGAATAGAAAAATGAATAGGTGGTAAGTAATTTTTTGCACACATTCTAATCATTTCTGTTGTACATACAAGGGGGTAAATACAATGACGCTATGGTAAATACGAAGCCCATCATAAAGCCGAATACAGGGCCTAGCAGCAAAAAATCTGAGGCGGTGGTATTGTTCACTTGGCAGTCGTTAAAAAGTTAGTTTTTTCTTCTCATATTCAACAAAACTTGATCCTAAAAAAGCTGATGTGTAATTTATTCCGATTAAAAAGAAATCTGATGTCATCAATTCATATGAATTTATTTCGTCTCCTAGGTAAATGAAGTAGATTTTCTGATTTAGAATAAATTCAATACCTATTTGAAAATTCATCATAGGAATAAAGCTCATATTACTTCGGGCTTGTACGCGGGTACACGGACCCGCTCATAAATAAATCAATCCCGACCTTCGACCAAGTATACCCTACGTCAATGATCCCGACCCATGGGTGGTTTGGTATATTTATGCCCGACCCGCTCACAACAAACTCTCGGTTGCTTTCGGTTTGTGAATTCGAATGAACTTGCACGGGTAGGTACTAGCATAAAATCATATTCATTATGTTATGGCAACATTGTTATTATAAACGTCAAACTGAAACCCAAGCATGGGGTCGTCATTACAAGTCAATGGAAACTAATGACGATAAATACTAAATATACCGTAAAACAATGGCTAACCATTATGACGTACCAAGCTGGTAAATTTATCTTTCAAATGGTATCGAAAATATTGCGTATTTATCATGTATTAAATGATAACTTTGTGTTTTTAGGGCGGGAAAGCCGCCAACCGGGCTGCATTTGGACGTTTTGAAGGGAGATAAGTTAATACAGAAGCTCATGTTGGACGAGAAGAAATGCTATCTCTTTGGGAGAAATTCGCAAATGAATGACTTCTGCATTGATCACGCCAGTTGTTCGAGAGTCCATACCGCTTTTGTGTACCATAAGCATTTAAACAGGGCTTTCCTTGTTGATCTTGGAAGCAGTAAGTTTACATGACTTTTAAATACAATTTACCTAATACTTGATATGCACCACGTAAGCAAACGTATATTTTAAAGTATCTGTCGTATTAGTGCATTTACAAATTAAGCTTTTAGTGCTCTTTTAACTGTTCTATTGCTGATCGAGTTCAAAAAAATTCAAATTTTTCGTTCAGTTTTAACTTATTTGATTAAAACTTCCGCATTTAATAACTTTTTAAAATGCGCAATTTAAAGCTAATTATTATATATAAATTAATGTCACCGAATACATTAACTTGTAAAGGTCTAAACAAGTGTCTATAAATTAACCGTCAGATAATGTATGTGAGTTTATTTATTTTAACCACTCCAATACGTAAGCGGATATACGATAATATAACGATAGCAGTGAAGTACAATAAGCGTGTTTTCACATCAACGCGTGTGTTTCCACAGAAATCGTTATAACTCTGTTATTGTTTTAGTGACATCCCTAAAACAAAAAAATTAGAAGGTCCATAATAAATCAAGCTGCACATCCCTATTCAAGTTGTCATAAATAAAAAGACCTATTCTGTCAGATACACGGTAGATACAGATCTTACCCACCAAATCGCCTACGCGCCGCTACACATCGTTATTTTTTTATTAAACATTTTTGTATGAAATGATAAAAAAGTGAGGTGACTAAATTGTTTATTATACATTTATACGATAGAATAGTATTAGTATAGTATTGTTTTTTTTCTTCATAATCCGTGATTTTAGTACCGTTTTCACATAAAAACATCACGTGAGTCATTTTTACATTTTTTTTATGTTTGCATTCTAAATTTTAATATTTATTTGTAGGTAAATATCGGTTCGGACTGGCCACGCTTATTATGAATAATTTTTAGAAAAAAACTTTAGATTTGCCTTAATTACTATAAAAGGAAACTTTTTGGCTTGGGGGCGGCGGAAAATAATGCATTTTAATTTTCAATTACATAAATTAAAATTCACTTTGCAAATCTACTCAATGTCAAATCGCGGCCATTAGGTACGTCACTGTTATGTTGGTATCCCTGATACATTGCAAAGAACTAAATACTACTGTGGCCAACTTCGTGGGATACATAAAAACACGGTTAAACTACGAAAGCTGCATGTCATAATAATACTAACCTCTACCGATACATTTACCTGTTCAAATTACGCCTAGTGTGTTAACCGTTAAAACTGTTTATTACTATACCATCTGATTCCAGTTCTAGTAAAACGAATAGAGCTAAGTGCAATCCATAAGTGAAACTGTTATCCACGGTCTCTGTGCAGAATAACTTGCTTGAAATTCAAACTCAAACTCATAATTTCTAATCTAATATCAGTGATTCCTACAAAATTACCTGTCATCCTCGTTTTGACAGCTGTGATTGAGTGTAATCGCCGCCATTTCTTATCGCAGCCTTGTCATTGGCTTATTGCTATCACTGCCCACTCCTATTGGCCGTGTTTGACGTAAACAAACTTCAAAAGATTTTAATAAATAATTATTTGCGATGCCTCCCAAGAAGTTGCAGTCTGATGACTCCGAACTACTGAAGCACATTGATCTAAAATTCGACAGCTTTCAAACGTCTTTTAAATCTGAAATCCGGGACCTCATAAAGACAATAGATTACATGTCGAAAAAAATCGATGATTACGAAGGAAAACTTAAAACTATGGACCTGGACCTAAAAGAAGAAAAAACAAAGTCAGTTAGGTTGGAAGGCGAGATTGCGGAGCTTAAGAAAATTGTTAATAACCTGGATAAAAGGAATAATAACCACGACCAACAGCTGCTCGAAAATAACATTGAAATCTTCGGCATCTCAGAAAAAACTAACGAGGACCTTGCTGACACCATTATTAAAGTTGCAACTAACGTGGGATGTATGATAAATAGACAAGATATTATTTACGCCAGCAGGATGAAAAAACGTCAATATCCTCTACCCGATGGTCCTGGACTTGCTACCCCCCGCGATCCCCGCCCCCAAAACATTGTGGCCAAATTCGCCAGCAAGAAATTGAAGGACGAATTGATTGCTGCCATCAAGAAGAAGAAGGGACTCGACTGCCGTCACATAGGTTTAATCGGAGGAAAAATATTTATCAATGACCAACTCACAAGGAAAAATAAATATTTATTACGTTCCGCGAAAGAGTTCAAAATTGCTAATAACTTTAATTTTTTATGGGTGCGAAACTCCAAGATATATTTAAGAAAGAACGAAACATCTCCCGCAATCCTGATATCTTACCCTGCTCAATTATTAAACCTGGTGTAACTACAAAAATTTGTATACTTCCTATTCATTTCACTCACATTTCATTAATTTATTATTATCCTTCCTTTTATCCCGCGCAAACAACACATCATAACAACACACTCATTCTACCCATATCAACAGCTAAAATGTTCAACAACCGTACCTACACATTCGCACATTTAGCATATTATCCAGCGACACGCTCGCCGAATGCATATTCCAGTGGACTTGTGGCAGACAATAATAAATCGGTAATTTACTTCTTTCTCCAATGTTGGAAAAATTAATCATTTTTTACCAAAACGCACGTGGCCTTTGCACTAAAACGAACGAGTTTTATCACAATGTTCTTATAAATGAATTCGACATAATTTTAATTACTGAAACATGGTTAGTAGACAGTATATCTGACAACGAGCTCTTCGATTCCAGGTATATTATTTATAGAAAAGACAGAGACACGTCCCTCACGGGTAAAACCAAAGGAGGCGGTGTCGCAATTGGTATAAAAAAAGAATTTACTGTACATTCACGCGAGTCGTGGAGCTCGGAGGCTGAGGACATTTGGATTTCACTAGTATTAAGAGACCCAAAACGACGTATATTTAATATTCACATCTGTTGTTCGTACTTACCGGGAGTCGGTCCAAAGCTATCAAACACTCAGCGATTATCTTTTTTCAACAGTCATACGTCTAGAATATCCGATCTAACCACAAACTATCCAAACGACATCTTCCTACTAATCGGAGATTACAACATGCCTAATATAAATTGGAACACCACACATCATCCCCGCGGTACTGACCTTTGCTCCACCACCCTCCTAAACTGCCTATCTTACTCGGACTTAAAACAATACAACCACATTCCAAATAGGCACGGTAGAACACTTGACCTAGTGCTCTGTAACACCACAGTCTGCGTCTCTCCTGCCGACTCCCCTCTGGTTCAGGAGGATACACATCACACATCCTTAATAGTCGAACTCAATATTCACTCCCCCACAACCACTTCCTCACCCCAGACGATCAAATTATTCAATAAAGTCAACTATGACCTAGTCAACGACGCTCTGTCAGAAACTGACTGGTCTTCTGTCATAAACGCACAGGACGTCAACACGGCGGTTAACAGCTTTTATTTAATCATTGACGCCTTAATAGATAACTTTGTTCCAAAAAAAATTCTGAAACCAAACAAATTCCCAACGTGGTATTCTTCGGCTCTTATCAACATTACAAAAGAAAAGCTCAAATTCTTTCGAGCCTGGAAACGCCACAAGAATCCACTAGATTACCAAACCTTTTCACTGCTCCGAAAACGACAAAAGAAAATCGCTACTCTCACATACCACAAATATATTTCACATTTAGAATATGCCGTACAAAATAATGTTAAAAAAATATGGAGCTTTGTCAAAACGCAAAGAAAATCTCCTTCCATACCTGAACACCTAACATACGGCCCGAGAATCGCACACAATAGTAAGGAGATTACAGATCTGTTTGCTGACTATTTCTCTACCGTCTTCACTGATCATACCCAAAATTTTGTATCCGATGTTCACGAACCTGATCCACTGAATAATATATCTATAACCTCAATTACAATCAATGACGACATCACCTACAAGTATCTTTCATCCATTGACATTAACAAAGGACCCGGTTTAGATAGTTTGCCTGGTATCTTCATACGTAACTGTAGTAAATATATCACTCCTCCGGTCAGTGCAATTTTCAAAAAATCATTAAGTGAAGGAACTTTTCCTCATAAGTGGAAGTCTGCCGTAATAACTCCGATTTTTAAAAAGGGCGACAAACATGACGTTACAAACTATAGACCTATCTCTCAACTTCCCATCTTAAGTAAAATTCTCGAAAAAATCGTTTACGACCAACTTTACCCGACTATCACAACAATAATTACACAGAACCAACACGGATTCATGAAAAATCGGTCTACAACATCTAACCTGGCCCTTTTCGTCAACTATTTGCACAGCAATATGGACGAAAGGGTGCAGGTCGATGCTATGTATACCGACTTTTCAAAGGCCTTCGACCGCGTTATCCACTCAATTCTGTTAAATAAACTCACTCGTCTTGGAATACACGGTGACTTGTTTAGATGGATCAAATCATACATCAGCAATCGTAGTCAAGTTATCTCAATAAATGGAGTTTTATCCAAAATTATCAAAGCAACCTCGGGTGTCCCTCAGGGTTCCCATCTTGGTCCGCTCCTCTTTAATATATACATAAATGACATAGGCTCATGCTTCCAACACTCTAAATTTTTAATGTATGCAGATGATATGAAAATTTATAAAACGGTTCGCTCTCTATCGGACTGTAAAGAGCTACAAAGTGACTTAGATAGGCTCTGCAACTACTGCACAGCTAACTACTTGGATCTCAATGTTTCTAAATGCCACACTATGTCCTTTACTAGAAACAAGCATATAATTAACTACCGCTATTCACTCTGCGATGAACCCGTGATCTCAAAAAATGAATGTAAGGACCTAGGAGTATATTTAGACAGTAAACTTATATTTAATACGCACATTGATTCAATCACTGATAGATCCTACAAAATGTTGGGTTTCATACTACGTCTGAGTAAATTATTTAAAAATCCAAATACGCTAGTAATGCTTTACTCCTCACTAGTCAGAAGTACACTGGAATTTGCATCGCCTGTCTGGAATCCCAAATACACCCAATACGTCAATAATATAGAGCGCATACAAAATAAATTTATTAAGTATCTCGGTTATAAATACAACAATAATTATATCTGCACTCTCCAATCCCTGAAATCCAGGCGAACGGTAGCCGACATGACATTTCTCCATAAAATAATACATAACGAAATAGACTGCCCAGAACTCCTATCCCAAATAAATTTTAACATCCCATCTAAAAGAACTCGCCACACCAACCTTTTTTACACAACCAGTAATAATACGAACGCTGCAGCCAACTCCCCCATATCCCGCATCCTTCAAAGATTCAACTCAATTCAAACAAGTACAAATATCGATATATTTTTTGATTCCCTTCCTTTATTTAAGAAAAACATTTTTAGCACACTGAACTTGCACACATAACACACACATCCACACACACACACACACACACACACACACACACCCTCACACACCCTTACCCCTCTCCCTCAATAATTAATTAATTAAATATAGGTAAAATGCATCATTTGTCACATAAAAACATATATATACTATATAACAGCGACATGTCATTGGTACCAATTACTGTATTAATTCTATAACTTGTAACTACTTTCTAATATGTAATTATGTACTGTTTGTTTCTGCAAAATAAAATAAAATAAAAAAAATGTCATCATAATTTTAAAAAACATCCCAGGTTTTGAATGGTTTGTTTGGCAAAGCAGGGTTTGTCTAGCGGGTTTCTGTAATTATGATTGTCTGATTGATCGGTCTGTGAAATAAAAACAAATGTTATTTCTTTGCAATGTATCAGTGATACAAACATAACAGCGACGTGCCTAATGGCCGCTGACAGTCATCGATTGGTTCGCGAAGTGAATTTTAATTTTACGCAATTGAAAATTAAAATGCATTATTTTCCGCCGCCCCCAAGCCAAAAAGTTTCCTTTTATAGTAATTAAGGCGAATCTAAAGTTTTTTTCTAAAAATTATTCGTAATAAGCTTGGCCAGTCCGAACCGATAATTACCTATTTGTATTATAACAATTTGAAAGCTTATTTCGTAACCTTTCAAAAACAGTTTTTAGTATTCGGCTACATTCAGAAATGTTTCATTTTTAGAGCAGAAATAACACAAAGTTTTTGTAAATCTGACATTTCGTTTAAGACGGAAAACGTGCATATTCGCGATAGATCGGAACGGTTAAATTTTTTTTTAAATTTCTCCCCTCCACTTCTTAATATGCACTAATTATTTAAATAACACTTCGTTTTAACCAAATTACTACAAGAAACTACTATTTACTATTTCAATAATTTTGATGTACATATTTAGAAGTGGGCGGATTAGGGAAATTTGACCCTTTTTTGTAAGCATTTGCAAATAAGTATAAAGAAAGATCCGTATATATTAATGTAGTCACAATATTAATTAGTGATGTCTGAAGGAAGCTAATACATTTTCAGTGTACTTTTCTTGTATGTTTAAGCCCACGGAACCTTCATTGGACAAATGAGACTAGAAGCGAACAAGCCTACCCAACTTCCCATTGATTCAATTTTCCATTTTGGAGCATCTACTAGAAATTATGTTATCAGGTAAAAATTATTGTCTACCGTATAAAATTTATGGTCAGTTTTTAATCGTTTTTGAGAATTTTCGCAGTAATGATTGCAAACCTTTTGATATTATTTAAAGCATAGATTCTCAACCTTTTTTTGGCCACCGCCCACTTTGAGAATATTTTTATTTCTATCGCCCCCTAACTCTTGAATCCGACACAATAATTGACAACGACGAAGGGGGCATAATGGGATACCAAGACAGGGTTACATTTGCCACAACGGAGGGGACTTAATGGGATAGGGAAGATATTTTTGCGGATGGATGGTTCCTAATGGGATGGGATGGGGCAAGATAGGATGGGGTGGGATGGGTTTCCGATGGGAGTCCGAAACGCCCCCCAATTTTCTCTTGGTCTTCTACCGCCCCCCTGATGGTCTGAAACGCCCCCAAGGGGGCGTTATCGCCTACGTTGAGAACCTATGATTTAAAGTAAACAAGCCATGATTTAAGGTTAATTTAGGCCGCAGGTTATGCATCAATTTGGGAGGCAGGTATGGGTACCGCCGCCTTTTGAACCCTTTTATCGGATAACCAACACCTGGCATGGGTCACCCCAAGTGGTTGGCTACTTAGTTCACTTACTGGGATGCTAAGTTCCTGGGGAGAGATTTGCCTAGGTCTTGGCGGCGAACGCCTTTGCCCACCTTACTGCGTGGCAGGAGAGACTGGTTGAGGGAGTCCTAACACGCTGGTGGGATAGATTCGTACGTTCGTCACTCCTGGACACACTGAACTCAGATTCCTATCCACCCCTCATACCTTTTTCCTTCACAGAACTTCCTCTCCTTCCTTTCCTTAAAAAGACCCACCACACAACATCCTCTAAGATGACATTGGCCGCGATTGAAATTATTTTCCTCAGGGCCTCCTGTGTGGAGGTAATGTAAAAAAATAAATTAAACAAAATCCAGTAGAATCCGGATATAACGACCCTCAATGTACTCAAATACTTTGTCGTACTAACCGGACGAAGTACAAAACGGCCGGATAATTTAAGCTTGTTTTTACATGAGACACGCCGAACTCCTTCGTGAGGGTTACATTTGATTCAACGGCTTCCAAACGGTGTAATTTAGCACTTTTTTCTTCAATTGAAAAACACTTTGGCTTCACGGAACTCATTGTGTCGAGCTTCGTCATTCCGTGTCGTTCTAACCGGACGAATTATCATTTAAATAGATCGCTTTAAGCCGTTGGTCGCTTCAAACGGAGCCGTACTAAACGGACATATTTTCCTTTTCTCCATTTAACTATAACACCTAACTTGAGTTTACATTGTCGTTACTAAAAACAGTAAACCATTATGAGCGAAGTCGTTATATCCGAATTCTGCTGTAACTTTAAAACTTTCATATCAATAACAATGACGAATCTGAAATACTTATATACTGCTGAATACTAAAATACTTAAATACTTATATCTGGTGTTTTTTTGGAGTCTCCTATTTTCTATATAATTAACTTATAATATTTTGGTTTTTACCTTTATTTCAATAAATAATAACATTTTTTACCAATTCTAAGTTTTTTTTCCAGACAAAAAATATGCAGAGACAAACGTAACCCTTTCCAACTAACTGTCACGCCTTTACCCCACAATAGTAGGCAGAGAGGATGGACCGCCAAGCAACTGGCACACACTTTTTCCTTTATTCACATTCACACATCGTCTTATAATATTCTCTTATTTGAGATATAACCAATAATAAGCAAATATATGCTAGGGTTGAAATTATTCTCCACAATTTTATAATTATTTTATCTCTTTTAAACTACATATAAGAGTCCCAACTGCTCCCTTCTGGAGCCAGTGAGTATGATGTGAGGCTGAATGTGCTGAGGAGGGAAAGGAGATGGGGGAAGTACCTGGCTATTTAGATCTGGTCACCAAACACGGCCAAAGTCATTTCAAGCAACATTTAATTTCTGAATGTTAGTCTTACACCAGAGCGTTACTGAGAGTATCTTCCACTCTGGAAAGTGCCACAAATATACTATATGTATATTATTTGAAAAATTAATTAATTGTGAAATAGCACAAATTAATCAAATAAAAAAATTTCACGCGCCGGGAATTCAACCCGCTACCTTCGAATTGCTAGTCGAAAGAAAATATAATGTTATTACTATTTAAAATTGGAGGTTAGAATTCACAAACAACATAACATTTATATTTTTTTAATCTTTGTATAAATATTTTTCCAGTTTTATCACTCAAAATCAAAATAGTATAAATCACCCTTCATTCTACCACAAAATTTTGTTTTTCATTGAATTTATTAAATGCTTTTAATCCAGTTATGTACTTATAAAAAATTGTATAAATTTTTAGTAAACTGTTGTAACAATAATTTAATTTACTTTTATCCGAAATAATTTGCATTTCACCAGTCATAAATTTAAAAAATACAATAATAATTCTAAATATTTTTACAAAAAAAATTTATTAAAATACCTTATTATAATTCCTTGTTTGAAAACTATAAAAAAATTATAATGATAGTTTATATTCCATTCTGATTCTAAATATTCATAATTTTGAAAGTAGTGTCAAATTTGGTGTTGCCATTTAAAAACATTTAAGTACCTACTTAAACCTAAAAATATTCAAATTTTAGTCTAATGAGCGCCTTGCATGCATTTTCAATTGGCTTAGAAAAATTATTCTGAAAAAATATTATTTTACGAAGGATACGAAAAAACTAGAAAAAAAGAAGAAAATACATTCAAATTTGTTTATTTAGATACATTTAGTGTCCGACTGAACTTTCGGTTTCGGTTTCGGCCAAAAACGAGTTTCAGCTTAGTTTCGGTTTCGGCCGCCGACCAGCCGAAACTACGGCCGAAACCGAAACTGAATTCGGAGGTTTCGTCCTGCGATCGGACATGTTCGATGTTCGGTGCACTGAACTTCCAGCCACGAAGTGTCATTTTGCTTCGTCCGCGCTCATAGTCGTTTCAGGACTTGATTCACTAAAAAGGTTTATTAAAAAAAATGTCCATACTATGTGACCAAAGTTTAGAAGAAATTATTTGGTTATATGGTTAAACACAAACGGCCTTACCAAAAACACCCGTGAAAATTTTATTTAATTGACAAACGGCCGCGGATGTGAGAAAAAATTGTTCTTGGAAAGAAATACGCATTGTTTACACAGCCAGAGAGGGTAGTTTATCTCATGTGTACAACTGTTTTATTAATGTTGTCTGAACGAAGTTTGGATTTTTTCCAAAGTATTTTGAATGTTCTAAATATTTCTTATTTTTAAAGGTGTCGTAAAAACAAATACCATTTGAAAAAACTAGATAAAATTACCTTTAAGATTTGTGTATTTGAAATACGCTTTAGTTTTAAAAAATTGTCGTATTTTAAGATTCAAACGTGGAAAAAAAAGGAAAAAAAATCAAGTGAATCAAATACTTCAGGCCGGCCGTGTCAAGAATCAGAATAACAGAAGATTATATATGAGACGATATATGAATGCGAATGAAGCAAATAGTGTGTGCCAAGACAGGGGTCTGTAGCAGTCCATCCTCTATGCCTACCCCTTCAGAAACGGCGTGATGTTAAGTTAGTTTGTTAGCTCGATTTAATTTGACAGTTAAATGTCATTTTTCAAATTTGTAAGTTTGTTCAAACTCACAAAAAAGAGGATTGTGATTTGTTCTCTGTGTTTTCTCCTTATAACATAGGTCTCTTCAAGGTCCACGTTCACTCCTTCCTCTCCTCAAAAATACCTTCCACACAGCATCTCCGATGGCAGGCCCCGAGGGAAATTATTTTCCTCAGTGTGGAGTTAATGTAAAAAAAAATATATAAAATTGTCCATCATCAGGGTAGATGTGTACCGAACATTCTGCCCTGATGATGGACATTGTAATACTCTCCGTAAAGTTGGTTAAAGAATGAAGTAGTGCAACTTTTTTTTTACATTAGCTCCTTTATTAATTCCCTTCAGGGTCTATGTATTTTTTTGGGGATGCTGTGTGGAGGGTCTTTTAGGAAAGGAAGGAGAGGAAGTTCTGGGAAGGAAAAGGATATTAGGGGTGGGTAGGAATCTGGGGGTCAGTGTGTCCAGGAGTGACGGAAATATGAATCCATCTCTCCCACTACGGTGCAATCTTCCGAGAGAGTACGGATGCAGAATTCAAAGGGATTCACTCAACCGTTCTCTTCCGATCCGGCCTGCCATGCAGCTGGTAGGCAGACGCATCCGCCGCCAAGACCCGGACAAACCTCACCCCATGAACCTGGACACCCCTGCTAAGTCACCAAACGTAGCGAACCACTTGGGGTGACCTATGGCAGAGGCGTTGGTTATCCAATAAATGGTTACCGGGGCTGCGGTACCCCTACTCGCCTCCCAAATTGTGGCTCCCAACATAGCATAATACCCCAAAATAATACATTAGTTTTTTTTACAAACTTTATAAAAAAATTCTTTCATTTCAAAAGGATTAAAAATGACTAAACAAAATACCTAAGACAAGGACTTGGCATACCGATCCAAATATGTACACACAAAACAAAAATGGCCGCTGTTTCCATGGTAATTATACAGTTCATACGATAATAAGTAATAAATATTGGCTCCATCTTGGCCGCCGTTTTTGTATAACTGTTTGGACAAAATGCTTTACTGGTATGCCAAGTCTTCTCTTAGGATAATTAATTTAGTCATTGTTCAATTCAAATTTTCCATTTAACATTTCTGCGACTTTAAAAATACTGTTAAAAATGTAAAAAAAAAAAATAAAAAAAAAAAAACATGCAAGTGGCTCATAATATTATATTAAAAAAGTGACATTCTAATAATGTTGTAATGTGTGAAAATTAATAATTTTATTTATTTATTTAGAGAACGGCCATCTGGCAACAACAGAAGTATCATGGAGGACATTCCTGCTGCAGATTCTGAAGGAATATTACTTGGTCTGCCGGAATCACAGACAGAAATGGATGTTAGTACAATAATTTAACAGTGTTATGCAAAACTAGTTACGTAGGATTGTTTTTATGTACGTAATGCCATTTATTATTGTTGCTAATTTATTTCATTTAATGTTTTTGACATATTGAATTTTTTTTCTATTATAATGTTTTTATACATTTTAATATCTTAAATACGCATGTATTTGTGGGATGTCTGGGATTGAACTAACCCCCTAAATTCCAGATTATAATTATATTAAATTAATTTTATTATTTGTCATATTGTCAGCATCAAAACAAACTGTGATGTGTAATGACTTTTGAAACATTTTGCTTGCAAACACCGAATGATGTCAGGCTTGTCTGTCTATAACTTAACCACTCCTATACGTAAGCGGATATACACGATAATATAACGATAGCAGTCAAGTACAATAAGCTTGTTTTCACGTCAACGCGTGTGTTTCCACAGAAATCGTTATAACTCCGTTATTGTTCTAGTGACATCCCTAAAACAAAAAGGAGAAGCTCTATAATAAATCAAGCTACCCATCACTATTCAAGTTGCTCATAGAAATACATAAAAAGACCTATTCTGTCAGATATATGGTAGACCTTCAAATTGCCTACCCGCCGTTAGACATTGTTATTTTTTTATTAAATATTCTTGTATAAAAGAGTGAGGTGACTAAATTGTTTATTATACATTTATACGGTAGAATAAGTATTGTTTTTTACATAATCCGTGATTTTAGTACCGTTTTCACGTAAAAACATCAAGTGAGTCATTTTTACTTTTTTTAATGTTTACATTCTAAATTTTAATATTTAAAAATGTTAATATTTATGTGTAATATAACAATTTAAAAGCATATTTCATAACCTTTCAAAAACAGTTTTTAGTATTCGGCTACGTTCAGAAATGTTTCGTTTATAGAGCTTTCATTGTGAAGCGGAAATAACACAAAGTTTTTGTAAATCTGACATTTCGTTTAAGACGAAAAACTTGCATATTGGCAATAGATCGGAGTGGGTAAGTAAGCTTAAATTTTCCTTTCTTGTAGTGAAATTGATGAAACAGATTGTCAATGTTATTGGTCTGTTTGAAGCACAAGAGTCGAAAAGTCTCATTCACCGAACATACAAATCGAAATTCATTCTTGATTTAAAAAAAAAATTTAAATTAGCTCCATAAAGGAGGCACTTAGGGAAATAATTTCCCTCTCGGCTTGTCATCTTTGGGGATGATGTATAATAATAATAATATTTGGTTAATTTATATAGCACCGTTTTTGTGAAAAATCGTCCCAAATAAATATGTAAAATAATTAATATTACTGACTTACAACTAAGATTTACAAGTATAATTAGTGATTTAAATCTAAGATTTATAGCTAGTGACTTATATTACTGACTTACAACAAAGATTTACATATATACATGTAATTTTAATTATAGCTGCTGACTTATATCTAAGACCTATAGCTAGTGACTTTTATTTTATTTTTTTATTAGTGACTATTTAGTTACAGGTTTGATGACAATTACAAGATATGATGATGGATATAAATATTTCATCCGTTTGTTCTTAGTCCTCCTCACTAGGTGGTCCTGTGCTGAGGCGGACTGGTAGATTTCTTTGATTTTCCATTATTTAGTTTCTATGATGTTTTTAATACATTCTCTAGTATTACTGCATTAATTTCTTTCACCCATGTTTTGATTTTTTCCTTAAACTTATTTATCTTTTCTATCATTTTCAGACTTGGAGGAAGGATGTTGTAAAGTTTAGTTGCCAGATATATGTGGTTTCTTTGGCCAAAACTTGTCTTGAATTTTGGAACATCTCGTATATCCTTTTTTGAGGCTCTTGTGTCATGTATCCGAGTTTCATTAGGAGATTTTCTGCTTTTAAAATGATGTATAAGAATATTCTTGGCATATATTTGTTTTAAATTTAGAATGTCAAAACACTTAAAAATATCTTTTGAGGGGGTTCTGATGGGTAATTTTAGTATGGTTTTTATAATGCTCTTCTGAGCAATATCTAAATGGTTAATATGATTTGCTGTAGCAGATCCCCACACTAGAATTCCGTACTCAAGACGGGAATGACATAAGGCATAAAATACTTTTTTGATGTCTTTCCTAGGTAGTATGTTTCTTAGGTTTTTGAAGAAATATACAAGTCTCGTAAGCTTTTTAGTGATTCCATTTATGTGTATGTCCCATCTAAGGTTTTCGTCTATTTCCACTCCTAGATATTTAATACTTTTTGCCTTTGTTATAATAGGGCAAGAGCAATGTGACTTATTGTTTTAACACTCGCGCAATTTGAGAGTGTATTCTTTACCCGGTTGACCTCTTGAGTTTATAGATAATTAGTTTTAATTACATTGAGCGTAAGAGAGTTCATCCGAAGCCAATTTTGAAGTACAGTTAGTCCATGTTCAGCCTCTTTATAAGTGTCCATCCAGTCCTTTTCGTGGAATAACATAACAGTATCATCGTTAAAACTAATTATGTTTCCATTGATGGGAAGTTTGGTAATTTAATTTTTTTTTTTTTTTTTTACAGTGAATACCGCACAAGAATCTCAACTGTTCCCGTCTGGAGCCAGTGAGACTATGGCATCCCCAATTGGGGTATGTTGTGAGGCTGAAGGTAGTGGGGAGGGGAAGGAGGTGGGGAAGAGGAAGGTTGGGAAGTACCTGGCTATTCAGATCTGGTCACCAAACACGGCTAAAGCCATTTTCAAGCAACGTTTCAATTCTGAATGGTGGTCTTACACCAGGGCGATACTGATAGTATCTTCCACTCTGGAACATGCCGCAAATATACTATATATTATTTTTAATTAATTAATTGTGAAATAACACAAATTAATCAAATAAAATTTATTTGCGCACGCCGGGTTCGAACCCGCGACCTCCGGATTGTGAGTCAAGAGTCTTAGCCACTGGACTACGGAGGATTTATGTAGATGAGAAATAAGATTGGTACCAAGACACTTCCTTGAGGGACGCCGTAGTTTATTGGAAGAGGATTGCTTTTTTGTTGGCCTATTTATACTTGTTGTGTTCGTCCTGTCAAGTACGTCATCAGTAAATTTAGTGGAGTGCCAGATATGCCAATTTTTTAAAGTTTTGTGAGAAGAATTTTATGATCTATTTTGTCAAAGGCTTTTTTTAGGTCTATAAAAACAGCCAGACATTTTTTTCCATCGTCTAAACTTTTTATGGCTATTCTTGTAAAATGTTCAATGGCGTTCACGGTACTCAAACTTTCCCGAAATCCACATTGTGTCGGGGAAATTTTTTTATTAAATTCCAGAAAGTGAACGATTTGGCTTTTCAAAATTTTTTCTAGGATTTTTGAGAAAGTGCTTAGGATATTTATAGGGCGATAATTATTTATATCATTTTTGCTTCCATTTTTATAAATTGGTAAAACTGTAGCATTTTTTAGAAAAGAAGGAAAAATCCCCTTTGATATAGAGAGATTTATAAGGTATGTCAGGGGGAGGATCAACTCATCTTGGAGATGTTTTATAGTTTTGATTGAGATAGGATCATTTCCTGAAGAAGTGTTGTTATCTAGTGAAGTAATCACTTTTCTTAGTTTGTTGCTAGTTATTTGGTTTAGATTTAGTGTGTTATCTTGGATTAAGTCTTCATTATTTTCTATTTCCTTTTCATTAGTAATTGGTTTTGTGATTTTATTTGCCAATTGCGAGCCTATTCCAGAATTTTGTCAGGATACTCTGCAAAAGAAGTAGGAATCATGTCAATGTTTAATTCTCCAATCATTTTCTTGTTGTAGGAGGGTTTAGAGTTAGTGATTTCTTTGATAATCTTCCATATTTTTCTGGAGTCATTGTTACATTCTTCTATTTTCCTTTTATAGTAGTTTTCTTTGGCGTTGCGAATAACATTTTTACATATATTTCTGTATCTTTTATAGAATCTTAATTTAAATATATCGTAAGGGTCCTTTTTAACTTTTAAATGTATTTCATCTCTTTTCCTTATACAGTTGATGATGTTTTGTGTAATCCAAGGTTTGATGTGCTTATTTTTATGGGATATCTTTTTTTCTATTAATGTGGTATTCGATAGTATTGCATGTTGTATAATTTCGTTAAAATAGCTCCAAGCAGAATTTGTATCATCTATTTCATAAAGGTTTGTCCACTCAGTATTTTGTAATTTTTTTTTTACTTCCTTCCAATTGGTTTCTGATATTTGCAGTACAATTTTATGATTTTGAATTTTTCCTGTTTTATTTTTGTTAATGGAGAGAATCGTTGAGTAATGGTCTGTAATGGTGGATGTATATATGATGGCTTGAGTTTGTTTTCGAGTTGGTTCATTTATGAGGCTTTTGAATCCATGGTAAGCAAGCGTCTGCATATAGTCAAATTTTTTCGGATGTCCATTTTGAAGAATATCAATATTGATATCACCAATAACAAAGACGTTATTAATGTTTTTGAGTGGATTTAGTTCATGAGATAGAGAATTAAGGAAAGGTTCTATGTTTTTGGTTGAGGGCGATCGATAAATTGCTAGTATGGCTGTATCATTCCCAATTGATAATTTTAGGCAGTTTGCATTATTTATACTGATCTCTTTAACATTAACTTCTATATCTTCATTAATGTATACAACTACACCATCACTTTTTCCCTTATTCATTAACGTTGAGTGAGGGATGTAATTGTCAATTTGTAAAGCAGAGTATTTATCGGTTATCCAGCATTCAGTAAGTATAATTATGTCCCATTTTAATTTTAAGCTTTTTATTAGTACTTGTAGTTCATTGAAGTTTTTATTAATGCTCCTTATGTTTTTATGTAAAATGTTAAAATTATGTTTAAGTGATATTATGTTCTCTGGTTCAGATATAGTTATTTGTTCATCCATTTTGGTAAATTATTATTTTTGGTATGTAGTATATATAGAAAAATTTAATTAGATAATTTTGTTCAGGTCATCTAGGTGTTTTATGTATACAATTTTTTCATTCTGGGCCTTGCGTAGCATTATCTGTCCTTTGTTTATCCATACGTACTGATATTTTTTTTCTTTGGCTATTTGTTTCGCCTTCCATAAAATTTCTTTATGGTACGGGCTTATGTCCTCTCCAATAAATATCGAGTCTGTAGCCAGATCTTGAATTGAATTGTAATTAATGTCTTTTCTTTTTTCTAAAAGTACATCTCTTATTCTTGTGTCTAAAAACTTCACAAGCAATTTGGGGGGTGCCTGGTTGCGCCGGTCTGTAATTCTGGTTACTTCACCGACGTCAGAGTGCTGCACTTTTACACCGGCTGCAGCAGCAACTCTCCTTACTATTTCGATGGGTTGCTCTCCACTTTTCTGGGGGATACCCGCCATCTCTAAGATATTAGATCTAGATTTGTACTCCAGTTCCGAGACTCGGATTTCCATTTTTTTTATTGTTATGTTCTGTTCTGTGTGCTGTTTTTTAATTATCTCAAATTCATTTGTTATTTTTCGGTTATATTCATTTGCCAGGTCGATTTTTTTTATGATATCGTCGTACTGGGTACTAATGAATTCAATGCTTTTTTTGGTTTCCTCCGACTGTTTTTCAATATTAGCAATTATATCTCTTTTCATATTATCAATTTTTTTGTCGATATATTGAATAATGTTTTCCATAGTTTTATCTTCATTTTCCGATGTATTATTTACTTTACCTCCTCGTGTATTAGCCATATTGTTGGAATAAAGTAAAAGGATGCAAGTTGCCCCGGTTTTGCCTTATGGTATGTATTTGATAAGGTATTTCTTTTTTCGGACTTTATCTATGGACTGACAATTATTCTAACTGTCAGATATTATTTGTTTGCACTGTTTACGAATTTAAAACAAGTTTCACAGCAGAATAAATACTTTGACACCGTCGGGAGTAATCAAGTATCTTAAATCAACAAGTTTTATAACACAAAGTTTAATTTTATTATTTTTTTACTGTTTTTATACTGGGAGCAGAAATTAACACTGTAGGTAGTAGTTTTAACCATAGAAAACTTATTTACTTACTTATGACTAAAGCGTCGATGACACAGGGCGAGTTTACAAGCTACTATCTACTAAATTTAAAAGCGGGTGAATCGGCGAGTGAGATTGTCATGATGACACACAAAACTGTCCACTCGCTCAGTAGCTCGCGACATTTTTGTAGGAAACTGGACTCGCACGTAGCTGCTAGCGCCAATAGCGGAAATAACGTGAACTAATCCTTCAGACAGTTGACAGTCAAAATCAGCTGGTTTTTGGCAGCCATATTGGAAACACAAATAAACCAATCACGAGTCGGCTTGTAGCGTGTAAAGTTGAGGACCTTTCAACTTTTTCCGTGGATTGTCAACAATCTGCTAGTTAGCAAGTAACACGATGACACTGGGCGAGTTTACTAACAGATAGTGAATTTCCGAGATAGTAGCTTGTAAACTCGCCCTGTGTCATCGAAGCATAAGACATATAAATGCTGACCTAAAACTAGTGACTTAATAACATACATATTTACAACTATGACTTAAAGTTAGAGATTTACAAATAACATATGTTTAAACATTTAAAAATACTTGAGTTGGATTTGCAAGGGGTTTTGCCAGTTATAACATTAAAAACCAAATAACAAACAACATCTGTAGGGTATTTTGTATGTATGGTATTTTTAAGGAAATAATAAAGTGGAAGTTCTGGTAAACAAACAGGTATGAGGGTTGAATAGAAATCTGGGTGTCATTGTGACCAGAGGTGGCGGATGTATGAATCCATTCCTCCCACTGCGGTAAAAGGAGATGGATCAAGAGAGTCCTACTGGGGAGGTCAAAGATCAAACTGGCCTCTCCTGATCCGGCCCGCCACACAGCTGGTGGGCAGACGCATCTGCCGCTAAGACATCTGTTTTTTGCAGGTTTTGTACGAAATTAATTTGGGACTGTAAGAAATTATTTGAGGTACGATCGATCAAGATTTCGCACTTCCACTGATTGCCTATTCAGTGCTTGCAACCAAAGAGTTTTTTCTTATTGTCTTGTGTCCAACAGTTGCTTTTTTCACATTCTAATGATGTTTAGTTATTATAAGTTTAATATAATACAAAACTAACAATGTATTGTGAAATTGAACTTTGATTTCAGAATTTGACAGAGTTTAATACCGCCCATAACCGAAGAATCTCCATGCTTGGAATTTCAACTGACGACGCAACTGATATGAAGGTAATTATTTAAAGTTTGTGATGCACTTGTAATGAACGGTAAAAATGAAACGAGACGATATGGTGTTTGTTGGAATTGGGTGATTGTATGTGCAGGAAAAAACAAGGTATGCAAGAAATCACTTACCATTGTATCTCTGCCAAGGAGCACACGACACAACCGTAATATAGTTATATATTCCACCGCGATACCTCGAGGTAATTTTCGCCATAACAAAACTAATGTGTTCAAAATGATATTATATGCTTCTGAGCTGGTCAAATACCTTCCTTTTAATTAAAAACAAGATTGTGTACAAAAAACACCAACAAATTGCTTTCAAGATAATTCCAAATGATAATTTATTTATTGAAGTAAAACTTCTTTACGCACGCTCGACTCGGGGGGTAAGCTAGTGAATGCGTTACGAAAAGTGATCGATGCGAACGGTGATCGGGCGAGGCGTACATACTGCACAACTAAGGTAAGGCGTACACACTAACCCAAGGTCGTAGGTCACCCCAAGGTCGTAGGTCACCCCAAGGTCGTAGGTCACCCCACGGTCGTAGGACACCCCCAGGGTCATAGGTCACATGTCAGTCACCCCAATGTCATATGTTTTTTTATAAGTTAGTGAAGTTTTACTTCAGTCGTGTGGTCTAAAGCACACTCGTTTATTTATTTACTAGCTGGCCCCTGGCATGGAAATAAATTGATTCTTCCTGCATGTCCTTTCCCGTGCGTCCCCTTTCCCTTCCACCTTCCCGTCTTCTCCCTCCCTCGTCTCTTCCCTCCGCAAACCCCATCTCCCCGTTCCCCTTCCCTCTACCTTTCCTCCCTGCCGCTAAAATATATGAAATACACACATTTTCATTTATACAAATTTCACAACGCAGAGCTTACCATCATATAGTATAGCATATATGTTATTCTGATGTCTGAGCTATATTATTTTAAAGTTTAATTAAAATCCATTCGGTAGTTTTTGTGCGAAAGAGTAACAAACACACGTACATCCATACAAACTTTCGCGTTTATAGTATTAGTAAGATATTAGTTCGGAGAATAATCCCAGGTGCACGTCACTAGCACCGAGACAAAGTTGAGGGCGATTTATTTTCTCTGCCTACCCTTGCGAGAAAAAAAAAACAGCATGATGGTTAATTAGTTACCTAATTATAATCTTCCGTTGCAGAACTCCAGCAACAAGCGCGGCGCTATCGGGGTGTCCTCCAACTCAATGCCGCCTTCAAAGCGCCAGCGCCGGGAGGTGTCCTTCAACGAGGACGTTGACATCATCAACCCCGAGGACGTGGATCCCAGTGTGGGGCGCTTCCGGAATCTGGTGAAGACCACCATAGTGCCGACAGCCGGACCACTCGGCACCAAGAGGATGAAGCTCTCAACGGGAGACGAGAGTGAGTTGTTTTTTTTTGTTACGCTGCATAACGGCTGCGACTGTTTGGAAGCAGTGGGATTATGTCATCCCAAATTGTGGTGTGTTGTGAGATCGAAGGGAAGGGAAGAAAAAGAATGTGATTTAGATCTAATCATTAATCTTTTATCCCAAAAACTGGGCAAGTATCCAATTATCGAAAGTGGCAAATTATAGTGCATACAAATATACTTTAAATAAAATATGTATTTCGTAAAAACTAACAATCTTTATCGATCTTTCGCAAAATTTTCATTTTTTGGTTCAAAGTTAAACCTGCAGGCAAATTTTTTCGCTTTTGGGAACAGTTCCTACAGGTCTCATAGAAAACGTGTGTCCCTTACTGCCATTATGAGAAATATGATTTAAATAGTGTTAAAAACAGAAAACACCACACTTCATATTCAAATTTAAAAGTTTATCTGCAGAAAAATTGAAATGTACACCTTTATGAAACCATGGTTTCAGACAGCAATTTTAAAAAGAATTGTGAAACTTTGTTATTTTTTTATAAATTTTTTTTACATGTAATGACAAATAAATGAGACGTTGATAACGTCTGTAATACATTTGCCTACTAAAATATGTGGGTGTTTTTTTTTCATTATCTGTAATTTTAGTTAGGAAAAACGTAAGTTTTTATGTTTGCATTCAAAAATTTTATATTTAATTAATTGTATAATTATTCATCTCTAATAACAAAATTTGAAACCATATTTCATCACATTTTAAAAACAGTGTTTAGTTTTCAGATATGTTAAAAAATATTCCGTTTATTTTGATGCAAAGCAGAAATACTCTGATCTTCTGACAGAATACGCCAGAGACCTGAGTGGTAAACAATATTACAACTATGTTGTTTTTGTTGCAGGTCAATCCCACCACTTGCGCGACCTGTCCAAGCACCTCCACCCCTCGGTGCTGTACCACGACCTGCCTCCCCCGGCCTCCATTCCCCCCGGACCTGGTGGCCTCACCCTCTCCGGAAGCATGTCCATGTTTGGAGCCAGGTTAGTACCGCTTTTCAAGATACGTGCCGTTGTAATCATCTGTGATTATGCTCATTCTCAGTGGGAGTTCAATCAGAGATTCTCAAATCTGAAATTCTCTGGCCATATATCGCTGCTCACTCAGTCTTGCTACAAACTTCTTGGGTTCATCATCAGGACTTGTAAGCAGTTTGATAACCAAGAAGCTATGCTAACATTATTCAATGGCATAGTGAGAAGCAAGCTGGAGTACGCGAGCGATGTTTGGGCACCGTACCACCAGAAGTACATGTTAGAGCAAATCCAGAAGAAATACCTCAGTTATATGCGGTTTATATGCGGAAGCATGGAACCTATCCAAGATTCATGCACCATATTGACATACTTGAGGAAACTGATTCTGTGAGTCTAGAAACTGAATGAGTTGGAAAATGAATGGCGTGGCTTGCAGAACTCCTTGTGCAGTCAAAAAGAACCTCACTTCGTGAGATTGTGTCATCTCGAGAACATTTTTTTTTTACACACTGTGTCATCTTTGGGGATGCTGTGTGGAAGGTCTTTTAAAGGAAAGAAAGGAGAGGAAGTGCTGGGAAGGATAAGATATGAGGGGTGGGTATGAATATCCAGGAGTGACGGACGTAAGAATCCATCCCTCCCACTGCGGTGCAAGGCGATGTTCCAAAAGAGTTCTGCTTGAGAGGTCACAAGGTCTCCATCAACCAGTCTCTTCTGATCCGGCCTGCCACACAGCTGGTGGGCAGACACATCCGCCGCCAAGACCCGGACAAACCTCACCCCATGAATAATAAGATTTCAGAGTTCACGATTCATTTTAATTCTGTGTGATCCATTTTCATTGATGTGCAATTTTTTTTTCCAATTTTATTACAGGCTCGGCATGTCCCTTCCCAACCCGGCGCCTGATGTGGACCTTTATGAAAGCATGGACATATCCGAGAGTGAGAATGTTTCCGCAAACCTGTCTGCCAATACCAGCATCACCAACAATAACCGGTCTGTCATGAGCGACACGTCTGTGGAGGGACCGCAAGGGCCGTCCAACGAACCGCGCAAGAAGAAGTACGCCAAAGAAGCATGGCCGGGTCGAAAACCTCCGCTGCTTTCCGGCGTTTAAACGTGCTATGGATCGTAAAATGCAAATTATCGTAATGTGCATTCGTTATAGACCTGTGTAGAATCGTGATGGTTTCTCTTTAGAATCAGTGCAATAAAAAAACTACCGTGTTTTCTTTCAAATATTGAAACAGTGTGGGGTGTTTCAAACTTTCGTCGCATTTGACAGTGTCACATTTAACGTTGTCACTTTCGACATTAATAGTAATAAATAATAATAGGTTAATTTATATGCTCCCTTTTTGTGAAAAATCACCTCAATGGCGCTGTACAATTTATTATCAATTCTTAGGCTCTTATCAAATTTTATTATTTACAAATAGATACAGAAAACATACTTACTTACATTGTGTCGTGACAACTCAGAATCATCCAATTTCAACACCCTTTTGAAAAGTCATTAAAACTTATGAAAAAAATGTAGCTCATTTAAATTCAAAATAGATCATTAAAATTCAAAAATAGTCACATTTCACATCATCATCATATTTGCCATTGTCACATTTCACATCATCATCATATTTACCATTGTCACGTTTCACTTCATCATCATATTTGACATTTAACATCATCATTTTTGACATTTGACATTGTCGCAGTTAACATAGTCACATTTGACATTGCCACATTTAACATTGCCACATTTTAAATTGTCATATTTGCCATTGTCACAATTGACATTGTCACATTTGACATTGTCACAATTGACATTGTAACATTTGACATTGTCACATTTGACATTGTCACATTTGACATTGTCACATTTGACATTGTCACATTTGACATTGTCACAATTGACATTGTCACAATTGACCTTATCACAATTTACATTGTCACAATTGACGTGGAATGATTAGCACCATTTTGATTTTTCGAGATTTTAATTAATCCCCAAAAATGCGGATTCTAGGCCCGTTTTTTTATCAAATACATAGTGAGCATTCTTCTAAAAGTCTCAAATGTCAAATGTGACGAAAGTTTGAAACACCTTTGTGACAATTTTATTGCAAGCAAGGACTGGGTAATCATTGTAAGCAATAACCTCAAAAAGTCTAATCCATACCAACTTCAAAGAAAACTTATATCACCAATTTGCACGAGACATTTTGACTCGTAGGCCCTAGACAGGCCGATGAAATTGATTAACTGAGGAAAATTTCAGCCTACTTACCCAAAACATAATTTTATCTGTTCAAAAGAGCAATTCTAATACTTTTGTGGGATCGATATGAGATAACGAATGTGAATTCGTGTTTAAAACAAACTAAAATATGTGACAGCTCACAGCTGAAACCTGACATCGGCCCATAGTATATCACACAAATCTGATATTAGATCACGTCCGTTATCTCATAACGATGCCACAAAAAATATAGAATCGCTCGGCTGATTTGTTATTAGCAAAAAATAATGTTTGTGTAACTAGATTCTTAAGAGAGACCAGCAGGAATCTAGTTAAGACTATATGAAAATATAATCTAGCATACTTCATCATGACGATTCACTATTCACTGTTAAAAGCAAAACCACACGACAGCATTTTTAGTGGTGACATATTTCGATCGTTTAGTTGATTGGTCAGACATTTCAGAAAACTCGAAATTTGGGTTGAGTTTGCAGTTATATGTAAAAGTGTACCCTCTATCTGGTACAATACAAAGATTACTCATAAACATCACCAAATCGATCGCCACAACACGGGCATGTGCCTAGCATGGTGGTCGAAAAATCCCCAATGTATGTAATGAAAAATCTAATGAATAAAGAAAACTTAAAAAAAATAAAAAAAATCAATTATAATGCAGAAAAACTTGTAGTGAATTAAACTAAATTTTGATGTTTTCTGGGTCATTAGTGAGATATTTCAAAATTTCATACCTATTTACCAGACCAGCATGCCTCCCAGTGTTATTTTATAGTTTAATATGTTAAATGCAGACACATGTAAATAATATTTGATTTAGACAGGTGCCACACATAGCTATAAAAGATAAAAGATCATCGCATGCCAAATAACGCTCTCCATACAATCCCATCAGACCTGTCACAACTAGACTGTTTATGCGCAAATCAACCATAGACAATATAGATCTTAAGCCGTAACTGCTCCTGAGGCGAAATGCGAAAAGTTATGCGACCCCCTCTCTGCTGTAAACAGGAGAGGGGTTCATTTTAATTACGGAGCTGCCTTAACTGGCAATTCTGAAATGGCATTTCGTGGCGGCTCCCTAATTCATCTGACCCCCTCTCCTGCCATAGGAATAAATATTTGATAGCGTAGTGTGATGGTACAACACATAAGAGCTCGTGGTGCAAAAGATATCTGCTCGCGCTTTTATAGCTGTGTGCGTCACTTACATTATGGTGAGCATTTGAATATTGCTTTCATTATTATATCAAAACTTAGTATATGGAGATGTCTGACTAATGAACTGAACGATTGATTTGTCTTATGTGTTTTACAAAGTGCCTGTTGATAGCACTGTTTGGACCTGCAGGTTAAGGGATCTTATCTCATCTTTTTCCCCTCATTCCATCGCTTCGCCAAAACATCTTCCTACTCACATTTCATGGCTTGTTTTGAACTATTCCAATTTATCAGTTGATAGAACTAATTGTATCTGTAAATATTAACGTAAAATTTAAATAATTTACTATCTTTCAGGGTTTTGTAAATGTCTTTTAAAAATTGTTTCCAACATACACGAGGCACAGTTTTCAGGTAGCTTGAGGTTAGGCTGCCTTTACACTCATACGTTTATTCATGTATGTCGCTCACGTAAGCGATTTATTAAGCGAAATTACCAATATAAACGACACCAAAAGTCATTTAATGTAATTTATAGTAAGTTACAGAAATTATTTTTTTGCAAGTTCTTTGACTGGTCTAATCGCGTCCGCGCTAACTTCCGGCCTTCTCACAGCTTATAAATTCAGTTTGATAAGTTGAGAGACTTGCCGTAAGAAATGATACCAAAATGCACCATTGCAAGATGTCAAAAATTAAAAGACAGTTGTTTTCATAGGATTTTTTCCTAAAAAAACTGTAGAGATATCATTTATTTTTCAGGTGGAAAGGAGTTGTATGAAAATGAGCATACTTTTACTTAATTATCGGTCCAATACTTTCTAATTTCAATGTTTCTGTTTATAACAATACATTTTTTTTTTTTACATGACTTCCACACACGAGGCCCTGAGGAAAATAATTTCCCTCAGGGCCTATGTCATCTTTTGGGGATGCTGTGTGGAGGGTTTTTTTAAGGAGAGGAAAGAGAGGTGAGTTCTGGGAAGGAAAAGGGTTTAAGGGGTGGTTAGGAAACTTTGGTTCAGTTTGTCCTGGTCATCGCCTCCAAGACCTGGACAAACCTCACCCCATGAACCTGGGCACCCCTGCTAAATCACCAAATGTAGCGAACCACTTGGGGTGACCTATGGCAGAAGTGTTGGTTATTCAATAAAGGTTTCCGGGGCGGCGGTACCCATTCCCGCCTCCCAAATTGGAATACATATTTGAATTCGAAGTCGGTTTGTTGTCAGGTAGCTGTCATTCAGATAAAATGGAAGAACTTCATTAATTCCGACTTTAACGGCATAAATGCAAATTCTAATTCATCACTTTATTTGGGCCTTTTCGTCTTTATTGACAAAATCGCATAAATTTGACAGCAGCTGTTGATAGGAAGCCATCTTAAATAAATTTACAGATGTAAACGATCGCTATGAGCACATGCTCAAGTTGAACTTCCGAACAATTTCCGTGAGCATTAATGACCATAAGTCGGATGCATATGTAAACGCTCCCGTGAGTAACTTGTCAAAATTAAGTAACTCGACATTAACCACTCCGATACATAAGTGGATATACACGATAATATAACGATAGCAGTCAAGTACAATAAGTGTGTTTTCACGTCAACGCGTGTGTTACACAGAAATTATTATAGCTCCGTTATTGTTCTAGTGACTTCCCTAGAACAAAAAGTGGAAGGTCCCTAATAAATCAAGCTACACATCCCTATTCAATTTGTCCATAGAAATACATAAAAAGACCTATTCTGTCAGATACACTGTAGATACAGCTTTTACCTGGCAAATCGCCTACGCGCCGCTAGACATTGTTATTTTTTTATTAAATATTCTTTTATGAAATGATAAACAAGTGAGGTGACTAAATTGTTTATTATACATTTATACGATAGAATAAGTATTGTTTTTTTATATAATCCGTGATTTTAGTACCGTTTTTACATAAAAACATCACGTGTGTCATTTTTTTTATGTTTGCATTCTAAATTTTAATATTTACAAATGTTAATATTTATTTGTAATATAACAATTTGAAAGCTTATTTCGTAACCTTTCAAAAACAGTTTTTAGTATTCGGCTACGTTCAGAAATGTTTCATTTATAGAGCTTTAATTGTGAAGCGGAAATAACACAAAGTTTTTGTAAATCTGACATTTCGTTGACGAAAAATGTGCATATTCGTAATAGATCGGAGCGGTTAAGTCTTAAATTATACTATGAGTGTAAAGCTGGCCTATGATTGTATCTTTTGTATATTTGTGAAACAGAAATGTACATCCGGTTTAATACAAGTGCCCCTATCTCTGATATACAGAGGTCGCCTTTAATAAAAGTACAGTAGTATTCTCACTAAGCAGTTTTATATCGAGTCAAAAATCGTAATGTAATAAAAAAGTATTTTTGTTTTTAATCCAATTTTGGTGGGATTCTTTAAACATAATATTATTAATTACTATGATTCTGGAATACAATAATAATTATGTGTTATTAGATTGTAAGATTGTGCAGTTTTAAAAAATAAAATTGTCATCTTAATTCTTGTGTTTTATTATTAATTTTTTTTGTGTTATTCAATATTTTTTATACAATAAAAATGGTGTTATAATTCGTTGGATAAATAGGTATGGTACAATTTGAGTTTAGGCAAATTGATGATCATGACAATATTGGCCCCCGGCTTACTTGTATACGGTTCCATGACAACTCGGAATCATGCAATTTCAAGACCCCCATGAAAAGTCATTAACACTTAAGGATTCGCTAATGGGTCTAACGGACCCAGTTCTTCACATTTTGTGTAGTAACTTTAAAATGTTGACGTTTGCGACGTTGCCGCTCTTAGTACCTTTCAACGATAGTATAGCTTGACAGATGACGATCGAAGACGCCAGTTAGCACGCTGTGTGTGAGTTTTATTGACGTAAAAGGTGTGAATGGGTCCGCTGGACCTGGTAATGACTAAATACGTTAGTGTTTTTTCGATCACGTTATTACCATTAATTTACCTTTTTTTACTTTATTTCATAGAAAATGGTAACCAATCGGTTTTTGAGACCTTACGAAATAGAAGAATATCTCAATTAAGAAACAGAAGACGAAGACTATTCTGAGACTGAAGACTATTTAGAAATAAGAGAGCATGAATCGGATTCCGAACAAGAAGGTGATAACTGCCTATGTAACTGAAAAAAAAAATAGAAAAACCAAAGTTTTTTTGCTTGAAATGCAATTTCCCAATTTGTGGAGAGCACATGAACCACCTAATTTTATAACTAAATTTGTATTAGAAAGAGACCGAACAATGTAGAGATTCCAAGGAAGATATCTTATTTTTTGTTAATTTCAATAGAAGTTTTTTTTTCTATAATGATTGATCTCTCATTATTGTTTTGTCTAAGTAGGTTCATTATAGTAGTGTAAGAAAATATAGAATATTTTGCGTACAATAAATAATTACAAAAAATAGAATCTTGTCATAAAAGTACGATAAAATTCCTTTTATTTTTGTAGTGACTCTTTGAATAAGTAAAAACAATAAATATTAGTATTTGATTGAATATTGTCTTTTTTTATTCATAAATTATCCTTATAAGAAAAAAAATATTCACTTTTATTGAGCAGTTTTGGAATAAACATATGATATTATACTGGGTCCAGTGCACCCGGTAGGGAGTATTTGTGTCACAAATCGGCGCACGAGTCCTTAATTGTTAAAAATGAAGAAAAAAAAAATAGCCCATAATCTAACCTAACGTAACCCATTTAACCATTTTTTTCCATAATTTTTAATGACCTTTCGAAGGAGGTGTTGAAGTTGCATGTTTTTGAGTTGTCCGGTCACCTTTATACACAATATGCAGTCAGTTTAGGGAAAATACAGTATACCTACTTACACAAGATATAATAAAGTGTCCCCGAAGAGGGTGTACTGCCGAATAACAAAAATATAAAATGTGTTGTTAAAATACATCAAGGATAAAACTAGTAATAATAATAATCTACATATCGACGGTCCCGAAGAACAATGTCGGATGCGCGATTTTGAATTTTTGCAGTGGAACTTTTTAAAGCATCGTTTCTGCATGTTTACTGTTTTTGATATCAAGAAATGAAGTGTTGTTTTGATATTTGATACTTCATCTCATTTCATTAAAAAATCCAAAAATACAGACTTTTAAATCAACAAAATAAGCCAATAAATAAGCAAACAGAACGATTTTCAATTTTTGTCAGATCCAACATTGTTCTTTGGGACCGTCGATATATACTGACATAGATAGACACTTATAAAACGTTCGATATCCATACCAACTTATTCTTATGTTTGAGGGCTGTCCATAAAATAATGTCTCTAAGATATTGCGATCGTGAGAGACAATTTTACACGCAATCTGGTAACACTGGTGTGTAGCCTGGTTCCCCACACCAAATGCCCACCACCCTGCACTCTCTGTGACGCTTAGTCTCAGCTTGGCAGCCGTTCGCGATGGAGCTTCCGCTCGCCTCATCATTTGTTTTTTCGGAGTTCTGTGATAGATGGGTCCCAAAAATGCTCACCAAAAATCACAAACAACGGGTTAAAAGAGCCCGAATTTCTTAAGTGCTACGACGTTGATTGCATGGAATTCTTGGACTAATTTGTGATTAGGGAGAAGACTTTCTAAACCAACATTTTTCGCTCATACACTGTTTTCCGTATACTTTATGCAGATGAGAATAAATGTCTACTAGGTTATTGTTCTTTGCACACAGAAAACGAATTACAGAGCGTAATTCATACCTGGCGGGTGCAACGAGCGGAAACTCCATCATGAACGGCTACCACCATGCTACCACGCCGATACTAAGCATCACAGATAGTCAGTGTTGCCAACTCAACTACTTCAAAATATGCTAGAGTGATGGGAAAAATATGCCAGAAATATGCTAAATTACTTTGTAAAATACCAAAAAAAGCCAACATAAATTTAACTTTGTATTTATTGAGAAATAAAATCAATAAAATAAAATATCAAAATCATAATCTTCTTCATTAACAGCAGCTGATGTGGAAGGCTGAAAGACAGAGTCATAACTCTCTTTGGTCCCAATACAGCGTAGTACTTCGTCAGGAACAGTGTAAGAATAACAGCACTTTCCTGCTCTCTTTAGGCCAAATCTGACGTACAAAATGGCATCCAGGTTTCTCACCGCCAAACGATTTCGGAGCTTTGTTTTGACCAGGTTCATTTGGCTAAATACACATTCAATGTCCGCATTTGAATGCGGCAATATTAAAACAGACATTGCAAACTGACATAAATCGCTAAAGGGGTTATTATTAGCTGCATCTTTATATTCCATGACTGCATTCCAAAACTATACAGTGGAAGTCGAGGATTCCCATTTAACGTGAACTATGTTTCTCCATTAAGACACCAGTTTTTCAATCGTAGATTCATTTAGTCGGAACTCTTGGGCTATTTTTACTATGGGTTATTTTACTACTTTTAAAGTATCTTGGTCTGAAAACATTTATGTCTTCTGAAGGGTTTCCAAATTAAGTGGTAATCTCGAACGTAGTTCTGTCACAAGTTTCAGTGTGAAGTTAGTACAACGTTGACGTAAATGGCTTACTACATCGGGCTCAAGATTGTACTCTTGTATTTTATTCTCAAAAGCATATCTCATGTATGGTTTAGGATCTAAATAGCTTTCTAAGTTTTCTGTTATGATGTCGACCCTCGCTGTTGAATTCAGAATACGCCGACCTGTCGATTCCACTACGCCAATTAGATCATTGTATGGTTTGGTTGGGTCAACATCGTTACTTTCAAACAACTTGTTTACAACTTGAACTTCCTTTAAGATAGGATTTATGTATAATAAATACAAATGATTTTGTGGATCATTGTACATTTGGTATAATATTTCTGCCGTATAGCAATTTTCATCTCGCCTGACAACTTCAAACAGAGTTTTTAATTCTATCCATTGGTCTAGAATACGACAGACCGCCGGTTCTATTGATATCCAACGAGTATTGCACATTTGTGGAATTGTCAAAGGAATGGAGCCACCGTTGGTCGTTTGAAATATAATTCTGTAAAAGAGTCTTCGAATTGAAGAATGGATAAACCAATTATAAGTTTCTCTAATAAGAAATTCAACATTTCGTGGTAGAGTTTCGGCTGAAGCATGTGACATAGCCAACTGTAAAGAGTGACATACGCAGCGGATTAACGCTAAATTATCATTACCAGTTGCATTTTTTAACAACGCGTACACTCCATTGTTAGTTCCTGTCATCACCGAAGCATTATCCGTGCCAATACCCATCAATTACTTTAAATTTATGTTCAGTGCTGACAATAATCCCTTAATGCCGTTCACTATGCTGATTGCAGTTCCATCCTCAATCTCAACTAATCCCAAAAAGGTAGAAATTATCTTTTTCAAGGAGCGGCTAAAATACCTAATCGAAACACCAAGTATTTTGAGTACCGAAATATCAGTCGATTCATTGAGTAAGAGACTGTATTCCTGATCTCCTAAATCTCTTACAATTTCTTGAATGAAATGAGGTGCAAGACTTTTTTTTTTTTAATATTCGTGCATTTTGTTCGATGTAACTTCATGTCGCTGTGTTTGCTGTCAGAAAATCGGTATTTGCATAACTCCGAAAAATGATCTACGGCCATAATTGAACAGTGCTCGCCAACAAACAAAGCTAGTGAAGATTCTGCTTTCTGGGTGTTCAAATCTTTTTTTACTATGGGAAACTTAATGATTTTTTGACTTTTCATTAGTTCTATTGTTTTTTAGTGCTTTGTTGATAAAATATGTAGCTTCAAAATAGATATTTTTGCGATCATTTCGCACTTGCAGTACGTACAATGGGCTTTCGTAGTATCGTTTTCAACAGGCTGCAACCACTCTTTAAAGTCTGCCATTTTCTCCCAGTCTGACCGGTAATGTTGATTATACTTTAGGCGGCATAATGGTATCAAAATCAAATTGCAGAAACACACAAATTGCACAGTAATAAAATTTTACTCAAACCCTCAAACGAGACGCGAGCAGGGGGGTATAACTCCGTCAGTTTTTGGTTTTTGTAACCCGGTCACGTGATCATGACGACGTCATAGTAATGACTACCAATAGGAATCTTACAATCTCCATAGAAAAACTTTTGAGAACTGAGTGGTATATACGGTGGGATATCTATGGTATTATATGTCAAATAGCACGTTGGCCGAAACAATCCGAACATTCAAAACAACGAAATATTTTGAAAAAATTCTTCCTAAATATCGTTTCAGTGTCGAAGGCTGTGAGGATAGTGTTTCAGTTCGACACAGAGTACCTAACTGCGAAAATAATGAGAGTCGTTATGGGAATGGGCGTTGAGAATCTGCAGATCTGACTATTGCTTATCCGATTTTGGGAAGTTGTGGTTATGTTTGGTTCCCATTTCACTAATAACTGCAAAAATTCCAATGGCACGTTAAAAAAAGACGCTTTGCCGACCCTTAATCTTCATGGAATCGGAACACATCGGGGTTTACCTAAAGAAAACGTAAACGATCGTAGGATACCAAAATACAGGTGCGAATCTTTTGTTTGTTCAGTGTTCCTAATATACTTTGTAACTTTTCCCTAACTTCACCTAAAAATTGTATCTATTTTCATTTTTAGACTATCCATATTCTACCTGGAGTGTCCAGCACGAATGGTGCCGTCCAAGACCACAATTACAGTTTAAAAGGTATAAAGTCTTCTCTATACTCTATATGGCATCAACCTATTTTATTCATAGAGATAGATGCTGATTCACTGAGTCTTTCTTATTATAAAGATATTCAATACATTTATTATTTCTTCAAACACAGCAATTCCATTATTATTAAGATATTTAATATGACAGGCGCGTATCCGAGACGCGTGGTCGTTGTTCTTGATTTATTTTCTCTTTTATACTCTGCAGTGGTAGGATATAGTTCATAGGATGAGGCGGGGTAATGAAATGAATTTTTTTTTGTTTCAGAACCAAACGTGTTCTACCTGGGCCGAGTACCGTGCGTTTTGCTGCCAAAAAAGTAGTGGAAGATTAAACAGGTATACATCTGGATTTATATTTCATTAAAGGAGATAATATTATATGTTTTGCTTGCGAACTTTGGTTAATGTGGTGAATATGTTTATTTCAGAACCAAACGTGTTCCCTGGGCTGAGCAGCGTACCGTGTGTGAATTGCACTCTGTTATTACATTGTCTTCAGACCTCTGCAGCCATACTCGGTCAACCATCGCCTTAGCCGCAGTAAGACGGATAGATTCATACATCCATCACTCTTGAACATATTGACCCCCAGATTCCTAACTACCCCTCTGTACATTTTTCCTTCTCAAAACTTCCTCCCTTTCCTTTTCCTAAAAAGACTCCACACCGCATCCCTAAAGATGACATAGGCCCCGAGAGAATTTTTTCCTCAAGGCCTCCCAAGTGGGCTAAAAATCTATCCAAACACTTCCTTTTTTATTATTATTACTCATATTTTCATTAATTATGATTAAGTTCCTTCTAAATGTGTTTGCACATGATTGTATTTCCGTTTTTTTGTGTTATTCTGTATAAAGCAATAAAATACTACATGCAATTATGAGTTTTTCATTTTATTTTTAAAATAATTTTTAGGCTAATGATTTGGGTAGGTACTGATATTGTCCAAGGTAGTATCTTTTTTTTTTTTTTTTTTTACTTTCCTCTATCCTTGTCGATGGTCCGTGACGTCATAATCGCGGAATGAGCATTATTTATGGTCAAATAGTGTTGACACCCGTTCCATACAAAAAGCCCGAAGATATCGATCTAGGTATTAGTTCATTTATGGACGCGAGTGACGAGAGACAAAATGCTTTTTGTCTGTGGACCACAGACAAAACCACCGACCACAGACTGTGGTACAATACTAGGGGAATCCCACAGATTAGTTAGGGGAATCATATAATATAGAGAATCAACAAACGCCCGAAAAAGGTTTGTCCATAGTGCAAGTGAGGTGGGGACACCGACAAAGTTATCGATATTGTTTTTGTTAAAAAAATGGTTTTTATTATTTTCATGTTTCTGTAAAAATAAGCCAAATAAATATGCTATATGCTAAAAGCACAATAGTTATGCTAAACATGGGGTAATTATGCTAAATTTAGCATATAATATGCTAAATTGGCAACTGTTGTACATTAATGTTGATCGTCCAACAATATACCAAACCACCCACGGTCACGATTAAATTAGCAACCATAAATACAGTTTGGCAAAAAAGTGTAGAAAATAAATGATGGCGCTGCGATCGTTTTTTTTAGTTTTAAATGGCAACACCAAGATGGCTCATAAGACAATGAATGTATGTTTTTAAAAACACTTCGGCCAACATGGATATTTAATATCATATTTGTACTTTCAAACATTTTGCACAAAAAACTGGAATTTAATAGAAGTAAAATAAAACAAAACAAGTTTTAAGTGGGCGTTTATTTCGATATAAAAACGTAGGTATTTAAATTTTTGAGTCTATTAATTCAACACCCGACATTATTGTCTTCGAGCTCATGTGATTCTTCTTCTTCCGCATCTTTATCTTCATCTAAACGTATTATCAGTTCATCGATATCAACATATTATAGTACTTCCTAGTGCATAATATTCTGCCTCAATTTTGATCACTTGTTTGCCACAATTTTTCCAATCATCAGCACTTTTATGCTATTACATATTATTATTATTATGCTATTTTCCGTTTTCCCGGTGTTTCAAATTTTCCATCAGTCTTTTCCCCTTCCTTGACGATCCATCTTACCGTTGATTCAGATTTACCTGTGTGTGGAAAATATCATTAAAATTATTATTCTATAGAAGGGAGTTTAAAAAAAACACACTAGATAATATACATTTAGAAAGAAGACTGAGAAAACTAAAAAAAAAGTAACTTTTCTGTGAGTTTAAAGAAGTTGCATATTATTATTATTTTTTGTTAATTGAGTTTTTTACCTGTGTGTGGAAAATATCATTAAAATTTTTATTCTATAGAAGGGAGTTTAAAAAAAACACACTAGATAATATTCATTTAGAAAGAAGACTGAGAAAACTAAGAAAAAAGTAACTTTTCTGTGAGTTTAAAGAAGTTGTATATTATTATTATTTTTTTGTTAATTGAGTTATTCCCTTTTTCTTGTGGCCTAACATTAACTGTCAAATTCGGATTTTTAAACATAACCTCAAATCAGATTGTAATGGTTATAATCGCTCGAAAATTGGCATAAATCTTGCAATACTAATGAAATTCATTAAAAAACGATACTACGTACCAGTCATTTCTGTAGTTCGTTTGTAAACATCCTACAAATTAGGCATAGGAGCTTCTTCGCGCGATAATCGGCTAGGCAGCGTTAAAAACCCAGTACATAACTTTTCTTGCACCACTACGTATTAGTTTGTTCATTTTTATTCAATTCAAACAATGCACAGGCAAACAATGAAAAAACAAACATTAAACGAGTGATTTTCAGCGTTTTCTACACTTTTTAAGTCAGTAAAGCCAAGAGCCATACGGCCCATACGAAATGTCATTGACAAAACGAGTATTTCGGTGTTACCATAGTTCCATAGTAATGAAAAAATTTAGTTCTAAATTAATAAATTTCTACACTTTCTTGCCAAACTCTATATCAAACCACCCACGTAACCACTGTAGGGATTTTTATTTTTTGTTCTGGCACCTCTGCCGAGCAAAGCCGCCAAACTAACCAACCACTACCAAGACTACCAACTCAAAAAAACAACAACAATCACCGCAATCACCTGTCATAGCTGTCAAAGTCGAACCTCGTTTTTTTACGAGATTCATACGAATTTGTTGTTATTTTAATCCTTAAAAATATCGTATTTAAAATGCCGTCAGCGAAATTTGTGTCTGAGATTGAGGACGATAAAAACAAGAATTTGGTCCTCTGTAAATATTGCAAATCGAAAATTCTCCTGCCGAAATCAGCCGCCTACGTTTCCCAAGAGGTAAGCTTTGTTTTCATTTCATAAATGACGGAATTTTGTGAAATAATTAATTAGCTGTAAATGTGATTGAATAAAAAAGAATTCGGGGTGATCAGTGGCGGACTAAGCACGTCAGACGCCCGGGGCGGCAAAGCTGAATGAGTTTAAGAAGTTAATGTAATTTTTCAAGCTTTTTAATCAGTTCACACGGGCCTCTGGTCCTAAGGGGAGCTCCAAACGCCTACATGTTCCATTTATCAAATCACAAACCTTTAAGATACTAGGAACAGTTAAAAAAATAACACTGTATTTTTTTTTAATCTTGTTTTCTGAAAGATGCATTTGTTAATAATGCTAATAAGTACTGATGGTATGATATGATTTTATCAAAGAATATAATGTCATTTTTGTTATTTGTTTTTGGGGTGTTATGCCATGTTGCGCTACCTCCTTCTTTAGCCAACGTTTAGGACAGAGTTGCAGAGTGTTTATTATCAGGGTCGATCCGGCAGATGTAAAAAAAAATATATATTAATGTCATCGTAAAAATGTGAGAATTTGTTTTCTCTTAACCCATTGGCCACAAACCCCGGCAGCCTGCCAGGTGTGCAACTCAGGTACTTAACCACAAACCCCGGCGCGCTGACGGGCTAGAGCAGATCCACCAAAAAACGAAAACGAGCACAACATTGACACTTAAAAAAATCCATATTTCACAATTTCTTCCCGATTGACATGTTTGGTCGACGATAACTCAAAGACTAATGACCTAATTACGATAAAACTCGGTGTCGATACTAATAATGAGTTGTTCAATTAGTACTTAATTCAGCGACACCCCCACTAATCTCTAACCTTCCCATTCCGCGAACTTAAAAACCCCCCCTCGTATGAACCTAAAAAACAAAAATTATGAATGTTCGATATATGAATATTATTTTTTTTATAACTTTATGTATAAAAATGTTAAAAAAAAACTTACAAAAAAAGAGAAGGTTATATTTGTATCTTTATTTACACATACATGTATTCATTTTTTAAAAATTTTAATATTTATATTTTTCTTTACCAATCCGATATGTAAACAAATTGTAAAAAATAAATTCATTTGAATATATGGTTCAAAAGTAACAATAGATTTAGTACACCAATGCAGGTTTTCAATTTTTGGTACAAAATTAATTCGACGGTGAAGGCCAATTTTTTAGCTAATTAATTCTGTGGCCAATGGGTTAAAGACATGAAATACATTTGGTTCATCACGTCCGATATACTAAAAATTGATCATGATCCGTCTCATTTGTTTCTATTTTTTTTTTTGCTTCTAGCCCAACACAGGTGGCCATGAGTAAAACAATTTCCCTCAGGTACTAAATCATCTTTGGGGATGCTGTGTGTAAGGTCTTTTTAGGGACAGAAAAAGGTATGAGGGGTGGGTAGGAATCTGAGGTTCAATGTTTTCAGGAGTGACGAACATATGAATCTATCCCTCCCACTGCGGTACAAGGCGATGGATAGATTATCTGCAATTTGGGAGGCGGGTTTAGCTACCGCTGCCCCGGGAACCATTTATTGGATAACTAACACCCCTGACATAGGTCACCCCAAATAGTTTGCTACGTTTGGTGATTTAGCAAGGGTTCCCGGGTTCTTAGAATGAGATTTGTCTAGGTCTTGGTGGCGAACGCGTTTCCTCACCTAATGCGTGGCGGTCCGAATCGGGAAAGACCGCTTGAGGCAGACATAATATAGACCTCTCCAGCTGGATTTTCTTTTGACCCATTGCCTTGCACCACAGTCGGAGGAGTGGATTCATACGTCTCTCACTCCTAGACACATTGACCCCAGATTCCTACCCGCCCCTGATACCTTTTTCCTTACCAGAACTTCCTCTCCTTAAAATACACTCCACGCAGCTTCCCCAAAGATGACATAGGCTCTGAGTGATTTTTTTATCCTCAGGGCCTCCTTTGTGGAGCTATTGTAAAAAAAGAAAGATGATTGAGAGTGGGTGGGTAAACACATTTGCTGCCAAGAGCTAGACGCACTCCGTGAACCTGGGCACCCCTGCTAAGTCACCAAACGTAGCCAATCACATTTGGAAATGCCAAGCCAATCACAAAAAAAATGGCGGCGGTACCCATACCCGCCTCCCAAATTGAATTAACAATGTGTCTTATTATTTCTAGAAAAACCTTCCGCTGATGACCCAGAAAAAGAACTTCCTAGATCCGGAGAGCGAAGACTTGTTAGATTTCTGGGAAGTTGACGATATGTACACATTTGAAAACATTGGCTTCTCGCTGACGAAGGATGACATCAAATACCTGAGCTGCGCCGACTGTGAAATGGGCCCGGTCGGCTATCATGATCTCACTACAAAGAAGAGTTTTGTCGCCCTGGCAAGAATAGAACATAAAGATTCCGTTTAAATTAAATTTAAATAATTTTTGTATCATGTATTTATTTAAGATATTTTGTACTTATTGAAAATGTTTGGCTTACAATAAATAGCTTGCTTGCTAGGAATTGGTTTATTTCATTTTTTTTTTTTTTTTTCAAATGTTTCTGAACCTTCAAGGGTGTTCTAGGCCATCATTTCAAATTATGCAGAGAGGAAAGATGATTGTCTGGGTTAATAGGGGTGAGGTTTGTCTGAATCTTGATGGAGGATGTGTCTGCGTGGCAGGCCGGATTGGGAGAGACTGGTTGAGAAAGATGTTTTGACCTCTCCAGCAGGACTCTCTTCCTAATTAATACCTTCCTTTCAATAACTTCCTTTCCTGAGAGGCCCTCCACACAGCATCCTCAAATATGACATAGGCCTTGAGGGCAATTATTTTCCTCTGGGTCAGTGTGGAGCTAATGTAAAAAAATCTTACATTTTGTCTGTTGATATAAAGAATTTTACAATAAAAGACAATCAGTTAAAAGTTTTTCATATTTATTTCACATTTAATTTCTATAATAAAATACTTAACTATTAGACAGATATTTATAAAAATATAAAATTCATTATTTGAGCCTTCTATCTTTTTTCTGTCTGAGCATCTTAATATTTATTTATAAACAAATCACAAGCTTATGTTCTGTTTATCTTTATTTACTGGCAGTGGATCGACTATTTACTTGTAAAATTATTAAGTATTCATACATCTTCATTACACACAGCAATACTTGTCTATCTATTATTGCATTTATCTCTGGTTTTCTTACATAATCATAGATATCATAAATTTGCTTCATCCATAAACAAATAAATCTAAAATGATTTAAATATTATGTTATCTGATATTATTATTGTATATACATTACACTTTACAATGCTATAGGAAATTATTGTTTGTGAATGAATTTTTCAATACAATATTTACAACATTTAAAAAATTACAATATTTATAAAATTTACAAAATGGACGATGAATTTTTTTAACTCTATTAACGTGATATCTGTATTTTTTGTTAACGTGTGATTTGATCCAGTTATTTGTTTAAATTATTAAATATTGTTTGGAAATTCAAATTATTGTTCTATGTTAACACACTTTGGGTGGGAAGGGTAGTTCAGTGTATGAAGGGTAGTTCCGTCTTTTATGTTGGTCATATAGTACACCAAACGGGTCCCAACTGTATTAATAAAATATGTAAATAATATAATATAAATAGATATGTATATACTAATATTAGACCAGTGCTCACATACGCAGCTGAAACGTGGGTAGGTACTAACTAAGAGGAATGAGCGAGACTGGACATTTTTGAAAGGAAAATTTTGAGGCATATCTTCGGCCCAGTTCTAGAAAATGGATTTTGGCGCAGACGTTACAACAATGAGCTATATACTCTGTTTAAGTAGCTAAATGTCACAACATTTATAAAACTGGGAAGACTTTGGTGGCTGGGTCATGCGGAGAGAATGACCGAGCATCAAGCACCAAAGTCTCTGCTGAACTTAAGACCGATAGGGTGAAGGAGCCTGGGAAGGACAAGATAAAGATGGAGCGAAAACATTCTCAAAGTATATCGATAGAGCTTCTAAACTGGGAAGAGCTAGCACAAAACTGAGATGAGTAGAGGGAGACTCTCGAGGAGGCCAAGACACACCAGGGGTTGTAGATCCAAGAGTGATGATAATGATGATGTAGGTACATATATATGATAACAAGTCTTCCTCATCTTTTTATCTCTTTGTCTTTTTTGTGGAGAATATTTTATCAAAATGAAATTTACAGTTTGGCATTGGAGCAAATTGCTCTTTTTTGTGATGTATGTTTGTATATGAATATAAATATCATTACATAGTATAAAATAAAGTCGCTCAAAATGTATGTGCGCTTAGATCTTTTAAATTGCGCAACGGATTTTTATGCAGTTTTCACCAATAGATAGAGTGATTCAAGAGGAAGGTTTATATGTATAATACATGCTTATTATAGTAGAGAAAAGCCGAGAAATTCAAATATTCAATTCAGGCAGCGGGCAAGAGGGTGGTGTGGATTTTATAAAGGTTGGGTAATGGCGTTTTGTTTCGTTAGCCACAGCAACGTGTGGCCGGGTGTGCTAGTATATAATATGAACCAATTGTTTTTATGAAGTATTAAAATATGTACAATTTTTTATACATAAAACCTCACTAAATGGCCCAACACTGACTTTAACTTCTATTTATGGAGTCCTATTACAAAGTAGGATAGAATTTTGGATAATACTTTCATACTTGTGGTGCGGTAAATACTACATATATAAAAAAAATCATCATGTGTGTATAATTTTTAAAGATATATCAGTTTAAAACATATTCTATTTTCTCGAACGGGTGCCTTGTTTTCGCCCGCCTAAAGTATGTTAACATAGAACAAAATGGATATTTCACATAATTTCGTTGTATACACACAAAATTGAATACACAATGGCAGAAAATGGTTTGTTAATTATCAGATTTGGCTATAAAACAACAATATAAAGTCCTCATTAAATAAATTAAGGATATCCGCAATGAAACGATATATATTTAACAGCACATAAATCTTCATTGCACTTTCACAATATACGTAAAAGCATAAATTAAATAATACTTCGTTGTTATTGATCACATGTGATTTTTGCACTGAGAATGCTTCTGCAGCTTGAGCCACATACATCCAGCTGTGATGCAGCTGATCATTAGAACAAATAAGATGAACGCCGCTCCCCACAGAAAACCGGCGTACGATAGGCATACTCCGAGAGGTTCTGAAAAGGCGATATCTTCCGGCAATATCACCTTCAGACCTTTGCCTACTCGGATGGGATCGGCGAGAGTATCATTGCCGGAATAAATATCCCTCCTACGTCTTTTACCAGGCTCCAACTTCTGGCCAGGCTCTTTGCAAACGTCGCAATTCGTTTTGCAAAGCTCTACGTTGCATTCCATGATAAGATCCATCGCATCGGGGAATTTGAATGCGCTGAAGAAAGCGTACGCAAGAATCGACGCACCCGTATTTCCCGTCTCTCTCGTCTTCTGGAAAGCACCGAATAACTTCGGTTTTAAGATGCAACCGTCCTCGTCTGTGAGTCTCACAACGTTTTCTGAGCTATCGTCGCGGGCAACGCAGTCCTTTACTTGGATATCGAAAGCTGGATCTCCTGTGATTGAAATGACTAGAGTCATGGTTTCTCCGATCTTTACTAATCCGTTGGCGGGATTAGCGAAAGGTCCTCTTCCAACTTGAATGTCTAAACTGGCCATGGCTGTGTCTCCGCTGAATGTTACAATCTCTTGGTTCAGCATGCCGACGCTCAGTGCGACCGACAGCTGTTTATTTATGTTTCCTTCCCAGAGACATCTCACACTCCTGATGCTGTCCCACACTTCTTGAATGCCTACCTCATTTTGTAAAACGAGCACATTCTCCAAGTAAGACTTTCCTTGTGTATCGAATCCATTGATGAATTCGGTTCCGCAAGAGTTTAAGCTTAGCGTAAAAGAGTATTTAATTTGGTTTGAGTTTTCTTGGACGTATCTGCAGTCAGGGTTTGAGAAGAATCCCTTCGAATAGATGATTCCGTTGTAAACCTTGTTGAATTCTAAATTGATTGTCATCATGTCTTTGGCGCATTCAACGTCGATAGCGTGGATATGAGGGGGATGAGAGTCATCATCATCATCTGGAGTTGTGCTTGGTTGATACGTAGAAGAGATGGGATTGTAATCGGTAGTGCTTGGTTGGTTAGTAACACTTGGAGGATTGGTAGGAATAGGTTTGTACGAAGGGCTTGGAGGAGGATTGCTTGGTATAGGTTTATACGTAGTTTCGTAATCGGGTTGTGGTGTTGAAGATGGGTAACTTGAAGTGGGCTTGTATCCTGGAGTGCTTGTGCCTGGGGGAATGTAGGGTATATTTGTAGAAGAAGACTTATCGTTATTGCTGCCTGGGTTAGGATAGTCATAATCTGGGTTAGGGCTGATGAAGGGTGGCTGAGGAGAAGGTCCAGGTAGTGGGTATCCGGAGCTACTATAATCAGGGTATTGCTGGCTCGATGGGGGGTAGGGGGCGAGGCTGGAAGGACCCGCCGGGGAGAAGGGAATTCCGGAGGGTGGGTACGGCGCGTCAGTTGGTCCTTCGGTTGAGGGTTCGTAGGTTACGGAATTGGCGGGTTTGTAGGGCTTCTGCGCTGCTGGCGGGCGGAAGGGACGAGGTCTCTCGGCGTTCTGACCCGCCGGGGGAAGGTAGCCGAGATTCTGACGGGCTGGAAGATTAATAATAATGCTTTATTTAATCTGTTTTGAAAGAAGCCTTCTTATGTCAAGCAATTAACATTGTTTATACAAAGTCATTAGATTTTAGAGTGGGGCATAACACAAGGAGAATGAAAAGATAAGTCATTTGCAGAGGAAATAAAGTGATATACCTTCAACGTACAAATTAAGAATAGTTAAAATTAATTAAACTAATTAATTAAATAAAACTGGTAATTTAGGCTTATTAGATTTGATAAAGATTTTATATATAAAAATGCAAAAATCAGTCATTTTAAATACAAACAGGATTAGGAAAGATTTTTTAAATATTTATATTGAGGGATCAGTAGGATTTATCGGTCCAGTTAGGAGTTCTACCGAGCCGTACCCTCTGATATGAAAATATTTTGAGTCGGTGGATTATTTTCCCATTTGGTCTCTGGTAGATTGACATGTTGTTCTTGTATCGTTTTATTATACTTATATAGTGCAATTACAAAGCATGGATTGACTAGATCAGTGATTTTCAACCTGTGGTACGCGTACCCCTGGGGGTAATAATAATCCAAGTTTCCTGGATTTTCACTTATTTATACAGATGGTTCTAAGTCTGAAAACAAAGATTGTGGAACTGCGGTGCATATCCCCGAATTCAATTTAGATTTGTCTTATAAATTGCCTAAAGAAATTTCTATATTTACTGCAGAATGCTTCGCAATTGAACAAGCTTTAATTCAAATCCAGCTTCTCAATATTCGTCGAGCCTTACTGTGTACTGATTCTCTAAGCGCAGTACCTACTGAAAATTTCTTCAAATATCATTCATTATCCAGAAGATTATTATGTATATGTACATTATTTGTAATATCAAAAACACGCTCAAATCATTAGGTAAATGAATTAAATTTCGAGACAATATTGGTTTGGATCCCTGGTCATTTAGGAATTGAAGGTAACGAGAAAGCCGATTCCCCCGCTAAACTTGGAACAATTTCTAGCTCTATTCCTTTAGATTTTAGAATTCCGTTCTCTGACGTCATCCCTATTCTTAAATCCAACATGATTCGCTCATGGGAAGAAAATTGGGCTGATACGAAAACCCGAACTGGTGCTTTTTATGCTGGAATCCAAAATCATATTCCAAGTAAACCTTGGTTCCACGGCAAGAAAAAATCCAAAAGATTTATTTCCTGTATCTCGAGAATGCGAATCGTTTACTGCTCTATTGCATCCCACTTATTTAAAATTCGAGTACTAGATAGTCCACTCTGTCAGTGCGCCGTGGAAAATGAGACTCTTGACCATGTATTCTTTAAGAGGAAACCGGGTGGTGTTTTTTCCATACAAACGTATTCCTCATTTCCCTCTCTGAATTTTGACACTAGAGAAAATATTTTTTTTACATAATATGAATATTGACCGCAAGCGTGTCGGTACGTTTTGATTTTTTTGATAAGTTACTTTTTATAGGAGTTATAACCCTTCAAAAATTGTTAAAATTGCCTTTTTTTAACGCCATCAACAAACGTTCAGTATACAAATTAGACGATGTATTTTTAAAAAAAGCAAAAGGTACAGACATAGAATGTTTTCTTCCAATACATTTGGTAAAAAAAATCTTGGAAATTGGTTCAGTTTTGGAGTAGAAAAATGAGGACTACAAAACCTCGATTTTGACAATTTTATTTGGGTATTATCAGGCTGAGGTGCATGTGTCCCTTTCTCTCAGTATTCGGGGGTGAGGGGGGGCGGAGAGGGTTTTGTTGAATACGTATACAGTCAACGAAGTGATGTGACATTCTCAATAATTATATCGATACACTAGTCCACTAGTGTTGTCATGTCCCGAGTTATCGATGTTTTTTTAAAATTATTTTTCTGTTTGGTGACTTATTTTGAGTGTGCCAATACTTACCGAGCTTATTTACTAAAGTTATTGTGACAAATTTAATTTGTTTACGTCAAATAAATTAATGGAAAAAAATTGAAAAAAAAACACCTGTTACAGACAGACCCCGAGATGATTCCGTTCCGTATTGCCGAGTTGGATATGGAACACAAAAATTAATTAAAATATTTTTTGATAACTTTTGAAGGTTGTACTCAACATAATATTATCCCTTTATAGGACACTTTTTTTAAGATACAACTACCGAACCAAAAAAAAACTTTTATATTTGACTAAATATATTGTTCTAGATTTTTTTTTCAAAAAAATTATATTTTACAAGAAAATGTGTGATGGTAAGTACATACACCACTGATCGTTTGATGGAATGCTGGTACAGCGTATGTTCAGTGGTACATGCATCTACCACATGTTGTTGAATCGATTATGTTATTATAATATCATATTATACAAATGAATATTGAAATCTATGTATAAGAGGCACCATATTGTTTATTGTGCTACATATTAGGTACATACACATAACTAGTTTAGTTTTTATTTAACTTTTTTAATACGTTATATACAGAAAAATGCACTTTTGGGAATACCTCCTACATCACTTGACATTTTCAATCTTCTTCAATGATCTAATATTTTTTGTTTTTAAACGCTTTATTGTAAAAAAAATTACTGTTTAACATCTACACAATGAAATTAAAACAATTTATGGTCCAGACCTTTCCCTCGCCGGTAAATTTCTTGGTATGCGACCGTCAATTATTTCTGGTAAAAGGCATTGGTGGTAGAAATTTTCTAACAGTGGAACGATTTTTTGCCAGATTTCATCGTCCCTCTCAATTTTTTCATACAGCAAACCTTTTGGACTCCACACAACAAAATAACAATAATTACGACGAGTAATATGTAACTGGCCTTGTACTTGGTAGAAGTAATTATGATTCCGTTTTAATGTTAAAGAATGGTCTTCCAATTTACAGTAATCAATTATCTTTTGTGCAATTCCCTCTTCTGGTGACATATTTGCTATACTATAAGGGCATTTAATTTCAATTATAGAATCCTCACCGATAAGGCCATCCGGACTTGCCGCTAAAAAGTTTTTGGTTTTATCGATAAATAGCCCACAAGCGGATACCTGAAAACTTGTTTTTTTTAAAATTGCTCTATTGCTAGGCTTTCATTTTCTTTTCCATAATTTGTGGCCATAGTTCCTTTGAATTGTGAGTACAGTAAAGAGTTTAGTACTCCCGTAACTGAAGTTTTTTGCCGAAGCTTATATATTTTTCCAAAGTTAGACGCCGTTATCCGCTTACGTCTTTCAATTGCCCACAGATTGTTATTGCTTTGGCCTACCGTATTCCGTTCGAGCTCTTCCTTATTGGTTGAAGATAATTCTTTGAGAAATTCCTCTTTTTTCGTTTCAAATATTTCAGGTGGCATATCTGGTTCTAATTCCAATTGACCATAATTTTCATCGGGCCCTGTAACTTTTTTTGTTTTTTCTGTCGTATTTTCATTATACTTTAGTTTTTTTTTCGACACATTTGTTTATTCTCCTTCGAACGTCGTTTTCTCTCTATAAAGTGCTTCGTGTATTTGCCGGGACTGTGGCCTTGGATTTTCTTTTGTATTCTTGAATGGGTTGCCAATTCACTATTCCACGAAGTTACTGCTCCAAAACATCTTGCTTGGTAAGATCCTCTTGTAGTAAAATTTACCCTTTTTCCACCTATAAATTTGGCGATAACGTTGTTGAATTGCTCCACAGTGTTATTTGTCACGTCAATAATAAGACTTTCTGCATTTGCTATTAGAGACAATAAGAATTGTTGGATATCAGTCCATATTCCACAATCTCGAAGATCGCTTACTAAATTTGGATCATCAGTATACTTCTCCGGCTTGCAATAGTACGATGCACAATTTTTATGATCACCAAACACATGATTTGCGGTATTTTTTATGTCCATTTTCAAATTTTTTATTTTATCACTTTGTACTGTGTTTTCTTGCTCTTTCCTGTAATTTATTGCTCCAACTACAGCTCTTCTCATGCGTAAAACGTTTGCTTCAACCTTTTTCCTTATATGAACTGGTACAAAGCCTTTAGCGTTGTTGGTTTTTTTTCCAAGTGCTTTCATTTTGTTGCAAAAATTGCGGAGTAAGTGATTTTTGCACTCTATTTTTTGTACTATAAGGTTAGGACCATATGGCATTTGTTGCATTATTTTTTTCATGATGCTGGAGTCGCCATCACCAACTAGTTTGTTAAATTTCAATCCATGCATTTCCATGCTTCTCGAGAACCCTTCTGCTATAATGTGGGCTTCCATGGCATTAGCACTGTCACGCCAGTTTATGAAGCACCTGTGCTCAGAAGCAACTATGTGTAGTTTAGTAGCTCTAGCACATATGCAGCAGTATGAGTTTCGCACTCCCAGAAATAAAACCTTTTTAGTTCGTAGTCCAACTATGCACCCTGCGCCAGATGAGGAGCTAAATCCACTTTTGTACGACCTCTTTGCCCAGGAGCCATCTGCAACCACCGTTACCAAAGGATAGCCACCCTCGTCTACGTCACCGTTTAAAATGGCTAGCCTTTTTTCTTCTTCACCAGCTGCGATCATTTCTTCTAAGGCACATTCTTCAATTGTTGGCGCTAAACATTGTTCTATGTTCGTGTAAGTCTTACAATCCATATTTGGCATATTTAAAACCCCACAAATTTCATTCCATTGTGAATACCCATTTCCTGTACACATCACTCCTTCGACGACAGCAGTATTTATAGACATTTTCCGTTTCGGGTCTTCGGAGTGAATGTATTCTATTTTCTTGCACATTTTGCACTCGAAAACATACTGGCTTAGAAGACCATTTCGTCGTTCCTTCATAAATTTTAAATCGGAAAATGTGCAGTTGGTGTGTTCGTGCTTTATATTTGATATCTCCGAAAACAAATATTTTATATCCACAATTCTGCGACCTTCGAAATTATCGGTTTCATCAATATGGTCTGGTTCTATCACCAAATCATTCGTCCTTCAAAGGCATTTATCTTTTAGGTAGGTACTTATTAAAATCACCCACCAATCTCCCCTTAGTATTCCATATTTGCTTTCTTTCAATAATTCTCGCGTTTTTTCCGTTCTATACAAGTTCATAGACTTAAATGACTTCAATATTTGAGATTTCCCATGCCCTTATAGATTTTTCATAAAATATAATCATCTTCCTTAATTTTAACGGCAAATAGAACTCTTTTTAGCGTGAATTGCCATAAAAAAAAAAAAAATAGTAATAACATTTGGCGGATTTATATCTACAACGCCGTTTTTGTGAAAATTGACACAGGGCATCCTTCATTCGGGAGATCATTCTATCTCAATTTTATTTTTTGATATCACACAATAATCTTCTGGTGACCTGTTATATAAATATATTATAATATAGGGTGCGAACCTTTTCTGTTGTTCTGCTTGTAAACACCCTGTAGCCATTGGAGAATGTTCTGGACCATTTCATCTGCATTAGCCTGGCGGGACTGTCTTGTTATCGCTGTAATGAGAAATATAAAAGTTATAATGGTTATAAACTAATTCTAATATATATGTCGGCAGCCGATCGTAAAATCAGGCGGATCATGATGCGCCTAGCCACATCGGTGCCTAAAATGATTTTTTCCAGAAAATAATCGTGACAATAGATTCTCTATTTTGTGAAGTAGTTAATAATAATTATTATTATTGGATGATTTTTATAGCGCCATTTTCGTGAGAAAATCACCTCAAGGGCCCTTAAGGTACTTCGGAATCTATTTTTCCCACATTAAATTAACATACCTTTAGATAATAAAGCGTAAGAAAAAGAAACGATTAAAAACAATCGCGAATAATAACGGCTTTAAGGCAAATAACATTGAAAAAATAATAAAAAAACATAAAAATAAAATTATTTTTCTTTTATTTTGCATTAGTTCCACAAGGAAATACATTAGTTCCACACACATCTTTGGGGATGCTGTGTGGAGGGTATTTTCAGGGAAAGGAAGGAGAGGAAGTTCTGGGAAGGAAAAAGGAATGAGGAGTGGGTAGGAATCTGTTCAGAAGTGATGGACGTATGAATCTATCCCTTGCACTGCGGTGCAAGGAAATTTTCCGAGAGACTCCTGCTGGAGAGGTCCTCCCTCAGCCAGTCACTCCCGATCCGGCCTGCCATGCAATTGGTGGTCAGACGCATCCGCCGCCAAGATACAAACAAACCTGACCCCTTGAATCTTGGCACCCCTGCCAAACGTAGCGAACCACTTGGGGTGACCTATGGCAGAAGTGTTGATTATCCAATAAATGGTTCCAGGGGTGGCGGTACCCATACCCGCCTCCCAAAACATACATTTTATAATAAAACATTGAAAAAATTTGCATTCTCGGTTTAAAAAGGTAAAGTAAAGTTAGAATCCTGGTCAGCCAATGTGACGATATGGAAAACTGCCACTGGAGCGACCACGCGAAATCCTCGATTGCTCGCGATTTCCAAGAAGGTCATTTTTTAAATTTTTCGCCAACATTAAAAAATTCATACCTTCGAATTTTAACATGGAAACTAAAAACTTATTATATTGCTGTATAGTCAATGAATTAACCTGTATTTTTACCGCTTTTCTCATATTTGTAGGATTTATAAAATTTTATTTTAATAAATCGTAAAATTTATAACCGCGCGAATCCTACGTGTTTGTTACTGAAACTGACGTGGGGGTACCTATTCTAGTCAACATAGAATATTTTTGATTTCTGTATGTTGTCTGTGATAATGAAATGGTGCATATCTATGGAAAAAGGACTTATTTTTAACCGTAAACAGTTGATCAAAAATTCGAAGTTAAAAAAAAAAAATTAAAAATATATTTGTAACATCGTTCTAAAATTAATAGTCTACGAAGTTCGGATTTGCGACATCTATGGTCATAATGGTTAAAGCATTTAAATAACTTCGTTTTAAAATAAATGGCTGGCTATGGAAATGTTTAAAATAATTACAATAAATGTTTTACGAATGGTAGGAAAATGTGGTCCAATTTTGGACCACCATCAATTGTAGAAAAGTAAAAGTGGTGCATTTTTGGACCATAATCGCTCCAGTGGAAAGAAATTCTAGATCACAGCAATATCAATATAACTTACATAACTAGCATATCAGTCTACAATTTATAAAGCTGTGTACAAAATAACATAGATGGCAGTACAGAGCGTGATGTGTAAAATTTACATGAATTTAAAATAATAAAACTTACCATCCTGAGGATAGTCAAAAATCTCTTCCGTCCACACGGGCAGAATGGCCAGTGTCACAAACAGTGACAAAACCGCCAACTTCATTTCTGAAACAATAAAATAATGAATTGTAAAGACGGATAATGAAGGATTTTTCACAGAATTTGAAAGACGAACATTACTGGTAAAAGTATGGCTTATAATAAGAGTCAGACACTACATTACTAGCTAAGGGGTAGCCTATAATAAGAGTCAGACGCTACATTACCAGTAAAAGGATGGTCTATAATAAGAGTCAGGAGCTACATTATTAGTAAATGAATGGCCTTTAATAAGAGTCAGATGCTACATTACTAGTAAAAGAAAGGCCTCTAGAAAGAGTAAAACATAAAAGGGTGGCATATAATAAGAGTCAGACGCTACATTACCAGTAAAAGGATGGCCTATAATAAGAGTTAGACGCTACATACCAGTAAAAAGATGGCCTATAATAAGAGTCAGACGCTACATTACCAGTAAAAGGACGGCCTATAATAAGAGTCAGACGCTACATACCAGTAAAAGGATGACTTATAATAAGACCCAGACGCTACATTACTAGTAAAAGGATGGCCTACATAAAGTTAGCTAGACGCGATGTATCGCGTATCGCGCTTAGCTCACTACCACAAGTTTCCGTTTTCGGGAACATTTCTAGGAGGTTTAGTAATATATTTAAGAAATATATATTTAATATATTTAAGAAACGTTTTTGATTTGTTGGAAGTTGACGAAATGCTCCTTTCTTTTATCTGGTTTAAAGACAGCACACTTATGTATACAGTTCAGTATTTATCCAGGGGGGTCCACGCGGCTTACAACAACCCTGTTAGTCTGTCGACCGTCAAATTAAGAAGTCAGTGCTGTCTCTAAGTAAACTTTCGTTTAAACTCTTCACACACAGAATAAAATTAACTTTCCAATCAGTAACCTTCTATCTTGTTCTCAAAGATTTATCTATTTCGTAATTAGGTTCGTATTTATGTAAATATAACTAAACTGTTTTAATCAGGTATGAGTAATAAATATACTACCATTGTGTGATGCGAGAAATCCGATTTACCACGCGATATAGTTGGCATTATATTCGACAATGAGAGTTCCAAATTACCTCTGTAAGCGTGGAGATAGACAGGTACTTATCTATTATGATTATTTTTACCTGTACGGTCAACTTGCGAAGGTCAAAAATAGCTCTAAATACGCTTCAATGAACGTAGGGTCACAAAAATACTTTACGCATTAAAGAGGACATTAGCCCTGCGTGTACAACATAATAGATGTAAATGGACCGTGTTGAACCATTATTATATTCATCCCAGGGAGAGATCGTATCTACGTCATCGACGATCGTCCTAAAAGCCGTTCATGAAAATCTTCCTTCTCGCACATCTTGTATGAAAACGAAAAAGGCAAGAGGTTCTAAAATGTTTAAGGCGATCCACTAGTACAGGAAAAAATCGAAATCGGAATTCACGCCCTTTTATGGGAGGAGTTTAAAAATACTTGAGAAAAAGCTTTTGGAAAGGTTGGAAAAGATAATTGAGATTTTTTTTTTACATGTTGATTTCGTAAAGGCCTGTAAAAAACATTAATTCCTTTTTTATGCATTGTTTATTGTAATAAAACGGAATTTTTAAATTGATTTCACGAAAATAAGCGGCGCGGAGCATAACGCGTCTTCTCTCCGCTCCGTTCGGAGGAGTAATGACAGAAAATCGGGGGCGGCTGCCAGTCGTTCTTCGGTGGACGGTATAAGGTTCACTTTGATATAACAAATTCGTCGACTGCCGTATTGTCGCCGTGATGTCAAATATACCAACGCGAAAATGCATATTATATTTTATTTTGTGAGGTTCGGGCGTAAATATAATTTTTTTTCGCGATAATTATATAAGAAACTGAATTTTCCACATTATGCAAAAAAGTGATTATAAGTAGGAGAGTTTTCAGTTAAAAATATTTTTTAGAGACCTAATATTTATTTTTTTCTAAGCTTTTTAAAAGACTTATTAAAAAAAATGACCGATATTTTTAAGGGCCAAAGTATGTTCTACACGCAGTATTTAATTGAAGCATCTATAATACTTCTAAGCGGTCAAATTTTCAAAACTAAAACATACGATTTTGTATGATTTTGCATTATTTAGTATGGCTTCATCTTAAAGTCTTTAATCATATTCCTGGTGACCAAACAAACTCAGAACCTCCTTTGAAAAGACATTAAGAGTGATAAAAAATATATAAAAAAATGATTAAATAGGTTACGTTACGTTAGCGTTATGGCTATTTTTTTCATAGCTTTTAACGAATTTTCAAAGAGGTATTCATTTGACTTGATTCTGAGTTAGCATGAAACCAGATAGCATGAAACTGGTAGGTCACCCTAAGTAGTTCGCTACTTTTGGTGACTTAGCAGGGTGCCGGGTTCATGGGGTGAGGTTTGTCCGGATCTTGGCGGCGGATATGTCTGCCGCCTGCTGCGTGACGATCCAGATCGGGAGAGACTCTTTGAGGGACTCTCTCGACCTATTGCTTTGCACCTTAGCTGGATGGATGGATTCATACGTCCGTTACTGCTGGAAATATTGAGAACTTTCTGTCCTTTATTTTCTTAATAAGATCCTCCACACAGCATCCCCTAAGATGAAATACGCCCAGATGGTAATTATTTTTCTCAGGGCCTCCTGTGTTCTAATCCAGTTCTAAATAGAAACCAATTCTTCAGATAAAAAAAAATACAAGTGAGCAGTTAACATGCGGTAGAGGTTGAAACCTTAAAAAAACTAAAGTAGACAAAAGTGGGGAGGCCACGAAGCACCGCACAAAAGAGGAGGCCGATTATTCTGTCGCATTCTCTCACAGGCTAAATCCTATAGATATAATATGAGTTTATCTCTTTTTGTGTCGCTATTTTTCGTTTCATCGAGTTTAAAACCACAACGGTGCTAATAAAGCTACCACTTCAAAAATATCGGACGTTCCAGAGAATGCAAAGTCGACAGGAATGTCGACCATTCTTAAGGTTCATAGAAAATGTAGTTACAAACATATTCTATGAACCTTGGCCCATTCCTGCAACACAAATAATGGGTACCTACTTTTATTTCATCTCCCGCGACTCCTTCAGAGGAAAATCCCTGCTCTGCCTGAAATTTTACTTTTTCAGGGGAGAGAGAGAAAGTTTCAGGTTAGGTCATCGGCATTTTTATTTGCGTCCGATGAAAACGAGAGTCATCTTTGTCTCCTCGAAGATTCTCAATTATGAATATTTTAACTGCCAATGATATAAGAGGTGCTAATTATTTAAATTGCATCCTTGTCGCCTGCAGAATCACAAACCATTAGTGCTAAATGGCTCCGTGATGAGTCGGTACACAAATAATAAGTGCGAAACGTTTATGTAAGTACCTAAGTGTCGTTTAATTAAGTATTACTTAGAGATTCGTGCGGGAAATGAGTAAATAATTACATGTACAATATGATACATTTTTCTTGTGCCTACGAGTGTGGCATTTTCAAATCTGAAACTAATCTTTTCAAATTTAAAAAATAGGTACTGTGGTCTGTGGTATGTTTTAATAAAGAAATTGTTTCTCCCTGCGTGTCCTTTCCCATTCGTCCCGTTACCCTTCCGCCTCCCCTGCCCCTCCCGCGTCCCCTTCCCCTCTCGCGTTTCCACCCCGATTCCTCCACCTCTCCCGACTCCACTCCCCCTAACCGAGTTATTCAGTCCCGGTATATTCATTTTTCAAACAACTCACGTACCGCAATTTTTTTTATACAAATTTTCATAATGCCAGAGCTCACAGAAAAATATGCACTTGGACCACTAAAAAAGTACCATTTTAAAAAATAACATTGCCAATAAACCATCTTGCGGTTGCTATTTAAAGCCGTTTAATTGACATTTAAATGATTGCAGAACTTTAATTTTTTTCCTACACCTTTCTGTCAGACTGTTCAGAGTGTACTGAATAATATTTAATCTTTAAAAAGTTATTTCTCTCATGCATACTTCCTTACCTTTCTTTCTTTAGTTCAGATTTCACCCAACGTTCTGAAGAAGATCTTTGCTTACATAACCAGAGGTCAAAGGCAGTCATTGCCTTTATCCAGTACATCCGGTATATCTCGTCATCAGTCATCTTATTATATTATTTATATGAAAGTAGCTACCGATGCACAGAGAAAAAGCGGACCTCGTTCGGTAAAGGGGAGAAAAAACCTTTCTTTTAATAATTGACGGGTGAAGCTACGATCCGAAGATCGAAGCAAAAAACGTGACACTTATTATTTTGTTGACTAACAAATTAAGTAATCTTATATAATGCGGACACAATGTAACTGAGCATAATACAGTGACGTGCGGTATTCTATTCTTGGTCTTACATTGGAACATGAACATAATACAAGGTTCACAAAGAATGAAGGAATGCTTATTCCAAAATATAATAATAACTACGGACGGCGATCCCGGGAATTTAACGTGCCAAAAATATTTAACATGTTACCAATTAATATAAAAAAATGCGATTCTACAAATAGATTGAGATATATGCTGAAACAATGGTTACTAAATAGAGATAGTTTATATTAATTAATGTGTGTTAATTGTGACAATCTGTATAGTTATAGTAATAATATTAAGTACGTATGTTTAAATTGTAATTGAACATCAACATCCTGTCGTTGACAAACTGCTTTATTGCAGTTTAACGGGATTGTATCTTGAAAACCAATAAAAAAAAACATTGAGATATTCTTTTAAACGCAGGAAATCTCAAACAATATCGAAATAGGTCCAAAAATTGTCATTTTTGAATTGAAAACTTATTTAGGACCGTTGTGATTTGAAACTTGATAAAACGAAAAATAGCGACACTAAAAAGAGATATAATATAAGTCCGGTCAGTGGCTAAGTGGGCATCGCCTTTGGGTCCCACCCGGGCGTCGCTTTTTCGATTCGTCGGCTGGCTAAGTCCTCCATCACGACGCAAGTAACATTTTCCGCTTAGTGTGGTGGTAATAAGAGATTTTACAATGTTTTGAGTTATTCGTAACGCGGGAATGATCGTCTTTCTTCTTTAAAATTTAAATTTAAACTTTATTTTAAATGAAATTTAAATTCAAACTTTATTTTAATTTAAATTTAAATATTAAGACACTAGAAAGAAATATGTACTTCTATGTATTAGGATTTAGCCTGCGAGAGAATGATATAGTATAGTCGGTCTTCTTTTTGTGCGGTGCTTCGTAGCCTCCCCACTCTTGTCTACTTTAGTTTTCTGAAGGTTTCATTTCTACCGCGTGTGAAGCACTCTCTGATTTTTTAATATATTTTTTTAATGTGAATACCGCACAATAGTTCCTACTGCTCCCAACTACCTGGAGCCAGTGAGACTATGACATCACTAATAAGGGTATGTTGTGAGGCTGAAGGTAAGTTGGGAGTGGAAGGAGATAGGGAAGAGGCAGGAGGGGAAGTACTTGGCTATTCAGATAAAGTAACCAAACACAGCTAAAGCCGTTTAAAGCAACGTTTCATTTATGAATGGTGGTCTTACACCAGGGCGATACTGAAAGTATCTTTCGCTCTGGAACGTGCAGCAAATTTGGACCGTCTGGGGCCTAAAAGTCGATAGGTTTTATATAAATACTCCCCACATATGTTTTCATACAAATCGATATAAGAAACACCGGGGATCTGTTGTGGTATTTTTTTTTTAAATCCTCTATTTTTCCCAATTTTACATTTTAAATATACATATTTTGAAAATCATAAGAGTTATGGGACCCACTAAGGCGCAGCCTGTGTGTGGGTAATATAGTTAAATATATTTTGTTGTACCTAGGAAAAACAGAACAGTGTATGTTAAGAAAAAAACATAATGTGTGTGGTGTTATAATACAATAGTTCATTAACTTAAGGCGCGGTATACCAGCTCAAAAAGAAGATGGAAAGATGTGTAAATACGAATGTTAGAGAGAGCGCGTTAAAAACTATAAAATAGTTAAGCGATTTTAATAAAACACGACTCGTTTATTAGCAAAAATCTCGTGGGGAATGTTTAAAATAGCATTTAAAGAAACACTGTGAATATTTTTATACATATAACTTGTAAAATAACTGAAAAAAGTGTTTATAATAATTATTGGAGCATTCTTTGCGATTTTTTTCTATCGAAGGAATTTCATATAATTGCCGTTTCGGCGTGGAGAATGTATAGGGAGATATTATCTTCAAGGATAAAATATATTTTTTTAAGTGATTTAAAACTTAAAGTTTTTAAGGAAAATATGTAATAAGTTTTTTAGAGATGCGGGATGCCGGATATTAAGATTAATAAGAATACGTCGTTTTTTACCGCACGCCTCTGCTTCATGTAATTAGTTGTTGATTATATACTATTTCATAATGAGATGGATTAAATTGAAATTTTTTTTGATATGATAACGAAATAGTGTTTTTGATTGATGAGTACATTATTATTTGTCTATGGTTTAGTGTTAGTCGGTCTCATTACGTTTGTTACAACTATTTTCTTTTGCTTTAGGACTTCTACGGTATGCTATTATAAGACCTACGCGGAAGATGGTGTTGATAATAGTTGATGGCATCACTTATTGTAGAGGTGTTTGTTTTAAATTGGTGGTAGCTCTAGTTAAATGAGTTGGTAGGTACTTATGAGAAAGTAGTAGATTGTTTGTTAAATAATATAATGATATTTAGATAGTTCCCACGAATCCGGGGTTCGCGGGTTCAAATCCCGCTGTGCGCAAGTAAATTTTATTTAAATTGATGAGCATCGATCCAAAAGGTTCCTGGGTTTCTCGTAAATTTCGGTCTTATATTGATTAACTAAAGTTGATTTTAAAAAGCTTCTTTTGACGAGTTATATCGATTCACATCTTCATTGGTAATATAAAAATTAATACATATGTTGCTTGCTTATACCTATGTATCTATGTATGTATGTTGTTTATGTACTATAGCATTAAGTATAGAAAATGTTTGAAACTTTCAAAAATACCTTCTTTACACCCCCGCGAAGGTTTCTGGATTATTACAACCACATGACAATATATTTGATAAGTTTTTTAACCGTTAAAAAAACACTTACGAAACCGTCAAAAATGTCACAATTTGAGAATGACATTTTGCAAACCATCGATTGTTAAATCAAAGTTCTATTTTCGAATAAAATCTTTTCATTGACGAATTTAATCGAAGTACTCACCTATGGTACCTACTAACCAAAATCGAATATCTACTTTGAATCTATTCAAGAATTATAGGTATTTTGAATCGATAGGTAGAGGAGATGTACCGAATATGGAATAGCTTAGGTAAAAAAAATGGGATTAATTATAATTGAATAGTTTATTAAGTATTAGAAATTGAAATCTTTGGAAATATAGTTACGGAACTTAAAATGTAAACGAAGTATGAAAAGAAACTCACAAACGTCTTCATTTTAAACGAAAAGTAAAACAATAGAAAAAACGATTATCAAAAAAGTACTCATATTATGGGATACACTGATTTTTAAAATTTTGGATGCAATTTCATTTAAAAATCAATATTATCGGCTCCCGAACATTCAAAATGGCATCAATGGCGGCAAGCTAAACATTGGATCCACTCTTCGCCTTTGATATCCCACGGTCTTCGATTTTACAGCTTACATGACTTTTATCATTTTTTTTTGTCCCACGTTTTCCACTGTTTCTTCTACAACATTAGAACCTGGAATAGCCAAAATAATTTTAGTTCTATTAGAATTCCATATTGGAGACACTCTTCCTAATATGAGATAGTATTCCATATTAGGGTCTTCAAAAAATTCCATATTAGGAACAAGATCAATACAAACAAATATATTCGTAGAATAAAATCTACTTGAATTTAACTTAAAATTATTATGAAAATCTAAAATTTAAATAATAATATTGTCTATCAGTGAAAGATTGACAATTCTGTGGAGAAATTTTTTTGAGAAACAATAAAGTGAAACTTACGTAAATATCAAGTATAAAAAAAAACTTAATCACTCTCTCAGGTGAGTGTGGTGTGGTCGGCATCAGGACGAGTAGTGACGTTTTCAAGGTCGGTCGGTGGGGAATCGGGAACGCTGGTTTTTATGGAGGCTGTTCTTACATACATTTTGAGAAACACCACCATCTCATATTAGTTTGTAATATATGAAAAATGAATATTTGTATAAAAAAATTGCAATAGGTGGCACGCGAGCGGTTTGAAAACTGAATGTACCGGGACTGAATATATGAAACGCGGGAGAGCGGAGGAGAAAGCGGAAAGGGGGTTGGCGGAACGGGGGAGCGGGAGAGGGGAGGGTAAATTGGCGGTGGAAGGGGAACGGGACGATTGGGAAGGGACACACAGGGAGAAACAATTTCTTTATTAAGTGGCATTGCAACGCTTGCCGGGAACTCGATAGTTGGTAATAAACTCAAACAACAATCGTATAATAAAGGTCATACTTCTTTCCACACGTCATAGGTAATATAATGGTACTGCATTCGAGTAGATATTCAAGCAGGTCAATCTCCTTGTGACCTTTCAAGATGTACGAGAAGTATACCTCGAGTGTTTTTGCTACTCGGTAACTCGGTTCAACTATCACTTACAATATTCAACAGCGTGATTCATATACCACAACCACAAACCACTTTCTTCTGATTATCATCATCTTTGAATTGACAAGTTCTACCTACGACCTCGGTGGTGTTGTGGTTAGCGCACTTGACTTTGGATCCTAAGGCTATGTAAAGAGTAATGTAATATGTTTAAAGAACATCGAAAAAAAACTAAATTTATTCACATATACCCTTAGCGCTTCGGATTGTGTAGGTTGAGATGCGTAATTTGATAACCATCTCGGGTACTGTTAGGTTCCGTTAATAAAATTTTAATGGAAAAAATGTTCCTCCTTACCGTATATACCTATCCAGTACATCAATATATTGTTTGATTTATTTTCAAAATCTTCACGTGTAGATTCTTAGAAGTCCACCATTGATAATTTTGTGAAACGATTTTTAACGTAAAATAAGCAAGAAGCGTGTGTCAAGACAGACATATGTGCCCATCCTCTCTGCCTATCTTTTTTTTGCAATAGCTCCACACAGGAGGCCCTGAGGAAAATAATTTCCCTCAGGGCCTATGTCATCTTTGGGGATGCTGTGTGGAGGGTCTTTTGTTAGGAAAGTAAGTTCTAGGAAGGAAAAGGATATTAGGAATGGGTAGGAATCTGAGGATCAGTATGTCCAGGAGTGACGGGTGTATGAATCCATTCCTCCCACTGCAGTGCAAGGCGATGGGTCGGGAGAGCCCGGCTGGAGAAATCAAAAGGTCTCCCTCAACCAATCTCACCAGATCCGGCCCGCCACGCAGTAAGTGGGCAAACGCATTTGCACACCTAGACAAGCCTCACCCCATGAACTCGGGCACCCCTGATAAATCACCAATTGTAGCGAACCACTTGGGGTGACCTATGGCAGGGGTGTTAGTTATCCAATAAATACCCGCCTCCCTAATTATAATCGTGTTTATTTCTGATATATGTCTTCTTTTGCCGAGTGAGAGTTCTCTAACTCTAAAGAATAATTCTCTTTTATGTGTAACTCTAATTACTGCTTGCAGGAGTAGATAGAGAGGTTAGAACGCCATTAACCTTTGTACTAGTTAATTCTATCACATAGCACCAATGAATGTAATAGAATCACGTGCTACTCTTTCATTAAGACATCGCTGAACATGATGATCGATTGCAAAAAATAGTAGCAGAGATTGAAAACTGGGTCAAAAGAGACCTAAGTTACTGAGAGTAAAATGTTTACCAAAACATGAAAAAGGCGAAGATTAATTCTAAATCACTATTTTAGATTAATCTTTACTAGAAATCTGTTTATATTATAAATACAAAAAAAATATTCTTTGGATAAATTGAATCTTTTACTACCGTTTCCCTTGAATAGAATTAAAATAAAATTGTTAATTACTTCATTAAACATGTAAGCGTAAATTACAAAAAACTATATATTTTTTCGTTATTTTTAGAGTCGGTGTCAGCCAAGGTAACTATATACAGTGTAATGTACAGGTAGTTATTGGTGAGGTGTGGAGATCTTGGCTGACACCGACTCCAAAAATAACAATCGTACGAAATTATTTTTTTACTTTTTAGTGCATTTTTTCAAGTCGTTTTTTGTTTTGTTAAAATTTTTGTTAATTTTTTAATTTTTAGTGACGAGCGTGCGTAAAGAAGTTTTACTTCAAAAAAAGAATCATCGAAATCTGTTGGCGTAATATTGAGTTATTCGTCCATTTGTCACGCACATACTTATTGCAAATTTAAGACATATATGGTTTTCTCATGGATCCCATTGTCAGAACTGGACCAAATTAAAATGGGACCACACGGGAAGCACCAGCTTTCTAATAAAAAAGAATCATCAATATCGGTTTACCCAATCGAAAGTTCTGAGGTAACAAACATAAAAAAAATATTAAAAAAATACCGTCAAATTGATAACCTCCTCCTTTTCGAAGTCGTTAAAAAAATATTTTTATGGCGAAAATTATCTGTGATATTTTCCGTTGATTAACTTTTTTATTCGTAATACGAGGGACAGTCAAAAAGCAATGCCTCCTATTTTTTTCTACTTAAAGTTTTCTACGTTAGTTAAGTAAAATTTTTGAATTTTATGCTATTCCTCAAACCTTCTTCTACAATATGCTGGAATAATATCTTTTTGCTTCGACAGATGGCAGCACTGCAGTCGTTTGCAAAATGGCCGACATCGATGTTTGTATAAGCCAGCGTTCTGTGATTGATTTTTTACTGTAGAAGGTGGAACGCCCATTAGCATTCACGAAAGACTGAAAAATGCAGCAGTGGACGTCAATGATGATGGGTTCGCCGCTGTAACGAAGCTGAAGGACAAACACCGCTGGCTGACGAAAAGCAGAGCGGCATGCAAACCGTTGATTGCAGTGACTGCACGCAACAATGAGCGAATTGATGACATCACTAGTGGTGACCGCGGATAACTACGGATATCGTATTTTCTCCCCCAGTAAAGGCAGTGTGATGACAATTATTGGAATGTGATGACAACTGATTATTCAACAAAAGTTTGCGCAAGTTGGGTACGAAGAAAGTTAACCGGCCAGAATAAAGAAAGAAGAAAAACAATAGCCTCACAACACTTACAGCTCTTAGTATCTGAAAAAAATTGTGAACGGTGACGAAATAAGGGTTCATTTTTGAACCTGAATCAAAGAGGCAGTCAATGGAATGGCATCACACAAACTCACCAAGAACAAAATTAATAGTGTGATCGGCGTGGATGAATATGGTGTTATGGAAGTGACCAATATTTTTTACAACACTGTGATACACGCCCTTGTTAAAAAATGTAACAAAGCCGTGAAAATGGACCGAGATTATATTAAAAAGTAACAAATCAATCGTCAATAGTGTGGTTTTCAACCAATAAAAAATTGCATTTCTTATTTCTTGAAAATTTAAGGAGAAAAAAATAGGAGGCATTACTTCTTGACTGACCCTAGTAAAATTATTCACAAAACAAATAAAAACCATTTTTGCGCTTGAAATCGTGAGCTCTAGACTCTAGACTTTTTATGTCTATCTTATATATATAGATATTATAAAGGCAAAAATTTGTATGGATGAGTGTTATTCTATCACGCAATAAACACCGAATAGAATTTAAAAATTCTTTCACTAATCGAAAGCTACATTATTTGCGAGTAACATAGGCTATATATATTGGTAAGCTCTGGCGTTATGAATAAGCTGTAGCGTTATGCAATTATTTTTCATACGTTTTCTGTCCCAACAAAATCGAGTTATTGCAAACGTCAAACAAATTGTTACCTTGGAAACAATGTGTTTTTTTTAATTAGGCAATTCACCCTAAAAATAGTGCTTTGTTGGCGTCAAAGTTAATATCTACCTATCTCTAAAAATGTTTATTGTCCGGACGAAAAGCATAGCGTTGCTATGTAATTATTTGACGTGGGCTGTCATTTTGTTATTTCTTTAGGTTACTCTGGATTCAAATATGAATAAAATACTAATTCCTACTTGAGGCGAAATCATCAGAATAAATTAGGGGAGTAGGTACTTAAAATAAATTTCCATAATTTAAATATTTTCTAAAATAGAATTTTATTTGCGAAATGTCATTCTCAAATTTTGAAATTTTCTATTAAACAATAATTATTTTTTATTAGACAAAAAAGCAAGAATAATAACAACTATGCCAATAATTATGCCAGTAATTTCCCACTAATACCATGCGAGCGAAGCCGCGGGTAAAAGCTAGTTACCTATATTCGTGTCGATATAAGGCACACTAAGAATACATAAATTTTTGCTTGTGGTTTCCTCTAAATAGTCGATATTACTTCATTGACCCCAAAAATACACACGTAGTTAAATAAAACAAAAAATACTAAAAACTGCATGCAATAAAATTATATGTGCAAACAAAGTAGGTTAGACAAAATGTCATGAATATTAGGTAATACCTATATTTATATTGATTTAGTTATTTGTCCAAACTGGTTTTCTATAAATACGTAATTAAATAGGACAAGGTATGTAACCAGGTAATAGCTTGTTATCTGTGACATTTAAAATTAAAATAAAACACATTTGTAATCAATGTTCTACACATTTATATTTTTAAAATATATGTTATTCTTAAAAATAATATCTACACATTCTCCACGCCGAAACGGCAATTATATGAAATTTCTCGATAGAAAAAATCGCAAAATATGCTCCGAAAATTATCATAAACAAGTTTTTCAGTTATATGCATGAAACAATTCACAGTGTTTATTTAAATGCTATTTTAGACATTCCTCATAAGATGTTTGCTCTATTTTAAACGAGTCAAATTTTATTAAACATTTTCTTATTATCGATTTTAATATTAGCGCGCTCCCTCTAACATTCGTATTTACGTATCTCTCTTTCTTCTTCTTTTTGAGCGGATGCCATCGTAAGTGCTGTAATGTCATCGATATTTCCGGGAAATGCGTGGTTGTCCGCTGTGTCTGTTTCTATGTCCGCCTGTGTTTGCGTTATACCACTAAAAGTGGATAGAATGCATTGTCATCTACAAACAATATATATGTCGAGTTTCAGATCGATTCAGGAAGTCGATTATTTTCCACTCCCAAGTCTGTGTGTGTGTGATTACCACCAAAAGTTGACAGAATGCAACGAATCTATCTTTCTGCTGAGTTTCAGCTCGATCGAATGTCGGCAAGTGGGATAGTTTACACTTCATTAATACATTTATCGAGAGTGAAATTCAAATAGATGTATTTAATAAAAAGTCAAGTTATTCGATAAACAAATTCTTACAAAAAAATCTTTTTTCGAGATTTAAAGAAGATGGTAAAATAAAACGATATCCCGGATGTCCCTACTTATTTACGAATGAATGTAATTGAAAAATTAAAAACTTGATCGTTTCACTTTGCGTAAATTATTCAACTCACGCTATGGGACAAGAAGAAGCAAATTGCTGTGGATTTCGAAATGTATAATGCGGTAATCTGTCCAGAAAATGCATTCAGATATTCTCTGCATACTATAATGCAATTCGTCTCTCATAATCGAAGATGCGAAATCAAAAATCTATTAATATTTTGATATCAAATTTTAGAATATTATTACCTTAGTTTACGAATGCGAATGGTCAGATGCTACGTGTTTTCGATATTATTTTATGGAATGGAAGCATGAACGCTTACTGAAGAACTAATTACGCGACTTGAGGCATTCGAGATGTGGATCTAAAGAAAATAAGCTGGATGGACAGAGTTACGAATGAAGATGTTATGGTTCGGATGAATAAAGAAAGAGAAGTTATTAAAACTATATAAATCAGAAAACTTCAATATCTTGGACATGTGATGAGACATCCAGAGAAGTATGAGATCTTGCGTCTCATAATGCAGGGAAAGATTGCTGGAAGACGGGGCCCTGGAAGAAGGAGAACCTCATGGCTGAAAAACTTGAGACAGTAGTTTGGCCAGTCTACTGTAGAGCTGTTCCGGGCCGCAGTAAACAAAGTCCGCATAGCCAACATGATAGACAACGTCCGTTGAACGGACAGGGCACAAGAAAAATATGATTTATTTTTTCACAAATAAATATAAATCATCCGATTTATCCGGCTCCCTCACACGGGTCGGTAAGGAATCAACAAAACCGGGTGCAGTAATTTGGGAGGCGAGTATTGATACCGCCGCCCTGGGAATCATTTATTGGTTAGCCAAAACCTCTACCGTAGGTCACCCCAAGTGGTTCGCTATGTTTTGTGATTTAGCATGGGTTTATCCGGATCTTAGCGAGGGATGCGTCTGCCCACCTACTGCGTGGTAGGCAGGTTCCGGAGAGACTGATTAAGGGAGATCTTTTGACCTCTCTAGCAGGACTCTCTCGAAACATTGCCTTGCACCGCAGTGGGAGGGATGGATTCATACGTTCGTCCCTCCCGGACACACTAACCCCCACCTCTCATACCCCTTTCCTTCCCAGAACTTTCTATCCTTAATTCTTTAAAAGACCCTCCACACAGAATCCCCAAAGATGACATAGGCCCTGATGGATTTTTTTCCTCAGGGCCTCCTGTGTGGAGCTAATATATATATAAAAAACAAATTTTGACAATACTGATTCAAAAATACATGTAAAGTTACATCAGTTACATAGTTACATAAGTTTTTAAAAAAGAAACAAAAATTGTCTTTCCTCATCATAAAGAGACAATGCCCTTGTGTTTGGTGAGGGAATTCTAGCTCAATTAGTAAATTAAAAGATCGTGTAAGTTAGTAATAACGGCTATTGTAAATAATAAGTAAGGTTAGAAAATCATATATCAATTTAAAAATAAAAATCATGATAAGTTTAAAAAATCATAATATAAATTAAATAATATTATAAATTAATGAATCATGTAAGTTAGGAACAAAAATTATTGTAATTAGTAAGTAAATAATATGTAAGAAAGAACACAAGATTTACATAATAGTAGACTTAAAGATAAAGAAACTAAGAAATGAGAGAGAATGAAGGAATAAACGATTTAAATAATAGCAGACTTTAAGACATAAAAAGTAAAATATTTGGGACTCTTACAGCAGTTTAAGGTAATTTTTTAATTTGGGCTTAATTTCCTGCATATTTTTGATAGTTTTTAATTTATTTTATTGGTTTTTAATTTATGAATTATAGACATAAGTTATTAAAAAAAAAAACAAAAATGAATATAAGATCAGAAAAAAGTAGAGAGAAAAATAGATCAGTACAAAAGGTGTTCTAACCATTTTTTAGACTTCCGAGAATTTGTTCAAAAAAATATTTTTTGAACTGATCCCAACCGTCTGGACCCGTAAGGCATTCCAAATTGGCGCATGATGTAAAGCTGAAGGTAGAGGAGAGGGGAAGGAGGTGGGAAAGAGGAAACTGGGGAAATACCTGGATATTCAGACCAAGCCACCAAACACGGCAAAAGCCATTTCAAGCAACCTTTCAATTCAGAATGGTGGTCTTACACCAGGGCGATACTAAGAGTATCTTCTACTCTGGAACGTGCCGCAAATATACCTTATAATATTTTCAAATGATTAAATTGTGAAATAACAAATCAATCGAATAAAATTTACTTTCCCTTGCTAGGATTTGAAACTACGACCTGCGATTGTTAGTCGAGAGCCTTACCCCTCTACCATAGGAAAATGTTGTACATTTTAGGGACATTGTATTCTGAGGTTCTTTCCACTGGAGCGATTATGGTCGAAAAATGGACCACTTTTATTTTCTGCGATTGATAGCGGTCCAAAAATGGACCACATTTTCCTACCATTTGTAAAACATTTATTGCAATTATTTTAAACGTTTCCTTGGCCAGCCGTTTATTCACAACGAAGCTATTGAAATGCTTTATCTATAATGGCCATAGATGTCGCAAATCCGAACTTCGTAGACTATTTTAAACAATATTAAAAATAAATTTTTAAAATACTTTTTCCTGCCGAAATTTTGATCAGCCTTTACGGATAAAATTAAGTCATTTTTCCATAGATATGCACCTTTCATTATCAAGTTTACCACAGACAACATACAGAAATCGAAAAAATTCTATGTTGACTCGAATAAGTATCCCTCGCGGCAGTTTCAAATAAAAAACACGCGTTATAAACTTTTTTTTTATAAATCATAAAAATATGAGATAAAGGTTAAAATACAGGTTCGTTCATTGGCTATTTATTTTTTTTTTTAAATTTATTTCATCCAAAAAATATATGAATACATAAAATAATATCATATTACAGTCGGTATTGGTTACATTTTAAGTACATTTTCCCTTTTTATTTTCTTCCTTTTCTTTTACATAGTAGTAATAATAACATAATTTTAATGACAATAACATGTTACTTATAAAGTTAAAAACATAAGGTAATAAATGATGCATTAGTAAGTTAATATCTATAAGTTAATAACATTGTTATAAGAATAATGTTATAATAATAATTGATGCCAATAAAGCAGTATCAAAATAGGAAAAAAGATATGGAGGTAAGAACTGTTATATAGAAGTAACATAATATATATTTTAAGTTGTGCATAGTCTGCCTCACTAGGCGAACCTGTATTGAGGCAGAATTTTTAGTAAAATTGTTTCTCGTAATTTTGTCTATGGTTTACTTATATAGCACTACAATAAGTTTTATGTCTCCATGTTAAAATTCGATGGTACTATTTTTTTAACGTTGAACTAACTGTGGCAACAATTCAGACAAGCGATAAAGTATGAAAATAAAACATCATCATCTTTTACACACATTTGCAGATGATCAAATAATTAATACATGAGTTTAATCATGAACATTACATTACACAACGAACGCCCAAATATACAAACCGGTCGCAATAATTATGCGAACAAAATGAGCGCTTTTATAATTTACCGTGATGATTCAAGATTATGGTGCCGTGACAGCATAAAAAAGGCAATAAACATGCGTTCCCTCTCACAATAATACTGCAGCTCTTTCAAAAGACCAGATACACAATGTACGTAGGTTTTTTTCCTCCAAAAACGTCTTCGTAGACCCCTACAATACTACTAGCCATGAAGATAATTTTGGAATTATGGAATATAATTACAAGGATAATAATGAAGTGTGAGTGAATTTCAAAAATTCAAAAACGTCAAATGTCAATGCGCTGATGGTTTTGCTTTTGTTCTTAAACATATAATGCTCCAGCACTTTCTTACACACTAAATAACAACAGTCTAAAATGAGAAAAACGTCGAACGAATGTCTGCACCCCTCCAAAGGAATTATCATACATCTACCTCAAACGTATAAAGAAAATAAAACGCAATTCCCGTCGCCGTGGCTGTAATAAGAAATATCTGTTTCCCAAAAGGATAAAAGTAGTAACAGTCACAAGAATTTTGTCTGTCTCGTCTTTTGTCTCACCAAGCGCCGGATCTGCCATACGTTCAAAAACGTGCAAAAAACCTGGCGCCAACTCCGAAAGGGCGCCGTGAGAAAATAAATATTGTATTAAAATTTATTTATAATATTCCCTGAATCGTTTAAAAACTACCCATAGTACGAAATAATTATTACGCTCTAGCAACACTTTCCAAAGAAACAGAATGCGCACGCGTCAGGTTGGTATCAACGGCTTACGAATATATAGTCAGTTACAGAATTTTTTTACAAATTCCATATATTTAGTTTAACGTAAAATCTATTTTTCCATATATCTTTTACGACGAATGGGTGCGATCCAAATTCAATAACCAATCACAGCGCGGTATTTTTATTCTGGAGAATCAAACAAACCGACTTGCGCCTTTCAAAATGCTGACAATTTTAGTTAGTTAGTTATTTTGTACGATTTAAATCTCTAGGAGAAGGTAGTTAAAGACCATTCTCTTATGAAATCTTCAGTAAATTCCATTAACAAAAGCATCGCACGGTTTGCAGGATTTGCAGGTTGCAACGTGTTGACACTGTTGACAGTTTCATCATTGATTTGACATATTATTTGAAGTTCGTTAAATGTATAATTAATATCTATTAGATTTGTTGGATTTGTTATTTTACGGTGTCAATGTACATAAGCGTCTTTCGTAAGCCGTTGATACCATACGTCAGTGTTTAGTGTTTGTTTGGTGTTTGTTCGCTCAATTTGGTGTTTGTTCGCACAACACAGGGGAAATGCAAGGCACAAACATGAGGTTATATTCTTATTAGATTTTAGAGCTAGTCAGAAGCTGTAGATGCTATTCTTGTGTTGTACGTTGCCATGGAAACGTATTTGTATTTGCTTTTTCTATTAATATTCGCGTTGGGTATATACATAAACGCAGTAAATCTCAAGAATGTCTAATGGACCTAGTTCAGCGAAACCACACGCATTGTCTCGTAACCTATATTTTAAATCATGGTACGGGCACAAACAAACAATTCGTTGTATTATTTTAAAGCATAACTTGCAAAAAGAGTTTTTCCTAAAATAATTAAAATAGCACCATAATTTTATGTTTACCCAATAGATTCAGAGAGTATAGGGCTCCTGGCGATTCTCTCTTTAAAAAAAACGAGTGTGAGAGCTACCGCCAGGTCACTTGTAAAAGTTACACCCTTTATATGTCTTGATTTTATTTGATAAATTAGTGTAAAAAAAAAAAATTAAATAAAAAAATTGGGGTGAACGAATTTTTAATCAAAATAAAAACGTAGGCGGGGGCGGCGCCATCGGTACCTACTTCACAGGGTGCCAGATTTCGTAGATTCGGCCCTGGTCTCACCATTATTTAATGTGTAAGAAAGAGCTGCATCACTATAGCGACGAGGAACATATGTTTATTGCCTTTGCCGTCACGGTACCGTAACCACTCTAATAGTCACGGTAATAATAAAAGCGCCCAATTGTGAACGCATATACTAACTTCAATGAGAGAATAAACATTTAAATAATCATATTTGATTAATGAGGTATAGCTATCTCAATTAAACGGTATTATAATCAGCAAATTAAGATCAATTATTTATTATTACTGTTTTGAAATTTACTCATATATCGGCGTATGATTTGATGTTGCAAATTAATTGATAGGCCAAACGTAATTTACTATATATTGATTCTTACCAATATAATTATCAAAACTGGCGTAACGTTATAATGCCCAAGTTTCTTAACCATTCAGGCATCGGGCATATTCTGTCAGAAGGTCAAAATATTTCTCCTTGCAATAAAATCCAAATAAACGGAATTTTTGTGAACGTATTAACGAACTAAAACGTACAGATGTGATCCCTGGAAGGGATGATACAGATTTGATGACCGATATAAAGTGGTGTGTTATCTCTAAAGAGTAATACGCTTCCTGGTTCTTCCCGCGCATCTTCAGGTAAATCTCTGGCAGGACTGAATCAACAGACCCGTTGTAAACCGCTGGCTTCGGATTTCAGCTAACCTACGGTGAATATACTCGTTGAAACCCATTTGGGAAAAGGTTTAACGAACAGTTAAATTTCATTCATCCGATTGCAATGAAACTTTGGTGTGTTGTCGTGCGTAAGCCCGCAAAGATTTCTATATATAGTGGTGAGCTCTAGCGTTATGAAATTATTTCCTATACCTTTCAACCGATTACGATGAAAATTTGGTGATTGGTTGTACGCACGCCTCCGAAGGTTATTGTATATACTGGTAAGGGAGGATTCACGGGATGGGGGGAAGCGGGAGAGGGGATGGCATGAAAGGCGGAGGGGGGACGCGGGAAGCAGGAGGGGAAGGGGACACTGGAGGGGAACGGGGAGGGAAGGGACAAATGGGAAAGGGGACGAATACAATGGGGAAATGACACGCAGGGAGAAACAATTTCTTTGTATAAGTTGCACTGCAAAGGAAGCCGGGAACTCGCTAGTAAATAATTAAAATATTTCAAAAATTATAATTTTCACAAGACAACAAACATTACATCAGTTCTAATATAGAAAATGTCACACGCGAACACGTAAGGAAATTATATTGTTTAATTAAAATCATGTTGATGTCGTGATAAAATCGGCCTATTTGCATATTTGTATTATTCGCACTGTGAGGCTTTTGTCTCCACGGCTGTCGACATAAATTGTATTACCAATAAAGTGCGTAATAAAATCTCACATAAACACTCTGCATGTAATTTGCAATAATTAATTATTTTTAACTCTTTAGGTGTGTCCCCGTCCTTTACAGAGTGGTCAAGCTTTGAGAAGTGACGCAACGATGATTGCTTTAACGATTACGATTATGCAGCTAGTAAACGCATTATTACGACTATGAAATTAATATTATGAATAAAAACAGTTGACTTACATTTATGTGGTTTTAAGTATCAAACGCGCTTTCATCCAGAATGATTAGTTGAAGTCCAAGCCGTTCCTGTTTCAACCCGTTTCATCCAAAACTCAATTTTGGATTTGAGGTCAAAATACCCAATTAAACCGAATAATATTTATTTAAATAATTTTTTTTATTTTAGCGACTAAATAAAATAATCTACATATAATGCTAAATTTTAATACAAAATATAATGCTGAGTTTTATTGTTTATTTTTTAATTTTTTTTTTAATATGTTTGTTCAGTTTTAATTTTAAAATATTTTATTTTACAAATCTTACGAAACTGATCAATCTGTTTGATTGTAAGAAATCTCTCATTTTTTTCTAATTATTTAATACAGTATACTTTTCAGTTTTACATAACAAATACTAAATATAATACTTAATACTAAAATACTAAAAAATGCAAAAGTCAGTCATTTTAAATACATGTAGGATTACGAAACATTTTTTAAATATTTATATTGAGGGATCAGTAGGATTTATCGGACCAGTTAGGATTTCATCAGAGCCGAACCCTCTGATATGAAAATATCTGGAGTCGGTGAAATATTTTCCCATTATGTTTCTGGTGGATTGACGTATTGTTCTTGTATTGTTTTGTATTTATTATTCTTATATAGTGCACTTACATTGCGTTAATTTACTATATATTCATTTATGGAAAAGTGTGTGGAAGGGTTTAGTCTTTCATTTGGGAAAGATTCAACCCGGACATAAAATCTGGAGCACCGTAAAAAAATTACGACAAACTGATTTTTATAATTTCATAGTCCTCCCCACCAGGGGGTCATGTGTCAAGGCGGACCAAAGTTATTTAAATATAGTTTATTTGTCGTCTATGTCGTCTTTAGTGTCTTCATTGGGGTTTTTTCATTGACCTTTTTCAGCCATATTTTTATTCTTGATTATTTGTGCTCTTTAGAATTTTTTATTAATTTTATGTCTTGATGTTATGGAGTTTCGTTGCAAAGTATGTGTAGTTTCTTTGTCCGAATGTGGTTTTATAACTTGGAATATTATTTATATCATTTATTATTTATATTATTCGATCTAGTGTTATGCATACATGGTCTAGTAGAGGATTCAGTATTTTTGAATAGCTTCAATAATATATTTTTGGCTTATGTTTGTTGTATATCCGGTGCGTCAAAATTATTGAAAATTTCAATTGAAGGCGTTCTAATGGGTACTTTCAGTATGGTCTTTATGATTCCTTTTTGATTTGTATTCAGGTTGTATATGTACTTATGTCTAGCAGATCCTCATCCTATGATTCCATATTCAATTTGTGAATGACATAAAGTGTAGTAGACCTTTTTCCTTTTTCATTGCCTTTTTATTTCCCACATTTGATTTTTAAAGAAATAAATAAGGTTTGTTAGTTTTTCCGCAATACCTTTAGTAATCTAAAGTTATATTAAATATCTAGTACGTATATGAACTATTTTATTTATTTTTAAACGTGTCCCACTTTTCCATAAATTTAACTTACATTATTACGAGTATTTACACGTTCATTGATATGAATAATTAATATAAAGGTCCATTGACACGAGATCGTTAAAGAGTTCTTTACTTCTCGAATGTGCTCACAGCGTTATATGGTTATGATCATAATAAGCTTTGTGGCGTAAGGAATAGAGAAGGCATTGTGTGTGTTCGATTTTCGAAGGCTTTTACTAATACGCTAGTGATTGGCAACCTGACGACCTGTTCTATCGACATTGGGATGTCATGGGACAGAAATGAAGTGGGTAGGTATTTTTAAGAATTGATAAGAAAATGACAGAATTCAACATGGAGTTAGAATAACTGAAAGTAAAGTAGTTGGTAATAGTTCAGCCGGTTTCCGGAAACACATTGTTTTAATAAAATAAAATTTTAAATTATTAGAAATAAACTTTTAAAAAGGTAGATTTTTTTACATTAGCTCCACACAGGAGGCCCTGAGAAAAATAATTCTCCTCAGAGCCTGTGTCATCTTTAAGGATGCTGTATGAAGGGTCTTTTTAGGAAAGAAAGGAGAGGAAGTTCTAGGAAGGAAAAAAAGTATTAGGGTAGGAATCTGGGGGTCAGTGTGTCCAGGAGTGACGGACGTCTGAATCCTACTGCGGTGCAAATCACCCCAAGTGGTTCACTACGTTTGGCGACGTAGTAGGGGCGCCCGGGTTCATGGGGTGTGATTTGTCCATGTCTGGCGACCGATGTGTTTGCCCACCTACTGTGTGGCGGGCCGGATCAGAAGAGACCGGTTTAGAGAGACCTTTTGACCTTTCCAGCTGGGCTCTCTCGACCCATCGCCTTTCACCGCAGTGGGACGGATTCAAGCATTCGCCATTCCTGGACACGTTGAACCCCAGATTCCTACCCACCCCTCATACCCTTTTACTTCCCAGAACTTCTTCTCCTCTCTATCCTAAAAAGACCCTCCACATAGCATTCCTAAAGATGACATAGGCCCTAAGGGGAATTATATTATTCATGGCCTAAGAAAATAAGTAAATTTAAACATAAGTTTTTTTTTTAAGAGCGCCACTAAAAACTCTGAGATCTCTATATCTTTAAAAACATAATGATTAATTATGAAATTATCAATTACAATGACATTTTTAATTACTAGCTGGTTCCCGGCATGTGTTGCAATGCCGTATTTAAAGAAATACATTGTTTCTCCCTGAATCACGTTTCCCGTGCGTCCCCGTTCCCCTCCCGCGTCCCCTTCCTAGATAGCAACATAAATTATAACCTATATGTTATTCTGATGTATAACCTATATTATTGTAAAGTTTCATTCAAATCCATTCAGTAGTTTTTTCGTGAAAGAGTAACAAACACAAATACATACATCCATAAAAACTTTCGTCTTTATAATGTAAGTATGATTTTGTTGGAAACCAGTAAAGTTATTACGGAAATATGTTTACACCACTGGTTATTTATACCCGCATCGTATTCATTTAAACTTTCACTGAAATCATCGACGAAGCACCGTCATATCTGAAGTTATCTCGTTATGCTTAAAGATGAGCAGATGGGTCAAGTAGTACCAGACGTAATAAATACAAGTAAAGTTTTAATAAGTTACTTAGTAGTAAGTAGGCTTCTTATATCACGCAACAACTTGATTTAAATTACGGTTTTTTTTTAGTCAAGAGAATTGGGTTGATAAGGCCTCGTTATTCATGTTTTTTGTAACTCTAGTAGTTCTGTTAACAGTAATCTGCGCGTAATGTCGGTAACTCCGACTCGACAGCTAGCAACAGCCGCAACCAAAGATATTAAAATATAAGAAGATGGGTTATCGGCAGTTTTTACTAGGTGGGACTGTGCTTCCTCTGTGACTGTAACTAAATGAACGACTTCTTTCCGTATTCAAACTATATTATTAACCAATACACCCACAAATATTATTATTATTACAACATGTTACCAAAATACTTCTCAAATAAAATCGTATGCAATAAGGACATTCACAGACATTACACAAGGACGTGCAAGGAAATAAGATTAAACAAAAAGGACAAAACGAATACGCAAAACAGTTTGCTATACAAAGGAATTAAGTTATATAACACACTACCAGAAACTCTAAAGTCCTCACCAATTGAAAAGTTCAAGATGTATTGTAGGAGCTACATAAAACAAGAAAAAAAGAAAGGAAAAATATAGTGAATTTGAAATATTATAATTAATCAGCTGAAATATAAAATATTATAGTTAATTAGAAATTTGTAACCTTAAATGTACAAATTACTAAAATAAAATTCAAATAAAAAAAATTAAAATATTGCACACCTTAAAAAAATTAACTAAATTCCGTATTCAAACTAGGACCGTAGTCCTCTGACAGTCGGGCGGCCATCATAGCATATCTCCTCATATTTCAATATCTTTGATCGCAACGCTCGTGCGCTCTGGCGGAATAAAAATATACTATCAAACACAGCTAACATCTTGACAGACCAAATTTACAGACAATTGAATTGCAAAGTGGTTGGTTTAAAAATGTAGGTTACCCACAAATATTGTCTTTTTTTACATGAGCTCCGCACAGGAGGCCCTGAGGAAAATAATTTCCCTCAGGGCCTTTGTCATCTTTGGGGATGCTGTGTGGAGGGTTTTTTAAGGAAAGGAAGGAGAGGAGAGTTCTGGGAAGGAAAAAAGGTTTGAGGGGTGAGTAGGAATCTGGGGTTTTGTGTGTCCTGGTCATCCGCCTCCATGACCTAGACAAACCCCACCCCATGAACCCGACCACCCCTGCTAAGTCACCAAATGTAGTGAACCTCTTGGGGCAGAGATGTTGGTTATCCAATAAATGGTTCCGGGGGCGGCAGTACCCATTTCCGCCTCCCAAATTGTCTATCAATATATTCAAAAAAGACCCTAGCAAAATATTTGGAACCCATAAAAAGATAATTTTACCTTAGTTACTGAAATTATTTTAATTATTCATAATACATGGTAGGATTACGTATGATAATTTTTAATGGAAATTTGTACACGCGTACACACTAAAGCTTGAATCTAGAAAATGTACATTAAATCATTTCTCAGCATATCTATTGTTTGTATCTACATAAATGTTATAATTAACGACTTTCAACATAATCAACACACGATTCTTGAACAGATTGATAGTAATTTGTGTCTAGATCAGTTCTTACAATAATTACCTATTTATTAGAATCTAATAACTTCATCTAAAAACAGATGCTCAATCAACTATTCACACATTATATTGCAATATTATGCTTCGTGTCTGAAATACATTGGATATATTGCGCAGGCGCAGACTTAAAGCGGGGAAACTAAACTAAATATACTCATGCGCATTAAACTAATGGATTTTGACAGTAGAATTGGCGGGAACTCATCATATTTGTGATTTCCGTGGAGCTCAAATGCTGCAATTAAGTAGGGTTTGCAAAACATCGGAATATTTATGATGAATATTAATTTTCTTGATGATGCGGTGCTTATTTTTAACAGCTTGGAAGATCTACAGTCTCTTTTATCTAGGAAGAATGAAGTAAGTATGAAGAACAATTTACTGATGTGATGAATGTGATTATGTTCGAAGTCATGGCATTTGAAGGGTTACGAAAGCACTGTGAAAATTGTAATTGGTTGTGTACTAGATATAGGAAGGCCACTGAATAAATTAACGGATAAAACGGTATAAAATTAAATATATACATAAAATTAAACTCAACCACGACTGTTAAGCCCAAAGACATTGGAATACAGTTAGGCATCACACAGGGTAAAGAAATTTTTGATCTGTTCAAGCAAGAATTTCGATATTTGATTAATTAATAACCGGAAGTAAGAAAAAATTCGCTTAACTCCAGGAACACCGATGGCACACTTCTGTCGTTTTATAACTTCAGTATAGAGAAGTTTGTATCATAGTCCAAAAGTCGTCCTTTTGTCGATTTTTTTTTACTCTAGCTCCACGCAGGCCTCTCTAGGCCTCTTTGGGGATGCTGTGTGGAGTGTCTTTTTAGGGAAAGGAATGAGAGAAAGTGCTAGTAAGGAAACAGGTATAAAAGGTGGGTAAAATCTAGGAATCAATGTGTGTAAGAGTGACGGTCGTGTGAATCCATCCCTCCCACTGTAATACAAGACAATGGATCGAGAGAGTTCAGCTGGAGAGGTATAAAGGTCTTCCTCAACCAATCACTCCAGCTCCGGCCCGCCACGCAGGAGGTGGGCAAACACGTGTACAACCAAGACCAAGAAAAACCTCAAACCAAACCCCATGATGCACCCCTGCTAATTCACCAGACGTAGCAAACAACTTTGGAATGCCGTGTGGCAGAAGTGTTAGTTATCCATATATCCCATTCTGTCAATCGATATATATATATACATATATTTTTTAAATATCGATTTATCAGTTTTCACATCCCTATTTTGTTCCATTTTTTATACTCTTCATTTCACAGTAAAAAAAAGACAATGGTGCAATACTTCTAACGTAATAATCATGTGATTTAATTAACGATGATTCTAGAACAATCGACAATAAGATTAAGCATCGGTCTATTTTAAACTATTTTCCCATCTTCCTCAGAAAAGGCAACCAGTTGTCGTTATTATGCAACTCTTTGTTTTGTGTTCACAACCAAATTTCGTGCCGTTTCCAAACGTCTGACCTAATATTTGAACTATCGGTGGAATCTCGTCTCTTCTGGTTTTTTTAAAGTTCGTGGCGTGATAATTAGTGTTTTAATTGGTATAAACTAAGGAGGAAGGTCTCAGATAGTAAAGAATAGATAAGAACTATTGCAAGCTTGCAATGGAACGCGTTTTATATAATACTACAACTACAAATACAATTAGGATAAAGAAGAAATTAAGAAATATATGTAATGTGGGCGTGTTTCGTAAACCAAAAGTATGACCGTTTTTCGATTAATTTTCAAATAAAGAACACCGTTTAATCATCATTATGAAATTTTGATTTTCGTTTATAAATGTAATGGCAATATACGATTTCAAACAGTGTAAGAGAGACAAAAAGCGTGGTAAGAGGGGTAAAATCAAAAGGTATTGTAAGGTAAAGTTCGTGGCGACATCGGTTTCGAGGGGAGAGTGAATTAATTTTAGTGAATTGATGGAAAGATGTACAATAAATACAAGAAAATAGGAGTCACATCTTTATTTTAATTTTTTTTATTACGTTTGTTACTTTTATACAGCAAAATTACATAATAATAATATTTCAAAATAACTGTAGATTTTTAAATGTGTACAAGTGTTATTATGTCTTGTGCGTCATTAGTTCCTAGCTAGGCAGATTGCTTGTCCTAAGGAACCAAATTCTAGTGAAAAAGGCCAAAAATGTATTATCTAAAAAGAAAACAAAATGTTGTTGTTTTTTTTTGGTAGATTAAATACATACTAAGTTTTTACTGATTGTGCCATTATTAGTAAACCATGTAAAATTTTAAGTTTTAAATGACATTATTTAATAATTTTTCGGAATCAATCCTACCTAAGTCAATCAACCATTTAGTTATTATTGTACCTATGCATACCATTTTGCATGTTTAAATATTTAATTCTGAGGGGATTTTATTATACAATTTCGGTCCCAGATATATATTTTTTTTTCTGTATTTTTTTTTAAAGAAAGACAAACAATCCCGGGTTATGAATAACCCAACAATGTTTGAAACTCTCCTACTACCACCACAGAAAACCGAAAATGTTGCTTGTGTTGTGATGGAGGACTTAGCCAGCCGAGGAATCGAACACGTGACGCCCGGGTGGGACCCAAGCGCGATGCCCACTCAACCACTGACCGGTAATATATATGTCTTTTGAAACTTGGTCGTATGGCTCCCTGGGACCACAAGATCCTTTCTGATGTGATTTCTTGTGATATATTTATGATCAATTTTATTAAGATTTTTGTGTACTGCTTTCCTTCGTCCGAAGTTTATGAGACTGAAGGGGGGGGGGGGGGGAGTGGAAAGAGATGGAGAAAAGGAAGGTTGGTAATTATATCGCTGGAATAAAACTAGAGAAGGTACAACGTATTGTATACTTGCGCTGCAATTTAAATTAAAGATAGAATCCTTCGGTTAAAATTAAATGCCGCATTGAGCAAGCTCGTGCAACCTTGGATTGCGAATGCGAATGGTCAGATGCTACGATTTTTCAGTATTATTAATGAAATGGAAGCATGGACGCTTACTGAAAAACTTATAAGGCGACTTGATGCATTCGAGATGTGGATCTACAGAAGAATACTCAGAAAAAGTTAGATGGACAGAGTTACGAATGAAGATGTTACGGTTCGGATGAACAAAAAAAAAGAATTATTAAAACAATAAAAATCAGTATACTTCAATATTTAGGACATGTGATGAGACATCCAGAGAAGTACAAGATCTTGCATCTCATAATGCAGAGAAAATCGGGGCCTTGGAAGAAGGAAAAACCTGAGACAGTGGTTTGACCAGTCTATTGTAGAGCTGTTCCGGGCCGCAGTAAACAAAGTCCGCACAGTTAACATGATAGCCAACATCCGTTGAACGGACATAGCACGAGAAGCAGAAGCAGTACCTACCTGGTTATTCAGTTCTTGTCACCAAATACAGTTGAAGTCATTTTTATCAATAACGCTTCGTTTCTGAAAGGTGGTCTTTCACCAGGGCGATACTGAAAGTATCCATCACTTTGGATGCTCAAAATATTTTTACAAATATTAAATAGATGTTATATATCTAATACATACTAAATGCACTTTAAATAATTGCGTATGTCGGGATATAATTCGTAGCCGAGACTAAAATTGTTAACGTATTTTTATTTTAACAAGTCTCTCAGTCTTACAAATAATGTAGGTACCAATTTTAACGATGTGTATGAATAACACTAATTTTACAGAAACGTATCTATTTAAAAATTGCTTTCAAAGACGCGAAATTCTCATGGAAACGAGATTCATACTTGTTCATATCATTACAATATTACAAACTCAGGGCCGGACTTAACATCGGTGCAAATAGGACGTGCGATGGGCGAACCATTGCACACGGAATCTATATATTTTATTGCTGTCCCATAATTTTCTGACCCTCGTTATGTTTATTTTCAATTCATTTTTTTATTCTTCATTATAAGCACTCGGCAAACTACCAAAGCAGTTTGTCAGCAGGCAAATTTCACGATTTTAATCATACCACCAAAGCTTGCACATATAACGAGATACCACAATATGTGATGTATATGAAAAAGCTGTTAAAAGAGGCGACGCTAGCAGAACAGGTACCTACCCTGATGTGTGGCAGTGAGGCATGGAATAGAGAGAGGAAGGAAGATAGTAGACTGAATGCTGTTGAAATGGGATAATAATAATGCAAGGCTGATGTAAGCATAATGAGTAAGCTTAAGAGAATGAACGAAGAAAGGAGTGCAAGAAGAATGTGTGACAATTTCTACAAGTGAGGTAAAATTGAGCTTAATTATGGCACATGCACACGCCCACAACACATTCTACTAGGTGTATCTTTACACTCTCTTTATACAGGCAGCATAACTTCCTTTTTTAAAGTACGCGCCATTCAGTCGGTTGATGTTGTAGCGGAGAGCTAGTGATCTCGTTCGAGAGGCGGAACTATAAAGTTTTGTCTCGACACAGTTTAGTCGCCATCATTTGTTGGAACATCGAGGCCTTTTTTTCGAACGGATGTTCTCCCAATTTGTCCCCTTGTGTAGGATAATACCGGCTGTATTGACAAAAAATCAGAGTTTGAAATTGAAACTTTCAGAAAACTAAATTAGACAAGAGTGGGGAAACTACGGATGATTTTTTTCCATATTTTTGTCGATGAATTTCAGTGCACCCTTTCCAATACATTTCGTCATCTTTATTTATTTATTTAACGCCCAGAGGGCTTTTACATTTTTGGTAGTACAATTAATTCACGACAGATGATTTTTAAACAAGTCACAAAAATACAAAAAAAAAATACATCGATTTGGTAGGTTTACAAAAATACAGATATGTTTAGGAATAGTTTTGGAACAAGTTTTTACAAGATCCAGAAAATTCGTCAAGTTGATCAATATGTCAAAATCACCTAAGTACTAATTTCCCATAGTGTGAAATCATTGTATCGGAGAGTAGGCAATGTAGTTTCGCTTATGAATACTGCAGTAGAATAGTGTATTTTGTCATGTGGTTAGTGTCGTTATTCGTAAGTTAATGAGTTGCAGGATTATCAGTGTTTGTGTTTTCTTCTTCGGAGTCGGTAGATGTAGATTTCTTTGCTTGTTCATTTTGGAGTGGTTTGAAGAATGGATATTAATTTTACAAAAATAATTTATTTTTTTGGATTTCGTGGTATTCGACCCTCGGTACTCTGAATGAGTACACACTAAGGTTCGTCAGGCGCTTTATACCGTAGAATTATCGTATTATATTGGAACCGAGTACCCGTGAATTATTTTTTTGAGGTAAAACTTTTTTACGCACGCTTGACTTGGGGAGTAAGCTGGTGAATGCGTGACTTGAGCGTTACGAAAAGTGTGATCGGGTGAGGCGAACGGAAGTTGAGAGGGAGATATAAGTTAGTGAAGATAGAAAGAGAGAGAGTTACGATTCGTATTTACTGTAGGGGCAAGAGAGAGAGGTGCGAGCACACATTTTCTTTCTCTCTTTCTCTCATAGCCAGTTACGTTTCGTAATCTAAGACACAGTGCAGGCCTATTGTCTGTATCACACTGTAGGAGCAAGAGAGAGCAGTGCGCGCGCACATTTTCTTTCTCTTTTCTTTTATAAGTTAGTCTAAAGCATCCTTGTTTTTTTTTATTGCTATCTCATTCTCTCGCAAGCTAAATCCTATAGGTAGTTAGTTGTATGCGTTTGTCTCTTTTTAGTGTCGCTCGTTTCGGTTTCATCGAGTTTCACATCCCAACGGTGCTAAAGAAGATTTCACTTCAAAAAATATTTTTAAATCGATTTTCATGTTGTAAGTTCGGCCCTGTTCAACCTGTTACATATTTACGTCAATTTAAAATAATACGATCGCTTAAACACGGTGTTAACATCTCCGTACATTTTTACGAAATTTTATTGTTTCGTTCATGAGAAAAATGGTTAGCAAAGACGTTTAAATATGTTAATTATTAAAGAACCGAAAATAACAATAATTATTAACTCTCAATTTCACCAATAGATGTCACACGTCCGTCATAAATCAGCATTTTCAAGATGGCGACGGGAAGATTTTGTAATAACATTATTGTTCTGTGTTATTTTAACATGAATGCAGCACGTATCGTCTGCAGATTATGTTAAATTTTCAGAACATCTATTCATTTGCAAATTTTACAATGAGAAATTCTGAGGAAATGGAGAGTTTTGCAATCATACATTTGATTATTCAAATATCTTTGAGAATAATAATTATTACGAAATATGCATATCTTCACATTATTCGTGCAGTTCAATGTGAGATGTGAACTTTTGTAACTTACGTAATTTAAATATATAATATAATACTTCTTGACTTTTTACAAGAGGGTGAGAGATGGTACTTGTGGGAAAGATAGAATGTTACATAAATAATGACAAGAGGAAATTAAAAAAAATATATATATACGCAACACAAGAGTGCTACAGGCTGAAACCAGTTCTTCAATTGCACTCTCAATAATATTGGGGATTGTCGTATCTATGTTGAATTGAGGGAAAAATGGAAGGAGAAAGAATATGTTAAAGTTTTTTTTTACAATAGCTCCACATATTGGGAGGCGGGTATGGGTACCGCCGTCCGAGAACCATTTAGTGGATAATCAACACCCCTGCCATAGGTCATCTTAAGTAGTTTGCTACGTTTGGTGACTTTGCAGGGGTTCCCGGGTTTATGAGGTGAGGTTTGTCTAGGTCTTGGCGGCGGATGCGTTAGCAACCTATTGCGTGAAGGGCCAGATCGGGAGAGACTGGTTGAGGGAGACCTTTTGACTCTCTTTATCCATCACCCTGCACCGCAGTGGGAGTGATGGATTCGTAATTGCGTCACAACTGAACCCCAGATTCATACCCACTCCTCATACCTTTTTATTTCCCAGAGCTCCTTCTCCTTCCTTTCCCTAAAAAGATCCTCCACACAGCATTCCCAAAGATGACAACGGCCCCGAGGCTGTGTGGAACTAGGCAAAGGCATAGGAGGCCTTGAAGAAAAAAATTCCCTCAGGGCCTGTCATCTTTTGGGTGCTGTGTGGGAGATATTTTTAGGCAAAGGAAGGAGGGGAAGTTCTGGGAAGGAAAAAGGCATTAGGGGTCAATTTGTCCAGGATTGATGGACATATGAATCCAACCCTCCCACTGCGGTGCAAGGCGATGGGTCGACGGAGTCCGGCTGGAGAGGTCTAGATAAGGTCTCCCTCAACCGGTCTTTCCAGATCCGGCCCGCCGCGCAGTAGATTGTCAAACGCATTCACCACCAAGACCTAGATAAAACTCAGCCCGGCCACCCATATTGCGTAACGAACGTAACAAATCATTTGGGGCGACCTACGGCAGGGGTGTTGGTTATCCAATTAATGGTTCCCGGGGCAACGGTACTGAAACCCGTCTCCCAAATTGAACTTGTAGTTGTTAGTACCTATTATTGGTATCTTGGTATCCGGTAATAGACGGCTACACCAAAACTAAACGCAGAAAATCACATTAAGAGGATTAACGCTTGCAAAACGGTATCACTTCTATATACATAAACACACAATCACACAATTTATACATCTGCACTGATGATGGAAATTATAACGATTTCCGAAACTTTGACCAAAGAAGGATGAAGCCCAATATGGCGTAATAGTCCAAAAATTAATCACGATAATACTTTAGGCCGTGAATATTTGTTTGTCAAACTATTTTGATCGTTATCATAAAGAAAATCATCGTCAGGATGTCGTTAAATTGGTTGCATTGTATTGTTTGCTACGAACAAGGCCAATATTGTATTTTTCTGGCAAATCGTGAATATAAAATTACCAAGAAATCCTTGCCGACAAATTCTTCAATTCTTCAAAGAGGTTTTGCAATTGATTAGACTGAATTTTATGAATAATGAATGATATTTAAAGAGAAGTGAATTTAATTTAATAATTATTATTGTTAATCGTGTTGCAATAAATATGGCTTATTAGTTGCAAAATAATACAATATTGAATCCAGGAAGTATCGAAACGCTGCGCTATCACGAACTTTACACATTTGCAATGCTGTCAGGAATGCCACAAGGATCTATTCTTATAGGCCCTGCTGTTACTAAAACTATTTATTAGGAATACAGGAAATTTAATAACAAAACGATTTATACACATTAAACATTTATTATTTACCACAGAAAACGACTGATTTATCACAGCAAACGACTATTTGTTATCAAAAATGTTAAAAAAAATATCGATGTACCGCAAAGATTCACACAAATTTTCTGTGTATTAGGAGTTCCACAAGGATCAAATCTTGGATCTTCTTTGTTTCTCAAACTAGTCAGATGACATCTGAGATATAGTACACTACAACAGATTCGCGTTATTCGCAAACGTCTACATTAGTGTCAAGATTTGGTCCAGGATATTTGAAGTTTGTAACCATCATATCCAAATTCCTCTGTCTTAAAACATGGTTTAAGGTCCTGGTTTCTCTGCTGTACAGTAGGTATAATATCATTGACGTACTTAATTGATCGAAGTATAATATAGAAAATCTAATGCATAGATTATTAATAAGTAGCTAATTCAATTTATGTAAGTGTTTTGTCACCCAAATTTCTAAGCGATTGAGAAACGTATTCTACCTGCTGATTACTATATTAGTCGATTACTATATTAATTGATTACTATATTATACCTGTTGATTACTATATTAGTTATTAATTACTATATTAGTCCGTTTGCAGGATCATTATAGGATACTCAATTCTTCTTCTTTCGTATGCTGGGGGTCAGAGGGGGACATCTAGGTCTGCGAGCCAGTTTAGGGCCTCAGGCGTTGCCCTGTGGACCTCATCAATCCCGCCGGGGAATTAATGGAGCGGGCATTCGTTGACCACATGTTCAGTGGTCTGAACCGCACAGCATTCACACATCGACGACTCTTTAAGGCCCCATATATGCATCATGTGAGCACAACGGCTATTAGAGCTCCTTATTCTATCGATGGCGGTCCAGAGTTTGCGAGGCAATGTGAACCCAGGCTGTCTCTCAGTGGGGTCTTGAATGAGATGGGCGTTTTTGACGTTGGCCGATTGCCACTCAAGCTACTCAATGATTTGTTTTGATAAAATTCATATTGTAAAAATATGTCAGATTATTTTTAATAAAATCGGTTATTGTCAGGGAAACGAAGTTGATGCGACAGTAATGGATACTTTATGGAGTTGGTTTTATAAATACGACTACAACTCGGCAATTTGAGAGGAAACTGGGCGGCGATTTTCCGATACAAACGTATTCCCCGATTCCCTCTCTGAATTTTGAATACAAAACAGAAATCAACTGGCGTGAAGCCAAGTTTTTATAAGTTACTTCTTTTAGGAGTTAGGACCCTACAAAAATTATTAAAATTGCCTCCTTTGAATGCCATCAACAGACGTTCAGCATACAAACTAGGCAATGTATTTAAAAATATAAAAAAAGTACAGACATTGAGTATTTTTTTAATACAGTTAACAAAACACTCTTAAAAAACGGAAGAGAAAGGGGGAATACAAATCCTTGACTTTGATGATTTTATTCAGAGATTATCCGCCGCCGTGCAGCTGTCCATTTCGCTTGGTATTCTGGTGAGTAACGGCCGTTGTTTCCAATCTTACTGATCAACTGTTGAGCCGAAATTTTGGCTCAACACTTCTCAAATGCACAAATACGCTCTTCCCAATGCAACTCTCTAACCAAAAGGCGAATCGAGAGTTACTAAAAAAATCACTTAGCTGATCGGAGACTCAGATTGATCGATCTAAAAGTTGGAAACAACGGCGGAACGGCCGCTGTTCCCAATTCTACTAATCCGAAACTAAGGTTCAAAACTGCTTAAGCATCACTTAATCATCTCTTTGTCTAGATTAAGTGATGCTTAAGCAGTTTTGAACATTATTTTTGGCTAAGGAGAATTGGGAACAGCGGCCGTTAGAGCGACATTTCTAGGCGACTGGGTTTCCTTTAATGCCATTAATTAAATAAAAAACCACAACACAAAATTCATTTTTCCCTCGTTCATTGATATCTGCTAAAAACAGTCTAAACATCGTAATAATTATTAATAACGATCATTTCTTCTTTATATACAAGACACAAACCTATCTTAAACCACTGTAATTATAAGAATTACAAGTATTTCGTAATTCTTTGTCTGGTTTCAATTGTATCGTGAAATCTTGAAATGTCTCATTATGGACCGCGTCCTTGACAGGAAAGAGTTACGTTTATTGCTCATTTAAACGTAGTTAGGGTAAAAACAAGGTTAATCGTGTGGTTACTTGCGGTTATCTGAATTAAATGAAACCCGAAATGGCTTTATTGTGTTTATTAAAACTGGCGTTCCTTGTAATTCTAATTTGTATCTGTTTGTTGCTTTCATCGACCAAGTATTGTCTAGAGAGGGCGTGTGAACATCAAAATTAACTGATAAAAATATGTCATTGAATTGGATTTTTCGATCTGGCTAAAAATCAATAGGGCACATACATCGATCGCGATCTCCTGACTTGAGATTTATGTGATTTTCTATGGCTGTTATTTGCTTTTTGTATGGGTATCAGGCCAGCTTCGCCGATTTAAAATGATCTAAACTAAAATATGTGACAGCTCACAGTTGAAATCTAACATCGGCCGCGTCCGTCAGGAGATCTCGATCTCACAAAAGATATAGAATCGCTTAACAGGTTAGAATGCTGTCATTCTTCTACCGTTATTACATTGGAAGGTGCTCCGAGGAACTAGCGTCATTGATCACTTCGGCACCGTTGCATAGTCGGGAAATATAACATTTGTATACGGTTGACATTTGTCTTAGAGTTACAGAACTGCGGACTAAAAATGTATGATGAAATGCCTGTAAGTCTGAAGAATGATGGAATAATTAATGTATTTGAACGATTTACCAATATCTGTGTTTTCTCCCTCCCACGACATTGATCTATTCGTGTTCATTCATTAATATCCTCAAAAGGACCTTCCACACATCATCCCCAAAGATGACATAGGCCACGAGGGAAATTATTTTGGTCAGAGTCTCCTGTGTGGAGTTAATATAAAAAAAGAAAAGTAGGTACGTTAGTAGGTAAGATATGAAAGAATACAATTTTTGTGTGAGATCATAAATAATAAGAAAAAGAAAGGGACTCTTAGGAGATTTGGATGAATAGCACATAAATGCGCAAATTACTCTCCAGAGAATGTAAGACACACACAAACGGATAGAAAAAATGTTGAGAACGACATGGCAATAACAATTTTAAAAAAATTCATTAACTCCCACAGGAGGCCCTGAGAAAAAAAAATTATCGGCAGATGCTTCCACTGCCATGACCCGGACAAACCTCACCCCATGAACCAGAGCACCCCTGCTAAGTAACCAAAGGTAGCGAACCACTTGGGGTGCCCTGTAGAGAGTACCAGAATTGAATTGTTTAGTTATCCCAAATTGAAATATTGGTATACCTATCACAAGATAGATATTTGTGCAGTTTTTAATTTTTTTATTATTTATTTAGTAATTACGTATGTATTATTTTAAAATTTTTATATGAAACATGTTAGGTATATACATATAAAATAGAAATTATATTCATAGTCCTCCTCACTAGGAGATCCTGTGCTGAGGGGACTATGCTTTGGATAAGTTTTCAGCGACTTCTTGGTATGAATAAGGTTTTCCAGAAACTTCTACGACAATGTTTTAAGTATACTAGTAATTTCGTTTTCCGATAGTTCCTTCAGCCAACATTTAATGTCCTTAATGTAGCTATTTTTTGATTTAATTTGTTTGATACTAAGTGGGAGTTTGTTATATATGTAACTTTACTGCTAAAAATTCAGAACATAGTTATATTCTCTCTACTTTACCCTTGAGGTAGAAGAATTGGCGTGAAAAACTAAATAGGTCGTTAAAAACATTTAAACATTTTAGAAAAATTGACATTTTCGGAATCTGGGTCAACTGGCATTATGAAAATTTAGAATAAACCAAATTAGGTTTCATAATTTTCAAGACTTTGGAGCATGTTAATTTCTTGAGTACAATATGTCATCACAACACAGCTCTTTTACATTTTTTTAAGTGAATATATCTTTTTTTGAAGTGTACTTTCTTAATTTTATATCTCGACCTATGCCAACATTTTAATTCCGTAATCTCAAGAAAAAACCAAACTACTCTCGATGCGAACACTTCGCTATAACCTATTGCGTTCCAAACTTTAACCTGCCGGTCTGCTGGTGAGTCTGCCTTTCACTCTCTTTTTCATGTGATGCCACACAAGTGTGTGAATCGCCCGGAGCGAGAGGAACTATGGCATCCTCAACGTTATTAGATTGAAAGAAAGGGAAAAAAGATGATGAAATTTGGTTATTAAACCATTACCAGAAATTAACTATTGGATAACCAACACCCCTGCCATAGATCGCCCAAAGAGATTCTCTACGTTTGTTGATGACTTAGCAGGGGTACCCGTGTTCATGGGGTGAGGTTTGTCCGGGTCTTGGATGTGTCTGCGCACCAACTGCGTGACAGGCCGGATTGGGAGAGATTGGTTGAAGGAGGCATTTGGAGCTCTCCAGTATGACTATCATGAACCTCCACCTTGCACCGCAGTGGGTGGAATGAATTCATACGTCCGTCACTCCTGTACACACTGTCTACCCACCCTTCACACCTTTTTCCTTTCCAGAACTTCCTCTCGTTCATTTGCCTAGAAAGACCCTCCACATAGCATCCCCAAAGAGGACATACGCCCTGAGGGAAATTATTTTCCTTAGGGCCTCCTGTATAGAGCAAATATTAAAGAAAAAAATACACGAGTGTATGAAACTACCTCAGTGATGATTATTTTAACATATTCCACGATAAACGACACTTTAGCTCAGTTGATAGAGCTGCGGCCCGGAAAGCCGAAGGTCCTGGGTTCGAGTCCCAGAGGTGCCAATATCTTTTTCTGATTTTTCTGTTTCCAGATTTTTAATTGAGTTTCGCTAATATTGTCTTCATATAACTAAAACATTATCCTTTTACTTGTAACATTTAACGCTTTGTAAGCATTGATTTTTATTATTTATTAGAATGAAACTCAAAATAAAAGATTGTGGAATGGTCACACAGCAAAATAAAACTATTAAAAGATGAAAAAAATAGTTACGATGCTTTTCCTGTACAAAGTCAAACAGTTTGCGAGTGAATTCATAACCTCACATTTTAATCTATTTCAATTTATTCCAAAATAACAACGGTGTTGCCATGTGATAGAAAAAAATATTACCCACATTTTCTTGTCAAGCCGTAACTTTGTGTCCGTTTTGAAATAATGCATAAATTAGGTCCAGTACCTACCTAATTCTAATTACCCACGAGTGACTTTTGCAACGGTTTCACGTGGGTACTAGGTATCCATTATTGTATTATTTATTTTTATGTTTGATTAGCTCGTGCGTTCGTAGCAGAAGTATTTTCGTGAGAATGAAATCAAATTCTTTTCCGAAATGGACCATTGTCATTTTTCCTTGAACCTTTTTTGCCAAAGCTTTTCTTTGCCTAGGTAATGCAGTAGATTTTATAATTACAGTTGTGCAATCATTATATTTGGACCTAATTAAGGCATTTGAATCGAATATTCTAGGTCGCGATTTGCGGTTGACTCAAAGTACAAAAATTCTTATAATATCTAATTTGTTGTGTGTGTTGGTTCAGATATCATTTGGGAGACGGGTACGCATACCACCGGTCCGGTAGCCATTTGTTGGATAACCAGCACCCCGGGTGGTTCGCTACGTTTGATGACGGTGGTGCCCGGGTTCACGGGGAGTGATTTGTCGGTGGTTTCGTCTGTCCACAAACTGCAGGCCGGTTGGGAGAGACTGGTTGAGGGAGACCGTTAGGCTTCTCCATCCGGACTCTCCTGACCCATCGCCCAGCATCCCCAATATAGACTCTGAGCACGGACGTACAAAATATATGGACTTGCCCTTACGTGATAAAAGGCGTGTTATTTCCCCCTCCCATTGGAGCCATTTTTCGGAACCGGCTGGGCTTGCGAGAGCCCCGCGTTAATCTAAAAAATGTGACGTCATCACTCTTGTCCGGACCAGGTCGAGCTCTTATTGTACATTTTACGCACGGACGTTGTATGGCTATGGAACACATACTATGACATCGAGATACATGGCGACGCGAAACACAAAGCCGCTGTTTACTGGGATAAGTAAATCATGAAACATTTGTAAAAGTGTCTACGGAAACAAAATATTCGACTATGAAAATACTCAGAACCTTACTTTGCGAATTTGGACTTGACATATTATACATTCCAACACTACACTCAATTACAATTGCGACGTACACCAACACAACACAAGAAATCACAACAAACTTCATATACCAAAAATCAAATCAACAAAATATGGACTAAGATCCCTAGAATACATAGCTTACACAAAATATAATCAACTACCCAACGAGATCAAATGTGCAAGTCAATGTAAAAAGACCCAAACTAAAATGCTCAAACTTCATTTTATGAATGACTATCTGAAATAATAATGTTGTGTATGTCCTATGATATGTCCATTTAATACATACAGCTATATGTTTCATGTAATGCGTATCATTCCCGCAATGAGTTTATTAACTCTTGGGAGTACAATGCTTTATATAATATACTATATTCTGTATTGTATACTTTTAATAAATAAAAAAAATAAATAATATCTGTTCATAACGTGGCATGCAATTCGCGCTCCCATATAAAAAGGTCTATTCATTCAAAAGCAGATTTTACTTTCAAGAACTAAATGGTGATATTATAGTGCAAGGTGCCTATATACTGTTAGATTGACTTATTGGCGAATCACAAGTCTCTTTCCTCTCTTCGTCCCTCCATAGTTGGTTTTTACCCCTCATCTGTAAGTTCTCGTCTAGCTATTTGTAAGTCTATGACTCTGAGGGAAATTTATTCCTCAGAGGGTTCGAGAGTGATATTCCAAAATGGACAAAGATTCTCAATATTTTTAGCGTGAAAGGAAAAACAAGTCCCTACAAGTGCATACATTTGAAAAATTAAAATGTTCTTAGATTTATTCGAAAAGTTTTTAAAGTGTTTTTTTGATATTTTTATGATTAAATTTTATGCAGTCGATGAAGTGAACAAGTTTGTAACATGCTGAATGCAAGCAATGCAATTGTGTGAGTTTACACAAATACTGTCAAACTGAAAGTGTAAATTGTAAATTGTACAGTGGCAAGAGAAGCATTGGACACGAGGGCGTACACATATATAATCTCCTTCCAGATAACCTATAAACAAAAATTTTAACAAAACAAAAAAAGACTTCAAAAAATGCACTAAAAAGTAAAAAAATAATTTCGTACGATTGTTATTTTTGGAGTCGGTGTCAGCCAAGGTAACTACATACATAGGTGAGATGTGGAGATCTTGGCTGACACCGACTCCAAAAATAACAATTGTTTGAAATTATATTTTTACTTTTTAGTGCATTTTTTGAAGTTTGAAGTTTTTGAAGTTTTTTGTTTTGTTAAAATTTTTGTTTATTTTTTGATTTTTAGTGACGTGCATGCGTAAAGAAGTTTTACTTCAAAAATAGAATCATCGAAATCTGTTGGCGTAATATTGAGTTATTCGTCCATTTGTCGCGCACATACTTATTGCAAATTTAAGACATAAATGGTTTTCTCATGGATCCCATTGTCAGAACTGGACCAAATTAAAATAAAACCACACGGGAAGCACCAGCTTTCTAATAAAATAAGAATCATCAATATCGGTTCACCCAATCAAAAGTTCTGAGGTAACAAACATAAAAAAATAAAAAAATACCGTCGAATTGATAACCTCCTCCTTTTCGAAGTCGTTTAAAAATGGAGAAGAATATAAAAAATATGTATAAGAATATAACCTTTAAAAAAAACTATTTAAACTTGTTGTTAGAACAAAATTAAAAATATAACTTCTATACTATACACTACTTTATATATATACTACCTGTAACGGCTGCGAGCTCCGCTCAGGTTTGTGGGGATTTCTGTCAGTGTAAGAGGGATTTTAGATAAATAAAAGAGTATAAACTGTTCAAAAAAAACTATATTGTCGGCATCAAAGTTAGGGCCATCAATCACGGCCATCAAAATTAATCAAAACAAACAAACACTAAAACATACCAGATGGACTCCGGGAAAAAGAAAGGCTATCCTAACTAAACACTGGGTTCGCGGAGTGCGACGATATCGGGACGTTTCACGCAGAAACCAGGGAACCGGGGAGCCAGGGTCATCCTTCTATGTGATTCGGTGCCGCTACTACCATCCCAGGCGGCCTCCACCCTTTCCACACCAACAGCACGTGGCCCCAAATAGTCTGCCAGGCCTACAGATATCGTCTCACGGAGCTTACACCCATCCGTGGCTTCGCGACGCGGGGGTCACCCAAAGGCATAATCAAAAGCCACTGCCAGGACCAGTCATTTAACGATATGCTGTCCATTCAAATACTTTTCACAAAACATGGCGAACCGCCAACACAGTAACAGGTGAGATTCACCGATCCACCAAAATAAAAACGTGCACGAACTTCTCGTGACACGGTAAAACGCCCCGCGACCTTTACAAGACAAAATCCACTTGGATTCACATGATATTTTCAATAAAAGACTTTCATAGTCAGTGACTAATTTTTCAGCCGGCTAGCCCATCGCCAGGAGAAAAGGAAGTGAACATAGACAAACTCGCATTTTTTCTTCCCAAGAAAAATTGCCAGTCTCCAAAAAAATTACCATAGACAAAATAACCAAATAGGCAAGAACTGCACCAGTCACATAATATTTATGTGACATACCATATGATATATACTCTGTGTCTGTACTTAAGTTAAGAAAGCGAAATATTATAATTCTTTTAACTTAATAAATAAATAAAAATCGAGTGCAGTTTACACGTAATAGAAATGGTAGAAGTGAAACTTTACCAAAACAATCTCAATCAATACTTGAAAAGTGAGGTCATAATCAAAGCGACTAATGAACGCAGACCTAGCGTAATTTCCGTTTCATATCCCAACCAATAGGAGCCTTTAAAAGTGACATCATTATCAGAGCGACGCCGATGAGCGCAGTTGACGCGTCGCAGGTGCATTAATCAACCGTTTCATCCGAAATCCAAATCACAGCCGTGCTATAGAAGTTTCACTTTAAAAATAAAATAAAAATAAACTTCATTAATTAGTCCTAAGTTTATTCGAACACCCAAACCTCATTAATCTGTTGAAGGTTTATTCGAACACCTCAACCTCATTAATTTTGTTGTAGGTATATTACGGCCATTGGGAACAAACTTCCCTCAGTTCTTACTAATATCCAGTACTTGACTGAATTCAAAAGGGCTTTAAAAACAAACTTATTTAAAAAATCATACCTTTCATGAATTTTTAACTCCTTTTCAATAAACTATAATAAACCATGTTCCTCAATTTTCCAGTAATTGTTTGGTTTCGAATACCTCTTTACTATAGTTTTATGTGCACTCCGAATTTGTATTATTTCTAAACGTAAACTGTTTCCTGTTCTATAGTATATTTTAGTTTTTAATGATTCTTGTTGAATGGCACCGTTATGGTTTCCATGGGATCAATATCTATTGTCATGTGCACTCACTATTGTTGTTAATATTGTTCTTTAGGAATTGCTTTGTATATACTGTATATTCATTGTTTCACATTATTTAATCAATTTTGTAAGGTCTCGTAAGGAACACTACATAATTAATTTTAAGCTTATTACAATAAAGCGCATTTGAAGAGAAATATCACAAAACTGCGCTATATAAATACTATGTTATTATTATTATTGTTAGTTACCCACTAAAAGCTCACAATTCCCACACGTGTACCAGTGAGTACCTATTTTCTATTACCATTAAGAGTAGGCATTGTAAACATGCCCTCCCATTAATGGTATCGTGGTGCAAGCCGGTTTCGACCTCGTGACGCGTGACTGTTGAGGTGAAAGCTTTCGCATTTCCGTTTATCTTAGAAGCATTATTTTGCACAGGTGTGTTGCACTTTGTGTGTTAGATTGAATTTAGAATTTACCGTCGTTGAACCCTGTCGACAAACATGGTGTTTGGTAGATGACGCGATAAACTATTCAAATTTAAAATATCTTCATTGTTTAATGCTTATACGTATAAAAAGTTTATCTTATAGCTTATAGGACTATCATATTATTTACCATCCATAGTATAAAATGATCAAAATGTTTGTGCGCTTAGATCTTTTAAACTATGCAACGGATTTTCATGCGGTTTTCACCAATAGATAGAGTGATTTAAGAGGAAGATTTAGATTTATATGTATAATACATGTTTCTTATACCTAGTAGAGAAAAGCCGAGAAATTCAAATATTCATCATTACATAGTATAAAATAAAGTCGCTCTAAATGTTTGCGCGCTTAGATATTTTAAACTACGCAACGGATTTTTGTGCGGTTTTTACCAATAGATAGAGTGATTCAAGAGGAAGGTTTATATGTAATAAACATGCTTATTATTGTAGATAAAAGCTGAGAAATTCAAATATTCAATCAGACAGCGGGCAGCTGGCAAGCGGGTGGTGTGGATTTTATAAAGGGTGGGTAAGTTAGTGGGCTGCTAGTTAAAAATAAATAGATATATGTACATATTTTTGTGAAAAATTAGCACCGTTGTGATTTGAAACTTGATGAAACGAAAAAGCGACACTAAAAAGAGACAAACACATACATCTATAGGATTTAGCCTGCGAGAGAATGATATAGAATAATCGGTCTCCTCTTTGTTCGGTGCTTCGTAACCTTCCCACTCTTGTCTACTATAGTTTTCAGATGGTTTCACTTTTACCGTGTGTGAATTGCACATTATGATTTTTTTAATTTTTATTATTTGTAATCATTATTACTATTTTAAATAATGTATGTTCAGCTCGCAAAGCTATTTCCATTCCAAAAAGTGAATTTTTGATTAATTTTTTTTGTTAATCCATTATTTCTAAATTATTGTTTTTAAAGAAAATAGAGTTTTTGATGAGAAAGAGAAATCGGACGAAACCGGGTAGTAAAATATAATGGGTTGAAACACTAATCAAATGTCAACTCAACACAGTTTTGTGACCATTAAAAAAAATATATTTGACTTCATAAATGTTTTCAAGAAATGATTCAATGAAAAAATTTACATTTTTTTAAATTAACCCTTGAAGCGCACTAGATGCATACTGCCTATGTTTGATCTTAAAATGGGAATATGTTTAGTTCCTATCGAGATGTCATTTATTCAGTTCCAACATCACCCTAACCATCATCTTGCTGGAAACGTATTTGAAATTTGGTTTGAAGTTTGAATTTATTTTCACCCAATTCAATCAAACACCATTTCGTATCGTTCAGTTTTTAGTATACACAGTCTATTACAAGTTGGAGCTGTAATTCGTAAGCAGTTTCAGATGCAACAACCTACAATGCAATACCATTTTTTGATTGAAAAAATTATGATCATTCAGTCTAGATTCAAGTTCAAAGCGGAAATGTAGATATGTGAAACATGCACCGTGTGCGTTTAGGAAGAACAAAAAAAAACTAAAATGTTTGATCATCGACTACCAAACACCTTGTTTGCAGATTTGCATCTTTTCGATACAAAAGATACTGTGCACGATTACCCATTAGACGAAAATATAAGAGCATCGCTTGAAATCATGGAACACGGTCATCTTTAACTATAACCAGTGAACATATATTACATAGAACTGTGATGTATGTATACCAAATTGAAAGAAAACTGAAATCGCCAATAACACCTTTTCTATTCCTAAACACTAGAAAGGCAAGCGACATTTTTTTTTTGCCCAAGAAATAATTTCCAAATTTGAAAATGCTTTTAAGCTTTATCGGGCACACACACACGAAAACAAAACACTATCATCGTTTTAAAATATAATATATATTAGTAGCACAGACCCGTGAAAAATCACGTGATAGTCTGAATTCTACAGTTGACACATCAGTTAATATTTTGAAATTGCAAATTAAAAAAATTAAAATAATTTTCTGGTATAATATAACATTATTATGTTATATGATAGGTACTCCTAAGCTCTGAATTCTTTAAATAATTAGTTCCTGAGTTGAAAATGACGCTAAAATTGAAAGTGCCTAAATCAGAGTTCATGCACCAGAGTTACACAGACAGACCGGTCAGTGGCTGGTGGGCATCACGTTTGGGTCCCACCCGAGCGTCGCGTGTTCGATTCCTCGGCTAGCTAAGTCCTCCATCATGACACAAGCAACATTTTCCGCTTAGTGTGGTGGTATTAGGAGATTTTCAAATATTGTTGGGTTATTCGTAGCCCGGGAATGCTTATCTTTCAATTTAAAAAAAAGACCCACGCTAGTATTTGTGATGTGAATTTAGTGAAGTAATGGGGCTCAGTAGAGTGAGGAAAAGAGATTAAGAAGATAAAAATTGGGAGGAAGTTTCCGGCTATTCAGATCTGGTCACCAAAAACTTCTAAAGTACTTTCAAGTAATAATATTTCGATTTTTAATGGCGATCAGGCCGATAGGCACTTGTAAAGCAAAAAAAACCCGAGGAAAATAGTTCCACTTAGAGCTCTGTCATTTTTGGTGATGCGGTGTAGAGGGTTGGGTAGGAATCTGGAGGTCAATGTGTCTAGGAGCAACGGACGTATGAATCCATCCCTCCCAAGCAAAGTGATGTTCCAAGAGAGTCCAGCTGGAGAGATCAAAATGTCTCAATATTTCCTAATCCGGCCTGCAACGAAGTAGGTAGGCAGACGCATGAGACAAACCTCACCTTATGAACCCGGGCACTCGTTCTAATACATCAAACGTAGGTAACCTCTTGCAGTGACCTATTGCAGAAGTGTTACCCGCCTCCAAATTGTACCACTCTGGAAAATATTTGTTCAATTTCAACAGAAATACGATAAATTGACGTTACTTTAGACGCACGGAAACGCCCACAGGGTATTTCTATCGATTTTTCTCTTCAGTGTCTATTACAATCTATCATTTCTAATACATCTCTCCATCTGCCTGTATTATCTTTCTCTTGAACATGATCTTTATGGGAAGGCTTCATCGCATCATACTCGCACTGGGGCACTAACTGTTATTTGTAGGTAATCATCGTATTGAGATGTGTTAGAAGGTTGTTGCTGGTTGGTAGAGTGATGCGACCCGAGGTTAAACTTTTGCTTTCTGATCGAGGGTCAATGGCTCGATTCAAGAGATCAAATAATTATATTCAAGATTGAAACAACACGTGTGAAAAGGGTATATATTCACCTTAACATGAAGCCATACTAAATAATGCAAAATCATACAAAATCATGTGTTTTTGTTTTGAAAATTTGATCACTTAGCAGTATTATAGATGCTTCAATTAAATACTGCATGTAGAGATCTTTTTTTTTTAATAAGTGCACATTCTCCCATTTATAAACCCCTTTTCGGATATTTTTTTATTGTATAATGTGGCAAATTCAGTTTTTTTTTAAATTTTTAATTTATTTATTAATTTTCAGGAAATCGACAGTTTACATTTATTTCAGTTTGTACATAATATTAAATAGCCAACATAAAACCAATTATGGATTTCCTCCTTGTGACTTTATTTATACTGAGACAGCATAATAAGAGTGTAAATTAATTTTATAAAAAAAGCAATATGAATCCAAAAATTATATAAAACAAAAAAAAAACAAAAAATATAAATATAATAAAAACAAAGAATATTTTTCTTATATAAAACGAAACATTACTAAACAAAAAATCTATCAATACATTGGTAGCCATGGAGAGAGGTTGTACATATAAATCAAATAGAGAAATATGAACAATAAAAACATAACATTATTCACGAACCATCAGAGAAATATTCTTTTTCTTATATTTGGTAAGTTCGCAATTATAATCGCAAAAAAATGATATTTATGCCTGAACTTATAATAAAATAAAATATGCATTTTCACATTATTATTTTTGACATCAATCAAAACGGCCGGGACTCGACGAATTTGGATTTTTAAAGTGAACCTTATGCCATCAACGTAAGAACTATGCACTTGTCACACCCATTTTGTATCAGTTCTGTCCCGTCTGCGGTGGGGAATAGACGTCCCTAGACTCTGCGTCGCTTGGTTCCGTGAAATCAATTTAAAATTTCTTTGTTATTACACTAAACAATGCGTAAGAAAGAAGGTAATGTTTTTACAGGCCTTTACGAAATTAACCTGTAAAAAACAACTCTCAAATACCTTTTTGAAAGCTTTCTCTCAAGTCTTGTCAAGTATTTTTAAATCCCTCCCAAAAAGAGGCGTGGTTTCCGATTTAGAATTTTCCTGGGCTATTGGATCACCTTAACTAGATATTTCACTTGTCAATTTTTTTTTTAAATTTCAGAATTTTTGTTTAATAATGTATTTCTATGTACGCGAGTATGTAAAATAATTTAACACATTTTAAAATGTATACAGTGTATCTATAACAGCACATACCTGAATGATTTTACCCAGAGATTCCTGAGCATATTGGAGTAGAAAAAGTAGATGTCATTTTGCTTTCTGATCACATTTTTTATATTAAAAATGAAAAAAAAAAATTTCAAACACAATTCGCCACTGATCTCACTCCTACACGTCACGTGCTTATCACGTGACCCGCTAGGCTATACCTAGTTGTTGCGACTACTTAGTTGCGATGTGCGATGGAAAAATATTTTTATTGTTTTTAATTGAAAAACAAAGTGACATGTACATCTTTACTCCAAATGTGCTCAGCAATCACTGGTTAAAATTCTTAGAGTATGGCTTGTTATACATATAATTTTACTTTATTTTTATAATCTCTTTCTGACTTTTCTGTATCACATTTATCGTTAAAAAAATCAATATTAATTGCCAATGAGCAAAACTTTGGGTTATTATATAATATGTATGTAAATGTTAATAATAATTATTATCAAATAATCACGTTTTAGAAAAACACACAAAGGTAACCAAATGTAGGTCGCGCAGCAACCTTTTTGTTAAATAATTGTCTTTGTAAATGCAAAATATGAATTATAAATATTTACTTTAAATGCATGCATTTTAGTCATTATTTGCATTTATAAATTGTAGATACACATAGTTTGTAAATAGTCGATTATAATTATGTTTGTAATACAAATATTTTAAAAATAAAATGGTGTATATATGTCGCATAAATAAACGATAAAATCTCCATTTTAATCGATCTAACAATCTTAATTTTAATTTAAAAATATAGGAATTCTCGTTCAATTTGATCTTTAAAAAACATAAATATACCTGTTAAATCTGATTCAAGAAAGCAATGGAGGCGAAACAACTGTCACGAATAAAATTTAATATGCTTAAAATCGTAACAGTCAATGAGATTTTTTAAATTTGTTTAACGTCCGTAGGTCTCTAACAAACATAACAGAGTCGAAATTTAACATTTTCGTAGAAATTTACAGAAATGAATTCAACAGCTGTATATTTTTCTAAATTTATCTTTTACCTCCATTTTATTGATTTTACGTATAGACCTTTGTATATTTTTATACAATATATTCATAAATATAAACTAGAAAGAAAGACAGATTTTTTTTAAAAATTTATCAGTCGTCCTTTTGCTTATCCAGAGTTAAACAATTTCACTACCTAAATCAGATCTACTCGATGAGCTTAAAACGAAGAAGAAGAGGAGATATGTAAGCACGAATGTTAGAGTGAGCGCGCTAATATTAAAAACGATAACATTTAAGCGAAAATTGTGAAAATGTTTAATAAAACACCGCGCGTTTAAAATAGAGCAAAAATATCGTGGGAATTGTCTTAAATAACATTTAATAAAACACTGTGAATTTTTTTCATACTGTAAAATAACAAAAAATGTGTTTTTAATAATTTTCAGAGCACACTTTATTATTTTTTTCTATTGAGGGAATTTCATATAATTACCGTTTCGGCTTGAAAAATAATGTAAGTTAAAAAATAAAATATTTTTTTAAAAACTTAAAGTATTCAAGAGAAACGTGTTATATAATGGTAGAAATTCTAAATACCGCGGCTAGCTTAAATTGCAACATTATTGAACTAAATATTTACATCGGAGTATAATATGTTTCCAAAATGTTGGATTCATCTAATAGGCGTAAAATATTGCGATTTTGAAAAAATAATTGTTACATTAATATGATATATGTAGGTACTGTCTTATACTGCTCTGCCAGGAACATTGAACGAAGTTGAATATAACAACTAAATATAGCTACCAAATCTAAAATTTAAACCATTTTTATAAAGATTTAAAATATTAAAAATGCACTCACCGATTTTTTTCTGTGATCCTTTAAGGTGACACACAACACTTTGTCTTTACACCCAAAACACAATAAAAAATATTAAAAATCGAATTTATAATATTTTAAAACATCCGAATTTTAAAAAGTATATTTTATTATTTATTTCACGTTGTTTATCTATGGTTGATTGTTGTCTATGTCCAAACACTTCGGGAGATCACAGAGTAATGATGAATCTCCACAGGTCCATTCTCTCTTATACCGGAGTACGTTAGGGGGAAACCCCTTCTCTATGCGAATGGATTGTTGGTACAGACTCTGCAGTGATGGATTCATCCAGAGATGAATATCAAAAATATTGATTTTGTTGTGGGTCTGTCTGCCTGTGAGTCACTGTAACTCTGGTTCAATTGGCGAGACGGGTACGGGTACAGCCGCCCCGGAAATAATTTATTGGATAACCAACACTCCTGCAAAAAGTCACCTCAAGTGGTTAGGTATGTTTGGTGCCCGGTTTCTGGGGTGAGGTTTTTCTAAGTCTCGGCGGCGGATGGGTTTGCCAATCAACTGCGTGGCGGGCCGGATCGTGAGATACTGGTTGAGGGAGACCTTTTGAACTCTCCATGTGGACTCTCTCACTCTCTCGACCAATTGCCTTGCAACGCAGTGAGAGGGATGGATTCAAACGTCCGTCGTTGCTGAACACATTGATTGATTGTTTTCTATCGAATCAGATTCATACCCACCCCTCATACCTTCTTCCTTCCCAGAGCTTCCTTTCCTTAAAATGACCCTCCACATAGCGTCTCCAAAAAAGACATTTTTCCCCAGGGCCTCCCGTGTGGAGCTAATGTAAAAAAATATATAATCGGATATATTCTGAATTTAAGAAGCATTTTCAAAATTGGAACTGATTGTGTCAAGAATTCGGAAAAGAATCAATGAAACTCCATCATCTAAACTTCTTCCATTGATATAACAGAACAAGGATAGAATTTATGTTAGATATATTTCATACGTCCGTCACTCCTGGATACACTGATTTCTATCCACACCTAACACCCTTTTTCTTCCCAGAACTTCCTCTCCTTCCTATCCTAAAAACACTCTACCCAAAGATGACATAGGCCCTGAGGGGAATTATTTTTCTCAAGGCCCCAAAAGGGCTAATGAAATTAATTATTTGTTTATGAAAGAATGTCGGCGTTAGAAAATGTTTGATAAATTTCATCAAAAGTAAGGAAAATTTGGGCTTACTTCGAGCACACAAACACGCCCACAATCCATTTCTATTGATTTATTTCTTCAGTGAGCTACCCTCATTAATAAACTTTCATAAATTAAATCGAACTATTTCACAGCATTTGTAATAATCCTGTGGTGACATAGATCTCTAGGTATTTAGCGCTGGTTGCTTCGCATAAAAAAAATTGCATACAAAAAATCATAATAAGTACAATCAAAGGCGATGATATATAACACCCTAGCGTCACTTTCTAAAACTAAAAATCTCTAATTCTTCGTTTTTAAGACAATCGAATTAATAATAGAAGAATGAGAAAAAGGGTAGAGAAACAAAGAGAGGTCATTAACTACTGCAAATCGCATCTATGTAAAGCGGCGCTCCGCCTTTGTTTCTGCCTACACAACAAACCCATAACATTCATTGACTCTGCCGCTTTCATAGTTGTTTTTTTTATGTGAATACAGCACAGGAGTCCTAACTATTCCCAACCGTCTGGAATTAGTGAATCGATGGCATCCGTAAATGAGGTATGTTATGAGGCTTAAGGCAGTTTGGAGGGAAAGGAGATTTAGTCACTAAACACGGCTAAAGCCATTTCAACCGATGTTTAAACTTTTAATGATGGTTTTATACCGGCGTGATACTGGGAGTATCTTCCACTCTGGAATGTGCCGCAAATTGCTATATATTATATTTTATATGAATTTATTGTGAAATAACAAAAATTAATCATATAAAATTTATTTGCGCGCGCCGGGATTTGAACCCGCGATCTTTAGAATGCTGGTCGAGAGCCTTACTCCTCCACCATGGAGGCCGTCATTTAGTTGGTTACGATCCTTGTCTATGAATCCGGAGGTCGCAGGTTGAAATTCATTTTATTGAATTAATTTTTGTTATTTCACAAATTAGTAGGTAATATTATAAATAATGCATGTTAGTATATTTGCAGCACATTCCAGAGTGGTTGATAAAATTTCAGTATTCCCCCGGCGAAAGACCACCATTCCTTTAAAATGGCTTTAGCCGTGTTTGGTGACCAGATCTAAATAGTCAGGTACTTTCCCCTTCCCATTTACTTTCCCTTTCCATTACCTTAAGCCTCACAATATACCTCAATTGGGGTTGACATAGTCTCACTGGCTTCAAAAGGTTAGAAGCAGTTGGGACTCACATAAAAAATAGTTACACTGCATACTAATTAAAGCCAGCGAGATTATGGCATACCCAATTGGTCTATGTTGTGAGGCTTAAGAGGCCGCTCTCCGAATTTCTACCAATTTCTTGCAAACCTCCCTTAAACATTTGAAGTTTTTAAGCTCTTAAAAAAATATATGAGATTTTTGAAGATAATATCTATACATTCCCCACGCCGAAACGCAAATTATATGAAATTCCCTTGACAGGAAAAAATCGCAAAATATGCTCCAATTTTTTTTTAAATCAAGTCTGTTTCCGTTATTTTACAAGTTATATGTATGAAAAAATTCACAGTGTTTCATTAAATACTGCTTAAGACAGTCCCCAAGAGATTTTTGCTCTATTTTAAACGAGAGCTCTATTTTGGCGCTGTAAATGTTAGCGCTCTCCTCTAACATTGGTAATTTCGTATCTCTCCATCTTCTTATTTTTGGGGCCGGTAATGGAGTCTTAAGAGGGTGGGGAGAAGTCAGTCAGATATGGCCATTAAACACGGCTAAAGCCATTTGAAGCACAGATTCAATTCAGTGCCACCCTAGATTGAGAGTAAATATATGTATAATGTTTCCTAAATAAAATAAATAAATAATAAATAAAATAAAAATTATGTTGTTATTTTTTAAAGAAAAATATTAATATATAGGGTCCGCCATCTAAAGTTTTTTTTTTCAACTAGTGCTTATTTCGTGAATGGTAACACTTAGCTCATGTCTGATTTGACAGATAATTAGTTTTATCCTTCCGCTGAGCGAATATGGTTGTGTATACGCTTGAACAACGCTGCGTGGGCCACTGGAAGTGGGCCTGCGATCGACTTACAGAAGATGCCGATTTTGCCAAAAAAATCATCTTTTCGGATGAAGCTCATTTTGATCTTGGCGGGTATGTAAACAAGCAAAATTGTCGTATTTGGGGCACAGAAAACCCGCACGCATACATTGAAAAGCCGGTACACCCAAAACGAGTCACTGTTTGGTGCGGATTTTGGTCCAGAGGCATAATTGGGCCATTTTTCTTTGAAAATGAGCAAGGAGTGGCCGTTACAGTCAATGGCGATCGTTATCGGGCCATGTTGAACGAATTTTTGTTCACAAAAATTGAAGAGGAGGATATTGGCAACATTTGGTTTCAACAGGACGGCGCTACGTGCCACACAGCCGAAGCTACACTCGATGTTTTGCGCCCTGTTTTTGAAGATCGCATTATCAGCCGCAGAGCTGATGTCGTTTGGCTACCTCGGAGCTGCGATTTGACACCGTTGGACTATTATTTGTGGGGTGCCCTCAAAGATAAATGTTACGCCGACAAGCCAGAGACAATTGACGCTTTAAAGGACAATATTCGTGAAGCCATTGGTGAAATACAGCTGCACACAATCGATAATGTGCTTAAAAATTGGACCGATCGTGTAGGCTACTGCATGGCCAGCCGAGGCAGCCATTTGAATGAAATTATTTTCCATTATTAACCGGAAGGATTGTACTTATAAATAAAAAAAGAAATTTGAGAAAATATTCAGTAGTTTTTTTTTATAGCATTTTCAAAAAAAAAAAGTTATTTGGTGGACCCCGTATTATATTATATGGATGCATTCGCTTACGGGGCAACTAAAAAGAAACCAGTTGCTATCCTGTGTATTCCGCACAACGGCGAAGGAAGCAGCCACTCTCAATTCGCAGTGCTAGTCGCCAGCGCGTTTCAGTTGCCAGTTGAAGTTGAAAGAGTAGTTTATTTTTATTTTTATTTTAACTTTATGAGTAAAACCTCAAATTGTAATATTTAATTAAATGAAGACAATATAAGCGAAACTCAATCGAAAATCTGAAAACAGAAAAATCTGAAAAAGATATTGACACATCTGGGACTCGAACCCAGGACCTCTCGCTTACCGGGCGAACGCGCTAACCACTGCGCCACCGTGTCGATATCCAATTCGGTCACTTTTAACTGTATCATACTTCGACTAAGAACCACCCACACTATCTTCATTTTTCTTAACGCATATACTATTGGCTGCTATCTTTATGTATGATTGCAAGATTCAAACCCGAACTAAATGCTCTCTAGATAGTGTCTGGATAAATCTTTATCCATTTTATTTAATATGCGACATCTATTGACTTTTTCTGCAAGTCTAGGATGAATATTTTTATTTTTATTTTAACTTTATGAGTAAAACCTCAAATTGTAATATTTAATTAAATGAAGACAATATAAGCGAAACTCAATCGAAAATCTGAAAACAGAAAAATCTGAAAAAGATATTGACACATCTGGGACTCGAACCCAGGACCTCTCGCTTACCGGGCGAAGGCGCTAACCACTGCGCCACCGTGTCGATATCCAATTCGGTCACTTTTAACTGTATCATACTTCGACTAAGAACCACCCACACTATCTTCATTTTTCTTAACGCATATACTATTGGCTGCTATCTTTATGTATGATTGCAAGATTCAAACCCGAACTAAATGCTCTCTAGATAGTGTCTGGATAAATCTTTATCCATTTTATTTAATATGCGACATCTATTGACTTTTTCTGCAAGTCTAGGATGAATATTTTTATTTTTATTTTAACTTTATGAGTAAAACCTCAAATTGTAATATTTAATTAAATGAAGACAATATAAGCGAAACTCAATCGAAAATCTGAAAACAGAAAAATCTGAAAAAGATATTGACACATCTGGGACTCGAACCCAGGACCTCTCGCTTACCGGGCGAACGCGCTAACCACTGCGCCACCGTGTCGATATCCAATTCGGTCACTTTTAACTGTATCATACTTCGACTAAGAACCACCCACACTATCTTCATTTTTCTTAACGCATATACTATTGGCTGCTATCTTTATGTATGATTGCAAGATTCAAACCCGAACTAAATGCTCTCTAGATAGTGTCTGGATAAATCTTTATCCATTTTATTTAATATGCGACATCTATTGACTTTTTCTGCAAGTCTAGGATGAATATTTTTATTTTTATTTTAACTTTATGAGTAAAACCTCAAATTGTAATATTTAATTAAATGAAGACAATATAAGCGAAACTCAATCGAAAATCTGAAAACAGAAAAATCTGAAAAAGATATTGACACATCTGGGACTCGAACCCAGGACCTCTCGCTTACCGGGCGAACGCGCTAACCACTGCGCCACCGTGTCGATATCCAATTCGGTCACTTTTAACTGTATCATACTTCGACTAAGAACCACCCACACTATCTTCATTTTTCTTAACGCATATACTATTGGCTGCTATCTTTATGTATGATTGCAAGATTCAAACCCGAACTAAATGCTCTCTAGATAGTGTCTGGATAAATCTTTATCCATTTTATTTAATATGCGACATCTATTGACTTTTTCTGCAAGTCTAGGATGAATATTTTTATTTTTATTTTAACTTTATGAGTAAAACCTCAAATTGTAATATTTAATTAAATGAAGACAATATAAGCGAAACTCAATCGAAAATCTGAAAACAGAAAAATCTGAAAAAGATATTGACACATCTGGGACTCGAACCCAGGACCTCTCGCTTACCGGGCGAACGCGCTAACCACTGCGCCACCGTGTCGATATCCAATTCGGTCACTTTTAACTGTATCAAATATGTTCATATATGTACATAGACCAATAAACGCTGATTCTGAACATATAAGCCTTTTTTAATAAGATTAAACGTACGGTTTTTAAAAACCTATTAAAAAGTGCATTTTTAATATTCTCGTTAAAACACAGCGTCAAGTTGGTATGCTGTGTAATGCTGTATGGTGACGTCACGATGAAAGATTCACCTGGTGATGGCGTTTTGAAGTATGGGGCAAGTCATTCAAACACAACATTTCGTGTTTTTTATTTGGTTTATTTAAATACTGTTAATAGAGATTTAGACATATAATAAATAGTTGGTTGTGTTTATTGAAACATTATTTAGGCCTTCACAATCAAAATTATGACGGAAAAGGGCTATATTTGCGGACAATCTGATATTTCCAGGATAATTTTTTTCAAATATAATACGGACTATGTACCTATGTGCTGAATTTCGTGGGTTAAAGCTACTAAGTAAATAAATCACCTTATTAGTTGTTTTTGATAATCTACAGTAAATGTGGCCTATTTAAGGTTAAAGTCGTGTCAATTTTGTCATTTTGTATACCATTACATCGATCGTATTTTCGACTTGGTTTATTATCAAGGGCTATTTATACAAGTCATGATCAGTGTATTATAAATACCAGTGTTTCTGTATGTGTTATACATAATACTTTATTTTTTTTATTTTAGCGACTATATAAAATAATTGTTACATACAAAATAAAATGGTGAAATTAAGTATAAAATATTGTATTTCTCAATCCTCCTCACTAGGGGGTCCTGTGCCAAGGAGGACTAAAGTTATTTAAAAATGGTTGTCTTCTATGTCGTTTTTAGTGTCTTCATTAGGGTTTTTTCGTTGACCTCTTTTAGCCATATTTTTATTCTTGATTTGTATTCATTAGGATTTTTTATTAGTTTTATGTCTTGGGGAAGGATGTTATGGAGTTTTGTTGCAAAGTATGTATAGTTTCTTTTTTCCGATAGTGGTTTTATAACTGGAATATTTTTTATATCGTTTTTATTCGATCTAGTGTTATGCATACATGGTCTAGTAGAGGATTCATTATTTTTGAAAAGCTTCAATAATATAATTTTGGCATTCTAATTGGTACTTTCAGTATGGTCTTTGTGATTCCTTTTTGAATCGTATTCAGGTTGTGGATGTTCGTATGTGTAGCAGATTATGTTAAAGAAAAAGTCACACCTGAACACAAAATTCGAAGGCTTACGATGTCATTTGTATTCGCAATGAAAAATATGATTAATTGTTATTGTATTGCACTTAGGTACAATACAATAACAGTAGCGATGAGATGTTGACATTTTACTTAATGTTTTTCTATATTAAAAGCAGTTAATCTTAATCTCACACCTAATCTCATTCGTCCATCGATTTTTCAATATAAAATGAGTAAAATGATAGCAGCACCTGTTGAAAGTGAATAAAACTATCGATGACGTGATGACGTCACACAATGAACCATAGATACGGTGGTTTTATAGGGTTCTTGAAAAATCAAAACTTTGAAAATTATTCTAAATATTAAAATTAACTCTAAAAATAAAAATAAATATGCAGTTATTTAAAAATTGGACTGGAGTTCTCTATTACCTCATTCCTTGACGAATTGTTGACACATTTTAACAATTTTTCACCTCTGGAATTCAATGTACAATGATTTTTCGATTAAAAATTTGCAGGATACACTTGTTGGAAACGTAAATAACAACACTTTGTGTACGACGCGACGTCCAAGCTTCTGGTAGAGAGCGAGAGATAGCGCGTTATCAAAATTTATTACTATCTATAATTTAGTTTCATCTATAAGATATTGGATCTTTTTTGGCAGTTTCAAGATTACGCCCCTGAATTAAGGTATCCACTGAAGCGGTCACGTAGGGAGAAATAAATTTGCCTCGATTGCTTGAAATTTCCCAGAAGGTCATTTTTTAAATTTTTCGCCAACATAAAAAAATTAAATCTTCGAATTCTAACATGGAGACATAAAAAATATTATAGTGCTATATAGCCTATAAATTACCCTGTACTTTACCGTTTATCTCACATTTGTATGAATTAAAAAAAAAAAAAAAATATATATATATATATAAAATCTCGTATTGTTTATAATCGCGCCAATTTTGAGTGTTTTTACTTAAAACTGCCGAGAGGGATACTTATTCTAGACAACATAGAATATTTTTGTTTTCTGTATGTTGTCTGTGGTATACTTTATAATGAAAGGTGCATATCCATGGAAAAATAACTTAATTTTATCCGTAAACAGCTGTTAAAAATTCGGCGGGAAAAAATATTTTTAAAATTAATTTTTAACATTGTTCTAAAATAGTCTACGAAGTACAGATTTGCAACATCTATGGTCATAATAGATAAAGCATTTCAACAGCTTCGTGTTAAAATAAACGACTGGCCAAGGAAATGTTTCAAATAATTACAATAAATGTTTTACGAATGGTAGGAAAATGTGGTCCATTTTCGGACCAAAATCAATCGCAGAAAATTAAAAGTGGTCCATTTTTCGACCGAAATCGCTCCTGAGCTCTTACGCAAATATAAAAATCCCCCGCTGCCCGCAACGTTATTCCGTAATGCGGGGTGGAGTGAGTTGTACAGCATTGAGTGGTCTACGAGCACAGGGAAAATAGAAAACGAAGAATGCCGTAGGAAAACATCCTCGTCTTTGATTTCCCCGGCAACCCGCCCAGCATAGTATTTACAAGTAAAAATAATTATTTTCGAATAATTTGCACTGTATTTATTAGTAGGTGTTTAAAAATAGTATTCTGTAACATTCTGGCGCTTGGACAATACATACGAGTTATAAATCTTCCCAGTGCATTTCATTTTAATGTAAGCGCAACTTTCATTTAGGCAAAAACAGTTGGATTAATTAATAATTGTATCTAGACCTAGGTCGATATTTTTTTATTATTTTTCTTTATTCATTACTTACAAAATAGGGTTACATTAATAAATAATTTTTCGACCACCATGCTAGGGTGATGCCCGTGTTATGGTGGTCAATTTTACATAATTTAGTGCAATAACAATCAGACGTTCGTGTAATATTTGTGACGAAAATAAATATAAAAACTCTGTTGAGAGTGCATTAGAAATGTATTAAATGAGTACAAAACTGCATAAATATATTGACATATATTTTGTACTACTTCCCTCCTGTTATAATAATGTATATATTAATAGTAATAAATAATTCAAATGTGTATTTATGCCTATAATTAAATTATGTGCATTCGTGTATTGTTTATAAATGTTAGTTGCATACAAATAATTTTAAAACAATTAATATTTTTCAAATTAGGATTAACTTATTGCTTATGTTCTCAATTGCTATATTTAATTAAATAAATTAGGTGCATTCATTGAAAAGCAGGTTCATAAAATAAAGTTTTGACTTTCTTTAAAATATCAGCGTCTTTCGGAGGTAGGCGATGCTGTGGATGTATCCATTGTCAAACTTCTTCGAAGCGCCGCGCTACTGCGGCGCGGCGCTTCGAAGAAGTTTGACAATGGATACATCCACAGCATCGCCTACCTCCCAAAGACGCTGATATTTTAAAGAAAGTCAAAACTTTATTTTATGAACCTGCTTTTCAATGAATGCAGCTAATTTAATTAATTAAATATAGCAATTGAGAACAATATTAATCGCTTTTTCTGTGACTATTTTGGCATTAAGTATTTGTAGATTTTTTTAAAAAATTGAAATAAAATGTGGTATAAGTGGCTATTTTAATTCTTTAAGAACTGCGTAATAAGAGTACGCTGACTGCAACACCTGTGGAAAAGAAAAAAAAATACTGAAAATAAATGTCCTTTAAAATGAAAAAGTGAACTTACCTAACTGTCAAACAGAAGCAAAACACAATTGAAAATTAAGCGTAAAATTAAATAAAAACAACGCAAGTTTTTGCGTTAAACATGAAAAGATAAATCGAAAGAGGTTTTTGTTGACGTGTCTAATGTGAATGAAGGAAAATAGATTTTCCCTTACTTCGGGTGAAATATGTCAAACTTTTTCAGAATTTGAACGGAAAATCAATTAAATCGGCATATTTGGGGCATGGTTATAGATGTTAAATGGTAGCATTCTATTCTGTTTTTAAAGGACTTCGAAAAGGAGGAGGTTATCAATTCGACGGTATTTTTTTTAAAGTTTTTAAAATGTTTTTTACCTCAGAACTTTCGATTGAATGAACCGATATTGATGATTCTTTTTTATTAGAAAGCTGGTGCTTCCCGTGTGGTCACATTTTAATTTCGTCCAGATCTGACAATGGTATCCATGAGAAAACCATATATGTCTTAAATTTGCAATAAGTATGTGCGCGACAAATGGACGAATAACTCAATATTACGCCAACAGATTTCAATGATTTTTTTTAGGTAAAACTTCTTTACGCACGGTCGTCACTAAAAATCAAAAAATAAACAAAAATTTGAACACAACAAAAACGACTTAAAAAAAATGCACTAAAAAGTAAAAAAGTAAGATTGTTATTTTTGGAGTACATCTCACCTATAACTACCTATGTATGTAGTTACCTCGGCTGACACGGACTCCAAAAATAACAATCGTACGAAATTATTTTTTTACTTTTTAGTGCATTTTTTGAAGTCGTTTTTTGTTTTGTTAAAATTTTTGTTTATCTTTCAAATCAGTACAGAAACTGCGCAGTGCCGAAAAAGTATTAGAATATAAATAAATTGTTTTACATTGCTTAGAGTCTCGTGGTTGAGGTTCTTAAACGGACCTCCAGAAGTATGGAGTGGCTTTTGTGAAATATGTAAGGCCACAAGAATCAACTTTCTTTCCGACGGTTCCATTTCTGGCCATGGCATGGAATAATATGCAAAGGTTATTTCGTCACTCTGAAAATACAAATATAATAATAAAGTATACAATATTTACTTAAATGAAGACAATATTAGCGAAACTCAATCAAAATCTGAAGACAGAAAAATCGGAAAAAGATATTGGTTCCACTGGGACTCGAACCCAGATACCTTAGCATTCATGCCCAACTGCTCTACCGATTGAGCTATGGAACCCATTTCCAATTCGATCACTTTTAACTGTATCATACTCGACTAAGAACTACCATCACTGTCTTCATTTTTCTTAACGCGCATATTATTGGCTGCTATCTTTATATGAAATTACGAATGTTAGAGGAGCGCGCTAATATTTAAAGCAACAAAATCGATGCGAAAATTGTGAAAATGTTTAATAAAACACGACTCGTTTAAAATAGCGCCTCGCCTCGCGGGAGTTGTCTCAAACAGCATTTTAACAAATACTGTGAATTTTTTCATAAATATAACTTGTAAAATAACTGAAACAAACGTGTTTATAATAATTTTTGGAGCATACTTGCGATTTTTTTCTGTCGAGAGAATTTTATATAATTTTCGTTTCGGCGCAGGGAATGTTGGATATTATTTTTAAGAATAACATATATATTTTAAGATCTTTAAAACTTAACGTGTTTAAGGGAGGTAAGTAAGAAATCGGTAGAAATTCGGGTAGCGGCGGCTTAAGTCCTCCATCAGGACTCAAGCAACATTTTCAGCTTACTGTGGTGGTAGTAGGAGATTTTCAAATATTGTTGGGTTATTTGCAACCCGGGAATGTTTGTCTTTCTTTGAAAGAAAAAAATTGAAAAAAACAAAAAACAATATGTAAATTATTTATAAATTATAAATTAGGAATCTGCAAAATTTGTCGAAAGAAACGTCAACAACATAATTTTTTCAAACATTCTTCAGGCAAGTGGGAAGCACAATATTGTAAAATATTATTAAGAAGTTCAAATGAATATGACGTTGTCACATTTGAAAAAAACAATCATTACCTAACAATTAAAATTAGCGCAATCTTGAATCGGAAACGGAACGTACAACAAAATTCAGATGCAGACTAAATGCAAAACGGGCAATTATTCATTGCAATAAATACAACAAATAATTTCTTTCATTAAATAAATGAGATTTTTAAACGACTTCGAAAAGGAGGAAGTTATTAATTCGACGGTATTTTTTAAATTTTTTTTTTAATGTTTGTTACCTCAGAACTTTCGATTGGGTGAACCGATATTGATGATTCTTTTTTAATTTGGTCCAGTTCTGACAATGGGATCCATGAGAAAACCATATAATATACGTCTTAAATTTTGTAATAAGTATGTGCGCGACAAATGGACGAATAACTTAATATTACGCCAACAGATTTCGATGATTCTTTTTTCAAAGTAAAACTTCTTTACGCACGCTCGTCACTAAAAATAAAAGAATAAACAAAATTTTTAACAAAACAAAAAAAATACTTAAAAAAATGCACTAAAAACTAAAAAAATACTTTCGTACGATTGTTATTTTTGGAGTCGGTGTCAGCCAAGATCTCCACATCTCACCTATTAGTACCTATGTATGTAGATACCTTGGCTGACACCGACTCCAAAATTAACAATCGTATGAAATTATTTTTTTACTTTTTATTTTTATTGCATTTTTTGAAGTCGTTTTTTTGTTTTGTTAAATTTTTTGTTTATAATGCAACCGTAGATTGATAAATCGTTACCTTAGTTTCCACCTTTTGTCCAAAGTAACAGAATATGCAAATTTCAGCAAACTGGTATGGAAAAAGAGTCAATATTCTTGGATCCTTAAAATATTAACAAAATCGTATATTAATTTAATTAAATTCGTAGGCACTATGTGTATTGGTTTGATATAATGGAGAATTTCAGTAACCTTTTATTTATTTATTTAAACTGTTTTTACCGTCTTATTAGACGTTATTACTTTTTATAATAAAAATTTGAAATGAAATGCCAATATTTTTTTGTCCTAAAAATGGTCCGATTTTCTACTGTTAAGTTGACATCATACAATTATGAGTCAGGTGTAGTCTAGTCATCATAGTTCTCAATCTATCGATTAAAATCGTCTCGTTTGGGTTCAAATGACGTCAAAGTGAGCGATTCACATCTACTGCTTCTTTTTGTGGTGAGGCGGTGGGCAAATGGGAGATTCTGAATTTAAGTCTCGGTCACAAACTAAACTTTTTTTTCTCAATTAGTATTCTTTGAATTTTATTAATATTTTTCTCGATAGGTAATATTGATACTTACCTTTAGATGAATTAATGCAAAGCAAATACAAGCCGTGCTAACTGACAGCTGTAAAAACATTACCCAGTAGAACGCCTTGCATCGAAGTTCATTGACGCTGGAAGTAAAAATATAGTCAAAAAATAAATATTTATAGGTATATGTTTTTCTAGCATATTTTAGTGGCATGTTTTGCTTCATACCTTATGATAAAAACTTTACCCGTCCCAATTCTACGGCTGGGCATATGCTGAGACGCAGGCCGTTCAGTTGAGGGCAGAGAAGAGCAGACCAGAGGATATTTTAAGTAACGTGTGAACGAGTACGAACCGACATACGCTGCGGGGCAGGCAAGTTCGGCGCAGACACGCGTCTGCTTGGCCGCAGTTTGGATTCTGCGCGACATGTGCGCAGGCAGGCAGTATTTTCCGCTTTTTGAGAGAGCTTTGAAATACTATAAATCAATGGTAAATTATTAATCGAACCCCATCAGAATCGAACCCCAAGCTCGACCTTCTTACAAACTACCAGCGCCCAAGCAGATACAAGTGAACTAAGCTGTGTCGCAGTACATCCAGATCACCGATTTCTGCCCTGCACTGCTCTGCGTGGCCTGTGCCTCAGCATGTATCCAGACTGTTTACCATCAATTTAGGTATAGTTAAATTCAGAATCTCTATGAATATTTTAACTGTAAATGAAAATACGCTCGACCAAGGTCAGAAACCATCTTGTGTAGATCATTTTTGGACAAATTTTAACATAAAAGATCTACATAAAATAAAATAAAACAATTGTTTGGAAAAATAACATCACCGATCATGACACGTGTATATTTTGTACGAGGATGAAAAAACAACAAACTTTTCAGAGAATAAATAATAAACCAAATTAAATCTGCAGAAATTAAATGAAGACTTTAAAACTGAAAATGGGTAATTGTAACTGTAATAAATTGTGAAAGGGTTGAAATATGGTCATAAAAATTTGAAAACATTTTGTACACGCGTAGGAAAACTCAAAGACTAAAATTCCTAATCGTAATCTGGCAACAAAAAAATTGTCTAACCGTTAATCACTATAAAATTCAACCAGAGACAAAATAAGCTTAACAGTTAATTTCTCCAAATATCCAAGAATTGGATTGTAATTAAAAAAATGTGAAAAATAAAACATAAAATTGATAAGCTTAAAAAAAACCATAAACATTAATAACACAAAATTAAATAAAATGAGCTTCGAAAACCTACCCATTGCAAGTGATGGAAATAGTAAAAGAAAAATCAACAGAAAACATAAAAATACTTAAATACTTGTTTGATATAAACCTTCTATCTTAAAATAGTGAAAAAACTCATGTTTTTTTAACCTTTTGCAAATTTACTCTTGAAATTGTGCCGCATCTTAATTATATAAATATTTTTGAAAAAAACTAAGAGATTATCCAACACAACTTATTTTGAAGAATTTAATGTATTGAAAATTAATGATCTAGTCCGAAAAAACATAATAATTCAAATAATAAAAATTAAATATCATTGTTTTTTGTTTTGGAGAGTTTTTATTATGAATGTAAATTTATTACTTTTTATTTTAAATTTTCTGTACTATCTCTTAGCATAAAATTTGAAATATAAATTAAAACTCTTCAAAACAAAATGTCTAGAAATTGTAACATAGTTCATGCCGAAGAAATACAAAAAATCAAAGCTTTTTAACTGAAAGTCGGACTAGTAAAAAACATTTATTTCCAACACAAAAAATTAACACCTCATTTGCACAACATCATCGCATTTATCCATGGAAAAATTACCAAGAGTCTTTCGGAGAGGATAAATGCCTACTAAAAGCGATTAAAGAGCAATTCAATATAAGAATTAAAAAAATAATGAAATTATCTTCTTAATTAATATGTTTGTGTAGAGGATAAAAATTAATATATGCATTAGAAAATTAATAGAAAGCAGAGTTTATTACCCTGACACTAGGATTTTTTCATAGAATACCTACCTAACTACCGGAATGATAACCCCCTGAATGCTTGTAGCCGGAATAATGGTGTTTACAACAACATAGAAAGATAACCAGAAGCAGATCAAGAAAGAAAAAAAAACAGAAGAAAATTGGAAAGTCCTTGGCGCTAGGGGTGAATGGCGAGGGACTTGAGCCAGTGGAGAGCATTTGTGAAGGAATCCAATTCCAACCCTGAGATATTATGATGACGTGAAAAATGAGCGTTATGGTTGTCAATAAATTTAAAACTTACGTCAAAATGGCCGCATGCCGTTGCATAACTCTCTTCAAAGAATTTCTGAGTACATTTATATCGAACCCCCGTTCGTATTCAATGTGAGATATTTGGTAAATCAGCACATCGATGTGCGCGTTGATGTAATCGCAAAAACTTATGAACAGGCAATTATACATCGTTGATGATAAAATAATAACAGCAAAATTGAATGTTCGAGTAAAAAAATCAGCTTTAAACACGGGGACAATGATTTCGTCTACCCCAAAAACGTATTTGTGAAATATTATTAACAAATCCAATAAAAAGACAAAGAAATAAGTGATTCCCAAAAATGGGTAAATGAATTTCAATACTGGCTTCGTTTTATTTTTAATAATTGTTTGGTATTCGTCCTCTTCCGGTATTAGGTGTTTATCGAAGTAATCCACGACAGCTTCGAAATAATGTCTGCAGAAGAATAAAATGCAGTGTTTTCCGATGGTGTTGATCATATTGCACCCGAAAAAGGTGACTATGATTACATCCCTAGGTGTATCGTAGTGCTGGGAAAATGAAATGATCATACAGACAATAAAAAGTATGATATGTATTATGACGTAGGTGATGCTGATTACTTTCTGCCAGCGAACTTTTATTTCGTAAGGATTCCAACCAATTAGCCAAAAAGGTATCACTAGGAATTGGTAACAGTCGAAATAGCTGACAGCCATTTTTCCGACGTTCTTTAGAAGTTACAACACTGAAAAGAGCAGCTGGCAGGGAAGTTTTCAGGTTTTATACTCCCCGGTAAGCGGTGCTTAGTAATTAACAGTCCTGCTATCATTCAAATCCACGGTTTTTCAATTCGCGCTTTGACGTATACGCGGAATTTTTTTGTTGTTGATTATCTTATTAAATAATAATTTTTTTAAATTTAATTTTACGAGCATCTGTTCAAAAACTAATGTAAATTCAATATTCTATTGCCTACGAATTAAAATCTGATTTCACAACATTGTGATATAACCAACGAAAAACTGCAAGACATTTAGCCTCCTTAAGATGAAGCCATGCGAATTAATACAAAATCATGTTAAGGATGATTCCACTGCACCTTTTCACATACATTTGTTCATCGTATTAGTATTTGTATTTATTTCTTCGATTTCTTTGATTTTACAAAAAATCAAAATATTTATATTTTTTTGGATTTGGTACCTAAGATTCGATCCTTGGTCTACTGAATTTCTGGCCGGTAAGGTTCGTCAGGCGCTTTATACCACCATACCAAAGGAGAGGAGAGCGGATTTATCATATTAAATTGGAACCGAATACCAGTGAAATAAATAAATATTTTATTGTTTTCTCATTCTCTCTCAGGCTAAATCCTATAGATGTACGTATGTGTTCGTCTCTCTTTAGTGTCGCTCGCTACCTTTTCATCGAGTTTAAAATCACAGCGAAGCTAAAGAAGTTTTAACTTCAATAAATTTTAATATTTTCACCGAATTTTTAACCATGGTTCTATTCTCAATATTAGCGATTGATAAACCGCGCCATTTGGAAGGAACTCTGCGACACTTTATTTCTAATGAAAAGGCACAGCTTTGAAGAGCTATTTTGACAGTTTGATTGCACATTTGTAGCGGCAGTAACTGTTGCAGCAGTTTACCTGTTTTACGTCAAAGCAAACCCCTCTACAATTACCCCATTAGGTATAAGAGAAAATAATAATAGACAAAGAATAAAAATACCCTTGTTTGTTCGTACTGCGAAGTTGCAGTTTACACGTGTGACATGTACACGCGCACAGACTGTAAGGGGGTTGTTTACAGTGGCGGCCAGGTCTAAGGTGCGGAGGAACGCCGCACTCCCAAAATGTATCTATTAATTTAAATCTAATCTAATCTAATTAATTAATTTTAATATAAAAATTCCCGAGCGCCAAAAAACATACTTATTTCCGACACGCCTCATCTCGACGGCCGGCGTAGCGCAGCGGTAAGACGCTTGACTAGCACACCGAAGGTCGCGGGATCGAATCCCGGCGTGGCAAATAAATTTTATTTGATTAATTTGTGTTATTTCACAATTTATTCATTTAAAATAATATATAGTATATTTGCGGCACGTTCCAGAGTGGAAGATACTCCCTGTATCGTCCTGGTGTAAGACCACCATTCAGAATTGAAACGTTGCTTGAAATGGCATTAGCCGTGTTTGGTGACCAGATCTGAATATCCAGGTACTTCCCCACCTTCCTCTTCCCTATCTCCTTCCCCTCCCCAATACCCTCAGCCTCACAACATACCCCAATTGGGGATGTCATTGTCTCACTGGCTTCAGACGGGAGCAGTTGGTACTCTTGTGTGGTATTCATATTAAAAAAAAATCACAGTTCACAATATACACTCGGTTATAATGCATACGTATTAGGTGCCTGCTGGACTGCGCGCGTAACGAAACGTATCGTTGTGTGCCTATATTCAGAGTGGTGGTTCGCTTTGCAAAGCGATCACAGGAGTTCTTCCATAATTCTTTAATGAGTAAAAATCGTAGGTAGGTTGAAAATGCTTTGCAAATTTTACAAAATCGCGGGCGGCGATCAAAAAATTTCCACCACATCAAAACGAATGGTTCGTTCTGTAGCATGTTAAACGGGGACACGTTTGTGTCATATTATTTTTCATATCGTGTCTTTATTAAACGTAAGCATCGACCAACGACAGCATAACAACATAAACATTGCGGACATTTGTTATGACAGTATATATTTCATTGGAGTTTCGGAGCGACAGGAAGACTTTCGGATGTGTGATAAACTGAACATTTTTTTAACTCGATTTTCGTGCCAATGAGTATCTACATACAATTTTCTGGATAAGTCTAAATTAAGGAATCAACTGTTATTGCATTTGAATTTACAAATGCTGATGGATCAATATTTATTTTACTAGAATTCTTTTAAAATAATGGAATATGGGATGCTTTTCCTCACAATCCTTATGACTGTTTAGATTGGACGATGTTGTTAAACTTTAAAAGAATTTAATCTTTCTTAAGAAATACAATTAATTTAGACGCAATGTGTTGCATGTACTCAGAGATAATGGAGGATTGACCTAATTTACAAATAAGTAGGATTTTTTCATAATTGAATTTATTTTAATTAGAGCAGGTAGGTCCAAGATTTATGGGATATATGGGATGTGTGGGATTGCACTCACCTCACCACATCTTGAAATAAATACCATTATTTTTGCGCACCACCCATTTTTATGAACACCAGCCGCCAGTGGTTGTTTATGTGTATAAATATAGAACTCTCGCCTTGAGAAGGACAGGTTGGACACGTATACGTATCAGACATTATCGGGGCTGTCAATAGTTAATGGATATATAACGAGAAGGTAAACCTATGACGTATTTACCATTAAAATAAATATTACAATAATCTTCTTCTTTCATTGTTTACGGTCTGCACCCTATTTCGAAAAATTCTGCATAAAGCCCGGGCAACAGCGGGGACTTCAGCTTTGTATCTATCTATTTATATGACGACGAGTGTCGTGGTGTGACTTTGTTTTTTATGCAAATCTTATTTCGCGATGGATGAAACTTAGCAAACTTGACCCTCAAAACTATAGGAAGGTCACTGCTTATTTATGACTAGCTTTTGCCCCCGGCTTCGCTCAAATATTCGTCCCCCCACTCCCCCCCTACTCCCCCCCCACTCCCACCCACTCCCACCCCCCCTCTCCCCCCGCACTACCACTCTCCGTACCCCAATCAATCAACAATCAAATACGCTCCGTTTCGCATTCATAATATTAGTATAGCTGTCGGCTTAGGTCAAAATGTAGATTAGTACCTATTTTATATTTGTATCTACACTAAATATTCATATTAGAATACTTTTATTTTAAATTTCGCTTTCAAAGAAATCTCCATAGTAACCTAAACAAATAACAATATGACAGGCCAGGTCAAACATTTACTTAGCAACACGCTTTGCCAATAAACGTATAAAAAATAATTTCATAACGCCACAGCTTATTCATAACGCCAGAGCTTACCAATACATAACTGCCTATGTTACTCGCAGATAATATAGCTTTCGATTAGTGAAAGAATTTTTATATTCCATTCGGTATTTATTGCGTGAAAGAGTAAAGACCATCCAAACATACAAACTTTCGCATTTATAATATTACTAGCTGGTTCCCGGCATGCGTTGCTATGCCATTAAAAGAAATAAATTGTTTATCCCTAAATGTTTAGCGTTAATATATAAATAAATAACTGGATATTCTCATGCGTCCCTTTTCCCTCCTGCGTTCCCTTCCATCTTTTTGACATTGACTCCCCTTCCGTACGGCCCGTATCCCAGTGACGCATGACGCCTAAATCGCATAAGATGTTGCCTAGCTAGCCGAGCGGGGTGACCGGCGACCAAGCAATTTTTTTCTAATACTTAAATTTTTAAACTCGTGATATCTTTCGAATGCGATGTCCGAATTGAATAATTCAAAAACTTATATAAAGGTATTGAAGCAGTCTTAAATATAAAGTAATTTATTGTCATAAGGATTAATACCAAGATACAAATAAAGAGCCTTTTCTAGCGGTGGCAATTCAATTAAATTTTTAAAATAAAATAACACTTTTTGTGGCATAACTATAATAGTTAGACATACGCTGTCGTGACACTTTTTGTAAATAATGATCTGTTCTGCAAAATCGTACTACATTATTTTATTTTATAATAAATAGTTTTCGCAGCGCACGCGACGCAAAGAATATTTTAGTTAATTTTTTTACACCTTGGGTTACATTATGGGAGTTTTAGTAAGGATCCCTATTTTTTTGAAAATATAATATAACCTATGTCACCCGAGGATAGTGTAGCTTTCCACCAGTGAAAGAATTTTTCAAATCGGTTTAGTAGTTTCAGAGTCTATTCAATACAAACAAACAAACAAACAAATCTTACCTCTTTATATAGTGTATAAGATAGATTAGATTAGTAAGAAGTAAGATTTCAAAATATCACCTTCACGTCACTTTCCCACTCCTTAAAGTAGACTTTGATGCTACTCGATTAACTTTTGAACATTTGACTTTAAATATTAGAGGAAAACTATGGTGTAATTAGCGATCCGTAGGACGCGGGTTCGAATCCCGTCGTGCGCAGATTTATTTATTTATTTATTTACGGACAAATAGTCCATTAACAATACAATATTATAACACGAATAAAAAAAAGAGAGATGACAATGAAAGGAGAGTACATATAATATATGAAGAGCATTGACAAAATACATATAAGATAAAAGTACATAAGTAGCTTGAAGATGGATTTAAAAAGACTAAAAAATCACATTGGTTATCGACTGCCGAAAGTCATTTAGACTTACACCAAAAAATTCAGTGCTATGATTTGCGTTGACAAGTCTCGACATTCTGGATAAAGGAGAATGATATCCATAATTAGTAGAATGTTGATTGAGGAACAGCAATTGATTATTTCGGAGTCTACGGGAAGGGATGTTGAACTGGATGAGTTGTAACAAAGCAGGTGTGTCAGTAATACTGTTGATAATTTTGAAAATGCATATTAGATCAGAGTCCTTTCTACGTTTTTCTAACGAAGAAATGTTTAAAGTTTGTTCAATTTCATCATTCGAGTACTCGCCTCTATTTGTTATATGTTTTATTTGATTGATTTGTGCTTTCACTATTTAATAATTTAAAATAATATAATTAAGGTATATTTGCGGCACATTCCACGTGGAAGATACTCTCAGTATCGCCCTGATATGAGCCCACCATTCAGAATTGAAACATTGCTTGAGTCTTTAGCCGTGTTTGGTAACTGTTTTTTTTTACATTAACTCCACCCAAGAGGCCCTGAGAAAAATAATTTCCTTGGAGGGACTTTTTGAGGAAATGAAGGAGTGAACATGGGTCTTGAAGAGACCCATGTTGTAGGAGGGAGGAAACACAGAGGCCGGAAAATCGTTCGACAGCCGAGCTGTTGAACTCAAGAACGTGTCTTAGAAATGACCCGTTATCATGTGACTGATGTCAACTGTGTACAAATGTTGGGCGCGTGTTTGGCATGTTTCCCGACTAGTCACCGGTGCCGAGGGGATGAATGACGCTAGTTCCTCGGAGCATCTTCCATTGTAATACCGGTAGAACAAGGACAGCATTCCCACCTGACGCCTGTGCTCTAAAGATTGCAACCGTCTGTTAATATGGGAGAATTTATCAAACGGACCGCCCGTTTCTGCACAGAGTCAAGGTTTTTTTAGATAGGTTTTAACTAGATCTGAATAGCCAGGTACTTCCCCACCTTCTTTTTCCCATCTCCTTCCCCTCTCCCTTTATCTTCAGCCTCACAACACACTTCAATTGGGGATGCCATAGTCTAAATGGCTCCAGACGGGAGCAGTTGGGACTCCTGTGAAGTATTTACATTTAAAAAAAAAATCAAAAATATATAACTTACACATAAGTACACGATATGCCTCCCGGTGTTATTTTACAGCATAATAAGTAAATCATTAGGGGCCATCCATAAATTACGTTACACCTTAAGGGGAGAGGGGGGGGGGGGAGTAGAGAAGTGTGACATTGTCTGATAAGCGTCAGGTATGGGGGGGGTCATCAGATCTGTGACGTCACATGTAAAAATCTAAAGAGATGTATAACTAATGAACTGAACGATCGATTTAGTCGACAGACATCTCGAAACACTAAGCTTTGAGATAATGAGTAAAGCAATATGTATTCGAATGCTCACCATAAATAAAATATTATTTTTTCCGTGTCTGTGTATTAGATATTAAATATACTATAAAATAACACCTGGAAGCACAACGGTACAACAGATAGAGGGTACACTTTTTCACGTAACTGAATACTCAACCAAATTAAAAATTTTCGAAGATGTCTAACTAATCAACTCGACGATCGATATACATACATGTATGTATATATATAAAAATCAAAATATACTTGCTTGGGTATATGAAACTTTGGTGAGTTGTTGTGAACACGCCAGCGAAGGTTTCTATATATATATATGTATTTTCTGGTGAGCTCTGGCATTGTGAAATTTGTATAAAAAAATTGCAATAGGTGGCACGCGCGCTGAGGGAAAGCGGAGAAGGCAGAGAGCGAACGCGTGAGTGAAAGGGGATGCGGAATAAGAATGGGGCGAAGGGAAAGGACACGCAGGGAGAAACAATATCATTATTAAGTGGCATAGCAATGCATGCTGGGAACTACAAATCCAGAAGCTAGCATATTTTGATTTATATTCTATATATAGATTTCCCCCTATAACCATGCGAGCGAAGCCGCGGGTAAAAGCTAGTAATGTATAAAAATTGCATAAAATGCAATATTTCATAATAACCTAACATTGTAACTATTTATTCTCATTAAAAGTAATAGGCCACTTGCATCACATTTAAAAAAAAAATCCAGTTTAGGCATTATTAGAATTATAATAATTATTAATTATCATTATTCTAAGACATTCTATATTTTTTTTAAAATCGTATTTTTGAAGCCCTGGCGATATTTTTGAAAATTTCAATCCGAAAAATCAAACCATTTTTTTATAAACCGAAAGACGGGACATAATTTGATGGGTGCGATAAAACGATAATTACATAGCCGAAAATCTTTTAAAAAAAATAACGTTTTCCACACGAATAGCAATAAATTGTACGGGGTTCTCTTCGTAACATCTGTAAAAACACCGCCATCTTTATCAAAAAATCAAACCAAAGGATAAGTTCGCATAGAACAAATAATAAATCTAGTGAATGTTAAACGCAAATTCAAAAATTCGCCGGAAATCAAAGTGTTGCCATATAAAAAAAATTAATCAGTGTGGAATTTTACAAAATTAAGGGAACATAATCGGAGACAGGACATTTTCATGTAGTGACGTCACGAGCTCAAATAATGGATTTATTTATTTAAAAAAAAAAAAAATTACTAACATTTTCGTAATCTTAGTAAAAAAATCTATCCACACGATTTTTTCCAAGTCGTTATGAAATCCATGCATGTGGCCTATTCGTTACCGAACAAGTCCCGATACAATACATAAATATAATCTTTTCACACCAAATCGCCATCTTTGTTACACGTATATTGTTATTTCAAATAAAGAATGCCTTGAATATACTTCCGCTACCAATGTCACTTTCGATTATTTCAATTAAGAATTGCAAATGTAGTTTTTTAAACAATAATTATTTGAAGATTATAATTTTATGTTAATTTTAAGCAGTTTTGTTTGTTAGAATCGTATTTTCCCTTTAAAAAATTATAGTAGACACGTCTGTCATACAATATTAGATATATTAATTAATAAGAAACTAGAAGTTAAACACTCGCTACTTAGGTTTTTGCTGCTAGACCCTGCGGGCGGCTTTTTTTTTACATTAGCTCCACACAGGAGGCCCTCAGGAAAATAATTCCCCTCAGGGCCTATGTCATCTTTGGGGATGCTGTGTGGAGGGTCTTTCAAAGAAAAGGAAGGAGAGGAAGATGTGGGAAGGAAAAAGGTATGAGGGGTGGGTAGGAATCTGTGTTTCGGTGTGTCCAGGAGTTACAGACGTATGAATCTATCCCTCCAACTGCGGTGCAAGGGTTGAGAGATGGAAAAGTCAAAAGCTCAACCAGTCTCTCTCGATCCGGCCCGCCATGCAGCAGGTGGGCAGCCGCCGCCAAGACCTGGACAAACCTCACCCCATGAACCCGAGCACCCCTGCTAAGTCACTAAACGTAGCGAACCTATGGCAGAGGTGTTGGTTATCCAATAAATGGTTCCCGGGGCGGCGGTACCCATACCCGCCTTCCATTGTGAATTGGTTTGTCTTCGCCCAGTTTGAGCGTTGGTGACCATTTTGTAAATACGATAGGAACTAGTTCCAAAAATGACCTATTCATTGGATCCACTGTGATCCAGTGACGGCTAGTCACCGGGACAAAGTAACCGCGAGAGGCAATGACGTCATATGTAATATATAGCCGCTTGGTACTATTGTTCACAACTGCCAGTTATAATATTAATCATATTACCGTCAATCTCTCCATATCCGGAGAGATACTCAAAATTACAAATCCGTAGTACTTATACCTGCCGGCGGCAGGTCCTCATGCGATCTGTTAACGTAAGTGGCGCCATTTTGTCATCATTGGCTACTTGCTTGAATTCGGTTCTGTCACAAAGTAGCTTTTTAACAAACTTCAAGTACGAAGGTGGTATTCAGTACGTGCGGCATCAGATTTCAGTATCTGGCCTATTAATACTGTTCGATATGAAAGATGTCCACTGAAGTGTTAATATATTTATAGAAATGTGTTGTGGGCATTCCCAGTGAGACTAGTATGGTAACCTCAATTATTGGTCTATATGGTGAGGCTGACGGTATCGGGGAAGGGAAGGATATGGGGAAGAGAAAGGTGGTGATATACCTCGCTATTTATATCTGGTCGCCAAACACGGATAAAGCCATTTCAAGCAACGTTTCAATTTTGAATGGTGGTCTTACACTAGGGCGATACTGAGAGTGTCTTCCAATCTAGAACGCGCTGAAAATAATATTAGTCCAAGAGCCCGTGATGATCAGACCTTCGTGATTTTATAAAACCTGAAAGTTTCTCTGTGTATGTCCCTAATACAGGTCAAGACAATCCCCGACTATGAAGTTTGGATCACGGTGGCTTTGAAAGATATTCTATTAATTAACTTTAATTATTGTACTTACGGTAAAGTATAAAAGCTGATTTTTATATATGTTACTTGAGGAACTATCAACAATTTTTTTTTTATTGTTTAATTTATAACATTGTTACATTTATTTATTTAATAAAATAAAATACTGTTTTGTTTAAAACCACGAGTTTTATTAATTTTTTGAACCGACCGGTTTCGCTTTACTCAAGCATCATCAGGGTACAAATTAATACTAAACAATAAGTCATAATGTGTGCTTATATAAAACAAAATATAGAGGGAGAAAAATTTTTAGAGAGAGACAAAATATAGAGGGAGACAACATGATACAAATATAACAAATACATCGACGGCCATAAAATACATTAACCTAAGTTCGCAAGTAATGGAAAAAACCGAAAGATAATTATGTGACTAATGGGTTACAGTAATAAATTTGGAGGAACAAAGCATCAACTGACATGGTGGTAAGGAGCACTGGGAATTTTTTTTTTTTAAAATTAATAAAACTCGTGGTTTTAAACAAAACAGTATTTTATTTTATTAAATATGTCAAACCACAAAGTGATTGCTTTCTACAATAATATTTATTTATTTATTTATTTATTTATTTATTTATTTATTTATTTATTTATTTACGCCCTAGTGGGCTTTAACAACAGAAATTAAAAACATAAAAAAATTAAACATCATAAAAGAAATGAAATACTATGAGTAATAAGAAAAAATCAGTAATAAGACCAGAAATACAATAAAGTGCAAAGTGTAAAAGCTAGTTAGTAGGTAAAAACAAACAATTATATGTGTATAATAATGTATGATGATAAAACAGAACTAAATAGAACAGCAAAATAAAATAAAATAAGGTTATAAATTACTGGTAAGATTTTAAATGAGAGGAGGTTTTATGAAAAGAACAAAAATAAGAAAAGTTAATTATTAACAGATAAAATAGAGATGAGTTGTCTCTTGAAAATTGCAAAACTGTCAACACCAAATATATCTATAGATTCACAATGTTTATTTGCAAGGCTATGCATTCTAGGGATTGGTGAATTAATAGAATAGTTAGTATTGAGGGTATTGTTAAAATTGAAAATATCTTTATTGCGAGTTAGTCTAGCAGGAACATTAATACAGATTAATTCTAATAAATTAGGGCAGTCAACTAAAGATTTGATAATTTTGAATAAAAATAACAAATCAATTAACACTCTTCTATCTGATAATTTAAGGAGTCTGGTTTCTGCGCGTAAGTTATTATAATTTATAAGTTCAATTGGAATTTTCATTTTAAAATTAATATACCGAAGGAATTTGTTTTGTACCTTTTCCAATAATTGAGAATGGATTTTGTAAAATGGTGACCAAATGGTGGAATTGTACTCTAATTTGCTTCGTACTAACGAGCAATACAGATTTTTTAATGTTGATACATTTTTAAAATTTGCACCCATTCTCAAAATAAAACCAAGAATTCTCATTGCATCACTTGTTATTTCATCGATGTGAACATTGAACTGTAGACTCTCATGGAATATGATACCAAGATCACGAATCTGTGATACACGAAGAAGATTAACACCATTCATATCATAGGAAAACTTAAGAGGATTTTTACCTTTGTAAAAACTAATAATCTGACATTTACCAATGTTTAGTTGTAAATCATTGACAGAACACCACGTAAATAGTTTGTTCAGGTTCAACTGCAGAATGGCGCGATCATCATCGTTTTTGATTATTCTATATATCTTCAGATCATCAGCAAATAACAGAACTTTAACATTACTAAAAATATTAACTATATCGTTAATGAATAAGCAAAATAATATCGGGCCTAAGTGAGATCCCTGTGGTACTCCGCTCGAGGCTGCAAATGTATAAGAAGTAAACGAATCAACCTTGACCGCTAAGTACCTTCCTAATAGATAACTCTTAAACCATTCCAAAATATTCCCTCTAAATCCCAACAATTTCAGTTTTCTTAATAAGATTTTGTGGTTTACTTTATCAAATGCCTTACTGAAGTCAGTATATATGGAATCAGTTTGATGTGATGCAATCAAGGCATTAACAATATCATTCGTATACAATATTAAATTGGAAAGGGTTGATCTTCCTTTAATAAATCCATGTTGAAGCGGTGAGATGGTGGGATTAATTCGGGATATCAACTTGTCTAGTACTAGACTTTCAAAAAGTTTGGGTAATGTAGAACATTTAATATAATAATAGGCAAAAACAAAATAGTGAAAAACGTAAGTAATGAATGTAATTTGCGTAGAAGTTATTTCATAATTATTTCATTATTATACCATAATTTTACAATAGAGTGCACATTTTTTTTACAGAGTGTACAAAAAAAAACTTAAGTAGTAGGATATTGTGACGTTAATTTTTAATGTGGCATGAATTGAAGTTTTTGAACGTTTTGATTGGTGATATTATTTTTTTTAAAGTATAATTTGACCTTATTTTTGAAAGATATGAAATCTGTTAATTTTTTTTTTTACTTCTTCGGTAAGACTATTAAAATATTTTATGCCTTTGTAAATTTTTGCATTTGTTGTGTTGAAAATAGAGGAATTTGGATGTTAAATGTATGCCTTAATGATAAGTTAAGTTTAAATTTTTTATTGCATTTTCTTTGAATATTTGTAATATTGCATTTTTTTTTATAGAGGTCTTCAATTTTTGGTAATTCTAAAATTTTGAACAATGATACTGAAGGGAATGTTGGTTGTTTTTTCAAAATTACTTTAATAATTAGCTTTTGTACCACTTTTACAGAACTTAAATTTTTTCATATGCACCTCCCCATCCAATGATTCCATATGTTTTCTCAGTTATCAGACAGTTTCGATGGTTCCTTCACCTTGTCAGACACATTAAAAGTCTACCGTAGATGCGAGCGCGATATATACATGCAAGCGGGTGGGAGTGAAATAGTGCGAAATTTCGACGCCAGCAGACTACTTACTATCTTGTAAAAGTACGAGCAAAATGCTCTTGAAATTGAGGTGCATTTTTATATACCTACCTTTGCTACCTGCTATCTTTCAAGGCCACCGTGATCCAAGAAACTTTCAGGTTTTATAAAATAACGAAGGTCTGATCGTCACGGGCTCTTGCTCTATATAATACTAGCTTTTACCCGCGGCTTCGCTCGCATGGTATTAGTGGGAAATTACTGTATAAAGAATTTTCCCAAGGTAATGAATTTTTTTTCCGTGGTGAAAAGTAGCCTGTGTCATTTCCCATTCCTAAAATTATCTCTGTTTAAAAAAAATCACATAATACAAACAACAAATAACGATAAGACAAATAAAATTCTTGCGAATGACATTTCGCAAATAAAAATTCTATTATAGAAAATATTAAAATTATAGAAATTGGAATTTATTTTAAGTACCTACTATTAGTATTTTATTCATATTTGAATCCAGAGTAACGTAAAAAAATAACAAAATGGCAGTTGACGTCAAACGCTATGCTTTATAGCAACGCTATGCTTTTCGTTCGGACAATACACATTTTTAGAGATAGGTAGATATTAACTACGACGCCACAAAAGCACTCTTTTTAAGCACAACAAGGCACTCTTTTTAAACCTAAAATTAAAAAAAAAAACTGTGTTTCCAAGGTAACAATTTGTTTGACGTTTACAATAACTCGATTTTGTTAGGGACAGAAAACGTATGATACATAATTTCATAACACCACAGCTTATTCATAACGCCAGAACTTACCAATATATATAGCCTATGTTACTCGCAAATAATGTAGCTTTCGATTAGTGAAAGAATTTTCAAATTCCATTCGATATTATTTGCGTGAAAGAGCAAGGGTCATCCATACAAACTTTCGCATTTATAATATTAGTAAGATTAGCTACTTTATTTATTTTAAATGAAGAAATTGTTAAATAACACTAATTAATCAAACGAAATTCATTGCGCAGGCCGGGATTTGAAATCGCGGCGTCCGGATTCGTCGCCAAATTATGAATAATTATAATAAGGAATCCTACAATTTGGGAGGTGGGTGTGGGTACCGCCGCCCCATGTACATTTATTTGATAACCAACACCTCTGACATAGATCAACCCAAGTGGTTAGCTACCGGGTGAGGTTTGTTCGGGTCTTGGCGGTGGATGCATTTTCCCAACGAGAGACTGGTTGAGAGAGACTTTTTTTCAAAAAATTTAAGCATCCTCAATAATTAATTTCGCTACACATATATTACATACTAGTATAAATATAAAAATACTAATATAAAAGCACGCTGACAATCAGTCACGAGTCGACTCTGGTTTTCACTATAATCATTTGTAATTAAAAATACAATAAAGACAAACTTAGTGAATATATACAAATGATAATAAAAATATTAATGAATTTATACAGCTAGTTCCAAAAGAACTTTCTTTCTATAAAAATATTCCATTAGTTTTTTATGACTGAAATTATCTTCCGGCAATTTTTAATTCACGCATGTGTTAAGTTCACAGGTTACTATGAATGTTAATGATTATAAAAGTGTTAGTACTTAAATTATTTGACCATTTCACTTGCAGTATTAAAAAAATTACAATGGGTTTGATCTCACGATTTACGAGTGTATCATTCATAGATATAGCGGTCATAAGATTGGTTTTTGTGGTGTAAATCCGAATCTTTATGAAATAGTCTAGTTATTATGTAAACTAGACTAAACGAGCCAGTGTACACATCATTAGATTTTGAAATCATACTGTCGATGGGTTGTCTCACAGAATTTGGATAGTGATTGTAGTGTTTGTAGTATTGTATTTGTATTAGTGATGCAACGGAGTGTCTTAACGGAAGCAGAAACGGAAACAGATGTCAAAAGTAAATCTTAGCGGAAGCGGAAGCGGAACCGGAAGTTTTAAAAATATGAAGAAAAAGCACAATTTTGTTTTAAGATTTGTCTAATTAAATTTGTATTTTGTACTTTTAGTACTCGAAATTAAGCAGAGGTAAATTGTATTTAATAAAAAGTAATTTGGCTGTTTTTACACCTTTGAGTCTGTTTCGGTGTTCTTCATATATTAAACCTTATATATTCTTCGTTTAGAGTTCTGTTACAAAGTTTGCGGAACCAGAAACGGAAACGGAAGTGAAAAAACTTGCGGAACTTCTGCAGAAACGGAAGCGGAAGCAGAGTTCTGTTGCATCACTAATTTGTATACATTGTATTTTCAATGTCTCTCAACAGATATCGTTAGTTATGTGTAGTTTTAGGATGTCTCAATAGGCGTTATTGGTAGTATTACACGATAATCGGACGTTTCAGTCTAATATCCGAACGGTTACAAAGATAGCTGACCATATAATATTCAATAAGCGCCTAATTCGCCGCAGACTAACAGAGAGAACTTTAAGAATCTTTTAGAACGGACGTTAAGTCTAGCTAGATATTCACTGTAAAAACGATGCGATTACAAACAAGACTCGTAAGCTAGACGAACCAAAGTAATATTGAAAACTTCTCATCACCAGAGTTGTATTATTATTCAGAGGAATTTGTCGAACACCACCAAAACATAACTAAAATGGGACTCTCACAGATCTTGAATATTTTTTTTTCAAATTTGTATGTTTTTACAATAATTATACATTTTTTTTACATGTTAAACAGATTTGTAATATGAATATAATAAAAGCCTTTCCTCACCATAAAGAGACAAGGCTCTTGTGTTTGGTGAGTGAATTCATGCTCAATTATGTTATCAAGGTTATCATTTGAGTTGGTGAATAATAATATTGCAACTATTAACAATAAAACTTGAGATATATCAATTACCAGATTTAAATGAAGTGAAATGAAATATTAATAATAGTAATGGAACTCTTACACTTGTTTCAGGTAATTTTTAATTTAATTTGAAATTTACGTTTATTTTAAATAATTTTTAGTTTTCATGGGAGTTTGTTGATACAATTTATACCAAGATACAGATAGAAATTTTGGATGTGCTTGGTATTAAATTTTGGGATTTTAATATTGTTTTAATATCTTGCCGATTTATTGAAATGTAATTTTTTAGCTATATTTATTTGAAAGTTTGTAGTTTTGAATATTTTTTATATAAATTGTCTATTGTAGATACTTTGAATATTGAAAAGATTTATTCAGTAGAAAATGTAGATAGTTTTTTCAAAATAACCTTAATTATTAATATTTGAACTATTTTGAGAGGATTAAAAATAACATCATATGTTCCTCCCCATCCTATAATACCGTATTGTAATATTGTACCAAATATTATACTACCAAATTTGATGAATTATTCAAATTCTGTTCTGTTCAAAACAAAACTCGTAATCTATACGAACCGAAGTACTATTGTTAACTTCCGATCATCCGATTTTTATAGCCAGACGGAGAAATTAACAAAAGACCACAATAGCATAACTTGAATAGAACTTTCACAGAAGTTGAAATGAAATTAACTACTATTATTAAAAAAACGAGTGTGCTCTAGACCACGCGACTGAAGTAAAACTACAAGACAAACCTCGCCCCATGAACCCAGGTATCCCTGCTAGTTACCAAACGTAGCGAACGGGGTGACCTACGACCTAGGGGTGACATAAAACATTGGGGTGACCTATGACCTAGGGGTGACATATGACATTGGGGTGACCTATGACCTGGGGGTGACATTTGACATTTGGGTGAAATATGACCATGGGTTGACCCACAAACTTGGGGTGACCTACGACCTTGGGGTGACCATCCTTATCCTTATCCTTATCACTCCTCAAGTCAAGCGTGCGTATCACATCACACTTTTCGTAACACAACACCACTTTTTGTAACGCATTCACCAGCTTAACCCCCCAAGTCGAGCGTGCGTAAAGAAGTTTTACTTTAAAAAAAAACTACTAAAAATTTTGTATAAATTGTACAATTTTGCGAAACAAACCGTTTTAAATCATGCAATTATAGTTGACCCAAACAACGCATACACATGATTGTGTGTATATATGCAAATTAATTTGTATTCACTTCCGACAATGTTACCTTGCGAAACGTTACTGAGAAACAGTAGGTACGTAGCTAGTCTTGCTTAGACAGGCTTATTGTTTTAAGCGAAATTGGAACAGAAGGCGTTGGTAATGCTGTTTGATTTTGATTAGGGAGGTATTTGACAAGTTTATAGATAGTTATTTGAAAAGTTTACCATGTTTGCTTTTTACAGTATTAAAAAATCAAAGTGTGCAGTTCACACGCAGTAGAAGTGAAACGTTAAGAAAATTAAACTTCGAGAGAATGAGACGAATGCAGATTATCAGGAGTAGGATAGTTGTAGGATTTATTTATTACTAGTAGACCCAGCCACACGTTGCTGTGGCTAACGAAACACAACGCCATTACACAACCTTTATAAAATCCACACCACCCGCTTGCCAGCTGCCCGCGGCCTGATTTAAATATTTGAATTTCTCGGCTTTTATCTACTATAATAAGTATGTGTTACATATATAAACCTTCCTCTTGAATCACTCTATCTATTGGTGAAAACCGCATAAAAATCCGTTGCGTAGTTTAAAAGACCTAAGTGCACAAACATTTTGAGCGACCACATTTTATAGTATGTAATGATGAATATTTGAATTTATCGGCTTTTCTCTACTATAATAAGCATGTATTGTACAAATAAACCTTTCTCTTGAATCACTCTATCTATTGGTGAAAACCGCATAAAAATCCGTTGCGTAGTTTAAAAGATCTAAGCGCACAAACATTTTGAGCGACTTCATTTTATACTATTGTTAGGGTGCCTCGATGTCGGCTTCTAAACCAACACCAGGGCCCAAACACGTCCCTGACTAGCTCTCAGCGGGACTATGGTACTCTCTATTCAGGGGGGTGGGCAGCTCAAGGCTAGGGAACTTCTCTCCATCCTCCGGTGACCCACGGGATCCTCACTGGTCAACAATCCTCCCGCCGTAGCAGAATAATAACAATGTTAAATCATTTAGACATGTATTGTAAACTCAAACACATACATAGGTTTCTACAGTACAATTCAATTACAAGAAATGCAAATTACACAAACCTAGCTAAAGTGTTTAACTCTCTCTGACTCTCTCTCAAAACGAAACTCTCCGAGTCGTGATTTCCGCGGGGGCCCTACATTTCACTGAATTACGGACAACATTTAAGGAGGAAATCAAGATACAGCTTACATGTAGGTTGGCAGGAACCTCGTCTCATGTGGCAGCTTCATCAGGCACTTTCGTAGTCTAAATAGACCGAACTATAGTGCGGCAAAAGGCCGATTGTACTCAAAGGTATTTCAATAATACATCGCGGCCCCATTGAATTGGGTCCGCCGGCTACAAGTGAACCGCGAGCGTGCGTTCTCAAAGGCGCTCAGATCTCTTCTGTGGAGCGCAGCGGGAATGCCGAGTGGCAGGGCACGGGGGAGAGGCAAGGGGAAACAGGATACGGGGCGGGGAGAGGCGGCGGCCGAGCCGTGTGGACTTGTGCTGCGTCTGTGCTCTCGTATTTACTCGCTTCAGGGGCGTATCGTAACACTTCCCCCCGCGCTTGGAAAAAAAACGACGTGGCAATGGAGCTGTAGGAAAAAAAATCCTCTTAAACTTCCATTGGGGTTTTTGAGAGATTCGTTGCTTGAGAGATGCCTAGCTAGAATATGCAATTTATGTTATAGTTTAGGTCACAATGTTTGTAGGGAATGGGTGAGGGGTACATACAATGTTTGGAAAAGAACAGTTTTGGTGAAGGTACATGGTGTGAAACAACATACAAGATTATGCAATTGAAAGATGACAATACATGGTTATGCAATTGAACAAAATAACAATACATGGTTATGCAATTGAAAAATAACAATACATGGTTATGCAATTGAAAAATAACAATTCATATTTGTACAATCGAAGAACAAGAACAAAAATGCCTGTGTGATTCTAAGGTTTCATTGGTCTGGGAGCTAAGTTTGCGAAGCGTGGATTTGTTTGGTTTCGGAGAATTTCGAAGAGGAGGACGTGGTTTCACAGATTCTAAGGATTACATTATCACTGTAATCAGACCCCTTTGAGATAACACTCAAAAGTACACTTGGGCCTTAGAAAACACTTGGTTTCGTCGAAAACGTCGAAGTTCACGAAGTGGAGACTGTGGTTGCTGTGCCGCGACTATGGTTACAGAGGTCATTGAAGAGGAGAATCCAGTGTCTGCAGACATGCCAGTACGAATCCTAAGTGTTATTAAGGTAAACACGGATCGTATATAATGGTTATTGAAGCATAATGTAGCTCAACATAACTTGTATTGGTACGCATTCAGCGAATACTGGAGGTCAAGGTAATGATGGTTTACACATGACGATATATGCGTCACTGCATGACAGCGCAAGAGACGACATGGTTGGCATTGATAGCAAGAGTAAGAACAAACCTAGGAGCTAGCGTGCCCAAAAGGTGGTTCAGAGTGTCATAATGTATAGTGGGACAACTCAACTTGCTGTGGCACGACAAAACAACATACATATGGGTGGTATGGTCTGTGCTTTCAGGAACAAATGCGTAGAAAAATGGCAGCAGGAGGGACCTAGTAACCACAGCGCGTGCTGTCAGGAAGTGGAGCTCAGCTTGGCTGTTGGTGATGACATCCGCCTGGGCTTTTTTTTTTAATCCGGGAGAAATTATTATTAGAGCAAAATTCTTGAAGTTTACCTGCCTAGGGACCAATGAAGAAAAGGTTTGGAGAGAAACAAAATGTGTCCAGATTATGAAATAAACGAAGTTTTAACCACCGACCCAGAGAGTGACGAAGAGAGAGTTTTCTAACTACATTGTGATTACATGAACATTTTCCTTTACCAGGATGACTTGGCGTTTGCCGAGTGACAATATGTCTTGGTTAAAAAACAACCGGCCTTCCATGGCCTATGTTAACATAAAGGTGGTAACATTTTTTGTAGAATTTCAAAGAACAAGACAAAGAAGTCGTGAATGAGTCACGGTAAAAGCAGAGAAACCAATTCATGAATAAAGGTTGTCAAAAGGAGACAGACGGTACGCCAAGTGCATATCGTACATATCCAACATTCATGAATGTGTTTCGTGAAATTGAGAACGAGAACAAAAGGCGAGACATATGCAGAGAGTGAGGGAGAAAGCCTGCTGATAATTGGTTAATTTACCGATTCGCACTCCCAGTGAGGGCGAATTATGGTTAACAACAGATTTTCCTCTTCATAACATATACCTGAGAACATGATGGTGAGGAGAAAGGAAAGGAAAAGGAAAGGAGTTGAGTGACGAAACTTGCTAGAGACTGGACTAATTTCCACTTCAAACTCCATGTGAGAATGAAACCTGATCAACCAGCAGATTTCCTGACTCTTTACAATTGTTAAAAGGATGAGGAGGAATTTGAATACACATTAACAAAGAGACTAATCTTTTGCGTGTATTGGGCACAAGATTAGTGGGTCATTTTAAAAACTCCTGCGTGATTGTGAGAAAAGACAGACCCTTGCTCCAATTTCACAAACCTGGGGGTTTTCTTATCCGTTCCCCAGACAACGAGTTGGGTGGTTTTGTGCTCAATCGATTAACTCCCACAGCACTATGCCCCATAGTTAGCAGTGAAGCTACAAACTAGTCCTTTTGGGATAGTAGATATTCCTGGGCTTCTTTCCTTTTTGCAAAGAAGTAAAAAAACAGGAGGTCCACGGGCATTGGCGTTGAATGACAACAAAGGGTTGTGGACTACATTTCGTAGATCGCACACAAAAGGTTTGATATTATTTCGTTCGCACGACTCATGGTAAGTGTTTTAACGTCTCCACGTATAGTGTATAAGAACATGTAAGTACATACAAGATAAAACTCAATTATAGACAGAAGTCAAGAGTTTATACAATGCCTCTTAAAGAAGATGGCAAGGCCTATATTATGTCGTTCGCACGAATCACGGTAAATGTTTTAACGTCTCCACGTCTCGTGTACAAGGGTTGTACACAATTATACATACAAGCGGTACTCATGACAAATGAATGACACACGACCAAAATACAAAAGCGGTACTCATGACAAATGAATGACACACGACCAAAATACAAAAGCGGTACTCATGACAAATGAATGACACACGACCAAAATACAAAAGCGGTACTCATGACAAATGAATGACACACGACCAAAATAGAAAAGCGGTACTCATGACAAATGAATGACACACGACCAAAATAGATTGTACAGAAAGGGTGGTACTCATGACAAATATGTCACACGACCAACTCAATAACATTTAGCTATGAGCAAAAGTTTTTTTTTTTTTTTTTTAGAAATTTAATTAAATTTAAATTTGATATGTTAATATCGAGTTCTGCAAGTATTTAAGAAAGTATTTTAGTTACAGCTGTTTCGACTTGTAAGGTCATTTTCAAACTGTGGTGAAGCCACGTACGGACGACTTATTTATAACATTTCAAATGTCAATTTATGAAGGTGTCAAAATTGATTTATTACCGGTAAATCCAATTTGCATAGACACTAATTGAGAGAGTGATTAAGTGGGATTCCGAATCTTTCCCTTTTTGGTTTCACTTGCACTAAGTGCAAGGGTTTTCTTTATTGATTTAGAATGATGTTATTTCTATGACTCATTTAAGTGCATTATATTGTTTAGGTTTGGTAAAAATACTAAGTAGTGGAGAATAAATAATTTTCCTTACTTTATTAATAAGTGTTATGTTGGGGTCATTCGTTCGTTTATTGATTTCTAATTGTTCAAGCAAATTTAATCTAAGACCCTTTCGTTCTATATGTAATGGTTTTGGCTGGTTGTTTTTAAGTGGAACGTGATTATTTTCTAAGAGATGTTCTGCGAATTTTGAAGCGGTGTTTTTATTTTTATAACATCGTAAATGTTCTTTGAATCTAGTTGAGAATGCCCTACCCGTTTGTCCGATGTAAGTAGCATTACAGTCGGCGTGGTCACATTTTAATTCATATATGCCACCGTTATTAAGTTTAGGATTTTTACTTTTTGAGTTTTTAAGGTTTGTTCCCATATTATTATTGGTTCTAAAAGCTATATTTAAACCACATTTTTTAATTTCTTTTGCAATTTTTAAAGATATTGGGCCGAGAAATTCGAGACATGCAAATTTTTCTAATTTTTTGTTTTGCACCGGATATATTAAATTAATTTTATTTTTGTATTTCTTGTTTTTTATTATTTTTTCAATGTTTTTTGCCTCATAGCCGTTATTAATCGCGATTATTTTAATAGTTTCCTTTTCTTTTACGTATGCTTTATTATCTAAGGGAATGTTTATGAGTCTATGTACCATTGAATGGTAAGCTGATAATTTGTGGGACCAAGGATGAGTTGAATTTGCATTTATTGTAGTATCAGTAAATGTTGGTTTTCTAAATATTTCGAAGGTATGTTTATTATTACTTCTACCGATTGTCAGATCTAAAAAATTGATTTTACCTTCAATCTCATGTTCAACTGTGAAGCAGATTTTATTATTAATGGTGTTGGCCCAATTGGTAAAGATATCTAACTGTCGGTTGGTGCCGTTCCAACAAATAAGGATGTCGTCTACATATCTGACATCCTTATTTGTTGGAACGGCACCAACCGACAGTTAGATATCTTTACCAATTGGGCCAACACCATTAATAATAAAATCTGCTTCACAGTTGAACATGAGATTGAAGGTAAAATCAATTTTTTAGATCTGACAATCGGTAGAAGTAATAATAAACATACCTTCGAAATATTTAGAAAACCAACATTTACTGATACTACAATAAATGCAAATTCAACTCATCCTTGGTCCCACAAATTATCAGCTTACCATTCAATGGTACATAGACTCATAAACATTCCCTTAGATAATAAAGCATACGTAAAAGAAAAGGAAACTATTAAAATAATCGCGATTAATAACGGCTATGAGGCAAAAAACATTGAAAAAATAATAAAAAACAAGAAATACAAAAATAAAATTAATTTAATATATCCGGTGCAAAACAAAAAATTAGAAAAATTTGCATGTCTCGAATTTCTCGGCCCAATATCTTTAAAAATTGCAAAAGAAATTAAAAAATGTGGTTTAAATATAGCTTTTAGAACCAATAATAATATGGGAACAAACCTTAAAAACTCAAAAAGTAAAAATCCTAAACTTAATAACGGTGGCATATATGAATTAAAATGTGACCACGCCGACTGTAATGCTACTTACATCGGACAAACGGGTAGGGCATTCTCAACTAGATTCAAAGAACATTTACGATGTTATAAAAATAAAAACACCGCTTCAAAATTCGCAGAACATCTCTTAGAAAATAATCACGTTCCACTTAAAAACAACCAGCCAAAACCATTACATATAGAACGAAAGGGTCTTAGATTAAATTTGCTTGAACAATTAGAAATCAATAAACGAACGAATGACCCCAACATAACACTTATTAATAAAGTAAGGAAAATTATTTATTCTCCACTACTTAGTATTTTTACCAAACCTAAACAATATAATGCACTTAAATGAGTCATAGAAATAACATCATTCTAAATCAATAAAGAAAACCCTTGCACTTAGTGCAAGTGAAACCAAAAAGGGAAAGATTCGGAATCCCACTTAATCACTCTCTCAATTAGTGTCTCTGCAAATTGGATTTACCGGTAATAAATCAATTTTGACACCTTCATAAATTGACATTTGAAATGTTATAAATAAGTCGTCCGTACGTGGCTTCACCACAGTTTGAAAATGACCTTACAAGTCGAAACAGCTGTAACTAAAATACTTTCTTAAATACTTGCAGAACTCGATATTAACATATCAAATTTAAATTTAATTAAATTTCTAAAAATTAAAATGGAGTTCTACGAATTAAACACAAAAACCATTAATAATGAGCAAAAGTGATTATGACGAACTTCTCGTATCGTGGCAGGTATTTTAAGGATCCCTCCTATAACGGTGGATGTTCTAAGGATCTCTCCTATGACGGTGGATGTTCTAAGGATCTCCCCTATGACGGTGGGTTACGTTTAAATACAACACAATAAACGTTAACGATGCTTGATTTTAACACATTTTATAAAGATTCGTTAGATTAACTAACTCCGTAGCCCAAAAGCGTACGACAGAGAAGATAGACAATTTGATGCTACTTCATGTGTTACAAAATACAAGGGTGATGGCAGAGTATAATTCTACTTACACCAAGTATTTAAAACAAAGACAGACCTATAATGGTTTTACATACTGTCTGTTGTGGCAACCTACAGTGAGGAAGACCAAAGAAAAGGGACCAATTACGGTTTTACATACCCTTTGTGCAGTTACAAACATACCAGGTTATGTGCAATTTGGGTTGCAAATACTTGGTTAAATGAACACCTAAAAGTTGTGAATTCCAAATTCAGGATGACCATAAGGTTTTATTAACCTGTCTCGTAGGGTTGAAACGTGTCATATAGGACATACGTAACGTACAAGCAAAAAAAACAAAATAACAAAAAAAGGCAGTGGCTTTGTTATAACAACCAAAGACCGGATGGTTCGGTTTTACGTACTTTAGTTGAAACGAGCCAAATTGATTTATATACAGGGTTATAAAGACCAATCATTGGTTAAATAAATACAAGTTCCAAAATGGACGTGTCGATATCCAATTTGGGTACATGAGCATGAATTTGGGTAGGACGCCATCAATTTTTAATTTAAGAGGAAAAAATTGAAAAAAACTTATTTACACGAGGGGCGACTATGTAAGTAACCACTGTTTGATTTTCATGCTGGAGATACCTCGGAAGGTTTTACAACTCATGATGAACAAAATGAAAGGAAAAATTGTAAAAATAGTTAACTGGTTCTGAGTCGGAATTTAACACTTTGGAATTTACAAAACCCGACTTCTAGAACGACACGCCGATGGGCAATTGTCAACTACTTTACATGAACAAAATAAACAGGTGAGAAAGTTCCTTTCCACACGACAAAAATGCAACAAAAAAAAAAAATAAAAAAATTACAAAATTACATGACAAGGCAGGGTATGACATGGCATGAACATTGCGTAGTGTACGTGTTGAGACAATAAATGGGCTCGCGACTTCCCAAACATGAAACTCGAAAAGTGTCTCCGTTCCAAAGTGATCAGTTTTAGAACAGGTGAAAAAAAATAAAAGAAAAAAAAATTGCCGTGAGGGAAAGAAAAAACAGTGCAAAAACAACATTTGAAAGTAACTTCAAGGAGAGTACGCATTAATTTACAAAATAATTTACAACTTGTTTCATTTACGAAACGATGGGCATGTGATTGACACAATACACGCCTGACGTAGTAAGACTCTGTAAGCTTACAAAAAAAATGTGATACATACTGGATCATTTTACGTTTGCTGAGATAGTGGGGGCAGTTTTACTTGACTCCTCACTTCCAGACTTTACAATGTCCTTAATGTGGTAATTACCAATGTGCTTTCCAGATGAGTCAGACAAGGAGTACACTAGGTCTGATATTTTCCTTAGGACTTTGGCCTTCACGAAACGTGGTGCCAGCTTAGCAGAGAAATACATGGCTCCTTGGGAAAGTGTGTTGTTCTTTCTCCAAACTATGTCTCCTGTATTGAAGGTGACATGTTTTCTACGTAAGTTATATCTGTCCGCACTCTTTTGGTGAGCCAGGAGCAAAGCATCAGTGACTTCACTGTAAATGGCCGACAGTTCTTCCAAGCGATGGTCATAGTCTGCGGTAGGGTTGCTTGTGGTGGCGGATGACGTAGGAAAGTTTGTGTCCCTATGTAGAGAACCATGGACGACTTGTTCCATACCGTGTTTTAAGAAGAAAGGTGTGTAACCAGTGGCCAGGTTAACAGTGTTGTTCATAGCGGCCTGAATTTTATCTAGGTTTTTACACCAAGTGCGTTGGTCTTTATCAACTAGAATAGCTAGAGCTGTGTTGATTGTTTGGTTGTAACGTTCGACAGTGTTATTTTGGGGAGTGTACAAGGTGTTATAATAAATGTCCTTGATTCCGTATTTGGCAAGAAATTCTTTGAATTCTTGGGCAATAAACTGTTTTCCGTTATCAACAATTACGGTTCTGGGTGTTCCGTAAGGTATAAAAATGTGTTTTTCCAGAAGTTTGATGATGGCGGACGCGTTGGCTCTTTTTAAAGGGAAGATCCAACAGAATTTGGTGAAAACATCCACTACACTAAGTATGTGCATGTGTCCGGCATAACTTCGAGGAAAAGGTCCGACGAGGTCCATTGACAATGACTGTAGGGGTCTGTCGGCGCGTTTGGGGTTACCCATTAGGCCGGCAGTTGCTGCCGTGCTATGTTTATAAGCTTTACAAGTTTCACATTTAGAGATGTAATTGCGAATTTGTTTGAAAAGACCAGGCCAGTAATACTTCAAGGAAATCTTTTTATACGTCTTGAAAGTTCCTGGGTGTATAGAGTCGGGAGCACTATGATTGTCAATTATTATTTGTTCTCTTCCTTCGAGGGGAACGACAAGTTTCCAAGAGTAATCTTCGAGGATGGATAGTGGTACCTTGCAATTACGGTATAGTTGTCCTTCTTTTATGATAAAATTAGGAAACTTTTGTTGATTATTTTTACAACCTTCGAAGATTTTCAAGTACCATTCATCTTTTGTGGATGGAGGGGGGGCAATTGTGTCAACATTTAATGAAGCCAATTCAATTCTTGAAAGAGCGTCAGGAACAATATTGTCCGCGCCTTTACGGTGTACAACATCAAAATTGAATTGAGACAAACGGGAGGCCCAACGAGCGAGTCTACCGGAGGGATTACTTAAAGAGATCAGCCATTTCAAACTACTATGGTCTGTGACTACAGTAAATTTGCTACCGTCTATGTAACCGCGGAAATGGTGAACAGAATCCAATACAGCCAATAACTCCTTTTCGGTAATTCCGTAGTTTTTCTCGTGTTTATTTAATGTACGGGAAAAATACGCTACAGGGTGTTCGCCATCTGGGAATTCTTGAGTTAGGACTCCACCGATTCCTACGTTGGAGGCATCCGTGTGGAGGGTAAAAGAGAGTGCAAAATCCGGGCAATTCAGAACGGGGGCTTTTTGAAGGGCATTTTTTAAAGTTGTAAACGCTTCTTCAGTTTCAGCAGACCATCGGAAGTTGCTGACACCTTTACGGGTGCCGGTAATTTTATTTAAGGGGGCTGCAATTGTGGAAAAGTCTTTGATGAATCTTCTGTAGTAACCTGCAAGTCCAAGGAAACCTTTGACTTCTTTCGCGTTTTTGGGTCGGGGGAAATTTGCCATGGCTTCCACCTTAGCGGGGTCTGTTCTTAGACCTTTTTCGTCGACAATGAATCCCAAATAACGTAAACGGGACTTACAGAATTCAGACTTCTTCAAGTTGATGGTTAAACCAGCGAACTTGAGTTGTTGAAAAACCTTTTCCAACATTAATAGGTGTTTTTCAAAGGTGTCGCTGACGATGATGAGGTCGTCAAGGTAACAGAACAGGCTGTTATCGACTTCAGGACCGAAGAGTTTGTCCATCAGTCTTTGTAATTCGGCGGGGCTGTTCTTTAGACCAAAGGGTAATCTTTTAAAATGGAACATTCCCCTACCAGGTACAACGAAAGCAGTTTTTTCACACGATTCTGCGTCCAAAGGTATTTGCCAAAAAGCTTTGCTTAGGTCAACAGAGGAGATGAACTTGGCGTTGCGCAGTTTGTCTAAGGTCGCGTGGACGTAAGGTAAGGGGTATGCGTCAGCTTCCGTACAAGAATTTAAACGTCTACTGTCGAGACAGAAACGTGCGGAGCCATCTTTTTTAGAAACCAAAAGAGTTGGGTTGGTCCATGCACTTCTGCTGGGAACCACCACACCCATTTTTAACATTTCATCAAGTTCTTTTTCCAAAAGTTTAAGCTTTTGGGGGGCTAAGTTGTAATAACGTTGCTTTATGGGTGGGCCATTGGTTTTAATGTGGTGTTCTACCAAATTTGTCAAACCCAATCCACATTTTTCGAAAGATATTGATTCGAATTTATTGACCATTTCCTTTAGTTGGAGAGCTTGGTCCGTGCTTAAATTTTCGTGAGGTATTATTGTGCGGATCTCACTAATTTGAGCAGCAGTGGAGGTTTCGCCAAGAGTATTAAATACTTGGGGAGCAACGTTAAAAGCCTTCCAGAAGTCAACGCCAAGGATGAAATTCTGGGATATAGAGGGCACTATTAGAAAATTGATTGTAATTATTTTATTGTTACAATTAATTGGCAGTGCAAGGGTACCGATGACCGGCTGGGAAACATTATCCGCAGTCGTCAGGTGTGTTGTTTGTGGCGAAATTTTAAAATCACTGTTAACAAAAGGCAGGTGAGCATTGTTGCCAAGACAGCTGACAGATGCACCGCTATCAAGTAATCCGGAAAAGGGCACATTGTTAACAGAGAAAAGAGCATAGGGTCTCCCATCTTTAGCTTGTTTGCAACAAACCGAGGAAACATTTAAGGTCTGGTTAAAATACTTAATGTGTGATAACCAATCAGTCCATTCTTTAGACCTTGGTTCAGAATGGGTACCTGAGAGGTTATTATTTAGTTTTTTGGCCTCTTCATGTAGAAATTTGGTGGGGGCTTGGAGAAATCCACCTGAGGTCTGACATCGCTTGGGTTTTGTAACCTTTCTGCATTGTGCCTTGATCTCTTGAAAATGTTGCGCAGTTCGTCGCGTGGAGGAGAGCGGTCCCTAGAGTGGTGTCTCTTGGAGGTTCGGGGTTCCTTGGATTCCAGAAGTCTTGCTTGCTTGAAACAAGTAGCGGCCAGGTGGCCTACTTTTTTGCAAAAGGAACACACTTTTTTGTTGTCGAATTCTGGCTTTAAACCAGACGAACGGCTTGGCACAACCACATTATTCGACACATTCTTTATGTTTTTCCTATCCTGGTACGATTCCAGGAGGAGACAGACTTCGTTTAGCTGGGCCAGGGATGTAATTTTCTGTGAGGTGATGATGTTCTCGTATTTGCTTAAAAGGCCATCAGTTATGACTGGTAATAGTTCAGCTTCCGGAACAGGATGTGAAAGCTTGATGTTGATGGATTCAGCCCTTTCTATGAATGTAGCCACAGGTTCATCTACTAGTTGTTTAATAGATAGTAGAGATAGTTTGATCCGGTGCTGGGCTTCCTTTTTTCCAAAGCTAGAGATTAGGGCAGCTCTGAGTTTATTCCAATCTTTGCATTTAGTCTTTTGGATGCGGTGCCACGGAATTAATTCTGGGGAGATGAGTTCTATAAAGTTTCTCCGTAGAATCTCGAATGGTATATTTTTGATTGTAGCCGTTTCTTCAATACGGTCAATGAAATCCAGCACATCGGAGACGCCATTATATTTGACTTTCCAAGAGGATAAATCGTAAGTTTTATCTTGTGTCAAGATGGGTGCGACGTCCTGTTTTATCATTACATGCGGCGTAGGTTCTTTGTCAAGATTATCCAAAACTTGCGTAGCCGAACATGAATTACTTTCGTTGGAGGGAGCGAGATTTATTCTCCTAATGTACTTTTTGTTGAATAAAAGTGCATATGCCTTCAATGTAGATTTAGATTTGCTTGATGGCGAGAGTCCTCTATCCCTTAAAGCAGCTTGTAAGTGGGCTTTGGATAAACTATGCACATTGGGAATGGTACCCAAGTTGGATGGTGTAATAGCTTGCTTGTCCTCCATTGCGAGTTTCCTGGGTGGTGAGGAGAAGAAAAAAAAAAATTGGCCAGGGGTTTCCTTTAGAAAGCGCAAAAATTAATTTTTGTGAGGCACTTTTCACTTGGTGATCACTGTTGGCACTTCCAAATGTGTTTTGTATACATGACACCAGAATTCTTGTCAAGGAGAGGCAGACGAGAAAAAATTTTGCGTGGAAAGACCTTAGTGGTAAAGGTTTTTGTATTTCACTGACCACTTTTGAGAAAACTGTGAAATTCACAAGTATTTATTTATTTTAGAAAAATTTTGCCAGGACTGACCTTTAGAAAACAGGTTTTTTATTTTCACAAAACACTTTGCACTGAGAAAGGCACTAAAGTTCACAAAAGGCACATTTCTGGCAAATAAAGGACAAACTTCCGGATGAAAATGACTGAATATGGGGTTTATTGCATCCAACCATATTAAAATTATTTTATTTATTCATGGAATCAGTCATTGGCTTTATTATTATTCCACTTTTCACTTATGTAAGGGAAAAAACACAATTCACTTTCACTTATGCTAAAAAAAAAAACAGTACCTATAATGTACAATGGGGAAAGAAAGTCATTATTTTGTCCATTTGGAGAAACATTAAATTGTACTAATTTGACAGACACAAGTGGGCCAATTGGTATATTGTGCAGAAATAATAAAAATACGTAAGTCCGAAATTTTCATTAAGGAATTCGCAAAATAACTGGGGTTCCAGAATCAATGATTTCCGTTGGTATCCCGGTTCAGTCATAAAAAACGGTTTGGATTTAAAACGCAGCCTAGCAACAGTCGGTTAGGATATCGGCGGGAACAAGGCATTTGCGCGCACAATCCGGAATATCGCGTGAAACAAAGGCCGTTGGATTTGGTGCGGATTGCTGTTGCTACGCGCTCGCTGTTTGGTGACGCGTGCGCAATCAGATTCGCGGCGTTTCGGGTACTCAAAATGGCCGTTGTTTCAACTTGCGATGCAATTTATAATTCCAGTCAGATCCGTTATGGATCTAATTTACATATTGGTTTCTGTGGTTTTTTCACAGGATTCACTGTAGAATAACAAGGCATAATTAATGTTTACAAAATAGTTGTTATGCGGGAAGGATTTCGACAAAGGAAGGTCCCGCAAAGCGACCGGGATAGAGAAAAAAAATTCCAACCCCACGATCGGGCGACAGTTGTTAGGGGGAGGATTTCGACAAACAAGGGTCCCGCAAAGCGACCGGGATAGAGAAAAAAATTCCAGGCTCCACGTTGATGCGCCAATTGTTAGGGTGCCTCGATGTCGGCTTCTAAACCAACACCAGGGCCCAAACACGTCCCTGACTAGCTCTCAGCGGGACTATGGTACTCTCTATTCAGGGGGGTGGGCAGTTCAAGGCTAGGGAACTTCTCTCCATCCTCCGGTGACCCACGGGATCCTCACTGGTCAACAATCCTCCCGCCGTAGCAGAATAATAACAATGTTAAATCATTTAGACATGTATTGTAAACTCAAACACATACATAGGTTTCTACAGTACAATTCAATTACAAGAAATGCAAATTACACAAACCTAGCTAAAGTGTTTAACTCTCTCTGACTCTCTCTCAAAACGAAACTCTCCGAGTCGTGATTTCCGCGGGGGCCCTACATTTCACTGAATTACGGACAACATTTAAGGAGGAAATCAAGATACAGCTTACATGTAGGTTGGCAGGAACCTCGTCTCATGTGGCAGCTTCATCAGGCACTTTCGTAGTCTAAATAGACCGAACTATAGTGCAGCAAAAGGCCGATTGTACTCAAAGGTATTTCAATAATACATCGCGGCCCCATTGAATTGGGTCCGCCGGCTACAAGTGAACCGCGAGCGTGCGTTCTCAAAGGCGCTCAGATCTCTTCTGTGGAGCGCAGCGGGAATGCCGAGTGGCAGGGCACGGGGGAGAGGCAAGGGGAAACAGGATACGGGGCGGGGAGAGGCGGCGGCCGAGCCGTGTGGACTTGTGCTGCGTCTGTGCTCTCGTATTTACTCGCTTCAGGGGCGTATCGTAACACTATGTAATAATAATGTTAAATATTGAGAGGTGGGTCAAATCCCAGCACTGGAAGGAATAGGAGAGGGAACCCAGAATGAAGCAATCCAAAGTACTTATAAACGGACCGGACCTCAGACGGACCAGGAAACTACTCGATTTGGACAGTGCAATCGCTGAGGGAACTGGTAGGAATACTAACGGGACACTGCCATCTCAGGAGACGTATGCAGCTATTGGGAGTGGAAAGCCCCAATAGATGTAGAAAATGTGAAGAGGATGAAGAGACTCCAATTCACTTGTGGTGCCAATGTCCTGCCCTGGTGGTAACTAGGCTCAGATACCTGGGGAAATACAATGTAGAAATATAAGACTTAGCCACATATCCAATGACAACTCTGGTGAACTTTATTAAAGGGACTGGGTTATTGTTAAAGGATTGAGGCAAAATGGGAGATACTACAATGAGTCTATGACCTGAGTGCTCACGGGAACTTGTAAACTGTCTCCGCAAAGAATAAAAAAAAATTGTTGTACGAAAAGTTCACAGTGTTTTCTTTTTACTGCAATAAAAATGATTAAAATTTCAAGTTCACCGGAATTTGAAAGTGCTGTATGGAAGCAATGCTATTTGTGTGAGCATTATATTATTTTTACTTGTCAGTCAATAATAGAATATGGAATAATTATCTGGGGAGGAGCAACAAACTCAGATATCGATCACTTAGAAATCGCGCAGAAAACGATCTTAAAGATAATACTTAAAAAAACACAGGCTGACTGATACAAACCAAATATTCAACAGTTGTGACGTACTAGATATACGCCAATTATGTGTTAAAACGCTGCTAAACTACATTTTTGACCAGAAAACAAATTTAAACAATCTCAAAATATCACTAACAGACCAGTTAGACAATCGTACAACGTAACACAGAAACTTCGGCGGTAAATACAAGCATTGGACAAAGGCACTATAAATATCATGCTATAAAAGCATTCAACAGTTCTAACAAAAATAAATACGAACTCAAAATTTAAAAAATGGATTAAAGAACAAAAAAGACAATATTACCAAAATTTCATAACAAAATAATAATAAAACACATACCTACACGTAACACACAAAACCAATATATTTTTTTTATTTTTATTTTATTGATCTATTATACGTGATGTTTACAATATATTATTCGATGCCTGTCTCGCTAGGGTATACCTGTGTTGAGACAGGCGTAGAGGTACATAATTACATATCATATATAAGAGTAATATAATTAACAATTAAACATAAAGATGATTGAAAGTGTGGGTAAATCACATAAAGAGAGTTTTCTTATAAATGAGGGAAGAGATACAGTACAGTAGTAAATCCTGTTATATATAGTAGTATATACAACACACATCACTCACAAACACACAACAAACAATATATACCAATTTTATTTTTATTTATGTAATAAATTAATTCATTTTGCCTATAATTTTACCTTAATTATTAATTTTTATTTTTAGTTTATTTTGTTTTATAAAATGGAGACTTCAGCACAGGTGAGCTACCCAGTGAGGCCGACATTGCTGAATTGTATTTGAAATGTAAGATATGATGTCAAAATACATAAATAAATAAATAAATTCTGGCTGCGATATTTTCATTATTCTTGCTGAGGATCGTGACCCCTAATCCAATTTCCATGATGGACAAGGCTCCACTACTCTTCGTGGTCCTGCGCTGCGTGGAGAGCCAAGGACACCCTAGTACCAGACGCTAGTGATACTTGGTCTCTACAGCGCATTGGTGACCTTCCTCTGCTTCTTCTGCTAAACACTTTGCCAGTGACTATAAGTTTCTCCAAGTTTGGTGAGCAACGTATCCAAAGTATCTTAAAATACTGGCTCCTAATGTGGTCACAGAATCCTAAAAGCTAATTATTATGATTTTATTTTGTTACTAGCTGGGTTACCCGGCTTCGCTCAGGACAATAAGATAGTGTTCTGGAATTTTGCACAATGATGTTCCCGATTCCCTATTCCTGATCATTCCACGACATACTCCGCCACTCCTTCCACAACTTTCTACAGCTCTATGGAACCTTCTAGAACTTTCCGGAAGACTGTTCTAGAAATTTCAAGAGGGTGAAACTTTCAGCCCTTATATCTTTAAAAGCACGCCCTTTAGGTAAAAATGGATACCCTTATTCCCTAGGGGGGGGAAGAGACCTACCACACCATATAACTCCCTTGATCGAACCGGGACTCGTTTCTGAGTTTTAGCGAGCTGCACGTTTTTTTGGACTTTCTTTTATAATATATGCCATATTCAAATACATGTCCTTTCCCGTGCGTTCCCCTCCAGCGTTCCACTTCCACTTTCCCCACCATCGCTCTCCCGCTCCCCCGTCCCGCCAACCCCCCTGGCACTGCATTTCTTGACTCCTCTCCCGCCCGGCCCGTAGCCGAAACGTTTGTCTAATACTAACATTTTTAAACTCGTGATATCTTTCTAATTAAATATCCGAATTGAAAAATTCAAAAAGTTAAATAAAGGTATTGAAGCTGTCTTAAATATAAAGTAATTTATTTTGATAAAAATAAAACCAAGATACAAATAAAGAGCCTTTTCGAGCGGCGACATTTTAATTAAATTTTTAAAATAAAAGAATACTTATTGTGGCATAACCATAATAGTTAGACATATGCTGTCGCGATCTTTTTTGTAAATAATGATGTGTTCTATAAAGTCGTAGTACATTATTTTATTCTATCATCAATAGTTTTCGCAGCGCACGCGATTTAAAGAATATTTTAGGTAATTTTTTTACACCCTGGGTTACATTATTGAAGTTTTGGTAAGGATGCCTATTTTTTGTTTAAATATAATATAGCCTATGTCACCCAAGGATAGTGTAGCTTCCCAACAACGAAAGAATTTTTCAGATCGGTTCAGTAGTTTCGGAGCCTATTCGATGCAAACAAACAAACACACAAACAAACAAATATTACCTCTTTATGTAGTGTAGTATAAGAAGATTACCTTTGTTCATGTACATTGTACAATCATATTCACCTGCTTCTCTATTTAAAATGTACGTATTATAACCCTTATGGAATGTGTGGTATTGCACTATTCTCCCCACATACCGGAATAAACATTTATTATTATTATTATTATTAAAATACGTTCTAGGCAGATAGTTAAGCCTATTGTGGAGGCCTAGCTCTTCCAGAATGGACACATTTGTGCGTCTGGCTGCCAATTGAATTCTGAGCATTTTTCTTCAACACCAAATTTCGAGGGCATCTATCCATTTTATTTTGCTAGCTTTAAGTGTCCTATCATACAGAAATATGGGGACAATCAATGCCCGGACCAGTCTCATCTTGGTGGTCTTCGTTATGCCTCTGATATCTAAAATGTGAAATCTAAAACCATTCATTAATTCTAAATTATAAGGGCATGATCTAAGAATCTCCACATGAACCCTTTCATATCGAAGGTCGTGAGAAGTCAATATAATCGAAAGTATATTATATGCTTTCGATTATGTTGACTGCTATAAGAGTCAGGTGTTTTATTTTATTGAGCACATATTATTTTATACGTTGGAAAGTGACCGTGACTTTGAAATGAACGCACCTAATTTAGGATAATGAAGCTAGGTAAGACAAAATGAGCCATCCGGTCAAATAATTTAATTAATTTTTTGGATGAATGGTTATTATATATCTCAGAAGATATAAATTAATAGAAGTGTGATGTGGGCGTGACAGTGTGCCCAAATACTTCTAATGAAATTGATCAAACATTTTCAAATATATAACTTCTTTTCTGTAATCAATTTCAGATTGGGAGGCGAGTTTGGGTTTCGCCGGCCCGGGAACCAATTATTGGATAACCAAAGCCCCACTTCAAGTGGTTCATGACTGAGCAGGGGTGCCCGGGTTCATGTCTAGGTCTTGGCGGCACACGTGTATCAAATATCTAGTACGGATATGAGCTACTTTATTTATTTTGCTTTAAATTATAAAATATAGGCCATTAGAGATGTTAATATTTCATGATTTTAGAGGCAACTTGGACAATTATTTGTGAGTAAATGAAAAACATTTAAAGAATTATTTTGCTGTATTTATTTTAGAAATATGATGAAAAATAAAACACCTTGAAAAATGCTTTTTATGTGTGGTGATTCACCGCCCCGGGAACCATTTATTATTTGGATAATCTATTTATTATTTGATCACCCCGAGTGGTTTGCTACGTTTGGTGACTTTGCAGGGGTGCCCGGGTAGGTCTTGACAGCGGTTGATCTAGATACACTGAACTCCAGCTTTCTACCTAACCCTAATACATGTTTCCTTCTCAAAACTTCCTCTCATTTTCATTAAAAAGACTCTCTTCACAGCATCTTCAAAGATGACATACACCCTGAGGGAAATTATTTTCCTTAGGGCTTACTTTGTGGAGCTAGTGTAAAAAAAATGTTGGCAATCCGCGGTTAACACAAATAATTAATTAAAAATCTTTTTAAAAGTACACAAATAATATAATTAGTTGCCTTAATATGTACTGGAATGCTATTAAATATAAATTGACCCTGATATAAATAATTCATTTGACCAAAAGAAGATTTAGTTCGAATTGCCACAAAGTTAAGACCAGAGACAATTCTAGAAGTATGAATTTGATGAGTTCTTTCTGCAATATTAATATTATTAAAAAATCTACAAAGCGTTTGTGTGATGTGTTTTACATTCATATTCCATCTATATATATGTATAAATCAAAATATGCTTGCTTGGGTGTACATGAGTATATAAGATGTTTATGCGTTGCTAAACCATTCATCCGATTGCGATGAAACTTTGGGGATTTGATGTGTGCATACCCGCAATGTTTTCTATGTATAATAGTGAGTTCTAGCATTATGAAATTATACATTGCTAACCATTCATCCGATTGCGATGAAACTTTGGGGATTTGATATGTGCATGCCCGCGATGGCTTCTATATACAATAGTGAGTTCTGGCGCCATGAAATTTTGCGTTGCTAAACCGTTCATCCGATTGCGATGAAACCTTGGTGAGCTGTTGAGATCACGCCAGCGGAGGTTACTACGAGTATGTATACTGGTGAGCTCTGGCATTAAGAAATTTGTAAAAAAAAATTCAATAGGTGGCACGCGAGATGTTTGAAAACTGAATGTACCAGGACTGAATGTATGGAATGCGGAGGGAGGAAGGAAACCGGGACAAGGGAAGTGGGAGAGGGAGTGGGGAGAGGAAAGGCGGGGTGGGAACGCGTGAGGGAAGGGGAGGCGGAAGGGTAACGGGACGAATGGGAAAAGACATACAGGGAGAAACAATTTCTTTATTAGTGGTATTGCAACGCATGCCGGAAACTCACTAGTTCCTTGTGAAGAAAATAAGTTATATATATAAAAAAATCTTGCTCAACGTGCTTAAAATCATCTGATAAAAGCCAAGAGAAATTTTGTGTCGAGATTCATCAAATTACAAACTATCGTCAAAGCACATAAAGATCATATTAATTGTTGTTAGGTGAACCTAACAAACGTCGAACCTACCATCAATCAAAAAGAAACATAGATGAGATATTAATTATTATTTAACTTATCGAAAACATCATTTCTGTACCTTACTGGGTAGGTACCCACATTTTAACCTTTTGCCTACAGTTCAAATGGATGTAATTTCTTTTACGATACTTTCTTAACTTATTTGAGCATTATTGTCTATATAGGTACTTCAAGTATTAATAATAATTAACCAGCAGTCCCGCTCTGCAGGTTTTTGCTGCTAGGTCCTGCGGGTGGCTTATGTTTCGGCTTTACCCAGTTAGTATTGGTGACCATTTTATAAATCCAATAGGAACTGGTTTCAAAAATAGACCGTTCCTCGGATCCACTGTCGTCCAGTGTAGCTAGTCACCGAGACAAAGTAACTGAGAAGGCAATGACGTCATATGTAATATATAGCCGCTTGATACATTTATGTCTTACCGTCAAACTTTTCATATCTGGAGAGATACTACATATTCACAAATTCGTAACAGTTATACCTAGAGGGGACACGTCCCCATCCGACCTGCTGACGGAAGTGGCGACATCTTGTGAAAGCGTATTGTAATGGTAGCTTTGTTTGAAATTCCACGTTCACAGATGTTATTTGTGGCTTGTATGGCATGGCGTCAGACATGCACTCGAAGCCGGGTTCTAAAATTCTTCCACGCAGACGTATTGTAATTTTTCGTTGCACACAGTGTCCAGAAATTACAATACAAGCTGTAAACTGGTGAATCTTCATCAAATATAGATAAAAAAATAAAAAAAGACAATAAAAATCAATCTGAACATTAAGATTTAACAATTTTTAAAAGATCAACTCTCTTTTTACAACTTTTGAAGGTTATTCCCATCAATAAAATATATTGTAGAAGAAGTAGATAACACTAATATCTAATTGAAACGAAAATATGAAAGGGAACAAGACACAGACACAGAAATATAAAAAGATAGCGATCGCAACTAGGACTCGAACCCAGAACCTGTCGATTTAGGGCAATAATATTGTTAATTCTGAAATTTGACATATGAGATTGACAAACATGACGGTTTTAATAAGAGGTGGCAGTGGCCTAATCAGATAAGGCATTTGTCCTGTTGCGACCGTTATCTTTTTTATTTCTGTGTCTTGTTCTCTTTAATATTTTCGTTAAGATTATTAGTCTTCTTCTTCAATGATATATTTGTTTGATTTTTCTTTTTTCCATTTTTTCGGCAACTTCGGTTTAAAAAAGCTTTTGAACTTGGGTCTACGCTTTGACGAACAATAATTTTTTTACATTTGACTTAAAAAAATTCAATTTCCGACTCGAAAAATAGCCCATAACCTAATTTGTTGTATATTTTTTTCATAATTTTTAATGACTTAAAGAAGGTGTTGAGTTGAATTCATTCTGAATTATCCGGTCACCTATAATTTATATGTCTTAAAATAGTATCTGAGTGAACTTTATAATGCGGTGACCAAATAGATGAATTGTATTCGATTTGGCTTCGGACTAATGAAGAGTATTAAGATTTTAATTAGTCATATAACATCTTCATAAATAACCATGAAAGCAATCAATCAATCGAAAGCGAAAGCCTTGTGAAGTATGGATGTATGTGGGTACTTGTGTGACGCAACCGGAGAAAACATAATCAATATAATTCGGTTTAACCTCACTAACAGATAAAGAAACCACAAAGGGACTTAAATTATATTTTGTCGCTGCAGACTATCGAGAAGATGAGTAGGAACTTGTAGTAAAGAAATGAATATCTCTGAGGAGGATTACTCAAAGTATAGTCTGACAAATAAGAGTAGAAATTATAAAAAATGGAACTATATAATTTGTAGGATGGCATCACCAAATTGACTGTCAAATATTCATTTAAAGTGCATTAACACTTAAAATATAGAACACTGTATACACATTTAAAAAAAAAAATATTCTTTAAGAAAAAATAACTTAAAATCTGGAAGAAGCACTGTTGTTCACCTTAAACTATGGACGTGTGGTCTCACAGGCCACTTGCAGTTTATAAATCGCGTGCTCCTCTCCTCCCGCGTACCTTACGCGTCTGTCCGCCTCAGTAGCTTCGGTTTTAGTGGTGAAAAGACTGTCGAGAGTGAAGGTTACGTCACCGGCTGTATTTTGCGTTATATTTTGATTGCGGTCTGTGGGACCGAATTTTTAATGATTTTTTATTCCTTATATATTATTGTAAAATTAGTGAAACTTACTGAAAAAGTAATTTTCCTTGGACAATGTTCCTAAAAATTGATCTCGAGTAAGAATGACTGAAAAGTGCCTTTGATTGTTAAATGGTTAGATTTTAGTTTAAAATAAATATATTTTAATTAAAATGTATTGTTTTATTTACATTTGATTAAATAAAAAGTCCGTAAATAAAAATAAAAATAAAACAATTTTATGTACAATACTTACTTAACTAGATAGATTCCGGCATTTAAAGATAGCGGTCTGTGAGACCGCACGTCCATAGTAGTGTAACAAAAATGTAACGTCCATAGTTAAAGGTTAAGGTACCCACTTAATGACATACATTTTATTAAATGGTGTTTTACAAAGTGATTGGCTTTCATTTAATTTAACTTAAATTTGAATTTAACAGTAAGTAGATAGGAAGAATCACTAATGGTGAGTTTAGTTACACTACTTTTAGATCTGAATGAGTTAAATATATTCAGATCAGTTTTTAGATTTTCACGGCCAAAAGCATTTTTTTTTGTTAGTTTTTGGGGTGTTATGCCGTGTTGCGCTACCTCCTTCTAGACGTTTCGGACAGCGTTGCAGTGTCCATAATCAGGGCAGATCCGGTAGATCCGACGATGTGTCGGTAGATCACATCGTCGGATCTACCGGATCTGCCCTGATGATGGACACTGCAACGCTGTCCGAAACGTCTAGAAGGAGGTAGCGCAACACGGCATAACACCCCAAAAACTAACAACAATAAATATATTCAGATCTAAAATTAGAGACATGATCTAAAGCCCGGGCAATGCTAGGACTTAAGGTAGTATTAAATAAATATGAGCAATTTCTAAACTGTGCTTTATATTTTAAATAATATCTTTATTCTTCTTTATGTTAACACAAAATTGAAAATGTATATTGTATAATATACTATAAGTAGGTATCTGTATTGCAATGAAAATATATGTTGTTCTCTTTTATGCCTTTTTAATTTTTTGATAAAAATATAGGTTACACAGCTTTCCATTTTCACCGTGAGTTTTTTTTTAATATTGCCATTTGTACAACAGTGGCGCCCTCCTATGTTTTCTACTACAAACTGTATCTCAAATAATGCTATCAAGTTTAATTTGTAGAATACCACTTTAAAGTTTTTCTTTTATATATTCAACTAACTGACCCGGTGACGCTTTGCTGTGGCTAACGAAACACTACGCCATTTTCTGGATGGTTGTTACCCAACCTAGATAAAAGCATTGTCCTATAACAAACATTTAATTCATAATGTTAAATATTGAGGTCAATAATCGCTATACAAAACTATCGGCTAAGTAGTTTCGGAGTTTATTTCGAATAAAACATCTTGACGGGAGCTTTATATACATACTGGCTTTTACCCCCGGCTTAGCTCGCATATTCATCCCCCCCCCACTCCCCCCCACTCCCCCCCACTCCCCCCCCTTCTCCACCCTAACTACCTCTTCCCCTCCCCTAATCAATCAACAATCAAATACGCTCCGTTTCGCATTCATAATATTAGTATAGCTGTTGGCTTAGGTCAAAATGTAGATTAGTACCTATTTTATATTTGTATCTACTGTTACGGTACGCCCCTGTAGCAAATAGATTCAGATTCCAGAACGCGAGACAAGCCACACAACAACTCCCCTCTCCCCCCCTTGTTTCCTGCTTCCCGCTTCCCTCCCCCTTGCCCGGCCACTGGCCCATTCCACCGCCACTCCGACAGACGAGATTTGAGCGCCTTTGCGAACAGACGTACGCGGCCTGTGGCCGAGCGGACCAAATTCAATGTAGCCCGCGATGTATTATTGAAATAACCACGGGTTAGAGCCGGCTTCGCCGCGCTGTAATAAGTTCGGTCTGTTCAGACTAAGAAAGTGCCCTGGTTGAACTTCCACATGAGGCGAGAATCCTGCGAATCCACATGTAAGCTGTATCTTTGATTTCCTCTTTTGAATGTGTCCGTAATCAGTGAAATGTAGGGCCCCGCGAAAATCACCACTCGGAGAGTTTCGTTTGAGAGAGAGATAATGAGAGATTAAACACTTTAGCTAGGTTTGTGTAATTTGCATTTCTTGTATTGAAATGTACTGTAGAAACCTATGTACTGTGTTTGAGTTTACAATACATGTCCTACTGATTTAATTTTGTTATTATTCTGCTACGGCAGGAGGATTATTGACCAGAGTGTATCCCGTTGGACGCCGGAAGGTAGAGAGAAATTCCATAGCTTTGAGCGACTCACCCCTTGAATAGAGAGTACCATTGTTCCCGCTGAGAGCTAGCCTGGGACATGTTGAGGCCCCCTTGGCCCCAGAGCTGGTGTTGGTTTGGTAGCCAACATCGGGGACCCTAACAACTTTTTTTTTTCTATCCCGGTCGCTTTGCGGGACATTACTTGTCGAAACCCTCCCCGCATAGCAACTGTTTTGTAAACATTAATTATGCCTTGATATTCTACACCCAGTGTACAGTGAATCCTGTGAATAAACCACAGAAACCTATATGTAAATTAGATCCATAACACAGATCTGATTGAAAGTATGAATTACGCCGCAATTGAAAACACGGCCATTTTGAAGCAACTAAAAAGACGCCAACATTAAATCGCGAATCTGACTGCGCACGCGTCACAAAACAACGGGCGGGCAGCAACAGTCATTCGCGCCAATCTCAACGGCCCGATGTTTCACGCGATAAATAGCCACCTATTCTCTGGATTGCGCGCGCAAGTGCTTTGCCCCGCGCCAAAATTTCAACGGAAAAAACCCGTCGGAACGAATAACTAACTGTTGCTAGGCAGCGTTTATATTCAAACCGCCTTTTTTTATGACTGAACCGGATAGCAACGGAAATTATTATTATAAATCTGATTCTGGAACCCCAGTTATTTTGCGAATTCCTTAATCAAAAATTTCGGACCTACGTATTTTTGTTGTTTCTGCACAATATACCAATTGGCCCACTTGTGTCTGTCAAATTAGTACAACTTATATTTCTCCAAATGGACAAAATAATGACTTTCTTTCCCCATTCTACATTATAGGTACTGCCTTTTTTCAGCATAAGTGAAAGTGAATTGTGTTTTTTCCCTTACATAAGTGAAAAGTGGAATAATAATAAAGCCAATGATTGGTTCCATGAATAAATAAAATAATTTTAATGTGGTTGACGTAATGAATCCCATATTCAGTTATTTTCATCCGGAAGTTTGTCCTTATTTGCCAGAAAAGTGCCTTTTGTGAATTTTAGTGCCTTTCTCAGTGCAAAAGTGATTTGTGAAAAAATAAAAACCCTTTTTCTAAAGGTCAGTCCTGGCCAAATTTTTCAAAAATAAATAAATACTTGTGAATTTCACAGTTTTCTCAAAAGTGGTCAGTGAAACACAAAAACCTTCACTACTAAGGTCTTTCCACGCAAAATTTTTTTCTCGTCTTCCTTCCTTTGACAAAATTCTGGTGTCATGTATACCAAATTGTAATATGGAATCTCTGTAACCATATTTTGGAAGTGCCAACTAGTGATTACCAAGTGAAAAGTGCCTCACAAAAATTAATTTTGCGCTCACTAAAGGAAACCCCTGGCCAATTTTTTTTCTCACCACCCAGGAAACTCACAATGGAGGACAATCAAGCTATTACACCATCCAACTTGGGTACCATTCCCAATGTACACAGTTTATCCAAAGCCCACTTACAAGCTGCTTTAAGGGATAGAGGACTCTCGCCATCAAGCAAATCTAAATCTACTGGTTACGCCAATACATATACCCACACATACACACACCTACATAGCACACATACATACTGTTACTGCTTGGGATTGGTATTAATATTGTTGCAAATCCTGTCCTACCTTGTTCCCAAAATCCGCACCTATAACTACCTTCACCACGTCAGTCTGCAATCAACAGCCCGCGCCGCAACATACCTACTATAGCCACCGTGCTCCCGCTACCTGCAACATTGACGTAATTCCGCCGTGTCCGCCGTGTAAACGAAACGCACGCTTATTACTGTTTTCAGTGCCAATTGGACGGGGAGAAAGAAGACAAAATTGCCAGCATACAAGTTCTTTATCCTGTTTCGGTGAGTCCTTTCCTTTATATGCAGCATATGTTTTTTCCTCATTCCAAGCAGTAAACAGTAACACAAAATTCAAGGTCCTTCGTCAGTCAATCTTCGCACATATCAAATCCACTCTACACACTATCTCATTCATCTTGGTCCTTCGAGCCGGATATTTTTGAACCATAATATTAGTAGATAATAATCCAGCAGAGTGTGAATACGTTTTTACAATACCGCATATAAATAATTACCCGCATTCCCGCAGTTTGATATACCTACATGAGTAATTTTGTTTCTTTATACCTATCGTATTATGGTTGGAAATAACATATTTACCCGCTATTAGAATAAATAGATACAAGACACTGCTTTGATATTTATTTCTGATAACTCATGTAATTATATCTTGCTAATCAAATCGCATTACCTACCTTATAAATAATACGATTATTTCCTAATATTCGTATTGTTTATATTATTGGATTACATTACAAATAAAATAATACGATCGTAATATTTATAATTTGTTAATGATAATAAACGCAAAATAAAATAGTGCACGGCGCATCTGTTAACCTTTCACAGCTCACCAGTCAATTTAACCCCGTGCGGTTATCACTGTGAATTAATTAAATATTTATTAAATATTAATTAATTAATTCCGCATAAATAATACAGACACATTATTTTAACCGCAGTTTTAGTTGTTTATCGTCTCATATTTTGTAAAATATAACCGGAATAAATAAAATGGCTACAAGCGCGTCATCCGGGTCGTCTCGGGACGAAAGACGTCTCAAACGTTTAAATGCTAAACTATCAGCTAGCTTTGCAAGCTTACAGTCGGTGTATGACAAGATAAGGAAAGCTTCGGAAAGCATTAGCAATCGCCAATCTTTTTTGTCAGGCGCAACTACTGTTGAAAAAATTCGTTCTGAATTTATAACAATTTTAGATGAAAAGGTGGATTGCGAACTGGAATTGAATCCGGAAGCAATTGCTGAATACTCTCAATTAAATGCATTTGAAGAACTCTTCGGGGTTATTAAATATACCGAAGCAAATATGCTGTCCAATCCAGTTGCGAAACCTCGCCGTCAAATTAAGTTACCGCCTTTGGAAATAGCGTGCTTTGACGGAAAATTAGATAATTGGCCTCTTTTCTATGAAACATATAATTCGGTTATACATTTGAATGATTCTCTGGATAATGCTGAAAAGATGCAGTATCTGATGTCTAAATTAACCGGAAAAGCATTAAATATTTGCAAAACTATTACGCCTACTGGTACAAATTATCAAGTTATTTGGGACGCATTGTGTACTAAGTATAATGATCAACGCGTTCTTGCTGAATCATACTTTGACCGATTGCTGAAATTGCCTCCAGTTAACTCGGCCACGCCCGCTTCTTTAGAGAATTTCGCAGATGCATACTCCGCTAACATCGCCGCGCTGAAGCAATTAAAAATAAAAGACCTCGCAGAATTCATATTGCTACAACTGGGTCTTAAACGGCTTGACATAGAGACTGTAAAGGCTTTCGAATCTTCTATTAAAAATAATGAAAATTTACCTTCCAGCGCGGAACTAATCGACTTTGTAAGACAACAGCAACGAATTCTCAACCGCGCGCAATTCACGCAACCGACCTCGAGCCGCGTTGGCTCAAACATTAATTATACCGCTAAACCGCAAAAAACTAATTCCGCAAAGGCATTTATTAATGTCGAAAAAATCGATAATCACTCCATCGAAATTTGTTTTTGTTGTCAAAAGGGATCGCACCCTTTATACCAATGTTCTAAATTCACAAGTCTAGAACCACGCGATCGATTTAACTTTATTAAGTCATCGAATATTCGAGTTTGTGTGAACTGCCTCAGTACTAGGCACATCACGAAAGCTTGTAAATCAAAGAGTACATGCAAAACATGCGCGCTCAACCATCATAGTTTATTGCATTTCAAACAAACTGATGGGCGAAAGTCACAAACAGACCCAATACTATCTCCCGCGTTACAAGCAGATGCCGATAATGATAACTTAAATTCTTTGAATCCGGTTTCGCTATGTGTAACAAATTCATGCCCTAGTGCAAATACTACTGCACTCTTAGGAACGGCTGTTTGCACTACCAGAGACGCTAAGGGCCAGGTACAGACGTTACGGGCTCTAATAGATAGCGGCTCCCAAAGGGACATAATTACGCGCAAATGCTGTTCACGCTTGAATCTTACGGTGCGGTCATCTCCAAGTACTTACGTCACGGGTATAGGTGACGTAAGAAATGTGACAAATGGCGTAACTTGCTTAAAGTTACATTCCCGCTATGACATCACTCAGTCGTATACGATTAAACCATATGTAGTAGAAACTATAACCAGTGAGTTGCCTACTGTTAACATTAACCGTTCCTCTTTGTCGTATCTTGACAATTTGCCCTTAGCAGACACAACCTTCTGTACGCCCGGTGAGATTGATATTATCTTGGGATGTGACATATTTGCTCGCATTCTAAAGGCAAACAAAATATCAGGTTCTCTCGGCCAGCCATTTGCTATTGAAACCACTTTGGGATATCTCATCTTGGGTACTGCCCCAACGATGATTGAAAACCCAAGCATAAACGCCACGCAATCATTTTGTACGTTCACGCAAAATAATGATTTTTGCCTGTCGCGCTTCTTCGAATTGGAAGACATTCCAGATGAGAAGTTTTTAACGCCTGATGAACAAGAGTGTGAGGACATTTTTAAACTCACTACCTCTCGTGACACGGCAGGTCGTTATATCGTCGCGTTGCCGTTTCGAAACAGTCCCTCTGTTCTCGGTGAATCGTTACCCGCCGCCGAACGCAGGTTTCGATCTCTCGAACGCCGCTTGATATCTCAACCCGCAATAAAGTTAGAATATGACAAAATATTACGCGAATACCTACAGAAAGGGTACATTTCGCCGGTCGACAATTCTGACTTACCTCATTACGTTATACCGCATCATATTGTAGTTCGTGAAGATAAACTTACTACTAAAATTCGCATGGTGCTAGATGCGAGTATGAAATCCGATTCGGGTTATTCGCTTAATGACATCCTACATACCGGAAAGAATTTACAAGGTGATTTGTTTCGCATTATCCTCAATTTCAGATTGTTCGCAATAGCTATAACCGCTGACATAAAACAAATGTACCTACAAATCGTAGTGCAAGAAGAATGCCGTCGTTATCAGCGCATGCTGTATAGATTTAACAATAGTGACCCTTTACAATTGTTCGAATTTAATCGCGTCACTTTCGGCATGTCTTGTAGCCCATTTTTGGCTATGCGTTCACTGCGTCAACTCGCAACGCATGAAAAACCTCGTTTCCCACTCGCGGCAAACTTGGTGGAAAATGGCTCATTCTACATGGATGATTTCGTCACCAGTTGCTCATCAGTCGAGGAAGCTACCGAGTTGTCGACGGAATTAATTCAGTTATTCGCTGCCGGAGGATTCGACCTTGTAAAATTCTCTTCTAATTCTCCAAAGTTTTTATCCACGATTCCTACAGCTCGTCGTGTTAAGGAACATGTGGAATTTAATCCCGATGAAAACCTAAAAATACTAGGGCTTCATTGGATACCCGCTTCTGATCATTTTGTATTTGTCGTACACACCGACGAAAGAACGTGTACTAAAAGAAATATTCTCTCGACGATTGCTCGTCTTTGGGATTTGATGGGTTTCGCCGCACCAGTTGTATTATTGGCTAAGCTGATAATTAAATCTCTATGGGAGTATAACCTGAATTGGGACGATACTCCTCCTGAAACAGTTGTCACACTTTGGCGACAGTTTAAAAAGGAATTGCCATTACTGCAATCTATTAAAATTCCTCGTTTTTTAGGAATCGAACCCCAATGTGTATTAACGCTTATCGGGTTTTCAGACGCAAGCGAACGCGCATATGGAGGTGTTATTTACTTACATGTTTACTGTCCGAATACTGATAAAACCACAATTAATTTATTATGCGCTAAATCCAAGGTCGCTCCGGCTAAGACGATTTCACTTGCGCGATTAGAACTATGTGGAGCGCTAGTACTTGCACGATTAATGCATACGGTCAGTAATACCTACACATCAAATTCGAAAGCTCATACGACTTTAGCTTTTTGCGACAGCACGGTTGCTCTAGCTTGGATAAATTCACCGCCTGCAAAATGGCAGACCTTCGTTGCCAACCGTGTCTCACAAATACAAAACCATCTTGGGGCTGAATGCTTCCATTATATAAGAGGTCAAGACAATCCCGCCGACTGCTTATCGCGGGGTCTTACTCCCGCTCAGCTAATAGACCATCCGTTATGGTTTAACGGTCCCGTATTTGCCCAATTACCTAAAAGTGATTGGCCTTTACAACGTTTTGATACGAAATCGATATCTGATCCACCCGAATTAAAAACAAAAATTTTGATGTCCGTTCAAGACAATAACCGCCCCAAAACAATTGCTCCACCGTTATTGTGTGCACTAGCTTCTCGTGTTAGTTCATGGCCGAAATTAATTCGAATAGTAATTTATGTTTTTCGTTTCATTAAGAAATTACCACGAGCATTCGAATTAAGCCATATCTTAGTTGCAGAAATCGCTGTTATAAATTCTATACAGCAAGAACATTTATCCGAAGATATAAAGGCAGTCAAAGATGGGAAGAAGGTTCGGCGAGCGATTGCGAAATTAAATCCGTTTCTTCATGACGGAATTCTAAGGGTAGGAGGCAGATTGAGTAACGCTGAAACAGAATTTGACAGTCGTCATCCCATTCTATTGCCCGCTCGGGATAATGTAGTCAATTTAATAATAGACTACTATCATATAAAGAACATACCGCAGGGCCGTTGTTAAACTCTGTCCCTTACCGTCACAATAGATTTAACGACATCTTGGAAGTTGGTTCATAATACTTTAATTTTTAAAAATCAATTAGATTAGTTTCATTGTTAAATAGGTACCAAACCCTACTTCTAGTTTTATCTACCGCAGGTTCAGTATTATTTATTGAATCCTTTCAAATCATATTTTTCGTTTCAATGTTTTTTATTTTTTTATTTCCTTGCTATATCAGTCATTTTTGACCATTTGGTAAAAGCATTTATATAACTTACATAATAATTTCTTAACTTTTACATAATTTATTACATTCTACCGCGTGTCATTATAATTTTTGTTTGCGCGTTGAAACGTATTGGCACTCTTTTGGTTTATGGAAGTGGATTCTTTCATCCCCTTCCAGGCGGGGGGCATGGTTACGCCAATACATATACCCACACATACACACACCTACATAGCACACATACATACTGTTACTGCTTGGGATTGGTATTAATATTGTTGCAAATCCTGTCCTACCTTGTTCCCAAAATCCGCACCTATAACTACCTTCACCACGTCAGTCTGCAATCAACAGCCCGCGCCGCAACATACCTACTATAGCCACCGTGCTCCCGCTACCTGCAACATTGACGTAATTCCGCCGTGTCCGCCGTGTAAACGAAACGCACGCTTATTACTGTTTTCAGTGCCAATTGGACGGGGAGAAAGAAGACAAAATTGCCAGCATACAAGTTCTTTATCCTGTTTCGGTGAGTCCTTTCCTTTATATGCAGCATATGTTTTTTCCTCATTCCAAGCAGTAAACAGTAACACAAAATTCAAGGTCCTTCGTCAGTCAATCTTCGCACATATCAAATCCACTCTACACACTATCTCATTCATCTACATTAAAGGCATATGCACTTTTATTCAACAAAAAGTACATTAGGAGAATAAACCTCGCTCCCTCCAACGAAAATAATTCACGTTCGGCTACGCAAGTTTTGGATAATCTTGACAAAGGACCTATGCCGCATGTAATGATAAAACAGGACGTCGCACCCATCTTGACACAAGATAAAACTTACGATTTATCCTCTTGGAAAGTCAAATATAATGGCGCCTCCGATGTGCTGAATTTCATTGACCGTATTGAAGAAACGGCTACAATCAAAAATATCCCATTCGAGATTCTACGAAGAAACTTTATAGAACTCATCTGCCCAGAATTAATACCGTGGCACCGCATCCAAAAGACTAAATGCAAAGATTGGAGTAAACTCAGATCTGCCCTAATCTCTAGCTTCGGAAAAAAGGAGGCCCAGCACCGGATCAAACTATCTTTACTATCTATTAAACAACTAGTAGATGAACCTGTGGCAACAATCATAGAAAGGGCTGAGTTCATCAACATAAAGCTTTCACATCCTGTTCCGGAAGCTGAACTATTACCAGTCATAACTGATGGCCTTTTAAGCAAATACGAGAACATCATCACCTCACAGAAAATTGCATCCCTGGCCCAGCTAAACGAAGTCTGTCTCCTCCTGGAATCGTACCAGGATAGGAAGAACATAAAGAATGTGTCAAATAATGTGGTTGTGCCAAGCCGTTCGTCTGGTTTAAAACCAGAATTCGACAACAAAAAAGTGTGCTCCTTTTGCAAAAAAGTAGGCCACCTGGCCGCTACTTGTTTCAAGCAAGCAAGACTTCTGGAATCCAAGGAACCCCGAACCTCCAAGAGACACCACTCTAGGGACCGCTCTCCTCCACGCGACGAACTGCGCAACATTTTCAAAAAATCAAGGCACAATGCAGAAAGGTTACAAAACCCAAGCGATGTCAGACCTCAGGTGGATTTCTCCAAGCCCCCACCAAATTTCTACATGAAGAGGCCAAAAAACTAAATAATAACCTCTCAGGCACCCATTCTGAACCAAGGTCTAAAGAATGGACTGATTGGTTATCACACATTAAGTATTTTAACCAGGCCTTAAATGTTTCTTCGGTTTGTTGCAAACAAGCTAAAGATGGGAGACCCTATGCCCTTTTCTCTGTTAACAATGTGCCCTTTTCCGGATTACTTGATAGCGGTGCATCTGTCAGCTGTCTTGGCAACAATGCTCACCTGCCTTTTGTTAACAGTGATTTTAGAATTTCGCCACAAACAACACACCTGACAACTGCGGATAATGTTTCCCAGCCGGTCATCGGTACCCTTGCCCTGCCAATTAATTGTAACAATAAAATAGTAACAATCAATTTTCTAATAGTGCCCTCTATATCCCAGAATTTCATCCTTGGCGTTGACTTCTGGAAGGCATTCAACGTTGCTCCCCAAGTATTTAATACTCTTGGCGAAACCTCCACTGCTGCTCAAATTAGTGAGATCCGCACAATAATACCTCACGAAAATTTAAACACGGATCAAGCTCTCCAACTAAAGGAAATGGTCAATAAATTCGAATCAATATCTTTCGAAAAATGTGGATTGGGTTTGACAAATTTGGTAGAACACCACATTAAAACCAATGGCCCACCCATAAAGCAACGTTATTACAATTTAGCCCCCCAAAAGCTTAAACTTTTAGAGAAAGAACTTGATGAAATGTTAAAAATGGGTGTGGTGGTTCCCAGCAGAAGTGCATCGACCAACCCAACTCTTTTGGTTTCAAAAAAAGACGGCTCTGCACGTTTCTGTCTCGACAGTAGACGTTTAAACTCTTGCACGGAAGCTGACGCGTACCCCTTACCTTACGTCCACGCAACCTTAGACAAACTGCGCAACGCCAAGTTCATCTCCTCTGTTGACCTAAGCAAAGCTTTTTGGCAAATACCTTTGGACGCAGAATCGTGTGAAAAAACTGCTTTCGTTGTACCTGGTAGGGGAATGTTCCATTTTAAAAGATTACCCTTTGGTCTAAAGAACAGCCCCGCCGAATTACAAAGACTGATGGACAAACTCTTTGGTCCTGAAGTCGATAACAGCCTGTTTTGTTACCTTGACGACCTCATCATCGTCAGCGACACCTTTGAAAAACACCTATTAATGCTGGAAAAGGTTTTTCAACAACTCAAGTTCGCTGGTTTAACCATCAACTTGAAGAAGTCTGAATTCTGTAAGTCCCGTCTACGTTATTTGGGATTCATTGTCGACGAAAAAGGTCTAAGAACAGACCCCGCTAAGATGGAAGCCATGGCAAATTTTCCCCGACCCAAAAACGCGAAGGAAGTCAAAGGTTTCCTTGGACTTGCAGGTTACTACAGGAGATTCATCAAAGACTTTTCCACAATTGCAGCACCCTTAAATAAAATTACCGGCACCCGTAAAGGTGTCAGCAATTTCCGATGGTCTGCTGAAACTGAAGAATCGCTTACAACTTTAAAAAATGCCCTTCAAAAAGCCCCCGTTCTGAATTGCCCGGATTTTGCACTCTCTTTTACCCTCCACACGGATGCCTCCAACGTAGGAATCGGTGAAGTCCTAACTCAAGAGTTCCCAGATGGCGAACACCCTGTAGCGTATTTAAATAAACACGAGAAAAACTACGGAATTACCGAAAAGGAGTTATTGGCTGTATTGGATTCTGTTCACCATTTCCGCGGTTACATAGACGGTAGCAAATTTACTGTAGTCACAGACCATAGTAGTTTGAAATGGTTGATCTCTTTAAGTAATCCCTCCGGTAGACTCGCTCGTTGGGCCTCCCGTTTGTCTCAATTCAATTTTGATGTTGTTCACCGTAAAGGCGCGGACAATATTGTTCCCGACGCTCTTTCAAGAATTGAACTGGCTTCATTAAATGTTGACACAATTGCCCCCCCTCCATCTACAAAAGATGAATGGTACTTGAAAATCTTCGAAGGTTGTAAAAATAATCAACAAAAGTTTCCTAATTTTATCATAAAAGAAGGACAACTATACCGTAATTGCAAGGTACCACTATCCATCCTCGAAGATTACTCTTGGAAACTTGTCGTTCCCCTCGAAGGAAGAGAACAAATAATAATTGACAATCATAGTGCTCCCGACTCTATACACCCAGGAACTTTCAAGACTCATAAAAAGATATCCTTGAAGTATTACTGGCCTGGTCTCTTCAAACAAATTCGCAATTACATCTCTAAATGTGAAACTTGTAAAGCTTATAAACATAGCACGGCAGCACCTGCCGGCCTAATGGGTAATCCCAAACGTGCCGACAGACCCCTACAGTCATTGTCAATGGACCTCGTCGGACCTTTTCCTCGAAGTTATGCCGGACACATGCACATACTTAGTGTAGTGGATGTTTTCACCAAATTCTGTTGGATCTTCCCTTTAAAAAGAGCCAACGCGTCCGCCATCATCAAACTTCTGGAAAAACACATTTTTATACCTTACGGAACACCCAGAACCGTAATTGTTGATAACGGAAAACAGTTTATTGCCCAGGAATTCAAAGAATTTCTTGCCAAATACGGAATCAAGGACATTTATTATAACACCTTGTACACCCCCCAAAATAACACTGTCGAACGTTACAACCAAACAATCAACACAGCTCTAGCTATTCTAGTTGATAAAGATCAACGCACTTGGTGTAAAAACCTAGATAAAATTCAGGCCGCTATGAACAACACTGTTAATCTGGCCACTGGTTACACACCTTTCTTCTCAAAACACGGTATGGAACAAGTCGTCCATGGTTCTCTACATAGGGACACAAACTTTCCTACGTCATTTGCCACCATAAGCAACCCTACCGCAGACTATGCCCATCGCCTGGAAGAACTGTCGGCCATTTACAGCGAAGTCACTGATGCTTTGCTCCTGGCTCACCAAAAGAGTGCGGACAGATATAACTTACTTAGGAAACATGTCACCTTCAATACAGGAGACATAGTTTGGAGAAAGAACAACACACTTTCCCAAGGAGCCATGTATTTCTCTGCCAAGCTGGCACCACGTTTCGTGAAGGCCAAAGTCCTAAGGAAAATATCAGACCTAGTGTAGGTACTCCTTGTCTGACTCATCTGGAAAGCACATTGGTAATTACCACATTAAGGACATTGTAAAGTCTGGAAGTGAGGAGTCAAGTAAAACTGCCCCCACTATCTCAGCAAACTTAAAATGATCCAGTATGTATCACATTTTTTTGTAAGCTTACAAAGTCTTACTACGTCAGGCGTGTATTGTGTCAATCTCATGCCCATTGTTTCGTTAATGAAACAAGTTGTAAATTATTTTGTAAATTAATGCGTACTCTCATTGAAGTTACTTTCAAATGTTGTTTTTGCACTGTTTTTCTTTCCCTCACGGCAATTTTTTCTTTATTTTTTTTCACCTGTTCTAAAACTGATCACTTTGGAACGGAGACACTTTTCGAGTTTCAATGTTTGGGAAGTCGCGAGCCCATTTATTGTCTCAACACGTACACTATGCAATGTTCATGCCATGTCATACCCTGCCTTGTCATGTAATCTTGTAATTTTTCTCCTATTTTTTGTTGCATTTTTGTCGTGTGGAAAGGAACTTTCTCACCTGTTTATTTTGTTCATGTAAAGTAGTTGACAATTGCCCATCGGCGTGACGTTCTAGAAGTCGGGTTTTGTAAATTCCAAAGTGTTAAATTCCAACTCAGAACCAGTTAACTATTTTTACAATTTTCTCCCTTTTATTTTGTTCATCATGAGTTGTAAAACCTTCCGAGGTATCTCTAGCTTGAAAATCAAACAGTGGTTACTTACATAGTCGCCTCTCGTGTATATAAGTTTTTTTCAATTTTTTTTTCTTCTTAAATTAAAAATTGATGGCGTCCTACCCAAATTCATGCTCATGTACCCAAATTGGATATCGACACGTCCATTTTGGAACTCGTATTTATAAAACCAATGATTGGTCTTTATAACCCTGTATATAAATCAATTTGGCTCGTTTCAACTAAAGTACGTAAAACCGAATCATCCGGTCTTTGGTTGTTATAAAAAAGTCACCTTTTTGTTATTTTGTTTTTTGCTTTTACGTTACGTACGTCTTGTATGGCACGTTTCAACCCTACGAGACAGGTTAATAAAACCTTATGGTTATCCTGATTTTGGAATTCACAACTTTTAGGTGTTCATGTAACCAAGTATTTGCAACCCAAATTGCACATAACCTGGTATGTTTGTAACTACACAAAGGGTATGTAAAACCATAATTGGTCCCTTTTCTTTGGTCTTCCACACTGTAGGCTGCCACAACAGACAGTATGTAAAACCATTATAGGTCTGTCTTTGTTTTAAATACTTGGTGTAAGTAGAATTATACTCTGCCATCACCCTTGTACTTTGTAACACATGAAGTAACATCAAATTGTCTATCTTCTCTGTCGTACGCTCTTGGGCTACGGAGTTAGTTAATCTAACAAATCTTCATATTATGTGTTAAAACAAGCATCGTTAACGTTTATTGTGTTGTATTTAAACGTAACATCCACCATTATAGGAGAGATCCTTAGAACATCCACCGTCATAGGAGGGATCCTTAAAATACCTGCCACGATACGAGAAGTTCGTCATAATCACTTTTGCTCATAGCTAAATGTTATTGAGTTGGTCGTGTGACACATTTGTCATGAGTACCAACCTTTTTGTACAATCTATTTTGGACGTGTGTCATTCATTTGTCATGAGTACCGCTTTTGTATTTTGGTCGTGTGTCATTAATTTGTCATGAGTACCGCTTTTGTATTTTGGTCGTGTGTCATTCATTTGTCATGAGTACCGCTTTTGTATTTTGGTCGTGTGTCATTAATTTGTCATGAGTACCGCTTTTGTATTTTGGTCGTGTGTCATTAATTTGTCATGAGTACCGCTTGTATGTATAATTGTGTACAACCTTGTACACGAGACATGGAGACGTAATAACAATACTTACCGTGATTCGTGCGAACGACATAATATCGGCCTTGCCATCTTCTTTAAGAGGCATTGTATAAACTCTTGACTTCTGTCTATAATTGAGTTTTATCTTGTATGTACTTACATGTTTTGTACACTATACGTGGAGACGTTAAAACACTTACCGTGATTCGTGCGAACGACATAATATCGGCCTTGCCATCTTCTTTAAGAGGCATTGTATAAACTCTTGACTTCTGTCTATAATTGAGTTTTATCTTGTATGTACTTACATGTTTTGTACACTATACGTGGAGACGTTAAAACACTTACCATGAGTCGTGCGAACGAAATAATATCAAACCTTTTGTGTGCGATCTACGAAATGTAGTCCACAACCCTTTGTTGTCATTCAACGCCAATGCCCGTGGACCTCCTGTTTTTTTACTTCTTTGCAAAAAGGAAAGAAGCCCAGGAATATCTACTATCCCAAAAGGACTAGTTTGTAGCTTCACTGCTAACTATGGGGCATAGTGCTGTGGGAGTTAATCGATTGAGCACAAAACCACCCAACTCGTTGTCTGGGGAACGGATAAGAAAACCCCCAGGTTTGTGAAATTGGAGCAAGGGTCTGTCTTTTCTCACAATCATGCAGAAGTTTTTAAAATGACCCCCAATCTTTTGCCCAATACACGCAAAAGATTAGTCTCTTTGATAATGTGTATTCAAATTTCTCCTCATCCTTTTGACAAATGTAAAGAGTCAGGAAATCTGCTGGTTGATCATGTTTCATTCTCACATGGAGTTTGAAGTGGAAATTAGTCCAGTCTCTAGCAAGTTTCGTCACTCAACTCCTTTCCTTTTCCTTTCCTTTCTCCTCACCATCATGTTCTCAGGTATATGTTATGAAGAGGAAAATCTGTTGTTGACCATAATTCGCCCTCACTGGGAGTGCGAATCGGTAAATTGACCAATTATCAGCAGGCTTTCTCCCTCACTCTCTGCATATGTCTCTCCTTTTGTTCTCTTTTCTCAATTTTACGAAACACATTCATGAATGTTGGATATGTACGATATGCACTTGGCGTACCGTCTGTCTCCTTTTGACAACCTTTATTCATGAATTGGTTTCCCTTTGCCGTGACTAGTCCACGATTCTTTGTCTTGTTCTTTGAAATTCTACAAAAATGTTACCACCTTTATGTTAACATAGGCCATGAAAGGCCGGTTGTTTTTTAACCAAGACATATTGTCACTCGGCAAACGCCAAGTCATCCTGGTAAAGGAAAATGTTCATGTAATCACAATTTAGTTAGAAAACTCTCTCTTCGTCACTCTCTGGGTCGGTGGTTAAAATTTCGTTTATTTCATTATCTGGACACATTTTGTTTCTCTCCAAACCTTTTCTTCATTGGTCCCTAGGCAGGTAAACTTCAAGAATTTTGCTCTAATAATAATTTCTCCCGGATTAACAAGAAGCCCAGGCGGATGTCATCACCAACAGCCAAGCTGAGCTTCACTTCCTGACAGCACGCGCTGTGGTTACTAGGTCCCTCCTGCTGCCATTTTTCTACGCATTTGTTCCTGAAAGCACAGACCATACCGCTCATATGTGTGTTGTTTTGCCGTGCCACAGCAAGCTGAGTTGTCCCACTATACATTATGACACTCTGAACCACCTTTTGGGCACGCCAGCTCCTAGGTTTGTTCTTACTCTTGCTATCAATGCCAACCATGCCGTCTCTTGCGCTGTCATGCAGTGACGCATATATCGTCATGTGTAAACCATCATTACCTTGACCTCCAGTATTCGCTGAATGCGTACCAATACAAGTTATGTTGAGCTACTTTATGCTTCAATAACCATTATATACGATCCGTGTTTACCTTAATAACACTTAGGATTCGTACTGGCATGTCTGCAGACACTGGATTCTCCTTTTCAATGACCTCTGTAACCATAGTCGCGGCACAGCAACCACAGTCTCCACTTCGTGAACTTCGACGTCTTCGACAAAACCAAGTGTTTTCTAAGGCCCAAGTGTACTTCTGAGTGCTATCTCAAAGGGGTCTGATTACAGTTATAATGTAATCCTTAGAATCTGTGAAACCACGTCCTCCTCTTCGAAATTCTCCAAAACCAAACAAATCCACGCTTCGCAAACTTAGCTCCCAGACCAATGAAACCTTAGAATCACACAGGCATTTTTGTTTTTGCTTTTTGTTCTTCTATTGTACAAATATGAATTGTTATTTTTCAATTGCATAACCATGTATTGTTATTTTTCAATTGCATAACCATGTATTGTCATCTTTCAATTGCATAACCTTGTATGTTGTTTTACACCATGTACTTTTACCAAAACTGTTCTTTTCCAAACATTGTATGTACCCCTCACCCATTCCCTACAAACATTGTGACCTAAACTATAACATAAATTGCATATTCTAGCTAGGCATCTCTCAAGCAACGAATCTCTCAAAAACCCCGATGGAAGCTTAAGAGGATTTTTTTTTTACCTACAGCTCCATTGCCACGTCGCTTTTTTTCCAAGCGCGGGGGGAAGTGTTACGATACGCCCCTGTAGCAAATAGATTCAGATTCCAGAACGCGAGACAAGCCACACAACAATTCCCCTCTCCCCCCTTGTTTCCTGCTTCCCGCTTCCCTCCCCCTTGCCCGGCCACTGGCCCATTCCACCGCCACTCCGACAGACGAGATTTGAGCGCCTTTGCGAACAGACGTACGTGGCCTGTGGCCGAGCGGACCAAATTCAATGTAGCCCGCGATGTATTATTGAAATAACCACGGGTTAGAGCCGGCTTCGCCGCGCTGTAATAAGTTCGGTCTGTTCAGACTAAGAAAGTGCCCTGGTTGAACTTCCACATGAGGCGAGAATCCTGCGAATCCACATGTAAGCTGTATCTTTGATTTCCTCTTTTGAATGTGTCCGTAATCAGTGAAATGTAGGGCCCCGCGAAAATCACCACTCGGAGAGTTTCGTTTGAGAGAGAGATAATGAGAGATTAAACACTTTAGCTAGGTTTGTGTAATTTGCATTTCTTGTATTGAATTGTACTGTAGAAACCTATGTACTGTGTTTGAGTTTACAATACATGTCCTACTGATTTAATTTTGTTATTATTCTGCTACGGCAGGAGGATTATTGACCAGAGTGTATCCCGTTGGACGCCGGAAGGTAGAAAGAAATTCCATAGCTTTGAGCGACTCACCCCTTGAATAGAGAGTATCATTGTTCCCGCTGAGAGCTAGCCTGGGACATGTTGAGGCCCCCTTGGCCCCAGAGCTGGTGTTGGTTTGGTAGCCAACATCGGGGACCCTAACACTACCTACATTAAATATTCACATTAGAATACTCATATTTGAATTTTCACTATCAAAGAAATCTTAAATAATAAATCTTAATAAAAAATAATGTAGCTTTCGATTAGTGAAAGAATTTTTATATTCCATTCGGTATTTATTGCGTGAAAGAGTAACGCCACATCCATTCATACAAACTTTCGCATTTATAATATTAGTAAGATAGTAAAGATATATATAAAGACTAGCTTTTACCCACGGCTTCGCTCGCATGGTATTAGTGGGAAATTACTGGCATAATTATTGGCATAATTATTATTATTCTTGCTATTTTGTCTAATAGAAAATAATTATTGTTTAATAGAAAATTTCAAAATTTGAGAATGACATTTCGCAAATAAAAATTCTATTTTAGAAAATATTTAAATTATAGTAATAGAAATTTATTTTAAGTACCTACTCCCTTTATTAGTATTTTATTCACATTTGAATCCAGAGTAACCTAAAAAAATAAGAAAATGACAGTCCACTTCAAACGCTATGCTTTATAGCAACGTTATGCTTTTTGTTCGGAGAATACATTTTTTTAGAGATATGTAGATATTTTAACTACGACGCCAAAAAAGTACTCTTTTTAATCACAACAAAGCACTCTTTTTAAGCCAAAAAAAAAAAAACACGTTGTTTCCAAGGTAACAATTTGACGTTTGCAATAACTCGATTTTGTTAGGGACAGAAAACGTATGATACATAATTTCATAACGCCACAGCTAATTCATAACGCCAGAACTTAACAATATATTATTGCCTATGTTACTCGCAAATAATGTAGCTTTCGATTAGTGAAAGAATTTTTATATTCCATTCGGTATTTATTGCGTGAAAGAGTAACGCCACATCCATTCATACAAACTTTCGCATTTATAATATTAGTTAGATAGTAAGATATATATATATATAAAGATAATATTATATTTAGTCAATTTAAAAATAAAAAAAATTGTCATGAACAAGTTCTGTTGTGTAATTATTATGATGCTTATTAGCTGATTGGACTTCTAAGGGCATTATAATGCAGGGAATTGGTTTAGAGTTAAGACTCTGTCGTTAATCAATTTGGGAGGCGGGTATGTGTACCGTCGCCCCGGGAACTATTTATTGGATAAACAACACCTCTGCCATAGGGCACCCCAACTGTTTCGCAACGTTTGGTGAGTTAGCAGGGGTGCCCGGGTTCATGGAGTGAGGTTTGTCAGGATCTTGGCGGCGGATGCATGGCAGGTCAGATCAGGAGAAACTGGTTGAGGGAGATCTTTTGAACTCTCTAGCAGGACTCTCTCGGAACATTTCCTTGCACCGTAGTGGTAGGGATGGATTTATACGTCACTACTGGACACACTGACCTCATGATTCCTACCTACCCGTAACTCCTTCCCAGAACTTCCGCTCCTTGCTTTCCCTAAAAATACCCCCCCACACAGCATCCTCAAAGATAACATAGGCTCTGAGGGGAATTATTTTCCTCAGAGCCTCCTGTGTGGAGCAAATTTAAAAAAAACACACAAAGATTTTATATATAGAGATAGTTGGAGAAGAAACAATATTAAATAGTAAAAAATAACTTTATTTACCATCGATTACAATAATGACTGTATATATAAGTCTAAAAGATGTATTGGAATTCTTTGCAAATTATCTGCAACGATTGGCGCTATATAATATGATAATTAATATGTCAGTTAGGTATGTTCCTATTCTTTAATTTTCTTGCTTGATCGTTTTTATATTACCGGGCATCTGGACGATTTTTGGCTGTGCTTTGAGCTTCGGTTTTACTACTTCGTCTGCATTTGACAAGGCTTGACGCTTCGGTATTATAACGTTGTCTGCATTTGGCAGGGCTTGGAGTTTCTGTTTTAACATCTCGTCTGCATTTGGCAAGGCTTGGAGCTTCGGTATTATAACGTTGTCTGCATTTGGTAGGGCTTGGAGCTTCGGTATTATAACGTTGTCTGCATTTGGCAGGGCTTGGAGTTTCTGTTTTACCACCTCGTCTGCATTTGGAAAGGCTTGGAGCTTCGGTATTATAACGTTGTCTGCATTTGGCAGGGCTTGGAGTTTCTGTTTTACCACCTCATCTGCATTTGGAAAGGCTTGGAGCTTCGGTATTATAACGTTGTCTGCATTTGGCAGGGCTTGGAGTTTCTGTTTTACCACCTCGTCTGCATTTGGCAAGGCTTGGAGCTTCGCTATTATAACGTTGTCTGCATTTGGCAGGGCTTGGAGTTTCTGTTTTACCACCTCGTCTGCATTTGGCAAGGCTTGGAGCTTCAGTATTATAACATTGTCTGCATCTGGCAAGGCTCGGAGCTTAGGCATTATAACGTTGTCTGCATTTGGCAGGGCTTGGAGTTTCACCACCACGTCCGCATTTAGCAGAGCTTCAAGCTTCGGTTTGTGTGCCTTTAACTGAGCTGTGAACTTTATAACCTTTTTGAGAGAATCCCGTGGCCTCAAATTGTAATTATGCTTAAATATTGGAATATTGTTGTATTTAAGTCTGCGTCTTAACTTCGGTTGAGGCCTGTTTGGTGGGGATGCTTCGAAATTTATAAACATATTGTTATCTTCTTGCGCCAACTCACCATTCCCATGTATTTCCATGCTTGGCACACTGTTGGACATTATAAAAATAAAATATATCACAAAAATAAATAATTATGAAACACGATCCCCACAAGTGGAAAAAAACGTATAATGTTATAACAAAATTCGTTGCCAACGAAAACAAAATGTATTTTAAAATATTCTAATTCGAAAAGATGAAAGAGAAAAGATTTAATGTAAGAACACTTTTTAATCAAATTACTGACAGCTAAAAAAATATCGATTTACGAACCTACTTAATTGTGCACCGGATCCGCATTATGCTCATACTTTGCAAAATACAGGTGTGACTTCTGAGAAATCGAGAAAATAAATTTCGTTATTAAATTTCAATTATTCTCTAAGCACGTAATAAAATATAACTTGATAGACTAAGATCCTGTAATGGAAAACCCTTGCCATCGAGGAGTGATGGAAATAGTGAACGAATTTTCAGAAAAAATTACGACATAAGGTACATAACGGGAATAGTTTTTTACGATAAGGTGGATTCTTCTTCTTCTCGTACCCTGTCCGTTCAACTGGCGTTGGCTATCATGTTGGCTATTCAGACTTTGTTTACCCGGAACAGCTCTACGGTAGACTGGCCAAACCACTGTCTCAGATTTTTCAGCCATGAGGTTCTCCTTATTCCAGGGCCCCGTCTTCCACCAATCTAACACTGCATTATGAGATGCAAGATCTCGTACTTCTCTGGATGTCTCATCACGTGTCCTAGATATTGAAGTTTTCGGATTTTTGTTGCTAACTTATTTTTCTTTATTCATCTGATCCATAACATTTTCATTCGTAACTCTGTCCATCCTGCTTATTTTGATTATTCTTCTGTAGATCCACATCTCGAATGCCTCAAGTCGCCTTATTAGTTCTTCAGTAAGTGTCCATGCTTCCATTCCATAAAATAATACCGAAAACACGTAGCATCTGACCATTTTCATTTGTAATTCAAGGTTGAGATCATGACTGCTGAACATCTTTTTCACGCGCTAAAGGTTGCACGAGCTTGCTTAATGCGGCATTTAATTTCAATCGAAGGATCCCATCTTTCATTTAAATTGCAGCCCAAGTATACAATACTTTGTACCTTCTCTAGTTTCGTTCCAGCAATATAAAGATTATCATTCAAGTCAACTGCGCTGTTTTTGCTTATGAGGATTAGTAATTGCCAAATATAAATAGTTCCCGGGGCGGCGCGCCTTCCAAATTGAAAACGAATATTAGAAGTTCTTTTTTAAGAAACACATTTTTATGGAAAATCGTTGAGATGGTTCCAATGCCTGCTCTGGCTCATTATTAATCCTGTACTGAAGTACATCAGCTCATTCCAATTATATTTTGATTGTTGTCATAGCTACGTTATTTTTGCATTATAATTATTAAACCAGCCTTGGCCATTTAAACAACTTCATTTTAGAGATGATTAATATTCAAAACTAACTAACGAATTACGAAATTTTCATCAGCGACTTTATCATCCAAAGTTTTATGTCAACAATTATCATTATCATTGTTTAGGCAATGTCACGCACCTCAATTTAAATTAGCCGCAAATATGGAATTAGAGAATTGGGAAAGAGTGCTTGTTCAAGCAGGTGTTTGACTAAAACTTATTGTAGACTGTATAATTTATTCCTTTAAATATAATTAGATATTATTAATAAAGGCATTTTTGCAAGGGCCTTTTTTGCTTGATGTTTTTTGGCCTTCAAATGAGTCATTGAAAGTCAAGTTATTTTTAAAAATTTGAAAATCGCACAAGTGTCTATGGGAGCAATTATGGCATCCACATTTGGGATATGTTATTAGGCTGAAGGGATTGGGGAGGGGAAGGAAATGGGGGTAATTCTTTATCAAGTGGCATGCGTGTCTCCCTGCGTGTCCTTTCCCATTCGTCCCGTTCTCCTTCTGCCTCCCCTTCCTCTCCCGCGTCCCCTTCCCATCACGCGTTCCCACTATGCCTTCCCTCACCCTACGCCCCTCTCCCCCTCCACCCACCTTCCATACATTCAGTCCCGGTACATTTAGTTTTCAAACAGATCGCGTACCGCCTATTGAAATTTTTTAATACAAATTTCATAATGCCAGAGCTCACTAGTATATATAGAATTCTTCGCGGGCGTACTCACAACAACTCACCAAAGTTTCATCGCAATCGAATGAACGGTTTATCAGCGCATAATTTCATGACGCCAGAGCTCTCTATTGTGTATAGAAACCATTGCGAGCATGCGCACATCAAATCCCCAAAGTTTCATAGCAATCGGATGATTGGTTAAGCAATGCTTAGACATCGCACATACCCCCAAGCGAGCATATTTAGTTTTTTATATAGGATATAGGTAGGTAACCTATTGAGTAAAACCTCAAATTGTAATATTTAAGCATTGAAGATAATATTAACAGATTAAGAAAAAAGATTCGGTCGCATCTGGGAATTAAACCCAGGACCTCTTGCTTGCCAGGGCTGTGCTTCTAACCACTGAGCTAATTCGAACGTATCAACTAACATCATTTTTAACTATATCATACTTCTGTTGAGAGCTAACAACATTATCGTCATTTTCTTAACGCATATTTTTTGGCTGCCATCTTCACGTAGTGATTGCAAGTTACTACACTAGTTCAGTATCGCACTGGTGAAAGATCACGAATCTGAATAGAAAAGTTGCTTGAAATGGCTTCAGCCATGTTTGGTGACCACATCTGAATAGCTAGATACTACGACATCTTCCTCTGCCCATCTCCTTCCCCTCCCCATTACCTTTAGCCTCATAACATACCCCAATTGGGGATGCGATATTCTCACTTGTTCCAGAAGGTTGGGAGCAGTTGACTTGTGCGGTATTCACATAAAAAATCAGAAAAAAATAACAAATGGGTGATTGATGTAGATCCCTGAGGCATGCGTATGGTAAAACCATGTTTGATCGTGTGAGAAATATGTATATCAGCAAATAATGCAAAGCTGCTGTAAGCGCAATGAAAAAGAAAGGGACTCTCAGATGGTTTTGGCATGCAGAGCGCATGAACGAAGAAAGGAGTGTAAGGAGAATATATGACGCAAATGTGAATCGTATAAGAAGTTGGGGACGCCCGAGGAAGACATGGCACGATCAAGTGATTCAGTTTCTTGAGTCGGTCTTAACATCAAGAGTCAAAATAATAGAACAGTATGTATGAGACGATTTATGAATATATATTTTTTTTTCATTAGCTCCACATAGGAGGCTATGAGGAAAATAATTTCCCTTGAGACCTATGTCATGTTATGGGATGCTGTGTGGAGGGCTTTTTAAAGAAAAGAATTAGAGAAAGTTCTGGAAAAGAAATAGGTATGAGGGGTGGGTATACATCTGGGGGTCAGTGTATCCAGGAGTGACTGACGTATGAATCCATCTCTTCAACTGCGGTGCGAGGCAATGGATTGAGGAATTCTGGCTGGAGAGGTCAAAATACCTCCTCAACCAGTCTCTTTCGATCCGGCCCGCTACGCAGCAGGTGGGCAGACACATAGGCCGCCAAGACCTTTGACAAACCTCATCCCATGAGCCCGAATATAAAGTCACCAAATGTAGCGAACTACTTGGTGTGACCTACGGCAGAGTTGTTGGGAATTCATAAATGGTTCCCGGAGAAGCGATACTTATACCCACCTACCAAAATTCAATATGAATGTGGCAAAGAGAGAATGTCAAAACCAAGTTGTTTTGCGGTCCGTCCTCTCTGCCTACCCTTGTGGAAACAGCGTGATGGTAAGTTAGTTAGTTAGACACGATTTTCGCGATCGTTGTTTCTGTTATCTATTGATTGATCACAACTTTTTCGGTATAGCTGCCTTCATAATCGCGTGTTTATTTAAAGCAATTAAATATGAATACCCTCTTAGAGAGTTTTGACCTCTGACTGAGAAAGAAGCGAAGATTATTATTATAAGTGTTTATGATCGTTGGCCAAGTTTTGTAATCATTCATTTATACTTATTCAACACACTCTTAAAGGAATGGTAGTCAACGCACATTTAAAAACCAATAAATATTCATATTCATATATTCATAATAATATATAAAACGAAGTCGGGTTAGTTACACCATTTATAACTCGAGAACGGCTGGGCCGATTTCCATGATCTTTGATTTGTTGATTTTGTCTCCACACCGAATAGCAGAATAGCTATTAAAACATCTAAAAAAGTCACGAAAACATAAATTATGAAAAAAAAATCTTTTCCCCATACCTACATTTTGTATGGAACGAATTTTCATATTTTGAAAGAGCTGCAGTAATATTGTGACGAGTATAATATTGAGTAGTGAGTTAATTCCAAAAATACAAAACCGTCAAATGTCAGTGCGCTAATTTTTTTGCTTTTGTTCTTAAACATATAATGCTGCTCCTCTTTCTTACACACTAAATGTCAACCGTCGAAAATGGGACAAAAGGTGAACGTATGTCTGCACCCCTCCAAAGAAAAAATACAATAATTATAAATGTCCCTCACACGTATAAAGAAAATGTAAGTAGGTGGAAAAGTAAGATAATTACAAAAATTATAAATCCGTACACAATGCCATCTCTGATACTGACAAAAAACAAAACACGGACAGTTGCGCAACGATATTGTGTAAGTTTTAACTTAATAAAAAAAAAAAAGCTAACACAACAGTTATTGATCCTGAGGCAGTACGAAGTTCTCCGGGTCAGCTAGTATTCATAATAAAGTGTAAAAATATTATTTCATATCCGGAAAACAGCGTTTCCTCAACATAAAAAGAGGAGGCTCTTGTCTTTGGTGAGGGAATTCATGCTCAATTATATGAAATCATGTAAGCAAGAAAATAATAAAACAGTGCAAATAATATCAAAAAGATAGGTAGGTAAGAAAAACTCAACTTTTTTTTTCTTAAAAGTGCTACATATTTTAATATTAGATACTGGTCTTCCATTAAAAGCATTTGCTTGTGAATGGAAGAAGAGTTTTTTTTTAAATTGATAAATGTTATTATTGAACAGGTTTCTGGATTTAAAAGAAATAATAATAATAGATATTAATTCTTGCAGTAGTTTCAGTTTTTAATTATGTGGTTATATTTAGGATGCGCAGTTCGATTTCATGCGAACAAGAGATTATATAAATTAGCTCCACACAGGAGGCCCTGAGTAAAATATTTTCCCTCAGAGCATGTCATTTTGGTGGACGCTGTGTGGTAGGTATTTTTAGGAAAAGGAAGGAGAGGAAGTTCTGGGAAGGAATGAAGGTTGGGTAGAAATCTGGGGTCAGTTTCTCGAACGAACGAATCCATTCCGATGGATCCAGCCCAATCCCAATGGAAAGTGGTTGCCCACTCGAACGAGTGGGCAACCGCTTTCGCCGCCAAGACCCCACCCCATTTTGAGGATTAAAAATTAAATTATTATTATAAGCAATAATTATTATCCTGAAACACTCATCTACATTGAAAAAATCTCCCGAGAAAAAATACATGCCGCCGACGGGACTCGAACCCACGTCCTTCTGATATCCGGTCAAATTCTCTACGATTGAGCTACAGCGTCTTATCTCCTACCCGCCAAATAATTCAATATATACTAGTGTTAGCAGCATATTTAAATATTGCCGCTCATCTGCCGCCAGAGGTACTGCTATCGCCTCTGGCGGCCAACAAGGAAACAACACCAGCTATTGCGGCCGGTAAAGAAGGGAACTACCGACACTTCCTGACTGGCACGGGACAGGCAGCCAACGGCTGGATTTACAAATGGCGGAACACGGAATATAATCTTGCTGATTCTTGAATGTTGTTATTGTCAATTAACGTGGAGACAATATATTTCATCATAAATATTAACTTAGCGTTTTATTATTGCTAACATCAGAAGTGGGATTCGTAAAAGCAAGTGTTAATTGGCTTTTGTTTCGTTCACCTGACAAAAACTCGTGTTTTGTATACAAACGGCGTCCATCATGGCGTCTCTCGAGTTTGTTTATGTTTGATGCCGGTGATTTAGTGACAATCTGTGTATCGGACTTCCGAATATATGTGAAATGTTTGGACTTCTGTTGTGAATTTACGTAAAAATGCCGCGTAATTACAGTGATGACAGATGCATTGATGCCCGATATCGGAGGAATGCGTGGATCGTGTTTCCGCCGAAAGGACGCATTGAAAATTTTAATTTGGTGCTTGAAAACTCATTTGTGGTTCAATGGGTTTGTCAAAAAGACCTTTCCCTTTCGTGGTTATCATCGTGAGCCTAATTTGATGATCGAAGACATTTGTCAAAAATGTCAACAAAGGACTGTCAAATAAAGTCGCCAGCATTGTGCTGGGCGCGTAATCTGAGGAAAGCTGACTTCAGGGCCAGAAGATAATATGATCTTTTGATGGCAATTGGTGAAATCTTCGGAACTTTAAAATGTGACAAAATTACGTTGCTGAAAGTTTACGCGGCGATGACAAAATCTGATCTTGGTAGCCGTCTAGCTGACAAAAAGGGATGAATATTGTGATTTGCTTTTGAGTATGGACATCGCAGATGCCTTATCGCTATAACTAAAAGGAAATATGTTTGCGAAAATTAGCCCGTTTATGTGTGGCGAAAAGAAGTTGTAATCATGTTGAATTACAATTATGCCGACTATCTATGTCAATACCTAGTATTATGGTTCGAAGTTATTTGAAATGGTTTGGAGTTAATCGAAATGATTCAAAGTGGTTTGAAATGATTCGGAGATAATCAAAATGATTCGATGTTGAATGGTTCAAAGATATTCTAAATGGTGAACACCTAGAAATATCAAGTGTGGCGTTCTTTGGATTCTTCATGATGAGATTGGACATCGAGGTGTTAATCAAACACTGGCTGCCGTCCGGGACAAATAATGGTTTCCATGGAAGAGGAATGTTATCACAAAATATGTGAAAAACTATTTTAAATGTTGGTTGGAAAATGAGATACTGGGCGATGTGATATGTGAGCCCGGGGTTTTTAGAAAATGGAGATGTCTTTTGCTGTTGCGTTGAGCAGGTAGATCAATTTACTATGATCTTTCGTGAAGAGCATGAACGGAATGCTGCGTGTCATTGCTCTCCAGGATGGCTTCATGAAAAAAACTGCCGATTAGAGGCAAAGGCAGAAACAAGCATGAAAGTTGTCATCATGACAATTTTGGCGATGGCGTACCTTTTTGGGGTGCCACGGGTGCTTTTGATGAATATCAAAAGCGGCAGATGAAACGGTTCATCTCGAACCGATTCATAAACTCACAGGTTGGTGAGTGGCAGGACCTTATGGTCATACGTGCTGAAACACGGATGCTTTTGATGAATATCAAAAGCGGCAGATGGAACGGTTCATCTCGAACCGATTCATAAACTCACAGGTTGGTGAGTGGCAGGACCTTTGGTCATACGTGCTGAGACACGGGTGCTTTTGATGAATATCAAAAGCGGCAGATGGAACGGTTCATCTCGAACCGATTCATAAACTCACAGGTTGGTGAGTGGCAGGACCTTATGGTCATACGTGCCGAGACACGGGTGCTTTTGATGAATATCAAAGGCGGCAAATGAAACGGTTCATCTCGAACCGATTCATAAACTCACAGGTTGGTGAGTGGCAGGACCTTATGGTCATACGTGCCGAGACACGGGTGCTTTTGATGAATATCAAAAGCGGCAGATGGAACGGTTCATCTCGAACCGATTCATAAACTCACAGGTTGGTGAGTGGCAGGACCTTATGGTCTTACGTGCTGAAACACGGGTGCTTTTGATGAATATCAAAAGCGGCAGATGAAACGGTTCATCTCGAACCGATTCATAAACTCACAGGTTGGTGAGTGGTAGGACCTTATGGTCGTACGTGCTGAAACACGGGTGCTTTTGATGAATATCAAAAGCGGCAAATGAAACGGTTCATCTCGAACCGATTCATAAACTCACAGGTTGGTGAGTAGCAGGACCTTATGGTCTTACGTGCTGAGGCACGGGTGCTTTTGATGAATATCAAAGGCGGCAAATGAAACGGTTCATCTCGAACCGATTCATAAACTCACAGGTTGGTGAGTAGCAGGACCTTATGGTCTTACGTGCTGAGGCACGGGTTCTTTTGATGAATATCAAAGGCGGCAGATGAAACGGTTCAACTCGAACCGATTCATGTTTTTGATGCAGATCAAAGGCGGCAGATGAAATGATTCAATGCGAAACGGTTAATCAAACCTACGTATCGCGTTGGTGATACAGTTTTGATACGGATTTCTGGGGGAAATCCGGGGTACAGAAAGTTGAAAGGTCGGTTTCGGAGTTTGCCTTATAAGGTGGTAGAAGTCTTGCCGAACGATCGTTTTGACGTGGTGGGTAACAGACCCAATGGCAGCACTCACAGAGTGATGGTCGCATATGAAAATATGAGGAATTGACCGGATGAACAAATTTCTGCAATGGTCAGGAAGGGCGAGCAGGGTAATCTGTTTGTCAGTACCATTGTGGGGTTGAAAAAAAATTTCAATCCCTCTAAAATTTTTTTTTTCTTTTCTTTTAGCTTCCTGCTTTGAGGTCAAAGCAGTGGTCAGTATGGCCGTGTTAGCAGCATATTTAAATATTGCCGCTCATCTGCCGCCAGAGGTACTGCTATCGCCTCTGGCGGCCAACAAGGAAACAACACCAGCTATTGCGGCCGGTAAAGAAGGGAACTACCGACACTTCCTGACTGGCACGGGACAGGCAGCCAACGGCTGGATTTACAAATGGCGGAACACGGAATATAATCTTGCTGATTCTTGAATGTTGTTATTGTCAATTAACGTGGAGACAATATATTTCATCATAAATATTAACTTAGCGTTTTATTATTGCTAACACTAGTATTTCATTGAACAATTACTGCTTATTACATTTTTCCACCTGCAAACAACCAAATTCATTTATATGAGAAAGGCAATATAAGTGCTAAATCTCTCACCAGGTGGCGGCATTTATCTTTTCTCGGGAGATTTTTTAAATGTAGATGAGTGTTTCAGGCTAATATTATTGCTTATAATAATTGTTACCCTTTGTGCTATGCATAAAAATCTTGTCTTAGAGAACAGAAAAAAAGAAGAAGAGTAAGCAGGTATTTAATATTATTTCATTTTAAGTTTAATAATTCAAATATACTATTGAAATATTGTTTTAGTGTAATTTGTTTTCAATCTTATATTATTAGCAGATCATTGGAACCATTTTGCCTCACTATTTTTGTGAAATTGTTGGGCTATGATGGCGTTACATCAAGGAACAGTTATATTGGTTTATTGCTGTTGTGTATAAAGTGTTAAAACAATCTATATAAAAAGGTTTTTTTTTTAATAATTTGCAGTGAAGGTACTAAATATACTGTTTTTGACATCTTACACAGTATTATATACAAAAAAAAATAATAGCCTTTCATCACTCTAAAAAGACAATAAATTAAAAATAATAGACATAATGTATTACATCAGGTAAATTGTTATGGCTTACGACCTAGGTATTCATGATGGTGTTGTCCAACTGTCGTGTTGCATCCAGTTAAATATATCTTCCCAGATGTTGTAGGACTTAAATTTCGCGTTGAGAACAAAAAAAAAGTTGTGAAGACACGCCCAAAACAGCCTTCCGCCAATTTATCTCTTTATCTTCAGTGATAACATACCATAAATCATTCTGAATCAAACACCATAAACACAAATTACCATCAAGCACGCTCGTAATGACTCGCCCATGAAATCGAAAGCAGGTTCCGGAAGGTTGGCTTCAAGTACCCGGTTCCTGGTACGTACCATATTAACTTGCTGGTATCTTCTTTACTTTACTATGGTCAGAGAAGTGATGCGAAGACATGGCATGACCTTCAACATGAAAAGTAAGAGTGGAAGAGCAACTGAAGTTCTTTGACCACTTTCCTACGCGTCTCCACGTGTAAGAGGTGATTTTTTGGTGACCGAACAGCTTAACAAAGTAGTACTTCACTTTAAAAAGTCATTAAAAGTGATAAAAAACTATGTTATGTCAGTTTAGATTTTGTGCATTTTTTCATCACTTTAAATGAAGATTATACATACATATTTTATGAGGGTATAACTAGAGAAAACCAGAAATATGTCATTTTTAAATCAGATTTTAGACGTATTGACTCTTTTCCACAAAAAAATATAAATATCTATCGAAAGATTGTTCCTTTATCTAGTAAACTTTTGTTTTAATTTTTGAGAAAAAATGTTTATTTTTAGTATAATAAGGTTATACCATAGGTCGTTGGCAGATTAGTTAAATTTTCGAAAAAGATTTTGTATTATACAACACCCATTTCAAATCATATAACTATGCAGTTAAATAAATCAATACATTATCTGGTAAACGTGTGTTTCAGAATTTTAATTATAGTTTAAATAAAATCATTAAAAAATATATACATACATGTGTTTCTTGACAAAAATTGGTCCGTTTGTGTATTTACTTGCGCACTAACAAACTAATATATTTAAGATTTTTTTAACATTCTTATTTTGCTTAGACATTATTGAAAAATGATAAATACTTATGATCAAAAAATAATTACAGAAATTACATAATTTTAATAGTTTTATCAACACGCTTTCAGCATTGTTGGATGTATGTATAAATTAAAGTAAATATGGAATGAAATAAAATCGATATTGAGTTATAATTTTAAAAAGCTGGTACAGAGAATAATTAATCTTTCTCATTGAAACCGCCTTGTATGATCATAAGAACATCTTTCGACGAAATGTGGATTTTCGGCCGCTAGCTGGTTAAACGCCCTTAATGAAGATCTATGAGTACCGCCGCCCGGCAACGATTTATGAATAACCATCACCCCAAGTAGTTCGCCACGTTTGGCGACTTAGCAGGGCTCCCCAGGTTCGTGGTGTGATATTTGTCTAGGTCTCGGTGGTTAATGCTTTTGCCCACCTACTGCGTGGCGATACCTTAACTAGACCTCTCCAGCCGCACTTTATCGAACCATCGCCTTGCGCAGTAGAAGGAATTGATTCATTCGTCCAGCACTCTTGAACACATTAACCCCCAGATTCCATCCCCATTTCTTTCCCAGAACTTAATTTCCATAAAAAAACCCTCCACACAGCATCCCCAAAGATGACATAAGACCTGATGGTTTTTTTTTTCCTCAAGGCCTCCTGTGTGGAGAAGTAAAAAATATTTTTTTTAGTGCATGTGAATATAAATGCATATAGTTGCAATGTCTCCCAGAAGATGTCGTTAGTAACTAAACATAAACATGAGCATCCCCGCTGAGTCACCTAACGTAGCGAACCACTTGGAGTGACTCCTCGGGTGTTGGAGCAAAACTTCGCTATGCTCACAATTTCTCAGTAATAAAATTAATTTGTTGAATTCTTGGACGGGGTACTTGGACAATTTAAGAATCAACTTTGATAACTTATTTTATCACTAAGTGGATACTTATAATATCTCCAATGTTCTTTCAAGAACATTGGAGATATTATACTTGGAACTAATCTTGTCTTAAGCGTTAGTTTATCAATTAAAAATAATAATTAATATTTGACAAGTTAAAGTATTTCACCAAAAAAATGTACACATAATTTGTCTCGACGCCACCTAGCGAGCGATTTAGCATTAACAATGCCTCTCTCACAAAAAATAAATTTGGTTGTTTTCAGGTAAAAAAATTTAATAAGCAGTAATTGTTGAATGAAGCACTAGTATATATTGAATTATTTAGTGGGTATTTGATAAGCCGCCATAGCTCAGTGGTAGAGCACCTGACCGGCAATAAGAAGGATACGGGTTCAAGTCCCGTTGGTCGGCCAGTATCTTTTCTCGGAAGATTTTTTCAATGTAGATGAGTGTTTCAGGCTCATAATTATTCCTTATAATAATTCTTTTAAGAGACGTTCGTTATTTATAAGCACAGTATTCTCCAGCACTGGATTATTGAAATACTTAAGTTCTTGAATCACAGTCACTGTTTATTGACGTAATTCACAATTATAATTCGGAGGGCCGACGTCCTTCCTTACTGAATGCTAGGTTTTGTCTGCGGAACTCTAAAACTATAATGACTCTGCACGTCTACCTTCGGCATAACTCGGCAATGAAACCACGTGACCCGAAGAGCCCAAAGACAACTAAAGTAATATAGGAACTTATCATAGACTAATCTGATATATTGCACTACCGAAAATTAAAAAACTTGCCTATAGACGGCGTTTCAAATCAATAAATTTATTCGTGGGTATTATGTTAACAATTTGATGAATGATGTCTTAATTAATTATGTTAATTTGATCAATAAATAAAACCAATAACTAATTTACCTGTTTACATTAATATATTACTGTTTACATGAATATAATACCTGTTTATGTGGTCTGTAGTAAGCAGTTGTTGATTTAATCAATCATGTTATTGACATTTATGAGGTGTTAACTTTACTTATGTTGATGTTAACTGTTAACTGATGTTTTATACGGTTATTTAACAGATAATTTAATATAAGATTTTTTGGTTTATTGACATTTTAAATTAACATATTGTGTAGTTATTTTTTATTTTATTTACGTTATTTTTAATGTGAATACCTCGCAACAGTCCCAGCTGCTCCCGCCTGGAGCCAGTGAGACTATTGCATCCCCAATTGGGGTATGTTGTGAGGCTGAAGGTAGTGGGAATGGGAAGGAAATGGGTAAGAGGAAGGTTGGGAAGTACCTGACTATTCAGATCTGGTCACCAAACACGGATAAAACCATTTCAAGCAATGAATTTCAATTCTGAATGGCGTTCTTACGCCAAGGCGATACTGAGAGTATCTTCCACTCTGGAACGTGCCGCAAATATACTATAAATTATTTTTAATAAATTAATTGTGAAGTAACACAAATTAATCAAATAAAATTTATTTGCCTACGTCGGGATTTGATCCCGCGACCTTGGTATTGCGAGTCAAGAGCCTTACTTACCGCTCGATCTCGCCGGCCATACTTTTGAAAGATTGTTTTTTTATCATTATAATAATATGTCTTCTTTGGGGATGCTGTGTGGAGAGTCTTTTAAAGAAAAGGAAAGATAGGATGTTCTTGTAATGAAAATATATGAGGTGGTACAGGTGTGACGGGTGTATGAATCCATCCCTCCCACTGCGGTGCAATGCGATGGGTCGAGAGAATTCTGCAGGAGAGGCCATATGGTCTCCTTAAAATAGTCCTTCCCGATCCGATCTGTCAAGCGGTAAGTGGACAGACGCATCTGCCGCCAAGATCTAGACAAACCACATCCCATGAAGTTGAGCACCCCTGTTAAATTACCAAACGTAGTGAACCGTTTGAGGTGAACTATGCAAAGGCATTGGTTATCTAATAAATACTTTATGGGGTGGCGTACCCATACCCTTGCAAATAATAAATTATTATGTTGGATTAAAAATTACTTGTCAAAACGTGTACTAACTGTCTGGATTAAAGAACACTTGTCTTATGAATTTGAAGCAACTAGCGGCGTGCCTCAGGGTTCGCACCTTGGTCCAATATTATTTATACTATTTATAAATGATGTCACTTCCATATTTTCTAATGTTAACATATTATTATTTGCTGATGATATGAAAATGTATAAAATCATTAAAAATACGTATGACTGTCTGTCCCTACAAACTAATTTTATTAAATTCGCAATGGTGTGCAATTAACAAACTTACACTTAACACTAAAAAATGTGAAATCATGAGTTTCTTTAGAATAAAAAACCCTATAAAATATAGCTATTCACTTAACAATTACAACTTATTGTCAGTACCAGTAATAAGGGACCTCGGAATAACGTTTGACACTAAACTACTATTTACCAACCACATTGATATCATTACTAGTAAGGCAATGCAAATGCTGGGCTTCATTCTAAGAATTTGTAAAGATTTCAAAAATATCCAAACATTTAAACTACTATATACAACTCTGGTTAGGAGTCATTTAGAATATAATTCCCCCATTTGGAGCCCTTTCTACAAAAGCCACGCAAACTCCATTGAAAGAATCCAACGCAAATTTCTCAGATCAATTAATTTTAAATTAGGAATTCCCGCGGTTGACATAAACTATGATTCTCTTTCTCAAAAAATGCGACTCTTATCGTTAAAAGATAGAAGAATTCTCAATGATCTTATTTTTTTATTTAAAATAAACAATAACTGGTTTGACTCCCCTGAATTGGTTTCGCTAATAAATTATCATGTACCTTCTAGACCGACTCGACTCAAAACACCTTTTCATTGTGACAACACTTTGACGAACGCAGAACAAAACTCAATCATAAATCGCTTACATATTTTAGGCAATGAATATGCTAATATCGATCACGCCGCCGGCAATCTGGCCTCATACAAAAGATGCATTAAACTAAATTTGTTTGGTAGTAGCACGTAAATATTATAATACATCATCATCGTGTAAATATTATAATTATATGCCTACCAGTACATCACACTAAAACTACTAATGTACTAGAAATTATAGGCACTGTCACTGTCACTGTGTTTATCATATCGGATAACATAATCCAGGATTTTTTTTTTTTTTTTTACTTTTTATATTTTATATTTAAATCTTTTAGGTAACTTTTAGAGATATCTTATATTTCTACATTTTACCTTTTATTGTTTTATTTCTCACTTTAATGTTTTATTTTTACTTTTTACCTAATAATTTATGGTTTGTACTTTATACTTTATATTTTATACTTTACACTTTATAATTTACTTTTATACATTTTATTCTCTGCTTATTACCTAACTTTTTACCTTTTTTCTTAAATTTCACTTAAATTCTTCATGTTGTTGTACTATTTATAAATATGTCAATTATGTTAATGGCACGTGTTGTGCCGTATATATGTAAATAAATAAATAATAAATCTAAACAAAACATGAAGCGGAACATTTTCTATACACGCCCCTTGTGTCAGAATAAAATATTATGATTATACTAGCTAACCCGGCGAACGTTATTCTGCCATATAAATTATTTCCAGTGAATACTTTCGGTTGTTAATTAAAAAATGACGAATGTAGTGTAAGTGTGCGGGAATGGGATCTATGACAGAAAGAGGAATGAAGCGCTGTAGAAGATGACCGCCGATAAAAACAAAAAAAAACACCAACCATTCATTTTATCAATTCAATGTATTTCATTAAAGTAACGGAAGTATTCATTGTTTGATCTCTTAAAAGTTAAATGTAAAGTGAATAAAAGTAATATATTTTTTATCCTAAAGTAGGAAAATGAAATAAAGAAAATTAATATTAATTTCGAAGAGCAATTGAGTATACTATATTGTTTGTCAGTCCTTTTTTAGCCAACACAAATAAGCTCGATGGTTGGTTCTGTTTGAAATACGAAGGACGCTGACGCGACGGTTAAATTTTCGTATGAACATTTGGGGTTATAGGTATTTTTTTTTCCTAATAAAAAAAATTCTAGATAGGGACACCTTAATCACCTAGCGGTATTAAATATACTTTACAACCTATCCTCATACCTACCAAATATACATAAAAAATTATAATAATCGGTCTCTCCGTTTCGGAGGAGTGCGACCACAAACACCATGACACGAGATTTTTTTATATATTTAGATTAAATTTGTCGAGCTTTTAAGGTTTGACGCCTGTCCTATCGTTGATATCTTACCATTAGACTGCTGAAAATTTTAGGGTGAAAAGAATACAAGTCCCAGAGTCCTAGGTCTACGTTCCACGGAGAGATCGTACGCACGTCATCGACGATCTTCCTAAAAGCATTTCATAAAAATCTTCTCATCTTATAAGAAATCTAATACGACAGAAGATACTAGATGAATACATATTACTAGATCGAATTAAAATGATATTAAAAATATTCCAAGTTACCAAACCACATTCGGACAAAGAAACTACACTTATTTTGCAACTAAACTCCATAACATTCTTCCCCAAGACATAAAACTAATAAAATATTCTAATGAGTACAAATCAAGGATGAAAATATGGCTGAAAGAGGTCAATGAAAAACCCTAATAAAGACACTAAAAACGACATAGAAGACAAATAAACTAGATTTTAATAACTTTAGTCCACCTCGGCACAGGACCCCCAAGTGAGGAGGACTAAGAAATACAATATCTATAATTAAATTCTCCATTATATTTTTTATATACAATTATTTTATTTAGTCGCTAAAATAAAATAAAAATGAAGTCATATTCCTTTAGAGTTTTAGCGAACGTCTTTCGCATCTTTCGAATTGTGGAACTATTATGTTATTGCTAGTTGTAAAAACAAGCAAAACAAAAAAATCCCATATCCGCGTAAAAACTCTTAATCAACAGTTCATTTTGCGTTTTGTCCCTGTAAAAATATTATAGTCCAGACAAAATAGACATTTTAGTTTGTATTAATTCCGAACACGCTGAATTTTTGTACAGGTCTTGAATACGTCATTACAAATGCTATATCAAAAGTCCCCGTCGATTTAGAATTAGCGTTGTTTTTATCTGAGGCCAAAGATCACAAATTTTAATTTTCGGGGTATTTCTCGGAAAAGGTGAGAGCTACCGAAAAAAAATTTGAGAAGAGTTTGTAGATCGTAAAATTTTCTAGAAAAAAATATATTAATACGTTTTTCCCTACAAAGCATTGTTCTTGAGTTATCGCGATTTCTTTTTTTTTATTTTATTTTTATTTTTTTATTAGCAATTTTTTTTGGTACATTTAACAAGTAAATACATAATAATAAAAAAAATATATATATATAAGTAACAAAAAAAATCCCACGAAGGCGAGGCCTGTGTGTGGGTATTATATTATGTGGATAACAGTGGTAGTTAAAATAAAATTTAAAATATATATATGTATAGGGGCTATAGAGATCAATCAACATGATTGATTTTACTGGAGTTTATTTTATTTTTTTAAATTTGGATATAAACATATTTCAATAATAAAATATTTAAAAATTTATATTGCATATCTACACCCTTACAAAAATACATTTTCATTTCCTTTTTTATTCTAAATATTCAGAACGACATGGAATATTTTAGCAATTTGGAAGCTGTTAGTTTGAATTACAAAAAAAAATTACTCAGTTCCCTATTTTTTTTTAATCCAGATTTTTAACATTTTTTTTATATTCGTTCAAATTTTGACACATGTTGGTGGAGTGAGGTAGGGAATTGAACAATTTTGGGGCAATATAATTAATGTGTCTTTGGGCCAACCTGGTTTTGCAGTGAGGCACTGTGAACACGCATGTGTTATGTCTCTGGCTAGAGCGATTTGTGTTTTTAGTGAAATTGTTAGGACGAGTAAATATATATTTGAGACATTGGGTACAGTAGATCCGCCTTAGTTCCATAATTTCGGTTTCTTGAAATAACTGATTGGTGGGATATGTCTTGGGCTTTTGGTACATTACCTTAATGATGGACTTCTGAGCAATTTCTACTGGTTTTACATGGTTATTGTATGTTCCACCCCAGGAGATTATTCCATAGGAAATGGACGAAAGTACCAGTGCGTCGTAAACAAGTTTCATGGTTCTTGTACTGACGATATTGCTCATACGTTTGAATATGTAAATTTAGTATCTCAGTTTATTTACAGTTTTTTTCTATATGGTAAGTCCATTTGAGTTGGCTGTCTATAGTTACACCTAAGTACTTGATATATTTTCCTAATTTTACATCTTCGCAGTTTGAGCATGTCTCAAAGTTACAATTAACAGTATGGAACTTCAAGTTAAGGTTATTTTGAGGGGATGACTTATGGGAATTATAAAAGGGAATAAAAATAGTTTTATCATAATTTAGGCTGAGAAGATTTCTATCTAGCCAATCTTTGACTGTTGCAATGCATTTATTGGCTTTACTGATTGTATCTTCCCACGTTTTACCTTGTACTGTGATTGCAGTGTCGTCGGCAAAAGAGAGAATTTTACCTGGTATCACAATATTGCATAGGTCATTGATGTAGATTAGAAAGAGTAGTGGTCCTAAGACAGTTCCTTGAGGAATACCATGTTTTACTAGATCATAAGTGCTTAAGCTTGATCCTATTTTTGTGCGTTGTTGACGATTTAATATATAGTTTTTTAATAACATGAGACTTTTGTTTTTAATTCCAACGTTAAAGATTTTCTTTAATAGAATTCTATGGTTGATTGTGTCGAACGCTTTCTTTAGGTCCAAGAAAATGGTTACAGTTTTATTGTTAGAGTCTAGGTTAGAATATATGTTTTGGGTTAAACTAAATACAGCGTCGTCGGTGCACAGGTTAGATCTAAAACCATATTGATTAGCTGAAAGGATTGCGTTAGATTCTAGAAAGTTCATAATTTGTCGTTTTTAACATTTTTCGAAGATCTTGGAAAATTGTGAAGTTAAGGTTATTGGTCTGTAGTTGTCTGTTTTACATTGGGATCCGGATTTATGTATTGGAATAATGTGAGCGAGTTTAAAATTATTGGGATAAATGCTGTGTCTGATGCAGCAGTTGAAAATGTGATGTAATGGATTGATTATGTGTTTTTTAATTGATTTGATGGTAGTATTGCTTATGTTATCTGGGCCCTTTGCAGACCTATCTTTAAGGTTGTCAATTTGTCTTGAAATTTCGAGTTTTGTTATTTCTTTGAATGTAGAAAGCTCAGAGGTAGTGTCGTTAGACTCTAAAAGGTCGGGAGGAATTTGATTTGAGTGAATATTAAGACTTGGGTTACTATCTATAAGGGTTGAGGCAATGTTTGTAAAGAAGTGGTTGAAATTGTTTGCGATGCTCTCAGCGTCTTCGATGGTTGTGTTATTATCAGTAATGATTTTTTGTGGAATTTTGTCAACCTTTTGGTTCCTATTTGAAATTTCATTTATTACGTGCCATGTTTTTTTAGTCGTTCTGAGCATTATGTAGTTGTGTAGAGTAGTATTGTTGTTTTCGTTTTTTTATGATTGTGTTTAGGTAGTTTCTAAATAAAATGTAGTCATTCCGTTTGGTGTGGATCTGTGCTTCGTTTATGGATGTGCAATGGTTTTCAAGGTTTTTGTAAATTTTGAAAAGTTTGTTTCTGTGTTGTATTGAGATTATCAGTCCACGCGTAATCCATGGTTTTATGTGCTTATGCTTACTTTTTGGTGGTGGTATTTGTTCTTGACTTTTTAGAATATGTTTTTGAAGTACTTCATAAAAGGTATTCAAAGCTAAATTTGGGTCATCATTAGATAGGACCGCGATCCACGATTCTTCGTTCAGTAAGGTATTTAAAGTTGAGTAGTTGATTTTAGTAAATGTTTTGTTAAAAGTATTTGGTTCACCAGAGATGGGAAAAGTTGGAGTATGGTGGCCGTAGAAGGTAGGATAGTGGTCAGTTATGTCAATTTTTAGTGTAGCGGATTTATAGTGGTTATTTTTATTTGATTTTAAGAATATATGATCAAGACAAGTATCATTAGGATGATTAGGTCTGGTGGTGTTATTTATATATGATAGATATCCTGAGGAATGCATAACGGCCGGATTTAGTATGGTGTTTTGTATATTTATATTAATGTCACCCATAAAAAATGCAAAATCGAAATGGTTAGAGCTATTGCTTTTAATAAAAGTTTTAATTTCTTCTGTAAACAGATTTGTAGATAAAGAGGGTGAGCGGTATGCCGTCAAAATTGAGTATTTTTTCCCTTTGGAGGTAAAAGTTGCGTGGGCAGCATTGGAATATTTGAAATTTGGATTGTCTATATTAATGTTGGATATGGAGTGTACATTGTAAAATATGGTAATGCCATCATGAGAGGTATGTCTAGCCGGAATCGAAAAGGTAGATAGTTTGGTAAGTTGAACGGAACACATTGGCGCATTTGTGTTTCAGTGAGTGCTATAAAATCAATTTGGAAGGATAACGAATTTAAAAGGATACAGAAATCATCAAAATGTTTCCTAATACTTCTAATGTTCATGTTTAGTAAATTGAACGAAATATTATTGAATAATGTGTTTACTTCTTCAAAATTGTCACATTCGTGAGTTTCAGGGATGGTGTTTTCTTCTGAAGAAGCCATTTATATTGAGTCCGGATGGTCGTCTTTGAAGGTATAAACGGGAGTCCAGGTTATTGAAGTGGTATGTCGCTCGCGTCTTTGACATATATAATTGGAGTATCCTTGTTTTTGCGTAGAAGGACGTTCCCGTTCTTCGTCCATGCATATTGGTAACCCATGGCCTTTGTTGCTCTCGCTAGCCAGAGCAGTTGTTTATTTTGTGGCGTTAACTTTTCGTTAATGTAGATAGGGTTTTCAGAATTGGAGAGGTTTATGTCTTTGGCGGAGAAGTATCCCGTCTTCTTTTTTGGGAGATGATCCTGTCTTTAGCTTCTTTCGTAGCCATCTTTATTGTAATACACTTTTTTAAGGCGTTACTGTAAGAATTTATGATGTTATTGTTACCAAGGAAATCTTCACACCCTATTTTTTTAAAGATGCGTTCGATTGCGATTGTAGAATTTTCTTCTTTTTTTGGTTCAATTACTTCAAGCCCATGTATCTCAAGAGATGTCTCTAGAACATTTTGTTGTATTTTATTCATCATTTGTTTAAGATTTTTATTTTCAGTTTGGACTTCTTTTATTTTTTGGTACATTTTTTTCTTTTCTTCCTCATAGTCATAATAATACCTAGTACGGAAATGTGAATGTGTCACTTTATTAATTTGTGTTTCGAATTACAAAAACATAAACTATTTAAGAAATAAAATTTCCTTGATTTTAGAGGCAACATAAGCAATTATTTGTCAGTTATTTATTACATAAATATATGGTTGCCTTACTAGTAATGTAATGAAATATTAAATAAAATTTTTTAAATATTAAAAACAAAAATTGATGGGTTTTGATATATATTGGTCAAAACATGGCCATATCACATTGTATGAAAACGACCCCCCAGTCGTTCCCCTTAAAAGCCTTGTTTGTTCTTTACGAAGGTTGTTGTTAGCAGTCGTTCATCCTTACTTGTTTAGCGTTTAGTTGTTAACAACAACGTTGCTTGTGCTAAAAACGAAAGTTGGCAGTCATGCAACTTTGAATTTGTAATAATAAATATACACTCGTATATCAGTCGTCGAGTTGATTAGTTAAACATCTCCAAATACAAAGTTTTGATATAATGAGGAAAGAAATATTCGAATTCTTACCATAAATCAAACATTGTTTATTTAATCAAATGAAGACATAATTAGCGAAACTCAATCGAAAATCTGGAGACTGAAAAATCATAAAAAAGATATTGGTTCCTCTGGGACTCGAACCCAGGGCCCTTTGTTTACGTGTCAAGTGCTCTACCAACTGAGCTATAGAACCCATTTCCAATTCGGTCACTTTTAACTGTATCATACCTCGTCTAAGAACTACCAACACTATCTTCATTTTCTTAACGCACATATTAAAATGAAACAAAGTGCCCTGGGTTCGAGTCCCAGTGGAACCAATATCTTTTTATGATTTTTCTGTCCTCAGATTTTCGATTGAGTTTCGCTTATATTGTCTTCATTTAATTAAACATTATTTTTTGAGATTTTACTCATAAAGTTAAAAATAAAAATAAATATTATTTACATGCGTCGGTGTTTTACATATTATTAAATATGCTATAAAATAAAAAATTAATAATTGCATGCAAAAATTAAAAGAGATGGGGTTGGGCGTGAAATTGAGTAATCTGAAAGTATGTTGCCTGTTGTATGCTGATTTCTACCACTACGGAAGATCTATAGTATCTCGTGTCTAGGATGAACGAAGTATATATGAAGAATGAGTTAATGATGAATATAAGTAAGTCTAAAGTCATGGTATTTGAAAGAGAGAGTATGAAAACAATATGCGATATAGTTGTGAATGATGAATACTTGGAGCAGGTGGATGAATTTGTGTACTTGGGAAGTATGTTTACGAGAAATGGGAAGGCTGATAGAGACATCGAAAGAAGGGTAAATGCAGGCAACTCCATTAATGGAGGACTGAAAGCCGTTGGCGCCAATAAAAAACTGTCCAAAGAAGCGAAGTTTTTCCATAATGGAGTGCTGGTACCTACCCTGATGTATGGCAGTGCGTAGTGAGTAAGATAGAGATGATCAGATGGTTTCAGCATGTAGAGTGAATGAACGAGGAAAGGAGTTTAAGGAGAATATATGACGCAAATGTTAATGGTAGAAGAAGTCGTGAATCAGATGCTTGAGTCGGGCCATGTGAAGAGTCGGAATAATAGAAGAGCATGTATGAGACGATGTATTAATGTGAACGGTAAATACAAGCTTTGGACAAAGGCACTATAAATATCATGCTATAAAAGCATTCAACAGTCTTACCCTTGAAATTAAAATGGAAGAAAACAAAAATAATTTCGTACTCAAAATTACAAAATGGATTAAAGAACAAAAAAGACAATATTACCAAAATTTCTTTACAAAATAAAAATAAAACACAACTACACGAAACACTCAAAACCAACATAAAATACACATCACTCACAAACACACAACTTATAATATATATAATATATACCGATTTTAATTTATCGCTATCCTTCTCTGTTGCACTAATAAATATCATAGGCGCTCTCTTTCAATTAATATTTTTTAAATTAATCATAGTTTTGCCAGGAATTTTTTAGACAACCCACTCGGGGTATATTTATTTGATATAAAATACTTTTTATCCATTAAACAGATGGGTGAAGGTCGTTTCTAGTGCGGATCCTCTACTATTTACATATAACTGCATACTCAGCTCCAATTTAGATTTTTCGGAGATGTCTGACTAATTATCTAGACGATCGATTTGGCGGTGTATTTCTTCTGTATTGGGTAAGAAGTTCTCATTAGTGAAAGTTTACAATCGACTGTTTGACCTCAAGACAAAAGATGTTAACAAATTAAGATATTTAGCACAAATATTGCTAATTTTTAAATGTCTTTATAATATTTATCAATAGTTAATGAATATTATTATTATTATATCGAATTAGTAATTTTACTGACTGTTTTTATCGTCCACTGACGTTTTTTTTTATCGGATGTTATGCAAACTGCATCCCGATTTCGCAGTTTTATTATGCAAATATTAATTAATGTGCATATTATATTAATTTTGTTGTTTTATTTATCATATTTTTATAGGATTTGTTCTATTCGTTGAGGATTATTGGATTACGAAATGTTAGAAGATACTTCATAAAAAATAATGAACACATACATCCCAATAATAAAATATCAGGCCACTTGCGTGTTCGATCGATAAGTTTTTTTTTTAATAATAATAATTTAAACAAGGAATTTAAATTCACAATTATATAAAATAATAAATAAACATCAAACATAGATCTACCGAAACATCAGGAGCACAGAAATGACGTGTGGTATTTGTTGTTAATTTCATTTTATTATTTCGTGTGTGTTGTTTGTTTGACGGCCTTCGGAGATCGGTGGTTCACCATTCAGAATTGAAACATAGCTGGCTTTTGCCGTGTTTGGTGTCCAGATCTGAATAGCCAGGTACTTCCCCACCTTCCACTTCCCCATGTCCTTCCTCTCCACACTACCTTCAGCCTCACATCGTACCCCAATTGGGGATATCATAGTCCCGCTGGCTCCATACGGGAGCAGCTGGGACTCCTGTGAGGTATTGTATAAAAACAACTTGGTAGTTCCCCACCTTGCTCTTTCCACCTCCTTCCAAACCCCACTACCTTCAGCATCACAACTATGGGGATGCCATAAGTCTCACTGTTTTGAGACGGTTGGGAGCAGTTGGGACTCTTATGAGGTATTTACATAAAAAAAGCTTGGTACTTCTCCACCTTCATCTATCTACCTCCATCAAATCCCCACTACCTTCAGCCTCACAACATGCCCCAATTGGGAATGCCATAGTCTCACTGGCTCCAGACGGGAACAGCTGGGACTTTTATAAGGTATTCACATAAATAAAAATCTTGGTACTTCCCAAGCTTTCTTTTCCCACCTCCTTCAAATCCCCGCTACGTTCAACCTCACAATAAACCCCAGGCTGGAGCCAGAGTCCCAGAGTAATAATAATAATAAGAGTCCCAGCCGGGACTCTTATGAGGTATTCACATAAAAAAATCATGAGTCGATAAAATAACCATTTATTGCTCAAAACGAAGTTATTCTTCAAAAACGCATAACGAGGAAACCTAATTTAATATAATTAGTTCCAACTAAAATTTATTCTATTATGTCGTAGTAAGTAATAAGAATAATATTCTGACAGAACTGATGCTGGTGACATTTGAGATGTATTCCTCCTTTGGAAGGGTTATGTAAACATAAAATGAAAACGGAAATGTCACTGCGCGAACAATGAATGAAATTAAATGTTATACCGTGATATTATTGTGTAATTTGGCGAAATGCATTTCGGAACGAATCTCTATTCTAAAGAAGACGTAACAACTGCTTTGAAACCGACGCTGTTTGGCGTTAAGTCCCCCACAGAGATACTTTAATGGCTAATAATAAGGATAAAGTATTATTTAATATGTTTTCTCTGTTTTTATGTTCAATCTTACATGTAGATGTAAGAACATGTAGAATTAGAATCAGTATTGAAATGTAACTGCTAAAGTGTAGTCGTTTGGAATGCAAACGTTTTTTGAAGTGAAAATTTCTTTAGTATCTTTGTGGTTTGAAACCCGATGAAATGAAAAATGGTGTCTCAAGCCGCTGCTACTCGAATTTCTACAGATTTCTTACATATCTCCTTTAAACATTTGAAGTTTTTAAGCTCTTAAAACAATATATGTTATTTTTGAAAATAATGTCTAGATGCTGCTCACGCCGATACGCAAATTATATGAAAATCCCTCGATAGAAAAAAATCGGAGGAATTATTTGCCAGCCTCCATGTTTCCTCCCTCCTACAACATTGGTATCTTCCAAACTCTTCACTCCTTCCAATAACACTCCTTCCTTTCTCTAAAACCACCATCTAAAAAATAATAATAATAATTGGATAATTTATAGAGCGCCGTTTTTGTGAAAAATCGCCTCAAGGGCGCTCAAATAGCATTAATAAAAAAAATCAGAGTGTGCAACTCACACACGATAGAAATGAAACCTTCAGAAAACTAAAGCAGACAAGAATGGTGAGGCTACGAAGGATATCACAAAGAGGAGACCGATTATACTATCTTATTCGTCAAAAACTAAATACTAGATATAGATAGTCAATTTTTATAAGAAAAACTTTCTTTTTATACTTTTTTGAAGGTTATTCCCATCAGTGAAATATATCATATTAGAATAAGTTAACAATAATAATCTAAACGAAAATATGAAAGAGAACAAGACATAGAAAAACAGAAAAAGACAATGGTCGCAACTGGGACTCGAACCCAGACCTCTCCGTCCAACCGGGATGAGCGCGTTAACCAATTTCGTTATTGCCACCTTCTGTCAAAGCCGTCATATTTGTCAATCTCATATTTTCAAATTTTAGAATTACATTATTATCAACTAATTATTTTTCTCCATATTACGGGCAACTACCCTTTTTATTGGAAACAATCATTCTAAGAATTGGTTTGTGACCTGGATAGCGTCTCGGATAGATATATCCGAATTTATTTATATGGAACAATTGACTTTTACGAAAGTCTAAATGAATATTCAATTTTTATAAGAAAATTTCTCCAAAAAAAAATTCATTTTATACTTTTTTGTAGGTTATTCAGTGAAATATATCATATTAGAATAAGTTAACAATAATAATCTAAACGAAAATATGAAAGAGAACAAGACACAGAAAAACATATGGAGAAAAATAATTAGTTGATAATAATGTAATTCTAAAATTTGAAAATATGAGATTGACAAATATGACGGCTTTGACAGAAGGTGGCAATATAGTCCAGTCAGCCTGTGTCGTAGAACACCATTTAGACCAACTAAATAGTATAAAGCTAATTTTTTCCCCATCGACTACTACCATTTAGACAAGTGTTTAGAAAAAAGTCCCCGCCCCTACCCCCCTTGCTTCCCCCCCCTGTGCCCCCCCATACATGAAAAGTGTAAGGGTTTCGTAAATCGCGACTATCTCAATTATTAAACAACATATTAGATTGGAATTTTTTTTATTCTCTTTGCTGTAACATTTTCTACAAAAAAAGTTCAGTTAACTTTCGTCGTAACTTTTACCGTTTGTTTGTAATTCGTATGATAAGGTAAAAATTTGTATATTTTTTGGCACATAATTTTATATTTTGTCACAGAACTTTTCAGGCCGACATTTTATGAAAAAATATTTTCTACAAAAGTTGTAGCCCCTGTTATTACCTTTAAAATGATATATTTTAATGTGTACTTTATGGCTAGGAAACGCCAAATATCAACCGTGAAAGTCGGGATGTGACATCAGAGTGTACTGGCCTTGAGGAGGGGGTTTCGGGTTGTTGCATGCAGAGTGACTGATGTCAAGGCCATAAATAGGTCAGTTACGGAAACCCGCCAGACAGAAAGGGTCGCGTCACGAGAGTCCGTGTTTCGCAGTGATTGTGTTTTATGGTTTGTGTTTTACGGTTTGTGTTTGTTTTTGTGAACCAAAATGGAGGGCGAGTCATGTGTTATTTGCAATGAACCTTTATCTGTAAGTCAAAATGTTACAGTTACTTCTAAGGGGATTAAAACTTTAATCGAATCTAGCCTTCAAAGGAAGGACGGCCAGCAGTGTAAATTCGAAACTCTTCCGACAGTCAGTATACACAAAGAATGCCGTAAAGTGTATACCCGTAGTAGTTCAATAAAAGCTTACATAGCGAACTTCAAAAACGTTGAAGATTTTGAATCAAACAGTGCGCCTATAAAACGTAGGTCTAATTCTCAGAAGTTTAATTTAAAAGTGAATTGCTTATTTTGTGGAATGGGTGCGGTGGTAAATATAAAGACTCCAACAGAATATAGGAAACCGGTCCATTTAGTTCATACTTTAACTATAAAACAAACTATATCTAAATATATTGAAAATAGGAATGATGATTGGGGTGATTTGGTTAGGTCCAGGCTAGAAGGAGTTGTAGACCTCGTAGCTGCTGAGGGGCGTTATCATTCCGACTGTTATGCTAGGTTTTCGAAACAACCCACTCAATCATCCAGTACGTACGCAGGTCGTGGTAGACCAGTTGACGATTTATTAAAAGAATCATTCAAAAAAGTTTGTGATTTCATTGAGGAAAACGATGATTGCCAGCATAGTATTTCTGACCTTTTGCAATTGATGAAAAGTGTGTCAGGCAGAGACCAGGTTTATGAAATTAACTACTTCAAAACTCTATTACTTAGGCACTTTGGTGAAAGACTTCTTATTACAAACATAAAACATAAATCCTCCATCGTTTGTTTAAGAGATGGGGCGGGCAAGGTTTTGTCTGAAACTTGGTACTCTCAAAAGAAAAGCAATAAAGATGATGAGATTAGGAGAATCGTTTCTACAGCAGCAGCTTTGATAAGACAAGAAATTCAAAATCAAGTGTATGATGACTCGACTTACCCCAGTGTTGAAGATATAAGGTCAGGCGGGAAAGATGTTGTTCCACAACTTCTAGATTTGTTTTTAAACGATCTAACGAAGAGAAGAAGGCAAACTTCAGACGAAAGTATGGACGTAAAACGAAAGAGGACTACCATAAATCACATGATATTAAAACTGTGTAGGCCTAGGTCTTTTCAATCACCTGTCCAGTCTGCTTTTGGATTATACTTATCTAGACGGTATGGCTCTAAACATTTAACCCTTCTAATCACAGGAGACCCAAGTTGTCCCAAAACATCATATGCCGTTATAATAACAAGAGACCCAGATTGTCCCAGAGCGACTGTGCATTATTAAAAGTTATATATCTCTCTTCCTGTCATGCGAATATTTGTGATTTCTTTTATGTTAGAGAGCCAAAGAAATAATGCTTCTCATTGTATTCGGATTATATGAGCTATGTTGTTGAGATATTTTACAAACCCGATCATAAGTGACGGTTTTATTTCAGGCCAATTTTTGACGTAACAAACATTTAATTTTAAAATAAAATTGTATGAAAGTGATAAAAAGTGAAGTGACAGTTTTATTTCAAATTTTGTTAAGAAAAGGAATCTGTATTTAAAATTTTAAGTTTATTCTATTTTAAGTACTTTAATTCCAATATTCGCAGGTATGCATATTTTAGCTAATTTACATTTCCAATATCAAAATTTTAATATTTGGAAAAAAAAAGTTGATTTCTAATAAACACATGGGAAAGATTATTTTATCTAGATTTTAGAACAATTTTTGTTTTTGCAAAAGGGTTAAAAAATATCCCATAAATAGGAAAATTTAAGATGCATGGCAAGAACCAGGAATTTTGCGCGCGAACCTTGACAGGCAAAAGGTTACAGATATTATTTTCTTATTATTCGAAGGGTTAATAGACATTTGTTCATCTCTGGGATGTTCAACGTCATACTATGAGACAGAAATTTACTTACAATCGCTGTTAAAAGCAGGCGGGCCCCAAATTGAGGAAAGGATTTTTTTCCAATTTGTATTTGACAATATTGATATCAACTTAAGAACTCTTGACGGTAAAGACACATTTCACGCTCTCGGAGGCATATAGTGCGTAACTCCAAAAACAGCTGTGTCGAGTGATGTCCGAGTTCCACGTGTTAAGACATGCGACTTTGAAGGTAAATTCAATGTCCCAGTTTTAATTTATACTAAAAAGGCGAAAAGTGGCCTAAAGTCTGTGATGAACCTGTTTCACTCCGGTATAGGTGGGTAATTTTTTTTTGATTAATATAGAATATGATCACACTATCGACATCTTTCGGGTGGTTTTAAAATCAATATTAAAGGAATCTTTTTTAAACTTTTGGGGTTTCCTTGCCACGAAGGGGTGTAAGCAGTTAGGAAAAAAAATCGACTATCCAATCAGAATAGAGATGAGGACAGTAGGTGCGTCTTAAACCAATCACAGGCTGGGGGCGTGGGATGAGGGATTTGAAAAATTAAGATTCCAAGATTATCTCACGGTTTGGCCAGACAGCAATTTTAACCACTTCTAACTTGGTCATAAATCGCATTTTTATGGGAGTAGGAGGGGATCGACAACAGTTGATTTCACGTCTGGAATCGGGAAGTTTTGCGGGGATCTCGGTGGCGGAAAAATTCAAAAGGACAAAGATCATGCACTGAGTAATTAAAATAGCAAGCGATCTCGATTACTTAGTAATCGTGAAACGGGAGTAGGCATTGAAGGTCATTACCACCTTTTCCAAACAAATATCTAGCAGATTCTGCAGGTAGACGATGGGGGAAAGTGTTAGACGTGGAAAACCCACAGGAGCCGATCTCTTCAAGGTAGTCGAGGGAAATCAATTCACGTTAGTGACCATATGAAATCTAAGATTTTGTATTGGATTTTTGTCCGTTAGTTTAGAGGGGAGGGAAGGTTTACGATCTCTTGTTACTTAAGTGGGTCTTGAGTGTGAGACATCTGACATGGTTTTGGGTCTCTAAGGTACGCATTAAGCTGAAATCACCACTTGATTTTACATACAGATGATAGGAGAAAGAAATTAGTGAAAAAGCATAAAATTTAACGACCTGTCAGGATTTTAAATTATTCGAAAACTCAAGTATTTTCTTGATCACTAGGCGAGAAATTACGGGAGAATTATCGGTTTTGGTGCCAGAGAAGGATGAAAGATGTAGGAGGAACTAGGAAAAAGGAAAAAAAACGTTCGAAGGCAGGATTGGAATGGGATCTTGGCAGTGGTTATAGCCCATAGGAAGGAGAATCGAGGTTATAAAAGTTTAGATTATTATAAAATAAGGTCTTACGAGCATCACGACTTTGCTGGGAGATGACCAAGTAATTGGAGTTTGCACATGAGCATTTGCAAACGCGAGAAATATTAAAATTGTATACGAACACAAGAAACGCGACATATAGCCAGGAACGAACACAGCTGAGTGTGCACACTAGCGGTACGTTCGATACAGGATATTCAGTCACAAATTTATTAGAAAATCCATAGCCAAATGTTAGAACGTCGGAATATCTAGACAGTGACGTGTTGGGAGAAGTTTAAAATAATGAATGCTTAATAGATAACTGTCGGGATATGTTGTAGGTTAAAGAGTTGAAATTGGATTTGAGTTAAGCCAAGAAAGTAGGGCAGTTATATCGAATATTCAGGATACACCGTATTTGGAAGCAAATTAAAAAGGAGTAGAACGGACACTATAGATTTTCGAGAAAAGTTGAATTAATTATTCACACGATAAAAGGTGGATTATGTCCACTAATCATGCGGAGACTCGAGTGGGAATTAGATGTTTAGACCCAAATACGCCCCTGATCGATTGCAACAGAAGAGTATCATCGTAAAAAGGCGGGTCGATCGGATCGGGACGTTAGAAGGAAAAGGGAGTAACCGGTGGGATAGGAGAATGGTATTAAACAAAGACGATATTACGCGTTGGTAAGGTTGTAAATTGCATAATTTAAAGTTGATTGATGGAAGAAACGTGGGATTAAAAGGGGTAGTTTGGGCGGGGAGAGGGGAGTTCGGTGCTAGATTTCAGGAAAGGAAGGCTGAAAATCGTGCGTGTATCGGAAATTGATTGCTGGACTTAGAAAAATCGAGACTGTTGTATTGTGGGATTAACCTTTTTGATAAGCATGATTGTGTTAGTGAATTAAATTCAGTGGAAAATACATGACTTGATTCACGTGTCAGTGGTGAAAAGTGTTAATTGATTGAAGAGGATAATACTTAAATCAATAAATTCTAATAATAATATTTAACCTATCGATTGGACGAAATAAAAGTCAGTAAATACGTATTATGAGAATGACGGTCTTATATCTTATCCGGTGTTGTGTTGATTATTCACAAAAATAATCGTCGGTAAAAGTTCGCGATTGTTATCGTTTATTATGTAGAGAGATAAAAGATATCTATAAAAATTTACCCTAAAAGAAAAATATCGGCCTTGAATTTTAATAATAATAATAAATGGTGCAAATTCGGATGGGAGGGGGACTTAACTAACTTAATTTAAAGTAATAACGGATCAACGAATAAACAGTCGTTCTAGGTTTACAATAATGGGCCCAGTTTTGCGAAAATAAATTTCATTCCTTTTATAAAAATGTCGTGATAGACCGCGAAAGAACGAAATTAATAATAAACTTAACTAGATTTAAATAATCTCAGCAAGGGTTCGGGAGTCAGGAATGATGTCGAATTTGGTATATTTTAATTCCAATAGTTAGAACATAGTAATCTACGAAAACGTTCAATTTGCGAAAGCTCACATAAACGGCATCGAGCGGTCATTTACCATATTTAGTTTACAAATAAAGGTTTAGAAGTTCGTAGGAAGTTTTGTTTTCTCCACAGGTCTACGGCATACGTAATTAAGAATTGGTCGTGTATATCTCCGACCGGGATTTTTAGCAATTACGTATTCGGTAAGTGTTATACCTAATTTAAATTCCCAGGCCATTCCGGAACGCGACGCAGAGATGCCAGAACCGAAGCTGCCTCGTGAAACTGAAGATTTAAATAAATGACAAAATTTCATAATATTACTTCAGGGTATGTTCAACGGTGTTATCACCAAGGGCAGTGACCTTTTCTTTCAGACAGCTGATGGCACGGGCGAGGGAGCAAAAAAGAACGAGTGTTGTACCCTCAACCAAATGGAGAGTTCATCGGGGTATACGACATATCAATAGAAAGCGACTGTCTGCAACCTAAACAAACGTAAATTTAAAACTAACAGGTACTCCTTTGAATTCCTATTTGTTGAATTGCGCCTTTTAAACTTTATGGTTGAACAATGTGACGATGACACCGAGGCTATACATATCACAAATGTTGGTCCATCGGTAAGGGTCTTCCCACATTGTCCTGTTAGGAGAGGATGCTCACCATAGACTGATCGGGTCACGCGAGATGCTGGAAGCAATTCCCTTTCGCGGAACCGTGTCGAGAGAATGGGCGTGACGAGACGGATATGAAATGAGTTGCCAAACGGTATGAAAGGACGCGGTTCGCTGACGGAGGCGTCTTGGCCAAAAGCATCTCGGGTTGCCGGCAAGGTAGTGTGGGAGGAGCATAAGCAGTACATTTTGTGGAAACAACCCCGCAGCGCCTGCACATTTTTTAATTCTATCGACCTAGAAGCAATCATAACGCCTAGACAATACTTAGGTTGTATGTTTCGCTACTAGAGGTGGTTTATTCGTTGGACCGGTCACGCAGGAGGAAGGATCTGTCTATCACAAGCGGTAGCCACATGTTCGCGAGTAGAGCCGTGACAAGGGACGAATTGGATTACCCCTTCTAGAGCCAGTAACGTAGTCCCGGAGGTGTTCGATACTGGGGTTGATCTGGAAAGGTTTGAAGGCATGCCGTCCTTCCTTGGTTATGGAAGGGTCCGGGTATCTGGTTGGTCGTCAAGAGATCTTCTGGGTGCCATGGGTATAGCCTTGACATGCTTTGGTCGGGAGGTCGTGTCCGGAGAGCCGACCACCTGGTCAATTTGGTCAAGTGGAGGAGCCAGTACTATATTGCAAAACTGCATGATCCATTCCATCCCTCCCCTATCCCTTCGATCTTAGGTACGAATTTTGCGTTTACTAACAATAGAATATTATCATAATTATGCATAGGGTACAGTCATGGAGAGTGATGCGAAGGACCCGCCAAATAACTAAATGAAACATTCTAGGTATGTATTTTAAAATCTATTAAGACGTATAGGATCATAGATCAACTTTATAGACCTTCAAGAATTACAGGGGGTACTGCGAGAGTATTAAAACAACGTACAACATTAGAGACGTAATGGGGATATATTTAGGATAGATTTAGACAATAAGTATCCTTCATACGTTCAAAAGATGCAGAGAAATTCTTCCACACCTTACCTAAAAGAACCAAAAGTTACCACATATAGACATTAAATACCTATTCTAGATTTTCTAGAACCTTTGAAACAAAAAATTTACACAACGTAAAGGAAAGGGTTTATTGTAAAGTTTTCCCGGAAGGAGAAAGCCTTTTGCTGTGTTCAGTCACAGGGGTGGGAAAAGCGAGTCATGATTCAAGACATTATTGGTGAATCAACAGTACGAGAGAAGGGTCTACCGTCCGGAGATCGAAACGCGAGAGAGGAGAGGTATTAAAACCCAAGTAAGGGCTCGACCCATCACAAGTCCTTAACAATAGAAAACATTTCTGAAAATATGCCCACTCAATGCTTAGTCTCAGCTCGTAACATGCTTTGGTTATGTAGTTTTGCTTTTGTGCCAGTTTCACTACCTGGATGGTCTGCATACATGCGAAACTGTTACGATGGTAGACAAAACTTTGAACCATCTTATGTACTGGCTTTGCCTTTTATAAACATAGATCCAGAAAATCCGACTGCTATTTATTCTGCCCTTAGTTACGCTTCTAAAGAGAGCAAGTTAGCTGGCCAGCCGTGTATTGTCACTTTTGACCAACCACTTTTCCTGAAAGCAGTAGACATTGTTGCAAGTTCTTCTACAGAAAGTGAAATATCTGGAGTAATCGTCAGACTAGGCGGATTCCATCTTCTAATGAGTTTCCTTGGTTGCTTAGGAAAGTTTATGGAAGGTAGTGGAATCGAAAAAATGTGGACCTCTGTTTATGGAAAATCAACGATTCCTCACCTTATGTCAGGACATGCTTACGCAAGGTCTTATAGAGCTCACATGATGACCCAGGCAGCTTTGATGTTACTGCTATTCGAGGAATGTTTATCTCTTAAAGAAATGATTACAAACGACTTTAATGATATTCATATCCAAACAATTAACAAACAAACAACTGTTGAAGACGCCATGAGAGAGTGTAAAACAAATGAAATAATGACAAGACTAGAAGAAGTGTATGAAGATTTGGTTAAAACTAGTAGAACTTCAAAACTGTGGCTACAAGAGTTTAAATTGGTGAATTTGACTCTAGACTTTATTCTGGCAGAGAGAATCGGCGATTGGAATTTGCACATTAATACAGTCAAGCAAATGATACCGTATTTCCATGCTGCTGGACATTTGCTCTACGCCAAATCCGCACACATATACTTACAACAAATGTTGAGTCTACAATCGAAGATGTCAAATGAAGACTTCGAAAGGTTCGTCAATAAAGGTTTTTTTACAGTTCGGCGTACATATGGATTTTTTACCGGTATCTGGACGGACATGACTGTCGTGTCCTCTGTGTTGTGATTGTCCTATTTCATATTTAAATTCATTCTCAGTATCTATCTCGATGTGTACAGTCCTTTACTTTTAACTTTTTATGTCTATGCCACCTCTTACTTCAAATATTTTTGTTTATGCTATTTCATAGTGTAATATTGTCATTAATTCTCATCTATATTGTCCTTTCTCTGTGGTTACGTCAAGTCTTGATTTGTTGATAAATACGAGTGCATTTGTTTTGCAAAGTCATTCTCTCTCTAAAGATTCTCTCTAAAGATTCTCTATAAAACTCTCTCTTACCGACTCAATTAACCGACTAATTGCCAGTCATCTCAATTGTAAAGTTCTCTAATAAAGTTACAATTATATCCAAAAACACAAGTGTTTTAAGGATAACCTCAACAATCTCCCTCCCAGTACGCCCATCCTGGCGTTGAAACAAAAGAAGTCAAAAAACAAAGCGTCAGCCTTACGACCTGACCGGAGACTTCCTGAGACCACACCAGGACGCCTACTTCAATGACCATAGAGCAGACATTAATGCGATCATCAAAATCCATAGGTGGCTTTACTCATGGATGAGGATTAAGCGAGAGGACGCTAACCAAGTTCATTGCTTGCGCTCCTGCATCCCTACAAATTTGTGAGGCTTTCGAGAAGTTCTCTGGCTGCTTGACTCAGTTTAACGAACAGCACACTGAACTTAGATGCAGTAGAAGAGAAAGGGACTTGCAAGATATTAATAAATTTCTCGGGTGGCTGCGTATCCATAATCCTTTCCGACAGAGCAACGATTTAATTTCTTTATCCTCTGGTCTAGTAGTGACAAGTTCGGGTGTAAACTGCGATGAAGCGTATGATGTAGGAATGAAATGCTTGAAAGACATCGAAGGAAATAATTTTGCAGATGTTAAATTGAAAAGAAAAAATAAAGTTAAAACTATAGGCTCCGTAGTAAGTGGTATAAATGTGAGATCTGAAGAAGTGCCAATTAATCCTGATCAGCTGTTTAATAGGGTTATATGTATGTTTCAAGGAACAAATAATCTCAAACAATACTTCAACTATGAACTTAGCCCATACCCTTTGTCTTTATTTGAAAACAATAAAATGATAAGAAAGGGAACTAAATCAAGTCTTATGAAAATATTTGAAAAGTGGACAGTTAGAAACGAAGTTTTTAAAAATTTGCCCCCAAAAATATATGTAGTAGATGGAGGGTATCTTTTGCACAGTGTTATTTGGCCTGACAAAGTAACATATAGCAGCATCATAGAGAAGTATGTTGATACTGTAATGAAACGGTATGGGAAAGATTGTCATGTTGTGTTCGATGGGTATCCTGACTATCCCACCACAAAAGGGGTCGAACATATGCGGAGAAGTAAAAAAACATCTCTAGAAATGAAATTCAACGTTAATATGGAATGGTCTGTGAAGCAAAATGATTTTTTGGCAAATCCAAAAAACAAAAGCCAGCTTATTGAACAGCTCTCTCAGAAGCTTAATGAAGCAAACATTTCAACCATTGTGGCGGAGGAAGATGCAGATACTAAAGTGGTCGGAAGAGCAATAGATGTCTCCCAGATTCAAAGTGGGAGGCCTGTAGTTGTTGTCGGACAGGATACTGATCTTTTCGTTCTATTGTTAGGGCTACCACAGTGTCAAAATGTGCAACTATTCTTTCACAAACCCTCTGGCACACCATCAACGCATGACATCAGCAAGATTCGTGAAGAGATTGGTGATATGAAGGATGTGGTATTATTTTTGCATGCTATCACAGGATGTGATACCACATCTTATTTATTCGGCAAAGGCCAAAATTAACGCGTACAAATTGCTAAGTTCATCAAATGATCTCCGCACAAAAGTTTTACAGTTTTATGAAAAACAGGCAGACAAAAATATTCTCAAAGAGGTAGGAGAGGCTTTTGTCTTGAAACTATATGGATGCACAAGGTCTGCAAGTCTGAATGACAGTAGATATTCAATGTACCTTAAAGCTGTTGCAAAAATGTCATTAAAATCCAAATTTAACATGGCGTCCCTCCCTCCAACATCTGATGCTGCTGAACAACACGCCTATCGAACATACTATCAGATTCAAAAATGGATTGGAGATAAGGAAATCAGCGCTACGGACTGGGGATGGATTTTAACAGACAACATGCTGTACCCAGTGCACTCAAAAAAACCACCGGCACCTGAAGAAGTTATAAACTTAGTTTCCTGCAACTGCAAAAAGGCTTGCAAAAATAATTGTAGCTGCTTTAAAGCATCACTTGATTGCACAGAAATGTGCGGGAGCTGTGGTGGATCATGCAGCAATGTCACTTTGGTTGAAGTCGAGGAAAATGAAGAACCTCTCATGGAAGTTTAGGATATGATCAAATTAAGATACCGCAATTATTTTGTTCTAAAATAACATCTTTAAAAAATATTACATGCATTTTCAAACCAAAAACTATTTAAAATACCTATTTTCGCTGTATACAAGGACTTATTATTATTTGAAACAAATTTAAAAAGTGGGGAATTTAGGTTTCACCGAGACTCGATTAGTTTTATTTATGGAAAATGCAATAGTGTACCTTGAAGATAAAAAACACTATCACTATACAACAATATCTGCATTGCAACGCCGCGCCGGCCGGACCCACCTCAACCGAACCCGCCATGATAATCTCGCTGGATCTCCAACAAAGTAAGTACAATTTTATATCATTTTAAAGGTAATAATAGGGGCTACAACTTTTGTAGGAAATATTTTTTCATAAAATGTTGGCCTGAAAAGTTCTGTGACAAAATGTAAAATTATGTGCCAAAAAATATACAAATTTTTACCTTATCATACGAATTACAAACAAACGGTAAAAGTTACGACGAAAGTTAACTGAACTTTTTTTGTAGAAAACGTTACAGCAAAGAGAATAAAAAAAATTGCAATCCGATATGTTGTTTAGTAATTGAGATAGACGCGATTTACGAAACTCTTACACTTTTCATGTTTGGGGGGGCACAGGGGGGGAGGAAAGAGGGGTAGGGGCGGGGACTTTTTGTTAAACACTTGTCTAGATGATAGTAGTCGATGGGGAAAAAATTAGCTTTATACTATTTAGTTACATATAAAAACACAGGCTGACTGGACTAATAGCGAAATTGGTTAACGCGCTCGTCCCGGTTAGACGGAGAGGTCTAAGTTCGAGTCCCAGTTGCGACTATGTCTTTTTCTGTTTTTCTGTGTCTTGTTCTCTTTCATATTTTCGTTTAGATTATTATTATTAACTTATTCTAATACTATAGATAGTGTTTGTTTCTTTTAAGGCGCCGCATCCCCGCTCAAGAAGAAAAAGATGGAGAGATACGTAATTACGAATGTTGGAGAGAGCGCGCTAATATTTAAACGAAATACATTTGAAGCGAAAATAGTGAAAATGTTTAATAAAAAACGACTCTTTTAAAAAAGAGCAAAAATTTCATGGGACCATCTAAAATAGCATTTAAAGAAAAATGGAGAATTTTTTCACACAAATAACTTCTAAAATAAGTGAAATTAACGTTTTTATAATAATTTTCGGAGCATACTTTACGATTTTTTCCGTCACTCTTGGACTCATCGATCCCCAGATTTTTATCCACCCCTCATATCTTCTCCTTCCTTCCCTGAAGAGACCCTCCACACAGCATGACAAAAGATGACATATTCGCTGAGGGGAATAAATTTTTTACGTTAGAAAAAAAATCACCCTCCATAACTTTTTCATTACACCAAAACCAAATTAATGCGTTCCTTTGTCGATTCACTATCCCAGCGGTTTTCAACCTGTGGTACGCGTACCCCTTGAGGTACACAAAACAAAAATTGGGGATACGCTGCAATATTGTGGCACGAATTTAGCTTTTAAAACTCAACTATGCAAAGCTCCAGGGTCACATTGGCAATATGTTAATTGTGATTGATTATACAGGGTGTGACAGGAAATCAGGATTTTATTTTAACGACTGATACATGAGATACATTTGTGCTACAAAATTTTTTGAGGTTAAAAAGATTCATTCTTTCAACACACATTCTGAGTTTGGAGTTGATCATGATTTTTTTTCGTCGAAATAAAAATTCCCGAAGTCGTGTTACATTCGTTGTTAGCATTACCTTGTTACTTGTTACAATTTGGAAGGCTGGTATGGGTACCGCCGCCCCGGGAACCATTTATTTTATAACCAACACCACTGTTATAGGTCACCCCAAGTGGTACGCTACGTTTGGTGACTCAGCAGGGGTGTCCGGGTCTTGGCGGCGGATTTATCTGTCCACCAGCTGCGTGACAGGCCAGACCGGGAGAGACTGGACTGGAGAAAGATTCATGCGTCCGTCGTTCCTGGACCCACTGCCCCAAGATTCCTACCCACCTCTCGTACCTCATCCTTTCCAGAATTTCCTCTCCTTCATCTTCTCCCTTTCCTTTAAAAGTCCCTGCCCATAGCATCCCCAAAGATGACATAGGTCCTGAGGGAAAATATTTGACTCAGGGCCTCCCGTGTGGAGCTAAAATTCATGTAATATTGGGAGTTTTCAAAAATTGCAAATGAAACATGTCTTTCATTACACGTGTACCCAAGATAGATAGAGGGTTTGGTATTGGGGCACAACAAATTTGTAGTATCAAAGAATCAAGGGGTACGCAGGCTCAAAAAGGTTGACAACCGCAGATTTATCCGATGAAACTCTTCGTAAATCGGTCGTTAATCTCCAATTTGAACAATCGTCATGCAATGCGATGAAGAAATCCAATTTATAATGACGATATTTGTGGTGGAAGCTTCAGAGATATCCAATTTGAGGTTACCTTTATCGATGTTATGATTACACGCATAATAATTATGGAAGAATCACCAATCACCCTTCCAGTTGGTACTGTAACTTCATTGTTTATTTTTATATCGGTTTATTGTGTATCTACCGACAAACATGGCATAATAAAATAAGTGCTCCACGGTTCAGTGAAAGACTGCATTTCAAAAGGAAAGCAATAATTAGAGATGCTACTAATATTCGGCTACTATTCGGTATTCGGCCTATTCGGTCACTTTTTTTACTATTCGTTATTCGGCCGAATATTGCGAACCATTCGGCCGAATACTGAATACCAAATGATGAAAAAAATGCGTATCAATTTAATATTTATTGTTCTCACTACAAATTTCATAATATTCCAAAATAGGTGATTTTTTATTAAATGGTGCTATTTTGTAAAGCCTTTTGTGAACATGCAGACGTGATACACACTATAAGTAACACAATTTGATGTAAAAATCAACAAATAATGCGCGTTGTGACACTACCTACTCGCAAATGAAACAAATACGTAGTTACCACACGCACTTCAATGATGCCGGTCGGAAACTATCATCCGCGAAATGTACTAAGTGTCGCCGAATATTCGGTATTCGGCCGAGAGCTTAGCCGAATATTTGGTATTCGGTAAAATCACAATTCGTGGCATCTCTAAAAGCAATATCAGAAGAAATCTCACTTCTTCAAATAAAGTAAGTTTATTATATGGCACCATTTTAATTCAAAATTAAAAGAATTTATTTGTTTTAAGCAATTTTAATGTCTATAAAACCGACATGTTTCCATAGCGATGCTCTCATCCTTAGGGTTTACTAAAAACTAATTATAAATAAACTTAATGGTGTCAATAGAAAGGTGGGAGTGCGAAGGGGGGAAATTGAGATTTATTTTTAACATTTGTTTCATAAAATATGTATGTGTTTTTATTTTTTTCATTTATCTTTAGTTAGAAAGAACGTAAGGGATACCATTTTTAAAACTTTTTAAAGTTTGCATTAAAAATTTTCTAATAATAAAATTTAAAAGCGTATTTCATCACCTTCTAAAAATAATTTTTAGTCTTCGGATACATTCACAAATATTCCATTTATTTGGATTTTAATGCAAAGTGGAAATATTCTGACCTACACTGACAGAATACGGTCAAAGCCTGAGGGGTTAATGGGGCCATCTATAAATCACGTCGCACCTTAAGGTGGGGGAGGGAGTATAGAGGTGTGACAAAGAATATGGGGGGGGGGGGGGTCATCAGCTCTGTGACGTCACATGTAAAAATCTAAATTATTAAAACGTTAACGTTTGTTATTATGTCAATAAAAAATTGATTTGATGTTGATTTTACTAAAAAATATTTTTAATAAAAATATAATTTTAACTATGTAAAATTGGAAATTATGTGACGCCACACCAGGAAGGAGGGGGTCTCACAAATGTGACGATATGTGACAGGGGCGGGGGGGGGGGGGGAAGGGGTGTAAAAAAATAATGAAATTCATTTGACGTAATTTGTGGATTTTTTTTACATGAGCTCCCTGAGCGGCCCCGAGGAAAATAATTTCCCTCAGGTCATGTGTCATCTTTGGGGATGCTGTGTGAACGGTTTTTTTTAGGAAAGGAAGAAGAGGGGAACGAAAAGGGTTTAAGGGATGGGTAGGAATCCGGGGCTCAGTGTGTCCTGGTCATCCACCTCCAAGACATAGACAAACCATGAACCCGGGCACCCCTGCTAAATCACAAAACGTAGTGAATCACTTGGGGTGACCTATGGCAGAGGTGTTGGTTATCCAATAAAGGTTCCCGGCGGTACCCATTCCCGCCTCACAAATTGATGGCCCCTAAGGTACAAAATACCATAAAACCGAGGCAAGCACGGTTAGATGCTAGCACATTTACGGGTCTCTTGGTATTCCAATGGTTAAGTTAAGTAACTAGTAAAATATTTAAATAACATTTTTGGTACAAGGATAATCAGCAATTATTTATGTACAAATTGCATGCACGTTTGGTAAAAATTAACCTCAAGGGCGTTAAACAATTTATTACGTATTTTACTAATAGGTTAAGCGAGAAATTGTTATTAAAATTCTTGTATTTCAAAAATCGAGAATCAAAACCGGAAAAAAAGATTTTTCAGTATTTTTCTATGTAGGAACTCGAAACCCCAAAAATGTGTAAATAAATAATACCTACACATGTTATGAGATAATGAGTCGGGTATGGGTACCGCCGCCCCGGGAACCATTTGTAGGATAACCAACATCTCTGCCATAGGTGGTTCGCTACGTTTGGTGACTTAGCAGGGGTGACCGTGTTCATGGGTGAGATTTGTCTTGGCGGTGAATGCGTTTGCCCACCTACTGTATAGCGGGCCGGGTCGGGAGAGACTGATTGAAGGAGACTTAGTCTAGACCTCCCCGGCTGGACCCTATCGGTTTGCACCGCAGTGGGAGGTATGGATTTATAAATTCGTCACTCTAGGATACACTGACCACCAGAATCCTACCCACCCCTCATATCATTTTCCTTCCAAGAACTTTCCTTAAAAAGATCCTCCACACAGCATACCCAAATATGACACGGGCCTTGAGGGATTTTTTCCTGTGAGAAGCTAATTTTAAAATAAAAAGTGGCTGAGTTGGCAACGCGTCTGGGTCCCACCCAGGCGTCGTGAGTTAAATTCATCGTCTGCCCTCAAGCAATAACAATGCAACATTTTCCTCTTGCTGTAGTGGTCGTAGGCGATTTTCAAATTATTGTCAGATTATTCGTAACCCGGGAATGTTTTCCTTTCTTTAAAAAACAAACAATATAATATAAAGTATCTACAATAGACAATTTATATAAAAAAAATACTCAATACTACACACTTCTAAAGAAATACAGCTAAAAAAATTACATTTCAATATATCAGCAAGATATCAAAACAATATTAAAATACCAAAATTTAATACCAAGCACATCCGAAATTCCTATCTGTATCTTGGTATAAATTATTTCAACAAACTCCCATTAAAAGTAAAAATTATCGAAAATAAACGTAAATTTCAAATTAAATTAAAAAATTACCCGAAACAACTGTAAGAGTTACATTGCTAGGTATTATTAATATTTCAGTTAATTTAAATCTGTTAATTGATATATCTCAAGTTTCTCGTACTATATCTATTATTCACCTACTCAAATGATAACATTGATCACAATGATAACATTATTGAGAATTATAATTAATTTAAGAAATTTTTTCCATAGGAAAGCTGATAGTTCAGAAAAGAAATGCTAAGAAATTTTTTCCATAGGAAAGCTGATAGTTCAGAAATGCACAAAATAATATGCAAGGCAGATAGAAATATTTCACCATTAAATTTATACGACGAGAATGCCAGCATTCTTATAAATACCAACCAGGAATTATTAGATTCCTGGTCAAATAAAATTCTTCACGCAAAACACTTCAATTATCTCAACCAAACATATGTTGACAAATTTTCGTCAAACAAATGGTTGAGTATTGGAGAGTTGAGCGCAGAAATAGAAGGCTTTATGCTTGCCATACAAGATAGAGTCATTAATACTAAAAATTATAGGAAGCATATCATCAAAGATGCAAATCAAATTGATGATTTATGTAGAAAATGTTTGGCTTTTCCGGAAACTATAGAACATATTATATCGGGATGTTCTGTATTAGCGCCGTCCGAATATACATTTAGGCACAATCAAGTTTTAAAAATAATTCACCAAAGTTTGGTAATTAAACATAACTTGATTGACTGCCGTAATGTACCATATTATGAATATGAACCAAATTCATTTTTAGAAAATGAATTTTATAAAATTTATTATGATAAAACTTTTCTGACAGACAGAACAATTAGTCATAATAGACCCGATATAGTTTTACATGACAAAATTAAGAAAATAACTTATATCATTGATGTCGCTATTCCAAATTCTTGTAATATCCAGAAAACTGTTTCTGAAAAAATAAGAAAATATACAGATTTAGGAAATGAAATTAAAAGAATTTGGCATTCTCAGACTATAAAAATATTACCATTTGTTATTTCGGCTACTGGCATTATACCTAGCTCTCTCATTCAAAATTTAGGCGTATTAGATTTGTCAAAAAATTTGTACATAAAAATGCAAAAGTCGGTCATTTTAAATACATGTAGGATTACGAAAGATTTTTTAAATATTTATATTGAGGGATCAGTAGGATTTATCGGACCAGTTAGGATTTCATCAGAGCCGAACCCTCTGATATGAAAATATCTGGAGTCGGTGAAATATTTTCCCATTATGTTTCTGGTGGATTGACGTATTGTTCTTGTATTGTTTTATTCTTATATAGTGCACTTACATTGCGTTAATTTACTAGATATTCATTTGTGGAAAAGTGTGTGGAAGGGTTTAGTCTTTCATTTGGGAAAGATTCAACCCGGACATAAAATCTGGAGCACCGTAAAATTTTTGAATTCACTCACCAAACACAAGAGCCTTGTCTCTTTATGGTGAGGAAAGGCTTTTATTACATTCATATTACAAATCTGTTTAACATGTAATAAAAATGTATAATTGTTGTAAAAACATACCCATATTAAATAAATAAAAAAATTAAAAATGATAACAAATATACTTATAGACTAATAGATGTCTAATGACCTAATAACATTATTTACCAAAGTTCATAGTGTATCAATGAAAACCAATTAATTACTTTAAAACCACACTGAAGAAATAATGTATTTTCTCTAGACTCTGGACGCTAAATTACTATCATTTAATAATAAAAATTATATGCCCGGTTGCTAAATACGCAAATCATTACTTAATATGAAATAATTTTATTAATTAAATTGCCAAGATACAGGTTTCAATTGATTTCGTTTAAATAACCAATCATGATTAAAATATTCCAAACTTGGCAACTTCATAAAAAACGAGAAGATACAAATTTCTCCGAGTGTATTTAATAAGTATTTTATTATCTATATATAGGGTGGGCCATAAACATATGCACTTTTGTAATCGTGGTAGCGGCGATTCCGAACGGAGGAGGAGATCGGAGTCACTTATGCGTGGTTCCTCGCTTCTTGGAAATTTAGTCACAATGGATTGCTTTACGGGAGAGCAACACCCTTTCTGGGTAAAACATTTTTACAAAAAACAATGATTTTGTTATTTTCTGTTCAACAATGATTCTGTTCTGTTTACACAGTAATGATCACCAATTACAGAGTATTAATCAATGCCCAGGTGATTATTATATATTAATAAATTTCATTAAATCATGGTTTAAAAATTTCGAAGAAACCGACAGAAAAACAAACCATGGAGTAGGAGAAATTGATTTTTAAAAAATCCCTAACAAACCGATCTCGCGCAGAGGAGATATTCCATGGCCTCCCGCAGCCCGTATTTAACCCCAGCTGACTTTTTTATGTAATATATTTGTGTATATATATATTTTATGTTACAAGTCAATTCTACGAATAAACCAACGACTATTAATGGAGAAAATCTATCAAGAAATGGCAACATACACCAGATTTGTGTCGAAAAGTTTTCGAAAATCTGAAGGCTTGCTTTGAGGAATTCTGACAAAATTATTTTTACGAAATGATTTTCAAGGGTATTTTTGTCCTTATCAATAATCATTTATTTAAATACAATCTGTTCATTTTTTTCATGATGATTTCAAAAGTGGAGATGTTTATGGCCCACCCTACATATAAATAAATGTACTCGTACGTTTGCTTGCTTGCATGTATACGTATGTTGTTTATGTATTGCTAATTAAGCATAGGAAATGTTTGAAACTTTCAAAATACCTTCTTTAAGCCCCCGCGAAGGTTTCTGAATTATTACAACCATATGACAATACATCTGAAAAGTTTTTTTAATCATTACAAAAACTCTTACAAAACTGTCAAAAATGAAAAAAATTGAGAAGGACATTTTGCAAACCATTGATTGTTAAATCACAATTAAATTTTCGAATAAACGCTTTAAATTAATGAATTTAATCGAAGTACTCACCTATGGTACCTACTGACTGCTGACCTAAATCGAAGAATTTGAATCTAATCAAGAATTATAGGCATTTTTAATAGGTACCTATGTTAGGTACCAAATTCGATTGATTGTTTTTATAATATACAAAAATGAATGTTTGTAATACCTATATGAAAAAATGAAAATTTATTAAAAAAATTGCAATAGGTGGTACGCGAGCTGTTTGAAAATCTGAATGTACCGGGACTGAATAAATGGAACGCGGGAGAAGGGAGGAGACGAGGAAGGGGGATTCGCGGGACGAAGGAGCGGGAGAGTGGAGAGGGAGGGCGGGGAAAGTGGAGGGGGAACGCGTGAGAGGAAAGTGACATGGAAGGGGAAAGAGAGACGAAAGGGGAACGGGATGAATGGGAAAGACACGCAGGGAGAAACAATTTATTTATTGAGTGGCATTGCAATGCATGCCGGGTACTCGCTGGTTTCATATAAATTTCACATTACAATATTCGTTAGCAATGTTAGCATTATCATGACTAACATACCAGGCTCTTGCCCTATCATAGTTTATTTTTGGAATATACGTGCCACTTAGCGCCATAACCCTTGGACCACGAGATGTATTTAAAAATGTATCTCTGGTGGGACCTTAGTATTGGAGTCTTTTTAAAAACGTTTTCATGTTAAAAGTTAACATGGTTTACAGTATGTTCCGCTATTAATGAAGCAGACTGTGTCTACATTCCTTACTAAATTCCTACATACATTAAATTATATAAAACCGCTGAGACCATTTAATGTGCAAGTAAATCGCATTGTTTCTTTGTATTAATGGAAAAAACGCACATTGTTGTTAATTTATTTGAATAATTAACAATAAATTCAAGTAAATCATGAAGCCATTAACGTCACCTGGTTATTAATTAATACAATGATTGGTTGCTAAATCATTCAACTGTGTCGTTTTAATGACCGTATCTGATATTCATTTGAACAATATATTTATATCTGCATTTAATAAAGTTGTAATGAATAAATTTGTAATATATCATTGACCAAGAAGATAACAATAATAATCTAAACGAAAATATGAAAGAGGACAAGACACAAAAAAAGATAATGGTCGCAACTCAGACTCGAACCCAGAGTGGTTTGAAGATGGGATATTGATTTTATAAAGGTAAATTTTTTTTTGGATTTCGCAGCAGGATCCATGGTCCGCTAAATCTCTGCAAAATTTCGTCAGACCAAAGGAGACTTGCGGGGGACTGTGTATTTATCGTACTATATTGGAACCGAGTACCCGTGAATTAAATAAATATTTTATTGCTATCTCATTCTCTCGCAGGCTAAATCCTATAGATTTTTGTCTCTTTTTAGTGTCGCTCGTTTCAGTTTCATTGAACATGATCATGATGAACATAGACCATATAGAGAACTGCTTACATTAATAAAAGTCAGGAAAATTTCATATCTGGGTCACATGCTTTGAGGGGAGAAGTAAAAGTAGTTTAAAAAAATCACTTGCTCTAATTAATATTGAAAAGCAAGATAGAGGGTTGCCGAGGGCCTGGTTAGGAGACAAATATCTTGAATGCGAAATTTACGAGAGTGCACTGGCATTAAAAGTGTGGAGGAGCTATTCCGGGCGGCGCAAGACAGAGACATTTTCCAGGGTGATCGCCAACGTCGGGAGGATCAGATAGGGCACACCAAGAAGAAGTTTCATTGAGTTTCAAATCAAACGGTGCTAAAGAAGTTTTCACTTCAAAGAATCATCAGCGGAACTTTAAAATCGACTCCTCTTCCTTGGCTTCCACGTACTTGAAACATAACCCCGCCAAATATCAGGCGAGAGATTGCAACACTGAGGGAATACAAGAAGGCGCTGCAAAAACGCACAATACCTTTGCACGATGATGTCGTTTCTCACCCGGCATGCCACTTGAGGTCTCGAAAACTTTTCTGGACGGCAAGAGAAAGACTCCTTCGAACACCTTTCACTTCAGAAGATAGGTGGAGGCTTGAGTGACAATCGTCCAACGTCAAAAATGCCCATCTCGTTCAAGACCCCACTGAGAGACAGCCTGGGTTCTCTTTCTCGCAAACTCTGGACCGCCATCAATAGAATAAAGTGCTCCCATAGCCGTTGTGCTAACGTAATGGCATAGATGGGGCCTTAAAAAGTCGGCGATGTGTGAATGCGGTGCGGTGCAGACCACCGAACATGTGGTCAACGAATGCCCGCTCAAGAAGAAGAAGAAAGAAGAAGAAGACTTCAAAAAATTAAAAAATGGCTTTGATCGTCGATTTGATGGTCATCAATAATGTGATGAGAGTTTGTAACAAACAAAAATATGCAATGCGGAAATTTCTCATATCGAAAACTTACCATTGTTTTTTCGTGTTAAATTAGCCATTAATAAAAATGCGTCATTTAGTGCCACGGCGAACAAGCTAACCATAAATAACAACATTGCATAGAAGATCTTGCGCGAGTTGGTTGCGTTTTGAATAATATTTATGTGTGTATTCTATTTTTGATACTCTGTTACTAAAATCCCACAGTTCCCGGCCAGGTGTTGCGTTTTTCAAATGCATTGTTTGTCGAAACGGAATTTGGCGCCATAACAGGTGTACCAACAAACGGATTACAATAACAGTGAGAAAGTAATTACTTATAAATTGTAAGAATATTATACCTCTATTTCCTTGGTACGATTGTTGTTCGGATTATGTACTAGTATAAATATTTTAATAGATGACCCGGCGGAACTTCGTACCGCCTCAGAATCAATAAATGTTGTGTTAACTTATTAGCTGAATTAAATTCACTTCTTTTTAAATTACACAATGAAGCCATAATCGATGCGCAACTGTCCGAATTTTGTTTTTGTCAGTATCTATATTTTTGTGCAGGGATTTATATTTTTGTGATTTTCTTACTTTTCCACTAACTTACGGGAATTGCGTTTCATTTTCTTTATACGTTTGAGGGAGATGTATTATAATTATTATATTTTTCCCTTGGAGGGGTGCAGACTTACGTCCACCGTTTGTATCATTTTCGACTGTTGATATTTAGTGTGTAAGAAAGAGGGGCACCATTTTATGTTTAAGAACAAAAGCAAAATAATCAGCGCGTTGACAAATGACGTTTTTGCATTTTTGGAATTCACTCACTATTCAATGATATCACAATATTGCTGCAGCTCTTTCAAAAGATGAGAATTCGTTCCATACAAAATGCACGAGGAAAAGAATTTTCTTTGTATATTTTTTTCGTGAATTTGTTTTAATAGCTATTTTGCTATTCGGGGCGGAGAAAAAATCCAAAAAATCAAAGATCATAAAAATCGGTCCAGCCGTTCTTGAGTTATAAATGGCGTAACTAACCCGACTTTGTTTTATATATTAAGATTGGTAGTTCTTAGATGAAGTATGATACAGTTAGATCGAATCGGATAGGGTCCCATTATCTAAGTGGTACATATATCCTATATATATAGAGAGTAAATTTTATGGTAGATGTCGATAACTTGTAATCATTTCCCAACACTGTCGCCATCGCCAAGAGACAAACAACGGCCGATGACGACTACTTTAAACATATTTAGTCGACGTTACAAATATTTAGTCGATGTGGTAGGGTGCCAGAGGGGTGATTACGGTTATATTTAAGAAAAAGTAAATGTCCTTAACCTTAAAACGAACGACTTTTTCGTTAACTAGGGTTGATACCGGTCCACTCTTAACGATAAGGAATTGTCCTTAAACCTACAATAAATGGTTTTTTCGTTAATTAGGATTATTTCGGTTCTACTTAAGGATAGGGAATTATCTTTAACCTTAAGATGAATGACTATCGTTAACCATGGGCGGTTAAGCATTCCGGTTCTATTTTATGATAATAATTTGTCCATAAGCTAAAAAATAATGACTTTTTCGTTAACCATGAACGATTACGTTTCCACAAATATCGTTAACATTAAAATCAAAGACTTTTTCGTTAACTAGGGTTCCGGTTTTCTTTAATTATAAGGAATTGTAATTAACATTAAAATTAACGATTTTTTCGTTAAATGCGATTACGGTTCTACTTAAGGATAAGGAATTGTTCTAAATCTTAAAACTAAAGTTTTTTTAATTAAATGGGGGGATATTTCCGATTTTGTGTACTTAAGGATAAGGATTGATCCTTAACCTAAAAGTGAGCAACTTTTTTGATAACTGTGATTCTAGTTGTCTCAGGTGATAGCTCTAAAAGTCGTTAAATTATATATTCCTTAACTTAAGTAGAATTTTAATTTTTCCTTCAGGGTAATCCATAGAGAGAATAACTTATCATCGTTCCCGAGCACGACTGCAGATCGCTAACATACAAACAAGATTTTACGTCAAATAAAATAAATATAAATCGATAATACAAGTACATTTAGTATTATGATCTGTTTTTTGTTAGTTCAGTCACGCTCATTATCTGTTTACGTTTGTATTCTGACATTATCGATAAATCCTTTATCAATCTACCGTGCTAGACCCGGACATCTTCAATTCATACGTCATCATTTTCTCTTATATGACAATCTCGATAATTCTTCACGCCTGCTGCGATTAGCTCTACGTGTTTCCTTTGTTGGCATAGAGTCGGCTTCATCTACCAATCCACCTGTTATCTAGAGATACCTGTCTGGGACTCCCACGATAATAATCAAAAGAGATTTCGCGATTTGCATGGCTTTTTTCGCCTTTTTTAGACTTTGTAGGCCAAGTCTGCGTCGGCCATAGGCTCCGATCGTGGGAAAATTTAACAGCGCCTTTTCGGTTGCATATAATGCAGAATTATAATAAATTGTTGAATTATAATTGTAAAAATATATTAAATTTATTTAAATTAATTTATTAAATTTATTCCAAATTCTTGTAATATTCAGAAAACTGTTTCTGAAAAAATAAGAAAATATACAGATTTAGGATATGAGATTAAAAGAATTTGGCATTCTCAGACTATAAAAATATTACCATTTTTTATTTCGGCTACTGGCATTATACCTAGCTCTCTCATTCAAAATTTAGGCGTATTAGATTTGTCAAAGAATTTACATATAAAAATGCAAAAGGCAGTCATTTTAAATACATGTAGCATTACGAAAGATTTTTTAAATATTTATATTGAGGGATCAGTAGGATTTATCGGACCAGTTAGAATTTCATCAGAGCCGAACCCTCTGATATGAAAATATCTGGAGTAGGTGAAATATTTTCCCATTATGTTTTTGGTGGATTGACGTATTGTTCTTGCATTGTTTTGTATTTATTATACTTATATAGTGCACTTACATTGGGTGAATTTACTAGATAAGTGTGTGGAAGGGTTTAGTCTTTCATTTGGGAAAGATTTAACCCGACAATAAAATCTGGAGCACCGTTAATTTAAAAGCAGCTATAGGATTATGCTCCCTGAAAAATTGGTCAATATTGCAAAATCAGTAAACATATTATGATAAAGAAAGCGAATCATTTTGTAAAATTTGTAAAATTTATAAAGTTTTTCTTTTTTTATAATATGAATACCGCACGTGCGTCCCGAAGGATCTCAACCGTTTGGACCCAGTGAGACGATGGCATCTCCAATTAGGATATGTTGTGAGACTGAAGATAGTGGGGATGGGGAAAAGGAAGGTGGGGAGTTACCTGGCTATTAAGTTCTTGTAATCAAACACGGCTTCAGCCATTTCAAGCAATGTTTCAATTCTGAATTGTTGTTTTCTCCAGAACGATACTGAGAGTATCTTCCACTCTGAAACGCAAATATACTACATATTGATTTTCGTGACCGGCCAACTCAGAATTAAACCATCTTAGAACCACGTCAGAAAAGTCATTAAGAGTGATAATAAAAAAATGGTTAAATAGTTTAAGTTAGGTTAGGGTTACCGGCTTTTTAAAAAATATTTTTTCATTGCTTTAAATGACCTTTCTGAGATGGTTCTGAGTTGGTTTCATTCTGAGTTGGCATGGAACCATATTTATTGGCTTTTTACGTATCTAAGTAGGATATACTTTGCATTAGGATAAAATTTTCCATTGAAATATTATTTTCCTTTTCATAATACATTATTTAACGGGAACACCGCACAAGAGTCCCATCTGTTCGAATCCAGTGGGTCTATGACATCTCTAATTGGGGTTTTTTGATTTTAAAAGTAGAGGGAAAGTCAAGGAGATGTGGAAAAGGAATGTTGAGAAGAACTTGGCTTTTAAAATGTTGTCATCAAACGCAACTAATGCCATTTAAACCAACGTTTAGATTGGGAATGGTGATCTTTTACCAGAGCGATACTGAGAGTATCTACAACATGCAGTTTCAAAATGTATTAGATTGGCGCCAAAACTCTTGCACAACAGTTGCAGAACATCACTGGAATATTCAGAAATATTAAATTACATGTTTTTAATTCGTTATTTTGAATTTTAGAGTCAATTAAACATTTAATGAACTGAGGTAATTCGATACAACTGCCTTCTTTTATACGAGGAGCTATGTTACAGCGGAAATCACTGATACCAGACGCCTCCAAGAATTTTCTTAATCTTATTCTTAATATGTATATAAAACAAAGTCGGTTTAGTTACACCATTTATAACTCAAGAACGGCTGGACCGATTTTTAAGACCTTTGACTTGTTGGATTTGTCTCCGCTCCGAATAGCAGAATAGCTATTAAAACATCGGAAAAATTCACGAAAAAAAAATTATGAAGAAAATTATTTTCCTCATACATTTTGTATGGAACGAATTCACATCTTTTGAAAGAGCTGCAGCAATATTGTGATAAATATAATATTGAATATTGAGAGAATTCCAAAAAGTTAAATATCAATGAGCTGATTGTTTTGCTATTGTTCTTAAACATATAATACTGCCCCTCTTTTTTACCCACTAAATGTCAATGGTCGAAAATTAAACAAACGCTGAACGTATTTCTGCAACCCTCCAAAGGAAAAATACAATAATTATAATTTAAATCTCCTTCACACGTATAAAAAAATTAAACGCAATTCCCGTAAGTAAGTGGAAAAGTAAGAAAACAGCAAAAAATATAAATCCGTACACAACGCCATCTCTGACACTGACAAAAACAAAACACGGACCGTTGCGCATCGATAATTGCTTCATTGTGTAATTTTTAACTTAATAAAAAAACTGAATTGAATTCAGCTAATAAGTAAACACAACAGTTTATTCTGAGGCGGTACGAAGTTCGTCGGGTCAGCTAGTACCATATAAAAATAAAAACCGATGAAAAAGTACTGTGAACTTGTGCGTGTTTTTTTGTTTATTTTTTTAAATATTAGCTACATAAAAAAAACTCTCCTCTGTCATTTTTGCGGAATGCTCTTTGGAGAATGCTCTGGGAAAGAAAATAATAGGTATGAGGGGTCGATAGAAATCATGGGGTCAATGTTTACAGGAGTGAAGGACTTATGAATCCATCCCTCACACTGCGGAGCAAGGCGAAAGCTGGAGAATCCTACTGTAGAGGTCAAAAGGTCTAGTCCCTCCCGATCCAGCCCGCTACGCAGTAGGTGGGCATCCACGACCAAACCTCACCCCTTGAACCCGGGCACCCCTGCTTAGTCACCAAACGTTACTAACCACGTGGAGTGACCAATGACAGGGGTGTTGGTTATCAAAAGCTAGACAAACCTCACCCCTTCACCCGGCACCCCTGCTAAGTCACCAAATGTTGCGAAACACTTTGGGCTAACCACGGGTTTGTACGGGCTATTGGGTACTCATACCCACCTCCCAAATCGTATGCACGCAACAGCCATTCTCTTTCAAATATTCTAGTATCCGTACTAATAAAAAATCTCTTAAGACATTAGTTAGTAATGAGAGGTCTTTGTTCGACCTGATTAGCATAGTTAATTGTTTATTCATTTCGCCATTTTCCCAATTTATATAACCACTGTGTTGAAGAAGCCGCTTTGAATTAAGAAATGGCAGTTTTGAAATTATTTTAATAGCTGATTAATGATAACCTAATGTAATGATGGTGACCCGACTATTGGTCCGGCGATAACTGATCCCTCCGACATTTGATTACCCGACAGTTGATCCCCCGATAGTTGGCCTGCCTACAGTTGATCTCTCGACAGTTGATCCCCTGACAGTTGGTCCACCTACAGTTGATCTCTCGACAGTTGATCCCCCGACAGTTGGTCCACTGACAGTTGATCTCCCGACAGTTGGTCCGCCGACAGATGATCCCCCAACAGTTGATCCCTACGACAGTTGATCCCAGGAATTTGACCCCCCGACATTTGACCCCAGACAATTTATACCCCGACAGTTGGTCCACTGACAGTTGATCTCCCGACAGTTGGTCCGCCGACAGTTGGTCCACCGACAGTTGGTCCGCTGACAGATGATCCCCCAACAGTTGATTCCTACGACAGTTGATCCCCGGAAGTTGACCCCCCGACATTTGACCGCAGACACTTTATACCCCGACAGTTGGTCCACTGACAGTTGATCTCCCGACAGTTGGTCCGCCGACAGTTGGTCCACCGACAGTTGGTCCGCTGACAGATGATCCCCGTCAGTTGATCCCTACGACAGTTGATCCCCGGAAGTTGATCCCCCGACATTTGATCTCCCGACACTTTATACCCCGACAGTTGGTCCACTGATAGTTGATCTCACACTTTATACCCCGACTGTTGATCCATGGACAGTTGATGCCGTAGTCTCACTGGCTCCAGATGGTAGGGAGCAGTTGTGACTCTTGTGTTGGTTAAAAAAAGTTATATTACTTGTTAAAGTTATAGTATTCTTATTACTTGAAATGGCTTTATCCGTGTTTGGTGACTAGATCTGAATGGCCAGGATATATCCTGGACAAATTCTATCCTACACTACCGCTCAGGTCAAATTTGTCAACCAAAAGATATTATTTTTAACCAATAAAAAATATAATTTGCTGCCTCCTACTTTCCCTTGACATGTCAAACCTTGACAATCTAGTTCACTAGTCCGTGTGAACTTCCCCCGGACGCCCTCGAATCCTTTCACCTAATGCACATCTGTACCATTAATCTCTCCAACTATCAATTATGTACTTATTGGATTACCACTCGAACACAATAAATCAATTTTTATGCTGAATCGGTTACCTGTTCTATTATTCGTAGAATTCATTTAGAATGGTCCAGAAGTTAAGCCTTGAGGTAAGCCCATTGGAATAGCCATTATTTCTTCTAATAATTGTGTAAAAGGATCAGTTTTACAAAATTCTAGTTCATAACCTTTTATGTCTCGATTCTTTGTTGTTTTAATAGCGCATCTGGAGGTTAACACTACATAGATACCTTTTAATAGGTATCTTTTATTTGCTTTATTTTTATTTACAATACTGTATATCAAATTCATCAATTTTCTGTAGGGTAAATAGCCGATCTCAAGAAGAAAAAAAATCAACATTTTCAAAGTGCCGAAATAACTTTTACAAACGTATTTACCCGTAGCGGTCCGTGAATTTTCAGTGAGCTAGAATGATATTATTGGTGTTGTTGTAGTTGAAAATGAATTTTATCTTTTTTCAAAATTTCTGCTTTTTGTTTGAAAATCTTTCAGTATGTGGATGCGGCGCATCCACAATCTGAAAGAATCCTGTATATAATAATAATATATAACAATAAGAACCTACCTACCGAATCAATAACGCACAGTAAAAGTGATCCGCTAAAAAAATTGCAAAATTGTGTTTATTAGTAAACAATACGATACGAAACAGTTGCAGGATTCACCCGAGTATTCACGGCATCAATTGTGAAATAAATTTTGTGCTTTTAAGTGAGATTATTTGAGGAATTTCAAATAATATATATTCCAAGCTGTGACAGTGAAATTGACATTTTATATTAACAAAGCCAAGTGAAACTCTGTGATTGGCCTACACCATCGCCATCTTTCCTTTACTGACCACACATATTGCTTGCTTTGCTGTCAGCTGAAGTACCTACCATGAGCTCGAATAAAAAATCCGGCTCTCAACAGCAAGATAACCTAAATACAAGATCTAAAAACAAAATAAATACTGCAACTGAAGATATTAGCCCAGAAGAAGATGTTTTTACAAAATTTGCGTCTTACGTAGATTTAAAACTAGAGAAAATTAAAACTCAAATACTCGAAAACATCGATAAAAAAATGTTGGAATTTCAAAAATCAACCGAATTTATTTGTCAAAAATATGATGACATAATTATCCGCTTAGAATCCATGAATGGAGTAAAAGGAGAAGTTGAAAGCTTAAAAAATGATTTGATGAATAAAAGTAAAAGTATAATGCATTTGGAAACTAGACTGGCTTGCTTAGAACAGTCGAACCTTGGCGACTGTCTTGAAATAACAGGAATTGAGGAAAATACATATGAAAATCCCAAAATAACTGCTATGAAATTAATAGAAAATGCTTACCTTAAAATAAGTTCAGATGATATAACCTCGGCGATAAGACAATATGACAGAAGACCAGGTCATCCGAAAAAAATTCTATTGAAAATTGGAAATCCAGAAACAAGAATAAAATTATTGGCCAACAAGAAGGTGATATCAGACCGCGAGAAAATGGTATTCCTAGGAGAATCACTATCCCCTTATTATAAGCAGCTACTTTGGAAAGCCAAATTAAAGGGAAAATAATTAAAATACAAGTTTATTTGGTTTAAAAATGGATCTATTCTAATGAAAGAAGACGAAGGCAAAAAAACCTGGGAAATAAAACACGAAGATGACCTTAATGGAATAAAATAGATGTCGCATAGTTAAAGGCAGCGGAAATACTTTTAAGCATTTAAAATTAAGCAGGATTTTTTTTTTAAACAGTTACTTAGTCTTTTTAAATTGATAGCATACCTAACATATTATTTCAAAGCTAGTTCCAACACATTGTATAATGTTTACATTAAAATGTATTAATTCCTAGGCGACCCATTCTGTAAGAAATATTAATGTAACAATATTGTTATTTCAATACCCATATTATTTTGTGTACTTTATCAAATTGGCAACTTTATCAAGTGGTTAAAATTTTAAGTGTAACAAATAACACCTAAACTAAAAAAATGTAAAGAAACAATAAATAAATAAATATATAAGGATTATCCTATCCCACAACATTATCAAACCAAAATATCACACAGGTTGCATATCCAAGGTGCCACCTCTATAACAAATTGCATCAATAAAATACAACCGTATTTCGAAGAAAACTGTACTAAATGTTCTGATCATTTTTTTTTAAATTTCGTATTTAATTCAAAATTATTTGGTTCTTTTTAATATTATGTTATTTTAATATTAGATTCCCTTGTTGCCTTCTAAGAAAGATTTTCTTTTAACATCGAATCACTTGCTTTTCATGATGTTATTTTTTTTTCGAAACCGTAAAGGTACATTCTTTTTTTGTTATCTTATCTATCATTGAAAACGGTAATAACTAAGACACAATGAATAATAACATTCTGTTAGATTTCTCAACACTTTTTTACTACACTACACTACAGTTTTTCTCCATTTAACATTGGTTTTAAATTATCTTATCTTTTTAATTTTATTTTTTTGTAAACCGTTAAGGTATATTCTATTTGTTATCTTATTTATTATTGAAAATGATATAAACTATTGAGACAATGAATATTAACATTTTGTTTGATCACTCAACACTTATTTTAAATTTTATTAATTTGCATTTACTTAACTGTTTGATAATGACTGATATTTTTGTGCGTTACTTTATTAAATTGTGAAATTATTAACCCCGATACAGGCGAGCCCTAGTGGGGTTAATAATTATTTGCTAAACAATATATTTCAATTGTGAAGAAACAATAAATAAATAAATAAATAAAATAAATATGTTCATACAAAATATGAAATAAAAAAATTAAAAAAATTCCGCTAAAACAACATCAATGATGTCGTATTTTTCAATCTTAGCACTCTAGCTCACTGAAAACTAACGGACCGCCACTGGTATTTATTTACATCATCTAATGTTTACACTTACATTTTCCACTTTGCCAAAAGTGTCGAAAACGTTCCCATTTCCTCCATGGCAATCTAACATAACCTAACCTAACCAAAACCAATATGGTTAGTTTTCTGTTTTCAAAAATCTGAAAGCCTTACTTCGACTAGACAAAGTACGGATATTTTTTTTAAATTTTGTAATCTAAAATTTTCTTGCTTATTTGGAATTCCTTATTCGAATTTTTTTCAAAATTACGTACCTACCTACCTGCCTGAAGAAAATTACAAAATTTAAATTACAAAAGATGGTGATGTTTCTTTGGATAAATGAGATATTTTTACAAACTATGAATTACGTTATATGTGAAAAATTTAAAGTTTATTTTTCTGATTCTCATAATTGTACTAAAGATTTGTAATTTCAATATTTTCATTCATAATTATTGATTTTAAGTAGCACATTCCGAAATGGTTCCAACTGGCTACAATGTCATTATGACATAGAAACCGCCACTGGCTGTTAAGACGGCTGTCACCATCGTTGTCCGGTGTGACGACAATGCCGCCTATTTTACGAATAAAAGCGAACGTGTCGTCTTGGCGGCAAATCGAAGATGGCACATTTTAAATCGTCACAAAAAATGTATGCGTCAACATAAAAATACCTTCATCAACGTAATTTTTTCGAGAATAAAAAAACAGTAAATGTAGGTACCCTATTGTATAATACTTAGTTTTTTTTTAATTTTAAGAATGTTTCTAAAATTTTTGGTTTCTATTTTAGTAAGAGGATATTTAAGTATCTACTTAATGATTTGAAATTTTAGTTAAGATTCATTAAATAAAAGACAAACAGAAACATAGGTACGTTTTATGACGCGACGTCTATTGTTTACAGAACTAGTGTAATGTAAAGACTGCGGCAGAGCAGGGCTCAGCTCAGGATTATGGGCGTATTTCTCTGTCAAGTGGGTGGGAATTGGGAAAATCATAAGAAGAAGTACTTTGATAATCTTGTAATATAAGACAAACATGAATGTACAATTAATACAAGAAGGACATACCGGATGGACTCCTGGACATGCTAAACTAACTTATGAACGAGGAAAACTAACGCCGGATGACGACTGACATCTTGGTTCGTCTAGCGAACGGTCTTGGCGGGTCTTCCAGCGTCAACCGCCGAGGACGACGTGGAATCCAGGGAGCCTAGGTCCTCCTTCTAAGTGATGCCTCCAAGGAGCGTCTCCCGTCTCGGATTGACCCATCAATCTCCATCCGAAAACACGTGGCCCAACCAGTCTCCAAGACTTTCGTTTCCACTCACAGCAATCCGTGACTTCACGACGCGGGGTCAACAAGGCTTAACAATTTAGCCACAATACAGGAACCAACACTTAATAACCCTGAGTCAAAAACATTTCCACCATATGGCCATCAGCCAACACGGAAAAAAAAGTGGGATTCATACATCCACCAAAAAGCGCACTGCGCACGAACCACTCGTGTTACTCAAAAACACCCCGCGTCCTTTTTGCGAAAAAATAAACTCTGATTTACATGTTTATCGGAGATTAAAACACCTGTATAGTGAGTGACTAATTCACCAACAGCTGCCCACCAGCTGTCGGGGAGGAAGTGACCATAAACAAACTCGCATTTTTCTTCCCAAGAAAAATTGCCAGTCTCCAAAAAAATTACCATAGACAAAATAACCAAATAGGCAAGAACTGCACTAGTCACATAATATTTAGTGACACTAGATATTTTACATTATTAACAAATTAACAACTAGCTGAAATCCCCGGCGATTCCCGGGCTTTACTCAGAGTTTTCGAAATCAAATGTAGACAGTGACCTTCCTCTTGTTTTGAAGGTTACATGTGCAAATTTTCATCAACCTTGGCATAAAACTATAGATTTGCATACAAATCAAATCCACACTGCCCGCTTGCCAGCCCGCTCATAGACATTCTCCTTTGTATTTCAACCAATTTGCACAAAACCTTGACAAATTATATACCTAAACCTTCCTCATGAATCACTCTATCTATTGGTGAAAACCGTATTAAAATTTTTTTCAGCAATTTTTGAGTTTATCGCAAACAGACAGACAAATGCGGCGGAGGACTTTCATTTATAATATTTAGACATTACTTATCTAAGATAAAACCTTTCTGTGATATACTTATGAGTACTTTAAAAAAAATATAGTAGATAGGTACCTGACAGTCACCATGCGAATTATAATTTACTAGCTTTTGCCCCCGGCTTCGCTCGCATGGTATTAGGGGGGTTGCTACTCCGCCTCCTCCACCTTCCCTCTCGTCACTCCACTCTCCCCATACCCCCCCCCTACCCCCACCCCCCTCCCCTTCCCATACCCCTCCCCCCCACCCCCGCCCTTTCTTCCTTCCCCCCTCTACCTCCCCCCTCCTCCCCCTCACCCCACCCTCCTCCACCATCCGCCCTTTCTTCCCTCCCCTTTCTTCCTCCCCCAAACCCCTCCACCCTCCTTCCCCTCCACCCCAGGCAACAATTTTTTGCTTTTCATCTGACGTTTGCAATAACTCGATTTTGTTAGGGATAGAAAACGTATGATAAATAATTTCATAACGCCACAGCTTATTCATTACACCAGAGCTTACCAATATAAATAGCCTATATTACTCGCAAATAATGTAGCTTTCTATTAGTGAAAGAATTTTTAAATTCCATTCAGTATTTATTGCTTGAAAGAGTAACAAACATCCATACAAACTTTCGCCTTTATAATATTAGTAGGATTTACAAATTAGTGATTAGCGAAGTTTCACACCAAAGATTTTTCTTCAATTCTCCGATTATCGATTCCAATGGGTATTTAAAAAAGCGACGTGGGCGACAATATTTTAAAGCATAAATACTTACATAAGTAATTTTTCATCTGCTATTTAACTATGTCGGTATTATTCGAGAATACTAATTCGACTCCCATAAGCGTATTGAAGAGTGTAAGAAATCTGTAAATTTTACTACGTAATCCAAGCATAGATAATATGTTATGTAAATGAACACATCTATGACAAAAATGAATGCATTTTTTACGTTATTAGTCAAGCTTTCAAGTGCATTTGTTAGAATATCATGTAATGCTTTCTCCACTCCAACATAAAAGAATTCAATTTAGCATTTTATTTATTTGTTTTATATTTGAATAACGCACAATAGTTCAAACTTCCCAGAGCCAGTGGGATCACACTGATCACAGCATCCTGTCGTATATGGTTGTACATGTAGTTTCAACATCCTTCAAAAGATGTCGTTAGTGTAAATATTATACGTAGTTTTGATGTGTCTCAATAGATGTCAGTAAAAACAGTACCTTAGAAGAGTGGCGACTATCGTTGTTCGTATCTAATACAGAAACGGTTACGGAAATAGTCGATGATACACGGTTGACAGCAGGGCTCCCTCTGAGTGTCAGATTCTCTGGTTTCCTGGCTTCCTGTATGAAGATAATGTGAAAAAAATTACAATGTGTAGAAATTTTTGCGACGTTACCACCACAGCATTGCGTAATTCCCTCCAATGTTAAAATAAACGAATGTTAAAATAAATTTATGTTCGTAATATTATATTGACAATATATGTCAAAAAGCTTAACAAATTTAGCGACATGGGCGATATGGACGTTAGACTGTTCTCAAATGGGCGAATAACGCCATCATAGTGAAAGCGATTTAATGTTTGAATACATTACTTAAACTATTCAAGTTGAGGTCATCCTTATTTAGCAGGGATATTAGCTGCTTTTCAGACGTTTCGTAAGAAATAGCTTTTTTATAATATTAACTTTTTTGTTATAGTTTATTTTAAAACCCATCAACCTGCTTTGAGTGTTTTTTTTTTTAAATATTAACTTAAAACAAGAGGCCCTGAAGAAGATAATTTCCCACAAGGCCTATGTCATCTTAGCTGTGTGGAGGGTTTGTAGGGGGTGGGTAGGAATCTAGGAGTCAGTGTGTGTAGCAGTGACCGATGTATGAATCCGGCCGCCAAGACAAACCTCATCCCATGAATCCGGGCACCTCTGCTAAGTCGCCAAACGTAGCGAACTACTTGGGGTGATAAATGGCGGAGATGTTGGTTGTCCAATAAATGGTTCCCGGGATGGTGATATACCCTCTATCTAAACTGAGGTCTCTTGCCTCTCCTTGTATTATTTGTCATTTGAGTGAACTTTGTATTTTTATAATTTTAATATTTTATTGTTTTGTTAATTAATCTTTATTTAGAAACAATTACAAGATTTAAAAAGGTTTAATTTTTTGATTAGATTTCTTTTATACCTTACAAGAGTCTCAGCTGCTCCCGTCCGGAGCCAGTGAGACTATGGCATCCCCAATCGGGGTATGTCGTGAGGCTGAAGGTAGCGTGAAGGGGAAGGAGATGGGGAAGATTAAGGTAGGGAAGTACCTGGCTATTTAGATCTGGTCCTCAAACTCGGCTAACGCCATTTCAAGCAACGTTTCAATTCTGAATGGTGGCCTTAAACTAGGGCGATACTAAGAGTATCTTCCACTCTGGAACGTGCCGGAAATATACTATCCACACATTATTCTCTAAATGATTAAATTGTGAAATAACACAAATGAATCAAATAAAATTTATTATCCCAAGTTGGGATTCGATCCTGCGACCTTCGAATCGCGAGTCAAGATCCTAACTGCTAGACTACGCTGGCCGTCAACTGTATCATTCTGTGACCAAAATTACCAACATTATCTTCATTTTCTTAACGCATATTTAACGTAGGTATACGTTCACAAGAATTTAAAAAAAAAACTATGAGTGGGTAGGTAGGTACCTATATTACCTAATATGTATTACCATGCCTCACTTTTGATATAAGAACTTTTTATTGAATTATATTACATCCATACGTAATTATGACGCATGTCATTCACAATACTTATTTAGACGTAATTTCCTCTTTTTTTCGGTTTTAAAATTTCCAATGTTGAAAGTAAAAGCAGGAAATCCTCTGCAATGTCATTTTATGAATAGTAAAGCCGAATCGAACAAACGAAACCAAGCAAAAGAAAACCTATAGCAAAAAAGCCTCACCTTCAACTCGTGTCACGGATTTAACGAGTCTTAGCTCAATTTGCTAATAAACTAATTTTGTTTTGATTTATTGCCATAATATTTATTATTTAATACGAATATATAAAACAAAGTCGGGTTAGTTAAACCATTTATAACTTAAGCACGGCTGGACCTATTTTTATGATCTTTGATTTTTTGGATTTGTCTCCGCCCCGAATAGCTATTATATATATATATATATAGATATTTAACATCAGAAAAATTCACGGAAAAAAAATTTGCAGAAAATTATTTTCCTCATACATTTTGTATGGAACGAATTCTCATTTTTTGAAAGCGCTGCAGTAATATTGTGATAAGTAGGTACTCGTATAATATTGAATATTGTAGAAAAGTCAAATGTCAATGCGTTGATTGTTTATTTTTGTTCATAAATATATAATGCTGTCCCTCTTTCTTACACACTAAATATCAACAGTCGAAAATGAGACTAACTGTGAATGTATGTGTGCACCCCTCCAAAGGAAAAATACAACAATTATAATAAATCTCCCTCTCACGTATAAATAAAATAAAACGCCATTCACCGAGTAAGTAAGAACCGAGTAATAAAATTGAATTTAATTCATCTAATCAGTTAACACAACAGTTATTGATTCTGAGGTGGTACGAAGTTCGCTGGGTCAGCTAGTATGAATATAATACATCTTAATAAATAATAAAGTAATAAATACAAAGACAAAATTAATTAAAACGTCCCATGTACACACACACTACACGACAATACGATAACATACATTTAAAAACCATACGTGGTAAGCAATCCATTGATTACGAGGGGGGAGGGGGAGTTTATATAATTGCCTTCCAGACAACATTAAAAATTAAAAAATTAAGTAAACTAAAGAAAATTTAAAAAATTTGTGCTAAATAATGAAAGTAAATAATATAGTAACGAGGTACTTGAGAGGAGCGGCAGGGGTTACGAAATGGGATCATATAAGAAACTCGACGATCCGAGACGATCTAAACATCGAACTACTGCTACTCTTCATAGAAAAATCGCAACTGAGGTGGCTTGGGCACGTACTAAGAATGCCCGATGACCGATTTCCGAGGAAAATACTGAGTGCGATTCCAGAGGTTAGACGTCCCGTAGGCCGCCCCAGACACAGTTGGGCGAGGCAACTCCAGAAACTGTGTAAGGAGAGGATGGGACTGCCATGGTCGGAGGCCGAACAATCAGCACAAGACAGGGACGTATGGAGGAGCCTTGTTGCTGCAGTGGGTCCCCGAAACCGAATAGAATAAGGGGAAGAAGTTATGACATGAGATGAGAAATAATATAGTAATGTAATTTCAAATGTATATGCAAGCTGGAGTGAACAGTAATTTTAGGTTCGAGAACGTTAGTTTGGAATCAAAGACGATACCGAGATATTGGTTCAGATTTTAGATACTTACACTGAACAGAACATCAAAGTATGATCTATACCGATATGAAAGAAAAACGAAGTTGCCAATTTACAAAAATTTGTCGTAGGCCCTAGACAGGCCAATGTAAGAAACTCCGTATTCCCTATAAGCACCTTTCGCAAACTTCCACTTTACGACATTCTGCGCTCGATATTGCATGAAGACAATAATAATAATTATGTTCAATGTTCCATACGATTTGTAAATGTCAGCCCTAAATTGAAAAATAGGAACTGTTATTTATAATAATGTAAGAAATGGCCTTCAATCTCTTAGAAGAGAATTGTTTTTTTGTCTACAGAACATTCATTGAGCACATTTTGGTCATTATGGATGTCGGCGTCACTAATGTTAGGCTTTTTACAAATCGTGTCTATTAATGGATACCGCAACATTAACTTATCAATGAAATATTATTCAGTACTTGGAAGACAGTTACAGTATTCAAACATTATGTTAAAGTATTTGGAAATTGCGACATTTTTGTAAGAATCATTCCGTTCTAATATGTCCAAATTTTTCTCTAATTTTCAGCCATTTCTGAAACGAGTTTTGATGCCAAATTTAATATATTGCATTTTTGACGTGTTTTGATTGGTTTTTTTCGTTGTTACGTTAAAGAATATTGGAAAGTTATATATTTTTATCGTGACGCTTGCTAACGCAAATTTATTACCTTACTTTATTTAGTCAATTTAAAATGACTTAAGTTAATTATTTAGGTCAAAAGATAGTGTGTTTTTATCGGTGACCAGACAACTCAGAATCATTCAACTTCAACACTTCGTTTGAAAGGTTATTAAAAGTAATGAAAAAATATATTTAATTAATTGGTTAAATAGGTTACTTAAGGTTAGTTTATTGTCTTTTTGATGACTTTTCAAAGGGGTATTGAAATTGCATGATTTTGAGTTATCATGGACCGTTTTTACCTTCTCTACATTCTGAGTTCAATGGAACAAAGTCTGGTTTCGAAATTAATTTTAGGTGTTTAAGATATTATTCGAGTGCTGAAAACCTCTATTCAAAGCTCTGGTAAACCGTAACTCTGATTTGGATTCCTGAACATATTGGCATAGTGTAATAATTTGCAGATTTCTTGGCAAAACAAGGAGCATCCAACTCTGTCATTACTTATCTGACTACCCCTATCCAATGACATTAATATCTACCGGACGCGGGGTAGAAATCTCAAAGTGGGAAGCCAAACACAAGACGATTGTAGCTTTCTCTACTTCTAGTACTTTAGTACTAAACTGCTGCGCGTCAAGTGAGGTCGTGTCTTACTAGTAAGTAAATTGCATTGCAAAGCGCCAAAATGCCCTCCTGCGTGATGAGAACATGCTTCAATTACACGGCAAATAGTCGTAAAGGCGATGGAATAACAATTCACTTGTAAGTACACGCAAATGACTTATTATTATTAATAATTATAATTATTACAATATGTGTAATGAAGTACACGCAAATTACTTATTATTATGAATAATTATAATTATTACAATTAATTTTATAATAATACGTCATTGTAATCTTTATCCTTTCCTGTCCATCGTGTAACCGAGTGAGAGTATCTTGTTATCCCGTGATGTGAAAGCAGTATTCGGCGAAGAAATTAATAAGCCGCCCTACCCTATATCTATGACATTCACACACGTACATTCTTTGATTGTCTGTCTTTATCACACAGGAATAAAGTTTTGAATTTAGAAATTATACTGAAAACTGCTGAAAACAAAAGAGTGTTGCTTGCTTTCCACATTATATTGTGAGTATGAGAGACTATGCCGAGTCTATTTATATAACGTCATTGCCCTTATCTGATACTTTTCTATCCTCAAAGATAGATTCTGCAATGTTTGGGCAGAGTATTGGTACATTGCTAGTCAATCCAAGGGAGCCTACTATGCCTCAATACAATACAAAGACTATCCCATCAAAACCGTCGTTTCAACAATTCCCCCACTTTCCAAATTAATAATTTTTCTCATTTATTCGATAGAATTTGAACATTGTTTCGTTTCTTCTAGTGATGACCGTGTTCGGTTATCTGATATTCTGGACTCCAATCTGTGATGGATCCAGATTCCTTGATGATGATCTCAATACAGGGTGTAGTTACAATAATAAAAATAGAATAGTTACGTTTATTCCGAGATTGTACAATAGGTTCTTCTAGGAAGCTTATGGGTAAAGAGAACGAATGGACAACAATCACACTATTTTATACGTTACTCGTGCTGTCTCACTCATACACGTATGTCTCTTTCATACCTTAAGACGTACGTTCACCACACTTCTCACCTATTTAAACATTCACGTGCTTGACTGACTAATACTTTTTATGGTCTATTAGTGAACTTTTAATACTGTGAACTTCAGATCACACATTTTTAGTTGTCCCTTTCTAAATAAATATCCTCTCTTCTATCAAGCCTTTTCTAAAGTTGTCTTATTCCATTCAACTAGTGTTGAGTACCTCATACAAGAGGCAGTCCAGCGGTAAGGCTCTTGGCTCGCGATCGGAAGGTCACGGGATCAAATCCCGGCGTGGCAAATAAATTTTATTTGATTAATTTGTGTCATTCACAATTTACTCATTTAAAATAATAGGTATATAGTATATTTGCGGCACGTTCCAGAGTGGAAGATACTATAAGTATCGCCCTGGTGTAAGACCACCATTAAGAATTGAAACGTTGCTTTAAAAGGATTTAGCCGTGCTTGGTGACCAAATCTGAATAGTCAGGTACTTCCCCACCTTCCTCTTCCCTATCTCCTTCCCATTCCCACTACCTTCAGCCTCACAACATACCCCAATTGGGATAGTCTCACTGGCTCCATACGGGAGCAGTTGGGACTCTTGTGCGGTATTCATATAAAAAAATAAAAAAACTACAAATTTCCCATAAAAAAAACGTTAAATGTCCCGTCAGCTCACAAAATTCATTTGTGCCAGCTCTTTTTATTTTTATTACTACAAATGAGGTGGCGATGTGTGAATGGTACTACATCACTAAATTTCGTGCATGTGACTTTTTGTACCAGAGGTGGCGTTACGTGACATATTTTTGGAAAATATACCAATTTTCCGTAAATTTGGTCCAACATTGAGAAAAAAATCTGAACATTTCGATTCTTTTTTACTTTCATGTATGGCAGTGAGGCATGGAACTGCTAGAGGAAGGATGAAAGTAGACTGAATGCTGTAGAAATGAGATCCCTGAGTGTATGTGGTAAAACCATGTACGAAATAATACAAGGCTGATGTAAGCGTAATGAGTAAGATTATGAAAGGGACATAAGTTTGGGCATGTAGAGCGAATAAACGAGGAAAGGAGTGTAAGAAGAATATAATAATAAAATAAAAAGCTTTTATTTCTTGCAAATAGTTATGTTACAGAGTTATAAAAAGTAAGAAAAAGTATAATTACTTCTCTTTACGAAAAATGAATACAGGTATCGTAAATTTTTCATAAGCAAGAACCCTTCTCTCAAGTGAAGGTGGAGGCCTCCTCTAAAGAATTCCATTTATCTCTTGTTTTGTTCGTAGGGTTAAGCATTTCTTGTGTATTGTGTCACTTCTTGTATTTTTGAGGAAGTTTAGAGTTTTTTTTTCAAAGGGATTTCACGGTGACCAGCCGGGTTGGAAGATGAGGTTTGGTTATAGATGTATTATTTTTTTATTGTTGTTTTTTTACCTGTGTCGGAGGGGGACGATAGTTTCTACAAGTTGTCGGCTTTGTTATACTGAGCGCTGGGAATGTTGTGTTGATTAGTAAGGACACGACGCAAATGTGAATGGTAGAAGAAGTCGGGACGCCCGAGGAAGGCATGGAAAGACCAAGTGAATCAGATACTTGAGTCGGGCGATATCAAAAGTCAGAATAATAGAAGAGCATGTACGAGATGTACCATCCTCTCTGTGTATCGCTGCAGAGAAACGACATGATGGTTAGTTAGTCAGTTAGTCTTCAAACCTTGGTATTAAAACTCCTCTGTGGACTGCTAGCCTCGCTTGGTTCAAAAACTATTTATTTCCTGGTTTCGACCACCTCAACTAAAACACATTAATTATGTAATTTAACTTAATATCTTAAGCAATAAACACTGTTATATTGATCGTAATAGCGGTTACTTCATGGTGCAACCCGCCAATTCATGCCTAGCCCAATTCGTGATGTGCTGCTAGCTTCCAGATCATGAAAAATGTTGTTTTGACCGCTCGGTTTTATTTTTAGGCATTTCGTGACGCGCCAAACGGAATTTATCAAAATTACGAAAAAACCCAACATATGGCCTAGTTTTACCAAACATTCGTGAAAGACGGTGGTACCAAGATTTTGAATAGATTAATAATTTAAACTCTTGAAAATGCATTATGGTTGCTTACCCAGTAAGTTAAGTCCTTTCAAATACTATGGATCTTCAAATTTAAATAAATAAAAGATTTTTGAAGTAAAACTTCTTTACGCACGCTTGACTTGGGACGAGAGCGTTACGAAAAGCGAGGCGAACGCTTCGTATATTACTGTATGAGCTATAGAATGTATGTACGCGCATAACTTCCGAACGACTGCACCAAATTGGACAATCCTTTTTTTTGTGTTTGTTATTGTCAGAAAAAGGTTTGTACAAAACTACTGGTGAGCTCTGGCATTATAAAATTTGTTTAAAAAAATGTAATAGGAGTGACGAGAGTTGTTTAAAAACTGAAAGTACCGGGACTGAATGTATGGAATGCGGAAGGAGGGAGGGGGGAAGGGAACTCGGTTAAGGGGTTCGCGGGAGGAAGGGTGGAACCGGGAGGGGAGAGGGGAACCTGGGAGGGGAAAATTGCCTTTTAGATTTTGTATTTTAAATACAATGCTTTAATATTTATAAATTGGAATATTTTAATTTCGAATAAGAAAATGTTAAAAAAAAAATAATAGACAATAATTCCCCGAGAATAACCAAAAAATCTGACATTTTGGATTCATTGTTGCGCAATAAAAACGTAAATTTCTTGAATTTGTCACCCACACTTCAGAATATATCAGGAGTGACCCAAATTTCCTCTTCCCCATAAAAACTATGAAAAACGCCCATGCAATGATGCAGCGAGCAAGTCGGGCGGTTTGTTGGTTTGTTGGTCGGTTGGCCAATAGTCTTCCGGCCGACTTTTTGCCATAATTATCATCATTACATAGTATAAAATGAAGTCGCTCAAAATGTATGTGCGCTTAGATCTTTTAAACTACGCAACGGATTTTCATGCGGTTTTCACCGATTGATAGAGTGATTCAAGAGGAAGGTTTATATGTATGAAAAAGCTTATTATAGTAGAGAAAAGTCGAGAAATTCAAATATTCAATTCAGGCAGCGGGCAGCGGGCAGCTGGCAAGCGGGTGGTGTGGATTTTAAAAAGGTTGAGTAATGGCGTTGTTTTTCGTTAGCCACAGCAACGTGTGTCCGGGTCTGCTAGTAATCAATGTAATCAATATTATCAACATGTTTCGAAACCCAAGTTTTCTTCGTCAGGATAAGTTTAATATGTACCTAGTGATTATATGATGTTTTTTACAAAGTTATTTGTTTTCATTGAAGTAAATAAAAATCCCTAAAAAAACAATATTTCTTCTTTCCTTTCAACGGTTTTGTTATTTACATAACATTTTTTAAGGCTGCAATCGCGTTTAATTTTCGGCGACTAATTACCCAAAACCTACCACAAAACGGTGTGAAAACATCGGTTTGTTCATCCGAAGATATGCTTGTAAAATAATTTTTAATTACCTGAGAAAAAATATGATATGTCCCAATGTAACACCCGGAAGAAACGATTTGAAATCTTTAGTTTTAGGCATTCTTGCTCTTCAGAAAGATGGGAATTGGAATAAAACGCAGTAGATAGGACTGTGGATCACAAAAATGATCAAAAATAGCCGAGCGATTCTAAATCTTTTGTGTGATCGTTATGAGAAAACGGACGTAATCTCCTGTCTGATTTGTGTGATTTTTACATATTTTCGATTATTCCATTAACAACATGTCGTTAGTATCCGTCTCGGAAATTAATGACTTAGGTATTTGGTTCGACACGAAACTCAACTTTATCAAGCATATAGAAATAATAACCAATAATGCTTTGAAAATGTTGGGATTTATTTAAGGGTATCTAGTGATTTCAATAATATCAATACTGTAAAAACATTATATATGTCACTAGTAAGGAGTCATATAGAATATAATTCCACGGTTTGGTCCCCAAATTATGATGTTCATTCACATGCGATTGAAAGAATCCAAAATAAATTTTTAAGATATGTAAATTTTAAAATGGGCATTCCTAGTGAATGCCTAAATTACTTTACTTTGTTCATTAAGTTTAATAAAATTATCTGATCGTAGAATCATTTCCGATTTAACCTGTTTGTATAAAATCATTAATTCAATGTTTCATACCCTGATTTATTATATATAATCTCTTTTCATACTCCAGGCAGGTCAGTTAGTAGACAGAACCTACCATATTATTGGAACAATTCCACATCAATATGCCAATATTACACTCCTACGCAGGGCCGGATTAACCATGTCGGGGCCCCTAGGCAATGCACGTCTCGGGCCCCCTGTACCAATTGCGGACTAATGGGGGGGGGGGGGGGGGGGTGGAAAGGGCAGCCCGCCTGGTGCCTTAAATCCTTTTTTAGGATTTGATCAAGGGAACATGGAGGCCTTCGGAGGCCCCCCAGTTTCAGAGGCACGTGTGAACGGAATAAAAAGCTTGTAAAATTACATAAACCTTTTAAACCAGGGGGGGGGGGGGGGGCTCATTCTACTTTGCCGCCCCGGGCCCATAATTTATCTGTTTTTAACTACATCACGAAGGTATGCCATCACCCCTTTCAATAAAAAAATTAACCGAATAAAATACAATACTTCTTTATTGCACATAAAAGGACACATACATAAAAACAAAAATATGTAAAAAAAAACAGTACAATGAGAGGTCTTATCACTTATTCCAGACAACCTTGGTACGAAGAGAAACAAATAATTTTAGCAAGCAGATAGGTAGTGCACACTAAAGCTTGTACAACATTTATATTTTAAACATATAATTAGAAATAAAAGCAAAAAAAAGACTCTAACAAAACAAACCACACACGGTACCTACAATCACATCCCCATTGATACTAAAATAGAAGGAAAGTAAAGTAAAATACAACTGCGTTTAAATATTTATTTTAATTATTGACTTTTTTTATTATTTGTACATGATGTGAACATTAAGTTATTGGGTTATAACCCAATTATTATAATTTGTTGTTTTATTTAATGTGTGTAGTGTTATTAACCTGTAAACGTTCCTAACAAAAATAATGAAAAATTTAAACATCTTGAAAGCTGAATTTTTCCAAAATGGGTGCCGGAGTTGCTCACTAATTGACAGTAAGTACTTGCTCACCATTGACGCAAGTAATTTTTTCTCGGGGCGCGGGGCCCCCAGCCGATGCGGGGCCCCTAGAAAGTTGCTTATATTGCCTAAAGGATAATCCGGTACTGCTCCTATGCGACGGATTCAACAGCTAGGTAACAAATACTCTGATGTTGTTGATATATTTAGTACGTCACTTTTAATATATAAGCAAACCTTATTGAAGTTTTTTTCATCAAGTAGGGGAATATTTTGATAAAGGTATTTAAATTGACTGAACACAATAACAGTATTTTTTCGGCGGAAAGAAAAAAAACTTTTTTGGATTTTTTAATATTTTGTACCTACATGGGGTACTGTGTGGATCCATTAATTAATATTTTTACTTTGTATTTATTTTTATACAAGTGTTTTAAACAGTCGTTTCCTGCACTATTTATGAGTATAATTTTGAAAATATTATTATATACGTATTTGTAAAAGCCTAAATAGGCGTAAATAAATAAATATTTACTGTCACATAGTTTGGTTTAGATCGTTTTGAACACGAATTCCTGGAAGTATTCATGATTATTTATTCATTTAATGTACGTTGTACATAGAAAATGTAAGGAAAAAGCAAGTAAATCACACAAATCTGACAGGAGATCACGTCCGTTATCTCATAACGATCCCACAAAAGATATAGAATCGCTCTTCGATCAGTACTACTATTGAGAAGATTTTCCGTTTAGATTTCACATGCAGAACAATTCTCCTCAAGGTTTTTGTCATCCTTGGGGATGCTGCATGTAGAGTCTTTTTATAAATTGATGCATCCGCCGCTTTCCTCACTGTATAAACCCGGGCACCCCTGCTATTAAGACACCAAACTCAGCGAAACATTTTAGGTGACCTGTGGCAGAGGTTTTGGTTATCAATAAATGGTTTCCGGGGTGGCGGTACCCATGCCCGCTACCCAAATTCTGTACCTCAGAAGAAAAAGGTCGGTTGTCACATTTTTGAAATTATTCAGGAGAGAGGAAATAGCAAAATAATTAGTCTTTATTGGCTATTTCTTGATGGTTAAATTTATGTAATTTTTTTCCTGTTTTATTTAATTTGTCTTAAGCTAACTCTTGTCTTGTCTTAAGCTAACTCATAAACACTGAATGCACCCGAAAGACGTTTTTCCTTTGAACCATTGTGGGGACACCAGACCTTTTATGTTGACCTAACTTTGTTTTCCGTTGTCGTAGGACAACATTCTTTATACCTGTGTGCAGATACTGAAAAAACTAAAATGGCCTCATACATAACTCATTTTCACAAAAAACTGGACAACCGACCTTTTTCTTCTGAGGTACAGAATTGTAAATACCATTTTTAAGTGTGTTTAAATACCATTATGAAATTCAAAAGGGATGTCGATAAGTATAAGAAAAAAGTGTTAGTTATCAGATATCAGTATAAAAGAGACAGAGAACAAAAAAAAATATATAAAGGTAGGTACTATGGCAACAGTGACATTGCTTTCCACTCATAACTACTTGGAAGTAATTTCTAGTATTCTTTATTCTATAAAAAAAACTGATTCAACACACCAATACGCAACATCCTGTTTTAACTCAGAGCGTTTTGGGCCTATGTCATCTTTGGGGATGCTGTGTGGAGGGTATTTTTAGGAAAAGAAGGAGAGGAAGTTCTGGAAAGGAAAAGTACATTAGGGGTGGTTAAGAATCTGGGTTCAGTGTATCCAAGAGTGACGAACGTATGAATCCATCATTCTCACTGCGGTGCAAGGCGATGTTCCGAGAGATCTATTTTAATGATGTGTTACATAATTACGGTTTTGAACCGCTTGATTACAGACTTCTTGGTAAATTAATAAAGAATAAAACCACAATGTTGTATTTAAATACTTACGAATCCTCACTGCTAGCTCATTCGGTAGATTATCGTGTTTGCAGTCCGCTCGGGTACTTGATTCAGAACAATCATCGCTTCATTGGTAAAATTAATACAGGTAAGGTGTAATGAATTAAAAGATTGATTAACGCTTTAAATACTGAAGAATTTATTTATGCTTCGACGCTTCTAGGAAAAAGCTTGTATCTCTTTGGGAATGGACAGTTAACGATTTTAAACCAAAATAAAAGGAATGAATTGATAACATAATGAAATAAGGCTTACGTACTTTATCTCGCACGGGTTACATATGCAGAGCTGGCTCCTCGTCAGAAATAAATCACTGAATTTATTTAAATCTCTAAACACAAAAAACTGTTGTGATATTAAGGATCTCAGCAAACCATGTCGTGACCGACCCCCTCTCGGCTCCGTTACTTACCCCCTCCCACCGAAATCTCGGCCAATCAAGGCAACGTCGGTGTGGCAAACATTACAAAAAATAATACTGAATTTAGTACCTAGCGCAAATCATCGTACAGGGGTTGGAAGTAAAGATTCAAGAAAGTACTTCATAACACATCCCCGAAAACACCAGCAAAAAACCGCCGTTGTAACGAAGGTTTTTTGACTTTAAACCCATCAAAGAATTCCCACGATAAACTTTACAAAAAAACGTCATTCACATAGAGATTCGGCATTAAAAAACCTAGGCAAAAAGTTGTACAGTTTACATACATATTATGTTATAAAGTTTACAGTCTACATGAGAATATCAAAAAACAGCAAAATCCGCACGTCCAAGCGGCCTAGCAGGAACATCATTAAACGCAGCTTTCGAGGCAGTAATGTCCATCAGGGCATCCAGAGCAACAGTAACGATCTTCAGCAGCGGAGAACGACTCAAGGAGTAGCGTCAACATGAAAGCAAAAAATAACATAATTAGAAAAGTACAAACATTTAGGCATCGAGGCACATAGAGTAAACAAAACTATCTGAATGGTAAATGTATTTGCAACAAGAGATCAGAGCATAGGGGAACTCCACATTATATGTTTATCGTGATGTATGTATATCGTTGAGCATACGAAGAACATCAACCCCCTTTTAAAGGACAGGTAATGTATAAGTGTAGTCAGTATTCCACCTTTTAATGGTACGGATTACTGGTTTAAGACATATTAAAAAAACAGTCAGTATTCCACCTTTTAACGGTACAGAATACTGATTAAAGATATGTCCAGAGACCCACATAGCGTCAGAAATCTTATAAGATTCCGACGTAGGTATAATTTAGGACAACACCTGAAAAAAAATATTGGAAAACCGCAGCGATCCACATAAAATAAAATTGTCTTAGTAGAAACGGCTAGACTTCAAGATTTCTTTAGACACACATTAATAATACCTCAAGTTAATTGGAAAACCGCAGCGATCCACATAAAATTAAATTGTCTTAGTAGAAACGGCTAGACTCCAAGATTTCTATAGACACACATTAATAATACCTTAAGTTTTATCACAGTTCACTGCAAAATAATTGTCGTCGATGTATTGCGTTTTAAGGCAATATTTATAATTATTATAGTCAGATCATTAGGGGTATCTTTTTAATGATGACAACAATAATAGTAATTCAGGTTTTATTTAATTTGGTTAGAAAATAGTGTTAGAATATATTACATAAGAATAATGAACTACGTCATGGGCGCCAGCTTATTTTTGTACCGAGAATAAGACAAACTCGAATCAAAATAACGAGGGTATCAATGACCTGCGTTACCTCCACCAGAGTACTGAAATATTCAGATTAAGTAATTATTACTATAAAATACAATAAAAAATATTGTATTATATAGCCGTATTATAAAATGTGAAGTGTGGTCATCACATTCGGTTAATTACTCCGATGCGATTGTAGGGTGAATTGTATGTACACACTGTCTCAAAAGCGTCCTTTCAAAACAGTGCTGTGTAGAATGTGTGCTTTGGTATAGTGTCAATTTCATATCTTATTTTCATAATGCGTTGATTTGTCATGTTCTTACAAAACCACTTGAATGATAAATCAATCGAAACACGATTCACGTCGCAAAACAAAAAAATTCAAAATCATTTGGAGAATTTTCCACTTGGTATGGGCCAACATTTCTAATTGGATTCCATCTCGATCTTCTTATCATCTTATCAAATTCCTGTAAATAAATTAGCTCCTTATCACCACCGGCGGGTGATTCCGAATAATAACATTAAAGTTCATTAATGCCTATTGATGTCGTATGCAATCAGTCTTCCCCGTTAGTTGAATGAATCCAGACACATGGTCTATGCTGAGCTTTACGTATTAATCTAATCATTATAAATCGAATTAAAATCCGAACTATTAATCGAACCCACCTCCTTTGCTACAATATGATTAATTAATAAATACCGATTATATCAGTCTATTTAAAACAATCAGCCATTGTACTTCCGTTTTCATTGATTTCGTTTTCCTATCAATTTGGATTGCGGGTATGGGTACCGCCGCCCCGGGAACTATTTATTCTTTAATCAGCACTTCTGTTAATTCCTACGTCTGTCACTCCTGGACACTGACCACGATATTCCTATCCGCCCCTCATATCTCTTTCCTCCTTCTCCTTCCTTTCCTTAAAAGGACCTCCACACAGCATCCCCTAAGATGACATAGGCATTAAGGGAAATTATTTTCCTCAGGGCCTCCTGTGTGAAGCTAAATTTAGTCGTAAATAAGTCTCTACTCTTCGTTAGAGAGATCAGTTTGTTTGGAGATGTATAACTTCGCAAGGGATCGAACCCGCGACTGAATCTTAAAGTAAGTTGATTACATCGGTGTGATTTTCATTATATTATTCTAGATTCGAACTGGGAAATATCTAAATCCTATAAAGAAGGCACTAAAAATGATATCATTGAACACTAAAAATGATATCTCACGGTTATATCACGAGGATTGAACTCGAATTTAGGACAGTTCTTTATTTCTGTCGTAATTTTAACTGGTAGGTATAACTCTCAATATGTAAATGCCTATAACATTACCACACATACGTAATAATGTATCGATGTACCTGACCGATTAGATATTATTTGATCGCGTAGCTTTTCTTAACATGGGATGCTTCCAGAATTACCTCAGTCCATGTCATACATTGCCAGAAGGTATGTATTTGCTACCTCAAACTATGTCCGCCATTCTAAGTATCAAACCTATCTTTTAATATTGTATGTAATACAATATAATTAAACACTAGTCAATATCTTCACTTTGAAAGGGTATCGTACCAAGTACCTGCTTTCCAATATTTGAAATAAATGCTAATCCCATAAAATAATAAAAAGTGCATTTCTCCAATCCTAGCAGACAATAGAACTTTCTATTTACAAATGGACCCAAAATATCCATTAGCCATCTGCTGACGGGTCATAAACTGGTCTGTTGCTTTATCTAACTTTTATGAGGGTGTCTACATTTAATTTTTAAAGAATTTCGAATTCCATTATTTGGGTACTAGCTAGGTACCGACCCGGTCATAAAATAACTCTAAGCTTTATGGAGCTCTCCGAAAAATAGTCTAAAGAATATGTTATAAATATAAGACCTTTCTGGGGTGCCATAAAATTAACATTGGCAATGGGTTTTTCTGAAATGCCGAAAGCCGAATAATTACAAATAAACATAATATTCGTCTTATCTTAAATATTATCTCATTTAAAAATTTCACATTTAGTTTGTCTTAAACTATATAAATAAATCCATAATATTCCGATTCTTTTCTCGTTTAGACTGAGTTCAAATCACGTCGATTCTAGCAGAAGTTCACATTGTGTGGTCTCCACATATGTCTAAAACCATTTCGAGGAAGGTTTCGATTCAGAATTCTGGTCTTACACGACTTTCATCGTGATGGGAGACACTCAACCAACAAAATACTTTTATAGTTTTATCTTTCCAAAGGTTTAAATGCGCTGTGGTAACGTATTTCATTTACAACCGGCTTCCCGTATTTCTACCGATTTATCGCATTTTATTTTTCGCTCTTTAAAACATAGATTTTAGTCTATATTTTTTTTTCACGCCGAAACGGCAATTGTACCAAATTTTTCCTATAGAAAAAAACGCAAATAATGCTCGCGCATTTTCTAGTTTTCTTAGAGGATCACCACGAGTTTCTAGGTCTAATTTAAATGAGTCATATTTTATGAAACACCATCACAATTTTCGCCTAAATATTATCGTTTTCAATATTGGCGCACTGTCTCTAACATTCGAATTTAAAAACGGTCTCTTCTTCTTTTTGAGCGGACACACCGCGCCTTAAGTTTCAAATTTGGCGGTAAAACCAAAACGCGTGGGTGGACCAACGGTTTAAAATGGCGTTCTTTCGAAAGACAACGTGTTTCCAAAACAAAGCCTGTCGATTTCGATTATTCAACGGTCAAAACACATGCTGGTTTAAGATAACGGCATTTGAAAAGACGCGCGAACTTTTTTAAAACACGAACACTTGTGAGATGGGTGATTTAAAATACCGGCGTTTGAAAAAAAACACGTGGGTCAAAATGGATGCTAGCGGTTTAAAATCTCTCTTTAAAAAACGGCGTGTTTCTAAAACAAAACACGTGGATTCACAGTTCAATTAACAATCACTTATTTACCTATATATTTAGAGGGGAAAAATGGTTATTATTTAAATATGTATACATACATCACGAAAAAAATATGGAGTTATAAAAAAAATCAAGGGAGCGATAATTATCCCGAATCAAGTTGGCCTCACGTTGGAATGCGCCAGTGTTACATAATTACGGTTTTGAACCGCTTGATTACAGACTTCTTGGTAAATTAATAAAGAATAAAACCACAATGTTGTATTTAAATACTTACGAATCCTCACCGCTAGCTCATTCGGTAGATTATCGTGTTTGCAGTCCGTTCGGGTACTTGATTCAGAACAATCATCGCTTCATTGGTAAAATTAATACAGGTAAGGTGTAATGAATTAAAAGATTGATTAACGCTTTAAATACTGAAAAATTTATTTATGCTTCGACGCTTCTAGGAAAAAGCTTGTATCTCTTTGGGAATGGACAGTTAATGATTTTAAACCAAAATAAAAGGAATGAATTGATAACATAATGAAATAAGGCTTATGTACGTTATCTCGCACGGGTTACATATGCAGAGCTGGCTCCTCGTCAGAAATAAATGACTGAATTTATTTAAATCTCTAAACACAAAAAACTGTTGTGATATTAAGGATCTCAGCAAACCATGTCGTGACCGACCCCTAGGGAAGCTAAGACCAGAAGAGAGCCTGGAGAGCGCCCGAAGCCTCTCGGCTCCGTTACTTACCCCCTCCCACCGAAATCTCGGCCAATCAAGGCAACGTCGGTGTGGCAAACATTACAAAAAATAATACTGAATTTAGTACCTAGCGCAAATCATCGTACAGGGGTTGGAAGTAAAGATTCAAGAAAGTACTTCATAACAGATGTTATAGGTTCTGCAAATATTTTAATCGCCTTTTTATTAAATTGACAGGTGTTCAGTGTTCACTATCACAATGATACGATTATTTACCTATGGCATTTTTATTTAATCATACAATCTTATCTGTGAATTATTCGACATACCACATTAGTACTATCTTATCAGTGTACTAATTGATTTCTATTGACACCTGTTTAATCTAATTGAGTTTCACATAACTTCAATGATTTATTATTGTGATGTTGTGTGTTCGAATTTGACACAAAATTCTGTGCTGCGAATGCAAAAATATTAATAGCAATGTTGGAGGTTTGACATTGTGGGCAGTGTTTGTTGGTGGCACTCTGCTATATAGCTTGGTGTGTTGTGTTAAAGTGTACTGGTAGTGTGACTGACAATGGAAGCAGATAAGAGTCATCAGGTGTCAGCTCTCTTGGCCTGCCGGTCCCGCGCAGACCTGAGACGGCTCCGGGGGATGGACTCTCCCTCCTTCCCCTTCATCACCTTGGCTTGCAAGCACAACAGCACTGACTTATTGAAATTGTTATTGAAGGATACAGGTGCGATTGTTGTCCCCCCCAAGTGTTCAGTGGAGCAGGAGAATGAAGGACATAACGCCGTCTATTACGCCATCCGCTCCAGCAATGTGGAACTCCTCCGCATACTCCTCGGTTCAGTAACTCCTGAACTCTCGAAGCGACTCGTCTCCATGTCTTACGAGGAATTGCTCTTAAACAATGTCCTCGTTTCAAAGGAAATGCATTTGTTTGTTCAATACAAATTGCTCGATCTACGTTTCTTCTCCAAAGGCGACGAAGAGCTTCCTCCTACTTCAAATGCTGATATCCAAGAACGTGTTCAACTGCTTCTGGAAAATATAGCTCAAGTTAATACTTATACAGAAGTGGACAGTCACTTTTTATACACGGCCAAGTTTATAGCTCAGAATATCTACATACTGAAAAATCTATTGAAGTCCACATACAATGAAATGCCCTGGGAAGAAATGGAGTTCTGCTTAGTGAGTTTTATATCCGCCCACATTCGGCGTCAAGAATTAAATTTATTCTATCTGTCCGTACTGAAGAAAGAGAGGTTACTGAAGGAATTGGTAAAGTTTGCCTCTGCCCTGCAAAAGTTGGAGGAACACATCAGGTCTACAGATGTTAAGAAGCTTAGGAACCCGGTGAGAAGAAAACGCAAGGATGTTGTCGCTGACATCATCGACAGATACCCTCACTTATACACTGACTATAAAGAAGTGCGAGACGTTTCCTCGCTTTACATCATGAAGACGTACCTAGACGCTGCCTTGCTGGCAGACGCTGCTTCTAGACTCGGCCAGTTGACTATCAAGAGAGCTCTCCAGGTGACGGGAGAGCATCTGAAGAACACATTGGACAGCCCTAATCTCTCCCCAACCGTGAGTGATCTTCTCCTCCTCTCTGCACCCAAAGAAACCGGAGAAGTACTGCAAGCCTTGCGAAACTCTCTATCTCATCCACATCTAGAGTCAGAAGACTCTGTACTATATTCTAACATTCAAAATGACATTAAAAAGTTTGCATCTGTCATTAATTACATAACTTACTCTAGTAAAGTGAATAAAATAAAGCTTTTACTTACCACGCTCATCAATACTGACAGTGTAGATGAACTTCATGAAATCGCAAATATTTTTCGTGATGTTGAAATTGCGAATTTCCATGAAATAGATACTGTTACAAAAGGTCACCGAAAAATTGAAGATTTTATTAGAGACATTTTTATAAAAATAGTAGACCAAACTCTATATGAACAGAAACTGTTTTCTGAAATAAAAGATGTCCTTGGAAAATCCAAAATAAAACATCAATTAACAATGGACGACTATGTTCATATAAAAAATATTGTTCACTGTTCTTCCTTCCTTTATGGCATCAGTAAAGACTGTCATGTCAATATAATGAGGTCCATGAAATTTAGTGCTGAAAAAGCATTAAAAAACTTTTCATCTCAAGAAAATTCTATAGAAATTGAAAGAGATTATTTACTAGCCTACCTATTATCCAAATTTTATAACAGCGTATCTATAAGAATTAAACCAGAGATAGCTATTCAAATACGAATCGTGATTGATAAAATTTATCTTACTGGAGTATTAGATAAGGGCAATATCAAATGTATTGATGAATATAGTAAAAAATTATTACATTTCGACAAATTCAATAAAAATGATAACGGAGAGAAAAAACGCGATAAAAACAGCAGCGAGTTAATTAGTAAACAACTCGCTCAGAAATTAACTGAACTGGGGAAAACCGTGGGAACTGACCAAATGTGTGGTCAATTATTTGAGCATCTTTCTTTACTCTGCAAAGAAAAGATTACAAATAGATTTATGATAGAAGGTCTTGTGCTTGATATCATGTCCTTTTTAGATAGCTCCAAATGTATTCCCAACAATGAACTGTATATAGATGAATACCTGCCACTTTTGAATGGCAGGTGCTTACGCAATCACTTGGCTCACAGGAATGCCTTGGTGGACATTCTGCCAACTGATGCTTGGTCCACTGTGTTCATAAATGCCGTTAAACTTACTGAAAGCAAAGACCTTTTACTGGACTCTAAAATAGGGAGCGTTTCAAAACACAATGTCAAAAAATTGAGACAGAAATACGAGCGGGGCTTGTCTATTCTTGACAAACAGAAGGAAATGTGGAAGTCTCTACTTAGCGGGAACTTTGAGAAATTCACATTGGGAATCGTGGGAGGAGCTGATATCTATTCAAGAAATAGAGATTTGTCATCTACGCTACACTACGCTGCGCAGGGACCTGATATTGAAATTATCAAATTTTTGACTGAACAGAAAATTATTAACCTTGAAGTGACAAATGTCGACGGTCAAACTGCCCTCCACGTAGCTGCAAGATATGGAAGAGATGTAATTGTGAAATTTTTAGTGCCAGAAAAGGGAAACGCAATTAATCAAGTTGATAATGCTGGAATGACACCATTACACCTGGCTTCCCAAAATGGCCACAAGAAAACTGTTATGAAATTACTTTCACTGGGAGCCAAAACTACTATTCAAGATAATGCAAGAAATTCGCCTTTGCTCTATGCAGTGATGAACAATTACTTAGATATGGTTAAAATCTTTTTGGGCAACTATTCTACTGTACATGACACTATTAACGGTGGTTTTACTTCCCTTCACGCAGCTGCAGAATTCGGACATGTAGAAATGGTACAGTACTTGCTGCTAAAAGAAGCCGATATCAATGCTAAAACTAGTCTAGGTGTCGTGGCATTGCATCTGGCAGCATTGAATGGTCACCAAGAGGTGGTGAATACTCTGTTAGATAGAGGGGCCCACGTGAACATCAGGCAGTCTAACAATCTATCCTCATTAGATATGGCAGTAGAAAACAACCACAAAGATATAGTTAAGATTCTCTTGGAAAGGGGTGCTTTTGTTAATAATGGAGACGTGCTATATAATAACACTCCTTTCCACACGGCTGTTTCTAATGGCAATGCATTCATCGTAGATCTACTATTGCAACACAATGCCAATGTCAATGCTAGAAGAAACGATGGCCTCACCCCACTTCATTTTGCGGCAGAGGGTGGACATGCAGATATAGTCGACCTCTTGTTGCGGAATGGCGCTCTGGCAGATAGCAGAGATGTCACCGGATCAACGGCATTACACATTGCTGCTCTGCATGGCCATACTTCTGTCGTAGAGGCCTTAATTCAAAGGGGGATCGACATTCATACACAAATTATAAGTCAAGAAACACCACTGCACATAGCTGCATTTAGAGGTCACCAGCAAGTAGTTGACATTTTGCTAGCTGCAGGAGCTAATGTACATTCGGTGGACAAAGAAGGTTCCACAGCTCTGCATCTTAGTGCTGGAAATGGTCATCAAGCAATTTCAGAGGCTTTGGTGAGAAAAGGGGCTAAATTAAAGTTTAAAAATAATATGGATAATACACCATTGCATTTAGCTGCCACTAAAACTTGCAATGACAAAACTATTCAAATGTTGCTAAAGTATGGAGCCGATGTTAATGAGAAAGGACAGCTTGGTTATACAGCGTTGCACCATGCGTCGTTTGCTGGAAACAATTCAGTGGTAGAAGCATTGCTCCAGGGAAAAGCGGATGTGGATGCCCAGTCCAAGGGTGGTATTACTGCGTTGCATCTTGCTGCCAGTGGGAATCACAAAGGAGCTGTCGAGATCTTGTTGAAGAATGGAGCTAATGTTAACCACATGGATTCTAAAGGTTCTTCCGTATTATGCCGCGCAGCAGAGAATAACAATAAAGTACTGTTAAAAATATTGATTGCTAAAGGAGCGGATGTTAATGTTGGCGGAGGTCAACCTCTGTTAACTGCTATTAAAGCAGGGCATAGAATTGTAGTTGAAGCATTGTTGAAAAATGAAAATGTTGACATCAATATTAAAGATCAAACTCATTCAAACCTCTTAAGCATGGCTGCTGCAAGCGGTGATGTATTTATAGCCGAGGAGCTTATAAAGAGGGGTATTAACATTGCAGATTGCATTCAACTAGATCCTTCCCCGTTATTCCTTGCAATATCAATGGGCCATACGGAGTTTATCGAAGTCTTGCTAAAAAATAGAGCCAATATTAATCCTGCAGATCCTAATTTATCGCCACTGTACCATGCAGTCCATTTAAACAAGCCAGTGGAAAGGTTGCTCCACTGGGGAGCAAAGTGTAATATCAGAGATTATAAGAATAGAACTCCATTAGAGCTGGCAGTTGCTAATTCCCAAATAACGAATAGCTTAATACTGCTACAACATGGAGGATCTAGAATTAATGAGAGAGGCACCGATAACTGGACGTTACTTCATATCGCAGCTCAAGTGGGTAATCTTGAAATAACAAAACTCTTGGTAGACCGAGGAGCAGACATAAATGCTAGAAATAGACCTGGATCTAAGCCAATCCATATAGCCGCTAGATTTGGCCACCACAAAATCTTAGTCTTCTTCCTGGAACTTGGGATGAGTATTGATGATCTGGGATCAGCTGGCTGTACCCTGATGCATTGCGCCGCGGTAAGAGGACAACTAGCTATGGCTCAATTCTTGATGAGCAAGAATGTCGATATTAATTCCACTGATTTAAAAGGCTACATGCCTATTCACTATTCTGCCGAACTGGGATACACAGAGATGGTCAAGTTGTTATTACGCAATGGTGCGGTGTATGATGCCACGGACAAACTTAGTAGAACCCCTGCAGATTTAACTAAATGTCGAGATATTAAGAATTTATTAGAGTCAATTAGAAAACTATTTAACGCCGTCAAAAAAAATGACGTTTTGATTGTTGGCATTTTGGTTAAAGACTTGGGAAAATATATAGATGCGAAGAGTTCTGACAACGCAACACTTTTACACATCGCCTCCTGGAAAGGCTTTCAAGAGATATGTGACATTTTGTTAAAGAGCAAAGCCAATCCGAATGCAATTGGGAAGGGCGGCAATTCTCCTCTGCATTACGCATCCAAATACTCTCATCCAGAAATAGTTCAATCCTTGTTGAAAAGTGGCGCAGCACACAACCTTAAAGCTGATAATTTGAAGACTCCGTTGGATTTTGCTACACAAAATGATATTGTATCCTTACTGAAAATAATCGCACTATGTTTCAGGAGAGTACGAATCCACGATGTTAAGATAATCAAAGATATAATCAAAATAAAGGATGAAGCAATTATAAAGGCGGTGATGAAGGCTCGTGATGCTGATGGCAATACACTTGTAGTTGTTGCTATGAAATGTGATTTCCCCGAGATAGAAAAGTTGATGCAGGTTTCACAGGCCAATGTTCCTAAAATTTTGTCATCGGTGGACTCATTGTTAATGTTTGAAAGGTTCACAGAAGCTTTAAATATTTTAAAACAATTGCTTAGTGAGAGAATCGAAATATTGGGTGAGGATAATCCAGGTACACTAGACATACAATATAAAATAGCACTAGCGTTGTACAAACAGTGTAAATATTTTGAAGCCATGTCCATGTTGGAAGATATCTATCGGAAAAGCGTGGAAACATTTGGTCCTCACCACCCAGTCTCCCTGGAGACCAGGAGTACCATGGCTCTACTATTTCATCGGCTAGGAAGGAACACAGAGGCGTGGGATATATTAAAGGAAGTTATGCCGAGGCAACAGGAAGTGCTGGAAGAGGGGCATGACCAACTAATACACACTAAAATCACCGCAGGGCTTGTGCTTTATGACCTGAGGAAGTTCGAAGATGCCTTGCGCTTGAACATGGAAGTTTACAAAAGACGTAAAACTATCTTAGGTGCCCATCATCCTATCACACTTTGTCTTCAAAATAATATTGCCATGGTGTTGAATGCTCAAGGCAAGCACGATGAAGCTTTTGCCATATATCAAACCGTTTACCAAACTAGAAAAAGGATTCTTGGACTGAATCACTCCGATACAATCAGAGTCAGTTTTAACATGGCAACTGTTCTTGTGAGCCAAGACAAACTTGATGAAGCTTTGGTAGTCCTTCAGGAAACATTAGCTATTCAGAAAAATGTGTTGGGACTCGAACACAGTGACACAATTTATACTCAAAATCTTATTAAGGGCATATATGTATGTCAGAAAAATGTACACGATGCCCTGAAGGTTCACAAGGAGGGGTTGAATGCAAAGAATGCTACTATGGGCCCCAACCACCCATTTTCTGCAAATTTGGATGGATTTCTAGATAAATTGGATAAAAAATTAAAATCAATACTTGATATTGATGCCGGTTATGTTCCTCCTTGTGATATTAATTTGCTAAAAGCAGCCAGTGTAGGGGATAGGAGTGAGGTTGGTAGTTTGATAGAGAATGGATCGAACGTGAACACTGCGGATAGAGAGGGCAGTACGGCGCTGCACTTTGCCGCCACGGTGGAGGTTGTGGAGCTGTTGCTGGACAGCGGAGCCGACGCTACTACCGTATCACAGAAAGGGAACACTCCCTTGCACCTCGCATCGTCTCGAGCTTGCCTACAAACGGCCCGTCTCTTGGTTCAGAATGTTAAGAAGACCAAACCCAACGCCTACCATAAGTTTATCAATGCTAAAACTGTAGTGGGAGGTTCCACAGCGTTGCATGTTGCGGCTAAGAAAGGAGCCGTAGATATTCTGAGTTTCCTATTGGAGCACGGTGCGTGCTACAACAGTCGAGACAGAAGCGATAATCGCACGCCTCTGCAATGTTCTAGCAGCCCCTCTGTCATCAGACTGCTGCGTTTAGCCGAGGAAGTGTTTGAGATGGCGAGACAGGGCAGCACTGTGCTTCCTCAGGGAGATGAGAGGCATTTGGCGGCGGTGATGAACTCAAGAGATACAGAACACAGAACTCCCCTCCAACTAGCTTTGGTTAATGGCCACACTGTTACTGCCAGAATTCTTGCTGGGCTTTTAAAAACACTGGACTAATCTATGGCAGCACTGTGATCGTGTTTATACTTATACAGTATGTGTAGTTTTTATTTGACAGTTCATACCAGGTCACAGTATGTATAATACCACTGAAGTGTTTATGGCCACATTTTGGCAAATGTTCCCGTGAGTTTTTTTAATAAAAAAAGCTAACTCAGTAGTTTCACACTTTAACAAGAGATGTTTCACAGCTCTTATGAATTATTTGTTGTTGACATTCCGCAAATCGAAATTATTAAATTGTTTTTTCCTAATTTACATTTATGTATTTAATTTTTGCGAAATTTGACAGCAAATTGTAAATTATAATATCAATATCAAAATCAAAATCAAACAAATATTTGTTGTACATATGCAAATACAAATGGTGTAGCTTATGGGTAGATCCCATTTCTTCCAGCTAACCATATATAAAAATACAAAATACAAATAGTATACATAAAATAGTTACATATGATATATATAAAATAGTTAATTGTGCCAATTATTAATTTTTTTTTCTTATTAATCATTGATCATGTGTTTACATATTAAGAAATGTGTGTTGTAATTGAAATTTATATTTGTTTTTGACCACAGGCAACGCACAGATGTCATATTATTTGTGCGTATTTCATACATAATTTCACACAATTTGGTGGCAGGAAAGGGGAGGGGAACGAGGGAGGGGGAAAGCATTTAAGGTTGAAGGGGAACGGGGGCAGGAACGGAGAGGCATAGGAAAGGACACGAAGGGAGAAACAATTTCTCTCTTTCAATGGCATTTCAACACATACCGGGTACATTCCCTGAGTGGTAATTTATTGAAACTTATTATTTGAAGTTTTTAATATATTGTTAATTTCTATAAGTACATACTCCTAAGTTAATATCATTATTTTCATTCTTTTATAACTAAGTTATTAATTGCTCTTGTTATTATTATAACCTACCACTAATCTATGATTATGTAAATACTATTACCATAACCAATAGGTACATGAATATGGTAATGTTTAATAAAATGTACATCTATGTTTAAATTTTGTATTTATTGTTATAATTATAATAACCAACTTAAATTATTTACTTATATTCCTGCTTAAATCTTGGTACCCTTGCTATTTTAATATACGAGTATAATTGATTATACTATATTCGATGGACTCTTCAGAATCGATACAATAATAACAAACTTTAAATACTTATTTTTATTTTTATTTTTAACTTTATGAGTAAAAACTCAAATTATAGTATTTAATTAAATGAAGACAATATTAGCGAAACTAAATCAAAATCTGAAGACAGAAAAATCAGAAAAAGATATTGGTTCCACTGGGACTCGATCCCAGATACCTTAGCATTCATGGCCAACTACTCTACCGATTGAGCTTTGGAACCCATTTCCAATTCGGCCATATTTAACTGTATCATACTAGTTAAATATAAAAAATAAAATATTCATCCTAGACTTGCAGAAAAGTAAATAGATGTCGCGTATTAAAAATAAAGTGGATAAATATTTATCCAGACACTATCTAGATAGCATTTAGTTCGGGGTGAATTTTGCAATCATATATAAAGATAGCAGCCAATAATATGTGCGTTAAGAAAAATGAAGATAGTGTTGGTAGTTCTTAGTCGAAGTATGATACAGTTAAAAGTGACCGAAATGGAAATGGGTTCCATAGCTCAATCGGTAGAGCAGTTGACCATGAATGCTAAGGTATCTGGGTTCGAGTCTCAGTGGAACCAATATCTTTTTCTGATTTTTCTGTCTTCAGATTTTGATTGAGTTTCGCTAATATTGTCTTCATTTAATTAAATATTTAAATACTTAGTATATATTACCTAAGTACTTACTGTTTGTACTATCGTTATTAAACTATCATGTTATAAATTTCATAACGCATCCACATAACTTTTAATGATACGTCCAGACTGAAGCTAACCTTCCAACTTCGAACTTAGTTCTGAGTTGGAAGGTTGGTCGATCGTGTGGTGGCTGCGGCCGACCCCCCAACTCCGAATTCCTAACTCCAAAATGGCGGACATCGAACAGCTGATTCGGCGCCGTATTTTATCAGTTGCCTACAATTGTGCAGGCGGTGCTTCGGTTTCCATAATATTGATTTCGATTCGTAAAGCTAAAAACAATTATTTAAAACAATTTTTGTACAATTCTCCCGTAATAATTTGCGCAGACTGATGTGTTGGGCCAACTCGCACGAACCAGCCAACGCCGATCGCCTCGGAGGCGATCCAGGCCAACTCGAAATCCAACCTTCCAACTCGAACTTCTAACGCACGAACTACCCCTCCATACAATCCTCCAAACGTTTAAAGTTGGAAGTTGGCCGCAGTGTGGTCCTATTATTATGATAATGTAACTCACGTATTTTTTTTCATGTGTACTATTTATCGCTCTGTTAATTTAGCTATGTTATTTAAAACTTGTTTAAACAAACTATTCATGTTTAAGTTTATAATAATATCAACGTAGTAACTATACACTCATCAATAACTACTTTCAGTATACCTTAAGCACTTCTGTATTACTCTTATTATACTTATACTTATTGAGCTCCTTTGTACAACTTTACATGTTAGTGAAACCACATATCTAACAGTATTGTACCTGCTTATATCCTTTATTTAGTTCAGTTTATTATGTCATATATATTATTATACGCTGATTATTTACTCCTGAAAAACGTTTGTATCTATAATAACATAAATATGTAAAAGCCTTCAAAGCGTGAATAAATAAATAAATATAGTTATGTAAATATATTATTATGTGTGCTGTTGTTATTTGGCTTTTTTTAAAAATTATTTGGTACTAGTAGAAGTCCCTGGCTTTACCTCGGCTTTACGCAGAGTTTTTTTGAAATCAGATGTAAACCAGAAAAATCAGAAAAAGATGTTGGCAGCTCTGGAACTCAAACTCAGGACCTTCTGCTTTAATGGAAACAGCTCTACTAATTGAGCTAAGGTGTCTATATCCAATTCGGTCACTTTTAATTGTATCATACTTCGACTAAGAACTATCAACATTATCTTCAGTTTCTTAAACAACATACGAATGGTTTAGCAAATTAGTCGCCTCTGTTGGCAGGTTTCTCCGCACTACTTTAATTTGCCTTAACCTTTAAGTATGGACGTGAAGTCTCAGAGGCTACGCGCGGTTCTCAAGTTCTTTGTTTCAAACACTTCCCCTCGCTCGCTCAGTAGCTTCATTTTTAGTAGCAAAATAGACAATGAGGGAGGAGGTGGCGTCGCTGGGTGCATAGCACGTGAGTTATAATCATAGAAATATTGGCTGAAGCCTGTCAGGCTCCACGTCCACATATAAAATATTTTGATAGTTTTTGTACTTTTTTTAGATTTCTGTTATGAAAAATGTTTTTTTACGTTCGTATATTAAATTAGTAGATAAAGAAGTGTGTTAGTGTTAGATTTAGTTACTTTTTATAATGTGTTTAAAAATGATAAGTCTGAAAAGGTCTGAAAAAGTGCTGTAATAGTTGATTTTTCATATAATTTATTATAATAATAAAGAAAATTGATTACAAATACTTTTTTTTTCTTATTAAAGACCTATATTTAGATATAGATAAGGTTTTTCCACGGTTTGGAATCTGTTTCTAGAAAGAAAAAAATTGTATGTGTAGTATATAGTAGCCTGAGAGACTCCACATCCGCACTAGTGTTAAAAATATTTGACGTCCATACTTAAAGGTTAATTGGTGGCTTTTATTACGATACCGTGACGGCAGAAAAAGGCCATAAAGATGCGTTCCTTACCGCTACTATGCTGCAGCTCTTTCTTACACATTAGATAATGGTGAGACAAAAGATGAGACACACAAAATACTACTTTTTCCTTTGGGGGAAATATATACCTATATCTTATTACGGCTCAGCCACGGTGACGCGAATTGCATTTCATTTTCTTTATACGTTTGAGGGAGAGGTATAATAATGATTGTATGTATTGGGGAGTGCAGACATACGTTCATCGTCTGTTTCATTTGAGACTGTTGTTATTTAGTACGTAAGAAAAAGATGCAGCATTATATTTCATTGACATTTGACGTTTTGGAATTTTTCGAATTCACTCACACTTCAATATTATCCTTGTAACTTACAGATATTATAAAGGCGAAAGTTTGTATGGATGTGTGTTTCTTATTCTTTCACGCAATAAATACCGAATGGAATTTTAAAATTATTTCACTAATCGAAAGCTACATTATTTGCGAGTAAAATAGGCCATATATATTGGTAAGCTCTGGCGTTATGAATAAGCTGTGGCGTTATGAAATTATTTATTATGCGATTATTAGCAAAGCGCGTTGCTAAGTAAATGTTTGACGTGGGCTGTCATTTTGTTATTTGGATTTCTTTGATAGCAAAAATTCAAATACGAGTATTCTAATATATTAATTTAGTGTACAAATATAAAAAAGGTACCAATCTACATTTTGATCTACTATTATGAATGCGAAACGGCGCGTATTTGATTGTTGATTGATTGGGGAAGGGGGGGGGGGGTGGGAAGTAGTGCGGGGGTGGTGGGGGGTTGGAGTGGGGAGGGTGGTTGGGGGAGTGGGGGGGGGGGGGGGTAATATTATAAACCCGAAAGTTTGTATGGATGTATGTGTGTTTGTGACTTTTTCCACCCAAAAACCAATTAATGGATTTTAATGAAGCTTTGCAATAATATAGCTCATACAGGTTATAACAACTTATGTTGCTAGCTAGGAAGAGGACGCGGAAGGGGAACGGGGACGCACGGGAAAGGTGATTCAGTGAGAAACAATGCATTTCTTTGAATATGGCACTGCAACGCATGCCGGGAACCAGCTAGTATTCCATACTTTCAAAATTATCGTCATGGCTAATAGTATTGTAGGGATTTACGGAAACGTCACGGTGCCGCGTATGTGAGAGATGCAAGAAAATGATGACTTTTTTTCTTTTAAAGGAAACAGACCTACGTTCACTGTGTATCTCATCTTTTGAAAGAGCTACAGCATTATTGCTATAAGGAAAGTATGTTTATTGCGTCTTTATGCCGTCACGGTACCATAACCGTGAATTGAAAGAACCCATGTTTTCAGTTCTGTTCACTTGAGTTTTAAGAGCAAAATCAGATGAAAAAAATCATATTAGTTTTTAATTTGTCACGTCGATTGTGTTTGGTTGTCGATATTACCATTCTAGACCCTGGAATAGATGTCGATTTTAAGGATATCTTGCTCTTGATGACGCCACAAAAACCGCAATTTCGAATTTCGAATGACGATAAACATTTCTTAAATAAAGCAACAATGGAACTCTACATTTTCGTTTAACCTTTAATTTAGATCGTGCTGTGCCAAAGGTTATAGTGTTGGACTGTTATATAATAAAATATTCAACATTCAATTCTTAGAATTTTTATTAACTGCGCTATTGACAATGTTTTTCATCCCAATCCTTAAAAAAAGCTTTTAGGCCTTGGCCTACCCCCCATATTGTTACGATACGCCCTTGAAGCAAGTAGTTTCGAGAACGCGAGCAGCTAGCCCACAGCTGGCCGCCCCCTCTCCCCCCCCCATATCCTGTCTGCCTCTCCTTACCGCCCCGCTTGCCCGGCGACTCGGCAGCCCGCTGCGCTCGCCCCCACAGAAGAAATCTGAGCGCCTTTGCGAACGGACGCTCGCGGCCGGTAGCTGGCGGACCCAATTCAACGGGGCCGCGATGTATGTATTATTGAAATACTTTGAGTAAAATCGGCCTTTTGCCGTACTACAGTTCGGTCTATTTAGACTACGAAGTGCCTGATGAAGCTGCCACATGAGACGAGGTTCCTGCCCACCTACATGTAAGCTGTATCATGATTTCCCCTTTAAATGTTGTCCGTAATTCAGTGAAATATAGGGCCCCCGCGGAAACCACGACTCGGAGAGTTTCGTTTTGAGAGAAATTCAGAGAGAGTTAAACACTTTAGCTAGGTTTGTGTAATTTGCATTTCTTGTAATTGAATTGTACTGTAGAAACCTATGTATGTGTTTGAGTTTACAATACATGTCTAAATGATTTAACTTGTTATTATTCTGCTTCGGCGGGAGGATTTGTTGGCCAGTGTGGATCCCGTGGGACGCCGGAGGACGGAGAGGAATTCCATAGCTTTGAGCGGCTCACCCCTGAATAGAGAGTACCCTTGTCCCGCTGAGAGCTAGCCAGGGACGAGTTGGTGTGCTGATGTTGGTTTAAAAGCCGACATCGGGGTACCCTAACAATTGTCGCCCGATCGTGGGGCTGGAATTTTTTTTCTCTCTATCCCGGTCGCTTTGCGGGACCCTTGTTTGTCGAAATCCTCCCCGCATAACAACTGTTTTGTAAACATTAATTATGCCTTGTTATTCTACAGTGAATCCTGTGAAAAAACCACAGAAACCAATATGTAAATTAGATCCATAACGGATCTGACTGGAATTATAAATTGCATCGCAAGTTGAAACAACGGCCATTTTGAGCACCCGAAGCGCCGCGAATCTGATTGCGCACGCGTCTCCAAACGGCGGGCGCACAGCAACAGTTATTCGCGCCCAAAATCCAACGGCTTTTGTTTCACGCGATATTCCGGATTGCGCGCAAATGCTTTGTTCCCGCCTAACCGACTGTTGCTAGGCTGCGTTTTAAATCCAAACCGTTTTTTATGACTGAACTGGGATACCAACGGAAATCATTATTATAAATTTGATTCTGGAACCCCAGTTATTTTGCGAATTCCTTAATGAAAATTTCGGACTTACGTATTTTTATTATTTCTGCACAATATACCAATTGGCCCACTTGTGTCTGTCAAATTAGTGCAACTTAATATTTCTCCTAATGGACAAAATAATGACTTTCTTTCCCCATTGTACATTATAGGTACTGTTTTTTTTTCAGCATAAGTGAAAGTGAATTGTGTTTTTTTCCTTACATAAGTGAAAAGTGGAATAATAATAAAACCAATGACTGATTCCATGAATAAATAAAATAATTTTAATATGGTTGGATGCAATAAACCCCATATTCAGTCATTTTCATTCGGAAGTTTGTCCTTTATTTGCCAGAAATGTGCCGTTTGTGAACTTTAGTGCCTTTCTCAGTGCAAAGTGTTTTGTAAAAATAAAAAACCTGTTTTCTAAAGGTCAATCCTGGCAAAATTTTTCTAAAATAAATAAATACTTGTGAATTTCACAGTTTTCTCAAAAGTGGTCAGTGAAATACAAAAACCTTTACCACTAAGGTCTTTCAAGTATTTAATACTCTTGGCGAAACCTCCACTGCTGCTCAAATTAGTGAGATCCGCACAATAATACCTCACGAAAATTTAAGCACGGACCAAGCTCTCCAACTAAAGGAAATGGTCAATAAATTCGAATCAATATCTTTCGAAAAATGTGGATTGGGTTTGACAAATTTGGTAGAACACCACATTAAAACCAATGGCCCACCCATAAAGCAACGTTATTACAACTTAGCCCCCCAAAAGCTTAAACTTTTGGAAAAAGAACTTGACGAAATGTTAAAAATGGGTGTGGTGGTTCCCAGCAGAAGTGCATGGACCAACCCAACTCTTTTGGTTTCTAAAAAAGATGGCTCCGCACGTTTCTGTCTTGACAGTAGACGTTTAAATTCTTGTACGGAAGCTGACGCATACCCCTTACCTTACGTCCACGCGACCTTAGACAAACTGCGCAACGCCAAGTTCATCTCCTCTGTTGACCTAAGCAAAGCTTTTTGGCAAATACCTTTGGACGCAGAATCGTGTGAAAAAACTGCTTTCGTTGTACCTGGTAGGGGAATGTTCCATTTTAAAAGATTACCCTTTGGTCTAAAGAACAGCCCCGCCGAATTACAAAGACTGATGGACAAACTCTTCGGTCCTGAAGTCGATAACAGCCTGTTTTGTTACCTTGACGACCTCATCATCGTCAGCGACACCTTTGAAAAACACCTATTAATGTTGGAAAAGGTTTTTCAACAACTCAAGTTCGCTGGTTTAACCATCAACTTGAAGAAGTCTGAATTCTGTAAGTCCCGTTTACGTTATTTGGGATTCATTGTCGACGAAAAAGGTCTAAGAACAGACCCCGCTAAGGTGGAAGCCATGGCAAATTTTCCCCGACCCAAAAACGCGAAGGAAGTCAAAGGTTTCCTTGGACTTGCAGGTTACTACAGAAGATTCATCAAAGACTTTTCCACAATTGCAGCCCCCTTAAATAAAATCACCGGCACCCGTAAAGGTGTCAGCAACTTCCGATGGTCTGCTGAAACTGAAGAAGCGTTTACAACTTTAAAAAATGCCCTTCAAAAAGCCCCCGTTCTGAATTGCCCGGATTTTGCACTCTCTTTTACCCTCCACACGGATGCCTCCAACGTAGGAATCGGTGGAGTCCTAACTCAAGAGTTCCCAGATGGCGAACACCCTGTAGCGTATTTTTCCCGTACATTAAATAAACACGAGAAAAACTACGGAATTACCGAAAAGGAGTTACTGGCTGTATTGGATTCTGTTCACCATTTCCGCGGTTACATAGACGGTAGCAAATTCACTGTAGTCACAGACCATAGTAGTTTGAAATGGTTGATCTCTTTAAGTAATCCCTCCGGTAGACTCGCTCGTTGGGCCTCCCGTTTGTCGCAATTCAATTTTGATGTTGTACACCGTAAAGGCGCGGACAATATTGTTCCTGACGCTCTTTCAAGAATTGAATTGGCTTCATTAAATGTTGACACAATTGCCCCCCCTCCATCCACAAAAGATGAATGGTACTTGAAAATCTTCGAAGGTTGTAAAAATAATCAACAAAAGTTTCCTAATTTTATCATAAAAGAAGGACAACTATACCGTAATTGCAAGGCACCACTATCCATCCTCGAAGATTACTCTTGGAAACTTGTCGTTCCCCTCGAAGTAAGAGAACAAATAATAATTGACAATCATAGTGCTCCCGACTCTATACACCCAGGAACTTTCAAGACGTATAAAAAGATTTCCTTGAAGTATTACTGGCCTGGTCTCTTCAAACAAATTCGCAATTACATCTCTAAATGTGAAACTTGTAAAGCTTATAAACATAGCACGGCAGCACCTGCCGGCCTAATGGGTAACCCCAAACGTGCCGACAGACCCCTACAGTCATTGTCAATGGACCTCGTCGGCCCTTTTCCTCGAAGTTATGCCGGACACATGCACATACTTAGTGTAGTGGATGTTTTCACCAAATTCTGTTGGATCTTCCCTTTAAAAAGAGCCAACGCGTCCGCCATCATCAAACTTCTGGAAAAACACATTTTTATACCTTACGGAACACCCAGAACCGTAATTGTTGATAACGGAAAACAATTTATTGCCCAGGAATTCAAAGAATTTCTTGCCAAATACGGAATCAAGGACATTTATTATAACACCTTGTACACTCCCCAAAACAACACTGTCGAACGTTACAACCAAACAATCAACACAGCTCTAGCTATTCTAGTTGATAAAGACCAACGCACTTGGTGTAAAAACCTAGATAAAATTCAGGCCGCTATGAACAACACTGTTAATCTGGCCACTGGTTACACACCTTTCTTCTTAAAACACGGTATGGAACAAGTCGTCCATGGTTCTCTACATAGGGACACAAACTTTCCTACGTCATCTGCCACCACAAGCAACCCTACCGCAGACTATGCCCATCGCTTGGAAGAACTGTCGGCCATTTACAGTGAAGTCACTGATGCTTTGCTCCTGGCTCACCAAAAGAGTGCGGACAGATATAACTTACGTAGAAAACATGTCACCTTCAATACAGGAGACATAGTTTGGAGAAAGAACAACACACTTTCCCAAGGAGCCATGTATTTCTCTGCTAAGCTGGCACCACGTTTCGTGAAGGCCAAAGTCCTAAGGAAAATATCAGACCTAGTGTACTCCTTGTCTGACTCATCTGGAAAGCACATTGGTAATTACCACATTAAGGACATTGTAAAGTCTGGAAGTGAGGAGTCAAGTAAAACTGCCCCCACTATCTCAGCAAACGTAAAATGATCCAGTATGTATCACATTTTTTTTGTAAGCTTACAGAGTCTTACTACGTCAGGCGTGTATTGTGTCAATCACATGCCCATCGTTTCGTAAATGAAACAAGTTGTAAATTATTTTGTAAATTAATGCGTACTCTCTTTGAAGTTACTTTCAAATGTTGTTTTGCACTGTTTTTTCTTTCCCTCACGACAATTTTTTTTCTTTTATTTTTTTTTTTTTTTTCACCTGTTCTAAAACTGATCACTTTGGAACGGAGACACATTTCGAGTTTCAATGTTTGGGAAGTCGCGAGCCCATTTATTGTCTCAACACGTACACTACGCAATGTTCATGCCATGTCATACCCTGCCTTGTCATGTAATTTTGTAATTTTTTTATTTATTTTTTTGTTGCATTTTTGTCGTGTGGAAAGGAACTTTCTCACCTATTTATTTTGTTCATGTAAAGTAGTTGACAATTGCCCATCGGCGTGTCGTTCTAGAAGTCGGGTTTTGTAAATTCCAAAGTGTTAAATTCCGACTCAGAACCAGTTAACTTTTTTTTACAATTTTTTCCTTTTATTCTGTTCATCATGAGTTGTAAAACCTTCCGAGGTATCTCTAGCATGAAAATCAAACAGTGGTTACTTACATAGTCGCCCCTCGTGTATATAAGTTTTTTTCAATTTTTTCCTCTTAAATTAAAAATTGATGGCGTCCTACCCAAATTCATGCTCTTGTACCCAAATTGGATATCGACACGTCCATTTTGGAACTTGTATTTATAAAACCAATGATTGGTCTTTATAACCCTGTATATAAATCAATTTGGCTCGTTTCAACTAAAGTACGTAAAACCGAATCATCCGGTCTTTGGTTGTTATAACAAAGCCACTGCTTTATTGTTATTTTGTTTTTTGCTTGTACGTTACGTATGTCTTATATGACACGTTTCAACCCTACGAGACAGGTTAATAAAACCTTATGGTCATCCTGATTTTGGAATTCATAACTTTTAGGTGTTCATTTAACCAAGTATTTGCAACCCAAATTGCACATAACCTGGTATGTTTGTAACTGCACAAAGGGTATGTAAAACCGTAATTGGTCCCTTTTCTTTGGTCTTCCTCACTGCAGGTTGCCACAACAGACAGTATGTAAAACCATTATAGGTCTGTCTTTGTTTTAAATACTTGGTGTAAGTAGAATTATACTCTGCCATCACCCTTGTATTTTGTAACACATGAAGTAGCATCAAATTGTCTATCTTCTCTGTCGTACGCTTTTGGGCTACGGAGTTAGTTAATCTAACGAATCTTTATAAAATGTGTTAAAATCAAGCATCGTTAACGTTTATTGTGTTGTATTTAAACGTAACCCTGTTACATTATAGGAGAGATCCTTAGAACATCCACCGTCATAGGAGAGATCCTTAGAACATCCACCGTCATAGGAGAGATCCTTAGAACATCCACCGTCATAGGAGAGATCCTTAGAACATCCACCGTTATAGGAGGGATCCTTAAAATACCTGCCACGATACGAGAAGTTCGTCATAATCACTTTTGCTCATAGCTAAATGTTATTGAGTTGGTCGTGTGACATATTTGTCATGAGTACCACCCTTTCTGTACAATCTATTTTGGTCGTGTGTCATTCATTTGTCATGAGTACCGCTTTTGTATTTTGGTCGTGTGTCATTAATTTGTCATGAGTACCGCTTTTGTATTTTGGTCGTGTGTCATTAATTTGTCATGAGTACCGCTTTTGTATTTTGGTCGTGTGTCATTCATTTGTCATGAGTACCGCTTGTATGTATAATTGTGTACAACCCTTGTACACTATACGTGGAGACGTTAAAACACTTACCGTGATTCGTGCGAACGACATAATATCGGCCTTGCCATCTTCTTTAAGAGGCATTGTATAAACTCTTGACTTCTGTCTATAATTGAGTTTTATCTTGTATGTACTTACATGTTTTTATACACTATACGTGGAGACGTTAAAACACTTACCATGATTCGTGCGAACGATACAATATCGTGTGTCATCTTTTATGATGCAATTTGTGCCTTTGTAAATAACTCGTTGTCTGGGGAACGGATAAGAAAACCCCCAGGTTTGTGAAATTGGAGCAAGGGTCTGTCTTTTCTCACAATCACGCAGGAGTTTTTAAAATGACCCCTAATCTTTTGCCCAATACACGCAAAAGATTAGTCTCTTTGTTAATGTGTATTCAAATTTCTCCTCATCCTTTTAACAATTGTAAAGAGTCAGGAAATCTGCTGGTTGATCATGTTTCATTCTCACATGGAGTTTGAAGTGGAAATTAGTCCAGTCTCTAGCAAGTTTCGTCACTCAACTCCTTTCCTTTTCCTTTCCTTTCTCCTCACCATCATGTTCTCAGGTATATGTTATGAAGAGGAAAATCTGTTGTTAACCATAATTCGCCCTCACTGGGAGTGCGAATCGGTAAACTGACCAATTATCAGCAGGCTTTCTCCCTCACTCTCTGCATATGTCTCACCTTTTGTTCTTTTTCTCAATTTTACGAAACACATTCATGAATGTTGGATATGTACGATATGCACTTGGCGTACCGTCTGTCTCCTTTTGACAACCTTTATTCATGAATTGGTTTCTCTGCTTTACCGTGACTCATTCACGACTTCTTTGTCTTGCTTTTTGAAATTCTACAAAAAATGTTACCACCTTTATGTTAACATAGGCCATGGAAGGCCGGTTGTTTTTTAACCAAGACATATTGTCACTCGGCAAACGCCAAGTCATCCTGGTAAAGGAAAATGTTCATGTAATCACAATTTAGTTAGAAAACTCTCTCTTCGTCACTCTCTGGGTCGGTGATTAAAACTTCGTTTATTTCATTATCTGGACACATTTTGTTTCTCTCCAAACCTTTTCTTCATTGGTCCCTAGGCAGGTAAACTTCAAGAATTTTGCTCTAATAATAATTTCTCCCGGATTAAAAAGAAGCCCAGGCGGATGTCATCACCAACAGCCAAGCTGAGCTCCACTTCCTGACAGCACGCGCTGTGGTTACTAGGTCCCTCCTGCTGCCATTTTTCTACGCATTTGTTCCTGAAAGCACAGACCATACCGCCCATATGTATGTTGTTTTGTCGTGCCACAGCAAGTTGAGTTGTCCCACTATACATTATGACACTCTGAACCACCTTTTGGGCACGCTAGCTCCTAGGTTTGTTCTTACTCTTGCTATCAATGCCAACCATGTCGTCTCTTGCGCTGTCATGCAGTGACGCATATATCGTCATGTGTAAACCATCATTACCTTGACCTCCAGTATTCGCTGAATGCGTACCAATACAAGTTATGTTGAGCTACATTATGCCTCAATAACCATTATATACGATCCGTGTTTACCTTAATAACACTTTAGGATTCGTACTGGCATGTCTGCAGACACTGGATTCTCCTCTTCAATGACCTCTGTAACCATAGTCGCGGCACAGCAACCACAGTCTCCACTTCGTGAACTTCGACGTCTTCGACAAAACCAAGTGTTTTCTAAGGCCCAAGTGTACTTCTGAGTGTTATCTCAAAGGGGTCTGATTACAGTGATAATGTAATCCTTAGAATCTGTGAAACCACGTCCTCTTCTTCGAAATTCTCCGAAACCAAACAAATCCACGCTTCGCAAACTTAGCTCCCAGACCAATGAAACCTTAGAATCACACAGGCATTTTTTGTTCTTGTTTTTTGTTCTTCGATTGTACAAATATGAATTGTTATTTTTCAATTGCATAACCATGTATTGTTATTTTGTTCAATTGCATAACCATGTATTGTCATCTTTCAATTGCATAATCTTGTATGTTGTTTCACACCATGTACTTTCACCAAAACTGTTCTTTTCCAAACATTGTATGTACCCCTCACCCATTCCCTACAAACATTGTGACCTAAACTATAACATAAATTGCATGTTCTAGCTAGGCATCTCTCAAGCAACGAATCTCTCAAAAACCCCTATGGAAGTTTAAGAGGATTTTTTTCCTACAGCTCCATTGCCACGTCGCTTTTTTTCCGAGCGCGGGGGGAAGTGTTACGATACGCCCTTGAAGCAAGTAGTTTCGAGAACGCGAGCAGCTAGCCCACAGCTGGCCGCCCCCTCTCCCCCCCCATATCCTGTCTGCCTCTCCTTACCGCCCCGCTTGCCCGGCGACTCGGCAGCCCGCTGCGCTCGCCCCCACAGAAGAAATCTGAGCGCCTTTGCGAACGGACGCTCGCGGCCGGTAGCTGGCGGACCCAATTCAACGGGGCCGCGATGTATGTATTATTGAAATACTTTGAGTAAAATCGGCCTTTTGCCGTACTACAGTTCGGTCTATTTAGACTACGAAGTGCCTGATGAAGCTGCCACATGAGACGAGGTTCCTGCCCACCTACATGTAAGCTGTATCATGATTTCCCCTTTAAATGTTGTCCGTAATTCAGTGAAATATAGGGCCCCCGCGGAAACCACGACTCGGAGAGTTTCGTTTTGAGAGAAATTCAGAGAGAGTTAAACACTTTAGCTAGGTTTGTGTAATTTGCATTTCTTGTAATTGAATTGTACTGTAGAAACCTATGTATGTGTTTGAGTTTACAATACATGTCTAAATGATTTAACTTGTTATTATTCTGCTTCGGCGGGAGGATTTGTTGGCCAGTGTGGATCCCGTGGGACGCCGGAGGACGGAGAGGAATTCCATAGCTTTGAGCGGCTCACCCCTGAATAGAGAGTACCCTTGTCCCGCTGAGAGCTAGCCAGGGACGAGTTGGTGTGCTGATGTTGGTTTAAAAGCCGACATCGGGGTACCCTAACAATATTAGTCAAACTATTATTAACCTATTTCTTAATAGAAAAAAAAATTCATTGAGCTACGATGTTACTCCTCAAAGTCGATCTATTTGGAAGGGTTTATCCCAAGGCGAATTAGTAAATTATCTTAAGAAAGATACATTTTTAGATTTTCACGGCCAAAAGTATTTACGTTATTTTTTTTGGGGGTATTATGCCATATTGTGCTACCTCCTTCTTTAGCCAACGTTTCGGACAGCGTTGGCTAAAGAAGGAGGTAGCGCAACACGGCATAACACCTTAAAAACAAGTAACGAAAATATCTTATGAAAGTATTATCCCCCTTACTGTATAATATACACACAAATAAAAGTTATTATAAATTACATATTGTTTGTCAATGAATGGTAACTACCACTGGAGGCGGGTATGGAGGTGGGTACCGCCGCCCCGTGATCCATTTATTGTTTAACCAGCATCACAGTCATAGGTCCCCCAAGTAATAAGCTAAGTTTGGTGATTTAGCAGGGATGCCCGGGTTCATGGGGTGAGGTTTGTCTATCTCATAAATTATTTCTTGAACAGCCTTTTTTTTCACTCATCTGTTTAGGCTCTAGGAGTCGAAAGGTGTTTTTTGTTTATGTGAGTGGTCTTACACCAGAGCGAGACTGATAACATCATAAACGATTAAATTATGAAAACGCGAATCAATCATATTTTATTTGCGCACGCCCGGATTTGAACCCACGACCTCCAGATCGCTAGTCGAGAGGATTACCCTTCGACCAAGGAAGCCGTCAAAATTGTTATGTAAATTAACAACAGCCGTTTTCTTTCACGTCGGTATTTATTACCCTTCTAGAGATTATGACTTCAGTGGCATAAATATACGTATCTACATATTATATTTATCATTATCATGAGGACAACGCCTAAACATTTCCCTGGGAATAAACAAACTGGAACAAACAGATGTCGCGAAGTATCTAGGACTTTTAATTGACTCACGGCTTACATGGAAAAACCATTTTGACCATGTTAAATCAAAGATTGCTCCAGTGACCGGTGTAATGTACAGACTACGTAGATTGCTTCCCACAGCCATACTGCGATCTTTGTACTATGCTATGATTCACTCCCACTTGGCATACCTTTCGAGTATCTGGGGTTTTGCTACCAAAAAAATGATATCAGAGGTGCAAATAATCCAAAATAGAGCCCTACGTAACATTTTTGGCTTGCCTTGGGATACACCTGTTAAAGATATTTACCGTCACGCACTTGTATTGCCATTTAAGATTGTTCCTAGCTTTGAGATAACAAACACCATTTTAAATATTATTCAGTACAACACCCACACAAATATAAAACTGAACTATAACAACGACGTTCACCAATATAATACACGACAACACAACAAACTACACATATCAAAAATACACTCAACAAAGTTTGGACTGAAATCATTAGAATACATTGCCTACACTAACTATAACAAACTGCCTGAAAATTTGAGACAGGTATATGCCTCTAACAAATCTCGAAATGATATATTGAAAACATATTTTTTCAAATGTTATTTGGAAAACGAGTCATAAGTAGGTACAAACTCTGTTCTGATAGCCCTAATTATCTTCAAATACTAAACTTATAGTATGATGGGCGCGGTTTATACCTTACTTAAATCTCGTCATGTATTTGTATGTAAACATCTTGTATTAGGTCTGTATATTTTTGAGCCCGTACCTTATATTGTATTTTCCTGATTTTGTTTTATCTATGCATTTCTTAGTCCATCTCATTAGTCCATCATGGAGGAAACTTTATTTTAACTTTTTGAAACCCAAAGTACATAAATCAAATGAGTCAATGAGTTATACAAATTCATAAAATGTTATCAGACATGTTTCTGTGAAATATTTGTAAAGTGATTCTTCATATGTTTGTATCTGTATGTTGCTTCTGTGAAATGTTTTGTAAATTTTTTATTCATAAATTGTGTCTACATATTGGGTTGAGTTGGGTTTAACTTCTCAAAAGTACCAATTGGCGATCCCTTAATGAGTTTTGATAACTCATGGGAGTGCAACTTCGTTGTATGTTTTTAATAATAAAAAAAAAAAAAAAAAAAAAATTGTAGTTCTTCACGAACTTGAAGTATGTACATGTGGTGGTGTGCTTCAAGGATGTAGGTTGTGGGAGACATTGTTTATTGAAACTGGTTTGCACTGAGGGCGTTTGAAATATTCTATTGTAATTTCCAATGGTTTTCAAAATATTTTACAACCAAAATGAATTTCAATATTTAATAATCAATTACGACAATATTAGCGAAACTCATTCGAAAATCTGAAACAGAAAAACCAGAATAAAATACGGTTTCATCTGGGACTCGTATGGGAAATGTATGTCATTAAGTAGGTACCTTAACAAGGAGGCGTCTACTAATATTAAATTAAATGTTTGATTCATTTTATTGTTTCTGTTCTCTTTCTAGTTATCATTTGTATATAATGTGTATGTAGGACTAGGTATTATTTGAAATGCAAACACAAGATACCATAATGTTATAATAATTTGCTTTTAAGTATGTATATATTACTTTTATGATAATTTAAATAACTATGATAAGCAAAGCACGGTTATCTTTTCTGTATCAATTGGTTATTACTATTATTATTATTTTTTTTAATTCTTTCTCTTCTCTTTTTTATTTTATTTTATACAACCCATCTGTGTAGAACTATGAAATGCAATGCTTACACGTTTGTTCTATATCTATATGTTTTAATCCTCTGTAATTAAGTACCTACCTACGTAATTAATATTATTTTTTAAAAAACTTTGCTAAACAAAGAACAGTCACTTTGTTTTAATAATAATAATAATAATAATAATAATAAAAGTTTATTCCAGAATGTATGCAGGGGTAATGCAATGCAATACATTCCATATTTTGAAACAAAAAATGGGTTAATGTTAAAAATAAAGTAAATAACAACATATAAATAAATTTAAAAAAAAAAAAACGAATAAGCATGAACAACATGAGAAAAATAATAATAAACAGTAAAATTAATTCATGCAGCTGTTTACGGAGGGTATTTTATCGTCTCCCGTCTCCAGAGGGCCATCAGGGGGGACTCCAACCAGGTAGTCATGGCGGTGATGATTGCATTCTTTGATTGGCGTAGTCTGCGCCATAAACTTCCCATGCGGTGGCGGAGAAGTGCTCGGAAAGTGTGCACTCGTCCCTCCAGGAACATTTCCGTAGCACTGCAGTATCTCGGTAGGCGGAAAAGTTGACGGTATGCGTTGTTGTAAGCAACCTTTAACTTGTTCCATTGGGATGCAGTGTAGTCAACCCACAGTTCTGATGTATACAGCGAGGTACAGAAAGCGTTGAACAATATTCTTTTTACTTTTGGGCTGCATAGGTAAAAACGTCTTGACAGCATACCCGCTCTAACAGATATCGCTCTTCTCTGCCTTTCCATATCCTCGATATCCTTAAGGTCGTCTGTGATGATGTGTCCCAGGTACTTAACGCTGTGATAAACATTCATTTTCCTGTCATCTAACCATACTGAGGGTGTTTGAATGGTTTCGTTTTTGTTTTTAAAAACCATAACTACTGACTTGGTAGTATTATACAACAGGTTATGGTTTTTTGCAAAGTTTTCACAAATTCTTAGTAACTTCTGTAATGCGCTTAGTGACGGTGCAAGAAGAACCATGTCATCTGCGTAATTAATGTTGTTCACACATACTACATGTATATGGCATCCTATTTTCGTGGCATCTTTTATTAATATTTTATTTTTGTTTTGTTCTTTTATATTATTTACAGACAATGTTCCGTATGTTAATACGCATCCTAATTTGACTGTCCTAAAACGGGAATCCTCCTAGTTGGCCAGTCAAAAAAATTTCTTAAATAATGTATATAAATGTATAATCTTTTACTAAATAAAATAAATAAATAAAATAAAAAATAAAAATATCTACAGGAATTTCAAAAACTGAACAAATCGGACTAATATCTATGAGAACCAAAGTGCGGACGAATATCTACAGCTCAAACTGCTGACTAATATCTATGAGAACCAAAGTGAGGAAGAATATCTACAGCTCAAACTGCTGACTAATATCTATGGAACAGGTGATGTCGACGAATATCTACAGCACTGGCAGAGGTTGGATTTGCAATTATGTATAGCATATTGACATAACGTAATATTGCGTATGCAGTATAAAAAACTTAATTTATGTTAAGTAAGGTTAGGTTAGGTTACGTTAGTGTGTTATTGAAGTCATTTATGCTTTTCCGTACAACCTCTTGCTCAGCTGCCCTCTGTAGATGTTAGTCCCACCTACGCTCCATAGATCATAGGTATTTATCCGACCTTAGCTCTGTAGATATTAGTCTTCACTCTGAAGTTCATAGATATTTGTCCAACATATGAGCTGTAGATATTCGTCCGACATACAGGCTGTAGATATTAGTATCTGGAGTCCCTTCACAACAGTGCTTCTTTGATTTTTTTTTCTTTAAGAACAAAAAATGTTTTTTTTAAATGTGATTTAAAATGTTCTACACATTCATTACGCTTTAAAAGAATATTTGACAGTTATATTGGTGTTGCCAGCCTACAAATTATGTAGTTCCATTTTTAATATTTTCTGCTATTAATTGACAGACTATATTTCTTCATATTATTGCCCGCTGACAGCAGTCTATCAAACAGTGCCAAAGCGCCATCCTACAGATTTGCTTTTTCAAGTTCAACATCTGTCTCGGGAGAGAGTGAATGTGAATTAATAGTGAACCAGTGGGACAGTGCCTGTCGTGACCGGTTTGCGACCTTTTGAACCCCGGTTCGATCCCCGGCGGGCAGAAGCGCATTAGAAATCCTGTACGGTAGATATGCAATACCTCTTCAGTTGTGACTTTATGGTTTTATTATTTATTCATTTGGAGAGTTTGATGGCTTTATCACCCGACAACGCCCGTGATTTTGATTTTTCTATAATTAATATGTAAAATAAATGCTTCCAACTTCACCCCCCCCCATCTCATTCCCCTCTCCCCTCTCCCTTACGCAGCAACTCACAACATATCCCAAATGAACATGAAATCCTACTGGCCTAGTGCCTTGTTCACATTTTTTTTTTAAATTGCTTTATAACGTTGTCAATTTGCAATGGCTTGGCTTGGTTTTTAGAGCACATTTATCATGTTATATAAAACCCTTGTCAGATGCCAACTTGAATATAATTCTACGCTACGGTCTCCCTTTCATTCGGCCAACATTATAGAATATGCTATTTATAAACTATAAATTGCATATTCCTTTACAAAATATTGAATACAATTACCTCCTGGATAAAATGTCTATTAAAACTATCAGATGGAAGAATAAGCATAGATTTAATACTATTACATAAAATGCTGCATTTTGTTTTATTCATTATCACTCTGTTCTGAGTTAAATTATTTTCCTCAGAGATGTTTTTTTTCATTAGTTTCACAAAGGAGGCCCTGAGGAAAATAATTACCCCCGGGGTCTATGTCATCTTTGGGGATGCTGTGTGGAAGGTCTTTTTAGGAAAGGAAGTGGGGAAGTTCTGGGAAGGAAAAGGGTATTAGAGATGTGTAGGAAGTGTGTCCAGGAGTGACAAACGAATGAATTCATCTCGACCACTGCGGTGCGAGGCGATGTCCCGAGAGTACGGCTGGAGAAGTCAAACGGACTACCTCAACCATTTTCCAGATGCATCCACCGCCAACACCCGGACAAACCTCACTCCATGAACCCGGGTACCCCTGCTAAGTCACCAAACGTAGCGAAACACTTGGGTTACTAAGTCACCCACCGTGTTGAACCTTGGCGATCTGCAGTCATGCTGGGGAACGATGAGAATTTACCGAAGGTTATCCTATCAATCCTTATCGATCGACCGTCTAGCATGCATAACGGTCCGGTACATTAGTGTGACATTTGGAAATATCCTACTAGTGCCCCTGAAAACATCGACATTTTGTTTAAATCATTACAAGTTTTTCTGCAGTATTTGGTGGTGTTTACGAGTAAACTGAGTATTGTACCGATCGAGGGTACACTTGTGCCAATAACTGTATACTCAACTCACATTTCGATTTTTCACAGATGTCTGACTAACCAACTGGACTATCGATGTATTATATTGTATGTTGACATACATACGCAGTCTAAAGTCAGATGCTATGATACAACATTTATAACAATATAATTTTATTATCATGTATGACTCGGTAACATGTTTGGAAATAGCACTAAATTTTTTATCCCTTTTCAATACGAAATAAGTGAAGATGGCTTATTTTTTAATGTTAATAGGTTATTAGTATCATCATCATGAATCCCGGGTGCTACTTTCACTTTTTTTATTTACTGTGCATACTAAAAAACGACAAGTATCGATTATATCATTCAAATAGCTAAGTGTAAAAAAAATGGACACAAAAACATAGGAAAAATCTTCAATGTGTTGCGAAATTGTTGCAACTTATAATTTTATAGAATTCGTAAGAATTATTCTTTAAAAAAAAAAAAGAAAGGAAAGAAAAGATGGCGTCCAAGGTTGAGTGATTACGATCCTAGACTACGAGTCCAGAAGTCGCAGCTTCAAAATTTGTGTTATTTTACCATTTTTAGCATTTTTGCGGCAAGTTGAAATGGAGGCGTCTACTAATATCTACAGGAATTCCAAAAACTGAACAAATCGGACTAATATCTATGAGAATCCATCTTCTGACTTATATCTATATGAGGTATGTTGGAACAATATCTATGGGAACCAAAGTGAGGACGAATATCTACAGCTCAAACTGCTGGCTAATATCTATGGAATAGGTGATGTCGACGAATATCTACAGCACTGGCAGAGGTTGGGTTAGGTTAGGTGTTCAGCTGCCCTCTGTAGATATTAGTCCCACCCACGCTCCATAGATATTCGTCGCCACTGGGACCGTCATAGATATTTATCCTACCTTAGCTCTGTAGATATTAGTCTTCACTCTGAAGTTCATAGAAATTTGTCCAACATATGAGCTGTAGATATTCATCCGACATACAGGCTTTAGATATTAGTATCGGGAGTTGTTGAAATGGCTTTTGCCGTTTTCGTTATTTATTTTTGGGGTGTTATGCCGTGTTACGCTACCTCCTTCCTTAGCCAACGTTTCGGACAGCGTTGCAGTGTCCATCATCAGGGCAGATCCGGCAGACCCGGCGGATATGATGTGGGTGCAAAAAAAAATAACAAAAATGATTTTGGCCGTTAAAATCTAAAATTTGGCTTTTGGCGTGTTTGGTGACTGGATCTGAACAGCCAAGTACTTCCAAGATTTCCTCTTCCCTATTTCTTTCCAGCTCCTAGTAACATTCCTACCGCAATAATTGGGGATGTGATAGTCTCAGTGGCTCCAGACATAAAAAAAGAAGAAGAAATTATAGATAACTAGTAGTAAATAGTAATAAATACCCGGCTTCGCCCGATTTTTATATCTCTCTTTTGCAGGGGCGTGCACTCCACATAGACACATAAGCACTGCCTACCCTCCCGTTTTTGTAAAATATAAGCATGTAAATAATATTATAATTTATAAAATTATTGCTAAAAATAAATACACACTTTCAAAAATAAGAGCGAAAAAGCTGAGCAACGAGAAACTACGCGAGCGACACATCAAACGGCATACTACAAACGCGGCATAAACGGTAACTAGAAACTACACGCGCGCCCTCCGATTGCCCCACTAAAATGCGGTCTAAGCAGGAATTATTTCTGACTAGAACCATAAATATACCAAACCACCCACACTAGAACTAACTTCATACAAGACATAATTCAATGTTTACGAAATGCACAAAGCATAGAGTAGAACTGTCGTTTTGGATTTGCTTCTATGAGGTTTTTTTGTTAGTATTAAACAGTGCTTTCTAGAACAAAATTAGCAAATGGCAATCAGTGACGACAAAAACATCCGTTGTTATGTACTTCTATCAAATAGTTGTCTTTCATTAATGCTAATTGTTGGTTCAAAAACGTGTGTCGTACTTTAATTCTAAAATTATCTGATAGAATATGGAAATTTTAATGTGAAACTTGTTGTATTTTCTTACTGCCTACCCTGATCAAAAACTCTGTGCAGGCCCCTGCTCTTTTGAAATTGTTTTTATTAACCACTCGGACCCATAAGCTTGTTTTCACGACAATATAACAATTCCAGGACATATGTATGACGTATAAGTCGTAGATATCTGACTGTATAAAAAAGCAATTGAGAAATTAAAAAAATATAACTTTTTGGCATATAGTCTTATTTATGTCAGTTTAGGCGATGCACCACGATGTGTAGCATTCGGAATGGAGCCGCTAACAATAACTCTCCTTATCTAGATGCGATAAGGTTGAAATTCCCACCCCCCTCTTCCCCATCTCGTTCCCTAGCCTACAACCTTCAGCAACAAAACGTACCACAATTGGGGATGCCATAGTCTCACTGTCTCTACGGGAGCAGTTGATACTCTGGGGCGGTATTCACATAAAAAAAATCTTCTGCGGTATTCAATTTGGGAGGCTGGTATTGGTACCGCCTCCCCGGGAACCATTTATTGGATAACCAACACCCTTGCCATAGATCACCCCAAGTGGTTCGCGACGTTTGGTGATTTAGCAGGGGTGCCCGAGTTCTTGAGATGAGGTTTGTCTAGGTCTTGGTGGCGAATACGTTTGCTCACCTAATGCGTGGCGGGCCGGATCGGCATAGATTGCGTAAGGCAGACATAATCTAGTCCACTCGAACTCTCACACCCAGACACATTGACCCTTAGATTCCTACCCACCCCTCATATCCTTATCCTTTCTAGAACTTCCTCTTCTTCCTTTCCCTAAAAAGACCCTCCACACAGCATCCCCAAAGATGACAGGTCTGCGAGAATTCAATTTCCTCAGGGCCTCCTGTACGGAGCTATTGCAAAAAAAAACAGATTTCATACAGAACAAATACGTAAGCTACAATGTATTTTTTCACAAAGCAAGAATGTCATTGTTTTCAGACATTGACATAAATATCCACAAACATTCTTCGCAATTTATCAAAATAAATGTACGTCATTACATTGAATGCGTATCTATAAATTTATATTTACACGTTTCTACTTATTAAGTTTTTAATGCAAAACCACAAGTGTCCTCAATATCGTATATTGTGCAACGAAACGATTGTGTAAATATATTCTAATATAATATATATAAAAACGCAAATAAACGTAAATCGCATTTATAATGCATGAAAACGCTGATTTTCGCAATCCTGTTTCGTATTTGAAAACATAAACCTTGGCACCTGAACTACGAGTGTCCTATCACCCACAGCAGGGGTGGCCAACATGTGGATCGAGAATCTATATTAAACTTGGTTGACCGCTTCTTCATTCTGTTTTTTGTTTGAGACGGGTATGGGTATTGCCGCCCAGGCAACATTTATTGGATAATCAACACTCCTGTCGTAGGTCTGCCAATTATTAATATTCATTTTATTTTATTATTATTATTATTTTTTTAAATTATTTTTTTATTTATTTTAATATATATTTATTAATTTAATAACAAAATGATTGAATATATAAAATAAATTAAAATTAAAATGGAGTCCTACAAATCAAACTTGATAACAATAAATAAATTAATATTCATAATATATAATCATTCATATAGATTCAGGGGTACCAATTACTAATTCATAATACATATTAATTCAGGGATGCCCATTATTAATTCATAATACATATTAATTCAGGGGTGCCCATTATTAATTCATAATACATATTGATTCAGGGGTGCCCATTATTAATTCATAATACATATCAATTCAGGGGTGCCCATTATTAATTCATAATACATATTAATTCAGGGGTGCCCATTATTAATTCATAATGCATATTGATTCAGAGGAGTCCATTATTAATTCATAATACATATTGATTCAGGGGTGCCCATTATTAATTCATAATACATATTAATTCAGGGGTGCCCATTATTAATTCATAATACATATTAATTCAGGGGTGCCCATTATTAATTCATAATACATATTAATTCAGGGGTGCCCATTATTAATTCATAATACATATTAATTCAGGGGTGCCCATTATTAATTCATAATACATATCAATTCAGGGGTGCCCATTATTAATTCATAATACATATTAATTCAGGGGTGCCCATTATTAATTCATAATGCATATTGATTCAGAGGAGTCCATTATTAATTCATATTACATATTTATTCAGGGGTGCTCATTATTAATTCATAATACATATTAATTCAGGGGTGCTCATTATTAATTCATAAGACATATTATTACTTACATTGTTTTTCGTGTGTTTGCTTCTGTGAACATGCAAATGTGATTACTGCAGACCCATTAGTCTAGAGATATTTATATTTATTTTTTAATTTGTTTTATATTACCCACCAAAATGTTCTGTAAATATCCTGTTTGTGTCTCAAATAAATAAATTCAGGGGTGCCCATTATTGATTCATAATATACAGGGTGTTAAGTTAGCTTACTTTAACCAGTGATTCCTTTATTTGGATTAAAAAATATAAACAAAATTTTGGTCTCCGGTGAGTTTTTCGATTCCTTTTTTCAAAAATTTTCTTCAAAATCAAACAACAACAAAAATTCTTCCACACGTTGTCACTGCAAACTCGGCCAAGTAACCGCCCAACCTCTGACGCCGCTCCCAACTGTCCAAAAACTACAATTTTTTATGTTTATGTAGAAAACAAAAAAAAACCAAAAATGACACCGGAGATCAAAATTTCCAAATAATTTCAGGAATCACTGGTTAAAGTAAGTCAAGTACGTTCCTTAAAATTATGTATATTATGTATTAATATGTCTTAAAATGTCTCTTGATGTGTCTTAATATGACTTGAACGTGTTAGCAAATATAATTATTTAAGTTGAAGCCATACTAAATAATCCAAAATCATACAAAATCATATGTTTTTTGTTTTGAAAATTTGATCGCTTAGACGTATTATAGATGCTTCAATTAAATACTGCGTGTAGAACATATCATGGCCCTTAAAAATATCGGTCATAATAAGCCTACAAAAAAATAAAGTATAAGGTCTAAAAAGCATTTTCCAGTGCAAAAACTCCTACTTATAAACCCCTTTTCGGACATGTTTTTTTGTGTAATGTGGCAAATTCAGTTTATTTTATAATAGATATTCGCAAAAAAAAGTTGATATTTACGCCCGAACTTCACAAAATAAAATAAAACATGCATTTTCTCGTTGTTATTTTTGACATCAATCAATACGGCCCGCACTCTACGAATTTGGATCTCGAAGTGACTCTTATTCCATGGGCACAAGAACCATGCACTGGACACAACCCATTTCATGTCAGTCACGCCCCGACAGCCCCGGTCATAGCGGGAAATAGACGTGTGACTCCGCGCCGCTTACTTTCGTGAAATCAATTTTAAATTTCCGTTTTATTACAATAAAAAATGCGTAAAAAAGGACTTAATGTTTTTTACAGGCCTTTACGAAATCAACCTGTAAAAAATCTCTCAAATACCTATTCCAACCTTTCCGAGAGCTTTTCTCAAGTATTTTTAAACTCCTCCCATAAAGGGCGTGAATTCCGATTTCGCTTTTTTTCTGGACTATTGGATCGCCTTGTGAAAAGTCAATCTCAAACATGTGTGGTTCCCCTGACTTATATATCTTTTATTTATCTAATGATTCAGTGTTATACAGAGAAGGTGTTGAGACGATGCTGAAAGGTTAATACAATTACAAAGGATATTGTCTCCTTGGAAAATTGGTAGCCTCGTACGAGAAAATTATTTTGATAAAAAAATACATAAAAATTTCATACATAGAGACTTCTCCTATGTGATGATAAACTGAAGAGGAACGATTGCGCGGCCCTTTTCATACAAAACTTTAATATGTTTTTGAAATTTGAGTCCTAAATACCCAAAATTGAATAATTATTTTGTAAATCAAAATACACAGAAATTATCTGCTATTTTAGGCAGGTTTGGCATTTTTTGTGAGTTAATTGTTATTGAAATAAAACTTATTTACGCACGCTTGACTTGGGGAGTAAGCTGGTGAATGCGTGACGAGAGCGTTACGAAAAGTGTGATCGGGCGAGGCGAACGATAGTTGAGAGGGAGATATAAGTTAGTGAAGATAGAGAGAGAGAGAGTTACGTTTCGTATATTACTGTAGGGTCAAGAGAGAGGTCCGAGCACACATTTTCTTTCTGTCTTTATCTCATGGCCAGTTACGTTTCGTATATCTAAGACACAGTGCAGGCCTATTGTCTGTATCACACTGTAGGAGCAAAAGAGAGCAGTGCGCGGGCACATTTTCTTTCTCTCTTCCTTTATAAGTTAGTGAAGTTTTATTTCAGTCGTGTGGTCTAAAGCAAAATCGTTTTGTTTTAATAATCTTACTTTAAATTCTTAATTCACAGATAAGGGACGTTTTTTTCGGTAGAAATTTTAATTTATTCACGAAAAATTAGTGACTTAAAGTAAATCGGTTATTTGTTATTTAAATTTACGCGCATCAAGATGGTTTTTTTATTTATTTTAATTTTATATTTGCATATAAAATTAAAATAAAATATATTTTTTAAATAATTTTTATGCGTCGCGTATTTTCAATTATGTTAGCAATAATCACAGTTTATAGCTTTTTTGTATTCACTGCGGGTGGCCCAGATCGAAATCCTAGAATGTCAATAGCACAGACCCGTGAAAAATTATAAAACACGGGATATTGTAATTGTTCATTTTGGAAAGCTGAATCATTAACCACGAATCCATCACAGCCAGGGGCGTGCACTCCATATAGGCACATAAGCACTGCCTACCCTCCCGTTTTTGTAAAATATTTAAGCATGTAAATAATATTATAATTTAAAAAATTATTACTAAAAATAAATACACACTTTCAAAAATAAGAGCTAAAAAACTGAGCAACCGAAACTGCGCGAGCGACACATCAAACTGCATACTACAAACGCGGCATAAACTGTAACTAGAAACTACACGCGCGCCCTCCAATTGCCTCACTAAAATGCGGTCTAAGCAGGAATTATTTCTGACTTGAGCTAACTTCATACAAGGCATAGTTCAATGTTTACGAAATGCACAAAGCATAGAGTAGAACTGTCGTTTTGGATTTGCTTCTATGAGGTTTTTTGTTAGTATTAAGCAGTGCTTTCTAGAACAAAATTAGCAAATGGCAATCAGTGACGACAAAAACATCTGTTGTTATGTACTTCTATCAAATAGTTGTCTTTCATAAATGCTAATTGTCGGTTCAAAAACGTTTGTCGTACTTTAATTCTGAAATTATCTGATAGAATATGGAAAATTTAATCTGTGAAACTTGTTGTATTTTCTTACTGCCTACCCTGATCCAAAACTCTGTGCACGCCCCTGATCACAGCATCATTGCCATTCAAAAATTGAATAAAATGATACTAAACTTGAAAAATAACGACATCTGTCAAACATTTGACGGCCTCCGTGGGCGATGGGTAAGACACTTGATTAGTAATCCGAAGGTCGCGGGTTTAGATCCCGGTGTGCGCAAGCAATTTTTTTATTTAATTGAATTGAGTTTTTTCATCAATATAAGATATGTTGCGGAGTGGAAGATACTCTCAGTATCGCTCTGGTGTAAGACCACCATTGAGAATTGAAACGTTACTTGAAATGACTTAAGCCGTGTTTGGTGACCAGATCTGAATAGCCAGGCACTTCCCCACCTTCCTCTTCCCAATCTCCTCCCCATTGCATTTAACCTCGAAACATACTCCAATTGGGGGTGCCTTAGTCACACTGGCTTCAGGCGGTTGGGAGCAGTTGAAACTGTAGCATCCCCAATTGGGATTGTTATGTGGTATTCACTTAAAAAATTTAAACAAAAGAAAGACATACTTTAAATAAATAATTATTAATCAATAAAACATGTTGGTACCAACTTTATCGCTGGTCTGGTATGATGATTTATACTTAACGGTTCCAATTTTGAAAATTAAAATTTTATAGAACTTGAACAATTTTTTATTCATTACGTGGAAATACGCATCACTTCACGCATGCACCCATGCACCGACAACCACCATTATTATCTATGTTTGATTAGACTATTAGACAGACAACTTTCAATGTCGTTTATGAGACCATCGGATTCGAAGGAAATGTTTCGCATAACTCCGGAATGGAACACGGAATTAGAGGGCATCTCACCATCCTCCTCGTAGATTATCAATACGATAACGTACGAGTACATTAATTAAACACGATTTATTTATTTAAAAAGTCTGAGTTTACTGTTCGGTAGGTACTTGAACCTATAAATAGTGGCTATATCTAAATACGATGTAATAAAAAATCTATTTACGGTTGCTTGTATGAATGTATGTTTCTTATGCGTTGCTAAACCATTCATCCGAATGCAACGAAACTTTAGGGATTTGATGTGCGCTTGCCCGCGATGGTTTCTATATAATATAATAGTGAGCTCTGGCGACTGAAATTATGCGTTGCTAAACCGTTCATTGCGATGAAACTTTAGTGAGTTGTTGTGAGTTGTGAGCACGCCCGCGAAGGTTTCCATATATATTTGTGAGATCTGGAAATATGCAATTTGTATAAAAAAATGCAATAGGTGGCACGCGAGCTGTTTGAAAACTCAATGTATTGGGATTGAATGTATGGAATGTAGGAGGGTGGAGGGGAACGCGGGAGGGGGGAGAGGGAAGGCGGAGTGGGAATGCGGGAGACGAAGGGGGGGGGGGGCGGAAAGAGAACGGGACGATTGGGAAAGGACACGCATTTAGTGGATTTAGATTGGGAAAGGACACGCATTCTTTATTAAGTGGCTTTGCAGCGCACGCCGGGAACTCGCTAGTATAGGATAAGTTAGCCGAGTTTTTTACATATTAATACCTAAGCTTTTTATATTAATACCTCAGCTGCTCCCGTCTGGAGCCAGTGAGACTATGGCATCCCTAATTGGGGTATGTTGTGAGGCTGATGGTAGTGGGGACGGGAAGAAGACGGGGAAGAGAAAGGTGGGGAAGTACCTGGCTATTCAGATCTGGTCACCAAACACGCCATTTCATGCACCCTGTTACCTGTTGCGAGTATTTATCTATTTATTATAATTTTTTAATTGATAAACTAATGTTTAAGACAAGATTTTTATGCATAGCACAAAGAGTAACAATTATTAAAAGTAATAATTATTAGCCTGAAATATTTAAAAAATATCCCAAGAAAAGATACATGCCGCCGACGGCACTCGAACCCGCGTCCTTCTGATATCCGGTCAACCAATATCTACTAGTGTTTCATTCAACAATTACTGCTTATTACATTTTTCCATCTGCAAACAACCAACATTATTTTTTTATGGGAAAAGCATTGTAAGTGCTAAATCTCTCACTAGGTGGCGTAGCTCAGTGGTTAAAAAGCAGTTGACCGGATATCAGAAGGACGCGGGTTCTAAACCCGTCGGTGGCATGTATCTTTTCTCGGGAAATTTTTTCAATGTAGATGAGTGTTTCAGGCTAATAATTATTACTTATAATTATTATTTATTTATTAATAATATTCGTTATCATGTGGATAAGCTGTCAGGAGGATGGTGAAATACCCATTAGTGTCATTGATCAAACAGTCGTCAGGCGCAATACGCACTTGAAACCCACTTTCGTTTTCCCAGTAGATAAATAACATGTGTTGCAGGTAGCAAGTAGCCTGATTGCATGGTATGCGTGTGGTGCCTATAGTCTTGCAGCTTTCAAATGTTATTTCACCTATAAATAATTCATTCAAACTAGATCACATGCGTTCACGTATAAACAGAATATGTGGCTGGCTACTTTCAATGGATATTTTCAGCTAACTTACATGAAAATGAACCCTTTTAAAATTAGCGTGACGTTTCACGGTACCGTGACGGTATAAATAAGACAATAAACATACTTTCCTTTTCACAATAATGCTGCAGATCTATCAAAAGATGAGATACACAATGTACATAGGTTTGTTTCCTTCAATGGAAAAAAAATCATAATTTTCTTACATCTCTCTCACTCACGGCACCGTGACGTCTCCGTAGACCCCTACAATACTACTAGTCATGATGATAATTTTGAAAGTATGGAATATAGTTTCAAAAATACTATTGAAGTATGATTTAATTTCAATGTTAATGCGCTGATGGTTTTGCCTTTGTTCTTATAATGCTGCAGTTTTTTCTTACACACTAAATAACAACAGTCGAAAATGAGACAAACAGTGAACGTACGTCTGATCCCCCCTCCCCCGAATAATTTAATTTAAATGACAATAGTAAATGAATTATTGTTAGCATTTTTGGACAAATAATTTAATAGTTGAATGTAGTGTCCACGAGATAACTCAACAATTTGGGATTAATAATTTAAATGAGAATAGTTGAATGAAGTTTCCGCGTGGCACTTTCGGACAACTTTGCAATAATTAATAATTGAATGAGGTGTCCACTTAGAATTTTCGGACAAATAATTCAATTTATATGAATGAATTTTATTTTCGGTCAAATAATTTTATTTATTTGAATGAATTGTATGTTCGGTCAAATTATTTAATTTATTTGAATGAATTGTTTGGTCGGTCAAATAATTAAATTTTTTCGAATGAATTGTACATAATTTAATTTATTTAAATGAATTGTCAATTGTCAACTATGACATGTAGAATGAACTGTAGATATCTATATTTAGCAAGTTTTGACAAATAATACAATTTAAATGATAAAGGTTGAATGAATGGTCGACTTTGTATTTTCGAAGAAATAATTTAATGGCAATATTTAATAATTAAATTTAAATGACAATATTTTTACGTTCGAACAAATTGTATTCATATTTGACTCCTAGATTCCTACCCACCCCTCATATCTACTTCCTTCCCAAAACTTCCTCTCCTTCCTTCCCCTAAAAAGACCCCCAACGCAGCATATCCAAAGGTGGAGCTAACGTATAAAATAACTGAATTTAGATGACAACAGTTGAATGCGGTAACTATCCACTTAGCATTTCGGACAAAAAATTAGCATGAAAATACAGTTGGATAACTATTTCTCCTCTGAAAGATTCACTCTCAGGTCGCGGTCGTGTCAACGCGATTCCCGATAAGGCGAGATGGCCTGGGACCCGACTCGCTCCGAGGTATCTCCTCTTCCTCTCCTCTTCTCCCTCTTCCCAGCATCACTCACCACTCACCACTAATCACTACTTCACTGCGATCACCATTCCACGACTGCCTAACTCAGAGGTCCCCAATCTTTTAGGGCCCATTGTTCACTTGTCAAATACATTTTTTTCTTCCTAGACTCACCACCATCAATCACAAACCACTTTTGGAAAAAAAGGCACAAAGAAAGCGCCGCAGGCAATATTTTTACTTGGCACAAGGATAAGCCAATAAAGAAATGTTGCTCCGAACGTCAGATTAAGATATTTTTCGTCACGAAATCTTTTGTAATTTTACGAAACCGATATATTTAAATTAATTTTTTTATACAAATATTCCATATTTTATTTTTTATGAATTAATCAAATAAAATAAAAAATTGGTAAAAATTTATCCCTCCCACTGCGGTGCAAGGCGATGTTCCGAGAGAGTACGGATGGAGAAGTCAAAGGGACTCCCACGACCATTCTCTCCCGATCCGATTTGCCATGCAGCTGGTAAGCAGACGCATCCGCCGCCAAAACGCAGACAAACCTCACCCCATAACCCAGGCACCCCTGCTAAGTCACCTAACGTAGCGAACCACTTGGGGTGACCTATGGCAGAGATGTTTGTCAGTTATGTCAGAGATGTAAGCTTGTATATATTAGTAAGGCCCTTTTTGTTTTTCTTTGTGTATATTTTGAAAACTAATAGAAATTATATGTCATAATTTTCTTTATCTGAATAAATTGACTGATTTTAACTCTTGATTGTCCCACAAGTAGGGTTGCCATACGTCCGGAATCTTCCGGACAAGTCCGGAAATATAGGTCTTTGTCTGGAATGCGGGGGGAATCCTAAACAGTCCAGAATTTCGACAATTAAGTGGAGATTGATATAAAAAATTAAATAAACCAAATTATTTTTATTACAAATCAAAGTAAAAACATCACTTCTGATATTTAATGCTCCCAGAAAAATTGTTCAAGTCTTCCGAATCTTTATAATAGTTTTGTAGAACATTTCGCAAGTCATATTTTTTAAATTATACTGTGTTAAGAGATTCAACTTGACAGACTCTATAGAAAGCCTGTTCATTTCTTTTGACCATTGGGTTCCCATTAGGGAAACAATAGAATTAATTAAAGACAATTAATTTAAATTTGTTTAACGACATTAATATTATATTTACAAGAAAGTCCGGAATTTTTATCAAATGTCCGGAATTTTCTCCGGGATTTCGATTTTTTTAACTGGGAACCCTACCCACAAGCGACTTAAACCGCCTACCGAGGGACAGTATTGCTTACATTGAGAATCACTGGTCTAACTCTAATTAAGTTACGCTTGTTATGAATCTAATTCTAGTACGCAAACCAGAGATAGTGGCTTTTGTACTCAGGCCCCGATGTGAAGGTACTCTCAGTATCGCCTTAGCAAAAAACAACCATCCAGAATCGAAAGGTTGCTTGAAAAAAGCTCTATTAGATGATCAGAAATGCATTGTCAACTACCGCCTACCCTTCCCCTCCCCTGTCCTTTCAGCCTTTTTGTTACGCGGATGACAGTATGGGGCATGATAACTTTTAGTTTGTCAAACCCCAAAGGGCACACAACTCCATCGGCTCGGAGGTCTTTAAAGCAGATAATGGACGGTTAACTCGAGAGTGTTTCCTTTTGGGGTAAGAACAACCTCGTATAATTTAATTTTTTAAAGATCTAATCATGTATGATTACGTCTAAAAGGGATCAAAAGGAAAATCTAGTCTCCTTCAACGGAAGCAATCTTCCCAACAGACCTTCCATTGTCATGCTTGACTTTAAGTGACCAGCTCGTTGTAGGGGCTCCATCGAAGCCAGAGTTCAGTTCTCCTCTCAGAAGCTGGGCGTACTGTACAGAGCCCGCAGATACTGCTGTAGTACTGCTAACCCTGTACAAATCGCAAGTGCTCCCTTACGATTGAATATGGCAGCCATCTCTATTCTGGAGCCCCCAAATTCTTGAAAAAATACCTCTACTTTGTACCCAAACGTGCGGTCAGCCTCACAAACTAATTCCATGAACGTTGATATCCAGACAGTTGCCATAATATTGTTTACACAACTCTGACCCGCGCTGTACGCAAAACCGTTTTCGTACGTGGAGCTTCTACACAAAAGTACTTTCGTAATAGAATTGAATTAAAGAAATGCTAATAGATGGCGCCAATTACGTTAACAGATCGCATGATTAGCATCCCCCGGCCGTGAGTAATACGGATTTGTAATTATTATCGTAACTGGCAGTGTGAATGATAATACCACGAGGCTATATATTACATTAAACGTCATTGTCGCGGTTACTTTGTCCCGGTGACTAGCTGTCATATGCCACTGGATCACAGTCAGTCACAGTGGATCCAGTTCCTATCGGATTTACAAAATAGTCAGCAACACTCAAACTGGGCGAAGCCGAACCAAAAGCCACGCGCAAGACCTAGCAGCAAAAACCTGCGGAACGGGTTTTTAACTGCTAGTTTAGTATTAATGTCATTTCCCACCTAAAACTAAATTGGTTTTCCATAGTTATTTTATATGGTAACAGGAACTTCGGAACAAAAGAATACTTAACATGAATATGCCATTTTTACGTAAGATTATTTGAAGAGGTCATAAAGGCAGATCCTTGTTCATCGATGGGTCTGGTATAGACTATGCTGGACGACCATGAGAATCTACGTTAAAGTAATGGATCTTTGTGACATCGACCTCGAATAATTTCTTTACAGAATATTGTGTAGAGACAACATTCTAGACAAAGGTGATCCTAGACACAATGTTCCTCAATAACACCATTGGTCAACACGTAGTTTGGTGAGATTTTTTAAAGTGAAACTTCCTTAGCACCTTTGTGATTTGAATCTCGATGAAATTAAAAATAGCGATACTGGAAAGAGACAAACACATACATGGTTCACATTTTTTATAATAATTTATTATTTTTCACATTTTTATTTATTTATTTATGAATTGATTATATTATTTACTTTGATTACATTTTATACTTAATTTTTTTTTGTTTTGAATTTGAATTTATTATAATTTAATTGAATCGATTTTATTTTGTATTGGATTTTAATATTAAGATTATTGGCTTTAATTTGAATTCCGATTTATATTATTAATTTACTTTTATTTTTTAATTAAGTAAATATATTTTTTATTTTATTTTAACTTCTATTATTTATATTGTGTGCGTTGAATTAGAGATTAGATATTGATTTAATTATTTTTTATGGAATTTAATTAATTGTATTTATTTTATTTTCATTCAATTTAATTTTTTAATAAATTTTATATTATTTTATTTATTTATTTCCAGTTTTATATTGGAGACACTACTGAAAACCAGCTGCTTTCCAGGAGAAATCCTGAATTGTAGCTGAGCAGTGACCTTTACATCAATGGAATCAATGATAAGAGAAAAAATGTATATCTATTGTAAAAAAAAATCTATTGATGAATAAACGTTTTCATTATTATTATATGGGATCTTGCCTGCGAGAAAATGGAATAGGATAAACGGTCTCGTCTTTAGCTAGATGTAAGTGCTTGTCTCTTTTTAGTGCCGCTATTTTTCGTTTCATCGATTTTCAAATCATAACGGAGCAAAAAAAGCTTTCTTTAAAAAAAAAGGTTATGCCTCGATCGAAACTGTAGTTTTAACAACTCCACGGGGTACGTGTACCGCCGCCCCGTGAACCATTAAGTAAGTCACCTCAAGTGACTTAGCAGAGGTGCCCAGATTCATGCAGTGTGGTTTGTCCGCCGATGCATCTGCCCACAAACAGCGCGGCAGGCCGGATCCGCGGAGAGACTGGTTGAGGGAGACCCTTTGACCTCTCCAGCAGGTCTCTCTCGACCCATCCATCGCCTTTAATCGCGGTGGGAGGGACGGATCAATATGTTTATCACTGCCGGATTCCTACCCACCCCTTATACTTTTCCTCAGGGCCCCTTGTGTGAAAAAATCATGTATGGTTCTAAGTAGATACTTAGTGTAGGAACCCGAAATCAGTGGAACTTTGGCATTCCCAAACTGGTGATGCCAAAGGGAGTAGAGCGAGGAAGGAAATGCGGCAGTGGAAGGTTGGAAAGTACCAACCTGGCTATACAGATCTGTTCACCAAACACGGCTTAGCCATTTGAAGCAACAACGTTTCTATTCGGAATGTTTGTCTTTCACCAGGGCGATACTGAGAGTTTACGAGAGGTTCGTGAGATAGAGGATGATTTCACAGATCTCTCAACCGTATCTCTTAATATATCAATTATCAATTTTATTGTTAATTAATATTTTAATACGTTGTTTGAGAAAGTCGTTAAAATTTAACCGGTCCATTAACATTCAAGTAACAAATCGGTTAGTCTATGAACAAAATGACCTATTATGTATTTCACAGAAGAGGGATTCATCTTCTCTTTTTCGTTGCAAATTATAATTATTAGGTGTCTTATATAAATGCCAATTTCTGATACATAACGCCTCTGCGAGATGACTCAGTATCGCCCTTGCAGATTCTATCTACCAACACTAATTGGCGGTTTTTTTTTCGTAACGATCCCCAATTTAAGACGCGATGTTGTGTACCGCCGCCCGGGAACCATTTATTGGATAACCAACAACTTTGCCACAGGTCGCCCCAAGTGGTTCGCTGCGTTTGGTGACTTAGCAGGGGTGCCCGGGTTCTTGGGGTGAGGTTTGTTCGGATCTTGGTGACGGATGCATCTGTCCACTAAATGCATGGTAGGCCGGATAGGGGGAGCCTGGTGAACGGTGACCTTTTGGACTCTCCCGGAACATCGCCTTGCAGTGCGATGAGGGGTATAGATTCGTCCGTCACTTCTGGACACACTGATCCCCACATTCTTACCCACTCCTCACACCTTTTCCTACCCAGAACTTCTTCTCCTTTCTTTCCTAAAAGGACCCTCCACACAGCATCCAAAAAGATGACATAGGCACTGAGGGGAATTATTTTCCTCAGAGCCTCCTGTGTGAAGCTAATTAAAAAAAATATATATGTTAATTATTTCAAAATGTGTATTAATAAATGGTTCCACGACAGTTGATCTTTGACAGTTAGCCTCGAGGCAAATTTATACACGACTAAAAGAATTAACGTTATTTATTTTTGGCAAGGGGAAGAGGAAGGTGGGGAAGTCACCAAACACGGCTAATGTCATTTCAAGCAACGTTTCAATTCTGAATGGTGGTCTTACACCCGGGCGATACTGAGAGTATGTTCCATTCTGGAACGTGCCGCAAATATACTATATATTATTTTAAATGAATAAATTGTAAAGTAACACAAATTAATCAAATAAAATTTATTTGCAACGCCGGAATTTGATCCCGCGACCTTCTGTGCGCGAGTCAAGTGCCTTACCGCTGGACTACGCCGGCCGTCTATATCTTTACAAAGTATAAAATTAAGTCACTTCCGCTGTCTGTGCGCTTAGATCTTTTTAACTACGCCGGCGGCGGTACCCATTCCCGCCTCCCAATTTGGGAGGCGGGAATGGGTACCGCCGCCCTGGGAGCCTTTATTGGATAAAAACACCTCTGCCATAGGTCACCCCAAGTGGTTCGCTACGTTTGGTGATTTAGCAGGGGTGCCCGGGTTCATGGGTGAGGTTTGTCTAGGTCTTGGAGGCGGATGACTAGGACACACTGAACCCAAATTCCTACCCACCCCTTAAACCCTATGCCTTTCCAGATTTATCCTCTCCTTCCTCTCCCTAAAAACCCTCCACACAGCATCCCCAAAGATGACATAGGCCCTGAGGGAAATTATTTTCCTCAGGGCCTCCTATGTGGAGCTCATGTAAAAAAACGGATTTTCATTCGGTTTTCAAATAGAGTAAGTAATTCATGAGGAAGTTTTTTAAGTGTATAATTTTTCAACGCTTTGTACCAATTAGTTGAAATATATAAATACAGGGAGCGGGCTGGCAAGCGGGCGGTCTGGATTTGATTTAACAGATGGCGTTAATTATAAAGGTTGGGTAATGACGTGGCGTTGTGTTTCGTTAGCCACAGCAACGTGTGTCCGGATCTGCTAGTAGGTACCGTATATATCAGCGAAAAAGTACAAATAATCGCCACTGTAAATATATTCGTTTGATATCCATGGCAACTTATTATTGAAGGTATTTTTGAAGTTTCCGAATTTGATATCGCTAAATAATACTCATAAAATCATATTAATTATAATCCCGAGGCGACAACTATCGAGGGACCAACTGTCGGCTCACCTAGCAAATAGACTAATTCCCCAGTTAGACCCGAGACTATTTCTCTACTAATGGTAATACTATTTCTCTACTATTGGTTAATAAATGTTAATTAACATATTATTGTTCTGTATATTTACTTAATTTTTTTTCCCATATAAGCATATATTTTTTTAAACGTCATCTCATTTGGTTAGGGTTCTAACTGTCACTTTTTTTCAAAAATGATCTTTTAAATGCCATTTCTATATCCAAAATAATTTACAGAACCATCTGTGTTGTATTTTCGTAGATATGTGTATGAAAAAGTTCTAACATCAAGCATTTTCAAAAATAATTCATTTTACAAGGTTTTAACATCATTTACACTCTCTATTTTGATAGTTGATATTCATTTGGATAGGGTTCTAACTACGCCTTATCATTTTCTAAGGTTTCTAAGTTTCCAAAGACGAATTTTCGTAATCTATTTAACAATTTTAGTTTATTATAATTTAATGGGAAACATTTAAATGGGACGTGGCCCTAGCTTGGAATTGCATTAGGGAAATGTAATTAGAACCTTGTACAATAAATTATTATGCCCTAACTGGTTGCACAGGGTTCCATTAGCATGTTTAGGTATGTTCTAAAAGAGTAAATATACCTACGTCCTATTTAAATATTTTCTTTTAAAATATGTTCAATTAAAATACTTTACACAAGTGTCAACCTCAAAATTGGAAATTGGTAAATAGATTATGAGAAATCGTCTTTGCCAACTTAGGACATCTCATTTAGCGAGGTTTTCAACCAAACCACTGTGATCTTTAATTTCCTTTACACCAAAACACTGCGGTTTGATCGGACTAACATTGCCTGAAAAGATAATAAATGTTTTATTAACCGGTTCATAGATGTCACTAAGCGTACTATTTAATGTTACTTTTCATCACTTTGGTTGGACAGAATTCTAACTTCAATTTTGTTCTGAGATATAAGATGTCAAAATTTGTATCGACGATTTCTCATAATCTGTTTACCAATTTCTGATTTTGAGGAGGTTCATCTTGAATAAAGTATTTTAATTTTAACAAATTTAAAGGAAAATATTTAAAAATGACGTATACCTACTTACCATTTTAGAATATATGTATAAATGCTGTTTTTTTTTTAATAATTTCCTTTAGGGCCTATGTCATCTTTGGGGATGCTGTGTGGAGGGTTTTTTTAAGGTAAAGAAGGAAAAAGGTTTAAGGGGTGGATAGGAATCTGGGGTTCAGTGTGTCCTGGTTTTACGCCTCCAAGACCTAGACAAACCTCACCCCATGAAACCGGGCACCCCTATTAAATCAACGTAGCGAACCACTTGGGGTGACCTATGGCAGAGGTGTTGGTTATCCAATAAAGGTTCCTGGGCGGCGGTATCCATTCCCGCCTCCCAAATTGTAAATAGGTTGAACCATATGCAACCAGATAGGGTAAAATCATTCATTGCATAAGGTTCTAACTACCTTTCCCTAGTGCCTACCCAAGACAGGAACTCCTATATCTATTAATAATATTTCTTTTTTTGATACTGATAATTCGTGGTGCAATTTCATTATAATAATACAATAAAAAACATGTAAAACTTATTTCCATTTAATTTTTTACCGTAACCGGTTTCAGCCTGTTAAGGAGGGAAATAGGTGTAGACTCAACACCTATGTGTAGAGCAACCATACTCAACCTGCGGCCCGGCAAGCTTTTTTGTGCGGCCCTAAACACTTTATTATAGGAACTTGATTTTAAAAAAATCTATCATTCTAAATTTCGTATATCTTAAGATTCGTTTCGACTTTGACGCACAGACAGTGAGTGATACCCGAAAAGGATTGTCAATATGGTCCACATAATCTGGTATAAGAGTGAGATACGTTTTTTAGATTTTCACGGCCAAAAGTATTTTCGTTATTTGTTTTGGGGGTGTTATGCTGTGTTGCGCTACCTCCTTCTTTAGCCAACGTTTCAGTTTTCGACAGCGTTGCAGTGCCCATCATCAGGGCAGATGTGTAGGAGTGTTGCTATTTCACATGCTAGATTTATTTCCAAAAAAGAAATATTTGTCAAACAAGTACCTACGCGCCCAAATAATTTATAAATAAAAAAACTGCCACTTCTAGAAACCACCACATCAATTATAATACATAAAAAACGGGTTAATGTCACTGGTTGGTCAGGTACCTACTTGCAAATTTTAAGAGAATTTCTTGCTGTCGTATAAAGTATTGTTCTGTTATAATTTTAAAACGCATAATGGTGGGAGTGTCTTCAAAATGCATTACTTGGAGAGCACCAGGGCATGGGTCTGTCTCACTGGCCGTCTCTGCAGAACATCCCTCCGTAGTTTCCTTCAACGCGGCTGCACCCTTCCTTACAAGCAAAGTAAATTATTGAAGTGAGCATTTGATTTAATTGTCATCTACTATTACCATTGGCAATTTATATTTGTGTCAATATGTTGTAGGCCGATCGTAAAATCAGGAAGATTAGGATGCGCCTAGCCACATTATGATCTGCCTGATTTTACGATTGGCCTGCGACATATACAATATACACCCAAATATTTGATACTAGCTGGTTCCCGGCATGCGTTGCTATGCCATTAAAATAAATAAATTAATGGATATTCTCATGCGTCCCTTTTCCCACCTGCGTTCCCCTTCCATCTTTTTGACATAAAATACCCTCCCGTACGGCCCGTATCCCAGTGACGCCTAGATCGCATAAGATGTTGCCCAGCTAGCCGAGCGGGGTGACCGGCGACCACGCAATTTTTTTCTAATACTTACATTTTTAAACTTGTGATATCTTTCGAATGGGATGTCCAAATTGAATATTTCAAGAAGTTAAATAAAGGTATTAAACAGTCTTGAATATAAAGTAATTAATTTTGATAAGGATTAATACCAAGATACAAATAAAGAGCCTTTTCTAGCGGTGGCATTTCAATTAATTTTTTAAAATAAAATAACACTTATTGTGGCATAACTATAATAGTTAGACATATGCTTTCGCGAAACTTTTTGTAAATAATAATGTGTTCTGCAAAGTTGTAGTACATTATTTTATTCTATCATCTATAGTTTTCGCAGCGCACGCGATGCAAAGAATATTTTAGGTAATTTTTTTACACTTTGGATTACATTATGGGAGTTTTAGTAAGGATCCCTATTTAAAAAAAATATATAATATAGCCTATGTCACCCAAGATAGTGTGGCTTCCCACCAGTGAAAGAATTTTTCAAATCGGTTCAGTAGTTTCGGAGCCTATTCAATGCAAACAAACAAACAAACAAATCTTACCTCTTTATATAGTGTCTTAGATTTTCAACTTTTCGAAGTTCAAAGCATAAAGACCATGTTACGTAATTACAGTTAGCATTATGTATTATAATTTTAAGGCTATTTTTGGGTTTGTTTTCAATGTTTTTATAAAAAGTTAGGTAAAATGTTTTACTGTAGTTAAGGAAGAGTCTATTACTTATGACGAGACATGTGAAAAAAGTTTTTAGTCAGAATTTTCCATTTACTATTTATTATTGCTGTATCATCAGCGTAAGATACAATTTTACCAGGGATTACAATAAATAATTTATATATATTAGAAACAGAATTAGGCCAATCACAGTTCCCTGTGGTATTCCCTATTTTACCCTTGTTTCTGTACTGTAAAAATTCCATATTTTCGTTTATTGTTTTCTGTCTTTGAGAGAGTAAGTGAGAATTTTTAGTGTATCTTTTGAAACCTATTTGATCAATTTTTGTTTATAAATAGATTGTGATTTACCGTATCAAAAGCTTTTCTTAAGTCTAAAAATGTAAGTAATGAAATTTGATCACCAGATGTGTATAATTTTTTGTCACATCGAATATTGCATCTTCAGTGCTTAGTTTACTTCTGAAGCCATATAGATTTTGGGACAGAATTTTGTTTTGTTCTAGGTAATTCATTACTCTATTTTTGATACATTTTTCAAATATTTTTGAAAGGTTTGAAACTAAGGACATAGGTCTTATATGTGCGTTTCACCAAAATCTTCTGTATCACATATCTATGAGGTGATCTAGGAGGTTTTAGGTAATCTAGGAGGTTTTGGTTTCACTCGATTTGAAATTATGGTAAAGATTTCAAATTGTTCTTAGAGATGTCATCCTTTTTTAGGAATATATTAAAAAGATGTAGCAATGGTGTTAAAATATATTTAAAAAAAATAGAGTGCGTTATGTGTTTTTCAATTTCATTTGTTGTGATGTGTCGACTTAATGAATCGTAAGTGGAGACTAAATGCAAAGATGAGTCTACGAGCGTTAAATTATCAATTTTACTAGATGATTCAAGTACTTGATCTACTACATTTGTAAATAAGTTGTTAAAGTTTTCGGCATTGACCGATTTGTCAGTTATAATATTGTTATTTATTTTAAACTCATTCAAATCAGATGGTGCAAAAAAAATTGTTCGTTATTTCGTCTCAGCCACCAATACCCTGGTGCTCTTCAAGTTAGTCAAATGCTCATTTCAATAAGTTACTTTACTTGTTAGGAAGGGTAGAGTCGCGTTTTGGATAACTACGGGGGGGATGTTCTGCAGAGGCGGCCAACCGACAACCCCCGCGAAATTTTTGCTCTGTTTTAAACGCGTAGTGTTTTATTAAACATTTTCACAATTTTCGATGAAATATAATCGATTATAACATAAGCGCGCTCTCTCTAACATTCGTATTTATATATCTCTCCATCTTCTCCTTTTTGAGCGGGTATACTGCACCTTAAACAAGTACTGCATATTGACAAATTGAAAATGATTTATTTTTCTCTGGTGCAATCTTCACTCATGTACAAAATCATAGGATGGGGTGGTGCGCTTGATACATTTATAAAACCTTTACAAATAACTCGTAGTTAAATTTTCAAAGTCATAAAAATAGAACATTTTCGACTGATGCATTATACAAAGAATCTAAACTATTCAGTCTCGGTAAACTATGTATACTACAAACTATGAAATATATCTTTAAAGACAAAAACCAATTCGAAAAAAATGAAAACAGAATCATAAGAAAATGATAATAATACATAATCAGAAATTAAAATGTATTTTATATCTCCCAAACGAATACCAAAAAGCAGTTTCATTTTTACCGAAAAATATTCAAGTGACAACAAACTTTCTCAATGCTTAAAGAGTGAAAATTGTGGCTTAACAATACAGATGTTGAAACTTTTTTTATTAAATTTATATCACTTTATGTTTCTTACAAACTATACAGTTGTTATTAAAATATACACTTATTATTACACTGTAAACTATTGTATACACTTTTTAGACAAATTTTTATCATGTTTTTGATTTATATGCCCACTGTTTGTTTCTTTCTAGGTATAATAATAAAACATATTTAACCATATTACCCACGCACAGGCTCCCATTATTCTTATAATTTTTATGATATTGTATAAAGCAAATGTAGAATTGGGAAAAATAAAGGAAAAAAATAAAATAAAGAAAATGCATTACCAGAATATCAGAGGCACTAAAATAAAATTCTGTTTACTTCAGTCTACACTACCAAAGTCTATCTGATTTAATTACTTAAGTTAAATCCTTAGATATACACAAATCTGCGGGACCGGATAATATCCCTACAATATTTATTAAAGAATGTATCAAAATAATTGCTCTTCCATTAACCAAACTTTTTAATGTATCTTTATCCAGTGAAATTTAGTAGTAAGTAGAAATTTTTTTATTTGACTCCAATTTTCAAAAAGCATGACAAAAGTGATGTTTGTAATAACAGACCAATATGTATTCATTCCACCATAACTAAACTCTTTGAAAGCCTAATACTCGAAAAACTTTTTACACAAATAAAACCTGTAATATCACCTTACCAGTTTGGATTTATGTCAGGTAGAAGTACTCTTTTCAACTTAATCTATGAAAATTTTATAACCAATGCTTTAAAAGAAAATAACAAGACTCTGTTTATACTGATTTTAGTAAAGCTTTGATAGAATTTTCCATAAAATCCTCATGTCAAAATAAGGAAAGCTTGGCAATATATTAGCCTGGTTTGAAAGCTATCTTACTGGAAGACTACAAATTGTTAGAATAAAATCCTCCCTGTCGGAAAAAAATTATGCAACAAGTGGAGTTCCACAGGGTTCACACCATGGCCCAATCTTATTTATCTTGTTTATAAATGATCCTACATATTTTATGATGTTTCTATCTTACTTTTTGCTGATGACCTCAAAATTTTTAGAATTATTCTAAATATTTACAATTGTTACTTGGAACAAACATCTCAAAATGTCAAAAATTCAGATTCTCTTGAATAAAAAATCTAGTGATCTTTAATTACAACATTCTTCAAGAGAATATCGACAAATTGTTACTTAGAACAAATTGTTTGTTTGGTGTAATGAAAATTGACTTTACTTAAATACTCAAAATGTCAATTAGTCAGATTTTCTAGAATAAAAATCCAGTTATCTTTAATTACAACATTGATAACAATGCTCTTAAGACATTACAGTCAAGTTCATCTATAGTCAAGTTTCCACAAAAAAACTCGACACATAAATACGCTACAAGATTCAGAGAAAACTTATCAATTCCCAAAGCAAACAAAACAATAGTCCAAAAAGGACCATATTACATGGCCGTTAAAGTATATAACAACCTTCCACATAACATCAAACAAATTCAAGACACACACAAATTCAAATCATCACTCAAAACATTACTTCTAAACAAATGTCATTACACCTTAAGTGAATACCTCACATAAATGAAACACCTATTTTTTTTATTCTTGTTATCTGTATTTTCTTATTTGTATAAAAATTATAATATTATTCTTTGTATGAAAATTATAATATAACATGTATGTGGTTAGCTGGAAGAAATGGGGTCTACCCATAAGCAATACCTTTTGTATTTTTTATATGTACAATAAATATTTTTTGATTTGATTTGATCAACACAAATTAGACTAAGACTAGACTTCGGCAACCCTTTTTAATCAAATCTTTCATTTGTTAACCACATAACTAAAATCTCCGATAAAGGACTTAAAAATGTTGGGATTTACAACCACGTAGGTTAACCAGTAATTTTAACAATATAAAGTGTATAAAACTGTTATATTTTGCCTATATAAGAAGTCAACTTGAGTACAATTCTCCTGCCTGGAACCCACATTATAATATACATGTAAAAACAGTTGAAAGAATACAAAACAAATTCTAATGTTTTCTAAATTTTAAAATGGGTATTCCAGCAGTTATGTTGAAATACAAAACTCTTTTAAATGACATGCATATGCTCAAATTGTCAGACAGAAAGATTTTCACTGACTTGGTATTTCGTAAGTAATACTGGGAGTTAGGATTTGTTTCAGTGCAGACATTCTGGGACCAATACCATATGTATTCATCGTTGCACAGAATACTAATGGAGGGAAATCATTATACCAAGTCAATGAACATCTTCAATTTATCTTTAAAAAAATATAAAATGTAAAATAAATATTGCATACTTTTTACCATTCATATGTAAAAGTCCCTAAAATTGGCGTAAATAAATAAATAAAAACAAGTAAAGTAAACGGCTTTCCCACCGGCTATCTTATTTGAGGAGGAATGTTTAGAATCAGAATCGTGGCACGGGAAGTTCACAGAAGTCGATGTCCCCGGTTTACAGGTGACTGGAAATAAATAATGTATTCATTAGCTTTCCGCGTTGTTTCTCTTCATTTACAACATATTTATTTTTTCTTTTGATTTCTTACAGCCTGTAGTACATAGATACTTTCAAGGGCGGATTTAGGGGGGGGGGGGGCACAGGGGGAACGTGCCCCCCCAGGACAGTATTTTTGTGTACTTTGGAGATTCCATCACAGCACATACTTAGAAGCAAACCAAATTATCAGAGTTGTTAAAATATATTAATAAAATAACAGAAAGAACATGATTCAAACTCTTGTCTATTTCTGGCTGGAATTGAGAATTTTGTTCGTTGCATCCCATTCATGCACTTGCAAATGAAAGATGAATCAGCGTTTGCGAGAGCGGTACGGTCGGGGGAAAGCGCGGTCGGAAAAGCCTCCCCCCCCCCAAACACAAATTTCGATTTCATAAAAAATTGGTCCGTCCTGGGGGGGGGGGTGGGGGGCAGTACCGGATTATCCTATAGGCAGAGTAGGCAATTGCCTAGGGGCCCTGCATCGCCTGGGGGCCCCGCGCTTGAAAAATGACTTGCGTCAATGGTGAGCAAGTACTTACTGTCAATTAGTGAGCAACTCCGGCACCGATTTTGGAAAAAGTCAGCTTTCAGGATGTTTTAATTTTATTTATTTATTAGGAACATTTACAGGTTAATAACATTACACGCATAAAAGAAAACAACAAATTATTATAATTAGGTTATAACCGAAAAACTAATGTTCACATCCATCACGACGAAACATAAATGACCTTTTAATGTTCAATTTTATAAGAAAAACTTTCTTTTTATAACTTTGTTGAAGGTTATTCCCATCAGTAATATATATTATATTATAATAAGTTAACAATAATAATCTACATGAAAATATGAAATAGAACAAGACACAGAAAAATAGAAAAAAAGACAATGGTCGCAACTGGGACTCGAACCCAGACCTCTCCGTCTAACCGGGACGAGTGCGTTAACCAATTTCGCTATTGCCAATATTATATTTTTGAAGGTGGCAATAGCGAAATTGGTAATATGGTAAAATAATTAGTAATTGATAATGTTAATTCTAAAAAAAATTATATCTACAAAATATATCTGCAAAAATGTTTTTTGAATATCCTGTTTGTGTCTCAAATAAATAAATAAAAATAATAAATCACAAATTATAAAAAAAATCTTTAATTAAAATAAATATTTAAACGTAGTTGTATTTTACTTTCCTTCTATTCATTAAGCAGCATTACTTAGTATCAATGGGGATGTGATTGTAAGTGCCGTGTGTGGTTTGTTTTGGCATATTTTTTGTATGAGTTGTACTAGCTTTTAGTACAATAAATGGGATGTATAGTTTTTTTAATATGTCGTTAATCAGGTTGAAAAACGTGTTAAAAAAGTTTCGAGAAACGCATTTATAGTTTTACCGAAGGATAATTCAACTTATGTACAAACTGTTTCAAACGGTTTCACATAAAATACTCTATCGCCGTCAATATTTCAAATTACTTTAAAAAAATTGGTGAAAGCATTTTTAACAAATGCATCTTTCAGAAAAAGAAATAAAAAAATAACAATTTTTTTTTATCGTGTCCTGGTGCCTTCAAGCCTTGTTTAGGATTTTATCAATGGAACAAGGGGGCGTTTGGAGGCCCGGGCCCCAAGCCCCCCCCCCTCCCCTGAGGCCCGGGGCCCGCCGTCCCTTCCACCCCCGCCCCCCCCCCGTTAATCCGTTATTGGTAAAGGGGCCCCGAGACGTGTACTGCCTAGGGGCCCCGACATGGTTAATCCAGCCATGGGGGGGGGGGGGATTGTGCTCCTGAGGGGCACCTCTCCATCGGAATGGCACCCGGGCGGGCCGCCTCCCCTCCGCCCCTTGTTCCCCCCCCCAGAAAAAAATCCTGGATCCGTTCTTGGATACTTTGAATAAAGAATATAACTCTAGAAGTATCTTCCATACAAATTTGGTTCAAAACAATTTAGCACGCTGTCTCTTCTCTCTCTTAAACATGCCTGAAATTGTATTTCGCCATTTCATTTGAATTTTATAGTCATGGTGAAAAACAGTTTTGTTTGGAAACGTACGCCCAAATTGGGCCTGTAATTGGATCACGAAGACACTTCTGGTGTTGTTCTTTATTCTATAGTGTAGTGTATGTGAGTTTTGAAGAGAGAGATAGGTGAGAAAAGAATGAGGTCACGAACTATGCCATTGCCATTGCTTATTAGGGTTTGAGCAAAGATATTTAAATATACGCGATGTACTATCGACAGTTTTTACTGACAGTTTGAGCTTCCTGGTGTCACCGATATTGTTAACCAATTCTACGGCTCCCCTTCAAAATATTAACTAAATTCCGTATTCAAACTAGGACCATTAGACCATAGTCCGCCGACAGTCGAGTGGCCATCGTAGCATTTCTCTTGTATTTCAATATATTTGGTTATAAGTGACGGGTCTGGTTTGTGTCGTATAAAAAGTTAATACTATAATGTAAAAGTTTACAGTTACAAATGTATGTCTTAATTCGGAGCTGGACTTTTTAATTACTTATCCTTATATACCAAGGATAAAAATAGTATAGAGAGCAATGAGGCGTCACCTACCAATGAATGGATGGGAAATAGAAAACGATCAACGTAACATATATTGAAAATATTATTTTGAAATCTTCCTTACTCAGATCACACTTTGGTTTTCTCACATCCCACTTTCCATCCAGGCACGTCATGGTTTCGAGGGTTCTATTTGATCTGTACCCAACTTTGCAAGAAGGGATGATAACGGATCCGACAGGACAGCCGTCTTCCATAACAGGACTGCACGCCAGGCTTACAGAATCCGATTCCAGCTTTTCACAGAGTTCTGAAAGAATGAAACATTTTCACGACTTGGTACCTCGCAGAATCATTGATCCCTGCACCTGAGGGATGGAAATGTATGTTGTAATTCGGAGCTGGACTTCTTAATTACTTCTCCTTATACACCAAGGATAAAAATAATATAGAGGACAATGAGACGTCGAACACCAATGAATGGATGGGAAACAGAAAATAATCAACGTAACATATATTGAAAATATTATTTAGAAATCTTCCTTACTCAGATCACACTTCGGTTTTCCCACATCCCACTTTCCATCCAGGCACGTCATAGTTTCAAGAGTTCTATTCGATATGTACCCAGCTTTGCAAGAAGGGATGATAACGGATCCGACAGGACAGCCGTCTTCCATAACAGGACTGCACGCCAGGCTTACAGAATCCGATTCCAGCTTATTGCAGAGTTCTGGAAGAATGAAACATTTTCACAACTTGGTACCTCGCATATTGATCCCTGCGCCTGAGGGTTATTTTTGTGTAAACAATCCGCTGCTTCGACACCTGCTGCGCACCGAACCAGGCCAAATAGGCCACTTGCATGGATATCATAAGTGGGCATCCTTTAATTACGTGAGCACAAACGGGGGGGGGGGGTCCAGAAAAATCTCACGTTACTTGAAAAAATATACGAATTGGCCCAAATTTATCTCACCGAGGTGGAGGGGGGGTCTAGATTGGAAGAAAAAATGCTCACGTTATTAATGGATGCCCCCTAACGACTTGGAAAATATCGTGTGGATAGATTTTAGTAAAAATTTTTAGAAATGTACAGTTTTTTTTTAATAAATAAATCCATTATTTGGGCTCGTGACGTCACTACATAAAAATGTTCCATCTCCGATAATATTCTACTAATTTTGTAAAATTCCACACTGATTTTTTTTATATGGTGTTAGCTAAAAAAGGATAGGATGGAGAGGCCAATCCTACAGGCGTGCCAGGCTATGGCAAACCTGCCTCCGACAACTAGCTCAGTCGTTTCGGCTCAAGCAGGCTCTCTTCAATCAGGGCGCGGGTTGGCAGCTAAAAGGGTTAATTGGGGGGAAACTCCACACATGATCTGTCTCAAATTAAAGAATGCTTGAAGGTAACAAAAGCAGTGTATTGTATCCTATAGTTGGTTACATCGTACATGGATTATAAAACAGGGTAAAATTGTCTAACCAGGGTCTATCTATCTCTCTCTCCAAGTCTGGGTTTATCGCGCAGGTGAAAAGTAATTTACATGGACACAATCAAGAGGGATTTTGGGGCAACTCACTGCGTATAGTCGGGCGGACGGCGTTTCCCTCTCAGCCGTCACGTGGTCCATAGGCGAGGAAAGGCATAGCGAGTTCCAAAGGAATGCCCGAGAACACAGCGTACGTTAATTTGAAATCTACTGTAGTAGAAAAACACTGCCGGTACGGGGGACCAACACAAATTCCTCCCCGCCCATAGATTAGGCACGCGTGAATCTACATGTTTGTAATGGAAACGGACCGGGCACGAAGCACGGGTCTGTTTGGTTTGGCGGCTCGTTGCTTTTTGGGGACGCGGGCTCTCTCCGGACCGCGGGCGGAAAAGGGCGGGAGCGGGGGAAGGGCGAGGGGTGCCCGCGGTGGTCAGCCGATCGCTAGAGACACACCTTTCAGTGCAAGCTGTCAGTGTGGCCATTGCAAAAACAATTCCTTCCGGTAACTACTATGCACCTAACCGTGTTACATAACAATGGCAACACTTTTATTTCAGGCGAATTTTTGAATTTGACATAACATTCACTGGATATATTGTTTGTTCTCTGCAAACTTATCATTTGGTTTAATGTTTTGACAGATGTTACGAAGAGAACCCGTACATTTTATGCCTTATGTACCTGTTTTAGAAGTGTAACGGTAATGGTGCTGATTTTAACAAAATCAAATTTTATAATATTCTTAATATTATTACAATTTAAAAGTACAAGTATATTACATTGGATTTAGTCATATTTTATATATGGTTTTTTTTTTAAATGAATACCGCACAGAAGTATCAACTGCTACCGTCTGGAGCCAGTGGGACTATGTCATCCCCAATTGGGGTATGTTGTGAGGCTGAAGGTAGAGGGGAGGGAAAGGAGATAGGGAAGTGGAAGGTGGGGAAGTACCTGGCTATTCAGATCTGGTCACCAAACACGGCTAAAGCCATTTCAAGCAACGTTTCAATTCTTAATGGTTGTCTTACACCAGGGCGATACTGTGAGTATCTTTCACTCTGGAACGTGCCGCAAATATACTATATATTATTTTAAATGAATTAATTGTGAAATAACACATATTAATCAAATAAAATTTATTTGCCACGCTAGGATTCGATCCCGCGAACTTCGGAGTACAAGTCAAGAGCCTTACCGCTGGACTACGCCGGCCGTACAAGACGTTGAACATTATAATGATTAATGATCAATAAGATGGATCAAGTAAAAAAATATTAATGAGATGTATTATTTTTGGTATGCCTCGTTATTCTCCTGTGCCATTTGAAGGAAAACATTCTTTTATTTAAAATAATTTTCTGCTATGTAATTATCGTTTTTTCGCACCCATAAAATAATGTCCCGTCCGGTTTATGAAAAATGATCTGATTTTTCGGACTGAAATTTTCAAAAATCGCCAGGGTTTCAAAAATACGAATAAAAAAAACAAAAAATACAGAATGTCTTATTTGCTTAAACCGTTCCAGCGCCAAGTCAACTGTAATTGGCGCGCATATTCGGGATTTACCAAAAGAGAGTGTTTGCGTGGCAGCTGAGAGACCTGAGTTGAGAGATCCCACCAGATATGCATCCAGATTGGTGTCTTTCTTTCATTTTAAGCCTTCCATATCTATTAGAACCCCCAGTCTTTAAGCTTGGCTGAATCCACACATTTCGGCTATAAAAATAATAAGTGCCACCATGACACCGGCGAGGCATCATTGCGTCAATCTACGCGATGATGCCTGCCGGTGACAGACTTCTTCCGAAAATTTTAATGCGTTTTTCTGAAAACTATGTTTTCCAAATCGGTGACCAAGATTCCGAAAAAACGGCTTAACCATCAGTTTAAAATTTTAACAAAACCTTCTCAGATATATTCTTCACGTATTATTCGAAGGATGCAGATTTCGACTAAATATTTATACATATATTTTTTTAATTTTACGTGGAAATTTTGGTCGAAATTTAGATTTTTTTTTTTTTACTTAGCCGCCATTTTGTCTAAATCAAAATTTTGATAATTCCTTCTGTCAATACCTACTTTTATCTGTCCACTAAAAGAATCTTACAATTTATTAGTGCCATTATAAACTTAGATGTTGCCATTAAATGTATCAATATTTTTAGTTTTTGTAATATATAATAATTTTCACAAAAATTTTATAAAAAAATCTATTTTTTCGGCATTCTAACTGCATATAACGACTTAGGTATCACTCTTAGGTATTAAGAGACATGCTGACGAGCCGCATCAATTTTAGGATAGCGGCTAACAAGCCGAACAATTTTAGGATAGCGACTATCATGGTGGAGAAGAACCACTCTAAAAAGTTAATACTATAATGTAAAAGTGTACAGTTTCAGATGTATGTCGCAATTCGGAGCTGGACTTCTTAATTACTTCTCCTTATACACCAAGGATGAAAATAATATAGAGTGCTATGAGGCGTCATCCACCAATGAATGGATGGGAAATAGAAAACGATCAACGTAACATATATTGAAAATATTATTTTGAAATCTTCCTTACTAAGATCACACTTTGGTTTTCTCACATCCCACTTTCCATCCAGGCACGTCATAGTTTCAAGAGTTCTATTCGATATGTACCCAGCTTTGCAAGAAGGGATAACAACGGATCCGACAGGACAGCCGTCTTCCATAACAGGGTTGCACGCCAGGCTTACAGAATCCGATTCCAGCTTATTGCAGAGTTCTGGAAGAATGAAACATTTTCACAACTTGGTACCTCGCAGAACTATTGATCCCTGCGCTTGAGGGTTATTTTTGTGTAAACAATCCGCTGCTTCGACACCTGCTGCGCACCGAACCAGGCCAAATAAGCCACTTGCACGGATATCATAAAGGGGCATCCATTTATTACGTGAGCACAAACGTGGGGGGTGATCCAGCAAAATCTCACGTTACTTGAAAAAATATACGAATTGGCCCAAATTTATCTCACCGAGGGGGAGGGGGAGGGGGGGGTCTAGATTGGAAGAAAAAATGCTCACATAATAAATGGATGCCCCCTAACGACTTTTCGTAAAAATTCGTGTGGATAGATTTTAGTAAAAATTTTTAGAAATGTACAGTTTTTTTAAAATAAATAAATCCATTATTTGGGCTCGTAACGTCACTACATGAAAATGTTCCGTCTCCGATAATGTTCCACTAATTTTGTAAATTTTTTGTAAAGTTTTTTTATATGGCAACACTTTGTTTTCAGGCGAATTTTTGAATTTGACATAACATTCACTAGATTTATTGTTTGTCCTCTGCAAACTTATCATTTGGTTTGACGTTTTGACATATGTTACGAAGAGAACCCGTACATTTTATGCCTTCTGTACCTGTTTTAGAAGTGTGATGGTAATGGTACTGATTTTAACAAAATCAAATTTTATGATATTCTTATTATTATTATAATTTAAAAGTACAAGTATATTAAGTTACTAGTATTTTGGTAGAAATTTAGTTTTTTTTACTAAACCGCTATTTTGTCAAAAATCCAAATTTCAAGTATTCCTTGTATCAATACCTAGTTATATCTGTCCACTAAAAGAATCTTGCAAATTATTAGTGCCATTGTAAACTTAGATGTTGCCATTAATGTATCAATATTTTTGTAAAATAATATACCTTTTCCCAAAAAATGCGTAAAAAAAGTATTTTTTCGGTCTTCTAACTACATATAACCCCTTAAGAGACAAGCTGACGAGCCGCATCAATTTTAAGATAGCGGCTAACAAGCCGAAAAATTTCAGGATAGCGGCTAACAAGCCGAACAATTTTAGGATAGCAGCTAACAAGCCGATCAATTTTAGGATAGCGGCTAACAATCCGATCAATTTTAGGATAGCAGCTAACAAGCCGATCAATTTGAGGATAGCGGCTAACAAGCCGATCAATTTCAGGATAGCGATTAACAAGCCGATCGATTTCCAGATAGAGGCTAACAAGCTTGAGGGAGCGGACGCGGATCGGCGGAGACGGGGACGAGTAAATGAAAAGGCGTCAGTTGATGTATTGAGTCAGTCTTTATTGCTGCTACGTAGCGATGGTAAATTTAGTGTAGAGTAACAGGGTGCAGACAGGAACGATGATGATGAAGCTCGTAGGTGATGCAGTGATGAAGGTCGATGATGCGTGGTGGAGCAGACCTCGGGTCTGCATGTCGCCAGCATGTAGTTGCGCACCGTGGTGGTGGAGAAGACCTTGACGTCCTGAGGAGGTGAACCTGAGGAGTTGCTGCGCACGTGACAAGAAGGCCCGCCGCGGGACTTGTCGTGGGCAATTGTGTCTCTTGAGAGATGTTGCGTCCTCGAAGGTTGATGATGCACCGGCACAAGATCCGGCAAGTCGCCGTGGACCTGGCGGTTACCGCACTGGAGCGTTATCACTTGATGCACTGTCTATGTGTGTTAGTGAGCTGTTACTGATACTAGAGACTGGAACTGACTGACTGACTAGCGCTGTGTCGCTGCGCTTTATATAGCTGACCATGTGAGTAGCTACCCGTAGCGCCAAGTAATATTGAGCGCCCGCACAAAGCGGAGAAGCCTCTGGAACATACCGCGGCCGTAAGAATGTGACGGCTGTTGAGTCGAGGCCTTTCGATGCGCTTCCCGAATGTGTAGCCGTGTGCGGCATGGAAACACTACAACTGTAGGTAGATTGTACCTTTCGAGAATGTGCTTGCTATATCAGTGGCGGTGCAAGGATTGTGGCTAAAGAGGGCGACCGTTCTGGTCGCCACAAGCTGATCAATTTTAGGAGAGCGGCTATCGTGGTGGAGAAAAACCCCTCTAAAAAGTTAATACTAACTAACTAACTAACCATCACGTCGTTTCCCCGCAGGACGGACCGCCAAGCAACTCGGTCTTGGCACACACTCCTTGCCTCGTTCACATTCATACATCGTCTCATACATGCTCTTCTATTATTCTGACTCTTGACATGGCCCGACTCAAGTATCTGATTCACTTGGTCGTGCCATGTCATTTACATTTGCGTCATACATTCTCCTTACACTCCTTTCCTCGTTCATTCGCGCTACATGTCAAACCATCAGAGTGTTCCTTTCTTGATCTTATTCATTACGCTTACATCAGCCTTGCATTATTCGCATTTCTCACACGATCATACATGGTTTTACAACACATACGCCTCAGTGATCTCATTTCTACAGCATTCAGTCTACTTTCATCCTCTCTCTGCCAGTTCCATGCCTCACTGCCATACATCAGGGTAGGTACCAGTACTCCATTATGGACGGCTAGATTCACGTCTTTGGACAGTTTTTTGTTGGTGCCAACGGCGTTCAGTCCTCCATACCTTACATAATAGAGTTACCTGTATTTACCCTTCTTTCAATATCTCTACCAGCCTTCTCATCTCTCGTAAAAGTTCTCGTAATTCGGAGCTGGACTTTTTAATTACTTCTCCTTATACACCAAGGAGAAAAATAATATAGAGGACAATGAAGCATCGAACATCAATGAATGGATGGGAAATAGAAAATGATCAACGTACCATATATTGAAAATATTATTTTGAAATCTTCCTTACTCAGATCACACTTTGGTTTTCTCACATCCCACTCTCCATCCAGGCACGTCATAGTTGTAAGAGTTCTATTCGATATATACCCAGCCTTGCAAGAAGGGATGATAACGGATCCGACAGGACAGCCGTCTTCCATAACAGGACTGCACGCCAGGCTTACAGAATCCGATTCCAGCTTATTGCAGAGTTCTGGAAGAATGAAACATTTTCACAACTTGGTACCTCGAGGGACGGGAATCCCTGCGCCTATGAATGGATGGGAAATAGAAAACGATAAAAAGAAACATATATTGAAAATATTATTTAGAAATCTTCCTTACTCAGATCACACTTTGGTTTTCTCACATCCCACTCTCCATCCAGGCACGTCATAGTTTCAAGAGCTCTATTCGACATGTACCCAGCTTTGCAAGAAGGGATAATAACGGATCCGACAGGACAGCCGTCTTCCATAACAGGGTTGCACGCCAGGCTTACAGAATCCGATTCCAGCTTTTCACAGAGTTCTGAAAGAATGAAACATTTTCACGACTTGGTACCTCGCAAAATCATTGATCCCTGCGCCTGAGGGACGGGGATCCCCGTGCCTATGAATGGATGGGAAATAGAAAACGATCAACGTAACACACATTGAAAATATTATTTAGAAATCTTCCTTACTCAGATCACACTTTGGTTTTCTCACATCCCACTCTCCATCCAGGCACGTCATAGTTTCAAGAGTTCTATTCGATATGTACCCAGCTTTGCAAGAAGGGATGATAACGGATCCGACAGGACAGCCGTCTTCCATAACAGGATTGCACGCCAGGCTTACAGAATCCGATTCCAGCTTATTGCAGAGTTCTGGAAGAATGAAACATTTTCACAGCTTGGTACCTCGCAAAATCATTGATCCCTGCGCCTGAGGGCTATTTTTGTGTAAACATGCCAAGTATTCCAGCGCCAAATCAACTGTTTCCAGTTGTAATTGGCGCAATCTCCCGGATTTACCAAAAGTGAGTGTTTGCGTGGCAGCTGAGAGATCCCACCAGATATGCATCTATGTAGATTGGTGTCTTTCTTTCTTATTTTTGAAGCCTTCCATGTCTATTTCAACCCCCGGTCTTTTCCTCTTGCCTGAATCCACGCTTCAATTCAATTACGCTTCACAATTTTGTAAAAACTTAATGCTTCCAAAATTTTGGCTAGAAAATTAATAAGTGCCACAGATACGTCGGTCGCTGAGCGTCAATCTACGCGATGATGCCTCGCCGGTGACACTATCTACAGTACAGTTATCCACAATTAATTAATTCGTTTTTTTTTTATACATATTATTCACCAAAGTCTGCAGACAATGCAGAAACCTCACACACTTCAAGCCAAAATTTTAGTTTAGTATTCAAATATTTGTATAAATTACTAGAAAAGTCCTACTTAGATACTCACGCTACCACCTCGGTGTAAAACCACCATTCAAAAATGAAACGTCGATTCAAATAAAATGAACCGGATCTAAATAGCAAGATCTCTCCTTCTCCTCTCCAAAACCTTCAGCCATACAACATGCCTCAGAACTGGATCCAGACGATTGGGTTCAGGTAGCACTTCTGTGCGGTGTTTACATAAAAAGGAAGAGCGAATATGCACTTCCGGTGCTCGGTTCAATGTTCATTATATATGACTACACACGCACCCCAACTGTTATTGCGATCTGCACTAAAAGCTCGCTTGCAGAAAGTAAACGACGGTTGACCTACCGACGATGTAGCGCTGAAGAGACAGAACGATGGTCCTCGCATGCACGGCGCGGCGTAGCAAATCGCACGCGGCTGATCCTCAGCGTTGTGCTTCAGCTCTTCATTATGTTAACTATATATTATATTACCATACGCTTATGGTGACGTACGCGTGGTAGTATTTCTAGCCTTTTGGTAATCTTTAAAAAAAAATTAATCATAGAACTCTCGGATATTCTCACTGGAATGCAGAGGACTTGATTATCTAGGCCGGGCAACGGTCCGTGATCTCTACATTTCCGCGACGAATGTGACCATATATGCAAATGTCTAATTTAAATAGTCACATACTGAATCACATTGGAGAAAAACCATCCTCGTGTCCCGACTGCAAATACTTATATTCAGAAAAGTCCAATTTAAGAGACACACTCTGACGAGCCGCATCAATTCTGTCAAGATTTTAAGCGGCAAGAGAAGCATTGGCCACGAGGCCGTAAACATATATAATCTTCCAGATAACCTAAAAATGGAGAAGAATATAAATACCTTAAAAAAAACTATTTAAACATGTACTATACACTACTTTATATACGTACTTCTATACTATATATATACTCTGTACTTAAGTTAAGAAAGCGAAATATTATATTTATTTTTACCTTATATAATAAAAAAAATAATACTTATTTTTATTTTTAACTTTATGAGTAAAATATCAAATTATAATATTTAATTAAATGAAGACAATATCAGCGAAACTCAATCGAAAATCTGGAGACAGAAAAATCAGAGAAAGTAATTGGCTGAAACCTATCATCGTCTAGGTGTGTTAACCAATCACTACCTGATATGACCGAGCAGATTTCTCTCTTGCTAAGTCGGTAACGAAGTACACGATGTTTATTTGGTTTTAACACACTCCGACAGCTGCGCGTCTTTTTACTATATCAGTTCTTTTAGAACCCAGTTTTTATAAATACAATGGGATTTGGACTTTGAATTCTTTTTAGTGTCCGACCGAAACAGGACATTCCACCGAAACCGAAATCGAATCTTCGGTGTCTGTTTCAGTTTCGGCCGAAACCGAAACTTTTTTAGACATATTGATTTTTTACTGTTATTTGGCTTATTTTTTACACTTATTCAGACAGTTAACACGTTATAAATAAATAATAAAAAAAATTATAATTATATAAAAATACAAAACATGTTAACTACTTCTTGGAACGATAATTTGTCAATAATCAACACTTACATCATAAAGAAACGACCTCATTAATTGAGTATTTTAATTTTTATTGCGTTTAATGAAAATAAAAACAATAATTATAATTAATATGTATAAAAAAAATTGATATTACTGCTATAAAACAAATCAAAATTAACAAACTTGTTAACTACTTCTTAAAACAAACATTTGTCAATAATCAACACTTAATGGAAAGACCTCATTAATTGAGTATTTTGATGATGTACGAGCCACGAACTCGCCCGGAGTCAGCCGAACGAGAAGTTCCAAGAAGTAGTTAGCATGTTTTGTTATTTTTTATAAATTTTGTTTATTTTATAGAAGTAATGTAAAAAAAAATTATATTTTTTCACATACTAACACGTGTTAACTATCTGAACAAGTGTAAAAAATAAGCCAAATAACAGTAAACAATCGATTTTTAACATGTCTACAAAAGTTTCGGTTTCGGTTTCAATTTCGGCAGATTTTCTGCTGATGCCGAAACTAGATTTTTTTTTGCCGAAACTTGCGGAAATCGAAACCGAACCTTCGGTCGATCACTAATTATTTTCTTTTCTAATTAGGAAGCGAACCAAGCAGCTCCTACTTCCTACAGAAAAACAAGGAAACCTAGCCAAATTTTAAATGTTTAGATTTAAAATTTGCAAAGTCATCACGAAAACATGATTTGTGAAAATAAACTAGAATACTTATTTGTTTGTGACCTGGCAAAATTAAACACCCTTTAAAAAATACTACCAAAAGCGATTCATCAATGTAATTTAGAGTCAGTAATTGTCGTTGATGCGCCATCGGATGTTGAAAAAAACATGAAAACATACTCTCACAAATTGGAATGGGGACCCATATTGTGCGTTGGCATACGGATGTTGTATTGGTTACCACATAACCCTTGTTGCAAGTGTACTCCAGGATGGTCAAATCTTCAACCGATGAGCCATTGAGCACGCCGTCTTTTTTCTGGATAACGTATGCCCCATTGGCTGGCATCTTGGGTAGTATGCATGAAGTTCTGTAAAGAAGAAAACATTTTTCAAAATATTTTAATCGCTCATGATTTCGTGGATTGTAAGTTATGTGGGGTGAAATGACTGACAACTTCAATTAACATTGTTATACTTTGTGAATAATCAGTACCTAGGTGTTCCGTACCTTTATTGAAATAATTTATTTACAACCTAACATAAAAAACTCTTAAATTTTATATTGGTAAATCAAAAACATTTTCCTAAGAAGCGTTGAACAAATTAAGAACCTTGGTATTGTTTTTAACAGTAAATAATTTTAATTATTTTAAATTAATACTAACGAGGCCATAAAATGCTTGGGGTTTATTTTGAGGACGGATAGCGGTTAATTAAATTAATAGATTCTTTTAAATGCAATGCACTAGGGTTTATAAGAAGCAATCTAGAGTATAATTCAACAATCTGGGCTCCATTTTATAAGATTAACCAACTAAAAATTGAAATACTGCAGCACATTTTTATGACATTTAATAACTATAAATTAGTAAATCAAATCGAAGATGTTAATTATACTCAGAATCTTATCGAGGTAAGTAAAGAAGGCGTGTACACCAATTATTGGACCGATCTACGGTAGATTTGCCCTGAAAAAACACTTTACAATTTGCCTTTGTGGCCGAATGTTAAGACTCTCGACAAGCGATCCGGAGACGATTTATGTTATTTCACAATCATTTAAAAATAATTTAAGGTTTATTTGCAGCACATTACAGAGTGAAAGATACTCTGAGTACCGCCTTGGTGTAAGACCACCATTCAGAATTGAATCGTATTTTGCCGTGTTTAATGACTAGATAGGAATAGCCAGTTACTTACGGATAGGTTTTTAGCCAGTTACTTGCCTACATTCCTCTTCCCCATCTCCTTTCCAAATTTGATCCATGCAGACCAATAAAAGGTAAAAAGCGATTGTTCTTCCAATATTTCGGCTGCGAGGTAATGCGCTTTTAAATTTTAAGGTCACGATAATATTTAATAATATATTTAATTTTAGTCTAGATAATATTTGGTAGATGGGTTGAATACATTTTAAATCCAATTAAACAATAAATATTCGTTCTTACCTTTCACATTTTGGGGTCTCTGACCATTTTCTGTCAATGCAAAGAGACATCGTTACTGTCAAATCGTATCCAGCTTTGCAGAAATAGTGCAGCACGGTGTAATCTTCCACCATGGTTCCTGGCGACAGTGTCACCTTGCTCTCCAGCTCGTGACTTCCATTCTCCGGCGGATCAGGCACCACGCAACCGCCTTCCAATCTAAACATGTTTATTATTTTATTAACGGGCTACTAACACTTTTATGCAATTATACAATACATATAATAATATCCATTCCAATCATTAATAAAATTACAAAAAAGGAACCGCTTATCTTCTTCTTATATGCAAAAAATTCATATATATATATATATATATACTTGGCAGTCTATAATAATAATAATAATATTTGGACGATTTCTATAGCGTCGTTTTAGTGAAAAATCACCTCAAGGGCGCTGTACAAAATACATATGTAAAACAATAGTGGATCATGCCCCCAATACGCGTCTCATACAAAATAAAGGAATGAAAGTACCTGTGTTTCAAAACAAATATGGTCAAAGAACCCTTGAATATATTATACCATTAATATTTGACAAATTGCCATACGAATTTAAAGAACATTGCTCTATAACAAAATTCTCACTGATGTTAAAATCATGGCTCTGAGGGAGTAACCTAATATATTAAGATTATATTTTGCTCTTTCTTACCATGCATTAAATTGCAAGTATGTGATTAATTACTAATGAATTGCTGTTTTTATGTTGCTCAACTTTTTCATGATATTAAAAAAAAAAATCCTATTCCACATCACATGTTGGTATGTATATTATATGTGTATGTGTATTTGTGTATGTTGTTGCTACGCTAATGCGTTTATGATTATTTAATTTGTGGCTGTAACTAATCTGTGGAACTAATCTCCTCCTGACAAGCTACTTGCAGTAGCTTAGGGGGTAGTAAATTCCAATTGTATGCAATTTTTGTACAATAATAAAAAAAATTAAATTGCTTGTTTATTTGTCCTAAATATATTGCTATATTAAGCATAGGAAATGTTTGAAACTTTCCAAATATCTTCTTTCTATTAGTTAAAACACGATGTTTTATTCAGGAGACAGTGAGAACTGTTTATTCTATTAGTATTATGCATTAGTAGTTATTTGATATAATAAAATAACACCCCCACTTATCAAAATAACGTACCTATACCCATATTGCAAAGACATAAACATTTTAATTCTTTACATTCTGCATACCCACATACATACATACAAAACCTGAATACAGTTCAAAAAGGAATCATAAAAATCATACTGAAAGTACCTATTAGAACGCCTTAGATTAAAATATTCAAAAGCTTTGACGTACCAAATGTACAAATAATATATGCCGAAAATATATTATTGAAGCTATTCAAACATACTGAATCCTGAACTATCCTCTAGTAGACCGCGTATCCATCACACTAGATCGAATAAAAATGACATAAAAACATTCCAAGTTATAGAATCACATTCGGACAAAGAAACTACACTTATTTTGCAATTAAACTCCATAAAATTCTTCCCCAAGATATAAAACTAATAAAAAAAAATTATGAGTACAAATCAAGAATAAAAATATGGCTGAAAAAGGTCAACGAAAACACCCTAATGAAGACACTAAAAACGACATAGAAGACAAATAAACTATAATTAAACAATTTTAGTCCGCCTCGGCACAGGAACCCCTAGTGAGGAGGACTAAGAAATAAAATATCTTTACCTTGCATAACCATTATATTTTGTGTACTAATTGAACTATTTTACATTAAAAATACTGAACACGTCACGAAGCACACACGAAATACTAAAAATTCTGTTTTATAAACTATATTTCGAGAAAAAAGGCAAGGAAAGTATGGGCCCTATAGTTGTGTAAGTAGAGTACAGCAGAGTAGGTTGTGGACAGGGATGGGTTGAAGACATAATACACAAAAATTTTAACAAAACAAAAAATGACTTCAAAAAATGCACTAAAAAGTAAAAAAAATAATTTCGTACGATTGTTATTTTTAGAGTCGGTGTCAGCCAAGGTAACTACATACATAGGTAGTTATAGGTGAGATGTGGAGATCTTGGCTGACACCGGCTCCAAAAATAACAATCGTACGATATTATTTTTTTACTTTTTAGTGCATTTTTTTAAGTAGTTTTTTGTTTTGTTAAAATTTTTGTTTATTTTTTGATTTTTAGTGACGAGAGTGCGTAAAGAAGTTTTACTTCAAAAAAAGAATCATCGAAATCTGTTGGCGTAATATTGAGTTATTCGTCAATTTGTCACGCACATAATTATTGCAAATTTAAGACATATATGGTTTTATCATGGATCCCATTGTCAAAACTGAACCAAAATAAAATGGGACCACACGGAAAGTACCAGCTTTCTAATAAAACAAGAATCATCAATATCGGTTCACCCAATCGAAAGTTCTGAGGTAACAAACGTAAAAAAAAAATTACTGTCGAATTGATAACCTCCTCTCTTTCGAAGTCGTTTAATAAAGACGTTTGTCGGTGCAAGCCATTAGGATATGGAAATTTGGGTAAATTACGGGTTGATAGAAGTTACATTTTTTATCAATGAAAATACGATAAGGCCCTTTTGGAGCTGTACGGGGGTATAAGATATGGTGTTGAACGTCATTTCGGGAGTTCTTCGACAATAGGCAAGTGTGCTAATACTTCGTGCGAGTCGTGAAATATTGCTTTGGTAATTTATTTAAAGTGTCTAGATTCAGTTTTCCTTTTATTACGTAGAATCTCGGTGAAGTGTTAGTCAGTTTACTTATAAATATTCAGAATTTTCTTTTGCGACTCTAAAATTAATTCATAGTTCTTTTGACATCGGACTTAATAATACGCCAATACTAGAAAAGCGTGAAGGCTTTAATCATCTAAGATTTCATCAAAGAAAAAAAAGGAAATAAACGAGTGTGCTTTAGACCACACGACTGAAGTAAAACTTCAGTAACTTATAACTGTAAATTTAAAGAAAATCATGCTTCACACACGGACAGCTGTATGTGACCTGAGGACGTGTCGGACGAAAACACAAACTTATTTGTGAACCTATCCAAAAGCACTTCAACAAACAGAATCAAAGTGCACAAACCCTTTTTTTCTTTGAGTGGTCTTGGAACGCCCGCCGGGTGCCCACTATATATATTGTTATATAGTGCAGGCCCTTGCATTATAATGTAGTTTCCCGGGACTTGGGATGGAACCTTTAGAGTTTAGTTGACCCCGAGGTTACAGTGGCCTTGCAACGCATGCCGGGTACCCGCTGTATATAATGTTATATAGTGCAGGCGCTTGCATTGTAATGTAATTTCCCAGGACTTGGGATGGAACCATAACAGTGACCCCGAGGCTACAGTGGCCTTAACCCATGCCAAGTACCCGCTGTATATAATTTATTTATTTATTTAGTCCATTAACAATAAATAATACCACGAATAAAAAAAAATGTTAAAACTTATTCCTACTGCTTTGCCGAATAATTTGTTCCTAGCTACCCGGGGCGCAGAAGTCGAAAGAGTAAAAATACAGATATAACGCGTGAATTAAAATTATTTAAATTCCTTACAAATTTACATAAATGTTATTCTGCCAACTTCTGCTCTCCTTATACAGAAACGGTTGGTTGGGTTTGCTCCTGATCTGCGTAGGAACTAAAAACTTGTTTAATATTTTTCCCAATATAACTTATGACTTAACTTTACGAATAAATACGAGTTTTGTGATAGAGATAAGGGTAGGAAAAAAACTCAACGCTAAGATTCATTATAAGAAACATATGATGTTTCGAGGTTATAGTTATGATAAACTCTTTATGGCTGGGGGAAGAATTTAAAATTTTTGAAAAACTAAATAAATAAATAATATGAGATAAAGATAATCGGGTCTTATAGGGCGATACTTCTTATTAAAAGGTTAGGTGGGAATCGATATCGGAAAATGCATGAAGTTATTTAGGTAGATTGGACGTTCTAATAGTTTTCATGCCGATGTTAAATTTCCCGGTGGAACTGAAAATTGTACATTAGAACCTTGGTAAGTTTTACTACAATCACTAAGCTATTTTCAGATATCTTCCTGAACCAGAGTACTGGCGAACGAGTTATCGAGCAGAGTATGTAAATACCTAACAATCCACCCAAAGCATGTCACCTTATCCACACAGCATGATTCAACACAAACATATCTATTTATATCGGAGCGAGAGTAATTCGAAAAAATAGGAAATAAATTAGTAAAAAAAAACAGATTCAAAGAGACATTGGCCGTAGAAATAAACAACTTCAAGGCCAGGGTGCCAAAGGCCGTCTACGTGAAACGTAAAAATAAGCCAAAACAATGATATTCACTCTTTACCGTCCTTTCGTTCATTAGATTTAATGAATTGTTGGTACGATGAAATCGAGATCACATAATTGAGGGAAATGTACCTTTCAATCAATTTTAGTTATTTACAGTGACGTACTCGTAAATCAAATACCTATCGTTCCTTCCACTAACTTGATTAGGATTTGTTTATGTGACCTTCGATAGTGGTACCCAATGTCAACCTACTGACACAGTCACCTATATTAATTAACTAGTAAACCATAAACAACTAAGAAATGTCTAGGGACAAGTTAATCAATCATAGTCTGCGACGGAACTTTCTGTAAATATGTGAAAGCAATAGTGACTTTAACCTCACTTAATTCTAAATAAGTCAAGTAAGCTAGAGCGATCGCCAATAGGTAACATTGGTTTAGCATGCAAATTTTTGCAAGGTACAATATTGCAATCAGCTTTAATACAAGGTAGTTTACTACAATCATTTCGGGAGGTCATCGATTTCGATGAAATTATACAATGATACAACGTGATTTCTCCATTTTCTATTTATAGGGAATAGGTACCCAAAAATCCAACATACCTAATACACGAGTAGCTAGTGACCTTATTTAAAAAACACTGGTGTTCAAATAATCATACAATCCATTCGAGGCTGCTATGTAATTATGTGCTGATCAGGAAAGTATGTGTCAACTTTCCCGAGAAGAATTTAAATCCTGTGATGGTATTGCCAAGATGGAGGGCATGCGGGAGGGAGAAGAAGACGCATGTGGGCAATACGCTGGTGCGGCATTTAAAACACTGGGTTATTTACAAATCGTAAGTTCTTGTCGACCTGAAAGCAAACTTAAACCTCATGAGGTGAGGTTTACGTCAGCTAATCAGAAGTGGAAGGAACGTAAGCTATGGCTAGTCACGTGGTAGTTGAATTCGCCCAAAGCAGCTGCGTTTCACATTCACAATCGAGTTAAATTCAATCTGGAGGAAGAAAGAATTCCGAGCAAGGCAGGAAACGTCATGAAGACTAGGTATCTCCCATCCGGCGTAAGGGACCTTTTCGGAGCATGGAAAGCCCAGCGAAGAGGGTAAAATCCAGCCTTAAAGATATTTCTAGCAAACGTAATGGGTGAATTCTGGTTTGAATTGTCGTTCACCAGTTTTGCTTGGTCAGTGGTGGAGCCAAATTTTGCAGAAAGAAATTATTTTTTGAGATCAAATTACACAGTTAAATTAAATATCTCTTTCTTGAAATGTCATAAATTAACTGTTGTCTTCTTTACCTTGTATTTTTTAATATTGCCGTGATAACGTAGATAAATAATAATAAACAAAACGAGTTCAAATGAAATCGAATACAGACGAAGTCTAGGGTGGGGTTAGTTTATCAAACGTGGTCAAAGATATTTAAAAAAAATAATTAAATAGATTGGAAAATTCTCACACTTAAAATAATCTAAGGGTCACCACACAAAAAAACATTATCTTATCTACATGTGTGTGCATATTAATTATGCATACAAATGTAAATTCTAAATAAGTAAAAAATACACAACGCGGAATATAGAATTAATGTGAACTAAACTCTTAACTTTTGTTTAATGTGGGGAAACCACAGGGATTTGAGAAAATAGGGTAGATTTAGCTAGAAAATAAATGGCCTACGGTTTAAAAAGAAAACCACGACCCTGAGGTAGAAATAAACTGGGGCGGTTTAAGTCAGGACATCACATCTAGTGGTGTGACCAGTAGGACATAAGGGTAGAATTATGACTGTAGTTACGAGATAGGATCTACGAGATTGGAGCTACGAGGTAGAAGCTTAGAAAAGTAAATGTACTAGGAAGGTATCATCACAGGTTCCCGGGGCAGCGGTACCCACACCCACCTCTCAAAAATGTACCCATAACTGTCCTTGAAGTGATTTTTCACAAAAACGGCGGTATATAAATAATCCTCAGCACGGGTAAGCCACCCAGTGAGGCCAACATTATTTTTAAAATATAAATTAATAATGTATCAAAATAAAAATTAATTCAAAATACCATTCTTACTTTTCACATTGCCACTGATTGGACCAAGTGTTTGTTGGTTGGCAGTAGGCGTGGGCTGCGGTTGCATTGTAACCGTAGTCGCACTCTATGTCGATGAGGGTATAAGCAGCCACAGTTTGTCCGGGCGCCACATTAGCTCCATACGTGCTGTAGCGTCCGTTGGCGGGGAAGGGTGGTAGTTTGCAGCCCGTATCATCTTGTCGGCCATTACTGAAAACCAGCAAATAATAACATGAGCATTTTTACAATTAACATGCCGACTTGTTCAACTAACAACTTTGAAGAATATTCTAACTGCCTTGCCTCCCTACAAGCAATAATAATTGACGATAAAGATTATATTAATACAATTATAATCGGAGATTTTAACGCTAATCCCGACTCGCTCTTTGGAATGGAACTAATATGTTTTTGTCAAGAATATAAATATGTATGTGCGAACTTCAAAATTTTACCTGTGAATTCCTACACACATATCAGTGACGCTCACAGCTCCACCAGGTGGTTAGACCACTGTCTAGTTAAAAAAAATATTTTGAAGCGAATTATCGATATGAAAATACACTACAATATAGATTGGACAGATCACCGGCCTTTCGAGCTGACCTTACAAACGGTGGGATTGGCAAAAACGGAAGTGTTTACTTCTGTATTAAGGGATCCAGCATTATGGAATCCGAATTATATACGTGATATCGGAAAATTTAACTCGCGCTCGGAAACCTTTCTCGTTAAAATCAAGCCAACATACACCTTTCCTGAGGACGGTGGCAACCCTGTACACGCCAAAATATAATACCTCTACGGGAGTATAGTAGAAGCCCTACGAAGTAGTGCCATCTCTGTATTTACTAAGCGTACTTTTAAAAACACAAGCAAGTATGCGGGTGGAACGAACATGTTGCGAATAAATATGAATCCAGACAAGCGATGCACACATGGATAATGTCGCAGAGGATAGAAGGGCAAAGCGTGCTGCCTTTAAAACAGCACTTAAACTTTGTCAAAAGAACTCGATTCAACTTCAGATGGATAAAATAGAAGGGGACTTAGAAAATCTGGACTTCAAAAAATTTTGGAGCAAGTCTGATAAACTGTTAAACATGTGCTGCAAAATCTCGAGCAACATAAACGGAGAACCGAATCCGGAAGTAATTGCAAACATTTTTAAAGAACACTTCGCAACTACCACGCCGACTATCGACGCAAATGAAACGCATTTGACTGCTTATGATGATATCCATTCCATTGTTACAACTAACAAGATAAAATCGGCCATTAGTAACATGAAATCTGGAACGTCTGCAGGGCACGACGGTTTAAGCACCGAACACTTTAAACATGCAGGGGCAGCGATTATGGAACTAATGGCAACACTATTCACCGATATTTTAAAGAGTGGCTATCTACCTAAAGACATGACAAAAACAATACCTATAATAAAATCCAAACTGACAGACATAAGTTTACAGGAAAACTACAGACCGATATCCATCGCCACGGCTATCGCTCGAATATTTGAACGAGTTCTCTTGGATCAAGTCGGATCCTACATGAAAACGAACGATAATCAGATGGGCTTCAAGAGAGAGTGCTCTACGGATTCGGCTCTTTTTTTTGCGTAAAACGGACTTTGGAATACTACATGAAGAAGAACACATCAACTTTTGCGTGCTTTCTGAACCTAAGTAAGGATTTTGACCGAGTTTCCCACCCCTTATTATGGAAAAAAACTAAAGCAAAGAGGTATACCTTGGAAAGTGGTAAAAATTTTCGAAATATGGCACCGTCAACAGGAAAACCTTGTAAAGTGGAAAGATGGATTTTCTGAACCTTATTTCCTGAAAAACGGGATCAGACAGGGAGGATATATGTCCCCAGTACTGTTTAACATATACATGGATGAACTAACCCACAGGTTAAACAATGCTGGAGTCGGCTGCCATATCGGAGGTCAATGTATCAACAATATGAGCTACGCAGATGATATGGTCTTGATGGCACCGTCAATTAGGAGATTATAAATCCTCCTAAAGATCTGTGAAGAATTCGCACACGAAACCAACATGATCTATAATGCGAAAAAAACAGCACTGTTGGTCATAAAACACGGGGAACGCCAAAAAAATATTTCCCCCGCTTTTTTGAACGGTGAACTTCTAAAAACAGTAGAATCCACCAAATATCTAGGACATTTCATCAACAAAAAATTAACAGATGACGAAGATATTGACAGGCAGATGCGTGCACTGAGCATAAAATGCAACATGATCAGTAGAAGATTTCGACTCTGCAGTCCACGTGTTAAAAGGACGCTCTTCCTAGCCTTCTGCACCACCCTGTACACATACGAGCTCTGGGCAAACTTCAAAAAAAGAACCACGGAAAGGCTTCGGGTACTAAATGTTCGGGCACTGCAGTGCCTCCTCAATGCTTACAGAAGGGCGAGTTCCAGGATTTAAAGTTCCAGGATTGCAGGACTGAGGGGAAGGATAAACTAATCCAGAAATATTCTCATCATAGAATCCCGTCTGACTTCAGGATCGAACATCGAAGAACACTGGAGAAAGATACTGGCTCCTAATCTCAGATCCGATGGACCAATAAGAGCTCACTAAAAGATTTTATCATATTTATTTGAATTCTTATTATTATCTATTGATATTACTTCTTTTTATTTTATTTTTATCTTTCTGAATTCAATTTTACTATATTATTATTTCTTTCCTATGTTCTTTTGCTTTCGATTTTTTTAAATCTATTTTTAGTCTTGACTCTGTTGCATCTTAACTTTTATTTATAAATACCTATGTTTTCAATATATGCCGTACTTATACTCTGTATGGGATGTGTGGGATTGCACTCTCCTCCCCACATCCTGGAATACAGACATTATTATTATTATAACGTTTAGAAGGTAGTCCTTTGGAAGGTAGTTCGTACTGAGTGATCGATGATTATCAATTGTTATGACGGCAACTCAAACTAATAAAATCAGATTTAGGTTAACACAGAAGTTCTGGAACAGCCAACTTCTCCACTGTACTAAATCCAATTAAATTAATAAATATTTTTTCTTACCTTTCACACTTTGGGTCCGGCGACCATATTCCGTCATTGCAATAAGACATCGTTGCCGTCAAATTGAATCCAGCTTTGCAGGAATAGTGCAGCACTGTGTAATCTTGCACCCTGGTTCCTGGCGACAGTATCTCCTTGCTCTCCAGCTCGTGACTTCCGTTCTCCGGCGGATCGGGCACTATGCAACCGCCTTCTAATCTACACAACATATTTATTATATTATTAACGGGCTACTACGACTTTATCTAATTATTAGTGTCCGACCGAAATTAGTTTTTACGGCCGAAACCGAAACCGAAACTGTGTTTCGGCTTCGGTCTTAGGTTCAGCCGAAACCGAAACCGAAACCGAAACTGAAACCTTCATATAATGTCATGTTTTCGTAGAAAAAAATTGACAATCTTAATCAGTGAGCCTTTATTTTTAAATCATATATCAATCATTCAGTCTCTGATATTTGAACTAAAAATAAACATAACATAATTATCACTCCTTATTTAAAATAACAAAATTACGTAGAAAACAAAATTATTTTTTTAAACCTAATTTGTTTAGGTACACGAAACAAAAAAACAACTCTTTCATCTTAAGAACAAAATAAATTCTTATAAAATTAAAACAAACACTTTGTATTTAACCACATAACCAAATAATTTCTTCTAAACTTTGGTCATATTGTATGGAACTGGTTTTAATGAACTACAATATAATTAAAAATAAAAAGTACCTACCTACCAACAATAACAAAATATTTTTAATGCAAATAATACTTAATGTATGAAAAAAAGAACCGTTTTCTCTCAAACTAAATGAAGAGCTTTCATCTTGCTTTTAAAATGCGCGGATATATTCAACTCCTTCTTCGCGAAAGTTGGACAAAACCTCGCTAAAAAAATTAATGTAACAAAGGGAGCGACAACTCAACAAATTATCGAAGATATACACAGTGTAAACTCACTGTCCCATTTTAAAATGATCAAGGAAGTAGATATTCTAAACATTATTGAAAATATGAAAGGAGGGTCGTCACCAGGTTTTGACAACATAACTGTAAATATGTTAAAATCTATTAAAAGCCACGTGATAAAACCATTAACTCACCTAATTAATTTAAGTTTAAAAAATGGAATATTTCCGTCTAATTATAAGAGGACAATTATCTCACCTATATTCAAAAGTGGAAACGCACAAAATGTAACTAACTATCGACCAATTTCCCTCATTTCAAATATTTGAAAAATATTTGAAAAAATCGTAAAATCTCAACTAATGGAATTTATTGAAAATAACAAAATACTTCACGACAATCAATACGGATTCCGAAAAGCGCGCAGCACACAAGACGCGATTGCAAATGTCACATCACGCATATATAAAAACCTTGATATGAGCAATAAATGTATAGGTATTTTTATAGATCTGAGAAAAGCGTTTGACAGCATATCCCATAAAAAACTTATGAAAAAATTAGATAATTTGAACATTAATGAAAACGTAGCAAATTGGATAAAAAGCTACCTAAAAAATCGCCCTCAATGTGTCAAAATAAATAACATTTATAGCGACGAAGAGACATCTGAATATGGAATTCCACAAGGTACTGTGCTAGGTCCTATATTATTCATCTTATATGTAAACGGTATATTCTCACAGCCACTTCATGGTAGTATAACCTCTTATGCCGACGATACAGTACTTATTGAAAGTGGAATCACATGGCAAGTTGTAAAACAAAAAGCAACAGAAGACATAAACATACTTAAACACTGGTTTGATATAAATCTACTATCTCTTAATAGTGAAAAAACTCACGTTATACCATTTGCAATAAAATCAAAGGACTTTCCGGTAAATTTTGATATAATTATACATGATAATTCTAAAGATCACAAAAAAAATAACTGTAAAATAAACTGTTCCACATTAAAAATTTCGAATAAAATCAAATACTTAGGAATAACAATAGACAAAAACCTGAACTGGAAAGATCAAATCAACCTTACCGTTAACAAAATAAGGAAATTAATTTACATATTTTTAAAAATCCGAAACTTTCTCTCATTAGAAAATCTAACATCAGTCTACCATGCTATAGTACAGTCAAATCTCCAATACTCTGTAGTAAGCTGGGGAGCTGCATACAAAACAAATCTACTCCCTGTTGAAATTGTGCAACGTCTAATTATAAAAATTATCTTGAAAAAACGAAAAGATTATCCAACTCACCTTATTTTTGAAGAATTTAAAGTATTAAAATTTAATGATCTAGTTCGAAAAAATATAATAATCCAAATAATAAAAGAAAAACAAAATCATAGCTTTTTAACTGAAAGTCGTACTCGTCAAAAGCATATATTTCCAACACAAAAATGTAACACCTCATTTGCACAACATCATTACACATATCTAGGAAAAAAATACTTCAATAGCCTACCTGAAAAAATAAGAACAATCGAAGACGATAAATGCCTATTAAAAGCAATTAAAGAGCAATTTAAAGTAAAAATAACAAATTGATAAAATTTATCATCATAAATTATATAACTTGTAAATTTGTTTTTTTTTAAGTATCTACCACAATTAAATCAAAAGATTCAAAATATATTTTGTAAATATATTTTAAATATTTTTTCATCCCGATACTCGTCCCTCTTCTAATCACAAGCGTCTGCTTCTATAGAAGAGAAATATCATACAAAATAAAAAATAAAAAAATCAGTGAAAATTTATTATATAGTTTATTTGTATCAAAAAAAGATTATTTTGAAATATAAATATTATATTTTATATGTTATTTTTGCTGTATAAATAATGTATCTTCTGTAATAAATAAATGAAAAAAAAAAAAAAATAAAATAAAAAATCTTAAAAAATAATTTCTTCTAAACTTTGGTCATATTATATGACACTCTTTTTAATTAACTACAATATAATTAAAATTTACCTACCTACCTACAATAACGAAATACATTTAATGCAAGTTATACATGAAAATAAATAGAGTTTTCACACGAATCAAGTCCCGATACGACTATGAGCGCGAAGGCGAAGGAAAATGACTTTTCGTGGCTCGCAGTTCAGTGCACCGAACGGCGGACATGTCTGATCGCAGGACGAAACCTCCTGAATTCTAACAAATATTATAATCAATAATTATCAGCCTGAAACACTCATCTACATTGAAAAAATCTTCCGAGAAAAGATACTGGCCTTCTGTTTCGGTTTTGGCCGTATTTTCGGCTGGATGGCGGCCGAATCCGAAACTAAGCCGAAACTCGTTTTTCGAAACCGAAACCGAAAGTTCGGTCGGACACTACTAATTATACAATCTATCTATATAAATGAAAACATGTTTCTGTCTATGTATGTACGATGTTATGCGTTTATGTTAAACGTTTGGAAGGTAGTCCTTTGGAAGGTAGTTCGTACTGAGTGATCGATGATTATCAATTGTTATGACGGCAACTCAGGCTTATAAAATCAGATTTAGGTTAACACAGACGTTCTGGAACAGCGAACTCCTCTACTGCACTAAATACAATTAAATTAATAAATACGTTTTCTTACCTTTCACATTTTGGGTTCGGTGACCATATTCCGTTAGCGCAAAAAGACATCGTTGCCGTCGAATTGTATCCTGCTTTGCAGGAATAGTACAGCACCGTGTAATCTTGCACCCTGGTTCCTGGCGACAGTGTCTCCTTGCTCTCCAGCTCGTGACTTCCATTCTCTGGCGGATCGGGCACTATGCAACCGCCTTCTAATCTACACATATTTATTATTTTATTCACGGGATACTACTAATTTTATCTAATTATACAATCTATCTATATAAATAAAAATATGTTTCTGTCTATGTATGTATGTGGGATGTTATGCATTGCTAAACCATTCATCGGATTGCGATGAAACTTTGGGGATTTAATGGTTTGTTTGAAACACGTTTTTTAAAGATAAGAATCAACTCAATGGTGTTTCCTGAGGATGACACCCGCCCGGGTGTGAAATAACGTACGTACTTATATAATTATGTGTTATCAATTCATTCCTTTTATGTGTATTCTAGATTCGTTAACTTTCAGTTCACAAAGATATTAAGGCTTTTTTCCTAGTAGCGTCGAATCATAAATAAAATTCTTCAGTTATTTAAAAGCGACAAGAGATCTTTTAATTTATCATAAACCTATCTGTATTTATTCAATCAATGAAGCGATAAATGTCCTGAATTAAGTCGTAAAGGCTTGTGAGTATAAAGATGGTTATTATTTGCCTATAAGTCTGTAATCAAGCGGTTTAAGACCGTAATTTATTTTTTTATTTTTTTAATATGTTTATTCAGTTTTAATTTTACAATATTTTATTTTACAAATCTTACGAAACTGATCAATCAGTTTGATTGTAAGAAATCTCTCATTTTTTTCTAATTATTTAATACAGTATACTTTTCAGTTTTACATAACAAATACTAAATATAATACTTAATACTAAAATACTAATTATTACGACAAACTAATTTTTATAATGTTTATGAATTGCGTTGTAGTAAAAATGTTTTACACGGTACAAACATACGGTGAGAAAAAAAGCAATAGAAAGGAACTATATTATTTGATTTCATGTTCTTCGGAGGTAGAAAGATTTAACTTTTGTTTTGATTTTTGAATAAGATGTCTCATTTTTGATATTTTCAGGTAATGCGTTAAATATTTCCGGAATTTTATGCCTTTTTGTTCTATCTCCGTATACATTTTGAGATTTATTGATAATAAACATTTGTGCTTCTCTATGCCTAGTAGGGTAGTTGTGATTTACAGGTTTTTTGAATTCTGTATTCCAGAATTCATCTATCGTTAATTGGTCATTTACCTTACTGTGTATAGAGAGGACATTACACAAGGAGAACATTTTTATTACGTAACAATATACAATAGTGAGCTCTGGCGTTATGAAATTTGTAAAAGGTTTTAAAAATGTGTTTATTCTATTGATTAGCGGTAGGGAGGGAAGGAAAAAGGGGATCAGGGAGGGGGAGGTGACCCCGGGCACCCCTGCCAAGTCACCAAACGTAGCGAATCATTAAGGGTGACCTATGGCACTATGGCAGAGGTGTTGGTTATCCAATAAATAGTTACCGGGGCGGTGGTACCCATACCCACCTCCCAAAAATTTACCCATAACTGCCAAAAATGCTTTTTAACAAAAACAGCGATATATTAATAATACTCAGCACGGGTAAGCCAACCAGTGAGGCCTACATTATTATGTAAAATATAAATTAATAATGTATAAAAATAAAAATAAATTCCAAATACTATTCTTACCTTTCACATTGCCATTGATTGGACCAAGTGTTTGTTGGCAGGCATAAGGCGGATGGTACGGATGCATTGTAACCGTAGTTGCAATCTATCCAGATGATGGTATAAGCAGCCACGGTTTGTCCGGGCACCACATTAGCTTCAAACGTGCTGTAGTGTCCGTTGGCGGGAAAGGGTGGCAGTTTGCATCCCGCATCAGCTTGTCGGGCATTACTGAAAACCAACAAATAATAACGTTTGGAAGGTAATCCTTAAGCTTTGTCCATTGCGCGGGCAAACGCCAGACTTTTGACAGTCCAACACAACAATCAAGGTCATAAATGTTTAACAATTTTTGCCAACACTCAAGGCCATAACTTTACACCAACACGTTTGGGGTGAAGTTCGCGCGGTCCACACAATTTGACAAGTGGTCTGAGGTACGGACGTGTCCACGGCACGCTTACACTTGACGTTTGACGTTTATACCAATATTAAAATGCGTTCTGATGATAAAAGAGATGCATCAGGGAGAAAAAACAGATATTTATTTATCAGGAAAGATTTCCGACAAATACGCACGACCTAAAGTTACTATTTATTAAGAATTTAGAGTGAATACATTTTGTTGCTACGTAAATAATTACGTAGCATCAAAAATAGAATATCGATTTACAATGGTCAATTTCTCCCGTGTCTCTGAAACCGATTAATAAATTAATAGACTTTATTTACAAGTGAGTTCACGAAAGAAATAATCATCCATTACGACAGTGTGTTTATTTACAACTTAAAATCATAATTATTAGGTCCGCGTACCAAAAAAATTGACGTTTATCGTTTGCATAAATGTTAAAATGCGTTCGATGTAGAAAATATGCTACCTGCATCAGGAAGAAAACACAGATCAGGGTTTATCAGGAAAGATTTCCGACTAATATCGATTATTGCACCAATGACATTATATAATAACGTCATTTTATTGCACGACCTAATTTAGAACTATAGAATCTAAATTCTATTATCTATCTAAAATCTAATTCTACTCTAAAGTACGTAAATATTTACGTCAACAACAGAATAATTTGATATTATATTATCAAATATTTCTATTATTATATTATATTTAGGTATAATAATATTTTAAACTCGTGATTATGTTCGCTCATACATAGCACATAACCTCAAAAATCCGTTCCGATTTTTCTACATACACGGACCGCACCGCGCGACTTCTGTCAAAAAATGAATTCTCCCCCCCCCCCCCCGCTGGACCACGCCTGCCTTCCCGCTTCACCCGGGATGAGATGTGTTTTATTTTCCGCCGAACACGGGAAGCACGAACACTGCGGCCTTGAGTGTTGGCAAAAATTGTGACCTTGATTGTTGTATAGGACTGTCAAGCAAAATTCTGGCGTTTGCCGGCGCAATGGACCCCGCATAAAAATAATACTTGAATCAAAACTGTGAAGGACACCCCCCCCCCTCTCCACGCGGGTTTTGATTTGCCAAGGTACCACCGAAATCTAGATAAATTCTAGGGAAATTTCACCTCGAACTTTTTTTTTGCTCACAGTTTGGTATTTATTTGGAAAAGACCTGGCAACCCTGCTCGGAACCCTATTCAACTAAAGTGATGAACTACACTGCGCCTTGCAACAACGATCAACTGTTAGATTCAAACAAAAGGCATTTACTAAAGGTTCAATGTGAAATTAGAAAATTCTAAAATAAATGCAATCTTTGAAACTTGATGTGGTTGTTTCTAAAGTTATTATTTAATTTATTTATACAGGATTTTACAGATGTTCGCACTTAAATGAAAACAATCCAGTAATAAAACTCAGTTATTACACAATTACATACATCTACAATTACATATAATTAAATAAAGACACATACAATTATAAAAACCTCACAAATAAAAATACAGAATGAAAAAAATATAAAATTAAAATTAAATTATAAAATTTTATATCATTGATGTCGCTATTCCAAATTCTTGTAATATTGTTTCAGAAAATTGTTTCTGGAAAAATAAGAAAATATACAGATTTAGGAAATGAGATTAATAGAATTTGGATAATCTAATAATATAATCTCAGAATATAAAAATATTACCATTTGTTATTTCGGCTACTGGCATTATACCTAGCTCTCGCATTCAAAATTTAGGCGTATTAGATTTGTCAAAAAATTTGATTTTTTTATATTGAGGGATCAGTAGGATTTATCGGACCACTTAGGATTTTATCAGAGCCGAACCCTCTGATATGAAAATATCTGGAGGCGGTGAAATATTTTCCCATTATGTTTCTGGTGGATTGACGTATTGTTCTTGTATTGTTTTGTATTTATTATACTTATACAGTGCACTTACATTGCGTGAATTTACTAGATAATCATTTGTGGAAAAGTGTTTGGAAGGGTTTAGTCTTTCATTTGGGAAAGATTTAACCCGGACATAAAATCTGGAGCACCGTTTTTCTTTTTAATACAAGCTCACTCAAGTAACACATTACAAAGAGTGGCAAGAGACATAAGAAATACGCGAGACATGCATAGAGAGACAATTACCACAATATAATTAGTTAGTATTTTTCGGCACCAGAACTTTTTTTTTTATACGTACAAATTATCGACGAAAATATCTACTTCAACACACTCTATCTTGTTATATAGGTCATATCTGGGTCAGAGGGCTAAAGTAGGCGATATTATTTTTTAAATGTATATAAGAAGACGATGGAGAGATATGTAAGTACGAATGTTAGAGGAACGCGCTTATATTTAAAGCGATAAAATCGAAGCAAAAATTGTGAAAATGTTTAATAAAACACGACTCGTTTAAAATAGAGCAAAAATCTCGTGGAAGGCGTCTAAAGTAACATTTAAAGAAACACTATGAATTAAATGATTTTCACAACTATAACTTGTAAAATAACTGAAATACAGATGTTTATAATAATTTTCGGAGCATTTTTTCGGAGCGGAGGGAATTTCATATAATTTGCGTATCGGCGTGAATGATATTATCTTCAAAAATAACATATGTATTTTTTAAGAGCTTAAAAACTTCAAATGTTTAGGGGAGATATGTAAGAAATCGGTAGAAATTCGGGTAGCGGCGCTTAAACAATAGGAATTGGGGACATTTATTTCAAAATTCAAAATAATGTAGTATCAAGATGGCAGTGAATAGTTTTATATAAACACATTAGATCAGTCAATTGCCTTCTAATCTTGAAGTAATCTCGACTTACGTCGTATGATCTGAGATGGTCATGTAGTCCACATTTGAAGGATAACATTCTTAGTATTTTTTTAAAGTGATTATAAAATGTTTTCATATTGAAGTAATGTGGATTCCAAATGGTGCTTCCATATTCAAGTTTTACTTCTAATTAAGGCATTGTAAAGAGTTATAAATAGTTTGGGACACTTCGCTCGTAGTCCCCTCTTAAACCGCTGTAGTCGTAAGATACTTAACACCACTACACAAGGAAGAATCTCTTTATAATGATTTTTTTTTTTTATTTAATATAAGAATATTGTACATTGCATATTATTTTTGTGTTATTTCAACCGCCATGCTAGGGATGTCCCTGTGTTATGGCGGGTGAAGTTTTCAGATAGTAAATTATACATGTTATGGTTGTAAAGCAAAAATTTAAGTTATACAAATTAAATCAAGTTGCAAATATTATATATCATGATTTTTAAATGTAATAATAATTTTATTCTTTAATAATAATAAGAGTAAAATAATTAATAAAAATTAGGTCGTTAATAAAATTCAATGAGAGTAAAATTCTTCTGTAAAGATTCTGCTGTACATAAACATTTTGTAATTGATACATTTTAATTAATTAACTCGACTACCATAATACGGGCAAGTGCCTAGTGTGGTAGTATAAAATCCTGTAAAAACTGTATACAACTTATGTATTTTTATGAATAAAGAATAATTTTTTTAAAAATTTAAAAAATTTACTTTTGTAAATTTGTAAATTTTTGTAAGTTTGTAAATTTTTGTAAATTTCTAAATATTTGTAAATTTGTAAATTTTCTCTTCGAAAGAAGTGGGATCAACTTACCGCACAAATGGGATCAAGTTATCTTTGCGATGCAGCGATGTGGCACTCTTAGATTGTACTGTGGAAAAAAGAGATTAAATTTTATATTTAATTAATGAAGACTTTGGTCCCAGAGGTACCAATATATTTTTGAGATTTTTATATCTATTTTCTATTGTCTTATTTTAATTAAACATTGCAATTTGAGGTTTTACTCATAAAGTTAAAAATAGAAATAAATATTCATCCTGGACTTGCAGAAAAGTTAATAGGTATTAAAAATAAAATGGATAAAAAATGTATCGAGACACTATCTAAATAGCGTTTGGTTCGGGTTTAAATCTTGCATTCATACATTACGATAGCAGCCAATAAAATATGCGTTATAAAAAATAAATTTGGTAGTTTTTGGTATGTATGTAATTAAATATTACAATTTGAGGTTTTACTCGTAAAGTTAAAAATAAAAACATAAATTAAATTTTATGCATAAAAAATATTTAAAGTAAGGGTTCAAATGAAAATAAGGGGGAGTGGAGAGGAGAAATGAGGCCCTCTTCCCTCGTGTGGCCTTCGGAGTATCAAGGGGGAGTGTAGAGGAGAGATGAGGCCTTCTTCCTTCGTGGGGTCTTCAGGGAACCAAGGGGAGAAGTAGCGAGGAGAGATAAGGCCCTCTTCCCCCGTGGGGCCTTCGGGGAATCAAGAGGTAGTAGAGAGAAGAGATAAGGCCTCGTGGGGTCTTCAGGAAACCAAGGGGTAGTGGAGAGGTGAGATGAGGCCCTCTTCCAAAATCAATTTTCTAGAACCGGTCCGAAGATAGGCTTCAAAATTTTCCTTTCAAAAACCTTCAGTGCTCGCTCATTCCTATAGTTAGTACCCGCGTCCCAGCTGCGTACGTGAGCACTGGTCTGATAAGTGTTTTGTACACTACTATCTTGATGTTTCCGGACAGCAGTATGAATTTTATCTGCTTTTGTAGGCGGAAAAAATAGCAATTTGCGCTCACTACGCGCTTCTGGATCTCCTCTGTAGTGTTGTTGTTTGTTATCAGGGAGCCTAGGCAGGGGCGGCCCTAGCTAAATTATTAGGTGGCGCGAAATCTCTTGGTGGCGCCCCTCAACTCCTAAAAAAATAGAGCTCTTTCTATGCAGTTATGCAACTTTAATTGAAGTACTTAAAAGGACGGATGAGAAATAAATACAGAAAAAGATATATGTTTGATTAAATTTATTTAATTAAATCACCGAAATCAATAAAAACACTAGAACAAAACTTTTCTTGCTTTTGCGCATGCGAGTAAAGTACGTTTTAATTTACTAATGGCCATTATACACCTTTTTTCAGCCCGATTCCAATTGGAGACAAAAGTCAACATTTTTCGCTTTACGCGATCGCTGTTTTCATCTCTATTTTCATATCTACGATTTCAGTAGGCATCACAACAAACAGTATGGTTCGTGTGTTGTTTGCAGTGATGACAATTGAAATCCTAGATATGAAAATAGAGATGAAAACAGCGATCGCGTAAAGCGAAAAATGTTGACTTTTGTCTCTAATTGGAATCGGGCTGAAATTCGGGCTCGTGTATTACGCTCATAAAGCTTCGTTCTCCTTTAGCGACCCTTAGAGGTAGGGTTACCAGATACGGGCTTATGTTTTCCTGGACATTTCCACTACTACTGAAAAATAATGAGATTCTTTTAAATCAGATATCAACCTTTCCTACAAATAGGATCCTAAAACACTGCGTGTGATTGCCGAAGCCTTTGCACGTCCACAATCCACATGTCATTTTTGCAGTTATTACTAACTGGAATTATTTTGTGTTAATTTTTTCCCAAGCAGTCTAAACTATTGTATTCAATTTTTATAAGAAAAACTTTCGTTTTTTTATACTTTTTTGAAGGTTATTCCCATCAGTGAAATATATCATATTAGAATAAGTTAACAATAATAATCTAAACGAAAATATGAAAGAGAACAAGACACAGAAAAACAGTTGCGACCATTGCTTTTTCTATTTTTCTACATCTTCTTTTCTTTCATATTTTCGTTTAGATTATTATTGTTAACTTATTCTAATATGATATATTTCACTGATGGGAATAACCTTCAAAAAAGTATAAAAAAACAAAAGTTTTTCTTATAAAAAATGAATATTCATTTAGACTTTCGTAAAAGTCAATTGTTCCATATAAATAAATTCGGATATATCTATCCGAGACGCTATCCAGGTTACAAACCAATTCTTAGAATGATTGTTTCCAATAAAAAGGTTAGTTGCCGTAATATGGAGAAAAATAATTAGTTGATAATAATGTAATTCTGAAATTTCAAAATATGAGATTGATAAATATGACGGCTTTGACAGAAGGTGGCAATAGCGAAATTGGTTAACGCACTCGTCCCGGTTAGACGGAGAGGTCTGGATTCGAGTCCCAGTTGCGGCCATTGCTTTTTCTGTTTTTATGGCACGATCAAGTGAATCAGATAATTGAGTCGGGCCATGTCAAAAGTCGGAATAATAGAAGAGTATGTATGAGACGATGTATGAATGTGAGTGAAGCAAAGACTGTGTGCCAAGACCGAGTTGTTTGGCGGTCCGTCCTCTCTGCCTACCCCTGCGGGGAAACGGCGTGATGGTTAGTTAGTTAGTTAGTTAGTGTCTTGTTTTCTTTCGTATTTTCGTTTAGATTATTATTTTTAACTTATTCTAATATAAACTATTGTAACTTAAACCATGTTTTACATTATGATAAACTAATGCTACTTCTTCATTTACGATAGAAATTTCTTCCTTAGTATCTTTCTTTATGAAAAAGTGTCCATGCACCTTGAAGTCTTTTTGGCTGACGCTATCTTTTTATGCTTGGCGTGAACCTACAACAATGCAATACAATACAAATTACAATACAATTATTGCGATAATGTGTACAAAAGCAATAGGTAGTGTTACGATACGCCCCTGTAGCGAATAGATTCCAGAACGCGGAACAAGCTCAAACACAGCTCGGCCTCTCCCCTCTTCCCCCCTGTTTCCTGCTTCCCGCTTCCCTCCCCCTTGCCCGACCACTGGCCCATTCCGCCGCCACGCCACAGACGAGATTTGAGCGCCTTTGCGAACAGACGTACGCGGCCTGTGGCCGAGCGGACCAAATTCAATGTAGCCCGCGATGTATTATTGAAATAACCACGGGTTAGAGCCGGCTTCGCCGCGCTGTAATAAGTTCGGTCTGTTCAGACTAAGAAAGTGCCCTGGTTGAACTTCCACATGAGGCGAGGATCCTGCTAATCCACATGTAAGCTGTATCTTTGATTTCCTCTTTTAAATGTGTCCGTAATCAGTGAAATGCAGGGCCCCGCGAAAATCACCACTCGGAGAGTTTCGTTTGAGAGAGAGATAATGAGAGTTAAACACTTTAGCTAGGTTTGTGTAATTTGCATTTCTTGTATTGAATTGTACTGTAGAAACCTATGTACTGTGTTTGAGTTTACAATACATGTCCTAAAGATTTAACTTTGTTATTATTCTGCTACGGCAGGAGGATTATTGACCAGAGTGTATCCCGTTGGACGCCGGAAGGTAGAGAGAAATTCCATAGCTTTGAGCGACTCACCCCTTGAATAGAGAGTACCATTGTTCCCGCTGAGAGCTAGCCTGGGACATGTTGGGGCCCCTTTGGCCCCAGAGCTGGTGTTGGTTTGGTAGCCAACATCGGGGACCCTAACAGTAGATATACTTAAATACCTACTTTTACATTTCACCCACAGTAAAAAATAATCGACGACAAATTGGCGTTGCCAATAAATAAATCAAATTTAAAACATAATAAATATACCTAATAACGAAGACTTACTGTCAATGCGCGGCGACCTTCATACTGAATTGCGATTTCCGAGTTACAAATTGCAGTAAACTCATTTTTTTCCAATCCAGTATTTAAAATCACCTCCCCTCGCACCTCACGCACTCACTCTCACACAGGCTCTATGAGTTGTGTGTGTGATACGACCGACGACACATACCTATACACAGACCGCGGCAATATTTTTGTTGCGTTGCGCGTTGCCCTGTGGTGACGTAATTTTTGGGAAAAAAACTAGTATTCATGAATTTCGGGACAGTAAGGTGTAATTACTGGACACGGGACCACACGCAAAATTTCGGGACTTTCCCGGAAATCCCGGCCATCTGGCAACCCTAGTTTCAGGGATGGTCGGCAAAATCCGAAGCGCTGTCCACACATCCTGCCAATCACTTTTTTTATATGTTGAAGAACTTATAGTTGCTCTGCTGAGTCAAGATTTTTTAGTAATGGGTTTAGGCTCAAAAGTTCTTCAATCAATTCGCGACTAGAGACTTCACATTTTTCCCCAACGGTTAAAATGATTTGCAAATCTGCACAGGCTTTTTCTAAAGAAGACTTATCAGGAATTATATTGATGTTATACAAAAAAGACCACGTATCATTGGATTTAGATAATTGTCCAAACCGAGTGACCAATGCATTTTCAATTGTATCTATCATATGGTAAAATACGTTAATTTTAAACAATTCTTCGGGATTTATTGATGTCTTATCTGCAGCTCCATATTCAAATAATCGCTTCTTTCTTCGGACTGGCTTAAATGCAGAATCTATCCCATCCTAGGAAGCTATTTCCTTAGCTTTTGTTTGAGCCGACGAATAAGTCCGGTACTGCTACACAAATTTCGAGTAGTTTTTCAGCAATTGCGATGCGTTTGCTAAGTCCATAGTTTCAGATTGCATAGCTTTACTTACAATATCTACTTGAAAAAGTTCATGGTACCAAGCTACCATTGTATACAATATACCCAACAACTGACATAAACTAATCATTCACTCGTGTTCACTCAATTTAGACACTCCAGAAACCACACCTAAAAAGTAAAAATAAAAGTAATTAAATATTTGGGAATAATCATAGACAACCAACTACGTTGGGAAGCTCATATCAGTGACACAGTAAAAAAACTTCGTAAACTCTGCCATATATTCTGCTTCTAAAACGCGTATATTTTGCCCTTTTCAAATCCATAGCAACATACGGTATAGTGGGATGGGGTGGTTGTGCGGAATCCATTATTAGACCAATTATTATAGTTCAAAAACTAATTCTGAGAATTATATTTAAATGTAAACCTACCCATCCCTCAAATGAACATTTTGCCAAAATCAGGGTCTTAGATATTCGACAGCTATTTACTTAAACAAGCCTTTATTATATACGAAAAAATAACCTACTACTGGCTCCACAAAATCAAGCACACACCCGCTTTTCATCAAACCTGGGTTGCGTGGTCCCAAAAACTTATACCTCATTCGCTCAACGACAATTCTGGTTCACCGCTCCTAAAAAATATAATGCTCTGAGTACTGACATAAAGTCAAGTAATTCTAAATCACTTTATATAGCACGTGTACATGTATTCTATATATATATATATATGTTTTATTTATATAGAACACATGAGTTCTTAACACTTATTTTTTATTATTAGTTTATGTATTTCAAAATTTGAATTTAATTTTTATTTCTATTTTTCTTTAAAATATGATTTTTTTTCTTTACTTTACTTTTCACTTACTTTTATGTATTTCTTAATTTTTATTTATGGTAATTATCTGTTTCAATAAAATAGTATTTATTCCTATTTTAAATATTTAATGTATGGCTACCACAACACGGGCATTAGCCTAGTGTAGTAGCCAAAAATAAAATATCTGTAACCAATAAAATTTCATGAAATAAAAAAAAATAAAAAAATGTAACTATGAATCAAAATTGCTCCATGTTCTGAATCAGTGACAAAGCCTCAGATGCAGCAATTGAGTCATTCGTTTTTTCAAAAACAAAATTAAAAAATAAATAAACAAAGATTAAGACGATTCCGATTCGTCTTCTGCTAGCAATAATAAGGCATCAACAAGACTTTCGCCGTCGTCAGTAGTATTATATATAGTTGCTGTGCTAGTACTGGCGCAAGATCCACCGGAGACGTATATTTTTCTGCCAGCGTGTAAACTAACCATGTGATTGATTGATTGAAAGTTGTTGGAACATATACCTCTTACACTCATATGGGTACGAATTCTAAGAATGGCGATCAGCATGGGTAGTTGATGGTAGATAGTTCCCATTTCGCTGAAAATTCTTTCAACGACAACATTATTGTTTTTTTTTTCTTAATTATTTGCGATTGGGCTGATTTAAATAACTTGTATTTGAAGTAGCCTAATAGGCGACCAGACGCCTTTCAGATTTTTTCGTCGCCGATTCTCGTTCTGAGAAGCCTAAATGGCGAAAAATCGCCTACGTTGGCAACACTGCTTGCTCCCCGCACCGACCATATTATTTAAGCGCACGATCGATAGATAGTCAATCTTTTCCATCATTATAAAGGAGCTAGAGCTTGTACACCAAGCTAATTACTATATTAGCCATTCTATCAAAGTCAAAGTCAATGGTTGGATGTTTTCGGCGCCCCCCTTATGACGGCGCCCTATGCGGTCGCACCGCTCGCACCACCCTAGGGTCGCCCCTGAGCCTAGGTATGTAAATCTTGGCATCGTTTCACAATTTGTACTTTTTAATAATTGGGTGCATCCTACGGCCAAGTATTTGGTCTTCTGCTGGTTTACTACGAGACCCATGTTTTTGGCAGAACTTTCAAGATTTATGAATGCACACGTAAAGAATCGGGAGTTTTCGTGATTATGGTTATGATTATGTCACCAATACAATATAACGAAATGTATAGTATTTTTATAGTTGTTTTTTCCTCAATACGCCACCAGTGGTTGCAATTTTGGAAACCGCAATCAAACACTGTTAATTTAGATCAAAATTCGAGATAGGTGCATATTTATTTTTGTTCGGTTTTTTCCAAGATAACTTAATAAACCGGATGGAGTGGTAGAGTTTGGTGGGTAAACGTTCTGCATATCGATAGCGGAAATTTGAAATGCAAACAGATTATGCCCAAATATCGATGTGTTTAACACGAACCTTGATAAATACATAAAAAATAACACTCTATTGAATGCCACATGTTTAACTAATAACATTTCATTGATTTCTGTATTTCTCTTTTTTTTTAGTTCATCACATCTTCTCTCCCACTTTTAACAGTTCGAATTTAAATAAAATCACTTCCTGAAAGATATTATTGATATCAATCAAAATTTAAATGTAAACCCTTTAAAAATCATTTAACACTTTTTGTAGTTTTATGTAAGAAGATGCACTTTATAAGGATTGTTTATATCAAGTATAGGTATAGTTGCGTATTTTTTTTTAATTATGTTTCTAAATTTCAATTTGTCGTTATTTTATTGGTCAATAACATAAGTACATATTATGATCAGTGTCATTTATGAATTTATACAGACTGTTTACAGCGCTAATAAATTAAAATTTAAAAAATGCCTGTGATGGTTTTTATATACAATAGTGAGTTCTGGCATCATGAAATTATGAATTGCTAACCGTTCATCCGATTGCGATGAAACTTTGGGGATTTGATGTGTGCATCCTCGCGATGGTTTTTATATTCAATAGTAAGTTCTGGCATCATGAAATTATGAATTGCTAACCGTTCATCCGATTGCGATGAAACTTTGGGGATTTGATATGTGCATGCCCGCGATGGATTCTATATATAATAGTGAGTGCTGGCATCATGAAATTATGCGTTGCTAACCCTTAATCCGATTGCGATGAAACTTTGGGGAATTGACGTGTGCATCCCCGCGATGGTTTTTATATACAGTAGTAAGTTCTGGCATCATTAAATTATGAATTGCTAACCGTTCATCCAATTGCGATGAAAATTTGGAGATTTGATGTGTGCATGCCCGCGATGGTTTTTATATACAATAGTGAGTTCAATCATCATAAAATTATGAATTGCTAACCGTTCATCCGATTGCGATGAAACTTTGGGGATTTAATGTGTGCATGCCCGCGATAGTTTTTTATGTACAATAGTGAGTTCTAGCATCATGAAACTATGCATTGCTAACCGTTCATCCGATTGCGATGAAACTTTGGGGATTATATGTATGCGTGCCCGCGATGGTTCCCATATATAATAGATGGGTTTTGGCATCGTGAATTTATGATTTGATGTGTGCCTGCCCGCAATGGTTTTGTATACAATAGTAGGTAATTTCTGGCATCATGAAATTATGAATTGCTAACCGTTCATCCGATTGCGATGAAACTTTGGTGAGTTGTCGTAAGCACACCCGCGAAGATTTCTATATGTACTGGTGAACTCTGGCATTATGAAATTTGTATAAAAAATGTGTAATTACAAATATAGCATTTTTACACCTCTTCTCACAGTGGCACACTCTTCGCATCGATCTGGTGAATGATCACAGATCCCCTTTCAGAATCGAAACATTGCTGGAAATGGCGTTAGTCGTGGTTAGAAGTCAACTTCCAATGGTCAGCCCCTCTCTAAATTCATAAACTTTCCATTTTTGCACCGATGATGGACACACCAAATTCCCGTCACCACCGCAATCACCACAATTAAATGGCCGTAAGAAACCTAAATCTTACAAAACAATTATTTTATTAACCAATACATATAATATACAATTAAACAAAATACATATAATATATAATATTGGTGGTAACAATACCTCCCTAATTGAGGAATTCTCGTGTTTAGAGAGGGAGCACTATCAGATTGATAGTACTATACATACTTGACAGTTGTTACAATTTGGATGTATGTAGAACTACTTTTTTTTAAATATATACAATGGATAATAAGTTGAATAATAATTTTGAAATTATTATTATTTTTTTTTTGTGCAAAATGGAAAAAAAATTTTACAATGAAAATATAAGTTGGCATTTTTTTTTGTACATAAACATAATGTGAATTTTCATACATAGAAAAAATATAAGTTGACATTTTTTTGATCAGAATGGAAATATAAGTTGGCACATCGTAACACATACCTAAATCTAATAAAAAGTAAAATGTCTTTTAACTTTTTGTTTAAAAATTTCATAATTCCTTTCGGATTGTATTCCTTTTGGGAGTTCGTTAAAGCATTTTATGGCTGAGTATGTGTAATGATGTTGGGCTGTTGTTGTATTAAGTTTAGGGATTATTATTTGTCCTAAGGTTCTCGGCCTGGTGCTAACTGACTTTATTGTTAGTTTATCTTTGTGGATTTGAAGTAATGCATTTTTTTGGTAAATTTTATTAAGTGGTAACACTTTGAATTCATCGAATAATTTTTGGGTTGAATAATCTAATTGTTTCTTTAGAATAATTTTGATGAGTCTTCTATGTACTATTTCAAGTGGGGTTAAGTTGGTTTTATACGCTCCTCCCCAGCCTATTATTCCGTATTGTAGAATTATATTACTTAAATCTGACAAATCGTTAATTTTAATTATTATTCCATTACGATAAACTGAAGTCATTGAGTGCTTTAATAATTACCGTGACAATTCACGGTTACAGTACCGTGACGGCCAAAAAAGGCAATGTACGTTCTTTATCGCTATTACGAAAATTTTATAACCAATGCTTTTAAAGAAAAAAACAAGTAGACTCTGTTTATACTGATTTTAGTAAAGCCTTTGATACAGCTTACCATAAAATTCTCATTTGGAAATTATAAGAGCTTGGTATACGTGGCAATATATTAGCCTGGTTTGAAAGCTATCTTATTGGAAGACTACAAATTGTTAGAATAAAATCCTACCTGCGGGAAAATTTTTATGCAACAAGTGGAGTTCCACAGGGTTCACACCTTGGCCCAATCTTATTTATCTTGTTTTTAAATGATCTTACAAAAATATTTCTTGATGTACCTATCTTGCTTTTTGCTGACGTCCTCAACATTTTTAGAATTATTCAAAATATTTATCATTGCGACAATCTCCACGATAATATTAACAAATTGTTAATAAAATAAAATACTGTTTTGTTTACAACCACGAGTTTTATTACTTTTTTGAACCGATCGGTTTCGCTTTACTCAAGCATCATCAGGGTACAAATTAATACTGTATTAATTTGTACCCTGATGATGCTTGAGTAAAGCGAAACCGGTCGGTTCAAAAAATTAATAAAACTCGTGGTTTTAAACAAAACAGTATTTCATTTCATTAAATATGTCAAACCACAAAGTGATTGCCTTCTACAGTAATAATAATAGTAAAAAATTGTTAATTTGATGTAATGAAAATAAAATTTTCTTAAAAATCTCAAAATGTCAGATAGTTAAATTTTCTCGAATAAAAAATCCGGTGATCTTTAATTACAACATTGATAACAATGCTCTTGAGACATTAACACAAATTAAAGTTTTTTTACATATGCTGTGTGGAGGGTTTCTTTAGGAAGAAGGAGTGGAGAGTTCTGGGAAGGAAAAGGGTTTAAGGGGTGGGTAGGAATCTAGGGTTCAGTGTGTCCTCGTGATCCGCCTCCAAGACCTAGACAAACCTCACCCCATGAACCCGGACACCCCTGCTAAATCACCAAACGTAGCGAACCACTTGAGGTGACCTATGACAGAGGTGTTGGTTATCCAATAAAGGTTCCCGGGGCGGCGGTCATTGCGGCGGTGATTGCGGTAGGCATCACTTGTCAATCAAATCTTTCGTTTGTTAACCACATAACAGAAATCTCTAATGAAATCTCTAACTAGAGATTTTAACAATATAAAGTGTATTAAACTGTTATATTTTGCCAATGTTAGAAGTCAACTTGAGTACAATTCTCCAGTCTGGAACCCACATTATAATATACATGTACAAGCATATTTTACAGAATAAATTTTTGGCACTTTCATTGTATATATATAATTTTTTTTTTTTAAATCTACTTTTTTTTACAGAATAAATTTTTGGCATTTTCACCAGCATTTGGTTCCTTAGAACGGGCAATCTGCCTAGGTAGGAACTTATATAGACCTACAAGACATAATAACACTTGTACACATTTTAATGTCTATAGTTATTTTGCAATATTATTACTATGTTATTTTTGCTATATAAATGTATCTAATGTAATGTAATAAATAAATAAATAAGCAGTTTAAAGAGTACAAAACAAACTCTTAAGTTTTCTAATTTTAAAATGGGTATTCCAGCAATTATATTGGACTACAACCATTGATATATATACAAAGATGAGACAATTAGCGAATAATTTGGTTCAACGGAATCGTTGGTTAGTACCTCCATTTCTCTATTAGTACGACAACAACAACCGTCGACCGTGACTGGCGTGTGACATATCAAAGTAGGATGGAAAAGGATGAAACCATGGGCTTGAGTAAAAGGAGAGGACGGTCTGACGGACGAGCCTTTCGACGAGGTGGCTTCAATTAGAATTCACTTTCCCGAAGGCCTGTTCGTGGATGATTTGAACACGAATCTCGGAGAATTATGTACGGGGTAGCGGCTCTATAGTATATGTATCTCTATAACTACAACACTATTTTAAATGATATGAATATGCTCAAACTGTCAGACAGCACAATTTTCACTGACTTGGAATTTCTATAAAATATTTAGTTGATAGTCCGGTATTGTTTGAATCGATAAGCTTCAGGATCCACTACGTAATACAAGAAGTCAGGATTTTTTTCAGTAAAGAAAATCTGGGACTAACTACCATATGTATTCCTCTTTGCCCAGAATACTAATGGAGGGAAACAATTATATATATATAATGAATATTTGAATTTATCGGCTTTTCTCTACTATAATAAGCATATATATTTTTTTACAGTTAATACCGCACAAGAATCTCAACAGCTTCCTTCTGGAGCCAGTGAGACTATGGCATCCCCAATTGGGGTATGTTGTGAGGCTGAAGGTAGAGGGGAGGGGAAGGAGGTGGGGTAGAGGAAGGTTGGGAAGTACCTAGCTATTCAGATCTGGTCACCAAACACGGCTAAAGCCATTTTCAAGCAACATTTCAATTCTGAATGGTGGTCTTACTCCAGGGCGATAATGAAAATATATTATACAAGCTGGGTTACCCGGCTTCGCTCAGGACAATAAGATAGTGTTCTGGAATGTTGCACAATGATGTTCCCGATTTCCTATTCCTGATCATTCCACTCCTTCCACAACTTTCTACAGCTCTATGGAACCTTCTAGAACTTTCCGGAAGACTGTTCTAGAAATTTCAAGAGGGCGAAATTTTCAGCCCTTATATCTTTAAAAGTACGGCCTTTAGGTAAAAACGGATACCCTTATTCCCTAGGGGTGATAGAGATCTACCACACCATATAACTCCCTTGATCGAACCGGGGCTCGTTTCTGAGTTTTTGCGAGCTGCACGTTTTTTGGACTTTCTTTTATAATACATGCCATATTCAAATAAATAAAATGTTACTCCTTACATGTACTTTCCCGTGCGTTCCCCTCCAGCGTTCCACTTCCACCTTCCCCGCCACCGCTCTCCCGCTCCCCCGTCCCGCCAACCCCCCTGGCACTGCATTTCTTGACTCCTCTCCCGCGCGGCCCGTAGCCGAAACTTTTTTCTAATACTAACATTTTTAAACTCGTGATATCTTTCTAATTAAATATCTGAATTGAAAAATTCAAAAAGTTAAATAAAGGTATTGAAGCTGTCTTGAATATGAAGTAATTTATTTTGATAAGGATTAAAACCAAGATACAAATAAAGAGCCTTTTCAAGCGGCGACATATTAATTAAAATTTTAAAATAAAAGAATACTTATTGTGGCATAACCATAATAGTTAGATATATGCTGTTGCGACCTTTTTTGTAAATAATAATGTGTTCTATAAAGTCGTAGTACATTATTTTATTCTATCATCAATAGTTTTCGCAGCGCACGCGATTTAAAGAATATTTAAGGTAATTTTTTTACACCCTGGGTTATATTATTGAAGTTTTAGTAAGGATGCCTATTTTAAAAAAAAATATAATATAGCCTATGTCACCCAGGCATAGTGTAGCTTCGCAACAGCGAAAGAATTTTTCAAATCGGTTTAGTAGTTTCGGAGCCTATTAGATGCAAACAAACACACAAACAAACAAACAAACAAACAAACAAATATTACCTCTTTATATAGTGTGTTAGACATATAAACCTTCCTCTTGAATCACTCTATCTATTAATGAAAACCGCTTGAAAATCCGTTGCCTAGTTAAAAAGATCTAAGCGCACAAACATTTTGAGCGACTTCATTTTATACTATGTAATGATATATGAGTCAGTGCACATCTTCAATTTATGTTTAAACAAATATAAAATATTGTTACAGTGACAGTTTAGTTATGTATAATAAATACTGTGCACTTCTTACTTACTATTCATATGTAATGTAAAAGCCCCGAAAAAGGGCGTTAATAAATAAATAAACAAATTATACTGACTGGCACTTACCCAAGAATAAAAATAATACTAAAATGTGACCCACTCCGTTTATAAATAACTTATTCATGATTGCATGCCACACCAGCTCACATCACTGACTAAACCGAACACTGAGTAATCTACGTTATTAATAACAAAAAATCATATCTAAAACTGATTGTACATATTTCCCAAGCTCCGCTTCTGCGGCGCACATAAGATCAGCCAAAGTAAATTACGGCACCAAAAATAGGTAAAAGAATTGTCTTAAAACTGCTCACAATCTATATATATATATAAATCAAAATGTGTTTGCTTGGGAATATATGAGTTTTTGTCTTTGTTTGCTAAATTAACCATAGGAAATGTTTGTCCTCGCGAAGATTTTCGAATTTATTACTACCACATGACAATACGTCTGAAAAGTTTTTTTTAATCATTACAAAACATTTGAGAATGACATTTTGCAAACCATCGATTGTTAATTCAAAATTCAATTTTCAAAACTCTTTCAATTAATGAAATTATTTTGAATTACTCTCCTAATACTTTGAATCAAATCAAGAATTATAAATATTTTTAATCGGTACCTATGTTAGGTATAAAATTTAATTGATTATTCTTATAATACACAAAAATGATTATTTGTAATATATGAAAAATGAGAATTTGAATAAAAAAATTGTAATAGGTGGCACGCGAGCTGTTTGAAAATTGAATACACTGATATTAAATGTATGGAACGCGGGACCGACGAGCGGGTGAGGGGAGAGGGAAGGCGGGGAAGATGGAAAGGGAACACTAGCGGGGAAGGGGACGTGGGAAGGGAACGGGGACGCACGGTAAAGGACATGCAGATAGAAACAATTTATTTCTTTGAATACGGCATTGCATGCTGGGAACCAGCTAGTACATACTAAAACACAGAGAAACACTTTCTTTCAATGGCATTGCAAAGCATGTGAACACATTCTAGAAGTCCTAGAACATCTGGGAATATGATATATTATTATTGTAGTGTTTTGAAAAGACACAATAGATATCGTTAGGCTTAGAGCTTCTCTCAAGTTGCCGATGCCGCCACACAATGGTTTTACTAGTATGGGAGAGTTGGAAACAAATTGAAATTTCAAATTGCAGGGACCACTAAATTTTGTTTCTAAATCTTGATATCACATACTAGGGCATCTTTACCCCCACCAACGAACTAATTTAAACGTTTCATCGCTGCGTAACACGTCAGCAAAGATTGACTTCCCGAGCAGTCAGGACGTTTATATGAAAGTGCAACTTTTATTATATAACATTTAGGGACTGACTTTTTGCTGGCAAATTTTTTTCAAAATGTATCTAATACCTTCAAGTGTGTACTAAAGATGTTAAGTTTTTTTTTTCATTTCCTATTGTGGCAAATTTGAGATATTTAAAAAAAAACACCTCGTGAATTTGAAAAAAATACGACGTTTTCTGGAATAGTTAAGGTTTTAGTTTGACATAATTTGAATGTAGTTCTGACCGATCCAAACGCTTGAAAACCAAAGATATTCGGAAAAGTGCATCTCTTTCTCAATTGGCGTTTGCTACAAATATGAACTTGAGAGCTTTAGGTCAATCGGTTGCATCAAAATTATTTGAAGACATTATTCTAGGCGCACATCTATTAACAGGTAAGTGTACAAGGTATTTGATGATAATCGCTCTTCTTACAAACAGATGTTCATTGGGACGCGAGAGGATGCGGATTATTCTGGTATTTTTTTAAATCTTCAATTGTACCTACACAAATAGTTTGTGGGAAGTCTGACAATATAAACGTGGTGAGGCAGAATCCTTGCCCATCGTCCACCATATATTGCCACCCGATTAAGATTATCAGAAGGGGCTCAGGATGTTCGGAAAAAAGATTTTTTTAAATATCGCGAGAACTATTCTATAAAATGTTCTCGTGAGAAATTTAATGAGGATGTTTTTAATTTAATGTTGGATACATCTGATCTTATCATAACTAGTTGTTAAGATTTCAGGTACTGAAATATTAATATTTGTGATTGTCACCCTAATGGTTGTGGCAACATTTTTTGTGTTGGCGATTGCCAGGGCTATTTCGTATTGCCACGGGTTTTTTTCATTCTTCTCTTGTTACCATCCGTCTTGGGCGGGTCGTTTTTGGCAAAACGTCTGCTGCCAGGTTTTCACTTATGTGGGTTATAAAACCGCGGAGAGAGATAGCATTATTGGGCTCACCGTACATGAGCTACCCTACGGGTCTTTTATTGTTTGAATAAAGACCGATATTCCAGAGCTGGAGTTATTATTGAAGAGTCACTCCAGCCACACTTCCTTTCGGAATCTGGTGTTACCACGCCGGATTGCTCTGTCAGGAGAGCGGAAGTTGAGATCCTGAACATTGTTCCTTCGAGCCGGATGATCATTATTTGCATTGATCCATTCAAACCGGATGATCATTATTTGGATTGATCCATTTGAGACGGAAGATCATTATTTGAAGTGGCCCAGTCAGGCCTCATCATCATCGGGAGTGGTCCAGTCGGCGTCCTCATCACCATCATTAGATTGATCAAGCGAGCCTCATCACGACGCTCGCATGCACAGCAAATCAGGTTGTAGCCTTCCTTTCATTGTCCTTTCAAATTCCATTAAAAAGCTAAAAATCTGTGTAGATGCCACATTATTTCGTATTGATTATATCGAATTATATTCGGGTGTTCATAATCAGATGCTTTCAATATAGCATAAATTTGTTGGTGATAATAATTTTTATTGTTGTATTCAGTCTGCCGAATAACTTTGCTTCTCCTACCTACACTTCTAGCCACGCGTTTGCAAGCTACGTCTTTGCTTGCCATAGAATTGTGATTGGTTTCTCTATAATCCATAGTATCCATTATCCATAGATTTATTGTTTACGTATGGTTTACGTCAAGCTGCCGTGTTGTCCGTGTTGTGTATTCAGTTGATTCAGTTTGTAAATCAAGTTATTGTGTCATTTCGTTTCTAAAAAATGGAACTCGACAGTTTGATTAAACAATGTTCAGGATCTCAACTTCCGCTCTCCTGACAGAGCAATCCGGCGTGGTAACACCAGATTCCGAAAGGAAGTGTGGCTGGAGTAACTCTTCAATAATAACTCCAGCTCTGGAATATCGGTCTTTATTCACACAATAAAAGACCCGTAGGGTAGCTCATGTACGGTGAGCCCAATAATGCTATTTCTCTCCGCGGTTTTATAACCCACATGAAGTGAAAACCTGGCAGCAGACGTTTTGCCAAAAACGACCCGCCCAAGACGGATGGTAACAAGAGAAGAAGGAAAAAAATCCGTGACAATACGAAATAGCCCTGGCAATCGCCAACACAAAAAATGTTGCCACAACCATTAGGGTGACAATCACAAATATTAATATTTCAGTACCTGAAATCTTAACACTAGTTATAGGCAACCCTCAAATAAATCATTTTCTGAAGGAATTTTTCGATTTAATAATTCCTCCGATTATTCATTCATATCTTTAGAACCGACGATGATGATGATGATTGTTCATCGTCTTCATCAGAATGTCAAAAAGCAAAATTAAACATTACTCGGCCTTTATTTTCACTTAGATATGGACATAAATAATTTAATTTTAAGATATTTTTTTAATATATTATTTTTTGTTAATAAAATCCAGAAATCGTTAATAAAATCCAGTAAAACTTAATAAAACCAAATATATTTTTTATTTTTTTTAACCATATCGAAAAACACTATCAATTATTTTCCCCCGTTAATCCTTCCTGTGAATTGTTTCCAACTTTTGTGGTATTTGGCACCACTGTGCGCCGGGGGTGGCCTGCCGGTCACTGCCGCTGGAAGCGGTCAACGCTCGCCAGCCAATCTCAGAGTTCTCAGATACAAGTCGTAGCCAGTTAAGAACAGTCGTGCGACCCAGAAGTATAATACTATAAGCATATAAAAACAATGATAAACCTGATTGCGACAAGGAACTCTGTATTCATGAAGTGCCCCAACACAAAAATTAGTGTAAGCCGGTGGATAAGGCAAATATTACAATTATGAAAATATGACTGTTATATGATTTGCGATGTACACATTACTAATATTTGTAAACGTCTACGGGCAATTGTGGATAGGATTTATAAAAAAAAATATTTCGTGCATAATATATGAAAATACTTAAAAATTTATCACGGTGTCTCTCTGGCTGAATCCATTTTCGGATATGTATTTACTTCTTGGGGAAATTCTTGTAAAAATAGTATAAGTTATATCCAAACGTAACAAAACTCCCTAACAAAATTGTTAATCCATAAATATACGAAAGCACACAGAAACAACACTAAATAAATATACAAGTCTCGGAATGTTTTACCTGTCACAGAATTATTGTTTTGAAAATCGTCGAAAATGATTAAAATGACGAAAATATGCCATTTAGAGCCGAAAATTTAAAAATGAATTAAACAGGCCATCTAGCGCTAAAATCGTCGAAAATGATTAAAATATGAAAAAAATGCCACTTAGAGACCAAAACGTCAAAAATTGCGTCAATCGGCCATTTAGCCCTAAAAACGTCGAAAATGATTAAAATGATGAAAAAATACCATTTATAGCCGAAAACTTCAAAAATGGCTTATATTGGCCATCTAGCCCTAAAACCGTCGACAATGATGAAAAATTTCCAATTAGAGCACAAAACGTCAAAAATGGCTTTAATCGGCCATCTAGCCCTAAAGACGTCGAAAATGATCGACATCTAGCGCAAATGATTAAAATGATGAATAATGCCATTTATTAAAAAATGAATAAAATGATGAAAAAATGCCATTTATTAAAAAATGATTAAAATGATGAAAAAATGCCATTTATAGCCCAAATCGTCAAAAATGGCTTGAATTAGCCATTGAGCCCTAAAATCGTCGAAAATGATTTAACCTTTGAAAAAATTCCATTTTGAGCGCAAAACGTCAAAAATGGATTTAATCGGCCATCTAGCGCTAAAATAGTCAAAAATGAAAAAAATTATGAACAAATGCCATTTAGAGCCCAAAACGTCAAAAATGGCTTTTATCGGCTAAATAGCCCTAATATCGTCGAAAATGATTAAAATTATGCAAAAATGCCATTTAGAGCCAAAACGTCAAAAATGGCTTTTATCGGCCAAATAGCCCTAATATCTTAAAAAATGATTAAAATTATGAAAAATTGCCATTTATAGCCCAAATCGTCAAAATTGGCTTTAATTGGTCATTGAGCCCTAAAATCGTCGAAAACGATTAAACTTTTTGTTAATGCCATTTTGAGCCTAAAACGTAAAAAAATTACTTTAAACGGCCATCTTGCCCTTAAATCGTCGAAAAAGTTTAAAAGGATAAAAAAAACTACATTTAGAGCCTAAAACGTCATAAATGACTTCAAACGGCCATCTAGCCCTAGAAACATCGAAAAAGCTTAAAATGATGGAATACTGCCATTTAGGGCCAAAAACGTCAGAAAAGACTTTAAACGGTTATCAAGCCCTAAAATCGTCGAAAAAGCTTATAATGATGAAAAAATACCATTTAACGCCTAAAACGTCAGAAATGACTTTAAACAGCCGTCTAGCCCAAAAATTGTAGAAAAAGCTTATAATGATGAAAAAATGAATCTAAGAGCCGAAAACGTCACAAATGACTTTAAACGGCCATCTAGCCCTAAAATCGTCGAAAAAGCTTATAATAATAAAGAAATGCCATTTAGAGCCTCAAACGTCATAAATGATTTGCATCGGCCATCTGGCCCTAAAATCATTTATTACGTTTTAGGCGATAAGTGGCATTTTTTCATCATTATAAGCTTTTCGACGATTTTAGGGCTTGATGACCGTTTGAAGTCATTTGTGACGTTTTAGGCTCTAAATGTCATTTATTCATCATTATAAGCTTTTTCGATGATTTTAGGGCTAGATGGCCGATTAAAGTCATTTATGACGTTTTAGGCTCTAAATGGCATTTTTCCATTAATTTAGGCTTCTTCGACGATTTTAGGGCTTGATGTCCGTTTAAAGTGAATTATGACGTTTTAGGCTCTAAATGGCATTTTTTCATAATTTTAAGCTTTTTGGACGATTTTAGGGCTACATGGCTCTTTTGTGCTCTAAATGGCATTTTTACATCATTATTAGCTTTGTCGACGATTTTAGGGCTAGATGGCCGATTAAAATCATTTATTACGTTTTAGGCGCTAACTGGCATTTTTTCATCATTATAAGCTTTTCGACGATTTTAGGGCTTGATGGCCGTTTAAAGTCATTTATGACGTTTTAGGCTCGAAATGGCTGTTTTTCATCATTATAAGCTTTTTCGTTAATTTTAGGGCTATATGGCTGTCTAAAGTCATTTTTGACGTTTAAGTCTCTAAATGTCATTTTTTCATCATTATAAGCTTTTCGACGATTTTAGGGCTAGATGGCCGTTTAAAGTCACATATGACGTGTAAGGCTCTAAATGGCATTTTTACATCATTTTAAGCTTTTTGGACGATTTTAGGGCTACATGGCTCTTTTGTGCTCTAAATGGCATTCTTACATCATTATTACATTATCATTATTATTAGATAAAACCGGACTTGACAATAACTCAACGAAATCACATGAAGAATCTGATAATAGAATTAGAACAACGGAAAAATAGCGGTGAAACAAATCTCACGATAAAATATTTTCATTCTATTCCGGAAATCGTTCAACAGCATACACCAAAAAACTACACAATAAACTAAATCACTGTTACCTTTATTATCAAAACGTCAGAGGAATTCGAACTAAACTGGACACTCTCAGACTAGAAATAACTACTTTAATATTTGATGTGTTGATTTTCCCAGAAACTTGGTTACATCCGGATATTCACACTGCAGAACTAGGAATGTCAAGATACAATGTTTTCCGCCGGGATGGAAATCAATCTACAAACGATGACATTAAAAACAATAAAAGAAGAGGTGGTGGAGTTCTGATTGCAGTAGCGAAAAATATTGTCTCCAGACAGTTAAATACAAAAAACGTTGAAATCGAGCAATTATTTGTAATGATTAATACAGGTAAAAACAGAATTTTATTGGGTAATATGTACATTCCGCCTAAATCGGATATTAGTATTTATATTAAGCATTTTGAAGATATTGAAATTTTACAATTAAAATATCCAAAAGTAAAAATAATTATAACTGGCGATTATAATCTTCCGAACATCATTTGGAATCAAAACTTTATGGAATTGACAGGTATAGAAAACGCTGGCTTGTCAACTATAAACAAAGAAGTTATAAGCATGTCAAATTTTATAAATCTAACACAATTAAATAAAATTGAAAATTGTAATAACAAAATACTGGACTTGGTATTTTCAAGTGATACTTCAGTAACTGTAGTAAAATCAAGTGAAATCCTCCATTAAATATTAGCGTATCAATAAATAAAATACCAAATTTACAGTGCAAAAAATCACTTCACCATTTTAATAAAGCTGATTTTAATCATATTAATGAATGCTTAAATGCTACTGATTGGACTTTTTTAAAACAAGAAAATATTAACGAAAATATCAACATATTCTATAAAATAATTCACAATAATAAAAAAGTGTGCCTTACATTAAATGTAAAAAAAAATGTTTTCCCTCAATACGAAGAAAATACATAAAAAGTACAAAAATTCTAAATCAATTAAAGATTATATTCAATTCAATTCAATTCGACGCCAATGTCACGATCTTTCTAAAAATTGTTACAAAGAATACTTAAATAATGTGGAAAATTCAATTGCAAATAATGACATCAACACTTTATGGAAGTACTCAAAGTCATTAAAAAGAAATGAAATAGATATACCTGCTAGCATGTTTTATAATGGCATAAATGGAAATAATGCAGAAACTATTGTTAATTTATTTGCTTCATTTTTTAAAGATGTACAACACAATTGATAATAGTGAAATTCCTTTTTTTTCATCTAACATCAATTTACAAATTTCTAACATTCACATAGATATAAATGAAATTAAAACCCATATTAACAAATTAGATATAAAAAAAGTTCGGGTCCTGACAAAATACCACCAATTCTATAGAAGCATTGTATACATACCTTGTCGTATCCCCTCTATTTAATTTTTAATATGTCATTGTCATCGGGATATTTTCCAATTGCATGGAAAAATAGTTACGTCACACCCATATTTAAAAAAGGTGACAGATGCGATATACGCAACTATAGACCTGTATGTATACAGTCAACTATTCCAAAACTATTTGAAATTGGATAAAATTAGTTTTAAATTAAATGGGATTGTAACAAGGTTTCAACACGGTTTCATGAAGAATAGATCAACTCTGACAAATCTTCTGATATATGTAAACTTTATAGCGAATGCCTTTGCAGATAAATGTCAAGTAGACTCGATATATACTGACTTCAGCAAGGCGTTCGATAAAGTTTGTCATAAAATATTGATAAATAAATTAAGGAGTATGGGTATAACCGGGAACTTTCTTAAATGGATAGAGAGTTATTTAACAAATAGGCAACTGTTTGTAAAGTTAAATGACGTAATATCTGATGCCTTTTCTGCAACTAGTGGTGTGCCACAGGGCTCCCATTTTGGACCAGTACTGTTTATTTTATTTATTAATGACATTGTAGACGTTTTTTCCGATGTTGATATCCTGTTATTTGCTGATGATTTAAAATTATATAAAAAAATTCAAAATACTTCTGATTGCATAATTTTACTAAAAAATGTAAACAACTTGTTTAATTAGTGTATAAGCAATAAACTGCCACTTAACATAAGTAAATGTCAAAAAATAAGATTTTATAAAATAAAGAAACCGACCATTTATGATTACAATCTTGACAAAATTATATTAAACTCAGTAGAAACAATAAATGATCTAGGTATTATTTTTATCTCAAAACTTACATTTATTAGCCATATAACTAATATTATTTATAGAGCAATGAAGATTGTAGGATTTATTATTAGAATAACCAAACAATTTTGTAACATTGATACTATTCGCATTTTATACATAACGCTAGTGGGAAGCATTTTGGAATATAATTCTACGATTTGGGCTCCACATTACAATATCCATATTCAAGCGATTGAAAAAGTCCAGCATAGATTCCTTAGGTATATTAATTTTAAATTAGGTATTCCAAGAGAATCCGTAGACTATAATTTGTTATTAAACTGGACTAATCTCGTAAATTTATCAGATCGCAGAAAAATCTGTGATCTATTAATATTATATAAAATAATTCACTCAGTCCTGGATACCCCTGATTTAATAGAACTAATACGATTTCATTGCCCTGGTCGCGCTAACAATAGACTCACTCTACCGTTCTACTATAATAACACACATACATTATCACATTATTATTCACCAATCAGTCGATTACACATTTTGGGAAATGAATATGCTAACATTGGCGACATTTATTTCTTAAAATTAGCGCAATATAAACATGCACTCAAAAATTATTTTTCCAAAATGTAACTTTATATACGCAATATGGACATGTTGAAATGAAATGATGATATTTCTCATTGTTCTTTTTTGTTGTGATACACAAAATGATTGTATGTTATTTTAAAGTTTGAAACTACTATTATGAAATGATATTATTTTTCCTACTGTTGTACTCTATTATATATTTATTTATAAAAGGTAGTATAGCCGTTTATGTATTTAAAATTAAAAATTAAAATTAAATTAAAAATTAGCTTTTCGACGATTTTAGGCCTAGATGGGTGATTAAAATAATTTATTAAGTTTTAGGCGCTAAATGGCATTTATTCATCATGGTGTCGCGAAACTGCGATTCCACTATAAAATTGGCGGTTGTGCTCTTTAGAGCAAAGCCCCAACGCAACCCTCAAAGGACCAGTCCCGATAACTACGTGGTCGCTATATTATATGGGACGATTAGATAGCATGCACTCGCAAAACCCGATGGATAGTCAGTCGATGTTCAGATCTGGGCTTTTGGAGAATTAGATAAGCACAGAACGGAAAAGGAAAATAGGACTCACCAGTTGCAGATGGGGCCTCTCTGATCTCCAGGTTTTGGTGTACACTTCACTATGTTTAGTAACTTGCAATATTATTTTTGCAACAGTTATAATACGTGCTCCCTGTCTGAGACATTAATTTGTACTGAGCTTGAAAAACTGTCTCCTCTTCTTCTTGCAACAATTGCTCTTTTTCAAGGTGACATTTTGGGATAGGAATATTAGGTAGGTGGGATAAAATCAGGAAATTGACATATTCTAACCACCAAGTCTGCGAAAGCAATACCCAACCAATCCCATATAATAATGCGCAAACATTCTCTCGGCCTTGGAAGTACCTACCAAAACTGAAGGTACTTTCAAAATAAAGTAAAGAATTATAGGGAAAAAATGGAAATGTAATAATCTTATTTATCCACGATTGATATTACGTAGTTAAGAACGAAAAATAAAAAAATAGAGAGAAAGAAAAATAATAATTATTGTGTAGGCACAGGACATAATTTCACCACTGGTCGTTTGAAGTTCCCAGAAGGGGTTCTTACGAGTGCCACACGAACCACTCCGTCTTTGCCCGGGAATATTTCCTCAACAACACCCACCGGCCAATAAAGTGGACTCGCATCTTCTTGATGCACCAATACTATAGTACCTGTCGTGTCCTCTGTGTTGTGATTGTCCTATTTCATATTTAAATTCATTCTCAGTATTTATCTCGATGTGTACAGTCCTTTACTTTTAACTTTTTATGTCTATGCCACCTCTTACTTCAAATCTTTTTGTCTATGCTATTTCATAGTGTAATATTGTCATTAACTTCTCATCTATATTGTCTTATCTCTGTGGTCACGTAAAATCTTGCTGTTTATAAATACGAGTGCATTGTTTTGCAAAGTCACTCTAAAAATTCTCTTTCTAGAAATTCTCGCATCACTCTCTCTTACCGACTCAATTAAACTAACTAATTGCCAGTCACCTCGATTGTAAAGTTATAAATAAAGTTACAATTATATCCAGAACACAAGTGTTTCAAGGATAACCCTCAACAATCTCTCCTCCCAGTACGCCCATCTTGGAGTTGAAACAAAAGAAGTCAAAAACGCAGCGTCAGCCTTACGACCTGACCGGAGACTTCCCGAGACCACGCCAGGACGCCTACTTCATGGTCCTTCTGCCGAATCATACCAGCATCATCACCCAGGCTACCCAGTCTACCGGAGAAAACAGCATTTCACCACAGCAACCAGAGTTAAGTCATTCCTTCAACTTTCCCTTCTTACTGTGTTAAACTGTTGCCTTTTCTCTTAATATTTGCAAGCGCGGATCTCTGATCATCTGACAATGGCGGATAACCTGAAGGCTCTCGTAGCTAGAAGGGGCCAGATCAAAGGGCTGATTACTAAATTTCAGTCATTGTTGGATGAGAATCAAACAGATCCGTCAATCATCCAAGCCCGATTAGCCAAAATCGAACCGCTGCATGACTTATTCATGGAAGTTCAACTCAGAATCAGTGTGTGTGATGAAAGTTTGTATCTTGCTTCGGATGATGAAAATGACCGCTTTGAAACAATGTATTTTCGGGCAGTCACCGAAGCAAAATCGCGTCTGACGATCGACTCCAAATTTCATTTACAACAATCTCAATCAAATATTATTTCTAAAATTCAGTTACAAATTTTAAAGCTACCTACATTCTCCGGGACATTGTCTGAGTGGACTTTTTTTGAAGAATCATTTAAATCGTTAATTGAAATAAACCATGAATTGTCTGCAATCCAAAAATTTCACTATCTCAAATCATGCTTAACTGGAGATGCATCCAAATTACTAACATCTCTGGAAATCTCATCAAATAATTATCATATTGCATGGGAATTATTAACAGATCGATACGCAAATAAACGTCTAATCATTCAAAATCACATTCAATCTTTATTTGATATTACAACCATTAAATTTGAATCTGCGAAAGAAATTCAATATTTTTTAGATAAAATTTTAATTAATTTACGTGCTCTTAAAAACTTAAACCTTCCTACAGAACATTGGGATGCCTTACTAATTCATTATTTATCGAAAAAACTTGATCCGATAACATCTCGAGAGTGGGAAAGAATTCCTATTCCAGAACCAAATATGTACGTACATTCCATGGAAACATTCATAAAGTTTTTAACTGATAAATCTAATATGCTTCAATCAATTCCAAAATCATCTGTAACATCTCATAAATCTGATAACAATAATAGCAAAAAACCAAATCTCACATTTCTAACATCTCAAAATTATTGTTGTAAGGTTTGTTCTGAAAATCATACAATCTATCAATGCCCTAAGTTTCTGAAAATGACTCTTCAAGACAGAATAAACTCATCTAAGGATTTAAAATTATGTTACAACTGTCTAGGAAAGGGTCATTCTTACGAACAATGTCAAAGCAAAATACGTTGCAAAACTTGCAACAAAAAACACCACACTCTGCTTCACAAAGAAATTCAAAGTGAATCTGAACAAAGTCCAATCATCTCCGCTACATCCATGGCAAACGAATCTCATGCATTACTATCTACTGTCGTCCTCAATGTGAAGAATGCGCAAGGAAATTTCATCCAAGCTCGCGCTTTATTCGATTCTGGGAGTCAAACCAACTTCATTACTACAAAATTAGCTACGCAGCTAGGCGTTGAGCTAATAAAGTCTAAGTACTGGAATAACCGGTGCTTCATTTAACAGTAATTTCAAAACCAATATTACCATTGCTTCAAGACTTAATAAACATTTTGTAAAACAATTATCTTGCATCTGTTTAAATGAAGTCACTCCAAACATTCCAGTACACAAGATTACCAGCAAGGCCGCAGCTACGCTCCCATCACGCGCCCATATCGCATGTATATACATGTGAACTCTTGAGAATGGCATCTGGATCTACACACTGCATGTACACGCTCAAGAGTAGTGCCTCTGAAAACAATCTCTCTGTACGTGTACACGTACAATCTCTCTCACTCACTGTATCAGATGTACGTTTCCGTTAGTGTGAAAACGAAGACGTTCACTAAATCTGCTCACTTCAACCTGACGGCGGACGGTCGGGAGACCACATCCTGGGACTCTACATATATGATACGTACATACTCGCTCTACGTTTCACTTGGCGTGGAAAACGAAGACATCCTCAAAGCTGCTCACTTTAACCTGACGGCGGATTGTCGGGAGACCGCGACCATCGGAAATTAACTGCATTCTCAACTGCAACCAACACGCCTGTTTCTTACATGTGGTGTTGATTACGCCGATCCTTATCATATCTAATCACGAAACATTCGTAATAAAACAACTATCTTATAAATTTATGTATCTTTGTGTGCTTCTCTACCAAGGCAGTTCATCTTGAACTCGCTACGGATTTATCTACTACTGATTTCCTCAAATGTTTCAATCGCTTTATCGCACGACGTGGAAAATGTGCTCATATCTACTCAGACAATGCTGGGAATTTTGCAGGAGCTTCAAATGACCTCAAATCTTTAACCTCTTTCTTACAGAATTCTTCAACTCAAGATGAATTTTCGGATTTTTTTGGTTCTCACTCCATTCAATGGCATTTCATTCCGGCTAGGTCTCCTCATTTTGGCGGGTTATGGGAAAGCGCAGTTAAGTCAGCCAAGCATCATTTGACCAGAGTTCTCCGTAACTTGTCATTGACCTTTGAGGAAATGTATACTGTTTTAACACAGGTCGAGGCATGCCTCAATTCTCGTCCTCTCACCCCCCTCTCAACTGATCCATCTGACCTCTCTCCTCTCACCCCTGGTCATTTCCTTATTGGCGAATCTTTGGTTGCTTCACCACAACTGGACTTGACCGCTACAAATCCTGGAAGGCTGTCCAGATATGAACGTACCACTCAGCTCGTTCAACATTTTTGGCAAAGGTGGTCTAAGGAGTACCTCTCGCTCTTGCAGGAACGAGCTAAATGGAGGACGAAGACCCCAGACATGCTGCAACCAGGCTCCTTGGTGCTGCTGTCTGAAGACAACCTACCTCCTACCAAGTGGGCGCTTGGTCGTATCCTGAAGCTACACCCTGGCGCAGATGGCATCACACGAACGGCTACTGTCGCTACCGCTAAATCGACGGTGACAAGGGCTGTCAACCGTCTCATTCTGCTGCCCATGGAGCAGACATCAACATCATCATCATCTTAATCTTTACAATAACTTTCTCCAGTGACATTTCTACAATAACCTTCTCCAGTGACATTTTACAATAACTTCTCCAGTGACTTTCTCTAGTGACCTCAAACACAATGACATTCTGTTACAAGTGACTTTCATCGAACAATTATTTGTTAACAAACTTGGTTTGTCAAAGCCGGGAGTATTTCGTGTCCTCTTGTTGTGATTGTCCTATTTCATATTTAAATTCATTCTCAGTATTTATCTCGATGTGTACAGTCCTTTACTTTTAACTTTTTATGTCTATGCCACCTCTTACTTCAAATCTTTTTGTCTATGCTATTTCATAGTGTAATATTGTCATTAACTTCTCATCTATATTGTCTTATCTCTGTGGTCACGTAAAATCTTGCTGTTTATAAATACGAGTGCATTGTTTTGCAAAGTCACTCTAAAAATTCTCTTTCTAGAAATTCTCGCATCACTCTCTCTTACCGACTCAATTAAACTAACTAATTTGCCAGTCACCTCGATTGTAAAGTTATAAATAAAGTTACAATTATATCCAGAACACAAGTGTTTCAAGGATAACCCTCAACAATCTCTCCTCCCAGTACGCCCATCTTGGCGTTGAAACAAAAGAAGTCAAAAACGCAGCGTCAGCCTTACGACCTGACCGGAGACTTCCCGAGACCACGCCAGGACGCCTACTTCAGTACCTACTAGAATGTTACTCGCGGGACTATTCCATTTTTGTCTCATCTGTAGAGAGTGAAGATACTCTATATGCCACTTCTTCCAATAAGACTGAACGAGGTGGTCCAAAAGCTCTTTGCTTTTCAGCAGACTAATGCGTTCATTAGTCATATCATAAGCAGGCAAATGCTGAATCGGAGTTGACATTAGAAAATGAGCCGGAGTAAGAGCTTCTGGATAATGACAACTGCTTAATAAACATAACGGACGTGAATTAAGTAAAGCCTCTATTTGTGTCAGAACTGTGAGAAGTTCTTCATAACATAAAAGTTGGGTACATACAACCCTATACAGATGTGATTTAATGGATTTAATATTTGATTCCCATAATCCTCCAAAGTGAGGAGCGCGAGGTGGAATCGTCTTCCACTCAATTTTCCGAATGTTAAATTTATTGCGAAGGACTTCATTAGTTGAATTTGCCTCCAAAAAATTATATAAGTCATCCAGACAATTCTTCGCGCCTATGAAGTTTGTCGCATTGTCACTGTACATACATGAAACCGGTCCACGTCTGGATAGAAAACGTTTAAATGCGTTTAAAAAATTGTCCGTGCATAGATCTGATACCAATTCTATATGTATAGCCTTTGTCGTTAAACAAATAAATAGACATATATATCCCTTTTGACTTTTTACCCCCCGACGCGTCGCGACGCCTAGGAAGGGTTATATTTATCGGTCCGGCAAAATCTACACCAGTATGTGTAAATGCTTTTGCTTCTTGAACTCTAGCTGTCGGTAAATCGGCCATGGGCGGTATAATATTAGAAGGTGTGGTTTTAAAACAGAAATTACACGCATGTACTCGTTTGCGTATTAGGTTTCTTCCCGATAAGATCCAATAACGCTGTCTAATTATAGACATAAGGAGATGAGCACCAGTATGACAATTCACACGACGGTAAAAATCTATAATTATATCGACAATATGATCCTGTTTTGGCAGAGGTATTGGATGTTTGTTTTCATAAGGTATATTCGCGTTTGTTAATCTACCACCTATACGTAGCAATCCATTATGATCGACAAACGGATTTAATTTTCAAATCGAAGATGAGTATAGTTTTTTCCTCTGTATTAATTGTATATCGGCATAAAAATACCTTTTCTGTAAAGCTTTTAATACATTTATTTCAGCAATATTTAATTCCGTGGACATTAAAACTGTTGAACGCGATAACTATCGCGTAAATCATAAAATATATACGACAATTCTTAGCAGTTTTGGCCATGAGGAAATTTTTAAAGCAAGATTATATATTGGAGAATTATTCTCTATTGACGTTATCGTGAATGTATGCGATTTTTTCAATTCCAAAGTATTCTCCTCCTGCGCTGAGGGAGGAAAGCTTTTGACAGGCTATTCGGACACTGGGTTCGCAGCCCAGGGTGGACCGTGCCACCAAAGAGAATTATCAATAAGCTGAGCGGGCAATAGTCCACGTAATAAACAATCACTAGGATTGGTAACTCCATATATATGATAAAAAGGTTTCGCGGATAAATTTCCCTGAATCTCACTAACTCGATTAGCTACAAAAGTTTGCCATCTGTGCGGAGATGAGTAAATCCAAGAAAGTGCTATTTTTGAATCTGAAAAAGCAAATATATCGTTTATCGAAACGCGATTCTTATAAGTATCTATAATAGATCCAAGTCTAGATAAAATAAGCGCTACGCATAATTCCATCGAGCGAGCGAAATTATTTTTAATGGGGCTACCTTGGATTTCGAACATATCAAATTCATAGTAGCGTTGCCACCCTTATCTGTGACATGAAAATATACTACGCACCCGTATGCTTTCGTACTCGCGTCTGCAAAAGCGATAATATTTATCGTGCAGTCCTCTTTTACTCCCAAATATCGAGGTAAATTTAAATTAGAAAGCATCGGTAACTCTTCCTTGAATTTGACATATCGATTAACACTACTTTGAGGTAGTTCTTCGTCCCATTCCACTTTCTCTAACCACAGCTCTTGTAAGAGTAATTTGGCATATAAAATTACCGGAGCAACCAAACCTAATTCATCGAATAAACGTGCTATTGTGGAAAGAATTGATCTTTTACATATAGTTTTCTCCTCCGTGGGACATATCATAAAACGAAAACAATCAGATATCGGATCCCATTTTAGTCCTAAAATGCTACAATTATCCGAGAAATCCATCGTTGCGTGGTGCGATTCTGGTAATTTAACGAGCAAATGAGCAAAATTACTCGACCATTTAACTAATTCAAATCCTCCAGACTTGAACATCGCCATTAATTCTGTAGACAAAGTGACGGCTTCACTTATATTATTTACAGAATATACAAAATCGTCCATATATAAATCATTAATTGCAACTTCTGCGGCTTTCGGGTGACGATTTTTTTCATCGCTCGCTAGCTGTCTTAAAGTTCACATCGCAAGGAACGGTGAACAATTTAATCCAAAAGCGTGCGAATTAAATTGATAAACTCCAATTTCTTCATCTTCGTGAAATCTATAAAGAATTTTTTGATATTTACAGTGGCTTTCCATTACCATTATACGTAAATACAGTTGCTTTACATCTGCGGTCAATGTATAGCGAATAAGCGAAATTTAATTAAAAGTGTAAATAAATTAGATTGCAAGTTTGGACCAGTATACAAAATATCATTAAGTGACAACCCTGAATTGGTCTTTGTACTGGCGTCTAATACAACACGAGTTTTAGTTGTTGATTTATCTTTACGAATTACTGCGTGATGAGGAATGAAATATCTCTCATCAATATTAGATGAAGACGGAACTTAATACCTTATATATATCCTTTTTACAGATATTCAGAAATTACTTCATTATAACTCAGATGCAATTCTGGCGACGTATTAAATTTCCGTTCTAAATATTTATATCTGCGTTGCGCGACACTGAGCGAATTTCCTAAATTATTAGGATCTATCTTAAAAGGTAAAGATACAATATACCTTCCCGAGGACTCGACGTACATTTTCTCACATTCCGCGTCTTCAGCACTCATCAATGACTTAATAGGCATGTCTTCAATGGTCCAACATTTGGATAACGCATTGTATAAATCCACGTTGGTTATGGGGCCAAATGTCCACGAAACATCCGGCGTACACTTAGCTATTTCACCCATTACAATATATCCGAATACCGTTTGTACAGCGGGTGGTGCATTCATATTATTTTTAGATAAAACCTTATTTCCCAGCATAATATATGGAAATAACTGAGCGCCTAATAAAATATCAACATCAGATGGAATGTTCCAATTTTCATCCGCTAGGTTTAAACCAAGTAAATGCTCACATGACTTTGTGTCAACATATTGTGTAGGGAGCTTGTCCGTGATTTTCTCGACCACTAATAGGCTTATTTTATATTTATCTTCTGAAACACGGGATTTAATTGTCAATGCAACATGTCCCAATATTGGTGTCTCTACCGAACCAACACTTTTAATAACTGAATTATTTAAAGGAATTATTTTAAGATTCAATTCATTAGAAGTATTTAAACTAATTAAATTTTGTTACTGACGGTTACTTGATTATTTTTATTGTCATAAGCAAATAACTGCGCGGTTGACAATAGTACATTCGTAGCTAAATTACCCGCAGTAAAATCATTATGATGTTTATTCCTTGTTATTAATATAATAGCTTCGTTTTTAGAATTACTTTCGTTGTTCACCGTACCCTCAAAATGCAATGCGGTATGGTGACGTTTTTTACAAATTCTACAATCCGATTTAGATGAACATTTCACGGTCCTATGTTTATCGCTTAAGCAATTTACACATTAGTTATTTAATTTTACAAACTGAAAACGTGCCTTAGGTCTCAATTCATTAAATTGTTCACACTTGAACAATTCAACATGATCGCTTCGATTGCATTTCCGGCACTTTTTATTATTACTTGTAGTACATTTATTAATTGTTTTTGTGTTTAATTCGTAGAACTCCATTTCAATTTTTTAGAAATTTAATTAAATAAATTTGATATGTTATTATCGAGTTCTGCAAGTATTTATGAATGTATTTTAGTTACAGCTGTTTCGACTTGTAAGGTCATTTTCTAACTGTGGTGAAGCCACGTACGGACGACTTATTTATAACAATTTAAATGTCAATTTATGAAGGTGTCCAAATTGATTTATTATTTATTTGAAAATTATAGACCCATATGTATTATGTCATCACTACCTAAACTTTTTGAAAAGATTATATTAAGTAAAATCATGCATCAAATTAAACCACTTATATCAATATTTCAACATGGTTTTATGCCAGGCAGATCTACGTCATCTAACTTATTGCTTTACGAAAATTTTATTTCTAATGCACTGTCCAAGGGTTATCAAGTTGACACTATTTATACTGATTTTAGCAAAGCCTTTGATTCTGTTTCTCATCGCATTTTAATGGAAAAATTAGAACACTTGGGAATAAGCGTGTGATGAATCGCAGTGGATACGAAAATATAGTAGCTTCCACCTTACGAATGAATAAATAATAATTCAGAATTATAACGAAATCAACACACTAGCGACATCTAGCTGATTAAGTTTGATTGGGCCATGGAGACTGCAGAGATCTATAATTATTAAATTAATGTCAAGTTTTGATAAATAGAACACAGAGGGATCCAATTATAAACACTTAAGATTGATCTACCAATCAGAGAAGGGGGAGGTTACCTTTTTTCAAGACAAAGAGATGGACTTTGGACTAGACCATTAGTCTGAGATTTATGGGGTAAAAATCATCATCAACCCGAGAGATCAATACGCTTTAAGATAAACACAATCCCACGTTCGGTGCATTTGGTACAATGACCCTAATTTTAAAGGTAAATATTGAGTGCAACAGAGGAATCGACAACCGCAGTTAACGAACAAATAAATCCATATTATGTTGAAAAAATGATGCAATAAAATAGCAAGGAAATATAATGAACGGAAGATTAAAGAAAAGACCTGGAAAACGTGGGAAAAGCTACTGTAGGGATACTCAATTGCATAACGAGAACGTGAAGAACAAAAGGAGGCCAGATTCAGAGGAAAACGTACGTTTGATATTTAAAAGAAAGAAAAACGATGGAAATTAGGAATGTCACTTTTAAATGAAGCAATACGGTCAGGGAAAACGATTTGAAAAGAAAATCTAATAAAAAAAACGGACATTTAAACGGAAGTATTTATTGAACAATATAAGATTTCGACTTAATTTTGCGTTTTCAGACGAGTTTAAATAGATATCGTTATATATTTGAAATAGGATGGTTATTCTAGTTATATTACGTTAGATTAATTCAAAGGAAGGGATCGTTTTTACGTCATTTGCTATGAGAAAATACTATAGACGATAGAACAAATTGCTGAGGCAATTGATGTAAAAAAGGGTTGTCGACCCCACATGTATATTGTTGATATAAACAAGGAATATTCGAACATGCCTTTTGTTTATTTAAAGCCCATTATCCATTAAAAAGGGTCATAAAAATTAACATTGCTCTTACCTAGTATTTAGATTATAGAATTTCCGTAAAATTTAATTATAAACACATTAAAATGGATTTATCGCCAAGTATGTAGAAATCGTAATGTATACACACGTCAGGGCTTGCAGTTTATGGGATTTTGAACAAGAGAGAGATGGAAAATTGGGCGGAATTTGATCGAAGTAGTTAACTTGACAGATATCCCAGGATAGGAATAGTTAGTGGGCCGGAAAACACCATAAATAATATATCAAAAAAGGAAAAAAGGGTTTTAGCGGGAGATGGAATCACGGCAAAAAGGCAAACGTCAAATTTCAATAAGGGATCATTGGGTTAGGAGTGGGGGGAGAGAACGGAAAACCGACATAACCGGAAAACTCAGATAAGGAAATGGGAAAAACTCAAAACGTTATAAGTAGAGTAGATACGGAACCAGGATATGATTCCCTATTAACAACGAAGGGAAAATCATTTAAGAATAGTTGTTAAAACACCGTTACTTGAAGGAAAATTAGGTGGGAAAATGGAAAAGTTGAATATGCCACATAAATAATGGAAATACGGTTCTGAGACATAATTGCTTACGTAGACTAGGGGAAAAGAAATAATTTTCGTGGAAATTTATACAGGACAACTAGCGTTTAAAACTAGGAGACCGAAGAATCTACGTTTTCCCTAATATTTATGCCAATTAAAACACAGTTTTAGCAGATCACTTATGGGAATGTTCAAAATTGAAAAAAAAAACAAGATTAAAACCATGTTTATAAAACATATTATGAAGACAGAAGACATGTGGAAAATGGGCAAACTGGATGGCAGCTTACTAAGTCCGGGACTAAAAACCTTAGAAAAGCGAGACAAAGTTGTGGGACGAACCGAGATTTAGGAAGAGGCAAAATCGAAAGAGCTTATGTAGGAACATACAATAACGAGATGGGGTTTTCAAAAAATTTCGAGTGATTACAGATTATAATTCCTCGTCAAGGAATATACGATTATGCCCTTTTGGAGCTGTGATGGGTATAAATTAGCATGTTTGGGATGATTCAGGGTCCTTCGACAACTGGGAAGGTTGATTAAAACGTCGCGCACGTCGTGAGAATTACCCTGGTAATTAATTAATAGAGTCTAGAATCAGTTTTTATACTTTAAAAATACAGTGGAAAAATAAAGTCAGTTATACTTATAAAAAAAAACTCAGTGGTAAAATAGAGTCTACAATCAGTTTTATGCTTTGATAAAACAGGGAGTGAAGTGCCCGGATAGGGTTAATCGTGCAATTTAACGGAGTGTATGATCTTATAATAAATCTAAAATCAGTGTTTGTAATAATTTCCGATTCAATAAAATCTAATAATTAATTAATTAATTACAAATTCAATGCGGGAGGAGTTTAATATAGTGTGTTTGAATTGCTTTAAATTTGTTCTATGAAGGTTAAAATAGAGTTATTTTGTCCGAGGTTATATAAAGAAAATTACAGTCTAATAAGTTTCATTAAATAAAAAATTTACGTTTAGGTCGGAAGTTGGAAATTTTATTACGAGATATTAATTATCGTTAGGTGACAACGCAATAATAATAATTGATCCGAAATCTGGAAAATACTTAGCCGAAGTTTAAATGAATAATCCAAGTGATTAATTTGCTGCTAAACAAAAGTGTTATAAAATAAAGTGGAAGGGGTTCTTTCAGTTTTGTTGTAATCTGAGTGACGAATAATATTTAGTTATCCGTTACAAAGGGATTCTAGTTCAAATTGGAAACATAAATAAAACTTTAGCTTTGTCCTTAAGTGGAATAATTCAAATTTAAAGAAAATCTTTAGTTGTTATGAAAAAAAAAATATAATTTAAATTGAGAAAAAAATAAATAAAACTTAAATATTTTTATAAAGTGGAATAATACAAATTTAAAGGAAATTCAAATTAATAAATTAATTTATTAAAGAGTAAATAGGTATAGTCATATACCACATAATAAAATAATATTCGAGCGAACGATTATTAAGAATCGATTCCCCTCTTTAGATTGGAATCAAATATGGAAGGAAAGGGGAGGAAGGTGAGGGTTGTCGGGATTAATTAGATAGGATCGTTCTTCTTCAATAATAACGGCAGATATTAAAGGAAAACGTGAGGATTTTTTACATCAGAGATCTATTCAAAGGAGAAAGGAAGGAGATGAGTTCCGGATCTTGTAGGATTAAATCGTTAAAAGTGGGAAGTCGAAATAAAAGTGCGATAAGTTACACAGGTAGATCGGATGCTCTAATAAGTTTCTCGCCGATGATAGTAACCCGGTGGAGCTGAAATTAAGACATTAGAGCTTGGTGAGTCCTTACAATATTTAAGCTTTTACAGGTTCCTGTGGATATCCTGACACTGATGGACGTAACGCCAAGTAAGGGTAAATAAATAATTAACCAATTTATTAGCATTCGCATGTCACACCTCCCATACAGAATGAAATGTTGCTAAACAAATACTTAACACATAATTAGATAGAAACGCATCACTAAATCAATTTTGGTATCTTAGCGTATTTGTAAGACAAATACCTATCGTTTCTTTTCACTAGCACGATTAGGGTATGGTTGTATGACCTTCGATAGTGTACCAAAATTACGATTTGAGTTCAAGGCCATCCATTGACCCAGTCACCTAAATTCATTAACGAATAAACAAAACAAAACTTAACGTCAGGGACAAGTTTATCAATTATAGCTTGAGATGAAATCTGCGGTCAATATGTGAAGGCGACATTGACGTTTAAATTCACTCAATTCTAAACGACTTGATTTATCTCATTTTAAAATCTTTCTTATAGGAAGTAGGTATCCAAGAACCCATAAATACCCATTATCCTAAATACCTAACACACGAGGAGCTAGTGACCTCATTTAAACAACACTGGTGTTCAAATACTCATACAGTCCTGAATCCTAGCTTGTCTTCGAACGTAAACTTCAAGGCTTCTGTATGTAGGTATGAGCCATCTGGAAATGTAAGTGTCAACCTTTCTCGAACGGACGGCTTTGATCTTGTGGCGGTATTGTCGAGGTGGGCATGCGGGGAAGAGGAAGGACGTATGCGGACAGTACGCTGACGCGGCATTAAAGCCACAGGTTATTTGCATACCGTGAGTCTTGTCGAACCTGAAAGCAAACATAAGGTTCACGAGGTGAGTTTTATGTCAGCTAGTCAGAGGTGGAATGTAACGCTGGGTCGGTTACGTGGGAGGAAGGATCTGCCCGTCACAAGCTTACGCCACATTTAACGGATAGAGGCATGATAAGGGAAGACATGAAATACCCCTTCTAGACTCAGTAGAGTTAAATTCAATCCGGCGGAGATGGAAGTCGGAGTGAGGCAGAAAAACGGCATGAAGACTTGGTATTCCCCCATCTGGCGTGAAGAGTCCCTTTCGTAACAAGAGACGCTCGTCGAAGAGAGTAAAACTCGGACTTAAGGATAAGCTTAGCAAACGTACTTGGGAGAATCCGGTTTGAAATTGTTGTTCATCGGTTTTCACTTGGTTAGCGGAGGTGCCGACTTTTTAAGCAAACATATTATCCCCTCCCCATATCCCTCCATTCCTGCTCTTTCAACAATTTTGCGAATACTAACCGATAGCACTAACTTTGACTACAAACACATTATGTTAGGAGAAGTTGCAGACAAGGACTTCAATTGAGAAAACTGGACCTTCGAGTTCGATCATCCTAAGGTAAGGTTTGCTTTCTTGAAATGTTTAATTTATTAACTGTTGTTTATGTTATCGATGTATCAGCGGTGATAGGAAGAATTAAATAAACACACTAAATTCCTATGGAAATCAAATAGACACAAGGTTTAGGGCGGGGGTAGTTTATCAAACTCGGTTAAATATTCTAAAATAATAATAAATAAATTGATCGGAAAATTCTCACCCTTTCTCTAAAAGAATCTATGGGTTACCACACGTAATACATTATCTTCTCTACATATGTGTGCATATTAAGTATGCAAACAGATGTAAAATCTAAAACAAAAAAAAATTACACAACGCAGATTATAGAAATAATGTGAACAAAAATCTTAAATCTTGATTACTGTGAGAAAATCGCAGGGATTTAAGAAGATAGGGTAGGTTTAGCTAGATTATAAGGTATAGGGGTTTAGAAATCACGAGCCTGAGGTAGAAATAAACCGAAAGGAGGGTTGAGTCAGGCCATCATACCTAGTGGTGTGATCAGTAGGACATAAGGGTAGAATTATGAGCGTGGCTACGAGACAGGAGCTACGAGATTTAAACTACGAGGTAGAAGCTTAGAAAAGTAAATCAGCTAGGTAGGGTTCATCACAATTGGAGTTTAAAGCCAAGAGTGGCACCTCATTACAAGCGGCAACTTTCTCGAATGGATTAGAAGCTACTTATCATATAGAAAACTATCTGTAAAAATTAACTCCACAACTTCATACACTTTTTTTGCCTTAAGTGGAGTCCCCCAAGGTTCCCACCTAGGACCATTTCTTTTCCTACTATTTATTAACGACATTTCATTAATTTTCGATAATATTCACTTTCTTCTATTCGCTGACGATCTAAAGCTGTTTAAATCTATCGAAAATTCTTCTGATTGTTTAACTCTACAAAGGAACTTAAATAAACTTTATGAATGGTGCATCGTAAACAAATTATATCTTAATATCAACAAATGCCAAACGATAAGTTTCCATAGATCTAAAACTCCTTTATTATTCGACTCCACAATTAACAATGCCACTCTAAAAAGAGTCTATGAATTTAACGACCTTGGCGTTATCTTTGACTCTAAATTACGCTTCTTGAATCACATTATTAGTATAACCAGTAAGGGATTACAAATGCTTGGATTTATTCTCAGAATTGCTAAAGACTTTAATAACATAAAAACCATAAAATTGTTATACACGTCTTTGGTTAGAAGTCAGGTTGAATACAATTCAAGTATTTGGTGTCCTCATTTCAACTCTCATTGTTTACAAATTGAAAAAATTCAAAATAAATTTTTACGTTTTATTAATTTCAAAATTGGTATTCCTATTATTGAAATCAATTATGTCAGTTTACGCAGTAAACTTAACTTATCGAAATTATCGGAAAGGCGAAAAATATTTGATCTCCTTTTATTGTATAAAATTATTCATTCAAGGTTGGACTGCCCTGACGCTATCAACTTGTTATCCTTACACATACCTCCAAAATATACTAGACGGAATATTTTATTTTGCAACAATAACTTCGCTACGAATTCTGCGGTAGAAAGAATACATAGGTTGGGTAATGAACTGACTGATGTCGCTGACATATTTAATTTAAACTTCGATTCATTTAAAGCCAAATTAGTCCACCACTTTTTAGATGTAAATAATGAATGAGTAAATTTTATTTTATTTCGATTTTCTTTTGTTTATGGTTTTATTTTATTGTTCTTTTTCCAATATGAGTAATTAAGTAAAAATAAATGTGTTTTGATTTTTTTCATGTTTTTGTTGTTCGTAGGTATATGAATTGTCGTACCTACGAGTTCTAAAGTCATCCATGTGGAATAAGCTTTAGATGTATGTACTCCTATTTTTTTTTTATTGAGTTTATGCTTTATTTGTATATTTTGTAATATTTTTTTAAGTTTGTTATGTACTGTTGTTATAAATGTTATTTGTATTTTATATGTTAAAGCCCAATAGGGCGTCAATAAATAAATAAATAAATAAATAAATTACCGGTAAATCCAATTTGCAGAGACACTAATTGAGAGAGTGATTAAGTGGGATTCCGAATCTTTCCCTTTTTGGTTCACTTGCACTAAGTGCAGGGGTTTTCTTTATTGATTTAGAATGATGTTATTTCTATGACTCATTTAAGTGCATTATATTGTTTAGGTTTGGTAAAAATACTAAGTAGTGGAGAATAAATAATTTTTCTTACTTTATTAATTAGTGTTATGTTGGGGTCATTCGTTCGTTTATTGATTTCTAATTGTTCAAGCAAATTTAATCTAAGACCCTTTCGTTCTATATGTAATGGTTTTGGCTGGTTGTTTTTAAGTGGAACGTGATTATTTTCTAAGAGATGTTCTGCGAATTTTGAAGCGGTGTTTTTATTTTTATAACATCGTAAATGTTCTTTGAATCTAGTTGAGAATGCCCTACCCGTTGAAAAATGCCATTTAGAGTTTAAAACGTCATTAATGACTTAAGACAGCCATATGGCCCTAAAATCTTGGAAAGAGCTTATAATGATGAAAAAATGCCATTTAGAGCCCAAAACGTCACAAATGATTTTAATCAACCATCTTGCCCTAAAATCTTCAAGAAAGCTTATAATGAAAAAATGCCATTTAGAGCCTAAAACGTCATAAATGACTTATAACGGTCATCTAGCCCTAAAATCGTCGACAAAAAGCATAAAATGATGAAAAAATGCCATTTAAAGCCTAAAACGTCATAATTGACCTTTGACGGCCATCTAGCCCTAAAATCGTCGATAAAGCTTATAATGATGAAAAAATGCCATTTAGAGCCTAAAACGTCAAAAATGACCTTTAACGGCCATCTAGCCCTAAAATCGTCGAAAAAGTTTAAAATGATGAAAAAATGCCATTTAGCGCCTAAAACGTCATAAATGACTTTAAACGGCCATCTAGCCCTAAAATTGCCGAAAAAGAATAAAATGATGAAAAAATGCCATTTAGAGCCTAAAACATCATAAATGACTTTAAACGGCTATCTAGCCCTAAAATCGTCGAAAAAGCTTAAAATGAGGAAAAAAATGTCATGTAGAGCCCAAAACAGCAATTTTGCCCTAAAATCGTCGAAAAAGCATAATTTCATGAAAAAATGCCTTTTAGAGCCTAAAACGTTATAAATGAACTTAAACGGATATCTAGCCCTAAAATCAAGGGAATACCTCACCGAAATGATGAAAACCTTATGAACATAATTAAGAAAATATCAAACGTAAACAACATTAACATTGGCGAAAGTGATGTGGAATTTGTAACTCGTGTGGCTACAAATGGAAACCGCCCTGATATGACAAAGCCAATTATTTTAAAACTCACTAATCGAAGCCTGAAGAACCAGTTCCTTCAGGCGGTTAAAGCGAGGAAAGGCTTAACCACGGCGGACATCGGGTTCGCTGGAATACCAAAAAATATCTACGTCAATGACCACCTCACTAAGGTAAATAAAAATCTTTTCTTTCGGGCGAGAGTTCTGGCTAAAGAACGGGGGTTCCAATATGTTTGGCTAAAAAACTGTCAAATCTTTGCTCGACACAACTCAACTTCCCCGCCAATTATCATATCCAAGGAGGAAGATCTGAACAAGATGGAGGTCCAGCGGAATTTCTCTCCTCTACCTGGATCCGACGCTGGAGACCCTCGTCCCAGCCAACCGTAAAATCAGCGAGACCTAAGCGAAAACTCTTCTCTCTTATTTTCTGTACTTTCATATATTTTTCATTTAAATATTTTTCATTAAAATATTTCTCTCTTAAAATTCTATATCTTAAAGATTACTATTTCAAATATTTCTCCTTTGAATATTTTTCCTTAAAATATTTTCCTTTTGAATGTTTAACTTTTGTATATTTCTCATTTAAATACTGTCCCTTTAAATATTTTTCTTTCAAATATTTTTCCTTTGAATATTATGGTTCTCTTAAAGTTTTTCTTTTTAAATATTACTGTTCAAAATTTATTTTCTTTAAATATTTTTTTTTTGGATGTTTAACTTCTATATATTTTTCTTTGAAATATTTTTCTTTGAAATATTTTTCTTTGAAATATTTTTCTTTAAATTATTTTTCTTTTATTTATTTTTCATTTGGATATGTTTCTTTTGAATATTCTGCTTCAGCTTATTTTTCTCCCATTTGTCCTCTGCACCTACTATGCATCTCTCCCTCAACCTTTCCTCACCTTCTACTCCCCCCTCTCATTACATATGTACGCACTACCTTAACAAAAGAAAGTATGAGTATTACAAATTATTTTAAAATCAATCTGACCTCCCATATAAAATCAGGCATCCAATTAACTATCTATCTTACACTTAAATACAGATTTACACCACCCATAAAATGACATTAAATATATATTATCAAAACGTAAGAGGACTACGCACAAAAACTGACACACTGATAAATTCTGTCAGATCCAACGAATACGATATTATCGGCTTAACTGAATCGTGGCTAACCGATGGCATCCGTAATGAAGAACTGTTCGACGATCGTTATGACGTGTTCCGCCGAGATCGAAATTACTGTGCAACTGGTCAACGCTTGGGCGGAGGTGTCTTGCTCGCTGTTCGGCGTGAACTGGTAGCCCGCGGGCGTCCAGAGTGGCACTCAAAAGCAGAAGACTTATGGTTATCCTTACAAATTAAGAGTTCGTTGTGCAATACTTTAAACATATGTTGTGTTTACCTTCCCAAGGGTCCAACGTATAATGAAAACATGGTAAGCTTTCTCGGCGAAATTTCAAGATTAACCTTACAATTTCCTTGTGAAAAATTTCTTATTTTAGGCGATTTCAACCTCACTGACATTCTGTGGAACAGAAATCCAAATAGCACGTCATACACACCTACCAATCGTTTATCTCCTCTCAGCTCTGCATTTGTTGATTGCCTGCATTTTTCGGGTCTCTGTCAATATAATGGGATTGCAAACTCCAACGGCCATTTTCTTGACCTCGTCCTCTGTAACGATTTTGTTAATGTATCAGCCTGTAATGAGTCATTAATCGCCGAAGATACTCACCATGCCTCCATAACGATAGATGTAGCATTCTCAGAACCCGTTGCATTGAGGGAGGAAATACGAAAGGTGCACGTCTTTAAACGTGGTAATTATGAACTTATTAATTTTCATCTTAATAAAGTAAACTGGCATGAGCTTCTCTCTGTTGGTGATATAAATTCAGCTTTACTAAATTTTTACTCACAATTAAACCAACTTATAGATGCTCACATTCCGCAAAAAATAAGTAAGAACTCAAAATATCCACCATGGTATAACTCAGCTCTTATAAAGTTAACGAAGGAAAAGTACAAATATTTCAAAAAGTTCAAAATTTATAAAAATCAATCTGACTATTCCATTTTCTCTCTCTTAAGATCACGCCATAAAAAACTACAAAGAGAATGTCATAATAAATACCTAATTAATGTTGAACACAAAATATCCTCCGATCCAAAAAATCTTTGGAATTACGTTAAATTAAACTCCAAATCACAGGGTGTGCCAAACACTGTATTCCTAAGGGATGAAAAAGCTGAGAACGGATCTGAGATTGTTAACTTATTTTCCAAATATTTCAGTTCTGTTTACAATAACGATGTTCAAACTTCTCAAAATATGCCGGACAACTACAACATTCATAATTCTTCCACTATTCATAGTATTGAAGTTGATGAGCGTCTTGTGCAGACATATCTGGAAAATTTAAATCTTAAAAAAAGCGCAGGCCCAGATCAAATTCCCCCTTTCTTCATCCTGAAATGTGCAAGCAGTCTCTCTAAGCCGTTATCAATTATATTCAATCACTCCTTAAAAGAGGGTGTGGTACCTAATACTTGGAAAACTGCCTTCATAACACCCATTTTCAAAACCGGGCAAAAATCTGACATTGAAAATTATCGTCCTATTTCAAAATTGTGTGTATTCAGCAAGGTGTTTGAAAAAATAATATATGATCAAATGTTTCCCGCTTTGAAATCCTTACTCAATGTTAACCAACATGGGTTTATGAGTGGAAAATCAACAACAACCAATCTAATAGCATTCACAGAGTTCTTACAAGATTATATGGATCAACGTATACAAGTTGACGCAATATATACGGACTATAGCAAAGCTTTTGACCTAGTGAATCACGACATATTATTACGCAAGCTTATGCAAATCGGCGTCCACGGTGACCTTCTCAGATGGCTCTCATCTTATGTATCGAACCGTAGTCAAGTCGTAGTTGTGGGTGGCTTTAAATCAGACTGGGTAACCGTACCATCAGGTGTGCCTCAAGGATCTCTATTGGGACCGTTACTATTTAATATTTACATCAATGATATAGGCCAATGTTTCAAATACTCCAAAACTTTACTTTACGCAGATGATATGAAGGTTTTTTATCCTATCAGATGTTTTGCTGACTGTCAAAAAATGCAGGAGGATCTAAACCGTCTTAATGTTTACTGTTCAAAGCATACCCTTAAAATTAATGTTAAAAAGTGTTTCGTCGTGAATTTCACACGAAATAAAAATATCATTATCAATGAATATAATCTGAACGGCTCAATATTAATCAACAAAACTGAAGTCAAAGATTTGGGAGTGACTTTGGACTCTAAGCTTATTTTTGATATTCATATAGACTCAGTCACATCAAAAGCCTCTAAAATGTTAGGATTCATTCTTAGGACATGTAAAAATTCAATAACTTTAGAACAATGAAAATCCTATATTTTGCTTATGTCCGCAGCTTACTAGAATACGCGTCACAAGTTTGGAACCCGCAATACATATCATATGTAAAAATTCTAGAACGTGTTCAAAATCGTTTTCTACTATATTTAGATTTCCGGAGCTACCGCCCACACCTAAGTCCACCAAGATTCAGCGCGCACTTTAATATACTATCATTGGAAGTTCGAAGAAACTCGGCCGATGTACTCTTTCTCCAAAAAATAGCCAGATCCGTCGTTGATTGCCCAGAACTCCTACAACGTATACAGATACGAGTTCCTAACAGACGAACCAGGTCAGACATGATTCTCAGCCTCCCTCGGTGTAATACTAATTCTAAGCAGAACTCTTTCATCCATCGTGCGTCCAATACTTTTAACACACAATACAAAACATTTGACATATTTTAATTCTGCACCACATTCCTTAAAATCACACAGACACTCTCTCGACACACTTTATAACAACAATAATTTCTAATACCACCAGTCACCATTATATTAAATTCTTTTTTTTTTTCTCTTTTAATTTTTTGTTTACTCATATTTTTATAACTATACCTCAACCTAACCCATTCTCCCCCCCCATCCTACCCCCTCCCTATTCCCCCCCTAATTAACTTGTCTCTTGAAATGTAATTTTTTTTTCTTCTTTAGCAAATATCTATGGAACCACAACACTTGTATACAATACCCATGTGGAAACCTGTAAATGGTTCAATTACTGTCACTTAATTACTATTATGCTCTGTTATGAATGTTAAACTGTTGGTCTCCCAAATAAAATAAAATTAAAATTAAAATTAAAAATC